>OX243834.2:16016185-26016185 GCA_945859575.2 Herminia tarsipennalis | reverse complement strand
ATACTTTTTAATATAAGATACAATATTACTATAGCTAATCCACACACAACTTACCACTTATCATCTCCACACAGCTCTTGTACTTACAACACATTATCCCCACTTACCTTACCCAAACACGCATACTATATTAAACATTACAACATACACATATACATACATCTAGTTCACAAACTTCAAAACTACAGTCTCGCGGACAACCACATGCCTTTCCCCGATGCCCTACAAACCTTTAAAATCTTTCTTAGCCCGTGCGTACTATTCTACCTGAGATATGCTTTTGGTCCTGTTGAAATTTATAGTGTAACTAAAGTCATTAAAATTTAAAAAATAACATGACACATGATATTAGTAGAATAGCATCAGAGCTGGAAGCAATTTCTGTGTCCAAATCCTACATCTGTTCCCCAAGCCAGCGCAAGATGTATATAATAAATAAAAACAAATCTCTAGTAGCCATACATTTGAATATCCGTAATATTAACTAAAATTTCGACGAATTTAAAATAATACTAGAACAACTTAAAGTTCAGTGCGATGTCATTATACTAAGCGAATGCTGGTTAGCGAAGGCTCCCTTTGTTCCGCCTTTGTACGGTTATAGCTCCCACCAATCTTTATATACGAGTAATCAAAACGATGGTCTCGTTATATATGTGAGAGATGGACTTCTTTATACCATCTCTGAACCTCAATCTCTCAGAGATGCTAACTGTCTAACTTGTGCAATAAATAAAGAATTTTTGTAAATAGCTATATATAGATCACCATCCAACGGCAATAAAGAACTCTTTGTAAACACTCTAGATAACCTTTTAAATACTTATAAGGAAAAACGGAATATATGTGTATTGGGAGATCTTAACTTAGATATAAAAGAAAATAGCACCAACAGCCGTTCATCAGATTATCTCAACTTGATGTCATCCCATGGCTTACTGCCAGCCCACACGTTTCCCACAAGGAACAACAACTGCCTGGATCATGTTATGCTAAAAACCAAGTGCGAATCTGCCACATTAGTAATACAATCTTTCATCACAGACCATTGCCCCACGTTATTAGCCCTCAAACAAAACAATTAAGTAATGACCTCCCCATTAAAACGCACAAAAACTGACCACAAGGCGGTATTGAATGAGCTTAACAGCACAGATTTTTCCCCAGTATTATTGAATCAAGACCCTAATACGGCAACCAATCACCTTATATCAAAATTAAGTAACACTATTAAAAAGCACACTATGACACATATCACATATCACCCAAATATAACTATAAAGCCGTGGATCACACCCGGTTTATTGCGTTGTATCAGAAATAGAGATGCACTTCATCTAAAACTAAAAAAGGACAAGGATAATAATATTTTAAAAAACCAACGCACGCTACAGAAACTTTACTAATCAGTTATTAAAAAAACAAAAAAGGGTCTACTTTAAAAACTTGCTTAACGACACAAAAAATTCAAAAACAATCTGGGACGCTATTAAAAACATTTCACATATTAACACTACAAAATCATTCTGCTCTAACTCACTTCTCAACTACCATTTGAACCCCATAGAAGCTATTAATATAGTAAATCACTTTTTCGCTAATATTGGACGTGAACTAGCAAATGAAATAAAAACTCCTACCTACACGTACAGAATTTACTAGAAGCTCCCAACGAGACTTAATGGGTATGCTGGGTGTAGACCACGAAGAAGTAAAAGGACTTATATTCAACCTTCGCAACAATTGCGCAGTTGGTTATGATGGTATCTCCACAACCTTATTAAAGTCCGCTTACTAAGTGTTAGTCCCACCCCTGACACACTTATGCAACCTATCACTGACCCAGGGAGTTTTCCCTGATGCCTTTAAAAAGTCAGGTACACCCGATACATAAAAATGGAGCCAATGACATAGTGAATAACTATTGCCCAATATCAGTCCTTCCCGTCATGTCTAAGATACTAGAAAAAGCTCTAAATTACCGACTAACAAAGTTTTTAGAATCAAAACAGCTCCTAGCACCGAATCAATATGGCTTTCGACGAGGCCTGTCTACCAATGATGCTGTGTCCTCCCTCATAGAGCACACAATAGAGCGTATGGACATGGGTGATACCTGCATTGGACTCTTTCTAGATATATCCAAAGCCTTTGACACTGTCTCCGCACCGATACTATTAACGAAAATGGAAGCTCTAGGGATAAGAGGTGTACCACTAGAAATATTCTCAAACTACCTCTCAAATCGTACACAATCGGTAAAGATAGGTGATCTCATCAGCAAGGGCACAGACCTCACGTCTGGAATGCCCTAAGGTAGTGTATTAGATTAAGTACAAACTTGTAAACTTTAAGTGCTAAATAAAGAAAATTATTATAAAAAAAAAAATGCGTTCCAAATTGATTCTATTGTCATCAAACTTTGGATCTGATGATTAAATCTTGGAGAAATCGAGGGAACTCTTCAAATATTAAAGACACACTTATAGTAGTTTGGGTTTATTTTGTTGTAATTCGTGCATTTACTCTTAAAAACACCATTGAGTGTAATAGAACTGATGATGAAGACCACAGATGACTATTAATAAATATTGCGGGTTGAAATCTGAGTACCGTGTTCGATACCTGATTCTTCGCCTCCATCAAATCATGTAATGGAACTGATAGTCTAGTATCAGGTAAACTCCTTATAATAAATTCAACGGCCTTGTACCGCAAAACGCAATATTTTGTAAAAAGAAATGAGCAATTTAGATTATGCTATTGTAGCATAAATCAACTACAAACCTACAACATAAACAACTTAGTGCCGAAAAACATAAAACTACATTTCCTGGCACCAACTTCAAAATGTTTAATTTGTTTAGTCCGGTCAATTTAGACCAAAAAATTAGAGTGAAGTTACATAAAGTCCCAACAAGCTGAATTTCTGTGAAGTTGTTTAAAACATAATTATAAACAATGTCTAGAAGTTCCCCATCATTCCCCTGTAAGGAAAAAATTTAATTCAAGGTCAAAGGTCAAAAAAATAGTTTTCCGCGATTTTCAGCAAAACGGTAAGTTTTATCATAAAAGTACCTCAGACAAAATTGTAGATCATAAAATTATCTATAAAAAATGTATCAATACTTTTTTTCTTACGAGCCATCGTTTCTGAGATAAAACGATTCAAAAAGTTATAAAAGTTATTATCGTCATATTATGCAAGAGTACGCCACGTATATACATCTAGAGTTGTAATATTTTATATAATATATATATGTATATATATATATATATATATATATATATATATATATATATATATATTATATGTTTAAATATTTTTCTATCGGTCATTGTAACTTATACTTACAATATAAAATATACATAAGTTTTAACTACAAGAATATCAGGTAAAATGAAACCCAGTCCCTTAATCTTTAAGCCAGTGTAACTTCGAGACATCTGTCTCTTGTTCTATTGTGTGCGTGGCTATACTAGAGCCATTACAAACGTGCGAACTGAGTCATAAATCATTACGTCAAAGGAATGTGACAATGCCGCGTCACTTGTTATCGATAAAGGGATGCCGCTCGGACGCAGGTAGCCAGGATGCCGCGGTCGTTGATGACTAATGCAATTAGGTAGTTTTCATTAGTAAAAATGTAGGTGTGTGTAAAAATTACGTTAGTTGTCATTAAACTATCACCGCCGACATAAAAGAAGAATTAATAATGAAAGTAAAGCAAAGCAACCCAAAAAAGATTTATGAAATTGACCAACTGGCAATTGAGTACGGTCACGAAGTTATTCGGCTACCACCGTATCACTGCCAATATAATCCCATCGAATTGATATGGGCACAAGTAAAGGGCGAAGTGGCATCAAAAAACAATACGTTCAAAATAGCAGACGTCGAGGTCCTTCTACACGAAGCTATCGGGAATGTGTCTAAAGATGACTGGGTCAAATGTGTGAGGCATGCAGAGGAATTACAGGATCGGGATTTAGCCAAGGCAATTTTAAGAGATCAGAGAATACAGCCTCTGATAATAAATTTACAGGAAGACGACAGTGACTGGTCAGAAGATGACACAGACATAGATTAATATTCTAAGATTTACATTGTTTAAAATTTGTTATATTTATAATTTGTATGTAACTTTGTTTTGTATGGCTATATTAATTTAATTTTTATAACATTTAATATATTGTATGTTTTATATAAAAAATTCATGCTAGACAATATTTTGCATTATTTCCTTAACCTTTCCCTCATTACCTGTTATTGACTATCGACAAATTCCTTTTTTATTGTTACACACAACACTAGGAGTGCGAGCGAGAGTTCCGATATGCCTATAAGTGTGAGCGAGAGGTCTGATAAAAATGATTTATGACTCAGTTCGCACGTTTGTAATGGCTCTAGTATAGGGTCTTATACCTGCTATAATAAATGAAATACTGTTAGTCTTGAGCGTCACTCTGTAGTGAAAACACGTGTTTATCCAAACCTATATTGTGCTGTTTTGAGTTTTATATTAAAAATGTCTGAATATTGTTTTATTTGTGCTAAACTTTTAACTGAAAGTGAAGTTGTTACTGTTGAACGTGGTATGAAGACATTAATTAATGCAAGTATCGAAAGAGCTGATGATTTTTCGGAATATCTCAAAAATCAGAAATCTGTGACAATATATGAAAATTGCCGTAAAAATTATACTCGAAAGTCTTCTATTGCTGCAGCTAATAAAAGACAACGTGAAGAACAAGAAGCCAGTACATCCACAGCATGTCCTCCTCGTACTAGATCACGTATCAGTGAATCAGCTTTTTGTTTCAAAGAACTATGCTTATGTTGTGGCGAGAAATTAAATGAAGAGAGTGAAAGAAGAAAATCCTCAGATTTTAGAATCTTCAGATTACACTACCTCATAGGTGGCGTGGAAACGTGTGCATATTATGACGATAACAACTTTTATAACTTTTTGAATCGTTAAAAACTAAAAATTAAAAACACAGCTCTGAATCTTCTTACATCCTATCTGAGTAACAGGATTCAGAAAGTTGATGTTAATGGTAAACGCTCCCCGGGGTCTGTGGTCAAAATGGGAGTCCCACAGGGTTCTATTCTCGGGCCGTTGTTGTTTTTAATTTACATAAACGACTTACCATATTTAGTAAATAATAATCATGAGATAGTCCTGTTTGCAGATGATACATCACTCTTATTTAAATTAAAACGCCAGCAAAAAGACTTTGAAGATGTAAATATGGCTATCTCAAAAGTGGTTAACTGGTTTGATGTTAACAATTTACTCTTAAACGAGGGCAAGACTAAATGTATTCGATTTATAACACCTAACGTGAAACCAGTAAAAACCACTATAAAAATAAAAGAAGATGAGTTGAACCCTGTAGAGACCACAAAGTTTTTAGGAATTACTCTAGATTCTAAGCTTCAGTGGGGCCCACATATAAGTGAATTGTCTAATAGACTCAGTTCTGCAGCGTACGCAGTTAGAAAAATTCGTCAGCTAACAGACGTTGAAACAGCGCGATTAGTTTATTTTAGTTACTTTCATAGTTTAATGTCGTACGGTATTCTACTGTGGGGGAATGCTGCCGACATTCAAACCATTTTTGTTCTGCAGAAGAGGGCTATTCGATCAATTTACGATCTTAGTAGTAGACACTCACTTAGAGAAAAATTTAAGGAAATCAATATCATGACTGTTGCATGTCAGTATATCTATGAAAACCTTATATATGTTCACAAAAATATTGATAGTTTCTGTAAGAAATGTGATATACATAATATTAACACGCGGAACAAACATAAACTTGTTGTACCAGCGTCAAGGTTACAAAAAGTAAACAAATCATTTCGGGGCCAATGTATACGTTTCTACAATAAAATCCCTAGCGATATTCAAAAATTAAGTCGTAATAAATTTAAGTGTACCATTAAGAAAAAATTGTGTATGAAAAGTTACTACTCAATAATTGATTATATGGAAGACAAAAACGCTTGGGATTGAACTGCTTTCTCTCACAGGCTATTAAAATGTACTTTAAGATTATATGTATATATACATATTTACTTTGTAAGAAGTGAAGTATTGTGTTTGCTGAATACGTTTATATATATTCATTTTAGAGTTACAAATAGTATTATTATTTAGTTATCCTTATTTTATAAACGATTACACTCACCAAACACAATGGTTCATTCAGTAAAATTTATTTTTGTAAAGAAAAACTTGATGATTTTAAAAGAGTGGCACATGAGTTTCTTGGCAGCTTCTTCTCATGAGCTTTACACTTGGAACTGCCACCTAACCTCATTTTGTTTTTTTTTTTTCAAACAATCATAATTTTATAAAATTTTTAGTATGTTTTAATTTGACGTTTTCAAATAATCATTAACCTGATTTTACGAAATAAAGATATTTGACTTTGATATTGGGCGACAGTTATTCACTATGTCATTGGCTCCATTTTTATGTATCGGGTGCCTTTTTAAATAAATAAAATAAATAAAGTAAATAAATAAAATAAATAAAATAAATAAAATGAATAAAATGAATAAAATGAATAAAATGAATAAAATGAATAAAATGAATAAAATGAATAAAATGAATAAAATGAATAAAATGAATAAAATGAATAAAATGAATAAAATGAATAAAATGAATAAAATGAATAAAATGAATAAAATGAATAAAATGAATAAAATGAATAAAATGAATAAAATGAATAAAATGAATAAAATGAATAAAATGAATAAAATGAATAAAATGAATAAAATGAATAAAATGAATAAAATGAATATAATGAATAAAATGAATAAAATGAATAAAATGAATAAAATGAATAAAATGAATAAAATGAATAAAATGAATAAAATGAATAAAATGAATAAAATGAATAAAATGAATAAAATGAATAAAATGAATAAAATGAATAAAATGAATAAAATGAATAAAATGAATAAAATGAATAAAATGAATAAAATGAATAAAATGAATAAAATGAATAAAATGAATAAAATGAATAAAATGAATAAAATGAATAAAATGAATAAAATGAATAAAATGAATAAAATGAATAAAATGAATAAAATGAATAAAATGAATAAAATGAATAAAATGAATAAAATGAATAAAATGAATAAAATGAATAAAATGAATAAAATGAATAAAATAAATAAAATGAATAAAATGAATAAAATGAATAAAATGAATAAAATGAATAAAATAAATAAAATAAATAAAATAAATAAAATAAATAAAATAAATAAAACAAATAAAACAAATAAAATAAATAAAATAAAATAAAATAGGTACATTAATTTCAGACTGTGGTCCATATTTTGTTAATAAATACATTGACTTAAAGACTATGTTAGTATCTAATTCTAGTAACTAAAATTAACTTAGAAATTATCTTAGAAATCTGCCACCATCTATTTTAAAGGCATCAGGGAAAACTCCCTGGGTCAGTGATAGGTTGCATGTGTGTGTCAGGGATGGGACTAACACTTGGTAAGCGGACATGGCCACCCTGTTGCTTCTATATATTTAAAAATGACTCCCTATTTCCCTTGGTCACGCCATTTTGCGTGAACGGCTGGACCAATTATTTCATTAATTCTTTTTTTGTTGTGTTTGTTATTGTCAGAAAAAGGTTTTCATAAAAGAAAAATATAAGAAAATTGCGTGGAAAATTAGAAAATTTAAGAATACTTAATGACTATATAAAATTATTTAATAGGTAACCCTACCGCTTTGGACAATATAAACTTTTTTATTGTAACCTAATGATGAAAACCTAATGATCATACAACCTTATGATGTTTGACATAGAATTGATAGAATGTATCATAGAGATAGATTGTCTATGGAGTGCACCAGCTGAGCAATTTCGGGGAGAATGGGTCGAATCTTCATCTTCTTCGAAGTGTCCAATAAATGATACCAACCACAAGACAAAAAGTTCCTTATAAATCACTTTGTATATTGATTGTACATAAAACTGTAAGTGTAACTAATATTTAGTATCAAAACAATTAATTATGTTGTAAAATATATTTGGCATTTGACTATAGTTTAATTATCTCGTATAAATTACCTATTACTTAATTTTTTTAATGTTTGCATAGTGCAAAATCTTGCACTATGCAAACATGCACCAAA
The DNA here is from genome assembly GCA_945859575.2 of Herminia tarsipennalis. Taxonomy (NCBI): domain Eukaryota; kingdom Metazoa; phylum Arthropoda; class Insecta; order Lepidoptera; family Erebidae; genus Herminia; species Herminia tarsipennalis. Next base: position 26,008,005 of record OX243834.2, on the reverse strand, counting down.
AAGTAAATGGTGCCCAGAATGTGGAGTCTCTTTTCAATTCTAAGTATGTAAATTTATGTTTGATTCCAAGATTAAAATTTGAACCATTTTATGTATTATTAGGAGTATAACGACGACTTTAACTTTGATACGACCGCTAATGACCATAACAAACCTAAATCGTGTATAATTATTTGTTGCTATTCAATTGAATATCATGTTTTCTTTAATTTTTGCTATAACCGCCGGATGAGTGGGGTAACCATATTTTTCTGCGATATTTACAATTAACTATGTTCGTGTTTAAATATTGAAACAACATAAGTTTTGGGTATATAACTGTAATGATTCATAAACAGCTGTAACTTTTCTAACCAAAAGAAAATAAAATCAAATATTAACAAAATTACGTTTTAATACCTACTGAACTGTAATTTATCGGAACTCAATTTAATTTTTTTCTCCTATCGAGCTGCATTCTATTATAACGTGGAAATCCATTACAGTTGCAAATAGTTGCCATTGAACCAATAAACATTGTGTGCCAATGTTGCAAATAGGCATTTAAGTTTAAAAATGAAGCTCCCGGATTGTGTTCGCAAGCGGTCAAGTCAAATTCACGCCATTAGTACCGCCGCCAGAGCCACTACATTCATTGGTTTTAGGAAATGGGCCAGATTCTGAACATTTTTTGACTCATGTCAAGCAATACAATAATTGTTTTCAAATGACATCATTTGATACAACAAAAATTATGATTATAAAAGTTATTATATGGTCAAATATGAAAGTTCCTTATTGCCAACGCCGATTAGTGACTACTAATTTTTGCAAATTTATTTCATGAACGATTCAGCAAGACAAGTCAATCAGCGTTGTGCACACAACAATTCGGTGAAAAGTTTTGAATTGTGGAACAACTCCAAAGCTCCAAACTTTTTTCATCTACATAACTAATTGGTTGCATTATTCAGGACCGCTTTGGACTGCATGCCGACTGATAATCACAAATTTGACATCAAAGCTGATTAGTCGCTGCAGGACAACACGTGAGACGTTTTAATGCGCCAACAAAATTTAGAAGCCGAGATTTTGTTTTACATCGGCGTAGCAATCAACTGCAGCGTGTGTCCAAAACACATCGATCATTTGATGCATTATAATATTCTATCTTATTTTGGCAAGGTTTTTTTTTTTTTTTTTTTAAATTGAAGATGGATATCATTTTTTAATGTTGATGATAAATCCAGCTACAGGTTCCGAAACTTACAAAAAAGTTAGTTCAATGAATTATTATTCATACAGACTGATGGTTCAGCAAAATGAGGACAATCATATCTTAAAATGTCAGCGTCTCTTCCACCAATATGCTGTGGATACGTGAAAATTGAAACTAAGCGATTGATATTTAAAATAATTTTATTTGTCACAATATACAGGACAAAAATTGAACAGTTTGAACCAGGCAAAACTGCGTTCTGAAAAATACATTCATCTATTTCGAAATGTTTCTTGGCCAATCACCCATTGATTGCCATGACATTACTGTAAGGGTGTTCGAAAGAAAGTTAAAATCACTCATGGACTTTATTGTTAAGCATCGCCTATTCGGCGAGACGCGCTGTTGGATGTATTCAGTCGAGTGGCAAAAACGGTTATTGCACATGCAAACATTCTCATTTGGTTGGTAGAGAGGGTAAGACCGACTGAATCAACGATGTTATATCTGCGGGAATTCCCGATAATGATGAAGATCATTGTTTACATGAATCTGTTACAAAAAATATCAATATATATCATAGTTAATAGAAAATGTTCAAAACGCTTTCCAACACAATTAGTAGTAGAAACTATTAGTGGAAATGATGGTAATCTATTTTATCGCCGGCGATCCAATGATGACAACGTAAGGTCAACAATAGTCAAAGTGAATTGTCAAATAGTCAAAGTGGACAGTTGCTAGGTAAACATCACTTAAGACGAGCTCTGATATTTTTATTAATTTAAAATAGTTACATTTAGTTCAAAAGAATATTGTTTAGCTGAGTGTGTGGCCAACGAACTAATAATTAAGTGACAGTGTTTTCAGAGTTTATTATTAATGTTTAGTGGAAAAAAACTAAACAAAATACTCGAAATTCGTGACATCGTAATAAAAGTTTATAAAAGTGACTACACAACAAGTGAGTACTCTAAATATTACCGAACCTTTGTGTAATTAAAAGACAAATATCATACGTAAATTAAGATCATGCACAAACTATAATTTAAGTGAAAACCTATAATGTAAATGATTGCAGATCGTTGAACTAAATATTTCAAAACTTGCTTATTCATTTAAACATAAATAGCGTAAATAGTGACATCTAGGCTGCGCCATAACCAACATATTACTTGTTGAACTCTGAGGTCGATAAAACAGTTCTATCACCACAGATTAAATACAAAACTCTGCAATAAGTTTATTCAAAACACAGTGCCATCTAGTGGTAACCATACAAAACCACTAACGACGAATCTTTAACAAAAACATGAATTTCTTTGACAACATCACTTTTCGGCGGACTCGTACGTTCTCCGACAATATAAATGAAGATAATGAAGACTGTGAGCCAATATCAGGTTTTCAAGACAGTTTTACAGGAAGTTTACCAAATTCGTCAAATGATGAAAATAACGACACTAAGCGCCTGAAGAAAAACATAGAGCAATTAAGGGCTGAGCTAAAAAGTGCTCATAGTGAAATAGAAATATTAAAATTAGAAAATCACAACCTAAAACACACCAATACAGAATTAACAAAAGAAAATGTCATAAATAAAAACATTACGCAAAGCCCGACGAAAGGAAAAAAATCGACACCTAAGAAAAAAAGTACGCCTACTAAGAAAAATATAGCAAAACATACTAACACAGAAATTAACGACACAAAAATTAAAGCAAGCAGTAGTTTGAAGATTGGTGGCGCAGAAGAGACGCATGTAAGACCAAAACAATACACAAAAATACAAAACCAAAGAATATGTCCAAAAAACAAAATATGTATCCTGAGCACAAATAAAAGTAATAAACTGCTATCAGTTGCGGAAGATGAACTGTCAAAGAACTATGAAATATGCCATTATTTATCACCCTATGCTAATACTAAACAACTACTGGAGGGCATAAACAGGAAAATTTCTACATATACCATGAATGACTACTGCATAATATTCGTAGGTGAAGAAGACTTCAACGTAACAAACAACTATGTCGATCTTGTTCTTGCGATCCGAGAAACCCTTCAAGGAATTAATAACACAAATATAGTAATATGTGCTGCGACCTATAATTATAAATATCCAAATATTATGTATAATTGTAGAGTAGAAAATTTTAATAACCTTTTATATTTAGATGTAATTACTAATAATCATATATATCTTCTCGATTCCAATAAAAATTTAACCTGTGACTATATCATGTTTAATAAAAAAACCGGTAGGATTAATGACAGAGGATTACGTACAATATTCAATGATTTAAATATATACATACAGGAACAATCAAAAACGCATAACATAGCACTAAGTACACACTCGCAATCTAAAATTACAAACTATTTTAAGAATATAGAGAAATCTGAGATTGACAATAATTTTCGTTCATTTCGTTAATCAACCTAAACAAGAACACTTTACGTTAATTCACCAAAATATTGCAGGAGTGTTGAACAAATTAGAAATTATTGAATTAGCCTTAAAAGAACTACAAAAAGAACTGGGTACGATTGACATTGTCTGTTTTACAGAAACATTTCTCAAACGTGGGAATGAATCAAATCTTAGGATCAAAAATTATAGGTTAGTTTCATCCTTTTGCCGAAATAATCAACGCCGTGGAGGCTCCTGCATCTTGATTAGAAATAGCTTACAATATAGTGAAGTTAGCAATCTGATCTCACCAATACCACTCCAATTTGAATATTGTGCAATTGAAATTACTAAATTTAATCTCATTATAGTATGTATATATAGAATACCAACAGCAAATGCAGCAACCTTTCTGTATAAATTAGAGCTTCTAACTAATACACTGTGTAGAAAAAAGAATAAAAAAATAATAATATGCGGCGACTGGAACATAGATATGTTAAAAACGACCAATATATCACGCGATTTAAAATCTATTTTAACGAATAATAATTTAAAAAGCCACATAGTCTTACCCACAAGAAAGAATTCTTGCCTAGACTTAATAGTCTCTAACTTAGATGGAACAAAAGCCGCACTACACCACCTAGCTCTATCAGACCATGAGACAGCACAGTCCTTAACGGTTAAATTAGATGTCATGGGCAAGGTCAAAGAACATTCTAATTTCTGGTTCAAGAGTATTAGAGACCTTAGTGAAGAGAATATCTCCAAATTCAAGAACTACATTTCGAATTTAACATTTTCAGAGATATATAGCTGCCAAACAACAGATGAAGCATTTAACTCTTTTCATGATACACTCACTCTCTTCTATAACCTTTGTTTCCCCATTATAAAAGTAAAATACACTTCCAAACATATAAAAAATAGATACCTCACAAAAGGCATTAGACGATGCTGCGTTAAGAAAAGGTCATTATATCTAAAATATCATTTATGTAAAGACAATAAGAAATACAATAAAAAAGTATATAGTAACTATGCTATGGTTCTGAACAGTTGCATATATAAAGCACATCAAATTAATAGTTTGAAGTATATAAATAACTCAAAGAATACATGTAAAGCAGCATGGCAACTAATTAAAAATAATAAAAATACAACATTAAACTCAGAAATCGAATCCATACAACTTGGAAGTGAATTATATGATGATCCTAATAAAATATGCAATTTGTTCAATAACTACTATATATCTCTAACTAATAACAACCTACGTAGCAATAATACATATACTACTAATATTCCCCAAAATTGTAAAACCATATTTCTTAATCCGGTTGACAACATTGACATTTACAAAATAATTAATACTTTAAAAAATACGAATTCTACAGGTTATGATGACTTACATACTAAAGTAATTAAAAAATGCGCGATTAGTTTAACACCGCCTCTAACCCACATAATAAATCTCTCACTAATTGAGGGTTACTTTCCAAAACGACTAAAAAAATCAGTTGTCAAACCTCTGTACAAAAAAGGGGTGAAATCCGATATGAGTAATTATCGTCCGATTACTCTTATCCCGATACTATCAAAGGTTTTTGAAAAGGTTATGTACTCCAAAATAGAAAACTTCCTAACATCTTGTGACATTCTTAAAAAAGAACAATTTGGCTTTAGAAAAAATAGTTCCACCACATTAGCTTGTTTTTCATTAATCAAACAAATTACGGAAAGTTTAAATCGTAGGCGTAATATAGGTTGTGTATTTTTAGATATGACAAAAGCTTTTGATTTTGTCTGTCATAGTACACTTTTATCGAAGCTTTCCGCGTACGGAATACGCGGTAACGCTTATAGTTGGATAAAGAGTTATCTGGAGGAGAGAGAACAATGTGTAGAAATTACCAGAATCATTAAACAAGGACAAAAATCATTTAGATCTAACTTTAGACAAAATAACACTGGCACCCCTCAAGGAAGTATCTTAGCTCCTTTACTCTTCCTTATATATATCAACGACCTTCCTGACTCTATAAAAAAAGATTGTATTTTATTTGCTGACGACACGACCTTAATAATTAAAAGTAATAATCAGACAAACCTGGAAATTAACATTGGTAATGCTCTAGACAACGCTTTCAACTGGTTAAAACAAAATAATTTAAATCTCAATATGAATAAAACTAGTATTATACAATTTCAGACATACAATTCTCACACTACAGATCTTGAAATCCACTACAAAGATATGCAACTTAGTACAGTAAATGAATGCGTGTTCTTGGGTATAACTGTAGATAAACATTGTAACTGGAAATCACAAGTCGAAAAAATTGTCAACAAATTAGACCGCTTTATTTTTGTCTTAAGACGGATTAGACAAACTATTGACCAGAAAACGGCAATGGCAGCCTATCATGCATATGTATCTTCAATACTTAGATACGGAATTATAATTTGGGGTAATTCCGTAGACATAGATAGAGTCTTTAAAACCCAAAAAAAGTGTATACGAGCGTTATGTAATGTCTCCTTCTTGGATAGCTGTAAGCCTCTATTTAAAAAACACAGACTGTTGACGTTACCATGTTTATATATATATGAAATTTGTATATTTGTTAAAAAATATCCCTGCCTCTTTGAAAGATGGCGTGATAATGAAAATAGTCGCTCCAGACCCAAAAATAGATTACGTCTGCCTCAGATAAAGTTAGAGCTATATAAACGAAATGTATATTGTATGTGTATAATTATATTCAATCATCTTCCTGAGAACATAAGTGACTTGCCGATCACATTATTTAAAAAACAATTATTTAAACTCCTGATAGATAAGGGATATTATAGCACTAAGGAATATTTAGATGATAAAATAACTCTGTAGCTGTAAGTAATATTAATATTAATTGTGGTGACATGTTATGTATAAAATGATGTTAAATTTAAATAATATATCCAAATAATGTAAGTAAAATTTAATTTAATTTGTAATAAATAAAATAGATATATATGATGACATTTGCACGCCTTATGTGGGCAGAATATGCGAAAATATTAATTATGTAAAATCTAATGTACCATGTTCTGGCAAATAAATTATTTGATTTTATTTGATTTGATTTGATTGAATGAGCTGGAAATTGTGTTGGTAATCGTTGGGTTGTTCCGTTTTCTCAGTTACTCTCCGAAACATTTAAAGCACATATAAATGTCGAATACTGCCATTCCGTAAAACCGATAAAATATATGTGCAAGTACGTCAACATAGGTAGTGACATGACTGTGTTCGGAGCTGCTGCTGAAAATTCAAACGATGAGATCACTTATTTTCAAATGAGGTGCTATGCCAATAGTAACGAGGCGATGTGGTGTGTATTTTTTCGTTTCCAATACATGAAAGACATCACACTGTAGTTAACTTGGCCGTAAATCTTTTTTTTTTTTTTTTTATAGATGGGAAATCATCATATGACTTCTCCCGCTGTGGGCACGAGCGGGAGGGCGTGTCAGACTCCTACTGACTAAAACCCATCTGTGTTCCTTCTTTCGCCCTGGTGTTCCGGGAGCACGGTAACTCTTTCGAACGATCCCGCACTCCCGGTGGGCGCTGGCCCAATGGGGCCCCGTCACTTGCTGACACCTCTTTGAAGCGCGCGTGGAACACTAGCGCGCCGTCGACCCGGCCTAGTCCTAAGCTGGACGGCAAGCTACCCACTGCTCGTCGTCCTCAGGCCTGCGCCTAGGGTGGCCGGATGTCGTCCCTTGTCACCCGTCGCCCGGGCCGTATCGCGGGGCGGCCGGGGCGTGAGGACCGTCTGTCTCTCACGCGTTCCGCCATCTCCTTTTGCAGCATCACCTCCTCGCAAAAGGAGACGACTGCCTCCCATTCCCTCTCACTCCGCAGCATGGCTCGAATGAGCCCCGGACGCGAGAGGTCACCACCGCCGATTGCTACAACAAGGGCAAGTCGCTGCTCGGCCCAAGCGGGGCACACCTCCACCGTATGCTCCACCGTGTCCTCCGGCCGGTCACCGCAATGGTGACACCCAGGAGTTTCCTCCCGCTTAATGCGATGCAGGTACCTCCCGAAACACCCGTGTCCGGTGAGTACCTGCGTCAGGCGGTAGGTGAGGACGCCATGGCGCCTCTCCAGCCACTCCTCAAAGAGAGGACTTACCGCCGCTATCGCGGAGTGGCCTGCTTGTGGCTGCGACAGTCGTTCTCTCCACGACGCCATGAGATCGAGGCGGAGCTCCCTCCGACGTGCAGCAATTTGTCGCGGCAAAGCAATTTGTCGCGGCATTTGGCCGTAAATCTGGAAAATGGTTAAAGGGTGTACTTTGCAACGAAAAACGCATAACTATGAGTTTATATTCGCCTTCCACGACATTGACCAGCTTCTTTGAAATGTGTCAGAATGATGAACTTGCTAGAACACTGCTTTATTGCCACGAAATTATATCTGAAATCAATCGTTAAAGATATTTCAACGACGGAAATATTAATTATTACTTATACCAAATAATTAATATCTCGAGCACAGGTGTAACACTTTTTGAAAAGTATTAAATTTATATTTGTGTTCTTTTAAATTCATTAAAATGAATTTCTTCGAAAATATTACTCTACGCAAAAAGCAAAGTCAATCAATCGAGGCAATAGGTGAAGAATTTAGTAGTACACACAACTTGACATTAGATGGCAGCACAAGTAGTATACCAAACACATCCATCGAGGAAAGCAACGAAATACAGGAATTAAAAAACGAAATACTAAAATTGCAACTTGAATTGTCCGTAGCTCGTGAGGAAATTAATCAGTTGACTACCGAGAATTGTAATTTAAAACACAACACTCACGAACATTTAAAGAAGAAGATCCCAAACCCATCGACAGAAATAATAAACTCTGAAGAGAAGACAAGAGGCTCCTGTCTATCAGAGCCCGAGTCGTCACCGCATAAGGTTGACTTAGTAAAAAGTCAAAACAAATGTGTTCAAAACTTTCAACAAATAGATTCAAAAGGGGTCATTTCTGATAAACAAACATGTAGCAACAGCAACGACCAACGTAAATTGGCTGATAAGCAAAATTATAAGTTTAAAAAATTGTACATGATCTCAAGTAATAATGATAACAAGATATTAGATATAGGAAATAATACTTTTAAGGACTTTAAGTTTTGCCATTACATCATACCAAATGGTGGTGTAAAGCAGCTGTTTGCAAATTTAGATAAGAAACTTAAAAATTTTACTAATGAAGATTATTGTATCATTTACATAGGGGAAAGAGACTTTGAAATCTCTAACAATTATAAAGTTCTAATACACTATATGAAGCAACAGCTTAAAAACATTTTATGTACTAACATTGTAATTTGCTCACCTAATTTTAAGCTAGGTAACCACTTTTCTATTTTTAACAAACGAATTGAAATGTTTAATCAGCTAATGTATCAAGATACTGAATTGTTTGAATATGCTTATCTTTTTGATTCAAATTATTGTCTCGAATACACATATGAAATGTTTAGAAAATATAACGCAAGAATTAATAATAAAGCACTTCATAGCATTTTTACAAACTTGATTGCGTATATTAATTATCTCAGTTCGTTTCCAGATAATTATAGTCAATGTAATGCTATTGCCAATAATATCATGAACTATAATATAAAATTACATAAAGATCAATCCACCCAAACTAATTACACTTCTTTTAAATCGACGGATGATTTTTTTCTTGTATAATCATCTTACGGTACTACATCAAAATATTAATGGGTTAATAGGAAAATCACACTTGCTTAGTATAAATTTAGATGAGTTTCTGCGCGCAGGAAAAGTAGTAGATATCATATGTATTACGGAGCATAATATGTTAGATGAGGATAAAGTACATTTATTTATACCTAATTATAAACTTGCAACTTACTCAACCAGAAATACTAGGAGTGGTGGCACATGTATATTAATAAGACACAGTTTTGTTTACAAGGTAATAGATTTGAAAAAGTATTGTGTTCATAATGTAATAGAATGCTCTGCAATTGAACTGGAATATCATAAAATAATAATTATTTGTATTTATAGGCCTCCCAAACATACTAAAGAAGCAAAATCTGTTTTTTTTGAGAAATTGGAAATTATATTAAACTTATTGGCTAGAAATAAAAAAAATAAAGTGGTATTATGTGGTGATTATAATATAGATATTCTAAAAAATACAAATTTGTCTCATGAATTTCTAAATCTTCTTGTGAACTATAATCTTAAGCTGAGTATAAAAGAGCCTACACGTTTATCAAGTGGAACATGTTTAGATAACATTATACATAATGTCAGAGGAGGTACTGCCACTGTTTTAGAGTTTGCTTTATCTGATCATACTGCTCAAATTTTTAAATGTCCAGTAAAGAAAACATGCTTGATTGACTATTGGTATGTATCAATACGAGACTATAGCCCTGAAAATAAGTCTAAATTTGTTGACGCTCTTAGTTTTTTAAGTTTTACTGACGTATTTAGTAGCACTGATCCTGAAATGGCTTTTAATTTATTTTATGACCAGTTTAAACTATTCCATGACCTTTGTTTTCCAATGTTGAAAAAAAAAATATCTACTCGGAAATCTCCGCAATGGATATCTCAGGGTATCCGTAACTGTAGTAAGCGGAAAAGATATTTATTGTGGAAATACAGACGATCGCCTACAATTCGAAATAAACAATTGCTAACGCAATACTCAAAACGATTTAAAAAAATTGTATTTCTAACACAAAAATCACAAAACAATTATCATATAAATAATGCACAAAATAAAACAAAAGCTACATGGAAATTAATTAATCGATGTAAAATGAATTTTCCCTCTGAATCCATAAAACATTTACTTATTGGTGATAATAAAATAAATGATCCCAGAGATATAGCTACAGCGTTTAATGATTATTATATAGACTCAATTCATTCTAATGTTAGTCAAAGTAATAGTAATTCCACATTAAATATTAGCCATCACTCAAAAACCCTGTTCATGTCACCAACAGACCCATATGATATATTTAAAATTATTAATGATCTTAAAAACACTAACAGTACAGGCTACGACGGGATCTCAACTAAAATAATTAAATTAGTATCACATATAATTGCACCAATATTGAGCTATATTATCAACCTGTGTATTGAACATGGTTATTTTCCAGATCAACTAAAAATAACTATAATCAAGCCACTTCACAAAAAAGGTGACACAACAACAATTTCCAATTACCGTCCTATAGCACTTATCCCAATATTATCCAAAATCTTTGAAAAAGTAATTTATAATTCACTGAACTCATTTTTTGAAACAAACAATATATTTGCCAGTGAACAATATGGTTTTCGGAAAAATAGAAATATTAATAAAGCAGTCTATGAAATGATTTCAGAAATAGTTAGTAATGTTGATAAAAAAAACCCTATTAAAGCAGTACTGATGGATATGTCTAAGGCATTCGATCACGTTAATCATGAGATATTATTAGACAAACTAGAAAGATACGGCATAAGAGGAAACAGTTTAACCTTGATCAGATCTTATTTAACGGATAGAAAACAAATGACAGTTATTAATAAAATATGCTCCACATCCAAAGTAGAAGTTACACACAGATCATCCATCCGCTATACTATGAGGGGGGTACCACAAGGAAGTGTCCTTGGACCCTTACTCTTTCTCATTTACATTAATGATTTGCCCACATCCATCAATTGTAAAACTGTCTTGTTCGCTGATGACATTACGCTCATTATTCCATGCGAAAACATATGTAGATACGAAGACGATATTAATCACTATATACACTGCGTAATAAACTGGTTACTCATGAATAATTTAAAAATTAATTTGGAAAAAACACAAGTTATGTCATTCTATCAAAAAACAAAAAACCTAAATCTTAACATTACATATGCAGGTCAAAAAATAACAGAAACCAATAGTGCTAGATTTCTAGGACTCCAACTTGATAGTCATCTAAATTGGAAAAAACATATAGAAACTATTTGTATGAAACTAAATAAGTATGCATATGCACTATATAATTTAGCAAAAATAGTTAGTGAAACAGTAGTCCTTACCGCGTACAAAGCTTACGTTACATCACTTCTTCGATTCGGCATTATACATTGGGGTAACTCTTCTGACAGAGAGATAGCTTTCAAAGCCCAAAAAAAATGTTTACGTGCAGTGTTTAAGCTCAAATCAACAGATAGCTGTGCTCCACTTTTTAAAAAATATAACATTCTTACTTTCCCTTGTTTATATATATTTGAAACTGCAGTATTTGTAAAGTCGAACTTGCATATGTTTCAAACACTGAAATCTCTTAGACATAATAAAGAAATATGTGCAATACAACATACGACCGCACTATTTTTAAAATATTTTCTAGGTATGGCCCCTAGGATCTATAACAAGATACCTCTGTCTATCAGGGATATAGAAGATGTAACTGATTTCAGAAATAAGTTACTAACATTACTTTGCACAAAAACATATTACACAGTTAATGAATTCTTAACTGACAAATTCTAATATGTATAGATATAAATTTAATATGTATAAGTATAAATAGTTAACTATTTAAATATTGTTTTAAGTACGTTCTCTTTATTAGAGTACCTAATATATTTGTACGCCGCTGACGGCAAGACATAGCGATCTATATACTATTATAACTGAACATCTGTAACACCTATGATCTACAAATAAAATATTTGATTTTGATTTTGATTTTGACCAATTGAAATTCAATATACATAGTTAAGACAGGACAACGTTTGTCGGGTCAGCTAGTATATCTATACATATAATAAATTGTAAATGTCTCGTGTCTGTACATGGCCGAACTTAGTGAAAAAAATAATGCAACATGTTCGAAAAGAGTATTTAAACACATTGCTGCATTTTTAGAAATGTATGTCTGTCTTACTGTTTATTTGAACACGCATCACGCAATAAATCACCAAAAAAATTCGGTTAAAATTTTGCACGTGCAATGTCATGGATGCGGTAAATTATTACGCTTTTTCTCATAGGAATTAAGCAGTAACGGATAATGTCTGTAGCTACTTTTTGTTATAAAACAGTATTAGGGTTATAGGTGCTTGCGATCACGGATTCGTTTCTTTCTGAGTGGCAACATTGTCCTATTTAATTATGGTTTTAATGTACTAAAACTATCTAGCATATATTAATAAAAAACATTAATAGAAGAAACTTAACTGATTTTGTAAAATAGATGGCGTTGTATTCAATAATGTGTTATACTTAGTAAAATAAGTTTAAAAATATTATTTAAAGAAACACATTGCTATAATTTTTGGAAATGTTTGTCTGTCTGTCCTATTATTTGACCACGCATTACACAGGTGCATCGAGGATCATGTTCTGGGTTTATGGTTGAGGATGAAGTGTTCATCAATTCAACGATAATAAATGATTCAATATCGGCCAAGTGTGAGTAGTTCGGGCAACAGGAGGAGAGGGTTGGGGGGTTATTGTCTGTCAACACGGACCAAATGAATGGCAAAGATTTGAAAATTCATGAGTCTGGGGGAGGAGGGGTGCATGTCTTTTTTTAATAACTTGCATCATTGTAACGTTAGAAATACACTCCGCAGAAAACAAATTAATTTTTAAAACACCATTGAAAACATTGCAAATGTTTGATCTATTTGGAGGTTCGCGCTGCCCATAGATTAGTATGTAACATTTGTACCTATATATCTGACGTTGCCATATTCGCGGGCATGACATACAAGACACGCTCTGTGTTTCTTTACCAAAGTGTTACAGCAGTTTTATAAGCATTTTAGAGGGGATATCTCTAGCGGGGTCAAGGTGCCATCTTGGTAGGAGCCATCTTTACTTTTTGATTGTTTGGTTTCCGTTGGTGGACCTCTAAGGAGTACTGTTCGGTGCGAATAGATCGGTGCCCTGAACCCGTTGCTCGAATATAATTTAGAATCATTTTGTTAATTATTTTATAATCATTTGCAAGTGTAAAAGTGTTAATCAATTATTTTATGTGAAGTGTTAGGTGTTGTGGAAGTAAATTAAAAATGTTTTGTCAAAATGACGCCCACTAAGCCCGTTGCTACTAAGGACAACGGTGATTCTCCAAATAGATATAATGAATGAAAAAATAATAAATATTTTTTTAAGGGTACTCCGATTTTGATGAAATTAGGTATGTGCACCCTGTATCATGGGCATCATATAGTTTTTTTTTATTTTTTTATAGTTTTTTAGAAAAGACGACTCCCGCAGTAGGGTACAAGCCCTGTGTCGCGGGTGACTTTACAAACATACAAGTCACGGTCACAAAGTACACCCAGACTCGGAACAACAATTTGTGGATCACACAAAGTGGTGTCCCGTGTGGGAATCGACCCCACGACCTCTTGCGTAGCAGTCGGACACACTCCCACCGCGCCACGGATATATATATATATATATATATATATATATATATATATACAGGGTTGTTACGGAAAGGTGTATACAGTTAATTGTGTCACAAAAAAACTAACTAGACTAAACTTAAAAGATTTTGTTTGGTATATAAAAATACAGTGATAACACAGTAAATCTCTAGACATTGAAAGCCATTTGGGAGTTTCAGGAATTTATAAAATCACAATTAGCCATTTATAAAAATTAAATGTTCGTTCTAAATATTACCTTTTATAGTTCAGGTTCTTTCAGTCTTGTGAATAAATATCTCATAAATGATAAAGGAAATAAGAATCCGCTGAAAATGCCATGCATAATATGTATAGCCTTAGGCCCTTTTCACACGTAAACGGTTCCCGTATTAACGGCGACGGTTGCAACAGACGAAGTCGTAGATGAGTTGAGAGTGACGTCACGTGACGACGTACTTGTCTTGTAAATAAGAAAGGTCCCTTGGCACCATAGTATGAAATTTAAGCTCACGATGTATAGAAATAAAATAGGAAGGAATGTCTCTAGTTTATGATTCACACAAACACACACACGCTCGCGCACACACAGACAAACATGCACACACATCTAACAACTATTTTGTGTTTCCATGTTGATGAAATATAATCTAGAAATAAACAATAAAACCAGTAGACACCCTTTACATATCCATCCATAAGATCTCAATGACTAATGACGAAGAACTGTGATATCAAATGTGACCGGCGTTGAACCGGCACTATAAAATTGACACTGCACCGACTTTATCAAAATCTGATATCCCCAAAAAACCGGACAAGTGCGAGTCGGACTCGCCCACCGAGGGTTCCGTACAAATTTATAGGTACATATTATAAATAGTTCAGGAATCAAGTTTCGCAATTTTTTAAAGACTATATTTTTACAAATGTATAGTTTTCAGACTTTTACCTTTACTTGTTGTATAAGACAGTATTTTCTAGGACCTAGAGTCAACGGGAAATACCCTATAATTTTTTAGTCTCGATAGTTTCGAAATGGTTATTTTATTTGGGGCATAAACGACCCTATCTTTTTTTTACTTAGAAATTTAGAAATTTTATTTACTCACAGTATATTTTTCTACAGCTTAAAGCGACTGGAGTCCTGAGTATATGGTTTTCATTTCAACTCTATACCTCCATGCGTTCCCGAGGTAAAGGGTCTTGACAGACAGGCGGATGGACGTCAAAGAACAAAGTGATTTTATAAGGGTTCCGTTTTTTCCTTTCCATGCTCATTATTCAGTATGATTTTAACAAAGAAAATATTTACTTAAGAATAGATTGGGATAAGTTAGCAACTAATATTACTTACGATCAACCGCTTACTTTCACCGAAATAGAAATGGCACCGAGCGTTCGATATTTGTCTAGGGCTCCTGAGCACACACAACAGCCGTGGCGGAACTGCAGCCGTGAGGATTTGCACGGCTTCGTGCTTTGTGTTCGGCACGACCGAGTTATTGGGCAAAGGCTTTATGTATTAATTTCGACCAGCCAACCGTCACGGTACCGTTATTATGAAAACCGTATATGTGTAAAACATGCTTTTGCATGATTAAACGAATATAAAATAAAAAACACTAAAGGTAAAAAGACTCAGAGGTGTACTGTTCGTAGTATATAGACTACTAGCTGAACAACTCTCTCTTTTAAGCCGGGAACACTCGCCAGCGTTCCCAGAAAAGCTAAGCTTGCTAAAGTTTCAACGCAATCTGATTAATGGTTTCGGAACGCATAGACACAGACATACAGACAAACATTAATTTTAATTTGACTTATGTTTTGCCGTTTTAATTTTCTATTGTCTACCTAGTAAGAGTGCGTTAATTTTTCATTTCCTTTGGGGATTAACCGTTGCTTGAACTACAACAGTAAGTGGTGTTGAATTTTTGATTCACCCTGGTTTCATGCCACATTAAAGTATTGTATAGGTGTGCCTGCGACTTAATTTACGTCGAAAACATAATAAAATGAACGTACATAAGTATCACAATATGAAAAAAAATTACGTTTATGATTTCTACAGTTTATTACAATAATAATAGATCAGTATATAATCATCACGATTCACTACTCTCGTCAGTGCAAAAATAGTTACCTAGGTAGATATAAATTTGAAAGTGATTTAATAGGTAATATGAAAGTTTAAACATCAAAAGTGAATAAGGTTTTAGCATGTGCAAAATCTCAAACGAATCTGTTCGGGTTTGCGTGATGTGCGTACGAACATTACCAAAAGGCAGACAGACAGACAGAAAATTGAAAAAAAAAATGTTTCAACTTCTATTACAGTTACTTAACTACTACCACTAACCTAACATACCCTTTACATAAAAAAATTCTGTGTTCAAAAAATATTTATAAGCGGCAGGTGCTGATGGAACACCTAATATTCCTACGAAATGATTTTGAAATATTAGCTGGTTCCTTTTCATTTTTTTTTGTAAGCATTTTGTTACGCCACGCTGTTGGCGATATAAGTAGTTTCTATTTTAAAAACTAGGTACTAGAAACTTAAAGTTAAAATGCACTATAGCGACACTGCAGCGAAGAGGCGCTGCTCGGCGTCGCCTGAAAAAGTTTGCAGCGGAGTGGCGCGGCACAGAAACAGAGCGTAGAATACGCCGCGTAGCGCCTCTCCGCTGCAGTGTCCCTGTAGTGCGGTTTAACCTTAAATCAAAACTTTCTACAATACCAAATTGTTTGTAAAATAAATTGTGATACCATTTACCCAAGAAAAAACTAATAAATTGTAATACCTTGTAACTGGTTGTATTGACGAAAACGGTGCATACTTAGTTATGAGGTTGATGCCGTGTATACCGATTACTCTAAACTAAAGAATTCTTCAAAATTTCTCATTCCATGTTGATAAATAAGTAGTTGTTGACTATCGATATGCACGGTAACTTGAGTCATATCTTAGTTAACCCAAGCGGTTCTAGCCAGGGGTTATACAGCTAGCTTAATTATTATTACATCTGGCGTCCCTCACGGGTCTCACCTTGGTCCACTTCTTTTTAACACTATTATAAACGATGTAAAACAACTAGTGTCATGTTAAAATACAGATAATAATGCTTGATTCATGTTTGTATATTACCTTTTTTTATAATACCTTTTTTTACGTGTTTCAAAATCCCCACAGATCCCTACCCGTCAAGGGCATAACAGGGTATGTCGGGCTCGAACCGACTAAAAATCACACGTTGTTTCGTCTTGTAGGTCCATTGCTGGAGATGAGGGTGTTCTAACGGAATAGTTTTCTTACAAAAACAAATTAACATTTTAAAGTTGGTGCCATGAAATAGTTGCTTTTGTTTGATTCGGCACCAACTTCAAAATGTAAATTTATTTTTGTTATTCTAGGTATATTATATATTGCTTTTTAGTTGCCTTGTATTTATTTTAGAAGTCGGTAATATTTTTTTGTAAATAAAATTTTTGTTTCTCACCTTTTAGTGGGTTGGTTTGTAATTTACTTAAGTTACAATAGGCTTATGTCAACTGCTGCAATCTTTTTACAAAATATTGCTTACCCCGATGCAGGACCGTTAATTATTGAGAAGTTCTCTATCAGCTCTACTACATTGTATAATAGTAGTATAACGAGAATAAAGTATCATACCATATTAAAGTAACTGAATCGCAAACTGTGAAATATTGAATAGGCTCATCATTTGTGGTCTTCATCATCAGTTTCACTTCATCAATTGGTGTTTTTTAAGAGTAAATGCACGAATCACTATGACATATACCTAAATCACTGTCGGTGTGCCTTTAATATTTTAAGAGTTCCCATGATTTCTCCAGGATCCCATCATCAGACCGCGATCTGATGACAATGGGACCAACTTGGAAGTATACCCTTTCAAACAAAAAAACTATTTTTCAAATCGGTCTAGCCGTCTTTGCGTAATCGGTGAACAAACATTCAAAAAAAAAAACATTTAAACGATACATTCAAAGCGGCGCGGGCGTATCGATAATGCCCCTGTTCGTATGTGGGCTCGTCACGTCACTAAGCCGCTTTGAGAAACGCGAAGTACGTATTCAATACGGCGTGATTTATTTGAATTGACTTATATTTTCAAGAGCTTAATTCACCTTCTTATGTTTTATTTCACTCCATTGAATACCATATTAAAATATACATTTTTTTCATTTTTACAGTTAATGTTTTACTAATACTGCTTAGTTCTTCTGTAGTAAATAATTTCCCTCATTTAAGAGAAAGTAAGCGCATAAATATTGTTTTTTAAAAAAAATATTTTTAAAGAGAGTTTAAAAAATAACCAAAACATCAGGAATATAAGTTTGTTGACACACATAATGTATCGGAAAATTTATAATTCCTACATTAATACGCTTCAAAATGCAGATTACTTACGTGCAGTTGTGAATTGCCTCTTAGGCCGGCTTGTACAACATTTGACATAAGTAAAATTAGTTTTAAATGCAATAAAACGCATAAATACGTTTAACATATTGAGCTCCCTCTTGTACAATGACGACTGCAGGCTCATTTAGTTAAATGTGTTTAAGGGCCCGTTGAGCAGTTTCTATGTCCGCTGATTGTTTTGTTATGGTTATAACTTGTTATTGTTTGTCAAAAATATCACGAATTAAAGTTCCTTAACTTCACTGACGAGTTACCTTGTATGAGCGCCGATTTTTTTTTTCATCTGCGTAAAATTTTCCCGTTTTTGCAATTTATACAAAACTACTAAAAACACGATATAAAAAATACTTTAAACTGTACCAAATATACAAAAAAAACATTAAAATCAGTCGACACATTTCAAAGGATTTTCGACCACAAACACCATGTCACAAGATTTTTATATATTTGAAGATAAGTGATAAAACAACAACATCCAGAGCACTCAGTTTCAATAAAGAAGAGCAGTCATTATTTAAGCCTAATACAAAATATATTATCAAAAAAAAAGAACGACTGAAAACTATTAAGCTGCTGAAAAATTCAAAACTGACTGTTCTACTGGTCTTAGTTAGTTAGTTATTTAGTTTTACCTGGGCGAACAAGAAAACCGCACTTAAGCTCCTAATTGGGCCATTGTGCGTGTTCTACTTATCCTTTATATCACTCCAGCCAACCGATGCACTCCTAAAACGCCAGCAGCTTGCCCAAGTTGCTGCAGGCTTCCCGAAGGGATGTTGTTGATGCTAAGAATCTTGCCCGTTGTTCTGTTACACTGCCACACTCCGTAAGTACGTGTATTGGTGTTTCTTCTGCCGCCATACATCCTCTGCAACCGTCACCCCTATCTTGAAAAGATGCTTGTTTAGGGGACAGTGGCCTGTGATAATGCCTATTGTTTTGCGCAAATTGTCCCTGGTCAGCCTGATAAGATTGCTAGTGAGTCTTTTGGACATCATTGGTATCGCCTCTTTTGTGTGTCTGCAGTCATCGGTGTTGTTCCATTCTGCTTGGTCGGAAGTTTCTATTTTTTCTTGCATCCATGATTTTATTTGAGAGGTAGGCAGGGGAGTAAAAGTTCTGGTCGTATGTGATTAATTTGGATCCCTGCCTTGCCAGTTCATCTGCTGCGTCGTTGCCGATTGAGTTGCTGTGCCCTTTGATCCATTGCAGGGTTACTGTGTTGGGTCCAGTGATGTCCTGAAGAGCCATGTGACAGTGCATGACAAGGGCTAAATTGATTGTTCGGTTTTGTAGTGCCGGTAGTACGGAGGCACTATCCGAGACAATTGTTATGTTGAGACCCTTGATATCTCTTGCCGCAACCGCTCTGGTGATTCCAATGTATTCTGCCTGGAATATTGTGTTCCTTTTGTCTTAAGAGGTTGACAGTCTGATGTTAAGGTGATCCGAGAAGAAGAAAGAAAGTACCATTATAGTACAAGAATATTTACAAAATTTCCAATAAAAAGATCATAATAAAAAACGTAGAAACATTAACTTCTTTTGTCAGATATTTGTCGAATAATATATTTGCTCCCGGGCTGCATTCTCTCTGCCGCTGCGCACAATCTCTTTCAAAATTGATACGGGCCGCATGTATGAAGATGGAACCAAAACATTCAAAGTGGCATATCGATAATGCTCAACTAAGACCTGTAATCCACAAAATAAAAGATTTGAGATTTTAAGATAAAAGATTACGCAAGCGTGTCATTTCTGTTAACGGTTTCTCATCGTGGGGTCGACTTAAGAGCTTATTTGCATCCATATCAGACAACGCAATGCCTCCTAAAGTTTTGACGCGACTGACGGCTACATAAATGTGTCCTTTTACAAAATTCTTTTTTCCTAAATCGATCACTGCTTTATCTAGGGTTGTACCCTGAAGTTTGTGGACAGTTAGTAGGTAAACATTCGACATCTCCATAGCTTCTTTGCGCTTGGAATGTCGTGCAAACAGGCGATATTGCTGTGTAGCAATATTGCTGTAGCAAATTTGATGTGCACAGATTCAGGTAACTCACCTTCCTTCAATTGGTCTCTTCGGAGAGCCGGCCATTTTTTTTTTTTAACGATGCCCATGGCACCATTAACCAGACCATCAGATGCGGAAATATTCCGCCGTAACATGACTTGCGATTCGAGACCTAACTTAATAGTTGATAAAAAACCGCCGCAGTTATTGATATCTTTAGGATTAACATTGTCAGGTGGCTTTTTTACTATAGGTTGCCGCCTCGCGAGACTCATCTACAGCATTAATTGTATACATGCTTAAAATTACTGCTGAAAATGCTAAAGCACACCGCTTTAGCATTTTCAGCAGTATTTTTTTCATTATATGAGTCAACTTGTCTACCGGTAGGAAAAATACGGACAGCCATTCCATCAGCAAAATCACCGGACAAGGGCACATGTCACCGCTCACGAAGTAACTCCAGTTGTTAATTCACCAACTCGCAAGCTATTTAACAGGTCAATGAACTCAATGTCATTGCGCTGTCGCATATTTATTGTAAGTTCACTAAATAAAAACTTCTGCCACAAATTAAATTCGGCTGAAAACCATGACGGTTGAATAAAACACCAATGCCCTTTTAACGGTGGGAGTTGCAGAATATCACCAAAAAGCAACATATGCACTCCACCCAATAATTTATGATTATTTTTATATTCTTGGAGACGCAAGTGTATAATTCGCAAATTCTCATACGATACTCTAAAAATCTCATCTATAAATAACCCGTTTACATGGCGCCATTTACGTCTTTCATTCTCTAACTTTGGTCCGGTAACTTTTTTGTACGTCATGGTATTTCCTTTCTCAATTAGAAGCGAGAATATTATGTGCAAGGTTTTGCCAAATATTTGACGTGCTAAATTGGTTGAGGTTGGATCCCTTACAGGAGTAGCCATTCCTGTAAGGGATCCAACCTCAACAAATTTAGCTTTGAGCAATATGTCAACTGTCTGTGCATAACACCTTCCTTCCTTGTTATATGTTCTACAAGTAATTTTAAAACGAAGGACTTTCCACTTCCTGCACCGCCAGTGATAAATAATAATTGGCATAATAATATAACCTTTCGCACACATCTTCACAATAATTGTCTTCGTTGTTTATGATTTGTTCACCACCACATATCAACGGAGCATTATCATTGTGAATGACACGAGCAGCGTTGAGTGCGACTGCTTGGGCAAGAGCCTGTTGAATAACTTGATCTGCGTGAGCAAACTCTGCAGCTCTTACATTGCCATGTAATAGTCTAAGTTCTCCTTGCTGTTTAAGGAAACACTCCTTCGCGGTTTCCTCTTCGAGTAAAATCTCACTTTTATTACAAAATAGTACATGACATATTAACAAACTGTATAGGCTTCTTCGTCGCTATTAATGGTAAAATAACGCGCGCGCAATACTGCAGATGTATTTCTTATACGCGTTTGCGTGCGTGTTAGCTGTATAAATCTTGCTGGTGAAACATCTTCACCCCTTAATTCTACATCACCATCATCTTCGTTCCATGTTGCGTTAGAAACTGTTTCATAGCGCACAGCGAATTCAGCGAGACTTAAGTTTTCTTGTTCGTCTGGGCGTAATACATACCGGTTAAAAATATTGTTGTAAATGGATGCATCATCACTGTCGAATCGTAAAAGTCTGAAACGTTCATTTGGCTTATAGCTGTTTACGAAGACTGTTTTCCGGGAAGACATTTTAAGCGGTAAATGACACAATCGTTGTCGTTGAGTATCGCGTTGAGATAGAATGGCCATTGAGACTGCAAATAACTGGCTCCACACAGGACCACCTTGTCTTTTGGCCTTCGCAACAGCGTCTCGTATAACGTCACCAGTATCATGAGGCTCACATTTACTTGCGTATTTAGCCACATAATACGCAACTGCGGTTACGTTACCACACGGCTGCACATCAATGTTTCCTTTCCATAGACTCTGTAGAACAGGATTATAACTGTTCACCATACTTTCGTCTGCAGTTCGTTTCAAACAACAATACCGTCCATTGTTTGACAATACTTCATCCGGACCTAGGCAAATAGTAATATTATATGCGGGCCTCGGGAAACCAAAACGACAATAACTATCGTTGCGGTTTTTGTAGCACGTGGACGTGTGTTTGTGTATTTGCACGTCTTCTATTAATTTCTGCAATACAGTATCATTGGGCGTTAAAGAGCATGACACAACTCTTTCGATGACTACTATACCCTCAGAATTCGAGAAATCTGGGATATTGTCACACCATACCAACATATGAAGGTGTGGACTTCCCCAATTTTGGAACTCTATCCTATACCAAAAGTTCACAACTGGACCACCTAAGCAGTTTGGATCACGTTTAAGAAATCGCATCAAAGCGTTCACACGAACCGTAAATTGTCGACAGATCACCACGGGATGTTTTTGTACTAACTACAAACGTCCGGGTAAAAACAGGCTCTCTGCTTCATTTACGTTACAACTATCTGCTATAAGTAAAGCTTTCGTCATGTCTGGCCAATTAAGGTCGTTTGGCGTTGAAACGCTTGTCCAGATTCATTACTCGACTTTGAAAATAATCCAAAGGAGTAATTTCAATATCTTTTTCCTCTCCATAACTATTTTTGCCTGTCAGGAAAAAGACAATACCAACCAAGCTCTTACGTTCGTCGCTGTCGATCAACATTTAATGGAGGCGCCATTTTCCTTGTAATCTCAGCTAATCTCATGTCGGTATTGTTCGTAGTTGGGTTAAGATTCAAGGAAACTATACTTTCTAGATTAGGGACTGATTCGTCTATGTTACGGAGCATACTAGTTGTTTCAATTATTGTGGCAATTGGTTGTATTTGTGAAAGCGGTCTTTCCTGTTCCGGAGCTGAGGTTGGTTGAAATGTTTGTCGAGGAGTGTTGCTATTATCTATTAAAGTATTTGTAAAACTCTCTGACTGACACTGTGATGGTCTCAAAATGTCTATGAGTATTCTTTCTTGTTTGTGAACTGAGTTTGCTGGAAATATTTGTTGGGGACTGTATGACGAGGCTGTATATGTAGGACTAACTGACTGGACTACTCTTGACTTCTCTTGAGTGCCCAACTGTAGGTTCCTTAATGTTTCTCTACGCACTTCTGTCTGATTTTCCGGTGTTATAATCAAAGGGGTTAGTGAGTACACGTTGAAAAAGTAATCTTGTGCGGGCACTTTCTTCGTCGGTGTAAACAAATTTCGTCGGAGTATGCCATCTAATTTATCCATATTTTTGAATTTCATGCAACAGGCTGCACCACGTGTTGGAACTACCACTCCCTTAGACCCACGTGCATGTGAATCGGATAACCAATATTTATAATCATTAGTTTCAGTTTCAGCTTTACTATATATAGCCACTGTCATGGATTTTACAGTAAGCAGCCCGCAACAATTTTCTCTGAAAAATAATGTCGTTGTAAAGGTTCGGAGACCCGTAAATGACCAATGTAATTGGTTTCAGCAACTGAGATATTAATTTGCTTTCTGTTATACAATATTTGTTGCGCAAGATCACTTGCAGCAAGGTATTCTGGGTTAACTTCTCCAATTGCAGGATCCCCTCTAGAAGCAATGGAATCACAGTATTAGCTTGTCTCCGAGTATTAATATATAATCAATATCACTTTTTGATCATTGACTTGGCTCCTTTGTACAAAACGCTGCACAAGCTACAGCTGCTACACAGCAGTGCATTGTTTACCACGAGATTGTATGTCAAATTTTAAATCGGCTTAATGAAATGATCTATGCAGTATGGAAACATCCTCACTTATATCAACGTAGTTGTTTTGAGGAGTGGATTGTAAATCCATAAGCTCACCACCATCTGCAGGCTCTTTACAAAATTGAAAAAATTCAGAAATGTCGATAACATTCTCGAAATGCGGTCTTATATCTCTATAGAGTACATTATTTGACATTAACCAGGTTAGAGCTTGATACAATCTGTTCATATCGACAACAAACTCTTGGGAGCGTTGCAAGTTCTCAAGACTTTGCACAACTAGAACTAGTTCTAATTGGTTTGGCGCAAGTGGCAGTTGGTCAGCAACTTCAACAACGTCTTTTGCAAACAAAGTAACTTGTCCCTTGCACTAATCTTGACAAAAACGGTTTTATAGCTTCATTATTTTAAGATAAGGTACAACTCGGCATAAAAACCGTTCTTCAAGTTTCGTCAAATTAGGTACAGTCGCAACTGTTATTTTATTCCAGAAAGCTTCTGGCGGAATTTTTCCTTTCCTAAAATTATTTTGACAGCAAGAGCATGTTATGATATTACCCAGATAAATCAATTCTTCGGGTAGTAATGCACTGTACATTGCAGTATGTAACTTAAAACGTCGTGGAGGATATAACGCTTTATTACAAACATGGAACATCTGCAAAAATGTTAATAGCGTGTTCAAAATCATTTACAGAAGACACGTCCCTGCGATAGTGACTAGCTTGTCGCATAGCATCTAATCGAGTCGATCTGGATTCGGCCGACTCATTTAATAAACGCTGGTGAATCAATCCAAGACGATGGGATCGTTCTTCCTCGGTCTCATTTGACAATCGTTCGTGAATCATGCCAAGACGACGAGTACGTTGTTCCTCAGTCTCGTTTGATAAACGTTCGTGAATCAGGCCAAGACGACGAGAACGTTACTTTTCGGTCTCGCTTAAAAAACGTTCCTGAATCAGGCTAAGACGATTAGAACGTTGCTTCGCGGTCTCGTTGGACAAACGTTTGTAAATCAAACCAAGTCGATGAGAACGTTGCTCTTCGGTCTCGTTTGATAAGCGTTTGTTAATCAAACTAAGTCGACGAGACCGTTGTTCTCCTGTTTCGTTTGATAACCGTTCGTGAATCAATCTAAGCCGACGCGACCGTTGTCCTTCAGTTTCGTTTGCTAAACGTTCATGAATCAAACTGAGTCGTTGAGCATGACTTCATTTTTTTGAAGTCTTGATGATTTCATGTATGACCTCATCACACTCATTTGAAATATTTATAGCATTTCTTTCCCTACTTTTCTTTAAACGACCTTCCCTCTCGTCAGTTCTTTCTTCCAAACCGCACTCATATGAACAGCGTTTTTAGTAGGTCTAGCCATATTTTATATGGACAAGAATTCACTTACTTCCTACTAAAAGTAAAAACAATAAGTTATTAAAAAAAACGACTTCAAAACTATACCTACGTTATCAAATTTAAACTAATGAGTAGAAAATAATATTGTAATTGAACCAAAGCAAAGAATCTAAAAGTACTATCCGTACTTCCCACTAAAAAATGAAAATAAAGTTAGGTTTAGAAAAAACAAAACTGACTTCAAAAATATACCTACGTGTAGAAACGTAAACTAAAAAGTAAAAAATAATATTATGATTAAATTAAAGTAAAGAACATTAAAGTACAACACTTACACACCACTAAAAATCCAAAAATAAAGTAATTAAAAAAAAACAAAACCGACCTTAAAACTATACCCTCGTGTACAAACTTATACTAAAAAGTAAAAAATAATACTATATTCAATTCAAAGCAAAGGAAATTAATGGACAATCAACGAAATTATTGATACCTACTTATATACCCATTTATAATTTATTATCAGTTTTTTTTGAGTCGGTGCCAGCCAAGAAAAATAGTTCATTCCTGCCTTTGTACTTCGAACTGGCGCGGTACGCGGGGGAAGTGTCTTAGTGCACTAAACTAAGGTTGTTAGTGAGTCAGTGACACTTACTCGCGGGGTTTTCATCACGCTCCCCATACACTCCCTGCCTGAAACGAATTATGAAAACGCGGTATTGCCAGCCATTTATTTATTTTTTATTTTTTTGTTATTTTTTACATAATGTACTGCTGTAATTTTTCTATGTTTTTATTTCATTTATTTTTCTCTTTGTTTCTTTTTTTTTCTTTTTGTGTATTTTATTGTAGGTTTATTATTTCTTCTTCTACAATGTGTATGTTTCTTATGTTATTAAATTAAG
Organism: Herminia tarsipennalis; assembly: GCA_945859575.2. Taxonomy (NCBI): domain Eukaryota; kingdom Metazoa; phylum Arthropoda; class Insecta; order Lepidoptera; family Erebidae; genus Herminia; species Herminia tarsipennalis. The sequence goes on along the minus strand of OX243834.2, from coordinate 25,981,394 downwards.
TAAAGTTTAGTATACATTTATAATTATTTAAATATAAATTATGTCAAATGTCAACATTTTGGATCTCACTGAAAACCAGCGCTTACTCCAGGAGCAATACTGGAGAGGCTGGAATGCTGAGCGAGATCCATTTTTTTACACACACATCAATTTTTTTTAAGTATTGTAAAAAATAAACTTTTTTTCATCTTTTCTTTTCGAACGGAGGCACGTGATTGTAGTTGTTATAAAAAAGTGCTTATCGCGTGTGATATTTGTGGATGTGCTGGACGTTATTCAACGTCCATTTTGGCCGTTTTGTGCCGACGGATCGGGTGTATCCAGTTTCGTCGCGGATCTCTGGTATGTGAGTTGTCTTATGGGATAGTTCATGGACACAGGTGAGTCGTTCTTGTTTTATAATGATTTTGAGGCAGAGTACTGTGTTGTTCGAAAAATAATAGCCACTGAACTATGCAGTAAAGGATTAAATGAGTGTCGCTGGTAAGCAAAGCGACAATTTTCAAATCTTAACCGTATAGTTTTGTGTGTAATGCGTCTTTATAAATATTATCTCGCGTGTAACCCTCCTTAAACAGTTGTAAGGCGCGAGATAGGATTAGTAGTTAAAACTTTGATTTAAGCTGTGACATTTCTGTATCATTGATTAAACAGTACGGATCTGTCACTAGTTATGTGATGGGTTGAGTAGCGCTGGTTATTAGCTGTTGTAACTTTGATTTATTACTTACTATCTGGATAGTTTTATTGCTGTTTAAGCAGTAATCACTGTTGGTTGGTAGTTTGAATGTGTTCATTTAACTTTATATAGTGGGCACCAGTCAATCACCCAGTATTTAGCGTGAATAGGGAGAAGAATGGGAGCAATGGTTTGTGATATACGTCATACGACAGACTAACATACCTCATATGACTTGACGAGTGTGGTTTTGACTTGACCTGTGTGATGTTGACTAGCCTGTGTGGTACTGAATAGCCTGTGTGGCACTGACTAGCCTGTGTGGCAATGACTAGCCTGTGTGGTAGTGACTAGCCTGTGTGGCAATGACAAGCCTGTGTGGCAATGACTGTGTGATATTCTGGGTAACTGTTTGTATTATAGTAACAGGGAAGACTATCTTTATATGATAGTCACAGGGATGACTGTTTGTATAATAGTCACAAGGATGACTATGGTTTTGTGATAGTCACAGGGGTGACTTTGTTTGTGTGATAGTCACGATGACTATGTTTGTATTTAGTCACAGGATAACTGTAGCTATGTGTTAGTCACGGGGATGACTATGTTTGGGTGTTAGTCACAGAGATGATGAGATGTTTTTGTTATAGGGTCGCGTGTCGGTTTGTTTATGCACGTGGCGTTGAAAATTTTCAAATTACTCATTCGTCCCGGTTACGATAAAACCCTAAAAAAAAGCTTTGCCATTATTTTTCGATAGTATGTTATGCATCGTCGATAATTGCTTTCGTAATGTCAATGAACAATACGACGCCATACCCCCTTAGATTGTGATAGGGGAAAGTCAGTGAACAATATGGCACTTTTGTTTATAAATTAATATACAAACACTGCAAACTTTTTGAAAAATGGCACTTTAGTAAAAATCGACAAAATGGCGGTATTGAGTATATTCATGCAGTACAACCCTAAAAAAAAGCTTTGCCATTATTTTTCGATAGTATGTTATGCATCGTCGATAATTGCTTTCGTAATGTCAATGAACAATACGACGCCATACCCCCTTAGATTGTGATAGGGGAAAGTCAATGAACAATATGGCACTTTTGTTTATAAATTAATATACAAACACTGCAAACTTTTTGAAAAATGGCACTTTAGTAAAAATCGACAAAATGGCGGTATTGAGTATATTCATGCAGTACAAACACTAAAATGCAAAAGGGCACTAAGACATATATTTTTATTCGGGTAGTTGACATAGCAAGTAACGTTTATATTTGCTTTTAATTTAAAATTAGAAAATAAAAGTTTCAATCAGCATTTAACAAGTTTAATATAATTACTATTTGTCACCTACCGGCTGGCAGGCTAAGTGTTATCTCCAATAACTAAACACTTGAAACTATAATTAAAAAAATTGACACAATCATGGAATCAATGCAGGAGTCTTTTGCCAGTTTACAATCAATGACGGAATCACAAGCTTTGAGTCCAGATTGCAGAAGGCTACCAATGTACAAACTTTCACTGACAGCGATAACGTGACAGCAGACTTTAACATGTTCAAGACCTTTGCGCTGCAATCTCTGAATTTACTGCAACGCCAAATGGAGAAGCTGGCACAACAAATTGATAGCATTGAGATGCGTGGTCGTCATAAAATACTCCTTCTTCATGGTGTAGCAAAGCACAAGACGGAGGACACGGTTGCAGTTGTTACCAAAACAAAACTGTCAAGCAGCATTTAAATATTGACAGTTTTGCAGATTCTGATGTATCGCGATGTCACAGGATGGGGCGATCTTCCAGCGAAAACAAACCGAGGCCTATACTCATTAAGTTCCTAGATGTGGCATTGCGGAACAAGATTTTGTTCTCTAAGGCAAAACTGAAGGTGTGACCTTGTCTGAGTTTTTAACGAAGCCACGACATGATGCGTTTATGTCTGTGCGAGAATATGAGCATTACATCAATGATTTCAACACAGACCTCCTTGCACGCACTTCTTCCTGGAAATACGGATATTATTATTTTTTCTCTACAATCAGGACGTTTCCCTGACTTATGGAGCAAAACATACGTGCGGCCTCTGCCTAAAATCTAAAATCCTTCTCTTTCTTATCACTTTCCGTCCAATATCTATTTCCTTCTTTTCTGTCTGAAGTCCTTGAAGCCTGTGTACACCGACAATTTGGATAGCCTTACGGCATCTTATGTCCTTTCTGATCTGGTTTTAGGCCTGGATATAGTACTATCTCCGCACTGCTAAAAGTAACTGGCGATATAAGAGCTGGTGTGCAGTATGGAATAGTTTCTGTCATTGTGTTGGTAGACTTCTCAAACGCCTTTAGTACAGTTAGCCACGATATACTCCTATCAATCCTCTCCTATTATAATATTTTATCGGGTGCATTGGATTGGTTTTCTTCGTATCTTCAGGGGCTTCAGCAGTCGGTTCGCATCGATGATACATTCTCTAGTTGGCGTGATCTCGTTGCGGGCGTTCCTCAAGGCGGTATTCTATCTCCTCTTCTTTTCTCTTTAATTATCATTTTTTTAACTCAAGAACTTCGATGTACGTATCATTTATATGCCAACAATCTTAAGCTATAGGCTCAGACAAAACTGGACAATTTGAATGAAGCTATCGATAATATGAATCGAGATTTGATAGCGATAAAGAACTGGTCGGACGAGTTTGGTCTTTCGGTAAATCCTGGAAAATGTCAAGCAATCATTGTTGGCAGGTCTCACATGGTTAGCAAAATAAATTTTGATTCACATTCCACATATTCCACGATACTTCTATTCCTGTTAGCCATGATGTCAAGGATCTCGGTTTGCATATTGATTCCACTCTTAGCTGGCGGACTTAAAATTACTAACGTCAGTCAGAAGGTCAATGGCACTTTGCAGTGTCTTTATTGTACCAAAAACTTCCTACCAGTTAATACAAAAGTAACGCTCGTGCAGACTTTAATATTTCCTATCATTCACTATGATGATGTATGCTTTTTCGACCTGTATGCTGATTCGTCTTTAACCTTCGCAAGTATGATCATGTCTCGAACTATCGCTCTCAGCTTAATTGGCGTCCTTTCCGGCAGCGCTGTAGTTTGCGTGCATTTACAACGCTATATTCAATCCTATTTTCTCCTCATGCCCTATTCATCTAACGCCTCATTTTTAATTTCTCTGCTCTAGGCATGATCGGAATCTACGTTCCTCTAATAATCTGTTGCTTATCTGTTCTGCTCATAGCTACACTCTGGTACATTCTTCCTTCTCTATTCAATCTATTCTCCTTTGGAATGCGCTCCCTTTCGAAATAGGAATGTCTACAACTCGTGTTACCTTTAAGTTCAAAGTACGTAATTTCTATACGAATTCATTGGTGGAATCATCACAATTGTAGTAATCTATGGTTATATATGTATATCAAGTATGTATGTGTATAGTTACAGGTATATTGTGTTTTTATATATATGTATATGTATTTATATGTATGCTAATGTTTTTTTATATATTTTTTTCTCACTTTCATGCTTATTTATACTTTAGTATTAGAAGTAAAAGTCTAATAAGCACCTACCTTAAACTGTTCTCTGCATCACCCTAAGTTTGACTGGTAGATAATGCCTAAGGCATTAAGTCCGCCTATGTACAAATTTTGTGTGCATGAAGTTAAATAAATATTATAAAAAAAAAAATAAAAAAATGGGAAATCAATCCTATGTTGTCATGTCATGTCCTAAAGTCAATCTTTTTTAAATAATGAAAATTCGATTAAATAACCGAATACCGTTTTTTTATAAAAAACAACATATTTGGACATTTTTTTAAGGAGGATTAAAACTATCCTATAAAGTTGCTGTATGAGTGTATATTTTGGTAATGAAACCACATCGCAAGTTCTGTTAATTGAGAGAAGGAAAGGATGAGTAACTTAATTCCGCCTTCCATACAAATATTATAGCTAATGAATGGGAATATATGTGTGATGCAAATAAATAAATAACAATCATTTTGGGACCCGAAAGGTCACTGGGCACCATAGTATAAAATTCATATTCACGATGTACATAAATAAAATAGGGTGAGTTACATATCTCTGGTTTATGATAGTTGGGTCGCATTACTGTGGATACTGTCTATAATGTCTTTTTTTTTTTCATTTTATTCATAGAAGTTAGTTTTTTAAGTATTTCAAAACTTTCTGAGTGTCCCAAGTATATGCCGAAATATTAAAATTGTACCATAAAAACTTATCAATGTGCTTGTGGTAAATGTGGCTTGTGGTTAACGTAAATCTTCTCCCTCCATTTTTGGTTTCCGGGGCATATCTGGTATTACTTTTATAAGTATTTGTCCTGCGAGGGTCACATAACCGCATTTCATTCTATATCTCCTAGAAAGGAAATTTCAAGCAAAAACATTAAATTATATAATTATATTTTGGGCAAAAAATTCGCGTAAAAGTATTTTTTTATTATCTTTAAGTTTTGTATGGGTTATATATGGGTACAGATTATTTACTTTTACAGTGCTTTTATTGATCCCAGACTAAGGGTAGCTTCCTGATATATCCGACCTTTTTAGTTGATATCATACCTCAGCCAACAGGGAATAGACAAAGGGTCATGTCACTTAATATCATTTTTTGTGAAAATATATGTTGCACCCTTATTGCACCCAAAGCCACAGAAAAAGTAATCACTACGTTTTACCCATTACCCAAAGCATTAAAGTATGTGTTATTTCTTAATCGAGTAGGAGCATAATACTTCCTAAAAAATATCGTAAACGCTAGACGTGAGCACTGCCAAAGATCAGTTTAAATTACAAATACACATATGTGTCATTACATGTAGACGTGTGTATTTGTGCGAGACTGAAAGACCTTACGCGACGACTCGCGTAAGTAAAATATTGTTAAGACCTTTACATTATTTGTATTGATATTGTTTATTTTTTGACAATATTATTGTTTCCTTATAATGTTATTTACATAGATTTTGTTAATTATTTTTTAACTTAACAAAAATAAACAGTTACCAGAACTGTTTCTTTTTGTTAAGTTGGAAGAGGATGATGATGGTGTTATTGGTAGCAAAGAGATGAAAAATTTAGATTATCCCGTAGACAGAACATTCAAATGTATGGCACTTTTGCATGGGTAATATTTGTTTACTCATTTTAAAACAGAACGAGTATGTACTGACTTGAGATACTGGCACATAGATCATGAAAAGTGACATCATTTTTGTTATTTTTATAAAAGTTTTATTTTAAATTAAATTTATGTCTTTGTTGATTATAAATAGTTGTAAAATATTTAATAAACATGTGATATATAATAATTTCTCATTTAAACTAATAAATTTTTATATATAAAAGCTGAAGAGTTAAGGCACACGCTACGACTAAGAGGAGAGGAATAGGAGATCAGCAAATAAATATGTTGCAAAACTGGGAATATTTTCGCAGACGAAATTGCGCGGGTCAGCTAATTTTAGATAAATATGGGCCCAAAAGTTTGAAGTTTGATTTGGTATAAATAAATAACCTAATTTATATTAAAGACTTTAGTTTTTATGGATTACATGTATTAACCCAATATAGTAAGTTAAAATAACACTTGATTTGTAGGTTATAAGTTATACCTTATAACTCAATTTAAACGTTATTTACTTTTGGGGTTACTGGTGACCCCGCGCGACAACTAGTCTCACGAAAAAGGATCCAAAAATCTTGGTGTTGACAATTACCGAGATTTTTGGTAAATGTCCGAAATGTATTCTTTTTGGTGACGGTCACTTGTGACTGTCAATACACAACATAACGACTTGGTGCATGTTTATTATGAGCAATATTATGGGCCTAATTATGGGTTTTAGATTGATATCGAAACGTAATGGAGTAAAGTAGGTTCTAAAACTATGACAGAAGCGAGTTAGCTCACCCTGACTTCACGTGGTTCTTTTTTGTAACACCTCTAGGGTGTTTTTTAGAACCGGAGGCGCGGAGGCGGTGCAGTCTCTGTCCGATGTAACATATATTATGCAAAGGCGAGGATATGTGCTTGCCCTTTATTACGTAAGGGCAAATAGGCTGCACTTCCCGCAGCACCGGAAAAGATGCAATTCAAGATCGAAATACAGCCAACAATAGTTACAGGCTGAAGTAATCACAGGTGTACATTAACATTTCTTTCTTTGTTTCTAACATTAACATATATTGAAAATCGGTGCATCGAAGATTAACCGCAATGCCACCGTGAATGTTAAGGCTCTCACACATTACTAGTGCGCCTGCAGTCTGTCACTCAATCGAGCCGCCCTTGCGATTATTGTTTGTCGAAAATGGTTGATAAACGGCTTTGGGGCTACACAAGATCACGCACCTGCAGTGGCCTGTAACATCTTCATACAAGCTGAACGGTAGCCGTCCGGCTACTTGTCAGTGTGTGTTCAACTGTTGCGAACTGTCCGGCCGATCGCACACTGACAACGCAGATCGCACCGGCAACGGTGGCGAGCCCACTCACTATAGATGAAAACTTTTAATAGAAAACTGTTAGTCTGTGGTCTGTTGCGATTAACTGACAGGCTGATATCCGCCGGCGGCCTGATAGTGTGTCGAGAGTCTTTAACATTCATCGGTGTAGGTCCGTATGAAATAGGAAATCTTCGGGGTTATCAAAATTGTATCATAACATTCAATAATTTCGGAAATTCGCAGTAACTTAAACAATAATTGAATTAGAAAGAAAAAAAATAAAGTTCAGACCTAGGAAACGATTCGATCGATTTTTACAAGATTTTAAAAATTCTAAAATGTTTTTAGGGTTCCGTAGCCAAAGTGGCAGAAACAGAACCGTTATAGTTTCTTCATGTCCGTCTGTCTGTCTGTCTGTTCGTCCATATGTCACAGGCATTTTACTTGAAGACTACTCAATGAATGTTGATGAACATAAGTGAAAAGGTGTTTTGAAGTATCCGCTAGTTAGTTTGATAGCTAAATAATAAAAATAAATATTTTTCTCCATACATGTAATTTTTTTTTATCAAACATCAACGTGTGGCAGATTATTCGACAGATCTTTCAAAAACATTTTAAGGTTTCTAACAATTTTTTTGATTGAGTGAGTATTTTTGGAAATAATCACTCGGAAAATTGCATAAATTGTGTCCCCCCCCCCCCCTTAACTTTTGAACCGTGTAACCAAAATATATGAAAAATATTACAAAGGCATGCTCTTTTGCTGATGCAATTATTCAAGGCTGCAGAACTCTACACTGAGCATGATCCGACATGCACTTGCCCGTTTTTGTTTAAACTACTTTAAAATTCCGAAATATTTTTATTACTCTACGCGGACAAAATCGTAGCTAATACATAAAAGTGCAGGCCGGGCGTATTATGTGTAGGTCTATACTTTAATGGCTTTACACTGGCCATATACTAAAACCGATAGAACGAATTTCTACAGATAAAGATATTAGTTTGGTTTTTGGTTCACTTTAAGTTGGTTCCTAAAAACAAACTATTATTACAATGTAATGTCGGGGCTAACAACGCCATGTATCATGTGGCGCTAAGTTGTCAAAGCGATCAACCGCTTTTAAACCATGTTGCTGGGGACAGTCGCCATATTGACTTGGTAGTTTATAATATAATTTGATACTACACTACAACACTACTTAATCTTAATACACTTACATACATACTTATTATAACACATCTCACGTTATATTGTTTTTGTTGCATTTAATAGATTCATTGTTGATTATAGTTATAAATATTACTATTTTAAATCAATTTTATTATATCCAATACTTACTTACTTCGATATGAATTTAAATATAATTAATGAAATCTTGTACTACTACGTTGAAAGTATCTTTATGGTAAGATTAATTTTTAAGTATACTAATTGGTGCTGTTTAATTTTTACAATCAAATCCAGTCAATCCAGCTATACAAACTCAGAAAATAGTATTGCCATACATATAAAAAAATATATGTATATATTGATACTATATGAAATTGTATTCGAATCTATTGTTCCTAGATCCCAGTCATGCCAGACCTATTTTATTTTCTGTCAAATAAAATGTGGGGCTTCGGGTAGTATTTATATGTCATTGCTAGCATACCAGCTAAGTTGTGTAGACGGCCAATTTTCAGGTACCAGGTGAGAAAGGTACGAAAAAATCGGATTAAGTTTTCTTATTTTATGACAGTTGATTTTTATTTATATGGTGTAAAATACTATAAAAAAATATTATTCAGCATTGCCAGACACTTCCCGCTGGCCATTACTTCCGCCAGACACTTTAAAGTGGCCAAAAAAAGGTGCCAACTTATGTTGTTTTCTGATGCTTGATTCTTATATATGTTACTTAGGGGATGATATGGGCCAAAAATTCTCTCAGACACCAAATAGATTCAGCCTATAATATGATCATCAAGGTATTATAATACTTAACTTATTTTGTAACGCTTGATTTTTATACATATTACTTAGGGGATTATAAGGAACATATATTTGCTCAGCCAAACAAATTGTATGGGCTAAACCTTCTCCCAGACATCAAAAACATTTAGCAGCGCGAGCGCATTATAAAAGCTACTTTGCTTATATTCTGACGCTTGATTTTTATAAATGTTTTTTGTAAATGATTCTTGTTGTAAATTAAATTAAATTGTAAATGTTTTTTGTAAATGATGTAAATGATTATTTTGATTTTTGTAAATGATTCTAAGTTGCAATACCATCCAGCTATATTACTTACAAATGTGTTAACTGAAATGAACTCTAAATATACAGGGTGTATTTTTGAAACGGGTCAGTAAGGGCAAGTACCTTAACCGTTGCAGTTACAGCAAAACGTTCTTAGAAGACCTTCCCTAACTTTTTGACATACTTTGAACTGCATTCACAGATTTTGTAAAAAACTTACAGTTGGCAAAAAAAATGCAAAAAGTCCAAAAAAATTTTTTTTATGCCAATCGATTCTATTTCATGTGGGGATCAAAAAACTCTATGAAACCATTTTAGCTTTCAGTACTAGAAAAGACAGAAATCGCCAAAAACGTTTCCCATACATTTCGGCAACAGAAACAAATTTCTACGATGGTCGAACTTTTTGTTATGGCCAGGAAGTGGGTAGAATTGACTGTAAAGTAAATAAAAATAATTTTTACCTTCAAATTTCGAATTTCATTCGAAAATCTGTGTGTCAGCTGAGAAACTTCGTATGAGTTATTATTAATTAAGGATTTTCGCTAAAATGTCTTCTAATCGTGAAAAAATTGACTTATTAGAAGCGTATTTTGTCAATAATCGAAATGCGGGAGCTGCATTAGTGTGGTACCGCAATAAGTATCCGTTGCGACATGTGCCAACAAGAAAGGTTATTAGAAATCTTTTGAAAAACCTGGAATTGCAGGGTTCTTTCAAAAGAAAGCGGCAGCCTCGTGTGGACATGGACACGGAGATTGCGGTTCTGACTTATGTCGAAGCATATCCAGAGGTATCGTCCAGGCATGTCGCCTTTGAAGTAGGTGTATCCCACTCCCTTGTGATAAAGATATGGAAGAAATACGGCTACAAGTGCTATCGATATGGGCGCATAGTTCAAGTGTTACATCCGGGTGATGATGTTCGAAGGCTTACTTTTTGCAGGTGGCTAAGAGGAAAAATAAGCAGAGATCATGAATTTTTAAATTACATACTGTGGTCAGACGAAACGAATTTTTCCAATAACGGTATGTACAACAGAAAAAATCACCACTATTGGTCCAAAGAAAATCCACTAAGAGTTACGGCAAGTCATAATCAGGTTCGCTTCTCATTCAACTGTTGGTGTGGTATAATGTCCAATCGAGTTATAATGGTGGAATTTTATGAAGGGAAACTGAATTCTGCCATGTATAATGAAGTCATTTTACACCATCTTGAAAACGAGATGGACGAATGGCCCCTGTCGGAATTGCGAAAAGTTCATTTTCAACAAGATGGTGCTCCGCCACATAACAGTCACCTTTCACGTTCCAATTTGAGCCGCCTATTCGGTACACAGTGGATAGGTACACATGGTCCAACACAGTGGCCACCTCGTAGCCCCGATCTAACACCACTTGATTTTTTTTTATGGGGCTTCGTGAAAAACGAGGTGTATAAGACGACGTACGCCAGTGTTCAAGAGCTCAAGGATGCATTAATGACCATTTTACGTAATATTCATCCCAGAACATTATTAGCCGCCATTCGTTCAGTGCAAAAAAGGATAGACTTATGTATTCGTGAAAATGGAAATCATTTTGAGCAATTTATTTCATAAACCAATTTCTAAAATGTTTAAATGATTTTTTTTATTTAAAAAAGTTTAAAATTTTACCTGTCCTATGAGTTTCGAGTTGATTTATCATATTTCCGTAGGAAATGTATGGGAAACGTTTTTGGAGATTTCTGTCTTTTCTAGTACTGAAAGCTAAAATGGTTTCATAGAGTTTTTTGATCCCCACATAAAATAGAATCGATTGGCATAAAAAAAAATTTTTTGGACTTTTTGCATTTTTTTTGCCAACTGTAAGTTTTTTACAAAATCTGTGAATGCAGTTCAAAGTATGTCAAAAAGTTAGGGAAGGTCTTCTAAGAACGTTTTGCTGTAACTGCAACGGTTAAGGTACTTGCCCTTACTGACCCGTTTCAAAAATACACCCTGTATAGGCTGGCATTCAATCTTTACTGATGGTTCAAAGAGTGCTCAAGGGCAAGGAGCAGCATTTTTTGACTCAACCTTAAAAAATAGCTATACAGTTAAAGTAGAATGTAATATTTCAATAATGTTACTGGAACTCATTGCAATTTTTCAAGCAATAAACTATGCAATAAATAAAAAGCTAAACAAATTTGTAATATTTTCCGATAGTAAAAGTGCTTTACAGCATATTGCTCGTTGCGCCTCTGGATACAGAGGTGCATCGATAGCATATGATATTTTAAAGGCTTTTATGGAAATAAATAAGTACACAACGGACTATGTATTGCAATGGATTCCAGCACATATTGGATCGAGAGGTAACGAGGAGGCAGACCGAATCGCAAAAGCAGCCGCGACAGACGGAATAAACCTAAATTACTTACCAGATTATTGGGAGCTAATTCCGAAATACAAAATATTGTGTTTTCAATCTTGGAAAAAACATTATGATCAGATCTCACAAACAAAAGGTATTTGGTATAAAACTATACAAGGCGAGCCTCCTCGAATTCCTTGGTTTGTAAGTGGTAATTTAAGCAGAAATTATGTAAAGTTAGTTTTAAGACTTCGATCCGGCCACTATCCATCGGCAAAGTTTGCATTTTTAATGAAGAAAGCTACTTCTCCGAACTGCATCATATGTGATAAAGTAGAAGATGTGCAACATTTGCTGATGGATTGTGTCCGCAACAAAAATGAGAGAGAGTCACTGATGAACGAACTAAATTTAAACAAATTAGATGTAGGTTTAGTACAAAGTGTATTATCTAGTCCACATTCAGAGACCTGTAAAGGATTATGTGAGTTAATTTTAAAAAGTTAATTATGTACTTACTATATATTTTATCAGTGAACAAGTCTCATCATATTTCTAATATATTTTAAAATAGAATAGAAAATATAATTTGTAAAAAGGTACGATGGGGTTGCCATGTCCTTTAGGATAAAAACCCCAAAATAATAAAAGAATAAAAAAAAAAAAAAAAAAAAAACATCAAAAACATTTAGCAGCGCGAGCGTATTATAAAAGTTACTTAGCTTATATTTTGACACTTGATTTATATATATGTTACATAAGAAATTGTATGGAACATATATTTGCTCATTCAGACAAATTGTGTAAACCAAACCTTCTCCCAGACATTAAAAACATTCAGCCGTTATATGATCGTGAAGGTTTTATAATACTTAGCTTATATTCTGACGCTTGATTCTTATATAATGTTACTTAAAGGATTATATGGAACATATATTTGTTCAGCCAGGAAGATTGTATTGGCCACATCTTCTCCTAGATACCAAAAACATTCAGCCATAATATGATCGTATAGGTGTTATAATACTTGGCTTATAATTAGATGCTTGATTCTTATTTAAGTTCCTAATGGGATAATATGTAACTCATTTTTCCTCAGCCAGATAAATTGAAAGGGTTAAGGTATAACTAATTGCCTTAGGAATTGTAAGTACCACATTTATGCTGACGATGTTTAGGTTTATCTTTCATTTAAGCCAGGAGACTACGATAGAGCAGTTTTGGATTTGAATGACGATCTAAACCAAATATCTCTTTGGGCTTAAAGAAATGGTTTGGCACTTAACCCGACTAAAACCAAATATATAGTGTTTTGTACTAAGAATCAGATTAATCGACTACCGTCTTTGCTAAACGTGAAGCTGATGGGGAGCTCGATAGTTCGAGGCAATGAACCACGTAATCTTGGACTAATCATGAATTCTGAACTGAGATATGAGCGACACGTAGGCGAGTCAGTTAGTAACTGTTTTTAACGACTCAGAACTCTATACAAGATTAGACCATACCTGTCTGACAAGTTACGCTTGCAGTTGGTAGAATCTTTGACACTGTCAAAGCTAAATTAGCGTAGCAAAAAGCAGAATCTCTAAAATAAAAGTATTAAATCCTCCTCGGACCGACTGGATAAATAATACAATAACTAAAGCCATTGACGAGAGGAACCTACTTTTTCAGAAACACAAAGCGGGGAGGCTTTAAAGACATAAACTTACACAAAGACTATTTAGAACATCGAAATAGAGTGACTGAAATCATAAATAAAACTAAAAACCGTTACTATTATAAATCATTTGAAAAATGTAAGAGCAAACCTCTTAAGACGTGGAAACTAATATCAGAACTAGCCAATAACAAAACTAGAAGAAATAGTACTCCATCAAAATTACAGACTTCACAGGGACTAACTTCAGATACTCAAAAAATTTGTCAAGGTTTTAATGCCTTTTTCTCCACAATTGGGAAAACTCTAGCACAAAAAATCAAACAAAACACACTTTTAGACATTGGCAATGCAAACACATATATAAGCGAGATTACACCAAAAACTACGCATGAACTTTCTAATTTTGACCACGTTACAATGGAAGAAGTGAATAAAATAATCGATAACCTTAACACTAACACAAGTTCTGGTGTCGATGAAATAAATTGTTAAGTGCTTAAGTGCCTTAAAAACCTTCTACTTTCTGATCTTACAAAATGTATTAACAACTCCCTAGTTTCTGGCGTATTCCCAGATGCACTCAAAATTGCAAAATTAACCCCAATATATAAATCCGGCAGTAAGTCGGAACCGGAGAACTATAGACCAATTTCAGTCCTACCAATAATCTCAAAGATATATGAAAAGGTAATCTATAATAGACTAGACAACTATTTAACTTCTATTAACTTTCTATACCAAAAACAATATGGCTTCAGACCCAAGTCGAACACCGTATCAGCCACGATCGATCTTGTAACAAAGCTAAAAAACAATATCGATCATAAAAAAATTGCTTTGGGAGTGTTTGTAGATTTGAAAAAAGCTTTCGACACTGTTAGCCATAATTTACTCTTAATAAAGCTAAAGCAGATGGGTATTAATGGAAAGGCCTATGATATTCTTAAATCTTATCTTTGCAACCGCTACCAAATAGTTAAAATTGATAATTTCATATCCGAGCGGGCACAAATTGAATGTGGTGTCCCACAAGGATCGATTTTGGGACCACTATTTTTCCTAATTTATATAAATGATATCCACAAGGCCTAACCGGGGACATATCATTATACGCGGATGATACCACTCTATTTTATTTTGACAGTTCAATAGACTCGATCATAAAACAAGCAAACGATGATTTACAGATTCTGCATTTCTGGTTCCAAAAAAACTTACTTACAATTAATACGACAAAAAGTAGTTATGTAATATTTGCTGCAAAAAATAAAAATATTTCAAACCATTTACCTTTGATTATTAACAACGAAATGCTAAAGAGATCAGACTCGGAAAAATATTTAGGTTTAATATTAGATAATAAGTTAACATGGAAGCCACACTTAGAAAAACTTTCATTAAAACTATCGCAGCTAGCTGGATCACTTCGCAATATAGCCCGCTGTCTGCCCGTCCCAGTCCGATACCTTATCTATAACTCTTTGGTTAAATCCCATATTGATTATCTTATTGAAGTATGGGGTTCTGCCGTTAAAACCAATCTAAGACAACTACAAATAGCTCAGAACAAAATTGTTAAACTTTTATTTCACTATAACTACCATGCCACTTCCAGTAAAGTCTATACCGAAACGAAAATTATGACAATAACACAAACTTACAAATACAAAACATGCCTTCTTATCAGAAACATTTTGCATAAAAATATACACACACACTATATACACTTTACAAAAAAATCACAGGTACAGATACGAAAAACCAGAAGGTCACAGGATATTTGCTTACAACTACCTCGAACTAATTACGGAAGAAAAAAATTTTGTTTTGAAGGAGCACGTTCATATAATCAATTACCTTCTGATATCAAGAGCATACAATCCTTCACACTGTTCAAAAAGAATATAAAATACCATGTCTTGAGAGATTTCTCGCAGTTGGATTAATAAATGAAAGTGTGGGTAGATCAAAAAAAAAAGTTTCATATTTTACGTAAACACTCTCTGTATCTTATTGCTAACAAAATGTATACATATCTAAATTTCTCAATGTAAGCGAATGTAATTCTTTTTTGAGAAATAAATGTCTTAAACCGAAAAATTACGTCGACACTGTATACGGCCTACGGCTATTGGCTCGCACTTGTCGACTAATCCAGCATGTCCAAAATGCATGTTGTCGTTTTTGCTTCAATGTACCAAAAAGAAGTCACGTCACACCGTTTCTAAATGATGGATCTATAATCAAAATGAAATCACGTCGCAAGATGCATTTGTCGTGCCTTCTTTTTAACATTATTAAATTTGGAGAGCCAAATTATTTGCATAGAAAATTGAGCTGGGTTGCAAATAGCAGAAATCGTATCAGTCGATACTGTTCGCAACAATTGTCAATTCCACATCACTAAACAACTGCTTTCAGAGGCAGCTTTCGATATGCGGCTTCCAAATGTTGGAATAACATCCCACTGCCAATAAGAAGCATAAATACACTGGCTACTTTCTACTATTAGGAATTTGACAAACGAAAATAATATCTCTGTTGTATTAGGTGCTTTAGATAGGTACTCTTATACTATTTATATTTTAATATAATTTCATAAATAAATATTTCACACAATATTTACTAATAGAATAATTACACACGCACACACCAAGAACATACACACACTCACCTAAGTACACACATACTTATAGACACACAGACTTACTGGGCATCCGATACCTCAGTCAGACCTTTTTCGGTGTCCGACGGAAGCTGAGTTGGGTCCTACTTGTTACACTTTGTGCTACTTGGTGGTACGCGGCTAATGTTAAATTGATATGTTTGACTGTGTATTGTTTCTGTTTATTTATTTCTTCTGTTGCCTGTTATTAATTTTGAGTTATTTGTGTCTGTTTTCTTTTTGTCTATTGTTATTTTTATTATTTTCCTTTTTTTTGTTTTTGTTATCTTCTGCATGACTTTCCCTGTTAAATTATAATAATGTATATATGTATTCTGTGTACTGAATAAAAATCTTTCAATTTTATTCTATTCCATATGGCCAAACTCAATTTTGACATAGGCGGTAGAGTTTTCCACTAAATTATAATTCTCGTTAACGATATTTTTGCCAAACTTCTTGGCAGTATATGATTAGGTATAAATGAGACAAAAGATGTAGTATAGTCTGGTTATAATTATCCAAAGGTGCATCTTATATACTAACGACTTCGTGTTGATAACAGATAGTAGAAACATTTAATAGATACTGAACGTGCGATAAGGAACATAAGATTGTGATGTAGATTGTAGATACAGCACAAAGATATTGTACTGTAACAGTACACCCCCTTTAAAAAAAAATTATGGTAATAGTGTTTACAATATAAATTTGACCTAGACCTTACTAGTTATTTGCTGATGTATATAAATAATAATGCTATTGTACGCGGTGGAATTTGATGACGCCTGTTGTGGTGTGATTTGCTGACGTCTGTAATTTTGACTTAGCTGTTGCACGAGTGTTTATTATTTTTTTCCGTTAAACTCTTCATTCTTCTGTCCAGTGTTTTCATTATGCCGTAAATTAGGATCACGCCGATTGTTAAAATAATCTGTCCCATTGCAACATTTCTTGTCCACCGTAAGTCCTCCTGGATCAGGTTACGGAGTTGGTCCGCTTCGTTTTGATTGAGGCAATTGTCCGTATTGTATGTTATCTGGTCCTTAGAACTTTGATTTCCCATTTTAGATGTCTTGTTGTTACGAGTAGTTGTGAATTAATGGTATATGTTAAGATCTATGTTAATATATATACGAATAGCTTGCTTATATCAGCGATTTTTTATAGACGTACTACTGGCTTTACTTTACGTCCCGATCGTGTAGTGTACGTGTGTGAATGCCTGTCGCAATCCTTTGAATCTGGCACGTAGTTTGATTCGTCATTGATCATGAAAGCTGGTTTCAATCTATCAATTGATATCACTGTCTCTTTATCCCTAATTCTAATGCAAAATGTTTTATCTGTTTCACTAATTACTGACTAGGGTCCTTCATACGGCGGTGTCAGGGCTTTCTTAATTCTATCACACCGAACAAATACGTGTGATCATTCTTTGAGTTCGGGATGCACAAATATAGCTTGATTGTGTTTTTTTCTTTTCGGAATTGATGTCATTTGTGTGATGTCCTTTTGAATTTGTTTTACAAACTCTTCGTACGTTGATAACTGTGCTGCTGATGACTCAAAAAATCCTCCAGGGAGTCGTATTGGCGTTCCATATGTCATCTCTGCTGAACTATAACCTGTGTCTTCTCGCAAGCTACTCCGCAACCCGAGTAAAACTGTTGGAATTTCTTTTAACCAATTTTCGTTGGATTCTCTTGTCATTAACGCCGCCTTTAAAGTTCTATGAAATCTCTCTATCATTCCATTGGATTGTGGATGATAAGGTGTCGTCCTAATTTTATGTATTCCCAAAAATTGTGAGAGTGACTCAAATATTCTTGATTCAAACTGTCGGCCTTGATCCGTAGTAATGCGCAATGGACATCTAAAACGAGTAATCCATCCTTCGAAAAGTGTCTTGGCTACTGTTTCTGCAGTTATATCTTCTACCGGAAATATTTCGGGCCATGACGTACAACGATCTATGATTGTGATTAAATATCTCTTCCCTTGTGAAATCGGGAGTGGTCCGACGATGTCAATATGTAAATGTTCAAAACGTTGCGCTGTCATAAATGTACCAGGAGGTGATATCGTATGTCGTTGTATTTTTGATTTTTGGCAGGCTATACATGATCTACACCAATTATTGATATCTTTGTTCATATACGGCCATAAATACCTTTGGGTTATCATTTTTCTCGTAGTTCTTTTTCCTGGATGGCTCATACCATGAATGGTATCGAATATTTGTTTGCGAAAATGCTTTGGTAAGTAGGGGCGGCTTTTTCCAGTAGACGTGTCGCAGGTGATGTTTATTGTGGAACCCGGAAGCGTAATGTTTTTGAATTTTAATCTTTTATTGTCATGTAATTTACTTAGTTTATTATCTGTTGATTGACATTTTTCCAATTCAGCGTAATCGATAGGTGATGGCACGTATATTTCCTCTATTCGAGATAAGGCATCGGCGGTAATATTGTCACGTCCGCTTATGTGTTGAATGTTGGTACTGTATTGTGAAATGAAATCTAACTGCCGGACCCGTCGCGGTGTATCGTTTGATGATGGTTTTTGGGAGAATGCGTATGTCAAAGGTCGGTGATCCGTAAATATTGTAAATTCTCTTCCCTCGATTAATCTGTGAAAATGTTTGACGGCCATGTATATTCCTAACAGCTCTCTGTCAAACGTAGAATATTTTTGTTGAGTTTCGCTCAATTTTTGTGAAAAAAATCCTAATGGTTCCCAATTGCGTCCGGATTTTTGTTGTAAAACTCCACCAACGCAAGTAGCACTAGCGTCGGTCATGAGCGCTAGTGATGCGTTGCGGGAAGGATGCGCTGTTAACACTGCGTTTTTCATGCTTTCCTTGCATTTTTCGTAAGCTTTGTCTGCTTCCGTTGTCCAAGGAACAGGTGAATTATCGTTCTTTTTTGAACCATGTAGATATTCGTTTAAAATTCTTTGATTTTCCGCTGCGCGTGGAATATTACTTCTGTAGAAATTGACCATGCCCAAAAATCTTCTTAATTCTTGAATTGTTTTCGGTTTGGGAAATTCCATGATTGCTTTGTAATTTTCTTCGGTAGGGTGTATTCCTTGGCTCGTTATATGATAACCTAAGAAATCTATTTCCCTTCTGAGAAATTCGCATTTTTCGAGATTAATGGTTATTCCATTCTCGTGTAAACGTTTGAAAACCGTTTCTAAATGCTGATAATGCAAATCTTCGTTGTCCGATGCGATGAGACAGTCGTCTACAAATATAAATACGAAGTTTAAATCTCTAAATAAGGAATCCATGAATCGTTGAAATGTTTGTGCCGCATTGCGTAATCCGAAAGGCATTCTTAAGTACTCAAAAAGTCCAAAAGGTGTGATGATGGCTGTTTTTTCTATATCTTTAACAGGAATACAATGGTATGCTTTACGTATATCTATCTTGCTTAGTATCTTCTTATTTTCTAATATGTATGTAAAGTCAGTTAATCTTGGTAGTGGGTATTTGTCCGGTACTGTCGTGCTATTGAGCATTCGATAGTCTCCGCACGGTCTCCATTCGCCATTTTTCTTTTTTACCATATGTAATGGGCTTGCCCATAGGCTATCTGACGGTCGGCAAATTCCGAGTTCTATCATATTTTGAAATTCCTTTTTGGCTATGTCGTATTTTTCTGGAGGTAATGGTCTTGCCCGAGCTGCGACGGGTGGTCCTGTAGTGATAATGTGATGTTCAATCTTATGTTTGGGCGCATTGCGGAGAGAGGACCCTTTCGTGATGTCTTCGTATTTGTTTAAAAGTTGCGTAATACGTGGATTCGTTCCCACTGCGATAGTACGAATTGTTTGTTGTGTCGCTTTTTCCGAAGTTACATGCGTTGTCAGCTCTGTAACTTTGTCGATAAGTTTGCGACCTGCTATGTCGACTAATAGTTTATAGTGCTCTAGAAAATCTGCTCCAATTATTGGTTGTGTAACATCGGCGATTACAAAATTCCATTTATAACATCGTTGTAGTCCTAAATTCAAGGTAAGCGTCTTCTCGCCGTAAGTCCTAATTTTAGTCCCATTTGCAGCGTATAGTGTGTATTGTTCATTTTGTAAAATTGAATGTCTCTGTTGCTTGCTAATGACTGAAATATTTGCGCCCGTGTCAATCAAAAACTTCATACCACTTTTTCGGTCGGTAATGGTGAGGCGATTGGATGGGTGGATTGCACAGAGTTTCGCCGTTGTCTGTGCTCTTATTCGTTTCCCTGGTTCCGTACGTAAGTCATTGGTTTCCAACCGCATGGTTTAATGCAGTTCTTTGCATATTTTCCGAATCTTTCGTGGTAGTAACAAAATCGATTTGCTCCTCTATAGTTTGTTCTCGGCCTCATAATCGGGAATTGTTGACGTTTCTTGAAATGATTGTGCGTGTTGGGTCGATAGCCATATTGACCTTGCTGAATTGCGTCAATATCTATCTGTAATTTTGCTAGCTGGGCTAAAATGCATGCTGTATTGTTGTCGTTTGAAGTGACGTTGCTAACAGCTGATATTTCGGTTACTTTTGAATTCATTATTATTTTGTCTGCAATTTGGCTCAGTTTATCAATTTCCATGTCTTCCGTAACTGCTAGAACCGTAGTAACTGATGTTGGTAAAAGCCTGAACCATAGTAGTTTAATTGTTTCGTCACTGATTTTTGTTCTCCCGAGGACTCGCATTTGACGTAATAACTGCGAAGGTTTTTGATCACCGAGTTCTGTCTATGATATTAATTTTTGAAACTGTCGCTGTTCTGTTTCTTCGTAACAATCAATTAAACGTTCCTTGATGTTTTTGTATTTATCTGTAGTCGGTGGTGAAGTGATTAGGTCACTAACTTGTAGTATTTCTTCCTTGGATAACTTTGCTGTTACTGTACAGTATTTGTATTCGTCTCCTTGCTTCTGTGGTGCTAATATGGCTTCTAGTTGCGTGAACCATAATCTTGGTTGGTCTTTCCAAAATTCCGGAATGCGGGATAAAACCGAGGTGCCAGCAGCTACTTCAAGTGTTCCTTGCTGATTTATGTTCGCCTTGCACGGTGATTGTGCCATGTTTCTTGCTGCGTATTCGTTCGTCGGGGTCACCAATTTGCCAAACTTCTTGGCAGTATATGATTAGGTATAAATGAGACAAAAGATGTAGTATAGTCTGGTTATAATTATCCAAAGGTGCATCTTATATACTAACGACTTCGTGTTGATAACAGATAGTAGAAACATTTAATAGATACTGAACGTGCGATAAGGAACATAAGATTGTGATGTAGATTGTAGATACAGCACAAAGATATTGTACTGTAACAATATTCAATATTCTGTACTTAAGCACAGATTTATAAATCGAATTATGGTGGAACTAGTTAGGCTTTAGTTATTTATGCTCCCTATTTCTGTATTAAGGTTACGCAATTATAATTTGATCTAAGACATGGGTTATTTGAACGTACATGTATGCAGCTTAAGCTCTTCTTATAATTTTCATAATCTATTTTCGAAACTGATTGAACTGAGAGACGCGTGTGTTACAAAAAAACGTAGAATCTGTGGATATTGTAGCGAGCTGTACGAGTTTCTAACATAATATTATAATATACTTTAAATGTATAATAATGTAGAACTGCTACGACTACTATTTTAAAAACCACATTTATTTATACACACATATAACTACTTTAATATCTGGATATACAACCACTTCATCATATGTATATAAGTCAGGGACTTGATCATCTATTGATCTTAAACTTCTTGTCAATATGCTTGGTATTGAAAGGTATTCTAACACAACCAGGGTGGTAAATAATACAAAGAAATAAATGGCAATTACTCTTACTTACTTAACTTGTTCGGTCTGGTTGTATCAAGGCTTAAGGAAGAGGTAGGTATACTAATGTTGGTTCCAAGAGGACCTATTGGCTAGGAAAAGAAGCCAACAAGAAACTAGCCCGTCTCCTAATAAATATTTGCCATACAACATTTCATATTTTACAACTACATTACAATTAGGTATTATTACCATATACCATAAAGATACTTTATAACATATTTTAATACACAAAAACACTATATATACTATAATTCTGTACACAACACTACAATAGTACCACAAGGTACCTACTATAAGAAACTCGGTAATATATTCAGGACTATTAAACATTACCTTGTTATCATTCAATACAAACAAACAGTAATACTGTAATATTATAAACAATATTACAATAGAACCACAAACCACAAAGTACAATAGTGTACTTAAGAAACTCTATAATAAGTATATCCTCTTGACAACATAATTCTAATGTTAACCACATCACTGTAAAACAGTTGATAAGAACCACACACGATAGTATTCATCGAATCATATTGCAATATATTGTCATCAGTCCACAACACACAAACACAACAGTTTCCTAATAAAGCAACTTTATAAGATCGTACCTGTCCCGTCAGAAGATGGTGTCAGAATATCTGTCAATCAAAGTCTTGTCTCAAAGGTCCATAAATAAGACAAATTCACCAAATGTGTATTATGTGGGAAATAAGTGGGTATTATGAAAATATTTTACTTCCTATATTTTAACCCATGAAATAATTCAACACAAAGAACCGTATTAATTAAATCATTTATTATTGGAATGGTATTACCAATAATACACACCACCGCCGAAATTAATTTCGATATAAGAAGTACCTAACCACAACAACATTACGTATTCGACATCTCAACCAGTATAATAATAATAATATCTTGGGACAACTCACACAACGTCACCTGATTCCAAACTAAGCAGAGCTTGTACTATGGAAACCAGACAACTGATAAACATACTTATATATTTCTAAATACATACATATTATAGATAAATTACACCTAGAAACAGAATAAACCAACGTGCTCATCACACAAAGTTTTATCCTGGGTGGGGATCGAACCCACGACCTCCTGCGTAGCAGTCGGATACACTTCCACCGCGCAACACTAATATAAACTGTGATCTAATTATTGTTTTAATTCATTAACAAACTATATGGTGCTTCTATAATGTGTTATAATCATCTCAAGTTATTTAGATGTGAATCACAACATAAACTGTAAGTATTTTTACTTTGTCATGACCTATTTCGTAATACAATTATTGTTCACATTATTTAGAACACAATTGACATATAGACAAACCGTAACCTACATCTATAATATAAATTTATTCTGTCGTAAACCATTGTATTACAAACATTGTTCGCGTTACTTAGGACACAATTATTACTTATGGATATGTAAGTAGACATATTCATATGTAATAATTGTTTTCTAGCCCTTTCTCTCACGTGCGTGTAGACAACTTACTTTGAACAACAACTTACAGATAATCTTATAAAGCTATTGCATAGCTTTTATCGCGGGCTTTGAGCGCGGCGATCGAATCAAGAAATTCCGTAACAAAAATAAAACATTACACACCCCACTCCGCCTACCATGTAGCTCGGCCGAGCGTTCGCTTATGGTACGACTGTACGAAGCTCGCACGGATCAAGACGAGCTGCTCCGAAATGTAATGAGAAGAAAATAAAAATACTGCATAAATAAAAAATAAATAAATAATTATAATTGCATAAGTTGATAAAAAATGCTTTGCTATAATAGCTTTACCGCGGCAGTCCCCGAGTGCCACACATTTTTTTTCTCTGGCATTTACATCCTCCAGCAACAATATATAAATATCGATTAAATTTAAAAAAATCTTAACCACGTAGACATTGCTAGCTCTCTTAGCTACATCAGACAAAGCCACCTACGCAGGAGATAATAAGGTGGGTACTGTAACAATCAGGCCAGCTCTTGAGCAGGTACCGGGGGTGTTCCTCAGAACTTTTATCGGGCTTTTAAATTAAACTTCTGGATTTCCCCAAAGCGAATACACTGTTTATTAATTCAATTATCATCTATTACATTTTTTACATCAATTCACATATTCTAAAAAACACATTTCTTAATCCACATATTATTAATATTTTATATAATTCTAATTACATTCAAACGACCCGAATCGGTCGGCCATGAAACTCGCCATTCTAGAATGACATCTTTCTTTTTATTCTGTTATTGCGTTTCATCTACTACAATGAGGTCTAACGTGAGAGAGGTGGATTATCTTCGACCCACCTGTCACAGTACCTACCTACTTACCAACGTTACGTCGTGAATAGTTACATACGCGTAGTCAGTATGTGCAAACGAATGTTGCGATGAAACGAAGCAATGTCCACCCGGTGTCGGTTTCTAGGGTTCCGTAGCCAAAATGGCAAAAACTTACCTGAACCCTTAGAGTTTCGTCATGTCCGTTTTTTGTTTGTTTGTCTGTCTGTCTGTCTGTCCGTCCGTATGTCACAGGCATTTTACTCAAGGAACTTTACTCTATGAATATTGATGAAATTTTGTGAAAAGGTGTCTTGTCTACCACAAGACCCGCTACTTAGTTTGATAACTAAATAATAGAAATAAATATTTCTAGAGATGGTATTTTTTTTTCCGCAAACATCAACGTGTGGCACATCATTTGACAGATCTTTTAAAAAAAATTTGAGGTTTTCAAAAAACTTTTTTGATTGACTGAATATTTTTGAAAATAATCGCTTCGAAAGTTGCATAAATTTGTGTTGAGATATTATCATATTTTTTTTAAGTTAAGGGGCGGGGGGTGGCCTTAACTAAAAAAATCTCAAAGGTAGCGCTTAATAAATACTATAAATTAAAATTATTTCGGACATGATCGCATATACCGTATACATTGAGTTATTGCCGAAAAATTGCTTTTCTCAAAAGGGCGTAAGTGCCATGTACTGCTCTTCAGCTGATACAAATTATTCAAGGCTGTGGAACCCTACACTGAGAATGGTCCGACATGCTCTTGCCCGGTTATTTTTAATTTCGAATCGTTTGAGTGTTACGCGGTTGAATCAGTACACCACAGTCAAAGAACACAACACAACCAGATGGTTCCGTTGTGATCTTTGATTGCGTTCCGTCCGTGTTCCATAGGAACCAATGGAACACGGACGAGCAACGAGTATGTTTTCACGGATTTTTACCACACGTTATAACGTTATTCTCGTCGCGAATAATAATAATATCTTGGGACAACTCACACAACGCCATCTGATCCCAAACTAAGCAGAGCTTGTACAATGGAAACCAGACAACTGATAAACATACTTATATATTTCTAAATACATACATATTATAGATAAATAACACCCAGACACAGAATAAACCATCGTGCTCATCACACAAAGTTTTATCCTGGGTGGGGATCGAACCCACGACCTCTTGCGTAGCAGTCGGATACATTCCCACCGCGCCACAGAGGCAGTCAATAGAATTTTACATTACCATGCATAACATAACACTCAAAACACGCTAGCATTCCAGCGTGCTATTTATATGACCATTTTTATAGTCATGGCTACTTTAAACGTACGGAACAAATTTCCAAAAAAAAAACAAACGTGATGGACTTTTGGAATTCATGAATTTACGGACATACCGTACTAGCACAGTACGGTATGTCCGTAAATTCATGAATTAAAATTCTTAAAGCACCGCGCGCGAAAATTAAAACAGAATATTAGTAGGTACTTTATTTACCGGACAGTGACAAATTCAATCATGGCGTTTTGGACGCCGATTGAATGTTTAATTCCTTTTTGTACGTCTATATTTATCGCATAAATATATTTCTATCTCCAACGTATTTACGAATTCATGAAGTAAATCGTGCTGACTAATTCTTACGGTGCTTATTCATTCATATTTCGTTTTCAAGGCAAGCCCGTGGCAAGCACTGGCGCATGCGCGGTGAGCTCAAAGATGTCCGCCGTGCATGCGAGTTGAAGCATTTCTAAGCGCAGCTCTCTCTTTACCACTATGACAAGATTTTGACAGTTTAAAAGTGTCACAGTCATAGTCCGTCTCATTCCGCCTGATTATATGCTGAAGTCTCAGATCAAATACTACTAGATAATATGTACCTAGCGTACCCTAAGTTTTTTTCGCTTCCACATTTGGCGTTACCAGAAAAAAATATTACCTGTTATTTAGGGTAATTTTGTCATATGATCAATTGGGTGAAATGCGAGACGTCAATGATTTCAGCGTGCCGAAGGCAGCCCGGTGGAGTGATTGATATACTTATTACTTGTGCACCTAACCAATATGAATTAATTGCTTAATAGGTCAAATACCGCTCACTGCTATTAACTACGATTTATTTTCCAACTTAAGTGTAAATTGCGCAGCTAAGTTTTCAGAAATGTCACAAAAGGACTACGTAATTGTAATATAGTAGGTACTTAAAGTGGGCAGTGGTTTACGCTACTTCGACTTCCAACCAGAACCAGTTCTGACGAACGGCTGGCAGCCCAATTCATTTTGTCGGCTTTCGCAAAGTATCTCTTCGTTTTGTAACTTAGAATAAAATACAACACTTATATAAAATTCATTATTTTTCAAAACTACATTATTTTCAAGGTTTGTTTGTTTTAAAAATTCATAAATAATAATAACACTAATTTTTATTTCTGAATTAAAAGGGAACATACAGTAGAAGGAAAAACAAATTAAATAACAGTGATTGCCAAATATTTAAACTATAACTCAGTTTTGTAGTGCATGTAGGCATAGTGAGTGATACCGTTTCATTGAGTTTTATCTTAGACTAGCTGACCCGCGCAACTTCGTCTGCGTAATTTTTCCCCGTTTTGGTTACATTTTTCACTGCTGCTCCGCTCCTATTGGTCTTAGCGTAATGTTATATAGTCAATAGCCTTCCTCGATAAATGCGCTATGTAACAATAAAATAATGTTTCAATTTGGGTAAGTAGTTCCTGAGATTACCGCGTTTAAACAAACAAACAAACTCTTCAGCTTTATAATATTAGTATAGATAAAAGTTCCAGTGATCGGTTCATTCATGTATAAGCTCAAGAAGTTTCAGTGAGTGAGACCTCCTAATTTCCCATTACAAGTACAAGAACAAAAAAGAGATTTTGTCAAGTATCTAACTACAATGTAATCCTCAATATTATGTAGGTAAAGTTTTCATTAAAAAAATGTAGTACGTAGGTAAGTCATAAGCTCCACTAAAGCTTTTTAAATCGTAATATATCCTTCTTTTATGAAATCAATTATAACGATATTTAATTAAATCGAAATTCACGATGACGCTCATTATAGACTAGGATTTAGAATTAAAACATTAAAGACTAGGATTGGGGAAAATTTTACCTGAAAAGTGGGCATCACTACAATGTTTTACGTTGAGGTTATAATTGCAATATTATCACATTAATTCAATCAGAGGACCACTTCAAAGCATAATACTCGATGTATTCTGATGCAATTTAATATTTTTAACTCATCGCAATATAAAATAAGCACTAGATTGAACTTTACTTACGAATGAAATGTGATTCCTTTGGTTTTCTTTTCACTTTGACTCTTACAGCCTAAGACGCTGCAGCCACCCATATTCCTCACACAAAAATACACTATTTTTAACGATTCCTTTACCTCAGTACACAAACAATTAGTGAAATACACAATAACTTATCTCGCGTTAACTTGTTTGGCACAATTTCATTGTTCGCCACAGTGGGCCAAACAGTAGAAAAAAATATTAATGAAAATTGTTACAGTACAATATCTTTGTGCTGTATCTACAATCTACATCACAATCTTATGTTCCTTATCGCACGTTCAGTATCTATTAAATGTTTCTACTATCTGTTATCAACACGAAGTCGTTAGTATATAAGATGCACCTTTGGATAATTATAACCAGACTATACTACATCTTTTGTCTCATTTATACCTAATCATATACTGCCAAGAAGTTTGGCAAATTGGTGACCCCGACGAACGAATACGCAGCAAGAAACATGGCACAATCACCGTGCAAGGCGAACATAAATCAGCAAGGAACACTTGAAGTAGCTGCTGGCACCTCGGTTTTATCCCGCATTCCGGAATTTTGGAAAGACCAACCAAGATTATGGTTCACGCAACTAGAAGCCATATTAGCACCACAGAAGCAAGGAGACGAATACAAATACTGTACAGTAATAGCAAAGTTATCCAAGGAAGAAATACTACAAGTTAGTGACCTAATCACTTCACCACCGACTACAGATAAATACAAAAACATCAAGGAACGTTTAATTGATTGTTACGAAGAAACAGAACAGCGACAGTTTCAAAAATTAATATCAGAGACAGAACTCGGTGATCAAAAACCTTCGCAGTTATTACGTCAAATGCGAGTCCTCGGGAGAGGAAAAATCAGTGACGAAACAATTAAACTACTATGGTTCAGGCTTTTACCAACATCAGTTACTACGGTTCTAGCAGTTACGGAAGACATGGAAATTGACAAACTGAGCCAAATTGCAGACAAAATAATAATGAATTCAAAAGTAACCGAAATATCAGCTGTTAGCAACGACACGTCTACTGGAAAAAGCCGACCCTACTTACCAAAGCATTTTCGCAAACAAACTTTCGATACCATTCATGGTATGAGCCATCCAGGAAAAAGAACTACGAGAAAAATGATAACCCAAAGGTATTTATGGCCGTATATAAACAAAGATATCAATAATTGGTGTAGATCATAGCCTGCCAAAAATCAAAAATACAACGACATACGATATCACCTCCTGGTACATTTATAACAGCACAACGTTTTGAACATTTACATATTGACATCGTCGGACCACTTCCGATTTCACAAGGGAAGAGATATTTAATCACAATCATAGATCGTTGTACGTCATGGCCCGAAATATTTCCGGTAGAAGATATAACTGCAGAAACAGTAGCCAAGACACTTTTCGAAGGATGGATTACTCGTTTTGGATGTCCATTGCGCATTACTACGGATCAAGGCCGACAGTTTGAATCAAGAATATTTGAGTCACTCTCACAATTTTTGGGAATACATAAAATTAGGACAACACCTTATCATCCACAATCCAATGGAATGATAGAGAGATTTCATAGAACTTTAAAGGCGGCGTTAATGACAAGAGAATCCAACGAAAATTGGTTAAAAGAAATTCCAACAGTTTTACTCGGGTTGCGGAGTAGCTTGCGAGAAGACACAGGTTATAGTTCAGCAGAGATGACATATGGAACGCCAATACGACTCCCTGGAGGATTTTTTGAGTCATCAGCAGCACAGTTATCAACGTACGAAGAGTTTGTAAAACAAATTCAAAAGGACATCACACAAATGACATCAATTCCGAAAAGAAAAAAACACAATCAAGCTATATTTGTGCATCCCATCACATCTAAAATGGGAAATCAAAGTTCTAAGGACCAGATAACATACAATACGGACAATTGCCTCAATCAAAACGAAGCGGACCAACTCCGTAACCTGATCCAGGAGGACTTACGGTGGACAAGAAATGTTGCAATGGGACAGATTATTTTAACAATCGGCGTGATCCTAATTTACGGCATAATGAAAACACTGGACAGAAGAATGAAGAGTTTAACGGAAAAAAATAATAAACACTCGTGCAACAGCTAAGTCAAAATTACAGACGTCAGCAAATCACACCACAACAGGCGTCATCAAATTCCACCGCGTACAATAGCATTATTATTTATATACATCAGCAAATAACTAATGACAGGCGTCATCAAATTCCACCGCGTACAATAGCATTATTATTTATATACATCAGCAAATAACTAGTAAGGTCTAGGTCAAATTTATATTGTAAACACTATTACCATAAATTTTTTTAAAGGGAAGTGTACTGTTACAGTACAATATCTTTGTGCTGTATCTACAATCTACATCACAATCTTATGTTCCTTATCGCACGTTCAGTATCTATTAAATGTTTCTACTATCTGTTATCAACACGAAGTCGTTAGTATATAAGATGCACCTTTGGATAATTATAACCAGACTATACTACATCTTTTGTCTCATTTATACCTAATCATATACTGCCAAGAAGTTTGGCAAAAAAATATGAATAATAATTAACCTAATGAAGTGCCTCCGACTGCATGAAATTATATAATTAAGTATGGGATCTTGTTTCCATCTGTTTTGTGCAGGCAGGTTTTTTTAATTTTTATAATTCTTTATTTTATTTAATACTTTTTAGTGGTTGTAAGATGTAGCCGATGTAACAACTGACTTTTATCACAGCTATTGTTAAGTACTGAAGATAGAAAAAATAATGGCTGCTAATTAACTTTTCTCAGTATTACAGTCATTATCATGATATACCTTTTTGAAATGCTTAAGATAAGCCCTTTAATTTGATACCCATATTGCAGTATTCAAAACAACTTATTTTGACATCTCACAGCCGTAATGTTTGTTTTTTTTCAAACGTCACATATCTAAGAACACTTGGGCGATCAAAACGAATCTAACGACGCCTTTGTATAAATCCGTTCAATGGATTGTGAGATACCAGGTAATAAAGAATATTACGTGCATACATACTTACGAGTATATACATACATACAAGATACGCGCAAAAAACATAACTCTTCATTACAGTCGGGTAAAAACCGGCTACGATGATAAGGACAAAAAACAAAAGTTAAGGTATGTTGCTTTAAAATACAAAGTATGCCACACAAATACCTACATAATATTATTATTAATAATTTTATTATTAATAACATTATTATTTGACTAGGTACATTTAATTTTTAAAAGGTCGCTGCATTTCATCGTAGCCACCCAGCATTGCTCTTTTATTCTTGTTTCACTTTAACCGATCATAGTGTGGTGTATCCTAAATAGCCTATGTTATACCAACTTTTAA
The DNA here is from genome assembly GCA_945859575.2 of Herminia tarsipennalis. Lineage (NCBI taxonomy): Eukaryota > Metazoa > Arthropoda > Insecta > Lepidoptera > Erebidae > Herminia > Herminia tarsipennalis. The sequence goes on along the minus strand of OX243834.2, from coordinate 25,950,405 downwards.
TGTTAATAACAAAAAATATTACCCATTACAGACATACAAACAATGTTAACTTTTAAACTTCCGCGTTGCATTATATACATAATTTGACACGGGAAAATAACGCGTTTAAACTAGGTAAAGTATTTACCTTTTGTTTGACGTTTCGACCGGGTTACACCGACTGTGGATACAAGCTACCTGGTGGGCAGGTTAGGACACTAATCACTGGATCGAATTTCAGAAGTCCTCTCCACCGATCGCTAATTGTATTCTAGAGTAGTGCGAGAAGCGATTGAAATTACAAAGTACAAAAATTTTAATCGAGAAGATGGTTTTAAACTGTCTCCGACGTGGAATCCAGTAATTATATTAACACCACCTCGTTTTAGTTCGCAATCGGGTAGATATCAGACCCGTCGGTCGACTTTCAGAATAGGGGCACGGTTAGTGTTGTGTGCGCGTACTTGGAAAAACAAAAAATGTGAGGGTGGATGAGGAAACGTCCGCCTCACACACGAAATCGTGACGCCCGCCATGCCCCCCAGTCAGCTTGTGACCCTGGTTGGTGAAACCCGGTCGAAACGTCAAGCATAAGGTAAATACTTTACCTAGTTTAAACGCGATTTTTCCTGCGTCAAATTGTGTATATACAAACAATGTTTCCCCTGGTTTCTTCAGCATGATTTTAAATTAGCATTGTAGGTACCAAATTTTATTAAATTTTGTTTAATTGTTCATAAGTGGTTCGTGGATAAAACAAAGAAAGTTTCAGCTCCTTTTGGATTGTATTGTAGGTGCCCACTCTCTCTAGCCCTCTCATGTGACATGTGACGCGGACGAAGTTGCATCAAAACTGTGATTGACTGATATATCAACACACAGCTCACACTTCTGAATGAATTGGTTTAAAATTTGGTACGCAGATAGTTGTTATGATGTAGAAATCCACTACAAAGCCTAAAGCAATTCTTTAAAGGGGTGAAATGGCAGCCCAAATTTAAGACAGGGTAAGCCGCGGGCGGAAGCTAGTCAATTATATTAATGATCGAATGATAATGAATTTGCATACTTGCATACTATTGACTCATTAGATTTAAAACTACTTATACATAATAATATTTTTACTTTTGCACTGAGAAAAAAACAATCAGTAGTTACATTTCAAACAGAGTAAGTAGGCTTAACAGGCAAACGGTCCTGCTTTAGCAAACCGTCTCATTTACCGGTATGCAAACGACCTGTGTCAGTTTACGAAAATAAAGACGTTTGATTCGGTTAGATTAGGTTAGGTTAGAACTGTGACTGTGCTACAAAAAGCAAGTTTAGTTTTACTCAATCTATTACTGTAGTCAAAATAATTTGTAGTCTATGGCTTTATTGTATACATTGCACCGGCAATGTATTTATAATATTTTATTTGTTGTCTGGACAAACCCAGTATTACATACATTCCCCATGTATTACATGGGCAATGTATACACATGAAAAAGTACTCAATAAAAGGGTAAACAAGAAAGAAACATGCCTGCAAGCGTCATACCATTTTTAAGGGGCCCGTAGCCAAAGTGGAGAAACGGAACCCTTATAGTTTCGCCATGCCCGTCCGTCCATCCATCCGTCCGTCCGCAGCTTAGCTCAAAGCCTTTCAGTGCTTAAAGGCTGTAATTTTGCATGGATACACCTATTACCTGTGCTGACAAGGTGAAAGAATAAAATTAAAAAATATATATATTTTAGTGTACCACATCTAGGGTAAGGATGTGATTTTTTTTCCTCACCTAGACCATCGTGTGAGGTATCATTAGATAGGTCTTTTAAAAACACTTAGGGGTTGTAAAGATAATTTGCCCCTCCTCCCCTCTCCTGAAAGATAAATGATTGATGTTGGGTATCCGGAAAAGTTCACGGTAGTAGGATATATACTCTCACAACTAAGTAGGCTATAGGCTTTACAAGTTTACGATTAACAGCAGACCAAAATTTTCGTACAGATTTTTAATAATAATAAGTTAATTTCAATTCAAAAGTTACATAGGTGCCTTACATTACAGAGAAAGTACTTTAAAATAAGAAAACGATTACAATCAATTAGACTTAATATTATAATTTTACTCTTACTTATTAGGACCAAAGAAATTTCTGATAGTTCTCACACTAGGTCTAGCCTGTATCGTGGGAACTAGTTGAGGTTTACAATGTTGTGGTTTTCCATGAGCATTACTGTGATAAGTACATAAATTAAGTTTTTATATAGGCAAGTGATATACTATAAAGTTTTTATTAACAAAAAGAGAATTAAAAGGTTAGGTATATGTGAGAGCTTGATGTGTGTGTGTGTGTGTGTGTGTGTGTGTGTGTGTGTGTTTGTCCGCTTATTTAAGTATTTTTAAGAGGTCCTCGGTTTCTTGATAAAACATATTATTATGCAGTTCTCTGGTGATTTTTTAAAATTCTCCTACTGCACATTTTTTGACATCGCGAAGACGTTCGTCTTAATTTTGTTGTAAATGAAAGGATGTAATAATAGGGCAATCGTTGCGCAAAACTTGTCTTTACAGAGGTATGCTTAATTTGAAATATCCTGTTTTGGAGTAATGAACTGTAACTATTAGATGTTATGGTGTCACGATGTATTTTAAATACAAAGAAGAATATACAGTTATATTACTGTAAGAACTCTAGTTTCGGCATACAAGGATTGTGTGGGGTAGCGATATGGTTTCTTTGGCATGACCTTTAAATCTGCTCTTTGTGCTCTTTCTAGTTTTAGCATGATGGTGCTTCCAGCCCCTCCCCAAGTTGTGATACAATAGCATATAATTGACTCGCACAGCGCTGTATAGACCATCAGTAGTGATTTCTTGTTGGCAGAGTTTCTCAAGAGCCTTATTGCGTAAATAAGTTTCCTGACGCGATTAGTTGTACTCGTTATATGGTCGGTGAAAGATAAGTTTTGATCTATCACCATTCCTAAATATTTATTTTCATTATTTTTTATTTTACAATTTTAGGTAAACTTGCAGCTAGGTAAAATACAGTACAAAATTTGAGTATCATGATGAAGGCCAATTATGAGTTTCCACTGTTATTATTTTTTTTTCCTATTATTTCTACTCATTATGAAATGTGTAAATCACTGAGTACATTATATTTAAAAGAGAATAAAATGGTATAAATAGAATAGTGATACATATTATGAAAAAATATAATAGTCGAAGGCTTTCCTCATTCTATTTATGCTAGTGTAAAACAAGTCCATATATTATCAACCTGCCGACATGTCACATTGTAAGTACGGCAAGCTCGTAGTAAATATGAGTTATGCCTATAAGTAGTTCTCGCTGAGGGAACGTGTAGTAAATTCGACCTGCGCAGAGACACTGAAGGTCCACACAGACCTATTTTTCGCACTAGTTGCGGTAAGTCCGTAGATTCGTTAAATATTGACATAAGAAATGTTAAGTCCGCAAGTTTTCGACGCTCTATCAGTGGCAGGATGTGAATTTTTTTACAGAGAGCGTGGTAATCAGGCAAATAACAGCACGATCGGTATTGAATGTACCTTAGGAACTTTCGTTGTATACTCTCAAGACGGTCAATATAAGTGTTATATATCGGGTTCCATACTTGTGAGGCATATTCGAGGTGACTCCGAACGAAAGAGCAGTATAAAATTTTAATAGTTTTTATATTCTTAAAATCGGAAGAGATTCTAAGAATGAAACCTAACGCTTTCGTGGCTTTACTGACGATATTATTAATGTGCAAATCAAATAGTAGTTTGCAGTCGAAAGTAACTCCGAGATCTCTGACATAAATAACCCTGACTAAAGGAGTATCTTGAAGTTTGTAGGTGTAATTTATAGGGTAAGGTTTGCGTGTAAAAGTGCACATGTGGCACTTGGATACATTTAAGTCGAGTTTGTTTAATATACAATAATTTTGGAAATGGTCCAGATCTTCCTGAAGAGAGAGAGCGTCAGCGATGGAATTTATCTGTTTCATTATCTTCATGTCGTCTGCGTAGAGCAATATTTTGGGAAAATTAAAACAATGCGTGATGTCATTGACAAAAATATTAAATAATAGAGGTCCTAGAAGGGATATTTTATAGTTATAGTGCGATCAATTGATTCACAGGTATTTTTAAGATTATAACAAGAAATTAGATTATATAAGTATTGTGAAAACAGAGAAACTTAGACTTTTGTATGTTTAGAGTGAGTAAATTTGGTCTAACCAGATTTTTATTGTGGCCATACCCGCTTCTGATTTCTCATGAACTGTTTTCCAGGAATCTCCATGAAATAGTAGCACAGTATCATCAGCATAACAAATGATCTTGAATTGATCTACAGTAAAAAGTGTTGGGCCAAGCACACTTCCTTGGGGAACACCAAAAATAACTGGTAGTTGATCACTTTGTAAGTCTCCCGATTTTACACATTGACACCGTTCTGTCAAATAACTGCGAAACCACTCCAGAGGTAATCCTCTAATTCCAAAGGCTTTCAACTTTCTCAGAAGTATTGACACAGAAACGGTGTCAAAGGCTTTTGCGAGGTCAAGAAATACTCCAATACATTTCATTCATTGAAAAATATATATAGTATATAACGTTGTTAGTAGTATGAAACAAAAACACCAGAAAACCCAAGTCTTAAGCCGCATTATTCAGACAGGACCTAAGGAACCCATTGTGTAACCATTGTTTTCTTTCTGTAAACAAAAGACATATTCTTTTGGAAAGATTAAATTCAACTAAAGTCATATTCTCTTGCAGCTTTCCTGCAGGAAATTTTAATTGCCACGGATGTCAGGAAACGTGAGGTGTATTACTTTAGTTCCAAAGTAATCTCGTGATAATATTTTAAACACCAAGTTGTTTAAAAAATATAAGTTTTCAGAGCTTCGAACTACTTCAGATTTGAAATGAACTAGTTTAAAAAAGGTATTTAAAAATTTAGTGGATATTTCTAAAATCTTAATTTACACACTACACTGATTATGTCCATGTTAACCGACTGCGAACTAATACGTGGTCGTGTTTTACAAATCACTGGATTCCACGTTACGGATAGTTTGAAGCCCTCTTCCCGATTGAAATTTTATGTTTTTTTTTTAATTTTTCGAATTCAGTATGTGTTCTGCAATTGCCGATTTGTTCGTTTGCCGACTGCTTCGACGTGTTATTTTAGCCTTTCCGCTATAGTTCGCTTTGTTTGGCCAATGTACGACCAACCGCAATCGCGTGAATTATTGAGACGAACCTTTTATTTACCCGACGGACGTTTCGATCGATTTACACCGATCGTGGTCACGGGTTGACTGATGGCAGCTTAGCGATGTCTCCGTGAGGCGCGGGGTTTTTCAACTACCCACTGGCTGGTCTTGAGAATTTTGATAATTTCTACTGGCGGTACTTCTACACACTACACTTACAACGTCTTTACACTGAAGCGCGGTGTCGTTACGGCTACGATTGCATTTACCGATAACAGGGTTCTAAGATGGTGAGAGCCCGTAGCCATCTTCTCTATATCTATTTTATAGTATATCTATTTTAAAGTTTAAAAACAATAATTACCAATATTTGTTATACAGCATAATGCGGCCTGTCCAAATTTCAAGTAAAACATCTTAAACATCGAAGTAGGACGAATAAATAACAAAAAATAGAGCGAAACATGAAAAAAACAATATTTAAATAATTTAAATATCTTTAAGGGCAAAACACGTATAAACCTCAAGACGATTTTATGTGGGACAAAACTTCGTGGGTCGAATTCGGAAAAAAAATCTTATATTTGATTTTTAGGGCGAGCTTTTAAAATAAACTTACAAAAAATGTCCTGCTTGACTGTTTGATTCACAATACACTGAAGTTAAAAACATATTTTTTAATGGTTGAAAAGCCACCGATTACGTTTCTTTTTTACCTTGGTATTATAAAAACTGGTTGTTAGAAATAATTAAACGTTTTTGTGAGATCAAGCTCGCAGGGGTCACATCAGTTATTCCAAGAGCGTGGGAAAAGTCGTAGGTAACGATTATATACCGATACATGACATTATATTCAGATAATGTATATAATGTCATGTATCGGTGCCCTATTGATTATATAGTTCCACTAAAGAAAAGTTTAGTTACCGCAGTAAATGTATCGCGTGTTGAAGTTTTCAACTGGTGCTAGTATATCAGTCGTATCAGTTAATGCCGGCCGCAAAATGCTTAGGGAAAAGCTTTTTAACAGGAAATCCGAGCCGAAGGCAACGTTTCAGTAGTCGTGCAAAAGTCTGATTAGGTTTTTCTATTAAGAAAAGTTTGTTGCGAGATTAGAAATATCGGCGTTTACACAGTGGGCTTTATGAATACTGACAACCTCTCGCAGGGGATTTCTTTACATTACACCTAATAAATACAACTCATACACAGCCACCTGATCCCAAACTGGGCACAGCCTTTATTATGGCAATCATTTTAATATAAATAAATTATATCTATATCGCCTTTGTCAATAAACTTTTACCATGTTTTGTGATCCTGACTGCTAATTCAGAGGCTTAGCAGTCAGGGTCACTAACCGACAACTCCATCATTACATACTTTTAATTTAGGACATTTCAAAATTATTACTCAATTTTTTTCTTACAAAACCAAAAATAATTATATAATTTGCTCTAAATGATCAACTGTGTAGTCGTAAAAAAATCATTAGTAAGTTATTTATCAGAGAAAATAAATTATATAATCTACTTTTTGGTTCAGCAGCAACAACAAATTGTTTAATGTTACGAAAGGCTCTTATGTTAGCTAACATGATGAAATGTCTGGGCGTTTGCGACGATATAATTACTTTAAAATTAATAATACATAGTCAAAATTACTACTCGAAATTATTTTTTTACATTTAAAACATCCAATTTTCCAAAATAAAACGAAATACTCAGCCGTTAATTTTATTTAGACGTCGTTTTAAGTCTCGCTCCAGTTCACTACGTATCAAAGCATCAAAGGTGAATTGGATAGTCCTGATTTGACTTCATAAAGAAAACGACATCGTTATGTAAATACGTTTAGGATTTAGAAGGAAAGAAAAATTTGGAATGTAGTAAAAAACATTCAGAGTGGTGAAGTCGGACAAATTGAGTTTTTACCCCACTGCAAGGAAGAGTTAGGTATGTTTTTTGTCTTATTAATTTCACTTGCATTTTATATTCTTTATTATCTCATATCTTTCAAATCGCTAAACGGTTTTCTTTTAAATAATAAACATGGCGGCTGTGAGATGTCAGAAATAAGTGAAAAATAAAGTTGTTTTGAATACTACAATATGGGTAATTAAATAAAGGACTTGTCGTAACGATTGCAAAAATGTATATAACATGATCATGTCCGTAACCATTAAAAAGTCCTAAATAAAAACGTAAATATAAAATCAAAAAGCCCGCCTGCAAAAAAAGATGTAAACAAGATTCTCTTTATACATTATAATTGGGGGATTTAAACAATTTAATTTTTTTTAGAAACACCCACGACGGACGTATAAAGAAATCATATTAAATTTTAAATTCGGTGGGGGTTTAAAATTCCTCATCCCCTGACTAACAGGTTAGTAATCTAAGGAAATTCGAGAATTCTGCCATTTACTACCCTGAATTGAACACAAATATTTTTGCACATGTGACTCGCTCATACACTTTCACAAATCTAGTACGTAAGATTTGTGAAGGGTGTGTGAGTGTGTCACATGCACAAAAATATTTATTGAGTACAATTATTGTTTTTAAACTTTCGCGATTTTTATACATATTAGTTATATTTCGGGACTTAATCGCGTGAATTATTTAAAGGTAATTTAAAGGTAATTATAAAAGGTAATTGCACCGATCGTGGTCACGGGTCGACTCGTCGACCCGTGACCACGATCGGTGCAATTCGATCGAAACGTCGGGTAAATAAAAGGTTCGTACCTTTAAATAATTCACGCGATTAAGTCCCGAAATATAACTAATATATTGAGTACAAGTAAAAGTTAATTCTCTCGTTTTTGGAAAATCCCTCCCATATTTAAAATATAGTGCTTGCAATTGCCTATTGCGCGCTGCTTTGAATTTCTGTGCAAATAACGGGTTCGAGCCTCTGCCAGCGAATATACACAAATACCTACTCATTGCGTTTGCAAGCGGGCGCCCGCATTTGTATAATGAGGAAAATCGGATCACACACTAATGCAATCTGCATGTTTACTGTATTAGTGATATTTTATGTAAAAGCTCGCTCACGCTCGTGAATTGCAGAAAATTATACCTGTGTATATGTAAGAGATTTTCGATTTTCACGCTGTAAATAAAACAATGAATTGCGTTGATATGTTTTAAGGTTAAATCTTTTTTCTTTCTACGGTTTTTGGTTTTATTATATCTCTTGCAAGCGAGTGGGTAATGAATAACCATATTGAACTGATCCATTTAGATAATCATATCAACAACGTGATGATAGCCTACAATTACCATGTCTTAACAATAATGGATGTGAAATGATGCTCAGTATATTAATATAATAATCTGCGTGGTTCCTCATGCAACCTCTTCTTCTTGACTTACCGCTGTCTGCTGCTAAATCAATGATGACCTTGAAAAGCTGATCAACTAGCATTTTTTTGCAAATTTAAGCATTTCTGAACTCAAAAACAACCTTTTGTGGCTTCTGATTTCCTTTGACAAAGCTCCTCTCTCTGTTCTATTACATCTTCTTCAAAATACTTCTAGCATATAGTTATTTTAAAAAAGGTTCGGATTTTTGGGTGACACATAAACGAGGTATTTGAGATCATAGGAAAATTTAAAACTAAATGAATAATTTCTATTGGCATTGATCTAATTTTGTGACTTTTTTCCGCACATTTTCGCACAAAAATCAAAGTACCGTGTTCACTTAGGTTACAAAAAGCAACGTTTTGAACGTCAAACAACATTTGAAATATAATGATTCTAAATTTAATGCCAAGATCGCAAGAGTAAAGCCGTCTGAAAAAAAACTTGGCAATATGAACTCATAACCACTATTTTTAAATTTTAAATGCCATAAAACTTATGTATATTTATTTTCCATACTCAAAGTTGTCAAATTTTTTGACATACTCAAAGTTCATTACCTATGCTCCACAAATGTCCTCTAAATGGTGCACAATAAAGAGTATGTTATCTTTCTAGGATCATAGGATACCTACTTTAATCCCTTCACCTGCAACTTCAGCAGGTCATAGACAGTGTTGCCTAATTGATTGACTATCGATAGGCTACCAATACGTCATCAGTTCGAATTCTAGTCACAAAATCGATAGAGCTATAATTATAAGAGCAATAGGACCTATTATGAAGACAATGATACTTAGTTATTGCGATAGCTTTGCTCATCATTGTGTGAAGTCCTAAGTAGGTACCTACTATTTACTTAAATAGGTGAAGTAGGTTTGTAACTAAACATTTTAAGTATGGAAATTGCCAATTAACCAATATGTCTCAGGTTATCCACCAACTAACTGAATAAAGTACCATTTAAACCCCAAATTATCATAATAATGTCTTCATTTAGATTTAAATTATCTTGCTTGAGATCACATTACATTTTATGGTCCAACGCAAACATGCGTGATAAACTTGCTGGTAGGTACAGCGACCAACAGTTTTTAGCTTTGGCGTGCTTTTTTTAACCGTATGTAATATAGATTACGATTTAGTTTTAATGGTCATCTTTAATTGTGTTGCTGTGTTTTAACGTAACAATTTTAGGAATCATTTTGTTCCTAAGCGTTACAGTTAAGCCTAATCAACTACCATGTGTATACCATCTTACTACATATTACAACTACATGTACATAACAACATGTCGTTATGACTAGTGATGGTAAATTTCCGAGAACATTTCCGCATCGGGAATTTTGCTGTCAAATTTCCGGAAACATTCTTTCTTCATTCCGACATTTAAAAACTGAATGAATTGATTGATAGCTTTGATCACTACACTTCTAAAAGACATGAAGTATTTGCATTTTTAATGTTTGGTAATGAAACATTACCCTTAACATAAATTCCCAGTCAGTTCTCTGGGACATGTTTCAAAATGGGAACATACTCGAGAATGTTTACAGACAAATTTCTCTTAAATTTCCACCTATTTTCATGTAGTATTTAATTAAATAAAACATTTATTTTGACATAATAATTTGGCACAACACTTCATCGAGATTCATTAAAGCCTCCGTCAGCATGATATTAGATATGTAGGTTATGTCGTTTGCATGTTTTTTTGGGCGTCTGTCCAAAAAAATATGCAAACAACATAAACTCTTTTTTTTTATTTCATACTTTTTAGTTTTGTACGATGTAACCGATGTGACAAAAAACTTTTATCACGGTTATTGCCAAGTATTGAAAATTGAAAAAAGAATGGTTGCTAATTGACTTTTTAAATATTACAGTTATAATCATGATAAACCTTTTTGAAATGCTTACGATATGCCCTTTAATTTGATACCCATATATAAATCAAACACCACATGTTTGATTTTTTTTTTACTCCTCTTGTTTTTGACATCTCTCAGCCGCCATGTTTGTTTTTTTTTCAAACGTCACTTATCTAAGAACACTTGGGCGGTCAAGACAAATCTGACGACATCTTATTTGTTTAAACCAGTCTTGTGGTATGAAAGATATGCGGTAATAAAGAATATGACATACATACGTATTTAAATACATACAAGATACGTGCGAAAAACTTAACCTACCCAGCAGTCGGGTAAAAATAGGTGCACACGGTTTTCGACCGTATTAACAATACTCTAAAATGTGTTTTTTTTTATTTGTGATCAGTATCATTTTGGAAAAAATACTATCTTTAGTATTTTTCCCAAAATATTAGGTCAAGTTGCTTCGGAGATAAAGGATCGTTTATATTCATGGTTTTTTCTGAATAACTTTAAAAAATAACCATATTAAAATTATAAAAAAACATATTTGATATCTTACAAACCCTTTATTGATTTTTTTAAAATCTTACACGATACATTTTGCAAAACTTTTTTTAAATTTTCTAGTTTGCCCCCCAAAAATGGCTCTAAAGTTCCAAATTCTTCTATTTACTTTGTGCGTCCGTGTTTGGGTCACAGAAACACATAGACAAAATTTGCAAAATTTGCAGTTGGAAGGAACACATAGACAAAATTTGCTCTAAACTAGATTGCTATGTACGAGTATAATGTGCTAAATCGATTAAGGCAGGTAGCGACACCAAATGCAACTCTCTGTGCCTGCAACGGCCATGTATCCCCCGTTCTCCGTTATGGGATAGTCTTATGGGGTATCTCTGTGGATTTAAGTAGAGCATTCATAGCTCAAAAGAAAGGTGTGAGGGCAATAAGTGGTTTAAAATACATTATATTCTGCCACTACCATGTTTGTACATTTACGAGATTTGCATATTTCTTCATAAAAAAACATCGCTTTATGAAAAAAGGACAGAAGTCACAAACAGAAACAGCCGATATCCGAACAAATTAAACGTGCCCAAACAACGCACTTAAAATGTACAGCAGAAATTCATATTGTATGCCGATTAGGATTTATAATAAACTAGCGGCCCGTCCCGGCTTCGTACGGGTGGACATGGGATCCCTCATTTTTTTAGTAATTGCGACTATAATTAAAGATCTAAGCTATCCTATCTTTCAAGTTGGACCAAACTGCATATTGCGTGCAAATTTGAACGAAATCTGTTAAGCGGTTTAGGAGTCCATCGCGGACAAACATCGTGACAGGAGATTTATATATATATCATTACCAAATTGTTTTAAAGGCCTTAATTTATTCTAGTTTAAAAGTAAAGTATTTAATTTATTGCAAACTAAATGTTATTATTCCACTGATGAATTTCTCACCGATAAAAATATTGATGCATATAAATAATTTGATAATTTATGTCAAATTTAATGTCATTGAGGTAATCTGACTTATCTAATGTAATTTGTAAATAATTTCATGTAATCTGATTCATCTAATGTAATTTGTGAATAATTAAATTTTATTGAATGTAACATGTAGAAGTACAATTTTAAAATTAATTCGAAAATAAACATCAACAAAAGAAAAAAATGTTACCTAAAACCTTGATTTACTATATTCTGACAAATAAATTATATTTATCCTTATCATATGTGCACTAAATTTGAGCTTAATCGGGCCTTTATGTTCGCATTATTTTACTAATTGAATCACCTAACATATAATAATGTACTGTGTAATGTAAAAAAATAATGAATAAGTATACATGTTTTGCAAAAGAAAGAAAAGAAGAACCGTAATTTATCACGCAGAATCTTTACTTACAAAAGTAAATCGCCTTCTTAACTAATACCTGAGTAACATTATCAAACTGTGACAACAATATTCACCTAAGTAAAATTCAATAAACTATACAACAAAATACACTAACGAACTACATCCATTTATAATCATCGATTGAGTAGTAAGCTCTTTGTATAAGATGTCTCTTGACTACATTTTTAAATGTAATGTATATAATGTAATGTATGTAATGTATATAAATATTTATTTATTAAAATGTATATATAAAATATTATATGTTGATGCAACTGTCATTATGACTATCTCTTTAAACTTTTCTTTATATAGTCTTTATATCAGCCGCCTTGCCCCAAAGACATGATCCTGTGAAAATAGGTAACCAAAATATACTAGTCGAGCTGTTTCTACATTCATTCTTAAGATGTCTAACTTTGCTGACAGCATATGCTGCAGAACTGAGTTTTCCTGCGAGACATGATATTTGGGTGCCCCACTGCAACCTACTGTCTAATGTAATTCCCAAAAAAACTGTTATGTCGACAAAACTAATCACCTCATTATTTAAAATATTATACTCGTACTTTTCATATTTGGTAAACTAAACATTTCGTTTTTTTTGGGATTTAGAAGTAGGTTGTTCGTTGTACGAGTGTTTGTTGTGCGAGTGTTCTATTATTTCCTCAAAATTTTCTAGTTTACGTAGTTTTATTAATTTAAAAAATGAGAGAAGTGTCAATAGCATATAGAATTTTGCCACAAAAGTTATTAATATAAAATGGTAAATCATTAATACATACCAAAAATAAGAAGGGACTGAGTATTGATCCCTGAGGCACGCCCATACTAATTGGCGATCCAGAGGACCTTAGAAATAACTTTACTTTATTTTTATTGCTAAATATAAACGATCAAAGCTTTCATCAATCATATTTTTATGACGTCAAGCAATTGGTTACGAGTACATTTAAACGAGTAAGCCTACCCAAAACTTACTGCGACCAACATTGTTAATAAATCCTAACGTCAGGTGCGATTTAACACCAACTTGGATAAGTGGACTTTTAGAGCCTATAATGACTTCTTTGAACTTAAAATTTATTTTTTAGTAAAAGCGATGGATGTTTTTACCGATAAGTTTCTATTGAATTAATTTTATATCGTACATACTAGCACATCGCATCGGCTTCGCCCTTGTCCAATTTAGTAAAGCACTTAGCCTAGGGCTTCGCCCTCGTAGATCAAATTGCGATATAACGACTAAAAAACTTGATCTCTTTATAATATTACTACTAGCGCGTCTGCGCCCGCGTTGTATTTGATTTGCCTCTTTGAATCATTTTTTTTTTCATTTGTACTGGAATGTTTTGGTAGAAGAAGCCCAAATAAAATAACTGTGATTGTAAGTAGGCGGTCAAAGCACTTGGACTTAACAAATATGGCTTTGGTCAAAATGCAAAAAAAAATCCGTTGTATTTATTTAGGATTTTGGTTTTATCTATCTATCCATATATTACTTATCTTGACTGACTGAATGGTTCATTAACGCAAAGCCTTGACCTGCCTATATACCTACAGATTATAATTTCACTATCAGTTTCTACTTTTTGATATAACCCAAAGCTTCCCATACTTTTATTAATTGTATTGAACAAAACTTTTATTGCGATTTCCCAAATATTTGAAATTTTCGATGCTTTCACTTTTTTAATATTTAAAAAAACCGGGCAAGAGCATGTTGGATCATGCTAAGTATAGGGTTCCACATTGTATCAGTGAAAAGCGTATGTTCATGGCACTTACGCCCTTTTGTTGAGAAACGCAGTTTTTCGGCAATAACTTAATGACGGTATATCCGATCTTATCCGAAATAATCTTATTTTAAAGTATTTACTAAACACTATTTTAGTGATTTTTTTCATATTTTTTGGTATAACGGTTCAAAAGTTAAGCGGGGGACACGATTTATGCAACTTTCGGAGCAAATATATCCAAAAATATTCACTTATGCAAAAAAGTTTATTATAAACCTTAAAATGTTTTTGAAAGATCTGTCGAATGATGTGGCACATGTTGATGTTTGCTGAAATAAAATCAGCTACTGTTACATGTATGGAGTGCCCCCCTAAAATATTTATTATTATTATTTAGCTATCAAACTAAACAACGGCACTATAGTACTACTAGTACTACAAGACACCTTTTAACTAAATTTCATCAAGATTAATTAAGTAGTCTGTGAGTAAAATGCCTGTGATATACGGGCGGACAGACAGACAGACAAACGGACATGACGAATCTATAAGGGTTCCGTTTCTTGCCATTTTGGCTACGGAACCCTAAAAAGGGAAATCATCCTTAGTCAAACAGAGGACGGGGCAGGGAACCGCGATGCGACAGGAGCAGTTGTCATGCACTAACTAATATAGAAAATGTCACACAAAGCCGCTCGACGCTCAGCTAGCGGACACGTCACGTCACTGCCGCGCTCGGCAGGGATACAACTGGAGCGCGGGGTTACTAACGTTGAAAACTATGAAAAAAAAACTAAAAAAGATCTAGTTTGTTATCTCATTACTGTTAAATAGACATACCTAGTGAAAATGTTCGTCACGTGAAAATGATGACCGATGACCAAATAATACCATATTTTTTTGCGTTTCTGCTACTTCTATGTAAACTACGAATCATATGGTAAGTATGTTTCATAAATTATAGGTGCTAGCCATTAACTAGCTAATCTCGATACACTTTTCTTACGATTACATTATGGAATCTAGAACTTATGATTCCATATCCGAATCTATACTACTATTAACTGAAGAGTTAGGTTTTTTGCTTGTTTGGTTGAACGCGATAATTTCAGTAACTAATTGTGTCGGAAGTTGCTTGTCAATTACTGTTTCTGGTTATGCTCATGAAGAAGTAGATGATGTGGTTGCAACTGTAAGTACCCATTGCAATGACCGATTGAGGTGTACATTTGAGGATGTGCTTCGGGAATATCAGTTAACACAGCCAAACCTTAAGGCACGTTTAACAAAGAGAGTTTAGAGTTAACAAAATCTAATAAGGAGCCTCTAGAACATGTCATGATACTAATAGCCACTTCAATTTTAGCTACAATAAGAAATTGATATGTTATCATATAAAACAGGAGCAATAAAAGAAAAGGGAATAAGCAATATTTATAGGAATATGATAGATAATTTGATGGTCGACTTATGTATTAATAATAGTGATACCAAATTGATAATAAAAGAAATAACATAACACCAAAAATACATAAATATTTGAATAGAACTACCAAGGTGTAGAGGACTAAGAGGATGTTTACCAGGAAACTACCTGATATTAAGTGTAGGCCAATCTCGATGAAATCGATAGGAATCATACACATCTAACAATAAAATTATCAGGTGTATTCAAACAATTTGAAAACATTAATATAATAATAGTAAATATCACATAAAACCCATTCCTTATAGAATGGAAGTTGAAAAATATGATTCAAAATGTATGTAATAATAGAAATAAATGTAAATTTTAATCCTTGCCTCGACACATCGAATATAAATATTTATTTGTTTATTTTAGTAAAACTTATTAACATTATACTAATTACCTAACTTTTTCTAATTTGAATATAAACGAGAAGACGACAAAAATACCAAACAATTGCCGCAATGGAGAGGACTATCCCCTTCTACTTTCCGGACAACATAGAAGTGTGTTTGAAAGAATTTAATGATGATAAAATTAGTGTCGATATATTGTGCTTCTCGGAAACTTTTGTAAGGGCTGTTGATGAACAAAATATTAATTTTAAACATTTTATACTTGCATGTTCATTTTGTAGAAAAAAGGAAAAAAGGAGGAGAGTGTATTCTAGTACATAAGTCACTAAATGTTAAAAATATTGATTATTTTTTAAAAAAAATAGCGTAGAATAGGTGTTTTAATGTTGTGGTGTAGAAATTCCAACCTTACAATAATAATAATAACCATTTATTTCAGGCTACTAAGGCCCATATCATACAAATACATAGGTACATAAAAAACTTAATAAACTAATACATAATTTAAACTACAATTACACAAATACGTAACATAATAACAATAAACTAATACATAATTAAAATTATACACGACAGTGGGATTGAGACAGCGGCGTCGTGTTTCGCTGCGTGGTGTCACGTAACCTTCCACGAAAACGTCGGTACGCGATACCCTTCGGCCAGAAGTCCTCCTTCATAAAGATGGACAGATGTTCACTGGGAACTCGCACCATGCATGGCGCGACTCCAACTTCTCCACCCTCAAGGTCCACTTCGTCTTGATCCGGAGGTATTCCGCAAGTTCCTCTGCCTTTGTGGTGTGATGCAGACGAGACACATATAACTGCGTCGTTGCTATTGCCGGACACAGCAGCATTTTAGGTCCCGTCACGCCGGTACCACATTGGTTTCGTCTGCCCTCTACATCCATTTGCCCTTTGGCAGGGGCTGTGGGTACGCTCTCGCTGGTCTTCGTCTTTATCCCCCGTTTCTGTTGTACAACGGGGCGACTGACCTTGGCTGCGCTGCAGGTAGCAACCGCAGGCACGGGCGCAGGCTTGCGGGGCGTGCGGGCGGGGTCACTATGCGCACTTGCAGCGCATTCCGCTCGGTCAGCATTCGACGCCGGCGGCGATGTCGTCACAGCTGACGAGTAACTTAAATCCAGGCATGCACCGCGGCGCGTGTTTACATGCGACGGTGACCCAGATCCCGTAATAAAGTTGCGCAACTCGATGACTTGTTGGCGCAGATCTTCTACGTTGGCTTCGGAAGCATCATACTTCCGCTGCACATCCGCGAGGCTCGCCTTCAGAAAGACTATGTCTTTCAGCAGGCTGGTGACGTCGACGTGATCGAAGGTGACGGGAGGGAGCTTGTTCAGGTCCTTCGCCACAAACGTAGGCACGTCGTCAGGATCGGTCTCCTTTAGCAGCGTGATGACTTCCGCTAAACTTTTCTTAGTCCCATCGCGACGATGAGACACCATCTGGGCGGTCTTATTCAGAACGCCGTACAGTAGCCACTTGCCTCCAGCTATGTCGTCCTCACTGAAGTTCGTGACGCAGATCTGGACAGCGGACACCTCGTCCATCACGTCCAGTTTCTGCTGCAGAAACGCCAGCAGCTCGTTTACCACGAGCTCATTGCTCATGGTTGCAAACTAGCGACGGCTCGCGTCGCACACTGCGTGTAATGGTTAGTCACACATAAAGGCACGTCCGCATTTGAACGCGGCTGACTGTAGACTGACAATGTGTTGTTATTTGTATATACATAATACCAACGACAAATAACTATTTTTTTAGAGACATTTGAATTGCTATTTTTGAGGTGAAAGTTATTATTAAAACACAAAAAGCGTATTATAATCACGGGGGACCTCAACATAGACACGCTGAAAAGTAGAAATGATTCTATTGGACTGATGAAAATAGTTTTCCATTATGGATTTCTTATACTCTTCGATTCTGTCGTGTGAAAACTCACACGACAGAGTTTTCACACGACAGAAAGCATACATAGATCACATATTTAGTAAATATCAAGAAATACGTTGAAAAACTTTATGAGCTTTGTTTGTCGGGCCATACCAGTCAAATTGTAACATTCCATACATATAAACAAAACAAATCCTCAAACAATGATATATACGTGTGAGAGACTATTCGAACGATAACAAAGTGTGATGAGGTTTATAATATACCTATAGTTAATAGTTTATCTTGGTCTGAAATTTTACAACGACGACGACGTCAATGGAACTTTCAATAGATTTCAGGACATATTTTGTTGTTTTCCGATGGTTTATTTGCATATTGGTAAAAGAGAAAGAAGGAAGCTGCGGTAGCCTAATGGCTAAGGCATCGGTCTCGCAATCGTGAGTTCACGGATTCGAATCCTACCCATTATACTACCGACGTAAATCCACTACTAACACAAACCATTGAGCTTAGCAAGAGGGGTTAACAGGATTGGTAGTAATGTAGGACCACAATAACACATTGCTAGTTATCTTTAAATAAATAAAAAACTACTAAAATTTTCGCTTTCGACCTCTGTGGCGCGGTGGGAATGTGTCCGACTGCTACGCAAGAGGTTGTGGGTTCGATTCCCACACGGGACACCACTTTGTGTGATCCACAAATTGTTGTCCCGAGTTTGGGTGTACTTTGTGTCCGTGACTTGTATGTTTGTAAAGTCCCCCGCGACACAGGGCTTGTAACCTAGTGCGGGAGTCGTCTTTTTTAAAAATCAAATAAAAAAAAAAAAAAATTGTGCCATATTTAATGTATTATTAAATAAGTATGATGTGCCAATGTCTCCAAAAACCACACTTTATACACATCATTTTATTGGCGCCAAGAATTAGGTACATTTCCACGGTAAATGTCTGTCGTATTATTCATTATTGCTATATACTTTGTAATTCTCTCAAGAAAGTCTTCTTTGTTTTTTCAAACGTTCAGTTTTTTAATATTATATGGTAGTATGTCGATATTTGGTTTTGTTCAGAAAACAAGTGCGCTACTATCGTGCACGCTGCCAATATGTAGGTATGTATTTGTAATATTAGATGTGCGCTGATTTCCATTACAGACGCTAAGAACCATGAAGAGAGGACGGAAACCAATAGTGGATTTCAAAAAACAAATGAATCTGTTCCAAAAATATAGTTAAATATTGAGAAAGCCAGATATAAATTATAACGACCCAAGTTTTTCTTAAATATTATATCCCTTAACCACCTACCAGTGGGGGTTTACCCCGATTTGTAGGTCGTTCAGTTCCGACCCGATCAGAAAAAATAAATAAATCGAGTGCAACTATTATTTTTTTAAATTAACTTAGCCTGTGTAACCCAGAGTAATTTCGTCTAAATCGGTTCACGCGTTTAGAAGTTATGGTGAAATAAAGAAAGTCACAAACATACATGAACCCTGAAAACAACACCCCTTTATTCGTAGCAGTCGTGTAATACCATCGTATTTATATTTACTTTCTAAATAAACGCGACGAGCTTAATATGTACTGCATCATTTTTATTTTCGATGATGGTAACCATACTGCGCTTTTCCCTAACAAAAAAATCAAAATCTAATATCTCGTAAATTAAGCTGTTTAAGTAAATTATTTTTATGAAAAAGTTTAGTCATAAAGTTGTACAAAAATTTGTCGTAGTTTGTGTAAATCAATACGAAACAGGTAGCACAGGTAGCTTTAAGTATTCATAAGGATCACGTTTAGTAAATTAAAAAAACATTGAATTATTCATAACTTTTAGCAAAAGGTATTTGCGTTATGATTTTAATTGTACAAATATATTCGCAACATATATTTAAGGATAAAAAAATAGATGTATTGAAAAGTCAACCTAAACTTTACTACAACGATCTCTCAGGCAAAATGGTGTCTGTACTGAGTGATCCAATGATACTCTAATTAGCTTTAAATGCCTTGATAGTTTTTAGAAATATTGTGACAATTTGGTAACAATTTTTCAGTCAGTAGAGTAAGTTTTTGTTGAGATTTAGCTCATAGCCGTTTTTCAAAATATCTGAATTGAGTGATCTACATTTTGGGCAATAACTAAAGACCCTTGAAAGAGACATTTTTTTTACTTAGGCCTGTGAGTTTTGACTATTTTTAACTAAATGTACAATAAGATTTATTTTGTCGCAAAATAAAAAAAAGATCACTCAATCCGAATGCATATAGGGTAGAGGTATCCGATCCAAAACAGCTGCTTTCCAAAATAACTTAAGCAACAAAACAAAAATAAACTTGTTATTTTGGTTTTGTTACTTTCCTAAATACTTTTATACTTTATTTAAAAAAATAATTTAAAATATTGGTTTCTCTAATAAAAACCACAAAATATTAAAAATATTTAATATATCGTGTATATTATTATTAAAAACAAATATAATAATCACATAAACACGCTAGCTGCCTTGCGCAACTTCGTCTGCGTAAATTTTCCCATTTTTGCAACATTTCTCATTGGTGCTCCGCTCCTAGCGTTTGGTCGTAGCGTGGTATTATAAAAGCCTATAGCCTCCCTCGATAAATGAACTACCTAACAGTAAAATATGTATGAGTCTATGTCACCCTGGAAGATAGGTCGGTCTTTAGTATGAGATGCAACTTGCGTCGATACCTTAGCCCATCTTCCAAGCTTGGTGAAGTATGCTTGCGCCATTGCTGCATCGGTTAAGAACCTTAAATAGCACAAATAATCTGGTCGGGGATTATGTATTGGAGCTGTTTGGGGTGGGGCCGTTGAGCCCAAGTGCAAGCCTACTGTTTAAATAAATTTCCCGACGCCTTATCAGGGCCTCCCGTGACTCGCGGCTGGCTTTTTTTTTGCACTAAGAATTAGCATTCCAATTAGCCATCCGACGTTGCAATGCTCCCAGCCTTCTGGGAACGTTACCTGTTGACATCGATGGGGAGGATTCTTTGACGCCTAAAGGGTTTTGTCCTCCTTATTTTTATTTTTGTAAAATATCTTGTACAATTACGTCCCAAACTTTAGACCATTATTATTTATTATAGATGTAGTTTAAAATAGTTTTGAAGTGATAAAATTCATTATATGAAAGTAAATAATTATAATTTAAAAATGTTAAAAAATTAAGGACTTCAGTAGATAGAGTGTTACAATAATAAATAGTTAAACTTGTATGATTGGATTGTCTGTTAGTATAAGTAGGATAAAATAAAATAAATAAATAAATAAAATAAAATAAAATAAATAATAATAAAAAACCCCTCGGGGCTAGTCGTGGTCTCCCTATATGAGATTAACGCAACACTCTGAGGGCATAGTAGCAGCTCTTGAAATCCTTATGACACCAATAAAAAATGTCTCATGAGGGTGAAATAAGAGTACACAAACCGCAGGGCAGCTTTGTGGCGAGCTGAATGTGCGTGGCGACACTGCGGTCCCGATGCCTCAGAGAGTCGGTCAGGGCCTCGTCTGCCGCTTGCCTTCACTGGCCGGCGGGAGTGGAACACCAAGAGCGCCCGCAGGACTCTCAACTTTGGCTTGCCTTAACCGGCCGGCCAGAGGGAGGTCGCCAGAGCTTGTAAGCTCGGGGGTGGAAGTGTCATTTTCAAGGGCATAACTACGGGGAAACCCGCTCACGGGCTTTCTTCGTGATGGTGAAACTGGCGCCGCACCGCTCGACACCCCAAGCTGCTCATACCCATGTTGCTCCCTGTCGCCTGTTTGGCTGTATGCCTGTGGCGGCCAGAAGGGGGCCCATCTAGTGAGTGGCGAGTCACCGCCTGCCCATTTGTCCGTGTGTTTTTACCATGTGTTTGCAGGGCAGGCGCCATAGTCCTTCAATAGTACCAGTTAACCATTCCACTAACACATCACCTCCATAACCCAGTTTCTTAGCTACCACTTTTTGACAATAGTTTTTACACTAACCGGGAAATGTCGTTGGGTACATTTATATAGTGTATGCAACGATATTCGCCGGTTTGTGTCACATAGCCTTTAGATTAAAGTGTCTAACGGGCCTCTACGTGTTGGCTTCGGCCCCACGCACGCCTCCCAAATGACCGGGACTCCATAGTCCCGTGATATGGAAGCGACATAATAATAATAATATCTTGGAACCACTCACACAACGCCATCTGATCCCAAAATAAGCAGAGCTTGTACTATGGAAACCAGATAACTGTTAAACAAATTTATATATTTCTAAATACATACTTATAGATAAATAACACCCAGACACAAGATAAATCATCGTGCTCATCACACAAAGTTTTATCCTGGGTGGGGATCGAATCCACGACCTCCGGCTTAGCAGTCAGGGTCACTACTACTACTAGACCAACAGGTCAGTAAGTGTTATTTAAATACTATCGACTTAAAGTTCAGGAGCTAATAAATAGCGTCTATAAGGATTACAAACACGAAAATGAAAATAATATAGCCTCAGACCCCTCATCTTTTCGGAAAAGACAAGCACCAAAGCAAAGCCATGTTGTCTATAAAATAAACCGTTGAAAGACAGGAAGCCTCTGATGCCATTGCCCAATACTTCAGTTATGTTTTCCTTATTAATACCCCACTAACAAACAAGCCCTGAAACAGCTGACGAAAATCACGGCTACGTACCGGAGTAATTACCGTAAGTAATTTGAAGTTCGTCAACCCTGCAGAACTAAGGCAAGTAGTTCGACATCTCAAGACATCGTCTGCCTATGGGCCTGACAACATTTCCCATTTTCATGGTAAAAAACTGTCCTTTGGCTTTTGAAAAACCCTTCTATACATATTTAACTTATCTCTCCAAAATTGTGTCTGTCCCAGTAGATGGAAAGTTTCAAGGGTACCAGTATACAAAAATGGGTCCTCGACTGACGTGACAAATTTTAGACCCATTGCAGTATACATAATACACAGATAAACATGAAACAAATTGTACATTCGTATTTTCCATACTTATTTATATAGGTAATCTGCGACAGATAGGTCCACACTCAGCATATCACTGCAATTCGGATGACCACACCATAGCGTTGATTTTCAGTGTGAACCGAGAGAGATATTCTTCTCTAAATAAATAATCATTAAGATAACGCACAGGTTTCGATCAGCACGTTCTACCTTAACCTTCTATATAAAATATATCGATTACGTAAGCACTAAAATGACAAGTGGAAGACAAGATTGATGCTGCCTTCTTTGATTTTACAAAGACTTTGATCTTGTTGATTGTCTTATTAACCAAGCTTTCATAATTTGGATTTTTTTCACAGCTCTTCATTTCTTATTTTTACATATTGCATAGATCCCGGATGAGTATCCGGGATCTATGCAATATGTAAAAATAGGAAATTATAGATGCCAGAAGATCTGGTTTGAATCAAGGTCCTTGGGTCCGACCTAGTTTTTCATTATGATAAATGATCTACTAGGTGTTATATCCAAGTCAGAGTGCCTAATGTTCGCCGATGATCTGAAATTGTCCATTTCCGATACCAGTGACTGTGCCGTAATGCAGATCGATATTCAGGCAGTAGCTAAATGGAGTAGATATATTATGTTACCATTAAATATTTCCAAGTGCAAGACAATAACTTTTACTAGATCTTGTTCTCCGATCACAATAGCTTACGAACTAGCAGGCATACCACTTGAACGTGTCAGTTCTATACGAGACCTGGGGGATATCCTCGACACTGAGTTTGATTTCCACAGACATATTATGGACATATGCAAGGCAGCCAATAAACCACTAGGATTTATAATTAGAATGTCATTTGATTTTAACAATGTACAATCCATCGAACTACTCCATACTGCATACGTACGAAGTCAAGTAGAGTATAATTCTATTATGTGGAATCCAAAGGAAAAGTTATACATTCTATTTTTAAATAAAATTCAGAAAAAAATATGCAGTTGTACAAACCTGAGTACGGATGTTATCAATATTTATATCCATCCTTGTTTTTATCTGGAATAACTATTCCAGATACAACTATTCCGTCTGACTTTTAATGTGTTTAGACCAATTGGTCTAAACACATTAAAATTCAGACCGAACTTTATGATTATATTGCACTACTATTTCTTAATAACAGAGAAAGATAATCCATCGGACATATAATTAAATGCACTCACATAGTGCATTTAATTATATATTCCAAACCAAAACGTACGTGGTTCTTGACGAAAACAGTAACGACTGCTCTCTAGCCCACTGTCTTAGCGCACTACTCATGCCACTAATAGATAGCCCCTCTGTCAGAGCTATCCAACTGACTTAGTTCAGTTGAACAAATAAATGAATCTAATTCTTATTCTTATTCTGTTCATACATATTTGTCCCGCAGTTGACCTATTCTTTAACAGTACTAACATTGTAATTGTAAATACTCGTATGTTGTACCTAAATAATTTATCTTTAATGTTAATTTAATTCGTAATATAATAATAGTTTGAAATAATCAATAAATATTGTATCTATGATTTATAATTTAACCTCTGTCTATATTACACAATACTTCAATTATACGATAAGCGTCTTGGTGTATGCTGTAAGCTTAGTAATGTGAATAAATATTTTTTAAATGCTATGCGGAACGGAGCGCGAGCAGAATGACAGCACAATACCAATTGGTATTCTTTTGATTAGTCAAATTGAGTGGAAAGTATGTCACACCCAACGTGTCGCCAGCGTTGCCAAAATTCACAAAAAGCAGAAACCAGCGCGGCGCTTGCGGAATCATCACTACCGTAGTCCACGCCGCGATGCAACGTTGTCCCGTCAGTGACCTGCTGCATTTTCGCACCCCGTCCGCTATTTGACAAAGATTTAAGGTTGCTACCATACTATTATATAAAAAAATATATAAAATGAATAAAAGAGACAGATACCTATGCAACTTTGGTGATGTGAACTGGAGATCGTAGATTAAAAATATCCGATAATATATCGGATTATTATACTTTTTCATTACTGAGTAAAAGGTATAGTAGTAGTCAATAGTATCCCCGCTTAATTCGACATCGACTTCCTCAAGACTAATCCAATAGCTGTAAACCGCTTTCTGAGAAAATTATTCTTTGTAAATTATCGATGCACCATCCTTTATTATTAATTTAGTAATCACAGCAATAATGTAACTTACTCATTGTAATATTTAGTTCAACAATTTTTAGATCGTAAGCTTCATAGCGTTCATATGTATTTTTAACGGGAAATAAAAATACATATGAACTATAATTCTCATTATAAGTAAGAACTTTTCAAATTAAATATTTAAATATTTACTCCATTCGAGCGACAACTCTCGTCAGAGATGTTGGTGTACCTACTGCATGACAGTAAGTTACAATTTGATTCCCTTTAAAAACTATAATTGATAAAGCCTATAAAGCTCTAGATCCTTAGGAAACATTAAATCTATAAACACTGTACTGTGCTTGAATGGCTAGGTTTGGAAACTTTGTTACCATATTTATAGGAACATAAGAAAATGTAAATAATCCATAAACGATTCATTAGGTACGTGGGTTTATTAAGTTTCTGTTAATTTAGATTACGATCAACAATGCGGCAGACTTCATATTTTTTCTCCACCAACGCAGACAAATAGCTGACATCTGCTTTCTTGTGATATTAACTCAAATTAAAATAAATGTTCGGATCTACTTAGCAATATTAATTTATACGTCCCTACTAGAAGACTACGTTTTAGTCATTTACTGCACGTTCCCTTCTATCACACCAATTATCGTAGAAACAGTTGTTTTACAATGCGCAATAGATTTATTTTGCAGTAATTTTCAAAGCATAATAAACATGTTGTACAAAGATCTTTAGATACATTTAAGTAATCTAAGCCTGTTACGTTACTTGTGTTTTTTTAATAAAGTAATTGGCATTTAAGATAATTTAAGATTTGAAGTATTTTGTGAAATTGGCCGTAAGCTCCCCAAACAAAATAAAGTTAGTTTATGAATAGGATAAATATACAATAAAGTATACAATGTACCCGGGGTAATTACATCGTATATATTTTTATTCTGTTCACGTGTTAATCAAATTAGTTAATTTTGATCTTAATGAAGCCAAAAAATTAATTATTTTGGCTACTGTAAATACTGATACAAAATGTTTTTTTTTTAATAGTTATTAAAGTCAATGTACACAGAGGACAGTTGCACAGTTTTTACTATGTGCCGATACCTCGAGGCTCAAAAGGCGTAACCACCAAAATAAGGCTTTTCAGGAGAGATATATTTTATCTAAAAAAATGTGTACCTTACGCATAATAATAATAATGATGATTAAGCAACAAAAAAACTGGATGGAAAGATTTAATTACA
Source organism: Herminia tarsipennalis (assembly GCA_945859575.2). Classification (NCBI taxonomy): domain Eukaryota; kingdom Metazoa; phylum Arthropoda; class Insecta; order Lepidoptera; family Erebidae; genus Herminia; species Herminia tarsipennalis. The sequence goes on along the minus strand of OX243834.2, from coordinate 25,924,144 downwards.
TAAATAATTACCTTTAAATACTTACCTAGATATTGCTTACTTACAATATGGAGAATGAAAAGTGTTACCAACAAATAGTACAAGTACTAGGATGCGTATTCTGACGTACCTACATCATTTTAGTTGAGCAATAAAAAATCTTCGAAAAATGTTGATTCGGAGAGTTAAATTATGGAATGTCACCGGAGAGTCGTAGTGATATCTAACTTTACCCGCGACTGTAGGCAACTTTTTGTTATCTGTGATCCCCTGGTACTATACCGTAATATATTTTTGTTTTACTGTGTAGGTACTTGATTTATTCAGTTTGAGAATCAGTGAATAGCTACACTGCTATTGGTTACCTACGTATAAAGTTAGGCTTTCATGAGATCACATTTAACCTTCGGTTTTGGTTTAAAGATTTTATTCTCTTATCAAACATTACATTTTCTTATAATGAGAAAATATTTTACAATGTTGTTTACATTTTTGGTTGGCAAAAGTTAAGTTACGGTATCTATAACATAGGTTTTAAGTTTATTTTTATACATATTAATATCTTCACATTCTTTTAAGTCATTTGGCAGTTTGTTTACCTTTTAACCACTGATGTGAAATTATTTACATTTACACTGACGTTAGTCTCTTAGACCCAAGCTTTCTGAAAATATTTTCATTAGCAGTTATTTATAAGAACAACAAATAACTTAATGAGTTCAGAATCTTTAAAATTCATAACTTAAATCATATATTAAAGTTATATTTTTGTATGTATTTCTACGTTAATGTAAGGGACCTATAAAACAATTAACAATTTACGATTTAACATTAATTCATGGGGTAAAAAAAACATTTTTTTTTTAATTTACTTAGTAAAATGTTAAAATAATTAAGTCATAGAATTTTTTAACGTAAATAATATCCAAATCCATAAGAAAATATAAAAAAAAAACTATGCATATACAAATTTTATGCCAGCAAATATTTGTAAATGTGGTTTTGGTGACATCAAAAGAATAATTTAAATATTTAACCATGTTTGTGTCGCTTGCGTTGGTGTTTAAAGGTGAGCATATTTTAAGGAATATTTACGTTACGCGTGGTTTTATCGCCCACTAAACCGGTCAGCGGCCCTTACATAAAATGTTTGGTAAATAAATGTACGAGTATTTAGCAAGCAAACCGTTAGTATTTTGAATTGTCAAACAAAATTTAGTACGATACTCAAATTTTTTTCACATAAGCTGTACGTTCCATAGTCCTCCACAAGTTAAATTTGGGTAATAATCTCAGAATAATGTAATAGTATTAGGGGTTTAAATATAAAACTGCCGTTTAAATCTATTGGCTGGTTCGCATTAAAATTAAAGCTGCATGGAGAAAGATTTCAAAGTGAAACCTATACCGACTTAAAAAATAATAAAAGGTAACTAAAACATAAAATAATATATAACTACAAAAAATAAATAAACATTTTGAAGTTAGTGCCCGGAAATACCTAGTTGTTTAAAACCGCCTCAAAAAAGATAGTTCTCTGTTTGACCCGTATGTATATATATGTTCGTGATTTTCTCAAAAACTAGTGATCCGATTTAGATAGAGCTTTCGCTATTTGACTGCATATTTTTCTGGGAAGGTTTTAGTTTATAAAATATTATCCTAACCATATAACACCATATGTTCTAAAAGTAGTAAGTCAGCGAAATTTGCAATGTGATGTGCTTTATCATTTTTTTATTCCTTGATATCAATGTTCATTTTTAGGGTTACGTAACCAAAATGGCAAAAACGGAACCCTTATAGTTTGGTCATGTCCGTCTGTCTGTCTGTCTGTCTGTCTGTCCGTCCGTATGTCACAGGCATTTCACTCGAAAACTACACAATGAATAATAATGAAATTTAGAGAAAAAATGTCTTGTAGCGAATTTAATAGCTAAATAATAAAAATAAACATTTTAGGTGGGGCACCCCATACATGTAACAGAAGCTGTTTTTTTTTCAGCAAACATTTACATGTCGCACATCATTCGATAGATCTTTTAAAATGTTTGTAAGGTTTTTAATATTTTTCCCGATTAAGTAAATATTTTTAAAAATAATTGCTCCGAAAGTTGCCTAAATTGTCCCCCCCCCCCCGATTATCTTTTGAACCATGTAACCATCATCAGCCTATCGCAGTCCACTGCTGGACATAGGCCTCTCCAATTGCACGCCACTTTGTTCTATCTTCGGCTTCTCGCATCCAGCTCCTGCCAGCCGTTTTGCGTATATCATCACTCCACCTGGCTTGAGGGCGTCCTACACTACGTTTGCCAAGCCGCGGTCTCCACTCAAGAACTCGTTTACCCCAACGGTTGTCGGTTCTTCGGCTAATATGGCCAGCCCACTGCCACTTCAACTTGCTAATCCGGTGGGCTATGTCGATAACATTGGTTCTCTGCCGGATCACCTCATTTCTGATTTTGTCCCTAAGAGAAACTCCGAGCATAGCCCGTTCCATAGCCCGCTGAGCGACTTTGAACTTGTGGACCAGCCGTACCGTCAGTGTCCACGTTTCGGCTCCGTATGTCATGACGGGTAGGACGCACTGATTAAAGACTTTAGTCTTTAGACATTGTGGGATCGACGATGAGAAGACTTGACGTAGCTTACCAAACGCTGCCCAACCCAACCGAATTCTCCTGTTCACCTCGTCCTCGAAGTTGTTTCTACCTAACTGCAATGACTGCCCTAGGTACACATATTTTTGAACAACTTCGAGAACGGCGCCGTGCACCGCTATCGGTTCCGGTAGTACATGTTCATTGAACATGACCTTGGTTTTATCCAAGTTCATCCGTAGGCCGATGCGTACAGAGGAGTCAGCCAGGTCATTCAGCATCCGTTGTAGGTCCTGCAGCGTTTCCGCCATGATGACAATGTCATCTGCAAATCGCAAGTGAGAAATGTATTCACCATTGACGTTGATGCCCCGCCCTTTCCAGTGCAGCGTCTTGAACATATCCTCCATTGCATTTGTGAACAGTTTCGGGGAAATAACGTCCCCTTGCCTCACTCCTCGATGCAATGGTATAGGTTTTGTTTGCTGATTCTGTACTTGGACGGACATGGTGGCGGCTTCGTAGAGACATCTCATCACTTCGATATATCGCCAATCTACTTGGCATCGCTGCAGAGACTCCAGAACGGACCAGATTTCAATCGAGTCAAAGGCTTTCTCATAGTCCACGAATGCTAGACACAGGGGCTGATTATACTCCTGGGTCTTTTGTATAATCTGCCGCACTGTGTGGATGTGGTCTATGGTGCCATATCCGCTCCGAAATCCAGCCTGTTCCGGTGGTTGGAATTCGTCAAGTCTTCGCGCAAGGCGGTTCGTGATGACTCTTGAAAACAGCTTATAGACGTGGCTTAGAAGAGAAATAGGTCGGTAGTTCTTCAGCCGGGTCTTATCTCCTTTTTTGAAGAACAAGACGACTACACTTCTACTCCACGCCTCCGGAGTTCTCCCTTCAAACAGGACAGCATTAAAAAGCTTTTGGAGCTCCCTCAGTACGGGTTTACCTCCAGCTTTTAACAGCTCTGTTGTAACGCCATCCTCTCCAGGGGCTTTTCCATTTTTCAGCTGTTTAAGAGCCAGCACGATTTCGTCAATGTTGACTTCTGGCAGGTCTTCGGTGTAGTGGCGTGTTAGAGTGGCTCTAGGACCCTCATTTTCAGGATCAGGTCGAGATGCATGCGAAGCGTATAACCGGCCATAGAAGCCTTCCACTTCGGAGAGGACTGCCGGCTTCGAGGAAACGACTTCTCCACTTGAAGTGGTCAACTTCGTCAGGTGGCTTCTTCCAAGAGATTGTATGAACACTTTTGACCCCCGGTTCTGCTCGATCGCTCTTTTAATCAAAAGAGTGTTGGAGCACCGAAGGTCGTGTCGTACAAGCCTGTTGATCTCTTGGTTTAGAGCGCGCTTTTCCGACGAAGTGACGGGTGGGTTTTCACGTCGTTCCTTCATTAGCCCTAAAGTCTTTTCCGCAAGCTTTGACTTCTTGCCCTTACGCTGCATTTCACAAAATCTCGTACCTTCTTCCCTGAGTATCCGAACCACATTTACGAGCTTCTGGTTTACGTCTGTTGTGGTTTCCATGGCAGCAAATCGGTTATCCAGGTTTGACTGGAACGCTTCGGATCCTATCATGGTTTGGAGCAAAGTAGGTCGGAGCCTGGACCTCATCAGACGGGCACGTTCCGCCTTGAAGTCGATATTCAGAGAGCCTCGGACAAGTCGGTGATCACTACCGGTATTAAACCTGTTGATCACGGTGACGTCTCTGAATATATGCTTTTTGTCCGTCATGATGAAGTCGATCTCGTTTTTCGTCATAGTGTCGGGGCTTTGCCACGTCCACTTCCTTTGGGGCCGTTTCTTAAAAAAGGAGTTCATCAAGAAGAGCCCCTCCCGTTCGAGGAAGTTGACTAGCATTTGCCCCCTATGATTTCTGCTTCCAAATCCATGGGATCCTACTACCAATTCGCTGCAATTTTGTACTCCCACTTTAGCGTTGAAGTCCCCCATAACAACGTTGTAGTGGGTCTTAGTGGTGGAGTGGAGGGCCCTCGATATGTCATCGAACATATCCTCCACTTCGTCGTCTGGATGTGCCGAGGTCGGTGCGTACACTTGCACTACCTTGAGGCTATACCTCTCGGTGAGCTTAATAATGAGGTACGCTACCCTGTTCGACACGCTAGACATTTCCACAACGTTGTCAGAAAGGGACTTATTTACCAGAAACCCAACACCACCTTGAGATTTTTGGTCTCCCTCGCGGAAGTACATAAGGTGGCCTGACTCGAGGGTTATGGTGTCCTCTCCCTCTCTTCGGACTTCACTTAACCCGAGGATATGCCACCTAATCTTCCCAAGTTCCACCTCAAGTTGTGCCAGATGCGAGTCTAGCCGTAGCGTGCGTCCGTTATACGTCGCCAGGGTCAGTCGGTTGTGGTGGCCTTCCGTAGCCCGGAGATTCTTAGCACCCCCCGCCACGCCGTTACCGTGGACGCCACCATGTCCAGGAATAGCGTGACTGCCGGGAACTGGGGGCCGTGGCCTTAGTGCTTTGTGCATTGGGGGTAATGCCCATAATCGCCACGCTGGGCAGGCGGGTTGGCGATCGCAGGGCGTAGCTCTTGCATCAGTGACGCTGCTGCCCGTCACTGACCTATTACTTCAGCTACGCCTTAAATTGGGATGGTTATACCGCCACCAGCCGGTCGCCAGAGCCTCGTTCGTTGTACAGCAGGATGTACCGCGTGCAGGTGAGGTTGGCTTGGAGCGAAAGATGGTGATGCGCCCCCTTACATCCCATGCGCCCCCTTACAACCATGTAACCAAAAAATATGAAAAAAAAATCACAAAGGTAGCGCTTAATAAATACTTTAAGCTTACATTATTTTCTACAGGATCGGATATACCGTCATAGAGTTATTGCCGAAACACTGGGTTTCTCAACACGTACTCGTACGTGCCATGAACGTACGCTCTTCTGCTGGTGCAATTATTCAAATCAGATTTTTTCATATGTAGTGCATTTATTTTTAATAACGGCTTCGGAACCCTACACAGAGCACGGTCCGACAGACACACTTCAAAATACTTATTTATTTTTGTTTTTGTATATTGTTTGATGTTTTTATTAACCTTATACAGGGTGTAACAGAAAGGTGTGATACAATTTCAGCAGCGGATAGAGTATGTTATCAGTATTGCACCTACCATGGTGCCATAGCTGGTTGCATTACTATTACATAGTTAAAGCATATTCTTTTTATCAAAATTCAGTAGTGAAAGGTGTATGGCATAAGAATTATACCTCCCCTAAAACAAAATTCGATTGGATTATTATAGCCTAGAACTTTTTAAGTCATACCTTTTTTAATTAATAACTTTTTCATTAATAAATAAACGAATGAAGAAATAATAAATATTGTTTTAGGGTACTCCGATTTTGATAAAATTAGGTATGTGCAGTATCATGGGCGCATACCAACCCTTGAATATGACCACACCTTTCTGTTACACCCTGTATATATATTTTTGAGTTGGTATTTTTTTTTTTAAATAGCTTTTATTTATCACTTTTATTTATTTGGTTTGTAATTTATATATGTTACAATAGCTCAATCCTAACTGCTCATTTCCTGTTACAACATATTGATTTAAGTAAATACACGAAACTTTTTTAGAGTAAATACACGAATTGCTGCAAAACGTACCTAAATTACTACAAATGTTGCCTTTAATTTTTGAAGAGATCTCTCGATTTCTCCAAGATCCCATCATCTGATCCTAATTTAATTTACAAAGGGATCAATCTGCATGTACACCCTTAAACACAAAAATATTTTTCAAATCGTTCCAACTGTCTTTCGGTAATCTGGGAACAAACATAAAAAAATATAGTGAACTGGAATTGAGAACCTCGCCAAAAAAAAGTTATATTGAGAACCGCCTCCTTTTAGAAGTCGGTTGAAAAATAATGATTATATTTATTTTTCAACTGACTTAAAGCTAAGTATTTAATTTTTAATATTTTTCAAAGAAAAATGAAATTGCTGAATTTGCTTACTTATAATGCTAAAGATTGCTTTGATTGTAAAAAAACCAGTAAACAACTTAACAAATCTTGATAATTATCTATATTTTATCAAAATTTTGTATTTAAAACTAATTTTTCAAGATTTGTTATGTTTAAAATTTTTCAGAATAAAAATTATTTAATCATAATAAATGTTAAAATACAATAAAATTGTCGTTTTCACGGATAATAATCATATATTTTTTTATTTATCATTATTGATAAATACTTTTACCTATTAGCATACCTACACATATACCCATTCGAAGCTTACAAAGATGTATTAACGATTATATTTAAATAATACTAGCTGTCCCGCGCAACTTCGTCTGCGTAAATTTTCCCCTTTTTTTTTTTAATCCTATGTTACTTCTAATACCTCCAAGAATATGTGTACAAAGTTTCATGATGATCGGTTGAGTAGTTTTCGCGTGAAAACGTAACAAACAAACTTACATTCACATGTATATATTAGTTGGGATTAATTTTGTGTAGATTAGCATACCTACGTAGGTATGCTAATAGGAAAAGGGACAATAAATAAAAAGATTAATTAAATCACACATAAGTATATTTTAGTAATTATTATCATTTCACACGGGCAAAGATTTTGCTTACGTCTCAGTGAATAACCATGGACCAAAAAAGAGTTATTCTCGTAACTGACAGTGCTCAAAAATGAGTTCAGAACACTTTATATCTACACCTTCCACTGAAGGCTACCACTACCCGAGCTACCGAATGCTCGGGTAGTGGCTCGGCTTGGCTGTGATTGGCATGGCTGTGATTGGCTATGATTGGCTTTGATTGACTATGATTGGCTATGATGAGCTATGATTGGCTTTGATTAGTTATGATTGGCTCGCTATGGCGCACTGCGATTAGCTGGGGCGTTATGACGTAACACTATAAATTATAAAACATTATTTATAGTTCATAATAAAAATAAGGCAATCACCACAGCAATTGCAATAAGCTTATGCAAACATTACAGTCCGCTACTGATGTGAAAACGCTTTGTCTATATAATACCAAATAATGCAAACAAAAGTGTCCCCACGCGTGATGCCATACATAAGTACATAGGTCCTGTTGAAGTTTGACCTATTAACTTTTTGTTGCGTTTTGTAAAAAGCAGTTATAGAGTATTATAATAAATCCGATATTCCATAGATAGTTCTTTAATAATCGTAATCTGTTGAACCGGTATCAATTTTTTCTATAAACGTCGAGTTTGGTGGCAGCCATTCACAGCTCGTGTATTGAGATGAGCAAACCTGAAACAAAGTTTGTTTACATAAGGGTGTGTTTCCATTGACGCGGAGCGAACCGTCAATCAACAAATAACATTCCATCCGATTTTTATAATATTATTTTTGTAACTCTAAGTGTTTATAAAAATATAGAGTTGTTATTTTTTTGCAAATATTAATATGCTGTTTAGCGTATGCTGCTGCATTTGCGAAATAATCGCAAACGCTCTACCAGACTCAGCACTCCCGATTAAATTATTGGGTACGAAATTAAGGGAAAATTTAAGTTTTTTATAAACTGCTCCAGTGATGCGTGACCTGAAGCAAAATATATTTTTAGTTTGAATGAAGCTTCCTAGGGTTATCGATTAACTCAGTGACGTGTGTGTGTGTGTGTGTGTAAATAATGTTTATTTACTCGTTCCATTAGCTAAAGGACCTTTTCAAAATTCGTCGCCAGCTCTCCGACCATAACGTTATTTAAACCTCGCTATTCCTTTGAGCTGTCTCGAACTTAAAAATGTTTCATACCTAAATCTTACAGCCATAAATGTAACTAACCTTACAACGACAATCTTCAGCAGCGACAAAATGGAATAAATCAGTGCCTGCAGCTACCCCGTGGTCGCAGTGACGCAGCCGTGCGGACAGAGGACGCCGAGTGCCGTAAGCACAAACTGGATGGTACGACTTTTTGTACGGAAACTCCCAGTCTGAAATCTAAAGATATCATATTTGTAAGATGTCTTCTTACGCAAACACTACTATACCTACGGGTATTTGTGAAATTGTTGAAATACTCAGACGTAACATGGGATTTTAGTCTTATAGAGTTACTAACTTCTAAGCCAGTGATCGTGGAAGTTATTCCCGTTTTTATTTATTATTTATAAATCTTATTTCCTGGTTACTGTCGGTTGAATGGTTTAGGCGCTATGGTGGAACATACATACTCGTATATACATAATATACTTTACCGGAGTTGGATAAAAACAGAAGCCTTGCTGAATAAGTGATGTATAATTGGCATTCATGCAACAACAGTTGCGGTGAGAATAGCTCTGTCTGTTTTATATTATATTGCTTCAGTGCTCGTGAATTTATTTACGTTGATTTCCATATGGTAGGTATATATTGGTGGTTTGCGTTAAAGTAATATGTTTCGATTGTCATTCAGGTTGTCTTTAAGATGCTAGGTGTAAAATATATTCACGATTACAAAGTTAATGCATATTTAGATAATCGTCACCCGTAGCAGTCGACAAACTGCTTGTGGTGGTCGATTCTCACACATGACTTCGATACGTGTGGTCCGCAAATTATTGTCCCAAATCTGGGTGTACTTTGTGTCAGTCAAGTAATAATGTATGTTTGTTAAAGTTTTCTCGTAGCAAAAAAAATATTTAAGTGAAATGTCTTTTTTTTTTTCGAAATCACTCCAGCCGTCTTTGAATAATCGAGCAAAAAAAAACGCCTTTTTTATTTAAGCTTTTTTGTATAGTGCAGTGGTTTAAATAGGTTAGTTGTAAATAGTTCGTTAGTTTTAGTTTTTTCATTATATTAAAAAAAAAAACGAATTGAGAACCTCCTTTTTTTGAAGTCGATATTTTTAGAAGATTACATATTAAAGTTTGGACACTTACGGGAAATATTTATTGCTGGATGATCTCAAGACTCAGGACATTAAGTTACCAGACCATTGGTGAATCAAAACTCATCATTATCTCGTCCAGTTCGGTCCATAATGAACAGTCTTTTATGAACTATGTAGTTCTTGTATCTTTTTCTTGTCATATTCTTTTATGAGATAACTCTCTTAGAAATCGACGATAAACTCGAAAGCCAATATAATGAGAGACACAATAGAGAAAAGAAAAAATCACATCTCCCATAACAATAAGGCAAAAATTTAAAACTAAAACGGATTGCACTCCGGGAGTGCCGGCAGAAGTGAAAACTTGAACATTACATTACATACTATGAAAATAAATATATATCACGGGTCTGAATCGCGTGAATCATTTAAGGTAAAACCCGTGACCACGGCCGTTGCAATACGGTCGAAACGTCGGGCAATAAACAAGGTATTTTACCTTAAATTATTCACGCGATTAAGACCCGTAATATATATATATATATTTTCATAATGTGTACAAATCGCGAAAGTTTATCAACATTACATACTGATAAAATTTGAATAATGTTTTCGATCTTACTGACATAATAATAAAAAAATATGAAATAATAAATCACAAATCAAAAAACCAATAAGTATCAAAAATAAAAATAAAAAAGGAAAAAAATATCGTTACTCGGACTTGAACTGGGGTCTTCTAGTTTCCGCCGATTTGCGACCTGATCTATAATAACATTGTAGATGGTGGCGAAATTCACCTTCGTATTCTAATGATATTGTAGCAGTTTTCATTGTTCTCCCACCGTCTTACGAATTTTCGATAAGATCATTGTCTCGACACGAGTTTAACATTTTTTACCTATCCCAAAAAGTGCACAACGCCGCTAAAAAAGATTTCAGTTCAATTATCAAAAAAAAAAAATTGTCACCTAATTTTTTTTTAAATGGTGACCAGTATATTGCATAACGTCAAATTAAGTGTTAAGGACAGGTTTAGTGTTAAAATAAAAATTGTATGAGATATAGCAGTTTTTCTAAGTGAACAAGTTAGAGTGTACAGTAGCGGAATGAAAATGTTCGCCCCAGTCAGCTTGTGACCACAGTCGGTGTAACCCGGTCGAAACGTCAAGTTTAAGGCAAATACTATACCTAGGTTAAAAGCGTTTATTCTCGTGTCAAGTTGTATTAATAATGCAACGCGTAAGCTTAACAGTAAATTTTTGTTTTCTTGGAAATGAACAAAGTAACAGTTGTATCATTTTTTTCCTATAGCTGCGTCTCGCGATTTCGTCTGTCTAGAATATACTTAATGCCTTATAGAGAAATTTATTCAGTCTGGCAGGAGTGTTTTTTTTTTGGCAAATCTAGCTACCTATCTAGTTAAAAACTATACTTCCTAGTACATTAGTAAATACACCAAAAGACAAAAGAAAATTTAAATAATTAGGTTTAGTTTTAATACCTACTTATCGTCTAAATAGCCATAATTGTATGATTATATCTATTTGATAAGAAGCTTTGTTTTATTATTAACGTTGTTTTTTATGATTTGCAACTTTAAACATTTTTTTTAAATATATAGGGTATACATTTTCGTACTCGCCGTTTAAACCCCTTTGATTTGATTCCCTATTTTTTCACCCCGCACATCAACGGGCATAAACTCAGACATTTGGATTTTTAAAGAATTGTATGTACGCAGTGACACTCGCGTCATCAAGATGAATCTAACGATGAGACTCGGTTAATTGAGGAGTTTATCAGCTGACATAGGAACACACACGTCAAACACATAACGCTCCTTTGCAGCCGGTTAAAAACACATGCGTCTACTTAATAAATAAATAAATAAAAACCCGCCTGCGCTAAAAAGATGAAAAGAATATCCCCCACATAATTATTTAATTTCGTGCAACACACGCGTTGTTGGAGGCATTAATGAATCTCGATGAACTTAACAAAGTGCCTCCGACTGCATCTTTGTAGTGCAGGCGGGTTTTTTATTTTTTTACATTTTTTTTTTTATTTATTACTTTTTGAATAGTTGTAGGATGTATCAACTAACTTTTATCACAGCTATTATAAAGTATTGAAAATTGAAAAAAAGAATGGTAACTAACTTTTTTAGTATTGCAGTCATAATCATGTTACACCTTCTTGAAATGCTTAAGATGAGCCCTTTAATTTGATACCCATAGTGCAGTATTCAAAACAACTTTTATTTTCACACCTCTTTATTTTGACATCTCACAGCCGCCATGTTTGTTTTTTTCAAACGTCACATTTATCTTAGAACATTTGGGCGGTCAAGACAAATCTAACGACGTCTCAATTGTATAAATCCGTTCAGTGGATTGTGAGATAGAAGGCAATAAAGAATACTATATACATACATATAAGTTACGCGCGAAAAGCATAACCCTTCCACAGTCGGGTAATTAAATTAAAACTGCTTACTTTATCCGTAATGTTTAAATTGTACATTGGTTCGGTGGCAAATGAATGGTTTAATGAAAATCATTTTTGATCCTTTCATTTGTTCGCAAATGAATATTCGAACGTGGTTGGTTTACTATTCATTATTGAGTGTAAATAAAGTTGTTTGTAAAATACAGTTCGGTGACACGTGTGCCATTCAAATAGATTATTTATATGGTAAAGCATTGGTACAGTATGTTGTACTATCAATAAATGCAAAGTGACAGTGACGTAGATAGACTTATTTAAATAAAGCAACTTGGCTTAAAACTTAAAGACGACTAGGTTTAAATTTGCCTACGTACTAACGTAACGTAGTGCACGTAGATATATTTCCTTCGAAAAAGACTTGTCATTAAATAGTTTCTTCATTAAGCGGTAAGTTAAATAGATACTTAGTCCTTCTTTTTTGAAGGCAACTGCTGCACCAGCGTACAGCGCCTGTGTCTCAGGACTCTACATACAAACTCGAAACATTAGTTTGTGGATCTCACAAAGTGATTTCTTGTTGTAGTCTTATTTTCACTGAGTTACAGCGCCCATTTTTATTAAGACAATATTATTCTCAACGGAGGTACAATCTTATATCCCACTTACCTCACTGGAGTCGCATCTGCCACTGCAGGCCGGCACCTTCACGGTATCCCAGCAGCGAAGACCGTGGTCGTCCATCTGCTCAGCCCTTGCGAGGTAAACTCGTAGCTTGCAAACTGACATACTGCGCGATGACGTGAACACGCATAATGCCAGGATTGGAAGAATCTTTTTTATAGACATCATCTGTGAGTAAATATATTTTAAAAAAAATTATATTATCGTTTTATCAGTAATAGAGAAAAGCTTTGTTTTTTTTTATGGATAATCTAATACCGATTCGATGATCTCTGAACCGATTACGATGAAATTTGGTACAGAAGCAGTGTAAAGTATAGGGAAGTATATAAAAAACTTTATTCGAGAGTAGAGACAGACATCATAGACAAGGTCAGAGCTGTGAAGAATCGCTAACTTAAACTTATATTACAAATATTTATTTACTATGGATGATTTCTTTTTAACCTATTAGAGCGTGAGGTTGCTGGTAGTCGACTTAGTTTAGAGATCGAAAAGTATGAACCGCTGCTATTATTTATGATTATAAATCCATAGTTGGAAATACTACTAATTATAGGCCGACCGCTTAACTCGTATATCGCCTGCGCGGTGAGAAGGGAGCGCGGGGTGATGTTAACGGGTGGGTGAGAGGGGTGCGCGGGACAGAGAACTCACGTTCTCTGTCCCGCGCACCCCGCTCACCCACCCGTTAACATCACCCCGCGCTCCCTTCTCACCGCAGGCGATATACGAGTTAAGCGGTCGGCCTATAGTAAGAAACAGTAAATCGGCAGTGGTGTTTTAAGTTTAAATGTTGAGGTTTGATTTGATAGTTGTCAAAAATTTCGCACAAAACGCTAGGTAATAATAGGTACAATATTTCCTAGTAGTTTGTTATTTTAGTCACATGGGATCATCATTTTGCATGGCTAGGGCTATTTTCCAAGAGAGGCTAGGGGGGGAACTGTCGGTTTTTTGTGTTAGGAGTAGGGAGGGAGGGAGGACAGCCCGACCTCTGACCTCTAAATGAGATGCGAGATTTCAACCTCAAAACCTAGCCCTGCTCGCTAGGTTTCAAGAAAGAACTGAGAACCAGTGTGAACATCGTGTTGGGTGGGTGCTTCTTTACAAAAACGGGGCAGCATATCCTCAGACCCTACGAGTGAATGGAGTAGTGCCTCTCAGAACCTACACAACTACGGAAGCACTACCTTAGAACCTCATAAGTAGATGAAGTTATAACTTTTTTCCGACATAGATTGGGAAAAATACCTAGATATACTGGGTCTGACTGTAAAACTATTAAGACATATATTACCTACTAGCTGACCCGTGCAACTTCGTTTGAAGCAATTTCTTCCGTTTTTGCAACCTTTTTTTTAGGGTTCCGTAGCCAGAATGGCAAAACGGAACCCTAGTAGTTTCGCCATGTCTGTCCGTCCGTTCGTCCGTCCGCAGCTCAGTTAGTGCTAAAAGGCTGTAATTTTGCATGGATACACATTTTACTTAGTCGACAAAGTGAAAGAATAAAATCTTGAAAATCTTTTTTTAAGGTACCTTCCGTATATGTAAAGTGGGGATGTGATTTTTTTTCTCACATCGTGTCCTATCATTAGATAGGTCTTTTAAAAACGTTTAGGGATTGTGACGACTATTTTTAGATATACATATATATATATATATCTGCCGTAGCCAGAATGGCAAAACGGAACCCTTACCTTACCCTTAACCCTAAAAATGTTGCAAAAACGGAGGAAATTGCCGCAACCATAGTTGCGTGGGTCAGCTAGAAGGTGATATAATTATGTCTTAATAGTTTTACAGTCAGACCCAGTATATCTAGGTTTTTTCCCAATTTATATTGGAAAAAAGTTATAAACTTCATCTATCTTACTCCATCCCAAAGTCTCCGAATTCGGAAATCGATTGATAGGTAGAACCCATTTTTAAAGGGTTGGGGGTGGGAGTCCCCATATTTTTACTAAACCAAATATAATAAAATTAATATAAAGTATTGTAAAATTAGGCATTTTATCGTGATAATCAATATATCTACTAGGTCAGTTACAATAAAATTGCAAATACGAATAAAAGGATAAAATACTGGTATAAGGAACAGAATAGCGGCGCTTTGCTATTAGTTTCATCATAATCCATAAACCGATCTACTAACTATATTAGGTAAAGGTATATCTCGCTCTTTGCCCAACCAAAGCATTTACCGCCTCAATCTTTACGCCTAATCTGCAAAGCCTTTGTGTAGCTTAACTCAAAAGAGACCAGCTTAATACCCAACTCAGACTTAATTCTTACTAAATGAGGTAGGTTTATAATAAATTCTAAATATATATATATATATATATATATATAAATTGAATATAATTTGAGTCCTTCGATTATTAATTAATAAAAGTTTAAAATCAAGTTTAAATAAAATATATATTTATACCTATTTCAATAAAATATTAATTCAACACTTTATATAAACATATTCGACAATAATATTACTTATTAGCCGTTTCCCGCGGTTCGGCTTGCGTGTCATATTTAGACCCAGGTTCTAGGACCAGTGGGAGTGTATCCGACTGCTACGCAAGAGGTCGTGGGTTCGATTCCTACACGGGACACCACTTTGTGTGATCCACAAATAGTTGTTCCAAGTCTGGGTGTACTTTGTGTCCGTGACTTATATGTTTGTAAAGTGCCCCGCGACACAGGGCTTGTACACTACTGCGGGGGTCGTCATTTTTCAAAAAAAAAAAAATGGTAGAATTTTAAAAGCTAGGCTATAAGAATATGAATTGGGCAGATGCCCAATTCATATTCTTTTGGCTCAGTATTTTTTTTGAGTTTTTGTGCTTACTCCATTGAGATAATTTGTAGTAGTAATTATCTCAATAGGTTAGTCAGCGAGTGAATTAGATACTTAGTAAAAAAATTAAACCGTCTAACATTCGGTAAACACAGCAAAAACCCGAATAGGTACTCGGTTTTCACTTTAGAAATTACGTAGGTAACTCGATAAGTTTTGAGAAAAGAAAAAATTATACAAGATATTAACAATATTTTAATACATTTTTTCATATTTTTGAAATACACTACTTCATTATCTATGCAAAGTTCCATTCGTCTAAACTATTAAAGCACTTATGCCAGTCTTGATCCGATAGGTTCGAAATTGCAACTTCGTAAGCGGTCACGACCTTTTTATTGTTTCCTTCATTATTGGGAACAAGAACAAAACTCAGAAAGCTAAATCAGGGCTGTACGGTAGATGGGGCAAGGTTTCAACACCGAATTCCTAAAGAAACGCCTTTGTTCTGAGGGATGTATATGACGAATCGTCGTCGTGATGCGGCATGATTCCCTGAAGTCCAGTCTTTGGTCTCTTCTCTCGCAGTTAGTTGGAAAACTGTAGGCAATACTACTGTTGTCTATCATTCCGAGTTAATAGACCTATGATTTTTTAACATTACTGTCGACACATGCCCAATGTGAGAAAAAAAACTAGCCACCATTTTTTTTTACCAACGTTACGAGGTCTTTGCAGTTTTGTCGGAAACTTTCCATCTGAAAAGAGCCATTCTAACAACTGTCTCTTATTTTCCGGACCTTTGCTATATGCACGTTTCGTCACTTGTGATGATTTCAAAAACATGTCTTGACGTTCCGTTTTCAAATCGTAGACGATTCTCGATGTCCGAGTAAGTAATTAAAAAACGTAGGTTTTCTCGCACCATAATTTCCGAAGTCCACACATTTTCTGACGTTATTGCCGTTTATGGGTGACTACTTATATGGTCGAGGCTTGTTTTACCCCTTTTAAATATACTGAACCATCTAAAAACTGTTGCTCGAGATGGGACAGACTCCCCTAACGCTGTAATCATTGAAGGTTACGTTTTTCAATTAAACCAAATATAAAATCATTAAATATCGTAGCACGCAAATGTTCGCGCCTTGCGGTTAAGCCTCATTGTTACAAAGAAAAACGCGCGAATCGTCGTAGTAAAATGACTAGTAAAATGGCTAAAACTAGCAACCTGGCTACTTGCGTTCTATTTTTTTAATAAACTTGCTTTATAAAAATACATAATACAGATGCGTTCCATTTTCAAATTACGAGCATCTCAAAACTTATTGAGCGACCTACGTAGCTAATAGTTAGGGTGGAAGGGAATAACTTAAGATAGCAATAACTTAAGTGGTTGATATTACAGGCAACAAACATTGTAGTAGGGAAACCAGTTTAATCGAGCTTAATAAACGTTATTAAACGAGGACTAAAAAGCAAAACTTAATATCGATTAAATAGTTAACTCAATTATTTTACTTCAATCTAGCATGAGAGGTACTCAGTACTCACCCAGTTTGTTCAACAAAAGACGTACTCGTTACATGAAGGGTTATTCAAGACTGGACAGTTCTCGTTTGTGTTTAGTCTCATCGTATGCAATATTTCCTTCCCACTTAACATTATGATTTCTCATTCCGGCTGTTTAACTATAGGGACCTACACGGTTAACGTCAGCCCATAAAAATATCGTAAAATGACAGTATCAAATACATTTCTTGCTTTTTGCCATCTATGCAAATTATGAACTTTATAGTTGTTTAAACAGACCGTAAATAATGTTTCGGAGAATAATGATTCCCCCTAACGAATGATTGCTGTTTTTGCTTGTTTTTTCACCATGATATTTATTTTCACATAGTTTTATACTTTGCTGTTTTATAAATTTATACAGTTCGTAGAACATTGTACTATATTGTTTCAAATCTTTATACGCCTACCATAAAATAAAGTCGCTTTCCGCTGTAGTTTAGAAGAACTTATGGTGGGTACTCTAAGATCTTCTAAACTACACAACGGATTTTTATGTGGTGTTACCTATGTATTTTAGTTGAAAAAAAAAATTCTCAGAGGGTTTAAGCTTCATCTAAATCATAATAACAAAATAAAGAAAAAAAATCATAATAACTGCTAATACACATTGTTTATTTACAGTCATTTTGGTTTAGGCTAACTTCAAACTTTAACTATGTACTTTTACTAATATATGTGTACATATCATGATCCACTATACACTGTGTTATCTAATTAGAAATATGAAAATATAAGCTAAAAAAACAACATTCAAATAAAAACAAAAAAAAAAGTTTGTAGTTAGCGCGGGAATTTGATGTGTCGTAACTATTTAAGTGTCATTTATCTTAATAGATGGCGGCGCATATTATATTTCAATTTATTTTACTAACACAAAAAAAAAACTTTAAATATATTTTAAATTTATGGACTTTGTCATTTGTACAGTTTTTTAATTTTAAAAAGTACGAAAAACTGCAAAAACTCCACAAGGAAAGACAAAAAGATTATACTCGTAGGTCCTTCTTTTTTTTTTAATGCGACTCCCACTTTAGTGTACCAGCCCTGTTTCGCGGGAGACTTTACAAACATTCAATTCACGGACACAAAGTGGTGTCCCATGTGGTGTGGGAATCGAACCCACGACCTCTTGCGTGGCAGTCGGACACGCTTGATAACAGCCGTGACGTTCGGTTCGTTTGACTAACGAAACTAATAGATACTTTTTTTTAGATAGGTAGATTACCTACCAACACATTGGGGAAAAAGTTACATTAAAATAAAAGTTAGAAATCAATATATCATTTTTTTATAAGCAGCGTAAGTACGGCGTGGCTACGGCAGTTGGCGCCACTGTTAAGTCAGGTCTGGCTGTCAAAGTTTAAGTTATATTTAAATCTTAAATGTATATTAAAATGACCTCTATACTGCATACTAGTAGTAGTAGTAGGTATCTATAGAGTTCAATGGTATATATACTTTCGAAGCAAAAATTTTTGAAAATATTTACATAATCAAAAAAAATTAGAAACCTTAAAATGTTTTTAAAAGACCTGTCGAATGACGTGCCACACGTAGATGTTCGCTGAAAAAAAAAAATGGTTTCACTCCGGAGTGCCGGCAGAAGCGAGAACTTGAACATTAACGTTGTGCATTTTTGAATATTTTGGAATGGTTAGGAAATACATTTTTTTAAATTAGTATAAAAGTACTATCATAAGTGGTTAAATTCTAAGGGTTTCTGATTTCTAGATTTTCCACCTGTCTTCGCACCAATCCACCAATCTTACGGTCACGTGATCCTGACGCGGGTTTAACTTTTTATAATGTAAGTGTTTTGGTATGTGTACCAAAAAAAGTGCACAACGTCGCTAAAGAAGTTTAGAGAGTGCCCCTTTAAAAAGATTTATTATTTTACTGTCGAACTAAGTAGCGGCTCATACAAGACACCTATATTCTAAATTTTATCCATATACAGTTTGTAGTTTTTGAGTAAAATGCCTATGACGTACGGATGGACAGTCAGACAGACAGACGGACGGATATGCCATTTTGACAACAAAACCCTAAAAAGGAGGACATAAGTTTCCGAAAGATAAAACTGTCTCAAAGGTGTCTTTTTCTTAGCTCCGCCTATAAAGCACTGAGATTTATTAAATCATTACTCATATTTGCCACAATTCATCTCAGGTATTAAGAAATGTTTACAACAATAGTCTTCGAGTAATTAGAAATAAACCCGCGCTACCCATCCACAAACTTTGAAATTTTACATTTCAAAGTTTATAGATATTAATAGAATTTATACTTTTTCCAACGGCCTGTGCCTCTTAATATTTCCAAGTAACATAATGTCAGTGCTCAGCTGCTGGCCATATTTAAGAGAAAATTATTCAGTCCCTCATTGGACATCGCAAGCTTACTCTAGGGATTTTAACAACTGGATAAAAATAACTATTGATTATAATATTATTTTTAGTGATCACTGATACGTATTAATAATTATTAAATTATCGAAGTAATTTTTATAGGCATTTCTTGCCAATTACTTTACAAATACAATAATTGCATTTTTGAAAGATAAAAAAATTTGAAATCCAGACCCAGGAATCGAACCCGAGACTTGTACTCGCTTCTGGCCCCGGTTTGGCTACGGAAGTCTCGGGTTCGATTCCTGGGTCTGGATTTCTAATTTTTCTATCTTTCAAAAATGCATTTATTGTATTTATTAAATTATCATTACATTTAAATCCATTTACTCTATTCAATATGTCATAGAATCTGGTATGGTCTTTATTTTTTCTGCCTCTGTGCATACTTACCATGTGTACACAGGATACTAATAATAAATAATATTATAGTGTTTTCGGCAACAGGCCTTTAAAGTGACGGCGACGGTACTTCTATTTAAGATTTGCTTTTATTATTTCAATAGACAGATAAAGTAATAATTATAATTTGCGAAATTATAGTTCGCAAATTGCTCTCTTGCTACAAAAGGCAAGTTTGTCGAGAATGTAAACATGTTGTAGAAGCAGTTTCAGAAACGATATCATCACAAAATGTTTATCTTGACATGAACAATATTTGAACGAATAATATCTGAAATCAATGTGTATAAACACAAGCAATCGTTGTTATTTAAAATATCCCAACCGATCCGTAGTCACACCAGTATGAACTAGTAGCTAAGTTATCGTTTTGAAGCTGAGTGAGAATGTGTCTAAAACACATTTAACTATCAGTTAATGTATAGTCATTGACCCAGTGTCAAATTCCACCTCTAATGATAAGTTTAATGTCAAGGACTTGCTTCATGCACGGTTTCATGGCGTGATCATCGCGATTAAAAAAAGCTGTTAGGGAAATTACTGGTTCGATATCAAAATCTGGTAATTGAAACGCGGTTAATACACAAATGTTGTGATGGTTATTTATAGTTTCTTTTTGTAAAATATCGGTAGCGAAAAGCGTACGCCATTAGTGTAATACCTCCACAAGTCTATAGTCCTGACAAACGATTGACGATTTTTTGTTGACAATGAGTAAACAAGACATCGGAAATTGTTGCAGATGCCCACACTGCCTCGTGTGTATTTGTCCTTAAAATACAATTAAAGTGTTGGTACACAAACCGGGCAAGAGCATGTCGGACCATGCTCAGTGTAGGGTTCCGCAGCCTTAATTAATTGCATCAGCAGAAGAGCGTATGTTCATGGCACTTACGCCCTTTTATTGAGAAAAACAGCGCTACCTTTGTAATTTTTTTCATATTTTTTGGTCCCACGGTTCAAAAGTTAAGGGGACACAATTTATGCAACTTTCGGAGCGGTTATTTCCACAAATATTTACTTAAACAAAAAAGTTTATTAGAAACCTTAAAATATTTTTAAAAGAACTGTCAAATGATGCGCCACACGATGATGTTAGCCAAAAAAAAAACAGTTTATTCTGTTACATGTATGGAGTGCTAAAAATATTTATTTTTATTATTTAGCTATTAAACTAAATAGCGACTACTGTAAGACAATTTTTCACCAAATTTCATCAATATTCATTGACATACGGATGGACAGACCGACGGACAAGACGAAACTATAAGGGTTCCGTTTTTTGCCATTTTGGCTACGGAACCCTAATAAAAACAAAAAGGTCCTTGACTTAGTATATAGTTGAAGCCTGGTGTAAATAGAGCATTAACATTTAATTACGTATTTAATGTATATATCAACATTATATATACATTGAATACGTAATTAAATGTTATTATTACGTTATATACGTTTTCGGTTATATTTTTAAATATTTGGCGGCAGAGAAATTAAAATTAATTGAGCAAAATAACCATTTACATTTTTATACATTTCCCCTCTATGAGACGTTAGCTGTTGTCCTTGTAAACATTTTCTTCTTTCTATTAATTTCCTAGGATGTAATATTCTAAACAATTAAATTTGGATAAGGAATTGCTAAAAGATAGGGATAATTCGGTGTATTATTGCCTCATACCTTCATTATTATATTCTGTTAAAAACTTCTCTCCTAATTATACAATTTGTCAGTAATATTCATCCATTCTAAACAGCATAATTAGCTTTACCTACATGGTAGATGCAGCGTCTGCCTTTAGCGTCTGTTTAATTTAACGCTCAGCTCATTTATAATAATAATAAAAGCCTCCTAACCGATGTCAATTATGGTGGCCAATCTCAGAGACTAAGCAGGAGATATTATAGTGCACTAGCGTGTGCGCCTGATGGGACGGAAATCCTATACGACCGGAGATGTAGGGCGCAGGAGCAATGGCGACGACTTAGCTTGCTCTCTGAGAGGGGGAGGAGTTGAAATGTTCATCTAAACTACGTACGACACGAACTCTGATATTATTTTCAATAACAAGAGTACATTTCTTATGGATTTTTATAATACCTAATCGTATTAATACCATAAAATGCTTCTGAATGATACGAGTTTGGTATAAAACAATCACGTAGGGAGTGGAATATTTCTTTACTTCTTAAACTATGATTCAATTCATTTTATAAGTAAAATTGATTTTAAATATTGTTATACCTGCATAATTAAATTAAAACTAGGTATAAACAATTATAAAGTAATTAATGTGATAAACTGACCGCGAGGTAAATTTTAATGATGCGAGTAATTACACCGAGCCAATCGAGCCTCGCTTTACCTAATTCGAATCGAGTGTCCTCATCATCGCAATAATGGTAATGAATATAAATTGGTTCAATATAAATTATCTCAACGTAACTGAAATAATAAAATATAGAAATAAGAATATGATATCATTCCGAGTAGAGTAAGAATCGTGATGGGTTGTGTTAGGAAAGATTATGGGATCGTCATAAGATGAATGCAGAGCAATTCCAATTATAGGAAATTATAGCTAGATCATTTTTATACCCTACGTAAGTTTAACATGCTTAACCGTATGTTTCTGTAGCACCATAGCGCACCCGGGTGAACGGATTTTGATACGTTCTTTTATTAGTAAAACTGGTTAAATTGGTATTATAACTTTTAAACTTATGCGTTGCATTGTATACACAATTTGACACGGCAATAAACGCATAATAAACTAGGTAAAGTATTTACCTTATGCTTGACATTTCGACCGGGTTACACCGACTGTGATCGACGTGGTAACAACACCGATTGCACGCGTTTTAGCGTTTAATCGGCGTTGATCTTGGTTTTTGTTTTTCTTTAATTTGAATGTGCCTGGCCGACATATAGATCCCACCAAAAACATTTTTGTGTAAATTGACGCCAAGACGAGTAGGTTCATTTGCTCCTACTATAAAAAAGTTATCAGATCTTATGGAAAGCCAAATTCCTAACTCTACACGTCCTAACCTGATACTCTTTAATTCTTATCATGACGTATAGCGTTCTGCTTGAATCCTAGTCTTAGTTAGTTAGTTTGACCTGGGCGAACAAGAAAACCGCACTTAGTCTGATGATAAGGTCATCGGAGAAGACACCGGCTCCGGTTCCCCTTACGGTTTTGGACCCGTCTGTGTATATTCTTATAGTGTTTGTGCCTGAGCTGTCTTTCGCTTCTGACATCAGTTGGATGCTGTATCCTTGGTTAAAAATATATTGTAGTGGTATTTTATCTACGGCGGCATCAAGAAGAGATTGCTCTTTGGTAATGCCCGATAAAATTTTCATGTGTTAGTCTGTCGTCTTTTTTTTCCATAGTTTGATTGACCTAAGATTTCATTTCATTTCATTTATTTCAGAAACAATTATAACATTGTGTTGAAATGTTTTACATATAAAAAAAAAGTAAATACATGCACAAAACAAAATAAAATAACAATTTATAATTTAAACAAATATAGTAAATCATTTAAAATAATTATTGAACACAATTTAAAAAGTAGACATACACATAATTCCGAGCAATGAATGAGATTATAACATAATTATTCGTGAGTCATAGTTTTAAATCATAATTCATCCACCGAGACACCCTTCCAGCAAATATGACCTTAATTTGTTTTTAAAAATACTTACACTGTTAATGACTTTAAATTCAATTGGCAATTTATTAAACATTGTAATAGATTGGTAAAGAGCACTTTGACTCACTATACAAAAGTGTGGAGTAAAGTTGTGCTGCAAGTCTTTACGTCTTGTGGAGTGTCTTTTTTCTTTTTCTGCTAGGCTCTCTTCTTTATGTAGCTTTTTGATTAAATTTGTTAGCAGTACAAGGATATACAAACTTGGAACGGTCAGTATACGCAAACGCATGAAATGATCTTTGCAGGACTCCCATTGCGGTATTCGAACCATTGTGCGAATCGCCCTTTTTTGAGCGATAAACGAAGTATTAACGTTGTATTTGTAACTATTTCCCCAAAGGCTAATACCATAACGTAATTAAGATTCGATAAGTGCGTAATATACAGTTTTCAGCTGATCTTGAGAAATCGCGTCCCTTAGACTTCTGAGAGCATAACAAGCTGAACTAATCGTGCTTTCAATACATGAGATTTCCCTTTTCCAATTGAGCCTGTTATCAATAAACGTTCCCAGGAATTTTACTTCGTTACTGGTGGGTATTATGCTGTTGTTATAGTTTATTTCTATTTTCTCGTTGTTTTTTAAATTTGTCGTAAATAGTACTAAATTAGTTTTACTAGTGTTTAATACAAGTTCATTCAAAGAAAACCACTCATGAAATGAAGATAAAGTTTTGTATACGGTGTCACCTAGGGTTACCATGTCATTTGCGGTAATTATTACGTTGGTGTCGTCTGCATATAGGATAAGTTCAACATTTTGTATTTTCTGTTGTATATGTTTTACTAGATCATTTGTAAATATAATGAAGAAAATTGGACCCAGAATTGATCCTTGTGGTACACCCTTTTTAATGACTGAGGGCCGCTGCCATTGCCTCTTCCTGGATGACCAGGTGTAGTGGTGTCAGGTTTAGAAGACATTGGAGTGCTGCTGATGAGGTGGTCCTCATGCATTCGGTTGCCGCAATGCTGGCCAGGTGCTGTAGGTTCTGGAGTTTGTTTTTCGTGGCGATCAGCTGTGTTCTGGGCCACCACAAGACTGAACCGTACGTTACTGTTGGTCTGATGACTGCTGCGTATAGCCATAGTGTAATTTGGGAAAGGCCCCATCTTTTACCTACTAGTCTTTTACACTGCCACAAGGTTATGCAGGTCTTTTTCATTTTTGTTTCTAGGTGACTCGCCCAATTAAGCATGTTGTCCAGGATGTGGTAGTTGGCGCTCTGGTATTTTTTTTTGTGTGTGATAAGGACAAGTTCCGTCTTCTTTGGGTTAACTGAGAGCTCGTGTTCAGCGCTAGTTCTAGGGCGAAATGAAGTACCTTGCATAGTACGTTTTCTGCAGTCCCATTTGCTAATATGGCTAGGTCGTCTGCATAGCCAATGTTCAAACTGTCCACGACTATGTTCCACAGTAACAGTGAAAGGATTCCCCCCTGTGGGAACCCCTTTATTACCTTGGATCTAATAGTGGAATTCACCGTTACCTGAACTGCCCTGTTGCTTATCAGTTCTGTTATCCAGTTTCTTGTGACTGGTTCCACGTCACATTTCTGTAGGCCGTGATTTAAGCTGTTGTGTATGGTTTTATCAAAAGCTTCTTCTAGGTCAATTAAGGCGGCTAATGTTGATGCCTTGTTTGTGATAGCTGTTTCTATCTTGTGAATTTCTAGGTGCAGTGCTGACTCAGTGGTTCTGCCTTTTCTGTAGGCATGTTGTTGGGGGTAGAATGAGTGTTTCTATCAGTGTTCTATCCTCTATGTGTCTATTCACTAGTCTCTCAAGTGTTTTTAACAGGAAAGAGGTTAGACTTATTGGTCTGAAGGATTTGACTCCTGAATGCGTTTTTAATAGCATTTCACTAGTTTTCTCATCGGACTTGATGTGTGTTATTCCGTCATCTTTCTTAAGGCAGCCCAGAAGTTCTGGGCAGCTTTTTGACAGTATCTTCTTGGCCCTGATGGCCTGGTTAGTTGTGTTGATGCTACTGCAGAAGTT
Source organism: Herminia tarsipennalis (assembly GCA_945859575.2). Lineage (NCBI taxonomy): Eukaryota > Metazoa > Arthropoda > Insecta > Lepidoptera > Erebidae > Herminia > Herminia tarsipennalis. The sequence continues at coordinate 25,898,646 of OX243834.2, read as the reverse complement.
TCTTCAGGATTCGGTTCTCCGATATCTGGTTCGCTTTTTGTAGTGCAGTTGTGACTGTTTGTATTTAGCCCAGTCTGTTGTCCTTTTGGTATTCTTCTCTCTGTTGAACAGTGTCCTAAGTTTGTGACGTAGGCGTTTATGCTCTGATCCCCACCACGAGCTTTTCTGTCACTATAGGGCATGCTTTTTCGTAACTTTCCATTAGTGATGTTGCTATGGATTGATTTTCAGAAATAATGTTTTTATTTGTCAGATATAATGTTAATTCGATAAAGATGCTATTTTTAAAACGATACTCTTTACAAAGCTTTCTAGGTTTAGCGCATTCAAAAATTGATAAAGACGAATTTTCACAACAATTGTAGATCGTTACCATTACTTCACAGGATATTTTTTTATGCTTCTAATAGTTACGTATCTCATAACTTGTTTATAATGTGTAACGCAGGGCGTTAATATATATTTAACAAGCTTTGTATCTTTAGTCTTAACTGTAGTTTTATTATATTTTTATACTAGCTGACCCACGCAACTTCGTCAATTTTCCCCGTTTTTGCAACATTTTTCATTGAGGCTCCGCTTCTATTGGTCATAGCGTGATGTTATATAGCCTAAAGCCTTCCTCAATAAATAGGCTATCTAACACTAAAATATTTTTTTAATTCGAACAAATAGTTTTTGAGATTATCACGTTTAAACAAATAAATAAACTCTTTAGCTTTACACACATCAACAAAGTCTAGGGATATATTTCCTATTTTGTTGATTATAAAAAAAAACTATAAATTTATTGTTAAAAAAAACTAGGTATGGTAAGAATTCGATTTTTTTAATCTATATTTAAAAATAAAATTAAAAGTATTTTATAGTATACCCATCAGCCAATACTATCTCGCAATGAGTGCAGACGTGGTGATCATTTAGTAAAATTAATAAATAGATAGTTGCTGAATCATGGCCTACTTTCAAGTAATAACGTAATCTGTACCTACATATATGCTAAGTGCTAAATTTTCTCTTTTAAAAAAAAAAAAAAAAGAAAAAAAAAGACAACTCATATTGTGACAGTAAACAGTCTATTCAACCAGGGCGGCAGGACTGCTGGCTCCCCTTCTCTTGCACCCACGGCCGCGTCCCGACCTGGATCACTCCACACCGGAAATCCAAAACTGGATGACGTGGATAGAACATCATTTAAATAAGATATGCACTATTTCGTCCGAAGGAAAATTGAACAGCGAGCAGAAATTGAGGATCAGTAGTTGTCAGAAGGTTAGTCATGGCACGTCGTAGCTAGTAGTGCAGTAGCAATCCGTCAAGGCGAAAGCAATGCAAGCCACACTTACCTTAATACTTTACAAGACCAACTCGACCTAATCCAAGACCTGAAAGGCGGATAAATGAAACACAATCGCGGAAAGGGTTAAGGACAAACCGACAGACAAACAAGTCAGCAATAGTGGAACACTTGTTGGATGCGGGATCCAATCACTAGATTGAACTACATAAACCACAGGTCCTCTCCACTGACGGTCACTAACTACTCCAGGATGGCGCGGAAAGCGGTTGAAATAAAAAACACGTCAATTTCAACCGAGAAGATGGATATCGTTTGTTAACATCGTGGAATCCAGTGATCAGCAAGTGTACACACCGCCGAACAAACATTACGCGCCAGTGTACAGATGTCGTTAGTGTTGTGTGTCGAAGTACCGACGGTTCCGTAATAGTGAGTGATAAAAATCAAGCGAGGGTAGTTTTCGAAACCCGCGCATATCGGAGGCGACGCTGAGCTGAATCAGTCTACCCGTGACCACAGCCGTTGCAATACGGTTGTAACGTCGGGCAATAAACAAAGGTATTTAGCCTTAAAATAAAATATTTACGCGATTAAGACCCGTAGCTTATAAAATTCTATAATGTGTACAAATCGCGAAAGTTTACGAACTTATAGTAGTAAGACTGTTAACTGTAGGTAATATTTAGTTTTTCTATAAATATATATTTTAATCCTTACATGTTGTCTAATTACTTCACTAAACACACAAAGCCATATAGATGCACAAATGTGCATTTGTAAAACTAATCCTAAAGTGCACAATCGTGCAAGCGATTTTCAGGAAAACCTGGCTTTTTCGATTTTTTCCAGTATTTTTTTGGTATCTTATTCCTCTACAAATACGTCGTAATTTCTTCTTGTAAAGGAGGAGAAAGTAACGTCAGACTCAATATAGAAACTTAGCGTCTGAAGTTTCCCATAAACTCAATCCACCTGCATTGGGGACGACCTATGTAACTTCGCACTTAAGCACGTAATATTCTATACTAGCTGCTGCCTGCGACTGCGGTCGCGCGAAAATATTGGATAACAAATTTATCCCACGGGAACCTGTTTCCGGGATAAAAAGTAGTCTATGTGCTATTGTAGACTATAATATACACTTCTCTGATTGAATAACAATCATCAATCCAAAATTGTTTATTTGCATGAATGTATTATGTTTCCAATGGTGTTCTTAGATCAGGTGTTTTTTATACATACTTTCGCATTTATAATATTAGTATAGATGCCTATATTATACCGTAATATAGATTGGAGTAGAGTAGAGTTTATCGAAGAACCGATAGTTAACAAATACTGCTCGGATTCTTCATCGAATACTGCCCGGAGAGACAATTTTAGATGTGATGGAGAATATTAATTTAATGTAGTAGAACACCGTGATACCTGGTGCAGAAAAAAGGTGTAAAAAAAATTACCTTCAGGAGTATCGTGACTCCTTCCGACTTCGTCGACTAGTTCTCTCTATCGACTACGTTCGTTCGCTAGACGTAGCGCGGCGCTGACGAGAATTTTTAGTTCTTCGGAGATCTGATCCGACCAACGCTTTGGTCAACAACCTCTCGGTATTTTAATTTGAAAAATGTATGCTAAAAGACCAAAACGTGGAGATAATAAGGTTATCTCCACCCCTCCAGGCAATGTGTCCAAAATATCGCACTGCGCGTTGCAAGCAGTTCATAGACAGCCGCTAAGCATTTTAAATTTTTCCCAAATACAAACTAAACAATAATTTATGAAAACAACTTTATTAAAGGAATGACTCGAGACTAACAAAGTAAATTATAGAAAAAAAAATAAAAAAAGTAATTAGTAAGTATTAAAAAAAACACTGTCCTTGTACAGGGACAATGGGCTTAAATGTGGTATAACTCAAAGCACTTATTTTCGATGCACATAGTTTTTATGCATTTTTTTGCATTACCATCAGACTTTTTTATGGCAAACAACACATCGCAATTATTTAGGCAGCCTTTGAGGAAAGTGTCCAACCCCATCTGTTGCTACTCCTGGAACTGCAGAAGAAGATTTTCGTCTACGATCTTGACGCCCTTCAGATTTGAAGTAAAATCGTGTAATTGTTCTATGAAACTGAAGATCATCGTGAGTCAGAGTGCGCAGACGCCAAGCGTTATCTATAGCCACATCTAGCATATAGGTGAACAATACCCACCACATTTTTTTTGCCTTAAATTGCACATCTGTACACGGCTATAGATTGATTTGCTTGGTCAACACCCCCCATTCCTTTATTATAGTTCTGAAAATGTGTGAGATTTTTATGTCTACTTTTCTTATTCGTTCAGTATCCCATGTCTTTACTTTGCCTAGTGGGTAAACGCTGTCAAAGTTAGTGCCCATCGTAGATACACTATTATCAAGCCAACAAACAAATAAATTTTGACTAGCAGCATCAAACGGGTACCTAGTCATAATCAGCTCTTTTCTTTTTTTTCATATGTTTGAATGGAATAATAGATTTATAAATCTATACATATAATAAAACTGTAAATTTCACGTGTCTGTACATGGCCGAACTTAGTGAAAAAAAAAATTAGGAAATGTTCGAAAAGAGTATTCAAACACTTTGCTGCATTTTTAGAAATGTCTGTCTGTCTGTCTGTCTGTCTGTTTGTTTGAACACGCATCACGCAAAAACTACCATACAGATTCGGTTGAAATTTTGCACGTGCAATCTAATAGATGCAGATTAACATTTAGGCTATAAATTATCACGCTTTTTCCCATAGGAGCTAAGCAGTAAGGGATAATGTCTGTAGCTATTTTTCGTTATAAAACAGTAACTACTAGACGGATCTTTATGAAAATTTGCAGTTTTATAGTAAATACTATAGGACATTATTTACTTTATGAATCATTACGCTAACGTCTATGGGGAACGAGTAGCAACGTATTTTTTGTCGCACCATAATGGTTTATCACAAAATTTTCCACAATTAGACATTATCTATAATTGTAACCCATGGAATACATAACTTCACGCTAAAACTAAAAGGAGCTAAACACGACATTGTTAAGTTTCATAAGAACAGTTATTTTGACGTGGTAAGTAGCGAACAGTATAGCCGCGAAGCTATGCTAGCGGACTTTGACGACGAAGTCCCGGGCTCGAATCCAATGACTGATTACGTTCTTTTTATATTTTTTTAAATTGTCTTTATCCTTTTTTAATATTTTTCTCAATGTTTTAGTTATTTTTTCGACCGTAAGTAACTTATTTACTTTGGTGATAATTTTTTTATATTAAAAATCAAGTAAATTATGCACCTAGGTAAGTTAATTATAGGTATTGCATGCACTGCTGAGAGTAATGAATTAATCGTAGTAGAAATGAAAAACAATATTACATTATAATGAAAAAGTATTCGACATTTTCCAGAAATGATGTGTTCGTTTAAAAAAAAGACATTACACACGTAAAAAAAACATGTAGCGCCATCTATGAAATCAATTAGGTTAAAGGTGCTTGAGATGAAGGATTTGTTTCTTGCTGAGTGGCAACATTCTTGAAAGTAGATGGCGTTGTATTCATTAACTTTCTATACTTAGTAAAAGAAGTTTTAAAAAGAAACACATTGCTATGATTTTTAGAAATGTTTGTCTGTCTGTCCGTTTGTTTGACCACGCATCACACAGGTGCATCGAGGATTATGTTTTGGGGTTATGGTTACGTGTTCATCAATTCAACGATAACGAATGGCTCAACATCGGTCAAGTGTGAGTAGTTCAGGTGACGGGAGGAGGGGGGTCGTTGTCTGTCAACCGTACCTTTAGGGATATCTGATATTTTCGCGGGCATGACACACATGACACGCTCTGTGTTTGCTTACTAAAGTGTTACAGCAGTTTTATTATTAGTATTGCGTTGTAACACTATATGAAATACACCCCATTTTTAGCCAAAAGGGCAAAACAGAACCCTTATAGTTCCCTTATGTCCGTCCGTCCGCAGCTTAGCTCAAAGACTGTTAGTGCTAGAAGGTTGCAACTTTTGCATGAATAAATTACTAACGCCGATAAAGTGAAAGAACAAAATCTTGAAAATCATTTTTTTTAAGGGTACCTCTCTTATATGTAGTGGGGATGTGATTTTTTTCTCACCTACCTACCCCATCGTGTGTAGTATCATTAGATAGGTCTTATAAAAAGCGTTTAGGGTTTGTGAAGACTATTTTTAGATTTAAGGATTCCTTTGTGTATAATATTAGGCTTTATAGTGAACATTTTTGTTAGAGTCAAGTGTCCCCCTGCTAGCTAAATGGTTGATGTTGGGTAAGTGAAAAAAAAAAGTTTCAAACAATATGTGAAAAAATTCAGGGTAGTAGTATAAATACTAAAATTATAAGGAAAACTATCACAGTTAAGTACTTAGGCTTTACAAGTTTACGATTACATGAGAAGTAACAACATTTTCGTACAAATTCTATTAAAAATTATTAGGTAATAAGTAGGTATAACGTTGAAAGAATGAAACAAAAACAACAGAAAACCCACTTCGCAGCCGCACACCAAACTAACTATCTAAAAGAATAGAACCGATCGATTTTTATTTAGTAAGTTATTTACACAGAAGTTATTTCGTTACCTAAACTACCCTAATTTAAACCCGACTTTCACGCGAACGAAGTCGCGGGCACAGCTAGTAAATAATAAATATATAGATTTTCTCGAACCATGTCCGTCGCATGATATCCAGACTCACGTAAGTAGAAAATATGCACTTTCGCCACTTAGGTTCGATGTCTGATGATTTTCTAGTTTTTTTTGTAAGGGCTCTTCATCACTGCTTCTCCGTCGTCATCACTTTGAGTAGCAAAAACTTCTCTGCCAGGAATATATCGCGGAAGTGTAGTAGTATTTTGTTGGATCTTATCTTTATCAAAACTCTTCTTCATCCGTTAGAACACTTGAATCTGGAGAAATAACTACTAATTCATTATCCATATCAGAGTCATTTTCTTCGACAAAAATATTTTCTAGTGCTTCTTCAAGCCCACTGTAGTCATTTATTGCGTTAAATTTTCTTTTGGCCATTATTGATTAGCATTCTGTAATAAAAAAATAACAAATAATAAAATGAGTTTTAGGACAAAAATATAACTAAAGTGTCCATTGTCCCTGTATAGGGACACTTGAATAAATTACGACTTCCCATTAACTAATGATAAATATAAACGTATATTGTCATCTTATATTTTGATCAACAGTATAATCTAATAGTAACTACAAAAATATTATATTATTTTGCATGATAACATATAATAATAAACCTTACCTTGCGAAGATAATTTGTATTTTTACTTCTGCGGGCAAGATTATCAGTTTAAACACTTTTTTCTGATAACTTGTAATGTTTTACTATAACATTATTATGATACACTACTTGGGACAATAAATACGGTAGCAAACATAAGATTTATAAATTATAAGAAAATTTATCGGTAGTTGAAGAACTGTCCCTGCACAGGGACAGCGGATCTAAATGGGTTAAAAACTTTTTCTTGTTTCGAAGAAGAAGAATAAGGTCATTCTAAATACAAGAGCCAGCCCTACAAAATATAACATGAGAAAGCTATTCTTAAAAGTATTCCGTAATTGGTTTTATATGCTCGTAGATGCGTATCATACAACATTTTGTTCTAAATCTATTAGGTCCATTAACCAGGGATTTTTACTAAAGTAATATATTGTTCAAAGGTTCTAATCATGCGATCGCGTGTTCGTTGGATGGTTGGCGAAGTAAAATGACCGTTCGCCGACCGGGCAATTAGCCATGTTTGATTGAATGGAATAAGTGCTTTTGAGTGCTTGTTTCTGTTATAGATTTGGCCTTGGGTAAATGTGTTTTTATATACCATTTTATTGATTTTTCTATAATGTCGTATAACTCTGCCTAATTATTATTTAATTCAAAGACAAAATTATATTTTATGTTGAAGTAACAATACGACGCTTTCATAACTAATTTGAAGAAACTGGTTAACGAACGCTAGCATCGAATCAGTTTCTTCAATTTTGTTACAACAATTTCCAATAATAATAACATTATTAGAAAAGCAGTAATTTGTACTCGGCCATTTTGAGGCTTTGGCACGAATATAACACGGTTACATATTCTTCTTAAAGAGCAATATAAAGAAGTAAAGTAGTTTGATGCGATGAAGAATTCCGACAAACATTATTGAAATCAGATATAAAAAGAATCTGATATGTACGGAACATATAACTGTTACCTATTTGTTTCATATTTGCTGACCGCGAGCCTGTGTTTAAGTATTAATATGCAAGATCCATAAAACTCTTCAAATGAATATTTACTTAAGTAGTGACACTATTCAATGTGATCTGAACATCCGTTTTAGCAGTTTTTTCTTAAAGATTAATTAGCAATGTGGGATTGTGGGTCTTACATTACTAGCAATCCTATTAACCCCTCCAGCTAAGCTGGATTTGTGTTAGGAGTTATCACGTCAGTAGTATAATGGATAGGATTTGAACCCGCGATCTCACGATTGCGAGTCCGAAGCCTTAGCCATTAGGCTACCGCCGCTAGGTTTTTCGTAAACAAGCAAATGTTTTACCAAAGCGGCAACGGCAAACAAACTTTAATGACCACGATTTTCTGCATAGCGGAAAACACACCCTATTTTTGGCGTCAAAAAAATTAGGCAACATTGCCAAAGTTTCACGTTTGTAGCCCCAGAAGCTTAGTTTCTGCGCTAATAGATCAGTTAGTCAGTTGGGGCTACTAATTATAAATGTTTAAATAAATAGAATATATATATATTATGTTCCTCACAAAACTAAGACACCCGAATTCTTGATGAGCATATTATTATATATATGTATGGACATAATAAAGTATAATGCTTTCTTGAGCATGTTTTACCGGCACAGATGAAACAGAACCACTGAAATTATAAGTGTATTTGACCTAGTTTGTTTAGCAAAAACAAATTTAGGTATATTGTTATAGGTATTGAGAGCGACATCAAAAGATTTCCGTTCTTCGAAAAAGGAGGGTTTGAGTTGATTGAACCATCACTGTAATATCCTGTGTTGAAGTGACGGTCATTTTTCAAAGTCGTTGCGCAACGGTTAACATTGAATCGATGTACCCGTACCTACGTATTCGTCTCTCACCAGTTTCTTTAGTTTACAAATCATTAAACGGGCCTACTCAAGCGTGTACTAATCTTTGACGCGTTTATGAGAAATAAATTAAATTTTAATTGGGCAGAAACAATTTTTTTGAAGAAAAGTTGTATTTTTTTACAAATATTTAAGGTAATTAGAGATCACTGGACCAAGGAAAAATAGAAAACAAAATCTCAAATGTCTAGATTTTGATATAAACCCTATTTTGTATACTGAACGTTGCCCAGTTTACCCAAAAGTTATTGTAAAAAGCGGTGTCCTGTTGTATATTGGAAGTTACCAAATTAAGATAAAGAACATTTTAATTCTTTAATTATTTTGTTAAATACTGTTTATTGAGTAACAACACTTGTCATAAATGTATATGTTTGTTGTTAAAAATGTTACAGGTTATAAATATTATGAAGTTATTCAAGTTTTCCAGAGTATATGTGAATAATTTTGCTTGAAAGCTTTAGAAAAAAGGTAATTTTACAGAGTATCTCAATTGAGATTTCATTTTACTAGTAAGACCTTATACATAAATAATAATATTTAGACACACATAAGATCTAAGCTTTCCTAAAAATCTTTTCTTTTGACTTTTTGCATACTGAAGAGATCACTTAGCAATATGAGAAATTTCTAAGTTTAAAGGATTTTCTTATATTGACTTAGTTTACCAAGGGTAGCATTTTTGTGTATCCGACACAGTTTTAAAATGACATATCACTCTATATTTACGTTTACTTCAAATTGCTATAGGTAGAGCCAATGAAAATATAACTTGATCATTTGAACATAATGACAGTCTTTTTAATTTTAATTATTATTATTTTCTTATTTGTTTACTTCATGATAAATGTATTTTCAGCTTTTTTAAAAATAAGCTTCACGGGCAACATTATACTTAGTCCTATTATAGAAAAACACTTCTACGATACTGGGTAGGATTTTTATCTAGTATCATAGAAGTATAACTTCAGCACATTTTTTCCCCACTGTGCATGCTTTGAAATTGCTTCAGGTTTCGAGGTTTCTCATCATTACACGAGTCCCCTTTTAAATCTGATGATGCATACGATGTTGGTCTTGAAGCCAGTAATAAGAGTGTAAGTGAAGCCTGTTTTGCACCCTGAAGACATGATTTCCATAAAAACAATATTAACAAACACATTTTGGGATGTAAGATATAAGGAAATGTTAATTCTGAGCACACTAGTTATCGGATAGGATTAATATTGATTCAGACAAGCAGAGCATACTCGCACAGCTTTGACAATTTTTTTTATATTATAATGTATATAACAGAAAACCTGTTAAGAATAAATTAAATAAAAATTATCAAAAAAAAATGTCACCTATTTTTTTTTTTTTAGTTGGTAATAAGTGTATTGCCTAACGTCAAATCAAGGTACAGGTTTGGTCTTAATATAAAAATTAGATTAAATTTAACAGTTCACCAAGTGCACAAGTTAGAGTGTACAGTTGTGGAATGAAAAAGTTCGTGACCTTAAAGTCATATTTTACTTGAACCGAATCAAGGAACAGTAATGCCTGTTGGCATTACTGTTCCTTGATTCGGTTCAATTATTTTTTCGTTATGACAACATTGACATGTTTGTCAATGTAGTCAAATTAATAATAGGGTTTCACTCAGATTAAAAACTAAATAGATGGATCCTTGAAATGAAATATTTTTTCGTTATGTATAAGTAGACAAAAAAAAGTTTTTTATAATAACTGAGAAAATTAATTGAGAATTTCTTGATGGACAAGAATGATGGCAGATGCACGCTATTTTGTAATGTCACAATTATACAAAATTATACGACTATTTCTTGATTCGTGTAAAGAGAACATGATGAACCAAAGCTAACATGGGTGGCAAGAACGATATTTTGACGGAACCAACACTGCTACCTATATCTGTCTTATTTTAACACATTATTTTCACGTATTGATATCACTGATTATTTTCACGTATTGCCACTGGGCAGAGAGCGATAGGGGATAATGATTCAGTTTAATACGTTCCATCTATTCTTATATTTAATTAATCCGGGACGTTTTAGTTCAACTACTCGTAGTCAAGGAATATTGGTCTGAGTAAGTTTAAACTCTGTTGTCAAATAGTTAAGCACAATTTACAGCATACGGGTATAAAACTGTCTGGTGTGATACATAGTTTAAAAAGGTAACATGTGCTTGCAAAGCGTTAAATAAGTGTATTTGAAAACTGACGAACATTTTCATTCCGATTTCCGACTGTACAATAAAGGTACAAATTATGAGTTTAAAAACATAAGATTCGTTATCAAGTTTTTTGTATTGTACAGATAAATTACGAGTGTAAGTCTAGCGTTTCCTTCGTTTTATGAAACAACTGCTACTGTACTGTCACTTAATAATTTAAGTGGCTCATTTTTCTATATCTCAATAAGAAAATCTTTTTACTGAAAATATTTTCTAATTCGATTCGTTTGCTATGTTCTGATGCGTAATGGAAAATAAATACATATAGGCATGAAATGATATTAAATGTAGAGCATAATATCAGTAGTCTACGGTTGCCATATGTCTATAACTACATAGTCGTATTGTATTGACATCTTGTGCACATGTCGTTTTTACTTAAGTTGTAAGTTTGTGTCCGTGACTTGTATGTTTGTAAAGGCTGATCTTATTTTATCTATTAAATATATGTATATATATATAACTAGCTGACCCGCGCAACTTCGTCTGCGTAAATTTTCCCTTTTTTTTTACAACATTTTTCATTGCTGCTCCGCTCCTATTGGTCGTAGCGTGATGTTATAACCTATAGCCTTCCTCTATAAATGGGCTATCCAACAATAAAATATTTTTTCAATGCGGCCCAGTAGTTCCTGAGATTATCGCGTTCAAACAAACAAACAAACTCTTAGGGGGATGAAAAATAGATGTTGTCCGATTCTTAGACCTACCCAATATGCACACAAAATTTCATCAAAATCGGTCAAGCCGTTTCGGAGGAGTATGGCAACGAAAACTGTAACACGAGAATTTTATATATTAGATTTGCATCTGGTGTATAATATATATTAGTGGCAGCACCTTACCCCCATATCAAGTTAACCTTCAAGAGGTCGCGCGGCGTCGATTCGACCGCACTCAATAAATTTTTATTTATAGTATAATAATTTCTTGTTGCACGTAATTCTTATCCAAATAAACTGATAACCTCCCCTATCCTTTTAAGAACTTGGTTTTGACAACAGACACAACAAAAAAGAATTCTCCAATTTGATGCAGTCGTTTAGAAGTTATGCGCGTACATGCATTTCGGCCATTCATAGAGATAATTGTAGTTACGAGGTATATAACAAAATTTTATGATGTCAAATTGCTAACTATGCCTAAAAGAAAATAGAGCAATGTGGTCTTTTTTGGCAAACAGTGTCCTAAAATAATAATAATGTGTCTAAATATAAAAAAATAATTTAGTTTTGAATCCCTACAATATCCCATAGGTCAGCTATACTCTAAGTGTGTTCCGCGGAACCCTAGGGTTCCGTGATACCTCTGTCGGGGTTCCGCAAGAATTTAGAAATAAAAAAATCAAAACACCTCTCTCTGGTCGCTCCGCGGCTGTGCGGACTCCGCGGCCGCGCGGAGACAAAACGCTATGAATGTTATTTATTTATTTATTTGTATTTGTATAAGCTTGTGTTACATTAGCTGGTACAATATCTTATAAGTTTGGTCTCAACAATTTTATACTTGTACAACGCGTTCGCTCTAAGTTTGCCGGTCTGTGGAATGCGCGTACCCTCCCCCACGTGACAACAAAACTTATAATGTGTCATAGTTTTACCCAAATATCTACCGTACACAATTTTTATTGTTACAATTAAATAAAAAATTTCGAACGTCATACACTCATACCTATCGCCAGCGGCAAACTTAAAACGAGCGGGTAGTATACTTGTAAGCGCTCAGTCTCTTTGATAAAAGCCGCCTCTAAATTAGACGCTATAGTTGTCAACAAGCGACTTTCGTCTCTAACTTCAAAGGATAAAGTCGATATTGTTTACAACGCTATTTTTAAATTTCTGTTTTTATTTTTGCTTTTTGTTTATCAAAGGTGCCGACTCGAGTATTTTCGAGAATATTTGAGATCGAGTCTAGGACTAAGTATAAAAGCGGCGATCGCGCGTTGGCGTCGTCAGTTGATGATTAGCGTTCGGAGCGATAAGTTACTACCTACTTACAAGCTCGCTAGCGAGAAACTAGTGTTCATTGTTTTACTGCCTGCTGTATTCTGTTGTCTCAGTTTTATACATTTCTTCCCTGTAGGTTCTAAATTTAGTCTCTTATACGCAGTAACGATTGTGCATTATTTAAACCCCACTATCTTGACTTGTAACATTATAAATAAAGAAGAATGGAACGTTGGCTTAAAGGTGTTAAACGTGTTCCAACAACATCTTCTAATGACGCTGAATGTTCAAAAGCAATGCGCGCGGAGAATTTAGCAATCACCGATCCAGAAGATGATGCCACGAGTGCCACGACGTCAAGCTCGACGGTTTCAAAGACGAAAAAAAGAAAGTATGATGAATCTTATATCAGTTTCGGATTTGTTGATTCCAACGGCTCACCTCTCTGCATGCTCTGTAGTAAACTGCTTCCTAATAGTTCCATGGCACCTGCCAAATTGCGTCGACATTTAGAAACCGTACACCCCGAGACTAAAGACAAGAATAAAGAATTTTTTGTTCGCAAAAAAGATCAGTTATTAGAAAGTCAAAAAAATATGATGCATGTAACACAAACTACCAACGAAAAGGCCTCGGAGGCATCATATTTAGTTAGCTATCGCATTGCACAAGCAGGTGAAGCGCACACTATCGCTGAGAAATTAATAAAACCATGTGTATTAGACATAACAAAATGTATGCTTGATGAAAAATCTGCAAAGCATCTTTCTACTGTTCCGCTATCAAACGATACTGTTTCACGACGAATCCATGATCTGGCAAGCTACGTCAAACAAGAACTAGTTACACGTCTACAAAATACACGATTCGCTTTGCAAATGGACGAGTCGACTGATGTCGCTGGTTTGGCTATCCTGCTGGTTATTGTGAGATATCCATATAAAAGTTCTTTTGAAGAAGACATGCTTATGTGTTCATCGCTGCTTACAAACACTACCGGGGAAGAAATTTTTAATAAAATAAATATATTTTTTGAAGAACATAATCTCAGTTGGAACAATTGCATTGACATTTGTACAGATGGGGCCAAGGCGATGACAGGTAAAACAGCAAGAGCAGTGTCACGAATGAAAAATAAAGCGCCTAATTGTAGTTCCAGTCATTGTATTCTGCATAGACAAGCACTTGCGATGAAGCAAATGCCGTCTAATCTAAAATTAGTTATGGATGAAGCGGTAAAAATAATTAATTTTATCAAATCACGACCACTACAATCCCGATTGTTCTCATTATTGTGTGAAGATTATGGCAGCAAACATAAAACACTGCTGCTCCATACAGAAGTGCGATGGCTGTCTCGGGGAAAAACTTTAACAAGGCTATTTGAACTTAGAGCCGAGTTACAAATCGACGGTTAAGAATCAATAACGTCTAACTGACATTTTTGACGTTTTTCACTTTTTAATGCAGTTACATTTAAAATTCAATTTCGCATGGCATGCCAATATCGCCAAAATTCTATCGTAAAAATTAAAAGAGTTATGAGTAATAGAAATACCACCAATCTATTTCGCGCGCATTTTGTTCTGCCAATACCACCTATCTGTTCTCGGCAACGTCTTTACTCCACCATCGCTTTTGTCGGACTGAACAGAGTACGGACGGATTGAACTGGAGTAATAAAGACAGTGAAAGTGTGAAAGAGATGGTTGTCCGGCTCATGCTCATCCCGTGACGACACATTTGAAGTCGTGAATCAGTCAAGTTTTGACAAGTGGATGGAAAATTCGTAACTAATTAGTTAATTACCTAAATTTAAAGTGTTAATTGTTGTTATTTGTGTACAAAAGTGTAATAGGTAAGTTTAATTGTTTTATTAGAGTAGTTTTATTCCATGATTTCATTGAAATACAACAGTAGTGAGTAGGTAGGTAGTTCAATATTCTTAGGCGCTAATACAACATACTTAATTACATTTAAAGTGTCAATTTGTTGTTATTTGTGTACAAAAGTATAATGGGTAAGTCAATTGTTATAATAGAGGTTTTATTCTACGACTTCATTGAAATATAGCTAAGTAGGAAGTAGTTACTTTAATATACGAGTATTTAGGCGACATTTCCAGAAACATTTTAATGTACTAGTCTAAGAATACTGACTATGTACCTATATTTTGTTTGCGTTTTTAACGAAATAACTTTCATTTCAGATTTCAGCAAGAATGTCTCGCAATAACATATACCGAGGAGGGAGGTGGCAACAGATTTTGTCGAAACTGGGCGAGGACGATGAATATAAGTCTGATGTGGCTATTACTCGACTAAAAGGTAATTTTGGTTTACTGTCCAAAACTTTTACTATACTTTACTGTAATTGTGTAAGTTAACTTAAAATGAAAAAAACTCTATATCCTTATGGTATTAAAATATACATTTTTTGTTAAATTTTAGATAAAACGCCGAATAACGATAACGAAGAAGCTTCTGGCTCATCATCGGGAATATTATATTGTAAAGAACCCCCCTGTGTGAAACAAATTAAAATTGATAAACGTGAGCGTATACTTCTGGAAAGGTTGAACACTTGTAAAAGTAATTTGAAGTATCCGAAGTCTTTTTCATTATCCGATCTTACTGTCGATAATCTGGTCATAGGTAAAAAATATTACAATTCTATGCCATCATTATTCAACTATCCACACGAAATAATATATCTGAACAAGAGAAGTACCGGCATCGATTTACGTCCAGAGGAGTATGCCAACCAGTTTCCTAATAATGCTGTAAACCAGGCCCTCTTTAACCATAATACCGCTCCACAGAAGTCTCTTTCATTGTCAGATTTAACGCACGATAATCAGGCTACATATAAGCTGAATAAAAGATCACAGTCTGCGCCTTCTGTAAAAGAAATATTAGAAATGGGTTGTACGAGTCCCTCTTTGTTACTTTTCATAGCTACTCTTGACAATGACGATGACCATGATCCTTCGGTTAATGATCTAGATGATGGGTCAACGACAAACTGTGAAACAAGTGATGAGGAGTACGGAGACATGAATGAAGGCCGAAAACGTCGTCATGTTGCAAGGGCCGACGAGTGGAAAAAAAATCAAGCTCAGCGAAAACGAATGCGCGGAGAAACGTATTTAGGTTACTCAAAGCCTCGAAACGAAAAAATGCGACAAGATCAGGTACGAGCAGCTAAAGAACTTGGCCAAACTTGCACATCCCAGTTTTGTAAAAAAAGCAAATTACGAGGTTGCAGCAGATTTGATGAGGAGACACGCAGATCAATTCATGTGTATTTCTGGAAGAAACTTAATTGGGACGAACGCCGAATTTACGTACGAGAACTTATTACCTGTTCCACTACTAATCGCAAAACTAAGGGACGAGAGGAATCTCGCCGAGAGGGAACTCTAAATTATTTTTTACCTCAAAAAAATAGCGAAGGCAAGATTCAAGTTTGCAAACAGATGTTCTTAAATACACTATCATTAAAGTCTACCTCAGTTCAAACATGGGTCAAGAAAGACAGATTCCATGATGTGGCAAACGATGCCCACAGTGCCCAGTCCAGTCAAACAAACAATTTAAATAATAAAACAGCAACTTTGAATAACTTTTTGACAAGTATCCCTAAAATGCCGTCGCATTATGCGCGTAAAGAAACTAAAAAGCTTTATATTGAACCTTCATATCGCACCGTTACACAAAGGAAGCGAGAACTTCATGTCCTTATGAGGTGATTCAGATTAATCATAGTTTTGTTAAAAATTATGCTGATAAATCCACCTGGTTGTACAATTCTATAAGACCTGGCCGTAAAGCAGGTGACCCTACAGTGGCAGATATACGCGCCATCTTATACGATCAAGAAGAGATAATAAAAGTGAAGCTCCATTTTGATCAGGAATGGCTTGAGTTACCTCTGAGACCTAAACGAAATAAATCTATTGTTACGTATGCTCCGTTACGTAGTCAAATGATTCCAATATCTGCGAGCAAATATCAACACCTGCAAGAATTAAAGGCAGTTCTCCCTACGGAATGTCATGGCTTTTATGACTCGCTACCACATTCCTGAAAAAAAAAAGGTTTTTTCGTGATGAAAACTTACTTTTCTTACTTAAAATAAATAAAATAATAGTTCTTTAACAGTGTTTAATAAAAAAAATAGGTAAAAAAACTTTTTAAGTTAAACGGTTTTATGTTAAACATACATTGCAATGTTTAAGATAAATGTACTAAAAACCAAAAAATAATAAAATAGATACAGTCGTGGGAATTATAAACATATGCATAGACTAGACTAAAATAAAACCGTGGGGCACGTCAATTGTCTACAAATTATCGACTTAATGTGCGATAGAAGAATCGTTTAATTCGTCGATAATTTGTAGACAATTGACGTGCCCCACGGTTTTATTTTAGTCTAGTCTATGCATATGTTTATAATTCCCACGACTGTATCTATTTTATTATTTTTTGGTTTTTAGTACATTTATCTTAAACATTGCAATGTATGTTTAACATAAAACCGTTTAACTTAAAAAGTTTTTTTACCTATTTTTATTTTCTAGTTTTTAGTTTTTATTTCGCATTCTGTTTAATTCATCTAGTGCTTCATTATTGCAAGGTTTCTTGCCCGTTAGTTTATTGCAGTCCAACTCCTCTATACGTAGTCCCTGCAAAGATCTTACTCTACTAAGAGCCACGTAGGCTTGACCTTCTTCAAACAGTTTCGCACCTAAGTATACGACTGCGTGATCCACAGTGCTGCCCTGCATTTTATGTATTGTAGAAGCCCATGATAGTATTAAAGGCAACATTCTTCTTTCAGCCGTCCCGTAATTGTACTTAGCTGGAAACTGTATGGCTTTCGGGTGTATAAGATGTACTCCGTCTCTTGCGAAATCAATTCGGACGGAAGGTACATCTGTTGCATACATCTGAGTTCGACGAAATTGAGGCCAAACGATTTCGTTGATGTAGCCTATTGCGCCATTTACTGTTATCAGCCATTTGGTAGCGGCGGCCATCTTAGATTTCAATTTTGCATAGTAAATTGTATTCTACTTGTTGAGACCTTTCATTTGATACCCATGTTGATGGGATTGATAAAACCTAAGTTATCCGCCATTTTGTAGAGGCCGCCATCTTGGATTTTAATTTTATATAGTACATTGTATTCTACTGGTTGAGCACTTTCATTTGATACCCATATTGATGGGATTGATAAAACCTACGTTATCCGCCATTTTGTAGCGGCCGCCATCTTGTATTTCAATTTTTTATAGTATATTGTATTCTGCTTGTTGAGCCCTTTCATTTGATACCCATATTGATGGGATTAATAAAACATAAATTATCCGCCATTTTGTAGCGGCGGCCATCTTGAATTTATAATGATAATAAATAAACATAATTGTATTGTCACCAAAATCCAAAGTGTATACAAAATTTCAGATTAATCGGTTGACAGGAAGAGGGTGAAATTTGAATTACTAAATTTGACCCAAGAATAAATAATAAATAAAACAAACGGGGTGAGCTAAATAAAACCGTTTAATAAAACCGTTTAAAAATATTTTAATTTTCCACCATTGTTTCATTTAAAAAAAACGATTATGTACCTGACATATAAAAATTATTCTTACTATAGGAACCAATTCCACCTAACTTACAATATCTTTGCTAGGAGTGATGGTACAACAGCGACTGTTTAACTAAATTTAAAAACAATTTTTATCTCTTATTTTGTATAATAACTATTTCAAATAAAGTAATGTTAAAAGTCATGAAATGTTTTTTTCATCTCCTGTAAAATTGTATTTTTGTTAGTTAGACGTTATTGGTTCTTAACCGTCGAAATGTTTCTTTCAGCAGATACTTCTTTTAATTTGAAGGACCGTTTGTATGATAAAACTTGGTTGTTCCGATTGTCTTTTATGGCGGATATCTTTCAAAAACTTAACGAATTAAATTTATCGTTGCAAGGTAAACAGACAACAGTGTTTCAGGCCTATAATAAAATAACTGCTTTTAAAAGAAAATTAGATTTTTGGATCATTTGCATTGGTAAGAAAGAAATAGAAAGTTTTACGTTACTCAGTGAGTTTGTTAGCGAAAACGACTCAGAAATGTTTGAAGATAATGTGTTTGAAGAATTGGTCCAATATCTCAGTTCGATGCGCGCATCTTTTGAAAAGTATTTTCCCGAAGAACACAATACAAAAATTAAAGTGAACTCCTGGATTCATAATCCTTTTTTACCCAACTTGGAAAAGCCTGAAAACATGTCAAATGAGATATATGAATCTCTTTTAGAAATGTCATCAGACACAAGTATGGAGTCATTGTTCAAAACGACGCCTCTTAATGATTTTTGGTGCAGAATCCAAGATGAATATGCAATGCTTGGCCAAATGGCTCTGGATATTCTTCTCCCGTTCCCAACTACATATTTGTGCGAAACAGGATTCTCTACCTACGCAGCCACGAAAACAAAATATCGCAATAGACTGGACGCCGAAGCTGATATGAGACTCCAACTTTCTTCCATCAAACCTGATATCAAGCAATTGATGAAAAATAAAAAACAGTTTCATACCTCCCACTAGTTAGATTTTTTCTTTTTTAATGTTTTCTATTATTGTCCTTACCAAGTGGTGAAGTAAATAATAATTAGTAACTGATACATTGTACTTTTATTATGCTGATTAATAAAGAATACACTTATAAAAATAATTGTTTTATTGTAGGGTTCCATCAAGTATTTTGCTTCCCAAAAGGGTTCCGTCATTTAAAAAGTTTGAGAACCACTGCCATAGGTCTTTTAGACTACGTGCGACCTTCGCCGTTACATATAACCGCACAACCACTTGAAGGTTAAATAACATTCAATCATTGTAAAAATTGGGGATTTGAAAAAAAATGGCCGCGAGTTTTTATTGCCTTGTTCTTTTCTCCGGCTTTACAGATTGTTTGCGAACGTGACATTACGTGTACACGTAGAATCATGACGTAACACAAGTGTTGTTTTGCATCCTAAGTGGAGAAAGAATTTTGAATCTTACAATTTTATGGAACTTTGTATAAAGTTATAAATATTCTGTGAATCTTAATAAATTATTAAGTAATGCTTTACTACAAATAACAATACATTACAGTCACTACCGCCAATCCCATCAGAGACTAGCAAACTATATAGGAGATATTATAGAGTACAAGTACGCTCTCTATTCTGTCTCTAAGTTCCCTCTCTATTAGGCGCAAGATCAACGCCTTAATGGTTTCTCTGAGGCACGCGAGCGTGTAACGTTGTTAAACTATACACATTAAGCACAATATCCTAAGGGTAGTTTACATATTAATAATTATTAGCAGTATCTATACTAATATATATACTGAAGAGTTTGTTTGTTTGAACGCGGTAATCTCAGGAATCCGATCCGAATTATAAAAATATTTTACTGTTGAATAGCCCATTTATCGAGGAAGGCTATAGGCTATATAACATCAGCTACAACTAATAGGAGCGGAGCAGCAATGAGAAATGTTGCAAAAACAGGGAAAAATTACGCAGACGAAGTTGCGCGGGACAGCTAGTAATAATAGTAAAACAGCAGTTGGCAAGTGTCGCGTAGCTGGCACACTTGCAAAACATCTCCTTGCAAGTGTTAACTAGTTGTTATGTGTAAACGTTAACTGGCATGCCTGTATCTGATTTTGATTTACTGGCTACTACTAATATTACCTAATAATTATGTATTTTGTCCACTAGAACTTGTATATTGAATAGTTTGTTGGTGTATGTATATAATATATACAAGAAGCTTAGATATCTTTTAATTGAAAAACAAATAGGGTGTAGTTTGGACTGGTTTGGACCATAACCAGAGGGCGATGAAGATTTTAACGATATCTTACTTCATTTTGTTAAATATAGTTTTTGTTAAGAAGTTACGCAGAAAAGTTTTATATGTACATTTTTAAAGTCTAAACCGTAAAAAAGGAGTATGACTTTGCTGTAATTAGATAAAAAATAATATCTTACGTTATGTACATGTATTTCACCCAGTAAATGCAAAATCTATATTTGAAACCCTTTCAAGTACCCTTGAGTAAGCTATCGACATACAAGAAACAAACGTCTTGAGAAACAATTTATTCTAAGTTCCATTTCCAAATGTTCAAGTCATCGATTTTTTCGAGAGCCTTTGGCATTCGTCGTATTTTGTTATTTTTTTGATAAAACGTAAGGCAGTTGAATTATTTCGCAAGGATCATACAAAGATAAACGAATGGTGGAACAAAAACTTCACTAACACAGCCTTTTCACGAACAAAGCCCTATAAATGATCGCAGATACAAAAACGGACTACTAAAACGACTTTATTATTTGACATTTTCAATAACGTTTTTTTTTATATTTATTGATAGAAAATAGAGAAAAGATCATGTGAAGCCCAGGCGCTAAGTATGTCAAGTGCCACTTCCTAATAAATACTATGAATTTTAATTCAGTCTTATACTGTTCTTTAATGATTGTTTTGGCTCGCACTCTGAGGAAAAAGAGTAATACCGTTGAATACTAATGAAACAAAGTCTTGGCTTTACCGAATATAAAGTGCTCTAAACCTCATTAATCATTGACAGACGAGAGTTGGCCTCTACTGGATTTGCGTCATGGATTTAGGGTAATTACCACAGAAGATGAATACCAAAATAAAATGAGGAAAGGTATCGTACGTTTAAATATTTAATTATAAAATGGAAGAAGTATTAGCTTTTCAAAATACTTACGGTACGTACAGTGGCAGAGCAGCATTTTACATATAGCTACTATTATATTAGCTATCGAAATCTCATCTGTTTAGCTAATCTTTCTATGTGACTGACGCTTAAGATAAATATAAACTAATTACGTCGGAAACTTGGTAGCTATATTACCTCATAAGCTAAGCTCATACTTTATGTTATATAACTACAAAGCATGGATTAAGTCTCTTCGGCAACACTTTTTCGTTTTGCAACACAGTTGTATTTTAATTGAGATAACGCAGCAAATAAAAGATTGATTGATTAAGAGATCTAGTTATAATTTCTAACAGTAGGTATCAGCATCCTATATTACTACGTAGGTGTTTACTTAAATTTATAATAATTATAAATGTATTCATCAGACACAAAATCCATACAATTACAAAGACACAATAAAAATCACAATCATAATCCTATTTAAATAATATCAATAGTTACATTAAAATATAATTAGTAGCCAACGTCGATACATGTAGGACGTGACTATCCTCTCAGATAGACTTTTTGTGTTTTTACACTTTTCTACTTTGAAACAAACAAGGAATATCTCGCGTTAATTAAAAATAAAAAAAAAACGTCACGCAGTCACGCTTATTGCAGCATATATTTAAAAAATAAAAGTACATTATTTACTGTTAAGCCTTTTTACTTAACAATCTTTTTAATGATAACATACCCAGTGTAACTTTATGAACGGGCGCCCAATGTAATTAAATTTGCATTTTATAAAGTGCTCGGCATTAAAATTAATTAAAAGCCAAGGCATATAGTGTGGTTGTTATTGGTCTACTATTATTCCCAAATACGGGTATTAAAGGAACCTATTTTTGGTTGTTAAGTACAATGGAGGTAATTGGCTTAATTGCTAGGTCGACCTCTAATTGTGCTCGCCGATTTGGAAGTCGAATCATGTCGAAATAAATTCACCTAATTTCTTAAAAGCTAAATTCTTTTACGGATCTAAATACGGAACTACTACTTTTTACGGAACTAAAATAAATAAGACAATAGTGGTATAATTTCGCATAACTTTAATTTTTTATGCAGCGGTGACAAAAATCTCGCACTTATTTGTGATGGAAATGAAATCTCGAACTAGTTTGTTCTGAAAGTGGTTCGAGATTTATTCAGAGATAAATTTTGTATGGTAGGGTTGTCTTTCGGTGTTTTGTGTATTACGCGAAAGAAATAATTTTGTTGTGTGAGATAATTAAGTAAGTAGATACTTTATATAATTTTTTGACCAGATACAGGTAGTAAATACCAGGTATAGGTAGTAAATATTGTGACTAAATGAGTCAGGACACGATATATTGATTTTATATGGAGCAGCCACTTACTCTGGTTATATTTCTGTTAAGGTCAAGATTGATAAAAATACCGATAGTACAGAAGGCAACCTATAGTAGCCACAATCTGAGTTTACACTTTTAAAAATTCATCATCGATGTTGCTAAGGATGTAACTTAATCATTAGAAAGGATGTAACTTAATAACCAAAAGAACCAAATTTTCCAAGGAACCGATTTAAATTATTTGCTTAGAATATAAAAAAATTCTAGAAAATGTATACAAAAAAAGATTAAGTTCATAAGGGTTGAGTAGTCAGCGATTCATTTTCGTGAACTATGTCTATGTGGGCGGTGCTCGAGTGAAGTAACATATAAAAATCAGAGTTGCTACACATAAGCGGTCTAGCATCATTCAGCACAGGCCGGGCGGTAAAATTCAATGTATGTGAATGACTGAACGGGAAAAATGCCGCTCGGCTTTGCCGTAACCTATACAGTAGGCCAGGCGACAGCTGTTTGGCATAAATCGACACAGCCGGGCGGTAAAACCACATATGTGTAAATATATGTGCTGGTCGGAATGATCGCAAACTTGGCTCTGCCAAGTTTGCGATTGCACTATGGCAACCTGACAACTGATACACATACTTACATATTTCTAAATACATATAATCATATTATAGTCTACCCGTGACTACGGCCGTTGCAATACGGTCGAAGCGTCGGAAAATAAACAAAGGTTAGCCTTAAAATAAAATATTTACGCGATTAAGACCCATTGCTTATAAAATTCTATAACATAAAGGTGAGTATATAGTTGGGCATTTACTAGTAATAGAACGTCGAGCATTCGCTGTTTTAAAACTCGAACCACACCGTGCATTATTTTAGGAAACTAAGCATTTGCTTGTATTGTACGATTAATAAGAACGTTACATTATATTGTAATGCTCTAGCAAATACTCACCTTTATAGTTTACTAGCTGACCCGCGCAACTTCGTCTGCGTAAATTTTCCCTTTTTTCTTCCTTTTTTTTTACAACATTTTTCATTGCTGCTCCGCTCCTATTGGTCGTAGCGTGATGATATAACCTATAGCCTTCCTCGATAAATGGGCTATCCAACAATAAAATATTTTTTTAATGCGGCCCAGTAGTTCCTGAGATTATCGCGTTCAAACAAACAAACAAACTCTTAGGGGTATGAAAAATAGATAGTAGCCGATTCTCATAGATACCGGATAAGCACAAAAAATTTCATCAAAATCGGTCAAGCCGTTTCGGAGGAGTATAGCAACGAAAACTGTGACACGAGAATTTTATATATTAGATACGTGCGGCAATGTTAATAATATACAACGTTATTCTTAGTATAGTGCAAACCAGAAAGTAGTTTGCTCAGAATCAGTAACACAATAATGGGGTAGTTTTTGGACAATGTTATATTTTTCAAATAATTAATCTAACACTCCAATTCTTGTTCACAATGTGATGTGAAATGTTATCATCACTTATTTTTAAATAATAACTATGGATTACGTACTGTGGCGCGCAATGAGCACCATAGTGCGAAGAACACACAACAACTATAATGGCTTGTAACTATGCAAGTTTTCAATAGTTTCATTTTCTTTTTTTATATGACTTCTTGAAGTAAAAATCTCATCTCCCCGAGGTTTGCGCTATACCAAGAATAACCTCGTAAATATAAACTAGCTTATACCAGTAGCTGCCTGCGTAGGTGTAAGGGGCTTACATCAAAAGATACCATAGAAATTCATGCCTAAAATATATTTATTAGTCGTGTAGTTGTAAGGTTACTACTCTCATTAGATTTACTAATTATTTTATAAGCCCTGTCATTTCTCTATCTATACTTTTATATTTACAGGGTGATTTTTAATAGACTAATAATTATTAGTCTATTAAATTGAATTCTTCGACACCTAATCTGGTTGTGACTCCCTTTTTATGTTATCCTTTTTTTGTAGTTTACTAGAAAAGTTGTAAATAATGTTAAAAGTTTGTATATAGTTAGTTCGTAGGGTAATCTAGCATAATATTTAATAATATTGTACATTTTCATTATTTTTATTTAAATACGTATACTAATATTATAAAGAGAAAATATTTGTATTTTTGTATGCTTGTAATTAATAAACTAAAAAACTACAAAACCGATTTTAAAAATTCTTTCACTTGTACAAAGCTACATTATCGGGGAGTAAGATCGGCTTATTTTATTAGGAGAACGAAGTTGCGGGCAACAGCTATAATGAAATAAACCATTGTAAGAGTGTTCAGCCAGCTTGTCTCAAATTCTAGTAAAGTAACTTTTAGCAGCATAATAATATTACTAGTGGTTCGCGTGGCAATTTAACAAACGAATCTACCTCACGGGAACCGTACACTTTTTCGGGATAAAAGTAGCCTATGTGCTATTCCAGACCATAATTTATCGCTGTGACAAATTCCATGCGGATCCGTTCAGCGGTTTTGGCGTTGTTTGACTAACAAACATCCTTCCGTCCTGGCAATGGTAACCGTCACGCTAGTCCATAGGAGTATCAGTGGCACCCAAATCCTTTTTTGGCAAAGATCTGAATGTCACCGCACCGCGCTGCTCATTTGAAACATTTGTTCTTAAGACTTATTTGCTCAGTAATTACACTTGCTACACTGCCTTTATATATATATATATATATATATATATATATGGGGTTGTGTTAAGGAATTTGGTACTGAGAATATATTCGAATGCTGTGGAACTGAAATACCTTCTTTGAATTGTGTTGTTATATGCTTATATCGGATTCCAAATACAAACACATATAGATTCTTTGAAACATTAGACTCAATGCTACATAAACTGCTCAATCGAAAAAAACGCATTATATTAACGGGCGATCTAAATATTGACACTTTGAAGGTATATACTGATTTGACAAAACTTAAGGATATTGCTTGCATCTATGGCTTACACCTACATATTGTTGGCCCAACACGAAATCTTGCATGCCTGGACCATATAATAAGTAAAATTCAGAATGCTAAAGGTTTTACTCGCGAAGTTTTCTTATCTGATCATAATACATGTCAATTACTGACATTTCCAGTTGTAGAAAAACAAACAAGTCTTAAGATTCTGGTATAATATTAACAAGGATTATTCAAAGGACAATATAAATTATACAAAAGCTGTAGGGACCCTATCGTGGAATAAAACCTTCGAAACTAGGTACTAACGCAGACGACAGCTTTAATAATTTTTATGACGTATTTATATTATTTTATAGACTATGCTTTCCTTTTAGGAAAACTAAGATGTATGCAAACAACAATTCACCTAAATGGATTACAAAAGGAATCAGAGTTTCTAGTTTATATAAACGGAAAATTAAACGATTGTGTTATCAAAAACACAACGAGGCGATAAAACAAAATTACATAAATAAATGAAGCTATAAATAATATTGTTAACTGGCTCACAGAACGAAAACTGTAACTGGTACTTACAAATAGATACAGTGTCTAATAAATTAAATAGATTTGTGTTCGCCTTGAGACAGCTTCGATATACTACAATACTCTATATATACAAATATTTAAAAATATTCGATATATACAAATGGATACGTAGGGTCAGTACTAAGATATGGCGTCCTACTATGGGGTAACTCGAGTCAATTGCAGAGAGCTTTTATAATGCAAAAGAAATGTGTACGAGCTATAACTGGAGCCTCTCCACTAACAAGCTGCCGACCGATATTTAAAAAATTAAAAATATTAACCTATAAGTACCTATGTACATAATAGAAATTGGACTGTTCGTCAAAAATAACCCTCAATTCTTCACCCAAGTTACCGAAAACAGTAGATTTATAAAAAGGGATCCAACTAAACTAATAATAAAACACTGTCATAGCTCGCTACACTATAGAAATAGTTATCCGATGTCAATTAAAGTATGTATATAACGACATTCCTCGGGTAATAAGAGAACTACCAACAAAAATATTTAAAATAAAATTAAGGACATAGTTGGTGGAGAGATGATTTTATACACTAAATGAATATTTATCTCATAAACCCAATACTTTATAACTTAATAAATTGTGTTGTGTACTATAAGTAATTTATAAATGTGTAATAACATACAATTGTTAAATATTCGCATGCCTCAAAAAGGTAAATATGATGAGCTGCCACATTTTAACACCCTCTGTACCATATTTTAAGCGAATAAATGTGAGTGATAAGTCTTTGTCTTTAACTGCAACACAGTGATGTGTTAACATTACTATTTCACAGAAGAATAACTGACACTGTTAAAGAACCCCCCAAGGCGACCTATGGCTTAGACATACCATAGACCAGTATAGAAGTCTTCAATAGGTAATGCTGTCTCTTTGCTTATTGAATTTCAATAGATACACCTAAAACAAAATCATAAAACGGTGACTTACTTGATCGGTGGTGACGCAGTGGTAGTACGTATGTATGGCTGCAGACTAAGAAGTCGTAGGTTCCATTCCCATACAGGGCAAAACTTTGTGTGATGCACATAACAAAGTAAAAGTTTGAGTAATATAAGTAAACTTTAATGGAATTTGTACGAAAATGGTACCGGCTTAAGAACAGTATCACCGCATCTCTTTCCGAGGGTGTCGTCAAGGAGACTAAGGGATTTCCCATCGGAGGACGGGCAGCAGCGTCCTCTGAGTATTTTTAAAGCCTTACTGCGATCGCCAACCCGCTCGCCAAGCGTGGCAATTTTGGCAATTATCCCCTAGGACCTATAATAAGTAGGTTCAACTGGGGAGACCCGTGGCCAGCAGTGGGACATTATATGGGTTGATATGTACGAAAATTATTGTTACTTCTCACTTGTTTGGTTATTACTCGTAAGCTTGTAAAGCCTCGTAAAATTTTACGCTAAATGTAGGCAGGGATTTTGCCTTATAATTTAGCGTAAAATGGGTAATTGGTAAGAACTTTATGAATTTCAGTCGAAATCGAAAACTCGAAACAGAATGTATTGAAAAAAATTTAGCTCTTACGTTAAATCTGTCAAACGTTTCCCGCGCAATTTAGCTGCGTTCAAAAATCAGAGGGCACCGTAGTGCCCCCGCCAAGTCGAGCGCGAAGCAAACACTGCCGTGCCAACCTTTACTGAAACCATTTCGCCGCATTTTCAGGCCCCTATTTGAGAATCTCTGAATAAGACCAGAACGCAGAAATTTTCGTCATCCAGTAAGCTATAAAATCACATTTAAAATAAAAAAAATCAAGTCTGTAGGTCATGTAGTTCCGAAGATAAGCGAAAGTAAAGTTTCGCATTTTTGACACTCACTCATGATCATCAGAATAGAACTAGTACTTCCCATAAACTCGGAGAGCTGAAATTTGGTACAGAGTTAGGGTTTAATGGCCACATAAAGGGAAAACTATAAAAACTAGGTTAATCGAAGATCTTGAGTACCTGGTGACCCTTATTTGAAAACACTAGAGCCCAACCAAACTATTAAAGATCGACACACCGCCTTTACAAAAAATATTTAACTTTGTTTGCCTCTTCATTTGATGTCAAAAATTGAAGGTCTGAAGTATCTGATGAAGAACCCTCAGCTTGTCTTCCTTTATTTAATTGTTAGTTATTGAGTACTCTTAGTTTTCTAGATAATAAAAAAACTAGTCCTAAAAGGAAAAAAAATGTGTCAAATAAGAAAATCTAATAAAATAAATCAATATTGCAGCCGTTATAGGGTACACAAGGGTACAAAACCAGGTGCTCCATGACACCATTGCACCAATCTGTCGCCAGAACTGCTACCCATTGACGATGGAAAATTGCCACTTGGAAAACGTTGATTCAATAACCAGTCAGTCACAAAATTAGACACTAGCGTCCAACTACCAATTCCAGTATGGGCTATTATCTCGCTTAACAAACATAGGTAGTTACAACAGATATAACATTACGTGTAAACAAAATTGACTTATACCCACTAACGTATAAAGAATGTTCAACGGCCAAGTCACACAACATTAACTATAATAATAAAGAAATCGCAGTAAGGAACCTTAGACTTGGCACGACTTTGTCTAGATTTCATTACTTTTTAGAGATAAACAAGCTGCTCCATCGAGACTTGGCTAGTTTTTTTACAGAATGTTACCCTTTAGGGTTATTAATGGTTACCCTTTTATTCGTGCTTATTATTTTTTTATTTCATAATTAATATTTTATTTACCATGAATAAAATGAATGAATACTGAAATAAAATAAAAATATATATATACAAAAATAAACTTATTGACGGTTAACGTTCGTGTCGTCACCTTGACCTTAGCAGAATATCAGCGCAGCTCCTCATTAAGCGGAGTTGCAATCTAGCTGAGCTAGGACCATTTTTGTCCCTCAATAATAAGCTTACTGTCTACTATTTGAATATTACTAATTACTGTATTTTTTTGAGGACAAAATAAATTATCATAATTATTAATAATAACATAATTTCTTCTTTCTTTGTTTCTGTAACAGTTTTCCTTTTAATTTCGTAATACTGGGTGACTTCAAAAATCGGAAATCAGTCGATAAATTTATATGGGAGATTCAGTACCTGCAATACAATCGTTTTACATAAAAATATTGCCAATTAAAATTGACAAAAAAATGAAACAGAATTCATGGTCTATCGATAAAAATGTAAACAAAGTCATCGAAGAGGTTAAACTTAAAAATATCAACGTTTTATTATTTTGGCAAGCATATAATACCTAAATAAATCAATTAATAATGAAATAATCAATTTTAATCGGTGCACATGCGATATAAATAACAAAATTATATATATGTAAGTCTAGGTACTTACATATATATAATTTAAAACACTTAACCAAATGTTGCTTTTCAAGAGTAAATGCTCTAATTATTATGAAAACACTATAGGTCTACTATAATATTTAAAAAGTTTACTGATTTTATGGTCAAAAATTAAAAAATCTACCTGCTTTCTTGATAACTACACTAAATATATCGCTGAATCCGTCTTTTTATCTTCAGCAAAATACAAAATAAAAATGTCCGACAGAATAAATTATGATGTGGCCGAATATTGCTGTTAGTGCAAGCGAGGGTTATATTAAGTGTTAAATAATTAACTGTAAGAAATTATGGCAAAGGTGCCAAGTGCTATTAAAAAAAATAATTACAAAAACAAAAATCGTATTTAACGATCAGTTTTAAAGTAATGCGCTATTTTTTTTAATCTCAACCTCTCTGGAACCCTTTCACTCACGGCCTGCGCGGCGCTTGCTAGCCGCTGTGCGACCGCGCAGGCCGTGACCAGTGGCCTCGCGCATTTTAAACAGCCAAAAATTTGAATAGAATCTGTTCCGAAGTTTTTGCGCCAACCCGAACAATCAAACAAACAGACACGAAAAAACTAATCATGGTTTTGGATTCAGAAACCCTTCATTAGTCGATCTAGGTTAGTTTTTTTTAAATATCTCCAATATCTAATATATAAAATTCTCGTGTCACAGTTTTCGTTGCCATACTCCTCCGAAACGGCTTGACCGATTTTGATAAAAAATTTTGTGCTTATCCGGTATCTATGAGAATCGGCCAACATCTATTTTTCATACCCCTAAGAGTTTGTTTGTTTGTTTGAATGCGATAATCTCAGGAACTACTGGGCTGCACTGAAAAATTTATTTTATTGTTGGATAGCCCATTTATCGAGGAAGGCTATAGGTTATAACATCACGCTACGACCAAAAGGAGCGGAGCAGCAATGAAAAATGTTATAAAAAAAAGGAAGAAAAAAGGGAAAATTACAATCTATTATTCATGCCCCTAAGTGATAAGGGTTATCCACCCCAACATTTATAACTATACTATAATATTAGAAGAGAGAGAAGAGTTTGTTTGTTTGTTTGAACGCGATAATCTCAGAAACTACGGGTCCAAATTGAAAAAAATATTTTACTTTTAGATAGCCCATTTATCGAGGAATGCTATGGGCTATAAAACATCGCGCTACAACTAATGGGAGCGGAGCAGCAAGTAAAAATGTTTGCAATAATGGGCAAAATTTACGCAGACGAAGTTGCGCGGGTCAGCTAGTATATATATATATATATATATATATATATATCTTGTGACAACTCACACAACGCTATCTGATACCAAACTAAGCGGAGCTTGTACTATGGCAACCAGACAACTGATAAACATTCTTATATATTTCTAAATACATATATGTTATAGATAAATAACACCAAGGCACAGAATAAACCATCGTGCTCATCACACAAAGTTTTATCCTGGGTTGGGGTTGAACCCACGACCTCTTGACCCCTTGACCTCGACTCTCCCACCGCGCCACAGAGGCTGGTGTTCAATGTACAGACACAGCTATTTTAAAATTTTATAATAGTATAGACTAGCTTTTGGCCGCGGCTTCACCTGCGTTAAGTTCGTTCACTTCCTTAGAGCTCGAGTTACATACAATTAATTCTCAATTACAAAAAAAAAACTTTCTGCCAAATTTCAGTTTACTAAGTCCTAGGATTTTGGCTGGATATTATTAAGTGCAAGAATGACTGGACTTTTATTTTTATACAATGCCGATAACCGAAATATCGGTTACTGCGACTTCGGACTTGAGCTCTTTAAAGCGCTGTTGACATTCATTCGTCGTCTAATTTAGATTGCGATGGGAGCTGGCTTTTTAACCTCAACTCTGTCTTGCTTTAATCGGCCTATCTAGAGTTTTGTTTTTTGAGGGGTAGAAGTGTCATTTTGAAGGACCTACTGTAGGAAAACGTTGTCCGAGTCCTGTGCCTGATGATAAAACCGTCCCATTACCACTCGATATCCCATAATATTTACACTGGTTCTACCACCTGTTATGGCGACCAGATAGTAGGGTATGCGTGGACGGAAATGAGTCGTACTTAAACGGCTATTACACTACCCCGAATCAGGGCCCTAAATCGAGATGGCGTTGAAAATTTGTTAGAGGCCCTAACTCTTATTACACCTCCCTTTTTAAGGGTTTAGGGTCCCTGTTTCAGTGTAGTGTAATAAGCGCATTATACCTAAATTCAAAACTTATGGCAGTATTGAAGGCGACCAACGTTTTAAGCCCGCTATGACTTCAAGTTAAGTAATCACAATCCATCAAACACCCATAACTATTCACATTTTGAATTAGTTTATGCTACTGTATTACTATAGTGTAGTAGTAGTTTCCCCAATTCAAAAGGCGTACGTTAGGCTTCTCCATATGTTAGAAATTTTAGCCCATAAATATATTATGGTTCTTAAAGGTTAAGTTTGACAAAACTGTGTTGAGCCATAACGAAGACCATTAATGCTTTTCCTGATGGACGAATAATAATTCAACTTGTCTAAAATGATGCAGCCAGGCAAATAATAATAAATGGAACACCAAGAGCGACCGCAGAACTCTACTCTTTCTACCCCTAACTTGTCCAAATTAGTTACCATTTCTTGTTGAGTTACATTTCTTGTTGTTTTACACTAACCGGGGATTGTCGTACGATACAGTTTTGTATTGCATACAGAGATAATCGTCGGTTGTTGTTACAGAGCCTTTAGGTCAAAGTATCTAACGGGCCTCTACGTGTTGGCTTCGGCCCAACGCATGCCTCTTAAATGACCAGGACTCTAGTCTCGAGATACGTAAAGACGAAATAATAATAAATTGGGACAACTTACCCAAATATCCACAAACAAGAAAATAAAAACGGGGCGTATTGAAGCAAATTGATGCGCGCGCTTGGCACCACTAGAAGACTTGGTTCCTTCCTCTTATGTATGTAAACATTTGGTATACACAACTGAATTTGACTTC
Organism: Herminia tarsipennalis; assembly: GCA_945859575.2. Classification (NCBI taxonomy): domain Eukaryota; kingdom Metazoa; phylum Arthropoda; class Insecta; order Lepidoptera; family Erebidae; genus Herminia; species Herminia tarsipennalis. The sequence continues at coordinate 25,865,938 of OX243834.2, read as the reverse complement.
AGACGGTACTATTAGTGATGTTACTGCGTAATATTTTGAATAAGTACGTAGCTAGTACTAGTTACCGCGTAGTTTCAAAATTTTAGAAGCCCACCAAACCCAGATTAAATAATGTCAAATGCAGTAAGCGATATCCAACCAGGATGCACACCATATACCTTCACTAAAAACAATCGCGTATTATTATTTAAGGCACGCGAAGCGCGTATTCGGCATTTTTGGAAATTTGTGTGGACCAAACAGGGCCGTATTTTTACCAAACAGTAGGAGGGATCTTTGTGATAAAAACTGAGGATGATATTGGTAGTATTTTTGGTATTGGATCCGTTTGAAACTATAGTTATATAACATAATAGTTGGGATTAACGTTTATTTATTTTATTAAATGTTTGCTTATAATGTATTCTCCCGATTTTAATGATAATAATTTTTGCCTTTATGTTTTCTGTATTATGAGAAAGTTTATAATTAGAGTTAAGTATCGTAGTACAAAATCGATATACTACCTGTTTCATTAGTTGATTATGAATTTTAGCCTCAGAGTATTATTATTAACAACTAGCTTTTGCTCGCGGCTCCGCCCTCGGCTCCACCCACGTGGAGGTCGGTTATCGCAATAAAAACTATGCTATATCCTTCACCGGGTCTCAAACTATCTCCATACTAAATATAATCTAAATCGGTTTAGTTGTTTGAGCGTGACAGCGTAACAGACAGGCAGACAGAGTTACTTTAACATTTATATTATACACACAATAATTTCATAAAAGTATATTAATTGTGTTGCAAATATTACTATGTACGCCTGCGCAGCATGAAATATAAAAATTGTGATGGTATAACACTGTTTGATAATGTGCACAATGGTAAATGTTTTAATTTTTCTCTACTTTTAAAACCGGTAAAAGCCGAGATACTTTGGTATCGTTCACTTTATTCAAGCTTTAAAGCATTATTAAATTCTAATTTGTTTTATGGGCCAATGACTTCGGATTTTTAAATTATTTGTCAAGGAATGTAATCTTATTGTCTTTTCAGAACAGAAATGGATAACAACAAGTATTTAAAAGTTGGTTTCTTCAATGCGGGTTCACTATCTACTAACCATGATGAGTTCATTTTAGCAATGACCCACCACTCTCTCACTCGACATAATGGCTATCAACGAGACCTGGCCTAAGCCAGGTCACTCGGCTTAGGCCAAATACAGTCACCCTGTTCACACGTAGATCGAGCAGATGTGGGTGAGTTTTAATATGAACACTAAGAAGGTTATCATAGGCACTACTTACCGCCCAACCTGGCTCGATATTGATTTGTACCTTGATACCATTTTGGACAGCCTGAGTTCTGCTTCTCACCACGACTATTCCATACTTTTAGGAAACAAAAAGTTTCACGAGTTTTTGAGACATTTTAATTTATCGCAAATAGTAGACACGCCGACGCATTATTCGAACACTAACCTAACGATTTACGAACTTACATCAAATCAAACGTTAATACGTTTGATTTGATGTTATTTGTATAGTACACTAACCAAACGAAATTACATCAAATGAAACGTTAATACGTTTGATTTGATGTAATTTGTACAGATGCTCGCACTCGAAATGTCCAAATTACTTAATCCAGTGAACTTGGAGATCATGCATTGAGTTTAAACATTGTGTGGTCACACTACTCTTTCTATATGCATAGGAATAAAAAAATATATTATCTCCGGCTAAGAGTTAAGAATTACACAATTTTAAATACCTATGATAATAACAATGATATGTATCTAATAATATATAACATTTGCATGCCGCCAGGCAGAACATACTGTACTAGACATTTAACCAACATCACGAAATGTATTTATTTACTATGTTCAGCAATAAAGGATTGATTGATTGAGAAGAAACTTTTTACTAAAAGTTAAGTACACTAGACTTTCTGATATTCCTATCGTCTAGCAGCTAGTACATGCATATATGTCGGTGGAGGTGAGGATTGAGGGACTTGTTTTAAAATCGCTATCTTCAAATTGCGTCGATACTTTTTCCATTTCTTTTTTACAAAATGTTTTAAGACTCTTACTAAAACTTGATGTATGATTTTATTTATTTGATTCGGTTCTATTCACAAAAATATTTGTCTCTCTTGTTTGGAATGAGAGACCATAGTTTAGTAGTTATATATTTATTATTTTTAATGTTTTGTGGTCTGTATTCAGTAAATATCTTTACAAATTCTTTACTACATGTCTGTAGTCCTTAAGTTTGCAAATTCTTTCCGAGATCTGGTTGATGGTGTGTGAGAACTGAGGGACCGCACTCTAAGGGCTGTAGTTTTTAATGTATTTGTTTAAAAATTCCCACATTTGTTCTACAATTGTATTAAGTCTTTTACTAAATCCTACGATTTTTGTTTTGCAAAATACAGTATGTCCCTCAGTTCACACGCACATTTGCATATATAAACTCTTAGTCAAATAATTAAAAAAAAAAATTAAAAATTAAATGAAATGAAATCAAAAAGATGAACACTATGAAGTATAAACACTATGAAGTAAGTACAGAAAACTGCTATAGGTTCATGTATTATGTGATTGATGATAAAAAAAAAATCTATATCTATATTTATATCTATATCTATATTATTTTTATAAAACAAAGTCGTGAAAGTTACGCCATTTATAACTCAAGAACGGTTGGACCTTGGACCTGGGCTAACCAACAAAATAATTTTACAATTCGGACCTGAAGTTCCTGAGATTGCCGCGTTTAAACAAACAAACAAACAAACTCTTCACCTTTATAATATTAGTATAGATGTATAGATATATATATATATATATATATATTTATATATATATATACATATCATATATATGCAGTGATACAACATCCAACAACATCCAACATACAACATCCATACTATATATATATATATATATATAGTATGGATGTTGTTATTGTATTGCCGTCTACTTAACATAATACGCAAGATTTTCGACTTAAAGCTGTTTTTTGACAAATAGAATATATATTATCTACTGTTATAGATACGAGGTTATCGAGTCATAATTGATTGCTTTCTTGCATACCTAAAATGTGAATCCGTCGTGAAATTAATCTCCTTATCCTTGACGTCTATGACTCGTTGTATCGGCATATGCCCCATGTGATACAGATAATGACGCGGTTCACGTGTTCGACTGAAGGACAATTAGAAATAGAATAGAAATTTAACATTTGGCTACATTGAAGTATAGTTTGTTCTGTTGACTCTACAAATTAACCTTATTTAAATTATGTTTTAACTTATTATTATTGCTATCATTTCTAATCACAAGGATCAGTATTCCGTAATCTGCAAAAAGCAATCATTTTGACTCAAAGACTACCCCAGCCAAGTCGTACACTACGAGCTTAAAGAGGAATGGGCTTATTTTACTCCCCGACTCACGCCAGATCTAATGTAATATACACTCCACATATTGACGTCTGTTGTCTCGTAAATAATCGGCAAATAATTTTAACGTTTGTATTGTAAAACCCATGCCAGATAGCTTTGACAAAAGCACATCGTTATTGACTGTGTCAAACAGTCTCTTAAAATCCTGTAGTCCCACCTGGATGGAAGCCTTATTGCCCATCTGAGAAGTGAACCTTCCACTTGATCAGAAAATTTTGTTTGAGCTAAACAGACATTATATAAGGCTCAATCAATTCATACATTCAAGCAATCCTTAATGATAAAGGGTGGTATTCAGTCACGTCTCACGGAACGCTTTGACGTCAGGTAGCCGAGCGCTCGAAGAACATTAGACTCTTCTAGGCGACCAATATGCGCCCACGCAACGTTCTAAACCCCATTCATGGTTGCGGCTTTCACACTTAACGCAGCCGACTCAGCAATCACGTAAAATATATAAAAATAACGTAACGAGTTAAGAACCCGTCTTTTTTAAAGAAGAAGGCATTAAAAACATAGAGTAGGTATAAAAACAAAAGAATGTTTTTTCATTATGCAAAATGGTTGAAGTCAATTGAGGAAAACAGGATATTTTTAAGATAGGCCGTGAGCAAGATATTAAAACCATTAGTCACTTACGTCACTCTTGGGTTTAAATGATACCATTCTCCATAATTACGTTGCTTTATTTTATAGACCTTATTTATTTAAGATACAGTCTGACCTTTGGACAAAAGTTTCTCGAAGTTGTTTTTTCTTATGGGATAATCGAATTCACAACGTGTTTATTATTTGATTATCCTTTTAAAATTATGTTTTAAATCTTACGTGTGAAATGGCATATTATTCTTGGTTACTAGCGCGTAAATGAAGTAGCCTATGTTTTTTTTTTAAGATTTCGTCTATTTGTCTACCAGCGCCAATTTCATTAACATTGGTCGTTTGGTTTAGGCGTAAAAACGTAACAGAGCGAAAGAGTTACTTTCAAATTTATAAGCGCGACATTGCACAGGTGCGGTTGTGATGGCTTTTCCGCGTGTTAATGGGTTGAGATTATCGAATTCATATAAAACTAAGCCGCAAGTTCGTTTTTGGCCTTAATAGTACAATAATGCCACCCATTCACCGGTAAGGGTGCTTTGTGTTTGTTACGCATTATGGTGGCGGCTGACAATTTTTTTCTTATAAACAAGGTAATAATAAGCAAATGGAAGATAAAAGTGCAGTAAAATACTGTTACGATACTAAACTAATTATCTCTTATGAAAGTCGCTTGGAAAACAAGCAATTGCGTTTTTTATTACAGACACCTCACATGGCCAAACGGGGATTGACATAATTATCATCAAACATTGTCTTTTAAACATTTTATGTTTAGTTGGTCATTATTAATTTTGGCCATTTTTCTAAATTATAATATACTAGCTGACCCGCGCAATTTCGTTTGCGTAATTTTGTCTTAAAGTCATGCTGCTAAATACACATCAGTGTGTCCAGCGGCACGACCCGCCAAAGCTTGAAGATTTTGATATCATTTGAATAATATCGTTTCATTAAATTTATGTAGTACTTACATACATCCCTACATCCATTACCATAATATGTTTGACCACATCAAAAAGTGGCCAATCTCCACCCTTTATTTTATCCCCACATTGAATTGTTGTTTTTTGAAAAATCACAAAGCTCGTGCGTCATCAATCATTGCGCTGAAATACTTTACAAAGATTGATGTAAACCTGCATAGAAAAATACTTCCTATAATGTCAATACAAACTTTGACTCCCTTTCACGTCCCTCGGGAGTCGAATTTTGTACAATCCTTACCTAGCGCGTGTTTACACTAATAAATGAACTTAGGTAGGGGTTTCCAAGTTTCACTTCTTTAGATTTAGTAGGTTTGGCTGTAGTTACATTGTTATTAGTCAGGACTAACGTTTTTGTAAGTACGGACTAGCTTTTCCCTGATGCTTTTCTGCCCTAAAATTTGGAACCTAACAGAGGTTCCTTTTTTTTTTCAAAAATTCGTCTTTTAAATTCGTCAAATAAAAATGTGCCCAAATTTCAGTTGTCTCTAAGTAAGGACAGTATAAATAATTTTAAGTTTCGAGGCTAAGTTTTTTAAAAATGCCAATGTAGGTATGGCAGCAGCCATAGTATATCTTTATTGCAAATAAGAATCTCAGGAACGTGATGTACGAGCATATTGCACTTCCTGATTTATTTCTAATTACGCAAAATTAACATTGTACAACAACACGTACTTATAATAATTGTTAAGTTAACATTTTGTCCTACCTACTATTGCTATGTCCTTGTATAGATTTTTGTATAAATAGTTTAGTTTTAAAAACAATGATAAATGAAATAAAGAAGCGGACCACGCGTCCGAATGCTGCAAACTGAACATACCACAGTCCAGACAGCAACTCTCAGCTAGCCTTGATGACTGACGCAAGTTTAAAATGCTTAGGCGCCGTACTACAGCAACGAACAAAAGGAAAATGGGAACCGATAGCTTTCTTTTCAAAAGCACTAAGCAAAGCTCAACCTAAATACTCTACTTACGATAAATGGGTACTAGGAAACTAAATGGCAATAAAACATTTTTAAAGACTCATTGAGGGCCGAGAATTTACCGTCTACATGGATCACAAACTATTGAATAATGATTTAGATAAGGAGCCATCAATAAATGATAACCCAAGACAAATTAGATATCTGGACTACATATCTCAGTTTAGCACAAATATCAAACACATAAGCGGCCATGCTGACACATTATCCCGAGTTATCGAAACAATTTCGTTTCGCAATCGACTGGAATGAGGTAGAAAAATATCAACTAAATGATGATGAACTAGACCTTTGGAAAGCCAAAAATCTCTAAACATCGAATTAATACGATTTCAAGATAGAAATATCAAGATTTTTGTGATCCATCAACTGGAAAACAACGACCACTCCCTTCAATCAAATTCAGAAAAACAATTTTTAAAAGTGTTTACAACATAAGCCATCCCAGAAAGAACACAACAATATAAAATTGAATACATCAAACTACATCTGGGCAAGCATAAGAAAAGACATTAATAAGATGACCGAAACATGCTTGTCAACGTGCGAAAATACATCGACACACAAAGTCACCGCTCGGAAAATTTATGCCAACAGGAAGATTTTCTCACTTACATATCGGTTTAGTTGGACCTCTACCCACTTTGCAAAATAAGCGATTTAAAATAACAATGATCAACAGATGTACATCATGGCCCTAAGCTTTCCCTATCGCAGATATAACCGTAGAAAATATATCCAAAATGGTATACGAAGGTTGGCTAGCCCAATTCGGATGCCTGGATTACTTATCCACAGATTAAGGTCGACAATTCGAATCTAAAATATTCAGTAGTTTGGCGAAACTCATGGGAATCACTAAAATTCGGACAACTTCCTATCAACCACAGACAAACTCGAAAGTTGAACTACTGCACAGGACTATGAAAACGGCTTTAAGGGCAAGAGAAAATACGACAAATAGGTCAATGAAGCTAGGTATTGTTTTATTCGGTATCCGTACCAGTTTACAGCAGGATAGGGGATAATTGGCAGCCGAGTTAGTATACGGAACAACTTAAAAACAAGAGAAGCAGATAGAGATAGGAACACGTTCAGGACAAACATCACATCCAACCGTGAGATTTTAACTATCACATCGTAAGAAATGGTGGAGGTTCAGGTATGAATATGGAAACTTGTTGATCATGTCCAGGTATTTCAGCATCTTCTATTATGTTAGCATCTTGTATTAAATGATTAGCATCTGGTTGTAAATGACGTTGTATAGTTCTCCTTGTTCTACCTATTTATATAATACTCGTGTGGCAATTACATTGATAATACATTATTTTTATTTCTTTACAATAATGTTAAATGCAAGGTGTTATATGTCCTACCTAAATCAATAACAAGATGTAAATATCTCTAAGTTTGTCCTTATACTCATGAAACTTATTCATAGTGAAAGGAGGAATAATTTAATAAACTGGGATGTAAGGGGGCGCATCACCATCTTTCGCTCCAAGCCAACCTCACCTGCACGCGGTACATCCTGCTGTACAACGAACGAGGCTCTGGCGACCGGCTGGTGGCGGTATAACCATCCCAATTTAAGGCGTAGCTAAAGTAACAGGTCAGTGACGGGCAGCAGCGTCACTGATGCGAGAGCTACGCCCTGCGATCGCCAACCCGCCTGCCCAGCGTGGCGATTATGGGCATTACCCCCATATGCACCAAGCACAAAAGCAACGGCCCCCAGTTCCCGGCAGTCACGCTATTCCTGGACATGGTGGCGTCCACGGTAACGGCGTGGCGGGGGGTGCTAAGAATCTCCGGGCTACGGAAGGCCACCACAACCGACTGACCCTGGCGACGTATAACGGACGCACGCTACGGCTAGACTCGCATCTGGCACAACTTGAGGTGGAACTTGGGAAGATTAGGTGGCATATCCTCGGGTTAAGTGAAGTCCGAAGAGAGGGAGAGGACACCATAACCCTCGAGTCAGGCCACCTTATGTACTTCCGCGAGGGAGACCAACAATCCCAAGGTGGTGTTAGGTTTCTGGTAAATAAGTCCCTTTCTGACAACGTTGTGGAAATGTCTAGCGTGTCGAACAGGGTAGCGTACCTCATTATCAAGCTCACCGAGAGGTATAGCCTCAAGGTAGTGCAAGTGTACGCACCGACCTCGGCACATCCAGACGACGAAGTGGAGGATATGTTCGATGACATATCGAGGGCCCTCCACTCCACCACTAAGACTCACTACAACGTTGTTATGGGGGACTTCAACGCTAAAGTGGGAGTACAAAATTGCAGCGAATTGGTAGTAGGATCCCATGGATTTGGAAGCAGAAATCATAGGGGGCAAATGCTAGTCAACTTCCTCGAACGGGAGGGGCTCTTCTTGATGAACTCCTTTTTCAAGAAACGGCCCCAAAGGAAGTGGACGTGGCAAAGCCCCGACACTATGACGAAAAACGAGATCGACTTCATCATGACGGACAAAAAGCATATATTTAGAGACGTCACCGTGATCAACAGGTTTAATACCGGTAGTGATCACCGACTTGTCCGAGGCTCTCTGAATATCGACTTCAAGGCGGAACGTGCCCGTCTGATGAGGTCCAGGCTCCGACCTACTTTGCTCCAAACCATCATAGGATCCGAAGCGTTCCAGTCAAACCTGGATAACCGATTTGCTGCCATGGAAACCACAACAGACGTAAACCAGAAGCTCGTAAATGTGGTTCGGATACTCAGGGAAGAAGGTACAAGATTTTGTAAAATGCAGCGTAAGGGCAAGAAGTCAAAGCTTTCGGAAAGGACTTTAGGGCTAATGAAGGAACGACGTGAAAACCCACCCGTAATTTCGTCGGAAAAGCGCGCTCTAAACCAAGAGATCAATAAACTTATACGACACGACCTTCGGTGCTCCAACACTCTTTTGATTAAAAGAGCGATCGAGCAGAACCGGGGGTCAAAAGTGTTCGTACAATCTCTTGGAAGAAGCCACCTGACGAAGTTGACCACAACAAGTGGAGAAGTCGTTTCCTCGAAGCCGGCAGTCCTCTCCGAAGTGGAAGGCTTCTATGGCCGGCTATACGCTTCGCATGCATCTCGACCTGATCCAGAAGATGAGGGTCCTAGAGCCACTCTAACACGCCACTACACCGAAGACCTGCCAGAAGTCAACATTGACGAAATCGTGCTGGCTCTTAGACAGCTAAAAAATGGAAAAGCCCCTGGAGAGGATGGCGTTACAACAGAGCTGTTAAAGGCTGGAGGTAAACCCGTACTGAGGGAGCTCCAAAAGCTCTTTAATGCTGTCCTGTTCGAAGGGAGAACTCCGGAGGCGTGGAGTAGAAGCGTAGTCGTCTTGTTCTTCAAAAAAGGAGATAAGACCCGGCTGAAGAACTACCGACCTATTTCTCTTTTGAGCCACGTCTTTAAGCTGTTCTCAAGAGTCATCACGAACCGCCTTGCGCGAAGACTTGACGAATTCCAACCACCGGAACAGGCTGGATTTCGGAGCGGATATGGCACCATAGACCACATCCACACAGTGCGGCAGATTATACAAAAGACCCAAGAGTATAATCAGCCCCTGTGTCTAGCATTCGTGGACTATGAGAAGGCCTTTGACTCGATTGAAATCTGGTCCGTTCTGGAGTCTCTGCAGCGATGCCAAGTAGATTGGCGATATATCCAAGTGATGAGATGTCTCTACGAAGCCGCAACAATGTCCGTCCAAGTACAGAATCAGGAAACAAAACCTATACCATTGCATCGAGGAGTGAGGCAAGGGGACGTTATCTCCCCGAAACTGTTCACAAATGCAATGGAGGATATGTTCAAGACGCTGCACTGGAAAGGGCGGGGCATCAACATCAATGGTGAATACATCTCTCACTTGCGATTTGCAGATGACATTGTCATTATGGCGGAAACGCTGCAGGACCTGCAACTGATGCTGAATGACCTGGCTGACTCCTCTGTACGCATCGGCCTACGGATGAACTTGGATAAAACCAAGGTCATGTTCAATGAACATGTACTACCGGAACCGATAGCGGTGCACGGCGCCGTTCTCGAAGTTGTTCAAAAATATGTGTACCTCGGGCAGTCATTGCAGTTAGGTAGAAACAACTTCGAGGACGAGGTGAACAGGAGAATTCGGTTGGGTTGGGCAGCGTTTGGTAAGCTACGTCAAGTCTTCTCATCGTCGATCCCACAATGTCTAAAGACTAAAGTCTTTAATCAGTGCGTCCTACCCGTCATGACATACGGAGCCGAAACGTGGACACTGACGGTACGGCTAGTCCACAAGTTCAAAGTCGCTCAGCGGGCTATGGAAAGGGCTATGCTCGGAGTTTCTCTTAGGGACAAAATCAGAAATGAGGTGATCCGGCAGAGAACCAAAGTTATCGACATAGCCCACCGGATTAGCAAGCTTAAGTGGCAGTGGGCTGGCCATATTTGCCGAAGAACCGACAACCGTTGGGGTAAACGAGTTCTTGAGTGGAGACCACGGCACGGCAAACGTAGTGTAGGACGCCCTCAGGCCAGGTGGAGTGATGATTTACGCAAAACGGCTGGCAGGAGCTGGATGCGAGAAGCCGAAGATAGAACAAAGTGGCGTGCAATTGGAGAGGCCTATGTCCAGCAGTGGACTGCGATAGGCTGATGATGATGATGATGAATCAAATAATCCTAATCGATATTACGATATTATTTTTGTAATAGTGTTACCACCGTTAAAAATAATTTCATACGAGAAAATACTAAATAAATAAACAGAAAATCTAATATTTTCATTTTATTAATCCGACAAATGTGAGACTCCATATCATTTTATAAAAACGTTATAATTAGAAACAAGAATTATACGTTAAATCAACTTGTGGCAAAAATCTTAAATTCAAAGAACGCCGTGATATTGTTAACTTCTCTGTTGAACGTAGCATAGAAATAGCCTGTGTAGAGTTGAAGCGGTTTATTGTATTGACTGTGTACAGACCACCTTCAGCACAATATCATATTTTTGAAGATGTTATGGATGAAGTCTTGCATAAGGTAACAAACCTTAATAAAAATGTAATAATATGTGGCGACTTTAATGTTAATTTATTAGAGAATACTACTTTAAGTATGAGGATTTTAGCTCTATTCAAATCATTTAATCTGTGTAATTTATTTTTAGAGCCTACCCGCATAACTGCCACTACAGCCACATGTTTAGATAATATATTCACAGATATTATTGTAGATAACAAGAGAGTAATTAATCAAATGGATTCTGACCACTGTGGTCAACTTATTTCCTTTGATATTAAAAGTAGAAAAGTAACTAAAAAATGTATAACTGTTATCCCTAAAACTGTCAGTCGATTTGAGAGTTTCAAAAGCCGCCTCATTTGTAACCCTCCACTGTTGAATGAGGACAGTGATCCTAACATTTTATATAAAACATTCTTTAATAAATTTTGTCATAATTTCGATTCGGTTTTCACTCCCAAGACGATTATGGTTAAGGGGAATGCAACTCTTAGTGAGTGGGCTACTGTCGGCCTACATAAAAGTAGAAAAAGATTATATGAGCTGTATGATGAACGAAATTATAACTGTTGTGAAAGATTTCAAGCTTATGTAAGAAATTATGCTAAAACATTTAGGCAGACTTGCAAAACAGCAAAAGCTTGCTACCTTAGTTCACAAATTAAAAACAGTGATAATAGAATTAAAATGACTTGGGATATTATAAATAGTGAGACCGGAAGAGTCAGAAGTCAGAATAATGATTACTGTCTTAAAATAGATAGTAAAACCATCACATCGGACATAGAAGTAGCCACTGCATTTGAAAAATTCTTTACTGACATTCCAGTCTCCACTACAAAGTCATTGAATTCCTCACCTATTGCAGCTGAGTCTATCTTGATTAAAAATGTTAATAAATGTGACATCACTTTTCAATTTAATTATGTTACACATATAGATGTCATAAAAGCTTTTAATTCTATTAATGTTAAGAAGACTACCGACCTCTGGAGTAACTCAGTTGTGATTACTAAGTCTATAATTTCTTTTATCGCGCAGGACTTGGCTTTTATATTTAATAAATGTATAGATTGTGGTGTATTTCCTGATTTAATGAAATATAGTAAAGTAATACCATTGTATAAATCAGGTAGTATGTCTGACCCCACTAACTTTAGACCCATATCAGTACTACCAACATTTAGTAAAATCTTTGAAAAAATAATATATGATCAGATGCAGAACTTCTTTTACAAAAATAAATTATTACACTTTAAACAATTTGGTTTCACTAGGGGTCGCTCTACAACCGATGCTGGTGTGGAGCTTTTAAAACATATTTTTGACGCCTGGGAGGAATCGCAAGATGCTTTAGGCGTCTTCTGTGATTTATCTAAGGCATTTGACTGTGTTCTGCATGAAACATTAATCAGGAAATTGCAACATTATGGTATTAAAAACACAGCTCTGAATCTTCTTACGTCCTATCTGAGTAACAGGATTCAGAAAGTTGATGTTAATGGTAAACGCTCCCGGGGATCTGTGGTCAAAATGGGAGTCCCACAGGGTTCTATTCTCGGGCCGTTATTGTTTTTAATTTACATAAACAACTTACCATATTTAATAAATAATAATCATGAGATAGTCCTGTTTGCAGATGATACATCACTCTTATTTAAATTAAAACGCCAGCAAAAAGACTTTGAAGATGTAAATATGGCTATCTCAAAAGTGGTTAACTGGTTTGATGTTAACAATTTACTCTTAAACGAGGGCAAGACTAAATGTATTCGATTTATAACACCTAACGTGAAACCAGTAAAAACCACTATAAAAATAAAAGAAGATGAGTTGAACCCTGTAGAGACCACAAAGTTTTTAGGAATTACACTAGATTCTAAGCTTCAGTGGGGCCCACATATAAGTGAATTGTCTAATAGACTCAGTTCTGCAGCGTACGCAGTTAGAAAAATTCGTCAGCTAACAGACGTTGAAACAGCGCGATTAGTTTATTTTAGTTACTTTCATAGTTTAATGTCGTACGGTATTCTACTGTGGGGGAATGCTGCCGACATTCAAACCATTTTTGTTCTGCAGAAGAGGGCTATTCGATCAATTTACGATCTTAGTAGTAGACACTCACTAAGAGAAAAATTTAAGGAAATCAATATCATGACTGTTGCATGTCAGTATATCTATGAAAACCTTATATATGTTCACAAAAATATTGATAGTTTCTGTAAGAAATATGACATACATAATATTAACACGCGGAACAAACATAAACTTGTTGTACCAGCGTCAAGGTTACAAAAAGTAAACAAATCATTTCGGGGCCAATGTATACGTTTCTACAATAAAATCCCTAGCGACATTCAAAAATTAAGTCGTAATAAATTTAAGTGTACCATTAAGAAAAAATTGTGTATGAAAAGTTACTACTCAATAATTGATTATATGGAAGACAAAAACGCTTGGGATTGAACTGCTTTCTCTCACAGGCTATTAAAATGTACTTTATGATTATATGTATATATACATATTTACTTTGTAAGAAGTGAAGTATTGTGTTTGCTGAATACGTTTATATATACTCATTTTAGAGTTACTAATAGTATTATTATTTAGTTATCCTTATTTTATAAACGATTACACTCACCAGACACACTGGTTCATTCAGTAAAATTTATTTTTGTAAAGAAAAAAATTGATGATTTTAAAAGAGTGGCACATGAGTTTCTTGGCAGCTTGTTCTCATGAGCTTTACACTTGGAACTGCCACCTAACCTCATTTTGTTTTTTTTTTTTCAAACATTCATAATTTTATAAAATTTTTAGTATGTTTTAATTTGACGTTTTCAAATAATCATTAACCTGATTTTACGAAATAAAGATATTTGACTTTGACTTTGACTTTGGCACAACTTAGATACAAACGATACTGCTTTTGCGATTTGTCATTAGGTACGGTTCGGGTGACATGCGCTATTTGGGTATATTGCGCTATTTTTGCGCTACGACAGCCACTTGACAGGTACAATAGTGCAATTTTTAGCAATTAAAGATTTTTACATTTGATAGAGGGCAAAATAAACACATTTAAAAAATGTATAATTATCATCAGTTACTACTACTCGTACTTTGCAAATGTGTATTATTGGCTACTACTGGTTTTGCAATCGCTTACTACTTTGTTTAAATTTATTAGATGATTTTGGAGGTTAAGTTTATAACAAAAAATCACGTCATAGTTGTTTGGGCTTTAAATAAAATGATAAAAAAAAAATCGCTGTCTTCGTCCGGTACCTATAAGTTGTGGCAGGGCCATGCAAATGTTTTAAGTACTTTTTATCCTTTTTTTTTTTTTTTTGCGTGTGTCAAAATCCCCACGGATCCCAACCCATCGAGGGCACGACAGGTGGGTATGTCGGACTCGAACCGACTAAAAAATCACACGTTCTTTCGTCTTGTAGATTCATTGCCGGAGATGAGGGTGTCCCTTACGGAATAGTTTCCTTCACCTCCGACGGATCTTGGCCAAGTATATCGCCCCATCCATTGCTTTTTCAATTAGCTGCTTTGTTTCGTCGGTCGCGAATCGCGTCTTAAGTTTGAAAACGACAGGCTGCCCTGCCCGTCGTTCTCAAGCCAACGATATCAGGGGGGGCGGAGATCGTTTTCTGCCCTTTGTCGAGCGGTGCGGCTTCTGCGGGATGGAACAATGCTGGTCCTCTCCCTTTCTCTTTCCGCAGCCTCTTTTCTTGCTATCACTTCCTCGCAGAAAGCCGCCAGGGCATTCCACGCACTCTCGCTTTGTACCATCGATGATACTAAGTTTTCGAGCGAGAGATGACGTGCCACACAGACGGCCACCGCCAGGTCACAACGTTGCTGTGACCGTAGTACTTTTTATCCTATTTTTTACCGTATAATTAGGTAATTTGTTGTATCATTTCGACTCTTGTAGTAATTTGTAGACAGTTTTATTAGATTTTTTCTGCAGGTAAGGGCCGCCACACAAAAAGCATCGCGTTGGGCCGCGAATAAAAACTCTATTTAGAACTAAATTTAGAAACAAACAGTAGGTACATTACGCTGTCAAAACAATGTAATTTAAAATGCACACGACCGACTTTTTGGGAAACAGTTTTTGTTTTGATATGTTTTTGTATATACTGGCATTCAAAAATATGTTTTATTATCTCTGGCAAAGAAATGAACACACATTGGGTAAAGTGTGCAATTAACCTAATTAATTTGGGGTTGCTGACTCTGTCGCTTCAGAGCTAAAAACACAATTGACAAAACATGTCCGATATTAAAGCAAACAACAATTCCATCAAATAATAATTATATAAAAGGGTGCAACATTTATCTCATTGCGCACCTTATCATCATCATCATCAGCCTGAAAATGTCTACTGCTGAACATAGGCCTCCCCCAAGAAATTTCCACAACGACCAATTTTCTCCTTGCTACCTTACCAAGCACCTCCAGCCTTTCTGACAAGATTACAAAATTATCTGCAAAGCGAAGATGAGTTATGTAATCGCCATTGATTTTGTTACCATGTCCTTTAATATTCCAAGATCTTGAATGCGTTAGTTTCGGATAAATTATACCACAATGTCTCACACCTCTTTGAAACTGTATAGGATTTGTGCTCTAATCTTGTTCTCGGACAGACATGGTGGCGTTTTTGTACAAGCACTAAAGCACTTCGATATATCGATTATCTATGTAACGACGATGTGCACCTTCTACTAATTTATAAATATTAGAAGCTCTCTATTAGTGAATTCCATAGTGCTTAAGCTAAATGTATTTATGTTAAAACTAAATAATTTCAGTACACGTGTCCGATTCCAAACTTCATGTAAACAACTGTAAACAATAAACATAATTTCAAAACCGTTATTGTTGCTAGGTTTTGTTGTGTAAACAAAAGTCACTTTCTGTATTTTACTTATTGTAAGCCGTGTCACGTTGGTTCACAGTCTCCTCTTTTTATAGAATTTTCTTAAAACAAAAGTTGTTTTTCATAAGTTTGTGTACCTATATGGTTTCACAAACAACATAGAAACGTTAAATAAAACATTGTTTATATAATTTTGAAATTTGGGTTTGTTTGTTTAAAATTAATTTATGTTTTAATTATTTTTCCTTTATAATATATAATAAATGAAAAAATAAAATATTTTACGCCTAGGTCTTGGGCACAAAAAAGAATATAAATTAATTATAATAAATAACATAACATTCCATATACGAAAAATGTTGACACAACAAAACGTTGTGTCAATATTTTTTGCCACACTAAACGCCGTTATGTCAATTTTTAGGGTTCCGTACCTCAAAAGGAAAAAACGAAACCTCTACAGGCTAACTCGTGTTTCTGCCTGTCCGTCTGACGCAGCCAATTTGCTCCGAATTTGATGGATCGATTGACTTCAAATTTGATACACATTTATATATTTATGATCCAAACACGCAGGTGTTAGATATGGGGCTATATGGCTATGTAAATAGCCATATATTTAATCAATCCATGTGTTGGATATTGATATCTACTATGTAGATGTGTTTTGGAATATTGATTGTTCCAGTTTATGTGATGTTGTATAAAACCGAACGAAGGTTTGACGGAACTGTTTTATAAGTTTGAGAGGTGGTCTGGAGTCTGATGACGGTGTAACCATCACAATGTATTGACTGGTTATCATAGCGATGATAATAAGATCAACCTTGTCTGCAAAACTATGTTTGGTAGTTATGTTATACTGTATGAAATACCTACTTGTGGCACAGAACAATTCAAAGATCTAATAAACCAATTATTTATATTATAGATGTACCCACAGATATTTTAGGATGATGTTAGTATTGTGATTAATACTGTGTCAGTTGTTTATGATGCTTATGATATTAGATATGAGAATGCATTGCAGATGTTGGAACGAATATACTAAATGTAATTGCAACTGATAATATCAATAATGAATTAGACTAGACTCTTTTATCACAGATGTAGGTACTTATTAAACAAACTCTAATGTGGGATCCTACCCAGATATGTAGGTATTTGATGAAACAATATTGTTATTACAGTTAATATTTGTATTAATTGGATAATGTAATCTAGTGTCTATCTGTTTATATAAATTGTTGTTAAACGATCTAAATGTTGAATTATGTTAGAAAACACTGCTAATATCAATAATGTACCTAAATAGTTATAACTGTGGGATTCTACCCACATGATAAAAATATAAGAGGAGCCTTTATAAGCAGTGTAACATTCTGACCTAGCCTCTTTTCTCTGGTGTCATTCGACGGCGAAGGTACGATCCTTATTCAAAGTTACTTTATATTGTTTCTATTGTATTGTATAAATAGTGTTTTTCTGTACTGTGTATAATGTTTGTGTATATTAAGCTGATTGACTGATGAAAAGATATTGCAATGTGTTCAATTGTCTATTGTCCTGTAAGTTATGAATGCCTTGTAGTAATATAGTAAGACATTGCAATGGTATATCTAAGTCTCAGTCAATTGGTTACATTGCAGATTCCTTATGTAAATATCATATTGCATATGTATATGGCAAACGTTTTATTAAGAGACGGCCTAGTTTTCTTATCACTTCTTTTCCTAGGCAATAGGTCCTCTTGGAAGTGACACTAGCATACCTCCCTAGTCCAATTCCTTGATATAACCAGAGTGAATTGTATTTTGACAATATAATGCTGATTGCCATTTGTTACTTTGTATTATTCTATACTACCCTGAATAGATACCCCGACAATACTGAACTGAGTGATAGGAAACTTA
The DNA here is from genome assembly GCA_945859575.2 of Herminia tarsipennalis. NCBI lineage: Eukaryota > Metazoa > Arthropoda > Insecta > Lepidoptera > Erebidae > Herminia > Herminia tarsipennalis. The sequence continues at coordinate 25,848,043 of OX243834.2, read as the reverse complement.
AACAATATACAGACACACACATTACATACTGACATTTCTTGAACAGAAAATAGTCTTCTAATTTAAAACTGTTCTGTAGAACCATTATCCCTCAGTAAGTACTGGTTATGACTCATTAGGTTACATTCTCAAATGACACACAAGTAGTCAATATTCCTGACGTGAGATAGTATATTGTAGTTATATATCTATACAAGCTTTACATACATATAATTGCTACGACATACTCGTAGCAATTCTATCAAAGCTTTTCTTATAATTATCAGCTTACACCTTCCACAACCTCTACGTTCCCTACAAGCTTCTAACACAGGCATAACGTAAATATGGGAATTTTGAACTAGAGTCCCATTTTTGGGGGGCTAACTAGCAAATAAAAAAAAATCGCAATCTTCATCGCGACACATGTCAAATGAAAGGGCTTGTTGTAAGGATGTGAAATATATATTCTTTTATAGTTTAAATGTCATTATTATTAGAGTTATTCAGGAAAAAACCATGAAAACAGATTACCCCCCCCGCCTCTTCTCTAAAGCTACTGAGTCTAATATTTTGAAAAAATACCAAAAAATAGTTCTTAACCTATAGATTACAGGAAATTTATATTTCCTAACCCATAGATTACACATTTATGTACAATGACTTTGTGTAGGTACACATATTCATTGTACATAAACGTGCACTGAAACATAATTCGATATTTTTCACTTTTTCTGTTTTCGTTTCTGTCATGCAAGTTTGATATAAAAACAAAGCAGGGGTGATTAATTAGGCAATAAAGTCGTGTAAATTTTTAAATAGAAAGTCATTAAGTTACAATATTTTTTTAGGTTTAGCCGCTCCCTTTCAATATGCATTTTCGTGAAAAAAGTTTACATAAAAAAAAGGTTTTTGTGTCTACCATATAATGAAAATGGAGTTTTGTAGAGAACATTGAAACATTACATCATCAAAATAGGTCTACTATTAGTGATATTACATACTATGAAATATGGGATTGTTGATTTCAAATGTATAAAACTAAAATATGTCTTCGTCACTACTTCCTTTAAATATGCCTTTTAAGGCAATAAAATGGGTACTAAATGGGTTCCTACAGTGAATCAAGCCAAATAAATACATTTGCCTTTTGCCTATAATAATAAAAAATCTTTATTCACTTAGTAAACAACACTACACTATATACATAAGTCGATTCTACATGTACATGTAATGCCTGTTCGCAAACAATAGGTAAAGCCGGAGAAAAGAACGAGGCAATAAAAACTCGCGGCCACTCTTTTCTAATTGTATTTATATTTAATCCCTGTCAGACTCGTTAATGTGTTGTTAAGTATCATGTTCCTATTTAAATTATGCCATTTTTAAAAAAATGTATTGACGAATAAATAAACTATTTTATAATATGTATGTGGTGGCGGAAAGAATTGTTTTGATTGTGAAGATGCCTTATACCAACAATGTTGATAAAAAATCTTGAAAATTTACACATTTCGATAAAATTTCGTACTCCATTCCTGGATTTTAAAATTCAATAAAAAAATCGTTTTGACTGACACAATTTTTTTTATCTATTTTTTTAGCATTTTTAATATAATCTGTATCCGACTCGAAAGACACACTCGAAAGACTCAGAGATCGAGGATGGGTGGTGGGATCCCTCCCCTATAATCTGCTTAAGATGGATTTCCGCCCGATTCAATCGGTTAACTTGATTATACCTACTTTACGTACTAAATATATATAACTGCTTACGTGAGTTTAAATTAATCCGTGTCCGACCCGAAAGGGGAGTGTTACCTACATGCCCTTTTCGAGTCGGACAAAGATTCTATTAACAATGCTAAAAAAAAATATTTGTATCCGTCAAAACGATTTTTTATTGAATTTTAAAATCCAGGAATAGAGTAAGCAATTTTATCGAAATGTGTAAATTATCAACATTGTTTGTGTAAGTCATCTACACAATCAAAACAATACTTTCCGCCACCACATGTTTTCCCATATGACTTCTAACAAGTAAAAAAAAAAAAGTTACATATTTTTCGTCATTTTATTTTAAAAAAGGACGTAATTCGAATGGGAACATGATACTTAACAACACATTAACGGGTCGGACAGGGATTAAATATACCTACAGTTAGATCAACGTAACTTGACCTGATTAAGGTTAGGTTCTTATCGCTTTCCCGCATGTCATAAAGATGCGACCCTAAAATGGATTATTCCCAGTAGTTCCATGAAGCCAGTTCCACGTGGAACTTATGCAACTCATTAGTTCCATACATGGAACTAATGGGAATAGGTACTTGTAGCAGAAATATAAACCCAGAAGTTCCATGAACAATTTATAACCTGGTTGCTTAATATTAAGTAGGTACATGAAACCTTTTCCTTGTTTTCTTGTGCTATTAAAAATATATGTACACGAATGCGTCATTTGTCTCATTAGCTAGTTGTCATTGTTGTTTATTGCATTTATTGTTGTTTATTGTATTGTTGTTTATTTTTTAGAACAGTTACGTTAAACATTTGGAGGTTAAATAAATTGCGTAGTTTAAAAATTAAGATAATTTTGTTTTTACAAATATAAATATTTAAAATTAAATAATTTTTATTACAATAATGTCAGAGGTAAAAGTAGTATAAAATTGCATGGAACAGATGGGACAAAATTCATATATTGCAAGGTTACAAAAGTTCCATGTGGAACTGGCTTCATGGAACTACTGGGAATAATAGTTCATAAAAGTTTAAATTTAGAACAGTTACAGAAAATAATAAAGAAAGTTTGAAAAACAATTTCTTTATGAAAAAAAACGCAAAAAAAACATGAGTTAGTAATACTAATTATGACAATGTAATGCGTAATCGCATCTCTAATTCCCTTGGTTTAGTTACCGCCCCGCACCCCGCTTCCTGTCACTATTTACTACTAAAAAATGCATCAGCGCAACCACTTTTCGCCAACTTCAGTCCTACTAGTAGTTACGTTAATCCTACTGTATATATACTGTATAGCGGTACCGCGCAACTTCGTCTGCGTAAATTTTCCCCGTTTTTGCAACATTTCTCATTGCTGCTCCGCTCCTATTAGTCGTAGCGTGATATTAAATAGCCTATAGGCTATTTAACATCACGCTACTAATACTACGCTATAGCCTTCCTCGATAAATGGGCTACCCAACGAAAAAATATTTTTTCAATTAGGACCAGTAGTTCCTGAGATTACCGTGTTCAAACAAACAAACAAACTCTTTAGCTTTATAATGTTAGTATAGATATGCAAAAATATTGTAAAACAATTGGCATTTAAAAAAGTGGCTTTTCATTTTTATTGCAAAGTTTTTTACTCACAGCTTTACCCTTGTAAGCTTGACATCTGGTCCGGAGGTGCCTACCACTCGATTTGGTGAGAGTACCTGTTACTAATGTTCTTTGTTGCAGGTATCTCTTATTGAGTGCGGTCTGTCAATCTTTTCATAGTCGCCAAACGCCTACATAAGTCTAGTCTACGACACAAAGTCTAGAAACATGTAACTTTTGACCTTAAATATTTTGAATTGTTCGAAAAGCTAATTATAGGCTACATTATCGCGTAGGGTGGGATTTCAAGAATTAGTTTGTTCGTTTACCTTACTAGTATTATTACCTACAACCAAAGACACCATTTAGTTTTGATCTAGTCTCAGACGACCCCTTTCATAAAATATTGAGTCTTTTCTTTCTTTTGCAAAACATTTATTACCAGTAATTTGGCCAATATTTAAGAACATATAGATTTTACGTTGTAAGTAGATGCTCCTATTATGTTATGTGCATTGAGGTTGATATATTCAATCTCATGTACATATTCTTCTTTTAAAATTTTTTATTTCTTGTTTTTGCATCAGCCCTCTAATTTGGTGTATAATATAATAGCGGCAGCACCTTACCGGCATATACAGTTTATAAACAAATAAACATTGTAAACATTGGCAATTTGAAAAGAGTGGCCGCGAGTTTTTATTGCCTTGTTCTTTTCTCCGGCTTTACCTATTGTTTGCAAACAGGCATTACATGTACATGTAGTACTCCGGTAGTACCTTGGACCCTAGTAATTATAGACCGATAACTTGTTTACCATCGTTCTATAAGCTTCTTGCATCCATTCTGAGAGCTAAAATAAATAAACACATACACAAAAACTGTGTGTACCTCTCAGAATGGATCTAAAAGTGGGTCCCGCGGTACTAAGGAGCTTCTCCTCATTGATATGACTATTAGCCTGCAGGTTCGCCGCAACCGAAAGGATGCATCGGCATGTTGGATAGATTATAAGAAGGCGTATGCCTCCATACCAAATACGTGGCTTCTGAGGGTGCTGGAGTTGTATAAAGTTAATACAACTTTATGCACCTTCTTGAAGTCGTGTATGGGGGAATAGAATACGGTTCTTACCTATCCAAGGTGCCGAGGGATCCAAGGAAGTGGCGGCGTACCTATAACGATTGAGCGGGGTATATTCTAGGGTGACAGTCTGCGTCTCCTTTGGGTCTGCCTAGCATTGAACCCACTTGGTGGTTAGGTCATTATCCCACTTGCTGTATATGGATGACTTTAAGCTCTTTGCCCCCACCAGCTCACAACTCATAGCGTTACTGAAGGTAACTGAAACTTTTAGTAATTCTATTAGAATGGAGTTTGGTGTTGACAAATATGAAGTCGTTCATATAAAGCGAGGGCGGATAGTGGAATCAGAAGGGACTCAACTCTCGGATTCCACTCACTTAAGATCACTTCTCGCAACCGAGACCTGTAAGAATTTGCGTATATCGCAGACACTGTGCATTAATGAGGTTGACATGAAACAGCTGATGCAAGAACGTTTCTTCGGTCGCCTGAAAAAAGTGCTTAATAGCCTTTTGTCAGGTGGCAATAAGATCCGGGCTTGCAACAGTTGGGTTGGTCATGCCACTTCTTATGTACTCCTTCGGTATACTCAAGTGGGCTCAGACAGAATTAGGCATCACCCACCGAATGCATCACCCACGTCATCTGTGATGAGATTGTATATCCCGCGGAAGTGTGGGTGCCGGGGTTTGTTGAACCTCACTCCCTTCATAACCGCGAGATATACGAGTACAATCTCAGAGAATATTTTCTCCATATGGACGTGGGTGTGCCTCGGGATATAGTCGCGGTTGACACTGGGCTTACGCTCTGATCGGTCTATTATCACAGTATCAGGCTTGTTGACAACAACAGTCCTGTCTGTGATGATAGAGCGATCCCAGTACAGTGTGATACGACAAATTTCAAGAACTGGATCAGCAAGGTGGTATTTTAGAGCAAGTTGCTGGTGTATTGTCCTAGCTACTTGATTGTGTCTGTGTAAGTACTCGCCGTTAGCAAGACGTGAACAACCGGAAACGATATGTCTGAGGGACTTACCAGGTCGGTGACATGCACGACATATGTCAATAGTGCCATCCCTCAGTATATATTTCCGGTAGTTATCCATCATGATAACTTCGTCTGCAATTGCACAGACAAAACCCTCGGTTTCTCCTTGGCTAATGAGAAATAGCGCAGGCCTATAGTACTTGGAGTCAACGAACGCAGGGAGGTATGGCTGAGCTTCACGGTAAGTTCTATCGGGCTCTTCATGGGCCCGATGTGGACCTACTAGCATCCGTGGCCTGTCTACGGTTCGGTGACCTCTTCGGGGAAACCGAGGGTTTTGTCTGTGCAATTGCAGACGAAGTTATCATGACGGATAACTACCGGAAATATATACTGAGGGATGGCACTATTGACATATGTCGTGCATGTCACCGACCTGGTGAGTCCCTCAGACATATCGTTTCCGGTTGTTCACGTCTTGCTAACGGCGAGTACTTACACAGACACAATCAAGTAGCTAGGACAATACACCAGCAACTTGCTCTGAAATACCACCTTGTTGGCGTTGGGGTAAGGTACTACAGGTACGTTGCTGATCCAGTTCTTGAAATTTGTCGTATCACACTGTACTGGGATCGCTCTATCATCACAGACAGGACTGTTGTTGTCAACAAGCCTGATACTGTGATAATAGACCGATCAGAGCGTCGTGCAATATCATCGATATCACCATTCCCTATGACGAAAATCTCGTGAAAGCCGAAAAAGATAAACAAATTAAATATCTGGATCTGGCACATGAGATTGTCGACATGTAGAATGTTGATTCGACGATCATTGTACCGATAGTCGTTTTTGTTAATGGTTTGATTGCCAAGAGCCTCGACCAACACTTTAAGAGGATCACGTTAGACGGTTGGATCAAGGGCCTGATGCAAAAGGCAGTACTTCTGGACACGGCTCACATTGTGAGGAGGTCCCTTTCTCTGGGGCCGTACCCACCGGTAGCTTGTTCCCTGTACCCTATGCCGGTGGGACACGACTTGTGAAAAGTCGATTCCACATTTACTTGTAATGCCTGTTCGGAAACAATAGGTAAAGCCCGAGAAAAGAACAGGCAATAAAAACTCGTGGCCACTCTTTTCAAATTGCCAATGTTTACAATATTTCTCTGTTTATAAACTGTATATGCATTAAATGTTACACCATTATAGAGGATGCATATCGAAAGGGAGCGGCCAAACAATATTGTAAATGTAAATGAACTTGTGTTACAATAAACATTATGACTGACTATTTAAAATTATTGCCTAATTAATCACCCCTGCTTTGTTTTTATATTATAATTGTATGACAGAAGCTAACACAGGAAATATTAAAATACCGAATTATGTTTCAGTACACGTTTATGTACAATGACTATGTGTACCAACACAAAGTCATTGTACATAAACGTGCACGTGTCTGAAGAAAAGCAAAGTAACTGCTATGCAATTACTCTGGGTACTTGTCACGAATCAAATAAGCCCGAACTCGATAGGGTCGCGTCGTTTTATTACACAGTTTCTTTGGTCACCTTCCGTCTTCATCATCAGATTAGCTCCAGGTCATTATAATATTTCTTTTACCTATGTATGCTAAATCTGATATATCAATCAGACACCGGGTAGTGGGGCAAATTTAACTTGCAACGTTTTATAACTGAATGAAAGCTTGTACAAAAAACTTGTTTATGACTATGTAGCGAGTTAAATACAGTGTACACAATAATTATTATTACTGTTTATAGGAAATTAACTAAAAAATAATAATTATATAATTGACAGGCCTGTTGGTCTAGTGCCCTGTCGAAACATAGAATATCAACCCATGTGATTTCCCATTGCTGGGCTATTATTATGTACAACTAGGATTTACGCCCTAGTGGGATTTCTTTTAAAAAAGATTAAAATTGGGAATCAGCTACAAAAATAGACTTTGTATGAACTACAGACATTCAACCACCCATCAGGTAAACGAGATAGGTACAGGTAACTATTACGTGGTCAACATTAAAATGGAAACACACCGGCTCGAATAATATGGTTTTTGAATAAACTTAATTATCTTTTTTATTAAAGTATAGAATTTCTTAAGTACTTAATCCGAACCGAAATTCGAAATAAAGCCATAAAAAAATATTGCAAATAACATTTATATATAGCAGTATTCTCAATGAAATCTTCAAAATTTAGCAGCGTTATAGAATGTCACTATTCAAGCTTCATAAATTTTAACACCAACCATAAGGGTAAGTATGCCAATAAAAAGTTACGCAACCCACTGAAAAGAGAATTCAGTGCGCGCCGTGAGTTATGTCGGTGTAACACCGCCAAACACGCCGCCTCACAATGGTCACTATTGTAATGAGCCATTAAGATATCATATCATGGACTTCCGTGAACCATTTATGTAACGACTCTTTGTTAGATAAGTTTTAGTTTTAAATTTTATTAAAGAATAAAGTTAGTCTTAATTCGCTCTTCAAGCTGAACACACCTTGTGTTTTCTTTTTAAAAACCCTCTTGCCTTCGCCCGCAACCTAACTGGCGCAGTCGGTACGTCGCGTTTGTTCGGGATCAGATTCAAAGTTCTATTTTAAATCTATAATTCCGCAACGCGAAATTAAAGAACCTACAGTGGGCGCAGCGCAGCAGAGAAGCAGAACACCTGGCAGCAGCAGCCTGAAGACGGTCAGACTCACCTCCATCTCCAGCCTAAGAATTGGCAATGCTCGTGGGGTAAGTATAAGCTCTCTTACTCCCGAGACTCCTTTATTTTATTCCCTCACATTTTTCTGCAAAATTGTGGTATTTCTAGTGTGTTGGGGATCATTGGTATTTTTTTGAGTTTTTTTCTCAAAAATACATTTGTGCAGAATTTTCATTTGTGTTTCCTTTGAACTTTCGAGTTAAAAATGACTTCTGATAGTAAAAAGTTAGCCGATGAAAAATCTTTTATTGAAGAAAAGCCGGTGCCTACCGACTATTCGACGTTCTCAAAACTGTTACCCAGTTACGATGGGAACAGGAGGACACTCGCGTTCTACATAGAAGGTGTAGAAAATGCCTTAGCTTTAATTACTAACAAGGAAGATCCTTGCATCACTTGTTTAATTAGAAATAAACTCACGGGAAAAGCTGTGGAAGCGATTTCTCAGAGCCCTGGCTCAAAAACCTGGACAGACATTAAAGAAGCGTTAACAAGAAAATTCGGCGAATTTAGGACCGAAATGCAGCTCGTCCAAGAGCTGATGCAAATTACTAGGGATAATAGTTCTCTAGAAATATTCGGAGATAAAATAAGAAACTTAATGAGCACGCTCATATCATCCAATCCAAGTAAAAAAGTGTATTACGAACAAATGGCACTAGAGACATTCCTGGATAAGTTAAACCCAATAACCGCAATTTTAATTAAATTAAAACATGTTGAAAACTTAGAACAAGCCATCACGGTGGCAAAACAAGAAGAAACGAAACTTAGGGTTAGACGTCTTCAACAAAATAATACCAAAACAGGTACTACTAACACTAAATTCCAAAAATCGGGAACTTTTGTAAAAAAAGATAATTTTAATAAATCAAAAACCACTGAAAATTCGGACGTAAAAAAGAAAATTTACTTTCAAAGCGAATGTGACAATGACAATGAATCGTCATCTGATGACGAGTCCGAGGAAAATGGATCCGAGGAAATTAAAGACGAAAATTTTCTCTTGGACATAGAAAATCAGCTAAAAACATAGTACTTTTAAATAATATTCAAAATTATAACCGTCTCCCCTATATATACATCAGTGAATTAGGCGGAAGATTTTTATTAGATACAGGCGCTTCACAATCTTTAATAAACCCGAAAATTTTGCAAAATAAACAAGATAATAATATTAAAATAAAAAACGAAACGCACTTTATAAAAACGGCACATGCCACTTCAAAACATAAGCAAGTAGCTTACATAAAACTGCCTGAAAGATTATTCAACGAAAACATTACTCATAAATTTCTAATTTTTAATTTTGACTCTGATTTTATAGGATTACTAGGTTTAGATTTTTTAGCACCATTAAATTGTAAAATCGATATAAAAAACATGACTTTACACACAGAAAATGCCGATATCCCTATTAGAGACGATATTAAATCATACACAAAAATAAAACCAAAATGCGAACAGGTCATCAATTTTCTCTGTAATAATCAGGAAGGAGAGTATTTTTCAGAACAAAAAACTACAAAAAGTGGTTTAATATTCCCAGCAGCAATCGTATCTGTAAAAAATGGAAATGCACTTACAACAGTAATTAATACATCAGAAAAAGAAATTAATATAAAAAATAGCCATAATTTAAACTTACAACGCTTAAACATCACCAAATCAGACAAAGCAAACCAAATAAACTCTCCCAAGCTAGAAAAACAAATGGATAGGCTACTAAAACAAAATTTAGAAAGATTAAGGACAGATCACATGAACCCTGAGGAAAATCGTGAAATAAGAAAAATATGCTACAATTATCGTGACATTTTTCATTGTGAGGAAATCCCACTAACTTTTACTCACGAAATAAAACATCAATTAAGATTAACAGAAAATAAACCAATCTACGTACGTTCATACAGACAAGCCCCTAAACTTAAGGAAGAAATTAAAAAACAAATTAATAAACTACTAGAGCAAAATATTATTCAGGAAAGCAATTCACCCTGGTCTTGTCCGGTACACATTGTTCCAAAAAAATTGGACGCTTCAGGAGAACAGAAATATAGATTAGTAATTGATTACCGAAAATTAAATGACAAAACAATTGAAGACAAATACCCTCTCCCTAACATCGACGATATATTAGACAAATTAGGACGTGCCCAATATTTTACGACGTTAGATTTAGCATCAGGTTATCATCAAGTAGAAATGCACCCGAATGATGTTGAAAAAACAGCATTCACAATTGACCGTGGACACTATGAATTTCTCAGAATGCCGTTTGGTCTGAAAAATGCACCAAGTACATTCCAGAGATTGATGGATTCAGTTTTGCGTGGCCTAGATAATGTTTTAACTTATCTCGATGACGTAATCATATACTCAACATCATTACAGGAACATATTGACAAATGCAAACAAGTTTTCGACAGACTTCGATCACATAATCTAAAAATTCAATTGAATAAATCTGAATTCTTACAAAAACAAGTAAAATTCCTAGGACATACATTAACAGACAAAGGCCTTCAGCCAAACGAGGACAAAATAGCAGCTGTAAAAAAATTCCCTTTACCTAAAACACAAAAAGAAATTAAATCATTTTTAGGACTAGTAGGTTATTACAGAAAATTCATACAAGATTTTGCAAAATTAACGAAACCATTAACAAAATGTCTGAAAAAGGGTAGCAAAATAAATTTCACCCCCGAATATATGGAAGCATTTGAAAAATGTAAAGAAGTACTCATTAATGCACCTATATTGCAATACCCAGATTTCGAAAAACCTTTTATATTAACCACGGATGCATCAGATGTAGCAATAGGCGCGGTACTATCACAAGGAGAACTAGGAACAGATAAACCAGTAGCGTACGCTTCACGTACACTTTCGGATACTGAACAGAGATATTCCACTATTGAAAAAGAATTGCTAAGCATTGTCTGGGCAATTAAATACTTTAGACCATATCTTTATGGCAAACGTTTTACTATTTTTACGGACCACCGTCCACTCACTTGGATCATGTCAATTAAAGACCCGAACTCAAAACTCACACGCTGGCGTTTAAGACTTGCAGAATATAATTTTGACGTAAAATACAAAAAAGGAAAAAATAACACTAACGCAGATGCACTGTCAAGAGTACAGATACTGCACCACAACGAACTAGCCACAAATCCAAATACAGTAGACGCTCAACCCAGCACTTCCAATGCAGACTTAGACTTAGCAAACATAGATATTCGTACCTTACTCGATATTCCTACGACACCTGAAATTATAGAACAAATAGACGGACAAATAGAGTCAAAATCACAATCACAACCAGAACCAGAACCTCAATTACAACCGGAACCAGAGTTAGAAACCGAAATCGGATCAAATACGCACCAAATACCCGAAATAAATGACGCCATTGATAGACAATTAAAACAATTTCACATAAGAAAAACGCCCGGAGACACCTATAGAGTAGATGATAGATCGAAAGGAAAAACTATAATTAAGGATGTTTGGATTCCTATCAACGACACAAAACAACAAATAATACAATTTCTTAAAGAACATACAATACCAGACCGAGTTTTCCATTGTTATTTCCATCACGAGGAATTTTATCAATTATTTTGTGAAGTATATAAAAACATATTTAGCAATCGCGGACCCAAATTAATAAGATGCACAAATAGAGTCACATTGATAGAAAACGTTTCTGAACAAACCGATATTATAAGAAAATACCACGAAGGAAAAACCGTACATAGAGGCATACAAGAAACATATAAACACATTCACAGAAATTATCATTGGCCAAATATGCTCTCAACAATCCAAAAATTTATAAATAAATGCGATCGGTGCCTAAAAAGCAAATACGAACGCAACCCTTTAAAACTACCGTTGTCACTCACTGATACTCCACATAAACCAATGGAACATATGTTTATGGACCTATATAGCAGCGGAGGTACAACCTTTTTAACGATCATAGACAACTTCACAAAGTACGCCCAAGCAATACCTCTCACAGCTTCCACTAGCATCCACATAGCAGAAGCTCTCCTCAACATATTTTCAGTTATAGGAGTACCGAAGAAAATCACGACAGACTCAGACTCCAAATTTGATAATGAAGTAATCACAGAAATTTGCGCGATGCACAACATACACATACACTTCACAACACCCTACAATCCCAACTCAAACTCACCAATAGAAAGATTACACTCTACACTAGCAGAATTAGTAAGAATTCAACGAATAACAGACAAAGATGAACCAATTAATTTAATGAAATATGCTATAATAGCATATAATAACACTATCCATTCAGCAACAGGATTTACACCATTTGAACTACTCTATGGACACACAGATAGCAGAAATCCACTCGAATTACACTGCCCCAAAGAATTTTATCAAGAATACGTTTTGAAACATAAACAAATAATGGAAAACACACATAAATTAATAAATAACAAACTTTCAATTGAAAAACAGTCGGTAATAGAAAGAGCAAATAAAGGTACAGAGACGGCACAATTTAAAGTCGGTGACACTGTATACAAACAAGTGGCAAAAACAGCAAGAAGTAATAAACTAGAACCTAAATATCTAGGTCCTTACACAATTCTACGTATACACCCAGAGCAAATCGCAGAAATTATCGGAAAACATGTAAACGCAAAATCAATTAGAGTACACTTCCGTTTACTAAGGCGACCTGAAAATGTTTCAGGAACGCCCTCGCCTTCGTCGCAATGCTCCAGCTCGCCGCAACCACAGCGGTCATACAGCCAATAGACAACCATAACGGAGTACTGGTATTGACAGAAGCTAAAGCCCAATATCAAATAGATACGTATCATTTAGCTGTAGTTTATAACACTACAAAATTAAGGGATATATACTTAGAAATATGTAGTAATTACTATACAATGAAGTTGAAACAAAATGCTTCAATAGATTATAAGACAATCACACAACAAATAGATTTTCTTATAGATACGATAGAAAGTAGGTTACCATATCTAGGATTACAAACCGTAGGTTTTAGATCAAGTTTTAGACATAAGCGCGGCCTAATAGATGGTTTAGGAACAGTAGTAAAAGCTATCACAGGAAACTTAGATCAAGATGACGCAATTAAGTTTGATAACGAAATCAAATCAATCCAATCAGCAATTAAAATCGATAGGTCAAATCAAAGAAAAACTATTAGTATAATGCAAGATTTTATGAAAGAATACGAGAAAAACCTGAAAAACATTAAACATAACCAAAAAGAAATTTATAGAGCAATAGATAGGTATTCAACACAAACTACTGAATTAGAAAATAATTTTATAACAATCAGCATATTCAATAATATTGAGAACTCGCTTCAACAGCTCTATGATCGCCTAGAAACCTTAGAAAACGCTTTGACATTTTCGCACCTGAAAAAAATGCATCATAGTATAATAGACCCATTTTATTTAATCGATGAATTAAATATCATACAAAACGAAATCAACGGAAACCTAGCCTTTGCTCCAAACATAGATAATATCCACTTGTGGGAGAAAGCTATTACAGTGAAAGCTTATAGTACTAATGAGACACTTAACTTTATACTAGACATACCAATTGTTGCAAAACAACCCTATAACCTCCTACACCTTTATTCCATCCCCAATAATAACAACACCATACTCATCCCAAAAAACCCTTTCCTTGTCTTGGGAAATAATGAGTTCGCTTATCCCCATGAGCCCTGCATAAACATCGTGGAAGACGACGTCATCTGCCAACACCTTGATTGGCAAACACTACTGCACTCAACAGACTGCATAGCACAACTTATACAGCACCAGGAACCTCACAACTGCACCTACGCCACTGCAACCTATGACAACAACATAATACGGCAAATTAAGGACAACAGTTGGATAGTTGTCATGAAACAAGAAGAAGTCATAAAAACTACATGCAACAACGACGTGCAATATCAACGCAACAAAGGAGTTTTCCTGATAACAACTGACAACAACTGCAAGGTGCAAATTTTGGACAAAACCTTAATGACACACCAAAGATTCATTAATATCAAGGAAACTATACCATTACCACGTGCACATCAAACTCCTAACATTGCCCCAATAAAAATCAACTTGGAAAACATAGAACTAGACAATCTAAAAAGTGCATTGCAACAAGCAGAGGAAATCAATATACCCGATGACGATCTTCTAATCATCTCTAATACACCCAGTTGGTCATCGATTATGCTCTACGTCATCATAGCAACAACAGGAATAGGAATTGCAGTATACAAATTTTGGTGGAAACCCAGATCGGCGCAAATCGCAGTCCTGCAACCGGAAGCGGAAGAACTTCAGCATCAGTCGCAACCTGCTCTACGCCTCCATCTTAAGGGGGGAGGAGTTATGTCGGTGTAACACCGCCAAACACGCCGCCTCACAATGGTCACTATTGTAATGAGCCATTAAGATATCATATCATGGACTTCCGTGAACCATTTATGTAACGACTCTTTGTTAGATAAGTTTTAGTTTTAAATTTTATTAAAGAATAAAGTTAGTCTTAATTCGCTCTTCAAGCTGAACACACCTTGTGTTTTCTTTTTAAAAACCCTCTTGCCTTCGCCCGCAACCTAACTCGTGTCATAAGTATTTACAAACAGAAAGCCCAAAGATTTTAAAGCCAAAGTTAGTACGCCACCTATCTCCGGACTCGATCCAGCACACCGGATAAGTTCACCGCACTCTATAACCATCTGAATATAAAGTGCGTCGTCTGAATTGATTGAAAAAACTTTGATAGTAAACATGAGCCGCGGACAATATATAATAAAAGTACATTGCTTTACATTTACAAGAAAATAAAACATTTTGAAACAAGAGTATTTGTTTTTGAGCTTTGAATTTTTATTTTTCTACAATTTGCCTTTATGCTGCACCTTATTAATTTCTTTAATACGTTGCAGCCTAACTACATAGGCACTGTAGATTTGTATTATTATTTTGTCATTAAAACTTTGCTTTATTGGACTGACTTTGTTAAAGCCTTTTGTTTGCTTTATTTCTAAGGATGATTCTGTATCAAAATCATTTGTCGCAAATATTACCTTACGTGGTTTATTAAGATATGTTAGAAGCACATATATTTAAATGGTGATTACACGGTAAGATTTCCTGGGCTCCGCCTAATTGTAGTCTCCATTAATCTGGTAAGTGGTTGTTTTGCGCCGTATAAACATCTAATCTTGTATTTAATGGGGAAACAAATTATATTCAAAGAAATTAAAACGGATCACTGACTGCAGACATGTTTATTTTTCTAACGTTTCGAAATTATAAGTCAACAGGTTGAGTAAACAGGAATTAAGTTTTGTTGTTAGAGGATTCCTATTTTATGCTGATAAGTTGTCGTTTAAAAATAGGAAATTTTAATATTAGTCTACAAGAAAACTCTGATTATTTCGTTATTAAATGAGGTACTCTAGATAAGAAATTAAAAGAATTACGAATCCCAAAACAAGTTAAATGGTATGAAGTAGGTACAGTCAGTAATAAAAATGCTTAAGTAAATATTATTTTAACTAGTGTTTATTAATCAAAATCAGTCTTCTTGAACAAAATAAAGTATAGTAAAAAAATTTTTGGTTCTTTATTACAGGTACTTTTGCAATTACGTACTCGTATGTCTAGTTATCCGTGAATCAGACAGCGTAATTCCTACAAATAAAGGTTTTACAATAAGTCATAATGTTAAGTTATTTATAGTCTTCAAAATGCAACAATTGAAGAATATCACAATTTTACAAACGATCAACGATTAGTATTATTATCACAAAGTACCTGCCTATTAACTAAAAGTTATAAAATATCACAAAAAAAACAACTTTTGTCGGATCTACAACAGCAAAAACTTTAGAAAACTCATAAAACATATAAAATCAGCTTTGTACTTGATATAAATAATTTGTAAGGAAAGACTTTTATAAGTAAAGATTCTGCGTGACGAATAAAGTCCACTAATATCTTTCTTTTGATATCAAAAATAATATTTTTTAAATAATCATGTGTTATCAGTACTTTGGCCAATATTTAAGCATAAATATTTATTTATTTTATCTCATATTTCATTTTTTTATTTAATATAAGTTGTTTGCGAACTTGGCATTACATGTACATGTAGAATTCTAACATATCACAAGGGTTGTTTTGCATCCTAATTTTTAATCAAATTTTTGCCTTGACATACTTCCAACTTTTATAAAATATGTTTTAGAAAATCAACTATAAATATTTAAAAAAAAAACAATTTTACTTAGTCAAAATTATCAAATTTTTAGCATGACAATCATATCTTATTTATTTTTTACAACTAATAACAATGTTTTTATTTTATCCAAGCAGTGACGCGAATTTGTAAAGATATATGATCGTATAACTGATAATAATATAGGAATTGATTATGAGAAAGTGTTATGAGTTGTTATGTTTTGGTATTTATTGGGAATAGAATCAGTACTTCATTTCTGTATAAAAAAATGGTATTAGTTAGGAATACGTCATTTTAAATGCCCCATTGACCTCTATACTACTGCAAACTAGTAGTATAGAGGATAGTGACGCGGCCTGTCAAAGTGAAAGAACTTTATTCATTCAGGTTACGGAATGCAACGCTTATGAACTCTTACGAACTTGAAATATGCATTACATTTCAATTTCGCAAGAGTTAAGCCGTGAGAAAAGAGCTTACTCTTCAGCTCAGGAAACGAGGGAGATTTTGAGACAACCATTTTGGGCTGAATGATCCGTTTTGGAGATTTGATCAGGCGTCCAGGAATGGCCCCAGACTTGGAGACCCTTGGAGTTTAAGTCTCGCGGTTACCACAAAACACAACAAACTTTTCAAGCCGTTTAGAAAACTAACATTGATTAAGAAGTAAAGATTTGCGAGCAACATTTCGAAATGCCGTAAAATGAGCATAATTATGATCAACTCAGGAGTCATTTCTGAACGGCCAGTTCAAATCTCCAAAACGGGAGATCATTTGGCCCGAAAATAGGTGTCTTAAAATCTTTATCGTTTCCTGAGCTATGTGAGGGGTTGCTCTGTTTTATCGGCTATTGTATAAAATTGTATATTCAATTCAAACTACGACATTACTTTTGCGCCACTGTATAGATATCAGTATTATATAGAATGATTTCTAGTATAGTAGTTCCCACTTTTAACCTCCCACTTTTGGCTTCTTTGCATTATATCAAATAACTTAATAATATAAAAAAAATACAAATTAACTCTTCACCACCTACTTCTGTCACACAACCATTTACCACATCCTGGAGTAAAATCGATGTTCCATAACAGTGTTTATTGTGAGACCCTCAAGTCTCACAATAAACACTGATTTTACTCCATCATAACTTCGAAAACAGCAGGTAGGTGATTAAGGGTTAATTTATTAAATATTAATTTATTAGTATATTAAAAATCATCATGTATGTCTAGGTACTGTGAATATAGAATGCAAATAAAACTTTAATATTTTTAGCGGCCACGGATTCACCCTGGTCAGGAATATGGGCAAAGGTCATCTCACCAAGATGCATCTCATCGGATAGCGCTACTTAACTTTGATCCAAAGTTATGATTATATATTTAAAGACTAATAGTTAACTAAATTACGTTTAAAATTCACCTAGTACATATGATAGGTGTTAATTACACCAAGGTCACAGTAAATATCCCAAATCTAACTCCTGGGCCTAGGAGAAAGTTAGAAACATATACTTTACCGATAACCTTGCCGGAACGCTGGTTTCCGCACAACTCACATGATCTAACAGTGGATCACAATGTTTATTCACGTATTTCACAGTTTAATTAGTTCACCTCTATGTAAAATTATCCATTTATTTCACTGTTTATAGTTCAACTCGTGTATGGGTCACGGACCACACGAAAACACACCCAAAAACCGACATTCACGCGGATCAACAATAATCCGTTCAATCACTAGGTCGACCGTTCATATATGCATCGAACAAAGGCTAGTTTTTCAATTATTCCAATAGTTTTTAACAATTTTCAATAAAGCATAAGCGCGAACACACCAAAAAGGCGCAAACCGACTAAAGACAAGATGACAGATGTCCAAGTAGTGATATATATTGATGTTGATACCGACATAGTGATGTTGCGTAATAAATCGACTATTATCGCGAATTCCACTGCATGGCAAAAAGAAAAAGGGAAGCCTCCCTTTCTCTCTTCCACTTTCACTTCAATGATTTAACCCTGTAGAAAGGAATATACTTTAAACACACTTATTTGCTAGTATTGAGGTTTTCCACTTTAATTAATTATTTATTGTTTTAGGTTAGGTATTTATTAATTTGGTATAGATGTTACGGTAAAGATAAAGATAAAGATAAAGATAAATTTATTATTACGAAAGTATTTTTTACAAAAACATATACATGAAATTAGGTAGCAGATACATGATAACGTCTATTAATAATATCTTGGGATGTAAGGGGGCGAGGGATGTAAGGGGGCGCATCACCATCTTTCGCTCCAAGCCAACCTCACCTGCACGCGGTACATCCTGCTGTACAACGAACGAGGCTCTGGCGACCGGCTGGTGGCGGTATAACCATCCCAATTTAAGGCGAAGCTAAAGTAACAGGTCAGTGACGGGCAGCAGCGTCACTGATGCGAGAGCTACGCCCTGCGATCGCCAACCCGCCTGCCCAGCGTGGCGATTATGGGCATTACCTCCATATGCACCAAGCACAAAAGCCACGGCCCCCAGTTCCCGGCAGTCACGCTATTCCTGGACATGGTGGCGTCCACGGTAACGGCGTGGCGGGGGGTGCTAAGAATCTCCGGGCTACGGAAGGCCATCACAACCGACTGACCCTGGCGACGTATAACGGACGCACGCTACGGCTAGACTCGCATCTGGCACAACTTGAGGTGGAACTTGGGAAGATTAGGTGGCATATCCTCGGGTTAAGTGAAGTCCGAAGAGAGGGAGAGGACACCATAACCCTCGAGTCAGGCCACCTTATGTACTTCCGCGAGGGAGACCAACAATCCCAAGGTGGTGTTGGGTTTCTGGTAAATAAGTCCCTTTCTGACAACGTTGTGGAAATGTCTAGCGTGTCGAACAGGGTAGCGTACCTCATTATCAAGCTCACCGAGAGGTATAGCCTCAAGGTAGTGCAAGTGTACGCACCGACCTCGGCACATCCAGACGACGAAGTGGAGGATATGTTCGATGACATATCGAGGGCCCACCACTCCACCACTAAGACCCACTACAACGTTGTTATGGGGGACTTCAACGCTAAAGTGGGAGTACAAAATTGCAGCGAATTGGTAGTAGGATCCCATGGATTTGGAAGCAGAAATCATAGGGGGCAAATGCTAGTCAACTTCCTCGAACGGGAGGGGCTCTTCTTGATGAACTCCTTTTTCAAGAAACAGCCCCAAAGGACGTGGCAAAGCCCCGACACTATGACGAAAAACGAGATCGACTTCATCATGACGGACAAAAAGCATATATTTAGAGACGTCACCGTGATCAACAGGTTTAATACCGGTAGTGATCACCGACTTGTCCGAGGCTCTCTGAATATCGACTTCAAGGCGGAACGTGCCCGTCTGATGAGGTCCAGGCTCCGACCTACTTTGCTCCAAACCATGATAGGATCCGAAGCGTTCCAGTCAAACCTGGATAACCGATTTGCTGCCATGGAAACCACAACAGACGTAAACCAGAAGCTCGTAAATGTGGTTCGGATACTCAGGGAAGAAGGTACGAGATTTTGTGAAATGCAGCGTAAGGGCAAGAAGTCAAAGCTTTCGGAAAGGACTTTAGGGCTAATGAAGGAACGACGTGAAAACCCACCCGTCACTTCGTCGGAAAAGCGCGCTCTAAACCAAGAGATCAACAAGCTTATACGACACGACCTTCGGTGCTCCAACACTTTTTCGATTAAAAGAGCGATCGAGCAGAACCGGGGGTCAAAAGTGTTCGTACAATCTCTTGGAAGAAGCTACCTGACGAAGTTGACCACAACAAGTGGAGAAGTCGTTTCTTCGAAGCCGGCATGGCGGCAGTCCTCTCCGAAGTGGAAGGCTTCTATGGCCGGTTATACGCTTCGCATGCATCTCGACCTGATCCAGAAGATGAGGGTCCTAGAGCCACTCTAACACGCCACTACACCGAAGACCTGCCAGAAGTCAACATTGACGAAATCGTGCTGGCTCTTAGACAGCTAAAAAATGGAAAAGCCCCTGGAGAGGATGGCGTTACAACAGAGCTGTTAAAGGCTGGAGGTAAACCCGTACTGAGGGAGCTCCAAAAGCTCTTTAATGCTGTCCTGTTCGAAGGGAGAACTCCGGAGGCGTGGAGTAGAAGCGTAGTCGTCTTGTTCTTCAAAAAAGGAGATAAGACCCGGCTGAAGAACTACCGACCTATTTCTCTTCTGAGCCACGTCTATAAGCTGTTTTCAAGAGTCATCACGAACCGCCTTGCGCGAAGACTTGACGAATTCCAACCACCGGAACAGGCTGGATTTCGGAGCGGATATGGCACCATAGACCACATCCACACAGTGCGGCAGATTATACAAAAGACCCAAGAGTATAATCAGCCCCTGTGTCTAGCATTCGTGGACTATGAGAAGGCCTTTGACTCGATTGAAATCTGGTCCGTTCTGGAGTCTCTGCAGCGATGCCAAGTAGATTGGCGATATATCCAAGTGATGAGATGTCTCTACGAAGCCGCAACAATGTCCGTCCAAGTACAGTATCAGGAAACAAAACCTATACCATTGCATCGAGGAGTGAGGCAAGGGGACGTTATCTCCCCGAAACTGTTCACAAATGCAATGGAGGATATGTTCAAGACGCTGCACTGGAAAGGGCGGGGCATCAACATCAATGGTGAATACATTTCTCACTTGCGATTTGCAGATGACATTGTCATTATGGCGGAAACGCTGCAGGACCTGCAACTGATGCTGAATGACCTGGCTGACTCCTCTGTACGCATCGGCCTACGGATGAACTTGATAAAACCAAGGTCATGTTCAATGAACATGTACTACCGGAACCGATAGCGGTGCACGGCGCCGTTCTCGAAGTTGTTCAAAAATATGTGTACCTCGGGCAGTCATTGCAGTTAGGTAGAAACAACTTCGAGGACGAGGTGAACAGGAGAATTCGGTTGGGTTGGGCAGCGTTTGGTAAGCTACGTCAAGTCTTCTCATCGTCGATCCCACAATGTCTAAAGACTAAAGTCTTTAATCAGTGCGTCCTACCCGTCATGACATACGGAGCCGAAACGTGGACACTGACGGTATGGCTAGTCCACAAGTTCAAAGTCGCTCAGCGGGCTATGGAAAGGGCTATGCTCGGAGTTTCTCTTAGGGACAAAATCAGAAATGAGGTGATCCGGCAGAGAACCAAAGTTATCGACATAGCCCACCGGATTAGCAAGCTGAAGTGGCAGTGGGCTGGCCATATTGGCCGAAGAACCGACAACCGTTGGGGTAAACGAGTTCTTGAGTGGAGACCACGGCACGGCAAACGTAGTGTAGGACGCCCTCAGGCCAGGTGGAGTGATGATTTACGCAAAACGGCTGGCAGGAGCTGGATGCGAGAAGCCGAAGATAGAACAAAGTGGCGTGCAATTGGAGAGGCCTATGTCCAGCAGTGGACTGCGATAGGCTGATGATGAATAATATCTTAGAACAACACATACGGTCATCTGATCCCAAACTAGGCAGAGCCTGTACTATGGCAACCAGACAACTGATAAACATACCTACATTTTAATAACTAAAAATGTATATAGTTTATAAAAAATAACTAATATAGGGATAACAACAGGGTGCCTGTACTAGGGTAAATCTGTGCCACAGGCGTTAGGGGCACTTGTAGTAAACTATTAGAACCTATTTAAATATATATCTATACTTATAATAAATCTGTAGAGAGGTCAATTCTGTACATGAAATATATTTCCAAAATAACTATCAGGGGGTGATTAGGGATCGATACTGATGCCAAAAATGCAATCAGTAAAATTTTTGTCTGTCTGTCTGTCTGTCTGTATAACCGTTATAGAAACAAAAACTACTCGACGGATTTTAACGAAACTTGGTACAATTACTTTTCATACTCCTGAGTAGGTTATAGTATACTTTTCATCACGCTACAATCAATAGGAGCTGAGCAGTGAAGGAAAACGGGAGAAGTTACTCCATTTTTTAAGCTTTCGTCGCGTGTGCAACCGTAATGGTTAAAGCTACACAGAAATCATGTATGACAGAAATGTTCTCCTTAAAATTATATAAAAAATATCCCACGACAGCATATGTCTATCTTTTATGGTTGACTCACAATATCACGTGTAACTCCCGATAGCATAGTAGTTCGAAGCTTTCTGATTATATTTGTCTACTCTTACATTTATAACACTCTCAGTCATCCCTAATTAAAAAAGTTAACATAATTAACTATTCCATAAAAAATACTAATAGAAATCGGTATAGAAACACCAAAGTTATACATGAAATACGCTATTATTAGCGTATTTCATGTATAACTTTGGTGTTTCGAAGCCATCGCGCGTGAATACTGAATCATGCTATCTATCTATATCTATACATATAATAAAATTGTAAATTTCACGTGTCTGTACATGGCCGAACATAGTGAAAAAAAATATTGACAGACAGACAGACATTTATAACATTTTTAGAAATGTCTGTCTGTCTGTCTGTTTGTTTGAACACGCATCACGCAATAACTATTGGACAGATTCGGTTGAAATTTTGTATGTGTATTCTAATAAGTCTGGATTAACATATAGGCTATAATTTATCACGCTATTTCCCATAGGAGCTAAGCAATGACGGATAATGTCTGTAGCTATTTATCGTTATAAAACAATAACTACTTGACGGATCTTCATGAAAATTTGCAGTTTTATTGTAAATACTATAGGTCATTACTTGCACTATAAATCATTATGCTATCGTCTATGGGGAGTGAGCAGCAACGTATGTTTTGTCGAACCATTATGGTTTTTCACAATTTTTTCCACAATAAGACATTATTTACAATTGTAACCCATGGAAACAATAACTTCACGCTAAAACTATTAGGAGCTTAACACAACATTTTCAATTTTCTTAAGATCAGCTATTTTAACCGTGTTTGCATCAGCTGAGGTGGTCTACTGGCACAAGTAGCGGTATTAAACGAGCGAGGTCGGAGGATCGACTCCCTAATTGCGAGTCTCTTTTTGTGTTGTGTTAAAATTATTTTTACTCTTTTTTAAGTATTTTTCTAAAAGTATACTTATTTATACAAGCTTTTATTTTCAACTTTAACATGTTTACTTTGTTTAACAAATTTTCATATTAATAATCACTTCCAATAGGCACCTTTATCATTGTTTTGCATGAATAGTGATTATGTTATAAATGTAGAAATGAAAAACAATATTACATTACAAATAAACAGTAATTACTTGATATTTTCTAGAATTTATAAATGTTAATTGCTTAAAAAAATGAAAGATTAAGTCCGCGTTACATCAAAATAAAACACGTGGCGCCATCTGTGATTCGATTTCTTCTGAGTGCCAAAATTGCTTACCTACAAATGTTAATAAACTTTCGCGATTTGTACACATTATGAAAATATATGTATTACGGGTCTTGATCGCGTGAATAATTTAAGGTTAAATACCTTGCTTACCTACGTTTAATATGCATGATAGTTTAATATAAAATCATCAAGTATAAAAATAAACTTATCCAGTTTTGAAAATAGATGGCGTTTAAATACAAATTAAAAAGAATCAGGAAAATTGATTTAAAAAAAAAAAACTGAAATTCTTACGTAGAGGGATATGAATATATGATGATCTTAATTTGCGACAGGTTGACACACCTATTTTTAAATTCACCAATGTAGACATTATAAAATAATATTTTAATCTTCTAAAGTGAGTGAAAAAAAATATTGAAATAAGTTTAGAAATAGTATTTAAACACAAAAAAAGATATCTGAGTATATCTTTTAGAAACATTTGAATGTTGTTTGTTTGTTTAAACACGCATCACAGTACCGCGGGAATGCAATTTTTAAAACTATTTTGCCCCGGCAAAATAGTTTTAAAACATTGCATTCCCGCGGTACAAACACGGACACAAAGTAGGTGTACTTTAGACTCGGAAAAGATCGCTCAGGCAGGACATAACCTGCGATCATAGGGAATCTGTGAGAGTTTTTTTTCATCATACCTTTATTACCTATGTATAAATTATCTTGAAGGAGCGGCTAGGTACCTCCGATTAAAAGGTCCGATTTAAAAGTGTCGGAGCCGAAGTTGGAGTCGGAGGTTTAAAATCAATCGGAATTTTCGACCTATCGGAGTCAGAATCGAAGCTCCTTAACTCAAAATTTCGCACCAGTAATTGGGCGGTTTCGAGCTTCATTTAACTCGAAACCGCCCCAGTACTCGCGTGGTGGGGGAATTTTTCAATATTAATAGTATTTGATGTAATGCAAATCACTTTTTTGTCGAAGTGTGGTCGTGGGAATTTTAATAATTTGTCTTCTAACTGTCTGGCGCCATAAACTTTATCGCCCTTCATTTTGCTGCACTGGGCATTTGCTTGGCTTGCCCTGCCATATGTTGGGCCCTGATTAAAGCTAGGCCCAAATATCCATAGATGCCACAGAGCATTGTGGAGCATGTTTACAATATGTTTTACACAGAAGTTGAATTGTAATATAAACTACCTTAATATAAACCCAACTTCCACGCGAACGAAGTCGCGGGCACAGCTAGTCTATAAATAAAACATGTAGGTACATACTTATTGGTAACAAATAAAATATAAATAATTAGCAATGTTTATATCATATTATGATGCGTTTAGGTGTCCTCATTATAGTCTATGCTATTTATTTAATTAGATTCAGCAATCTTTTTCGCCGGACATTCTGAGTCACCTGTTTTGTGATCGCTTGGTTTTTTAAAACGTACGCAAGTTACACATTTTGGCGAGTCATTTTTCTTAGGGCACTCATTTACCTGGTGACCTAGTTCACTGCACTGTCCGCACGTGTATGTTGCTTCGCTACAAGTTCGAGCTGCATGTCCATATTGTTGGCATTTGAAGCATCTGGTGACTAACGTGAAGTCCCGAACTGGGCAGGACGTCCAATTGATAAATACACGATCTTGATTTATAAGGGCCTTTCTTATGCTAGCCGACACTTCCAGTACAAAATTGCATGTTGGTGCGTCTTTTCTTCCCGATTTGTGACTTAACTTCATAGAGGACATGTACGATTCACGCGTTAGGTTTGGTATCTTGTCAGTTAGGTTTTGCTCAAATATGCAGTCAAACACTTCCTGGTCACGTAGAGTAGCTGGAACTCCGATGACTGTGATTTTAGGTCTTCTTTTATGCGGCTCTTCCACCTTCAGCCCGGAACTGGTTAGCTGGGTCGACTTACGAAGTTTCTCTATATCGTCCTTTGTTTCAGTGCTGATAATTACACCGCCGTTCTTGGTCCTACGTAGTCCTCTTACATGCAATTTTAGTTGCTCTGGGCAGATAATTTTTTGGACTAGACATTTAGTGTCGTCACTGGATTTTTGTCCATCTTTTGGGTATATTGCTATTGAGCTAAAACTTTTAGGCCGCAGAATATTATTATTACGGGTCTTGACCATTTCGGCAAAGGAGAGCTTGTCTTGACTTACTGGTTTATTGCAGGATTCTTCCATGGTCTGCTTGATAGCTTTTTTGAAATCATTAAGGCATTCAGCTAGGTCCTGGTTTTCCTTCAAGGCTTCTAGTGAAGTATGAATTAAAATAGCTTTTTCCTTTAATGATTGATAGTGCACAGCCATTTGAGAAACTCCATTTCCCACCTTTCGCGCAATAGTATTTATCCTTAGCTTTTGCGCTGAGTTCAGTTTCCCGTCTGCAGCAATCTGACATACCTCATTCAGACATTGTTCAATTGATGTCATTCAGTGCTTGATATCGCTGGTCCTCAAGGCTTCAACGGTGAGGTTTTTTGTATGTTGAGACTGAGGTGTGCTGGGAGGGCTGCGAGGGCTACTTTCCATAGTAGCCATAGTTTGATTTACTCGATTTTCATTCTATAATTTACTTATTCACTATGAATTGCTAGTGTGTAGTAATCTAGGTCACTGATTTTAATAAACATGTATAAATAATGCTAATATTAAAACGCACGTCTGTTCACTACAAAAGTCGGCAAATATCCCTCAACTGTTCTAATCCCTCACGGTAAGAGTGATTAGAACAGCCTCAGCGTGCGAGCAGCACGCCGAGGCGGCGAATGCGACCATAGGCGTTTTGTTACGCAAGGACAAAAAGGCTGCACTTCCCGTAGCGCCGGATAAAATGTGATTCTAAGCGATTAACAAATACGAACTTGACAGTTTAATGATCATCTTCATTAGCGATCATCATCAACAATAATTCTCAACAATCAATCGTCATCATTAATTTGTTACAATAAGACTATAAAAATACAAAAACGCATTAAATACCTAGAACTAATTGAATACATTAATCTGTACTAAGGTTAAATTATTAATACTCACTGGTAAAAGTGATTAATTTCTTACTTTAACCACGAATTCTGGTAATTATATTAGACAATTATTAATAATTATCAATTTATCATTCTTACCGTAACCTGGATAAAAATAACATAAAAATTTCTACTGCACTATACCAGTACAGTGGCGTCTACTAATGTAAAATGTTAAATGGTTGGATTGGAATTACGGAACTTAATCTCATAGCGAGTTCAAAACGTTGACTGCCTTCAATACTGTCAACAGTTTCTTGTTCCAGACAGTAGGGACTGTATAGACACCACTGTCTGGACGCTAAGAAATCCAGCCAGACTGACGGCAGGGTATTTCTCTACTTCACCAATATGACATAATATTAAAAACCTTCGCTAAACAGCGGACGGGGAGAGACAGCGACACAACTTGAACATTTGTAATGCACTTGTTTCACTGACCTCTATACTACTAGTACGCTGGAGTGGCTACCCCGTACATAGTGACAGCAATTTCAAATGCCGAATAGAACAGGACAAATGGCCTTTGTGGTTATCCTTGGTACACAAGTATAGACTTCCATTAAATTTTTACAACTTTACGTCCGTAACGTCAAAATCGAATGGAAGATTTTTGTTGTCGGCGTTAGTAGTTGTAGTTTATGTAGAAAATGTCACACAGAGCCGTCGCGCTTAACGCTCCCCTAGCGGTCACGTCACGTCGCCGCCGCGCTCGGCGGGGATACAACAGGTGTGCGGCCTGACGGAGCGCGAGCGGGACGGCAAGGTTAACTATACGTTGTTTTCTATAGAAATTCATTTGATTAGTCAAACAGACAGCAGAACGGGAGTACGTTGCGCCCAACGTATTGCCGGCGTTGTCAAAAGTCACAAAACTGAATAAGGAAGGTGGACAAATTGATTGAAATTGTGCGGCCAGCGCGACGCTTGCGGGATCGTCTTGCCTGCAGTGTGACATCCACGCCGCGACGCCCGTCCGATCAGCGCCCCGATGCTGTCTCGCCCAGTACCCTGTTTGACGAAGGCTTTAGAAAATGATTCCTTTTTTGTCACTCCTCTGGGACTACATTATTGGTTTACTTATATAACACAATTCCATTCTTAATTAATTTGAAATTAAAACTTTTAACCCAAGGTACCAATTTTATAAGAACAAATTGAAAGTTTTTACTTTTTAATGAACAAAGTCAGATCAACGAAATTAAAACAGTTAATAAAATAATTATATAAATTAAATTTTAAATTCATCTTGAAAATAATTAATTATGAAGAAAAAGTCAAAATGTGAGTCAGACCACGTGCAATTTAGGGTTCCGAATGGAATCTGATGTCTAATTTACATGAACTGGTTAGGCGGTTAGTCAGTTTAAATTATATTTCTTTATATTCTAAATGGTTTTCTAGTTGCATACACGCGTTACATCACATACGCGCTTTGTGAAATCGGTCTCGGTACCGGCCGGACACAAGGGTCCTACGAATTTATTGGTCGCGAATACGGCTCTTGTGATGTCAGCGCTCCTTTGGAATCACTTCCGAAAAATATGTTCACGATGTACTTTGAAAGCTAGCTTCAAAGTTTTCAGCACTTTTTTTTTTATTTTTTAAATATTCATATATATTTTTATGAACTCTTCCATAAATAGTCTTCCAGTGCAAGTATGTCCTCGTTTTGTGAACTGAACAAGAGTGCACGCAAACCACATACCGACCAGAGGGGTATTGAATTCCTGGTTGAAGGCGCTTACGATCTGCGAGGTAAGGCGAAAGAAAACGTCTTTTATGTGTTTTGTGTGCTGAAAACCATTTGGAACAGATAGTTATTTGAGCTCAGATCAAACCCATTTATATATCTATGTACGATTTATGGGGTACATTTAATAAGGTCATAACAAAAAATAAAACAACGTAATAAATAACTTTTAATTTAATAAGTCTTATTGAATCAAAAATTATTAATAAAAAGTAGATTTTTTTTGGAATTAAAAAATAACGTCAAAAATTCCATCTTGCCCTTGCCCTGAGGGCAGAATGGAAAACTTGTTCGGGCCAGATGGAATGTACAGGAAATCTCTACATTTTACTACAGTTTACACACATAAAACTACCACCTTCTGTATCGATATAGAATTCATGGCTTAATCATTACATACTGCTACAATTCTTTTGAAAAAACAGGTTTATACCTCCCTAGGTTTTTGGACAAGTCCGTTTTTAATATGACGACGTATCGTTCCGATTGGAATTCCATATTTTTTTATGCTGAGCTTATTGATGTAGTTTTAGCTTCGTTCATCGCCATCTGCATCGTTTCTTCAGTCCAAAAACCTCTATTGCTTTTCTAAAACAATGTCGAACAATAATATTAGTTAAAGAAATTAAAAACAGGAAATCAAATTTGCAAAAATGCGCGGGCAAGATAGAAACTCTTCAAACTTGCCGTAAAGGGCAATTTTCCATCTTGCCCATATACCAATATAAAAATATTTCCAATAATAATATAAAAAATACTTTAAAAATGTTTTATTATTTCTCTAATTTAAATATCAATTCACTCAAACTATTTCTAATAGGTCCTTAATATAAATGCTTAATAGTAATTACTCACCTTGTTAAAGTTAGGTGGCGCGTGCCGAACTGAGCTGTCGTTCGTAAATGCAAGATGGCCTGCCTTTGTGTGCGTGTGGACTTGGGCGCTTCGTTGCGCGGTCTCCTTCCATCTTGCCCCCCCCCCCCTATTCTACAATATTAATCAGTAAATACATCATGCACAATAAGACTAATAGATTACTGTGGGAACATTTGAGAAATTACATTATCTATACTAATATTATAAAGCAGAAGAGTTTGTTTGTTTTTTTGTTTGAACGCGGTAATCTCAGGAACTACATCAGTAGTTCTATAGGCTATATATATATCATCACGCTACGATCAGTAGGAGCGGAGCAGCAATGATAAATGTTGCAAAAACGGGGAAATTTTACGCAGACGAAGTGGCGCGGGACAGCTAGTACATGATAAACACAGTAAATACAGTAGCAGTTTTAATAAAAAAGTAGTATCAAACTAAAGGTTGTTTATTATAAAATAATCTAGTAGTCTACTACTGTGTGTTGATGACAAGAGACGTTTGTCGCGTGGTTATCATTATTTTATTGTACCGATTGGTTGATAGTGCATTTTTAAACTCTGTTGCACCTTAGCAGCCGTTACGGACAAACCCCTCCTTTCGAGCGTGTCGTGAAAAAGGTAAATCACACTAATATTATAAAAGCAAAAGTTTGTAAGTGTCTAAACGGCTTTAGCGATTTTAATAAAATTTGGTATGGAGTTAGTTGACACCCTGTATTAACACATAGGCTAATAAATCGCGAGTAACATCGCAAGGCACAGCTAGTAACCTAATTATTACCACATCCCTAAAGCTAACTTACTCAGTGTCGTTGATTGGCGAGGATTCGAACCCCGGGCACTGGCACCGATAATGTGAGTCGAAGTCGGCCTTTTCTCCACTGCGATATGTGAACACTAGGCGCGGTCGCCGAAATTTTGCCCCCTTGCTTAACTGCTACGCCAATTTGTGAGTACTACGACGTGATTACGTCGTCACTGACCGTGCTACGTGCTTTTGTGTCGGCTACTCGCACGACCTGTGGTCTTACCACCAAAAGCTTTCGTTTTGTCGTCCGTTGACGGATCGTACACTTAGCTGCCACAAAAGGCTTTTGTTTCGACGTTGGGTCCATCGAGGGAGAGATTTGACATTGCGGCCGTCGATGTACCTACTCCCAAAGTACATTTAACGTCATCGTTTCAAAATTAAAGGTCTATTTCAACGACAGTCTTGCACCTTTCCTTAGACCATTCGGATTTCTTAATTATTTATGAAATGACAAAATTTCCATTGCTCGACGAAATTGTCAATGAAGAAACGGCTGAGGAAAGCCAAAAAGTGTCCACCGCCCGCAAGAACTTGTTTTAGGAAACAAATTCAGACATGGAAATTGTCTTTAATTTTAGACTTTTTTTTTTATATACAGAAGTCTAGTCTATTTGAAGTTGTACGTATTACCTAACACATTTCATCTTTAAAAACATATTATGGCTATTTGTGTAAAATAATAATAATAATAATATACTCTTTATTGTACACTAAATATACAAGAACAAGGTGGTATACATTGTATAACTTACATGTAGGTACAATGGGCGGCCTTATCGCTAATAGCGATCTCTTCCAGGCAACCTTTGGATGGATAGAAACAAATTATCTACAAGAAATAAATAGCGGTAGTGTACAGCATGAATAAATAATATGGGTATATTATTATATTTAGCTATATACATATATTTAAGTATAATAATCTAAACTTATCAAGAAATTAGAACAAAATAGATATTTATAGTTATAAGTAGTCAGATAATGAGCCTTCGACATCCTTTTAAACGATACCAACGACTGAGCACGTCTAATAGGCAGAGGCAATGCATTCCAAAGTCTTGCTGCCTCAACTGTAATGAATGATCTCAAATCCTCCGATGACCTCAGGGACCTCGAATGTGTGTCATGCAGGAACTTGAAACGTTCTTTGAGATACAAGGGAGTGAAAGGATTAAAAAGTATCCTGTACAGCAATGAAAGAATGTGAGTATTCCGACGAAGACGAATTGGGAGCCACTTGAGCTCGTTACGGAATTTTGAAACGTTATCATATTTGCGCATGCCAAATATAAATCTAATCAAGTCAAGCTCAAGTCTGTCAAGTTGCTCCTCGGTGAGGTCAAGATAGCTGGCATCAGCATAGTCAAGTATAGGTAGAAGAAGAGACTGTGCCAGCGCAATTTTAGTGGTAATGGGGAGAAAGTTGCGGAGTCTTCGCAAAGAGTCTGTAGATGCAAATAACTTACGGCTGACCTCTTGCAGTTGAGGACCCCAAGATAAGGTTTTGTCAATGAGAACACCCAAGTTCTTTACAGTGTCGCTAATCGTTATAGAGGTACCGTTGAGTGTAACTTGTGGCAATTGGTTCAGACCATGGTGGTTGGATTAACCTTCAGACCATGGTGGTTTCTCCATTCTCATATACGCTCCAAATCCGTGTTAATAATTGAAAAGGCTAGTGGCAGCTGTCGCAGTGGTGCTTGTGTGTAGATTTTAAGATCATCTGCATAAAGGTGGTAGGATGAAACTAATTGGTTAGAAATAGCATTTATAAAAATTGCGAAGAGAAGAGGAGAAAGAACACCACCCTGCGGTACACCAACCGTTACATCGCACCAGGAAGAATAAGAGTCTTCAATGCGTACGCGTTGTCGGCGACCAGACAGATAACTATGAAACCAGTCAAAACCGTTTGAGATATGTTGATAGAGCGTAGTATACCAAGTAGAATATTGAAATCAACAGAATTGAAGGCATTACTGAAATCAAGTAAGGAAAGGACTGTTAGATTTTCTTCTTCCATGCCTTGTCTAATATCATCAGTAACACTAACAAGAGCTGTAACAGTGCTGTGGGCAGAACGGAAACCGGACTGAAAGGGATTGAGGAGGCAATTTCGAGATAGAAATGCACTAAGTTGGGAATGGATGAGTCGTTCAATTACTTTGGAAAGGAACGGTAGTATAGATATTGGTCGGTATTCTGAGAACGATAAAGGATTTGATTTTTTAGGAAGAGGAATTATTTGGGCATCTTTCCATATTCGTGGAAAGAAACCGCTGGTAATGGAAAAGTTCAAGATATTTGTTACGATAGGAAGAATCTGGTCAAGGATAGGCAAGATCATGTTACGGCTGATACAGTCAGTACCTACTGCATTCGATGTAATTGATACTACGCTCTTTCTAACATCACAATCAGTAAATGATTTAGAACAAAAGGAGGATAGTTAGATAATGGAAGTAATGAAAGATGATGAAAGATGCCCAAATAATTCCTCTTCAGGAAAAAATGCACCAAGTACATTCCAGAGATTGATGGATTCAGTTTTGCGTGGCCTAGATAATGTTTTAACTTATCTCGATGACGTAATCATATACTCAACATCATTACAGGAACATATTGACAAATGCAAACAAGTTTTCGACAGACTTCGATCACATAATCTAAAAATTCAATTGAATAAATCTGAATTCTTACAAAAACAAGTAAAATTCCTAGGACATACATTAACAGACAAAGGCCTTCAGCC
This sequence comes from Herminia tarsipennalis, assembly GCA_945859575.2. Taxonomy (NCBI): domain Eukaryota; kingdom Metazoa; phylum Arthropoda; class Insecta; order Lepidoptera; family Erebidae; genus Herminia; species Herminia tarsipennalis. The sequence continues at coordinate 25,815,023 of OX243834.2, read as the reverse complement.
AAACGAGGACAAAATAGCAGCTGTAAAAAAATTCCCTTTACCTAAAACACAAAAAGAAATTAAATCATTTTTAGGACTAGTAGGTTATTACAGAAAATTCATACAAGATTTTGCAAAATTAACGAAACCATTAACAAAATGTCTGAAAAAGGGTAGCAAAATAAATTTCACCCCCGAATATATGGAAGCATTTGAAAAATGTAAAGAAGTACTCATTAATGCACCTATATTGCAATACCCAGATTTCGAAAAACCTTTTATATTAACCACGGATGCATCAGATGTAGCAATAGGCGCGGTACTATCACAAGGAGAACTAGGAACAGATAAACCAGTAGCGTACGCTTCACGTACACTTTCGGATACTGAACAGAGATATTCCACTATTGAAAAAGAATTGCTAAGCATTGTCTGGGCAATTAAATACTTTAGACCATATCTTTATGGCAAACGTTTTACTATTTTTACGGACCACCGTCCACTCACTTGGATCATGTCAATTAAAGACCCGAACTCAAAACTCACACGCTGGCGTTTAAGACTTGCAGAATATAATTTTGACGTAAAATACAAAAAAGGAAAAAATAACACTAACGCAGATGCACTGTCAAGAGTACAGATACTGCACCACAACGAACTAGCCACAAATCCAAATACAGTAGACGCTCAACCCAGCACTTCCAATGCAGACTTAGACTTAGCAAACATAGATATTCGTACCTTACTCGATATTCCTACGACACCTGAAATTATAGAACAAATAGACGGACAAATAGAGTCAAAATCACAATCACAACCAGAACCAGAACCTCAATTACAACCGGAACCAGAGTTAGAAACCGAAATCGGATCAAATACGCACCAAATACCCGAAATAAATGACGCCATTGATAGACAATTAAAACAATTTCACATAAGAAAAACGCCCGGAGACACCTATAGAGTAGATGATAGATCGAAAGGAAAAACTATAATTAAGGATGTTTGGATTCCTATCAACGACACAAAACAACAAATAATACAATTTCTTAAAGAACATACAATACCAGACCGAGTTTTCCATTGTTATTTCCATCACGAGGAATTTTATCAATTATTTTGTGAAGTATATAAAAACATATTTAGCAATCGCGGACCCAAATTAATAAGATGCACAAATAGAGTCACATTGATAGAAAACGTTTCTGAACAAACCGATATTATAAGAAAATACCACGAAGGAAAAACCGTACATAGAGGCATACAAGAAACATATAAACACATTCACAGAAATTATCATTGGCCAAATATGCTCTCAACAATCCAAAAATTTATAAATAAATGCGATCGGTGCCTAAAAAGCAAATACGAACGCAACCCTTTAAAACTACCGTTGTCACTCACTGATACTCCACATAAACCAATGGAACATATGTTTATGGACCTATATAGCAGCGGAGGTACAACCTTTTTAACGATCATAGACAACTTCACAAAGTACGCCCAAGCAATACCTCTCACAGCTTCCACTAGCATCCACATAGCAGAAGCTCTCCTCAACATATTTTCAGTTATAGGAGTACCGAAGAAAATCACGACAGACTCAGACTCCAAATTTGATAATGAAGTAATCACAGAAATTTGCGCGATGCACAACATACACATACACTTCACAACACCCTACAATCCCAACTCAAACTCACCAATAGAAAGATTACACTCTACACTAGCAGAATTAGTAAGAATTCAACGAATAACAGACAAAGATGAACCAATTAATTTAATGAAATATGCTATAATAGCATATAATAACACTATCCATTCAGCAACAGGATTTACACCATTTGAACTACTCTATGGACACACAGATAGCAGAAATCCACTCGAATTACACTGCCCCAAAGAATTTTATCAAGAATACGTTTTGAAACATAAACAAATAATGGAAAACACACATAAATTAATAAATAACAAACTTTCAATTGAAAAACAGTCGGTAATAGAAAGAGCAAATAAAGGTACAGAGACGGCACAATTTAAAGTCGGTGACACTGTATACAAACAAGTGGCAAAAACAGCAAGAAGTAATAAACTAGAACCTAAATATCTAGGTCCTTACACAATTCTACGTATACACCCAGAGCAAATCGCAGAAATTATCGGAAAACATGTAAACGCAAAATCAATTAGAGTACACTTCCGTTTACTAAGGCGACCTGAAAATGTTTCAGGAACGCCCTCGCCTTCGTCGCAATGCTCCAGCTCGCCGCAACCACAGCGGTCATACAGCCAATAGACAACCATAACGGAGTACTGGTATTGACAGAAGCTAAAGCCCAATATCAAATAGATACGTATCATTTAGCTGTAGTTTATAACACTACAAAATTAAGGGATATATACTTAGAAATATGTAGTAATTACTATACAATGAAGTTGAAACAAAATGCTTCAATAGATTATAAGACAATCACACAACAAATAGATTTTCTTATAGATACGATAGAAAGTAGGTTACCATATCTAGGATTACAAACCGTAGGTTTTAGATCAAGTTTTAGACATAAGCGCGGCCTAATAGATGGTTTAGGAACAGTAGTAAAAGCTATCACAGGAAACTTAGATCAAGATGACGCAATTAAGTTTGATAACGAAATCAAATCAATCCAATCAGCAATTAAAATCGATAGGTCAAATCAAAGAAAAACTATTAGTATAATGCAAGATTTTATGAAAGAATACGAGAAAAACCTGAAAAACATTAAACATAACCAAAAAGAAATTTATAGAGCAATAGATAGGTATTCAACACAAACTACTGAATTAGAAAATAATTTTATAACAATCAGCATATTCAATAATATTGAGAACTCGCTTCAACAGCTCTATGATCGCCTAGAAACCTTAGAAAACGCTTTGACATTTTCGCACCTGAAAAAAATGCATCATAGTATAATAGACCCATTTTATTTAATCGATGAATTAAATATCATACAAAACGAAATCAACGGAAACCTAGCCTTTGCTCCAAACATAGATAATATCCACTTGTGGGAGAAAGCTATTACAGTGAAAGCTTATAGTACTAATGAGACACTTAACTTTATACTAGACATACCAATTGTTGCAAAACAACCCTATAACCTCCTACACCTTTATTCCATCCCCAATAATAACAACACCATACTCATCCCAAAAAACCCTTTCCTTGTCTTGGGAAATAATGAGTTCGCTTATCCCCATGAGCCCTGCATAAACATCGTGGAAGACGACGTCATCTGCCAACACCTTGATTGGCAAACACTACTGCACTCAACAGACTGCATAGCACAACTTATACAGCACCAGGAACCTCACAACTGCACCTACGCCACTGCAACCTATGACAACAACATAATACGGCAAATTAAGGACAACAGTTGGATAGTTGTCATGAAACAAGAAGAAGTCATAAAAACTACATGCAACAACGACGTGCAATATCAACGCAACAAAGGAGTTTTCCTGATAACAACTGACAACAACTGCAAGGTGCAAATTTTGGACAAAACCTTAATGACACACCAAAGATTCATTAATATCAAGGAAACTATACCATTACCACGTGCACATCAAACTCCTAACATTGCCCCAATAAAAATCAACTTGGAAAACATAGAACTAGACAATCTAAAAAGTGCATTGCAACAAGCAGAGGAAATCAATATACCCGATGACGATCTTCTAATCATCTCTAATACACCCAGTTGGTCATCGATTATGCTCTACGTCATCATAGCAACAACAGGAATAGGAATTGCAGTATACAAATTTTGGTGGAAACCCAGATCGGCGCAAATCGCAGTCCTGCAACCGGAAGCGGAAGAACTTCAGCATCAGTCGCAACCTGCTCTACGCCTCCATCTTAAGGGGGGAGGAGTTATGTCGGTGTAACACCGCCAAACACGCCGCCTCACAATGGTCACTATTGTAATGAGCCATTAAGATATCATATCATGGACTTCCGTGAACCATTTATGTAACGACTCTTTGTTAGATAAGTTTTAGTTTTAAATTTTATTAAAGAATAAAGTTAGTCTTAATTCGCTCTTCAAGCTGAACACACCTTGTGTTTTCTTTTTAAAAACCCTCTTGCCTTCGCCCGCAACCTAACTCGTGTCATAAGTATTTACAAACAGAAAGCCCAAAGATTTTAAAGCCAAAGTTAGTACGCCACCTATCTCCGGACTCGATCCAGCACACCGGATAAGTTCACCGCACTCTATAACCATCTGAATATAAAGTGCGTCGTCTGAATTGATTGAAAAAACTTTGATAGTAAACATGAGCCGCGGACAATATATAATAAAAGTACATTGCTTTACATTTACAAGAAAATAAAACATTTTGAAACAAGAGTATTTGTTTTTGAGCTTTGAATTTTTATTTTTCTACAATTTGCCTTTATGCTGCACCTTATTAATTTCTTTAATACGTTGCAGCCTAACTACATAGGCACTGTAGATTTGTATTATTATTTTGTCATTAAAACTTTGCTTTATTGGACTGACTTTGTTAAAGCCTTTTGTTTGCTTTATTTCTAAGGATGATTCTGTATCAAAATCATTTGTCGCAAATATTACCTTACGTGGTTTATTAAGATATGTTAGAAGCACATATATTTAAATGGTGATTACACGGTAAGATTTCCTGGGCTCCGCCTAATTGTAGTCTCCATTAATCTGGTAAGTGGTTGTTTTGCGCCGTATAAACATCTAATCTTGTATTTAATGGGGAAACAAATTATATTCAAAGAAATTAAAACGGATCACTGACTGCAGACATGTTTATTTTTCTAACGTTTCGAAATTATAAGTCAACAGGTTGAGTAAACAGGAATTAAGTTTTGTTGTTAGAGGATTCCTATTTTATGCTGATAAGTTGTCGTTTAAAAATAGGAAATTTTAATATTAGTCTACAAGAAAACTCTGATTATTTCGTTATTAAATGAGGTACTCTAGATAAGAAATTAAAAGAATTACGAATCCCAAAACAAGTTAAATGGTATGAAGTAGGTACAGTCAGTAATAAAAATGCTTAAGTAAATATTATTTTAACTAGTGTTTATTAATCAAAATCAGTCTTCTTGAACAAAATAAAGTATAGTAAAAAAATTTTTGGTTCTTTATTACAGGTACTTTTGCAATTACGTACTCGTATGTCTAGTTATCCGTGAATCAGACAGCGTAATTCCTACAAATAAAGGTTTTACAATAAGTCATAATGTTAAGTTATTTATAGTCTTCAAAATGCAACAATTGAAGAATATCACAATTTTACAAACGATCAACGATTAGTATTATTATCACAAAGTACCTGCCTATTAACTAAAAGTTATAAAATATCACAAAAAAAACAACTTTTGTCGGATCTACAACAGCAAAAACTTTAGAAAACTCATAAAACATATAAAATCAGCTTTGTACTTGATATAAATAATTTGTAAGGAAAGACTTTTATAAGTAAAGATTCTGCGTGACGAATAAAGTCCACTAATATCTTTCTTTTGATATCAAAAATAATATTTTTTAAATAATCATGTGTTATCAGTACTTTGGCCAATATTTAAGCATAAATATTTATTTATTTTATCTCATATTTCATTTTTTTATTTAATATAAGTTGTTTGCGAACTTGGCATTACATGTACATGTAGAATTCTAACATATCACAAGGGTTGTTTTGCATCCTAATTTTTAATCAAATTTTTGCCTTGACATACTTCCAACTTTTATAAAATATGTTTTAGAAAATCAACTATAAATATTTAAAAAAAAAACAATTTTACTTAGTCAAAATTATCAAATTTTTAGCATGACAATCATATCTTATTTATTTTTTACAACTAATAACAATGTTTTTATTTTATCCAAGCAGTGACGCGAATTTGTAAAGATATATGATCGTATAACTGATAATAATATAGGAATTGATTATGAGAAAGTGTTATGAGTTGTTATGTTTTGGTATTTATTGGGAATAGAATCAGTACTTCATTTCTGTATAAAAAAATGGTATTAGTTAGGAATACGTCATTTTAAATGCCCCATTGACCTCTATACTACTGCAAACTAGTAGTATAGAGGATAGTGACGCGGCCTGTCAAAGTGAAAGAACTTTATTCATTCAGGTTACGGAATGCAACGCTTATGAACTCTTACGAACTTGAAATATGCATTACATTTCAATTTCGCAAGAGTTAAGCCGTGAGAAAAGAGCTTACTCTTCAGCTCAGGAAACGAGGGAGATTTTGAGACAACCATTTTGGGCTGAATGATCCGTTTTGGAGATTTGATCAGGCGTCCAGGAATGGCCCCAGACTTGGAGACCCTTGGAGTTTAAGTCTCGCGGTTACCACAAAACACAACAAACTTTTCAAGCCGTTTAGAAAACTAACATTGATTAAGAAGTAAAGATTTGCGAGCAACATTTCGAAATGCCGTAAAATGAGCATAATTATGATCAACTCAGGAGTCATTTCTGAACGGCCAGTTCAAATCTCCAAAACGGGAGATCATTTGGCCCGAAAATAGGTGTCTTAAAATCTTTATCGTTTCCTGAGCTATGTGAGGGGTTGCTCTGTTTTATCGGCTATTGTATAAAATTGTATATTCAATTCAAACTACGACATTACTTTTGCGCCACTGTATAGATATCAGTATTATATAGAATGATTTCTAGTATAGTAGTTCCCACTTTTAACCTCCCACTTTTGGCTTCTTTGCATTATATCAAATAACTTAATAATATAAAAAAAATACAAATTAACTCTTCACCACCTACTTCTGTCACACAACCATTTACCACATCCTGGAGTAAAATCGATGTTCCATAACAGTGTTTATTGTGAGACCCTCAAGTCTCACAATAAACACTGATTTTACTCCATCATAACTTCGAAAACAGCAGGTAGGTGATTAAGGGTTAATTTATTAAATATTAATTTATTAGTATATTAAAAATCATCATGTATGTCTAGGTACTGTGAATATAGAATGCAAATAAAACTTTAATATTTTTAGCGGCCACGGATTCACCCTGGTCAGGAATATGGGCAAAGGTCATCTCACCAAGATGCATCTCATCGGATAGCGCTACTTAACTTTGATCCAAAGTTATGATTATATATTTAAAGACTAATAGTTAACTAAATTACGTTTAAAATTCACCTAGTACATATGATAGGTGTTAATTACACCAAGGTCACAGTAAATATCCCAAATCTAACTCCTGGGCCTAGGAGAAAGTTAGAAACATATACTTTACCGATAACCTTGCCGGAACGCTGGTTTCCGCACAACTCACATGATCTAACAGTGGATCACAATGTTTATTCACGTATTTCACAGTTTAATTAGTTCACCTCTATGTAAAATTATCCATTTATTTCACTGTTTATAGTTCAACTCGTGTATGGGTCACGGACCACACGAAAACACACCCAAAAACCGACATTCACGCGGATCAACAATAATCCGTTCAATCACTAGGTCGACCGTTCATATATGCATCGAACAAAGGCTAGTTTTTCAATTATTCCAATAGTTTTTAACAATTTTCAATAAAGCATAAGCGCGAACACACCAAAAAGGCGCAAACCGACTAAAGACAAGATGACAGATGTCCAAGTAGTGATATATATTGATGTTGATACCGACATAGTGATGTTGCGTAATAAATCGACTATTATCGCGAATTCCACTGCATGGCAAAAAGAAAAAGGGAAGCCTCCCTTTCTCTCTTCCACTTTCACTTCAATGATTTAACCCTGTAGAAAGGAATATACTTTAAACACACTTATTTGCTAGTATTGAGGTTTTCCACTTTAATTAATTATTTATTGTTTTAGGTTAGGTATTTATTAATTTGGTATAGATGTTACGGTAAAGATAAAGATAAAGATAAAGATAAATTTATTATTACGAAAGTATTTTTTACAAAAACATATACATGAAATTAGGTAGCAGATACATGATAACGTCTATTAATAATATCTTGGGATGTAAGGGGGCGAGGGATGTAAGGGGGCGCATCACCATCTTTCGCTCCAAGCCAACCTCACCTGCACGCGGTACATCCTGCTGTACAACGAACGAGGCTCTGGCGACCGGCTGGTGGCGGTATAACCATCCCAATTTAAGGCGAAGCTAAAGTAACAGGTCAGTGACGGGCAGCAGCGTCACTGATGCGAGAGCTACGCCCTGCGATCGCCAACCCGCCTGCCCAGCGTGGCGATTATGGGCATTACCTCCATATGCACCAAGCACAAAAGCCACGGCCCCCAGTTCCCGGCAGTCACGCTATTCCTGGACATGGTGGCGTCCACGGTAACGGCGTGGCGGGGGGTGCTAAGAATCTCCGGGCTACGGAAGGCCATCACAACCGACTGACCCTGGCGACGTATAACGGACGCACGCTACGGCTAGACTCGCATCTGGCACAACTTGAGGTGGAACTTGGGAAGATTAGGTGGCATATCCTCGGGTTAAGTGAAGTCCGAAGAGAGGGAGAGGACACCATAACCCTCGAGTCAGGCCACCTTATGTACTTCCGCGAGGGAGACCAACAATCCCAAGGTGGTGTTGGGTTTCTGGTAAATAAGTCCCTTTCTGACAACGTTGTGGAAATGTCTAGCGTGTCGAACAGGGTAGCGTACCTCATTATCAAGCTCACCGAGAGGTATAGCCTCAAGGTAGTGCAAGTGTACGCACCGACCTCGGCACATCCAGACGACGAAGTGGAGGATATGTTCGATGACATATCGAGGGCCCACCACTCCACCACTAAGACCCACTACAACGTTGTTATGGGGGACTTCAACGCTAAAGTGGGAGTACAAAATTGCAGCGAATTGGTAGTAGGATCCCATGGATTTGGAAGCAGAAATCATAGGGGGCAAATGCTAGTCAACTTCCTCGAACGGGAGGGGCTCTTCTTGATGAACTCCTTTTTCAAGAAACAGCCCCAAAGGACGTGGCAAAGCCCCGACACTATGACGAAAAACGAGATCGACTTCATCATGACGGACAAAAAGCATATATTTAGAGACGTCACCGTGATCAACAGGTTTAATACCGGTAGTGATCACCGACTTGTCCGAGGCTCTCTGAATATCGACTTCAAGGCGGAACGTGCCCGTCTGATGAGGTCCAGGCTCCGACCTACTTTGCTCCAAACCATGATAGGATCCGAAGCGTTCCAGTCAAACCTGGATAACCGATTTGCTGCCATGGAAACGACAACAGACGTAAACCAGAAGCTCGTAAATGTGGTTCGGATACTCAGGGAAGAAGGTACGAGATTTTGTGAAATGCAGCGTAAGGGCAAGAAGTCAAAGCTTTCGGAAAGGACTTTAGGGCTAATGAAGGAACGACGTGAAAACCCACCCGTCACTTCGTCGGAAAAGCGCGCTCTAAACCAAGAGATCAACAAGCTTATACGACACGACCTTCGGTGCTCCAACACTTTTTCGATTAAAAGAGCGATCGAGCAGAACCGGGGGTCAAAAGTGTTCGTACAATCTCTTGGAAGAAGCTACCTGACGAAGTTGACCACAACAAGTGGAGAAGTCGTTTCTTCGAAGCCGGCATGGCGGCAGTCCTCTCCGAAGTGGAAGGCTTCTATGGCCGGTTATACGCTTCGCATGCATCTCGACCTGATCCAGAAGATGAGGGTCCTAGAGCCACTCTAACACGCCACTACACCGAAGACCTGCCAGAAGTCAACATTGACGAAATCGTGCTGGCTCTTAGACAGCTAAAAAATGGAAAAGCCCCTGGAGAGGATGGCGTTACAACAGAGCTGTTAAAGGCTGGAGGTAAACCCGTACTGAGGGAGCTCCAAAAGCTCTTTAATGCTGTCCTGTTCGAAGGGAGAACTCCGGAGGCGTGGAGTAGAAGCGTAGTCGTCTTGTTCTTCAAAAAAGGAGATAAGACCCGGCTGAAGAACTACCGACCTATTTCTCTTCTGAGCCACGTCTATAAGCTGTTTTCAAGAGTCATCACGAACCGCCTTGCGCGAAGACTTGACGAATTCCAACCACCGGAACAGGCTGGATTTCGGAGCGGATATGGCACCATAGACCACATCCACACAGTGCGGCAGATTATACAAAAGACCCAAGAGTATAATCAGCCCCTGTGTCTAGCATTCGTGGACTATGAGAAGGCCTTTGACTCGATTGAAATCTGGTCCGTTCTGGAGTCTCTGCAGCGATGCCAAGTAGATTGGCGATATATCCAAGTGATGAGATGTCTCTACGAAGCCGCAACAATGTCCGTCCAAGTACAGTATCAGGAAACAAAACCTATACCATTGCATCGAGGAGTGAGGCAAGGGGACGTTATCTCCCCGAAACTGTTCACAAATGCAATGGAGGATATGTTCAAGACGCTGCACTGGAAAGGGCGGGGCATCAACATCAATGGTGAATACATTTCTCACTTGCGATTTGCAGATGACATTGTCATTATGGCGGAAACGCTGCAGGACCTGCAACTGATGCTGAATGACCTGGCTGACTCCTCTGTACGCATCGGCCTACGGATGAACTTGATAAAACCAAGGTCATGTTCAATGAACATGTACTACCGGAACCGATAGCGGTGCACGGCGCCGTTCTCGAAGTTGTTCAAAAATATGTGTACCTCGGGCAGTCATTGCAGTTAGGTAGAAACAACTTCGAGGACGAGGTGAACAGGAGAATTCGGTTGGGTTGGGCAGCGTTTGGTAAGCTACGTCAAGTCTTCTCATCGTCGATCCCACAATGTCTAAAGACTAAAGTCTTTAATCAGTGCGTCCTACCCGTCATGACATACGGAGCCGAAACGTGGACACTGACGGTATGGCTAGTCCACAAGTTCAAAGTCGCTCAGCGGGCTATGGAAAGGGCTATGCTCGGAGTTTCTCTTAGGGACAAAATCAGAAATGAGGTGATCCGGCAGAGAACCAAAGTTATCGACATAGCCCACCGGATTAGCAAGCTGAAGTGGCAGTGGGCTGGCCATATTGGCCGAAGAACCGACAACCGTTGGGGTAAACGAGTTCTTGAGTGGAGACCACGGCACGGCAAACGTAGTGTAGGACGCCCTCAGGCCAGGTGGAGTGATGATTTACGCAAAACGGCTGGCAGGAGCTGGATGCGAGAAGCCGAAGATAGAACAAAGTGGCGTGCAATTGGAGAGGCCTATGTCCAGCAGTGGACTGCGATAGGCTGATGATGAATAATATCTTAGAACAACACATACGGTCATCTGATCCCAAACTAGGCAGAGCCTGTACTATGGCAACCAGACAACTGATAAACATACCTACATTTTAATAACTAAAAATGTATATAGTTTATAAAAAATAACTAATATAGGGATAACAACAGGGTGCCTGTACTAGGGTAAATCTGTGCCACAGGCGTTAGGGGCACTTGTAGTAAACTATTAGAACCTATTTAAATATATATCTATACTTATAATAAATCTGTAGAGAGGTCAATTCTGTACATGAAATATATTTCCAAAATAACTATCAGGGGGTGATTAGGGATCGATACTGATGCCAAAAATGCAATCAGTAAAATTTTTGTCTGTCTGTCTGTCTGTCTGTATAACCGTTATAGAAACAAAAACTACTCGACGGATTTTAACGAAACTTGGTACAATTACTTTTCATACTCCTGAGTAGGTTATAGTATACTTTTCATCACGCTACAATCAATAGGAGCTGAGCAGTGAAGGAAAACGGGAGAAGTTACTCCATTTTTTAAGCTTTCGTCGCGTGTGCAACCGTAATGGTTAAAGCTACACAGAAATCATGTATGACAGAAATGTTCTCCTTAAAATTATATAAAAAATATCCCACGACAGCATATGTCTATCTTTTATGGTTGACTCACAATATCACGTGTAACTCCCGATAGCATAGTAGTTCGAAGCTTTCTGATTATATTTGTCTACTCTTACATTTATAACACTCTCAGTCATCCCTAATTAAAAAAGTTAACATAATTAACTATTCCATAAAAAATACTAATAGAAATCGGTATAGAAACACCAAAGTTATACATGAAATACGCTATTATTAGCGTATTTCATGTATAACTTTGGTGTTTCGAAGCCATCGCGCGTGAATACTGAATCATGCTATCTATCTATATCTATACATATAATAAAATTGTAAATTTCACGTGTCTGTACATGGCCGAACATAGTGAAAAAAAATATTGACAGACAGACAGACATTTATAACATTTTTAGAAATGTCTGTCTGTCTGTCTGTTTGTTTGAACACGCATCACGCAATAACTATTGGACAGATTCGGTTGAAATTTTGTATGTGTATTCTAATAAGTCTGGATTAACATATAGGCTATAATTTATCACGCTATTTCCCATAGGAGCTAAGCAATGACGGATAATGTCTGTAGCTATTTATCGTTATAAAACAATAACTACTTGACGGATCTTCATGAAAATTTGCAGTTTTATTGTAAATACTATAGGTCATTACTTGCACTATAAATCATTATGCTATCGTCTATGGGGAGTGAGCAGCAACGTATGTTTTGTCGAACCATTATGGTTTTTCACAATTTTTTCCACAATAAGACATTATTTACAATTGTAACCCATGGAAACAATAACTTCACGCTAAAACTATTAGGAGCTTAACACAACATTTTCAATTTTCTTAAGATCAGCTATTTTAACCGTGTTTGCATCAGCTGAGGTGGTCTACTGGCACAAGTAGCGGTATTAAACGAGCGAGGTCGGAGGATCGACTCCCTAATTGCGAGTCTCTTTTTGTGTTGTGTTAAAATTATTTTTACTCTTTTTTAAGTATTTTTCTAAAAGTATACTTATTTATACAAGCTTTTATTTTCGACTTTAACATGTTTACTTTGTTTAACAAATTTTCATATTAATAATCACTTCCAATAGGCACCTTTATCATTGTTTTGCATGAATAGTGATTATGTTATAAATGTAGAAATGAAAAACAATATTACATTACAAATAAACAGTAATTACTTGATATTTTCTAGAATTTATAAATGTTAATTGCTTAAAAAAATGAAAGATTAAGTCCGCGTTACATCAAAATAAAACACGTGGCGCCATCTGTGATTCGATTTCTTCTGAGTGCCAAAATTGCTTACCTACAAATGTTAATAAACTTTCGCGATTTGTACACATTATGAAAATATATGTATTACGGGTCTTGATCGCGTGAATAATTTAAGGTTAAATACCTTGCTTACCTACGTTTAATATGCATGATAGTTTAATATAAAATCATCAAGTATAAAAATAAACTTATCCAGTTTTGAAAATAGATGGCGTTTAAATACAAATTAAAAAGAATCAGGAAAATTGATTTAAAAAAAAAAAACTGAAATTCTTACGTAGAGGGATATGAATATATGATGATCTTAATTTGCGACAGGTTGACACACCTATTTTTAAATTCACCAATGTAGACATTATAAAATAATATTTTAATCTTCTAAAGTGAGTGAAAAAAAATATTGAAATAAGTTTAGAAATAGTATTTAAACACAAAAAAAGATATCTGAGTATATCTTTTAGAAACATTTGAATGTTGTTTGTTTGTTTAAACACGCATCACAGTACCGCGGGAATGCAATTTTTAAAACTATTTTGCCCCGGCAAAATAGTTTTAAAACATTGCATTCCCGCGGTACAAACACGGACACAAAGTAGGTGTACTTTAGACTCGGAAAAGATCGCTCAGGCAGGACATAACCTGCGATCATAGGGAATCTGTGAGAGTTTTTTTTCATCATACCTTTATTACCTATGTATAAATTATCTTGAAGGAGCGGCTAGGTACCTCCGATTAAAAGGTCCGATTTAAAAGTGTCGGAGCCGAAGTTGGAGTCGGAGGTTTAAAATCAATCGGAATTTTCGACCTATCGGAGTCAGAATCGAAGCTCCTTAACTCAAAATTTCGCACCAGTAATTGGGCGGTTTCGAGCTTCATTTAACTCGAAACCGCCCCAGTACTCGCGTGGTGGGGGAATTTTTCAATATTAATAGTATTTGATGTAATGCAAATCACTTTTTTGTCGAAGTGTGGTCGTGGGAATTTTAATAATTTGTCTTCTAACTGTCTGGCGCCATAAACTTTATCGCCCTTCATTTTGCTGCACTGGGCATTTGCTTGGCTTGCCCTGCCATATGTTGGGCCCTGATTAAAGCTAGGCCCAAATATCCATAGATGCCACAGAGCATTGTGGAGCATGTTTACAATATGTTTTACACAGAAGTTGAATTGTAATATAAACTACCTTAATATAAACCCAACTTCCACGCGAACGAAGTCGCGGGCACAGCTAGTCTATAAATAAAACATGTAGGTACATACTTATTGGTAACAAATAAAATATAAATAATTAGCAATGTTTATATCATATTATGATGCGTTTAGGTGTCCTCATTATAGTCTATGCTATTTATTTAATTAGATTCAGCAATCTTTTTCGCCGGACATTCTGAGTCACCTGTTTTGTGATCGCTTGGTTTTTTAAAACGTACGCAAGTTACACATTTTGGCGAGTCATTTTTCTTTGGGCACTCATTTACCTGGTGACCTAGTTCACTGCACTGTCCGCACGTGTATGTTGCTTCGCTACAAGTTCGAGCTGCATGTCCATATTGTTGGCATTTGAAGCATCTGGTGACTAACGTGAAGTCCCGAACTGGGCAGGACGTCCAATTGATAAATACACGATCTTGATTTATAAGGGCCTTTCTTATGCTAGCCGACACTTCCAGTACAAAATTGCATGTTGGTGCGTCTTTTCTTCCCGATTTGTGACTTAACTTCATAGAGGACATGTACGATTCACGCGTTAGGTTTGGTATCTTGTCAGTTAGGTTTTGCTCAAATATGCAGTCAAACACTTCCTGGTCACGTAGAGTAGCTGGAACTCCGATGACTGTGATTTTAGGTCTTCTTTTATGCGGCTCTTCCACCTTCAGCCCGGAACTGGTTAGCTGGGTCGACTTACGAAGTTTCTCTATATCGTCCTTTGTTTCAGTGCTGATAATTACACCGCCGTTCTTGGTCCTACGTAGTCCTCTTACATGCAATTTTAGTTGCTCTGGGCAGATAATTTTTTGGACTAGACATTTAGTGTCGTCACTGGATTTTTGTCCATCTTTTGGGTATATTGCTATTGAGCTAAAACTTTTAGGCCGCAGAATATTATTATTACGGGTCTTGACCATTTCGGCAAAGGAGAGCTTGTCTTGACTTACTGGTTTATTGCAGGATTCTTCCATGGTCTGCTTGATAGCTTTTTTGAAATCATTAAGGCATTCAGCTAGGTCCTGGTTTTCCTTCAAGGCTTCTAGTGAAGTATGAATTAAAATAGCTTTTTCCTTTAATGATTGATAGTGCACAGCCATTTGAGAAACTCCATTTCCCACCTTTCGCGCAATAGTATTTATCCTTAGCTTTTGCGCTGAGTTCAGTTTCCCGTCTGCAGCAATCTGACATACCTCATTCAGACATTGTTCAATTGATGTCATTCAGTGCTTGATATCGCTGGTCCTCAAGGCTTCAACGGTGAGGTTTTTTGTATGTTGAGACTGAGGTGTGCTGGGAGGGCTGCGAGGGCTACTTTCCATAGTAGCCATAGTTTGATTTACTCGATTTTCATTCTATAATTTACTTATTCACTATGAATTGCTAGTGTGTAGTAATCTAGGTCACTGATTTTAATAAACATGTATAAATAATGCTAATATTAAAACGCACGTCTGTTCACTACAAAAGTCGGCAAATATCCCTCAACTGTTCTAATCCCTCACGGTAAGAGTGATTAGAACAGCCTCAGCGTGCGAGCAGCACGCCGAGGCGGCGAATGCGACCATAGGCGTTTTGTTACGCAAGGACAAAAAGGCTGCACTTCCCGTAGCGCCGGATAAAATGTGATTCTAAGCGATTAACAAATACGAACTTGACAGTTTAATGATCATCTTCATTAGCGATCATCATCAACAATAATTCTCAACAATCAATCGTCATCATTAATTTGTTACAATAAGACTATAAAAATACAAAAACGCATTAAATACCTAGAACTAATTGAATACATTAATCTGTACTAAGGTTAAATTATTAATACTCACTGGTAAAAGTGATTAATTTCTTACTTTAACCACGAATTCTGGTAATTATATTAGACAATTATTAATAATTATCAATTTATCATTCTTACCGTAACCTGGATAAAAATAACATAAAAATTTCTACTGCACTATACCAGTACAGTGGCGTCTACTAATGTAAAATGTTAAATGGTTGGATTGGAATTACGGAACTTAATCTCATAGCGAGTTCAAAACGTTGACTGCCTTCAATACTGTCAACAGTTTCTTGTTCCAGACAGTAGGGACTGTATAGACACCACTGTCTGGACGCTAAGAAATCCAGCCAGACTGACGGCAGGGTATTTCTCTACTTCACCAATATGACATAATATTAAAAACCTTCGCTAAACAGCGGACGGGGAGAGACAGCGACACAACTTGAACATTTGTAATGCACTTGTTTCACTGACCTCTATACTACTAGTACGCTGGAGTGGCTACCCCGTACATAGTGACAGCAATTTCAAATGCCGAATAGAACAGGACAAATGGCCTTTGTGGTTATCCTTGGTACACAAGTATAGACTTCCATTAAATTTTTACAACTTTACGTCCGTAACGTCAAAATCGAATGGAAGATTTTTGTTGTCGGCGTTAGTAGTTGTAGTTTATGTAGAAAATGTCACACAGAGCCGTCGCGCTTAACGCTCCCCTAGCGGTCACGTCACGTCGCCGCCGCGCTCGGCGGGGATACAACAGGTGTGCGGCCTGACGGAGCGCGAGCGGGACGGCAAGGTTAACTATACGTTGTTTTCTATAGAAATTCATTTGATTAGTCAAACAGACAGCAGAACGGGAGTACGTTGCGCCCAACGTATTGCCGGCGTTGTCAAAAGTCACAAAACTGAATAAGGAAGGTGGACAAATTGATTGAAATTGTGCGGCCAGCGCGACGCTTGCGGGATCGTCTTGCCTGCAGTGTGACATCCACGCCGCGACGCCCGTCCGATCAGCGCCCCGATGCTGTCTCGCCCAGTACCCTGTTTGACGAAGGCTTTAGAAAATGATTCCTTTTTTGTCACTCCTCTGGGACTACATTATTGGTTTACTTATATAACACAATTCCATTCTTAATTAATTTGAAATTAAAACTTTTAACCCAAGGTACCAATTTTATAAGAACAAATTGAAAGTTTTTACTTTTTAATGAACAAAGTCAGATCAACGAAATTAAAACAGTTAATAAAATAATTATATAAATTAAATTTTAAATTCATCTTGAAAATAATTAATTATGAAGAAAAAGTCAAAATGTGAGTCAGACCACGTGCAATTTAGGGTTCCGAATGGAATCTGATGTCTAATTTACATGAACTGGTTAGGCGGTTAGTCAGTTTAAATTATATTTCTTTATATTCTAAATGGTTTTCTAGTTGCATACACGCGTTACATCACATACGCGCTTTGTGAAATCGGTCTCGGTACCGGCCGGACACAAGGGTCCTACGAATTTATTGGTCGCGAATACGGCTCTTGTGATGTCAGCGCTCCTTTGGAATCACTTCCGAAAAATATGTTCACGATGTACTTTGAAAGCTAGCTTCAAAGTTTTCAGCACTTTTTTTTTTATTTTTTAAATATTCATATATATTTTTATGAACTCTTCCATAAATAGTCTTCCAGTGCAAGTATGTCCTCGTTTTGTGAACTGAACAAGAGTGCACGCAAACCACATACCGACCAGAGGGGTATTGAATTCCTGGTTGAAGGCGCTTACGATCTGCGAGGTAAGGCGAAAGAAAACGTCTTTTATGTGTTTTGTGTGCTGAAAACCATTTGGAACAGATAGTTATTTGAGCTCAGATCAAACCCATTTATATATCTATGTACGATTTATGGGGTACATTTAATAAGGTCATAACAAAAAATAAAACAACGTAATAAATAACTTTTAATTTAATAAGTCTTATTGAATCAAAAATTATTAATAAAAAGTAGATTTTTTTTGGAATTAAAAAATAACGTCAAAAATTCCATCTTGCCCTTGCCCTGAGGGCAGAATGGAAAACTTGTTCGGGCCAGATGGAATGTACAGGAAATCTCTACATTTTACTACAGTTTACACACATAAAACTACCACCTTCTGTATCGATATAGAATTCATGGCTTAATCATTACATACTGCTACAA
Organism: Herminia tarsipennalis; assembly: GCA_945859575.2. NCBI lineage: Eukaryota > Metazoa > Arthropoda > Insecta > Lepidoptera > Erebidae > Herminia > Herminia tarsipennalis. The sequence continues at coordinate 25,796,703 of OX243834.2, read as the reverse complement.
TTCTTTTGAAAAAACAGGTTTATACCTCCCTAGGTTTTTGGACAAGTCCGTTTTTAATATGACGACGTATCGTTCCGATTGGAATTCCATATTTTTTTATGCTGAGCTTATTGATGTAGTTTTAGCTTCGTTCATCGCCATCTGCATCGTTTCTTCAGTCCAAAAACCTCTATTGCTTTTCTAAAACAATGTCAAACAATAATATTAGTTAAAGAAATTAAAAACAGGAAATCAAATTTGCAAAAATGCGCGGGCAAGATAGAAACTCTTCAAACTTGCCGTAAAGGGCAATTTTCCATCTTGCCCATATACCAATATAAAAATATTTCCAATAATAATATAAAAAATACTTTAAAAATGTTTTATTATTTCTCTAATTTAAATATCAATTCACTCAAACTATTTCTAATAGGTCCTTAATATAAATGCTTAATAGTAATTACTCACCTTGTTAAAGTTAGGTGGCGCGTGCCGAACTGAGCTGTCGTTCGTAAATGCAAGATGGCCTGCCTTTGTGTGCGTGTGGACTTGGGCGCTTCGTTGCGCGGTCTCCTTCCATCTTGCCCCCCCCCCCCCTATTCTACAATATTAATCAGTAAATACATCATGCACAATAAGACTAATAGATTACTGTGGGAACATTTGAGAAATTACATTATCTATACTAATATTATAAAGCAGAAGAGTTTGTTTGTTTTTTTGTTTGAACGCGGTAATCTCAGGAACTACATCAGTAGTTCTATAGGCTATATATATATCATCACGCTACGATCAGTAGGAGCGGAGCAGCAATGATAAATGTTGCAAAAACGGGGAAATTTTACGCAGACGAAGTGGCGCGGGACAGCTAGTACATGATAAACACAGTAAATACAGTAGCAGTTTTAATAAAAAAGTAGTATCAAACTAAAGGTTGTTTATTATAAAATAATCTAGTAGTCTACTACTGTGTGTTGATGACAAGAGACGTTTGTCGCGTGGTTATCATTATTTTATTGTACCGATTGGTTGATAGTGCATTTTTAAACTCTGTTGCACCTTAGCAGCCGTTACGGACAAACCCCTCCTTTCGAGCGTGTCGTGAAAAAGGTAAATCACACTAATATTATAAAAGCAAAAGTTTGTAAGTGTCTAAACGGCTTTAGCGATTTTAATAAAATTTGGTATGGAGTTAGTTGACACCCTGTATTAACACATAGGCTAATAAATCGCGAGTAACATCGCAAGGCACAGCTAGTAACCTAATTATTACCACATCCCTAAAGCTAACTTACTCAGTGTCGTTGATTGGCGAGGATTCGAACCCCGGGCACTGGCACCGATAATGTGAGTCGAAGTCGGCCTTTTCTCCACTGCGATATGTGAACACTAGGCGCGGTCGCCGAAATTTTGCCCCCTTGCTTAACTGCTACGCCAATTTGTGAGTACTACGACGTGATTACGTCGTCACTGACCGTGCTACGTGCTTTTGTGTCGGCTACTCGCACGACCTGTGGTCTTACCACCAAAAGCTTTCGTTTTGTCGTCCGTTGACGGATCGTACACTTAGCTGCCACAAAAGGCTTTTGTTTCGACGTTGGGTCCATCGAGGGAGAGATTTGACATTGCGGCCGTCGATGTACCTACTCCCAAAGTACATTTAACGTCATCGTTTCAAAATTAAAGGTCTATTTCAACGACAGTCTTGCACCTTTCCTTAGACCATTCGGATTTCTTAATTATTTATGAAATGACAAAATTTCCATTGCTCGACGAAATTGTCAATGAAGAAACGGCTGAGGAAAGCCAAAAAGTGTCCACCGCCCGCAAGAACTTGTTTTAGGAAACAAATTCAGACATGGAAATTGTCTTTAATTTTAGACTTTTTTTTTTATATACAGAAGTCTAGTCTATTTGAAGTTGTACGTATTACCTAACACATTTCATCTTTAAAAACATATTATGGCTATTTGTGTAAAATAATAATAATAATAATATACTCTTTATTGTACACTAAATATACAAGAACAAGGTGGTATACATTGTATAACTTACATGTAGGTACAATGGGCGGCCTTATCGCTAATAGCGATCTCTTCCAGGCAACCTTTGGATGGATAGAAACAAATTATCTACAAGAAATAAATAGCGGTAGTGTACAGCATGAATAAATAATATGGGTATATTATTATATTTAGCTATATACATATATTTAAGTATAATAATCTAAACTTATCAAGAAATTAGAACAAAATAGATATTTATAGTTATAAGTAGTCAGATAATGAGCCTTCGACATCCTTTTAAACGATACCAACGACTGAGCACGTCTAATAGGCAGAGGCAATGCATTCCAAAGTCTTGCTGCCTCAACTGTAATGAATGATCTCAAATCCTCCGATGACCTCAGGGACCTCGAATGTGTGTCATGCAGGAACTTGAAACGTTCTTTGAGATACAAGGGAGTGAAAGGATTAAAAAGTATCCTGTACAGCAATGAAAGAATGTGAGTATTCCGACGAAGACGAATTGGGAGCCACTTGAGCTCGTTACGGAATTTTGAAACGTTATCATATTTGCGCATGCCAAATATAAATCTAATCAAGTCAAGCTCAAGTCTGTCAAGTTGCTCCTCGGTGAGGTCAAGATAGCTGGCATCAGCATAGTCAAGTATAGGTAGAAGAAGAGACTGTGCCAGCGCAATTTTAGTGGTAATGGGGAGAAAGTTGCGGAGTCTTCGCAAAGAGTCTGTAGATGCAAATAACTTACGGCTGACCTCTTGCAGTTGAGGACCCCAAGATAAGGTTTTGTCAATGAGAACACCCAAGTTCTTTACAGTGTCGCTAATCGTTATAGAGGTACCGTTGAGTGTAACTTGTGGCAATTGGTTCAGACCATGGTGGTTGGATTAACCTTCAGACCATGGTGGTTTCTCCATTCTCATATACGCTCCAAATCCGTGTTAATAATTGAAAAGGCTAGTGGCAGCTGTCGCAGTGGTGCTTGTGTGTAGATTTTAAGATCATCTGCATAAAGGTGGTAGGATGAAACTAATTGGTTAGAAATAGCATTTATAAAAATTGCGAAGAGAAGAGGAGAAAGAACACCACCCTGCGGTACACCAACCGTTACATCGCACCAGGAAGAATAAGAGTCTTCAATGCGTACGCGTTGTCGGCGACCAGACAGATAACTATGAAACCAGTCAAAACCGTTTGAGATATGTTGATAGAGCGTAGTATACCAAGTAGAATATTGAAATCAACAGAATTGAAGGCATTACTGAAATCAAGTAAGGAAAGGACTGTTAGATTTTCTTCTTCCATGCCTTGTCTAATATCATCAGTAACACTAACAAGAGCTGTAACAGTGCTGTGGGCAGAACGGAAACCGGACTGAAAGGGATTGAGGAGGCAATTTCGAGATAGAAATGCACTAAGTTGGGAATGGATGAGTCGTTCAATTACTTTGGAAAGGAACGGTAGTATAGATATTGGTCGGTATTCTGAGAACGATAAAGGATTTGATTTTTTAGGAAGAGGAATTATTTGGGCATCTTTCCATATTCGTGGAAAGAAACCGCTGGTAATGGAAAAGTTCAAGATATTTGTTACGATAGGAAGAATCTGGTCAAGGATAGGCAAGATCATGTTACGGCTGATACAGTCAGTACCTACTGCATTCGATGTAATTGATACTACGCTCTTTCTAACATCACAATCAGTAAATGATTTAGAACAAAAGGAGGATAGTTAGATAATGGAAGTAATGAAAGATGATGAAAGATGCCCAAATAATTCCTCTTCCTAAAAAATCAAATCCTTTATCGTTCTCAGAATACCGACCAATATCTATACTACCGTTCCTTTCCAAAGTAATTGAACGACTCATCCATTCCCAACTTAGTGCATTTCTATCTCGAAATTGCCTCCTCAATCCCTTTCAGTCCGGTTTCCGTTCTGCCCACAGCACTGTTACAGCTCTTGTTAGTGTTACTGATGATATTAGACAAGGCATGGAAGAAGGAAATCTAACAGTCCTTTCCTTACTTGATTTCAGTAATGCCTTCAATTCTGTTGATTTCAATATTCTACTTGGTATACTACGCTCTATCAACATATCTCAAACGGTTTTGACTGGTTTCATAGTTATCTGTCTGGTCGCCGACAACGCGTACGCATTGAAGACTCTTATTCTTCCTGGTGCGATGTAACGGTTGGTGTACCGCAGGGTGGTGTTCTTTCTCCTCTTCTCTTCGCAATTTTTATAAATGCTATTTCTAACCAATTAGTTTCATCCTACCACCTTTATGCAGATGATCTTAAAATCTACACACAAGCACCACTGCGACAGCTGCCACTAGCCTTTTCAATTATTAACACGGATTTGGAGCGTATATGTGAATGGAGAAACCACCATGGTCTGAAGGTTAATCCAACCACCATGGTCTGAACCAATTGCCACAAGTTACACTCAACGGTACCTCTATAACGATTAGCGACACTGTAAAGAACTTGGGCGTTCTCATTGACAAAACCTTATCTTGGGGTCCTCAACTGCAAGAGGTCAGCCGTAAGTTATTTGCATCTACAGACTCTTTGCGAAGACTCCGCAACTTTCTCCCCATTACCACTAAAATTGCGCTGGCACAGTCTCTTCTTCTACCTATACTTGACTATGCTGATGCCAGCTATCTTGACCTCACCGAGGAGCAACTTGACAGACTTGAGCTTGACTTGATTAGATTTATATTTGGCTTGCGCAAATATGATAACGTTTCAAAATTCCGTAACGAGCTCAAGTGGCTCCCAATTCGTCTTCGTCGGAATACTCACATTCTTTCATTGCTGTACAGGATACTTTTTAATCCTTTCACTCCCTTGTATCTCAAAGAACGTTTCAAGTTCCTGCATGACACACAGTCGAGTCCCTGAGATTGTGTATTCAGAGCACAAAAAAGATGTGTACGAGCTATCTGTAGTTTAAAACAAACTCAATCATGCAAACCCCTTTTTCTAGAATTAAAAATTCTAACTTTACCAAGTTTATATATATTTGAAACAGTTATATTTATAAAAACAAATCGGGATTTGTTTGAACATCGTACAAGGGAACGCCATTTAGACAAACTATGCATTCGTCCTTCTAAAACAGCTCTCCTACACAGAAGTGTTTTCTGCATGGGACCAAAAATTTACAATAACTTACCATCACATTTACGGAATGAAAACAATTTAATTATATTCAAAAAGCTAATCCATGATTTACTTGTAGGAAAAGCTTATTATTCAGTTTCGGAATACATGGAAGATAAGGACATTTAATGAATAATTTAAATTATTTTATTACTTAATCAACTTGTATTTATTATTACTTGACATTATTTCACCTATTGACATTTTATGGTTATATTGACATTGTATATTTCATTATTCAATTTATTATTGTGAAATTAAATTTATTTATAATGGGATTATTTCATTTTAGAACTACCACTTAATTTAATTTTTGCATGCATTTAAGCAGAACATGGTGAAACTATTATATCATGTACTATCTATGTAAAACCCATGTTATGCAAATAAAGTTATTTGATTTGATTTGATTTGATTTGATCTGAGGTCATCGGAGGATTTGAGATCATTCATTACAGTTGAGGCAGCAAGACTTTGGAATGCATTGCCTCTGCCTATTAGACGTGCTCAGTCGTTGGTATCGTTTAAAAGGATGTCGAAGGCTCATTATCTGACTACTTATAACTATAAATATCTATTTTGTTCTAATTTCTTGATAAGTTTAGATTATTATACTTAAATATATGTATATAGCTAAATATAATAATATACCCATATTATTTATTCATGCTGTACACTACCGCTATTTATTTCTTGTAGATAATTTGTTTCTATCCATCCAAAGGTTGCTATTCCACGAATAAATATGAATTGAATTGAATTGAAATTGTGAATATTACCTCTGTGGCGCGGTGGGAGTGTATCCGACTGCTACGCATGAGGTCGTGGGTTCGATTCCCACACGGGACACCACTTTGTGTAAACCACAAATTGTTGTTCCGGGTCTGGGTGTACTTTGTGTCCGTGACTTGTATGTTTGTAAAGTCCCCCGTGACACAGGGCTTGTACCCTACTGCGGGAGTCGTCTTTAAAAAAAAAAAAAAAAATTATATATATATTATATTTATAACCATACGGTTAATTCCTTAACTAACTTTTTTAAAACCTTACATCACTAATCTGTATTTGCCTTTTTATGTGCAGTTCCTCCTGTGACAACTTATTTAGGTATTTTCGAAGCTAGCATGTATGCTTATAATGATAATAATAAATGATGAAAAATATTTTATCACTTAGGAAGCAAAATACTACATTTATAAAAAGCCGATTCAACATGTACATGTGAATGACTGTTAGCAAACAACAAGTTAAGCCGGAGAAAAGAATAGGCAATAAAACTCGCGACCACTCCAACTCCTTTTTGAAATTGGCAATGCTTACAATGTTTTTTCGTTTATGTTTTAGGTAAGGCACTATTATATTAAACATCATATTAAAGGACTGATGTATTTATGTATGACACACTCTTCTAACTATTTAGGTACCTATATTGCTATAACTAACTTAGCTTGTATGTGGGTTCAACGCCCTATTATTATTTTTTAAAGAAAAAAATGTAACGAGTTCCTTACATATAATAATGATATCTTTCAACAACTCACACGACAATTGCATTTTTTAAAGTAATTGGCCAATTGGTTGTTACAAATGCTCTCTGTATCGAAGCAAGAACAAGGCCGTAATAGTTGAAAACTTTATTAGTATGCGATAAAATACTGTTTGGGTCTCTTCGAGCTATTTGTAACCACATTTTTCGCCTTTTGGGATTCGTTGGAACGAAAACAAACAGTTAGTCGGGAGTTTTTATAGAGGTACCTGACCTCTGTGGCACTACACACTATTTATATTTTTATTCAATAAATTTAAAGTAAAAACATGAAATCGACTTTATCCGTATATTTTTGTTGTTGTGAATCAACTTGTTTACATGTAGATGGCGTCACATCTCTCATATGGCTAACGCCATTACAAAACAGCGTTTTTGCCGCGACTGTGAAAATTTAAACTTTTAAATTGTTTTTTAATAGTAAATTCTGCAGATATTCCAAAAATATTAACGTAATGTGCTTATTTATGCATTAAAGAACAATAAAAAACGATTTTCTAAAATTAGTCAAATAGCCTATTGAGGTTAATTTTGAGGTGAAAGTGATTGTATCAGTGAATCAATGTTATCAAAAAAGCCTGACTTAGTAGGCCAGTTGTAGCAAGCTTATGAGTTTGCTACGAAGTCGTAGCTTCGTAGAATGGGGTCTACGTGCTACGCTCAAAGAGTTAAATTGATTTGAAAACGATGAATAGCGTTCTGCGTGAATCCTAGTCTTAAGTTCTCTACAAACCCTACACCGTAGTCAAAATCTGTGGCTTGGCTGTTGTTTCTCAAGGCCCTATTGGCACAAAACTAACACTACTTAGTACTTAGTCAATATTTTCTGTTTATAAGCCAATATAAGTGTCCACGTCACTCTTACAGAACGCTTTACGTCATGATGAGAATTAAAGAGTATTAAGTTAGGGCGTGAAAAGTTAGAAGTTTCACTTTTCATAAGATCTGATAACTTTTTTAGAGTGATATGAACCGCCAAGATGAGTATTGGCGTCTATTTGCATGAAAATGTTTTTGGTGGGATATCATTGTCCTAGTTTTCATAGGTATAATTGTCACTTCATTAGCAGTTCGTTTTTTCAAAGCCCAGTATATCTTTGCCTTTTAACTTACACGCCTATCTAATGCCGGCCACACACGCTAGGGCTTGCATTACGGTTATATATAGCCTTACAAGCATAACCGACATACATAACCGAGTTATAATGTACATATATCTTTACAGTTTTATGCCAAACTTGCTAGGGTTTACCTGCAGGCAAAGCTTGCAAGCTTATAACCGTCATGCAAACTCTAGCGTGTGTGGCCGGCATAAGTCTTAAAATGTATACTAATATTATACACACATCAACAAAGTCTAGGGATATTTAAATCTAGAGTTAATGATGACCTTATAATATATATATTTTTTTATTGTAGTAAAAGTTTGATTGTGAAATTAAAACTCCTTTGTTCTAATTTCAAAATTTTAAAATCAATGGAACACACAAAACTGGCTCGAACATTTTACACAATTGTGTGTCGCAAAATTATTACATTGTTTGCTTAGTCCATTAACTTACGATATACTAACGTATAGACAAACATAGTGTGCAAGCAAGAGGCTACTTCTTTATGACAGTGTTACAAGTAAGAAAGAGACAACAAATTAGTAGCATTGTAACCCATTTTGAATGACAGGATCTCCCAAGTCGCCGTGCGTGTTAATAAACTATATTAGAATTAAATACTACTTACTATTAAACACTATTAAAAACTTTTAATTTTATTTTTAAACATTGATTAAAAAAATCGAATTCTTACCATACCTAGTTTTTTAACAAAATATTTATAGTTTTTTTTTTTATAATCAACAAAATACGGAACATTTCCGTAGACTTTGTTGATGTGTGTAAAGCTAAAGAGTTTATTTATTTGTTTGAACGTGATAATCTCAGAAACTATTAGTTCGAATTAAAAAAAATGTTTTAGTGTTAGATAGCCCATTTATTGAGGAAGGCTTTAGGCTATATAACATCACGCTATGACCAATAGGAGCGGAGCCTCAATGAAAAATGTTGCAAAAACGGGGAAAATTGACGAAGTTGCGTGGGTCAGCTAGTATACAAATATAATAAAACTACAGTTAAGACTAAAAATACAAAGCTTGTTTAATATATATTTACGTACTGCATTACACATTATAAACAATTTATGAGATACGTAACTATGTATTTGAAGCACAAAAAAATATTCTGTGAAGTAATGGTAACGATTTACAATTGTTGTGAAAATTCGTCTTTACCAATGTATGAATGCGCTAAACCTAGAAAGCTTTGTAAAGAATATCATTTTAAAAATAGCCTTTATATCAAATCAACATTTTAATTGACAATTATATGTCATTTTCATAGACTAAGTAGTAAAGATAATTTTACATAACCAAGAAGTTCATCAAAATAGAGGTTGCTGGAGAAAATGTTAAGAAAACGTTTCGTTACTATTTTTTCTTTATTTCAATATTCTGACAAAATATTAAACTAACATGAAGATATTACGAATACACAGAATGATACAGTTAACACATTATTCTTATAATCACGTTGATTTGAAAATATATATTACTTAAAAATATGTATTAGAATATTTATTCAGTAAAAATAAAACGTAAAAATTACATTATTAAATTGTTCCGGGAATTGAAGAGTGTTTATCTATATTTTAATTAAATACATAAATAATATCGGTGCCTTTATAAATGATTGTATTTTAAGTACAAAGTCAGAATTATTTAAAACAGCTGTTGTATAATAGCCACTTTTCTGTTAGAGGGTGAGACGTATCCGCTTATGGTCCTTTCCATTCATCTCCTATTTTAAGGGAAAGGGAAGAAAATGTACGGACTTCCTTTATTTTATGTCATTTGCTAATTTTAGCTCTCTATGACTTTTGGAAGTAACCTAACAGTTTTGCCAATTATCAGTCAGTGAGTCAGGTACGAAATCTGGGCATTTCAGATATTAGTAATTTAAAAAGTATAACAGCTATACTTGGCATGTTTAATAAGTTCTGTATTGATTTTATATTCTGAGAACTTGAACTTTCTAGCACTTACCAGACCAAATCTATAAAGGTAAAAAATACGACGAAATGCTAAGAGAAAAAAATAGAACCGCTATAACTAACTAGCCCGGCCATAAATACTGTTACATAAAAACTTTTCTTTTTTTTTCAACTTTTTAATTACTTTGAATTTGGAACTCGTTTATTATTTTTAAAAGTTCTTTTGATTTCGTGCCATTTCACATATTTTTTCGTGTTCATTATCAAATTACAAGATGGATTGGGGTGTTAAAGAAAAAAGGATTGCGGTGATCGCCTTGCACAAAGTGGGTATGTAGCCGTGTCGGTCATATTCCAGACACTTCAAAAGCTTGGTATCAGCTGTATGTTCGTATATCGTACTATCAATAGATACATCAACACTTCCTCTATCGAAGACCATAAAAGATCGGGGCGGCCGCGAAATGCTGTTAAAGCCAGAATTCGTCAAAAGCCCATTATGAAGAAAAAAATCTTATCGCGAGAAATGAAGATTCCCGTAGGACTCTGTCGCGTATTATAAAACAAGACCTGAAGCTCGTTGCTTATCATCGATATACAGGACATGCCCTAAATCAATCTTTACAATTAAAGAGAGTAGATCGATCAAAACGCCTTCTTTCGCAATACGCAGGTGAAGGGCATAGAAAGATCCTCTTTACATTTAAAAGAAACTTAATGCAATGTATTTCCATTTGCGATTCTTTGTTGAAACGTAACAATTCCGACTCATTTCTTAAACGGTTAATTCGGGTGATGTAAAATGGGTCCCTTACAAAAACTGAGAGAGCTTGGCAGGGATGTGTTGATGCATCCTCCGTATAGCCCTGATCTTGCTTCATCAGATTTCTACATGTGTCGGTCACTTCAAATCTCTTTAGAAAACTAAAGTTAACTTCAAAAGAACACTGTAAAAAGTACCTGTCAGATTTTTTTGATTAAAAAAACTCAAAATTTTTACAGCAATGGGATCATGGCACTACCCACAAGATGGCAATAAGTCATCGATCAAAACGGCACATATGTATTATAAATAAATAAAAAAATATAGTTAGTTATAGTAGTTATCGATTACACGTTACCATTTAAACACGAGTTTTTAATATTTTTGTCATGCTGTTCATTTATGTTCCCATAGCAGCCGAACTTAAAGGTAATTTCAGTCCAATATCTGTTTTTTGGCGGTTTGATCAAATTTGGACCCGCCATTGTAAAGGCAGTAATGCAGCTCAGCGTTTCAAGCAGGCCACGTGGATGACCAAGGTTTCTAATAAATTTTTGTTCCAATTGTAACCTTACATTAAATTAAAGACGTTGTAAGAAGGTAATCCTCACAAAAAGTCTACAAATATCTTTACTTTGTGATAAGCAAGTTTCAAGCGAGATAAATATTGAAGCAAACTTGCTACGGGTCTGGTTATTGCAATCATTAAACTTGATTTTTATAGAAAGACTAGCTGTGCCCCGCAGTGTTACCCGCGGTTTATTAACCTATGTGTTAATCCAGGGAGTCAGCTAACTCCATACCAAATGTTATCAAAATCGCTCCAGCCGTTTAGACGTGAAGAAGTAACAAACATACACACTCACATACTCACAAACTTTCGCCTTTATAATATTAGTGTGATTAGAGCATGTAATGTAAATTGTAATTATTTTTAATGTTTTATTTTTAATAAAGACTCTCGCATTAGAGTACAAGTCCTGTGTGGCGGGGGACTTTACAAACATACAAGGTCACGGACACAAGTACACCCAGACTCGGAACAATAATTTGTAGATCACACAAAGTGACCTCCTGCGTAGCAGTCAGAGAGGATACACTCCCACTGCGCCACAGAGGCAGTCCATATTATGTTAGAATCGTTAACTTTGTTAAAATGGTAGCATTTTCAGATCACGATAATTTATTATATCCTCTTAATACAGTACTTCACGCAAGAAACTTTTAGTTTTATAATACAGGAAAAACATAATCTTTAAACAAAACTTTCCAACATCGTAACAGAAAGTCACCGCCAGCAAAATCATTTTAATGTTTTTTTTTTCAAGAGACACTCTAAATATCATGTAGACAAGGTTAGGTGTATTTAGTAATATATACTCAAAAATGTATGTCGGAATGTGAAACTCTCTCATTATGAGTAAAACCAACACACGGCCCGAGCGGGTCGCACGAATGATCACACGCTTCCAATTTCATTTCATCGAGATAATAATGAGATTCGCGCTAAATTAATATAGGTTTTTGAATAAGGTATCTTGCGTACAAACCTCATTTACACGCCTTCGCGGAACACGTATTTTCCCTCGCACAATCATGCATTTTATATTAACTGCTCTTGAAGTATTGGCAACACTTATAATCTCTTGAGGTGTTAGAAATATCTACTTGCGCAACAAGAAACTAGCCGACGTAAATCAAAATATCTCAATTATATAGTAGCTTAACAACTGAGTTGAAAATATACATTAATGAATATTTTTTTTACGAGACACTACATATACAACACTATACGGATAAGATTTGAACTTTTCAGCTTTGCTTACTAGCGACACCGATTTACAAGTTATTTAATTTTAAATAAATTATTTAAATAGCCTTAGTAATAATAAAAATATTTAATATCGTAATAAAAGACATGTACCAACCAGTATTTTTTGTTATTTACATTTTTTTGTCTATTTCATATTAATTTATTTTTTATTACACTTGGCATTTTTTTTTCTTAACATTGTGTTCCACACGTTACCTACTGTAATATTTTTTAAAAACTAGCTGTTAAAGCTGTGACTTATGATGTGCAACAAATGAATGTTTCTTTTTTTGTTAAAAGGTTCACTAACTGGTATATAACAAGTGGTTAGTGCATAAATTACTTACGGCCAATCTCTATAATTTATTTATTTATTGACTTTATGCACAAAAACATCGTACAAAGGCGGACTTAATGCTAAAAGCATTCTCTACCAGCCAACCTTCGGGTGATGTGACATAAAATTATATAGGTGCAGATTGCTGATAGCCAATGCTAGATAAATAAGATAATTACAATCGATTATAAAATATATATATATATATATACACACACATACGTATACTTAAAAACATAACATACAAACAAATATACATAACTAAACTCAAATACATTACGTACATACAAAATACATATACCAACTTAAATACATTACATACATACAAATAAACATATACATAACATACAGACATACGTTACAATAATTTATGTGGCTAATCCATCGAGTAACAGTGTACGAACTCTCAGCTTGAAATTGAAGCGATTAGAAGCCATTCTAATTTCGGGGTGCAATGCATTCCAGAGTAAAACAGACTGAACAAGGAAGGAGGATCCGACGAATCCAGAAGAATGAGCAGGACATAAAAGAAGCATATTGTTGGAAGAACGGAGGTCTCTACCATGGCTGGAGCACAAGTATTGAAAATTAGAAGATAAGTAAGAGGGGCTAGTAGGAGAATTAAGAATAGAATACAGAGTAGTGAGAACGCGCAAACTACGGCGCTGACGAATAGGAAGCCATTTTAGTTCAGAACGATAAGAAGACACATGGTCAAACTTACGGAGATTGAAAATAAATCGAATGCAATTATTTAGAAGTTGATCGTATTTATTGAGGAGTCTGCATTCAGGTCAATATAGCATACATCACCATAATCAATCAGTGGAAATATCAACGTCTGGATGAGCATTAATTTGGTTTTGAAAGGTAGAAAGTTCTTCAGGCGGCATAGACTCCGCAGGGTACCAACCACCCTTTGACTCACGCTAGTAACCTGAGCTTGCCAGTTGAAGTTAGAGTCAATTAAAATACCGAGGTCCCTGACCGAAGAATTAAAAGGAATAGTAGACCCGTTAAAAATAATTGGTGGTAATATGTCGAGGTTAAATCGGCTTAATATCCGTTGACTCCCTACCACAATAGCCTGACACTTAGATGGGTTTACTGTCAAGCCAAATCTGTCAGACCAGGTCTTGATAGCATCAAGATCAGCATTTATCTTAGTGATGGCCTCAGATAAATTATTCACACTGGCTTGGGCATACAACTGCATAAGTCATCGGCGTAAAGATGGAACGCGCACTGAAGAGTCTTAGTGATAAGATCAATAAAGATAGAAAATAGTAATAGAGAAAGAATGCCGCCTTGAGAAACACCAGCGTCGAGATCACGCCACCTTGACGTAGAATCATTCACGCGCACAGACTGCTGGCGCCCCCGAAGATAGGACGAGAACCAGGCTAGAACATTAGACGAGAACATCAAATGCGAAAGAATAGAGAGTAAGATATCGTGGCAAACGGTATTGAAGGCATTCGAGAAATCGACCAAAGCCAAAACTGTAACTTTGGTCTGTTCCATGCCTGCCCTGATATCTCCAGTCACTTTAAGAAGAGCAGAACTGGTGCTGTGTCCATGTCTGAAGCCGGATTGAAAATGGCTCAACAAGTTGTTACGATACACAAGTTGTGTAATTTGCCTATAAATACTGGACTCTAATACTTTAGACAGAAAAGAGATAGGTCGGAAGTGGTTAGGAAGAGACGGATTTAACATTTTAGGCAAAGGAATCACAAAGGCATAATCTATCTTTCCAAGGATTTGGCTACTAGAGCTGTATATTTTACATAACCTCCATACAAAACATGTGAGAATTCTACCTCTAGTAGCCAAATCCATCGATAGATAGATTATTGGGACCGGCTGTAATAGTACCTACTACACAGCATGCAAAGAAGAGAAAAGATCGGAATACTTTTTTTAATCTATTCTAACATTATATAGCTGGAGAGTTTGTTTGTTTATTTGAACGCGATAATACGTTCCGAATCGTCCGAATTAAAAAAATATTATACTGTTGGATTGCTCATTTATCGAGGAAGGCTATATAACATCACGCTATGACAATAGGACCGGACAGTAATAAAATGTGGCAAAAACGGGGAAAATTAAAGCAAAGGACGTTAGCATATGCTGGTGTTACAAATGTATTCCTTCTTTCTTATATATTTTGGATAAGCCAAGCATCAAAGTTCACGAGAATGTACTCAAATTCAAATAAGAGAGATATCGATTGCCGCTGTTAGTTATCGAATCTACAAGTCACATTCTTCACAGGAGTGCAATAGCTTTATTTTAACTGATAACTAAGACTAACAATTGTAGCGTTAAAGATTGGGAAGTGATTTTCTTTTAAACTTGTTTAGCTGCTGTCCACTGTTAAGACGTAGGATCATTATTGACTTAGCTGATTTACTATGTACGATATGTCTGGTCTGGTACACTGTGATAAGTATAACAAACAGCCAATCAGTTCATGGTTAGAAACATTTTTTAATAATTCAATTTTATTTCCGGCTTTTTTTAGCTGTAAGTTAGGTTTGCATGGTGTCAGTGCAGGATTACAGTCAGTCATTTGAAGTCGAGTGAGTATTCTTTTTGTAAACAATTACTGATCCAGTGAAATCTTGTCATTTTTAGTATCACTGATTTTGAAACCAATACAGGATTTAACTTCACCTAAGTCCTTCATAAAAATACTTTATCCAGTCTTTCCTTCAACATCAAAAATAAAAAATATCATCGATATAAACAGTTTTTTTTTTTAAGAAGACTTCCGCAGTAGGATACAAGCCCTGTGTCGCGGGGGACTTTAGAAACATACAAGTCACGAACACAAAGTACACCTAGACTCGGAACAACAATTTGTGGATCTCAAACCCACGACCTCTTGCGTAGCAGTCGGACATACTTCCACCGTGCCATAGAGGCAGTCAAAAATAGAATGTCCTTTTCATCAGTTATTCTATAGTAAATACAAGAGTCAACTCTGAACCTTATCATTCCTATTTCAAGAAGAAATGTGTTCAACATTTTATTCCGTCGCCTGTTCGCTTGCTTAAGGCCGTCTATAGATTTGTAAAGTTTGCATACCTTGTTTCCTTTTTCAAAGATTGGTAGTTGTGACACCTTGCAGAAATGCAGTCACTGCTTCCAACTGGTGAACTTTGAGGTTAAATTTAGCAGCCAGACAAACACATATCGAATTGAAGAGTAACACAACATATATTTTTGTCGGTAGCCCTTTACAACAAGTCGAGATTTATATTTAATGATGTTACCATTTTTATCAGTCGTTGTTTTGTATACCCACTTACATGGTATTAAGCGTTCATGTGTTGTTTAAAAGTAAGGAGTTATATTCTTCTTACATAGCTTTTAACCACTCATCAGCCTTTTGACTATGAAGTGCTTTGGAAAGACTGCGGATCTTGGTCTAAAACACCTATAGCAGTTTCTGCAAGAATTCACAACCTTTAGCAGAGTCAGAATCATTCACATAAATTTAATCCCGAACTCTTGGTCGTACGTTAAAAGTTTCAATAGTTTCATCATTTATTATGGAACTTTCGGATCTCTTTTTTGGATCGAAATAAAATTATGATTTTGTGCTGAGCTCAGATTAAAAACTACTAGACATGAACAATGTGACGTCATCAAGAAGATAGACAAGGATAGTTAATTACGTTTCCAATGAAAAAGAAAAGGATGAAAACTTTTGTTCTGTCCTTATCATCGTAGCCGGTTTTTTCTATTTGGCCCAATGAAATTGGCCCAAACAAGTTAACGCAAGTTATATTTATTCGAATATTTGTATATTTCAATAATTGTTTGTGTACTGAGGTAAAGGACTCGTTAAAAATAGTGTATTTAAGTGTGAGGAATATGAGTAGCTGCAGCATCTCTCTCTCTCATAGGCTGTAAGAGCCGCAGTGAAAGGAAATCCAAAAGAATCACAATTCATATGTAAGTATTACAATCTAGTGCTTATTTTACATTGTGATGAGTTAAAAATATTATATTACAACAGAATACATCGAGTATTAATTGCAATTATAACCTCAAAGTAAAATATTGTAGTGATGCCTACTTTTCGGGGTAATTTTTTCCCAATTCTAGTCTATAATGTTTAATTCTAAATCGTAGTCTATAATGAGGATCAGCATGAATTTCGATTTAATTAAATATCTTTATAATTGATTTCATTTATGAAGGATATATTATGATTTAAAAAGCTTTAGTGGAGCTTAAGACTTACTTACTAAGATTTCTTATTGAAAACTATACCTACATAATATTGAGAATAGGACATTTTTTTTTCTTTGTTCTTGTACCTGTAATGGGGACACGCTGAAATCATTGACGTCTCATATTTGACCCAATTGATCAAATGATAAAATTATCCTAAATAACTTATAATAACTTTTTTCTGGCAACACCAAATGTGGAAGCGAGAAAAACATAGGTGGACACGCTAGGTACGATTCCAGTCGGTCCGTGAGATTGGGGTCATCAACGATCTGAACAGCTCGCCTTTGGAGGGAGTCAAATGGATCGAACAAGTATTTGGGGGCACCCGCCCAGAGATGAGAGCAGTACTTCACGTACGGTCGGACCAGCACAAGCCGTTATGCCAGCGAGAAATACCGCTTCGTTCTGTTGAGGACACCCACCTTTTGCTCGCCAATTTGGCTTTACTTTACAAATGACTCCCTAACTGGACTTTGCTGGAAATTTTAATGCCGAGGATCCCAATGCTCTCGGAGACTCGGAGTGTAACTCCTTGGAACTGTGGCACTAGGACAAATGGGTTTTTTTCGCAGTGAACTTGTATCTTTGTGGGTTTGAATCGAACTAGGTTCCTTTCACCCCATTCATTTTTAGGACTTATTTTTGATCGGATACACAAACACTTTTCGTAAAAAATCATCTATAAAAGTGACAAAATAAATGGCAGCTCCAAGAGTAGTTGTTTGCAATGGACCCATAATATCAGAATGAATGACTTCTAGAGTCAGTTGCTCTGAAGCCTTCATTTGGAAAGGACTGTCTAGTCTGCTCTCCTTTAATACAGCTGATGTAGGTAATGTTTTCGTAAATAAATTGATTATTTATTTAAGTCAGTAAAATTCAAACGTCCCATTTGTTGATGCCACAAGTAGCTGTCTTTCTGAGCTACGGCTGACATGACATTTACTTCATCATTAATCAATCAATCAATCAGCCTTTTATCCTGAACCTTTTTTTTTTTTTCTCCTTTTTAAAGAAAGTCTCTTAGTTCAGTGTGCCTCTTGGCATAGGCCTCCTCTAACATTTTCCATTGCTTTCTATCCTTTGCAACTCTCCTCCAGCTGGGCCCCGCTGTTAGCTTTATTTCGTCTTCCCATCTTTTTCGTTGCCTTCCTCTATTTCTTATTCCATCTCTAGGGTACCATTCAGTAACTATCTTGCTCCATTTTTCCTGAGTGCATCGTAGTAAATGGCCTGTCCACCTCCACTTTAGTTGGTCTATCTTATCTAGCACATCTTTTACTCTGGTTTTTGATCTTATGAAGGTTTTTCTTTTCCTATCTTGTTTTTTGACGCCGATCATGCTCCTCTCCATGGCTCTTTGGCAATGTACTAGTGTGTCCCTTTGGAGTTTAGTGAGTGACCAGGTTTGTGAGGCAAGGGAGGATACAGGAATCAAAAACTTTCCGTTTGATTCCTGTGCCTGTTTCTATGGATTTCATTACTTCCTTCAAGGACCAGTATTTTTTCCAGCTGTTGGCAATTCTTCTGTTGATGTTTTTGGTGGATTGGTGTGTGTGTGAGATGATTTGTCCCAGGTAAATATACTCTTCCACATATTCGAGAGGAGAAAAATGCATTGAAATTTTTGGATTGGATTCTATGGAAAAGGTAAAAATAATATCTCAAAGGTTAAAACTAGATCCGAATAACATTGAAAAAACAAAGATAGTAGGAAGAAAAAAAGAAGGCGAGAACCGACCGCGCACAATTGTTGTAACCTTACGATCCGAAACCGCAAAAAAAGAATGGATTCAATCTAGAAAAATATGCCTTACTTTATAATGATATCCTAGCCAACAAAAATGGCAAGAGAATTTAAATTAATGAAAACCTAACTAAAAATATGAATAGGGTGTTATGGAATGCGAAACAAATGCTCGAAGATAAGTACAAATTCATTTGGGTGCAGAATCTTATGGTACTTATAAAAAAAGATGAAGATTCGAAGATACGTGCAATTCGATCTGAGGATGATATTACTAAGATTGGTAGCGAACAGTAGTAAACAAGACGCAGCCAATCTGTGGTTGGTCGCGAATATACTTGTATTTGTAAATCTTACCTAACTAAAATTCAACGATATTTAACGAACATTGAAATTCATAACGTATACCAACAATGACAAACACAAATCACACCAATATTATAAAAGCGAAAGTTTGTGAGTGTGTATGTTTGATACTTCTTCAGTCTAAACGTCTGGAGCAATTTTAATAAAATTTGGTATGAAGTTAGCTGACACCTTGGATTAACACATAGGTTAATAAGCCGCAGGTAACACCGCGGGACACAGCTAGTGAAGTCTATACTTGAAAAGTACAGTAAGAGAAATACAAGTTGTTCGCATAAATATACGAGTATTTCGCTAAATTAAAAGAGAATCACCTTTAGTAGCCACGTCTGTAACGCGAATCAGCCCGTAAGGTCCCATAAAAGCTTTGACTACCCTGCTAAGAAGCCAAATAGTTGTCCGCGATCAGGACTACGTCACCTTCGCTAACATTAATGTCACTCCTGCTTCGTCCACGGGGTATTAGCGTTGGCAGGTATTCAATTAGCCACCTCTTCCAAAATTGATCCGCCAGCTTTACCGCGTGGCTCCTGTCGCTGCTGTGTAGCAGGTCTTGATCTGAGAGCTTGCCCGGCCATGGAGCCGCCGATGCAGAGCCGAGGATAAAATGAAAGGGTGGCAAATCTTCTGGGGCGTCCGGTGAGTTTGTAATTAACTATACACTCAGCCTCTATCAGCAATGTATTAAAAACTTTCTTGCGTGGGGCTTTGTCTTTCAAGGTAGCACGTAGGGCTGTCTTTACTGAACGCACCATTTGTGCCCGCGCGCCACCAACCCATGACCCACCGCCACTTCTACAGGGCCAAAGTAATCTAAAGGCTTGGCTACGGAGGTCTCGGGTTTGATTCCTGGGTCTGGATTTCAAATTTTTCCATGTTTCAAAATGCAATTATTGTATTTGTAAAGTCTTTGGCAAGAAATGCCTATAAAAATTACTTCAATATTCGGCCTGCGTCATCATAATTTGTTAAAATGCTCTCTGTAACGAAGCAATAACAAAAGCCGTGATAGTTCTTTAACTACCGACTAGATGTCGCTACGGGGGCCTAACCCGTAAGCATTAAGAGATGGAAGAATTTGATATCTAGTAACATAGTCCAGATAGGTGGTTCGCTTCTGGCCCCGGTTTGGCTACGGAGGTCTCGGGTTCGATTCCTGGGTCTGGATTCCAAATTTTTCTGTTTCAAAATGCAATTATTGTATTTGTAAAGGCTTTGGCAAGAAATGCCTATAAAAATTACTTCAATATTCGGCCTGCGTCATCATAATTTGTTAAAATGCTCTCTGTAACGAAGCAATAACAAAAGCCGTGATAGTTCTTTAACTACCGACTAGATGTCGCTACGGGGGCCTAACCCGTAAGCATTAAGAGATGGAAGAATTTGATATCTAGTAACATAGTACAGATAGGTGGTTCGCTTCAGGCCCCGGTTTGGCTACGGAGGTCTCGGGTTCGATTCCTGGATCTGGATTTCAAATTTTTCTATCTTTCAAAATGCAATTATTGTATTTGTAAACTCTCTCTCACTTCAGGTACGGATTTTATGCGTGAGTTCAATCATAATTAAACCGTCCTTGTCAAGAATAGGGCAAGCGCGGCTATACTGCTATTTTTACAACTTGTCAGAGTCTGACGACTGACGCAAAGAAGTTAAAACTTAAACAAGGAAGACCAATTTCAAATTCTGTTTGAAAAAATGAAAATTGTGCCTGACCAAGCTTACGAACTATTTGAAGCGGCGATAGCCATTAGGCTATTACTGCTTCAAATAGTTCCACAAAAATGTGTGTGATCAATGAACACTATTTAGAGGACATGGAAATTGACTTTGGCTGCCCGTAATAACAAATTTGTTTTGATGTCCTACTAGGAGTGAGTTCACGTCCGTAGTTTAATGGGTAGGATTCGAACCCGCGACCTCACGATTGCGAGACCGATGCTTTAGCCTAATGGCTAAGGCATCGGTCTCGCAATCGTGAATCAAATTTGTTATTACCGGCAGCCAAAGTCAATTTCCATGTCCTCTAAATAGTGTTCATTGATCACATACATTTTTGTGGATTTTTGAGTTATACAAACGAAAATAGACGCGACTTGGCAGGTGGAATATATTAGAGGTCAGCCAAAATTTTCATATTTTCTGCCACGGCGGCACAACAGCAACTGTTAAAGAGATAGGACAACAACTGTTGTACAAAAGTTTTCCGAGTTGAAGTCTCCCACAGTATACCCTACTACTGCCGGCGAGAAAATACCGATGACGAACCAGTCAAGGTGAAATTGGCCGATATCGCCATCGTTTGCGATCAGGAACTCGCGAAAGGCATCGAAGAACATGTTCGCGCTCTGGAACCACGTTTTGGCGACCTCGACGTGAGTTGACCTTCGGAACTTTTTGGTTCCATTTCGTCACCCGAGACTGAATCCAATCTTATGGATTCATTAGATTATTTCAAGTCGCGCCTCTTGCGCTTAACTTGGGCAGTCTCGATAACCATCGCTCCACTACAAAAACCTGACACGTCGGACTCCGATATTTCCTGGTCTTGAAGCGCATCTGACCTACGCTAATAGGTAACGTGTTTCACGCATTGATCTATTTTAAGGAATAAATAAATATAAAACACTATTTAAAGATTTAAAAAGCATCTAGTTTATAAGAACTCTTTGAAAACCTGCCATTTAAAGAAAATAAGTTATTTCTGCGCGTCGTATAAATGCTTTCCCACGAATAACTTACATAAGTAGAGTGTAGTGTGTCTCATTACCTTCATTTCAACATTCAATAGAAGATCTACTGATAGGCACTTTGATAACGAGCCCTTTTCTGTGTACTCCAAGAGTGTGGTTTATTTCGTATTTTCTGCTTTTGTGACAATCGTAATATATTTCACTAGGTTGAATGATTAGACGTACATTTTTTAATACCCATATTTATTTGCGCGCAGTATATTTTACTAACGCGGTAAAAAAGTTTAAACAAGAAGGCCGTATATTGTGCTTGCGCATAATTGTAGTGGCATACATAACACGCGCTAGTCGTCCGGCCGCGGCGAGAGCGCGCCCTGCACTGGCTGTCGGGCCGCGCCGCCGCCGCCGCGCATACCACGAACGGCGCGCGCGCCGCATCCAAGCGAACGTCATTCCTGCACTGTGTTTCCTTGGAGACTAAACCGCAATCGCCGGCGCGCGTTTTTATATGAGCACTTCATTATATACCCGGCGCCCGATCTACGTCACGGCTGCCGGGATTCATATTATTGGTCAAATTAATTTGTATGCTCCTTATGCTACTATAACTTGTGTTCCAAAAATGTAAATATATTAAGAGCCCTAGTTCAATAAAGATTATGATAAACTCATTCCTGTTTTATTTATCGCCTCGTAAACAACTCCAAAGTGGTGACCCCGACGTGATCATGACGATGGAAGACGAGACTCAAGAACGTGCAATCACGCTGTCGGAGCGAGATATCGAGACAATCTCCATCAAATCAAGAATACCACAGTTCTGGCGCGATAAACCTAGACTTTGGTTTGCACAGTTCGAAACAATCATGGCGAACCAGAAGCTCGGCGACGAAAAGATGTTCGGACTAGCAGTCGCTCAACTAGAGAAGATGGACATCGAACAAATCGGCGATATCATAATGTCGGCAGCAAACACGGGAAGATACGAGGCGCTGAAACGAAGGCTGTTATCCGTCTACGAGGAGTCAGAAAACAAACAACTACAGAAGCTGCTAAACGACGTGGAACTAGGCGATCAGCGACCCTCCCAACTCTTGAGGCGAATGCGTGATTTGGCCCGCGATAAAATACCCGAAGACACGTTGCGCATGCTGTGGATCAGCCATTTACCCTCTGCAACACGAGCGGTATTGGCAGTTAGCGACGAGTCAAAACTGGACTCTCTGGCAGCGATGGCAGACAAGATGGCCGAACAGACAAAAGAAGCGCATTCGATATGTTCGTGTGGTCACGGCAAGGAAACAACACCCAAACCGTCAACATCAGCAACAGAAGAAAGAATCCTCTACATGATCGAGTCGCTGACTAAAGAAATCGCCGAGCTAAAAATGGAAAGTTCGAGAAACAACTACCGCCGTCCACCCAGATACCGTCATCAACAACGATCGCGTTCACGCTCGAGGTCGGCAAATCGTACATCATCGGTGTGCTACTTTCATCGAAAATTCGGGAATGAAGCCTACAGATGTCGCAGCCCATGCAATTTCGAGAAAAAAACTAATCAAAAACGGGAAAACTAGAGAAGACTTTAGCTACGACGGGAGCCGAAGTCAACGAAATATTGAAACACCGTCGTTTATTTATAAAAGAAAATTCTACCGGACTTCGTTTTCTCATCGATACTGGTGCCAACGTCTCGGTCCTACCGATAAGAAGAGCAGAAAAACGCAAGATGAAGCATATGAGCAACCTATATGCCGCAAATGGAACGTCAATACCCTCTTACGGCGAACGAACCATGGTCTTGAACATTGGTTTACGGCGACCCTACATCTGCAATTTCGTAATTGACGAAGTAACCCGACCGATACTAGGCGCAGACTTTCTTCATAAACATCAACTCACAGTCGACATACATGGACGGCGCCTCATCGATAAGCAAACCGGTCTATCCGTCGTAGGGTACGTAACACCTACATCGGAACACAGCATCAGCACTGTCAACAATGAACAACCGTACCACGACTTACTGGCGCAGTATCCTGATATCACTCGACCAACGCTGAAGCTCTGTCACAGTGAGGTGGAACATCATATAGAAACGACGGGACCACCGTTATACGCTAAAGCTAGACCGTTGTCACCTCACAAGTATAAAGCAGCGAAGGAGGAATTTGAAGCAATGATGGAGCAAGGAATCTGCAGACCGTCGAAGAGTCCGTGGGCAAGTCCAATACACCTAGTTTTGAAGAAAGACCGAAAATACAGAGTGTGTGGGGACTACCGTCGATTGAATAATATTACAGTCCCAGATCGGTACCCCATACCCAGACTTCGCGACTTTACCTACAACTTACTAGACAAGAAGATCTTCACAAAAATCGATTTAAGAAAATCTTACTACCAAGTCAGAAACAGAGAGGAAGATATTGCGAAGACAGCAGTGATAACGCCGTTCGGTCTGTTCGAGTTCACAAGAATGTGCTTTGGCTTACGTAACGCCGGGCAGACATTCCAACGCCACATCGATAATATACTGCGAGGACTGCCGGTATTCCCTTTTGTCGATGACATTCTTCTGGCATCTTCTACAGAAGAATCACACAGAAGAGACCTAGAAGAGGTATTTAAGAGGCTTAGCGACAATGGCTTACAGATAAATGTTGCTAAGTGTATATTTGGTCAGCCTATACTCGAATTCCTAGGCTATACAATAACCGCCGAAGGAATCAAGCCGACCAAAGAGAAGATCAAAGCAATTACAGAATACCCTCGACCGCAGACAATTCAACAACTTCGTCGTTTTCTCGGTATGATGAATTTTTATCGAGAAAATATTCCTCACGCCGCAGAACATCAAAAAGATTTGAACGCCTACCTACAACATTCAAAGAAGAATGATAAGACACCCATCCAATGGAGTAAGAAAGCGATAGAATCGTTCGAAAAATGCAAGGAAGATATATCAAGCGCTGTGCAGCTATCCCATCCATCCTCGAGTCTACCCTTCGCCCTATTGACCGACGCATCCGACACCTGCGCGGGAGCTGTACTGCAACAAAACATTGATGGACAATGGAAACCGCTTGGATTCTTTTCTAAGAAATTCAACGATGCACAGAGGAAGTACAGCACCTACGATCGGGAGCTGCTATCCATTTATATGGCTGTTCGTCACTTTCGCCGGATGATTGAAGGCAGTGACGTCACCGTTTTTACGGATCACAAACCTCTAGTCCACGCACTGAACACAATTAGCAAGAACGAAACACCGCGACGCACTCGATATCAAGAATACATCGGTCAGTTCGTCAATAACATAAAACATATAGCTGGAAAAGCTAACATCGTCGCCGACGCACTCTCGAGAGTTGAAACAATAACCTGCCCGACGCCGATCGACTACGACGAGCTAGCCATAGCCCAAGGTCATGATGCGGAACTCAAACAGTTAACGGAGACAGACCGATATACCTTGAAACAAATATCACTACCCGGAACAACTACGAAAATCGCTTGCGAAATGTCTACAGGATCTGCTCGTCCGTTCTTACCGCCGGAGTTCAGACAACAAGCCTTCCAAGCGATTCACAACCTTAATCACCCGGGCGTAAGGGCGACGAAGCGATTAGTAACAACACGATATTTCTGGCCAACTATGAAGAGTGATGTCATCGAATGGGCGAGAGGGTGTGTGCAATGTCAACGTGTTAAAGTACACAGACACACTAAAGCACCCATAGCGAGTTTTACACCTGTGGAGCGGCTGGAACATCTGCACATCGATATAGTCGGGCCCCTACCAGTATCAAACAACTGCCGATACTTACTTACGATGATAGACAGAGCAACAAAATGGCCGGAAGCACATCCCATCGAAGAAATAACCGCAGAGAAGGTCGCCAGTGTACTATACGACGTGTGGTTTTCGAGATTCGGGCTGCCAGTGACTATAACGACAGACAGAGGCCCGCAGTTTGAATCTGAGCTGTTCAATAAACTGATGCACCGCATGGGAATACAGCGTACGCGAACCACTGCTTACCACCCGCAGTCTAACGGCATAGTTGAACGCTGGCACCGCACGCTAAAAACATCACTCGCCGCGCGACTGAATTCTACAAGTTGGACGCACGAGTTACCTACAGTACTACTCGGCCTGCGCGCAGCTTATAAAGAAGACATTGGCGCTAGTACAGCCGAACTATTGTATGGCAAAACACTCCGTCTTCCTGGGGAATTCTACGGCGAACCTGCATCGACATACACTACAACATCTCAGTTTATGAATCATCTCAATGAAGCGATGAGAAAGGCACAGGTGCAAAGAGAATGCAACAAACAGCGGGGCGCATTCATTCACAAAGATCTATACAAATGCACACATGTGTTTATACGAAATGATTCAGCGAGCAAGCCATTGACGCCCACTTATAACGGTCCTTATCGCGTCATCGATCGCAGCGATAAATATTTCAAGGTGCAGTTAGAAAAGCGAAGCTCAAATATTTCAATAGACAGATTGAAACAAGAGAAGCAAGATGTACCTACGTATAGCCATGTTACCAGATCTGGAAGAATATCCAAACCACCTGTACGCTTCGCTGGCGAGGGAGTAATGTAGTGGCATACATAACACGCGCTAGTCGTCCGGCCGCGGCGAGAGCGCGCCCTGCACTGGCTGTCGGGCCGCGCCGCCGCCGCCGCGCATACCACGAACGGCGCGCGCGCCGCATCCAAGCGAACGTCATTCCTGCACTGTGTTTCCTTGGAGACTAAACCGCAATCGCCGGCGCGCGTTTTTATATGAGCACTTCATTATATACCCGGCGCCCGATCTACGTCACGGCTGCCGGGATTCATATTATTGGTCAAATTAATTTGTATGCTCCTTATGCTACTATAACTTGTGTTCCAAAAATGTAAATATATTAAGAGCCCTAGTTCAATAAAGATTATGATAAACTCATTCCTGTTTTATTTATCGCCTCGTAAACAACTCCAAATAATTATGTGTCATACAATAACAATGTAATTTTATTATTATTGCTGTACAATAAAGAATTTTCTGTTTATTTTACTATCTATCAAATAAAAGAGTTTCTTAAGCACAGATTATACACGTACAGATGTAAAGCTTCATACAAAACTCTCTTGACGCAAGCATTCATAGGTAAACCTAAATGTGCTTACGCCACAGTGCGTCCATACGCGAAGAGCACATAACATAATAGTGGTGTTAAGGTAGTGATGGTTATGGTGGTAGTGTCGGTGGTGGCAGTGGTAATGGTGGTGGTAGTGATAGTGGGGGTTGGTGGTAAATACGAATATTTAATTGTCAAAGCTGCCGGTATTATTCATGTATTTTTACGTTAGTTTAATGCTCGGCAATTTCCAATAGATTTAATAATGTCATTTAGACGTTATATTTTTCCTGGATAAAAAATAAAAGAAATTAATAAAAGATGTTTAACAATAATACCTGATAATAATGTTGAATGATAGAAGTTTATTATGCCAATTGTATCATTTTAAGTAATAATACTTTCGCGTTTGTTTAATAATTTTGTTGAAATAACCTCTATTTGGTGAACTTTTTATTATGAAGAATTTATTTTAAATTCTCTTTGGTATTCTATACGCACTCCATCCCTTTCAATTAAAAAGTAAATATAGATAATTATATTTACTAGTAGAATAGTAAATTTATCTTTAATACATTACAGAAATCCTTCTTTAACATGGGAGATCATCAGACTATGATAGTTATTTTAAACAACTAACATTTATTATGCCGTGTGGTGCCGGCTTAAGAATAGTACCACCCCATCTCTACCCGTGGGTGTCGTCAAGGCGACTAAGGGATTTCACCCCAGAGGACGGGCTGCAGCGTCCTTTGCGTATTTAAAGCCTTACTGCGATCGCCAACCCGCTCGCCAAGCGTGGCGATTATGGCAATTACCCCCAGGATCTACATACTTGTAGGTTCTACTGGGGAGACCCGTGCCCAGCAGTGGGCCATCATATGGGTTGATATGAACATTTATTAGGAACCGTACCCAAGAGGATAAGGAAAGCATTATTGTTTATGTATCCTTAATGTTTGAAATGTTTATATGTTTAACCAACAAAATAACTGAGGTCGAACAGTTAGAAATTCTTCTTCGAAATATTCGTCCATGTTACTCTGTTTTTGTAAAGTTAAAGAAGGTGGACTCTATCGATCCTTTGGTTATTACAAAATTACGAGAAATTATAGATAAAGATCGTAACTTTAAAGAACCTCAAAGCGATGATATTCTTCTTACTGCAGAGTTTAATTATAAGCCACAGACCAGCTAGTGCAAGATCGCCTGCTAACAAGTCATAACCTTCATATTTCCAAATTAAAAATGCTAACTATGTTAATTCTACTTATAGGGGGTTGCTCTTAAATAGGTTCTTTCCTAAGGAATCCTCCTCTGAGGGTCTTCAAAACAAATAAAAATACATATCGACACATAAACAAATATCCACCTTTTGATGCGTCACCCTCTAGAGCTGTTAACGTTACTTCTTAAGTCAATTCCTTTTAGTTTGAAACGAATTTATTTCTGCCTTTCATGCTGTACTAATGGTCATACCTTAAGAGGTTGCTCCCAGCCTTGATTTTATATTTGTTTCCACTGCGGACTTATGAATGTTAAATCTACTTATATCCCTTAGAAACTACTTCGTCACATCCTACTTCAAAAAACTAAGAAATGACTTAAACAATTATACTAAATTTGACTGCAATGATTGGCAAAATTAAAGTTCTTTAGTTCTTTTAGGCAATGAAAAATATTCTTTACGTCCCTTTCTGAGAGTACAGATTAATGGTTAAACCTTTTTCTGGCTTGTTAGATAGTGGAAGCTCAGTTACTATTCTAGGTAATAATTACATCTTGAGATCTTAAAATACGGTTTTCCATTGTTCAAGACTAACCTTATGACTGTATCTACAGCTAATAAACACAAAGTTAAATCTTTCAAATATTTCGACCATCTTTTAACTCTGAATTATCAAACTCATAACAGAGCCCACGTTTTTTAAATAAATGTTCCCATCTCTTATTCTCGGTATAGACTTTTGGAAAAAGTTTGGTCTAGTATCTAACTAGGTATATAAATAACTGCTAGTATTACATGTGCTATCCTCCCCTCCGTCTATTGGGATATTGTTCGGGAGTTGTACCTGAGCTAGTAGCTTGAGTGTTTCTTTCCTTCCAGTCTTACACGCGCTATTATTATCCTCAGGTTAAACCCATCGAGAAATAAAATCAAACTATCATTACTGCTTAAGCTTCTTTGATTGGAGACGACCATAGACGACTCAATTTGCTATGAATATTGCTATGAATGTAGTTACTGGTTTTTAACTTGTAGTTCCCTGTATGCACAAAATTTCAATACTGATGAAGTGATATTTTTGCCTCGTGATATTTATGTAAATAATTTAGGCCTTTTGTCTTCAGTCCACGCAAGGTCCAGACTGCTCTTTACGTTTCTCACCATGCCTTACGTTATAATTTGCGGCACCCTTTTAGAGAATACAATGTGGGTGAGACAGTTTGGTGTAAGAGTTATGTGCAAAGTAACACTGGTGCATATTTTAGTACCAAATTGGCTCCAATATTTATTAAAGCCAAATTATCTTAAAGCTTTCTGCGCTTGTTTTTGTTTTGGAAAATTATACTACCGGTTATAGGGGTAGGGGTGTGAAAGATTTAAAGTTGTAATTTTAGATATCTATTTTTTCTTTCACCGAGTATTTAATTTTTAAATAAGCTAATTTCTTCGTTTTCTCGTTCCTTCTCCTTTTTTTTCTCCTCTTTATCTATTTCTTTATTCGATAATCATCGTCTTTTCTTTAGTCATCTCTTTATTTTTCCGTTTTCATTCTCTTATTGTCTTCCTTCTCGAGAGGATAAGGACTAGCTAAGCGAGCCTACATTTTCTTTATTTCTTCTTCTTAGACTTGCTCAGTTGGTTGACTTTTGGACTCTAAAGCAACTTGACTTGCGCCTAACTTTAGACGGCGCAATACTTCTTGTTCTTCTACTAAATTTCTTGTGCTCATATTCTAAAAAGGTACACTAAATGTACTCTATGAGACTATTGAGCTCCGTCTTTCCTTCTTTTTAGGATTTTAACTTAGGTATCGATTCAATTAAACTTTGAAGGAATTATTCTATCCAACTGGTATAGGCGCGGCTGAGAACTCTTCATAAATAAGCCTACAGTCATACCCGTAATTGTATCTTTGTGGCATTTCCCTAGAGTACGCGTCATTGAATGTGAACGCTACCTCGCTTTCGTTTGATATTTATTGGATGCTTGGTTATTTATGTTTGTGTGGGTGTAACTATGGATAGCACATTACTTACATTAAATAACGTAGATAATTTAGAAATATCCTAAGTCTACGTCTGCGATCTTGAGAACTTTACCGTGCTTATAACATGTAATAATAAAGACTTTACCGTTATCTCGCAAAATATAAGATCCATCTACTCTAAGTTACCTGATCTTCAACTAAACCTATTAAAGCTAAAAACTGATATTGATCTAATGGTTTTGACAGAATGTAGACTTAACTCTAACAAAAACATACCTCAGTTATCAAACTACACTTCCTTCCAAACGCAAAAACATGTTAATAAAGCCGATGGCGTTGTTGCTTATTTAAAAAAACACATATAACTCTAAAACAAAAGAAATAAAACTAACACACGCCTCATGCCTAGAAATCCAAATCTCTCCTGACCTCATAATCATTGCAATATATCGTTTCCCTTCAACTGTGTCTGCGGATGACTTTATCCACTCTCTAAATTGCCACCTATCTTTGATAACATCAAACAAAAACATAATAATTATTGGCGATATAAATATAA
The DNA here is from genome assembly GCA_945859575.2 of Herminia tarsipennalis. Lineage (NCBI taxonomy): Eukaryota > Metazoa > Arthropoda > Insecta > Lepidoptera > Erebidae > Herminia > Herminia tarsipennalis. The sequence goes on along the minus strand of OX243834.2, from coordinate 25,766,050 downwards.
ACTTAATTGACCGCCAGACCGAGCAATCCTATGAACGTTCCAACAGACTTGCTTACTACCTTAATATGTTGGCGATGCACGGAATCCTTCCAGGCCACCTACTACCTACGAGAGAAAAAAATTGCCTAGACCATATTATGCTGAAACTCAACCCATCGAGGATTACCTCAACCATAGCAATTATTCACACTACCATAACTAATAATTTCATAACCTTCTTGAAAATCTTAAATAATTCAATCATAACAAAGACTTGTAAATCTAAAATTGTATTTAACATTGAAATGGCGCTTGATTACCTTAAAGAGAACAACTTATCAGATTTACTGTCATCAAACGACCCTAACATTCTTACAAATAATTTTATCGCAGTCTTACAAAATTCCATCTAGCATAGTACAATTATTAGAACTGTCCCGTTGAAAAATCGAACTCTAAAACCTTGGATGACCACTGGCTTATTACGGTGTATCCATAATAGAAATTGTATGCAAAAGAAGCTAAAACGTGATCCATTCAATAACGTACTTAAAAGTACCTATAAAAGGTATCGTAATTTCTGCAACTGTATAATAAAAAAACAAAAACGAAAGTATGACAGAGACCAGTTATAAAACGCATTAAACAACCCCAAAAAATATGGCAAATTATTAACACTATTACCCAACGCAAACCTTCGAAAACAAGTAATACGATCCTACTAGAAACAGCCGCCACTCCACAACAGTCTATGAATAAAGTAAACCATTACTTTTCTACTCTAGGTAAACATCTTGCCGATAAAATCATAACTACTATCCCCCGACCAATAGTTAATCAAACCCTAACACCTCATCATCGATAAACCCACCCGTTTCATCCTTTGTTCTACTCGACACAGACCCTGGGGAAGTACGAGTATATTCTACTCTCATGGGTCTTAAATCTGATAGTGCACCGGGCTGGGATAATATACATTTCAAATTCTTAAAATGTGCTAGTGCATACACTGTATCAGTAATTACGCGCTTAACAAACTTATGCTTCAATGCAATTGCTCTAATCACGCCTGTAAATAAGAGTGAAGACAAAGCTAATCCTTCAAACTATTGGCCAATTTCTGTTCTTCCATCTGTTTCTAAAATACTTGAGCCTTACAAGATACTTAAGTAATTATAACATTTTATCTTCAACTCAGTTTGGGTTCAGGCAAGGGTCATCTACGGAGGATGCAGTCTTATCACTTACATCTACTATTACCGATCATGTAGATAAGGGACGGAAGTGTCTAGCTGTCTTCTTGGACCTCAAAAAGGCCTTCGATACTGTTTCCGTCCCCATTCTTTGACAGAGACTCGAAAATGTTGGCGTAAGAGGCCTTCCCCTTAAATTATTAAAATCCTACTTATGTAACCGCAAGCAAATTGTAAATATTGGGGGATACCTAAGTACTGAAGAAACAGTTACTTACGGCGTGGGACAGGGCAGCGTCCTCGGACCAACCCTGTTTCTTATAAACATTAACAACCTTAGTAATATGAACTTAGCCAACGGTAACGTTTTCTCTTACGCGGATGACACCGCTATTGTCTTCGCTGATGTAACATGGCTTAAAGCAAAAAAGAGAGCGGAAGATGGGTTAGCCAAGATTGCAGACTGGCTAAATATTAATCTACTCACACTGAATGCCTCTAAATCTAATTTTATCTGTTTTACAAAATATAATAACACTCAGCCATCAAATGAATTCCAAAATAAAATCCATAGTTGTTCTACCTTACACAATTCCGACTGTTCGTGTATAACAATTGACCGACTACAATATACTAAATACCTAGGAATTATTATTGATCAGCGATTATCGTGGCACACGCATATCGAGTTGACCATAAAAAGGGTAAGAAAACTAATACGGACCTTTAAAATCTTACGTCACTGCGCATCAAAAAACCTCTTAAAACAAGTCTATATAAGTTTAACTCAATCGGTTCTGACATATTGTCTGTCATGCTGGGGAGATGCAACAAAAACAAAACTTCTAGAACTGGAACGTACACAAAGATGCTTACTAAAAGTTATGCTATTTAAACCCTATAGATTTCCGACGCATAGCTTTTATGTTACATGTGATCTACTATCTGTAAGGAAACTCTATCTCCTACAACTTATTTTAAAAAAGCACAAATCCCTCCCATTTGACCCAGCAATACTACAACGGAGAAGGAATCACGCTGTTGCTCCTACTACAACAGTTAGATCCACGTTTGCTAAACGTCAGTACGAAGGACTAGCAAATCATTTAATCTACCCATTAAAATTGCATGAATGAAAGGAAGTTGTTACCAAATGGCTCAAAACCAAAAACTATGAAGAAACTGAGGCTATAATAAGTACGCTTCTTTAATCACAGTCTAAATGACTAAATCACTGATAAATTACGCTATTGTGTAGTGGTATATTTTAAAAGCTGAATTTAACTTATACCGACCCAACACTTAGTCTTATATGTATGTATATGTAGAAATAATCCTCAAAACACACACACACACACACACACACATACAACAACATTGACACGCCTAGAGTTATCCTTCTTTAGTTAACCTAAATATGTGACACCATACTTAGGTACCTTTTGTTATTTGTACTGTACACATAATTTCATTGTGAAATATAAGAGCGTGTGTTATGTATATATTCTACTAGCTGTCCCGCGCAACTTCGTCTGCGTAAATATATATAATATAATATATTCCTTTTGTTATTTGTTATTTTTTATGAAATTGTTGATAAATTCAACTGCCCTTTCGACAGAAATATTTTCTTTGTTACTCTGACAATAGGTTAGCAAAGAGGTCTTTGTATTTTTATAAAAAAGGATATTCTAATTCACCTATTATAAACTGGCAGTGTTAAATTTGCTTATGTAAACCCATAATTTGAATTAGGATATGTTTTGAAATTTTGAATGCTTCTAGAGAGATTTTTTTATGATGAATAATCGAAAGAAAAGGAGTGAAGCTACAGTTCTCCGAGAATAAACATCAAGAATTGCATTCTGAAGTGCATTCCTGCAACTCGGCGCTGCACTCTAAAGGTGCATCGCTGACCTGTCTGCATCCTCACTGAATAAGTTTTCAAACTCTTCCCTTTTCTATTAACTACTGTAAATTCTCAGGTCTATTGTACCTACTTATTTTTTAATTAGACTTAAACGCTTACCCCTGTGTATTCTTCCGACTATAATTGTACTGTAAGCTAGTTTTCTATTTACTCTTTACAATCCTAGCCTCTATTTATTTTATTATAGCTCTTTATCTCTATTTAATCTTTTAATTCATAACATTGTGTCAACTGCTTAAATCCTTTTACAAAATATTGCTTTTCCACGCAGGGCCGTTAATTGTTGAGGTGTTCACGTGATAATTCACCATCAGCTCTATTTCATTGTCTAATAGTAGTATGACGAGAATATAATGCTACTCAATACCACATTAAAGTAATTGAATCGCAAACCGTGAAATATTGAATAGTTCCGCTCATCATTTCATCAGTTCCACTTCAACAATTAGGGCTTTTTGAGAGTAAATGTACGAATCACTATGATATATACCTAAATCACTACAGATATGCCTTTAACATTTGAAGATTTCCCTCAATTTCTCCGGAATCCCATCATCAAATCCTGATCTGATGACAATGGGACCAACTTAGAAGTTTACACTATAAAACACAAAATGGGTCCAGCCGTCTGTGAGTAAACAGGTAACAAACATAAAAAAATACATTCGAATTGAGAATCTCCTCCTTTTTTGAAGTCGGTTGAAAATATAATTTAAATTATGTCACTGGCGCAGACATTACATACTTGTGCTATTTTAGTATGAGTACACAAAAATACTTACTCTTGCAAAAGTATCAGAGAGATTAGAGTTTGCTGTCTGCAGTATAATCTACATTTTCTTCTCTTCACTACCAATAACTTTAATCATCACCCTCTTCCAATCATTTTAGAATTTGTTGATTCTCTTTAAGATTTTAAAGATTAAGTAACCGTTACCTGTTAAAAAAAATTAACAAAATAATGTAAATCTCGCAAATGTCAGTCTCGCTCGGCGCTCTTGTCTGGCTGGACGCGTGTTTGATTTAACGTCATTTAAGCCATCGTAATTGCATTGTGAACTCTGTAACTACGGACTTTCGGTTCTTATTGCAAAACTAATCGTGCAGTGATTAATGTCTGCATAAGTGAGAACACTGATTGTTTTATCCGCTACATAACATAGATCGTGTATTTCTGTGAACGGTCGTGTATTTTTGACTACATACGAGTGAATGTGAACGAAGATTTCGGCCGCTGTTTTAACGGTACCTGCAAACTCGTATAAATTCAACCTGTGTTTGGATACTGCACTACATCAAAATCATGAGTGTACAAAGATCTTCCTCTAAAATAGACACTGGTTCACAACCAGATTTATCCAAATTACATGATGACCCAAATATCGGTGTCACGCTAAGAAAGCGAAAACAGCCCGAATGCTGCGATCACTCGGAGGTATTACTAGATTTCCAAAATACAATTATGACTACAATAAAAACCACCTTTGATACCCATAACCAACATATATTGGGCTCCCTACAGGCCTTGCGTGATGATATAAATGGATTTAAGCTTGAATTGAGTACTGTAAATAGCAAAGTTGATAAACTGTCACAAGAACAAACATCTGCCCGTAAGGATATGAGTGATTTAATGTCGGCAAATGTTAATAATGGCAGCAAGATACTAACCCTATCCAGTGACGTTACTCAACTACAGTTAAATATCACCAATTTATCTGAACAGTTACGTATTAAGGAGCAACAGAGTAGATTTAACAATCTGGAAATTACAGGAATCCCTATCACAAAGGGTGAAAATTTAATCAATATCGTGCAAAATATATCAAAAAAGATTAACTTCCCCATCACTGCGACTGACATCGATTATATTCACCGCGTTCGACGCTTCAATGTAAACAACACCGATTCACATGGTTCCACAGGTATTCACAGTGAATCAGCCTATAATAGCACAACTATACCTAATATTATCATCAAGTTCACGCAGAGGAAACGCAAAAGTGATATGTTGGCTGCTGCTCGTGCGCGACGAAATTTGACTACAGCCGATGCCGGGTTGGTCGGACAGGCGAAACCTATCTTCATTAATGAGCATCTTACACCATACAATAAACAATTATACCGGCAAGTTCGCCTGCTCGCTAAAGAAAATAACTATAAGTACGTTTGGGTGTCTGAATGTAAAATTTTAGTACGTAAAACCGACTCCTCCAAAATACAATGTGTGTCCAATGAAACTGACCTCGCAAAAATAAAATGACTACCCGCTTTTCTTTTTCTTATATGCATGCAATTGTTATCGCTAATATTGTTACTTTTATTATATTATCTTGTACGTTATTACTGTAAAAACATTATAACATCTATGTGTTATTATAAGGCTCATTATTGTAATACTTTTGTAAACTTTTTAAATAATGTTAGCGAAACCTGGATACTTTTCGTGAATATTCTTTTGATTATAATTCGATAAAACCAACTTGTCATTCTATTATCAAAACGTGAGGGGACTACGCACTAAATCACACACATTTCTTAAAGAAGTTCTAAATAACAATTTTGACGTCATATGTACCACAGAGACTTGGCTTACTAAGAAATACCATAACAACGAATATATTGATAACCGATACGAACTTTATCGCTGCGACCGTAACAGTTGAGAAACGAGTCGGCGGAGGCGTAATGATTGCCGTACGCCGTGAGCTGTGTCCTTGGCAGCGCAAAGACATGCGTGCGCCGCCGCTGTCAGATGAGGTATGGGTCTCGCTACCGTTGCGCACGAGTGTAACAGCTGGCCCGTCGGCACCGCGTAACAATAACACCTCGAATCGATATATACATATTATAACCACGTATATTCCGCACGGCAATAACCATGTATCGACATTAACGTCCTTTTACGACCGAGTAAGCGAATTTATCCTCAGTAATTCACACGACATATACGTAATACTTGGCGACTTTAACGTCACTCACGCTAACTGGTGTTACAATTATAATTCAAATTCTATGGATATATGCACCAATGGCGATAAATTAGCCTGTCTTACAGCTGATTTTATGAATCTTTCTTTATTATTACAGTATAATAATCAATTTAACCACAATAATAGATTATTAGACTCAATTTTTAGTAATAAGACGTGTCTTATCTCACTGTGTGAACGTCCTCTGGTACCACAAGACTCTCACCACAAGCCCTTAGAAATCGACATAAAATTAAACTATTACCCTACACTTCAGCTTTCTTCCACTAACAAAAGACAATATTATAAGACCGATTACGACTCAATAAAGACAGCCCTTAGCTCTGTAGACTGGGAAGTATCCCTAACTAAATTCTCGGATGTTGATTCTATGACTGATTACTTTTACAGTATTCTTAATAGTACAATTGATGAATTTGTTCCTTCTTACATACAAAAATCTAAACAAAAATATCCTCCGTGGTATACAAAGCCCCTTATTAAATTGTCTAAAGAAAAATGTAAGTATCACAAAAAATGGAAAACGTACGGCAATCTTCAAGATTATCACACCTTTTCAATATTACGGAGTAGATTTAAAAAAAATGTCTGAAGGCTGTTATCAAAACTACATTAAGTTTTCCAAAGAGATCATCAAAATTTACCCTAATTCGTTTTGGTCATTCGTAAAATCTAAAACTGAGTCTAATCAGAATCAAATCCCAGAAAGGATATTATATAAGGGCCAAATACTCTCTTCTGGAAGTGAGATCTGTAATGCCTTTAACCAGTACTTTAATTCTGTTTTTATTAGTAATACGTCCAAAGCCAACCCTCATACGTATGATAATTCACTTTCAAGTGTAGATATAAGCTCTATAGAAATTAATTTAGATCTTGTATTAAAGGAATTAAAACAAGTTAACACCAAAAAAGGCGCAGGATCGGATGACCTTCACCCAATTTTCATCTCTAGATGTGCTGACGTTCTTGCTGGACCCGTAACAATAATTTTCCGCACTTCGATAGAAACTGGAGCATTTCCCGGAATATGGAAAAAATCCATTATAACTCCTATACCCAAGAACAATAAAAAAGATAGTATAACAGAATACAGACCAATCTCTAAATTGTCCGTCTTGGGTAAGATTTTTGAAAAAATAGTGACTACTCAAATCTCAGCTGTTTTTCGTAATCATATATCTGAACATCAACATGGTTTCTTCAAACACCGTAGCGTAGACAGTAATATGTTAAATTTTTCTGACTTTTTAGTACAAGCAATGGACAAAAACCTTCAGGTGGATGTCGTGTACACCGATTTTTCAAAAGCATTCGATAAAATAAATCATGATATGCTGATTGTAAAGCTCGCAAAGGCCGGTGTGCACGGCAACCTCCTGAGGTGGATACAATCTTATATAAAAAACCGAAGTCAGGCGGTCTACCTTAAAGGTTACTCATCGCGATTCCTCCCTGTACCTTCTGGGGTTCCCCAGGGATCCCACCTGGGACCATTGCTCTTTAATCTTTATATTAATGACATAGGATTAATATTTAAACATAGTAATCACTTACTTTACGCCGATGACACTAAAATATTTACAGTAATCAAGTCCATACATGATTGCACAAAGCTGCAAAAAGATTTACTAAGATTGCATCAATATTGTAAAATAAATCAACTATTCCTTAACATAGACAAATGTTTTGTTATGTCATACACGAAAATCTCACCAAACCAACTTTGATTATATGATAAACAATTCCATTCTTAAAAGGGTTTCCACCATAAGAGACCTCGGTGTGATTATGGATTCCAAATTAACATTTAAAAACCACATTGACCGTATAGTTAGTATAGCATTTCGTAACCTAGGATTTATTCTTCGTATAAGTAAACCTTTTAAAGACGTTAAAACACTAAAAATCCTGTATTTCTCATTTGTTCGTTCTATTCTAGACTTTTGTAGTACTGTTTGGAGCCCATGCTTTCAAATACATATTTACCGTATTGAAACTGTTCAGAAAAAGTTCCTTAAATCACTCAATTACCGTTTGAACATTTATGATGAATCGTATGAAGACGCATTGCATAGGCATAATTTAACTACTCTTCACACTAGACGTAATATGTTTGATATCACTCAATTGTACAAAATTTTAAACTCGCTAACAGATTTGCCAGCATTATTAACAAATATATCTTTTAAAGCCCATGCTCGACTACCAGTGCGCCTTTCACGAGTTAAGCCACTTTTCGTACCTCCAAGATTTTGTAAAACTTATACTCGTAACTCATTCTTATATCGTTCCACTAACAATTATAACAGAAACTTCACAGACATAGATCTGTTCGATAACTCTCTCAATAGCCTAAAATTAAAATTAAAGCATAGATTTAATGTTACTTAAGATTTTATATACATACATAAATAATATAACTTCTATACTTGTTCACCTAAACTAAATTGATATCACTTAACTGTTATGTATTTTTTCTCTTAGTATTAAGCAATTTCTTGTTATACGCGTCCTTCCAAATTAAGAGTTAAAATTGTATTATTACTTATTGTTTCTTTTCGGCACTGTAGGTTTATTGTAAAGAGCCACATATTCTTAAGTATTTTAACTGTAAATAACTGTTAGTTGCCAAAATAAAATAAAATAAAAAATAAAATAAAGTAAATAACTAACTTGTTGGGCACCTACCTGCTTCATTGTAAGTAACTAATCTACATGCATTATTGACAACTCCTCCTAAAAACCTTTTACACAGATCCTCTCCCTATTAAAAATATTTTTATTAAGTTCACTAGTTTAGCTGATAATAATATAAGATATAATTTAGTGTATTGATTATATCTTAACACTTTCATCACGAACCAATAATCTGTTATTCATTAATTGTCCTACGGGCAGCTCACGGCTCAGAGGTTAAATATTTATTTAAGCAAGGGAGTCGACCGTTCGGAAATTGTGCCCAGTCGCTCATTGACGCTTGATGATTAATGCTTTTAAATTTATAGCTTTTGCGGTCTGCTGTTAAAATGAAACCTTTATGGTTCAATACTTTAGTATTAAATTTACAAGGATGGGCTCTTTACTCAGTGGCGACTAGCAGATCAAGCGATTTGTGAGTTAAAGTTACGTTACTGTTGTCGATCCATAAATGGGTGGCCATTTTCGAGAAATATCATACCTGTTTATGTATGATATTTCTCGATAACGGCCATATCAACTCGGAAAGGGATCGACACCATATCAACTCGAGCCTTTCAGTATTTTTTGTATGAAATTCCCTACTGCACACTAATCGTAACGTATTCGAGACTCGAGTGGCTCAAGACCTATTTTTTTTTTGTATGAAAAATACGAAAATACTTTTGCATCGAATCGCATGCCTTTCATTGTTGTATAGTTAGTTGATGCTCCCATACACACCATAGGGGGCTAATTCATTTAAAAATTGATTATACCTACCTACTTTACGTACTATGGTTATTGCTTGCGTGAGTTTCATGGTGTAATGGTTGCAGCACCTAGGTTTAAAGATCTTTATTTCTCATAAGAAAAAAAAACAGTTCACTTAAAATGAGATAGGTACAATAGTATTAAAAGTAAGTACAAAATAATTTGTTCAACCTCTGGAGGGCTCAACAGCTCACAGTTTACATTCTTCGTATATATTCTACGAGTTTACTTTTATATATGTGCAAGCCATCACAATCTTTTATGTTGTTTGGTAAATTATTATACAGCTGTGCAATATCGTAGTCTGTCCATAATTAGTACGCGGAGGTATTCTCTCGTTTGCCATAAATTAATTTGCACTAATATTGTTTGCCATAATCGTCCCCGATCATAATATTTACTTGCACTATTATCATTTATACTAATAACGTTTGCCTTAACAACTCAACAGTAATAACTTTTATTTGCCATAAAATGACTTTCCATAGCAACATATATCATAATAATTAGTTTCCATAAGTAACACGTCTCATAATCGACTCTTGACATAATCAAAATTTGATATAATTATGAAAATAATACATAATATTGTTAGGTCGAAATTAATTATCTTTAACACCCCGACTCAGAGCAATCCGACTCGGATAGGTTAGGTTAGAAGACTAAGGCGGGAGCGAAGCGAAGCGGAGCTCCCGCCTTAGTCTTCGTGTTAGGTTTTTTTTTTAAACCACCCAAAAGTAGGAGCCCCGCGAAGCGGGGCTCCGTCGAGTTTAGTAAGTAGGCGCCATATGAGGTTTAGTTTCAGGTTTAATTGTAAATAAAAAATCTGTGTCGTATAATCATTTATTAATCAACATAATTCAAGTATAGATAAGTAATAAATAAAAATTCTGAAAGTAACATTATTTTAAATTTAAGTTGGAGGCCAAAGCTCTCAAAAACTCTTCTTCACTGTCATATTATCTTTATTTATATTATGGTAAATAAAAGTTATGGAAAATGGTATTATTGAAAACGAAAATTATAGCAAATACATTTATGGATTTAAATTATTATGACACTTGATCGATTATGACCAATGGAATTAGTGAAAGTCATTTTATGTCATTTCACGATTATGGCAACTGAAGCGTTATTTCTAATGAAATTATGGCAAATACCGGTATGGCATGTGAAATTATGGCATTTTAAATTATGACAAACATTAGTAAACCGTACGCGGATGAATGTTGTATTTTATTATTATTTCTTAAATTTTGAGTAACTACTTTTTTAGTTGACTGAATATCGGTTTGAACAGAATTTGTCATATTTTTTTAAGCTATTGCATAGCTTCTATCGCGGGCCTTGAGCGTGGAGACCGAATCCAGAAATTCCGTAACGAAAATAACCTAACACCCCCCACTCCGACCGGCACAGCGGTGATACTTTTTAGTTTTGCCATCTATCGATGAATAGCAGAACTTTTAATGATTTTTTTTTTTTATTTAAAAAATAAAAATAATAACATTGTTTTTTTATAATTAAAAAAAAACTTTTTTAAAAATTAAAAAAATATTTTTTTTTTTGAATTGCTTAATTTGATAAAAATGCTATGCAATAGCTTTACCGTGGCAGTCCCCGAGTACCACACATTTTTTTTACTAATAAGCGGGTATCAATGTCAAGTTGTTTTATATTTAGTACTTTGATTGCTTTATTTTGTGTTCTTTGTAATGGATTCAAATGAGTCACCGTCGCTGAACTCCAAATTTCTATTAAGAATTCTAAATGTGGCTTTTCTAAAAAGTTGTAAACAAGTTTGCTTATAGGCAACAGAATACAGTTTTATATACCACACCTTACTGGCATAACTATATATATATATACAAATCTATTGTTAATATTGGCATTTAAAAAAGTGGCCATGCGTTTTTATTGCCCAGTTATTTTCTCATGGCTTTATTCTTGCGAACTTGGCATTTAACGTAGAATCAATCTATTCCAAATTTTATCTGACGTTCTTAAGCGTTGCATTTTGTAACCTATGTGAATAAAGTACTTTGACTTTACCCTAGCTTACGTCCCTTCATCCTCCCTTGCCCCTGTCACCCCTCCTGTAACATTGGAACAGAATACTTCACGTTCGGATTTAAACTGATTAAACTGGTGCCGACGACAATCTCAGAAACTACTAGTCCGATTAAAAAAATATTTTACTGTTGGATAGCCTATTTATTGAAGAAGGCTATAGACTACGACCAAAAAAAGCGAAGCAGCAATGAAAAATATTGCAAAAATGGAACAAAAATACGCAGACGAAGTTGCGCAGGTCAGCTAGTCATGTATAATCAGTTGGCTGTCAACAATCTGCACCTACATAATTTTATTTTAGATCACCAAAAGGTTGGCTGGTAGAGTATGCTTTTAGCATCAAGTCCGCATTTGTACAATATTTTTGTGCACAAAGTCAATAAATAAAAATAAATACGTTTAGTTGACGCCTGATTAACGGCGAGGCGAAAGGCGCTGTGACGTTCTTATTCCAAGATATGTGAGCTACGAGACTAAGTTGTCGGTTTTGCGACTAATTTTGTTTTAACAGTTTTACAGTTGACCTACACGAATTAAGTCATTAGGCAAATAATACAAAAAATACTTAACATAATAACGTAACTAACAAAAATAGATTAAAATAATTATTTAAAAACACCCTTTTATAATGCTCTTTAAGGAACAAAATAATTTTAAAATGTAAACTAACCCATCAATATATTATATTTTACCATTCGTAAGGCAATAAAGCTTGCTGCGAGGTTGATACCAAGACCTTCTAGCGTTTTGACTCTACTATAAGGCTAATGATAGACAGTACTACACTGCACTTTGTGTAGTATGCAGCAGATCATTAAGAAAATATTACAAAAAGATTTTATGTTATACTAGCTTTTGCCTGCGGCTTCACTCGCGTTAATGTTTGTTGTCGATGTGATAAAAACTATCCTATGTTTTCGAATTTAGATGTTGCAGGTCACAATTCCCCTACGTCTGTCGGCAACAAATTGATCTATAAAATAACCTATATTTCCTGATAAATAACAAAATGGCAGCGCACGTTAAATAATTACATTTATAGGCAAATTTTTGATACCTTCGGGTACAGTATTGTAATTTTCGTAGGGATCTGTAATAATATATATATATATATATATATATACATATAGCCTATGTTACTCGCTGATAATTTAGCTTTCTATTGGTGAAATAATTTTTAAAATCGGTTTAGTGGTCTAGGCGTGAAAGCGTAACAAACAAACAAACTCTCGCATTTATAATATTGGTATAATGTAACATATTATACATATAGTAAGTTTTAATTTAATTGTTATTTTATTTCTATTAGAGCATTTAAAGCTTTTTATTGCATTTATATTATTGGTACTAGAAATTACAACTAAGACATTATCTTAATCGGACATACTAAACGCACTATAGCGGAAAGGGAACATATCGCGGCTGTGAAAAACCGGCACACGAACAAGTCAGCTATAGCGAAACACTTGTTGGAGGCGGGATTCAACCAGTGGACAGAACTTCACAAGCCACATATCCTCACAACTGACTGGCACTAGTACTCTAGGATGGCACGGGAAGCGGTTAAAAAAAACATGTCAATTTCAACCGAGGAGACGGATAAACGTTACACGCCAGTCTGAAGAGACACCATTAGTGTTGTATGTCGAATTACCTAACGACAGTTCAGTAAAATGTGATAATAAAAAAGCGAGGGTATTTTCCAAAACCCGCGTTTTACGAAAGCGACACTGAGTTGAACCAGTCTACCGGTGACCACGCCCGTTACAATACGGTCGATCGTTGGGCAATGAAATAAATGTATATTATATTTTTACCCGAATAAAATCTGTAGCTTATAAAATTCTATATTGTATACAAATCGCGACAGTTTACGAACATATATTGAAAAAACAAATTAACCAAGTCTTAATAGGTAATGCTGTTTTAATCTATTTATTCGTTTGAAAAAACTAACAGTTTAATTTTCCAATGTATTGCAACTATCATCATATTCTCAATACCTGGCTTCTCAAAGCATTTTACTGGAGTTCTGGGTAATATAGAGTGACAGTGGCTCAACATTATTAGAGACACAAAAGTAGGTTATGTCTATTTTCGACAGTCGTACAACGACGTACGTAATGAAAATAGTCTCTAAAATGTACAAGGCTCTGTGATTTTGCCTTAATTAGGTTGATGCACATTCCTGAAGTCAATTATTTCATTCGTATTTCTGTTTTCTCTTTGTATTAATTACATTATCATTTAGTGACAGAAATAGGTATATTTATAATTTTATACTCCGATTCTGACTTCTTATACCTACCAGATAACTATTAGGTAATGGTCTTTACAATTTTATAAGTAAATTAAAAACTCGGAATCGCGAAGACATCCTAAAGATTTGCCACTTTAAGGGATATGAACTTATAATACTAGAATTGTAGTAGGTAGCTACGATAGTAATATAGTAATAGCATAATAATCTATAGGTTAAATATAGTTTTAATTAGTCACTTAGTTTAAATAACGAATTGTGCATAAGAAGTTAAATATTGTTCTGAAATAAATAAATATCGAATAGTTGAAAACTGAAATAACGTCGGTAAGGAAGGAAATTTGCATACTGGCTCGTAGGTATTGTTGATAGGGCGGTATAATGTCTACAAATCGTGGAAGTTTCAACATTTAGGTACAGTATTTTTGGGGTTCTGTAGCCAAAATGGCAAAATGGAACCGTTATAGATCCGTCATGTCCGTCCGTCCGACCGCAGCTTAGCGCATAGACTGTTAGTGCTAGAAGGCTGTAATTTTGCATAGATACACATATTACTTACGCCGATAAAGTGAAAGAATAAAATCTTAAAATTTCCTCTCCTCCATAATTAAGTAAAGTGGGGATGTGATTTTTTTCTCAGCTACCCCATCCTAAGGGGTATCATTAAAAATGTATTTTAAAAACGTTTAGGGGTTGTGACGGCCATTTCGATTTAAGGATCCGTTTGTGAAATATAAAGCTTTAAAGCGCATATTTTTGTTATAGTCAAGTGTGCCCCCCCCCCTCCCCCCTCACCTGCCAGCAAAATTGGGTAGTTGATGTTGGGTATGTGAAAAAATTAGAGTAGTAAGTAAGTAGACTTTACAAGTTTACGCGTAACAGCTGATCAAATGAGAAGTAATAACATTTTCGTACAAATTCCATAGAAAATTATTATTATGTAGGTAAAACGTTGTATGAAACAAAAACAACAGAAAACCTATTTCTTAAGACTACGGACCAAGTCGCGGGCAACAGCTACTCCATAAATTGATTGAGGTTTAGGTCTGACTTCCCACTCCAATACCTACAGTTCATATAATTTTAACTAGGGAGTTGTATCATAAAAATGTCGTCTCAAAATGATGAGCAAAGTTTATAATTTGCCACGTAAAACAACAACACATTAGTGTCAGGTAGGTACTTACTCGTAGTTTTCATTAAAATTAGTATAGTACTAGTAGTGATAGTAATATAACTGTTACATAATTTAAAAATTCTTCGTATGGAAAAAAAATCGAGTGCAAGTCCTTTGTATTATTAGCACTTTTTATTTAACTTGCCGTATGTATATTATAACTTTTGTATATTACGTGTGTATATTAGTTAGTTTGTTTGTAAATTTGTGTGGATCAAATCTTGAAAGCTAAATTACTACTACTTTCTGACGGGCTCTAATTTGGTAGACTAGTGTATCTTTAATGATAATGCAATATTTTGGTACCATGAGCGTGATCTTATGATGGAGTCGGAAGGTGGCACGCGCTTTTCAAACACTTTCACACGTAAACACTCACACGCGTAGGCCTCTGCTTCTCGTCTGCTTAGAAGAATAACACCCGCTCAATGTTTCCATGTTCCTTCGGTCACGCCTGGGGCAGGAGCGTCCAAAAGCATTCCTTGACATCTCTCGTCGCGTCCAATTGATGTAGCAATCACGAAGACAATCAAAATTGCAGCCAATATTATCCATCTGGTTATTGCGCAAATCTCTTTGTTCACGCCGCCACCTGTCACGAGTTGGGATAGAGTCTCCACTTACGTTCTACTTTACCCATTTTTTTGACAATTTGGAACACAAACTCTCGTCAATCTCCGAGCAATTGCACAGTGGTAGTCTACTCTTTGTTGGTACTAGCTACACTACGAATTCCTAAGCCCAAAACCGAACCTTTTAAGGCGGGGTCGTCATGTAAGGAAGAGAATGCTGTATATAAAATATAGATGTGCACGAGTACAAGATGCGTGTATTACTCCCTCTTTCTTAAGTTCTAACTTACGTACTACGCCACATTACTGCGTATGTGAAACAACAAATATTCTTTAAGTAGCTACAAATGTTGTATAGAAAACTTCTAAACGCTACTAACTTGAGAAATAATTTAAGAGCATAGGTTTATAGCAGCGCGTTCACGTTGGCAACTTCACCAATAATTTTTGGCCCAAAAATTTTGGCATAAACTTTATCGTGTACTTTACTTTGCCTTTTTGTAAACATAGTAATGAATAAGATAAAGTATTGTGTCTTATGAATTATGTATTCGGTATTTATGTTAATAACCTGCTTTGTGATACCGTGGTGTGTTGTGAGGATTATGACTATGTAATTCTTGACTGACCTGTTGATCTAGTTTTTAGTGACCCTAACTTTTTTTTAGAAGCACCCCGTCATCATAGGATGTTGCTGCTTTTTACATTTACGCAGACCCTGACTGCTATGCTGGAAGTCGTGGGTTCGATCCCCACTTAGAATAAAACTTTAGGTGATGAGCTTGATGGTTTATGCTATGTCTGGTTTATTATCTATTTAAACATACATATAAATTTCTAAATACATACATACGTATGTATTTCGAAATTTATATGTATGTTTTTAGTTGTTTGGTTGCCATAATACAGGCTCTGCGTAGTTTGTGATCAGATAGCGCTAATTGCGTTGTCCCAAAGACATCGTATTATATATTATAGCTGACCCGCGCAACTTCGCCTGCGTCAATTTTCCCCATTTTTGAAACTTTTTTCATTGAAGCTCTGTTATAATGGCCGTAGCTTGATGTTATATAACCTATAGCCTTTCTCGATAAATGGGCTATCCAACACTAAAATATTTTTTCTATTCAAACCCGTAGTTCCTGAGATTACCGCGTTCCACCAAAAAAACAAACAAACTCTTCAGCTTTATAATATTAGTAAAGATATACTAAAGCCGCGCACAATATGAAATGTTAACAAACAAACCATATTGTAGGGTAATCACTACACTGCAATTTTCATAATTGAATATAAATTATTAATGATATTTAGCTCTTTCAGGTTATAATTCTTATTACCAACTGTTGGAGTAACGGCCACCACGGCTAACGCACGATGGTCCACAGCCGGGGCTAAGTGCGGAAACCACATCCACCATGGCAGTGGGTGACCTGTAATGATGATGATGATACCAACTGTTTATGTTGTAACTACGACACATACCTAAAAGGTATGTTGTGAATATGTCCAAAATATACTGGCGACCAAAAGTTCCGGATCACTTAGCAAACTTCTATTCATTCTAAACTATGCAAATTGAAAAAAAAAAAAAATATTAAGAAAATAAATTAAAAGTATGTTGTATGGATTTTTATCACGCACAAAGAGATATTGAAAGAGAGCAAAAGAGGAAAGATTTAATTGTTTGTTTGGTTGTTTGTTTTGCATCCGCGTTGTCGCGGGTGAAACCGCGAGGCGTCCGCTAGTTTAATATTTAATTAGATTTTATATTACACTAGCGGACGCCTCGCGATTTTACCTGCGTAGTTCCCGTTCCCGTGGAAATACAGGGATAAAAAAATAGCCTATGTCACGCGGGGCTAGTGTAGCTTCACAACGATGAAAGAATTTTTCCAATCCGTCCAGTAGTTTCGGAGCCTATTCAATACAAACAAACAATCAAACAAACAATTAAATCGTTCCTCTTTATAATATTAGTATCGAAAACAAAACTTTAAACAACAAACAATTAAAAAGATTAAACAAACAAAAAATTTATCAATTTTCAACATAAAATTTTAATCAAAGGCCTGTTATAAATTTTAAGTTGAAAATTGATCATTTTAATAAGATTTCGTACTTTTTTCATTTTTTACACTGACCTCTGAGGTCAATGGATTTAAAAAAAAGAATAAATAATTTAATAAATGTTCAGCTGATCCGTAGGACGTGACGGGGGGTCCAGGGAGACTCGGTGGGAATGGTTACCGTCGGCCACCTGCCGGTCAGTAGGGGACCCGAACCCGGGAATATCCCACCTGGAGGCTGTCCCGCCAACCGGCGAAAATCCCGCATACTGCTGCCGTGCCGGGAGGGAGACCGGAGTGGAACCCGTTAGTGATGTGCGGGGGCACCGGGGGCTCTTCCGTGCCCCGCGTCAGCCCTTCACACAACTCGCGGACTATTTTATGGCTTCGCGTAGACCATGGGGGACTTACCCGAATCTACGCGTGCCTCTACAGATCTCCTTGTGGTGATTCGGGTTCGAGTCTACTTTTTGAGAACGTCCAAAGGGGGATTGACCAAATGTTGGAGCAGTGCCCATCCGCAGAGGTGAGTTGGCATCGAGGACCACCGATCTCCCAGGTAGGACTACTTTCAATATGGCCTTGGCCTATGGTCTCTCACAACTGGTAACACAGCCCACCCATATACCAGATGTTGAGAGCCACATGGCCTCCTTGTTGGATCTTCTGCTGACGACACATCCACGCGGATACAGGGTAGTGGTTGATGCTCCACTTGGGTCGTCTGACCACTGCCTTGTCCGCAGCGACCCGTACGCTATCCAGCGAATGGTTCCTGCAGAGTCTGGCGATATGAGTCAGCAGATTGGGATGGACTCCGCGAATATTTCGCGTCCTACCCTTGGAGGCAGCTATGCTTCTCCACAGAGGATCCCGACGCTTGTGCGGACTGCATCACGGATACGGTGCTTCAGGAAATGGAACTATTTATTTCCAATGCCCGAATTCCCGTTGGTGGTCGTAGTCGCCCCTGGTTCAACCAGGCTTGTCGAGTGACCGCGCGCCTGAAACAGTCTGCGTACTTAGCCTGGAACGATGCCAGAAAACGTAAGGATCTGACCGTGTATGTTGAGAAACGTAAGTTCAACGCCGCCTCCAGAACCAACAAGAAGGCTATTGCTATAGCAAAGGCAGATCACATTGCTAGAATTGGCGAGCGACTTCGAAGGCATCCCTCTAGGAGTCGTGCATTCTGGTCGCTCGCCAAAGCTGCGTGTTACAGTACAATATCTTTGTGCTGTATCTACAATCTACATCACAATCTTATGTTCCTTATCGCACGTTCAGTATCTATTAAATGTTTCTACTATCTGTTATCAACACGAAGTCGTTAGTATATAAGATGCACCTTTGGATAATTATAACCAGACTATACTACATCTTTTGTCTCATTTATACCTAATCATATACTGCCAAGAAGTTTGGCAAATTGGTGACCCCGACGAACGAATACGCAGCAAGAAACATGGCACAATCACCGTGCAAGGCGAACATAAATCAGCAAGGAACACTTGAAGTAGCTGCTGGCACCTCGGTTTTATCCCGCATTCCGGAATTTTGGAAAGACCAACCAAGATTATGGTTCACGCAACTAGAAACCATATTAGCACCACAGAAGCAAGGAGACGAATACAAATACTGTACAGTAATAGCAAAGTTATCCAAGGAAGAAATACTACAAGTTAGTGACCTAATCACTTCACCACCGACTACAGATAAATACAAAAACATCAAGGAACGTTTAATTGATTGTTACGAAGAAACAGAACAGCGACAGTTTCAAAAATTAATATCAGAGACAGAACTCGGTGATCAAAAACCTTCGCAGTTATTACGTCAAATGCGAGTCCTCGGGAGAGGAAAAATCAGTGACGAAACAATTAAACTACTATGGTTCAGGCTTTTACCAACATCAGTTACTACGGTTCTAGCAGTTACGGAAGACATGGAAATTGACAAACTGAGCCAAATTGCAGACAAAATAATAATGAATTCAAAAGTAACCGAAATATCAGCTGTTAGCAACGACACTTCAAACGACAACAATACAGCATGCATTTTAGCCCAGCTAGAAAAATTACAGATAGATATTGACGCAATTCAGCAAGGTCAATATGGCTATCGACCCAACACGCACAATCATTTCAAGAAACGTCAACAATTCCCGATTATGAGGCCGAGAACAAACTATAGAGGAGCAAATCGATTTTGTTACTACCACGAAAGATTCGGAAAATATGCAAAGAACTGCATTAAACCATGCGGTTGGAAACTAATGACTTACGTACGGAACCAGGGAAACGAATAAGAGCACAGACAACGGCGAAACTCTGTGCAATCCACCCATCCAATCGCCTCACCATTACCGACCGAAAAAGTGGTATGAAGTTTTTGATTGACACGGGCGCAAATATTTCAGTCATTAGCAAGCAACAGAGACATTCAATTTTACAAAATGAACAATACACACTATACGCTGCAAATGGGACTAAAATTAGGACTTACGGCGAGAAGACGCTTACCTTGAATTTAGGACTACAACGATGTTATAAATGGAATTTTGTAATCGCCGATGTTACACAACCAATAATTGGAGCAGATTTTCTAGAGCACTATAAACTATTAGTCGACATAGCAGGTCGCAAACTTATCGACAAAGTTACAGAGCTGACAACGCATGTAACTTCGGAAAAAGCGACACAACAAACAATTCGTACTATCGCAGTGGGAACGAATCCACGTATTACGCAACTTTTAAATAAATACGAAGACATCACGAAAGGGTCCTCTCTCCGCAATGCGCCCAAACATAAGATTGAACATCACATTATCACTACAGGACCACCCGTCGCAGCTCGGGCAAGACCATTACCTCCAGAAAAATACGACATAGCCAAAAAGGAATTTCAAAATATGATAGAACTCGGAATTTGCCGACCGTCAGATAGCCCATGGGCAAGCCCATTACATATGGTAAAAAAGAAAAATGGCGAATGGAGACCGTGCGGAGACTATCGAATGCTCTATAGCACGACAGTACCGGACAAATACCCACTACCAAGATTAACTGACTTTACATACATATATTAGAAAATAAGAAGATACTAAGCAAGATAGATATACGTAAAGCATACCATTGTATTCCTGTTAAAGATATAGACAAAACAGCCATCATCACACCTTTTGGACTTTTTGAGTACTTAAGAATGCCTTTCGGATTACGCAATGCGGCACAAACATTTCAACGATTCATGGATTCCTTATTTAGAGATTTCAACTTCGTATTTATATTTGTAGACGACTGTCTCATCGCATCGGACAACGAAGATTTGCATTATCAGCATTTAGAAACGGTTTTCAAACGTTTACACGAGAATGGAATAACCATTAATCTCGAAAAATGCGAATTTCTCAGAAGGAAAATAGATTTCTTAGGTTATCATATAACGAGCCAAGGAATACACCCTACCGAAGAAAATTACAAAGCAATCATGGAATTTCCCAAACCGAAAACAATTCAAGAAATCAGAAGATTTTTGGGCATGGTCAATTTCTACAGAAGTAATATTCCACGCGCAGCGGAAAATCAAAGAATTTTAAACGAATATCTACATGGTTCAAAAAAGAACGATAATTCACCTGTTCCTTGGACAACGGAAGCAGACAAAGCTTACGAAAAATGCAAGGAAAGCATGAAAAACGCAGTGTTAACAGCGCATCCTTCCCGCAACGCATCACTAGCGCTCATGACCGACGCTAGTGCTACTTGCGTTGGTGGAGTTTTACAACAAAAATCCGGACGCAATTGGGAACCATTAGGATTTTTTTCACAAAAATTGAGCGAAACTCAACAAAAATATTCTACGTTTGACAGAGAGCTGTTAGGAATATACATGGCCGTCAAACATTTTCACAAATTAATCGAGGGAAGAGAATTTACAATATTTACGGATCACCGACCTTTGACATACGCATTCTCCCAAAAACCATCATCAAACGATACACCGCGACGGGTCCGGCAGTTAGATTTCATTTCACTATACAGTACCAACATTCAACACATAAGCGGACGTGACAATATTACCGCCGATGCCTTATCTCGATTAGAGGAAATATACGTGCCATCACCTATCGATTACGCTGAATTGGAAAAATGTCAATCAACAGATAATGAACTAAGTAAATTACATGACAATAAAAGATTAAAATTCAAAAACATTACGCTTCCGGGTTCCACAATAAACATCACCTGCGACACGTCTACTGGAAAAAGCCGCCCCTACTTACCAAAGCATTTTCGCAAACAAATTTTCGATACCATTCATGGTATGAGCCATCCAGGAAAAAGAACTACGAGAAAAATGATAACCCAAAGGTATTTATGGCCGTATATGAACAAAGATATCAATAATTGGTGTAGATCATGTATAGCCTGCCAAAAATCAAAAATACAACGACATACGATATCACCTCCTGGTACATTTATGACAGCGCAACGTTTTGAACATTTACATATTGACATCGTCGGACCACTTCCGATTTCACAAGGGAAGAGATATTTAATCACAATCATAGATCGTTGTACGTCATGGCCCGAAATATTTCCGGTAGAAGATATAACTGCAGAAACAGTAGCCAAGACACTTTTCGAAGGATGGATTACTCGTTTTGGATGTCCAAGGTAACTTCTGCCAGTCCAACCTCCTACCACTGCGCAACTACGATGGCAGTCTGGCTCACAGTGCCAAGGAGAAAGCCGATCTCTTGGGCCGACTATTTGCCTCTAACTTGACTTTGGATGATAGAGGAGCCACACCACCTTTCATCCCAAAGTGTAAGAGCTCCATGCCAGAAATACGCATCACGTAACGTGCGGTTAGGCAGGAGCTCAGGCTCCATGATACCCAGAAATCGAGCGGGCCGGACGGCATCCCTGCAGTGGTACTTAAGACGTGCGCCCCTGAGTTAACCCCCGTTCTGACGCGCCTCTATCGTCTCTTATATAAAAATGGAAGGGTTCCATCTTTGTGAAAGGTCGCCAATGTCCACCCTATTCCAAAAAAGGGTGACCGGTCGGACCTTTAAAATTACAGGCCGATAGCGGTAACATCCTTGTTATCAAAGGTGATGGAGATGGTTCTCAACACCAGACTCTTGCGGTATCTTGAGGAGCGCCAGATGCAACTGCCAGTACGGCTTCCGTCACGGTCGCTTAGCTGGTGATCTTTTTGTGTTCCTCACGCACCGCTGGGTTGAAGCCTTGGTAGGCAAGGGCGAGGTTCTCGCTGTCAGCCTCGACATCGCCAAGGCGTTTGACAGGGTCTGGCACATGGCCCTTCTATCGAAGCTTCCTTCTTATGGAATCCCCGAGGGGTGTTACAGATGAATTGCTAGCTTTCTGGACAATCGGAGCATTATGGTCGTCATTGACGGTGCTTGTTCCGGTCTGAAAACCATTAATGCTGGCGTTCCACAAGGCTCGGTGCTCTCCCCAACACTGTTCATTCTGCATATCAATGATATGCTGTGACAGCACGGGTTATGCGCGATATACCAGCCAACAGAACGTCCCTCGGAGCGTTGTTTAGGAGAGACGGTTGCAACTTGTGTCAGAAGTCAAGGACTCTCTGGGGCGGGTCTCCGAATGGGGTGAGAGGAACCTGGTTCGATTCAACCCCACAAAGACACAAGTATGCGCATTTTCCGAGAGTATTGGGATCCTCGGCGTCGAAATCTCCAGCAAAGTCCAGTTTGGGAGTCATTTGGAAAGTAAAGCCAAATTGGCGAGCAAAAAGGTGGGTGTCCTCAACAGAACGAAGCGTTATTTCTCGCCGGCATAGCGACTTGTGCTTTATAAAGCGCAGGTCCGACCGCACGTGGAGTACTGCTCTCATCTCTGGGCGGGTGCCACCAAATACTTGCTCGATCCATTTGACTCCCTCCAAAGGCGAGCTGTTCGGATCGTTGGTGACCCCAATCTCACGGACAGACTGGAGTCTTTACAGCAGAGGCGTGATTTTGGTGCACTTTGCGTACTCTACCGTCTGTTGAACGGGGAGTGCTCTGAGGAACTGTTTGACATGGTGCCACCGTCACCTTTCTACCACCGCACCACTCGGCATCGTAGTTGGGTTCATCCATTCCACCTGGAAACAATACGGTCCTGTACGGATCGATTCCGGCATTCTTTTCTTCCACGAACGTGTGGACTCTGGAACGAACTACCTGCTGCGGTGTTTCATGAGCGCTACGACATGTCTTTCTTCAAACGAGGTTTAAAGAGACTACAGGAGTGTCCCTGACATTCCTGTAGTTCATGAGCGGCGGTTACCGCTTACCATCAGGTGGGCCGCTAGCTCGTCTGCCAACCATAGGCAATAAAAAAATATATGTATATAAATTATCTTTTACATAAACTTATTTTCATTTGCAATGTTCGATATTTTGGAAGATATCGAGGTTTTTGTAAGTGCACCGAAACTTTTGCCCGCCAGTTTAGATAAATGTATTATTTTTTATTAAACAAATGACTTGACCCTATCTTTAATACTTTTGACAGTGGTTGCTAGGCAACTTTGTTATTGAACACTTCATAAGATGTGCGGCTTTAGTATAAATAGCGGGATGGTGGCTGATATTACATTAGTTTGGTAGATTAATCAACCACTAGATAGCTAATTCCTGTAATTTCCATATTAGCATAGTAGGTAGAGTCAGCTATATAAGTTTGCTCAACATTTGCAAATGTTTAAACCTATACGTAGCACCAATATATTCTACCGCAGCGTTTTCCAAAGTTGGTTCCACGGAATCCAGGGGTTTCGTGTAAAAGTTACCAAGGTTCCGCGATTTTATTTTTAATTTTGAAAAACAATTTTATTTCCTACGAAGAAAGAACAACAACGACAGCAAAAAACACGTTGAATAATTCAAATTTGGACTATCAAATGAAATGAGGACTATCATATTTAGTAAATCCACTCTCTTCTTTCTAAGATCTTTGTAAGATTAAATGCACCCCTCCCCCCTCTTCCATCATGAACCTAGGGTTACATTAAATAAAAAGATTTTCGTACATTCGTTTACCACATAGTCACAAATTACGTCTAGAGGGGGTTATAACTATACAGTAGGTATTGGTAAAATTTAAACGGCTTGCCTGTCTTGCGATGTTTTGTTTTTAAAATACAAAACCTGCGTTATTGTATATATAATAATAATAATATTATATTTATGGGCTACAAGCCATATGTCGCGCGCGGGGAACTTTACTAACATACAAATAACCGACACCGTACACCCAAGCGCACAGCAATCTGTGGATCACTTAAAGGGGTATTCCGAGTGGGAATTGATTAAAGTAAACAAATTAAATAATAAACTATACATGTTTAACAATAGTTTCCGAAGTTTACTAGTTTTATAGGATTTATTGAAGGCCTTATGCTGTTGACCGTATCTAATAATATCACAAATGCAAACAGAGACACATCGTTGAATAAGTAACGTATATTGGTATGCAACAACTGATGGAGTACTGAAATGCATAATTGATTACATTATCAACTGTGTTTGTGGAATCACTCACGTTAATTTCCATAATATAAAGATTGACAAGTATCCAGGTGTAAAAATAAACAAACTCCAGTAAAAACACACTTTTTAATACTTTTTTACAATACTTCTTAAGGTTTTTTTTAATGTCTTACTAGACAATCGCATTGCCGAAGATCAGCTTTCGCGTATATGCCCAGGCAACTTCGTCTGCGTAATTTTTCCCCATTTTTGCAACATTTTTTATTGCTGCTTCGTTCTTTCAACCCTTCAGATTTATAATATTAGTATACGAGTATTCGTTATTAATAGTTTTAGTTACTCTATTCAACAAATAATATTTTTTTTTTAGACTGAAGAGAGGATCAATAAATTCTAAATTATTTGGAAGAGGATGATGATAAACTTATTGGTAGTGAAGGAAAGACATTTTTTGAAGTGAAAACTTCTTTAGCAGCGTTGTGTAATTTTTTTGGTATGGGTAAAAAAATTTCAACTCGCGTCAAGATCACGTGACGAAATTGTTACAATATTGTTAGAATACGAAGGTAAATTTCGCCACAGTCTACAATGTTATATTAGCTCAGGTGGAAAATCGGGCGTATAGAAACCGAAAGACCCCAGTTCGAGTCCGAGTAACTATAATTTTTCTCCCTTTAATATTTTTATTTTATTTTTTTTGATTTGTGATTTAATATTTCATATTTTTTTATTATCATGTCAGTAAGATCGGTAAATATTATTCAAATTTTAACTAAATGTTATATAGTTTAAATTTTCACTTCCGCCGGCTCGCCCGGAGTGCAATTTTTTTTTACTAAATATTTGATATTATCAATTAATTTTTACTTCAAAATTTAGATGCATATATTAATCACAACCACAAAAAAACAGGTTTCAATATTGCAGACTTCCGGAGATACTACTTTTAAAACACATGAAAATGTGAACACCGGGATTTTTAAAACACTTTCACTTTGCGTGGGGTAAAACCCTGTGTCCCAGAGAACTTTATAAACATATAAATAAATCACGGACACAAATGTACACCTCGACTTGGAACGACAATTTGGGAATCTCACAAAGTGGTGTTCAATATTTAATTTTAAGGTTAAATACCTTTGCTTTATTGCGCGACATTTCGACCGTATTGCAACGGCCGTGGTCACGGGTAGACCCAACAACTTTCGGTTTACTTACTTGACAGATATGATACATACTGACAAGTTAAAGATAATAACCATTGATAGGCACCACCAGTCTTGGTAAATAACAACGTGTCTTTGTGCTAACGACATCAATATGCCTATAGTAAAAAATAAATGTCAATGAATGTCTCAATGTTATTTGTAGGTAGGTTCCATTCTTTTTAAAGTTACATAACAATAATTTTGAAGAATGTGAAACATTTGGAATGAATTTTTACGGAACGTTGTTTTTATTATTTTATTGTAATATCATCATCAGCCTATCGCAGTCCACTGCTGGACATAGACCTCTCCAATTGCACGCTACTTTGACTTGGCAAACGTAGTGTAGAACGCCCTCAGGCCAGGTGGAGTGATGATTTACGCAAAACGGCTGGCAGGAGCTGAATGCGAGAAGCCGAAGATAGAACAAAGTGGCGTGCAATGTAATATGACGGTAGTTAATTGTCACAAGTTTCAAAACGTATTGTATTTTGTTAAAACTTAAAACTAGTCTTGATATTGTTTAATATGCAGTTTCTTGCTAAGAAAATTAGTATGAGTTTCGTTTTTAATTGTGTAGGTAACCTAATTTTTGCAATAAATTTAATTAGGTATGTCACATCTACCTAATGTTTATGTGTATTTTATGTAAGATCATATTTCTTTTTTTGTGTAGGTATATTATATGCCGCTAGCACGGAGTATTCCTCCTAGGCAAATAAATAATAAGATTGAATTTATCTCTTACTTGTCTCCCTCCTTTTATTCTTGTTTTTAACCCTCGCCGCCAAATGTGCTGTTCACTATTTGACACTAGTCACTGGGCTAAGGATTCATAGTTGGAAATGAAACGCTAATCAGTTATTTTTTTATAGCTATGATCGTGCGTCCGGTCGATCCGGGTGGCAGATGACAAGTGAAGTCGCTCTGACATGTTCCATATCAACCAACGTCCGTACGTAAATATTTTTATTATATAATATTTGTTTTACATTTATTTATTTTATTTATTTATTTACTTAATATTCAAATAATGTAGAAAGGCGGACTTAATGCTAAAAGCATTATCTATATGTCTACCTTTGGGTGACGTAGCGATTTAAAATGTAGGTGCAGAATGTTGACAGATTATTAACCTAACATTAATACATTACTAGGATGCTAGTTCATAAAATAAATACTAAATCGAATCAGAACGAAGGGAGTTACGCGAAAGGACATCAGTGTTAAAATCACCCATGATGATATGGTGTGTATGCTCAGAGGCTTTTGATTCCAGAAGAGTTTCAAGACTAGAAAAGTAATCCGCTGCGGGTGGAGAATAGACCACCCCAAAAATGGCTTTAGCTCCTTTGAAACAAACTTCAAGGAAAAGGAATTAGAGTTGCTAGTTAAAGCAGATAAGAGTTCATAAGATAAGATTCTACGCTGATAAATAGCCACTCCACCCCCTCTCCTGTCTACTCAATAATTTCTGATGAGAATAAAGCCGAGGAGAGCATAGGAGGTAGAAAGAAGGTGAGGTTTGAACCAGGTCTCTGAAATCAAGATGGCAGGTATGTTGGAGTTGGAGAACGCCTCCACTAAGTCACTGTAGTTACTAGGAATACTCTGAGCATTGATGTGACAAGCATATTTATAACAAATAGGTATATTTTTATATTAAACATATTTATTTGGATCTCAAACAAAAAAAACACATAGCATAGGTACAAATAAAACATTAATGGGCCCTGAGTTTTCTCGACTACAGAGATCACAGCATATAATATCTATAGTACAGACATCGAGTTATCATGTGTACGCAGTACATTAAAACCTCAATGAGTGCAGAGCAGAATATTAACAATTTAAAAAAATAAAATATCTATTACATTTGAAAAATAAAATAAAATTAAATATAAAATATACAAAGTACCTATAACAATAAACACAATACGTGTCTATTTCCTTATACTTATTATATGTATGCTACAATAACAATTTCTATTTAGAGCACAGATATTAAGATCTATCTGAATTCAAAAAAATCCATTTTAATACTTCCTATCTATCTATTTATTACATTTATATCTGACACTAATAATTTCGTAAGATCTAATAAGATGTTATTACACTATTTTCTTCGTGCCCTTGCTACACGAAGAAAATTTCGGTTTCGTTAAGATCTGCCGATACGGATTAATTTTCTTTTAACTTCGAAGACGTTAGGTTTCGTGACGTGACTATAGCGATTAAAGAAAAAGTGTTAGGTAAATTACTGATCCGATGTCAAGATTTGGTAATTGAAACGCTTCGAGTGATTAATATCGTGATATTTTATGGATGAAAACTCGAAAGAGAGCCATTTAATCGACCAGTATCACGAATAAAGTGACTGTATACGAACCCTAGAATCCACTTAACAAAATTGTGGCATAGCATTAGTACCTACAAGTGGTCGAAGTAGACGTTTTTGTGTTTCAGAGTTTAGTCCACAATTTGAGGTAACGATGTGGAATATTTGGAATGGCACGACTTGGTTCACTTATCGATAAGCGGTTAACTTAAACTATCGATTTAATCGCTTTTCAGAAGATATTTGCCGCGTCCGGACGCTTCAATATACACAGTATTATTTTATTACGACAAAGAAAGAAAATTGTTTTATTCGTTAAGCAGGTAAGTCCACATGCTGAACAATTTCCTAAAGATGTGTCAAAATCTAATTGACATTAATTACGTGAGCTTCCATCTCTTTCTTTAAAGCTTATTAAGAAAAGAAAAGTGACCATATAGAGAAAAGAAAAGTATAGTCGTATTGAAATATAGAAACAAACATATTGCCATTGGTAGTACCCCAAGAGTCATAGTCAACCTAAAGCGGACATGACTTAAGTGACAATGTTTGCTTTTCTAAAATGTATCGTAACATAGGGCAAGTTTAATTAACAATGCTACGATAGACTTCAAACAAGATCTTACATAATACTTTTATTCTAGGATGTGAAGACATTTGATGTTAATGTAATGTACTTACATAAAAAAGATAGTGTACATATTAGTACGTAGGTATAGAAGAATATAGAAAGACAAAAAACATAATTGAAGTAAAGATGATATTTTGAGCATTAGCGACCTCACGATTGCGAGTCCGATGTCTTGACCATTAGGTTACCGCCGCTTCCGTTTAATTCTGTTTTTGAAAATTAATCACATCAGAAGATAAAATAAAAGAATATGGCAGCGGTTGTCCTTTTCAATTTGTTATCCTAAAATCTTTTGAATATATCCTACCAAAACACTAGGATGTCTGAATTCTTGACAAGAATATATTATGTATTTACACAATGATAAATCATGCTTTCTGTTTCATATTTTATTAGCACAGAAACAAAAACCACTGTAATGTTCAGAATCCTCATTCAGATTTATACAATCTAGTTTGATTATCGAAAACCAATTTATAGGAAGGAGGAGTGGAGAATCAAAAGATTTCCATTCGTTGATGAAGGAGGGTTCAAGTTGATTGAAACATCTGCAAAACAGGATATTACATATCCTGTATTGCAGTGATGTTCATTTTTCAAAGTTGTTGAGAAATGGTCAACATTGAATCGATTACCGGTATGGTGTCTGTCACGAGTTTCTATGGTTGGTAAATCATATTGAAAAGAGCAAAGACTCTAAGTTGTTTTGAAATAGATATATAAAATATTGCCATTGACGAGTGTTGTAGTTTTAATGCTTATTATATATTTGGTCCATTTTCATTGCCATTGTGTTTGATGCAGTAAAGTTAATTATATCGTGTATCAATTATTTTATCGATTGGCCAGATTGCTTTTAATATGCAAAAAAATAAATAGGTAGCTAGTTATCTTATTAAAACATATTTTAAACCAACCTTAATCTGAAAATTCTCCTCTTTACGGTGTTATTAAAGGAATTGTGTTAAATTTAACGTCTTCAACTATATCATATTGCTTAAAGTTTGATAGATACAATACGCTTTAAACCATCAGTGTTGGATTACCAACCTATCAGACTAGGAAAGTCAGGGATAAGTGGAGTGCACAAACTCGTGCATTATTGTTTAGCTCACGTCGTTAATCTGAATAGGCTTTTGGTTAGCGCAGGCTGAGCGCATTGCTGAAAACCTAAAACAAACCTTATCATTACCACATACAATAGAATATTAATTGTGATAGTTGTTATTTACTTTCATGTTAAGACGAACTTTCGTGCAGGTAGCAAGTTTGTACTTTTCTCGGCAGCGCACATATACCTAGTCATCGACCACAGTTTACAATACCTCTAAACTCTCCGAACACTACTGTGCCGTATGTGTTGAGAGTTTGGAGAAGTTTGTTTGTAGAGTTCGAAGGAGTACTCTTTTTCTTTAAAACGAAATACATGAATTTTCGTTTTCTTAAACATCTTTACTTTACGGGGACTATTCTAATTAATTTTTGGATAAGCACAATAATTACGTATCAATATACGATTTTTAGACACGATTGGATTGAATTAATGCTGCTGACTCTGCAATCACTTTATTCGAAATTTAGATTTTTAATCGAAACTTTGTTTTGTTTGAATTAGAGTAGGCCTCCTGACCACTGACCTCTATAGTACTAATATGTTAGACATTGGCTACCGCCGACAACAACAATACTTCCATTTGATTGTGACATTTGGAGACGGTAAGTTGGCAAAATCAAATGGGCTCTTGTGTAACAAGGTAACAACAACGGCCATTTGTCATAAATGTCAAAAAAATTATGACGATAATTCGATTCGAAATTTGAAATTGCCTTCACTTTGCACTGGGCAGTCAGAGCCAGTTCAGCCTACTAGTACTATAGAAGTATTGTGTCTGTGAGCGATGAGCCTTTGTGGGCGTTGATCGAGTGTGTGTTGCATGAAACTTATTTTCTGTACTGTTGGTGTTTTGTGCCTTTAGTCTCCCTCTGGATCAGTATGTGTGTAGATATTACGCAAAAAAGTCACAGGACTGCTTTAAACGAAAAAATAACACATTTTAAATGTTAATATAAATACCTCATAGATGTATTTTTTCCTTCAAAGCAGTTCTATGACTTTATGAATTTTATAATTTGTGAAACATAAGTTTTAAGAATTGTATTACTTTAGGATGAACTTATACGCGAATGAAGTCGCGGGTACAGATGTACCTAAATAAAAATATTTTGTCGAATGTATGTATTAAGTTTTTTTTTTTGTTGTTTTTGATGTCAAGTTCAATGTTCGAAAAGTAAAAAAAAATCGTACGTATCGTAATAGTTCTTTGAACGAAAAATAACATTCTTCAACGTGGTTTCAAAATACCATTACTAATATTACGTAGGTACTTAAAATATTGAAAACCACATTGTGTAACTTTGATGTGTCGTGAGTAAATACCGTGCTCGCTTTTTTTTACCTTATTTAATTTTGTATATCATACAATGTGAAATTTATAGACGACTATAGAATAAAACATGTTTATAAGCTACTAGCATTTTCTCGCGGCTTCGTTGGCAATATGTGTGATTTTTATAGCCTATGTACTATTTTATGAACAAACTACATTAGTGTATAGTTTCATCAAAATCCCTTTAGTTGTTTTTGCGTGAAAGAACAACACATATCCGTACATCCCTCCTCACAAACTTTCACGTTCAATAATATTAGTAGGATGTATAGTTAATTCGGTCGTGTATATAGTGTAGTAAACTTCGTGCGAAGTTCATAGTAACTAGTCCATAATAATAATAACTAAATAGTCGGTGTAGGCATATGTCATACTAAATACAACGGTCGTTCCTTTATAATTTTGACTAAATTGTTTTAAATATTACCTAGTTTTTAACTATCAAGCACTATCTGATAATTTAACTTGTAAATGGTTTAACCTTTCAGGCTTCCGTTCGTTGGACTTTACTAATTACGCTCACAATATAAAACTTTACATTTTACCTGTGGCTTTTATCCTTCCGCTCAATCTGAAAACTTTTTGTAACGTCATTTGAGTTAGTAGGTAATCTAGGTATAACTAGCCTCACGAAGTCATATGAATATTGCAACTTAACGATCACGCATAGTCGTCGGATCAATTAAAATCTGTCTCCTCCACTACATCATAGATTCGATCTTGTTGAATCCATTCGAGATGTTAACTGTCACACTCAGAGACAGCTAGATAACGTTACCACTGTCAGTCCGTAAATGGTGAACCGTTTTAGATAAATGTTACACCCCTCCGTGCCTCGGAGATGGGCCGTGCACGTTAAGCCGTCGTTCTTGCGCCCAATCTCTCTCCAGTCTTATTATCTCTCTCCATCTCGTCGGGCTATATTCATTGGTAAATGCCACCGCTTAAAATTTTTTGATAGATACTAATTCTATATCTGATAATAATACTAAATGAAAACCGACAGGACTAAACTTTTTATGTTTAGGAATATAACACATTTTGAGGTAGTCGCCTTGGAATTCGAAATCAATACATGTAAAAAAACCCGCCTGCAAAAAGACGAAACAAGATACCCTTCACATTTAATATCATGCAGTTTAGGCATTAATGAATCCTGTTGAACTTAAAAATGTGCCTCCGACTGCAAGATACTAAATGTGAAATGTATCTTGTTTCCGTCTTTTTGCAGGCGAGTTTTTTTAGTTTTACATTTTTTTAGGGTTTCGTAGCCAAAATGACAAAACGGAACCCTTATAGTTTTCGTCCGTCCGTCCGCACCTTTGCCCAAAATATTTGGCGATAGGTGGAGATGTTCTCCTGTTATTCGCTATTTGAGAACTCTCGCTTCACTGCCTTTTCTTCCTATTTTTCCTCTTAAAGAAATTTCTCTAGAAGCATTCAAAATTTTCAAGCATAACCTAATTAAAATTAAGGATTTACCTAACCAAATTACACACAGCCAGTTTGGAATAACAGTAGAAACTTTATACAAAAAATACAAAGACCTCTTTACTTATCTATTATGTCATAGAAACCAAAAAAATATTTCTATGACAATCGAAATGACAGTCGTGATTTATCAACAAATAATTGTTTACAATGAAAAATAAATGTTAAAGAGATATTAGAGAAGATATATTAATGTTAAAATAGCGAAATACATAACAAATGGAATATATACATAAGAGGTACGAATTAACACACATTACATAAGATAATTAAGACTACAATATACGAACAAAACATAGTCAATAAAGTACCTTCAATGTTTATGTCCTCTACAAAACTTAGCCACAAATCTGGAAAAAAAGGTACATCGACCTGTAACTTCATAATTTAAGTCCCAGCACAGGTTAGAAATAAAAATATTAGTTTCGCAAGACAGATTTATAATATCATATTATTATCTTGAAATAACTCACACAACGTTATCTGAACCCAAACTAAGCAGAGCTTGTACTATGGAAACCAGACAATTGATAAACATACTTATTTATTACTAAATACATACGTATTAAAGATCATACATGTCAATTAGTTACTGAATATATGTTTATAACGAAAAATATCTACAAACATTATCCCTTACTGCTTCGCTCCTGTGGGAAAAAGCGTGATAATTTAAAGTCTTAATGCTAATCTGCATTATTGAAATTATGCATGTGCAATACGTGTATAATTTCGACCGAATCTGTCGGGTATTTTTTGCGTGATGCATGTTCAAACAAACAAACAGACAGACAGACATACAGACATTATTTCTAAAAATGCAGAAATGTGTATAAATACTCTTTTAGAACATGTTGCAATTTTTTTTTTCACTTAGTTCAGCCGTGTACAGACACGTCAAATTTACAATAATATTATATGTATAGATAACTAGTTAAATAAAAAATATTTAATATTTTCTGTATTTCTCTTAAATAAATATACATTGATAATTTATAAATAATAATTTAAAGCACTTTCTCTGCCCGTGGTACAGGTTTGTACCTAGTACAGACACCCATGTGTTTTTAAAAAAATATATACAAGAAGACTGCTAATATAGCAGTCTTCTTGTATATATTTTTTTAATTAAGTGATAGCCATGTACTTATTATTATATAAATAAATGATTATAATTATGATTATTACTCCATTAAGACTTTATATAGTTCGCACTCTAAGGTTTCGAAGCTTTTGCGAATGGCAAAAGTTGTTATTCCTCTCCAAACACCTGGCGTATACTAGGTGGATTGCAGTTGCGGTAGTTCCTATATCGGACAGATCAAAAGAACAATAGCAGGTAGAGTCAAGGAACATAATCGCGGCTGTAAGAAATCGTCAAGTGTACAAGTCTGCTATCGCTGAGCATTTGTTGGAATCAGGACCGAACCACTGGATAGAATGGCATAGGCCACAGGTTTCCACCGATCACCACTATTATTCCAGGATAGTGCGTGAGGAGGTTGAGATCAAAATGTACAAGAATTTCAACCGAGAAGATGGATACCTCGCTCTCACCCTCTTGGAACCTCGTTATTAGCAAATGCATTCGTCGCAGTATAGACATTACTACCTCTTTTACTGAGGCGCGAGCCTCAGTGTAAAGACATAGTAAGTGTAGTGTGTAGAAGTACCGAAAGTAAAATGTATCAAAATTATCAAGACCAGGCGAGGGTAGTAAAAAAACCCCGCGCCTCACGGAGACATCGCTAAGCTATCAGTCGACCCATGACTAGTGCAATTCGATCGAAGCGTCGGGTAAATAAAACGTTCGTGCCTTTAAATATTTCACGCGATTAAGTCCCGATAATATTCTAATATGTGTAAACATCGCGAAAGTTTAAAATTACATTTCATTCATAATTACCTACTTACCTAGCAGAAACACGTTTAATCCCGTATCGAATTGGGTTAATCCTTAGTTAGATTTTTTTAGCCTTCAATGAACAGACATAGCTACGTTACGATTTAATATTATAGAAAGAAAAGAAACCCTTTTAGCAGGTAACTATAATAATTATATTTACCGCAAGTATTCCCAAATCACACTGAAACAGATTATATAGGTAAACCAAATTGGATTAACAATATTCCGTTCAGTTCGTGGCCGTGATTTGCTGAGTCTGTCAGGGTAAATCTTAACGAACCCTATTGTTTTTCCGTACGCAATATGATTACAAATTAAAAGGGCCTTTGACGTAACTACTACCAGTCAAACTCAATTTAACTTTGGTCAGCAGTGTTTCACAAAGGACTTATGTTAAATTTAATAGTACAAAGCAGGTACGGATAGATTCAATCAATGCTTTAGGAAATGAAAGAAGGAAATGTACCTACCCTTTGTTTGTTTTAGAGGGTTTACTTACACTTATAACATTTTTGCTGTTTTATTTTAAGAATTGTTTAAGGCGCTAACTAGAAATAACTGTTTTTAAACTTTTATGCGATTTTTATACGTATGGTATACGATACTTACCTAACTAAAGTGGAGTCATTCTCAAAAGTAATTCGGAAGCAACTATTCATATTTAATTGATAACACAACTCTCCAAAAAATATTTGTTGTTTGTCATTAAACTTATTTTATGATTTTTCTATTCCTTATGCATTAAAATAAAAGTTTGCTTTTGTGATAGTCATAGTAATCCTCTTTCATGAGTTGTTAAGCAAAGGTTAAAGCTGGAATTTTTGTTGGTTTACAAATTTTAAAAAATGTCAAAGAAAAATATCCAAAATTATTTATTAATTATCAACAAAGAAGTTGAAATTGTTTTAAACAAGTAGTTTTTGTATTTTTAGGAAATAATAAAGTTGAAAATTTCCCAAAGCTAGTTAATAACACGTTATAAGATTTTAAAACGAAGGGCTGCAGAATATCTCTAAAAGTACATAATGCTGCATGCTCATTTAGATAAATTTGAAAGCAACATGGAAAATGCCCATTCAGAGAACCAGGATTTTGTTTTCATCAAGACATCATGTGATTTCGAACACCGTTGTCAAGGCCAATACAACGAAAATATAATGGGGGCCTAAATTTATGGTTTAGTGAGACAAAGTACTTAAAAGCATGAAAAACCGACGAAAATGACCTTTTTTCTACTATTTTGTATTTTTTTTGCAATTTCATATGTTGTTATAAGTTTGTAAAAAAATATATATAATGATTTTTTGTTTTGATTTTTTTTTATAAGCAAAAATTGAAATATTGATTTTCTAAAATATTGATCCACCGTTCTGGATACAAAAGTATTTTTTTTCAGGCTACATGTTTTTTTTATTCAACTTATTGATAAATCTAACGAATTTTGTACTTTCTTAACAAAGACTAAATTCGTGTTGACCTATGTAATTAAAGCATGATAATATTAATAGGTATAAGTACATGCCATCGTAAGAAACCTGTTATTATTTTATTTATTATCTTTTATTTCTAACTTCAGTAGCTTAGGCTCTACGATCATCAATTAGTCAGAACATGGTTTATTACAAAAAAAGTTGTGGAGCTACGAACAAAGTCCAAAAACGGGGATAGGCGTTTAAGGTGAAAATGGCTTGACGGCACAAAGAGTAATAGTCAGTCTGTCATTAGTATTAGAAATTAAATGCCAGTGGGCATGACCTGTTCAAATTTCGTTAACGGGGTTTTTATGGGGCAAACTAACAAGCGGCTCACCTGATGGTAAGTTGTTATCCATGGACATCTGCAAAACCAGATGCGTAGCAAATGCGTTGTCGGTATTTTATATTAGAGTAGGCTCTTTTACCCGACTACGGAGGCGGGTTATGTGTTTGATGTGTATGTATGTATGTGTGTTCCTTTATGGCACTATATTTATAGACCAACCGCGTGGGCCGATTTGACAGCAATCAAAATTCAGAATGGCGACAGCCAGACGCCATATTGTGATAGAGTCATATAGGGTATCATCTTGTAGGTATTTTAAAATCATGATGAGGTTTTTTACTTTAAATAACTGCTTAGAAAATATAGCGATTTAAAGTTTGTTAACAACTATTTTTACTGAAATTTTCGGTAGTCACCGTTATTATGTTATGTTACGTCTTAAAACGAAACACTAAAAAGTTTATAAAAAAAAAAATATTGCCTTAAAAATATTGAAACCGGCATAGCATTAAAGAAGCATTTTAGTAAGATCACTGGGATTCATGAATGCCTCCGTCTGCATGATTTAAGGATAACTTGTTCCAAACTTAGATTATTCTAGACTACACACACACATATATATAGTCTAGAATAATCTGAGCCTTTGCATAAAAATAAAACTAAAATTTTTTTGGACTTCACGATCATAATCGATAAAATAACAAAAGATGATACCGATATGACTAAAAAAAAACAAAAAACCCGCCTGTTTAATTATACATATATATCTGTGAATATAAATGTGAATGTAACTTTGTTTGTTACGCTTTCACGCGAAAACTACTCAACCGATCATCATGAAAGTTTGTACACATATTCTTGGAGGTATTAGAAGTAACATAGGATTATAAAAAAAGGGGAAAATTTACGCAGACGAAGTTGCGCGGGACAGCTAGTATATAATATATCTATACTAATATTATAAAGAGGAAAGATTTGATTGTTTGTTTGTATTGAATAGGCTCCGAAATCACTGGACGGATTTGAAAAATTCTTTCATCGTTGTGAAGCTACACTAACCCCAAGTGACATAGGCTATTTTTTATCCCTGTATTCCCACGAGAACGGGAAACCGCGAGGCGTCCGCTAGTATCTTATAAAAACACGCCTAAAATAATATTAATTTTAGCTTTGTTGCGACTGACCTGTTGGTCTAGTGGTCAGGATATGTATCATGATTATTTATTCTGTATCTGGGTATAATTTATCTATAATATGGATATATTTAGAAATGTTCATGTATGTTTATCAGTTGTCTAGTTGCCGTACTACAGACTCTACCTAGTTTGGGATACATACTCAAAAGGTATCCCTTTGGGTTTAGTACGGACGTAGTCAGCGTACCAATTTGATCACTATAATATTGATATTGACTTTTATTGATTGATTATTAGACACTATATACATATGATATGATATTATAGTGACCGCCGCGGCGGGAGGCGCAACGTCGAAAATTCCAAACGTCAAACAATCTAAAGGTAAATAATAATGCATGATTATGTTAATATCTGTATTTCTTTATATTTGTAAGTATTTCAGTGATTTCCTACGTTTGCTGGACCTGTTAGTATAAATATTAAAAGCAGGTAACAACATTTTAATTTAAAAAAAAAACAATTTTAATTAACTGATTAAATCTTATTATTTACACATTTATTGGTTTCCGTTATACAAAATCACAATTTGAATTTTAACGCTAAGGGAACCATACCAAATGACGCGTCCGCACGCGCCAATGTCTCGAGCAAAAGTGATCGTGCCGACCCACGCGCTATGATGACGTTTTATTTGACGTATGACAGCTTGTACGGTGTGAAGTAGGGGCAGCTGTCAATGCCTAGCTTCACAGCAGTGTGATTCTCCTTACAATATAATATTTATGCTGCATCTGTAGACACAATAATTATCAAATTGTGTTGGTTCATTGTAAAACAACAAAGTGAGAGATTAAACCCTTGCTGTCCCTGTGTTTATGAAGGCCTGCAAAGTTATTTACGACGGTGACTTCACATAATTCCGTGATCACAAACCGTTGCGATTAAAGCAAGTAGGTCAAGGAATGCGTCGCAGATACCACAGAATATCGAGAGTACAGAAGACAATCTTCATACGTACTTCACTCGAGCGACGTACACGTAGACATTTTTTATTTGAAAACATGAATCGAAGACCACATCGGTGTACTTTGTTCAGAAGGCGTGCCCCGATTCCGCGTCCGTGTGCGATGTCTTGAGCCGCACGGACGAACAAAACATAGTCACAGATAATATAATACTATACTGACATAGTGAACACGAAACATCGATCACGGAACATTTGTTATGTGTCAATTAGCAAAGCGAACGTGAATACCTTACGAACACAGTTCTACTTGTGTTCGCGGTCAATCCCCCAGTACCAATAAAAAAAAACAATGTTGCATCAAATTTCTTCAAAAACCGTCCGCACAGAACAACCAAATTGGATCGCCACGAACATTTTTGACGAACACAGTGTTTGATGTTCGTTAGTGGTACAAACAAAGTGTTCGATGTTCGAATTCACCATGTTTTCATCGTTGTATGTGTCTGTACAGTGACTTTTCTGTGCAGATACGTCCTTACAACTTGGAGTATGTGGCATTTGACAGTATTAGTTTTAAATGTTACTTGAAAATGTTAGTACAATTGTAAAACCCGAGCTTTCGTAATTGTTTGATTAAAACAAAACCAATTTAAGGAATTATTTTTATCTTCCATACAATCATTTTGTCACAGCCCGTATCCTCTCCAGAAGTGGACAAGATTTTTCTCCAGGATTTTGGAGAATTGTTATTTTTATTAGAAAAATAGCTAAACCACAAAACTTGTAATAAATAAACAAACTTGTAATAGCTGAAAAGGCAAACCTAAATAAGTTTTAAATATTCTGTTTCAGTCTAGCGAGTTTTCAGCTAATTTTGGAATCCTCGTTAGTAAAGTATGTAGTTAGGTATTATTAAAATATTAAGAAGTTTTATAGAACTACTTTCATCGAAATTGTTTCTACGTTTTTTTGATAAAGTGATAATCATCAAATTTAAGAGATCTCTCATCTCACCTCTTGTCAGTTTAACTGATGAAAAAGATTCTTCCATCTATGTATGTCAACAGCGTTCTCTAGTACTGCTTCCTTCATTGTACGATTGCATCAGAATAGAATCCTATACCTCAAGATGGGTGTAACATAACCATGGTATGCAGTTAGTTAGTTAGTTAGTTTTACCTGGGCTTAGCCTCCTAATTGGGCCATTGTGCGTGTTCTACTTATCTTTTCTGTCACTCCAGCCAACCGATGCACTCCCAAAACGCCAGCAGCTTGCCCAAGTTGCTGCAGGCTTCTTGAAGGGATGTTGGTGATGCTAGGAGTCGTGCCCGTTGTTCTGTTATACTGCCACACTCCGTGAGCACGTGTATTGGTGTTTCTTCTGCCTTCATACATCCTCTACAAAGGGGACTATCCGTTACCCCTATCCTGAAAAGATGCTTGTTTAGGGGACAGTGGCCTGTGATAATACCTATGGTTTTGTAAAAACAAATTGTCCCTGGTCAGACTGATGAGATTGAGGGTGAGTCTTTTGGACATCATTGGAATCGCCTCTTTCGTGTGTCTCCAGTCATCGGTGTTGTTCCATTCTGCAGAAGTAGGCAGGGGGAGTAATGGTTCTGGTCCGTATGTGATTTATTTAGATCCCTGCCTTGCCAATTCATCTGCTGCGTTATTGCGGATTGAGTTGCTGTGCCCTTTAATCCATTGCAGAATCACTCTGTTGGGTCTAGTGATGTCCTGAAGGCCCATGTGACAGTCCATGACAAGGGCTGAATTGATTGTTCGGTTTTGTAGTGCTAGGAGTACGGAGGCACTTTCCGAGACAACTTTTATGTTGTCTCTTGCCGCAACCGCTTGGGCCGCTCTCAATGCATTAGGCCTGGAATATTGTGTTCTTTTTGTCTAAAGATGTTGACAGTCTTCGATCCTAGTGATCCAAGAAGACACCGGCTTCGGTTCCCTTAACGGTTTTGGATCCGTCTGTGTATATTCTTACCATGTTTGTGCCTGAGCTGCCTTTTCTGGCATCAGTTGGATTCTGTATCCTCGGTTAAAAATATATTGTTGTGGTATTTTATCTACGGGGCATCAAGAAGAGGTTTCTCTTTGGTGATGCCCGATAAAATGTGTATGTGTGTTGGTCTGTCGTCTTTTTTTCATAGTTTGTTTGACCTAAGTCTAAGGGCCGCTGCGATTGCCTCTTCCAGAATGACTAGGTGTAGTGTAGTGGTTTCAGGTTTAAGAGACATTCGAGTGCTGCTGATGGGGTGGTCCTCATGCATCCGGTTGCCGCAATGCTGGCCAGGCGCTGTAGGCTCTGGAGTTTGTTTCTCGTGGTGATCAGTTGTGTTCTGGGCCACCACACGACTGAACCGTATGTTATTGTTGGTCTGATAACTGCTGCGTATAACCATAGTGTAATTCGGGGATTGAGGCCCCATTGTTTACCAACTAGTCTTTTACACTGCCAGAAGGTTATGCAGGCCTTTTCCAGTTTTGTTTCTAAGTGATTAGTCCATCTAGGATGACGCCCAGATATTTAACTTGTGTAGCTAGGGTGAGTTCACTTTTGAAGAATTTTGGTAGTTGGAGCTTTGGTAATTTTCTTTCGTTTGTGAAGAGGACTAATTCCGTCTTCTTTGGGTTTACTGAGAGCTCGTGTTCAGTTAAAATAGTTGATATGTAAGCCGTTTTAGATAAAACATAGAGTGCGTATGAGAACTACATAACTTTATTTTATATTTTACCAAAAAATAATCTATCTTAAGTCTACCAATAATTCACGTTTCACTCTGATACTAAAAAAAATTCTCCCAAATGATTATAGAGTTGCGAACAAACCTCATCAAAAGTAGTGTTCAGGGTTTTTCGTAACTCGGTAATCTTATTTGGTTCAGACTCTGTTCATTGATTAGACTCGCATCTGTGAAACACCGAGTTTATTGTTTTGTTCTCTCTATGTATCCGCAA
This sequence comes from Herminia tarsipennalis, assembly GCA_945859575.2. Lineage (NCBI taxonomy): Eukaryota > Metazoa > Arthropoda > Insecta > Lepidoptera > Erebidae > Herminia > Herminia tarsipennalis. The sequence continues at coordinate 25,723,954 of OX243834.2, read as the reverse complement.
TAGTTACCAACTAATCCTGCTAGCGAGAAGATGTACTGTTGTAATAATACTGCTGTAGTATTTACTTTATAATATTAAACTTCTGAGAAAGACTCACCATCGTCTTCAAAAGGTTCTTGGTATCCGTTTTTACAATAAACTACCTGTTCATATTCTGAATTTACCATTTAATTCATTCAAATCTAAAATTAAGAACGATCTTATTCAGAAAGCTAATTAATGTGTAGATGATTATTTAAACGACAAAAACGCATGGTCGTAATGCTCACACAGAAGTTATGAATTTTATTTTGTATAATATTAATTATTTTTGAATTTTCAAATAATATCTTGGTTTTCTTTCTTCTTCTTTTTTTCTTTTTAATTGTATAAACTGGTTACTTGAATGATGTAAAATTCGTGGTCGTTTATGTAAAAATGCAGAATAGTGTAGGTATTTGTAATAAGTATTAAAATGTAGTTTACATTGTATATGCACAGAGTCTGAGTACCTAAATAATTGAAATTGTTAGTAACGGTAACTAGCGATCATATTTCATTAAATTTTCAAATCATCATGCTCACTAAAATGTCATTGCTTGTGGTAGTGGTGTGGGTCGGGTCGTCTTCCTTCTCTCCAATATGGCGAAGGGGATGATGGCTGACCCATACGTCAAATTCGTGAACGGGTGCTACTTGGGTTGATTGGTCGGCCTTGTCATTATAATTTTTTTTTTAAATTCATTTAAGACTTGATTATACCAATTAACATACCTATGGTTATTGCTTGCGTAAGTTTCATGGTGTAATGGTTGCAGCGCATTACTGGCTTTACTGTATATAAACAAAATATTGTAAAAAATGGCATTTAAAAAAAGTGGCCATTTTATTGCCAAGTTCTTTTTTCACGGCTTTACTCTTGCGAACTTGGCATTAAATGTAGAACCATTCTATTTCAAATTTTGTCTGACGTTCTTAAGCGTTGCATTTGTAACCTAAATGAATAAAGTATTTTGACTTTGACCTTGACTTTGAAGTATACTCAAAAATAATGTTCTAGGTACATAAAAGATAGGTAAAAGTAAAATATGCAACGGCATTTTTTTATTTATTAAAACTTTAAGCACATAATTGTACAGAGGCGGACTTAATGCTAAATGCATTCTCTGCGAGTCTACCTTAGGGCAATGAAGAAATGAAGTCTGTAGGTGCAGTAAACTGGTTGACGTTACATTTAACCATACAAATAAAACTAAAAACAGAATATAATATACCTAATAAAATACGTTTGACGAATATGTGACTGTAAGCGCTTCACTTTAGAACGGCATCATCAGTTGTGTTAGTAACAAGGTTTCTATGAATGAAAATGTTTTTCACAATTTTATTCCATTAGATGGTTGCACTAGTAAAAGAAGATGACAGACATGTCCGCTAAAGTCGAATTTAGCCTCCATTTGAAACGATTTTATAGCAATCGTGACGTCATCCACCGCGTTCGGAACTCGTACGACTGTAACTTATCTCGGTGCCGGAATTGGTAACGGTTTAGAGGCGGTACCCATAAGGTCCCGGGTTCAAGTCACGCCTGAGACAATTTTTTTCTCCATACGTTTAAATATGTATAAAATTAGCATAAAAATGCTTTAAAAATAACAAAATGTATTTATAAAGACAATCAACACATGTTTTAGAGATATCGTATTTACTCAAATAATGAAAAAATATACCAAATAAAAATAATTAAGTGATGTAAATGCGAGACTGTTCTCGCATTTACATCATGTGGTGTTTATTACTAATCACGAACTAATCAAAAACTTGGTAACTGTTATTATTCTGAGGTAAGTAATTGAAATGAAGTATCTACAATTAGAAGTAGACATCTACTTCATAATTTTGTCACCTAATGTCACTTATCGAATGCTGTTGTATAATTATACCTACTAACTTATTTTTCTAATTTAAAAGTCACGACAGAGTGAATGAGCAATATCCTTATTGTGTATACGTTATTCCAATTACGAAGTCCTTATTGACATTTCTGATAATGTAATGTAGACGTTTAGTGCAGTATATTTTTAGTTCTATGTTCCAATGGTGATTCACAATTGGAACATATAATAATCAATTATTATTCTTAGGTAAGTAATTGTAATAAATATACGATTCATACTAAAAATCATCCACGCTTTTTTTAAGTCGTAGGTTCCCAAAATAGTAATAACTTAAAAATATAAATAATATTTACTGCAATTCCGTGTTTATGTACCAATAGTTTGATAAATACGCCGTAGTTATTACATACACCATTCTTAATAGAAATACAGTAAAGCCAACAAAAAGTCGTAACGTAGTGCTGAGGTTTCCGCCTCCGTTGACAATATCGCAGCACAATGTGACTGACAATGACAAATATATAATAAGCGTACAAATATAAATTACGACGCTGCCTTATTTTTACTTCAGTCAACTTATTTTAATATTAATGGTTTATTTGACAAATGGGGGTTTTGTGATATGAGATTTATAATTTAGCAATACCTATCTATTTATGTTTTGAGTTCTCTGTTGTTGTAGCCTCAAAGAGTATATATACTAATAATAAGCGAAGATAACATTTTGTTTGCGTAAACATGTGTGTACATACAATTATTCATGAAGAATGATACAATGTTAGTAATATTCTTACATGTATATGTTTGTCTTATACAATAGCGTGCAAATTTTATTTAGGAATTTATTTATGTCAATATTAATATTGTAATGAATGGGGATTGTTCATATTTTTTTTAAAGTTGTTATATAAAAACCATTTGGAGGAATAGCTTCACTGATCACTACTCATGACTTCAAAATGAAAAATAATCATAAATCATTGATATTTTTGATAAAATATGAATGACCTTCATTTAACATTTGTATGAAGTCATCACTGGCAGTATAATAGTGATACCTGAGCCTAACAGAAACAAAATAAAAATACCGTTGTCAAATTTTGTCATTTGCAATAGGGATGCGATTCTTTCCGAACTGAGATTGTTTTTAAATCGATTTAGATCGAAACCTGAAAAATGTATGTCTTATCCAGTTAATGTGTAAATTATTTAATGGTTCATTAGATTAATATAGATACAGAAAAAACGATAATCAATTTACTATGGTAAAACAACTATTCGCAGGATTTATTTAATACTAAATGACGATGTAAAATCGATTTTATTTACTCGGAAATCAATTATTTGATTTATCGATATTAGATCGGCATCCCTAATTTTCGTAAGCATTAACAATAAACATAACCTCAAGCTTCAACTAGACGTGGGCGTTATTTAACGCATTTGCGCATTCAACAGACATTTGATTTGTATTTGTTCTTTATCTTTTCAAAACATTGCACACATATCATGGATTATAGAAATTGCTTTGTAAGAACCTAAGCCTGTACTAAACTGTAAGAACCATACTTAAAACACCCCAAACGAACTTTTTGTTCGTACTCGAGAAGATTTGCGAGAAAAGTGGTGTCATGAAGTAAACGCGGAGTATTGAAAAGTATACACAATATATTGTTGCGAAGATCATTTGAAGGTAATATTCTTTCATTATTGTTACGTTCACATAGTTCGTCATATATTTTTTTGGTTATGATCTAATTTACTAACATTTGGTACTTATTGTATTATATTACAGCCTAGAGAGGATTTGACGAACTATTACCAGTGCAAGTTAATAAATCAGGAACCCAAACTGAAACGTTCAGCATTACTTCGCAATATTGCTGAAGAAACAAGTGAAGACTTATCAGAATTAAACAAATTGCTATTACAATCTGCAAGCACCATTAAGTCTTTAAAAAGAGAATAATGATGATTTTTAGAAATTGTAGAATGTGTAGAAATACATCTGTATGCCCAGTACTTCTACACATCCTAAAAAGGTGTATCTTTTTATGTTTAATTTCTCTTTCAACCTAAATTATTATTTACATTATAACTAAAACTAAGTAACCTCATCTTATCGACAATAATACTGTAATGAAGACCGGGATAGTTATTTTAGAGATAGTCAATTTATTGCCACTAAATAACTAAACCTATTGACTTACTTTTCAGATAAATGTTGTAACTCAGTGCAAAAATAAGATGGTAGATAAGAGCACAAACTTAATATTAGGAAACCTCCTACAAGTGTCCCTACCGTTGAGATACTATCCTCTCAACTCTCAAGATACATCTTGAGCAGCCATGTTTGGTTGTACCTCAGAAATGAGGAATCTACAGTGTGCAATACAAGTAAAACTAGAAACATTGTTAGATATGGTGCTAAACAAATGCAAGAAGTATTTGGGATTACCCAAACAATATTTATGGCTATGGTCGCAGTCCAAAAATTGTAATGCTGTGAAGTACTTAATAGGTTGCACTGATTTTGTAAGGTTTATTTCAATAGGCTATGTAGGAAAAATATCCGATAAAGCCATTGTTCAAAAAAGTTATCTAATAAGTGTTTTAATTAAATACTGTTAGTTTAGCTGACAGAGGGTTCAAAGAAATAGAATCTTTGTTAAGTTCACACAGTATTAAATACTTGAGACCACCAAGTGTATATACAGGCACAAAGCCAACTACTACTGAAGTACTTCAGACTAAAGTAATAGCAAGCTTTCCATGTTGAAAGTGTAATCAGACATGTAAGAGAGTATGGTATATACTATAAATATGTAGCCTACTTGGATAAAATTATTATGATAGTTTGTGAGCTGATAAATTTACCATGGGAAATAATGAAAAGTTATTTAAATATCAATGTATTTTATTACTTTTTAGCAGTAGTAATTTTATTTGTGTATTGGATATTTGGAGTATATAATTTTAATGTAGACCTCATTATAGTCCAACCAAACAACATGAATGTTCTTTATTGTTTCAAATAAAGGATCTACCACAAAGAATAATTCTTTATTTTTCTTGCTAGCCATCATTTGACACATAATTTGGGTTTTAAATTTTTAATTTATTTCATTATTTTTAAAATATGATGTGATGGCTCCTTCTGTGGCTGGGCATTTCATCTCTACCACAAAATCCTCACCAACTCCGTCAGGTGATGCTCCCAAAATACCATTTATAAGTATAAATCCGGATTTTTTTATTTTGATATTTAATTTATCTTGGATTGCTTGGAAAATTTTTCTTTCTAATCTCTTGCCACATTTGATGGTATTTGTTTCAGGCACTTTGTTTCCTCCTAAAATTTGTTGTACTAATGCTCCTTCTGTATTGCAATGTGCTGCCTTTTCAATGAATACATATCTGAATGTTTTATTATGATAAATAACATTTCTTTGTTCTTAAACATAACAGCAGATGCTGCACAGTCTTCACAGGTTGTATTAATTAAGTTATCATTTTGTTACCACAACAACTTACATCAGCATCTATTTGCTTCCACTTGGCTGGCTACTTAAAGCCAAATATTCAACTTTCGGAAGATTTCGTGAGTCTGCTTTGACAAAAGTATCACTCATAGCGATTCGTAAATTTTTAAATACTATGATAGCGCGCGCGTCACTTTGGCAGCGTTGTTTGTATTGAAATAATACAACAGAGTTAACAGACATACGATCGAACTTGCGCTAACGATCGAACTTGCGCTAACGCTGGTAACGTTTTTTTTTAAATCAATGTTAGGTGGTAACGTGGTGTTTATTTTGTTTGTATGCCTGAGGTCTAAGGAACTGTCATGACTGATTGACACTGATGACAGACATTAAATTTGACAGTGTTTTTTTATTTTTCGATTGTCATTTGAGGCAAAGGTCTACAGTTTGTATGCCAGTGATGACGTCATCGCAAATAAAAACAATCAAAACTTTAAAAATTAATAGAAACATTACCACAGTGAAAATAACAAAATCCTTCAAATTAGTTTCTTAAAATAAAACATAGAGGTCAATAAATTTTATATATATATCTATTGTTTTTTGATCCCATTTACATTCCATAAATGTCAGATTTACACTCAAAATGGTCAATGGAGACTAATATATAAAAAAACAATAGAATAAAACTAAAATGTCACGTTAAGATCATTTTAAAGTAGTATTATACAATATGGTCAATCGATACAACAAAAAAATCTTACAGAAAAAGAAAAAACAATAAAATTCATTAAAATGTCACAATAAAATCAAATATAAAGAAAAAATAAAGCATGGTAAATAATTTATAATAATCAATACTAAGTTGTGCAGATAGAATCATTAATAAAATTCAGTGACACTGTAGTATGCCTTATCGACATAAAATTAGTTTCTTTTAAGTGTGACAATATTTCATTCTTGCCAACATTTCGGTAAATAAATAAAATAAAAAGAAAATGATTAATTCACTTAGTGAAAAGTCGATTCTACATTTACTTGTAATGCATGTTCGCGGTATTTTGTTATATACTATTGGTGTCATACAGAAAATGCTTTGGCGCATGAGTAATTCTAGCGGGATGTAAACAAAGCTTAATTTTGAATGTAATACAAGAAAATGCTTTATATTTGAATACGCACAATATACAAAATTGCTCTCTGTGGTTTTTAAAGTAATGTAACCTATAAGTAGTATAAAGTATTTTATAAGGCTATTAAGTTCGGTGTTGGTTGCGAGTGCAACCAAGTGAAAAACCGAAATTAATCGTAACATGGAGACAGAGGGAAATACTACCCGCTGCTACTACGGTCTTAATACTAAAATACAAGGTCACTGCCCGCTGAGCAAGTACAGATAATGCGTTTGGCGTTGCGTTCAATGCGCGTTTGTGTCATATATACAGCGTGCTACTTAACACGGCATTTTACGAGCCTTACCGAGGTATCCATACTACTGACTCAGTTCAGAAATGGACGGTGAAGTGATTGCGTGGCTCCTATGCCGTCGCTACAAAAGACGATGGCAGAGACAAAGAGAATTTTGAGTGCAACCTATATTACTATACAGCATTAGGTATAGGTGTAGCTTAAGCGCATAATTCAGTTAGGCAAAATGACTAATTTGATACATTGCTAGTTGCAGTAAGGGTATTGGATGAAAGTATCACTAAGTCAGCAATGTATATTGATTTAGCGTGTCTAAATTCAATGTAATGTAATAAGCGCTTTAAGCAGATACAGCTTTAGAAGGTTGTAATAAAAATAATAGAGAAAAAAGATGCCTGTTTTCGTGTGTGAGATATAATTTATTTTACCTTATATTTAATTTTTACAGCAAATTATTCTACTTCTTTACCTTGTTGTTTGATGCAGTCTGTAGGTACTGAACATATTTGGCTGTGTTATTATCTATACTAATATTATAAAGCTGAAGAGTATATTTGTTTGAACGCGGTAATCTCAGGAACTACATATCCAAATTGAAAAATATTTCACTGTTGGATAGCCCATTTATCGAGAAAGGATATAGGCTATATAACATCACGTTACGACCAAAAGGAGCGGAGCAGCAATAAGGAATGTTGCAAAAACGGGGAAAATTTACGCAGACGAAGTTGCGCAGGACAGCTAGTGCAATATAAAATTGTTAAGCAAAGTACTCCCCAGTGGGTAAAAAGAAGGTTTAATCGTTTGTCTAGGTGTAATATATCTATAATTATTATATATTTTATTTCGATTCCATGTCTTATCTCATTTAGCGTTTCACTGGCCGGCTGCTTTCAAAGGAAACTAGCCGACTATACAGGATATATATACCTATTGAAATGGTAACTAGTGCTAAGTTTTCAGTCCGAAAATACAAAATGCATTCTAAATACAAAATGCATTCTTTTTACGATCGAAATCGAAATCTTTTTACGCGCGAAAAACATAACCCTTACAGTCGGGTGACTGTAAGGGTTATGTTTTTCGCGCGTATCTTGTGTGTATGTATGTATATAATATTCTTTTTACATTTTAGCAATAGCGGGTAAGTAGACGTACTTACAGTTGAGGTAGCTCTTCAAGCAAACACAGTTTTTTACAAGTTGGATAGTTTATTACTTCACAAGCACAGATAGAAAGTCAGAGTTAAGATAGAAAGAAGGAGTAGAATAAGATAGTATGAGTATGAGCAAAGCACAAAACACAGAGAGAGAGAACTAGATTTTACATAAAAAACATAAGCGAAAGCGCGGACAAGTTTAGACTGCGGAGCGCGGGCGTCGCATCGAAAAGTAGTAAATCGACTAGTTGGCTGGCCGTTGAAGCAGCGCTTGCGCCGCGAGAGTGGTGTAGGTAAAACCGGTGGACGCTGCGGTCGAGCCAGCCGGCCGATTCACTACTCATAATAAAATGAGTGTGTCCGTTTGTACGTGTATAAATTAAATTATTACTATACAAGTACATTATGATAATATTGCTTATAATCTATAGCATACAATAATATTTATATAAAGCTAATTATAATATAAATAATATAATAGGTAGCTATACAGGCTACAATGATACGAGACATTTAGCGACCATGGTTTTTGGACTACAATCACCGTTGTACTAGATACCACTTCCTACCCCTCCAGTACAGACGAAAAGTTAAAGATATATGTTTACTAATGAACATTGCAATGCGGTTGGTAGACAGCACTGAATTCCTAGCTAAAGTTACCCTACAGACTAATCAAATAAGTTTACGTCTGCGACCGATATTGCATGAGCCTTTTGCATGTCTTAACAAATAGACGTAGAATCTGCAGATATTGTAGAGAGTTCTACGAGTTTCAAACATAATATGACAATAAACTTTCAGTGTAGAACAAAGTAGAACTACTACGACTCGTATTTTAAAACTACATTTATTATTAGGTCAAGATAAATGACTACTGTAATATCTAGATATATAATCACTTTAACAGGATGTATATAAGTTTTGTTTTTTTTTTTTTAAAGACAACTCCCGCTTTAGGGAAAGAAGCCCTGTGTCGCGGGGGACTTTACAAACCTACAAACATACAAATCACGGACACAAAGTACACCCAGACTCGGAACAATAATTTGTGGATCACACAAAGTGGTGTCTCGTGTGGGAATCGAACCCACGACCTCTTGCGTAGCAGTCGGACACACTCCCACTGCGCCACAGAGGCAGTCAAATATCTCATAACTTAATCTTAAAATATCTCAGAATGCTGTGTGGCCATGTCTGTTGTTATAATATAGACAAACTGTACCTAAGTACTTACTTCTATAATATCAATTTAGTCTGTCGTAAATCATTCTGTGTTATAAACATTGTTCGCGTTATTTAGGCCACAATTATTACTTAAATGTCTACTTATACAGCTATATCTCTTACATGCGTCAATTATCGCCGAAATACGTTTATATTGAGAAGTACAAAAAGTTTCAAAGATCTCATAAGTAAAGTTCACAAAGATTTGTTTTGCACCAGCACAACGACTGTACGAAAATTATATAATAATATATTTTTCGATAATAACAACAGTAGTAACAGCGGCTCATACTTGATGATTTTAGCAGTATTTTGTTGTTATTTCATTTTTAGGGTTCCGTAGCCAAAATAGCAGAGACGGAACCCTTATAGTTTCATCATGTCCGCCTGTCTGCCCGTCCGTCCGTATGTCACAGGCATTTTACTCAAAGACGACCTTAATGAATCTTGATGAAATTTGGTAAAAAGCTTTCTTGTAGTTGCCGCTACTTAGTTTGATAGCTAAATAATAATAATAAACATTTTTAGAGGGGGGCACTCTATACTTGTAACATCAGACATCAACGTGTGGCACATCATTCCTTAGGTCTTTCAAAAACATTTTAAGATTTTTAATAAACTTTTTTGATTAAGTGAATATTTTTGGAAATAATCGTTACGAAAGTTGCATAAATCGTGCACGGTTGATCACACGGTTCAAAAGTTAAGGGGGGTAAACCGTGTGATCAAAAAATATGAGAAAATCACAAAGATAGCGAATAATAAATAGTTTAAACTAAAATTATTTCGGATAAGATCAGATATACCGTCATTGAGTTATTGCCTAAAAACTGCGTTCCTCAACAAAAGGGCGTAAGTGCCACGAACATACGCTTTTCTGCTAATGCGATTGTTCAAGGCTGCGACACCCTACACTGAGCATGGTCCGACATGTTCTTGCCCGGTTTTTTTATTTATAATGTTATTATTTAAATTATATTCATTTTAAACTTAATCGCTTTTTATCCGACTGTAAGGAAGGCTTATGTTTTTCGCGCGTATCTTGTATGTATGTATGTATGTATGAATGTAATATTCTTTAATACCTCATATCTCACAAACCACTGAACGGATTTATACAACTAAGACGTCCTTAGATTCCTCTTGACCGCCCAAGTGTTCTTAGATAGGTGGCTTTTAAAAAAAATAAACATGGCGACTGTGAGATGTCAAAATAAAGAGGTGTGAAAAAAATTGTTTCGAATACTGTAGTGGGTATTAAATTAAAGCGCTCATTTTAAGCATTTCAAAAAGGTATAATATGATTATGACTGTAATACTAAAAAAGTTAGTCAGCAACCATTCTTTTTTAAATTTCAATACTTAACAATAGCTGTGATAAAAATAAAGTATTAAATAAAATGTAAATTTTAAAAAAACCACTTGCACGAAAAAGACGGAAACACGATCCCCTACTTAATTATATAATTTCATGCAGTCGGAGGCACTTTACTAAGGCCATCGAGATTCATTAATGCCTCCGACTGCATGAAATTATATAATTATGTAGGGGATCTTGTTTCCATCTTTTTTGTCGCTTCGGTTTCGTGCTCCTACTAATTACTCCTACTGATAGGAGCACCAGGACACCCATGTCCTGATGCTCCTACTACAAACGAAATTGCGAAGTGTCCAGTAGGAGCATCATGACATTACAAAAATGAAATTACTCGTAAGCATACTATGATTCAAGTACAGGTGAAAGCAGCTGTTATCTACAATATCAAGAGTCGCTTAACTTCATATTGCTTCTTAAAGATAATGGAAGAACTTCCTTTTGTTTGTTGATTACATACATACTTCTTTTCAAGTCTTCTCTATGGAACCAATGCAAATTATAAAATAAATATTAAAATTTGTCATTTGGGTCTTGTTATTTTCTGCGTCTGTGTAATGTGAAGTAAAATATTTCATATAAATTTTTAATATGAGTGGCACTGGAGATGACAATGTACCCACTTTTATCAAAAGAAAACGTGGAACTGTATTACTGTTTAAAGGTAGACAATACTATAAACAACGTGTTTATAAAAATCTTAACGAAATATGGCAGTGCAGTATGATGAAAAAAAAATCTGAAACTAAATGTCTGGGGACTGTTACTATTGCAGTAAGTGTGTTTGTTCGGTCTAATATAAATATACTTTAAGTTATGAGCTACCTTGTTTCTGTATGTAGGTTTGATATGCTTCTTCATTAGATGTTTGTTTTCTTTATAGAATCGTGATGTAATAAAAGAAGTGGAACACACGTGCCAAGAAAATCACTTGAAGAATGATGTAGATATGACTGTGAATTCTGCAAAAGCAGAAGCTAAGACATCAGATTTACCAATACCACAAATTTATAAGAAACATTTAGGACCTCTATTAGATCGGGGGGTAAGTATGATAGTAAAGGTGCCATCACTATCGAGTGTGAAAACAAGTCTCTATGGAAGCAGATACGATGCCTTAGGTATTCAAAAAATAAAATTTGACCAATTAAAGCAAGTGGAAATCCCTTTGAGTTCCAAAATTTTTGTATCGGAGATTATTCATACATGGACTCCCGAATCTTGGTTTTTTGTACGGAAAAGGCAAGAGAAATGATGTTAATGGTCGACGAATACTTCACTGACGGAACTTTCAAAAGTTGTCCTAAGCCATTCGCACAGTTAATAATTATTCATGGTGATTTGGGAGGCACAACGACCGAAACAAATACAACTCCCTTGGTTTTTGCATTATTACCCGACAAAAAACAAGAAAGCTATGTGGTTCTATTTGAAATAATCAAATCGCAGATAAGCGAATGGAAGCCAATAAAAATTCACATGGACTATGAAAAAGCTATAATAAAAGCAGCCGAATCTGAGTTTCCATTGGCAATCATTAAAGGCAAGCAGCCTTTGACCATGACCATTATACAAAATGTTTGTACAAAAAATCTAAAAATTTAAATTTAAATAATAAAGTGGAGCGCAGATTCGTTGGATTGTGTTCTGCTTTGGCGCTCCTGCCTGAAAATTTAATTGACGACGGTTGGTTATACATTCAATCAATGAGTGAATCGTTTGCGGAAAACGCCAAGATTGTAAATTTTTTGAAATATGTGCGTCGAACTTGGCTAAGAGGTGATTTCAGAAGTCAGTGGTGCATTCACCACGAAAGACATCGTACGAACAATGTCGCTGAGAGCTGGAATACCTCGTTAAACAAAGCACTCAGTAGAAATGTAACCATTTTAAGTTTGCTAAATTTTCTATCGAAAGCAACTGCTGAAAAGGGCAACATTCCGAAAAAGCGACGTCGTGATCAAATTGAAAGAGACACTTTAATTTGCGAAACGCAATTATCACTTCTACACGGCAACATAAGTGTGGGCCATTTCCTAGAAATTCATAGATAGCTCATTCATAGCTCACCTTTTTTAGATTAAGAAGTTTTTTTTGTTTGACTGTACACCATGCTATGCAATAGGAGCACAAGTAATAAAAAGTTTACTATTAATTCAATCCCCGTTGTATCTATGTATAATAGGAGCATCAGGACATGGGTGTCCTGGTGCTCCTATCGGTAGGAGTAATTAGTAGGAGCACGAAACCGAAGCGTTTATTGTGCAAGTGGTTTTTTTTAAGTATCATTTAAATGCGGAGCCTTGTTAATAGCAATATTGTAACTAATATATATTTATTTATAACATGTTAATAGTATGTGAGCCTTCTTCAAAATTACATAAATAAATCACACAAAAAATATTCTGAGTGGGGATCGAACCCAGAACCTCTGGGTTAACAGTCAGGGTTACTAACCATAAGACCAGCAAATTTCTTTGTCCCTGCTTATTTATACAGGGTGCCAATTTAGTTAGTCGAATCCTTGCAGGGGGTGATTAGACAATCATACAAATTGTTTTTTTTTATTCAAAATTTGAATCTGAATATTCGCGTTTCAACTTGCGACAACAATTACCAAGATGTAATAAGTTGATAAATAACTCTTTTCACTCGGTAAAGTACAAGGTCACACGTTGAAGTGCGATAACCGATGTCGCGGGTTAAACCGATGGCGCGAATCTTCGGATTCGAGTTATGATTGACGTTTTTATTAAAAAAAAAGGTACATTTTTTCAATAATGTCGGTTCAGTACCATGGTCTGATTACCCCCCTGCAAAGATTCGACTAAATAAATCGGTACAGAATTTGCATTAAATAGTATTACCTAAATATATCCATCTTCACAAACTAGGTATTATAAGAAAAATAAGTCTCATGTTTTTAAACGGTTTTGATCATATCCGTAAGCATTTTTTTATGTTATTGAATCGTGTAAATTTTTGATTAAATTGAAATTTACTTTGGCATGGCATACTCATGAAAAAAGTTAAACAAATTTAAAATAGGATAAACCATGAAATTTTGGGTTGTGGGGCGAAAACGTGGGACAAACGACGTATAAATCTAATTTCAGACACAGAGTTTTACAGTTGAGTTTCTGGGAGTGTTTAGGTTAGCTATAATGATAAAGGACTGAAAAGACACACAAACGGACAATGGCCCAAATAATAAGGTAAGTATGGCATTATATGTAGACCCGTTAAAAGAATCAAACAAAGAATATCTCGCGTTAAATAAAAAAAACGTAGTTCCATGATTTATTATTATTATATATATATATATATATATATATATATATATATTTAAAAAATAAAAGTACATTATTAACTGTTAAGCCTTTTTACATAACAATCTTTTTAATGATACATGCCCAGTGTAACTTTATGAACGGGCGCCCAATGTAATTAAATTTGCATTTTATAAAGTGCTCGTCATTAAAATTAATTAAAAGCTAAAGCATATAGTGTGGTTGTTATTGGTCTACTATTATTCCCAAAAACGGGTAATAAAGGAACCTCTTTTTGGTTGTTAAGTACAATGGAGGTAATTGGCTTAATTGCTAGGTCGACCTCTATTGTGCTCGCCGATTTGGAAGTCGAATCATGTCGAAATAAATTCACCTAATTTCTTAAAAGCTAAATTCTTTTACGGATCTAAATACGGAACTACTACTTTTTACGGAACTAAAATAAATAAGACAATAGTGGTATAATTTCGCATAACTTTAATTTTTTATGCAGCGGTGACAAAAATCTCGCACTTATTCGTGATGGAAATGAAATCTCGAATGAGTTTGTTCTGAAACTGGTCCGAGATTTATTCAGAGATACATTTTGTATACGTGAGCGATGGGATATCTTTCGGTGTTTTGTGTATAACGCGAAAGAAATAATTTTGTTGTGTGAGATAAGTAAGTAAGCAGATACTTTATTTATTTTTTGGCCAGATACGTATAGGTAGTAAATATTGTGACTAAATGAGTCAGGACACGATATATTGATCTTATATGGAGTAGCCATTGACTCTGGTCATATTTCTGTTAAGATCAAGATTGATAAAATGTTAAAAAGGAATTGGGTAAAACACCAAAATACCGATAGTACAGAAGGCAACCATATAGTAGCCACATTCTGAGTTTACACTTTTGAAAATTCATCAGCGATGTTGCTAAGGATGTAATTAATCATTAGATAACCAAAAGAACCGAATTTTCCTAGGAATCGATTTAAATTATTTGTTTAGAAATATACAATTTCTACAAAATTTATACAAAAACGAAAAAGTTCATAAGGACACCCCGGTTGAGTAGTCTGCGATTCATTTTCGTGAACTATGTCTATGTGGGCGGTGCTCGAGTGAAGTAACATATGAAAATCAGAGTTGCTACACATATAAGCGGGCCAGCATCATTCAGCACAGGCCGGGCGGTAAAATTGAATGTATGTGAATGAGTGTACGGGAAAATGCCGCTGGGCTTTGCTGTAACATATACAGTAGACCGGGCGACAGCGGCTTGGCATCAATCGGCACAGCCGGGCGGTAAAACCACATACGAGTATGTGTAGATATATGTGCTGGTCGGAATGATCGCAAACTTGGCAAAGATTGCACTATGGCAACCTGACAACTGATAAACATACTTACATATTTCTAAATACATATAATCATATTATACTTAGATAAATTACACTCAGCCATGGAATAAACCATCGTGCTCATCACGTAAAGTTTTATCCTGGGTGGGGATCGAACTCACGATCTCTGGCTTAGCAGCCAGGGTCACTAATCACTAGACCAACCAATCACAAGGCCAGTCAGGCCAATGAGGCCGAACATGTGTAGTAGTTGCTTCGGGTCGGCACTTTCGATTCGGCAAATGCTGCCGAACCGAACGTGCCGATCGTTTAAGTATGTAGCATCCCTTCCCTCCTTTCCTCCCTTCTGCATTCTTGATATTCTGTGGTAAAGCGTTGTATAACTTGAGCCACCAACCAAGGTCATAAACCACAATTACTGGTTGTCAGATCCATGACTATCCTTCACTAAAACCATTGCAATTTGACTCCTCTTTTCCTTATTTCGAGTATATTAGTATTCCACAACCGTTTCTGTTGAAGCTTATTTTGTGTGATTGTTTTAATAAAAACGTGAATTTGGGACGGGCGGGCTCTCGAATAACGTCGCCAAGTGACAAATTCTTTGTGTATCGGGACGCTTACTAATATATGTCATAGCTTATAACAGCAAATGTTCAGAATAAATTCTCTGATATTATTTTTGGCAACAGTAACATAATTGAAATAAATAATGTAAATATTTTTCTTTTGGCAACAAACAGCCGTTGACCTTCAACGACTGTATATATTTTTTTTGCTTAGTATTTTTTTTTCTAACTCAAACTCAACATAAATAATAGGTTGGTGTTGGCATTAATATTTTTTCCTAGTACATTTACAATATTTTATGAGGAATTTTCGCCCGCAGCTGTACCCGCGTGTATATCGGCTATCGGGATAAAAAAACTATCAGATTCCAAATTTATCTAAATTGGTTCAGACAGATTTACTTCCACAATAGCAATAATATTTTGGATTCCAAAATATTTCAAACTGTTATAAGTAAATAGATTAAAAAGATGGCAAATGTAAAGTTTATTTACATTTGACAAATGTTTGAGTTTCGTTTGTTTAATGAAAAGTTTGGTAAATGTTCTAATCAAATCAAATCAAATCAAATCTTTATTTTGCGAAACATGAGTAGGTATGGGTTCTTAAAAAAAGTTTTAACATTGTTTCATCATATTCTGCTGGCACAGCAGCATGCAAAAAAATACATAAATTCAGTACAATGATTAATTTATGAAAAAATATTAAATTAAAAAAAAAATATATAATAAAAAATGTCAGTTTAAATACCCAATCTAAAATATTCAACCTGAAATAATTAAACTATAATAAACAGTCTAACATAATGGATTTACATACACAATACAATTACATACTATTGTCAGTTAAATATTCATTTACGGTATAATAACATTTATCTATTAACATCGGTTTAATTTTATTTTTAAATAATAACATGACCAGACGTTTCAAGTATTATTTTAGGCAAACGATTGTACAATCGGACAGCCATGCAGAGTATATTTTTATTGAATAAGGCTGTTTTATTTTTAGGCATACATATATCCCAATTTCGTCTCTATGTGGTTTCCTAAATAAATGGATACATATGTGAACAAATAACACACTTTCCAATATATATATGCACGGCAATGTCAGAATTCTAAAATTTAAACAGTATGGTTTACAGCTATCCATGACTTTAATATTAAAATTGCCCGTATGCATCTCTTTTGTGCCTTAAATGCAGTTTCCCTGTCTGCAGAGTTTCCCCAAAACATAATTCCATACCTCAAGTGGGACGAAACGTACCCATGATAAGCGGTTAATACAGTTGTGACACTAGCTCTTTTTCTTAATCTTTAAAGTACATATGAATATGTGCTTAACTTATTACATAAAGATTCTATATGATGCTTCCAATTTAAATTGTTATCAATATTAAGACCTAAAAATTTCGTTACTAATGCTTTGATCACTATACTGGATGTCTATATTTGTCAATTTATTTACCCTATTTCTCTTTATTCGTTGCAAAAAAATTCATTACCAATTATGTACTATTTTAGAACATGCGAGATTAATAATTTGTAAATAATTAATGAATGAAAACCTTAAATAATTTAGTTTAGACTGATTTTAATCCGAACATGTGTATCCATTTCGGTTGATCATTTAAAAAACTTATACAATATTAATTTTGTAAAGAAATATTGGTGTTTAACATTTATGTTATTTGGGTAAATGTCTAAATCTCTTATCCTTATCCTTATCCTATCTTCTATTTATTACTAAATACATAAAAATATAAGCACCTAAGTACTCCATCTTGTTACTAGCGCGTTGCGGAAACCCGCATGCGTAGTTATAGTTTTGGGCTTAAATAGTACCGACTTCTTCCGTTGCCAATCGATTCCTTAGTCCTGATTAGCGTTCAAAAGTCACAGGTTTAATTCCTGGGTATCCTTTTTTTGTAAAGTGTAAATGTGTAGATATTATTAAAAAAACTATAAGTTCAGTTTATGTTTGCTGTCTGGGTCTGATGATGATAAGTGTCTAAATATAATAATAATTGTAATATATCTTGCGACAACTCACACAACGTCATCTGATCCCAAACTAGATAGAGTGTGTACTATGGCAACCAGACAACTGATAAACACTCGTATATCAAAAAAATCAAAATCAAAATTCTTTATTCACTTACAACTCTTGTAATACGTCGGGATTCTACATATACATGTAATGCCAAGTTCACAAACAATAAGTAGAGCTGGAGAAAAGAACCTGGCAATAAAAACTCGCGGCCCCTTCTTTCAAATCGAAAGTTTAACAATGGTTGAATGTTTATAATTTTCTTACGTCCAGATGGAAGACGTCCAAATGGAAGTAGTGTAGGGGTGTGCAGAACTGCTTACTTTCACTTCTATGTTTAAAAATCAGTTTAGAATAAATTTATCTTTATTCATTTACTTAGGTTATCTGCCTAGTAAAAAAATGTTACTAATTATTTAAATATAATAATTTTAGAAGCTATTAAATAAATTAGTAACCTCCAAAATGCGCACTCTTGTACACAATATATGCGGACAAGAGTGCGCAGCTAGATGTGCAAGTCTGCGCAGGTAGGTCAAGAGTACGCATCACTCACAAATTTCATATTTTAAGTTACTGTGGCCTATTTATTCTGTGCAACATTGAGTTACTAACTTGTACCAATTACTAGTAACAACTTTTTTGATTTATTATTGCTCATAGGGTAACGACAAAGGCAAATATCCTCCACATAATTGTGCAGTAGATTGTTGACAATGACAACAAAGTATTTTAACGATCATGTACGACTTTGAGAATCTGAATAATTGACCTTCTAAATTGGCGGATTCTTAAATTGTACCGTGATCCGAAATACTTCGTGTAACTACGGCCGGTGAGTCACCGTTTTGCAACCTGGTTGTGTCTAGATGGATTCCCATGATGATCGAACTATTTACATATATATAAATTGGTATGGAACCCTTGGTGCGCTAGTCCCACTCGCCCTTGGCCGGATTTTTTTGACAATTGAAAAAAAACCGGCCAAGTGTACCAAAAATACCTTATATATGTGTGTAAATGTTCCTGCACGTCCAGCCACCAGTGGCCGCCACGGCTAAGCCACTAGTGGCCACCACATGTTGTTGTAGACTTTTTGTGCTGCCGCACACTGGGCCACAAGTAGCCGCCACTAAAAGAGGACAGAAGGCAGAGAACTAGCGAGCACTGCCACGGACCGCAGCTTGTAGCTCGAAAGCGGCCACTCGTACGAGCAATATGCATTGATAATATACAATAATTATTATACTTACCAAAATCCATACTTCCATACTGATATTATAAATGTGAAAGTAACTCTGTTTGTCTGTAACGCTTTCACGCTCAAATTGTTTTAGATGAAATTTGGTAGGGAGATAGTTTGAGTCCCGGGGAAGGCATAGGATAGTTTTTATCGCGATAACCGACATCCACGCGGGTAGAGTCGCGGGCAAAAGCTAGTATTATATAATATCTAGTGACAATCGCAATGTCGTTTATTTATGAATTAAAAAGTGGACAATTTACTTACATAATAATGACCATAAATTTTTTTGACTAGTGCGGTAGAGAATGTCAGTTTTCAAAAAACGGCCATCCGTCTATTGTCTGGTAGTGGTTACTTTTTTTCTTTCTTACTACTACCTTTCGTTCTACTCGGTCACCACTAAGTCAAGATCACCTGGAATGTAATGTAGCTTAAGTATACATCAAAATAACGAAAGGCTGTATAAAATATTTTACTGCAATATTTACTAGTAACATGCATTGTAGTGTTAATTCTTACCTCTTATGTAAATATTCCATGTAATATTAATTCATACCTCTTATGTATATATTCCATTTGTTATGTATTTTGCTATTTTAACTTCTCTAATATTTATTTAACATTGTAAACAATTATTAATTGATAAATCACAACTGTCATTTTGACAGAAATATTTTCAAGGTTTCTATGGCAATAGATAAGCAAAGAGGTCTTTGTATTTTTTGTAAAAAGTATGTTCTGTTACTCCGAACTGGCTGCGTGTGATTTGCTAAGGTAAATCCTAAATTTGAATTAGGATACCCTTTAAAATTTTGAATGATTTTATTCGCTTTTACTTCTAGAGAGATTTCTCATAAAGAAAAGAAATCTCTCTAGAAGTAAAAGCGAATAAAATCGGTAGAAAAGGCAATGAAACAACAATTCTCCGAAAGTAAACTTTAAAGTGCATGCCTGCGACTCTGCGCCGCACCCGAAGTGCATTCCAGCGATTTTGCGACGCACCCAAAGTGCATTCCTGCGACTCTACGCCGCATCCAAAGTGAGAGAGAACTCTTAAAACTATACTTTCTTTTTCTATTATCTATCTTAGCCCTTATTTGACTCTATTATAGCTCTCTATCACTGTACATTCTTTCATTACATTACAGCATGTCGACAAAGCAGCAGGTAGAAGATAATTTGATATAATACAATACTTACTCGTTTAAGAGACTGTTTTCAAACGATCCATGTTTTGACAAATTGGCTCTTAAGATTACAACCCATGAAAGGTTAAAATAATAATTTAGCTGGGTGAGTATAAATAAAATAAACAAGTTAAGTGCTCAGAGCTCCCTGCAACGATTTATTAAGGGCACTTTCTTTCTTAACCTTCGCTTAAGAATGTGATAACACAAATTCTCTTCGACACAGACATATCGTACACATAGCACATTTTGGAGAGACGTTGATGAGAGAATGAGACTCGAGTTTATATTTACATTAGATAGATTATGTAAAAAAACGTTTAGAACATGCCAAAGTACCAATTTTACATCCGTTAGTTCGATATCTAAACTCTTTCAATGCAGTGGCAATTTACCTTGTGCCATTTCGATACAGCTTTGATTAAAAGTTTCACAGATTTCAAATG
Organism: Herminia tarsipennalis; assembly: GCA_945859575.2. Lineage (NCBI taxonomy): Eukaryota > Metazoa > Arthropoda > Insecta > Lepidoptera > Erebidae > Herminia > Herminia tarsipennalis. The sequence goes on along the minus strand of OX243834.2, from coordinate 25,703,261 downwards.
ATCTAAAATTGTTCACATCCGTTTTCTGAATTTTACAATGAAACACTGCTAACAAATGTGGTTATGAATTTTGAGATGGCGCGCACAAGTTTTTACGTTTAAAAAATCGTGAGGTGGTTAAAGTCCAGTTATTATTTTAATAAAATGTGATCAATAATAAAATAAATAATTACAATCAAAAGCAAATATGTAGTGTAAATTACGTCACATTAAATTAATGATCAAATTGAATTATTTCTTGTTCGATCTTGTTTCATTTCTACCCGATTACGGCAAATATAAAAAAGAAGGGTTTTAGCACTCTATTTATAAATGTATATGGCGCCCAAACATCTCATCTGATTTCGCTAAATGAAGTGTTAATCGATTTGTTATTACGACCCGGTTGACATAGGCTACATTAATCTACAGGACGTATTTGTTTGCATTAGCATATAAGTAAGTATAATTATTTTTAACGCAAACTCACTTTATGATTGTTTGGGCAATAAGCAAAGTGTAAAGTTGTTTACTTTGTTTTATTTTTTAAAAAAAACATTGTATTTAAGAAATAAATTAAAAAACTACAATCCGACTACGGCAGAGAATAGCGGTTTTGCAAAATTTATAAAGGTTGCTTGTCATGGTCGGGTATAAGTTATGGTAAAACTTCTGCTTGTTAATCCTTAACTGTCCATCTGTGTCTGTCTGTGCCGTCGTAGCGCCTAAATAGATTAACAAATTTGTATAAAAATCAAGGTCGTGAATCAACACGATAAAAAGATATAGCCAAATTTAGATTTTCGCAAAAACGTGCAAGTACAAGTATAAAAATAAGAAAGTTTACAATTGAAGGGTGTCCCCATACATACATAATTGATGTCAATTATTTTAAAACTGCGAGACTCGATTCCTGAACTATTTATGATATGTACCTATAAATTTATACGGAACCCTCAGTGGGCGAGTCCGGCTAGCACTTGTCCGGTTTATTTATACTTCTAAATGAAGAGCAGGTCGTGCGCCTGATGGTGAGCGTCACGCTATAACAGTATCAGTGCCACCTAAGTCTTGTAGTGATAATTCTTACCTCGTATAGATATATGTCCTTGTAGTGTTATTTCGTGGCATTTGTGTATATATTCTATTTTATTTCGCCATTTTTACATTATAAATATCTCTGTAAGACTTATTGTAAACATTATTTTTCATAAATCAAATCTGTCATGTCGACAAATATTTTCTATGGTTGCTATGACAACAAGATAAGCATAGAGTTCTTTGTAAAGTATGGACTACATTGTGAAACTGGCTGTGCGTAAATCCTAAATTAAAAATAAGTTAAGCTTTAAAATTTTAAATTGCTTCTAGAGAGTTTTCTTTATGAATACAAAACCGAAGAAGAGTCAGTGAAGAACCAGCTCTCTAAAAGAGAAGGAGTGAAGAACCAGCTCTCTAAAAGAGAAGGAGTGAAGAAACAGCTCTCTAAAAGAGAAGGCAAATTCTCCAAAGGGAAATTAAGAGAAAGAGACCATTCCTACCGGCGCCGCCTTTCTACCTACCGGCGTCGCCTCTCTACCTACCGGCGTCGCCTCTCTACTTAGCGGCGTCGCCTCTCTACCTACCGGGCCGCCTCTCTACCTACCGGGCCGCCTCTCCTATATACCGGGCCGCACCTCTACGACGCGTCGCACCTCTACCTGCCGACGTCGCGCCACTACTACCTACCGGCGCTGTGCCTCTGCCTACCGGCGCTGTGCCTCTGCCTACCGGCGCCGTGCCTCTACCTACCGGCGCCGCGTCTCTACCTACCGGCAGCGCGCCCCTACATACCGGCGCCGCGCCTCTACCTATCGGGGCCGCGCCTCTACCTACGAGCGCCGCATCTTGACCTACCAGCGCCGCATCTCCGCCTGGACGCCGTACCTCTACCTACCAGCACTCCATCTCCGCCAGCATCGGTTCTAAATTATCTTTAATTTTAAGTAGTTTTAAGTTCTTTTTGTAAATATATAAACCCTACACTTTCATTTCACTACAGTCTCTCATTTGAGACATTAGTTCATAAGTCTCATTTTTCCAGTAATAACACTACAGTACAATTGCTACAGTGCCCTTCAACCAAAACACAGTAATGTGTTAACATCACTATTTCACGGAAGAATAACTGATATTGTTGAGGTACCCACCAAGATGGACTATGGCTTAGACCTATCACCGGTATTTCTGCTCTTTTGTAGATAATGATTCATTTTTTGTATGATGATTCCTCTATTGGGTCAAATTTAAAGTAGAATAGCCAACAAATAATAAGACTATAATAAGATATATTATAAATTTTTCTATCCCTTGATGCTCGCGAATTTGGGCCCTCGCATGCGCCATCTAGTCGGTAGTTAAAGAACTGTCAAGGCTTTTGTTATTGCTTCGTTACAGAGAGTATTTTAACAAATTACGAGTATAATGTCGCAGGCCGAAAATTGAAGTAATTAGTAAAGTAGAAATAGAAAACTTTGAGGTCTAGTAGAAATAGAAAAAAATGAGATATAGTAACATAGTCCAGATAGGTGGTTTGCTTCTGGCCCCGGTTTGGCTACGGAAGTCTCGGGTTCGATTCTGGCTCCGGACTAAAAATGCAATTATTGTATTTGTAAAGTAATTGGCAAGAAATGTCTATAAAAATAACTTCAAGATATATTATAATATATTTATCCTCCTGTAGCATTTTTTTATTAGTATCAGTATAAAAAGTGTGCATTTAGTTTTTATGGCGTTCTTTTCTCGGGCTAAATATATTGCTTTGCAAACATTATAAAATCGTGTCTTTTTACAAGTGTAATATTTTGCTTCTTATGTGAATAAAGATTTTTTAATTTGTTTTCACAAAAATGGTGTGTAATATCCGATCGTTTAAAGCGTTCAATATCCTGCCGTTCCACGTTAATAGCTATTTTTATTGAATGGGTCGTAAGAATAAAGGCTGATCTTATTAAAAAACTAAGCAAAATGGAGCAGGAGCACGAACGTCTTATAGGAATCTACACTGTATTGAAGAGTCACTTCATTAAGCTACAAAATTGATAAAAAAATGCCTTCTGGATGATGTTGAATTGGCAAAATGTTGTATCCCAAAATGTTGAATTTGTAAAAAGTTAAATTTCCCATTTGGTCCATATTGCTTCTACCTAGTTTGGCACTTTTTAATCGGTCACGTAATTTCACCACGTAAAACCAGGATAGTTGCCCCAGTTTTAAATACACTGTTATGGATGTTAGTGGTGAAAGAGCTTAAGGTCCTTTTCACACGTTCCAGTTTCAAACCGAGTAGGTACCCAGCGTGAATCGTATGGCGATGTACGGTAGCTTTCACATGTTCCGGTGTCCGTCTGGTCCGGTCGCCATACATTTACCGGCGGCTAGCCGGCGACCAGGTACCCGGCGCCGGATTGAAACCGGAATGTATGAAAAGGTCTTTACTATGGTTAGAAGTACCCCTCCTGCAGACCTTACTTTGACTGATGTCAAACTTATAGTGATAAGTTAAATAATAATTAGTAAATATTTTTTTTACTGACTGTGGATTCAGTCAATTTTTAGGTTTCCGTACCTCAAAAGGAAAAACGGAACCCTCGTTCGTGTTTCTGCTTGTTCGTCTGTCACAGCCAATTTGCAGCGGAATCGACCGATTAAGTTCAAACTTGATACACATATGGATTTCTGTAATCCAAAGAAGGACGGGTAACGTAAATTTAAGAATTTTGAACTTGAGAGCCATTTTTGGGGGCCAAACTAGGAAATTAAAAAAAAATGTTTTACAAACTGAAAGGGCTTGTTGTAAGAATATCAAATAAATTTTATTTTATAATTTTAATATCGCAATTTTTAAAGTTATTTAGGAAAAACAATGAAAATAGACAATGGTCTATTTTCATTGTTTTTCAAATATTAGAGCCAGTAGCTTCGGAGGTAAGGGAGAGGAATGCCTCTGCCGAGAGAATGCCTGACTTTATTAGAAGTCCGACTTTTGAACATAAGGGCCATTTTAGGGGCAAAACAAGAAAAACCGTTATGAAAACAGTATGGTGTAACATGAAAACCAATTAAAAGCTTAGTGTAATGGTCTAAAATATGTCTTTTCTTAAGTTATTTAAGAATTTTCATAAAAATCGACATCCTCCCTCTTTGAAATTACTAAGCCTAAAAACAACAACATCGTTTTTTAAAAGCTATATTTTTTATTAACTACTAGCAATGTGGGTCGCACATTACAGTGGCTCAAAATGCTTCGTGTAACCAAGGTCGGTGAATCGCCCTTTTGCAACTTGATTGATAAAGTCCCGAGTGTTTAGATTACCGTGATGATCGAACTATTAACATATTTATAAGTTAGTACGGAACCCTCAGTGCGCGAGTCCAACTCGTTCTTGGCCTTTTTTTGCGTGCACTATAGTTTATATTACACTGTTTATTACGTTATATTGTTAAAAAGCTTTTATTTATTTCGCAAATAATAAAGGCAAGTCTCCGTATCATAAAGGATAGTCGCGTTATTTATTTATATGGATAGTCGCCTTATGGGCTCTTTACTTTCAGTGATACCATAAATTTTTTTGAGAAACAAAGGCAATTTTTTTTTGTGTTTTTCCAAGCTATTGTGACTATAACTTGTTACTCAACTGACCCAGAAAGATGGTTAATTTTTTTTGTCTGCGATAAGTAAGCAAGTCACCTAAACTTGTCTAACTTAAAATTTTGAAGACCATTTTTTGTTGTATTTTTATAGTTTAAAACTTAAACGTCATCATACTATTTTAGAAAGTTGATTAAAGTTTTATCAATCAAGTATTCCCGCAACCGATTTTATTGATAAGCTACTATCCGCCACAGTAGGCATCTATGCCTTTTTTGAGAGGTCAATTGAAACATAATTTACTTAAATCTTATATTAATTATGATTACAAAAATAGACTGTTACCTTTGTTATATTAATATTTTTTAATTGTAGAGCATTTTTGAAAAGTGGGGCATCTGGTATTACTTTAGTGTATTTTTTAGAACAGATAAGTTAAATATGTATCCCATAATCAACTGTGCAAGTCAATACTTCGCAAAAGATTCGGCGTATCCAACGCTTGACTTAGAACGTTTCATCTTATGCAATATTATAACCATAAACGTCCAGAAAATTCTAAATACTTAAAGAAGCGCGAACGGTTAGGGTAAGTTAGGTCTCAGTTTTATGAGCAATAATGACAAGCGATATGTGATTAAAAAGCATTTGTCATGTGTTAATTAGCTTTAGCACTTACTTTTTCGGTGATGGGTAGTCCAAAATCTCTGTGGAAAAAAACGCTACTAAAAAGCAACAAGAGCAGTAAATTTAGGTAAAGTTATATATGGGTATAAGGTACAATAGCGAAAAACTATATTTCATTAGAGCTTTCTAATGAAATATAGTTTTTCGAAGCTCTACAATTATTATTCTGACGCACTATTTTAGACCCCATTTTTTGGATATCCCATTTCTATTGTAAAATCGGATAGATCTTATTATTTACAAGCACGTTTGTTTTAGCCTTATTTATCTAATTTGTTGTCGATCTTCAAACTAAGCGTAACATACAAAAATGATGTTAAAAACATTGACAGTAACTTTAATTCTGCATATTTTAAAGCATCAACGAACCTTGTAACTTTGTTAAATCAAGGTATATACGAGATTTTAATTTTTAGTTTTTTTATTGAAAATTCCACCGTACTGGGAAACGTTACGCATACTACAATAATGATTATCACTTACTCTATACGCCATATAATATTAATATCCGAATTCCATAGAGTCTTCTATTTAAAACGAACATTTTATTTCGGAGGCACATTTTGATTAATTCATTACTTTATAGCACTTTAATTTTTTTTTTAAATCTTTGAAATATATTTCCATTGAATTCTACCGTATAAATACAATAACCTTAAATTAAGGCTAATAATAAGCTTCTAAATCAAATCTAAACCCTCGCCCGCCATTCATGCAGTGTTATTAAAGCTTATGTAAATAAAACAATATACGGTTTTAGAGAAGAATTAACGAATTAATTTGATCGAGAGCGGGTATAACTCAGTAGTTTTTTTTTACTTCAACTAGTGGTCTTCAAAGAAACATTGTTTATTAGTACTAATAACTATGAGAAATGATTCCTAAATACCGCTGTAATGTTGTTAATTGTAGATTAAGCAACAGTCTTTAAATTTTGTACATTCGAATAACAGAATACGTTATTACAGAGTAAATTTCATAACTGCTCCTACTTGTACCTACGTACTTAGTTACAGCTTGTTTTTTATTATAATGATAGACGTGGCTATGCACGCAGCCATGTTTATATGTCAATTGTGTTATATGTTACGCAAAACGGCTGGCAGGAGCTGCATACAAGAAGCCGAGAATAGAACAAACTGGCATGCAATTGGACAGGCCTATGTCCAGCAGTGGACTGCGATAGGCTGATGAAGATGATGTGTTCTAAGTAACGTGAACAATATTTGTGTCACAGAATAGGTAATAACAAAGTAAAAGTACTTACAGTTTATTTCTCGCGCTATCACCGCCCCGTGACGCACGCGCATCTCGCTCGACAATTAAATCGCAACCCTGTGTCTTTGCAGTTTGTACATACATATATACAGACCGAAAAGCACGTTGGCGACCCAGTGCTACCACGTAATTAAGAACTTATTGTGATTAATATAAAATAAGTGCGATGTAATGGATGAACTTTCACTGATACGAATATGTTGTTCGTGGTACAATAAAGATGATATTGAGCAAGCTAAAACCGTTGTGTGAATTAGTAAATTTGCGAAAGATTGTAAGAAAAGGGGACAAGAAAAACGCCAGTAATAGGGTATACCACCCATCTATTTGTATAATCTTGTATAAAACTCTTGATCTACTTGTATAATCTTATTTTGTGCGTTGCCACTCGTCTTTATTTGGTCATATATGGATCGATATCTGACTAAATAAATACGAGTGGCACACAAGACAAGCTCTCATGACAAGCATGAGTTTGCTGCAGTATATAAACTTTAAATGTTACACACTTTTTCTGTTCTACTTAAAAATATACATTTTTAGAAGACTGTTTAACGAACCAGGTGTTTTGCCAACAACTTATATAAGCAAAAGTCTTCAACTCGTCTGATTTTTCATTTTTAACTTGGTTATGCGCGTGCTATATTTTACATAGGGTATCACGCTTGTAGGTGTTTAGTAATAAAAGATGTAGCTAGATTTGATTTTAACAATTTAATAGTTTACTGTAACTGAATTAAAAGTTATAAATTATTATATTAAGTTAATAATGTTAAGATGTAACAATTTAAAGAATTGATTTAAATAATACAAAAAGTAGGTAGATAAATGGGGCGTCGATGAGACTCTTAGAGGCGCGACATAACAGTTAAGGGGGTTCTAATTTGACCTCAGGGTCATTTGTGGTTGTGAAGTTATGAGGTAGCCGGCTCCAAGGAGAAGTGGGGGCACTTAGATCGGCTTCAGCTGCAAGCGCGTGCGGCTAAGACCGGACGCGTCAAGATGGTGGGTGACGGCAGGGCGTGCACGTGGCGAAGGTAGTAGAAGAAACCCTGGGAAAAGAAGCAAGCATCTATATGCGTTGTTCACTGCCTGTCGGCAAGCTGTGGATAGGATAAGGCGTTGAAGCTTGGTAGTTGTAGTAGCTGATTGAGGTGGTTAAGGCTAAGATAACTAATGTGCGCGTGCACATGGTGACGTATTACCATAAATAATAATCAATAATAATAATTTATTGTCTGAAAAAGGTACTTACAAAGGAAAAACACATGAGTTAAAACAATAATAAGATGAACAATACAATTTTGTTGACCACTGGTACCCAAAGTAAGATTTAACTTGTGGTATGGGTGCCATAAAAATGCTTTTGCTATACAACACTTAATAATTCTAGCAATGGAAATAGGAAATATGATAGACTTCCGACCATAGATAATTAGTATGATATTTCTAGTATCTATCTAGATATTATAATGTATTCATTTTATTTAAAAAAATGTAATAACGTGACAAGGGGTCGTAGCAAGTTGTAACAAAATATAAAACTTTTAATGTACAATTACGTAGAAGTCTTACTACTCTTATTGTCAAAGTCCTACGGCTCATCAAAGAAGTGCTACAACTCATTGTTGACCACTTCGACTCATGGTAGAACTATTTTTACTACTGCGTAAGGATATTTGATTCATCATTCAGTTCAATCTAACCTTATCAATCAGTTCAGTATTGACAGTTAGTATGTAATCTAATATAAATCAGGGTGGTAAATAATAGAAAAAAATAAATAGCAAGTATCAAAACACATGTGCATTCACTTTCGTTAATCACGAAATATAAATGTGACAACTACTAAATAAGAATACAATAATTATTAGTATTTTATCTAAAAATAATAATATATCATAATGATACTTATAAAAGTTAATAAATTGCTACTAGCTGTTAATTAATTGACATAAACTATTGCTGGTGTGGCAAATAAGTCTAAATCTGTAAAAGAGTTGTTATTATTTTGAAGGGAACAGCGCAGAGATGCACAGACTTCAGCAATTGTTCGACAAGAAGTAGCAGCAAAGACAAGACGGCCATGTACCTCTCGCCTAATTAGGGATCTAGGAATCACATAATTTAGTTGATTTGTTGTTTCGATGCTGTGGTGCAAAAAGGAACATTAGTTCAAGAAAAATACGCCTTGACTTAAGGTTCATTAGATGATAGGTATCGAATAATTCCCCATAAGTTAGGTACCTATGAAAGCACTTGTATAGATTGCATAGATTTGAGGAATTTACTTTGTATAGATTCCAATAAATCAACGTATTTGCTGTAGTCGTATATATAATTACATATTCGTTATATAATCGGGTTCCATATAACTACCGCATACTACAGCTGTTAATTAATGATTTAAGAATATGTATAAAATTATTAACTGAATTGAAATCAGTTGCAGATCTCATCACAAATCCATACATTTATTATGGTGTCAATGTGCTGATCAAGATGTAATTTGCTATCAAGTAATATTCCTGGGTCACGAATTAAGACAAGTTTGGACAAGGCGGTATTATTTAAATTATAATATAAGGAATAGGGTTTTTAGTTTTAGTGAATGAAATCGAAAAGCCCTTAGAAATTCGCAGGTATAATTTATTATTGGAGTAATAATTGGAAGGTCTGTTCAGATCTTCTTGAATCAGCTTAAACTCAATGGAATTTCTTACTGTTTGGAATATTTTGGTCATCTGCATAAAGTAAGTAAATTAAGTGTCTAAAACAGACGTTGACGTCATTTATGAATAAAATAAATGGTAGAGAACCTAGTATCGAGCCCTGGGGAACGCCCGTTGTTACTGTAATTGGTGCAGAGTTAAAACCTTTTTATGACCACTTTTTGAGTTTTATTGGTAACATAGGAAGGAAATCAAGAAAGCAGATTGTCCCGGATTCCATGAAATGCAATTGTGGTCAGAAGCAATTCATGAGATACCTTGTCAAATACTTTTCGAAAATCTGTGTACACGGCGTCTCCTTGCACTTGCTGATCCATGTAATTAAATAAATTGGTAGTAGTTGATTTTCTTTTTACAAAACCATGTTGTTGCGAAATTATTTATATTATTTTTTATAGTTTGGTACATATTGAGATGAATTGACTTGTACACAACGTACAACTTTCTCAAAAAGCTTCGACAAGGCAGACAAAATAGATATTGGACGGTAATTTTCTACATCTTGCTTAGAACCTAACTTGTGTACAGGTGTAACATCGGCTCCTTTCCACACTTCTGGGAAAGTGCCTTCAGACATGCATTTGCTATAGATAATACAGAGAGGAAGTCTTTAGTTTTAAAAAATATGGAGGTAAATATTCCAGCCCCGAATCTTTAGTGCAATTCGAAAAGTTTAAAGCTTTCAGGACTTGCTCATTGTTGAAAGTGATACTAGATAGAAGAGAGCAATTTTCTGCGTAGTTATTCGGCGGTGACCATGTAGTTGTGTTAAGTGTGGAAGGCTCATAAACTATTAAAAGAAGTCCACGAACATTTTGCAGATCTCAATTGCATTACTGGACATGTGATTACTGTACGTAATTGAAGATGGAATGCTATATTAGAATACCACTTTGGTCTTTCCAGTTTGAAACATAACTCCACAGATACTTTACATTATTTTTAACATTTTCCTCAACAAATTTTATGTTTTGAATATACTGCTCTCTACAATCAATATTAAACTTACGGCGTAAATAAGTATGAATAATCAATTTTGAAAACCAAATTGGAAATTTTGACGATCGTTGCTTAGTTAATGGAGTATAATTTCTGATTACGTTAAAGATTATATTATAAAAATGTTAAGTCAATCCTCGGCCGGTAACTCATAAACTCGTCAGATGTGACATTAGTGAGTTTCTCGATTATAAGCTCATAATTTGCTTTGTATTAGTTATATATTTTTACACGACTGCAAGGAATGGTTATGTTTTTTGCGCGTATCTTGTATATATGTTTGTATGTATGTAATATTCTTTATTACCTCATATATTTTAAAACACAGGAAGGATTTGAACAGTTAAGAGGTCGTTAGATTTGTCTTGACCGCCCAAGTGTTCTTAGATAAGTGACGTTTGAAAAAAAACTAAAATGGCGGCTTTGAGACGTAAAGAACAAGAGGTGTAAAAAAGGTGTTTTCTATATCGCAATATGGGTATCAAATTAAAGGTATCATCGTTAGCGCTTCAAAAAGGTATAATATGATTAAGACTATAATACTAAAAACGACAATTAGCAAACATTATTTTTTCAATTTTCAATACTTGGCAATATCTGTGATAAAAGTTAGTAGTTACATTGGTTACAATTTTTGGGCAAGTGGTTTTTTTAATAATATGTGTATGCTTAAGAGGCTGGTATCTAGGTTTATACTCAACGACAGCGAAAATAGCGAGTATTAAATAAGATTAAAAATATATGTCTTTCAAATAACTGTTTCGAAGATAAAATTAAAATGTTATTTAGCTATGTAGTCAAAGAGTATATGAAGTTTTTAGTAGCATTTGTACGAAACCATGATGTATTTACAAAATTACTATCACTTTTTACAAATGACAAATAAAAACAAGATTATGTTTTAAATATTTTGCAGTGGAATGCACAGAGCTTAAGACCAAAATTATTAGATTCAAAACTTTTGCTAACGTACAGTAAAATACATATAGCTTTAATATGCGAATCTTGGTTGGAACCTGACTCTAGTTTACACATTAATGGTTATCACCTGTATCGCAAAGACCGAGATGATGGATACGGAGGCGTTGTTATTATGGTACATAATTCAATTAAAATTGAAGAATGTAACTTTAACCCTACTAACCGTGGCATAGAAACGGTATCTATTAAATTAATAAACTGCAATAAAATATGAATTCCTGATGTTAGTATATTGTCCACCATCTATTCACACAACTCAATCAGATTGGGATCATATATTTTCAAAATTCACACATAACTGTCTGATAGCAGGAGATTTTAATGCACACCACACTAACTGGTCAACAAAAGACGACTCCAGGGGTAAACAAATATATGATGCAAGTCTAAACCACTTCGTATCTATAAATAATGGCCAACCAACTAGAATTAAACTAGTTAATAATATAGCCCATAAAACATCTCCGGACATAACATTCATCTCAAGCGATATAGCATTAAGTTGTGATTGGCAAGTCATGAATGATACTCTCGGTAGTGACCATTTGGCTTTTAAAATAAAATACAACTTTAAAGACACGATACGAGTTAACAAAAATCGCAACTTTAAACTAGCAAACTGGAGCGAGTACAATAAACACTTAAAATATAATTTCTCTTCTACGAATAGACATGACAATAATGTCCAAATTACATATGATAATTTCATATTTAAACTAAACACCACAGCTGACTTGTATATCCCAATGAAAAAAAGAATTTAATAACCCCTGACAATAATTTTAAGCTCCAGCCCTTATGGACCCCATCCCTTTCTAAATTAATTGCACAACGTAGACAAGCTCTTGGCCAGTTTAGAAGAAACCCGACTCCAATCAACCTCGCGAAATTAGAAAAAATGAGTCTCGACACCAAAAAGGCTATTCAAAGAGCTAGGAGACAAACATGGGAGAAATACTGTGATGACATTAACGAATCAACTTCTATATCGCAAATGTGGAAACAACTGGGATGGCTGAAGGGTCATAGATCACATAGGACTTATATTTCAGAACAAAAAAAATCTGATCTTTTAAACAGTCTAGCTCCTGATTTCGTAAATCCATGCCCATTACAAATAAGATCAAACAATGAGTTGTTAGATAGCAGTTTTACAATCCAAGAACTAAACAACTGCTTAAAAAAGAAGGACACCGCACCAGGGGATGATGAGATAACGTACTCGATGATTGACCACTTGCCTTACTGCGCGAAATTACAACTATTAAAAATGTATAATCTAATTCTTACAACCAGAGAGATACCTACCCAATGGCGAGACATTCGTATTGTCCCAATACCAAAAAGAGAAAACATTTTAAATAATAATAATTATAAGCTACGTCCGATTTCACTGGTATCATGCGTTTGTAAAATAATGCACGCTATGATGACGAAACGCTTAGAGTGGCATGTAGAAAAGAATGAAACCTTATCTTCCTTCACGACTGGTTTTAGGAAGGGTCAGTCGTGCTATGAAAACTTAGTTCGTTTGGTAATACAGATTCAGATAGGATTCTCGAATAGTTCCCCCACATCGACCCGTCTTCGACACACACACACACACGCACGCACACACACGTACACACACACACACACACACACACACACACACACACACACACACACACACATTTATATATATAATAGATGTAATTTTATTGAAACTGTGTTGCTCCTAAATTTCTAAACAATTTGTATCTAAAATAGGGAAGAAACTGAATCTCACGACACAGGGAATCCTAGTGTGAGGTTCAGTGACATTGCTTTTTAGAACGTAAGGATTTCTTGGTAATCTATGATATGTAATGCAACTACTGTACTAATGTATATGATACAGAAATAAATTATTATTATTAAATTATTATTATTAGCATGCTTCCTAGATATCGATAATGCATATAACAACATACTCACTGATAAATTAATAAGAACCCTTGATGAAATCGGAGTGGGCAAGAGGTTTTGTCTGTATCTGTGGAATTTTTTGATTGAATGTCACCTAAAAATTAGGGATGAGACGGTCCCTAATAAAATCCTTATACGGTATACTAGCAAAGGACTTGCGCAGGGTGATCCTATGTCCCCTATTTTGTTTAACATAGCCACAATGCAAATATGTCGTGAAATAAACAATGTCTATATCTGCCAATATGCAGACGATTTTGTTTTATACAGCTGCAATAGGAACCTGTTAGAAAGCGTTAACCAAAGATAATAGATCTAGCTAGATGCCACATGTTCCTGTAACAGTATGAAAACAGAGCGTGCCATTTTATCCCAACCGCGCATGACGTCACGCGAGCGTTTTAGTGATGAACCTAACATAAACAGAATCGTTTTAATCGTAAGACATCATTCATCCAACAGAGTATCGATTTTAAATCGACCAATTCGATTCGATACTGCGGTTTTGAATTATTTAATTTAAAGTTTTATTAATAAAAAGAAAATGATTAAGGTCAACAACAATTGCTTTGTATTTTTGCAATTTTTACGCTTTATTTCAATAAAATCATGAAATAAATAACAAAATTATTTCGTTTTAATGTATTCATTTTTTTTTAATTTTGTTTGAAGCTATATTAAAAAAATCTGCATTTTTTAATTCCAACAAGTTAGCACAAGTTTATTATCTAACTAACTGGCGCCCGAGGCTCCACTGAACTTAAACTAAATTTACACTTTGAATGAAACCTATGTGTTCTTTTCCGGGTTTAAGCTATCTCCATTAAATTTCCGACAAATAGGTACAGCTGTTTTCCCGTGAAAGAGTAATAAACATCCACTCATCCATCCATCAAGCCTTACTAACTTTGCATTTTTGAGATTACTAGAATCATTCTTTTAAATAAAAATAAAAACACGGGTAAAATTAAACGACATAAGCATTTTATTTATTTGTAATAATTTAATATACTTACCTATCTAATCAATTGTAGGGACGATTAGGTGGGATCAATATAATTTTTACACTAAGCCAAAACTATTACCTGTTTTTAACGCTTTTCATTTTTGAATATCACAGAATGCCTTCTTAGAGTAAACTAATAATAGATTGTGTTTAAATGCTGTATTTGCATTTATGTATAGTACTTTGTAAGTAATTTAACACTTAAAACTACATAATCACAAAAATGCTTTTAATTTTTTATCATTATAGGAGCTAATTAAATCAGTAGGTAATAGGTCTTACACATGTTAAAGTAAAGAATTGAACTATATAACATTATATAGATTGCACAAGATTACCACAAAACGGGAATAATGCAAAATCAATTTTCTAGAAAATAAAAAACGTAAGAACATAGGTGGTATTTACGGACTAAACGTTATATTGAGATCAAAGTTATCAGTATCACATAATCGGCCTTCATTATAAAATTTACACTCTTAATTTTTGAATGGCCAACCTTGTGTCAAAACTATTCAGATCACCCTTTATGACATGACATAACGACTGATAGCGAGATGATAACAGCCTGAACCGAGTTTTTACGTGACCTCTGAAGCACGGATACGTTCAAATATAATATCACTATGCTATACGACTTCAAAATGTACTTAAAAAAGTTTGAAACGAAATAATCGCGCGAACAGCGTAAGCTGAGAAAATTGAAGGATCAAAATTAAAGACCCCCAATGCGCTCCAAACCCGTTCTGTACCATTTAATAAAATAGTAAAAAAAAATGCTGGTTCAGATTTAACTGAATTAAATATATCATAGTTACTAAATTATTGACCTTGAAATAGGACGAGTTTATTATATACTAGCTGTCCCGAGCCACTTCGTATGCGTAAATTTTCCCCGTTTCTGCAACATTTCTCGTCGCTACTCCGCTCCTGTTAATTGTAGCGCGATGTTATATAGCCTATAGCGTTCCTCAAATCGGACCAGTAGTTCTTGAGATTAGCGCGTTTAAACAAACAAACAAACAAACTCTTCCGCTTTATAATATTAGTATAGATTTGTCTTTTCGTAGTTTTGGTTTTTAAATTTCTCGTTAAATAATGTAAACGTATATCTATGTATACATCAGCTATTGCCTTTATGAGATTAACTAAATGGTTTTCAACAGGTGCTTGATCAAACTGATACCTATGTAGTTGTTACAAAAATGCATTCTCGTTCCTCCGGCTATCTGTTTTCTGTTTCATTTATAGAGCGTGATCAATTCGCGATTGAAGAAATCGATATAAAGTGCCTAAACTTAACATCACTACTTGAAAAACGACAAAATCCCCTGTACCACGACATTTATTTGTTGTTGTGTTGTTTATTCGTTTGAATTTCATTGCGTACTTTCAGCGTATGAGACGATGACATATCACCTGATGACATCAATTGAAACCGCAATGTAAAACGAATAGAGTAAAAATACGTCAATGAGAGTTTATCGAAGTAGTATAACTCAAAAACGTAAATAAATTATTTTAAAATTAAATTCAATTTAAGGAGCAACAAAATTACTTTGCGATGAAAGTAAACATCTCCCTTGATACGGTCTACATTCTTCGTGGAGTTTTTACAACTTATAACTGCACAATTAGGCATTTCTTGTTGCAGTACACGCGACGTCATGCGGCCGCGATCGAACTTTGAATAATATCACGTGGGAACCAAATGGCGCCGTTGCGCTGATTGGAGACACGCTTTGACTTACTACTGACTGATTCTAGCTATATGTGTGTTCTGTGGCGTTAACCATATTCAAAATACGCTAAACACGGTAGTCGCTGTATTAAATGAATTGGGCTTATCTTTGTCAATTAATAAAACTAAGTTATGTTTATTTAGCAGAGGACAGAAACGTCTTCAAGCCCAGATTCAGGTAAATAACCATGTGCTAGAATTAGTGAAATCATATAAATACCAACGACTATAATAATCGTTTTAAGCGTGGAATACGACTATAATAATGGAATTGGCATATACTCAATGTATAAAAGTTCCTAAAAATAAAAAAATAAATAAAAAAAGGACTAGTTATGAGTCCACAGATGTTGGTCCATTCATTGTTCGTGTCATGGAGCCACTCTGCATCCAGTTTCATTTGGCAAGTTCTTGAAACAAAATACCTTTAATTGTATAATTGCACTTTCGGAGACCTGGTTGAAGCCAGGCGCCATCTTTAAAATCTACGGATTTTCTCGTTTGAGAGATGATAGATCTGATGGGTATGGCAGTGCTGCCTTACTCATCAGAAATATATTTCTTTTGTCCTCTAAATCTTCCTGTATGTAATGATTTTTCTGTAGTAGCCGCACAAATAAATGGTATTAGTGTTGTTTCTGTATATATTCCTTCTCCATCTTCTTAAGTTCTTCATTATTTTAGATAACAGATAGACTTGCAAATGAGGTTGTGGTGTATAAAGATAAATTTCCTTTTAAATAACTATGTACAAGATTTGACTACTCTTCCTAAATTTCAGCTTCAAGATTCCAAGAACAAAGTTTGTACACATAGTAGTCAAGCATAGGGTAAACATTACTCTAGCATTCAGCAACAAATTTGTCATAAATCATGGTTTGCTGTTATAAAATTCGTCAACATTGTTAACTTGTAATTTAAATCTGAACGACACGGCATGTAGGCAGCTTTAAAAGATCCCTATTGATCATAATTTTATATTATTGCGCTAGCAGTGTTGCTAATTTTAAAAAAAAGAAAACGTTTATTTTGTAGCTATTTGGGCACAGACTACTTAACTACAATGATATTGATACAGAACAGTTGGCAAAAATAAAATACAAGTTTTGTATAAATATTGTGACTACTGGCATCATTGGTAAATGCCAAACAACCATCTCCAATCTTATGCAACAAGCCTTTAGTATAATTGAAAATTGGTGCCTTACAACCCAATTATCGGTTAATGCGTCCAAGACGGTTGTCATTCCTTTTACTAATAAGAGGTTACTCGACAACCTAATACCGCCAACACTTTTTAGTAAAACAGTCGAGTTCTCCAAGGAAGTCAAGTATCTGGGCATAATACTTGACCAGAAACTTACTTGGAACCCTCAGATTAAACATATAATCAGGAAAGCTAAAATAGCTATGGGTACCTCCTGCAGATTAGTCGGTACAAAATGGGGCTTAAAACCTAAAGTAACTCTATGGTTATACACGACCATTGTAAGACCTATGGTGACGTATGCATGCGTCGTATGGCACAGGAAGACCGACCAAGTCACATGCAAGGAGGCACTCACCAGCCTTCAAAGGATTGCCACCAAGATGACCACAGGAGTACTTTCCTCTACTCCAACTGCGGCCCTCGAAGCACTGCTCAGCCTGAATCCTCTGCACGTGCAGGTGCAAATGAAGCCAGGGCAGCGATGGTTAGAGCTAAAAATGCAGGTAGGATAAAGTGGAGATCACCGGTAATGAATACCCTGCACAACGACATCATAGAAGACAGAATGATGGCAATGCCATCTGATGTCATGCTATCCGAATACAGCTTTGACAAGCTATTTAAAACCACCATTCCGGATCGATCGGAATGGGAAAAGAAAACACCTGGTAAGTACAATTTCCACGATATCATCTGGTTCACAGATGGTTCGAAAAAGGATGGACTTGCAGGGGCCGGATTCCACGGTGGACAACCGAAGGTTAAGAGATCCTGCAACCTCGGTCAACATGCCACCGTTTTCCAAGCAGAGCTCTACGCAATCCTAGGCTGCGCCCAGGAGAGCCGGCAAAAAGACTATAAAAATAAAGCAATATCCATCTTTACTGATAGCCAAGCAGCTATTCTAGCTCTAGGCTCACAAAAGATGGATTCTAAACTAGTAAAAGAGTATGTCCAAACCTTAAACAAACTAGGTGTCGGTGCGTAAAACCGACCGTCAACAGACAGCGGAGGCAGACGCGCGGGCGCCGGGGGAACCGGATTCTCGAACACTCCCTTCACGGCAACTCACTCCGCTCAGCGACGCCATCCGCGACAACAGTATTATAATAAACCGCTACAAAATTACAGTCCGCTGCATCATTTATTCTCCACTAGCTAGGATCCCAACAAAATGGTCCTATAGTTTTGTTTGAAGAACTCACCGGAACAGAACTCGAGAAGAATTTATAAGCTGAAGTCGGCGTTGGTGGAATTTCAACGGTTAACATAAATGTTAACGGTCGCATCGCATTGAGTCATCGCATCGTTGAAGATTCAAAACGGGACGGATTCGGTTACATGAGTGAGCTCGTTCCAATTACATTTCCTTTGAATACTTCCCATCCTTTCTAGTTGCCTTATTTTAACTAGACATAGTGCTTAAAAATTCAAATCTAAAAACCGTTGCATTTTTTTTTTCAATTTCAAATCTTTTTATGCTATAAATGCAAAGAAAGATAAATTGGCAAGGAAAAAGTCCTTGCCAATTTATCTTTCTTTGCATTTTGCTTGCCTGCGCTTACGCACGCATCGTATAAATATATCATTCATTTTTATATTGTTGCTAACGAGCGATCGTACAGCCGGCCGCTCGGGTCAAGGTCAACGACCGCATTCCTTTGTCATTATTTAAAAAAGTTTAACGTAATTAGCTAGTTCTTTTGTATATATTTCATACAATATGAGTGAAAACATTGATTTAGACACACTTAAAAAGCGACGAAGTGCATGTAAGGCGAAAGTTAACGATATTTAAAAATTATTTAAAGCCCCTTAGCAGTGCTTCCGGCCTATCTCATTTGCAACGCCTCGAATTAGAAGGACGATATGAACGCTTCCAAACCTTATATGGAGACTTTGATGCTTTACAGACGGAGATTGAATCGTGGTTGGACACGCCCGAAGACGAATTTAAAACGCGAGTCGAGTTCGAGGATCAGTACCACTCCAGTTCGGCGCTGGCACGTAATTTACTTGCTGTCGAGTCCAGCCCAGTAGATGAATCCGGTAAGGCACACACAAATGTCCGTCTCCCAAAGATTGATCTGCCACATTTTGATGGTAGCGTTCAGGGTTGGCTCGAGTTTAAAGATACCTACATTTCTCTTATTCACAACAATAAATTGAATGACAATATAATGAAATTTCACTACCTAATGTCTTGTTTACGCGGCAGCGCTGCATTAGTTATTAAAAGCATAGATTTTACGAGTGATAACTATATGAATGCTTGGGATTTATTATGTCAAAGGTATGATAATAACCAGCTGCTTATTCATAACCATATTCAAGCATTATTCAATGTACAAACTTGTTCAAGGGAGTCTAGTAAAAGTTTGCGATACCTTGTTGATGCCACAAATAAAAATATTCGGGCTCTTAAAACATTAAAACAACCCACTGAACATTGGGATACATTAATTATATTTATGATGGCTCAAAAATTAGATATCAGTACCCGTCGTTACTGGGAAGAACATCGCAATATGTTTTCTAACCCTCCGACGTTAAATCAATTTGTTACATTCATAGAAAGTCAAATCAATTTATTAGAAAAATTCGAAGAAAATAATAAAAATCTTAAAACTAAACTATCAGATAATTACAGTATCAATAATAAATCTAAAAGTTTTATTACAGCATCTACTAGCAATCCTAGCACTTCAACATTTAAATGTCCTCTGTGTTCAGAAAACCACATGCTTTTTACCTGTGAAACATTCAGGAGTTTGCCTATTGAAGCACGCGTGCAAAAGGCAAAACAATTCAAAGTTTGTATGAACTGTTTGCGTTCAGGTCATACTGAAAATAAGTGCAAGTTGTCACACTGCAAATACTGCAAGGCACGTCACAACACACTTTTGCATTCGGAACCTGAACCTAGTAAACCTTACAACCCCTTACCCAACAATAGCGAAGTAGCTTTTTCAACCAATTTTGAACATAATAATACAGCTGCCTTTGTATTACTTTCCACAGCTTTGGTACGAGTGCGGGGTGCCGATGGCACTAAGCACTGCGCCCGAGTCTTACTGGACAACGGTAGTACGGCCAACTTTATATCACAAGCTTTATCATTAAAGCTGGGCTTGTCTACACACAGCACTGGCTCAGCCACGGTAACAGGTTTAAACAATCAGACCTCTTATAGTACAGTCTTGTAATGTCGCAATCGACTCTTATTACGGTGACTACACGGTCGACTTAAACTGCCTTATTTTACCGGAAATAACTAAGGTGTTGCCATCGCGTTTCATAAATATTAGTCATATTCCACTACCTTCAGGATTACAACTAGCTGACCTTACGTTCAACATCCCGTCAGTTGTAGATATTCTGGTTGGGGCTGAAACTTTTTGAAACGTCTTAGGGCAAAATACCATCAACATAGGCAAATCTTTACCTAAGCTTCATGAAACAAAATGAGGTTGGATTGTTTCTGGGCAAGTGTTTGTAGTGAAATGAAAGGGTAGGTTTAAGATAGGACTACATATATTTACAAGAACTTAAAGACTACTTAAAATTAAAGATAATTTAGAACCGATGCTGGCGGAGATGCAGTGCTGGTAGGTAGACGTACGGCGTCCAGGCGGAGATGCGGCGCTGGTAGGTCAAGATGCGGCACTGGTAGGTAGAGGCGCGGCACCGGTATGTAGGGGCGCGCCGCCGGTAGGTAGAGGCGCGGCGCCGGTAGGTAGAGGCACGGCGCCGGTAGGCAGAGTCACGGCGCTGGTAGGTAGTAGTGGCGCGACGTCGGCAGGTAGAGGTGCGACGCGTCGTAGAGGTGCGGCCCGGTATATAAGAGAGGCGGCCCGATAGGTAGAGAGGCGACGCCGGTAAGTAGAGAGGCGACGCCGGTAGGTAGAGAGGCGACGCCGGTAGGTAGAAAGGCGACGCCGGTAGGTAGAAAGGCGACGCCGGTAGGTAGAAAGGCGGCGCCGGTAGGAATGGTCTCTTTCTCTTAATTTCCCACTCCTTCTCTTTTAGAGAGCTCGTTCTTCACTGCTTCTCTTTTAGAGAGCTGGTTATTCACTGCCTCTCTTTTAGAGAGCTGGTTCTTCACTGCCTCTCTTTTAGAGAGCTGGTTATTCACTGACTCTTCTTCGGTTTTGTATTCATAAAGAAAACTCTCTAGAAGCAATTTAAAATTTTAAAACTTAACTTATTTTTTATTTAGGATTTACGCACAGCCAGTTTCACAATCTAGTCCATACTTTACAAAGAACTCTATGCTTATCTTGTTGTCATAGCAACCATAGAAAATATTTGTCGACATGACAGATTTGACTTATGAAAAGTAATTGTTTACATAAGAAGAGATATTATAAAATTAATGGCGAAATATATAACTAATATATACAGAAATGCGAACGAAATAACACTACAAGGACATATATACATATACGAGGTAAGAATTATCACTACATTACCCCAAAAACCCGGAAAATTTTCGACTTACGAAAATTTCCTTGTCTTTGAAGTTGGAGAGACAAAAATCCCACAGCAAACATACTCATACAAACATAAATAACCTAGCATCCATCACCAAACGAAAGCGGGGTAGCGTTCACATTCAATGACGCGTACTCCAGGGAAATGTCACAAAGATGCAATAGAAATGCAAAAGAGGAAACGGAGCTCAAGAGTCTCCAAAATTACGAAGTACATTTAGTACCTTTTGAGCACAAGAAGCTCAGTAGTAGAAGAAGAAGAAGAAGAAGTATTGCGCCGTTCCAAGTTAGGCACAAGTCAAGTTGCTTATGAGCAAGGAGACCCGACAACAAGGCTAGAGACATAAAGTCCGCCGAGTGTACAAGTCAAAGGAATAGAAATAGAGATAATGTGGGCTTCTTTAACGAGTCATAACCCGCTCGTGAAGAAAAGACAAGTTGCTTTAGAGCAAAGAGACCCGACAACAAGGCTAGAGACAGTGGGTTTAGAGCCCTAACAGTCCGCCAAGTGTACAAGTCAAAGAAGTAAAAATAGAGAGAATGTGGGCTTGTTTAACGAGTCATAACCCGCTCGTGAAGATAAAGAAAAAATTGCTTTAGAGCAAAGGGGTGTGACACCAACAAGGCTAGAGACAGTGGGTTTAGAGCCCAAAAGTCCGCCAAGTCAGAAAGTCAAAGAGTAGAAATAGAGAGAATGTGGGCTTGTTTAACGAGTCATAACCCGCTCGTGAAGAAAAGGCAAGTTGCTTTAGAGCAAAGAGACCCGACAACAAGGCTAGAGACAGTGGGTTTAGAGCCCTAAAAGTCCGCCAAGTGTACAAGTCAAAGAAGTAAAAATAGAGAGAATGAGGGCTTGTTTTACGAGTCATAACCCGCTCGTGAAGACAAACACAAGTTGCTTTAGAGCAAAGGGGTGTGACACCAACAAGGCTAGAGACAGTGGGTTTAGAGCCCAAAAGTCCGCCAAGTCGGAAAGTCATAGAGTAGAAATAGAGAGAATGTGGGCTTATTTAAGGAGTCATTACCCGCTCCTGAAGAATGATAAAGAGAAAATGAGGAAAGGAAATAAAATATGAAAGAAGAAGAAAAGTTAATAAAGTAAGAAAAGGGAGTAAAAAGGAAAGGAAAGAGAAGAAGTAATTAGCATAATTAATAAAATTATGTACAGAACTATACACAAGTTATTTATAACACTATACAGAGAAAAGAAGAAAAAAAAATGTTGCGCATCGCCAACATTATATAGGATAAAAGGTAGGAACAGACTAAAAAGAGGTAGATAAAAAGAGGTAACAAGAAAATAAAAAGTAACAGTATAAAATGTGTATAATTTTAGTAAAAAAGTGAAAGGAACAAGTTCAGTAGGGGTTTAGGGAGGCAAGGGATAGAGAAGGGAACAAACTGAAAAATAAGGAAAGATAAATTAGACAAATTGCGCCAACCTTAATAAAAGTAATAGACTGAAACGACTGATTAAGAAAAAAAATTAAGCTACGGAATAAAAGACATACATAGTAATAATAATATATAGATAGAACATGAGACTACGATGAGAAACTACAATGAGAAGCGGTGAGGTGAAGGATGGTCTTCCAAAGTTGCAGCCAAATTACGCTAAAAGCGGTGGATACTTGTGCAAGTATTTATTTTAGAATTTTGAGAAGAGTCGTGGGTGGTATGCTTGATGGGCGCCAAACTGTAGTGTAATGAAAGGGTAGGTTTAAGATAGGACTACATATATTTACAAGAACTTAAAGACTACTTAAAATTAAAGATAATTTAGAACCGATGCTGGCGGAGATGCAGTGCTGGTAGGTAGACGTACGGCGTCCAGGCGGAGATGCGGCGCTGGTAGGTCAAGATGCGGCACTGGTAGGTAGAGGCGCGGCACCGGTATGTAGGGGCGCGCCGCCGGTAGGTAGAGGCGCGGCGCCGGTAGGTAGAGGCACGGCGCCGGTAGGCAGAGTCACGGCGCTGGTAGGTAGTAGTGGCGCGACGTCGGCAGGTAGAGGTGCGACGCGTCGTAGAGGTGCGGCCCGGTATATAAGAGAGGCGGCCCGATAGGTAGAGAGGCGACGCCGGTAAGTAGAGAGGCGACGCCGGTAGGTAGAGAGGCGACGCCGGTAGGTAGAAAGGCGACGCCGGTAGGTAGAAAGGCGACGCCGGTAGGTAGAAAGGCGGCGCCGGTAGGAATGGTCTCTTTCTCTTAATTTCCCACTCCTTCTCTTTTAGAGAGCTCGTTCTACACTGCTTCTCTTTTAGAGAGCTGGTTATTCACTGCCTCTCTTTTAGAGAGCTGGTTCTTCACTGCCTCTCTTTTAGAGAGCTGGTTATTCACTGACTCTTCTTCGGTTTTGTATTCATAAAGAAAACTCTCTAGAAGCAATTTAAAATTTTAAAACTTAACTTATTTTTTATTTAGGATTTACGCACAGCCAGTTTCACAATCTAGTCCATACTTTACAAAGAACTCTATGCTTATCTTGTTGCCATAGCAACCATAGAAAATATTTGTCGACATGACAGATTTGACTTATAAAAAGTAATTGTTTACATAAGAAGAGATATTATAAAATTAATGGCGAAATATATAACTAATATATACAGAAATGCGAACGAAATAACACTACAAGGACATATATACATATACGAGGTAAGAATTATCACTACATGTTATCTTTGCCACGCTCACAACCTTTGTCTGACTTTAGCAACTTTGCAACGGGTGAAATTAATATTGATCGTTTTTGGGAGCTTGACACGATCCCTGCCAGGTATTCATTGACCCAAGAAGAAAACGCCTGCGAGCAAAGTTTTGCCCTCAATACATATCGCAATAACGAAGGGCGTTTCGTAGTAACTATACCTTTAAAGAAAGATCCTCAAACGTTAGGCGACTCGACGATTGTACTGGCATGGCTGTCTACCTCACCAATTAAACTTAAAACATTTGTGCGTAACAGAGTTAACGAGATACAGGAGAGTATGGTTGGTTGTACCTGGAACTACGTGCCGTCGAAAGAGAATCCGTGTGATCTTGTTTCCCGTGGGCTGAAGGCTGATGCTATCAGCACCAATTCTTTATGGTGGTCCGGTCCCTCATTTTTATTGCTATCACAAATTAATTGGCCTCAAAAACCAAATAACACTTTGAAACAAGATCTGCCGGAAGTAGTTTGCAATGTAGTTAGTAACATTGATCACATTAATGATAACCATCACAGTAGTATCATAATCAATCAACTCATATTAAAATATTCAAATTTTTATAAATTAAAAAGAGTAGTTGCTTACGTACTTAGAGCCACTAACAACTTTAAGCCTAAAGTAAATAAATGCTTCGGCTTCCTCTCTACAGATGAGCTGTTTGCCAAACTTCTTGGCAGTATATGATTAGGTATAAATGAGACAAAAGATGTAGTATAGTCTGGTTATAATTATCCAAAGGTGCATCTTATATACTAACGACTTCGTGTTGATAACAGATAGTAGAAACATTTAATAGATACTGAACGTGCGATAAGGAACATAAGATTGTGATGTAGATTGTAGATATAGCACAAAGATATTGTACTGTAACAGTACACCCCCCTTTAAAAAAAATTATGGTAATAGTGTTTACAATATAAATTTGACCTAGACCTTACTAGTTATTTGCTGATGTATATAAATAATAATGCTATTGTACGCGGTGGAATTTGATGACGCCTGTAATTGTGGTGTGATTTGCTGACGTCTGTAATTTTGACTTAGCTGTTGCACGAGTGTTTATTATTTTTTTTCGTTAAACTCTTCATTCTTCTGTCCAGTGTTTTCATTATGCCGTAAATTAGGATCACGCCGATTGTTAAAATAATCTGTCCCATTGCAACATTTCTTGTCCACCGTAAGTCCTCCTGGATCAGGTTACGGAGTTGGTCCGCTTCGTTTTGATTGAGGCAATTGTCCGTATTGTATGTTATCTGGTCCTTAGAACTTTGATTTCCCATTTTAGATGTCTTGTTGTTACGAGTAGTTGTGAATTAATGGTATATGTTAAGATCTATGTTAATATATATACGAATAGCTTGCTTATATCAGCGATTTTTTATAGACGTACTACTGGCTTTACTTTACGTCCCGATCGTGTAGTGTACGTGTGTGAATGCCTGTCGCAATCCTTTGAATCTGGCACGTAGTTTGATTCGTCATTGATCATGAAAGCTGGTTTCAATCTATCAATTGATATCACTGTCTCTTTATCCCTAATTCTAATGCAAAATGTTTTATCTGTTTTACTAATTACTGGGTAGGGTCCTTCATACGGCGGTGTCAGGGCTTTCTTAATTCTATCACACCGAACAAATACGTGTGAGCATTCTTTGAGTTCGGGATGCACAAATATAGCTTGATTGTGTTTTTTTCTTTTCGGAATTGATGTCATTTGTGTGATGTCCTTTTGAATTTGTTTTACAAACTCTTCGTACGTTGATAACTGTGCTGCTGATGACTCAAAAAATCCTCCAGGGAGTCGTATTGGCGTTCCATATGTCATCTCTGCTGAACTATAACCTGTGTCTTCTCGCAAGCTACTCCGCAACCCGAGTAAAACTGTTGGAATTTCTTTTAACCAATTTTCGTTGGATTCTCTTGTCATTAACGCCGCCTTTAAAGTTCTATGAAATCTCTCTATCATTCCATTGGATTGTGGATGATAAGGTGTTGTCCTAATTTTATGTATTCCCAAAAATTGTGAGAGTGACTCAAATATTCTTGATTCAAACTGTCGGCCTTGATCCGTAGTAATGCGCAATGGACATCCAAAACGAGTAATCCATCCTTCGAAAAGTGTCTTGGCTACTGTTTCTGCAGTTATATCTTCTACCGGAAATATTTCGGGCCATGACGTACAACGATCTATGATTGTGATTAAATATCTCTTCCCTTGTGAAATCGGAAGTGGTCCGACGATGTCAATATGTAAATGTTCAAAACGTTGCGCTGTCATAAATGTACCAGGAGGTGATATCGTATGTCGTTGTATTTTAGATTTTTGGCAGGCTATACATGATCTACACCAATTATTGATATCTTTGTTCATATACGGCCATAAATACCTTTGGGTTATCATTTTTCTCGTAGTTCTTTTTCCTGGATGGCTCATACCATGAATGGTATCGAAAATTTGTTTGCGAAAATGCTTTGGTAAGTAGGGGCGGCTTTTTCCAGTAGATGTGTCGCAGGTGATGTTTATTGTGGAACCCGGAAGCGTAATGTTTTTGAATTTTAATCTTTTATTGTCATGTAATTTACTTAGTTCATTATCTGTTGATTGACATTTTTCCAATTCAGCGTAATCGATAGGTGATGGCACGTATATTTCCTCTATTCGAGATAAGGCATCGGCGGTAATATTGTCACGTCCGCTTATGTGTTGAATGTTGGTACTGTATTGTGAAATGAAATCTAACTGCCGGACCCGTCGCGGTGTATCGTTTGATGATGGTTTTTGGGAGAATGCGTATGTCAAAGGTCGGTGATCCGTAAATATTGTAAATTCTCTTCCCTCGATTAATCTGTGAAAATGTTTGACGGCCATGTATATTCCTAACAGCTCTCTGTCAAACGTAGAATATTTTTGTTGAGTTTCGCTCAATTTTTGTGAAAAAAATCCTAATGGTTCCCAATTGCGTCCGGATTTTTGTTGTAAAACTCCACCAACGCAAGTAGCACTAGCGTCGGTCATGAGCGCTAGTGATGCGTTGCGGGAAGGATGCGCTGTTAACACTGCGTTTTTCATGCTTTCCTTGCATTTTTCGTAAGCTTTGTCTGCTTCCGTTGTCCAAGGAACAGGTGAATTATCGTTCTTTTTTGAACCATGTAGATATTCGTTTAAAATTCTTTGATTTTCCGCTGCGCGTGGAATATTACTTCTGTAGAAATTGACCATGCCCAAAAATCTTCTTAATTCTTGAATTGTTTTCGGTTTGGGAAATTCCATGATTGCTTTGTAATTTTCTTCGGTAGGGTGTATTCCTTGGCTCGGTATATGATAACCTAAGAAATCTATTTCCCTTCTGAGAAATTCGCATTTTTCGAGATTAATGGTTATTCCATTCTCGTGTAAACGTTTGAAAACCGTTTCTAAATGCTGATAATGCAAATCTTCGTTGTCCGATGCGATGAGACAGTCGTCTACAAATATAAATACGAAGTTTAAATCTCTAAATAAGGAATCCATGAATCGTTGAAATGTTTGTGCCGCATTGCGTAATCCGAAAGGCATTCTTAAGTACTCAAAAAGTCCAAAAGGTGTGATGATGGCTGTTTTTTCTATATCTTTAACAGGAATACAATGGTATGCTTTACGTATATCTATCTTGCTTAGTATCTTCTTATTTTCTAATATGTATGTAAAGTCAGTTAATCTTGGTAGTGGGTATTTGTCCGGTACTGTCGTGCTATTGAGCATTCGATAGTCTCCGCACGGTCTCCATTCGCCATTTTTCTTTTTTACCATATGTAATGGGCTTGCCCATGGGCTATCTGACGGTCGGCAAATTCCGAGTTCTATCATATTTTGAAATTCCTTTTTGGCTATGTCGTATTTTTCTGGAGGTAATGGTCTTGCCCGAGCTGCGACGGGTGGTCCTGTAGTGATAATGTGATGTTCAATCTTATGTTTGGGCGCATTGCGGAGAGAGGACCCTTTCGTGATGTCTTCGTATTTGTTTAAAAGTTGCGTAATACGTGGATTCGTTCCCACTGCGATAGTACGAATTGTTTGTTGTGTCGCTTTTTCCGAAGTTACATGCGTTGTCAGCTCTGTAACTTTGTCGATAAGTTTGCGACCTGCTATGTCGACTAATAGTTTATAGTGCTCTAGAAAATCTGCTCCAATTATTGGTTGTGTAACATCGGCGATTACAAAATTCCATTTATAACATCGTTGTAGTCCTAAATTCAAGGTAAGCGTCTTCTCGCCGTAAGTCCTAATTTTAGTCCCATTTGCAGCGTATAGTGTGTATTGTTCATTTTGTAAAATTGAATGTCTCTGTTGCTTGCTAATGACTGAAATATTTGCGCCCGTGTCAATCAAAAACTTCATACCACTTTTTCGGTCGGTAATGGTGAGGCGATTGGATGGGTGGATTGCACAGAGTTTCGCCGTTGTCTGTGCTCTTATTCGTTTCCCTGGTTCCGTACGTAAGTCATTGGTTTCCAACCGCATGGTTTAATGCAGTTCTTTGCATATTTTCCGAATCTTTCGTGGTAGTAACAAAATCGATTTGCTCCTCTATAGTTTGTTCTCGGCCTCATAATCGGGAATTGTTGACGTTTCATGAAATGATTGTGCGTGTTGGGTCGATAGCCATATTGACCTTGCTGAATTGCGTCAATATCTATCTGTAATTTTGCTAGCTGGGCTAAAATGCATGCTGTATTGTTGTTGTTTGAAGTGTCGTTGCTAACAGCTGATATTTCGGTTACTTTTGAATTCATTATTATTTTGTCTGCAATTTGGCTCAGTTTGTCAATTTCCATGTCTTCCGTAACTGCTAGAACCGTAGTAACTGATGTTGGTAAAAGCCTGAACCATAGTAGTTTAATTGTTTCGTCACTGATTTTTCCTCTCCCGAGGACTCGCATTTGACGTAATAACTGCGAAGGTTTTTGATCACCGAGTTCTGTCTCTGATATTAATTTTTGAAACTGTCGCTGTTCTGTTTCTTCGTAACAATCAATTAAACGTTCCTTGATGTTTTTGTGTTTATCTGTAGTCGGTGGTGAAGTTATTAGGTCACTAACTTGTAGTATTTCTTCCTTGGATAACTTTGCTATTACTGTACAGTATTTGTATTCGTCTCCTTGCTTCTGTGGTGCTAATATGGCTTCTAGTTGCGTGAACCATAATCTTGGTTGGTCTTTCCAAAATTCCGGAATGCGGGATAAAACCGAGGTGCCAGCAGCTACTTCAAGTGTTCCTTGCTGATTTATGTTCGCCTTGCACGGTGATTGTGCCATGTTTCTTGCTGCGTATTCGTTCGTCGGGGTCACCAATTTGCCAAACTTCTTGGCAGTATATGATTAGGTATAAATGAGACAAAAGATGTAGTATAGTCTGGTTATAATTATCCAAAGGTGCATCTTATATACTAACGACTTCGTGTTGATAACAGATAGTAGAAACATTTAATAGATACTGAACGTGCGATAAGGAACATAAGATTGTGATGTAGATTGTAGATATAGCACAAAGATATTGTACTGTAACAAGCTGCATAACGCCTTTAATGTAATTATATATAATGCTCAACTTAATATGTTTCCTGATGAGTATTCCCTTTTAAATTCAGGAAAGTCTCTGCCACGTAGCAATCGACTTATCACATTGACTCCATTTATAGATTCCGAGAATGTTATGCGAGTGGGCGGCAGGCTTGACAATTCCCCATATGATTTTAACGTAAAGCATCCCATTTTACTTTGTAGTAAACATATCTTAACAAAATTAATTTTTCGCAGCGAACATTTAAAGCTTTTACATGCCGGACCACAGCTTTTATTAGCATCGATACGTCAGCGTTTCTGGCCATTGCAAGGTAGAAACTTATCAAAATATATTGTCAAGCAATGTCTTAGGTGTAGTCGATTTAGAGCAAAAAACGTCCAGCCCATTATGGGTCAACTGCCTACGTCACGAACAGACCTTCAATTTCCTTTTTTGAATTGTAGCGTGGATTATGCGGGGCCAATTCTGATCGCCGATCGAAAGGGACGGGGGTGTAGACTCATTAAGTCATACCTTTGCATTTTTGTGTGTCTTGCAGTGAAAGCTGATCACCTGGAACTCGTCACAGCGTTGACATCAGAAGCCTACATGTCTGCCCTTAAGCGGTTTGTCTCTCGTCGAGGCAAGCCTCGTAGCATCTGGTCGGACAACGGTACAAACTTCGTCGGAGCCTCTAACGAAATTAATAAGTTTCTGTCTGACTCGAACGTTGCTTCTGACATGGCACAGGAAGGCATTAAGTTTCATTTTTCTCCTCCTCATTCTCCCCACTTCAATGGCATTGCAGAGGCCGCAGTCAAGGCCACTAAAGGTCATCTAAAAAGGGTCCTTTCTCTTACACATCTCACTTACGAGGAAATGGCAACTTGTCTTAATCAAATTGAGGCTATTTTAAACTCTCGCCCCCTTACCCCTGCTTCCTCTGATCCCTTAGACTTCACCGCTCTTACTCCAGCCCATTTCTTGATTGGACGACCACTCACAACCATTCCGCATCCGCAGGTCGCCGACAGAACTCATAAGGCAGCACTTTTGGAGACGATTCACTAATGAGTATATCGTCTTACTTCAGCAGAAATCCAAATGGACTTCTTCCAGCGGCAAATTGGAGCTGGGTTCGCTGGTGCTCGTGAAGGACCTGGCGCTGCCACCGCTTCTGTGGCCGCTAGGTCGCATCATCAAGGTTTACCAGGGCAACGACGGTGTTGCACGAGTCGTCGAGGTGAAGACGAAGGCTGGAACCTTTTCAAGAGGGTTCAACTCAATCTGCCCCTTACCACTTCTTTGAAGTATTATATATACTTCAACCCGGGCAGCATGTCGGTGCGTAAAACCGACCGTCAACAGACAGCGGAGGCAGACGCGCGGGCGCCGGGGGAACCGGATTCTCGAACACTCCCTTGACGGCAACTCACTCCGCTCAGCGACGCCATCCGCGACAACAGTATTATAATAAACCGCTACAAAATTACAGTCCGCTGCATCATTTATTCTCCACTAGCTAGGATCCCAACACTAGGTGAAACCAATAAAGTGACGCTAAGTTGGGTACCTGGACACCGTGGCATCGCAGGAAATGAGTTAGCCGACGAGCTAGCCAGAATGGGGGCAGAGGGGATGGCGTGGGGACCTGAACCCTTTTGCGGTATACCCAAATGCTTCATTACTAACTCGCTCAAAGGATGGGGGCTTACCCAAAGCACCAAGCTCTGGTCAAAGTCACCAGGCCAAGAGCACTCCAAAGCACTCCTAGTGGGCTTCAACGCAAAGTTCACTAAAGAGGCGCGCTCTATGAGTAAGAATCAAATCAGAATTCTTACTAGAACCCTAACTGGGCACTGCAGACTAAACAAACACATGCACAAGATGCGTCTCACCGATACTAATGTTTGCAGATTCTGCCATAAGGATGAAGAAACACCTATACACATTCTCTGTGGCTGCGAGGGCACTTAATCAGACCTGACGACGTTAAGGCCACTCCACCAAGACACATAGTCGACTACATGGTCAAACTAAATCTTGGAGATGTCCTTTAGGGAAGAAAGACGCGTCACAATAGATCTTCTAGGTCGCAGCGACTTCTGGGCTATATATCCCGGCCTCTATCCAGATACAATACAATAAATATTGTTTCTTTTTTTCAGAACCGTATACGCCTAAACACTAATGGAAAAACTAAATAACCTAATATTATGTGAGCGGTTACTTGGCACTTAGTTCTTTAAGCATCCAGTTGCAAGAATATCTGCATTCCAAGACCTGAACAGCATTATATTTATAATTAAATATTGTTTAGAGAATGGTGGCAAGGTAAAGTCACTGACATATGCCACCATTAAACTACGTGAAATATGGTCAATTAGGTAAATAAGCTACATAACTAGCATAGCAGTTTCTTGCTCTTCTGTACACAAAAACTGAGTGTATTGTTTTCAGAATTCATGTGCACGTACGTCTGCGAGTTTCTCGATTGTTAGAATAGTTAAATGAAGTAACATAAACTATTTTTCTAAAACGTAGTGCTATAAAAATGACTTAACAAATTGATTGCCTTTTAGACGTGATTGAAATTCGCACTCGAATTATTTTATTCTTCTGATTGTTTTTGTCAACTATTTTATAAATAAAAACATAAAACGGGGTTTTATTTTTTGTAATAAGTAATAATAAAATCACGATGTTCCTTTATTTTTCATTCTATCGATAAAATAATTATATAGATAATAATGGTCTATCCATCCCTAACGTTAAGGTGCGCTTACATGGTCAATAAAAATTGCTCAATTAGGAGCAATGATCGTCGATTGCGACGTGACAAAATATCAAGCAATTTACGGCAATGGCAACAAGCATCAACTTGTCAAAATGTTTTGCAACGACAATATTGAGCGATAAGGAGCAAGCTATCGCTCGCTATGGACGACATTTTTCTTGCAGCGGCGGCTTGTAGCGCTTTTATTATCATGAGATATTTCAAACTGCAGCCCAACAGAAGTCCATTCATCTTTTTTCAGCTAGCGATCTTTAAAATCGGTACTTTTGTTATCCCATAAACAAGGATGCAAGTGAATTGCATCAATAAAGTGAATAATCTTTTCATTATTCCACGAAAAAGACGACGCCATTTTGAATCAATCACATACAGTCACATTTGACAGAGGCAGTGCATACGCCTCCCCGCGCTGGCGCCGCTGTACTTCCGGCCGGCTCCTCGCTCTCCCCGCGAAAGCGGGACGTAAACGCCGCAGAGTATACAAGTGCATACGAGACAGAAAAATAATTGACTTGGATTTCCATGCCCACTGGATATTCGGCAATTCGTATCACCGACATTGAGCAATATGGAATAGATGGAGTAAAGCTGCGCTTAATAATGACTTGAATTTCCATGCCCACTGAAGCAATATTTCCAAAACAATTTCCGCAATTTATTGAAATAACTGCATATTGCTCCGGTAATTACTCGAGATCGATCCATTCGCGTTGCCGAGCAATTATTGCTCTCGTGTAAGCGCAGCTTTAGAGTTGTTATGTTGGCACAATCGCTGACGTCTCTAAATATCAACATTCTAAGGTTGGTAATGCTAATTCGCTCAAACTCCATACATCGGTTTTTTGTTAGGGAGTCCTGACTCTTTTACACTTTCTTTTTAAACAAGCCGGTTATCAAAGGTATCAAAGAATATGTTTTCGTTTTATTTATAAAGTATAGTGAATGGATACTGTCGTTTCTTACATTCAAACGGTGCAACAATAATTATTAAAGTATTTATAATTGTAACATTACAAGAACGAAAATACTTAATTACTCTAATCATTAATTAATAATAATCGTTATTAATCCTAATCGATATTTCGATATTTTTTTTGTAATAGTGTTACCACCGTTAAAAATAACTTCATACGAAAAAATACTAAATAAATAAACTGAAAGATTAATATTTCCATTTCATGAATCCGGCAAATGTGAGACTCCATATCTAATATATAAAATTCTCGTGTCACAATGTTCGTTCCCATACTCCTCCGAAACGGTTTGACCGATTTTTATGAAATTTTATATGCATATTTATTAGGTCTAAGAATCGGCTTCTATTTTTTTTTCATACCCCTAAGAGTTTGTTTGTTTGTTTGAACGCGATAATCTCAGGAACTACTGAGCCGCATTGAAAAAATATTTTATTGTTGGATAGCCCATTTATCGAGGAAGGCTATAGGTTATAACATCACGCTACGACCAATAGGAGCGGAGCAGCAATGAAAAATTTTGTTAATAAAAAAGGAAGAAAAAAGGGAAAATTTACGCAGGCGATGTTGCGCGGGTCAGCTAGTCATTTTATAAAAAACGTTATAATTAAAAACAAGAATTATACGTTTAATCAACTTGTTGCACAACTTAGATACAAACGATACTGCTTATGGGCATTCCCGCTTATGGACGAAAAATGGTTTGCAAATGTTTAAGCGACATCTTGCATACATAGCAAGTTTATAAAACACTTGTTACGATAAATGGCAGCCAATATATAGATAGAAAGTATTAAAATAAAATAATGTAATTTCATTATGCAAAATTGGTTAAAGTCAATTGAGGAAAACGGGATATTAATATGATAGGCCGCGAGCGGGATATTAAAACCATTAGTCACTCTTGGGTTTGAATGATATCATTTTCGTAATTGTTTAACTTTATTAACCGACTTCAAAAAAGTATGGGGTTCTGAATTGAATAATTTTTTTTTTTAATGTATGTGTCTCAATAGCTCAAAGAAAACTGGATCGATTTGGAAAAATCTTTGTTGTTAGAAACAGTAGTACTAAAATCGAATCTTGAAGAAAAGTCACACATAAAACGATGTTTGTATTATGTATAATCTTATTTCTTAGTGCAAAAATAAATATTTATTTGTTTGAAACACAATATATAATATTTGTAGGTCTTGTTATTTATATACTTTTATTATGTACCTCTCCTATAATTAAAAAATATATAAAAATGTGTAATTTTACACAATGTATAACGCTACGTTTGTAGAAAGCAGAAAATCCCGAGCGAAACCCAAACGGGTTGCTATTGCGCCATAAGTATGGCACAAAATAAATTTACTTGTGCAAGTGCAAATAGTTATTTCCATTTGGGATTGTTCGGGGTGAAATATTGGTCCTGCAGTTTTATCTCTTGAGAGCACTCACAGTATTCGTGCAAGTTTGAAAAGTAAGCTAAATGTTCTACAATTTTTACCCGACAACGGCATAGCCTAACGGCGTAACCAAAGGAGCGGTATACTATATGTTTTTGACCTTTAAATATGTATGTTCATCTATTCCTATATAACTTCCTAACATACAATCATAATTTAACAAACAAGGATCATTAGAAGCATCAAAATCGTCCGCTAGTTATAGAAAACTAGCTGACCCGACAGACGTTGTCCTGTCTTATCTGTAGTTAACAGTAGATCCTACTGTTAGACAAGAATTGAATAAGAATAATAGCCCGTCTAAATCAACTTTGTTGAAAGGAGCGAATTTACTTTGTAGTTTATTTTTTTGTGTATTTAGTAGGTATGAGAACAGGGCGTAAAGTTTTTAATTTTATCACGAGGGAAAATTGATGCAGACTAAGTACCGAGGGTCAGCTGTATCATCCGTTAAAGGCCTGTAGGATGTGTCCGACTGCTACGCAAGAGGTCGTTGGTTCGATTCCCATACGGGACACCACTTTGTGTCATCCACAAATTGTTGTTTCGAGTCTGGGTGTACTTTGTGTCCGTGACTTGTATGTTTGTAAAGTCCCCGCGACACAGGGCTTGTACCCTACTGCGGGAGTCGTCTTTTTATATATAAAAAAAGAAATAAATAGGCGACGTTGGCTTTATCTATTCACATTTAGTACATTTCTACCGACATCAATAAGTAGGTAAATGTATTTTTGTAGGCTTTTGTTATTAGAATTTAGAATACTATGGTTTTACCAATGGCGGTTGGTAAATGTTGATTTCGGGAATAAAACATTGAGTACCTAATTATTTTCTTATTACGGCAGTACCAAGGGACTGCTAGAAATAGCAAAAAAATATACAGAGTGTCCTTATTCCGGATATATGAGTTCCATAATGATTGAATCTTTCGATTGATGTCATAAAAATATAGAATGTTTCTTTTTTCCTATTTTGCGGGTACGATTCCCGGCCCAGACAGGCGGTTATTTAAAAATCTTTGAATGCAGCTCAAACTATTTATAAATCAAAATGAAGTATTCTTTAAGTAAAATGTTCTATCTACAATATTTAAGGTACTTTCCCTCAGTGTGGCATAGTTTTGGGACCTGTATTTTGTAATAATCCAATAATTTAAGTAAAAAAATAGTTGTTCGACATGTTTAACATATGTTTTGTCCCTCTTTTACCACAGTATAAATTTTGTCATATACATAAAGTTGGACATCTCATAACAATTCCATCCTGGCAATTATCATTTTAAAATTTGCTCTAAGGATCCTGTACTGTAATAAGTTAGTTACAAATGCAATTGAAACATGAGAGGTTTCAACGTCGCCGTTCTAGGTAAATCGAGACATCACTCCGCCACCGTCGTCATCTTTAGGCCAAAAAGATAAGGTTCAAATTACAAATTAAAGCAGAAGAAAGAAGTAAAACAAAAGCAAATACGTAGTTTGGCAGGCAAAAGTAAGAGACTGGCTCACAAGTAACTAAAAACGTTTCTGAAGGTTCGCCGGCCGCTATCGCGATGTAATTACGATGGGATCCTGACTGCCAAAACACAGGTTTCACCTAACTTTGTAGTCGGAGGACCTACAGTTACCACTCAAATAAACATAAAACATTAGTTAATTAAATATTTTCGATTCTAAGGTTTTTTTTATTTATTATATTTCAATGTACTAGCCAATCGTATGTAATATTTGCGAATTATTTTACTCAACACACACTCCTTTCAAGAGCATAGTGGTAATTAGCTAAATCTGGCATATTGTATAAACTTAGGATATATTAGGCATATTTTGCAACGGTGCTTATCGATATTTCTCGACTTTAAGCTCTCTGTTCGTCTACTAGTATATCCTAAGTCTATGATGTGTGCATTAGTTTGCCGTTTTTAAAGATAATGTTGTTTATGTTACCTATCTACACTTTTTTACTTATTATATCATTAATGAGGACTGTACAACCTTTTACAAAAATACAAACAATGTATATAACACAACCTCCTTATTCTAGCTTCACATAAACATAAATAGTATTTTTTTTAGCACTGACAAAAAGTTACGCTTTTATTCGTCTAGATTCCCAGCCTGTAAACATATGATATCGTGCATAAAGAACTACGTTCCAAAATAAAAACTTTGAAGTTGGAATTAAACATGAAAACTAAATACTATTTTCTAATTTGGCACAAATTTTAAAATGTTTTGTAGCAGTTGGTATATTTTTCTGTCTGTTTTCGATTATTATTTTTTGACTTAACCTTACCTTACCTTATATTTATTTTTGAAGTCGGCATTATTCTTTTTTGACAATTCATTTTAAAATAAAAGATGTTTTTCTACACAACTCTTTTGTTTCGCGCACACAAACTTTTTTATTTATTTTCAAAGCATTTGTTTAGAATACCGAGACTACAGAAGGCAACCTGTATACTTAATACATTCGAACGACCCACACAGAAACATCGTTCACGGCCATGAGTCGAAGACCACATCGGTGCACTTTGTCCAGAAGGTGTGCCTCGATTCCGCGTGCGTGTCCGATGTCTATGTGCACGTGCATCAAGAGCGTTTTCTATGTAGGTGGTCCTCTGTACTCTCAGTATTGTGTGGTTCTTGTTTTTGCGCGTACTGAAGCCAGATATCTGTCGGTGCTATTTAATTAAATCTCTAACAATGCCATGCAACATTTTCATTAAAAGTTTTTTTTCTATAGGAGTTACAGAAAAATAAATGAAAAGAAATTGTTATGAACCTAACCAAAACATAGGTACATTTTTATTTTATTTTATCTGTTACCAAAAATTTAAACTACTATACCAAAAATTATTCAGGCAAAATCGACATCATTCACAATATAGTTAATATTGAAGTTAAATTTATTAATCGAATACCAGTGATAATTACAGTTACTACAGCTGTTTGTGAAACTGACTGCCTGCCTGTTTTAATCCTGATTATAAATAATGTTACTTTACATTTAAAAAAGAAATCGGAACGCGAGTCAAACAGTTGAAGATAAATAATCTCCAAAACGGCTAAACGCATTTTAATCAAACAAAACTTCGAGCAAGCTTTCTAATAAAACCACTGCATTGAAATCAGTCCATATGTTAGGGCGCTACGATGGTATAAATCAGTGGTTAGAATTTAGATTAAAAATAAGATAAAAGAGACGGTGATCGACAGTTTGTATTGTGATTATAGCGCGTTATTTAGATTTTACCGGTTTAGTAAAATATTGTTGAATATTGATGTTAGCCCCCTTATTTCAGAGCATTTTAATAAGCGACTGTTTTATCTTCTTCTATCATGTTCTTCTATCAATGCTCTCAAACGTCCTTTAATTTATTGTGAATAAGGGGTTAAACTTTATGCAGAAATATTAGCTAGTAGAAACAAAACAGTGGCTTTAGTGTACTTACTATTGGGGCTGCTTCGATTTTGTAGTGCCTCTGGCACGTTCACTGAGGCGAGGATTAATGGCTTTTAAGCGACTGACTTTCGTGCTAAGTAGACTTCGGAGCAGCACAAAT
This sequence comes from Herminia tarsipennalis, assembly GCA_945859575.2. Lineage (NCBI taxonomy): Eukaryota > Metazoa > Arthropoda > Insecta > Lepidoptera > Erebidae > Herminia > Herminia tarsipennalis. The sequence goes on along the minus strand of OX243834.2, from coordinate 25,664,540 downwards.
AGTATACTAAAGGTCATTGCTGATAGACAGGAGTCTAATATTCTGCTATTTGTCATCATGTTATTCGTGCTCAGGTGGTAAGTAAGTACATTGTAATGTGATTGTACAAAAACTTTATGGACATTGTCTAAAATAATTGATTTTTTATTCGTATTATATTACTAGCTTTTGCCCGCGGCTTCGCCTGCGTTAAGTTCGTTCAACCCCTTAGAGCTCGAGTTGCCTAAAATTCTTTCTCATCCCTTGTTTAAATCACAAAAGACACTTCTCTGTTAAATATCAGCTTATTTTAGATTTTGGCAGGTCAATAATGAGTGAAGGAACGACAGAATTTTAATTTTTATGTATAATGCCCGCCCGCAGCTTCGTTTGTGTGGATATTGGTTACTGCGACCTTGCACTTGAGCTTTGTAATGTATTTTTGTACAGACATTCCATTTTAGATTGCGACGGGAGCAGGCTTTTTAAATGAGGAAGGAATAGTCGCTACATATGAGTATTAATTATGTAAGTCACAGCAGGGAGTAAAGGTACAGCATTAAGCTGTCAAGCTAAATCATGCTAATTTTTCTTCTTCATTTCTTGTTATAGGTAAACATTGAATATTTTTTGAAATCTTTGTGACACGCAGACTGTCTCATGAGGTTTATTTATACAATCCAACGAACACCCAAAGCCATTTCAGATTTTTCATTAGTATGTACTAATTCAAAATCTGTGGTTGTGGCCACTCAATCTAAAGGCATATAGGCATACATTTGGGCTTCCCTATGTATCTCTTTATGTTGGAATTTTTTGCCCACAAATTAATGATGGATTTGATAGGATTAAGTTAAGTTTGACAAAACTATGTTATGCTGTTACGAAGCGCTAATGGTTAAAAATATTAAGGAGTTGTAAATGTCACTTCTCGATTTAGGAATATGTTTGTGAAATATTAAGCCTTAAAGTTCAAATTTTTGTTAGAGTCAAGTGTGCCCCCCTGCTAGCTAAATGGTTGTTTTTGGAGATGTGGAAAAATTTAGGGTAGAAGTATATATTATAATGAAATTAAAAGAAAAACTATTACAGCTAAGTAGGCTTTACAAGTTACGAGTAACAGCAGACCAATAAACCAAAAATTTTCGTACAAATTCCATTGAAAAATACTCATATAACTTTATTAGTTGTAAAAAACAACTCACTTCTTATACCGCATTATTGTGCTGTTGTTTTTTTTATTACTAACTTCTAAACTGATGTACCCATAAAAGTATTTGACTACTTTGTATAGCAGCGGAGATTATAATAATTATAGTTAATTTGTAACCTAAGATTTTTTGTACCGATCAGGTACGTTTCCGCAAAAAATGCACCATTGCTAGATGATAGACTATTGGTTCTTAGGGACCATCTCTAGAGCAATAAGAATCTCGACTATTCCGCTCTACTATCGTCGAGTAGTCTCTACGAATAAGTGATTATTCCGCTAGCATATCGTCGCGACTCGATACGGGATCGCCACGTGTCACGTTTTTGAGGCGGGACAGCGCTTTTGTCGCGCTCTCGCAGAGGGCCACGTTTCGTGGCGAGCGCGCGGCAACATGATGACTTTTTTCTCGCACTTGTCTTGGTACTTGTCACAACGCCGCGATAACATCGCAGTGTGGCGATATGTTCTAAAAAGTGTGTAGAAAAAGGTGCCACGATGATAATATCGCCGCGATTCTCTTGCCCGTGGAGACGGTCCCTTAGTGAAATAACTCAAACGCACCAATTTAGTAGCGCGCACTCAGTTTCATATCGTCATAACTTTTGAAATGTTTGCCCAATTTTTACGTAATGTAAAAGGAATATCAAAAGCGATAAAAGTATTTATTTTGTTAAAAAAAAAAATTGTTACTCCAAAATGTGCATTAGGAATAAAGTGCCAAGTTTTATTGCATTTATGATTTACTATTTCGGCAATAATGGCTTTTAATTATTTAAGAAAATTATAACCGCAATACTTTGTAGTAAGTAGTATACGCACGCTAAAAGATATGGCAAATGGCATAAATATTTGACACTTTTTGTTGTATTTTGGCCAAATTACGCATTATCTTACAAATTAAAGTAGGTTTAGGTTTAAGATATTTATTCTCAATAAGAATTACAATGCAATTCACTTAACTTGAGAACATAATTAAATATTACAAAGAATATTACTTGAGAGCGTACATAGTAACAACAGTAGGTAGTTAAATAATAATGATTAACAAATGATTTTTCAAAATACCCTCACAAACTCGAACGTAGACGGACACAGACATCGTAATACAAAGATGTAAAATTTTAGTACGTCCAACTAGAAGTGACATTGTCTACATTTTCAGTTTATTTTTAAGTGTCGGTTTTTTGTTTTTTAATTTTTATTTTACTCTTTTTATTGCTTTATTTCTTGTTTAGTATGTGGTGTTTTAATATTTTTTTAAAAGTATGTATAGATTGAGATTCTTTAATGTCTTTTGGCAGCTTGTTATATAATTGGGCGCCTTCGTACATAAGACTCTTTTTTCCATAGTTGGTAGGTGCTGGTTTTAAAACTAGATTGCTAGCGCTCCTAAGTTGCATTGTTTGAATGTCTTTCTTTTTTGTGAAATTTATTTGTGTATTTATGTTTTTAGTTAATATTTTACGTATCAATAAACAAGTACCATATGTATACGTCTGGGTTATATTAAGTAAATTTGTATTTTTATATACTTTTTCAGAGGCGGTATAATAATCAAATTGGAAAAGAACTTTTAATAGTTTATTCTGAGCTCTTTGCAGGGAATTTAAGTTGGTTTTGCTAGCTGTACCCCAGATTTCTATAAGGTAATCGATATGAGGCTTTACGAGTGAGTTATATATATAGTAACGAACTGTATTTGGTAGCAGATTTGAGATTCCTCTAATAGCTCCTGTGAGAGATGATAGTTTATTCTTATTTTTTTCTATGTGAGATGTCCACGTCAAGTTACTGTCTATAATTAAGCCAAGATATTTTTCACTGTCAGTTCGGTTAATATTTTGACCATTTATTTTGAGGGGAGGATAGTTGGTAATTTTTTTATTTTTAGCCTTAAAGAGGATATAATTTGTTTTTGAGATGTTGATAGTAAGCAAATTGTATTGAAACCATGTGCTAAGTAAATTTAGATCTTATTGAGCATTGGATATGACTGTGTCTATTGAGTGACCGAAGTAGAATATGCTAGTATCGTCAGCATACAAGGTGACGTCACCCTTAAGGTTCAGATCGAGCAGGTTGTTAATATATATTAGAAACAATTGGGGCCCTAGAATTGATCCTTGTGGGACTCCGTAAGTAATAGATTTAGGTTGACTTTCCTGACCACCGATCTTTACTATCTGGCTACGATTGGAGAGGTAAGACTTGAATATTTTATGTGCAGAGCCAACTATACCTATGCCATTAAGCTTTTTTAAAAGAATTTCATGACTTACAGTGTCGAATGCCTTTTTTAGATCAATAAATATACCTAACCCTATGTGTTTTTGATCTATGTTTAGTTTTATTTTAGTTACTAAGTCTACTGCAGCAGATAGCGTATTGGACTTTGGTCTAAATCCGTACTGTTTTTTTGAGAGAAGTTGATTTTTATTTATAAACTGTTCAAGACGGTTGGATAGTACCTTTTCAAAAATTTTTGACAACACAGGTAGTACCGATATAGGCCGATAGTTACTAGGATCAGATTTGTTACCTGATTTGTGTATTGGAGTAACTTTAGCAATTTTTAAACTATTAGGAAATGTACCTAACTCGAGGCATTTGTTAATACATTTGGTTAAATTTTCAATAATTAAGTCTTTTACACACAAAATTGTTTTAGTGCTGATTCCGTCTACGCCCATAGCCGTGTTACAATTGAGATTGTCAATGATTCTGTTGATTTCGTTTGGAGTTGTTGGTTCAAATTCCGATAACGTTGCATTTGATTGTTTCACAGCCTTTCCATCCGTATATATACTATTCATACGATAGTTACTAGGTATTGCATTAGTCAAGGTTTCACCAATACTTGAAAAGAAATCGTTGAAGTAGTCACAGATTGCTTGTGGGTCATTAATTGTATGCGTTTCAGTCTCTAGAGTAGATATAATTGGGAGTCCCTTGTTTGTATTGTTACATAGATCTTCTTAGAGAGAAAGTCTCTATGTTATTCTGATATATATGCTATCTAACACCCATTCAGTAGTTTTAACGTGAAAGAGTAACAAACCTACATCCATACATTCTCACTAACTTTCACATTTATAATGTTAGTAGCACTAATTAAGTTAACGAGTAGAAATGCAAATGTCTACTGATTGACTCAAACTATTTTCGCGTACCTATTGTGTTTACTGCGGTTTCCGTTTTCGATTAGTGGTTTTTGCCACTAATCGAAAACAGAAACCGCTCAGGAACTACGATGCTACAATTAGGACTCATTATTTTAACTTGCACTCGAGCAAGAGTGAGACTAACGATCTCAATAACGTTACAACCAATAACTGTGTATTAAAATGGCTAACTCTAGTGGCAAAATTGACATTTGTGCATTTCAATAACCGTCGATTGATAAGACATCCTACCTTTGATTTTAAATTACCTTGGGTAACAATCTTTACAGAAAATATCAAAATAAGCGTTTCGATAACGCTTTTGACAGCTTACTTTAGTTATTAGAATTACTAGCTGTTGAAAATTTATAAACTGACAAAATCGACCGTTAAACAATCAGTAAACCAATGTTACAAGATGAAAAACTGATTTATTTTTTAGCATTTGCTCGAATTGCCGAAACAATCTTAAAAAGACATACAAAAAGCGAGAGAACGTGACCAAATAAAATCAAGAACACATTTATTAGCTGAACGTAATGTCACTGCTATTATTGTAGGTTAGGTACTGCGATGAGATCGTCACCTCAGTACCCAGAAACTTAGGTCCTAAATTAAAGGTTTTAGCCTTGAAAACGAATTAGATTAATTAGGGACCTAACTCTTGTACACCTCTCTTTTTAAGGTTTTAGGGTCCCTGATTTAGTGTAGTCATAATTAGCGCATTAGCACTGACGTCCTCAAGAACTAATATTTATTTAACAAATTTCATACATCACATATTTATCAAAGGTGCCATGAAGTAGTAGTTTTTATGGTTTATTCGGCACCAACTTCAAAATGTTTAATTTGTTTTTGTCATTCAAGGTATAAAGTGATATATAAAAAAGTTTTTATTTTTCACTTTTTAGTGGATTTGTTTGTAATTCACTTAAGTTACAATAGGCTTATGTCGAATGCTCAAATCCTTTTACAAAATATTGCTCGGAAAGGTGGAAGTATACCCTTTCAAACACAATACAATATATATATATATATATATATATATATATATATATATATATATATATATATAGATATATATATATATATATATAACGAATTGAGAACCTCATTCTTTTTGGTTAAGAACAATATTTTTTTAGAATAACTAACATACAAGATTATTTTTGCTGCGTGTAAAAATAAAACGACTGGGAGGGAAACGATTACTAACTAGAGTGAGGAACTTTATCTATCGTTAGCCTGACTTAACTTTACATAAACTTTAATATTGAACCGACGGCAACGGTAAACTAAACTCGTGTTGTGTAAGTACAATGACTAATGAAAGATTTCCCCTGAAAAAAAATATCTTGGTTTTCATTTTAGAAAGGTTGATTAGATAATTTTAACAGTACCTATTATAAATGCAAAAGTTTGAAAGAATAGACTTGAATTGAGATATATAGTTATTTCTGCGTTTCTACATAGTTTAAGTTTTCCCAGAAAACGTAATTTTATATCCAACTACTTATTTATTAAAGTAATTACTACTTATAAGAAAACTTTACATCAACTAGATACGTATATTATCCCGGAATTCAAGTAACTGAAAAACAAAGAGCGAATGACACAGAGTGCTAATCTATATCCAATTTCATCAAAATACACTAAAAATTCGCGGTATTGTAATCACTTGTTTATTAATAAATTAAAAGGTTCTATTCTCCCTTTCCCCCGGATAGCGAAAGCGACTGTGCCCCGTTAAATTATTACAAGACGACCTTGATTCCTACACAGTAGCTTAATCAAATATCTGTAGTGGAGAGAATTGAAGAGATTTTACCAGAATGTACTCATTCATGTTTAAAAATATTACATCAAAACATAAGGAGCATTAAACGAAACATCGATGGTCTGATACCAGTTATCACAAGAAGTAATGTAAGTTGGGACTATATTGTTATGACGGAGTGCTGACTTCTGTCCACACCTTTGAAGGACACAATTTCTCAACTTCCACCAACAACCTTACTCAAAATGAAGGTGTAGTTATTTAGTGCAGATAACATTCCCCAAATATCTAATGCTAACCAAACTGCCTTGTTTTTAAATCTAACACTAACACAATAATAAAAGCAATTTATCTTCCACCCGGATATAAAAATACAAACGTTTTTATTCAATCTTCGAACGAGACTTTATCAAGTTATTCTTCTACTCAAAACGCTGTAATCCTAGGAGATACTAATATAGATATCAGCGAAAACAGCCCTGACCCTTACTGTTCACCATACCTAGCATTTCACGGATTTCTACCTGACGCACAACAAAACATGTTTTCATCATGTTCTACTAAAGACCAAGATAGAAACACGTTGTATAGTACTTCAAATTTCACTAACAGACTACGATAGTGTAGCTCTTTACCTATCGACTTGGCAAAAAGTTAAATCACCTAAGGGGTGGGTGATTTAACTTTTTTTGCCAAGTGTGGGAAAGTAAATCACATAGGATTTACGTTTGACTTGTTACGAACCAATTTTAGCCCCTTATATGATATCCAAGACGCAAATGAAGCTGCTGTTTTTTTTTATTAATACACTTCGCACTCTAGTACTGCCTAACATCTTAAAAATCAAAATACTTCGACAAAAACTAAGGAAACAACTGAAAAATGACAAACAAATAAAAAACAACATGCAAAAGATACAGAAATTATTGTACATCTTTAGTAAAAAAATTAAAAGAAGAGTACGAAAAACATGAACTATATAATTGTAAAAGTTATAACAGAAAATTATGGAGAACAAAAGAGATTACCTATACCACTAAGTATACATAGATACCATATGAATTAATAAATAGTAAAAACCTCGACCAGCAATCAACAATGTGAATCAATTTTTCGCAAATGTGGGCAAAAAGCTATCAGAAAACGTAAAAACTATATCCAATCTATGCCCAAACTACTAAAATCATACCCTCATTCACTTGTCATGCTACCTACAGACTGCAATGAATTTAATACAATTATCTTTAACCTGAAAAACTATACAGCTGTAGAACTTGATTGCATATCAGCTGACATCGTAAAGGGAAATAAAGACATACTAACTAAGCCTAAAACGTTCATCTGCAACCTCTCTATCAATACAGGATGTTTCCTACTGTTTTTAAAATGTCAAGTATTACTTCGATTTATAAAAGTGGTGACTGAGACTGTGTTAATAATTAAAGACCTATTTTCTATCTATTGTACCTATATTTTCAAAATTATTTAAAAAAATCATGCATAAACGACTTACGAAATATTTAGAAGAAAATAACCTATAAGCTCAAACACAATATGGCTTTAGGTCCCAAAAATCTACTAGATATGCCATGCACGAACTAACAGATTTCATAGTATCTAATCTTGATAGGAAAAAGAAAACCATAGCCATATTTCTAGACCTTGCAAAGCCTTCGACGCAGTCTCTGTCCCCATATTGATACACAAACTGAAACACCTCCGCATAAGAGACCTAGAGTTGAAACTGTTTGAAAGCCATCTTAATGATCGAACACAACGTACACAAGTAGGATATGAAATTAGTGATGAAGCATCCGTGTGCTTCGGTGTCCCTCAGGAAAGCATACTTGGTCGTACATTGTTCTTAGCGTATATAAAAGATCTGTGCCAATTAAAAATTTCCCAGGGTAAAATTATAAGTTTTTTTAGTGCGATCACTTCGACTGAGATGTTTTTAAATGCCCAGAAAGGATTCAATGCCAAAATATACTGCCACTAAATTTAGAAAAAACAAAACACATTACTTTTACATTTAAAAATATGAATCGGTATCGTCAAATAACCATATTATATCCTATTCGTATACCGATTCCAATTGTACAAATAGCTCTTGTGTTAAACTTAAGGAAACTAATACTATAAAATATAAAGGTTTACACTTTTATATTTTATAGTATCAGTATCCTTAAGTTTTTTTCTTAGTTTTCCTCCAGCTTAATTGAAAGAAAATTAAATTTTCAATGCCATATTGATAAGCTAGCTGCAAGAACTAGAAAACTGAAAATAATTTTCAAAAATTGAAGACGCATTGCAGATAAAGAGCTCATAAAATCTGTATACCTAGCTTTGTACCAATCGCTCTTAACTGGGGTTGTGCCCCAAAAAGTAATTTTATTAAATTAGAATGCCATTTTTGCACCCAAGTGCAGAACTTTACCAGCAAGCTAAAGTCCTAACTGACCGTGAGCCTTTCATTTTTCACACAGTAACCAACAAGCTGACAATCTTTTAATCCTAAAATATCTTCGGTTGCCCATAACACACACACACACACACCCACACATACACACACGCATACTGAGCTACTGACTGTCAAATTTGATCACAATTTTCTGATGCACGTTGTATTTATCTAATTGAAATATTATTTAGAATACAATTTTTGCTATGTAACCTTCCACTATTTGGATCTAGTTTCTTTACCATTACAAAAATAAAATTCTTATATTCTATTTACGACACAAAAGTAAATTTAAAAATTACATTATCAGAAGCTCTTTGTAAACAGATTCATCTGTGCTATATGAAAAAATATATATTACGGGTCTTAACCCTGGAGTCGTCGCGCGGATTACAATAGTAATCCACTGTTGCAAAACTTAGTATTTTAGAAAAACTACGCATTGGAATTGTTTGTAACTTCATGTACTTTAAATTAGATAGTTTACGCATTCCCCTAAGTGCAGCGCGAGCGCCTATCGCTTCAAGGTGTTTGTCAGGAGCCCCGTAAAGTTCGCGGATTACTATTGTAATCCGCGCGACCTATTACGTAAGTATTTTTTCCCACTTATCGTTAATATTTTTTTAACATTTTACGGTTATTTTTAATGTATTTGTTTATGTATCTGTTTTTTATTAGACTATATACTAAGTTATATGAATTTAAACTAAAAGGTACTGGCTTGATACATATTTCATTTAATAATAATTAAAATTAGAATCACTGTGGGTCAAAAGAGTGCTGCCAAAATTGAAGCTTGGCTTAAGAAGGTGCTGAGGGTAGCTAAGATTCTAAGGGTGGTTCCAGCTCGGATGATGAAGATGGCTTTGTTGAGGAGCAGAACCACGAGTCTGAATCTGAGCAGGAGGTATACATCTCAATTGAGGTATTTGAAAATGACTCTGTATCAGCAGATCATCAGTATTATGTTGGTGTAGACAACACTATCTGGTCAATGACTGTGCCCTCGAATAGAGGAAGAACTCGTAGATACACTTTTGTTAATTCTGCTAAAAGACTTTTTGAAAACCAGACTACCATCATACATACATATAGCGAACAAAAATGTTTAGAATATTACTCGCCGTGAGTTTCTCATTTCACTCTCTTTGATATTGATGGAACCCATGGCTCACCAGAGGATACAGCAAAAATCATTACCACCGAATTTAGCTTTCAAAATAAAAGATTTTTGAAATATATCTGAAGTCGGAGCCCAACTATCTACCTCAGCATCATCGCGAAGTAGCTCGATAGGTCGCTGTCATAACTGCGGTAGGTCACGAAATAAAAGCACTTGCTGATCATGTAAATCTTGTCACAAATTCGTTTGCCCGGATCATTCCAAATATATATGTTCTTCTGGTTTAGAAATTAATGATTAGTTTCATAATTTTACTTACATTTATTATTTGATCCCAATTTGAAGCCAACGAGCCATTTTTTTATTAAAATAAGGATAAGATTTTTAATTTTTTTTTTTTAACTATTTAAAGTTAATATTTTTTGTTGTGTAAATTTAAATAATATAAAATACTGTATGTTACTTCGTTTTTAAGCGGAATAAACCAAATTGATTAATACATTCTAGTTTTATCCTTAGTTTTAAATGGATTACTTAAGTAATCCACGCGACCACTTACGTCCCTTTTCTATGCGCGACGACTGTAGGGTTAATCGCGTAAATAATTTAAGGTATAACCTTGTTTATTGCCCGACGTTCCGACCGTATTGCAACGGCCGTGGTCACGGGTAGACTAGTTCAGTTCAGCGTCGCCTCGATGAAGCGCGGGATTCGGAAACTACCCTCGCTTGAGTTTTATCACTCTCTATTACGCAGCTATAATACGGATATCTGCACACTGGCGTGCAATGTTTGTTCGGCGGTGTTTAAACTAGCTGATCAGGATTCCACGATGTTGACAAACGGAATTCATCTTCTCGGTTGAATTTGACATGTTTTTTTATTTCAACCGCTTCCCTCGCTATTTTGGAGTAATAGTGACGGTCAGTGGAGAGGACCTGTGGTTTGTGTAGTTCAATCCAGTGATTGGATCCCGCATCCAGCATGTGTTTCGCTATTGCTGACTTATTTGTCTGTCGGTTTTTCACAGCCGCGATATGTTCCTTAACCCTTTCCGCTTTTGTGCGCTAGGTTTGTCCGAAGTAGGAACTCCCACAGCTGCAATCCCCTTTGTAGACGCCAGGTGTCTGTAGAGGAATTATTCATCCTTAGGAGTACATAGGTGCTTAGCTACCTTGGAGTGCGGACTATATACATTCTTAATGGAGTATTTCTGCAGTACTGCTTTAACTTTGTCTCCGTAGACAAGCTGGAAAAGCTAGAGCCCTGTCAACTCCCGGTCGGGTGTTTCTCCTCTTCTTACGTCGTGTGCTTCCTCTGTATCCGTTTCGCTTTAGTACCTCCTAAACATATGTGAGCTCACTTTCTAAATGTTCAGGGTCATAAATGTCATATGCTCTATTTGTCAGCGATGATGCCACGGATTGCAGATGTCTTGAATGGTGGTGTGAGTCAGCATGTTAGTACCTGTCTGTGTGACTCGGTTTTCTGTACAAAGTGTGTGCCAAGGTTGTGCAAAATGTAATATTCAAGCTAAAGAATTTGTGTAAGCGTGTGAACTAATTGTAGCTCCGTGGAATTAACAATAAACGTATTATGAAAACCGTTATTGTTGTGAGGCTTTGTTGTGTAAAACAAAGGTCATTTTCTGAATTACATTGTGACCTCGGCAGAAGCCACATGGGGAGCGCTTGCGTTTATAGAAACGTGGATGACTTCCTATTTTGAATTCACACAACTTTATTTTTGCGTTATTATACTGCGTCAGAAATTCGATCAGTAAAACAAGTTATATAAGTAGTGTTTCGATTAATGATATCGTCACAGCGCGCAGCGCCTAGCATAATTGACGCAAATCATGAAAAATGTTTGTGTAGTACATTTCACGTTTTTATTTTCGTTAGTAGCTACTTTATTACTGTTTCAAAAATAATCCTATAATCTTTGACACAATAACTATTTTAAGAAAAATGAACCTACTTCAAATTAAAAGTAGTATTATAAAATCAAGGAAAAGATTTTATACAAATATCAAGCCCATCGTCGATTAAAGAATAAAACAAACTCAAATATAATAATAATAATATAGTCTATAGGTCTGGTAGGTATATACGATAATCTAGGTTAAAGACATTTTATATACTAAAATCTTACCAGAAAAATATACTGTCGAACAGTGAAAAAGCCATTCAAATCGAATCCGTAGTTCTTTCTAAAAATACAGGTCAAACAGAGAACTGCCTTTTTTTAAGCCAGTTAAAAATAATCAGTCAATTAGGCAATATAAATTATGTAATATACCTGTTTCAGTCGTTTTGTGACAAGTATTGGGACATTGTGTTGTAGTTGGGGTTTCATATTTTGTCAGTTGTCAAAAATTACGCAGAAAAACGAACAGAAAAATATAAGTGCTTTCATTTTTTATTTAATAATAATAATAATAATAATTTATTTATTTGTTAGAATATTGTAGTTACAAGGTGTTACAGATTAGAATGTCCATAATATTCTCTGCGGTTTCCAGCGCACAAAATATTGAACAATAGAATTTACACATAAACTAAAAAAAACAAGGGTTTGATGAAGAAGGAAACAATGTTGTCGAGTTTTAAGTAGCGTAAGAATTTATCTTAAATTTCGTATCAAATTTTTCGTTCAAAAAGTCATTAGTTATATAGTAACATTTGTCTATCAAGAAATTATAAATTGATTTTTAATTTTAAACAATGTTATAACAAAATAAATTAAGTGTTTAAAAAATATCAGGGTCCTTATTCACTATGTTTTATTTCGATTTCTCGGCAAGCATGCGTGAACTGGCGCATCCACGATGCGCTCAAAGATGACCACGTGTGTTAGATATGGTGCTATATGGCTATGTAAATAACCATATATATAATCAATCCATGTGTTTCATATTATTTAGTATTGGGCTATATGGCTATGTGAATAGCCATATGTATATAATTAATCCATGTGTTGGATATTGATATCTACAATGGTGTGTTTTGGAATATTGATTGTTCCAGTTTATGTGAAGTTGTATAAAACTGAACGAAGGTTTGGTAGACCTGTTTTATAAGTTTAAGAGGTGGTCTGGAGTCTGATGACGGTGTAACCATCACAATGACTGGTTATCATAGCGATGATTATTAGATCATCCGTGTCTGCAAAAGGATGTTTCGTAGTTTTGTTATAGTGTATGAAATACTTACTAGTGGCACAGATCAATTCCGAGATCTAATAATTCAATTATTTATATTATAGATGTACCCACAGATATTTTAGAATGATGTTTGTATTGTGATTATCACTGTCTCAGTTGTTTAGGATGCTTTTTATACATTGCAGAGATTTCAATGAATATACTAAATGTAATTGCAACTGATAATATCATTAATGGATTAGACTAGACTCTCTTATCACAGATGTATCAAACAAATTCTAATGTCGGATCCTACCCACATAGGTAGGTATTTGATGAAACAATATTGTTATTACAGTTAATATTTTTTATTATTTGGATTGAAAACAAAGCTGCGGGATGGGATTACATTCTAACAATATCCTCAAAGCATTTAAACACATCCTAATCCCGCCTACACATGCATTTCAAATCTGTTTATCAGATGGGATTTTCCCAACTTGTCATAAGAAAGCTATAGTGTTTCCTATTCATAAATCTGGGAGAAAAGATCTTATAACATATTATAGACCTATTTCACCATAATCTTCCATTGCCAACGTTTTAGAAAAAATGGTTAATAACAGACTTATGTCTTTTCTTGAAAAAACTCTCCCTTTTCCCTTATGCAATTCGGTTTTAGACCAAAATAGTCAACAACTGATGCGGTAAATAACTTATCAGATTACATTACACAGAAAGCTGGTACAAAAAAACACGTCACGGGAATCCTTGATTTGGCAAAGGCTTTAGTAATGTGTCCGTTCCTACTCTTCAAAAAAAATTAGAGGCACTAGAAATCAGAGGCACTCAATTAAAAATTCTTACTGACTATCTAAAAAATAGGTATCAGTGTGTCAAAATTTATGAAGTTTTTAGCACATATTTGGAAATCCCCTTTTTTTGGAATTCTTCAAGGAAGTACTTTAGGAGCAAGCCTGTTTTTGCTCTACATTAATGATCTATGTTGAATTGTACATATTGTACAAATTAACCGCTAAGCCAGACATATTTGTGACGTGTGGCCATACAGATATAATGATTTATTCTATTTAATCGTGAATTGTTTATGTATAATTATTAAGATAATATTGTCAATTAAAGTAGTAATAATAATAAATAAAATTAATAATTCCAAAATATTTATTTACTATATTTATAAAACATGCTGCCTGATAAAAAAAGATAAAAGAAATTTGATGTACAAAACTTGGAAATGTGTACTACCGGCTAGATGGCGCATGCGAGGGCCCAAATCGTGAGCATCAAAGGATAGAAAAATTTTACATCTAGTAACATAGTCCAGATAGGTGGTTCGAGTCCAGCCCCGGTTTGGCATACGGAAGTCACGGGTTCGATTCCTGGGTCTGGATTTCAAAATTTTCTATCTTTCAAAAATGCTACTATTGTATTAATAAAGTAATTGGCAAGAAATGGCTGTAAAAAATACTATAATGTGTTCTAATAGAAAGTAAATCTTATTGCATATAGCATCACTCCAAAGAATGATGTTCGCGAGACTGTTATTAGTTTCTGAATGTTGGCTAAATAGCCTCACGAATTTCATACAAAATAAAATTGTTCTAAGTTTCCCCAGATTGATTATGAGCATCTCAAAACTTATCAAGTGACAATGTACCCTGACAATAAATTTGTAACATTTAACACACTTCTAACTTAGCTACATAATTTTACTATTGCAAAAAGATTTAAAAAAAAATGACTTACCCTACTGTTCCTACCTACCTTGTTAATTTTATCTTTTTTGTAATTTTTCTCGGTTACGTGTTCAGTCAGTGAGTGACATCCAATAAAAGATACATCTTAATATAAATATATTAACAAAAAATAACAATAATTAGTTACGTAGATAACCAATGTGATGCTCCTACGGAGTATTGTCTACATTTTTATTTCAAACTTCTAATGACGTACATTTTCTTTGTCTGAAATAAACCAGCCACAATAAGTGTGCATTTTGAATGCCTTTTGTTCACGTAACAAGGCCAGAATCTATTCTTTCTTCAGCATTTGAGCAGTTCTTAATAATACCTCCTAACAATATATGGAGCCAAATCCGGAACTAATGCTACGCTTGTTATTAGCTGTCAACTTGTCTAGCGAGTGGAGTATTTTCCCCTAATAAATCTCTACGCAATTCTCTCTCCAATGTTTTGAAGTACTAATAAGGTTATTTTGATGAATTGTATTTTCATAGAAATTGTTCATTGGAGCTTGAATCAATTCTAACTGACCACATTTTTTACGAAGTATACAACACATAATGATAAGATTGGTCGCCGTAACCGACATCGGTTAGGAGGCCATCTCCTAACCGATGTCGGTTACGGCGACCAATCTTAACAGAGACTAGCCAACTACCCAAGATATATTAAAAAGCGCAAGTGTGTGCAAAGTGGACGGAAATCCGACACGAACGACATAGAGAGATTGGGCGCAGGACCTTAGCGTATTCTCCGAGGCACATAAAAAAACACATTCAGTGTTACATATACTTACAATCGAATACTCAAAATTATACTCCAAAGTTTTTTTGTTCGCTGCTATTCATTGTTATCTGACAGTGACTTAACGACCGGGTTGTCTCAAATTGCATGACATTTGAACTTTTTGCCGTAAGTCTAACCTTACCTGGAACAGTCTTTCATTGTTAGTAATGTATTACTTACAATCAAAGACTATATATTATATATTATGGAAAGGTATATAGTTAGGCATAAAATCCGATAAATATTCAATTATGAACAACGAATATTAGTCGAATTTGGTTGTTAACTATCGTGTTAATAGCGTATATATAATAATATACTATTCAAATCTTGAGTATCTAAATTAGAAATTTTCCCTCCTTAAACTTAAGTTAGTAGGGATTTAATCCCATGCAAAATTCAACACAACAAGTTGTGCTATTTAGTTATACAAACCTGTCAGACATTCTACTTAAATATTCTAAGAAAAATACCATCGTGATTACTACGAATAGGTTGGTACACTACTTTTACGCTTAACATCCGTTTCACGATCTCAATAAAACTTTTTAGTACTTTAGTTCAGTACTCACAACTGAAACAAAATTGTGTAGTCCTTACTATGTTCTGTGGAATAAATAAAATAGTCTACCCAGCTAGACAAAATAGCAATGTAAAATACACATTGCTTTGATCACGCACTCGAAGAACACACTATTTTAAAACATTTAAGATTTGCCATAGATACACATCTTTATTTAGTTATGTAATAACAACTACATTAATTTTACCCTGATTTCCACACGAAGGAAGTCGCGGGCAGATCTTAAAATTGATCATTTCATGATGTAACGTAAGTCAGCCAGCCAGTTATGAAACTGGTAACTAAATTATATTATGTCATCAGTTACAGACTAAAGAAAAACATTATGTACACTAATAAATTATATTTTTGGAAAAAATAATGTTTATAATTAGTACTTTTTTAATTAGGTTAGTACAACACTTCTTGTGTAGATACTTAAGAAATTTCATACCAAAATGGGAGTGAAATCATTCTGCTTATTATATGAATGATACAATTTATTGCAAATAACATTTATACGAAGCAGTAATCTACAAGCAATCTTCAAAAGTTAGCAACGTTATTCAATGTTACAATCCAAGCTTCGTAAATTTTAACACCATTCATGTAAGTAGGTCAATAAAAAGTAACCGTATCATAGGTATTTAGTTACCAACATAAAAAGTCGAGTACAGTTTTCAAAGCCAAAATGAGTACACCACCTATTTTCGGTCTCGATCTTGAACACTGGAAAAGTTCACAACACTTAATAACCATCTGAATATAAAGTGGGTCGTCCGAATAGATTGAAAAAACTTTGATAGCAACATAAACCATAAAAATGAGAATCAAAAAGTTTGCAACAACTATCGCTCTTGCTTTGCAAGAAAATACAGTATTGTAAGTATAAGAGTTATATTTTTGAGATTTGAATTTTCATTGTTTATTTTCCTCGCAACATGACTCACGAGACCTAATTTCTTTATAGACATTACAAGTACCTACCTACCTATATAGGCACTATAATATTTGTACAATATTATTGTGTCACATGTTACGTTGCTAAATTTGCTTTATTGAAAAAGAAAATATTTGAATCTTTTGCTTGGTTATTGTTTAAATAACAGGGTACCTCCAAATAAAATTTTCCACATAACTGATCATGTAGGCAGATCAATATACCCGATATATACCCGATCCCACCCTTTACTGTTTCAATTTGTAGACTCAGTTTATCTGCAGAATGCTAGTTTGAAAAGTAAGTGTCGAAAATGATACTTTCAAATTATATTTTCAGTGGAGTTGGAAGTAACTTATACTCAATCAGATAAAATCGGGTCACTGATTACGAAATACAAACAAGTAAGATCTTTGAAATCCTAGATCAACAGGTTGGGTAAAAAGATATATTTTTTCTGTGCTGTTTGACTGTTCGGAGTAATGATTAGATTGAGAAAAACGGGAAAAAAATGTTTCAGTACAAAGTATTTACTTTGTACTGAAACATTTTTTTCCCGTTTTTCTCATATCTATAAATGAAAGGGATGAGAAGAGTATGAAACACGCTAGGTAAGGTGTGGAACGTACTATGGCATAATTAAAGAGTTCCTAATAATGGCAAGCATCGAGAATTATAAAAAAGGCATAGTTATCCACATTTACATGCGCCAGCATTTTAATTATGATGTAAAAATCCTATTCAATAAGCTTCATTCGTACCATATATCATCAAAATCAGCCTTGAAGAATATAAAAACCAAACTTAATAATCTTTACTGCAATGTTATATTTGTGTAATTACCAATACTCTGTACAATGTAACATTATAGTATAAATAACTATGGTTAGTAATCCTGATCGCTTATCCCAGAATAAGTCTTTGCGTGATGAGAACGATTGTTTATTTTATTTCTGAGTTTATTTTACTTCATCATGTAACTATTAATTAAGAAATGTATATGTTCATCAATTGTCTGGTTTCCATAGTACAGTTTGTGCCCAATTTGAGATCAGGTCGCAGTCCCATGAAATAAAAATGTCTTTGAAAGGTAGGCTAAGCATGTCGCCATCTAAGTTTGCATGTTTTAAATTTAGGTTTTGGAGGGGATGAAGGAGACGGCGGGAAACGACGTCCCTTTTGCTGAACTACATTCGAATACAACCTCACAAACGCAAACTTAGGTGGCGCGAACTGTATCTGCTTTTTTCAAGTCAACAAAATCTTTTGTTTAAATGGAAGTAGACTTTCCGGGTCACTTAAAAATGGTAAGAAGCGTGCGAAATGTAAAGGCAAGTTTTGTTCGGTAACATAATCTATATTCATATTATATAGCTGAATAATTTGTTTTTTTGTTTGTTTGTTTAAACGCGATAATCTTAGGAACTACTGGTCCGAATTGAAAAAATATTTAACTGTTATATGGTCCATTTATCGAGGAAGGTTATAGGCTATATAACATCACGCTACGACCAATAAGATAAAAGCATATAAAGCAAAAACTGCATTTTTGTAAATAGTCAAAAAAACTAGGATAGTGTCTACCCTACAGGCATACCGTACTGCAGGGAGCTCTGGCAAAATAACATTCAATGTGCAACCTACAACAACCACGAAGTATGTTCAAAACACCTAATCTTATAAGATTATTGTATTTACAATCTATACTAGAATATTATACAGCTGAAGAGTTTGTTTGTTTGTTTGAACGCGGTAATCTCATGAATTACTGGTCCGAATTAAAAAAAATCTTTCATTGTTGGATAGCCCATTTATCGAGGAAGGCTATAGGCTATATAACATCACGCTACGACCAATAGGAGCGGGCAGCAATGAGAAATGTTGTAAAAACGGGTAAAATTTACGCAGACGAAGTTGCGCAGGACAGCTAGTTAATGATAAAGCTTCTACGTCAAACAAGTGACGGACTGTATGATCTCCATTGTTAGAACTTAAAGCATTGTAGATCGAAGTTTATTCTTTGGTCTTTGTTTGCAACGAAAACAGATTCATGTAACTCAGGCTTTAGAAAATGAGAACATCGTTACGGTTTATGAAAATAAACCGATACTTGGCCGAATTTAAGTATTTTATTCTAGCTGTTGGAACTTTTCATAAGTATAATCTATATAAATAAAAATTAATCGCCGAAATGTACCTATGTAATCACCTAACTTCACCTAACAAATTGTATAAATCATTTATGTTGTGTTCGTTATTGTCAGAACAAGGTTTGTCTAAAATATTTATTTTTTACGTATAAATAACACTTGTGACATAAAACTCAAGAACTTTTCCCGTACCGACATCACACGACTTTTTAGACGGCGCGATCACACCAATAGTGATGATTTACATTGATTAAATCGATGTTCTATAATTCTCTTCTTATCACATGATCTTGGTGGCCAGTTGACATCAGAATATCGTGAGATGATTTGGTCTGGAAATCGTTGCTTCAATGTCCCTTTCGGTGTGGATTTCTCTATTATTGTATTTAATGAGATTTCGCAATTATAACACGTTTTTCTTTTAAACAACACTCTGTTGTTATTAATCGTAACAATCATAGGTGACAACTGCCAAATTTAGAAAAAAAATAACAACAAATTTAAAAAGTGCGCTCTTACTGAAACACCTTAAGTAATTCTATAATATTATTAGTTTAGTTAATAACTTAGTCGGCAAATGTATTGCAACGCGCATTCTATGCATTTCTTTATTTTGATTTCCTATACCAAAAAGTAACAACAATGGTATTTGTTTTTGGTATTAGAAAGGAATAGGTCCACATTTATTGATTTACAAATGAACCCGGCATAAAAACCTTAAAAAAATTGCTCACCAACTTCAAAATATTTTAAAATATCAACATTATTTTCTGCTTTTTAGTTTGAAGTCAGGGCTATTTCTTCTAAAAAATATTTCTCGCGATTTAGGGTTACGTCAAAGTGAAATAACGGAACCCTTAAAGGATCACTGTGTTATCCATCTGTCCGACCGTCCCGCCAGGAGTCTGTCTGTCAGGACCCGAGGTTCGAGTTGAAATTAAAACCATATTCTTATCTACAGTTCCTGGAAGCGGTGAAAAATGAAACTTATAGGTAACTTACAAAAAATACGGCCGTTTATTTTAAAAACTACGATATTGGATTCCTGAAAAATTTATGTGTAATTTTTAAAGCAAATCAATGCTATTTTTTTTCAACCGATTTAAAAAAGAGGAGGTTTTCAATTCAACTAGTTTTTTTAATTTTTATTTTATTAAATGTTTGTAGGTACTGCCCTGCATCGGCGATGTTCGCGTACTCACACGGATGGGTTCGGGACGACAGTGCGCCGCCGCGTGGCCTCGCTTATGCGTAGGGTGCAGAGAAGCGCCCGATTCGCAGACGGCTGGACCGATTTGAAAAATTATTTTTGTGTTTGTCCCCTACATACTTCCAGATTGGTCCCATTCTCATCAAAGTTCGGATCTGATGATGAGATCTTGGAGAAATCGATGGAACTCTTCAAATATTAAAGACACACCTATAGTAATTTGGGTATATTTTGTTGTAATTCGTGTATTTACTCTTGAAGAATACCATTGAGTGCAATGGAACTGATGATGAAGACCACAGATGACCAGCGGAACTATTCAATATTGCGGGTTGCGATCTGAGTACCGTGTTCGATACCTAATACTTCGACTCCATCAAATCAGCTAATGTAACTGATAGTCTAGTATCAGGTGAACTCCTCAAAAATTAACGGCCTTGTATCGCAAAACGCAACATTTTATAAAAAGAAATAAGCAGTTTTGAATATGCTAT
Source organism: Herminia tarsipennalis (assembly GCA_945859575.2). Taxonomy (NCBI): domain Eukaryota; kingdom Metazoa; phylum Arthropoda; class Insecta; order Lepidoptera; family Erebidae; genus Herminia; species Herminia tarsipennalis. The sequence goes on along the minus strand of OX243834.2, from coordinate 25,643,776 downwards.
TGTAACCTATATCCACTTCAAACCAGTACACAAAAAAGTGAGAAATAAAAGCTTTTTTACAAAAATATTAAAATCGACTTAATAATAATAATTAAACATTTTGAAGTTGGTACCTAAAACATAAAAGTACATTTCCTGGCACAATTTTAAATAGGATAGAAGGAAATATTCGTCTCAGGCGGGACTTGAACCCGCGACCTTTGGGGTACCGGCCCTAAGCCATTACTAACTCTGACACCGAGACATGTCTATCTGAGTTGAATTTTGCCTCCATATGATACGATTTTTGGGGATCGTCGCGCCACCAACCGTGTTCCCGAGGAACTTTTACGACTCTGTGCCGACGGGTGTCCGCGACTACTTGTTACGTAATCGCCACATTTCCGCGACGAGGTGTTGTGCAAAGGTTTTGTTTAAAGAATTCAGTTATGCATAGACTATTAATGTGAGCGTCAAGATGGTGGGATGGGGGTCTTGGATTTCAAAACAACATATACAAATGCATAAGTTTTTTGCTACTATTTGCTGCTACCTACGCTCAAATTTTAGCTACCTTAAAATATATTTAGTAATTAAACAAAATACGTGGTCCCGCCATGACGTCAAGACGGCGCGGCCAAGTTGATGCCCTGCTCAGAGGCTTACCCTTCCTATATACAAATAGATACAATACCTTTTTACTACCCCACGGTTTAAATTTAATTTTAATTTCATTTTACTTTTATAAAATTTCAAAACACTTTATATTTGTGAATAACACGAACTTTTCATGTTGATAAACTTTCGCGATTTGTACACATTATTAAAATATATATATTACGGGTCTTAATCGCGTTATATATATTGCAACGGCCGTGGTCACGGGAAGACTGAAGTCTTCCCGTGACCACGGCCGTTGCAATACGGTCGAAACGTCGGGCAATAAACAAGGTATTTTACCTTAAATTATTCACGCGATTAAGACCCGTAATATATATATTTTAATAACGAACTTTTCAATTTCTTACATCGCAGGTGCAACGCTTTAACCTCAGCTATTTGTAAACTTATCAACAATGTTGTAAATGAGCAAAAAATATTAAGTAGTTTTGTAGGAAACGAATAAAGTAATCGAATGGGTATTACAGAGGCCTTCGCTATTGTCTAGGTAAGTAGGCAAGCTATTGCCTTACATTGCGCTGGTATGTGCTCTTGATTCGCTAGAATCAAGAGCACATACCAGCGCAATGTTCCGTCTATGCATAGGCAACCGAGGCAGGCGTGGCTTAAAAGTGTGGGGCGTGGACCGATACTCGTGAAGCGCACATTCCAAAGCGACCTTAACCTCCTCTTTTTACTGAGTACTTACTATTATAGTCGCAGCATTCGGCCCCGTAGATTCACTACATTCAACAGTTAACTACATTTGTAAAAACCTGGACCGGGGCAGGGATATCCCAGCTAGTCTGGAAATACTCCGAGCGTAGTCTCTCAAGTGCAGCCTCATTCAGCAGATGACAGCGCTGAATGGCCCGCACTTGGTCCGATAGTCGTTGTGCTGTAACGTTAACAGTCGGCTCAAGCACCTGAAATAGAGGCAGCATCCGTTCACAGTACACACTAAAGTTAGCTCCCCCTCTGTAACCACATAATATGCCCGCATGACGTTCTCATTAATGGATTGAGTCCATCTCATGCGGCGCACGTTACCACCGGCAGCAAGGGCCCTGCTTGAAGCCGGGGGGCCTCTGGGTCCCAAGCTTGTAGGTGGCCGGCCTCTCCCTAGGCGACGTGCAGGTGGTGGTGACATCAGCTCGACGCCTTAGCAACGGTTGGTGGCGACGTAGCGTTCGGTTCCCGTGTTTGCAAGGCGGAGCGGAGCAACGAGTCCGGGGGTGGAGTTTGTGCATCTTCTGCTCTGGCGCGACTTCTTGTAATCATTTTCAGGGTCTTCTTAGTTTATTGCTCTCTTCTTTTATATTTCTAATGTTTCTTTATTAATGAGGTTTCCTATTGTAATTGCGGCTATTTTATGGTTAGTAAATGCTTGTAAATTATGAATTCAAATGTTATTTGAACGAAGATATATTTCAGACGTCATGACTCTTAAGTGTTGCCCGGTTATTACTAATATTATTATTACACTAAATCTTCGTCTGATAATATTGACAAGCCTGCCAATTTTTCGTAATACGTTAGGGACAACATTTAATTTCTGTTAATAAATATAGTCCTTTTATTTTACATTGTTATAAAAATAAATAACAGCGGAATCCCCAGAAGCAACATTTTTTTCATCAAACATTAACGTGTGGCAAAACATTTGACAGGTATTTTAAAAATATTCTAAGGTTACCCACTAAAAAAACTATTTTGATTAAACGAATATCTCTGATAATATTTTCTCCAAAAGTTGCATTAATTATGTTCCCTGTTCTTTATCTTTCAAAAAGTGTGCTCAAATAATATGAAAAATAGTTTTGCTTTGAGTTATTGCCAAAAAAAACTGAGCTTAACCAAAGCGGGAAAATGCCATGAACATACGCTCTTCTGCTGATGTCAGTTTTTACTTTATTTATTAATATATACTGCATTTATTTGCAATAACGGTTGTGAACCCCACACGTGACTATGTTACGACATACTCTTGTTTTCGTTAATGAAAAAGCAACGATGTGTTTATATTTCTTTCGGCTGTTGCTATTGTTACTGAGCACATCTAAATAAAAAAAAAGTTTATTAATATTTTTTTCGCTAAAAGTAGAACCTTGTAATGATTTTGTTTCAAACATTTTTTATTGAGGTACAAGATATACTTACAATTTTGATCTGGCAACTCTTTGATAAAAATATGGCGGCTTGAAATATTTAAATAAATTATCTATACTATAATATTATAAAGCTGAAGTTTGTTTGCTTATTTGGTGAACGCGATAATCTCAGAGACTACTGTTTTTTGTTGAAAAAATCTTTCAGCGTTGCATAGCCCTTTTTATCGAGGAAGGCTATATAACAGCGGAGCATCAACGAAAAATGTTGCTAAAACGGGGAACATGCACGGGTCAGCTAATGATTTTTATTTCTTCAGGCTTTTTTAATCGTTAAATACCTATTTGCTACCTGATTATGTAATCAGGTAGCAAATAGGTGTATAATGGCTACTCATCAAAACTGAAAATGTAAGCTACCCTCCGACTTGTAATAGCAAATAGCATAATCGTCAAGATGGTGGGATCATAGTGTACGATGACGATTTTTTATTCGACATGCAAGGGATAATAAAAAGCAATAATCGTGAGGTTTATCCTTCCTATGCACAAGTACAAAACCTTATTGGTATTGTATTTGTGCATAGAAAGTTCAAACATTTATTTATTAATTTTTTTGTTAAACAAATAACTTACACATTGTTAAGAAAACTGGGTTAAAAAACGTGGATGACGGTATACAGGACTATGCTTCGATTTATACAGTAACCAGTATAGCTAACTATAAAGGAACGGCTTCGCAGGATACTGAGTTGACGTCACACTTTACAGTGATCGCAATATCAATAAGAATGACAATATTATGTTTTTTAATTAAAATTTTTTATTTGTTTTAACATTTATGGTCAGCGCGCTCACCGCACTCTCCGAGCAAGACCGCGGCGCTCTCGCTGCGAGAGCGCCCCGTTACGCGGCGAGCGCGCGACGATACTTTGACGTTGCTCTCGCACTCGGCTACTCGTCGAAACCGCAACGATAAAATCGCCGTGTGGACGTTCTAAGAGAGTGTATAGAAATAGGTAGCACGACGATAATATCGCCGCGATTGTCTCGCCTATGGAGATGATCCCTGGCTCTATGTAAAGGAACACAATATTAGACAGAATGCATTGGAATCACCAGAATAATCCAAGCGGTTGCGGCAAGAGATATTAAGGGTCTCAACATAAAAATTGCCTCAGATAGCGCCTCTGTACTCCTGGCACTACAAAACCGTACAATAAGTTCAGCCCTTGTCATGGATTGTAACATGGCCCTTCTGGACATCACTAGACCCAACACAGTGACCCTGCAATGGATCAAAGGGCACAGCAACTCGACTGGCAACGACGCAGCAGATGAACTGCCAAGGCAGGGATTCAAATTAATCACATACGGACCAGAACCAATACTCCCCTGCCTACCTCTCAAATAAAAAATATAGGAGGCAAAAGAAACACTAATACACGTGCTCACGGAGTGTGGCAGTGTAACAGAACAACGGGCACGACTCCTAGCATCACCACAGCCCTTCAGGAAGCCTGCAGTAACTTGGACAAGCTACTGGCGTTTTGTGAGTGCATCGGTTGGCTGGAGTGACAGAAAGTACAAACACAAACACGCACAATAGCCCAATCAGGAGACTAAGCGCGATCTTATTATTCGCCTAGGTCAATCTAACTAACGAAACCATAATCAAGGCCTTAATAGTTCTCAAACTATCGGCTAGATGGCACAAGCGAGAGCCTGACTCGCGTGCAGAAGGGATAGAAGAATTTGAGGTTTATGAACATAATCCCGGTTAGATGGTTCGATTACGGCCCCGGTTCGGATACGAAAGTCTCGAGTTCGATTCCTGGGTCTGGACATCAAATTTTTATATCTTTCAAAAATGCAATTATTGTAAAACTAACTAGCTAGGCTATGCAGTAGAAAGAAATAATAAAATATTATTCAACTGTGTTAAATCTTGAAATGATACGCCTTTTAATCTTATTTGGGCTTAATGGTATTCTAACTAACTTTATTATATACTCACAGGCCCCATGTCGGAACTTAAAGATTAAGAAATTCTTAAGGAAAACTCGAATTATTATACTCGGTATTTGACTACTATGAATATAAAATATTTTATTTTAACCATGCAATAATATGTCATAAAGACTTCTGAAAAAATATATTCGTCTATAATTTAAGGTGTTTGCTATTTTTTTTAAATAATAAGAAATATTACAAAGTCGGTTTTAATTCTTTTGTAAAATATACAAAAAAATAAATCCGACTTAAAAAAATATAAGGTAACTAAAAACCAAAATATAATATAGTTACAACAACGGAAAATAATTAAACATTTTGAAATTGGTGCCAGGAAATGTGGTTTTATGTTTATGATTTTTTGCTTTTTAGTTACGTTATTTTTATTTTTTTTAAGTCGGTTTTAATTTTTTTTTAACCGACTTCAAAAAAGGAGGATGTTTCTCAATTTAACCGTATATATTTTTTGTATAATAGAGTTTATTTCTCACTTTTTAGTGTATTGGTTTGTAGTTACAATATAATACAATAGCATAACCCAAACTGTAAATTCCTTTTTACAAAATGTTGCGTTTTGCGATACTACTACATCTACTTTGCGAACTGATACTAGACTATCAGTTCCATTACAAGATTTGATGGCGGCGAAGTATCAGGTATTGAACACGGTACTCAGATCGCAACCCGCAGTATTTATTATTGAATAGTTCCGCTGGTCATCTGTGGTCTTCATTATCAGTTCCATTTCACTCAATGGTGCTTTTTAAGAGTAAATGTACGAATTACAACAAAATATATCCAAATTACTATAAGTGTGCCATTAATATTTGAAAAGTTCTCTCGATTTCTCCAAAATATCATCATCAAATTCAAACTTTGATGACAATGGAACCAATCTGAAAGTATACCCTTTCAAACACAAAAATATTTTTTCTAATCGGTTCACCGTCTGCGAGTAATCTGCGAACAAACATAAAAAAAACATTGGAATTGAGAACCTCATCGTTTTTGAATTCGGTTGAAAAGTAAAGCGTCTTCTAGACGGTTGGAAACAAAGCTTCCCGCCAAGGTGACCTTGCTGGTTTCCAACAGCGTATGTATGTAATTTGGTTTGCAACAGCAGTCTACACTGTTGCAAACCAGCAAGGTCACCTTGGCGGGAAGCCTTGTTTCCAACCGTCTGGAACATGCTTAAATGATTTGGCCATAAAAAACGTGACAACACATGCTAATAATTTAAACAAACTTCTAAGGAACGGGTCTTTTTTGACGTTTCTTAAAAAATATGCTAATTTGACTTTAGTCAAATACCCTATTACCGATTATTATGAAGTTTTATATTTTCTTTGTTACCGATGGCTTGTTTACTCATTGTTGTCAACGAAAAGTTATCGAAAAGTGTTGTTAAAATAAACTTTGATTGCACTGTTTTTCTCTATAATATTTGAAGAATTCCCTGGATTTACCCAGAACTCCATCATCAGAGCCTGACATGCTGACAATGGACAACTTAAAAGTATACCTAATCAAACAAAAATAAGAATACCAAATCGGTCCAGGCATCGTCGGGTAATCGCGCAACACACATAAAATAAAATAAATAAATAATGTGACGAATTTATACTTTCTATTTTTTTAAAGTCGATTGGAAATGGAATTAAAATCACTTCAAATATTTAGGTATATTATAATAACTTATATTTATAAATTTATTATTGCCATATTGTTCAACAACACAACTTGTAATTTATTATGGCTAATATTTTATCTAAATTACGGTAGAAAATGTTTTGTGCAAATTGAATTCCGTTTTAATTTAATTTTCCGTTTAGTTAAATGTACTAAATTACTTAAAAGTTATTGTTTTGTTCTAGTTTACTATTTAGTCTGTTGTCTTTAATTTTGACTTCGGAGATTTAGTGCGATTTAAGTGCATCTTTTGACATATTGACGTTAGAACAATAGATTTGACAGCTATTTGTTGATTTAGGCTATGACAAGCCAGAGGTTTACCCCCCATATTTCCTTTACGATTCCTAGACTTATATTCGACTCGAGGTAAGGAAACAATTGTCGAATTCAAGTTACTCGTAACTCGGGAGCTACCTTGAATTTGATAATTGTTTTTTTAACTCAAATCAAGAAAAAGTTTCGTCTCAGAGTGAATGAGAAAGTTATTTTTTTTTCTATCAATCGAGAACAAATGTCTCTTTTCCTACTCGAGCTAGCTAACATTAAATAGCATTTTGAGACCGGCCGTTAGTATTTCTTAATATACTTAAATGAATCCACCATGCCATTTAGGCTCTAGAGCGTACTAAAGAAATACACACAAACACACACACACACGCGCGCGCACACACAAGCACACACACACACACATACACACACACACACACACACACACACACACACACATAGATAGAAACGTACATACCTACATTACACTACTCTTTATTGCGCAGTCGGGTAAAAAAAAGAGAACACGTTCATAGGTCCGGTACCATCGATCAAGAAGATTAAAAAAAATGTTTATTTCGTTTTTTACATTTGGGTACAGTTATTACATTTGGAGTTTCTCATTTCGTGTTATTCACAGGATTAGCATGTTATAATCTAGACATTTTTGATTTTAATTAACATGCAGGGATAAAGGTAAGAATATAAAAATAAAGAGTTACATGTGACATACATTCAGACAGACAAAGTTCCATAAATACAAGTAATGAACGTCTACGCATGTACAGACTTATTATATGGATGACTAGCTTTTGCCGCGGCTACGCCCGCGTGGATGCCAGATTGTTAACAAAATATTTTAACGGCAAAGTTTCAAACTAACTTTGCGCCCCCGTTTCACTCCTATAGGGGGTGAGTTTCAAAAATCCTTTCTTAATGCTCCCCTACATTATAAAAGGAACCTCTGTGCAAAATTTCAAGTTTCTAACCAGCTTCTCCTTATATATATGTGGCGGAGAATTGTTGGAACGCTAATTGATTTCCGTTGATCTAGTATCTGTTTTGATTGTAGGGCAAGTCTATTGACTTATTTAAAAATGGCCAGATAATTTTAGGAATATCATTAGATGATCGGTTAACGTAGTGTAAATAATGACTTATTGTAGCGTGTTTGTTTGAAGTGTTGATTTTTAACATGAAGTGATCGAGGCTGCTTCTTCCTCTAGTAGGAAGTGAGTGACCTAGCAGTAAACCGTGCAATAATTTATAATTAAGCCTGTTAGAGCGGTCCTGAGAGTTTTCCCCTGATTATATATCAGGTTTATATTTATATCACCGGTTATAACAATATTTTATTAGCGGCAATTGTGATTAGGTGTAGATTGAGGGAATTGATAAATTTGTCACCTAATGAATTTGAAGGGGACGATATATATTATGGCCAAGACTATTAGGTCGGGCAATATGTTAATCTAAAGGCAACGGGCATGTGTCAGATTTACTTTTTTCATTTTAGTTTTGTATATGTTCTTATTGTAAGAACTTCAGGCGTGACGTTTGACTTTAGACTACATAATCCGTTACTTCGCGCATTATCCTAGATGTTTATATGAAACATTTGTCCAGTAGATTAACCAAAATAAGCACCGACAGAAAAAACATACAATAAACAAAAAAATATTATTTTAGGGTTTTCAAAAGTATCTTCCATGTACAAACATCAGACGTTTACAATTTTAATAATAGTATCAAGCAAAAGTGTATAAATAACAGATATGCCTTTTAAATTAGGTCTGCGCCACCGAGTTATGTTTTTCGGTAGGGAGATAGTTGTTTTCGATGTATGTATTTGTAAATGTACGCTTATACGAATCGTTTATTGTGTAATAACGCTAAGCTTATACGAGCATGCCTAAAAATCTCATTAAATTTGCCTAATCGGTAAAAACAGTTAAGATCAAAATGATAGAACAACATTGCGTAGGTATATACTAAAATAACAGGAGACTGTTTTCTCAAACCGTTTTAAAACTTATCCATTTCCATGCTAATCTAAATGAAAACAGAATTAGAAGCTCATAGTTGCCTTTTACCGAGGAAATTGTGTTGATCGAAAAAATGATTATTTTTAATAACCGTAACGATTTTTTGATTTTTAAAATTATTAAAATATTTTACCTAATAGGTACTAGGCATTAGGCATGTTGGGAAAACTTACTGTAGCTGAATCGAATGCCTGAAATTATACTCCCCTCTACCCGCGACGCCGACGGTTAATGGATTCAGTGCATTACAATCAGCACAGGAGATACACTGCCGAAGCGGATCAATAAGACCCGACTTTATTCCTAATATTTTTTATCTAGCATTATACTATATACCTAGTAAAGAGTATTATAATATGGAGATATTGAAATGCCTTGTGCATTAAAAGTACCTTCATATTATAATACTATTGTATGATGTGCGCAGACACAAAGGCACTCTTTATTCATGTCGGATTTCGATCCAATCTGACTATGAGAGTGAGGTTACTCTCATAGTCAGATTGCATCGAATTCTGACACGACTGGAGCATATCTTTGTCACTGACGAAGTGGCACAGGACGAAGTGGTGTGACCACAGAATAGAGTGTGACAATTTACGGTCACGGATTTTGTAGATACACATACTATAGAGCTGTCCATACTAATGGATTTTTTAATGATCTCGATAATTGTATTAGTCATGATTTTATTGTTAAAATCTTAAACGTAGTATTGAGCAATACTATGTATAAAATCACCTTAATAATAGGTAAGTACAACTATTGATAATTTTGCTCATCATCAATAGGTACGAGTATTTCGTTAAGTAACTAGTCCGGCTATAAATCATGTTACGTAAAAACTTTTATTTTTTCAACTTTTTAATTACTTTGAATTTGGAACGCGTTTATTATTTTTAAAAGTTCTTTCGATTTTGCGCCATTTCACATTTTTTTTTTCCGTTAATTTTATTTAAAAGTGTTCAATGCTAATCTTTCAACCAATAATAACGTTTCAAAAGCGGCGGTAGCCTAATGGCTAAGGCATCGGTCTCGCAATCGTGAGGTCGTGGGTTCGAATCCTGGCCATTATACTACCGACGTGAACCCACTCCTAACACAAGCCATAGAGCTTAGCTGGAGGGGTTAACAGGATTGCTAGTAATGTGGGACCTCAATCCCACATTGCTACATTGGAATTTATACATCGTACATTGTACACCGTAATTTCAGATCTGTTATACAACAGGAGATTAGCCTGGTACGCAAACCATTGGATTAGCGAAACGCAGAGCGCGAGTTCGAGACGGTATACACAAAGCTTCTTTTTGGAGTTTTATACTTGACAATTGTGATTCTATGTGAGGGACCTTTTGTTTTTGGTACACTATATAAAATCAAATAATATATATCCCACCAAAAACATTCTGTAAAAAACTAGCCAAGTCTCATGGAGCTGCTTGTTTATCTCTCAAAAGTAATGAAATCTAGACAAAGTCGTGCCAAGTCTAAGGGTGCTTACTGCGATTTTTTTTATTATTATAGTTAATGTTGTGTATTTATATTGATTTATTTTATTAGACTTTCTTATTTGACACATTTTTTTTAGGAAAAGTTTTTTTATTAAGTAGAAAAATAATAGTACTAAATAACTAACAATCAAATAAAGTAAGACAACCTGGGGGTTCTTCATCAGATACTTCAGACCTTCGATTTATGACATCAAATGAAGAGGCAAACAAAGTTGAATATTTTTGTAAATGCGGTATGTCGATCTTTAATAGTTTGGTTGGGCTCTTGTGTTTTCAAATAAGGGTCACCAGATATCGATTATCCTAGTTTTTATAGTTTTCCCTTTATGTGGCCATTACACCCTAACTCTGTACCAAATTTCAGCTGTCTGAGTTTATGGGAAGTACTTGTTCTATTCTAATGATCATGAGTGAGTGAGTGAGTGCTTTCGCTTAACTTCGTAACTAAATGACCTAGAGACTTGATTTTATTCATTATAAGTGTGATTTTATAGCTTACTGTATGACGAAAATTTCTGCGTTCTGGTCTTATCCAGAGGTTCTCAAATAGGACCTGAAAATGCGGCGAAATGGTTCCAGTAAAGGATGGTACGGCAGTGTTTGCTTCGCGCTCGACTTGGCGGGGGCATTACCATGCCCCCCGATATCAATTATACCAAAATAACTTCAGAATTCAATTTACATTCTCTGGCTTGATAATAAAAATCATGGAGCATGTTACCCTCCGTACATATTCTGATACAAACAATGAGGACAGGGAACCGGTGTCACAATATCTTAACAGTACGACTGGAAGCTTACCACCGTCATCAGACGATGAAAGTGACCTTAATAAACATAAACACCTAAATAAAAATAGAGTAGAATAAAATAGAGCAGAATAAGGCTGAGCTGAACAGTGCTCACAGTGAAATTGAAACCTTGTCCTTAGAAATACGCAATCTTGAGCTTGCAAATGAGGAGTTGAACAAGCAAAGCACCCTATACAAAAAACTCGCTCACAGCCCTGCAAAGTTTAGAAATTAGACCCCTAAGAAAAGTGGACACTCGCCAATTATTAATACTATCACAAAAACTACAAGCATACATACCCAAATAGAAATTGTACCCAAATGTTCCTATATAGGTATATATATACCTCAATCCATCATCAGCATTGGACAGCAAATTTGAGTCAAGTAAAGTCGGCCGCACTGAAGTTGCGGCCGGCTGTACAAGCAAAAAACTGACTAAAAACAACTCGTATAATATCACTTCATTAATAACAAGATACAAAAACTCTATGTTTATGGTCCCTAGTTCACCAAATTATATCTTAAACGTAATAAATGGTCTAAATAACACCAACAGGGTGATGATCTATTCACCCAAACAATTAAAGCAGTTAGTGATATAATATGTACTCACCTAAGTAACCTTTTTAACCTAAGCATCTGTGCTGGTATTTTCCAGATAGAACGATTTACCAAAAGTTGTTAAACACCACACAACTCTTTTTTCAGATTCAGATAGCACCGTAGTTATACCATCTAAAAACGTTGATACATATGAAAGTGACATTAATCAAACTCTAACATCTATTATTTCTTGGCTTGACAACAACAATTTCAAAATAACTTAAATAAAACTCAAATAATGCATTTCAGTCAACGGAATTCCAACATGCATAACATAAAACTGAATTACAATAATCGGGACATATCTGAAGCAAATAATGCAAAATTTTTCGGTCTTATCATTGATCACAGATTGAACTGGAAAGCATATATTGATGAAATTAGTAGAATGGTCAGTAGCTCTTCATATGCTATTTACAAGCTTTCTCCAACTGTTGGTAAGGATGCTCTTATTACTGCCAACCACGGATTGGTCGCATCAATCTTGTGCTACGGAATTATTTTTTGGGGTAACTCCACTGATAATATTTAAAATTCAAAAACGGTGCGTTAGGGCTATTTTTAACTTAAAAGCAACAATTAGTTGTAAGCCATATTTTATTGAGCATAACATCCTAACACTTCCGTCCTTATAAATTTATGAGATAGCCCTAACTGTCAAATGTAACTCGGAATTGTTTCCTAAACTATCTGATGGTGTCACACGTATTCAAAGGAATACATCTAGATTACATAATATGCATAACGCCAAAACAGCACATATAGGCAAAAGTGTTTTCTGTATGGCTCCAAAAATCTATGATAAACTCCCTGTAATAAAGTCTATTAAAAACTGTTATATTGATGTCTTTAAGAATAAGTTAAAAAAATACTAATTATGAAATATTATTACAGCGTTGCCGATTTTATGAATGACTTAAATATTATTGAAATGTAATTAAATTATTTACTATTAATTTATATCTCTTTGACATTATTTATATAGAGTTTTTGACTGACAATATAAATCTGTATGACTGCATTAACTTTTAACTGTTGGTTGAATTATGTAATTTTCGCATGATTATTAATTGTTTTTTTTAGAAAAATGCTATATGCCTTTATTTGAATGATTTTGATATTTAATATTGTACGCTATTTATATGGCAAAATATGTTGAAACTCATCATAAATTTGACAACACATGTTTAAACAAATAAATGAATATTATTATCCTGAACCAAAATGGATAACAATGAAAACGCAAATAAAAATACCTTTTTCCCAACTCCCATCCTCAAGTTAGTCATCGCTAGGCCACCTCTTAGTCCCCTTACTGAGGAGGAGAGCGTTAGTCTCTCCTCATCTATGTCCCTTGGAGATATCTCCGAGGAGCATATAACCGTCCAGCTAACCGTAGGCGAACAAATCCTAGCGGTGAACGTTGAGCAAAATATAGCAGTGGCAAGACCAAATAGTTTTACTACCCAACAGTCCAGCAACACCTCAGGTAGCGATACTCGGAGTGGCGCAGGAAAAAATCCTGGTAAGAGGCTCACTGCCACGGCCACCTGAAGGGCCCACGCAACCCAAACCGACCTTCAGCGAGATGGTAGATGCTATTCGTATTGAGATTATCGACGCTGTATCCCTGCAGAAGATCGAGGAGCTGCAGGCAAATATGACGGAGCTCATGAATAAGGAGGAAAGCAGTAACGCGCCCCGCATCGAGGGCTGTTCTGTCAGAGCCAGAGACTACTCCTAACCTATGCTGATGAGGCCGCCCGGGGTAGGATCTTTAAGCACATGAGTGGCTTCGTGCCATAGATGGGGGCTCGTTTGTCAGTCCTTGACGAGCATAAGCTCCCCAAACCCAGGATGGGAATCACTTGGATACCTGATGCGAAGCTCGAGCCGGTGGGGATCATTAAGCGCCTTCGAGCGCATAATGCCACGTTGGATTTAAACTCGTAGAGGGTGATGTACAGAAGACTGGAGGGAAAAGGTCAAACAGTGACCTTCTCCTTTGACGAGGCGTCAATGGAACCCCTGGAGGACAGCAACTTTGAGCTGTATTTTGAATTACGGCCGATCCTCCTGAGGGTGAAACCCAGGACAGGCACTACGAGCGGAGCAGAGGCGGAGGCGGGACCTTCCGCCGTGAGTCTGAGGGAGCGGAAAAATACCTCTCCAGACCCTCGCAACGTTGATACCTACCAACCCAACACTCCAGCAACCACTACAGCAGGTAATGTAGTCTTAGGTAGGGAGGTAGGCGGTGCCATTGCCACTATCACCCAAACAACCAATACACAAAACCTACGGCAGACTAATACGAAGCAGGACCGAGCGGAAGCATTGCTGTAAGGCCACCTAGCAGGGCTAACAACCCACCTAGAACAGGACGCGGATCAAGAGGCGGGCCGAAGAAGAAGAAGAAGGGGGGAAAAAAACTAAAATTAAACTTGAAGCATCCAAAGGCAGCATACGCGGTCTTCAGCAGACGCTTCCTAGAAGAAAAACTTGACATGGCTCTGATCCAAGAACCGTGGATCCATGGTAATACGGTTATGAGTCTAAATTCCGCTGGTAATCTACTGTATAAGACTGACGGGAGAAGACCCATTGATGCATGCTTTTCAAGAAGAGCGTGAAATTCTTACAGATTGCATCGCTGTGTGCGGACGACCACGTCTTCGCATATTATATGGATCTATAAGAAAGAGGCACGAAGATACTAGCCTGCTCAGCTTACTTGCCTCGAGAAGGATCCAATCCTACCGAATCTCTAGCAGATATCGTAACTCACAGTCAGGAGCAAGAAAAACAACTATTAGTGGGCTGTAACTGCAACGCCCACCACACAAGTTGCAGAAGCACTGACACAAACATGCAAGGTGAGATACTTTTTGATTTATTAATCTCTAATAACCTTTCTGTTCTTAGCCGGGGTAATGCCCAACATTTGTCAACAGCTTGCGGCAAGAGGTTTTAGATATAGCTTGTTGCACGGATAGTCTCCAACACCGCATAAAGAGTTGGCACGTTTCTAGTGAGGCGTTCATGTCTGACCACAGACACATAAATATGAATTTGAATATTGCCAACAAAGGCGTGACTCTTACCTATTGGAATCGGAAAGCTACAGACAGGAATGGCTACAGGGAGTCTCTTAAGGAAGTTATCAAAACAACTGATGGAAGCACCAAAACCCTGGATCGGATAGAGTTGTCCGTGGGACAGTTGGAGAAAGGCATACAGATGGCATTTCCCAACCAAAGGGATGTTACATGGTGGAACAAAAGTCAGACTCGGACCCTGTTTAACAGAGCAATCAGAAACAAAAAGGCATCTACAATTCACAAAATCATCTCCAAGTCTCCTCACACACATGTAGGGTTACTCAGAAAACCAGATGGCACATATACTGGCTCAGTAGAAAAAACACTCTGGCTATTAGCTCAAGTACACTTCCCGAACAGTATCCCAATAGATGGAGGGGAGGATAACACATGTCATGCCTGCAGTTATCGCAGACCTAGAGTGGAAGACTGGCGAATGGCCTCCCTTCTATTAAGATCCGACCGGATAGTATGGGCAATCAACAGTTTTAAGCCCCATAAAACTCATTTTATTTGGGTAAGTAAGTTTTGTTTTAATTAGTAAGGCCATTCCACTTTGACATGATAGACGTTATGAGAGTAGCTACCCTCATGACGTCTATCATTTATACACACACACACAGAACAGATTGCCATTGGAACTGTGCTGCGCACATTGCGCAGAATGATACGCGGGTCCAGCGATTATCCTTCACCACAGATATTTAAACTCTCAGCAAGCTATAAAGAGAGTTGAAGGCTGTTTCGTTCCTGAACATAGGTGCTCTATCTAGTAGCACGATAGTCCAGGTCTTGAAAAGATCCGTTTCCATGAACTTATGCTGGACCCAAATGTTTCAGCTGTGGGAAAGTAGGACATTGAGCAATTCAGTGCCGCTCGAACAGAGACTTGAAAGTTGAAGAACAGTTGAGATCGAAGGGATCTAGTAGCAACAAGAGTAACCAGGCGGTGGGTAAAGCTAAATGGATCACCTGTTTCTACTGTCGTGACCAGGGCCATTATGCTTCTAATTGCCCAAAGCTGCTCAAAGCAAATTGCTAAGGAGGCAAGCAGCAGTACGGCGGTTGCTTCTGTTGGAGAAAAGAGAGTTGATGTCTGCATCGTAAACGCACCTTTTGGACCCTTACGTCACTCTGGTAAGCAGTTTCATTTTTATTACGATTCCGGTGCCGAATGTTCGCTTGTCAAAAAAACAGTTTCTTGTAAATTTTGTGGTAAACGACTTTGTGAAACCGTGACTCTGACAGGTATCGGACAAACTTCTGTAAGGTCGACTGTACAAATTTTGACTACTGTTGATATTGATGGCATGGCTTTTGAAATACTTTTTCATGTTTTACTAGACCATTATTTGCGGTATGAGTTTATGATTCGACGTGAAATGTTGTCCCTTGGCATTATACTTCACATGTCGTCGGACAAAATAAGATTTGAAAAATTACGAATAATCGAGGCCTGTGACGTGACTGTTGATTTCGACATTGACCTTGACGTGATAGACACTGACATCCCTCCAATAAGAAAACGTGAACTAGTAGACATATTGGAATCTTTTAAACAAACACAATTTTGTTGTTGATGTACCTACTTGCCCCGCCTGCAAGCTTTTCTGGTCGTTTGTCAAGGCTAAAAAGTCCTGTACTAATGTTATGATAAGCTAATCTAGACAAAAGTATAAGTCATAAGTCATTTATTTCATTAACAAAAATCATTTGTGTTGAAATTTTGTGCAGGTAGGTTACAATCACCGGCACATAACAAATTCATCTTAATTAAACATATAATTAATAAAATTATCTAAGTACTAGATGTATATACAAAAATTTCAATTTAAATAACTAAAATTAAACAATAACACAAATAGAAACAATAATCATAGCAATAAAAATAAATCAAAAATCATACAATTTAGATAAATCAATTCGATAACAATTTTACATATAGGTAACCTACTAGGTATCATTTAAATATTCATCAATAGAATAATAAGTCTTATCTAATAGCCACTTTTTTAGTTTGCCTTTGAAAATGTTAACACTGTAAACACTCTTAAAATCTACTGGGAGCCTATTATACAATTTGACAGCCTGAACGTTAGAGCTGTGTTCAACTACCTTAAACTTTGCCTGCATCAAGCTATTTAAATCTTGCCGGCGAGTCTTTTGCCTATTGTTTCTTTCCTCGATTGTCTCAAATTTACTTAAATATTTAACTAAATTCGTTAGAAGGACTAGTATATAAAGACATGGGACCGTTAATAAATTTAATTTTTTAAAATGGTCTCTACAGGACTCAGTCTGATCCAAACGTAGCATTGTGCGTATTGCCCTTTTTTGCATAACAAACGCAGAATTAATGTTGTAGTTATAACTGTTTCCCCAGAGTAAGATACTACCTAGTCTAGCCATAAATATTGTTACGAAGAAAAAACATTTTTTTTTATTGCAAATAATATTTATTACTTTTACAGTGTGTTAGTTTAATACATAAATAAAAAACAATTCAAAATATAAAAAGCTTATTCGAAGTGGTCTCCATTGGCTGCAACACAGTCCTTTAAACGTTGAGGCCAGTTATCAATAGAAGCACGCACTCTTTCCATGGGAAAATTCTTCACTGCCAATCGTATGGATTGTTTTAGGGACTCCAAATTATCATGGCGTTTAGAGCAAGCCATACTCTCTAAAACTGACCATAAATCATAATCCAGCGGATTAAGATCGGGACTAGACGACGGCCAGTCTTCAGCTCTGATGAAGTCCGAAACGTTCACTTCCAACCAAGACTGCGTGGACCGAGCTTTATGACCCGGCGCTAAGTCTTGTTGGAAGGACCATACTTGGTTATTGAACATGGTGTTGTTAAGGGGTTTAACTACCTTCTCAAGAATGGTATCTTGATACACTTGTGCCGATGTTTTGATACCTTTTTCACAAAAATATGGCTCAGTCACTCCTTCATAGCTAACACCCCACCAAACCATCACTGAAGTCGGATAATGCCCACGTTGCACTCTGTCGACTAATTGGGAAGCTTCCTTAGAGCTTTGAGCATAAATACGGTCATTTTGTTTGTTAAAATGTTGCTCAACTGTAAAGATTTTCTCATCCGTAAACAAAATTTTTCTGTGACCTCCCTTTGCGTACCGCTTCAGTAGTTGCTTCGATTTTACCACCCTATTCTTTTTTAAATTATCAGTTAAAAAATGACCAGTGCGTCTCTTATAGGCTGCAAGTCCTAAGTCATCTTTTAAAATGCGTGACATGGTTCTGGGTGCTATCTTCATCTCCCGAGATAAAATCTTTTGCTTTCGGACAGGATTTTTTCGAATTCTTTCCCTTACTGCTTTGACCACCATTTTCGTACGAACACTACGTGGACGGCCAGATCTTTTTCTGTCACAAACAGAGAAGGTCTCATTGTACCTATTAATAGCTCGGTACACAAACATTTGACTAATACCAAGCGTATGGAGAGTTTAAAAATTACATTCGGCTCCATACCAACTTTGTGTAATGCAATCACAGCGATTCGGTTTTCTTTATCACCCCACTCCATTTTAATATAGCAAAATATTGTACAATGTATTGGCGCCAAAATTAGAAAATACAATGAACAATCATATAAAAATGACAGATTCCAAATTCAAATGTAATATCTTTCTTATTTTTAATTGTAACAGTATTTATGGCCAGACTAGGTATACCTTAATTTGGATTCTATGAGCGCAAAATATATAGTTTTTAATTCTACAACTGCTAACTCATCCCTTAAATTTCTAATTGCATAGCAGGCAGAGCTCAAAGAATTTACAATCGTTGTTGTGTATAACAATAGGATGTGCCTACACAAATCACCGTTGTATCATTCCATGTGAAATGGCACAGCAATGATTTATGTAGATACAATCAAATCTATTTACAATCGTGTTAATGATGCTGTTAGAGCTGGCCCGAACCCTACGGACCAGGGATGCAGACCATTTGCGCATTGTGGTGTAAAAACATTCAACGTGCGCCTCAGCGAACATCCCTGATGCGCTACAAAAACGGGGCAGCCCCAACAGCACTTTGAATGCATTATTATATTGGATACGGAGGTTGTTGTAAGACTTTTGAGTATATCTGGCCCACAGATTGCACGTGTAAAAAGATGGCGCGGTGGAAGTGTATCCGACTGCTACGCAAGAGGTCGTGGGTTCGATCCCCACCCAGGATAAAACTTATTGTGATGAGCGTGATGGTTTATTCTGTATCTGGGTATTATTTATCTATAATATGTATGTATTTAGAAATATATAAGTATGTTTATCAGTTGTCTGGTTTCCATAGTACATGCTCTGCTTAGTTTTGGATCAGATAGCGTTGTGTGAGTTGTGCCTAGATATTATTATTATTATTTTTATTAATATGCTCGAAACAGTGTGATTTTAACTTGTGTTGAACATCGTGCAAACCTGCGAGCCAGCATATTCGCTCTCACTGACAACGCCCTCCGTTCCCTTGCTATGTCTTCATCGTCCTTGAGCCCGGGAGTCAGGATGTGACCCAGCTACTTAAAAGAGTAGACTCTTTGTAAAAGTTCTCCATTAAGAATAATAGGTGGTATTGTGTCAGGACTCTTACACCCGGTGTCAAAACCAGGATTTGACTTTTCTTTGCATTATACACAAGCTCATGACTTTCAGCGTACTTCTCACAAATGACTAGTTTTTTCAGGCCGCAGGGCGATGCGCTCAGCAGCGCCATGTCATCTGCATAACTTATATTATTAACACAAATTCCGTCAATATGACATCCGACCTTAGCGCTGCTGAGTTCACCGATCAGTTCGTTCACATACAAGTTGAAAAGCGTTGGCGAGGTTAAACCCCCTTGCCTCACCTCGCACTCCAACCCATATGAAGCCGACATGGCGCCTGCCCATCTTACATTGTTGGCCTGGTTTCCATACCAATATTTAAAAAATATTAATAATTGATGGTGGTACTTTAGACTCGTTCAACTTACCTAAGAAGATATCGTATGAAACCAGGTCAAAAGCCCTAGAAAGGTCCAGAAAACAGGAGTAAATAGACGTTCTGCGCTTTGCATAATAATTGACAGCATGCTTCAGACACAGGATAGCGCTGTCTGTGGACAGTCCAGGACGAAAACCGAATTGATTATCGTGTAAATTAACATAGTTACTCAACTGTGTATTAAGCATACTATCAAGCACCTTCGATAAGACATTAGCCAAAGAAATGGGCCTATAGTTGGTCTTATCAGCCAGGTCACCTGTTTTTTTTTCACAATTGGTACTACAACAGTAAGCAACATCTCTTAAGGTACGTAGCTATGGCTGACACAGAAAGTACTATATACTTTCTGTGTCAGCCATCGACAATACTCTGGGCAAGTGAGGGCCCGCATACCGAAGATGCTCAATGCTAGGCCGTCGTGTCCCGGCATGTTATGCATCGTCGGTGTGGAATCTTATGTATAAAGCTCATAATCATAGAATAGAACGTGTTCAAAAAGTTTCACGCGATACCTAAGGTACAAATCTAACTGTCCCAACAATGCTGAGTACCCACAAAGGCTGACCTACTTCAGAATGACAACATTAAAGAACCGTAGAAAAGTACAAGACTTAATTTTACTCTATAAAATTATTAATGGCTACATTCAGATCCCAGGTCTCTTATATATCTGTACCGCACACTGTACCAAGATCTGACCGCAAGCGAAATGTGTTCACACCATTTACCCCTCGAACAAATCTTAGTCTCTCTGCGCCAGTTACTCGACTGATGAGGACATGCAATGATTACCACAATAGCGTTGACTTCTCCTTACTCATTTTTATATTTTCGCAGACAAGTGCTCATGAATAAATCATTAGTTTAAACTTATTAACAGCTTGTTGTGCTTTATTTTATTTTATTTTTATTTTAATTACTTAGTTAATAACTAAATTTTAATGCTTAATGTTTGTATAATAATTTAAATTGGTGCTTACATTAGATTAATTATTTTTTAATGAAAATATTACTTATAAAATTAAGTCACTCAATTTATTAATTATTTCAGATTAAAATGTATCTAATAATAGTAATAGAATCATACAATTTCATTGTAAAATTTGTTTAGCTTCTTAAACGTAAATGCATATGACTTTGTATTGATAATTACCTACTTGTTATTTGGAGACTATTGTAACATTAAATACAAGTGCTGTGCACACCTATAAGTGACAGGTTTAAGCTAGTATGTAAGTAGATGTCCTGACAACTTTAGTTCTGTTGGAGTGACATAATAAAATAAATAAATCAATAAAATTGCCACTCGTGAACACTGCGCTAAACGCATTAGTTATTGATCTAATTTTATTCTTGTTTAATGAGTTACTTTCATTATTTGTACCTTGAGTTTTGTAGTGTCTATAGACTACAGGGTGATAATATGCAGACAAGTACTGGAATAAAATAAGTTTTTCTATTTATTTTGCCATAGACGAATGTTCACTAGAAAAACTAATACTATAGTTTTTCTAGTGAACTTCGAACGAGTAGCAAATGCGCACTAGCTTCATCTTGTTCGATTACTGACTCCATGTCCAACAATTTTGATTTGATGGAATCTGCTGTTATGCTAATCCCTAAATGTTCGATGGCCATGATCATTGGGGAAAAACGATCAGGCAATCCTGCTGACAGCAACAACCCTATCCACTGGTCATATATTTCAAACCCCGTTCCACTTAATTTTTGCGCTGAATCGATAATCTGAGTCATAGAGCTGCAACTTTCTAGACGTATCGAAATTAAATTTCGCAGCAGACTATCCTTCGTGAAAAACCGTTGTCATCAAAATAATTGTTGTAGTTTTTCCCACAATAGCTTCGTAGTAGTTACATTTTTCACATGTGCATACAAAGACGGGTCGATTGTCATGATGATCAATTTCGCTTTGGTTTTTTTGTCATCTGCAGTTGCACCACCACCAACCCCTTCTTCTGGATTCACACAATGGCTCATGCCTTCGAGGATTAGGAAATTCTTTGCCGCAAAACACCAATAACTATAATTGTCTCGAACCTTTAGCTTAGGTACATTTATTAGATACGACCACAACTTCGTGAAAAAAATGGTACAATCGTCTTTCACACTTCACAGCACAGTAAAAACACACGTTTTGATGGATAGTCCTTTTTTAACATCGTTTTAGTCCTAAATTCTTGTTAAAAAGCTCTATTTTATTTAAAAACAACAGCACTAGGCACTATCATGGATATTTTACAACAGAACCATTTAAATATTTTCGTATTGTCTTAAGAGGTATCGTTAAATTCGTCTCAGTTCTGAAAGTGACACTTATTAACCCTGGAGTCGTACGCGGATTACAATAGTAATCCACTGTTGCAAAACTTAGTATTTCAGAAAAACTACGCATTGGAATTGTTTGTAACTTCATGTATTTTATATTAAATAGTTTACGCATTCCCCTAAGTGCAGCGCGAGCACCTATCGCTTCAAAGTGTTTGTCAGGAGCCCCGTAAAGTTCGCGGATTACTATTGTAATCCACGCGACCTATTACGTAAGTATTTTTTTCCAGTTATCGTTAATATTTTTTTAACATTTTACGGTTATTTTTAATGTATTTGTTTATGTATCTGTTTTTTATTAGACTATATACTATGTTATATGAATTTAGACTAAAAAGTACTGGCTTGATACATATTTCATTTAAAAATAATTAAAATTAGAATCACTGTGGATCAAAAGAGTGCTGCTCAAATTGGAGCTTCGCTTAATGAAGGTGCTGAGGGTAGCTAAGATTCTAAAGGTGGTTCCAGCTCGGATGATGAAGAAGACTTTGTTGAGGAGCAGAACCACGAGTCTGAATCTGAGCAGGAGGACATCTCAAATGAGGTATTTGAAAATGACTCTGTATCAGCAGATCATCAGTATTATGTTGGTGTCACACTATCTGGTCAATGACTGTGCCCTCGAATAGAGGAAGAACTCGCAGATACAGTTTTGTTGATTCTGCTAAAAGACTTTTTGAAAACCAGACTACCAACATACATACATATAGCGAACAAAAATGTTGAGAATATTACTCGCCGTGAGTTTCTCATTTCACTCTCTTTGATATTGATGGAACCCTTGGCTCACCAGAGGATACAGCAGAAATCATTACCACCGAATTTAGCTTTCAATATAAAAGATTTTTGAAATATATCTGAAGTCGGAGCCCAACTATCTACCTCAACATCATCGCGAAGTAGCTCGATAGGTCGCTGTCATAACTGCGGTAGGTCACTAAATAAAAGCACTTGCCGATCATGTAAATCTTGTCACAAATTCGTTTGCCCGGACCATTCCAAAGATATATGTTCTTCTTGTTTAGAAATTAATTATTAGTTTCATAATTTAACTTCAATTTATTATTCGATCCCAATTTGAAGCCAACGAGCCATTTTTGTATTAAAATAAGAATAAGATTTTTAATTTTTTTTTTTTAACTATTTAAAGTTAATATTTTTTGTTGAGTTAATTTAAATCATATAAAATACTGTATGCTACTTCGTTTTTAAGCGGACTAAACCAAATTGATTAATACATTCTAGTTTTAGCCTTAGTTTTAAATGGATTACATATGTAATCCACGCAACCACTTACGTCCCTTTTCTATGCGCGACGACTGTAGGGTTAAATATAAAACACAAAATATGTCAGTTATTAATTTTAGGCAATTGAGTTTTTTGTTTTGTAATAATTTGACTGGTTCTTACAAACAATTTTAATAACCATCCTTATATTATTTCAAATTAATACTTTCAAACTCGCTAATTTTGTGATAATTAACTTTTATTTTAAATGAACAAAGTTAGCTCATCGAAAATTAAAATGCGGTTAATTAAAAAAGGTGATATAAAGTTTCCGTCAAAGTACTTGAATTTGAAAATGTTTAGTTAAATATTAGTGCGCTACTTCCAGTACTGGTAATATTAATATACATACACAATATACACGTTTACCTAATAAATACTATTACAATGTTATTACCTTGAGCTTAGATAATGAAATGAAGAAAGAAAACAATAGACACGTACATTTATTTCGGCAAACAAAAACCCCTCTCTACACCTACACCCCTCTTTTTTATCTGAGGATAATTTCATGCTTAATCACAAATTAACCCGTACAGACTAACTGAAAACCTAAAGTACAAAATTTGAAGGCAAGTTTTGAAGTTCGTTAACATAATAATTTTAATTAGTTGGCTTTAATATCTTAGCAAACAAGCTGAAAATCACTTAACTGTGCTAATTATCGTAAGTCTGACCGTATTTTAGAAAACGGAAAAACTTTTAACTTATTTATAAAGTTTATTCGTTCTAAGCGCAAACTATAATAATATTTCAAGGGAACAGAAAATAGATTTCTGAACGAATTTGCCACCAGGAATTTTTCCTGTACAATTTTTAAAGAGAACGTAAAGTCTCTTAGTAGAAGACCGGAAAATAAAATACTTCATAACAAGATTTTTCTTACCATTATTGTGATGGAATCAATTGGTGAATATTTATTTCTCAAAAACATTTCATTTTTCATTGAAATACCTACCACTTACTGAAGTGGTTACACAAACTTAGGTTTTTTACAACACGCCAGTGCGTGTTGTAAGTTTGTATAGATGTAGCTCCAAAGCACAAAAGACTGCATTAGACAATGAATAGGGAGCCAGTAGACACACACACCCACACACACACACGTATTTGATTAATTAACATTTAGGAACTGATTATCTATTAGGGCTTTTATTTAGACTGTGTTCCTTGATTCCTGATCCCTAAAAAAATTAAGAGTAATCAAAAATTCGCTATATTTAACCATAAATATACCTACTCAAGTAATAATGTTAAACTGTCTACAATTTAATATCATTTTAAGCTTCAATGTTAAACCACTGACTAGTAGATATAAGCTTCATTGTTAAAACCTACAGCTTTGTGGATCGGATGCCTAATCTTATAGCCTTTGTTTATTATGAAAACAGACTATAGATAATAATGAAATAATCTTTGATATTTTTAATAAACCAGCATTTTGAAATATTCTAAAATATTTTTTTCGTCTGCTTTAAAGTTCAGGGGCCGTACCATGAACATTTAGATTATTTGCCAAGTACAGGGCAGTTCAACATCGTGTTTGAACCTGGCAGGTTTATAATTTGTACCATGAACTTTAAAAAATGCTGTCCTGCAGCAACGTTCTAAAACACGTTTTAATTTTACTAATTTTATAAAGCTGAATAACAAAAACAAACTCAATAAAAGCTTGATTAATCAAAATAAACGATTAAACTTCTGTGCGTCTTTTAAAAATCATAATATCTACTTTAAATAAGACACTAGAATGAAGTTATAAATTCCCTTAGGGAGGATACGTTTTCGAACGAGCTTAGCTACATGTCAAAGATAGTGCTGTCAGCATATGTTTATATTCTATGTAGGGTGCTAAGACTATCGTGATCTCGGAAAATGTTTAATTTTTATCTCTCTCAATCAAAATGCATTTTGTCTTGATACTATTGCATGTTTTTCTTCGAAGTAATACATAATGATGATAAGCAAAATTATCAATAGTTGTACTTACTTACCTACTACTTATGTGATTTTATACATGGTATCTCAATACTACATGTAGGTACCTATTCCATTGCTACATAATTAAAATTTTAAAAACAAAATCGTAACTAGCACAAATAACGAGACCATTATAAAAATCCATTAGTATGGACAGCCCTATAGGTAGTATGTTTAGCTAGGACATTGGTGACCGTAGATTGTCACACCCTAATCTGAGGTCACACCCCTCGGTCCTGTGCCTAATCTCAGTCCGGTCGTGTCGGATTTATATCCAATCTGACTGAGAGTGAGAGAATAAAGAATGCACTTGTATCTTCGCATACCAAATACTTGTGCACTATAATATCTCTAAATTAAAATACTCTTTGCTAGTAGGTCAACTATTTATACATCAACTGCATGCTTATACATAGCTTGGCAAAGATAAGGATATTAAGAGACCGTTTTGAAATTCAATTGCATAGACAGTATTCCTATTGATAGTA
Organism: Herminia tarsipennalis; assembly: GCA_945859575.2. Taxonomy (NCBI): domain Eukaryota; kingdom Metazoa; phylum Arthropoda; class Insecta; order Lepidoptera; family Erebidae; genus Herminia; species Herminia tarsipennalis. Next base: position 25,617,872 of record OX243834.2, on the reverse strand, counting down.
ATAAAACACACAAGGTACTTAAGTTTGTTGAAGCTTTTATTAAGTATGGGCATTAACATAATTATTTTGTAGACTAAACATTCCTGCCAAATTTGGAGTTTACTACAATGTTTATTACAATGGCTACAATTTCTTTACTGAGTTGATAACACTTAACAAATTTATCTGAGAAAGACAAAGTTTTGCTAAACTAAAGTAAATTTGAAAACAAATCAAATCAATTTATTTTTGCGAATATGACTAGGAACCTCTGTACATTTTTATATGGGAGCTACATAATACTATAAGTCTTTTTGTCATCAGTCAAAATATTGTAAGTAATGCTCCTTTTTTATTTACCTACATATTAAATTAGAACAACAATATATTGCGAAGTAAAATAATAGTAAATAACATTGAATTGGATTTTGAGCTATTTATCACTGTGTATCACTTATGTATTACAACCTACTACACTTACTTGTTTTAATAAATGATTGTGTATTTATGACAGTATACAAAGAAAAAAGTTATTACTATTTAGGTACCTACTTTTTTTCATTTGTGATGTTTCATTTAATCAGACTACATATTTCACTATTATAATATTTTTTTACTTTTACACTACCTATTCAATAAAGTTTTATTAGTTGGTAGGAATGTGTATGTATGCACTTAATAGCAAAATAAATTGCTTACATGAATCAGTAGGTAAACTTAATTCTACAGTTTGCATAGATACATTTCTTTAGAGCTTTAAAGCCAATTTCTATTGAGTTGCTCTAAAAGGTGACATCATATCTTAAAAAGGACACAATGTATGGTATATAGTGATTACACTAAATTGGTTATCCACTCTTTGTGCATTTAAAATGCATAGGAATATTGTTTCAATTTGCTTTCTAAAACTCATCTTTAAGTGTATTTTCCAGTTAAAGTAATAGTCAAAATTAATACCTAAGAATTTTATAGTCTCTTTCACTTGATTATCAGAAAATTCAAGAGGTTGTTATTTCAATATTAAGAATTAAGTATTTTTTTTCTATTTCTACATTTTATCACAGTTTGTACATTCAACAAATTTCATGTAAGTACATATACTAGTAAATCATGTTAGGCATTCAAATTAATGTATTTATTGTCACATTTCTTGCATTTTCTAACTAGGCATGATTTACTACTATAATAGGTGGTATCATGAGCAAATAAAACATCTTTTGTTCGATAGCTTTAAGTAGGTCGTTGATACACGTAGTAATAAAGTTACTTATTTCACTGAATTCTGTCCAAGAAACATGAACTTATCTTCATCGCACTTAAACGTAAGTCTTATGAGTTTTGTTCACAGAAACACAACACTTTTTACATGGAATATACATCTCCATTAACACTGCTATCGTAAAAATATGTCAATAATTACTTTTATATTACGTATTGTATTGATAATACGATAAACATTTCAATTATAGTTAGTTTACAATAGCTGCAAAATTTGATAGCACGGCAGTTCAATTATCGAGTTTCAAGTGTCAAAAGGTCTAAAATAGGCGCATGTCAGTTTCTAACCTGCTGTCAAATTCAAAGAATTGACAATTAAACAATAGGCCGCTCGCCGGTTTTAGTGACGTCATCGCTGACTCGCCTGCTTTTTGGCAGATTATTGTTCGAAATTAGCAGGACAGTTCAATTTTCGTCTTTAATTGACCTGTTATAAGAGCTCATGGTACGGCCCCAGGTCTTTAAGAATCAGGTCGGTCTGTGGGAACATATTACTCGAGCCTATGACGTCTGTCGAAAGTTACGAACTATTAAAACTTACGAGTCTTAACTTACTACAAGTTTTACGTGTGTTTTGAATCTTAAAATCCCCCGAAAATATTTTTTTTATAACGAAGAAATTACCTTGCAGTCGGGTAATGAAGTCCTCATACAACAAACGAGGTATTCCCATCTTACCGTTTCAACTAAGAATTTAAATTACGAGTTTTAAGTTAAGAGACAAAAAAAACATTAATTACGAGTATAAGCATTTACGTTTACGGAGTCTTGTATTACTATACTTATAAAATATAGTTAATATGTCCCGTATGAGGTCATTATGATTAGCATTATGTTAATTTCTTTATTTCTCTTCATTTCGGTAAAATTTTAGTATGTAATTGCTCTATTGATTGTCTTTGTCAAATCCGTAGGTACTGGTCCACTACTGCGCAAAGATCGGGAAAATATTTGTGCAGCATTGCATGCAAAATACAATAAATGAAAGCATGCGATTCCACACTTACGTGTCTGGTGATTTATCGTTCATATTTTTTTATTATGTCGGTAAGATCGAAAAAATATTATTCATATTTAATCAGTATGTAAATATAGGTAATTGCCAAAAAACACGATTTACCAAAAAAAGTACCGAGCTAAGCTCGGTCATCCGGGTACAATAATTCATAAACTGGTATTAAATATGCATTTCTTTATTTCTCTTCATTTCGGTACAATTTTAGTATTTTATTTTTTAGTTGCCCTATTTATTGTTAAACCCGTAGGTACTGGTCCACTACTGCGCAAAGATCGGGGAAATCCTTGCGCAGTAGTGGACAAGTACCTTCGGGTGCAGTGCATGCAAAAAAAAAATATGAAAGCATATGTTTCCACACTTACGTGTCTGGTAATTTATCCTTCTACTTCTCCTGAAAAGCATTCACATTGTTGTAACTAAAGTTATTGAAAAACCTCTTCAAAGTTGCCATGAACAGTAATCAATAACTATGTAAATCATGAAGCAATTTTTATAGGCATTTCTTGCCAAAGACTTTACAAATACAATAATTGCATTTGGAAAGATAGAAAAATTTGAATCCAGACTCAGGAATCGAACCCGAGACTTCCGTAGCCAAACCGGGGCCAGAAGCGAACCACCTATCTGGACTATGTTACTAGATATCAAATTCTTCCATCTCTTAATGCTTACGGGTTAGGCCCCCGTAGCGCTAAAAAATTTTCTATCTTTCCAAATGCAATTATTGTATTTGTAAAGTCTTTGGCAAGAAATGCCTATAAAAATTGCTTAAATATTCGGCCTGCGTCATCATAATTTGTTAGAATGCTCTCTGTAACGAATCAATAACAAAAGCCGTGATAGTTCTTTAACTAACGACTAGATGGCGCTACGGGGGCCTAACCCGTAAGCATTAAGAGATGGAAGAATTTGATATCTAGTAACATAGTCCAGATAGGTGGTTCGCTTCTGGCCCCGGTTTGGCTACGGAAGTCTCGGGTTCGATTCCTGAGTCTGGATTCAAATTTTTCTATCTTTCCAAATGCAATTATTGTATTTATGTAAATCATAATAATAATTGACAAAATCAATTTATAACTATTTATTATACGGTTAATTTCCGTATAATAAATAGTTATAATCATGCAACGTAAAAGTTTAAATGTTAGTATTTCACACTAATATTAAAAAGGCGAAAGTTTGTGAGTATGTGAGTGTGTATGTTTGTTACTTCTTCACGTCTAAACGGCTGGAGCGATTTTAATAAAAGTTGGTATGAAGTTAGCTGACACTCTGGATTAACACATAGGCTAATGAACCGCGGATAACATCGCGAGGCACAGCTAGTCATTTATATAAACATAGATTATAAAAATATCTATTGCTTTACGATTGTGAAACAAAAACAATATAAATTCCACAGCTACAATCAAAAGCAGTGCAGTTGTAGTTTTGATTAAAACCATGCTTTTCTATGCCCGTTACATTGCCATATTCACTATTGAAATACTTAAACCAAAGTATATTAAAATAAGATGACATGTCCCATGTACCAAAACAACCAAAAAAATATTCAACATAGGGGCAGATTTATACTCGCTATCAAATTACTACTCACTCCCAGATCCCTTATGAGCCATCCAAATTAGAATTCGTACGTCGGAAATATGCTGTATGCTCTTATTGAAACCATTACAATATTTTTACGTACACGTGTACAGTGCACCTTCATGTATACGTCCATGAGTCATTTGTTTACCAATATAATTGAATCTCTCATTCAAATAGTCTACTGCTGACGGTTCGACGCCTTCCATACCTATTTCATTCCAGCCAATATGTTAGGTCGACAGCACATCTAGTTCGCCTATCAATGAAACATCAATGAATTTCATACTCAAGCCGGTTTTGACTACAGCGACTTCTTATCATCGCGTTAGTTATGAATGTTCTTTGTTGTACTTTTTAGTAGCTAAACTAAAAATTCATATGATTAACTTTCTCACTAGTTCAAATTCAAAATTTTAATTGCACCTTTTGATGGGCAAAATGGATCGTGATCTATAGTTGCAGTAAATTCAATGTTACATCTAATACCATATGTTTTCAGAACATTCTTTTAACTTTAATAGGTACTGACTGGCCAGTGGCTACCAAGTTTTCATATCTATACCTTACCATATGTACTGCAATTAAAAAGAAAACCCATTTCTCCATCTGCTTCTTCGGCTGTATGCTTCAATACAATGTTGCCGGAATCATAATCATGAACGTTGATATCAATAGTCGATATATTTTCTATCGCTTTTTGACATTTTTTAAGCATTTATTATATGTCGATCAAATTTAAGCCCTTTGAATTACATCTATTGGCTCAATTTTACACGTCCTTTTTAAAAATTAAAAGAACAGTCGATCAACTCGACTGGTTTCAGAACGGAATTCTGATAATAGGCTAGGATCGCGCAAACATTTTGGAAAATGGTTGGATGAATTTTACCTATGATTTTTTATTAGCTTTGTTGTTATGATATTACCCCTTTCAGATCGGACAGAGATTAATTTACACACTGTGTAAAATTGTCGTAGACAGTGATGCGTCTGTTCAAAATTAAGCTGCTCAAGAAAATTCAGCCGGGGAGTTATCATTTTCAAAACCTGTCTGTCTACAAAGATAATAAAACGAAATAAAATGGAGGAAGAAAGGAAATAAAATGGAAAACTACAACAAAGTTATTAATTTATTACTAAACTTTACTGTACTTATAATAATCTAATGTTTAATAAAAACATTATTGATAATAATATATACTTACATAATAAACTAACAATATTGGTAAAATTTGCTGTGGAAAGACTTCTTTATTTTTTCACTATAATGAACTAAATATTAAAATCAAGATTCTGGATGACGCAACAAATATTTAATTATGTTAAATAAAAATGATTCATCAAAGATACACCTCGGGTACTTTCTTCTGCATTGTTTTGAAAACACCTTTCCATAGTCATATGCTTCTCTAAAAAGCGCATGCGCTGATCTGTTCTCATCACTTGGCTCTAAGCTGAAACAGTAAAAAAATATTGGATCCTTATGTCAAAAATATCATTTTTCTTGCTGGAAACTAATATAGAATAGTTACACTAGCACCAAAAATATATATATTAATGTATCGGTAGCGATTTTGAAGCGAAAATAATACAATCATTACATTTGAAAGAAAAAAATGTCACTATTGGTTTATCAAGTTAAATATGTGGTATGTGGTGTTGAGCGGCGCTTGAATAAGACTGCCGAATTAAACCTTCCGCCTCACCACCGGCACTTCAAATGCAAACGCCAAACTTACGTCACGCCATCGTGCGGCCACATGTAACGGCAGGTTTCAATAATCTAACTTTCGATAGATTTGGCTACTAGAGGTAGAATTTTGACATATTTTGTATGTAGCTTAAGTCAAATATATAGCACTAGTAGCCAAATCCATTGATACTTAGATTATTGAGACGGCCGTAAATGAGCCAATATCTAACAAGCGATCCAAAACTTCTCCGACGTATAAATACGTGGGACACTCAGAAAGTTTTGAGAAACTAATTTTTATGGATGAAATATTTTAATTAACTCTTTTCAAAGAACTCTCCACCAGTCATACAAAGTTTCATGCGTCTGAACCAATTTTCGAAACATTTTTTCCAGTCCGCCACAGACACCACTTTCACGGCCTATTCGAACGCTGCTAGCGCGTCTTCCGGCGATGAAAACTGTATCCTTTATAGCATTTTTTTTTATTTTAGGCAATAAAAATAAGTCACACGGTGCCTGATCAGGACTATAAAGGGGGAGACCCAAGACTCTGTCGGGTGTGGTGTGCAGAAAGTTGTTCGTTTTGAGCGCTGAATGCGCGGGCGCGTTGTCATGGTGAAGCATTACCCTGCGGAGCCCGGTATTCGGTCGCCCTTTGCTCATTGCAAACACAACTTCTGGCAGGCATTTTGTGCTATACCTAATATTCCGCGTTGATACCGCTTTGGTCTTGTAATGGAATTGAAACCAGATACTCCGTCAAAGTGAAGAAACTAGCAATAAAAATTTTCCTAGCGCATCTGAGCACGCGCGTTCGTATTAAAACAGCCAAACTGTCGACTGACGCTTTGTTTCTGGATCGTATTAATAATTCCAGGACTCATCACCTGTCATAAACGCGCCGAGACCAGCTTGCTTCAAATTTTGAAATCATATCACGGCACCAGTCCAGACGGCGCTGCTTCTGAGCTTCGGTGAGGTAGTGTGGCACCCAACGTGATACTACCCTCCTCACGGGAAGGAGCTCGTATATAAACTTCTTAACGCTTCTCAAATCAATCATAATTCGCCTGTTTTCTTATTATTTTTTTTTATTACTGCCAGCACACTTTCTTCCATGACAGCCATCGTAGGACGACCACTTCTTTGTTAAAAGTAAGTAAGGCGACCGTGCTTGAATTCGCTATACCAACGGAAGATTTTGAAGGTCCTTCATCCATAAAAGCCATTAGAAGTCCATCAAATTACTCATCAGGTTTAAGGCCATATTTAAAATCGTAGAAAATCATAGCGTGAAAATGTTGTCGATGCAGATCGATTTTTATATGAGCCACGATAATTTAATTTGGCTCTAAAAAATATGTGAAGGGAATATCAAAATTCGAGCAATGGTATTTTTACTTTTAAAAAACCAAATTTTTCAAAATAATTTCAAGTGGCCAGTGCCTTATACATAAAAACTTTTTTCGTAATACTTTCCGAGTGACCTGGTATAGGTATTTGTACATACAAATATGTAAAACCGAACCGTTCGGTTTATGTATAGTCGTAAGTTTATATGTACGTGTATGGTTTTGTTTATGTAGGTACGTATATATTATGTTTTGTTTTATCTAACATATTTTTCTTGTGTTGATATAAAGTTGATTGACCCTGTCAATCTGCACCCCTAGAATTATAGGTACCTTTACGTCACCCAAAGGTTGACTGGTAGAGAATGCTTTAAGCATTAAGCCTGCCTATGTACACCAATATTATGCCAGTACTACTATTATGCAAAAAATCTATAAATAAATAAAAAAATATATCCATCGATGGTTGCACGTGGGCAGTCGCCCAGCAATCCGCGCGGTGTGAGGTCATAAGTTTGGTAATCGTTGGCTAAACAATATAATTTCAGTGATAAATTCCAAAGTTTCCTTTATTTTCATATAGACAACCCGAAACCAAAAATTGGTGACCCCGTACCGTGTAAACAATAAAAGTAATCATCATAAGTCATTTACATGAAAATTACAACATAAAAGGTCATCGCGATTTTATCTCCACGGGCGAAAAAATCGCGAAGATTCCGCTCTTCTATCGTCGGGTACGTTTCCGCGACGAGGTCTCGTACAAAGGTCTTATTAAAAGAGTTCAGTTAGTCATAGACTATTAATGTGAGCGTCACGATGGTAGGACCAAGTCTTGAATTTCGAAATGACATATACAAATACAGTACGTTCTTCACCTTAAAACATATTTAACAATTTAAAAAAATACGAGGCGATTCTGCTGTAAATGATTCTCAACTTCGATTTCTAAAATACAATATTTTGTTAATTATTTTTATAATAATGAAAAATAGAAGGACTATATTTATATACAGAAATTTTATGTTGTCCCTAACTTATAACAAAAAGAATTAGCGGACTTGTCAATATTATCAGACGAAGGTTTGGTGTATATAAATGTAATTACCATAACTACCAACACTACATACCACATGTTTAACTTGATAAACCAATAGTGACAAATTTAATTTATTCGTTTCCTACAATACTTGTTAATATTTTAATAATACAATAGTTGCATTTTAAAGAAAACTTTGAAGTTCAGGCCCAGGAATCGAACCTTAAACTTCCTATCACGCTCCGGTAAAGTAATTGGAATTCTTGGGTTCGATTCCTGGGTCTGAACTTTAATTGTTTCTTTCAAATGCAATTATTGAATTTATAGCGTAATGCTTTTGTATATGAGTCGAATAGGAGACGAGATTTTATGTGAGTTATTGACTAGTTTATTTTGGTTAAAACTAAACTATTTATATTAAATTCTAAACAAATACATTTATAATAATCTGATAATTTTACAATTCTTACATGTACGTGCTTGGGCGTTGTGTTAATTTTGCATTATTTAAAAGAATATAATAACTGAACAGGAAGTGTAAAACATCACGTCCCTGAGTTTTTTATTTGCTATATACTTATTCTATGGCTATCGTTATATATATTCCCCATTTTGAAAAAAAATAACACACAAAAAAATATACAAAAGTTATACATTGTAAAGTTAATTTTATGTTATAATTGAAATCTCACGGTTCGACGTGATGTTCGCCCTGAACGTGTTTTTATCTCTGCTTGCTTCTTGTGTTTTGTATCTATATTATCGCTATCTATGTAAGTTTGCTGTTTTATCTCCTCGTCGTGTATCATAAAAGCAGGTTATAATCGATCAATAGATTCGGTTTCCTCATAGAATTCTATTAATTTTATCTTTAGCGATTTGTTTGCTTTTAATCGTTCTAGTTCGTCATTATTATCAAATAAAAAGCGTAACCTTAGATTACAGTACTATAAGTCACGAACCGTGCACAATAAATCTAAAAACACTAATTATAATAAAATATACAAAAAGTGCTAGGTTACAGCTCAAAAATTAAGCAATGAATCTATTATATACAAATCTAAAAATGTAAAGCGACATGGCAGATAATAAATACTATCATTAATTCAAAAATATAATTTCTAAAGACATAACACATTTAATAATTAATAATAATTAAAAATCCTGTTGATATCACAAATATTTTAACAATTATTTTAATAATTCTACTAATAATAATAACAATAAAATAAATTGTATAAATTTTAACCTTAAAAATAATAATGCCAGTATATTTTTGTATCCCACTAACCCGGAAGAAACAAAAAAAGACAATTATGTCTCTTGAAGACACGCTATCAGTCGGCTATGACAATCTTCCAACAAAAATCATAAAAGCTTGCAGTCAGCACATATCAAATCCACTTGCGCATTTAATTTATTTATCGCTCTTACAAGGAATTTTTCAGCTGCCAGACTGAAAACCACTGTCATAAAGCCTATTTACAAAAAAGGAAATAAAGCTGAAGTAACCAAGCATTACAGGCATACCATGCGTTTGTAGTTTCAAATCTGAGTTATGGTATTATGTTATGAGTGAGTTCAGTGCACTTAAATAAGGTATTCATTACCCAAAAACAATGTTTACGAGCTATATATGTGATAAAGCCCCAAGGGAGAGTTGCAGGCCTTTTTAAAAATCTTTGTAAAACAAAATCCCGATTTGTTTACAACTAAAAAAACAGTTTGTAATTTCAACACAAGATTTTCAAATAAACTAGTGTTACCAAATATAAAGATTGAAATATGCCACAGAAACAGTAATGTCATGTGTATTAGACTATATAACCATCTACCTCAAGGTCTACCACTTATAAAATTTAAAAAAAAACTTTGCGCATGGCTCATTGAAAATTGTTTTTACTCAGTACACGATTTTTTAAGCTATAAATATTATAAACAATGTAATGCATGTATGCACAATAGTTATAATTTGATTGACTATCATAATAAGTATCATCTGTTTAACCCCTTTAATATTATCTAATTAAATACAAATTATTATAATAAACTTAAATATGTAATAATATAATAGTGTAGTTATTTTTTTCTCTTTTGTTTGTTTTTATACAATAATTAACATTTGCATGCCATAAAATGGTAAATGTGCTGTATTATTGAAATAATGTAACATCTCTTGTAATCTCTTGTTTTGTTAGAGTCAAGTGTCCTCCCCTGCCAGCTATATGATTAATGTTGGATATGTAAAAAAACACGGTAGTAGTTTACATAGTGAAAGTAACAGGAAAACTATCACAGCTAAGAAAGCTTTAAAAGTTTGCTACTAACAGCTGATCCAATAAAAAATAAAAAATGTTATACAAATTCTATTGAAACTTATTATTAAGTAGGTATAACGTTGTAAGAATGAAACAAAAAAAAAACAAAAAAACCCAATTTTTAAACCGCATTTTTCGAATGAGGGGACTACGGAACCTTACATTATGCGTGGCCTGACATGCACTTGCCCGGCTTAATAAGAAAGCGAGTAGTAAAAGGGCAATGCCAGAATAAATTCGCTTTGATGACGTTGGAGGCACCTAAATACCGACTGACACATAAATTAGCTAAGTTTGGCCACTAACACCCACTTGAAGTATTGGGTTGGCCCAAAAGTTTTTACTAATGGCACAAATGGACGTCTTCGTACTAAAATGCCTATTTTATATATAAATGTGTGTGTTTTTTTAAACTCGTAATCACAAAATTATACCTAGGTATAATTTGGAGATTACCAGTACCTAATTATTTTCTATCTAAATCGACACAATTTAATCAGAAAAAAGGCAACTAAGTATGTGACTATAATCCTGATTTCAATTTAGATTAGCATGGAAATGGATACATTTAAAAACGTTTTGGGTAAACTGTCATCTATTATTACACTAAATAGTCGATGTTGTTCTATCTTTTCGATCATAACAGTAGAGTTTCAGGGGTATATGCAAAGTGTATACGTAACACCTCTATGTATTGTGAAAATCCTATTTTTTCAACGACCTTTAACTGTAAACTATTTTAATACCAAACTTAAACAACAACAGAGTTTTTACGCCCAGGTCACTTAATTTTTTGTTTTTAGTTAAAAATCTTTTGGTTGTTTATATTATTATAATTATGTTATTTGTATGTCATTATCACTTTAAAACTGGGGGATCCCGCGCATTCCCATCAGATTAAAGAGTCACAAAAAAATAAGATTTTGTGGAACACGATATCTAGGAGGATGATACAAAGTGTTAACGATAACGTTCAAGTTTATTTAGAAGTGGTTATATACATATATATTTTTTAATATATATTTTAAGAAGTACCTATACTAAGTAGTATATAATAAGGTACATTTTTCTAAGATTTATCAATATCATAATCATAATCATTTATTCATATAATAATAAGTACATGCTTATCAATTAAATAAAAAAAATGTATATACAAATCGTTGTTTATTTGAAGACCTTTTTGCGCAAGAAGGACGGTTATGTTTTTCGAGTGTTTGTATATCCGTACCACGCGTGAATACGTTGACAACTCGAGATGTCGTTTTTTTTTTTTTTTAGCTTAAACGCTTCTGTTACCTTATACCCTACCGTTATTAAAAACTCAACTCGAAATACTCAAACAAAATCAAATTATTGCTTTCGTACATAAGTGAGTATCTACAATTATGGCAATAAATATTTGATAAAACGACATGTCAAATTAATAATACTTAACTGACAGCGTTTATATTATTGCATTTCGATTTATCAACATAAGTCAGAACAAGCATTTGTAAATATTTCAACATATACGTTTGTGGATTTGCAAGTGTAATATGACAAAATCAGTTATCAAGTTATGAACGTCTTTGAGTACGAAACACACACATATATATCGAGTTATCTAGTTATGCACGCTATCTAAAGTTGTGATATTTAAGGACATTTCGAATTGTCTAGTTATGCACGCTATCAAAAGTTGTGATATTTTAGAACATTTCGAATTGTCTAGTTTTATCATTATAAAATCACACGAGTCATTTATGAAACTCTTGAAAATGGACATTATATTGTTTATAATAACAAAGCGTGAATTGTTACGTTTACTTACTTTGAGAATACTTAAAATACGCATATAATTTAACTTTTATAAAAATAAAATAATTTCATCGTTTTAAGAGTTTGATGACCGTATTTGACTCAAAATCAACGTTTAGGAAAACTTTAAGCGCAAGGTAATTTGAACTCAATTGTAAACATATAAGGCAGGTTTATACTTGAATGCCTTTCATATTACTAGTCACTGCCGATCTGTAGGTACATGACCAAAATCAGTTCGTTCGTTCAAAAGATCGTGTTGGAACTTGTTAAATGTCAGTATCGAGTATCTCGTCGTCTGAGAAGGTTTTATTGTTAGTTTGTTACTTAAGTGTTTTGTATTACAACAACTGCATATTATTTTTGTAAATAAAAACAATTATTGTGGCTTATAATAATTATGAGTGATAATGAGGAAAAAGTAAGTACGCAAAAATACGTCTGTGTTTATCAGATAGGTTATAATATAAAATTAAATTTGCATTGTGTGCTTGTTATAAATACTGATTGTACAATTGTTTTTTTTATATTTTAGCAGAATGCTTTCAAGGGCTTATTACATAAAAAGCGTAAATTGCTTGAGCTACGAGAACTTGTTATGTCTAAGTCACCTCGTTATCTTTTGGTAAATGAAAAAGGTGAGACAGTTTTTATGCTTTTGTATCGTATTTTTACCATATTTGCTAATTTATTAAATTATGTGTACTCTTACGCTCTTAGCTATTTTTTTGTCAAATGGGTTTGCTGGTGTAGGAGGGAATTGCGTGACAGGTGATGGAATTCTGTTGTTTTAATCACTTTAACTGCCGCACTTAGAGGCGCCCATTAAAGCTAATCTCTGATTTACTAATTTTGTCATTGAATAATAGTCTATATCTTTATGATGTTAAGTACCTTAGGTTTTGCTATAATTGACATTAAAGTAAAATGACGTCACTGTGTGCGGCAGTAAGACTGTATTAAGATGTACTATAAAAAAATATATATTGAAATCAAGTTGTTAAATATGGGAAAATGTGGAATGAATAGCTTAATGAATTAATTAAGATGTTATAAGTAACTTAGTAAGTTTGAAGTCTGAGAATGCTTTTGAAAAATAATCTATTATGTTAATATCTTTTCAGATACATGCAGTTCTGAAATGTTATTTTCAAATGAGCCACCCTCTATTTCTCCTCCCCCCTTTTCTCCATTGACTCCTTTGATACAGGAACTAAGACATAAGAACTCAACTCCAGGCAATTATTTTTCTTTCTTTTTTTATAATTAGATATAAATTTTATACATACTTTAAACGAAATCATATTATTTCAGGTGGGTCTAATTTTGATGTAAGAAGTGACACATCAGAAGGATTGAGATCGTCTCCATTATTAAAAGATCTTGAAAATGAAGATTATACTTCGTCTCCTATTCGGCCTATGTCACCGGAAACGAAAGAACTTTATGATGTATTAAATGAACCAGACCTAGAATTTGAAAATATGGACTTGATGCAATCTCCTGATTTAATGGCAAATAAAACAAATGCTGTACAGGATAACTCTGAAACTGATTGCGAATCTTGTGATGATATTTTATCTCCTAAAGATTTACAAAAAAATACCTCTAGTACTGATAAAAACGATAACAACCTAATAGAAAGTGCTGTTTCTGTAGAAAATGAAAAAATAAGAGTAGAAAACCAGGAAACTATCACTAACATTTCGAACGATAATACACAAAATATAGCTACAGCTTCTACTTCAGGTGAGTATAATAAGTAAAAATCAATGTAAAATAGAAACAGTATAAAATAGTTTAATGAATATACTGAAATACATAATTATATTGTTTCAGATATCAATAGTGTGACAGAGGCAAGGAATGAAGATCCAACTAAAGAAAATTCGAAAGTGAAAAAAAAGGGTAGATCAAGGAAGGAGAAGGAAGAATCTAAAAGACTGAGGAATTCTGGTAAAAGCTATGTAACGGAAAAAGGAAAAAAAGTGGGTGAGAGGAAATTAAATTCACTAAGAACTTGTAGATTAAAATGTTCTGAACGATTTTCTGAATTGGAAAGGAAACAATGTTTTGACGAATATTGGGCTTTGGGCAGTAGAGATCGGAGAGCAATGTACGTAGCTAGTCTTATAACAATATTACCAAAGAAGACACAAAAGACTGATAGCAGAACAGTTCAGAGAGATTATTATTGCAAATATAAACTAATTATAAATAATGAACACAAACCAATTTGTAAAGAATGCTTATGTAAAACCTATGGGGAAACCAAAGGATTTGTAAATATTATAATAGATAAGAAAAAAACACTCTGTAAGCGGAGTAACAACTGCTGATAAGAGAGGAAGGCAACCACCTAAAAATAAAAAAAACGATTGACGATACTACTACAGCTATAAACCATATATTGTCATTTCCAAATTACGAGAGTCACTACTGTAGGAAAAGAACGAACCGAAAATATTTGTCTTCAGATCTGTCCATTGCAGCTATGTATCGTTTATACAAAGAAAGTTGTTCGAACCCCGTGTCATTGAAATTGTACTCAAAATGTTTTCATGACTTAAATCTATCCTTCAAACAACCGGCAAAAGATACTTGCCATACTTGTGATTTACTTAATACAAAGATTTCGTTAGCTCAAGGACAGGAAATCCAGGCTTTAAAAGCTGAACTTGCTGCACATCATACATTAGCTGAAAAAGCTTATTCCGAAAAGAGGAAAGACAAAGACGATGCAAAACACGACTCATCAATTCGTGCCTACACGTTCGATCTTCAGCAATGCTTGCCTACTCCTTACCTCAAAACTTCAGTTTCTTTTTATAAAAGGCAATTGTGGTCCTTCAATCTAACAATTCATAACTTAGCTAATGATCAAGCTATTTGTTATATGTGGGACGAAACGATTGGCGCACGAGGTGCTAACCAAATCGCTTCTTGCATATGGGATTTGCTTCATAATTTACCTGCAAATGTAAAACAGGTCACATTGTATTCGGACACATGTGGGGGGCAAAATAAAAACAACACAGTTGCTATGATGTTCATGTTTCTATTACATCAACATCCAACATTGGATGTGATCAACCATAAGTTTCTTATCAGCGGACATAGTCATATGGAATGTGACTCGGATCATGCTATAATTGAGAGAACTAAAAAGAAGACACAGATTAAAATTAACCATCTTAATGATTGGATACAACTGGTTCGGTCTTCCAAAGTTAAAAACCCCTTTGAGGTGATACCTATGAAGCAAGAACAGTTTCTAAACTTCTCTCAATTAAGTTCAAAAAAAGGGCCGTTCACAATTAAAAAGAAAGACGTCTCTGGAAACAAATTCCTATGGCAACCTGTGAAGTGGTTGCAATATAGAAAACCCATTGGAGAAATATACTTCAAGACAAACCTTGACAGTGACACTCCATTTAAAGCAATAAACTTCAAGAAAAGAGGCAAATACATTATAGATAACATACAGATAATATATATGTTGGCATGTATACTTCTTTGGCACGCTCTAAAGTCTAAATGGCTTAATGTATTTTAGCATAAGAGGTATCGTTACATTCTTCAGTTGCGAGAGTGACACTGAGTACATCCAAATTAGAAAAAAATATAATGGCGGTTTATTAGCACCAAAATTTTCAGTTATTAGTCATGTTTTTTTGTTTTGTAATAATTTAATTTGTAATAAAAATGTTTTCTAACTTAAATAAAATTTATTTATTGTTTTTTTGCTCACAACAAAAGTCTAAACTATAAGTAAGTTTAAAATAAAAATTCAGTTTTGTAACTATAATTACACTCGTTGTTTTGATAAATTGAAACCCGGGTATTTGCACAGTACCTAGTAGTAAAATCACAGTGACTGAATTTTGCATTTAAAATATTGTAATATGAAATTATCTCTACTCTCCTCTGTGGCGCGGTGGGCATGTGTCCGACTGCTACGCAAGAGGTCGTGGGTTCGATTCCCACACGGGACACCACTTTGTGTGAGCCAGAAATTGTTGTCCCGAGTCTGGGTGTACTTTGTGTTCGTGACTTGTATGTTTGTAAAGTCCCCGCAATACAGGGCTTGTACCCTACTGCGGGAGACGTCTTTTTTAAAAAAAAAAAAAAAACATAATCATAAAAAGGTTACATTATCTATATCTATGATGAAACAATAATAGATTGAAATTTGATAAAATCTTAGACGACACGACGTTTTGTTTTGCTCCATAGTTATTAAGTTTTAGAGAAAAGTAAATAGTGCTTTGTCTGGCAACATTCATCAAAAGTAAATAATAATAATTTTATGTTTCTCATTTTCTCAGAAATCTTCCTCTTCGTTAAAAGGGTTTTGCCGGTCCTATAGGAAGCTTACATAGGGACATGGCCCTTTGAGACTTCTAATTTACTTCTACATTATATACAACGTGATTTTGTAACCGTTTTGGAGCTGAAAATGATGAACTCTGTATTAATAACATTGTCAAAAATTAAAAAAAATTTAATCATTTTTTTTTTTAAATGATAAAATTTTTTTTTTTACTTTTTTACAAAAATAAAGTTTCGTTATCTTTCACCGAAACTCATCCTCAGATCTTTACAAAATTCGTAAAGATCTGAGGAATGATAGGGTTAAGCTCAAACAAACCAACCTAAAAAAAAATACAAATATCCGAATTGATAGCCTCCTCGTTTTTGACGGTTAATAAACAATAACAAACAATGAATGGTTGATAAGTTATTGATATCGGCAATAATAGCTGTCCGTTCACAAAAGATACAATACCAACAGTCATAAACTGTTACTGTGGGAGAGATTTCAAAATGTAGAACATAGGTACCTAAGTAACGGTTATGAGGTTGAGGGGTCGAATGTTCGGTGGACTGACATTGTGCAACTATCGATAGAAAACGGCCTTCTCCGTCGTGTCCGATCGGCTCTGCTCGGCTGCGGCCGCGCGCGCTCATATATTGTATTTTAGTCGGTGAGAGCATGCCGACGGATACGCGAGCATGAGCGCGCTTGCACCCGGGTTCCAGCAGATTGTGGACGTGGTCGGCTGCACACGCATCCGCTACACTGCGATCAGCGGTTTAACCGTGAAAACCTAACAGACAGACAGAGTTACTTTTACATTTATAACATTAATATGGATTGCAAACATGCAACCAATCCTATGCATAATAAGCACGTGTCTGCAGACACTGAATTTATTTATTTTTTCTGTTGCTCATGCTGAGCACGCGTAATCGAAACTAATGTTGTATTTGTACAAATAATTTTGACTGGCCTGTTGGTCTAGTGGTAAGTGACCCTGACTCCTAAACCGGAGGTCGTGAGTTTGATCCCCACCCAGGATAAAATTTTGTATGATGAGCACGATGGTGTAGTCTGTGTCTGGGTTTTTTACTTTATTGGAAAGCAAACAATTGTACAATAATAAATTACAGAATTTAGATGTTATACTAAAATTTAGATGATAGTACAATTCGCTATGTATCCCCTTATTACTACGTTAGTTAAACACAGTTAGTAGTTAAGTAAGGTATGAAGAGCAGCATTCTTAAATAAGTGGCGGCTTGCTACAAATATATCTAAGATAACAAAATTATTATTATAGATCTTGACTAAACGTTGGAGAGACGCCCGCTCAACCGCGTTTGTACGACTAGAAGTTGTAGCAAAGAGCGGCCTTCTTGTCGTAACAGTTCTGGGCACTTGGTAACAAATATTATATTTATTAGTTATGGGCAGTCAAACTCTTTATGAACTAGTCCACGCAACATCATGATTTGGAGCAACATACGTCTAGACTTACAAGAGAAATTTATGTGTTTAAGAGCTTCAGTGTACGATCTGCGTTGCATTTGACGTTTTAAGGAACTTTCGCTGAACCTTCTCAATTGCATCGACGTACTTAGAGTAAATTGGATCCCAAATCACACAAGCATACTCGACTTGTGGACGAATCAAGGAATTAAAAAGGTATAAATGTGTGCTCGCACGTTTAAAGTCAGATGATGCTCTTATAACTATATTATACATCTGGAAGGCTTTGGCGGTAATGAATATATTATGTATGTATTTAGAAATACATAAGTATGTTTATCAGTTGTCTGGTTACCATAGTACAAGCTCTGCTTAGTTTGGAATCAGATAGCGTTGTGTGAAAGAGAGAATATTCTAAGATAATAATAATATATATAATATAATATTAATAATAATTCTGTCTCTCTCTCTCTTTGTTACGTTTTCTCACTTAAACCACTAAAGTGATTTAGATGAATTTCAGTACGGAGATAGTTAAAGTCCCAAAAAAGGACAAAGGATAGTTCCGACCGACGTCAACGCGGGCGGGGCCGCGGGCAAAAACTAGTACATGTATTTAAATTAAGTTTTTTAAAACAAATAGCGCGTGTCATTATTTGACTACAAACAAAAACAAAGTAACATTAAAAACAAAACGAATCTACCTGTTGACTATTCTTTTACAGATGTAAACTTTCGTCATATTTTGACACGTGCACAACTTTTCCAACACGAAGAAGCATAATGGAATACGTGATAAATCTTGAAGAATTTTTCACCGCCATTACGTCTGCGGATGTGATGTGAATTTGACAAGTATTTGACTTGAGCATAAGATCAAATAGTTTGGTTTTGAATAATGTATAAAGTAAAATTCCTTCTAGATGATTAGAATTCGGTTTATTTTTCCGAAGTCGTCAATAATAAGCCATTGCGTATTTTAAATAAAGACAAAAGAGATATTTTAAATGTTAATGTTTAATTAAACATTAACATTTGAAATATCTCTTTTTGAATATGAAGTCGCACAGTACAGTCAAAGTTTGAAGTTTCATATATTTCATTTCAGATTTTGAAAGATTAAGGGTTGAAATCGCGTGAATATTTTAGAGACAAATACATTTAATTTCTCGAATCTATTGTGGTCACGAGAGGACAAATCAAATTAACTTTTCGAAGGGCAAAGGCCTTCCTACTCTGTTTCTACGTCTCTTTGTCAATCGCGGTATGAGGAAAATATTTTTCGAAGGAGTTGAACTCGTCTTGCTGTCTGCGACGAGGTCTACTGCGTTGTCGCTTGCCATTTCGTGGAGTCCAATTTGTGATTCGTTCGGTCCAAAAGTCAACCGGCATGCGGTACATGTGTCCAGCTCAGTCCCATTTCAAAGTGGTAACTTATCAAGTGACATCAGTGATGTGAGTTTAAGAACGGATTGTGGTATTTTCTAATCTGGTCTGTCAATTTAATACCCTGAATACTCTGTTCCATTGCTTTTTGGCATACCTCGAGCGTGAACCTCTGCTGAAGTGCTAAGGACCATTATAGCGAGATGCTATAGTAACATGAGTCAAATAAGAGACGAGATCGTATGTTAGTTTTTGACTGTTTATTGACTCACTGTACTGACTAATTCTTTACAACAATATTTGCCCTTATGTACTAAATTATAACAAAAGATTTACAATACAAATAGTCTAGTAGACTTGCTAAGCAAGTTTGCAGAACATGTACGTTTGTTTTAGCATTAACGTCTTCATATTTATAATTTATATAAATAATATTATTGACTATTTAATCAAGTAAAATTAAATTCCTACATTTCTATGGCTACACGCCATAACCATGTTTGCGAACAGTAAGTGAGAATGGAGAGAGTGCATACATCTATAAGCCTCTTTTTAACGAATGGAGGAAGATTACCCTTCGTAAGATCTGTCATGAACCTTCTAGGCGTTATCAGTACGTCTTGCAATTTCTTTACCTTGTCTCGCCTGTACAGAAACTACTTGGCCCAAATAGAGATACTCATCGACGTATGCAATCTTCACTTCTCCTATTTTGATTTTGTGATGCGGTTTGTTCTTCATCACTTTGGTCTTCGATATATTGATATGAAGTCCGACCTTGAGGCTTGTGATTTTAAGCGCGTTAGGCATCTGTGTCAATTCTAGGGCAAGAAAAGGAAAATGTCATCGGCAGAGCAAATATTGAATAATCCCTTATCTTCAACAACAATACCCCTTCTCTGTCCAATCAGCTTTCAGCTTTTTAATACGGCAGTGAATAATTTCGGCTATAATGGGTCTCCTTGTTTAATTTCTTATTGTATGGAAAACAAAATATAATACTGCAGAATATTAAAGAGAAATATTGCAATTTAATGCCAAATTGACGAATGGAATAATGGCCGCTAAAGTGCACAAAGTGGCAATGAAGTTAATTAGGCTCAGAGCGAATAATCCCACAATTCCATTTTACTAAGAATATGAGTTTGAAGTGTAACTACGGAGTTCATAGTTGATTGAGTTAATTTAACGATGCAGAGTCGAGTTACCTTCTGCATAATTGAACTACCTATATCATGACTGCTTTCTGTTCCTTGATAGTTATCGTAAGAATACGTTCATATATGTAACTAGGTATCTATCTAATGTTCCCGCTCGTATCCGAGAAAAACAATTCCGAGGGCTATTCATTCTCTCACAAAATTACCTCATTTGAGGAAATACCTCTTGGCATGTTATGAGATCTTATATTGTTAAGCAAAGAGATTAAGTCGTTTCACGAAGGTATTATAATATTACTAATGTTTTCTTTGGATTATGTTTTGGGATTACAGGGAGATGTTACAAATATATAATTAACCTACACAAAGTACATCTGGGTTCGGAACAACAATTGCATTTTTGAAAGATAGAAAAATTTTAAGTCCAGCCCCGGGAATCGAACCCGAGACTTCCGTATGGGCCGGAATTAAACCACCTATCAGGACTATGTTACTTGACCTCAATTTTTTCTATCCTTGGATGCTCGCGAGTTGGGCCCTTGCATCAAGTCTCGGGTTCGATTACTGGGTCTGGACTTCAAAAAATAAAAAAATTGTATCTTTAAAAAATGCAAATATTGTATTTGTAAAGTAATTGGCAAGAAATGCCTATAAAAATTACTTCAATATTCGGAACAACAATTTGTGGATGAAACAAAGTGATGTCCCGGTGGGAATCCAACCCACGAGCTTTTACGCAACAGTCGTATACACTCCATTGTCGCCATCGCGGTAGTGGGATCATAAACACGCTTTTTTAAAAATTTCTATTGTTTTTTAAGCTTTTTAAGTTTTATACACAAAAAAAAAAACGCAAACAAATCTATATCTAAACTACTAGTCAATACTAACATTTTAAAGAGGTTTTATAAGTTTGTTAGGTTGTAAGGGGGCAATCTCTGGATCTACTGAACCGATTTTGAAAATTATTTTACCGATAGAAAGCCACGTTATTAGTTAGTGTATGATGAGGCTCAAAGAAGTAGGCACACGCTAGTATCATATAAAAATAAACCATATTTTTCCAAAAGTAAGTTAGTGGCTTTTAGAACATTATAGTAAAAAGAGTCGAATCTTAAATAACATTTATTAGTACCTAGAACTATATCGAAATACATACAAGTAATAGATAATCCGAGCACTGAACCGTTTGAGCCGAGCATTGCCATGTTTTTTTTCTCCGGCTTTATCTATTGTTGGCGAACTTGGCATTACATTATAAAATCCCGACGTATCACAAGCGTTGTTTTGCATCTTAAGTGAATAAATAATTTTAAATTTTATTTCATATTGATTTTTTATAAAAAAAGGATTCAGAGGTCTTTGTATACCGGTAGATTGTAACTCTGATATGGAGGTAGTTAGAAGTTCAGGGAATAACAACATAGCGTACTTTTTTTTGCAGTTAATCGACATAGTCGTACACTCGGATGGAGTTACGGGAAAAAGCTAGCACTAGAATAGTCGTAAAATAACCAGGAATACTAAGTACATAAAAAACAAAATTAAACATTTTGAAAAAACCTACATATACATATATATATATATTCCGTTTTAATAATAAAAGGAAGAGTTCGACCCTTTTCTTAGAAATAAATACGTCTATTGTAGCGCCCCCTGGCGGTCTGTAACATTAAAACTTAAGTATAACATGCTCCGGAATGAGACTTATACTGAGCAAAAAACTGTTTCGGAATTGTCTTAGCCATCTCTGCCAAAAATTAATAACCGTTTTGGGAAACATGAGCACTGTAGCGCCCCCTGGCGGTCTAAAACAATAAAACTTAGCTAAGAGCATGCTTGAGATTGAGACTTATACAACGCAACGAAACAGTTTTCAAATCGGCCCAGCTGTTTCCGAGAATAATGGTAACAGACACACACACACACGGACAAACACACACACACACACACCTCTTACCCCAAACGCATATACCGTATCCGTGGCCGTCGCGGCTTAAAAAGGGATTTGGTGATCTTTAAAACTGCTGACGATATATTTTACAAACGTTGCTATGTGCCAGTTATAAACTTCCTAATAACAAAAGAGATTTTCACATCCATTCATCAGTTTACCACCTTAAGTTATAGACAGGGTCCTTATTCACTATCATTTTTTTTTCGTTTTCCGCGCGGGCTTGCCGTGGAAACAAAAAAAAAAGATAAGGACTCAGGAAAGCATACA
Organism: Herminia tarsipennalis; assembly: GCA_945859575.2. Lineage (NCBI taxonomy): Eukaryota > Metazoa > Arthropoda > Insecta > Lepidoptera > Erebidae > Herminia > Herminia tarsipennalis. The sequence continues at coordinate 25,595,259 of OX243834.2, read as the reverse complement.
GTTCTAGATCCAAGTTTATCAAGGTTGACAAATCGTTAATCATAAGTTTTTAATTTTTTTTTTTTTAACTTTTTATTATTTCAACTTTTATTAATAAACACTTGCCTTCTGAAAACCAACCTTTTCATTTGAAATTATATTGAGACAACAAGGATATAATTGAGGCAATGAATTAAAGCATCTGTAAAGCAACTCTGTAAAACAAGTAAAAAGAATGAAATTCTGTAAAGCCGTTATTCATTGCCGGGTGAATTCGAAGCACCGATCAAAGCCTTTGCTCTGAAATGTCGATACGTCAGTGTCTTCTATATGCAGGTCTACATGCAGTTAAGCGAGAAACTACGTGCTCTAAAAATTACTTTCCTTTTCATTCAAAGTGAAGCTTAAGCTTAATACGTCGGCTGATTTTTAAATTGTCAACTTTTTGTGCAAGTTTGTTGTAGCAAAATTTGTTTTTAAGTCCAGCTTATTTCAACACTTAGATATATTGGTGTATGAAAGTTTATAGGCTATTTGGACCATAATGTGCTACACCACGCAAGTAGACATTGCTACAAAATTAGTGACAAATCCCTACGCAGCGGACGGGACGGCGGTATTTTTTATTACATGCTGAATCGGTGACCGCTGTTATTTACAGTTTTGAGAGTTACATATACATTACATATTACTTACGCCAACAAAGAGAAAGACTAAAACGTTGAAAAAAAATTTTTTTGAGGGTACCTACCCTATATGTAAAGTGGAGATGTGATTTTTATTTTCACATGTCTCATCGTGTAAGATATCATTAGATAGGTATTTTATAGATGTTTATATGGTATGTGAATAATTCACGGTAGTAGTATGCATAGTGAAATTAAAAGGAAAACTCTCACAGCCAAGTAGGCTTTACAAGTTTGAAAAAACACGAGCATTTTAAGAGCCACCACTGATCTAATGAAAAGTAACAAAATTTTCTTACAAATTCCATTGAAAATTATAACCCTACATTGTGCGTGACCCGACATGCACTTGCTCGGTTTTATACAAATACAAATACAAATTCATTTATTCACAAGAAATGTGGTTACATATAGATGGTAATAGTAATAAATGAGTTCTTTCACATTCTACCATAACAATGGTCCGTGAATATGTCATACAACTAATATAATTTAAATTTTTCTTAATTTTATAAACACTTGATAATATTGCATGAAAAAATTTATGTTAATATATATATACCTTTGATTATATAATGTCTAGGATGGAGCATTCTCTCAATAAAAAAATGAAGCATTTAAAATCTTTGTGTTAGACACTCTTGTTGGTGAGAACAACTATGGCTAAAACATCGGATAACAGCTTTTTACCTGTCAAAAAGTACGTTCACTTGACCGTACTTTTTGACAGTTCTTTGCTTTAATTTTAGATGCCGGATTAAGAATCTAGACATTATTTAATCAAATATATATATATACCTAGTCCGGCCATAAATACGTATATATACGTAATTTTATTTATTTTTTACAACTTTTTAATTACTTTTAATTTGGAACGCGTTTATTGTTTTTAAAAGTTCTTTCAATTTTGCGCCATTTCATTTATTTTTTCGTGTTGATTATCAAATTACAATATGGATTGGGGTGTTAAAGAAAATAGAATTGCGGTGATCGACTTGCATAAAGTGGGTACGGAGCAGTCGGTCATCCAGACTCTTTAAAAGCTTGGCATCAGCCGTATGGTCGTTTAACCTACTATCAACATAATTTATACAACAACACTTCCTCTGTCAAAGACCATAAAAGATCGGGGAGGCCGCATGCTGTTATAACTACAAAGGCTGTTAATGCTGTTTTGTCGAAATCCCATTAGGAAGCAAAAAATCTTATCGCGAGAAATGAAGATACCCGCTAGGACTCTGTCGCGTATTATAAAACAAGACCTGCTCGGTTCTTATCGTCGATATATAACACATGCCCTATATCAATATTGACAATAACAAAAGTGGATCGATCAAAACGCCTTCTGTCGCGATGCGCAGGTGAAGGGCACATAAATATCCTCTTTACCGATAAATAAAAAACCACGATTAAAGACTATGATAAAGTGTAGGATCACAGTTCTAAAGAAGCTGCTCAAGTGGTCGTGGTGTGTCTTATCAAGGCCTCAGAAAGCTAAATTTTTGTGAAAAAAAGTGAAAACTTCTGCCAAAGTGTATCAAGAGACAGTCTTGAACGTGTTGTGAAACCTCTCTGCAATACACTTTTTTTAAATATACCATGGACTTTCCAGCATGATTCTGCACCTGGTCACAAGGCACGAACAATCCAAGCCAGGCTTGAAACCAACGTTCCGGACTTTATAAGAGTTGAAGACTGGCCCCTTGTCTAGCCCAGACCTCAACCCTTTAGACTACAAGTTATGGTCAGTTTTAGAGGACATGGCTTGCTCTAAACGACACGGCTACATTGAGCCTCTTAAAAAATCGCTGGAGCAAGCAGTGGCGAAATTTCCCATGGAAACAGTGCGTAAATCCATAGATTCGTGGCCAGACAGATTAAAGGCCTGTATAAAAGCCATATGTGGCCATTTAAAGTAGTATATTGTCTTTAATTTTTGCTGAAACTTGAATAAATAGATGAATATAAGATTTAGTAATATTACATTACTTCATTAAAAAAATGCATTTTCATTTGTAACAGAACTTATGGCCGGACTAGTTATATATAGATTTAAGACAGTATAGCTACAGAATACCGGAGAATACAGAAGGAAATCTATATCGATAAAAAAAATATATATAAAAATAAAAAGGCACTTCACTAAGTTAATGCCTCCGACTGCATGAAATTATATAATTATGCAGAAGATCTTGTTTCCATCTTTTTTGTGTTTTTTTTTTTTAATTTAATGTTCTAGTAGTTGTAGGACGTAACCGATGTAACAACTAACTGTTGTCAAGTATTAAAAATTAAAAAAGAATGGTTGCTAACTAACTTTTTTAGTATTACAGTCACAATCATGTTATACTTTTATTGAAATGCTTAAGATAAGCCCTTTAATTTTATATCCAAAATGCAGTATTCAAAACAACTTACGAAGGGGGTACTTTGACGTACGCACCTATAGACACTGCTCACATACATTGAGAGCGTTTACTATGATGAACTTTTTAATAACATAATTTGCATCAGTCCTTTAACATGGTGTATAGTATACTAGTGGCAGTACGTTACCCCCATATCAAGTTTATAAACATTCAAACATTGTAAAATTGCCAATTTGCAAAGAGTGGCTGCGAGTTTTTATTGCCAGGTTCTTCTCCGGCTTTATGTATTGTGTGCTTACTTGGCATTATATGTACATGTAGAATCCCGACGTATCACAAGTGTTGTTTTGCATTCTAAGTGAATAAAGAATTTTGAACATTTTGAATTTAGTTCATTGACTCCGCTCGTTGTCTTCGGATTCAAATCATAATTTATACAATTTTATGAAAAAGGTACTTATTAATTTGCTAACTGATTTTGGTAGAGTATCATGGTGTGACCATCCCGAACGGCATTCGACAAAGTAAATCGGTATTCAGTATATTTGATCCATCCATCAGAACGCTTTCTCACCATATCATTTTAAAAGCATCACAAATCATATCGAATACATTTTAAAAGACAACTTACGTAAGCATATAGATGAAGCCTTGTCGCACCTCATTGTCTGCCGGTCGTGCCCCGAGTTCACAATACAAGTACCTTCCGCATTGTATCGGGTCATACAGCAATATTCTTTTCCATCGTACAGCCGGTTTCTGTAGAGTTGAAAACTTATTGTTATACAATCAAAATAAAATGAACGTTGAGAGCAATAGATACGGTTTAAAATGACTTGCGTTTGTAACATTTAGGCGATTAGACTGCAATTTCAGTTTTTAAATATGTGCATATTGGAATTTGATCTCTATACATTTGAAAGGTAATGTTTAATAAATAATAACTATTGCGGCAGTTAACAGGATTCAGTACCAGAAAAAAAAGGAACCCTTGTTGGGACGATGCACGACAGTAGCGCCACTTGGCGTGCCCAATTACTCTGGATAAAGCCAAATGTTGACATGCAAAGTTATGTTATATTTTATTATTTAAAGGAATGAAACGTTGAAACAACAAAAAATATGTAAAGAGGAATTTCTTGAAAGAATTTTAAAGCAAATAGCAAAATGTTTTGCAAACATGAAAGTGGTTGATGTAAGGATGATAAAATCCACAGATAAAAGCCATTCCGCAGCCCCAAGTATATCCGATACCACTAAGGTTAAAATTTTGAAACCAATACAAAAATCATTCTTTACTTATTGATCAGGGAAACCAAAGAAGCCTGAATTATAAACAAGAGAACCATTTTAGGGGCAAAACAGAAATTGCAAAACATTTTGAAAACGTAATGATAATTATGCAATATGTATCGAATTTATGATTTACTTTTCTGAGGTCAACATAAAATAAACGGCATATGTATCGTTGTTGTAAATAGTGCCAGGAAGTAACGGCTGCAGGCAGACAGTATGGCGCGGTGGACCGGGAAGGCGGTGGCGTCGTCTGCGCGCACTATTGCGTCGCAGAGCAAGCGGCACTCGCGCAGTCGGTGCAGCGCCTGCATCGCCGCCACCGACATGCACCGGCCCGTCTCGCGACCCGCCGTTGTGCTGTTCGGGTCGTTTTCCATTTCAGTGTGAGTTTAAGGCAAAGTCATTATTTCAAATTGTAGCACATTAAAAAAATCGTAAGTGCTAATTGGAATTGTCACGACACAATCGAGATTTAGCTCAATAAAGTTCAGTTCCAAAGTATTAGTTGATAGTTAATAAAGTATTGTATTGTTATCCATTCTTATTTATTCCGTACGCAAAATTATAGAATAGAATAAACCTTTATTTGCTTAAAATGTAGGTTTAAAACAGATGGATTCTTATTATATACAGTGCCAGATACATTTTGTCGCTAGGCGACATGCAAACTACGTTGTTACTTAAATAGGTCATGTTACTTTTGTTACTTCATGTTGCTTTATATTATATCTGCCATTCTAATAATATTCATGCTTAACATAATTTTTATTTTATTTATTTCTTCATGATTGTCATTTCTTAACATTATAAAACATTATAAAAAACTCAGAGACATAATAAACTGTCTTTTCTAAGAGCCACCGTCAAGGCATCCCTGCAGCGGTACTTAAGACGTGCGCCCCTGAGTTGAGCCCCGTTCTGACGCGCCTCTACCGTCTCTCATATAAAAATGGAAGGGTTCCATCTTCGTGGAGTAGTGTGGACATTGGCGACCATGTCCATCCTATTCCCAAAAAGAGTGACCGGTCGGACCCGTCAAATTACAGACCCTATCGGTAACATCCTTGTTATCAAAGGTGATGGAGAGAGTTCTCAACACCAGACTCTTGCGGTATCTTGAGGAGCACCAGCTGATATATGGGCGCCAGTACGGCTTCCGTTACGGTCGCTCAGCTGGTGACCTTCTTGCGTAACTCACACACCGCTGCGCTGAAGCCTTGGAAGGCAAGGGCGAGGTTCTCGCTGTCAGCCTCGACATCGCCAAGGTATTTGACAGGGTCTGGCACCTTCTATCGAAGCTTCCTTCTTACATTGTTGTTCTTGGTATATTTTGTAATACAATTCTATGTGGCTGTCTGGTAATTCGAGGATGTAGGTCTTTGGCAGTCTTAAACCGACTAGGCTGCAATTTTACAAACTTCGCTGCTTCAAACCTGCTGAAGTTTTTTAAACAAAGGCTGGCAAGATTCCTACGGCGGTATACCAGGATAGCCCGCAAAAAAAAATTCTGCATTAAGAACGCTTCTTGCACATTTATTGCATTTCTCCATATGACAAAACCATAATTTAGGATGGAGGAAATGTAACCGTGATATGCTTCTAATACTTTTTTTTTTTTTTGCTAACAATTTGGTGTCCTTTGTAATTATTTTTATATCTTTTTAAGGTCTACCATATGTTCTAAATTAGATAAAATTTGTTTTATCTAGATTTTTCTTGAAATTGTCGTCATTTAACCATTTTAAAATTGACTTGATTACTTTTTTTCTATTTTTAAATAACTGCGAAGCCAATTTATTGCTTGTCCTCTAATACAGTATTTGTTTATTTATTCTAATAGTGTTTAATGAGACACAAGATCAAATGCCTATAATAAAAAAAAAAATAGTAACAGTTATATTTCTAGATATGTCCAGTATCTAGAAATAAAACTGTTACTATTTTATTACTATCTATATTTTCTATTATTTTGGTCACCAGATCAAAACATGCTGTATGATGTTGTCGACTTACCCTTTTGGAAGCCATACTGTTCCCGTCGTAGGACATTATGTTTCATGATGAAATGTGAAAGACATCTATACATTGCTATTTTAAAACTTTTGACATGATTGGTATTAGCGATATTGGCCTGTAATTACTCATTCATGTATTTTGCCTTTTTTATATAACGGTTTTATGACGGACAATTTAAGCGCACTAAGGAAACATCCATCCTCAAATGAATAATTAATTAGATGTGTTAAATCCATGGTAATTTCTATAGCACAGAATTTCAGAACTTTAGTCGTTATTTCATCATAGACAACGGAATTGCTATTATTCAATGACATAATGACTGAATATATTTCGGAGTACACGAATGGGTGTAGAAAGATGCTACTATAGAAAGATACTATGTGTTGCGTATAGAGCAAGTATCAATATGTGATGAATTATTAAAGTGCTCGTTAAACGCCTCGACTATGTCACACGAATTGTCTAATAGTACATCACATTTGTTTAAAATGCTAGTAAGGCTTTCTATTGGGGATTTAGATACGCAAGCTTTTTTTGTCAATCGCCAAGACGTTTTGCATACATTCTTTGAGTTAAGAATCATTGCCCAATTATAGTTTTTTATGGACTGATCGATACAATTGCGTGGAATTTTTGAGTATTTCTTGTATTTCATTATAATTACATTTGGTTGCATTGGATTTGTCATTATAATATTTGTAACGGAGTAAAGATTACCTTTGCAACTTACTTTTTAACCTTTAGTGATCCATTTGATTTTTTTAACTTTGTTAGAAATTTTTACTTTGATCACTGGAAAACACAATTTACATAATAATGAAAAGGTTTCATAAAACGATTGAAATGCGGTTTAAAAATTATTTTCCTCATAAACTTCATTAAAACATAAACGAGATAAATATCCTTTAAATGTACCCAGGTACTCTTGATTGTAGTCTCTTTTAAGAAAAAAGTATTCAACTAATGGCTTTTCTTTGTTTTTTGTCGGAATATTGAGCTATTGAGCGGTATTATGATCGGATATGTCTAAGTGTAATAATTCGCCTGAAGGGTAAGGTACATTACTGATTAAGTAATTAATGCATGTTTTTTTCGAGTTAGTTGTTTAATATGCAAGTGTAAGTTGTAACTATCTGTGACGAATGTCTCGATTCTTTGTTGTTATGTTGTGTTATATCGATATTTAAATCACAGGCTAAAATAATTATTTTATTGTATCTGTAAGTCATCAGCACAAAAGTTTATTAGGTTGAAACTAAGACCTTGCTAAATAAAATTACAAGTTACACTGCGCTTTTGTTTGTTGTGTCTAGAATATGATGCGGCCAAGTAGTATTCAGATATGTTTGCCGTTTGTTCGTGCCCTTTTTGAAATAATGTTTCAGTAAAAGATATATTACACCTACTTCTTTATTATTTTCTGTTAGTTCATATAAATCTAATTCTAGTAATCGCCGCTTACTAAACAGTACGCAATATTTTGGCGGAGAATTGTAAGTACGAAAAACATTGTGGCCGTTTAGAGTAATTAAAATCATTCGAATTACAAGTAGGCGTATATTTAAGGAAGCAGATAAAAATAAATTAAAACAAATTGGTTACAAAGGAGAGAAAATAAATAATTTTCCTCTTATTAATTCTAGCTATTTTTATTAACCTTAATATTCTATTATACGCTTCCAAGAAGATAAATTTTTTGATGAATCTTTAGTTTTTAGGCTTTTTATTTGTCAGCTTTTGATTAATTTTCAGATTCAATTTTAGAATGGATAATTTTAATGTATGATATACCTAGAAAGAGTTCGTTACTTTGTGTAGGATTTTCCACGGGAAGTTATTTATCACCAAAAACAGGATATTAATATCTGCTCAAAATGGTCATAATAATCTCAAATTATATTTTAAATTTCGATTGTTTGTAAGTAAATTAAGTCCGACTCGGCAGATGGTATTGCCGCCGCTTATGCTAATCTCGAGGGCTGGAGCGCTCTAATAGTCTGTTAAATGTGCAAACTTCACAGACTAAACGTGATGTTTTATAGTTTGACGTAAAATTATGATAAAGTGCATCTATTCGTAGATTTACTTTGAAGACTAGTTTGTCATGAGTTAATCATTTGGAAACAAAGTCATTTTAAGGGTTCTGTAGACAAAATGGCAAAAATGAAACCCTTATAGCTTTGCCATGTCCGTCTGTCTGTCCGTATGTCACAGACATTTTACTCAAAGACTACACAGTGAATATTTATAAAATTTGGTGAAGAAGTGTGTTATAGTACACTTAGCCGCTACTTAGTTTGATAGCTACATATTAAAAATATATATTTTTAAGGGGGCGCATAAGGGGCCCTCCATATATGTAACAGAAACTGAAAAAAAATAAGTTTTAAAAGTTTTCCTCTTGAAAACGGTTACGAGCGGGTAATAGATGAACAAGAAATAGCCACGGCCGCTTTTAACATTTTAACATTTTCTTGAAACTTCAGGACCAAATTTATTGTTGCAAAATACATTGCGTTAACAGTAAAAATTAGACTTTACGGAGCCGAATTTTATAAAATGAAATAGGTATGATTGATGTTGTTTACATAGACTACTCTAAGGCCTTTGACCGAATCGACCATAGTATCCTACTATCCAAGCTATGCGGAATATGAATACAAGGCAATTTGCTAAGATGGTTTGAGTCTTACATTGAAAACAGGTCACAAGCAGTTGTACTAAACAATTCTATTTCTAGCTGGGTTTATATCCCTAGTGGTGTCCTACAAAGATCTTTACTCGGCCCCCTTCTTTTTATAGTGTATGTAAACAACATCAGCCTGAGTCTTCAATCAAAATTAATAAAGCCGACCTAAACCCTCTCAAATGCTCTTCAGTAAGATACACTCAAAAAAGTAACATCATACCTGTTAGTTATAACCTAGATAACGTAACGCGGCCTAAGACTACTCACATCCAAGATCTTGGAGTTCACCACGACAAAAAATTAATATCCGACCACCATATTACCTCAATTATTGCTAAATATTTGGGCTTCATAATGAGAATATCTAAATGTATTAAACAGATGAAAACGATTAAAACATTGTATTGTATACATTCGTTATAAGCCATCTTGAATATGCTACCCACATTTGGAACCTTATGTACAATATTTACATAGATCGTATAAAGGCCATACAAATACGGTTTATCAGGTATATTTGTTACCATCAAAAGATACCATAACATTGCACGAACTACCTGGAAATGTGCAAAAAAATTCATCTTTTACCTCTTGCTAAGCGCCGTGAAACAGCAGATTGCACGTTTATAATAAAAATGTTTTTCAGGTGAAATGATTATCCTCACCTCTTGGAAAAATGTAGCCTAACTGTTCCAACTAAATTTATATAGTTCAACCCTCTTATTAATATGCATAAGATTTCCAATAATTACAGAGAACATTCTTTCCTTGTACGAGCAAGTCATAATTTCAATAAAATTTGTAAGACACGCGATTTGGACCTGGACTAGTTGTTTTTCGTTAAATCGATGTCTATGAATACATTTATATTACACTACCTGACCCGCGCAACTTCGTATGCGTCAATTTTCCCCGTTTTTGCAACATTTTTCATTGCTACTCCGCTCCTATTGGTCGTAGCGTGATGTTATATAGCCTATAGCCTCCCTTGATAAATGGGCTACCCAACAGAAAATGTTTATTTCAATTCGGATCAGTAGTTCCTGAGGTTACCGCGTTCAAGCAAACTCTTCAGCTTTATAATATTAGTAAGGATACACCATAGCTTCCCTATTCAATTGCCTTTAACCTGTAAGTGGATGTTGGTTTTCCAAAGGATAAAAAAAAATGTATATCTATACTAAGCTCAAGGCAAACCAATTTTTGTAGATATAATGAAATAAAAAAACTTACCTATCGCAGTTGTAATACATGATTATTTCATTTACATGATTTTTTTTTCAGAAACTTTAAAACCAAACTTTTTGATGACTTCTATGCGTTCTAGAGGTACGCAACGACATGAACATACAAAAACATCATTAACATTACAATAATGGATCCCGGTTAATGATCCTAAAAGTTACGATTTTTGTTTTCACAAGGATAACAAAATTCGTAACTTTGTTAATGGATATTACGATGGACGGACTCAAGGGATTGATAAAATAAAATAAATATCTAATTGAACATAGTTTATATTGTTATAATGTTTTCTACAGGTATTGTAACGGAACCATTAAACCTTTTGTTTAACTGTTAAATGTACCTAAAACTTTGAAATTGCCTTCATTCAAAACTTTTAGCGTTTTGCTAAACGTTTCATGAAAGGGAAAATCACTATTATTAGTAAAATGTAGGTGCGACTGGGGAGCGCCGGACCAAAGAAACAACGTAATGAGAGCAATAGGTGGGCCGATGTACCTACTTGCCAAAAGTCCGCCAGAGGTGGTGGAAATTATTCCGCAAGGGACACCCTCATCTCCGACCTTATGGAACTAGAAGACGTAATAAACATGCTGTATTTTTTTAGTCGGTTCGAGTTCAACATACCAATATTCCAAGATCCCAGGCCTGTATAAATAAGTTTTATAAAACCTTCACGATCATATTAAAAGCTAAATCTATTTGGTGTATGGGAGAATGTTTGACCCATAAAATTTGTCTGGCTGAGCAAATATAATTATATTCCTTAAAAGCCCCTAAGGAACATATATAAGAATCAAGCATCAGAAAATAAGATAAGTTCTCACCTTTTTTTGGCCACTTTAAAGTGTTTGGCGGAAGTTATGGCCGGCGGGAAGTGTCTAGCAATGCTAAATAAAATATTTTACACCATATATTATAATGAAAATTAACTGTCTGAAAATAAGATAACTTAGTCCGATTTTTTCTTACCTTTCTCACCTGGTACCTGAAAATTGGCCGTCTGTACAACTTAGCTGGTATGCTAGCATTCAGTGTATATATAGACACTACCCGAAGCACCACATTTTACCTTTCAGAAAATAAAATATATCTGGCACGCCAGGAATCTTGGAACACCACCTTTATCGTGCCCTCAACGGCTTGGGATCCCTGGGGATTTTAACGCACGAAAAAAAAAACCGGAATAGTGCATGTCGGGCCACGAACAATGTAGTTCCCCATCCGAATAACGGGACTTAATAAGTGGTTTTTGTTATACTCTATGATTACAGAGCGAACTGCTATGCTGTTATGTGCGTAAAACTGACGTTGTCATTCATACTTTTACCGCGTTTTTTACGCATGTGCCTTTCTGTAACATAACAATTACTTTACTTATAAATTACAAGAATTTTACATGATTATATTGTTTCATTACTGGTTACAGTACAATTAAACAGTGGCGACGAGAATTTTTTAGAACTTTTTTAGAAGTAAGTGCCACCTAATTTCATAGACTTTTATGATGCTAAAAACAAGTTTAAAAGATAGGTGCCAAGGCTTTAAAGTGCCTTAAATATTTACAAAATTATGGAGGCGGAAGAAAAGAACTCCTATCTTCTTCATTACATCGGTGCGGATCTATACGAGACTTTATGTGATTTAGTCACACCAGCGGAACCAAGCTCAAAGTCATATAGTCAAAATGTTAAAATCCTTGTTAAGCACTTAGATCCAGACTCGTTAGAGATTGCTGAATACTTTAAATTTATCACCGTCACCAAAGAGAGGGTGAATCAATTAAGGAATACTTAGCGTCACTAAGGAAAATAACCTCGACTAGCAATTTTGGTACTTTTCTAGATACAGCTTTGGGAAACCAGTTCGTGTGTGATGTCAGATCACAAAAAATACGTGACAGGCTTCTTGAATCAGCTAACATTACAACAAGCAGTGAGTATTGCCACAGGCATAGAAAGTGCTCAAGCAGAGGGGACACAAGCAATTGAGAAAGATGTACAGGCTGTGTACATAAACCAAAATAAACCCTCATTTACTCCATCACCACAAACAAAGGCAAGCACCAACTACAACCCAGGGTCATTGGCTAAATCTGGGCCAGTATCATCATCTAACATTATGTGTTTTCGATGTGGTGGAAATCATTATGCCAGGAAGTGCACTATGAAGAACATCAAATTTAATTTCTCTCTGTGCCTTCAATTATAAAAAGTTAATGCGGTGAACGTAATTGACCAAGTGGATAATACAGAGAAGGTGGTTTAACAACACACAAACACAAATACAAACAAATTTTGGACAAAAGTAAAAATCCATGAGTCCGAAGTGTCAATGGAATTTGACAGTGCTCAGCAGTGTCCCATAAGAATGATGAGGAATTGGTTTCTACAAAAACTAAACTGTGTACTTAATCTTATCAATTTTTAAATATTTTAGGTGTCGCTAACGTAACAGCTGCCATTGGAAAGGAGTATAGGAATATCAAATTATACATCATATCGGGGAACCAGCACCCACTCCTGGGAAGAGAGTGGATCAATAAGTTTGATGCATTTTGTGGGATTGCATAGCACAGGTTAATATCAAGTGTCTCCAGGTATTGTATTGCACGCCCTTTCTTTACAAAAATTATTTAAAAAGTACTGTACATTGTTTGATGACAAAAGCGTAGGTAAAATTAAACGGGATCTAGTTACATTGCATTCAAAAGAAAATGCTAATCCTATTTTCTAAGGGCTAGACCAGTGCCTTTTGCATTAAAAAAGAGAGTGGAAATGGAAATTGATAATCTAGTAAGGTAAGGGGTTTTGATCAAAGTGGATTATAGCGAATATGCCACTCCAGTGGTGCCAGTAGTAAAAGCATATGGCAAAATTAGGCTTTGTGGAGATTAGAAGGTAACTTTGAATAAAAAAATTACTGGTAGATGAACATCCTTTACCAACTTCAAAAGAGTTCAATAATTGCATTTTTCAGAAGAGTTATTAAATGGTTTGGCTTGAGGTGATAAATTTTCTAAAATTGATCTTCGAAATGCATATTTAAATTGGGAAGTTAGAGAAGAAGATCAACACTTACTTACACTTAATACCCACAAAGAGATTTACAAATGTACACGTTTTATATTCGGTCTTAACTGCGCTCCAACAAAATAGCAAAGGAAAATTGAGAATATACTAAAAGGCATATCGGGTGTACATTGCTTTATTGATGATATTCGTATATCAGCTCCTAATGATGAGGAACACCTTAATAGGCTGAAACAAGTTTTTGGCAGGCTGTTTGTGTTTGGGTTGAAGGTTAATTTAGAAAAATCAGACTTCAGGAAAGATACAATTGAATATTGTCGGTACAAAATCAGTAGAGATGGAATCCATAAGTCAGACAGTAAAATAAGAGCTGTAGTTGGAGCTCTTTAACCTAAAAATATCTCAGAACTGAAAGCCCTCTTAGCTTTAGTTAACTACTGTGGCAGATTTTTACCTAATTTGAGTGATACATTAGAACCATTGCATGGACTGTTAAGAAAGGATACTAACTGGTTTTGGTCTGTTAATTGTGAAAAGGTACTATCAGTGATGAAGAAGCAAATGCTTTCAGACACCGTATTTGCTCATTACACACCTAGCTCACCTTTAATTTTGGCTACAGATGCTTCTTCTACAGATGTGGGAGCTGAACTGTCACACATTATGCCGGATGGTACTGAACGTCCTATTCAGTATGCTTCTCAGACTTTAAATGTTACACAGAGGAAATGGGCACAGATTGACAAAGAGGCTTATGCAATTGTGTTTCGCGTTAAACGGTTTTTTCAATACCTGTATGGGAGAAAATGTATCCTTTACACGGACCATAAACCGCTTGTTTAGATTTTCTCACCATCTAATGCCTTACCTTATTTTTCTGCTACGCGCATGCAACACTACGCATTTTTTTGGAAGGATTCCAGTACGATATTAATTAAAAAACACTAAGAGTAATGCAAATGCTGATGTCTTCTCGCGGTTATCGATAGCGGTAGAAGTGCTATTGACAACGGTCGAAGAAGCAAATGTTTTTCAAGTCTGTATGATTAATGTTCTACCTGTGACGATTACTGATATTGCTACCGCTACAGTTAATGACATCACGCTTAAGCCATTGTTGGTAGCGTTACAAACTGGGAAGATGGTATCTCCAAATGACAAGTTCAGTATTGATCAAGTAGAGTTTGTTGTGAGAGGGAGACGCGTTGTTGTGTCTATATGCTTAAGAAGCTAGATATAAAAGGATCTGCATTTTGGAGCTACTAGGATGTTGGCTTTGGCTAGAAGCTACTGCTGGTGGCCTGGGATGGACAAAAACTTTAGGGAATTAGTCAAGATTGCATTGCATGGAATGCTCTCTACATCTCTCTATATTTGAATCCACCGCCGTCGGGAGCGCCCTAACATACATGGGAATACCCATCGAAACCATTTGAACGTTCAGTGCAGGTTCCTTAATATATATTTTTTATTACTAATTGACGCATTTTCCAAGTGGCCTGAAATTCATATTTTAAATAGAATAGACTCGGATTTCCCACGGAAGCCAGTAGTTTGCCTTGATTTGTAATATAGATAATGTTTCAATATTTAAGTTTATGTTTCAATCTTTGGGTTAATTAAGTTAGTGAATTAGTGAACTAAGTTGATATCGTCAAATTTATGTTCCAGGATGTGAAACAGTCATTCTTAAGTGAGGGAGGAACTGTTATACTCTACGATTACAGAACGAACTGTTTATGTCAACTGTCATGTGCGTAAAACTGACGTTGTCATTCATGCTTTTACCGCGTTTTTTACGCTTGTGCCTTTCTGTAAAATAACAATTACTTTACTTACAAATTACAATAATTATACAGGATTACATTGTTTCATTAATGGTTTCAGTACAATTAAATAGTTTTTCTGTTGTTTTTGACTACTAACAAAGTTATACTTAATAATAATTTTCAATGGAATTTGTATGTTTTTTTTTTGTTACTTCTCATTTGATCAGCTGTTACTCGTAAACTTGAAAAGCCTACTTAACTGTGATAGTTTTCCTTTTAAATTTACAATAATACTACTACAGTGTTTTTTTTCACATTCCTAACATCAACCATTTAGCTGGCAGGGAGAAGGGGGCTTGACTCTTGACAACAATTTTATAACCCCTAAACGTTTTTAAAAACCTATCTAATGATACTCCATCCGATGGGGTAAGTAAGAAAAAAAAAACACATTCCCACTTAACATATAGAGGAGGTACCCTAAAAAAATATTTTTCAGGATCTTCACTTTGTCCGCGTAAGTAATATGTGTATCCATGCAAAATTACAGCCTCCTAGCACTAACAGTGTCTGAGCTAATCTCTAAGCTGACGGAAGGACGGACATGGTGAAACTTTAAGGGTTCCGTTTTGCCATTTTGGCTACGGAACCCTAAAAAAGATATCAATCATGTTGTTATAAAAATTTTATCAACATAATAAAAGAAAAATGGTTTATTATTTTCTGTATAAGCAACATTTTTAAATCTCTTATGAGCGGTTGAAAATATTCACTTCTTGCCACTAAGTTGTATCGTAGGTACTCCTAATAAGCGAGAACTGAACTAAGACATTGTAACTATTATATCTACATTACAGAAATATGACTTAATTCAACGAAAAGATTAGAAATGTAAAAATATTTTACTGTATTATTCCAGTACCAGTATTTAGTTGGCGCGGTTTAACAGATAAGATAAAAAAACATTCCACTGGCTGCACCAGGACTCCAAAACGCTTGTTTGCAAATAGCTGATAATTTGTTTTAAGCAAATAAATAAAGCGAGCGGTAACAAAATGGATTGAATGCTTTTGTTAAAAAACTCCACAAAACTGGTCGTTATGAAGCGATGAGAATCTCATATGTTAACGCAACCTTGTAAACAGTCTGGTTCACAAAAGTAATGAGTTACATTTTTATTTTAAATCTATTTGAAAGGAATAATCTACTTACATATTTGTCATAGGTATTGTGCTGATGGGTCGAGGGTTCGACCATCTCACATGAAACCACATTGATAATTGTGAACTATTTGCTTTTACGTTCTAAAAATACTAATTCCGAATTTAAGAAAAAGGTAGAAGGAAAAAAAATTGATGGGGAGACAAAGATAAGTTGGTACCTACATCAGGTAATCAACAAGATAGGAATCTTTATTCTAAAATTGTTTGTAACATAACGTATTTAATACCTCACTGCCACAATAAATTTCATTGTCGATATCAATATTCAGCTATTTTAGGGTCCCGTACCCAAAATGCCAAAACGGAACCCTTATAGTTTTGCCATGTCCGTCCGTCCGTCCGTCCGCAGCTTTTGATTGTGATTTGAGGTTGTTAGTGCTAGAAGGCTGTTATTTTGTATGGACGAAGTGAAAGTATAAAATTTTGAAAAAAAAAACTTTTGGATACCTTTCCTATATGTAAAGTAGGGATGTGTTTTTTTTCACCTACTTCATCGTGTGGGGTATCATTGGATAGGTCTTTTGAAAACACTGCAGGGTTGTAAAGACCATTTTTCGGTTTAAGAATCCGTTTGTAAAATATTAAGCTTTAAAATGCACATTTTTGTTTAAGTCAAGTCCCCCCCTACCAGCTAAATGATTGATGTTGGGTATGTGAAGAATTCACAGTAGTGAAATTAAAACGAAAACTATCTCAGCTAAGTTGGCTTTACAACTTGACGAGTAATATCAGACCAAGTGAGAAGTAAGAAAAATTTCGTACAGATTTCATTGAAAAATACTTATATAACGTTGTTAGTAGTATTGTACGAGCATCGCCAAATGATTTTTATGGTGATAAGTTTAAGCTTAATTAACATTACTTAATTGCTGATTAATCGTTTGTGCCTTACACAACTCTACGTATTAGTGCTTTTGTGTATCTTTATACGTATTAGTGCAATAAACACTCACATTGAGAACGGATACCAAACAGTGATTTTATAAAAAAACATTAGTTTCTTTCACAGCCACAACACAAATCCATGTACGGGCAAACTGCTCGTACAATTATGAAACAAAAACAACAGAAAACCCACTTCTTAAGCCGCATTATTGGAATGGGGACTACGGAACCCAATATTGTGCATGGCCTGACATGCACTTGCCCGGTTTTAGATTTAGGGATCCGTTTGTAAATGATTAAGCTTTAAAGTGCAAATTTTTGTTAAAACCAAGTATTCCCCCCCCCCCCCCCCGCAAGCTAAATGGCTGATGTTGGGTATGTGAAAAAAATGACGGTAGTAGTATATTTGATAAAATTAAAAGGAAAAAGTATTACAGGTAGGTAGGTTTTACAAGTTTACGAGTAACAACTGATCAAATGAGAACTAACAAAATTTTCGTACAAATTCCATTCAAAATTATTATTAAGTAGGTATAACGTTGTAAGTATGAAACAAAAACAACAGAAAAGTAATCGCATATTAATGTTAATTAATAATAAAAACATGTTTCCGTTCCTGCTGTTATGTTTTTTTGAGGATATTTCCGTTTTTTGTTCTACTGATCCCTATGGCACACCAATGTGTACCTTGCATCGTATATTATTCAGTCTAATCAGTTATTAAAAAAGTAACAAAATTATCTTAAAGTTAATTCAAGGGATATTTAATTAACTTTTAGATGGTCAATAGTCAAGCCTCTATAGAAAAAAAAAAGGAAGAATTTCAGACATGAGCAACTAACATCCTATAACTCTGATTCCAATACTTTACAAAATCTTTGAAAGAGTTATATCACAGATAATATAATACTATACTAGTACAGATACCTCATCCCATACAAAGAAATGCGATCGTCCTAACTCGGGCTCGTTTTCGGGCTCGTTTACGGAGACGTTAGATGGCATTAGCAGTGGTGCATAGCAAGCGACATCTAGTGATTCAGGCTACAGCTGATTGATTTTAATGGCCCTCCTTACTAAAGTCGCTAAAAGATGGCAGTAAAAACATCGAGGGATGAAAATTGAGGCCTCCGCTTGGTTTGTTCTAGGTCGTGCGTTTACTTGGAAATAAAGTTGGTTGCTATTTGCTACTACGCGGTCATCGGCCGTGCTTAGGTCCGTATTAATAGATGAAGCTCAGATTCGTTCTAAAGAACGATATCATCTGAGTTCCCTTCTAAGTGCGGTTAGCGTCTTACTAAACGGCACTAATTAATAAACATGTATTGATAGCTTATATCGCGCCCGTACAAATAACGCAGAAAATCGCTTTAAATGACGACATTCGAGTGCAGACCTCAAAAATATTGTAATTTGACCCTAATAGGCGACGACACTACATAATTACATTAAACGAATTTGTTATTGCTAAAGTAACTCGTCGGTGTACACCTCAAAGTTGAACTTACTTCTATTATGATAGAATGTTTGCGTAAGTTAAGTAACTTTACCACAGTCGGTGCATAGATGGGTGACCCTTGTCTAAAATGTTATACTTACATCAATCATCTTTTTGGCCTTGGTTTATTGTCAGAGAACATTTTTTTTATACTTATTTAAATATAATCGTGAAAAGATTATGCATAATTTAACAAAATCCACAATTTAGGATTAAAATTGACTTAATCAACGACGATTTTATAGTATTATATTATCTGTGACGATATCAATGGCAAAAATATTATTTTTTTGCCTTAATTTTTCTGTATTATGACTTATCTATTGAATAGAACGGAGTCTCGAACTCGTGTTCAAGGTCGATCTTACGTTTGAGATCGTTTTAATAATACGGGCCTTGAGAGTGTAACTGCCAGAGTCCTTAAATAATTTTATTGTAAATATTCATTAACGACCACATCGGGAGAAGGTATTTAACTCTTTTTTTAACCCTCGACAAAAATGACGAGTGTTATAAATTTAACGCGTATCTGCTTAATGATTGATGTATCTGTGTGCCTGTCTGTAGCAACGTAGCTTCCAAACGGATGAACCGATTTTGATTTAGTTTTTTTGATTGAAAGTTGACTTGATCGAGTGTTCTTAGCTAAAATTTATTAAAATCGGGATTTTCTACTTCATTTCAATTACTTACTTACCTAAGGACGAGGAACCCTTCTTAAGATTTTCTCGTCGTTCCGGTTTGTTAAGATCTTTGTGTCAAAACTTTACCGCCTACATATTACGAACTATAAGGCGCAGACCCATCTTGTTTCTACTTAAACTTCTTGTTTTGACGAGATCTACGTGACCACGGGGTCAAAACTTTAAACGGCTTTATTTTACGAACTATGGGGCGCAGACCCATCTTGTTTCTTCTTAAACCTCTTGTTTTAAAGAGATTACGTGATCGCTGGGTCAAAACTTTGAACGCTTATACCTCACGAACTATAAGTCGTAGACCCACCATGTTTGTACTCAAACTTGATGTTTTGATGAGATCTATGTGATCACGGGGTCAAAACTTTAAACGCCTATATCTTATAAACTATGGGGCGTAGACCCACCTTGTTTGTATTCTAACTTCTCGTTTTGACGAGATCTACGTGATCGCGGGGTCAAAACTTAGAACGCCTATATCACACGAACTATAAGTCGTAATCCCATCTTGTTTGTACTCAAACTTCTTATTTTGATGAGATCTATGTGATCACGGTGTCAAAACTTTAAACGCCTACATCTTACTAACTATGGGGCGCAGACCCACCTTGTTTGTGTTTAAACTTCTTGTTTTGACGAGATCTACGTGATCGCAGGGCCAAAACTTTAAACGCCTATTTCACACAAACTATAGGTTATTTGTACCAACCAACCAAACCAACCTTATTTGTAATCAAACTCGTTTAAACGAGTAACAAAGTGTGAGAGAGAATCATAGTAGATCTGCGCCTCATAGTTCGTGTGATATAGGCGTTCAAAGTTTTAACCCCATAGTCACATAGATCTCATCAATCAAAACAAAAAGTTTGAGTACAAACATGGTGGGTCTATGCTCTATAGTTTGTGTGATATAGGAGTTCAAAGTTTTGACCCTGTGATCACATTGATCTTGTAGAAACCAGAAATTTGAGAACAAAAAGGTAGGTAGGTCTGCGCCCCATACTTCGTAAGATAAACATACATACATACATATCAACCCATATGATGGCCCACTGCTGGGCACGGGTCTCCCCAGTAGAAACTACTGGTATGTAGATCCTGGGGGTAATTGCCATAATCGCCACGCTTGGCAAGCGGGTTGGCGATCGCAGTAAGGCTTTAAGTACGCAGAGGACGCTGCTGCCCGTCCTCCGGGGTGAAATCCCTTAGTCGTCTTGACGACACCCACGGGAAGAGATGGGGTGGTACTATTCTTAAGCCGGCACCACACGGATAAGAATATAAGATAAACACGTTTAATAAATAAAAAAATAAAGTCGGAGGCACTTTACTAAGTTTGTCGAGATTCATTAATGCCTCCGACTGCATGAAATTGTATAATTATGTAGGGGATCTTGTTTCCATCTTTTTTGTGCAGGCGGTTTTTTTATTTTTATAATTTATTTTTTTATTTAATACTTTTTAGTTGTTGTAGGATGTAACTGATGTAGCAACTTACTTTTATCACAGCTATTGTCAAGTATTAAAAATTAAAAAATCAATGGTTGCTAACTAACTTTTTTAGTATTACAGTCATAATCATGTTATACCTTTTTGAAATGCTTATGATGAGCTCTTTAATTTGATACGCATATTACAGTATTCGAAACAATTTTTTTTTTCACACCTCTTTATTTTGACGTCTCATAGCCGCCATGTTTGTTTTTTAAAAACGTCATCTATCTCAGAACACTTGGGCAATTATTACGAATCTAACGACGTGTGAATTGTATAAATCCGTTCAGTGGATTGTGAGATATCAGGTAATAAAGAATATTACATACATACATACAAGATACGCGCGAAAAACATAAGCCTTCTTTACAGTCGGGTAAAAATGACACAACTCAACATTATTTTGTCCCCGTGATCCCGTGTCGAAGCACCGTACTGCACGTCTCGCGGGGCCTCTTTGATGCATTGATTTGTAAATATCGAATATTATCTTGGCGCAAGACCGACTGGTCGATCGAGTTCTTTTCGGTCATTTCGATTTTGATGGATTTTAGTCCTGAGTTCTGCAGGACTGTGATTAGGCGCAGGACCAATTGGGGCGATCCTGCGCCTATTCCCTATTAATTTTCGTAGGTACTGTAGGACTGTGATTTGGCGCAGGTCCGATTGGTCGATCATGCGCCTATTCCCTCTTCGGTCATGTCGATTGTAATGCATTTTCGTACTGCAGGACTGTGACTAGGCGCAGGACATGTCGATTGTAATGCATTTTCGTTTTGTAGGACTGTGACTAGGCGCAGGACCGATTCGTCGATCCTGCGCCTAGTCCCTCTTCGGTCATGTCGATTTTGATGGATTTTCGTCTCGAGCTGAGTAGGACTGTGGTACTAGGCGCAGTCTGTCTGTCTTTTAGATGCACATACTTGCACTTGCACCAATACTAGATAATTTATGGGACAAAGTATAAAATCGCTGTTTGAGCGAATTTATAAAAAAGGGACACTGTATTTTTATGAATTTGCTCATATCTCGAAAACAGTGCTTTCAATCAAAAAAATTATAAAAGTTAATACATTGTTCAGCTTTGATGCAAGTATTTTTCGATTTTTCGCATTATGTCCTTTTTTTATAAATTTGCGCATAACTCGGAAACGAACCACACTGTTGGACCGAAAATGGCATAAACTCGTAGGTTGGGTAGATTGCTATCAACTCAAATATAAAAAACAATATAGTCTAGTCGCATTTTATTTAGTATATTTACGTATTTACTATTTGTAAGATAACCTTGACCGATCCGAAAGTTAGTTCCTCGGGTAAACAATACGAAAAATAATAAAAAAATAATGTCTATTAAAACAACATTATTACTTAACAATCACGTTTTTAGTAGGCTCATTCAAAAAGAAACAAATTTTAAGTTGTGTCGTATAACCGTTAGGGTAGTGTAGCAATGCGTCGGCATTACCAGGTTTAAGCGCCCAACCGCCCGACCGCCCGACCGCCTGACTGGCCCTACCGACATAAAATAACGACACTACAGAAGGCATGCTTCATACAATGCATGCTTTACGTACTTTAGACTGCATAGACATCGTTCACGGGCATTACTTTTTTTTGGAATATTATTATATAATTGGCTAACCGTGCATTCGTCTAAGTTATTTTCGGTTACTTTGTAATATAGGTATGGCATTCAATATAAATTAATTCATTATTAGCTTTAGCAACCATATCTAAAACAAACTACAAAAAGGTGTGTTTTACTTATTGTATAACCCAAAGTTTATTGACTTAGCGCGGGCGGTCGCGCTAACTGTGCGCGTCTACTGTAGGCATAAATAATGAAATAATATGAATTATTATGAGCTAACTTTCTCTATTCTCAGCATTTTGTGACATCGGTCGGTACGTTTGATCGGAAGCCGGCGTCTTTGAAAACACCGCTGGTACGTACCTATTTATAACCTGACCTTGATTATTATTTTTAAAATGCATTTTTATTTCAAATATTTTTTTTCGTTCGCAAAAACATGAACTTCGGCTGTCCGGTTGGTTTTGGTAATTTGAAGAAGGATTTGACGCAGGATCAATGTGTCATAAATGTGTCAATAAATCATAAAATTTGAGTGGGACAAGGCGCAGGATCGACGAGTAGTCTTGTCCCTAGTTATAGCCCAATAGAAGTTAATGGAGTCATAGGGCAGAAACCCATCAAAACCGACACCACCGACGAGCGACTAGGCGCAAGACCAACGAATCAGTCTTGAGTCTTTGTTTAGTAGTTGGTTGACTTTAATTTTTTTCTTTATCACAATATGGCGTCTGGCTGTCGCCATTTTGAATTTAGATTGCTGTCATGTCTTTACAAGATTAATACGAATCGATCGACGTATGAATCATCAAAATTGATCAAAATCACCTACATACATACATACACGTCAAACACATTACCCTCCGTAGTCGGGTAAAAATACACATTCAATAGCGGGTCCTGCCTAAGGCGTTGAGGGGAAGTGTATGATTATGTACTTATTAACCCCCTCCCTCCCCCCTCGCCACATCGCGTGAACTAACTCACTCTTGGCCGGTGTTACCCCCTCCCCCCAGAACATGATGGGCAATGGAACAGGAGTCTAGTTCTTTTATGGGGTTTAAAAGCCTCCAATTCTTTTATCTCTAGTTGTAATTTACTACAACTTCATGTCACTCTTACTTCTCCTCGAAAAATAAGTAAAATATATCAACAAAATGTAGGTATGGTCAGAATCGGAATTCCCAAATAGTGCCATCTATTGTTAGATTGAACCAGTTTAATGTTTAAGTTGTGCCTATCATAACGTAGTACAAATAAATTATTAGAGTTATGACTTTGTCAGAAACTTTGTAAAGTTTTGGAAATTAGATTTAGGAACCTATTATTTTACAACCCCTTGTATAGCTTAATAATAAAAAAATAATAATACACATTTTTAGTACCTATCTTCTGATATTCCAAGTTTTAAAAAACTTCAATATCAAATCGATACTTATAACGCCATCTGTTGATATTTATTTGACCTACATTTCTGTTTCTTCGTGATGAGACCCCGTGGTTATATATAACAAAATTGAAAACTGTTTACCCTCATATTATGTAAAAATTGAAATTTGGCTTCAAAAAAAAAACAGCTCAACTGCCTTAGCATGGTTCTCACTAACAAAACAAGTGACCGAATGTCTAAATGCCAGGAAAAAGATAGCCTGTCTTTTTATAAACATAACTAAAGCTTTAGACTTTGTCTGCCACTAGACGTGATTATCAAAGCTTTCTTACTGCGGAATACGTGTAAATATAAATGAATAGATTAAAAGCTACCTTAAAGATAGGAGACAATGTTAATGTTTCGAAATAACAAAAAATTGTATTGTTTAACAATAATATTTCAGGTTCATTTATTTACAAACCACCTTTCGTACACTACAAGGAAGTACATTAGCACCACTTCAAAGGTGTTTATAATCAAAGGTGATAATGAAACGACTCTGGCAAATGAAATCCACAAAACTCGAAACGATACCCCTAATTGGCTAAAACAATACAACCTGGAAGTGAACGTGAACAAAACAAAAATGTTACAATTGCAGACAGTAAAGTCACAACCTAGATATCAACCACAAAAACTACCACCTGACCAATTTAAGCGAATGTGTATTTCTAGGTTTACCTTAGACAAATTTTGCAACTGGAAACCCCACATAGAATAATATATATCCTCAACAAAATAGACCGCTTTGTATTTGTGTAAAAAAGAATCCGACAAACAGTAAACTTAGACATAGCTAGGGTAACCTATCATGAATAATTAGATACGGTCTGATAATCTGGAGTAATTCGGTATAATTTGACAGAGTATTTAAAGCCAAAAAAAATGTATTCGTGTTTTATGTGGAGCACACTTCTTAGATAGCTTTAACCCCCTTTTTCAAATATATATCCTATACATCCTTGAAATATGTGTATTTGTGAAAAAGCACCCAACACTATAAGAAACTTTTGAAAACTCAATAAATAGAACTAGAAAATACACCGCACTAGACATAAGGATGGACTGGAAGTATTATGGAGAAATGCTTACTGTATGTCTATTAAAAATTTTAATCATTTACCAACTATTATTAAAAATTTAAGATTATGATTATTCGAGAAGACAATAAACAAATTAAAATATAAGCATATAATAATAACAATAGCGTTAAGGATTACTTAGATGATAAGCAAATAATGTTTTTTCCAAATTTTATTGTTAAACCTATTTATGTCACAAATTACATTTGCACGCCTAATGTGGCAAAATATGCGAACTAATAAAAATGTAAAATCTTATGTACCATAATTTAGGCAAATAAATGATCTAATGTTATCTATAATTTTCATCAGTTTTGTTTTTTTCTTTTAGGTACGTATAATGTATGAAGAAATTATAAAAAAAATAACTTCATGAGTGTCTTCTCTTGCATTTTTTATACCACTAAATGAAGAGACGAGTAGATCCTAAGGCTAATGGTTAGCGACAAGCTAGCCTATTACAGTATCAGTGTCACCCAAATCAGCTTGGCAAAGGTTGGAATGACACCGTTTTGCCATCCTCACTCGAGACATTAGTTCGTAAGTCTCATTTGCCCTGCCCAGTAATTTCACTTAAAAATAAGATTAGTTTTTAAATTGACTGTGTGGATAGAGTTTCAATAATTAAACTTACTGTATAATTTTGTGAGCTAATATCCCTCTTGAAAAGCATTCGCACGAGCTTTGATGCCGCTGTGAGTGCTTGGTAATCTTTAACCAGCAGATGAAGACAGTACAGCACTCCTACTACCAACGCCAATAGAATTATCAATCTGAAAAGTAAGAAGAAAGACTAGAGTTTCATACACAAGGAAAACTTTCAGTTTAATAAAAATAGCCGCTATTGAGTAGCCTAGTATAATTTGATAAACGTTATACACTGACATCTATTGTACTGACTACCCCGTACAAAATGACAGCAACTTCAAATACCGAATCGAATGACCGTCCTGTCAACTTTTTTGACACTTTTTTTCAAATGACCATCTACATGTCAAAATCAAATGGAAGTATTGTAGTTGTCGGCGGTACCCTGTCCAACCTACTAGTGCCTAGAGGTCAGTGATTGACGTACTTAGGTGACGCACTGGGAGCGCGTACAACCGCTGTGCTAGAAGTTATTGGTTCGATTCCCACGCAGGGCATAGCTTTTTTATTTATTTAAGGAAACTCAACAGCTTTTCTTAAAAATAGTTACAAAGAAAAAATCTACCTAAACTAGTAGTAGCAGTAACAATAACGACAATGCATATTGTGGTAGACAGATATAAATACAAAACTATTATAAATACAAGAATTTTAGTTTACAAGTAAATCTAAGAGATAATAAGTATGAAACCTAAAATTTAGTTAACCGAATCACGAGTTTACACTCAAGCTCCAAATAATTTATTTTTAAAACTAATCTTAGAGTAGAGGGATATGACAATCTTCTTAAATCTAGTGTTATATGTACGGAGCAGTCGCGTTACAATTGGGTAGTTGACTACAAGAAAAAATATTATTTTATACAAATAGCAATAATAGGTCTTAAAATGCTTTGAAAATAAGTGTTTTTTTCACAATTTAAAAGCATGAAAACGAATACTAAAAGTAATGATTTAGCGATAGGAACTTATGATGTCACAGATTGTTATTCCATACACATTTCTATAGAGCTTGTCGTTTTGACATTTCATAAAAAGAGACTGATTTGACTTGACAGTCAACATCCCCATTGAGTTATTGCTCTACTTAGTGAGACTCATAAATATTAGTCCGGAGTCTGGGTGTATTGGTCGGTTTTTGTAAATTTATGAAGTCTCAAGTAATAGAGAGTAATCTCTTAGTGCAGGAATTGTTACTTTTTTAACAATATGATATTGTTGCATTTACCAAAACTTAAGGTTTTTTATAGTAACTCCCGTATTAGACCGCAGGTCTACCCATTAGTATCGCGAGGTAGACACTTAACAAACACAATAATAACGAACACAAATCTATTATGGCCATTAATTAATGATCGGTTACTTACTTTATGTAGCACTCATTATACCAATAAATATACATATAACTTATCAATACAAGTCCACTATATTTTAGTTACAGTACTTTACAAAAATTGTAGAGCCGAATTTGAGAAAAAGTTGGGACTATAAAATTAAAATGTAAATAATTGGAACATTGACCTAATTAATTCCCGGCATAGTACTGTACCAGAACTTGACAAAATAACGGGACAAGACTGTTTCTTTCTCAAATTCAAATTGCTTGAATCTTGCACTAAATTAAAAAAACCATCCCTAAGTAATGGAACAAGCCAAGCCAACGACGAGTCGCTTAAGACGTAGTTTTTTACTATAGTTTAATACATAATATTGTAATTTTACGACTTTATGGTCCTTTTCATACACTCCGAGTACCCGACACGAAGTGATGTACGGTAGCTTTCACACGTTCCGGTGTCCATCCGGTCCGGTCGCTATACACTCGACGCCGGGTAGCCGGCGACTGGGTACCCGGCACCGGATTGAACCCGGAATGCGTGAAAAGGATTTTATTCTAACACAGATTTATGAAGTAGTCAATTAATTTACTCACACACTAAACACTCTAAATTTAGGCTCTTATAATTCTTAAAATAAATGAGATTAAAGTACTTAATTCCATTTATCTTCATTCATTCATGAAAGAACAATTAACACGAGGAAAAACGCTAACATCATCTGTTTTGTCTTGTTAGAAAAAAATAATTATTTAATTGAACGGTACCTGATTTTTAATTAGATTTGATTTTAATAATTATCCGTCAGGTAAAAGAAGAAGACCCTTCCAAAGCGTTATATATAAAGTGTTTGAAAGTAGAACACATACACAAAATATAATAGTTAAAAATTATCTTACTTGATTCCCATTTTAAATTGCACACACACAGACACGACTTACCGCAAACACAGAAATCAAAGAAGTACTGGAGATTTCCTTCCCGAGCTGATTAAATTCGAAAATGGCATTTATTCGCATCGCGACGGCACTTACCAAGTTACTTGCTATTCTACCATGTTTGGTAGATCATTTTGTCGTACAAATTGCAGTAATAGTTACGTCCTTCTAAATGCGACGTGTTATAGAAGCAGTTTGCACGGAGGAAAGTGGTTGTGGTGTACTGCCGCAACTTGTTTGCTGTTTCACTTCCTCGAAAGAATATGCATGTGTAGATGTTCAACAGCTGTTTGAAAAACTGCATTTAGTATTCCTAATGTTCGTGTTTTATTAATAGGATACTTGATGTCTTATAGATGGATACCTAAAATGGTGCTACTATTTTTTAAAACAGTTCATTGAATTCTATACAGTTAAATCTGTTTTGTAACATATATATACGCAGATAGACGGCCATAGTTTTTTCTTAATATAAAAAAGATAACTAGCAATATAGAATTGTAGGTCCCACATTACTAGCAATCCTGTTAACCCCTCCAGCTAAGATCAATGGCTTGTGTTAGGAGTGGGTTCACATCGCTAGTATAATGGGTTCGAACCCGTGACCTCTCAATTGCGAGTCCGATGCTGTAACCGTAACCGCCGCTATTAAAAATAGGTACAACATTTCACAATAAACTAACAGTGTAAAAGAGCTTCGCTTGGTGTTTTTTTTAGATTGAAGGGTAGAAACACGTACCCATCTGATAAATTTACGAGATGGTGTTATAAACAAAAGTTGATTAATTTTCAAAATGCCAATTACAATAGCCTTCCCGATATTGAAGTAGGTAACAGAGTTCGCCAAATATTGCTTTTTTAACTCAATTCATTGAACAACTTTATGTTAAATATTTTAAACTAAACAGAATTTACTGCCCATAGGGTTCGAAAGGTCTAGAAGGTATGCCAAAACTTTTAAATATTCAACTTACTCTCCGATATCGGAAATAAAAAGTTTTTCAATTCACTGAAGTTACTTGATCGATTCCGACCGTCTACCATTTTAAATGACTAAATAAACCAGTTTCTTAGAGTAGTTAAACTATTATTGCTATCTGGAACAGTTTCCTTTTTTTAACTTTTTTTAATAGCTTTTTTACCGGAAGCAAATAAAAAGGTATTTATTTGTTTATTTACCTTTACTACTGCAAAATTCAATAGGACTATTATGGCATAGACTTTCTAAGTCATACTTTTTTAAACTGATAAATAATTTCTTCATTGATGAATTAACAAATGAAAAAACAATTGAAGTACTCGTAGTACGATTTTGACAAAATTAGGAATATGCACTTAGTATCATGAGCAACCCTTGGATTTGACCACACCTTTTTGTTACACCTTGTATAAATGAAACATTGAAACTTAGATAGTAGTTAGTAAAGAACAAATACGTATTTTTTTTAATGACGACTTTTGCACTACGTTACAAGCCCTGTGTCGTGGGGAACTTTATAAACATACAAATCACGGACGCAAAGTATACCCAGACTTGGAACAACAATTTGTGGCTCATACAGAGTGGTGTCCCGTGTGGGAATGGAACCTATGACTTAGCAGTCAGAGTTACTAACTACTACCCTGGGTTACCAATATGTTGGTATTTACCCCTGCGGAAGTAAAACTTTGAGGATAATGAAGGTGATGTAAGCCCCTCCTTCGTACGAGCGACTCACACTTGGTCGATGTTGAGGGTAAAAAAATGGTTCTGAAAGTGCTCAAAAAGTGTATAGAGATCAAAAAGGTTGGAAACCACTGAACTAGACCAACGGGCAAGTAAAAGTCAATTAAGATTCAGTATTTACTATTATTTAATCGTAAATTATTAGCAAAGTAAATGTCAAATAGTGTAAAATAAAATCAGGTTAGTCGAAACATTTTGTCGAAATTTGTTTGCGAATCAATGAAAGGTCACCTTCATAGTCTCCTAATAATCCTTCAAGGTTCATTTTCATATAATATTTCGATACACTTTAAACCTACATGACAATATTTTTTGGATTTTAACAACCCTTGTTAGATTAAAACATCCAAACCTACTTGGTGAAAATCAATGAACAAATACCTTCCAAAATATTTTTAAAGGTCTGAATAAGCCGACACGCAATGATAAGCTTTTAGGGACGTGTTTTGTTAAAAGTTACTGTAATGAGAGCAACGATCCCTGGATCATGAACTTCAGAATATAGGTGTTGGATACGAATGGAACCTCGACCTTTTTGCCTAACACACGTTTATGGCTTGTGAAAGTGGTAAAAGGTTAATTATGGCCTTACCTTTTGCCTTTAACATAGTATTAGGAGTTTAATTTAAAAAGATTTCGTCGAAGTTTTATACAAGGTAGAGGTGCACCGACTAGTCACCGACTAATAGTGACAGCGGCCATATTTATACCTAGTCGAAGATTAGTCGATACCCCGACTTCGTTAATATTTCTATGCCTAATGTTGATTGAATTTAAATACAGTTATAGTAACTTTTAATATGATATAATAAATTACAAAACTGAAATTATTGTGCTAGGTATTTACCTTACGATTTGCGTAACGCTCTACTTGTGATTAAAGTCGACGCAATCCAGTTGTTCGTCAAATAATCTATAAGATACTTGAGCACTGTTCATGACTACGATTTTAGCAAAAGCTAATCCTAAAATCAAACTGGACAAAGTCAGCTGACTAAGCGGTGTTTTTGCAAGCGACTAGTCAGCCAAAATCGTAAGTAAAAAAGGGATATTCCCTTTATAACTCTAATTAGTTTGCGACCTAAATGTAAAGTAATATGCAAACATTTGTTTGAAGCCTATGAATTAGGTCCAGATTTTTATTTATTTTTTACTTTGTAAGGACTGATGCTTAGCAAAATAAACAGCATTCTATTTTATTCCAATAAAAGGCCTACATATAATGTAATAAGAAAACGTCAGCATAATAAAAGGTTGGTGGCTTTATGTATTTACATTTCCCCGTTTTCCTTTTGTCACAATAATAATAGTGTGACACAAGAAAGGAGACCACACGTAAATCTTCTTCAACGAAGTTATGGAAGCGAAAACCGCATCAAAATATATCTCATTGTTCTCGAGATTAGCTTTATGAGGAAATAATTTTGTTTGGGGCTATTATGTGACTACATAAAATACGTTTAATATTATAATGTAGGTCTGTCATATAACACAAATTCCACAAACCATCAATGTTTTTAAAAATAAAACAAAGAAATACCTTTGTACCCTCGAGACACAATGAAAATCCGATGCCTTCAGTATTAAACATGGATGGTAGCAGCAATCAATACTATTATTACCCGAATGCAGTAAAGCCAGAAAGGATAATGTTTTTAGAAGTATTGTTTGTTGTATTTATAAATAATTATGTTCTTAGGTATACGTTTTTGTTAAATTTTCTTATTGGTTTATTCATTACATGTAATGGATTTCCGATATGCTTGTGTACGGTGTATAGAATTACGGTGGTGGATTCACATTTAAAGGTTGTAGCTTTTTTCTACTATCTGTTTTATTTTATACTAGATGTCCCGCTCAACTTCGTCTGCGTAAATTTTCCCCGTTTTTGCAATATTTTTCATTGCTGCTCCGCTCCTATTGGTCGTAGCGTGATGTTATATAGCCTATAGCCTTCCTCGATAAATGGGTTATCTAACAGTAGTTCCTGAGATTACCGCGTTCAAACAAACAAACTCTTTAGCTTTATAATGTTAATATAGACTAGCTATCCCGTGCAACTTTGTCTGCGTAAATTTTTCCCGTTTTTGCAACATTTCTTATTGCTGCTCCGCTCCTGTTGGTCGTAGCGTGATGTTATATAGCCTATAGCCTTCCTCGATAAATGGGTTATCTAACAGTAGTTCCTGAGATTACCGCGTTCAAACAAACAAACTCTTTAGCTTTATAATATTAGTATAGACTAGCTATTCCGTGCAACTTCGTCTGCGTACTTCCTCGATAAATGGGTTACGACGCGATAGCCTTCCTCGCTATCCAACAGTGAAATAATTTTTCAATTCGGATCAGTAGTTTCTGAGATTACCGCGTTCAAACAAACAAACTCTTCAGCTTTATAATATTAGTATAGATATAAAAATCATCCGTAATAAATTATCAGAAAGATAGTGAAAACTACATCAAAATCCATTGCGTAGTTTAGAAGCTCTAAGCGTACAGACAGCGGAAGTGATTTTATTTTATTAACCGCCTTCAAAAAAGGTGGTTCTCTGTTTGGTTGGTATGTAGGTGTGTATGTTCGCGATTTTTTCGAAAACTAATAATCCTATTTAGATGGGCTTTTCGCTATTCGACTGCAATTTATTTAGGAAGGGTTTAGTGTGTCTAAAATGTTGTCCTAGCTTATAAAACACCAGAGATATAGACTAAAACATTGGAGTGAGTCAGCGAAATTTGCATTCTTCCAATCCAATTTTCTTTGAAATCGGTTAATTTTTCTTAAAAAGTTATACTATGTCATGAAGTCTTACATTATTAAGTATGTTTGACGATGTACATCGAGCACCCGTTGTATACACCTTACCTTCAGGATTCTCGATTTTTGTACTATAGTTTGTGACTGTACTCATTTAAGATTATCAGTGATATAACTTATAACTACGACAACTGTATAAGATTGGTTCCAACTTTATTTTAATACTACGTAATTAGTCCTAATAAATACTGCGAAAGTAAAAGTGTTCATTACATCTACGGTAATCAGTTTATACCTTTTTCCAGTTCTCAGAACCTGTACCTATATCTTTTACTTAGCTAGAATGGATCTTACTAGTAGGTACTTAGGTATTATTGTGTAACAGCCCATAACTGGTAAAGATGCTGTAAGTAACTTGACAAGCTACTTAGTATTTGATCAAACCGGTACGATCAGAGAAATGTGCAATAAAATATGAAGTTAAAACCTGTCAAAGGTCTTTACATTTCTCGGCCTTAATGACGCGTTTCCAGTTATAATTATTAAGTAGTTTGATTTCATAATATTTTCCGTTCGTTGTCTCGGGTTCGATTCCTGGGCCTGGGCATAAATTTTTTCTTTCTTTCAAAGATGTAATTATTGTTTAAATAAAGTACCTAATTGGCAAGAATTGCCTATAAAAATTACTATAATTTTCCTACCTAGATTTAAGTGGTGTGGGATCCTTTCTAGTTTAAAAGTTTGCCTGCTTTTATTTTACTTATGCAATATTTTCATCGCCACGACTCATAAGCCGGGTCTACACCGTCCGAGCACGGTTCCAGAGGCAGCCTCGTGCACAAAACGTATATAGCTTGACTGACGGGCCTCGCGAGCCAAATGCTCGGTGGGTGTGTGGCGTGCACGTTGCTTTGGCTGTGCGTGCCTCGGGGTCGAACCATCGCATCAATTGCGGTAAACTTCAGATGGCTTCTGATGGCTCGGCCTACAAACAGTATACGGCCTTTAAAAATAAAAAACTTTAAGTCATGTGACCCCCACCAATTCGCACCTTGCCCGTGTAAATTAGACTCTGGTTTTCGTTTTGTTCTAAGTGCCAGTCTGTTTATTTATTTATTCCTTGTTCTCATTAGTTATCTCTCTGACGAAAAAAAATAACATCAGAATTAAAATAAATAGCTAAAAATGTATACAAACCTTTATTTGGGCATTTGAAATGTTACCTCAAATTGTGTGCGTCTTTAGATATTTATTTTATTTATTTATTTAAGGTTCACCAACAATTGCTTACATATACATAAACTGTTATAATAAGAACATGCAAGAATAAAAGTAACAATGTAGCAATCACTTAAAGGTAAACACCACATGTTTATATAAATAATGAGACAGACAGACAAGACATAAGTAATTTCACATTCTATTAATAAGGTAAGACCAAGTTAGAGAGAGTTGATAATTGGGTAGTGAGAGAGCCAAAATGTAGATCGATTTTGTCACTGCATTCATTAATGGTCTTGCATATCCTTGCATATGGAGAGTTGGCTCCTAATGCAGTCCTTCTTAAAGGCGAACAAAGTGGTGTGATGGGGCCGCGAGGAATTCTAGAGGGAACCCGAAGCTTGAACAGATTCAGTAACTGAGGACAGTCAATCCTGTTGTTGAAAATTTTAAACATTCCGTCGTTTAAGTGCCTACAAGTAGCCAAAGATTTGATGTTAAAATATTTTAATTGACATTTGTATGATTTAATTTTTTTTGCTATGCCATTACGAAAGGCATATTAGCGGACAAGGCTCGGAAAAACACATCTTTCGAAAAGTATCGTATAGGTAGGTAATATTATATTCTTATCTATAAACATGAATTTTATAAAAAAACCTAGGGTATCAAATTGTATACTTTTGTTTCTAGCATTTTTTATGCCTTAACCGTTAGGGTTCCGTAGTAATATTGGGTTAAATAAACAATAAATGCCACTCAACTACTTGGTTTTTAAACATAATGATTGGGTATATAAATGTATGTAGCTACCTAAAAAGTATGATATTTTTAGAACTTCATTTATAATTTGTTATTTCATTTCTAGTAAAAATAATTAATTTCTAACCAAATTTTGTAAGTACTAGTTTATTTTACTGTAAATCATATAAATATATTAATTTATTTTAGTAGCTACTTTTAAAAGATCTATAGATTAGACATAATCGTGATTTCTTCTCGATATACAATATCCAGAATATTTCGATATAATCCCGGTATGTTAAAAATTAAAACAAATTGATTTTTCTAGTGAAAATATAGTCATTATTTGATGTACTAAATCGTCGCGAATCAAAATGGCCTCTCTTTAAGATAATAGCTAGATGATGCGGGTAGCTGTAATGGTCAGATGAAGATTAAAGGTAGTAACGAATAGACTGTAATATGTTATCCTCGCCTTATGTGAAGAAAAGGTTCGTTTGTCAGAGGCAGAGAAATAAAGGTAATGAAATTTACTAGAAAAAAAATATTTCAAAAAAAATAATTCGTTATAATTTGATAAAGTTGGTTATTGTGTGCGCCCACTGACCTCTAAAGTATCGGTACGCTGGTAAGGCGATGGCGTACAATGTGACAGCAATTACAGTCCTGCGAACTTTTTAACTCACTTAAGACAAATTGCCGTTATTGTTACCCTTGTTACACAAGAATAATAATAATATCTTGAGACAACTCACACAACGCTATCTGATCCCAAACTAAGCAGAGCCTGTATTATGGAAACCAGAAAACTGATAAACATACTTATATATTTGTAAATACATACGTATTATAGATAAATAACACCCAGATATAAAATAAACTATCGTATTCATCACACAAAGTTTCATCCTGGGTGGGGCTTAGCAGTCAGGGTCACTAACTACTAGGTCAACTGGCCAATACACTTCCATTTGATTTTGTCAAATTACCATCTCCAAATGTCACAATAAAATGGAAGTTTTGTTGATTCGGTATCCAGCGTATCTCGACCTCGAGGTCAGTGTGTACGCCATATTGATTTATTTTAAAAGTTCTACAAGAAAGTCCGCGACAATATAATTATGTCTACCTTTCTATGTATAATAGAAGTCACACTGTTTGTAAGAAAAAATGTGCAGACACTAAGACGCAAAATAAATAATTTTAGCATTTGTTTACCTAAGAACAGGACAGCACTATTTAACAAAAGCATATTTTGCATGGCTCCACGTATTTATAACCATTTGCCTAAACATATTTTGAGTACTTATTAGATATACGAAAAAAATAAAGTATCAAAAAATTGCATAACAATAGTCATTATTTGATGTGCGCTGCCATTTTGTTTTGGTTACTATGGAGATCTCTTTGTTGCCGATAGACTTTGAGGAAGCGTGAGCTGTGCGAAAACATCGGAAATAAAGAACACAAGTTACCCACAAACAATAAGCGCAATTCGCTACTATTAAGGGAGCGATACGCTATAATAAAAAAAAAATACATTAGTAGGTAAAATGCGAGCTGCGCACAGATGCGCTTGAGTGCGTTAATTGACGTCCGATAGCAACCGGGACAAGTACTCTTTAAGTGCCACGATACAGTCTGCGGAACTGCACATAACGGAGGATTTAGCGGATAAGGCGTTATGGTAAAAACTACGACAAAACATACATAAATACACTGCTAAAAATATAACTCTTCCATTATAATGTACCTATTTTATATTGACTTTTGCTGCTCGTGTCACCGATATTAAGAACACTGTCGGTTAGGTGTCAACTCGCTTAATTAAATATTTCATTGTCAAATACTGATTGGAATTCTCTCACATTTCAAGTAGGTATAACTGGTATTTTTCACTTAAAAAAAATTATTTTTCTCCTTTGTCGTTACACTCTTAGCAGAGTGATCGTAGTCGTCGTGTGGGCGAGCGACATGCTTAAAAAGTAGTCGCCATTCCTCTCGCACTGCAGCCATCCTGTTACATTTATCGACAGAGTACCGTATTTAAATTGATCGGTCCAATGCATAGATGTTCTGCCGATCAGGTCATAATGTCACGCCTTATCATCTCAGCCTGAAATATGCGCAAAGAAAATGAGTACACGACCGATAAATATTTACGAGTAATAAATTACAGTCCGACGCTGTAATCGCTTGTACTAAGTGGATATTTCAGCAGAATTACGTACTACAGTTTTATGAGTTGCGAAGGTTGATGAGGGGATCGATTGCCACTTGATCGACCTTGATTTTATGTTACCAACAGATATTAACGAGCCTACTTTGAAAATTAATTTAGATTAAGAGTAAGTTTTGTGTTAGATACCTACTCATTCCAGAACATAAGTTAAAAAAAAACCTGCCTGCACAAAAAAGATGGGAACAGATACCCTACAAAATTTTATAATTTCATGCAGTCGGAGGCATTAATGAATCTCGATGGACTTAGTAAAGTGCCTCCGACTAGCTACTGCATGAAATTATATAAATATGTTTTTCATGCATTTTGTGCAGGCGGTATTTATTTTTTTTATTTAATACTTTTAAGTATTAGTAGGATGTAACAACTAATTTTTATCACAGTTATTTAAAATTGAAAAAAGAATGGTTGCTGACTAACTTTTTTAGTATTAGGTACAGTCATAATCATGTTATACCTTTTTGAAATGCTTAAAACGAGCCCATTAATTTGATACCCATATTAGATAGCAGTTTTCAATACAACTTTTTTTCACACCACTTTATTTTGACATCTCACAGCTTGACATGGGCGGTCAAGACGAATCTAACGACGTCTTAATTGTATAAATCCGTTCAGTGGTTTGTGAGATATGAGGTAATGAAGAATATTACATACATACAAGATACGCGCGAAAAACATGTTTTCGAAATACGTGTGCGAGTTTTTTACCCTTCCTTACAGTCGGGTAAAAACAAAATCAAAATGTTAAAAAAAAACTATTACGGGCATTAAAGAGAACCTAATACAATTTGTAAGCCCCCCGACTTACAGGGAGTAACCTAAGAAAATCCGTCGGGGTTTACTATTAATTGCTCTGGGTTCTTATTGATGAAGCTCATGTCGTGACAAGCCCGTGTCTTATCCGTGCCAAATGTAGACCAAATAAGGAGATTAAATTCTTGGTTGCTGCCAGGGCACCAAAGCGCATGCGCGAAGCGCTTGAAATTGTAAAAATATCACTCGCCAATGTCAAGCATCCACGCGCAGCATCCTTGAATGAGAAGTTTTGCAAATTATTACGTCGAGTTTGACATTTGTGCCCTATTTAATTTTTTCAATTTATTTATTACTAGCTTTCGCCCGCGTGGATGTCGGTTATCGCGATAAAAACTATCCTATGTTCTTTCTCGGGACTTAAACCATCTCCATGCCAAATTTCATCTAAATCGGTTCAGTAGTTTGAGCGTGAAAGCGTAACAGACAGACAGACAGACAGAGTTACTTTCACATTTATAATATTAGTATAGTATGGATTATTTACAATTAAGAAGTCATTGACCACAACCAACCTTTGATATCAGTTTTATGCAAAGTAAGTTGATTTGGGGAAATTTCGCTGTTTAAAAAAAATAAACGGGCGTATCTTTTTTTACGTCAACGTTAGAAGTTCGACTTTTTCAGAGCTTTATGAGACTTTAAACTTGAGTATAATGGTTTTAATTTCAACTTGATACCTCCACGCGTTCTAGAGATAAAGGATCTTGACAGACAGATGCATGGACGGACAACAAAGTGATTATATAAGGTTCCGTTTTTTTCCTTTTGAAATACGAAACCCTAAAAATAAATAGACCTTTGGTTTTATATTTTAATATTTTTAAACAATTCTTAGCTACCTACTCTAGGTACTCTTGAACTTCACCGTTTTGGAGAAACAAACACGTGTGTAGCGCCATACCACGAGAATGTTCTTGTGGTATTGCGCTACAGCGCAGCACAGCGCTCGGGAAAGAAACATACACCACAACATTCGAAATGTGTCCAACTGTTTCCGAGAAAACCGATAATAGACATGAACACACACATACATATCGTCTTATGATTGTGCTCTAATAACAACATATGACAAAAACTCTGTATAACTAGTATTTAAAGATAATGTTTTGATATTTATTTATTTTAACGATAAACACCTAAAAAATACAAGTCAGCTTCTGTTGATTTAAAAGTAGTTTTCCCCCGCGGCTTTACCCGCCTGGATGTGGGTTATCGCAATAAAAATGCTATCGTTTCGTTTCCCGGGACTCAAACTATCTCTGTACCAAACTATTTCTAATTCACATTCATAATATTACGCTAGATAATAATAAATTGATGCATAGCCATTTTAGCCAATAATTTTGACTGAGCACTGTCTCCCACAATACAGGCCTCAGACTAGTTTGGGATCCAGTACCCAGTACCTGTTACAAATTCTTCTAAGACATGTTTTAAGTACACCTTTGATGTGAAATATTTTGTGTTAAATAAACATTATTACTATTTAATGGTAGGACGAAACCCTGAAAGAGTGATTAGTCGTTTATTTCAATTATTTCTTCAATTTGACTGACTGAATGCCCCTAAAATGACGCTCACAAATCGTTCGTTATTTAAGTCAGCGAAACCACAAAGGATTTTGAAACAAAATAAAAAATATTTTCTTTAATGAATAACTCCAATGAAAGTAAGATAGTTTTCATCCAAATGGAATGAAGACATTTGACAACATTTGGAAAATGTAATGAGATCTTTATGAAATAAAAGTTTGGCAACTCCTGATCTAAGTAAACATAAATAGGAACATTTATATATTTTTTATTTTTCTTTCAAGCAGCTTAACGAGGCTCCGTCACCGAAACTGAATCAGTGTCAATAAAAAACAACGCTCAGTTTTACCGTAGATTTGATTGTTTTTTTTTGTAACTACTTATTACGAAATCTTTAATTTTTTTACGTATACGTAAAAAAATTAAAGATTTCGTAAACCTTAAATGAAATGGGCGTTTGTTCGCCATGGTATCACCACATGACAATTTTTTAGGAAGGGTATTTAAAATAACTACCTAATTAGTATTATAATACTAATTAGGTAGTTATTTTAAATACCCTTCCTAAAAAATTGTAACTACCTAATTAGTATTATAATACTAATTAGGTAGTTATTTTAAATACCCTTCCTAAAAAATTGTCATGTGGTGATACCATGGCGAACAAACGCCCATTTCATTTAAGGTTTAAGGGTTTTAATATTATAGTACCAGTAAAATATATTTGAACTAAAAGATTAGATAATTTAACGGCACATAACAAGAAAGTAGTCATCTACAAAAGTTTAAAGCCCTTATTTTTTTATTTAGAATAGGAACAAAGTCATGAAACCATGTCGTTTGAAAACCTTGACATGCCTTGACTTAAAGGTTGTCCTGACAAGGTTTATCTGAAAAATATTCGAGACTATAATCTACCTCTGTTCCTGTGCTAACTTAGGCTACTTTTTATATCCTGTTAATTATGCCAGAAATGTTGTGTTGGAATGTTCTCGTGGAATAAAAATATTTTCAAAATGCGTCGCGGTGATCAGCTAGTAATAAATAAAAAAACGCCAGATTAATTTAGTAATGAATACCTACAGTAAAAGTGAAAGTAGGTACTAGAGAAAACAGTCCAGTTTATTATACAGACTGGATATTCCCGATGAGTATCATGTCAAAGCGGCGCTATAACCATGAAACGTGCATCAGATAAAATTATGTAAACACAATCTTGTTCCGAACGAGTCAACACTACATAGCGATAAGGAACAAGTAACGCTACAAAGAAACCATGAGCTCATAGGGCAGTGAGACCTTTACTGTGATAAAGGAATGAAATGTACGCTGTAATTAATTACAGATAGGATGTTTAAGTTAACGGTTAGTAAACAAATCTTGTAAAATAAGTAAAAAAAAGGTAAAATGTAAATATTTTTTGTATCATACTTTCTCGCGACACATGACATCGTATAGAATTCAGACTCACATCAAAAGAATGTACGATAAATGTACGAAATGGTACACTCATTCAAAAAAATGTACTACAAAGACTTACGTAAAAACAGTGATTATACTATCACCGCTAGGAAGCATTCAGCTTTTGTACTCGATCTATTATAGGCACAATGAATGTTGGGCTTGGAATCGTTAACAGAAAATTTCAATTAACAAGGCACTGCCAATTTGCAAGCGTTCTTTTGCCAAAATAAAAGAAAAAATGCCTTTGAAGTATTCCTCGGCCAACGATGATTTTACAAAGAGGGCACTGACCTGTGACTGTAAAAAGGAAATAAGTGCACAATGATTTCTGAAATTTGCTGAACCAGCAGCAGGAAGTTCTTGTGTCGTTAATCTGCAGAATAAGCATTATTCGAAGCTTAAACTTATAGTGCATCGTAACGTAGTATCTACCCTCAGAACTTACTATTTATAATCTGCCTTCCTAGCTATAATATGTATGATTTAAGTTCTTAAATAAAAGGTAGTTATAATATAGTTATAGTTACAATTCACATTACATTGTCGTTTTGACAGGATCGATCTCTGTTCCAAACTTTGTCCAGATCCGTTTAATCGTAGACAAAAGATCCAGAGGCAGGCGTGGTATTAATAGTAATGTTGCTGTATTTTATGGTTATATGTTGTTATTTTAATGATTATATATTATTTATAGTATTTTATTAATAATTTATATTATTTATTTTATTAATTGAATTCTAATTTGTAATTTTTAATTTGTATATTAACTGTAATATAATCAAACTTGATTGAAATAAATGAATAATATTCATTTATTAGATGGATGTTTGTTATTCAATCACGCCACAACTCAAACTCATATTATGAGTATGAGTTGTGGCGTGATTGAATAACAAACATCCATCTATGCATCCAATTTTTCGTATTTATAATATTAGTACGAAAAAAGTAAACGGCTTTAAGGCTGTCGGGTTCCAAATTTGGTAGGTACCTTATTTCGTTGTGGCGATTTACAAATTATTTTACATAATTATTCTGAAGGTTGTATATCTTTTTAGCGGCATCTAGGCATTGCTTTAAGCCTCAGATTTTTATGCTAACTGCTGACGTTTTTTGTCATAAAGTAAGTGACATCTATTTAAAGTGTCACAAATCACTCGGCTTGTAACAGACTCCGGCCGCCAAGGAGTTAGCTGTTTTGCACTCGGTTCGCTAGAGGGTAGCACTGAGTCACTCATGTTGTTCACATAGACATACTACAATCGACGTACCAACGTAAGTTGGACTTATCTCACAGTGTTTTTCTTCTCTTAGATTAGACAAATGGAGTTGTAGATGTAGATAATCCGTATACTAATATTATAAACTAGCTGTGCCCGCGACTTCGTTCGCGTGAAAGTCGGGTTTAAATTAAGGTAGTTTAGGTAACGAAATAACTTCCGTGTAAATATGTTGGAAACAGTCCTGTTGACTAAATACTTACTAAATAAAAATCGATCTGTTCTATTCTTTTAGATAGTTAGTTTGGTGTGCGGCTTAAGAAGTGGGTTTTC
The DNA here is from genome assembly GCA_945859575.2 of Herminia tarsipennalis. Classification (NCBI taxonomy): domain Eukaryota; kingdom Metazoa; phylum Arthropoda; class Insecta; order Lepidoptera; family Erebidae; genus Herminia; species Herminia tarsipennalis. The sequence goes on along the minus strand of OX243834.2, from coordinate 25,553,291 downwards.
TGTTGTTTTTGTTTCATTCTTTCAACGTTATACCTACTTATTACCTAATAATCTTTAATAGAATTTGTACGAAAATGTTGTTACTTCTCATGTGATCGTAAACTTGTAAAGCCTAAGTACTTAACTGTGATAGTTTTCCTTATAATTTTAGTATTTATACTACTACCCTGAATTTTTTCACATACCCAACATCAACCATTTAGCTGGCAGGGGGACACTTGACTCTAACAAAAATGTTCGCTATAAAGCCTAATATTATACACAAAGGAATCCTTAAATCTAAAAATAGTCTTCACAAACCCTAAACGCTTTTTAAAAGACCTATGTATTGATACCACACACGATGGGGTAGGTAGGTGAGAAAAAAATCACATCCCCACTTTACATATAAGAGAGGTACCCTTAAAAAAATAATGATTTTCAAGATTTTGTTCTTTCACTTTATCGGCGTTAGTAATTTATTCATGCAAAAGTTGCAACCTTCTAGCACTAACAGTCTCTGAGCTAAGCTGCGGACGGACGGACATAAGGGAACTATAAGGGTTCTGTTTTGCCATTTTGGCTAAAAATGGGGTGTATTTCATATAGTGTTACAACGCAATACTAATAATAAAACTGCTGTAACACTTTAGTAAGCAAACACAGAGCGTGTCATGTGTGTCATGCCCGCGAAAATGTCAGATATCCCTAAAGGTACGGTTGACAAACAACGACCCCCCTCCTCCCGTCACCCGAACTACTCACACTTGACCGATGTTGAGCCATTCATTATCGTTGAATTGATGAACACGTAATCTCCAACCATAACCCCAAAACATGATCCTCGATGCACCTGTGTGATGCGTGGTCAAACAAACGGACAGACAGACAAACATTTCTAAAAATCATAGCAATGTGTTTCTTTTTAAAACTTCTTTTACTAAGTATAGAACGTTATTGAATACAACGCCATCTACTTTCAAGAATGTTGCCACTCAGCATCTCAAGCACCTATACCCTAATAAATGTTTTCACAATTATGGAATTATTTGATCACGGTGAACAATTTGATTTCATAGATGGCGCTACATGTTTTTTTTTTACGTGTGTAATGTCTTTTTTTTAGACGAACACATAATTTCTGGAAAATGTCGAATACTTTTTAATTATAATGTAATATTGTTTTTCATTTCTACTACGATTAATTAATTACTCTCAGCAGTGCATGCAATACCTATAATTAACTAACCTACGTGCATAATTTACTTGATTTTTAATATAAAAAAATAATAACCAAAGTAAATAAGTTACTTACGGTCGAAAAAATAACTAAAACATTGAGAAAAATATTAAAAAAGGATAAAGACAATTTAAAAAAATACAAAAAGAACATAATCAAACATCGGATTCGAGCCCGGGACTTCGTCGTTAAAGTCCGCTAGCATAGCTTCGAGGCTATACTGTTCGCTACTTGCCACGTCAAAATAACTGTTCTTATGAAACTTAACAATGCTGTGTTTAGCTCCTTTAAGTTTTAGCGTGAAGTTATGTATTCCATGGGTTACAATTATAGATAACTAGCTGTGCCCCGCGGTGTTACCCGCCTTTTATTAGCCTATGTGTTAATCCAGGGTGTCAGCTAACTCCATACAAAATTTTATTAAAATCGCTCCAGCTGTTTAGACGTGAAGAAGTAACAAACATACACACTCACATACTCACAAACTTTCGCCTTTATAATATTAGTGTGATGTCTAATTCTGGAAAATTTTGTGATAAACCATTATGGTGCGACAAAAATACGTTGCTACTCGTTCCCCATCGACGTTAGCGTAATGATTCAAAGTGTAAATAATGTCCTATAGTATTTACTATAAAACTGCAAATATTCATAAAGATCCGTCTAGTAGTTACAGTTTCATAACGAAAAATTGCTACAGACATTATCCCTCACTGCTTAGCTCCTATGGGAAAAAGCGTGATAATTTATAGCCTAAATGTTAATCTGCATCTATTAGATTGCACGTGCAAAATTTCAACCGAATCTGTACGGTAGTTTTTGCGTGATGCGTGTTCAAACAAACAGACAGACAGACAGACAGACAGACAGACAGACAGACATTTCTAAAAATGCAGCAAAGTGTTTAAATACTCTTTTCGAACATTTCCTAATATTTTTTTCCACTAAGTTCGGCCATGTACAGACACGTGAAATTTACAGTTTTATTATATGTATAGATAGATATAGATATAGATGTGAAAGTCTGCTACGTTTTCACGATAAATTGCTAAACCTATTTACCAACCGAAATATTGTGATAACCGACACCCACGCGGGAGGAGACACGGGCGAAAGCTACTTTATACTATTATTAAGCGAAAAGATTTGTATTACTGTTAGTAATTTTATTAATAAATTAAAAACTCTAAACCGTTTTTAAAATTCTTTCATTTAAAGAAAGCTACATTATCGGGATTATGTTTTTGTATTTCATTGTCAACAAAAATATTTTTTTTAAAAATCAAAATACCCGCCTGCTCAAAAAAGATGGAAACAAGATCTTCTACATAATTTAATATAATTCAGTCGGAGGCGTTACTGGATCTCGATGAACTTACTTTAGTGCCCCCGACTGCATGATATTATAATAAGTCAGGAGATCTTGTTTCCATCTTTTTTTCTCATCTTTCAGGCGGGTATTTGAATTTATTTTTTATTTAATACTTTTTAGTGGTTGTAGGGTGTAACAACTAACTTTTATTACAGCGATCAGTAAGTATTGAAAAAAAAAATGTTGCTAACTAACTTTTTTAGTGTTGCAGTCATAATCGTGGTATACCTTTTTGAAATGCCTACGACGAGTCCTTCAATTTGATACACTATTGCGGTATTCGAACCAGTTTTTTCACACCACTTTATTTTGTTACGTCACAGCCATTGTTGACGACTGGCTGAAGGTTTGATACCTTCACCTCAACCTTTTTTTATATCGTTATAATGTTTGTTTTTTTATATTTTTCAAAAGTGAAATGTTCTAATATTCTGTTTGTATTTTTGGCCTAAAACTTGACTCACGCCCACAGGAACCGACATGTAACATTCACGCACAGAATGTGAACGTACCGACTAGCACGCCAGCTGAAATTCACCCTGATTCTATTTTACAACTAGCGAATGCCATTTCTCCACTACCCGACCGTTAGAAAAGGCTTTAGCTAGTTCCTTTTTCAGGCAATATAAATGAATGGCTAGCTTTTAAATCTTCTTACGAGAGAACTAAAATCTTTTTTTCCCCAGCAGAGAATTTAGCCCGCCTTACCACGAGTGGTCGCGGTGCGGCACATTTCTTCTATTTTGTTGGAAGCACAAGACCCCGAGAAGGTGATGTCTGCTCTTGAACTTTTGGTTGCACAAGAAATCGCCGGTCTTCGAAATTTAAAGAAGCCCGGAACATTTAAACACTTTGGCCAACAAACTAAGAAACTGTGTTGCTACTATAAAGTGGCTTAAGCAAACTGAGTACTTGCTCTCGATCGAACTGTTTCGCACGGTGCTTTTAAAGCTTAGCGAGCACACCAGAGATCGCTTTACTGACTATGCTGCCACACACAGAGCTTTCGAGCCTAGCTACTAAGCTAGAGCTACTTTCTAGGTTTTTAGTTATTGAAGCGGAGCGGCAACTTAACTACAACTTTCTTGTTGACGTGTCGCCAAGTTCATCACACAGTAAGAACCATGGATCTTTAAATAGTAAGACCCCGAATTCTCTGAATGTCCAAGCAACTGAAGCTTAGGCCAAAACCACTGAGTGTACGTACTGCAGACAAGTTACACATACTGTAAAAACGTGTAAGACATTTTCATCTCTAACTACCGATAATAGATAGCGTTGGATGCGAGAAACTAAAATTTGTTATAGGTGTCTGAAACCTAACCCGCATAAATGGAACAACTGCCGAACCAAACGTTGCGGTGTCAATAATTGTACCAGGCGTCATCACGCCCTTCTTACTCAACAATGCAAAGCGATAAAAATAAAGCCTCCTCTAATATTCCCCGTTCGCAACATGATGCAACACATAATATCGTTGAGCCTCATCAAGTTGGCAACGTCGTGGCCACTACATGTGGTGTACCTGCAACAGGCGTCCGAGGATTATTCAAGATCCTACCAGTCATCTTGGAGGAACCACGCGGCTACATCGATACTTTCGCGCTTCTTGATGCAGGCAGTACCGCCACTCTTAAAGATGGCGATCTCGCTAAACGTATCGGGGCAGAAATCACCGGCCGACAGCAACTACGTCTGACAGGCGTAGGTGGTATGTTCCTGGATACTGAGGTATGCTACGTAAACTTTTACATACGGGGGCGCGACTTACTTGAACACCACATGATCCAAGGCGCACGCAGCATCACCCCTCTTCGGTTTAGTCGTTAATCTATTGATATGGAAGAAATTTCGAAATATAACCATTTGTTAGAATTGTCTCATACGATCGCATACCAAAACCTCGTGGCAACTGTACTTGTTCGAGCCGCAGATTGGTATTTGTCTTTGAGCCGTGAGATGCGCGTAGGTAGTAAAAACATACCTGTAGCCTCAAGAACGCTTTTAGGCTGGGTTCTACACGGTGCAATTTCCACGGTTTCTAGGCTTGTAGACTTCAATCATACTTACTTATGAAACCGATACTCATTACAAACTGACAATTTTCTTGAGATGCTGATAAAGAAACAATATGAAATATATTCTTTAGGTATCCTTATACATGCAACCAGGCAACGCAGTGATGACACATGAGCGGCAAGTTTAGTTGAATCTTCAGCTCAGAGACTTAGTACTGGACGCTTCGAGGTAGGATTGCCTTGGAAAGAAAAGGCAACATAACGTGCCTGATAGTTACCCGCAAGCCTTATCTCGCCTTAAGTTTCTCGAAAAGCAGATGAGAAAAGATGAAACATTGCGTTAGCTTACAAAGTGTTTATTGACGGTGTTATTCAGAAGGGATATGCTGAACAATGCGAGTTATCTTCGTATCACGGTAATTATGTAAAACTCTCAACTGGCGAACCTTTAAGGTGGTATTTACCTTATTTTGGTGTATTACATCTGCAAAAACGCAAGTTGAGGGTAGTGCATGATGCTGCAGCTGCTACTAGGGGTGTGAGTTTAAACAATATGTTGCTGCAGGGCCTGAACTCACTACAATCTTTATTGAACATCTTATTTCGTTTTAGAGAGGGGCCTATTGAATTTAATGCTGACTTATGGGAAATGTTTCCTCAAATTAAAATAATAGACAGTAATTGTGATGCACTAAAGTTTTTATGGCGCAACGGGAATTCTAAAGATACTGTAATAGAGTACAGGATGTCTTCTTTGATTTTTGGTGCGGTCTGTAGTCCTTTTATAGCTGTATTTATTAAAAATAAGAATGCCAAGGAGTTTCAAATTATAAGTACACTGCAGTCACGCAATTATCCATGATCATTATATGGACGACTATATTATACGACTATATATAGCGAGCGCAACCTTGATAATGCCAGTCGCCTGCCTTCCGAATTAGTCACAGTCCACAAGTCGGGTGGCTTCGAGATGCGTTTGTGGGTACTAAATGTGCCAGAAGCACTTGCGCGGTTACCCAAAGAGCTCCATAGCAATTCTGAATCCGAAATTGACTTGCCTCCTGATCATGACGTAGGCGCATTAGGAGTAAAGCGTAATCCTCTTAATGACACCTAGGTTTTCGCACGGGCCACAAATTCACGGGCGCATACTGATGGGACTGGGATTCACCAATTCCCGCAAAGTATGAGTCCGAATGCAGATCCTGGTTTGAACAACTCGCATCGGCAGCCATTCTACGTATTCCTCGATAGTACGGGGGTAAATTCATTTGTGATACCCAACTTCATGTCATAGCTGATGGGGGGAACAAGCCTTTGCTTGCGTTACGTATTAGCGCTACACTTCCACTGACGGCTCGTCAGTGAGTCTCGCTTTAGTTGGCAGCAAAGCACAGGTTGCTCCCCTGAAGCCGCTCTCCATTCCGCGTCTCGAATTACAAGGTGCTCTTCTCGCGACACGTTTTGCACAAAGTATATTGAGTGCACACCGGTCAAAACCTTTCGCCGTTTTTTACTGAACTGACTCCACAACAGTTTTAAAATGGATTCGCAGCGATAAGCGTACGTTTAAAGCGTTTGTTGCTGATCGGTTAGGCGAAATTTTAGATTAACGAATCCATCAAATTGGAGATGGCTTCCTAGTAAACTTAATATCGCTGACGACGCTACAAAGCCAAAACGTTTAGACTTCACTTCATCACACAGATGGTTCGCTGGGCCTTTGTTCTTGCCTAACCACTCTACAGAATGACCACGCGAATCAGACTGCACTACCTACGAAGCTTTAGGAATTTCTGAGTTAAAACCAGAGTTCGTGAGGCTTCTAACGGACACTTCATTACTTGCACCAACGGATTCAGATCCATTTCGTTTTAGCAGTTGGCCATAGTTAAACGGAAACGATCTAACCCACACAGATGTAGTTTTGAGATATTTAATTTTTAAGTTCAGATCGTATTTCGTCATTGATTCTCCACTTTTACTTTGGGGGGGTTGGTTTTAACTAAAGGATAAACATATGAATTTTAAATTTATTAATCTCTAGTCCAACATGATGACATATTTTTCTAGATATTATCAAATATATGACGATGGATCGTTTTCGTTAAAATACTATTTCAAAAGGCCAGGGTAATCAACATATTTAGCCATAAGGATCCAAGCTTTAAAATATAATTAAAAGACTAAATATTAAAAAGAGATGGCGGATTTGTATGTTTTAGAAAATAAAACATATAAGTGTACATACTATATCTTTAATCTTAAATCACTACTATCATAATTACTAGCTTAGTAAGTAGTACAAACAGAAATGAACATTTTGAACAAACACATAAAAAAAGAATAAACAATACTAAATATTAGGTTTAAAGATCTTTATTACTCAAAGAACATTACAGTCCACTTATTGAGCATGCATAAATAATATAAAACTAAGTAAAATAAAAAGACATTCGTTCGACCGTATATATGTTTAAGTCAATAACTCAAAAAAGTAATCGCAAACGTTTAGTTTCTAATAGTAGTTTGCGAGTTATAGAGCCATAACTGGCGTTTGTAAAAAACTATACTTGTGGGAATCCGGGGGAGTGGAAGAGTCTTTTCCATGTCATAAGTAAGACATTCAAACTTGTCGTCTGTGGTCGCTTTTTTCAAATCATGATTCATATTTTTTCTTAAAGTTTCAGCTCGTTCAAGATGCTCCTGCTTTTCCCTTTGAAACTTGGCGGCTTCAGAATTATCCAATGCCACGGAAACTGAAGCCGCCAAGTTTCAAAGGGAAAAGCAGGAGCATCTTGAACGAGCTGAAACTTTAAGAAAAAATATGAATCATGATTTGAAAAAGGGACCACAGACGACAAGTTTGAATGTCTTACTTATGACATGGAAAAGACTCTTCCACTCCCCCGGATTCCCACAAGTATAGTTTTTTACAAACGCCAGTTATGGCTCTATAACTGCGGAATACATGCGGGATCTAGCGATAATGGCTTCTGCTATGTGTGGCTCGAAGGCGAAGCTGGCCGTGGGGCACAAGAAGTTGGGTCATGCCTCATCAATTACATAAAACACAAAATGGGTCCCAAAGAAAACCTAGTATTGTGGAGCGATTGCTGTGGGGGACAAAACCGAAATATAAAAATGGTTTTAATGATGAAATCGATGCTGAACTCCCACGCCACTCTCAAAACTATAACACTGAAGTATCTGGAATCAGGCCATACGTTTCTTCCGAACGATACTGATTTTTCTAAAATCGAAAGTCAACTCAAATATCATGATAGAATTTATACTGCTGAAGAGTATTTAAATGTTATCAAAAGCTGCAAGAAAAAGAAACCATTAGAAGTTTATAGAATGAAGACAAACGATTTTCTAAGCACCAAGAAAATAGAAAAGAAGATAGTTAATAGAAAAAATTATGTTACTAAGAATAAAGTAAACTGGCTAAAAACGAAAGAAATACTGATCAAAAAAGAAAAACCATACTCTATATTTATGAAAACAACAGAAAGTGAAGAGTTTCATGAGCTAAATTTAGAAAAGAAAATTAAAGGACAATCTTTAGAAATTTTGGAAGAAGATTTAACTTTGTTATGGCCAAATGGCAAAGAGATTCCGCAGGCTAAATTGGATGATCTCAAATCAATGTTTAATTTAATACCAAAGGATTGCTTACCTTTTTATAAATCGCTTAGAGGAAATGAAAACATTATGGACGATGTTGATGGTTTTGGAGATAGTGTTGATTTTTCTGTTGATTATGAGAATGATGATTAATTTTATATAAAAGATATAGTCTATGCTTTATTTTGAAGACTGATTGTTACATTAATATTTAGTATTGTTTATTCTTTTTTTATGTGTTTTTTCAAAATGTTCATTTCTGTTTGTACTACTTACTAAGCTAGTAATTATGATAGTAGTGATTTAAGATTAAAGATATAGTATGTACACTATATGTTTTATTTTCTAAAACATACAAATCCGCCATCTCTTTTTAATATTTAGTCTTTTAATTATATTTTAAAGCTTGGATCCTTATGGCTAAATATGTTGATTACCCTGGCCTTTTGAAATAGTATTTTAACGAAAACGATCCATCGTCATATATTTGATAATATCTAGAAAAATATGTCATAATGTTGGACTAGAGATTAATAAATTTAAAATTCATATGTTTATCCTTTAGTTAAAACCAACCCCCCCAAAGTAAAAGTGGAGAATCAATGACGAAATACGATCTGAACTTAAAAATTAAATATCTCAAAACTACATCTGTGTGGGTTGGATCGTTTCCGTTTAACTATGGCCAAACTACAATAAGAGGTTCCACGTCACATGGATCGTTTTTGATGTTTAGTTCCGTTATTTTTTAATAAAGCTATTGAATTAGCGATAACGATCCATGTAAGTTGGATCGTTATCAATGTTTTAATCGGTCACTTTAAATAATAAAACGAAAAGGATCCACGTCACATGGATCGTTTTTGATATTTAGTTCCGTTATTTTTTAATAAAGCTATTGAATTAGCGATAACGATCCATGTAAGTTGGATCGTTATCGATGTTTTAATCGGTCACTTTAAATAATAAAACGAAAAGAATCCATGTCACATGAATTGTTTAAGCTTATTTAAATCTTTAGAATAAAAATTATCCTAGTGACTTGGATCATTTTAGTAATATGTGATTTGGATTATTTTCGCGAATATGATTTTCTCAATAACGATATAAGTAGCATGGAGCGATGTTAATAAAAAAAATTACGACCTGCTATACATGTGGGTTGGTAACTCAGGGCTATAACTTCATGGTGGGTTTGAATTTTACTTGGATTGTTTTCGTAATATAAAATTTTAACTTCAAGGAGTTTTTTGGTATACATAACTCATTTTCGGCCATAGTGTGGGTTGGATCCTTTCCGTTTAACTATGGCCAGTTAGCTGCGTTTGCTAAGGGCATCTGCTCACGTTTTCCAGGCCATAAGAATATGTATGTCCAAATCTCATTCTCCGCGTTTGCTTGCCAGGTTTGGTAACGATACTGCGTCACTTTCGCAACTTTCAACCCAAGACATATTTCAAGCAGAAAAGGGGCTATTCTTAAGGATTCAGATGAATAGCTTTGCAGAAGATCTGAAAAGAGTGCCTAAAAGTAGCAGTATAGCCGCGCTTGCCCCGATTCTTGAAAAGGACGGTTTAATAAGATTGGACTCACGCATAAAATCCGTACCTGAAGTGAGAGAGAGTGTTAAATCGCCAATCATTCTGAAAGGCCGTCATCGAATTGTATGATGATCTGATCTCATCTTATTATCCTGCATAAACACTACGAAGCTGGCCATGGTAACCATGAAATGGTGTTAAACGAAATGTGACGAAAGTTTTGGATTTTAAGAGCACAAGCAACCATTCGCACTGTTGTCAAGGGATGTTTACCATGTGCAGAAGGCAGAAGGGCCGCCTGTTGACACCAACCACTGGAGATTTACCACTTGAACTCCTCCATCATCATAAGCGACCTTTTACGCACGTGGGCCTAGATAATTTCGGCCCTATAGAAGTGGCGGTGGGTCGGCGACAAGAAAAAAGGTATGTGGCTATACCTGCCTAGCCACGAGAGCCATACACTTGAAGATAGTTCATTTACTTTCGTCAGATTCAGCAATCATGAGTCTTGGACGCTTGATAGCTCGCCTAGGAACATCGTCAACGATATTTTCCGATAATGGAACCAACTTCATCGGCGCCAGTCGTGAGCTTGCATCGCTCTACAATGAAGACGTTGAAAACTTTGCAACTACTCGCAAAATATCATGGCGTATTATACCGCCCCCTTTACCGTTTACAGGAGGCGTGTGGGAACGAATGGTGCGTTCAGTAAAGACAGCCTTATGCGCTACTTTGAAAGACAGAGCCTTACGCTAGGAAGTTTTTAACACTTTGCTGATAGAGGCTGAGTCTATAGTTAATTCCAGACCTCTTACATACGTAATAAACTCACCGGACGCCCCAGAAGCTTTGACCCCCTTTCATTTTATCCTCGACTCTGCATTGGCAGCTGGCCAGGCAAGCTCTCAGATCAAGACCTGCTACGCAGATGCAACTGGAGGCACGCGCTCAGGCTGGCGGATCACTTTTAGAAGAGGTGGCTAACTGAATACCTGCTAACGTTAATACCACGTGGACGAAGCAGGAGTGACATTAATGTTAGCGAAGATGACGTAGTCCTAATCGCGGACAACTCTTTGTCAAGGGGTCTTTGGCTTCTTGGCAGGGTAGTCAAAACTTTTACGGGACCTTAACGGGCTGGTCCTCGTCGCAGACGTGGTTACTAAAGGTGGTACCTTACGCCGACCAGTCCGCAAGCTCCTACCGCTGGTAGCCGAACCCCAGCCAGTTTCCACCAGGGTTTAGTGTTCCACTAAGGGCTGAAGGTATCAAACCTTTTTTGTATCGTTATAAAGTTTGTTTTTTTATATTTTTCAAAAGTGACATGGGACACAAAGGGGCTAAAAGGAATGAAGTAATAAATTGCAGACCCATATTCAAATTATGCCTCTTTGCCAAAATATTTGAACGACTGCTTTATACTTAAGTATATAATAGCCTTTCAATTTCTTTTATAGGCGAGCAACATGGTTTTTTCTAAACAACTAACTTTTATAGATAACACAAACTTGCACATGGATTTTTGAAAAAGCTAATTGACCATTCTTTACTTTTGAAAAAGCTTTATAATGCTAGAATTCACAGAAACCTTTGCCAATGGTTTACATTCTACATTGTTAATCGGTGTTAAGCGAAAGTTCTCAATGGTTACTCCTCGAAAATGCACAACGTACCCTACTCTACTATTCAACAACTTTATTAACGATATGGGGTCACGCTTCTTACGAAAGTTTTCAAGCAAATCAATAATATTATTGTCAGGTACTTGTAACAACAAGATTTATTGAAATTTAAACTAGACATTAATAAATAAAAATGTTACACAGTAACTTTTATACGCAAGCCAAAACCGATAATATTCAAGTACCTACATACACCGATAATATTAACGGACAAGACCTTAAGAAGCTAGATGAAGTATCAGACCTAGGCATTATCCATGACTCTAAACTTACATATGAGAAGCATATAAATAACATTGCCACAAAGGCCAATAAAACGTAAGGATTTATCATTGAGTCAAGCTACATCTTCAATAGTATCAAGGTCACTAAAATACTTTATTGCTCATATGTGCGTAGTTTACTTGAGTATTGCTCTCAAATTTGGAATCCTTAATACTATAGTTACATAAACAGGCTTGAATCTGTACAAAAAAGTTCACGAGGTACCTACAATACAAGTGCAGAACCAACGACAACAGTTATGAATCAAGATCTAGAAAACAACACATACTACCTCTTAATGAAAGTCGCAGAATCGCAGACATTACGAGGCTAACTAAAATAGCGCAGGGTCAAATCGTTTGAGGTTCCTATGAGAGAAAGAATGTTTGCATATGCATATAGTGGCACCAACAATAGACAAAAACCTTTCTTCAATAGGTCTTCTAAATATGTAAATGATATTGACTTACCTGAATTCAACCTATTTAATTCACCTGTGCAGAAAACAAAAAAAAAACACGAGATTGGTTCGACGCGACGACGTCTTAGCTATCGAGTGTAAATAATTTGCCAAACATGTAACATTAATTTTTATTTTACTTTTCATTCGCACTTTTAATAACAAAACAACACTTTTTCGGGCCTTCTGTCAGACTTTTTACACTTGTCAACTCTGGACTAACTACACAAAAAAATCGCTTGACAGTATCCGAGTTGCCTACAATAACATCTTTAGGCAACTGCATGGACTAGAGCGTCACTGCAGTGCATCCGGTATGTTCTTCGAAGCACGAGTTAACACTTTCAATGCTATTCAAAGGTGTCGAATCGCAGGGTTTATGTCCAGGGTTGAAAGATGTGAGAACGCTATTATAGAAGGTCTGTCTGAGCGCATGATTAATGATAATCTAATGTACAAAAGGTGGTTGGAGATAGTTACGTAACCGTAAAGTTCTCACTTTGTAATATTATATATATATATATATTTTTTTTTTTATTGTGATTACTTTTTTTTATTGATTATCTATTAATATATTTTTTTAATTATTAGTATTGAATCATTTATTTTATTTCATTTTTAATTATTGTATTTTTTATGGATTTTGTACTATGTATTATTATTATTGTGTTATTAATGTATGTGTGTGTAAGTGAAATGGACTAGATGTCTGAATAAATAAATTATTATTATTATTATTATTTAACGTTAATTTTTTTCTTTATTTCACTATTTTTTTTACTTTATATTTGTATCCAAATTTGTAATAGTATCAACATGCAAAAACTTATAAATGGTTTTCTTAACAAAGTTTTATTTAAGATTCGTGAACTGTATGTTTTCCTAAAAATGCAAAATGAAATAAAATAATATTGTAATAATTGGTATTCAGAAAAAAAAGTGGCTATGAGTTTTTATTGCCATGTTCTTTTTTTACGGTTTTACTCTTGCAAACTTGGCATTTAATGTAGAATCTATTCCAAATTTTGTGTGACGTTCACAAGTGTTGCATTCTGTAACCTAAGTGAATAAAGTACTTTGACATAGACCTTGACTTTGACTATACGATAATACTTTCGAATATTTATAGTATAAGAAACTAGTCCTCATTGTGCGTGTTTTGAATTTAATATGAAAGCTAATGTCTTTTCATAATTTATTGACGGCATTGTCACGTTAAACATGGTAACCACAACGTAAAAATCTCTCTTCATAGATCAATCGATACAATTATTTTGTTCTTTCCGGGTTTGAACATACATATTCTCACACTATACCACCGCGGCGGACTTACATAAAACTAAGGTACATCATGTTACAAGAACTAATTATGTATGTTCTAATATGTGCTCTGCTTATCCCGACACCTGCTATGAAGGACCTAATTAATATTCCTTGGAGACTGTGACTAAGATGGCCGCATTCTGGGCGGCTACAATAATAAAAAACATAACCCTTGCAGTCGAGTAAAAACATACATTTTGTTTAGGTACCATTATGCGCGACCTAGAAGAAAATATACAATGTCTGCATTTTAAAACGCTGCGACACCTGAGACAAAAAGTTGATTATACTATCTTCAAAATTACTGAAAAGATTTTTATAAAACAATAAAAAGAGCCATTTCCGTTAAACAAGCTTTCTTAAAAAACCGCATACGGTACAGGAACGGTTTTTTTGGATAAATCTAACTGTCAAGACTCTATGTTAAGATGATATTTAAATAAACTTCGTGCTACATTAAAGTAAAGCAATAATTTTCCTACATTGACGATATGCTTGAGAATTCAAAAGACAAGCCAGACTATCACATTATAATTTTTAGTCACTCCCAGATGTATTTACTGAAATCTCTGGAGCGGCAAATTATTCCTACTCCCGTTAGGATACCAATTTAAATGATATCGGTACTTATCTTTATTTACTTATAACAATTTACACTGTGTTGAATTAGATCTGTGCAGTAGTTTGTTCATATTAGTCATGATTAGTAAATAATAGTTAAGCCTAATCATTAATCCACAGTAAGAACAATAGGTACTAATAATACTTTAATTGAACACAATTTATACAAGAATTGTAACAAATAATAATCAAAGCAAATATTGGTCAAACTGATCAAGTAGAAAAGTAAACATTATTAACATTAAAATTAAATCTCATATATTCAATTTTTTAAAGCCGTATAATATTTTTTTCATAAAATTACAAATAGGGACAAAATAAATACCTAAAGATGATATATAATACTTTAATCGAAATAGGTTACATTCATTGGGTGAATTTTAAACATTGTTTAATAATTTCTTTATGGGCGCGCCATCTAGTCTAGAAACTATGAATTTGATATTCAAGAAAGAACCTTATATTATTTGGCATAAAAATGATAGATGGCGTTACATGTTCGTTTCACGCCACCTCTTCGCAGCGTTCATCGCTATTTCTTAAGTTCCGAAAGTCCATTTCCTGGATCTCTGAGAATTATGAAAAAAATTGAGACAAGTGGCATTTTAATTTAAATCATGTTGAAAGTGTTACAAAAAGTAAATGTTTGTTTTTTTATTTTTTCATATTATGTCATCAAACATATTTTTTTTTTTTATCTCCTTTGTGTTACTGTAATGATAATATACTGTATTATTTAGCTATCATCCACGTCTTCGTTCGCATGGAATGTTTGACAAATAAATCTATCCCAGCAATAAAAAGATCTTTCGGAATAAAATACTTTCATCGGGATCCGTTCTGCCGATTTGGCGTAATTGAATAACAAAAATCTAATCGTCAAAGTTGTGAATGAGGTAGTAGAAGTAAAGTACAATGTTGGATCAATTATTATTGGCCACTTGTAGCATCACTAACCCCTGAAACTACTTTTTTTTTAAAGAGGGTTCAGTTGATCGATCTAAAATTCTTTTTTGTCCTCTTCACGTTCAGATATGTATTAAAAGCAATTTGGAAAGCCACTTTATTCAACACTCACAAAAACCGCCATGTACAGAACTGAGATCCTCAAATAACATTTTATTAACTTTATAGCGTATTGCTATATTTATTGTGAGTCAATGAGAAGCGAGATGAAGGGTTGTAGATTATATTGACTTGACTTAATTGACTAGCTTAATAAATCTTAAACCTAAGTATTTATACACGTAAAAATATAGGAAGTAATATTATAATAGGAGGGCGATTTGTTTATTCAGCGCCTCTTAGCAGTACGTGTAGATTGCGTAATTTATAAATAATAAAATAGACAATTAGGAAGTGCAATCTAAACACGTACTGGTGTTTCATTATTTGGTATAGGAATATACTATGGCGACTGCCATAGATATTCCCCCTTTTGTACAAAAATTATACATTTGTAAAAATTATACATTTAAAAATTATAAAGTTGAAAATTGTACAAAAAAAATTGAAATATCTTATTAATTATATCTATTTCCGACAGTCTTAAGCAGCATTCGAGTCCCTGACGATTCGCAACAGGTTCTTCTCTATTTTTGCTCCGATTGCTCGGTAGATAAAGTATATACTGAGTATTAGTATTATTACAACTGCGGTGAATATGGCCACCATGATCCACGTGCGGAGGTCTTGTAGGTCCCCAGATAGCTTTGAATGGAGTTTTGTAATCTCCTCTGGGATCGCGGCGTTGTTCTGCACCATATTCACCTGCTCTTTCTCGTGACTGCTTGTAGAACCCATTGTAGTTGGAAGTCTTGTAACTCGAATGAATGACTGTGGTTTTGCATGTCTTTATATACTACGATTGGAATCTCACCGTTGGTCGGGAGATTCGTCCGGAACGTGTTTTATTCGGGCAGTTCTTATCTTCTAATTTTTTATCTTCTATGTTATTTCTAATCGTGCAATTTTGATCTCTTATCTCGTTGTCGTTTATCATAAAAGCTGGTTTGAGACGATCGATTGACACGGAGCTCTGTCGTCCGTTTATCCAGATCGTGAAAACCTTATCATTACGACTAATAACGAGATAAGGTCCATCATACGGAGGTGTAAGACTTGGCCGTAAACGATCGCAACGTAAGAAAACATGTGTGCATACTGATAAGTGTGAATGCACAAATATCTTATCGTTCGTACTCTGCCTATGTGAAACGGAGGTTGCTTTTTTTATGTTTTCTTTAATTTCTTTCACAAAATCGGCGTATGGCGAGTGATCGCTTGTTCCGAAAAATGCTCCAGGTAGTCTTATTGTTGTACCGAGGACTAGTTCAGCTGCAGAGTATCCGGTATCTTGCCGTAGACTGGTACGGATACCGAGTAAAACAGTTGCAAGTTCTTTTGTCCAATTCGTTGTATTTCCTCTTGCTATTAATGCTGTTTTCATGTAAGCATTCGTGACGTCACGACGTCGGTAACAGCTGATCGTGATTACTGTACTTTGTTTTTAAAAAAAATAATAAACAACTCTTGATTGTTCGATTTACTGTAAAACAATTAGTGGTGTAACAACAAATACTATATAGTGTTATCCAGTGTCAAAGTGTAGTGTAAGATAAACAGTTTCGAAAATAAAATTCTAATTTAATACAGTGATATAATTCTACCCGAAACAGTAAATAAAATATAAAATAATATAACTTATCATCCTATTTGTTTACAATAGTTCTAAATATATACTCGGTAGTGTGCATAGTGACAATAACATTTCAGTGGTTGCCTAGAAAGCCTGCAGTCCTGTAAACACAACCTTATTTTATATCTGATAATAGCGCCATCTCTTAGTTAGATCTAAGAACCAGCTAACCACACAGTGTCGATCAATATAGGGTTGCGTCGTAGTCGGTCTAAGTGCTTGGCGACGAATTGTATTTACACTAGGTGGCGCTGGCGACTCTAATAAATATAATTACCACAATATAATCATGGCAAATTGTACTGGCTGTGGCAAATTTATGTCTAGAACAGACGGCGCTCGGTGCGGCAAATGCCCTGGAATATATCATCGCGCCTGTGTTGGCTTACAATCCTCAGCTATAGTGTCAACTACCTGGGCGTGTCCTGCATGCAATGACAAATCGCCCGGAAAGGCATTACAAGCTATCCAGACGAATTTGTCTACCAAAAAAAAAGATCCCATACCCAACACTCCGGATCTCGATGTGGCGCAAGAAATTAGATGTTTTAGGGTGGAAGTCAGTGCCATGAGATCAGAACTCCAGGAGCTACGACAGGAGATGGTGGATTTTAAAACCGCTGTCAACACCTGCCATGAACGCATCGATCAATTGGAGGAAAGGCTTTCTACATTCGAAAAGCGTATAGAGGAGAAGGTGCCAACGTCTAATGTGCAATTAGAAGCTACGATTGCAGATTTAAAGGTCCAATTGAATGAGCGGGAACAGGATATGTTATTAAATGATTTAATAATTTCGGGCGTACCAGAATCGAGAGATGAAAACCCTTTTCACATAATAAATGTACTGTCTGTTAAACTGGGTGTCACTGTGGATGAACGTGACATTGTTTATGTGGAGCGAGTGGGTGCGGTACACAGAAACCGTAGCGGTGGTGAAGCGGAATCTCAGAGGCCTCGCAGCATCGCTTTACGTCTTGCGCGGCGCGCCGCCCGCGACCAACTGATGCGTGCAGCGCGCGTTCGACGTGGTCTCACCACTGCCGATCTTGGCTTCTCAGGACAATTACGTAAGGTTTATCTTAATGAGCGGTTAACTCGTGCAAATGCGAACATTTTTTACAATGTAAGGGAAACGGGTAAGCGTCTCAATTATAAGTACATTTGGACTAGGGAGGGACGTGTATATGTAAAGAAGGAGGAGGGCCTGCCCGCTCAGCGTATTCGTACTGAGGCAGATATTCAGCGAATTTTTGGGGCAAGAGATGTTTAGGGATGTATATTAAAAAATACCGAATTACTCGTAGCAATCGTAGATTTGGCTTGTATCCTGTATCGAGTTATGTATTTTCTGTAATATATCTGTTTTGTTTACATTTGTTGCATGTTATTAGTAAGTCTTACTCTATTCTTTTTGTTTGGACCGTTTGTACTATGTTTACATGTCAGAATAGTAATGTAGCCTTGTTGCTTTTTATTTGTCTGATCAAAGGGCTTTATTTACTAGTTTTATTTTTTTATTATTATACTTTATGTTTGCTTTTTATTAAATTCCCGTCATTTGTTATAAATACTTACATCAATAGTGTAAATCCTAACTTGCCTGTGTCTTATATATTTTTGTGTACCTTTAATTTACATACATGTACTTTTTTATATATAGTGTGCTATCTTATTAACAAGGACCTGTGGCGTGATTTTCAGCTGAAGACATTGGTTGATAAAAATATTGTTCATATTTTTAAAATAATTATATGTATTACTTACTATGAATTAGATTATGAATTTATTTTGATTAGGTACATAAAATCTTTTTTTATATTTATGTAGTATATATGTAATTTAGATGATTAATAGATTTCTTAAAGTTGGATTTTTAAACGCTGGTTCCCTATGCACTAACCATGACAATTTTATAGTAGCTATGGGTCGTAACGGGGCTGATATAGTGGCCATAAATGAAACCTGGTTGGGGAGAGGCCAGCAGTCGGATTTAGCTCCACGTGTCCCTGAGTACAGACTAAAGCATATTCCCAGACCCTTGTCCATTAAAAATGGAAGGGGTGGAGGAGTTGGGTTTTATATTAAGCGCGGCCTTAGTGTGAGTTCTTGCTCACATCCCACTCACTCATTAGTGGAGCAAATGTGGATTAAAGTAAAATATAATCAAAACACTATTATTTTAGGGACTGCATACCGTCCACCTTGGCTTGATACACAACTTTTTCTAGATGCTATTATGGATACAATTGCTTCGTTACAGGAACATGACTTTATTATCTTACTAGGTGACTTTAATATTAACGTTTTACACACTACTGATGTTAAAACGGAACAGTTTAGGACATTCATCTCTTGTACAGGTTTGCGACAATTAGTTACTGAACCGACGCACTTTACCACAACCAGTCAAACTTTAATTGATGTGGTGTGTACGAACGCTGCTGCTCGAAATGTGTGCGTAGACTGTGTTGGTGTCATTAACGGACATGCTTTTGTTACTAGCGAATTTTCGATACGGAAGCCTAAGTTTATGCCTAGAGTTAGGTCTTATAGACCGATCGCTGATATTCAACACGATCAGTTTATATTGGATGTAAGCCGCATTCCTTGGGCAAGTATCAGCCGCTCAGAGGACGTTGACGACATAGTGCGAGATTACACTAATTCAGTTAAGTTTATTTTTGACCTTCATGCACCAATAAAAACTACAGTTATTAAAGAATTACCAGCTCCGTGGATCACGGATAATGTGAAGTTAATGATGGGATTAAGAGATGCGGCTCTCCGTAAAGCTCGCCACACAAAGTCAGACACACATACACAATACTATAGAGATTTAAAAAAACTAGTTGAGGTAGCTCTGGATAATGAAAAGAGAAGCTACTTTAATCAAAATATTAATAGCAATTTGAAAAATCCAAAGGTACTGTGGAAGAACTTAAAGTCGAGAGTGATTCCATCTAAACTCTCTGAAATTCCAACTCACTTAAGTGACCCAAATACAATTAATCAGCATTTTTCAACAGTCCCTGGCAATCCATGTACTGTGTTATCACAATTAACGTTTTTTGAGTATAATAGGTATACCAGTAGTAAATTTTCGCTACAGCCTGTTGAGCCAATGGATATACTTAAGATACTGGAAGGGCTAAGGTCCAACGCCTTAGGGATCGATGAGGTGTCATTGAATATGGCGAACATGGTGATCACTCATACGCTAGATGTGCTAACGTCAATAGTCAATAAGTCCATATTATCTAGTAAGTTTCCCACCTTGTGGAAGACAGCTATAGTAAGACCTATACCTAAAAGTGAAGAGGTAACAAGTGCGAAAGATCTAAGACCAATAAGCCTTTTACCATGCGTATCAAAGATTCTTGAGAAGGTCGTTGGAGTGCAGCTGACCCGTTATCTGGAAACTAATAATATTCTGCCAGATGTTCAGTCAGGGTTCAGAAAAAACCGTGGTACTGTAACGGCTATTCTTGACGTTACAGACAACATTTTGACCGCACAGGATGAGGGTAGAGGGACAATTTTAGTTCTATTAGACTTCTCAAGAGCCTTTGACTGTCTAAATATTCCCCTGTTGTTGTCAAAGATGTCATATTATGGCTTTGACATTAATACGGTTAAGTGGTTCGATTCTTATTTAAGAAACCGTTCGCAAGTGGTTGAGGTTCGAAACACAGATGGATCTGTATTGAGATCAAAACTGACGGCAGTAGGGCGCGGTGTTCCTCAAGGATCTGTTTTGGGACCACTCTTATTTATATTGTATAGCTCTGACATAACAAGTATTATTAAACACTGTAAATTCCATATATATGCTGACGACATTCAAATATATTTATCATTTAAGACAAACGAAACCCAACTCGCGGTGGATAAAATAAATGAGGATTTAAATAACATCCATCAGTGGGCTGAGAATAATTCTCTCGTTCTTAATGCTGCCAAAACAAAATTTATGATATTAGGTACAAAAAAGCAAATTAAACAAATTGTTGATAAAATGCCATTGATAAAAATAAATGACGTGCTCATAGAACGAGTGAGTGAAACTAGAAACCTTGGCTTGTTGATGGATGAGGAATTACGTTTTGAGCATCATATAGCTAAAGTCGTACAAAATTGTTTTTATAGACTAAAAATCCTTTACAAAATTCGTAAGCATTTGAATGTTGACCTTCGTATCGCGCTCATGGACTCGCTTGTTCTGTCAAAGTTGAACTATATGGACATAGTATATGGACCTCGACTGCTGGTGAAAACCGTAAACCTTGTGCAAAGAGTACAAAACGCATGTGCACGGTTCTGTTTTGGCATACCTCCGCGCCATCATGTTACTCCCTATCTTAATAAGGGCAATATTTTAAAAATGAAATACCGGAGGGAATTACACCTAGCCACCCTACTGTTTGGTGTCATCAATACAAAGAAGCCAACATATCTCTACATGAAATTAAAATGGAAAAATGAAAATAGAAATTACCCCATACGAGAGATTTGTTGTGCACTACATATACCTCGACACAAGACAGTAGCCTTCAGAGGTAGTTTTAAATATAGTGCTACCAAGTGTTGGAATAACATACCTCCTCCACTGCGTAATCTAAAAAGTGTAGCTAGTTTTAGACAGAAATTAAAGAATATATTTTTACAATTACAGCTGTGTAGCACATAAACAATTATTTTTTTTTAATTAATTTTTATTATTGTTGTCTTTTTTTATTTTTTATTTATGCAATGTCTTATTTTTATTATTATTGATTATTATTTTTGCTATGCCTTATTATTATTATTATTATTTTATCAACATAAATTATTTTATATTATTCTATTTTATGAAATTAAATATTTTAACAATTATTTATATCTTACAAATATCATGTAATATGTACTGTCACAGGCGCCCGTGAACTCACCACTGGCTTCAGCTGAAAATCAGCGCCGCAGTGAACTGTGGCATGTGCTGAGCTGCGGCCTTTTAAGCTCACTCTAGCTTAGATTTAGAACTTTTATAACTCATATATTTTTTTTTCTTTGTATATTTATTTTTGTTTTTTTACTGTGAGCTTAATAAACGGTTTTTCTTTCTTTCTTTCTTTCTTTCTAAGCGCTTGAATACTTCTTCTAAGTGTTCGTAATGTAATTTAATATTATTTTTACAATCTGCCACAAAAATATCGTCCACGTAAATATATACGTAATCTAAGTCGCGAAATATGGAGTCCATAAATTTCTGGAAGGACTGTGCAGCGTTTCGTAGTCCGAATGGCATTCTTGTGAACTCAAAGAGTCCGAACGGGGTTATAATTGCCGTTTTTTCGGGTTCAGCTACGTTCAGCGCGTGAAATGCTTTTTTTATATCAATTTTACTGAATATCGCTTTTCCGCTTGCTATGTATGTAAAGTCGAGTAGTCTGGGTAAAGGGTACCTATCCGGTACTGTTATTTTGTTCAGTGCTCGGTAATCTCCGCACGCTCTCCATTCGCCATTCTTTTTCTTGACCAGATGAAGTGGCGATGCCCATTGGCTGCTTGACGGTCTGCAAATTCCCATATCCATCATGTTTTGGAATTCCTGTTTAGCAATCCTGTATTTGTCAGGAGGTAGCGGACGAGCTCGAGTAGCTACTGGAAAACCCTTTGTAATGATTTGATGCTGCACCTGATGTTTGGGAGGTTGGTTCATCGATCTAGGCTTAGTGATACCTTCATATTTCTCTAACAAGCACTTTATCGGTTCTGGTAGAGAAGAGTTTATCGATCGGATTGTTGCAATATTTGCTTTCAATAATCTTGCGGGCGTCTTAAGGCCTGTGTTTTTATCAATTAATTTTTGTCCGTGTATATCGACTAATAATTGATAATGTTCAAGAAAATCAGCTCCCAAAATTGGCATGTTAACGTCGGCAATGGTAAATGTCCATTTAAAACTTCGACGTAGTCCTAGGTTCAGCATTAAGGTGCGTTCACCATATGTGTTGATAGAGCTCCCATTGACAGCGAACAATTTGTATTGGCAGGCTCCGCTATTCTTGTCTGTGCGGTTTATAACAGATATGTTAGCACCCGTATCGACTAAGAATCTATAACTACTGTTAGAGTCAGTTATAGTTAGACGGTTTGATGGGTGAATTGCACAGAGACCCGTCGCATTCTGTGCTAGTTCTAGTTTTCCGAATGCTGGTTGTTTTTGTTGTTCCATGAACATGGTTGCGTACATTTATACGCTTTTTGTTTAAAACGTCTGTGATAAAAACAAAGTCCATTACTCGCCATTCTATTTTTAGACCTTGACCGTGTATGCGAATTGTTACGTGAATGGAATCTGCCGCGTTGCAAAGGTCGGCGTGAGCGACCGTTTTGCAACTCATCAATTTCAATTCGCATAAATATCTTTGAATCTTTGAATCTTTGAATCTTTGAATCATAGCTGCAATCTGTGACGTCAGGCTTGTTATTAAATTAATTTCTGCGGTCGCCGATCGTGACGTACTTCTATTATATCGCATGTTTTCGTGGATTTTATCGGCGAGGTCGCATAATTTATCTAATCCTAACTCTTCGGATACTGCTATGATTGACGTAATTTCTGCTGGGAGTTGTCGAAACCACAGTAGGCGAATTGTATCTTCATTGATCTTGCCGCAGCCTGCTTCCTTCATTTGTCTTAACAATTGAGACGGTTTCTGATCTCCGAGGTCCATTTCTGAGAGGAGTTTGTGAAATCGTCGATGCTCGCTTTCTTCGTAACAGCTTATCAGTCGGTCCTTGATAGTGGTATATTGTTTTTCCGCTGGAGGGCTTGTCAGTATATCACTAACCTGGTGTATGACTTCTTTTGGTAATTTTGCTATTACCATGTTATATTTGTACTCTTCCCCCTGTTTTTGAGGTGCCATAATTGCCTCGAACTGGGCGAACCATAGTCTTGGTGAGTCGGTCCAAAACTGTGGTAATTTTTCTGAGACGGATATCGCTGCTATCGTCTCAGCGCTAGCGTCGCCCTTGATAGGAGAAGCTGGTGGGACCATGGTAAATTTTTGTTATTCCGCGTAATACTGGCCTCTTGAAATTTTAGCTGGTGAGACCCGCTTGTGGGAAGCCAACAAAAATGTGCCGAAAACGTACTAAACTAAATTGACCGATCCTATGCCTATTCTGGTAATCTATTGTTTCGCTAGATTCGCTGCTGAAAACCAAATTGGGTACCGATCGACTCGGAATTATATCAGCACTAGCTAGCAATAGATCACGTCGGGGTCACCAATTATAGCGTATTGCTATATTTATTGTGAGTCAATGAGAAGCGAGATGAAGGGTTGTAGATTATATTGACTTGACTTAATTGACTAGCTTAATAAATCTTAAACCTAAGTATTTATACACGTAAAAATATAGGAAGTAATATTATAATAGGAGGGCGATTTGTTTATTCAGCGCCTCTTAGCAGTACGTGTAGATTGCGTAATTTATAAATAATAAAATAGACAATTAGGAAGTGCAATCTAAACACGTACTGGTGTTTCATTATTTGGTATAGGAATATACTATGGCGACTGCCATAAACTTCAATAATAATAAGCTCTATTTCTCTTTTTACGTATTGCATTACATGTAATTTAAACTTATTTGTAATTGTTAGAATAATAACGCCATAAAGCATTGACTTGAAGCACAAGCAATGTCAACGATTTACAATTGCTGTGAAAATTCACTAATGATAAAGTTGATGTACCACTTAATCGTAAAATTATTCTTTATTATAGTATTTTTTTTAATAAAATGACCTTTGATTATATGTCTAGATAGAGCATTCCCTCAGTAAGACTATAAAAAAATTAAGCTACTATTTTTGACGTTTGATACTCATTGAACATCTGTTATGAGTATTCTTACCTCTCAAAAAGTACGTCCACTTGACCGTACTTTTTGACAGTTCTTTGCTTCAATTTTAGATGCCAGATTAGGAATCTAGACATTATATATATTCAAAGAAAATAGCATTAAATTTGCCACATTCTTCTACTTCTTCTTTGAGTTTATGGCAATCTAGCCGTTTTAACGGCTAATTTCTGCCACTGTCAAGTATTTATGCACTTATTTCATGCACAAAGTCTCGTTCTAAGTCAATTATCACGTATTCAAATCATTTTTTACAAGTTAAACTCAGAGCTGTAAAAATAATGGCCGGTCAGTTTGCCGCCATTTTTACAACTCTTGCCACATTCGATTAACGAGGAATATTTTATTCTTTTACATTTTAACAAGTAGCTGTCTTTGCCATAGACTAAATAAGACGTGACGTATAGAATACAAAGAGGAAAAGGTCTGTTTTGTGATCCTGTCCTGAAATACGTTTCGTTTCTGATAGGTGTTTTATAAATAAAATCTTAAAAAAAAACAAACATCAAGATATTATTACTTAAAATGATAAAATCGGCATATAAATCTATTAATCACCATTTTTAGGGTTCCGTAAGGACAGTTTATGCTTTGCAATTCCCGAAAGATTTAATAATCTACCAAGATATTATCGTTATAGAGAATAGGTACCAAGGCACGTCACTTAGTACCTGGACCCAAAAATGATGGCAGTCTACTGCTAGATGTGGAAGAGAGATAAACCGGATGTAAAGCCTTAGAGAAAATTATTAAACTATGGCTTTGAAAGAAGTAGAAAACATACCTTTTTGAGTTCCTTTGTTTCTATAGCAATATTTTTATCTAAAACTGTAGGTTTTTTTTAAATATTATGTAGTTTATTCATTTTTTTTTTTTGTTCCAGAAAAAAGTCGAATAAATCTAAAATATGTATGTCATCAATAAAAAAATCTGTATTTTTATTAAAGAAACTTATACATGTATAAAAATAACAAAATTATTGGAAGGGAAAAAATACATTTTGTAGACATGTGTTAATATTTCAATCAAAAATGAAATGCACAGTTGTATTTGCATGCTCCAAAGTTTAAAATCTAATGAAGACGTCTTCTATACCCTAGACATTATTAGCTTATTAGTTCACTTTGTTACTAACCTTTTGCTTGTTAGGGAATGAGTAAATAATAATCTGAAGATTAACATAGCAAAGCTTTTGTAAATAATTGAGTATACATTTATTATTTAATTTATTGCTTCTTAAAGAGGTTTCAGTGAAATTGCATTTCATTTCGTAGACTTATGAAAATTACTAGAATTTTTGATATATTTAAAGTACTTTACGCACTTTTCTTTTATTCCCAAGGTCAAAACTGTTTGAGGCAGGCAAATATACTTATCCTTTGTTGTTGGAGCCCGGCGACTTAAAGCTAAAGAAAATAGTGACTCTGGGTAAACTAAATTAGCGATCTTCAAAAGCAGGATAACCTAATTGTAGCCTTTAGGTTAATTGCCGATAGCCAAGACATCTTTTATTAATTTTCGCCAGTAACTTTAGAGGTACACTAAGGGCGTTTACAGATTTGACGTGTTTAATATGCGCTTTTGCCCGGAAGCTCGCTAGAGAGGATCTTAAACACGACGCTTAAATAAAGCCTATTTGCTAATCTAATCTTAAACCTATTACCTACTGTAAGTTTTTGTCAAAATCTGTTCAGAAGTTTTTGCCTAAAAATCTTACAAACCCATCCCACCCTCACAAACTTTATGTTGGTAAGGGCACAAAATACCTAGAGTGCAGAGGGTAAGGGTCAATTTACAAATCACAGTGCTCGAATACTCACAGTACCTACTCCCGGTATCTTGTGGCAAACGTAAGTAGACTTGGGTCGGAAGTGACCTCTCATGGCCGGCCGTGGTTCTGTCCATGGGCCGTAGCAAGGGGTCGTAGAATGCGGTCGCATCCTTCTGCGAGAACATCATCTCGCAGAAGGAGGCGGCGAAGCGCGTCAGGGAAGAGTTCTCCCTGGCGCTCCTTCGCCGGCGAACCGGCCGGCGTCGGCGCGCACATCTGCGCCTGATGCCACCTTAGGTGGGGCTGCAGGCGGGCGTACGGAGTAATCGAGCGAACATAGGAACATTGGAAGGATACATATATACACACCTACATACATATGTAAGTAGGTATGTATATAAGTCACGTAATCACGACTTGACGTATGTCAAGTCGGGTAAAAAGAGACTGATTTGATTTGACAGTCAAATAATTTGCAGTTGTTTTAAATAGTTTAATATTTCTATTTCAAAAAATCAATCAACGGTCTCATTTTATCAAAGAACCAAGTCAAGTTTTTTTATCCGCTTCGTCTCAGTTATTGTCTTTAATAATAAAACATTTCGTAAAACACGCTAACGTGAAGTAAAAAGCTGATCAAGCTATGGCAATAAAACGGCTTGCGTTAAAAATTATTCAAATATTTACATTCAACCAACTAGCCGATAATACATATTTAAATAAAACACTATTATTTTAAAGAGAAAACAAATTGAATAAGTATAACCCGAGATTTAAGCTGAGAATGTGGTTGATAACACATACAAAGTCAGTGTGAGTAAAGAGCTGGAAGAGGTGCCACCAGCCTTGAAACGGATGTGAAAACGATGTTCCTCAAACACATTTATTTTATTGCTATCTTCGTAAAGTTCCATCCGTTTTTATAGGTTAACAAAGAGCGTAGAACTGTCTGCAATTAGACAGGTTTTATAGCCTTTACGAATGAGCAAAACTACTCGTCAGTAGTAGAGATAGAAAATATTACTGACCTATGTATATTTGATTACAGCACCTGCTGTTGTTACGGTGTTTACGTGTGTGCTTGTTAGATTCATAGGAAGGCGTAGAATTTTGCAGCAGAATATATGAACTTTGAGCTGTATAACTACGACTCTAGTTGCAGAATAACATTAACTACATATAAATCAGCAATTCGATCTGATGTCACAAGTTGTTAACCAATTGTGATGTAATTTTCCTAAGAATAATTTCAACATTGATAGCTAAGACAATATGGGTTTAAAAGTAATTAAAAGAAATAAATGGTATGTTATATATTATCTTCTAAATAGTTCCGTCTGATTATATCAAGGAATTGGCTAATGTCAGTTCCAAGAGGACCTATTTATTAGGAAAAGAGCTTATAAGATAACCATCCCATCTCCTTGCGATAATTTTCCATTCAACATTTTAGTACCATTTACCATAAGGTAATGTTTAACTATATTACTGCAGAAAAGTTGATAAGTATCACACAACACAATTTTCATTAAATCACATTGCAATATCTTGTCATATGTCAATATACACAATACTCAACAATAATACAATAGAATCAATCAATTAAGCAGAGCAGTATGTATCGGTCCACTGCTGGACATGGCCTTGTAATATTAAATTACGCCACAACATCCGGTCCTCCGCCTTCCGCATCCAATTCATTCCAGCGACCTTATTTAGGTCATCGGTCCATCTGCCTGAGGGTCATCCTACCTGACGTTTGCCGAGTCACTTTCTCTACAACAACAAAGCCAACAATAGATTCAGAAATAAATATTTTAGGTAATGTGAAAATGTGTCACTCCTTTTATTGTAAACTAGTAATATCTAATTTTCTAATATATAGATATATATTTATATAATGTAGACTATTCGTAATAATCTGATCTCGAATCGAATCTCTCTACTCGTATACAAAATAATAATAGGAATATAAACCTAATCATCATTACACTGTATCTGTGATTATTACTTATTTAGTTACTGTTTAATAATTAAGCAGATTCGTTGTTACACTTGCTAAGCATTATAATTATCCTGAATCATAAAATATTTATAACAGTATAATTATTATCTTGGAACAACTATGAGTCTGTGGTAATTCTTCCTTCATCATGACTCGTTTTGTTTTATTACTCGCATAAACTAAAATATTATTTATTATCTGACCATTGAATATATTTATGGATATGGCTTTTCTTAAAGCTACAATAATATCGCATAATAGGTAACAAGCTCATATTCTTTTTTTTGTCTAAGAATGATCTTTTCTTGTCTCCAAAATAAGACTCACTGCTGTTTAGGTATATCTATAATTTAATTTATCACATTATTGATCGTGGTATGCTACGGAGAATCATTCGGGGTGTTCACACGAAATCATTTCACCGAACCATGCAAAACTGACCTGGTTCTAAACTAAAATCTAGGTCTTTAACTCGGACTGCATACTCGATCATCCAATCAAAACTCGATTTGTCCAAGAGCTATCCTAAATCCTCGTATTTGGAAGTGTTCTGAAAGTCGTCGCCTTTCGGCCGCAGATGGCTTTTAAAGCTTGAAAACAATCGTTAAGATGTTTGGATTAATGGCCTAGAGCTTGAGTTTCGGCGTTCGGGCTCAAATAGTGACCCACTTGTTAACAGTCTAATAGTTACCCAGCTTATTTTAGAAGTCAACATCGATTTGAGTTTATTTGAATTTGTTTTACTCAACTAACAGGTAATTTACGAATGGAATTTCGTGTATACTTAAACGATAAGTTAGTTCTCATAAAATGGTGAGAAACCTTAATGTTTGACTGAGAGTAGAAACTGCCTTAAGGGGTTAGCGTTGAAGGGGTTACCTACTAAAAATGGTGAAGTACGGGTCAGACTTACGCATTAAGGGTTTGAGAGGCCCATGGATTTTTCACCTAGCTTTATTTTTTATAAGTCAAGAATGTTCTCAGTATTTAAAAAGTAGACATTGCTGTATAGAATTAAAATAATATTGACCTAATATTCTGTCAGTTACTTGCACTATTTACTTGCTCAATAAATAATAATAATCTTTATTTTCATTTCATAGTACACAATTACATAATTATAATACTAGGTACATTTAGAAGGGTACGGAGCTGTCCTCCTAGATCTCCTGATAAGGACGTTCAGTGCCCCATCCATAAGATTTGAAAGTTTCAATATTGAGAAACAGTGATGCACTATACATGTACTATAATAATTTATTTTTTCTAAAAGGTATTGTAAAAATTGGCAAAAGTGTGTGTGTGTGTGTGTGTGTGTTGCAGTTTTTAATAAAGCTCTATGAGCGATTTTTAGAGGGTACAGAATGGTTTTTGAAGCACCACCCCAACAGGAGATGCAGTACGATATTATGGACTGGCACAATGCGCTAAAGATATTTCGTATTATTGTTTGGTTAGCAACATATCTAAGTGTTTTGAAAATGTATATCAACTTACGCACTAGACATGTCAATGCATCTATGTGGGATTTATAGTTTAGGGTTTTGTCTAACAACACTCCTAGGTATTTAATATTGTCAACAGAGTTTATATGCGGACATTTGCAATTTTGTGCGATGATGGAACATGTGTATGCTCTTAGAATAATGGGTGTTTTTGGTTGAGTGAATACCAATAAATCTAAAATAAATTACCTGTAAAAAAATATTCTGGTAATTTTATGCTTAAAAACTCAGTATTGTCATTCAACGTAAAGATAATCTAAGTAGAATTTACGAGCAAATATACACAGTACGAAACCTTTCGGCCATGCCAAATGACACAAATGTGTAATCCAAACAACGATGTGGTTTAGACTGGCGTCCCGAAATTAGCTAACCGGAAAATAATAATCGCTTAAAACCCCAATTCGTGGTGTTTGTCCCTTTTGGATTTAATTGAAATTTACAATAACAACGACTGCTTGTTTAGTCTGCATACAATTTGTTTTATTTTGGCCTAACACTACGATTGTATTTATTTAGAGTTGATGAGAAGCTCTATTGCATTATTACTCGACATCCCTGTGGCGCGGTGGGAGTGTATCCGACTGCTACGCAATAGGTCGTGGGTTCGATCCCCACCCAGGATAAAACTTTGTGTGATGAGCACGATGGTTTATTCTGTGTCTGGGTGTTATTTATCTATAATATGTATGTATTTAGAAATATATAAGTATGTTTATCAATTGTCTGGTTTCCATAGTAACGCTATCTGATCCCAAACTAAACAGACAAGCTCTGTTTAGTTTGGGATCAGATAGCGTTGTGTGAGTTGTCCCAAGATATTATTATTATTTTATTCTTTTGTTTTACTCGGTCTCATTCGGGTTCGGTTCTTTTGTTTTACTCGGTCTCATTCATTCGGGTTTGTGTTTATAGTATGGAGTGCTTGATTCTATGAGGTTATATTGGTGTGCAAGTTTTTGGTGTATGATCTTCGCTATTTCATCGTGTCGGTGTTTGTAGTCGGTTTGAGCTATTGTTTTGCATGCGCCTCTTGTATGCTGTATCGTTTCAGATGAGCTGTTACATTTTCTGCAGGTGTCATTCACTACGTTTTTTATAATGTATTTGCCATAGTTTCTGCTTTCAATAACTTGGTCCTGTATAGCAATCATAAACCCCTCAGTCTCTAGAAAGAGTGCGCCTCGACTAAGCCATGCATTCGATGCTATTTTATCGACATTTGACTGGCTTAAATCGTGGCGATGTCTCCCGTGGAGTGACTTGACTATCTATTCTCTAATTTTGATTTTGTCGGCTATAAGGTTTTCATTCTTTTGTTCTATCGAATCTATTAGGTTAAGTGAAGTAAATTTTTGGTCATTTTGCACTATTGCCCTGTGAAGCAAGGATGATTTGGATTTAGTGAAAGAATATTGTCTAAGAGTTGTAATTTGTTTGTTGTGTAAATTTACAATATCGATGATGCCTCTGCCTCCTTCACTTCTGGGTAATCTTAGTCGTTGTAAACAGGATCTTGGATGATGTTTACGGTGTTTTGTTATTATTATTATTGTTAAGTAAAAGTATTAATAGAAACTTCACCGTACATGAAGGTGTTGCAAAGCTAGTAAAGATATTGTATAATAGCTTTTGCCCGGGACAAGTTTGATTTACCTTAGTTATGCCCTTAGAGCTTAGAGCCCTTAGTTTTCTAAAATTATTTCTTATTCCTTGTCTACTGATAACCTGACTAAGTTGTCCTTAGACTAAGAAAGCTGAAATTTTCTAAGTTAGTCCCATAGTCATCAGATCATGATCTGATGATGGAATCCTGGATAAATAGAAGAAACTCTTAAAATATTAGAGTACACCTATAGTGATTTGGGTATATTTCATAGTGATTCGGGCATTTACTCTCAAAAATCACCAATTGGTGAAGTGTAACTGATGATGAAGACCATAGCACTGACCATCGGAACTATTCAATATTTCACGGTTTGCGATTTGATTACTTTAAAATGGTATTATTACACCATGTAAGAGAGCCGATGATGAAGTATCATGTGAACTCTTCAACAATTAACGGCTCTGCATTGGGAAAACTAATGTTTTTTAAAAGTAAATGAGCAGTTTCCTTTATGCTATTGTAACTTAGATAAATTACAAACCAACCTACAAAAATGTGAGAAACTACTGGCGACTGGCCCTAATATTTTGGAAAAAATACTATACGCTAAGTAAAAAACAAAAAAAAAGTTTCGCTCACAGTATCGTATTACATATAATGATAGGGCTTACCTACTGTAAGGATGTTTAATATATTTTTATTATAATTTTAAAATAATATATCACTTGAGAAGTTTTTGTACCTAGTTAATTTATTACTTTTAAGACAAATAAGTAAATTAAGCATTGCAAAAGTACATTTAGCATTATAAACATAAAAATTCCAATTCCAAGTTGTATGTTCCATTTCCAACACATAAACATTGTCCTATCCTGTTCGTAATATTATTTCTGGGCAACTTATTAAGTATTTTCATTTCCTACTGACCTAACGCTGCATTTACACGTACTTCGATGACGCAGTGGAATTGTAAAAAATGTTAGTTTTGATTCACTAATCGTTTTATTCATACATCCTTAAACACAACAATATCTTATAAACGGATTAAATTGACGTTTAGGCTTAGAAGACATCGTCGCGGGTGTGGAAAAAAAAAAGAATCAAGTATGCGCGAGCGCGACGTGACCGCGACCGTCCCGCGAGCCGAGAGACAGCTTTCAGTAAACACAAATGTACTCTGTGGAGCCCACTGCCATACGGCCCTTCGAGCGGCGCGCTGCCCATTCGGGCAGCGCGCCGCCATACCTATACCTTAACTGCGGAGTGACACCCTTCTGCCTATAGTAACTTTTAAAAACCCGGGTTTGCATCAATTACCTAACATTTTTGGTATTGTCAGGGGTTCTACCTGGCGTATAAACTGATGATCCCATAGATAAGAAAGCTTGCCTTTAATGCCTTTTAAGCTTTAAACAACAGCCTTTTGTGACGTAACGAACTACTGTCGTACTCGTATCCTGTTCTGAAGCTTTTAAGTACTCATTTAAGTATTCTCTAGACGCTGACAGTAGACTTCATCGAACTTTCTATTTATAGGTATTAATTTCACCTGCCAGAAAAACAAACGTAAATTAGGACCCTTTAAATTGAAAGCCCCTTGATTGCGACGCCGACGGGTAATAATATATTTTTGTTTTGTTTTAAATTTACTGACCTGGCAAGGAATTTGGAAAACAACTGTAATGATACAAAGCAAATGCCCTGTTTTATTATACGAAACAAAATTATTTTAATCAGTATTTCTAATACGTTAAAATACAAAATTAATTTCGTGAGACATCACTTAGAGGTTTTTTTGTGCGATATACGAGTATTTCTTTGTTAGGTAGCGAATAGTCAGATATAGAGATCAAGATGCTACTAAACATAACACAATATTACCTATTTGGAGGACCAAAAATATTGGTTTATCCCGCGAAGGCGATATAATAGAAGGACGAAGTCGAAGCCTCCGTGAGCTCTTTGTTATGTAATGTTAGCTCGTATGAGAATTGAATATCGTAGTATATGTGATAAATAATCATATATTACATGGCTTCACAGTGAACATTATCTGTTAGTACGTGTTTCGAGTACTACGTAGGTAGTATGAATTGTTTTTTAAACTGTAACTCACATTTATACACCCTCCTAACCTGATCCCAATTGTATAATTCTTTGGAACAGATAGCATTACAAAAAAATATATCGTAAAAGAAACATAGAGTTATAAACTGGAATCATTCAACTTGTGATATACCTGGACGCCATACATTTGAACAATAAAGAAAGGGTCTAACATCTTTAATTTGTAGAAAAGCCGTGTACGATATTCTGGTAGGTATGTAATAATGAATTCTATGAAGTTTTCTTTGTCACTAAAAACTTTCGAGCTTAACAAACAGAAAACTTCATTCGCGTACACGATATGTTTCGATAAGGACCGACAACCCCTAAAACTTGTACGTGCAAAAGTTGCAGCTTAAACTTACGAGGAAATAATATCTCGAAAATTAGTTTATAACTATATCGTCGTTATTGATGACATAAGGTAAATTTTTAATTAAGAAATTATAATACATCTAACTAATTAAACAAGATATTTACAGAATTAAAATAAAATAAAAAAGGAGGGCAGAACCGTTTAGGCGTCAAAGAATTCCTCCCCATCGATGACAACAGGTAACGTTCCCAGAAGGCTGGCAGCATTGCCACGTTGGATGGCAATGCTAATTCTTTGTGCAAAGAAAAGGCCAGCCTTCTGGTCACGGGAGGCACTGATAAGACGTCGGGAAATTTCCTTATATAATAGGCGCGCACTTGGGCCCCACGGCCCTAGAGTCTCAACCCCAAACGGCTCAAATACATAATCCCCAACCAGATTACTGTATTTACGCTGTTTGAGGTTCTCAGCGGATGCAGCAGCAGCGCAGGCGTAATTCGCCGTGCTTGGGAGATGGGTAGGCGCCAAGGTATCGACGCAAGTTGCATCCCATACCAAGGGCCGACCCATCCTCCAAGGCAACAAAGACATACCGTCCGGCCTCTTACCATCACTGCGCGTCAAACCATTTGGTTCGATCACAGCTGGCACGCCAGCGGTCACCAGCGCCCGTCGGATTATGTCGTTGATGCTTGCGTGGCGGGACATACGACCTGCGCTCCTGCTGCACGACAGGCCATGGTATCCGAGGCCGCACACGTCTTCTCCACAGTGACATCGATGAGGAGAAACACATTGGACACCCAAACGAAGGCATGCAGCGATGCGAAATGTCGTATCGTCCAACTTTGTGCCTAAGTTGGACGATGGAAGAGCCTGCAACCAGATGCCCGATTCCCATTCACCCACAGCCAGTAGGCGGGCTCGCTCTGTAGGACTGGAAAAAGTATTTATTAGATGCTGCCTTATTGAACTGCAGAGCGGCCAATCCCACTGCCTCTGGGAGGACAGGTTGGAGGGAAAATCAACATTTGGGCAAGCCATTTTCCAGGCGTTCAAGGCTTCAGACTTACACCTCACTTCGGAATCAACCAGTGTAGGAGTTAAAATTTTCCTGGTTAATTCCTCAGTGCTGTGAAGTGAAGACAAGAACGCTGGTAAGCTTACATCTGAAATTTTCCGAACACCAAGGCCGCCCAGGCGGACAGGTAAAGACGCCTGTAGCCATGCTCGGTCGTTTATAGCAATATTTAAAATTTTGCAAAGTGTGTTTTGTATAATTTTGTCCATTTTATCTAAAAGTGCTAAATTTTTAAACAGCTGAGTGCATCTAAGCGCGTGTGTTAATTTCGGGACGAAAAGGCAATACCGAATGATAGTGAAGGCTGAGTGTATATTAATTTGGAGTAATCTGCCCGAAACTTCACAGAATTTTTGTATTTTCTCCTCTATAAAAGAATTGTAGGCTTCTTCTAATATCGGGGACCCAAGAATTCGAAAAGAGTTATTTTCAATATGTTTTAAATTTGGAACTAAAGAGTTAAATTTAGATAAAGTCGGAAGTTTGTCAATGTTATCACATAAGAAAATTTCACATTTGCTGCAATTTAATTCTAAGCCAATATCTTGAAATTTATCTTTTAGAAAAGCCAAATCGTTAAACACGGTTTCCACATCGCCCCCCAGAGTCCCGTCGTCTAGGTACCAAACATTAAATTTGGAATTCAACTGCCGAATGATAGGATGAATAGCTAAACTAAAAATGGCTGGCCCAAGGGGGTCACCTTGTTGACATCCTACTGCTGAATCCAAAAGGTTGTCCTTGTAGATTAATTTGGATGGGAGTCTGTAACATTGCCAAAGATAACTGTAAATTTTGGGTGTTTCTAATTTTGCCTGTGCCAACAAAGTGTCCCTGTTGACAGAGTTGAAGGCATTCTTCACGTCAACCTTAAGAATGACCTCTGCCTTACCCGAGCCAAGGTACGTGGATAGAGCATGTACGGCAGCCTCACAGCCCCCTCTTGAGCCAAAACCAAGTTGCAGGGGCTGGAATTTACTCGCTAGATGGTCGCGGTAATAAGAACAGCATAATTTGGCTGCCGTACGCCGATAAGTACTTCCTACGGCAATGGGACGAATACCACCATCGGTCTTGCGAAGAGCACATAAATTTGCCCCATATAAAATGCTTAAAACGCTATCATCCACATTGCCGGAGAGCATAAGGTTAATTAAGGCCGTTAACTCCTTCAAGAGCGCGCCGCCAGTTTCCCCGGCACTTGAACCCAGAAGATCTTTTAAATGTTGTGGGGTCAAGCCGTCAAGGCCGCCGGCAGACCCGCTCCGAAAGGAGTTAACGGCAGATAGCACGTCCTTGGCAGTGACACCGAGGCAATCTGCATCAGCGTCGGGTGGGTCGGGGAAGGACAGGCCATCCCTTGGCGCTGGGTGTTTGCCCTGCAGACCCGCAAGCGTGTCAGCAGAGCAAGGCGCCACCACGTCACTACTGAATAGAAGTCGAGCTGCTCCCCTTATGTCACCTTCCCTTAATTTAGATTCTATGTAATGAATTTTTGAATTATTATGAAAATTAACAAATTGAGGCTCTAAAATTGGTGATGAG
Organism: Herminia tarsipennalis; assembly: GCA_945859575.2. NCBI lineage: Eukaryota > Metazoa > Arthropoda > Insecta > Lepidoptera > Erebidae > Herminia > Herminia tarsipennalis. The sequence continues at coordinate 25,516,599 of OX243834.2, read as the reverse complement.
ATGCTGCAGTTTTCTTTGATTTGTGAGGTGAGAGATTTTTTGGTTGTCTGATTATGTCTGATATATAAAATTCGGTAAGGGAAGGTTAGCAATTGTTCCCAAGCTCTCTGAGAGTTCTCCCTTAGTACAAGACCTATGCAGTGGGCTAGATTTTGTGCTACTGTAGGTCTTGCACCACGGGGGATCCTCTTTAACACAGGGACAGAATTTTTGAAACTGGATAGAATTTGCCAAAAGGGAGTATTATGAGTATTATTAGAAGGTATTTGAGTAGATGGAACTGGGCTCGAAAGTACATCTTGGGATTTGTGCACTTTACCAAAATGTACTTTCAAACCCCGTTTACCTTTAAAAAACCGAGCTTGTGGACAATTAGGGCAGCGCACTAGCGACGTGGTAGGTTCGTTCACATTCACATCACTGCTGCTCAAGTTTTGCGACATTAAAAATCACTAACCCTATAATAATATTTACACTTTATAATTACTACCACTATATAAATTTCTAATAAATTAAATATCAAAATATAAATAAAACATTTCACACACTAAATGTCAAAAGATGACGGCAGAGCCGCGCCGCCGCATTGGTGAAGGGGGCTCCGCGCATGCTCCACACATACACGTAGGTATAGAAATTTATTACTTATCTTCAAGCCAAGCCAAGTTCTTACTTGTTACTGTTATAGGTTTTACAGGCAGACAGCACAATTAAATCACACAGTGGTAGCACGATCACCGAGTTTGATTAATGGCAATTTGGAGTTTAATTATGAGACGGAATCATCTAGTACGCGTTCTCCTAGATATCTGGCACACCATCATGGAGTTTTTTATGAATTATGTGTGATAGAAAACATAATTTATCGTATTTAAAAAATATTTCGTAATGCCGAAGTACTTTTTCAAACGTCAAAAAAAAACGTAAAACGTCGTCGTTATTAAATGGTAGTATAACATATGATATTGTAAGTAAATAAGATGACTTGTAAGAGTTGATTTCAAATAAAAAAAATGTACATTTTAGGAAGCAAAATAACATGTTATATGTCTTAATTCTACATGTACAAATGCCAAAAAAAATAATAGGTAACCGGAGAAAAGAACAAGACAATAATGCCCGCCTTCCACTGCAAAAGTGTAATGAGTGAGGAAATAGCCGAGCAGAAAGGAGTAAATTATTATAGTCTTCACCATCTAATATGAAAGAGTTTCAGTAAAGAATGAGTTTTGCCTTCCATAACCGGCGAGTTTCGAGCTAAACGGAAAATGAGAGGAGCCAGATGAGTGAGATTATTTGCTTGCCCAGTGGAAAGCAAAAAACAATCTGCTGACAATTCAGCAGCCTTGAGTAAGGAAGCATTCGACCACACCTTTCTGCTACACGTTGTATACCGACCCAGCGACTATAGTTTTCTATCACTTCTTCTTGACCTTATAAACGGTGTAAAAAGTGTTTTGTGTTTTTAGACGGACCCACAAGCAAATAAAGTTACCAAAACGTACGAGTAAATGTCTCCGGACATAGCAACCACAGGCGTCTCATAGGCAAGTGGCATCAACAGTAATCTAATGGGAAGACAAATCGTCGTTGTCTGTGTGCAAAATCGTAAATATAAAAATTAGCTGAAAATAATATTTTTTATATTCGTGGTTTTGCACGCACGCCGATTTGTTTTAAGAAACAAGAAATACTTATTTTCCTAAGGATACAGGTAGGTTTCTATTCGATTAACGTTTGTGACCAACGTATACATTCCTTGCTCCCCTAGACAAGTTACCACTGCTAGCGGTATAACGGCCACAAGTGCATTTTAGGCCCAAGGGTGGCCTATGATTTTATCTACGACTTATTACAAGTGTATCTTTGGCTTTCCAAATGAATAAGTAGTTTTAAGTTAGAACATATGCACAGCCATTACCTTCTTTCTTGAAGAGTTATATGCTATATTTCATTTTTTTTTTAGTTTTAATAGAAAATTCTCAATCTCAATTCGACTATCACTATCGTAATATTGAATCGCAATCACGATCAAATATGTATCAGATAGGACGTATTGTAACTAAATTATATGCAGTGCTGATTTCATCTTCAACTTCTATAAAACCGTAGAGGTCGAATGAAAACAACTAAACAAAAACTAGGCTTGTTATATTAAGTAATACAACCCGAATCTGTACATAATTTTGTCAGATTGTTTGTATTTCTTCCACGAAATAAATATCGATTGTGTAAATTTAGATTTTACTTTTAATTCCTTTTTTTTCAACGTTGAAGACGAAGTATGTAGTTAATCGACATAATTATGTACAAACAAGCGGAACCGAGAGTAATACTAAGTAAATAAGTTTATTACATTTTTCTAATAATAGTTCAGTATATAACCTCCACAGTTAATTGCATTGGCATAAATTGTCTGTCTTTGACTTAAACGTATTTAAAATATCAGCATGATTTTCGCTTGTTTAGCAGGGTATAAAAACTCATTTGCTTTATTATGCAGCTGTGATGTAATCATTTTAAAAAAAATAAAAATTGATGTTTGATAATCAATCACTCCACAACCGATAAACGGATCTGGACGAAATTTGGATCGGTTTCGCAATCGATGTTTAAAGCCATTCACCTACCGACGTGAACACATCTCTAACACAAGCCTTTGAGTTTAGCTGGAGGGGCAATATTGCTAGTAATGTGGGATTCAATCCCACATTGCTGGTTATCTTTTTTACAAAAAGAAATAAAAAATTGTGTGGAATGCAAATGCAAAACGTTGTCGCAGGCAACAGCTAGTGTAAATGTAAATCAGGGATTTCCTTTTCACTTTCGGCAATCACTAAGTCTCATTGTTTGTCCAGATTTGGTCGTAACATCCGGACAGGGTAATGCGACTTTATGAGTGTTCTGGCAAATCCTCGGACGTTGATTAGGGTCCATAGAGGTTCTTACGTAGTGTCAGTCCTGTGTACTGTGCCTGAATACGGCCGGTATATTTTTACCTTTTGTTCTGTCCAGACAGAACAAAAGGTAGTCATGATTCTAATATCCATTTAAAACTACAAAACTTACGTTACGGTTAAATACTCACTAATTATGTGTTTCGAAGAATGTATGTTTGTTTTATAGAGTAAATAAAACCTTAAAAAAATATGTAGAAACTATAATTGGCACATCATTTAGATGCTGGCGATTACTTGTTGAGTTTGTTACTATATCTCACATGCTGAAATGAGAATGAAAAGGCGTAGCCACGGGAAATGTCTAGTTTCAACTTGAAACTAAACGTTTCCTGTTGCGGCGCCCGCGTGCCTACCATCTTTGATCCCCATTTTGCTTCACTTGAAGAAGGAACTCACAAAAATCATTGAATTTACAGATCTAATCATACTGCACTGATGTCAGTTACATGTAAAATACACAATGCGTATTATCATGTTTTTATTGTGATGACAACTACAATAATAATAATAATAATAATAAAGCATTTATTTCCATATCCATTAACATTTTGTAATTAGGTACAATATAGGTAATTAATTAATATTAACACATTCCAATCATGCATAAATAAATTAACTTTAAACTAACTAACATTTCAAACTTTAATTAATAATTTAATACATTTACTGCATAAAAAATAGATATAATCAAAATCATGCACTTCTCGTAACATCATTGAATTAATAACATACTAATAATAATTACTAAAACGAATTAATAAAATAATTAGAATTAACCATAAAATACATTAATTTATTGTTTCAATTTCATTTAATTTTATTATTATTTATTATGAATTAGAAATCAAATTAAAATGAAATAAAATAAATTTAAACACTAATATTACATTTTCTTATTCACTAAATACATTATATTTTTTTGGTTTTTAATAAATTCATTTAATTTTGTGCAACAAAAAAATGAGCAACATTTGAAAATATATAAATAAATTAATTAATTGAATTATTTTTCTATTTCTTGGATGTGGACCCCTTTCTGGGTATATGCCTCCTCCAGCTCTTTCCAGCTATCTCTATCAATTGCTTTTGACATCCATTCCATCCCCATGACAGCTATGAGGTCATCAGCCCATCTACGCTTAGGCCGTCCTCTTCGTCGCTTGCCAGTCGGGCCAGCCCATCTTGTTGCATCTGCTGTCCACCTCTTGTCTGTGCATCTGGCCAGATGCCCCGCCCATCGCCATTTTAGACTGAGTGCATAATGTAGGGCATCAGTAACCTTTGTTTTTTGTCGTATAAGTCCACTTCTTATCTTGTCTAATTTCCTCACTTTTAATATGCTTCTTTCCATTGCCCTTTGACTCGAAACCAGTTTAGTTTTTATTTTGGTGTTGAATGTCCAAGTCTGACACCCATAGGTAAGCGTCGGTAGGATGCAAGTATCCATCACTATCCTCTTTAAATGGATGGGGAAATTACCCTTCAGTATTTCTTTCAGTGACCAGAACTTTCTCCAGCTCATAGCCACTCGTCGCTCGACTTCTTCTTCTTCATTTTTGTCTCTAAATGATATCTGTTTTCCCAGATATACATAAGTGCTCAAGTATTCTAAAGGTTTCCCGTTTAAGTTTACTGTAGTTGTTTTGCTGTTTGTCATTAATTTTGTTTTGGTTTCGTTCATTTTAAGGCCTACATTTTCACAATTTGTGTTTAGTGTGGATATCATATCTTCCAGTTTTTTGCTAGATTCAGCGAAGAGAACGATGTCATCTGCAAACCTGAGATGGCTAAGGTAGCGGCCAGCCACCTTGATTCCTTCTGTTTTCCAGTTTAACTCTGCAAATACAGTTTGTAGCACAGCTATAAAAAGTTTGGGCGATATTGGGTCACCCTGCCTTACACCTCTGCAAATTCGTATGTCCGGTCCTCTTCTCTCCAGCTTCACTCGACTAGTGCTTCCATCGTAGATGTTTTCCAGGACTCTTATATAATTTTTATGAATTTGGCATTTGTTCAGCGCTTTCCAGATGTAATTGTGTGATATACTGTCGAATGCTTTTGTAAAATCGATATAGGCTATGTATAATGTCCTGTTGTGCTCTTTGTATTTCTCTAGAATCTGTTGCTCTATTACAGATGGAATTTAATAGTCAAAAAATATCAATAATACAAGTCTATGCTCCAACTGAAAAGGCCAAACACGAAGAAATTCGATCCTTCTACAAAACTTTAGAAACCGCGCACAGCTACGCGGAAAAGAACCTACTTGTGATCGGCGATTTTAATGCCAAAATTGGTCAACCAAAAAGCGACGAGAGCACAGTATTAGGACAGTATGGTTATGGAACTCGAAACGAAAGAGGAGAAAATCTTTTGCACTACGCCTTCGAAAATAAATTATGTATTATGAACACACACTTCAAGATGAGGCCCAACCGTAAATGGACATGGATCTCCCCCGATAATAAAACCAAAAATGAAATAGACTACATTCTAAGTAACCAACCCAAAAATATAATAAACCTTGAAGTACTAAACAAAATGGAATTTCCATCAGATCATCGTTTAATTAGAGTCACTTTTCTTCTACAAACACCAAAAAGAGGCAGAACATCTTTCAAACCCCTACCAAATACACTAAAAACTAAAAAAGACATAACTACATTTCGTACGAATTTACAGAATATGATACAGGTGCTTGAGACAGAACACAAATGTGAAGACATCCAAATCTATTACAACAATCTAGAAAGAATCATTCAAAATAGTTTAAAAACTAAAATAAACAAAAACAATCGAGATAAAGTAAACAAATTCCTTAGTAAAAGTACAATAGATCTTATGACGAGACGATCAGAACTCATAAAAAGAAAACACAAAACAAAGGAATTGAAAAAAGAATTGAGTATTTTGTTTAAAAGCACTAATAAGGCTATCAAAAAGGACTACAAAAACAATAGGAATGAAATAATAGAAAAATATTTAATAAGTCACAGAAGTACCAAGAAAGTTTACAAGGAATTAAACACACATAGAAATTGGATTAGTAATCTAAAAGAGGGGACAAAAGAAACCAAGAGCAGACAAGAGATTATGAATTGTGCCACAGAATTTTACAAAAAATTGTATGGAAACTGCCCAAAAATGTCTTTTCTGAAGGAAACCCACGAGGAGTATCACGACCAAATAAACGTAGCCACCCCAACACCTGTAAACGAAATTGAAATAATCAATCACATTCGTAAAACAAAATCCGACAAAAGCCCCGGTCCAGATGGGATACAAAATGAGGCACTAAAAATTGGTGCTTCCCTACTGGCACGACCATTGTCCTACCTGTTCAACAAGGCTATACAAGAAGGTCGGGTACCAGAACAGTGGAAAAGATCTGATATTATTCTTCTTTACAAAAAAGGTAATCCACAAGATATAGGTAACTATCGGCCTATTAGCCTTCTGCCAAGTATATACAAGTTGTTTTCGTCCATCCTGCAAAGTAGAATAGCTAGGAACATTGATGTTCATCAGCCAATCGAACAGGCGGGTTTCCGAGCTGGCTTTTCAACAGTGGACAACTACAATAAATATATAATAATAAATTATATAATTATTGTTACAAACGTGTTTCCATTTGCGATTCTATGTTAAAACGTATCAATACCGACCCATTGCTTGAACGGTTGATTATGGATTATGAAATATGGATCACTTAAGATAAGAATGTTAGAAAAAGACCGTGGCAAAGCCCGGCCTGACTCAGAACTAAGTCATGCTCTGTGTATGGTGGGATTAGAAAGGAACCGTCCACTATGAGCTTTTGCCGCCGGATGAAACTATCGATTCTGACTTCTACTGTCAGCAACTGATGAGGTTAAAAGAAGCCATTGAGAAAAACCGGCTGGAGCTGTTGAACAAGAAGGGCGTGGTGTTTCATTATGACAACACCAGACCGCACACATCTATAGCCAATTAGCAAAAATTGAGAGAGCTTGGCTGGAGTGTGTTGATGCATCCTTCGTATAGCTCTGATCTTGCTCCATCAGATTTCCACCTGTTTCGGTCACTTCAGAACTCTTTAGGAAGCATAAAGTTAACCTCAAAAGAACACTGTGAAAACTACCTGTCAGATTTTTTTGATCAAAAATCTAAATTTCTTTACAGCAATGGGATCATGGCACCACCCAAAGGTTGACTAGTAGGCGCACCGCCGTAGTGTATGATTTTGGCATCGCAAATTGTTTAAAATATCGATTAAAAATTTATGTAATCGTGTGTTGTGCCAAAGTCCTCAAATACAACTACCAATGCACCCGAAAAGTATTTTTGTTTTATTGGAACCAAATAAATTGAGTCAAATCATGAAACGGCCCGATCGACTCGGAGCCATAATTAATGTCTATTGTTGAATTGTTGCGACTTGCGAAGATTGTTTGATTTTGAAACGTGACCGTAAGACATGATTAAAATGATATAGGCCTAATAACACAGTATTGTTTTTATTATGTACCTCCCTTTAACAAATACACACACAAAACCGTCATCCATATCTAATACTAGCATTAGCCTGCAACTTCGCTCGCATGAATGATTTTAATCCCATAAGGGTTGATTTTCCTAAAACATTGACATACGAGTTTCTTTGTTTACAACTAAAAAAGCTAAATTAAATTTTATAGATATAACTTCAAAACTGACCAAGTTTCTTAGAAACTTGCAACCCCTATTTTACCCCCTTAGGGGTTAATTTTCCAGAAACGCTGAAACAATTGGTCCCTTTATTTTAAATCAAAAGTCAAATAAGTAATTTCACATCTATCTTCAAAACTGTCAGAGTTTCATACAAAATTGCAACTCATATTTTAACACCTTACGGGATGAATTTCCTAAAATCCTTTTTTACTGGAAGACGTGTGAAGAATAAGCCATTATTTTTTATTTTGATCAAGCTTTTAGAATCTGGGCCTTTTAAATTTCATGCAACGATCGAATCTAGTGTTACTCCAACGCAAATAAATTGGAACTAATGGGATAGTACTTGTAGACCAAATTTATGTACCAATCAAAGTTGATACCGTAAGAATAAGAATAAAAATAAAACGATTGTACTTGAAAGGATACTTTGTCAGCTGCAGTCGATCCCGTTTTATTGGATAAAGTAGCAAATTGCATAGTATTGGGTAGGTAAGAGAGAGTTGTTGGAAATTGCAACAAGTTGTGACTGGGACGAGCGCGGAGCTTAATGCTAATGGGACAAACTTGGCACTGGCACTGCACGAGTAGCGAAGTAGCGACTCTTACGTACAAGGCGACAAGTAGAGGAAACCTAGTGATGATGTATGTATACTGTTACAGTTTGAATAGTTACAATTGTGGAAAGACGACAATGCAACTTAGATAGGTGTCTATCTAAGTTTACAATAGCATGATTACTTAATTAATTTATTAGTGAATTGATATTAGAGCTTTTTTTTTAAATTAATGTTAATGTACATAATTTTTTTTTAAATATACTAGTATTATTAAAGTTAAAATTTACAAAACACCCATGTGGTTTCATTATGCTCAATAAAATCATTGTTGTAATACAACTTGATGAGTTTTAAAGAGTGTCCTATGAGTTTCTTGGCAGCTTCTTCTCACGAGTTTTACACTTGGAACTACCCTCTAACTTTATATTGTTGTTTTTTTTTTTGAACTAATCATAATTTTATTATTATTTTGTTATGTATTAATTTAATATTTTCAAATAAACAGATATATGAATTTACGAAATAAAGGGTATTGATGTTTGAAGTTTACACATGCTTTTTACATTAAACTAGAATTTACGCGATAAAATTTGGATGAAAGGTAACCTTGTTTTCCTAAACTTCCATACCAAATTTCATATAAATATATGCAATGCCTTCGGAGGTTATCCCTTACATCCTAAACTATAAAATCTCCTTTTAAAATTTGTATTGATATTATAGAATTATTGAAGATTTGAAGAAAATAAATAAATATAGGTAATTACTTACGCTCGCGGCTTTACCCTCGTAAATCCTATGTCCTTTCCCTGGATTCAAACTATCTCTATACCAAATTTCATCTAAATCGGTATTGTGGTTTAAGCGTGAAAAAGTAACATATAGAGAGAGTTACTTTCACATTTATAATATTATTTTAAATATTAATCCGTATTTTACATATTTTTTTCTAATTGGAGACACTATATTGTAAATACAATTGTACAAGACAATTGACAATTTGTATTAAGATATACCTTTCTTCTTCTTTTTCTTCTTATTTTCTTCTTTTTAAAAGATGAAGCAATGTGGGATTGTGGTCCCACATTACTAGCAATCCAGTTAACCCCTCCAGCTAAGCTCAAAGGCTTGTGTTAGGAGTGGGTTCACGTCGGTAGTATAATGGGTCGGATTCGAACCCGCGACCTCACGATTGCGAGACCAATGCCTTTGAAATACAAAATGTATGATAGAAAGGAATTGGAGAGCTGAATTTTAGTTTCTTTTATTTTAAATCCAATCTTATAATCAAGTGGTTATAGATCGATTTAAATTTTATACTTCATGCAAATTTATACATTATAATTGTTGATACAGTATTCGCTCCAACCAATCTCTGCAACACAGAGTTTTAATTAAATTCCTTTAGACTAATTTCAGCGTTTAACTAGTTACCAACATAGTATGCATTTGTATGTATTCGTGGAATGCGCGCAGATATTTTGCCAGTTTATTAGTTATGCTTAATTCAAGTGTAATCTAGAGACTGTTTAGATGAGTAAAATTCATCGGTTAATTCATTCTGTAATAATTTGTTATACCCTTCTCAAATTATCTAAGTTAATTTGCTAGCTTTACTTTGGCTAATATATAAACACATTATAAAAGGTTGTCCGATTATGTTGTACCCATTGAGGTTGATATATTTCATCTAATGTTCAGATCTCCATCAATTTTCTAATAAAGTGTATATTACTCGTATATTGGTTGCAACCTTACCATCATTACTACTAGCTGTGTTTAAAAAACATTAGCAATTTAAAAGGATTGGCCGCGAGTTTTTTTATTACCTCGTTCTTTTTTTGGACTTACAACTTCTAGAACTTGTACAATCGTAATTAGATATACACCGTTACTAAATCGCGTGAAATATTTTAAAGTACGAACCTTTTGTTTACCCGACATTTCAATCGAATAACACCGACCGTGTCACGGGTGGCATGAACACGATCGATGCAATTCCAACGAAACGTCGGGTAATAAAAGGTTCGTACTTTTAAACACAAAAATCATACATTTTACTTTTTATGGTAGGTATCGATCTTAATTAAGTGTTAACCCTTAATACCTTTACAGCTTTCTATCTGTCTGAAACGTTTGTTAATTGCCAGTAATAAGTATTTAATAGACTCTTCAAAAATTATGAGATTACAAAGAGTCATAATTATATTTTTTGCTTTTAAAATACATTTTTTATTCAGTTTTTTTTTAATATCCAAAATAAAGTAATAATTATAGGGCTGTTAGTCAGATGAATATGCCAGGTGAGGTAGAATACATAGTTGGCAGAAATGTATACAGCGATGATTGATTTATTTATTCATGAACAATTTTTACAATTTTGAATGTACATAAATGTCAATTAAGATAAAGAACACAATAATAAAAATAATAGTAATAATAATAAGACAACAATAATAATTAAATTCGGACAATATTAATAGAGATATTAGAATAATAATAACAATGAAAACTACAGTCACTTTATAATTTAAAAGTATATAATGTGTTCAGTAAAAGGGTTTTTAGCCTCTATATATATATATATATTTATTTGGACTATTAATAGTTTTCCACTTAACTGGCAAAGAGTTAAATAGTTTAACTGCCTGCCAAAATGTACAGACGAGGAATGGGCAAGATTTTAAGGTTCCTGAAGTGTTCTTTACACGATTCCTGTGGTCGTATGCGTACCATTGTTCGAATAGCACGTTTTTGGATAACAAATGCCCTGTTAAAATTATAATCATAACTGTTTCCCCAAAATTTATCACTATATCTTAACTTTGACTCAATTAAAGCGTAGTATACAGTCTTAAGCTGTTCAAGATCTACCTCGTCTCTTAAACTTCTTAGGGCATAACTGGCTGAGCTTATCGAATTTTCAATTGATTCTAATTCAGATTTCCAGTTTAAAAAAATGTCAATATGAACCCCTAAAAATTTAACACTATCAGCAAAATCTACTTGAACGCCATTACTTATTACATCAATAGTTTCTTGCCTGCAAGCAGTCCTTTGAAAGAAAATAGCTTTTGTCTTATTGATATTTAATTTCAAATTGTTAGCATAAAACCACTTGTTAAAAGCCAGAAGGGCATTACTAATTTTGAGCTGAAGTTCTCGCAAGCTGGAGGCTGGTATTATTGCGTTTGTATCATCTGCGTAAATTATTAATTTAATTTCTGGAATTGTATCAGTAATGTAATTTATAATATCTTTCAAGAATATTATAAAGAAAATAGGTCCCAGTATTGAGCCCTGTGGTACTCCGCATGTTACATAAGTCAACTTGGAATCGACTACAACCTCATTTCACGATTACAAGCCCAGTTACGATACTACTAATGTCGACAAATTGTTTTCGATTACTCAAATACGATTTTATAAGACATAAGACTTTTCCCCTAACTCCGCAAAACTCTAACTTTGCCAGTAGGATCTGATGATCTATTGTATCAAAAGCAAAAGATAGGTCCAGGAATACACCTGATACTTTCATTTTTTGTTTAAATTATCTATGACTTAATTTATCAATAAATCAATAGCATCACCCCTTTGATATCCAAATTGGCGTTCGTTCAAAACCTTGTTTAAATGTTAATGTGATACTAGTCTATCTTATATAAGTTTCTCAAAGATTTCAGACAAAACAGGGAGCAGCGATATTGGTCTGTATTTCAGAGGATCTGTTTTCCTACCTTTTTTTTGAATTGATATGATTCTCGCAATATTCAGTTGCTCTGAAAAGATACCTTCACTGATGCAATTATTAATAAAGCGCGACAGTGGTTCAGTAAGAACATCAATATTTTCTTTTATTGCTGTTATTGGAATGCCGTCATATCTACAAGACTTTTAGGATTCCATCTATGATGAATCCTAAAAGTCTTGTACGGAAATGAAATGAAATGAATTTCATTTCATTTCCGTTTGTATACCTTATTACCATATCACTATCAATTCTTTTCGAGTGTTCGCTTAAAAGTGTTAGTGCCAAAGTTCTATTGTCTGTATGAGTGTCATTAGTACTATGGTCAACATTTTTTGCAAAAATGTTAACAATTTCTTGAATATCATCAACTATTTTATAATTAATTTTAAATACTAAATTATTATGTGTTTTAATGCGATTCTTATTTCTATGTCTATTTACTACATTCCGAATTTGTTTTGTCTTGTTTTTTGCCTTATTTACTTCATTTTGAACAGCCTTTTTTTCAATTGTGTTATAATTTATTTTTATAGCTTTTTATATGTGATTTTGTATGCAAGTATTGATTCGTGACTGGAATTTCCACTCATTGTATTAAAAAATCTTTTCATTTTACTAGAAGTTCAAATACCCTTTGTAATCCAGCTTATTTTATTTTGAGTGTTGGTTTTGATTATGATACTTTTTTTTTAAACGAGGATTGAAATATTTTAATAAATTTATTAAGAAAACCATTTACATAACACTTTGATAGTTTCCCCTGCAGTAACCCTTGTCTAAAAGATACTATATTTCGCTCCGAGTAGATTCTACGATTCGCTTTATACTATTCAGTTTCATTTCTGAAGTTTGCATTTTTCACTATTAAACTACAAAAGAGACCTGCATGACTATCACCAAGATTGTTGTGGTCTACTTTGGTGAGATCTATGTGTTTTTCTGGTAAATTAGTCAGGATGACAATGCATGACTCGTGGTTGTTATGTGAGAAAGTTATGGAGTTTATAAGCGTTTTAAAATTATAGCATTTTAGAAGGGATAGGAATTCACATTGATGTTTACTCTGTTTAAGAATATGTAGTGAAATGAAAGCTTAGAATTAAGATAGGACTATATTTACAGTAAAACTTAAAAACTACTTAAAATTAAAAATAAAACTTATTAATCAGATGAATGCGGCGCTGGTAGGTAGAGATGCGGGGCCGATAGGGTAGAGAGCGGCGTCGGCAGACAGAGATGCGGCGTCGGTAGACAGAGATGCGGCGTCGGCAGAGATGTGACGTCGGCAGGTAGAGATGTGGCGTCAGCAGGCAGCGATGCGGCGCCGGTAGATAGAGGTGCGGCGCCGGTAGGTAGACGTGCGGCGCCGGTAGGTAGAGGTGCGGCGCCGGTAGGTAGAGGTGCGGCGCCGGTAGGTAGAGGTCCGGCGCCTGTAGGTAGAGGTGCGGCGCCGGTAGGTAGAGGTACGGCCTCTTAGAGAGCTGTTCATTGTCTCCGACTTTCCTCTTAGAGAGCTGTTCCTAGTCTGCCCTTTCTTCAGATTTTTTCTCATAAAGAAAACACTCTAGAAGCATTCAAAATTTTAAAGCGTATCCTAATTCAAATTTAGGATTTACCTAACCAAATTACACACAGCCAGTTTCAAATTGTAGTACAAACTATACAAAGATCTCTATGCTTATCTGTTGTCATAGAAACCAGGAAAATATTTGTCGACATAAAAGATTTGATTTATCAAAAATAATTGTTTACAATAAGTATTAAAGAGATATTTAAGAAGATACACACATCAAAAGTGTCTAGGGATCAAGCATTTTTATGCGGATTTCTTGAGATTGAGATGTGGCTTTGTAATAAATTTATGATTTTATAAATTTATATGGATCCTTTTTGGTGCATTTCATAATTTGAATCAGGAACTAGGCTACTGTTTCCCTACTACTGATTAAAACCAACGTTATTATGGAGCGGCGACGTCATTTAAGCAGGGAAGAAATGCTCAGAGCCGTGGGAATGATAGAAGCTGGTTCCCGGCAACGTACTGTGGCTTTAGCTCTGAATACAAGTCAGAGTGTTATCAGTCGACTTTGGACACGTTACCGAAGCACTGGTACCGTGGCTGAGCGCCATGGAGGACGGTATCGCTGCACCACACGGAGACAAGACCGATACATTCAAATCTTAACTCGAAGAGGTCCAACAATAACCGCCATGATGTTAGCCGTGAGGCTTCATCACTCTTCAGGGAACTTAATTAGCGACCAAACAGTCAGAAACCGCTTGCATGAAGTGAACCTTCATTCCCGAAGACCGCTACGGGTACCACCTATAGCAATGCACAATCGTAGGATTCGATATCAATGGGCTTTTGAACACAGAAATTGGGCAGAAGAACAATGGCGTTTCGTGTGCTTTTCTGATGAGTCTCGTTTTGGTATGAGACCGGATACAAGACGTATACGACACTGGAGAACCCCTGGACGCCAACAGCGATTAAAATCCTGCCAGGAAGTCCATCCTTATAGTGGTGGAACCATCATGGTATGGGCGGGTATTTGGATCGGCGGAAGAACTGAGTTGATTTGGATCAGAGGCAACCTCAACGCTCAAATTTATGCTGAGACGATTGTATCAGACGTCATCGTTCCTCTACAAGTGCAAATCGGTCCCTTATTTCAGTTAATGCATGATAATGCACGACCGCACACCGCAAGAGTTGTAAGACAGACTCTCGCCGCAGCTAACATCAATGTCCTGCCCTGGCCTGCTCAGTCGCCAGACTTGAACCCGATTGAGCATGCATGGGATATGCTACAGAGAAGAGCTCTGCCGAATATGGAGGGTATCCAGTCGCAAGAAGACCTTTTTTTGTTGTTGCAACGAACATGGGCGGCCATTCCACAGCGTGATTTGGATGAACTCATTTTGAGTATGCCAAACCGATGTTCTTGTGTTGTTAGTGTTCGCGGTAGAAACACGGATTATTAATTGTTTAAGTTACCCAATAAAATTTTAAAGAAAACTGTTATTTCAGTCTTTTTTTCGAACTTTAATGTTAGTGGTTCAAATGTCAAAAATCCCTTTATTAGGAAAATGGCAAATTTCTTTATTAATGCAAAGGTGACTTGGTTTATCGTTACTGTGACAAACGAAAACACTTTATTTGATGAATCCTTAAAGAAATAAAAGAAATAAAATCAATCAGGAGAAAAGTTATTGCAAAAATATATGTTGATCCCTAGACACTTTTGATGTGTGTATATTAATGTTAAAAATGGCGAAATACATAACTAATGGGATATATACAGAAATGCCCCGAAATAACACTACAAAGACATATCTAAAATAAGTAAGAATTATCAATTATCACTACAAACATGGATATTGAAGTCTCCGAGTATAACACAGCTTTTGTTGAAAAAGTGCTTTAACAATATGTCTAATCTGTTTTTAAAATCACAATTTTTTTTTTCATCAGGGATTCTATAAACGAGGCAGCATAATTATATTCAAGTTGAGTTTAGTATTCCTTACTCCACAGATTTCAAAACTATCCAAACTGTACATCTTTTTACATATTTTTGTTTCTACATTTTCACAATTCAATGTCGATAAGATTAATGAACCCCCTCTTATATTTTTAGCCCTGGTATTGTAAGAGACCTTAACATAAGCTTACAAACACATATAGACCACATTCAAATTATTCAAATAAATGTTTAATTCATCTTTTTTTGATTAGCCCACATAAGTTTTGGTAAAAAATATTTAAACAAGTTGAGGTACTCACATTATGTGCTAGACCTTCTGTTTTGTACACATTATTTACGAAAAAATGTTTCATTGTTCTTTATTGTATCATTATCTGATTGTGTGCTGACATAGGCTGTTTCTAAAGATTTACTAAAGTGGTCAATACATTGAAATGTGGTTTGTGTGGCCACAGTTTTAGAAAAATGTTCTATATCTACCTTATTTGATTTTGCATTATAATCTAGACGTGAATTTCTGTAACATATTTGCAATATGTCTTTAAACATAAATCTACTAACAAATAATTTATCATACAGGTATAAGTTTCTTTGATTGTTCGTATTTAAATCTAAATCGAGCACTCTTGAGTTCTTGAAAAAAGAGCTTACTATACACAAAACCTTATTGATATTTTGTACATTAAGGTGTCTATTTGTATAAATCTTACCCAACAGCACATTTGTGAAAATGTCTCATAAATCACTTTGTTATTTCAGATTTCACTATTCATAACTATTAATATATTTTTTTTAACTATTTAAATCAATGACACTAATTAAAAGTTAAAAATACTATTTCCGTTGAAATCTCTTTGGTCAATAATTTCTCGGTCCTCGCAGCGCCATCTAGTCGGTAGTTAAAGAACCATCACGGCTTTTTGTTATTGATTCGTTACAGAGAGCATTTTAACAAATTATGATGTCGCAGGCCGCATATTGAAGTAATTTTTATAGGCATTTCTTGCCAATTACTTTACAAATACAATAATTGCATTTTTGAAAGCTACAAAATTTTAAAATCCAGACTCAGGAATCGAACCCGAGACTTCCGTAGCCAAACTGGGGCCAGAAGCGAACCACCTATCTGGACTATGTTACTAGATCTCAATTTGTTATATCACTTATGCTCGCGAGTTGGGCCCTCGTAGCGCCATTAAGTCGGTGGATAAAGAACTATCACGGCTTTTTGTTATACGTTAAATTTTATTGTTTCTCGCAATTCCGTGCTGCCAAACTTATGATTGAGTAAGTCATGAAGAAAAATAACATATCTATTAAATGACGTCTGTCTTCCATATTGTTTATGGTACTTTCATGATTCCTCTTATGGTTTGTTTGTCACATGGGCTTTATAATTTAAATGTTTAATAAATTTCTGTTGTTTTTTTTTCAATTTTGTCAATGTGGTTTTTGTAATAGGATATGGTTTTTGTATTTATTACTTCTTACGTAATAAGGGAATAAAGGACTTTGCAGCAATGCAAATTTTTAAACGGTTGGCTGTTGCGTAACACAAACCCCAGTGACTTATACGCCCTACTAGTTATGTGGTCAATATGTGCGTTAAAAGTAACTTTAGTGTCTGCCTAAGTCTCTCACTTGGAAGGTTCTGGGAACCAGATCGTTGTTTATGTAATAGTTGAAGGTAATGGGGGTCTTTTTCCTTTTTGGGTGTTAACGTTGATTTAATTGCGTTTATAATAATTCGCTAGGCGGATTAAGTCAGACTGGAGCAATGAACAGTCCGCAGGCGTGGATATCCACAGATTTTTTGTCGTTGGCATACATAAGGTGATGTGAATGTTGAATACAGTCAGGTAGATCGAAGAGATATTTCCCCTTCCCCCTCGGATCGCGAAAGCGTTTAGACGTGTCCCTCGTTATTTCTTATTTTTTATTTTAAATTATAAACAAAGTTTAAATAAATTTCAAATAGTGAAAATATAGTCAAGTACCAGGCGCACATAAATAGTACGGAGGACGCAGCAGTAACAGCGCGAGCGTAGTGAGTGAACAGAACAACAACAGACTAAACGGAGATAGCATTGATAGCTTCGCTGCATACCGTCTCATTGACACGCCAGCCTCATGCGCATTGTTGCTTGCCACATTTCACAAGCGCTAGCGATTTTTGGACTTTAACATTGGTATATTTACATTGGTATATTTACATTTTATACTAAGTATAGAAATCAAGTAAGATGTCAGGATGCTCACGTACACCACCGAAAAAACTACTTACTACTTCTTCCCCAGTCCATCATGCGTCCGACTCGGCGCTTTATATACAAGACAAACAGGAGCTCACAGAGATTAATGTTACTAAAAGGAGTAAGCGTCGTTTGACCCATAGTGACAGCGCTGACGTTACACTATCTGATTTAATGTCGAGGATGGACGAGATTAAACATCAACAAGATGCTAAATTCACATCCTTGGAGTCATCTATAACTAGTCTATCAAACCAAAACACGGAAATAAAAGAGTCCATGATATATCTGTCTGCCAATTACGATGATGTTCTCAATGATTTGAAAAAAGTACAACAGGAAAATAACTTTCTCAAAATACATATTAAAAATTTAGAAAACAAAATTGAACAGTTCGAGAAAAATGCACGATCTACCGCAGTTGAATTTCGAAACGTCACAGTCTTGGAATCTGAAAACAAGGAAAAACTGGTTGATTTAACTAAGAAAATGGGAGCGCTCGTCAACGTACCCATTCAAGAATCAGATATCCGGGATGTTGCTCGAATGAAATTTAAGGACAAATCTACCGGTCCCATTATTGTGGATTTTACTTCTACTATAAAAAGAGAAAACTTCATAAGAGCTACTAGAACATATAACAAAATGAATCGCGAAAGCCGTCTCAGTACAGCTAGTTTAAATATGCCTGGACCTAGTAAACCCATATATATAGCTGAGTCCCTAACTGCCTCGACTAGACGCCTATATTATCTGGCAAGGATGTTTACCAAGGACTTTAATTATGAATACTGCTGGACATCTTTTGGCAAGGTATTTATTAAGAAAAATGTCAATGAACCGCGACTATACTTAAGTTGTGAAGAAGATATCGAGAAGCTTAGAAAAAGTATCTGACTAGGCAGTATTTTTGCATCGTTTATACTTTTTTATTTTTTTAATGCATGCTTAATATCATTTTGTCTTTACTTACCGATTGTATCCTTCAATTTAATAATAAATGTGCCGCAATCAATCAATCATACACTCTACTCATACAAACTACATACATTCTCTTTCACATTATTTAAAATATACATAACACTTACATACATTACTAAGAAACATACACATACAACATACAAATATAATTACATATCGCATGATAAATACCATTCATTACACAAATCAAAAAACTATTACTTGAATAGGGTTTTAATGACATCACATTATTGCAAGATTGGCATTTTACCTTTTATTGTTCTTATATCCACTAATTTAATCTTATATAACTGGAATTACTTTGATCTGCTAAAAAAATTTAAACTTTAACATTCAATGAATTAATTAACATTCAAAACGAAATTGACACGTATAACGTAGCCGATTACATTACCTGTGATGCTGATGAATGTGTAACGTATTTACCAGGCTCCAAAAAATGTCTAAAATTTTTCCTGCAAAACATTCGCAGTGTAAAATGTAATATAAATGGTTTATTACCAATACTTGTTAGCACTGGAGTGAGCTGGGACTGCATTATACTAACGGAATGTTGGCTTCCTTCTACTCACTGCATACCTCATCTTGATGGTTATGATAAATTTGCAACCACAAATAATCTCACTCAGAATGAAGGTGTAGTAGTTTATTATAAAAAGGATTTGCTTATCACGATTGAAGAACCCACAATTTCCGATGCAAACTGTCTTATAATAACGCTTAATCACGATACAGTTGCAATTGCAGTTTACAGACCGCCCGGGTATAAAAATATCAATAATTTTCTTTTATCTCTCAATCAAATATTACTAAAATATTCAAAAAAACAAAACGTTATATTGATGGGTGACATTAACATTAATATAGCACAACAATCAAATGATCCAAATATGTCCCCGTACTTAGATATTACAGCATTCCATGGATTGATGCCCGCCTTCACAATTCCGACGCATAATAAAACGTGTTTGGACCATGTAGTATTAAAGACACGACTATTAGCCCGCTGTCTTATTCTCCAGACTACTTTGACTGACCATAGTAGTGTAGCCCTTTATATTGCTACATCAGCGAGAAGTAAACCCACTAAATTAAATACATATATTAACTATAAACTTTTAAATTTGGAAATTAATAATGTTGATTTCAGTGGTCTATATAAAATCAAAGATGTAAATGACGCTACTGAATTATTTCAAAATATACTTAAAACTGCTGTAATTAACAACTCAAAACAGGCAAAAGTGGCCAACCGTAAAACCATTTTAAAACCCTGGATTACCATAGGTGTATTAAAATGCATTAGAAATCGCGACAACCTATTTAAAAAACTTAAAAAAGATCAAGAAAATGAGGTATTAAGGACAACTTATAAAAGATATAGAAATTTTTGCACATCACTACTAAAAAAATTAAAAAGAAATTATAATAAACTACAGCTACAAAAAGCAGGAAACGACAGTAAAAAAGTTTGGAAAATAGTTAAAAAAATTACCTACACAAATAAACACAAAGAAGCATCAATAGATTTAATTAACACTAACGATCCACAAAAATCTGCAAATGATATAAATTGTTACTTTGCAAATATAGGCCGTAACCTAGCAGAAAAGATCACGAAAAATAAGTTACATACAGATCATTCTCCCTTAAATGCTTGTTGCCATTCATTCGTCCTTTTGCCAACCGATGAGGATGAAATAAAGACATTAATCTGTAACCTGAAAAGTGACTGTGCGGTAGGTGTGGATATGATACCTGGCAACGTTTTAAAGGCAAACAAGAACATCTTAGCCCCTCCAATTTCATATATCTGCAACTTGTCACTATCGTCAGGAATCTTTCCAAGAACTTATAAAAAATCTCGTATTCATCCGATTCACAAGAATGGGGACAGAGACTGTGTCAATAATTACAGACCAATCTCGATTCTGTCTGCACTTTCAAAAATATTAGAGCGGGTTATAAATAATAGATTAATTAAATACTTGGAAACTAAAAATCTTTTATCAAATTCGCAGTTTGGTTTTAGAGCAAATAAATCGACATCAGATGCTGTGCTTGATCTGTCAAATCATATTATTAATCATTTAGACAATAAAAATAAAGTAATCGGTATATTTTTAGACTTAGCAAAAGCTTTTGACACGGTCTCTGTCCCAATCTTGGTGAAAAAGCTTGAATCCCTCGGAATCCGTGACCGCTCGCTGAAATTATTGCAGAATTACCTCACTGAGAGAACACAGTGTGTAGGAATTAGTAACATTGTAAGCGAGGAAGCTCCAGTAATATATGGAGTGCCTCAAGGGAGTATACTCGGCCCTACACTTTTCCTCGTTTACATAAATGATTTATGTCAGATGAAAATTCCGAACACTAAAATTGTTACATTTGCCGATGACACAGCCTTGCTTTTCACTGGTAACACTTGGGATGAAGCCTTCACATACGCCCAACATGGAATGAATTCCGTGACCGAATGGCTAAATAAAAATATTCTCACGCTTAATGTAGAAAAAACCAATTTTATAACTTTTTCTATAAAAAATAACGATAAGCCAAATTCATCGCATAATATCATCTCGCATTCTTGCTTCAATGGAAATTACTCTAACTGTTCTTGTACTTATCTCAAACAAACTGAATCAATTAAGTATCTTGGTATTATTATAGATAGAAATCTAAACTTCCATCAACATATTGACTTGCTCTCAGCCAGAATACGTAAGTTGATGGTAATTTTTAAAGCAATAAGGCATATTGCTGATATTAATGTAATTAAGATGATATATTATGCTCTTTGTCAATCACATTTAACCTATTGCATCACCACTTGGGGTGGTACATCCAAAACGTATTTTATTAAATTAGAAAGAGCGCAGAGAGCGCTTCTGAAAGTTAGCGCATTTCTTCCTTTCTATCACCCTACTTATGAACTGTACAAAATGTGGAAAGTGTTAACTGTCAGGCAGCTTTTTGTTCTCGGTGTGGTAACCAAGCAACATTCCCTGACAAAATATGAACCAAATATATATAAAACAAAAAGACGTAAGGATCGTATTTGCACTATAACTTTATATAAAACAAGTTTGGCACAAAGATTTTTCGGCTCTTTAGGTCCTAAATTATACAATAAGTTAAATCGGGTGTTATTAATATATTCCCTTCCTAAGAATAAATGTAAATGCAAAATTGTGGAGTGGCTACAAAATCAAGATTACAATTTCACAGAAAACTTACTCCATTAAACATTATAATATACACTTTCGCTTTTCTCTTGTACCACACGCCATTAGTAAAAACACACACATATACATACACTCAACACACTAACTTACACAAACACACAACAAAGACAACTCTTTACTCTCTCAAATTAAATGAAGGCACATAATAATATTATTTGTTTTGTAGTTTATACTTGTATTTTTATTGTTAACTACCCTCCTATTATTTTTTCTCATATGTAAAATTAATTACGTGGTTTATTTTTGTAATGCTTTTGTTATTCCGTGGGGTGAGGACCTGGTGATCTGTAATACAGGCATTTGTCTTTGCCTAACTCAGACACCAGCTCCTCACATAATAGCCTAAGTTTAAAATTGTACTATTTTACATAACCTGTGTTTTGTTACTTGTGGTCTGTTTTTGTGAGGAGGAAATAAATAAATATTATTATTATTATATATATAATAATAATAATAATAATAATAATATCTTGGGACCACTCACACAACGCTATCTGGTCCCAAACTAAGCAGAGCTTGTACTATGGAAACCAGACAACTGATAAACATACTTATATGTTTCTAAATACATACATATTATAGATAAATAACACCCAGACACAGAATAAACCATCGTGCTCATCACACAAAGTTTTATCCTGGGTGGGGATCGAACCCACGACGTCTTGCGTAGCAGTCGGATACACATTAAACAATAATGGAGATAACAACGATCCTTGTGGGACACCACAAGTGACATTCACATAATTTGACGTATAAGAACCCATTACAACAGCCTGACGTCTGTTTTTTAGATAAGACTCTAGCCAGCGCAGAAGGTTGCCTTTAATACCTACAGCATTTAATTTCACGATCAAGATATTAAAATTTACACAGTCAAACGCTTTTTCAAAGTCTGTGTAAATGACGTCGATTTGTGCGTTTTGCAAATTCGAGTCTATGTAGTTGGTGAACCGTAGAAGGTTTGTATTAACTGTGCGCGATTTCACGAACACATGTTGAGATGTGGGTATGCAATGTTATGAAGTTAAGTAAATATTACATTTACTTAGCTTCAGAATATTGAAGCTAAGTAGTATGGTTCATTTAAACAACCTTTTTTAGCATCTTTCCGAAAGTATTTAGTAATGAGACCGCTCTATATTAATTTATATCCGTTATTGAACTTTTTTTGTGGATTGGAACAACCTGAGCAACTTTCCACCGTTTCGGGAATATACCGTCATTCAACGCCTTTTGAAATATTATTTTCAGAGCTGTAATTAGGCCCGCTTCACATTTTTTATAAAGATGGCCGGTAAACCGTCTGGTCCAGCACCTATTTTTTGCTTAAGTTTCCGAAAAATTGATTAAAGTGTCCCCGTTACAGAGTGAACTATATCAGCGCGTGGGTATTCCTGAATGGTCACATCTACATATGTCCGCGGAATCGTAAGGCTGAAAGACGCTTTGAAAGAATTTGGTAAAAATATCGCATATAATATCCACGTCATTCGAATAACTGTTGCCATTAAAGTTCATATGGCGTGAATATCAAATTTTTAACGAATATGAAAATTTAAAATATTTCCAAAACTCCTGTGGTGACCTTTTGATATCAAACACACATCCGTCGATATATTTGTTATCTGAATCTTTTTAAAGTTTCTTTATTTTTTTTCTTAACAAAGCGAACTCTGTGTAATCATTAGGATCTTTGTACTTTTTTCATTTCTTGTGAATTCTAGATTTTTCTTTGATGGCATTGATTAGAGAGACTGGGTACCATTTGGGGTAACTAGTCCTTCCAGACACTTTATCTGAGGGAACGTATAAGTCGATTATTGAATTTATTTGAGAATAAAGCTTAACTACTATTTCATTAACACTATTAGTAATTAAAAACGGATTCCAATTTATTTTACATAATTCATAATTATTTTTTTCATAGTCAGCTCTAAAGAATCTCCTAATTATACGTAGCTCGTATTGAATTGCCTTAAATCTGTGGTCATTCATTTTTATAAAAAGCGGTGTTTGATATCGGTCGATATCCACCAGCGACACATCGCTAGCTTTACACTCTAACCTTGAATTAGCGATAACGACGTCTAATATGTTCCCACTGCAATTCGGTGCTTAGTTAAATTGAGCCATACCTATATAATCGAGACAATTAATAAATTATTTTGCCTCGACACTTAATACCGAGTTCGACAAATGTTTCATGGCATAGCCATCCTCACTCCACGTAATAAAGGGCAATTTAAATTACCCAATATTAAGAAGGTGTCGTGGGTATTAGCGTTGTAATGTGTTAGAAGGCACTTCCTAAATTCATTTAGCACAAAATGAGAATTGTTATTAGGAGGTATGTAAACCGCGGCTAATTGGATGTCACAAGTTGAACCACGAAAATATTGACGAACGTCAATAGTGATCGATGATTGTTACCAGTATTTCTAATTGTTAACCATAAAGATTCTGTGTGGCCTGTGTTTATGTCATTCCATGTGTTATGGCTAAAAGATTACTTTTGATGCAAATTAATAATAATAATAATATCTTGGGACAACTCACACAACGCTATCTGATCCCAAACTAAGCAGAGCTTGTACTATGGAAACCAGACAACTGATAAACTTACTTATATATTTTTAAATACATACATATTATAGATAAATAACACCCAGACACAGAATAAACCATCGTGCTCATCACACAAAGTTTTATCCTGGGTGGGGATCGAACCCACGACCTCTTGCGTAACATCGCCACCTTTTTCACCACTCTCTTAACCAACTTTCTGTAATCACTATTATATTGATAGCGTTCGTCTCAATGTAAATCTGTGGTAGTTTAGTCCTGAGCCCGCGAGCGTTTTGATAGTAAATATTTAAATTGCGTGTAGTCATGTTATTTTACTAACTTTATTTTTATTCTGCGAGTAGATCATTTAAAACAAATTTAAAGCGTGTGGATGTATAAATAGAGCAGATTTATTTGTGATGCGTTAACGGCTACACGGTCTGTTAATGCAGTTATTAGCAGGTCAGGGGTGTCAACTCGAATAATGCGTACGACTACACACTACTTGTCTGCCCAAAGTGCCAATAACTTTTGTACTTCTTAAAATAACCGTGTGAGGTCGAAGCAAATTTCGTTGTAAGAATACATTCGCAGCGTTGTCAGCGTTATCTACAAGTAAATCATAAAAACTAAATAAGGAAAGTTTACGCTGATGCATGGTTGAACATGGTTGCAGAACGGACATTTTTTGTCACAGACTAAGTTAGCATTGAAGCGACTGTTTGTCATTCAGTAACAGTTTATTATTGCATCGTTTTTTCAGAGGTAGAGTTAGACAAGAAAAAAGGGAAACTCATAAATTAGTAAAAATCGAGACTCTTGGTTCCCATACTTGTATTTGCGATGCCCACGGGATCTCATTATCAACGGTAGTTTTCTTACTATCTCATCGTGTACAAAAACCGCGGGGAAACTTTGATGTTGGGTTTCGGAGAGTGATTTTATGCAAAAAAAAAAGACTATGAAAAATAATGTAAAGGTTGTATGTTTGTATTTACCTATGCGCGGTCAGGGTCACTAACCACTAGACCAACAGGCCAGTCGAATATGTATAAGCTTCTGAATAATCAGATATATTTAAATATGTTAAAACGTTTATAGAATAACATGATCATGCTACTAAAGCCTCTATTATGTCTCGTTTGCACAAAAGAATATCAAAGTATATTCCAGTGTGCTCAAACCTAGTAGCTACTTATAAAATAAATTGCTCTGGTGCTGTCGCGTCGCTCTCGCATCGCTACGATAAAAAGTTAGAGGTGTATTTCACTGTCATTTTTGTATAAAGAGGACATTATTTGCATACATTGACTTAAATAAAAGTTCTTTATAAAGATATAACTTGATGCGTTGTTTATGAAGAAACTCGGTGCAGTCAAGTATATTGTGACGCAAAATGTTTCAAAGCAAAAAAGAATAAGAGAAGCTATGGTTTAAGCAAGGCATTACATGAGGACTTTTCATATCCCCATGACGTTAACTTTTTGCGTGAGGTCTTTATGAGGTTATAAAACTCAAGAATATAACTGTATAGCTGAAAATATAATAGTAGTTACTCGAAAGCAACTTATTGACCACATTTTTTTTGCTCAACGCAAAAAATACCTACTAAAAAGTTTAGCTACGCAAATACGGTTGGTACAAAAATTATTTTAATTAATTTAAAAAAAAAAATATATTCGCTATTCGTAAGCATTTGTAAGTTAAAAATTGTTTTGTCTCGTTCTGGCAATTAAAAAAGTCAAAATAACAAATAAGTAAGGACAGTCTAATTTCTTATGTTTTAGAATTGTGCTGTAAGTCAATAATAGACCCACAAGATTTAACGAAGTCTGTAAATTTCGTTACAAATCCTATCTTACTAATATTACGTATCAGGACATACGATAAATTCTTTGTGGGGGTTAAAGTAGAGTTTATTTGCAGCCAATTTAGCCATGTGATACCAGTACATATGATTTCGCGGTGTGATACCATATCCAAAATTTAGTTTTCTTTTATTATTATTAGTTTGTATATTATTTTGTAGTTTTAACCATAAAACATTAACATTAGCAAGAAAACGCCGCGTGTTTTGAGATAAGGCATAAAATCAAGCGTTATCTTACGAAAATAATGATGGTATAGGTAAATAAATGGTTTTTTTCCATAAATAAAAGTATGAAATGTTGCGTACAAATTACTAAATTCTATATTACACTGTATCTGTTTTTTTCATCACTGTCCGTTAATGTGATTCCGTGCATACAACGTGAAACTTTTTAGTTGGTATTTTACGAGTCGAGCATAGCTGGTCTAGAGCATAGTGGGACTAATCGGCGTGTTTTTTATAGCTTCAAAGGTTTTTGCTAACCAATATGAATTGTTGATAACATGGACCTAACCTAAATGCCTTTAATTTTGTACAATTCTTAAGAAGTTCTGTTAATTTGTATAATTATAACAATATTATGAGATATTTAAATAATAAGAGGTATATTTAGGTTTGATCAACATAACAAAGCTTTGACAGATTATTGAAATATTTGTCTGTCAAAACTCAAGTAATTTATACATCATTGTTCACAAAAACGGATTTCCTGCAAAATTGCAATTTTTGAGTTACGACCTTACGCGTAGGAGCCATCGATTTGTTATATTCCTGTTTATATTCAATTAGTTGCTTTTCATGCATTTTGATTTTTAACAAAAGAAACTGATTTGACTTGACAGTCCGATATTCTATCGCAAAAATATCATTAGTTAAGACTTTGAGTGTCACTGCACTATAATTAATATCAATGACTATACCTGTATATATTATATCCAGCTTATTGATATTATATCCAGCTTTGAGTGGCTTACCGAACACACGTGTCGCTAAAATTTCTTTAAATATTTTAATTATACAACAAACAAGAACAAGTACTAAAATATATTAGTTTCAAAGTGATTCATTACGACGTTTAACAGTGTAGTGCATCGTGCCTAGCCCCTCACTGTTACCCTTGTCAGAACGAGCCGATTCATGCACATAGATCAACATGACTACACGCTCGCCGCCTGGAAGTGGCCCTAGCCTAATACAGACTGACTCAGAACCCAAAATAAGGAGTGTGAATCCGAAAAAAGATCTACCACTAAAGGTGGCTAAAGATGCCAAGAAGAAACTCAAGGTGCAAGATAATCGTATTAGAGACGAGACAAGTGAAATGTGGATACAGATGTCAAAATAATAGAAATGTTGACAGCTATCAATTTTAAGCAAAATGATTTTATTGAAAAAATAAGCAGCGATATAACAACAATTAAAACACAGGTCAGTGATATCAAATCATCTGTCGAAAACTTAAAAAGTGAGCAACATAATATAAAATCTTATGTAACATCCATTAAAATCAAAAACACAATATTAGAAAACAAAATTGAAATATTACAGTCCAAGATCAGCAGCACCTCGCTTGATGATACCAATACAAATGAAACCATCATATCCAAAATTAATGATCGCGAATTCGGAAGTAAAAATTTAATACTGGTTGGATTACCGGAACAAACCATTTCTAATAAAGAAGAAATAATGGAGAAAGACGATAGTGAAGTTACTAAAGTCTTAAGAAAGATTGTATGTGATTGCCCGGAACCTGTAAGAACCATAAGACTTGGAAAATATAACTCCAAAAAAAAACCGTCCTATTAAAGGGATTCTAAAATCTAAGGAAACAGTTGTGATTTTATTGCGAAATAAGAACAATTTAGGAAGGAAGCTAAAAATATACCCTGATCAGACACCGCAGCAACATAAGTAGTTAATAAATGTTAAAGAACAATTAAAGTGTGAACATAAAAAGGGCAATAATCACCTTACTATAAAATATATCAGAAGGATTCCAAAGATAGTTGATTCAGCATCAAAAAACTAAGTGTATTGAAAAATAATCAATCTAGATACAATCAAAACCTTCCATTCTCTGGAAATAATACTATCTCATACCAAATTGCTGATTGTCACAAAGCTGTTAAAACTAGCAGAACATTAGATTCGTATATGCAAATGCTCGTAGTATTGTAAAACCTGGCAAACTTGATGAACTTACGTGTGTAGTCAAATCTTTTAAAAATCGCTTGTATGCCATTATTTTGACAGAAACCTAGATAAAATCAGATAATGAAGCAAGAAAATAAAAATATCTGGATACAAACACTATTATAATTACAGAGGCAATAGGAAAGGTGGTGGCGTTTCAATATTTATACTCATAGATTGAAATCATCACTTAATAGAAGAAAAATGTCTAAACGACGATCACTACCTATGGATGCACCTCAAAAACTACTCCCTGGATGTGGGTGCTGTTTATAGGAAACCTGTAACACAAAATGCCAAACACTTTCTCGATATCTTCAACAGCAACTAAACCAGCGGAAAAGAGGAGTTGTTTTTAACGATTTCAACTTTAATCTACTAAGCTCGGATCAATGGACTAAAATGTACAAAGAAGTTCTACAAGAAAACGACTAAAAAATATTATCGATCAAAGTACTAGAGAAACATCCACAACAAGCACAATAATTGATCACGTGTGTTCAAACTTAAACGAAAACAAGTTTCACTTAGCCGTAATCGACTCACCATTTTCAGACTATATATATATATATATATATATATATATATATATATATATATATATATATATATATATATATCTTGAAATTGAAAAATACAACCCACAAATCGTAACTAAAAGTAAATATGATGTTGTTAATTACGAAACATTGTACAATATCATGAAAGAACGTCGAAACCATTTAGGAAATTGTGATTATAGAGTAGATTCGCGTTATTTTATTTTTGAGCCAATGTATTCACACCTACCTACCTTTCCGTGTTTATTGAGTTGTTTTCAAATGTTTGTTTGATTTGTGGGCCATTTGATTATGTCGCTCGGTAATTATTAAAAAGTGTATTTTTTAGTTAAATTCTCATGTAAGTCAATGTAATTCTTTATGAGAATAAAGTTTCTTAGACCCATATCCTTTGTGATATAGTAATACCCTCCCCTACTTCTTTACATTACGCCAAGTAACTTAAATATCAGTTCTAAAAAAACAATACATACCTCGTATTAACCCAAAGATATTAGATCTAGCTAGATGCCACATGTTCCTGTAACAGTATGAAAACAAAGCGTGCCACTTTATCCCCACCGCGCATGACGTCACGCGAGCGTTTTAGTGATGAACCTACCTTAAACAGAATCGTTTCAATCGTAAGACATCATTCATCCAACAGAGTATCGATTTTAAATCGACCAATTCGATTCGATACTGCTGTTTTGAATTATTTAATTTAAACTTTTTTATTAAAAAGAAAAATATTATTTCTTTTGTTTTAAGCTATATTAAAAAAGTATCTGCTGTTTTTAATTTCAACAAGTTAGCACAAGATTATTATCTAATTAACTGGCGCCCGTGGCTCCACCGACTTACACTCAATTTACACTTTGAATGATATCTTAGGGAACCGGGATAAAAGTAACCCATGTGTACTTTGCCGGGTTCAAGCTATCACCATAGGTATCAAATTTCTGCTAAATCGGTCCAGCCATTTCCCCGTGAAATAGTACTAAACATCCATTCATCCATCCATCAAGCCTCACTAACTGTGCATTTTTAAGAGTACTAGGTTTATTCTTACAAATAAAAATAAAAGCACGGGTAAAATTAAACGACATGAGCATTTATTTATTTTTTGAAATTTAATATATAATCAATTGTAGGGAAGATTAGGTAGGATCAATAAAATTTTTACACTAAGCTAAAACTATTTTTAACGCTTTTGATTTTTTGAATATCACAGAATCAGCTTTCTTAGAGTAAACTAATAATACATTGTGTTTTAATGCTGTAAATAGGTCTAACACATATTACAGTAAAGGATTGAACTATTTAACATTACATAGATTGCACAAGATTACCACAAATCGGGAATAATTCACAATAAATTTTCTAGAAAATAAAAACATACGAACACAGGTAGTAGTTATGTACTGAACCTTATATTGAGATCAAAGTTATCAGTATCACAGAATAAGCTTTCAATATAAAATTTACAATCTTTCTTTCTGAGTGGCCAACCGTGTGCCAGAATTATTCAGATCACCCATTATGACATGACCTAAGGACTGTTAGCGAGATGATAACAGCCTGAACCGACTTTTTACGTGCCCTCTGAAGCACGGATACGTTCAAATGTAATATCACTATGCTATACGACTTAAAAATTTAGTTAAAAAAAGGTGTGAAATTAAATAATCGCGCGAACAGCGTAAGCCCACAAAATTGAAGGATCAAAATTAAAGAACCCCCAATACGCTCCAAACCCTTTCTGTACCATTTAATAAAATAATAAAACAAAATAAATGTTGATTTTGATTTATCTGAATTTAATACCTCTTAATTACTAAATTATTGACCTTGAAACAGAACGAGTTTATTATATATTTGTCTTTTCGTAGTTTTGGTTTTTAAATTTCTCGTTAAATAATGTAAACGTATATCAACGTAATCTATACTAATATTATAAAGCGGAAGAGTTTGTTTGTTTGTTTAAACGCGCTAATCTCAGGAACTACTGGTCCGATTTAAAAAAATTTGACGACTAATAGGAGCGGAGTAGCGACGAGAAATGTTGCAAAAACGGGGAAAATTTACGCATACGAAGTTGCGCGGGACAGCTAGTCAACGTATACATAAGCTATTGCCTTTATTAAATTAACTAAATGGTTTTCAGTAAGTGCTTGATGAAACTGATGGATGGTTATGCAATTATAAATATTACTAATAATAAAAAAAAAGTTAAAATTTTGTGATTTATTTATTATTTCTCTTTTAACTATTTCAGCAACTTTGCATACTTGTTTACAATCCTTTGAGGAATACACTACACCACCTTTGTCCATAAACATAACTATGTAGTTATTACAAAAATGCATTCTCGTTCCTCCGGTTATCTGTTTCATATATCGAGCGTGATCAATTCGCGATTAAAGAAATCGATCTAAAGTGCTTAACCATAACATCACTACTTGTAGATAAACGACAAAATCCCCTGTACCACGACATTTATTTGTTGTTGTTTTTGATTAATCGTTTGAATTTCATTGCGTACTTTCAACGTATGAGACGATGACATATCACCTGATGACATCAATTTACACTGCAATGTAAAACGAATAGAGTAAAAATACGCTAATGAGAATTTATCGTTGTAGTATTACTCAAAAACGTAAATAAATCATTTTTAAATTATATTCACCTTAAGGAGCAACAAAATTACTTAGCGATGAAAGTATACATCTCCCTTGATACGATCTACATTCTTCGACGAATTTTTACAACTTATAACTGCACAATTAGGCATTTCTTGTTGTAGTACACGCGACGTCATGCGGCCGCGATCGGACGTTGAATAATATCACGTGCGCTCGAACCAGCGCCGCGGGCGCTGGTTGGAGACACGCTTTGACTTTGACTGACTGATTCTAGTTATATGTGTGTTCTGTGTATTAACCCTTTTGTCCAACAACCATGTACAACGTGTCCCTGAGACCTCTCAATAAACGATTTTACTCCAGTAAAATAGTCTGTAGGTGGTTACGTCATAACTTAAAAAAAAAATATTAGATACAAAATCCGCCTGCACAAAAAAGATGGAAACAAGATCCCCTACATAATTTTATAATTTCATGCAGTCGGAGGCATTAATTAATCTCGATGAACTTAGTGAAGTGCCTCCAACTGCATATCATTATATAATTATGTAGGGGATCTTGCTTCCATCTTTTTTGTGCAGGCGGATTTTTTAATTTTTTTTATTTAATACTTTTTAGTATGTAACCGATGTAACAACTAACTTTTATCACAGCTATTGCCAAGTATTGAAAATTGCAAAAGTATGGTTCCTAACAAACTTTTTTAGTATTACAGTCATAATCATATTATACCTTTTTAAAATGCTTAAGATGAGCCCTTTAATTTGATGCTCATATAAAAAACAACTATTTTTTAACACCTCTTTATTTTGATATCTCACAGCCGCCATATTTGTTTTTTTTTCAAATGTCACATATCTAAGAATACTTGGGCGATCAAGACGAATCTAACAACGTCTTAATTGTACAAATCCGTCCAGTGGATTGTGAGATATCAGTAATTAAAGAATAGTACATACATACATATAAGATACGCGCGAAAAACATTACCCTTCCTTACATCATCATCATCATCATCAGCCTATCGCACTCCACTGCTGGACATAGGCCATTTCCAATTGTTCTATCTTTGGCACCTACCACCTATTTTTACCCTTCCTTACAGTCGGGTAAAAATAGGTGGTAGGTGGTTAGGGTTTAATATTAAAATATATTTCAAAACTGATATTACAAAGTTATTTAGTGTAATACAAGCGGGAGGTAATTGTTATATTACAAGTCACCCTGTACAACAAAAAAACAAGAACGTCTTCAAGCATTATTCGAATTTTCTAAGGTTAAACAATTACGAAGTACAATCACAAGCAAAACACTAATATTGATCTAAGACGGTAGGTAGAAACCGCCCGTTTTCTATGTAAATTACCTTATGTTATATAGGTATATTAAACATGTGAATTCCCCGGATGTTAAATTGACAGCGCAGACTCCGCGAGTAATTCCCTGTTGCAATCTGGATTTGAATGTCTCGAATGTTGTACGAGGATTATAATTGCACAGCCATTCACTCGACAGACTCTTTAATTTAAGGAAAGACAATATAACTTACGTTCTGTGCTCATGAGATATTCTTTTATACAGTGAAGAAATGCTCCTGCCTATAAGCTTTTCTGACATACATGTTTTATCTTTATACACGACGTGATTTTTTAGTGTCCAACAGAAATTATTTCTTCTTGTTTATTTAAAATTCCGGCGTTGAATCGGTATCTATTTTTACATAATTAGAAGCTGACCCTCGTAACTTCATTTGTGTCAATTTTTCCTTCGTAATTAAAAAAAATACGGGTAAGTGCGAGTGAGACTCGCGCACTAAGGGTTCTGTACTAAGTTATAAGTATGTATGGAATCTATCTAGACACACGGCACTGTATCACTCAAGTTACAAAAGGATGACTCACCGACCGTAGTTACACGACGACCGTATTTCGGGCCACGGTAATGGGCAACACAAATTGCTAG
The DNA here is from genome assembly GCA_945859575.2 of Herminia tarsipennalis. NCBI lineage: Eukaryota > Metazoa > Arthropoda > Insecta > Lepidoptera > Erebidae > Herminia > Herminia tarsipennalis. The sequence goes on along the minus strand of OX243834.2, from coordinate 25,482,881 downwards.
TAGTTAAAAAAAACCGGGCAAGTGCATGTCGAGCCTGTACAATGTAGGGTTTCGTAGTCAACCCCTCCCTCCATCTGAATAATACGGCTTATGAAGTGGGTTTTCTGATGCTTTTGTTTCATATCCACAACTTTCTACCTACTTAATAATAATTTTCAATGGAATTTATATCAAATATTGTTACTTCTCATTTGATCACATGTTACTCGTAAATTTGTAAAGTCTTCTTTGCTGTGATAGTTTTTCTTTTTAATTCACGATATATACTACTACCGAGTTTTTTTTTACATACTCAACATTAACCATTTAGGCGGGGGGTAGGGGGCACTTGACTCTAACAAAAATTTGCACTTTAAATCTTAATATTTCACAAACAGATCCCTAAATCTAAAAATAGTTTTCCAACCCCCTAAACATTTTAAAAACCCCTATCTAACGATATCCCACATGTTGGGGTAGGTGAGAAAAAAAATCACATCTACACTTTACATTTTGGAGAGGTACCCCAAAAAAAAATATTTTCAAGATCTTTTACTTTGTCGGCGTAGGTAATATGCATATCCATGCAAAATTACAGCCTTCTAGGACTAACAGTCTCTCAGCAAAGCTGCGGACGGAGGGACATGGCGAAACAAGGGTTCCGTTTTACATTTTTGGCTACGGAACCCTAAATTGGAGACTTGAGATTCATTATATCAACCTCAATAAGTCATATAGTAGGATATACTTATCCTAGATGGGAATCGAATCCTCAACCTCTAGCTTATCAGTCAGGGTCACTAACCACTAGACCAACAGGCCAGTCGATCGTTATTTTCTCACTATAGAGTTTCTTTTAAAATTTTAGGCTCAGTAATTTCAAACAGGGTGAAGATCGATTTTTATGAATTTTTTTACTTAAAAAGATACATCCAAAATTGTCTCAAGTCTCAGTAGCTTCGGAGATAAGGGTGGGGGGGGGGTTATAGTTTTATGGTTTTTCTTGAATAACTTTTGAAATAATTCTTTCATAATTATAATAAAACTATATTATATATTCGTACAACAAGCCCTTTCGTTTGATATTTAACACGATACTGTTAGCGATTTTTTTTATAAATTTCTTACTTTACCCCCTAAAAATGGCTCTGAAGTTCCAAATTCTTTTATTTACATTATACGTCTGTGTTTGGGTCACAAAAACACATATGTGTACCAAATTTGAACTTATTTGAATCAGTAGATTCGGTGCAAATTGGCTGTGACAGATGGATAGACAAAAATACGAGTGATCCTATAAGGGTTCCGTTTTACTCCTTTTAAAGGTACGGAACCACAAAAAATACCTTACATATATCTTAAAATAATTATGTCTAAAAAATATAAAAAAAAGATGAAAACGGTTGAGCCGATTTGGAGGAGTTCGACCACAAACACCGTGACACGAGATTTTTATATATAAAAAAGATAAACAGAAGAACCCACCATCGACCTTCGGGTAGTTCGCATTTGTTCTATGGAACATGACGTCATAGGACAAAACAACACATTTTTTTTCTTTTTTCCATTGAATAACATAGGTACTAATAATTCACTCGGGTCTATGGGTATGGCGGTATTAGTATGTAATTCTATGGAATAAAAGGGGAAAAAAGTGTTGTTTTGTCCAATGATGTCATGTTCCATAGAACAAATCCCATTTGTTCTATGGAACATGAGGGATTTGTGAAACTACCTTCAGTTTCGATCTCGATCTGATTCACAGATCGTGACACAGACAACGATTAAAGTAGTAGGAGTAGCCCTTATACAATAATTGAAATAATAGACTGACAAACCTAACACCCTCAAAAAGAGAGACCTGCAACAAAGAAAATTACTAAATTATTGACAGGTCTTTCTCACTAGCTGGAGTAGAAAGTACCACCGGATCATTGACTTGTATTACAGTACAATATCTTTGTGCTGTATCTACAATCTACATCACAATCTTATGTTCCTTATCGCACGTTCAGTATCTATTAAATGTTTCTACTATCTGTTATCAACACGAAGTCGTTAGTATATAAGATGCACCTTTGGATAATTATAACCAGACTATACTACATCTTTTGTCTCATTTATACCTAATCATATACTGCCAAGAAGTTTGGCAAATTGGTGACCCCGACGAACGAATACGCAGCAAGAAACATGGCACAATCACCGTGCAAGGCGAACATAAATCAGCAAGGAACACTTGAAGTAGCTGCTGGCACCTCGGTTTTATCCCGCATTCCGGAATTTTGGAAAGACCAACCAAGATTATGGTTCACGCAACTAGAAGCCATCATCACACCTTTTGGACTTTTTGAGTACTTAAGAATGCCTTTCGGATTACGCAATGCGGCACAAACATTTCAACGATTCATGGATTCCTTATTTAGAGATTTAAACTTCGTATTTATATTTGTAGACGACTGTCTCATCGCATTGGACAACGAAGATTTGCATTATCAGCATTTAGAAACGGTTTTCAAACGTTTACACGAGAATGGAATAACCATTAATCTCGAAAAATGCGAATTTCTCAGAAGGGAAATAGATTTCTTAGGTTATCATATAACGAGCCAAGGAATACACCCTACCGAAGAAAATTACAAAGCAATCATGGAATTTCCCAAACCGAAAACAATTCAAGAATTAAGAAGATTTTTGGGCATGGTCAATTTCTACAGAAGTAATATTCCACGCGCAGCGGAAAATCAAAGAATTTTAAACGAATATCTACATGGTTCAAAAAAGAACGATAATTCACCTGTTCCTTGGACAACGGAAGCAGACAAAGCTTACGAAAAATGCAAGGAAAGCATGAAAAACGCAGTGTTAACAGCGCATCCTTCCCGCAACGCATCACTAGCGCTCATGACCGACGCTAGTGCTACTTGCGTTGGTGGAGTTTTACAACAAAAATCCGGACGCAATTGGGAACCATTAGGATTTTTTTCACAAAAATTGAGCGAAACTCAACAAAAATATTCTACGTTTGACAGAGAGCTGTTAGGAATATACATGGCCGTCAAACATTTTCACAGATTAATCGAGGGAAGAGAATTTACAATATTTACGGATCACCGACCTTTGACATACGCATTCTCCCAAAAACCATCATCAAACGATACACCGCGACGGGTCCGGCAGTTAGATTTCATTTCACAATACAGTACCAACATTCAACACATAAGCGGACGTGACAATATTACCGCCGATGCCTTATCTCGAATAGAGGAAATATACGTGCCATCACCTAACGATTACGCTGAATTGGAAAAATGTCAATCAACAGATAATGAACTAAGTAAATTACATGACAATAAAAGATTAAAATTCAAAAACATTACGCTTCCGGGTTCCACAATAAACATCACCTGCGACACGTCTACTGGAAGAAGCCGCCCCTACTTACCAAAGCATTTTCGCAAACAAATTTTCGATACCATTCATGGTATGAGCCATCCAGGAAAAAGAACTACGAGAAAAATGATAACCCAAAGGTATTTATGGCCGTATATGAACAAAGATATCAATAATTGGTGTAGATCATGTATAGCCTGCCAAAAATCAAAAATACAACGACATACGATATCACCTCCTGGTACATTTATGAGAGCGCAACGTTTTGAACATTTACATATTGACATCGTCGGACCACTTCCGATTTCACAAGGGAAGAGATATTTAATCACAATCATAGATCGTTGTACGTCATGGCCCGAAATATTTCCGGTAGAAGATATAACTGCAGAAACAGTAGCCAAGACACTTTTCGAAGGATGGATTACTCGTTTTGGATGTCCATTGCGCAATACTACGGATCAAGGCCGACAGTTTGAATCAAGAATATTTGAGTCACTCTCACAATTTTTGGGAATACATAAAATTAGGACAACACCTTATCATCCACAATCCAATGGAATGATAGAGAGATTTCATAGAACTTTAAAGGCGGCGTTAATGACAAGAGAATCCAACGAAAATTGGTTAAAAGAAATTCCAACAGTTTTACTCGGGTTGCGGAGTAGCTTGCGAGAAGACACAGGTTATAGTTCAGCAGAGATGACATATGGAACGCCAATACGACTCCCTGGAGGATTTTTTGAGTCATCAGCAGCACAGTTATCAACGTACGAAGAGTTTGTAAAACAAATTCAAAAGGACATCACACAAATGACATCAATTCCGAAAAGAAAAAAACACAATCAAGCTATATTTGTGCATCCCGAACTCAAAGAATGCTCACACGTATTTGTTCGGTGTGATAGAATTAAGAAAGCCCTGACACCGCCGTATGAAGGACCCTACCCAGTAATTAGTAAAACAGATAAAACATTTTGCATTAGAATTAGGGATAAAGAGACAGTGATATCAATTGATAGATTGAAACCAGCTTTCATGATCAATGACGAATCAAACTACGTGCCAGATTCAAAGGATTGCGTACACTACACGATTCACACACGTACACTACACGATCGGGACGTAAAGTAAAGCCAGTAGTACGTCTATAAAAAATCGCTGATATAAGCAAGCTATTCGTATATATATTAACATAGATCTTAACATATACCATTAATTCACAACTACTCGTAACAACAAGACATCTAAAATGGGAAATCAAAGTTCTAAGGACCAGATAACATACAATACGGACAATTGCCTCAATCAAAACGAAACGGACCAACTCCGTAACCTGATCCAGGAGGACTTACGGTGGACAAGAAATGTTGCAATGGGACATATTATTTTAACAATCGGCGTGATCCTAATTTACGGCATAATGAAAACACTGGACAGAAGAATGAAGAGTTTAACGAAAAAAAATAATAAACACTCGTGCAACAGCTAAGTCAAAATTACAGACGTCAGCAAATCACACCACAACAGGCGTCATCAAATTCCACCGCGTACAATAGCATTATTATTTATATACATCAGCAAATAACTAGTAAGGTCTAGGTCAAATTTATATTGTAAACACTATTACCATAATTTTTTTTAAAGGGGGGTGTACTGTTACAGTACAATATCTTTGTGCTGTATCTACAATCTACATCACAATCTTATGTTCCTTATCGCACGTTCAGTATCTATTAAATGTTTCTACTATCTGTTATCAACACGAAGTCGTTAGTATATAAGATGCACCTTTGGATAATTATAACCAGACTATACTACATCTTTTGTCTCATTTATACCTAATCATATACTGCCAAGAAGTTTGGCAAAACTTGCAATATTCCGCTTCCACGAAGTAAAACTTCGACACGTGTTTCGTCTCAACTCGAGACATAACTCACTCACACAGTTAAGCAGGGACTGAGCCAAAGCAGACTGGCTAATAAATAATTACCGGATTTGAATTACACTGCTTAAATCCACTCTTCTTAGCTAGCGTTGACTAGTTAGGGTCACATATTACATTTCCTGTAAAATGCAACCTATTATGCTGAATTTTACCTATATCTTAATCACATTTTTTATTTTTGAGAAAGTGTATGTACCTACTGTATACAAGCCGGACGTCGCGGGGACTTTACAAACATTCAATTAACGGACACAAAGTACACCCAGGCTTGGAACAATTTGTGGATCATGCAAAGTGGTGTTCCGGGTGGGAATCGTACCTACGACCTCTTGCACAGCAATTTGTACGGCACTCCCACCGTGCAGAATTTGTTTTATCCATCAAAGCTGATAAAAATAATGTGATTCTAATATGTTTATGATACACGTGTAGGGCATGTTCATGGTACTTTGTAAGAAATCTTAAGATAATATATTATTATCAATAAAATTGAAATAGAATACACTCCATTTTCTCTTGGATTATACAAATCTGAAAACAAATAAAAGAAACACGGAAATATTTTTACCACAACTGCTTCAATATTTCCTTTTTCATTCTTAACAAGAAATGTGTAAAGAGAAACACGAATGATCGTCAAGTATATACGCCTATGTGGGTTTACTCTAATATTGATATTCAAAGGGTATTTTCTTACAAAGGGTTTCAATTTTATTTGTAACCCCCCTCGAGTCCCGACATAAAATCTGTCGGGATTTGACGCAGCGCTGACTGGATGAAAACTGAGATATAAGCATTATGCCTCGGCTTTGTCTATCCAACGTTATATTAGCGTATCTTGGGGTCGACTTTTTAAAATAAGTAGTATAAAAATCACATACTCTGACATTTTATAAAATATTTGGGTTGCTTAAATCGAAAGATAAAAATCAAATGTTAATATTCGCTATAACAATTGCATGGAATTTAATCTACATAGTATATTCCGCTAATTAAAATTTGCTAATCGAGTCGTACGTACAAACAATGGCGAGGAACGGTGACATTAAACAGTGAAGGGTACTGGGAACAAATCCGAAACCCTTTCGGCCGGTCGCTGCACGAAAACAATTAATATGATTTATGAGAGAAATAAAAACCCTTGAGGCCATTTAGCAGCATTTTTGCTTTAGCAATAGTCGACTTTTGTAATAAAATTTGATTTATAATATATTAAATTTCGCGAAGAAAGTTAGAGAATTAGATTAAAAAGATATTTTTGGCATCTAATTGTATATACTAAGGTAGGTAAGGCTTCATCTACCTTTTTTATTATATTTACATCGGGCTGAAGAGGGATGTTACCTTAAACAAAAGTGGCCAATTTACATGTACAAATAAAATACACATAATTTTATGCATTTTTTTGCAATAAATTTAAATAACGCTTATAATTTAGTTTTGAACGTAAATTCATATTACAGTTTCAGGATTACTTAGTAATAGCTGCCCCCTAGTTTCTCGTGGGTATAAAAATTAAGAAAATTAGACCAAATATTCCCTATTCTATCATTTTCTTTTTTTTCAAATATTTTTATCTAAGCATCAAAAAACTGAATTTTATAGAGCTAACTCCAAAACTGACGGATTTTTAAGGGTTGGTTTTCCAGAAACGCTAAAACACGTGTTTCTTTATTTAAAATTTAAAAGCAATGTTATCTAAATTCAAAAGTGACGTTGTTAAATACAAACTTGCAACCCCTATTTTTCCCCCTAAGGGGACAAATTTCCAAAAATCCTATCTTTATACAACATAAAAGACGTCAACTGCCAAATCTACAGGTTTATAAGCCCCCAGTGGTTTAGGCTCTACGTTAGTGAATCAGTTAGTCAGGACAAGTAGATAAAATGTAATGTATTTATAGATTCAGGAGCAGCCATGGATGGTCAGTGTACATAATATAAAATTTATACATGACAATAGCACTGGCCAATAACATTGAAGGTAGGTACATAATCTAGCTTACGAGCATAACAATGAAATACAAATTTCAAATATGTACCTAAAAAAATAAATCAAAGGACACACATCACAATATTTTCTGTACAATTGAGACACTTTAACTACTTTAAGTATCTAGTTCTGTTTTAAATATTTTTTCTACAAAGACTGGTATCCATTGCAAATGTAGATGTCACATTAAAATTCAATCTAACAAAATGAGGTCAAAACATTTCAAAAACAACCATTTAGCTAGCAGGTGGGGCGGGGGGAACACTTGACTCACAACAAAAATTAGCACTTTAAAGTCTAATATTACACAAACAGATTCCTGAATCGTAAACTGACCTATCCAATGGCATACCACTTAAAGCGGAAGGACAGAAAAAAAATCACATCCACACTTTGCATGTAGGTAGGGGTTATATTTTTACAATTAAAGAGAGTAGGATAGATCAAAACGCCTTCTGTCGCGATACGTAGCTGAAGGGTACAGAAATATCCTCATTACCGATGAAAAAAAAATCACTGATGAAGAGCACTACAATAAGCAATATGATAAAATGTACGCTCACAGTTCTAAAGAAGCTGCTCAAACGGTCGGAAAGGTACAGCGTGGTATCATCCTGAGTTAGTGATGGTTTGGTGAGACGTGTCTTATCAAGGTGTCACAAAGCTGCATTTTTGTGAAAAAGGAGTGAAAACTTCAGCCACAATGTATCAAGAGACAGTTTTGGATCGTGTTGTGAAACTTCTCAGCAATACACTTTTTTAAAATGTACGTATTTTTTAAAAAGTGGATGTATTTTTTTTTTCACCATTTTAATTTCACCTGGTCACAAGGCACGAACTACCCAAGCCTGGCTTGAAACCAACGTTCCGGACTTTATAAGAGCTAAAGACTGGCACTCATCTAGCCCAGACCTCAACACGACACGGCGACATTGAGTCTCTTAAAAAATCTCTGGAACAAGCAGTGGCGAAATTTCCTATGGAAACACTGCGTAAATCCATAGATTCGTGGACAGACGGATTATAGGACTGTAAAAAGCCAAAGGTTTTGAATATAATATTGTTTTTATTTTTTGCTGAGACTTTAATAAATATGTACATATAAGTTTTAGTAATATTACATTTATAACATTACTTTAATAAAAAAAAACATTTTCATTTGTAACAGAACTTATGGTCGGACTAGGTAATACTGACTGAATGACATGACAAATGACAGCTTCATAGTACCAAGTGTCTCTAACCTAAGCTGCGGTCGGACGGACGGACGGGCATAGCCATACTATAAGGGTTCTTTGGGCATGAAATACTCCGAATCAATCATATAAAAGTTGGTCATATTCGGGTACGCTTAGAGGTATTCTCCGACATACAAACATCGTACTTGTGTATGTAGGTGAAGGTGTTCTACAAAGGTTATATGGCACGTAAACACTTCGTTGACCTTTCTTAGCGCGGCGGATCGTGTGAGCGGTATTTATGGCCTGCTGAGCATCACATGGTTGCTGACATTCTAAAAAAGCATTACCTGCTACGTTTCTGAACCAATAGGCTGTACTTAAGCTGTCAGGGGTGGCAAATATATTGTATCTAATGCGATAGATTCTAGATAAGATTGTATCCACTTCGTTTAACTGTTTGTTCAACGAATTGAACAAATTCAACTAATTAAATGTGATTTGCTCAACTATATATTCGATTGAAAAAAAAACACTATTACTACTAACCTACATAATATTTTAAACGCATGTCAGTTACCTACTCTTTCTTAAAAAACTTGCTAAACGGATGTTGGTATTATAAAGACGAAAGATTGGTTTGTTTCTCTTAATCTACTGAACCGATTTTAGTGAAATTTGATATAATAATAGCTTAAAGCTTGAGGCTAAATATTTTATCATGATAACCCATATACACGCGGGTAGAACTGCGACCAAAACTAGGATAAAATTGGGTTACTTTATCGAAATCTTTTTATTCGTTATCTAGTGTTTTTAGCCAAACAATCATATTCAGCAATGTTAACTGGACCAATCATTGTGATGACATGATGATTCCCATTTTTATAAAGTTAAACAGGTTGTGTTTTTGAGTAAGTAAAAAATTGCACTCGGCGGTTATGAACACTAAAAACAAGGAAAAAATATTTATTGTTAATAAACAATGTTTCATGTTCCTACGCTTATAATGTTAGGAACAATAACCAGACATCAAGCCGAGCACACTTTCAAGTGTTGGCAATCTACGTAATTAACACTTAGTAGACATACTCGATCGCAGTAAACGGTTAGTTAGGATATTGCAACCTATTCACGTGACGGAGAAATTCAATCAATATGCCATTATCGTGAGTAACCGAGGGCTTAATAGCCCAAACATCTGGAGGAATATCATCTAGGTATACAATTATACGTACCTACATTTTTGTAGTGTTTATTTTTGGCTATACCTATTAAATATGTAAATTTGTATGATACCAAACCAAACAGAAGGATGTTAAAAATTTAAATTATTGTGTATTTGTCTGTGTACAGTTTTTTAAAGTTAGTTTAATCAAGATGGTCCTTACCTTTTTGATGTAAATCAGTAGTTTTGAAGATATTCAGCTTTTTATTGAACGTGTCAAGAAGATTTGTAGTAGGCGCACATTAGCTAGTATATATGTTTTATTATATCCCATCATAAATATGAAAGAATAACACGTTCTTTATCAGTATCAGTAAACTGCTTCAAAATTGTTTTACTTCAAATTTAAATAATTATTTATTATTATAATTACTTATTTTATTATTAAATAATTAATAATAAAATAAGATTACGTTACCTATGGTAACGTAATCTTATAATATATACTACGGGTCTTAATCGCGTAAATAATTTAAGGTAAAATAACTTGTTTATTGCCCGACGTTTCGACCGTATTGCAACGGCCGTGGTTACGGGTAGACTTCAGTCTACCCATGACCACGGCCGTTGCAAAATGGTCGAAACATGTACAAATCGCGAAAGTTTATCAACGTAACGTAATCTTCCTATTGGAATCACACTTTATACTAATCTAGCAAAGTAGGTACCTACATAAAATCTGAAGCCTTTGTCGACAAATTATAAAGTTTTAATCATTATTTAAGAAAGAAATGAGAATATTATTGAAATGAAAAATAATATTCTTTTAGCGAATTCGGTCATCAAAACTAGCCATAAAATTGTTAGTCTATTTAGGTAGTAGTAGTTGTAATTCAGCTGGCGAAGCATGCAACGAGAATCGATACGACAGGCTGGCATCCGGTTGTCAGTCGGGGCTATAATTGCGCGTGCCAGCGGGAATGATACCAATTCGATCTGTCAACGAAATGTTTTTTTAAGGATTGTGTTGTGAAACTATGAAATTGGCATTTCGCTATGTTTATTGCCTCTTTCATGAGTAATAACGTATTTCAGTTTAAGAGGATGTATAGTCGGCTTTTAAGTATCGTTATTATTACAATATTTTCAGACCTGTACCTCAAATACCAAGAGTACAGAAGACAACCTATTCCGTTATATAGAAAACGTTCTTGATAGTACAAGATCCGGTTTAAGAAATATGTACCCTCATCTGTTATTTGATGCTAACAAAGATGTTGTATTAAAATACTTATTTTAGTGGTTACTTTTAGTTAAGATCATAATAATATTACAAAGCTGCAAATGTGTACCAGAAGCAGAAATTTATTCTAAAGAATCGATGGCGCCTAATGTCAAACTGTAAAGATTTAGTGATGTTAAAATAATAAGTAGGTCCTTTAGTTTGTAAAAGACATGCCGTGCGCTAAATGCGAGCCAATGAGTTTTTGTCGGGGCAGTTTTGAGAATAGTACTAATAAATGTTCGAATCGGTAGATTTTGTGAGAGTAGTAACGGTTCCCAACTTACAACCCGTTCAGCCACGTGTACAAAACCCGAGGAAAGCGGGCGAAGCGTTTTGTTTAATCGCCGCTGCTCAAAATCGATGAAAACCAACATCTTCAGGAACCGGCATGTCTTGTCCAAAAACCAAAAATGAAGTCACATTCATCACTACCAGCGTAACAGATTCGTGTTCGGCCGTTCTAAGATACATTCAATATGCAACAGGCACGAACACAAGCGTGTTAAATTTGCTGCCAAGCTGTTTGTGATCAGCTTGTTTGTAAAGTGTGTAACTAACTATACTGCTGCCCGGACTGCGTGCCATGCGTCTGAATGCACTACATCTAAGCCAAAAGCTGTCTTGGACGGTACCACAAAAGTGTCAGTTATTATTCCGTGAAATACTCGTAGTTATGTTAACGCATCAGCGTGTTTCGGTTGAAGGGTACTGTAGCAAGTGTAATTACTGGGCAAGTAATAATAATAATAATAATAATAATATCTTGGGATAACTCACACAACGCTATCTGATTACAAACTAAGCAGAGCTTGTACTATGAAAACCAGACAATTGATAAACATACTTATATATTTATAAATACATACATATTATAGATAAATAACACCCAGACACAGAATAAACCATCGTGCCAAATGAGATTTATAAACTAATGTCTCAAATGAGGAGTGTGTAGTTCTGACATTCAGATCTTTGCCAAATAAGGATTTGGGTGGCACTGATACTATATAATAATAGGCCAGCTTGACGCTTACTATCAGGCGACTCGACCAGCTAGTTTCTTCATTTCGCTGTTTTAAAAAATATTATACATTTCTACTACTAGACGCAGGCCTCTTCTCTCAGATTATATTTCTGTTTTGCATGTACTTCACCACAAAACTCGACTGTCGGTTTTTATAACATAAAGACAATAATTTATTTATTAAGTTCGTAAGGTACTACCTATTTGCACGTATTACATAATACTTTACAAGTCTGCAGCCGGCTTTATACTTGGTGACCAACACATGAACATTGTTGGTTGATCAATAGTATTTGGGTCTTCTCTTTAACAGACCGTGATATTAGGGTTCTATGCCTATTGCCTACCTATCTATTTAATATTTAGCGCGTATAGTCATCAAAAAATGCGTTGTGAGGCTTAAATAAAATAGACAACAAACACTTTAAAATGCCAAAAAAATATCAAACAAAACTAATGAGTTTTTTCATATGATTGAAAATATGCATATTATTATAGTTACCTATTACGACCAAGTTATCTAAATTGTAGTATTTCGTGACAGTTCGCCATTTCGTCACTCATTCACTAAAGTATCAACCCTTTAGCTTGCCGAAGTAACTTTGGGTATTCCAATAGTGTTGGCAGATGAGTGTCAGTGTATTTCTTACCCGACTACGGCGTAGCCAAAATTAACGGTATATGTTTTTGGCCTTTAAGTATTATGTTCATCAGTCTTCTTACAACTTCTTAACAAAGAATCATATTTTATACCCGACTATCGCGTAGCCTACGGCGTATGCAAAAGAAGCGGTATGTGTTATAGACCTTTGAGTATGTATTCTCATTTGTTCCCTCATAACTTCTTAAAAACAAATCACATTTTAACAAACGAGGTATCATAAGAAGCGTTTTAGTTGTCCACTGGGAATAGGACATGACGTCACACTTAATTCAAAATGACGCCAACTAAGAGGCGGTAATTAATAGTACCGCATTTTGATTATTACCTTTATATAAAAAAGCAAGAATGAATCTTACTTTTTTTATCTTTATTTAGATACTATGTTGCTTTATCAAAATAGATACTATAAATACCAATTATATATTATATTATTTTTGATCATTACCTTTATTCTTACTTTTTTATCTTTATTTAGATAATATCAAATTAATAGTACCGCAGTTTGATCATTACCTTCATTGTTTTCTTTATCTTTGTTCTTTCTTGATAGTATAAATACCAATAACATATTAAATTATTCGTACTGATACTATTTGCACTAATGCAACACCATTGGTGGAAGTAGTCGCTAACGATATAAGCTAAGTAATCGCCAGGTAGAAAAGCGTCAAATGAATCACAATTTTATTGTTCTCAATCATATAAAAAGCTAACTATTCTTCACTATAAACTGATTGGGTTTGACTAAATTTGGATTTTTTTGATCATTGATGCAGCAACGTGAGAAACAAATTAAAATTATTTTACAAACATACCTTTACTAAATACAATTTGACACGGGAATAAACGCGTTTAATCTAGGTAAAGTTATTTACCTTAGACGACTAAATTAAACGCGTTTATTCCCGTGTCAAATTGTATTTATAATGCAACGCGTAAGTTTAAAAGTTATAATACCTTTACTAAAATCTCACAATCCAACACTAAAGCAATTACAGCAGAATCATTGAAATTTTCATTGTTCATTCGTATAACCAGGGCAGGGGTGTTTAAAACTGGGCCGGTCGTAAACCGCCTGTCCGCATACCGTAGTGTATTGCACAGATGCCGTACCAGACTTGCGCGGACATTATTAAATGTGTACATCTATCATAGTCTGCGATGTATGTTATTTATATGGGTATGCGAGATGCAATCGTACAAATTGCATAAATGTACAACCAGTTGTACTCCTGGCCATGAGGGGTCAGTAGTACTACTGGTAGTACTAGAGATACATTATTTTATCTCTAGTACCACCGGCAGTACTAGAGATACAGGGTTGTATCATTTGTTCTACCAGTAGTACTACTTGTTCTACTGGTACGGAGGGTTATCTTTCAATTAACCCTTTATCAATTAATGCTATAAACTGGCCATTTTAAGTTCGGTGTGATTTTTTAATCATAGATAAGACATCCAATTTAAAACTTTTTAGTAACCTTATCGTCGAATTTCTGTTAGTAAAACTTTAGGAAAAACAAAGTTATTAGTGTGTAAATGGGTGGAAGTATTCAGTACGGCGAGCGGTGTTTTAGATAGACTCCGGTCTCCCTAAAATAAGAGATTATCTACCTTATTTTTAATGCACTTTTCCTCTTTCTTTGAAAGACAGTTGATAGGTCTGGTAACAATATACGCTTTTAGTAGTAACTCTAAAAAAATAAAAAAATGAGATATGCTCTTACTTTATTACTAAATGCCGAGAAATAAAAAGGTATTTAACTTAAAAATATCAACGCGATTATTAGGGTCATTAATTGAGATTTATTATAAAATATTAATTAAAATTAATAATCTAGATTGTGAAACTTAATACTATCATTATAATTACATTCATTAGAGTAAGCATACACAACGTTAAATGAAAATTTTAGTAAATGAATCAATATTTTTTCAAATTACTATTTGGGCTAATTTGGACCCATGATGAACAACCTCGAGGTGAATCCATCAGCGGCAGGTATAAATAAGTTGGCACAAAAAACAACAACACGGTTAATCATAATAAGTATCCTATTTTATAGTTCCCTCGTGTTTCTGTCTGTCCTTCTGTCACAGACAATTTTTTCCGAATCTACTGGACCGATTAAGTTCAAATTTAATACACACATGTGTTTATGTGACCCAAATACGGACACATCATAACCTAAAAAAACAAAATAATTTTAAATTTGAAAGCCACTTTTTGTGGAAAACTAGATATTTTTGCCAAGCAAATCACCTAAACTAGATTATTTTTCTTCTTCGATCTTTATAAGAACATACTGACATGTTTCATTTTCATTAATCTTGTATTTTGAATACATGTGAAAAATCTGAACCATAACATCCGTACTGACCACAGTGTGATTTTTGCCTCAAATAATGCAAAAACTTGCGATATTTTTGTACGAAAATGTACATACAGAAATACATCATGTAAATATCCTTTATATTATTTAACTCTTTTCTGTGTGATTTCTAAATTATGACGTCTGAACACAATTTGACCACTTCAAATAATGACCCAATACCTGTACTCAATAAAATTGCGTAATTCGCATAAGTACATTTTCGTGATGCAAAAGACTCTCTCAAAAGACTCCCCTACCTGTGTTGTCCTGTCAAAGTTTTGTGAAGATATGAATGCTGTTATTCAAAGAGAACGACTTTTTTAACCCTTAACCATCTACCACCTATTTTTGTCATACAACCTTCCTGTCTGTGAGGCCTCGAAGTAAAATAACGTTATTTTTGTGAGGTTTATTTTAAGAGTTATCAAGAACCAAACAAAACCCACCAAATTTGAACTTTTTTATTAAAGAATACTTGAAGTCTGCGTCATTATGAAATAAAATCATTATGACCCAGAATCATTATTTAGCAATTATGGAAAAGTTGTTTGGAATAGTAAAACATGTCTGTATATGTTGATTAAAGCATATTTCCCTTTCAGACCAGACGTCTACAATTGAGGACACAAACTTCATAAACATATTTTAGCTTTAAATCTAATAAATTTGTTATATAGAATGAATGCACTCAATTGTCTATATGATAAATCGAAAACGATACTAGCAACTCTGTCTATTAACACAGTTTAGTAGACTTATTCAAGTTTCAACAGGTAGCCTGCGAAGTTTTAAAGTAGGCAGGTAAGCTGTTTATTTTAATTGCAAATAATATGTTGTTTAAAAAAATACGTAATGAAATAATTATAAATCAATTTGTTATACATCGTAGGTTATGTGTAATGGATTTGTGGTCACGATTTGTAGTTTTAATACCCTAGAACAGAGTTTTTTGAAATGTGCACAACTGGCATATCTGCAATTTTTACGAGACATCCAAATTTTTAAATTACTCTAATTATTTCATAGGTGCCACAAAATAATATATATTATGTTAATTTGTATTGATTATTTTTGTAGTGTTATAATTATTCACGTGTTTTTTTTTATTTTTAGATGATTTTCTATGTGGAGAATGGTCGATCCAATTGCTTTGGGTTGCTTGTGACGGATATCTATCCAACTTGGAATTATCACCTAGCGATGAAGATCGATATAGCGGTCCTAATACAACGGGAGAACATAAGTTCGTTTGGTTTGGTAAAGACGTAACTTCGTCTTTAAGCCAAGCCTATGAAAATTCTTTCTGCCTGATTCCGATGACGACGCAATACTATCAAATCCGATGCAGATTCAGAAGTGATTCGCATCATTGAACAACCGCATTATTTTTTTTATAATCTCATCCCGAAACCAAGCATTAGGTGGCGACGTAGAAAGCTCCACAATACTTTTACAGCCAATTGATTTCCACCTATAGCAATTGAGCCTGTAGGGCAAGCACCTATTTATTGACTATTATTATACGTATGTTTTATTTGATCTGATGGCGGCAATGATAAACTTATATGCAGTTCATTCAGAGAGGCTCCGATGTAGACTTACGACTTCAAAGGAAATAGAGGTATTATTTAAATTGCATTTAGCCACAGGGGTGTTTGAATATGTTCTGGGAAAGTGGAATCAGCATTACCTTATTTACGAAAAATATAGACGATAAGACAAGAGATAGATTCTTTGAACCCCACAAAAACTTGCATCTCATTAACAATAAGAAAGCGGCGGTAGCTTAATGGCTAAGGCATCGGTCACGCAATCGTGAGGTCGCGGGTTTGAATCCTACCCATTATACTACCGACGTGATCCCACTCCTAACACAAGTCTTTGAGCTGAGCTGGAGGGGTTGACAAGATTGCTAGTAATGTGGGTCTCAATCCCACATTGCCCTAATAATAATAATATCTTGGGACAACTCACACAACGCTATCTGATCCCAAACTAAGCAGAGCTTGTACTATGGCAACCAGACAACTGATAAACATCATCATCATCATCAGCCTATCGCAGTCGACTGCTAGACATAGGCCTCTCCAATTGCACGCCACTTTGTTCTATCTTCGGCTTCTCGCATCCTGATACGCAACTGATAAACATACTCATATATTTCTAAATACATACATATTATAGATAAATAACACCCAGGCACAGAATAAACCATCGTACTCATCACACAAAGTTTTATACTGAGTGGGGACCGAACCCACAACCTCTTGCGTAGCAGTCGGATACACTCCCACCGCGCCACAGAGGCAGTCAAATACAACATAACTGTATCAAGAATCTAAGCTTATAAATGAATTTAAGGTATCTTTTTTTACTAAAGTGTTATTGGGCCGTGCTTTGATCAACTAATCACCAATGATTAGCGCCAAGGGACAAAGCAGCTTCACACTATTGAAAATAAAAAAGTTATCACCATAAGATATAATAATAAAAATATAAAACCATGAAATCGAACTGTTTATGATCTAAAAAATTTAATATAGTCCTTATCACTACGTACTTGCTCAGCGGGTTTGCTTTCTGCCTTACTTACCAATACCTTTTCGTCAGGGGTTCATACATACTTCCAATATTGTTATTGGCCAGCTTGCCTACTTGATAGAAAAAGCGCTTATTGCAATATATGTTCGTAAACTTTCGCGATTTGTACACATTAGACAATTTTATAAACTACGGGTAATAATAATTATTTAAATAATTTTTATTTGTAAGGATAAATAACAATAAAACATAGGTGTTTAGCCTTAAAATAAAATATTTACGCGTTTAAGACCCGTAGCTTTTAAATTCTATAAAGCGCTTATTAGTTGCAGTTACGCGATTGATTGATTGATTATGACAGATTGATATTTGTTACACGAAAGCAAAATAACTTTATAAAATAAAAAATAATAAAAAATTAAAACTTTTTTATTCGTTGAGATATAGCTATATGACTAAAGCTGTCACCCACGTGGAAGACTTTACCCCGTTAAAAAAAAATCCAGTCAAATTGAGAACCTCCTCCTTTTTGAAGTCAAACGTCGAAGTCACATACGAACTGTAATGAGAATGGGACCAATCTGGAGGTATACCCTTTCAAACATAAAATATTTCTTCAAATCGGTCAAGCTACCTGCGAGTAATCAGGTAACAAACACTAAAAAATAAAAAAATACACTTGAATTGAGAACCTCCTCCTGTTTGAAGTCGGTTGAAAACACTGAAATACGTGTTTCTCTATTTGAAACCCAAAAGCTGAACACGTAATTTCACAAATCTAACTGGAGCTTCAGCAATTTTTTTTTATAGTGTTGGCAACGAGGCCCCCTTTAAGGTCCCGATGGAGATTGTCCATTATAATATACCGGGGTGCGTTTACGATGCCTCTAAGTACTTACATTTGAAAGCGTTGAATCCTGGAAAACGTATTTCTTTTTTAGCTAGATTTTCGTTTTATTAACCGCGCCATTATTAGAGTAAAATGGTTGTAATGGCGGCTATCCGTGCGAGTAGGCATTAGCTAGCAATAGGTACTACCATATTGAAGTGCGTTGCAGTTTGTAACATTATAAGTAACGTTATTCATGCAAATTCAATGACCCTAGGCAGAGAAGATACTAGACAGTGTTAAGAGTTAATGATAATCGAATCGAGAATCAAGTAATGCTCAGAATCGAATATAAATCTAGGTACTCGAGATTAGACCACCTGAATTTTCACTTTATAAAAAAATACAGTTTTTCAAATCACAGGGCAAAGCAACAACGTGAAAGTTATAGTTGAATCTAGTTAACCCCATCTTGGTACAACACTCACGAAATCTTGTCTAAACCTGAAACTTCAAGGATCATAGTTAAACTCAGTTGGTCAAGTGACTTAGTATACCAAGTACAATTAAAGTAATTTTTATAGGCATTTCTTGCCAAAGACTTTACAAATACAATAATTGCATTTTTGAAAGATAGAAAAATTTGAATCCAGACTCAGGAATCGAACCCAAGACTTCCGTAGCCAAACCGGGGCCAGAAGCGAACCACCTATCTGGACTATGTTACTAGATATCAAATTCTTCCATCTCTTAATGCTTACGGGTTAGGCCCCCGTAGCGACATCTAGTCGGTAGTTAAAGAACTATCACGGCTTTTGTTATTGCTTCGTTACAGAGAGCATTTTAACAAATTATGATGACGCAGGCCGAATATTGAAGTAATTCTTTAACTACCGACATAGTCCAGATAGGTGGTTCGCTTCTGGCCCCGGTTTGGCTACGGAAGTCTCGGGTTCGATTCCTGAGTCTGGATTCAAATTTTTCTATCTTTCAAAAATGCAATTATTGTATTTGTAAAGTACAATTAAGTAATTTGAAATTGTTCTCTTTCTAAAATTTGTCTTTATGGTATTAGAAAGGAATAGACCGTAAAAAACTATATTTAAAATTATCAAAGCACATTATGAGATTTTGTAACAATGCAATATGAGAATTTGTGTGTCGAGTTGATGACATACGATTTATGTAGCTGACCGGAGAATTATTTTGTCCATATAATTTTGTTCAAAAAAAAAAATATATATATATATAAGAAGAAATACCCAGAGCCAAAACGCTGTTGTATGAGTCACCGAATGCCGTCCCGGAGGAGGGATGACAAGGAGAGAGGAGTATCTAAGATATTATTAAAATCATGAAGGAGACTGAACCGGACGACGCGCCGACTTTCGTGGCGAAAGACCTGCGCAAGCGGCCTCCAGTTGCGTTTGACCATGTCGATGCCACCAAATTGCTGAAGGACATCGTAGTTCTAAGGACAAGTCTGGCTGAAATTAGTCTAAAGATTAAAGCGTCGCAATCTACCATCAATGAGCTGCGTTCCGAGTTACTTTGTTTACGCATAGCAATAGCGGAATGTGCACGTCACAATGCAATGTCTCACGTGCCTTCAACTGACGACGTACATCACCGTGCAAGCAATGTACCGGCATCGACGCCTGAGTCAGTAATACCTGATCCACCGCAAGTCAAAGCAAGGCGGCTTCCCCAGCGCTAGCGGTGGCCGCACCAAAAACAAACACGTCACCTCGACGTGGTTACGCAACTGTTGCGAGTCAAGCTCCCCAGACTCAGCAACAGCAGGCACAAAGGCCCAAGGGTGCATAAAGCGTGCCGCTTCGAGACCCCAAGGACAGACAGACAAGGCGGCTTTATCAAAGTGGAGAAAAAGAAGCCGTCTAATCTTATTTAGTTCGGTAGCGGACTGACGGGAGCCAAAACCTTACTGCGCCCTGCAACACCAACTACGCCGTCCCGACTCCATCACTCTACGAAGGTCGAGGAGGCCGTGGAATACTTTTGGAGCCAGTGCGCGTGGACTCTCTGGACGTCTAAAGGTTGGAATCTCGTCACAACATGAACTTCAGATCGTTTGTGATATGAGTTGTGATATGAGTATCCGACGAGTTCACTGGCGACCTTCATGCGGGAGGAGTTTTGGCCGAGGGTGTCGTATACCTACCGGAGGTTTCGCGGAAGGTTACGCGACACCACGGCACTGCTCAGCACTACGCCGACCAAAGTGCAATAAACTATTACAGTGTGTTATTTAATTATAAACGATGATATGTATTAGTCGTAAATATATAAAAAAACTTAATAAAAGTTTTTATACATATTTTCTTGTACAATATTGGCTTTTTGGACTGAAATAAACGATTATTATTATTATTAAAAAAAGGAATACCTACCATTTAGAGAGTCATGAAAATTAGTAAATAGAATTACTTATATATGCGCTCAAAATGTAAATACAAAACAGATGGAATGGTTACAACTATTTATTTATTTTAAGGTTAACAATGCGCGTTAATTGTCGTATAATAAATAGTTAATCGTGCAACGCGAAAGTTTAAATGTTAGTATAGATGGAATGGTTGACTCACGTAATTTTGAGAAAATGGCAATAATAACTAAATATTTAAAACAATGTTTTATATCGCCGTGCTTTAAAGGTACGATTCCCTTTCTTTTCTACCCGTATATTTTGCGCGAATAATAACAAAAAAAAATGTTTCCTGCAGTGTCCCCGCTACAAACGTTTACGATAATACTTAAAGAGGATTATATATTTTTACCGTTCTGTATAGGTACGTTAAAATTTGTTATCTTAACCAGCACCTGTAGCAACTTTGAATATGTATTGTTAAGCTCAAATTTTGATTTTTTTACCAGAATTAATCCAGTCAAAACGAGCAGAAGTTTTACATAAACTTATACCCGTCGACAAACGTTAGTTTTAGATTTTTTAAACCTTTATGTCGATAACGATTACTTTCCTAAAATAACTACTTTCTTGAAATTACCACTTAACTAAAATGACTACTTCCTAAAATATCCACACTTTACCAAAATGACCACTTTTATTAAATCTTGACCTACTTGCCGTAAAAAAACTAAAAGTATTGATGAAACATCACCTCGGATATCAGGATCAACCTAAAAAAAACTTAAATTTTTTAACTTACAACTTAACTGTTTATGTAATAGATTTGAAACAAGAAAATAATCTATATTTTACAGTAAATTTGAATAATTTAGTGATTATACACATAGTCACTAGGAACTATGCATAATACAAACATCAATGTGTGGTACATCATTCGACAGGTCTTTCAAAAACATTGTAAGGTTTTTAATAAACTTTTTGGTTAATTTAAAAAGGATTTTTGGAAATAATCGCTCCGAAAGTTGCATAATGTCCTTATCTTATGAACCATGTGACCAAAAAATATGAAAAAACATCACAAAGGTAGCGCTCAATAAATACTTTAAAATAAAGTTATTTCGGTCATGATTGGATAAACCGTCATCAAATTATGGCCGAAAACTGCGTATCTCAACAAAAGGGCATAAGTGCCATTAACATACGTTTTTCTGTTGATGCAATTATTTAAGGCTGCGGGACCCTACACTGAGCATGGGTTCCGGGTTCTTGCCCGATTTTTTATTATTACTCTTCTCCTTCGCTTGTTATTAAATCCTATTTCTTTTTTTTTAACTTTATTAATAGTAAAGATATTCTTTTCGGGTCTAAGAAACTTTATTCTCATAAAGAATTACATTCACTCACATAAGAATTTGACTAAAAAATACACTTTTTAACAATTATCGAGCGACATAATGAAATGACACACAAACCCAAGAAACATTAGAATACAACTCAATAAACACGAAAGGTTGGTTAGATTTCAATACTTTGGCTCAAAAATATAATAACGCGTCCATAGTGAATTATAGAGATCGGACGTATGTTCGTTTTTATGAAATTGTTGTGTTATTGTAGACGTGATGTTTTAGCAGCTTTTTAAAGTTTTGCAAAGTTGTAGTTTCTTTTAAGTGTCTTTGTAGTTTGTTATTTATTTTTGCGCCGTCATACATAATATGTTTTTGTCATAATTTGTTTAAGATTTTAGTAATTTTATGTTGTTTGCACTTCTTAATTATTTTTTTATGATTTGTTTTTTTTTTATAAAATTGTATTTGTGTACATCTTTATTTAATATTTTTCTAATTAATATACAATTTCAGTATTGATAAGTTTGAGATATGCTCATGATTTTGGTTGCTTTATAGATTGTTTATGTATGAGTCAGAAAGTCATAATTTAATAGTGAAATGTGGTTTTATCATTGAGTTATAATATCATGTATCCTACTTTTAAAGGGAAACATTTTGTGACGTTTTTCAATAACCCTGTAAGGGCCGTGATCTTTGCCTTATTTTCTTCAGATACTGTTTCCAAGTATGGTGAGAGATGGTGACTATCTAGTAACAGACCTAAATATTATCTTTGGTGATCTACCTTATTTATGATATTATTATTTGTATCAAACATTACATCTCTGAACTTTCTGCCTCCGCTTCATCTCTCCGAGTAAACGCTTGTGACCACGGCCTTTACTCGTCGAGAAAGAAAACTTTGGACGAAACGTCAAGCAATTTTAATTCTCGTATAATAAATAGTTTTGAGTAAAGGCTTGACTTAATGGAGAAAAATATAGGGATTTTTTTTAATGTGCTATCTTTTTGTTTTAAATCTTCGAAATGTTGGTCTTATTTAGGTTGTATAGAGCCAAAATTGTTAAATACGTCCATTTTACACTTATATAACACTAGCTGACCCGCGCAACTTCGTCTGCGTAAATTTTTATAGTTTTTGCAACATTTTTAAATCCTGCTCCGCTCATATTGGTCGTAGCGTGATGTTGTATAGCCTATAGCAAAGTGGAAATTTTAGAAAAGTAGCCATTTTCGTAATCAATGGTGGTCATTTCCAGATTGTGGTCATTATAGGAAAGTGACTATACATTTCGATGTTTAAATTACATCCGCTATAATTATAGCGAGTTATGACCTTTGCTACTGCTTTGTTTGCTTTAATCCAATTGGGTTAAACCCAATTGGATTAAAGCAAACAAAGCAGTAGCAAAGGTCAGGATTAACGTTTTTTTATAGATTACTCCCGAAGTAGGACGTGGGATTTTACAAAGATTCAATTCATGGACACAAAGTACACCTAGACTCGGAACAACAATTTGTGGATTACACAAAGTAGTGTTCTATGTGGGAATCGAACCAAAGCCATCTTGTGCAACAGTCGTACCCACTCCCACCACACAACCGAGTTGATCCGAGCAATGTAATATTTTTTACCAAATATTCAAAGTAAGTGTTTAAAAATATGTAATAATAGATTCGTTAAAGAGTATTTCTATTCCCAACTGAATTGCCAACAATAGATAGCTCTGAACACTGATTTATACATCTCAATCCCGAGTGAATACGAACCAGACACAATAGGATATTATCGGCTGGCGATTAGTAGGCTGATACAATGTTATGCTCGTGTAGAGCCGGCCGGAATGATGTATGACTTCGTTTCGGATGTAAACGTTACCAATTATGAGGGTCGCTTGTTTTGTGTTTGTTGTTTTTGGTAGGTCATCAATTTTGATGTGCTAAAGAAAAATTAACTGTGTTGTTAAAATATGACTACAGTTATTCACTTCCATTACATTACTAAACAAAATTTCCTATGGTATTTAAGAAACTGCAAACACCTCAGTAATGCGTCGTGAGTTCGATTATTAGAAGAGACAAACTTTATGAGACATGCTACCGGAGAGAAAATTTAAAAACCCGAATACTTTTTTTTTAATTTAGCGCTTGAGGAGACTTTTTTTTTATTTGACTGGCCTGTTAGGCTTGTAGTTAGTGACCCTGACTGCTAAGCCGAAGGTCGTAGGTTCGATCCCCACACAGGATAAAACTTTGTATGATGAGCATGATGGTTTAATCTGTGTCTGGGTGTAATTTATCTATAATATGTATGTATTTAGAAATATAAAAATGTGTTTTCTTTTCTGATTATAGGAAAATGTGACAGAATGTGCAACGGTTATCGGTGTCACCGGCTCAGCAGAGTCGTTAGTTTAAGTTTTTAAAATTTAATGATTGTAATAATAGTGTCTGAATAAAAGGCTTATATTATTATTATTCTCTTTACTTATTTTTTTACATATAAATTACATTTTTAAATATATATATAAAAAATACATTAAAAAATATAAAAAATAGTGTCCCACCGGCATCGGGTACAGGGACCAAGCTACTGGTGGTTCAAGCCCTTGATCCAACCGTCTAACGCGAACCTCTCAAAGTGTTGGTCGAGGCTCTTGGCAATCCAACCATTAACGGAGACGACTATTGGCACAATGATTGCTGAATGAACATCCTACATGTCGACAATCTCGTGCGCCGGATCCAGATATTTAATTTGTTTATCTTTTCGGCTTACACGAGATTTTCGACATGGGGGATGGTGATGTCGACGATCATTGTACGACGCTCTGATCGGTCTATCAACACAATATCTTATTATTATAATTATTATAGGTGTATTTTTCAGTTATCTAGTTGCCATAGTACAAACCCCTCGGGGGGGTAAAATAAAGGCAAGTTTGTATGAAACTTCTTCAGTTTTAAGGTTAGATCTGTGAAATTTGTTATTTGACTTTTGGTTTAAAATAAAAAAACACGTGTTTCAGTTTTGTAAAAAAACATCCCTTAAGGGGGTAAAATGCGGGTTGTAAGTATGTACGTAACTTCAACCGTTTTAAAATTAAAACTGTGAAAATTTGGCTTTGTGGATAAATAATTAAGTTTTTCAGCGTTTGAAAGTAAAATTCAACCCATAACAGGGTAAAGTCAGCCTCGAGGGCGAAGCCAAGAATGCCAGCTAATAACATAACGCAATAATATTTTATTTTATATTTTGTATTTTTAATATTAATGTTATTTATTTTGTTTATTGTACTTTGTTTGTTATTATAATTATGTGTTTTAGTTTTAAAAGTTCTACTCTAATACTTACAACATCGAATTGGATAACTGTAATGGTGTTGTAATTAAATTTTAAATATGTAAATAAATGTTAATAAAAATGAACCGCCAAATTTGTTACTAAGCGCAAAATTGAGAACGACTAAACCAATTCGTCTAATTTCCGTTGAAATCATAGGATTCATTGGAAAAAATATTACAAAAACGCAACACTCCATATTTCATTCAATCTTGAACCTAACGAGGACAAAGCCACATGGAAATCTAATCCAAACTAATATGATAAAAAATCGTGTTAAAAATGTGTAATAATTTCTGTCCGTTACGTTTTCACGCTTAAACCGCTGAACCGATTAAAATGAAATTTGGGATGGAGATAGTTTAAATCTTGGTCTTTACCAAGATTTAAACTATCTCCATCCCAAATTTCATTTGTGGTGGTTATCGCAACAAAAACTAACTTATGTCCTTTGACATAAGTTAGTTTTTATTGCGATAACCACCATACACGCGGGTGGAGTCGCGGGCGAAAGCTAGTATACTACATTAACATAGCATAAGCCACGGATTTTTTCTGTCATAATATATTTTCACTAAAAATAGCTTTTATTTGATACATAATTGTTTTAAATATACTCATTGAAATGATATTCAACAAAAACAGTAAATCATTTCTCCTGTAAAATTCAAATTTTATGATTACCATTACACAATAGGGTATCTAGCATCTCGGGAGCTCTTTTTTAAGTTTAATAAAATATACCCGGAGCCAATTATTTCACGGAATAAAAATTCCAGAAAGAGAACAAAAAAATATTACCGACTTCAAAAATAAATACAAGGCAACTAACAATAAAAAAATATACCATAAATATACCTAAAATAACAAAAACAAATTAAACATATTGAAGTTGGTGCTAAATAAAAACTACTATTTCATGGCACCAACTTCAAAATGTTCTTAGGTATATTATTTTTTGCTTTTAAGTAAGTCGGTAATATTTTTTTGTAAAAAAGTTTTTATTGCTCACTTTTTGAATAACACATTTTTATAAGTATAGTAAAAAACTGGTTACTTACCTAGTCTAGCCATAAATATTGTTACGAAGAAAAAACATTTTTTTTTATTGCAAATAATATTTATTAATTTTACAGTGTGTTAGTTTAATACATAAATAAAAAACAATTCAAAATATAAAAAGCTTATTCGAAGTGGTCTCCATTGGCTGCAACACAGTCCTTTAAACGTTGAGGCCAGTTATCAATAGAAGCACGCACTCTTTCCATGGGAAAATTCTTCACTGCCAATCGTATGGATTGTTTTAGGGACTCCAAATTATCATGGCGTTTAGAGCAAGCCATACTCTCTAAAACTGACCATAAATCATAATCCAGCGGATTAAGATCGGGACTAGACGACGGCCAGTCTTCAGCTCTGATGAAGTCCGAAACGTTCACTTCCAACCAAGACTGCGTGGACCTAGCTTTATGACCCGGCGCTGAGTCTTGTTGGAAGGACCATACTTGGTTATTGAACATGGTGTTGTTAAGGGGTTTAACTACCTTCTCAAGAATGGTATCTTGATACACTTGTGCCGATGTTTTGATACCTTTTTCACAAAAATATGGCTCAGTCACTCCTTCATAGCTAACACCCCACCAAACCATCACTGAAGTCGGATAATGCCCACGTTGCACTCTGTCGACTAATTGGGAAGCTTCCTTAGAGCTTTGAGCATAAATACGGTCATTTTGTTTGTTAAAATGTTGCTCAACTGTAAAGATTTTCTCATCCGTAAACAAAATTTTTCTGTGACCTCCCTTTGCGTACCGCTTCAGTAGTTGCTTCGATTTTACCACCCTATTCTTTTTTAAATTATCAGTTAAAAAATGACCAGTGCGTCTCTTATAGGCTGCAAGTCCTAAGTCATCTTTTAAAATGCGTGACATGGTTCTGGGTGCTATCTTCATCTCCCGAGATAAAATCTTTTGCTTTCGGACAGGATTTCTTCGAATTCTTTCCCTTACTGCTTTGACCACCATTTTCGTACGAACACTACGTGGACGGCCAGATCTTTTTCTGTCACAAACAGAGAAGGTCTCATTGTACCTATTAATAGCCCGGTACACAAACATTTGACTAATACCAAGCGTATGGAGAGTTTTAAAAATTACATTCGGCTCCATACCAACTTTGTGTAATGCAATCACAGCGATTCGGTTTTCTTTATCACCCCACTCCATTTTAATATAGCAAAATATTGTACAATGTATTGGCGCCAAAATTAGAAAATACAATGAACAATCGTATAAAAATGACAGATTCCAAATTCAAATGTAATATCTTTCTTATTTTTAATTGTAACAGTATTTATGGCCAGACTAGGTATTTTGTTTATTTAAAATACCTACGAAATGTTTGTATGGAGTTTATTTTTATAACAATAATCCGGTAAGTGAAACTTACCAAAATAAAATATGTTACACAATTTGGTACTGATGCATAGCAGTACTTTTTCCGACGCAATATTTTATGTATTCTTCCATCCAATGAACCTGTAATAAAAAAATATTATATATGTGTACCCCAGCCCATAGATGCCAAATTTGACAACACTACATAAAGTCCTTAATAGTACATTGCTGAACTATAGCACGGGGGCATCGATGTTTTTTTATTGTATTTGTATCCTTTCTTAAGCTTCCAGCTAATTATGTACAAAATTGTATTTAAATTGGCTAAGTACTTATGGAGATCAGTGAGTTTAAACAAAAGAAACAAATTCTTAAGTTTCCTTAATATTATATTAATAAATGTTTTTTTGTTTTTTGTACTTATAGATTTAAATAGGTATGTACAATCTTCAAATTTAATCTAAAATTAATCAGGTTTCATTCGAAGCCGTCATCATCAATCTCACACGTTACTTAATCTTTCTGAATGAAAAGATTGACTACGCGTAATATGCACCTCTTGGTACGCGAATATTTTTTTATTGTAGTAAAATACAGTAAAGTTAAAAAAAGGATGAAGCATTTATTGTAAAAAACAAATAAATATAAATTTTGATCCACAATATAATTGGTATTCTTACCCTTTCTGTCCTTTCTATAATGAAACAAAATACCCACATACCATTGTTTACGTAAAGGATCGTGTTCAATGTTATTTTTAGGATTCCGTACCTCAAAAGGAAAAAAATAGAACCTTATAAGATCTAAGGGTTCTTTATTTTCCGTCCATCCGTCAGTCCGTGTCTGTCAAGACCCTTTATCTCGGGAACGCGTAGAGGTATCGAGTTGAAATTAAAACAAACTACTCAGGTCTACAGTCCCTTGAAGCTTTGAAAAATCAAACTTTTAAGTTAATTTAAAAAAGAGATCCGTTTATTTTTAAAACTGCGAGTTTCCTGAACTATTAATTTATAACATGTACGGTCGGCAAAGAAAGTGGTCTGTCAGTTTTGACAAAGCTTCCTTTGTGACCAAAATTGAAATTGGTAACAGTATACATATGCAAGGGTAAATGAACCTTGTTGTTTATGACCTGTAAATAATAATAATAATAATATCTTGGGACAACTCACACAACGCTATCTGATCCCAAACTAAGCAGAGCTTGTACTATGGAAACCAGACAACTGATAAACATACTTATATATTTCTAAATACATACATATTATAGATAAATAACACCCAGACACAGAATAAACCATCGTGCTCATCACACAAAGTTTTATCCTGAGTGGGGATCGAACCCACGACCTCTTGCGTAGCAGTCGGATACACTCTCACCGCGCCACAGAGGCAGTCATATGAACTTCAACCGTAGAATGATAGAACATATTTTTGGCTAACTGTACCTACAAATTTGTACGGACCCCTAGGCAAGCGAGTCTGACTCGCACTTGTCCGGTTTTTGTAGGTAAGACTAATTATTAAAATCATTTAATATGGGTAATATCAAAGGTATATTAAATTTAGATAATTTGAACTCGACCGCACCTAGAGTACTTAAATAAGGTACGGTCTATCACTAGGGGCAAATGCTCCCTAGAATACGATTCACTTCAGCTTACTTTTCAAAAATCTCTCATATTAAAACAATATAGGTAAATAATATCATCCTATAAACATATATCTAAATTAAATATCAAAATTGTTACGCAATTACAATTCACACCTTCAAAATTCCCGCGTGAATCACGTATAGAAATACGCAGAGCGCGGACAGTAACTATTTAATTCTATCTTAAAACAACGGTAACATGGTTTAGTTTTTTCTATTACACGTTATCACGCTCTATCTCGTTAACATATTTCTTTCATGATTTTGGTTTGCGAGTTTTAGACCATCGTATACCCATGCCGCTGCGGTTTACTGGAGTACATTCTATACGATTTCCATCGAAAATCTTTGTTATCCTTCTGAAGGAATGTTCGGAAAAGTTTTTTGAATTATGTATTTTTAATACCCAGTAAATTGATCATAATTTTTAAAACTAATTAGAATTATGTATCTAAAAATGTATTATAACGATGACACCAAAACTTTTATCTAACAAATGCTCTTATTAAACATATTGTGCAAATTTACCTAGGTACCTACTAATATCGAAGGGATGAGTTATCAACAGCCTACTCTGCAAACATTGTACTGTAGATACGATATATTGCTTTAAATTTCACATTTTTTTGCAGTATTTGTTTCGCAATTCGTTAAATTACACGCGTATTGTGTTCTACTTAGCCTAATAGATGGCGTTGCTTGATTTATATTTGAGATATGGTTTCATTACCAGATTTTTATTATATGTATACTAGCTGTCCCGCGCAACTTTGTATGCGTACATTTTCCCCGTTTTTGCATCATTTTTCATTACTGCTCTGTTCCTATTGGTCGTAGCGTGATGTTATTAAAGCCTTCCCCGATAAATGGGCTACCCAACAGAAAAACATTTTTTTCAATTAAATTCGGATCAGTAGTTCCTGAAATTGCCGCGATCAAACAAACAAACTCTTCAACTTTATAATATAAGTATAGATTATCATGGATCGTATCGAGTTCCCTTGCTTTAAAATTAACTCTTCGCCACTGCCTATCATAATACCTAATAATAAAAAATAATGAAATGTTGTGGTGATAACAATACGTTAAGTCTCGCCCTGGGGTATAACACTTAGCAGGGACTTATTAACATGGGAATTAACGCGATTATAAATTATTTAAGTACCTTTTTACTGTCCGCTTGTTAACAAAGCGGGTGCAACATATTCGAAACATCAATCGATTTAAAGGCAAATAATACATTATCGACGTGTTTTATATATTTTTAATACAAATTACGCACATAAAGCACTGTGGATGGCACAAATTAGCGCAAGTAACTTCCGTTTAGTTCACTATTGCGCACTAGTCTACGAATTGAGTTAAAAAAAAATTGCCACGACATACTAGACTAGATTCAAGATTTTAGCCTAGTTGAAGCCAATACATAAATTACTACTATATTTTAAATTCAAATAACCAAAATGAATCACTACCATTTGTGCCACAAAATAAAGTGATTTATTATCAAATTAACCTAATTTTGTAAGTTCAAATAAAAAGTTAAAGAAAAGAAATGACTTACTTACTAACTTAAATTTGACTTAGTCGGGGTATTTGAACAAAAGGGCACCTTCGTCGTTACTTTTTTATTATTTTAGAACTGGTCGTATGCCTGCTTCAACCCAAATGCGTTTGTTTTCTTAATCTTTATCAAATAGGAAGAACCTACAGTCTGTGAGAAACGAGGCATTCGTATCCATATTTAGAAAATCGATACTTCGTTGTAATGGATAAAGCATTCGACTTGAGTGGTTTTGAATCAGCTGTGGAAGTAAATTGGAGTGCTTTCGTGTTACAGGCCATATTTTATAACGTAATATTTTCCTCCTTTTTTGTAGTAGGTGATTCATTTCTTTTATATTTAGAAACAAATAGCCTTCACATTTTTTAAAAAGCTCTTTTTATATTTAATGCCTTAATTTGTGCCTATGGCACTAATAACGTGTTTACCCTCTAATCGAATGAAAGTATTCAATGTACCTCCGCCATAAACAGAGAAATGGCAGTTAATTTTATATCCATCCAGCTGAGCCTGCTGTTGTTTTAATACTTACTTAAGTATATAATTAAAAATATGTTGGAAAAAACTTCCTTCCAATTTTTTTTTTTATAAGATCACTTTGTTGTCCGTACGTCTATCTGTCAAAACCCTTTATCTCGGGAACGCGTAGAGGTATCGAGTTGAACTTAAACCATATACTCTGGGGTCCACAATCTCTTAAAGCTGTGAAAAAAAAGATAAGTTCAATTAAGCCGCAAAAAAAAGCAAATGCCTACAAATTGGTACGAAAGTATACAAATACCTACAAGTGCGAGTTCAACTCGCACTTGTCCGATTTTTATATATTGAATTCTCAAAAATATGTTTTAACATAGCAGAGATTAAATTCGTAAATGTTGTCTATGCAGAGAGATCCTTTCTATTCTAGTATTTGCCAGTGCCGGTAAAAATTAAAGCTTTTTTTGGTACAATGACAGTTCGGCAGCGACTGTCCTAAAAAATCCTCGTGTTGTACAAGCTGTTTCTTTTGTTGTATTGAACATAATTGGTAGATTCTCTCCTTATTTATCAATTTAACACAGATTTCCGCCACGTAACGCCAGTTTGAATCAATTATCTCAAATAAAAGTTAAAAAAAAAAATAACACAGTGACCAACACCCAATAATATGATAAATTCAATTCTTTCAATTACTTCATTCTTATATCCCATGGATAAAAAAAAGATTGAGGAGAGATTACGGTTCTTCGACCCACGGAAGGCTTTTAAAAACATTGAAATTTATCTACTGATCCGACGTGATGTGGTGCGGGTCTGGGGATTGTGTCGAAAGGGTTACCCCTAAATAGGAGATTGAGAGTTGACTAAAATATATTTTAGATAACTTTCCTATGTTTAGCACAGCTCGGTTAAAAAATATTATTTTTACATAAATTAAACACTTGACAAACCTTAATGCTTTCAAGTAAATTTGTAGTAAAAATATAATTACGTTACTATTTATGAAACCTTAAAAACGCGCAAGAAGTTTTTACTCGAAATATTTATTTAAATCACTAGTCCTTTCATATCTAAATATGAAGCAAGCAGAGTTGTTAAATAAAATTATTCATATTTCAATTAAGGAAATCCTTTAAAGGAAAATTTAACGAAAATGTCGTCTTCCTTACTTCTAAAAAATATCATTCAATTTCAACGGAGGTTTCCGGAGAATGTAGATGAGTTCCTCAATTACTTACGTTACTTTATTTTGTAATAAATAGGTTATAACGGTAATTTCTTTTGTACGCTATTATTTTCACGGTAAGTTAAGCTCCGCTCTTTCAGAAAAAGATATGGAAAACGTATGGAATGGCGTATATTAGCAGAACACGATGATAATAAGATTAATAAGATAATATTATTCAGTGCTGAAGTCTGCATAAACTTTGTTTAATAAATAACCACAAATTGACGGCCTTGCAAAATAAATATGTCAGTTTTTTTGACTGAATTGTATCTCAATGTGAAACTTTATAAAAGACATTTAAAAATTCTAGACGCATTGATCGAGGGTCGTATCAGAGGAATATTTATAATTCCTTCTCAGTAAACAAGATAATATATTTTTAACGATTGGCGCCAGTATGCCTTTGTACGCAGCCTTAACGCATTCGTTCGTTAAGATGTCAATCTGTTTAGCGAGTCAGTGAACTAAAGTCAGTCTTGTTTTGACTCTACTCTCGCACTCGACTCGACTCATCTCAATATTAACTTTGAATAGAACTTTGAACTCTTCAACGTGAACATTTTATATCGCTATTACGCTCAGCCACGCGGGCGGAGCCGCAGTGGGCGAATGCTAGTAGGTTGATATAATAATTATGTTGTTGTACTTCAACTTGTAATTTTTGATCATTTATCCTGGACAATAAGATATAATTAACTATGTCTAAAACTGTAAATGGAATAAATAAATTTACCATTATTTTATTTAAATTTATAGAAGCTACTTTAATATTATGAAGAAGCGAAGAAAGTTGAAGCAAAGAAGCGGAGTTTATTGAAGAAAATTGAATCGCTAAATCGTCATGCGACTACGCCTAAGGGAGCGAAGCAGTAATCATAAATGTCAACCAATCGGGCAGACTTCCATACATCATTGTTAACTGGTAAAAATCTCATCATGTAGAGGGTGGGAGGTGTATAGAAAATGTATATTTGTAACATGAAATTTCACACAGATGTAATGCACGAGGCAGAGCATTAATTGTTTTGTTTTTTTTAATAATTATTATAATAGCAAAACAATTACTGCCAATCATCAAAACCCAGATTGACCAATGTAACTACGGTTCATGCTCATAACGAACAATGCCTACGTTTTAAATTAAAGCAGAGTAAAATGCCTCAAATATCCGGGAGTGGTAATTGATGCCAAGTTAAGATGTAGTGCTCAGAATCTACAAAGCCTTATGCAAATGTGTCCTGTCCTAAACTGTGTTTGTGCATGAGGTTCGACTGCCAAGATACATAAGATACAGAAGTTAAAACTAGACTTCATACAACGCGCTCCCTAAAGGTCCAGTATCACGTGCCCACTCACCACTATGCGACACATCAAACCTTTGACCATAAAGCTCTCGCAGCTCCATTATGACCGGCTGGTAAAGGCAGAAGTGGCCCATGAAGGCAAGCCAGAGATGAACAACAGGACCTTCCTCCTTGGAGTCACTACACTTCAACAGGTCTCTAGAAGCTCCCTTGTGGGCTTAATATTATTACTATTATTCTCTATATTCTTTTTTACATTATTTCGTACATTTTTAAATACATAATTATAAACATAGTACATATAAATTAATAATTGTGACCCCCCCCTCCCCCCGGCACCGGGTACAGGGACCAAGATGCCGGTGATTTGAGCTCCAAAGAGAGGAACTTCCTCACAGTACGTACCGTGCTGAGGAGTTTCTTTTTTTGTTTATAAATTTATTTATTGATCTAGTAATATTACATAGAAAATGACAATTAGATCTTATTCTAAATGCCCTTTACATGTGGAAAAAGTTGTATTCTGCAGGCTACATGCCTATGATACATTTAAACATAATCTTTAAATATAACACCAATGATAATTCTTACAATATAGCCAACACCTAAGTACAGTCAACTGCAAAAGTAGATGATCAAAAACGGAATGTCAAAATTATTGAATTAAATTTGTGGCAAATCTAGCTAATGCTACAATGTCGCTAAAGTAAGTGATGGAATAAGTTACCGATAAATTTGCTGATTGTACTGTCGCCAGAACTGGATGATCAAAAAAGTTCTAAACTAAGTAATAGAATTGAAAATCATAAGTTAATGAAATCGTGTCATTTGCATTCTTGGATTTTGTTTTTTTATTCTTTGGCGAATCGCAATTAACATTCAAGAGTAAGGGATAGTCTTATAAATCACAACTTAATGTAAACCTGTATTTTTGCATTATTTGGCGAGTTGCAACTGCCATTCAAAAGTGAATGTTAGTTTTGAAAATCATAACGTTATGAAATCCTGTATTTCGACATTCTTTGGCGAATCGTAACTGACATTCAAAAGTAAAGACAGTTTTGAAAATCATAACTTTATGAAAACCTGTATTTCCACATTCTTTGGCAAAACGTAACTTACATTCAAAAGTAAATGACAGTCTTGAAAATCATAACTGTATGAAATCCTGTATTTCGACATTCTTTGGCGAATTGTAACTAACATTCAAAAGTAAATGACAGTCTTGAAAATCATAACTTTATGGAAACCTGTATTTGTGCATTCTAGAATGTTAGTTACAATTCGCCAAAGAATGTCGAAATACAGGTTTTCATAAAGTTATGATTTTCAAGACTGTCATTTACTTTTGAATGTTAGTTGCGATTCACCAAAGATTAAAAAAAACAAAATCCATGAATGCAAATGACACGATTTCATTAACTTATGATTTTCAATTCTATCACTTAGTTTAGAACTTTTTTGATCATCCAGTTCTATCGATAGTACAATCAGATAATTTATCGGTAACTTATTCTATCACTTATTTTAGGGATATTGTAGCATTAGCTAGATTTGCCACAAATATAATTCAATAATTTTGACATTCCGTTTTTGATCATCTACTTTTGCCGTTGACTGTACATACCTGTGAACCGATAATGAAGGCATTGGAGGCACAACTTTATTATAAACAGAATAAGTTGCTTTCGCAGGTGCTGCTTCATACGGGGGCAGCGTAAGAAATACAAAGTCTTATTAGCGTCGAGTAGATTTTTGAATGCTAACGCGAGCATCTGCAGATGTTGGTAATAATATATAATAATAATAATATCTTGGGACAACTCACACAACGTCGTCTGATCCCAAACTAAGCAGAGCTTGTACTATGGCAACCAGACAACTGATAAACATACTTATATATTTCTAAATACGAGTACATACATATTATAGACTAGTTGTGCCCGCGACTTCGTTCGCGTGGAAGTTGGGTTTATATTAAGGTAGTTTATATTACAATTCAACTTCTGTGTAAAACATATTGTAAACATGCTCCACAATGCTCTGTGGCATCTATGGATATTTGGGCCTAGCTTTAATCAGGGCTCAACATATGGCAGGACAAGCCAAGCAAATGCCCAGTGCAGCAAAATGAAGGGCGACAAAGTTTATGGCGCCAGACGGTTAGAAGACAAATTATTAAAATTCCCACGACCACACCTCGACAAAAAAGTGATTTGCATCACATCAAATACTATTAATATTGAAAAATTCCCCCACCACGCGAGTACTGGGGCGGTTTCGAGTTAAATGAAGCTCAAAACCGCCCAATTACTCGTGCGAAATTTTGAGTTAAGGAGCTTCGATTCTGACTCCGATAGGTCGAAAATTCCGATTGATTTTAAACCTCCGACTCAAACTTCGGCTCCGACACTTTTAAATCGGACCTTTTAATCGAAGGTACCTAGCCGCTCCTTCAAGATAATTTATACATAGGTAATCAAGGTATGATGGAAAAAACTCTCACAGATTCCCTATGATCGCAGGTTATGTCCTGCCCGAGCGATCTTTTCCGAATCTAAAGTACACCTACTTTGTGTCCGTGTTTGTACCGCGGGAATGCAATGTTTAAACAAACAAACAACATTCAAACGTTTCTAAAAGATATACTCAGATATCTTTTTTTGTGTTTATATACTATTTCTAAACTTATTTCAATATTGTTTATTTGTAATGTAATATTGTTTTTCATTTCTACATTTATAACATAATCACTATTCATGCAAAACAATAATAAAGGTGCCTATTGGAAGTGATTATTAATATGAAAATTTGTTGAACAAAGTAAACATGTTAAAGTCGAAAATAAAAGCTTGTATAAATAAGTATACATTTAAAAAAATTCTTAAAAAAAAAGAATAAAAATAATTTTAACACAACACAAAAAGAGACTCGCAATTAGGGAGTCGATCCTCCGACCTCGCTCGTTTAATACCGCTACTTATGCCAATAGACCACCTCAGCTGATGCAAACACGGTTAAAATAGCTGATCCTAAGAAAATTGAAAATGTTGTGTTTAGCTCCTAATAGTTTTAGCGTGAAGTTATTGTTTCTATGGGTTACAATTGTAAATAATGTCTTATTGTGGAAAAAATTGTGAAAAACCATAATGGTTCGACAAAACATACGTTGCTGCTTACTCCCCATAGACGATAGCATAATGATTTATAGTGCAAGTAATGACCTATAGTATTTACAATAAAACTGCAAATTTTCATGAAGATCCGTCAAGTAGTTATTGTTTTATAACGATAAATAGCTACAAACATTATCCGTCATTGCTTAGCTCCTATGGGAAAAAAGCGTGATAAATTATAGCCTATAATTATGTTAATCCAGACTTATTAGAATACACATACAAAATTTCAACCGAATCTGTCCAATAGTTATTGCATGATGCGTGTTCAAACAAACAGACAGACAGACAGACATTTCTAAAAATGTAGGAATGTGTTTAAATACTCTTTTCGAACATTTCCCAATATTTTTTTTCACTATGTTCGGCCATGTAAGACACGTGAAATTTACAATTTTATTATATGTATAGATATAGAAAGATAGCATGATTCAGTATTCACGCGCGATGGCTTATTATTAGCGTATTTCATGTATAACTTTGGTGTTTCTATACCGATTTCTATTAGTATTTTTTATGGAATAGTTAATTATGTTAACTTTTTTAATAAGGGATGACTGAGAGTGTTATAAACGTAAGAGTAGACAAATATAATCAGAAAGCTTCGAACTACTAAGCTATCGGGAGTTACACGTGATATTGTGAGTCAACCATAAAAGATAGACATATGCTGTTGTGGGATATTTTTTATATAATTTTAAGGAGAACATTTCCCTCATACATGATTTCTGTGTAGCTTTAACCATTACGGTTGCACACGCGACGAAAGCTTAAAAAATGGAGTAACTTCTCCCGTTTTCCTTCACTGCTCTGCTCCTATTGATTGTAGCGTGATGAAAAGTATACTATAACCTACTCAGGAGTATGAAAAATAATTGTACCAAGTTTCGTTAAAATCCGTCGAGTAGTTTTTGTTTCTATAACGGTTATACAGACAGACAGACAGACAGACAAAAATTTTACTGATTGCATTTTTGGCATCAGTATCGATCCCTAATCACCCCCTGACAGTTATTTTGGAAATATATTTCATGTACAGAATTGACCTCTCTACAGATTTATTATAAGTATAGATTATAAGTATAGATAGATAAATAACACCCAGACACAGAATAAACCATCGTGCTCATCACACAAAGTTTTATCCTGGGTGGGGATCGAACCCACGACCTCTTGCGTAGCAGTCGGATACACTCCCACCGCGCCACAGAGGCAGTCAAATATTGGTCAAGGCTCTTGGTGATTAGTTAATGGGCTAAAACGACTATCGGCACAATGACTGCTGAATCCATATCCTGCATGTCAACAATCTCGTGGTTAGCCCACGACATTGTTGACATGTAGGATCAAATAATTTATTTCTCTTCACGATCTTTTTTTGTCTTCACGAGATTATCGTCAAGTGGAATGGTGACGTCAACAATCATTGCTCGGTGCTCTAATCGATCAGCACTATTGGTGACAGTGTCAGTGGCACGCCTATTTTCGATAATCGGGTCAGGCACATACTGACCTACCTGTAATTTGGTACCTCTGTTTCCACAAGGTGGTACTTCAGGGGAAGTTGCTGTTGGACTATTGTAGCTACTTGGTTGTATCTCACCATTAGCAAGATGAGAACAACATTCATCCATAATTGCAAAGACAAAACCCTCGGTTTCGCCAAATAGTTCACCGAATCATAGCCAGCACACAGATGATAGTGTGTCTACATCAGGCCCATTTAAGGTCCTATAAAAATGTCCATACAGTTCCTTACACTTCCATATCACCCGGCGGTCATCAATACCAAATACTACAGGTTTGCACCAGTTCTCTTTTGCCAGAGCAAGTGGAGTGAGCCCGTTGTCCACGGCAACCACATCTCGGCGCATATCGGCGTCCACGTGAAGGAAATATTGGAGGTTGCATATCTCGCGGAGGGTTTTAGCATTTAGGAAACAACGCCCTCTCACTTCCGTGGGATATACAACCTCATTACTGACGAGCACGAATTATGCATTCGAGATGCTGTTAACATTGTCCCAACTCTTCAATTCAAGGTGTCCGCTTCGATCTAAGTCCACTTAAGTATGCCAAAGGAGTACATTAAAATCGGCATGACCCAACCGCTGGCGCACACCTTGTTACCACGCAAAAAAAGACTGTTAAGTACTTTTTTCAGGCGGCCAGAGAAGCGCTCCTGCAACATCATCAGCAGTCCACTGCTAGACATAGGCCTCTCCAATTGCACGCCACTTTGTTCTATAGTCGGCTTCTCGCATTCAGCTCCTGCCAGCAGTTTTGCGTAGATCATCATTCCACCTGGCCTGAGGGCGTTCTCTGCCGAATCACCTCATTTCTGATTTTATCCCTAATAGA
Organism: Herminia tarsipennalis; assembly: GCA_945859575.2. Classification (NCBI taxonomy): domain Eukaryota; kingdom Metazoa; phylum Arthropoda; class Insecta; order Lepidoptera; family Erebidae; genus Herminia; species Herminia tarsipennalis. The sequence continues at coordinate 25,443,254 of OX243834.2, read as the reverse complement.
AACTCCGAGCATAGCCCTTTCCATAGCCCGCTGAGCGACTTTGAACTTGTGGACCAGCCGTACCGTCAGTGTCCACGTTTCGGCTCCGTATGTCATGACGGGTAGGACGCACTGATTGAAGACTTTAGTCTTAAGGCATTGTGGGATCGACGATGAGAAAACTTGACGTAACTTTCCAAACGCTGCCCAACCCAACCGGATTCTCCTGTTCACCTCGTCCTCGAAGTTGTTTCTACCTAACTGCAATGACTGCTCGAGGTACACATTTTTTTTTGCAACGCTAGTTTCATATCCGCATTAGTAATACGAGAGGAATCTGCGAGCTATATTTCCATGGATTCCACCACCCTCCATTGCTTTACGTGCAAACCGCACATTTATCCACCCCAAATACCTTTACAATTACAAATTCATCAGTTATGAACTGCCCCCAGGGCAAACAACTTTAGATCAGCCATGTAAAGTAAGTAAGATATGCCCCGACCTTTTTTCCGTAACTTATAGCTTAGTCCTGAACCCAGTAGAGCTGAGGCCAGACAGTGAAAGAATGGGCTCAGACTGTCGCCCTGGAAAATTTCCCACTCGATCCTCACAGGTTTAGTGTTGCCCAGAATCCGCCGACATCCTGGATAGTGAATTCACTATTTAGGGTGTCGGTCCTTAAGGGCCGTTCTCCATTGCCTCATACACAACCTCAAGTTGCATTTACTTCGTACAACTCCAGCACCCTCATGAGTCACGTATTCATGGGGCCCAATACTAGTCCCCATTAACCCTCGGTTCACATAGCGCATTATCTTTGGGCGTGTATTGCCCGATCTAAAGCATATTAGCTTGCTGATGAGTGTCCTAGGCTCGCTGCAGGTTTTAGTCGCGTAGGCATGTCGTGGGAAAATTTGGCACGAGCTATGTGACATGCCGCTATAGCAGCGCTGTACGGGATTGAATAACTTGTGCAACAGTTTGTCTTATGCGCAAACTGTTGCACAAGTCAAAGTGACAGCTCAACATTGAGTCCAGGAATTGTCATTAGTAAATAACCAAATACTAAAGCACAATTGTTATTGCAGGGCTACGATCTACGATATTCACAGGCAAAACAATTCATTTGAAGTTTAAATTTAGAACCTGTTAAGCACTCTGCACACTGTTATTTTACACCTTATCGCTGTGATTTTAAAGCTGATAACAGCTTAGTTTTAGTATATCACGTTGTAACTATAAGGTAGTATATATACTATCTTATGGCAAAGTTCTCAGGAAAAGACTAACTTCGAATCGATTTGTCGGGAGAGTTTGCCAGTTTAGGAAAGATACCGATACACATTCATAAATCATTAAGGTTCAACGCTACTGTGGATATTTTACTCGTACCTACTTCATTTGAAATGTCGTTTACAAAATATGAGTTACCTACTGATTTTTTCTAACGGTTTTGCCCGCGTTATAGGCTGTGGTATTCTGATTGTATAACCTATAACATTGTAATGTTTCATCAAAACCACTCGAATAGCTTTTCCATAAAATAGTAAAAGAATTAGTAGGATGTGTTTTTTGCGATTTATATAGTTTGATACCTACTTATCGACATGGCAATATACGATGGCGATGTTTACCGACGATTAGTTAAGTGGTTAATCAACGTTACCACGCCACTGCCGGTTCATAAATGGGTGACCGTTTCCTAAAATTGTAAAAAAACTTTGATAAAAAATCTCACACTAATCCATGTATTTGAGAGTACGGTAAGAAATTGGTCGTACGCCTAAAGCGGACCTTACACGGTTATTGAAGCAATACTCAATAATACTGATCAATATACTCCTTATACGTCAAATATTTAGTAAGGTAAGCTCAAAGGCGGCTTTACACTTTGGCCTAAGATATTAGGCCAGCACAGTAAACAGGGTCGCCAAGATCCTTTGATACGAGTATGTACACGAAAACCGACACAGATCGGTTGGCCGACCAGCGTTGGGGACAACTACCAACAAGTAGATCTCTACACGTTGGGCCAACGTGTTGGGCCAATACCTTGATCCAATAGGTATATACAAGCCGCCTTAAGAGAGTGTCACAGTATCTGACAGTGTCTTTGGATTGTAGTTACTTATTATTTTTATTAGGTACAAACAACCATTTTCAGCAAGGTAATTTTTTGTATCGGGTTTCCTCAGATTTTTTTTAACCCTTCGCCTCTGGTATCTGATGAACTGAACTATATAATTACCTCTCCTTATTCACGATCTTTTTTCGTGTCCACGGCAAGATCTTAAACAAGGTAGAGTCTTACCTAGTATGCCAATCGAACAATTGATATACATAAAATAAATGAACACACATACCTAAATATACAAATTACTCGTACACAGACTATACAAAAGTGCTTAATACAAGATTATTCTGGATGCAAATCGAATCCTTGCCTTCTGCTTTGGAGTAACAAATCGCTAGACCGACATGCTATTCAAATTAACAATATTTTTTTATTGAAACTAATTATTGTAATTTAAATGATAGTAAAAGTTCTGCGATTTATTAATCGCAGACATGGAACCGTAGCGTACAAGAAAATGAGTGTGGCAGGTTTAAGCTCAAACACACGATAGATGTACGTTGTAAGACAAAGTAAATACAGAATGAAACAATAACATGTTTACAAAATCATATTTATTATTTAAATAAAATAAAATAAAGTTAAACGAGGGATCCGTTTATATACCTATATAAACGGATCCCCTGTTTACCTGAATTTTATTTTATGTTTAATATTTATTAATATAGCGCTATTTATAAAATTCAAGCACCTACTATTATGGTTAAAAAAATACAATCCTCTGACAGAATGACAGATGGATAGATATCGCAGACCATTGGTACTTTCAGTACGTAATGTATGCTTTTGTCTTTGGCTCCGCGCTAAAAGCGAGTGTATAAAATGAAGAAAATTCCATGCAATTCAAGCTGCTGCAAATTCAAGGGAAAACTAGTACTTAAACAATAATTTCTAAATTTAATGTTGCTTTTCTTAAAGTGATTTAATAGCCTTTCTACCACGAAATAATTATGTTATTTCGTATTAAGTGTTATCAAAAACACGTACTTTCATAGGATAGAATAAATAGTTTGTATTAAATACATAGTATTCGTACTTTAATTTATACCTACATGCAGTACCTCATTCGGAATAGTGGAAAGATTTTGTCGTGTTACAAATCGGTGTCGTTACCATGGAACCGCACCTTAACACAGTGGTAGGGAACCGTTTTAATTTATGTGACGCGTTACTCCGAGATGCGAGCTAAAACGAGTTATGTTACCGTGCACCTAATGTTATGAGAGCGCCTGATAATTACAAGAGGTAGGTCTCACTGACAATGCTTTATTAATTGTACCTACCTGCTCAATTTGCGTAATAATATAGTCTTGTACGTCGAGCTTTGGTACTTAGACATACCTAGTATTGTTAATTGCGTTTAGTTGTTTATTAATAAACATTTCATTATATTTTGCTCCAGGTTATAAAAAGACAGTTATGATACGTTTTTTAAAGTTCTGTAGAAAAGAATAACCCTTATAATTTTGCTATGTCTTTCTGTCCTCAGGTTAGCTAAAAGATCCTTAGATACGCGGTGGCCCACGGCCTTAGTTAAAATACTAAAAAAGTGAACTAATGGTATTTAAATCAGGAAACTAGAAACCAAAGGCAGTCCCACCCGTTAGTCTTTGTACCGCGGATCTCTGTGATGACCTTGACATAGAAAGGGAGCGCAGGGCGCTAGCTGTGAAGTACAATATGTTGGCTCGCAGGTTCGCAAGGTGTTCAAAAGAAGTCAAGACAATTTTATTTAATACTTACTGTCAAACATTTAACACGTGCAGACTGTGGGTCAAGCATATGGGCAGATCACTCAACACTCTGCGTGGGCAGTACAGTAATGGGTTTAGAGATGCTGATGGGTCTGCCCCGTATTACACAGTAGCGCATTAGGAATGTTTGCAGAGGCTAGGACAGATTGTTTTTATACAATATCAAGAAAACGAGTAGCCTCCCTGTTGTGTCGTGTGTGGGACAGCACCAACACTATTTTATGGCGGCTTTTACCGAAAAGTAAAAAATACGTACTTTTTCAAATCTGATAAAAAAAAAAAAAACATTTCTCGTCGCTACTCCACTTCTATTAGTCGTAGCGCGATATTATATAGCCTATAGCCTTCCTCGATAAATGGGCTATCCAACAAAAAAAGAATTTTTCAATTCGGACCATTAGTTCCTGAGATTAGCGCGTTTAAACAAACAAACAAACAAACAATCACACTAACAAACAAACAAACAAACTCTTCCGCTTTATAATATTAGTATAGATAGTACATTAATTTTATAAAAATCATAGATCAGACTTTCCTCTGGGTGCTTTATTGATAAGAATTTTGACTTTATGGTTATTATTTTGAGAAACTAGGTCCTTATTCACGATCTTTTTCCGTGACCGTGGCAAGTCCGTGCAAACTGTCATAATGGTAAATGAAGAGCTACGCTTAGAAATGCATCAAACCACATGCGCCACGGTATTTTTGAGCGCACCGGACATGCGCCATTTCACACGGGCTTACCACGGACATGGAATAAAGATCGTGAATAAGACCCCATTTTGCTTTACTTTATGAAAACGTAAAACATCAGGTTTTCAATGTAATCATGTATCAAAATGGCAGCAACATGATAATTAAAATATTTTATAAACTGCTTTAGTACCTACTTGTACAGACTACAATAGTAATAAAAAAAAAATTGGTTGTCTGTAAAGTCGATTACGGACGATAATTTTACATAATAACGTCATATGAAAACATTGATGACATATCGCCGTTCGCGTTGCTTAGCAACCAGTGAATTTTGCATTGTTTAGCAACCAGTACATAACGTGCACCCGGCCATCGATTTATAAGACGTTATCGCGTCAAAATCAAGTCACGTCAAGTGAACGCGGGGCGCCCGCGCATAGATGCTTAGTGCGAGCGGCAATTGCGGCGCTTCGGCGGGAACGCCAATGCAGCCCGGCCTACGATCCACATAACATTTTTATGCTCAATTGTCATTTTTTTTTGTTATTTCATAGTTAAATATAACTTTTGTTATTAGCGCAACCTTCAACCAACTCTACATATAGCAAAAGGAAAAACTGAACCCTTATAGGATCACTCGTGTTTCTGTCTGTCCTTCTGTCACAGACAATTTGCATCAAATCTACCGGACCGACTAATGTCAAATTTGGTACACATATGCGTTTCTGTGACTCAAACACGAACGCAAAACGTAAATAAAAGAATTTGGAACTTGACAGTCATTTTTGGGGGGCAGACTAGGACATAAAAAAAAAAGTTACGCTGACAGTACCGTGTACCATCCCGGCGCTTGCGGTAGGCTGGCTTTGCATATAATGTTCCCTTGGGAGCATTATATGTTCTGTGTGGCCTGTCGCGAGTATAGCTCTCTTCCAAAGCTACCGGGCGGGTGAGCAGGTTGCGGATAGCTCGCCTCATCTCATGCAATTTGCTGCTTGGGATGGGGAACGTCTCAACGTGCGGACCCCTGACAATGGAAAGGTAGCCCTAGCCTAAATAACAAGCAAGGGTTACCTAACCTCTACCCATAATCCCGTGTTCCCACTCCCCTTCCTCCCCATACCCTCTCCTGTCGCAACTCGGCCCAAGTGCTCGCCACTCAGGTAAAGCCGGGAAGGGTTACTCCTGGTCTCCTTATTCCCGTAAATCCCGTCACTCCACTCCTTACTCCGGAGGAGGCAACCTCGACTCCAAAAATCCCAATCCAAGGTGTAAACCGACCCGTGCCGATGGATGCATGGCTGAGGGGGAGCTCAGTCTTGAACGGAGGATCTTCGATACCAGGGGACCTCGAAGATTAAGCAGCCTTATCTTTGCACGCGGGGCTCTGCAGAGACGGACCAATTTTCCCTAGCTGCTCGTGGGACCTGTATAAGTGAAAATAACAAAAATGACCAAATTAATATTCCCTTCCAAATCTCAATCCCAAAGCTAACTATTGTTAGCCCACCCCTAAGTCCCTTTACTGAGGAGGAGTGCGTTAGTCCCTCTTCAGCTATGTCCCTAGGAGACTTCTCCTAGGAACATATCTCACACGGCGAGAAAATCCCAGCGGCGTCCGTGGATCAAACACACACGCGGCGGGACCCGGAAGTTCTACCGCTCTTGACGCCAGCACCCAGCCTTGGGTAGCAATACCCGTAGTGGCGCAGGAAAACAGCCTGGTAAGAGGCTCACTGGAGCGGCCAAGTGAAGGCTGGATGAAGCATGGGAAAAGCTTCGAATAGGCTAAATCCCTAAGCTCCACTCCACTGAGGAACGTTCCTGAGTATCTAGCTGCCCAGGGAGAAGAAAAGCCAAAGCCGGAAAAAAGGTCTAGGCAAGAACAAAGTGCGTCGTCGCAGGAAAAGCCGGTCAAGGTACCGTGGGCTGAAGGGCCCACGCAACCTAAACCGACCTTTAGCGAAGTGGTAGGGGCTGTTCGTGTGGGGATCATTGACGCCGTAGGGCCAATGTCCCAGCAGAAAATCGAGGAGCAGCAGGCGAAAATGACGGAGCTCATGGATGAGATGATCGCGGTAACGCGCCCCGAATAGAGGGCTGCTCGGTCAGAGCCGGTGGTCTGCTCTTAACCTGTGCTGATGAAGCCGCTCAGGAATGGATCTTCAAGCACATGAGTGGCTTCGTTCCGTGGGAGGGGGCTCGTTTGTCAGTCCTTGACGAACACAACGATACCGGACGCGAAGCTCGAGCCCGTGGAGGGTGATGCATCGGAGACCGGAGGGAAAAGGTCAGACAGTGACCATCTCCTTCGACGAGGCTCCTTGGAAGACAGCAAGCTGTACTTCGGATTACGGCCGATCCTCCTGAGGATTAAGCCCAGGACAGGCGCTACGAGCAGAGCAGAAGGACAGGCGGGACCGTCCGCCGTGAGTCAGAGGGAGCGGGAAACTGCCCCACCGGAACCTCACGGCGCAGAGACCCAACATGCTAGCAACCACATCTGCAGGTAAGGTAGACACGAGTAAGGAGGTAGGCGGCGCCATTGCCACTATCACCCAAAAAACCAGTACACACCTACGGCAGACTAACATAAAGCTGACTGCCCGGGCGACTAATCTTGCAGGACCGAGCGGAAGCGTCATCGAGAGGCCACCACCTAGCCGGGCTAACAATCCATCTAACAGCCTCTCCTCCCGCGTCCACTCCTAGGCACTAGGGGTGCCAGGAGTGGACGCGGGAGGAGAGGCGGATCGACGAAGAAGCCACACCGACTGCTCACACAGGCCGGAGGCCCACGTCATTAAATAAACCCGCACCGGACCTAAAAAAAAAAAAAAAAAAGTTCAAAGTCATTCAAGTAAACTTGAGGCACGTGAAGGCTGCTACTGCGGTTCTCAACTCAAAAGAAAAACTTGACATGGCTCTGATCCAAGAACCGTGGATTCATAGTAACACGGTAATGGGTCTCACTTCCGCTGGTAATCTACTGTACAAGACTGACGGGAGAAGGCCCAGAGCATGCATACTTTTTAAGAAGAATATCAAATATCAAATTCTTACCGATTCCATTGCTGTGCGCGGACGACCAAGTTGTCGCATATGTGGAACTATCAGGAGGAGGCACGAAGATACTAGCCTGCTCAGCCTATTTGCCTGGAGAAGGAGCAGATCCTGCCACGTCCCTAGCAAATATTGTAACATACAGTCAGGAGCAAGGAAAACAACTATTAGTGGGCTGCGACAGCAACGCCCACCACACAAGTTGGGGAAGCACTGACACAAACACTAGAGGTGAGATACTTTTCGATTTCCTAATCTCTAATAACCTTTCTGTACTTAACAGGGGCAACTCCCCAATATTTGTCAACAGCTTGCGAAGAGGTATTAGATATAACGTTTTGTTCAGAGAGTCTCCAACACCGTGTAAACAAATGGTACGTTTCTAGTGAGGCGTCCATGTCTGACCACAGACACATAAAGATAAACTTAAATATTGCCAACAAAGGCGAGACACTTACCTATAGGGATAGGAAAGCTACCGACTGGAACGGCTATATCCCTTAAGAAAGAAGTTATCAAAACAATTGATAAAAACATCAAAACCCTGGATCAGATAGAGTTGACAGTGGGGCGGATAGAGGAAGGCATACAAACGGCATTCCACCAAAACTGTCCGCTGAAGACCTCCGTGACCAAAAGGGATGTTCCATGGTGGAACAAAAGTCTGGAGCGTCTCAAGCGTCACACTCGGAACCTGTTTAACAGAGCGATGAGAGACAAAAACTGGGACGCCTACAGACAGTCACTTACAAAGTTCAACAAAGAACTGAGGAAGGCCAAAAGGAAATCCTTGAATAAATTCTGCGAGGAAATAAAAAACACCTCACAGGCATCTAGGATTCACAAAATAATTTCCAAGTCCCCTCATACACATATAGGGCTACTAAGGAAACTAGATAGGACATATACTGGCTCAGTGGAAGAAATACTCACGCTACTAGCTCAAGTACACTTCCCAAACAGTATCCCAATAGACGGATAACACAGGTCATGCTAGCAGTTATCGCAGACCCAGTGTGGAAGACTGGCGAATAGCCTCCCTTTTCTATTTAGACCCGACCGGATCATATGGGCAATCAATAGTTTCAAGCCCTACAAAACCGGCGGGAAGGATAACATCTTCCCAGCTCTGCTAGAGCAGGGGCTAGCAGTTATTCTACCAACGTTAATTAAAACCTTCAGGGCCAGCTTTGCCTGGGTATATATACCAAAAGCGTGGACCAAAAAAAAAGTCACATTTATACCCAAAGGGGGAGATAGAGACAAGTCCCAACCAAAATCATACAGACCCATAAGTCTTACCTCCTTCATGTTGAAGACCATGGAGAAGGTAATCAATCTGCACATCAGGGAGAACTACCTGACTAAGAGACCCTTGCATATAAGGCAACATGCATACCAGAAAGGTAAATCAACAGAATCCGCTCTAATGGATCTGGTGGATCTTATCGCACATGCAGTTGAAGAGAAAGAAATAGCCATCTGTGCATTTCTTGACATAGAGGGCGCCTTTGACAACACAAACACACAAACTATACTCAACAGTTTGGAAAATAATTGCATTGATAAAACAATCACAGGTTGGATAAACTCAATGCTTTGCAACAGAATTGCATCAACCTCCTTTCCCTCCTAGATCCTCCTCCCTTCTAGATACGACCATCAAAGTAAAAGTTAAGACAGGCTGCCCTCAAGGAGGCGTCCTATCACCTTTACTCTGGTCGCTGGTGGTTGACAACCTGCTGACCGTGCTTAATGAAGCTGGCTTCTACACCCAAGGCTACGCCGATGATTTGGTAATAGGCATAATAGGTAAATGCCAGACAACCATCTCCAATCTTATGCGACAAGCCTTCAGTATAATCGAAAATTGATGTATGACAACCCAACTATTGGTTAGTGCGTCCAAGAGGGTTGTCATTCCTTTCACAAAAAAAAGGATACTGGACAACTTAATACCGCGAACACTTTTTGGTGAAAGAGTCAAGTTCTCCAATGAAGTTAAATATCTGGGCATAATACTTGACCAGAAACTTACTAGGAACCCTCATATTAAATACATAATCAGGAAAGCTAAAATAGCTATGGGTACTTCTTGCAGACTAGTCGGTACAAAATGGGGCCTAAAACCTAAGGTAACTCTTTGGTTATACACAATCATTGTAAGACCTATGGTGACGTATGCATGCGTCGTATGGCACAGGAAGACCGACCAAGTCACATGCAAGGAAGCACTTACCAGCCTTCAAAGGATTGTCACTACAATGACAACAGGAGCACTTTCCTCCACTCACTACTTAACCTGAATCCCCTGCACGTGCAGGTGCAAATAGAAGCCAGGGTAGCGATAATGAGGGCAAAAAATGCAGGTAGGACAAAATGGAGATCAGTGGCAATGAATACCCTGTACAACAGCACCATAGAAGACAAAATGATGGCAATGCCATCTGATGTCATGCTATCCGAATATACCTTGACATTTAAAACCACCATTCCGGACAGATTAGAATAAGAAAAAGAAATACCTGGTAAGTCTAGTATCAACGATATCATTTGGTATACAGATGGTTCGAAAAAGGATGGACTTGCAGGGGCTGGATTCCACAGGGGACAACCGAAGTTGGGTACCTGGGCACTGTGGCATCGTAGGAAATGAAGTAGCCGACGAACTAGCCAGAATGGGGACAGAGGGGAGATCGTGGGGACCTGAACCCTTTTGCGGCATACCAAAATGCTCCATTACCAACTCGCTCAAAAGGTGGGGGCTAAACCAAAGCATCAAGCTATGGTCAAAGTCGCCAGGCCAAGAGCACTTCAAAGCGCTCTTAGTGGGCTTCAACGCAAAGTTCACTAAGAAGGCACTTACTATGAGTAAGAACCAAATTAGAATTCTTACCAGAACCCTAAACGGGCAATGCAGACTAAACAAACACATGCACAAGATGCGACTAAATGATACAAATGTTTGCAGGTTCTTCTACAAGAATGAGGAAACACCTATACACATCCTATGTGGCTGCGAGGCAATTTACCACACTAGAAGCCAGCACCTCGGAGGGCACTTAATCACACCTGACGACGTTAAGGCCAATCCACCAAGACATATAGTCGACTTCATGGTCAGACTAGAATTTGGAGATATCCTTTAAGGAAGAAAGAGGTGTCACAATAGATCTTTTAGGTCGCAGCGACTTCCGGGCTACACATCCCGGCCTCTATCCAGATACAATACAATACCGTGTACCATATCAAATAAAAGGGATTGTTGTAAGGACATCAAATATATTTTTTTTGTTTTTAAAGTTATTTAGTAAACACCATGAAAAGAGATCACCCCCCCCCCCTTATCTCTGAAGCTAGTGAGCCTAATATTTTGAAAAAAATACAAAAGATTCGATTAGATATTCGATAGAATTCTTAATCTATAGATTACAGGAAAACCAATATTAGAAGTTTGACAATTGAACATGAAGCAATTTTAGGGGCCAAACAGTAAATTGAAAAACCCGACGGTATAGTGTATCATGAAAACAAATGAAAAGCTTGGTGTAAAGGTCTCACATATGTATTTTTTAGCTATTTTAGAAAGTTCATAAAAATCGACACTCTCCCTCTTTAAAATTACGGAGCCACTAAGCTTATCAATTAAGTTTCTTACCATAGTTAAAAAAAAAACGAAGAAAAATACACGCACATAGTTAGATAGTTAGTTTTACCAGGGCGAGCAAGACAACCGCACTTAGGCTCCTGATTGGGCAATTGTGCGTGTTCTACTTATTCATTCTGTCACTCCAGCCAACCGATGTACTCCCAAAACGCCAGCAGCTTGCCCAAGCTGCTGCAGGCTTCATGAAGGGATGTTGGTGATGCCAGGAGTCGTGCCTGTTGTTCTGTTACACTCCGTGAGCACGTGTATTGTTGTTTCTCCTGCCTTCATACATCCTCTGCATAGGAGGCTATCCGTCACTCCTATTCTGAAAAGATGCTTGTTTAGGCGACAGTGGCCTGTGATGATGCCTATTGTTTTGCGCAAATTGTCCCTGGTCAGCCTGATGAGATTGCGAGTTAGTCTTTTGGGGTCGTCTCTTTTGTGTCTCTGCAGTCTTCGGTGTTGTTCTATTCTGCTTGGTGGGAAGTTTCTGTTTTTTCTTGCAGTCATGATTTTATTTGATAGGTAGGCAAGGGGATTAATGGCGCTGGTCCATATGTGATTAATTTGAATCCCTGCCTTGCCAATTCATCTGTTAAGTTGCTGTGCCCTTTGATCCATTGCAGGGTCATTGAGATTGGTCCAGTGATGTCCTGAAGGGTCATGTGTATCATGAGTCGACTTTTTGCAACTTGGTTGATACAGTGCCGTAGGTCTAGATAGATTCCTGTGTTGATCAAACTATTTACATACTTTTAAGTTAATACGGAACCCTTAGTGCGCGAGTCCCACTCGCACTTCACCGTTATTTTTTATTTATAATTATATATCGTCAAGATTCAGTAGCAAAACGCGTATGATTTAAGTATTATACCTCACCTGATGCAAAATGCATTTGGATTATTATAGAATAGAACGTTATAAGTCATATTTTTTAATGATTGCTTTTTATTCGTAAACAAAAGGAATGAACAAAAAAAATCGTAGAGTGATCTGATTTTGATATAATCAGGTAAGTAGGTGTATTCTCTACCATGGGCACATACCAACCCTTGAATATGACCATACCTTTCTGCTACACTACAAAACTATTTACATAACAGAAATTTAGATTACGTAAACAGCCGCGTGGGGTGTGACACACACCAAATATGCTCTAGAGTCCCAAACGTACGCTACCAAAACGGCTCATGATAGAATTAAGAATATCACCCATAAAATAATATATCCTAGAAGACCAGAGAGCTAAATCCAAATTTTTATAAGTTATGGTCTTAGAAACATGCGTTGGGGTGTGTCACACCTCACGCGCCCAATTAAAGGTTAAGCGTAGGTAAGTAGCCTATGTCATTAGGAAGCTCAGGACAGTCTATTTCTAAGTATTCAAGTAATAACTTAATTCAACAACATGGAATATTTTACTAAGATTCACACGCACCGATTAACGTCGAGAGTAATTAACTGTGTTAGGTCAGTTGCCGTAAGCTGGTTATACACTACTGTTGCATATGATCATTTATAACACATTCGACGTATTATTTTCTTGTTTTCATGACAAATAATCGATTTTTGACCGACTTCAACATGGAAATTCTGAGACTACAGATGACTAGCGGGGCTATATTTTTATATTTGCGATTCGATTTCCTACTTTATTACGGTATTCCGTAGCACTTTGTGCTCTTCATACTATCGTACTCCATGTAATAAATATAAAAATATAATAAGTATCATGTGAACTCCTTAACAATTAACGGCCCTGCACCGGAAAAAGCAACAATTTTAATTTTAATTTTAAAATCTATACTTTTATTATAAAGCTAAAGAGTTTGTTTGCTTATTTGTTTGACTTCACTGTTAGATAGCCCATTTACGAGCTCTACGACCAATAGGAGCTGAGTAGCAATGAGAAATGTTGTAAAAACGGGGAAAAATTACGCAGACGAAGTCGCGGGACAGCTAGTGTTAAATATTTATATATATATATATATATATAAATGTAGATGGACCAATTTTACTATATTATTCCTTTCTTTTTAGTTATTTTGTATTATGTAATTTATTTTTGGAAGGCATAATTTGTACGTTATTTTTAGAAAAGTTTTAAATGATGAAATAAGTTAATAATAACACGTGAAATGTAGGTATATCACTCAATTTAAATGTTATTTCGAATTGGGGTCTCTAGTGACCCCACGCGACGACTCGTGTCACGAAAAAGGCGCGATGGGTTAAAGACAACGTCCACTTTATTCACAAAAGTCATGATTTTTTTTTTATCCGACTTAGTGAAAAAAGGACTTTGATTTTATTTGGTAGCTTTTATAGACAAAGCCGAAAGCTTTCTCAAGACTTCGTAGAACCGAAATCGTAGACTTAATTGATTTTTCTAAGCTCTACAATGGATAACCTTCTTACGACCACTTTGTACCGTTCATTAACCTGTTGATATTTCAAAGTGACGCCTTACACAAAACCCTTTAATTTATTATTCAAGTGTGCTCATCTTAATCCGCTCTCTGTCACACGTTAGAAAATAAATGAACTAAGTCGCCTGCATTAGTGTCTTTGTTTAATTAAAATATTTCTTAGCTTTCGCGTTTTTATAGAGTCCGTGTGGTCTTATTTTATAGACTATGGGTCATAGTCTCATTATTATACTTGTTTTAAAGTTGAGTACCTACTTTTTTGTTCTTCGGTTATGAAGACGCACTGAGGGACGGCCTCTCATTAGATGGATTGACGGCCGACGACCAGGGAATCGTTGAATGCTGACCGCATAAAATGGGTCGTTGTAGAACTATTTGAGGGAGGCCTATGTTCAGAAGGGGACATCTTCGGGCATATGATGATATTGGTGAGCAAAGATGTTTTTTGTGTTAAATTCTTAATTATTATCTCCAAAATTTTACGGTATTTTAATTATTGGTTTAAAGTACCACAAAAGTAAAAAAAACGTAACCGTTATCTATAGGATCACTCGTGTTACTGTCTATCACAGCTAATATGCTCCGAATATACTGAATCGATTGGGTAGAAAATTTGGTACACGTATGAATTCTATGGCCCAAACACGGATGCATAACGTAATCGTAAACGTTTTACCATCACTATACAATATATTATATATACATGTATATGATAATGAAGAAAAGTTAACGCAAAGCCGGAGCGGATCTCTAGCAGATTATAACAGAACTGTCGTCGACCAAATGGTCGACCATTTTTGTGCTAGATAAGCGTTGACGTCTGGAGAATAGCACCGCTGAATATTCAGTAATTTGCGTTGTTAATCAGATGTCATCGCATCGTGCTTGAATATCACCGAAGTACCTATACTCTAATAAAACTGAAGTTACTTCTATCTCGGCGTAACGTCGGCTGTTTATACCTCCTAACTTAACACACGCGCAGCGGGTTTTGTGTTGTTTGGTTTCATCAATACAAAATGACTTCCTTAACATGAAAAGAGATTAAGTTACTTTACTAACTATTTCGACACGCGATTTCCTTACTAGCTTTGCTTCATTGTAAGGTGATTGATGAATATATGTTTGCAGTGTTTGCTTTTAGGTATTTTATGAGGCACTAGTTGGTCTGCGTCAATTTTCCCAGTTTACGCAACATTTTTCATTGGTAAATGGACTATCCAACACTAAAATAATTTTACAATTTGAGCCAGTACTTCTTGAGATTAGCGAATTCAACCAAACAGATAAACAAACAAACTCAGCTTTGTAATATTAGTATAGATTTTGTTCCACCATGATACCGTCACATGTATTAAACAAGCTATTGTTCCTATTTATTCGTTTATATCAATACGAGTAACAAACAAAGCAGAGCCAGAGCTCAGGTGCACAACCGGAAAGCGGCTCGCATCACTGAAATTATGACGCGTCTGATTTACCGCTCTGTTTTGTTTTGTCGAACCAAAAACATACCAAAAAAGTGTCAGGCTACGTAGAAATTCTTTTTTTATAATAGTGCTACTCTGTTGTTTATAATTAGCTCAGACGTCGAATTGCTTTAGGCCTTTTATTTTAAAGGGCCGCAATAATTATAAACGACAGTCCCAAGAATTTGTTTTTATCTAGACTAAAGTTGAAGAATTTGTTTGTTTGTTTGTATGGTTGAACGCGATAATCTCAAGAACTACTAGTTTGAATTGAAAAAATATTTTAGTGTAGGATAGCTCTCTATATTGAGGAAGGCTATAAGCTATATAAAATCACGCTACGCCAGTAGAAGCAGAGCATCAATGAAAAATGCTGCAAAAACGGTAAAAGTTGACGCAAACGAAGTAGCGCGGGTTCAGCTAGTTAAACATATTTATAAGATATTTAATTGCATTTCAAAATGTTTTCTGCGTTACACGGGTATGTTGTATGGTATAATTTACATTCGAAACCACATATTCAAATATTCACAACCTGTTAACGAATTCTTCTTAAAATAATATATAGATTATTCCGATAATAATTCTTGAACTGGTTGTTAATAGTTTATGCGAATATGTCCATCATATTAACAAGATTAAACATTTTCAATTGAATGTCAAAGCCACATTACTTGGGTTACAAAATGCAACTCTTATGAAAGTCTAACAAAATTAGGAATTTAAATTAGTATGACCACATTTCATGCCAAGTTCGCAAAAAGTAAGGCCAGAAAGAAAATTACTTGGCATAACAACTCATGCTCTTCCTCGAAAGTAGTATTTTGACATAAATATTGTTATATTTGCACCTATATACTATTCACAGTTATCTAAGCAAAGTTTTAGCTTCAAGGTAATAAATAGCCCTTTTCTGTAAAACAAAAATACTTTCAATATCTTTTTAAATTCATTATTTTATATACAAAAGAAAAATACAAACAGTAGTATATCATATACAAATAATAATACGTAGGAACACAGGCGAGCTTAACTCAAAATTAAGTTCTCTCCCAGCTAACCTTTGAGTTGTGGAGAAGAATGTTATAACTTAGAAGAGTAATAAGTGTATGTACAATAGATACGATTGAAAATAATCCTACTTAATAGGTACTTATATATTTATAATTTTATACACACACATACATTATAAATACATAAATAGGTATTATAATGTATGTCTGTGTTTCCATAATATTATGACATTAATAAAATATTTTAAAAATAAATCGTATCATCGGTCATTTTTACTAGGGCAGTTACGGTGCTATGACCTTGACGAAAGCCAGACTGAATTGGGCTTAACAGGCGGTTATCAGTAAGATAGTATACAGAAGATTATGGACAATACTCTCAAGGACCTTAGACATTATAAAAAGAATAGAAATGGGTCAAAATTGTGTAGGCAAAGAAGGATTACTTACTTTGGGCAAGGGTAAGATATGAGCTCTCTTCCATGATGTTAGAAAAGAGTTTGAGTAGAGAGAAGAATTAATAATGTGGGTACTAATAGGAGTGATATATTCTAATATGGGAAAAGCATTTGCAGTTGAAGACCATCATCGCCTACTGCTTTTGTGGATATGAACTGGATTGATTTCTGAATTTCTTTTTCTGAACCTGGGCGAAGAGAAAGAAATACTTGTCGGCAACGGAAGACTAGAGAGATAATTTAACGAAGAAGATTTGATATTATTAGGGATGGTAGTCGGAAAGCCAGAGAAATGAAAATTAAGTGCATTAAAGACTACGTCGCTCCCGCTATCGAGTGAGATTTGTCGGATGCCAAGGGACATATCATACTTGCTTTGTGTTAAGCATTTGAATCGAGTCATGAAGGTGGCGGCTCTTTGCATCTCTACACATACGACTGCACCGGTTGCGTAGGTTTTTATAAAGCAACCAATTAACATCTGTTGTGTACTTTTTAAAGCTTTGTTTCCTATTTTGCCATAAATACGTTATTATTATCAGATAGCCAAGGAGCAGGTAAGTGTTTAAACCTTACCAATTTTTTTGGAGCATGTTTGTAAATATTTGACTATTTGTAGAAATTTTAAGGTTACATTTTAAGGTACCTTGGATTTACTCCTCCATTTTTTCAATCGTATTGCAACTACCGGGGCCACAAGGTGACTGATTGTTTATCTTGTGAGTTTGCCCAGAATATATGATGGTTAGGTAAATCTCGAAAGAGTGTTTTGCTTGAGTGAACCTTTACCCATGCACTTTGCATTGGTAAAGCGCGCTGATGGATAAAAAACCTTCCTTGTACGTACGCAGTAATTATTACACTGGAGATTTATGAGAAGAAGACCGAACATGAACAAATGGAAAGGCTTCGTGGTATTACGTACATACAAGTTGTTTTCAAAGTATACATTTTGGGCTTACAAATAATTTGTTTGCCCTGGCTTTGCACAGATGCACTAATAAAATGAGACCATTTTTTTCATTTCTTTTAACATTTTTGTTTATATTAAACTTGTCGCAACATAAAACAGGCGATAGCGCAGATATAAAAAACTATAGGCCTATTTCCTTGGCTACCGTGATAGAAAAAGTGCTTCCTAATAAAAAACTTAACAACTACATTCAACTGCACGTCAATTAGTTTGGCTTTAGAGCCGGGCTGTCCACGGAAAGTGTTAATCTGTCTCTTAAGTGGTCAGGAACTACACAGATCGAAAAACTCCTACTTAAACAATGCTTGCTTCCTCGATCTATCCAAAGCGTTTGATTTGGTCTCCTATAGTATTTTATGGTATGAGAGAGACTTGAGAAAGCTGAAGTTCCTTCTGAACTGATAAGCACTCTGAAATGCTGGTACGGAGGTCAAATCAATCAGGTTTGATGAGCTACGGCCTTGTCGGAGCCGTATGGGTTGGAATGTGGGGTGAGGCAGGAGGGCAAACCTCACCTACACCTAATTTATACGTCAACGAACTGATTGAGACGCTCAGCAGAGAGCGAGCTAGTTGTTATATTGACGGTGTATGTGTTTACAACATCAGTTACGCCGACGATATGGTATTAATGAGCGCCTCGATTTGTGGTCTTCGGAAGCTGGTGGCTATCTGTGAAGACTATGCTAAGCTTCATGGTTCTTCAGTTTGGTTAAATGGAATACCCCTCACTAAAGTATATAATTAAGTAAGCGGCTAAGATATGTTTAAGTACCTTAAACATATCTTAGCCGCTGAAGGACAACGAAGACATTGAGAGAGAGCGGAGGGCAATGCCGGTTAAAGGGAATATGATAGCAAGCAGGTTTCCACGTTTCACGCATGAGAAAAAAGATGCGCATCCCTGTTGCGCCAGGTGCGAGTCAGCAGTGTTCTGAGCTCCATAGCGAGCAGACTTCACTGTTTGTATGTGAGTCACATCTACCTAAGTGTGGTGTAAGTTGCAATGCTTCACATACAAATAATAATTATTTGTTATTAGGTTAAGTGCTTAGAATAGAAATATTGACATAGGAATAAAAAATATTGTTACTAACACACCGAGTCATGTTACTTGTAATAAATAAATAATTATTATTATTTTTATAAATACACTTCAATCAATTTTAAACCCTCTTTGAAATGTTGTCCTCTATTCTGAATTAAGCAAACATTAACAATGAATTCACCAGCTTGTGTAGTCATTTATTAAAACTTTTAAACATGTGTTTATGAACGGTACCTTATCTATGTGAAATATTTTATTCCCGATCAAATTCCTGTGACTGATCACAAATGGACTGTCTAGTTGTAGTGGTCGTTATCGGGCTAACTGCTTTCACGGTCGGGAAAATTCGATTTAAATTTGCAATCTGGTAAATATCTTTATAACATTGAAATCCATCAAAAGTTTATAAACGCTCTTATAAACTTACAGAGCCAATGGACCTTTTAAGGCTTTTTAAAATATTAAAGGACAAAAGAACTTGATTCAGGTTAAAATGGCCACTCTTAAACGACAGTCTACTGAAATGTTTTCGAGATACGGGACTCAACGACGTTGTTAAACACATCGTATCGATATATGGTAACCATGCTTACCATGAAATATTTTTGGATATAAAAATGCAGAGTAAATTGGTTTTATCGGAGTTCATCATCGTGAAATACGAGACTGAATGAGATAACATTTTTGGCAGTCACTTGAATAAACATGTTAATGTCTGGTGTAGTTTATATTCTTAACATATGTATTTATGTTCACATTATGTTGGAATACAATTATCTTTTTTTTGTGTTTTTTGGTTTCGGCTTTGTTTAAGATGGTCTCAAAGTGTTTCAAGTAGTCATGTCAAACCGTTCGTAAATTACAGTTTTAAATCAACGAAACTGTTTTTAAATTAATGAGTTTTGATTTATCTCCTTTTATAAAGATCAAGACAAGCATATTGGACACCCTATTCAATATCTGACTACATTAACACATAAGTACCCATATAACATAACGTCATAGAATTTATAAACTAAGCGAACTAAACCAAGGTACCCAGAGATAAGGACACAAAGCGATCGAAACTTTTCCATTCAATGTTTGAAGTGTTATCGGAAACGGACACTACGTTCCTAAAATTTTCAATAAGTTTCAAGATAACAACAGTTTGGCAAGTTTTAAAATAAACCTTTGTTTTGTAGAAAGGACCAATGTTACTCGGGTAATATTGATCCTTTCAACTATCATTTTGGCTTCACCGTAGCCAAAAGGAAAGTACCAATTTGATTTTTTTAGCCTGTGTATGTTCATCAGATGCGAAGGGTTAAAATTTTCACAATTTGCAGAGGTAATTTGAAGGCATAATATTGAGTGACTAGAAGTCAAAGGGAAGCCGAAAAGAATGATGTTCTACGAATCAGCCGCCACTGGTGTTCATCTGTCTCAACTGTTGGTGCTCAGTGGGTTGGTTAGTCCGGAGGTGCCTACCAATTGACTTAGTAAGGGTACCTGTCACAAATTTTCTTTGTCTCTCATTTTGTATGGAATCTGTCAATCTATTTCAAATTCAAAATTCTTTATTCACTTAGGATGCAAAATAAAATACGTCGGGATTCTACACGTACAGTCGCCTGCACTGAAATGTAAACATGTGACAAATTTTCAAATATGTTTACACATATTTGAAAATTTGTAGGATAATTGAAAAAAAAGATATATACAGATATATTTCAGGACTTAATCGCGTGAATTATTTAATATATATCTAATATGTATAAAAATCGCGAAAGTTTAAAAACAATAAAAAATTGTTAGTTTTTATGATATGTAAACAATGCAGTTGCTTTTTATGGTTCCGTAGTCAAAATGGCAAAACGGAACCCTTATAGTTTCAAAATGTCCGTCCGTCCGTCCGCACCGTTGCTCAGAGACTGTTAGTGCTAGGAGGCTGTAATTTTGCATGGATACACATATTACTTACGCCGACAAAGTGAAAGAATAAAATCTTAAAAAAATATTTTTCATCAAATCTCCTATATGTTAAGTAGGGGTGTGATTTTTTTCTTACCTACCCCATCGTGTGAGATATTATTAGATAGGTATTTTAAAATCTTTTAGGGGAGACAAAAACCAATTTTTAGATTTAAGGATCCGTTTATAAAATATAAAAATAGTTGATGTTGGGTATGAGAAAAAATCACAGTAGTAGTATATATAGTGAAATTAAAAGATAAAGAAAATAAACTATCACAGCTAGGTAGGCCTTACAAGTTTTTTTTACAACGAGTAACAGCTGATCAAATGAGAAGTAATAAAAGTTTTGTACAAATTTCATTGAAAAATATTATTATGTAGATATAACGTAAGTATGAAAGTAAAGACGTCACACTGCTTCTTACAAGTGATTGGGGTTTAGTCGGACATGAATTTAAGGAGCTGGTTGTATTTATAGGTATTTCAGCAAATAAATTATTAAAAGTTTGCGCTAGATCTAAACTGTCAGTTACAATTTTATTACCAACACATAATTCAAAATTATGATCACGTGGCTTGGCCCGCCCACTTCTGCATTGATCATGTTTCAAGTGGCTTTAATTTTATTTTCTGCTTGTTTAATGTTTTTACGACTTGGCGGCAGCACAAGTCTTTTTAAATATTTTGAAATAATTTTTAACTTATTGAACAAACGTAGGCTCCAAATTATATAGCTCCATACCATGCAATTCATACAACTTAGCTCTACTTATTTGTATTCCTGTTGTTGCCCAATCACAAAAGCAAATTTTTAGATTTTTATAAAAAGTCTTAGTTGTGAAAATATTATTAAAATCATATTTGATAATGTTAAACAAAGACGCGTAAAGGTAGTTCGGATCATCCTGTCTAAAACCTATATTAACAATACAGACAGAAACATTTGTATTAAATTTGTTTAGGCGGACTGTACTCATCGGCCTTTATGTGGTCTTGTTCACTTTAGCCACTGTATTAATAGAAAATTTGAGTGAAGTTAAATCACTCAATATGACCTCATTATAACAGCTACAGTTGCTTAAAATACTATCTAAGCATGTGGCAGAATGTGATGTGATCCTTGTTGGTGCGCTAAACAAATGTTTCAAACTAAATGAGTTAAATAAAGTACATAATCTAATACACATAGGTGACTGCTCAAGTATATTAACGTTAAAATCGCCACATACTCCTACATGCTTTTTACCATAACTAAGAACTTTTAGTACATCTTCAATTATTGTCTCGAATAAATTAAAGTCAATCTGTGGTGGACGGTAGACACAAACAACAATATGCTCCTGTAATTCTTTACAAGAGAGTTCTACAGTACGCTCGACAGAACGAGTTACAATATCTTTACGTTCTTTAATGTTCACATGATTAGAAATAAAAATCTACTCAGGCAGAGTTGGTAGTGGCTGACAGCAAAGTACGCCACCAGTACAAATTGGGTGAAGGCCGCGGACATCGGGTGAGGCTGTTATTGTGTCTGATGTCAAACTATTAGTACTTTAATTTGAAAGTTTATTGTGTACAAAGATCGTAGAATTAGTGATAGTTTTAACTTTAAAATGGAAGTTTTCAACAATTTACAGGAAGATAGATAATAAAGAAAAAATGGTTAAGGCTACGTCAAATTTTAAGAACTCTATTTAGGAGCGTTTAACAACAGCGTATATTGAAACTAGGCTAAAAAACTTTGAGAACCAATGGTCTATGTTTTGTAATAATCACACCAACATCATTGGTCAAATAAAACAGCTGAGTTCCACAATTCTGATTATCATAAGAGTTGTTTGTATGATATTGTAGAAGAATTGTATGTAGAGCATAAAAGTGAAAAGGAAATGTTTTCTAAGATTGGTGGAGGTTCAACAGGTTCATCACAATCGTTCGCTTCATGTTATCAGGTGAAGACAAACCGTCAACAATTCCGTCGTTTTCGGGGAAGTATGACGAATGGCAAACTTTTCGAGATTTATTTTTAGGATTAGTACATGATAACGCAGATTTAGAAAACTCACAAAAGTGTTATTATTTGAAGGGGCATCTGACAGGGGAAGCGGAACAATTACTAAGACACATTAAAGTAACATCTGGCAGTTATCAAATGGCTTGGTCTAAATTAGATAGTACTTATAATAATAAAACATTTCTAGTGAATAATATCTTAAAGCACTTAATGAATCAAAGGAAGATCACAAGTGAATCGGCCTCCGGAATTAAATCCATACTAAATACAACCACTGAGTGTTTGGATTCAATGAAAAATTTAGGAATCGATATCACTTCATGGGATGTATTCATCATTCATATAATTAGCAAAAAAATAAACATTAAAACTCGGAAGTCATGGGAATTGCAAATATCAATAAAAATAATATAATATAAATTGCCTACGCTTGTACAGTTTTTTGACTATCTTAAAAGTCGCTATCGAGGACTTGAAAGTTTAGATACCAAGCCCGAAGATATTAAGAGGGATAATAAATTTCATTAAAATACGCAATTCTTTACGTTGTCAAACAAAAATCCAACGAGGAGTGTACATTATGTTCCGCTACACAAAATAACGGCATATAAACAATTTAGTAAGCAATCAAATGAAAAGCGACGTGCTTTCGTACATGAAAAAGATTTATGTTTTGTTTGTCTTTATGATAATCACCCAGCCAGGTATTGCAAAACTTCAATTTGATGTCTGTTATGTAAACATAGTCATCATAATTTGTTACATCCTACAAGTGTTTCTGAGTCTGTTGATAAGCGCACCAGGGCTGCTCAAGATGACATTTCATTATCACGAATAAAACACGAGGATCATCGGGTAACGACCGCATTAGCGGAAGGGTCTAACAACCCACTAGTTGCTTGTTTTGCAATAGGAAAAGGTAGGCAAGCAGTTTTACTATCGACTGCTTTAGTGGATCGTACCATCAGAACTTTGCTAGACCGAGGGTCGCAAAGTTCATTTGTGACTGAATCATGTCAAATGCGAAATCTACGCAAGATCCTAAGCTGCAACTGAGAATTAATGCTCACTTTTTGAAGTCAGTTACAGATCTACTTCCTGTGAATAAGATAAAAGGGTAGATTGTGCATAATTATAGAGGACTTGGCTGATCCTGAATACTATGAGCCAAGGAAAGTGGATATTTTGTTAGGTGCTGAAGTTCATAATCAGATTATCCAAACAGGTATTAAAAAAAACTCAAAAGGTACTCTGTTGGCACAGTAATACCTCTCTAGGTTGGACACTATCGGGTGTATCCGAGGTGGATTATAAAACCAATAATAAAGAAGGTAGCGACATTATAATTTGTTAAAATGCTCTCTGTAACGAAGCAATAACAAAAGCCATAATACTTCTTAAGGACATGGCTAGATGGCGCTTGCGAGGGCCCAACTCGTATGCAACAAGGGAAGAAAAATTTCAAGTTTAGTAACATAGTTCAGGTTGGATGGTTCGGCTTTCGCGCTCCGGTAAAGCGATCGGGAGTCTCGGGTTCGATTCCTGGGTCTGAACTTCAATTTTTTCTCTCAAATGCAATTATTGTATTTATAAAGTAATTGGCAAAAAATACCTATAAAAAATACTATAAATCTAACAACGTTTGAATTTTGATCTTTGTGTGATTACTGCATAATATGCAGTTATTTTACATTTCTTTAGATTCTACCATCATTAATCAAAATCAAAGTCAAAGCAGAATCATCATCAATAAAAAACCATCAAGTCTTATTGCTATAAAAAATTCTAAGCATGAAGCTTCATTAAGTTATAAAATAATATAATTTGTCTATGACAAAAATCAAAATCAAAGCAGAAGGTATTATATAAAATAACTATATATGAAGTACTAGCTTTCGTTCGTGGCTCCGTCCGCGTGAATGTCGGTTATCGCCATAAAAAAAAACTATCCTATGTTCTTTAATTATTATCGATTTATATTATCTAATTTCATCTATATCTGTTGAGCTATTTAAGCATGACAACAAAACAAAGACAGATAGAGTTACTTTCACATTTTTAGGGTTTCGTAGCCAAAATAGCAAAAAACGGAACCCATAAAGTTTCGTCTGTCTGTCTGTCCGTCCGTATTTCACGGGCATTTTACTCAGAGACTTCTCAATACTGATGAAATTTAGTGAAAAGGTGTCTTATAGTGGCCGCTACTTAGTTTGTTAGCTAAATAATAAAAATAAATATTTTTAGGGAAGGCACTCCATACATGTAACAGAGCTTCTGTTAGTGGAGTGCCTCCCCTAAAAATGTTTATTTTTAACATTTTTTTTTCATTAAATGACTTATTATTCTATTTATCTGTAATACAATTTATATTCATCAATAACATGTACTAATTTATAATTCAGTGTTTTAACTGCGATTACAATTTAATTCACCAATGGCATGTACTAATTTATTATTCAATTATTTATTGTTTGATTTTAATTTTTTGAAAACTCTATCAATATTGTTTGTAGAAAATCGTGCAGTATCCCACACATGTCAATATTCTTCGGTTGAACGTTATATATAGCTGACAGGCGGTGTAAACAGCGTGTAACAGAAAATCAATTTCGTTCAACTATCGACTATCATTAATCACTAATGATTTTGCGGTGACGCGATGGCTTGGAAGAAATTAGCGATATCGTCTTCTAAAGTCGGTTAACGTACGCACAGTCACGCCTCGTTGGGAGCTAAAATACTTAAAGTGAGTGATTGGTACAGATTTACGTGTTAGATAGTGAACGAAAAGCAAATCTAGTGGGTATATTTCTATACGTATGATAGACATTCGGATGTAGGATTGGGCATGCCACCATGCGTAAAGGATTATTTCTGCAATTTTTGCTTGCTTTAAAGAAAATAATAAAAAAATAATTTTTAAGCTACTAGATTTATCACTTTTAATAATCCATTACTTATCATCAATAATAATCTAAATTATAAATACAAGAATAACAATAATAAATTAATGTCAAATTATGATGTAAAACAAGTTATTAAAATGAAATTATTATAAATACAAGAATAACAACAATAGATTCAATATCAAATTATAATGTTAATAGTTATTAAAATGAAATAATTATAAATACAAAAATTAATTCATATCAAATTAAAATGTCAAAACTAGCTAATAAAATAAATTAATACACTGCCTCTGTGGCGCAGTGGGAGTGTGTCCGACTGCTACGCAAAAGGTCGTGGGTTCGATCCCCACACGGGACACCACTTTGTGTGATCCACAAATTGTTGTTCCGGGTCTGGGTGTAATTTGTGTCCGTGACTTGTATGTTTGTAAAGTCCCCCGTGACACAGGGCTTGTAACCTACTGCGGGAGTAGTCCTTTAAAAAAAAAAAAAAAATATATATATAAAATATGAATAACAATATAAGACGCTAAAAGGTTTTGTCAGCTAAATACTCATCTACTGAATAAAATGCTTTATTTAATAATAATGATTGTAATTTACTTTTAAATAATTTAATGTTTTCAGAAGATTTAATAGTTTTCGGTAGTTTGTTATAAATCTTTGGTGCCATTGCAAATATACTTTTGTGTAATCAGGCGTAACTTGTCAGATCCGCGACGACTTGTTACTTCTGAGAATTCTTCCCAATTTCGCTTAACGAACAAAGCTGTTTCTAGTATATACAGAGATGGCATCGTAAGTATTTTCATTTCAATAAAATGAGGTTTGCAAGAATCAGTGGTGCAAATATTACATAAAGCTCTGATGCAACGTTTTTGTGCCTTAAAAACTAAGTCTTTACCAGTAGCATTGCCCCAAAATACTATACCGTATCTCAGAGTAGAAGCAACTAGTCCGTGATACGCTGTTAGAATCGCCTCTTTATTAACTGTTTTGTTAAGCATATACAGCGCGTATGCATACTGGTTTATTTTATTGCACTATTTTCGAGCCATGTTGTTATTTTGGCTAAACTTATTTCAGGTAGTTGATAAGCTGCTGCCCATGAAGGTCCATGGAAAATGAGTGCAGTGTCATCCGCAAACATTAGGAGATCTACATTAGGTAGTAGGTGTTACATTAAACAGATCGTTAACATATATCGGACAGAGTGTAGGACCAAGCGTGCTGCCTTGTGGTATTCCAAATATGTAGATGGCATTATCACTTTCATATTGGTTTACTTTAACGCTTTGTGACCTATTATCTATATAGTTTTTAAACCATTCTAGTGTAATACCCCAAATACCAATATTCTCTAATCTAGTTAATAATATTTTATGCGACACTGTATCAAATGCTTTTTGGAGGTCTAAGAAAACTCCTATACATTTATCATTATTGTCTATGTGTGTAGTTATAGCTAATGTTAGTTGGAAAACTGCATCTTCTGTTGATTTGCCCTCTCTGAATCCAAACTGATTGTTGTTCATTATGTGTTTTTTTTTCATTGTATGATATAATTCTTTGCTATTCTAATATTTTTGAAATTGTTATTAAAAGTGATATGGGCCTATAATATTTGGCTCGTATTTAGGGCTGGTTTTGTGTATTGGACAAACTACAGGTTTCCCAAATATTTCAGGAAATACCCCAGATTCAAAACTCATGTTGCAAATATGTGCAATGGGGAATACTAATGACATGACGTTTTGTAAAAGTATGTCAGTTGTTATTTTGTCCCATCGGGGTGCAGTATGAGATCTTAAACCATTGGTGATTTTACTAATTTCACCTGGCTCTGTAGGAATCATGGACATAGAGCCAATTGGGGTGTTTGTTTGTCTAGTTAAAGATGCCAAATCATTTTCGTGTAACTTCATCTTATTTGGTATTTGATTAGCCAGTTTATATTCTACTGAAATAAAATGACTATTTACGATATTAAGAGAGTCTATGTGTGATGTATGGAGGTTGAAACGTTCAGTTAGTGTCGATTTATTTTTATTATTACATAAATCGACACCAACTGAATATTATATACTTATACTGTTTTCCTGGTCTCTTTTAAATCTTTATCGTTCTCTATAGTTTGTTTTGAAAATATTGTTTTTTAAGTCTTTTACTAATATTATTGCATGTGTTTCTGTATTTTAAATAAGTGACAATTAATGATGTTTATGCATTTTGTCTCTTTTTCTAATTGATTTTATGATTCCCTTAGCTATCCAAGGTTTGAATGGCAGGTAGCGTTTTGATGCCACATTAGTTTTTGTATGACTGTTTATAATTGAAGTAAGTTTGGTAATAAGGTTAAAGGTGGCGTTATTTATGTCGTCAGTACTATATACGTCTTCCCACGATTCCTTCATTATCTGTTTTTTTAATGCTTCATAGTTAATTTTGTTTGCCTAATTATTGTTTTCTGTTTATTTATGTGTGTTTTGTTTATGAATAGTAATATTGGGGAATTATCTGTAATTTGTTGTTCGAATAATATTGTTTTCGGTGTACCATTTGTTTTAACCATAAAATGATCAATGCACGTATTGATCCTGGTAGGTCTTGTAATAGCTTGTCTAAGACCTTGCATAGCCATCAGATTTTGAGACAAGACAGTCGCCTTCAGAAAATAGTGGTTCAATTGAGAAGGCTTTTATATAGTTATTTACATAAACTACTATGTTATAATTATGGTTCAAGCTGATCTTAGTCCAAAACATATTATAATTGGTAATCGATGGTGGGTTGTTTGCGTCAGTCCAACATTCTGTTAAAACTATAACGTCAATAGTTAAAGCAGAAATAAAAACTAGTAATTCATCTAGATTACGATGAATGCTTCTTATATTTTGAGTTAGTACAGTTAATGATCCTTTATTATTTTTATCGTAATTAATGGTTTGTGCACACAGTATCGTCAAGAAGAGCGCATTCTATTTGAGATACAGAGTTGTCCACTTCAGATACAAAGTAATTATTAATGGAATCGAATTTTATTTTCTAAGAATGAATGCATTATAGGGTTACTACTTAGTACTGACATACAGTGCTGTGAGGCTTTAGAGAAGTCGTTGCATACTTTGTTGCTACTTAAATTGTAATTTATGTGGTTGCAGTGTATGTGTATTTGAGAATTATTTATGCTTATTAAACATAGTGGATATAATATTATCTTCTGTATAACACAGAAGATAGTTTATATACAACTTTGTACGGTAATCCAATTAAGATATTTATTTTAACTATCCGAATGTAAATAGGGTGGTCTGTTATTCTTATACTATTTTTTACGCCATGCATATTTGCACGTGGTAAATAAAATCTTCGTTATAATTATAAAAATCTATGTATCGCAGTATGAGTAGGATGATGCATTTGTATATGAATATCGTGTGGAAATATACGTGTGTTAAATTTTTGTTCGTTCGAACAGGTGTATGAGTTGAAGTATGCTCACTGCTTATTATCAAACTACTATTTACTAAACTATAATTAAATAAAAAATGTTGCTCTAAAGAAAAATAGGCATTGCGCACGATTATTTTATCCCGACTAGAATCATATAAGAGAGAGTGAATATTATGCACAAAGTTAGTTAATACATTGTTATGAGGTATATATCCATTAGCAAGCTGAAGTGGCAGTGGGCTGGCCATATTAGCCGAAGAACCGACAACCGTTGAGGTAAACGAGTTCTTGATTGGAGACCGCGGCTCGGCAAACGTTGAGTAGGACCCCCTCAGGCCAGGTGGAGTGATGATTTACGCAAAACGGCTGGCAGGAGCTGGATGCGAGAAGCCGAAGATAGAACAAAGTGGCGTGCAATTGGAGAGGCCTACGTCCAGCAGAGGACTGCGATAGGCTGATGACAATATATCCATTAAATAAGGCATGTTAATTACATACGCACGTTCTATCCCAATTTGGGCTATGAAAGTAAGTCCTCTCACAGCTATTTAACATGATAAAAAATAGATAAAATGCTACAACTAAAATACATCAGACAATTATCATTTAATAAGTTTTCAAGGTCTATTTTTCCTTTTATTTGTACGTATTTTCTGTGCTCATCCCTTTTCATTAATACTCTTCCATTTGAGGTCCAAACAAATTTGAAGTAGTTCTTTTTGGCAAGCTCTCGTGCTAGGTAGAACAGCTTACGTGTTTTAGGTGGTCCGATACGTAAACAAGCAAAGACGGTCCGGTTATTCCTAGGTGTGATGAATTCAGTTTGTCTTGTTGTTGTTCCTGATTGTGTTTTTATGGCTTTAAAGATTTTACTTTGTGATTGTTGCGATGTAAATTCAATAACAATAGGTTTTTTAATAAAGTGTGCACCATTCAAATCAAATTTTCTATCGAACACATTGTACATATCCAAATTATTCCAATAAAATATTACATTTTCATTTTTCATGACAGTAAAAATTAAAAGAACAAAAAGTATTTTTCTTGAAACCCGGCTTTAATCCCTGGGGCTAAACGTGTGCCCGGTTTTAGTCAAAGCACTTTGCCATGTTATGTGCGAAATGTTCCGTTTGTTACTTTTATACTGGTGCCAACGACTTTTCAAGGATTTTGCCTGCAGTTTTATCTCTGGAGTAAACGTATGCGAGAATAAGCACGATTTGGGAAAAGTTTTTTTTGGAAATCCATTAAAGTGCAAAATGTTCAAATAAATGTTAGCTGAAATGGACAATTAAAATTATGAACATCGTATAGTTTGTTCCGAACCCTAAGGCAACCAGGAAGACAATGGAACCTATTACTAAGACTTCGATGTCTGTTCCAAAAGTAGGTTCCTATCTGTGATTGTACAGATAGGAACATATCACGGCTGTATAAAAAGACCCTTACTCGATTGCACCAAAAGAAAGGTAATGTTGTTCGAGCATATGTATATGGGTGTAACACTAACACGAAATTTGATCGCATAGGATACATAAGACTTATCCACTTCTGAAATTAAACAAAAAGAAAAATTATTGAAATGCGGTTGACCAAACAACACTGACCTCAATAATACTTTTACAAATACTTTTGACTGCCTCTGTGGCGCAGTGGGAGTGTGTTCGACTGCTACGCAAGAGGTCGTGTCCACTTTGTGCGATCCACAAATTGTTGTTCCGAGTCTCGGTGTACTTTGTGTCTGCGGTGACTTGTATGTTTGTAAAGTCCCCCGCGACACAGGGCTTGTACCCTACTGCGGAAGTCGTCATTTAAAAAAAAAAAATACTAAAAACGCTGAATCCCGTTTCGATAGTCCTGTGAACATGTGACAACTGGCCGTTGTCGATATCCTTGTTACACAAGTCTGGACTTCGATTTGATTTTGTCAAATGACCATCCAATGTCAATCAAAAACACGTTGCAGGTCACAGCGGCAGAATTTTTTTATTAAAATTAAAAAGTATTCGAGTTTATTGAAGTGTTTTATCTCTACTTCACTACATAGTATAAAACAAAGTCGCTTTCTCTGTCCCTATATCCTTATGTATGCTTAAATCTTTAAAACTACGCAACGGATTTTGATGCGGTTTTTTTTAATAGATAAAGTTATTGAAGAGGAAGGTTTATATGTATATATATTACGGGTCTTAATCGCGTGAATAATTTAAGGTAAAATACCTTGTTTATTGCCCGACGTTTCGACCGTATTGCAACGGCCGTGGTCACGGGAAGACTAAGTCTTCCCGTGACCACGGCCGATCTCCGATTAAGACCCGTAATATATATATTTTAATAATGTGTACAAATCGCGAAAGTTTATCAACATTTATAGGTTTATATGTGTAATAACATCCATATATTTTATACCCGTGCGAAGCCGGAGCGGGCCGCTAGTATATTATAAAGCTGAAGAGTTTGTTTTAATAGTCCATTTATCGAGGAAGGCTACATAAGGAAGGTTATATAACATCACGCTACGACCAATAGGAGCGGAGCAGCAGTGAGAAATGTTGCAAAAACGGGGAAAAATTACGCAGACGAAGTTGCGCGGGACAGCTAGTATATCATATAAAGCTAACCTTAAAAAAGTCAAATCGTATAATTTGGCATACACATTAACGTTGAAATATAAAACATGTTTTTTTATATGTTGTTTTTATTTGATTTTGTCCCACTGGCCTGTTGGTCTAGTGGTGATTGTACTGTTAAGCCGGAGATCGTGTGTTTGATCCCCACACGTGGATAAAACTTTGTGCGATGAGCTCGATGGTTCATTTTGTGTCTGGGTGTTATTTATCTATAATATGTATGTATTTAGAAATATTTATGTATGTTTGTCAGGTGTCTAGTTTCCAAGCTCTCCTTAGTTTGGGATCAGATGGCGATGTGTGAGTTGCCTCAAGATATTATTATGAATAAATCCGCATTTCGATTATCCAAACTTTATGCCCTCTTGTCAATGAGCTGTCATATAGCAGATTCCGGCATATGACATTCCGAATTAGTCTCGGTCCCAATTCGTTCGGATAATCGAGGTTTTACTGTACATTGAGTAATCTTATTACATATTCCAACTACACTGCTACTATTGTTAGTTCTTAGTAATTTTATGTTATTGGATTCAAATTTATAAACACGATTTTATGAATTCTCATTTGACGTCAATAGATTGGTTAATTCAAGTATTTTTTTTCGATTGCCAATGTAAAATATAGCAAAAAAATACATCCAAGGCATTTTCGATTTTATCAACAAATTTAACAAAACATTTGTTTGGTGCACTATAGGTAGATGACACCGATCAGGAATATGAAAAAAAAAACATTTCTGAGTTCTGTCTATAAGTTTTAGTTCATAAAATAACTAAATAAATTTAAAAATTCAATTCATCGTTTTCAGTGTTTTTTAATCTGTTTTATAACACCATGAAATAGTAGCCACCGTAGTATCAATTGTCAACTGTTCGATGTAATTGTCATACAAATGGTCACCACATTTGTTTACACAGCCAACTGACGTTATTACCACAGAGAAATATGGCGTCCACTGCGTCCAGCGTTTTCATCAAATTACGCGAGAAATTTGAAAATGTAAAATTTAAATGCATTTTTATGACACTTATCGATTGAACAAAAATTTTGTGGTTTGTGTTTAGTGGCTGTTGTATTGTTTGCTGATAGCTGTAGTAGAAGCTCTCTCAAGATTGGGTTAAGATGGTCTTGTGTGAGTTGTCTGATATTAAATAAATTGTTCAATATTGTTGAAATATGTCAAAAAATGAAAATATATCAAGTCAAGGTGCAAATAACAAAAAACCGACAGCTTTGAATAATTGCATCAGCAGAAGTGCGTATGTTAATGTCACTTAGGCCATTTAGTTGAGAAACGCAGTTTTTCAACAATAACTCAATGACGGTATATCCGATCATATCCAAAATATATTTAGTTTAAAGTAGTCGGAGCGATTATTTCCAAAATATTCACTCGATCAAAAAAGTTTATTAGAAAAAAATATTTTATACATGTATGGAGTGCCCCCCCCCCCCCCCCCCCCATAAAATATGTATTATTATTATTTAGTCAAACTAAGTAGCGGCTACTACAGGACATCTTTCCACCAAATTTCATCCATATTCATTGAGTAGTCTTTGAGTAAAATGCCTCTGACAGACAGACAGACAAACAGACAGACGGACACGACGAAACTATAATCGTAAATAGCTCCTATCATACATGGCAAATTTTTTAACGATTCGTAATATCAATGCAATGTGTACATTAATGTGGCCTGAAATGCTTCGTGTAACCACGGCTTGTGAGTCACCACTTTACAGCCTGGTTGACATAGTGCGGTGTGTTTATATAGATTCCCGAACTATACCCTATGTTTGTACGGAATCCTCAGTGCACGAGTCCCACTCGCACTTGATCGGCTTTTACATAATAAATGTTATCTTTTAATTGTTTCTATAAAGTCATCATACAGTTAAGCATTTAATATTGATACGCAAAAATTCAATTATTTGTTTTATTTATAATACTAGAATTTAAATTCAAGTAAAATTTAGGAGAATTTATTCGAAATCATTCTAGAGAATATTCCCGCTTCGAATTTTCTCTTAGAGAATTATTGGGAATTTATGTTATAGATAGTGAAATCTTTCAAGTAAAACATTAAAAACACATGTATAAGTGTTATCAAATAACAGTAGGTTTTGCGTGATAAAAACAAACGCTCTGTTACCATAATGTTACTGTAAGTGAGTGACTTTGAATTAAAACTTTTAGATTTTAGACATTTTGCATAGAATAGATTTTTTAACTATTCCATAGAACTTACACTGACATGAGAATAGGTTCTCACCCGAAATAACTAATAACTTTAAATTGAAACGCCTAATATTGCGAACTATTTCCTATAAGCTTCACAATAGATAGGTTATCGAAAATTAATTAGTTTGGGTTAGATCGACTCGACACCCATCAATACCTCTGGTATTAGTCGATTAGTTCAGCTGTCACAAGTCAATGAAATTTTGATGTCTACCTGGATGTATAAATTAACTATCATGCGACCATTGTGACCTTGTGTCTGTTTCGTCAACAGGTTGAGTGACCTCAATCTGTTATAAATAATATCTAATATATAAAATTCTCGTGTCACGGTGTTTGTAATTTAACTCCTCCGAAACGGCTCGACCGATTGTCATGAAAATTTATGTGCATATTGGGGAGGTCTGAGAATTGGACAACATCTATTTTTCATCCCCCTAAATGTTAAGGGTAGTCCACCCCTATTTTTTTTTTAATTTTTAGGTAAATTTTTATTTTTTATTTTTTTATGATACCGGATTCAAAAATACATACAGCCCTGAATTTTCACCCTTCTACGATCAACCCCTATTTTTTTATTTACCCCTATTTTGCAAAAACGGGTTAATTTGACGCAGACGAAGTTGCGAGGGTCAGCTAGTATATTAATATTATTTCATTTTGTATCGTGGCGTACAAATAATACGAAACTTCTTAAATTGGTCGCTTTTATATGTCCTGTTTCTTCACAGGACGCCAAAAGGCTTTTAAATATTAATTTCTCGTCAAAACGGTATTCAGTGCGTGTAAATACATTCATTGTAAGCCTTAAAAAACTGCAAGTGCGGTGAGAAAATTCCATTCGGTGATCGGTAAAAAGCCGGATGTATAAAAGAGGTCTAAAGTGATTTTACTCTCTTCTTTTACTAGTACTTCTCTCTTACTATCTATAACCTTTATATAAACACGTCTTACTTTGCTACACTTGTGATTTGGAAATTCATTTAACCTACTACTGATTGTATTGATGCACTGTACAAACATTTACTGTAAACATCTCTATTCATCACTCATGTTTTAACAAAATAAAAATATCTTTATCTTTATCTACTGTTAAAAAGACTTAAAATTTGACATTTGATACTAAAAAGCATCAGAGATTAAGTTTTTGCCCGTCAGCTATTTTACACAGTAAAACATGATAACTCTTACGAATTCTATAATTACTGACTTGTTTTGTTGGACATAATATCAAATTACCGACCATAGAATCTAATTTCAAATTATACTCTGCTAAACTAACTGGCGAACTATAACTTGAATAAGATTACTTAGAGAGTAACGAAACTTTGATAGGATTGAATAACATTTCAATGTGTTTAAATCAATACAAAGTTGTCTAATATAACTAACTATCTCAAGCCACTCTAAGAAAAAATATCCTTTTAACCTGCAAATGTCGTGTAATTGAGTTTATTTAAACAAGGGCGGACTTGTTTAAACTTGGGATTCAGCGAAATGTCGTAACATCAGAGAAAAGTGAAGATTTTCAAGGTACAGGTGTTCACCCGGCTTGATGGAAACATTTTAAACATGAAGAAAAAATATTTTCTCGGACGTCCAGGTTACGGGAAGGGCCGAAATGCGTGCTTGGCGTCGTTAAATCAAACAAAAGCCTTTTGGAAAATGAAGGGTACAAATCTCGGAAAACATGGACGCGGCAAAGAAAAATAGCTCCGCTCAGTGTTATGAATTCCGCCTATTGTGATTTTCATTGGCTTTGTGCAAATGTTTTATTAAAAAAAAGGCAATTACAATATTTACGGGTTTTATATCATTTATAATTTAAGAAAATAAATGTGGTGTTATATAACGGCCTTGTAAACAATTTGCTGCGTATTTCAAAGTCCTATGTAAATGGTTGAAGTAGAATAGAGTCACCTCCAAAAGTCGCTAAATGTTTAAAAATAGTTGATCTTTATGAAGCTTCACTAGCTGTGCCCCGCGGTGTTATCTGCGACTTATTAGCCTACATGTTAATTCAGGGTGTCAGCTAACTTCATACCAAATTTTATTAAAATCGCTCGAGCTGTTTAGACGTGAAGAAGTAACAAACATACACACTCACATACTCACAAACTTTCACCTTTATAATATTAGTGTGATATGATATGTCTTCAGATTTCTGCAATATTATCATTACAGAGTTAAAAGCGTAAAAACTGCTACATTTGCTGTAAGGCGGCTAATGATGGTTTTCATACCTACTAAGAACAATGTCTTAATCGATTATGTTCCCGGCGGCTAATCTCATCAAAGACTGGCCAACTAAGCAGGAGATATTATGCAACAGTCTCTATTCGCTCGCTCTCATAGTCTATTGGGACGGAAACCTGACACAACCAGAAGAGAGT
This sequence comes from Herminia tarsipennalis, assembly GCA_945859575.2. Classification (NCBI taxonomy): domain Eukaryota; kingdom Metazoa; phylum Arthropoda; class Insecta; order Lepidoptera; family Erebidae; genus Herminia; species Herminia tarsipennalis. Next base: position 25,406,986 of record OX243834.2, on the reverse strand, counting down.
TTAGGCGTAGGACCGACGACTTAACGTGACATATTTGTCATTTTTTTAGAAAATGGTCACCCATCTATGGATCGACTGTGGTGACATTGCTTAACCTCACTGATCTCTCAATCTGCTTGGTTGCTCCCGAACTCATATAATATGAACAGATAGTATTTAACCAATAGAATAATACAGTTATACAAGATATACATCAGAATCCATCTTCTGTGACATTAATTAGTCTTAAAAAGACTCCTTTAGAAATTCCTAAAATAGACAAAGCAAATTGAGTTAATAATCTAGGTAATGATCTCCGACGCCATATCACGACCTAAATCAAATCCCAAGTAGCTCTAGGTAGATAGGAAATACGTCTTAGAAGTACAAAGGCCTGTTTCATGATTATGATTTATGATATATCTCGACCTTGACTTCGGCCTTCATTTGAACATAATTTGGAGGATTTGACATTGAGTCGAAATTAATTGATAAGCACCCAGTGTTTTAAGTTCGATTTTTATTTGATTTTATTTATCTAATCATGTGTTGGTATGCAGGAATCCCTATGTTCCATTCTTTCCGGCATAAAAATACGGGTGATGTTTGCACCACCCTATACTTAATGCACTAGATACAAACTACTAAGTCAACGATTTTTTTAGAAACATTGTATCTATTTAGCTATATTATTTAAAAAAAATTTACTGGATTCAAATAAATGATTTATGCGTGTTTTATTTGGAAGACAATTGGTAACAAAATATAACAAGACCGCATCATCATCTTTTGAGGTTCATCTTCTGAAGAACTATTTTACGATATTGATGTTGCCTTTTTTATATACTTGTATGTAGACAACCTTATGTATCACTTCCTTTTTGGCAAGGCTGAGAGTCTGAGTATACCTATAGAAACAATATCTCTATATAGGTCAAACCTAGACTGGCATAAGCTGAAATTGTTATGCGAAGACACGCTGAGTCTACACTCGAACAGCTCGGTTCTATGTGACGTCATATTGACCCTCATACGACTTTACAATGTTTTAATACATGTTTTACTGTTTGAGTATAAAAACTGCAATACGTCCATGGATTTTGTTCAACAACTTAGAAGCATCAATAGTTAAATTATGGTTAAGAAGATCTGCTATAAACCTGACGAATAGACTCGAAATTTTAATTTTATTTATAATATTATAATAATACTAGCTGAATGCGCAACTTCGTCTGCATCAATGTTACCCGTTTTTGCAATATTTTTCATTGCTTCTCCGCTCCTATTAGTCGTAGCGCGATGTTATAATATATAGCCTTCCTCGATAAATGGGGTATACAACAGTAAACATATTTTTTTAATTCGAACCAGTGATTCCTGAGATTACCGCGTACAAACAAACAAACCAATAATCAAACAAACTCTCCAGCTTTATAATATCAATATAGATTTCTTCGTTTCGGACTAATAAGGCTCATATTATACTAATATGTAGACAAAAACTTAATAAACAAATATACAATTTTTCAATTACAATTAGTAATTGAAAAATTGTGTATTCGTTATTAAGTAACTTAAATTAAAGATGACTTGAGCACGCGACCGGAGGCATCGTGTTTCGCTGAATGGTAATCGCGTAATCTTCCACAAAATCGTCGGTACGCGTCACCCTTTGGCCAAAGGTCTTCCTTTATGCAGATGTTTTGTGGGCACTGGCACCTTGAACAACTTGAAATAAATTAAATTTAATTGTCCAATTTCGAGACGATTTGGAATCGTGGTGCAAATATACTTGTGACACCCCTAGTATCGGCAGTGTTGCGGGCTTCCTTAGGTTACTGTAACCGCTTACCATCAGGCAGGGCGTATGCTTGATTGCTACTATCGTGGTATAAAATAAAAAATAATTTCCTGAAAAAAACTGTTCGCAACTTCAGGCGTTCAACGTTATTTCATTATAAACTGTTGTATCCAAATCCGACATTGACACGATCCGAAGATGTGATCAGCCATTTGTTTGTTCGATGAGCGTAATGAAACTGCCATATACAACTTATAATTTATATACATTTAATTTCTTTACTTCCTACTAAAAATCAAACTAATATAAACTTTTGAATTAGTTCTGAAATATAATACATAAAGGTGATCTTAATATAGGTATATTATATTTCCGAACTAATTCAGACGTTCATAAGAGTTGGATTTTTGTTGGAAGTAAAAAAGTACCTAAGTACTTTTATTACCATTTAGAGTATACAAAAAAGGTACATAATGAAAAATATCGATGTTTTGTGCTCCACGTAGATCCTCTTTGAAATTACGATCTAGTCTTTAGAGTTAGACTAATTAGTAATTTAATTCTATCTTAATCTGCGCAGTTCAATATTTCAAATTAAGAATTTGTCTATTGTCTTATTATCTCTGAAAAAAGGGAAAGACATATCCTAAGGCTATTGGAAAGACACTCTGTTCTCAATTATGTTCTTCGTAAATAACTCATTTAGAGTTTATATTGATCTAAGACTACTTATTGAATGTTACAGTGTTTAACGTAAACAAGTAGGCACGTATGTACTTGTGGTAGACCTCAGAACGTAGAAAATAGAATCATATGCAAGACCTAAGTACCTATTCTACTAAACAATGCCTGTAAAAAACGACATGGAAAATTACGTACTGTATTTTTTTGCATACGAACAATATTGTAAAAGTACTGCCAGTGTGTAAAAATTAATCAAAAGGGCCCCATCTCACGTTCAGAAACTTACTAAAAAAGACGTAATTCTAGTCTTCCGAGTCGGCACATGACTGAGCTATAAAAACCATTGAGACATAAATGTTTTATATATTTTTATGCTTACAAAGAAAGCTCCGAGTGTGAAGAGATAGCGCTCATTCCTGTCGTTTTATGGTTGTAATGACGAGACTCGTGTTTATATTTATTCATTTTTATTAGTTCTCATGTTCTTCATATGCGGCAGGCAATAGTACAAAATTTATTTTTTTGCGTGCACAAGTGTGTGCGCAGACACAAGTGCACTCTCATATGCCAATGGCAAATCCGACACGAACGGAAAGAGATTGGGCCCATGACCGACAGCTACGTGCTCACCGAGGCACGGAACGCGCGATAGCGCTAACGTATCAGAAAGTTGTGGTCAAAGGAATGCCGCGGCTCAAGAATAGTACCACCCCATCTCATCCCGTGGTGTCGTAAGAGGCGACTAAGGGAAATCTCACCGAAGGATGGGCTGCAGCGTCATCTGCGTACTTTCAAATTGTAACTTACCCCCCATTCCCATAATCATCTCTCCACTATCGGGAGGATAGTGGAGAGATGATCATGGTGGTCCTTTCTCCCCCTTTTAATTGTAGAAGTCCGTTCAGTGGATTGTGAGATATTAGGTAATAAAGAATATTACATACAAACAAACATGCATATATACATACATACACACATATATTCATACAAGATATGCGCGAAAAACATAACCCTTCCTTGTCCTTCTAGTCGGATAAAAACCAAAGAACACTTGACGGTGACTACTGTTATTATCTGTGGCTCACTCGTTTGATTTTGTTTACCGTTTGACTTGGAATTGTAATTTTTAATTTTTCCGCTCGCCAGCTTGTGAATTGTAGAATAGCAACTAATCACTACAATATACTAGGCCGACGGCGACGTCCCATAAACGATGAAGTAAAGAGAAACTGTAAGTAAAATTATAATCTTATCTATCAAGTAGACTCCTGGCAGGCCTTATTTATATACTAAAAACTTTATCTTTTAAATATCACCGTATCACCGCCTTTGAAATTCATTTTTTTTGTTATTTCTCAAAATATCGAATAACATGGGTTTCAAAACCAAACTGGCAAAAAAAAAACAAAATTTTTTTTTTCAAAATTTGCCTCTTTGTATGAGATGTTTCTGGCAATCGGCCGCCGCTGCCGCGGCACGCGCGTTTGCCGCGCTCGCTTTATGCGTAGGGGGTCACAGTTCTAACCTAACCTAATGTAATATGATGAAAAATTTATCACCAAAAAAAACTTTTTTTCTCCAAAAAATTGTTTGATGAAAACTTTTCTCCAAAAAAAATGAAGTAGGAAAATTTTTGTCCAAAAAAATTTTTTATTGTCAGTTTCGTTGTGAAACCTATGTTATTCGATATTTTAAGAAAAAAACAAAAAAAATGTATTTTAAGTGCACCCCCTTTGCTACACCCCGACCAAAAAAAGAATTATTACAAAGTATATAGTATTGGTAAAACAACACTAAATATTTAACATTTTGAAGTTGGTGCCATGAAATATGCCTAGCCATAATATAAACACTAGCTGACCCGCGCAACTTCGTATGCGTAAAATTTCCTCATTTTTGCAACATTTTTCATTGCTGCTCTGCTCCTATTGATCGTAGCTTGATGTTATATAGCCTTCCTCGATAAATGGGCTACCCAACCGGAAAATAACTTTTAAAACCTGTAGTTCCTGAGATTGCTGCATTGAAACAAACAAACAAACTCTTCAGCTTTATAATTAAATATTAGTATGAATTAGTGTTTAAAAAACATATTTTGGATTTAAGGAAACAGCTGTTAATCAAAAATTACAACATAACCTTACTTTCATTAAACCTCTAATAATTCAGCTCTCAGATTGTCAAAACTTACAGAATTTACAGTGAGGAATTTATAAGTCTAAATCTTTTAATTGACGTTATTTTTATCTCGTTACATTCAGGTCCAAAATTCCATGAAATCATTTCCATCTCCTTTTAGTAGCGCAGAGTGCACGGCATACGTATTTGATAGTTGGTTTTTTGTTTGTACGTTTTGTCTATTTGAAACTTTTTTTCAAATACCTAATTTAATGGCTAGATATTTTTTTTAAAGATAACTCCCGCAATAGAGTGCAAGCCCTATGACGCGGGGAACTTTAAAAACATTCAATTCACTGACACAAAGTACACCCAGACTCGGAATAACAATTTGTGGATCACACAAAGTAGTGTCGCGTGCGGAAATAAGCCCACTCTACCGCTACAGTTGCACAAACTCCCACTGCGCCACAGAGACATAATTTACCAATCTTGTCTTATTGCGAATTGACTGTTTTTACCGAGTTTGACTGTTTTATGTAACTATCCGTAATTGCAAAGGAATTTAGTTGAGACCTAGCAAGTTATGTTTTCATCTACGACATATTAAACCTATACATAAATTCAAAACCAAATATATATATTGTATGGTTCCTTAGAGCAATTTCAGATGTAGCAGCAATATTTACTTAAGCAATATCACCCGAAGTACCGCATAAACCCTCTAATATTGCAACTCTACGAGTGTTCACAACGGCGTCCTTTATAAACGTTGAGATGCAAATGTGAGATCTATTTAGCAATGCCCTCGGGATGATATGGGTAACATATTACGACTACGGCTTCCCGCTTTTGATCATTGCGGCTTATAATTTTTAATTTAAATATGGATAACTTTTTGGACATGATGTGACACTCACTCTGTTATTCATGTTTGAATAATATTATGGGTGTGATTTAATTCTGCAAACACTCTTGTACAGTTCTTGGTAGAGTAAGTTCTAATTATGTCAATATAGACATTAGTAGACGGGTCTTTGTCTTTAAAAACAACATAAGGTTTAAAAGAAACCTTTATGATTAAGTGAATAAGATGCAAATGCCCTTTATCTTTTAAACTGCCGGCCAAAAATATGGAAAATAATAATAATAATAATATCAAGGGACAACTCACACAACGCTATCTGATTCCAAACTAAGCAGAGCTTGTACTATTTAAACCGATAAACATCTAATACACGAGTATAAAATTCTCGTGTCACGGTGTTTATAATTTAACTCCTCCGAAACGGCTCGACCGATTGTCATGAAATTTTGTGTGCATATTGGGTAGGGCTGCGAATCGGACAACATCTCTTTTTCATCATTTCATCACATATGTTTTTTTTATTTACCTCTATTTTGCAAAAACGGGTTAATTTGACGCAGACAAAGTTGTGAGGGTCAGCTAGTACTTATATATTTCTAAATACGTACATATTATAGATAAATACCCCAGACACAGAATAAACCATCGTGCTCATCACACAAAATTTTATTCTGGGTGGGGATCGAACCCACGACCTTATAAGCAGTCGGATACACTCCCACCGCGCCACAGAGGCAGTCAAAAAATACAAAGGTAATTATTACTTTCAACTAAAATTATTTTCGACATGATTGGATATACCGTATTTCAGTTAGTAGCGAAAAACTGGGCTACAGTTTTTTTTATTTGTTTTTTATTTCCTATGGTTGGCAGACGACCCAGCGACCCACCTGATGGTAAGCGGTAAGTGCCGCTCATGGACTTTAGGAATGTCAGGGACACACCCAAGCCGCTGCCTACCGTGAAGTGAAAACTCTCTTCAAACCTCGTTTGAAGAAAGACGTGAGTCTACACGTACGTGGAAGAAAATAACCCTACTACGATGTCTAGTGGTGCGGTGGTAGAAAGGTAATAGTGGCACTATGTCAAATAGTTCCTCAGAGTACTCCCCGTTGAACAGACGGAAGAGTACGCAAAGTGCACCAAAGTCACGCCTCTGTAAAGACTCCAGTCTGTCCGTGAGATTGGGGTCATCAACGATCCAACAGCTCGCCTTTGAAGGGAATCAAATGGATCAAACAAGTATTTGGAGGGGTGCCTTGGGGACTTGTGAAAGGTAGGTGTCCTCAACAGAACGAAGCGGTATGTATGTGAATGCTTTTTTCGGTCGTACTCTTTATTTTTGACGTGATAACGTTACTTTTATAAATCGATGACGGGGTGTTTTATGTTCCTACCCAACTAAGAAGTAAGACATACTTTAATGCTTTGGGTGCAATATATACATGACCTTTTGTCTATTTATTCCCTGTTGGCTGAGGTATGATGTCAACTAAAAAGGTCGGGGTCTCCGCCCTCAATCAGCCCGAGGCGGGCAATCGTGACTGTAGCATTTGGTCCAGGTGTCTTGTTCTTACCTCATAGTGGTGACAACTCCAAACTCCAACTTCTTGTTAGATCTGTAGTCACGAACCGTACTTTTTTATCTTTTTTTCATGCAACAGCCCAGTTTCTCTCTGAAATGAATGCAGTACTTTCTTGATTTTTTTGTACAAATCGTTCGGCTTGACTACTAGTTGCCGGCTGATATGGGGCGGATCTTTTGTGATGAATTGCAAGTGTATCCAGTTGATTAAACTGAAAAACGCAGTGCTGATCCATACTATTCTCTGGTGTTTTTTCGGTTAGGAATCTTGAAAAAAAATCTGCATTGCTGTTCTCTTTTGAATTCCGGTATTAATTAATTTTGTAGTCGAAACCGGTCGTTTGTTGCTTATTGCAGACAAAACTTCTGGCAGGCATTTTGTAGTATACCATTTGGCGTTGTTGCTGCTTTGGTCTCGTAATGGAATTAAAACCAGACCCCGTCAAAGTGATGAAACAGTTGATTTAAGTTTTCTCTGCACTTCTCGATCGCTTCAACTTTGTAGGCGTTGATTCCTTTTGAAACAGCCAAACTGTCGACCAACGCTTTGTTTCTGGATCGTTTTGATAAATCTAGGATTCGTCACCTGTCACAATGTCGTAAACGTACCGAGACGGGCTGCCTCAAATTTTTGAATCATATCACGGCACCATTCTTTCCATTCAAAACTATCCCCCTTGAAAAGATTATATTTGATGATGTTTAGTAAAACGCGGCGAACGATAGAAAAGGAGTATATTCCAAAATGAAGGGGAAAAATAGCTTTACAATTTTGGACTAAGGACTCGAGCGGCGTGCGTAGTAATAGGCGACAGAGACAAAATATCGATAAAGAAGGCAGATACCCCTTCCCCTTCAGTGCCCCACCCCACCTCTCGCTCATCCTTTCACAATTGCATGTAATATGTAATTGGTACCTACAGACAAAACAATAATAAATTTTAACAAAATGCGTAAATATAAACTAAAAGACAAAATATATTAAAATGTACGTTAACATAAAGTTCGCGTCTCTAACAATCTCCACCCCAGTGCTGCCCTAACAGCACTCATTATCAATTGGGATTTGAGCGACGCGCGTGACAGCTCTAGTAAGAATCCCCGATTTGGTTTTGATTCTAACTGCTCTTACTCGGCCGTCTTTGCCCGGGCCCGTCAGGATCTACTATAAGTACAAAATCTCATAACTGTAAGTTCCCGGTAGTATTATTATCCGGTAATATTTTTTTAACTATCTGCGCCAGTACATATCAGCCATTGTTTGTGAAAATCGCCATTGTTTACGCAAGAACAACTCAGAATCACCGCAACCAATATGAGGTAAGCTGGATGTTGTTCCGCCAAAAAATTAATAGGAGTTAAAGTTTCCAGGCTTTTCGAATTTACAGATACATGAGTCGAAATGGCCGGCTGTTCACAATATTCTTCACCTCTGCCAGTGGCGTGCTCAGGGTTTCGTCTTTGGGAGCTGGTTCATTTAAGATAATTTTCAGGCTGGACTTCTCGCTCCTAAAAAGCCGTTCCCAGGCTCCAACCCAGTGAGGACTCCACGGCAGTATGAAAGTGCATTTTGTTCCATGAATTAGGCCTTCATTTTTTTTTTTTTTTTATCAAGACCTTGTAAAAATTATCTCAATTCTATATTAGCTCCTTTCAGATTAGTTCCATTGTCAGAGAATAAATATTGTGGCCATCCCTGTCTAGCAGTCCCGTACCGTTTTTCTCGACGCCTTCCTATAGTTAAAGAGATCCACACCACAGTAGGTAAAAGGCCGTTGATGGTGAGCCATACGAGCTTGAGGTAAGTCCCCCATTCGTGGTACCTCAGGCTTGTTCTCTCGTAATCTACATAACATGCATTTAGATGCAATGTATTTCACAACAGGTCTCAGTCTCGTAATCCAGTATTTTTGTTTTATTTCGTTCACTACTGTCTTTGGACCATGGGCGAAATAATGATGATAATACTTCACAAATAAATAAATAAATAAAATAAAAATAAAAAACCTTTTATTTCCTATTAATTACCTACTTTACAATGTTTTTGAGTTACATGACTAATTTAATTAATTAACTTTACGTAGCTAGTTTTTCTATGATTGTTTCACCTATTATTTAACTTAACTAGTTTGTTTACGTTTCTGCTTTAATTTTAAACTATTAACTTATTTAAAATAACATATTAACATAGCCTAACATAATTTAGTTTGATATAGCAATATCTATAGGAACCCCATATTGGGTGAAGGCCTCCTCCAAAGATGCCCATTTGTCTCTGTCCTGTGAGGTGTGTTTCCAGTTTGAGCTGGCTGTCCTTGCAATCTCTTTATCCCAACGTGTCAGCGGTCTTCCTCTGCTCCTTTTACCTGGGGGACCTTTGCAAAATGTCACTTTTAAGGTCCATCTCTGATCTTTAAGCGTCGCGACATGCCCTGCCCTTTAATTTGTTGAATTCAATACATTTGTTGCTTTGGTTATTGACCTTATTTTTGCGTGTCTTATTTTATATAATTTCTTTATTTTAAGCATGCTGCGCTCTAGTCCTCGCTGGCATGTTGTAATTTTAGAGGGTGTTTTGGAGAAAATTTGAGGTTAACTTCCGCGTTTGGCATCCGTACGTCAAGCATGGTAAGAGACTTGAGCTCATAACTTTCGTTTTGATGCTTAAAGGGAGGTTACTTGTAAATATTTCCTTTAAACTCCAGTATTTTTTCCATGTTTGTTGTACTCTTCTTTCGACTTCAAGTTCGTTATTTTTTCTTTCGAAACTGTTTTGTTTTCATAAATAGATGTACTTATCTGTATATTCGAGTGGCTCGTCATTGCCATAATTGAGTGAGATTCTTTTGTAATACCACCTTGACACTAGCTATGTAAAGTTTCGATCATAAATTGTAGCTGAGAGCTGGACTACGATAACAGGTTTAGGTCGTCTGCGAATCTTATGTGACTTAAGTAATGGCCCTTTATACACAGTCCTGTCTTGCTCCAATCTAACTTGCTTATTATAGCCTCCAGGATGCGTATAATTATTTTTGGGGATAACGGTACGCCTCTTTTTATAGGAAAACTAGGTCCAAGATTTTCTAGCTTGATTGCTACTCTTTTTGTTGTTATATATGCCTTTGATGGTCTTTATATATACATCTTCTACTTTCTGCTGTTTTAAGCTTTCCCATATACTTATGTGTGTTACCGTATCAAAAGCTTTTTGATAGTCGATAAACGCTAGGTATAGCTTTCTCTGTTGTTCTTGATACTTTTCTATAATTAATTCTAGTGTGTGGATATGGTCGACAGTTGAGAATCCTTTTCTGAAGCCTGCTTGCTCTACCGGTTGTTTAGCCGTAACACTACATGCTATAAAATGGGGTGTACACCCCATTTTATAGCCAAAATTGCAAAACGGAACCCTTATAGTTCCCTTAAGTCCGTCCGTCCGCAGCTTAGCTCAGAGACTATTACTGCGAGAAGGCTGCAATTTTTTATGAATTTCACTTTATCGGCATAAGTAATAAGTGAAAGAATAAAATCTTGAAAATCATTTTTTTTTAGGGTACCTCTCCTTCAGTGGTGTTGTGATTTTTTTCTCACCTACCCCATCGTGTGGGGTATCATTAGATAGGGTACTATTTTTAGATTTAAAGATCCCTTTGTGAAATATTAAGCATCATAGTGAAAACTTTTGTTAGAGACATGTGTCCCCCTGCCTGCGAAATGGTTGATGTTGGGTATGTGATAAAAATCACGGTAGTAGTATATAGTAAAATTAAAAGGAAAACTATCCTAGTAAAGTACTTAGGCTTTACAAGTTTACGATAAACATCTGATCAAATGAGAAGTAAAAAAATGTTCGTACAAATTGTATTGAAAATTATTAGGTATTAAGTAGGTATAACATTGTAGGTATGAAACAAAAACAACAGAAAACCCTTCTTAAGCCGCACACCAAACTAAGTATCTAAAAACACAGTAAACGAATACCTAAAAGTCTGTATTTGGTACTTATTTATTTTCACAAAGCTTTTGGGTGTTGAAGCCATCAATAGATGAGATTCTCCGCTGCTGAATCATATCTGACTGTTTTCAACATATTTACACAGAAATTACCTAAAATTAGACCTGACTTTCACGCGAACGAAGTCGCGGGCATAGCTAGTAGTAAATAATACCATTATATAAGGGTTCTGGTTTTGTTTATTCCCCGAAGTTTCGACCGTATTGCAACGGCCGCCGCGGTCACGGGTGAATTTATTAAAAATGCTGTCGTCTCCCTACAACTTTGATGACTAAACCTATCATGGTAGCGGTGTATCATGCGCCAAACCAATTTTAATTGGTCAATTGGTTTCTGAAATAAGATTGGTACCCCATCTTCCCCGCTACCCCATTGCACTCCTCCTTCCTCTAGTAATCATAATTTTTATTGACGTAACTGCATGTAAAATTAAATTTGTCGTATTCAGTCGTCAAGTGCCGGGATTTCTACATTGTTAGCTTCACTATAAACCAGGGTTGTCACATTTGACGCAATATATATTTATGTTACAAAGAACAGTTGACACACTACAGTATAGTTTCAAACTAGATGAATTGATTATTTTCAAGAATTTCTGTTTGGCGACAGAGTAATCAAATATTAATACACCAACTCAAATAAAATACGAAATGCAAAGTAAAAATCAGAAATATCACTAATGATCGAATCAGTTTTGATTTTTATAACATTATAAGAGTTAACAAATTTGTGCATATAAAGTCATGCATAAACTGCTTACATATAATAACTTGACTAAAATAATGTAATTACGGCTTATCCAAAGTACTAATTAAACTTAAAAAATACTTCTTGTGACAGCGGTTGAGCAGTACTATAGTGACGTTTTTAAGACCTATCTAACGAGATCAAGGCCGGACAGAAGAGAGAACGGCAAAATTTTGAAAATGAACACTTGTAATAATTATTTTGGAGAAAGAAATAGAAAATATTTAGTTCCTAAGTTATTTAATAAGTTGCCCTCAGCCATTACAGATAACAACCTTTCACTACACGTATTTAGAAACAAAACAAAAGAGTTTTTGCTTGCAAAAGTAGGTTCAAAATCATAAAACAAATAGTATAAATATTTTAGTTATTAAAAATTAGTCCTAAGTAAATGTAAATAGTTGTAATGAAAATTGTAATATAGATATAAGTTTAATATATTTAAGCATGGGAGTCGTATCTGCCAACAAACTGCCATGCAGTTTGGCAGAAATGTCTATGTATTTAATGTGATGTGTTAATGTGAATAAATGGATTTATTATTATTATTACTTAAAAAATCAACAAGAGTTTTAGTTGGTCACAAGAACTAACTTAACTGAAGTATAAATCAAGCGTGGCAGCCCTGTATGTCATTACCGGGACTCATATCTGGGTCGTCATCATGCTCGCGTCATGCTCGAGTCTCATCACAATAGATCGGAAAATGTGCGTTGGTGCCAAGCCTGTCATTCGTGTACATTATTAAAGTGGAGCTTTCATGTGTTTAGTTAGAACAATCAGTGAATTGGTAATGATAGCTTTGTATGGCCCTGTTTGATTAATGAAGATAAAACTTGACACGTGCCATTATTTTATGTTATAATTACTTTACAAACAAACAGTTTAAAAAAATATTTTTCTAGTGGTCCGATTAGAAAAATATTTTGTTTTTGAAAGAGTTCACCGGTACTATAGATGATAAAGACGAAAATTTGACGTTTATCTTTTAATTTTGTCTACTAAAATGAATTGTTATTTCGCAAACCCCATCTTACCCGAGGGAAGGGGTAAGTTGGGACTTTTTTACTTTTTGTGAAATTTCTCTTAAATTACATAACATACTTTTCTAATCAGATTTGATCATGGAAGACAGATCACCAAAGATTATTATTAATATGAACATAGCGAAACTACAAAAGTTCCGTTTGCCATTTTGGCTTCGGAACCGTAAAAAAGATAATGTTACCGCGAAAATGCTAGTTTTACTGGGCTTCAAATGTTAAGTAAGTACGCCATCTTGCTCCCCTCTCCCCTATAATTATTCGATTTTCTTTCTCATACATTCACTCTCACTTTCTTTTTCTATTTTACACTACCGTGCTTTTATGTTATCCAGATTGATGATGATTGAAGACAGATGGACGAAAAATCATAAGTTCTTTTTTCATTGCCGTAAGAATTTCATTTCAATGTCAATCAATTTCTTATAAATAAATCGTTAATTATTATGTTTACTCATTTTAGTTTTCATATTGCCTACTTAATTACATCGCTTAATCTGTAGGTATTTTTAATGATACTTTAGATTTATATCTATTACACATGAAGGTCACATCCCGAACATGACAGCGTACCCTATCCCTCCCATTTATCATTCAAACACGGTCTCATGATTAAGGGAGCGGATTTCCTCATAATGCATAATGTTTGCCTCCGACATGTTAACGATTAATTTACATTCTTTGCTTATAACCAAATTGATGTATAATTGGTTAGGTATTTATCAGAACTTTGATGGCTCTTTTTCCTTTTAATAATTTAAAATTAAGGTTTAGTGTCAAAGCATTTGGAGGCTGCAGGTCAACCGCTTAACCATAATAGACTTAACCAGTGGAGGTTGACTGGATACTCCGGCTAACGGTATGCAAGCCATAGAACATCATCGAACATCGAACACGCATGGCTATTTTTGTATGGCATACGACGTAGGTACCAGCATACGATGTGCAGCACTTGTGTTGACGCACTAGTTATTTCAATATGTAGGACATACTAAAGGCCTTCTATTTGCTAGAGTCTTAAAAAGTCTTATCGCAATCTGTTCAGAAGTTGCTGCGACTAGGCGATATAAAAAGGCAGTGACAATTAAACTGATTCTAATCTATAAAAATGTTATTACTAACAAATTCTACAAGTTTATATAAACCACTGCTAAAGGTGATTTGTTCATACTTTTAATAAAGTTTTACCCGCAAGTCTAACTTTACAGATACACGCAGTAGAAACTAAGGCACTAAGCATTAAATGCAAGTGCTGCAGTCTAGCACTTTCTACCGGTAAAGTTGGACTTTTCAATAAAAGTTTTAGTATATAGAAATAATTTTCCAAACTACGACCTCGGCAGTTTTATAGGTGAAATGCTAGCTGAGCAAAACTGTGTTGTCTTCGTTTATACTAAAGTTTAGGTGTACGTTATCTAAGGCTGCTATATAAAAATCTACACTGTCCAATGATTTGTTTAAACGCCATTTTTAAGATAAATAATGTGTTTAGTTTTTTTAAACTGCACGAAGGCAATTATGCACTTGAGAAAGAACTTTAATGAACCAACATTTTTTGAAAGATTTTAAAGCTTCAATAAAATATGAAATATGATGTCCAATTTTTGACGTGATAACGTCTTATAAATCGATGAACGGGTGCACGCGTGAAAAAAGTTATGTACTCGTTGCTAAGCAACGCAAAATTGACTGATTGCTAAGCAACGTGAATGTCAATATATATAAATCTCATCAATGTTTTGTCAGGACGTTATCACAAAAAAATATCGTCCGTTAACTAACTTTACAGACAATCATTTTTGTCAACGTCGGTATCTCTTATAGTTCTTTAACTAGCAGTTATTAAGAGTAACTTAACCCTTGGACCCACAACCCAAAACGCACTTGGCTAGTGCGACGCACATACATTTGTTCACACATAATTTATTTCGTATGATCATTAATCCATCTATCATCTAAGGTCGGGGCAAAAGTATTTTCGTATTTTTCATAGAAGAAATAGTTATATTTTTTTTATTTATTTATAATAAGTATGTGCCGTTTTGATCGATGACTTTTTGCTATTTTGTAGCTACTCACAAGATGGGAATGATCCCACAGCTGTAAAAATGTTAAGATTTTTAATTTAAAAAAAATCTGACAAATAGTTTTCACAGTGTTCTTTTGAGGTTGGCTTTGTGCTTCCTAAAGAGTTTTGAAGTGACCGAATTAGCTGGAAATCTGATGGAACAAGATCAGGGCTATACAGATGATGCATCAACAGATTCCAGCCATGCTCTCTCAATTTTGCTGAGTGGCTATGGATGAAGACAGTCTGGCGTTGTCATGATGGAAAACCACGCCCTTCCTGTTCACCAGCTCCAGCCAGTTTTTCTCAATGGCTTCTGTTAACCTCATCACTTGCAGACAGTAGCGGTCAGAATCGATAGTTTTACCCGGCGGCAGAAGCTTAATAGTGAAAACCACATTAAAATTGGTTCAGTAGTTTCTGAGAAAAGCGCAAACGTACAAACATTTATACATAAATACACACATATATACATATATATATATATATCTATATTTGTTGTTAAGTTATATAGATGTTGATAAAATTTCGCGATTTTACATTAAATTATTCACGCAATTAAGACCCGTAATATATATTATATAATATAGTATATAGTCATAATGTGTACAAATCGCGAAAGTTTATCAACATTTATATTTTTATATATATATGGGTTAAACAGAGAACCGCTTTTATTGAAGGCGGTTAAATACCTCACAAAAAATAATAGCAATAATGTGTTTACGGATAGATGTTTTATTCTTCATTCCATTTATCTTTGTTTATTTATTCGTAAATATATATGTTAACACAAACAAATAGCGAATTACATAGATATTTTCTTAAAAGAGTATAGAACTAAGCGTCATTATTCAATGTCAAGTATTATCCGCATTTATTAGGTATTTATTTAAAAAAGCTTGAGCGCTCGATATTAAAATTACGCTTTTCAATCTTTAATGAGCGCCCAAGCTTTCATTTCATACAAATACAGATATACTCTTAAGAAAGGCGTTAAAAGTATTATTGATTAAAATTGGATTGAATTATATTTTGGGATTTAAATTAATAAGCTCAAACCTGAAGCAAACCCAAAATCATTAAAGCTTAGTTACTATTTTTAACAAAATATTAATGGAGTCAAAAACCAATAAAGAATTATTATTAAAACTGAGGCAATATATTGATGTGGTTTATACGCGATAAAAACCATCCTAAGTCATCAAATTTCATTCAAAGCGGTTTAGCGGTTATACTTTTGCATTTATAATAAAGGTTGTAGTTTAGATTTAAAATTAGAAATAACTTTTTTTCCTTTTTAGTACATTTTTATATTTTAATAAATTAACTTAAATATATAGTGTGTAATTTTGATAGTAGGTATACTTAGGTATAGAAAATCACTGATAAAACTAAAATTAAATAGATACAACGTGCAAGTCGTTTCACAGATAATTCCAATTAGTTAAAGATACTCATTGCTATAGTACGGTATTCTTGGATTTGAATACTAGGCATACTCTACCCTAATTTTTAGACTACTATGAAAATTATTTACTTTATAAAAAAATGTATTAGCAAAAACGAAATCTACAAAATTAAATAAATATTTCATATCTCCGACGAATGGATCCGGGTGGCATAATAATTTTAAGAAGAAATATCGCAAAGACTTATTCTATAAAATATTTAATACCAGAATGAGAGATCAAAAGTTACATTAAACCTTTTAAGGATCGTTTCCGTACATTGCAAACAGTGTTTGTAAAATATATCTCGAATTAAAACTTAAACGAAAAGTTCATCTAACATTTTTGTTATTGAAACAAATCCATCATTACATTTTCAAAATTAATAAATTCGTATCCAATGTCTAACGGTATCATTGACCCAATCCATTGTTAGCCGTGCCGTACGTGATTGACCATATGTCTTTTTTTATACTACACATAATCTAAAATCTCAATGCACTTCCATGATAATTAGGTATTCATAAAACGCAAGAACCCTCTCATGTCTATCATTAAACCTTGACACTGGAAAACTAAATAAAAGCCCATAACTTGCTCGTGTATCCTAACACAATTTAGATAAAACCATATTTTATGTTTGCCTGCTTGTGTATTTTGATAATCTAAACTGCCCAATGAATTTTCATATAGTTGGCATTAAAAATTTGATAAAAAACCGTCCAAGTGCGAGGCGGACTCGCGCACGAAGGGTTCCGTAAAACTATCTATACAAACGGCAAAAAAAAATGTCTGTTCTATCCCTTGAATCTTAAATATTTATGTTATACTGTTTTTAGCATTTTTTGTTAAAGAGGCAACAGAATTTAATTTCAACTGTCTATCACTGTTCATGAGATACAGCCTGGTGACCGGTGGAGGGACAGTGAAGGCTTTGTGATAGGGTCCCATTTTTCCCTTTGGGTATGGAACCCTAAAAAACAAATACCTTTGTTTCTCTTACCGCAAATAAATAAAATAAATTAATACCTATTTTCTGTCTCAGACCAAGTAACTGAAATAATAAAATTTCACTTTTACATAATTCGGATGCGAGCCATAATTGTGTTTGTAATTAAATTAGACCCAAAAGTTAACCTCGTACCTACTACTAATTGCAGGTCGAAAGACGGCCCTTGGTTAATAAGGACTCGGAGAATCAACCCTAAACCACTTCTTATCTCGTTTGAAATCGTTTTACATACTTAACCCTTTCAAGATGGTGGATTTCATTGTACTAGGCATGATTAAGGATAATTAATGGAACTCATGACTTTAGAGGGTAAAAAGATTTTTAGACAAACATGAAATCAGAGGAATGATATTGTTAGTTAAGGATATTATTGTCAGCTGTGGTCTAGGCGAATTTCTTGCAATGTAGGGCTTTTTTGGTGTGGTATTTGTTTTATCTTTCAAACTAACTGCTTATTATATTATAAGTAGGTATAAATTATTTACAGATAGTTATTTATTTTAATTATAATTCTTTTTTTATTGTTTTTGTTATTAATATTATATTGTAACATTCTAATTTCAATTATATTTAATATCTAATTTTATATTTATGCTGTATAGTTGTGCCTTAACAAAGCAACAAATATGTTCATTCTATTTTACAACACACAAATCTATACTAATATTACAAAGCTAAAGAGTTTGTTTGTTTGAACGCGATAATATCAGAATTCACGGGTTCGAATTGAAAAAATATTTTACTGTTGGATAGCCCGTTTATCGAGGAAGGCTATATGCAATATAACATTGCGCTACGATCCTATTGATCGTAGCGCGATGTTATATTGCATTTAGCCTTCCTCAGAGCAGAGCAGCAATGAAAAATGATGCAAAAACGAAGAAAATTGACGCATAGTTGCGTGGGTCATAAATATACAACATGTAAAGTTAGCTACTTATGTCAAAAGTCACTTAGCATTTTCAAATACCCAAGCCAGCTTGGCACAAATAAACCGGGCAAAACCATGTCGGGCCATGCTCAGTGCAGGGTCTCGGAGGCTTTGCCGTATAAAAAACATCGAACGAATACAAATATAAAAAAAAACGATTTTAATAATTGCACCAGCAGAAGAGCGCATGTTTATAGCACTTACGTTCTTTTGTGAAGAAACGCAGTTTTTTGGCAACAACTCAATGACGGTATATCCAACCATGTCCAAAATAATTTTAGTTTATAGTATTTTTAAAGTGCAATTTGATTTTATTCATATTTTTTGGCCACACGGTTCAAAAGACACACAGGGTACACAATTGATGCAATTTTCGTAGCCATTATTTCCAAAAATATTCTCATAATCAAAAAAGCTTATTAGAAACCTCAAAATGTTTTCAATAGACCTGTCGAATTATGTGCCACACGCTGATGTTTACTAATAAAAAATATTTTTAGCTTCTGTTACATGTATGGAGTGCCCCGCTCCTCCTAAAAATATTTACATTTATTATTTAGCTAAGTAGCGGCTACTACAAGACATCTTTTCACCAAATTTAATCAGTATTAATTGTGTAATTTTTGAGTAAAATGTCTGTGACATACGGACAAACAGACAGACAGACGGACATCACGAAACTATAAGGGTTCGGTTTTAGCCATTTTGGCAATGGAATTCTAATAAAATATTGTTCAAAGTATTTTATTAGGGTTCCGTATTCCAGATTGTCACCGTAGAATTTGGACTGCATATTTTGGAGTTCGATGATTTATATTGTTGCCTTTGATAAGCGACTTAGGTATTTGACTTCAATTGTTATTTTGAGTCCTAATTGTAATATTCTTCTAATTTTTGTATACCCTTTACCTGCCGTGACTTAAAAAAAAAAACAACAGACAAAATTTTGGCATCTTCCTTGATGAGTAATAATATAAATATTTTTATCAATGCAAGTATTACACGTCATATAAAAAATCTGTGTAAGACGTATCAAATTATTCAATTTTATAGACTCATAATCTCATGAATATTTTAAGATCTTCTTTATTGCTCGACGTTTCTAAGGTTTTGTAACAATCGTAACCACTTCGATTCTTCTATTATTTCACAGCTTTTTACTCAATGTTGAGGTTAACACGACACTTTACAAATACAATAATTGCATTTTTGAAAGATAGAAAAATATTTTTGAAGTCCAGACCCAGGAGTCAAACCCGAGACTTCCGTAGACAAACGATGAAAGGTGAGTTGTAACTATCGATAATATTTTACAAAAATAAAACGTTATCATCCAAAACCGTCTAACGGACTTCAATAACGGTTATTTACTGACAGTTATTGAGGAGTTTCGTTGTCTGTCTCAATTCATCATCAGGTCTGTACTAAATTAAATGGGGCCATTTCGGAATAAACCACTTTCAAACAAAAAATAATTTTGAAAATCCGTCCATTTAAGACGGAATTATGCCATAAATAAAAACATACGATCATCTTAATGTACCTTTGATATTTATAACGAATATTGTGGCATTAATAACTAGCAATACTAAAGTAGGCAGTTGTAAGTTCCCCAATGTACGTCAGTCGGCAAATACACTAGATTCCGTGAATACGGAATATTATTTCCCCTCACACATTCAATACTTCTCTTTTTTAAAGTGGGTTAAAAATAGACGGTAGCCTATTGATTGAGGCGCAGGACTTGCAATCATGAGGTCGTGGGTTCGAGTCCTACCCACGTAAACCCACTTCTAACACAAGCAATTGAACTTAGTTATAGGGGTTAACAGAATTATATATTCCTCATTGAATTTTAATCTTACATTGCTAGTTATCTTAAAAAACTTTAAGAAGCTTCCTATATAAATATTTTTTTGGCTAAAATCCTAACTATATTTTTTAATGCTTTCATTTGCAGTCATTTTTGGTAATTTTAAAGTCTTGCACATTTTTTTCTCTTCCATAAAAATGATATAAGTAGAATATTTTTGTTATTTAGAAGTTTGAGATCTGACATAAAATATACCTATATCTGACGCATCATTTACACTTTCGACTCCAATAATCAATAAAAACAACATTGAAAACATTTTTTTTTTTCTAAATATAATAAAATAACATATAATTCTATTTTTTTAAGTGCACAGTCAAACGAAAGGGACCGTACAGCGGTTTTTGTATCTCTTCTGAAAGAGATATCACGATAAGTAAAGTCATTCAAGCGGCCATCTTTTCAAGATAGAAGAGAATTGCTTTTTTTGTTAATATTGAGAACGCCGACAAACCGACCAGTGCAAGACGACCCTGCTATATTATTTTAAAAATAAATGTCAGCTTTTCATTACATGTTACTTATAAAAAAAGTGTTATCAAATTCAAGATAGGTATTAATCAAAATATAACAACACAAAAATTGCGGCATTTTTAATAAGGTACTCGTTCATATAATTTTTTTAATTAAAATTGAAGATACAGATACAGAAACCAGCAGCAAAAAGAGACATCGCTCATGAAACACCTTTGTTAGTGAGTGTTTTGCTCGCGCGCGCATTGTTTTGTGACTATATTTTGGAATTAGATTTTAAAAAAAGCAACACACAGAAATTAATATATTACAATTCTCAAATATATATTATTAGCTTTTGTTTGCGGCTCCGCCTGCGTGATTCTCGGTTATCGAGTTAAAAACTATCCTATGTATCCTTCCCCGGGACTCAAACTATCCTCATAAAAAATAATTTAAATTAGTTCAAAGAGACAGATTTACTTTCACATTTATAATATTAGTATGGATACTAGCTTTTACTCCGGTTTTGTGTGCGTTATATTTAACATTTCTTTCTTTGCAAAATAAATGAAAACAGTCCTTGTAGCGGGTACTCGTGTCAAGTTTTGAGCACTTGCGTGCATTTTTTTAAGATTTTGAAAATAACTCTTCATTTCTTAAATAGATTTGATTTGTGTCTATTAGAAACAAATCACGACCGTACACTTATGAAACAATAAATTTATGAATTCTGGAACACTTTGGTTCGCATTCGTCGGGTCGGTCGTTACGCCCGCGCCCATCCATGCAATTATACTTTATGACTTTGAATTAACTTGATCGATCTATTCAAATTTTACGGAGAATTAGGGTGCTGTGAGTATCATATCCGTCAAAATTTTGCTGTTTGTTGATTCATTTTACGGCTACGGTTTGGCCTGGCATGCCAATACTCACAAGAATTAGGTACACAACAATATTTGGTCCGGATAGATACTCGTAGATTCTGAAGAGAAAACCTTACTTACCTACTTCATTATTCTGCTTCATTTAATCAATGTTTACGACCTACAGAGAATATATTACATGATTTTTCTTTGAGCCAAAATCCACGTGAAACTTTTGGTTACGGCACAATGAATCTATCCCTTTGATTCCCTTTACGTTCAGACGTACGTATTTGATATAGTTTGTTTGCCGGAATAATCACGTTTACGAATTTCCTCTGTGTACAGAGGGAACAAGATTATGATTAGATATGTCTAACATGTATTTGGTATTTGTAAGATTATTGTGTTATATTATTATGGAAATAAGAAAAGAAATGTCTCAATATCAAGGTCATTTGACTGGTTTCTGAAAAAAGTATTACCGACTTAAAAAATGGCAACTAAAAAGCATAAAATAATATACAACAATTAAAAATAAATAAACATTTTGAAGTTGGTGCCAGGAAATATTTATTTTTATTTGGCATGAATTTCAAAATATTTATTTATCTTTTGTATACTATTTTTATTTATGCTTTTAAGATAATTTGTATTTATTTTTGGATTTGGTAATAAGTAGTAACAATATATCTATCCATCCCTACATCTAAACTTTCATGTCATTCTTTCTTAATGGCCGGGGATACGGTGGGTCTGAAGAGGCATTTATAATATTTATATTATTTACAATACAATATGTTTTTGATAGATTTAATGCATATCACTTTGAATATCCCTAGTTTATGCAGGTGTCATTAGTGCGTTCAAGTGACCCACATTCCTATTTAATAAATGTAATAGACAAATACTAATAAAATAGACAAAGGCGAGCAAGTCGCAGGGTCGGATAATAAGTTTAAAGTAGCACAAGGTCCTATTCAAAGTTTCTTAGTGAAGGGTTGATTTATGTTTGTAATCTGTGTATTGTGCCCGTGGCAAAGTAAGCCGCCTCCCTAATTCAATCGTAACCGTTCGATAAGCCCCCCTCTATAATTGTATCTGGGACGGAGTATTGCAAACAAAACCCTATTGTTTCAGATAAGATGAACGTATTTTAGTATTATCTCGTCGTATGTGTTTGCTAGAAAATTAAAACGTACGTTTAGTCATTGTATGTTTTAGTAGTAGTTTCGAATTCCTTTGTGTAGTACATTTACCTGCCAAATTATCAATCAACCACCCGTTCTGGCCTATTAGTTCCGTATAAGTACAAAGTAAATGTAGAGTTATGAATTTATATTCTCTTATTTATTTTATAAGTTTATAAAATAATCCGTATTCCCTGAAAAAGTTATTAGAATAATTATAAGATGGGTACGGAGCCTAAACAATTTCAATAACTAGGTAAATGTATTTATCCTCAATTAACCTCATTTGGGTAAGTATAATAAAAGACCTTGCCAGAGCGACCTTTGTACAACAGCGGCATTAAATTATTCAGGAATTTAAATAAAAACATGATTAATTGAAAAAAAGTTTAATGCTCTGGGTCATAATTCACGTTCTTTTTTTTCCGTTTCCGCGGCAAGCCCGTGCGTACTGGCTCATGCGCGATGCGTTCAAAGATGTCCGCCGCACATACGCGTTGATGCATTTCTAAGCGCAGCTCTCTGTTTACCATTATGACAAGATTTTGACAGTTCGCACGGGCTTACCAAAAAACTAAAAAAAAGGAACGTGAATAAGGATCCTGCAATTTCTCTGTCTTTTAAAAATATTTTAAGGTTTTAATAAACTTTTTTTGATTGAGTGAATATTTTTGGAAATAATCGCTCCGAAAGTTGCATAAATTGGGTCTCCCTCCTTAACTTCTGAACCGCGTGACCAAAAAAATTAAAAAAAAAATCACAAAGGTAGCGAAAATACTTTAAACTAAAACTATTTTGGTCATGATCTGCCATTGAGTAACTGCCCAAAAACTGCATTCCTCAACAAAAAGGCGTAAGTGTCATGAACATACGCTCTTCTGTTGATGCAATTATTCAAGGCTGCGGAACTCTATACTGAGCATGCTCTTGCTCGACTTTTTTAAATTTTAACTTATGATTTTATTTTTTTTATTTCTGATTTATTATTTCATATTTTTTTATTATTATATCAGTAAAATTGAAATATATTATTAAAATTTCATCAGTATGTATATTTTTCTGAGAGATAAACTTTTTTTTAATTTTCATATCGTTGTCATTGTAATTTTTAAAATTGCCATGTTTGTGTACGATAGCGTAGGAATATTGTATTTAACCACATCAATGATAGTACCTTAATACTGACATAAAAAAATAATCCCGAAAAAAAATAATTATATGTATTCCATAACCATTCCAAAATATTCAAAAATGCAACGTTCATGTTTAATGTTTCAACGTTAATGTTCAAGTTTTTACTTCTGCCGGCATTCCCGGAGTGCAAACCGCCTTATTTTTAAACAACGTTTTCTAAAAACGAAACCTAGCTAGATCTATTTATCGGCCCCGAAACGCCCTCCATACAAAATTTCATGAGAATCGTTGGAGCTGTGGTCGATATTCAAATTCCCACACGGGACACCACTTTGTGTGAACCACAAATTGTTGTTCCGGGTATGGGTATACTTTGTGTCCGTGACTTATATGTTTGTAAAGTCCCTCGAGACACAGGGCATGTAACCTGCGGGAGTCGTCTTATCAAAAAAATTATATATTTTATTTATTTTTGATGAAAAAACCCAAAATGTTGCAAGTATTTATACATATATATATAGAATTTCGCGTTTAAAGAAATAAGATTTAGGTAATATAATTATAATGCAGTACGTAAAAAGAGAAATTAAGTTTATTATTATTATTTAAGTTAATAAAATGTAGGGTCTAAGTTATGTACATGGCAATATTTAAAGTACGCAAACCGCCCTAATAAAGTGCTCTCTTTTCTTTTACTGTTAACTTGGCCAAGATTATAACAACAAATTTACGAATGCTCATAGTTATAAATAATGATTTGAAGGTTATTTTTCCAATGAAAATGTAAATTATATTTCATAATTTAACACAGAGCTATAATCAAAACAACAGTCATTGTTGTTGTGAAACCAGTGGAGTAAACATAACAATTCTCAGCCAAATGGCTTCTTCTTATGCTTTTATGCCAACAAACCAAATTTTTATTTACGTACTTGAACAATTTGATGAAAAAAATAATGTTGTTTTCGTATTGGAAGCTTTTTTTAAGAAACCATTGAAATCACAAAGTTACGCCGATCGTAATCATACAATGTAAAAAACAGTTTCTTTGACAATCAATTTAGTATATATCCTACCTATATCTTCTGTAACAATTGCAAAAACAGATTTAAAAAAAAACAGATTTACAAACAATACATACCTTTTTATAGAGCAACTGCCAATAGACCTGAAACTATTGAATAACTATTATACTAATTAGGTACCTTTTGTTATGGACCCTTTTATTAGTCTCCAACTTCCAGAAAATAGGATTTATCGTTTATGGAATAATTTTCTATCGCTACATTTTTAAGATAGACGAAGATTTTATTTAAATTGCTGTTTCCAAAATGGTACAAATTAATATATTGTTCACGAAATTGTATTTTATTTTCTTTGTTTTTTTTTGTTATATATAAAAACTACACAGAAAATCTAGACTAAATGGAACTATGTAGACCTCAAGAAGAAGAAAAGTACTAGAATTTTATTAATAAATTAGCATGGACAAAGTAAATTACTTTTCACTATTGTGATGTCCGTTCATTACAAAAATAATCCAATCATTAATTAGTTACCCATAAATACCCGACGAGTGTGTTTAACTTCAATAACTTTAAGCCTTTTTTGTACTGGAGTGATGTAATGGCGTCGAAAAACATTTATAAAATGTTTTAAGCTTTATTTACTTATGATAAAATGTGTTGAAATAGTATAATTAAAAATAAGTACAAACTTATAAAACGTGTTAACAACACCTCAACAGTAAGAAAAAACTTATTGGCAACCTACATGTACCTACACCGAAAAAAATTGTTACAAAACTGTGTTGCCACCACAGTACTTAGTTGCCAACATTTCTTTGATGGAGTTAATCATCCTTTTCTTACTGCTTCTTTTATTACTCGTATAAATATTATAAATTACTGGCCATACAATATAGATCTTTGGAGAACGATTTTTGCTGGCCCTAGGGGCTTATTCACGGTTAGAAAATATATATAGATTGCTATAGATATTTTCGAACCCTGAAAAAGCCAAAAGAAAAGTAAAATTAATTTCTAATCGTGTATGTATTGACATAATACGCAAAAGCTTAAAATATTATATGGAAATTCTGAATCAGATACATGTAAGAAAAAACTGTTTCATTAATTTTACGATGCTAAATTTTTTTTCAAATAACGACGGGGTTTTATTAAATAACCGAGCTATTTGTAAGTATTAAAAGTTACTTTTCCAGTCACTCGATGACGGGAGCGCCGTCAATTACAACGGCGGTTAAAGCGTTGCGCCGAGCGGCGCGCTGCCACCCAGTTCATTATAGCAGTCTACTGACATACGACGTTCAATTTCCTTTTGTCAACTTATTGCAAGCGGTTGCGGTTTCTATTTCATTGTAGTATAAAATTTTTAAAAAAGGAAATTACCTACACATTATGACCCCTAAAACCAAAAATAAAAATGTTAAAAGTATACTTAATTTGGCAAAATGTTTCTGTTAATGAGCAAGATTAAAATATCCAACTAACCGGTTGGATATCTTAAAACACACATCTAGGCCATCCCGAAAACGAAGGAAATGAAAATAAATTCGTTTAAGGGCCCGGTCACATGCTCTATCGTATTTGCACAAATTATTGTTGCGTTAAGACGGCAAAACGGTATACCGCACAAATGGCTTGCACAAAACGCTAGTTTGTACAAAACTGATTTGCACAATTACCCCTAATTGTGCAAATCAGTTTTGTACAAACTATTGGCACACTGCCAGGCACTACGCTGCGGGGTGCGTGGCGACGGACACGCGCGTTGTTGCGGGAGTGTATATCTATCTTTCTCTCTATTAGAATAGCATTAAAACGTGAGAGGGGGCATGTGCCACGCATGTAGGCGCGTGATCTGCAACTCTGCACATTTTGTATAGCAGCAGACTGTGAACAGAACTATGAGAATACGGGAGAGATAATGAAGAAACCAAACGAACTTAGCTTCGTTTTTAAAGCTGATTAGGATGTAATCAAAAAATAACCACCCAATAACCCCAATTATACATCACCATAACCACTTAACCTGGCGTGAGTGAGGCGAGAAATTGTTACACTGACTATGAGGTGGGTTAATTGGGCAAATCTTTGACACCAAAATTTGAATACATTGTTAATATCTCCGCACTGTTTTTTACTTGGGATATTAATATTAGTATCCATATAATAAGAAAAATACATAAAATACTATATTTGGAATATAATTATCACAACCGACAGTTGAAATCAGTTCCTTACCATTTAATAGGGGATCGTTTTGTCTACAAGGGCGAAAACAACTAAGCGACTCTCCTAATATGTAGACACTGCAGCAATTTACCAGAAACAAATAAATACCACTTGTGTGTCGAGAACCCTACTTTAAAACTACAGTACTGACTCTACATAATAAGATACGATTATCAAGCAGCCTTGTATGTTTCCATTACAGGGATATAGGCCACCTACTTCACTATACATCGATAGAATATGCCGGTTTCGTTGCCCTACAAAATAATATCACTACCTAATAATGATAAGGACTTGACACTGAACCTTTTCCCTAGTGCCGTTACAGTAATTTCGCGATAAGTTCTGAAGCCCCACTCACCTAAATACAACGTTAGGTTAATATAGGATTTTTTTATTGGTATAGACACTTCCGTACTCCAGTATCAATCTGGTTCAAATGGCTCTTTAATAGATCCAACCGTTTCCAACCACAAATGCCATAATTTGTGTTCTCTGGTATTATGTTGTTACTGTTTAATGATTCATTAATTGGCCTTTGAAAACCGCTAGTAATACAATTGAGCACGAGCTTGCATTCGCACGCAAGACATATCTAATTTACTGTTGCACAATAAACACAAAATGTAAATTAAGTGATATTCTTTACTCACTGTGTCAGTAAAGTTTAAGGCGAAAATTCTGTTTTTTTTGGAAGTAGGTCATCCAATCTGCGTGTTTCAGCATCGTTGGTCGGGCTTAGTGGATTAAGGATCACGCTAAGTTATCGCTTTCGATTGTCTCTACTTTCTGGTAGGTGGTCAGATTTAGTACGAATATAGTAGATTAATATGGAATCCTATTATTATTATCATATTAATGAATAAAAACGCCCTGTTACAATAATGCTGTTGAAAACAGGCATGTGGTAACAACCAAAAATCATAATGTTGCGTTTTCCGCAAACGATGGAACTCAACCATTTTAATTTCAAATTACTCATTTTTTTGGCATTGGTCTTAATTTGAAGACCGCAGTAATTGCAAACGGGAAAAGGGTCATCAATCTCGTTATAGGTTTAAAACGTGTGCTATCGAGGCACGAAGACTTATGTAAAAGAGCCAGAATATTGGCCGCATGCCAAGTTCTGAAGCTGACACACCACCAGTTCAACAGGTCACCGCATAAACTGAAATGGCATTAATAAGTTGTCATAATATTATTTATAGTTTTTATTTTCTTTTTACCAACATGTAAAAGTAATTACTATCTATTACGGTCTTTACCCGACTGTTGATTATCGTCTGACTACAGAAGAGGATTCATGCATACAGGAGTTTATTGAAAAGTTGATAGGAGTCATGAACTCAAAACTGAAAAAACTGACCTCGGCGCCAACAATATTCGTCGACTGCCTCTGTGGCGCGGTGGGAGGGTGTCCAACTGCTACGCAAGAGGTCGTGGGTTCGATTCCCATACGGGACTCCACTTTGTGTAATCCACAAATTGTTGTTTCTGGGTGTACTTTGTGTCCGTGACTTGTATGTTTGTAAAGTCCCCCGCGATACAGGGCTTGTACCCTAAAGCGGGAGTCGTCTTTAAAAAAAAATAAAAATAATTCTAATAAAACCGGGCAAGTGCATGTCGGGCCACGCACAATGTAGGGTTCCATAGTACCAGAATAATGTGGCATAAGAAGTAGGTTTACTGTTGTTTTTGTTTCATACTTATAACGTTATATCTACTTATTAATATTTTTCAGTGGAATTTGTGCAAAAATTTTGTTACTTCTCGTTTGATCAGCTGTTACTCGTAAATTTGTAAAGCCTACTTAGCTGTGATAGTTTTCCTTTTAATTTCACTATATATACTACTACCGTGATTTTTTTGACTTACCCAACATCAATTAATATATTAATATACTAGCTGTGCCCCGCGGTGTTACCCGCGTTTTATTAGCCTATGTGGTAATCCAGGGTGTCAGCTAACTCCATACCAAATTTTATTAAAATCGCTCCAGCCGTTTATACGTGAAGAAGTAACAAACATACACACTCACATACTCACAAACTTTCGCTTTTATAATATTAGTGTGATAGTGTGATGTGATTAATTGATGTTGGGTAAATGTTAATCTATACTAATATTACAAAGCGGAAGAGTTTGTTTGCTTTGTTTGTTTGTTTGTTTGTTTAAACGCGCTAATCTCAGGAACTACTGGTCCAATTTGAAAAATCTTTTTTTTTGGATAGCCCAATTATCGAGGAAGGCTATAGGCTATATAATATCGCGCTATGACTAATAGGAGCGGAGTAGCGACGTGAAATGTTGCAAAAACGGGGAAAATTTACGCATACGAAGTTGCGCGGGACAGCTAGTATATAATAAAAACATTTGACTCTAACAAAAATTTGTACTTTAAAGCTTAATATTTTACAAACGGATCCCTAAATCTAAAAATCGTCATACCAACCCCTAAACGTTTTTAAAAGACCTATCTAATGATACCCAACACGATGGGATAGCTGAAAAAAAAATATAAATGATAAGTCATTAGATTCATCTTGATGACGCGAGTTGGATACTTAATTTTAAAAAAATGGCGGATTTTATGCACGTTAATGTTCGAGCTGGTTTTCTTAGGGTTCCGTAGCGAAAATGGCAAAAACGAAACCTTTATAGTTTCGTTATGTCCGTCTGTCTGTCTGTCCGTCCGTATGTAACAAGCATTTTACTTAGAGACTAGTTAATCAATATTGATAAAATTTGGTAAAAAGGTGTCTTCTAGTTAGTTTGATAGCTAAATAAAAAAAAAAATATTTTTAGGGGGGCACTTCATATATGTAACAGAAGCTGAAATTTTTTTCGGCTATCATCAACATGTGGCAAATCATTCGACAGGTCTTTTAAAAACATTATAAAGTTCCTAATATTTTTTTTGATTGAGTAAATATTTTTGGAAATAATCGATCCGAAAATTGCATAAATTGTGCCCCCCTGTGCATAAAAGTTAAGGCCTTAACTTTTGAAACGTGTGACCAAAAAATATGAAAAAAATCAAAAGGTAGTGCTCAATAATTACTTCAAACTAAAATTATTTCGGACATGATCGGATATACAGTCATTAAGTTATAGCCGAAAAACTGCTTTTATCAACGAAAGGGCGTAAGTGCCATGAACATACGCTCTTCTGCTAATGCAATTATTTAAGGCTGCGGAACACTATACTGACGACATGCTCTTGCCCGGTTTTTTTGTAAGAGTCACATCACATCATATCACGTAAAAGTGCTTTAGTATAATCATAAACTAATATTTAGTAAAGTCAAGTAACGTGGGTATAAAAAAATATATCAAAATAAAATAGTGCAATAGCAAATAGTTTTTAATATATTATTTAATATAATATATTAAAAACTATTTGCTCTCAGTTTAAAAATTGTAACTTTATTAATATAAATCTTAGTGCTAATGAATATCTTACCAAGACTATAAATTTTATTGAAATATGTGACTTAATTTATTTATCTATGACTACTATGATTACCATCAGACTTATTTAGGTAACATCTGGATAGAGGCCGAGATATATAGCCCGGAAGTCGCTGCGACCTAAAAGATCTATTGTGACGCTATTTAGGTTACAACAATAAGATTTATAAAGATGTACATGCCTGGCCGATGAAAAATTGCTTATTATCTAAAAATAATAAGCAAATTATATCTCTTAAGGGTACCATACCATTTTTTTTCCTATAATAAAAAATATAATGATAAATACATCATCATCATCAAGCCTATCGCTGTCCACTGCTGGACATAGGCCTCTCCAATTGCACGCCACTTTGTTCTATCTTCGGCTTCTCGCATCCAGCTCCTGCCAGCCGTTTTGCGTAAATCATCACTCCACCTGGCCTGAGGGCGTCCTAAACTACGTTTGCCGTGGCGTGGTCTCCACTCAAGAAACCAACGGTTGTCGGTTCTTCGGCAAATATGGTCAGCCCACTGCCACTTCAGCTTGCTAATCCGGTGGGCTATGTCGACAACTTTAGTTCTCTGCCGGATCACCTCATTTCTGATTTTGTCGCTAAGAGAAACTCCGAGCATAGCCCTTTCCATAGCCCGCTGAGCGACTTTGAACTTGTGGACTAGCCGTACCGTCAGTGTCCACGTTTCGGCTCCGTATGTCATGACGGGTAGGACGCACTGATTAAAGACTTTAGTCTTTGGACATTGTGGGATCGACGATGAGAAGACTTGACGTAGCTTACCAAACGCTGCCTAACCCAACCGAATTCTCCTGTTCACCTCGTCCTCGAAGTTGTTTCTACCTAACTGCAATGACTGCCCGAGGTACACATGTTTTTGAACAACTTTGAGAACGGCGCCGTGCACCGCTATCGGTTCCGGTAGTACATGTTCATTGAACATGACTTTGGTTTTATCCAAGTTCATCCGTAGGCCGATGCGTACAGAGGAGTCAGCCAGGTCATTCATCATCAGTTGCAGGTCCTGCAGCGTTTCCGCCATAATGACAATTCATCTGCAAATCGCAAGTGAGAGATGTATTCACCATTGATGTTGATGCCCCGCCCTTTCCAGTGCAGCGTCTTGAACATATCCTCCATTGCATTTGTGAACAGTTTCGGGGAGATAACGTCCCCTTGCCTCACTCCTCGATGCAATGGTATAGCTTTGTTTGGTGATTCTGAACTTGGACGGACATGGTGGCGGCTTCGTAGAGATATCTCATCACTTGGATATATCGCCAATCTACTTGGCATCGCTGCAGAGACTCCAGAACGGACCAGATTTCAATCGAGTCAAAGGCCTTCTCATAGTCCACGAATGCTAGACACAGGGGCTGATTATACTCTTGGGTCTTTTGTATAATCTGCCGCACTGTGTGGATGTGGTCTATGGTGCCATATCCGCTCCGAAATCCAGCCGGTTCCGGTGGTTGGAATTCGTCAAGTCCTCGCGCAAGGCGGTTCGTGATGACTCTTGTGAACAAGCTTATAGACGTGACTAAGAAGAGAAATAGGTCGGTAGTTCTTCAGCCGGGTCTTATCTTCCTTTTTGAAGAATAAGACGACTATGCTTCTACTCCACGCCTCCGGAGTTCTCCCTTCAAACAGGACAGCATTAAAGAGCTTTTGGAGCTCCCTCAGTACGGGTTTACCTCCAGCCTTTAACAGCTCTGTTGTAACGCCATCCACTCTAGGGGCTTTTCCATTTTTTAGCTGTCTAAGAGCCAGCACGATTTCGTCAATGTTGACTTTTGGTAGGTCTTCGGTGTAGTGGCGTGTTAGAGTGGCTCTAGGACCCTCATCTTCAGGATCAGGTCGAGATGCATGCGAAGCGTATAACCGGCCATAGAAGCCTTCAACTTCGGAGAGGACTGCCGGTTTCGAAGAAACGACTTCTCCACTTGTTGTGGTCAACTTCGTCAGGTGGCTTCTTCCAAGAGATTGTACGAACACTTTTGAACCTCGGTTCTGTTCGATCGCTCTTTTAATGAAAAGAATGTTGGAACGCCGAAGGTCGTGTTGTATAAGCTTGTTGATCTCTTGGTTTAGAGCGCGCTTTTCCGACGAAGTGACGGGTGGGTTTTCACGTCGTTTTTTCATTAGCCCTAAAGTCTTTTCTGAAAGCTTTGACTTCTTGCCCTTACGCTGCATATCACAAAATCTCGTACCTTCTTCCCTGAGTATCCAAACTACATTTACGAGCCTCTGGTTTACGTCTGTTGTGGTTTTCATGGCAGCAAATCTGTTATCCAGGTTTGACTGGAACGCTTCGGATCCTATCATGGTTTGGAGCAAAGTAGGTCGAAGCCTGGACCTCATCAGACGGGCACGTTCCGCCTTGAAGTCGATATTCAGAGAGCCTCGGACAAGTCGGTGATCACTACCGGTATTAAACCTGTTGATCACGGTGACGTCTCTGAATATATGCTTTTTGTCCGTCATGATGAAGTCGATCTCGTTTTTCGTCATTTAATAACCTTTTTAGTTATAATAGCAATTGAGGTATTGAGGTTTGCAACGTCGCCGTCGTACCTACGTAAATCGAGACATCACTCCGCTACCGTCGTCAACTTTAGGCCAAAAAGATGAGGTCCTTAATTTGAACCTCAGCAGTTAAAGCAGAAGATAGAAGAAAAACAAAAGCAAATGCGTAGTTTGGCAGCTAAAAGTACAGAGACTGGCTCACAAGTAACCAAAAATGTTTCTGAAGGTTCGCCGGCCGCTATCGCGATATAATTACGATGGGATCCTGACTGTCAAAACACAGGTTTTACTTTGTAGTCGGAGGACCTCAGTAACCACTCAAATAAACGTAAAACATTACTTAATGAAATATTTTTATTTTATGCTTTTTTATGATATTTCAATGTTAAGTACTAGCCAATCGTATGTGATATTTGTTAATTATTTTACTATAATTCAATAGCATAATGGTAGTTAGCTAAATCTAGCATACTGTATAAACTTTGGATATACATATTAGGCATATTTTATAACGGTGCTTATCGATATTTCTCGACTTTAAGACATTTTGTCACTAGCTCACGCATACACTGATAAATTAAAAATCGTCACACATCAATGAGCCCTTTGTTCGTCTACTAGTATATCCTAAGTCTATGCAGCCAACAAATCCCTAGAAGTACTTTTTTTTCAGAAACTTTCTTAACAATAAGTAACTTAAGAAATAGTAAAATCACTGGATATGATTTGGTATCAACCTATTTTAGAGAAAGAAATAGAGGTGGTTCATGTATATATATTGAAAAAGGAATTAAATACAAAGATCTTGAATTTGTTAAGAACTTTGCACGGGATAATGTTTTTGAATTATGTGGCATAGAGGTTTAAAGTTTCACCTTCATCAAAATCTGACATATTCCTTAAATATCTTGACACATTGCTTTTTAAACTAATATTGGATTGTTCATTTTATAAATACAAAATTATTATTACCGGAGACATTAATTTTAACATACTTAAATTTAATAAATTAGTGCATGACTTACAGGACATATTAAAAACCTACAACTTAACATTACATTTAAATGAACAAACTAGGATAAATTCATGCCTCGACCACATATTCAGCGACATTAAAAATGCCACGTGCTAAAAACTAGGACTTTCTGACCATGATACAGCTCAGATGCCGTGCTTTCAAATAAAAAAAAACATATGTCAACCAACAAAATACTGTATGCTTAACAGAGATTATAGTAAAAACAGTATCGTAAAATTTAAAGATTGTCTGACGCGTCTAAGTTTTAATAATATGTATACAACAGATTTTAATGCAGCATTCCTAGGTTTTTATGATGATTTTTGATTATTTTACTATCTATGCTTTCCAAAATTGCGTACAAGCAATGTATCTATACATCGTGACTTGAAATGGATAACTAAGGAGTTACGACGCAGTTGTAATATGAAACGGGATCTACGATTCAAATACTATAAAAATACAACAATTGAAAATAAAATTAAGTATCTTAACTACACAAAACTGTTGCGACGTTGTATTGTGAATCGGATCACAGAAAGCTTTTATTAGTAATTTTATCAATAATTTAGGAAATGTCTGTAAAGCTGCATGGAGAGTCATTGATGAAGATATGGAAGGCAATGTAAATCTGGACTTTATCAAGGGAATTAAAGTAGATAATTAAGTAGATTCGCCAACAATTTTAACAACTACCTTATAGAAATAACAAACAGCAATAAAGCTGATGTCTACAATACGAATAGTTGCTATTAGTAGTATGTTTCTCTATCCGTTTAGCCCCCAAGAGGTACAAAACATTATTATGTCTTTAAATAACACACGATCTGTTGATTATGACGAAATATCTACCCACATTCTAAAAAAATGTGTAAATATCCTCATACTTGATTAACTTTCATTTCAGGAGGGTATTTTCCCAGAGTGCTTAAAAACTTCTGTTGTCAAACCACTACTTAAAAAAGAAGAGAAATATGAATTAAACAACAACAGGCCAATTACATTGATTCCCGTATTCTCTAAGGTTTTCGAAAAAGCGATGCAAAAAAGATTACTCTCTTACTTGGAAAAATACAAATTAATTAAAAGCGAACAGAATGGTTTTCAGAAGGATAAATCAACTACACTTGCGGCATTTCACTTAGTTGATAATGTTCTCACAAACCTTGATAAAAAAATACCTACAGCTGTCATCTTATTTGATATGTCAAAAGCTTATGACTTCGTTTCGCTTATGCCATAGTTTCTAGTTTCTGTAGAAGAAGTATAAGAGGTCCGGCCTTAGAATGGAAGAAAGTTAATATACCTTTCGTCCATTCTAAGGCCAGAAAACTTACCTTTCGCCTCCAAATATGGAGAACCGAAAATAATGTGTGAAATTACTTGTATAATTCAATAAGACAAGTACGGTCTAACTATTTATTCAACGCTTATGGAATTCCCCAAGGAAGCGTTCTTGGACCTTTATATTTTCTTAATTATATAAATATTTTACCTGACATTACATCACATAAATGCATATTATTCGCTAATGACATTTCAATAATTTTGACATATAACAATCCCCATAATTATGACAATGAAACAAATACAAAAAAGAGTTTTAAAGTGGCTGAAAGGAAACAATTTGCTGCCAAATGTCAATAAAACAAATTTCATGTAGTTTCGGTCACACAGATCAAACATGATTTCAGGATATATTTCATACAATGGCACAAAAATAAATGAAGTACCCAGTATAAAGGTTTTTAGGAGTCACATTAGACAATTACTGCGACTGGCGAAATCACATTGAAGGAGTTTCTAAAAAAGTCAATAGTTTTGTATTTGTCAACAGACTTAGACTGACTTCAACACTACAGACTGCACTGATACATACCATGGTCACGTAGGTTCTATTTTACGATACGGCTTGATATTGTTGGAAACTCAACAGATTGTGGTAGGGCTTGTTTATCGCAAAAAGATGGATTAGAGCAATGGTTGGTATCCCTCCGCTTGGATCGTGCAAGCCACATTTTAAAAAGTTTGGCATATTGACTAAGTACTACATTTTTGAGACTTGTATTTTTGTAAAAATAATACACATTTATTTGTGAGAAGGGGAGAACGGCTAGTCATAGATTTCGTTCCAAGAACCACACCTAGGCAGAAAAATTGCTACGCAATATGTGTACAAATGTATAATAAATTACCGTCACATATTCAGGAGTTACCGCTACCGCTTTTCAAGCGAACTGTACCAAAGCTCTATTATTAGAAAAAAGCCTTTATTATGTAAATGATAGGTTTCAGAACGGCTAAATATATTATAATAATAATATATTGGGACAACTCATATTATATTGATTATTATTTCATTATTGAACGAAATTAAATAAGAATTATTGTATTATAAAATTGATTATATTTATTTATTTTAGGCTTAAGTATATAATATTGGTTATTATTTGGGTATAAATTATATTTATGTTTTAATGAAATGATTTGTAATAAAATCAGGCTAAACACTACTACACTACATACTAAATACATGCCCAAAATAGGCAAAATAGATATAGCACAGAATTGTAATAATAAATATTTCATCCATTGTACTCTATTTATGGTGAATAAATAAATTGATTGATTGACTGATCGATTGTAACGTTGGTGTCATGCAATAGGAGATTTTATGTTTTAACTGGCACCAACATCAAAATGTTCATTTATTTTTGTGGTTGTATTATTTTTTTGCTTTAGGTAGCAAACCTAGTAAGTATTTATTTGAGAAATCATTATTTAAAAAAAAACTATTATATATACTTATATTTAGCCTTTTTTGGGCACGTCATAGCGCAAGGCCGAATTTGAATCCCACTTCAGTCCTTTTGTTGATTTAGAAACCCAAATAAATATTAATTTAATTAGACCTAATATAGCGGCAATCCATTTTATTTACAGCTAAAAAAAAATGGTTTCTAAACACGACTAAGTTTTAAATACATTAGTGTGTATCTGATCTTCAAAAGCGTAAATAACAAAAGGTTAATTTCCCCCTTTCCTGAAAATTAGATAGGTAAAACAAGGAGTTTGAAGGAAGGTATACAATTTAGCTAATTATGAACCTCAAGCAATTTTCCCTTCGGGATTTTTCTCCGAACAAGTTATTAAATTGTCTTTTGCCTTGGAGACCTTTTTAAACTAAGTTTGCCCTTGTGAATTTTCTTTGTCTTAAAGTTATTTTAGAACCGAGTGTTTTTGGACATTATTTTTGCTTTAAATTGGAGTGTTCGTTATTTGAGCCCACCCACCGCCTACATCGACGTAAATTAGGATTACATACAAGCACAGACTTTTAAAAAAAAAACTACATAAAAATAGCTGAAACGCGCAACTCGCAATTTTCCCCGTTTTTTTTTGCAATTCATATAAATTTACTTAAATTGCGATTAAAATTAAAAAAAAAAACCTTTTTGACCTATATTCTCCCAAATACCAAATATACAAAAAAACCATTAAAATTGGTCGAGCCGTTTCGGAGGAGTTCGAACACAAACACCGTGACACGAGATTTTTATTATGATTAATCTATCAAAAATTCTTTACTTTATTCTTGAAAATAATAATTTGGTGTTTAAGTTATGGTAATAGTGATTAATTAAAAATTATTTATAATTATATAATTCCCTCATGATTTAGTAAATGTGATGATATTAACATTGAAATGCACCACCTTTTTCGATTGTTACTAATATTTCTCTACTCTCGTTAGTAAAAGAAATACTTTTAAATGTATTAATTAATTTATTACAACTATCGGTACTATAGTTATTTTTTTAATAATTACCGGTAAAAGTGAATAATTCCTTACTTTTACCATGAATTCCAGTAATTATTAATAATGATAGACAATTATTTATAATTTTTAATTAATCGCAATTATCGTAACAATAACAATATACAGCTACCTTGTTCCAAACCCAAAAGATGCCAACGGAACCCTGTTAATAAGAATTTGCTGTCCGTCCTTTCATCCTTCTGTCACAGGGATCTACATATCTCTTGCATCGTAGTAGGTAAGCCCCTCAAATTTTCAAAGAGCTTATTTTACTGTGAAGGATAGAACAGGAAATATTGAAAATATAATAAATTAAAAAAATAAGGGAATTGGCGATACAAAAACGTGTTTCTCTATCCTGATAATAACAAATACTACACATCAAATAAAGTTTACAATGAATCCCCCTCCGCCCTCCCTCATACAAAAAGTGGTTTTTCACGTATTTTGCCATGGAAGTATGAACTTATACTATTCAGATAAGGGGATATAAATATACCAAATAGAAAAACTTCAGATAATTCATGCAAAAAACTATTAAGATCGAAATTTTTAACAGTATTTATTTGTAATAATGAACTGCGAGGATTTCTGAGTTCCCAAGTCCCATACCGGCTAATGACTTGGATAGTCTTGTTTGTACAAAAGTATTTTGTTGTGTACTGATAAGATTGAGTGTTTGCCTAGTAACTAAATGTAGACTGCCCAAAACACAGCACTTCTTTATCGGCTTTGCCCTAGTCGAGTAATAAAATATTTCTTGTCAAAGTCAAAAATACTTTATTCATTTCAGTTACAAATCAACGCTTATGATCATCAGACAAATTTGGTATAGAATGGTTCTACATTTAATGCCAAGTTCGCAAGAGTAAAGCCGTGAGAAAAGAACTTGGCAATAAAAACTCATGGGCACTTTTTTTAAATGCATTTTTTACAATATATTTGTATATATGTTATGCCAGTAAGGTGCTGCAACCATTACACCATGAAACGTACGCAAGCAATAACCATAGTACTTAAACTGGTATATTCAAGTTTTAAATGAATTAGCCTTCTACGGTGTGGATGGGAGCATCAGCTTACAATAGTACAGAAGAGGGTAATGGCATCATGCGATTCGATTATTACAAGAAAAACTACTTACTACAGATATTTATAAACCACTAATTAAAAAATAATAAACCTATGAAATGATAATGACAAATTAATTGTTATGGTTATGACTGTCAGTTGACCTAATTGCTTTGTTATTAAATCATTCGAATATGATGATAATTACCTATCGTTCGATGTCAGTTACCCAGTGTTCGTAAAATTCGGTCAGTTAGTCATAGAATTGTGTATTCAAAATGTGAGGACCATATTTCGTAAATTGTTATTACACTCAGAAAGAGAGATTGCAATCGACACAATCAATGTTAGTTTATTTTGTCGGAATGAATGGCACATGAGTTCCAGTACTGCCTCTGTGGCGCGGTGGGAGCGTGTCCGATTACTACGCAAGAAGTCGTGGGTTCGATCCCCACCCAGGATAAAACTTTGTGTGATGATCACGATGGTTCATTCTGTGTCTGGATGTTATTTATCTATAACATGTATGTATTTAAAAATATATAAGTATGTTTATCAGTTGTCTGGTTTCCATAGTATAAGCTCAGCTTAGTTTGGGATCAGAAAGCGTTGTGTGAGTTGTCCCAACATATTATTACCTTATATGTAATACATAAAGGAGGTCCAACAAAATTAAAATATACGTACATTAAGATGATTGTAAGACCGATGGTATATCGGAGCTTTTTTTGGGAGATATTTAACGTTAAACATGTTACCCTAATGCCTACACGAATTGACCATATTGTAACAAATATCGAGAGAGGCTGTTCAGGGGTTCACAACTTAGTGCTGAATCCCTGAACAGCCTCACACAACAGTACTACTTGACAAAACATATTCTTGCGCGATAAAACAACGTCAACAACTATTACTAAAATGGTGGTTTGAGTAGAACGAGATTATAATAAAGAAAATGAAGAAAAAAATATTGGCTCATTATCATATAGCGACGTTTTCCAAGAAACTGTCATGAATAAAGTATTTCGTAAGTTTTCAGATACATTCTTATTATTTTATAATCTGTGTTTTCGTACCATTCGTGTAAAGGTAACTAATAGATCTATAAATAAATTGAACTGGCTTACTAAAGGAATAAAAAAATGTTGATTATAAGAGAGGGATCCCACCACCCACCCTTGATCTGTGAATCGAAATAGATTGACAGACCGCACTCAAAAAATAGAGACCTGCAACAAAGAAAATTAATGACAGGTGCTCTCACCGAGTCGATTGGTAGGCACCTCCAGACGGGATCCCTCCCTTATATTCTACATAAGATGGATTTCCGCCAAGTGACGCCTGATTCAATCTATTATCTTAAAAAAATGTTGTAAGACGAAGAGACAACTACACTATAAAAATAATGATATACATAAAAAGAGCTATAAAAATATAGTATCCCCCTAAAAAAATGCATTTCATTAAAGAAAATTGTATTTATGTGCCTTATTAATATACAAATTATATTATTAAACCACATAAATACAACATGCAAGGCGCTCGCGTTCCCATTGAGGGACCATATGTCCAATTTCAGTTTTGAATGCATCAACCTTTAGTAAAAGTTGACAAAACAATTGTAAATACAGTCATTAATTTGTAAAAGTTACCATTTAAAAGTTATAATCGCTTAAAGGTGGTCCCTCAATCGTAACTGACTGGCACCCATATCTCATAACTTACTTAAAATTTACAAATGTTATAAATGACAACTTTTAGTAAAAGATTTATAAAACTAATTTAATCTGCATAAAAATAAAGAGTATGGAAAACGTGGTCTATCAATTGATCACCTTATGTTCATTTTGGTGTAGATAACAATGGAATTTGAAATTTCCGTTTGCGCCTATCGTTGGTAAAAGTATTTGAATGATTGTAAAATCAATCTTTAGTTTGTAAAAGCAGCCATGTAAAAGTTACAATCGATCAAAGGTGGTCTCTCAATCGAAACGTTTATCGTACTAAAAGCCAATTTACGCAATACTGGGAAGTTAAATAGACGAATGCT
The DNA here is from genome assembly GCA_945859575.2 of Herminia tarsipennalis. NCBI lineage: Eukaryota > Metazoa > Arthropoda > Insecta > Lepidoptera > Erebidae > Herminia > Herminia tarsipennalis. Next base: position 25,365,953 of record OX243834.2, on the reverse strand, counting down.
ATAAAATCTTTTAGTCTATCCTTTAGTATTTTTTTACTAACGATTGCTATACTAGACTCTCAAAAAGTGTGGCGTTTTTTTTTAAAAATAATAATCGTCATCTTACCAAAAAGTACTAAGATTAAGGTGACCACACGACTAGATAAACACAAAAGGATTTATTGGGATAAGTTAAAAACCATCACTGTTTTCATTTTTAATGAAAAAAATTTTGCCAAAAAATAATGAATACGAGGTTACTAAAAAGCATAAAATAATATTCAACCACAAATAAATAAATAAACATTTTGAAGTTGGTGCAAGAAAGTAGTATTTTTTATGTAATGCTTGACACTAATTTGAAATGTTTTTTTTTATAATATTTTATGCTTTTAAGTAATTTTATTTTTATAAAATTGTTTTTTATTTTTCACTAGTACGTAGTTAAGAATTCCCACTTCTCATTTGCTTTTACAAAATATTGCTTTACCCGATGCCGCGCCATTATTTTTGAGAAGTTCATCTAATACATGTCTATCAGCTCCATCTCCATTACAGAGTGTTATAGAGGCGACGTATCAAGTGTCTACTAGTAAATAATTGGATCGCAACCCGAAATATATGTTTGTCGAAGCGCCAGGGTGGTTGTATGAGCTATTAGTGGCTCAATATTTGAATTAACGTTATTGTAATCGATCATATGAATGCGGATACCTTAAGCAAGGTAAAGTCCGTCAACTGTTCTAATCATTTTGATTACCTATACAAATGCCACTGCATCACTGACCCTTTAACCACACTAACACTTTGCACACACGACTATAAAGATAGCGACGTAAATCGGAAGACGTCGCTACGACCACTTCATTGAGACTGACCGAATGAGACCAACTACCCCACTATCGGCACTTCAAACTTCGACATATTAATGAGGAGTAATTTCGCTGGTCACCTGTGGTCTTCACCAACAGTGCCATTTCACTAAATGGTGCTTTTTGAGAGTAAATTCACATTTTTATAACTGGTATCCGTAATAACCGTACTATCCGTATAGGATTTATCCGGTTAGTTTGTAGGCTATTCCGAATTATCAATTTAAGACATTGAAAAATTGTCAACCCTCATTTTTTTCATTGTCTTAAAGACTTGGACTGTGCCTTAACCTCAAAAAATTGGCCACTCTCTAGAAAGAGACAACGCCACTTTGCGGACAATACCTGTTTCTTTTCTGTGATGTCAAAGTGGCAAAGAGGCGGAAAAGTTTATTACGTTTTTTAAAAATTGTAGTTTGAGTTTAACTCATAGAGGTTTTACTGTGGTAATTTATAAATATAAAAATAATAGTTTCAAACTACAAAGATCACGCTTTTGTAATTAGCTGAACTGAAAAGTATTTATGTGTGTGGTTATTTAGTGGCTAAGCGTATTTAGAAGTGTACTAGAAAAATCCTGCGTGGGGTCACCTTCATCTCACTATTTTTTGGTACGATGACGATTGTTATTTTTTTTTTAAAACGTTGCAGATTGTAAAAGCATCAATTTATAAATTACAATCGATCAAAGGTGGTCCCTCAATTGAAACGTTTTTCGTACTAAAAGCCAATTGATATATTATATATTCAATACTGAGAAGTAAAATAGACGAATGCTATATTAGACAGTGAAATTCCAAATTCTATTGTTATCTACATCAAAATGAACATATGGTGATAAATTGCTCGTTCTTTCGTGATCAGAAAGGGCTTATATTTGGTAAATTAATTTTACAAATCTTTTACTAAAAGTTGTCATTCATGACATTTGTAAATTCTAAGTAAGTTAAGAGATATGAGTGCTAGTCAGTCACGATTGAGGGACCACCTTTAAACTATTATAACTTTTGAATGGTTACTTTTACAAATTAATGGCTGTATTTACAATTGCTTGACAACTTTCACTAACAGTTGACGCATTCAAAACTGAAATTGTACATTTGCCAAACTTCTTGGCAGTATATGATTAGGTATAAATGAGACAAAAGATGTAGTATAGTCTGGTTATAATTATCTAAAGGTGCATCTTATATACTAACGACTTCGTGTTGATAACAGATAGTAAAAACATTTAATAGATACTGAACGTGCGATAAGGAACATAAGATTGTGATGTAGATTGTAGAGATTGTAGATACAGCACAAAGATATTGTACTGTAACAGTACACCCCCCTTTAAAAAATTTATGGTAATAGTGTGTAAACACTATTACCATATAATTAATTTATATTGTAAAATATAAATTTGACCTAGACCTTACTAGTTATTTGCTGATGTATATAAATAATAATGCTATTGTACGCGGTGGAATTTGATGACGCCTGTTGTGGTGTGATTTGCTGACGTCTGTAATTTTGACTCAGCTGTTGCACGAGTGTTTATTATTTTTTTTTTTTCGTTAAACTCTTCATTCTTCTGTCCAGTGTTTTCATTATGCCGTAAATTAGGATCACGCCGATTGTTAAAATAATCTGTCCCATTGCAACATTTCTTGTCCACCGTAAGTCCTCCTGGATCAGGTTACGGAGTTGGTTCGCTTAGTTGTAAATTAATGGTATATGTTAAGATCTATGTTAATATATATACGAATAGCTTGCTTATATCAGCGATTTTTTATAGACGTACTACTGGCTTTACTTTACGTCCCGATCGTGTAGTGTACGTGTGTGAATGCCTGTCGCAATCCTTTGAATCTGGCACGTAGTTTGATTCGTCATTGATCATGAAAGCTGGTTTCAATCTATCAATTGATATCACTGTCTCTTTATCCCTAATTCTAATGCAAAATGTTTTATCTGTTTTACTAATTACTGGGTAGGGTCCTTCATACGGCGGTGTCAGGGCTTTCTTAATTCTATCACACCGAACAAATACGTGTGAGCATTCTTTGAGTTCGGGATGCACAAATATAGCTTGATTGTGTTTTTTTCTTTTCGGAATTGATGTCATTTGTGTGATGTCCTTTTGAATTTGTTTTACAAACTCTTCGTACGTTGATAACTGTGCTGCTGATGACTCAAAAAATCCTCCAGGGAGTCGTATTGGCGTTCCATATGTCATCTCTGCTGAACTATAACCTGTGTCTTCTCGCAAGCTACTCCGCAACCCGAGTAAAACTGTTGGAATTTCTTTTAACCAATTTTCGTTGGATTCTCTTGTCATTAACGCCGCCTTTAAAGTTCTATGAAATCTCTCTATCATTCCATTGGATTGTGGATGATAAGGTGTTGTCCTAATTTTATGTATTCCCAAAAATTGTGAGAGTGACTCAAATATTCTTGATTCAAACTGTCGGCCTTGATCCGTAGTAATGCGCAATGGACATCCAAAACGAGTAATCCATCCTTCGAAAAGTGTCTTGGCTACTGTTTCTGCAGTTATATCTTCTACCGGAAATATTTCGGGCCATGACGTACAACGATCTATGATTGTGATTAAATATCTCTTCCCTTGTGAAATCGGAAGTGGTCCGACGATGTCAATATGTAAATGTTCAAAACGTTGCGCTGTCATAAATGTACCAGGAGGTGATATCGTATGTCGTTGTATTTTTGATTTTTGGCAGGCTATACATGATCTACACCAATTATTGATATCTTTGTTCATATACGGCCATAAATACCTTTGGGTTATCATTTTTCTCGTAGTTCTTTTTCCTGGATGGCTCATACCATGAATGGTATCGAAAATTTGTTTGCGAAAATGCTTTGGTAAGTAGGGGCGGCTTTTTCCAGTAGATGTGTCGCAGGTGATGTTTATTGTGGAACCCGGAAGCGTAATATTTTTGAATTTTAATCTTTTATTGTCATGTAATTTACTTAGTTCAGTATCTGTTGATTGACATTTTTCCAATTCAGCGTAATCGATAGGTGATGGCACGTATATTTCCTCTATTCGAGATAAGGCATCGGCGGTAATATTGTCACGTCCGCTTATGTGTTGAATGTTGGTACTGTATTGTGAAATGAAATCTAACTGCCGGACCCGTCGCGGTGTATCGTTTGATGATGGTTTTTGGGAGAATGCGTATGTCAAAGGTCGGTGATCCGTAAATATTGTAAATTCTCTTCCCTCGATTAATCTGTGAAAATGTTTGACGGCCATGTATATTCCTAACAGCTCTCTGTCAAACGTAGAATATTTTTGTTGAGTTTCGCTCAATTTTTGTGAAAAAAATCCTAATGGTTCCCAATTGCGTCCGGATTTTTGTTGTAAAACTCCACCAACGCAAGTAGCACTAGCGTCGGTCATGAGCGCTAGTGATGCGTTGCGGGAAGGATGCGCTGTTAACACTGCGTTTTTCATGCTTTCCTTGCATTTTTCGTAAGCTTTGTCTGCTTCCGTTGTCCAAGGAACAGGTGAATTATCGTTCTTTTTTGAACCATGTAGATATTCGTTTAAAATTCTTTGATTTTCCGCTGCGCGTGGAATATTACTTCTGTAGAAATTGACCATGCCCAAAAATCTTCTTAATTCTTGAATTGTTTTCGGTTTGGGAAATTCCATGATTGCTTTGTAATTTTCTTCGGTAGGGTGTATTCCTTGGCTCGTTATATGATAACCTAAGAAATCTATTTCCCTTCTGAGAAATTCGCATTTTTCGTGATTAATGGTTATTCCATTCTCGTGTAAACGTTTGAAAACCGTTTCTAAATGCTGATAATGCAAATCTTCGTTGTCCGATGCAATGAGACAGTCGTCTACAAATATAAATACGTAGTTTAAATCTCTAAATAAGGAATCCATGAATCGTTGAAATGTTTGTGCCGCATTGCGTAATCCGAAAGGCATTCTTAAGTACTCAAAAAGTCCAAAAGGTGTGATGATGGCTGTTTTTTCTATATCTTTAACAGGAATACAATGGTATGCTTTACGTATATCTATCTTGCTTAGTATCTTCTTATTTTCTAATATGTATGTAAAGTCAGTTAATCTTGGTAGTGGGTATTTGTCCGGTACTGTCGTGCTATTGAGCATTCGATAGTCTCCGCACGGCCTCCACTCGCCATTTTTCTTTTTTACCATATGTAATGGGCTTGCCCATGGGCTATCTGACGGTCGGCAAATTCCGAGTTCTATCATATTTTGAAATTCCTTTTTGGCTATGTCGTATTTTTCTGGAGGTAATGGTCTTGCCCGAGCTGCGACGGGTGGTCCTGTAGTGATAATGTGATGTTCAATCTTATGTTTGGGCGCATTGCGGAGAGAGGACTCTTTCGTGATGTCTTCGTATTTGTTTAAAAGTTGCGTAATACGTGGATTCGTTCCCACTGCGATAGTACGAATTGTTTGTTGTGTCGCTTTTTCCGAAATTACATGCGTTGTCAGCTCTGTAACTTTGTCGATAAGTTTGCGACCTGCTATGTCGACTAATAGTTTATAGTGCTCTAGAAAATCTGCTCCAATTATTGGTTGTGTAACATCGGCGATTACAAAATTCCATTTATAACATCGTTGTAGTCCTAAATTCAAGGTAAGCGTCTTCTCGCCGTAAGTCCTAATTTTAGTCCCATTTGCAGCGTATAGTGTGTATTGTTCATTTTGTAAAATTGAATGTCTCTGTTGCTTGCTAATGACTGAAATATTTGCGCCCGTGTCAATCAAAAACTTCATACCACTTTTTCGGTCGGTAATGGTGAGGCGATTGGATGGGTGGATTGCACAGAGTTTCGCCGTTGTCTGTGCTCTTATTCGTTTCCCTGGTTCCGTACGTAAGTCATTGGTTTCCAACCGCATGGTTTAATGCAGTTCTTTGCATATTTTCCGAATCTTTCGTGGTAGTAACAAAATTGATTTGCTCCTCTATAGTTTGTTCTCGGCCTCATAATCGGGAATTGTTGACGTTTCTTGAAATGATTGTGCGTGTTGGGTCGATAGCCATATTGACCTTGCTGAATTGCGTCAATATCTATCTGTAATTTTGCTAGCTGGGCTAAAATGCATGCTGTATTGTTGTCGTTTGAAGTGTCGTTGCTAACAGCTGATATTTCGGTTACTTTTGAATTCATTATTATTTTGTCTGCAATTTGGCTCAGTTTGTCAATTTCCATGTCTTCCGTAACTGCTAGAACCGTAGTAACTGATGTTGGTAAAAGCCTGAACCATAGTAGTTTAATTGTTTCGTCACTGATTTTTCCTCTCCCGAGGACTCGCATTTGACGTAATAACTGCGAAGGTTTTTGATCACCGAGTTCTGTCTCTGATATTAATTTTTGAAACTGTCGCTGTTCTGTTTCTTCGTAACAATCAATTAAACGTTCCTTGATGTTTTTGTATTTATCTGTAGTCGGTGGTGAAGTGATTAGGTCACTAACCTGTAGTATTTCTTCCTTGGATAATTTTGCTATTACTGTACAGTATTTGTATTCGTCTCCTTGCTTCTGTGGTGCTAATATGGCTTCTAGTTGCGTGAACCATAATCTTGGTTGGTCTTTCCAAAATTCCGGAATGCGGGATAAAACCGAGGTGCCAGCAGCTACTTCAAGTGTTCCTTGCTGATTTATGTTCGCCTTGCACGGTGATTGTGCCATGTTTCTTGCTGCGTATTCGTTCGTCGGGGTCACCAATTTGCCAAACTTCTTGGCAGTATATGATTAGGTATAAATGAGACAAAAGATGTAGTATAGTCTGGTTATAATTATCTAAAGGTGCATCTTATATACTAACGACTTCGTGTTGATAACAGATAGTAAAAACATTTAATAGATACTGAACGTGCGATAAGGAACATAAGATTGTGATGTAGATTGTAGAGATTGTAGATACAGCACAAAGATATTGTACTGTAACATACATAATGGTCCCTCAATGGGAACGTGAGCGTGCAAGGCTGGGTGAAACGTAATAAATGAACATACTGTGTCAAAAGAAATTATTGTCAACAACTATGGTCATACAAATGCTGAGTCATTATTTTATTTCATTTATTTCAAATTGTTGTATTAATTCACCCATATTTAATCGATGTTTTTATTTCCTTTGGAAACTAGCGATTTGAGTGACTAGTGATGTCCTTAAATAACTCCAAAGATAGCGGATACGATCGAGTTCATACCGACATTGTCAAATTGGTAGTTGACATCATTTTGGAACCTGTTTTGTACATTATTAACCTTTCATCTGCGATATGGAGTAAGTCTGTAGGGTAAATAATGTGTTAAGGGCTGTATTCGGGCTAGACCAAATAAAATCTAGTTATCCTATATAAACTATAAATTATTGATATTATCTTGCTATTTAAATATATAATTAATTATTTGATTTGGTATTCTCGACCGTAAAACGACATTACAGGCAACCATATTTTTTTTTTAAATTATGTTACATTAGTAGAATAAAGGTTCTGCTGTCAGCCAGCTGGTTTCCTAAGCATTTGTTGCAAATGTAGGTTTTTTTTTAAATGCTTTATACAACGTGGCCCCTTAACGTGATAAACGTGGGGTCACTATACCATTAGATGCAATTTGGCCTAAGTCAAAAAAAGTCCTTACTGTCAACAATTAATTGAGAAAATATGTTAGAACTCGACACTTTGATTAGAGCAACGGCTACAGCGTCATATTTTAAATACAGTATATCAGTCAGATCAGTAACTAAATCACCATTCCACAATGGATGATGCAAAAGAAGCTCATGCATATTATTTTTTAAGCACGACGCCGCTGATATTATTGTAGGCGCCTGTCGAATTATGAGTGATAACAAGTCAGTGAAAGCTCTATAAATTATTCATTGATTTGTCGGTCGATATATTTGCCGGAGATGGCGATAATCTCGTCTTCTTGAATTAATTCCAGAAAATCCGATTCTACTTATATAAAGTAATCCAGCGTTCGAATGTTTATTTTTTGTTTTTCACTGTGTTTTTGATCTATATATTAATACAATGTGCAACAGAAAGGCGTAGTCCAATTCAAGGGTTGTCATGTCCTGCACCTACCGATGATGCTTAGTGCTTATGCCGAATTTGTTAACGTTAAAAATGTAATTATTACTCATTATATTAATTCAATTATTTATAAATTAAAAAAATTTCATTTAAAAAGGAGCGGTTAGGTCCGTTTTCCTTATGGACTAACATGCACAGCTAGTCGTGCCATCCCAGAATGTGTACCTAATTACACAACTACGTACAACTAAGACCCTGTTGAAATGAATCGAATTACACGTGAGAGCATACGCGCGTAAGCGAGGTACCCAGCATGCAAACATTGCGTTCACATGATTCGCGATCCTGGTTGTGTTAGACTACCTTTGAGTAACAAGCATATTGATGATGTTTATGATCACATTTATTTAGCATTTTGAGTTAACAGATGATCAAGTCACTGACTTGTATACATCCTGATAAAGTGATTGTATATCCAGATATTAAAGTAGTTATATATGCTGACCTAATAATAAATGTGGTTTTTAAAATAGTAGTTGTATTAGTTCTACATTATTCTACATTGAAAGTTTATTATAATATTACTCGTATGTTAGAAACTCGTAGAACTCGCTACAATATCTACAGATTCTACGTCTCTAGTTAACACTGGTTTTAATATAGAATAATACTAATGACTACTTTATAGCGTTATAACTAATTTAATTACAATTAGAAGTTAATTTATTTAAAGAGATACAAAAATTACCTACCTGGTTAAATTAATATTTTATTTGCACACTTAAAAGCAAAAATATTTTTTACAAAACCTCTTTCACTCGGGCTCAAAATAACAATCCAGGAGTCACACGTATTTTATTAAGGGGACATTACACTGAGAGAATTATTTATTTAGCGCTACGTACACAGCGACACGATCGCCGGCTTCGCTCTTTTACACACAACCATTACTTCACAGTGCGCAGAAGCGCAGGTCAAAATAAAGTAGAATATTACGAACGACATGACTATGACAATACGAAAATGCTCGTTTTAGCATTTTTCCGCAAGTTCAAGATTTATTTGCGGAATCATATTAAGACATATCCTTAAATTTCTTTATATCATCTACTAGAAAAACTCTTCAACTAGTGACACAATTTTTTTTGTGTCCTAATATTTAGGTTTCCTATATAAATTTTTGAGAGAGCCGAACACTGTTTCGCTTAATCTACCCATAAGGATTAAATGAATACTAGTGCAAGTATTATTTAATAACATGAATTACATACCTAGTTGGGCCATAAGTTCTGTTACAAATAAAAATGATTTTTTCTTTAATGGAATAATGTTATATTACTAAAACTTTGTACATATTTATTAAAATCTTCGCAGAAAATAAAAACAATATTTTGTTCAAAATTGCCACTTTTGGCCTTTAACCCATTTACGCCCAAGACTAAAGTAATCGTAGAAAAAAGGTATAACCCATATTATTTAGTAGGAAATAGGCTGTTATAACATAAAACATAAAAAAAAAAAATCATTTTATTTATTAACTACAAAAAAAATTGCCGTCCTCAAATGGGGACACTGGGCTTATTCAGTATGATATTTCTCAAAACATGGTTTTTCAATACACAAAGTTTTTTTTGCACTTTTTGCACTCCCAACGAGCTTTACTATGGCAAACCGTGCATCTCAACTGTTTTGTCAACTTCTGAGGAAAGTGGCCAATACCATCTAACTGTAAATTGAGCACTACCGAGGCTGATGGACGAGAACGTTCATTAGTTTTCTGTCGCAAGTAATAACGAGTAATGCTACGTCGAAATTGTAGCTGGTCCATCTTCACGTCGTCGTTACTAAGTACGTGTAGACGCCAGGCATTGCTAATGCATAGATCAAACATGTATGTAAATAACACCCACCACCATTTTTTGCCTCGTATCGAAGTACGATACATTGAAATCGACTGATCGGCTTGGTCGACACCGCCCATGCCTTTATTGTAATTCACAAATACTTGCGGAATATTTACATCTGTTTTCTTCCTGTCAACTGTACTCCAGCGTTTTACTTTGCCTAATGGAAGGACATTATCGTAGTTCGTTCCCATTGTACAAACGCTGTTATCCAGCCAACGAACAAACAATATTTTATTGGCAGTGTCAAACCGGTAGTCAAAGTCAGCACGATCTTTCTTTTTCATTTCCTTGACGGGTATAAGAGGACATTTGCTGGTCCTACCCTCACGTACAGTTCCTGTAGCTCGATAACCGGATTGCCATAAATCCCGCAGCAATGCAAAGCTAGTGAAAAAATTGTCGAAAAACACATATTGTGTTTTTCGACAATTCGTTTTAAAGCAAATTTAGATCCTAAAGACCACATGGTCTTTAGGATCTGTGTTTAGCTTGTTCAACAGGTTTTTCACAACTCGTGTACCTAATGGTTCATTGCTAGGAACTTGCGATTTGCCACAATAAATATCAAAATTATAACAGTAGCCATCAGAACTAGCGAGCATCCAATTTTTATAACCAAAGCGTACTGGTTTACCTCGAATGAATTGTTTGGATGGATGACGTCCAAAATATTTGACCATGGATTCGTCTACAGACAGATTGGTCTGAAAGACCCCCCATTGCATAAATTTCTTCATCAGGATGTCAGAAAGAGTTCTCACCTTGAACATTTTATCAGATGTTTCAGCAGCATCAGTATTATCACAGAAATGTAGGTACTTTTTGATATCTAAAAATCTGTTTCTCGTCATTGCCTTAGAAACTATAGGTACATTGCAGTCCTCGTCTAGAGACCAATATAGACGTTCGCGAGGCAAAGTATGGTAACCAGATAGAGATAGAATACCCAAAAATGTTTTCAACTCACCAACGGTAACGTCGAAATCATGCTTATTGTTTTGTGATGCATACAATTTGGAATATTGAAGAATCATATCCGTCACTTCCTGGTCAAAAAACTTCTCAAAAATTGAAACAGGATTTTTACCTTTGAGATCAGTAATTAGGTTTTCGCATCGATGTTGTACATTATTCTCTTCAAAAGTTATGTGATCGTAGCTAGGCTCGCATTTACGCCAACGGGGTTCAAAATCATTTCGGCGTCTCTTAGCAGAATTTGACAAAGGCTCTTCATCAGAACTGTCCCAGTTTTCATCGTCTCTATTTACAAAAATTTCGACAGTTCCAGGAATATCTCTCGGCATGTCATTGGCAACAATATTGTCTTCATCGCCTTCTTCTTCGTCAGTGAGGACACTTGGATTTGGAGGAAGAGCAACGATATCGAATTCAATATCTGAGTCCTCTTCTGCCATAACAGCATCAAGTGCTTCCTGCAGTCCATAGTAGTTTGCGCTAACTGCAAATTGCCGTTTAGACATTTTTATTTTCAATTATACCTCTGCAAAAAAAAAAAAGAATATCTTACTCTTCATGTGCCCACTGTCCCTGTTTGGGGACACCAAGAAAAAAACGTGGTTAGCAGTTCACTAAACTATAAGTTTTATTTTATCTTATCATAATTACCTAGTAAACAAAGTGTCCAATAAGGTTATGTAGAACAATTAACAATTTGCTAACGTAAACATATTTAAAATAATACTCACATTTGGTTATCACTGGAGGACTCTAATTCACTTTAAATAAGTCGCTAAAATACTTCTTTTAAATGAATTTATCCAATATGTCCGATATAAAACGTAAGATTTATTAATCAGCTTGACAGTAACGCACTGTGAGCAAACTTACTACATTAATAAAAAAAGTTGAGGGTAGATTTGAAGGCGTCCTCGTATGGGCACGGCAGGCTTAAATGGGTTAATCTGTCTGTCACAAATCTATGGATTTATGCACTGTTTCCAAGGGAAATTTCGCCACTACTTGCTTCAGAGATTTTTTAACCCATTAGGGACGGAGTTTTCTTTTTCGAGATATAATTGTATTTTGTTTATTAAAGGGGTCATAGGGCACCTACAGAAATAAAAAAAAAATTGATTTTTTTTTCAACAATTTTGTTTTTGGAGTTTGAGGGTGTGACCATACGGTTACGCTAGGTCAAAGTATAGTACAAAAATTCCTACAACGATGCATTTTCATAGGTACTTGGTATTATGTAAAATAAAAAAACTTAAATAATATAATATTTTTATTTATAACTTATATGTTCTTCCAAACACATTTCCACACACAAGTAGAACGGGTTTGCATATACTGAGTCTGATAGCTTTATATATCTATAGCATTTCTTTTAGAGACGTTCTCCAGACTTGGAGGATTTTCATATTGTCGTACATATTTTTGGGCAATTTTGCAGCGAAAATTGAATTGCGGTATGTTGTGCCCAGAGTTCTCCATTAGGATCCAAAAAATATTTATGGTGACATCCATCAACCAAGAAAATATCCATCCACCAAACCACCACCAGATCTCCTTGCGACGCGTACTCGTACGATCCTCTGGGACGTTTTTTCATTGGCTCCACGTATCTATTTATATAAATCTGTCTCGCCTCATAGCATTGTATACTAGATAATTTCTCATATCATCCCAAAATTCTACTGGTGATGAATTTTGAGTAGCTATAGAAGTAAGAGCGAACACCGCAGGTCGTCGACCGTTAAAATTTCCCATCGTGCCACCATCATCCTCATCTGCTGAACCCTCAACACTGCGCTATGTCAGGAGGTTCAATGTAGATGTCTCGAACATTCAAGTCGTCATCATTCTATAGAGCATTCAAAATATGAGCCACATTCATGCTAAAATAAGATAAGACAACTTTATAGAAAAAATGTACTCATAATGGACTAGCGTTACCGTATGGTCACTCACAATATAGCTGCTTATATTTTCGAATTGAATTGAAATTTAAAAAAAAATATTAGCAGAACATAAAATTATAACTATCATTTTATATATTTCGTCATAAAATACTTGTGAATAATAATGATTATGAACTAAAATTGTACTTACATTTGTGAACCTGCTATTTTGCCGAAGTGAAATTTATCACCATAAGTTTTCTACGATTAACCATCATAAAATAAAAAATAAAAAACTTTGTTTGACACATAAACGATGGTAAATATGTTCGGATATGCATTCAAGTAAAAAAATATAAAAAAGTTATATTTTTAAAAATATATACGAATAAATTTTAATAATGTTCTAGCGTTACCATATGGTCACGCTAGTACATAATGGGTTAAGAGACTCAATGTAGCCGTGTCGTTTAGAGGAAGCCCAGTCTAAAGGGTTGAGTTCTGGGCTAGATGAGGGCCAGTCTTCAGCTCTTATAAAGTCCGGAACGTTGGTTTGCAGCCAGGCTTGGGTAGTTCGTGCCTTGTGACCAGGTACAGAGTCTGCTAGAAAGTCCACAGTACATTTTTAAAAAGTGTATTGCTGAGAGGTTTCACAACAAGATCCAAGACTGTCTTTTGATACACTTTAAAGATAAAGTGAGAATATACGTCACTGAACATCTTTCTCCTGAGTGTAAACACCTCTACTCGGAATCTAGGAGAGTGGCTAAGGAAAAACATTTTAAATATGCTTGGGTAAAGTATGGTAAAATATATTTGCGTAAGAATGATGAAAGTGATGCTATATACATTAAAAATATGGAACGTCTAAAGGAAATTTGATGTCTATCTGTTAATAGTTTATCTGTTTCTTATTTCTTTTTTTTTTTGTTATTTATATACTGTTCAATATATTTGGATTTTTAAAATTGTTTTCATTATGATCATATTCTATCAAAATGTTAATAGAATAAGGAGCAAGCTGAGAGAAGTATACCTGAACATCCTGAATTGCAATTATGATTTAATTTGTTTAACGGAAACAAATTTTGATGAGGGTGTTTTAAATGCAGAGTTTTTAGACCCAAGGTACATAGTTTTTCGGCGCGATCGGATTACCTCTTGTAGCAACAAGAAAGACGGAGGAGGCGTAGCTATTGCAGTCAAAAATAATATTCCTGTGACTCGGCTAACTGACTGGGAGAGCGAAAGTGAGGATTTATGGTTACAATTTGATTCGGCTCCCAATCAAAGCGTCATAATTTGTCTGTGTTATTTACCGCCAGATATTGATATGGCTACTTTAAAATCATTTTATTTTAACTTTCAGAAACGTGTGTCATTACTTGACGAAAATATTGATTTTATATGTTTGGGCGATTTTAACACACCAAGTATAACTTGGAGTCCGCAGCCTCATTATTTTGATCTGATGCCTAGTCCTTCTAGTGACACCAAATCTAAATTATTATTGGAGACGATGGCATTGTGTAGCCTGAAACAGTTTAATAATATCCCTAACAAAAACAATAGATTTTTGGATCTTATTCTGTCTACTCTCTCAATGGTTAGTGTTTATGGAGCCTCAGCCTTAAGCCGCTTGGATGAACACCATCCCCCTCTAGTAATAGATATTTCAACCTTGTCCAAGTCTCCTAAGCTTATTCGTAGCAGTAACAGAAGAAGGCCTAATTTCAATAAATGTAGTCTAACTGGCATCCGTAAAGACCTTCAGTCTATTAACTGGGAACAATTATTACGCAGTTCGGACATCAATAGTTCCTTGCAAGCTTTTTATGACACGCTAAACGAAGTAATCTGGAAGCATACCCCCCCAGTTTCAAGCAAAACTAAGAATTTCCCCACCTGGTTTAAACCAGCCCTGGTACGAAGCCTCAGAGACAAATCTAAATACCATAAACGTTACAAAAAATTCAACAATCCCCGCGACTATGACACATTCAATCTGTTACGCGCGAGATGCAAAATCTTAATGAATGATAGTTATAATGACTACATACAGTCGGTTGAGAGATCCGTGAAACATCATGTTAAGCATTTTTGGAGTTACGTAAAAAATAGGAAAGGGTTTAACTCAATTCCAATTACCATGAAACGAGGGCACTTGGTTTCCTCTGACACTGATCAGGTTTGTGAGATGTTTTCGGGCTATTTTAGTTCCGTGTTTGTCAATCACTCCAATATAAACTCGAAATTAACTAATAGTCTCTCATCGACAACTAGCTTAAGTAATATTGAGATCGGTCCTGACAGAATAAAATCTTTAATAAAAAACCTCAGTCGGGACAAAGGTGCAGGACCTGACGGTATTCCTTCGTCTTTTGTGATGGACTGTCAAGAGGCATTAAGTTTACCGCTTTACATTTTATTTAACAGATCTCTTAGGAGTGGTATTTTTCCTGATCTCTGGAAAACGGCATATATAATACCAATTTATAAATCTGGCGACAAAGATAGATGCGAAAGCTATAGACCAGTTAGCATCCTATCTGTTTTCTCTAAATTACTTGAGTCATCTATCTATGACACACTCTATTTCCATTTCAAACCCTTCATATCTCTATCTCAACATGGATTTGTTCCTCAAAGATCAACTATCACCAATCTTTTGGAATATAAAAGTTATATATGCAGCGCTTTTGCCAAGAACGATCAGGTGGATTCAATATACACCGATTTTGCAAAAGCGTTTGATAAAGTTTGTCACTATATACTCTGCAAAAAACTTGAACAATACGGTATACATGGATATTTACTGCGGTGGTTTACTTCCTATTTAAATAACAGAAGTCAATTGGTTACTATTAAAGGACACGTTTCTTCTCCTGCTACAGTAACATCGGGCGTGCCTCAAGGCTCCCATTTAGGTCCCCTCCTCTATGTCGTTTTCATTAATGATCTGACGCAACATCTGTCTTGTCCTTGCCTCTTATATGCAGACGATCTCAAAATATATAGAGTGGTACAGGATTACAAAGAATGTTTGGATCTTCAGCAGGCGCTATCGCAAGTGGGAGAGTGGTGCAAGTTGAACCACATGCAGCTAAACGTCGACAAATGCTTTGTTATTTCGTTTACGAAGAAAAAGCAAAAAATCGATTTTCAGTACTCACTTTCTGAGTCACTATTACAACGCCAATCAGTAGCTAAAGACCTGGGAGTCTACTTTGATGAAAAATTATCATTTCACTCGCATTATGACCACATGATCCTCAAATGCACTCGACTTGTCGGCTTTATTTCACGTTCCACCAAGGATTTTAAAAATCAGCAAACCCTCATTCTTTTATACTACTCATTAGTTAGAAGTATTTTAGAATATGCGTCGATAATCTGGTCGCCATTTTATGAAATTCATAGCTCCCGTATTGAGAGGGTACAGAAAATATTCATAAATATTCTCAGCTACAGATCCAACCTGGGCCGTAGTTTTAGGTCATACTCCAAACGCCTAACTAAATTTGACATACCTTCTCTTTCCGATCGCAGGCTTTGTAGCGAATTGTGTCACCTCTATAAAATAATTAATTATAGACTTGACTGCCCCTCACTGTTATCACGAGTCATTTTCAACACCCGGTACAAGTCACGCAACCCCTCGAAAAAAATATTTTCACTTCAGGTTTACAAAAATAACACTTCATTCTACAACCCTATTACCAGAATGTGCCGATTGTACAATGACACAGTTTTACAACAACCTTCATTGGATATCTTCCAGAATAGTTTCCTTAAATTCAAAATGGATGTCAGGAATATTTTTTGTAGCAAAACCTAATACCAAATAGTCCACAGTTTTCATTATAATATTTATTCTTGCAATTGTTTTTACACTATTTTTATTTTTATTTTAATATTATAATTTTGGAAAGTTTTCACTTATTACTAACCCACAATACTAACAAACTATCGTAAGGAAAAACTAACACACTAACCTCTTGTAATACTTATAGATAAATTTGGATTTTGATGTGCCCACATATTTAGAGTTATAGTCTAGTTTATATCCTAGCCTAAGAATTATTGTAACTTATGATTATAACTTGTTCTGTGAGCCAAATAAATAAATAAATAAACTTTAGCTGAAGTTTTCACTCCTTTTTCACAAAAATGTAGCTTTGTGACGTCTTGATAACACACGCCCCACCAAACCATCACTGACGCGGGATAATGACCACGCTATACCTATCCGACCACTTGAGCAGCTTCTTTAGAACTGTAAGTGTACACTTTATCATTTTGCTTATTGTAGTGCTCTTCAATCGTGAAAATGTTTTCATCAGTAAAGAGGAAATTTCTATGCCCTTCACCTGCGTATCGCGACAGAAGGCGTTTTGATCGATCCACTCTCTTCAATTGTAAAGATTGATTTAGGGCATGTCCTGTATATCGACGATAAGCAACGAGCTTCAGGTCTTGTTTTATACTACGCGACAGAATCCTAGCGTGAATCTTTATTTCTCGCGATAAGATTTTTTGACGAATTCTGGCATTAACAGCCTTTGTAGTTCTAACAGCACGCGGCCGCTGCGATCTTTTTTGGTCTTCGACAGAGGAAGTGCTTTTGCATCAGTTGATAGTACGATATACGAATATACAGCTGATACCAAGCTTTTGAAGTGTCTGGAATATGACCGACGGCTCCATACCCACTTTGTGCAAGGCGATCACCGCAATGCTATTTTCTTTAACATCACAATTAATATTGTAATTTGATTATGAACACGAAAAAATATGTGAAATGGCAATCGAAAGAATTTTTAAAATAATGAACGCGTTCCAAATTCAAACTAATCAAAAAGTTGAAAAAAAAGGAAAGTTTTATGTAACAGTATTTACTATAACCGGGCTATACCATGTCGGACCATGCTGTTTCTGGAGCCGTTGCCGTATGAAAAAGACCGATTTGAATAATTGCACCAGCAGAAGAGCCCTCTTGTTGAGAAACGCAGATTTTCAGCAATAACTCAATGGCTGTATATTCAATCATGTCCTATATAATTTTAATTTCAAGTATTTGTTTGGCGCTACCATTTTAATCTTTTCATATTTTTTGGTCATGATTCAAAGACAAGGGCAGGAAACACAATTTATGCAACTTTCGAAGCGATTATTTCCAAAAATATTCACTTAATCAATTAAAACAAAACACCTTTTCACAGAATTTAATCAATATTATTTGTGTAGACTTTGAGAAAAATGCCTGTGACATACGGACGGACAGACAGACAAACAGACACACGGACATAACAAAAGTTTAAGGGTTCCGTTTATGCCATTTTGGCTACGTAAGCCTAAAGACATTATTGTAACATATACAAAAATCGCCAAAGTTTAACTTTTTCAAATGCTTGTTGGATTTCAAAAAGTTTATCTTTAATTTTAATCTTCAGAAGATTTGATATTGTTTTTTTTTTAGAATCATTATGATAATAATAATAAAGCATTATTTACATATCCGTTAACATTTGGTAATTACCTGACTGTTAAGAAGGGTTATGTTTTTCGTGCGTATCTTGTATGCAAATATGTATGTATGTATGTAATATTCTTTATTACCTAATATCTCACAATCCACTAAACAGATTCATACAATTAAGACGTCGTTTGATTCGTCTTGATTGCCCAAGTGTTCTTAGATATGTGACGTTTGAAAAAAACAAACATGGCGGCTGTGATATGTCAAAAGAAAGAGGTGTGAAAAAAAAAAATGTTTTGAATACTGCAATATGGGTATCAAATTAAAGGGCTCATCATAAGCATTTCAAAAAGGTATAACATGATTGTGACTGTAATACTAAAAAAGGAAGTTAGCATAATATTACCATCTCGTAACATAATTGAACTTATATGGTACTAATAACAATCACTAAAAACTAATTACTAAATTAATTGGAATTAACCTTAAAATACATTATTATTTTATTGTTTAAATTTCATTTAATTTTACATAATATTTTTAATTAGGCATATATTATCAATTATTGAACACTATTAAATAATTTTAATTAATTGGTGTTTTACAAATACAATAATTTCATTTTTGAAAAATAGAAAAATTTTGACGTACGACAGACCCTGGAATCGAACCCGAGACAGGTGATTCGTAGTAACATAGTCCAGATAGGTGGTTCGCTTCTGGCCCCGGTTTGGCTACGGAAGTAGCCAAACCGGGGCCAGAAGCGAACTACCTATCTGGACTATGTTACTAGGCCTAATTTTTTTCTATCCCTTGATGCTCGCGAGTTGGGCCCTCGCATGCGCCATCTAGTCGGTAGTTAAAGAACTATCACGGCTTTTGTTTTTGCGTCATTACAGAGAGCATTTTAACAAATTATGATGTCGCAGGCCGAATATTGAAGTAATTTTTATAGGAATTTCTTGCCAATTACTTTAAAAATACAGTAATTGAATTTTTGAAAGATAGAAAAATTGAAGTCCAGTCCCAGGAATCAAACCCGAGACTTCCGTAGCCAAACCAGGGCCAGAAACAACCCACCTATTTGGACTATG
Organism: Herminia tarsipennalis; assembly: GCA_945859575.2. Taxonomy (NCBI): domain Eukaryota; kingdom Metazoa; phylum Arthropoda; class Insecta; order Lepidoptera; family Erebidae; genus Herminia; species Herminia tarsipennalis. The sequence continues at coordinate 25,346,712 of OX243834.2, read as the reverse complement.
TTACTAGACCTCAAATCGTTGATGTTTTTTTTATTGGGTACACATTTCTACAAACTTTATATAAAAAAATATTATATTTTCAAATTTCTATATTTTTTACATTTTATGTGTATGAGGAATCAAAGACTTCTTTTCCCCGATTCTACTTAGTTTAATCAACTATTTGATAATAATTACGTTCCAAGACTTTTTTTGACCGTTCCCCTTAAAGATTAAAGATTTCTTTATTTTGTATAACGCTTGACGCTTCCTTTAATATTCGGCCTCTTGTTTTGCATTTATTTTTTATCAGCTTTTAAAATCAAACTTTTAGAATGCCAATACAAATAGTTCACAATAATGAGGTTTCATGCGAGAGGTGGATCGAATCCTCGACCCATCTGCCACAGTACGAGTGTATGAAATGTATTTGTAATTGTAAGTTAGAGCGGGCAGTCGATCTGCTCTCGCCAAGCTTGTCGCGCTCTTATCAGTTTTGTCTGTAAAGTATTGTCGTGCCCTTGGAAGATTGTTAAAGTGACATTTTTAAAATTAACTCTAGTGTAAAGCATACCACCTTTTACTCGTATTTCTTCTTCCCGCACCAAGAAGACGACGCAAGCAGACTCTTGTAAAGATTCATGGAGTGTACTGCAGGGATTAGATTGTTTTATCTGTTTTGCTGATGCTGTACCTACTCATTGCGTCAGATGCAATCGAAACCAATAAGAAGCACCTTGAAAAAAATCTTTAGTCGTTTCAATGATTTCGGCATAACAAAAAATCTAGCCAAATGTTGCTTCGGACAGGAAAAAATAAACATTTTAAGACACGAAGTGTCCTCGGAAGGCATTAAATTCCTTGAAAACAAAAAGAAAGCTATAATAGATATAACCGATTGAATCAGGCGTCACATGGCGGAAATCCATCTTAAGTAGATTAAAAAGGGAGCGATCCCACCACCCATACTCGATTTTTGAATCACCACGATTGTACTTCAAGCAGGGAAATGCCCTGAATACAACAATCGAAATAGATTGACAGACCGCACTCAAAAAGAGAGACCTGCAACAAAGAAAATTAATGACAGGTTATCTCACCAAGTCGAGTGGTAGGCACCTCCGGACCCTTGACTTGCAATAATCCGGTTCTACTAAGTGAAATTTCGACACGTGTTTCGCCTCTACACGAGGCATCCTCAGGACAGTTTGGCACCGACTGAGCCTGAGTCGGTGCTCAGATGCACAGATGGAGGGTGGGTGGTGGGATCCCTATCCTATAATCTATTTATTGTAAAAGATTCAATAAATAAAAATGCTCACTAAATCACACACAAGTATATTTTATTAATTATTATCATTTCACACAGGCAAAAATTTTGCATATCGTCTCAGTAAAAACACCATAGACCGAAAAGAGCTACTCTCGTAACGGACAATGCAAAATGCAAACAATGCAAACAATTCAAAAATTAGTTCAAAACACATTATATCTACACCTTTCACCGAAGGCATTCGGTAGCTCGGGTAGTGGCTCGGCTTGGCTATGATTGGGTTTGCTTGGCATGGTTGTGATTGGCTATGATTGGCTTTGATTGGCTATGATTGGCTATGATTGGCTTTGATTGGCTCGCTATGGCGCGATGTAATTGGCTGAGGCGTTGTGACGTAACATTGATAGATATTTCAAAGCCAAATACCATCGAAGAGTAGCGCAGATACTTAGGTATGTTGAACTTCATTAGGGCATATAAACTAACCTAACCTAAAGTAACCTATCCAAATGCAGTTAAGGACCAAGCAGAAATGTAAAAATATTAACATGATTCAAAACATAACGCTAAAACCATCAGCGCATGGACTCAAAGTTTATTAACAAAAATACTACTACTAGGTGTATATATTTGACATAAGCTTCTGCCCGTGGCTTCGCCCGCGTTAAGTTTAAACTGCCATTTCACCCCTATTAAGATGGTAGCGGATGCCTACATCATAACAACTATCTGTATATCAAATTTCAACCCAATCTATTCAGGAGTTTAAGCTGTGTGTGATATATCAGTCAATCACAATTTCCTTTTTTGTCTCTTAAATACATAAATAGCTGATCCTTGCAACTTCGTCCGCGTCACATGAGAGAACTACAGTTAGTGGGAACCTAGAGTACAATCCTAAAGGCGCTTTCTTTGTTTTTTCCACGAACCACTTGAGAACAATTGGACAAAATTTGGCACCTACAGTGCTAATATCATGCGGACAAAACCAAGAGAAACATTGTTTGTGCTCGTATGCCTGTAATGGGTAATATTTATTTTATTATATGAACGTTAAAAGTATAACATAGGCTATTTATATTCATTTATTATTTTATTTCTTTATGTTTCGTTATAATAGAGGAACGCTGGGTTTCTATGATACCATGCTGAAGCCTTTTAAAAATAAAATGTAGATAATATAATAATATTGTATTGGTATTTGTGTGGCGTACTTTGTATTTAAAGTAAAACGTAACATTATCAATATTGGGCATAACAATAGGGTATATTACTCTATATGAAAAAAAATCTATCAATATATTATCAAGATAGTTTAAGTAAAAAGCAGCCCGAAAATGTTAGTTTTAGTTTATAAAATACCTAAATAAAATTTAAAATTCAATTCAAAGTTTTTTTTTACAGATAACACCATGAAATAGTAGCCGCCATGTTACTACGTCATACTGCTGTATAAACTAAAAATAGTCAACTGTCAACTGATCGCCGTAATTGTCATACAAAACGTCAGCACATTTGTTTACACAGTCAACTGACGTCATTACCACAGAGAAATATGGCGCCCACTGCGTCCAGCGTTTTCGTCAAAATACACGGGAAATTTGAAAATATAAAATTTTAATGCGTTTTTATGACACTTATCGATTAAATAAAAATTTTGTGTTTTTTAGTGGCCAATTACCACTATAGAATTTAATTGAGATATTTTTAAAAATGGGTGTACTACCATATTGCATACTTCGTGTACAAAAAGTGTAACACCGCAACGAAAAAATAAATAACTAAACAAATCGCTCACTTATTGCAAGACCGTCATAGTTCAAAATCTTGATTTTATGCGAAAATAAGAAAAATATATTGCTGGACAAGTATATTTTTAGTATCTTAATGACAAACACGTTATGTCACTTGTGGTCGCTAGATAGCGTAAAAATCGTAACGGAACACTGTTGCTGGGCGGTATGTGTTCATTTAAATATAATTCTATCACAGAGGCGCAAAAGTGTTCGCCGAAAACCCACGTGCGTATATGAACAGTTAATATATATCATAATTTGATGCTATGATTTTAACCACTAATAACCAACACAAATATTCCAAGAAGGTTTAACCTGATTTTGCTATTTTTCGTTGTTTTAACGCAATAATCTCAGGAACTAGTGCGAATTAAATAAATCTTTTACTGTTGGATAGCCCATTTATCGAGGAATGCTGCAAGGCAGGATCGGAGCAGCTATGAAAAATGATGCAAAAACGGGAAAAATTTACGCAGACGAAGTTGCCTTTCGTTAGCGAGACTAACGAAAATTTGACTACGGTAATATGAGTGAGTATCGCGGGTCAGCTAGTTAAATATATATTATACTAGCGGCCCGTCCCGGCTTCGCACGGGATGGCATGGGATCCCTATTTTTTTTAGTAATTGCGACTATAATTAAGGATCTAAGCTATCCTATCTCTCAAGTTGGACCAAACTGCATATTGCGCGCAAATTTGAACGAAATCTGTTAAGCGGTTTAGGAGTCCATCGCGGACAAACATCGTGACAGGAGATTTATGTATATATATATTAAGAAGATATACGTGTATACGTAGGTGATCTTGTTGTATATTTTTTTATTTAATCCATTTTATTAGTACTACTACTTAACTTTTAACTCAGCTATTAGTATTGAAAATTGAAAAAGAAAGGTTGTTTACAAACTTTTTAGGATTCCGTAGCCAAAATGGCAAAAACCCTTATAGTTTAGTCTTGTCCGTCCGTATGTCATAGGAATTTTACTCAAAGACTACACAAATATTGATGGAAATTCAAATATTAAATATTGATGAAATTTAATGAAAAAGTGTCTTGTAGTAGTCGCTATTTAGTTTGATAGATAAATAATAAAAATAAGTATTTTAAGTGGGACACTCCATATATGTAACATTGTCTTTTTTATTTTTTGAGCAACAATTAACGTGTGGCCCATCATTCGACAGGTATTTTAAAAACATTTTGATTAAGTGTAATTCGGAAATAATCGCTCCGAAAGCAAAAAGTGTCCCCCCCCTTTCCTTTGAACCGTGTTAGCAATAAAAATGAACAAAAATTAAAAGGTAAACAAATACTTTAAACTAAAATTATTTATAGAAGATTTGACCGGTCAACACAAATCTAACGACGTCTTAATTGTAGGTACAAATCTGTATAATGGTATGAAAAATATGAGGTACCTAATAAAGAATAGTACAAATATACATAAATACATACAAGATACGCATGAAAGACGTAACCCTGCCTTGCAGTCGGGTAAAAAAGCATTTAATGAACTTAATATATCATTCTTAAAGACTATTTGACACAGACTGGAAGTTTAATTGTAAAAACTACGACTTCCATTGCGTCCCATGAAAGTCTTAGGCATGTATTCTAATGATGTTTTAAGTAAAAAGGTGTTGGTAGATAGGTTACATATAAAACATTCGATCTTTAAAAATGGCAAACTAATGCACACATAGATAACCTGTATACTGAATTGTCACAGTATTTCAAAAATCATAAAAGTAGGAAAGCATGATTTAATTATTACGAGCGAAAAAGAGTAAAATGTAATCCGTTGCTTTCATCTGTTGTCGCCGGCGTACGACACTGACATAAAACCTTGGTCAATTGTCTAGATTTTAAGGTGCCGCTTGCTGAGCGCTTGTAGCCTATTTAAGTACATCTTTTAACTTAAAACATCATTGAGTTATTCGCGTTATGCTGTCAGATTTTATCTTTGCCCTTTTAATAAAACTTTTTCAATATTCTAAAAGTTTTTAAAGTTACGACTCGATCTAAGATCTGAAATGTTTAACGTCTACAGTGAAATTCTGCAATGTAATTGATGCGGGGTTTTGTGAAAGTGTTAAGTTAAAATAATATATTATTATCCTAAATCCATACTAATATTTTAAATGCAAAAGTAATTCTGTCTGTCTGCCTGTCTGTTACGTTTTTACGCTTAAATCGCTTAACCGATTTAGATGATATTTGGTTTGGAAATGAGCCAAGGGAAGGGACATATGATAGTTTTCAACACGATAACCAACGTCAACAGGGGTGGAGCCGCGGGCTATAGCTATATTTTTAGAATTATTTTAAATGTGTAAGCAATTCTGTCTGTCTGTTACGTTTTCACGCTTAAACCACAGAACTGAAGGACAAATGATAGTTTTCATCGCTAGGGATTGGTAACCTAAACCCACACATACGTAGACGCGAGCGAAAGCTAGTGTAATAATAATAATATACCTGTAAACTTCTTCATTTGAACGCTCTAATCTTTGATAATACTAGGTAACAAGGCCGATGTGAATGAAATTTGGTTGTGAAAGTATTTTTTATCGAGATCTGATCCACTGGGTAGCTAGTAAATCAATATGTTTAATAGTTTATTTCTTAAAAACTCAGTGAAAATAACATAATCTATGTATTATTTTTATTTTCATTTAGATAAATTGAATGAAACAATACTCGTGCATCAATTGACTAAAAAAGCGAAACCATTTTTATATTTGCTAATACTTTATTATTGTTTTTAAGCTTTTGCGATTTTTATACATATCAGATATATTTCGGGACTTAATCGCATGAATTATATAACCAGTCGACCCGTGACCACGATCGGTGCAATACGATCGAAACGTCGGGTAATTAAAAGGTTTTTACTTTTAAATAATTCACGCGATTAAGTCCCGAAATATATCTAATACGTTATTAGTTTCCTATTATAAATAATTATGCAGGAAACTAATAAACAAACTAAAATAAAATATAGGCACTTTTAATTTTTACACTAGCGGTGTTTTCAATGTATTGCATTTACTTATTCTGTCATCCATGAGGGCAATACGTTGTTCTAGCGGTTACTCGGACTGCGTAACCCAAAATTTAAATACCTTTCGGACATGCGTCGGGTATTTTACAAATCAGACATTCTGTTTCGCTAACTGACTATAAACATTGTTTCATCGCGCCCTCACGCTTTAAAATAGAAAATTATTGCCGGTCTACACTTCTCATAGTTTATTCTTTTTATTATGAAGCGGCCGATATCAAAAATATTTTGATAAACATTTCCTTACTTAAAGATCTCATTCATTAGAAAAAATGCCGTTATAAAACATTTTCACTTTATTGTTTTATGCCAAAAGTACTTCAGTTGTAATTATTCACCCTCCGAGTTTACCTCGGCACGAATATTTGTGTAATACTTTCCTGTTCTATTTGTGTATGTTTTCGAAGTTGGGTATTTTTAGTGTTAAAATACAAACGGTTCAGCTGAAAATTTTGCTCGCCAAAGTACCTTATTTCATAACGCCTCGTGCCCAGTTATATTGTCACATGGTTTCAGTAAACCAGACTGCGTGTCGAAAATTAAAAAACCAGGCAAGAGTATGTCGGACCATGCTCAGTGTAGGGTTCCGCAGCATTGAATAATTGCATTAGCAGAAGAGCGTAGGTTCATGGCACTTACACCCTTTTGTTGAGAAACACAGTTTTTGAACAATAACTCAATGGCGGTATATCCGATCATGCCCGTAATAATTTTCGTCACCTTAATAAATACTTTATATTTATTAAGCGTTACCTTTGTGTTTTTTTTCTTATTTTTTGCAACTTTTTTTGCAATTTATGCAACTCTCGGAGCGATTATTTCCAAAAATATCTTCTCATTCAAAAAAGTTTATTAAAACCTTAAAATATTTTTGAAAGACCTGTCGAATAATGTGACACACGTTGATGTTTGCTGAAAAAAAAAATCAGCTTCTGTTCATCATGTACATCTGTGGAGTGTATTTAACCCTAAAAATATTTATTATTATAATTTAGCTATAAAACTAAGTAGCGGCTACTACAAGACACCTTTTCCCTGAATTTCATCAATATTTATTAAGTAGTATTTGAGTAAAATGCCTGTGACATACGGACGGACAGACAGACAGACTGATGGACATCACAAACTATAAGGGTTCCGTTTTTGCCATTTCGGCTACGGAACCCTAAAAATGAGTCTAAAAAATACAATGTACGTTGCTTATTTTACACCTACCTCTAACTTTAACTAACAGAGCTCGTAGGTGGATTAAATACTAATATTTGAAAGCCAGTGTGCAATATTTGTAAGTACTTACTGGAAATATTTCTCCTAGGCTACATTTGTCTCGTAGAAACCACAAAGGTTTGAATTAATGCTATCTCAGAGGCAAACTTCACCCAAGTCCATTCTTTGATTCGGAAATGAAACTTGTTAATATTGTAGGATTAGGGAAGAAAGACACAAAAGAGGCTTAAATTAAGCTTTTTATTAATCATTCACAATGTACGACCATGTACATAAATATTTTTAATTTAAAATGGCCAGACGACTAAAGAAAATCATTTAACGCTAACAATCGCTTCTTGAAATAAAATTGTATTACATCTTAAGAAAAATATTTACAGGGAATGCCAAAAACCGTTTTTCAAATTATGCATTTGCATGCATATTTATTTTTGCCCAACGTTGCGTATATATATTTTCTTAATCAACTTTAATGTTACGGAAATAATAATATGTTCTATAATATCGTAGATAGTCTCAGATATGTACCTAAATCAACTTAAAATTATTAGGACTACATTAAAAAAAATATCTATGACATTACGCTAAAATGAACTAAATTCACGAATTAAAAATAACTCCAAAGAAATAAGATAACAACTATAATTATATTGAAATCGAAAACAAAGGCCAATGCAAACTATTGACATGATTTACGTTTTTCCTTTCGCCACAAATGAAACCTAAGTTATATGTGAGAGGAGAATACATGAAATCAATAGCAAAAAGAACCAGGTCTATCAACTATAACCGAACGAAGAAAAATAGGGAAATCTTGCTAGTCCTATTTTTTTTTATAATTAAAATACAATCATACCTGATGTTTTGAGATTTCCATTGTTAAAAAAGATTAAATTGGTTGTTACTGTTATATTTATTTCTCACTAACAGTTTTTTATCACTTTAACTAGTAAAATAAACTGATAAACGATTCGAATGGATACGCGTTAGTGGGTTATTTTTCTAAATTGTGCTATGTTTTATGGGTTACTTTATATAGAATATTCTTACAAAAAAGACTATCATAAAAAGCAAAACCAAAACTATTAATTTTTTTACTTCTGGTTTAACAAAAATCTTGAAAAGAAAACAATTACATTAAGTCCCTTAAGCACAACCAAGTCACAAGTTAAAACAGAAACGATATCTAATGTATTGAAGCCAAGTTGTGGGGTAAAATCAACCAACGCGGTGTGCACAGCGAGGCACGTGGATATTTCTAGAAACACGCAGCGCCTCTAGCCATCGCGCGCGCAATCCGTATGATCGCAAACTACACGTTTATGGAAGCGGGGCACGCGGAATGATTAATTAGAGATTCAGAGTAGTATGTAACAACGATAAACTAAAGCATCACAAGAGAGTATTTGAATACAGAAAAATAACGCCTGATAAAAAAACAATAGCAATCTACTAAACACTCTCTAACTTGGTTCGATTACAATTTGTAGACCTAGTACGATTACGACCTACGATTTGTAGTACCTTTTTGCTATTGAATTATTGTACAGTCCTCTAACATATGCTCCAGATAACAAAAATAAATATGCTATGTATGGTAAAAGTTGCCTTGCCCTTTAAACTAGCTCGAAAATTATAATTTACCAACTATTTTACAATTACAAACATTTTCGTCAACTTCACGAGATGAATATCTTATAACTATTTGACGTGCTGGTTATTTGTAACACGATATTTCAAACTAAGTAAACTTGCCACAAACAATAGTTTCAAAGACAATTACATACATAATCACGTAACAGTAGAACTTCAGAAACGGTCACAAGTTTTGTTCATGAATGCTAACAAATATAATATTACATGAAACTGCTTTTATAACTTGCAAAGCTTTGTAACTTGGACACAATTATTAAATTGGATTTGTTTCCATGTTCATTTAACTACAGCAATGAGAAACTAAAGTACAAATAATGTCAAGAAAGAAATCTGGAAGTGGTGGATGGAGCCGGATCTTGACTTTCTTACATCACATCTTTTCTTCAACGATTATTTTTACAATTTAATAACGTTGTGAAAAAATGTAAAACTTTCAGTAATGACCACAGAAAATATGTCAAAATCAAGTGTACTGTTCTTGCCTCTTTCTTCAAGTTTTTTATTAATATTTAACGAGCCACATAATATTGGTTTCGTTTAAATGACAATTAATTAAATATAAATTATATATTTGAAAAACAGCTTTTTACAAGACTATATACGACGATATACTCGTCATAATCTTGTAAAAAACTGTTTTTCAAATATATAATTTAACTCCTCTTCATTCTATATTTCATTGTATTTTTACTCATTGCTAATTTTTATTGAAGTAATTAACTCAAATACCTTTATATATTTTGGCGTAAGCAAATCTAAGACGTAAAACAAAAACTGTAGATAAGAGGTCACTGTTGACAGGCTATTTTTAAAAATTAGACCTTTTTTATACTGTTACTTTTGTAGGGGTACAGCAGAAGCGATTGTCAGCTACATTTCACGATTGTTACCTAATACGCCTAAATGTATCTATTTTACATTATTCATATACTTTCATCTATACAATAGCACATTAATAAATTAATCTATTTTAAAATATATTTCGCTTCAATATACACATTTCTTAACTTATCACATTCTTTAGCCTAACAAATAAACTTTCTACAATAGTCAGTGTAAAGAGCTGCAGGAAGACTTTCAACGCCAATAACGGAGGAATTAGCTTATCCAGGAAATAGTAATTCGATTTTCACTAAGCATGTTTTCATGTTGCTAACAAAATCATATAACAGCGTCAAGTTAATTTATACCAAAGGTATAACTTCACTTACCCCAAATTCACTCAAAGAGCCTAATCGAATCATTTCCCAAACAAGTCAAGTCCTCCATGGCAATTACGATTAAATATCATAACTTCTGCTTTACAGCGTAACACTAATCATATCGAAAATATTCTGCTGAAATATATTAGACAATAATTTAATTTCTCAAAATACATTCTCACTTTGAAAATCACCTACCAACATGAAATATTTTGTTTAAGAATTAGAAAAGTTGCTCGATGAATACATAAATAAAGGCTATTGATTTTGAGGAATTCATTACTAGGTATAAATATTATTACTGCAATAACACAAATAGAAGGTGAAAATGATGATGAATGAAGAATTAAGTAGCGCTCTTGGTACTTACGAGCCGTGGGATCTCAGCTGTGAATATTTCATGAAGACCTTATAATCTAGGAGGGTAAAGACAACATTCAAAGCAGTAGCGAATGAGGGTTAAGGGTGAATATTCGTTCTATTTTTGTTTTATTTTCTACAGAACATTATTATTTTATTAAATGTGTCTATCTCAAAAATATACCAACTGTTATGTCTAAGTACATATTGAGTATTTTACTTTGATTGAAATAAAAAGCTAACTAACCCTTTTACTCTTTTATCTTCTGTGGGTAACTAAATATAATGGTAGGTACATTTAGCACATCTACTAAATGTATTTTGATGAGTTTAGTCACAAGTGATACTTTATTTTGTAATAGCTTGCTTAAGTATTTTATATTAATTATAGATTCTCATATCGTTCACTGAAGTCGTTTAGAAATAACTTCTTTCATATAACAAAAATAGTGATAGTTAAACCTCGGAACCCTGTAATAACTAGATCAAATAGGTATGTAGGTAGGTACATATAATTGACATACAAAAGCTCAGGAAGAAACAGGACACGTCTGAAAGTAGATAAAAAAAATCCAAATAACGCTGCCTTAAAAGTATAAAATACAATATCATTTTACACTCTACTTACACTCTAACATTATTGTATGAACACAGAAAAATGATTATTATTTAAATTTCCTTTTATTTAAAATATAAAATCTGAAGCAAGATAATATCGAATTCAATTTTAAAACTTTAATTTTAGAGAGGTACATTTAGAAATGTAAATTTGTATACATTTAGCAAAAAAAAATTTTAGGACAACCATTTTACCTTGAAAGTGAGACGAGAAAGCTTAAAGTACATAAGATGTTGTATCATTGTATAAATAAAAGGTTTCTAAGAAATATTGAAACTACGAGCTATAAGCGCGTCGATAGATAAAATATTTGATTGGGGATAGGCGAGATTCATAATGTGTTTCAATGCAATCCAAGTGTATATTCGCGGAGAATAAGTCCGCATCCCAGAAGCCAGATCGGATGTGGTTGTAAGCAGGTCGATGTCGCGTTCGCTTGGCTTGAGTCCGAATGTGACTTTTTCAGACTGAGTTCATTTACCGCCACTGTAAATATAATAATATCTTGGGACATCACACACAATGCTATCTGACTCCAAACTAAACAAAGACGTACCTACAGTCGTATGGCAACCAGACAACTGATAAACATTCTTATATATATATATATTTATGTATATCAGCAGATAGCGCTCATCATACGAAGTTTTATCCTCACCCCACTCAGGATAAAACTTCGTATGATGAGCACGATAGTCTATTCTGTATGTATTTAGAATATATAAGAATGTTTATCAGTTGTCTTGTTGCAATAGTACAGTCTTTGCTAAGTTTGGATAATTTTGTATAAATATTTGTGATCTGTGCCCGAGTCAATAATTGAATAACATCGGAATGATCAATTAGAAACATATTAGGATTTATAACGTTGTAATTGCATAACCATTACCTATCGAAATAATAAACTTGAATATTTCGTATTAAATAAAATTTATGGCCAATTAATAAATAACAGAATATTAAGTAATAATAGGCGCTTCTTATACAAGCATCTCAAAAAACATAAAATACATTAACTGTGCTAAGATCAGACTTTTGCTAGTTTTAAGTTGAAACTTAACTCACTTGGCAAGTTTTGTGGCATTCGAATTAATGTGAATAAAAGTTTTCTTAAGTTGGTTCACAGTTCGTTTTTAGTTTAGCAAACTTCTTTTAAAGATAATAAATAAAACATTTTGTTTATGGAGAAAGTTAAGTTGCTGTGTCAGCTGGTTATGGCGTGGTAACTCGAGCCAAGCAAATGTTTTTATGCTCGAAGTAAGAATATCTATAGAATGGAATAAATGAAAGTGAATTAAATATTTTATGGAAAAAATAATTTTCACTTGCCTTCATGACTTAAAAGAACAATGTACTTACCGGTCACGGTTTGCTTCTTAATATCAGCATATTTTTCACCTGGTCCTACTTCGTCAGGAATGGTGGCTGTACACGTCAACTGTAACCTCCCGTGCGCCGGCGCTTTTAACTCAGCTATCGACACCCATAAAGAGATTGGTATCACAGGTGGTGTTCGTGGTCTTTCTTGAATCTGTCAAAATACATACTTTACTGTAATGAGCAATGTCATTTTCAGCGTTTCTGCACTGAAGCATTCTATTCTTACAAGCTTTCATTTAACTGTGTATAATTATGTTAGTTTGTAAAAATGTGTGAGTCAAAGTTTGGAAGCTAAATTGTTACCACTTCCTGACTTTCGATTGAGCTCAAATTTAGTATAGTAGTGTATCTTTGATAACAATGCAATATTATAGTACTATGGACCTTACTGATGATGGAATCGGAAGGTGTCCATAGGAGCTCCTAAACTAAAACAAAGAAACCTAGCAAGTTTGGGCTCATTTGATTCGCCTTGATCTCCGATCCTAGACTAGAAAAAACAGCTCAACTGCCTTAGTATGCTTCTCACTAATAACATAGTTGACCGAATGTCTAAATTCCAGGAAAAAGATAGCCTGTCTTTTTATCGACTATGTTTGAAACGAGAAGCTATTTTAAAAGCTCTCTTACTAGGTACGGAATACGTGGAAATGCAAATTATGGATTAAATTGTTGAAATATAAAATTTGTAATAATGAACAAAAAAGGGGAAGAATATTTCGACGTGTAAACGGGTCTTGCCTTTTTTTACCTATTTGGTTTTGTTATTTTATAATTATATGTAAATAATTTGTTAGTAGTAAATAATGTAAATATGGTAAATTAATATTTACCAAGATTGCATACTGTTTGCCGACCACACTACAATTATAATCAAAGGTGATAATGAAACGACTTTGGCAAATAAAATTCACAGAACTCTTAACATTACCTCTAAATAGCTAGAACAAAACAACCTGAGAATAAACATGACCAAGACAAAATTAGTACAATTCCAGACAATAAACTCAAACATACACAACCTAGACATCAACTACAAAACTACCACCTGACCAATTCAAACGAATGTGTATTACTAGGGATTACCTTAGACAAATAGAACAGAAGAAAGAAAATAGACCACTTTGTATTTTTACTAAAAAGAATCCGACAAACAGAAAACTTAGACACTGCTAGGGTAACCTGTCTTATAATCTGAGGCAATTCGGTAGAGTTTGACAGAGTATTTAAGGCTCATAAAAAATGCTGTGTGTGCTGCTATGCTATGTGTGGAGCAAACTTCTTAGGTAGCTGTACACCACTTTTTCAAATGTATATGTCAATATAGCCGCAATTTAATCAAAATAGATGTCAAGTCAATAATTCTCCAATATATTTAACACTGCTTATTTTCAATATGCTGAATGTTAAGTTTTATGTAGTGATAAGTGCAGTTTTTAAATATAAAGTTTCAGGTAATAAAATAATTAGGTTTTAAATTAATAAGCCAAAATCCCTAGTGGGATCTATAAAACAAATATGAGGGTGCTGATTATCGTATTCTTATCAAAGTTCTAAGGTACATATCTAAATAAAACATGTAACTCACAAAATATTTGTTAAGAAGGTTCTAAAACATTTAATATTCGTGAACTCGCTTAACTAGACGGAAATTATTAACGTAATCCCCGCTGAGCTGCCAAACTTGGAAAATTTTCCATCAGTATCAAGCATTCAGTTGATGTCAAAGTATGTTAATTAAAAATGTAAGACACAATAGCAATAAGAAACCAATATAGACAAAAACGATTAAATGAGGAATATGTGTATGATGTCAAAGTCGCGTCTTGTAAAAGTAAAAAACATTTTTTAATTGTGGAAGAAAGTACTTTATTTATTAAGACCATTTTACGGATTAAATTTATTTGAACTGGACTGAACTTTTAATTGTAGGTAGACGTATGTAGAGTGCACAATGCACATGCATTGCACACTCTACATACGTCTGCTTGATTGTAACAAGAACAAATTTCAGTAACTATACTTATATAGTTACTGACATTTTTTATAACCTACGAACGATACGTAACAAAGCAATAGGGAATATGTATATTTTTTAGTTCTTATACAATATACATCGACATACCATTCAAAAAAAATTATGCTGCGCCAAAAAATTCCTTCTATTAGGAACACAAAACATTTAAAATTACAAACTGATAACAGCATTTCCAAAACCACCCCTTTTAAGCGCGTAAAAAGTAATGTAACGTAACGTAAGGGCGATTGCAACAGCCAATTAAGCGCACAGCATGTCCTAACATATTATGAACTGTTACCTCATAATTTGATCTAACCAATAGCATTCATTTTAACTACCTAGAATTTCCCGCCTGATTTATGACCTCTTGAAACATTATTTTTTATTAAAATATGTATATTGATGTAGACAAAATTTTAAACCAATAAAGTATCTTTAACCAATTTTACGTCATATGCATATTTATTATTTGTTTTAATGTATCAAGAGAGAACGTTGGCTGCAAAAATTTAGTCGGCACCACAATAAATGTTCTCACCTTGAAAATGTTTGAGTTGTTTCGCCTGTAGAGTAGATTTTCGTAGTGAAAAACGGCGATTGTGTTCAATTTAAAACGCAGAAGATCAGTTGAAAAGGAAAAAATAAAAATAACATTGCGATACAAAATCAGTTGTACTTGATCCCAACCGAGTTGGGATTGAAATTGTCTTTTGTTATTTATTACAAATCGCCGTTGTTACATCTTTTTTATCTCGTACTTTTATTGCTATCTGTCAATTTATTTATTTCAATTACTATTTTGATTTTGTACTGTAATAATAAATTCAGGTATAATAGGGACCTAAAACCCTATGTACCGATACATATTTATATAAAAGCACATATAGAGTTTGCTATTTTAAATATTTACCATTCCTTAGTCACTGTCGAACTGGTGAAATACGTATTGTAGTTTCACTTTGCGAAAGCAAAATATTTTAAATATAATGTTCAGAGAAGCCTGACACTCGAATAGGCGAGAATACCTGTCATTCATTTCTTTTGTTGCAGGTTTTTCAACTGACGGTATCAGTCAATTTATTTCGGTTGTAATGTTATTGTATTATAATATGTGAAACATCAATGTGATAGAGCAGGCAATATGTAAATACAGTAATATTTTTGGTTCGTCATGTTTAGCATTTGCGGCGTACAACATTTAGCATGGGTTAATGTTATAAATTATAATAGATTAATCCTTTACACTTTACACAAAATGCAATTAATTATGAAATAAAAAATGACAGTATAAACTCTATACTTATGTTATGAAGCTGAAGAGGTTGTTTGTTTGTGTGTTTGAAAGCGCTAATCTCAGGAACTCCTGATCCGAATTGAAAAATTATTTTACCGTTGGATAGCCCATTAATCAAGGAAGGCTAAATCGCGCTACAAATAGGAGCGGAGCAGCAATGAGAAATGTTGCAAAAATGGGGAAAATTTACGCAAACGAAGTTGCGCGTGACAGCTGGTATAATATATAAGTGTAAGACATCAGTGTATTATGATTTAAGGATCAACGTAACTTGACCGGACTGAAGTTGGCGAAAAGTGGTTGCGCATAGGAAATGGTGACTTTAGTAGTAATTAATAGTAAATAGTGGTTTAAAAGCAGACTATCTATCAACGGAATTACCTTAAAAGATGATGATTGCAAGAAACTAACCCATGATATGCAGTGAGCAGAGAGAGGGCATATGCGGATACGTCTATCTTTATGCAGAGTGATTCTATATGTGCTTTTCAATTAAGTGTATTGTCAATAGTGATACCTAGAAATTTGGTTGTGCTTACTTTATCAATGGACTTATTGTTATATTAAACATCTAAGTAAGTCGTGTTTAATTCTCGTTGCTTAAAGTTACATTTGTTTTATTAAGATTAGTCTTTAAATTATTATTATTATCTTACCATTGTATTACGTATTAATAACATTATTTAATTTATATTTCATATTAATTACATATTTGTTACTAAATTTACTAGTTTCTGTGATAGTACTGTCATCAGCAAAGAGGGTAAGAGCCTAGTTAGTGAATTTTGGCAGGTCATTAATATGTATTATGATAAAAAATTATCTTAAAATTGTAACTGTTTCGTCATATCCTACATTATTTGTATTTTTAAGAGAATTTAATGTAATTGTGTTTTTTTTAATGATAACTAGCAATGTGGGATTGTGGTCCCACATTACTAGCAATCCTGTGAACCCCTCCAGCTTGTGTGGCTTGTGTTAGGAGTGGGTTCACGTCGGTAGTATAATGGGCAGGATTCGAACCCGCGACCTCACGATTGCGAGACCGATGCCTTAGCTATTAGGCTACCGCCGCTTCAAACAATTGTGTTTTTTTTACTGTAGTCTCTCTTTGTGAATCTCCAATACTTAATATGACCACTTATGTTTACTGGTAATTTAATTGGCTGTGCTGTGTAAGCTGATAATGCAAATTCTAATACATTTCAACATATTTTTTTTAATTTTCAGAAAAATTGTCTATACATGTGTGGCTTATTATTTTAGAGGAGGGATTTATAGCTAACTTTGAATTAAAATTTAAAAGCATACATGCAAACTCTTTAGAATAATTATTTCGATTCAGGACATCTATATTGAAATCGCCCGCAATTACAATTTAATTTTTAGAGTTTCTCGTCAGTTCTTTTAAAAGTATTACAAATTTGTTTATTGAGACATCAAAATTTTGGTACTCTATACATGAGATATTACAATATTAAGTTCAGGGATCTCAATAGCACAACATTCAAAATCTCCAATCACTGACATATTAGAAAAAAAACACCATATTGTGCTCACAATTCAAACCAATTAATCTAGGTAAAAGTATTAAAGATAAATATTTTGTCGCTGTTATAGATAAAAGCTGTCAAAATATACTACATCATTTCATGAATTAGTTATTTCTGTTAGTATTTATTTAATTAAAACCGTGCACCGAAATTTTAAGCACCTACTCGTTTCATAATATATACCAAAAGTTAATTAATATTCCGTAGAAATATCTAAAAATAAACTGCATTGTTCGAAACAGAATGCCTTTTAAAGGTATTTTAAAATTGGCGGCATGAATGACATTGCCCCGATAAAATTGAAACCGCGCCTGAATGGAATATGATTAAATTAACAGTAAAATGTTTAACAACAAAAAGAAAAAAGTGACTTGGAAATAATTTTAAATAACTATTAAGAAAATATTAAATGTAATCAGGTAATAGTGTTATGCAATAAAATGTTGATATATTTATGTCCGTACATAAATTGAATATGTTTGTAAAACACTTAAAAATATCAAACTGTAACACAAAATCTTAAGATCTACATAATATGTTCAATTACATCTTTTTAAAATGTAGAACATTCTCTATTGTTAGATACAGGTATTGCAAAATCAATTTTATGATGGTTTTGTTAAGCTTGATATTTTATTATTTATTGATTGATGAATTAAGTTTGACATTAAATCTTTTGAAATTTCTAAGGTTACTACAAAAAGTATATCATTTTGTGAAATAATAAAAGACTTGTTTTGACAATCAAGAGTTAAGCTATGTAAAATATAATCTCAAACCTTTGCCATTTCTTCACTCTGTGCTTCCTTCAGGGTACACTTATGGTGTCTAGTATTGTTCACTGGTGGCGCTTGGGTAGTTTCGCTAACTAGCGCCCAATATTTTGCCGTGTAGTTGAACTCTGGAGCTAAGTAGCGTTGATGTTTTCTACGGTATCCGCCACCGCCTTTAGTACGAGTGGAGCTTGAAACTCGGTACGAGAAGTACCGGACTGACTCTTCATCCACCTGGTTACAGAATAAAGTTTATTTAGTTTGGAAAAGTGGGTGATCTTAGAAAAAAAGATGCTATCGTATGAAATATGAAAGTAGTTATGATAAGAATAGTGAAGAAGAAAGGTGAGACTGTATCCGACTGCTACGGAAGAGGTCGTGGGTTTGATCCCCACCCAGGATAAAACTTTGTGCGATGAGCACGAGGAATTATTCCGTATCTGGGTGTTTTTATCTCTAATATGTATGTATTTAGAAATATATATGTCTGTTTATCGGTTGTCTGGTTTCCATAGTACAAGCTCTGGTTAGTTTGGGATCAGATTGCTTTGTGTGAATTGTCCCAACATATTATTATAAATAAGACATTATATATAAAGATTTCATTTAATCTGTGTAATTGTTCCAAAGATTATGGGTTCAATTCGATCGATAGATCTATAAATGTCAGTTGCAAATATTGGTGTTCATTTGTATACGTTGGTGGTTGTATTTTTGTATGCGGGGCACTACCGCTACGAAGGGGTTTAACCCTGGTGCGGGAGTTGTCTATCATATTAAAAATAAAAGAAAACATAAAATGTACCTTCTCGTTGTCGATGTACCACATGAGTCTGGGTGGGGGGGCAGCCGGCGCACTCGTGCAGTTGGCGCGCAGTAACCCCCCCACCACCACGTCTGGTTTGCCAAATGTTATGATCGGAGGATGTTTCTGTGCATCTGGTGATATTTATAAAACATATTCATAACTCTTATCCCTAAAATACTAAACGATTTTTAACAATAAGATGTATGATTGAGAAATGTATATGTATAATTATTGCCGTTCGAAGACTTTGACTTATCTTTGTGTCCGTGACTTGTATATTTGTAAAGTCCCTTGCGACACAGGGCTTGTACCCTTGATGGGAGTTGTTTAAAAAAAAGAAAGAACGAACAAGACAGAGACACCGACTTGCACTTGTAACCTGTGTATAAATATTCAAATACTTAAAGGTATACTGGAGTAGGAGTAATAAAATTTTAGGTTTAACATCTGTACAAAATTAATAACAAAACTAATGTTTGTATCTTGTAGACTTGTAGAAGAAATAGAAGGACAAAACTTAGAAAAAAAGCTAATTTTATTTAGCTTTTTTTCTGAGTTTTTTCCTTCTATTTTTTACATAGTATTAAACAGAGTCGCTTCTCGTTTGCTTGTTCCTATGTACACTTAGATCCCAAAACTACACAATGGACTTGAATGCGGTTCTCACTTTCAGTCAGATATTTTTTTTCAGGATGGTTTTTAAATATCAAGGGGTCCTTGATTTAGTGGTGACCGAGCAGATCGAGATATCTGAGACAAGGTTACCACTGTTGGTTCACAGATAAGTGACCAATTTCGAAGAAATGTCACACTTCTCCGTACCTCGGGGAGCACGTAAAGCCATCGGTCCAGTGCCCAATCTGTCTCCAGTCGTATCAGATTTCTGTCTAATTGAGCTTTGGGAGAATAGAGAATGTACTTGGGTCTGCGAATACATTTGTGCACAATATCAATTCCTGCGTTGTTGGATAGTCTCTGGTACTTATTCACACTTCTTTTTTTTTTTTCATATGTGAGAGAGGCGTGCCTATGAACGCATCAAGGCGCATGAGCGTCGCGCTCAAAAATGTCCGCCGCCCATGCGCGGTTATGCTATTCAAGCGCAGCTCTCGATTTACCATTACGACAAGAGTTTGACAGTTCCACGTGGGCTTATCGTGGATAGGGAAAAAAGATCGTGAATACATAGGACCCTGATGAGATTGGCCGCCGTAACCGACATCGGTTAGGATACCATTATATCCATATGATGAATACAAATAGTAGAAAAAACTCCGTGCGATCCAGGGCAGGCTGCTAGTAAGTAATAATAATAAAAACCTTTTTCTTGCTTAAAATTAATAACTGAAATATTTTGGAGTCAAAAATCCGTAATTTTATGTTTTTCTAATTTTGATGTGGCTGAGACTGAGACAAATATAAAAACACCTCTCAAGCTAAAATCCATCAAGCCATTTAGGCTCTAGAGCATGCCAAAGAAATATACCTACTTATCACATACTTACACACACACACACGAAAAACATAACCCTCCTTCTTGCGCAGTTGGGTAAAAATCCATGAGAAACCAGTACTAATATACTAAACGAAAGCATTAAACGCAGTGTGTCGGTACACGATTGTGGCCATTAGCCTCTTGTAGCCATTGACCCGTTTAATGTGGTTTTGGTCGGCCTGTTAACTTAATGGTAATTAAAGCTACTTTGAATTACTTTTGGTGACCTGAATTGGTTTTCCGATTATCTAATGGCTTCCGAGAAAGTTTATTAACATGGACATTGAGTGTGTTTGAATTGTATATCAATTTTCTTGTCATATTTGACATTATATTTTAACATTACATGATTGCTTACGCTTCAAAATATCTGATGACAAGGAATTAGACCGGTTCCCTGTCAATACCGGCCCACGTAGTAGCTACGGACCTACTAAGGAAGTCAAATCAGCTATTACCGTGTGAATGAGGCCCAGTCTCTCTTTATCATTTTTCTACGTTTATATGTCCGAAATTGTCATGAATTAAATAAATAACGGACATTCACCAGCTAACTTGATGAATGGTGACAGAAACCGTATCTTAACAACTGTACTGTAATTTGAACATTCACAGTGAACATATGATAGACAGCACCATCGATCAAATATAAATAGCCTAGATTAATAATTCAATTTAATTATATTTATAACAATGAAGACACGTTTAAATTTAAATTCCCATACCTACTTATGTATAAATAAAATGTAGCGGAAAATTCTATTTTTCATTCACAGTCATATTGTCATGTAACATTGTTTCGTGTTACATATATATTGTTATGTCTAAATCCAGTCAGAAAAAGTTTTGGATGGATCACTCTTTCCTTATAACGGATTACGCTAGTGGAGGAACACGATTAATCAATATTATTAACGTAACATGTATATTTGGTCACAAATTATCATGAACAAATACATATACATCAATAACAAACTAATACAAGACACATTTGAAAAATGAGGGTAATAAATACACAATCAACGAAGAAATTCATCTTCATTTAGTACAACGATTTCGTCAGAAATAACACTGTCATTAGGGGTTCAATATCTGACATGTAATCTGCTATTAATTGAAGTACCTCTCTACATTAGTCGACAGGAAGACTTTTGTTGCCCTATCAACGTCCATTAATGCCTTCAACAAATCTAATAATAGAGTTACCATTT
Organism: Herminia tarsipennalis; assembly: GCA_945859575.2. Taxonomy (NCBI): domain Eukaryota; kingdom Metazoa; phylum Arthropoda; class Insecta; order Lepidoptera; family Erebidae; genus Herminia; species Herminia tarsipennalis. Next base: position 25,325,000 of record OX243834.2, on the reverse strand, counting down.
CAGTGCGGACCTTTTATACCCTAAACGATGGAGCCAAATGCGGATTGACGGGTGACAGGCGAAATAATAAAAAGTTATTTTTGGCGAATAATGAAGCTATGAACATAATAAGCTAACCTTAGCTTATGAAAATCGTAAACAACTAGCGAAGGATTATGTTCATGTTAACATACGAGTACGTTTATGATGTCACTATCGCAACTTCATAGAACTGTTTACTTAGGGCCAATATTAAATGTAAAAATATCTTAGGACAACTCACACACTGCTGTCTGATCCCAAACTAAGCAGAGCTTGTACTACGGCAACCAGACAACTGATAAACATACTTATATATTTTCTACATAATATATTTACACCGCCGTACACCACCTGACCATCTAGCACAAGAACTTGACAAGGGTAACCACACAGTGGGAATTTTTCTGGACCTCGCGAAGGCTTTTGACACAGTTTCCATCCCGATCCTGTTGCGTTAGCTTGAAAGTATAAGAGGCAATCAATTTCTTACTAGTTATTTAAAAAAACGGACTCGATACGTAAGGATTGGTAATATACTGAGTAATGATGAGAATAATACGCTTTTTGGAGTTTCCCAAGGAAGTATTTTAGGCCCTAGACTTTTCCTAATTTTTATAAATGACTGGTGTAACCTGAAGATAGATCATGGCATAATCGTATCGTATACGGACGACACAGCTCTTCTTATTTCAGCAAGCTCAGAAAACAAAGCTTACATGCATGCGCAACATGGGTTTAATAGAGTTAACAAATGGCTTCAGCACAATTTGCTCACACTAAATGCCGAAAAAAAAAACAAATTAAATCAGTTTTTCAATGCGCAAAGTCGCGGAAACACACACAGCCCTGACAATATATGCTTATTATTGCAGAATCACCACTGAGACTGAATGAACTTATCCCGCCATTAAAAGTGCAAATAAAATAAACTACTGATTTTATTTGAATGGGGTTTTTGCTATTTGACTGCGTATTTTTCTGGGAAGGTTATAGTGTATAAAATATTGTTGCAGGTTGTAAGACACTAGACCTAAACCCTAAAACATAAAAGTAAGTCAGTGAAATATCCCTTGATTTTTATGTTTTTTTCAACAAAAAGGCGAAAGTGCCATGAACATACGTTTTTATGCTGATGCAATTGTTCAAGGCTGCGGAACTCTACACTGAGCATGATCCAACATGCTCTTGCCCGTTTTTTTCAAAAAAGTTATTAATTTTATTTTGCCATAGTCGGTACTAAATGTAAGTAGTAGGTACGTTTCCTGCAAATTCATTTCAATTATTTACCGTTCCTACAATGACAAGTGAATGTTGAATACCATCAAAACTTCGTGTTCATCGAACTAGTGGAATATCGATAACCTAATTTTCGCCAGATGACAGAATTTTTCAAACTTCCGATTTCACTTAACCCCGTTATGAGAGATGGTTGTTTGAACGATACGACATTGTTCTATTTATCAGCTTAGAAATATGTGGAACAGTCAATTGGAATTAATTTTATTTATAAGCAATTTTGTACTTCGATGTTTTCTGAAAAAAATGTAAGGGCTTCATTATTCTTGAATAAAAATGAATCGCCTTATATTTTACTAATCGCATGATTCGGGAACAGCAAGACAAGTTTTACCCGACTGCAGGGAAGGGTTATGTTTTTCGCACGAATCTTGTATGTATGTATGTAATTTTCCTTATGGCTAGACAAATTTAAACAACTGTGACCTCGTTAGATTCGTTTTGACCGCCCAAGTGTTCTTATTTAAGCGACGTTTGAAAAACAAACATGGCGGCTGTGAAATGTCCAAATAAAGAGGTGCGAAAAAAAATTGTTACGATTACTGGAATATGTACTTATTGTAAGTGTTTCAAAAAGGTATAACATGATTATAACTGTAATACTAAAAAAAGTTTGTTGTCAACCATTCTAGTTTTAATAGTTTTTAATAGCTACAATAAAACTAACAGTTCCCTAGTTACATGCTTCAACACTAAAAAAATATGAAATAAAAAAATAAATAAAAATAATTTATAATAATAATAATAAGTTATAATATCAAAGCACCCGCCAGTCTGGTTGTTGCTAATCGTTTTTAAGTACCTATTCGTTGAACTCCAAGAAATCTCTTTTCTCTCATACTTCCACCTTTATCTCGGTTTTACAAGTTCAAGTCAAAATGTCGCAACATGAACGGAGCTACGAAAAAAAGAGTTGAAAATTATTATTTTCAAAACCAATGATTTAATCAAACATTGCAAAGAAAAAAAAATGTGCATTCTGAAAATACATTCTTATTGATCTATTTATTTCAATGATACTAGAAGGTCTTCAATAATTTGGCATTTATATTGTTTGTATTCAGGAGATTAGTTTATTAAAACAACGAAAGTCACATTTTTAAACATTTAAAAGTAAAAATTATCTATGAGTGAGCTATAAATAATAAAGGTATAACATTTAGACAACACTATATAAACCAATGAAACAATAGCTGTGAATAATTAGTTTCATAATTAAATTAATTAATATTAATATAATTTAAACTATATTTAGTTGAGTACAATTAATAATTTCTCTGTATCTTCGTAAGACATATTTTGGATGACTTCCATAAGATTCTTCTTACAATTTCCTTGGATCATGAAATATATATTTTCTTCGTCAGTGCTGAAGAGGTGACAAGTGTGCTGCTTTATTACTATGTTCATATTAAATAATTGTCGAACTGTTAGTACTTTACAAGATTGGTAGAGTTTGTGGAATAAAGAAAAGGGCGGAAAGTAGACACTTTGAGGATAGCTCTCTGTGTTTGCTCAATTGTTAATAACAATGTTTTACCAGCGCCATGTGGTAATACAGTAAGTTAATAGTGACTGGCATAGGGCAAAATACATATGTTTAATTAGTTAAAAATCTGCAATATAACGCAACTTAAATATTAACTTACAGATAGCTTCTATGTGGTATTTAAATGAAAGGGTTTCATATAAAATAGTACCCAGGTATTTTATTTTATTTGCACTTTTAATGGCGGGATAAGTTTATTCAGTCTCAGTGGTGATTCTGCAATAATGAGCATATAATGTCAGGGCTGTTTGTGTTTCCGGGACTTATCGCATTGAAAAGCTGATTTAAATTGTTTTTTTTTCGGCATTTAGTGTTAGCAAATTGTGCTGAAGCCATTTATTAACTCTATTAAACCCATGTTGCGCATGCATGTAAGCTTTGTTTTCTGAGCTTGCTGAAATAAGAAGAGCTGTGTCGTCCGCATACGATACGGTTATGCCATGATCTAGCTTCAGGTTACACCAGTCATTTATATAAATTAGGAAAAGTTTAGGGCCTAAAATACTTGGGGAACTCCAAAAAGCGTATTATTCTCATCATTATTCAGTATATTACCAATCCTTACGTATTGAGTCCATTCTTTTAAATAACTAGTAATAAGTTGATTGCCTCTTATACTTTCAAGCTTACGCAACAAGATCGGGATGGAAACTGTGTTAAAAGCCTTCGCGAGGTCCAGAAAAAATCCCACTGTGTGGTTACCCTTGTCAAGTTCTTGTGCTAAATGGTCAGGTGGTGTACGGCGGTGTAAATATGTTATGTTATGTAGAAAATTTAGAAGTATGTTTATCAGTTGACTGGTTGCCGTAGTACAAGCTCTGCTTAGTTTGGGATCAGACAGCGGTGTGTGAGTTGTCCTAAGATATTTATTATTAAGAGCGTAGCTTAGCTTATTATGTTCATAGCTTCATTATTCGCCAAAAATAACTTTTTATTATTTCGCCTGTCACCCGTCAATCCGTCAGACAGACAGATGAAACTTTATGGGTTCCATTTTTGCCATTTTGGCTACAAAACCCTAAAAATCAAGGAAACATTTCACTGACTTACTTTTATGTTTTAGGGTTTAGGTCTATTGTCTTACAATCTACAACAATGTTTTATACACTATAAACTTTCCAGAAAAATACGCAGTCAAATAGCAAAAACCCCATTCAAATAGAATCAGTAGTTTTTGAGGAAAAAAAACGTGCAAAGAATTATGTTCTTTGCATGTTTTTTGTACATACAAGATATATTTCAGGACATAATAGCGTGAATTATTTAAAGGTGGGTTTATTAACCCGACGTTTCGATCGAATTGCACCGCTCGTGGTCACGGGTCGACTCATCCCGAAATATATGTAATATGTATAAAAATCGCGAAAGTTTTAAAACAATACCATATATACATACATACGGGTCAAATAAAAACATTCTTTTTGTGAAGTCGGTTAAAAATAATAAGATAGGGAGCGGGGCGCTTAATCTTTACAAATTTTGAGCGGTCCATACGATGTCTCTGGTCTCGGGTTTCGGCGATCGTAAGGCGAACACGTACGTCAAACGTCCTCCGCAAATAATATTTAAAATCAGTGTAGAAAGAGTTATTCAGTGCATAAACTATTATAATAGATAATAAAGAACAATATTGGACAAAAATTTGTGCAAAATTTGATAATAGGGAAACTAAAAACTGCAAAATAAATTTTCAAAATCATTTACATATCAACCAAATGTCAAAGTCAAATGACATTGGCAATTAACGTTAATCTAAAGGCTTGTCTACTCAATAAGAAACAAACTATACAAACAAAACCTAAAAAAAATTCCAATGTTACCAGAAATCCTAAAATATAAGATTGATATTCAAGACTTTAACAGCTTATTAGAAGAACCAAAAAAAAATGCCTAAAAAAATAACAATGTTACCAGTACTCCTAAAATATAAGATTGATATACAAGACTTTAACAACTTATTAGAAGAAGCAAAACAAAAAGCCTTAAAATCAATGGAATAGAACACGAGAAAGAAGAAATTCTTAGCAATTACACACGAAACCTTATGTTCGGAAGAACTCTTGACTGCAAAAAGTAAGACCAAGGAAATGACAACAGAACTAAAAAAGCTTTTTTTTTACAAAAAAGATAACTTGGCGGCAACGTGGGACTCAATCTTACATAACTAGCAATCTTGTTAATCCCTCCAGCTAAGCTTATAGGCTTGTGTTAGAAGTGGGTTCACGTCAGTAGTATAATGGGTTGGATTTGAACCCGCAACCTTTAATTAAAATAAACAAATAGATCAATAAAAAGGGATTATGATAACCACCGAAGAAAAATCATCGAAAAAAATATAACAACATTCCGCAGCTCAAAAAGAGCCTTTAAAGAATTAACTACAGACAAAAATTGAAAATACAGGGTCTGAATAACAAAAAGAGTAAAACCAAGGACAGAGAAGATATCATTAAATGTGCATCAGACTTATTTACTAATCTATACAAGAAACCATCACAGGAAACATTGGAAGAACACGGAAATAATATAACAAACGATCAAAACATGACAGAATCTCATAAATATAACAGAAATCTAATTAATACCCCACATCAAAAGATTGAAATCCGAAAAGAGCCCAGGAGAAAATAACATCACAAATGAAGCCCTAAAAATAGAAACTCTATTACTAGCTACCTATCTAGTAAAATTGTTCATTTTAGTACTGGTAAAAGACCCGCAAAATGGTGTAAATCAAACATAATACTATTGTACAAAAAATAGAACCCGCTTGACATAAGAAATTACAGGTCTATGAGCTTATTATCCACAATATACAAACTCTTCTCATCCATTATACTAACCAGAATAGCACCAAAAGTCGACAACAACCAAACTATAGAAAAAGCAGGATTCCGGCCACATTATTCTACAATTTATTACATACACACAGTGGAACAAATAATAGGAAAATATAAAGAATTTAACAAACCACTGGATATAGCATTTGTGGACTACTCTAAAGCGTTTAATAGTATAAAACATCTATTTACTATATGGACTGCTCTAATAAACAATGACATAAGCAAAACATATATAAATATAGTTAAGAAAATTAATTTTAAAGTGTAAGAAGTAGGAATCTAGAAAGACTTGGAGAAGAGTTTACAATTGGAAAGGGGTGAGACTAGGAGACCTACTCTCCCCAAATCTTTTCATAACTGTACTTGAGGACATTTTCAGAAACTTTAAAGCTTGGAAAAAAAACTGGGTACAAAAATAAATTCAAGGGAACTACAACCTCAATTTGAAAAAAAAATAATGGATTCTTGTATTATTTCAAGCTTGACCTATGCCAGCCGGACAAAACAGACTACACAGAAAAATACAGGTTGCACTCCGGGAGTACCGGCAGAAGGGAAAACTTGAACATTATTCCCTAACCATTCCAAAATATTTAAAAATGCACAACATTTTTGAATATTTTGGAATGGTTAGGGAAAATTTCGCACGAATTGATTTATTTATAAGTATAAAAAGTACAATCATTTATGTGGTTAAATACAAAATTCATCTATTGCGCTATCGTACACAAACATAAACAGCAGGAGCAGGCATACATTTTCGCCACGTGGTAGAAAGACAGGGAGATATTACTTCCTTTCCTACGCCGCATTTTCAATCATTTGCAATTTTCGATAAGGTCACGTGTCCTGACGCCAGTGTCCTAACGCGAATTTAACATTTTTTACCCATCCCAAAAGTGCACAATGCCGCTAAAGAAAGTTTCACTTCAAAAAATAAAAACGAAATGCTATCGTGTCAACACGCAATGAAAAGAATATCTTAAAACTAAGGAGAATACGAAAAAACAGGAAACTCTAACCACAGATGCCCTTAGTACAGTCCTAAACAAAAGTGGAATTGGGCAGGACACATTGCACGATACAATGACAATAGGTGGACTCAACAAACAACAAAATGAAACAAACGGCAGAAAATAGGAGCAGTTGGAAAAAAATGGATGCATATTGCCAAGGAAAGAAAAAAAATGAAAAGAAATGGAGGAGGCTTATACCCAAAAGGGGCCACACAACAAGAAGAGTTTTTGTATGGAATAATAAGCTATAATTATAATCTTTAAAAAATCCTGATTGACACCCGCGTATATCATTTCTGTGGTAACATTATCACGAATGAATTCACCTTGACTATGTAAATTGTGAATCAGTTTCTGCTATCTTTAAATTAATGGCCCATTTTAAATAATATCGCGATATCACTGCACTAACAGCAGATAATATAAATGTTGTGATTTTAAAGTATTATTATAATAGTCCCGTGAGGGTAACTGAATATAATAGGTATGTTGTGTTATAAATAAATAGTATTAATTATTTATATGTACTTATGATATCTACGAATTTCGACAAAGAACTACCTAAAAATCTTTTTTAATTTTTATCAGTCTGTCTGTCTTGTTCGTTCTCTCTGTTTGTTCCGACTTATCATATCAGTTTATTCCGGCTAATCTACGAAACTGCTGGACCGATTTTGATAATACTTGCTCTAGCAGAAAGCTAATATAGCATAGCTGAGATAAGAAGTAATTTACGCTTCTCTTTTAACTTATATTCCCTATTTCCCTTGGTTACGCGATAACTAGAGAATGACTTGACTAATAACATTGTATTTTTTTTTTAGTTTTCTTATACTCTGTAGAAGGTTTTTACGGAAAAAAGAAAATAACGAAAAATAATAACAAAGTTAGTAGTTTATAAAATCATTCTTATTATGCATCTGGTATCTAAAGGTTTTGATACAAAAAAAAATGATTTCTTTAAATAATAATTATTATTAATAGAATATGTAGTAAATGTCAGCGGCAAACCTAACTAGACATTTTTATATAAGTAGCCTGCCACGTTACCTAACTAGGTGATCTAATTATACTACGTCCTTAATTAGCATGCACTAAGATAGCTCTAGGGATGTCAAACATGTACAAGATATTAGCACTAACTACATAATCAGGCATTAGGATTCAATCTTAGCCCTATAACAGAATATGCGTCACAGTTGCCGTATAATTTCTAGCTGATATTATTTTTGATGGCAGTAATTAAGGTGCATAAGCTAATAAGTAATATTATGAGTCAATTAAGTTCACGATGATATTGTTGAATTAGCCGTCGTATAAACTGTTTATATTGTAGTCAAATATTTTTAATTTGTAGTCATGTTGCTTGCTAAAAAAAATCGAGGCTCCGGATTTCGAGACGGCATTTTTTTGTGAGTACGGCGGATTCGTAAATAATACAATTAAACTTGGAGTTTGAATTAAATAACTACACAAAATGATAGAGCTTTGCATATCTAGTTTACTTTATGTACCTAATGATGGTATTTGGACAATAACATATTGGTGTATTTAAAGAGCATTGTTGGAATTAATTCATTTGTTAGTGTAGTTAACACATTTATTTCTTGTCTTTTTCCTCGTCAATTTAATATCTAAAATGTGTATCTTACTACTCCCAGTACTTTAGTAAATTAGTATTTTGTGATTTTTTTTGTTTCTTTTATGTATTATAAGTATTTACTTATTGAAATATGTAGCGTAAAGGAATACTAATATCGATCATTCTGCTATAAAATTTTCGTGCTATGAACTGTAGCAATCATAATCTTTTTCATGGTTCCATTTAGCCAAAATGGCAAAAACGGAACCCTTATAGTTTCGTCTTGTCTGTCCGTATGTCTGTCTGTATGTTCATCCGTATCACATGTCACAGGCATTTTACTCAAAAACTACACATTGTATATGGATGAAATTTAGATTATTGGTATCTTGTTTAAGCCGCTACTTAGTTCAATAGATAAATAACAAAAATATATATTTTTCCATACATGTAACAGATGTTGAGAAAAAGTTTTTAGCTAAGTGTGGCACATAATTTGACAGATCTAAAACATTTTATGGTTTTTAAGATTTTTTTAAATTAAGTGAACATTTCCGGAAATAATCGCTCCGAAAGTGTTGTGTCCTCCTTTAACTTTCAAACCGGTTGACCAAAAACTATAAAAAAATAAAAGTTATAAGCCTTAAAACGTTGTAATTTCACCAAAATTGTTGTTAAAATTGTTAAAATTCTTATGTGTTTTAAGGCTTTTTACAAGCCTAGTTTATGATAAAACGAATTGATATTAATTTTATACAGAGGATTAATCACTTATGCGCGTTTGTATAATATAATCATCGACTAGGACGCCCTTATTAAATACTTTCAACTAAAATTATTTTTAGCTTAAGCGTCATGATACCGTCTTTGAGTTATTGCCGAAAAACTGCACTTCTCAACAAAAGGACGTCACTTACGTCCTTTTGTTGAGAAGTGCAGTTTTTGTATTTGTATAATATAATCATCGACTAGGACGCCCTTATTAAATACTTTCAACTAAAATTATTTTTAGCTTAAGCGTCATGATACCGTCTTTGAGTTATTGCCGAAAAACTGCACTTCTCAACAAAAGGACGTAAGTGCCATTAAGTGCCAATTTTTCTGGTGCACTTTTTCAGATCGCATTTTTCATATGTAGTGCTTCTTTATTGTTTCTTTGTAGTGATCGCTGCGGAACCCTACACTGAGCATGCTTCGATATGCTCTTGCCCGGTTTGTTTTTATTTATTTTTTATATAAAGATAACTAGCAATGTGGGATTGTGGTCCCACATTACTAGCAATCCTGTTAACTCCTCCAGATCTTTGCCGGTATGGCGGGAGACTAGTCTAAGTCCCGCCAGCCGAACCCCTCCAGCTAAGCACCATGGCTTCTGTTAGGAGTGGATTCCAGTCGGTAGTACCTATAATGGGTAGAATTCGAACCCGCGACCTTACAATTGCGAGACAATTGCCTTAGCATCTGCATCTTTATTTGTCAAAAACTTGTGGAAATATAGTTGACATTAACCCATAGATACGAAGTTTTTTTTATTTTGTTTGTTAGATTAAATGTACCGCAAACAAATAAAGGTACCTTTATTTGTTTTTCCCTCTTTCAAACAAAATCTATTCAAAAGACAGAATAGATAAATATATTTAACCAAAATACAAAATCTTTAACCTCATTTAGTGGGTGACACTCGTTAATAACATGACCTTAATTTACAACAAAATGTACCTACGTAATCCTTAAATATTAAGCCATGATATTAACCTACTAAGTTCATTTTATATTCAACGTTATCGAAAATACGCAGTGTCTACCACGTACCTACCCCAAAGCGTACAGGTGTTGATACATAACAACGAGGAGCATAAATTTTACATGACATTTTCTGGCGGATTTTCCCTGTAATGTAATGTCAAAACAAATGAGTTGGTACGACTACGCGAAGCATAAATAAATGGTAAGTAAGCTAAAACGACGTATTACTTCTCATGTAGGTAGTGAAAGTGATAAATGTATTAAGTAAAAAGAGAATGTGACATTAGAGATGCCAGATATTTCGATTAAAATCAGTTAAACTGATCGACTGAATCGATTAGCCGATATAATAATGAGTAGCCAATAACTAAACGTTTTATTTTATGGGAAGTATTTGGTTTTAACGATTCCATATCTATCAGTTCGAAAGTGACTTCAAACCATTACACTTATATACTTTTAAATACACCAAATATTCATTTCGTTTATTAAATTCAAGACAAGATTACACCTACGCCGTAATCAAAATAGTAAGCAAATACTGATAGCATGATTTAAATGTTGATAAACTTTCGCGATTTGTACACATTATGAAAATATATATATATATATTACGGGTCTCAATCGCGTGAATAATTTAAGGTAAAATACCTTGTTTATTGCCCGACGTTTCGATCGTATTGCAACGGCCGTGGTCACGGGTAGACTAGTTTAGCTCAGCGTCGCTCCTGTGAAGCGCAGGTTTCGGAAACTACCCTCGTTTGATTTTTATCACTCACTATTACGGAACTGTCGGTACTTCGACACACAACACTAAGGACATCTGCACACTGGCGTGTAATGTTTGTTCGGCGGTGTATACACTTGCTGATTGCAGATGTCTTGGATGGTGATGCGAGTCAGCATGTAAGTCCCTGTCTGTGTGGGTCGGTTTTCTGTACACAGTGTGTGCTAAGGTACCATTGTCTCAAACCATTATTTTAACATCGAGAAAAGCTAGCGATCTGTTCATCTCCATTTCAAAAATGAACCTGATCTTAGGGCGTATATAATACCGACAGACAAACAAGTCAGCAATAGCGGAACACTTGCTGGATGCGGGAACCAATCTTTGGATTGAACTACACCAACCACTAGTCCTCTCACACGCCATTTTAACAAATTAAATTATATTAATACCTACCGCTCTCACATATATTGTTAGAAACTTAATAATACCTTTTTGCCTTTGCCGTAGTCGAGTAAAAATATGAACCGACAGAAAGATTTTACTCCGACTTCTTAAAACAAAATTAGTAGTTACATCAGCATACACGAACATTTTTTTTTTATTTTAAATAAAAAAGTTAACTAGCGATGTTGGATTGAGTCCCACATTACTAGCAATCTTGTTACCCCTCCAGCTAAGCTCAAAGGCTTGTGTTAGTAGTGGGTTCACGTCGGTAGTATAATGGGTAGGATTCGAACCCGCGACCTTACGATTGCGAGACCGATGCCTTAGCCATTAGGCTACCGCCGCTTATCTTAACTTTCTTTGATTATAACATGAGTGAGTTTACTGGTCCAGGTTCTTTTGTGAGATAAGCATAAGACAATGTTTGATTAACCTTATTCCGGGGTAATTAATTAAACTTATTAGGATTGTTTTCTTCATACATTACGTTTTAGTAAATTACTTACATACAACGGTGAGTTGATGTTCAGGTGAGGCTGCTGTATATATCGGAGTTTCTAAAGACACCTCGCACCAGTACATTCCCGATGCCGAGGGGTCCAAGTTGTCTATCGTTATAGAGTTTTCTGTTGATAGCGTCATCTAAAACAAAAAGACACACTGAAATCACTTAATTTTCTACAATTACCTATCACTTACATCAGATAATACATTTTTTTTCCATTATTGTTTTTAAACTTTCGCGATTTTTATACATATTAGATATATTTCGGGACTTAATCGCGTGAATTATTTAAAGGTACGAACCTTTTATTTCCCCGACGATTCGATCGAATTGCACCGATAGTGGTCGGCCCTTGACTACGATCGGTGCAATTTCAATTCGAGTCCCGAAATATATCTATTTTTGTATTGCTTTAAGATATTTATGGGCGGAGAGTATAATTTGCGTTTCCCCTAGCCTTTTAAAAATAGGTACACAAGCAACTTGCTCGATCTCATCAGTCCTAATTTGCTACAATAAACTTATTTAAAACTAGCTGTGCCCGCGACTTCGTTCTGTGAAAGTCGGGTTTAAATTAAGGTAGTTTAGGTAACGAAATAACTTCTGTGTAAATATGTTGGAAACAGTCCTGTTGACTAAATACTTACTAAATAAAAATCGATCTGTTCTATTCTTTTAGATAGTTAGTTTGGTGTGCGGCTTAAGAAGTGGGTTTTCTGTTGTTTTTGTTTCATTCTTTCAACGTTATACCTATTTATTACCTAATAATTTTTAATAGAATTTGTACGAAAATGTTGTTACTTCTCATGTGATCGTAAACTTGTAAAACCTAAATACTTAACTGTGATAGTTTTCCTTATAATTTTAGTATTTATACTACTACCCTGAATTTTTTCACATACCCAACATCAACCATTTAGCTGGCAGGGGGACACTTGACTCTAACAAAAATGTTCACTATAAAGCCTAATATTATACACAAAGGAATCCTTAAATCTAAAAATAGTCTTCACAAACCATAAACGCTTTTTAAAAGACCTATCTAATGATACCACACACGATGGGGTAGGTAGGTGAGAAAAAAATCACATCCCCACTTTACATATAAGAGAGGTACCCTTAAAAAAATAATGATTTTCAAGATTTTGTTCTGTCACTTAAACGGCGTTAGTAATTTATTCATGCAAAAGTTGCAACCTTCTAGCACTAACAGTCTCTGAGCTAAGCTGCGGACGGACGGACATAAGGGAACTATAAGGGTTCTGTTTTGCCAATTTGGCTAAAAATGGGGTGTATTTCATATAGTGTTACAACGCAATATTAATAATAAAACTGCTGTAATACTTTAGTAAGCAAACACAGAGCGTGTCATGTGTGTCATGCCCGCGAAAATGTCAGATATCCCTAAAGGTACGGTTGACAGACAACGACCCCCCTCCTCCCGTCACCCGAACTACTCACACTTGACCGATGTTGAGCCATTCATTATCGTTGAATTGATGAACACGTGATCTCAAAACATGATCCTCGATGCACCTGTGTGATGCGTGGTCAAACAAACGGACAGACAGACAAACATTTTTAAAAATCATAGCAATGTGTTTCTTTTTAAAACTTCTTTTACTAAGTATAGAACGTTATTGAATACAACGCCATCTACTTTCAAGAATGTTGCCACTCAGCAAGAAACAAATCTTTCATCTCAAGCACCTATACCCTAATAAATGTTTTCACAAATAAGGAATTATTTGATCACGGTGAACAATTTGATTTCATAGATGGCGCTACATGTTTTTTTTTTACGTGTGTAATATCTTTTTTTTAGACGAACTCATCATTTCTGGAAAATGTTGAATACTTTTTAATTATAATGTAATATTGTTTTTCATTTCTACTACGATTAATTCATTACTCACAGCAGTGCATGCAATACCTATAATTAACTTACCTAGGTGCATAATTTACTTGATTTTTAATATAAAAAAATAATAACCAAAGTAAATAAGTTACTTACGGTCGAAAAAATAACTAAAACATTGAGAAAAATATTAAAAAAGGATAAAGACAATTTAAAAAAATACAAAAAGAACATAATCAGACATCGGATTCGAGCCCGGGCCTTCGTCGTCAAAGTCCGCTAGCATAGCTTCGAGGCTATACTGTTCGCTACTTACCACGTCAAAATAACTGTTCTTATGAAACTTAACAATGTTGTGTTTAGCTCCTTTTAGTTTTAGCGTGAAGTTATGTATTCCATGGGTTACAATTATAGATAATGTCTAATTGTGGAAAATTTTGTGATAAACCATTATGGTGCGACAAAAAATACGTTGCTACTCGTTCCCCATAGACGTTAGTGTAATGATTCATTGTGTAAATAATGTCCTATAGTATATATACTATAAAACTGCAAATTTTCATAAAGATCCGTCTAGTAGTTACTGGTTTATAACGAAAAATAGCTACAGACATTATCCCTTACTGCTTAGCTCCTATGGGAAAAAGCGTGATAATTTATAGCCTAAATGTTAATCTGCAACTATTAGATTGCACGTGCAAAATTTCAACCGAATCTGTACGGTAGTTTTTGCGTGATGCGTGTTCAAACAAACGGACAGACAGAAAGACAGACAGACATTTCTAAAAATGCAGCAAAGTGTTTGAATATTCTTTTCGAACATTTCCCAATATTTTTTTTCACTAAGTTCGGCCATGTACAGACACGTGAAATTTACAGTTTTATTATATGTATAGATTATGGGCAATATTTTTTAGATGTTTTCAAAATACTTATATTAAAGCACACGGATGTGAGACGGGCGAGAGACGTGATCACACGTCGGGATTTGCGGTGCTTTATTTAAATCCAATAAACGCGGAGCTATGACAACATAAAAGAAAATGAACGGGAAATGTTCCATACGTCATGTCAAGTAAATAAAAAGACCTCTCAGATCTATTCCATTCTTAAACTAGTTCTATTGTTATGGCAATGCCTACCTAATTACAAAGCCTTACGAACAGGATATGTGTTTTAAGTTTATTCGTAAATATTACTCAAGTTCTGTGTGACTCTTAATACGGTGAATATATTATTTAACTTTCCAGTAATGTCTTGTAAATAGTGTTTACTTTGTTCTTACTTCGACCAAAACTATTCAAAAGACCTTTGTATGTGACCATACACACAAATCACTATAAGTGTTTGTATTGTGTAACCCAGTTGTTTCATGTCAATAAATACGTTTAATGGATGATAAAATAAATGTGTAGCAATTTCTTTGTCGATAAAAATGTGTCAAAAATGGAATGCGTTCAACATAATAACAAATATGGTTTTGTGTAAGCTTCATTCAATCTGACCAAGAATAGAATGACGTGGAAATGATGTCGTTGTGTGTGCAAAACTGCGAATCTCATATTAAAAATATTAATATTCTTGATGTTTATGCTACTTGTCTAGGGACTCTTATCACAATATTGTAAGAACATCTACTTACATTAAGTTTTCCTCCTGGAAATGTATAGCTCGTAAATGGCGGCGTTCTCTCTCGGACATACTGCAGCAGTTTTGTTCCAGTCCTCAGGAACTCGACCTTGTACAGTAATTGTGGTGGCACCTGATGCAGACAGCGAAACGTCGCGGACCCACCTCGTGCGACCCACGCCGGCGCCACTAAACGGACGTCCACATCCGTTGCTTGACCGCTTCCTGGTCAACGAAATACGCAAAATTATATTAAAAGAATACAATAAATATATACGAGTAACGCATGTAAGTGTTTATTGGTCAGCGTGGAACAGAGGCAAACGGTAGGCTAAATAATTACAAGCAGATAAAGTTGTTTTGTGGTACATAAAATACCTAGAATTAATCTATCTTGAAAATAAGCTGTTACGATACAATTATGTATCTTTGCTCTTGACGTTATAATAGAAGGTAGATATACTTAACCAAAATAATATCAATAACTAAAAGACAACGCTTTCTAATTCTTTATTCAGTTTTGAGTTTAGTCGTTTCTTGCAAAGCATTTCTAGAAACTTCCAAGTAAAATATTCATGTAAAGTTTTAAAATCAAATGAGCTGTACAATGTCTTCAGAGTCTATGTAGATTCAAATACTGACACAGCGAATTTTATAAATGAGTTCTTATACATTTATAAAATTCGCGCGGCTCCACCCACGTCAATGCCAGTTATTGTGACCATGCATTGAAGATCTCTGTTATATAGGGTTTATGGATTTTTAGTCAAGTTTCACTTGTAAGTCGATACTGAGTAACTTTTACAAATACAGTTCACTGTACATTGTAAATTGTACACACACAGTACATTGTACGTGACTTATTATACCTAAATACTTTAAAACTGCAAGTTTTCACAGCGATCCGTTTAGTTATATTGGTAGACATTATCCGTTATAGCTTAGCCTCAGGCATAGTAGCGATGCCTAAGTTGTAGTCTAGACCTATGAGATTAACCGTGCAAACTCTTAAAAGAATCTGTACATTATTTTTGAGTGATGTACGTCCAAATATACCAACAGACAGACAAACAAACCAAAATAATAGTCTCAGTTAATAGAACACCGACAATTAATTGCAACAATAAAGTATCAAGTCTTCATAAAATATTATCTTTCATGTAGGTACAGACCTTGTAAAGTTACAATTTTATTATAATGTAAAGATCAGACCAGTACAGGAGATTAGAATCGGATTACTTAAGTCATGCGCAATTGTTTACTATATAGAAGCCTTAGTTGTTTGCCCATCTGAGTATACTTGACTTACGTTTTCCTTATTTCTTGTAGATTTAGGAGTAAATTCAATTTCGTATATGTACATAATCCAATCCCGTTCCCTTGATCTGTAATGTTTTAACATACGGCAGTTGAAATGCGTCTCACGCTGATTGTTTGAACAAACTAAAAGAATTCTTTAACGAACTCGATGTAATGGGCACTCAAGATTTGAATTTGTTAACACTGTTATGCACGTACTCATACTTATACAACCATAGCAATACTATGGAGGTCGCCTGATTATCACTAAATTTATTTACTGAAATTACCTAACCTAAAACAATAATTACATAATGATAGTAATACATTAATAAAAAATATAATTAGGCCACATAACATCATGACTTATTCTCACAATACGCCAGACATACTGACAATATTTTCGACAATACATCAGCAAACAGATCAATATACGGGTTGGGGTTGGAATCCAAAATTCTATTGAGTGCGGTATAAGTGCGAGGTATAGGAGACCAAGCACGCGCAACTGTGCGAACAGTTCATGTTTGCCACTACGGAGATAATTAATCGGTATGTAAAGCTCACTATGTCATTCCGGCGCATCGATGTATCCTAGTAGAATTTTGCAGCCAGTCACGAGTTGGCTGTTTGCTATTCTGGTCTGTAGAGAGTTGAAATTAGGGCAGGCCAGCAAGAATAGCTGGCATTGTGCGTTCATAAATATGTGTTAACGCCACTGCGAGTAATCAGGATAGATATGAAATGTATACCAGCTTCAGACATTATGCTTATAATTTGGGAAAATTACTTTTGTCTATTCTACTGTGTGGTTCGTCTTGGTTAAATTAATATTAAACAGATAAATTTTCTAAGATTAAATATACGAAAATACTACTAACGGCTTTGTTTATTTATTTTATTAATTTACATGTTGGGAAACTAACAGCTTGTACGTTATCTGTTAGATAAAATTACAGTATTCACAACATAAGCCTTTAAAGTTTCACCTATTCAATTATATTAATGCGAAGTTATCAGCAAACTTAAAATATCTGTAATAGCAAGGAAACCGAACAAGATTTATCAACATCGGACGCGTTTACGTTTATATAAACCCTACATGATTCTACTCCCACACAATTAGAGTTTTTCAAGTTTTGAAGTGAAACCTTTAGCGGCGTTGTGCACTTTTTTTAAATGTCAAACTCGCGTCGGGATCATGTGACCGGATATCACGTGACCGGATCACGTGAAGTAAAATTCTTAGAATACGAAGGTAAATTTCGCCGCAATCACAAGTTATTAGCTCAGGTGGGAAATCGGGAGGTCTAGAAACCAAAAGACCCCGGTTCGAGTCCAAATAATTATTAATTTGTGATTTAATATTTCATATTTTTGATTTAATTGTCATATCATTGTCATTGTAATTTTTTAAATTGTCATATTTGTGTACGATAGCGCAATAGATAAATATTGTATTTAACCACTTATATGATAGTACTTTTACGGATGAGTAAAAAATTGCCAATTGATGGATATTGTATTTAACCACATAAATTATAGTACTTTTAGACTGATAAAGACAAAAAAAAAAACACCCCCCCATTCCAAAATATTAAAAAATGCAAAACGTAAATGTTTAAATTTTCACTGCTGCCGGCACTCCCGGAGTGCAACCCGTTTTTAGGGTTCCCTAGGCAAAATGGCAAAAGCGGAACCCTTATAGTTTCGTCATGTCCGTCTGTCTGTCCGTTCGTATGTCACAGGCATTTTACTCAAAGACTACTTAATGACTTTTGATGAAATTAGGTGAAAAGGTGTCTTGTGTTAGCCTCTACTTAGTTTAATAACTAAATAATAATAATAAACATTTTTAGGGTTTTTTTTTTTCAGCAAATATCAACGTGTGGCACATCATTCGGCAGGTCTTTCAAAAACATTTTGAGGTTTTAATAATTATTTTTTTGATTGAGTGAATATTTTTGGAAATAATCGCTCCGCAAGTTGCATAAATCGTATCCCCCCCCTTAACTTTTGAACCGTGTAACCAAAAAATATGGAAGAAAATAACAAAGACAGCGTTTAAATACTTTAAATTAAAATTATTTTTGATAAGATCGGATATGACGTCATTGAGTTATAGCCAAAAAAACTGCGTTTCTCAACAAAAGGGCGTAACTGCCACGAACACACGCTCTTCTGCTGATACAATTCTTCAAGACTGTACACTGAGCATGGTCCGACATGCTCTTGCCCGTTTTTTTTTATTTAATGAACTTTGGTGTGAATATTAGGTCAACGATTAGCAACATCATATCCTATACTATTAACTTTCAGGCCAGGGTACATTAATTTGATTGTGAACGAACATTGTTTATTGATCTATAACTACACACGTATTGTAATTGTTTTTCGTTCCATTTTTAAATATAATAGAAGAAGACAAATATTTGCTAGCTAAAATGCTGATACTAAAGTATTATAAAAGGCGGTAAGAGTATTTTTTTGCAAAATTAATATCTCGCTGTCGTATCACAACACACTTTCGAAATTTTCATAATTATAACAAGAACGCAATACATTATGGTTGACTTCCTCTCACAATAACAAAGGGTAGATTGGTTTTATTAATTGATTAGATCTTTGATAGGCTAAAATCACAAATAACAGATCTTAGGCGCCCGGAATAAAGTTGGAAATAGCCTGCAACGTTAAATTTCCACCGATTTAAAGTACGAGTATCATTTCCAAAGTAAACACAACATGAGCATCCGTGTTGTCACGACTTGTTGTGATATTGTTATATAGTGAGGTTAGATAGCGGCAAATGTCTTGTGGGTTGAAGACGTATAGAACATACACCCATACAACCTCCTTGTTAGGGGGGTGACATCCGGGAAAGAGGTTCCGGTGTACGCATCACCGACACCGGACAATGAACGTGTCGCACAGTTGCTAGCTTGTGCAAATTTGATTACGGGGCAACATTTCAAAGTAGGACAGCAGGTCGAGGTGTGACATAGATCAGATCCCTTATTCCTTTGTTTTGATGAAATAATGCCTCCTAATATATCATTTGTATAATATAATAATTATAATAACGTCATGAAAATATAGAACTA
Organism: Herminia tarsipennalis; assembly: GCA_945859575.2. NCBI lineage: Eukaryota > Metazoa > Arthropoda > Insecta > Lepidoptera > Erebidae > Herminia > Herminia tarsipennalis. The sequence continues at coordinate 25,305,378 of OX243834.2, read as the reverse complement.
TAAGAAATATTGAACAAGAGGTGCCTAAATGATTCTTTGTCTGTTCTATCAACTTCTATCAGTCTTCTATTACGATGTATTATTATATACCGTGGTAGAAGACTCTCTATGGAGGTAAAATGCTGACACTAATATATTAATTAATGTCAGCACCTTTCTTGGATATACAATTTAAAAACAAACATTGTAAACATTGCTATGTTCGTTTCTCTATTAGCTAGCTAGTATAAATACTAAAAACGTACAGTTATTACAAAACATGACACAAAAATGAAATTTGATCTCCATATGAATAGTTCATCTCTCTAATCTCAGTGAGAATTCGGCTATACCTTTTTGAATCAGGAGCCAGTAAATTAAATAAAAGAAGCGGCCGGTGGTTGGGGTGAAAAGCTTGGAAACACGTGTGTGAGGTTTCTCAGACCCACTCCGAACCTAATGGATTTTTAAGTGTTGAAAGGATTCCATGGTACTACAGGCCATTTTATATTATTTACTGACACCTGTGCTTTATGTATTTACACATTTTTATTCTTGATTTTAATGCCGTGATGTTTATTTAAATGGAGCCTTGACATTTAACATGGTTCAAAATAAATTAAAGATTCTAAAATTATTCTTCCGATCCAATATAATAAAGTTCTTTATTTAAACTGCTACTTTTTTGCAATTTGTCATTTTGCAAAAGAGGAATGTCTGTTTGCGAACTCACATGATTTTTTTATTGTGATTATGATTTTTTATTTCATAACATTAAAAACCTACAGCAAGTTGAAGTATTAGTTCATTATCTGTAAAACCGTTATATGAGACTGTTAAGTGCCACGGTGTACAATATAGCACATGATGTGTACAACTGGCAGTGATGAAAGTTTAATTGCATTACAATGACAATATTCTGTTTTTGAAAAGGTTCAAGAAGTTTTAAATAAAGTTGAAGTAGTTAGACAGTGTAGTGAGGATCCTGGTGACCTGGTGATTGGTCTAATATAGGCAATGCTTTATATATTTATCTCTGACTTCAGATTCTTTTTGTAATGCAGATTAGCTACCATCATTTAAGATATAACTTATAAAAAGTGTAGTTGTGAAGAATTAATTACACTTCCGTACCTCAAAAGGAAAAAAACGGAACCCCTATGATCAATCGTGTTTCTATCTTTCCGTCTGTTAAAGCCAATTTGCAACGAATGTACTGACCGATTAAGTTCAAATTGAATACACACATGTGTTGATGTGACCCAAACATGGACGCATAACGTAAATAAAATAATTTGGAACTTAAGAGACACTTTTGGGGGGCAAAAAAGAAAATTAAAAAAAAAAGTTTAGCCAACTGTATCGTGTAACATATCTATTGTGATATCAAACATATATTTTTTCATAATTTTAATGTCGTTATTTTTTAAATTATTTAGGATAAACCATGAAAACAGACCACACCCCCTTCCCTTATCTCCGAAGCTTCCGGGCCTAATATTTTGAAAAAAAATACACAAGATAGTTCCTAACCTAAAAATTACACGACAACCTGTCTGTGTGAAGTCTGAATTTAAAACATGGGGTCATTTTTGGCGGGTTAAGTAAGAAATTAAAAAAAAGTTTCTCTAACAGTATCGTGTTACATATCAAATGAAAAAGCTTGTTGTAAGGATGTCTAAAATATTTTTTTTATAAATTTAAAATATATTATCCATACTAATATTATAAATGTGAAAGTAGCTCTGTCTGTCTGTCTGTTACGCTTTCACGCTCGAACAGCTAAACCGATTCAGATGAAAATTGGTACGGAGATAGTTTAAGTCCCGGGGAAGGACAAAGGATAGTTTTTATCGCGATAACCGACACACACGTGGGCGGAGCCGCGGGCGAAAGCTAGTTTACTATAAAGTTATTTAAGAAAAAACACGGAAATAGACCATTCCCCCATTTATTTCCGAAGCTACTGAGCCCAATATTTTGGAAAATAAAAAAGATAGGTAATAATCTATAGATTACAGGAAAACCTATTAGAAGTCTGACTTTTGAACATAAGGACCATTTTAAGGGCAAAACAATAAATTGAAAAACCATTATGAAAACGGTATAGTGTAACTTGAAAACAAATGAAAGACTTGGTGTAAGTATCTCAAACATGTTTTTTTTTTAAAGTTATTTATGAAAGTTCATAAAAATCGAGCCCCCTCTTCGAAATTACTGAGCCTACAACTTTGAAAGAAAGTCTATAATGTAAAAATAACGTGGTAAGTTAAGTTAGAGGTTGTGGGTTCGATTCCTATCTAGGATAATTAAATTAAACTATTCAACCCATTGTGGTTGACATATTGAATTTCAAGTCTCCTTTTTAGGGTTCCGTAGCCAAAATGGCAATATCGAAATCCTTATTTTTTCGTCATGTCCGTCCGTCTGTCTGTCTGTCTGTCTGTCCATCCGTAAGTATGTCACAGGCATTTCAATGGCAACTCAATGAATATTGTTGAAATTTTGTGAAAAGGTATCTTCTAGTGGCCGCTACTTAGTTTGATAGCTAAATAAAAAGAATAAATATTTTCAGGGGGGCACTCCAAACAAAAAACTGAAAAAATGTTTTTTCGGCTAACATCAACGTGTGGCACATCAGGTCACAGGTGAACCAAAAATTAAGGAAAAAAGTCACAAAGATAGCGCTTAATAAATACTTTAAACTAAAATTATTTCGGACATGATCGGATATACCATCATTAAGTTATAGCCGAAAAACTGCTTTTGTCAAAAACAAGGGCGTAACTGGTAAAAATGTATATTTTTATAATATAGGTGCATTTCTTTCAGAGAACTTAAGTAAGGAAATCAATCCCGCTCAAAACTAGAAAACGATTACGAACTTAGAGGGAAAAAGCTGAAGGAACGAGAAAAATCTTAGGGGCAAGAATGTAATGCGTTAGGTAATGTATCGGGAAATGTAATCTGGATTGCTTATTTGGTACACAATCATGATGGAACTACGGTACTTATTAAACACGCTTGACTTTGATGGCTGAGGCCTGCCAGCTGCCAGCTCGGCAATCAAAGTGAGATAAAAATTGGAACCATTTTATGTTTTTATTTTGACAATTGAATTGTTTTGTAAGTTTCTAAAAGCAACTTAGCAGTGGATAAAATTGTTTTGCTCGTAATTAAATTAAAGACACAATTATATCCGAAAAGCGAATAAATGTCTTTATTTCTTAAAACCCAATCTAAGACTGTTTGAAAAAAAATGAAGTTAGGCAGCAGTTCTAAATAAAAAGCATAGAGACAAAGCTGCCGATGAACCATTGTTGATCGAATGGATTGAAGTTTTTAATAGTCCTTCATGCAATTTATTTCAAAGCAAAGCATAATTTAATGGTTACCTATTATAAATATATATAATATTATGAACGAGTGGTTCCCCGCAACACTACTTGCGTCAATATTGGTTTATATTTACATAAATTATAATCTGTAATACTTTCACTCCTTATTGATTTAATATGCCTTAGGAGTAGTTTTAAAAAAATCTAAATTTTCGCTTCATTAGGACTTTGTTAAAAAATATATCATGTTTTAAATCCAATGGTTTTGTGTGTGTAAAATATAAAGTCCCTATTGTATTTATTTATATAAATAGTTTAGGGCATAAAACTAAATAGGTATTATTAGAGATGGGCGCGGGTAAAAATACCGGGTAAGGTAATAATGGGTAAATGGGAATAAAAAGAAAATATTTCCATTTTTACCCATTTTTACGGGTAATATTTAATTGATACCGGGTAAAAATGATTAAACTACTTTATGACTTAATTTATTCAATAAAAATAACATGAAATAGTTGGCTAAACGTTGGAAACCGCTTTGTATAACGAATCGACACTAGAAGTCGACGTTTATCAATCCAGCGTGCCGTCTTGTAATACGGCGTGTTATACGATATGGCTGCGGCAGATGCAAAGTAATAAAACCGCTAAGTGTAAAGTAGGTTTCTTTTTTTTGACTTTTGACCAGAAATTTACAGTCTAAAGCATATATCAACAAGTTATTTTCAGGCAAAATTATTATTGACCAACCCGTCGAAAGTACTTTTGCCTGTTTTTTAAAGTCAAAAGCACTTTTGACCGTTTTGTTTTGTAAAAAGTTTTGCTTGTGACATATACAAAGTTATTTTTGGTATAGTGTAAAGCTCAGACACGCCAACAAGATGTTACTTCAAAAACTCATATAAAAAAAGAAAATGAAAATATTGAAAACTTACATAGTTTTGTGCCATTTAAATTCTGTCAAAACAAGATCTTTTTGATGATGATGACAAAACTTTAGACGCCTAAATTTTATAAATTATGGGGCACAGACCCACCTTGATTGTACTCAAACTTCTTGTTTTGACGAATATGTGATTACGGGGTCACAATTTTAAATGCCATATATCTAACAAATAATGGGCCGCAGACCCACATTGATTGTACTCAAACTTCTTGTTTTGACGAATTCTATGTGATCACGGGGTCAAAACTTTAAATGCCTGTATTTTACAAATAATGGGGCGCAGACCCACCTTGTTTGTACTCAAATTTCTTATTATGATAAGATCTTTTCGATCATGGGATAAAAACTTTGAAGGCTATGACCACAAACATCTTGCCTAAACAAGAAGTTTAAACAAGGTGGGTCTGCGTCTCATAGTACGTAAGATATAGACGTTCATTGTTTTGACATGGTGACATGGATCTTGTTAAAATAGGAAGTTTAAGTACAAAGTAAAAACAAAGTTTAAAATAATGTAGGTAAGATATAGAACTGTTTAAAGTTTTGCCCCCATAGTTCAAGTGATGTAGGCCTTTAAACATTTGACTCCCTGATCACGAAGATACCGTAAAACCAGAAGCTTGAATACAAACAAGGTGGGTCTGCACCCTATAATTCGAGTGATATAGGAGATCAAGGTTTTGATTACCATAGTTCGAGTGATATAGGCGTTCAAACATTTGACTCTGTGATCAGAAACATCTCGTCAAAACCAGAAGCTAGAATACTACCCATAATTTGTTTGATATAGGAGTTTAAAGTTTTGACCCCATAATCAAAAAGATGAGTAAGAAAAAGATGTTTCATTATTATCATCAATACAAATCATTGAATAATATTCATCACCAACCCCTTAATCATTTTCGTCAATAAAAATCATCATCGTCAAACAACGCTATCATCACATTCAATAAAAAATCGTAGCTTTACTAATATTAATAAAACAACATAATAATAATTATCATTATACTCTCCCTTTATCATTTTATTTTTGCCAACAAGATACTCTTAGCACAAAAGTAGTTATAACTATTGTTACTATTCGTACGCAAGAGGCCTTAGTCTGGCTTTTCACTATGAGATATACATATAATAACTCGGGATGTAAATTCATATCGCATATTTATCATACCTTTGAATAGCACTATACTATATATCTCGCAATATATTATATCCCATAGTGAAAGATCGACTATTCACTATTTAAATAAGGATGATTTTGACGATTTTAGACTTCATTATATTGCTTTTTACTTACAACTAGTTTAACTTAGATACAGACTATTTAATTATACAGAACCAAACCTAGCGCGGGCACACCTGCGGATTTAAGTGAGTATTATTAAACTCTAAAAACTAAACATGTGTTACTAACATTTATTTATTGTTTAATCAATCTATATCACTATTCATTTTTAAAATTCACAAAATCGTATTTTTGCCAATTTTGAAATAATAAAGTCAAGTTATCTAAATTCGTTAAAACATTTTAATTAATATATTATTTACCTAAATAAAAAACTTTCAGTTTTACTCTTAAGTCACTCACAGCGTAATTTTATTTAAACTGCGGTGTTAGTCTTCCAAAATCTGCGAATATATGACTGACCAAACTTGGTACGATTATGTCGGTGGAATCGACCTACAGCGTTTTATTGTCATTTATTGTGTTATAATTTAGATTCACGTCTATTTTCATTTTTACCCGGTATAAATGGAAAATAGGTGGGTAAAAATGGGAAGAAATGGGAAATAACCCTAAATACCCATATTTACCGTGTAGGCGCCCATTTCTAGGCATTCTCATTTCGATTTAACTGTTTGATTTAACTTAGACATAATATCTTCTCAGAGTAAAGGATTCCTTTTTGAATTGTTCAATAAACAGTTACTAAGTAGGTACCTATCTCAAACATCACCGAACAAAACCTACCCGAATAACCAAAAACACAATGTTAAAGTAGACAATTCCTTTATCTTGCACGAATAAAACCGTAACCGATACAAGAAACGAAATATCGACAACAATCAATTCACAGGTTTAGGTAGGGTCAACACCCACAAACAAATCACCTACATTTCGCCTCAGCATTGTAAGTAGTCGTCTGGTATCGGGTAACAGGCAGTGTAATATATTTTTTCCGTCAAACGGCCGATTGGGGTCGGCCGATATGGCTCGCGGTTCGGTAGATGCACTGCAACTGACACGCAACTACGTTGCTATATTGACTACCTTCTGCTAGGTTTAGCACAACTATGGTACATTAAGTTTCGTCTAATGTAGTACTCGTACGGACTTTGATAAATGGTTCTGAAACGAATACGTATTCCTACTAAACGTGTCTTAAATGCCTTTTAGGCAGAATAACTTAAATGTTCAAGCAACAAATAGTAAAATACTAAAGAGTTAAACCAAGCAAAATTTATGAAGTAAACAAAAAGAAATGTTATTTCATTGAAAATGAAACTTACTTGATATCTTGATAGGTTATTATCGTTTCTGAACCTTATGTCGATGGCGGCTGATATTGGGAACTTATTTATATTTCAATTCACAAGTCGATGTGGGTATTTCAGATTAGGTGGGTAAGTAAGTATTTTCCAAATTGCTTCTAAAAATATTGTTTTATTTATGTTTACAATACATAGTCAAAATAATATATATATTTTTAAAGATAACTCGCAATGTGGGACTGTGATCCCACATTATTAGCAATCCTGTTAACCCCTCCAGTTCAGCTCTATGGCTTGTGTTAGGAGTGGGTTCACGTCGGTAGTATAAAGGGCAGGATTCGAACCCACGACCTCACGATTACGAGACTGATGCCTTAGCCATTAGGCTATCGCCGCTTCTATAATTAGAAAGACAAAGAGAAAACCTTTTATTTTCGGCAAAATACAAAACAAAACCATGTGTATGTCACAGCCATATCCTAGAACATGCCGTATTACAAGTGGGCGCGCCGGATTAAAAAACGTCGCTGTAATGTAATGCGGTGTCATAACGTTCATCCGGATTGTAGTTGCGATACGTTCTACAAAGTAGCCTTCAACGTTTAACCACAGACAAAACGTGGAAGTGACAATAAAAACCGAGGAATCTGTATCACCAGAAGAGTGCTATATATATATATATATATATATATATATATATACGTATATATATATATATATATATATATATATATATTTAGCCGAATTGCAATAAAATAGACGCATTACAAAACGGTGACGTTTTTCAATCCGGCGCGCCCACTAGTAATATAAATATACCGCGTATTCTGCGATATGGCTTCGACATGTACATACACAAAAGAAAACAAAGTACTTATAAAAATAAATTGTTTGTAGGTATTTTTACAGGCCCATAACATTTTCTGTATTATAAAAATATCTGAATCAAATTGAATATGTGATCTCCTGTAAATGAGAAAACATAAACCTATTTTTTTGTAATATTTAATAAATTAATGCGGCATGAATTTCTTGTAAAAGATCCTTATTAAATAAATACAAGTAAGTATTGCCCCAATAATGTGATGTTCCCAGTATTTTTTCGCGTCTGTACATTTCACTAACACGTTTAGTTATAAGCAATAAATACCAACTGCTTTTATAAAAGGTATAAAACTAAAAATATCTATAAACGATTGGCACACTTTTAGCCAAAAATCATTCCTACCCCATTTCATGTTCACGTACAAAAATAAAACCAATTTACCTGCCGGCAATTTGATTTTGGGTCCCGTAAAATCAAAATACGAATCTGTCGCGTGGTAAATAGACGTTGCAAATTGTACTCGTGAGCCTACCAATAACAGAGTGGGTCGGTAGTGACCTACTGTGACTTAATCGCCTTTGTCTTCACATTCTGACAGTAACAATTGGACTTAATTCTGTCAGGAGTGTCCTAATTTCAATTTGAGTGCAGACCTTTTGGCATCACTTATTTACCTAAATAACTTAGATGAGGAGAATAGTATGTCAAATTGTGTTCATGATATATATTGTTATACAAATTTAGTTTAACCGAGCAAACAACTTTATCGCTTGACATTTTAACCTAAAAGATTAGGCTCACGTTGTGAAAAGTGCGGAAAATTGAAATGTCACAATTTTAGCTCGACTTTATTAAATATTTTTGACTTCGGCGGAAATTGAACTGTCACAATTTTCACATCTCGGCGTAAAATAAATATTTGACTCTAACAGAACTAAACTTAAAATATGCTAGATTGCCATCGATTTAAGCATAAACTCAAGAGATTTGCTGGTTACAAAAATAAAATCAATATTCACTCACCTGACTTTGAAGCGTAGAACAGGAGAAGTACCGAAAGCCATGACGTCATCAGAGACTGCACCATCGCCTAAATGTTTATTCTAATTACACCATCACTCAAAGTCTCTTAATCACTTATAAGCACATCATTATCACAATTTTATTTCACATAACATATAAGTACATTAAATTTTTCTAGTTTATTGTCATGACTGCCCTGTAAATACGACATTATTCTCAAAATCAATTTATGAGTTAAACTGCGTGAAAAATGACCTTATAAAAAACAAAATGAATACAATTCATACCGCTTACTTTTATTAAGGTTTTTATAAAATTTCTTACAATATCGCGTTTATTACGTAAATAAGTATCAGATGCAGGGTACAAAGTAATTTTCTTTTCTTTTTCTTCCAATTGTCTGTACCTATGTACTGTTATTGTATTTCAGTGACTGTAATTACTTAATTCGGTTAATGCCTATTCTGATGCTAGAAAGTTAAATGTTTTGTAACCTGAAATCACGTCAACCTAAATCGTTAAAGTGTTACGTTGAGATGTGATGACTATATTTATGTAACGAATCAAACAAATGCCAAAAACCAATATGAAACAACAACACATCACTTATGAAAATATTTATTTTTAGCCGACTGCAAGGAAGGGTTATGTTTTCCACGCGTATCTTGTATGTATGTAATATTCTTTATTACTTACTTCATATATTTCACACTACAAAACGGATTTAAACAATCAGTGTTCTTAAATAATTGACGTTTAAAAAATAAAAAATGCAGCTGTGAGATGTCTAAAACAAAAAGTGTGAAAAAAAAGTTTTTTCGAGTATCGCAATATGGGTATCAAATTAAAGGGCTCATTGTAAGCATTTTAAAAATGTATACCAGATTATGATTGTAATAATAAAAAGTTAATTAGTAACTATTCTTTTTCAATTTTCAATATTTGATATAGATGTGTTCGCCCTAACTACTTGATAGAACATCAATGATTCATTCGTTCTTAATGGAACAACCTATTTCCTTATTGTAACTAGTTTACTGAAAATAACTTGGTCACAGTAAAACATTTATGACACAATTTTTCTCACACAATGTAAAAATACAAAACATTTTTATTTTAGAAATAACTCGGTTCATAAAAACCTTTTTCCTACACAAACAATACGGTTGTGATATCACAATAACAATACCCTTTGATTTACGTACATTTGTATTTTTGATAACAAGCAGCCCAAAGTGAATCAAATCAGTCAGACGGACTGCGAACAATAAATATTTTAGTGTAGGAAGAGACCCGTAGACACAGCTACGGAGATATATTGAAGGTTCATTGAATAAAATGTTGGCCAGTCGGGGATCGTACGGCTAAACCCTTTATTATCATGTTGGGACTGATGTAGAACGATAAGGGGACCCTCCCCATACATTAGACAAATGCCTAGACATTTGGACGGCTCGACATCTTTTGGTTAGCATTTTGTTGACATTGCTGACACCTGACCTTCCCGAATTACAAGCTTACGCACGAGTTACAAGGGTCGGCTTGCATATTTTTTTCTGTTGTGTTATTATAAACAAGTACCTGGACGACGTTTGCTAGAAATTAAACCTAGCTTGATCGTTTTGTCGCCCCCGAAACCCCCTGCATACTAAATTTCATGAAAAGCTGCAGCCGTGGCCAAGATCCAGATTATAAATATAGATATATATATATATATGAGAATCGCTCGTATAAAGGTATAAGATAAATATTATTACGGGTTTTTTTGAAAGTGCATATTTATCTGCTAATGTAAACTATGAATTAAATATATCTATTTTCAGCCTAAATTTAGTACAGAAATCTTATTTCACCTTCAAATTTCTCTGTGGGATAGTACATTTTTATCTAAGCTTGCAAGAATATAGACGTCTTTTGCCAAATACGAGTTTAGATGTCACTTGGGACAAGTCTATTGCTATTTAGTAGATATACTCTCGTTTTTATTTTATGTTTTGGGATTTTTTATCAGTGAAGTAAACTGGCTTATAGGATGAGCCTGGTTGAGAATAAGCCACATCAATGGATTTAAAAGCTTGTAATAAACATAATAAGTATGTTTATCAGTTGTCTGATTTCCTTAGTACAAGCTAGTTATCCCAAGATATTAAGATAATATTAGTAATCCCGAAAACTATTTTTGTGCAGTAACTTCCTTATATAAGGATCTGAGCTATATTTAGCTTGACATTACTCAATGAAACTTCAACAATTTATCTAATTAACGTCAAGTAGTTAATTCCTCATTTCTGACAAGTAAACAAAACGCTGAAACTACCAACAACGAACACCTTAAGCTCAGTCGCAGCTGTTGCCAGAACTAATTAACTTCTGCTAAGCTAAATACTTGAGACTGCCGCGTAATTATTTCTTAAGATGGAAGCTTACTCTTTAAACAAAAAGCAATAAGAGATGGTTAATTGGACGAGTACGTACTGCGTCTGTAGAAGACACGTTTAAAACAAACGCTTGGTATCTAATGAAGTTAAAAGCCAGTTGCCTCAAAGTGTTTGCTTGCGTGGTTTTCAATTAAGTGAAATGCTGTAGGTATATAAATAGTTTATGTTCAAAACATTTTTATTTTCCGTGCATTTTATAGCATGTGAGAATGTGAGTGTGTATAAGTAATTATAACGTGTAGGTATCTCGATAAATCCTAAAAGGTACTAATTAAAAAATACCTGTAGATTTAAGATAGTATGCAGCATAGAAGTATAGGTATAATATATACCTAATTGTTTCTTTTGCCCTTTAAGTATATTCCCAATAATGTTGGGAATAATACAGCAAAGTGTTATTCAGTAAGCAATAATATTACTTACTGAAAACACTTAGCGGTTAATGTATTTTATTGCAAGCTATAATTTATTGTTGTCCTTTCTAACAATTTTTTAAGACAACACTCGCAGTAGGTTACATGCCCTGTGTTGCGGGGTATTTTACAAACATACAAGTCATGAAGTACATCCAGACTCAGAACAACAATTTGTGGATCACACAAAGTGGTGTCCCGTGTGGGAATCGAATCCACGTCCTCTTGCGTAGCAGTCGGACACACTCCCACCGCGCTACAGAGGCAGATTATTGCATTTACTCAAAAGCTGATTTTTTATAAAAATCTTTTCTTATAAAAAGTTATTTTTTTATTACAATACCATCCTGTAAATAAACAACTTTTGATTGTTTAATCCTAAAAATATCGAGCTAAGCTCGGTACAGCCAGCTAATATTTACATAAATATTCTAGAGAGCTTAGGTTGAAAGCTAGCCAACAATGCAGACAATTTCAATATATAACAACATGCCAGACTCGCAACAAATACGTTTCTAGTAGTTAGCAACTTGATGTAGACTAGACAAACGATTCATATGACAAGCCATTCAAGCTGTAATTGTATTTAATAGCTATAATTTGTTGAACACTTGGCTAGTAGTCGGTACGATGACAATCCGGGTTATATACAAAAGAGAACCGTGACTACGCATTAACTAAGCCACTGAACATTTTTGGGCACAAGGACTGCTTGCCAAACCTACGACTTTCGGCATAGCAGTCAGGGTCACTAACCATTAGAACAACGGTCTAGTCCAATTGGTTTGGAATGTGACACAAAGATAGTTTTTGGAGTACCAAATTTTAATCAAAATGTAAATAAACGCGGGGAAAAGCTAGGAGGTGTAGTACAAAAATAATTATGGTTCATCGGGGCGCTTCATCTTATCAGACGGTGGCGTGCCCAAAAACGATCTGAAATGTTTGACAGAAATTTGTCATCAAAACCATGAAATCATTTGGCTTTAAAAATCCTGCAGAAATCTATGCCAGTTGCTAAATCTGTGGTTTTAATTATTAAAAATGTTGATTACAATGAATAAATAAATAAAGTTAATCTAATCGAACTTTACCCTGAAGTAGTTTGACAAATTCACGTTAAGATAAAGCAGTTAAAGTCTCCCATAAACTTTGCCCATCGTAATTTTGTTTTAGGGTGATGACTAAATTGTACCCCTGTACATATAGCCATGCGTATTGCAAAGCTATGGGTACACCAAAGTGAAATATGCCACTGTTACTTAACTTTTTATATAGACGTATAGCACTGACAAAGTAATTTCTTTATACTACAACTTTACGATTTACTTACAAATAATACCTATTATATCGTCTTTTAAAATCTTTATTACAGTTTAGTTGATTAATTGATCACAACGGATTATCTATTTTATTTTTCTCTAAAAAAAGACAACTCCTGCAATAGGGTGCAAGCCTTATGTCGCGGGGTACTTTACAAACACACAAGTCACGGATACAAAGTACACCCAGACTCGGAACAATAATTTGTGATTCACACAAATGATGTCCCGTGTGGGAATCGAACCTCTTGCGTAGCAGTCATGAAATTGTTTATTTCGAACTGATTGTGTAAAAAAAATTCGTGCACGGTATTAAAACACAATGTAATAGCATCGAATACCATATTTAAATTTCCAAACGTTCACTGCCCATTTCAAATGGATGGTAAATGTTGCGCCGATGTCAAACATAACAAAAACCCACAATATACATTTCTGTATAATTATCGCTCGTACAAAATATACAGCGATTTTTGGAACCGACATGCCCCAGTCTGTGCGGGGCTTTAATTGTGCCTCGTATATACGATGCGTATCGTAAGGGTGAAACCACACTCTAGATAGCGGCTGACATGGGTAGCGTTAACATTGAATTATATATACCCTTCGTATGTCTCTTTTATTATGACGTTCAACAGCTGGGGGCTATAGCGTATCAAAAGGTTTTATAGAAAGAGAAATATCCAGGTACTGTTGGTAATGAAGCATTGTATAACTGAATTATTTTACGATGATTGGAAATATTTGTAGAGGTCTATTTTATGTACTTTATTTCTCTTTTTTCCAACCATTTTTAGTATAAACATCTGATAAGTGCAATGAGTTCTTTGTTTGATAAATTTACGTTTTCATTGCCACCTTATAGTGACATAGATGTACCTAACATATTAATTTGTATTGGAGATGAGATTATTTTTTTAGTTATTTAAAAATCATTTTTTCTTTATCTCCTGCTTATGATTACATTATATTCAAGTGTCAAAAAGCGAAGTTTAAGAAACAGCACATCTGTTTCTCACAACCTTCAACTTTTATGTCTCTGATTTACAATTTTTTACGAGAAAAGTTATTCCGGCTTACGTGTGTTCGGTACCACTTTGACGAGTTGTCAAAAGAATGTTTTGTTTACCCTAATAACAAAATCAAGAAACGCAAAATATTATATATGGAGACATCGAACTACAGAGAGACGAATGTGACGAACCAAACAAATCAAATTCTTCTATCAAAAGTTATACTAATATTATAAATGCGAAAGTTTGGATGTATAGATGTGTGGATGGATGGACGTTTGTTATTCAATTATGCCACAATGGGTAAACGGATTTGGACGAAATTTTGAAAAGAGATAGATTATAGTCAGACATAGGCTAGAAGTAGTATTCTTCCGTAGTTCCCCCCCCCCCTCCATTCGAATTGGGTGAAGTGGATTTCTGTTGTTTTTGTTTCGTAACTTACAACGTTATACTAACTTATTAACAATTTTCAATGGAATTTGTACGAAAATTTTGTTACTTCTCATTTGATCAGCTGTTACTCGTAAAATTGTAAAGCCTACTTAGCTGTGATAGCTTTCCTAATAATTTCACTATATATGCTACTACCGTGAATTTTTTTACAACCATTTAGCTTTAAAATGCAAATTCTTGTTAGAGTCAAATTTCTCCCACACTTCACTCTAACAAAAATTTGCACTTTAAAGCTTAATATTTCACAAACAAATTCTTAAATCTTAAAATGGTCTTTACAACCCAAACGGTTTTGAAAGACCTATTTAAAATTACATTAAAAATTGTTTTTCAAGTATTTATTCTTTCACTTTTTTAGCGTAAGGAATAAGGAATATGTGTATCCATGCAAAATTACAGTCTTCTAGCACTAACAGTCTCTGAGCTAAGATGCGGACGGACGGATGGACATGGGGAAACTATTAGGATTCCGTTTTGCTATTTTGGCTACGGAACCCTAAAAGGGTCAAAAATATACCTAAGGATTGTAATAGATACATACCTTTAAACGATTACCGATATATTTGTGAAATATACTGTACAGGCACAAGAAGAGAGTTCAGCTCAAGGTGCTCAGGAATACTAAGTAAGAAAATTATTATTATTGTTTATTTAATAATATTTATTTTATTATACCTACTACTAACAGCCTGCCCCGGCTTCGCAAGGTTGTCATATCGTAGTTTTATATATCTTGAGTTACATTATTGTCATTTTCGTAGATACTCCCCGTCATTGTAGCTTTCTAATGGTAAAAGAATTTTAGAAATCGGTGTAGTAGTTTTTATGTTTATTTGTTACATACAAATCTTTTCTCTTTATAATATTAGTATAAATTATATTAATTTGACTTTCACTTCTTGTGTATTATTGTCATTTTCATATCATTCACTAGCAAAACAAACATGAATCTACATAATTATTAAGTATATTAAATTAAGTATCGCCTTTAGATCAAACAACATGACATACGAGTAAATAACATAACGAAAAAAACACATCAGACGCTGTAATCTACTCTGAAGGTAAATATTGTTACAAATATATTTGTAATTTATTCATTAAGTCGACACTCGCTCTCATTAAAAAAATATAGCTTTAACGAGCTGCGACTATAAAACAGCTTGAGATTTTTCATTCGGATGAATAGTTGAAAATGATTCTACCCAAGTAACGAACTGAGAAAGTCTCTTTTGAAAATCATTCCTCATTTAATCCACGATTACGCTGCAACGCAAAACAAAATGGAACCTCGTGATTATTTCCTCTCATTGCGTTCTTGCTCGGTTTCTATAGGGCAAGAACAGCCTTATAAAAGACTAGCTTCACTTGAACAATGTCTGCAAAATTTTACAAAGCATACCTAATGCTTGTGTTTTGTAATGTTAGGGAGAATTATAAAGTTATTTTATAATTTTCCCTGGTTAACCTATAAAATCAGTACGTATTAGCATTTTCTTGTATGAGTAACTTTTAGTAAAACATAATATTCACAAATTTATATAGTTATATAAAATATTGTATTATTATTATTATTACCAGTGCCTGGGCACAGACGATTCTTAATTACATTTACACAGCGCAAACACACAATCAACTACTAGTGCGTCACTTTGTTTTGATTTGAGATTAGGATTCTGCATAATATTATTACACAAGCTGCCCGCCCTGATTTCACCCGGGTTGAACTATATGATAGGTACACGTAGCAGAATATACCTCTTTTCTAGGCATAGGTAACATTTCCCTGACGCCCGTTTAGAGCATCTGTTACATGAAGAAGTCAGTGTCACCACTAATGCCATTAATATTTAGTTGCACGAGAGTTAGGGAAACAATTAGTGTAAAAAGCAATAAGTTCTAACTTCAATGCTGAAGATAGTTAATAATTACATGTATTTAGATATATACATTTATATTCTATCTGTCAAAAAAGAGTTCACGTGTAATTAATTATTTTAAAAACCAAACGGCCTACCACAAAAAAAAGGTTTTTTTTATAACGTAGCAGCAGGAGCTGCTAACTAAAAATGACCAGTGTGTAGTTGAATCATACAGACCAAGTTTTCTAAATCTATACTAATAGTATAAAGCTGAAGAGTTTGTTTGTTTATTTGTTTAAACGCGGTAATATCAGGAACTACAGATCCGAATTAAATAAATATTTAACTGTTGAATAGCCCATTTATCG
Organism: Herminia tarsipennalis; assembly: GCA_945859575.2. Lineage (NCBI taxonomy): Eukaryota > Metazoa > Arthropoda > Insecta > Lepidoptera > Erebidae > Herminia > Herminia tarsipennalis. Next base: position 25,288,901 of record OX243834.2, on the reverse strand, counting down.
AGGAAGGCCATAGGCTATATAACATCGCGCTACGATCAACAGGAGCGGAGCAGCAATGAGAAATGTTGCAAAAACGGGGAAAATTTAGGCAGACAAAATTGCGCGGGACAGCTAGTGAATGATAAAGGCGGAAATTAGAAGTTACAGCTATTGAAAGCTGTGAAAACAGGAAAAATTATCCAACAAGTATTTCATAAGGAAGCCTTTGGCTTCTGCCTTAGGCATTTGCCACCGGAAATGAGTGAAGACTTCGTTCCTTTGGTTATACATCTGCTCGTTAGTAACTTACAGGAGTTGTGACACAAAACTTGACCTCTATGCGACTCGTTCTCGTGTAAACACTTCCAGTACATATTTCATTGTCATTTTATTATTCCTGACTACGAATACCTGTAGCGTTTTAAAGAATACCTTGTTACTATTCACCGGATTCCGGAATAATTTTCACGAACACTTGTAAAACTCACACTGCTTGTGTACAGTCGGCCAAAAAAGAGTTTTTTTTACACTACTAAATCAAGAGACGAGCAGGTCATGCGCCTGATAGTAAGAGTCACGCTAGCCCATAACACTATCAGTGAAACACAAATTCTTGTTTGAATATTGTATAAGTATTGCTACAGTGCCCTTCAACCGAAACACAGTGATCTGTTAACATTACTATTTCACGGATGAATTGACACTGTTGTGGTCCACCAAGACGGTATATGGCTTATTCCTACAACTGGTGAAGTTACCAGATTGGACTAAACTTTATGTTTTACCAAAGTTCAGAACAGTACAGTTACTGTTCTGAACTTTGGTTAAACAGGAAGTAATATTATGGCAGTCCATAATATTATTGCAAATGAAAATCAATCTTGTTGTTGTATGATATGCAAATGAACTTCAGCCGGCTTAGCAGCCGTAGATAACTTATTTGAACGGTTAAACATTTTAGGTTCTTTCGGCCACGGCTCCGCCCTCGTGATTGTTGGTTATGGTGATAAAAAAATTCCAATGTTCTTTCCCGGGACTTAGACTATCTCCATACCAAGTTTCCTCTAAATCGATTCTGTGATTTACCGATGCGTGATAACGTAACGGATAGGTAAACAAAGTTGTAACGGATAGGTAAACAAAGTTACTCTCACATTTATAACATTAGTTTTGATTTCTACTATGGTAGACTGGTATGCTAACTTTATGCTAATCGCATTAAGCAGGTTTCGAGTTCGCTTGCATGTACACTTGCATGCGTACCGGACGTAAATCCGTGTATATTCATGACTACAAATGTGATTAGCATAAAGTTGTAAGTAGTACCTATTTATCTGCATATCTGTGCCCGTATGTTAATTCATAAGAAATGTAAAAACGCTTTGTTTATTTTTTATTATTATGAACTATGAGTTATTATTACATTTTGCCGTGACCCGGTGACATTGTACACGGTACCACTTAAAAACGTCCGATTCTCCTACAAAATTACAAATTGAACTTTACGATATTTCAGTTAGCTCTTGCTATTTTTTTTAAACCAGTGCTATTTAAAAACAAACAAACCAAAAAAAATATCGAATCGGTTAATCGGTTTTTGAGTATTAGCGACACTAACGAACCGCAGTTTATTTACATTAAAGAATTGTGTCTATACGTCGTTTCTGAACTACCGTCGAATATGAACCATATTTCATGCAATTCATTTTGGTAGCTTTTGTACGGTGTTGTAAAAATATAATATGGTACATAAAATATACTAGTTAGCGTGTCACAAGCGTTGTGAAATTATCACAACAATTCACACATCACAACACGTTTACGAGCGACCTATTATAGCAGAATTGACGCGGCGGTAGCCTAATGGCTGAGGCATCGGTCTCGCAATCGTGAGGTCGCGGGTTCGAATCCTACCCACTCCTAACACAAGCCATTGAGCTTAGCTGGAAGGGTTAACAGGATTGCTTGGACCCACAATCCTACATTGCTAGTTATCTTTAAAAAAAAGTATAAAAACGACGACAGGTGTTGTGTTATATCCAATCCAATCCGGCCCTTTTTAAAAAGGCTACTAAAGCCAGGTAAATAAATAAAACCGGGCAAGTGCATGTCGGGTCTGCGCAGCACAATAATGCAGTATAAGAAGCGGATTTTCTGTTGTTTTTGTTTCCTATTACTAACAACGTTATATAGTAATTTTCAATGGAATTTATACAAAAATGTTCAAACTTCTCACTTGCTCTTAGTCACTCATAAACTTGTAGAGCCAACATAGTTGTGATAGTTTTACCTGTAATTTCATTATATACTACTGTACTCATTTTTAGGGTTCCGTAGCCAAAATGGCAAAAACGGAACCCTTCTGTCATGTCTGTCTGTATATCACAGGCATTTTACTCAAAGACTACTTAATAAATATTAATAAAATTTGATGATAAAAATAAATATTTTATTTTTAAGGGGGGCTTTATATGTATAAAGTCTCTCCCCTAAAAATATTTATTTAAAAAAAAAATGTTTTTTCAGCATACATAAACGCGTGGCACACCATTCGACAGGTCTTTTTAAAACATTATAAAAAAAATATTAAATTTTTCTTATCGAGTGTATATTTTTGGAAATAACCGCTCCGAAAGTTGCATAAATTGACACAATTTTCGAACCCCCTTTAACTTTCGAACCATGTGACCAAAAAATATAAAAAAAAGGTAGCCCATAATAAGTACTTTAAACTAAAATTATTTTGGACATGATCGGATATACTGTTATTGAGTTCTTGCCGAAAAACTGCGTTTCTCAACAAAAGGGCTTACGTGCCATGAACATACGCTCTTCTGCTGATGCAATTATTCAAGGCTGCGGAACCCTACACTGAGCATGGTCCGACATTATTTTGCCAGTTTTATACACATTTTATTTATTTATATTTAACCAAATAAACAAGACATTAAAACTACTCTAGATTACATCTATCAATGAATTTAATGCTAAATTTAAACTGGCATGTAGTGCTATTAACATTACTGTGGTAATAGCACTCAACAATAAATACCTGACCTGACGAAACATTTAGCATAATGAACATTCTATTGTTTCGAATGTTGCCAAATTTCATCGTGCAATTGAATTGTGTTACTAGTAAATAATAAAATAACTTAAAACTACGGCATTTCTGCGGAATGTATATTTCAAGAGGACTTAAAGCTTGTGGCATGTTTTAGCTCATTTACACAATCTAGACAATTTTATAAATTACTTATTTGTAATTTGAAAATATGTATGTTTATCGGTTGTCTGGTTTCCATAGAACAAGCTCTGCTTAATTTGGGATCAGATAGCGTTGTGTGAGTTGTCCCAAGGTATTATTATTATAAAGATACTAAGCACATTATTAGTGCGCAAGATGTATTTTAAGAAAAAAATGAAACACCATTGTTGTGAGTTTCAGTCTAAAAAATGAATAGTGTTAACAAACCAACGCAAACACGTACCCATTGCCGATGTTGTAAAAATCTTTTTCTGTGAAAAAACATCCTACAATAAAAAATCTTCTAATCCGCAAGTAGCCAACTCGGCGAGTTGTAAGCATAACTTGATGGAAATTTATCCACTGTAATTAGCTCGGCTTTTTGAATATGAGATGGTAATCCCACAAACACCACTTTTCACGTGCCTTTCATCATAGTTAATTATTCATGCACTACATACGACTTCATATTCTTTATTAAACATAGTTCCTGTAGATACTTATGACGGTAAATTCAAGGCTACCTATCCAAGCCTTTAAATTAATATCTGTGAAAATAATAATCAATATATCGTAAAATGTGTAAAGTTTATTTTGCATAATAAATGATGCTACATGCATTAAAAATAGGTTTTTAGCAAGTAAAAAAAAACTTCAACAAAATCTTGCATTATTAGCTGTCAATCTCGGTTATTTTGATGTATTGTAGGTAAATATAAGGTAAGTATACGCCTCATAAAATATTCTTAAATCGTATGAACTAGGATACATTTTGAAAATATTTTATACAAAAACAAAACAAAAGCAAACAAGGTCTTAAATCACTCTTTTTAAAGTACTTAAATTTTTTGGCGCTCCTCTCTTGGACTAATAAGGAATCTAGAATGTAAATGATTTTCAGCTTTTGTTCTTATGTTAATTTATATTGAATGTTTGTTATATCTGATTTTCATACTTAATTTAGTGTTTTAAGAAGGTAAATAAAATATTATTTCTTAGAATTTAGGTTCAGAAAAATTCTTTCATTATGACTTCAAAATTAAAAATAAAATGAACATGGAGCTAATTTATGTGGGTATATATATATATGAATGTATCCTTATATCTTTGGGACACTCTAAAGCATAAATGGCTTGATGGATTTTAGCCTAAGAGGTAGGTATCATTAGATTCGTCTCAGTTGTAAGAGTAACACTCGGGGTATGTTTTGATATAGGAGTACTGTAAGATGTCACGTCAATTTAGTATACTTCGGAACGCAGTCCAATATACTGTCACTCACGTTTATATAATTTTATATGTACAACTTATAAAAACAACAGTAAATAATATTTGCTGAATGTAGTTAAATTTAAAAATTAAATATTCGAGGTCATTGAAGTTAATCCATTCAATTAATTGCATAATGTCTGAATCAATGGAATCAATTTAAATTGCTGGTCGCTATTGATCACGTGCTTAAAGTAGCATACGAAATAACGAGCATACGAAAACACCAGTAGTCACAGTACAAAAATGATGACGATTTATGACTATATGTATAATGTGCGGCAGTATACTGTTAGTCATAACACTCATGTCGGAACGAATGTCTGCCCAGTAAAAGCACTGAACAGTGTAAATCGGAACATACCCCAAGTACGAGTAGGTACAGCTGGCTAAAAATATGGTCCATCACCCTATTGTTGAAATTCATTTGCACGTCACAAACTACAGGGTTGATTTTCCCTAGCAATTACCAATATCCATACCAATTTCAACCTTAACACTATTTTGGTCACAAAGGAAGCTTTGTCAAAACTGATAGATCACATTCTTGGCCACCAAAATTATAAAATTATAAAATGGCGGATTTTTGGCGCCGAAATATTTCGGTTCTTAATTTTAAGCAGTCGGGTTTAGTTTATAATAATATACTCGTAGCTTGTTTTAATTTCACTTTGATGACAGTGAACCGTTGAGGTCACAATTTGACGGTGTTCGTAGAACCGAGTCTGTTCCGACATTTATGCAAGGCACGTTGTACTAATATGGTAATAGCGGGCCTGTCACGTGACAATACGTGGAAATACAAAGCGAGCTCCGTTCCCAAGATTAACAGATTACGCGACAGAATTAAGCCGCGTGTAAATACGGATAAAATGTGGGTACCTACTCCATTCTGTAGTTACAAGTAATTAATTTGTACTCGTATCTTATTAAAATAGAAATGTTATCTGTCTTCTTCGGTTTTTGATATACGTAGTCAATTACAAACATTATACTACTTACGCTAAAATGACATCAGGGCAAATCTTACCAAAGACATTGTAGGTTTTCTAAAAGTATGTGATGGTAAAATTTGCATTACTTTACTACATTATTAAACCCCAACGTTCACTACCTCAAAGGTAACATTTGCTTTCTGCTAAGCCGGAGATCTGGGTGTTATTTATCTATACATATAATAAAACTGTAAATTTCACGTGTCTGTACATGGCCGAACTTAGTGAAAAAAAATATTAGGAAATGTTCGAAAAGAGTATTTAAACACTTTGCTGCATTTTTAGAAATGTCTGTCTGTCTGTCTGTCTGTCTGTCTGTCTGTCTGTCTGTCTGTCTGTCTGTCTGTCTGTCTGTCTGTCTGTCTGTTTGTTTGAACACGCATCACGCAAAAACTACCGTACAGATTCGGTTGAAATTTTGCACGTGCAATCTAATAGATGCAGATTAACATTTAGGCTATAAATTATCACGCTTTTTCCCATAGGAGCTAAGCAGTAAGGGATAATGTCTGTAGCTATTTTTCGTTATAAAACAGTAACTACTAGACGGATCTTTATGAAAATTTGCAGTTTTATAGTAAATACTATAGGACATTATTTACACTATGAATCATTACGCTAACGTCTATGGGGAACGAGTAGCAACGTATTTTTTGTCGCACCATAATGGTTTATCACAAAAATTTCCACAATTAGACATTATCTATAATTGTAACCCGTGGAATGCATAACTTCACGCTAAAACTAAACGGAGCTAAACACAACATTTTTAAGTTTCATAAGAACAGTTATTTTGACGTGTTAAATAGCTAACAGTATAGCCTCGAAGCTATGCTAGCGGACTTTGACGACGATGTCCCAGGCTCGAATCTGTTGTCTGAATATGTTCTTTTTGTATTTATTTAAATTGTCTTTATCCTTTTTTAATATTTTTCTGAATGTTTTAGTTATTTTTTCGACCGTAGTTAACTTATTTACTTTGGTTATTACTTTTTATATTAAAAATCAAGTAAATTATGCAATTAATTATAGGTATTGCATGCACTGCTGAGAGTAATGAATTAATCGTAGTAGAAATGAAAAACAATATTACATTATAGTTAAAAAGTATTCGACATTTTCCAGAAATGATGTGTTCGTCTAAAAAAAAAGACATTACACACGTAAAAAAAGTACATGTAGCGCCATCTATGAAATCAAATTGTGAACAACAAAACAACGGCAACATTCTTGAAAGTAGATGGCGTTGTATTCAATAATGTTCTATACTTAGTAAAAGAAGTTTTAAAAAGAAACACATTGCTATGATTTTTAGAAATGTTTGTCTGTCTGTCCGTTTGTTTGACCACGCATCACACGGGTGCATCGAGGATCATGTTTTGGGGTTATGGTTGGAGATTACGTGTTCATCAATTCAACGATAATGAATGGCTTAACATCGTTCAAGTGTGAGTAGTTCGGGTGACGGGAGGAGGGGGGTCGTTGTTTGTCAACCGTACCTTTAGGGATATCTGACATTTTCGCGGGCATGACACACATGACACGCTCTGTGTTTGCTTACTAAAGTGTTACAGCAGTTTTATTATTAGTATTGCGTTGTAACACTATATGAAATACACCCCATTTTTAGCCAAAATGACAAAACAGAACCCTTATAGTTCCCTTATGGCCGTCCGTCCGCAGCTTAGCTCAGAGACTGTTAGTGCTAAGGTTGCAACTTTTGCATGAATAAATTACTAACGCCGATAAAGTGAAAGAAGAAAATCTTGAAAATCATTATTTTTTTAAGGGTACCTCTCTTATATGTAAAGTGGGGATGTGATTTTTTTCTCATCTACCTACCCCATCGTGTGTGGTATCATTAGATAGGTCTTTTAAAAAGCGTTTAGGGTTTGTGAAGACTATTTTTAGATTTAAGGATTCCTTTGTGTATAATATTCAAGTGTCCCCCTGCCAGCTAAATGGTTGATGTTGGGTATGTGAAAAAATTCAGGGTAGTAGTATAAATACTAAAATTATAAGGAAAACTATCACAGTTAAGTACTTAGGCTTTACAAGTTTACGATCACATGAGAAGTAACAACATTTTCGTACAAATTCTATTAAAAATTATTAGGTAATAAGTAGGTATAACGTTGAAAGAATGAAACAAAAACAACAGAAAACCCACTTCTTAAGCCGCACACCAAACTAACTATCTAAAAGAATAGAACAGATCAATTTTTATTTAGTAAGTATTTAGTCAACAGGACTGTTTCCAACATATTTACACAGAAGTTATTTCGTTACCTAAACTACCTTAATTTAAACCCGACTTTTACTTAACGAAGTCGCGGGCACAACTATTATGAATATATATATATATATTACGGGTCTTAATCGCGTTTAGGTTAAATACCCTGCTTACCTACGTTTAATATGCATGATAGTTGAAGTATAATTTAATTTAAAGTCATCAGATATAAAAATAAACTTATCCAGTTTTGAAAATAGATGGCGTTTAAATACAAATTAAACAGAATCAGGTAAATTGATTTAAAAAATAAATCTGAAATTCTTACGATTATGTATTATATATATATATTATTTACGGATATGAATTTATGATGATCTTAATTAACGACAGGTTCATCATCATCAGCATCAGCCTATCGCAGTCCACTGTTGGACATAGGCCTCTATAATTGCACACTTTGTTCTATCCTCGGCTACGACAGTAGTTTAGTATTTAAACTAAACGTTTCTAAAAGATATACTAATTCACTATATCTTTTAGAAACGTTTGAATGTTGTCTGTTTGTTTGAACACGCATCACAGTACCGCGGGAATGCAATGTTTTAAAACCAGGATATTTTTTTTAAAAACTTATCTCACACTAGCCCTATTTCGCGCGAGTACTTGGGCGGTTTCGGGCTTCATTTAACCCGAAACCGATAATAGTAATATTTGATGTGATGCAAATCATTTTGGTAAAATACTATTATAATTTGTCTTCTAACCGTCTGGCGCCATAAACTTTGTCGCCCTTCATTTTGCTGCACTGGGCATTTGCTTGGCTTGCCTTGCCATAGGTCGGGCCCTGATTAGAGCTAGGCCCTAATATCCATAGATACCACAGAGCATTGTGGAGCATGTTTCCAATATGCTTTACACAGAAGTTAAATTGTAACATAAACTACCTTAATATAAACCCAACTTCCACGCGAACGAAGTCGCGGGCACAGCTAGTCTATAATATGTATGTATTTAGAAATATATAAGTATGTTTATCAGTTGTCTGGTTTACATAGTAGAAGTTCTGCTTAGTTTGGGACCAGATGGCGTTGTGTAAGTTGTCCCAAGATATTATTATATTAATATACTATAATAATCCCCTCTTTTACCCTTATTATTTATGTTTCCTATTGTTCAATTACCTTACCTTCAAAGCGTTTATATTTATTAATGAACAATTTTTTCACACCTTTAACCTTGAAAATATAACGTAACTACAGATCTGATAAAAAAATATAAATTCAGTGTACATTTTGTAATCTCGTGCTGCAAGAAGCCGACTTTTTGAAGCATGAGATTACATAATGTAGGCAACATTCACATAACATACTTTGAGAAGTCTACAAGCTCTTTGGCGAGTTTTGCCCTGGTGTCATTTTAGCGTGAGTATAATCCACAGTTCCTACCGTACAGTGCTGCCTACACATTAAGGATTTAAATTGAAATTCAAAAGATAATTGTGTTTCAGTAATAATGATAAATTATTTACGTACGATGAGATGTAGACGGCACTGTGTAGCTTTGAGATGGTGTGAGCTGATGAGGTGCTGGTACGTTGGTGCCGGGAATGAAAAGTGAAAATACGGAGCAGTAAATAATTCATGTGTATTTCGACCATTGTCACAGAAGGAAGAAAGGGCTGTGTTGCCACAGTTACAGTATATAATTAGAAGTATAAATATAGAAAGAAGGTTTTTATATTAATGTTGGTGTTGCAATTGTTGTTAAAATTAAAATATCCAACAGGTACCTATGGAGTTAAGGTGAGAGATGTATTGTTTGTGTAGAGTGCACACCACAGAACATTGATACCTTCTAGAGGCGCACTTGTTAGATATGGGGCTATATGGTATACACAAACATTATACATAGTATAGAAAAACACTATTTATATAATACAATAGAAACAATATAAAGTAACTTTGAATAAGGATCGTACCTTCGCCGTCGGATGACACCAGAGAAAAGAGGGCTAGGTCAGAATTTGTCCTGCTTTTATACTTTCTACTCACATTTTCTATTATGTGGGTAGAATGCCACAGTTATAACTTTTTAGGTACATTATAGATATTAAGCAGTGTTTTTAACATCATTCTATACTTAAATCGTTATACAACAATTTATATAAAGATATAGACACTAGATTACATAATCCAAACAATACAAATATTAACTGTAATAATTAATTGTTTCATCAAATACCTACATATGTGGGTAGGATCCCACATTAGAGTTTGTTTAATAGGTACATCTGTGATAAAAGAGTTTAGTCTAATTCATTAATGATATTATCAGTTGCAATTACATTTAGTATATTCATTCCAGCCTTTGCAATGCATTCTCATGTCTAATATCATAAGCATCATAAACAACTGACACAGTATTAATCACAATACAAACATCATCCTAAAATATCTGTGGGTACATCTATAATATAAATAATTGGTTTATTAGATCTTTGAATTGTTCTGTGCCACAAGTAGGTATTTCATACAGTATAATATAACTACCAAACATAGTTTTGCAGACACGGATGATCTTATAATCATCGCTATGATAACCAGTCAATACATTGTGATGGTTACACCGTCATCAGACTCCAGACCACCTCTCAAACTTATAAAACAGTTCCATCAAACCTTCGTTCGGTTTTATACAACATCACATAAACTGGAACAATCAATATTCCAAAACACATCTACATAGTAGATCAATATCCAACACATGGATTGATTATATATATGGCTATTTACATAGCCATATAGCCCCATATCTAACACACTCGTTCTAATGTTGCCCTTAATCTCTAAAACGGTGCGACCTATTCAGATGCGAATTTATATAAAGGGTTTGTAATTCACTTACGATGATTCTTAGTTGTCTAAAGTATTATTTGTGATCGATCCTAAAACAGGTAAGTCTCATAATAAGTATATTTTTTCTCAAATATAAAATACCATAATGAGCAGTTGCTATATAGCGGGCTTCAAGCCAAAAGAGACCGTCACCACGGGCGAGAGAATTGCGATTCCGACGATTCTGCTCTAGTATTGTCGGGTATTCTCCACGAACGAGCGATTAATTCGCTAGCGTATCGTCGCGACTCGTAACAGAATCGCCGCGTGTACGCTACGACTCGTAAGAGAATCGCCACGTTTCCACGATGAGGTATTGTGTAAAGGTTTTGTTAAAAAAGCTCAGTTAGGCATAGACTATTCATGGTCTATATGTTACATACAGCACTGTACAGTGCTTTTACTGGAGATAAATTCGTTCCGTTATGGATTGTGTCGTTACTGCCACAGTATCATAAGAAAATAGGTGTTATATAATAATTAAATTGCACAATTTAATATATATATATATTAAATTGTGCAATTTAATTCAATTGATAATTCACTTGAATATGGTTGAACAAATAACTTAAACATTTATAGTTATTTTCAAGTGAAAACTGCGCCAAAAAACGTGGACGACATACTATACCGTATACCATAAATAGGAACATACGCCATACTTTTACTTTTTTGACAGATGCCTAAATATTATGTTTTTTTAATTGTAGCAGTATTTATGGTCAGCATGCTCGCCGCGCTTTCGTCGCGAGAGCCCCACGTTCTGCTACAAGAACGCGGCGATACTTTGACGTTTCTCTTGCATTCAGTTACTCGTCGGAACGCCGCGATTAAATCGCCATGTTGAAACACGTTCTAAGAGAGTGTATAAAAATAGATGATACGACGACAATACCGTCGCGATTCTCTCGGCCGTGGATATGGTCCCGAGAGTATAAGCTTGACTCCTACTTTTCAGGAGACAAATTCAACTTAATAACTTTTTTTTCAATGTACCTACATAATTAATAAATAATATTTTTTTAAGTGGCTATAAAACAAGCATTTCACAATATATTTATTGTGAAATGCTTGTTATTTTGTAAAAAAAATTAAAAGCCGCAAAACGTATTTAATTCTATTTGGCTTGGAAATATAACAAACACCGTAGGTATGTTATGTTTTCTCAGAATTGGCTTTTAGGGAATGGACGCATAATACAAAACTCTTTTAAGCGATGCGACAGTGAAAAAACAATATAAACTTTGTACACGTTTCGTTAAATTTTATTTTATAGCATTTCTATCATTTTCAAAGATTACACGTTCGTTTAGCTTGTCAAAAAAGAAAAATAGTTTTATTTCAAGACAGACTTAAAGGATTACTAATAGGGTAAAACCTGGATAGGTGCCCCACTTTTTAAATCTTTACTATCAGCCTATTTCGGTAAACGTAATTAATATTGGTTTTGAGTAAATTATGTTTTTAATTGATCTGTCAAAAAGTACTTGCCTCATACAAAGATAGACTTTTAACAATATTTCCAAAATGGTATGATGTTTTAAGTTTTTAAACTATAAAAATACAACAAAAATAGCCTTCCAAATTTGAAGTTGGATAAGTTTAGCTTACTTGCTTAAACCTGTGCGTTAAAGGGTTAACTAAATAATCTAACTGACGTCTTTTTAATTTGTTTTATTAGTAAATAATTTCATTTTCTTTGTCATTTATTACATAATAATAAAAAGTTTGAAAAGAAAAACCTGAAAATGTTTATTTTTCAAGAAAACCCTTAAAATCAAGTGATCAGTTAGGTGGCAATAAAACTCGAGACTAAGAAAATCGGTCCATGTTTTATTGAAGAAAAACATAAAAGACTTTATATATGTATTTTATTAGGTCAACTTTTGTATTTCTGTCCGCGTTATGTTTGTTGGTATCTTGAACATCAACGGTTACGGTTTTTATAAATAATGCTACATACCTGCAAAGCGGTCGCATAGTATCTACCAAAAAAACAGAAAAGAGTTTAAAGTTGTGGTGAATTAATTTTTATACCTAAAAAAGACTCATCTTTATAGGGAATGAAAAATGCCATTTTTTATACGTATAGCTCTAAAATAAATACTAATTACATGAAGTCAAAGTCACCTTAGTAATCTTAACTGTCTTTTTAGACTTCAAACGACAAATTTAGGATATTTTTTTCATTTTCCTCGAACACGTTTGTAGATAATAAATTTAATCATATGCGGATGAAAATCTATACTAATATTGTAAAGCTGAAGAATATGTTTGTTTGTTGGTTTGAACGCGGTAATCTCAGAAACTGCTGATCCGAATTGAAAAAATCTTTTACTGTTGGATAGCTCATTTATCGAGGACGGCTATAGGCTATATAACATTACGCTACGACCAACATGAGCGGAGCAGCAATGAGGAAAGTTGCAAAAACGAGAAAAAATTGCGCAGACGAAGTTGCACGGGACAGCTAGTTATTGATAAGTTAACAATCACTGAAATAATCACCTTAAAGTGACTGTACGGTTTACTGACCTTTAAAGAGTTAAACTTATACGTATGCACGAAACACATTACCAGGTGGGTAATGTGTTTCGTGCGTATGTTCTGGGTCAATCAAGTAACAAGTTATAGTCACGATAGGAAAAACACCCAAAAAATAATTCTGTAATTGCTTGTCAAAAAAAATGACGTTGTCCCAAGAGCATAAAACCACTAGAGCGACTATCCTATTTGATACGGATACTTGTCTTTTTAATTTGTAGAATAAATAAAAGCTTTGTATCAATAAAACGCAATAAATAACGATTTAATAAATAGAAATTTAAATTGTAATGCATGCCAAGAAATAAAAAAAAAGACTAAATCCACAGCCAGTAAAAAAACATTCTATAGTAATTATTCATCAATATAAATAAGTTCGACGCCCGCCAAAGTATCGCCGCGGAAGATTTTTGCTCAAACCGACAAAATGCTTGCGCATTCTTCAATGGTTTACATGGCAATAAGATCTGCCGGAGGGTTACTTCTAAACATACTAAAGCTCTTTCATCACCAACATTCATAATATAATGTATTCAAAACTAGGGCAACCATCCCACTTCTGCGATTTCTTCTGTTGTGTGTCTAAGTACCGACAGGTCCGTAATAGTGAGTGATAAAAATCAAGCGAGGGTAGTTTCCGAAACCCGCTCTTTACGGAGGCGACGCAGAGCTGGACCAGACTACCCGTGACCACGGCCGTTGCCATATGGTCGAAACGTCGGGCAATAAACAAGGTATTTTACCTTAAATTATTTACGCGATTAAGACCCGTAGTATATATAATTTTATAATATCTCACTTCTATCCCGGTTTTACCAAATTAGCAAAGGTACATTTTTCTGATAGTGAAATAAAATAGGTTTACTAAAAAATAAGTTTAAATAGTTTAACTTATAACTTCAAAATGTAAATACGTCTATATGGCGCGACATTATATTTAAAGTTAATTAAAAAATCGATAGTCGTATGCCCTTACGTCTTTATAGTACGATACATAATTCGTCAGTCATGGTTACGACCGTTTAAACATATTTCTGGTATGAAAATAAATATGACAGTAGACTTGCGTCTGAAAACTTGATTTATAAGTGTATTTTAAAGTAATTTTAAATTACCGATTATCTGGAGCGATCAAATTAGAAAAGATTGACGTTATAAAAAAACTTTATATCTATATATATATGCAGGCGTATACGCCCCTCTGGCTTGAAGCTCGCATATATTTATTAGTTACAGGTATAAAACTCAAACATCTAATGTTATGAAAGTTCTACCAGGTATTCCCCTTAGTGCTGTCCCATTTACAAGAGTTGTTTCACTGTCTACTGTAAGACATAACGGCAACATCGCAATTTATTCTGAAACAATCCGAGTCATGCATCTTTAAAGTTATAATTACAAATCAAGTACAAATCATTCCAAATAATTGAAGCTATACAACAATCCACGTTATTGTACCCAATCATAAAAGTTGTAATCTTTTCTTAAACTTATCAATGAATGATTAATGCTGAAAAGTTTAGTATAAGATCAATAAAATTTTCAAACAATCGAAACAACTTTGTGTTCCAATATTTTCATTTGTCCTTTTAAACGGTTACTGCTCTTTCAAGTTCTAAAACTTTCCAAGGAGAGTAATGTCGGCTAAATTCTTGTAGTATAAAACTTTAACACTTTTACTTGATATTATCTGACATAGAAGTTTGCCGCATTACTAGCTACTATAATAGAGGGTAATTAGGTTGGTGTCATGTTTGGCTTTGGTTCTACATTTGATCATGTAATGCTTTGGACTTGGGAGCAATCCCTGTGCCACAGTGGTTACAAAGGCCTCAATATTAGTAAACATAATTTTCGCTTATGGACATCAAGTATCGCGGTCACGATTCCCAATTGTATTATTATATTATATTTATATATTAATTCGTGAAGTATTATTTTTGAATCCCTTTTTAGCCGACTGTAAAGAAGGGTTCTTTTTCGCGCGTACCTTGTATGTATGTATGTAATATACTTTATTACCTGATATCTCACAATCCAGGGAACGGATTTACACAATTTAAGACGTCGTTAGATTCGTCTTGATCGCCCAAGTGTTCTTAGATGTGTGACGTTTGAAAAAAACAAACATGGCGGCTGTGAGATGTCAAATTAAAGAGGTGTAAAAAAAAAGTTGTTTTGAATATTGCAATATGGGTATCAAATTAAAGGGCTTATCTTAAGAAATTCAAAAAGATATAACATGTTTATGACTGTAATACTAAAAAGGTAGTTAGCAACAATTCTTTTTTCAATTTTCAATACTTGACAATAGCTGTGATAAAAGTTAGTTGTTACATCGGTTACATCCTATAACCACTTAAAGGTATTAAATAAAAAAATAAACATAATAAAAATAAAAAACCCGCCTGCACAAAAAAGGTCATTAATGCCTCCGACTGCATGAAATTATATAAATATGTAGGGGATCTTGTTTCCACCTTTTTTTGTGCAGGCGGGTTTTTTATATTTATATTTTTTTTTTTTAAGAATATTGCACCCACGAAGGAACGTGAGATTTGACATACTTAAAGTTTAAACGGAGAGAAAGATGCAAGGAAGCTAATATTTTATTAACTGTGGCACCGGAAATATACCGCGTGTATGATATTCTGTATTCACATTCTGCCAAAGTCAATTAGAATTGACTAGACAGATTAAGTATTGTTTTAAATTTAGTAATGCCAGAAGTTATGTCCGAACATAAATCAAAAAAACATCCGAATCGAGAACCTCCTCCGGTTTTTTTTATAATCCACTGTTGTTAGTTCAACCGTTGAATAACCTACGCTATGGAGTTTCCAGTAAGTTTCTATAGACTTGTTTGCAAGCAAAATAAGGAAAATTAGGAAAATAAGTTGCGCTTATAAAAATATTATACCCCGTGACTTCATGAACTACCAATCTATGTAGTGTATTAATTATTTGAAGAAAAGTTTGAAGAGCATGAGGTTATAGTGCTCCTTCGTTGTAAAAGGCTAAGTTACTAGTTACTTGTGTGAATAGCGATATCCTTTTATGATTCCGAGAGCACGTTCAGCCATCAGTCTTGGTTATCGTGTTTTGTTACCGTAGATGCTCGTATGACAAAGGTGTTGACTTGTGCACGCGAGTAAAAGAAAATCAAAAGATTTCAATTTTCTGATAGGTATTGTTATAAGGTACATAATATTCTTGCAGCGTGGGCTCTTTTAGAAGTCCGGTTTTTTCACCTGACACAGTATGGATTATTGGCGACTTATTGGAACATTTATCGCCGGTCCGGTGTCCATGTGACATTCTTATTTCAAACCATACAACACTGCACAATCCGGCGAAAAAATATATCCGGCGTCCAGTGAAAAAAGCGCATGTCCAGCCCACACATTGCATTTACACTCATTACCTTTTCACTGAAGCTTCGTCATATTTGATTTTTACATCCAATATGATATTCCTATTAGAATCTATCTCTGTGCCAAATTTCATTAGTAGTAGGATTATAAACTATAATAAATTCAAGACAACTTTAACGTTTTTTAATGGGTTTTAATGCGATCTGTTTTGAGTTTTGGTGTTTACTATATTTTAAATATTTAATTTGTGTATATGTCATTCAATCTAAAATAAGTAGCGTTCCTTTCTTTCATAAAAATGGTTTTAGATGGTTTGTTCATACTTTCATAATTTATTTAATCGCAGTCAAGGAATTTCAATATTATGTAAACAAGTCGTAAAATGAGGTTTTAAGGGCGCTTACTAGGCTTACGCTGCCTAATCCATGGCAGGTTCATTAAGTTAATGAACTGTGGAGCGGCAGGCAGCAGCCAGTAGGTACGATCGACAAGTCACAGTGGAAACAACAGTGAGAAAACATATAAATGAATAAAATTGAAGACTACCAAAAAACATTAAATAAATCTATGTCTTTCTGTATGTCTATTTTGACTAATCTTCCAAACGGTTGGACTGATTTTGACGGGACTTTCACTAGCAGTTAGCTGATTTCATAAGGAGTAACTAAAGCTACTTTAAAGTTCAAAATTTGTCTAAGTAATGTAATCCCTAGTAATACACATTCGTTTGAATTGGTCAGGTGGTAGTTTTTGTAGTTGATGTCTTGGTTGTGTATGTTTGAGTTTACTGTCTGGAATTGTACTAATTTTGTCTTGGTCATGTTTATGTGGTGCATTTCTAACACATGTTTCTATAGTTGCTAGTAGGAACTGTTATGGCTAACTGTAAGACGAACAAGTAATTGTAGTTATCAAAACCAGTTGTTTTTAATTTACTGAATCCATGAGCAGGGTTTGTTTCATATTTAGATAATTCTGCATAGTTTCAAAGATATTGATATATTCTCTTTTTTACAGAGCTGGGAGTGGGTGCTCTATGATACCGTGGCTGATATTATATATAAAAATCTCGTGTCATGGTGTTTGTTGTCAAACTCATCCGAAACGACTCGACCGATTTTAATGTATTTAATATAGCATAGCTTTTATCGCGGGCTGGGGCTTTGAGTACGGCTACCGAAGCAAGAATTTCCGTAACGGAAATAAAACCTAACACCCCCACTCCGCCTACCATGTAGCTCGGCCGAGCGTTCGCTTAATGTATATGTATATGGTACGACTGTACGAAGCTCGCACGGATCGAGACGAGCTGCACCGAAATGTAATGAAAAAAAAAATGATTTTTTTTTTTAAATTGTAACGCGGCAGTGCCACACATTTTTTTTTGGATTTTTGGTTGGTATGAGAATAGGTCGTAAAGGTTTATTTTTATTTATGAAATTCTAGATATATCTGTTGCTAAAATATTTAGTCTAGACATCTGTATCCATTTTATATTATGTTAGTTGGTTATCTATTTTTCGTTTGTAACAGGTTTAAGCTAATGTCTGTAATTGCCCAGATTGTTATGAAAAACCACATTAAACTTTTCCCAAACTCGTAAAATATTGTTGTCTGACAGGGATTTCTCATCTCCAAGTAACAAAACATCGCAGTAAAATAATTTTATGTTGTATTTTGGTAAGGAGTAAAGTCAAAACTCATTGGAAGATTGGGTTGGTTCGCTTTAGCACTCGCTCCCTCTCCCGTATCTCTCGCTATCATCGAGTGATTGTACTCCCGTCCTCTCTAATCTCACGTGAGGTTTCACATTCTTTCTTTGTTTTTTCTTTTTATTATTTTTTAATTCAACACTCCCCCCTAAACGCACATAAATAATAGACGCCCCCGAAGCTATCTATGTTCCTTTTACACCTTATTCCTCAAGCCTCAGTCTAGATGTGCGTCTAATTAACTATTCCATTTTTCACTACACTTTGTAATTCTGGCAAAACTAAAAATGTTATTAATATTTTTCAATTTCTTCTATAAGCACCATTACCTATTAGGCATTTCAAATTTCTTAGTATCCTTTTCATGGAATTATTTTCATTTGTCTGAAAAATTTATAGTCATTACACCAACAGGTACTTCATAACAAGTTTCATTAAACAAAATACCAAGTATGTAAATACCTATCCTACCTAATTTAATGGTTCACAGCTCAAGGTAAAAATAAATTCTGTCATCGAGGTGTGGAAACGTTCCAAGCACGTAACGTGGGAAAACTGCGTCATCATTTCAAAACGTAGACTTTTCTACGAGTTTCTGCCTACGACAAACGCCTGTTAAGTGCATTGCACGTTAGTTCGTTTGTTCACGCTCACCGCTTTTTGATTCTCGAGTGCTCTCTGTGACACATGATTTTTTTTGCAACATATTCGCCTTGTAAAACTGTGTGAATAATGTGAGCGATTGGTTGATACAGTTTGCCTTTGGACTAAAAGACTTCCCTTTTCATTTTTGACGCTTTCATGATCGGCTTATACATCGGAACGCCTGGATTTGAGGCACACCGTGCCGGTTTCTAAATTCAGCAAGGGAATTTTGTAGTTAACTACAATGAAAACAAATTATGACTGCCTCTGTGGCGCGGTGGGAGTGTATCCGACTGCTACGCAAGAGGTCGTGGGTTCGATCCCCACCCAGGATAAAACGTTGTGTGATGAGCACGATGGTTTATTCTGTGTCTGGGTGTTATTTATCTATAAGATGTATGTATTTAGAAATATTTAAGTATGTTTATCAGTTGTCTGGTTTCCATAGTACAAGCTCTGCTTAGTTTGGGATCAGATAACGTTGTGTGAGCTGTCCCAAGATATTATTATTATATTATTATTGTATACTAGTCAGGCAGTACTTAGCAGGTTTTTGTTCACAATTTAATATTCTTTTACGACACAAGGGTTGTAACCTACTGCGGGAGTCGTCTTTTTAAATAATAAAAAAAAAAATCGGCATGAAAGTCAATACAAAATACTGATATTTTTTTACTGATTTATTTAAAATATTAGTATGGATTAACGAGGTCTGTTATCATGTAGGATTAAAGAGGTCTTAACTTACTGATTGACTGAAAAGTTTAAAAAATAAGATGAAAATTTTAGTAACACTCGAAATTAGAGGTCATGTTAAAACAGCCACGATAATCAGTTTTTAAATAACGCGTAAGCACAAAATATAAAACAATTCCTAAATGATTCTCACCAAGATTAATTAAGCATAATTACTGATATAATTACATAGACTGTAATACGTATCTGAAAAAGGAATAATGTTATATAATTAATTTTAATACCATTTTTCACCGGCCCATTGTCATTTCCGCAGTAAAGAAATGTATACCTGCCATTATCGTGAAGTAGCGAAAGGAGGTGGCCACGAATTTTGAATTAAGACTATTATTACGAACACCTCTTATTTATAATTACTTTGTTGCATTTTTCCTTTTATAGGTACCAAAAACAATTACTAACCCACAATACGTTAGTATTTTGTTATTATATATTTGTTAAAATTACCACAAGGAAATACTCACACACTAATCTATTGCAGTATTAATCAATTTGGATCTTCCATATATTTTGAGTTATAGTCTAGTCCATATCCTAACTTATGATCATTTTGTAACTCATGACTATAGCTTGTCTTGTCAGGAAAATAAAAAAAAATACCTATTATGATACAATTCTTCAATTTCGGTTACTGCGTCTATCTCATTAGAGATAGCCAACTACGCAGGAGATAATAATATAATATTAATGATAGTGCATAGGTGTAAGCGCAGAAACAAGTGCACTCTCTTTTTCTTCGATGGGACGGAACTACGACACGATTGGATAGAGATTAAGCGCAGGACCGACGGCTTAACGTGCTCTCCCAGGCACGGAGGGTTGTGACATTTTTCGAAAACGGTCACCCATTTATGGGGCGACCATCAGTGGTAACATTGCTTAACCTTGCAGAGATCACGATCTGTTTGGTCACCACTGAGTCAAGGGGATATTATACTGGAAATGGGGTTCCACTGTACGCATAGCCTATATTAAACGCGCATACAGCACGAATATGAATGGCGGTGACTTAAAACGCGAGGTGGATCGATCGATTCTAAAACGCGCGTCAGTTAGTATCTTCACCATTTAAAGTAATTTTGCCATCCAAATAGAGAGTACACGTTCCCTTTGTTGCCCACAAAACACATGCCAAGCTATCAGTGAACCGACAGGTGTCGGCTAACTGGTAGTCTGGATCACCAAGTAGGGACATTTATCAGCATTTTATTACATAACAGCCGCCCGCCCGAATAGAAATATAACAGGCACCTACTAGTAAAAGAGTTTAACATTTTATACATATGCGAATAAAAGTGAACAACGCCGCTAAAGAAGTTTTCACTTCAAAAATAAATTTCTAATCTAAAAAACCTACCTGCAAAAAAATAGAAACAAGATACCCTCAAAGGTATTTAATATTATGATGTCGGAGGCATTAATGACTGATGTTGAACTCAATATCGTGCCTCCGACTGCATGATATTAAATATCTATGAAGGATATCTTATTTCTGTTTTTGCAGGCGGGTTGTTTTGGAATACTAGACATATATCTGCGACAGGCCTGTTGGTCTAGTAGTTATTAACATGTGTTTGATTCCCACCCAGGATAAATCTTTGTGGGATAATCACGATTGATCATTCTGTACCTGGGTGTAATTTATTTATAATATAAATACAATATGAATATATGAAGCGGCGGTAGCCTAATGGCTAAGGCATAGGTCTCGAAATCGTGAGGTCGCGGGTTCGAATCCTACCCATTATGCTACCGACGTGAACCCACTCCTAACACAAGCCTGTGAGCTTAGCTGGAGGGGTTAACAAGATAGCTAGTAATGTGGGACTCAATCCCACAATGCTAGTTGTCTTTAAAAAAAAATATATATATGAAATACTTATGTACGTTTATTATATCGGTTGAAACTTCTGCAATAAATTGGATGCAATTTTCACTGCCGTATTGTTACAGGTACTAAAAAACTGGTACAGAGTTTAATCTCGATGCTAGTCTCTTTCTAGAAGTCGAGTTATACAATTTTTCAAAACTTACGGGGATTTAACATCCATGCGGACAAATTTTCGGACACTAGCTAGTTTACAATAAAGTACGGTAATATTGTTCACAGGTGGCTGTTAATAAATTTTATGAGCGGATAAACATTCAAATCAGTATTGTCGGTTGCAGCTTAGTTATTATATTACAGGCCCCCCGAAGAGGTACCTAAATAGTACGAAGATATTTCTTCGGGGGCCGAAAATAGCTGCTCTGAAATTAACTAAAATATTTCAGTGTGTGTTAAAAAAAAAATATTATACTTTTCCTATTACAAAGTATGTGTCGTGGGTTTCAAAAAAAAAATGATTTTTTTTTTAATACTTTTATAGATTTCTTATAAAACTTTTGGCGGCTCACTCTGGTATATTAACATCATAACATTAATTTAAGAACTTTTGCTTATAAACACTAATCCTTTACTGACATTTTTTTTAACTTTACGAGTTACCATCATAAAATAAATCTAAGATCCATCGCAAACAAATTACACACCCTTTACAGAAAACCGCATCTGAATCGGACGAACCGATATTGCGATAAATGGCAACATTCGAGTGCACACACAAACAATCTCTCACCCCAAACACATTACCTTCTCCGTTCCATCATGGGTAAAAAGATATACTGTTCATATTAATATTTTAAATGTGAAAGTAACTTCTTTCGGTTAACTTTTTACGCTTAAACAACTATACCAATTTATATGAAATTTGGTGTGGTTATAGTTTGAGACATTGGATAGTTTTTATCATGAAAGCCGACATCCACGCAGGAGGAGGCGCGGACGAAAACTAGTTTTATTTATAATTCCTCAAGATAATAATACTTAGTTAATATAAACCGCAAAGATTAAGCCATTGTTATATATTATTCAAAGCTTAATAACGAAATTTTCTGCCCATGAATTCGTATTCGTATTCGTAATAAAATATTTATTCTTATACCTCGGTCTATTTTGTCGGAATTTTCATACAAATTGAATATTTTCTTCACTGTAGTAGATAAAATTTCACCCATCTAGGAGATTTATTAACTAATATCTTATCCACATATAAAAGAAAAAACTGAGTGGCTTATTACATTGATAATCTTGTATAGTTTCATATGTCATGTAACTTCATGCTCACTGCATTAAGAATGTGAATTATTTCGAAGTTTAGTACCTTTGAGGGATTTATCATAAAGGTTGAGTTCATACGTTGAGTAACTTTGTGAAGGTTGTGAAAGTTATGTGACAAGATCTTTTCGATCTTGTTTTCGTAGAAATAGATAAATAATTTTATCTCATTAAAGTAAAATTTCAAAGTCAAATAATTTGAGTACAAGTAGTTATTCGGAAAATGGTCTCTATGAAACGGCTTATACGCGAGCGAAGCGCTAAAAGTTAAGTAAAAAATAAGTCTGTCTTATAAACTGTCCAATTTAACTCTTATTCACTGTTTATCATATTATTGCTACAACGTAGCAATCTCTGTCTACGGTGTAGACTAACTACTATCTACGGCGTAGACAGGTCCCTTTTGCAGTCCAAACAAATTAAAAATACGCAGTAAATGGTAGACATTTTTGCACCTTTATTTGTCCTTGCGCATTTGACACAAATCGTGCGGATATTGTTCAAGTCACGCCTCTGCATCACTTGTTTAGTTACAGCCCCCTTAGGCAAGTGGCATATTATGCTAATCGAATAGAATGACGTAAAGTTTTAAATTGGGTGACCCACAATCTCTGTTTTAATTGTGAGCAGCCTCTGGACAAGTGGCATAAACGCAGATCGAACGAATAGAATGACGTCGTTGCGCATGCAAAACCTCGAATCATCTTTAGCTAATTTTAATATTCGTGGTTTTGCACGCGCAATGATTTTATTCTATTCGTTTGAACAGCGTTTATGCCACTTGTCCAGAGTAGTTGGTTACTATTTAAACTGGCCTGTTTGTCTAGTGGTTAGTGACCCTGACTGCTAAGCCAGAGGTTGTGGCTTCGATCCCCAGCCAAGATAATTTTGTGATGAGCATTATGGTTTATTTTATGTCAGGGTGTGATTTACCTGTAATATGAATGTATTTAGAAATATATGTCGCCGTGAGAGTAGCCGTATGAGATATTTGCGAGTAACATTGTGTTTTTCAATCACAACGTGGGCACAGGGATACCTCGACCGAAGTAAAGTCAAAGTCACTTTGATTACGAGCTAAATACTTCAACACTCTCACTATAGCAACCCTAACAGCTTGCACATACGATTATAAATAGCGACAAGTCAACCGGAGAGGTGTTTTAGCTTCCACTGTTAGAATCAGACTACTGAATGAGTCAAGCCATCTACCCGCGGCCATATTCAAGTGAGTCAATACACTTGCTATTTAATCGAAATAAATGTTAAGTCAACGACAATCAATCAGCGATCTCCTTTCTCGGATATCTATAGTTATGTAGATCAGTTGTCTGGTTACCATAATACAGGCTCTGCTTAGTTTGGGATTAGATGGCGTTTGAGCTCTTCCAAAATATTATTGTATTAAGATATATAGTGCACGTTCTTATATGCTTGAGTATGTTCGTTAAAAACTACTCGACAGTATTTATTAAGCATTCCGTTAACGGCCTACACATTTTGGAAACAATCGAGAAAATACGTAGCTGTAATTAGATGTGTCAGTGTGTAATAATTATGAACGTTACCACACCTGCTCTACTTCGATACAAGCTCTATGTAAAGCTGCAATGTATTTATGGTTAAATTTGTCAAGGTTTAAGTTTATAAGTTTATTTCATCTCCACAAATTACAGAGTTCTCAATAGATACACAGTTGACATAATGAACATACATAATTTTGCAATTTGTGGGAGATCTGGGGTCTAAACTAAGCCTAAGCCTGTATTTTAGAACTCCAGGCCCCCCATTACTTCAATTTATTTTTGACATTGTCAGCATGGTGAGTAATAAAAGCATGAAGATACTTAACTAATAAATAAATAGGCAACTATGTGAGTGCGTGCGCGTGTGTTTGTTGTTGTTGTGTGTGTGTGCGTGCGTTTGTGTGTGTGTAAGCGCGCGCGTGTGTGTGTGCGCGTGTGTGTGTGTGTGTATAAATAACGTGTAAGGATATACAAATATTTTTATGTTTATTACAATTTATGTGAATGTGTGTTTTATATTTATTATTGAAATAATACATACATTATTACTTTTATTTAACTATCTCTAGAAGTTTCTCAGTTTCTATATAATTTAGATTAGTTAGTAACTTTTTTAGAATATTTTTGCATTCTCTTCAACTGTAGTTTGCTATGGATTGGACTACGTTTCATTTATTAAAAAATCGACCTCCACGGAACGAACAAAACCTTTGCGCAAAAGATGTGTTCACCGCGGTTGGCTCACAGATTGCATAATTTCTCCTGGATAGTGCTATGCGTTGTCTCCTCTCTTCCGGTAAGTTAGAGTGCCTAAGAAGAACAGTTGACATTATATACAGTTGACGTACTGATAAAGCTTGAGTTTCCTCGTAGAGTTTAGCAGTGGGAAATAATCGTGGTTTTGAGAAACGTACTTTTAAAATCATCCTCTGAGCTCTTTCAAGGGTTATCATTGTCGACTTGCACGCTCCCCCCCACGTTATGATGCCATAGCTCAAGATGAACTGAACCAAAGCCTCATAGACCATTATCATGGTCTGTTTCTCCGCAACATTACGGAGTTCTTTAAAGATATAAGTTAATTTACGTATCTTTTGTGATAATTATTGTAGGTGATAGGAGAAGTTTAAATTTGCATCAATTTCGATTCCAAGATATTTAAAACATTTAGTGGAGTGAATATTGGGACAATTGCATTTGGTTATTGGAGGAAAATTGCACTTATGTGCAGTTAAAATGTTTCTTTGGTTTGATATTTTAATTTTGTTATGTATTGAGAAAACGGCGTATTTCGTCTTTTCTTCGTTTAAGGTGAGTGAGTTTGATAAAAGCCAGTGAGACACTATATTAAAACAATCTTGCGCAATATGAAAAAGTTCATTTGACGTGTCAGCAAAGAAAGTTAAGGCAGTGTCATCTGCATACGCAGATATGTGGCAATTTTTAATATTTAACATACAGAGTTCATTAATGTAGCACAAGAAAAGAGTAGGACCCAGCACACTACCTTGTGGTACTCCAAAATCTACTGGTAAAACGTCACTTATATGTTCTCCTATTTTAATGCATTGGGTTCTGTTTTTTAAGTAGTCTGTAAGCAGTGCTAAAGGTGTAACTCTTATGCCGTGATCTTCTAACTTTTGTACCAGGCGAGGGACAGAGACAGTGTCAAAGGCCTTTGCAAGGTCAAGAAATATAGTCAAACATTTTTTACTATTGTCTAGTTTACTAACTAGAAGATTAACAAGATCGAATACAGCATTTTCAGTTGAACGGCCAGCTCTAAAGCCATATTGTTGGGTGGAAAGTAATTTGCATTCTTCTAAATATTTAGTAAGTCTGTTGTTGATTAGGCGTTCAAATATTTTTGACAAGGTGGTTAATATTGCAGTTGGTCTATAATTAGTGACACTGGCTCTGTCTCCCGCCTTGTGTATTGGATGTACTACAGCTCTTTTCAGTGCATTTGGGAAAACAGAGTCCTTTCTCAAAGCAGAGATTGATTAAATGGGTAAGTACAGGTGTTATGGATTTAGATACAATCTTTAGAACACCAGCATTGATTTGGTCCCGGGAGAACAGTCGGTTTTTAATAGCTGAATCGTTTTTTCTACTTCTATTTTATCAATAGGTAGGAGAACAAAAGACTTTAATGGGGGCTTTATAGTTTTCTTAACATTTGAGAAGTGTGATGGACTCATGTTTGATAATTGTTTACCAATGCTAGAAAAATATTGATTTATTTCGTTTATAGATTTTTTAGGATTTGTGTTAGTTAATAGTTGCAGAGACGGTTGATTTTTTTATTATAAAGGTATAATAACAAATAGCACAGTTAAGTATTTGCCTGAACTAGGTTGAAACCTGTGTTTCAGGCTTGAAAGTAAAAAGTATTTTAATAAATACTTTCCGAAACTAAGACTATACTTAATAACTAAAAAAAAGAACTGTTAAACTAGAAAACATAGATTAATAAATTAACATTTACAAAAAATAGGTAATTATAAGAGATGTTACAACAATTGGTCTTATTTATTTTAGTACAAGTAATAAGTCCTCCGTCTGTTCGTATGACATATCTTGTAATTGGGAACTTACAGCTTTTTTACAATTAAAATAATTTAGGTGGTGTATATTTACAATCCGATTTAATCTATTATATAAAAAAGGGCCTATGAAATTAAAAAATCGGTTTGAGAACATATATCTTGAGGTGGAATCAGATGTGCAGACTATATCTTTTCGTCTCTTATTAGTTTCAGTATAAGTATAAGTCAGTATTAAAAGTAAGTAGCTCGTGTTGTTTTAAAATTATATTTACTATACAAAGCTGACGGACAGTCAATACCTTACAGCATTTATACAGGAGGAAGGTGGGAAAAAGGAAATGTCGAAAGTAGCTACTTTTAGAACGGCTCTCTGTGCTCTTTCAAGTGGCAACATAACAGTTTTTAGTGCTCCTCCCCATGAAGTGATGCAATACTGAATGATGGACTGACACAGGGCCTTATATACTTGTATAATTAATTTCGAATCGGCAATAGAACGCAGTTTTTTAAAGACATATATTAGTTTTCGCACTCTAGTCACTAAAATTTCTATGTGTTTCTTGAATGACAGTGTGTTATCTATATTAATGCCGAGATATTTTATGTTGCTAGTGCTAAGTATAATAGGACAGTTACACGTATTTTCTAATGTGTTATTACAATAGTGTGCAAATAAATGTGGGTCATCGTCACTGTGGTATGACTGTCGCATAGAAAAGCGGATATATTTTGTCTTATCAGCGTTTAATGTTAGCAAATTATGACTAAGCCAATTATTTATGAAATTAAAACCTTGCTGAGCGTTTTCAAATAGGTCGTCCTTGGTTTTGGCCGTAAATATAATAGCTGTGTCATCAGCATAGGATATTATCTTACCATGTTCGATATTCATATTGCAAAGGTCATTTATGTAAATAAGGAATAAAGTAGGGCCTAAAATACTGCCCTGAGGAATACCAAAACCGGAACATTTTTGATCTTCACTAGTGATGTTATCTATTTTGATACATTGGTATCTTTCATTTAAATAGTCTGCCAAAAGTTAAAGAATCACGGACACAAAGTACACCCAGACTCGGAACAACAACTTGTGGATCACACAAAGTGGTGTCTCGTGTGGGAATCGAACCCACGACCTCTTGCGTAGCAGTCGGACACACTCCCACTGCGCCACAGAGGCAGTCAAATTGTTTCTTAAGTTTTTTTAGTAAATTGTTGCAATGGTTTCGGTATCTTAGATAAATTATTTTTAGTATGACATCATTTACATTAGATTTTTTTTTTGTGCATTCTATCTCTTGTGCGAATGCAGCGCAGCATACCAAGTGTTCACCAAGGTTTAATGATAGTTTTGTTTCGACTAACTGCTTGTTTTATTGAGTTATTTGCAATTAATTGTTGTAAAATATTAATGAGGTTGGTAGTAGCGGTATTTAAGTTGGTTTCCTGGTAAACTATATCAAAGTAACAGGCAAGTATTTCCAAGTTTAATTTTTCTTTGTTAATCTTATAATTAATTCGTGATTTAAAGAGGTTCCTGTCAGTACTTTCAGTTTTAATGCAGAATAATATTGCGTCGTGGTCAGTTATAGTAGTACCTAGTGAAAAGGTGAACGCTTTTAACTTCGTCCTCAATATGACATGGTCTAAACAAAACTTACCTCTAGTTGGACTATTTATAGCAGGAAGAAGTCCATGAAAGGAGATAGTATCTAAATACGCTGCCGTTTCGTGATTTGCACCTAAGAGGTCAATATTTATATCACCGACTATAATTATATTTTTAAAGGATGATAAGCTTTCCAGTAAAGTATGTAATGAATTTAGAAAACCTTCGAGTGATTTAAAACAAGGTGGTCTATAGATTGCTATTAATACCGTATGGCGTTTTATTTTAATTGTTAAGCAATTTGCTTCAAGTAAAGTCGGTTCCTCGACGGTAAACTCCAGACTACTATTTGTATAGACAACTACGCCATCATTTTGGTTATAGTTGTCATTAGTTTTGTATGAATCATATCCTTCAAGTTGCGGTAGGTAAAATCTTATTTTTTTTTTAAAGGTAACTAGCAATGTGGGATTGAGTCCCACATTACTAGCAATCTTGTTTACCCCTCCAGATATGCTCAAAGGCTTGTGTTAGGAGTGGATTCACGTCGGTAGTATAATGGGTAGGATTCGAACCCGCGACCTCACGATTGCGAAACCGATGCCTTAGCCATTAGGCTACCGCCGCTTCAAAATATAAAACGTTCTAAGTAAATTTGACATTACGGTATTATTAGTTCGCGGTTGTAGGTATTTTTCCTAGAAAAGGCTAGAAAACAGTGGAAATTTATTAGCTATAATTGACTAATCACGCAATGTTTTACTGCTGGAAGTAAACAGAAATAAAGTATGAATTTATTCTTTATAGGTATTAATTCTAGGCATTTCGATGTTTCAAAGGACTCCATTTTATACTAACAACTTAACATATACGTCTAAGTTTTAGATAAACATGTATTTGGTTATTTTTGTATTTAATGAAGTCTTACCTTACATACATAGTTTGTGGGTTTGTTGACTTTTTTTCACAATATGGCATCTGGTTGTTATTCTGAATTATTATTGCTATCATGTCTTGTTAAATTAGGATAAATCAGTTGATGTCAAAATCATCAAAATCAGCCTACACGTTTGGTCTCTAAAGCGCCTAGAAATATACTTATCTGAGTACATCTGAGTATATCTGAGTATTTTCTATTGAGTCGCGCAGTCGGTTAAAAAATAATAGACTTTTGTACACATATGCACATTCTGGTTCTGTTAAACTTGTTTTATGCATACCTTTTATTTATTCATTAATTTAGCTCCTTGTTATTCGGTATTACTGATTTACACGTGCAACAAGTTAGTTTACAAAAGCAACTACGATGTGTCTATACACGATGTGCTTAATACCCTATGGTATTAAGCCTACTTCTCGTCAAATAACGGCATCTCAGTGGAGTTGTAGACGTGTTGGAGAGAAGATTACAGATTAAAATGGAAGTTGGCAAATGTGTCTGGCCAAAGAAATTTAAATATTTTTAAGTTAAGGCTTTTAAACGAGTAATATCACATCTATAATTAGATTGTTGATGCGAATATTCTAATTCGCATCAACAATCTAATTATAGATGCGAAACTTTGGATGTATTGTATATGTACTTTTTACCCCAAACCGGTTAATCTGGATGAAATTTGGCACAAAGAAAGATTCAATATATTGTGTGAAATAAAATTAAGTACTTTTTAAACCGATAAATGATAGATAAAAAACATAAAATTGGTTTTTCAAAATTTTAACGCTATTATAACTAGCTATCGTTGAAGCTAGTTATATATAAACGTTGGTAAATAGAACATCATAAAATGCCAACACCATTGAAACATTCAGATTGGAGGACCTCTGAAACATCAACTATTATTATAACATTAATCAATCCGCTTTGAATTAATAAAGCGGTATGTTCTTTGGAACTTTGTAAACAATCTAACGACCCTGATTTCGGTTAAACAAACAACACGATGTTTCGTTATTAATCGTAAAATCTATTGTTAACATGACCCTGTTAGGGTAACTGTTTAAAAAATAATGTTGTATTTTAGTAATAATAATAATACATTCTTATTTCGGATAATCACAATCCATATTACAACAAATTCTTTAAACAATTTATTAATAATTAAAACTATTGAGCATATAAAACTGGCCTATGGCATCTAGTTACATTTTGTATATTGTGGGCCAAAAAGGGACTGTCGGGCTTAGCACTGATGGTTTTGAGAATACTGCTGTTATTGCCAACATCTGCTGTTCTTTTACGGATCCCCGTATAGAAATTGTTGATGTGCGTACCAGCAGACATCTGAGATGTGCTACAGAAACGTGGTCCGAGTTCCATCAGTATCCTCCACCCATCGTTATTTTGGACGTTATTAATGTAGAATGATTTGTTCGAAATGTTAATTTTGTCAAAATTGTACGTATTTCATGCGGGCAGTCAAAACTGATGTTGATACTGAGTGCGCGCATAAAATACGTTAACTTTCTTCTAAAATATAAAAATCTCGTGTCACGGTGTTTGTGATGAAACTCCTCCGAAACGCCTTGACCGATTTTACTGTTTTTTTGTTTATTTGAATAAGTCGTAAAGTTTTTTTTTCTATTTACGTATGAATAGCAAAAACGGGGACGAAGTTGGTACATGAAGTGAATCATGGTACAGTCGCGGAATGAAAAGGTTCGTTACAGAAAGAGCAGTAACGTCAACATGTCAATGTGGTCAAACTTATAAGTTTTAGTTCAACTATTCATAATGTTCCAAGATCCCAGGCCTGCCAGACCTATTTCATTTACTGACAGACAAAATGTGGAGCTTCAGGTAATGTTAATATGTACACTCAATGCTAACATACCAGCTAAGTTGTATAGATGGCCAATTTTCAGCTACCAGGTGAGGAAAGTTTTCTTATTTTCTGACAGTTGATTTTTATATATATGGTGTAAAGTACTATAAAAAATATTCTTCAGCATTGCTAGACACTTCCTGCCCGCCATAACTTGCGCCAGAAACTTTAAATTAGCCAAAAAAAGGTGACAACTTATTTTATCCGCTTAAATCTTATTTATGTCACTTAGGGGATTATATGGAACATATAGTTGCTTAGCCAGACAAATTGTATGAGCCAAAGTTTCTCCCACATACCAAATATATGTATTTTAATACTTAACTTATTTTCTGACGCCTGATTTTTATATATTACTTAGGGGATACAATGTTTTAATATATGATATATGATAGGAACATATATTTGCTCAGTCATGGGCTAAACCTTCTCCCAGACATCAAAAAGATTCAGCAACGCGAGGGTATTATTAAAGCTACTTAGCTTATATTTACTTATTTTACTTATTACTTAGGAGGTTAAATGGAACATATATTTGGTCAGCCCAAAAAACTGACACCAGAAAACATTCAGCCGTTATATGATCGTGAAGGTATTATAATACTAAGCTTAAATTCTGATGATTGATTCTTATATATGTTACCAATGGGATTATATAGATATATTTGTTTAGCCAGGCAGATTGTATTAGACAAACCTTCTCCCAGATACCAAAAACATTCAGCCGTAATAATAATTGTGTAGGTATTGGTATAATAAGATACTTGATTCTAAAATATGTTATGAGAGAATCTTTGGGTCATACAATTTGTCTGGCTGAGCATATATAGGTATATGTTCCACATAATCCCCTAAGCCACATATATAAGAATCAAGCATCAGAAAATAAGATAAGTTGTCACCTTTTTGGACACCTTAAAGTGTCTGAAAAAAATCCGAATATTATTTTTTATAGTACACGACATATTATATGAAAATCAACTGTCAGAAAATAAGATAACTTAGTCCGATTTTTTCTTACCTTTCTCACCTGGTACCTGAAATTGGCCGTCTATACAACTTAGCTGGTATGCTAGCATTGAGTGTAAGAGAAGCCCCATATTTTATCTAACAGAAAATAAAATAGGTCTGGCGTGCCGCCAGGGATCTTGAAACATAATAACTGATGAATAACACTTGTGATACGCCATGATTCTACATGTACATGTAATGGTAAGTTTGCAAACAGTAAGTAAAGCCGGAGAAAAGAACATGTTTATAAACTTGATCTACGAGTAAGGTGCTGTCATAAATATATTATACACCATGTTAGAGGACCGTTGCAAATTATATTACATTAATAAAAATTGGAACATGACATAAAATATAATCTGCCTAGGGTACAATTAAGTCAAACAGTTTAGGATAATTTACAGCAGGTTTATTACAACTGTCTGTTGAGATACATAGTTTGAAAGGGTAACATGTGCTTGCAAAGCGTTAAATGAGTGTATTTGAAACGACGTTACGACATTACGACTACGACGACATATTATGTGTAGTGCAGTCGTATTGCACCTTTTATATGCATGTATGAAGCTCTTTTCTTCTGTACTCTATTAGTTTGAGACTGCACTAGGCGATATTTACAAAGACTTAAATAAATTTACCTATACAACGTGTAACAGAATAGTGTGGTCAAACGTTATTAGCCATACCATGGGAGGTATGGTAGTAATACCATACAGTCATCAATGGCATTGGTATTTTACCATTAATTATGGCCTATTCCATTGCATCATTATGGTATAGAGAAAGCTTTTTGTTTTTTTTTTAGAAAACAGTATGTACAGGAAATTTTTTTTTTTTTCGTGAATAAGCGAGTGATTAAAATATAAAGATAAAAAAGGTACTTTGGTTTTTGATAAAAATAAGTACAAGTATGCAGTATGAAATAATGTATAGTAGCTTCGAACATGATCACGTCTTTTCAAAACTCGTATTCAATAATAACTACCAAGTATTTCAACACAGTGTACAACACACACGAACGACGTAGACAGCTTTTAAATTAAAAAGAAAATACCCACAACCCACGCCACGTGTCACAGTTTATTTAAGCGTGCTGCTCCCATTTGTTACGTAGTCATGTTCGCGTAGTGTGTCATGGACAAACTTGCATTAAGCGTCACGCTCGTCGGAAAGGGGAAGAGAGGAGTGGTCGATGCAAGACGTACGGGATACGTTGTGACTCGTCAAGTAGGTATGCATTTCGAAATAATATTCATGTTAATCTTATTTCGAAATGCGTATAGTTAAAGATTTAAAAATAGTTGTTATCTACATTTTTTTGTGGCTTTGCCGGCGTGAAATAATAGCAGTAGTAAGCAGATTTACACGACTTACAAAAATACCTTTTCAGCCATATAGAGCTTGTTGCAAATAAATTTTGGATTTTCTTTAGTTTTCAGTTAATTATGTCATTAAATTATTAAAATAATTTTGTCTTTTTTACATCATAAGGCATCCAAACTTCAAGTGCATGTGCTTGCTAGGCTGTGCATTGATCCGTCATTCAATCAGGAAAAAAGTATAGGTATATACGAGTATCTAGATAGCTATAATACCGGCTGTAATGGCACATTATATAAAAAAGAAATGAGTGGGTGAAAATTCGGCGGTTTTCATAGCCCGTTATTGGTTTACGTAGGCGTATGGTTACGTCAGAAGGCTAACTGTCGTGCGCGCGCAGCTATCTCACGTACATTTTGTTTCGACATCTAACACCTACACGCCTGTTGGTTAATATAAGTGTTTTTGAACTGCCCCCAATGACTATTACGCTTCTTTATGCTAATATTGTCCTCACAGATCCTTTCATTTACTGCGTGATCAAATGATTAACAAATTTTGTACAGCACGTTAGAAATAAATCAATCGATTAGGTGAAAAAATATTAAATGAATAAAATAAATAGGTGCTTTTAATATTTGTGTGTGTTTCATTTTCTTATAAAAATTAAATTATGAAATATATTTTAATCATTAGTAGTGTAGACGGTTGGACAAGCCTGAAAGGCGAGGCAGGTTTGTCTAGAAACTTCCTAAGTAAAGCAAAAAATCTTGTAACTATGTCACGCTTGGTCAAGTTTTGTCCAAGTATTTTCTCCTATTTAATAAATACATATATACATTTATGGAGGAAAAAAGGGATTAAGGCACGCAAGGTGATTTGATCCCAGACTGAGCAGAGTACTATGTACTGTGACAACCAGACCATTGATAAACCCCACTGCTCATGACACAAAAAATATCCTAGGTGGGGATAGAACCTATGCCCTGGTTATTATGCTATGGTTTAGCAATCAGGAACATTAACCACTAGACCAATAGGCCAGTCAAAAAGTAATCATGTGTACCTAAAGACAGACAATAGTAATTTCGACAGAAAGCAATTTGTTTCCTATATTCACAATTTCCTTACCCGAGAATAATAATAACTATTATATTTCCATGGTATTGAGAAGCGAGTACCGAGTATGCGGCTCACGTTTGCTCTCATATTATTTAATCGTGTAGATATCTTACTAATGTTGTCTCAAAGCAATATTCCTGATTACTCTAACGGCCACCTTATGTTTTGTCTCTATTTCTCGTGTTCTTTGTTGGCTATTCCATCTCTTTCTAGTCTTATCTATTCCAGCAAGAGCAAACAAGAGGCAATGTTTTGTATTTGTAGTATTGCCATTAAGGGGATTTGTGTTTGTTTACTGTATATAGGGTAATATAGAAAGAATCCGCTACTTAACGTTAAAAAAAATATGAAGCCGGCATGAACTGATAATTTTCCTTTCAATAAGATAACAAGCAATGGTTTAACTAAAAAGTTATAAATACAATAATTGCATTATTGAAAGATGGAAAAATTTGAAATCCAGACCCAGGAATCGAACCCGAGACTTCCGTAGCCAAAATACCTGTCTACGACAAACAACATTTTCTGACTGCGATTTTCTGCCTTAATTGAATTTTACAAGGCACCAACTGTCCATTTTGTTTAACGATTTAATGTAAACAAAGCAGTAAAAAAATACCGTATTAACATATTT
Organism: Herminia tarsipennalis; assembly: GCA_945859575.2. NCBI lineage: Eukaryota > Metazoa > Arthropoda > Insecta > Lepidoptera > Erebidae > Herminia > Herminia tarsipennalis. The sequence continues at coordinate 25,253,497 of OX243834.2, read as the reverse complement.
ATATTTTTTTTAATGCTCATTGAGCCCTTTTATTTGACATGTAAAGCGGCATATTTACTAAAATAAAAACCATACGTCATGTGCCTATGACAGCGCAAATAAATGTAGCCTATGACGCCAGGACCGTAAAATCAATTTTACACCTCATTCCTCGAAATCGGATGAATCGTTTAGACGCTATGAAGATAATAATTATGTCATGTTATGTATGTTGCATACATATCATGACATATTATTAATAAAAGATTTTGTGGAAAATGATCAAGGAGAGAGGTTATGATTCTACGCTGTATCTAATATGTCTTTAAAACCTGTAGTTATATGTATAATCTTTAGTTAACCGGTATATGATAATTAGAACATACGATAATGCCAAGTTACCAGCCAGCAAGCCAGACAGAAACGTTAATGATAACACTTAGCAACTAATGATAAATCGTAGCGGTTAATGTGGATGACTCAGGCATATCAGTCGGCGTTTATGGTTTGATATGATTAATAGGTGTTCATTTACCTCTAAATATTAGTCTGAGCTTTAAACTGAGGATAGCGTACAACAATGTAGCTGTTTCATCTAGAACTTTTTGTTAGCCAAACTAATATTTAAATGGTCATAATATAAATACTCTGTCTGTTTGTTACATTGTCACGCTTAAACCTCGGGAGTGATTTAGATAAAATTTAGTATGAATATAGTTTTAGTCCCGGGAAAAGACATAGAATTGTTTTCATAGCGATAACCGACATCAGTGTGGACGAAAGCTAGTAGTTAATAAAAAAAACATAAACACGCTTCTGACCATGTTATTTGATCTAAAATTTTTTTTTTATTATTACCTAGTGTTTATTGACAAAAATTGACTCGTATAACATTTGTTTAATTGACGTTTTTGCCTTTACAAATTAATATTTATATCGTCGATGTCTATAAAACGGCCGTAACTGCTAACTATAATATTGGTAAAACTATAATATTCGAAAACCAGCTTTCATGGACTAAGCAAAGCCGTCGTGGTACAGACTAGCGCTAAAGAAGGTGCTAGATGTAAACGTCGATCAATATCCTGCCACTAATAAGGCGAGCAATAATTCGAAGAAACTGTAATTGATCCATCATTACGTCGCTGAAGAAGGCATAACGATGCCGCATTGACAATTAAAACTTGTACGGCAGTACTTTTTATTCCTCATAGATCTATAATATAACACAATCAACTGATTCACTTGGTTTTTTTTTTCATTTCCTTGGCAACTATGAGAGAATCATTGTTAGTTCTTTCCATGCTAGCAGATTCTTTCAAAACCTATATCAAAAACTTCGATAATCAGACATCGACACAGTAAACAGTGATTAGTAGAACAAAAAAAAATAAACATGAGTTAAAGCTATGTGTGTGCCAACTAGCTATGTAGCTTGGCGAGGAAAATATAAATTATAATTTTATTTTACACTTAGGTGCCTTACTTAAAAAAAATACTCCGATTTTTATACTGAATTAGCTTGATGTTAACGTTCCGTTTTTATACTTATTTTTTAGCTAAGAATGTATTTGTAAGAGCTAATTTTATTTAGCTTTCTAATGATTAAAAAAAAACATTTATTCATTTATAACTGCGCAGTAGCCACAATACTCTATGCACGTTTTTTATTGAATTAGTTTTAATAGTTACTACTTTGTAGAGTTATCTAAAATAGGTAAGTCAAACACGGCAGAGATATATACATAACTTTCAATAATGTCTCAATGTTTTCAATAATCACACCAAACTCATTCTCTAAAAACTACTGCTACTTTGCTGCCCTACCACTCGCTTGCTATCCTTCATTGATTAACCGCTGCCAGGCGCTGGGATCAAGTTATAAAGATTGTAAGGCCCTATAATTATATAGAAGGATTTCGGTGTTCTTCAATTATTTTCTACCACTATCCACCGTGTGGATACGTAGAAAATAACCGGTGGATATTGAATATTGCAATATAAAACTATACGTTCTTTCTTAAAAGCTTCATACTACGTACCTACCAATTTGTTTCAAAATCAATCTATTACTTTTGGACATAACGGCGTTCAAACAAACTCTTTAAGCTTTACTTTATTCTTTTTATACTCTTTGAAGAAAAAATAAGTTGTTGGAATGTGGACTAAAACATTATACCAGATCCATACTAAAAAAATAATAATCATATTTTTATATAAGTATAGTGTTAATATTGTCAACACTGGAGTACTTAATTGCATACACCATTAGTGTAGTCCAGGATGGACTGGACAATTAAATGTACCATCAGGAGGTAATTGCCAACCAGCACTATTGTTTATAACAAAAAATATTTAATTCCACAAAGCGGTCACCAATCTAAATCTCAAAGAGCTCTGATTTGCTTGACCGCCCTTGTTTCGTGGACTCACCAAGTCCACAGTTGAATAACAAAATATAATATAACCTATATAAACTCATATTTTACAATGTATTGAAATTTATAACCCAGCTATATCTCATTGAAACCTATTTAGAGCCTCAAAGTGTCACCCAGAACAAAATTTATTTCTTTGAACGCCCTACCCACAGTGCTGCCGCACGTTATATGCTAGTTAGCCAAAAAGGAGCAAAATTGAATCAAGATAGATAGTATAAGTTTTCAACTCAAATTTATATTAAAATTTTCCGCTTGCCTTGGAAATTTACGTAGATTCGCGGCGACGGCGACGCTTCTTCAATTGTATTAATTAAATCGTAGGTATCCTATTCTTACTATTCCTTTTATACTATAAATACTTTATTACATTTTAGATTTTACAGTTAGGCACTACCTAATAGGCTGGCCAATATTATGTTAGACATGTGCGAAATGCGTTTTAAGTAAATAAATACATTTGAATATAAATAAATGCTATTCATAATTAAATTACCTTTAATTTGTTAGTTTATTTATTTATTATTGTTTATTGTTAATTAAATAGATCACTGTTAATTATTTACTTTATTTATAATGATATTGATATCAGATATCAAAGTTTATATCGATATAATCCTACAGCATTTCAATTTTGTATTTAATGTATGTACTTTTCTGTACTTAGTCACCGCTGGTGACTTTGAAGTTATCAATAATATCATAAAATTGGCTTTTTCTACAAATAAATTATTCAAGAATACTAAATAAGAATGTCCTGTTATGAATTAACGATTAGTCACAGAAAGGGAAATTCTGAGATATAATAATTTATCATAACAACATCAAGCAGCCAATACGAAAAAAAGGAAACCAGTAGGTATTGCAAGTGGAATGGAAGTGCCACCGCATTTTATGATATATAATATGGCTTCCCTCATAGATGTTCGACATCGTAAAATAAAATCTAGGTCACAGGAAATTTTGCTAACCCTGTTACCTATATCAATATAGGTGATATAGCATGTATTATAGTTTATATCTACAGTCAGTACCTCCTGCGCAGGTCATGCGCAGTAAGCTGCTTCGCGATTTTCAGCCTAACCGATTACAAACTTTCCCATTCAACTTTTTAATGAGAATTCTTTAAAACGTCAGAGTTCAATATAAAATTAAACGTACCTATTAAAACTTTTTAACGAACACATATTCAATATTTTCAACATACGGCCTGAAATGCGACTTTCATATTAAATATAGCAAAAATATGTCTTAAAAATTGTCCACTAGAAAAATAGCCACTTACGTAACTGTCAAAAAACGTTTAAACGGAGTACCGTAGATAAAGCGGTAACAAAAAAAACAAAAGTTTGTTTATTCGTATTGCCTATTTCCTACCACTCAAGTCGTCAGGCGTGGCTGTCGGGTCGAAAAACACTGTCATTTATCATGTGGCAGGCGATGACGGCACCTGTAGAGTGCTGACTGTTTTTTACTACATGCCGCGTGTTACGGGCCGCGGAGCACCAAGCGCGCGGTACTGTCGACGCGAATGCGAGAGACCGACTACTACCCACTACCCCTCTCGTCCGTGATCGACCGTCGCGCGGCGGTACAGCCCCGCTATCCGACTCACAAAAAGCCTTGTTACTCGCGGGACAATTAATACGATTGAACCTTTTTCGTGAAATGCTCCTCAAGTCAAGATAGCTTTTACAAGTTTTTCTATTTTAAAATTCGTTGGTACTGATTTTAACACCTATTTACTTTACGTCATCGCTTAAAGCTGAATAAGTTCAAGCTACAAAAACTGTGTTTTCTGCCTGGGGTATCAACATTTTATTAAAATATGACCACTTATATCCCGGCAAACTATTACTGGCATACTGATGTACTAAATAATCTTATTAAATGTTTGATTCCTATAAAATACAAACTTATGCTTGTGTTAATTTGCCCGTAAAATAGTAAACTTAGAGTACAGTTTGTTCTTAAAATATCACTTTGTTTCGTGAATGTATTCTAAAATAAGCCGAACCTCTAAATATAAATTACAGGTTGGCTGCCAACACTTGCTGCTACGTGTAAAATCTAATAATAATTTGCTACACTAGAGAACCTGTTGCGATTATTTTACGCCTACTACAGACATACGGTTTCCCCTGTGTATTGTATTGCCGAAAATTTTGAGTAAGTACTACGATATCTACTTTAATTTAGTTTTCATGACTTTATCGTCCTTAAATTAATAATATTAATAATATTTTGGGACAACTCACACAACGCCATCTGATCCCAAACTAAGCAGAGCTTGTACTATAGAAACCAGACAACTGATAAACATACTCATATATTTCAAATACATACTTATTATAGATAAATAACACCCAGACACAGGATAAACCATCGTGTTCATCACACAAAGTTTTATCCTGGGTGGGGATCGAACCCACGACCTCCGGCTTAGCAGTCAAAGTCACTAACCACTAGACCAACAGGCCAGTCAATTAGCAGTTTATTTCATTTTTATTTTCGCTCATAAAGAATCGATTATCAGCGTCATCATTATTTTTTCTAAAAAGCTAGTCTTCGGCTATTTTTGTTGCGTTTTGTGCTATTAGTATCTCTCCGTCATTTGTGATTGCTTGCCTTATTTCATTTTTTCCATCCGCATCGTAACTTTGTTTTCTCTTTCTTTTCACAAATACAGCATTATTTCAAAGTCAGGATAATACTTAAAAACCAATAAATGTTAAATAAAAATATTGCTTGCGCTATGATTTTTATAATCTATTCAAATACGAAACAAACTTACTAGTACTAAATTGTACGTAAACAATATAAAATTGTTGCAGTATTAAATTTATTGCGACGTCGAACTATTTAATTACGTTACGAAGTTTCTAGTTGCAGCCAATGTAATGTGTATTTTAGTAGGTATAATATAATCCGATACTTTAATGACTACGTGGTTTTATTTACTTTTAGGAATTAAATTGTGTGGCTCTTAGAAACAAAATCAACAATTTGAAATAGTAAATAGTGGTTATTATGTATGGTTATTCAGGCATTGACTGTTGACATGATCAGTTATAAAAGATTTAGAACACTTTCATTAATTTGTGTAGCTAGTAAACTTAATACTTAATGAATGATACTAATGTTTAATAAATATACTAAACAAGCTGCTTGAAATTAATTACTGAAATATGTTGACACTAAAAAGTCGCAATTTTATAATTTCTAATTTTGATGTACACAGTGTCGCTCTCAAACCAAGACGAATACGATCGATAATACCTCTCAAGCTAAATTCCGTCAAGCTATTCAGGCTCTAGAGCGTGTCAAAGAAATATACATATATACATACACACACTCGAAAAACATAACATTCCTTCTTACGCGGGTAAAAGATGGTTTTCCAACCTCCGACGAACAAATCCAAGAATAGAATCTAGCATAACTTAAGTTAAAACAATATCCTGCTGTAATATCATTATTAAAAATAAAGGCAAAGGTTAAACTTTATAATTTATTTTCATCCACGTACTATCAACAAAACCGATCCTAAAATAGCCAATCTTGTTTAACGAGTGTCGGGACTACCGCCCTGAATTTATTAATATGCTCAACTTGAAACTACCCACACTGAAAGTGTTGACAGATTGACAAAACTGTGAAAATAAATTTTAGTTATTGCGAAACCTCCTTGTAACTCGAGTTTGGGTACAAGATTGATGATCACAAGAAAGATATAGAAACACGAAGGTGACTTAACCTTCTCCCTTGTCAAGTTGAGCCGTTTGTCCACTTGCTAACTTTTTGTCGAGCAACACTGAATGAAGACAATATTTATTTATTAATATATCATTTCATTTGAGCTCTTTTGTGGAAGTTACTACGTTAAAATGCTGTATTTTTTAAACCCACGTTTTCCCACGGCTTTTTAGGACCCTCTTTAGGAGTAAAATTTGCAAAAACCAATTGCTAGCTGACGTTCCATTTAGTACAAATTTTGTTTTTATCATGGTCAAAAGAGTTATATTAACTACTAACAATCGCTATTTAATCTTGTGCCATTGGCAGACTATGTCACGTCAACTATTTAAAACGTAAATATTAAAGCATATTTATGATATTATTTTATTGTATTGTTACCGGGTCATAAATTTATGTGTGCAAAATTGTATGTAAGGTGTATAAATGTTAAATATTGTGGGATCCGTGGATTCAATACACTATTGAATTAACGGATCCCGTTACATTCATACATAATATTATTATATTTGATTATTTTTGAGGCAATACAAATGAGACAAAAAAAATCGTGTTTCATATCATTTCTTAGATTTAAGTGGATTTTTAGCACTTTTGCAGCCGTGAGTTTTTTGTTTCATTCGTTAATTAATATTGGAATAAACTATGCAAAAATTATTAAAAAATATGCACGATTAAAATATAAATATTATCTAATTTTACATTCAAACACATTATAATCCTGTAACAAGAGAAGAAACCACGTACGGTATACCTTAATAACATTTAAACGCTAAGTGTGTTTGTGCTTTTGTATGATGTTTGTTGTATAAAATCTACTAAATATTATTTACGGTTTGTTAGGTAGTACAGTATGTTCGTAGTTTCGTAGCTGTGTCGTAGCACGTAATGACAATCTCGTAGCAGCTCGTAGACGAAGCGAAGCATTAAGTAAAGTTAGCCAGATGCTTTTGGCTACGATGCAAATTAAATGACACTGTTGTTTGTTTTAACAAGATAGCTGCGCTATAAGTGTAGTGTATATAATAATGAGTAAAGGTTCTTAATATGTGGTGCTAATTTATTACCCAATTTAGTCAGTAGATAACACAGAAAGGTAATATGCCGATTGTTATCTTGTCATCATAATAATTTTTAAATATGTTAGTTTTTAAAGAACAAATAAAATAAAATTATTTTATCAATTCTTAAGATATTTCACAGATAATTTGAATTTCCATAACAGTTTAAACATAAACGTATCTTTGCCTAAGACTTAAAAAAATATTAACTAAGATAATTGACACCGGTATAGTTAGTTTTGACGCACAAAAATTTACATAAAAATAATATTATGTAGCTACCTATTTTAACCTCTAACTATTCATGAAGTTCTGCTTTTCCTAAGCTTATGCTAAGATGGCTGACTTAGTCTAACCTCAATTCGCATCTAGGCCTGCCGATAATAAAAATTAAAGCCTTCTTTGAATACATTAAAACTATAATAATTAACATAATAAAAAATGAAACAACTTAATCAGTGCTGCTTAAAAAATTAAAATCTAATTTACATACATTTATATAAAAAACGTTCAGTTATCTTGCGAAAATAACAAAGGCCAAATATTACTTTTTGTGACTTAAAATGAACAGAATAGAAACATAAGCCTTTGCCTGGAGCCGTAGACCGAACAAAAGCTTATGTTTTAATTCTGTTACCATCAAAAGACTCCTTACCATACCTTTAATTATCACCAGTTATGCAGAAAATATCATCTATTTCTACTAACACACCTTTATATTTTAAAAACTCTTAGCAATATCAGTTTGAATGTAACATGTAAATCAATACATTTTAATTAATATTCACTAAATATACCGAAAGCTTTAACCAACTATAAGCAAAACAGTTTGATGGTGCGTGCTATTAGAACTTTCAACAGGCGCAGTAAACGACATAACATTGATTTTACTACTTTCACAATACCGTCAGCGAGTACACCGATACCGTAATTTGCCTAAATGATAACTTTAAAACTTACGCGTTGCATTATATACACAATTTGACACAGGAATATAGCTCGACCGGGTTACATCGACCGTCAAGCGTAAGGTAAATACTTTACCTAGTTTAAACTCGTTTATTCCCGTGATAAATTTGTATATGTATACTAAAATGATTTATGTACATGACGATCTGAGTGGCCTGAGTGGGCATTGTTTTCTTTTTTTAACCGCGACGGCCACGGAAACTGTATATGCGTTAAGGGTGAGAGGTGTTTGTGTGTGTGTGTCTACTACCATTTTTCTCGGAAACAGCTTGGCCGATTTCGTAACGGTTTTTTGCATTATATTAATCTCATTCCCAGGAATGTTCTTTGTTAAAGTTGTCAAGTTTTAATGTTGTACATCGCCAGGAGGCTCTACAGTGCTCATGTTTCCCCAAAACGGTTGTTTTTTTTTTGTGTGTCTAGAAAGACTTGTAAACGGTTTTTTTGTGTAATGTTATTTAAAAGTGAAGACTTGATATTGACTACCAGTTGACTGATATAGTGTTCTATGCTAACTTATATCTGTAAGTGTTCTATATATTTTTGTAGTAGAAAACAATATCGCTGCCCGCTATCTGTCCCTATAGTCGCTTAGATCTTCTAAATTGTACGTACGGATTTCGAAATGGTCTTCACTATAATTCAAATGATTTCTGCCGGATGATTTATAGGTATATTACGTCTATAGAGTGAAGAAATATTTGTACAAACCCCTAGTGGGCCACTAAAACTTTTGCTTTTTTTAACGTTTTATAGATTGATGAGCAAAGTAATTTTAGTTACCTTTTTGAGTACCTTTTTTGATTTTGATTACATTAGATACAAGCAATTAGTATCACGTTTGTAACAACCACCGTTGAATTTGACCAGATCTTTCTGCTCCACGTTAAGTTGCCGACATTCATAAAAAATACATTAAACTTGTTTTCAATTACATACATATATTGAAAATCAAGAAGGTGATGCACGTAATCGTTTAATGCCCATAACAAAATTAATTTTGATCTGTACAGTACAGTGATGATACGATTATCGTTATTTTAAAACCGCAGCGAATTCATTAATGGATAAGTGCTGAAATATATCTGACGAGGTATAAAAAAATTATATGTGGTTTGATTCAGGTAATTATTTGTTTATTTGAATGTTTTCAGATTTTTAATTGACATTTTAATAATTAAAACATGTGACTATAAAATTTAAGACTACAAACAAGAAAAGAGCTAAACTCTTTAGCGTGGTTCGGTATTCGTGATGGTATCATCAAAAAGAAATCGCGAAAGAAAAAGAAAGCCAGCTGGCATCCGGGCCGAGGATAAGCCGCCATTGTGTATTAGTAAAAATGGTGAAACCTAGCAAGGCATAAACACAAGCTAAATTTGATATGGTGATGGTGTGCTGCAAAGAAAAGGTTCAGCATTAGCTTGACAGTTCAAAAATAATTGCTCTATTTTTTGTTAGCTCTGTCAATAAATATTAAATTTATTTTGTAATAAAAACGGAGGACATCTGTGGCGCGGTTGGAATGTGTCAAGAGGTCGTGGGTTCAATTCCCACACGGGACACCACTTTGTGTAATCCACAAATTGTTGTTTCGAGTCTGGGTGTACTTTGTGTTCGTGAATTGAATGTTTGTAAAGTCCCCTTTAACAAAAAAACATCGGATAATTCAATAAAAAACCACAGCAACATTTCAGAAATCAGAAATATTTATTTCCTAGAATATGGTGGTTTACAAATGTTGACAAGCGTGTGTTACAGCATATTCTGCCACATGTGGCGTGCAAATATTTAACGTTTGAACATTAAAAAAAAATAATACAGCATAAATGCCTAATCACCAATAAACAAATATTATATCCAACAATGAAAAATGACACAAAAAAAGTAATATAAAATTAAATTAAAAGTCAGCAATTAAAAAAAAAATGTCAGAAATGAAAACAATATAAAATTAAAATAAAATTAAAATAACTGTCAGTTAATAAAACAACATAAACTTTAATTAAATGCCATCAATAGTACCAATGTCAATAATATCATTAATTTACGAATAATAATAGTGTAATATTGCATCCTGCGATCAGATTAGATGTAAAAGTGCAATAATTTATCGTTAAGATATTCATTGACATCATAATAGACCTTTTCTAGTAGTAGCTTGTTTACCTTTCTACAAAACTGTATAAATGGTAAACTTATAAGGCATGGGAAGATGATTATACAATGTTATGCACATAAAATAAGAGTTCCTTTTATGTAATTCCAATTTTATTTGTGGTAAGTACTTTAAGGCGATTTTTGTGCCTAGTTCGACTACCTTCCGTGTCTCCTAGCTTTTGAAAAAGCGTAGGGTTGGATTTAACAAAGATACATATTTCAAGTATGTAGATGCATCGTAGAGGAAGGATTTTATGTGTTTTAAAAATGAGTTTTTAAAACATATGTAATTTGCACACAGAAGTTGATTATACCATCCATGTCAAGAAACCAGTCTTGACTCGGGTACAGATCAAAAATAGCTTCTTGAAAATTAAATGAAAACTTAATTTATAATAGAAAGAGTTAGAAAGGCTTGTCTGAAATTACTTGATAATTTAGTTATTTTTGGAGATTATATTATAAGCACCACAGATATCTGATATAATTAATTACAAGGCTACCTCTTCCCTGGGTTACACTATCATGGATCGGATCGCAAATAAAAGAAGCCTAAAACAAACTTTATTCTGGCTGAAAATGTTGGTATTGCAGTACCATACTGCAATACCAACATTTTCAGCCGATCAGTATCTTCAGAGATTAGCACGTTGAAACAAACTCTACAGGTTCATTAAATAACCTAGTAATGATATACCTTTGCATTGCATCCATATCAAGTGTCTTATGGTATATATTATTTCTATATTAAGATGAAAACAGAAATAGGAAATACCGAAAAAAAATCCTAATGTTTAAAACAACAGAGATACCAAATTCGTATTTCTATCGTGGATAATAAACTTGTTCCCAGCCACCTTTATAATGGTAATCTCCAAAATTTAATTTAAACAAAGTAAGGCAGGTGTCGGCTAACTGATCGACAGCCCCTCGATAAGACAGGCTAATGAGATTATAACGATTTGGCTGTATCACTTTAGGCTCGGTGTAGCAGTGGGTCTCAAATCTTGAGTCTTAGAAGCATTAATTTTCTTGTCTAAAAACCTTTTTTTTAAATGAGTTAGCTCAATAATAAAATTATATGTAAAGGTGCCCTGTGTCCACAAGATTTCAAGACATTAATAGTAAATACTCAAGCCTTTTATCCTCAATAGGATTTCGAAATATCGGTTTCGTAATATTCATAAATAGACGTAAAAATATACGTAGTATGTCCAATATAGTCATAGGGCTCAAATAAGTATGACCCGGTGAATTATTTAAGAGAAACGATGGTAAAAAAACTGAGATTAAGAAATAAAAAGGCGCAGGTTATGTCTACTACGAGAACGGATAAAATGACAAAAGAATCTTTTAAGGAACCCTACTCTGAAGTGAGTTATTTTTGGCTGTGAATAATTAAAGTAAATAATAACGAGAAGCAACTTATTATGCTCAAGGAATTTAGACTAAATCAAAAATTCGCTTTTGAAATAGACATTTTTGTCTCCTTGTAATTATTGCGTAACTTTGTTAGTTAGTTAATTGATTTACTACTACATTTTACGACATATTTGATTACCTTTTAACCCAGATACAATATCGTTAAAATTTTATATAAATTTAATAATAATGGTCTCCTATTCAACTTCCGATGTTGGGACTTGCCATTATCATCGGAGGACCGATAGGTTAACGTGCTCTCCGAGGTACGGAAGGGTGTGACATATTTAAAAACGGTCACCCATCTATGGACCGACAGTGGTAACATTGCTTAACTTCGCAGATATCTTGATCCGCTCGGTCTCCACTGAGTCAGGGACACTAAGATATACCAACTAGTCGGTAAAGCCGACTAGTTGGCTATATTTGTAGCCGGTGACTAGTCGCCGATTAGTCATCTAGAATCGCCGACTAGTCGGACGGTAAATTTAAAATGATGATTAAAATTAAATCTTATCCTTCTTCATGAGTTTTACAACTCTAATAGGAGACGTGGTACAATTGACTTTCATCCATCTGATAACCGGATGAGATATATTTTCTATCATTTTATTAAATTTCATTAACCACGATAGCTTGCCTAACGAAAAGTATTCATGGCTATATATTTTTTCGATTTTAAAACTTCCAATATTCCATAAGCAGATTTTTGCAAGCAAGCCTATACTATTACATTTTCAATTAAATTAGAAATAAAGATCTCGGTGCAGCTGGTACAGGTAAATCAATATAGGTTATTGACTTACCTGTTCATACATTGCCAGGTAGCCATAAACAGAAATAAGTTGGCAAACATAAAACATAAACTATATGTGAGAAACTACTTGATCGTTTATCAAAAGAGTAAGGGTTATGAAAAAAAAAATAGCCATGAACACGTTTCAAAAGGCAAGCTACCATCGACGTGTTTATGTATCAATCAAATTTAATACAAAATTTTTCTCATCTGGTTATCAGATGGGTGAAGGTCGATATTCAGCATCTCTTAACCTATAACTAAAGACCATTATCGTAACATATTATATATTTCGGTCTCGTAACATACTTAATTGGCAAGGCCTTATTATTGATTGAAATTTGATTATATAAAAGACAACCGGTACTGACTGACTGATTTATCAACACACAGCTCATATCACTAAACACTTGACTGCCTCTGTGGCGCCGTGGGAGTGTATCCGACTGCTACACAAGAGGTCGTGGGTTCAATCCCCACCCAGGATAGAACTTTGTGTGATGAGCACGATGATTTATTTTGTGTCTGGGTGTTATTTATCTATAGTATGTATATAGAAATATAAAAGTATGTTTATCAGTTGTCTGGTTTCCATAGTACAAACTCTGCTTAGTTTGGGATCAGATAGCGTTGTGTGAGTTGTCCCAAGATATTATATTATATTATACTAAATAAATTGCGCTGAAATTTACACGCAGATTCAGAGTCAGTTAACGTCACCCTTTATAAATTCATCCTCTAAGAGGATGAAACGGGGTCCTAAATTTGTATGGGCAAACAAGATCCTCGCGAGTATAGCTGCGGGTGAAAGCTAGATTAAATATAATATCAGGATAGGAACTCATTCTTTGTAGTTAATCATCAAAACTGACCTACAACCTTAAATTTTAACCAGTAGTAGTTAACATAGCCGATTAGTCGGCCATTTTGCACTCGACAAGTCAGCCGAAGTCGCATTCGGTCCGTCTCTAATAAATATAATTAGAACTAAGGTAGGCGACTACCTAGTTAATTATGAAGGAGGAGCTTTTTGAATAAAATTAAATAAGTTATTCACCGACAAGTCTAGAAAATGCCACATTCAAGCTTTTTAATGCTTTAGAACTCTGTTTTAAATAGTTTTATTTATTTATTTATTTATTTATCACCTTACATCTATCATTACAGGCATAGCCCAATGCGATAGTGTGGCTATGTAATACCTACAATACATTTTACATTATCTTATAACAAATTTATAATAAAATTATCTATAACTAAAAATTTAAACTTTAACTTAAACTTAAATGTAACATTCAACTAATACTATCTATTATGACTATGAGTAACAAATTATATACAACGTTGTCCTTGTGAATTCACTCAAATAGCACCCAAACAAGTCAACTTCCTCGGCGACCAAATTAAGTGTTCTGATTGCGCGCGACAGAGGCGCCTGCTGCTGGAGGTTTGTGCGCGCGCGCGGCATTCGCAGCAGCTGCGGCTTTCGTCGCATATACACATACTTATCAGGCACGTTCAAATGTAACGTTTCTAGCAATGTAGGATTCATTACCTTGCCCCTCAAAACTGTGAATATATATAATGTAATTGCTAATTCCCTTCTCACCCTCAACTCGTTGTAACCGACCATACCTAATATAAAGAGCGTTGGATACCTTAAGGGATAAAAAGGATATACACCGTAATACCTCATATACAGATATCTTATAAACTTATTTTGTACACGCTCCAACATAAGATTATATTTAATTTCATGTGGGCTCCATATGACCGCATTGCATTCTACACTCGCGAGCAAAAGTATGGAATCACTTGCTTGAATTTGATTCCGCGCGATCTTGAGTACTTAATAACTAAATAATAATAATAAAAATGATGCCATTTTAAAGGTTCATTAATTAACTTTAAATTGATACCAAAATCATTCAAATAACGCCAGTACTTAAGAAGTTATCCCGGGCTACGTGAAGAAGTACGAAAAAAGATACGTTTCAATTGTTTGACCCGTCGCGAGTTGCGCGCCCTTCATCCCCTATAAAAGCACGTGTTATCGGTTTTTTTTATCAGTTAGCTTTCACACGTTGACCGGTACACATCTCCGCAACTTTGGACCCTTGAACTTCGAAGACAATGGATACAACACCTACAGAAGCCGCCCAAATCGTCGCCCTATTGCAAGAAGGGCTTAGCCAGCGGGCTGTCGGACGTCAGCTCCACATAAGTCAGTCTTGTGTTTCGAAAGTCTACAAACGCTTTCTGGAGACTGGTGGCTTTGTCCCGAGACCAAGATCTGGACGACGCCGGTGCACATCGGAGAGGGATGACCGCTTTATCGTGTCAACTTCTCTCCGAAATCGGCATTTGACTGGTGTTGACGTCCAACAGGAGCTCCGAAATGTTCGCGGGGTCGCTGTTAGCGAGTGGACAGTTCGTCGGAGACTCAAGCAAGCTAATTTAACCCCAAGAAGGCCTGCCACAGGCCCTAAACTGACGGCAGCTCATCGACAAGCCCGCCTTCGATTCGCTCGTTCCCACCTTGATTGGGAGGTTGAGGAATGGAGCCGTGTACTGTTCTCGGACGAGTCCAGAATGTGTTTGCACGGCAACGATCGAAGAGGTCGGGTCTACAGGAGGCCTGGGGAGCGATTTGCGCAGTGCTGTTTCGCTGAGACAGTGGCTTATGGAGGCGGTTCTTGTATGATGTGGGCCGGCATTTCTTTCGACGGTAAAACGGAGCTTGTTTTCGTGCCTGGCGGGGGACGAGGAGGCGGTCTAACTTCAGACCGGTACATTACCGATATTCTGCTGGAACATGTCGTTCCCTATGCGGGATATATCGGTGATGACTTCGTCCTCATGCACGATAACGCTCGTTGTCACACTTCTCGTGCCACAACCGAATACCTAGAGGAAGTCGGTATCGCCACATTGGACTGGCCAGCGCTTAGCCCGGACATGAATCCAATAGAGCACGTGTGGGATGAACTAAAGAGGAGGGTTCGATCCAGAAATCCTACTCCTTCAAACACACATGAGCTCAAAACGGCTTTGATTGAAGAGTGGGAAGGTATCCCACAAGATACCATACAGAAGTTCATCAAGTCCATGAAGAACCGTCTCCGAGCTGTCATTAGGGCGAGGGGGGGGAACACTAAGTATTGACATTAAGTTTTTAAGCGAAATTAAACTTTTATTAATTAATTTTTGTTGTTTTCTTCATTCATTATTTTTCCATTATCCTTGCCTATTCCTACCTCCTTCACTTAATCCAAGATAGCTCCACAAATAATGAAGCGATTTGAATGAATTTGGTATCAATTTTAAGACTACATTTTAACCTTTAAAATGATATCATTTTTATTATTATTATTTAGTTATTAAGTACTCAAGATCGCGCGGAATCAAATTCAATCAAGTGATTCCATACTTTTGCTCGCGAGTGTAGTTGGCTTCTTACCAGCGCATTGTATAATGCAATAATGGCTGAAACATTGGTAAAACTATTGACTGTTCGAAGTACGAAACCTAGGTTCCTGTACGCTTTCTTGCAGATTTTAACCACGTGATTACGAAATGTCAACCCAGCATCAAAGTGTACTCCTAAATCTTTCACCTCTGTAACCCGAGTCAATGGAGTGTCGCCTATTTTGTACTCGTATGCAATTGGAGTGCGTGCGCGAGAGAATGTGATAGTCACACACTTGGAGTTATTAAATTGTAACAAGTTGTTAGTACTCCAATCTACAATCCTGTCAATGTCCTTCTGTAATAGTTCGCAGTCATCATGTTTACGTATAGGCATATATAATTTTAAATCATCCGCGAACAATAAACATTTAGCGTTTTTTATAACCTCAGGTAAATCATTTATCATAATTATAAACTCCATTGGCCCAAGGTTACTCCCCTGACTGACGCCCGAACTAACGATGTACGGCTCTGACACGTAGCCTGCACACTCAACGTATTGTTGTCTGTCCGT
Organism: Herminia tarsipennalis; assembly: GCA_945859575.2. Classification (NCBI taxonomy): domain Eukaryota; kingdom Metazoa; phylum Arthropoda; class Insecta; order Lepidoptera; family Erebidae; genus Herminia; species Herminia tarsipennalis. Next base: position 25,236,931 of record OX243834.2, on the reverse strand, counting down.
CATGTAGCTGGCAAAAAAATTTAGTAGGTGCGGAGTGAAACCAACACCGGCAAATTTCTTTAGTAATATGTCATTATTGACCAGATCGAACGCCTTTTTAAAATCAAGATATGCGGTATCTATTTGCACTCCACTGTCTACTGCTGGTATTAGTTCTGTCATATAATTTAAGAGATTACTAGATGTACTTCTAGAAGGCCGAAACCCGTGTTGAGCATCTGTTAACTGTCCGCTGATCTGTGAGAATACATGGTTTTTAATAGCCGTCTCGAAAACCTTAGCTGATGATGATAGTACAGCTACGGGCCTGTAACCTTCGACCTTGTCTTTAGGTCCTCCTTTAGGCACTGGAATAACTCTTGTTAATTTCCATCTATCAGGAAATACTGCCGCTTGGAGACAAAGGTTGTAAATATGAAGCAATGGTTCAGCTAGTACTGCACTGCAATCTCGAATAATGTAAGATGGGATACCATCAGGCCCTGATGATTTCTTAGGTTTTAATTGGTGAAGGGCTTTTCGCACGTCATCTACACATAACTTGTCTAGATGAACCCTCGCTGCTCCATTCAAGTAGCCTGCTTCCTGTATCGCTGCATCTATATTCAACTGCGGTCCCTGTTCGCTATAAATGGAATGAAAATATTTCGCGAATTCACAAGCACATTCCTGCCCAGTTATAATTTCCCCGTCTATGGAAATTTTCACCGCAGTATTGTTACACCTTTTAGAATTTATGTAGTTCCAGAAAGACTTTGGGTCCTTTAGTAGTTTACTCTGTATACTATCTTTATGCTGTTCCTGTGCTACTTTAATCATATTTTGTACCTTTGTTCTGTACTGAGCAAACATCCCGTAATCACTCTTCGAGCCAGTAGTTTTGTACCGTTTGTGAAGATTTGCCTTTATTTTTATGTTGCGAATTATTTCAAAAGTGTACCATTCGGGGTAACAGTACCTCGAACTGACACTGCTTCGCTTTTTTCTGGGAACACAGTCATCAATTATTGAATTAATTGTATTATAGTAATAATCTAAACTATTATCTAAATCTAAACAATAAATCGGGGTCCAGTCTATTGATGCAATTGATGAGTATAAGGAGAAAAAATCGGTTTTGTTAAAATTCCAACCTGTAGGAGTAGAATCCGCGGGTGTCTTCGTTGTGTAGTCGGCGTAGTCGCGCTCGCGGCGCTTTGTCACCGCCGATACGAGCAAGGGCGGGTGGTAAGCGTCGACCGGCACGAGTGGTGCGTCCGCCGCGCACACACTCACCCCCTCCCCCTCCGAAAACGTACTCAACACTAAATCCAGTTGCCGGTCATTGCAATTATCTACCTTATTGCACTGGGTGAATCCACAATATGTTGTAAAATAAACATAATAATTATTTATATTTACAGAACAGGAAAACAAGTTAAAATCACCTATCACTATAATGTCTTTATACCTACTACAATAGTCTTCTACAATTTTAAATAACAATAAATATTCCTTTTCGCAACAATTTGGTGGTACATATACAACGCATAATAATAACAACAATTTATTTCGAATATGTACTGTAGCGCTCACTATTTCGAACGGATGATCGTCCACGCACACGTCACCGGGGGACACTCGTCGCAGCTCGAAGCGCGGTGTGGCCACTAAGCACGCTCCTCCTTGTTTACGGCCATCCGCTCTGTCGCATCTCATTATTGTGTATCCCGGCGGAATCAGTTCTGCGTCGTGTATTCCATTGCTTAATCCTGTTTCAGTGATGGCAAATAGATCGCAGTTAGAAGATAAAATACCAGTATAGAAGTCTTCCACTTTTGTTCGGAGTCCTCTCACATTCTGGTAGTATATTTCAACATATTTTTGTTTGTTGCTCCTACTTGCTTTGTTGTTGTGTAGGCTTGTTTGGGTGACGAAACCAAACCCATTCGCTATATTCGACATTTAATGGCCATACCGATGTATCACATAGTTTTATAAAATCACTTTCTGTTACTCCAATTTTGAACGATGCGTAGTCCCTTTCAGTTTTTGGCCTTAATTTTTCAATTATTATATCAGAGTCTGTACCTAATATATTTTTAACGTAGTTCATCATGTTTTCCTCTGTCGTACTTTTTTCTAATCTCCATATATGCAAATATTTCTTTCTCTCAATTGCTTTTAGTGACACAATTGAGGCATTCCCACCTCTTATGATTGGATTTTTCCTCTTTGTTCTTCTAACTTCAGTCCAGTTATTATCATAATTTACAGTAAAATCCGATTCCGCTGTTTTCCTAGTCACCTCCGCGTAATTCGTCACCGTCATTGCTTGCGATACTGTTGGTTGTGCTTGTGCCCCTCTACTACGTACGCTCTCGTCTTTGCAGCTAGCGACCGCGATCGCGTCGTTCACCAATCCTAACGGTCGTATCGTGGTAGGAGTAATATTTACACTCGATAAAACAGCTGATTTCTGACGATTATTAGAGACATCCGTGACGGTCTGAACATTTTGTTTCCTATTTTGTTGGTCTAATTTTAACATTTGAATCTCCTGCTCTTGAGCTAAACACTTTTGATTACTTTCTTGTAATTCCTGTCTCAACTTACTATTCTCCACGGCTAGTACAGTAACGGTAGCTTTAATTTCCTCTATAATTTTCGTTTCTAGAGTACTCAATTTTGCCATTATGACGTCATTAACTTGATTCATTATGTCCTTAACATAGTTTGTTTCTACCGTGGTTGGTGACCTCTCTCCGGCTACCTCTGGAGACTGTTTAAAGGTCTCCTTCTCAGGAACTTCTCCCATTCGAGCACCCCTCACTGGAGTGTCGTCCGTTACTCGTATACGTTGTGTTACATTATAACATGAATCACATTTATAATTTCGTTTCATATCTACCAATGCACCTTTCGTAATATTCAGACATCTGTAATGGTGTACTGCCTTACAACCTAAACATTTAATAAGGTCCCCGGCGTCCACCTTTTTACGGCAAGTATCACATAAATTCATGTCTGAGTAACAAATTTCAAATCCACCCGTTAATTATAATATTAATAATACAGTCAAGTCACTATAACTTATAGATAAAACGTATTGTTTGTGTTCGTTAGCTAGCGAGATCGCGGCAATAAGGCCATAAGCGCCATGCATTTGGCGGCGCTTACGCGTTCGGATCCGCACTGTTCACAATCACAACAACTTTAAACACTATTTGACCGGTATTTTTTTATATTTAATAGTTTAGTTTTTATATGAGTTTATTACACCTTATCACAGTATCGTTTAATAGTATGTGTGTTTATCTTTAGTTTGTACTAAAAATATAGTCCAATAACTCAGTTTTTACCACAAAACAATAAATAAATTCCGGAGCAAACATTATGAGGTGTTGCTTAAACGAACGAAAAAACGAGAAATTTGAGAAGTTAATAGACTCATATTTATTTATTTATTTAAACTTAATGTACAAAGATGGACTTAATGCTAAAAGCATTATCTACCAATCTATCTTTGGGTGATGTAAAGATAAGAATATGTAGGTGCAGATTGTGGAAAGCTAGATAAAGATAAATAATAAAAATATATAAATAGTATTAAACTCTTAATTTATTCGTAAAGGTTTTTTGACTGGAGCGACAGTTTACAGTATTTTTTTTTGTATTTCGTACGATAAATAAAAGGAATTGTGATCAAACTGTGGTCCGTGAGAAGATATGCCGCACATTTTGACTTTCGTAGATTAAAACCTTAAAATTATTTGTTTGTCGTTGTATTTTTAGGTGAATGTTAAATATTACCACAAAAATATTTTAACGATCGGCAAATGTTAGCCTAGCTAACATAAACAGAACAGAAGAAGAAATACTAAATAAGTTTAGACAGTGTACAGTCGTTTTTAATGTTATTTTTTTTTTAGCGCTAATTTTGATTTTAATTTTTCGGAAATAAAACACTTAAGTAATACTTAGGTATGTAATAGACTAAGCACAGAGCTGTTCGGTCACACCGCGTCGCTTTCCTTACTTTTATTATTTTTATACCAATTCGAATAATTTAAAGAGGGATCTACACGTACCTAATCACCTTTCATGATAAAACTGTTTAGTTGGATAAGGAATAACAAGATTATTCACCTTCTTTTTTTCGTTTTAACGTCAAGCCCGTGCGAACTGGCGCATGCGCGGTGTGCTCAAAGATGTCCGCCGCGAAAGTGCGTTGATGCATTTTGAAGCGCAGCTCTCTATTTACCATTATGACAAGTTTTTGCGAAAACGAAAAAAAAGAACGTGAACTACAAAGCATAAAATAAAATACAACCACAAAAACTGGGCAAGTGTATGTCGGGTCACGCACAATGTAGGGTTCCGTACTTGCCCATCACAATAATGAATCTTACAATTGTTATATGTATACTACTACCATGATTTTTTTTCACATTTCCAAATGCAACCATTTAGCTGGCAGACACATGACTTAAAATTGTATTTTAAAGCTAATTATTTCACAAACGATTCACTAAATAGAAAAAAAATCAAAATAATTTAAAAAGACCTATCCACACGATGGGGTAGGTGAGAAAAAATGCACATTTTACCCACTTTACCTGTAGGTACGCAATTTTTTTTTTAAGATTTTATTTTACCACTTAATGATCTGAACGCCTGCTGCAACGAACAGTATGGAATGTGCAAAATCTCAATTTTTAAATCATTATTGAATCGAGTTTTCAATCGATTAAAATCGACACTACTCAGTTTAGGCGGCAAACATGATTATATATGTCACGTTCGATACTGTCCTCAATGCAATTCAATTCAAAATTATTTATTCACTTAGGATGCAAAACAAATCTTGTGATACGTCGGGATTCAACTTGTACATGTAATGCCAAGTTCGCAAACAATAAGGAGAGCCGGAGAAAATAACCTGGCAATAAAAACTCGCGGCCACTCTTTTCAAATTGCCAATTTTACAATGTTTGAATGTTTATAAACTTGATATCGAGGTTATGTGCTGCGACTAATATACTATACACCATTTTAAAGGACTGATGCAAATTGTATTATCAAAAAGTCAAAACATGAGATAAACCAAAATCAGCCTTAGTGGGTACAATATAGTAGGAGCATCTACTTACAACAAAGGTAAAAACTATATGTACCTAAATATTGGCCAAAGTACTTGTAACGAATGATTAAATATAAAATATTAATTCTGATATCAAAAGAAAGAAAAAAATGGCCTTTATTCGTCACGCATAATCTTTACTTACAAAAATCAAATCATGCTCTTAATCAATGTAACAATTAAAACAAAGTGACAACAAAATTCACCCAAGCATATTATGAGTTTTGAATATAAGAGAAGGGTCACCAGCAAATATAACAATATCGCATAATTTACTGGCAAAAAATGGCAGATCGTTTATATACACTAAAAATAGAAAAGGACCCAGAATTGATCCTTGTTGCCCGCCCGTACTCACTGTTGATCCGGACGACCTTATTCCGTTAATGTCAACATACTGCATTCGCTCACTAAGATAAAAAGCAACAAGATTATGCGCTGTACCCGTAATGCCTAAGTTTCAGCAGAAGTGTACTATGCACCACACAGTCAAATGCTTTTGAGAGGTCGCAGAAAACACTAATGGCGTCCTCCGAGTTTTACCAGGCACAGGTGAATCCATACTGTTCATTGGGCAGTAAATTATTAGATTTAAAATGTTTTTCTAACTGCATTAGTATGGCCTTTTCAAAGATTTTACTAATAGCTGGTAAGATAGAAATAGGTCTAAATTTACAAGGGTCGCTTTTTGAATCGGCTTTGAACAAATGGATTACTTTACTGTGTTTCATCAAATCAGGAAACACGCCGGTATCAACACATCACATAATGCAATTAATTAATTTAACAGAAATACCCTAAAAGTCTGCTGTCTTTTTGCAATTAATTGACTTAAATACTTTTATTATGGCATTGATATTTATAAAATTAAAACTAAATGGTACAGTACACTCTTTTACACTGCCTCTTACAAGTGATTGGGCTTTAGCCGGACATGATTTTAAGAAGCTGGTTGTATTTATAGATATTTTAGCAAATAAATTATTAAATGTTTGCGCTAGATCTAAATTGTTAGTTACAATTTGATTACCAATACATAATTTAAAATTATGATCACGTGGCTTGGCCCGTACTGGTTCAGCATTGATTATGTTCAAAGTGGCTTTAATTGTATTCTCTGCTTGTTTAATATTTCTACTTAAACTTAAAGTCTTTTTAAATATTTTGGAATAATATTTAATATATTGAACAAACGTAGGGTCAAAATTATTGCCTCATACCATGCAATTCATACAACCAGCTCCTTAAAATCAAAGTCAGACAGCTTACCAATGTGGAAACAGCAAGGCTAGTTTATTTCGTCTCAGGAACTGTTTTAGCAAGACCCACTCATTAGCGCCATTTTGTTGGGACGGGCAAGGGGTTATGCATAATTATTAACTATGGCTAATCTCATTGATGTGATTAACGATATTGATACCGCTTTAGTATCTAAGGCAATGCAATCGTCACCCAAAAATCTGCACCTTAATAAGAACGATAGTTTATTTAGTTTTACATTCCAATATCAGAAGTGTAAACTGCAATTTCAATTCTCTTACTACCCTCATCCAAAGAATTGATTCACGTTGTGATATAATTATACTAACTGAGTGCTGGCTAAGTAAGGTGATTAATATACTACCAATAGATGGTTACATTTCGTACCGTTCTTAACACTTAAATCAGAATTATGGGGTTATAGTATATGTAAAATTAGATATTCCACACATTATAATCGAACCTGAAGTCTATGATGCAAATTGTTTAAATGCAACAACTACATTGCAATAGTAGCATTATATAGACCACCGTCTTTAAAAAAAATGATAATTTCATTGACAGCCTGGATGTAACTTTAGAATCGCTTTCTACCTACATATAAGACTGTAGCCTTGATTTGCGATCTGAACATAAACATTGCTACTAATAGGAATGATCCAAACTCGGACTTTTATTTTGCATCGCGGCATCGCATGGGCTCTTGGCAGCCCATTTCTACCCTACTAGGGGAAGTGCCCTCCTTGACCATGTAATGCTAAAAACAAATAATAATATGCTCTGATCAAAATATACAGCGTCATAAACCGAAACACATGGTGTCCAAAATCGATATCTTAACTAAGAATTATCCAAAACCGATTTCTCTTCAATTCATTCTGGAGTGGAACCTGACATAGCTGCTACTGAACTAGTCAATAAACTTTCAAATGCAGTAAGTAAAAACACTAAAGTAATAAAAGTACCTTTTACTATCCATGGCCCTATAACGTACAGATAAAACGAAAGTTAATAACATCATTCTAAACTTACGAAGTGGCGGTGCCACTGGAATTGACAATATACCAGTTGCTATCTTTAAATCCGCAAGTAATCATGCTCTGGTTGGCCCAATAACTGCTTTTTGCAATCTGTGTTTAGACACAGGTACTTTCCCAAACAGTCTTAAAAAAGCTATAGTGCATACAATACACAAAAGTGGCAACAGGCATAGTGCTGGGAATTATCGTCCAATATCTGTCCTTACAGCGCTTTCCAAAATCTTAGAGAAAATTCTTAATACAAGACTTACTGACTATTTGGAAGCTAACAAGTTCATTGCTAATAATCAGTACGGATTTAAGAAAGGAAAGTCTACTTAGGATGCTGTCCTCGGTGTAACAGAAACCATTGTTAGATTATTGGATAAAAAAGCTAAAGTAATAGGCACATTCCTAGATCTCAGCAAAATAGTTCAAATCACTTTTTAATACGCTCTAGCTACTACAACACTCTCACTATAACAACGCTAACACCTTCCACACACGATTTTGAATAGCAGCTGACCTGCTGCTATTCAAAACCAGAGAGGTGCTTTCGCTTCCTCCGTTCGATTCAGACTTGCTTGCCCTACTCTAGGCATGTAATGTCACGTGGCATTCCAAAACGTAAACGTCAAACGATGGTCACGCCATCTACCAACGGAAATCAACTAGCAATCTCCTTTCTCCGACATATTTATAACACGAAGTGGGTTTTTGTTATAAGGGCAAGCGTGTTTTTTAAGTTTAAGATTTTTTTCTTTATCCTTAAGTCTGTCGGTCTAATGTCTATCTAATATAAAGTCAAGTAATATCTTAAGGCAAAATGCTTCTTTAATCTTATCCATTAAACAGAAAATTTGGCCTTTGTTAAAATAATTTGTATTTCTTTGTGGATCTTCTTATTTTTTCAATAAATTTAATGAAACATTTATTTTTACGTAATTTAAAACTTTTAAACGAGACGATACTGAAAGAGAGAAGACAAACTGAAAACTTGTTTCAGAGTTAACTAGTGAGTTATTTTTTTTATTGTCTCAATTTTATTGGAATTCGACAAAAAAATCCAATCAGAACGAGGTGCGTAGTTTTGCATATTTTAGGTATTCTATACTATTCTTTATCCTGTTGCCTGTTGCCCCATAATCAAAATAGGTAGGTTATGAAGAAATAGGTAAGATGTAAAAAAGTAAAAGAACAGTTGGCCGTTGTTACTATACGAATCAACTGGACCTCACCTGAATGAAGTCCTCAAAAAAAAATAATACCGCGTTCGTCCATGAACGTCACTTCGCAGCCTTCAAACTACTATATAAATGTCATAAAATCGGCCTAGTACTTTTAGATATTATCGCGTTCCTGATTGTGAATTCGAATAATCAACCAAGCAGCATTCTAAATACTGTACTTAGGTAAAGCTGCAACGGAGCAGTTGCTTACTTTTACTGAAATGACACAAAGACTTGACCCGCATAAAGATCAAACGTTTGTTGCAAACAATTTCATTAATTACTTATTCATAATATTACATTATATGTTAGTTCATAACACACGCTGTACACTGTAGTCATTTAATTTTTGAATATAATGGGATCACAACAAACGTTGGTGTGAGGTGTAAAGACCAACTTAGCTTTGCTTAGTTTCCCTAAACCGAACTTTCGAATTAACAGGTATCGAGAAATACTAGTGTAGGTGTATTCAAAATTGATTTATCGTAAAACTTGAATATCGTATACCTAGTGAGTTCGGAAATTAACTTCACAGCCATTGGCAGATAAATCACATTGAACTTAAAAGTAATTTAATGAATCGAGTTTTAAAGTTTACATAATTTTACTTTGTAATGAATTGTGTTTAAAGTTCAACCATATGATTTTTTTATTTCGCACTGCACTCGAAAAGTCTTGGAAGGGATATAAATTTAGGTAAAAAATAATAGATTTCAGAACAATTAACAACAATACAATAAACAAACATTGACATCTTGTTTAAGAGTTTTATTTAGTATGTTATATCCGTAGTTTAAGATTTTAGAGAAAATATACGAGTATATTATATGAAAGTAACAGCTGTTATTTCCTCCGGTACTACGAAACGTTAGGTGTAGCACGTCGTAGCACATACGCTACGCTGAATTATATTACAAAGACAAAACAAGTGTAAATTATTTTAAAACTCTTAAATCAAATATAAAAGTTATTTTCCACACTTTATTTCAAAGTTTAAACACTTCTTAACTATTTTATTCATAATATATAAAATACAAAACTTTATCTTGCAGATATTTAAAAATATTGAATACTTTTAAACAGCTTTATGGCGGCCTTCACAATATTTACAAGTTTCAATCACTTCAGTGTCGTCACAACAACTTTAAGTAGAAATAATTAAGCAGTCTACCATTTGTTTCCTGATATTCATGAATTGGAAATAAAATTACACGACCATTTAGAAAAGAATTAAACACAAGACGATTTATTTAAATTAACAAAATATCTTAAAATTCCGAACACGCGTAAGCCTTAATTCCCTAAAGGGTTAGTAGAATTTTAATTTTAAGAATTCCAACCCATTATAGGGCAGTTGATGGTCCAATTAAAACAATATTTACATATAAAACTGACGAAAAAGTGGGGTATATGGTCCGTGGCATCATAAACTCCTTTTTGTACGAAGATTTATTTCAGCAGTCGACCGTGAGTGACGGCGTGACCAAGATCGGTGCAGTTCAAGCGAAACGTCGGATAAATAAAAGGTTCGTACCTTTAAATAATTCACGCGATTAAATCCCGGTATGTAGGTATCTAATCGATTTATTTGACAAACATCGTTTGAAATATCTTTTAACTTTCGTGTTGAGAAGATTTTTGTGTTTATTTACTTCATAATGAAGTAGCAATCCACTTCTACTGTCAGGCACTCGCAAAGAGCATAACGTAATAAACGGATTTAAGATTAAAACTTTATTAGACAAAGGATTTACATTTTACCGTTTGTTGTTACTTGTTTTGTATAAACCTAGAAAAGGCTGAGAATGTAGCGCTCCAGTGAGTCGTTTAATTGACGTACAGTGTTCTCCTAAGAGCGATAAATGCACGAGATTAGATCTATTTATTTATTTTTACAATGTAGTGCAAGTAGAACAGAGTGTATAGTTGTAAAGGTAGATAATTGTAAGCGTTTGTTTTTACCAAAATAGTAGCATGTGGGCTTAAGCAATATATTTCTTTGCCTAATTTTAGAAACATTTCTACAATTGTAATCAATTATACATTCGAGTCAACAAACAAAGAAAATTTTAACCAAAACTTATACCGGACTATGACAAACAAGCCCTTTTTAGACCGCGATTTTCTTCTATCCATATTATTCGAAGAAGGTTCAAAGCCCAAATCAATGAGAATTTACTCTTCATTTATCCTTTGACTTATAGACCTGGACTACGGCATTACCTCACAAAATTTACCACTCTCTAGAAAGAAACAACGCTACATTTTGGACAAAAACTGTCAAAAAGACAGGGCTGCACGAGATTTTTCTTTCTTTTATGCGTTGTTTACATGTATCAAGTGGTTAAGTCGTCAACTAAATTTTAACTAAATTTTAAGTGACTTACTGTTAAGTAGCTGTTTACACGTGTGAAGCTTATCCGTTTAGTTCATAAGATCATAATGGACGACCAAGAAGGTGTTGAAGTTCTAAATTCTGTAATTTACACTAATATTATAAAGAGGAAAGATTTGAATTTTTGTATGTATCAAATAAACTCAAAAATTAGTGGACTGATTTTAAAAAGAAAGCTACTTTTTCGGGGGAGCTAAACATTATTGTTAAAAAAAAAATAGAGATCAAGGTATAAAAATTACGAATTGACACCCGTGTGAAGCCGGGGCAGGCTTCGCACGGGTAAATGATTAGATATTGTTATAGAGCTATAATAAAATGAATAGACCCTTGCATAAATTAAAAACTAGTTTACAGTTCCAATTACAGTTAGGAGATAAAAAACACAGGGGTAAGAGCTTAAGGCTATTTAAAAATAATTACAAACGAACTTAAGAAGATAATTTACAGTTGCTAATAAAAGATGAGAATTTTAAGAACATTAAGTGAAAATGCAGATAGGTATGCAGCTGCTGTAGCGAGGCAACTTAAGAATCAGAGCCGAAAAGAATACAACTGCTGTAGTGGCGCAACTTCAGATTGCAGCGCCGATACGCCGATAAAAATGCAGCTCCTGAAGCGGCGCAACCCAGCTTGCAGCGACGGGTTGCGAGAATGCCCTTCTGAATGCAGCGCCGATAAGAATGCAGCTGCTGTAGCGGTGCAACCTCAGAATGCAGCGCCGAGCTATGGGACAGCTATGGATACACTTCCTGATATTTTTCCATTAAAATTTCAAATTATATCGTATTAAAAAGTTAGGCTGAATGAAATTTTCTGACTGTGTGTAATTTTCATATATAAAAACATATTATAATTACACACAGCCAGTTTGGAATAGGTAAAATAATCGTACATACTCTTTAAAAAAAATACAAAGACCTCTATGCTAACCTATCGTAAATGTAACAAAGAAAACATTCCCTGTCGAAGTGACAGTTAAAACTATTTACAATCCCTACTAATATATAAATGTGAATATAAGTTTGTTTGTTACGCTTTCACGCAAAAACTACTCAACCGATCATCATGAAACTTTGTACACATATTCTTGGAGGTATTAGAAGTAACATAGGATTATAAAAAAAAGGGGAAAATTTACGCAGACGAAGTTGCGCGGGACAGTTAGTCTTATATAAAGGAAAATATTAATGTGAAAATAGCGTAATATATAACAAATGGTGGAATATATACATAAAAGATGAGAATAAACTACATCTGTTTATTTTTTTTTATTTTTTGATTTCGCTCTACATCTTAATTTCCCGGGTTTTATCATCTAAAACTATATTAATTTCCAAGGACTTCTTTACATAATATCATTGAAATTCAAAACCGTCTTAGTAGTTTTTTTTTAAGATAACTTTGTTGGATCGAGTTCCCCATTACTAGCAATCTTGCTAACCCCTCCAGCTAAGCTCAAAGGCTTGTGTTAGGAGTAGGTTTACGTCGGTAGTATAATGGGTAGGATTCAAATCCGCGACCTCACTATTGCGAGACCGAGTCCTTAGCAATTAGGCTACCGCCACTTGTTTTGACGTCACCCTCCGATTCATCGGCCATAATATGTGGGTAGTCGGGCAAAGAGACCAGATTTTGGTATTTTAATGAAATACACTAAGAACACAATCAACACAATCTAACCAAGATCACAACCAATGCTCAATACTTGTTGATTAAAAACATTCCACCGAATTGTAGGGCGCGAGCGCACTCACTAACCGATCAATATAATATGGCCGCCTTCCCAGCGAGCGGTGTTATGTCACCTGTCAAAGGTTCCTTCGGAAACCGACTGATCACTTCGGTGTGCCGTTACGTGTGCATTAGTTTCTTACAAAATCACTCGGAAAGGTACAACTGTGATTAGTGTTACCTCGTCCATGCCTGACATAAAGTTTGTTACGTCACGTCACTGCTAACCTTATGAATTGGCCAGGTGCATTTTGCCTATACGCCAACCAGTCACAGCAAAGGCGTGGACCGGGCGCGCAAGACCCCTTCTACCAGCTCTTACTACCTATACTGGAAGGTCAGGGCATACTGGGCCCTTTCGACCGTCAACTGATTCTATATGGCGTTGACTGTGCGTGTGAAGCCCCTTCGACCTGCCACCTTTAGCTTATTTGTGGCGTGGACCAGGAGTAGAGCTTCTAAAGTTAGTAGCTCTAGACATTCACAACGGTTCAACAGCTATGTATTAACTAAAGTTTCCCATCCAATCACAATGTCGTGTTGAAGATTTTCAACGTTATCAATATTCACACAAGTTAAAACGTTCACATTACTCACTTATTATTTTTAACGGTTAATTGGCATATACTAGTCATAGCCACAGCATAACACACAATATAAATACTCAGCATAAATGCTCACCGTTACTTTTCTCGAGTTAGACAGTAGTCAAATTATAATAAAATAAGAACGACTGATCTGTGTCCATGAACAGTCCCTTAGGACAACTCACATACCAGAGATCTGTTACGAAACCGCATACACCAGATCCGTAAATTCGGATACAAAACGCCCACGATACAAACGCGCGAATACCACACACGATGAACACTTTTTTTTTAATATCACGAATAACCAATACCAACACGCGCCTCTGTTTGGTCTTGAGTCTTGCTCGAGGGGATCCAGTATTCCACTTGTGATTAAAGCATACGGTTAAGGTATTATGTCACTTGTCAAAGGTCCGTTTGGAAACCGACTAATAAGTAAGTCTTTTCATTTGTTATCAAACACGGCATTTTACACGGCACGGTTTACAAACAAAATATAAACAAATTATCTACTTACACGCATAAAATAAGATAGGTGACCATCATAATTGTAAGAAATTGTAAGTTATGTCACTCGGACTATAATAACGATTCGATTGACACCTCATTCACCGAAATCGGATGGGTAGTTTAGGCGCTATGGTGAAACAAACGTTAATCAAACAAACATAGGCTGCTAAAACATAATCCGTCCTTTTTGGCTACTCCGTAGTCCGTTAATAAGTTAAAAATCCATCCTAATTGGCCTTGCCGTAGTTGGCAAAAATCACTAAAAAATTTAATAAAGTTTATTGAAACAAAGTTAACAGCTTTTAACAGTTAGTTTTTAACAGCTACTAACTTAATATCTTTAGATCGCAAATATCGTAAACTTTATATCTGTTATTAGATATTTTAATTGAATTCCGTGATAAGTCTACTTGGAAACTGTAAAGCCGCTCGTTAAGCTGTAAAACTTCACAGAATGACGACCGCGGCTTGTTTGATATTGAGTCAATACTTATTATTATTTTGTAGATACAACAAAATAAATCTTGATACCTAATAATGTCAAGCAATTCCTATGATTTTGGTTTAGGTACTAAAGGAAGAGTGACATAAAAATGTTAATGATTTATAATACTTTTTAAAGGTAAATAGGGATGTAATTGTTCATATAGAAATATAAACCATGTGATAGACCGACTAATCGGTCGGCGGCTACAAATATGGTATGGTTGGCTTTCCCGACTAGTAGGTACATCTCTTATTTATAATATTAGTATAGATACAGGCCCTTTGGGACATTTAAAACGAAAAGCTGTTAAAAGTTACATTAAATAACAAGTACTATCTACTATTTGTTGGCAATAAGAACGTATGTTCTCATTCAAAGATGAATGACTTATGCCATTTTAAATATAACATCATCTACAAATTAAAATTGAAAACTTCATAATAATAATAATAATAATAATATATGCTTTATTGTACACCGATATAAAAAAAAATAAGTATACATTGTATAATAAAAATGTACAATGGGCGGCCTTATCGCTAAGAGCGATCTCTTCCAGGCAACCTTTGGATGGACAGAGACATAAATACACGAATTAGGTAGGGGTAGTGTACAGCGTGATATTAATTTATAGTTATCAAGAACTACAACGACAAGAAAATATACAACGAAGAGAAAATATAGGTAGTTAATAAAAATTTAAAGTTTACTCAGTAAGATAGTGGTCCTTCAACATTTTTTTAAACGATGCCAACGATTGGGCTCGTCTTATAGTTAGAGGCAGTGCATTCCATAGTCTTGCTGCTTCGACAGTAAACGAGCTATCGTAGAATTTTGTGGAATGTGCTGGAATTTCTAACCTCAAATCCTCCGATGACCTAAGGAATCTCGAATGTGTGTCATGAAGGAACTTGAAACGTTCTTTAAGATACAAGGGAGTAAAAGGATTAAAGAGTATACTATACAGTAATGAGAGAATGTGAGTATTCCGACGAAGGCGTATTGGGAGCCACTTGAGCACTTTGCGGAATTCGGAAACATGATCATATTTACGCAAACCAAATATAAATCTAATACAGAAATTTTGAAGGCGCTCAAGTTTAGTAAGTTGCTCCTCGGTGAGGTCGAGATAGCTAGCGTCAGCATAGTCAAGTACAGGTAAAAGAAGAGACTGCGCCAGCGCAATTTTAGTGGTAATCGGCAAAAAGTTTCGGAGTCTACGTAAGGACCCTGCAGATGCAAATAATTTGCGACTAACTTCCTGCAGCTGGGGACCCCATGACAACGTTCGATCTATATAAATACCCAAATTTTTTACACTGTTCCTTAACGTTATATGTGTACCATTAAAGATAATTTGAGGCAATTGGTTCCAATCTATACGTGAAATCATCCTTGGGCTTCCAACAACAATTGCCTGGGTCTTAGACGGATTAACCTTTAGACCGTGGTTGTTACTCCATTGACATATTCGATCCAAATCCGAGTTAATAATCGAAAGCGCTAGTGGCAGCTGACCCAGTGGAGCTTGTGTGTAAATTTGAAGATCATCTGCATAAAGGTGGTAGGATGAAACTAGTTGGTTAGATATAGAGTTTATAAATATTGCGAAGAGTAGTGGAGATAGAACGCCACCCTGCGGTACACCAACCGTAATATCACACCAGGAAGAAAAGGATTCTTCAATGCGTACACGTTGTCGGCGACCAGACAGGTAACTATGAAACCAATCAATCACCGTTGGAGATATGTTGATAGAGCGTAGTATGGCAAGCAGAATATGAAAATCTACAGTGTTAAATGCATTACTGAAGTCTAGTAAAGTAAGTACGGTCAGATTTCCTTCCTCCATGCCTAGTCTAATGTCATCTGTAACATTTACGAGAGCAGTAACAGTACTGTGGGCAGGACGGAAACCAGACTGGAAGGGGTTTAGAAGACAGTTTTGTGATAGAAATACACTGAGTTGAGAATGGACAAGTCGTTCAAATACTTTAGAAAGGAAAGGTAGAATAGATATAGGCCGATAGTCGGAGAAGGACGAAGGATTTTATTTTTTAGGAAGAGGAATAATTTGGGCTTCTTTCCATATTCGTGGAAAGGAACCGCTAGTAATGGAGAAATTCAGAATATAAGTTATAACATGAAGGATTTGATCAATAATTGGAAGGATCATATTACGGCTGATACAGTCAGTACCTACTGCATTAGATGTGATTGATACTATGCTCTTTCTAACATCACAATCAGTAAATTGATTCAAGAGAAAAGAAGAATAGTTGGGTGATGCAAGAGATGAAAGATAATTTAATGTATTCGTTTTAATAGAACTATTAAAATCAGACGAAGAGGAGAAATGCATATTAAGTGCGTTGAGATCTATTGGTTTAAGAATTGTGTCTTGTCTTTGTTTTCCAACACCCAATGTTCTAAGAAACTTCCATATTTTACCTGGATCCCCGTTTTCAACAGAGGTATGAATATGTTGGCGTTGTGCATTTCTACACACCACATTGCAGTGATTTCTTATAGCGACATACCTCTCTCGATTATTAGAAGTAGGTCTGCATTTATATCTGGATTTTGCTGCAGCTTTCTTAGCCATTAATATTTTATCAAAACAAATTGTATTTACACAATAATTACTTAACTTTATTCTGTGTCTGAGTTTATCTAATTTTACCTTACTACTAGTATTAATGAGAGAAGATTGTAAAATACTACTAATATTTTACAATCTTCGCGCATGTTTGCCCGTTTATCTTAATCGTTCTCTGCCATTCAATATGCGTATATCAAAATTAAAAATGACGTTATTCGCAAAACTCATTTGCGAATCTGTGTGCATTTATTTAAGTCAGTTTTCTTAACATGAAAATAAAAAAAAAATGTATGTTTGTCCAATAATTTCTCCTAAACTAGCGTTCACATTGTGAATATTCCTTTTTTTTCATTAATTCATATTTATTCCAACTTAGGGAACAGTATAAATTTTATGAAAATCGGTTAAGAAGTTTAGAAGATATGAACGAAAACGTGTAAATTTAAAAATAGAAGAAGAAGAAATAAATTTATTTTTGACGAACGGACGAATTTCAACTAAAATTTCAAAGGAAATACATCTCAAAACCTTGGTGAAATAGTACATAGGTATAAAAAATATTTTTAGTTACGAAAAAACTAAAAAATATAAAATAAAAAGTTATTGAAAAAAAATGAAAATCAAACAACAAAAGAAAAAGTAACTGAAAATAATAAAATAACACTTTTATGTAGGCACACGAAATTAACTTACATTATTTTGAAGTAAATGCTAGTACCATATTTATATCTATATGAACAACTCTATTTTCTCTCATCCAAAGGTCTCGCCCATTGCTCTTGATTGGTTCTTATCCTATCTTTCAGGGACGGCAGAAGTCAGTGCGCCTGAACGATTCTTCGTCGAGGTGTTGCGATCTCACTGATGTTCCTCAAGGTGGTATTCTTTCTCCTTTACTATTTTCTATTCTTATCAATCTCGTTACTAAAGTTCTTCTCAATGTGCATTTCAGCTTTACGATGATGACATGCAGTTGTACGGTCAGGCAAGAGTAAATGATTTATCTGTGGCCATTACACAAATTAATGAGGACCTGGATGCCATTAAGCCTTAGTCAGACACGTTTGGCTTGATAGTTAATTTGTATAAGTGCCAGGCAATTGTGATAGAGAGTCAACGCATTTTAAACCGATTACACACCAGCGCGTTGTCACCATACATCTATAACGCCTGCACAATTTTTTTAAGTTCATCTGTCAGCGATCTTGGCATTTTACTAAAAACGCAAACCTCAACTGGCTAGCTCAGGTGACTAGTGGGCGTCAGAGGGTTAAGGGTTCTCTGCGGGCTTTATACAGTCTAAAGAATTTTCTCACTTTGAAAACTAAAATAATGTTGGTCCAGACGTTGATATTTCCCTTGATTGACTATGGTGTTTTATGTTATCTAAAGAAGAAAAGAATAATATGATCAAAGAAGAGCAAAACGGGTTTAGTTCTAATTAATTCGTAACGTAGTTGGACATATAGATCAATGTATACCTTATTCCCTTATCTTCTATGACATGAGCAAGGAGTTTTATTTTTTATAATATAAAAGATTGTTGCATAAATATGAGAATTACAGCATTCAGGGTCTAGCTCTAAGTTGGCTTAAAAGCTACCTCTAAACCGTGAACAATATGTAGAAGTCACAAGGTTAAATTATGCACTTATGACTACGTCCTTTAAGTCTAGCCTTCGACGTAACTTTTGGAGTTCCTCAGGGTATTTGTAGTGGGTTCTCCTTTATGCATACTTTACATGAACGATTTACCAATGATTACCAAACATAACAGCGTTCTTTTTGTTGATGATTATTAAAAATAAAGCAAAAAGTAATGTATATGAAAATTTACTGAACATGGAAATATCAAACGTTGTATCTTGGTTGATATTTAATAATCTTAATATAAATACATCTAAGACTAAATATATAACATTCTACAATTATATTAATTAGTATGATATCTTGAAATAATAATAAAAAGAATATTATTAAAAAGAAATTAAATCTTGCAATGAAAGAACTGAAGGACTTTATACAAGAGCATGAAAACAGATGCTTACAAAGTAACCTCTCTCAGCTCACGGCATACAAAGATACTAATTATTCTCTATGGCGTGCAACCAAGAACCTGAAGCGGCCAAAAGAACACATTCCACCCCTGAGAAGACAGGATAGAAGCTGGGCTGAAACTGATGCAGATAAAACAACTGCCTTCGCTCAACACCTCGAAAAGGTATTTACTTCACTGCCTTGTTCCCATCCCGATCAAGAAAACGACATATTAGACTACCTACAGTCACCAGATCAATTGTGCCTCCCGTTGAAAGCAGTAAGTCCAAACAAAATATACCGAGAAATAAAATCTCTACTACCGAATAAAGCCCCGGGATACGACCTACTGGACTCTACGTTGTTAAGCAGTCTTCCAAAACGCGGCTTAATGTTACTTGTCATACTCTTCAGCTCATGCCTAAGGCTCTCCTATTACCCGTTTCAGTGGAAACTTGCACATGTAGTCATGATCCTCAAGCTTGAAAAGCAGCCAGAAGAAGTTTCATCGTACAGACCAATTAGCCTCCTTCCACTACTTGGAAAGCTGTTTGAAAAAAATATCCTCAACAGAATGCAACCTTACACGAATACAATCCTACCAGGTCATCAATTTGGATTCAGACAAAAGCATGGGACCATAGAACAGGTTCATAGGCTAATAGATACCATCGCCCACGCACTTGAAAATAAGGAATACGGATCGGCTGTGTTTTTGGATATAAGCCAGGCTTTCGACAGAGTTTGGCATGACGGTCTCCTTTTCAAAATCAAGACACACTTGCCCCATTCGTTCTACGCCATACTGAAAAGCTACCTAGACAAAAGATGCTACGAGGTCAAACTGAATAACACTACATCTGACCTGTTCAAAATTCGATCAGGGGTACCTCAGGAGAGCATTTGGGGCCTGTATTATATCTTATATTTACGGCTGACATCCCCTCTAATGACCAAACCCTCATTGCTACAAACGCTGATGATACTGTAATAATGTAAACGCCAATCCAGCAATCGCCTCAGCAAATCTTCAAAAACAAGTGACTGAAATAGATAAATGGCTGAAGACTTGGAGAATTAAGGCTAATCAAACCAAATCAGTTCACATCACTTTCACTTTAAGAAAAGGCGATTGTCCACCAATCACATTGAACGGAGGTCAAAACCTACACGACGTTACGGCTAAATACCGAGGCATGCACCTGGATAGAAGACTGACCTGGCAGAAACACATCTGGACCAAAAGAAAAACACTGGACACAAAACGTTCAATGTTCTGGCTGATTGGTAAAAAGTCCCAACTAACCGACGAGAGCAAGATAGCAGTTTATAAAACCATTTTAAAGCCAGTGTGGACATACGGGATAGAACTATGGAGAACAGCAAGTAATAGCAACATAGAAATACTGGAAAGGTTTCAGACAAAAGCCATAAGATCTATGTTTAACATTCCAAAATGCATCCCCAGCAAATACATTCTGCACGATCTAAAACTTGAACTTTTAGCGGCAATTTCTTGTTTAACAGTTAAACAAGAAATTGCCGCTAAAAGTTCAAAATACCAACATAAATTAAGGACGCATGTAAATGCTCTAGCTTCAGAAGAGAAGGGTGACGGAAGCACAATTTTTACGAGACTGAAAAGGAATAGCGTTTCGAATCTCTTGAAACGGTTCATCAAAGAATAGTGACAGTTGTCAATATGCAACTCCTCTTACTTGAAGAAAAAAACCATAATAGGACATAGCTCAGAGATCGTAATAGCTAAATTTCGTTGGCAGATTGCCGTGCTAACCAGAAATTAAAAAAAAAATGTTTCTAATCACAATTATAACTTGACTTGTGAAAATGAAATTATTGAAAAAATTGTCGATGTAAAGTTTATAGGTATTACTATTGACAAACACTGTAGTTAGAAACATATAACTTGTCCGTCCATAAATACTGTTACATATAAACTTTGCTTTTTTTCAACTTTTTTATTACTTTGAATTTGAAATGCGTTTATTATTTTTAAAAGTTCTTTACACTTCGCGCCATTTCACATATTTTTTCGTGTTCATTATTAAATTACAATATGGATTGGGGTGTTAAAGAAAATACACAAAGTGGGTATGGAGCCGTCATTCATATTCCAGACACTTCAAAAGCTTGGTATTAGCCGTATAATCGTATATCGTACTATCAACAGATACAACAACACTTCCTCTGTCGAAGACCATAAAAGATCGGGGCAGCCGCGAGTTGTCAGAACTACAAAGGCTGTTAATGCTGTTAAAGCCAGAAAAAATCGTCGAAATCCCATTAGGAAGCAAACAATCTTATCGCAAGAAATGAAGATTCCCGCTAGGACTCTGTCACGTATTATAAAACAAGATCTGAAGCTCGGTGCTTATCGTCGATATAGAGGACATGCTCTAAATCAATCTTTCCAGTTAAAGAGAGTGGATCGAACAAAACGCCTTCTGTTGCGATACGCAGGTGAAGGGCACAGAAATATCCTCTGTTCCGATGAAAAAAAAATTACGATTGAAGATCACTACAATAAGCAAAATGATAAAGTGTCCGCTCACAGTTCCAAAGAAGCTGCTGAAGTGGCCGGAACGGAACAGCGGGGTCATTATCCTGCGTCAGTGATGGTTTGGTAGGGCGTGTCTTATCAAGGCGTCACAAAGCTACCTTTTTGTGAAAAAGGAATGAAAACTTCAGCCAAAGTATATCCAGAGACAGTCTTGGATCGTGATGCGAAACCTCTCAGCAATACACTTTTTAAAAATGTACCGTAGACTTTTCAGCAGGACACCTGGTCACCTGGCACGAATTATCTAAACCTGGCTTGAACCAGCATTCCGGACTTTATAAGAGCTGCAGACTGGCTCTCATCTAGCACAGACCTAAACCCTTTAGACTACAAATTATGGTCAGTTTTAGAGGACATGGCTTACTCTAAACGACACAGCGACATGTATAACACACAACGTATAAAAGCCAAAGGTGGCCATTTTGAATAGAATATTGTTTTTTTTTGCTGAGACTTTAATAAATATAAACATATAAGTTTTAGTTACATTACATTACTAGATAAAAAAAATGCATTTTCAATTGTAATAGAACTTATGGCCGTGTGTAAGAAATTTAATGGTTTTGTGTTTGTTCTTCATACACTAAGGCATACTTCGGGACATACTACAGCACTAACTACATACTATAATTATGACTGCCTCTGTGGTGCGGTGGGAGTGTATCACGATGGTTTATTCAGGGTCTGGGTGTTATTTATCTATATTAAGTATGTATTTAGAAATATATAAATGTGTTTATCAGTTGTCTTATTACTGTGGAGTAATTCCACTGACTTAAACAAAGCATTTACAGTTCAAAAGAAATCTGTAAGGACCGAATGGCGTTTACCTACTTTCCTCCTAGACCTTTAATTAAAAAACTTAAAATATTGACACTTAGTAATCTATATGGATATCAGGCAGGTTGTTTTATAAAAGAACACGGTTCACACTTTGAAAAAAGTCTATGATAAGTCAAGCTCTGATATAAGAAATAGGGATCCTACCCAATAAATAGTGTCAAGCTTTTCAACTGCACTCGGCTAGAAAAAAAATGTTATTATTTGATAATAAACATTTTTTAAAAACTACCTCAAGCATTATGAGAGTTACCTACAAAGCAATTTAAAAAAAAAGTCACATAAGTGGCTTATTGATATATTTTTTTTAATCTCAATAAATCTTGACATCAATAATGACGAATATTTTAAATGGTTACAACAATAATTAAGGATTACAATTAAATTAATTTCGTTTACTATTTAGGTTATGATTAAGAAATATTGCATGTCGGAAATATTACCGGCGAAATATGTGAGACCACTATCTGACTAACATCTTAATTATGTATACCATGTTTCAAGCAATAAAAAAACGGGTTCCACTCCAGGAGTGCCGGCAGAAGTGAAAACTTGAACATTAACGTTGTGCATTTTTGAATATTTTGGAATGGTTTGGGAATATATTTTTATTTTTATCAGTATAAAAGTATTTTTATCAGTGTTGCGCTATCGTACACAAACATGACAATTCAAAAAATGACAATGACATGACAATTTTTTTTTTTAAAGGACGGTGCTGTTGGGTAAAAGCCCTGTGTCGCGGGGTACTTTACAAACATACAAGTCACGGACACAAATTACACCTAGATCCGGAACAACGATTTGTGGACCACCCAAAGTAGTTTGGACACACTCCCACAGCGCCACAGAGGCAGTCCGAAATGAAATATATTGTAACAAAATTAAAACCAAAAATTAAAATATTAAGAAACGACAATTAAATTAAAAATATGAAATATTAAATCACAGATTAAAAAACAAAAATCAAAAAATAAAATAAATAATAATCATTTGGACTCGAACCGGGTCTTCTGGTTTCTAGACCGACTGATTTCCCACCTAAGCTATTATAACATTGTAGATTTATTATTTACCTTCGTATTCTTGTAAACTCATTATAATCTATAAAGTTACAAGAAATATTTCTATTGCTGTCTAAGAAATATGCTTATGAGTTAATACGTCTAAACAAAGCAAACTATTAAATTTCTCTATTCGAGAGTTAGACATGTTATAGTAGTGTCCGCATTTATACGTCGGTGAACAGATAATCATTTCATGTGTTAAAATCGTATTTTTCCTTAAAAAAAAATCTCGTATCTTTTCTTTTGTATCACGTAGTATGCATTCCGTGTTCTTTTGTGACATCAAACTGTGACAGAGTGTTCTGGAATGTATTTTCAGCAATTCGAATAATTTTGTTTCTGTTAGTATTGCTTACCACCTCTGGCCCGCTATATCTGACATACGTCAAAAGTCAGACGGCTCCCCGTTTGCTATACCGGGAGCCGGTAATTTAGCAGACAAGGGATATTTTTGGCACGCGCTTTGGTTTTATTGCTATATCTCGAAAAACCTAATGAATATAAGTTATTTCTTATTTCTGACTTATTGTCAATTAAATAGGTTATTCATATATATATTTTTTATATTTTTATTGTAATTAATTCTAGTCAAAATATGACTTATAATGAGAGGGTAGGTACCTCGTCCTATTATTTTCTTAATAGAAATAATACAAGACAATATTGGCACCTTCTATTTTATTTTATTTAAACATTATTATATTTATAATAAAATAAAATAGAAACATTACATGCTATAGTAATAATTTTTTTCAGTACTATAAAAAGTACAGTATAAAATACAGCATTTATAATTGTCGGTTCGCTGACGTGCGCGCTATGTGTCTTCAAAGTCGCGCTCGTTTGAGGTCGATAAACTTAATAACTATTGATAATAGAAACATAGGTTTATTTTTTATATTTTATATAGCTTATCAGCTACACGCAAAAAAAATCGCACATCTGTGAGTTGAATAGATTTTAAACAACAATGGAATAAAGAAAGTACTAAAATTTACGCCATAAATCAGTCGCTCGGCTTTTAATTTTTTTTAGGTAGAAATGAAGTTCTAGGTATAGAAACAATAATGTTTTTAATTTCTTCACAAAACTAATTATCTATTACAACACAAAAAACATGCACCTTTCTAAGAAATATTTGAAATATAAGCTCATAAAGAACAACATAATTTACGTAAAACTCCATACAAAGTAAATGACCTTGACCATACAAATGCTTGTCTGCTATCATACCGGGTCCCGGTATGACAGTTTTTTTGCTCCGTTTATAATCAATTATTACGTTATTTAAACAAATATACACATTTAACATGGTATCAATCTAAAGTTTAATAATTAGGGCTTTATATTCAAAAGAGTATTATTGATAATATTGCTTCTACGTATAAATATGAAGAAAATAAAATGACGTTCATAGTTTTTTGAGTGTATGGTCGCACTTAGCGCCTTTTTTTGCAAAAAATATAAAAAGAAATATTAGAAATTGAACATTAATAACCATTCAATACAATTTAAATAAAATAACTATATACTACGATACAAATTTATTGACAAAAAAATTATCAAAATATTCGCACGGTTTGCGAAATTTTCGCTAAAGAGGCAGGTTTTTGATATTTTTTTACGCGGGATTTTATTATGTAAGCCTATAATTATAGATTTTTTATTGACTTACCCGTTTATTCACCTTTATTTTCATATATCACAACACACACAAGCACTTAACTTCACAATCTAAATAAAACTAATCTAAAAATACGCAGCCGTTCGGCAAACTTCTTTGATCTCATACCGGCTCCCGGTGTAATAGCAGACGGGGTTTATCTGTCAAACACCGGGAGCCGGTATGATAGCAGACAAGATGTTTATACAATTTCTTCATATATAAAGGTCCTCAGTATGTATTTGTCGTTGACATGGTTGACATAGTCCTCTCTAAGTTACATTGAACTATCGATTTTTAATGTAGCCGTCTGAGTTTGTGTTTTTGTGATTGTTTATGTTCAACAACCGGCAACCGTTTTTATTTTTTCGGTGTTTTTTTTAATGATTTAATTGGACTACTCGTGATTATTTTAAATAGTTCATTTTTTCTTGTCAATTCTTGATTTGCTATCCTCAAATTCGTACTTTCAAGTGAAAGGGTTTTTATTTCTAGGTAAGCGCTGCTTAACACATTTTTAAGTGGCTGGACTAAGTAATTCCTTTAATTTTATTATTTGCTCCTGTTGGTGTTGTTTTGTCAGGTCAGGTAAACTAGATATACTTGTATCAGTATCTGAGTTGTCGTCAGAGCCCATTGCAAAACATTTATGGGATATATTTCTTTTCAATACTGCTTAAATTTTTTTTAGCAATTTTTCATAAAATGTAGGTTAAATAAAAAAAAATAAACAAATTAAATAATAAGTTTTTTTTTGACGTGACAGCGGCTTATAAATCGATGACCAGGTGCACGCACAAAAAAGTGTCGTCACGTTCCGCTAATATTCTCAAGTATTGTGGCCGCCGGGCGCGTGCGCCCGGTTCCGCTAAAGCTGTCACAGGCATGGTTGCTAAGCAACAGTCATAAATGTTTTCTAATGACGTTATCACGTAAAATTATCATCCGTAAACCGAATTTAAAGACCATTTTTTTGTAAAGTCGGGATATCAAATTGATTCCTAAGAAGTCAGGCTCAAACTTGGTGCACTTGTCTCGGCAGTCAATTACACTACCGACGACGCTATGAAGCTGCACTCGAATTATGTAAATTGTTGGCCGCCTTCGTCAGTATTAGTTCTGCCTGTTTGTCATTAGATAGCACTATTACAAGTTTACGGGTTGTTAATTATTTAGCTGTGGTCTTCGATCTGTTTCATCGACCCTACAGTTCTAAATTGAAATAAAAACAAAACATTACAAAAAAACAACTATCTTCGTTACAAGTATTTATGTTTCGTCTAAAAACTATTATTCAAATGTACTAAAATTACACAGTACTTGTTTTGTTCACTTCTAATTTAGTCACTTGTTTTTTGATATCACAGATTTTAAAGTTTGTTTTTTTATATAAGGAAGTAATTTAAAGTTCTGCTAACACTGTCACTTAAGGATGTAAAATGAACAACGCGGGCGAAGCTGCGAGCAACAGCTAGTATATAATTTTTTAATTTAAATTGCCAAATACCATTGTAAAATAGTAAAAATAGCAAATATTTTCTTAATCACTTTCGTATTTGTCCAGAGACTCAAAAGACCCTTAACAATCTATCTAAGTACTCGTAAACTAAATACCTGCCGGCCCAATAGGTCGAGTATTCAACCAATAGATTTGCGAAGATATTTCTTTGCCTGTACTTGATAGTGATTGATTGCGCGTCGCTTATTGAAAGGCATTCAGACCGGGAGCAAACGCTTGACGCAAAATAATGTCCCTTTCTTCAAGCTTTGTCGTCAGTATAATAGAGAAAATTATTGTACTTGTATGCAGATGCGGCCATCCTTTGATTTCATTTTATTTTATTTCGATCAAACTATAGGTATATATTACTATAATGTGTTTATTTTTACAATCAATTTCAACGTTCGGCTTATGTCAACGAAGACTAGAGTGCGAACGACGAAGGAGATATTGTAGAGTCAACATTAGTTGACTCTACAATATCTCCTTCGTCGTTCGCACGCTAGTCTTCGTTGACAAGTTGGTCGATAGAGAGATTAGGGTATTTATTTGTAGGCATTAGCCTTCAAATAAATACCCTAATCTCTCTATCGACCTGGATAATTTGGGGACCACTTATTCCATGTATCCACGGCAAAGCAGTTAGGTTTACGGGCAGACACTATGTGTGGAGAGAGAGGGGCAATGCGTTTTGAATGATTTGCGAAACTGTACATTTTGCGTTTTGATCGTTTTACGTTTTGAATTAACTCCCACAGCATTGTTGTCCGTCACCATGAAAGATTTTAATTTAAGTATTTTTTTCGTCAAAATAATTATTAGTTTTATTGCTTTTACAATAAAAATATTATTTATCAGCTATTGTTAGCATTTCTTAATTATAAACCTAGAAATTGTCTAAGTTATTTGTGGGTAAAAGTTGGCCATTTTACGAATTAGTCTTTTTGATTTTAGGGATTACCTTACAAATCGTCAACCTCAGGTGACGAACAAGAACAGTTCAGGTGAATAACTGCAAAAGTGGTGATAATTTCTGCACATTTGGAGTCCCCCAAGGGAGTACAATTGGGCCAACATTATTTCTTATTTATATAAATAGCTTAAATAATATTCTGTTAATTAATGTCGATTAATCATGTATGCTGATGACACTGCCCTTATGTTTCATGAAAAAAACTGGCATAACGTTATACAAGCGGCTGAAAACGGTCTTGCTAGGATCACTGAGTGGCTGGATAAGTCTTCTGACTCTCAACGCATCTAAATCAATGTACATATGTTTCAGTAAGTCTCACATTACAGACGCACCCCAAAACCTAGCGCTCAAACTTCATATGTGTATGCCTTGCACTTGTGACTCTCTATCAAGGCTAAACTCCCTTAAATACCTGGGAGTAATGGTAGATAGTAGATAAGACTGGGGCGCTCATACTCTATAACTAGCTGGTAAAGTCAGAAAATAAGTTTATATTTTTAAATAGTTACGAGATGTTGCCAACACCAAACTTCTGTTTCAAACGTATCGAGCCCTATGCGAGTCTCTAATCAGATACTGCCGAGTGGTGCCGGCTTAAGAATAGTACCACCCCATCTCTACCCGTGGGTGTCGTCAAGGCGACTAATGGATTTTACCCCGGAGGACGGGCAGCAGCGTCGTCTGCGTACTTAAAGCTTTACTGCAATCGCCAACCCGCTCGCCAAGCGTGGCGATTATGGCAATTACCCCCAGGATCTACAAACTAGTAGGTTCTACTGGGGAGACTTGTGCCCAGCAGTGGTCCATCTTATGGGTTGATATGTAATCAGATACTGTATCTGTGCTTGAGGTAGTACTAGCAAAAGTCATATTATTAGTGTAGAGAGAGCCCAACGTTCTGTGCTTAAGGTACTTATGCGCTTACCCTATAGACATCCAACATGCAGTGTTTACACCAGGACAGATGTTCAATCTGTAAGAAAACTTTTTAAACAGGTGGCGTTACTGAGATACCACTTACACAAAATACCTTCACTACCCTTGAACACCAAACGTGTTGATCGCTGTCCTGTACCACACGTGACACGTGAAAAGTACATTTTCCCAACGTCACTATAATACCATAGCCGCTTTTTTATATAATACAATTTTAAAAGTATATAAAGATATTAAAAAAATATAACAGATTTAAATTCAAGTCACATTTAATAGAATGGCTAAAATAATTCTAAAAAGGCCTACTAATATAATACGCACACACACACACAACTTTTGTATAAACAACTTTGTCAATAAATATTATTATTATTATATTATTATTATTATTTGATAATAAGTCATTTCACCAATTAGCCCTTCTGAGAATTAGGCATTTTACTATTTGATCCTTTGAAAATTAGCTTTTTCACGAATAAGTCATTTTGAGAATTAGTCCATTCGCGAATCAATCTTTTGAGACTTGGGTGCCATTTTACGGCCAATCTTATCAGAGACTAGCCGACTACGCAGGATATAATATAGTGCCCAGGTGTATGCGCACACACAAATGCACTCTCTATTCCCTGACTCTCATAGTCTTATGTGATGGAAATTGGACACGACTGGATAGGGATTGAGTGCCGACGGCTTATCGTGGTCTCCGAATATGGTGTATTATTTTTCGAAAACGGTCACATAGCTATGTACCGATAATGGTAACGTTGCTTTACCTCGCATATATCTCGATCTGCTTGGTCGCCACTGAGTCAGAGACCCCTCTGAAGTATTAAGTTTATTACAATAAACAAGAAAGTAAGTAAGTGGTGACGGAAGCGACATCTATACAGCTACGTCGCGTCCAAGTCATAGGCAGTCTTGTTTTGCAGAGTCAGTTCTTCTTCTGTGAAATGGTGATGTTAACGCATAACTGTGTTCGGTTGTAGCAAATGAAATTACTGGGTAAATGAGACTCACGAGGTAC
Organism: Herminia tarsipennalis; assembly: GCA_945859575.2. Lineage (NCBI taxonomy): Eukaryota > Metazoa > Arthropoda > Insecta > Lepidoptera > Erebidae > Herminia > Herminia tarsipennalis. Next base: position 25,207,355 of record OX243834.2, on the reverse strand, counting down.
TGTCTTAAATGAGGAGTACAGACCATTGACATTCAGATCTCACAGGGCTCCAGGGCGAGGTTCGTCTCTTCAATTAGTAGGTAGTATAAAAAGTATATTTATTATTGATTGTTAAGTATAACTATCAATATTTCTAAACAAATTAACAATGTTATTTTTTAAAGAATTTCACTAAGAATGTTTTGTTGCAAATAAAGAGCAAAACATCACGAGCTACAAGTACGCCGTCTACAAGTTTTTATAACATAATTGCTTCGCAGAATCCATCTACTCCACACCCACTCAACACTCGTTATATAAATAATAAGTTAAAAAAATATATTTTACTCGTGGGTACAGTGATTAAAATATACAATGTTTTTTGTCTGCAGATGAAATTATATGAGTAGATAAAGGCCGCACGTAGGTGGTCACAATATAAAACATAGAATACATTACCAATAAATAAAAGTACCTAGTAGTAGTTTTGATCGGTATTTTCAGGGTTGGCCCAAATGGCAAAAACAGAACCCTTATTGTGTCCCTAATAGTCTGTTTGTCCGTCCGTATGTCACAGGTATTTTACTCAAAGACTACACAATGAATATATTCATGAAATTAAGTGAAAAGGCGTCAATTAATATTCATTATGTTGTTATTGAGTGAATGCCTGTGACATACGGATAGACAGACAGACAAACAGACAGACAGACGGACATGACGAAACTTTAAGGGTTCCGTTTTTTGAAATAATATTTAAAGTAAAGTTAAAAGGAAATCTATCACAACTAAGTAGGCTTTGCAACTTAACTAGTAACAGCAGGCAGACCAAGTGAGAAGTAACAAAATTTTCCTACAGATTCCATTGAAGACTTAAGAAGTGGGTTTTGTGTTGTTTTCAATATCTACATAATAATATTTTTCAATGGAATTTTGTACGAAAATTTTGTTACTTCTCATTTGATCAGCTGTTACTCGTAAACTTGTAAAGCCTTCTTAGCTGTGATAGTTTTCCTTTTAATTTCACTATATATTACTACGACGATATAAGGGGGCGTACCACCATCTTTCGCTCCAAGCCAACCTCACCTGCGCGCGGTACATCCTACTGTACAACGAACGAGGCTCTGGCGACCGACTGGTGGCGGTATAACCATCCCAATGCAAGGCGTAGCTAAAGTAATAGGTCAGTGATGGGCAGCAACGTCACTGATGCGAGAGCTACATCCTGCGATCGCCAACCCGCCTGCCCAGCGTAGTGATTATGGGCATTACCCCAAATGCACGAAGCACAAAAGCTATGGCCCTCAGTTCCCGGCAGTCACACTATTCCTAGACATAATGGCGTCCATGGTAACGGCGTGGCGGGGGGTGCTAAGAATCTCCAGGCTACGGAAGGCCACCACAACCAACTGACCCTGGTGACGTATAACGGACGCACGCTACGGCTAGACTCGCATCTGGCACTACTTGAGGTGGAACTTGGGAAGATTAGGTGGCATATCCTCGGGTTAAGTGAAGTCCGAAGAGAGGGGAAGGACACCATAACCCTCGAGGCGGGCCACCTTATGTACTTCCGTGAGGGAGACCAACAATCCCGAGGTGGTGTTGGGTTTCTGATAAATAAATCCCTTTCTGACAACGTTGTGGAAATGTCGAGCGTGTCGAACAGGAAAGCGTACCTCATTATCAAGCTCACCGAGAGGTATAGCCTCAAGTGTACGGACCGACCTCGGCACATTCAGATGACGAAGTGGAGAATATGTTCGATGACATATCGAGGGCCCTCCGCTCCACCACTAAGTCCTACTACAACGTTGTTATGGGGGACTTAGACGCTAAAGTGGGAGTACATAATTGCCCATGGATTTAAAAACAAATGCAAGTCAACTTCCTCGAACGGCAGGGGCTCTTCTTGATGAAGTCTTTTTTTAAGAAGTAGCCCCAAAGGAAGTGGACGGGACAAAGTCCCGACACTATGACGAAAAATGAAATCGACTTAATCATGACGGACAAAAAGCATATATTCAGACACGTCTCTGAAAACTGGAAAAGCCCCTGGAGAGGATGGCGATACAACAGAGCTGCTAAAAGCTGGGGGAGCCCGTACTGAGGGAGCTCCAAAAGCTCTTTAACCCTATACTTGACGATGTGCATTTAAATGCACACTTTTAAAAAAAAAATCTCGACGCGAAAATAAGTTTACTTTTTCATTTTTTTTTCCTACATTCACCAAGTGAATGCTTGTATTGAACATTAAAAATATTACTGAGCACTGGCATCACTTGATATAGTCAGTAGGTCGCAAGATGACGGAGCGTGCGCGTGCGTCTACTGCATACAAGGTAAGAATCGATTGAAATCCTATTTTTTTACATAAAAAAAGAAAAAAGAAGGGATAAAAATAGTACCTAAATATACAGTTTTGTCAATGAATTATAGATTTTGTCAATTTGAATTAGTTTACTTGGTCCAATATTCGTGTTATTTTGTATGTACCTTTAAATGCACATTGCCAAATTGATAACATATTTACCCGCATTTGGTTGTGTGCATTTGTAGATACATTGCCAGTTCAGAAGACATTAACATTGATTCAAAATAATATTATGAATTTCAATTAAATTATTACTTATTGATGATTTATTTATATTTCTTTATTGTTATAGCCTGCTACAATAACTTCGAAAATTTTGGCATTGGTACCAAGTCTGGTATTGGTTCCGACATAGAGAAAAGTGGTTCTTCGGAAGATGAACTTGATTATGCGCGCGAATTGGTGGGAAACAGGATTGTTGAAGATTCTGACGAATCTTCAGACCCACCATCATTGGGATCTTCATTTGAAAACCTTAATTTACTATCTGACAGTGATGAAAATACTACTTGTAGGTATAACAAGTTCAAGGATTGACTTAGATATTAATTCGGATCATCAATTACCTACCATATCTAACTCTGGTCCAGATTCACCATCCATATTACCTTCTGTTACTATTCTAGCTGTGTCAGATAAAAACATTATATCTGGACCATCGTTTAACTTACCGCAATTTTCACCGATTGCTGGTCCAAGTAATTCTAGCACTGCATCTCCATCTAGTGCTACTCGATCAAGGAAAAAAGCTACAGCTGTTGTTGTCAAAAAGAAACTTGTGCTTGTGAAGCGAATAGACACGAAATGGGTTTGCAAGAATACATTTGCGGGTAGAGCATATATTCAAGATAAAACGTTTTCACCGTCAGTGTCACTACAATCTAAGTCACCATTAGAATACTTCCGAATGTTTTTTGAATGACGACCTTATAGAATGAATGGTTCAGGAAACAAACAACAACAACAGTACAACACTGAATGTTACAACGGATGAAATTAGAGATTTCATTGCAATTCACTTATTGATGGGCCTAGTTAACATGCCTGCTTACACTGACTATTGGTCGAAGAAGCTGCGAAACTGAAAGATTTTCGATATGCCATTAGTAATGATCTCATCACCTTTCAAAGAGCTAAGGAGATTTCTAATACATCCAAAGGTTCGCATTTTGTTACACCTCAAACATCTTATTATGGCCGATTTGATCAAATTGGGCACTTGCCATCATTTACAAATAAAGGCAGATGCAAAAATTGTATAAAAAGTCAAACTAAATTCATGTGTGTAAAATGCAAAGTTCGGCTTTGTGCGGTAGAAGGTCATAATTGTTTTTATGATTATCACACAAAGTCAGGTTAATTATTTTACTAAACCAAACCAATTGTTTAGGTGATATTATAGTATCACAATGTTGTTTGATCTAAAAGATCAAATTTAATTATTGATATGTCTGATTATTGATCTCATTATTGATAACATTTACCTATTAAGTATTAAATGCCTTAATTATGGTAAACTACTATCTATTACAACTTTCATAGTACATTTTAGTTGTTTTTTTTTTATAATTTAGTACATTCAGATTCAAAACTCACATATTTGATCAAAACTGATTATTTTGGTGTCTTTATTGCTTATTTTTGATGTATTTAACAAAAATTTCATTATTTTAAAACCTATTTTATTTTTTTCCTGAACATGGCAATGTATATTTTAGTGCACACGCCTTTTCAACGGTGTTAACTCGTCGAAGCTGGCAATGTGCATTTAAATACACATGCTTTATTTCCAAAAATACAATATTTTAATTTTTTTTTGTATTTTTTACATGTTTTTAATACCTAACATATCCATTATATATGGAAAATACAGCGATTATATACATTTAAAAAGCTTGCCAAGTATAGGGTTAATGCTGTCCTGTTTGAAGGGAGAACTCCGGAGGCGTGAAGTAGAAGTGCAGTCATCTTGTTCTTCAAAAAGTGAGATAAGACCCGGCTGAAGAACTACCGACCTATTTCCCTTCTAAGCCACGTTTATAAGCTGTTCTCAAGAGTCATCACGAACCGCCTTGCACAAAGACTTGATGAATTCCAACCACCGGAACAGGCTGGATTTCGAAGTGGATATGGCATATCGAGCACATCCACACAGTGCGGCAGATTAAGCAATGTTTTTAGGGGGGCATTCCTTAACATGTATGGAATGCCCCCCATTCCATACATGTTAAGGAATGCCCCCCTAAAAACATTGAAGTTCAAACTAAGTAGCGGCTACTACAAGACACCTTTTCACCAAATTTAATCGACAGGCAGACAGACAGACAGGACATGACGAAACTATAAGGATTTCCGTTTTAGCCATTTGGCTACAGAACCCTAAAAAGGGAAAAAAATAATCATCTGGACTCAAACCAGGATCTTCTGGTTTCGGGACCGCCCGATGTGCTTCTGCTGGTGCAATTATTATAATCTGATTTTTTCGTACGGCAATGGTTGCGGAACCCTACACTGTCGTTTTTTTGGTAAATCGTGTTTTTTGGAAATTATATTTAGATACAAATGACGTACTGATGAAATTTGAATAATATTTTTTGATCTTACCGACATAATAATAAAAAAATATGAAATTATGAATCAAAAAACATAAATAAAATAAAATAGGAAAAAAATGAAAATAAAATTAAAATAAAAAAGGAAAAGGGGAAAATCCATTTACCATTTACAATGTGCATTATTCAAAATATTCATAGGCTATATATTACCTATGTACAAATAATAATATGAGTGCAAATCGGCGACAAGTCGACTAAATTTGTGCCTTTTAGGAGCTTCCACGGTTTGCGCTGCCTCTGTAACTTAAAATTCCGAAATTCTCTATTAACTTAGGAAGCAAAAAACAACACTAATGAAAAGTCATGATTCTACTAATGCCAAATTGTAAATCAATAGGTAAAGCCTTCGCTAAACAGCAGACGGGGTGGGACGGCAACGCGACGTGAGCAGTTGTGATGCATTAATTGGTATAGAAAATGTCACATAGGGCCGTCGCACTCGCAGTTCGACTAGCAGTCGCATCACGTCGCTGCCATATTTGGCGGAAATACAACAGGAGCGCAGCGTGACGGAGCGCGAGTGAATGTGTGCGACTAGCGCTACGCCTTTTAGAGATATGGCAACATAAGTAACATTTCTATATGTAATAAATGTGTCCTTAGTAACGCGATGTTTGTAACACAGAATAGTTTACGACAGAATAAATTGATATTATAGAAGTATTGATATATAAAAAGTAACAAACCACGATAACATTATTTGACATTTCAATAAGTGTAATACAATTGTGATCAGTGGACGTTAATTTATTGTTTTAATTCATTTAACATGCCTCTATAATGTGTTTTAATCGTCTTAAGTCGTTTACATGTTAATTACAACATAAACTGTGAGTACTTTTACTTTGTCATAACCTATTTCGTGATATAAATATTGTTCACATTACTTGTAACGCAATTGACATTATAGACATGGCTACTTGCATAGCCATGTCTGTCATTATAATATAAACAAACTGTACCTACCTAAGCACCTACTTCTATAATATCAATTTATTCTGCCGTAAACCATTCTGTGTTACAAACGTTGTTCGCGATACTTAGGAATGTTTTTTTCAATACAGTACGTTTAATGAAAATTTGTCTGACTGTAAGCAAATCCCATTTTTTATAAAAATGGCGGTAGGGTGTCGGAAAGGAAGTGCCATACTGACTTAAAGAACAGCACGCTGCGCTCTCTCAACCTCAATAATATAGGTCTTAGCAGCACCACCCCACAATGTGATGCAATACTCAATAAGGGATTGGCAAAATGCGTGGTAGATCATTTTAATGGATTTTTGGTCTGAAGAGTGTCTTAAATTCTTAAGTATAAATATAAGTTTACGGACTCTGGGTACAAGAGCCGGAGTGGTTTAAAGGTTAGGTGTTGATCAATAATTACCCCAAGGTACTTGATATTTTAGAATGGGATTTAAAAATAGGGCGACTATTCTTTTTGATACGGATACTTGCCTTTTTTATTCGCGTAATAAATGAAAATTTTATAACAATAAATCGCAGTCAGTTAAAAAAAATATTCAATAGAAATTATTCATCAATATATTTTAGACGCCCGTCAAAGTATCGCCGCGGAAGATTTTTGCTCACACCGACAAAAAATGCGCCTTGTTTGATGGATTACATGGCAATAAGATCTGCAAGAGGGATACTTCTGACCATAGTAAAGCTCATTTACTACCAACATCCCTAACATAGTGTATTAGAAACTGGGCAACTAGCCCACTTGGGCATCTATCCTAGTTTTACTCTACACCATATAAAAGAACTGATGCAAATTACACTAAACATTTATTATTATACTAATATTATACCTATATTATAATAAAAATTGTAACATGAGATTAAATATATTAACCTCCATTGTACAAATTAGTAGGAGCATCTACTTACAACCACTGTATAGTTTGACTACAACTGTAAAAACTGTATGTGCTTAAATATTGGCCAAGGTACTGCTAACCTATTGCACCATGAAAATGTTAACCCAATCCACCCTTTTGTTGTCAAGTCAATCAATCAATCAATCATTATCAAGTCTCCCAGTCACACGAATCGTGTTCATTTCAACTCTAATATTAACGAAGGCGCTGCCGTAGCTAGTTAATAAATAGATATTTGAAACATTACGACTTACACTAAGTTACCGGAAATTGCAAAGGTCGACACGCGTTTGATCCATAAAATAGTAGATATTACTAACAATAAATATTTTGTGGACACCGCATGTCATAACAATGACAATATTACGAGTATTTTATAGAGAGACATTATTATTTCTCATAATAATTTTAACCTATACCTGATACTATAACCGCCTGGGTGATGCTATGAATGCTTTTTGGCGCAACATCTGGTCGGTGCTGAATCTGTATGATAGATAGATTAGAGCGCCTCATAACGATTGTTGATGTCACCATCCCACATGAAGATAATTTCGTGAAGGCAGAAAAATATAAAGAAATAAATTTGCGAGATTGTTGACATGTGGGATGTGGATTCAGCAATCGTTATGACGATAGTCGTTTCAGTTTATGGACTGCTTGCGCAGAGCCTCGACCAACATCTACAGAGGCTTGCGTGGGGAAGCTGGATCAAGAGTCTGATGCAGAAGGTGGTAGTCCTCGGCACGACACGTATTGTGAGGAGGTTCCTCTCTCTGGGGTCCTAACCACCGGTGGTTTGGTCCCTGTACCCGACGCCGGTGGGTGGGTTCGCTATTTTTTAAACAACTAAATGTTTTTATTATTCATACATGAACATAAAAGAACATTATAATAATAATTAAATGTTCTGTACGAAGCATACTCGAGTGGTGTAGCCCTGTCTGGAATCCTTAATAAGGAGTTCACATTGACATGTTGGAAAGGTTACAGAAATGTTTCTTATACCATTTATGTTTTGTGAATCAGCACTTACTAACTTCTATAAAGTGACTATATTGAGGCGATGCACTATTGCAAATGTCTATTTCTTATGTAAAATTTATTGTTCTATTCTATTACACAAATTTTTTTTTTCTGTACCACAAATATGTGGTCGTCTTAACAATGGAACAACTTTTATGTTACCTAGGTGTCGGGCTAACCTTGGCAGTCATTTACCGGTGCTACGTATGTGTTTTACAGCCACATTGATATTTTCAATGCATGAATCAATCAATGTTTTCAAGAAATTTTGTTTCCAACAAGACTTCAATAACTGAATTTAAATTTAAATAGTTAAAAAAAAAAGGAATTGTGTTCGTTTCTTTTCTTTGCGTGCTGTGTTCCCTCTAAGTAGGTTATACATTAAACAATTTTTATTACCTATGTTTGTGAACCTTTTAATAAAAAAAAAATGTTTGTGGAAAAAAAGTGTACCTACTATTACATACACTAACTAAAAAAAAAATGGATGTCTGTAAAGTCGGTTCACGGACGATAATTTTACGTGATAACATCATAAAAAACATTGATGACATATCGCCATTCGCATTGCTTAGCAACCAATCAATAACGTTAGTTCCAATTGTATCACATATCATGTCGCTGCAATCGCCATTCGATGTTGCTTAGCAACCAATCAATAACGTGACTACGTGACACTTTTTCGTGTGTAAGTTCCGGTCATTAATTTATAAGACGTTATCACATTAAAAAATTACAATTGCAATTATACGGCAATCTCTAACCACTTTTAGGGTTCCGTAGCCAAAATGATAAAACAGAACCCTTAATAGTTTCGCCATGTCCGTCCGTCCGTCCGTCCGCAGGTAATCTCAAAGACTGTAAATACTAAAACGATGTAATTTGCATGGATGTTCATTTCTACTTATTTATATGAAATTAAAGGAAAACTATCTTAAGAATAAGCCGCAATTTGATTCCTTTGGATGGCATTGAAGGTGTTCAACCTTGCCTCCGCAAACATACCGGCTCTACATAAGATGTATATAGACGTTGTTATACTGCACGCAAATTCCGTGCCAATTATGGTTTATTTATTTATTAATATAAACATTAATTTGTCCCAACTCCATTATGTCCCTGTAATAATCAGATTATTATAGAATGGGCAACTAATGAGCGCTCTTACTTTATTACATTTATGTAGGAATATTATAATTAATTCAAGGAGACATTTCGAATTTCGTTTTAATCTCTTTCCTCTCAATTTGATCGAAAAGGCCTCCAATTTCTATACAAATAAAAACAGGGTCAGCAATTTAGATAAGCATCGAAATATAAATAAAATGCTTTGAATGAAGGCAATTTCTTTGAATACCAACGTTTAGTTATATTGTACTGCTGTTTATATTTCCATGGCTCCTACGTAGACTATCGTATGTCCAAAAACGCAACTTTTCAGGTGAGAGATTTATAGATAAACGTGTGTGTAGTTTTGTTGTTTTTTAAGACTTGGATTTATTTTTTTCACTGCGTATAAATCCAAATAGTTTTATTTATTTACATAGATTTACCAACATTTGTTAACACAATTTCATTTTATAACAATAACAGTGCAAATTACAGATAGGCCATATGTAACAAACAATTATAGGTAAATACAGCATTTACAAAAAATAAACAGCTTAACCTAAACTACTAACTAAAAATGAGTTAAGAGTATTTTTGATTTTGTATTATTTTTGAGAATTGTTGTAATAATGTTATTCGGTGGAAGCACATAAGTTAAAAAAATAGTACTAAACATATGCGATCTTTTATGTCATCATATAACTGATAAAAGATATCGTAGGTGCTATTCCTATGTGCTATTTACCCCATTATACTTGGGAAAAAACTAATATGTTTTTTAGGTATGATACACATGCTATGCATTCTTAAATAAACTCCAAACAAATAATTGGAAATAGGTTACAAATTGTAAGTAAAATTGACCTTGAAACTATATCATAATTGTAGAAGGCTAATAAAATCTAATTAATTACACTAAAAAAACTTTTTGGTTGTAGGTATACTGACAAGCCTTTTAATTATAAAAACTTGTAAAATAAAACACTAAAACATATGTATTTCACTACTTCTTTATATATCAATCTTTAAATATTAGGAGATCATTAAGTTTTTACTACAACATCTAGAACCTTTTTTAATATCAAATAAGCATCAGGCATAAACTAAAATAATGTAAAATAGGATAATTTATAATACTTGTCAATTTACAACACAGAAAGTTATGCAAGAATAAAAATATGCTCACGCCTTAAGCTATGCACCCGTCGTTCGCCAACTATGTTTAAGGCCCCACATTAGGTTCCACAGATCATTCGATTGCCGTTTGCTGCACATAGTTTGAGAGTAGTTTTATTTGGAAACTAAATCTAATACTAATGTAGTCACCAAACTACTTGGTGGAATAATAAAGTGCAGTAAAATATCTGGCCGTGAACTCTCATTGAGTGTTGTTGGGATCAGGGCGTTTTCTTTTAATTAGCTTTAATCATTTGAAATGTTTTAACATAAACCATTAATTCATGGATACTTTCATTCATCCGACCCTAATTAAAATAGGTATGGTTGGGTACAACCAATTAGAAACGAAACAAAACATAGCTTGCTAGCTTAATTTATCTCTAATATTGTGTGGAAAGATATGTAATTCCTAAATATTAAAATCACATAACACCACACACATCCCATTTGATTCCAAACTAGGTGGAGCCATACTTAAATATTTCTAAATACAAACATTTTATAAATAAATAAGAGCCAGACACACCAGAGACAATGCTTACGTAAATTATGGTACTTTATTTGAGATTTAGTTTGCATAAAAGCCTAAATTGTAAATAAATTATTTGTTCTGGCCCATAGAAAGGATAAAACCATAAAAAAATATCCCTGTAAATAATCGCAAGTTATAAGTACGTTACCTGATTATGATATTTCCCACATTAATAATGGCATGTATTACGTACGATAATAAAGTTAATAAATAAATAAAATAAAGTACAATACCGTATTTATGGCATACTGTATTATTTCCCATCACGTTGCCACGAATCTAAACGTTTGTATTACGTGCTATGGCTTTGGTCAACTAATGTAAAAAACTACGAAATATTCTAAAATATGTTCTAATATATATAATCTAAAATGGCCTATTGGTCTAGTGGTTAGTGACCGTGACTGTTAGTCACGGTCACTAACCACTAGACCAACAGGCCAGTGATATAAGAACGTAACATAGTATGTTAAATTTTAAAACTATGACAGCACCGAGCTAGCCCTCCCCGACTTCATGTGGTAGGTACTTGTTTGTGACACTCCGAGGTTGCTTTTTCACACTTGTGAATGTCGACATACACCGGCGTATTAACATTCACTAATTCGGAAATTCACAATTACGAGTACATATAAAGGCAAAGGTTTTGTTTTGTTCTTGTACCAAACAGTTTTAATTTCGTACTTATATAGTAGATAGCTACAGCTTCTCAAAAAGATTGTCGAAGAATAATAAAATGTAAACATACCTCTTTTCATCATTCCCAAGAGCTTAATTTGTTCAATATTATTTAACCAATTCAATACTATGGCCTACTTATACTCATACATACTGCAAAAAATGTTTATACGCAACTCTGCAAAATGTCTTTTAGTGAAAATACTTAAAACGTGAACGAAAAAACCACTTGGTAAGATTTCGATGTGCGGGCTAGGTCTAAATCTACCGAATGACCGAATGCCTATTTTTGATTTCAGACTACGATTTGAACATTTTGAAATAACATGTGGGCATGTATACATGTTGTCTTTACTAAATGAGTACCTACACTTTATTGAAACCCAATTTGCAATTTAAAATAATCTTAAATTAAAAAGTACTAATCTACATGCTAATTCAAAATTTTAAAAGGCAAACTGTGTAAGTGCTTAGTTTTATCTCCTAAAATTAACTTTAAAACAATAAGTGCATTTTCTTAGAACATTAAATTGTGAAAGCCATTAGTTTTATGGTTACATGGAAAAAGGCATTTTGGGGATAATAAAGATGCCACTTTAACGCATTTCGGTAGGTAAGCGCCTTCGGGCAAATCTATTCGTGAAAAGGGTTCGCCTACCTACGTCTTACGTCTCCATCGATACACTTTAGACACGCAATGTTGCCACCCTCAAGTGCCGCGGTTATTTGCTATAAGATGTTAAAATAGCATTCATGATACTCATTCATGTATAAAAAGAAAATCGTCTAAGTTTAAAGAAAACAAAAAAAGTAATCGGTTTTGATAATATTATAAATTACTAGCAGACCCTTGCAACTTCGTCCGCGTCATTTTTCCCTGTCTTTGCAATTAATACAAAACTACTAAAATCGCGATAAAAAAAACGATCTATTCTCATACCTACCAAATAAACAAAAAAGAAATCCATTAAAATGGGTCGAGCCGTTTTGGAGGAGTTTGACCACAAACACTGTGACGCAAGATTTTTATTTAGTAAAAGCACGTAAGTTTATGGGAGGGTAAGAATAAAGCTACATTTCCAAACTTTTTTAAGAAAAATGAACCGCCTTCAGGGAAAACGAAAATGAAGCACATCACCGAATGCAAAGTAACAAGAAGCAAACCAACAAAAATACCTAGATAACCTTAAAAGATTACCTATATTCTTTCCGCCGCAAAATCATGAAAATTTCACAATTAATCGATACTTATACTACAAAGAGAACATTAATAAACTAATGTACCTTGGCACTGAATACAAAACAAAACTAATATTCAATTCATTACATTCGGTAGAAATACTCAATTACGTACACATGATGGCAACCCATTTCGCTCCCTACTTTCATATGAGCGTAACGTAAGTAGCGTCAGTTGCGTGAGCAATCTATTGACTGTGTAATTTATATCTTTGAGGGAATTTTCATGCTGAGACATTATTAAAATAAACGATGAAACACTCACGTACTCAACGCGGAAACTTGCTGAGAAATATACGTGAAGTGTCTGTGCAATATTATTTCCATAGCTTGCGAAAGTAGAAGAACACATTTTTTTATTTTATTTACCAAGGATTATAGTCGGAATTACTAAACTAGTCCACGTTATTTAATATTTTTAAGAATCCAATTTTAGCGTAGGTACAGTTTCAGTTTATTGTAGGGAACGAGGTTAGAATTACAGACAGGTGTTTTTATTGGGGTTCTTTTGTGTACGTTTAGTTTAATGTTTTAAAACATCGCCTCGAGAAAGGGTATGTGGGTCATTTACGTAAAATCTCGCCTAATGATTTCAATTACCTTATAGGTATTATGTAAAAAATGTTGTTTATATTATTAGTACCTACCACCTAATGTAATGATTGAATTACTTAAAATATAGCTGTTATTTACATAATTTATAGCTACGCTATAATGTTATTTTGCTATATTACTCGTGGATATAAAATATTTTCCAATTGTATTGATTGTTACATCAACAGTAGATAGGTATGTTAATGCTCACAAATCAACCGAGTAGTGGTAGGTATCGTTCTCAAAGCTCAGACGGAATCATTATATTAGCAACATATATTCAGCGCTGTGATGTGGTTCGCTGCAACACAGCAATGTGCTTAGTGTGGATCTATCTGTCGCAGTTTCCTAAGATAAGCTAGTTTTAAGTTTAGATTTCGATGTTTATATATGGTAAATATTTCTTCTTCTTCTTATATTGTGGAATGAGCTACCTGACGAGGTTTTCCCAAAAGACTATATACTATAGTTCTTAAAAAATATATATATACATAGAAGTTACATAAGTAATGTAAGGAAACACAAAAAAAATATAATAGATAATTGTGACTGTGACTAGTATTTTGTCACTTTATAGCCTGAAGTAACACAGCTCCTTTTCATAGCCATAACCCAGGTCGCAAACTAGTATTTATAAATTAACTAGCTTTCGCCCGCTTGGATGTTGGTTATCGCAATAAAAACTATCATATTTCCTTCTTCGGGACTCAAACTATCTCCATACTTAATTTAATCTAAGTCCGTTCATCGGTTTAAGCCTGAAAACGTAATAGACAGACAGAGCTACTTTCACAATAATTATATTAGTTTGGATATACCTACCTAAATGATCACTACAACTGAATATCATAATGTGGCGACTGCCTCTGTGGCGCGGTGGGAGTGTATCCGACTGCTACGCAAGAGGTCGTTTGATTCCCACCCGGGACACCACTTTGTTTGATCCACGAATTGTTGTTCCGAGTCTGGGTGTACTTTGTGTCCGTGACTTGTATGTTTGTAAAGTCCCTCGCGACACAGGGCTAGAACCCTACTGCGGGTGTCGTCTTTTATTAAAAAGAAAATGTTATTAATCTGAATATCACTTCACTGGCCTGTTGGTCTAGTGGTTAGTGACCCTGACTTCTAAGCCGGAGGTCGTGGGTTCAATCCCCATCCCGGATAAAACTTTGTATGATGAACGCGATGGTTTATTCTGTGTCTGGGTGTTATTTACCTTTAAAGTGTATGTATTTAAAAATATTTAAGTATGTTTATCAGTTGTCTGGTTTCCATAGTATAAGCTCTGTTTAGTTTGGGATCAGGTAGCGTTGTGTGAGTTGTCCCAAGATATTATATTATTGTCTTATGCAATGTAATGATTAATTAATATTTTGCTTACGTATTGTTTTAACACTTTAGTTGAACTTAAGTCAGCTTAATTTCCAATTTAAATATAGCTTTGAATATAAGCCCGTTGGAATCAAGATAAGGTGACACGAAGACTTATGGTAGTTACTTAAGTAAGCTACATTAAGTACGACGGCCTTAAAATACTGAGATAAGGAGTATCTGTACTATATTCACCTACTTTCGGCATAAGATTTAGTATAAGATAACTGAAAATAGGTTTTAAGTGTGACGCAATTGAATGGATATCTATTTAACTGACTTGATGAACTCGTAAAAGTTGATCGAGGTAAATTCAGCCAAGTAAGTCACTTAATATTTGCAACTATCTAAACCATCATAACTTTAAAAACATTGTGACTATCTATGTTGATTATCTTTAACTTGATTTTAAGGCGGCTATTTTGTTCATATCTAAATTTTCGTGAATATGTGATATGACATAATGGTGCTGAGATGCTTTGAAAATTTTCAAATGTTAAGCGACTAATGTAGCTGACTGTACATACCTTCAAGTTTGTTTTTACGGGAGCATTTTAGATTGTACTGGGCTCATACACTACTGCGGATTTCTCTTAAAAAATAACAATAACATAATTATTTATTTATTTTGTATTAGGAAACAAACAGCTTGTACGTTTTCTTCAAGGCAAAATTACAGTTTAGGTACATAAGTATACATACATATTTGTTAGTATGTAACAAAATTTCCAAAAAGTAGTAATATAAAAAAGTTTAAAATATCTAATATTATAAAGTTTAGTAAACCAATAAACCATTAAAATAGAAAATATTAAAATAGCTATAGCTCATGGTCATCGAGAATTTTGCAAGGTTGTAATTTGCAAATATCATCAATTTGAATGGAAGTCAATAACGAACAATGTTGCAGAACTATAAATCGTTTTAGTAGTTTTAATCACATCGTATAACACAATCAACGCTGTACACTTTGTTAACAACGTTAAGGCTGTAATAAAAACCAAGGAGATATAACTGTTGTCTTCAGTTACATACATCTGTACCTACTTATATTATAAATGTGAAAGTTTTGATGTATGGTTGTATGGATGTTTGTTATTTAATCACGTCAAAATAAAATTAGGTCAATAAAAGTCTGGAAGAGCACATACTCGTAACACACTTTTAATCCCAGAAAAATGCACGATTCCCGTGGAATAATTTGTTTTTCAAAATTTTTCACGCGAACGAAGTCGCGGGTGACTGCGAATCAGACCATGTTATTAGGGGTTAAAGTATGACATTTCCGATTTGCACGGAAAAATTAAACCGTTTTTTTTGTAAGATATTACATATTTATTTAATCAAAATAGTTACCCTCATTATCAATACATTGCTGCTATCCAATCATGTTAAAGCATTTTCTGGGCAGGAACATTTTTTATCACGTAAAATTGTCTAAATCACGAAAATAATGGTAGGCAGTTAGAGCAAGGTATGGCGAGGATGGAGGATGACGTATGGGCGTTCGTTTTAACTGCAGCTCCTGTAGAGTTAAACCGGTTTCTTATGTAGTGTAAGGGCTTGCGTTACCATGGAGCATTAATGGTAAAGAACAATTAACGAGTCGAGGCTGTTTCACTGCAAGTTGTTTCACCATCATTGTACGAAATTCGGCACAGTAAACATCTGCTGTTATTGCTTGACCATACCTGAGAAAGCCATAGTGAATAACACCACGAAGAGACCATAAAACAGTTACCAATAGCATTTTATTAGTAATCTTTTCTTTAGGGCACTGTTGCGGCGTTGGACTTGGGGTCAGCATCGCTTACAGTTATCATCCTAAAGAATCCACTTTTCGTCACATGTCACAATTCGATCTAATATTTCTTCATTTCTGTACTGATTCGACAAGGCAGTGCAAGTTTCAAAGCGCGTTTCTTTCGACAGATCAGTCAAATCATGAGGCACCCATTTTTCTTATTATTCATCTGATTGATTTTGTGCAAATGAGTCAATATTTTAGGTAAGATAATGTTAAACCATGCCACTAATTCCTGAGTAGTTTGACTCGGATTGGCTTCCACCAACTCCTTCAAATCAGCGTTATTCACCTGTGTGGGCGGTCTTCCACGTAGGTAGTTCGTTCTTTAAGTCGAAGGTTTCATTACAAAAAAATATATCCGACTTCAAAAATAAATACCTACAAGGCAACTAAAAAGCAATAAAATAATATACCTAGAATAACAAAAACAAATTAAACATTTTGAAGTTGGTGCCATGAAATAAGTAGTAGTCTACAGATACTCTCATTGGTTTGTTAAATAAGACAATTACAAATAACACTGTAACAATCGAATTGCCGGCTAGGAAAAGAATCCTTAAGCCTTTGATTACTACAGGCATATTAAGATGCATACGGAATAGAGACTCACTACACAAAAAGATGAAATTGTCACCATGTAATGAAACAATTGCATTATCTTATAAACGTTACAGAAACTTTTGTAACAAAATATTAAAAAAAGCAAAAAGACAATATGATTTCGACGAAATAAATAGAGCCGGACGCAATACAAAAGCACTCTGGGACGCCATCAAAACCGTAACCAACACATCCAAATCCAGACACACGTCGTCTAAGCTTTTATCTTTCTCACATTCTTAAATTCTTTCCTGTAATACTGGTAATAAATTCTTCATCAATATCGGAAAAGATCTCGCAGATAAAATCACCAGTACTACCGTATCACAACCGTCATATACAACAGGCACACGTTCCGTCTTGCCCTCGTTCGTACTGGAAAGAACTGAGGACGATGAAATCCGTTCAACTATTAACTCTTTAAGATCAAGTGTAACAGCAGGGTCAGATGGAATATCCACAACAATACTGCAGAGGTACTCTTCTATTCTGGCCCCTATCTTATGCTATATATTTAATTTGTCATTAGAAACTTCCATCTTTCCAAATGCATTCAAAAAGGCAATTATTCATCCAATTTTTAGGGGTGACGACGGACATCTTATTACGAAGTATAGGCCAATAGCAGTTTTGAGTGCCCTCTCAGAAGTATTTGAACGTATTATAAATAAAAGGCAAAGAAACTATTTAGAACATTATTTCCTCATATCACACCAGCAATTAGGCTTTCGTAGAAATAAATCTTCATCTGATGCCGTTCAGGAACTACCAACCTTTATCGTTAACAATCTAAACAACAACAAAAAAGTATTTACGATATTTTTGGATTTAACGAAAGCCTTTGACAACGTTCCTATTCCCGCGTTTTTGCTAAAACCAGAAAACATCAGTGTCAGAGGCCCACAACTCCAGTTGTTTAAAAGTTATCTCACAGATAGAACACAGATGGTCAGATTAGACAACTACATTAGTGAAGAGATTTCTATTCAATACGATGTACCATAGGGTAGTGTCCCTGGACCAAAATTATTTTTTGTGTTTGTAAATGACCTTTGCACCCTCGCGACTCCAAACACACAAATAGTTTCCTACGAAAATGATCCTGCAATAACCATATTTGCAAAACTCATGGTCAGAACTCCAAAATAAGGCTCATTTTGCATTCAATTCTGCTTTAAATTGGCTTTTATCTCACAAAATGACCCTTAATACTGCCAAAACTAAATATATACATTTTTCAATTAGCTCAATCACTCAACACACACAATCTGATCAATTGGTTTCGGAGCACATAATTATAGGACAAACATACAAACATGGATTTTTATTTAAATAGATACCTAATATTTTTTCTTTAGCCCAATACATTTTAATCAGATTGTTATGATCTGCGAGAGAATGGATGGGTCTATTTCTTGGCTTATCTCAGCCGGTACTAACCCTGATATAGTGCGATCATATGTGTAATAGTTCATAGTCATAAACTGGTTAAATCTGTGGCCCTACTAATTTAGAAATACTTGATTTGACAATATAGACAACAATATTATTACTATTACTATATATTTTGTTTTTTACTCTTGGATAAAAAGGTCTAACCGTAAATACCGAAACGTAAATGAACTACTGATTTTATCAACTTTTAGGATGAGGAGATCTTGCCAAAATACGATACTGAAATTAATGTGAAAAAGTACAGGATTTGTGAAAGAGGTACCTACAATGTTTTTTACAGCCTAAGCCGCTGGCTTTTGAGTCGTAATTTTGAGGACATTTTCCTAAACTGATGCTGACATCAGGTATGTACACGGAGTACCTCCCCAGGGGTATTACAGTATTGGAAATTGATTTTCCCAGTGCCTGCAATTCCCGTATAGTATTAATTGTAAAAAAAATACTACTATTGCCTCACATGTTTCTGGCATGATTTGATTTATAGACTGCTTTGTATGAATCATTAGTTACTTTGCTAATAATATTGCCTATTATTAGCAAATTATTGATTATTATTTTATTTGGCCTTCTTTATGTTAATTGTTATTCTTAACTATTGTGTTTAGCTGTAAGTTTTCTTAAATTTTTAAATAAATAAATAAATAGTCTTAATGTTAATGCCAGTTTATCGGTTTGTCATCATCATTCTTAATTTAAAATTATCGTCCGTAAACCGATTTCAAAGACAGCCATTTTTGTTTTTTTTACAATTTTATATTAATAAGCACTGTATTGCCAAATTACCAACTGTGGACTTGGGTATTCAATTTAAATTAATTTAGGTAGATTGTCCGGCAGTTACACTTATCTCTTAGAATTAATCCAACAAAATCATTTAATGTGTACCTATGTATTTTAAAACCAAAGCTGTGGGTCACTAGACGGTCACGGCATCTTAACTGTTTGCCTTGTTTGCCGAGATAAATGTTTTAATACGCTTTTATTAGCTTCATACGTATGTTAGTATGTAGGTATGTTAGTATGTATTGGAATCTTTGAACGTGTTTTCCACCTACTTCAGAACGTCGGATTTAATTGACACTTCAGGCACTTATCAAAGACCGATGACAATATAATCTGATAAAAAAGGATTTTTTTAAATTCATCCCCTAAGGGAGTAAAATAGTGGTTGTAAGTTTCGAAGTTAGATGTGTGGAATTTCATATATGGCTTATTGGTTTAAAATAAAGTAAACATATTTCGGCGTTTTTGAAAAACCAAGCCCCAAGGAGGAAAAATAGGATTTGCAAGTTTTTATAAAACTCTGTTAATTTTAAAGTTAGATCTATGAAATTTCCTACTTGGCTTTCAGGTTTAACCAAAAAATGAAACATAAATAATAGTTTAAAAAACACGCTTTTGTAAAATTAAAAATACCTGTACTTAAAAGTAAATAAATAAAAAAAATCAGTGTAACGTAAAAAAGCGTGTAATTTTTCTGTCTTTACTTATAATTATCTGTATTTTTTTTATTTAAGCTTGTTTGTCAGATTAGCTATCGGATATTGGTTACAAATATCTTAAGCAGTTTAGAAAATCAATTTTTTCTTAGTGGTGAATTAAAATGCTTGATTTAATTGTAACTATATATTTCAATAAATTCCTAAAAACTGCAATATACCAAATATTGTGCTATCGTATCAATGAACCCAAAAATTAAAATACAGCATATCTAATCATTTTCTTTATTATTTTGTATTGATGGCCTTGAATGACTTTTGGGGTGTATAATTTTCTTAAGGAGAATCATCAGACCAAACAACAAGAAGCCATAACTACGTAACATAAAGTTTATTATAGCCACTATAAATAGGCACTCGGATGAAACTTCAGCCATTACGCTCCCGATTGTCTTCTGAGGAAATTGAACCGCACCGGATTGTAGGCTAGATTCGACGTTCACAACTAAATGTTGATGCTTAGGTAAGTATTATCAGCCGGGTTAACTGACTCTACTGGCGAATTCCAGTTACAGATACTGGAGGTAGCCAGTAGAAGTCAATTATCGTAATAAAAAGTATCCTTTGTTCTTCCCCAGGATACCTACCACCTATTTCTTTACCAAATCTTATTACTATAGAATGAACATTAGAACTAGTAGTTACTTTAAATTAAAAAAAGGTGTATTCCTTTTAGTATATTATACGTCTATCGCAGTTTGAATGTCACTCGCCACAGCAGCAACGCCGGCGAGGCGCGGCGTTTTGATTTTAATCTATGTAGGTAACTACTTCTTGACGGGAACCAAATAGATTCGAAACTAAACTGACCTTGAAGTTACAGCCTATAGATTGTATCTATTGAACTTGAGTTATACATATTTATTAACTTGATTAAAACTATTTTTCTCTTTGGAGTTTTAAGCTATTACATTTCACTTGTTTATAATCAGTATTTCTGTTATACCTATCTATTAAGTATTATTTTCAAATAATGATCTTAAGGAAGTATTTTTTTTTTATAATTTGTAATTTTTTTAATCTTATAATATTTTCAATTTACAGATTTTTGCACATTAGCTTTTTTTGGACTTATATATGATCTACATAAATATGATCTCGGACTACCACATGTGTGTCTACCTACGTTTAACCTACCTGTCTGTCTACGTTTGTGTATTCATATAGGTAAATTAAATAATAGTAACACGAATCTATTGTATCGGCGGCAACATAATTTCGAAACATAAAAAAATAGCCGGATTGATATTTCATAATTTTGATTTAACCATGGACATGACCCACGGCCCAACATGTGCTCTTTCAGTCATATTTCTTACTTGGCGATGGGACATTGTTGAATCTTGCTAAGCTGTTGTTCACCCCATTGCTGTTGATCTGCTCAAATCCTTTTTAATATTCATAATATCACCGTATAAAGTTAAAAGAAATCTATTTTCCATGAACTTAGTGAAAAACTTCGACTGCCTATCTCTTCTACTTACGATAGGAACACGTGAAAGCCTCACAGTGCGGAAAACATCGCAAAATGTTCCCTACACCTTTAATGTTAGTTTCTCCCCGATACAGATATTATTTTAGATGTCCTACCCGTAAGCGATATCGTTTACGGTTAGAAGGAAGTTTTATGTAAGCTTGAAAACTTTCAGGCAATATTCCTTTAAGATTCCGGACACGATTTGCTCGGCATAAGAACGCTTTAACCATACATAATGCCTCCAAATGTGCTTATTTGGGGCTCAACTAAAGTTATAAATATATATTATGTACGTATGAATGGAGTAGAGGTAAATGTCGATGAGAGTGATACAATACCTAATATTTAATTAGTATGTTCATTTTCTCGAGACTAAAGATGAAAAAAGGTAAGTGTTAGAACGGTTTTTTTTGTGGAAAAAATCACATTATTTCATTAAAAAAAATGTCGTTCTAACACTCAACTTTTTTTTCATTATGTACTGACCATTATTTTTTATCTCTTTTTGATTTTCTCAAATATTCAGTTTATAGTTAAAAAAAACTGGCCAAGTGCGAGTGGGACTTGCGCACTGAGGGTTTTGTACAAACTTATAGGTATGTAAATAGTTCGAGACGACGTTCGAGTTAAAATGCTCTTGAAACATCTGCTATTTTATTTATTTTTTATTTTAAATTATGTAATATCACACTAGTGCATAACTTTTTACTATGTACTTTTTTTTAAATCAACCTCGAATGGGAATCGTCTCTGTACTACAGGTACAGATACATACTGGTTAATTGAATAACCTAGATAGGAATATAGCAACAGACTACATCAACATGTTGGGTGAGCAACATGTTAATGAAGTCTTCGTACACCTTCCCCATATTCATAATAAACAAATGAATTAGCAGACGTTTTAAGAGTATTTAAACTATCGAGCTTCTTTTTAATTTTGAAAATGGAATTAAATTAAATACATTTAAAATGTTTGCTAATTTATTTGTTTACTATAAATAAGGGGGTTAAACTATATGACCAAGGCCTTCGATTATGTTGACCATAAAATTTTGCTACGTAAGCTAGAGGCATACGGGATTCGAGGAAACGTGTTGGATTTGATAAATTCTTATATGCATAATAGATATCAGCTAACACAAATTAGTCGAATATCGTCTAACACTAAAACAGAATGTTTCTATTCGTCTAGTTTAAGAGAAGTTAATTACGGAGTCCCTCAGGGTAGCGTATTAGGTCCCCTGTTGTTTCTTGTGTACATAAACGACTTGCCACAGTGTACCAAGCATCCAATGATTTTATTTGCAGATGATAGCACGATAATACATAAATGTGAAGATATTGACAATTTAATGAGGAAATTAATACTTTTTTAGCAGATATAGTGACATGGCTTAGACATAATAATTTAATTGCAAATCTAAATAAGACAAATATGATGACATTTACAACTCGTCAAAACAAAGCTACTAGTAATAAAGTGTATGAAATTGTTTATAATGGTAAAAGAATAGAGCATCTTAATTACACAAAATTTCTAGGTCTACATATAGATAAACATCTAAGCTGGTGGGATCAGGTAGAAAGCGTATGCAAAAAATTAAATCAATGCTCTTACGCACTTCACATGCTACGCAAAATAGCCAGTAAACATGTAGTCCTTACAGCATATCACGGTTTCGTAGACTCAATCCTAAGATACGGAATTATATTCTGGGGAAATTCTAGTGGCAAAGATATGGTTTTTAAATCTCAAAAAAGATGTGTACGTGCGATGTGCAACTTACAACAAACTGACAGTTGTAAACTTCACTACAAGGAACTCAGAATACTTACCGCGCCTAGTCTTTATATTTATGAGAGTGCCGTCTTTGTCAAAAGTAATATTAATAATTACGAAAACTGTAATAATAGGAGGTATCCACATAAACTTCGAATACCCAGCTCTCGCACTGCGCTATCTAGTAACAGCGTCATCAGTATGGCCCCGAAAATTTATAATAAGTTGCCCCATTCGGTAAAAAACATCACAAATATTGACAAATTTAAAAAAACATTAAAACTTCATTTAATAGATAAAACTTATTATTCCGTATTAGAGTTCTTAAATGAAAAAATTGTTTGAGATGTGTGACATGGCTGGTATTAGGTAATATTTATGACATTTTATTGTTTAATTAAAATTTTGAATTTTCTTATAATTGTTGACCTTATAGATATTATTATTACTATTTTTATGTCCAAAAAAAGACAATACAATGTATTTGTCTACTATATTTAAGCGACAGATTGCTAAATTAATAGCATTTAATATATATGCTGACCTTGGTACAATTAGTGTATCACAGCAATCAGTTAGTTCTACCAACAATTCTTCTAGGATCAATAATGAAACTCCTAGTTTAAACTAGTTAACACGCGATCATAATTTTGAATTATGTGTTGGTAATAAAATTGTAACAAACAATTTAGATCTAGCGCAAACATTTAATAATTTCTTTGCTGAAATACCTATAAACACAACCAGCTCCTTAAATTCATGTCCGGCTAAAGCCCAATCACTTGTAAGAAGCAGTGTGAAAGAGTGTACTGTACCATTTAGTTTCAATTTTATAAACCCCCATGACATAATAAAAATATTTAAGTCAATTAATTGCAAAAAGACAGCAGACTTATTGGGTATTTCTGTTAAATTAATTAATTGCATTATAATTAAAATAGCACCACATTTAGCTACAATATTTAATCGATGTGTTGATACCGGCGTGTTTCCTGATTTAATGAAACACAGTAAAGTAATCCCTTTGTTCAAAGCCGGTTCAAAAAGCGACCCTAGTAATTTTAGACCTATTTCTATCTTACCAGCTATTAGTAAAATCTTTGAAAAGGCCATACTAATGCAGTTAGAAACACATTTTAAATCTAATAATCTACTGCATAGCCAACAATATGGATTCACAAAGGGTCGTTCGACAGTAGATGCAGGCTCTAAACTACTAAAACACATATATAGTGCCTGGGAAAACTTGCAGGACGCCATTGGTGTTTTCTGCGACCTCTCAAAAGCATTTGATTGTGTGGTGCATAGTACACTTCTGCTGAAACTTAGGCATTACGGCATTACGGGTACAGCGCTTAATCTTGTTGCTTCTTATCTTAGTGAGCGAATGCAGTATGTAGACATTAACGGAATAAGGTTGTCCGGATCAACAGTGAGTATGGGCGTGCCACAAGGATCAATTCTGGGTCCTTTTCTATTTTTGGTGTATATAAACGATCTGCCATTTTTTACCAGTAACTTATGCGATATTGTTCTATTTGCTGATGACACTTCTCTTATATTCAAAACCAATCGTAAAAATGATAACTCTGACGAAGTTAACAGGTCCCTCGCATTAGTTCTTGACTGGTTTACATCAAATAACTTGCTTTTAAATTCTAAAAAAACCAAATGTATTAAATTTAGCTTACCAAATGTAAACAATATCAGTCCAAATCTTGTTTTAAACAATGAAGTTATTAATTTTGTTGATTAAGCGGTTTTTTTGGGAATTACTTTAGATAGTAAGTTACAGTGGGGC
The DNA here is from genome assembly GCA_945859575.2 of Herminia tarsipennalis. Lineage (NCBI taxonomy): Eukaryota > Metazoa > Arthropoda > Insecta > Lepidoptera > Erebidae > Herminia > Herminia tarsipennalis. Next base: position 25,182,350 of record OX243834.2, on the reverse strand, counting down.
GCCCAAATATCATGTCTCACAGGGAAACTCAGTTCTGCAGCATATGCTGTCAGCAAAGTCAGACAGCTTACGAACGTAGAAACAGCTCGACTAGTATATTTTGGTTATTTTCACAGCGTCATGTCCTACGGCATATTGCTTTGGGGCAAGGCGGCTGATATACAAACTATTTTTATTCTTCAAAAACTTGCAGTGCGTGCGATATATCAACTAGGAGCACGAGTTTACCTTAGAGAAAAGTTTAAAGAGGTAGGCATTATGACAGTTGCATCACAATATATATATGCAAACGTTATGTTTGTAAAACAAAACTTACATTTATATAACAAAAATAGTGATATTCACTCTGTGAATACAAGAAATAAGAACAAATTGGTAGGACAATATCACAGGCTTCATAAAACTCATAACTCATTCATGGGACTAGGTGTAAAATTTTTCAATAAAATCCCAGTCAGCATATCGAGTCTACCAGTAAATAAATTTAAGAATGTAGTCAAGAGACATCTTATACAAAGAGCTTACTATTCAATCGATGATTATTTAACTGATAAAGATAAATGGATGTAGTTCGTTGCTCCCTATTAATGTATTGTGTTGTATAGTTTATTGCATTTTACTAGGTGAATATTGTTGTCACAGTTTGATAATGTTACTTAGGTACTAGTTAAGAAAACGATTTACTTTTGTAAGTAAAGATTCTGCGTGATAAATTACGGCCATTCTTTTCTTTCCTTTGTAAAACATGTATACTTATTCATTAAGTAGCAGTAAATTGGCCAATATTTAAGCACATAAAGTTTTTACATCGTAAGTAATGCTCCTACTATGTTGTGCCCATTGAGGCTGATGTATCCGATCTCGTGTACTCTTCTAATATTATTGACCTCTTTTTTTGCATCGGTACTCTAAAATGGTGTATAATATAATGGTGGCAGCACCTTACCAGGTAAACTGTATATGCAGGTCCTGCATATACAGTTTATAAACAGAGAAACATTGTAAACATTGGCAATTTGAAAAGAGTGGCCACAAGTTTTTATTGCCTGTTCTTTTTTCGGGCTTTACCTATTGTTTGCGAACAGGCATTACCAGTAAATGTAGAGTCGACTTTTCACAAGTGTAGTATTTTGCTTCCTAAGTGAATAAATCATTTTTTTTAATTTTTTTTATTTACTACTTTGCTCCAAACCATGATAGGATCCGAAACGTTTCAGTCAAACCTGGATAACCGATTTGCTACCACGGAAACCACAACAGACGTAAACCAGAAGCTCGTAAATGTGGTTCGGATATTAAGGGAAGAAGGTACGAGATTTTGTAAAATGCAGCTTAAGGGCAGGAAGTCAAAGCTTTCGGAAAAGACTTTAGGGCTAATGAAAAAATGACGTGAAAACCCACCCGTCACTTCATCGGAAAAGCCGACTCTTAACCAAGAGATCAACAAGCTTATACGACACGACCTTCGGCGCTCCAACACTCTCTCGATTAAAAGAGCGATCGAGCGGAACTGGGGGTCAAAAGTGTTGGTTCAATCTCTTGGAAGAAGCCACCTGACGAAGCTAACCACAGCAAGTAGAGAAGTCGTTTCTTCGAAGCAAGCAGTCCTCTCCAAAGTGGAGGGCTTATAGCCGGTTACTAAAGCCCCTGGAGAGGATGGCGTTACAACAGAGTTGCTAAAGGCTGGGGGAGCCCGTACTGAGGGAGCTCCAAAAGCTCTTTAATGCTGTCCTGTTTGAAGGGAGAATTGCGGAGGCGTGGAGTAGAAGTGTAGTCGTCTTGTTCTTCAAAAAGTGAGATAAGACCCGGCTGAAGAACTACCGACTTATATCCTTTCTAAGCCACGTCTGTAAGCTGTTCCCAAGAGTCATCACCAATCGCCTTGCGCGAAGACTTGATGAATTCCAACCACCGTAACAGGTTGGATTTCGGAGCGGATATGGTACCATAGACCACATCCACACAGTGCGGCAGATTATACAAAAGATCCAGAAGTATAGCATTCCCTATGTTTAGCATTCGTGGACTCTGAGAAGGCCTATGACTCGATTGAAATCTGGTCCGTTCTGAAGTCCCTGCAGCGATGCCAAGTAGATTGGCGATATAACCAAGTGATGAGATGTCTCTACGAAGCCGCCACCATGTCCGTCCAAGTACAGAATCAGCAAATAAGACCTATACCATTGCATCGAGGAGTGAGACAAGCAGACGTTATTTCCTCGAAAGTGTTCACAAATGCAATTGAGGATATATTCAAGACGCTGCACTGGAAAGGGCGGGGCATCAACATCAATGGTGAATACATCTCTCACTTGCGATTTGCAGATAATATCGTCATCATGGCAGAAACGGTGCAGGACTTACAACAGGAGGCCTACTCTATTTCAACGAAAAACAAAGTTTCTATAGAATATTTGTGGCTGTCCTACCACAATTCTATTAGTTCACGAATTTAATTGAAACGAAAATTGTTTGACATATAAATTCTCTAAGCCTACTCTAATTCCGTATGCACCGAACGAAATTTAGAATTTGACAGGTGAATTATTCGGAATTATAACCTAAAATTGACGAAACCAAAAGTGCTACCGTTTGATTTTCGTCGTGGTACATTTTTAATAAGAATAAAGTTAAAAACAATTATTATGGCTGAAGATTATTTTTAATTGAAGCTACTCTGCCTAAAGAACGCTTGTTTGCGCCTATCGCGGGGCTCGGCGCGGCCGGGTGAACGCGGGGGCGCGCAAGGTGCGCGGGAAGCGGCGAGCGAATAACGGTGGGGGACTGGTTCGACAGACATCCTTAAAGACACAACTCAATGTTATAATATTTCTCTGTAGCATCAATATAGTTATTATAGATATATTTATACAGTCCAGTCATTTTATTTATCGAAGGATCCGCAACAAAGTGGTCCTACTCACCGTGAAAGAAGAACCGTGCCAAATAAGCCACGGATATTATTTTCAACGGCGGCTACGGAGAACGGACTTTGACCCAGAGGACATCATCGCGCCATTCTATTGCGCTGTGTCATTGCTGTGTTTGAGTGTGTGCATATTTCAAAGAACTAGAACAAGTCACTTCACTGTGGAATTTGGAGACGGATAAGGGCGGTATTGTGAGTTCGTTCCAATCATTTCCTTACCTTTATCTTTTTTTTTCCAAAACTAAGTGCTAAGTACCTTCATTTTTTTCCATTTTATTTCACTTTTCTAGTCTGTTTAAGATAGTGCATGCTACATTACTTTGCACGTCATTCCATTTTGCAAGCATCTAACGCACTGCTATAAAGCTATTGTAGCCAGTTTTTATTCTCGCTAGACTTACCGTTAGGTCGGTCAGCTGTGCTGCTGTGCGCCTCATAATTATTTATTCTTATATATATGCGTTTACTTCGTACGCTTGTTTCAAGCATTTAATATTCATTTAAAATTCTAACGCATTTAGTTTATTTTTTCTTTATTTTATTGCCCGCTATGGCTGACAAATTAATGAGAAAACGTAGTTCCATCAAAGCTAAAGTCACTAATTTCATTAATTTTTTAAATATTCTTAAAAGCTGTGACCGATTATCTGAACTTCAAATGCTTGAGCTGGAAAGTCGATTTAATAAATTCGAATGCTTATATGATGAATTTAATGAATTGCAGACCGAGATTGAGCTGTTGTCGGACGATGACGAGGTCTACAACGAGCGTTTCAAGTTCGAAGAAAGCTACTATCCCCAGCTTGCCATCGCTCGTAAGCTGCTTGATGCCGGCCAGCCGCCACGGAGCAACCTTCCTGCAGGTTCCGTATCAGGCTCTGAGGCATCCGGTGGTATAAAGAACAATTTTATTCGTTTGCCTAAGATTAATTTACCCCAATTTGACGGTAGCTATCAGTATTGGTTAGAGTTTAGAGACACTTATCTTTCATTGATTCATAATAATGATTGTATCGATAATATAAACAGGTTCCATTATTTGCGAGCGTCCCTAAAGGGAGCAGCGGCTGAAATTATTAAAAATATAGATTTTAAAAGCGATAATTATACTGTGGCTTGGGACTTGTTGTGCGATCGATACAACAATAGTCGCCTCTTAATTAATAATCATGTTCAGGCATTATTCAACGCGCAGCCAATTATTTCAGAGTCTAGTACTTCTTTACGTCGCCTTATAGACGTCACAAATAAAAATATGAGAGCTTTAAAGGCGTTGAATGAGCCTACTCAGCATTGGGACACTCTAATCATTTACATTATGTCATTAAAATTAGATGTTGTCACTAGTAGAAATTGGGAAGAGTATAGAAACACATTGCCTCATTTTCCAACTTTATCTCAGTTTTGTACATTTCTGAATAATCAAGCAGATCTACTAGAAACATTAGAGGATAATAAAAACTTACAAAAAATACACATAAATAACAATAATTTAAATAAATCTAAAAGTTTTGTAGTAACATCGCAACAAACAACAAACAATAATGTACCAAACAGAAATAAAATTATTTGTCCATTATGTTCACAAAATCATTTTCTGTATTCGTGTGACGCTTTTAGAAAGTTAACTGTAGAAAGTAGATTGCAGAAGGCAAAGGAGTGTAAGGTTTGCATGAACTGCTTACGTGTTGGGCATGTAGAAAAGCGCTGTAGATTTTCACGGTGCAAATATTGTAAAAATAAACATAATACCTTGTTACATCTGGATCAACCCGGGTCTGAAATAGTTACTCCTATGCCTACTTCTTCCGTTAATAATGTTTCTCTTTCAGCCAACACTCAGATGACGTTTCAAAAAAATGTTTTACTTTCCACAGCGGTGGTGAAGGTTGTGAATGACAAAGGCGAGAGGTTTAACGCCCGAGTCCTGCTCGACAACGGCAGTACAGCTCACTTTGTTACCGACGAGTTATGTGATAAGCTCGGATTGTCTCGAGTCGGTACTCGTTCCAAAATAGCAGGTATTAACAATCTAACCAGCCACAGTACACAGTCTTGCAACTTAACTATTCAGTCTTTATACAACGATTTTTCTACTAATATTAATTGCTTTATTTTACCCGAGATTACAAAAAATTTGCCAGTTTGCTATATAAATGTAGAATGCATACCAATTCCGACAGGGGTGTTTTTAGCGGACCCGTCTTTTAATATTCCGTCTAACATAGATATCCTGTTAGGAGCTGAACTATTTTGGGAGGTCATTCAGGGCAGTTACATAAATTTAGGAAAGAATATGCCGAAATTATGTGAGAGTAAATTAGGCTGGATAGTCTCGGGTTCTGTACCTACTCCTTCACGAATTAATTCACATTTTTGTAATTTTGCTAAATTAGACACAAATCCCGACTTAACAAAATTTTGGGAACTTGATACAATTTCACCAAAACATTGCCTATCCTTAAGCGAGCGTGCTTGCGAAGAAAGCTTTAGATTAAATACTGTCCGCCTATTGGACGGCCGTTTTGTTGTGACAATGCCACTCAAAGCGGATCCTTCCGTTCTAGGTGACTCATACGTCATGGCAGAACGTAGGTTTATATCTTTAGAAAAACGTTTTGAGCGCGATGAGGGTTTTAAAAGTATGTATCTCGAGTTTATGAAGGAGTACGAAACTTTAGGTCACATGACTGAGGATAAAGATATGTCATTAAAGGATCGGCGAGAAACTAGCTATTTTTTACCCCACCATGGTGTCTTGCGTGAAGCTAGTAAGACAACAAAATTGCGTACTGTTTTTGACGCATCAGCAAAAACAACTTCGGGCATATCTTTAAATGAGATTCAGCATGTGGGTCCTACCGTTCAGGACGATTTATTTTCGATATTAATAAGATTTAGGCAATTTAAATATGTAATATCTGGGGATATCGAAAAAATGTATCGTGCTATTGAATTAAACCCCAGTCAACGTTCATTGCAACGAATATTATTTAGAGTGAGTCCATCCGAGCCGCTCAAAGTGTATAAGTTAAATACGGTTACCTACGGAATGGCATCTGCGCCCTATCTCGCGACCAAGTGTCTGGTGAGTCTCGCTGACGAAACAGATAACTTGGAAGTAAAAAGGAGTATACGTCATGATTTTTATGTAGATGATTATTTAAGCGGCACGGACACCATTAGCGGCGCGATTGAACTTTGTCGCGAAGTCAAATCTATATTAGCTTCTGCAAATTTTTACTTACGAAAATGGCAGTCTAACAGCTCTGATATTTTAAAAGAAATTGTTGATGTCGGGGACAATTCTAGTCTCGATTTAGATTTGTCTGATAATTTTTTATCAAAAACGTTAGGGTTATTGTGGACCTGTAAATCAGATATTTTATCGTTTTCTATTAATATTGAAAGCAATAATAATATTACAAAACGCCATATTTTGTCCTTAATTAGCCAGGTTTTTGATCCTCTAGGCATAATCGGTCCTTGTGTTGTCGAGGCAAAGATTATTATGCAGAAGTTATGGCTTAGTAAATGCGATTGGGACGATGAAGTACCCCAAGATATAGCGAGTCAGTGGACTTCATTCGTGGATACACTGAAATATTTAAACACTTTAAATATACCTAGATGGGTATTGTGTGATGATCATGTTAGTCATGAAATACATGTATTTTCTGATAGTAGTGAAGTAGCTTACGGTGCATGTGTATATGTGCGTTCCACTGACAGAAATGGTTCAGTAACAGTTCGTTTATTGGCCTCAAAAAATCGGATAGCCCCGATAAAGCCCACAACGATACCTAGATTAGAGTTATGTGGAGCACTTTTAGGAGCAAGACTGTGTACAAAGGTCAAAGAGTCTCTTACGTTGGATATTAGTAGCTGTGTATTTTGGTGTGACTCAACAATAGTGTTGGGTTGGTTATCTATGCCCTCAAGCCAGCTTAAGCCTTTTGTAAGGCATCGTATTAACGAAATTCAAGAAATTACCTTTGGTAGTAGATGGATTTATGTACCGACAAAGGACAACCCGGCGGATCTTGTTTCTCGAGGCGTGAAGGCTGATCAGATCAGCTGTTCAACATTATGGTGGTCTGGGCCTGCGTTTTTATTGCAAAATGAACAATCTTGGCCAAAATTAGCAAAAAATATCGTAAAACAAAATTTGCCCGAGGTAACTTGTAACTTTGTAAATCAACAAAATAACAATTTAATCAATTGCACTATAATTCAACAGCTAATTCATAAATATTCAAATTTTACCTATTTACAGAGAATTGTAGCCTACTTAAAAAGATATATTTACAACTTAAACAACAAACATAAAAAAATTAGAGGTTTTCTATCAAATCAAGAAATGCAACTGACTTTAAAATGCATTCTGCGTGTTGCTCAGAATGAAATGTTTCCTGATGAATATTCTATTCTAAAATCTAAAAAACCTTTGCCTTCTAAAAATCGTCTGATCTCTTTGTCCCCCTTTTTAGATGATGATGGCATAATTCGAGTTGGTGGCAGGTTAGATAACTCACCTTATGACTACAATGTGAAACATCCCATTCTTTTAAGTAGTAAGCACCATTTAACAAAAATTTTATTCCAGTCACTTCATATAAAATTATTTCATGCCGGCCCTCAATCACTTCTGGCAAATATACGTCAAAACTATTGGCCCCTGGGTGGGAGAAGTCTGTCTAGATTCATCGTACAGAAATGCATAGTATGCTTTCGGCATAGGGCCCAAAGTATACAACCCGTCATGGGACAGCTTCCCAATTCTCGTACAAACCTTGAATTTCCCTTCTTGAATTGCAGTGTCGACTATGCCGGGCCAATACTTATCGCTGACCGAAAGGGTAGGGGTTGCAAACTAATAAAATCGTACATTTGTATCTTTGTCTGCTTGGCTGTCAAAGCAGTACACCTAGAGCTTGTCACGGACCTCACAAAGGAGGCATACATGGCTGCCTTAAACCGATTTATTGCACGCCGTGGTAAACCTCGTAGTATATTGTCCGATAATGGCACCAATTTTGTTGGTTCTTGCAATGAATTACGTAAATTCTTTCAAGATTCCAGTATTGAAAGTGATATAGCTCAGGAACAAATTGAATTTAATTTTGCCCCAGTGTATTCACCTCATTTCAACGGCCTAGCGGAAGCTGCTGTTCGTTCTACTAAGCACCATTTGAAGAGACTGCTCAACCTGACCCATTTCACTTTTGAAGAAATGGTAACTTGCCTTACTCAAATTGAAGCGATCCTCAATTCCAGACCTCTCACTCCTCTTTCTTCCGATCCACTTGATTTTTCTGTCCTAACTCCTTCCCATTTTTTGATTGGACGCTCACTTACTTCCGTTCCGCATCCACAAATATCTGACGGCGGAAACATCAGCAGACTTGAGCGATTCCAACGAGTGGAATACATAAAGCAGCACTTCTGGAACCGGTTTAAAACAGAATATATATCTTTACTTCAGCAGAAAACTAAGTGGACTGCAACTTCAGGAGACATCACACTGGGGAGCCTTGTCTTGGTCAAGGATAAGGCGCTTCCTCCTCTTTGCTGGCTGCTGGGTCGCGTGGTGCAGGTGTACCCGGGTTCCGATGGCGTCACGAGGGTTGCTGAGCTAAAGACCAAGAAGGGCACGATTCGGCGCGCCTTCAACAACATCTGTCCGCTACCAATCCTTTGAAGTCGATACTTCAACCCGGGGAGCATGTTTGCGCCTATCGCGGGGCTCGGCGCGGCCGGGTGAACGCGGGGGCGCGCAAGGTGCGCGGGAGGCGGCGAGCGAATAACGGTGGGGCACTGGTTCGACAGACATCCTTAAAGACACAACTCAATGTTATAATATTTCTCTGTAGCATCAATATAGTTATTATAGATATATTTATACAGTCCAGTCATTTTATTTATCGAAGGATCCGCAACAACGCTCATTGCGTGAACAAACCACCGTCGCTTGGGCAATTAATTATATATTGACATAATCTCCTGCTTAGATTTTGTAGGAAATTACAGACTAATTTCCGACTTTGAGTTTGTAAGAAATAACAGACTCAGTCAAGAAAAGAGACAAACAAAAGAAATAATAATTCTTTGATTTCTTCTCTTATGAAGAAACTCAGTCAAAAGTGAAGAAATCAAATAAATATTAATAATCAATTCCTGCGAGCTAGATTTTTGTGCTCATCAAATAAATTGAGAAGTGCCTCGATGAGCTCGGAAGTTGCGAATCCCATGTAAGGAGCCATTTGGATCCTAAAATGATAACATTTTGAAGTTAATTGTCACTACAATTAACAACCGACCTAATTCTGTATCTGCTTATACGCAATGAGTAGGTACTTGCTACTTACCTGTAAATTGGTAGAATAGAAGCGATATTAAGTAGATATCTATTAGTCATATACGCATTACCCATATGGAAGATGGTAGCTAACCCTAAGAGTAGACTAGATAAATATGACACGACGATTGGGAACAATCAACTATATATTATAATGATTGTGATATTAGTATTTACAGCAGGTTCAGTGTTGAATTTTGAGCTAGGCACTTTAGATAGTACCTACTTAGTTATGTAAAACATAACTAAGTAGGTACTATCTAAAGTGCCTAGCTCATATATAAGAAAATGAGAATACACAGGATAGGAAAAGAGAGGTAACAATTTTATTTTACAGTCAAATAAAATAGTAGATTATTTTTATTGCAGTTTAATTGATTTCAATATTTAGCTCAACAATGGTTCCTTATCTGGCATTGCCAAGTTGACTAGCAACAATTTGTAACTCAATATCAGCATCCGGTTCTTGTGATTCAACATCGGCAACAATATTTCTTTGATCTTTATCAAGTGTCCGGTTATAAATAACATGTCTTCTAAGATGCATAAAACAAGCTTGACATGAACAATCAGTCAGTGATATCTGTAAAACCACAATATTAAAAATAGATTACTAAACTTATCTAGTTTATTTTTAAAAACCCTAAGAATAAATAAAAAAGCTATTTTCATGTAAACATACCTGCTGATCCTGCCAAGGTGACTGGATTAGAATTAAGTAACACTTCAGCACAACAGTCCACGTAGCACACAGACTTCTATACTTATGACCACAACGGACAGGGACTTGCACACCGCAACACTCCTAACATAGTCTCCACTCCGATCACAATATACGGCTTGCATGGCTAAGATAAAGAATACCTCACAAATGTAGTATTCATCAGTCATCTGAAAATTAATTATGTAAATTTAAACGTACGCCTCACGTATTTATAGCTTTTGATAAGAAAGTTCTATCATCTGAATGCACAAATATACAATCGACTAAACAATGCAGTCAAGGAAAATCACAATACTTACTGTGAATGGAGATATCTAATTGCTGATCAAAGGTGTAACTCTTGTATTTTGTACTAGGTCGTGATATCGATTTATCTTAGATAATGTTTATGTATTTTCCACTGGAACAACAATGGCTCTGAATTTCTATTTGTACCCATGGCAATGGCTCAACTTTCGTCGATTGGAAATTATAATACTCTTTGCTAGAATCCAAAGAAACAAAAAGAAACAGAACAAGTTCTAATGGTTTGATGAAAGTGGTTTGAAGATTTTTTTTGACAATGTCACCACGTTAGAGGACGTTCCATTTCTCCTATGAAATTGATCGTATATAAAAATATATTATTTTTAAATACTGATGTTGTATGAAGGCCAAATAAAACTAAAATCTAATTAATATTCAAATATCTTATTTAATGAACACAAAAAATAATAGAGAACATTCTTTTTTACATTTTTGATACGAATGTAGAGAAACGGTATTTTTTAAGTAAAACGAAACGTAAAATGTTAATATTTTTGAGTACTGATTACTTTTTTTCTGGACTAATAATCTTGATCGTGTTTACATAGTTTAATAGGGAAAAGAAGACCTATTTTTTAAGATATCAATCAATTGACAAATCGACAAGGCACTTTTAGCTCTTAAAATACTAGTGTTGCCATTAGAAAAATAAAATAAAAGAAACTGTAAAATCTAGAGCTAGCAACAATAATCCAATCCATTCGTTCACGAAAATTGTCTATGAAATACGAAATTTTTGTGTGTATTGGAAAAAGAATTAGAGTAGGATATCAAACGAACCTTCGTTTAAATTTTGTTCGTTATAGAAAGTTCTTTTCGAAGAAAGCGGGTAAGGCCCCAGATGCTGAATGACCTGGCTGATTCCTCTGTACGCATCGGCCTACGGATGAACTTGAATAAAACCAAGGTCATGTTCAATGAACATGTACTACCAGAACCGACAGCGGTGCACGGCGCCGTTCTCGAAGTTGTTCTAAAATATGTGTACCTCGGGCAGGCATTGCAGTTAAGTACAAATAACTTCGAGGACGAGGTGAACAGGAGAATTCGGTTGGGTTGGGCAGCGTTTGGGAAGCTACGTCAAATCTTCTCATCGTCGATCCCACAATGCCTTAAGACTAAAGTCTTTAATCAGTGCGTCCTATCCGTCATGACATAAGAAGCTGAAACGTGGACACTGACGGTACGGTTGGTCCACAAGTTTAAAGTCGCTCAGCGGGCTATGCTCGGAGTTTCTCTTAGGGACAAAATCAGAAATGAGGTGATTCGGCAGAGAACCAAAGTTATCGACATAGCCCACCGGATTAGCAAGCTGAAGTGGCAGTGGGCTGGCCAAATTAGCCGAAGAACCGACAACCATTGGGGTAAGCGAGTTTTTTAGTGGAGACCTCATGGACCAAGAGCTCATTAAAAACGAAGTGCTTATCGGAACAAAGAGCAAATAACTTTGGCGTGCCACAACTAGTAGTATACTCGGGCCTAAATTATTTCTCCTTTATATAAACGATCTACCCGATACCCCGATATTTCAAATGTTTTTTTCAATTTCTTCAATTGCCCCATAAATGACCCCTATGTTCAAAATTCAGGTTTCTTACTATTTTTCTCTGCAATCTATAGGTTGCTTTTCGTATATTTTCCTAAATATTGGGCTCTAGGTTTTAGGGTCTAACGAAAAAATATAAGAGATTTAGAGATCGATAGACGGAGATCTGTGAGGTTTATTTTTTTACGCATAGGCGCAAAAAGAAAAACTTCGAAAAAATAAGAAAGGTGTATCTTATTCTTCGAAAACTTTGTTTTTAACGCCTACAGACTCAGTACAGAATACTGTATCTGTGACATTATATCTTTCCTCCTTTCGAACTAAAAATAACGAAAAAGTATTTTGTAACTCTTTTTTAGGGTTTCGTACCTCAAAAGGAAAAAAAACGGAATCCTTATAGGATCACTCATGTTTCTGTCTGTCGTCTGATTCGTCAGCAAATTGGCTGTGCCAATTTGCTCCGACTCTACTAGACCGATTACGTTCAAATTTGGTATACACATCTATTTCTGTGACCTAAACACATACACGTAACGTAAACAAAAGAGTTTTGAATTTAAGAGCCACTTTTGGAGAGCAAACTAGAAAATTTAAAAAAAAAGTTTTCCAAACTGTATAGTGTAACTTATCAAATGAAATGGCTTGTTGTGTGTTGTATTTTTTTATATGTTTTATTATCGTTATTCATGCAAACGCATGAGTAAAGACCATTTTTCCCCCTTTATCTCCGAAGCTACTGAGCCTAATATTTTGAAAAAAAAAAATAGGAAAGGTAGTAAGAAGTCTGAACTTTGAACATTTTTAGGACGACAACAAATAAATTTTAAAAAAAAGTTTGGTTAACTATATTGTGTAAGATATCAAATTAAAGGGCTAGTTATAGGCGAATGCTACACGCTCGATATTTATCGTGATATTTGGATTGTAATCCAGGATCATGATATTTATCGAGTGTGTAGTATAGTGATTTAATCCCGACGTATCACAAGAGTTGTTTTTCATCCTTAGTTAATAAAGAATTTTCGAGGGTAGGTATCACGTAAGGTGTTACGGATCGCTGGATTTCTAGAAATCCAAAAATCCACGATCTGTTTCGTGATTCACGTTCTGTGTATCGTCGATAAATATCGAACGTCTAGTCTCTAATCGATATTTATCGCGTCAGTATTAATTCTGTCAGCGATGGAAGAGGACATGCATTTTAAGGTGGCGCCCGCCGTACTTCAAACGAACAATCAAAAACACTTAAAGGAATTCATACTTGTGTTAAAAACACAGCCTAATGTATGGGACAGGTCAAATGCAAACAGTCTTAATAAAGTGAAAAGAGAATTATGAGCAGCTGCTTAAAATTTTTATGAATTAAACCAGGCGCGACAGATAAAGACGTAAACTGCAAAAATTTACTCATTAAAATCTGACTACAGACAGTAATTTAAAAAATTACAGATTTATGCAATCTGGTGCTGCAGCGGAAAATGTTTACAATCCAAAGTCTTGGGTATTTCGTAGGCTAAAATTTTAATAAAAATGAAAAGCCCATTGATATGGTAAGTTTTTTATTTCATTTCATTGGCGTTATAATAGTTACTCTTAGCATCTTAGCACGGTTTAATGTATTTCTGGATGTCTTACGTTGCATGCCTACTAAAACATTATTACTTTGGTTATCTCCACTTGACAAAAGATAAAAGTGTGGTTCTGTTTTAAGTAACTAATTAAGTACAGTATTCACCTATGAAGCCTTTGTAGGTGTTAGCCATATAACTTATTGAAAAATACTGAACTTAGTAGCTAATGGCATATTAGCTACTTAGTTCAGTATTTTTGAATGAATGAACACTCAACTACACCTCTAGCTTTTGATAAACGGTAATTAATTTTTAGTTTCTCTTTTGTGGCATGTTTTAACGCATATGATTTGATCAAATTAAGCCCAAGGGCGATAGCCTTATTTGCTGTAAATACAAATGGAAATATTTCTATAGTATTTGGCAGTGGGGCCGCCTCTGGCAAATTCAATTGCCCTTTGAAAAAAAACAATGTGAGTCTTCATTTTCTTCTATGGGTGAACCTGTCCGCCAACAAAAAAACTTAAGAAGAAGGGGCCAGTTGCAAGTTTTAAACCATTTGTCGCAATCATCGCATCAACCAGTGTCTACAACAGTGTCATTCCCAAATATAGATCCTACTGCACTTTATTGGACTGCTAAATAAAAGACTGCTATATAATCCGACATTGAATAGTCATCCATCGCCATCAACGAATAGTGTACATCCGCCGACGACGTTACCGATTTACTCGAATTCTGTATCTTTACAATCACCACAGTCTGTTACATCTCCGGAAAATTGTGTTGCAACCTCCCCCCAAACATATAATGTTCCAAGTTTACTCAAAAGTATGACTGCAATGTAATTACTACTGGCAACGATCAATGTACACTGATGACACAGTGAGACAAGTTATACGTTGCATATTCCGTGTACATCAAGCACTTACTTGGTTTATACTGTAGGGATGCTTATCTCTTCTTACCAAGGTGAATACGTCTAAAATTAGTAGTAGGTATTTGTTATTGTGATTTGTACCAATAAATAATTATAAACATTAAAATTATATCATGAAGTTTTTTCTTACCTATATATTCCCGTAGGACATATGTAAGGGCTTCACAGGTACTTATGATTGCTTGACTCACATATTCAGATGACATTATTCCTGAAAATTTCGTATTTTTAAAATATCTCCCTGTTGATAGATAATGGAAAGTCAGAGCTAGCTTTTCTCTCACAGTAATAGCCTTTCTCATTAGTGTATCTTTTTTAATCAAGTATGGTGTAATCAACTCCAGCAGATATTCAAAGCGAGCATCGAGCATGCGAAAATAATTCTCATAGTCATCCATTTCTTGGTATTCCCGAATCTGATTTAATGAATTTAGATGGGTATATTTTTCTTTATCTTGAAACCAATTTTTCGCCCATTTTTTCTCTTTATCTGTATTTTCAATGCTATCGCTAATATAATAGCAACTCAAGCTTTATTTATACTGTCACTTGTAGCCTTTTTTATATTGTAATATAAAACGTACCTATGAGTTTACTCAATTAAATTTACCGTCACACTGACGTGATTTGTATCGTATAAAATACGACCAATATCGAGCGTGTAGCATTTGCCATTAAATTGTGAAATATTTAAATATGTTTTTGTTTTAAAATAATTACTTTGAAAGTTATTCGGGAAAAACCATTAAAATAGACTGATCGCCCCTAATCTTCGAAGCTTCTGTGCCTAATATTTAAAAAAAAATACGTAATTCTTAACCTACAGATTGCGGGAAAAATAATAAGAAGTCTGAATTTAGAACATTTATAGGGCGAATGAAAAAATTAAAAAAACATTTGATAACGGTATGATATAGCATGAAAACAAATGAAAGGGTTTGGTGTAAGGTCTCAAATGTGTATGTCTTAAAGTTGTTTAAAAGAAGTTTATGAATATCGACCCCGTTTTTGAAATTACTGAGCCTACAATTTGGAAAGAAAGTTCTGTAAGACTGTTGGGTGTTGGTCTAGCTAAAGGGTAGTGTCGTACCCCCTTATGCATAATAAATAATAATTATTATTATTTATTTATCATATTACACATTCTAGTACAATTTGATTACATTCATAATTACAGTTATGTAAATAAAATACATATATCAAAACAATATAGTTATTGTTTCGACCACATGTAACTTATTAACTTTTGTTATAATTTTTTAATATTAAAAATCAAGTTAAATAATCACCTAGGTCAAATATTTACATGGATTTGCATGTATTGCATTGGTTTTTTAATATTTTTCTCAATGTTATAGTTAACATTGAGAAAAAAATAAAAAACCTCGCAAGAGCATGTCGGACTCTGCTCAATGTTGGGTTCCGCAGTCTTGATTAATTGCATCAGCAGAAGAGCGTATGTTCATGGCACTTACGTAGTTTTTGTTGAGAAACGCAGGTTTTCGACAATAAGTCAATGACTCAACAAAAATGATTTCGAACTAAAAAGAAACTTTTTTTTCGAACTAAAATGAATCCGATCATGATCGGATATACATCCGATCATGTTCGAAATCATTTTAGTTTAAAGTATTTAATAAGCGCTACCTTTGTGATTTTTTTCATATTTTTTTGTCCCACAGTTGAAAAGTTAAGGGGGGGGGGAACACAATTCATGCAACTTTCGGAGTGATCATTTCCAAAACCATTTACTCAATCAAAAAATTAATTAGAAAACCTAAATTGTTTTAAAAAGACCTATCGAATGATGTGCCATACGTTATGATGTTTGCTGAATAAAAAAATGTTTCAGGTTCTGTTATATGTATGGAGTGCACTCCCTCCCCCTAAAATACTTATTTTTATTATTTTGCTATTAAACTAAGTAGCGGCTACTACAAGACACCATTACATAATTTAGTCGTACGTAACTAAGTAGTAGTCTTTGAGTAAACTGTGACATACCGATATGGACAGACAGACAGACATGACGAAACTAGAAGGGTTCCGTTTTTGCCATTTTGGCTACGGAACCCTAAAAAGGAAAACTCCAATCTTAAAAAATACAATGGGACATATTCGATCCTGGGACCTCGTCGTCAAAGACCGCTAGCATGGCTTCGAGACTATTTTGTCCGCTATTTCGCACGTCAAAATAACTGTTCTTAAGAGACTTGAAAATGTTGTGTTTAGCTTCTTATACTTTTAGGGTGAAGTTATGTATTCCATGGGTTACAATTGTGGAATAGGAGGTATATATAATAAAATAATAAATATGTTTTAGAATCAATTAAAATAGAACATATATTTTTCTTTTAGTCACTCGGAAGTGTACACGTCAAAATTACATTCAAAATTCTTCGAACATAGAGTTTTTACACATAAATTAGGTTATATTAAATAGGACAATATTAAACCTACCTATTATTTTTGCATGTATAATTCAACAGTAATGTTTAATCGTGGAAAATTTCGTGATAAACCATTATGGTTCGACAAAACATACGTTGCTGCTCGATCCCCATAGACGTAAGCGTAATGATTTATAGTGTAAATTATGACCAATAGTATTTACTATTAAACTGCAAATTTTCATAAAGATCCCTCAAGTAGTTACTGTTTTATAATGAAAAATAGCTTCAGACATTATCCGTTACTGCTTAGCTCCTATGGGAAAAGTGTGATAATTTATAGCCTAACTGCTAATCCACATCTATGAGATTGCACGTGCAAAATTTCAATCGAATCTGTCTGGTAGTTTTTGCATGATGCGTATTCAAACAAACGAACAGACAGACAAACAAACAGACATTTCTAAAAATGCAGCAATGTATTTAAATACTCTTTTCGAACATGTGGCAATATTTTTTTCACTAAGTTCGGCCATGTACAGACACGTGAAATTTACAATTTTACTATTATGTATAGATTATATAAAAGTATGTCGTGTTGTTTGTCGTGCAAAGCAGCTATCATACATGACGTATTTTTTTTTTTTAACGATTTGTACTAGCAATGTGGGTCATACATTACTATGGCCACCATTTTGCAACCTGGTTTACACAGTGCGGTGTGTTTATATAGATTCCTGAACTATTTACATACCTATAAGTTTGTACGGAACCCTCAGTGCGCGAGTCCCACTAGCACTTGGCCAGTTTTTTTTCAACCAAAACCATAATTGTTTTCTTTTTGTGACTTTACAAACATTACTTAACTCTCTTCTTCCCCTTCAATATGGATAAAACTTATCTACTTCATTCTAAATGTTGAATATTGGAATTATTATACTGAAATAATAACTCGTTTTAAAAACACCCCAATAGAACTTCCAAGTGGTGATATAGAACGTTCCTTATTCGTTCAGAAATTAAGCGTGGGAGGCAGTGGCGGTGGCATTTGTTGGCAATTTATTCGAAGCTCGTCAGGCGTGCGCATTCGTAATGAAGGATCGTTTACGTTCCTTTAATAGGTATAATGAACGTGTGCATATCGGAAAATGAGATAATTGTAAGAAAATAATAACAAGGGTAGGTTACCTAGATAGATACGGTTCTTGAAATTTAAATCACATACTACCCATACACACATAACCTACCCTGAAGTTTTATTAGATGGTTTTTATCCATCTTAGGCATCTTTACTTATTGGATGATAGCTGCTGATACTTGAACAGTAATCTTAGCAGTCAGATCCAGTCTTGCACCCCATTTAAATTAATTAACATGATAATTTAAGAAGGGAATCGTGGCAGGACTTTATCAAACCAATAACACTGACATAGCTGCCGAGATAATTTCATCTATTTATTTATTTATTTATTTATTTGCTTAAAATGTAGGTTACATGAAGATGTTCAAATAATCGTAAAACAGTCCCGAATACATTTTATCATCTTGTGACATGCAAATTTCATACAATAATTTATTTTTATGAACTAAGAATTTAATAAAGTTAACAATGATATTCCATTACAAAAACAAATAATTAATAAAATAAAATTATATTCTATTACAAAAAACAATAATTACCTAATAAAATAAAATTAAGAATGTCCGAAATATTACTGAAATTATGTCAATTAAATAATGATCGTAATTAAATAATAATATCTAAATGTCAAATGATAAACTAATTATTTCAATTTTACACTAATTATTTAAATAGTTCTGAAACTGAATAGAAATATTTATCCATAATCCATAATTTCAGTTTCTGGACGAACAATTGTTTTGGATATTTTTTTATGTCCTCAGGAATATTATTATAAATGCGACCACACATAGCAATACAGCTTCTACTATATAGACATGTTCTAGGGATCTTATTTAAAACAATCCTGTCTGGATCTCTAGTATTTCTGGGAAAGATATCTTTTGCCTTCTTAAATTGTTCCTGGTTATATTTAACAAATTTTGCCGCTTCCAAAATGTATATACAGGGAAAAGTTAGAATTTTAAAATTTTTAAACCATGGCTTGCAGGATTCCCATGGCGGTATACCTGCAGCTGCCCTAATACATTTTTTTGGGCCAGAAAAACTCTTAAAACACTTTAAACAGAAATACTTTAAACAACGTAATTAATTACCTAAAAAAGCAATACTATCACGACAAATTCACTAAAAATCAACATAATACTAAAAAAGCATGAAAAATAATTAAAGAAGTTTGCAATATTAATAAAAAAAACCCAATCCTCAAAGAGCTTTTGAATATTAAAGACAAACCAGCAAAGTCCTTAAACGCTGTTAATGACTATTTTACATCAACAGGTTGTGTACCCTAGCGGATAATTTGCTAAGCAGAATGCACTAAACTGAGAACGAACTAGCCTCCTTAGCTAAAACTAGAAATCCTCCCTTACAATCTATGGCTTTCAACCCTACTGACCCATAAGAAGTAGAGGTAGGGGTGCTCGGAATGAGATCTCATAGCGCACCAAGATGGGACAAAATCACTACTGAAATCCTGAAACAGAACATCATCTCCTTAGCTCCTCCTTTTACCTACTTTTGTAACTTTAGTCTTGGAGCTGGCACGTTTATATGATTCATAAAAGAGGAGACAAAAGTAACCCTACTAACTAAAGACCTATTACTCTTCTTTCGATTCTGAGTAAGGTTCTTTAGAAACTAGTCAACAAACGTATCATTTGCTATTTAGAAAAACAACAAACTCTTGCATGATAGACAATTTGGTTTCAGAGAGCGGATGTCAGCTGAAGGCGCTGTTCTCCAGTTGAAAACCGCTATTAATACTTACACTGAGAAAGGGGAAAGGAGTAGGTATAGGTGTTTTTTTGGACCTACAAAATCCTTAAATAAACTTATTTACAAGGTTAGAAAACGTTGGCATAACTGGCCAATCGCAAAGTGTACAGGTAGATAATTATACGAGCGACAGCCGTTTATGCTCTTTCGGGGTTTTAATATATATTAATAGTAATATAAAGTTACCCAACAATGTTTGCTGATCATACCGTTTTATTATTTCACGATAACAACTGGAATGCGGTCCTTCAAATAAATAAAGCTGGCCTAGCTAAGGTAACCGAATCGCTCGAAAATAGTTTGCTCACCATCAATGCTTCAAAAACAAAGTTTATATCCATCCATACTAATATTATGTCTGTCTGTCTGTAACGCTTTCACGCTCAAACAGCTAAACCGATTTAGATGAAAGTTGGTATGGAGATAGTTTGAGTGTCGGGGAAGGACATAGGATAGTTTTTATCGCGATAACCGACATCCACGCGGGCGGAGGCGCGGGCGAAACCTACGATTGGATAATGGGATTTATCTCTATAAATCCCATATAACTAGTCCTCACCCTAAAATTGAATTAAAAATCCATACATATCATTGCAATCGTACATTCAACCCCACAAATTGCCACTGTGTCTCGCTTTCTCGCGTGCACACAATAAAGTACCTGGGAGCCATTGTGGACGAGAAACTTAATTGGAGTGCAGATACACAGAATTTGGCTTGTAGAGTTAGAAAAATGATTTATATCTTTAAAACCTTACGCGAACTAACATGCCATAAAGTCCTGATCCAAACATACAAAGTCCTATGCGAGTGCTTGACTAGGTACTGTATCTCTGCTTGGGGAAATGCAGCTAAGACCCACATGATCGCAGTTAAATGAGCTCAACGTGCTGTATTAAAGGTGCTTATGCATTAGCCTTACAGGCCCCCAACTAAAAATATGTGTGAAAGGGCAAATGTACTTTCTGTGGCAAAACTATACATATACCAGATCTTACTAAGATACCACAGACATACTGTTCCTTTCCTACAGGTGTCGACAAAGCGCGTTGATCGCTGTCCCGTTCCACGTGTTTGTCGTACTTTTTCTCAAGACATGACAATTTTATAGCTTCGCATTTGTATAACGGGATTCAAAAAATATACAAAGACTGTAAACGGTACAACACTTTTAAATTTCGTGGAGTATTAGTCAAATGGCTTAGTACTTACGACGATATTGAACATTTGCTGCTAATAAAAGCCTAAAGAAACACGTAGGAATTAAACTCACACACGCACACACACGCACACACAAACATACACACACACACACACACACACAAACGCGCGCGCGCGCGTACACTTTTTATTATAATATAATTAATAATGTTTTGCTATGTAAGTTATAGTTTTATCATAGGTACGAGTAATTGTTTTGTAAACTTATTTAATAGGCGAAGAAGAAGCCCCTGAAATACAGTTGATACTAGTTCGGGGACCAGAGTATTTCACATTCTCTGTAACATTTTTATGTCAATAAACTTATTAGAATAGAAACAAGCTAGGACTCATGTCCCCAATAAGACATTTATTTCACAGAGGTCACTCTTCTACACTTTTCACATATACCACACGATCACTTATGGCTCTCTAATGAAACCCTGGCGCAACGCGCACTAAAAATATCAGAAATCCATATCCGCTAGTAATTAAAACTGAACTCTCGTCATTTATTGTCTGACGCATCCAAGACGAATTATAAATGAATTAATTCGAGAAATAATTAGGTAATATATTATTAAAAGGATTGAGGTGGCGGCAAGTGCGCTACAGTACTGTTTTTTTCCAATGGGTATGCCTATCTATACCACCAGTATCTACGCTGTATATAATAAACATATTTGGTCAATCCGCCGACAAGAACTTTCGAACGCAAAGCGTTATGGTCCATACAATATCAGAAACAGTTACAAAAGAAGCGCGTCTCATAGGGCATAACAATTCAATAGAAGATGGCAGCAACCCCCTAGCGAGAAATAAACCTTTCAGCCTTCGCGATACAAAGGTCAGCTTTGGAACGATCTCGTGGCGTCCATATTGAGTACGTAAGTACCTAAATATAATCTTTTTTCGCTAGTGAATATAGATGTTTGTACCTTTTATTGATCGAACCGTTTCGTTATGTAGTTATGGATAGGTAAGTACGAGACTGTAAAAGATTAGAGGTAATAGAAGCACCCGTCTATCAAGGGACAGGGCCTTTCATTCATCGTCTTCCTTTATTAGTTTTCATTATTTACATTTTTAATCTATATACTACATCCTATTCTAAATTAGTTGACTAAGAAGTTTCTTATTATTATTTTTACATAATATACTTTATACTTAATACTAACGTTTTGGTTCATATTTATAGCAAAATATGTAAAAACATTAATTTGTCTCGACTTTTTATTATTAACCTTATTACCGACTTTTTCACAGAATTTTAGAAACTCCTCCCTAGTAACAAAATTTGCTATAAGTAAATTTAAGATTTCTATATTTATGTTTTTATTTATTTTCTGTTCCATTTCGAAGCGATACACCGCGTATATTGGGCAACTGCCATAACACGTGAAGGACGGATTTATCAATTCTGGGCTCACAGCTGCACGATACTTATATATCCGAATACTTGTAGCAATTTAAGTGTAAGAAGGACCCTCCTTACACTTAAATTGCTATAAATATTCGGAGAACCCACCGTGCTCCGTGAGCACTCTATGCGCTTCTATTAGTTACTGCAGTGCTTTCACCCTCCTTGTATCTGCGGTTCCATTTTGCGAGCGTCTCTAACCGTATCTGCCGCCTGGCGAACGAGATTGGACAAGCGTCATAATTTGCAGCAGTTTTTAGCTACGTGGCCGCTTCCTTTGCCAGATAGTCAGCTCTCTTTTTATCCCAAACAAGGACACAGTTTTACCCTGGATTCTCACCTCACGCAGGTGTTCACGAGCCTTGACTGCGAGGGCATGTGGTATTTGCTAGTTTGCTACGGCTTGTAGAGCGGCTTGCGAATCGCTGAAGACTCCAAAGTTGTTTTCCGGGCGTTTCACGACCTCCACCATGGCCTTCCATATGGCGAGAAGTTCCGCCTGGTACACCGTACAGTGCTCTGGTAGCCTAAACTTGATGGCTCGGACTTCTTTTGCGTTCTACTTCCTCCAGGTGGTTAGTGCCGCACAGAATTTGCCATCCAGCTTTCTGCCGTCAGTGTAGATTTGCACTGTTTTTGTCACATGCTCCGCAACTTCTTCGGCTTGTACCAGGCCACGCTCATATTGTCGGCGGGTTGCGGATTTGACGTGTAACGCGCCATCGTCTCGACCTCCATGTCCCCAGGCTCCAAACATGTCTTCCCTTTTCTTACCTCATACAGCTCTGCTATTTCACTAACCCTGACGTCGATTGGGATTATCCCAGTTAATGTCAGTGAGGCGTTCAGCGAGACATTTCTATTGTTTTTGAATTCCCTTTTTCTTCACGCGTTAGCTGCGTACAAAAATATTAGAGGTTAGCTAGTTTACCTACTTATTAAGCTTATATAGCTAAAGGAACGTAAATAATGGCATGTCATTATGGAAGGGTTTAGGCTTCTAGGTTAGGTTAGACTATCAAAGCATTTACTTACCTATAAAGGTCAAACCGCACTATGCGACAGATGCGCGGCGCGGCGTGGCGTTTTATTTTCCCTATGTTTCTATGCCGCGCCGCTCCACTGCAGTGCTGCTATAGTGCGTTTACTTTCTTTAGAAACAGAAGGAAGAATATTTTTTTAGGCCGCGCCGCGTCGCGACTCTCCGCTGTAGTGTCGCATAGTGCGGTTTCACCTTTAAGGCATAAGCACTCCGTAAAGGCAGGTGTTACCCATTCATAGTTTCATCATAACATTACAAAACACAGAGGGAAGTGCAAGTCTAGAGTTAAAGAAAATTTATCAAGGTACGTAACATATAAGTATTATTCAATATTCCATGGAAAATTCCTATTGCGTTTATCGTGAGTAGGTATACATACTAAGTATGCATTCTTCGACGTAATAAGTCGGTAATCGTAAAATTAAAATTTTACAAGAGAAACGTTTTAATGTTTTTTGTTAAATATCTTTTCAATACCTAAGTGAATATATTGAAAACATTCAAAAGAGCTTCAAAGATGGTAGGTTTTCATATAAGAAATTTTAAGCGGCGGTAGCCTAATGGCTAAGGTATTGGTCTCGCAATCGTGAGGTCGCCGGTTCGAATCCTACCCATTATACTACCGACGTGAACCCACTCCTAACACAAGCCTTTGAGCTTAGCTGGAGGGGTTAACAACATTGCTAGTAATGTGGGACTCAATCCCACATTGCTAGTTATGTTAAAAAAAAACACTGTCCTAAAAGTAAAACGATTCTTTTTAACAGCCTTGTTCGCAGCTTTTTTGAGTGTTGCGGCCACACTATGCCTGAGGATAGAATGAATTCAAAAGCGTTTTGTAAATCACCTCGCCTACTCCTGCTACAAAAAAACAACCAAGTTACATCAGTCGCCTTAAATATTTCAAAATCGATTCGCTACAAAAACGCAGATCATATGAGAATATATCAGAATTGTTATATTGCATTAAAATAAAATCCAGAACTCGTAACTAAATTTAAGCTCAACATCCCGCATAAGTATCCCAAACAACCAATTAAACTCTTACCTCCTTTTGGAAAAACAGTACAAGGTTCAAACTCACCTGTAGCGCGCCTCTCTAAGATTTATAATCATTATAGCAAGCAAATAGATATTTGGCGCAACATGTTAATCTTTTAAGAACCGGATTCGTCATCTTATCATAGACTAAGTAAAATATTTACTGAACATAATAGCTTTAGGCATTATTATTATTTTATTTATCTTCCAACTAATCTAACCAATCATTAATGCATGTGGTGTTTACCTAAATTAAGTTATACGGTTAGATTAAGATAATTTCTGTTATTTATTGTTAATGTTTCAGTGTAATAAGTACTGGTAAACCAATAAATAAATGATATTTAACCAACATTAAGAAATCAAAGAAAAAAACGGTACATGAAAAATGATAAATAAAAAAAATATTATACCACATAAAGGTTTATTGCAGTAAATGTATAAAATCTCATAACAAGTAATATTGAAATATGGTCTTCTACAACGATATTCTCAATGTTAGAGACGATGCGTATTGTAGGTATCATAACGACGCTGTTGCCGTAATTTTAATTAGAATTGTTAACTCTAATTAGGAATACTGCCTGTATTTTTGTATTTTATAAAATCAGTATTCCATTAAATGTATAACAACAACACGTCCAGTTTTTTTTATTCTTCGAAGTGATCCTGCTAATCCCGCACATGTTGGTCCTTCGAGTCGGATATTAAACTAACGAATATAAATTCCGCTTATTTGCTGAGGATTATTGAGGAACATAAAAAATATCGAATATATTAATTTGTCGATTAACCTTGACGGAGGTCAATTTGTCACTGGTGTGGACATGTTTGATATTTGGAAATTTTGGTCAAAAATTATATTCCCACTAATATTTTAACCCAACACTTGCGCAGGTAGTAAATACGAGTATATTAAGTTAATTAAGGATTTACAAAGGTCAGTAATTTTTTTTTTATTTTTTTTTATTTATTTATAAGTACAACCACATCATACATATTAAACATTTGAGGCAACAATTATTATAAGAGAGAATTCTGATATGCATGACACTTATGGTGTACATAGCATTTGCTTAAACTACTAACATCAGAGACATCACATCATCAGCCTATCGCAGTCCACTGCTGGACATAGGCCTCTCCAATTGCACGCCACTTTGTTCTTTCTTCGGCTTCTCGCATCCAGCTCCTGCCAGCCGTTTTGCGTAAATCATCACTCCACCTGGCCTGAGGGCGTCCTACACTACGTTTGCCAAGCCGCGGTCTCCACTCAAGAACTCGTTTACCCCAACGGTTGTCGGTTCTTCGGCTAATATGGCCAGCCCATTGCCACTTCAACTTGCTAATACGGTGGGCTATGTCGATAACTTTGGTTCTCTGCCGGATCACCTCATTTCTGATTTTGTCCCTAAGAGAAACTCCGAGCATAGCCCTTTCCATAGCCCGCTGAGCGACTTTGAACTTGTGGACCAGCCGTACCGTCAGCATCAGACAAAGATAAGAACATACTACAAAAAATTAAGACTATCTAAACTAACTTATATTAAGTACCTCATTACAAGAAGAGACAAATTTTTGTATCTTCTGTTTGAAACTATTGAATGAGTCATGAAAGATGTCAATGGTAGGGTCACGAGTTTGGATATAATTGTACCAGCTTAGGGCCCTAGAAAGGGGGGCCTGATGTCCTAAGTTGGTTCTGGAAAATGGGATATGATATTTTTTTTTAATTTTATTTTTGGGATAACAATAAGGGATGGTCAGGGATATTTTTTGTATCAGTTGACTACATTGGACTATATTGTCTGATTATACTGTGAAACGTTAGGGTTAACTTCTTATTTATACCGATTTGTAAATAGATTATTTAATTTACTGTAGTTAGTATTTGTAATTAAATTACAATTATATCTATATTAATATTATACTATAAACTGAAGAGTTTGTTTGTTTGTTTGAACGTAGTTATCACTTTGTTGTAATAAAACAGTTTTAAATTAACAGTATTTAGTTATAGTATTGGTATGTATAGGTCTTTATCCATTCTGTATAATTAGTTTATTTGTTCAATTTTGGTTAATATAAATTCCAGGGTCCTCATTCACTATGTTTTTTTTCGATTCCGCGACAAGCCCGCGCGAATTGGCGCATGCGCGGTGCGCTCAAAGTTGTTCGCGCAATGCGCGATGCATTTCTAAGCGCAGCTTTCTATATACCATTATGTAAAGATTTTGACAGTTAAAAGCGCGGGCTTGACACGAAAACAAAAAAAAGATAGTGAATAAGGACCCAGATTGACGACCCCCGTCTCCCAAAATGAAAGAGAACTAATTAAGAAGGGAGGCAGTTTCAAAGGCCGTCTAAGTGCATTCACAAATTATCTCGATCAGCTGAATGATAAGTGATAACACTACATGTAGTTATGACGTCACCGATACGTAACTACGTATTGGGAAAACGGAGGCGTTATACGAGCAATATGATGAGATACAGTTGCGTTTGGAATGCATCGCAGAGGATGTCAAAGTACAATTTACTGAGCGGTCAAAATTCGAATATTTGTATTACAAGACACTGTCTGAGGCACAAACCTTAATAAGTAGTTTTAACAAAGATGATAAATCTGTCAGCAGTGATAATACTTCACGTAGTGGTTATAAGCCAGCTAAGTTACCTACTATACAGTTACCTAAATTCAGTGATTCATATTGTAATTGGTTAAAGTTTCACAATACTTTTAATAACCTTATTCATTTTAATGACGATATAGATGAGGTCAACAAGTTTCACTACTTGCGAGCGTCTCTGGAGGGATCCGCTGCCGTAGTTATTAAAGCTGTTGATTTCTCAGCCAGCGGATACAATGTTGCATGACAATTATTGTGCGATAGTTTTAAAAATAAAAGACTGTTTGAGCAAAAGCATGTTTTGGCGTTATTTACTTTAGACCCTATCGTCAAAAAAAAAGTTTATTATTTTACAAGGCTTAATTGACCAGTTGAATAAAAACCTGCAGCACTTGGATCCTAAGGTGAGCCAGTTAGTTCTTAGGATTCTCTTTATATGGATACTCGTAAACTAGATCAAAAACATACAGGTAGTGGGAGGAGCATAAAAACAAGGATAGCACTATCTACTTTGACAAGTTCATTCAGTTCCTGCTGAATAAATTATAAATATTAATTTTAATTTTTCTCCTAATATTTCTGATTTTGAAATACCGTCCAACTTATGTTTTGCTGATTCCACTTTCCACAAGCCCAACGAGATTGATTTATTGATAGGCGCTGACTTGTTTTGGGACTTGCTAGGAACACTTTAGGCACAGGTAAGCCAATACTTTTTGAAACCACGTTAGGTTGGATAGTAGCCGGACCTCCATCACATATATATTTTTCATTAGGTACTGTCTGCGGACTTAAGCTGTAAGTATGGATAAGTGGGGCGAAATCAGGTCTGACTTATTTGCTTTGACTTATGTATACTTATTTGACCTCGCGGTTTTGGCAGTTAAAGCGGTTAAGTATAAATTCCTCACATTATTTACCTGAGGAGAAATTATGTGAGGATCATTTTTGCAAATATACGACGCATTTAAGCGATGGCTGTTTTTGTGTTCGTATACCTCTCAAACAAAGTCCCTCTGTTCTAAAAGATTCTTTAAAAAGGCCAACACAATGTTTGTATTCTTTAGAACGTAGGTTAAAGGCCAAACCAGATCTTAGTAAGATGTATAGCAATTTTGTGTCAGAGTATGAGACGTTAGGACATATGACTGAAGTCAAACCATCTACCATAAAGTCAATTAAATATTTTATACCACATGACGGTGTACTAAGGGAATGCAGTAGTACTACCAAGCTACGCGTTGTTTTTAACGCAAGTCCTACTTCATCAGGCATATCTTCAAACGATTTGGAAATGGTTGGGCCTGCAGTGCAGGACGATTTGTTGTTCATACTCAATAGGTTTCGACAGCATAAGTATGTCTAAGCGGCTGATGTCGAAAAGATGTACAGACAAGTCATCGTTCATCCAGCTGATAGGCACTTGCAAAGCATAGTTTGGCGTAGCAGTACTGACGAACCGGTTAAGGTTTCCGAATTAAATACAGTTTCGTATGGAACTTCGAGCGCGCCATTTCTTGCCACGCGTTGTCTCAAACAGATTTGTCTTGAATGTTCCAATGAAAATATTGCTAAAATCCAAGAACGCGGTGTTTTTAAATTGACCCTTGTTGGATGGTTTTTGTATCCCACGCATTGTTGTCTGCGATTCATACAAGGAGCTAGAAATCCATATATTTTCAGATGCCTCTGATAGAGCGCACGCATGATGACAATGAATGTATAATTCGTCTATTATTAGCCAAGAGTCGTATATCACCACTCAAGCCCACGACTATCCCAAGCTTGGAGTCGTGCGGTGCAGTAGTGGGAGCTAGGCAGTGTGAAAAGGTTCACAGCTCACTGCGAGCAAATATTAGTCGTGCCTATTGCTGGACCGACTCGACCATTGTGCCACCATCAAAGCTTAGCCTTCGTACGCAATCGAGTTACTGAAGTTCCAGAAAAGGCGGATTATAGAAGAACTGTATATGGCGATATGTCCTTACCGACAAGAACTCAGCAGATTTACTATCGCGCGGTGTCAATATAAAAGGTTTACAGAGTTCAAATATATGGTGGTCGGGTCCAGAATTAATAAAAGTCGGTATTAGTAGTTGGCCTTCTCAGCATAATTATTCAAGTTTAAGGCAAAGTATCTAAACAAGCTTAGCTTCTTAAATTTAACGTTTACTTAGATAGCAACAATATTATGCGTGTTAAAGAACGTCTCGATAGTTCAGATTTCTCGTCAAGTCTCATGAAACCCGTTTAGTTGAAAGTTTGGCTAATGACGGAATTAGGTTCCATACCTGCGATTTATACGACTTTGGGAGGCGGGAGTCAAGTCAATCAAGCGAAAAATCTCCAGCGAGTGTTGGAAAATTGTAATTTTGACATTTGAAGAGCTGTACACCTCTCTCACTCAATTTGAGGCAATTTTAAATTTCCGTCCCATTAGACGGAAATCTGTCAGGTTTTGATGATAACGGTGTCAATACACCGCTATCATCAGAACCTGACAACGACACTACGACATCTTTTATTTGGACGTCCGCTTAATTCTTTGCCACAACCTAACCTCCAGGATCAGTCCACAAACCAGTTGTTACGCTATCAGAGGATTGAACAACTCCGCCAGCATTTCTGGTCCGGGTGGAATAAGAAGTATTTTACCGAACTCTAACAGCGTATTTAGTACGCTGTTGAAGTTCCTGTAAGTACAATTTGAAATTGGATTCCTTGGTTGTTATCAAGGAGGATAATCTCCCTCATTTGAAATGGAGATAAGGGAGAGTAGTAGCAGTCCATCCGGGTTCTATAGAAATGTGTTTGAATATGTGAGATCTATATTAGTTATTTAAAAAAATGGCTATTTAGTTACTTATAAACTACACGTTGCCTGCGTTACTACTTTCTTAACCTATCGCTGTAAATATCCTAAATCCGCCATCAGTTTTCATGCTACCTTTATGCTTCAACTTTTACCAATAACTAATGGTTCGATAGTGTGGGGTAATACTTCCTCCAGGACCACCAGCCTGTCCTGTTGGGAGTGTCTTAGAGCATCTCAGACTAGACAGCAACGACACCATCTCGACACTGAGAGGATTGACAAATATTAGCGATTGCATGACGAGTCACTCGCTCTTTCACCGCATTGAGACACACGCAGACTTTGAAAATCTGAACGCTGTCATTAACACATCACTATGATAATCGAGAATAAAAGCTACGTCGCCACGGCGATCTGCCAACTGAAAAAATCGGCTGCACTGCAATCAATCTCAACCTAGCCTTGGCAACTAAGCATGGAGCAAGCAGTTTGGTTGCTTAATTTGTGGTGTTTACAAATAGTTTTTTAAATTTATCTTACCTACACTCAATATTATTAGACCTATCAGAGGTTAAAGTATTTGTTCACTTATTGCTGCGACGTAGGTATTACTACGAATCATTCTGTAATTGGCGACATTTATGTTGTTTTAAAAAAAAGAACAGCACCTTAAATTACCTAATATAGAAAACAAAAGACTGTTGCGTTGTTACGCGCATATAATTATCATGATCAAATATTTTTGATTTGAGAATATTATTTTTTATTCATTATGCAAAACGGTATTCCCTCTTTAGTTACTTTCTTCCATTCAATCACGTCTGTATGAAATTTTGCATAGAGATAAACTAATATGAAATAGCACATTGACTTATTTTTAACACGCGAACGAACTAACGAGCAACAACTTTAGCTTCATAAACATATGATCAAACCTATAATTAAATGTTTTACACATTTAATGAAGAACCCTTAAAAGTTTCAAGTACCTAACAATATAATAGTACCTACCTAGCAATATATAGTACTTACACAATTTCGTGAAACTATTATCTACAAACGCGACGGCTCCCGCTTTCACCCAAAACATTATCCGTAGCATTCAACGCACGTGTTCCGAACACCATTGGTTATTTTTATGAACGTCAAAGAATTGGCGCCACTACGCATTCCAATATGACTGCGCCATTGATATCTCGTATAAACTAGATCTATGGGGATCCACTTGATTTGAATAGAAATGATCAAGTTGAGTGCCACCGTATGACGCACTGAAATATAATATCAACGCATATAGTAAAGACCTACAAAAGATACAGTAGAACAATGTGCAGACGTTTGCGTTCTACACTAGGTTCTGTGTTTCATAATCATAGCATAATAACTGATATTGTTAAGTTTATTATAAGGTTTTACTTATTTATCTGATTAATTATATTAAATGCCTATCTACTAAAAAATATAAAACCGAAACATAAAACATGTAAACTTATCTATACATGTATAGTCACTTGTCCTGACTGACTGCCTGATTCATCAACGCAAAGTCTAAAGCGGTTTCAATCCTGAAATTTTCGCAGTTGATGTGTTTTATGTTGTAGACATCCACTAAGAAATTATTTTCAAATATTCGTCATCTAAGGGGGTTAAATAGGGTAAGCAAGTTTGTGTGAAACTCCGTCAGTTTTGAAGTTAGATCGGGGAAATTTCATATTTGGCTTTATCGTTTAAGGACATCCTAGTCGATGATTCTAGCATACAAACGCACATAAGTGATTACTCCTCTGTTTAAGGTCGCAAGTCAAACCTTAAAATTGATATAAATACGTGTACTTTGTGTCCGTGACTTGTACCCTAAAGCGGGAGTCGTCTTTAAAAAAAAAAACATTGGAAATTCGCCAAAATTGTTGTACAAATTGTAAAAAATCCTAAATATTTTAAGGCTCATAACGCTCAAAATATTAATTTATTTTCAATTATGACTGTCTTCAGGCCTCGTTTATAATAAAACGAATTACTAATCAATTTTAAGCCTTGACTTACGACCTCATACAGAGAAGTAATCTCTTAAGCGAGTTTGTGTGGTAGAATCCCTTGCCCTTAAAAGAAAAATCAACTACTAAGAGGGTAAAATAGGGGTCGCAAGTTTGTATGGTACTCCGTTATTTTGAAGTGAGATCTGTGAAATTTCGCACTCGGCATTAAGACATAAAATTAAAAAAATCTCGCGGTTCAAACAGGGGTTGCAGGTTTATGTAAAACTCCGTCACAAGATTGTATAAACTTCCGCGGTTTTGAAATAACATGTATGAAATTTCGTACTTGGCTTTTTCGTTAAAATAAAGAAACTCATGTTTCAGCCTTTTTGGAAACGCAACTTATAAGGCTGTATAGAACTTAGTTTTTAAGTAAGATCTGTGAAACTTTGTATTTGACTTTGTGGCTGTAAATAAGGAAACACGAATCTTAGCGTTTTGATCGAAAGCGATAAATCAACCCTTTAGTGGGTAAAATCAACTGCGCGACGGAGCCGCGCGCGACAGTTAGTAAATTAATATACGAGTAATAATAAAAACTACAAATTGCAAAAATGTAGGTAGTGGTACACAGTACACATTTAGTCAGTGTTTAGTCAATTCTACCGCCTAATCAGAATGGTCCCCCCGCCCCCGAAATTACGAAAACCCCATCTAAAAACTATTCCTGGGTATGTCCATGGTATAAGCCCCACTTACACTTTAAACAAACCAGTACCTATATACCTACACACTTTCTCTCACTACTTAAGAATCTCGGTAGGTACCTAAATACCCTAGCCTAGTGTAGTTTCTTGAACTATGCTTAACAGAAAACGTTCGTCTACAAATAGGCACTCAAGATACAGTAAACTATTTAAACGAGTGTAATAACTTGTTACTATAATGCAAGAACGAAATTTCATTTAGAGTTAGTTTATATTCCAAGCAGACAAACTCCTTTCATCATAATTCCATTTCTACTGAACTCAATTTGGTTTTAACAAAATTAACATTTATTTATAGCTATGAGTAGGTACCTACATCCAAGGCGGGCACTGGTTGTTATAATTATGTATAATTACACCTACAACCCAAAATTAATTGGACGATTCATTAATATTTTAGCAATCATTTGATAAAAAAATATTGTAATATAAACCTGTGCTCTTTGGGTAGACCTCAAGGAACACTTGAATGAGAGTATGTATGAAGTAGTGTAGGTATAAGATTAATAGTATAATCAAAGTATGGGTACTACCTACTCCAAATTACTCTGATCTCATTATTATGCCTTTTAGTCCTGCAACTGGATAATAGACTATAACTACCTACTAAATATTAATTGCACGCCGATATCATTCAATCGATATGCGTTTGTGCAATCGGTACCTATTTGAAAACTTTAATCTAAATACCTAGGTAGGTACGAGTACAGTAAAATGAACAAATATTTATTGAAAATATTTAGAGGCCGCAGTGTAGGTTTTTATACATTTGTACATCGTGTACAAATGGGTAAAACAAGTTTGTTGGAAATCCACGATTCGATGTTTTCTCTTAAAGCAAATTTACCCACCGTTAAAATGACTTAAATAAAACAATTTAGGCCCCTGACTGGTTTCGTAATTGTTATTCCTATGTTCTTATACTTGGGTATGAGAATATAGGGATAACAATTACAAAACCAGTCAGGGATCTAAATTGTTTTAAACTAGTAATTTTAACCTTTTCATTAATTAGAAATTCCTGTCGTTGCAAGATATTATTTGTAATTCCATTAAACATAACTACACGAATTATCCCCGAGATGCCGAGCTTCAAGACACCATTCATTTAATAACCCCACACATTTCTAAGTTAATTGGTACGACCCCTAGCGAAGCTTCATGTAGCTAGCTCACACCCACATTACTGTTTAAATTGAATATCCATCTAATTTACCGCCCAAAATGTAGGTATCTACCTACTACCATTACCTGCCCATTTGAATTAAGTTCTGTTGCACAGACTAGCTAATGTAATAGGTACTAAGGGGCCATTCATTAATTACGGTAGGGTCCCGAGGGAGAGGAGGGTTATAAAAATCACTTGGCCTTATCTTATGGGAGGGGGTAAAACCCATTCTTACGTAATATTTTGTAAATCGAAATTTAATTATAGAATATAGTTCCATTTCGGATGTCGAATAGTTTTTATCATTCCATAATGTACATACCTACACTTCGATTTAAATCTTTTTTTTTTATAATTTTGCAATGTTATTTTACCTACATTCTTCCCGTGTATAAAAAACGAGATAGAATCTTTTAGTAGTCCTATGTAAGAAGAGGGAAGGAGGAGGGGTTTTCAGAAATCTTATGTACCTTTACATGGGTGTAGGGGGGGGGGGGTGGATCAAAAATTGTCAAAACCATCCTTACATAATTAATGAATGGTGGTAGTACCTACCTACTGTACCTACTTATTCAATTTGATAGAGAGTTGTGTTTGTAGACATTTTTTATATAGGTACCTGTATATTTCGTTATCGGCATTCTTTTAAGGTTTAGGTATGTAGGTACTTACCTATGTATATACAATAGAAAATACTCATGATTGTCTTTGATAAGCATAAATTGAAGCAAACCTTAAGACACTATTATTACCTAAATTGCTGTAGCTACTTAAAACTCCTAATACTATAGTATTAGGCTCTTGCAAGTGATAAAAAATCTTTGAATGTAGTTCTTTTTATTTCTCAAAATAAAAGATGTTAATGTATGTTTACTTTGAGTAAAATTTAGCAACTCAAATATTTAGGGTGCTTTCTCTCCAGGGGGCATTGGTTAGGTCCGCTCTGTATAATAATGTTATGTAGTGTGTAGTGTAGTTATTTGTGTGTCGTACTTTGTATTTTAAAGTAACATATTAATACCTTTTTTTTTAATCAAATAGAACATCAACCTATTTAATTAAAAAGTATATTTTACTATGTATCAAAAAACATAAAAAATAACAGTTTGCTGAACACAACCGTTCCATGGGAGCATGCCGCGCGGTTTGAATCGTAGAGCTACCGGCCGGGCTTGGTACCGTGCCCATATAACTCGCACATTATACCATAAAGGCTTATTCAAACTTAAGCGGTATTCATTTACCGCTTGCGGTAGAGAAAACCGAGAGGGTAGGTACACGGTAATACTTCCAACCTACTAACTATTCCGCTCTAGCCGCAAAACTTTAAGCTAAATACCTGGGTGAAACCCACGCGGTATTCTCTCTTGGACTGATGTGTTTTGACGGGCATATTTCGCCCCCCCCCCCTTCGGCGGTAGTGGTTGACGTACCGGTGTTGAATCTAATGCCCCCTCCTATCATGCGAACAACTCAGACTTGTCCAGTTGAGCCAATAGTTATCCCCCCTGAATAAAGTTCTGGATCCGCGGCTGATATTATTGTGTAATATTTTAAAACTAGTAATATTATATTTATATCTCCTAAGATATTCATTGAAATCAAATAAAGTAAAAGCAGTTTTGTTAAAATGTAATATTTGTGATGAATAACGTATTTATTTATTTGGATAAGGGTTAATATCATGTTTATTAAAACTCTTTCGCAAATAATGCATTAAATTAGAACATATTTGATTACAATAAAAACCGGGCAATTGCATGTAGGGTCACGCACAATGTAGGGTATCGTAGACCCCCCCCCCCCCCCCTATCCAAATAATGTAGCTTAAGAAGTGGGTATTTGTTGTTTTTGTGTCATCATCATCAGTTTTTCTTTTAATTTCACTATATATACTACTACCGTGATTTTTTCACATAACCAACATCAACCATTTAGCTGGCAGGGGGCGATTTTTAGCTGGCACATTTTCAAAAACAATCGTTTAGCTGGCAGGGGTGCGAGCCACTTGACTCAAACAAAAATTAGCACTTTAAAACTTATTATTACATAAATGGGTCCCTAAATTAAAAACAAATTGTCTTTATAGACCCTACATATTTTTAAAAGAACTATCCAATTTTAATCAAAGGTTCCTATATATATATATATATTATGTGTGGGTTTATTTTGTATATATTTATTTATATATATGTGTATATATGATGACTTAGGATAGTTACGTAGATTTAATATTGCAGTTTAAGTATTGCTATTATAGATTTTGTGTATTGCCCATTGTTCTAGTCTTATAGTCCATCCCAAGGTTTTTTTGGAAGAAGTCACAGCCTGCGATAAGTACTATTGCACCTCTAGCTATAAGTACCTGTTTAATTTAATAATGTCCTATGGTGTACAATAACGAGTATCTATCTATATATCTACCTATCCAACAACACCCCATACGATGGGGTAAGTGAGAAAAAAAATGAAATCCCCACTGTACCCTAAAAAATATTTTTTCTAGATTTTATTTTAACACTTTGTCGGCCTAACTTATATGTATATCCGTGCAAACTACAGCTTTCTGCTTTCGAGCTATCCTGGGGACAGACGGGACAAACGTCCATGCGTCTGACGGGTGGACATAGCGAAACTGTAAGGGTTCTTTGTTTACTACGGAACCCTAAAAATGCAGTTCGCTGAACACAATCGTTCCATATGAAGGTATTAATTTGGATAAGGATTAATATAATGTTTATTAGAACACCTTCGTAAATAATTTAAGAACAAATATTACCATAAAAATATAGAAAATATATTTTACTATATTATAGAAAGTCAACCATCAGAGCAATAACTAAAGCCAGTCAATCTTAAAAGATAGGCATAATGCGATCGCGGACTTTTTTTTACCTTTTTAAGAACGAAGGCCCAGTAAGTCCAAAATTCCAACTTTTTAATTGTATCTTCTTAAAACAATATCGAGATATTATGTACTAACGCACACATACCACCGAAAGCACACATAAAAATCAGTTTTTTTTTTCCTTATATAAGTCGCGTGCTCTATTAACTTTTCACACTTTACAATGCAATGTTTTGTTTTCTCATCTCTTCTATCCATACAATAGCCAAACCTTAAATCACATCACAGCTTTTTTAAATCAACAAAATACCTCCCGCTCCGAATTACTTTCGCATTTCTGTGAAAAACGGTATTAATTTCTTCTTCGCTCTTCGAATCACAGAACTAGTACTTGTGCAAGTATTTAGTACCTACTTAGGTACTTTATTCTTGTAGACAACATTCATTTCTTTCATAAAATACCTTGATTGGTGTAAAAATAAGTGTAATATAACACAAATCTAAATAATTGCAATCAACCAAAAATGTAGCACTGACTACGGGGTCCGGTATGACATACCCGAGCCATCCTTACGCACCTGTCTGCTGGTGCCGATGCAACGCAAACGCGAACTCAAATATTTTTGTTTCGAAAAATAAAATTAATGATTATTGGAAAACGTCAAATTAATACATACTAAAGAGTAAACAAAATTATGATGTTTGAAAAAAAAATGCAGTTAGGCGGCAGTTCCAAGTGTAAAGCTCATGAGAAGAAGCTGCCAAGAAACGTGAACGTTGAAAATAACACTCCAACTTGCCCTTCGTACCCTTGCCTCCAGCTACTGTGACGACGGGACACACATCAACAACAACATTAAATAATAGGTATGCATTTAAAACTGCTCGGGTATGACATAGCCTCACAGACGCCTGGTTATTTATCGTAATAATTTATGTATATCTGATTGTTATTTGCTATGATATACCTACGTTAGACATGTATATTATATAATTTATCGACAATAGGTGTAGGTTTGTTTATGTTGCTATACAATAAAAAGTGCAGTTTAATTAAGTAAGTATTTATTTATTTAAAACTGCATTCTATTCCTTTAGCTACATAGTAAATTTTCACATCATATAGAACTACGTAAGTATGTGTAGGCCCCAGAGACGAGAGAAAATTTTCCTAAAGGTATTTCGATACTATCTTTTTTATTGCTTTATTAAGTAACTAGAATTCAAAAGGAAACTGAAAATGATGGTTTTCCAAGGGCCCTCCGCCACTGGTAGGTAGGCCCCTACTGTTAGATATACTGCTACACAGGTTTTAACTAATCGATTAATGAGGACAGCCTATTAACCAACCTATCCCGCAATCTTAATTCAAATCATCAATAAATGAATGTAACCCATCTTCATTCATCGCAACCATTAAACAAATAGGAGCGTTAGAATTAGATGAAGTGAATCTACTGACGAGACATCACAGGATTCCATTGGAACCCAAATACTTAAAATTAATTATTTCAAAGCCTCCACTGACCGATGACTAGCCAATTTGCTTCGGCGGTTAGTAAGTGTACCTACCGATGGCTTTAAATGCCTTGTAAATACACGGGAAAAGATGAAGTCATGTAATCGTAACTAAACCGACTAAGCACCTGAGTCGGAAACATTCAGCTTATTTATCACCAAAACATCGGCCAGGTGCTTCACCGAGCTATCATAAATATTACGCGTAGGTACCTTCCCTTGAACATCTAAGGGTGAAAACAAACGGAGCGCGGCGATCGTTTATTTTCGTGTAGAGTTTGGCCATCGCTAAGTGTGGTTTAACTTGTAATCTATACTAATATTATAAAACTGAAGAGTTTGTTTGTTTGTTTATTTGTTTGAACGCGGAAATCTCAGGAAATACTGTTGCGAATTAAAAAAAAATATTATTATTGTTGGATAGCCCATTTATCGAGGATGGCTATAGGCTATATAACATCAGGCTACGACCAATATGAGCGGAGCAGTAATGAGATGTTGCAAAAACGGGGAAACTTCACGCAAAGAAAGTTGCGCGGGACAGCTAGTGCCATATTTATGCAACTGCTTATATGGTATTACAAGTTAACATCATTCCCGGCTGATTATGATCAGGATAGAGAGATTATAGAGCATGACTAGGCAACCGCAAATAAAAATCTTCTTCTAATTTACGTAAATTATACTCCTCTCCCCTTCTGTTTGAGTGAATGGGGGTCAATATAGGCAGTATATGGTCAATATAGCGGTTTAATACGATGGAAAAAGTCGTGTGACTCATCCCTAAGTATTAGAAATTCACAGGAGCTTCGTCGGAGGCGGCCTTGGTATCATTTGTTTCTGAATGAAATAAACTGAGTAGGTGTAAGTTTCTTAGCATAAATATTAGGTAGATGTACCTGTATAGGCTTTTAGTAGGAAAAACATAGAGTAGGTACAGTAGGTACCTATAATCATAATAATATTATTAATTATATATAAACAAAGTATACATTATAAAACTTATAATACAAAGGGCGTGCGATCTCTTTTAGCCAACCTTTGGATAAACAGTGACGTAAATAGATACCTACATGTAACCAAATATGTAGTAACCAAACCAAATAAGTAGGGGTAGTGTACAGCGTGATTAATAGGTACGTGATATTGATTTATAGTTATCAAGAATTACAAGGAAAAGAAAAAATAATTAATAACTATTCAAAGTTTAATCAGAGAGATAGTGGTCCTTTAACATCCTTTTAAACGATGCTAACGATTGGGCTCGTCCTATAGTAAGAGGCAGTGCATTCTTGTTGCCTCGACAGTACGTTTATTGTCTGACTGACTTGTCATATAATTTTGTGGAATGCACTGGAATTTCCAACCTCAAATACTCCGATGACTTTGACGATGACTCTACACCTCCATAACATCCAATACCTACTTCAATTTTAATGCCTACTGCGATGTAAAACAGTTACCGTGGATGATAGAAGCTAGCAATACCGCTGCTACGGTAGCTCGGTGGTCACACCAGAAAACTATCGATGAATTAAAAAAATGTTAATGGGAATGAGTACAGAGGTGCAATGTCTTTTACTGGGATGCGTAGGCAGCAAACAACCTACGCACATAATTAGTGATGTTCTATCGTACTGTCAAGACTACTAATTCATTATGATAACGAGACGTGCCAACGACGGTGATGGATTAGCCTTTTTCCCCTTCGTATAAACGCGACGACCAAAAGGAAATGCGTAAAAAATGGACCAATAACAGTGTAGGCAAAAGTTGGGCGCTTCGTCGACGTAAAATATTAGGTTATTGAAATTTTCCAGACCCGTGGACCGGAGCAGACAAGACTGCTAACATGGCCGACTCTCACGTCCTGAAAATAGCATTTCTATGTTTTCTATGTTACTACGCGACGTTTACGAAAATAGAAATGGATTAAAAAGATTTTTTCATGAAATACGGTTGCGAGTTTGTAAGCGATAGGTACCAACAAAAATGTATTTGATTTCTTGAAATAGTCTTAGCTGTCGAACAAGTGGTTTAATAGTATTTATTAAACCACTTGTTCGACAGCTAAAAGCTTTTACTGGATAGATATGCTAACCCGTTCGCCCCGACTTCCCCGGGTTGGACTATAGGTACAGGGCGTCCCACGGATATGCCATGGAGGAAAAGTACCTTGAATATTGTAGATGGAACATTTTTACTGAAAGAAGACATATTTGAATTTAAAAAAGAATTTAAACTGCATTCATAGATATTTAAATAATTACATGGTTGAACCGGGAATCGAACCCATGACACGAGAAAAATAATCACCTGCAGCTTTATCATATCGATAAAAAGGAGATTTTAAAAAGGGCATTTCTTAGCCAAATCGGGGCCAGAAGCGACTCGCTTCTGGCCCCGGTTTGGCTACGGAAGTCTCGGGTTCGATTCCTGAGTCTGGATTCAAATTTTTCTATCTTTCAAAAATGCAATTATTGTATTTGTAAAGTCTTTGGCAAGAAATGCCTATAAAAATTACTTCACACACTGTATGATGAGCCGACGACTGACGGCGCTGATCGGTCAGCGTTACTCAGAAACGTTACATTTAATTATATACAGCGTCAGTTAGTCAGCGCCGACGATCAGTGTTACAGAAAAACGAGCCTATAGCGGAGTGGAACGGAAGCTTAAATCTGGACTGTCATTTGTATTGGAAGTCACTTATTGAGACAATAAATAATAAAATAAGATCTATTATCTGCTATTACATTACTGATATTAATAAACACCAATCTTTTTTTTTCTTTTTTCTTTTTTTTTTTAGACAACCCCCGCATTAGGGTAGGTACAAGCCCTGTGTCGCGCGGGACTTTACAAACATACAAATCACGGACACAAAGTACACCCAGACTCGGAACAACAATTTGTGGATCACACAAAGTGGTGTCTCGTGTGGAAATCGAATCCACGACCTCTTGCGTAGCAGTCGGACACACTCCCACTGCGCCACAGAGGCAATCTGCTTATTACGCCAACGTTTACTCTGTACTTAACTCTGGAATCATTTATTGGGGTAGGTTATTCTGTTGATAGCCTTTATACTTTTATTTTACAAAAAATATGTCTAAGAATCATGCATTACATACGAAACGATGAGTCATGTCGCCTGATCATTAAAGAATATAAATACATGACAATGACAGGATTATTTATTTTGCAATCAGCTACGTTCGTCAGGCAATATGGAACATATTTTCCAGAAAAAATAAATTACCAAATGCTAAAACAGAGTTATTTAAAAAAAAAAATACAACACATCAGTAAAAATTTATAATAATTTACCTGTTTCTACCAGAACATTAAATTTTACCCGTTTTAAAAGTGTTTTAAAGAAACTTTTAATTGATAGCTGTTTTTATGATTTGAATGAATATTTTAGTAAAGAACTGATATACAAAAAAAAAACATTTTAAATTTATATAATTGAGTGGCTGGTAAATGATTAAATAAACGTAAATTGTAATTAATTATTAATCTCATGCATAGTGCAAATTTTGACATCAGACTCATGATTGAAACGCCTTAATTTTGTCCAATATCTTCAAAACTACGACAACGTGACGTATGATCGCTCCAAGAGATTGATAGATCGGAACATAGCTCAATGCAGCTCCGGTCCGCTTGGCTCATCTTCGCCCCGCTTCGCGTCCAATAAACACGCACTCTAATCGGGTGATACGTACCTACTTATACATAATCATCATTAAGTTGACTTCCAATTTTAATTAAAACTAGCTTTGCTCGCACCTTCTTCCGCATGAAGTTGCAGTGCTGCTGTCTGTATAAACATTAACGTGATAATATTTAATGTTTATACAGAGTAGTTAGTACTTGAGTTACTCCTTACATCCTCAGCAGCCTGACAGTGAAAGTCCCGTCAAAATCCGTCTAGCCGTTCCGGAAATTAACCGAAACAAACAGACAGATAGACCGACAAAAAAACTGTGTTTTTGTTATAAGTACCATATACATTTTGTAAGAAACTGTTATTTTGACATTACAAACAGACACTTTAATTTTATTCATTTGTAGCATACTCACACATCAACAAAGTCTAGGGATATTCCGTATTTTGTTGATCATAAAAAACTTCGTTAAGAAAACTAGGTATGGTGAGAATCCGAATTTTATAATCTTTATTTAAAATATTTAAAAACAAAACTAAAAGTATATCCCTACTAATATTTAAATTTGAATGTAAGTTTGTTTGTTACGCTTTCACGCGAAAACTACTCAACCGAGGTATTAGAAGTAACATAGGATTATATAAAAAAAAGGAGAAAATTTACGCAGACGAAGTTGCGCGGGACAGCTAGGTACTAGCTGTCCCGCGCAACTTCGTCTACGCTAGTTTATTTAATATTATTTTATTAAATAAACTAGCGTAACTACGTCTGCGTAAATTTTCCCCGTTTTTACAGCATTTTTCATTGTTGCTCCGCTCCTATTGGTCGTAGCGTGATGTTATATAGCCTTCCTCGATAAATGGTCTATCCAACAGTAAAATATTTCTTCCATGCGGACCAGTAGTTCCTGAGATTATCGCGTTCAAACAAACAAATTCTTCAGCTTTATAATATTAGTATAAATTATTAAACTTGCTAAATTCTGAAAATTACGTTGTTTTATAAAATTTACTTAATTACAATAATTAAAAAAATAACATTGTTTTTGGTGATGGCATGTTAGAAGCCGTTGCTGTCCAACGCGTGGTTGTTGACGCCCTGGTCACGTTATCGTGTAAGTGGGAGTGTAGCAGAGCGGCACAATGGGAGGAATCGTATTGCCACCTCTCGGTAAGACCAATATCTGCATCCCACCGCGAGGAGGCAACCCAATATTACGGCGATGCAACTAGTGCAGATGCTTCAGTAAGACCACCAGCTGTTAGTAAATGACCAATCGAAAGGTTGCATGAAGTCGATCTTCATGCCCGCAGACCGCTTCGAGTTCCATCTCTACGGCGTGGCTATCGCGGAAGGAGGCTTGTTTGGGCTCTCTAACATTTATTATGGACCATCGAACAATGGTCGATGGTGCTATTCACTGACGAATTTCACTTTGGATTCCACCCGGATTCGAGAAGAACACGTGTCTGGAGACTTCCAGGCAGAGAAAGCCGTCCATTAGTACCAAGGCGGCACTATCATGGGGTGGGCAGGCATTCCTATGGGAGCGCGAACAGACCTCATTTTGATAAGATGCTGCCTCTGATGGCCCAAAAATGCCCATAATCTTTGATCGTCCCACACAGAGTCCAAATAGGACAAACATTTCAGTTCATGCACCTTCTTACAGGGTGCGGCTAGTTTCGACTGCCCTTCGGGAACACCACATCGGTTCTGGAGTAGCCTGCACAGTCACCCGACTTAAACCATATTAAACACGCATGGGACATGTTACAGTGACAAGCTATGCGTAAATTACCGCCAAATTTGACTACTGAAAATCATCTTTATCAGCATTAACAAAACACATAGGACCGCATACCCCAGCAAGATTTTAAGAACTTAATTTTTAGCATGAATGATGTGTTATTTGCGTTACGGGGCAACATAGATTACTGATTTATAAAACCGGGCAAGTGCATGTCGGGCCCCGCACAATGTAGGGTTCTATAGTCCCCCTCCCCCCATCCGAATAATGTGGCTTCAGAAGTGGTCTATCTCTGTTGTTTTTGTTTAATACTTACAACGTTATATCTACTTAATAATATTTTTCTATGGAATTTGTATGAAATTTTGTTACTTCTCATATGATCAGATGTTACTCGAAAACTTGTAAAGCCTACTTTGATATGTGATGAGCCTACTACTGTGATAGTTTTTCTGTTAATTTCACTATATTTACTACTATAGTGTTTTTTATCACATACCCAACATCAACCATTTAGCTGGCAGGGGGGAACACTTGACTTTAACAAAAAATTGCACTTTAAAGCTTATATTTTACAAACGGATCCCTAAATCTAAAAATTGTCTACCCAACCCCTAAACGTTTTTCAAAGACCTATCTAATGATACCCCACACGATGGGGTAGGTAACAAAAAAAAATTACAACCCCACTTTTCATATAAATTCTTAAAAAAAAAATTTTCTTCACGATTTTATTCTTCCACTTTGTCGGCGTAAGTAATATGTGTATCCTTGCAAAAATTACAGCCTCCTAGCGCTAACAGTTTCTAAGCAAAGGTGCGGTCGGACGGAGTGTATTGGCATTTAAAAAAAAAAATATATATAAATATTAAATAAATGATTAAATTTGCTAAATTCTGGTTCTTTAAAAAAAATTTTTTAAGGAACCAGTATTTAGCAAATTTAATAATTTATTTTATATCTGTAAGTATATATGTGAACCTATGATACTTATATCAGAAGGGATTTATTGTGAAAGAGAAATAACACACGTCAAGTACTTTACTCCGTATAATTGCGACTGCCAACTTATTAGGCGGACGCAGCCGCCACTAGTTACACCATGCAGTATGCACACATACACAACTGATATCTACATAGGTAGGTACAAATGTGTGTCCCTACAGTAGCCCCCCCCAACAAAACAACAAAAAAATACAATTACAATGTGTAAAACCCTGTAAAATACACTGACACTACGCATAGCAATAACACTGAACTATCACACAATTTCACTGAGTGTAAGTATTTTGGGGGTGTACGGTGGTTGGTGGTTGAACCGTGTGAATCTTAACCACCGGTGGAGACAATCCAACAACTGCCGCTTCCTTCCTCAACCAGCTGCGAACCCG
Source organism: Herminia tarsipennalis (assembly GCA_945859575.2). Taxonomy (NCBI): domain Eukaryota; kingdom Metazoa; phylum Arthropoda; class Insecta; order Lepidoptera; family Erebidae; genus Herminia; species Herminia tarsipennalis. The sequence continues at coordinate 25,137,426 of OX243834.2, read as the reverse complement.
TTTTTTGCACTGGTTCCTGGTCAAACACAGCAACACCAAGCCAAGTGCCACAGCAATTCCGATTAGAATAACCTCTAAATAGTTAACCCTTTGGCCAATGATTTCGTTCGAAACTGACTGGGCAATAGCCACGTTATTCTGTTGCGGTTTACTCTGGTTATAACCCATCTTGAAATTTGTATATTTGTACTTATTCGACGAAAGAATACAAAATAAATGGTGTAAAAAAAAATGTGTAAACTTTATATAACAAAAATAAGTGTATATGTATATAACTTACATACTAATAAAAATTCACAAAAGTGTGCGACCTAAAAAAAAATATAATGCTAAGTACTAAATAATTCTATTACAAAATATTTCACAATAAATTTCCATACCTATGTTGCAATATCCTTTATTATGATTATCATGTTACCGAGCGTCTTTTTATCTACTAAGCAAAACGCAGCGGCGGTCTGATAACGCGACCACTTCGCGTCGTTTTATGAATTATAACTTTGCTAGAAGTGTTTTCGTGATCAGAATTAAAACTAGGATTGTTACATGAATTACTTTCAGAGTTCAAATTATTGTTAAAAGATGTGTCTATGTCGATAGTGAAGGCCGGCTTGAGCCTATCTATGGACACAGATGTTTCCTTATCACCTATTTTTAACACAAAATATTTCTTATGTTTACTCACTACTATGTATGGACCCTTATACGGCGGTTGAAGTGACTTACGTATAACATCGTCCCTTATAAATACACTTTTACACGATTTTAAACTATCTGGTAGGAATAACGAATGCGAGTTTGCATGACACTTTGGTCGCGGTTTATATTTACTAATAGTATCTCGCAGCTTCTGTAAATATTCCGAATCCGAGACCTTAATTATCGCGTCCTCATAAAAATCTCCTGGTAAACGAATCGTCTTACCATATGTTAATTCGGCCGCACTTACACCACTGTCGCTTCTAGTAGCCGTTCGTAATCCTAATAAAACTATCGGTAATTCGTCTATCCAATTGCTATTGTTGCATTGCAAACGTGCCATCAGGGCCACTTTCAGTGCCCTATGCCAGCGTTCAATCATGCCATTACTTTGCGGATGATAAGGTGTTGTACGTAATTTATGTATGCCCAAATATTTCATTAAGTTTGCAAATAGATCACTCTCGAATTGTCTGCCCTGGTCGCTAGTAAGCTTCGAAGGGCATCCAAAACGGGAAATCCAACCTTCAAACACCACCTTTGCTATGGTCTCCGCAGTAATATTTTGGACTGGGTATGCTTCTGGCCACCCTGTAAATCGGTCAATCATTGTAACACAGTATCTATAGCCGTCATTTGACATAGGCAATGGACCTACGATATCTATGTGTAGATGTTGAAAGCGGTCTACTCTTTCAAACTCTCCTACACCTGATACGACATGCCTTGTTATCTTTACGCGTTGGCATTGCATACAACTTCTGGTCCATTTAGCAATATCTCTGTCCATGTCAGGCCAAAAAAATTTTTGTTTGATTAGATGTTTACTAGTTTTAATGCCTGGATGACTTAGATTATGTACAGATTTGAAAGCTATTTCTCTAAATTCCATAGGTAAGTAAGGCCTAATTTTACGCGTTGATATTTCGCAATAAATATGCTTATCGCAGTCCGGCAACAACATTTGCTTGAACTGCAGGTTGCTACTTGATACTTGCAACTCATGCATTAGGTACTCGTCGCTACGTTGCTTGTCTGCCAATTCTGCGAAATTGAGTAGCGTGGGACAGCTTATCGTTTCAATTCTAGAAAGCGCATCCGCTACCATGTTATCACTACCTTTAATATGACGTATCTCTGTGCAAAATTCGCTGATATAAGAAAGTTGGCGTATTCGCCTTGGGCTTTCTTTATCACTATTTATTTTAGTAAATGCAAATTCAAGCGGTTTATGATCTGTAAAAATGATTATATCTCGCCCCTCTAATAAATGTTTGAAATGCCTGATAGCCATGTAGATAGCTAACAATTCCCTATCATAGGTAGAATATTTGGATTCAGTTACTGTTAACTTTTTTGAAAAATATCCAATTGGTTGCCAATTAACTCCTATTTTCTGCTGTAAAACTGCGCCGACACTAGTATTTGAGGCGTCAGTCATCAGGGCTAATTTACTGTCTGGCAAAGGGTAAGATAGTGTAGCGGCGCTTTGTAAGCCTTCCTTACACTTCTTAAATGCCTCGTTAGCCTTATCTGTCCATTCTATACGCGTCTTATCACGTTTTTTAGAATTATGTAGATACTTATTTAATTCCGACTGATAGTCTACTGCTTTAGGAATATGCGAGCGGTAAAAATTAACCATACCTAAGAATCTGCGTAATTGTTCTACTGTCTCGGGCTTCGGAAAATTTACAACAGCTTGTACCTTGTCCTCCAACGGTCGTACGCCTTCCGTTGAGACCTCAAAACCTAAAAAGCTTAATTTAGAGACTCCAAAAACACATTTTGATAAATTAATAGTAATACCGTATTCGTTAAACCTACGGAAAACTGCATTTAAATGCTCTTTATGGGATATTTCGTCTTTACTGGCAATTATGACGTCATCGATGAAATTGAATAGAAAATCGAAACCTTGCAACACCACTGTGTCCATGAATCGTTGGAACGTTTGTGCTGCATTCCTTAATCCAAATGTCATCCGGGGAAATTCAAATAATCCAAAAGGCGTTATAATTGCAGTTTTCTCTATGTCCTTCGGGGCAGTCGGTATAAAATGATAGGCACGATTTAAATCCAATCGGGTAAATATAGTTTTTTCTCCCGCTAATACATATTTAAAATCTTGCAACCGCGGAATCGGATAGCGGTCCGGCTTCGTAACGGCATTTAAACGCCTATAATCACCGCACGGTCTAATCCCCCCGTCCTTTTTGGGTACCACGTGTAACGGGCTTGCCCATGGGGACTTGGATGGTCGACAAATACCTAATTCTGTCATAATTTGAAATTCTTCCTTTACTTTTTTATACCACTTTGGGGAAAGAGGCCTAGCCTTTGTGTATACCGGCGGTCCCGAAGTCTCTATATAATGACATACTGAATGCTTGGGTATTTCTTTGTACGATATGGGCTTAGTTATATCTGAATAATTTAATAACAAGTTATGCCACTTATCATTGCTATTTATAGATTTAATTGATAATTCGCATTCAGAGTGCCTTATAATAGATGCTATAACATTTAGATTAGTAACTTGGTCTCTAAGTCGCCGCGAGCTTAAATCTACCAACAACCTATAATGGCATAAAAAATCTGCGCCTATTATCGGTTGTTTAACAGCCGCTATAATAAATGACCAACTAAATGCTCTCCTTAAATTAATATCTAGAGTTAAGTTACATATACCATATGTCCTAATTTCGGTGCCGTTCGCCGCATAGAGCTTATAATCATCACTCGCGATATTTCTCGACACACATTTATACGACACGGGGATCACGGAAACATTCGCACCGGTGTCAATCAAAAATTTTAATTTACTGTTTTTATCGATAACGCACAGACGGTTATTAAGTGAATCGATACAGACCTCCGTCGTTGTTTGTATCGCCGCTAGTTTTCCGATTGGGCGGGTGCCTGTCCTTTCCAGTTACAGGGTTCGGCGCATTTCGTGGCCTTTGCTCCGTAACGGTAGTGGTAGAAACACAGCCACTGGGGATCGCGTCGTTTCCTGCTGGTATCTCTCCTCGCCGAGTTGGATCGAGATTGCTTACCCCTGTATGTCCCTCGACCTCTCTGTGGTTGCTGTGCACGTCGGAGCTCTGCAACTTCGATGCTCAGCTTGGCTATTGCAGCTGCTAGCTCGCTGGATTCCTCGCCGTTTCGACTATGTGCTTGAGGTGACGGAATCGACGAGACGCTAGCTACCTCCACTGGGCGCGTCGCCTCAGTGACCTTGTCCGCTACTACCGCCAAATTTTCCAGTTCTTTTACTTCGGTTACCGCCAATACAGCCTGCACAGCGGATGGAAGGTGACCGTTCCACATGATTTTTAGCGTGTGATCCGGAATTTTTCCTCGGGCCAGGTCCCTCATCCGTCGTAGGAGTTGTGAAGGCTTTTGAGTGCCCAACTCCATTTCACCCAGCAGCTTTTGAAACTGGCGTGTCTCTGACTCTTCGAAAACTTGCAAAAGCCTATCCTTCAAGGTCTGGTATTTGTTAGTTCTAGGAGGAGAAAGTAACAGGTCGCTAACTTGTTGAATCGCGCTCTTGTTGAGTTTGGTAACCACTAAGTTTTGTTTAGCAGCATCGCCCAAACGCTGGCTTTCCACCGTGGCCTCAAACTGGACAAACCAGAGTCGCGGTTGGTCTGCCCAAAATTCCGGTATCCTTGACGATACTGTAATGCTTGCTAACGCTCTCTCACCCTCGCCCGAGTCTTGTGGATTCTCGGCCGGGGGCACGGAAGGCTGCACAGGAGGCTGCACGGGAGGCTGCACGGAAGGTTGCACTTGGGGTTGCACTTGGGGCAGCACTATATCCAGAGGCATAGTCACTCGTAGTTATTTCACTCCAAAAAAAATATAATAAACAAAAATCAAAACACTAAGTTCGAGTTCAGTTCGGGGTCACCACTGTAAGTATATATGTGAACCTATGATACTTATATCAGAAGGGATTTATTGTGAAAGAGAAATAACACACGTCAAGTACTTTACTCCGTATAATTGCGACTGCCAACTTATTAGGCGGACGCAGCCGCCACTAGTTACACCATGCAGTATGCACACATACACAACTGATATCTACATAGGTAGGTACAAATGTGTGTCCCTACAATATCCGAATCCGAATTGTATAATCTATAATTAAAAATAAATTAAAAGTTTTTAATATTATTTTATTAAATAAATTATGAAATTTGCTAAATTTTGAAAATTACGTTGTTTTATAAAATCTGAAAATTTGATAAAATTGACTTATTTTAATTACAGTATTTTTTTTTAAATAAATCAGTAATCTGTGTGATAAAATGATTTTCAGTAGTCAAATTTGGCGGAAAATTACGCGTAGCTCATCGCTGTAACATGTCCATGTTCAATGGGGTTTATGTCGGGATGTCGGGTAATACGTACGATTGTCTTTGTAGGTAATTCGGGAGTTTTTTTATAATGAAGTTATTATAAAAAAAAACTCCCTTTATAAAATCTTTTGAAATGTGTTTTTAACAGTAAATAATATAATGATAATAAAATATATTTGTCTTGTCTCTTTGTAATAATAGCTGCTGTTATCCCGTCTATAATTCCCCCCACTTATCACCTTTGTACCTTGAGATCCTAAGGATAAGTTGGTATTAGTTCTCCTTTTCAAATTAAACTATATACAACTGATAAAAATAAAAAGTAAACAATTAGTTATTATTATTAAAAAACTATCAGGCTCACGACCTGTTCGTCTCTTTATATTTTATTTATTTAAAAAAATTGAGATCGCACAAAACACTTTTTTAACATTCATCTACGCCTACTATTTAGGGTACATTTAAAACACATTTCAAAAGTTTTTATAAAGATTTATTGACTGGCCATGAATGCCGTGATATTACGATTTTTATGCCCTACGGCACTTCACTAAACACAATTTAAAGAGTGCCGCGAGTTTTTAATATTTGTTCGTTTCTCAGGATTTAAATCATAATGTATCACAAGTGTAGGGAATAAAGAATTTTGAATTCGATACTGTAAGTTCGACAATATCAAGTAGAAATAGAATATTCCGTTAGACTTTTAAAAGTTTGAATTTAAATACCTAATAATTTATCGAAAAGGAGGTAAGTACATGAATTACTCTGATACCTAATTTGAATTTTCGTTCTTAATGAATAATTGTATAAAAATCAAACGGCATTTTAATTAAAAACGGACTTTATTCAAAACCAGTATCGTTATTTTTCTCCAGGTCCTTGTGACGAATTGCACAGTGTTTCATCATACGTTTTTTATAGTGGAACATTTTTTCACAGTGCATACATTTGTGGGGTAAGTTTCCAGTATGAATCATAACGTGCCTTTTAAGGAGCTGACTTGATTTAAATCCTTTTGTGCATTGCACACATTTATAAGGCCTGTCCCCGGAGTGATTCCTCATATGGATCAAAAGCTGGCCTTTAGCTTTGTACCTGAAATGAAATATAAGTTGAAAACTATCATAATACCCATAACATGACGAACGTACAATTCTGACAACTCCGTTTAGTGATCCAGGTCCACTGACTGAGGACATTTCATTAAATTGAGGTCCACGATTGATCATATTTCATTTAACAAGTGCTCGAATTCATCGCGCTCAAAATACAAACAAACATAACAGAGGATGAGATCAAAATAAAGGCTCCCACAAATTACCAGTCCGGCTGCAGTATGTCACCCTATGGAGCCGCCTTTCGTCCTGGGTCAGCATAGTTCACACACTATAGCATTTATTTCCTGTCGGCAATGGTTGAGAACCGGCTCTGAGGCTACACCCTAGCAGTCAACAGCCGGTAGTTTCAGACCACAACATCACGCGTCGGCAGTGGCATGTGAGTGAGGTCTTCATACTCGCTGAACGGTTGCTTGCCACCTACCTACTTGCTAGTGTGTGTACGATTGTCTTTTTGATTGATCGAAATGGTAGCCTTTTGACAAAAAAATCCAAAATTTGGAATAATATCCCGCCACCGTTGAGAGCTCTTAACTTTGTGGCAATTTTCAGAACTAGGTTACGGTCCTATCTTTTGGATGCGCAGCGAGAGCTGGCTGATGTAAATGCTAACATCTCCATTATATAGAGATACTGGGTTAAATATAAATATAAAGTAACATATATTTATTATTTTATATGCACACACACACACGCACACACACGCACACGCACACGCACGCGCACGCGCACGCACGCGCACGCACGCACGCACGCACGCACGCACGCACGCACGCACGCACGCACGCACGCACACACACACACACACACACACACACACACACACACACACACACACACACACACACACACGAACACGTTTCGCTGGGTTCCAGATGAAAACCAGCGCCAGGCTCTTAAGTCTAGCTTATGCTGAACTGGACACCCATTCGTTGCAACTGCGAGGCACAACATTTTATGTAACTTAATGTAATGCAACGTAAAAATGTATCTTTTCTTTTTTTCTTTTTTCTATTTAAAATAAAAATAAAACATTTACCTTGACCCACAAATATGGCAACAGTGAGGTTTTTCATCGCTATGTCTCCTCAAATGGCTCTTCAACATACATAATGTGGGATACTCCATAGGACAAAAGTCACATTTCCAAATTTTCTCCCTAGTTAACAGTTTCTGATGTATTTTTAAATAGTGTTCATTTTTAAATGTTCGGTCGCAATGGGAGCATATCTGAGGATCTGATTTTACGTGTATATTTTTAATATGAGACTGAAAATAATAATAACAATGAGTTGCCATTTTGTTGTGTAAATATATTTAATTGCTAAATGTTCATTAAACGGTCAATGAATATTTAGAAAATATATATTTCCAGTCGAGTCGTGACCACGATCGGTGCAATTCGATCGAAACGTCGGGTAAATAAAAGGTTCGTACCTTTAAATAATTCACGCGATTAAGTGCCGAAATATATCTAATAAATATATATTTATTTTTTCACAGTGGTGACGAGTAGTGCAGTAGGTAGGTAGGTACATTTATTTGGATAAAAGAGACATCTCTATCACAAACGGAATTGTAAAGTGGCATACTCAATCACTTTGTGTTTGTACACAGACTTTGGACACGACAGAATCTGTCAAGCATTATTTTGTTAGCTCTAGCAAAACCTTCATGACCAGGTTTAATAAGGGCTTTTCTTTGCAATATTTTCTTCGTATTTAATAGAAATTCTGCGTAAGATTATAAGTTTTTAAGACCATTTGGGTGGCGTGTGAATACTCAGTAATTGCTTAAATTCCCTTTTTAACAGGTTTGAAAGAATGATGTTCTCAATTCGTACACTATATGTGTGTAATATTACAGAAACTGCATTATATCTATTACCTACTAGCTGTCCGTTTGCGTCAATATTCCCCGTTTTTAAAATTCACACAAAAATACTAAAATCGCGATTAATAAAAATACTTTACAGATTATTCTCATACCTACCAAATAAACAAAAAAATCATTAAAATCGGTCGAGCCATTTCGGAGGAATGGAATATGGTCACTGACCTTAATACTACTAGTACGCTGGACAGGACACGCCTACAGCAAAAAACTTCCATTACATTTTGACATTACGGACGGAAAATTGTTAAAATTAAATGGAAGAGTAATATTGATCTGAGGGAAGTCTATACTTTTGTAACAAAGACAACAACAACAACGGCCATTTGTTCTCCCTTATTCGGCATTTCAAATTGCTATCACTTTGTACGGAGTAACCAGTCCAGCTTACTAGTAGTATAAAGGTCAGTGTATGGTGTTATGTGGGTTCTAAACAAATATACAACATTCTATAGGTTTGTTGGCACCCTCTTAATAGATACAGAACCGTGAACATACAGTTTAAGGTTCTGTATTCAGAGGGTGCCAACAGAACCCATCCATCCATCTGTCCCTTCTTGTGTTATACCACTTTGCTCCCATCACATCATGGAACTGATAGTCAAGTAGAAGATGAATTCCTTAAAAATTAACGTACTGCATCGGAAAAGGAATATTTGGTAAAAGAAAATGAACAGTTGGAATTGGGCAATTGTAACTTAGATAAATTACAAACCAACCCACTGAAAACGAATTTTAAAATTAAAAACCGGGCAAGTGCTTGTCGGGCCACGAACAATGTAGGGTTTCGAAGTCCCCCCGCCCCTCCGTAACCGATTAATGCGGCTTAACAAGTGGGTTTTTGTTGTTTTAGTTTCATACTAACTACGTTATAAAAATGCCTCCGACTGCATGATTTTACGTTATCTTGTTTATGTCTTTTTTTAAACAGACCATTTTTTTTATTTTTAACATTTATTCTTTTATTTCTAAAAATATAAGAATGTTTCCTTTGAGTAAAATTTGTAAACTTAAATATTTACTTTCCCTCCAGGGGGGTATTGGTTCGGTCCACCCTGTATACATATACTGATGCCTTGATGATTTCAAAGTTATAATGGTTTCATCCCCTCTTCACCCAATGTAAACATGTACCTATTAAGTTGCCTTAGATACCTACGAATAAATTAATATTAATCATAACTAAAGATCATCATAGGTGTACTGAACTTACTCTCAAATTACGCAGCCGTAAGAATGTCTTGCCGCACACATCACAGACGTGTGTTGGAGGATTCATATGATTCATCAGATGCTCAACGATTAGATGTTTGTGTTTATACCTACAAATAAATAACACAATTATTCACGCAATGTTTTAAAAAGCTACCTACGGCCTAGGGGTAGAAAAAATTCAAGCAAAAATTTGGTCGTTAGTTTTGTGCTAGTCTTTGTTTACTGATTTGTTTGCATTAACTCAATAATCGAAATAGATACCTACATGGTTTTTCAGTCCTTTTTCAGGACTTTTTCAGTCCGTCTTGGGCGGAAAAAGATTGTTTCTGGGGGGGAAATATTGTTTGTCGTAGAAGTTTTTGGTAAAGCTTCTGTTTGTTAATCTTTGGCTATTGTTTTTGTTGCCAAGTAGGTACAAAGTTTATTTTAATCTGTGTTTACAATTTGTTTGTTTATTGAATATACCCAAACCTGAGCTAATTTGAATTTGTTGTTTATGTATTTTGATTTGAATATGATAACCTCATTAATTTGATGTTTGAGCTACGTAATTACTAAAAAAAACATTAATAACACAATTAAATTAATCGAGTGTAGATTGGATACGAAGCAGTAAGTAGGTAAAAGACAATGAAAAAATACCTAAAAGTTCAAGTTGATAGTGTTCGCAAAAATGTTGCTCATTCTTTATTGGGGAAGGTAAATATTCATTATTGACTTACTTTTGTCCACAAATGTCACAAATATATCCAGGATGATTATGAAATTTCTCATGTCTCTTCCATGACTTCCAAGAATTATATACTTTGTCACATTTAGGTTGTGAGCATAATCCACCACTCTGGCTTAAATGAACTTTTCTATAGTGAAATTCTAGTGTGAGTTTAGACTTTGTTTTCTTTTTACAAATATGACAAAGGAAACTAGAAGGTTTGCTAGTGTGGTGTGTATATCTGAAATGATAACCTATTGTCATGTGGTTGCTTCAAAATTAAATTTTAATTATTTAATTAAGTGATCAAAACACGCGATTAAAATCAAATGAAAAACCGGGCAAGAACATGTCGGACCATGCTCGGTGTAGGGTTCCGCAACCGTTGCCGTATGAAAAACTCGATTTGAATAATTGCACCAGCAGAAGAGCCGTGTAAGTGCATGGCACTTACGCCATTTTTTTAACAAATGTAGTTTTCAGCAATAACTCAATGACGGTATATCCCTTCATGTCCTGAATAATTTTAGTTTTAAGTATTTATTAAGCGCTACCTTTGTGATTTTTTTCATAAAGTGGTGGGGGGCCACAATTTATGCAAATTTCGGAGCCATTATTTCCAAAAATATTCACTTAATCAAAAAAGAAACCTTAAAATGTTTTAGAAAGACCTCTCGAATGATGTGCTACACGTTAATATTTGCTCGAAAAAAAAAAATCAGCTTCTGTTACATGTATGGAGTGTCAACAGTGCCTCCCCCATCCCTCCCTAAAATATTTATTCTTATTAAATAATAATAAATATTTTGCTATCAAACTAAGTAGCGGCACCAATATTCATTGTGCAGTCTTTGTTTTTGCCATTTTGGCTACGGAACCCAAAAAAAAGGATCAAATATAATAAAACTGATTTCTGACAATTTTGTTTTTCATGCAGTTTTACTATTTTTATCCATTTACGTCTGACTTTGTGAGTTATCAATTTTATAATGTACCTATGTGCAGCCATTGCAGCTCGATCCTTAGCAATAAATTCACATATTTGACATTTTAAATCATTATTTGTCCAATGTTCCTCCAAGTGTTTGGTCAAGTCAATATGTTTTGTAGAAAATTTACAAACACCTAAAATGTAACTTACATAATTTAATATATTCCTTATAAGAAAGTTATAGGTAAAATAAATAAAATCATTTTACAAACTCATTACGTCTTTACTCATAAATACTTATCTATAATTTATGTACAAATCTCAACTAACACAAGAACACCTACGTAATCCTGGTCTTTACTTATAACTTACCACAAAAATCTGAAACATGCATGGTTTCAGAAGTATTTTCAGACTTCATTTCTGCACCTATAAAAAAATGCTTCTGTTTGACTGATTTTTTATAAAACAAGTTTTTAAAGATCTTGATATTAATAGATACATAGGTATAATGAATAATTATTGAATTGTAAAGTAGCTGTGTCGGTACATTAAGGATATATTAAAAAAAAACAGCCAAGTGGGAGTGAGACTGCGCACTAAGGGTTCCGTACAAACTTATAGTTATGTAAATAGTTCGACCATCACGGGCATCTATTCTAGCTATCTATTCGCAGGCCGTGGCTACACGAAGCATTTCGTGGCTCAGAAACTTAAAAGAGGAAGGAGGTCGATTTTCATGAACTTTATTAAATACGTTAAGCGTCCGTGTTAGATCACAGAAATACATATGTGTATTGAATTAGATCGTAATCGGTCCAGTAGATTCGGCGAAAATTGGCTGTGATAGATAGACACGGAATGGAAACGAACCCTTATAGGATCACTGGTGTTTCTGTAACACGAGTGATCCTATAAGGGTCCGTTTTTTCCTTTTGAGGTACGGCACTCTAACAATTAGAGTTTAACGAAGATATAAGTAGGCCTTTCAGAACCCGAATCTATGCTCCTTTATTTGTTCGGGGTCGAATGCTGTGAATAGAGTTAGATTGTTTAATTGCATTTTTTTTAAACTGTGCTACGATGTGTAATGATAGATGCAGCTTGATTTTCTCGAGCTCAAATAGAAAAGTGCAATACCTGGCATACTGCGGGCGGAACAGCAGGCAAAAGCTAGTAATTAATAATTTTACCTGAATTATATTCTTGATTCAGATTGATGGTACTTTGTTTCTGTTTCTTGTTATTACACAACTTCAAATGCTTGTCGTAGCATAATTTTGTATCTGTAACAATTTTAAGTATACTTTTCTAACCGTATCATTCTGTATTAATTAGATGGATATGAATTCACTTACCATAATTTATGTGGCACCATTTACATATAAATATGTTTTTACCCTTACTTTCTACCTTTTGACTGGAATCCAATTTCATATTTTGAGAACTTGATGTTGAGTTTATTTTTTTATTATTAAGTAATATAACTGTGTTTTTGGTATGAGAAAGAATGTTATCTGCAGGTATTTCATGTTGGTTTTCATTTTTAACAGTTTCCTTTTTAATGTCTATTATATTGAAATCTTCTGGTAATATGTCACTAAAAACACTGAAGTCATTATGAAATGATTCAATATTTATATCATCTGTTTCATGATGATCATGTGTATTTATTTCATTATCTGTAAGTTCATTCTTAACAAGACCATTGCTTTTTAATTTTTCAGCACAGCATTTCTAAAAAAATAATAATACCCACTTACTACACAAGTACCTAATATTTATAAAGGCAAGGCAATCAATCCCAACAGGCTGAGGCAGTCCAAATAGGCTACTGCAAGACAGGTCATGTCTTGCAGTAGCCTATTTGGACATACTTACTTATTTCCCAAAAAATACACACAATTTATTATTCTTAGTATTTAAACAATTCTTAATATTTAAATAATCTTACCACTGTAGTGAGTGATTTCCAGAGTTTGTCCGACTTGTGAAACAGTTCTTTAAATTTAGAATATTCTTTTACATTTTTTGCACACTGATCACATATGTTTTGAGGTAGATCTGGTCCCCATATCTAAAAACATAATTATTTTACAAGCTCATGACAACCAGATTATTTTTATCTATTAGTTTAGTCAAATTAAAGTAATACTAGCAGACGCCTCGCGGTTTCACCCGCGTATTTCCCATTGCCATGGGAATACAGGGATAAAAAATAGCCTGTCACCCGGGATTAGTGTAGCTTCCCAACGGTGAAAGAATTTTTGACATCGGGTAGTAGTTTTTGAGTTTATTCATTACAAACATACACGAACACAATAATACAAATCTTTCCTCTTTAAAATATTAGTATAGATTGGTAACGAGAACGAACAAACATTACCTATTGCATGAAAAATGGTTCCGTCATCCATGCTAATATTATAAAGAGAAAGGCCAAATTTTGTAAGTTTGTTTGTATGTCTTGGGTAATCTTCGCAACCACTGGATGTATTTGAAAAATTATTTTACCATTTGAAAGATAAACTATTATATAGACTGAATATTATGCGTATTTTTTGCAAATTACCTATAGATATGAAGATATACGTCAACTAAGTCAACAAAAAATGCGCGTCTTGGCAGCTTTCAGAGTGTACGCTACTTAAACGGTAACATAAAAACCGGGCAAGTGCATGTCGGGCCACGCACAATGTAGGGTTCCGTAGTCCCCCCTCCAAATAATGCGGCTTAAGAAGTGGGTTTTCTGTTGTTTTTGTTTCATACTACTAACAACCATAAACAAGTATTTTTCAATGGAATCTGTACGAAAATTTTGTTACTTCTCACTTGGTCTGCTGTTACTCGTTAATTTGTAAAGCCTACTTAGCTGTGATAGTTTTCCTTTTAATTTCACTATATATACTACTACCGTGATTTTTTTCACATACCTATCATCAACCATTTAGCTGGCAGGGAGGGGGGAGACAAGTGCCCCCACTTGTCTCTAACAAAAATTTGCACTTTAAAGCTTAATATTTCCCAAACGGATCCCTAAATCGAAAAATTGTCTTTCCAACCCCAAAATGTTTTTAAAATACCTATCTAATGATACCTCACACAATGGGGTAGGTGAGAAAAAAAAATCACATCGCTACTTTACATACCTATAGGGGAGGTACCTACCCAAAATTTTTGTTTTTTTCAAAATTTATTCTATCTCTTTGTCGGCATAAGAAATATTCGTATCCATGCAAAATTACAGCCTTCAGCATTCTCTGAGCTAAGCTGCGGACGGACGGACGGACATGGCGATACTATAAGGGTTCCGTTTTGCCATTTTGGCTACGGAACCGTAAAAACAATGTACAAATAGTTCCTCTCAAAAAGTTCTATAAAAAAGGCCGTAATTCTAAACTTTAAAATTTTCATAAAAATATACATGTATTTTGAAAGGTGTTTTAACCAGTTGTGGTTTTAATATATATCTAATTAAATATTTTGTAATTGTTGCAGGTATTATTTTTTTAATATTTTTACTCTTTATGTCATTTAATTTAAATTAATGCCCTAAGAGTTATAGCGAAACAAAATCTCGCGCTCTATAAAATAATGGCGTACACCAGTTTGTAGAGTGTGGCATCGTAGGAAATGAAGTAGCCGACGAACTAGCCAGAATGGAGGCAGAGAGAAGAGCGTGGGGACCTGAACCCTTTTGCGGCATACCCAAATGCTCCATTATTAACTTGCTTAAAAGATGGGGGTTAAACCAAAGCATCAAGCTATGGTCAAAGTCACCAGGTCAAGACCAAGAAGAAGAAGAAATAAATTTATTTTGTCCTCAAAAGAATACAGTGAGTAGTACATATTCAAGTATTAAACAGTAAGCTTATTAAGAGACACAAATGGTCCTAGCTCTGCTAGATTGCAACTCCGCTTAATGAGGAGCGGTGACGACACGAACGTTAACCGTCAATATAATATACTAACAAATTATAAAATAAATAAAACAGAAAAAAAAAAGTTTAAATAAGCAAGTTTTATATATACAGTAAATAAATATTAATTATGACATTAAAAAAAGCATGAAAAAAGGGTAATCATTATTATCTTATATGTTTTATAATGTAAATAATAATTTTTGAACGCAGCCAAATCGCGCGGGAAACCTTTGACAGATTTGAAGTCAGAGCTACATTTTTATTTCAATACCTTCTGTTTCGAGTTTTCAATTTCAACTGAAATTCTTAAAGGTTTTACCGTTTTACCAATTACCCATTCTACGCTAAATTATAAGGCAAAATCGCCGAAAAGGCCTCAACCTATGCAAACTTCAGATGAGCATTAAAATGTATAAAATTTACATGATTTATCAATGGAATGATAGCGAGGAGCGCTCGATGATTAAACGGCATAATCTCAGGTATTATTAGGTCTGTTGTTTCTGTAAGTTTGGCAATTGTTGTTTATATTTTTTGCTAAAAGTTTGAACAGATTTCAATGTGCGTATAGGCGGCGGAAGATCGTTCCAACAACGAGTAGCGGCAAGCTTAAAACTCCCACGAAAAGCTACAGTACGATGTCTTGGTGTTCGTCACACATGTGTCTAAATGATACTAATGTTTGCAGGTTCTGGCACAAGGATGAGTAAACACCTACACACATCTTCTGTGGCTACGAGGCAATTTACCACACCAGAAGCCAGCACCTCGGAGCACACTTAATCACACCTGACGACGTTAAGGCCACTCCACTAAGATGTATAGTCAACTTCATGGTCAGACTAAACTTGAAGATATCCTTTAAGGAAGAAAGAGGTTTCACAGTAGATCTTTTAGGTTGCAGTGACTTCTGGGTTTTATAACATCCCTGCCTCTATCTAGATACAAGACAATACAAATGTTGAGTGGAGAGCTGAGTTAACTCATGTGATGCACTGCATGGGCATAGTCAGAATAAAGTTTCTGTTTTAAAAATATAATTTCTGATAAGGGGTTCTGGGTACTGTAATGATTTTAGGAAGTGGGTTAAGGTGATCAATTGATTCAACACCGGCTTACCTACACCTACATTTTAGGAATGGAGGGAAGGGGTGTTCATCCCTCGGGAGATTCAGATCCCCCTGGTGAGGCATGCGGGCTTAAGTAAGTAATGTCATAGAGAGTTTTATTTCTACTCAATTAACAAATCCCCAGGTCAAACTTTAAAATATATTGCTATTGATTTATGTGTGTAGCATACTCTAAGCAAATAATGTAATTCTAACAAACAATGCTAGCTATTTTAACCAATATAAGGTTAAACTAGACTTCCACAATACATGGGCTATCCAACAGTAAAATAATTTTTCAATTAGAACCAGTAGTACCTGAGATTTTAGAATTCAACCAAACATACAAACTCTTAAGCTTTATAATATTAAGTATAGATATCTAATTAACTAAAATATAAGCATTACACAAATAGCTATACTATGACAATTTGTATGTGACACAGTTACCCACAACAGAGAGAAAGGGAAGGAATATCAAATATAAACACAATAAGTTGCCGTACCTGTTGCAAAAAATAGTTGATTTAAAGTAAGATAATAACAGAGCACATTGTTTTAAATGTTGATAAACTTTCGTGATCTGTACACATTATAATAATAATAATAATAATAATATATCTTTACTTCGAACAAACAGTCCATAGCGTACAAAAAATAAAAGAGACAAAAAAGGTAAATAAAAAACAAAATTAAATAGCAGCATCATCGCACGTGGGCATGCAGGTAGGTCTTCAGTATATCTGAGTCGTACCTGTCGGCAATGATCTGCAGGATGCTATTAGAGCTGCCCCGTAATCTGCTTATAGATGATGTTAGCCTCTTGCGTATAATAGCATGAAATCCATCTGTTCTTTCTTTGGTAAACATACCCGAGGCACTACAGAATCGAGGCAGCCCCAACAACATCCTGAAGCCATTATTGTATTGGACACGCAGAGCATTAAACGATCTTTGAGTATAATTGAACCACAGGCTGCACGTGTAGAATGTCTGGCAATAGGCTTTAAATAAAGTGATTTTGACTTTAGAGCTACAACGTGCAAACCTGCGGGTCAACATATTACTCTTGATCGCCAACGCCCTGCGTTCCCTCTCTATGTCTACTTGGTCATCGAGTCCCTCGGTAACATAGTGACCTAAGTATTTAAACTGTTTTACCCGTTTCAGTTCAATACCATTTAGCTTTATGGCGGGCACTATTGACGGATATTTACCCGCGGCCCCGAAAACCAAGTATTCACTTTTCATACAATTATACAGCAGTCCATGATTGTGACTGTATGTTTCACATATAGTAAGCAGTTGTCTCATTGCGCTAACAGATGGGGTCAGCAGTACCATGTCGTCAGCGTAACTAAAATTGTTCATGCAAATGTCATCAATTCTGCATCCAACACTAGTACTGCTGAGCCCAACTATCAGCGCATTGACATACAGGTTGAAGAGCTTTGGAGAGGTCAGCCCACCTTGCCTTACCCCGCACTCCAGCTCGTATGAGTCGGAACAACTGTCCGCCCATCTAACACAATTTTTCTGGTTACGGTACCAGTACTGAAACAGGTTTTGCACCTGTGTATGCACCCCTGTCTTCGCCAGTTTATTCCATAAGACATCATATGATACTAGATCAAATGCTTTGGAGAGGACATTATGAAAATATATATATACTACAGGAGATTATACTACTTAATCTCGTGAATAATTACAACAAGGTACAATACCTTGTTTCATAAGAGCACATAGTGTAGTGCCCACAGGCCAAAGTTCTCCATTTCATTCTCACACATCTACAAGACTATAAGTGTTTAACATGAGGTGTGATTCAAATGAAATAATTTGTTAAATTAAAAATGCTGTAGTTAAGCATGAAACCAAAAACTTTTCATATTATTGACAGTGTTATTCCTGTATGGTGGAAATACATACAGGTGTATTAACAAACTTAGAAATATTTACAAAATTACATTTGGTTTTGATGGGTCTTATGTGAAATGCACATGAGATAGTTACCTTGTTTTTATCTTGCCAAAATAGAGTGTGGTAATGGTACCTTTTTGATAATTATCTGAATGGTCACTTCAATATTTGAGATTTGATTAGATGTTACAATTTTGGAATTATATAGGTAATATAAACAAAAAAAAAATTATTAGATTAGAAACCTAATTATGATTAGATTTTGAAATCTAACCCAAGCTAAGTAGCTGCCAAGTATTATTAGAATCACTTAATTTCTCCTTATTATAAATAATAGTTAATTTGGGCTAGATACATAATAAATAGGCAAGTATGATATTTATATTATTTTTATTTCTTTTTTGGAGGTGTGAATTTGTACCTAGTTATATTAAAAATTGGTCAACATCAAGGTCCTATCTTTAGTAATAGCTACAGTAAGGCAGTATAATAACATTACTTACCAAAACTAAACCAAAACAATATTCAAGTAGTCGTAACAATCCACTTTGTTCATTTATTTTAACCATCTTTAAACAACTGGAATTCAGACATATTCGACACGTACGTATGTGTAATGTTCTATCAATGTTATTAGTAAAAGACATTATGATGTAGGAAATACTAATGTTATTTGTTTATTTTATTTAAAAACAAACTTTTTCGATGTAATAGATTGTCAAACGTCAATGTCACCAACGTCAAAATCACTTACACCATGCAACTGTCAAAGTACCTTTATTAGCCAATAAAACGCAAGCACGAAAAAGGAAAAAAGCACATGATTGGTGAATTGATTTGAGTTAGAAGAGATTTTGTAATTTGCTCCGTTACACACAGAAATGTATCGTCAACCAGTGCAATAAATATGGTTTTTATTATACTTACTATTTAAATAAAATATAGGTACATACTATTCCATTTATGCAAGTTACTTGTATATAAGTTGCAATTTGCATACAACTTAGATACAAGTTACAACTTGTATGGGGTATTCGAACTTGTACAAAAGATTGAAATCAATACTTAATGTTTGTTCTTGATGGTAACATGTTTCCAATGTAAGCAACTTGTACCTACGCACATGTGACCCATACCTACTTGTAGACTTGCGTGGAATAGCGCCTTAGAAACGTAACTAAAGACCTAATATATTAGGTAGGTAGTAGGGTACTTAACTACTTATAAATAAATTATGTAGGTACCTACCTATGTACAATTTAAGAAAATAGGTTCATCGGAGACTGTCATTCATTAAATATTCGCCCGTGTCTACCAAGGACTGTAAAGAGTGAAAACGAGAACTCAAGAAAACTTTTAACAGTATGTACCTAGGAAAGTAGTATGAATTAATTGATGTTTGACCTTAGGATTTGTTAATTAGGAATTGTGAAAATGTAATTTCTTAAATTGAAACGATATGTAAATCGTGATACCTTATTTTAATCGTGCGCGAGTTTTTATTTTGCTATAACTTGTGGTATTAACATTTAAATTTGAGGGCGTAACTGGCAAAAATATTCTTATTTTCTCCCCAATCTCCCACTCCCAGAGTACCTATGTTTGATATTGACTAGAAAAAATATAAAAAATCAGGTTTTCAGGGAAAGTCGGGTAATGGTTGCCTTATAAAAGTTCAGTTGCAATATGTCGGGACATTCTGATTAGCAGTAGTGTAAAAACGAAACAAAGTATAATGTATTGCTTTTATATCAAATTAGTGGATGAAATCCTATTTAAATTAACCATTGTAAATATTCTAAAAAGCCGTTTATAACGTAATAATGTATAACGTTATACATAAGGCAAAACTACTTGCTGGACAATCTCAGCTGAGCTGTAATTGATAGCCAAAATAACTGCTTTACGATGTTATCTAAGCCATCCAGGCAATATAAGTATATTGAGAAAAACAAATATTAGGTCTACAATTAACTTTCAGATTTAACAATATATTATGGTTTCCATAGTTCAATTTTTCGTCAGCAACAAACAGATAGGCATTTTTCAAGTTAGAGAAGTGTCATCAGAAAATAGAATGATGTCACAAAGTTTTAAGTGACTTGAATGTTTTAATTATTTCACTAGGGTGTATATATTAAAAAGCAAATGGTACATTGCATTCATCCACATTATCTCTCAAGAGTGATTTGGCTTTATCTGGGCAAGCGTTCAAAGAGCTGGTTGTGGTTACTGGTATGTCAGCAAAGAAATCATTGAAGGTTAACAGCCTTATTGTTAATTAATAATTCAAAGCTTTATCCCGAAGCTTTGCCCGTCCGCTTTCCAAGTTAATAATATTCCAAGTGGCTTTTATTTTATTATCAGAATTTTTAATATTTCTACTAATATGTAAAACTTTGGCACATGCGCAAGCTTTTTTTAAAAATTTTTGAACAGTTTCTCACATACTGAATAAAGTTTTAATCAAAATTAAATTGTTTCATACCATATAACTCGTACAACTTAGCTCTACTTTTGTAAATGCCGGTAGTTGCCCAATCACAAAAGCTAAGTTTAGAATTCTTATAAAAAGTTTTTGATTTAAATATATTATTGTATTCATTAAACACTGAGGAGTAAAGATAGTTCGGAGCAAAGTGGCTGAAATCTATACTTGTACCTTCCTAATATTAATAGAAACATTAGAATTGTTTTTTTCTAAGCGAACTGTACTCATTGGCCTACATGTGATCTTATTTATTTTTCCCACTGTGTATGAGGTAAAAGTGACTTTCTGCCCACAGTGATCTGATGTTAATTCACCCAATATTACCTCATTAAAATAACTAAGCAAGTAGCAAAATGTGATGTAATTCTTATTGGTTTATTAAATAAGTACAGTAAATTCAACGATTTAAATAGGTTAATTATTCTGATAGTCAAAGATCATTGTTGTTTTTAAACTTTCAGGATTTTTATTTAGAGTCGACCCGTGACCACGATTGGTGCAATTCGATCGAAACATCGGGTAAATAAAAGGTTCGTACCTTTGAATAATTCACGTGATGAAGTCCCGAAATATATCTAATAAAGATCATTGTTCAAGTAAAGTCGCCACATTCTACTATATGCTTTTTACGGTAACTTACCCTTTTATGCACATCTTCCATTACAGATTCAAATAACTTAAAATCACTCAGCGGTGGTCGATATGCACAAACTATAGTACAGTACTCCCAAATTAATAATGCACATGCAGATCTTCGCTAATTGTCGTATTCCCGGAAACACTCGAATCATGGAATCGTAAGAGCCCTAAACAAGGCATTTGCATTTTGCACCTTGTTTAAAAGAGATAGGAGTCAATATCATGTGTGCACAATCGAAAACAAATCGGGCGTTCGGCAGCTGTCGCCGGTCAGCGAAATGTCTGTCAGTCGTCTTTATATATTGGTAGTGACTGCACGTGTTCTCTATTTGTGGAAATATATAGAGCTGCTATTACACACCCTTCTTGGTAAATATAATTTCAACATTAATTAGCTTATTCAGATTTAAATAGTATATTTTGAAAAAAGGAAAATAAATAACATATTTCACGTTTTTTTAATATTAAAAAAATAAAATACCTACATTAAATACATATTAAGTACTAGAAAAACATTTAAAAAATGAGATTTATTTAAATTAAATAAATAGATAAACATGCATAAAAAATATATACCTAACTCTGCCCATGCCATTTTCTTTCAGACGAATTCTTCCAAAATGGATAAATTTAAACGTGGAAAACCGCTTAATTCACAAGCACGGCAAATGGTATTTAATGTGTACCTTTATTTCTTAAATGAAGCCAATGTTTTCAACAGAGACCATGATGGTTATTTTAAAAAAATTCAAGACCGTGTTACAAAAGCTACAGGAATTTCGCGACGAACTTTGAGTAATATCTTAAACGAAAAAAAACATAATCAATCAAAGAAATTTTCTACACCGAAAAAAGGAAGACCTAAAAGTAGATTTCGGCTGGTACTTGATGATTTCGACTACTGTGTTATTCGTAATATGATATACAATTTTCAATTGACGCTGAAAGAACTCCCAACTGTAAATAATTTAAGAATAAAGTTGATCGAAGCTATTAATTTCAAAGGCTGTGCCGAGACTTTAAGGTTGATCTTGAAAGACATGGGGTTTAGGTTTCTGAAAACTGATAATAACAGACAATTACTTATGGAAAAACATGATATACGCCTAAAAAGGATCAAATATCTCAGAGAAATACAACAGCTGAGGAGTTCTGGTAGAAACATAGTATTTATGGACGAGTCGTATGTGCACACATCACATACTAAGGGTAAAACTTGGCAAGATAGCAACAAAAAAGGTATCAAACAACCCATTTCCAAAGGAGAGCGAATAATTATTGTACACGCAGGCAATGAAAAAGGCTTCGTCCCAGGGGCTCTAATGTTACATAAATGTGTCGACTCAGAAGGTGACTATCATAAAGAAATAAACGCGGAACGTTATCAAACTTGGCTACGCAATCAATTGATTCCCAACTTGCCTCCTAATAGTGTGTTGGTAATAGACAACGCCCCATATCATAATAAGCTGTCTGTGAAACCACCAAACTCAAACACATCTAAACCACAAATGACAGCTTGGTTACAACAACACAACATTCCGCATGACCCAAAGAAACTGAAACCCGATTTGTATAAAATTATACAAAGATACAAAGAAAATTACACAGAATTTGCCATTGACCGTATAATGGAGGAACATGGGCATAAAATTATACGATTGCCACCATATCATCCCGATTTTAACCCTATTGAAAATATTTGGTCCCAAATAAAGCAACACGTGGCCAAGAGAAATATTGCAATGACTGTGACGTCAGTTAAAGATGCTATATTAGAAAAAATCAATAAAATAGGACCAGAAGAATGGAAAAAAGTTTCTGATCATGCGGTTCAATGCGAAGATGAATATAGAAAATTTGAGCCAAGAATCGATAGTTATTCCGATAAACTGATTATTTACACAGGTGATAGCAGTGAGGAAAGTGTAAATGAACAAGAGCATAATGAAACTTCTGATGAATCTGCGATGTCGGGAATAGAGGTCTTCCTCGATTCTGATTAATTTTTTTATAATTGTATTATTTTTCTGGAATGATTAGTGCTGTAAACAAATTTGAACTGAGATTTTGATTATATTTTATGTAAACCTCTATTTGAAAACGTTTTTTTCTCCTTCTAATAAAACCTTATGTTATTTAAACCTTTTCCTCCATAATTACACCAACTTCGGTAAGACACTTGAAAACTAATCACTCCAACAATGATTGTAGCGTTTTCGCTATTTACTTACATGGAATTATCGAATCAAATTTCGTTACAGGTAAATCAAATCTGTTTTAGCACAAAACACATAATATATAAAATTAGGCATAGAGAAATTGCTCTTAACCACTCTATATAAATATCGTCTTTCGACGCTCGGGTAATACGACCGTTGCCGAACAATGACGAAGATTTCCGAAGATTTCTATGCGCATTATTACTTTTGGAGTACTGTATATACCTATCTCCAGCTCCAAACATGATAATTCTATAGTACGCTCAACAGACAGATGTTCTATATCCTTGCGTTCCTTACATTTAACACTGTTACATACATATATCATAGACCCACCATGTATAGCCCTTTCTCTTATAAATCCACTAACCATACAATATTAACTATTATTAAATATCAGTTCATTCGTTTTCAACCAATGTTCAGTTAAGTGACAAATATCAACAAAATACCTAGGTATACATAGAAAGTTTCTATTCCAAAGCTAATCAGTTAATTCTGAAGATTTTATAAAAACCAGAAAGTATCCCTGAAATTACATAGATGATGATCAATAGCTGATTCTG
The DNA here is from genome assembly GCA_945859575.2 of Herminia tarsipennalis. Taxonomy (NCBI): domain Eukaryota; kingdom Metazoa; phylum Arthropoda; class Insecta; order Lepidoptera; family Erebidae; genus Herminia; species Herminia tarsipennalis. The sequence continues at coordinate 25,113,615 of OX243834.2, read as the reverse complement.
CAAGTTATTCGTGGTGCTTGGGGCACTCATAACAAAGGTATTCGCTAAAGTGAGATAAAATTGCTCAATTTATCAAGCTAGTCAGTTTTTTGCGTTCAATGGAGGGAAACATTAGATCACTTTAAGCGAACACATTATTCTTTAAGGGGCAAAACATAATCAACCCTTATTTTTAGTGGCTGAAGTTTGATAATAAAAACACTTTAGTTTTTGTTATACATGGTTTGATTTAGAAATCGTATATAAACTGTAATATGATCGAAGTAGACCTACCTCCTATTATTTTTAAAAGAAGTGGAAATACAGCTGACTGACATTTTTGTACATAACGGACTGAAATAAAATGTAAACATCAAGCTACGTTTAGGTACCTACACGATTTACACCTTTGATGATTTTTAGTTTTTTCGATTTTCTTTGATAAGCAGGATTTTTTAATGAACTCATTTAAGTCTTAATGTTAATAAAGCTATAGGTATATCACCATTCTCCTATACATTCGCAGTTACTCAATATTCATCTGAGATGGAGATGATAGTCTTCAAATTCAAAAGCGAACGCAGATATTCCATTCACGTTACCCAGGCGTGCTTCTGTCCGTACCGTGTACGTGCCTGTACTTGCCATAACTATTCGTATATTATAAGCTCATTGATATAAGAGTAATAGGCAGAATTTTCTGTACATTATGTGTTTTTATGTATCGAGTTTAGCTATTGACGTAATACCCCAATTATCGACCCTTCAACGCACGCACAAAAGCAAAATTAAAATAGTCAATAAACAAACTGTGGTTTGTAATTTGAAGGAAAATTTAAATTTAAAAAAAAATACTCGTTAGTCAGGTCTTACGTGCTTTTTTACTATGAGCCCATAACCCTAGTAAAACTTTACATTAGCTAATGAAATATTTTAGCATTGATACGAACGGAAACTGTACTTCATAATATTATTTCGTCAGCAGATTAAGTTTTTCAAAAATTATGGCCACTATTCATCACAGACATTAAGCTACTAAGCAATTAATAATTAGCAGTCTTTTCATTTACAATATTGAGATCATGCCACTGGCATATAAAACTAATCATAACAACCCATATGATGTCCCACTGCTGAGCACGGATCTCCTCAGTAGAACCTACTTATTATAGATCCTGGGAGTAATTGCCATAATCGCCACGCTTGGTGAGCGGGTTGGCGATCGCAGTAAGACTTTAAGTACTCCGAGGACGCTGCTGCCCGTCCTCCGGTGTGACATCCCTTAGTCGCCTTAACGACACCCACGGGAAGATATAGGATGGCACTATTCTTGAGCCGGGCCACGCACAAGGTAGGGTGCCGGCAGAAGTGAAAACTTGAACATTAACGTTTGAATATTTTGGAATGATTAGGGATTTTTTTTTTATCAGTATAAAAGTAATAACATTTATGTGGTTAAATACAATATTCATCTATTGTGCTATCGTACACAAACATAACAATTTAAAAAATGAGAAAGACAACGACATGACAGTTAAATAAAAATATGAAATATTATATCACAAATTAAAAAACAAAAATAAAAAAAATTTAATAAAAAAAGGGAAATAAATAATCATTTGAAGTTTCTAGACGGCCCGATTTCCCACCTGAGCTATTATAACATTTTAGTTTTCGGAGAAATTTACCTTTGTATAGTAAGAATCTTACGGTCACGTGATCCGGTCACGTGATCCTGACGCGAGTTTAACATTTTATACCCATACCAAAAAATGTGTACAACGCTGCTAAAGAAGTTTTCACTTCAAAAATGTGTTTCAAGATTTTATTCTTTCACTTTGTCGGCGTAAATGTAATAGTACTAATAAATAATATATCCATGCTAAATTACAGCCTTCTAGCACTAACAGTTTCTGAGCTAAGCTGTGGACGGACGGACGGACAGATGGACATGACGATACTTTAAGGGTTCCGTTTTGCCATTTTGGCTACAGAACCCTAAAAAAGACAACATTATGTTAACATATTCGTCACATACTTTTACAACTTATTAGACTGGTTTAAAATATAAGTTGTTAAGACTGTTAAGTATAAACTTGGTTTACCCTTATAAAGGCAGATATTTTTTTCATTTCTGTTATTGTATAGAAAGCACTTTTATTGCATAGCACTGGTTTGGACTTAGGTTTGGGTATTGCCACAACAATGTCAGACTTTTGATACCATATTGTATTTTTTTTCCGGCTACTTGAATGTATTTCCCAATTAAAAAAAAGGTCATGGTACTAATTTGAAACATGTTTTCGCGAACATCACGCCTAGGAAGTATTACCCTTCGTATTTGATTATAACATAATTTCCACTAAAATATTTTTTGGGTTATACGCTACGCTCTCACAAACTACGAGTACATATTACAAACTAGCTTTCGCCCGCGGCTCCGCCCGCGTGGATGTCGGTTATCGCGATAAAAACTATCCTATGTCCTTCCCCGGGACTCAAACTATCTCTATACCAAATTTCATCTAAATCGGTTCAGTAGTTTGAGCGTGAAAGCGTAACAGACAGACAGACAGACAGACAGACAGACAGACAGAGTTACTTTCACATTTATAATATTAGTATGGATAAGTACGAGAGCCGTGGTACTCATACCACAAGTTAAATCTTACTTTGGGTACCAGTGGTCATCAAAATTGTATTGTTCACCTGATTATTGTTTTAACTCATGTGTTAATCCTTTGGAAGTATCTTTTTGAGACAATAAATTATTATTATTATTATCTTCGGAGATCTAAGATGTCCGATTTATCATAATTTTCATGAGATTTTTCGGTTGCCTGTTCATAGTCTGTATTTTTTTCTTCTTGTCAATAATCAGATTATGAGAATTGTCTTTCGTTTCTTGAAGGTTAGTTGTGGTTGTTAAATCATTGGATGTGATTTCTTTAAAGAAACTGAATAAACACATTCGTTGTGTGTTTGTCTGTCAAGTTCTGTTTCAATAGGCTAGTTACCAACGAGTCAAAACAAAAACTCTTTAAGAAATGTAAAACGCTGATTTTAAATGGGTTATATGTGTGTACTGAGTGGAGATCTCATACAAAAATACCGGCCTATGACGTCACTTCTTTATATGTACTACTACTAATGATAAAAAATTAAGCACAAAATTCAATAAGGAATTAATCGACGGTAGTTTTAAATGCTAGTTTTATTTACCAATTAAATATTTTGGATTTTTTCGTTCACGGAGGAAACAAGCTTATTCTGTATTTGTAACAGGAAGAGTAAATTTCATTGATGGAGAATTTCGGATTTCAACTAACTGGGCTGACGAAGATGGTTCATCAAGACGACTCTAAGGACAGGACCAAAATTTTCTGTTTTCAAATATTGTCCTAAATTTTGTAACTTCCAATCCTTGACGGCCTTTCTCCAATAAGTTTTCAATGGTCTGATTGCAGCAAGATCCATTGGCTGCAAAATATGCGTACTGTTTGAGTGTTATGCTATAATTTCTACGCCGTTTTCAGGACAAAAAATCGACAAATGCAGCGTCAAGATCAAGATCTATGACCGTCTAAAAGGAACAGAACGGGTTTTTGTATGTTTTACTTTAACAACCATGGGTTAAATATATTCGCAATATACTCGCCAAAGCACGCATCCAGCGACTCGGTGAAGGTCCAGTTGCCCAACTTTCTAGAAACTGAGATGGAATTATGGCTGGAACTCTCTCATAAGCAAACACTACCGTAGTAGGTGCCAATTGTCCAGCGGCATTTCCGGTAATCAATACCGTTAAGTTATCTTTTTTTCTCCGGAGGACTGGTTTGTTCACTTTTTTGGCAAGAACTTTCCCGACCTTGGGTGACATAAAAAGGTGCTTTCATCGGTGTTAAAAATTCTTGCTGGTAGATAAGATGCTACTTGTCCAAACCAACGTTTTATACCCTCTTCAGTGGCGACATCTCGCGCCGTTGTCAAATTTTGGGCCGTCCTCTCAGACAGTATAGGATGTCTGTTTAGAAAAAGGTTGTACCATTTCCGACCTGGCCTATTGTCAGTAAAAGGCGTTATAGTAACCAGACAACTGACAAGTTGCATACCTACTCGTATATATTTTTAAATACAACCATATTATAAACCATCGTGCTCATCACACAAAGTTTATTCAGGGTAGGGATCGAACCCTCGAACTCCTGCTTAGCAGTCAGGGTCACTAACCACTAGATCAACAGGCCAGTTAAAAAACAAAATGTGCTCCTAAAATTTGATTACAATCTGTTCAGTAGTTTTTGCGCCAAACTCAAACAAACAAACAGACACGAAAATTAAATAAATGGTTAAAAAACAATTTTTAAAAACAACTTTTTTTAATGCTCTTAAAGGAAAAAACATATTTTTTTTTAAATTTTCATTTATTTTTACTTTTTAGTTTTTACTGGACATATTTCTTAGTCTGTTCATTTGTATTTAATATTTTATTCAACCACGTTAATTTGTATTTGAAGTGACTGCTTAGTACCAATGACCACCTTTCGCCCCATTATTAGACTCTGAACACTGTACAAGTGTAAGAGCTCTTGTCAAGATGAATCTAAGAAGCTTTAGGTACATTACATAAGTGCTAAGTATCACCGCCCTTCCTTTCGCTATATCATCAGATCCCGAGAATTATCTAGGATCGGATAACTTGTAAAGACGAATCAAATGAGCTAAAACTTGCTAGGTTCCTGTTTTTTAGTTTATCATATATCCTATAGCCACCTACACCTATAGCCACCTTTCAACTCCTTTATCAGATCAGGTCTATGGTACCATAATATTGCACTGTCATCAAAGATACACTAGTGTACCAAATTTGAGCCCAATCGAACGTCAGGATGTGTTACTAATTTAACTTTCAAAATGAGAAAAAATGAGACAGTGCAAGTTATATAAACCTTATAAAATACAAATCATAGTTTTGAACACCCAAAATTAGTCGATCTAGGTTAGTTTTTTGTGCATTGAAGAGAGAGCTGTGTCTGTACATTGGATATACTATATCTCCAATGTACAGACAGCTACTTTACAAAATGATAAAATACAAGTATAAGTATATAGATAGAAGATAAATAGATATATGTCCCATTACAGACAGATAGACACATAGGTATCAATTTAATGTTAAATTCTGATTCACCTCCTTTAGTATTATACACTTTTAACACAAGCCCTTATAAAGGTTAACCACGTTAGGTACATGATCAGAATAATATGTAGGTACCTTTATATTTAAAAGTAAAATGCGTAATGGAACGCTAAACAAAACCCGAAACTCGAATGTACTTCGAAGGCGAGCCCTGAGGCGGTCATTAACGAGTTTGCGAGCCCACTAATGGAATATGTGTATATGCGTTAAAAATAACTTTTGACAATAGCATGATGGTAATTTTCTATAATTATTACGTTTTTAAATAGTTCCAAAGGGTTGATTAGTAAGCAAGTAATAATGATTCCAAAATGATTCCTCAACGCATTTTTGACAACAAAGTGAACCAGAGAAAGATTCCTTTATCCTTTTGGTACGAAATTCTTATGAATTCAGTAAGTTTTTTCGCAATCTCGCAATGTGGGATTATGGGTTCTACATTATTAGCAATCCTGTTAACCACTCCTTCTAGACTTAATTGCTAGTGTTAGGAGTGGGTTCACGTCGGTAGTAAGTATAATGGGCAAGATTCGAACCCGCGACTTCGATTGAGAGTCCAATGCCTTAACTATTAGGCTACTGCCGCTTCTCCAAATACTTATATTTGTAAAGATTTATAAAATTAAACAAGCAAAAGTTTTACAACAACTAATATCCGACTACGACGAACAATTTTTGAGCATATAAATATGGTAATTTATACATGAAAAAGTATGGAAAATAATTCGCATAGATGGGAGTCGTATCCGCGAACCGTCACTATGGCGTGAACCGCTCCGTCACCGGGCCACGACCGGAGTTGAGGAAGTTGTCCTTCATAACATACGATATATATGGCAATCGTAATGGTATAGTTTAGCAGTCCCACTTTAGGAGTTCACACGATACTTCACCATCAGCATAACATGGTGCAATAGTAGTACGACGAGCATAAAGTGCTACACAATACCAAAACGTGAAATATTGAATAGTGCCGCTGGTCATCAAGAGTGGATCCAGCATTACATTCTGGGGGGGGGGGGGGGCACTAGAGGCAAATAGTGTCATCTAACATGTTTACGACGTGGGGGGGGGATGTGTTTAATTTCACCTACTTACCCGACATTGGTCAAGTGTGAGTCGCAGGCACGATGGAGGGCGTAAGAGAGGTGGTCTTCATCATTTGTTTCACTTCACTAAACTAAGTAACTAACTTAGGAATCGAGTCTCGAAATATTTGCTTTTTTTGCGGCATAAACAGCCATATCTTTTAACTTACAAGTTTGATTTTTTTACAGCTTCAAGGAACTGTAGATCCGAGTTCCGTTTTTTCTTTTTGCGGTACATGACGCTAAAAATGAGTTAAAAAATAAAACAAGTCCCCATATAAGGAATATGGTTTTTTGGTGTTTGTTGCTCGATCTTAATAGCGCCAATAGGTAAAGATTTTCCAAGTCGGCAACCTCTATCAACTGAATGCGTGAAAGCCGTCCGTAATGCAATAAATTTGGATATCAAATAAAATTACGAGGGTTTTGCAGTAGGTCGTAAAGTACAGTCGTTTTAATATCCCGTTTTTCTCTTAAGGTAAAAACCGGGCAAGAGCATGTCGGACCATGCTCAATGTACAGTTCCGCAGCCTTGAATATTTGCATCAGAAAAATAGCGTATGTTCATGGCACTTACGCCCATTTGTTGAGAAGTGCAGTTTTTTGGCAACAACATCCGGAAATAATTTTAATTTAAAGATTTTATTAAGCGCTACTTTTGTGATTTCTTCTATATTTTTAGGTCGCACGGTTCAAAAGTTAAGAGGCACAATTTATGCAACTTTCGAAGCGTTTATTTCCAAAAATTATCACTCAATCAAAAAAGTTAATTAGAAACCTTAAAATATTTTTGAAAGATCTGTCGAATGATGTTGTCATGTTTGCTAAAAAAAAGGGGCTTCTGTTACATGTATGGACTGCCCCCCCCCCCACCGTAAATATATATATATATATATTTGTAAAAAAAGATAACTAACAATGTGGGATTGTGGTCCCATATTACTAGCAATTCTGTTAACCCCTCCAAGCTAAGCTACCGCCGCACTATTACTTATACTTTTTTTATCATTTAGCTATCAAACTAAGTAGCGGCTACTAAAAGACACGTTTGCACCAAATTTCATCAGTATTTGTTTAATATAGCAAATTTCATTTATATTTAGTAATCTTTAAGTAAAATGCATGTGACATACGGACGGACAGACAGAAGGGTTCCGTTTTTGCCATTTTGGTTACAGAACCCTAAAAAGCACATTGGTATTTTTCGTGTACTTTGAATTCGAAACGCTGCATCTTTATAAAACATGTTTATTTTTTGACGATTTATTTATTTAAACTTTATTGACAATGTTGTATAAAGGCAGACTATTAAGTCCGCCTCTGTAAAACTTTGTGGGGTAGACTGGCTAAAAAGCATTAGCTTAAAGCATTCTCTGCCAGTCTACCAATGGGTGATGTAGAAATAAAATGTATAGGTGCAGTAAATTTGTTAGAAGTCAATAACTTCATGTTATCCATTTTTATCACACTAATAAAAATAGCTAGAAAATATAAAATAAATGCAATACATTATACAAAAACAAAAACAATGTAACTATACCATACTATTATAAAGTTAGAAATAAATACATCTAATTATATTACTAAAGTTGTATTTTTTTAAGATTCCGCTGATCCAAGAACCAGAGTACGTACCTTCGATTTAATTTACATTTCCAATAAATTAAGGCGATTGGGTACCATCCTAATTTTGGCGTAAAGTGCATTCCTGAGAGAAACAGACTGAACAAGGAAGAGGATTCGACGAATCCAGAAGAATGACCACAACGTATAAAAAGCAGACAGTTGAAACATCGAAGATTTGTATTGTGACTGGAGTGCAAGTATTGAAAGCTGGAAATCATGAAGTCATCAAAAATTAGTCCTGTGCGAACAAAAAATGCACCAGTCTTCGTCTTACGGGAGTGGGGAGGAAGGAAAGGTTACGGTCAATATCTATGAATGGGTATTAATCTATGACTAGGTCTGAGATAAATCCAGAGGGTAATCACGACTGACCCGACCCTAGCCCAGGTTGGGTCAGTCATGGTACTAACCCTCAACTAAATAAATACGTTATTCTTTAAAATATTTAATTTTGAAGAAAATTGCTATTTACATATTTGATTTCAATTAATATCTTAGGAGATAATTATCATAGTTTTAAAATATTACGCAACAAAATCAGGCGCGGATCTAGAACTTTGTTCAGGCGGGACAACAATTGGCTCAACTGGCCAAGTGTGAGTTGTTCGCATCACTGGAGGGGGGGGGGGGGCATTATATTCAAGTCCGGTGCATCAACCACCATCGCCGAGGGGAGGGGGGGGTAAGCTTTTACGGAATGATGTGCAAGGTGGGTAATTATGTGGGCACCGCACCAAGTCCGTCAGGTAGGTAGTTCTGCGAGGCAAGCCGTTCGACATACTCCTAATGGAACGGTTGTGTTCAGCAAATTGTTTTTTTACTATATTATTACTGTTTTTATACTATAATAAAATAGTTTGGATTTAATTTAATTTAAATATATATATATATATATATATATGAATTAATATGTTACTTTAAAATACAAAGTACACCACACAAATATCTATTTAATATTATTGCATACCTACGTTTTTTTTTAAAAGGCCACAGTATCATATCGTAGCCCCCAGCGTTCCTCTATCATTACTGTTTCACTCTTACCGATCATAGTGTGGTGTAATAATAATAGCCTATACCTTTATCGTCAATAAAATAAAATATTACCCATTACAGACAATGCTTCCTCTGCTTTCTTCCGTGTGTTTTTAAACTAGCATTTAAGGTACCAAATTTAATCATTTTTTTTTTCATTTGTTCTCAAGTGGTTCGTGGATAAAACTAAATTTCAGCTCCTTTAGGATTATATTGTATGTGCCCACTCGCTCTAGCCCTCTCGTGTGACGCGGAAGAAGTTGCGAGGATCAGCTATCTGTGTATTTATGAGGTATAAGGGGAAACTGTGTTTGACTGATATATCAACACACAGCTCACAGTTCTGAATGGATTGAAATTTGGTACTCAGATAGTTGTTATAATGTAGGCATCCACTACAAAGCTTAAAGCAATCCTTTAAATAAGTAAAATGGCAGTCCATACTTAACGCGGGCAGAGCCGCGGGTGGAAGCTAGTTTAAAATAATTTATTAATTTTTTATCAGAATTTAACGTAATCTTTTTATACAAACCAAAGAGCATATAAAATAAGAGTCGAGACTCCCTAACAAAAAAACTGGTTCTTATTAAATGTATGGCCGGTGTGCGAGTCGATAATACCAACCTTAGAACGTCGATTTAAAGAGACGGCAGCAATTGTGCCAACATAACAATATTAACATTAGGGATGTACCAAACCATTATTATCGATATCATTATTTTATCGATAGAATGAAAAATGGAGGAATATCGTGGGAAGCCTAAAATATTACTTCATTAATACACTAAAAACATCGTATTGTGTTTTTTTTTATTTATATAATAGTTGTTTTCACAAGTTTAAGCTAATTTTTGAGGCACCTTTGTAAAGAACTCCTAATTAGTTCTCCTTTTTTCTTGTGTCAGCCACTTTATTTTCACGATTTGAAAATTATTGTTAATGGTTTTACACCCATTTTTGGAGATGTGAAGCACCACATTGTAGATTAATTATTTCATAAAGCCAGAAACATACTACGCTGTTGTGGAGTGTCGCAACGCGCCAGAAGCCTATTGGTTCCATACAAAATGTATGGCTAGAAACAAACTAGAGCAGAGTGGCGTGTCGCAGCGTGGCCACGACACTCTAATCTAGTGTATTTCTAGCATTGGGAGTCGTGATTAGGTAGCGAGCGGAGTCTCGTGGTTCGTGCGCACTACATTTTAAATTACAAAATAGGTCGGTAGGTACTCCTACCTACCTATTTTGTTTATTTAAAATGTCTGATGAATTAATTGACTTCGTGCGTCAACGTAGGTTATATATTATTAGATTATTATGAAGTTTTATATTACAAAAAATTACAAAAACCAATTATTAAGAAATGCAGCTTGCATTTCTTAATAATTGGTTTTTGTAATTTTTATTTTTGGTAAATATATAACAAAGAGAATATAAAACATAATAATAAAATATTATTTTGCGTAGACATTTATTTTTTATTTTTCAGCTTAGTTAGGTAGGTACAATGCAAAATTTATAAACAAATAACAAATAATATTTTCAATTTACACAACGTACGTGTAAGCGTTTTGTAAGAAATATCTAAAATCTTTTAAAAATAGGTAATGCTAAAAATAATGAAAAAAGTGTCATCAACATTAAAAAATTGAAGAAACGTGCTATTGGTGCAATATTTCGATTGACACGGGACCACGCGTTGTTATAGTGTGAACACCCACTCTGACGCTTTACCGCGTGGCGACAGCCACGACACAGTAGTTTGTTTCTGCCTTAATTCATCTACAATGTGGTACATCACATCTCCAAAAAAATCGCAAGACAACAGTGCATTGTTTCGTTATATGTACATAAATCTTTTCTGTAATAAATAACATGGAATGACGTCACATTTAAAATCAGAATTAGCCAAATCGACTATTTGATATAGTATGTAAGTGTATGTGTGTAAGTAGCATATTAACTGAGTGTTTATCTTGCCACTATTCTCTAACTAAACATTATGTAGTTATAAATATAATCTTGTTTGGGTCTGGAAACAGGGAATGCAGATATTCTTGCAACTGGATGCTTTACTAATTATGAGTGCCAACTAACCCCTCACGTACAATCAGGGACATCTGTGAGGTATCAGTTTGACGAACTATTAAGGAACATGGCTTCATACCGTTATTTAAATATTGAAGAAAGGAGCAGAATCGTGGTATTGTACGAGGAAGGAGTAAATATCAGCCAAATTGCTAACCAGCTGGGAATTACGGTAAGCTTTTAAGTGCATCCTAACATTTTTTTAGAAACTGTATTAGTTTATTTGAAAAACTATGAGTAATAAATTAAACATCAAACTTCAAATAGCGCAGTTATACAAAATACTATTTTACTTTCAGTCTATAAAGACTGATAGAAAGAAAATTATTATTAATTAAAATCACAATATATTTCATTGTTAATACATAAATGAGTAACTTTAAGGATAAAACGGTATACCTTGTCTTTAAAATAAACTGAAAAAGCAGTGAATGTGATAAAAATAGTACTGCGATACGCATTTTGCTGTAGTATATAATAAAAAAGTATTATTTTAATTAAAAAGTAACATTAATAGCCTGTATCGAGGCTATCATATTTTTCTTTTTATTAATATATTTAAAATAAAGAACTACGGTATATAATAACGAATATGACAAATTCTCTTAAACTTTATTTCTTGATGAAAACCATATTATTTTAAACCTTATTGCGATAGTTGTAAGATTCATATTGTTTACTTGAAATCAGAGTAACACTATAATTCGATAAACAGAAGACAAAAGATCCCGCCCGTCATCCCCTTTTTATTTTAATAATGAGTCTTAAATTCAAAAGAGTAAGGTTAAAAATTATTACACTAAGTCATCTTTAAAAGAAATTGTAAGAAGTGACGTGCATCTTCCTCGAAATAAAGTGAGTTACTGGCGAACGAGGTGGCCCCGCCAAACCTGCGAGACGAGAAATGTTCGTCAAGTGATTTCCGTCTTTATGGTGGTCTGAGACTCGTGCCCCCGATTGTACATGGTAGGTTGTTTTAGGAGTTCTTTCATTTTCTACTAGCGTTTAATCGTTTATAGTTCGGAAAAATAAAAAAAAACTGTAAAAACCGTAAATTTTCTATCAAATTTACTCATCATTCACGTATGTTTCTGTAAAAAAAATATCTAAACTAAAGAAAATCGTAAGTGTTTGTTTTAGTTTTAGTCGATCAGAAGAAAGCTATGCTACTTTTTCAAGTGAGTTTTCCTTAATAATAATCACTCACTCAATATTGCATTATTTCACAAATGTGTTCCGAAGAGTTAACTTTCTCAATAGGGCCCTTAGAAAACAAATTCCTATTTGATACTAACAATTAATTTTCTATTTAAAAAGGGAGGTTCTGTTTTCGGCCTTTATTATGTATGCATGTTTGTTGGTCCACGATTTTATCAAAATATCTATATTAATCTTAATACTATAGGGAAAGAGTACTTAGAAGTATACGCATATTATTCATTGAAGTATTTTAACTTTTTTTTCTTTTTTTATTATTAGGCTCACAAAACAAATTACAATCATTAAACAGGTACAACAAGAATTTTACAATAGAAAACTAGATTGTAATTCTAAGCTTGTGCGCACAGTATGCACAATTTATGCTGGTTAGTTGTATTAGTATATAAAAATTACATAATTATACTTAGGTAATTACTTACACTAGTGTTAATGTGTTAGTATTATAATAGTATTAAAAAAAACAAAATATGAATTTAAACAAAGATATCTACCTACTGTAAAATAGAGATAAATATTATTTTCCCAATGCTTGGAACTATTAAAACATAGCAGGCCTTGAATATTTGTCTTAAATTTGTTGAGACTAGTCCTGAATAAATCAATATCTAATTCAGAATGGCTAGTCACGGTATCATTATACAATCGACACATAGTTAAGGGGTTGTGAAAGGACGTATTATTTTTGAAAATTTGGAGGGCAAATAGTTTAGGTTAAGGATTCCTAGATTTGTAATGCGTAATGAAACTTAGGGACGACAGTAGATTAGGGCAGTCTATTAGTAAATGAACAATTTTATAAATATATATATTAATTCTGTAGATTGATGACGAGAGGTGAGAGAGGCTATCTTAAACTTCTTTAATTAACTAATATAAAAATTAAATTCTCGTCCTAAGTGTAATCTGTAGGATAGTATATTTAAGGACTTTTTTAGACTCTTTCTATGTTTTCATTATGAACTTCATAGTAAGGGGACCAGACTACTGATCCATATTCCAGTATTGACCTAATGAGCGCACAGTATAGGTAAATGAATGTGTACGTTAATCGTTTTTAATATTTTTTTTTTGTAGAACGCGCTATAAAACCGAGAATCTGGGTAGACTTAGATATGATGTGATCATAGTGAGGACGAAATGTGAGCTTTTCATCAAAATGAACACCAAGATCCCTGACAATAGATTTACGTTGTAACTCTTGGTCGACAACTTTCTAGGAAAATAAAAATTTTTGTTTGACTGTGGTAAAAGAAACTACGCAACACTTTTCTACATTTAAAAACATATGATTAGAGGTGCACCAATCAGCAACGGTGTTTAGGTTTTGCTGCAGCAAAAAGCAGTCGTTAATATTTTTGATGGCAGTAAAGATTTTTAAATCATCTGCATAAAGTAGACTAGGACAAGATATTTTTTCAACTAAATCGTTAATAAATATGACGAAGAATAAAGGGCCTAAATGTGAGCCTTGCGGAATACCAGATGTGACAGTAGTAGCTGTAGAGAGATGTCCTGTAATGCTGACGAGTTGACTCCTCTTATCCAAGTACGAGATTATCCAACGCAGTAGGCTACCGTGAATGCCATATGCCTCTAATTTTTGACATAGTAAGCAATGATTGACTTTATCAAATGCTTTAGAGAAGTCCGTATAAATAGAGTCAACTTGTGCTTTTTTGGCAAATGCAGCACAGAGATTTTTTTTATATTCTAATAAGTTAGTTATTGTAGACCTGTTTGAAACAAATCCATGTTGATTGGCAGATATTATAGGTTTAAAGTGAGAATAGAGGTCATCATAAATGACAGACTTGAACAATTTAGCAAATGATGAAAGGATACTAATTGGTCTTTAGTTAAGACATTGATCTCTGGGGCCAGATTTGTATATTGGGATAATATGAGCTGATTTCCACAACGTTGGAAATGTCCCAGTTTTGATTGACTTATTAAAAATAATCTGCAAAGGAGTACATAACTCATTACCGCAGCTCTTGATAAATGAAGGTGGAATCCCATCCGGTCCAGCGCTTTTATCACCGTTTTATTTTTGTTTCAATATGTTGCGCACTAATGTTAATTAAATTTAAGCAAGTGTTCGGCATGGATGATGGAAAAAAGTGAACGCTAGTAAGGTGACTAGTTTCATAAACAAATCCAAAGTAGGAAGAAAAAAGACCTCAAACCTCGTCCGGACTTGACACCACTAACCCATACTTCATAGCTGTAGGTATTGAACCGGACTCTTTTTTATTGTTAACATATCTCCAGAATTGCTTAACGTCTTGTTTGATTGATTTTTCGACTGTATTGAGGTAATTGTTGTAGCAGTCATTCATTAAGGTCTTGCATCTAAAGCGTAGTAAGCTAAAGGTGTCATAATCTAGGCGGTTGCCGTATTTTTTTGAAACGCCTATGGTACTTGTCTTTGTCTTTCAACGAACGAATTAAAGATAGACTGAACCAGGCGGGATACATATTTTTTTCTCGGTTTAATCATCGGAGTGTGCTTCACAATAATTTCATTCAGCTTAGCGTAGAATGTGCTTACATCACTATCGATATCGGTATTATTTAAAATTTGTTTCCAGTCATGAGAAAAGAGATCGTAACGAATACTGTCTAGGTTGCACTTACGGAAGTTTGGCCTAACAGTCTGAGCACTAGAGATAAGCTTGAACGAAGACTTAAGATTTGTTACGTCTATGAATAGTGGGGGATGATAATCGTCAATTTTACTAAGTCACGTAGTACTATGTACGCTTACAGAGTCGACATTAGAAAGGATTAGATCTAAGAATCTGCGGTTTTTATTCAGAATACTGTTGAACTGCTTAAGATTAACTAAAGATATGGTTTCAAGAAGAAGCATAGATTTCACGTCTTGAGCTGGTAATGGCACCATATGTGAGTAGTCAGTAGATTTTGTCCAGGGGTGTTGGGAGTTTTGAAATCGCCGATGGCAATAAAATCGAATTTGTCGACTGATAGTAAAATTCTGTTTTGAAGATTTGTGTATAAAGCCTTTAATTTCATTAGCTCCAGATCAGGTGGTAGATAGCAAAGACAAACAATAAAATATGTGTTGGTGGAGGTATTATCGACCCGTAGCCAAACATCTTCAATTTCGCTTTCCCACTTAGTTAAACGAGTAATTATAAGGTTTTCACTGTTATTAATTTTTTTTTGCCACCCCGCCACCTTCAAACTTTTTTATGCTCGTAGTAGAACGATCTCTACGAAATATAGTGTATCTAGAATCAAAAACTCTCTAAAAAATATTTTATTTATTACTTATCAAGTTATACGTATATTTACACGTACACACTATAACTATAATGACGTCATTTTTAATCTGCTACATATTTAAATATATATTTTGTAAACAGTTGTTCGTTACAAGTCAAATTTATCGAAAAGGTTTTTTTCAGTACTACTATAACCCTGTGAAGGAATAAAATTGACTTCTAATAACCCAGTGTAAACTTTTGATAATGTATAGAGATTTAATATAACTTATAACACTTTGAATAGTTTGCTTACCTTTACGTATCCGAAGAAAACTTAACCAGAAATAACAGTCTCATGCTATGTGGTCTTTGTCCATATATATCACACATATCATTTGTTTGCGATGTTTGGTTCATACATTTGTTTATTACGCACCCGTTCTCACATTCTAACGACTAGATAAATTAAAATTTGCTTGATCTGAAATAAACAGTTACTAATTCACTGAAAAAATCCGCTATGACAATAATAGACACTATTGACAGATGTCTGCCGTCATACGTTTGTCAAAATAAGAATTTGACAGCCTAGAAACGCCCCCATTAAAATCCGCACATTCCCCATAGATTTCCATCCGGCCAGTTTTATGTTCTAAGTTGCGCCAGGCTGATAAAAACGTTATTGAGATTTGATTTAGACGGTTGACATTCAAAATGTAAGTGTTGGTATGATGTTGGCATTTGTCATGCAGATGTCACTCCGACATGTAGAGGGAATAAAAAGATGGCTGTCACATTGTAATCGCGTGTCGAACAGTGCGGACGTTTGTAATAGTTTAAATAAATTCGTTTATTATTTTGTAATCCTACGCATTTTTATTGAAGTCCGAGTTGATCCTTTACATAATAGCAACGACAAAACCCTGGGTTTCCCCAAATAAGTCCCCGAAACGTAGCCAGGACACGGATGATGTTGTGTCTACATCGGGTCCATACAAAGCCCGATAGAAACGTTCATGCCAATTCCTTACTCATCCATACCTTCTTGCGGTCATCAGAAATGAGTATTGCAGGTTACCCCCAGTTCTCTTTACCTAGACCGAACGGGGTAAGACCGTTGTCCACGACCACCACATCACGGTGCATACCCGCGTTCACATGAATGAAATATTCCCTGAGGCTGCATATCTTCGACGCGGATATCTGGTATGTGAGTGGTCCTACGGGACTGTTTCTGGACAAAAGTGAGTCGTACCTATTTTATTATGATATCAAGTCATATGTCGTTCGAGAAAAAGGTAGCCACTAAACTATGCAGTAAACGAGTAAATGAGTGTCTTTAGTAAGAATAGCGAAAATGTTCAAATCTTAACCGTGTTGTGTTGTGTGTGTCATTTTTCTACGAAATTTTATTTTACGTGTAGTCCCATTACCTTAAATAGTTGTGAAGTGTGAGACAGGGTTATTTTATTTCGCAATTGAGGCGAGTAGATGCAGTAGTTCAGGCGATGTTCGTAAAACCAGTTAATTCAATAAATTTTCGGTTCATGTGGTGCATTCGGCTCATGTGACGAGTGGCCAGTTAGAATTTCCGTACTGTTAAATTTACGTACCAGTAGTAGATCTAAACCATAAGCCGTCTTGACGGGTACCACAACAGTGTAAGTTATTTTTCAGTGAAATGTGTGTTTCGGTTGAAGGGCACTGTAGCAATTGTAATTACTGAGCAAATGGTCTCATTTGTCTAGTAATTAAAATTGCTTGAGTGCCCTTATGAAAAATTTAAGACAAAAAATGCCTCAAATGAGGAGCGCGGTACGGTCTCATTTAGATCACTGCTAAACAAGGATTTGGGTAGCACTGTTACTGTTATGGGCTAGCGTGACGCTTACCATCAGACGCACGACTTGTTCATCACCTAATTTCGTAGTATAAAAAAAAATGTAATGGGCATTTATGCTGAGTATTTATACTGTGTAGTTATGCTTTCGTTGTGACTGGCATAGGCCAATCTACCGTTAATTAATGCGAACATTTCAACTTGTGAGAATATTGATGTTGTGTGTGTGTCTTTAGTGTGTAACATCTTAGATACATTTTGTTAACGTAAAATGCTGCTACGAAAATGTAAAATTGCGGGTATATCATATAAAGTGAATTCAGATGTTCGTAAACTTCCGCGATTTGTACACATTATAGAATTTTATAAGCTACGGTTAAGACCCGTAGCTTATCTCGCGTTGCTTGATTAATGGATTGAACTACATAAACCACAGGTCCTCTCCACTGACCGTCACTACTACTCCAGGATCTGTCTCGTTCCCCATAAGGAGTTTTAATGTGCCATCCTTACCTTTGGATGGAGAGAACCTCGAACACTTAGTAAGTAATAAAAATGGAAATAAATGGATATTGCATGCATACATTATCTATACTTAGTGGTATAAAGGGAGATGATGAACTATGTGAGTTGGTTAGTAAGTAAAAAATAAACTTTCAAACCTTATGATGTCACAAGACATAAAGAGACATTTTTAGAAAACTAAATTACCCGGCCACGGCGAAGCCAAATGAAGGGTATATCATTTTAGATTTTATGTTCTCTAGAGGATGCCTTTTTGAACACACGTTCTTCTAAAAAACGTATCATTATTTGACAAATAAAAATCATGATCATCATCATCAACCATCTTGGTTGTCCGCTGCTTACAGGTTATGTGATGTGACGTAAAGTCCTCAAATAAAAAATTAAATGACCTAACCATGCCATGTTGGGTAGGTATAAAAGAATGGGCGAAATTAACACTGTTTTAATATGTATTTGTTCCACGGTGCTCTGCCTGCATTCGCTTTGTAATTTTACTGTGTTAAAAATATATGCCAAACACTTACATATTTTAATGAACCTTGAGTGTCCTCCGATTATGGGATATTATAAATTTTAAAAAGTAAGTTCTATGGACGTATACAAGGTTATTTTAAAAACAAGATATATCTATTTAAAACCCCTGGGAATGTGATGTCAATTTTAAAAATAATTCCACACCAAAGTCATTTGTTTTAGAGGAGATCTCGGAGAAAGAAATAGAATGATTGATAGTAGGATTTAAAAACAAATTGTTTGTAGGAATAACATTTCTAACAGTTTCCTCAAGAAGTTTAAAAACTTTCTCATATCTCCGCTAACATTTATTTTCAACACTTGCTTAAAAACTGGGACATTTCCGAAGTCCCTAAAAAATCTGTAGTTTTACCAATATATATGGGAGGAAACAGAGATCAAATTAGTAATTACAGACCTATTGAAAAAAAATTAAATAAATGATTAACAATTTTTTTAGAAAAATCAAATTACTCTCTCCAATTTGGAATGTTGACAGATAAAGCAGCACATATAAATAAAACCAAATACCCAACATTTGGTCTACGTCAGTGCAGTAAAAATACCACTACAAATACCATCACTCTGAGCTTGTGAACCTTTAGATCGTGTTAAAAACATAAAATATCTTTATTTGGCTCTCGGACAGTCCATACTTATATATTGCTTACTATAACAAAACATTTGGAAGTTGCTCAACATGCTTTGTTGAAGGTCTGCACTTTTAAACCCTATTTATATCCAACCTACTCATTATATCAATTTTGTGAAGTCCTTACAGTCAGGCAATTATTTATAGACAGTGTTTTACTTATCCAGCATAGTAAATTGTCTTATGATACTCGTCTTCTAAACAAGCGCAGAAAATACGCAGCATATGAACCAAAATCCTCGTTTATAAAAAAAAATTCTGTTTTCCTGGGTCCAATGTTAAACAGTATAATTAACAAAATCATTGACATTTATCCTCTAAACAGGAGACAATTCAAAAACCAAATCCATGAACATCTATAACACCGTATTACGTATAACGAAACTGAGTTATTGATATCTGTAATTGAATAGATTTGACAAACACAACATATTGATAAAAAAAAACACAAAAATCTAGCGGGTGATAATAATTAATATTAAAATCAGCCGCTAGATTTTTGTGTTTTTTTTTTAATAAGGCACAGAAATACCTACCTATTTACACAAAGTACTTACACACACTCTCCCACTCTCACAAACCAACAACAAACAACACCCACACACACAACCCATAATTAGAATTTATATTATTAAGATTTATATACAGTCATTTTTGTTTACATTGTATTAATTTTAAATTAACATAACAAATAATGTACCTAAACTTAAAGGGGACACTGACTCTTGACTCTTGTAACACAGTTTGAACTAGCACAGGAGCCAGGGAACCATATAGTTATAGGAGCTGTTTATGACAATAATTACATTATATTATTACTACATAGTTATAGCGTTTTCTTTTGGTAAAACTTAAGAGAAAATTTTAGGGTGATACACACATATAGGTACACTTAACAACCCTTGAATTTGACCACACTTTTCTGTTACACGTTGTTGTATATAGCTAGAGTAGACAAGCCATTCCTAGCAGCTGCAAGACAATTTTGTTTCTATTTATTACCCGACTGTAAGGAATGGTAGTGTTTGTATACATATACCTATATATAGTTATTTATGTAATATTCATAATTATCTCATATTTCACAAACCTCTGGACGGATTTATCCAATTAAAACGTCCTTAGATTCGTCTTGACTGCCGAAGTGTTCATAAATAGGTGACATTTGAAATAAACAAACATGGCGGCTGTGAGATGTCAAAATAAAGAGGTGTAAAAAAATAATTTTGTGTCGAATACTGCAATATGGGTATAAAATTAAAGGGCTCATCGTAATCGTTTCAAAAAGGTATAACATGATTATGCCTGTAATACTAAAACAGTTAGTTAGCTTCCATTCTTTCTTCAATTTTTAATTCTTGACATAGCTGTGATAAAAGTTAGCTATTACCTCCTACAACTACTCAAAAGTATTAAATAAAAAAAAAGAGTTTGTCAATGACTAGGCAATGTTTGACACGGTACCAATGTTAAAAAAAAACCCGCTTGCACAAAAATACCTTATAATAGAATTGTACCTACTAAACATTTGCTTGGCACTAGTAACAAACAGTATGTCACCGTGCCCTATAATTGAATGGTATTATTTTACTTGTTATTTTATGAAAACTTACAGCAAATACATTGGATGTGTTTAAAAAGATATAACCAATTACAACTTTTCGTGTATAAGTGTGTTCAAAATGTATGCAACCACTATTTACTGAACATTGTAGATATAATTCTAGACAAGAATATATTCATGTTTTACACGTTTTCATAAAGTATCAAGTAAAATAATACCATTCAATTATAGGGCACGGTGACATATTGTTTGTTACTAGTGCCAAGCAAATGTTTAGTAGGTATAACTCTATGATAAGGTACTTATTTTTAACATATTAAAGTCGAGAAAATGGTGATAAATGAATGTTAATACAAAATGTAAATAAATCTAAATAAAAAATAGCTAAATTGAACTCATACGAATCTAGGGCGGGTATGTAAAGGCCTAGTTGTTCTATGAATGCTTACAAAATCAATTCTTTGTAGACTGAAACACTGTACATTAAACCAAAATTTTATTGTAATGCCATCAATTCTCAAGAATCTAAGAGATACCTAACTAAATTAATTATTTCAGTCCTTGCAAACTTTTATTACAAATGATTCAAAAGTTTCAGCAACAGATGGACAGGAGGCTTAACTTGGAGACTTCGATGCTCTTACCTATTTTAAGAACTTGAAAATTATTCAAAGCTGTTTACAACAGATGCATTTTAATATTAAGAGTTAGGTACGGACAATATCTATGTAGATAAAAACACAAGCAAAAGAATGACTGAAAATAATGTTGAGTGTTGATTTTCCTTAACGCATTTTGAAACACCATGGAAATAACCGTGTCGGAAGCTTCTCAAAATATCAGTGCATTGAATACAGGGGAGCGTTTAATGTCCTGGCGTTTAAGGTTCGATTTATACTCGAAGATAAGACACAGTAATGTCTGTGCGTGCGTCATTGTAGGCCAGGTGTCCGCAGCTATTTACCGCCCTACTTATTCAAGTGCCGTACGCTGTGGGGGCGTAACTCCCCACGCTTATGGATCGCGAGCGCGCGACCAGTGACTACCGACGTGCCGGCTCGTGCGGACGCCTCGCACTCTGCCCTGCGAAACACGAAACGAGACACAAATACGTACTCATCAGAGTTAGACAAGGACACTACGACCAGCTCCGTTTCAACAGGTCGTTATTGTAACTTCCACTAAATGGTGATTCCGCGCAATAATTCTTACTTCTGTTGTACTTTTATTAAATCGTTCGCTTAAACTTTTATGAGTTTCGTGCAGTTATAGAGCTTTGAAAGTTACTTTGCTAACAAATTTTATGATTATTTGATTTTCATACGGTTTTGTGTTTATTATTGTTGTTCAAGTTGTCGCTTTTAGTGATAATAAATCGTAATAGAGCAAAGTTTTGATTTCCGACAATTAATAAAACAGTGAATATATTTCTTGAATAACAATTTTATTGTGTTCTTGAATTGAGAAATATCACCGAAGAATAATCTGGAACATTGTGTGGTTGTAAACAGTCATTTAATCGCTGGTGGCGAACATTATGTGTCTACGACGTCCACCCACCTGATGATATGTGGTCACCGTCCTCAATTTATATCAATGAAGCGGCCATTCTGACGTACATCCTTGTTAGTTACCCTTATTTTATTGTTGAGTGAAACCTAAAGGGTATTTTCTGGAAAAAATGTTAGAAATATGGGATCTAAGAATAGTTGATTGTGGTTACTTGTGGATTCTATCGGTGTCCGGTATTGCGTGGGACATGATTGCGGACTGACAATTCTGTGTGAGGGCAAGCTGAACAATAGCGTATAGCGGCCTCTTTAAAAGAGATTGATATTTTATTAGTACCTACCGAATTGTCGATGCGTCAGGATTGGTCACAAACTCACAATATTATTACAATTTTCTGTCTTTTATAATTAATAATTAAGCATGTAATAATTAAAACATATAAACATAGTGAGATGTTTTTAGTTTTCATTAGTCAGATAAAACGTAATGTGCAAAATGAAAAAAAAATACTTTTGAAATAAAGCACAGAAAATCTGGTTGGTGTTCGAAAGTAGCCACCATGACCGATAGCTTTAATACTAATCTAGAGATAATAGACTCTATTTATAATAAGTCCTCTATAAACGATTCATAGCTGTTACTCGCGACTTCGGCCGCGTGAATGATTAACGCACCATAAGAGTTAATTTTCAAAAAACGCTGAAATTCGTGTTTCTTTACTTAACATCAACCAAATACAAATTTTTACTGACATAACTTCTGGATTCATCTGCTATTATAGTCTATTAAAAACCTAACTGACGGAGTTTTATACAAAATTGTAACCTCATTTTATAAGGGACAATTTTTTAAATAATTTTCTTAGTAGATGCCCACAACATAAAAGACATCAACTGCCTTAATTTCAAATAAGTAGCTTAAGGGGGTTTTGCTCTGAGTTGATGAATCAGTCAGTCAGTCGACTAATTAGTCAGGACAAGTAATCATTTAAGTATGTAAAGATAAATTACCTCATACATGGCATGACAACGTAAATATCTGTCTCTCTAATAGTCAACCCGAGTAAATGATAAAGACATTCCGACGAATGTCTTTATTTGATAACTATAATATACTTTGTGAATTAAAGATGTTCGCGACATTTGAAGCATTTGTTTGTATGTCATCTTGCGTTGACTCTTTAAAATTGTACTAAATTCGTGCCAGATATAAAACGTCTTGAATATTCATTTTTAAATTTAGTCAAAAGAATCTGCAATCTGAATTACCGTCATGAAAAGCTTATAACTTGACATCGTAGCGAATAAAGTTGCATCTTACAACGATACTGGGCTAGAGATTTCGGCTTTATGAGAACATAAAAATTACCAAGATATATCCTACTACACTCATTCGCTTCAATATTACCACCGTATTACAGTATAATAAAATGGCCATAAAACTAATAGTGAATTATTTAAAGATATGCTTGCTATTCGAGTTAAAACGGTTTTGGGCGTAGTAATTCTGATTCTGTAATCCAACGTAAATTCTGATTCTGCTTATCATCTATTACTTTACTTTAATATTTTTATTAAATACTGTTTAACAAATATATGTATAATTACTAAATAACCAGCCAATTTAGCACTATAAGCAAAATTGGCTGGTTATTTAATAATTATATTTTTGTGATTTTCATAACAATGTTATCAGTAACATTTTGAATGGCTTTAGCAGACAGAGAACCCGAATGTGAAAAGTGAATTTATGTCAATAGTGCATTAGGTGGAATTGGAATTCACGAGCTCTGTTGAATGCATTAACGCTGCTCTGCAAATTGATTCGAATAATCCTAAATCAATACTATATATAAGCCACATTCCTAATTTATCTGTTAAATACATTAATTCTATTTTTAGGGTTCCGTGGCCAAAATGATAAAACAGAACTCATAAAGTTTTGCTCTGTCCATATGTCTGTCCCCAGGTTATCTCAGAGACCCTTAGTTCGTTTGCGTAAATTTCCCCGTTTTTGCAACATTTTTCATTGCTGGTTCGCTCCTATTAGTTGTACCGTGATGTTATATAGTCTCTAGCCTTTCTCGATAAATGAGCTATCCAACAGTAAAATATTTTTTGAATTCGGACGGGTAGGTCCTGAGAAAATCAATTTAATTTAAACAAACAAACAAACTCTTCAGCTTTATAATATAAGTAGAAGATTTATATATATACATATTAATTACGCCGACAAAGTGGTAAAATAAATTCTGGAAAAAAACGGGTGTCTCCCCTACACATAAAATGAAGATGTGATTTTTTTTTCAAGTACCCCATCGTGTAGGGTATCGTTGGATAGGTTTTAAAAAATGTTTAAGGGGTTTTAAATATCACTTTTCAATTTAGGGATCCGTTTGTGAAATATCAAGCATTTTTTTTTTCTTAGAGTGAAGGCCTACTGTTTGCTAATTAGTTGTTTTTGGAGATGTGAAAAAAAACAGGGTAGTTGTGTGTTTAGAAGTTAAAAGGAAGATTATCACAGCTTAGTTGGCTTTACAAGTAACAGCAGACCAAGTGATAAGTAACACAATTTTGCTTACAATTGAAAAATACTTACATAACGTTGTTAGTAGTATGAAACAAAAACAACAGAAAACTCACTTTTTATACCGCATTATTGTGTTCGGTAGCTACGGAATCTACATTGTGTGTGGTCATGCACTTGCCCGATTTTCAAATACGACATAGTATAGTGAGTTTTACTAAAGTTGTAATCTACTACTGCAAAGCACTTTGGGAACGAAACAGCTAATGAAACTTAGTAGTAGTCTCATTTATTGTTGGCAGTTAGTAATAAGTAAAGTTAAATTACTTTCGAAACTTACAAAAAAATCCAGTAAAAACAGCTACGCTATAGCAAAAGTATTGCACATGTAGTTGTTTTTATTATTTAAGTTGTTCGTAACGAATTTGATTTTTGTAAAAAAATAATAATAAATGAAACGAAAATTGAATCCCTTACTTGTACAGATATGACTATGTACCTACCTCATCGACGATTCAACCACATCGTCGATGACCTACCTATACTAAATTTCAATACACTATTTATAATAACGCCAGTTGTCACATCTCTTATAAACAACATTCACACATCACTGCCACTGTGGCACGGTGGGAGGTCGTGGGTGCGATCCCCACCCAGGATAAAACTTTGTGTGATGAGCACGTTGGTTTATTCTGTGTCTGGGTGTTATTTATCTATAATATGTATGTATTTAGAAATATATAAGTATGTTTATCACTTGTCTGGCTTCCATAGTACAAGCTCTGCTTAGTTTGGGATTACAAAGCGTTGTGTGAATTGTCCCAAGATATTATTTTATTTTTTATTTTATTTATTATTAGGCTCACAAAACAAATTACAATAATTATTATTATTGTATTGGTTTAAATCTACTTTAAGAGCTTAGATATAAAGAACCTCATCCGTCTCCAAAATATAATAACGATTGAATTCCTTGAAAACAGAGACTGATTGACACTAACTTTTAATTAGTTCTTTTATTATTATAAGTTTAAGTTCAGATAATAAGCGCTTAACCCGCATTTGCAAATACATTAATTTTAGTGTAGGCGTTGACATGCACGCACATTATATGTATTGTTGTGAATGTCATCGAATGAAGGTTGAATGATGGGGTAAATTAGCTATCATTTTCAAATTTTTTTATCGTATTTTATAATCTTTTATTCAGAATACAGATAGTTTAAACTAAAGTTAAGTTTTTATACCAAGTAAAACTGGTTCGAGAGTATGCGCGCGTGTGTGTGTGTGTGTGTATGTGTATGACAGATAGTTTTGTAAATATCATATTTTTCAGGATATTTTAATAGTTTATTCTCTCTAATTCATATGTTTTTAAGATTCTATAGTTATTTTGACGTGTCTCAATGTAAATATAGCGTATTTTGTGCTCAAAGCAGATATGCGAGAATGATCAGTTTACCTATCTACCTAAAGTGGTCTACATTAATCATAAGACTGGGTTAAGTGGCCTAGTCTGAATTAAAAATTATTATTGTTTTAGTTATAAAATTTTATTTAAATAAATAGTTCATTAGATGGACTAAGCCGATAGAGTATTGAATATTGCGGAACTGAATGCAATACTTAATACTTTTTCACAATAAATTATTATTTAACTAACCGTGTTAAATGTTGATAAAATTTCGCGATTTATATTACACATTATAAAATTATATACTACGGGTCTTAATCGCATAACCTTTTACATTGCCTGACGTTTCGACCGTATTGCAACGGCAGTAGTCATGGTTAGAAAGGTATTTTTGTATGTACCTTTTTACCTGTAGATATGTACCTTAAAATATTCAGGCGATTAAGGACCTTAGTAGGTACATATAATTTGATAATTACCGTTTAAATATTTACTGATTATTTTAATAACAAAAGTGACCATTTTATTCTACTGATCCACTTTATAGATATTTCCCTTACTTGCGGTCAGATGGTCAGATCATAGTTACGTCTTTCCATCTAATTTCGTTTACAACATACTTTTTGAACCACATACCAAAATATTAGGACGCTAACGCAAATAGCGCATCCATACCCTTGACAGTCATAACGTTACTTAACCTGACTTATTTGCGATTATCTCTTAGACCTGGATACTCGATAGTGGTATTTAATTCATTTTAATTGATCAGCTGGGATTAGCTACGAACTCTCTACGAAGTTCTACGAAGTCTACATAATCGTAGCACTCTACACAGCGCATTCAATATAAAATAAAGTTTTAAAAACTATAACCCGACTACGACATAGGTAATACCTATCGTGATCTAAAAAGTATGAAATAAAATATTATTCGTGGCCGATATTCGTATCCAGCAAGTATTAGATAGTGATATAATATAAATAGCCGTGGTCGCATGGCAATTTTGATCTGTTCATCTTTGATCGATTGCCGCGTATCTTTTGAAAAATTTCTAATTATTGCTCTTAAACTAAAAAATAAAAAAGATTTAAAGAACTAAAAATATAACTTTTCCATTTGGCCTCGCCAGATTCTGGTAGAAAATGAGAACTCTTACATTCATTTTAATATTCCATTACAGATTTACAACTTAACAGGGACGAATTAAAAAAATATTATTATTAAAAAATATATCTTATATAAAAGAGAAATAGGCGCGGTCTCTTATCACCGTGAGTCTGAGCTCCCGTAACTCTGAGGTGTAGTCCCTAATTGCAGGAGCCTGAACTCCCTCGAAAGCGACGAGTCTGCTTCTCCTATTTCTGAAGCGTGTTCGCGCTGAATTTTGAGAAAAAAAAATGAAAGAAACGAAAAAAAGAATTAATTCCGTAGCTCTTTTTTTTCTAATAAGGTGATTCTTTAAGACGCTATTCTGCAACTCGTATTGCTTTTGTAGTTTTTATTAAAGTGACTTTATAAATCAATGCAATAATTATATTTAAGCTTCTTCCGCACTAATATACACACATCAACAAGGTCTAGGAATATTCCGTATTTTTTTGATTATAAATAAAGTATAAGTATTTTATTAAGAAAACTAGATATGGTAAGAATTCTAATATTCTCTATAATTAAAAATAAAATAAAACGTATTTTTTTTTGAATAAATTATTATATTTGCTAAATTCTGAAAATTATGTTGTTTTATAAAATCTGAAAATTTGATAAAATTGACTTAATTTTATTACAATAATTTAAATGTAATTTTTTTATGAATGAGTAATCTGTTTTCACCCTCTAACGTTAATAAAAATGAAGTTTTCAAAATCTTGGGGTACGCGGTTCCATGTGTTTTGTAAATGCTGAAAAAGATGATTTTCAGTAGTCAAATTTGGAAGAAAATTACGCATAGCTCGTCACTGTAACATGTCTCAAGTTTAAGTTGGGTGACTGTGCAGGCCACTCCAGAACCCCGATGTCGTGTTACCGAAAGGCAGCCGAAACCAGCCACGCCGTCTGAGAAAGTGCATTGTCATGCATGAACCAAAATATTTGTCCTATTTGGACTCTGTTTGGGACGATCACAGATTATATGATCTCGTCATGGTATTTTTGGGTTGTTAAACTGCCTTTTATCCAAATGAGGTCTGTTCGCGCTCCGATAGGTGCGAATGCCCTCTCATACCATGATGGTACCGCCTTGGTACGATTGGACCTTTTGTGTGTACTGCGGAAGACGGCTTTCTCTGCCTGGAAGTCTCCAAACACGTGTTCTTCGCGAATCCGGGTGGAATCCAAAACGAGATTCATCAGTGAATAGCACCATCGACCATTGTTCGTTGGTCCATAATGAATGTTAGCAAGCCCAAATAAGCCTCCTTCTGCGATTGCCACGCCGTAGAGCTGTAACTCGAAGCGGTCTGGGCGCATTAAGACTGACTTATGTAACCTTCTTCTGATAGTTTAGTCACTTACTAACAGCTGGTGGTCTGTCTGGAGCCTCTGCACCAGTAGCGAAGGGTTAAGGTTAGTTCTGAGGTAACCCGATACAAAAATATATATTGCTAGACATGGTTTTGTTTGAACCCTGTAATACTAAGTAACTACAATCCAAAGGGAAACCGAAACTAATGGTGTTCTAAGGCCCCTTCGCCACTGCTCTGCACTTGTTGCATTGCTGTAATGTTGGGTTGCCTTCTCGCGGTGTTTTGTAGATATAGGTCTTGCCGAGAGGTATTACTGCTTTAAATACGTGAATTGACCCCCAGGGCGTCAGCAACCACGCGTTGGACAGCACCGGCTTCTAACATGCTCATCGCTATCAACATTAACAGCGCTATCATATATGTGTTATTAACGTTAGGGAACACAGATTACCAAATTATAATTTTTTTTTAATGATTGAAATTATTTAATCAATTTTATTAAACTTTTAGATTTTATAAAACAACGTAATTTTATTACCTTTAATATTATTTTTAATTATAGATTATAAAGTACGGATTCTTACCAAACCTATTTTTCCTAACAAAATACTTACAGTTTCTTGTAATCAACAAAATATGGGTTACTCCATATTTTACTGATTATAAAAAACTGTAAGTATTTCTCTGTCTATCTTTTACCCACAAACCGCTGAAATGATTTAGATGAAATTTGGAGAATGTCTAAGTCCCGGGAAAGGACATAGAATAGTTTTTATCGCAATAACCGGCACGCAGAGTCATCATATATTAGAATATTTAATATAATATTTGTGCTCCTCAGCATGTACCTAAATAGACCTAATAAACCAAACGAAAACGATGTTTACAAGAAAACGATTAAAAGTTATAAAACATTGTTATCGTCTTTAGTTTTATTTTTTATAAATATTTTAGATTAGAAACAACATTTTATTAATTATAATAACTATTAGTTATATTTCGGGACTTAATCGCGTGAATTATTTAAAGGTACGAACCTTTTATTTACCCGACGTTTCGATCGAATTGCACCGATCGTGGTCACGGGTCGACTGCACGATCGGTGCAATTCGATCGAAACGTCGGGTAAATAAAAGGTTCGTTCCTTTAAATAATTCACGCGATTAAGTCCCGAAATATAACTAATATGTATAAAAATCGCGAAAGTTTAAAAACAATAATTATAATAACTAATCCCCGTATAAACCAAGATCGATACCATGGTGATAAACCATTCTAGCGCACGAGATGGGGATTCGGCAATCGTTGCTTCCAAGGGCAAAAAACTTTGTTTAATGGACACAACGTACGTTTTACGTGCAAACTATGCAATTATTTAACTTTAGTAAATTTTTGAAGTCAGAATAGTTTCAAGTCATCCTGTACCTACCAAAGAGAATTCAACATTTTGTTTATTACCTAGTAATTTACAGAGACATACCAGATACCAAAACAGGTTGCTATAGTAACTTTGTAACGTTGTAAAGTTCTTGCTTGTTTTGCTCTTATATTGTTTTGGACAGCATTAATTGTTTTTATTTCGAGAGACTTGAGCTATATTTTTTATAAGGCTATATTAATTACCCAGGTTTTATCATTTAGAACTATCCTGAATTTCCTATGACTTGTATACATAATGTCATATAGATTTCATCCATCAAACAAAAATGTTATAATTATTTTGACATCTCTACTATGTCATTGTATTTTAAGCAAATATACGGAGATATTACACAATTATTTAGTTAACGTAAACTATGCTAGCAATGTGTTTGGCATCAAATGAATGTGCTAATTAAGCCCTTTCATTTGTACCAAACACAGCAAATTGTAAATATTTAAAAAAATAAAACCCTACTTACATGCTTATCACACTTTTTGTGGCTATCATAATGGAAGAAAATGTAGCCTACGTCACCCGCGCTGTTATAGCGAATCAATTGACAACTCGTTCATCAATATAGGTAGATAAGGCGCTACAGTGGAACATACAAACATAGAAACATATATAGACAGCTAAAAACATTACCCTTACCTTTCATTTTGGCTTCGCCGTAGTCGGGTAAAAGGCATTGTTATTTACGGTCATTCAGGCGCAATGATTCTATATATTTTTTTGCTAGTACTTACTTTACACTAGAACTAAACCGAGAGCTTACGATATTTCTTAATTTTTGTTATTTTTATTTTATTTATTAGGATCAGCAAATATCTACAGTATTCATATAAAAGGTGCATAGTTTCACAACTTTATATAATCAATAATACAGCCCACAGCACACTGCTGTTCACAGATTATTTGAGGTACATAACAATATATTAAACGCAACGTGAAATTATAATAAAATAATTTTTTTTTTTAATTAAAACTAATGCAACAATTTGTTACATTATCTATATAATACATTTAAACGAGCAATTCTTATACGTGGGATATTCATAAAGTTTTGAGAAACTAGAATTTTATATCAAACTAGCTGTGCCCGCGACTTCGTTCGCGTGGAAGTTGGGTTTATAATAAGGTAGTTTATGTTACAATTTAACTTCTGTGTAAAACATATTGGAAACATGCTCCACAATGCTCTGTGCCATCTATGGATATTAGGGCCTAGCTCTAATCAGGGCCCGGCCTATGGCAAGGCAAGCCAAGCAAATGCCCAGTGCAGCAAAATGAAGGGCGACAAAGTTTATGGCGCCAGACGGTTAGAAGACAAATTATAATAGTATTTTACCAAAATGATTTGCCTCACATTAAATATTACTATTATCGGTTTCGGGTTAAATGAAGCCCGAAACCGCCCAAGTACTCGCGCGAAATAGGGTTAGTGTGAGATAAGTTTTTAAAAAAATATCCTGTTTTTAAAACATTGCATTCCCGCGGTACTGTGATGCGTGTTCAAACAAACAGACAATATTCAAACGGTTCTAAAAGATATACTGAATTAGTATATCTTTTAGAAACGTTTAGTTTAAATACTAAACTTATTTCTTTATAATGTCTACATTGGTGAATTAAAAAATAGGTGTGTCAACCTGTCGTAGCCGAGGATAGAACAAAGTGGCGTGCAATTAGAGAGGCCTATGCCCAGCAGTGGACTGCGATAGGCTGATGATGATGATGATGATGAACCTGTCGTTAATTAAGATCATCATAAATTCATATCCCTCTACGTAAGAATTTCAGATTTATTTTTTAAATCAATTTACCTGATTCTGTTTCATTTGTATTTAAACGCCATCTATTTTCAAAACTGGATAAGTTTATTTTAATACTTGATGACTTTAAATTAAATTATACTTAAACTATCATGCATATTAAACGTAGGTAAGCAAGGTATTTAACCTAAAATTATTCACGCGATTAAGACCCGTAATATATATATATTCATAATAGCTGTGCCCGCGACTTCGTTCGCGTGAAAGTCGGGTTTAAATTAAGGTAGTTTAGGTAACGAAATAACTTCTGTGTAAATATGTTGGAAACAGTCCTGTTGACTAAATACTTACTAAATAAAAATCGATCTGTTCTATTCTTTTAGATAGTTAGTTTGGTGTGCGGCTTAAGAAGTGGGTTTTCTGTTGTTTTTGTTTTATTCTTTCACCGTTATACCTACTTATTACCTAATAATTTTTAATAGAATTTGTACGATAATGTTGTTACTTCTCATGTGATCGTAAACTTGTAAAGCCTAAGTACTTAACTGTGATAGTTTTCTTTATAATTTTAGTGTTTATACTACTACCCTGAATTTTTTCACATACCCAACATCAACCATTTAGCTGGCAGGGGGACACTTGACTCTAACAAAAATGTTCACTATAAAGCCTAATATTATACACAAAGGAATCCTTAAATCTAAAAATAGTCTTCACAAATCCTAAACGCTTTTTAAAAGACCTATCTAATGATACCACACACGATGGGGTAGGTAGGTGAGAAAAAAATCACATCCCCACTTTACATTTATGAGAGGTACCCTTAAAAAAATAATGATTTTCAAGATTTTGTTCTTTCACTTTATCGGCGTTAGTAATTTATTCATGCAAAAGTTGCAACCTTCTAGCACTAACAGTCTCTGAGCTAAGCTGCGGACGGACGGACATAAGGGACTATAAGGGTTCTGTTTTGCCATTTTGGCTAAAAATGGGGTGTATTTCATATAGTGTTACAACGCAATACTAATAATAAAACTGCTGTAACACTTTAGTAAGCAAACACAGAGCGTGTCATGTGTGTCATGCCCGCGAAAATGTCAGATATCCCTAAAGGTACGGTTGACAAACAACGACCCCCCTCCTCCCGTCACCCGAACTACTCACACTTGACCGATGTTGAGCCATTCATTATCGTTGAATTGATGAACACGTAATCTCCAACCATAACCCCAAAACATGATGCACCTGTGTGATGCGTGGTAAAACAAACGGACAGACAGACAAACATTTCTAAAAATCATAGCAATGTGTTTCTTTTAAAACTTCTTTTACTAAGTATAGAACGTTATTGAATACAACGCCATCTACTTTCAAGAATGTTGCCACTCAGCATCTCAAGCACCTATACCCTAATAAATGTTTTCACAAATAAGGAATTATTTGATCACTGTGAACAATTTGATTTCATAGATGGCGCTACATGTTTTTTTTTTACGTGTGTAATGTCTTTTTTTTAGACGAACACATCATTTCTGGAAAATGTCGAATACTTTTTAATTATAATGTAATATTGTTTTTCATTTCTACTACGATTAATTAATTACTCTCAGCAGTGCATGCAATACCTATAATTAATTTAGGTACCTACGTGCATAATTTACTTGAGTTTTAATATAAAAAAATAATAACCAAAGTAAATAAGTTACTTACGGTCGAAAAAATAACTAAAACAATGAGAAAAATATTAAAAAAGGATAAAGACAATTTAAAAAAATACAAAAAGAACATAATCAGATATCGGATTCGAGCCCGGGACTTCGTCGCTAAAGTCCGCTAGCATAGCTTCGAGGCTATACTGTTCGCTACTTGCCACGTCAAAATAACTGTTCTTATGAAACTTAACAAAGTGGTGTTTAGCTCCTTTTAGTTTTAGCGTGAAGTTATGTATTCCATGGGTTACAATTATAGATAATGTCTAATTGTGGAAAATTTTGTGATAAACCATTACGGTGCGACAAAAAATACGTTGCTACTCGTTCCCCATAGACGTTAGCGTAATGATTCATAGTGTAAATAATGTCCTATAGTATTTACTATAAAACTGCAAATTTTCATAAAGATCCGTCTAGTAGTTACTGTTTTATAACGAAAAATAGCTACAGACATTATCCCTTACTGCTTAGCTCCTATGGGAAAAAGCAAGCGTGATAATTTATAGCCTAAATTTTAATCTGCATCTATTAGATTGCACGTGCAAAATTTCAACCGAATCTGTACGGTAGTTTTTGCGTGATGCGTGTTCAAACAAACAGACAGACAGACAGACAGACAGACAGACAGACATTTCTAAAAATGCAGCAAAGTGTTTGAATACTCTTTTCGAACATTTCCTAATATTTTTTTTCACTAAGTTCGGCCATGTACAGACACGTGAAATTTACAGTTTTATTATATGTATAGATAGATTGCAATTATATATCAAACTGAGTAATGACGGTAATGACGGACGGACAGACATTCATACAGACGAACATGACGAAACTATAAGGGTTACGTTTTTGCCATTTTGATTACGGAACTCTAAAAACGATATGACACCCGTGCGAAGCCGGGGCAGGCAGCTAGTCGGGAATAAAAAGAAGTCACACGGTACCTTCACAGGACTGTAACGAGGTGGCCCAAGACTCTGACCGATGTGGTGTCTAGCAAGACCCTCGTTTTGAGCGCTGAGTGCGTAGGCGCGTTGTCATTTGTGAAGTAGTACCCCGCGGAACCCGGTGTTGGATCGCTTGTTGCTCATTGCAGACAAAAGTTCTGGCAGGCATTTTGTGGTACACCATTCGGCGATGATGCTGCTTAGGTCTCGTAATGCAATCACCCCACTAAAGTTAAGAAACCAGCGATCAAATTTTTTCCTGCGTTTCTCGATATCTTCACTTTCGTAGGCGTTGGTTCGTTTTGACATAGCCAAACTATCGACTGACGCTTTGTTTTTAGACCGTATCGATAATGTCATAAACGCGCCGAGATGAGCCTGCTTTAAATTTTGAAATTATATAATAGTACCACTCCACACGGGTTTGCTTCTGAGCTTCGGTGAGGTTGTGCGGCATCCAGCGCGAAACTCTCCTCCTGTGACGCGAAGGTGCGCGTGTAGCATCTTGTGAACGCTTTCCGAACCAATCTGCAGTGTTTGCTGAATTTCTTCGTATGTACTTCGCTTGTTTTCTTGATTTTTTTTTTACTGCCAACACACTTTCTTCTGTGACAGCTGTAGTAGGATGACCTCTCCTATGCCCATCCCCCAAAGTAAGGAGACCGCGCTTGACCTCGCTATGCCTCCCTCATTCCCTATATCCCTCATTCATAAAAGCCATTTGAAGTAGATCAAATGACTCATCAGATTTTAGGCCACATTTAAAATCTTCTCGATGAAGACCCATTTTTAAATGGGACACGATAATTTAATTTGAATCCAACGATTTTCATGAAATTTTTAGTATGCAGCGGGTTTCGGGGGCGATAAATTGATCTAGCTAGGTTTCATTTTTATAAAACGTCGTTTTATCCGTGTTTTCAGGCAATGAAAAACCAAGGTAGAAGAGGTAGGTATATGAAGGTTAGAGGTTAGACGAAGTTTATACGAAGGTAAAAGAGGTTGAGTACTTTATTAGGGCAGTTTGCCTACTTCTAAAAGTGCCATGTTCAGAACTGAGACCCTCATATACCATTTTTTTAACTTCAATAATAATAATGAACTCTATTTCTCTACTGCTTAACATGTAAAGTAAATAAATAATAAGATACTTACTTGAAGCATTGACTTGAAGCACAAGCAATGTAAACTAATCTACACGACAAACAACAATAAGAAAATTCGTTTGTGATAAAGTTGATGTACAACATAATCGTAAATTAAATCTTTAATGAAGAATAAATTGTTGAATAAATAACATAATAATCACCACATAGATGAACGAGGAATAATTTATTCTTTTACATTTTAGCAGTAGCTGTCATAGACTAAATAAGACGTATAGAAACCACATAGAATTTAGAATTTAGACGTATATACCAAATAGAATTTAGAATATTTTTTCATAACAAGAAGTTCGTCAAAAAATGTTTGTTTAGTGATATTTTGACTGCCTCTGTGGCACGGTCTGACATAAAAAATAAAATGTATGACTTTTGGTATGACCCTCGTAAAATCGGGCGAAGCCGCAAGCGAAATCTAGTGTAAATATTAATAAATAGAAATTTTAATTATATACTCGTATTTTTGTAGGATATAACTAACGTCATTGTTTAAGGAATAACTAGATATATATTACAAAAAACATATAGACTTTTTTATATAGTATTAAATGTTCATTTAATAAGTAAACAATATATTCTTGAATTTTATTTTGCTAAAATACCTAATCCTAACTTTAAATAAAATATCGCACCCATTAATTTAATGTATAAAATGTTTTGTATTCTTATAATTACATTTTAGACGTTATAATAAATAGAATATATGATCGTAAACTTTCGCGATTTGTACACATTATAGAATTATATAAGCTACGGACTCGTAGCTTATATAATAAAATCGTGTGGTATAGTTTTGGGACAACCTGTTTAAATAATATAATCGATATCAATCAATGAAACTACGAATGTTAATTTAAGGTCGATGCTAATGCCGTATATAATCACCGTTGCCATAATTACGTTTATATAGTACTTAAATTGTAGTTCGTCCATTGTATAGAAACATTAGTTTACTATTCCCGCTACTTTAGTATTCCCACAACACTCATTTTAATTAGCTTTGTGGTTAGAAAACAATACCCTACGTTTATAAAACCGAAGCTTACTATATAAGTCAAAATGGCCGAATGAGTATTAATTTGTGATTTAGTATGAATGTCACGTTGTGGGTCGAGAAATCAAATAACGCTTAAAGTAATAGAGAGGTTGCTGCCGGTGTTGTTCTCGTTGAAATCAAATAAGCGTTTGCATCTTTTATGAAACCTGCGAGTTCGTTATTGCAGTTTGAAACTGGTTTATTAAATCGTACAGTGTTGGGATGTCTGTCAATGTTTGTGCTGGATTGAGGTCTCGTATTTTAAATCCATTTTACTTTAGGATCGTGTGTTCAGTTGGAGTTAGGTTAAAAATGTGGTCCTGTTTTTAGGTTGAGTTCAGAGATAGACCGCATATTTTATGTATTTGGGACGCGTCCGTAATGATATTTTTACGAGTTTCAGTATACCTTTATTTTCCGGAAGCAGAATATTTATCTGCATTGATTGCATTTTGTATGAATGAGACACATACGAGTATTTTTCCCGAGAATAAAGAAGGTTGCTGACATATATTTTAATTTATATTTTATTTATATTTACTCTAAATAAATGTACAAAAGCGGCCTTAATGCTTAAAGTAATCTCTACCAGCCAACCTTTGGGTGATGTAAAATACGTTATGTAGGTGCAGATTATTGACAGCCAATGCTGATTATATATGATAAATACAATCCATTTAAAAAAAAGAAAATACACACACACACACCTATACTTAAATACATACAAACATATATATACATATATACATACTTAAATACATTACATACATACAAATAAACATGTAACTAAATAATTTATAACATACAGACTTACGTAATAGTAATTAATGTGGCTAACGTTGAGATTCAGATAATCCATCGAGTAACAGTGCACGAAGTACGTTCAACATGAAATTGAAGCAATCAGAAGCCATTCTCATTGCTCGATCACACCTCGTGCGATTTGAACGCGTTGTAAATTATTCGTGTTTGTTATTGGCTGGGGAGTGCGCGAGCGCATCTGCCGGCCCAGCGCGGTTGATTGGTATGTAAACCGTATTACTAATGGCATGCGCTTCAGTTCACAATGTTAGTAATTACGAAAACAACATTAATGATGGTCTAGATGAACAAAACTTAGATGACCTTATAAAATCAATAGAGGAGGATACTACAGAAGGAATGGATAGATTAAAACGTAAAAGAGAAGGGAATAATAAAAAAACGTGGACAGATGTGAAAAAATCTAAACGCCAGGAAAATATCCTAAATGAATTACCCATTCAAATCTGCGATACTAAAAAAAATGAATTGCCTAAACAATTTTCCTTAGCTCGGTTATTAAAAGAACACGAAATTTATTTCTATTTAAACTATTAATTACTTACATGACGGAATGAGTGCCAAAGAGTTCATAATATGTCCAGGATTTAATAAACTTGGTTGACGTCGACAAAAGACCTGGGAAATAGGTTTCCCGTACGGCATTATACGGAATATTGACATCGACTTGTCTGAGGAGGAGTTGCTATAGCACATTTTTTCTTAGAAGGAAGTCATATCTGCAAATAGACTTAATAGGAAAAACTCGGAGGGATGGTTAAAAAGCGAAAGAGTTAAAATTTGCTTTAAAGGATCGTCTTTGCCTAGTTATGAGCATTTATTCGAGTTAAGAATAAAAGTTTAAAATTATGTATTTCCTGTTTCCCAGTGCTCAAAGTGTTGGTGATACGGTCATTTAGCAAAGATGTGCCCTTCTTATAAGCTAATCTGTCCAAAATATGCAAACTACCACGCGAACTGTGACAAAATCGTTTTTAAATGTGTTAATTTCGGCAGGAAACACATGGCACTTTCGAAAACATGTCCTGTTTATAAGAAAGAGAAACGAATCAGAGAGTTAATGGCAGAGTTTAATTGCATCTACCAAAAAGAATTGACTGTTTATGTGCCACCTTCGCCTCGCCAAGAATGTAATGTAGATCTCGCTGACAACATTAAAGTTACAAACGATTATTCTACCCAGAGTAATGTGCTATCTACTAAACCGTTTAATAGACTTCAATCATACTCTGCAGTTGCTAAGATAAATCGCCGCTCAAGTTTTTTCGAACAAAGTACACATGAAAAGAAAATACGAAAAACTAAAAAAATGCTTGTATACTTAAGCAAAAATGTGTTAGCAGACGTGGAAATTACGAACTCCGAAGAATCTACAGAAGAATATCAGGAAATAATAGTCGAAAAACTACCGGAAGTAGTACTACAAATTATTCATTTCAGGACCTCCAAAAATTACTTAAAGACAGCATCCAAGCAAAGAAAGCCGATATAACAGACACGTTCAAATCATGGTTTAGAATAATTGTAGACTGGTTGACTACGTTTATGATAGACGTTATCCCCGATTTTGCTAATATTAAATCATTTTTATTTTCTAATCATGGATAAACGCAGTCAAAAAGTTACCAAATTGAATATTAATGAATGCTCGTAATATAAGACCTAAACTAAATATTGCAACAATTATTGTGCCAAGAAAAAGTTCATGTGGCTGTGATCAGTGAAACGTGGCTTGAACCAGATACTATAGAGATAGAGTGGACTCCTACAGAGGAGTGGCAATCTTAACACATATGTAGATCTATTCAAGCTCAATTTGTACCCATTAACCCCAACATTCCCGACATAGAAGTAATACACGTAAAATGACTTAACAGTGAACAAATAGAAAACATCATTGCCGTCTACTGTCCACCCGATATGAGAATAAACCCAGTGATTTGGCAACGTTTATTTTCTATTCAAATTAAAAAAATCCTTGCTGTTAGGTGACTTTAATGGCTACCACTCTAATTGGTCCTGTAAAACAGACGTTAGGGGATCTCAAATTTTAGATGCAATTGTTGATCATAGTTATGTCAGTTTAAACGACGGAAGTCCGAAACGCATTCAACTCGTCGATGGTAATTTAAGATCATCTTCTCCGTTGATGTTTTATAGACATATAAAACGCTTATAATAATATAGATACATTAAGTTTATTAAAAAAAATAGATAGTTTAGCGGTGGGACAGAAAATTTATAATTAGTTATGGCAATTTCTCAATCAAAGACAATTGAAGATTAAAATTATCAATTCTTTTCTTATGCGTACCACTGACCGGAGGGTGGCTCAGAGCGATCCCCTATCCCCGTTTTAATATAGCAACCATGGACATTTGTAAGAACTTAAACAATGACACTATACACGTTCTACAATATGCAGATGATTTCGTCTTATATGCCACAGATAAAATGTTTTCCTAACAGATAACAGAGAACCACTTAATTCGTTTTAACAATTATTGACTGACTTGGAACTTGAGATTTCGCCTTCAAAAACTAAAATTTGTGTATTTAAGAAAGGGCTCAATAGATCTAATGTGTCCCTTAAAGTTAATGGTGGGACAATTCAGGTAATTAGGGTTGTTAAATACCTAGGTTTGTGGTTAGATCGATCACTTAGATGGGCTAGGCATATTAATGAGACTACAGAAAAAGCTTGTAGATACCTCAATGTTTTAAAAGCATTGGCTAATTCCAAATAGGGAGTATACCCTAAACATTTAAGAAGGGTGTACATTGCACTTGTTCGAAGTCAATTGGATTATGTGAGTTTCTTATACGCTGACAGTTGTCAGTCAAATCTGTACAAGATAGAAAAGATGCAAAACCAATCTATGCGTGTAATCGGTGGGTTTATGATGACTACACCGACATAATGAACTGAGCTTGCCACCCTTATTTAGATGTAGAATATATTTAGCCGGTAAATATTGGATGAAATGCAAATCGTTACAAAGTAATTATATTATAATTGAGATACTAGAAGATTTAATATTAACAATACATTCTTGGAGTCGGGTAAACATTTCGATGCTAGTGGAAATTCATAAAAAAATTAAAGAAACTAAGATACATACTACTAATAATTTGGAAATGTTTACATACAACACGTGGATTTTTTATTATTATTTTTTTTTAATAAAAGATAACTAGCAATGTGGGATTGGTTCCAACATCACTAGCAATCTCGTTGGAGGGCAACCAAGCTCAAAGACTTGTATTAGGAGTGGCTTCACGTCGGTAGTATCGGTACCCATTTAGGGTAGGATTCGAACCCGCGACCTCACGATTGCGAGACCGATGCCTTAGCCATTAGGCTACCGCCGCTTCAAAAATAAATAAATAGATTTAACAAACAATATAAAAAGCGAAATTATTAGCGTAGTAAACCTAAACATTATAATGATACCGATACGTTGTAACAACAACATATGATGATTATTTGAGAGAATCATACCGTAATTTTTATAAAATATTTACAGATGAAAAAATTGAGTCTGACGCAGCGTTTTTTGACTCTCAGCAAAATTTACATGCTTTATACAAAATTAATACTAAATTATCTATAATGTGTGTTAAACTCTTAGCCATTAATGAAGCTTTATCATACGCCAATTCGATTAATCAGGAAAAAAATTTAATCCTAACAGATTCGAAATGTGCACTCCAACATGTAGCTCGCTGTATCTCGACCATTCGAGGAACATTGATAGCATACTCGATTATAAATCAAATTTTGGAGTTGCAACACAAATCTAAAACGATAACGCTACAATGGATACCGTCCCATATTGGTATCTTTGGAAACGAACGAATTTAGCCTCATTAGCTAGAATGGCATGCTCCGATGGTATTTTAAATGTGAAACCTTATTTTTACGACTGCTTATATTTGGTCAGGGAACACTGTTACAGGCTGTGGAGGGAATATTTTGACGAGAGATCTCAAGAAAAGGGTATCTGCTACAAGACTATACAGCCTAAACCTCTTAAAAAATCTTGGCTAGATAATTGTGCTTTGGCTAGACGAGAATGTGTAACTGCAATGAGGCTTTGCTCCGGTCATATTCCTTCTAGAAAGTTTAAGTCCCTGATGGGATAATATCATCACCGAACTGTGAATAATGTAACGTGATTGAAGACGTTTATCACATTCTGATGGAGTATGTCCGGAACGATAGTCTACGAATGGGGCTATGTTTTGATTATGAGGTTGGGGCCTGTAACAGAGCTAAAGCACTATACAAGATATATAACTTTCTCATAAATAAGTAATATAATGCTTACATACTTAGTATAATAGTGTAATAAAAGTATAACTGTTGATATTACGGAGCGACATCGTCATAAATGACGAAGCTCCTTAAATAAAGATAAAAAAAAAAACAGAAGCCATTCTGATTTCGGGGGCAGCACATTCCAGAGTAAAACGTACAAGGAAGGAGGATCCGACGATTCCCGAAGAATGAGCATATAACATTTACATAAAAGAAGCATATTGTTTGAAGAACAAAGTTCCCTACCATGGCTGGAGCACAAGTATTGAAAGTTAGAAGATAAGTAGAGGGGCTTGTAGGAGAATTGAAAATAGAATAGAGAATAGTGAGAACGCGCAAACTACGGCGCTGACAAATAGTGAGCCATTTTAGTATGGAACGATAAAAAGACACATGGTCAAACTTACGGAGATTGAAAATGAAATAAATGCAATTATGTATCTTGCACACTAAACTCCCTTTGGGCTCGGAGTCCTAAAAACATACGCCTAAAGATAAATCTTGCTATTTTAACTAGATAGATTTCTCTCACAACAACTCACTCAAACACTGCCCTGCATATTATATCAAACTGTATTTGTTTAGTATTAAAACCAGGCAAGTGCATGTCGGGCCACGCACAATGTAGGGTTCCGCAGTCTCCCATCCGAATAAAGTGTGGGTTTTCTGTTGTTTTTATTTCATAATACTGACAACGTTATACTTAATAATAACCTATCATAGGAATTTGTACGAAAATGTTGTTACTTCTCATTTGATCAGCTTTTACTCGTAAACTTGTACATACCCAACATCATCCATTTAGCTGGCAGGAGGGGACACTTGACACTAACAAAAATATCCAATTTAAAGCTTAATATTTCACAAATGGATTCCTTAATCGAAAAATGGTCTTCACAACCCCGGAACATTTTTGAAAGTCGTATCTAATGATATCCCACACGATGGAGTAGGTGAAAAAATCACATCTCTACTTTACTTAAAGGGGAGGTACCCTAGTTTTGTAAGATTTAATTCTTTACTTTGTCAGCGTAAATAATATGTGTACTAACAGTCTTTGAGCTAAGCTGCAGATGGAATGGCGAAACTGTAAGGGTTTTGCCATTTCAGATATATTTCGGGACTTAATCGCGTGAATTATTTAAAGGTACCGACTCGACCCGTTACCACGATCGGTGCAATTCGATCGAAACGTCGTGTAAATAAAAGGTCCGTACCTTTAAATAATTCACGCGATTAAGTCCCGAAATACTCGTATATTTAATATGTATAAAAATCGCAAAAGTTTAAAAACAATAATTTTGCCATTTTGCCTACGGAACCCTAAAAGCAGGCTTGTTGCGAATGTATAAGAAAAAATGTAGACTCTACGTGTTGTCGCTTCGACCGTTCGATTCAGACTGCCAAGTTAGATTCACTGCCCCATTACCGGCACTTCAAATGTAAACGTCAAACTAAAGTCACGCCATCTTGCGGCGGCCATATTTAAATAAGTTAAAAGACTTGCTTTTTCTAAGCCAATGTAAATCAATTAGCGTTTTAATAATTCTCCGACAAATATATATCGAATAACTGAAGTATCCCGAATTTCAAAGGCTAAAAAACATTTCGAACCTATTATCGTGTTTTCTACAAGTCAATGTTCGTGACCTTGCGGATGTACTTATGATGGCTATTTACGCAAACGAACAATCAAATTATTGAATCAAAGCATTTTGTCTAAAGGCTTAATGAATTCCATTTTTACAAAGACAGTGTGTGCCTACATCAATTAACGTTTTATTAATTTACAAATTAAGTACTTGAAAATTGAAAAACTATCGTATTTACAAGATATTATGTACTAAAAATACCCCAAAAACTGTTCCCATAAAGAGTAACGTTCGCAGAAGGCTAGCAGCATTGCCTCGTTGAAGACCATATTTCCATCTTCTGTGCATAGAAAATACCAGCCCTCCAATCACGAGGGGCACCAATAAGCGGCCGGTTTAATAATAATGTTATAATGTTTCAGTGGACAATACCATTATCACCTAAATATTTTTGAGAGTATTTCGTAAAGCCGCACGCGATGTGAAATGTTTAGTAACAAAGTTGCTTAGCAACAACTGTAAAATATTAGGGTTGTTATTTTGTTTAATTAAAGTTGAAAATTTCTTATATAAGAATAAAAAAATCTTTATTCACTTAGGAAGCAAAATACTACACTTGTCGATTAAAAAAAGAAGAGAAAAGTCGATTCTACATTTACATGTAATGCCTGTTCGAAAACAATAGGTAAAGAGCCGGAGAAAATAACAGGCAATAAAAACTCGTAGCCACTCTTTTCAAATAGCCAATGTTTACAATGTTTTTTTGATTCTAAACTGTATATGCAGGTAAGGTGCTGACACCATTATATTATACACCTTAATAAAGGACTGATGCAATATAAGAAGAGTACACGAGATTGGATATATCAACCTAAGCCAAACTTCAAATAAGTTTAATTATCTATTCTGGTCAAATTTACAACCTATTTTATGTTCTTTATTTAATATCTATAATAATATAATAATAATAATAATATCTTGGGACAACTCACACAACGCTATCTGATCCCAAACTAAGCAGAGCTTGTACTATGGAAACCAGACAACTGATAAACATACTTATATATTTCTAAATACATACATATTATAGATAAATAACACCCAGACACAGAATAAACCATCGTGCTCATCACACAAAGTTTTATCCTGGGTGGGGATCGAACCCACAACCTCTTGCGTAGCAGTCGGATACACTCCCACCGCGCGACAAAGGCAGTCAATTTACTTATATGAAGAACGAATATATAACATAGAAGAACGAAACATCGTTGTTTTTATTTAATTTACGATAATTGCAGTGAAGTGAACCCTACAAATTATTATATATAAT
This sequence comes from Herminia tarsipennalis, assembly GCA_945859575.2. NCBI lineage: Eukaryota > Metazoa > Arthropoda > Insecta > Lepidoptera > Erebidae > Herminia > Herminia tarsipennalis. The sequence continues at coordinate 25,069,013 of OX243834.2, read as the reverse complement.
TTTTAAAATCGACTAGCGAAACGACATTATTTGGAAACTGCTATTAAAATCCATACTAATATTATAAATGTGAAAGTAACTCTGTCTGTCTGTCTGTCTGTTACGCTTTCACGCTCAAACAGCTAAACAATTTAGATGAAATTTGGTATGGAGATAGTTTGAGTCCCGGGGAAGGACATAGGATAGTTATTATCGCGGTAACCGACATACACGCGGAGCCGCGGGCGAAAGCTAGTGCCAAATAATTCCAAAAAAATAATATGAAATCCATTCTATGTTACAGAAACCATTCTGTAACATAATTCCTTTCTTGCTTTTATTCATACTTAGAGGCAAACATAATATGCCCAAATAAAGACGTACACTTACGGATCCCCACATCAACATTTTTACAAAGTATGTGGCAAAAAAGAACATTAACACTCTTCGCTTACTTGTTGAATACGCTGGCACACAAAGATAACATATGCTAAATATATTCATGCTTACTCGAGTCTCATCGGAGTACTCGTAAGAACACACGATGCACAGATTAAAAATAAAGCAGTTGCAGCTTGTGATTATTTTACTAAATAGTAGATTTGTTTTTTAATCAAATTATATAGTTTTACCACCATAACTATACTAATATTATAAAGCTGTAGAGTTTGTTTGTTTGAACGCGATAATCTCAGGAACTACGGGTTCGAATTGAAAAAATATTTTACTGTTGGATAGCCCATTTATCGAGGCAAGGCTATAGGCTATAAAACATCACGCTTTGACCAATAGGAGCGGAGCAGCAATGAAATATGTTGCAAAAACGGGCAAAATTAACGTATACGAAGTTGCGCGGGTCAGCTAGTTAGTTACATTACATTCGCTAGTTATAACGTGTTTGAAACGTCTTCTAATTTATTATGAATAAAGAGGTTAGTTTATTGTTTATTTCCAATACCAAACAAAAATAAACAAAAACAATATTGATTTATTTGTCTAGAATTTAATAAAATAAAAGGAGCATTTGAAATTATCAGAAATAGGATATATATTGTTTGTTCTTATTGGCTAATAAAGGTATGCATTTTGATAAACATAGTACCAAACCCAATCTTATATAGTAAGAAAATATAATCAAATAATGAAGACTGCTGAGTGCTGAGTCTACCCATGACCACGGCCGTTGCAATACGGTCGAAACGTCGGGCAATAAACAAGGTATTTTACCTTAAATTACTAACGCAATTAAGACCCGTAATATATATATATTTTCATAATGTGTACAAATCGCGAAAGTTTATCAACATTTATAACAAGTGATGTCAAAATAGTAAATCGGCAATTCACACGTTACGACACCTTGACAAAATAGAAATTACTACCTACTGCATAATTACCTAACAGTCATTCACCTTGAAATATTTCTTTAGTGGTGGCGGAGAGAGGGAGCTATAGTTACTAGTCGTAGATAGATAATCGATACGTAATAATTTAATAAGCTTTTCGTAGAACTGCGCAGAAGTACTACACTTCTACTATGTCAATATGTATGTAAATTATTTACTTGAATATCTCAGGTCTCAGCAATAAAAAAATCACATTTATAGTTAAGAACTATAAATGTGATTTTACCTTCGTAGCAATCTATTTAGCATTGATAGGTAAAAATGAAAGTACGTCTTGGCAAGTATAATATATTTTTAATTTGATACGGTCTGGGTATAGCAAGGAACAGGAATTTATTTATTTATTTCACCATAATACCAATATTTTTACAGGTGAACCTAATACAATAGTGGTGTAGTGCTTAAAACTAATAATACTTAATACCTAACTTAAAATTACTTACATAAATAAAATAAACATACTTAACATTAAATCTTTTAACATTACCCTTAGGTATAAGAGGTAACAAATAACAAACACTTTGCGAGCTCACTCTTTGTCGTACCAAATATATCAACCATTTCATGTACATTATCTACCATAGTTAGGGTGGTTTAAGCCAGCAAATTGGTTCTTGCTCTAAGCACTGCGAGTAGTGGTGGACGCCATCTTCTCCACACATAACGATCCGGTACCGCTAGATATAGTCTCTCCAGTACTCCCGGATTTGTCACTCTACCTCGAAGTAGTTTTATTAAATAAAATACTACTGCAAACTCTCGCCTTACTTGTAATTCATTGTATCCTACCATCCCCAGCACAAATAAAGTAGAGTACATTAAAGGGTAAAAGTGATATACGACGTACAGTCTGTGATAAAGGTGTCGTTTGAATTTATTCTGCACCCGTTCCAACATCACCTTATATTTCGCCTCATGCGGAGCCCATATAATTGCACTGTGTTTTAGGTGACTTCTTACTAGAGCGTAATATAGTACCTACTTTAACCGCTGTGATGTTGGTAAACACTCGTGTCTCTCTTAGTATAAAGCCTAAATTTCTGTACGCCCTTTTACATATATTTGTTACATGCTCGCGAAATGTCAGTTCCGGTGTAAGATAAGCCCCTAAGTCCCGTAATTGTGTGACGCATTGTATAAGGACTGTGTTCATCCTATACTCGTATTGCAAAGGTTTTCTAGCCCGTGTAAAGCTCAAAAGTGAACACTTTGGCACGTTGAAATAGAGTTAATTTGCCTTACTCCACTCCACTATTTTGTTGATCTTCCTGCATGCGTTTACAGTCCGACTCAATTTTAATCTCGAGCAGCAACTTAAGGTCATCTACAAATAGTAGACATGTTCCATTTCTGATGACTTCCGGTAAAGTATTTATATGAAATTCAGAGGCCCCAAATTGCTGCCTTGACTCACACCCGACGTAGTAATGATCTCATTCACAGCCGTTATAACACACGTATTGTTGTCGATCCTTCATATAATTCACCAAAAATTTCAATAAATGAGGAGTGTACCCTATCTCTGCGAATCTACTTACATCAAATCTTTCTGAAAATTAAAGTATGCTGCATCAACCTGCACTCCAGCATCCACAGCGGGTACTACTTGTCCCATAAAATTAAGTAAAATGGTCCTACTTCAGTGATTCTCTGTTATAGATGTATTTTAAAAAAATCTGCGAATTGCCTGAAGCATTCTTCATCTGTTAGCTGCTTACCATCCCTGATCAAGTTTTGTTTACTTGAAGCACTTTTCTGCTTTCGTAAATACTGCCAAAATGACTTAGGATCCTTTGAAAATTCACATTGGATTTTCGTTAAATGTTGCTCTTGCGCAGTGTCGATACTTTTTTTCACCCACGCTCCACATTTAGAATATCTTTCGTAATCAGTACCGTAAAATGGGGTGATTATGGACAAAAGCGAGCAAAAGAGTTCTAAGGTAGATTTCTTAAGATACGAATATATTTCAGGAGATAAAATATGAATGAGTCTTGGGAGCATCTTTAATATGAAATGTATTGATATCAATTACCATTAAGATTTAAGCAAAGTAAGCAGAAATAGGTGATATCCCTATGCACCTTGAATTTGAGGTAAATAGGGATGATAATAGGGTTAATAGGGAAATTCACTAGAGCGCTATTTATGCAATAAATGAAAAAAATGTTTTGACAACTTATTTAATCATACTTTAAATATTAATTTGGGCTTTTATTAGCATAGAACGACATATATAAATTATGCAAACAAGGTATTTTGGCATACAATAAGGAATTGTCTATCTATGTATCTATAAATCCCTACTAATAATATATATTTCTAATAGCGAAAACTTTTAAATGGCCCGCAATTTATTTTCCACGGTGTCATAATCTGTGAGTGCTAGCTGTAAGTTTTACTAATAAATAAAAATAAAATATGCGAATATGTCTGTCTGTCTGTTACCTCTAACATCTGAGCCATTATGATTTTGTCCCGCCCATGGATATTGGTTATCGCGACCTAAAGCAGCCTATGTTATTGGAAATGTACTCACGAGGCATTTGTAAAATAAAAATCTATGCTTCACACAGTTTTTTCAAATATTTGTTACTCAAAATATTACAGATCCAAGTCTATAAAACAATACTGTAAGAATGTTAATATTAATACTCCAAACAAAACCAGAAAGATATTGAGAATTTTATAATATTTCCAACAAAAACAGAAAGAGATAAATCAATAGCAACAAATCACCTCATTTGCATTAGTGACAACCCTATTAAGCTGTCCCTATTCATACATCAATCGTCCCTATTCAACTCCTTACCGTCCCTTTTGCCCCTCTCTTCGTGCCTATTCAAACCTTAGACATCCGCAGTTTTTTTCCATGTTTTTAATTTATCAAAAAACATAAACATGAATCAACAATTGAGACTTACCTTGAATGTATACGATAGGCCAAACACTAAATAATATATTATTTAGTGTGTATATGTTAGTAAGTCATACCTTATTTTACGTTGTAATAAACTTTACACAACGAAGTTTCTGAGCTTAGAATTAACTAACATGATGCGTGGTTTTTTTTAAACTGATTTTTTTGACATGATTTAGTGTTGCCATAAGAATTTACAATAATTCCCTGTAATGTACAAAAAAATGGTAGTAAATTCTAAAGTGTTACCACACATTATAACTAACATACATAAACTTATCCTTTTTTCCCTATTCACCTCTTGTTCTAGTCACTACATTTTACGGTAATTGATTTAGTTTGTTTATACCTCATAAGGAGGGTGGCCTTATTATTTGTGTCTCTTATTATGTCACCTGTGTACCACTCTGGGTATGCATAACGTCTATTCTCTATACCGAAAGAAAAGGTATACTTTTCTTTCTTGGTACACATTATCCATAATGTAGTTGACAGTGGTACGAGTATAAAAGAAATTTAGGATCTCCTCTACATGGTCAATTTCATATAGTGGATCTGACTCTGTGGTGGCTAACATCGACTGATAATCGGCCTTATAAAAGTTCCACTGCGGCCATATGTTACGTGAATTATTACCAGCAATGGGAAGGTCGCGGAGGGATGCAATCTCGCGCGCAACCGATAGACAAATGCTCACCGCAAACGGCGGATGATGTGGATTCATTGGCATTAGTGGTTCAGAGGCCATTATCATTGATACTCCTCCCGGAAATTTCGTATTCAACACTAAATCCAACTAGCGATCTAAACAATTCGATACTTTGTTGCTTTGAGTGAACTCGCAATAAGTTAAAGTATTCATTAATTATTTACATTTACTGAACCTGAATTTACATTAAAATCACCCATAATATAATTTTGTTATAACTAGTACCTAAATTTTCTATTATTGTAAACATAAGTATATATTTTTTCACAACTACTTGGTGGCATATAAATTACGCAACACAAGAATAAAAATCTATTTTTAAGTGCACCGTCGCACAAACCATTTCAACCACCAAGTACATGAGCCGGCCGGCTCATGTACTTGGTGGTTGAAATGCCGTAGCTCAAACCATTGTGTGGCCGCGAGAAATGTAGCCTTCCTATCGGCCATCCGCTCAATCACAGCGTATTGTTTTATAAGCCGGTGGGACGATTTCCGCATCTTGAAAGGACTCATTACAACCAGATTCCGTAACAGTGTGTAAATCATAGTTCGATGCTCTTAAATTATTTCTAAAATCATATAATTTTGTCTGTACAATCCCTGTCCGTTTTTTCATGTTATTATTTTGTCTGTTGTTGCAATGAGAGGTATTCTTAGGTATTCTAGGAATAGGTAGGTACACTCATGTTGGTTACAAGGAAACCCATCGGCTATGAGATTGTTATATGGCTAATAAATATTCGCCATATAACAATCTCATAAACTTAAGAAACTTAAATACAAAGAATAATCAAAATTATTTCAATGTTCAATCATTTCACTACAGAACAGTGATGAGTTTTATCTATTAGATTACACCATATCTATTTAGTTACACTGCATTAACTTGTCATCAGAAAATAAACACAATACACAGCAACAATAATCTGAATAGGATCGTGCCATTCTCGAGAACTGATGATATAAGAAAGACTGTCGATCATAACATGTTTATCCTTTAGAAACTTCTTATTAATATTATGTGGGTACCTCTCAAACATCGTCACTTATTACACTTTAACCTAATAAATCATTTAACACGTAGAATCGTGTTATGTAAACCACCATTATATATTTGGTATAAAAAAAGTAATGTACCACAACAACATTATTTGACATTTCAATCAGTACAATACATCTGAGTATTACAATACATATTTCAGAGTGTTACAATCATCATAGGTAATTTACATATTAATAATTACGACATATACAAACTGAAGGTACATCACAATATCATTGTTTGATTCTGTATAGTTATATTACTCATATTCTTTATAACATTACTAACTATTCAACACATGGATTGATCATATAGACATGGCTATGTCAATAGCCCTATCGGTCAATATCGATTGTCGTACTAATATGTGCGTACGACTTTTTGACAGAGGTTTTGGGTTTGATTCCCAAACGGAATAGAGCCTTGTAAGATTCATAAATGTTGATTCCGAGACTTGTGTTCGTTAACTGTATATTTGTAAAGTCCCAAGACACAGAGCTTGTACCATAATGTAGCAGTCAACTCACTGGTTATGGAGTACCTTAACCACCTATAGACTATTTTACTGGAGCAAAGTCGTTATTTATTGTGAGGTTTAGGCCCTAAACCTGACAAAGTAACATCGATTTTAGTCCGGGGTCTCTCAGATGTATGGTAAATGGTTGTGTGACAAAAGTAGGTCACCTACCCACCTACTTTTGTAAATTTAATTTGTATTTTTTTTTAAATTTAATACGAAGTTATTTGGTGTAATGTAAAGAAGCTATGAGTGGGAGGTTATTAGTATATTATAAATCACCCTGTTTTTATACAAGAAAGACGTAGTACATGTTTCAAGGAATTCTTAAGTAGCATTTTAGTTTAATAAATGTTATTATAATATTTATTTATTGTACTAAATAAAAGGATATTTTAAATCCATAATTAATACTAACAGGATACAGTTACCGTTTTACTTTAAATATTTGATATATGTTTAATTGAGTTTAATAATACCTCTAATAATAAAATCGATATTATTAATAAATACAATTTTATAATTCTACATTGAACAGTAGATAAAGGTTTCTACATAATATCAACGTGTAGATATTTCAATTTTGTTGTAAGCTTATAATAGTACTTAGGGCTTATACGCACGAGCGATTAATTAACGCCTGTTAAAAAAACAAACAAATGCATTCCTAAGTACACGTAGCGACTTTTAAACGCGATGCGGTGTTGTATTTTTAATGCTGGGCGTTGAGAGTTGATCACTTAATCACATCGAGAGAGGCCGGGGCGCTGGGTTATTAACGCGCGTTAAAAAGCGCTTGTACGAATGAAGCCTAACGTGACACGGGTAGAATTTCGCGCATATATTTTACTTTTACCCAAAAATGGGCTAACAATAAATAAACATGCGTATAATCCTTTCGCATGGTTATGATATTTAAACATGCGTATAATACTTGTGGTATTCATATATATACAGTATGACTTTTAATTCAGTCGACAAACTTTAAGGGCGCCCTAGTCGATGATTACACCATATAAACGCGCGCGAATGATTACTCCTCTGTTAAAGGTCGTAAGTTAGAGCTTAAAATAAATATCAATTCGTTTTATCTTAAACAAGGCTTTTAGCCAGCGATAATTGAAAATAAATTATTATTTTGAAAATTATAATCCTTATGAATTCTAACAATTTAAATAACAATTTTGAAGACTCCGACGGATTTTCTTCAGTTATATACCTACCTCCTGTTGTTTTTATTTGATTCTTTTTACGCCTGTCGGGGGTTTACTCAAAATTTTTAATTTTAGTTTTTTATTTCAAACTTTTTAGAGATTATTACAAAATACATTAGATTCTTGTTTAAGAGTAAACATTTATGTACCTGAACTAATATATGTATAATCCGTTTTAATACGAAAAAGATTAACTTGACCTTGACTTGGAGAAACAAACGCGTGTATCTGACTAAAAAAATGTTCGGTAATGATACTTATACAAAGCAAAAAACCCTTTCAAATCGTTTTAGCCATCTAAGAGAAAAAAAATAATAACAGTTTATTAAAAACATGAGCACTGTAGCCGTGACCTGATGATCTAGAACATTATAATTTATCTAAGAACATGCTCGGGAGTGAGACTTATATAAAGCAATAAACCGTTTCGAAATCGGCCCAGTTGTTTTCGAGAAAAATGGTAACAGCACAACAACACACACGGACACACACACAAGTCATAAGATCATGAGGAAATTGAGGGAAGTCTTCGTATAATAAAGGCACACCAATACTCATTTAGGTGGGTATATTTTGTTGTAATTCACGCATTTTACACAAAAGTCGAATTTAGAATCTTTTCGTTTTTGAAGTCTATTGAAAATGCAACCTTACAACACCTCCATTACATTATCGATAACTTTTTACTCACAATCTATTCTTGTTACATGTAGTCTGTGTGAAAGCAACAAGTAGGCAATACGACCTACATTGGTACACGCCCTTCCGATATAAAATGTCACCTTAACTTACACTCTATACTTTATAGCCTGTGGAAACGAGTGTGAGTCAACTCACATAATTAAATGGAATTTGCGTTTGTTTATTAAAAGCAGGAGTTAAAAATATTCTTGATAATATGCAGTTGAGTTATTGATATTACATAAATAAGTTAATCGAGTAGATAATGTATACTTCATGTTGGTGTTTTTATTTAACGTTATACAACTAGTGGAATAATAAATTATTGCTTATACTGCTACACTACTGTCAAGTTGAACGACCTGATGTTGATTTGATGATAATTTCAGCTTTCATTAGCGGGATCGTTTGGATCGTATTAAAATAAAAAATAAATTTATATCTTCTAAGCTTATTAGATACACGCCTGCTTACGACGCTGAGAGCGCTGTGAACTCTTAACAAGGCACTTAATTAGCTAACTTATATCAGAGGCATGTTCACTCTACCTTGTACCACAAACAACCTGTAAACTTTCTTATACTGGAAATACGTAAAATATTCGTAAGTATTGTCGGAGAACCGATATATACCTACCTACAGAATATTGCTTTAAATATATCCAAAACGTTATTACTGTGTGGCACGGATGTCACGGTGTTATTTGATGTTTATGTAAATGTCGTTATTTACTTAATAAGTAACTGTAACATTATAAGTCCTAAACATTTTGTTAGAAAATAAGGCCGAAATCTAAAGAGCGTGCTTTGGCTTAGCATAAGTATAACTTGAAGAAAATATTCGACTGCCTCTGTGGCGCGGTGGGAGTGTATCCGGCTGCGACGCAAGAGGTCGTGGGTTCGATCCCCACCTAGGAAAAAACTTTATGTGATGAGCACGATGGTGTATTCTGTGTCTGGGTGTTATTTATCTATAATATGTATGTATTTAAAAATATATAAGTATGTTTATCGGTTGTCTGGTTTCCATAGTACAAACTCTGCTTAGTTTCTGATCAGATAGCGTTGTGTGAATTGTCGCAAGATATTATTATTATTATTATGTTGACAAAGCAAATGCTTACCGTTGAATTTTTTGGTCATAGTGTAATATCAACAAAGTTAACGCTCAACACATGTTTTGTCATGTTTTTTGTAATGTTTTAACACAATTGTTTTGGCAAGAAATGCCTATAAAAATGACTTCAATGTTTTAACTAAGGTAAGCTTGAGCCAAGTCAAAGTACGCTCTATAGATCTTTTAGATTACGTCTGTTACGCTGTCTAATAACTTAAACTTTAAAATATGTTTAAACTTAAGTTAATAATAATAATAATAAAAATCATTTATTCACTTAGGAAGCAAAATACTACACTTGTGAAAAGTCGATTCTACATTTACTGGTAATGCCTGTTCGCAAACAATAGGTAAAGCCCGAGAAAAGAACAGGCAATAAAAACTCGTGGCCACTCTTTTCAAATTGCCAATGTTTACAATGTTTCTCTGTTTATAAACTGTATATGCAGGTAAGGTGCTGCCACCATTATATTATACACCATATATTAGAGGACTGATGCAAAAAAAGAGGTCACTAATATTAGAAGAGTACACGAGATCGGGTACATCAGCCTCAATGGGCACAACATAGTAGGAGCATCCACTTACGATGTAAAAACTTTATGTGCTTAAATATTGGCCAATTTACTGCTACTTAATGAATAAGTTACATTATGCAGTTGCTTGCACAATTAAAAAAAATACGATAATACTATAAAATCATAGTGACTGCTGTAGTATTCTGATAAACGTAAGTCGACTACATTGTTAGCATCACATCTTTTATCGAAAGTTGAGTTTCCACTAGAGTGCCCGAACCTACATATAAGTGCCGTTGTACACCAACAGGAGTTGACGGTATTGGTCCCTAAGGAGATAGGGGCCAAGGTGAGCCCTTGAAAACTTTCAAACAGATAATATGTTGGTCGGTCTTAGAAACGTTGGCTTTATATTCAGGAACACGTTTACCGTATTTCAGAGAATTAAGACTAAGCTCGCTGAAGTATTCTTATCAATACGTACAAGTATATTAGGAGCTCTGTTCTAAGTTCATATGGACCCTTACACGTTACTTATATAAACAAAACCAGGTTTTTAAAACTTTTGTGTTTATCTACGCATGCCTATTTGACGCTGGGGACAGATAAAGTCTGAAGGGATTTTAACGAGACTTACTGAGCGGTGCTAGCCAGCTGAGTTCAGTCGGTTTGGCGTGCAAATTAAAAATTCGCAAAACCTGTTCCTAAAAAATACTGTGATACCAACGGGTTGCAGCAAATTTTATGCGTAAATAGTGAGTGAGCATGGCTGTTATTTGGTAAAGATAAACATAAAGCTATCATTTGTTAAAGACAAACTTATTTGTCTCAAAAAAATATTTACAAATATGGTGTTAAGTCAACTTTATTAAAACTTAGTTCTAACATGTCTATGTCTATGTTATCAAACTGATTGTAAATTAATTAAGTACTTATGTTAAGTAAGACGTTCATAAAAGCTACATTTTATGACCTAAGTGAATAAATATAGTATTTTTTATAGGCATTTCTTGCCAATTTCTTTATTAATACAATAATTGCATTTTTGAACGATATAAACATTTTTTTGAAGTCCAGACCCGGAAATCGAACCCGAGACTTCCGTATGTTACGTCCTTTGTTATTGCTTCGTTACAGAGAGCATTTTTAACTAAGAACAAATTATGATGTCGCAGGCCAATTAATCCCTGTTTCCTTACTAACTCTCCTATCAAATAATCACTAAATTTATATTCCGATGATTATTTTAATATTCAAACAGTTGCGGCTTTAAATTTCAACTAAATACTCTAGATCGAACAACAGGATTTGACAGCGGTTCGTTTTCAATACATAATATAACAATGAACATAAATTATTTTGGACTTTGTTTATCACTCCTAACTTGACACGTATAATAACCATAGTAGATATGGTTATTATACGTGTCAAGTTAGGACATATAGACATTATTGTAACTATTTTTCCTATAAATTTTATTTTTCACGTAGATAGTCGTCTACAATAAAATACTGACTTTTTTAGTAACCAAATTTATGACAAAATATACAATCGATCGAATCGAATTAATAACATATTGTCATAGTTTATTGATTAACAATTTACATTGTATTATAATTTCACGTTGCATGTATTTACTTGCATACAAAAAATATATACTTAATAACAATATTAAACAGATTAGATACATTAAAGATTTTATTTCAATGAAAACTAAGTAAAATGAGTAAGTCAAAATTAAATTCTAATAAATCACTATTCGCTATTGTATACCTACAATTAAATGTTTGTATTGGTTTTATATAGATGATTCTATAAGTTTTTATTTTTGTAATAACTGCCTATAAGATCAAAGGACTATTACGTTTCGGAGGCCGACGAACGGTCATCTACCCTCATTTTTCCATTCGTTTATCGATTATATGTTTTGTAATGTAGGTGTGACTGTGGCCATGTTACCCGACAGCGAACTGATGCATGGTAGTTTTCAGAGAAGGTAGCTGGTGGCTCATTCTTTATTTGACAGTAGGACCTTGTTGCACCGGTTAGTAACAATCTATTCTCTCTTTATTTTAATACTAGCTTTCGCCCGCGGCTCCGCCCGCGTTGATGTCGGTTATCGCGATAAAAACTATCCTATGTCCTTCCCCGGGACTCAAACTCCAGCGTGAAAGCGTAACAGACAGACAGACAAAGTTACTTTTACATTTATAATATTAGGTAGTATGTATGGACTGGTGCTGACAGATTCCCTAGCGATAAGTCGCAGAACTAAGATTAGGCAGATAGAATAAAGTGAATCGATATATTTTTAATTGACCCATAAAGCCGTGTACGGACGAATGAACAAAACACGAACCTGCGGTCACAATACACTTTGGTGCGAGCGAAGTGTTCGTACGTAACGTACGTCAAAAATGTTCGTGGCGATCCAATTCGGTGATCTGTGGGGATGGTGTTTAAAGATCTCTTCAAACACCATTCGCACAGATCAACCGAAATAACCTAAAATTTATAGGTAACATTTTTTTGTTTATTGGCTACTTCACAAGCGACCACTTCTAATGGTGAATCCATGGTTACTGAGGGGTTGAGCGCGAGCACAAGTAAAACTGTGTTCGCAAGGTGTTCGTGTTCGCTTTCCTAATTTACGTTTATACGTACATACCAAATTTTCTATGATCGATGTTCGTGTTCACCATGTTTCTTTTCGTTCGTGCGTACACGGGTTATGAGAATAAGAACATCTGTCTTACCTTAGTTTCACAAACGACCACCAGTGAAATTTATTCCTACCAATAGGTAGGTACAGCTTTAGAGAAGATTAAACCATTTTTGCTTTGAAAATGTCAACCTAGATTAAAACTAATTAGCACATTTATTGTTTAAACAGTTTCTTATTTGATTTCTACCACATAAATTTGTCGACTGATTTATGTGATAGGTTCAGTAACTTACCTGTGTAATACGTCCGTTATACATCAAAATATTGCGATTTAAAATTGTAAAAAAAAAACGATTTTATCGTCTGTTAGAACGTGACTCAAGTCAATGAACTGGTAAGCTTTAACGTTACACTATTATTTTCACACATCCAAAACCCTTAGGTATGTTTATAAATAATTTATTTTTATCAATTAATCCTATGCGCATATCGCATGATATAAAAATGATAATGTGTAAAATGTATGCCGTGTGGTGCCGGCTTAAGAATAGTACCACCCCATCTCTGACAGACACCCGTGGGTGTCGTCAAGGCGACTAAGGGATTTTACCCCGGAGGACGGGCAGCAGCGTCCTCTGCGTACTTAAAGCCTTACTGCGATCGCCAACCCGCTCGCCAAGCGTGGTGATTATGGCAATTACCCCCAGGATCTACATACTAGTAGGTTCTACTGGGGAGACCCGTGCCCAGCAGTGGGCCATCTTATGGGTTGATATGTAATATGTAAAATTTAAATTAAGTAGTGAAATTAAAATTATTATATTATTTTTTATAATCATATTTCAACTTCTTCATTCACCGTTAGTATGAATGAAGAAGTTTAAATCGTTAGATCGTTAAATTTGTTACTTGATCCACAGTAATGAAAACGCTTACGAACCATGCAAATATAGATACTTAAGAAAAGTTGGTTGTACCGCGCCTCCATCTTGTATAGTTATATTGTCTGTTGTTTATGTAGGTACTAAAGTTAATTAGTAATGTATACTTATTACAATGGTTTAAATTTTCATGCTTGTCTACACGTATTTAGTATTGTACTTTCAATCTAATATAATACTTGCCCAATGTGTTGGTGAATCTATATCAGAGCACCTATATGCATGATTTTTAAATTCCTTTCGAAAATCAATTGTTACTATTTTATTAATTAAAAAATAAATTTTAAAAATCAAAAAATTCGTCTTCATAAAAAAAGGGGAAACAAGATAACCTTAAACCATGGCGTCGGAGGCATTTTGTAAAGTACACTGGGATTCATGAATGCCTCCAGCTACATGACTTAGTTTGTTGACTTTATTTTTTTTTCTATCACAATATGGCGTCTGGCTGTGCCATTTTGCATTTTGATTGCTGTAACGTCTTAAGTGACACTCGCAAGATTAATACGAATCGATTGACGTATGAATCATCAAAATCGGTCCGTTCCGTTCGGTTTTACCGAACCCTAAAAACCCTAAAAATATTTTATAGCTGATAAAAATCATAAGGTCAGTCAATTCAGCGTCTAATTTTCTTCACTTCACAAGGTTGCTTCGTGGAAATCATACAAATACTAAAAAACCTTGAAATTTTATACGTATCTCATTATAGTACCCGCCCTTTATCGGCCTCAATATAATGTTTTGCTGATTACTATTGTATGATGGTTAAATTATGTGTTTGAATAGGGTAAAGGTATGAGGTAACGAATCAATTAGTAGATATGTAATAATAAATTAAAAACCCGTGTTTTAGTAATTACAAGGTAATTTAGTAATTACAACTAATTACAAGGGTCTCATCGCTTGTATAAGTAGTAATAATTCAACCAAGTAATATGATCTTGCCAGACTTCATATCAGTCTGGCTTCTATTACAACGTACGAGTAGGTAACCCAACTCGAAGTATAACTATGTGCCTTTATATTTACGTTGGTTATGGTTCTAAATTATATTTTGAAAGGTAAACAAAGCTATTTAAAAAACAATTCGCGTCTTATTATTAGCTATTTTAGTGTAGTATAAGTAAAAAAATGTGTGGCACTCGGGGACTGCCGCGGTAAAGCTATTGCATAGTATTTTTATCAACTTAAGCAATTAAAAAAAAAAAAAAATTAAGTGTTTTTTTTAATTATAAAAAAACAATGTATGAATTTTTTTTTCTTTAAAAAAATTGTTTTTTTTTAAATTTAAAAAAAGCAATTAAAACAATTTTTTTTTTTTTAGTTTTTAAAAAATTTTTTTTTTTAATTAAAAAAAAATCATTAAAAGTTCATGTTTCATTCATGGATAGATGGCAAAAGTAAAAAGTATTACCGCTGTGCCCGTCGGAGTGGGGAGCGTGAGGTTTTTTCGTTACGGAATTTCTGGATTCGGTCCCCGCGCTCAAGGCCCGCGATAGAAGCTATGCGATAGTTTAAAAATGTGTAGCTTGTAGTAAGTACATAACCTACATGCTTTAATAGTCTACTACATCGTATAGCGTTCAAATTTATTGGATTATATTAACTTGTGGTACCTATGTGCAGTCTAAGAATAAAAATGTTCGCCTGCTTTCAAATACACTCATTCAACGTTTTGCAAGCACATGTATGTTTAAGGTATGTTGACCCTTTTCCGGGTCTTTTGTAGTTTCACACTGCGAGCAGTTCGAACGGCGGTGTGAATTGTCCAAGAGGTCTTTTTGAATAAGTCCTTTCGCGCCGCGGTTCGTATCGCTCAAGAACTTTTTGTAATGGGTTGATTCGAACTATAGTGGAAACGGTTCTCTTTTTTGATGGGTAAATAGATACAGAGAAGATATGTATTTTCTATTACACATCCTTTATAGCAACTACAACCAGGGACAAAACAACAGGAAACAAACATAGTAATTTACGAGTAACATTATTTCGTAAGCCCACTACGTATAGTTAAGTGTCATTTTTTTTATTGTTTTATGCTGTCAAATTTTTTTAAGTTTGTTAACGTGTTATTTTTTAATTGTAAATTTATTACAAGTATTAGCTGTAAGATTGTTGTACTTTTAAAACTAAATCAAAGTTAGTCACTGTTCTTAACTATGTAAACTTGTAATTGTAATCTACTAACTTTTAAATTATTACCTTTATTAGCTGTCAGATTTTTTAAATACAAAATAAAATAAAATTATTTATTTTTTTAAGTTAAAGTATGTTAAATAGATGCAAATAGGTGACGGCTTTTCTACTCTTAATATTCATATATGTTTATTTGTATAGGACTAAATAATTAGAATCCTTACATTTTATTTGAGTCGATACGAAAATAGTAATGAGTTGTTTCACTTTGTAGTACGAATGTCAATGCCAAAAAATATCTTGGGCCATTCGCAATGCTCCAACCACTGCGGTGCAAATGGTTTCATACAAAAATAATACTTTAATGATTCAAACCGTGGTTCGAATAACTCGTCGTGCGAAACTACTAAAGACCCTTGTTTATTTGTTTTAACGGGGCCGTAATTGGGATTGGGCCATTGTGCGTTACGTTGTAGTGTTCTTTTCACTCCAGCCAGCCCAAACACTCCCAGAAGCCCAGTATTCCCCGCAGGTTGCTGCAGGTTTCGGGGAGGGATGACGGTGATTTTAGGAACTGTGCCCGGTGTTCGGCCACACTGGTACATTCCATGAGTACGAGCTTGGGCGTTTCCTCATGTTCCATGTACCCTCTACACAGTGGGCTATCTGTGATCCCGATAGTGTGCAGGTGCTTGTTGAGGGGACAATGGCCCGTCAAGATACCTATTGTTTTTCGCATTTTGTCCCTGTTTAGTCTGATTAGATTCCGAGCGTACTTTCTGGGCACTGTTGAAATCACCTCTTTCGTTTGTCTGCAGCCGGTGTTTTCCCCATTCCAGTTGGTGGTTTTCCTCTAATTTCTCACGCAGCCAGATTTGTACCTGGGCTTGGGGTAAGGGCATTATCGGTTCGGGGCCGTGGATGTTCATTTTAAAGCCCCGTCTCGCGAGCTTGTCCGCCGCGTCATTTCCAATTGAATTGCTGTGTCCCTTTATCCATTGCAGGGTCACTTCATTATATTGGGTAATGGCCTGAAGTGATTCATGGCATTTTTGAGTAAAGGTCGAGTTTATTCTGGTGTTTGACGGTGCTTGTAGCACTGAAGCGCTGTCGGTTACAATTTTTATTTTTAGATCTTTTGCATTTCTGGCTGCGACTGCTTGAGCCGCATTCTGCTTGGAATATTGTGTTTTTTGTCCAAAAGCAGTTAGATATCTTAATATTGCGGTCATCTGAATAGACTCCTGCTCCCGTACCTATCGCAGTTTTAGATTCATCTGTGTATATTCTAACTTAAGATGGTCCGGAGCAGCCTTTTGATTCCGGTTTAAGTCAGATCTTTCAGGAATGGATATTCTTTTGTAGTTTCCGAGAGAATTCCCGTGTGTACTATCCCTTCATCGTTTTTCCAAAGGCTGTTTGCTTTTAACCTGAATGCAGTGGCTGTCGCTGCCTCCTTGATTTTCAGGTGTAGCGGTCTCAGGTTAAGAATATGTTCTAGTGCAGCCGAAGGGGTGGTTCTCATACAGCCTGTTGTGGCGATGCATGCTAGGCGTTGAAGACTCTGGAGTTTGGTCTTCGTGGTAATCAATTGTGTTCTAGGCCACCACACCACGGAGCCATAAGGGATAATTGGCCGTATTATTGCGGTGTAGAGCTACAGCGTTATCTGTGGGCTCAGTCTCCACTTTTTACCTATTAGTCTTTTGCACTGCCAGAATATTATGCAGGCTTTTTTTAGTTTTGTTTCGATGTGCGCGGCCTAAGTCAATCTGCTGTCCAGGGTAATGCTGACACTTAATTTGGGTTGTTAGGGTAAATTGGGTTTTAAATAACCTTGGTAATTGTAATTCTGGTAATTTCCTTTAGTTAGTGAAGAGGACGAGCTCTGTTTTTTTGGGATTAACTGATAGCTTATGTTCGTCGCACCATTCTTCTACAAGTTCAAATGCTGAGCGCAGTACTTTACATAGTACGTTCTCTGCAGTACCATTTGTTAGTATTGTGAGGTCGTTTGCATAGCCAATTGTGGTGTATCCTCTTTTATTTAGTTTCCTTAGGAGGCTGTCCACCACAATGTTCCACAGAAGTGGCGATAGGACCCCTCCTTGAGGGCATCCCCACACCACTCTGGCCCTTGTGGTGGTATTCTCAGTGACCTGTACGGCCCTCTTGCTGACTAGCTCTGTGATCCAGCTTCTCAGGACTGGCTCCACCTTGAATTTTTGTAGGGCGTGGCTTATGCTGCTATGCATTGTCTTATCAAACGCCCCTTCGATATCTAAGAACGCTGCCAGGGTTGATGCTTTGTTCTTTAAAGCTGTTTCTATTTTGTGTACTACTAGGTGTAGGGCAGAGTCTGTTGATCTCTCTTTTCTTTATGCGTGTTGTTGAGGGTGGAGTGGTTGCTTTGTTAGTGCTACTTCCCTTAGGTGTTTTTCTACTAGCCTATCTAGAGTTTTTAGTAGAAAGGAGGTAAGGCTGATGGGTCTATAAGATTTGGCATCGGTGTAGTCTTCTTTTCTTGGTATGGGTAAGAAGACTACTTTGGCTACTTCCATGTTATTGGTATGTATTTAAAAGCAATGCCCGCTCTGAGAATTGGCAGTAGGTATTCCATTACCTTATGCAGATGCCAGTATAGTAAGGTTGGAATGATACCATCTAGCCTTGCGGATTTGTAGGGTTTGAAACTTAACAGCGCCCATTTGAGCTTTTCCGCAGTTACAACCATACTTGCAACTGCCCACTCCTCTGTGCTGGTATTGCTAGGATGCTAATGGACTGGCCAAATCGGTGATTGTTCTATTTGGCAGCCGGGGAAAAGTGTTTTCAGGAGGACAGCACTCATCTCTTCGTCTGTGGATGTGAAGGTCCTATCATCTTTTTTGAGTGAGCCTGGGTTATCAGATCCACTTTTTGGTAGTATTTTTGTAAATCTGGCGGCTTGGTCGGTAGGTTTTATGCTGTTGCAAAAATTCCTCCAAGACTGGGTTTTCCCGAACCTGGTCCGTTTTTTGTATTTGTTTTGTGTGAGCTTATATTTATCTCAGTCGGTTGTCTTCCGGGTGTTTTTTGCTCTGTTAAATAATCCTATAAGTTTGTGTCAAAGGCGTTTGATTTCGGGTCCCACTATTGTCATTTGCCTTCTGGTGTCACTATTGCTTTCGGACATGCTGATTCATAGCTATTAACTAAAGAGGTTTTTGAGCTTGTATGTTTGTTTCAATGTTTTCGGTGTTTAGTGTTGTGTCCGTTATGTATGTGTCTCCTAGGTCTGTGTTGGTTAAGTTTATGTACCTTGTCACGTCCGTTATGCGTGGGTTGCGGTATGGGATGGGGTCAGATAGTTTGAGTTTAAGTGTGAAGCATATGCGTCGGTGGTCCGCTAGGGCTGGTTCACAGGACACGTGCCACCATTTGATATCCAGAGATTTTTTTTTATTCATAAAAAAAGTATAGGTACAATTGCTTATCTTAGGTACACTTATAAATAATGAACAGCACAGTTTGATATTTGCCTGAACAAGGTTGAAACCTGTGTTTCAGGCGAGAAAGTAAAAAAGTATTTAAAATAAATACTTTCTGAAACTAAAACTATCTTAACTAATAAAAAGAACTGTTATCTTATAAAACAAAGATAAATAAATTACTTATATTAAGCGTATTACAAAGTTAGTGAGAAAATTGGGCCCTTTATTTTAATTTATTACTATCAGTAAATTCTCCGTCTGTTCGTATGACATAGCTTGTAATTGCGAACCTATAGCTATTTTACAATTAAATTCGGTTTATTCTGTTATATAAAATCGACCTATAAAATTAAAAAATCTGTTTGTGATCTGAGGTAGAATTAGATGTGCAGAATATACCTTTTCGTCCCTTGTTAGTAATGTCAGCATTGAAGGTGAGCATCTTATGTTGTTTTAAAATTACATTTAGTAGGAATAGCCGGCGAACAGTCAGTACCTTACAGCATTTATAGAGAAGAAACGTGAGAAATAGGAAAGGACAAAAGGTACTTTTAAAACTGCTCTCTGAGCTCTTTCAAGAGGTAGGATAACGGTTTTTATTGCTCCACCTCATGAAGTGATGCAATATTGAATGATAGACTGACACAGAGCCTGATAAATTTGTAAGATTAGTTTTCAGTTTAGGGTGGTACGAAGTTTTTTAAAAATAAACATTAGTTTTCTGACTCTATTCACTAAATTTTCAATGTGATACTTAAATGAAAGTGTGTCGTCGATAATAATAACGAAATATTTTATGTTGCTAGTGTTGTGAATAATAGGACAGTTACATGCGTTCTCTAAGGGGTTGTTGCAATGGTGTGCAAATAAATCTGTGTCAGCGTCGTTGTAGTATGAGTGGCGCATAGAATAGTGGATATATTTTGTCTTATCAGCATTTAATGTCAGTAAATTATGACAAAGCCAATTAAAACCTTGCTGTGCATTTTTAAACAAATCTGTATTGGTTTTAGCTGTCAATATAATAGCTGTGTCATCAGCATATGCTATTATCTTGTCATGGCCTATATTTAGGTTGCAAAGGTCATTTATGTAAATTAAAAATAACGTGGGGCCCAAAATACTGCCCTGAGGTATACCAAAACCGTAACATTTTTGATCTTCACTCATAACTCAAAAAAAAGTCGTCTATTTAGATACACTGGTATCTTTCATCTAAGTAGTTTGCCAAGAGTTTTAGCTGTGTACCTCTTATGCCCAGAGACTCTAACTTGGCTAGGAGGTGTCCCGGCATGTACACTTATCTGTGTACATGCCGGGAGACGGTGAGATCCCTTCCCCGAGACGGTGAGGATTAAAGGTGATTTTTCTTGTGTTTATTCTCACGGTCGTGAGGTCTTTGGAACAGAATTGATTTAGAAGGGTCGACCCTATGTGTTTTGGCATGTAGACACAAGTTCTAGGTTTTTGTATTGATATGTCTAAAAATATCTTACGGCCGACTCGTATCCCATGATACGAGTATACACTTTGGTGGCCCTCCATTATTTACTCTATCTCCATAGATAGAATAAATAATGAGGCCGAATAATAAAAGTGAAACGATATGACCTTGAAAATACTGTCGTCATCTCCATCTATTTCTAAATAGGGGTTTTCTTTCTTAAATAGGGGTTTTCTTTCTTAATTATGGTCGCCATGTTTTTTGTACTTCTGGACATTCCTAAATAAATATATTTAGGAATGTCCAGAAGTATTTAAATATAGTTTCGATAAATTACAGTTCAATAGGTACCTATTAAAACGTAATTTTGTTAACTTATGTTTAATTTCTATTTCTTTTGGTTAGAAAAGATTAAGTGGGTTAAGATTCATTAAGTTTTTGGTATTTATATACCTAAAACTTAAATTGTTACAATATTCAGAAGCAAACATAGTTCATTGTAAATCCTGCAGAAAAATTTGATCTAGCGCTTATAGCAAGAATTAAAGAAAACATGATATTAAACTGAATAGCAACAACTAATAATACACAATTTAGGTTTATTTCGGTCATTAGTGCTCGTATCAAAGTATAAACACATAATAATACATAAAATGGTTCAAATTTAAATCTTGTAATCAAACATAAATTTATATACTTACGAGTGAAAAGAGAGTCCACTTTCATGGCACCGCTCACTTTTGCAATCATGCACTATGCAAACATGCACCATTCGTGAATAAATATTGTGAAAATATTGTTAGATTTTAAAATAAAAAAATGAAAAAATAAAAACATCTCCCGCCATGCCTCTGTGACACATTAACCACCACAATTCAAAAAAAAAAAAGGTAAATGAATATTAAATAAATAAATTACATTTATTTCAGACTGTGGTCCATATTTTGTTAGTAAACATTGACTTAAAGACTATGTTAGTATCTAATTCTAGTAACTAAAATTAATTTAACTCAGAAATCTGCCACTATCAGGGGCACCAGGAACGAGGACTAATCGTTAAATCGAGGAAATTCGTACCCAATGCCCCCGAATGGGACAGTCTGGTTTTTCGGCAATGACCCTCAGAATAGTGTTGGCGCTTCCCTGCACCCTACGCATAAGCGAGGAAACGCGGCGCCGCACTGTCGCCCCGAACACATCCATGTGAGCGTACGCGAACATCGCCGATGCACTGCAGTACCTTGGAAGCCCCAACATCACCCTAAAGGCATTATTGTATTGTACTCGGAGCGCGTTGAAAGCCCGCCGCGTATAGTTAGCCCACAGATTGCACGTGTACAGATTTTGACAGAATGCTTAGAAAAGCGTACTCTTCACCTCTACACTACATCGTGCAAATCTGCGGGCCAACATATTGCAGCGGACAGTCAACGCCCTTCTTTCCCTCTCCATGTCTTTATCATCCTTCAAATCCTCAGTAACCACATGGCCCAGGTATTTGAACTCCTTAACTCTAGTGAGCGCGACACAATTAAGCATTACCGGGGGAACACATAAAACATTTCGACCCCAGGACCTAAATATTAACCTGACCTAAATTAAGCTATAGTTAAATGCCAAATATATTTTATTATTTTAATACTAAATATTAGTTACACTTACAGTTTCGTGTACAATCAATATACAAAGTAAGTTAAGTTTTTAGGGACTTTTTATCTTGTGATAGGTATCATTTGTTGGACACTTCGAAGAAGACTCGACCTTAACTCCTCGAAATTGCTTCTATCTTTCTATCTCTATGACTCGTATGTTGTAATTTATGCTTAGCTGATTGACCACAGAGTTTAAATTAATTCAGACTAATATAGATACTTGAACTAAAACCTTTGTATTAATGCAAAAGTGGACTTTAAAGTGACGAACCGTTTCAAATTTCGACTGCACATATTTTATTAGTCGCTACTATACCGAATAGTCGCTACAATGTAATGAGTTACCTAAATTAACTTTATTTCTTTTCTTTATTTTAACTTTATCTCGATTCTACAAACTGATTCTACAGTGTTACATGTGGATGAAATATTCAATAATATTGAAAGCGATATTTTACCATAAGTAGTAACGCCATCAATACTAAAGTAGTAGTGAACTTTGCATGTTCTTGTAATGAATTAGGCTTACATAAACACATTACACAACTGTCATCTTCGTAGGTACTTCAATTTTATCGTGATAACTTTTTATGTAATGTTATACTTGATGTTATTGTAAAGGTCAGGATTCTAACAGTACAATGTACAATATTATAGTTCTATAAGACTTCAAAAATATCACTTTCTTTAATGGTGCCCAAACCTGCAATATCTAATGGTAAATTTCCCCTGAGAGAATTTATTGAATCTCTTCTCACATTGCACGCTGAAAAGTGTTGGAAGTTTCGAGAACTTTACCAAATTCGTAAAGTAATAAGGATTTTGCCAGAGAACGCTTTAAAATTATTGTCATTTATTTTAACTGTCTGGTGTACAATAAACCAAATTTATTGCTTCCCAAGCTTCTGACATTAGCCTTTGTTGTAAAATGGTGTACTTATTACTTTTTTTATCATTATTTTAATATCATGAAGTTATGGCAAGTTATGAATCTATTACTATTACTACTATGAGCCAATGGACTCATATGCATGCATGCATGATAATCCTAGACATTGTTACTGCTGAAATCATGAAAATGAGGTATACGGTAATAATAAAATAGGTATTATGTGTTTTAACTTTTGCGTTAAATAATGTTTTTAATAAAAAGGTTCGTTTGCGCTCATATCCTACAAAATGTGACATTGACTTGCAAATATTTTCCACTTAATAGGCTGCAATAAGCATCAAACTATATTTTGTATACTATACTTTTGTAATGGATTGTACTTCACTAACTAGTAGGTATATAGTATCTTGTTCTCAATCAGACGGAGATCATCGTAGCTCAGCTTATTTGCTACATCGGATGTCGAAGCCCGACGTTACGTTGCGATGCAATCTAAGCTGGCTTAGGCTGGCAATACACTAACGTTTGTGATATAACATCTCACTGTAGCAGTGTTTTATAAAGCCCTAAAATCGAACATGCTCTTTTTATTCTACGGAGTAAAGCACCCGTGTGGTCATTTTATGACGTTTATTTATGAGCAAAAAAAATATTTTGAGTGAATAAATTTGAGTGGTTTTTTTTTAAGCCCCGCCCAAATAATGTTATTTGAATTTATTTTTCTTTCCTATGAAATTAACTGTTGTCCTGATAAACATAAAATACTTCTATATAAGCGTGTGGTGTTAACAACAACAATTTTGTCATCGACCACCCCGCAGTTTCAGACAACTGGGACCATCCCAGTTGTCTGAAAGTGCGGGGTGGGCACTACAGTAAAAATATTTTAAATTTCAGTAATCAGGTAACGAGATCTGAATAAATGTGTAATTACACAATTTGACGGTTATGAGAATTTATAATCATTAAAACAAATACTAAAATTAATGATTTGACGATCAATTTTGACTACAAATTTCTAAAGAGCATGTCATCTTGACATTTCATAAAAAGATACTGATTTGACTTGATAGTCCACCATTAACGTACATACTACGCCATCCCTTTCAATTAAAAAGTAAATATTGACTACAAAGAGTGAAAGAGAGAAATGACTCGTGGGGCCTTTGTCTATAAAGTAGCGTTGTCTCTTTCTAGAGAGTGGTCAATTTTGTGAGGTTATGGCGCCGTCCTGGTCTCTACGTCAATGCAGTCTACATCACCATTTAATGCTTTTTTTTAATTACTCTATTCTCACCTCGAACTTAATAAAATTATTTCCTACTATTACTTTGGTTATTAAAGTATGTTTTTAGTTTTTAGGGTTTCCTAGCCGAAATGGCAGAAACGGAACCCTTGTAGTTTCGACGTCGTCCATCTGTCTGTCCGTTCGTTTGTCACAGGCATTTTACTCATACACATTAGTTCGATAGTTAAACAACAAAAAATAATATTTTTAGGGATTAAAAACCCCCCTACTTAGTTCGATAGTTAAACACCAAAAAATAATATTTTTAGGGATGCCTCCCTAAAAATATTTATATTCTCCATACACGTAACAGAAGCTGATTTTTTTTTCAGCAAACATCTACGTTAGGCACATCATCCGGTCTTTTAAAAACATTTAGGTTTCTAAGAAACTTTTTTAATTAATTGAATATTTTTTTGAAATAATCGCTTCAAAAATTGCAAAAATTGTGTACCCCCTTCTATTTTAAAACTGTTTCACCAAAAAATATGACAAAAATTACAACATTGATAAATATTTTTAACTAAAATTATTTTGAACGTGATCGAGATACCGTCTTTGAGTTATTGCCGAAAAACTGCGCTTCTCAACAAAAAGATGCAAGTACCATGAAGGTACGTTTTTTTGATAGTCCCCTTTTTAGATTGTATGTCTTCATAATGTAGGTAGTGCATTTCTTTGTTGTGATAGCTGCGGAACCCTACACTGAGCATGGTCCGACATGCCCTTGCCCGGTTTTTTAAAACTTTAATTTTGATTTTTATATGTGTGTCTTTTAATTTTGTCTACCGGCAAATATTATGAACGATTGCATATGCATGGCTGCATTATCATACAATTTCAAGTTTTCTACCTCATCTTGCGGGCGACACAAGTTTTTTATTTTCGTCTCTGTGCAAGTGCATGTTAATGCATTTTGAAGTGCTCGAAAGTAGTGAAAGTAATACATACATAGCGCATTGTAATAGTGATATTTTACAAATATATAGTACTAGCTGTCCCACGCAACTTCGTCTACGTAAATTTTCGCCTTTTTTTATAATCCTATGTTACTTCTAATACCTCCAAGAATATGTGTACAAAGTTTCATGATGATCGGTTGAGTAGTTTTCGCGTGAAAGCGTAACAAACAAACTTACATTCACATTTATATATTAGTAGGGATGAATCAAGTGTGGCGTTGGGCATAATGAAGTAAGTACTTAGGTTTTCGGGTTTCGAATTCAAATATCACACGTTGTATTATTGCACCTTTAAATAGTGTTGTAAAAATAGAGTGAAACGTTTATTTTGTTAATATCTGTAGGTATGTCAACTTTATTAATAATTAACCATTAAAATGGTAACACAATTTCTGTGACAATTTAATTGCTTAAGAAAACCTCCAAACCATTCTACTATGTTTAATATATTACAATAACGACATGGTCTGATAAAAATATTCTCATTAATTTTTAATAGTTACGTAAAACGAATTTAAACCACCTTTTACACTACGGCATTCAGCCAAAAACCTTCAACAAAGTGTTCTTTAACACAAAATGTGGAGCGCCAGAAATATTTCTAAGTACTTTTATTGTTCGTATCCAAAGTGGGTACTCGAGTACTTAAACTGCAATAAAGCTTTGGAGCTCGACTAAAATCTGTGTACTTAAGCTGCAACTTGTTGATAGTATCGAGCTGCGTCCTGGTGATGCGCCAAGTAATTATATCTCTTTTAATGTCTCAGTTTGAAATATCTTTAAACAGACATCAAACTATTTAAGTTCTAGATTTTATATTTGTTCACTAACGATAGATGCCCCAAAGAATACCTACCTTCTGATAACCTAACCTACCTTAAATATGAATAGTGTTGTATATAATATGTATCGGAGTATTCCAAATATATTTTCACATACGGTGCATAAAACATGACACCAATATATTAGCAGTATTATAAGGGGATCGAGCAGAGTTGCAAGCAGATCTAAGCTATGCGATGCTAAGCATCGTTACAAATATTGGTCGATTGATGAATGAACGTTTTTGAAAAAAATCACATCTCTTTGTGCCTCGGAGAACACGTAAATCCGTGGATCCAGCGCCTAATCTCTTTCCGATAGTCTTGGATTTTTGCGCAAGCGTTGTTTAGTGACTTATGAAAAATGAGTCTTAACGCTTCATTGTAACTTACTGATGACAAGAATATTTTCTCCCCTAGTAGCGACCATTACATAAGGAATGTTTTATTGTTAAGGTGTTTTGTAAATCTGAATGTATTCATCAAATTTTGTAGCTGACTATACCTAGATAATGTAATAGTAGGTACGTACTCGTACGTACCCATACGGATCTGAATTCGAAAACATCGATATTCTTGAGCAATCTTTCTCGGCGCAAATACGTGATCTAAATTTAAATAACATCCACATACGTGAATAAATGTTGCTGTTTTACCTTCTCTACCCACTACCCAGACCCACTCATAATGCCCCGTAAAGATGTGTGTTTATTGCTATTATATACGAGGGAGTTTTAAAAGAGTACCAGTTGCACCAACGGTTACAATAATTGCATTTTTGAAAGATAGACAAATTTTAAATCCAGACTTAGGAATCGAACTCGAGACTTTCGTAGCCAAACCGGAGCCAGAAGCGAACCACCTATCTAGACTATGTTACCAGATCTCAAATTGTTCTATCCCTTGATGCTCGCGAGTTTCCATCGAAAAGTTATCATGGACTTATTTTGAGAGGGACAACTTACTACTGCGGCTTTGGCTTACCTAATTAAATATAATTTATTTAACTATTATATAATGTATTTAATAGATGATGCCCCCGATATGCTGACTTAGCCGGCTCGTCTTATAAAAACTATAGGGAGAAAAGCAATAAGTAATTATAATATTTTTAATTTTAATTTTCAGTCGCTTTTAATGTTATGCGATTGAATTAACAAGTACTTTTGTTGACTTGATTTTATACAATTAAAAAAATATTTCATCAGAATATTTGAAAAAAAAAAAACAATTTAATATAAACAGGATGTTATTAATTAATATAATTGTAATCTTAAATTACTAAATAATTTACTAAATACATATCATAAAAATATGAAATGCGCGTGGTCTCGAATACTTTATCTCTCCCACACCCTACTCGGTCCACCACCTTTCTCTATCACACAGACACTGCCCATATGCCATGTCCCTTCTAGGCGCTTAAAAAATATGGTAACAAAAATATAAAATAACATACGATCCAGGGGCGTGCGTTATATACTAATCCTAGTTAAAGTTTTTTTTTTAAAGCACCCATAATCACAGGCTTATGCTAATGCTTTTTACCCCTATCAGGGGACAGGGCCTTTTATCGTCTTCCTTTATTAGTTTTCATTATTTACATTATTATTCTATATATATCATACTATCTCCTATTCTGAAACTAGTTAACAATGGAGTTTCTTATTATTATTACATATACTTTATACTTAATGCTAATGTTATGGTTCATATTTACAGCAAAATATGGGAGAACATAATTTTAGTTTGACTTGTTTTTATTTATTACCTTAATTTTAGAAACTCCTCCCTAGTGTCTGAATTTGCTATATATGAATTTAAGTTTTCTATATTTATATATTTATGCTACCATTTATTCTCTGTTT
This sequence comes from Herminia tarsipennalis, assembly GCA_945859575.2. Taxonomy (NCBI): domain Eukaryota; kingdom Metazoa; phylum Arthropoda; class Insecta; order Lepidoptera; family Erebidae; genus Herminia; species Herminia tarsipennalis. The sequence continues at coordinate 25,040,763 of OX243834.2, read as the reverse complement.
CGTTTCGATGCGATAGGTCCACATCATTCCGGAGCAAGCGATTTTTGTCCAAATGGAGGTATACTGGACTTTTGGCCGATAGTACATTTAATAATAGGCAGCTTGTGGCGAGCTGTTGGAGCTTAGTGACTTCACAGACCTGATTGTTCCCGGGGGAAGCCCCTGTTGTTAATCTCTGGCTTGCCTTTATTGGCTGGCTGGAGTAAACACTGACGAGGTACAGATCCCTCACCTCTACCTTGCCTTCACCGGCCGCTCAGAGTGGAGCTTATGCTTATGCTCGAAAGATTGATGTGTCACTTAAGTGGCGATAGGGTACTTAACCTGCTAGACCCTCAGGGAGCGCTTGATCATTGTTTAAGGTCCAGGGGCATTTCTCAACCCATAGCGGCCGCTTTCGGGGACCCATTTATTGAGTTGGTAAGTCACTGCCTGGTCATTAGTCCATGTTTCCAACATGTGTTTACAGGGCACGAGTCATAGTACTTCCACAAACATAGTCATCCAATCCACAAGTACCACTCCTCCAGAATCCGGTCTATTAAGTTACCATTCTTGCAATTGTTTTACTCTAACCGAGGATTGTCGTTGGGTTCATTTCCATAGTGTATACAGCGATAATCGCCAGTTTTAGTCTCACCTCTTTAGATTAAAATGTCTAACGGTCCTCTACGTGTTTACTTGGGCCCACGCACGCCGGCCGAATGACCGGGTTACCTATAGAAAAGAAAGACATAATAATCATGGTTTTCGGAAAAATGTTAATAATAATGTCCATTTAATGTTAGTAACAATTTACTTACGAACTAATGTTAGTATAACAATTGTGTTTATTTTATTACAAGCTTTATATTAACTTGCTATGATCATATGTAACTTGTCTCCAAAATTTGGGACATTTGCAAACCATTTTTCGACCACTTTCTAATATCCGATCGAGCTGAAATTTGGCATAATTATAGAAGTTTGGTGACAATGCAATATTATGATAAAGTTATGCCCTGTCCTAGGATGTAGTAAATATTACGTTAGTTGAATTTCACAATCCAATTTAAACCACTTCCTGAATTCCGATTGAGCTGAAATTTGGCATACTTGTAGAAGTCCAGTGACGATGCAATATTTATTATTATAAAATTGTGCTGATTACTCTGAAACTCTTTAATGGAAAATAGTACGGTAGTCGAATTCGGGCTTGTATGTATTATTATCATGAGTAATGTCCATCACACATGATGATATGGATGATGGAGCAAAAGGATTGCCGTTGGATCTATATCATTGAAAGTGCCAAGATAGACGATTTTAGGAATGTTGTCTTTATTGTCTCAAGTATTTTTCACTACACATAATTACTTTGATGATAAAATAAGGGCAGGCCTTTTTAAATTATAAAATACATATAATTAATAAACATGTTTAAATTTGAAAAGCTTGAGGCATCGTTAAATGCTATCCGTTGAACAAGTTTACCAAACAATATCATCAAGCTTGATATTAATAGTGTATATTGTCTGATGTTATATATGGTAAACCTAAAAAAATATAAAACAGCATATTTTTCTAATAATAAACAACAATATCTCAAATCAAAACATCACAACGAATCAAAAATTTGGTTTATTATGTAAATTGTCTAAAACTAAGAAAAAAAAAAACAGCTTTAAAATTATCATCTAAATATAAATTCAGTCAAAAAAATATCGGAAATGGATGATTAATTTGTGGTTCGAAATGCAATTTTTGTTTTTTTTGTTGTTGTTAAGTTGGCACAACTGTTTTCCATTTAATCTATTATTTAGATTAAATACAGTGCTGTTTTTATTTAGATCATTATCTTGTCTACATATTTATATCTGTATATAAAATTTATTATGTTAGTTTTCTTTTTTTTAGTGTAACGCTTTCGATTACTCTACACCAACATCCCACTCTGAAATATTTAGTAAGCTCGCCTTCATACATAATCATTTTGTATTTTGTACTATTGTTTGTAATTTTTTGAATGTACAAACAATTTATAACAATTTATTATATGAGAATTAACGCACATTATTTACCTTAATTTGCTTGACGTTTCGACCAGGTGTGATGAATTTATTTTAATTTCGTTTATATTGCGAATTCCATAATGGACAAAAACATCGAACAATAAATTTGTCTTGAATTTTTCATCGCTAATGACATTTTGTGTTCAGAGTCCCTGAAAATGTTCTAAATGTCAAAAAAATCTCATTCAAGTTTGAGAGTAGTCGCTGAACTTGCTGATTCTCACGGGTCGATCCGTACCATTTAAATAATCAATTTGATATGAAACACCCACCTATGACTTGGTAGTCAAATATGCAGAAACCTCAAGAAAGCTCAATTGCCTGACGCGACAACCTTAGATCCGAAAATTCTTGGATTTTGCTCCCTGATAATGCGCTTTTCTAGAAGACCATTATTGTAAACGAATTTTTGACTAAAATCTCAACAAATACCATCAAGCAACCACCTTATTCAGCAGATATCATCATCACTCATTTCTTTTTCTTCAACTCAAATTACCACTTCGTGGAATCCGTTTTCATTTGGTAGAAAGGAGACACAAAGAAGAATTCACGGCGAGAACTGAACTTAATTCCGGAAAAAGCGTTTAAAAAATGCTTTGATGATTGGATTATTCGTTGACGTAAATGTATACTTTCTAAAGGAACATACTTTAAAGGCGATAAAATAAATTTGGATGAATAACTAAAATTTTGTGTATTATTCGTCGTTCGTTTCCCGGTACTTTTATGACAGATTGGTAATAAAAATAGCAATTAACCAAAAGTATAGCATTTGGCAAACTATTATTATGGATAATAATAAAATCAATCATAATCTAAGGAACTATAAAAACCACTGATCAGGGTTTGTTGTAAATGATTTTTATAATAACACTGTTACTGTTAAACTATGCTAAATAATAAAAAATCACAAGATTAGAAGTTCGATACATAGGTCAATACTTAAAACTCCGTGTTTAAATCCGTTAATGGTGAAGGTAACGTGTTCATCAATAGCGCGGGTTTCCTTTCATTGTAGACTTATGTTATACCCATTTATACATAGAGCATGTATCAAAAGCAATCTAAGTCATCGGCCGCGTCCCTCTCGCCTCATTCCGTACCTCTATAGACGTAATTAGTCGGTACATAATCGAATCAGCTAAGGCGAGCAAAGCCACGGATAATAGTTAATTTAAAGTTTTTGGTTTCAATCCATTTTTATGCGACTGTATTTTATAAGCGAGTACTAGTTGAGGACAAACAAATAGGTAAAACCGTATGAAAGGCAGATACGCGACGAAATGCTTCGAGAAAAGGTAGAGGTCAAGTCACCGCCAAGAACGGGAGCACTACGGTGCCCCCTGGGTCCTTAGTAACTATCTTTTTTTTCGTTTTCGCGTCAAGCCCGCGCTTTTAACTGTCAAAATCTTGTCATAATGGTACATAAAGAGCTGCACTTAGAAATACATCGTTTGTGCGCGACGCGTATGCGCCAATACGCGCGGGCTTGCCGCGAAAACGAAAAAAACGTAATGAATAAAGACCCTGTTTGGCCGTATCATTAATGTGATGTTTATGTCTACAATAAGAAAAGTGTTACATATATTATATACAATTCTAGTCTTTACCAGTACAGGTACAACATGTTTTTGAACTGCTGTTGCTCATGTTATTATTTTAATATTATTTACTTAGATTTGTAATTTGTACTAAATGTTACTCGAATGTTTTTAAATAAATTGTCTCTTTGTTTCAGATCATTTAAAACTCAAGATATGTGCTACTTCAGCATAATAGTGATAATTTTTGACAATTTCGTGTTGTAAAGTGATTGTGAGACGTCGCGATGCATTGGCATCGCTGCATTCAACTTTTGCTACTTTTCACCCACCTGTCTGGAATTATATTAGGTAAGTTAATAAGTTACACTAAAATTCTCAATCTACTACTGATTAATATTTTAAATCGCCGCTGATTCGCACATAGCTTCTCATTAATACCTACGTTTAATTAAAAATAATATTTTTTTAATTAAACGTATTTTTACCCGACCGTAAGGAAGGGTTATGTTTTTTGCGCGTATCTTGTATGTATGTATGTAAATATTCTTTATTACCTGATGTCTTACAATCCACTGAGCGGATTTATACAATTAAGACGTTGTTAGATTCGTCTTGACGTCTTCTTCTAATTTCCTATTCTTAAATATGTCACGTTTGAAAAAAACAAACATGGCGGCTGTGAGATAAAGAGGTGGAAAAAAGTTTTTTGAAAGGTGTACCATGATTATAACTGTAATACTAAAAAAGTTAGTTAGCAACCATTCCTTTTTCAATTTTTACCCATGACAGAACGGAGAAGGTTTATGCGTTTGGGGTGAGAGATTGTTTGTGTGTGCACTTGAATGTTGCCATTTATCTCAAGAACGGTTTCCTGTAAAGGGTGTGTAATTTATCTATGATGGATTTTAGATATATTTTATGATGGTAACTCGTAAAGTTAAAAAAATTGTCAATAAAGGATTAGTATTTATAAGCACATGCACGAAATATAACACACATTGAAATATTTTAGATAATTTCAGACCAGGCGGTTGGCAGCCTCCGACGAATTTTCTTCGTACTACTTACCTCTAATTGGTTGGGGGCCTAAAATTTTATTTTATACATTTCCTATTACAAAGCATGGGCAGAGGGGGTGTTATCAAAATTTTTAATTTTGTTTTTTCAATACTTGAAATAACATTATAATGAAATAACATAATTATGACAAATTACAATAGCTGTGATTAAAGTTAGTTGTTACATCCTGAAACTATTCAAAAGTAATAAATAAAAAAACTCGCCTGCACAAAAAAGATGAAAACAAGATCCTCTACATAATTATACAATTTCATGCAGTCGGAGGCACTTTACTAAGTTCATCGAGATTCATTTATGCAGGCTGCATGAAATTATTTTATGTAGGAGATCTTGTTTTTTTTTAACAATGCAACTTCCGCGTAACTTTTTTTTTATTTTAACTCGTCTTCCTGCCGGCCTCAATGACTTATCTAGAATTAACTCTTTGTTAAAATTGCTAACTCTAGTGGAGAAACTGATATTTGTGTATTTCGATAACCATCGATAGATCGAAAACCCGAAAGGTTCTGTCGATGGCACAAATGTCGGTTTCGCTTGCCAGCCACAATTGATTTTAAGGATAAGTCATTTTTAAGTATACGATACTGTTGATACTATTGCTCTATAGCAATATTATATTATTAATAACGTTTTTCTCAAATGTTTGTTGGTTTATAATATAATGCAAACTGAATGATTAAAAAATACGGCTCTTAGACTACAAAGTGGTCCTCACGGTACACATATGGAGCACTATATAACATAATTAATCGCTGTTAAGCCGGACGTGGGTAATCTATACACACAATAAATCGTTCAGAGTTCAGACGAGCGTGTACACACATTATTTATTTAGCTGAAACCACTTTCTATTAATTAACCTACTACCTACTTACCTATTTACGTTTTAACAAATTTCTTACACTAATTTCTTCTAATTTCTAAATTTATTTCGTTAATTTGATTATATTTTGTGTTTTATAATATTGAAATAACATAGATGCAAAGACTTTCTTCTTTATTTTTTAAAAAATAGTGTATTTCCTGAAATGCGAGGGTTTTTAGCTAAGAATACATCCTTTTCCCGTGTGCGTTCCATACGCAATTTCCAAATAAACTGTACATAAAACACTACTTACATTTTATACCCTGTTCCTTTCCTGAATATATGTTGTCAATCGTAGTTACAGTTACTCTTTACCCACAGTGCTTGCATATATAAAATAGTTATAATAAAATTGTAACTGATCGATATAATATGAGCATAGAATATATTTAAGAAAATGTAATTAAAATATTCAAGCGATTAGGACCCGTAGTATATATAATTTAACTTTATAATCTGTACAAATCGAAAGTTTATCAACATTTAATTATAAGGAATCCCTGTAATTAAGAATAAAAGTAAAAATCATTATTTTTAGGTTTTTTTTCTGCCTGTCTGTCGGCATATTTATACGTGAATCTCGTAAAACGATTGAACAGATTCTGTTAAGATTGTATACAAATAATTTCAGAGATCTAGATTAAAACTTAGGCACTATTACAGTTAAACAACAGTCATGACGCTATTACAAATCACTGGACCAAGCAACATCGTTTGCTTGGTTCAGTTATGTGTAATACGTTTTTAAGCTATTTTATACTATAAATTCAAAAACTAACCAATTAAAAGCAGTGGTAACCCAATGTTTAAGGATCGGACGTGAGCGTGAGGTCGCTGGTTCGAATCCTACCCATTGTACTACCGTGTGAACCGATTCTCAAAAAGTCACTGTTTTTCTTCAGGGTTTTTTTCCTTCATGACATCTTGCAGTTATATAGTGCGTACAAAAGGTCATACCTAATAATAATAATAATAATAATAAAATAATAATAATCATTTATTCACTTAGGAAGCAAAATACTACACTTGTGAAAAGTCGATTCTACATTTACTGGTAATGCCTGTTCGCAAACAATAGGTAAAGCCCGAGAAAAGAACAGGCAATAAAAACTCGTGGCCACTCTTTTCAAATTGCCAATGTTTACAATGTTTCTCTGTTTATAAACTGTATATGCAGGTAAGGTGCTGCCTCCATTACATTATACACCATATTAGAGGACTGATGCAAAAAAAAGAGGTCATATTAGAAGAGTACACGAGGTCACAGAGTGAATATCACTATTTTTGTTATATAAATGTAAGTTTTGTTTTACAAACATAACGTTTGCATATATATATATTGTGATGCAACTGTCATAATGCCTATCTCTTTAAACTTTTCTCTAAGGGAAACTCGTGCTCCTAATTGATATATCGCACGCACTGCACGTTTTTGAAGAATAAAAATAGTTTGTATATCAGCCGCCTTGCCCCAAAGCAATATGCCGTAGGACATGACGCTGTGAAAATAACCAAAATATACTAGTCGAGCTGTTTCTACGTTCGTAAGCTGTCTGACTTTGCTGACAGCATATGCTGCAGAACTGAGTTTCCCTGCGAGACATGATATTTGGGCGCCCCACTGTAATTTACTATCTAAAGTAATTCCCAAAAAAACCGTTGAATCAACAAAATGAATAACTTCATTGTTTAAAACAAGATTTGAACTGATATTTCTTACATTTGGTAAGCTAAATTTAATACATTTGTTTTTTTTAGAATTTAAAAGCAAGTTATTTGATGTAAACCAGTCAAGAACTAATGCGAGGGACCTGTTTACTTCGTCAGAGTAATCATTTTTACGATTGGTTTTGAATATAAGAGAAGTGTCATCTGCAAATAGAACAATATCGCATAAGTTACTGGTAAAAAATGGCAGATCGTGTATATACACCAAAAATAGTAAAGGACCCAGAATTGATCCTTGTGGAACGCCCATACTCACTGTTGATCCGGACGACCTTATTCCGTTAATGTCTACATACTGCATTCGCTCACTAAGATAAGAAGCAACAAGATTAAGCGCTGTACCCGTAATGCCGTAATGCCTAAGTTTCAGCAGAAGTGTACTATGCACCACACAATCAAATGCTTTTGAGAGGTCGCAGAAAACACCAATGGCGTCCTGCGAGTTTTCCCAGGCACTATATATGTGTTTTAGTAGTTTAGAGCCTGCATCTACTGTCGAACGACCCTTTGTGAATCCATATTGTTCGCTATGCAGTAGATTATTAGATTTAAAATGTGTTTCTAACTCCATTAATATGGCCTTTTCAAAGATTTTACTAATAGCTGGTAAGATAGAAATAGGTCTAAAATTACTAGGGTCGCTTTTTGAACCGGCTTTGAATAAAGGGATTACTTTACTGTGTTTCATTAAATCAGGAAACACGCCGGTATCAACACATCGATTAAATATTGTAGCTAAATGTGGTGCTATTTTAATTATAATGCATTTAATTAATTTAACAGAAATACCCCATAAGTCTGCTGTCTTTTTGCAATTAATTGACTTAAATATTTTTATTATGTCATGGGGGTTTATAAAATTGAAACTAAATGGTACAATACACTCTTTCACACTGCTTCTTACAAGTGATTGGGCTTTAGCCGGACATGAATTTAAGGAGCTGGTTGTGTTTATAGGTATTTCAGCAAAGAAATTATTAAATGTTTGCGCTAGATCTAAATTGTTTGTTACAATTTTATTACCAACACATAATTCAAAATTATGATCGCGTGGCTTGGCCCGCCCAGCTTCAGCATTGATTATGTTCCAAGTGGCTTTAATTGTATTTGCTGCTTGTTTAATATTTCTACCTAAATGTAAAGACTTGGCAGCATCACAAGTCTTTTTAAATATTTTGGAATAATTTTTAACATATTGAACAAGCTTAGGGTCAAAATTATATTGCTTCATACCATACAATTCATACAACTTAGCTCTACTTATTTGTATGCCAGTTGTTGCCCAATCACAAAAACTAATTTTTGGATTTTTATAAAAATATTATTAAATTCATATTTGATAATGTTAAACAAAGACGCGTAAAGGTAGTTCGGATCATCCTGACTAAAATCTATATTAGCAATACGGACAGAAACATTTGTATTAAATTTGTTTAAGCGGACTGTACTCATTGACCTACATGTGATCTTGTTTACTTTAGCCACTGTATGAATAGGAAAAGTGACTTTCTGCCCACAGTGATCGGAAGTTAAATCACTCAATATGACATCATTATAATAGCTACAGTTGCAAAAAATATTATCTAAGCATGTGGCAGAATGTGATGTGATCCTTGTTGGTGCATTAAACAAATTCTTCAAATTAAATGAGTTAAATAAAGTACATAATCTAATACACATAGGTGACTGTTCAAGTATATTAACGTTGAAATCGCCACAAACTACTACATGCTTTTTACCATAACTAAGAACTTTTAGTACATCCTCCATTATAGTCTTGAATAAATTAAAGTCACTCTGTGGTAGACGGTAGACACAAACAACAATATGCTCCTTTAATTCTACACAAGAGGGTTCTACAGTACGCTCGACAGAACGAGCTACAATATCTTTACGTTCTTTACTATTCACACTATTAGAAACCAAAATCATGGAGCCACCATGTATAGCCTTCTTCCTTAAGAACATGCTTACCATACTATAATGTTCATTATTAAAAATCAGTTCATGATCTTTTAACCAGTGTTCTGTGACACAAAAAATATCAACATGGTGAGTCTTTAAAAATAATTCTATTTCCTGAATCTTGCCAGATAAGCCCTGAATATTTTGATGTACTATGGTTAGACCATATGTTTGCTTATCTGTTGTCTCATTAACTAGTTTAAACTAGGAGTTTCATTAATGATCCTATAAGAATTGGTAGAACTAACTGATTGCTGTGATACACTAATTGTACCAAGGTCAGCATATATATTAAATGCTAATAATTTAGCAATCTGTCGCTTAAATATAGTAGACAAATACATAGTATTTTTTGTTAAAATAAAGTTACGAATAAATGTATTCGTGTCGAAAAATAGTATAAACTTAACATACTTATAGGTTGCGTTGTAAAGTAACAAGTTCAAGCTCTGTATGTGCTTGTTGTGTATATCAGATACTGACTGTGAGTAAGGTAGACCACATATAATAAATTTACAACCTACTCTTTCATTAATGGATATCATAGACTCTGTTAAATGAATTATATCTCTCTTGGTGACTGAGAAGCTGTCACCATATAATACTACCTACATTATTAAATATCATAGCGTGACTATTGACAAGATAAGCACAAGCGGTAAAGCTCTTTTTGGCGAACCATTACTGTTTAATGGATCATCAAAATTCCAAATTCTTGATATCTTGTAACGCAAGAAGTAGGTACTTGACATTTTCATAGAATTAATATTACTGCGAATGCTATGATATACAAATAGAAAATAAGAAAAATAGAATGACAGAACTCTTCATGCAAGAGCTTGACTCCTGCTATGCTTTTCAGTTTCTCAATTGATGATAGGTACTAATAAGTATTACAAATTCGAGTGGGTCCATCTGTCCGTTTGTTACAATTTCACGAACAAGCGATTTAATTATTTAGCAAGGAAATATACCGTTCCTTACAAAGGACGTTAGATAAATTTTATTACCAACCTCACTAATCCTATAAACAAATTCAAAACAAAAAACAAGAATAAAAAATAGTGATATCAAGAAATTACATAATAGGTATCAAACAAATGTTATTATTTGTAATTTCGTTCCTAAAGCGATTTTCCTATAATTACGAGCACGAAATCATGAACTAAAGGATCTTAGCTGCAATCTAACAAATTATAAACGCCCTCTATTATGTAAACATTCACAAAATACTTTGGTAAAGTACCATTGCTTAATTAAGTAAGTGTGTGTGTGTGTCACAATATGGTGACCGACAAAAAACCGACAGACAAACAAGTTAGCAATAGTGGAACACTTGCTTGAAGTGGTTGAAATCGAAAAACATGTTAATTTCAACCGAGAAATCAACAACAACATCGTGGAATCCCGTGATCAGCAAGTGTATACACCGCCGAACAAACATTACACGCCAGTATGCAGATGTCCTTAGTGTTGTATGTCGAAGTACCGACAGTTCTGTAAAAGTGAGTGATAAAAATCGAGCGATGGTAGTTTCCGAAACTCGTGCTTCACGAGGCGAAGCTGAGCTAACCAGTCTACCCGACACCACGGCCGTTGCAATACGGTCGAAACATCGGGCAATAAACAAGGTAGTTTACCTTAAATTATTCACGTAATTAAGAACCGTAATATATATAATTTTATAATCAATATGGTGATTAATATTTTAGTACAACTCACACAACATACACCTCCTAAATATGTTAGAAAACTCCTCTGTGGTAGAAACTATATTTTATGTTGTGCTATGGCTACCGAACTGCTGATAATCTAAATAAACTAAAAAAATAAACTTAATTAAAAAAAAACAATATGCTGAAGGGCAGATTTCCTCTATAAACCCAATTGAGGACTGACCCCATGGAGGGCAGTTAATGGATCCTTTTTTCTACAATAAATTTTTCCAAGGCGCCAATATCTGTTCCTGGGGAATGAATTTGATCATTCAAAAACTTTAAACTAAAAACGATTGGTTGTCCAAAGATGAAAACCATCGTAATTAATAGACCTTATCGCCAATAGTAACTTCTACTACGACGTCAAAAAGTCCGCTCCGGGAAAAAAGATATGACTCATAAAATATCTTAAACCAAATAAACGGTCTGTTGTTCAGAGATGACACCCATTATAATTAATAGACCTCATCATCAATAGAAAATTTTACTATTGTGTCAATAAAACTGCTCCAGGTATAAAAGATACGGTTCTTAGAAGATAAATTATACGATTATTATGAAAATGATAAGCTATTCAGAGATAAAACTAAAGGCTGTTATTAGAACTTATTGATAGCACTAAATTTTATTAAGACAATAAAAATTGGAATAAAAGAAAAAGATTCATCACAGATTTTAAAATCAAACCCATCAAACCAGTTGGTAGCACGGTGAAGAGAGCAATAGAACCGTTTTTATAATAAAAAAATGATGAAAATATAAAAACATATGATTTTTTTGCAATCAATCGGTGTGGTTTTAAAATATTTTATGATATTCTCGAGATAGATTTTTTGTTTACTTATTAAAAGTTGCTGTTGACAATAAGTTATATTTAATGCCTTTTATTTCATCCCCGATCCATTAACATTTTTTTATCTTCGTATCTTTTTCACAGCTACTTAGTTGGATAGTTAAATATCTACAATCTATCTTTTTGCAAATATCTACATGGGGCACTTTATTCGACAGGTCTTTATAAAACATTTAAAGGTTTCTAAGAAACTTTTTTAATTAATTGTGTTTGAACCGTGTGACCAAAAAATATGAAAAAAATCACAAAGGTAGCGCTTAATAAATCAGTACTTTGAACTAAAATTATTTTCGACATGATGCCGAAAAACTACGCTTCTCAACAGAAGGGCGTAAACGCCATGAACGAACGCTGTTGCACTTTTTTAAATCGGGTTTTTGCAAATATAGTGCATTTATTTGTAGTTACGCAGCTGCGTATGGTCCGACATGCTCTTGTCCTGTTATTTTACAAATAGTATTATTCATCTTTTGATATATTTTTCTTGATACAGATTTCCTTGACATCATAGATAATAACTACTGTTGACGTTAGGTCTACCAATAATAATGGGTGTCATCTCTAGACAACCAACCATTTTTGTTTTGAGATTTTTGATGGGTCATACTCGTATCTTACTAATATTTAAACTTTCACTTAACGCGCATTATTTACTTTAAAAGTTTTTTTTGTTAGATGTTTTGCAGATTTTGTTGTCACCATAATAAAAGTTATTATTGACGACAAGATCTATCAGTTTCTATTGGTGCTGTCTTTGGACAAAGTATTTCAAAGTTTGGACTACAACAATGTATCCAATAAGGTACATTGGGTCTTACTTTATAAAAAGTAAACGAAACTCCATATATTTCATGCTTGTGGTTATTAGCTAATAAAACAGAATGTGAAATAAGAATAAAATAAGAATGTGTTTTACTGTTCATGGTAAGTTTTATAGCAATTGCGTCCTGAAATTAGACATATAATTACTTTACAAGTCTGGCATTGATGTCTGGCTTTGGTAGACTTGCATCCTGGTAACCGGCACGGAGTATTGGCAGCGAAAACATTGGGCAGATGGTCAACTCTCTTTTTTCTTACAAAATCACTTGGATGTTCTGTTCGAGTCCTCTCACTTTGTCTTGCAATTGTAACGGTATCATCAGGCGGACGTTCTTCTTCATTTCCTGTCTCAAATAGGCTGCTATGGCTTCACGAAAGCCTAAATGATCAATAATATCGCGTTTCCGTGTACCCAGTTGTTCCTGGTCTAGCACATATTTAATCCAGGCAGCCGCAGTATCAAAATCAAATAAGTGAAATATTATTCTGATAATCCATTTCCGAGTTCTAGCTGATACTCTGTAATAACTGATCATGCGATCCCAAAAATCCACACCGCCCATTTTTCAATATAACTCCTAACTTTAGCTGGACGTTGAACATCCAAGTACCTTCTCTGTTTTTGTCTTTTGTCCCATCGTGGACATTCATCTGTGGTTCAGCAACATAAATGGATGAAGCAAGGTATACTGGTTTATTATCAAACAACTTTACAACTGTTATTTGACCTGTTGAGAGAACCTGCTGGCAATAGCTACCGCGACCTAGACGACGAAGCTCAGCATCAGTCTTGCAGTTGCAATTTGAAGGTACTCTGTTTTTTTGTAGTGCCCCAGTACCAGTACTGTCTATTTCAATATGTAATACATCGAACAAATGAACTGAGGTGAAGTACCTGTCCATGTATCTTGAACAACCAGGTGGTAGCCTCTAACACAACTGGATAACCACTTTACCATCAACGTCTCAGCTTCTGAAGCTGTTAGTCATCTAAAATATTGCCCCCCCCTTGCCTTCATATCTAAAAAATCAAGAGGCAATCCATTGGGAAATGCTAGAACATAACTTTTTATTTCCACTGGATTGGGCTTCCCTTTTTTCATCTGTTGCGCCTCATATTTACCCCAAAACAAATTTATTTGTCTACATACATTAATTATTTAAAATATATAATAAAAACCTACAAAGGATGATGAAAAAGTCATCAAACTAGTGGGGAAAACATGGTGATATAACATGGATAATCGATACTTTTTGTAAGATAGAAACTCAGAGTCTCCCTATGGATACATACTGCATAACAAATATTCTGTTTTAGAAACTTTGTAAAACTAATGCAAAATACTGTCCATGCATTATTTGATAGGAGAACCGTAATAAAAAACCCAAATTCATCACTTATCTAACGAAGGATCACCAGATTTTATTGTTTTGCCGGAGTTCATGTTTACGCAAGTATCACAAAATAATGGCAGTAGGTAGTGGACAAAATATGCAAAAAAACCTAGTAGCTCCATCTATTGTAAAATTTATAAATCATATGCAAATTCTACTTACAGTCGTATTTAAACTTGTATCGCAAGTTTCCTAGATAACGCCATATGTGCCCGTATGGGCACGTTTGGATTGAGGAGGATAAGAATCTTTAAGTTACTAAGCTTCTCGAAAAAACAACAGCAACAAGTTTTAAAGACCTAAGACAAACCTGACATTAACATCCAACGATGGCTACATAATATGCATAAAAATGTTTATTAAGATTCCAAGTTCTATAAGGACTCTACCGTTTTTCAAATTTAGACATATTTTAATGAATTTTTTGATAGATAAATGTTTTTACAGTGTACATGAATTTTTAGATTATAAATGCTGTAGGCAATATGACATACAAATACTAATTAGAATATATTTGCAATATGTTACAATTTATATTATAATTTGTTTAATTTATAACTAATTATTGTAATAGAGAAGGGTTGGTGTTATGTTTTTGCTATTTTTATATTTTTTTAATACTATTTTACTAATAACATCTGTAATAATTAAAAAAAAATTGCACGTCAATGTGAAGGCAGAATAAGAAGTGTCAATGTTTAATTAAAAACTTTCTGTACCTTATTCATGCAAATAAATGTTTTGTTTGATAATAAATAATAATAATTATTATTTATTCACTGAGAATTCAATGATCATAGAATTGATCTTACTTTAATTTGAAACACGTCGCGGGTCACGACGTGCTACGGCTTTGCCATTGTTTCATTCTACAGGTAGCCGTAACGCGCTACCGAGTTCTACGAGCTCACAGCTTACTTCTTATTGATTAATAATACATAATAATATCTTGGGCAACTCACACAATGCCATCTGATAACAAACTAAGCAGAGCTTGTACTTTGGCTACCAGACAACTGACAAACATACTTATGTATTTCTAAATACATACATATTATCATAGATAAACGATACCCAGACACAAAATAAACCATCGTCACAAAGTCTTATACTGGGTGGGGATCGAACCCATGATCTTCGGCTTAGCAGTCAGGGACACTAACCACAAGACCAACAGATGATATGACTGCTAAACTAATTAAAATGAGGTTAAAACTGGTGTGGCCATAATCATTGAAATTCCACTCTAACAATTATCTTATAGGTGCACTAACATTTAAACTTTCGCATTGTATGATTATAACTATTTATTATACAGGAATTAACGCGCATTATTTACCTTTAAATTGCTTGACCTTTCGACCAGGTTGCACCGGCCGTGATCACAAGCGAACAGTCGCAGTGCATGAAAGACCTTGTTCAATCAATTGCTGTAAAGCAAGTGACTGCATATAGAATAGAATGATAGTATAGGTTAGACTAACAAGTCTAACCAACAGTTCATTGCCAATGTGTTCACGTTTGCCGATCGACAAACTTCACACTCACGTACATTTGTTCAGGCAAACTTTACTGAGGAAAGGCCTCTAATAAAATTTATTCGTGCGTCTCAACCATTAGCAACTTCAGAGGCTTTCTGCTTCAGCAGATATGTACCTAATCTTCTTAATTTGTAAGAGGATCGTATATTATTATAGCAACTTGCTTGTCATAGGACAAGATATTTTTAACACATGCAAGCATGAGTGTTTTTACCCAGTCGGGTAAATGCAGTTGCAGTTGCAGTAGCAAGGATGGGTTATGTTTTTTGCGCGTATCTTGTATGTATGTATGTTTGTATATAATATTCTTTATTACCTCATATCTTTCAAACCACAAGACGGATTTAAACAATTAAGACGTCGTTAGATTTGTCTTGATTGCCCAAGTGTTCTTAGATAAGTAACGTTTGAAAAACAACTTGTACAGCCTACTTAGCGGTGATAGTTTTCCTTTTAAGTTACCATAATACAACATCAAACATTTAACTGGCAGGGGGGGCACTTGACTTTAAAAAAAAATTGCACTTTAAAGCTTAATATTTTACAAATGCCCCAAATCTAAAAATTGTCTTTCCAACCCCTAAACATTTTTAAAAGACCTATATATACTCCACACGATGAGAAGGTAAGAAAAAAAATCGCACCCCCACTTTATCTATATGTAAAGTGGGGGTGCGATTTTTTTTTAGGTTTTTTTTTTAGAATATATTTTTTTAAGATTTTACTCTTTCACTTTGTCGCCGTTGTGAAGTAATATGTACATAATCATGCAAAATTAAAGCCTTCTATCAGTAACAGTCCCTGAGCAAATGGCGGATGGACGGACATGGCGAAACTATAACGGTTCCGTTTTGCCCTTTTGGCTAAGGAACCCTAAAAAGGGAAAAAAATAATGGTTACTTGGACTCGAACTGGGGTCTTCTACTTTTTGGACAGCCCGATTTTCCATCGGTGAAATTTACCTTCGTATTATAATAATAATAATAATGGATACATGTGCAGTCGTTCATATAAAGCAAGGGCAAATAGTGGAATCCGAAGGAACTCAACTTTCGGATTCCATCCACCTCCACCCCTCTAAATGAGGTTGACATGAAACAGCTGCTGCGGGAACGTTTCCTTAGCCGCCTGAAAAAAGTGCTTAATAGCCTTTTGTCAGGTGGCACTAAGATCCGGCCTGCAACAGATGGGTTATGCCACTTCTTATGTACTCCTTCAGCATACTCAAGTGGACTCAGACTGAATTAGACACCCTGGATCGAAAAGTCCGTACACTGATGACGTCATACCGAATGCATCACCCGCGTTCATCTGTAATGAGATTGTATATCCCGCGGAAGTGTGGGGGCCGGGGTTTGCTAAACCTTAAGTCCCTTCATAACCGCGAGGTCTAATCTAAGAAAAAAAATTCTCCATGTGGACGCGGGTGTGCATCGGGATGTCGTCGCGGTGGATACCGGGCTTACCCCTCTCTCCTTGGCTAAAGAGAACTGGCGCAGGCCTGTAGTGCTTGGTGTCAGCAAGCGCAGGGAGGTATGGCAGAGCAAGGAGCTTCACGGTAGGTTCTTTCGGGCTCTTCATGGGCCCGATGTGGACCTACTAGCGTCCGTGGCCTGGCTACGGTTTGGTGACCTCTTCGGTGAAACCGAGGGTTTTGTCTGTGCAATTGCTGATGAAGTTATCATGTCGAATAACTACCGGAAATATATCCTGAGGGATGGCACAGTTGACATCTGTCGTGCCTGTCACCGACCCGGTGAGTCCCTCAGACGTATTGTTTCCGGCTGTTCACGTCTTGCTAACGGCGAGTACTTGCACAGACACAATCAAGTAGCCAGTATAATCCACCAGCAGCTTGCTCTGAAATACCACCTTGTGGACGTTGAGGTACCATACTACAGGTACGTAGCTGAGCCAGTTCTCGAGAATATTCGTATCACGCTCTAACATCACAGACAGGACTATTGTCGCTAACAAACCTAATGTTGTGCTGATAGACCGATCAGAGCGTCGTGCAATGATCGTCGACATCACCACTTATTACACTGATAAACTTGTTAATTGTAATGTCGTTGTCATTGTCATATTTTAAATTGTCGTGTTTGTGTACGATAGCGCAATAATTAAATATTGTATTTAACCACATAAATGATAGTACCTACTTTTATACTGATAAAAAAAATCGCTAACCAATCCAAAATATTCAAAAATGCACAACGTAATGTTCAAGTTATCACTTCTGCCGGCGCTCCTGGAGTGCAATCCGTTTTTTATTATTCGTATTTTTCATACATATCAGCCCACTGCTGGGCACGGGTCTCCCCAGTAGAACCTACTAGTATGTAGATCCTGGGGGTAATTGCCATAATCGCCACGCTTGGCGAGCGGGTTGGCAATCGCAGTAAGGCTTTAAATACGCAGAGGACGCTGCAGCCCGTCCTCTGGGGTGAAATCCCTTAGTCGCCTTGACGACACCCACGGGTAGAGATGGGGTGGTACTATTCTTAAGCCGGCACCACACGGTATTTTTCATACTTATTTATAATTTCCCGACTTACCGACCGACGACGGGTTATGTTTTTCGCGCGTATCATGTATGTATGTATGTAATATTCTTTATTACCTGATATCTCACAATCCACTAAACGGATTTAAACGATTCAAACGTCGTTAGATTCGTCTTAATAGCCCACGTGTTCTTAGATAGGTGACGTTTTAAAAACAACTTGTACAGCCTACTTAGCGGTAAAAGTAAGTAAGTTGTTACATCGGTTACATCCTACAACTACTAAAAAGTATTAAATAAAAAATATATAAAAATAAAAAAACCCGCCTACTTAAAGAAGATGGAAACAAGATCCTCTACATCCATACTAATATTATAAATGTGAAAGTAACTCTGTCTGTCTGTCTGTCTGTCTGTTACGCTTTCACGCTCAAACAGCTAAACCGATTTTAATGAAATTTGGTATGGAAATAGTTTGAGTCCCGGGAAAGGACATAGGATAGTTTTTATCGCGATAACCGACATCCACGCGGGCGGAGCCGCGGGCGAAAGCTAGTAATTATATAATTTCATGCAGTCGGAGGCAATAATTAATCTCGATGAACTTAGTAAAGTGCCTCCGACTGCATGAAATTATATAATTATGTAGGGGATCTTGTTTCCATCTTCTTTAAGTAGGCGGGTTTTTTTATTTTTATATTTTTTTTGTATTTTTTTTTTTCATATAGCTATATTTTTAACTGTACTTTTATTATTTTGTAAAATACATAGATATTCTTGCTAACTCATCATGCTATATTTAAATTTCTATTCCCAATATCTCAACGTGTCACCTTTAACATATTGCGCATACATAATAATTTAGATAAAAGTACTTCTGTACTTGCACAGTAATCGAACACAACATTCAGTATAGTACTCTACTGTCGCCCTATACATCCATACTAATATTATAAATGTGAAAGTAACTCTGTCTGTCTGTCTGTCTGTCTGTTACGCTTTCACGCTCAAACAGCTAAACCTATTTAGATGAAATTTTGTATGGAGATAGTTTGAGTCCCGAGGAAGGACATAGGATAGTTTTTATCGCGATAACCGACATCCACGCGGGCGGAGCCGCGGGCGAAAGCTAGTAATATATAATTTGAACTTAAATAGAGTCAAATTCCTAGAACGTATTGAACTCGATCGTACAACAAGCTTTTTTAATATAATTTCTAAATGATTTATGTATAAGTTTATTTTCTTCTTTTAAAAACACACACAGTTTGATAAAAGTTTATTTAAAAAATGATTTTTCTATTATATTATTTTACAATTAGGATCTCTCATTAATCCCCGTCAATACACTAACCATTGCGTGGCAATTCAATTAAATCATACCGAGTATAGGCTGTGTACTTAAGTTAAGACAACATTGAGAGTTCGCTTGGGCTTTAATACAGAACCCTAAAATAAATATATTAGAATTTACACAATTTAATATGTTGAAATTATTATTGAACAAATTGGGTTAGTAAAGTTTTGTTACTAACTAGCTGACTCGCGTATGTTTTATACCCTATGACCCTATGATTTGTAAGTACAAATAACATGGCTTCCTATTGGTTATATAATTTTAAAAATCGGCTCAGTAAATCCCGAGATTATTTTTATTATTACAACCTCACAAACTTTACTGCTTAAGACTTTTACATTATAATATTAGTATAGATATATATAATAGACACCGGTTATTGTTATTGTAAGGAAATCATTTTGATAAATCTAATATCTAATTTATTAGCAATTAATAATGACGTAAAATCTTATAACTGTAATAAAATATATAGTAGTAGTACAAGTAGTAGTATGTACAAGTAGATCATTTAAATCTAAGCAATTTGTGGGAGAATCATTTATTTAATCTTTACTTTCTTTATTGGAAAAATCAAACCGCGGTACATACTGTGTTACATTAAAAAAAAAAATACATTGTATGGATTAACGTACTGTTCAAAATTAAATTCAACTACGTTTCCACAGATGACATTAAAGTTATGGTACTGTTTATGTCACTAAGATCTTAGAGCTGAACATTATCACTATTCTTACACTATACACTATCAAAATTAATATAAAAAAACTAATAAAATTATACTAAGTACCTACTTAAAATAAACATAGGCAAGATACTGGGAATTAGGGTAAAGTAGTGAAGAGACTCATTTAAGGCATTTAAGTAACTCTTCTCTGAAACCTGGTCGATTTAAGGCAAATATGTATATTGCTCCAAGCCTCATTATTATTTAAAAGCATATTAATTATTACGATAGCCCGCGGAGAACGCTTTAATTAAGAGTACTTGTATCTGTTTTTCTTGTATTTTGAAACTTTCACAATAATTGCTCTCTACCATCTGTACTAATATTATAAAGCTGAAGAGTTTGTTTGTTTGTTTGAACGCGGTAATCTCAGGCTGGTTCGAATTCAAACAATATTTTTCCATTGGGTAGCCCATTTATCGAAAAAGGCTATAGGCTATATAACATCACGCTACGACCAATAGGAGCGGAGCAGCATTGAAAAATGGTGCAAAAACGGTGAAAATTTACGCATATGAAGTTGCACGGGTCAGCTAGTATTAAAATAAAATGAATTTATAATCACCACTAACAATTTGCCAGTATTTTGATGTGATGAATAAGATAAAATTATATAATTCACACACTAGAAGTTCGCAGGAAAGTGATAATAGTCGGAAACTAGCCATTCGCAACATCCGCGCACAGAATCATTCCGTAAATCTATGTCATATAGTAACACTGAGTTATTTGCAACGTTCAAAGTGTACTTTATCTACCCGTCCATTAATTTATAACGTTTTCCTTATAACTGGTAACTTTTATTTTAATTTTTGATTTTGGTTTTTTGATTTGTGATTTATTATTTCATATTTTTATATTATTATGTCAGTAAAATCGACAAATATTATTTAAATTTCATCAGTATGTATTTTTTTCTGAGAGTAAAACTTTTTAATAGTCATGTCGTTGTCATTGCCATTGTTTAAATTGTCGTGTTTGTGTACGATATCGCAATAGACGAATATGGTATTTAACCACATACTAATTTTTAATCAGTATTTTATACTGATTAAAAATAAAAATATTCCTAAAAGAAAATTCCTAACCATTCAAGATATTGAAAAATGCACAACGTTAATGTTCAAATTTTTACGACTGCGAGCAACTCGTTTTTTTTCGTTAAGACGACGTTTACAAGTTTAAGAAATTTGGAATTTGGAAAAATATAGTAGAATTTGGATCTTAGTTCTGAGATGAACTAGTTAAAAAGGAGTGGTCAAAATCTTTGAAAAAAAACTATATGAGACATGTTTCGTTAAAAATTAATAAAGTATTAAAAATAATGGTATATGTCATGACATATACCATTATTTATAATACTGGTGTATTAAAACACACGGTGTAGGTATAAATATTTAACATTAAGCTAACTTCGTTATGATTTCAACAATTCAAAGAGTTTTACAACCAAGTTTACTTCAAAACTTGTTCTAAGTTTGCAATATTTTTAGTTATTAAAATATTAAACAAGGTCCCAAAACTGGTGGTTGTAAGTTCTTTAAGAACTAATAACCTGTTGAAGGTAAAGTGGAAAGTTTTGGGAGCTCCTGCTGCGTCACGTCATGTATTAAAATGTTCATATATATAACTTATTATACTTAGAATGATATAGATATAATCTGCAAGAAGTTTGAAGTTTAGTGAATATAGTTCAGGTGCATTTATTGTTTTTAAACCTTTGTGATTTTTATTATACATATTAGATATATATATCGAGACTTAATCGCTTGAATTATTTAAAGATACGAAACTTTTATTTACCCGACGTTTTGATCACATATTTAAATAGTTCACGTGGCAGTATTCGCCCGTGGTCTAGTCTAAAATACCGCTCGAATGTAACAGGTTTGATTCCTGCTTCTTCAAATTGTTATTGTATTGCAGTAATTGGCAAGAAAACCCTACAAAAATATTACTATGTAAAGTTGTAGAAGTAGTAGACTTGGAAAAATAGAATATGATTTTATATTTCGTAGGGTTTCTATAGATGAGACCACTTTCACATTAACGTATCCAATATTGTAATGTCTTTTTCTAATTTTTAATAATGTTACAAGGACAAGTTTTTCCGCAGGGGTAACATCAAACTACCCGCACACTATACCTTTTCTCTATAAAAAGTAATACGTAATACTTTCATAAAGATATTTTTTTATGTATGTAACAAGTAACATTATCCTCAAGAGAGCCCGGAGAGTCGTTATAAAACAGTACTGAACTGATCGATGATATTATTTTAGGTTCAATATAACAAATGCGCCGTATTGTAAAAAATGTTATCTTTTTGGGAATTACAGCGTATTCACATCAGTAATTCCCAAAAATAACAACAGACTTTTCGCCTAGCCAGTTAAAGTCAAAGTACTTTTTTCACTTAGGTTACAAATGCAACGCCTATAACGTTAGACAAAATTTGGAATCGAGTCCATTGACTGATTTTAAACATGACCGCCGTGATGGCGTGACATTCGTTTGACATTTACGTTTGAAATGGAGGCGGAGAGGGCGTAGCAGTTGGTCTCATTCGGCAGTTTTAATCAAGCGGTCGTAGCGACGACACGTCTTCCGATAGACTTGTCGCTATTTTTATAGTCATGTGAATACAGTGTTAATGTGGTTATAGTGTCAGTGATTCAGTGGCATTTGTGTAATCAAAATGATTATAACTGAGGGTGATGCAAGTTCAGGGCATTCTTAAGCCATGTAAAATGCGTCACAGGCGATACAGCGTCTGTGAAGAGGGTAGTCTCCAGCGAAAATGTTGAGGATCTTGTGACGCTGTTTTAATCATCTGATCAAGATGGTATGGGACACCTCCTATGATGTGGACGGGAGCATCAACTTATGAAAATAACAGAAAAAGGCATCATGCGATTTAATTATCATAGGAAAAACTACTACATACAAATGTTTCTAAGTAACTAATTAAAAATAAACTTATAAAATAATAGATAATGAAAAGTTAGTGCTAATATTTTTTTTTTCTTCCTATATAATTAAACCTAAACCGCTGATCGTAGAGGCTAAATTTTGAGGACGTGTTTCTTATGTAATGAAGTCATAAAAGATTTTTAAAAATCAAACCCTTAAGGAGATGTAAAGGGGTATCAAAGTTTGTATAGCTATACAGTACATTCTTATTTTTCAAATCCACTTGAATCTTAGTATTAATGTTTGTCAACATCATTATCAATATTTTTTAAGCATTCAACCCCTGAGTAGGTGAAATAAGGGTTGAAATGTTGTCCAGAAAAATATAATCACTAAGTCTTTAAAGCTCAAAATTTATATTGTCGATTGTAATTGTAAGCCAAAACTAAAATGCGATATTTTTGGATAAAAATAAATTAAAGCCCTGGTTTTGGGATAGGCATTGATGAGAGAATGAATATCAGCTTGCAGAGAGGTTTCTTTTGTGACATAAACAAGGGGTGAACTATAGCTCTAAGGGGGTGAACGATCTTAATGCTGTCACATAGCAACACTACCGGTCTTATGAAAAAGTTGTATTGTTTTGTCTATGTCCGGTGTTGCCGGCCCGAGGCAGGCCGCATGCTTGTATTTATCATTTTATTAATAAACCCTGTAATTGACTACCACCAGTTTATTATTGTGTGATTCATCCTCGAGACGCAGACATAACAAATGCGGGCGAAGCCGCGGGCTAAAAGCTAGTTAAGGATATAAAAGCTTATAATTTTCATAATTAATAATAATTTTACAATTTTCAACGAGTCGTCATTGAATTAACTTACATCGACTGGAGTCCCTGCCAAGTTAGGCATCGTTACCACTGTCGGTCCATAGATGGGTGACCGTTTCCGAAAAATGTCACACCCCTCCGTTCTTCGGAAAACACGTAAGGCCGTCGGCCCTGCGCCTGATCTCTCTCTAATTGTGTCGGATTTCCGACCCAACGGGCTATGAGAGTGACAGAATAGAGTGCACATACATTTGTGCACTATAATATCGCCCGCGTAATCGGCTAGTCTCTGATAAGATTGGCCGACGTAACCGACATCGGTTAAAAGATGATTACAACAATATCGTACACCAAATGACACGCCTCAATGATTATAAAAAAACAGATATGCGATCAGCAGTACTCCTGACATCTGCAAGTGTGTTGTGCGCTAACTCTGCCTTCAGCTGTGCGACTTACTCAGAGAAACTTAACATTGATGTTTTACTTCGTTTTTCTGAAAGGTGGATAGAGATTTAATATTGCAGTAAGGCTTTTGTAAAATAATTCAATGAATATTTACTTAATTATTTATGGCGTAGACAGGAGTTATAATGTGCTCCAAAATGTCTTCATTATTGACCTCAAATATAATTTCCAAAAAGCATAGGTCAGTCTATAACCCTTTTTTCCATTAACTCTTTCGTAGCTCGTTATAGAATGAACATTTGTATTTTATTTCCATTTGTAGTTTTGTTGTCCTTCCTAAAAATGATTAATCTTTTACTGAAATAAGGGCGAACGTTATCATTAAAACCGAAATGGAATAAAAATAATCTGTGGTATATATTTTTTAACCTTACTTCCTTACTACTCTGTCTCTGTTTTCATGGTCTTGTAATCATTAAACATTATTAATTTACATTTTCATTTATATTTTATTAACCAAATAAGAAAAAATGGATGTATTGCCGTCAATAGCGCAGAATTAAGATCTAAAGTATTATTAAAGAACTTCAACTTGAGAGTCAAAACAAAATGTGTTCAGTCTCAAGAATAATTATGATGGTCTTTCATACATTTATCGTATATTAATGACCGCCATAACTGTGCGGTATGCAACGTGCACGTGTAATTATTTATTTTATAATTGAGTTGTCTTTTTGAAGCATTTCGTTCTAAAATTAATTAACTGAATTGGACAATGTTATACTTTAACTCTCTTTAAAATAGGTACCCGTATCCTCTTTTCAATTAAACTGAAAAGACACTGGGACGGTTTTAATTGTCTGTGGAGTCAAGAAAATTGGGTACCTTTTTTATACGAGCTCATCGTGTGAATGGATGACATTCGCTTAACTGTTTCATAATAATAATAATAAAAATGATCTATTAACTTAGAAAGCAAAATATTACACTTGTGAAAAGTCGATTCTACATTTACGTGTAATGCCTGTTCGCAAACAATAGGTAAAACTCGTGGCCACTCTTTCAAATTGCCAATGTTTATAATGTTTCTCTGTTTATAAGCTCTATACGCAAGTAAAATGCTCCCACCATTATATTATACAGCATATTAGAGTACTGTGGCAAAAAAAAGAGGTCAATAATATTCGAAGAGTACACGAGATTGGATACATCAGCCTACATAGTAGGAGATCCACTTACGATGTAAAAACTTTATGTGCTTAAATATTAGCCAATTTACCGCTACTTAATGAATAAGTATAGGTACATGTTTTGCAAAAGAAAGTGACATTATTAAACTGTGACAACAATATTCACCTAGTAAAATACAATAAACTATACAACAAAATACATTAATAGGGAGCAACGAACTACATCCATTTATCTTTATCAGTTAAATAATCATCGATTGAATAGTAAGCTCTTTGTATATGATGTCTCTTGACTACATTCTTAAATTTATTTACTGGTAGACTCGATATGCTGAGTAGGCTTTTATTGTAAAATCTAACACGTAGTCTCATGAATGCGTTATGAGTTTTATTAACCCAATGATATTGACCTACTAATTTCTACTTATTTCTTATATTCGCAGAGTGAATATCGTTATTTTTGTTATATAAATGTAAGTTTTGTTTTACAAACATAGCGTTTGCATATATATATATATATATATATATATATATATATATTGTGATGCAACTGTCATAATGCCTATCTCTTTAAACTTTTTTCTAAGGCTTCTAACTCGTGCTCCTAGTTGATATATCGCACGCACTGCATGTTTTTGAAGAATAAAAATAGTTTGTATATCAGCCGCTTTACCCCAAAGCAATATGCCGTAGGATATGATGCTGTGAAAATAACTAAAATATACTAGTCGAGCTGTTTCTACATTCGTAAGCTGTCTTTATTTACTGACAGCATACGCTGCAGAACTGAGTTTTCCTGTGAGACATGATATTTGGGTGCCCCACTGTAACCTACTGTCTAATGTAATTCCCAAAAAAAACTGTTGAGTCGATAAAGCTAATCACTTCATTATTTAAAATTATACTCGTATTAGTACTGTTCACATTTGGTAAACTAAACTGAATACAATTAGTTTTTTTGGGGTTTAGAAGTAGGTTGTTCGTTGTAAACCAAAAAGAAGAGCTTGTACTATGGAAACCAGACAACTGATAAACATATGTACTTATATATTTCTAAACACATACATATTATAGATAAATAACACTCAGACACAAAATAAACCATCGTGCTCCGGCTTAGCAGTCAGGGTCACTAACCATTAGACCAACAGGTCATTCAAAATGAAATTAAGAATAGTAATCAGTATTATTAATATGTACCTACATAATACAAAAATGTATGTAAAATTTTGTTACCGGCTGCAGCATAAATTTTTTTCATTTGTATGCTTCTCGCAACTATAACAAGGTTTCAAGAATACTTTAACTCAAGAGTTAAACTTTTTGAACAGGTGCGTCTTGTTTGAAAAGTTTTTTCAGCAGTCTTCGTCAAGCGCTTTTTATTTCGAATGGTTGTTTTCGCTAGGTAAGAATACGCTTAAAATTTTAGCATATTAGTAGTCATTATTGCCTTATGTTTCATTCTCGGACCTGCTCAATAGTAATGCCTCTAACTTTGAGACACACAGGCAGAAGATCGGCGTACCTTCTGTGCTATGCTTCACAGCCACTACCTAAAACAGATGAAGAAATAACACAAAAGTGAACATCGAG
Source organism: Herminia tarsipennalis (assembly GCA_945859575.2). Taxonomy (NCBI): domain Eukaryota; kingdom Metazoa; phylum Arthropoda; class Insecta; order Lepidoptera; family Erebidae; genus Herminia; species Herminia tarsipennalis. Next base: position 25,013,672 of record OX243834.2, on the reverse strand, counting down.
TAATTAGAATTTTATATTTAGAATATTCCAGAGACAATACGTAGCGTGAAGGCCCTAGTCATAGAGAAGGCCCTAGCCATAGTAATTGGCGCGTTATAAGGCTGATTATATACCATACTGGATCCACCATACATGCGAACGGATATGCAATATAAGTCTCAATAGGTAGGTGGAATGATTTCTAATTCAATGCCTGCTATAATGCAATAATTGAATTAGAAACCATCCCTGTGTTGAATGTTTTAAAAATGTTAACAAACGGCTACCGATCGAAAAACAACTCGACAGTTTTCTTAACATCAGAGAATTTTCGTATACGATTTCTTGGTCCTTCTAAATAATTTTACGATTTTCGATAGATTAATATAATTGCATATTTAGCCTCCTAACTCCTGGAGATATAAATTCCAAATTCGATATGACCATAAACATATTGACTTGAATTTTCAGTTGTCCTACCCATAGCACAGTCGGTGACAATGTAGTAGATTTTATGTTAAGGACTTTTGGGGTAAATTAAGATAAATTGCATGGCAACAAAGTGATTAGATGAATAAAACTGATGGTAACATTAATATTTATTGGTTACTTATTTTGTTCCAAGCCTGAAAATGCTTAATGCTTATTCGACGTTCGTTCTCAATTTGGAAATGAAAATATCGAAAGTCAATAATTTTTTTCTAAGAGTTTCTTTCTAAGAGTTTGTTATACTACGTGGTCATGCAGAAAAAAAAAACTAACCATCACCAGAGACAATTCGTTTACATTATAGAAGCACCGTAGTGCAGTATAATTGGTAGTGTTTCTGAATTTTATTTATGGACAAACCTCGAGAATCCCAGCTGGTTTGGCTAAGTTAACAGAAGAACACGATGAGGTATTTATAACAATATCATCCAACATGTTAAATAAAGCAACAAGTAACATAAAATAGCAAAAAGTAAAATACAATATTTGCATCTAGAACACTATCGGGTTTTGACTTCCAGGTTTTCCTAAAGAGTCTGTTGCTGTATCTAGCAACTGATAGACAGTTAGTCAGTAATTTGACTGTATCTAGTAACTAAAAGAAACAGTTGCTGTACAATTGTTTTTTTAAGTTATTGAGGCGTATTATCAATTTGATTTTTATCTTGTACCTATATTTATCTTGTACCTATATATCAATATGTTGAAGATATTACAACATTTAAGGGGCGTCTAAGCGGGCCATTTTGTACGGCAATTTGTGGCGGCACTATTAGCAACTAATTGCTCGGCCAATAATGGCAATATGTCTGCAATTTTTATGGCGCATGATTTAGTCTTCTAAACAGGCTACACAACCCGGCAAACAATAAAATAGGGAGCGACTGAAACAACAACAAAATTGTCCGGGCAACATTGCGGAAAATCGATCGCTCAGCGATCGTCCGGCAACCATTATATCAATATTGAAGAGTACTGCCATGTTGCCAGCCACAACATTGCCGCCACAAATTGCCGTAAAAAATGGCCCCTTTAGATGCCCCTTTAGAAATATTAAATAATAAAAGTCAATAGATAATATTACTCAGTGCGCTTTTCATAACGAGGGCAGTGTAAAACGTCAAGGACTTTAATTAATTATATTAATAGTATCAAGTGGGAGTAAATAAATAGAATGCACCTAAGTACGTGGACGCAGATCATAACATAGTGGATTAAGCTTCAGACATAGAGGTTTAGAAGCGTATGGATGAGAGTTTTGCGCTGCAGTGAGACATTACATGTTAAATAATAAAGTCTATCTGCACAAAATCTCATTGTTATAATGACATAAGGCTCAAATTATATCTAAAACAGAAATAACAACGACCTCACGTTATCTAGAGCAACATAAACTTCGAAATAAGCCAAGGAAAGCTAATTACAGGGATTTAGGGTGCGCCGCCATTTATTTCGTGAAAATCAATAAGTTTACTAGCTTTACTACTTTCGTGATTAGATAACGCTTTTAAAATATGTATGTTCGGAGTTACAGCGTTATTCCATTAGCAATTTGGTTAGTTCACATTACAAGGTGGTTGTGTGTGCGAAACTGGTTGATGCTTGAGCGTTGGAAGTCAAAGTCAAAGTTATTTATTCATTTAGGTTACAGAATACAACTTTTATGAACGTCGGACAAAATTTAGAAAATAATGATTCTACATTTAATGCGAATTTAGAAAAAGTAAAGCCAGTGAGAAATTAGCTTGGCAATAAATCTAAAAATCGAAAAAAGTTTTTTCAAAGGAATCTAAACACATGCAAAACACGCGGCTAATTCGCCTGGTATATATATAAGCCCCTCAAAAATATTTTAACGCCGGCTCTATACGTTGGTCCCAACGTTGGCCCCAGCGTCACTCGGTCAACGTGTGGATCTAGAAAAACGGTCGTCCCAACGTTGGCGCTAATGCTATTTTCTAAATCCACACACTTCGTTTAAAGCACCTATTGACGTCTGCCAATTTACCAATCATATTTTTATTATCAAAATATTTTACTTATTGTAAAACATTAATAAAAATAAGTTTTTTTTAATTTCATAACATATACCTGGCAAAGCTTTAAAAACAAAACGGATTTTATGAATACCTTAAGGAAGTAAGAAACTAAGTTTTGCAAGCAAAATAAGTTATTCTACCAGGCATATTATATTAAAAACCGGGCAAGTGCATGTCAGGCCACGCACAATTTAGGGTTCCGTAGTCCCCCTCGCCTCCCCCATCCGAATAATGTGGCTTAAGAAGTGGGCTTTCTGTTGTTTTTGTTTCATTAGGAATTTGTACGAAAATTTTGTTACTTATCATTTGATCAGCTGTTATTAGTAAACTTGTAAAGTAAATGTGATAGTTTTCCTTTTAATTTCACTATATATACTACTACCGTGAATTTTTTCACGTACCCAATATCAACCATTTAGCTGTTGGTTTAGGGGGGGGGGGGGAGACACTTAACTCGTACAAAAATTTTCACTTTATATTTAGATCCATAAATCTAAAAATCGTTTTCAACCCCTAAACGATTTTAAAAGACTTATCTAATGATTCCTCACACGTGAATTAGGTGAGAAAAAAAATCCCACCCCCACTTTACGTACCCTAAAAAAATTTTTTATGTAAGATTTTGTTTTTTCACTTTGTCGGTGTATGTAATTATGCATTAACAGTCTCTGAGCAAAGGTGCGGACGGACGGACATGACGAAACTATAAGGGTTCCGTTTATTTTGCCATTTTGGCTACGGAACCCTAAAATATGCAAAATGTTCAGTTATTTGTTTATGTAGTTTAATGAAATACTATGAGTTTTTATATCAGTTAGTTATATTTCGGGACTTAATCGCGTGAATTATTTAAAGGTACGAACCTTTTATTTACCCGACGTTTCGATCGAATTGCACCGATCGTGGTCACGGGTCGACACGTCGGGTAAATAAAAGGTTCGTATCTTTAAATAATTCACGCGATTAAGTCCCGAAATATAACTAATATGTATAAAAATCGCGAAAGTTTAAAAACAATAATTTATATCAGTTGTTACTATTATTTTGAAAATATTTTAAACGGGAGAATATTTGACACCACTTACAGCTACTTAGGTACGAGTATGTCGAATAACATTAATATTTTAGCATTACATCACATCACATTATGTGTTTTGAACGATAATGTTTTAAGTAAAAGGTGTAGATAGGTTACAAGTGCTCAGAAAGCGGCATCTTAAAATCTATACAACTGACTTAGTTTTTATATGTCAGTGTCGCGTCGCATTGCCGACGTCAACAGATGAAAGCAGCGGATTACATTTACTTTATTTATTTATTACTTATTCACTCGTAATAAAAAAGTCATGCTTTTCTACTTTTACGGCTTTTTTTTATAATAATGTGACTTTGCAATTTATAGGTTAACTATGTGTGCATTCGTTTGCCGTCTTTAAAGATCGTATTTTGTTTATGTAACTTATCTACACCTTTTTACCTGAAACATAATTGTTTTTTAATGTATTAAACGAGTGGCCTATTTACCTTAAGGATCAATAAAACCTAAATGTAAGTTGCGGCAAGCTGCCGGGATAAGCTAGTAAAAAATATAATTGCGCAGAAAATTAAAATGCAAAACAGATTTTCATGATCTTTATGAACTAAACTCTTCAGCTACTATGAGATAAACGTACATTTTGACCACTTGCAGCACATGAGAGGCTTAACATTTTTTTTTATTAAGTGGGTACAACCATAATTTCATTTATAGCTCATGTAGGTATTATGTCTAACCTGCTTCGTTTCACGAATACTTTTATAAAATTAACTAATTTAACATTTTACGCACCTTATTTTCAAAAACACACCACGCATGTTGTCCGGATACAAGAATTATTAAATTGTGGGCAGGCCAACTTGGAAAAACAAAATTAACAGGAAGTGAAGATGACATTTCGCGTGGGTTTTTTTGCTGCGACCGGAATATGTAATGAAGAACGGAACGAAATAATCTCGTCGAGAGTTTTTCATGTAATGTACGAGTATGTACACGTTATGATAACTAATCAACCGTTGCTATGGAAATTCAGATTTTGCGGGGTTTCCGAATTACGTCATTATGTGAAGTCGTTGGGATTCCAATTATTCGCAATTTTTTCGGTGTGCGATCTTCAACAGTTTAGTAGGAGGGAGCTTTGTACATACTTACGTTGTAAAACTTAGTAGGCGTATCTGCCTATAGTTCCTGTTTCTTTTACAACTTCAACAAGGAGGAGGTTCTCAATTGGACAGTACATTTTTTTTTGTATGTTTGTTCACCGATTACGCACAGACGGCTGCACCGAATTGAAAAAATATTGTTGTGTTTCAAAATCTTTCAAGTTGGTTCCATTGTCATCAAATTGCGATCTGATGATGGGATCCTGGAGAAATCGAGGGAACTCTTCAAATTTTAAAGGCACACCTACAGTGATTTAGGTATATTTTATAGTGATTCATGCATTAAATCTGTAACGATAATTACCATCGCCTAGCGTGTTCAATGCAGAGGATTCAGATATGATTGAAACAACCTTTAGTAGTAAGTATCTTTGCGACTAACTAATATACATACGCGGACGCAACCGCGCGTTCTCACTTTATAGGTATAATATCTATACATATATATTAATGCTTCATATCTATTAATGCTTACACTATGGTATGTATGGTATGCACACTATAGTATTGTTTACCCACAACTCTCAAAAAGCACCAATTAGTGAAGAGGAACTGATGATGAAGACCACAAATAACGAGCGGACCTATTTAATATTTCACAGTTTGGGATTCAATTACTTTAATATGATATTGAGTAGCATTTTATTCCCGTCATACTACTATTACACAAAGTAATTGCCGTGAAGTCCAAGTTTTTCAATGTTTAGACATATTAAGTTACATCGAATCAGGTAACTAAATGGAGATAGCTACAGGTTCCAACAGAAACGCAGAGCATGGTAGAATAGAATAAGGCGATACTGTGCAACACATAATTTGATTACCTCGGTCAGTTTCGGCTCTGATCTATTGTGTACGGTGCAGAAATTAATCGCCCTTTTTTCTTTATTTTCCAAAATGTAACGAATTAAGCCACCAAAAGTTTTACCAACATTAAGTAGGTTTAGAGATATCTACTCGTAATCCGATTTTTTCCAAAACATCCCAGATTAAATAATTTTGAAGCTTATTTACAGAAACATACGGCGTGTCTGTATTGATATTTTATATTATTAACTATACTAATATTATAAAGCTGAAGAGTTTGTTTGTTTGTTTGAACGCTGTAACCTCAGGAACTACTGATCCTAATTGAAAATGAATTTAACTGTTGGATAACCCATTTATAAACGAAGGCTATAGGCTATATAACATCACGCTACGACCAATAGAAGCGGAGCAACATTAAAAATATTGCAAAAATAGGGAAAATTTACGCAGACGAAGTGGCGCGGGATAGCTAGTAATAGATAAAGCCCTTTGATAATTAAATGTTCCAAAATGCCAAATACTATTTAGATACATAGATCTCTAATTAAATATTTTATTTAAAGATATTCTCACCCTTTACTTCATACGAAAGGTATAAGATCAAGTCAAAAAAAACGTTTAGGTATGGCCATTTTTGTATTCTAAATCAAAAATTCTTTATTCATTTGGGAACTACTTCTACATTTGTAAAAAGTCATGATTCGACATGTAGATGCCTGTTTGCAAGCAATAGGTAAATTTGGAGAAAAGATCAAGGCAATAGAAACTCGCAGCTATTTCTTTCTTTGCTTTCGTTCCGGTTTATTTCGGTAAAGAGTGAAGGGGTGATATTTTCACTAGCAGGCAGATAGACACTTTCTAAATGTTGACACGAAATATTTCTCTCAGACAATGATACTGCTTGAAAGCCTTAACAAATTTACAAATATATCAGGGCAACTTCGCTTTATATCTTCTTTGTGTAGTTAAAATGGAATTGTGAGTAATTAAATAAAACCTAACAATCGCTTTCAAATTGAAATAGTGTAGTAAAATGTCCAAGACAATTAAAATAATCAATCATGGCAATTAAATAAACAAATTATAGTAGATGCTGGCGAATTTAAGTTTAAAAAAGAAAAGATTTACTCAGTCGGACAGTAATTTGTCAAATTACATATTTTTAAAACAGGCTGCACCCATTGTTATGATTTTCAACCGACTTCAAAAAGGAGGAGGTTCTCAATTCCTCTGTACGTTTTTTTTTTTTTTTTTTGTATGTTTGTTCACCGATTACGCAAAGACGGCTCGACCGATTTGAAAAATTGTTTTTTGTGTTTGAAAGGGTATACTTCCAAGTTGGTCCCATTGTCATCAGATCACGATCTGATGATGGGATCTTGGAGAAATCGAGGGAACTCTTAAAATATTAAAGGCACACCTACGTCAATTGGTGAAGTAAAACTGATGATGAAGACAACAAATGACGAGCAGACCTATTCAATATTTCACAGTTTGCGATTCAGTTACTTTAATATGGTATTGAGTAGCACTTTATTCTCGTTATACTACTATTCCACAATGTAATAGAGCTGATAGTGAACTCCTCAACAATTAACGGCCCAGCATCGGGGTAAGCAATATTTTGTAAAAGGATTTCAGTAGTTGACATAAGCCTATTGTAACTTAAGTGAATTACAAACCAACCCACTAAAAAGTGAGAAATAAAAACTTTTTTACAAAAAAATATCATCGACTTCTAAAATAAATACAAGGCAACTAAAAAGCAATAAATAATATACCTAGAATGTTTAATTTGTTTTTGTTAGTCTAGGTATATTATTTATTGCTTTTTAGTTGCCTTGTATTTATTTTAGAAGTCGGTGATATTTTTTTGTAAAAAAGTTTTTGTGTTTTTGTATCTGTCTTCTTCTGGAATAGAATATTAAATATAAAAACATTGGACACTTGAAAAAAATCTCATTCATAATGTTCATGGATTTCGTTTCTGACAAACATTTAATGTTTATTCCGTCAATACGGTAAACTCCTCTCACATTAAAGAACATATTTATATATAGGTTTCGAAACGACAAAATACTATTCTACAATATTCGGATAACGGCGTATTTTAGATTTTCAATACGTAGAATAGTGTCAGTAATGAAAAAGGATTGACATATTCATTACTGACACTATTCTACGTATTGTAGAATAGTGTCAGTAATGTCTGTGACGTTTTACTCAAAGACTAAAATGTCACAGACATTTTAGTCTTTGAGTAAAATGTCTGTGATATACGGACGGACAGACAGACAGACATGACGAAACTATAACAGTTCTGTTTTTGCCATCATGGCTACGGAACCCTAAAAAAGAAAGAAAAAAAGCGTTTATTTTTGCACCGCACCTATTAACCTGATAGGGAACGTTGCTTAACCTTGCTGAATTCTCAGATTACTTGGCCGCTAATGAGTCACCAAATTCTAAAATAAAACTCACAAATCCCTTTGAAATCTATACTAATAGGTATTAAATAGTAATTTTTAGGCATTTCTTGCCAATTACTTTATAAATGCATGTTGGGCCACCCACAGGGCAGGGTTCCGTAGCCCATCCGAATAATGCGGCTTAAGAAGTGGGTTTTGTGTTGTTTGTGTTCCATACTTACAATGACAAAATAATTTTCAATAGAATTTGTACGAAAATTGTATTACTTCTCACTTGATCAGCTGCAACACAGTACTACCGAGCGATATCAACAACTACAGCCTACCAATTTTCTTATCAAAAATAATGGAAAAAGTAATTAACCATCGACTTACAACATTCTTTGAGAAATATAACATTTTATCGAATGCACAATATGGCTTTCGGGTGGCAAGGTGTACAGAAGATGCAGTATTAGACCTAATGACTAACATAACGATAAAAATAAATGCCTGTGCATCTTCCTCGACTTAAAAACGGCATTAGAGAAGGCTTTCATTCTCTTCTTACGAACTACCTACACAATCGAAAACAACGAGTAAAACTAGACAATGTAACGATAGGTGCGGTACATAATGACATCTAATTATGGAGTCCAAGACAGTGTCTTGGGCCCAACCCTTTTTACCCGACTATGGCGAAGCCAAAAAGGAAGGGTAATGTTTTAGCAGTCTATATACGTTTGTATGTTCCACTGTAGCGCCTTATTTACTTATCCGATTTTGATGAACGAGGTGTCAATTGATCCGCTATAATAGCGCGGGTGACATAGGCTACATTTTCTTCCATTATGATGGTAACAAAAAGTGTGGTAAGCATTTAAGTAGGGTTTTATTTTTTAAAGTATTTTCAGGCAGAGAAAGCCGTCTGCAGCACACACATGTGCTGTGTTTGGTGCCAAATGAAAGGGCTTAATTAGCACATTCATTTAATACCAAACACATTGCTAGCATAGTTTACGTTAACTAAATAATTGTGTAATAACTCCGTATATTTTCATAAAATACAATGACATAGTAAAGATGTCAAAATAATTATAACGTTTTTGTTTGATGGATGAAATATATATGACATTATATAAACAAGTCATCAGAAATTCAGGATAGTCCTGAATGATAAAAGCTGGGTAATTAATAAAGCCTAATAAAAAAATAGCTTAAGTCTCTCGAAATAGAAATATTAATGCTGTCCAAAACAATATATCAGACTGTTACTACAACTTAGATTTCGGTTAGAGGTTTATTATATTAGAGGTTTCGGTCTCTGGTATGTCTCTGTAAATAACTAGGTAATAGACAAAATGTTGAATTCTCTTTGGTAGGTACAGGATGTCATGAAACTATTCTGACCTTCAAAAATGTACTAAAGTTAAATAATTGCGTAGTTGAACGATCTTTGTGTCCATTAAACAAAGATTTTTCATCGGCGTACTAAAATTCGGCACCATTCTTCAATTTCATATTTGTCAAGTCATTAATATAGGCTAGAATAAAATAAAGTTTAAAAAACTATATAAAGAAAATAGCCGTGGTCGCATGGCATTTTTGATCTGCTCATATCTGTATTCTTTATATCACTATCTGATACTTGCTGGATACAAATATCGGCCAAGATACTTTTTAGATCACGATAGGTATTACTTATTTCGTAGTTGGGTTATAGTTTTATAAACTTTATTTTATTTCGATCTTTTCCGTTTTAAACTTTGATGTCTGAGTTAAAAAAGACTATAATAAAGGGTTTTGTAACCAAAATGGCAAAAACGGAACTCTTTCATGGAAGAACATGGAAATAAATATACAGTACAGCACAGTCAAAACAGAAGAAGAAAATCTACTCTCCCTTAATATATTAAAAACTAACTACATCACATTCTCACTTAGAAATACAAACCAACCTGATCCTAGCTTAAAATTAATAGCTCATTTCTGCTGCCCAGATACAAATATGTGCAATTGTACAACCCTAAACAAGCTAAGTCACACCAAGTATCTTGTAGTGGTGGTTAAGCAAAATCTCTCATGGTACCCCCAATTAGAACTTATCTCAAATCAAGCCCGTAAAATGATTTGGATTGTTAAATACCTTAGAAATATAGTTGATAAACACTTACTGACTTATGTGTATATTACACTAGACCAATCAATACTCCTCTACTCCAATCAAAACTCCTCTACTACATACCGGTCTGGGGCGGTACCTATAAAACTAAATTTGTTGGCATTGAGCGCTCACAGAGATATATACCTACTTAAAATAATGGTACAAAAATAAGACGCTATAGTACGCACAATCTGTATCGCGAAGAAATTATTCATATTGTAACCGTTAGAAAAACATATATATAATAAATAAATGTATTCCCAGGACACACAATAAGATAAATATCGCCTTAAAGTTACCTAAAAAAAGGAACGCAACAATCAGTCATTACCGTTATCCATCCCCACTGTAAATATAGGGAGTAATCCTAAAAGTAATGTTCTCTAAATTTTATTTTTTCATTCAAAATTCATACAAAATTACAGCATTCTAGCACTTACAGTCTCTGAACTGAGCTGCGGAAGGACGCACGAACGGACATGGTGAAACTATAAGGGTTCCGTTTTGCCATTTTGGCTACGGAACCCTAAAAAGGTAAGAATATTTACAGATGCCATATATACAAAACTACTGCAACGTCTAAAAAAACAATAAAAAAAATACATATAAAATTTTAAAAACCTGTTCTGTATACATATTGGTGTTCCTCAAGGTAGTGTACTGGGCCCATTACTCTTCTTATTATATATAAACGACTTACCTAGTGTCACTCATCACAAAACTATCCTATTTGCTGATGATGTATCTGTCATAGTATCAACTCACAGAGATATGACATTCAATCAACATGAAATAGATGTTAATAATACTTTGGCAGACATTATTCAATGGTTAAATAATAACAATTTAAAAATTAATCTATTAAAAACTAATTTTATCAATTTTAATAATTTCAAGAATAATAATAATTTAAATGTTAATTATAATGGACAAATTCTATTAAAATCTAATACTGTGACATTCCTAGGATTAATTATTAACAACACACTTAATTGGAAAGAACATATAAACAAAGTAACTAATAAAATAAATAGTTTCTCATTTGCTCTGTACAAGTTGGGCAAAATTTCTAATAGATCCACAGCATGTACAGCATATTTTGCTTATGTTGAGTCTGTACTAAGATATGGGTTACTTTTGTGGGGGTATGGCACAGACATAAATAAAGTATTTAAAGCACAGAAACAGTGCATACGATCCATCTGTAATATAGCGCCGGATGTCTCTTGTCTTTCCTACTTTAGAGAATTAAAAATCCTGCCTCTGCCTTGTTTATATGTGCTGGAAATAGGCAAATTTGTTAAACAGCATCCGGAACTATTCAAAGAGGCTAAAGAGGTAACAAATAGAACTAATCTTAGAAACCCGAATAGGCTAGTTTTAAATATGGTACCTAAGACTAGTAGATTTCAAAATAATTGTTATGGAATGTGTATACGAATATATAATAAAATACCCGAACATTATAAGAATCTACCTATTAATAAATTTATACCCTCACTAAGCTGTTGGCTAATGCAGAGAACATTTTATTCGGTCAAAGAATTTTTAGAATATAAGCATGAAAATTTATTATAATATCAAATTAATGTGTAATATAATGTAATGTATAATATAATATAATGAATGAGTAATATAATGTAATGTGTAATATAATATAATGAATGTGTAATATAATGTAATGAATGTTTAACATATAATGATATAATAGAATTAATGTTTAACATAATGTAATTTAATGTAATGTTATCCTTACTGCATGATTATCTGCATGCTATCTTTGATGGCTAAATAGGCGTGTACTGTAAGTTAATATAACATCTTTGTAACCCTATTTAAAGCAAATAAAAATTTAAAAAAAAAAAAAAAAATAATGTCATACAGCCAAATGAATCTCAATCAAGTTAGTAAAGTACCTCCGAGTGGATGACATTATGTATATACGTAGTGATAGTGATTTTTTAAATTCATATTTTTTATTTAATTGTTTTTTTAGTAGTTGTAGTATGTAACAACTAACTTTTTACGCAGCTATTGCCAAGTATAGAAAATTTAAAAAGAATGTTTGCTAACTCTTTTAGGATTACAATCGTTCATGTTATACCTTTTTGAAATCGTTACAATGAGTCCTATAATTTTATAACCATATTACAGTATCGAAAACAACTTTCTTTTTCATACCTCATTATTTTGGCATCTCACAGCCGCCATGTTTGTTTTTTCAAAACGTCATATATGTAAGAACCAATCAATCAATCAATACTTTAACACTTTCACTGTCCGTGCATTACATGTAATGCACTGATGAGTTAGCTCCGTACGTCTGTGCATGACATACAATACACTATTAACCACCAAGAATAGTGTTGTTCTTAATCACAAGAAACTTGAAAAATTAATTAAGTAAAAAAACAGATAATTCTTTAAACCTGCCAAGTACGTAATCTGGCTCCCTAGGTTGCCATATCTAATATGTAAGAAAAATAAAGTAAAACTTAGTATATATATTTTTTTTAAATATACAATATATGTATATATCTCATAATAACTTTATTGAATAATAACAACAAAACTTGAACTATATACCTGCTAGTACACTGAAACCCTTGGGCTGCCCATAGACCCCTAAAGGTCTAAAGATAGGCTGGTTGGTTCCTTGCTTCGCAACGATTTGACCATGTTTGTTACATATACATCGATCGTGTTTCGACGTACTTGGACAACACTATTGGTCGGCGGTTGAAGTTCATACGTCCGTGCATTGTATATAACGCACTTTTGGACTTGCAATATTGATATTGATAATTGTCTTAGGACAGTGAAAGTGTTAATAGAACACTTGTGCGGTCGTCATAATTGTATAAATCCATTTATTGGTTTGAAAGATATAATTTAATAGTATATTATGATATAAGTGCGGTAACTTGAAAATTACAGCCGAGGCAGCTTTACAAGAAAGCAGAGGCTGTAATTATCAAAGCCCACGTATGTCATACGACGTTTTATAACATATTTGCGAGGAAATAAATAAAACTCGGACTTTATGATATTGAAATTGGTGAAATAAGAGACCCTTTACGAGCAAATGTGTTCTAAAGAATACTAGCTTTCGCCCGCGGCTCCGCCCGCGTGGATGTCAGTTATCGCGATAAAAACTATCCTATGTCCTTCCCCGGGACTCAAACTCCATACCAAATTTCATCTAAATCGGTTTAGCTGTTTCATAGACTTAGACAGATAGACAGACAGAGTTACTTTCTCATTTATAATATTAGTATGGATTACATAAAAATACTTTTGGTTCACTTACACATCTACTTACCTACAGAACTATTAAAATAGTAAACTGAGTATTAAACTCGTTGGAATTTTACAGATTTGTATTCATTTTCAATTATACACAGTCAACATTTGACATTCTGTGTACATTCGTACTACAGCTCCGTTTTATTGTTCCAGTGTGATTTGTGTGACGGATTACATCGCGCGACATAAAATTTTAATCACTTTTTTACCCATAATAGTTTTACATAGGTAACATTTTCATTGTAAAGTTGAGGTATAATTTATTTTGAATGTATTAATATTGTACAAATTAAAAAAAACAGGCAATAGCATGTCGTTTTTACAAATAAATTCACTTTATATTAAAACATGTTATGTAAAAAATGGCACCAGTAGAAAAGCGTATGTGCAAGGCATTTAGGCCCTTTCAGTTAGGAAGTGCAGGTTTTCGGCAATAACTCAAAGACGGAGTTATTCGATCATGTTGAAAATAATTACACAGATATATTACACCGTGTACCTAGTCCGGCCATAAGTTCTGTTACAAATGAAAATGCATTTTTTTTAATGAATGTAAGTAATATTACTTACCTACTATATGCACATATTTATAAAAATCTCAGCAAAAAATAAAAACAACAATCTATTAAAAATGGCCACCTTTGGCTTTTATACAGGCCTTTAATCTACTACGAATTTATGGATTTACGCACTGTTCCATGGGAAATTTTGCCTTTGCTTGCTCCAGAGATTTTTCAAAAGATTTAATGTCACCGTGTCGTTTAGAGCAAGCCATGTCCTCTAAAACTGACCATAATTTCTAGTCTAAAGGGTTGAGGTCTGAGCTAGAGGAGGGCCAGTCTTCAGCTCTTATAAAGTCCGGAACGTTGGTTTCAAGCCAGGTTTGGGTAGTTCGTGCCTTGTGACCAGGTGCAGAGTCCAGCTGGAAAGTACACGGTACATTTTTAAAAAGTGTATTGCTTAGGGGTTTTACAACACGATCCAAGACTGTCTCTTGATCTTGAGCAGCGAATGCGTAACTTTTTACTAATTGCCACTAAAATTACGCTTGCGCAATCCTTACTACTTCCGATCCTTGACTTGACCGCCTCCAAAATTTTTGTATACGATTTATATTTTGTTGATAGGATCACGTTATTGAGTTTCGCAAAAAAATCAGGTGGCTTCCAATTCGTCTTCGCAGGAATACTCATATTTTTATACTACTTTACAATATTTTGTTCAATCCCAATGCCCCCTGCTATCTTAAAGAACGTTTTCAGTTCTTGCAAAAGACATATATGAGGTCCTTGGGGTCATCAAATGATTTAAGCTTGGAAATGCCAATGCATTCCACAAAATTTATAGACAAATAGGTAACCGAACAGCTACCACGATAAATGATCGTGGTAGCTGTTCGGTTGTGGTATGCAATACCTTTAGACATCAGACATTCAACCAATAAGTTTAAAAAAATGATAAAAGCGCACTACCTGTCCAGTGGTCCAGTTGCAGTTACATATTAATGTGTTTATGTAAACATGTGAATTTTTATATTTTTAATATATAAATATATATATTTTTTCTCTTTTATATATAACTAGTGTATTATGTTTATGTAAATGTTTTGTTTTTTAATACAGTATATTGTGTATTTATGTAGCTATTGTATCTATTAGCATTTCCATCGTTTTATTACAATGTTAGATATATGTTTTTGTTTTTATCTATTGACTTTATGTGAAATCGTGTACGTCTTTATTTAATTTATATTTTTCTATACCACCACCATCAATTGGTATTCTTATATCCATTCCTGCCCATTCAAAGGTTGCCTGGAAGAGATTCGCAGATCTCTCAGCGATAAGGCCACCCATTGTGCATGCGCTTATGTAATAATTATGTGATCGTATAATTACAATGTAATTTTCCTATGTGTGGTGTACATAAAAGAATTTTCTATCTATCTATTTACAGGTTCAATTTAAATCCGTGCAAAGTAGTGCGACGTATGGCTAGATATTGTATATCTAGGACTATAGCCTTATTACTCTACCCAAAGCATGCAGCTATACTACAACTTACATATAAAGATGAATGTAATTACTTATTAATGCTAAGGTTCCAATCGTAAAAAATACGTACAAGTTTGGGTGTAAAATTAAAAAAATCTGTTTTTATTCTCCATAGTGTAACAAAACGATCTGTGCACCTGTGTAAGTAGTAAGTGCAGTAGCGCGTGTCGTAGATACTCGACTGCCTCCGTAGCTTAACGTAGCGTGCCGTAGACACCTAGCGTTTATTCTATCATAGCTCTAGCATCTACGGACATTTTAACGTTTGTTTTTTATAATGAATTAATTAATCAGCTACATTCATACCAAAAAATTTGAGCAACTCGCCCTAAATGAAGTAGTTCTCAAGTTCTCAATGTATCATCAGAGCCTCCGGCAATCTGTCCGCTTCAGTAATCTCTGATTGAATTGTTGCGAATTCGCCTCCGGGTCTCTTGGCGGTATTATTTTCCTTTGTTTTATTGTCTTTATTCATGAATCTGGTATACATAGAAGTGCAAATATCTATACACATTATTATTTCTAGGAGTACTTATTAAGTGTGATCTGGTTTACTTATACTTTTTAGTGTGTAACTAATATGTAGTTGTTCTTGTAATAATATTAATAACTTTATTTGCATAGAATGTAGGTACTTATAATGGGGTTGACATATTATTAATCCCTGCACAATCTACCATAATATAGGCATGCAAAACACAGAAGATTAGGTAATTTGGGGAAAAAAGTACATTTAATGCTTAAACATGCTTAGTCAAATTAAAATTACTTATAAATTGAAAATGTCAAGAGTTAAATACAGATTAGAATAATAATATTATGTGATGTAAGTAAATTAAATTGGTAAAAAAAAATCATAAATTATTTGATCCGTTATATACATTTATAATTCCTGCGTTGAAATTGAAATATAAATATAATTTTAAAATGAATCAATGAATAATAATTCTATCATTTAAATATTCTCTAACATCATAATAACATTTATTATAATTCAATTTTAAATTTTCTCATGGGCAGTTCCTTAAACATATTTGGTAATTTATGGAAAATGTGAATCGATATACAATATGAATTTTTGCTAAATAGGTCTATTCTTTGTTTTGGTATATTTAATTTGTATTTATTGCGACTGGGGCGAACTAGGTACTACATCATTGTGTTTCTCGAATAGTGGCTGGTTTTTATACACAAATATACATCTATATCTATACTTAATATTATAAAGAGGAAAGATTTGATTGTTTGTTTGTATTGAATAGGCTCCAAAACTACTGGACGGATTTAAAAATATCTTTCATCGTTGAGAAGCTACACCAACCGCGGGTGACATAGGTTATTTTTTATCCCCGTATTTTCACGGGAAGGAAATTACGCGGGTGAAACTGCGAGGCATCCGCTAGTGTTTCATAAATGTATAGGTTAAGTAATGGCAGGATATTGTAAAGTCTAAACAATGGTTTACAACTATCTATATAGCGTGTACCCGGTAATGACCTAACACACTTTTTCTGAGCTCTGGTTCCTTACTCCCTATGGTTTTTTTCGTTTTCGCGGCAAGCCCGCGCGTATTGGCGCATGCGCGGTGCGCTCAAAGATGACCGCGCGCATGCGCAATGCATTTTTAAGCGCAGCTCTTTATATACCAATATGACAAGATTTTGACAGTTAATAGCGCGAGTTTGACCCGACAACTAAAAAAAAGAGAGTTAAAAGGACCCTAAAAGCTCTTATCAAGTCCACGGAGTTACCCCATACTAGGACAGACGAGATGTAACCATGAGACGCACATAGTGTTGCGTTTGTAGAAGTCTTAAGTTCGCTTAGTTCTTAATCATAATAAAGTTTGTCAAAGGTTGTGTTAATTTTTAATACATTTCTTACACAATTTATTGTGTTTACCTATTTTTGTTGACGATAGTTGAAGCGAACAGTAATTAAACATAGTTATAGCCGAAACATTGCCAAATTCATTCGAAAGTGGCGTATCTATGCGGTTCTACTGATATTAGATGTGATATATAACAAATAGACTGTTAAAATGAATATCTAAGTACTAACTAAAAAGTAAAGACATTTTTAGAAAAAAAATATTAAACCGACTTTAAAAAATTATAACCTACACCGGCCAAATGGTGTGAGTTTTCATTTTGACTAGTGTGACGGGTTTGTAGAGAACTTTTGACTAGGATTCACGCAGAACGCTAAATGTTATGATGAATGAGAATTATAATATATCAGGTATATCAAAATAGAATTATTATTTGGTTAGGGCGTATGAAGTTAGCAGCTTGGCTTTCCATAAGATCGGATAACTTTTTAAGAGTGGTAGTGATATGTATCTACTCGTCTTGCCGTCAATTTACATGAAAATGTTTTTGGTGGGATATTATTTGTTTTTGTAAGTAACACACTTGTCGCAGATTTTATTACCAATGTGTTATTTTTTTTACCTTTTTTGAAGTTGTTATTTCTTACACATCAGCAGTTAATTTTTTCATAGCGCACTCACTGTCTTTGCCTTTTAGATCTCCCGCAAACTACAAACTTTTCGGCGACCGATAGTTTTTTTCGGGTTTAGGGGATTTGATCGGGCTGTTAAACAGTATAGGTGCGCACATTACACCGATTTGGTATTGGCTGGTATTTGGTGTAAAGTTTTGTGGGCAGCCCGCTCGCCGCGCTCTCGCAGTGAGAGCATGGCGTGCGCGCTGTCAAACGCATGTATCCCGCCTCTTTTAACAAAATTGCCTGTTCTTTTCTCGAGCTTTACCTATTGTTTGCGAACAGGCATTACCAGTAAATGTAGAATCGACTTTTCACAAGTGTAGTATTTTGCTTCCTAAGTGAATAAATCATTTTTATTATTATTATTAAAACTATTGCACAACGCCTTCTCGCGTAAACGCTAATTCCATGACGAGTGATCGCCGACACGCGGCGATTCCATTACGAGTCGCGACGATAAATAAATAAAGAAAATAAAAAAAAACCTGTTTATTCCTTAACCAAAAATTGCAAAAAATAATAAAAATAAACTTATTCACTTAGCAAATAAAGGTTAGGACCCCGTTCGGGTAAAGGCCACCTCTAATGCTTTCTAGTTTACTCTATCTGGAGCTATGACTGTCCAGTCCTTGTGGACTTTAACAAGGTCGTCACTCCAGCGATGGTGACGTCCACGTTCCTTTTGGTCCCGTCCACAATGTGACGGGACCAAAAGGAACAAAACGTATAAATGATACCTATTATACAATAGTTCCGGGAATCGCAAAGTATTAAACTATCTTTTAAATACATAAATAGTATCAGTGCTCGTCTTGGCGGGGGCACTGCGGTGCCCCCGCCAAGACGAGCACTGATATTATATATATAAAAATATTAAACATATATCAATATTATACATATATGTCTTTTTCTATATATATATATATATATATATATATATATATATATATATATATATATCTAGAAGAACATTAAATAAAGAATAAGATAAATGCCTTACCACTGCCGACGTAATACACCGTACAGTGAAATTAGTCTCGAGAAATTTTTGCATATGTAGTGGTGTGTATGTTACTTAGATATTAGAGCGCGTTTCCACTATATCGTTCTGGCCCTTACAAAAATGTTTCAATATCCTAACATTACTATTTAATTTAATACTTATCCCTAGCAACACTCTGATTTTTGTTTTCAATAAAAACAAGTTTTTATTTTAAAGAAAAAGGTTTTGACTTTATTAAAAAAAATATGTCATTCAATTTCACGTCCTTGAGCAAACGACAAGGCGACTACCGTGAAACAATAAAATATCGTGTCGTTCTTTAGATGATAGTAGTTTAGCTATAGGTAAAAAGTTTTGACCATAATAATTACGAAACAAAACAAATAAATAAATCGTCACTTGATAGTGGAAAGTGGAAACACGCACAAAACCAGAATAAACCAGTTTACTCTGTCCGCAGGTGCCACGTGCAGTCTGACGTCAGTCGCTTGATACCGTTAGAACATAAAGCACGCATTTCATTAAAAAATTATAATTATTAGATACGTAGTAGTTTCATTGTGAAATTTAGTATTTGTTGATTGTTGTTATTGTTTGTTATTATTGTTAAAATATTTGTTGAAGTGTTTAATTTCAAGTGTGTAAGTGTTGTAACTTTATATTGATAATTCAAAATGGCTCCAGTGTTAAAACATGGTCGAGGCAAGCCTTTGACTTCTCAAACTAAGGAAGTTTTGTACTGTTTGTACAAATATTTCGAAAATGAGTGTAATAACAACCCGAGCAGTATTATGACCCCCACTCAATTAGTTGCTAAATCAACAGGAATTTCAATAGCATCCGTCAGAAAGGTAGTATCAGAAAGCAAATGTCGTCCTTCAGATCAGGAAGTAACATTTAAATCTCCTAAAAAGAAACCGAATCGTAAACCTACAATAGTAATCGATAACTTTGATCAGCAAGTTATCAGAAGAACAATTCATGACTTCCACATCACAAATAAAGAAGTTCCCACTTTAAAAACTTTGCACTCAAAATTAAAAGAAGATATCGATTATAAAGGTTGTGTCAGCACGTTACGAAAACACGTCATGTCATTAGGTTTTAATTGGAAGCAAACAGAAGATAACCGGAAACTTCTTATGGAAAAACACGAAATTAGATACTTGCGAATTAATTATTTGATGAAAATTGCTGAATATCGTGAACAACGCCGACCAATTGTTTACACCGACGAAACATATATACATACATCACATACCCTCTCGAAATCTTGGTCAGATGGAAGCACTTCAGGTTTGAAGCAACATATATCGAAAGGCAACCGCTTAATCATTGTTCATGCCGGTGGTATCGATGGCTTTATACCAAATGCATTGCTTATGTTTAAAGCCGACCAAAAAAGTGGAGATTACCACAACAATATGAACTATGACAACTATTCAAGGTGGATTCAAACTCAATTAATACCCAACTTACAACCAAATAGTGTTGTTGACAACGCACCATATCATAACTCAATACAAAATCCTGCACCGAATAGTAATTCTAGAAAACAGCAAATGATAGACTGGCTGACATTTCGAAACATTGAGCATTCATCCACGTTGCTTAAGCCTCAATTATATGAACTGATTCTGCAAAACAAGGCGAGATTTATAGAGTACAAGATAGACGAAATATTACGACAGCACGGTCATACTGTGCTGCGTTTACCACCATACCATCCGGAGTTTAATCCTATAGAAAATATATGGGGGATAGTGAAAACATATGTCGCAAAAAAGAATGTCGCAATGAATATGAAGGTTATAATGTCATTAGCTGAAGAAAAAATGAACGCCATAACTGTAGAGGAATGGAGAAAAGTTTGTTTGCATGCTATTGAGGAGGAAAGCAAATATCAGGGTAGAGACGCAGCTTTAGACACAATATCAGAACGAATCATAATTAATTTAAATAATTCATCTGATGAAAGCGAGGATGGGGACGATTGTGATATGCCTGGGGTTGATGAATTATTAGAATAAAACATTTATGGCCGGAGAACACCTAATTCATACACGTCTTCACTGAAGTGAAAACCGGCATTCAATGCTTGTAATGTTTGGAACTGGCTTGTCTGCCTCATACAGTTCCATAGATTACAATGCGGTGGATACACATTTTCACGACCGTATTAGTACGTAGTGCGTATGCGTAGACGTGCACGCATTTGGTGTGCTCCAGCCACAAACGTATATTACCTTTAAAAT
The DNA here is from genome assembly GCA_945859575.2 of Herminia tarsipennalis. Lineage (NCBI taxonomy): Eukaryota > Metazoa > Arthropoda > Insecta > Lepidoptera > Erebidae > Herminia > Herminia tarsipennalis. The sequence continues at coordinate 24,992,458 of OX243834.2, read as the reverse complement.
AATAAAAACTAAAAATAAAATGTTGTTTTTTTTATTTGCTGACCATACACTACTACAAACGCAAAAAATTCTTCAAGCTAATTTACCTGTAATGTACAGTAAACTCTCTGCTTCAAACCGGTTCGCGAAAAATAACATTTCCCTGTTTATAAATAACAATTCCTGGCTTTTAAACAACAACGGATAACAAGTAAACAAATTGAAGGGAACCGTTTCAAACAGAAACAATCAATCCTAACAATTAGAAGCACAGGTTTACGGTATAGGTATTTTTAATTTACTTCTCTACTCAGTCTGACTGTTTATAAATTGAATATCTTTGAAGGATATGATATTATGTATATTAATAGTAGAAACTTACATCTGTACTCTCGGTGTTTTGTACTTTAGTCATTAACTCAAAAGATTTTATTTTTCATGTGAAGATTTTGTGTAAGAATTTTCAGAATATTATCCCGGAAAATGGGATATTCAGGAAGTTTCTATTAATGACTATAAAAGAAAACTGGACAGGCAGGAATAACAGCTGGTAGTATATAATAACTGAAGAGGCGGGAATAATATCGAGCTTAATTTAAAGTTCCGATATAATTTGATATTCAAAACAAACTGTGGTTACTTCACTGTCCCAGAGCCTAGATGTTATTTAGAATTCTAGAATTATTCCACTCTTCAGTCTATTCAGACGCCAGAGCGTCTGAATAATTGCTTAAACATTGTTAAGAACCGATGATAAGGCAATCAATTTATAGCTTTTATGTTTAATTTGGTACTAAAACAACTAACCTAAAATCTTTAGCTTATGACGAAATATTCTAGATAACTATTAATATAGGTAATAATGACTTCTTGGTATACATGTATTTGTATTACATATCTTGAGTGTGCTATAAGTAATGTTTCAACATCTTTCTATTACCTAAAATATATGCAGCCTCCCCCAATTCTGGGTGAGAACTAGAAAAGGTGCCCTAAAAAAGGTTTAAACCTTTCATTTTCAGAGGTAGTAGCCACGACTGTCTCTGCGTATTCTATAACGTGGTCGGAAGGAATATGATATTTGCAGCGTGGGACGTACGCACCCTCTTTGATCGTAAAACCAATCAGGCACCCCCTTAAAGCTCCGCCTTCGTGTAACGGGAGCTCCGACGCTATGATGTGGATATTGATTGCTGCTTTCAGTGATGCATACCTGACTAACGAGGGGAGAGAGTGGAGCACGAGGGTGGATATGCTTTCTTTTGGAAAGGTACTCCGTCTTCCAAGCTCAGAAGGTTCGGTGTCGGTTTCGCCATCAAAAACCACATCGCATCTATATTGGAAGAGTGTCCTGCGCACATCTTGGACCGCGTCACTACGCTGCGCCTACACCTGGACAATGGCAATTATCTTAATGTCATCAGCGTATATGCGCCAACGGTGGACAAGGATAAAGAAATCAAGAACAAGTTTTATAAGGAGGTCACGCAAACCCTCACTAGGATTCGTCCTTGGGAACAAGCACTATTATTGGGTGACTTTAATTTTAGAGTCGGGCGTGATTTCGAAGCTTCACTTTAACCTAAGGTCTTTGGAAGATATGGTGTTGGAAACATGAATAGTAATGGACAACTCCTACTGTATTTATGTGCCCAGTTTGAGCTAGCTATCACTAACACTCTGTTCAGACTCCCGTCAAATAATAATAAGACCACATGGATGCATCCAAGGTCAAAAGGCTTGCACAAGATTGATTATGTAATTGTCAGCCAATCTAATATTTCCCAAGCCTAGATCATACGCGTTATGCGCGCAAAACTGAGCCCTCGCCAGCGTCCTCCTTGCAGATCACAAGGAGTAAAGCTTAAACGTCTAGAGGTAGACAAATACAATGTCTAGATATGCGTAACACCTACGCCCAGGCAGTTAGTGATGAAGTTCAAAAATGAGACGTTAAAAATGGTGATACTGTGGTTCACTGGCAATCGCTCTTATCTAGTCTAGTCTCTGCCGCCTCGCAAACACTGGGTATCAAACCCGGTAGACACGAGGATTAATTTGATGACAATAATGAGATGTTGACTAAAGCTATTCGGAAACATCGTTCTCTCTTAGTCAGCACCGTGACGATCATCAGACAGAGCAAGTCAAGCGTAGTGGTGCCGAGCTACGGCAATATGTACGGGAAATAATGGACGATAGAAGTGGTGGCAAGACAAAGCCGAGTACATACAGTGGCTTGCCCAACACCAAACAGCTGGGTACATTGTATGATCAGAGAGTTCCCCTAAGATCCCTCGATGGCACACAATTGCTTACCAGTAGAAAAGGTGTACTCGATAGATAGGAAGAGCACTTTAACACCCAGCTCAATGTTGATCGAGCTGCGGACTTTACCCACTTTAGCTCGACGGCTAAACTCCCCACGATCAACAAGCTGGCTGGCTCTGTGCGAGGTCACTGTTACCATCCAACACCAGCAGAACAAAAGAGCGGTCGACATTGTTAATGTACCTGGAGAACTACTGAAGTATGGGGGCAAGGAATTGCACGAAACCATCTGGAAGCTGTTTGTACAAATGTGGCATGAAGAGCAAGTGCCTGATGACTTTCGAGTCTCTCGTATTTGTTCCCTGTACAAGAAACCAAAGGCGACTGGTCGGATTGTAATGCCTGTGGAGGAATCTCCCTTCTAACTTCTCCGAGGACATATTGTCTAAAACCCAATTTTGGCTTCCGATCAAATTAAGGCACGTATGAGGCTATTTTCTATGTTCATCAACTACAAGAGAAAAGTAGAGAATTGTTTTATTGATCTGGAGAAAGCTTTCAACTTGCAGTGGGGGGCAGTGGCGGCGAACAGGCCACTGTGGAGGCATGCTATGCGCATTAAGGTGTTAAAATTCAAAAGTCAACGGAAAGAAGAGCTTAATGCAAAAATCGGATATGTCAATCATCTTAGAGCACATCAACGAAGTTCTAAATAATCAGTTACAAGTCGCCGTGGCCTAATACGATATGGATGGATTAAATATTTTTCAAACTTTTTTCAGTATATATATATCGTACGATCACTTACGAAGTGAGAACGCAAACAATAGCCGGTGTTGGTAGTACCTACATATTTAAACTCCAACTATAGTAGGTACAATTTATTTTAAATATCTCAATATCGTCTCCAACAATAAAAATAGTAATCAAATCAAGAATCGCAGCAACTGGAACGAAATGATAAACGAAACCTGGTCCTTTTGCTTCGAGAACTTCGAGTATTGTGAAGTATAAATAAAAGTATCGAGAATAGAATTGTCCGTCGAAGCAATTTCTCGTTTCCGTAAGACGAGTCGGAATCTCCATCTGGCGAATAAAGAAGCAGACATTGAATTTACATTATGTCGGTTTACGAACGAACGTCCACTCTTTTGAACAAACAGCTTGAAACTAAGTCAACATTTTATTAACAGTTCCACTCGACTGTGTTTTTCGAAGAGACACAGCCTTCCCAGCCTAAGTGTTTAAGGGATTATTTATACTATTCTCGATGTTGAATTTATATTTTGAGGATAGAACAGTTCTCGTTAATAAATATAAAAAGCATTTATTTAAAAGTTGTCACCTATGCACATGTCTTAAATAATCACTCTTATCATTTTTGACTGTGATAGATTAGAGGTCTATCAATTGCAAAAAAGCTGTTCTCAATTCTATAAGTAATGTAATAATATTCATATAATACGATGATCTGCTAGGTTCTAAAAAAGCATTAAAAATTATAGGTCATAGGTCCGCACATTTCTCCAAAGCTCTTGATCAGATTGTGACCGTTCTTTTTGACATGGCAACGTCTTATAAATCAATAACTGGGTGCACTCACAAAAAAGTGTGACTTCACCGCTCACGCGCTCAGCGTGCGCTTGCATCCGGGTCTACCTTGGCCTTCTTTACGGAGACGCGGGGCGTTGCGCGTCGCATATGGCGTGGCGTCTCGCGTCGCGTTGGAAGTTTTTTCTGTTCACGCAGAAGCGGCGTGTGAAGCGACACTAATCATCGCACGCGTAAACACTAACATATGACAATATATGACGTTATTTATAAAGATGCGTGGCGGCTATCGCTGCGTCGCACACTGCGGCGCACGCTGGGTACCAACTAATAATTCACTTTATATAGCGCGCATAGAATATCGCGCGACGCCCCGCATTTCCGTAAATGAGGCCTAAAGCTGTCACAGGTACGGTTGTTTATTTAGAACCACAACATGTTTTTTCACATTAAGGTTCCAACAAGAAAACAAACATGCATTGATCACATAATTAGTAATATTCCATCAGCAAATAGCAGTGTTCACCAATTATGTCTCTCTGATCATAACACAGGACAGATCATAGAAATAAAACAAAAAGTCAAATAGGCGAAGCTGACGTGGTGTGAAATAAAAAGAGATTATAGTCAAGACAACATAAGAAAGATTATGGATTACGTTTTCTGTTTGAGTTTCACTGAGGTATTTGCCGAAATTGATACAAACAAAGCCTTCGCAGAATTTCATGACATTTTATTGCTAATTTTTAATTTATGTTTTCCTAAAATTAAAGTAAAAATTTACAGGAAATCAAATAAAACCAAATGGTTAACGAAAGGTATTTAAAAATCATGTGTTACAAAAGGAAGGTTATACTATATGCGTCACTTTATCGCAGAAAACAAAATTATAAAAACTATACTCGCGTTTCAAAACGCTGTACACAAGGGTCTCAAAGCATAGGCAATGCAAAGATTATCAAAAACTCGAGAAATAAGTGTTAAATAGTTTGGAATATTATAAAAAATCATACATTTGATCAACATAATATACACAATATTAATGAGCTAAAATATGAGGGAAAAATTATAAATCAACCTTATGACATTGTAAAATTCTTGAATAACTATTTTATTGATATAACAAATCTAAAACAAGTTAATTTACCTAAAAGCATACCGTAGATAGTAGTACTACCAGTATGCTCACTAACCCACATGAAGTCTACAGAACCATTATATCACTGAAAAACACGAGGTCTACGGTTTATGATGAATTACCGACGCATTTAACAAAACAGATAGCCACATCAATCTCATCGGCCTTTTGTCACATTATTAACATGTCATTTACACAAGGAGTATTTCCCAAAGGACTAAAATACTCGGTGGTTAAACCTTTATTTCAAAAGGGGACATAAAATACCCCCAAAATTATAGACCAATTACCCTTATACCAATTCTCTCTAAAATTATAGAAAAAGTTATGTTAAAGAGACTAGACCAATACTGCAACAAAACAAATATAGTTAAAGCAGAACAACACAGAACAGAACGGGTTTCTTCTTCACTTTGGCCATGTTCAAACTAGTGAAACCTATTCTAAAGTGTATTGATGACGGCATACCAGTGGTTGCCCTGTGCTTTGATATGAGCAGGGCTTTTGATTTTGTCTACCATAACAGGCTAATAAACAAATTATATAAATATAAGTTGCGAGGGGTTGTAAGCGACTGGTTCCGTAGTTATCTTGATGAAAGATTCCAATGTACTGAAATATCTTCATGGACCAAAAGCTCATTAAAAACGAAGTGCTTATCGGAATATAGATAAGAGCAAATAACTTTGTTGTACCACAAGGTAGTATACTTGGGCCTAGATTATTTCTTCTTTAAATAAACGATCTTCCCGATACAACACTACATGAGTCCATTTTATTCGCAGATGACACAACAATCGTAATCAAATGTAAAGATAGAGAATCCGACGAAGCAGAAATGAATAAAACTGCTAAACAAATTTATTGAATGGCTCGCAAATAATAACTTGCAGGTAAATATAAAAACAAAACACGGTTGTTCAATTTCAAAGCCCTAAGTTGGAGCCATTAAAACTCAATATAAATTACGACGGCATCCCCATACAAGAGGTAACATCAACGAAATTCCTAGGCTTGATAATAGATAATAACTGCAACTGGAAACTACATATTGATGATGTGTGCTATAGGTTAAACAGATTTGTTTTTGCATTAAGACATCTTAGGAAAAGATCTTCAGTAGAAATTGCATTAAATGCCTACCACGGATATGTTGGATCAGTTTTACAATACGGTTTGATCATTTGGGGCAATGCGGTTGAATCGGATAGAGTATTTAAAGTTCATAAGAAGTGCCTAAGAGCAATCGTTGGGCTACATTTTTGGCAATCTTGTAAACCATACTTTTTGAGATTTAAAATTTTACCCCTACCTTCTTTGTACATCTTGCAAATTTGTCTATTTGTTAAAAAGTATTCTGAACACTTTAAAAAAATGAAAGATGCATCCATCAGAAGACTTAAGAGGTGCGGTACAAGAAAAACTGGTTGTTGAATACTGTAGGTTTCAACTAGTAAAAAGAAATGTGTTTCAGATGGCAATACAAATTTATAATAAACTCCCTAATTCATTTAAATATCTACCAACAAATCCATTAAAAACAAAGCTACGCGAATGGTTATTAAATTAATTAACTTACTGTATGTGACAACAAATAGAATTTTAGCTGTATTATAATTTTAGGTATTAGTATTATTATTATCAAGACATTCAATATTACAAACATTTTTTTTTTTAATTTAGTATAACTTAATGTGACATCTTATAAATTTTTGTATTTAATTATTTTATCAAATGTCAATTTAATTTTGTGTTATTGTTATTGTTATTAATATTTGTACACCTAACGGTAAGACATAAGGCACATAATGTAATTATATAAAAAACCACAAACATGTAATTTTACCTATGTCTGACAAATAAATAATTCTACAATGTCATCAATATTTTGGCGATTGCAGCAACATGCTATACAATTGGAAATTTAAAAAAAAGGGTATCATTAGATAGGTCTTTTAAAAACACTTGGGCTTTGTAAATACCATTTTTCGATTCAGGCATCCGTTTGTGAAATATTCAGCTTAAAGTGCAAATTAAAAGCTAAATGTTTGATGTTGAGTATGTCAAAAAAATCTCGGTTATAGTATATATAGTAAAATTAAGAGGAAAACTATCACGGCTAAGTACCCTTTACAACTTAACTAGTAACTGCAGATCAAGTGAGAAGTAACAATATTTTCCCATAGCCACTTGACCGTTAGTGGCTTGTATAACAGCCAAACAGAAATGCCAAATTTCACCCAGATCTGTTTAGCCGCTAACAAACACCCATCCTTCTAATCTTTCGCATAGACATTACACGTTAACACAATGTTAGCATGTTATGGCTGCCTATGAATTCACAAGAAAAAAAGATAACACAAATCATAAATACGTAAATAGCTACCATAACCACTTGAAAACTTACCAACCTAACAATTTAACAAAGTGAACATTGTCTGAACTTGATTAGGTATATTTAATGGGCAATAAAGTTGACATCGTCGTCATTTCCGTAGCTCAAGCGCACCGCAACTATATTAAATCAGGTTCTGATAGACGACATAAAATCGAGTTTCCTAGTTTAATATTTGTTAGTGTAATTTGAAGACATTTTATTCGTTAAGGTTACCTAACCTTAGCGATTAAAATGTATTTTCCTGTCGTGATAGTCAAGTGCAACTTCGTTCTTATCTTTAACACAAAGAGAACCTATACTAGTATATTCTTCTACATCCATACTAATAATAGCTAACCTATCTATGCTAATGTTAACTAACTTTAAAAAAAACATTTTTTTTTTCTTCTAGTAGGTACTGTAACAACGGACGCAGCTCTTGGACGAGTACCAAAGCTGTTCCTCTGGAACTTTTGTTAGGCATTCAAATAACAAACGATTTCCCAAGATGGCTAAAATATTTGTTGCTTTATTATTATTAAATAAACCTTACACGTACATCACAACATCATTTAAATTAATATTTTACTTTATTCATTAATAATCCATACTAATACTAATATTATAAAGCGGAAGAGTTTGTTTGTTTGCTTTGTTTGTTTGTTTGTTTGTTTAAACGCGCTAATCTCAGTAACTACTGGTCCGATTTGAAAAATTATTTTTTTGTTGGATAGCCCATTTATCGAGGAAGGCTATAGGGTATATAACATCGCGCTACGACTAATAGGAGCGGAGTAGCGACGTGAAATGTTGCAAAAACGGGGAAAAACTAAAAAACTAAAAGTTGCGCGGGACAGCTAGTAATAAAATAATTATGCCTCTGTATTTCAAATGTTACCTTTTATCATGTTTTAAAAATTGTCCATAACAAAGAACCAAATTTTCAAGGGGATCGAGGGATTTACTAACAGCCAGTCTAACTTTCGAAGTTATTATAAAAAAAACTGTTCGTAGTTCGAATACATTACTTACCCACCGCCTTACATGACATTTAACATCTCGCGCCAACGGTCACCTGAAAAAGGTTGAACACTGGAAGGGTGTTCGTTGTTAACTTTTTCTTGACCCTTCTACCGCCTCAGGCCTCAGTAAACCTAAATGTATAATTATGAAATAATATTTTATCAATAAATACCAAACAGAGCCATTTAATTTGTACTCGTGTTTGTTTGATGTATACCATTTCTAATTAATCTTCCTTTAGGCATTCTGATTTGAATAATTAAAATAAGCAGCTAGCAATAAAACATTTAACAAAATAGGTAACTTTTTTTTCTTTTCACCTTGATTATGACTACATCAAAGTCGTACCGTAACAAAAGTAACTGGTGTCACTTTAATATTTTGACGACTAATAAATTTAAGCATGCAGCAAATTACTGGCTTTAAAAATAAAAAATAAGGTACCGCTAATTAAAGGTGGGCTTGCAAAATAACAACTGGGCGATTTAAAATATAACTTTGACAAGTATCTACTCGCTGACATATTAAAAATTAAGGCTTTTAAACTAGAATAGTTTTAAACTAGAATATCGCTTCAATATCTACCGATATTGTCTTAATTCCAACTTCTATTCATAATACCAACCTCCCCCTTTGGCAGCAGAGTTACTCCCAGTATATATCGACTGGCATATTGATCTAGTGGTTAGTGACCCTGACTGCTAAGCCGAAGGTCGTGGGTTCGATGCCCACCCATGATTAAAGTTTGTGGGATGAACACGATGGTATATTCTGTGTCTGGCTGTAATATCTATAAGTAATATGTATGTCATCATCAGATATAATGTTCAAAAAGAAAATATAATATATTTACAGTCTATTCACGAGAACACAATTTTTCTAGAAGCTTTTTCACCTACCGTGAGCATCCAATCGCATGATTTCTATACATTAGCTTTTTCTAATAATAAATTACCAAGGGAACCATAAGCCCATAGCATAACCTTTATTAAAAATTACGGTTGTTTATAAGGTTAATGAGTGGTTCAGTTTATTCTCTTACCTGATTGATTATGAACAACTTTCTAGTAGCATAAAGCGAGCACGAATGTTAAGGTAGGGAAAAGTGTGGATATTACGGGCTCTTACGGAAATCATTCAATAAAACAAAGTACTAAATCTAATGAGTCTTTTTTTTAAAGACAACTCCCGTGGTAGGGTACAAGTCCTGTATCGCGGGGGACTTAACAAACATACAAGTTACGGACACAAAGTACACCCAAACTCGGAACAACAATTTGTGGATCACACAAAGTGGTGTCCCGTGTGGGAATCGAATCCACGACCTCTTGCGTAGCACTCGAGCACATTCCCACCGCGCCACAGAGGCAGTTATGATTTTATTGAATAATGTTTAATCTTATAGAATTTTATAAGCTATGGGTCTTAATCGCGTAAATATTTTATTTTAAGGCTAAACACCTTTGTTTATTGCCCGACGTTTCGACCGTATTGCAACGTCCGTGGTCACGGGTAGGTAATAACCACTTATATTACACAATGTAGTGTAATACAATAAATGCGAAAGTTTGTATGCGTGGATGTTTGTTATTCAATCACACCGAACAGGCTGAACAGATGTGGATGAAACTTGACATACAGATAAATTATAGTCTGTAATAACACTTAAGTAACTTTTATTCCAAAAAAAATGTACGGTTCCAGTGGGATCGGTGTACTTTTTGTTTACTAAGGCCAAATACAGCTTTGTAGAGGTTAAAGAAAGTTGGCTCTCCAGTTGTTGAGTGACTGAATGGATTGGAATTTTAAACAACTGCAGAAGTAAATTTCCCATAACTAATTAGAAGTACGTTATGTATGCACGGTCCATACTTTTCACTTCATAATAAAAGACGACGTAAAATTAATATTTATACGCTATTCTATTCAAAAAAATCTAATCACAATTTTAAGTACCTCTAATGTACAAATAGTACCTACTATAATTACCTCTTGCGATGTATAAACAGCTAAAAGGGCACCAAAATAATAAAGACATAATGTCTATCGTCTAAGGCAACTCAAAATAACCATTATTATTAAAAATAAATTACTTGCGAATCTTAGCGTTAAATAAATTGGCGTGTACACTAAATAATTTCAATTTCATACCGTCGTTCAATTTGATTTCATTTCAGATATTTTAGAACACAAACATTTGTATAGTACGCAAATGTTTGTTTGGACCTTGGATGTTTGCTTCTGTGATTTGTGTTTGTAATAGCACTGGGGACAAAGGATTAACCATTGGGATTCTAGTCTATCACAGAGAGACAGGCTCAGATGAATGTATTTCTGACCGAATGACCACACGAATATTCTTGGTCCAATTTAAAATGAACATTGGAGAGAAGAAACTTTACTTTTCTAGATACAGAAACACGTGTGTTAATAACGGTTCCGCTTTTTCCTTTTGAGGTACAGAACAAATAAAAATATTAATCTATCTACCTCCTTCTGTCACCCTTCAGTCCTTCAAATTTAGTACACTTAGGTAAAACCTACCTACGTATTTCTGTGACTCAAACACGATAGCATAACCTAAACAAAAGATTTTTGAATTTGAGAGCGCCTTTTGGGGGGCCACCTCGATTTTTTTTTAACTAATCATCATTTATTAATCCAACTGTATTGTGTAACATATCAAATGAAAGGGCTTGTTATGAGCATGTGAAATATATTTATTTTATTGTCTTGTTATATAAAGTTACTAGCTGTCCCGCGCAACTTCGTCTGCGTAAATTTTCCCCATTTTTGTAACATTTCTCATTGCTGCTACGCTCCTATTGGTCGTAGCGTGATGCCTTGCTCGATAAATGGGCTATCCAACAGTGAAATATTTTTTCAATTCAGACTAGTAGTTCCTGAGATTACCGCGTTTAAACAAGCAAACAAATACTACTACTACTCTTCAGCTTTATAATATTAGTATAGATTAAGGAAAAGCCATGAAAATAAACCGTTATCCATCCCCCCCTTATCTCTCAAGCTACTTAGTCTAATATTTAGAAAAAAATATACAAGAGACAGTTCATAACCTATAGATTGCAGGAAAAATACTTAATAAAAAGTCTGAGTTTAAAATATGGATTTGTAATAATTTTAAAATACTTACCTATATTTTTATAAAAAAATATATACTTTTTATAAAAAAAACTTGAGACACCCTGATTGAACGAAGTTCCTTTCGATTAATTAGTGAAGGAATTGTAGTATAATATATATATATATATATATATATATATATATATATATATATATATATGTCTTTGTCACTTCTGTTTCGAAAATAATAACATCAGTTTGAATTTATAATTTGTTAAACGCAACTTACCACTTCCCAAGCTTGATGAAAACCTTATAGAAATTTTGCATTTCATCATCTTATAAATATTTTAAATAATTCTTATAATCTATTCAATTCAAAATTACCCTTGATGATTTACCTGATCTACAGATTTTCGGTTCATTCGTAACTAAAGTCCCCTGAGTAATGGAATTTATACAATTAATTATTTATATTTTAATAATTTAGTGAAATCTATGATTTTGACCGCATTCTAGTAAATGATGTTTATTTAGTTTGAGGAAACAAAGAGCGTACGTACGTAGCTTATGTATTGGACTCTATAAAGTAGGTAACGTGCCACCGGCACTCTTTTGAAAATATATCCAGCTGTTGTAGTCATTAGCATGAAACAAACAGATCGATCGACATTGACGATTATTTTAATATAATGTTATTTGAATCGATTTTCAAAATTCTACGTGATCGTCTGTTCGTAATAAAAACCTATTGTGTTGTAGTTGTTCAATGCAAATACAAAACATACCAAGTAGTCACTTATTCAAAGTTGAATCTACAACTGCGTTTAAGTATCTACTTACAGTCATATAACAACGAACATCATCAGTCCAAAATAATCACAAAGCACAATTGAGTAGGAAGATTAAATTTACACGGTACGTACGGCTCAGGATTGCGAGGGTGGATGTAAAATACGACGTTATTTAGTCGGTAGGCTGGGCTGGGATGATCATCGTAAAGTCGGCAAGGTGACTTGCGTTAATGCTTGCAAGCGTCTCGTTATAAGAAGAGCCTTGTTGTAGGCTTCCTGTCTCAGAGTGTGCACGTCGCCTTATAATATTCATGTATGAACCGTCGCTTGGGACTGGAGGTGAAGGTGTAAGTATTATATGAGAATCTGTTAGGAACAATGTACCAGCTTTTCTAGCTTTAATTATTATTTATTATTATCACAAGCTTCAAAACAAAATTAATTAGCCTACTGTATAGATGATAAATAATTAATAACATTTCTGAACGACACAAAGATTAAAGAACTCTCAGCATCTTTTAATAACAAATCTCAAATTAATACAATTGCATTTTTTTTTCATGCTTTTTGGAACAAAGGCCAATAGTTCTCTCGAAGCATCAACTTACAAAAATACCAAAAAGGGGAAAAGGCAAAATGCGTCGATTATTATAAGAAAAACTACTTAATATACAAATATTTATGAACCACCATTTTAAAAATAATACCTATAAAATGAAAAATGACAAGGTTGATCAGCCGCCCCAAGTAGCGCCCGTTCACGAGTTTGACGCATGGGTCAGCCATCAACCCCTTCGCCATACTGGAGGAAAGGAAGACGACCCGACCCACACCGCCACCACAAGCAATGACATTTTAGTGAGCATGACGATCCCTGACATTACATCTCATAGAAACGAAAATAACCTTAAATATTATTAATAATTTATACTAGCTGACCCGCGCCATTTCGTCTGCGTAAATTTTACCCGTTTTTGCGATATTTTTTATTGCTGCTCCGCTCCTATTAGTCATATCGCGTATAGTCTTCCGCGATTAATGGGCTATCTAACAGTAAAATATTGTTTACTAGCTTTCGCCGGCGGCTCCGCCCGCGTGGATGTCGGTTATCGCGATAAAAACTATCCTATGTCATTCCCCGAGACTCAAACTATCTCCATACCAAATTTCATCTAAATCGGTTCAGCGGTTTGAGCGTGAAAGCGTAACAGACAGACAGACAGACAGACAGAGTTACTTTCACATTTATAATATTAGTATGGATTTTGGACCAGTAGTTCCTGAGATTATCGCGTTCAAACAAACAAACTCTTCAGCTTTTTAATATTAATATAGATTTGTCTGTTCGATTTAAAATAATGAAACACGTGTTTCAGCATTTTCGGAAATTCATCCCATAACGGTGGTAAAAAAGGGTTGCAAGTTTGTTTAAAACTTCGTCAGTATTAAAGTTAGATCTACGGAATTACGTATTTGGCTTTTTGGTTCAAAATGGAAAAACACGGGTTTAAGCATTTTCAACGCCTAAGAGGGTAAAACAAGGGTTGTACGTTGGCATGAAACTTTCCGTCAGTTTTAAAATTTGATCTGCAAAAAAATGTGTTTGACTTTGTAGTTGTAAATAAAGATACACGTGTTTCGGCATTTTGATTGAAAGCGAAAATCAACCCTTAACGGGGTAAAGTCATTAATATGACATTTAATACATTTTATAAATGTGAAAGTAGTAATCAGAAATTGTGTCTGTTACGTTTCACGCTTATACCGCTCAATAGATTTAAATAAAATTTGATTTAGAGATAGCTTGAGTCACGGAGGACATACGGTAGCTTTTATTGAGATAACCGTCATCACGCGGACAAAGCCGTGGACGAAAGCTAGTATCTAATAAAGTAATATCTACTATCAACATGTCTAAGTGTTTATAATAGGGTCTTTCAAATAGAGCGGGTCGATATTAATAATCTGTGGTGGCCATTTTGATTTGACGGCATCTGTCAAATCTGTTTTTTCTTATTCAGTCACTGATGCCAAATCACCATGGCAAGTTACACGGTTGAGCAGCATGTGCAAATGATAAAACTTTATTATCAAAATGAGTGTTCGTTAGTGAAAACGTTGCGCGCATTGCGCCCATTTTACGGCAGACGCGGTGGCCCTTCAAAGTCTACTCTCCAACGATTGGTGACTAAATTCGAGACGACCGGTTCGGTAAACAACCAACCAACACCTTTACGTCAAAGGAACGCCAGATCGGCCGAGAACATCGCCGCTGTACGTGAGAGTGTTCAGGAGACTCCTAAGCAGTCGATTTCTCGCCGTGCACAAGAACTCGGCCTTTCGCAGACTTCAACTTGGAGAATTTTGCGTCGGGACTTGGGTCTGCATCCATACAAGATCCAACTGACCCAGGAGCTCAAAGTTAATGACCATAGACAACGCCGTGTGTTCGCTGAATGGGCGTCGGAACGCTTGGAAGAGGACCCCGATTTTGGCCAAAAAATAATCTTTAGCGACGAGGCACATTTTTGGATGAATGGTTTTGTTAATAAGCAAAATTGCCGTATATGGGATGACCACAACCCACATGAGGTTCACCAGATAGCAATGCATCCACAAAAAGTAACTGTTTGGTGCGGATTTTGGTCTGGCGGCGTCATTGGTCCGTACTTCTTCGAAAACGAAGTTGGCGAGGCCAGCACCGTCAACGGTGAGCGCTACAGATCAATGATAAACAATTTCTTTTGGCTTAAATTGAACAATATGGACGTGAATGACATGTGGTTCCAGCAAGATGGCGCTACTTGCCACACAGCGAACGACACAATCGACATTCTGCATGAACGGTTTGCGGGTAGGGTTATCTCTCGCAGAGGTGACGTGAATTGGCCACCAAGATCGTGTGATTTGACTCCGCTAGACTTTTTCTTGTGGGGTTTTCTGAAGTCGCAGGTCTATGCCAATAAACCACATTCGACCGTTGCCCTGAAAGCCAACATAACGCAGGCCATCGCTCAGATTCAGCCGGATCTATGCAGCAGAGTCATTAAAAATTGGACCTCTCGGATTTGTGCCACCATGCGAAGCCGCGGCGGACATTTGAACGATGTCATATTTCATGCATAATGGCATAAACGGGCCTTTCAAATAAAAAATAAATTTCGTTAATATCTCACACACATCTAGTTTTATTCAATTTTAACATCGACCCGGCTTTGTTGAAAGACCCTTTAGTTTATTGTCAAAAAAAATTAGAGATGCCTACGAAATTTGCAATAATGTAACAACTCAAGGTATACAAAACTACGATATGACACCCGTGCGAACCCGGGTAGGTAGCTAGTTAGTAATGTTGATTTTAAGGGGATGTATCTTTTTTTTTATGTTTTGTTTGATGTTAACAACATTTTTTTTATTTTGTCTTCAGTGGCAGGAATGTCGGATGTGTGGGTAGAGCTACGCGGCCCGCGCTTTGTGGTTCATCGACATAGTGCAATACTGACGTGCGAGCACAACGTAGATCCTGAGGCACTTTATAAGGTAAGCACGTTTGCTTTTATAATTGGCTTAATGCAGGCATATAAAAATATTTACTATTGTAACATTTACGTCTATGTGTGGTTGAGATCATTCCTATCTACTATTCCCGACCCTAGTATTTCTCTATGTTTTATCAAGTAGGTACATATACTGTTAAAATAATGGTTTGGTAAAGTTAACAAAAATAAAACTACTATTGCCTAGTTTATTTAGGATATTATAACCAAAAATTCTATAGCACAAACTAAACCAAACTAATTGTATCCAAAAACAACCTTCGCCCACACAAAATCAGTATAAGTTAATAAACAATGTCGCACGCTATTCCTTAACCTTCGACCTTTAGATAATTTATAAATTGTTTCATTAAAATAGGAGGCACTAAAAACTTTCGTGGAAAGAACGTGGTCTAAGATTAGTAGTAGTAAGTTCGATGACGATATCGATCTTCTGCGTGACAGTGCTGGTGATCTGTAAATCATGATCCAGGAGTTAAATGAAGAGGGAAATAAGGATGGGAAAAGAAAACTAGATAAATTAAGTAAATAGACGCCTACGACTCATGTAGGCTGCCTACGCAAAACTAGACTTTGCTTTTAAAATTAATATTACAGCACAACAGAAAGCTAGGCTGTTGATCAGTGACTTTTATCGGTGACATATAATAATAATAAGTTTATTTAATTTGTTGACATACAATAATTGCATTTTTGAAAGATAGAAAAATTTGAAGTTCAGACCCAGGAATCGAACCCGATATTCGAACCACCTATCTGGACTATGTTACTAGACCTCAATTTTTTCTATCCTTTCATGCTCGTGAGTTGGGCCCTCGCATGCGCCATCTAGCCGGTAGGTGAAGAACTTTCACGGCTTTTGTTATTGCTTCGTTACAGAGAGCATTTCAACAAATTATGATAAGTTTATTTTAATACACTGGGTTCTGTTTTTTAATTAGTCTTTATGCAGTGCTAAAGGTATACTCGTACCTCTAATTTTTACCATTGTCCAGTTTACTAACTAGAAGAGTAACAAGATCGAGTACAGCATTTTTAGTTGAACGGCCTGTTCTAAAGCCATATTGTTGGGTGGAAAGTAATCTGCATTCTTCTAAATATTTAGTAAGTCTGTTGGTAATTAGGCGTTCCAATATTTTTGACAAGGTTGTTAATATTGTAATTGGTCTATAATAGTGACACTGGCTCTGTCTCCCGCCTTGTGTATTGGATGTACTTCAGCTCTTAGTGCATTTAGGAAAACTCCTTTCTCAAAGCAGTGCTTGATTAAATGGGTAACAACAGGTGTTATGGATTTAGATACAATCTTTAGAACCCCAGCACTAATTTAGTCCCATCCGGGAGAATCCCAACAGTCGGTTTTTAATAGCTGAATCGATCTTTTTACTTCTTAATGTAGAAGTACTCGTAGAAAAATCGATTCGGCGGTAGGTAGGAGGACAAAAGACTTTTTTGGGGGCTTTATACTTATTCTTAAGATTTGAGAAGTGTGACTGAATCATGTTTGATAATTGTTTACCAATGCTAGAAAAATATTCATTTATTTCGTTAGATAATAATAGAGGCTGTTGATTTTTTTTATTATGACTCATGATTGTGTTGATGGTAGCCCACAACGTTTTATTATTATTTTTTGATGTTATTAGTTGTTCTCTTTTATATTGTTTCTTAAGTTTTTTTAGTAAATTTTTGCAAAGGTTTCGGTATCTTAGATAAATTATTTTTGTACATTATATATTTAATTATATTGCATCGTAATTGGTTATAGTAAGTAGTTCCTAGTGAAAAGGTGAACGCATTTAACTTCGTCTTCAATATTGCATGGTCTAAACAAGACCTATCTCTAGTTGGACTATTTATAGCAGGAAGAAGCCCATAAAAGGATAAAGTATCTAAATACGATGCCGTTTCGTGATTTGCACTTAAGAGGTCAATAATTATATCACCGACTATAATGATATTTTTAAAGGTAAAGCTTTCCAGTAAAGTATGTAATGAGTTTAGGAAACCTTCGACTGATTTAAAACAAGATGGTCTATAGATTAAGATTGCTATTAATACCGTATGGCGTTTTATTTTAATCTTTAAGCAGTTTGCTTCAAGTAAAGTCTCGCCTCGATGGTGAACTCCTGACTACTATTTTTATAGACAACTAGACCATAATTTTGGTTATAGTTGTCATTGGTTTTATATGAATCATATCCTTTATGTTGCGGTAGGTTCCTTACTCGCGATAGCCAACATTCCGAAAATACAACAATGTCACATGTCATAGTTAGCCTCTTGAGTAGAACACAAAGGTCTTGAAAGTTACAAATAAGGCGAATATTCTGTTGACTGACATTTTTCGGGCTCGCACGTGACTGTGATAGAAATGTTAAAATAATCAATGTCCTGCATTATATTATTTGTAGTATCGAATGTAAACAATTATAATTGTAGACCAAGATAACAAAGGTGCTAATTTTATTTTTATGGTGAGAATACCGGCGCTGTGGTGTTTATGTGAAACTGAATGCACTAAATGTAGTAAATGTAATAATGAGATGTAATATTTTTATTAATGTTGCGGGATTTCGTATTAAGCGGTAAAATTACACGTTACTGTGAGTAAAATAGTTTTGTTTTATCATGATATAAATATTGGTATATAAGTATATTATATTGTTATTTATCTGAGCAGGAAATTTATTGTATTGAATAAATGGTTTGTTAAACGTTTAAGTTATATTTGTATTAATATTGTTGTAAATAATATATGGTTGATAGTGTAAATATTTGGTTTGGGTGAAAGTATGCTAGTAGGTGTTTGCTAGTATACACCCTACCGGTGTTGTGATATACAGTTTGTAATGCGTATTACATTGAATATTGAATAAAATCATTTTTGAAGTTGTAACAAGAATCGAATCGAAGTGAAAAATACACAGTCATTGTGGCTTCAGAGAAATAAGATCTTCGTCTCGGGAAATCAGTTTGGACGGTGCACCTTCTTTCTGGCGGATGTATGTCTTGCCGTATGAGGTCCAACAAGTTGCGCCTTTATGATTTATTACGTTTTCCCGAGCCAGATAATACAAGCGCCTTCCATATGTAGTGAGGGACTCCAATATGAAGATCGGTTTTTGGTCGCCGCTTAGCTACAAATGTGTCGTATTAAGCTTTTCTTTGCAATTTTTATTGATTTTTTCTTGTGTTTTTTTATTATATTTTCCTTGCAGAAGAGAGTTCCACAACAATAGCGCAGCTTCTGTTCTGATATTTTTTTAATTCTATATAGTTTTTGTATCGGTATTTTGTACATTAACAATAAGTGCGTCTCGGTTTTTTACGGCATCTATTAATGTCGATTTGGTTTCAGTCTGAGATTCTGGTATATTTCTAAGTTCTAGGCTTGATGATTTTGAGTTTCGCTCGAGAACTTCTATTTTTTACTCCAGCAATCTCATTTGTTTCTTTAGAGTGGTATTTTCGGATTTTGCCTGTTTAGGTTGAGTTAGAATATCATCGTATTATTTGTCTGACGTAAGTTATATAGACTGTTTAGTTTCATCATTTCGTTGTGACATCTTAATTATTTCTTCTTGAAATTTCAGATATTGCATTTTATGTTGAAGCTGTAAGTCAACCAAGATATCTTTTATCTCATTTAACATAGTATCGCCGTATTTCCGTTTGGACGGAGTATGGTATGATTGTCGATCGCAATCGTTGGCTGAAGCCAAACAATCCGAAACTGTGTCAGACTCCTGTGTTAAAATGGGTTTTAGTAATGATTCGGTAAATTTAGGGTTGACCTCTAGAGTATTTTTATTATAGTTTTTATTTTTTTATTTTACCTCGTTTGTAGAAAGACATGTCGTAGCGCTCGGTAAACACCGCACCAGGTACTTCATTCCAGAGTCTACACGTACGTGGAAGAAAAGAACGCCGGAATCGATCTGTATAGGACCGTGTTGTTTCCAGGTGGAATGGATGAACCCTACTAAGATGTCGAGTGTTTCGGTGGTAGAAACGTGACGGTGACACCATGTCAAACAGTTCCTCAGAGCACTCTCCGTTGAACAGACGGTAGAGTACGCAAAGTGCAAAAAAGTCACGCCTATGCTGTAAAGACTCCAGTCTGTCCGTGAGATTGGGGTCATCATCGATCCGAACAGTTCGCCTTTGGAGGGAGTCAACTGGTTCGAGCAAGTATTTGGGGGCACCCGCCGAGAGATGAGAGCAGTACTCCACGTGCGGTCGGACCTGCGCTTTATAAAGCACAAGTCGCTGTGCCGGCGAGAAATAACGCTACATTCTTTTGAGGACACCCACCTTTTTGCTAACCAATTTGGCTTCTCTTTCCAAATGACTCCCAAACTGGACTTTGAAATCTGAGTTTTGACAAAGGAGAGTATTTACAAAATAACAGTTGCTCAGAGAAAATTAGAAAGGAAACTCGTAGTAATTACGCTGGGAGACCGTAAGACGAATACCCGGCTGAGAGGTAAGGTCACCATGCCAAAAAGAGTAATATGTTGGAAATCAATATAAATCAATATCATGATTGTTGCATGTCAGTATATCTATGAAAACCTTATGTATGTTCATAAAAATATTAATAGTTTCTATAAGAAATGTGATGTACATAATATTAACGCCCGGGATTAAACTGCTTTCTCTCACAGGCTATTCAAATGTACTTTCAGTTTTAAAGTTTAGTTTAGTTGACGACATGATATATCATATATATATATATATATATATTATATACTTTGTAAAATTAGAAGTATTGTGTTTGCTGAATACCATTTACATACCAATACATTTTTTTAGAGTTACTAATAGTATACGAGTTATATGGTATGAAACAATTTAATTTTGATCAAACCTTTATTTAGTATGTGAGAAACTATACAAAAACTTTTTAAAAAGCTTGTGCATGTGCCAAAGCTTTACATATCAGTAGAAATATTGCAAAATCTGATAATAAAATAAAACCTATTTGGAATATTAATAATTCAGAAAGCTGACGGGCAAAGCCTCGGAAGAAAAGCTTTGAATTATTAATTATCATTATGACTGTTACTGATAATTTAGATCTAGCACAAACCTTCAATGATTTCTTTGCTGACATACCACTAACCATAACCAGCTCCTTGAACGCTTGCCGAATCACTCTTGAGAGATAATGTGGATGAATACAATGTACCATTTGCTTTTAAATATACACCCCTATGAAATAATTAAAATATTCAAGGCACTTAATTTTAAAAAATCAGCAGATTTATGGGGTATTTTAGTAAAATTCATTCACAGTATAATTACTGGCATAGCGCCACAGTTATCTATAATTTTTAATCAATGTGTAGATACCGGCATGTTTCCTGATCTGATGAAACATAGTAAAGTAATACCTTTATTTAAATCCGAATCAAAGAATGACCCTAGTAATTTTTGACCAATATCCATCTTGCCAGCTATTAGTAAAAATTTTGAAAAGGCTTACTTACGCAGTTAGAATCACACTTTAATTTTAATAATCTACTGCATCACGATCAATATGGTTTCACAAAGGGTCGCTCTACAATTGATGCAGGTACTAAGCTACTGTAACATATTTTTAGTGCCTGGGAAAATTCACAGGATGCCATAGGAGTGTTCTGTGATCTTACTAAAGCTTTTGATTGTGTGGCTTTTGTGGTGTGTTCTGCTGAAACTTAGGCATTACGGTATAAAAGGTACAGCGCAAGATCTACTTGCCTCTTACCTGAGTGAAAGAATTCAATATGTTGATATAGGCGGAGTAAGGTCGTCTGGATCGCCAATTAGTATGGGCGTGCCTCATCAATACTCGGTCCCTTCTTATTTTTGGTATATATTAATGATTTACCATTGTGTTTTAATAACTTTTGTGACATCATTATATTTGCTGATGACACTTCTTTAATTTTTAAAATTAATCGTAAACTAGAATTCAAAACATCACTTTGATGTCCATATTGATCATATCGTGAACAAAGACTTTCAACTTTATGGTTTTATTAAACGTTCATGTACACTATTCAAAAACCCTGCTAGTTATGTATTGTTGTACAAGGCGCTCATTAGATCGTAACTCGAATTTGCCACTCCTGTTTGGAACCCGTTTTATAATAAATATAGCAACCAGTTAGAGTCACTGCAGCGCATTTTTTTTTATACATGGTGTTCATACAAAACTTTGTTAAATAAATTTAAATTTGTCATTCTCAAGGCGAGTATACTTGGATCAAACTTTTCTATATAAAATTTGTCATAATAATTTTGATTGTAATGAATTAACGAACCAAATTCATATTCGCATACCTAGTAACTCTGTAATAATTCGCAACACATATAATCAAAAACTGGAGAACGAGCTTCCCTGAGGAGAATTATGAAATCAAATAGTGATAATTTCACCGAAATCGATTTATTTCACTTTTCACTTTCAAAACTGTCAGTCATCTCAGCTGTCATCATACTCTCACTTACCTATATATTTTTGTAACAGTTCACTATGCTATGAATATTTTTTTGTAGTTATTACTTGTGGATAACGGTGCAGGCTGCGTCATTAGTCAAATAAGATAATTAGAAATAAGGAAATTGATAACTATTATTACGCAATTGTTTGTTACCCCGAATAAAATAAAATATAATAAAATAAAAATAGACAATTTGGGGAAAATAGATAGAACACTTGCACTAACTACACTAAATGTAATAAGTTTAGTTTGCCAAATGTTAAAGTGAAAGTACTAATACGAGTATAATTTTAAATAATGAGGTGATTAGCTTTGTCGACTTAACAGTTGTTTTTTTGGGAATTACGTTAGACAGTAGGTTACAGGGGGGTACCCAAATATCATGCCTCGCAGGAAAACTTAGTTCTGCAGCGTATGCTGTCAGCAAACTTAGACAGCTTACGAATGTAGAAACAGCTCGACCATAGTCTGCGCCAGTTAAATGTGCACAAAAAGTCATTGATCCCACTTGTACCAAAAAATCATAATCATAACGACTAAAACCGCAAATCTCTTAAGGTTCATTTTCGTGCATCGCGGCCGATCGCGAGCCGCGCGCGGCTTACGACAAGCGTCAGACGCGCGCGGCCGTTGCGACAATTTTCAGAGTGCGTACGACTGACGTAGGCTTCGCGCGCACTCTGACTATTGTCGTATTGGTCGCGCGCGTCAGCCGCTTGTCGTAAGCCGCGCGTTCAAAAAAGGTTTGTAATCTAAGCCTAGTTCTCGGGATCAAGGACGCTCCGTACAATGATTCGTTTGTTCACGTACGATTAGCGATATTGTTCATACATTGTTGTCGTATATTCCCGAACATTGAAATACATTGGTAGAGGGGTGTCAATGTTTTTTTGTGCACGTTTATCTGGCACCAACTATAGTATATTTTGCTTATTTTCACAGCGTCGTGTCCTACGGCATCTTGCTTTGGGGCAAGGTAGCTGATATACAAACAATTTTTATTCTTCAAAAACATGCAGTGCGTGCGATATATCAACTAGGAGCACGAGTTTTCCTTAGAGAAAAGTTTGCATTATGACAGTTGCATCACAATATATATATGCAAACATTATGTTTGTAAAACAAAACTTACATTTATATAACAATAATAGTAATATTCACTCTGTGAATACAAGAAATAAGCACAAATTGGTAGGTCAATATCACAGGCTTCATAAAACTCATAACTCATTCATGGGACTAGGTGTTAAGTTTTTCAATAAAATCCCAGTCAGCAAATCGAGTCTACCAGTAAATAAATTTAAGAATGTAGTCTAGAGACATCTTATACAAAGAACTTACTATTCAATCGATGATTATTTAACTGATAAAGATAAATGGATTTAGTTCGTTGCTCCCTATTAATGTATTTTTTTGTTTAGTTTATTGCATTTTACTAGATGAATATTGTTGTCACAGTTTGATAATGTTACTTAGGTATTAGTTATGAAAACAATTTACTTTTGTAAGTAAAGATTCTGCGGGATAAATTACGGCCATTCTTTTCTTTCTTTTGAAAAACATGTATACTTATTCATTAAGTAGCAGTAAATTGGCCAATATTTAAGCACATAAAGGTTTTACATCGTAAGTGGATGCTCCTACTATGTTGTGCCCATTCAGGCTGATATATTCAATCACGTGTACTCTTCTAATATTATTGACCTCTTTATTTTGCATCAGTCCTCTAATATGGTGTATAATATAATGGTGGCAGTACGTTACCTGATTAAACAGTTTATAAACAGATAAATATTGTAAAAATTGGCAATTTGAAAAGAGTGGCCACGAGTTTTTATTGCCTGTTCTCGGGCTTTACCTATTGTTTGCGAACAGGCATTACAAGTAACCTTGGATTACAGAAATGAAGGGGTTCAAATTGCGTAATGGCGATTTATTTGGAATTTATCATCATTTATCACTTATTTGGAATATCATGACTGTTGCATGTCAGTATATCTATGAAAACCTCATATATGTTCACAAAAGTATTGATAGTTTCTGTAAGAAATGTGATATACATAATATTAACACGCGGAACACACATAAACTTGTTGTACCAGGGTCAAGGTTACAAAACCTAAACAAATCATTTCGGGGCCAATGTATACGTTTCTACAATAAAATCCAACATATTCAAAAATTAAGTCGTAATAAATTTAAGTGTATCATTAAGAAAAAATTGTGCATGAAAAGTTACTACTCAATAATTGATTATATGGAAGACAAAAACGCTTGGGATTGAACTGCTTTCTCTCACAGGCTATTCTAAATAACAAGATTGCTAGTAATGTATATGTATATATATATATATATATATATATACATATATATATATATGCTTTGTATTGTGTTTGCTGAATATGTTTATATATACTTATTTTAGAGTTACTAATAGTATTATTATTTAGCTATCCTTAATTTATAAACGATTACACTCACCAAACACATTGGCTCATTCGGTCAAATTGATTTTTGTAAAGAAAAATTTGATGATTTTAAAGAGTGGCACATGAGTTTCTTGGCAGCTTCTTCATATGAGCTTTACATCTGGAACTGCCGCCTAGTTTTTTTTTTCAAATATTAATAATTTTATATTTTTTTTTAGTATGTTTTAATTTGACGTTTTCAAACAATATAAGCCGTGTGGTGCCGGCTTAAGAATAGTACCACCCCATCTCTACCCGTGGGTGTCGTCAAGGCGACTAAGGGATTTCACCCCGGAGGACGGGCAGCAGCGTCCTCTGCGTACTTAAAGCCTTACTGCGATCGCCAACCCGCTCGCCAAGCGTGGCGATTATGGCAATTACCCCCAGGATCTACATACTAGTAGGTTCTACTGGGGAGACCCGTGCCCAGCAGTGGGCCATCATATGGGTTGATATGTAAATAATATAATCATTAACCTGATTTTACGAAATAAAGATATTTGAGTTTGAGTTTGAGTATAATCACCAAATTGATGTCTTGCCTTGGATGTAGGAACTATGAGAAATGAGAGATTTTTTTTTGTTTTTTTTTTGTTATAAATAAAAAACATAACTAGCAATGTGGGATTAAGTCCCACATTACTAGCAATCTTGTTAACCCCTCCAGCTAAGCTCACAGGCTTGTGTTAGGAGTGGGTTCACGTCGGTAGTATAATGGGTAGGATCCGAACCCGCGACCTCACGATTGCGAGACCGATGCCTTAGCCATTAGGCTACCGCCGCTTTAACCGCTTTAATTTTAAAGATTAAGAAATATTACTTAATTTGTTTGATAAGGTATTGAAATATACTTGTTTTAGGGTTATGTTGATATAAATGACTACGTAACGAAAACTAGTCACAGTTTGTATTGTAAATGGGAATATAGTTGAATACTTAAACAATTGTTTCGCGTAAGTAATAACGTGTTTTTGTTTGAATTCATTGTATGGATTATATAGTTAAGTACTTATACAATTGTTTGCATATGTAAACATGAGTTTGTATTGTAAAACCAATGTTTGGATTCACTAAATAAAATAAAAATTGATGTATTGTAAAAACAATGAAAAATGTTGAATCGATTTGTGACTTCGCCAACGAAGCAATCGAATTATTGTAAACTAGCTTTCGCCCGCGGCTCCGCCCGCGTGGATGTCGGTTATCGCGATAAAAACTATCCTATGTCCTTCCCCGAGACTCAAACTATCTCTATACCAAATTTCATCTAAATCGGTTCAGTAGTTTGAGCGTGAAAGCGTAACAGACAGACAGACAGACAGACAGACAGACAGAGTTACTTTCACATTTATAATATTAGTATGGATGTTGTAATGTGAAATTACAGATAATTTTAAAATTGAAAGATTTTTGAATTGAGAATGGAGAAATTGAAACGAACTCACTGTAATGGCGGCTTGGCGTCGCCAGTCCAATCCGTTTTATCGGGCTCTGTAGGAATTTATGTATAAAAACCTGTGATAAGCTCGTCCTTTTCCGGTTCTGTTTTGAAGTTCTTCTATTTTCTTGATTGTTTGTTAAAATTTCAATTTGTTTTTGAATGAGATGTTACATCGTTGGCTGACCAGGGGGCTTAGACAAATGCCACACGCTTCTTTTTTGGCACACGCTACTGTTGTTTTTGGTCCACCAATCCAGCAGCAGTCACGTGACGTATTGTCAACTATATGTCAAATGCATACATTTTCCCGCGTTAGCGTGTGCCAAAAAAGAAGCGTGTGGCATTTGTCTAAGCCCCCAGGTCGGAAGTGCCCGATGCAGTGTTGTCTGCGTATATTATGTCAAAATGTGGTTTTAAACATCTAGGGCTATTTGGTTGCGTTAACACCAGCCATGTGACTTAAGTTAGTAGTACGTATGTGTGGTATTTTTAGGGTTCCGTAGTAAACAAGAAACCCATGTAGTTTCACTATGTCGGTCTATCTGTCTGTCTCCAGGTTACCTCAGGAACCTTTAGTACTAGAAAACTGTAATTTGGCCGACAAACTGGTAAAATAAATATAAAAAAGAAATTGGGTAGCTCTCCTACACGTAAAATGGGAATGTGATTTTTTTCTCATCTACCCCAACGCGTGGGTGTCGTTGGATAGGTCTTTAAAAATAATTAGGGGTTGTTAAGACGATTTTCCTATTTAGGGATCCATTTGTAAATATCTAAGCTTTAAAGTGATTTTTTTTAGAGTAATGTGCTCATTCCCCCCCCCTTACAGCTAAATGGTTGTTTTTAGAAATGTGTCAAAAACCAGGGCAGTAGAATATATGACGAAGTCAAAAAGAAAACTATAACAGATAAGTAGGCTTAACAAGTTTACGAGTAAAAGCCGACCAAGTAATAGGTAACAATATTTCGTAGGTACAAAATCCATTCAAATCTACTTAGGTAGAATCTGAAGTAGGTACCCATATTATAACATTATTAGTAGTATGAAATAAAAGCAACAGAAAACCCACTAGTTCGACTGCACTATTTTGATGGGCATATATCCTATCCTACATAATCCTTATTATAAAATCACGTCATCATTGCTTGGGCTGTAAATAACACTCAGTCATAAAGAAATAATTTAAAAAGTAAAATCGACCTAGGGCAGAAAATTGTAATATAAAAAGATTATTTGCCGTAGTCCTGTATAGGTTTATTATTTTATTTAAAGCCGCATCAAATTAGCTTCTTCGGTAATGACCCAAAATTTTACTAGCTAGCAAGTTATTAAAGAACCCATTTTTTTTTTCAATATAATTCAATAGAGTATAACGAACTGATAATTAATTATTATATAGTACCAATTCAAAATATTATTCATCTTTATTATCATAGTCACCTTATTACAATGCCGGGGTTGATGTTACTCGTACATTTGCAAATAGCCTTTGGCATTTTGTAAAATGTATTTGTCTTTGTAAAACGACGCTATTTGTATACAGACGAATTGTAGAATTGCCTGCAATATACCAATACCAACGGAGTGTATACCTAAATAATAATTGTAAATTATTATAAAACTGTGGTTTCAAGGCCTGTAGATACCTACGAGAGAAGTTGAAATTTACGGGCAAACAACAGTTCCAGTTGCTAATAGAGGAGTTTCACAAACGGCACTAAAGGAAGTACAACGTTTAAATCGGCCTAGGCCGGATTGTTCCAGAGGGATTTTCACCATACGCCTGATACGAATTGAAATTCTAAATCCTATTTGAAATTCGAATGCAAAGTTTCGCCAAACACCTAGCGTGTTTTGCTTTGTTCCTAGCTGAAGCAGCATTGTTGGCAAATAAATGAATTGTCTTAGCGGAATAAGCGCTCATATTTATTTTTAGAACAATTATCCAAATGCAATTGAAAACAAGGGAAAAGAATCAAACATCACCGATTAATGCAAAAATTTACTGACTTACTCTTATATTTTAGTCTAGATATAACTCTGGTGTCTTATAACCTAGAACACAGTTTTATACACTAAAACCTTGCCAGAAAGAAATGCTGTCAGAATACAGTTAGCTGTGTCACGTACAAGTCGTGCCAACGTGCTTCTTGTCTCCAGATATATTTGAACTTATTAGTCGCCCGTATTGGCCTGTATTGCCGCTTCTAAACTCTTTTTTTTTATAAACAAATTGTTTAGATATTTTTAAACGTTGTTATAACTCAAACAATTTATGTTACCTAATAATCACGACCCTCTTTAGTGCTGATGATTAGGTAACATAAATTAACATACATTATCAGATTTACAAATTTAATGAATAAAACTCTGTGTAAAACACAGGCCTTCTTGTCAGGAGGTTTCAGGTTTTAGGCGTCACATGTCTTCTAACTTGTGGTTCTAGAACATGTATCGGTTCCCTTACAATGTTTATATTTAACGATTTATGGGCAGTGGCGCTGGAACTAAAAACGCGGGTCTTTCCGTCGCCTTTATCATTGGACATCCGTTATTCTAGTTTTAGAAGACTATTTTATATAATATATATAGCTTTATAGGTGGACACTTATAAAGATGTATCGACTGTCATGTTGGCCAAATGGTTAGTGACCCTGACTGCCAAGCCAGAGGTCGATGGTTCAATTCCCACATGTGACACCACTCTGTGTGATCCAAGGTGATGCAAGAGTTTTTTCCCCTCCCCCTTCTTCCCCTACAGTCCCCCCGGTTTTTAAATTTAGGTTATTTTAAAGAAAAATGGTAGTAAAAATAGTAGTAAAATAAGTTTCTTATTAATGTAAATCCACTTCAGATGAAATCAAAAACATTTAGTAGGTTACACGATTTATTTTGATGAGGCACATTTCTCGGTTTAACATTAAATCATCAGATCCATTTTGCACATAGCCCCAGAACATTAATACTTCACACGCAACGACTTTTGCAATTCATTTTCAATTATAAAATAATACGCAATACTGTTGTAGTTTTAAAGTTTTGTGTTTGAGTCACCAGCTGTCTTTAGAATCTCACATAACACCACTTCCTTTTTTCGTTTTAGTTCTTATCTCGTAACTCAATAAGCGTATAGCAGCACAAACCCTTACTTATGGCAATGGCAAAGACGATTATGTTACGGTAATAAAGAAATATATTATTTGTTTACTACAAATAAACAACAACAGCAGCAGCCATCTTGTTTTTGAATTAGTTTAGAGATTTTTTTATTTCTTTACATGATACAATATCTAATTACAGTTCATCAAATTATAAAAATGTGGCCACACCTTTGTGACCCCCGCTCGTTCAACCCAGTTGTATAGGAGATAACACCCCCTGGGTTAGGCCCCAGGACCAAGGACGGGCGGAGCGGCGGCTGATGCGCGGCGGTGCATGCGCCTGGGCCCCTTTACTTCACGTCTTACCACGACACAAACACTACGCTCTTTTCATTTCGTTTATTGTATGCCATAATTCTGTACTAGATCATCATCATCATCATTATAAACCAATCCACGAAGTTTCATTTACCGCTCAAGACATCCCTGCAGCTACAGTCAGAATCGCATTTAATTTTGTATAATCGAAATGATTAGAACTGCTAACAGACTTCACCTTGCTGGACATATCCGCGTTCATTGCCATAATGTTAATTCGAATATTGAGCCGCCAATAGCTCATAAGGCCACCCTGGCACTTCGACAAATATAATGAATATATTGTTATATTAAGAAAATAAATGTGTAATTATGAACGAGTTAAAGTTCTAGATATAATAATATCTTGGTACAACTCACACAACATCATCCGATCCCAAACTAAGCAGAGCTTGTACTATGGAAACCAGACAATTGATAAACATACTTATATATTTCTAAATACATATATTTTATAGATAAATAACACCCAGACACAGAATAAACCATCGTGCTCATCACACAAAGTTTTATCCTGGGTGGGGATCGAACCCACGACCTCCTGCGTAGCAGTCGGATACACTCCCACCGCGCCACAGAGGCAGTCAGATGGACCTTTATTTTAAATATTTTAATACGTCTGTCCAGTTTAAATTTAGAAAAGTAGCTATTTTAGTCAAGCTTTTAGTTCTCAACGTACAATCTAGTAATATTATAAAATGTTGTAAGCTGCTGTTCTTAATTGCGTAAATATTTTATTGTAAGGCTAAATACCTTTGTTTTGTTGCTCGACGTTTCGACCGTATTTCTACGGCCGTGGTCACGGGTAGAATGGTTCAGCTCACCGGTAGCTTATAAAATTCAAAAATGTGTACAAATCGCGAATGTTTATGAACATATAGTTAAGTAATAGTTAGTATTTCTTGCCTAAGTCGAAAGACTTAATATAACCGATAGGTACTGTGACTAAGTTATTAAATGCAATCAAAACAGTGTTAAGTCGAAAAAGAAAAGTATTGTATCGTTATAAATTGTTATAGATTTGATGTAGGCCTCCTTCAAATTGCGCCATCGAATACAGTTTCGCGCTACTTTCGTATCATTAAGAAATAATAATTTTAATGTTTTTTTTAAAATACCTAATGTTTTCGTAGGTGGTGTTCTTCAAAAATGGTCAGCGCCTTATGAAGTTTGTTCGTGAACGGGACCCTCAGTATGAGCTCTACAACATCACTGGTGCCGAAATAAATGTAAGTCTTATTTTTAAAACTCTTTAGTAAAGTAACTGATTGGATCAGACGCCGCATGGCAGAAATCCATCTTAAATAATAAGGCACCCATTACTGAAAATAGCTTAGCAGATCCAATCCCCTTAAAAAGAGAGACATGAAATAAAGAAATTAGTGACAAGCACTTTCGTCAAGTCGAGTTTCGAGTAGTAGGCGCCTCCGGAGCTTTGACTCGCAATATTTCGCTTCCACGAAGTGAAACTTCGACACGTGCTTCGCCTCAACAAGAGGCGTCTTCAGGAAAGTTCGGCAGCGACTGCGCATGTCTCTACACGAGTATTTTAAGTAATTAGTATATGTACTAAACTTTTTGATGATATTACGAATGTTCAATATCATCGAATATCATCCGCAAAAGTTTTTTTCATTTTTGATACTTCTTTTAAAAGCTGGCACTGGCCTTGAAAAAAGTTGTATGTCTTTAATTTGTTTTGTGTCTTCATTTGATTGTTTTTTTTTGGTTTATTAGTCTCTGTTATTAAATAAATATAAATTGTTTTGTGCTGTGTCTGTACATTGAAAATATAGATAAAACGGTTAATTTTCTAGTCGGCCCAATTTCTACTCGGCCCGAAAAATAATAACAAATATTTTACTACCAAGAATGTACAATTTGTACAGTCAGATAAAAAAAATAGGAATTTATTTTAACCATGACAGTTTTGTATCTACTTCGGTTGATTTTTTATAATTTTATTTTTATATCTTGATTATATTGTAATATTTATTATTGTTTCCTGTTTTACTACGTAACTGTTATATTAACTGACTTAGTTACATTAAGAACTTAAGGAAAAATACCAAACATGATTGAAAACTAAAAATAATAAAAGTCATTTAATTTAGACTACGCAATTATTTGTGATTTTTGTAGATGTTTCTTATTCTGTTGTTTATTTAGAATGATGTTTGTTATTGCTTTTTAAAACATTAAAATTGATTAATAAATTCAAAACAAAATGTATTATATGCATATTGCGATTTTTTCTTTTAAAGGTTTTAAAACAAATTCCTATAGCAGCAATTCTAAACAAAAAGTACAAATCACACTAATATTATAAAGGAGAAAGTTTGTGAGTATGTGAGTGTGTATGTTTGTTACTTCTTCACGTCTAAACGACTGGAGCGATTTTAATAAAATTTGGTATGAAGTTAGCTGACACCCTGGATTAACACACAGGCTAATAAACCGCGGGTAACACCGCAAGGAACGGCTAGTACTATATATAACTAAATGTACTTGGGTGCTACCATAAGTCCTTAATAATAATCAAATATTAATAAAGTGTGATTTTTAAATAGTGATTTTTTATTTTATATTTTAGTCGTAAAGTATTATTACTTTAATATGTTTTTTCATTTCGTTCAAAATGTCACAATCATTACACTCAAAATGTCACAGACATTTTACTCAAAATATCACAGACATTTTACTCAAAATGTCACAGACATTTTACTCAAAATGTCACAGATCTTTTACTCATAGTGTCACAGACATTTTACTCAAAATGTCACAGACATTTTACTCAAAATTCTTTAAATCAGGCCGACTAGGAAATTAATCAAAAAAACTAACCAAAATCGAAAATACAAAAATAGGAAGCTATGCGTCTGTTTGTTTGTTAGTTTATTTATATTACAGAGAGAATATTCTAACTTAGTGTCACAAGCTTCATCAAAATTGTTTAAATATAACCGTTTATAGGTACATACTAAAAAGTACGGCTGAAAAAGATTCCTTATAACTTTCTTTCGTACTAGAAATCTACTCCACTAACCATTTTTACAAATAGACCCTTTATTAACATTATATTTTTATCACAATACTAGTTGTCCCGCGCAACTTCGTCTGCGTAAATCTTCCCCGTTTATGCAACATTTCTCATTGCTGCTCCGCTCCTATTGGTCGTAGCGTGATGTAATATAGCCTATAGCCTTCCTCGATAAATGGGCTATCCAACAGTCAAAAATTTTTTTAATTCGGATCAGTAGTTCCTGAGACTTCCGCGTTCAAACAAACAAATTGTTCAGCTTCATAATATTAGTACAGATTACTGATGAGGTGGGAGTGTATTGTGTGTGCACGCACTACAGTTGCATAATGTAAGGAGTAAGGGCTAATGAGTAAGATTAACATACTCTTAAAATTTTGAACTCTACATCAATATCCATCCCGTATCATATACAGTCCGGCCATAAATACTGTTACATAAAAACTTTTTAATTACTTTGAATTGTGAACAAAAAATGAACGCGTTTATTATTTTTAAAAGTTCTTTCGAGTTCGCGCCATTTTCACATATTTTTTCGTGTTCATTATCAAATTACAATAAGGATTGGGGTGTTAAAGAAAATAGGGTCCACCTCCATGGTGTGGTGGGAGTGTATCCGACTGCTACGCTGTCGTGGGTTCGATCCCCACCCAGGATAAAACTTTGTGTGATGAGCACGATGGTTTATTCTGTGTCTGGGTATTATTTATCTATAATATGTATGTATTTAGAAATATATAAGTATGTTTATCAGTTGTCTGATTTCCATTGTACAAGCTCTGCTTGGTTTGGGATCAGATAGCGTTGTGTGATTTGTCCCAAGTTATTATATTATTATAGGATTGCGGTGATCGCCTTGCACAAAGTGGGTATGGAGCCGTCAATCATATTCCAGACACTTCAAAAGCTTGGTGTCAGCCGTATGTTCGTAGATGGTATTCGACAGAGGACATGTTGTTGTAACACGTCCTCTGTCGAATACCATAAAAGATCTGGGCGGCCGCGTACTGTTAGAACTACAAATGTTATTAATGCTGTTAAAGCCAGAATTCGTCGAAATCCCATTAGGAAGCAAAAAATCTTATCGCGAGAAATGAAGGTCGGGCTCTGTCGCGTATTATAAAACAAGACCTGAAGCACGGTGCTTATCGTCGATATACAGGACATTCCGTAAATCAATCTTTACAATTAAAGAGAGTGGATCGATCAAAACGCCTTCTGTCGCGATACGTAGGTGAAGGGCACAGAAATATCCTCTTTAGCGATGAAAATAATTTCCCGATTGAAGAGCACTACAAGATTGAATAGCAAAATTATATAGTGTACGCTCACAGTTCGTAAGAAGCTGCTCAAATGGTCGGAAAGGTACAGCGTGGTCATCATCCTGCGTCAGTGATGGTTTTGGGGGGCATGTCTTATCGAGGCGTCACAAAGCTACATTTTTGTGAAAAGGGAGTGAAAACTTCAGCCAAAGTGTATCAAGAGACAGTCTTGGATCGTGTTGTGAAACCTCTCAGCAATACACTTTTTAAAAATGTATCGTGGACTTTCCAGCCAGACCTGGTCACAAGGCACGAACTACCCAAACCTTACTTGAAACCAACGTTCCGGACTTTATACGAGCTGAATACTGGCCCTTATCTAGCCCAGACCTCAACCCTTTAGACTACAAATTATGGTCAGTTTTAGAGGACATGGCTTGCTCTAGACGGCATGGCGACATTGAGCCTCTTAAAAAATCTCTGGCGTAATTTCCCATAGAAACCGTGCGTAAATCCCTAGATTCGTGGCCAGACAGATTAAAGGCCTGTATAAAAGCCAAAGGTTTTTGCTGAGACTTTAATAAATATGTACATATAAGTTTTAGTAATACTACATTACTTCACTAAAAAAAATGGCATTTTCATTTGTAACAAAACTTATGGCCGGACTAGGTATAACTGTATATATATTTAAAAAACTTTGTCCTGACTGAATGACTGATAGATTAACGCACAGCCTAAACCGCTGATCGTAGAGATATAAAATTTTGAGGACGTATTACTTATAGAATATAGGCAACTGATAAAAAAGGATTTTCGGAAATTCATCACCTAAAGGGGATACACACAAAAATACAAAGAAAAAAAAAGTGGTTTTAAATTTGTATGACACTCCATCAGTTTAAAGTTACCTTTGTGAAATTTCAGCGTTTTTGGAAAATCAACCCCCAAGTGTTTAAATTAGGGGTTGCAAGTTTCTATCTAACTTCGTCAGTTTTAAAGAAGTTAGATCTTTAAAATTTCGTATTTGGTTTTCTGGTTTAAAATAAAAAAAGACGTTTTTCTGCGTTTTTGGGTAATCAATCCCTAAGGGGTAAAATAAAGGTTAAAAGTTTGTTTGTAATTTTGTCAGTTTTAAAGTTTAATCTGTGAAAAATTTCTTGTGGATCAAGAAACACGTCTTTCAACGTTTGAAAGCGAAAAACAACCCTTAACGGGTTAAAATAATGCACGAGGGCCACGCTTCGGGCGACGGCTAATACATTTTATAAATATGACAAAGTAGCAGTAGTGAGAAAGTTGGTCTGTTACGTTTTCACTCCTAAACCGCTAAATCGATTTAAATAAAATTTACTTTAAGTCCTGGAGAAGGATATAGGATAACTTTTATCGAGGTAACCGTAATAGCGCGGGCATCGATGCGGGGAATTAATCTAGTCTCATATATAAGAACAAACAAAACGACAAGATCATATACACTACTACACGATACGGTTTAGACCGCGACCCGCCGTGGTCGATATTTAGTTTTTTGCATTTGTGTATAGCAGTTTATAACGTGTTTTTTATCTTTTTTATAAATTAAACTTATCTGTGTAATCAAACAAACTAACCAGTCAACAGAGACTAATATTACCTTGTCCCAGAAGGCCAAAAAAATGTAGATAGTTATCAAAAGAGAGTTAATTGACGATAATATTTAAGATAGCACAAATGTGTTTAAAACTTCTAAACTGTACATACAAAATAATATAAAATCCAAAATAATATGCCGGTTCAAAAGATGTACGAAGTACTTCCCTGCCATTATGGTATGACATACGCTGACATACTTCAACCGACTTGAGTACTCACTTTACTCTTTTCCTTTCAATGAAACTGTCACTTGATATCCTTCACTTTGTCACTTTATAAATAATAAAATAGGACCAAAAAAATTTACCAAAGTAATATGATCCATTTTTTTATCGAAACAAAGTTATTGATACCGTCTGTAATAAAAGCTTATAAAACTTTATTGATTTCCAGTTTCCGTCACAAATGTACAGAATATTTTACTTAGAAAATAAGTCATAAATTATAGGCAAACTACCGATAATTTATGACTTATTTTACCTATAATTTAATAGAAAAGAGTAATTATTTATTTCCAGGAATATGGTATACAAAGATCTTAAAATTAGTATAAGTTACACATAGTCTACCTAGAGATGGTTTGAGAGATGGTGAGAAACATTGATATCCTATTGGTCGCTCCTATTGTTCGTAGCGTGATGTTATATAGCCTACAGCCTTCCTCGATAAATGGGTTATCTGACAGTGAAAGATTTTTTTTCAATTCGGATTAGTAGTTCCTGTGATTACCGCTTTCAAACAAACTCTTCAGCTTTATAATATAAGTACAGATTAAAGAGCCTTGCTTGTAATCTTATTTTATTACCTTCTATATCGATAAAATCATTTCGATAGCGATGGTCATCCCTTTTTCTAGCCTTTAATGTTTTTTTAGTCCTCTACTTATCCACCTATTTTGAACTTCCTTATATCCTTTTTTGCTGCGTATTCCAGGAAAGCAAAGTTTATAGGATAGCATAAATAGGTAATGAAATATGTCAAAGGCTTTGTCACTCACTTTTTCACAATGATAGTGATGCCATTGTTTAAATTTTCCATATTTTCCCTACATTAGTCTCTTTTATCTTCATATCAGTGTTTTGTAATTTTTTTGTCCCATGTTATGATCTGATAGACCTAAATTGTGTGTGCTACTTGTGACATTCGATAGTTCAATGTTACTTGCTATTTGATCTATACTGGATTGTTTACTGGTTGGAACCTTGATATGTGTAACTATATTATAACTCGTAATAAGCGATTGTAATTCTTTAGTCTGGTTAATATTCCAGTCATCATACAGTATCTCTTCATATTATTTATTTATTGTATTCAATAATTCCTCGAGTTTCTTTAAAAAGATTTTATATCCGTCCCCGGAACCCCATAAATAACTACTATAATTAAATTGTATTTTAGGAGTTTAATTCCACAACATTCAAAATGGTTAATATTAGCTATTTGTTCAAAAGCTTTTATTGACCTGCTCGCAATATCCTCTCTAACCAGTATACAGGACCCACCTCTTTTTTTAGCTGTTCTGGAGAAGGACGAGGCTAGTTTATAGTGTGACAATTTTAAATTGCTTTCATGTCCATATTTTATGAATGTTTTGCTAAGACATCTAAAATATATCCTACCTATGTGTGTGTTAAGACTGTGATCGTTAAATCAAAAGTATCAATTTAATATAGAACTCCAGCAATAGTCTAATGAAATAATGTCAATTTGTGTTTATTTTCCGATAAATATTGCCTCTTACCTTTATTGACAAAAAAGACATTGTGTTTCATTTACAATTTCTAATGGCTTATTTTCATGTTAATTACTGGTACCATATTTATTATAGGCAAATACATGTTTAGATGTTGATAAAATAATATTGCTAGTGCTTTTGCTTATAATTGTTACTTTTCTCTCGTTATGTCCGTCTGTCTGCCCGTCCGAATGTCACAGGCATTTTTCTCAAAGACTACTCTAATGAATATTGATAAAATTATTATTTAATATGTTGAAAAGGTGTCTTGTAGTAGCCGCTACTTAATTTAATAACTAAATAATAAAAATAAATATTTTTTGGGGGGCACTCCATACATGTAACGGAAGCAAAAAATATTTTTTTTAGCAAATATAAACGTGTGGTACATCATTCGACGGATTCCTAAGGCTTTTTTTGATTTAAGTGAATATTTTTGAAAATAATCGCTACGAAAGTTGCATAATTGTGTCCTCCCCTTATCTTTTGGTATATTTCTGACACCGGTGTCAGGTATTCTCCCGTGCATCCTAGTTTTTTGTATAGTAATGTAGTTTTCTTGTGCTTATCGACCTCTTCTTTTAATTCTTTGTTTTCTAAAGCAAATTATCAATTTCTTGATTAGTTGATTCCAATTTTATAGCTATCTCTAAAAGTTGATTATTCATTAACAGTATAGTTTTATCTGTTATTTTGTCATGCAAACTCGTCATTGATATGTCAAGAATATATTGATTAGCTACATTTTTTATTGTTGTTTGAATGAAGGACTGCAAAGACAAGTATTATAATGTAGCATTCTTCAGTTTTCATGTCTGACTACAAACAATGCAATGCTAAGCTTCCGGCTCTATCTAAATTACAAAACAAATAGTTGATTCATATTTCCGTGAAGAATTGCAATTTACATAACTACTTCCATACATCGTTTGTACATTACCTAGTTGCAACTTTTGACTTTGTCAAGTTTTATTCTTTTTCAATTTATATCCACACTAGCTGTGCCCCGCGATGTTACCCGCGGTTTATTAGCCTATGTGTTAATCCAGGGTGTCAGCTAACTCCATACCAAATTTTATTAAAATCTTTCCAGCCGTTTAGACGTGAAGAAGTAACAAACATACACACTCACATACTAACAAACTTTCGCCTTTATAATATTAGTGTGATTGTGAATAATGTAGGATTTTTTTGTTTTTCAATGAAATAAAGGTATAAAAAAGATTTAGTAAAACTCGTGAGATTTGAAATAGCTTTTAAATACGATTTGTTTTTCACTAAAGGCTTTTTTCGAAACACAATTCTCTCAAACACAGCTCAGCGTCAGTTGGTTAAAGAGAAAGACATTTTACGTTATCACTGCCATTTTTACGGCAAGAATATATATAATAGAGAACTTTGTAAAAAAAATATTACCTCACATATTTTATATCAAAATACACACACGTTTTTATGTC
This sequence comes from Herminia tarsipennalis, assembly GCA_945859575.2. Taxonomy (NCBI): domain Eukaryota; kingdom Metazoa; phylum Arthropoda; class Insecta; order Lepidoptera; family Erebidae; genus Herminia; species Herminia tarsipennalis. The sequence goes on along the minus strand of OX243834.2, from coordinate 24,953,675 downwards.
ATTTTGTGTTAACTAGTAGAAAGTATAGTTAGGTTCGCTGAGTTAGTGCCCACACTGCAGTGTAGACACCGCTGTGACACCGCTGCACCGCGTAATGCCTCGCCGCGCCTTCCTAATGCGGTACAGTCGTCGTGGTCAAACTATAGTTGATGTAATAATTGAGCTGTCAAAACTATTGATATCAACACTATTAATATGCCAGCTGACCCGTGCAACTTCATCTGCATCAATTTTCCCCGTTTGCTGCTCCACTCCTATTGATCTTAGCGTGATTTTATATAGCCTATAGCCTTCCTCGATAAATGGACTATCCAACAGTAATTATATTATGTGTAACAGCATGTCTAAAGTGGGTATTCCAAGTTGCAGTTTAAAATTAACGATGGATCAATCTCATTATATATACACACATATTCAACATCATACACTAATTTATGGCTTTTGTTTCACAGCTTTATTGCAAAGGTGAGAATCAATAATGTTGAACATTATTCCAAATTTGTACATCATACATACCTAACGAACGACTTCACTTGTTTGCGGTACAACGACTGTGCTATTATTAATGTAAATTTCCAATAATAATAATTTATTTTTTCTTTGCAGCTACAGACATTGTCGCCAACGTCGGTGACATTGGACAGGTTAGACTTCACCGCCTCGGGTCCATACGCTTGCGAAATCGCTATAGAAACACCTTTATACTCCAAAGTGTCGAAAATACATGAACTGAATGTTATTGGTAAGTATACCTATTGATAATTCTTACTGTGATTGTTAAAATACATTATAGTTCCTTTTGATAGTTTGATGAAAGGTACTATTAAGGGTACTTACGTTAGCCGCTGTATTATAGGTAGAATTACACAATACAAAGGTAATATTACGTATTTCACTGGTCTATCACTTGACCTTGCCAACTGTTTTATTATGGACAGTTTGTTAGAAATAGACGAAATTCGTAAAATGTATTTATTTATTTCAGCTGTCTGTTTTTTTTAGGATGTTAGTCAGCTGTTTTGCTTTACGGAATCTTGTTCTGTAATAAATTAAAAAGCTAAACTACACATTATACGGGGTGTATGTAACGTTTCAGTTAATGCTTGTGTTTGTTTCAGTTCGTCAGAAATTCCGTCCAAAGATAAAAATCAAGCACAAAAAATTACTGTCTAACGAACACCTTGAAGCAACATGTCACAGTGCCCCCGCACATCCTGCACCACACCTCACCTGGTTCATAAATAATGTAAAAGTAAGTGGAAAATTGTATAAAACTCGGTAAAGAATAAATCACCTTTTATTATTCCAATTCATGGAAAACAGAATTGAAGAAATATAAGTAAGTACACATTAACACATTAATATTATAAAATCTTTTTATACTAACACATTCTTTTCCCCTTTCATATTATTAATGTTATTATCGAAGACGATGTTTTAGTACAATCATAATGTTATGACCTCCTCATATTCACAGTTTTGATTTGAACCCGACACTTATAATATGATCTTACATAACATAACTCGAACTGAAATAAGTATATATATCTGAGTAGACGGCTGTTGCAAACCATGTACCAAGTAATTTGGTTTACAACAGCCGTCTACACTGTTGGAAACCAGCAAGGTCACCTTGGCGGGAAGCCTTGTTTCCAACCGTCTAGAAGACGCTTAATTCAAACTTCAAGGGGTAATTCCGTCTGTAGTCAAGGTATTTTTTTTTTCGCTTACCGAAAAGATTTTATTATTTTGACTACAGACGGAATTACTTACTTACTTACTTTATACATTATTTCGATTGTGCACAGCATGCGCAGCTGATTAATTTAATAATTTGATTAAATTGATTTGTTTATGTAATACGATTGACAAACTTATTAAAACATTGATATTTTCAGTTTATTTCAGTTAAGACCATAAAATCTGTTTAAATTTTTAACTGTCAATATTTCATTTAATGTAAAACAAATGTATACTGAATCTCCCCGTTAAATTTGACTTCAAAGTCACCAGTTTCTACAGAATTTTATTTTAAATCGAATCTGACTTAAATCGATTATAGGACGATAAGCACTTTTCATCCTAGATGTACTTTTTAAAATTGCATGCGTACCTAATCAATTAATGTCATTTACCTGTCATATTCATAGAAAACTTAACTATTGTTGAAAAATATTAATATTCAAAAATAACTCCTACAGAGAAGCATTGATGAATATTTATGAAATCAAGCTGTGAATACCATTCACGTGTTTGAATTTCATTGTCGATTTATTCTAACTTTAGGAAAGGTTGACATCCCTATATTTTACATATTCATGGATTATAGGTTGGAAGGTACTATTATTTTAATTATTATGTCATAGTAATAGCTCGACTGAGTTTCACTAAGCCGTGAACGCTGTAAAACCTTTAAGTACTGCCAACTGCTGACTAATCATAGGTCAGTATCAAATATGTGTTAGGTAACTGTATTGGTCATGTCTGGACAGCAGTGAAAACGTCAACTCCAGTTACTAGACAATAGTGTAAACTTGTCATTGGTATGTTTCGGTTCGTGTAAATTGAAATCGATACTTCAGTTCAACGCACGGCTCCCGACGCTATCCACCCACACACTATTATCAAAAAAGTCAATTTTCTTTTTAGGTTTGTTTATTTTTTCTAGGTTTAAAATAAAAGAGTCACTAGAGTATTTTTTGAAAAGATGTTCAAACGGGCTAATAAATAAAACGTACGTACTTTCTCAATATAGCGCCGTTCGCACGTCACACCTTTAACTAAATGATGGTAGGCTAGCTATCTATTTACTTCTGGATGTCTACATTTCTTTGCCGCTTACTTCAGGATCGATTCACTCGGTATTTATTCTTCTGTACGTCTTCAACATGAAAGTGAACTCATAACCTATCTTGCCGTAAAGTCGTTGTGTGTGTGTGTGTTTTGTAATTTGAAAACCACCTGCAGCAGGTATCTTGATTGAAAGAGCTTTCTAATTCGTACTCCCAATTCTCAGTTACCTTATATATTCCCTTAATCTACTAAAACTACCACACAATTGCCATTGCTCGTATATAAAGAATAACTTAATTCCACAGGTAGATGAAAAACTAACCATACCCCATGGGACAGTCAGCGTGCGGCGTCACCATCACCACCATCAAATGCCATTGTCTATGACCAACTCCTCGCTGGCTTTCCCATTGACGAGCATACAGCTGCATCCTAATCAGACCGTGGACATAACCTGTTTAAGTACTATACCAAGCTATGCAAGTTTGGGAGAAGGGTTTGCTGATGTGCAGAATAATACGGTCACTGGTGAGTAAAATTTATTATAATTTGGATTTAAATCTGGCAGATTACAACATTTTCAATATAAAAACCGAGCAAAAGCATGTCAGAACATCAGTCAGTGTGGGGTTCAGCAGCCTTGAATAATTGCATCAGCAGAAGAGCGTATGTTCAAGACACTTACGCCCTTTTGTTGAGAAACGCAGTTTTTTGACAATAACTCAATGACGGTATATCTGATCACATCCAAAATAATTTTAGTTTAAAGTGCTTAATAAGCGCGCTACCTTTGTGATTTTTTTTCATGTATTTTGGTCACAAAGTTCAACAGTTAAGGTTGGGGACACAATTTATGCAACTTTTGGAGCGATATAATGTAAAACCATAAAATGTTGTTAAAAGACTTGTCGAATGATGTGCCACGCGTAAATGTTTGCTGAAAAAAGATTTTTCAACTTCTGTTACATGTATAGAGTGCCCCCCTAAAAATGTTTATTTTTATTTTAGCTATCAAACTAAGTAGCGGCTATAACGAGACACCTTTACACCAAATTTAATCATTATTCATTGAGTAGTCTTTGAGTAAAATGCCAATAACATAGGTACGGACAGGCAGACAGACATGCGAAACTATAAGGATTTTACTTTTGTTACCGCAAGTAGGTATTGTGTTCAAGTTTCGATTACTGACTATTTACAGTTTCTCTATCTTTCATTCACCTTCATTATAAAGACAAAAATTATATTATTCCATTTTATTATTCACACACTATTGTAAATAAAATGCAAATTGTTACAGGGAGATATGGTCAAATTCGAGGTTTTTTAACATAATTTTATTAAATCTGAGTACCTGCCTCAAAAAAATTTAACTTAAAATGAAGAGGTAACCTACCTACCTATCTTTTCATTTTTAGGGTTCCGTTGCCAAAATGGAAAAACCCTTAAAGGTTTACCATGTCCATCCGTCCGTCCGTCCGCAGCTTTGTTCAGAGACTGTTAGGGCTAGAAGGCTGTAATTTTGCATGGGTACACATATTACTTAGGCCGACAAAGAAAAGGAAGAAGAAAATCTTGAAAAACACTTTTTTTAGGATACCTCCCGTATATGTAAAGTGGGGCTGTGATTGGGTTTAAAGTTGAATGTGATGTTGGGTATGTGAACAAAAAATCTTGGTAATATTTAGTATATGTAGTGAAATTAAAAGGAAAACTATCACAGCTAAGTACGCTATACAAATTTACAGGTAACAGGTGATAAAAGTAGTAACAATTTTTTTTATTTTTTGAATAGAAAATTATATATTATGAAGTAGGTATAGCGTTGTAAGTATGAAACAAGAACAACAGAAAACCCACTTCTTGAACCGCATTATTCGGATGGGGGGACTACGGAACCCTACATTGTACTTGGCCCGGCATGCACGTGCCCAGTTTTTTAAATTAATTGATTATACGATCAATGAAAAAGAGATCATTCAAAAAAGTAAAAAAGTTTCAAGTCGTTATTGAGATTTGACAAAAAGAAATCGGTTAACTGTTCCATAATAATGCAATCGAATAAGGTGCCATTATAGGTACAAATACTTATTTTAACATACACTGCTGATTAAATTTGTTAAACAATACATTTGTATTGGATTCATAAAAGTCTCTTTGCCGCTAGGGAAATAAAAAAGGATGTGTGTTAATAGGTTTACATCAAGCCTAATTCGAGATGTAATCAAAATCCGATCACATGTTGCGAAGTCAAATTAAACCTGCCATTCATTGTAACGTTGTTTTAGGATTTAATTTGTACATTATTTGTATTAAGCGTACTAACATTTTATATTACAAAATAGTAGTACCTATTAAAAATCCTAAAGGTAGATAGAAACGCTTTCAACAGTGTTTCTTTAAAAACTAGGTTTTTAAAAATTACAGACGCCGAAACCACTTTAAATGATGTCTTGTGCAAAAGCAACTAAAATTTTAGCTTTGCAAAGTTAACCTCGTTATGAAGCGTCGTAAATTCACGTCAGAATTTTGTTTAAATAATGTTTTCTTTTTCAGTTAACGTGGTTCGCATTGAGCCAGCACCGACTCAGCTTCCTGTCAAAATCGTTAGTCATGAAATTAATTTATCGGTCCGCTGTTGTGCAGAGTGTGTACTACTTGTTTTAGCCATGATTATGTGCCATATCTACTACTAAGCTCATATAAGTTAACTACTGTTTCATAACATCTGTCAAATTTGTTCTCATGTATAATGTACGAGTATGTTTCATATTAACTGTAACATCGGTCTTATGATATGCCACCGTAGGAATGTTTGATAAAGGTCGACTTATATTGTTACTCGTGGAGTACAACAACGGTTGTTTGGAATAGGTTCAATTTGCTACAGATATCGCTGCATTCAGCGTGGCTCGGCAATATGAGGCACGTTTCGTGCATGTTCATCATACCTCTTTTGTAAACTATATTAGCCCTGTTACAGCTCTCTATTTCACGTGGAATATTACTTACCAGCAAATTAGAACGAAGTTCAACTTTACAACAATTCGATAAGCTTAATATTGTTTAAAGAATTGAAGTACTTATATGTATTGGTTTAATGAGAATCAAACATTGTTTCCTTTAAAAAAATATTTATACGAAATACCTATAACGTAATTCAATCCAGATTAATATACCTAATGTAAATAATTTAAAATCCCATGATAGCACATTTAGATACCATTTAAATAACTCATCAAAATAACATTTTTAAGTATTTATATTTAGTAGGTATTCAAAGGTCATTCTTTTTATATTTCATTCACTTTCATTATTCAAGTGGCACCAGCCACTGTTTTGTATGAAATATATTTCATTAAACTGAAACAAATATTTCATAAGGTTTGATCAACTTCTGTTGTCCCGTTTCGTTTCTTCCAATATAATGCAATCATGGTTGATGCACATTAAAGACATTTAGGTAGGTATCAATTTTACTTTCCATGAGAACTTAAGTAATTTCTAAAAAACTATCAATATGACAACATACCCTTTAAAAACCTGTTAAAAACACTATGCATTCTGAAAAATACAGCTTCTAGATAGCATATTAAAAAATAAAAAGTCCCAGATTTTAAGTTAGACCTGAACAATTCAACTTTACAAACCGCATCCAATTTCCATTTTGATTTTAAGTTTTTGCGTGTCGCGCACTCAAATATACCGGCAAACAGACCAATGGACTTCTAAATAATTTGTTTTAAAAAGTTTATTTGTCTGTCTGTTGCTGTTTTTTATATTTTTACTATTTAAGAAGATAGCCAGTTAGTTTTACTATAGGTACCTTCGTGTAGACAAATACCTAATGTCTATTGTAATAACTTTTTCGCCTTTGATAATATAAGATTGCGTGCAATTAATAGTGAGGTTCTGGTACAATTTTGACAGGTGTTATGGTATAATTTAAAACACAGAAATATTTTCAAAATTATATGTTAAATCGATTATAATCGGTGTGACCCCGATATGAATATCTATCTGTAAAACCATACTGCAAATAACTGTTAGTTTTAATGCTTTCTGGACCCATGGTACCCCTGGAAGACATCCTTGAAAGTGTCACGGGAACTTGGATTCGGCACCCCCAGCTACAACGGTGTGCCGTTGGTATCACAAGTTCTATTTACTAGTTCCCATGACCCCACCAATCGGGTAGTGAGACGAATCGTAAGAAAATAATTTCAAAATGTACCTAATTATATTTTAATGCGCAATTTTAACTTATATACTAAGTTTGTTTTATGTATGTAAAAGAAAATTATGCGTGCAATGATTATGCTCCTCGGTATGTCAATACTGTTATATCTAGTTGCTGTATAGTTGGCCTTTAGTTAATGTTATTTTGTTTTTTTTTTGTATATAAATTTGCATAAAACAGTTCAATATTTAAAAAAAATATGTTGGTCGTAATCTATATCTATTCTATTATTATACCTTAAGAGAATAGAAAGCAAGTAAACATAGAACCACTGCACATATTATAAAAAACAAAATGGAAAAAAAAAAAATTGTAACATACTGAAAGTTTCTGGATTCTGATAAATAAGACTAGATATAATATACTTACGATATATTTATTCCAAACAATACTAATTTCACACAAAACAAACACACAATATTAATTTATCAGCTATGTTTATTCCATTAATCGTGCATATACCAAAACCTATTTCACTAAGGCCTCATACATATAAATTTTATATACATACGATAACATAAATCGTTTATTTTCTGATATAGATGGAGTCGCGGTAGCTAAGGCAGATACTTGTATGATAGATCAATGTCCCTAGATCGCAACCATACATGAAAATTTTATTTCACTCCTTACCCAGAATATTCGAAGCATTTGCAAAAATGTTGATGCCCTCACCACACTTCTTGCAAGAAGTGGGTCGATGTGGGATTACATAGTTTTAACCGAGTGTTGGCTAATAAAATCTCTCCCCCTTCCTCTAATCGACGGCTACGTATCTTCCAGTACTAATCACCACAAGACCCAAAACGAAGGCGTTGTTATATATTACCGCAAACACCTCTGTGTCACAGTTATTCAACTTTAGTCCAAAATGCCAACTGTTTAACACTCAGATTGAGTAAAGAAACCGTGATAATAGCCATCTACTACTACGACAACTGATACACATACTTATATATTTCTAAATACATATATATTATAGATAACTTATACCCAGACACAGAATAAACCATCGTGCTCATCATACCAAGTTTTATCCTGGGTGGGGATCGAACCCACGACCTCCGGCTTAGCAGTCAGGGTCACTAACCACTAGACCAACAGGTTAGTCACCCCAAATATATACATACATCCCAAATGTAAATTTGAAAGCAAAAGAATCGTCACTGAGTGGCTACTAGGTTTGAATTTTGCAGAAACAGAAATATTATACTTCACTCCTAGTGAGTGTCTCTTAAGATGGAGAGGGTCTGGAGATCTGTCGTACAGGTTTTGAACCTACTGCAGTCTCCAGCTCTCATAAGGTTAAGACACCCATGGTATGAGAGAAATAAATGATTTTATTATTATTTATTCCTAGCTGTCCCGCGCAACTTCGTATGCGTCATTTTCTAGCAATATTTTTCATTGAATCTCAGCTCCTTTTGGTCGTAGCGTGATGTTATGTAGCCTTCCCTGATAAATGGGCTATCCAACACTAAAATATTTTTTCAATTCGAAACAGTAGTTTCAGAGATTATTGCGTTCAACCAAACAAACAATTAAAGAAACAAACTTCAGCTATATAATATTAGTATAGATTTCGAAGGGATTTGTGAAACGTGATTCATTTCAATTTCAATTTATTTATTCCATATACATAAGATAACCAGATATAACAATTATTACAAATGTTTACTTAAATTTCTACCATAATAGTTATGCCATACTAGCTAGTATGGCATACATAACTAGGAAAACCTGTGTTTCAGGCGAATAGTGCATAAAAACAACGATAATCACTTTTTAAAACATTTTAAAAGTAAAAATTAACTATGAGTGAGATATATAGAATAAAGATAAAATATTAAGACAACACTATATAAATCAATGAAACAATAGCTGTAAATTTATTTTAATTAATATTAATTATTAATTAATATTAAGCAATTAAAATAATTAATATTAATAAAATAAAAACTATATTTACTTGAGTACAATTAATAATTTTTCTGTATCTTCGTAAGGCATATTTTGGAGGACTTCCTTAAGATTCTTCTTAAAATTTCCTAGGGTCATAGAATAAATATTTGCAATAGCATTTAGCCTATTATAAAGAAGGGGTCCTAGTAAGATGTAGAACTTGGCTATGAAAGCATGTTTTATTGCTATTTCTCTAATGCAAACTATATCTTTTCTTCGTTTATTAATGTATGCAAGTCTGAAGGGAAGACAAGTGTGCTGCTTTGTTACTATGTTCATAATAAATAATTGTCGAACTGTTAGTACTTCACAAGATTGGTAGAGTAGGTTAGTGAGATAAAGAAAAGGGCGGAACGTAGACACTTTGAAGATAGCTCTCTGTCCTCGCTCAATTGTTTATAACAATGTTTTACCAGCGCCACCCCATGTGGTAATACACTAAGTTAATAGTGACTGGCATAGGGCAAAATAAACTTGTTTAATTCGTTAAAAATCTGCAATGTAACGTAACTTTTTAAAAACAATTATTAACTTACGGATTCTGCTATTTAAAGCTTCTATGTGGTATTTAAATGTAAGGGTTTCATCTAAAATAATACCTGGGTATTTTAATTTATTTGTATTTTAATGGCGAGACAAGTGAATTCAGTCTCAGTGGTGATTCTGCAATAATGAGCATAATATAATGTTGGGGTAGTTTGTGTTTTCGGGACTTAACACCTTGCCCTCCACAAAAATTAGTTTTTTTCCGCATTTAGTGTTAGTAAATGGTGCTGAAGCCATTTGTTAACTCTGTTAAACCCATGTTGCGCATGCATGTAAGCTTTGTTTTCTGAGCTTGCTGAAAAAAGAAGAGCTGTGTCGTCAGCATACGATACGATTATGCCATGATCTAACTTCAGGTTACACAAGTTATTTATATAAATTAGGAAAAGGCTAGGGCTTAAAATACTGCTTTGGGGAACTCTAAAAGGCGGATTATTCTCATCATTACTCAGTATATTACCAATCCTCACGCATTGAGTCCGTCCTTTTAAATAACTAGTAAAAAGTTTAAGTTGAGTGCCTCTTATACCTATACTTTCAAGCTTACGCAATAGGATCGGGATGGAAACTGTGTCAAAAGCCTTCACGAGGTCCAGAAAAATTCCAAGTAATCTGAAAATTCAGCAAGGTTATTTAACATTCCCAATCAGGTTAATAGGTACATGAGTAACCGTTGTTTGTAAATAATTATAAAAACCGTCCCAACTAATCAATTCAAAAAATCATTTTACTAATCTGAGTGTTATCCTTTACAAATGTTGGCATCAACCATCTCCACTTTCTAAAATAGATTTTTTTTTGTTATTGAACATCACCAAAGGAGGTCATGAACTTATTTAAACGCATGCATAAATATTTGACAACCAACAAATATATCAACCAATCCCTTTTTATTACTGACACTATTTTACATTTTTAAAATCTAAAACTTGAAATAATTCCGAATATTGTAGAAGTTCTTTAATTTGAGGGGAGAGTTTATCATCAAATGTTTGACAGGTACGAAACCCATGAACATGATTTTTTTTTTTCAATTTTCCATGGATTTTGATACATATCCTATTCTGAATGAAGACTAATCCAAAAACACACAAATCATAAATATTGGTCCAGGCATCCTTGAGTTATAAATGGTGTAACTAACACGACTTAGTTTTATTTATATAGATTAGAATTTATTTTGATAGTAAGACACAATTTTCGACGCCACAATGAAAAACAAATGACAGTTTCGCAAATTAAAAAGTAACATGTTCCCAAAGATTTCCATTTTCGTACTCCATAATTGTTTTTTCATTATTTTATTGTAAGTGGCCAGATCCAAAAACTTTCAGTATGCCCCACGTATAATTTCAATAAATTTCTTCGGAGCCAAATCAAAATAAAAACTCTCGCTCAACAAAATTATTAGGTGTAAAAATAAAAATAAATACCTATGGAAATAAATAAACAATGGCGTCGACGATGGCGGCGATTTCTTCGCAGGATGGAAGATTTTTCTATTTTGATTACGTCTATGTAGGATTGTGTGGTAGGCACTTTGAAATAGGTACATATCATATAGTTCCACCAGCAACCTGGTCGAAATCAAGGCGGGCGGCTAGTAATACCTACATAACTCGGTATTTGACGGTTAAGGCAAATCTCCTTTGACATGAGATTGTTGGCGAAAGCAACAGAAAAAGCCACACACTGATTCTTGCAAATAATATTTTATTCACAAGTATTCAGAATAATATATATTATTTAGACGTTCAAATGGCAAACTAGATAGAACCTACTAAGGCAACCAAACAACTGATAAAAAACCTTAAATACATATTTATAATTTAATCATGTTCATCGCATAAAGAGTTTTATATTTAATTATAGGTGTATGGTTCTATGTTTGAACAAGGCACTAACCAGCCAAAAGAAAAAAGGCCAGTTATGTAATAACCTACATTTTACTGTTAAAAAATATTTTTACGTATGAAGTTTTATAATTTATTGACCTTAACCTATGTGTGCGCTACTTTTTCTCAATAAACTTCTCAACGCTTCTTGGAATACTTTGTATATTAATGTCTTAACTTATGTATGCGCAATTATGAGACTGAATTAGGCAATTAGAAAGTAAATCGACCCTATTTGATTCACACCTACTAATGCTAAAGCACCTGAAAAAAAATGTATAACTGGCCTAGCCAGAAACAGATGTACCTACGTACTTTATGTTTTTTTTTAGATTAAGCAGAGTCAAAATTTAATACAATATAATTGCATATAGAGATAAAAATAAACGAATGAATTTAACACTTACGAAAATTAAAATTTCTTAAGGGTAAATAAACTTGAACCATTCAAAGGGGTGTTAATAAAATGAAAAATAAATTTCGGCATAAACCTTATTTATGAATTGGAAGTCTATAAATGTGATGCTTTTAGTCTAGTGAGAAGCCGTTATGGTATTTACAAGGTTTGAAACCTGAACTATATACCGAATAAAATAACATAATTTATGCAGACCGACTTGCATTTCCACGCTTTAAATTCAAATGTTTTCATAAATATACATAAACAAATATGTTATTAATTAACTGAACTAAATTATAGCGCTGGGTACCAAAATTAAATAATGCTAGGCATACCTAACAATAATTTCTTTATTATTTACCTATCATAAATGTCTACGAAATTACAATAAATATAGAGACGTATAAGTTATGTGAGATGACTAAATAGGTAAATGAACATTGAGGCCAAATCAGCATTCGGCAACAAAAAATATTATTTACTTAGTATAAACTATTTATTTTAGATGCTTGTAATATTTGAGGAATAAAGTGATAAATTGAGCATTGTACGACTACATGATATGACGTGTTGTTTTTGACTTCACACAATAGCTACTCTAAATGTGGCCAAAATATAACGAGACAAATATGCAAATGTAGCAAGTAAATTATAACAATTGATAAATTTCAAAGTAATTTTATTTAATTGGATTTTTTCAATCTAAACACACATATTATTTACTTAAACCCTTTATGTTTAAATTAATATGTACATTATACTTAGCAAAATGTGCCAGAATAATGAAAGAATAAAATGTGTCACTAATTAACATCTATGAACACAGGGATAGACAATATTGCAAATAAAACGGTATAGACAGGTACGGGGCTGATATGCCAGCATATTCGAGCGCTCAGTGGAACCTGTCTATGTTCGTAGCGTGTTTGTCGAGAAATATACAAGAAGCTTCAAGAAATCGTTGATAATTTCTAAGCATTCTGTTCACATACAATCACAAAGTGGTTTATTTTGGAATCTCCTTTCGATGGAAATTAAATCGCAAAAAATATTAATTAAATAGATTATGGCCACATTAGAAGTGAATTGTGTGTTGTCATAATAATATTGATGAGGCATGTCAGGAACAATTGAGTAACAAAAACATATCATGATTAGGAGTGAGTATTTGTAAATTTTATAAATGTTGTCGAAAGGAAGCTTATAATTATTATAATTCCGTTGATATTATAAGGCCTACTTGCACTTTCAAATTTAAAACTCGATATTAAGTAGTCGTAACAAAGTGTGAATAGGAATTACTATGATATAATCAAAGAGTAAGAGTAATTATAATTTGATGAACACATATAAAAACAAGTGTATTAAAATCGTAATATCAATACAATATAAATATATCAATACAATAGAAAATATCAAATCGGATATCCAGATAAAAAGAAAAATTAAATGATTACGTTGAATAAACTTAAAAAGAAGTTAGAAACATCTATTACAAATTTGATTTTTCATTCATTTGCAAGTAGGTATTCATTATGTAAACAAATTTGTATTTGAATGTTTTTTAATGGCATATTAATGTGAATTAAAACTATAAATTGTAATCTTGTAATTAGCAAGGCTTAAAGCGTAACGTTGGTAGATAAATGTAATGTGTGTGAAATTTCTGTAAAATAAAGTAACATTGTAAAATAGATTAATGATCATAATCTGAAATTATTAATGTAGGTACTGTAAAAATATTTCCGTCACATAATATTCACGCATATTTTTTGTTCGAAGGTAAACTGTATTAATCCTTTTTTATGATAGAATTATATGTATATGCATATTTATATCATGCGTCAGAATAGAAACAGAAACCATTAATTTTGTTAATAAATTTAAATATCATCAGATATCTGATTCCAAATATTTGTTACACAGATTTTAAACAGATAGGTAGGATATTAAGATCCTAAGATCCTATGCAGTTTTCATTTCGTATTCCCCTTGAACGTATTATGTTAGATAAACTTCCTCTCCTTCCCCATTTTGCTATGTACGTACACCTAAGTTAGTTAAATATAAAGTGTAGTAGAGCAATGTGCCACAGGGGTAAATACTAGCCATGTTTGCTTACACCAATAACAGAACACTATGTAATTAAACTCAAATTTACTTTACCGTACTCTCGGTGACAGCAAAAAACATAATACGACTGATAAAGCATGCAGTGCTCGTGATTATATTTACTCCTGTGATTTTTGTAAAGGTGACGTTCCACTCAATATAATTCATCATAAATTAAGGATTCAACAAAATGGTTTTGTAGTTAATTTTGACACTTTTTCGAAGGTTATAAAATAATATAAAAAAATCATGATAGCATACTATCATGATTTTTTTTTAGTATGTATTTATACTTTTATTGAATGTGTTAGATATAAGATAGAAAACTTGCATACAATCATAATTTTATGAAAACTTGCTGAAGTGTCAAAATGCTTAAATGTAAAATTACTCCAGAGTTTTATTCCATAATACACATTCCCTCCCATTAGATCAATAATATCATCATCCCCATTACAGTTGAACGTCACCTACATATGCATTGAAATCAAAAAAATAATAATTTACTGTATTTTCTATATTGATGATGTAATTCATGCAGGCTATCGATGTCTTCCTTATTGCTATACACTCTTTATACAAACTGTAAGTCTTATTGTAAGTTAGATTTTATATTGTAATAGTTGTAATGTGGTTTAAAAATGAATCAATGGTACTTTTTTCTTTGATATGTAATATCTGATTTTACAGTGACTTGTTGCTTAACGCGATTTTTTTGGTAATTAGTGTTGCAGTGCAATTTCAGCTCTGCAATCAAATGCCAAGGGATTGCGTGACTAAATCGATGTTAATTATATTCTACAATGAGGTACCGAAGTATAAGAGACTACATAGTATGTATAGTGTGCGATAGGTAAGTTTTATTACTCAATACATTTTAAACCGCCCTATAGAAAATAAATGTGTAAAGCATATATTTCTAAGAAAACTCATTCACAATGTTATTTTATATCGTTTTCGCTTTACCTGATAACTTCATGATATTGTACGGAATGTTCGTTTTGATGTTTGGATATTTTACACTAATATTGTAAAGTGTAAGTATAAAAATGTCTTATGGTACACGTAATAAAACTACAACCAATTAACCTACATAATATAATCATTGGAAATACAGCTACTTATCACTTTTATCAACAGGCTACTGAATGAGAATGTCAAAGTGGGTGAGATATAGAGCAAAGTAGAACACATCTATAGCTACCTACGGTTGTTATGTATGTATTTTCACATTACTGCGTTCTATGTCCAAACCCATAATCAATTAAGTTGAAGGGATAGCAGGAGACAGCTGGGCTGGTAGTACTATAATGAATAAATGTTTATTATATTGTGTGTTTCATCGTGTAACAATCTGTTGTGCTGGATTTGTATGGAAAATTATGTCTAATATTTACAAGATGTGAAATTTTATCTCTTTATAATATAAATGTATTACACGTTGGTTTACACATAAACACTTTTGTGTCATTTACTAACCTTATTTGTTTATACCTTTTTATTTATTACACCCCGTCTCTACTCCAAATTACAATGATCTCTATGTCTTAGGTGTAATATTTAGTACTATATAGGGTTACTGATAATTCAACGTATTCCTTACAAGACGTAGGCTATAGCTGGGCAAAATGTAAGAAATTAAACCACATAGGTACATTTTCCACCGAAATTGGATTTGAACAAATATTATTGCCATAGTAAATGAGAGCGGAGTTCACTTCAACGTATGCCCTAGTAGGAACAAGATTTGTTAGTTTCCTCCTTATATCATAGGACTATTCACACACAGCCATCTGCAGACTAGGCAGAGTTTGTACTATGGTTACAAGACAACTGATAACCTTTTCCGACTATAGTCGAGAGGCGTAAATTATCATCCATCCACGGCCGACTATTTCCCATAGCATATATGACTTTATGCCGATTTTGGCTATAATGCAGACCACTAGTGCTACAACAAACACTCCTGCGCGTGCACACATGTTACCTCTGACACCTACACATTAAAAGAGCACGTGTTGCGACACTACGTCTGTGGCCGGATGATTTACATACAAATTTCAATCATCAATCGGTTGTGAATGGTACATATTATTTTATTCATAATCTAAGGAAATTATAGCTTATAGTTGTTGCTGGCTATTTTAACGTATCTTGAGTGTGTTTTTGAATTTGCTGGCGACAAGTGCATGTGAACAAGAAATAAGTCCTTATATCTAATAACTGTCGAAATATCTTGCTATTATTATATGTAGTAAATATGGTAGTAATTATAACTGTTGCTATTATTACTACCATATTTATAATTGTAATCGCGAAAACTTATTGCAGACGTCGTCGGGTAGGAGAACAAAGTCTACATTCAATACTTGGCAATCTAGACGATTTCATCTGTGGTCGTTAGTGCCGTAACACACGGTTTAGGATTCGCTTGGTATGAATGTCCACACATGGTTACGCCTCTGGCCGTTACTACTAGAAATGTGGCAATCTGCCTCCAGACGTGATGCCATTCTAAACAAAACCATCTCAAATTGTTTAGATGGTTTTGTGTCCATGAAAATATTAAGAAGTTGTTTGCCCAGCAGAAGTTCACACTCAAGATTTGCCATTGAACTATGAAGCGCAGCATTTGATCCAAGATCAGAATAACGGACTGAATCAGAAACAAAATGCCGTCAAATACAAATGAGATTGAGCCGGACAAACATGTCTGTCGCATCTTAGAAGAGATGTGGACAAAAATCAGCACTGAGTGGAGTCCTCAAAACATTAAACGACATGGTGGCAGACCCTACGGATTCATTAATTCAAATCCCTTTTTGACATGTTACAAAAAAGTACTCAATAGTAGAATAATTTACTATTGAGATAATTAGCAGATACATTTTAGCTCAATATAAGTTTTTGGTGTCATAATTTGAAATAGAGTTTATGTAATGTAATAAAATATTTGATAAATTTAGTGAACTATATGTATGAACCTTAAAACTACTTAAAATGAATTACAAATAAACATAAATTAATAAAACAAATAACGAAACGGCTGGTAAAGGGAATGTAATGAAAGCCGTAAAGCCGACATAAGTAGCGCGCTGTAATATCAGAGACAGTGCGTCGGTGCGTACGAGAAGGTCGGTATGTAAAGATGCAGCGTAGATAGGCAGAGATGCACTTCTTGCTGTTTATTACTCGAGAACTCTCGCTTTACCGACTTTTGTCCAATTTTTCCCCATAAGGAGTTCTCTTTAGAAGCATACAAAATTTCAAAGCATATCCTATTTGAAATTTAGGTTTTACATCTGCAAATAACACACAACTAGTTTGGAATAGGTAGAATAACTAGTACAAACTTTTACAAAAATACAATTGATCTCTAACCTATCGTAAAAATAGCAAAGAGAATAAATATATTTTGTCAAAGCGACAATTAAATTTACTAACAAAGCTTTTACAATTTATTTCCAGAATGGATAAAATTGTATTCTTCTAATGAATGAATATGAGAACAAATATAAATATACATAGAGGGTAAGGATGAACACTAAAATTGCTGCATTATAAGTAAAAGTTAAGAGGTTTTAAGGTTTTAAAGTCCATTTTGTAATACTTGTTGCTAAGTACCGAAGGACAACAGAAATACTGCCTAAAATATTTTTAAAGAAGTTAATGAAATAGGTAAAAGTTCCAAGGTCCATTTGACGAAAAACGTTTGCTGCCCTACGGCCATTCACAACACCCGAGGGCTTCACTCATTACCCAAGTTTTAAAACAGGCACTCGAACAGGTTACAGTTACAGCCTATTAATTTCTGAGAAAGTTTATAACGAGAGTAAAATAGGCTCCATTAATAGTTTTCATAATGACTTTCTAGCTCAAGATATGGAGAGCAAATAAATCCAAAACAATTGAATCAGTAAAGTTGTAACATAGCGCAGTTAGCTCTGACCTTCATCGAAATCGTCCCGGAAGATTTGAACTGATATAAACACTCGTATTTTGCGAGATTTGGTCTATAGGATAATGCTGGGATCAGTCAAGCGTGTTCGAAGGCCAAATTGCGCCTTTTGTTTTTATCCCTCGGCTCATCTCGGCGAAAATCTTGTTATACCCACTGTTACGGACTTTTTATATCCACTACGCATCGATGTGGAGCGGTATTAATAATAAGAAACTGCAAAATATTGAGTGTATTGTAGATCGAAGTAGGTAGATGAAATAGGCAGTTTTCGGCATTAAAGGTGGTTAACAAAAATAGTTTTATAAGTACAATGCACAATCACTTCATGTCTTAAGAAAAAAACATAAAGATGAAAAAAAAACAGCCGGGTTTACTTTTTCTTTTCATTAAACAGTTCCCCACACAGTACCACAATGCGCTTCAAACGTCGTCATTCCCAGCCACGTACAACCACTTTGAGAAATCTAAAAGACCGGCAATGAATCTGCCACGCCACTGATATTACAGATGTCATGTGAGTAGCTGGTCGTTTGCCCCCTACCCCATAATGAATAGTTCAACACTGAATATTTTTTACAAAGTACTCTTGTTATGTATATACATAATATAAGTACTTTGTAAAAAATATTTTGTATTTAAATAAGAACTTAGAATGGCCGCATAGATAACGAGCATTATATAGGTAGGTATAACGACGCTTTGTCATGAGTCTTAATAAAGAAAACTAGGGTTACGCTTTACAACGTTATTTTTGATATAGCACAAACTTGAAAGTAGTTTGCTCAGAATTAGTAACACAATCCATTGAGGTAGTTTTTGGATCATGTTATATTATTTTGCAATTAATGAATTAATCAATCATTAAATCATTATATACTGAAGATATACTAAAGATTCCATGTGCTATACCCATATTAACGCAAATAAATGAATTATTATTATTAATTCGTTAAGCATTCTAACAATCCAAATCCTGTTCACAATGTGATATAAAATGTGAATAATATACCATGGATTACGTGCTACGGGATGTAATGAGCACAATAGCGCAAAGAACATACGACAAATTGAATGGCATAGAACTGTGCAAGTTTTCAATATTTTCTTTTTCTTTTTTTAAGTGATTTCTTGAAGTAAAAATCTTGTTGAGGTGTCTGAGCTATGCACTATATCAAAAATAACTTTTTATTATTACTATGATAGTATAAAGTAACCTAAAAACAAACAATATCGAAAAACAAAAACAAACACAAAACCCTGTGAAAAAATACTGCAGTGAAATTTAGGTGTAGAGTCAAACCTAAACGAGGGATCGCTCTGAGTACATGTACCGCAGAATGTCAATAAATGATCTGAGGCGTGAGATTGGAGTGATACAGCTCGAATCCAACGAACTTGTAGATAACACTGATCGAGTGGCTATTTTGTAAACAGTAAAAGTGATTTTTGAAGATGGGATAGTAAAATTGTCGAAATATCACGTTCGAAAATATATTTTTTTAACTTTTTTACAGGAGAACGTTTAAGTTAAAGTTTAAGGCCTTATTCGCACGAACGCTTTTTTACGCGCGTTAAAAACACGTTTAAGTCATCAGAATCTATTCCCAATGCCCAACGTTGAAAACACGACACTGCGCGATAAATAAATACGTCGCATTTTGAAAGCGCTGCCGTCTTAACGTGTACCTGTACACGTTGAACGAGCGCTCAGTCGGCGTCAAACTGTCCTGAGGATGCCTCGTGTAGAAGCGAAATACGTGTCGAAGTTTCACTTCTTGGAAGCGTATTATTGCAAGGCAAGGAGGAAACGCAACCGGAGGTGCCTACCACTCCAGTTGATAAGAGTACCTGTCACTAATTTTCTTTGTTGCAGGTCTCTCTTTTTTTAGTGCAGTGTGTCAATCTATTGCGATTGTTGTATTAAGGGCATTTCCTTACTACTTCAATCGTAGTGATTCACAGATTGAGGGTGGTATCCTTCCCTTATAATCGACAAAATAATACTCATATAAAGAAAACTAGTTTAAACAAGGCACAACAAAACACCGTTTCTAAATATGTAGGTAGGTCTACTGCGACCAACAATGACAACATTGTATTTATTGAGATACTAGCTTCTTGCTTTTAAAGATTTGCATTAGGCTTTGTAGCGAATGCTTACATCATAGCAACTATCTATGTATCAAATTTCAACCCAATCCATTCAGAAGTGTAAGCTGTGTGTTGATATATCAGTCAAGCATAGTTTCCTCTTATGCCTTTTAAATATACCGATAGCTGATCCTTGGTTTCGTCCGCGTCAGATGAGAGGACTAGAAAAATTGGGCACCTACAATACAATCCTAAAGGTGCTGAGACTTTCTTTGTTTTAACTGTTATTTCAACCACTTGAGAACAATTCAACAAAATTTGATAAAATTAGGTACCTACAGTGCTACTTTAAAATCCTGAGGAAGAAACCAGGAGAAACATTGTTTGTATGTCTGTAGCATGTGATATATTTTTTTATTATTAACGTTAAAAGTTTAACATAGGCTATTTTAGGGTACGCTATGCTGTAAGGGTGACACAGGAATTATAGAGGAACGCTAGGAGGCTACTATATGATACTGTAACCTTTTAAAAATAAAATCTTTATAAGTACTCCGGCCATAAATATTGTTGTTACATAAAACCAAATTATTTTTCACTTTTTAATTACTTTGAATTTGGAACGCATTTATTATTTTTAAAAGTTCTTTCGATTTCGCGCCATTTCACATATTTTCTCGTGTTCATTATCAAATTACAATATGAATTGGGGTGTTAAAGAAAATATGATTGCGATGATAGCCTTGCACAAAGTGGGTACGGAGCCGTTGGTCATATTCCAGACACTTCAAAAGCTTAGTATCAGCCGTATGTTCGTATATCGTACTTTCAACAGATACAAAAACACTTCTATTCCTCTGTCGAAAACCATAAAAGATCGGAGCGGCCGTGTGCTGTTACAATTACAAAGGCTGTTAATGCTGTTAAATCCAGAATTCGTCGAAATTCCATTAGGAAGCAAAAAATCTTATCGCGAGAAATGAAGATTCCCGCTAGGACTCTGTCGCGTATCATAAAACAAGATCTGAAACTCGGTGCTTTTCGTTGATATACAGGACATGCCCTAAACCAATCTTTACAATTAAAGAGAGCGGATCGATCAAAACGCCTTCTGTCGCGATACGCAGGTGAAGGGCACAGAAATATCCTCTTTACTTAAGAAACAAAAATCACGAATGAAGAGCTCTGTAATAAACAAAATGATAAAGTGTACGCTCACAACTGTGAGCGTACACTTTATCATTTTATCATAAAGAAGCAACTCAAGTGGTCAGAAAGGTACAGCGGGGTTATCATCCTGTGGCAGTGATGGTTTGTTGGGGCGTATCTTATCAAGGCGTCACAAAGCTACATTTTTGTGAAAATGGAGTGTAAACTTCAGCCAAAATGTATCAAGACACGGTCTTGGATCGTGCAACCTCTCGGCAATACATTTTTTAAAAATAAATCGTTTACTTTCTAGCAGGACTCTGCACCTGGTCACAAGGCACGAACTACCTAAGCCTGGCTTGAAACCAACGTTCCGTACTTTATAAAAGCTGAAGACTGGCCCTCATATCATTATGGTCAGATTTAGAGGACATGGCTTGCTCTAAACGACACGGCGACATTAAGTTTCCTAAAAAATCTCTGGAGCAAGCAGTGGCGAAATTTTCCATGGAAACAGTGCGTAAATACATAGATTCGTGGTCAGACAGATATAAAATCCGAAGGCCTGTATAAAAGCCGAAGGTGGCCATTTTGAATAGAATATTGTTTTTATTTTTTCCTGAAACTTAAATAAATATGTACATATTAGTTTAGTAATATTACATTACTTCATTTTTAAAAAAATGCTTTAGAAATAGTGCACAACTTTGAGATCGGTCTATAGTTCGTGATTTCACTCTTAGATCCTTTCTTATGAACTGGTGTAATATATGCCATTTTCCACAACTGCGGGTAAACATTTTCTGTAAGCGATTTCTTAAACAAAATAGTTATAGGAAGAGCTATGGTGGTTGCACATTCGATAAGTAATCGAGGGGGAACTTTATCCGGTCCAGCAGATTTGCAAGGATCTAGTTGAGATAAGAGTTTTATAACTTCTAAGCTATCTATTTCTATACTAGTAATATCTGCTATATTATTGGGTGGGGTAGCGTTAGAGACATATGTGTCCTCCGAGGAATCAGGTTCGATGAACGTAGAAAGGAAATAGGTAGAGAATGCGTTACAGATATCAACTCCATTCGAGACTACAGTGTCACGATATTTGAGATTGCAAGGAATTTAATTATTTTTGTTACGTGATTTAATAAATGCCCAAAATCTCTTAGGGTTATTTACGATTGACTCTTCTGTAGCGTTTATATATGAGTCAAAACACTGTTTTTCTAAATGTTTGGCCCTATCACGAAGCAGTTTAAAAGTCTCCCAGTCCGATCTATTCTTGTAGACTTTATATTTTGAAAGATATTTAGATTTTTCTTTCAAGAGTTTTCTCAGTGAAATTGAGTACCATTTTGGGTAAATTTCGTCACGAACTATTTTAGATGGAATATATTTTTTAATCAGATCATTGATATTTGAATAAAAATAATCGATAGATTCCTCCATTGATTTGTTACTAAGCTGTTCATTCCAATTGATTGCGGCTATTGAATTATTTATTGAGGTATAGTCACCTCTATCGTAACAATATTTAGCGTGCGCCTTGGACTTAAGGTTTGGTATAACGATAGTAGTCGTACTAATTACAAGAGCTCCATGATGGGGGTCAATTGGCAACAGAGGGTCATCACACTGCATCACAATATTTGAAATATTAGATATAACCAAATCGAGAATTTTGTTGTGCTTATTGAGTACTCCATTAAATTGGGATAAATTATGCATTTGAAGTTCGTCAATAAGTGACTGCTCATCGGGGCTACGTATATTCGTAGGTGATAAGGAGCCGTCGCAATTAGGTTCCCACGATATGCTACTCATATTAAAATCACCTATTATCATGTAATTATCCAATGGGTGTAGCAAAAACGCATCATTTAGTTTCGATAAAAAGTTATTTAACTGCTGCGAGAAACTAAGCCCACGATTTTGCTTACACAGATAAATAACGCAAAGGTGTAATTTAATGTTTCCTGTTCTTAATGTAATCCACAAGTCTTCTGCCGATGAGTGCAGATGAGGTTGGGGTAATATAGAAATATCACTACGCACTGCAATAAGTACTCCGCCTCCTAGGGATTGCCCTGTAGCATCATAATCCCGGTCTCGTCGCCAAACTGAGTACCGATTGTCAAAGAGTTCACTACTGGATATACTCCCCACAAGCCACGTTTCCGTCAAAACGACAACATCATAAGAATTAAGAGAGATACTCCGAAACAGTTGAAAGGATTTAGTTCGTAAGCCTCTAACGTTTTGGTAATAGATCCTCAAATTTGAACTTGCTTTATCCATTTTGTTCAAATGTTTTAATGATAAATTTGTGATAAAATAAAAATGTGCAAAAGAGTGCAATAAATACAACATTAACAACCAAGGTATCGGTTAGTGAGGGTAAGCATAAGTAGTTTACCAAAAAATAACTAATGAGTGCAAGAGCGAGCGAGCAATAGACTATGAATGTCACTAGTGGGAGCGAGATATAATACAAGCGCAAGGCGTCTCCGACTTGAACAGAGCGATAAGCTATACGGTAGAGGACCGGTTTTAAACAAGAGCGAGGTGGGATAGCTTTAGTGCATGCAGAGATTTTAAACATTTTACGTTGTAATAGCAGTTTCATCATTAATACTTAGATTATTAAAAGTAAATATAAATAAGTAATTGTGCTAGTGAGATCATAGATACACTTAAAAATAAATAGAAGAAATAATTAGTAAATTGAACTCACGGAACCAGTCTACATAATTTTGTTTAAATCGCTATCCTTATTTACAATAACAGTATGCGATTCCACACTTTTTCGAACATGTATTTTTCCGTATTTAACCCATACAAAGCTATAATGTTTCTCCTTCGCCATCTTCTTAGTGGAGTTTAAAAGCTTTTTCGACTCTGCGTTAAGATGATCATTAACATAAATGCGTTGTACAGCTTGATAACCCAGATCATTTGTGGATAAACTCTTTTTTGCTCGTGCAGCGGCAATAAACTCTTCCTTTACGTACCGGTTGATAAAGCTAACAATTTTGTTTTTTTCCTTGGAGTTGTATGTAGGAACTCTCGAGATGTAGTTGATTTGCAGCTTTGGTACATCGTAATTTACTACATTACCAATAGAGTCGATAATTTTAAAGAGATTCTCATCCTTCTTTTCGGGTATTCCTCGGATCTCCACGTTATTGAGTCTAGACTTCTGATCTACGCTGGCAAACTCTTTCTTTATATTTGTAACATCGGAATGAAGGGAGTTGACCGATTCTTTCACTCTTTCCAGTTCGATGAGTCTGTTTTCAAATAAATTCAATCTTCCATTATAATCGTCCAGCTTGGCACTTATAAAGTCACAGGAGGACTTTATTTCCTGTAACTCACCTCTCAAGCTTTTCATCTCAGTAATAAGAGCAGGTAAGCCCGATAGTTGCTGTTTAAGGTCTCGGATCTCCTTAACAATTACTTCCAGCGATAGTGGGTCCATTTGTGTTGGTTGTAGTGACGACGGTGTTGGGGACGAACCGCGACATGAAGCACATTTCCAAACTGCTTTGCGATCGTTTCCTAATCTTCTCCACCCTAGCTCAGTGATGCCAGCACATGAGAAGTCAAGATGCTTCCCACAGGAGCTGCATTGTACTCCATCGTTAAACTGGTTGTTACACGCACTACACTTCAACATGACGAAGGGATACGCAAGAACCAAGAAAAAGGTTGACTAGCTCTGGTGAGGATGCAGAGAGACGTACGAACGTGTGTTAACTGTGCAAACGCTCACGCGCGAGTGTGAGAGACTCCTTATAAAAGGAGAAGCTGACTGACTGATTGACATATCAACGCAGGGCCTAAACTATAAGGGTTAGAAACTTTAAATTTTGCACATGGGATCCTTTTATAACATAGGGGAGCACTAAGAAAAGATTTTTGGGGGTGCAAATTTAATATGAAACTTTGCCGTTAAAATATTATAAATTTGCCCATATCATTTTATCGTGTTGACTCAGAACCTTAGTATTTAGTATAAATTTCAACTTGCTAGGTCCACATGTTCCTGAGAAAATTGGAGATGACACACGGACGGATAGATGAACAGACGGACAAATGGACAAGAGAGTAATCTTATATGGCTTCCTTCTTTTACCTTTTGAGGTACGGAACTCTAAAAATCTTTTCAAAAACAATGTTATACTTAAATGCTCTAAGAGGAAGAAAATAATTTTGAAAATATAACAAAACCATCTGCTATCGAGATATCTGCGAGGTTAAGCAACGTTATCACTGCCGGTCCATAGATGGAAGACCATTTTCGAACATTATCACACCCCTTCGTGCCTCGGAGAGCACGATAAGCCGTCGGTCGTGTGCCTAATCTATATTTTCATAACATTTTGCTTTGTCACTATTGTATTCCAAATGGGGGAATATAACAATTATTCTCAAACATCGAGGCAAAATTAGAACCTTTTACTATGGAAGATCATTTTATTATGAGGGCATTTTATTGTGAGGGCAGATGGATTTTGAAGTCTCAAAGCTGAATAACAATATTCAAGTTGTTATATGAAAACATCTTACATTATGAGTACGTGTATACTTTTGATTCAAATTAATGTATTAATTATACTATACCTATGAAATGTTTAGTAGAAGTACTGGTTCTGTAAATAACAAGTATACACATTTGTACCACTGTTAAATAATACTCCAGTAAAACACTTTAAAGTTAACAATATGAGCCCTGGGATTATTGATAAACTGAAACCTGGCACAACACCATATTATTTCTAAGTTAAAAATAGTCTAAAACCTAACTATAACGTGTCTGCCTTGGTTACATGTAATAGTAAAGAGCCCAAGCGAGGAACTATTCCTTTTTATTTTAGAGCGAAACACAAAAGGAAACTACAAAACGTTTTTGTAAAAAATAATCTTTCTCATCTTGTCATATACCATCAAAACATATGTGGGATAAGCAATAAAGTTGATGATCTACAAATATGTTTAAACTAGCTGACCCACGCAACTTCGCTGCTCCGCTCCTATTAGTCATAGCGTGATGTTATCAGGAATCGAATTACCGTTATTTTTTTCATAACGTTACCAATTACCGTTTATCGTTAAGTTAAAAAAGTTACGTTAATATTAATGATACCCATAAGTCAGTTAACATTATCCAGGGAGGTGTCGGAGGAGGGAGGATGTTGGTTGCACGGGCGTATCAAAAAGCTTACTCGTAAGTCTAAATTTTTAAAAAAAGGTTTAAAATGTTGACCCAGTGATCACATTCAAATACTGGCGGCTACCGAGGCGTAGAGTGGGAAATAATAAGGAATTCAAAGTACCTACTTCATTATTTCGAAATAACTAGTATTTTTTTAAAAAAGTATGTAACCTTCCACATACATGTAAGTATTTAAGTAGGTGTGTACTTATGTAGGTAAGTACTTTAAGCTTGATAGGTAGCTACTTACCTGATACTAACCAACCAACTTACGTCCAAAGTTGCCCGGGCAACTCTCTTTATCTTTACTACATCAAAATGTTTTGTTTTCATGTGCGTGTGTATGAATATCATTAATCAATTTAATAAGCATTTATGTTAATTCTATTTTAATTCAACTCAACTTGTTTATTGGGAGCTAACAGAGATACAAACACCCGTATTTATAAACGAGCCATTACTTATTACTAAGCAATTACTTAATTGAGACATGGCTAGTTCTTAAAGTAATTACTTAGAAAAATCTATTTTATAGACAAGTAATATTCTTTGCTTCCTTGAGCAAACTAACCAAGTATTACTTATTACTTAGCAACCGGTGAGCCGCAAAAAACGTTCCATTCCTTTCATATGTCCGCCGCTATATAGCGCCTTATGTATATCTGTCGAACCATATTATGGTTCGTGGACAGATCGGGCGAATCGACCGCCCGTGTTTTGTATTTTATCGATTTACTCGTATTTTAATTGTAATTGATGTTTATTTGTTATTTCTAACTTATTTTTAAATAAATAAAAGTTTTTATAATATTTTTTTTAAATTTCTGTTGTAATAAATTTCAGTCAAGATATGAGTTTAAAAAAATAGGTACTATACTGTGTACTTTTAATTTCTGAATAGCAATAAAACAATACAATATTTGCACCTTGTGTTTTATTTTATTTACTTATTAATTTATAAAGGATACAATACAATAAAAACATCATAGTATTATTTATTTTTTTTACATACCATAGTATTATTTTTTTTCACTTTACCTGGATTTATCAAAGCGGGCCGCGCGGATCGCCGCCGTACATCAGTCAAAAAGCGGTGTCGTTTGTATTTTATGTACAATAAACTATTGTTATTATATACAAAAGTTTATTTTAAATAATAAGTTCAGCTTATCAACTACACATAACAAAATCTGCACATCTGTTAATTGAATAGATTTTAAGTGATAAGGAAATAAAGAATGTACTAAAATTTGGGTCGAAAATCAGTCGGTTAGCTTTGAATTTTTTTCAGGTAGAAATATTATTCCAG
Organism: Herminia tarsipennalis; assembly: GCA_945859575.2. Taxonomy (NCBI): domain Eukaryota; kingdom Metazoa; phylum Arthropoda; class Insecta; order Lepidoptera; family Erebidae; genus Herminia; species Herminia tarsipennalis. The sequence goes on along the minus strand of OX243834.2, from coordinate 24,925,999 downwards.
GTATAAAAACAATACATATAATAGGTTCTTTTCAAACCTAACTACCTATTATAATACTAATAACATGCATGTGTCTAAGAAATATTTTAAATAATGAGCTTTAAAAACCGCCATAAATTACCTACTTTACGTGCAAAAATTTCATACATTTCGCGCATATGTCGGCCAACCATATTTAGGTTTTTCGGAGAACGCGAGTTTTGTTTTATTGAAATATCTCGCTATTTATATAATTATACTCATGTTATATCGTATCTAATAAAAGTTAATACCTTAGGGCTTATTTTCAAAACAAATGTTAGTACTTTAATTAACGATTTAATTTAAATATGACCAAAATAAACTGCCGGACATCGTTTTTTTGGGGGTGTGGTCGCACTTCACGACTGTTTGTGAAAAAAAATGAACTTAAAATTATATTATTTACATCAGAAATGAAACTATAATAAATATACTTTGATATTTAACTACTTTCTTTGTCATAAATATCATCCAATTTAAATAAAACACGATCAAAATGTTCAAACTGCCTGCCGCCAAACGTCGTATTTTGAATTATGTTTTCGCGCGTTTTTTGTTCTGGAAGTAGATGATTAAGTTTGTATTTGGTTGCCTGTATTTTAATTCGAATTTTATGCATAACAGAAAGAATCATACATAAAAACCATTTCCCGGTATAATAGCAGACACCACATCTATGCTCACAAACCATAATATGGCTCGCTAACAGACAGGTATTTAACTGTCAAAACCATAATATGGTTAGTGGACATACGAGGGGACAAGTTATTAAATTTGCAAAATAGAGAGCCAAAAATATATTACGACAAACTAAAATAGCTACAAACTTTAAAAAATAATAATACAGAAATTAATCAGACCAAATTTTGATTTTATCAATATTCTTTAATTTTAGTTTTCTGAATGTAACGAAATGCAACATAATTGAATAGTAATGCTACCAAATGAAATAGCCCGTCACACATATTTAAAATATTTTTGAAGAACTTATTTTTAATTTAGCATCATATAACTCGCTTGATGTCACCCAAGAAATGTCACTGAAGATATCTGTATACCTGTATTTTACTGTTTTATTTATAGGAAGTTTAGCTGGTTAAATACGGGCACAAGTTAAATTTATATAGCAACGGTATAATTTTTAATGGTTGTAAGCCCGCAAGCCTGCCACCGCGGTCAGCCTCCCCCTTGTGTCGACTGCATTGCTTGTCCCGGTGAAATCTCAAGTACCACAATCAATAGATTTTGTCGGTGTAGCCAGAAGCCCCTGTCAAGCATTACCCGGATAGGACAACGAACAGAAATAAAGAAGATACAGAAGATGGTTTTGTGACGGTGCAAGGAAAGAAGCGCCGACAGCCAACCGCCAAGAACCGCTGCGGCAAAGCTAAGTTAAGAGCGCTCGTACGTGCGCCAGAAGTTCCGCTACAAGACGGGGCTGCAGATTCTGGGTCGCGACGCATGGTACTTATGAGGGAGTGAAGCGTACCTACTGATATAGTTTTAATATAAAGGTTTTAAGTTGTATTTACTTTTACTAGCACTTTACATAATGTATTTTTGTAAATATTATGTTAGACGGTAAGGTATAGATTTCTGTGGGCCATTGATGCCTAAAATAAATGGTATATTATTATTGTTCTCTTTATTTAGTCTTTTTCTTATAAATTACATTTTTAAATATATATATAAAAAATACATTTAAAAATATAAAAAATAGTGTCCCACCGGCATCGGGTACAGGGACCAAGCTACCGGTGGTTACGGCCCCAGAGAAAGGAACCTCCTCACAATGCGAGCCGTGTCCAGAAGTACTGCCTTCTGCATCAAGCGCTTGATCCAACCGTCTAACGCGAGCCTTTCAAGGTGTTGGTCGAGGCTCTTGGCAATCAAACCATTAACGGAGACGACTATCGGTACAATGATTGCCGAATCAACATCCCACATATACAATCTCGTGCGCCAGATCCAGATATTTTATTTGTTTATCCTTTTCGGCTTTCACGAGATTTTCGTCATGGGGGATGGTGATGTCGACAATCATTGCACGGCGCTCAGATCGGTCTATCAGCACAATATCAGGCTTGTTAGCGACAACAGTCCTGTCTGTGATGATAGAGCGATCCCAGTACAACGTGATACGACTATTTTCAAGAACTGGCTCAGCAACGTACCTGTAGTACGGGACTTCAACGTCCACAAGGTGGTATTTCAGAGCAAGTTGCTGGTGGATTATCCTGGCTACTTGATTGTGTCTGTGCAAGTACTCGCCGTTAGCAAGACGTGAACAGCCGGAAACGATATGTCTGAGGGACTCACCAGGTCGGTGACATGCACGACAGATGTCAACAGTGCCATCCCTCAGTATATATTTCCGGTAGTTATTCGTCATGATAACTTCGTCAGCAATTGCACATACAAAACCCTCGGTTTCCCCGAAGAGGTCACCGAACCGTAGCCAGGCCACAGATGCTAGTAGGTCCACATCGGGCCCATGAAGAGCCCGAAAGAACCTACCGTGAAGCTCCTTGCTCTGCCATACCTCCCTGCGTTCGTTGACTCCAAGTACTACAGGCCTGCGCCAGTTCTCTTTAGCCAAGGAGAGCGGGGTAAGCCCGGTGTCCACCGCGACAACATCCCGATGCACACCCACGTCCATATGGAGAAAATATTCTCTGAGATTGTATATCTCGCGGTTATGAAGGGACTTGAGGTTCAACAAACCCCGGCCCCCACACTTCCGCGGGATATACAATCTCATCACAGATGAACGCGGGTGATGCATTCGGTATGACGTCATGAGTGTACGGACTTTTCGATCGAGGGTGTCTAATTCTGTCTGAGTCCACTTGAGTATACCGAAGGAGTACATTAGAAGTGGCATGACCCAACTGTTGCAAGCCCGGATCTTATTGCCACCTGACAAAAGGCTATTAAGCACTTTTTTCAGGCGACCGAAGAAACGTTCTTGCAGCAGCTGTTTCATGTCAACCTCATTAATGCACAGTGCCTGCGATATACCCAAATACTTATAGGTCTCGGTTGCGAGAAGTGATCTCAAGTGAATGGAATCCGAGAGTTGAGTCCCTTCGGATTCCACTACCCGTCCTCGCTTTATATGAACGACTGCACATTTGTCAACACCAAACTCCATTCTAATAGAATTACTAAAGATTTCAGTTACCTTCAGTAACGCTATTAGCTGTGAGCTGGTGGGGGCAAAGAGCTTCAAGTCCTAGACCTAGCCCTGAACTCTCTAGTAAGGTACTAAGTGGGTTCAGTGCTAGGCAGAACCAAAGGGGACTCAGAGTGTCACCCTGGAATATACCCCGCTCAATCCTTATAGATACGCCGCCACTTCCTTGGATCCCTCGGCACCCTGGATAGGTAAGAACCGTATTCCATTGTCCCATACACGACTTCAAAAAGGTGCATAAAGTTGTATTAACTTTATACAACTTCAGCACCCTCAGAAGCCATGTATGTGGCACGGAGTCATACGCCTTCTTATAATCTATCCAACATGCCGATAGATCCTTTCGGTTGCGGCGAACCTGCTGGCTAATAGTCATATCAATGAGGAGAAGCTCTTTAGTACCGCGGGCCCTACTTCTACATCCATTCTGAGAGGTACACATGATGGAGTTTGTGTGTATATGTTTATTTATTTTAGCTCTCAGAATGGATGTAAGAAGTTTATAGATCGATGGTAAACAAGTTATCGGTCTATAATTTCTAGGATCCGAGGTACTACCGGTCTTATAGAGCAGGCGGGTCACTCCTTTAGTCATAAAGGCTGGCAGCGACGCAGATTCTAGGGCGGACTGGAATTGCGATGCCAAACAAGCGTGCGAACTGCGTAGCCATTTCAGCCAAAAGTTGTGCAGTCCGTCTGGGCCTGGAGATTTCCAATTAGAAAAAGGACGGACTGCACTGGCTACGTCTGTGCTGTTAATGTTAATATCTTCCATTTCCGGAATAAGTTCGCACGCTCGTTCAACGTCACGCATCCATTCCCCCTCTGTGTGGGTGACAGGCACCGCCCAAATGTTACGCCAAAACGAGCTTGTCGCTTCAGCATTTGGTAGATGCCCGCCATCCACACCTTGATCCGTTCGCTGCCAGTCTCTATACACCCACCTTTGGTCCCTTTGGAACATGCAGTTCACGTTATACCTGTCCACGCGTTTTTTGTACCTGCGTATTCGGTTTGCCCATGCATAGATTTTTTGCTTCAGGAAGTCGATGCGCTCTGTGACACGAGACATATAATCCTGAGGTCTGATGTCAGTCCCCAAGAATGCCCGTTTCACAAAGCGCATCACTCTCGGGCGAGTGTTCCCGGTCCTGAAGCAGGACAACTTGCCGATGAGTACCCTTGCCCCGGCAATACGGCGCTCAATCCTGCATTGCCACGCGGGTACGGCGCACCTTGGTCGTATAGTAGGGGTTTCTGCTAAAAGCTTAACACCTCCTATACGACATGCCGCAACAGCTGCACAATACAGGATTGAGTGGGTATCGCCGAGGTCTTCGCTATTGTCTAGGTAAGTAGGCAATAACGAATCAAGAGCACACACCAGCGAAATGTTCCGTCTATGCATAGGTAACCGAGGCAGGCGTGGCCTAATATTGTGGGGCGTGGACCGATATTCGCGAAGCGCAAATTCCAAAGCGGCCTTAATCTCCTCATTGCACTGAGTACTTACCACAATAGCCGCGGTATCCGGCCCCGTAGCTTCACAGTCAACTACATTTGTAGGAACCTGTACCGGGGCAGGGATCTCGCGGCTAGTCTGGGCGTACTCCGAGCGTAGTCTCTCAAGTGCGGCCTCATCTAGCAGATGACAGCGCTGAATGGCCCGCACTTGGTCCGATAATCGTTGTGCCGAAACGTTGACAGTCGGCTCAAGCACCTGAACAGAGGCAGCATCCGTTCACGGTACACAGTAAGGTTAGTTCCCCCCTCTGTAGCCGCATAATATGCCCGCATGACGTTCTCGTTCATCGATGTCGTCCATCGCATGCGGCGCACATCACCACCGACAGCGGGGGCCCTGTTTGAGGCCGGTGGGCCTCGGGTCCTAAGCTGGTCGGCGGCCGGCCTCTCCCTCGCCGACGTACAGGTGGTGGCGACGTTGGCGGAGAGAAATACTCGTCACTCGACGAGCTCGACGCCTCAGCAACGGCTGGTGTTGAATCCTGTGGTTGCGAGGCGGAGCGGAGAGACGAGTCCGGGGTTGGAGGGTGTGCTGTTCTGTCTCTGGCTCTGCTTCTAGTTATCATGTGGCTCAATGTAGTTAAATCATTTTTTCCTTGTTATTGTTAATTTTCATTTTGACATGTAATGTCATAGTGTAAATTTCTTGGCTATTGTTCGGTTTTGCGAATTTATGGGGGTTATAATTATTTAGAAGTATTTATGCTGGAGTATATTTGATTAAAGTATTAAAAGAACATTAGCGAAATAGTATAATATAAAATAAAATATTTGGTGAAAATTTTACGACACACGTCATTCAGTGTTGCCAGTTATTATTATTATTATTATTGTATTATTTACCGACTGGCTGGCACAGCGACAAATAAATTGTTTTTATTTTACAAACCTTCCATATTTTTAAAATATCTGTTAAGAAAAATAACCTCTACATAAAATTCTTAATTAAAGCTATTACTCAAGTAACGATATCGGTGACTATTGCTTGGCCAAGTATTCTAACGTTTGACGTTACTTACTTCACTCATTTTCTTAACTATAAAATAGAAACTGTTACTTAAGTAATTACTTTTACTTAGGTAACTGCTATTACTCGTTTATAAATACGGGGGATAGTGTTTTTAGAATACTTATATCTAATTTGTAAGCTACGAATCCACCCTGATAAGGTATAAGGCAGAGTTCGTCTCACCAGAATGAATCCCAATGGGTAGCATTACTTAGTTCGTTACAAGCTTTATTGACATACATAATGAATACTTAAATACTAAACTAAAATTACGGTCAAAACCACTCACCCAATTTTGCAGACGGGTGTTATGACACCACGGTTATAATATGTTCCTTACCTAACCTCAAGGCCTTAGAGTGCGGTAAGAATGCATACTATATAATCAGACCTTTTGTATAGAGTAGGTTTGGCCTGCAAATCACTCGACCAACAATGTTTCTTCCGTCCGCTAATCAACTGGCAGTCGCGATAGAGTTGCGACCGCTCTCTTTAGTACCGAACCGTCCACCGTCCAGCAAATCGGGGGACTCCGTCAATACCAGTTACCAAGTTGAGATTGTTTTTTGTTTTGGCAGGAAAAATTCCGTAGGGTAGTGTGGGGTAGGCACCCACTTAAAAACCCGCCGTGTATCGCTCGCCACCTTCGCGAACGGGCCGCTGAAATGTGCTATACCGTCGGCGGCCTGCCCAGTGGCTATGCACGGACGAGATGTTGTTGCGTTCCAGGTATGTAACTTATGATGCGTGAGGAAGTAATGCATAAAAAATAATAATAATCAATTAAAAAGAATTGGGATCATGAATGAACTCGGAGGGAAGGTCGCCTGATAAGGTATTCCAAGGTCCTAGTACGGACCTGTTCCCTTGCCCTGGTTGTCTGCTACCTGGCCACCGTGTCAACACAGTATTATCTGCCATACGCCACTCATCTTCCAATAACTTGATCAAGTCATATAATAATATGTTTTCCACAATAATTATGGTTCCCACCATATGATGACTACTCCCACCTATCTTCCGATAGGTCGCGCTGTTCCCCCATAGTTCTGCACAAAACGGGCCACCAACATGTCAACTGCAACTCCAAATACTTCAACGCGTTGATGGCCACCAAAAGCGGGTTCAACAGCTGAGTCCTCAAATGTGCCACCCGGGTCACCAACGGCAATCCAAAAATATTCTTAAGATGTGTATCGGTTAACCCACGCTTGTTATGATACCATCTGGTAATCAAGTCCCGTGCCGTCTGGTAATTGTCATCTGTAACAGATAAGGTTGGACCAGTCATCGGGCTTCACTCTTCAACACTGACAAGTACGCTAACTTCTGAGATGGTCGCAGATCCTGACGAGCATCTACCAAACTATCAAACAAATTCCAGAAGCCCAGATAGGTCTCCAGCCTACCATCAAAACAGGGAAGATCCAATATGGGATCCAACAAGCTGCTTGATGCGGGTGTAGCTTCAGACTTGGCCTCAGTCTTGCCGTCCCTCAAATTCAAAATCTGGCAAGCGCGCTGTACAATAGTATCGGACAGATCCTGAATCTGATTAAAATCACTGACCACTCTTTCGCGCTGCTTCTTACTGAAGTCGTCCATCGTACAATCCAATAGAGCCGTATAATATTTCTCATAACTATCCTTAGCCGAAGCCAGACGAGCATCTAATTTCTATAATATCTAGACGAAAGCGCCTTTTCCAGATCCCTTCTGGACACCAATGAATAAGCTGCATTTGAAAAATTCTTTACTGACATTCCAGTCTCCACTACAAAGTCATTAAATTCCTCACCTATTGTTGCTGAGTCTATCTTGATTAAAAATGTTAATAAATGTGACATCACTTTTCAATTTGATTATGTTACACATATAGATGTCATAAAAGCTTTTAATTCTATTAATGTTAAGAAGACTACCGACCTCTGGAGTAACTCAGTTGTGATTACTAAGTCTATAATTTCTTTTATCGCGCAGGACTTGGCTTTTATATTTAATAAATGTATAGATTGTGGTGTTTTTCCTGATTTAATGAAATATAGTAAAGTAATACCATTGTATAAATCGGGTAGTATGTCTGACCCCACTAATTTTAGACCCATATCAGTACTACCAACATTTAGTAAAATCTTTGAAAAAATAATATATGATCAGATGCAGAACTTCTTTTACAAAAATAAATTATTACACTTTAAACAATTTGGTTTCACTAGGGGTCGCTCTACAACCGATGCTGGTGTGGAGCTTTTAAAACATATTTTTGACGCCTGGGAGGAATCGCAAGATGCTTTAGGCGTCTTCTGTGATTTATCTAAGGCATTTGACTGTGTTCTGCATGAAACATTAATCAGGAAATTGCAACATTATGGTATTAAAAACACAGCTCTGAATCTTCTTACGTCCTATCTGAGTAACAGGATTCAGAAAGTTGATGTTAATGGTAAACGCTCCCCGGGGTCTGTGGTCAAAATGGGAGTCCCACAGGGTTCTATTCTCGGGCCGTTGTTGTTTTTAATTTACATAAACGACTTACCATATTTAGTAAATAATAATCATGAGATAGTCCTGTTTGCAGATGATACATCACTCTTATTTAAATTAAAACGCCAGCAAAAAGACTTTGAAGATGTAAATATGGCTATCTCAAAAGTGGTTAACTGGTTTGATGTTAACAATTTACTCTTAAACGAGGGCAAGACTAAATGTATTCGATTTATAACACCTAACGTGAAACCAGTAAAAACCACTATAAAAATAAAAGAAGATGAGTTGAACCCTGTAGAGACCACAAAGTTTTTAGGAATTACTCTAGATTCTAAGCTTCAGTGGGGCCCACATATAAGTGAATTGTCTAATAGACTCAGTTCTGCAGCGTACGCAGTTAGAAAAATTCGTCAGCTAACAGACGTTGAAACAGCGCGATTAGTTTATTTTAGTTACTTTCATAGTTTAATGTCGTACGGTATTCTACTGTGGGGGAATGCTGCCGACATTCAAACCATTTTTGTTCTGCAGAAGAGGGCTGTTCGATCAATTTACGATCTTAGTAGTAGACACTCACTTAGAGAAAAATTTAAGGAAATCAATATCATGACTGTTGCATGTCAGTATATCTATGAAAACCTTATATATGTTCACAAAAATATTGATAGTTTCTGTAAGAAATGTGATATACATAATATTAACACGCGGAACAAACATAAACTTGTTGTACCAGCGTCAAGGTTACAAAAAGTAAACAAATCATTTCGGGGCCAATGTATACGTTTCTACAATAAAATCCCTAGCGATATTCAAAAATTGAGTCGTAATAAATTTAAGTGTACCATTAAGAAAAAAATATGTATGAAAAGTTACTACTCAATAATTGATTATATGGAAGACAAAAACGCTTGGGATTGAACTGCTTTCTCTCACAGGCTATTAAAATGTACTTTAAGATTATATGTATATATACATATTTACTTTGTAAGAAGTGAAGTATTGTGTTTGCTGAATACGTTTATATATACTCATTTTAGAGTTACAAATAGTATTATTATTTAGTTATCCTTATTTTATAAACGATTACACTCACCAAACACAATGGTTCATTCAGTAAAATTTATTTTTGTAAAGAAAAACTTGATGATTTTAAAAGAGTGGCACATGAGTTTCTTGGCAGCTTCTTCTCATGAGCTTTACACTTGGAACTGCCACCTAACCTCATTTTGTTTTTTTTTTTCAAACATTCATAATTTTATAAAATTTTTAGTATGTTTTAATTTGACGTTTTCAAATAATCATTAACCTGATTTTACGAAAAAAAAAAAAAAAGGCATAGCAAACCATGTCACTCTTAACTGAGTTTATATGGCACCTGCATATTTCTTTATGTTACTGGAAATGGACATTTTGAACAACAGAAGCGCTATCACAAATGGTAAGAATTCAATTATTAATAAGATTTATTCCAACTCTAGAGTGTCCTAACAACTGTGGCCACCCTATTGGCCAGTTGGACAAGAATTTAGTTACTTATAACACAAACAAAAGCAAAAGATAACTTAATTAAGTGTCCATAATTTTACCATGGGAAACCGTTCCCGGGTAAAATTTTGAATGTTCCCGACATTTCAAAAATCTGCATTTATATCACAAAAAACAACTTAAGCTAGGCTGGGACACCTTCCCATAGCTACAATACAGCTTCCAAATACAAATTCAACAACGAAATTCAACAAAATTACCTAAACTTAATTCCTAAATTACATGTGTGACTAAGTTATGTTTTTTACAAGAAAAATCAACTTTACACAATGCAATACAACACTCTGCTACCAAATGTAAGCTACGAATCCACCCTATTGAAATATTTAATTATTACTTATATACTAAACTAAATTACGGTAAAAACCACTCACCCAAGCTCGCAGACGGGTGTTATGACGCCTTAGAGCGCGGTGAGAATGCATATTATATATAACCAAACCTGCTGTATAGGGCCGGTTTGGCCTGCAAATCACTCGACTAACAATGTTTCTTCCAATAAAGTTCCATAAACGCAAATTATTAATCTATTTCACTGTTTACAATTCACACCACCCCAAATCACGCAACACGTAAAAGTACAAAATAATAATCTCAATCTAACTCTGGGGCGATGGCCAAATAACAAATTCGTCGCACAACCGCCAAGTGTTTCAACAAAATCAATTTATTACCAATTACATTATATTATGATCGACATTAAAAAAACAAAAGTATTGACAGGTGTCTCGCCTTGACGTAGTGACGCGACGTTCGAAAACCCAACATCAATTCAATCGATTAGTACAAGACGATTACTATAGCGAACATAATGCTAGTAAAAACCTAATTAAAAAACTAAGTACTTCTTATAATAATTGGCAAGTTAAGCCTATAAAAATTACTAAGTTTATGCAACTTTTACTTACGCAATAATATAATAATAATAATATCTTGGGACAACTCACACAACGATATCTGATCCCAAACTAAGCAGAGCTTGTACTATGGAAACCAGACAACTGATAAACATACTTATATATTTCCAAATACATATATATTATAACACCCAGACACAGAATAAACCATCGTGTTCATCACACAGAGGTCGTGGTTTCGATCCCCAGTTATCCTGACTGGGGATCGAAACCACGACCTCTTGCGTAGCAGTCGAATGCACTCCTACCGCGCTACAGAGGCCGTACTAGTAATAGGTAATATTACCTCCGAGCAATACGAACAAAACAAATCTAACGAGCCCTAACACGGGGGGGGGGGCAGGTACATTACATGACTGCTGAGTAACAACATCGGCTCCATCATTAGACCCTAGAAATCATCTAGGATAGGAGTACTTGTCAAGAATCAAATAAGCCCCAACTTTTTTTAAATTTAAGAGTTCTTCTCCTCTACTCACTCATAAAACGCAAGCGTACAAAATTAGAGTCCATTCGAACGTCAGGAAGTGGTACTAATTTAGCTTTGACTCACACATATTAACAAACGTACTAACTTAATAACAGGGCAAGTTAAATAAAAGGTTTTAAAAAAGAAGGTTTAAGATTCGTGCCGAACACATATACATCCATACATAAAAACCTTACAAACATTGCAAGGTAAATAAAAGCTTGTAATAAAACGAAACGTCTCATTGTCGCAGCTCCGCTTAGAAGCGTTGGAAACGCACGGAGCGCGCGCGCGGCACGCCAACCGAAACCGAAACGTTTGGCAACGTGGTACCAGAGAGGAAATATTTTAGCGAAGGAAGATTTAGGGCATATCCTGTATATCAACGATAAGCACCGAGCTTCAGGTCTTGTTTGTAATAAGCGACAGAGTCCTAGCGGGAATCTTCATTTCTCGCGATAAGATTTTTTGCTTCCTAATGAGATTTCGACGAATTCTGGCTTTAACAGCATTAACAGCCTTTATAGTTCTAACAGCACGCGTCCGCCCCCATCTTTTATGGTCTTCGATAAAGGCAGTGTTTTTGGAGCTGTTGATAGTACAATATACGAACATACGGCTGATACCAAGCTTTTGAATTCTCTGGAATATGACCGACGGCTCCATACCCACTTTATGCAAGGCGATCACCGCAATCCTTTTTTCTTTAACACCCCAACCCATATTGTAATTTGATAAAGAACACGAAAAAATATGTGAAACGGCACAAAATCAAAAGAACTTTTAAAAATAATAAATGCGTTCCAAATTCAAAGTAATTAAAAAGTTGAAAAAGTGCTATATTTCATCTCCTTTCTCTCTTTGAGCCCCAGTTTATTACTTTCTATAACAATTCATTACATAGAATCTAAATTAAGGGAAGGCGACATTAGGGGAGCGGTTAGACTTTTGTTGACGTGGTGGCGCCTTGCTCTACTGACACGCTTGTGCCTGCAGAGCCAACAACTAGCGCCAAGGGACGCCTTCTTGCCTTCCCCGACCCTCCTGACACTGATGCAGATTGCCTTTCATAATTTTGTATCACTGTCAAGGACGTGTTGACCGCCGTTAACTCCTTTCGGAGTGGCTTTACCGGCGGACTCGATGCCTTGACTCCACAGCACTTAAAAGACCTTTTTAAGTTCCAGTGCTGGGAAAGCTGGCGGCACACTCTCAAAGGAGTAGACGGCTTTAATTAACCTCATGCTCTGCGGTAACGTTGATGATGGCATCATAGACATCTTGTATGGGGCTAATTTATATGCCCTTCGCAAGAGCGATGGTAGCATTCGTCCCATTGCCGTGGGAAACACCTACGGTATTACTTACTCACGTACGGCGTACGGCAGCCAAAATTTGCTGCCTCAATTATCGCAACGAACTAGCTGATAAATTCCAGCGCCAACGACTTGGTTTCGGTTCAAGAGGGAGCTGTGAGGCTACCATACATGCGCTGTCCACGTATATTGGCTCGGTTAAGGCCGACGTTATCCTTAAGGTTGATGTAAAGAACGCCTTTAACTCAGTCAACAGTGACACTTGGTTAGCACAGGCAAAATTATAAACACCCAAAATTTACAGTTACCTTTGGCAGTATTACAGACACCCACATAAATTAATCTGTAAGGACAATCTTTTGGATTCAGCAGTATGATGCCAAAAAGGTGACCCCCTTGGGCCAGTCATTTTTAATTTTGCAATCCATCCTATTAAGCGGCAGCTAAATTCAAAATTTAACATGTACATGTGTGTACCTAGACGATTGAACTCTTGAGGGAAATGTGGACACCGTATGTAATGATTTGGCTATTCTAAAAGATAAATTTCAATGTGTTGGTTTAGAACCAAATTGCAGTAATGTGAAGTTTACCTAAATGTTAACATTAATAAACTTTCGGCGTTTTCTAAATTTAATTCTTTGGTACCAAATTTAAATCTTATTGAAAATTACAGACATAACTCTAAATTTAATATACACTTGGCCTTTACTATCATTCGATATTGCCTATCATCTCAAAATTTACACGCGTTAAGATCCACTGAACTTTTAAACATTTTGCACTTTTAGATAAAATGGACAAAACTATTCAAAGCACATTGTGCAAAATTTTAAAAATTAATTTAAAAATCGAGCGTGGCTACAGGCGTCCATACCTGCTCACTTTGGCGGCCTGGCGTTCGCAAAATTTCAGACGTAAGCTTACCAGCGTTCTTGTCTTTACTACACAACAATGAAGAATTAACCAAGAAAATTTTAACTCTGGTTGATTCCAAAATGAGGTGCAAGTCTGAGACCTTGAACTTGAAACACTTGAAAAGTGACTTGCCCAAATGTTGTTATGTCCTCCAAATTGTGCTTCCAGAAGCAATGGGATCGGCTGCTGTGCAGCAAGATAAGACAACACCTTATAATATATTAGTTATATTTCGGGACTTAATCGCGTGAATTATTTAAAGGTACGAACCTTTTATTTGACTGTCGTGCCGACCCGTGACCACGATCGGTGCAATTCGATCGAAACGTCGGGTAAATAAAAGTCCTCTTTAACACGGGCATTCTACAACTACATTTATCAATCTTTTAAACATTAAAAAAGGTTATAATAATAATATAATAATATTTGGGTCAACTCACACATCTTAAACTAAGCAGAGCTTATACTATGTCAACCAGACAACTGATAAACATACTTATTTTTATATCTAAATACATATATATTATAGAAAATTTACACCCAGACACAATATAAACCATTGTATTTATCACACAAAGTTTTATCTTCAGTGAGGATTGAACACACGACCTCCGGCTTAGCAGTCAGGGTCACTAACCACAAGACCAACAGGCCAGTCAACCGTTCCATAGGGAGCATGCCGCGCGGCTTGTCTCGTAGAGCTACCGGCCGGACTTAGTGCCGTGCCCACATAACCGCCCACCTCGCACATCATTCCGTAGAATTTGTGGATATTGTAGAGAGTTCTAGTAGTTTCTAACATAATATTATAATAAACTTTCAGTGTAGAATAATGTAGAACTGCTACGACTACTATTTTAAAAACTACATTTATTATTAGGTAAGGTTAAATAACTGCTATCTATCTATACATATAATAAAACTGTAAATTTCACGTGTCTGTACATGGCCGAACTTAGTGAAAAAAAATATTAGGAAATGTTCGAAAAGAGTTTTTAAACACTTTTCTGCATTTTTAGAAATGTCTGTCTGTCTGTCTGTCTGTCTGTCTGTCTGTTTGTTTGAACACGCATCACGCAAAAACTACCGTACAGATTCGGTTGAAATTTTGCACGTGCAATCTAATAGATGCAGATTAACATTTAGGCTATAAATTATCACGCTTTTTCCCATAGGAGCTAAGCAGTAAGGGATAATGTCTGTAGCTATTTTTCGTTATAAAACAGTAACTACTTGACGGATCTTTATAAAAATTTGCAGTTTTATAGTAAATACTATAGGACATTATTTACACTATGAATCATTACGCTAACGTCTATGGGGAACGAGTAGCAACGTATTTTTTGTCGCACCATAATAGTTTATCACAAAATTTTCCACAATTAGACATTATCTATAATTGTAACCCATGGTATACATAACTTCACGCTAAAACTAAAAGGAGCTAAACACAACATTTTTAAGTTTCATAAGAACAGTTATTTTGATTTGTCAAGTAGCGAACAGTATAGCCTCGAAGCTATGCTAGCGGACTTTGACGACGAAGTCCCAGGCTCGAATCCGATGTCTGAATATGTTCTTTTTGTATTTTTTTTAAATAGTCTTTATCCTTTTTTAATATTTTTCTGAATGTTTTAGTTATTTTTTCGACCATAGGTAACTTATTTACTTTGGTTATTATTTTTTTATATTAAAAATCAAGTAAATTATGCACCTAGGTAAGTTAATTAAAGGTATTGCATGCACTGCTGAGAGTAATGAATTAATCGTAGTAGAAATGAAAAACAATATTACATTATAATTAAAAAGTATTCGACATTTTCCAGAAATGATGTGTTCGTCTAAAAAAAAAGACATTACACACGTAAAAAAATACATGTAGCGCCATCTATGAAATCAAATTGTTCACCGTAACAAAACAACGGCAACATTCTTGAAAGAATATTCTATACTTAGTAGTAGTTAAAAGAAGTTTTAAAAAGTAACACATTGCTATGATTTTTAGAAATGTTTGTCTGTCTGTCCGTTTGTTTCACCACGCATCACACAGGTGCATCGAGGATCATGTTTTGGGGTTATGGTTGGAGATCACGTGTTCATCAATTCAACGATAATGAATGGCTCAAAATCGGTCAAGTGTGAGTAGTTCGGGTGACGGGAGAAGGGGGGTCTTTGTCTGTCAACCGTACCTACCTTTAGGGATATCTGACATTTTCGCGGGCATGACACACATGACACGCTCTGTGTTTGTTTACTAAAGTGTTACAGCAGTTTTATATGCATTTCAGTTGTATATCTTAGCAGACAAAGGAAAATCCTGAAAAAACATTTTATTAGTATTGCGTTGTAACACTATATGAAATACACCCCATTTTTAGCCAAAATGGCAAAACAGAACCCTTATAGTTCCTTTATGTCCGTCCGACCGCAGCTTAGCTCAGAGACTATTAGTGCTAGAAGGTTGCAATGAATAAATTACTAACGCCGATAAAGTGAAAGAATAAAATCTTGAAAATCATTATTTTTTTAAGGGTACCTCTCTTATATGTAAAGTTGGGATGTGATTTTTTTTCTCACCTACCTACCCCATCGTGTATGGTATCATTAGATAGGTATTTCAAAAAGCGTTTAGGGTTTGTTAAGACTATTTTTAGATTTAAGGATTCCTTTGTGTATAATATTAGGCTTTATAGTGAACATTTTTGTTAGTGGGTATGTAAAAAAATTCAGGGTAGTAGTATAAATACTGAAATTATAAGGAAAACTATCACAGTTAAGTACTTAGGCTTTACAAGTTTACGATCACATGAGAAGTAACAACATTTTCGTACAAATTCTATTGAAAATTATTAGGTAATAAGTAGGTATAGCGTTGAAAGAATGAAACAAAAACAACAGAAAACCCACTTCTTAAGCCGCACACCAAACTAATTATCTAAAATAATAGAACAGATCGATTTTTATTTAACACACAGAAGACACATGTAGAGACATTATTATAATTTAACAGTAAAAGTCATGCAGAAGATTAAAATAAACAATAAATAAAACAGTGAAATGTTAAAAATTACAATAGACAAAAAGAAAACAAACACAAATTAATAACAAAAAACACAATTAACGAATACATAGTCATAGTCTGTATTTGGTACTTATTTATTTTCACAAAGCTTTTGGGTGTTGAAGCTATCAATAGAGGAGTATATGACGATTCTCTGCTGCTGAGTCATATCTTGGTCCACCCGACAGGACTGTTTCCAACATATTTACACAGAAGTTATTTCGTAACATAAACTATCTTAATTTAAACCCGACTTTCACGCGAACGAAGTCGCGGGCACAGCTAGTATATATATATATAAGTCAGTGACTTGATCATCTGTTAACTTAGAATGCTAACTAAATGTTATCTTAAACTTATTAGTATGCTTGGAATTGAAATGTAGTCTAACACAACCAGGGTGGTAAATAATACAAATAAATAAATGGCAATTATCATATATTCTCAAACTTGTTCGGTCTGGTTGTATCAAGTATTTAGAAAGAGGTAGGTATACTAATATTGATACCAAGAGGACCTATTGGCTAGGAAAAGAAGCCAATAAGAAACTAGCCCGTCTCCTAATAAATATTTGTCATACTACATTTAATATGTTACAACTACATTACCACTACGTTAGGTATAATTAATATATACCATAAAGATATTTTGTAACATAACATACAATACTTATCAAATCACATTGCAATATACATAAATAGTAATACTATAATGCTATACAAAGCACTACAATAGTACTATAAGAAACTCAGTAATATACTCAGGACTATTAATGCAACGTTCAACCATATCACTGTAAAACAGTTCATAAGAATCACACAATACAATATTCGTCAAATCATATTGCAATACCCTGTTATCAGTCAATACGCACAAATATAATACTATATTATTATAAACAATATTACAATAGTACCACAATACCACAAGTACTATAGTGTACTTAAGAAACTCTTTAATAAGTATTATCCTAATGACAACATAATTGCAATGTTAACTACATAACTGTAAAACAGTTGATAAGAACCACACAGGATAATATTCATCGAATCACATTGCAATATCATGCCATCAGTCAATATACACAATACACAAACACAATAATATTACAACAGTTTCATAATTAAGCAACTTTATAAGAACGTATGTCCCGTCAGCAGATGGTGTCAGAATATCTTTCGATCAAAGGCTAACGGTCCTTATATAGTATAAATTCCCCAAATATTAAAAATAAGTGGGTAGGTACTTTGCGAATAATTTTACTTCCTATACTATAACCTATAAAATAAGGTAACACATATAATCGTGTTAATTAAATCATTATTTGGTATGATTCTACTAACAATACATACCACAACCGCTGTAATTAATTTCTATATAAAAGTAACACAACAACGTTATTTGACATTTCAAACTGTGTTCAGTGGACGCTAATTTATTGTTTTAATTTATTTAACAAACTATATGGTGCTTCTTTAATGTGTTATAATCAAGTCATTTACATGTGAATTACAACATAACCTATAAGTACTTTTTCTTTGCCATAACCTATTTCGTGATACAATTATTGTTAACTTTACTTATAAAAAATTGACCTAAAGACATGACTGCTTGCATAGCCATGTCTGTTAATATAATTTAAACAAACTGTACCCAAGTACCTACTTCTATAATATTGATTTATTCTGTCTTAAACCATTCTGTGTTACAAACATTGTTCGCGTTACTTAGGACACAATAATTATTTATAGATATGTCTACTTATGTAGCCATATCTTTCACGTTCCTTAATAAATGAGCTGTCCAACATAAGAACAATTTTCTATTTATATCTAATTGAAACTAGTAGTTTCTGAGATTGTTTCGTTCAAATAAACAAATTCTTCAGCTTCATAATATTAGTATATACATAAATGAGGTGAGTGTACAGGTACAATTATTATATCAAAAATCTTGAAAAAACGTAGTAATTATTAATATTCTTGAAAAACATAACATTAAATTCTATTACTGTGTAGAGGCCACCTGTTTCCACCACAATTAACGCCAAAGTGAACACGTAAGGATCCTTGAATTTACTTTAGGCACATTCAAAATGTTATGGTCGATACGTGCTACTTGGAATTTTCGGAGATCTTTTTTGTCATAAATTACATTTACATATTTGACTATTAAAGGCATTATTATTTTAGCATATTGATTATAAGACGTACTGTTTCAGTAGGCATAAATATCGTTTACTCTGGGTATATTCATTTCGTCTAACTTTGAATCGCAGTTATTAGGCATCTTTCTCTCTCTTCCCGACAGCCCCTGACATCGTCATCAGAAACATTGCATGTCTTCTTGGCCCTGTGAACTATTTCTCTTCAAGTGGTCTTAAGTCTACTCTTGGGCCTTGTCCGGATCGGGAGGTCTTCTTTTGACGTGTCCACACCATCTCATTCTGCTCTCTTGGAGCTTCTCCGCGATAGCGCAGATTCTTAGGCTTACTTGAAAGTAAAAAAGAAAATATTAGTAGATATTATTCTCTTATAACTTGGGTACCTACCTATTACAATACCAGTGTAGGTAAAGGTGCGCTGGCGGTGGCCCTTAGACCGCCACCGCTATAATAGAAATACCTATATCTGGTTCATGACTGTGATTATGCGTCTGTTTTAAAACCATTTCAATTCAGTTGTCATCAGTTAGTTCGTTTTTCAAATAATCAATCAGCCTGTATTGGTCCACTGCTGGACATAGGCCTCTGCTAACTTATGCCACAACATCCGGTCCTCCGACTTCCTCATGCAATTCATTCCAGCTATTGGGGGCGTCCTTCTGGCTAGGTTAGTCTGGGTCTTCCTACCTTACGTTTACCGAGTCGCGGTCTCCACTCTACATCACTTGTTTGCTCCATCGGCCATTGGTCCTTCGGCAAATATGGCCAGCCCATTGCCACTTCAGCGTGCTTAACCTGCGTGCTATGTCGGTAACTTTGGTTCTTTGTCAGATGACCTCGTTGTGTTTATCCTTCAAAGAGACTCCAAGAATAGCTTGCTCCAAAGCCCGCTGCGTGACTTTGAATTTGTGGCCCAACCGTAGGTGTCCACGTCTCGGCACCGTAGGTCATAACAGGTAGGACGCACTGGTTATATACCTTGGTTTTCAGGCATTGCGGTAGAGGCGAAGAGAAGACTCGACGAAGCATAGTAGAACTGCTAATACTAAATGAATCCTGAAAAGTACTGTTGTTACCTAGGTCAGGATGTAAATTAAATGCTAATAACTTAGCAAGTTGTCTTTTGTAGAATGTGAGAAGATACATTCTATTTTTCGTTAAAATAAAATTACGAATAAAAGACCTTGGGCAGATATATGGTATCATGTCTACAAAAGTGACGTTTGTACAACTACTAAATTAAATAATTCGGGATTTTTATTAAAAACACAATATTCTCAAAGCCGCCAATATTATTTATGTATTTGAAAGATAGTTTAATGCTCTGCAATTGCCAAAATATTTAATAATGTCACTTATTCATACGTTTTATTTTTCCTGGATGAATATTTAAAAAAATCACGGTAAGATATTTAATAGTAATACCTTGGTGATTAATAGAAGTTTATGCCCATTATGTCATTTTATTTTTTGTTTTGAATATTTCATATAAAAACACCTATCAGAAACGAAACGCATTTCATGACATATCACAAGATAAAGCTTTTTTGACGAACTTCTTGTTATGAAGAAACGTTAAGATTTAAATATTCCTCATTTAACGTATGTGGTAATAATGTTATTTTTTTTTACAATCTATTCTTCAACAGAGATTAATTTTACGATTATTGTGGTATATCAACTTTATCACAAGCGATTTTTTGTAGCAATTGTAAATCGTTGACAAGATTAGTTTACATTGTTTGTGCTTTAAGTCAATGCCTTGAGTAAGTATATTAATATTTATTTACTTAACATGTAACGCAGTACGTAAAAAACCAGAGCAAATCAAGCTTATTATTATTATTGAAGTTAATAAAATGTTATATGAGGGCCGCAGTTCTGTACAAAAAAAAAGGTTCAAGCTCTATACTCGCTTGTTTTGTTAATCATACTCAATAGTTTATTGCATTTATAGGTTGTTATAGGTATGACATAAATTAAGTTATCATCATGAAAACTGTAGGACACAGCAAAGTGGGAGAGAGGACGATATTTTGCTTGTAATCTTTTAATTTATATTTAATTCTGTGTCATTCATGTATTCGTATATTGAGTAATTGCAGTTTTCTAATAAGATACTTTTTAATTTATTTATGAATATCGATACATATTCTTGTTTTTTTATTTAGGCAATTTGTTGTACATTTTATTGACATGACGTATGGACTATTTGAATATAGTTAGCATGTGCAAGTTAGAAGAAGGTAGACTTAAAATATCTTTACGGTGTAGTGGATATTTACTTTGCTGTTCGTCCCTTTGAGAATAACAATTCTGATATTTTTAACCAGCAGAGTAGGCAGATTTTTATAAATACAAATACAAATTCAGTAAGTTATGATGAAATTGACACAAAGTAATCTTCGTGTCAATCGTGTCTTGATCCCGATGCCCTTAAGTTATCTGTTGTTATGCCTATGTATAAACAAGGAGAATAATATGAACTAACTAACTATCGTTCTATAATATTAATACTCATTTTATCCATCTAAGACAGATGTATAAAAGATTGAACAACTATTGTAACAAATGCAGTATTCTTAGTGAATCTCAATTTTGATTACAAAAAAATAGGTCCACAACTATAGCAATTTATACGCTTATGAATGAAGTTTTGTCAAATATTAATAATAATAACTTCACTACAGGACTTTTTTTGACTTATCTAAAGCGTTCGATTTATTATTACACGATATACTTCTGCAAAAGTTGGAAACCAAAGGAATAAGAGGACCTACTCTACAGTGGTTATCATCTTAATAACAGGAAATAAGGCGTAGTAATTTAATGATTTGACAGCAATAGGGACATGATACCATATTGTTCAGAATTTAAAAACAATAACTGCGGCGTGCCACAAGAAAGTATATTAGGCCCTATCTTGTTCCCATTATATATTAATGACATAATTGATGCAGTATCCATTCTGTTTGCGACGATATATCAATCTAATCTTTAGGATTATAATCTAATTTTTAGGACTAGTTATATCTATAACTACTCCTAAACGAACTTCTAAATTGGAAATCGCACTTAGATAATTTGGCATCCAAAATCAATAAAAATGTTTACGCACTTAGACAAGTTAAGAACGTAACCAATATGAAAACTGCTGTAATGTCATATCAAACTTATGTTGAGTCATTGTTGCGCTATGGACTTATTATGTGGGGCAATAGTACGGAAAAAAGTAGGCTTTTCATTGCACTGAAAAAGTGAATTAGAGCTATATCCGGGCTTCAACCTGGCAAACCATGTCAACCGGTTATTAAAAGACTTGGCTTGTTACCACTGCCTTGCTTATATATATGTGAAGTTTGTATGTTTAAAAGAAAAAATAAAAATCGGTTCAAAACTGTCAACGAAAACGTGCCACAAAATAGACGAGACGAGGGTTACCAACAGAGACTTGTGCTAAGCGATGTTCCTAAAAGCACCAAATATAATAATAATTCTTTAGCTAATGTGTGTAAGAATATTTATAAAGTTACCAACTAATTTCAGAATGTTGATTCTGAGGCAGTTCAACATTAAATTGTATGAATTGCATAACATAAATAGTTTCTATTGTATAAAAGAATTTCTTGAAAATAAACATTCAACTTTTTGAGATTTGCATGCCTATTATTATTCACTTTATTTACTTTTTAATTATATTTCTAGATATATATAAAAAATACATTTAAAAATATAAAAAATATTGCCCCACCAGCATCGGGTACAGGGACCAAGCTACCGGTGATTACGACCTCAGAGAAAGGAACCTCCTCACAATGCGAGCCGTATCCAGAAGTACTGCCTTCTGCATCAGGCCCTTGATCCAACCGTCTAACGCGAGCCTCTCAAGGTGTTGGTCCTCTCAAGAGCCTCGGCTCTTGGCAATCAACAACAATACGGTACAATGATCGCCGAATCCACATCCCACATCCAGATATTTAATTTATCTTTTTCGGCTTTGCGTAGCCGTACTCCGAGCGTAGTCTCTCAAGTGCGGCCTCATTAAGCATATGACAGCGCTGAATGGCATGCACTTGGTCCGATAATCGAAACGTCGACAGTCGGCTCGAGCACCTGAAAAAGAGGCAGCATCCTTCGGTACACAGTAAGGTTAGTTTCCCCCTCTGTAGCCGCTTATTATACACGTCGCTCGACGAGCTCAACGCCTCAGCAACGGTTGGTGTTGAATCTTGAGGTTGCGAGGCGGAGCGGAGCGACGAGTCCGGGGGTGGAGGATGTGCATTCTGATCACTAGCTCTGCTTCTTGTTAACATTATTACGGCATGATCTGTATTATGGTGTTAAATGTTTTCTTTTTGACATACGTCATACTGCTTTTGTGGTTTTGCTTCTTTCGGATTTGAAATAATTCCCCGTTTTGCAACATTTTTCGTTGCTTCTCTTCTCCTATTGGTCGTATCGTGATATTATATAGCCTATAACCTTCCTCGATAAATAGGCTACCCAATTGCAAAAGATATTTTTAATTCAGACCCGTAGTTCCTGAGATTACCGCATTCAAACAAACAAACAAACTCTTTAGCTTTATAATATTAGAATCTATAAAAATATTATTATTACAAAACTTTAAATGGCATGTAAGCAATTTGACACTCTCTGACAAAGACTTCAATTGAAAATACAAAGAACAAGAACAACATTTATCTTTTTCGAAAGTAGCATCATACTGACACGTAATAAATTGAGGCAACATAAATATATTGAATTTCATAGGACACACAACACTGCTAAAGTAATCATATACCCAGACTCGCTTATAACGCAGGATATGAGAATAGTTTCCATGTTGAATACTTAATATTAACACCGCTACTATTGAATCTTATTAGGATCTCGGAACATAATAAACACAACGAATTCACGCTTAGCAAGATAAACATTTTGTGAGGTATTTGTAATAGGTGAGGTAGAAGCGTGTGGTGTTTCAAAATATATTGCTTAAGTCCTTCAGCCAAAGTATTGTACATTTGACAAGAAAACATTAAAAAGGGTACAGAATCCTCATTAACCGAGCATCAACAATAAAGTAAGTATCTTCTTTAATGGGAATCTTTATACTATTTTTTTTTTTTGGATTCAGAACCTAAAGGGTAAATAAGGAAAAAAATACGTCATGTATAATAGGAGCTACTTGTATGTACGACTTTTAGAACATAGAAAAAACATATTTCCAGTTAAATCTAACTTTTGTTATTAGCGCGACCTTTTACCTACTTGACATATTTTCACATTTTTGTTTTAACGGGATCTCTGTAACGACAATTTATTTAATAAGACAGTCATCTCACACAAGACCATCTAAACCCAATCTAGAGAGAGCCTTTATTATAATAGCAACCAGACAAACAACACAACATACTTATTAAATTGGGTACTTGACTACTATCATAATAAATTATTTTATACGAATCGTGCAATAATTATGTCAAAAAGTATTCTGAAAAAATATGTTTGTGTATATTTATCTTGTTTATTATTTTTTTATTCATCAAAAGAACAACAAAAGTATCATTAAAAATGTGACATCATACGCCATTATTTCACACAAACTTGTACGGAGTGAATCATTTTTGACGTTTCTTAAAAAGTCATTGATTTGACTTTAGTCAAATACCCTATTCTAAATAAATGCATGAATATCTATAAATATAAAACAAAGCCATCACAGTTACACCATTTATAAAATCAAAACAACGGATGGGCCGATTTAATGATCCTTTATTACCCAAACGCAGAATAAACAATCGTGATCATCACACAATTATTTATGCTGGATGAGAATCGAACCAACGACGTGTAATAATAATAATAATAATAATAATAATAATAATAATAATAATAATAATAATAATAATAACACTCATGACGTCATACCGAATGCATCACCCGCGTTCATCTGTGATGAGATTGTATATCCCGCGGAAGTGTGGGGGCCGGGGTTTGTTGAACCTCAAGTCCCTTCATAACCGCGAGATATACAATCTCAGAGAATATATTCTCCATATGGACGTGGGTGTGCATCGGGATGTTGTCGCGGTGGACACCGGGCTTACCCCGCTCTCCTTGGCTAAAGAGAACTGGCGCAGGCCTGTAGTACTTGGAGTCAACGAACGCAGGGAGGTATGGCAGAGCAAGGAGCTTCACGGTAGGTTCTTTCAGGCTCTTCATGGGCCCGATGTGGACCTACTAGCATCTGTGGCCTGGCTACGGTTCGGTGACCTCTTCGGGGAAACCGAGGGTTTTGTCTGTGCAATTGCTGACGAAGTTATCATGACGAATAACTACCGGAAATATATACTGAGGGATGGCACTGTTGACATCTGTCGTGCATGTCACCGACCTGGTGAGTCCCTCAGACATATCGTTTCCGGCTGTTCACGTCTTGCTAACGGCGAGTACTTGCACAGACACAATCAAGTAGCCAGGATAATCCACCAGCAACTTGCTCTGAAATACCACCTTGTGGACGTTGAAGTCCCGTACTACAGGTACGTTGCTGAGCCAGTTCTTGAGAATAGTCGTATCACGTTGTACTGGGATCGCTCTATCATCACAGACAGGACTGTTGTCGCTAACAGGCCTGATATTGTGCTGATAGACCGATCTGAGCGCCGTGCAATGATTGTCGACATCACCATCCCCCATGACGAAAATCTCGTGAAAGCCGAAAAGGATAAACAAATAAAATATCTGGATCTGGCGCACGAGATTGTCGACATGTGGGATGTTGATTCGGCAATCATTGTACCGATAGTCGTCTCCGTTAATGGTTTGATTGCCAAGAGCCTCGACCAACACCTTGAGAGGCTCGCGTTAGACGGTTGGATCAAGCGCTTGATGCAGAAGGCAGTACTTCTGGACACGGCTCGCATTGTGAGGAGGTTCCTTTCTCTGGGGCCGTAACCACCGGTAGCTTGGCCCCTGTACCCGATGCCGGTGGGACACTATTTTTTATATTTTTAAATGTATTTTTTATATATATATTTAAAAATGTAATTTATAAGAAAAAAAAGAAATAAAGAGAATAATAATAATAAAAATCATTTATTCACTTAGGAAGCAAAATACTACACTTGTGAAAAGTCGATTCTACATTTACTGGTAATGCCTGTTCGCAAACAATAGGTAAAGCCCGAGAAAAGAACAGGCAATAAAAACTCGTGGCCACTCTTTTCAAATTGCCAATGTTTACAATGTTTCTCTGTTTATAAACTGTATATGCAGGTAAGGTGCTGCCACCATTATATTATACACCATATATTAGAGGACTGATGCAACAAAAGAGGTCACTAATATTAGAAGAGTACACGAGATCGGATACATCAGCCTCAATGGGCACAACATAGTAGGAGCATCCACTTACGATGTAAAAACTTTATGTGCTTAAATATTGGCCAATTTACTGCTACTTAATGAATAAGTATACATGTTTTACAAAGGAAAGAAAAGAATGGCCGTAATTTATCACGCAGAATCTTTACTTACAAAAGTAAATCGTTTTCTTAACTAGTACCTAAGTAACATCATCAAACTGTGACAACAATATTCACCTAGTAAAATGCAATAAACTATACAACCCAATACATTAATAGGGAGCAACGAACTACATCCATTTATCTTTATCAGTTAAATAATCATCGATTGAATAGTAAGCTCTTTGTATAAGATGTCTCTTGACTACATTCTTAAATTTATTTACTGGTAGACTCGATATGCTGACTGGGATTTTATTGAAAAATTTAACACCTAGTCCCATGAATGAGTTATGAGTTTTATGAAGCCTATGATATCGACCTACCAATTTGTGCTTATTTTTTGTATTCACAGAGTGAATATCACTATTTTTGTTATATAAATGTAAGTTTTGCTTTACAAACATAACGTTTGCATATATATATTGTGATGCAACTGTCAAAATGCCTATCTCTTTAAACTTTTCTCTAAGGGAAACTCGTGCTCCTAGTTGATATATCGCACGCACTGCACGTTTTTGAAGAATAAAAATAGTTTGTATATCAGCCGCCTTGCCCCAAAGCAATATGCCGTAGGACATGACGCTGTGAAAATAACCAAAATATACTAGTCGAGCTGTTTCTACGTTCGTAAGCTGTCTAACTTTGCTGACAGCATACGCTGCAGAACTGAGTTTTCCTGCGAGACATGATATTTGGGTGCCCCACTGTAACCTATTGTCTAATGTAATTCCCAAAAAAACTGTCGAGTCGACAAAGCTAATCACCTTATTATTTAAAATTATACTCGTATTAGTACTTTTCACATTTGGCAAACTAAACTTAATACATTTAGTTTTTTTGGGATTTAGAAGTAGGTTGTTCGTTGTAAACCAATCTTGAACTAGTGCGAGTGTTCTATTTATTTTCTCAAAATTTTCTAGTTTACGATCGATTTTAAAAATTAGAGAAGTGTCATCAGCAAATAGAATGATGTCACAAAAGTTATTAACATAAAATGGTAAATCATTAATATATACCAAAAATAAGAAGGGACCGAGTATTGATCCCTGAGGCACGCCCATACTAATTGGAGATCCAGACGACCTTACTCCCCAGTACCTGTAGCAGTCAGGACCCCTTATTCATATTAAACAAATAAATTAGCAGACGTTTTAAGAGCATTTGAACTATTGAGCTCCTATTTAATTTTGGAATATGGAATGAAATAAGACGTCTGTTAAATTTGTTTATTATGAAGAAGGGGTTAGACCAACACCCAACAGGCTAGGCGATTTACCACATTATCTTCACCCTACTTTCTTTCAAAATTGTAGGCTCAGTAACTTAAAAGAGGGGACTAATAGAAATAATGTCTTAAAGGTATCTAAAACTTGAACTCTTTTAGATACCTTTAGACATATATTATATATTTGAGACCTTACACAAAATCCTTCCATTTGTTTTTATGTTTATACCATACCATTATCAAAGATTTTTTCAATTTCTTCATTTTACCTCATGTTCAAAATTCAGACTTCTTTTTACTTTTCCTGCAACGTACAAGGTTAAAAACTATATTTTATATTTTTTTCATAATATTAGGTTCAGTCGCTACGGTGATAAAGGGAGGGGAATGGTCTGTTTTTATGGTTATTCCTGAATAAGTTTTAAAGTAATTATTTTAAAACTATAAAAAATATATATATTTGACATCCTTACAGAAAGCCCTTTAGTTTGATATGTTACACAATACTGTTATCCAAACTTTTTAAATTTCCTCTAGGACCCATTTTGAAATTCAGACTTATTATTCTTTTTCCTGCAATATATGGAATAAGAACTATCTTTTGTATTTTTTTCAAAATATTAGGCTAGCCTCGGAGATAAGGGAGGGGAATGGTCTATTTTCATGTTTTTTCTTGAGTAACTTTTAAAATAACAATAACCACACTAATATTATAAAGGCGAAAGTTTGTTAGTGTGTGAGTGTGTATGTTTGTTTCTTCTTCACGTCTAAACAGCTGGAGCGATTTTAATAAAATTCGGTATGGAGTTAGCTGACACCGTGGATTAACACATAGGCTGATGCACCGCGGGTAGCACCATGGGGCACAGCTAGTAAAATATATAAAACCAAAATATTTGACATGATAAGATAAGATAAGATGAAATTTTGTTTGCGTAAACATTTGTTGTCGGTTCGAATCTCACATGGGACACTACTTTGCGTGGTCCACAAAATATTGTTCCGAGTCTGCGTGTACTTTGTGTCCGTGACGTATGTTTGTAAAGTTCTCTGCAATACAGGGCTTGTACAATGTAGCGGGAGTCGTCATTAAAAAAAAAATGTGTGCCACTCGGGGACTGCCGCAGTACAGCTATTGCATACCATTTTTTATCAAAAATTTATTTTTTATTTATGCAGTATTTTTTTTTCTTTTTATTACATTTCGTAGCAGCTTGTCTCGATCCGTGCGAGGTTTGTACAGTCATACCATATACGTTAAGCGAACGCTCGGCCGAGCTTACAATACATGGTAGGCGGAATGGGGGGTGTTAGGTTTTATTTTCGTTACGGAATTTCTTGATTTGGTCGCCGCGCTCAAAGCCCGCGATAAAGGCTAAGCAATCGCTTAAAAATAAAGTTATGTTATAAGATAAATAGCCATATTGATAGTTTTATTTTGTCTAAAGCCTTTCTGTTCATTACAAAGGATAGTATTTCTTTCCAAGTATGTGTTAACTTGTTCATAAATTAAATTTCCTGATTATATGTTTAATCTGAGGGTTCCAAGTAAGTTTCTGGTCAAGTATAATACCCAGATACTTGACTTCCTTGGAGAACTCGACTCTTTCACCAAAAATTGTTGGCGGTATTAAGTTGTCGAGTAACCTCTTTTTAGTAAAAGGAATGACAACCGTCTTGGATGCGTTAACCGATAATTGGGTTGTAAGACACCAATTTTCAATTATACTAAAGGCTTGTTGCATAAGACTGGAGATGGTTGTTTGACATTTACCAATGATGCCTATTAGCAGATCATCAGCATAGCCTTGTGTGTAGAAGCCGGCATCATTTAGCAGGATCAACAGGTTGTCAGCCACCAGTGACCAAAGTTAAGGTGATAGGAGCCTCCTTGAGGGCAGCCTGTCTTGAGTTTTGCTTTTATGGTCGTAACTAGTAAGGAGGTTGACGCAATTCTATTGCAAAGCATTGAGTTT
The DNA here is from genome assembly GCA_945859575.2 of Herminia tarsipennalis. Classification (NCBI taxonomy): domain Eukaryota; kingdom Metazoa; phylum Arthropoda; class Insecta; order Lepidoptera; family Erebidae; genus Herminia; species Herminia tarsipennalis. The sequence goes on along the minus strand of OX243834.2, from coordinate 24,896,636 downwards.
ACCCAACTTGTGGTTGTTTTATCAATGCATTTATTTTCCAAACTGTTGAGTATAGTTTGTGTGTTTGTGTTGTCAAAGGCGCCCTCTATGTCAACAAATGCACAGAGGGCTATTTACTTCTCTTCAACTGCATGTGCGATAAGGTCAACCAGATCAATTAGAGCGGATTCTGTTGATTTACCTTTCTGGTATGCATGCTGCCTTATATTCCAGGGTCTGTTAATCAGGTAGTTTTCCTTGATGTGCAGATTGATTACCTTCTCCATGGTCTTCAACATGAAGGAAGTAAGACTTATCGGTCTGTATTATTTTGGTTGGGACTTGTCTCTGTCTCCCCCTTTAGGTATGAACGTACCTTTGACATTATTCCACGCTTTTGGTATGTATCCCCAGGCTAATTAAAATCTTCAGGGCCAGGTTTGGCCCTGAAGATTTTAATTAGCGCTGGTAGGATAACTGCTAGCCCTTGCTGTAGCAGGGCTGGAAAAATGTTTATTCTTCCCGCCGGTTTTATAGGGCTTAAACCTGTTGATTGCCCATACGATCCGGTCGGGTCTGAATTGAAGGGAGGCCATTCACCAGTCTTCCACTCTGGGTCTGCGATAACTGCAAGCATGACCTGTGTTATCCTCCCCTCCGTCTATTGGGATACTGTTCGAGAAGTGTACTTGACCTAATAGCCTGAGTGTTTCTTTTACTGGGCTAGTATATTTCCTATCTGGTTTCCTGAGTAACCTTACAAGTGTGTAAGGAGACTTGGAGATGATTTTGTGAATTCTGGATGCCTGTGAGGTGTTTTTTATTTCCTCGCAGAATTTGTTCCAGGATTTCCTCTTGGCCTTCACTAGTTTTTTGTTGATCTTTGTAATTGACTGTCTGTAGGCGTCCCAGTTTTTGTCGCTTATTGCTCTGTAAAATAGAGTCCGAGTCTGACGCCTGAGACGCTCCAGACTTTTGTTCCACCATGAAACATCCCTTTTGGTCACCGAAGTCTTCAGTGAAATACCATCTGTTTGCCTTCCTCCAACCTTCCCACAGACAACTCTATCTGATGTAGCCATTCCAGTCTGTAGCCTTCCGATCTCTATAAGTAAGTATAGCCTTTGTTGGCAATATTCCAATTCATATTTATGTGTCTGTGGTCAGACATGGATGCCTCACTGGAATCGTGCCAATTCTTTCAAACCAGATTCGGTAGGATTTGATTCTTCAGCAGGCAAGTAGGCTGAGCAGGGCTAATATCTTCGTGCCTCTTCCTGACAGTTCCATCTCATCCCTCCCATGGAACGAAACCACCCATGTGCTTAAAGATTCACCCCGGGCGGCTTCATCAGCACAGGTTAGGTACTCCTAACCTGTGCTGATAAGGCGGCCCGGGGGTGGATCTACCCACCGGCTCTGACCGAGCAGCCCTCGATGCGGGGCACGTTACCGCGTTCCTCCTCATCCATGAGCTCCGTCATTTTCGCCTGCAGCTCCTCGATCTTTTGCTGGAACATCGGCCTACAGCGTCAATGATCCCAACACGAGCGGCACCTACCACCTCGCTGAAGGTTGGTTTGGGTTGCGTAGGCCCTTCAGCCCTCGCTACCTTGACCGGCTTCTCTTGCGATGAGGCGCTCTGTTCTTGCCTAGACCATTTCTCCGATTTTGGTTTATCATCTTCCTGTGCAGCCAGATACTCGGAAACATCCCTCAGTGGAGTGGAGCTAAGGGATTTGACCTCTTCGAAGCTTTTCCCATGCTTCATCCACAAAGCGAGCCTCCTCTTGGCCGCTCCAGTGAGCCTCTTACCAGGCTGTTTTCCTGCGCCACAACGAGTATCGCTACCCGAGGTTTTGCTGGATTGTTGGGAGGTAGAACTACTTGTGTTATTGGGAGGTACTCCACGTTCACCGCTGGGATTTGTTCGCCTGTGGTTAGCTAGAAGGTTGTATGCTCCTCGGAGATATCTCCAAGGGACATAGCTGAGGAGGGACTAAGAGGTGGGCTAGCGATGACTAGCTTAGGGATGGGAGTTGGGAAAAGGGATTTTTTTAATTGGGTTTTCATTATTATTATCCCACGAATAGCTAGGGAAAAGTGGTTCATCTTCGCAGAGCCCCGAGTGCGAAGATAAGGCTGCTTAATCTCCGAGGTCGCCTGATATCAAAGATCCTTCGTTCAAGACTGAGCTCCCCCTCAGCCATGCAACCATCAGCACGGGTCGGTTTACGCCTTGGTTTGGGGGTTTTTAGAGTCGAGGTTGACTTCTCCGGAGTTAGGATAGGAATGATGGAATATATGGGGACAGGGCGATCAGGAGTAGCCCTCCCCGGCTCTACCAGGAAGGCTAGCACTTGGGTCGGGTTACGACAGAAAGAGGGTGTGGGGGAGGAGGGGAAGGGGAACATGGGATGATGGGTAGGGGCTTGGTAACCCTTGCTTGTTATTTAGGCTAGGGCTACTCTTCCATTGTCCGGGGTCCGCAAGTTGAGACGTTCCCCATCCCATGCAGCGAATTGCATGAGATGAGGCGAGCTATCCGCAACCTGCTCACCCACCCGGTAGCTTTGGAAGAGAGCTATACTCGCGACAGGTCACGCAGAGAACCAATATAAACAAAGTAAGGCTTACTGCCAGCGCCGGGAAAATCTATCGGGGGTGCTGTAATGACCGTTTGTCATACGCGGCAATTGTGTTTCAACAGTGATATCGATATAAAGTACGCGAGATTTAACACTACCTATAAATATATTTGTTTGTGTGTATAGATAAATATAACTAGTACAATGAAAAGGTTTAGGCAGAATATAGTACGTAAATATAGTATTTAACCTGTGTGTCTTATATTCTGCCATTTTGAGTGTACAAATTTAGTTGACATCGCTGTGTATTGATTGGTACTATAATAATTGAGGGCACTTTTACACTAAATCCAATTTTTATTACAGGTATCTTTATACCTATAAAATGAATATCGGCAACGGCTCCAGCAATTTTCATGAAATTTAGTATGCAGGGGTTTTTAGTGGCTATAAATTGATCTACCTAGGTTTCATTTTTAGATAACGTCGTTAAAAAAAACGAGTAAATCTCGGTCATCCAGGTACCTATTTTAATATTAACCAATTATTATTAGGTCATAATGTAAATTTGTCAGTGGATTTAAATATCAGTGTAATACGATAATTACAAACTAGTAACTCTTCTTGTGCGAATTTGACAGGCTTATTATTATAATCAATACCTAGATTAATGGGTTCTACCCTCAATAATCTCTAGTTAGGTATATCGTTTACTAGCTTTTCCGCGCAACTTCGTCTGCGTAAATTTTACCCGTTTTTGCAAAATTTCTCATTGCTGCTCCGCTCCTATTGTTCGTAGCATGATGTTATATAGCCTTTCTCAATAAATGGGCTATCCAACAGAAGTTTTAAATTCGGACCAGTAGTTCTTGAGATTACCGCGTTCAACAAACAAACAAATAAACAAACCAACAAACAAACTCTTCAGCTTTATAATATTAGTATAGATATCATAATTTGTCTGGAAAATTAGTTCTAACGTCGTTGTTAGCTGTAACTTTGGTTTACCCTAGGTAAAACAAAATCTGACTTAGCCTTCCTCGGTATCAGTTCCGGTGAAATAAATTGGAGTGGAGGGTACGGAAACTACCTTGCTCCGGTGCTCGCTGTTTTTATCCGGTTTAGTTCAAATGTTACAAACCTTGTTATTCCGAAGTTATGAACTTGTTTGCATTCAGAAGAGGTAGAATAATCCTGGTACCAACAGGTGTGAGCTACATGTATGTTTTAGAATTTTATGCTTAGTAGGATTACCTACAGTATGTTTTTAGTGTAAATAGGCTTAACAAACTATTCCGAGAGGGCACGTCACGTAAAAAGGTTGACCATTTTTTATGGCCTGCCGTTGGGCAACTATTACTAATTTAAGTCTGAGATCTAATCTAATACCTTTAAACGAGCAATTCCTAAATATACAAGAATTGTTCCTTGTATATATATAATATTAAAGGAATTCTTCTTGTATATAATCCGCATCTCGGCAACGTCTCCAATGATTTTCATGAAATTTAGTATACTCGGGGTTTCGATGGTGATAAGTCGATCTAGCTAGGTTTCATTTTTAGAAAACGTCATTTAAAAAAACACCGAGCAAAGCTCGGTCATCCAGGTACTGAAAATTTAAATAAGCATTTATTTGTATACAGTGTATAGGTATACAAAATACTTTATCCTAATTGACTGATAGACCAACGCACGCTTACCTGGTGGAGCTGTATTTAGAAGACGTATTTCATAGTGATTTCTATTTATTTGAATAAACATTATTTATGTATATGTTCATACAATTAAATAGTTTCATGATTCAGGTTGATTACTCACTCGTAAATTCCTCTTTAAATTGATGAAACCAGACCTATTGTTTAGAAGTTAGATACGACTGCTGTAAAAATAGTAAAAGTAAGAAAAACCGGGGAACCTGTTTCCACAGCCGTTATTACAAAAAAACGATGACTCCCGCAGTAGGGTACAAGCCCTGTGTCACGGGGGACTTTACAAACATATAAATCACGGATACAAAGTACACCCAGACCCGGAACAACAATTTGTGGATCACACAAAGTGGTGTCCCGTGCGGGAATCGAACCGCTAATGCTTTTTTTCTAACTTTTGGTCACACGGTTCAAAAGATAAAAGGGTTCACAATTTATGCAACTTTCGGACGGATTATTTCCAAAAAAGTACTAATTACTTACATATTTTTTTTTTATTAACGTTTGAATGTTTTAAAAGCCCAGGTGAATGATGTGGCACATATTGGTGTTTGCTGAAATAATTGAATATTTTTTCTAGCTTCTGTTTACCTGTGTGGAGTACCCCCATTAAAAATATTTTTTAACCTTTCTAGAGTGCCTTCCGTTTTTGCTATCCCGGGTGCATTTCACCCAACGTCGGACAAGTGTGAGTGGCAAGCACGACTCGGGGGGGGGGGGGGGCGTATATATTTCGGTTCGCTTCACACAGCCAAGTGTGAGCACGCACGACGAGTTGAGGTGCCCGATACTACCTATTCGACACTCACCAAGGGGGATTAAATAACGACCTAAAAATTAACTTTACTTAAGGCCTAAGTAGGCATTATATAAATAAAACTATAGTGTAAAATACCTTAGAGATCTATAAAATCACGCATAACGCGGACGAAGCCGCGGACACAAATTCGAGGTAGGTATTAGGTTTGTTTGAAAAGCTTATTTCGATGTAACACCCGTGCAAAGCCGGGGCAGCTTGGAGACCACTAGGCTACTATTTAGACTACTAGGCGACTCTTAGATACAATAAATTATTTTAAAAGGAGAAAGAAATCGGTTACAAAATTTTGCTAGTCATTTAAATTTTTTTGAATGTCAAATAGTTGTATGATGTCTCCTCCTCATCCCGTCGTTTATGGTGGCCTCTACGAGCAACTTACTCCTTGAATATTTCTCGCCAGCCTCCTGCATGTATTCTAAAGAAATAAAATAAATGAATTCAAGGTGCCTATAATATGATTGTAACGTTGCCGTGTTACAGGTGTATTTTGCAAAAAAAGTGCTGGAGGGCGTAAAGTAACTTTAAGAAATTCTAAATTCTGTTCATTTGAATTTGCATGCGTAAGCATAATTTTGCGTAGGTGGGTCGTGGGTTATCAACTCAATTGTCACTTAGGTTATATAGAAACTTGCAATTTGTAAAAAAAAATGAATATAAAGTTGAGAAATTGTAATTTATACCTAATATGAATAATCACGGTATCATCTTTATGCTATTGCATACCTTCCCTATTGGGTACCTTTAGACGAACCATAACGATTCATCACAAGAAATTCCAGAGCTAAGGATTAGCGCGTAACACTAATATGGTTTTCTTTCAGAATTATTACACAGAAAACCCGAATCAAATTGCTTGATAGCAATACATTAAAAAAAACTTATTATGTTACGTAAAAGGTTAGTAAACTGAGGTACTAGATGTTCAACTGAAGTCCATCAGAAGTCAAGCTTGAGGCGACGGCTGTAATTATGCAAAGTTTCGACTTTCCAACTAAAAGACGAAATGGTAGTACATAAGGACAGAAAAGGTCCAACGCAAAGAAATTTACGATTACTTGAGGAAACCCTTTGAAGTATTTATGTAGGAGGTAGGAACTTCTTAAAAACTTTGTAATTATAGGGGAATGTGAACAGTTCGATCTTTGATCAACACAAACCATCACTACATTCCCAGATATGTTAAAATGATGTATAAGATATGTTGAAAGTACCTACCTAATCATTTGGATAACTTCGATAATTAATGTAATTTTTTGCATAAATAATACCATTGTTGCAATGTAAAATGTGCCTCTACCCCTTTTACTAGTAAGCGAATGTTTAGTGAGGTATGTCGATTTATGATGCTGATTTTTATTTATGTAGCCTTTCCTTATCAAGAGTAAAGAAATTTATGAAGGCATTAAAATAAGAAATTGCTATTACGGAAGTGTGTAGTAGGTAAGTTAACTGCGTTTAGCACAACATCGTGGCTTTCATTAATTTGTTAATTACTTTTATCGCGTATTCTTATTCTTCGCAGCAAACATACCTTTGAAATAACTGTGTAATTGTTTTTTAACAGACTTCAAAAAGTATGTTTTTTTTTTTTAAGGTAACTAGCAATGTGCGACTGTGGTCCCAGCATTACTAGCAATCCTGTTAACCCCTCCAGCTAAGCTCAATGGCTTGTGTGTGTCGGTAGTATAATGGGTAGGATTTGAACCCGCGACCTCACGATTGCGAGACTGATGCCTTAGCCATTAGGCTACCACCGCTTTACAATTGATAAGTGGATATGTGATATTATTGGAATTACGTGATTTTCACATAATTATAATAATCGATTATCATAATAAATAAATAATAAAACTAAAAACCTCATTGTGACAATTCTTTTTAAAATAATTCATTATTTACTCCAACTTAGGTAAGAGTGCAAGCTTTATTAAATTCAGTTATTTATTTAGGAAGATATGAACGAAAACGATTTAATTTGATGGCCGGACTTACATTTTTAAAGAAGCTTTATAGAAAAAACATCTCAAAACTTTAGTCAAATAGTAGGTACACATAGGTATAGGAAATATTTTGTAGTTACGTAAAAACAAAAAATTATAAAATAAAATAAAACTATTAAACAGATTTCAAAAGTTAATTGAAAATAATGAAATAATAATAATAATAAAAATTATTTATTCACTTAGGAAGCAAAATACTACACTTATGTAGTCCGGTAGAGTATACCCGCTCGCCACCAAAATACCCATATTTATTTTTATACTAACAGATTTAACTGCCTCTTTGGCGGTGGGATTGTATCCGACTGCTACGCAAGAGGTCGCGGGTTCGATCCCCACCCAGGATAAAACTTTGTGTAATGAGCACGATGGTTTATTCTGTGTCTGGGTGTTATTTATCTACAATATGTATGCATTTAGAAATATATAAGTATGTTTATCAGTTGTCTGGTTTCCATAGTAAAAGCTCTGCTTAGCTTGGGATCAGACAGCGTTGTGCGAGTTGTCCCAAGATATTAGATATTATTAGATATATATTATTTTAATTTCATTAATTGTATCATTCATAAGACGTTATGTGTACCTTATATAACTTGCAAGTTATTCACAAATTCGGCCAAAGATGAGTTTGGCTAATGTGTCCCGCTTGAATCGGATACTTTACCTTCCAAATAGCCATTACTCGGGTTTAAAAAAAAAAAAATACTAATTAAAACCCACAATTTTATTTTAACAATTAAATTATATATTTATGACAAGGCACTTAGTATCACATAATACAATGAGAGAAATAAGAACAGGTATTAAAAAATGGATGTTACTTATTGCGGGAGAGATTACCCTGCTAAAGTCTCCTTTCACGCGTGGCTAATGTCTCCCACCCCAAGTCAATCTGCTTGTTGTTTAGTTTTTATACTAAATCTACGACACGTACATAGAACTTTTGTCCATAAATAAACACAATTGCCATTTATATAGGTTACTTGTTTGAATCTATGGTTACAAAACAACACCAATGAAGGGTTTAAAATTTAAAAAATCACTTATCAGACGCGAAAACATATTATTACTTCGCAATTCTAAACCTAACTGCCGAATGCAAAGGTTTCGCGGTAGGAGGACAGTAAAAGCGAGTTAGATTTAGTTAAATGTGCTACAATATCACAATACATAGTGCCACTAAGATTCTGTGAGCAGTGGCTATTGTCTCCCCCCTGGTAAACTCTTCCGGATTCCCCCTACACGAAATTGAACTACATTTTTTATGGACGTGTAATTTTTGAAGTCTGTATAATTTTTTAAAATTACATTTTATGTGAAATGGTACAATGTAATGAATTACTGTACTTTCGGTACGTATAAAATCACTGTTATTGTTTTTTTTTTTAAATCAAAGAAATTGACATTAAAATTGTTTCAATTGTTCAATCTAGTATAGGACAGCTAAAAAGCTTCAATGAGCATTACTTATTTTAAGTAGAGACTTCGCCTTCTCCTTTCGTTGTGTTCTAAGCTAGCTGTCCCGCGTAACTAACTTCGTCGGCGTAAATTTCCCCCGTTTTTGCAACTCCTATTAGTTGTAGCGTGATGTTATATAGCCTATAGCCTTCCTCGATAAATGGGCTATCTAACAGTGAAAGATTTTTTGATGCGGGCCAGTAGTTCCTGAGACTACCGCGTTCAAACAAACAAACAAACTCTTAAGCTTTATAATATTAGTATAGATCAACTGTGAGTACTTACATTATGCCAAGTATTCTGTGCTTGGCATAATATAAGTAGTAGGTAATTTTTACCCTGACGTTAACACTACTTAAAATCTGTTATAATATTATAAAGCTGAAGAGCTTGTTTGTATGTTTGATCCAGTAATCTCAGGAATAACTAGATCGAATTAAAAAAATATATTTTGTTGCATATCCCATTTATCGAGAAAGGCTATAGGCTATAATAATATCCTGCTATGATCAATAGGAGCGGAGCAGCGATGGAAAATTTTGCAAAAAATGTTAAAAAAAATATTCCTTTTGAGAGCTTCCGTTGCGTGCACTGCGTAAACGGTTAAAGTTAGATAACAATTATAGATTTGTTCCTCTTGAAAAGTTGTAAAAAAAAAATAGTGACAGCAAATGTCTTTCTTTTAAGGTTGACCCACTATAACCTATTTTTAGTTTTTTAATAAACATGGTTTAACCCTTTCCAAAACAAATACGTTATTCATCACAAATATTTCATTTTAAACAAAACTGTTCTTACTTCATTCGATTTCAATGAATATCTTAGGAGATATCATAGTTTTAAAATATTACGCAACAAAATCAGACGCGGATTCAGAATTTTGTTCATTGGCTCAACTGGCCAAGTGCGAGTTGTTTGTATGACAGGAGTGGAGGGAGGGGGTCGATATGCTTGTCAAAACACATCAGTCCAGTGACAAAATTTTCATCAATTGAATCTGCTGGGAGGCGAGTCACGTACCGCGCGCGTATTTAAAAGGCCTATTTAAACCTGAGCGGTTCAGTTTTAAATAGGCCTTGTAAATACGCGCTGCGTAGAGGTAAAACCCAACTGCCTCGGTGGCGGGGTTCGATTCCGACACGGGACACCACTTTGTGTGATCCACAAATTGTTGTTCCGAGTCTGGGTGTAATTTGTGTCCGTGACTTGTTTGTTTGTAAAGTCCACCGCGACACAGGGTTTGTACCCTAATGCGTTTTTTTTTAAAGAAAGAAAAGAGGTAAAACCGCGCTGGTTTCGCTCAGGTATTTAGTATGAAGTTCCGTTACCGCAGGCTGTGTTCCACTGTAGCGTCTAATCTACTTATCTGATTTCGATGAACGAGGTGTCAACTGGTTCATTACAATAGCGCGGGTAACATAGGCTACATTTTCTTCCATTATGATGGTCACAAAAAGTGTAGTACTTTAAAAAATTAAACCCTACTTACATGCTGTAAGTGGGGTTTATTTTTTTAAAGTGTTTACGTGTGCTGTGTTTGATATCAAATGAAAGAGCTTCATTAGCAAATTCATTTCATAGCAAACACTTTACTAGCATAGTTTAAATTATCTAAATCATTGTGTAATATCTCCGTATCTTTTTGTCAAATACAATGACATAGTAGAGTTTTTGTTTGATGGATTCAATCTTTTTGACGTTATAAAAACAAATCATCGGAAATTCAGGTCAGTTTTGAATTATAAAACCCGGGTAATTAAATGGTCTAATAAAAAAATAGCTCAAATCTCTCGAAATAAAAAGATTGAATGCTGTCCAAAACAATATACCAGACTGTTACTATAACTTTATAAGAGAGAGTTACTTTTCCATTTAAACATCAACAAAGTTAGGGATATTCCATATTTTGTTAATTATAAAAAACCTATTAGTATTTTGTTAAGAAAACTAGGTTTGGTATGAATCCGTATTTTATAATCTATAATTAAAACTAAAATGAAATGTAATTTAACATTATTTTATTAAATAAATTTCTATTTTTCCTAAATTTTGAAAATTACGATGTTTTATAAAATCTAAATAAATGATAAAATTGACTTAATTTAATTACAATAATTTAAAAAAACATTTGTTTTTTTATAAATAGGTAATCCATGTTCCCTAACGTTAATAACACACACACAGAAATGTTGAGAGCGGTGGGCATGTTATCGTATAACTGGGAGTTTAGCAGAGCGGCACAGTGGGAAGAATCGTGTTACCACCTCTCGGTAAGACCGATATGTACAAAACACCGCGAGGAGGCAACTCAACATTACGGCAATGCAACTAGTGCAGAGGCTTCTGACAGACCACCAGCTGTCAGTAAGTGAACAAACTATCAGGAGTAGGTTGCATAAAGTCGGTCTTCATGCGCCAGACCGCTTTGAGTTCCAGCTCTGCGGCGGAAGGAGGCTTATTTGGGCTCGCTAACATTTATTATGGACCAACGAACAATCTGCCGTGCCGTGTGGTGCCGGCTTAAGAATAGTACCACCCCATCTCTTCCCGTGGGTGTCGTCAAGGCGACTAAGGGATTTCACCCCGGAGGACGGGCAGCAGCGTCCTCTGCGAACTTAAAGCCTTACTGCGATCGCCAACCCGCTCGCCAAGCGTGGCGATTATGGCAATTACCCCCAGGATCTACATACCAGTAGGTTCTACTGGGGAGACCCGTGCCCAGCAGTGGGCCATCATATGGGTTGATATGTAACGAACAATCGTCGATGGTGCTATTCACACTTCGCTTTAGATTCCACTCGGATTCGAGAAAAAGAAGTGTTTGGAGACTTTCAGGCAAAGAAAGTCGTCTGCAGCATACACAAGAGCTCATTTGGATAAGAGGCAGCATAACGGCCCAAAAATACCATGACGAGTTATAGAATCCGTGATCGTCCCGACAAATATTTCAGTTCATGCATGACGATGCAGCTTCCCACACGGTGTGGCTGGTTTCGGCTGCCTTTCGGTAACACAACATCGGGGTTCTGGAGTGGCCTGCACAGTCACCTAACTTAAACTTGAGACATGTAACAACCATGCGCAATTTTTCGCTGAATTTCACTACTGAAAATCATCTTTTTCAGCATTTACAAAACACATGGGACCGCGTACCCCAGCAAGATTTTGACAACTTAATTCTTAGCATGAATAATCGATGCCGATGTGTTATTAACGTTAGAGGGGCAAAACAGATTACCGATTTATAAAAAAAATCAGTAAATTTTATCAAATTTTCAAATTTTATAAAACAACGTAATTTTTAGAATTTAGCAAATTTAATAATTTATTTAATACAATAATATTCAATACTTTTAATTTAATTTTGAATTTTAGATTACAATATTCGGATTCTTACCATATCTCGTTTTTTTAACAAAACACTTATAGTTTTTTTATAATCAACAAAACACGGAATATTCTTAGACTTTGTTAAAAAAAGAATAATCGTTGCATTGATTTATAACACCACTTTAAGAAAAAACTAAAATAAGCAACACAAGTTGCAAAAAAGCGTCTTAAAGAATCATCTGATACTTAAAAGAGAAGAAAGGAAGCTTAAAACGTATTTAAAAAAAAAAGAGCTCCGGAATTCATTGAATGAATGAAGAATGAAAATCCTTGGAATCATGAAATTCGGGTTTAAAAACTATGAAAAGATTTTTTTGCTAACACAAACATTTTTCACAAACTAAAAAAAAGTAAATCCAGAGAAAGCTCAAAATTCAACGAGAGCATTGCAGCATTGTCGCTTTCGAGGGAGTTTAGGCTTCCTGCGATGAGGGACTACGGATTAGAGTCACGGGAGCTCAGACTCAGGGCGATAAGATAATTGCATAAGCCACAGGTATTTTCCACCGATCGCCACTATTATTCCAGGATAGTACGCGAGGCGGTCGAGATCAAGAAGTATAAGAACTTCAACCGAGAAGATGGATACCGGCTCTCACCATCTTGGAACCCGGTTATCAGCAGATGCAATCGTAACCGTAAAGACACCGCGCCTCAGTGTAAAGACGTTGTAAGTGTAGTGTGTAGAAGTACAGACAGTACAAATTATCAAAATTATCAAGACCAGGCGAGGGTAGTTGAAAAACCCCGCGCCTCACGGAGACATCGCTAAACTGCCATCAGTCGACCCGTGACCACGATCGGTGCAATTTGATCGAAACGTCGGGTAAATAAAAGGTTCGTACCTTTAAATAATTCACGCGATTAAGTCCCGAAATATATCTAATATGTATAAAAATCGCGAAAGTTTAAAAACAATTTTAGCACGTTAGTTTGATAAAAAAAAATATGCTTCTGTTACATGTATAGTGTGCCCTCCCTCAAAAATATTTACTGTAGCGGCTACTACAAGACACCTTTTCACCTATTATATTTGAGTAAAATGTCTGTGACATACGGATGGCCAGACAAACATATAGACGGACATAACGAAACTATAAGGGTTCTTTTTTTCCAATTTGGCTACGGATCCCTAATAAAAGCTTTTTTTATCTCAGGCATAAAGAAAATAGCTGTTGTTTGCGAGCAGTCATAACATTTACATGTAGAATCGACTTTTTACAAGTGTAGTATGTTGCTTCATAAGTGAATAAAGATTTTTTATTATATTATTTTGATCATATCTTCTGTCACCTATTATTAAATTTACCACATAAAGGTAGTAACTAGATAAGTAACAGCTAAAGTAATGTTACAGGGAAATGTAACCAATGAACACAAAACGATTATCATTTTGTTCATTCAATAAGTATTTTGGTGCCGATTAAAAAATACACCTAACAGAGATTTTATCTTAATACGAGCACGTAAATTTTTTTTTAACCATAACCCATACCATTACCCTATATCCATTCCAAAACCTCCGTAACGCTTGTAGTAAGGACTGCGTAAACACAAAAAACCCAGTAACTGAATAATCCTGTTATGGAAATACTCTCCCCTTAGCGTTACCTGTTTGAATTTTATCAACCAACAACGGTACAATTAAATATATGCCATATTCTGTCCTATGGTTCTGAAATATTCACATAAACGTTATTATTATACACGTACATAATTTTATTCCTTGTTCTAATTATAAACTTAGTTATATTTTTTCCGTATAGGACTTCATAATAGCGATATTCTTCTGAGTACACAATAAGTAAACAAAAAAAACTTTTATTAATTTGATCATGACAAATGAGTCTCTTATTATTAATACAAAATAGAATTCAATGAAATGGAACCATAAATAAAATGTTCAAATCCCTTAAATGTTTCATTGAATAAAATTTAATAAAAGTGTTTGTCTCATCATCTAGGGATGTAATCTTTTCAATCTGTAGAGTGTCACCTTCAAATTAATGGTTTTCTTAATGATAACAAAATGAAGTCTAGGCGTCGCGTCGAGTGGCAGTAGACAAATTGCTTTTTCGTGACAATATGATGAGGAGTAAATTAGTAATTAGTTATGGATAGTGAGTAAGCAAGTTACCAATTAAGCAGGTGTTCGGTTTATGAGTTGATCATGTTGGCTAAGCTCAGCTAATGCTACTTAAATCTGCGTAGGGAAACTCAGGTTCAATAAACTGTAGCAAGGGTCAATAGTACCATCGTCAATATTTTGGTTATTAAGCAAAATTTTAAATGTTGTTTTTGTGTATTCACAACACAAAAACACCATAAACCTGTCAAGACGCCGATATTACCGTCTAAAAAGCAAAAAAGTGAACGAAAAAGCTGAGTCTTGGTTTCAGACAATGTTTGTAAGTAGGTAAGTATTTATCAATAATTTGATGATCAGTATTAGTAAGTACTTATTATTAGTTATATTTATAAAGTTATATTAAATTCAGGTAATTACATACACACACACGCGCGCACACACACACACACACACACACACACACACACACGCACACACACACACACACACACACACACACACACACACACACACACACACACACACACACACACACACACACACATCCACATCCACACATATATTTCGCCCTAGCCATACCAACTGCGCTAACTATGTAAACGACGTGTTTATGTTTATCATGTGTAGCTCCCGTTGTGCATCTATAAGGTATTTTTTCAAATGTCGAAGCGATCTGATGGATAGTAGCAGATTGATCCACACTTTAGATGCTGCATAGCGAAAGCTACCTCTAACGGTCGGCCGCGATGCACGGAAATAACAATAATATCTTAGGACAACTCATAGAACGCTATCTGATCCCAAACTAAGCAGAGCTTTTATTATGGCAACCAGACAACTGATAAACAATATAGATAAATAACACCCAGACACAGAATAAACCATCGTGTCATCACACAAAGTTTTATCCTGGGTGGGGATCAAACCCACGACCTCTTGCGTAGCAAGTCGGATACACTCCCAACGCGCCACAGAGGCAGTCGCAGGAAATGGACCTTAAATGCCGTTGTTTTATGAGGTGGTATCGAGAGTTGCACTGAGCCTTGCCTGCTCGCGCAGCCTCGTGTGCTGTTGACCCAATTTAGTTTGTTGTATAAATATAAGTTCTCCTTGCACTTAACAACACTAAACATTAGAGTTACTAAATGCAGCTTACGTCGTGGTTTCATTTTAAGTCATAAGTATTTATGAAAGGAGTAACATGGCTTCGGGGTGGGATTGAGAAGCAGAACCGGGCGCAACCATTCTGCACCCTTTGAGTTAGCCGATCTGTGCGTGACAGCAGAAAAATATTTGTAGAAGTCATACAACATTTATTTGCAATCAATTTAATTAACAATTTAATTAAAAATTAATTAACTTTGGTTCAGTTTCCATCAGAATCAGTTTCTTCGTCCATTTAACGATGGACGAAGAAACTGATTTGAACTGATGATTAATTTTTATTCTTATTTTGTAATTTTTATTATTAGACTAGGTATATAAACTAGTCTGAGAAATGTAAAAGGTTTTTATGTTCCTAATTTCTGTTTTGATTTAAAGAGTATTTTATGTAATATTAATTAATTTAATAATTGTTTCTTTTTCATATATTTTTTTTTTTGACAAATAGTCTTTAAAAGACAATGATAATATATCTGAGTACCAATAAATAAATAAATATTGAATAATTAGTGCTTTATTTCTCATATTCAAACCTTAGGTCTTTTCGGTTACGCGCGCCCGCTCCTGTTACAAATGACCGCGCGCCCGCTTGAAGGTTAAAAAGTCACTATCGTTTCCACAGTTTGCTTTACCAAACATTGCTGGTCTCTCAATCCGTTCTTCCTAATATATAATATAATAATAGATTTACTGAAACTGAATATCTAAATTAGTAAATCAATAACCACCACTCGGTAGTACTTAATTTTCTCGTAACCACATCTGTTTCGTATTAGTTTCATGTAATCACCAATTAATTAACGAAACCTTACTCAAGAGGTGGTATAAAACGCGAACCGTAATAAATAGCGTTGATTTTATTCTCGCTATGAAATATTTTAATATAGCAAATTATACACGTTTTAAATGATTCCAGTGATTTATTAGTATAGTAATTAGAATAATATAATTGTGAATATTACTAAGATTACTAACATTACTTATGTAAAATCATGTATGCTAACAAAACGGACTGTGTCTGAAATAAAAAAAGTTATTATTATTATTAAGTAATGAAATGTATTTAGGTAGTAATCTATGGTTCATATTTAGATGATGACAGTTTTTACTGCTCATTATTTTACAAATTTTAATCCATCCTACCCCATCTGAAGGAATAATTTAAGGAACAAATTACCAAATAAAACAATACAAATGGCGGGATAGTTTAACCTTAAAATCCTAAATATATTAGTCTAAGCTATTGTCGGTATTCAATTTAGTAAGTCAAAAACCGCAAGACAGTATTAGTTCCTACATCTAGAAACTATATTCAATTCAATTACAGTAATTGGTTCTGACAATTCGCCATATTTCCAATTTTGTTCACAACACACTCCAGTTATTGTTAATTAAGTAAGAAATATCCAAGATCATTGACAAAATAAATGATACGAATACAGATTGCAACAGATGCAATTTTATTTTTTTTCAACCACTTCTTGTTGTCCGATTGAGCTGCAATTCGATAAACTTATGTAAGTTCGATGACAATGCGATATTACCGTACGAGCTAATCTCATCAGATTAGCTCGGGCTTAGATGGGTACGACCAAAGAACTTAAATTTAGGCTAATATGTTTTATTATCATGATGTCAAGGATCTGAAGATGAAGCAAAAAGATTGCCACTGGAACTCCTTCATATATAAGATGTTCGAGTTTGCGCTCGTTTGATTTGTCTTCTGATTCCTAATAATATCCAGGGTCTGATGGAGGAATCAGAAGTTGACCATGCGAGCTCTGTAATAAAACATCGTTTTATTTCGTTTTGTTCAATCTTGATGAGGTTGCATCGCAACCTAACCCAACAGCACCCGTTCACGAGTTTGACACATGGGTCAGCCATCAACCCCTTCGCCATATCGGAGGGAAGGAAAACGACCCGACCCACACCGCCACCACGAGTGAACATTTTAGTGAGCATGACGATCCCTGACATAACATTTTATAGAAACTAAAATAACCTTAAATAATTTAATGAAGTTCGATTGTTAGTTACCGTTACTAACAATTTCATTTTATCTAGGTACTCTGTAATAATAATAATAAAAAACGTTTATAGAGTTAATAGGTATACATTTTGTTTGAGCTAAGGAATCAAGTCTTTGTGAGAGACTGGTGCCTGTAGTAGGTTTTTTTACAAAACATGTATTACAGGTCATCAGGGCCCTACTGCAGCTGATCCCAAAGATACAAGCCATCTTTTACAAAACATCTTAAATATTATTATTTTGACAATATGAGAGTTGGCTCGCTAAAACAATGGAATAAAAAATAATAATAGTTTACCTGTTACTTAGGCTTTCATAGGAAGTGTGTGTTGGTGTGTGGAGTGTGTAGTAGAGAAGAAGTTCATTTGTTTGTGTTGATTCATAGACAGATGTATTGCTCAGGCGATAATAGCTTTTCAGTTTCGATATAATTAAGGGATTTGAGGAATGTTGTTACCGATGCTTTACAATTTAATTTTAGTTGAGGGTATATGTTGAGAATATCATTTAATTTATTATATAAGTAATGTCAAAGAAAACAATAAAAATTTTGAGCTACGGCAGTCTTAGCGGCGTATTGTAGGCATACTTTACCCTTGCGACGTTTATCTTTGATCAAATTCGGGTCGTATTGTAACTGTGAGTGCTGCTTAAGGACAGTATTCAATATAAAAGATTGTCTCATAGTGAGAGTATCCCAGGCTTTATAGAGCTCATCTGTCGGGAAGCGATAAGAGAGCCCAGCACTCACCTTGAGGATGGCCCGTTGGGCTCTTTCCACATCTGTTATATGAGTCTTAGCAGCACCTCCCCATGATACAATGCAATAATCAGTCAGTGAGCGACACAGGGCATAGTAGACCATTTTGATTATGTGTTTGTCATCTGAATATCGAAGATTTTTAAAGATATAGATGAGTTTACGCACACGGGAAACCAGGTCCTTTATATGAGGCTTAAACGTTAGACATTGGTCAATAGTAACGCCGAGGTATTTAATACTATCGGTTCTACTAAAGAGTGGTACAATGCCACGGGGGAGATTTAGTAATACAAGAGTGAGCAGTAATTTCTAGTGATAAGGGTGGGAATAAGTTCATTCTATGAGAAAAATCGATGTATTTGGTTTTATTGAGATTCAGTGACAGCATATTATCTTGTAAGCACTTGCGTGCAGTACCAAAACCTTTCCGAGCAATGTCAAAGACCTCTTCCCAGGTATCTACTATGAAAAATAGGGCGGTGTCATCAGCAAAAGTTAACATATTGCCGTTATCAAGATTAAGTTGATAGAGCTCATTAATTTACACCAAGAACAGTGTAGGCCCAAGGATGCTACCTTGTGGGACACCGTACACTGTAGATATTTCGTCACTTAATGTTTGATTTATCTTAACACGTTGCTTTCTATTAGTTAGATAGTCCTCAAGTAATTTTAACGGTATTCCCCTTACCCCTATACACTCCAGCTTCTTAATAAGGTGTGTAATGGACACGGTATCGAAAGCCTTTGCTAAATCCAAGAAAATTGTCATACATTTCTTCTTCTTCTGCAAAAAAACTGAAATAAACAATTCTGGCAGTGTCAACGTCTGTCAGTTCACGTACTTTCCTAACAGCGTTACTGACTTTACCAGCGAGACGAGATATATATGGTTTATTTGGTTTGATATGTAAAGATTTTGTATCTTTCATACAAAGAAAAAAAATAGGTATATTTTCTAATTAATTTATAATATGTATGTGCCGTTTTAATCGATGATTTGTTGCCATCTTGTGGATAGTGACATGATCCCATTGCTGTAAAAAAATTGAGATTTTTGATCAAAAATGCCTAACAGCAGTTTTCACAGTGTTCTTTTGAGGTTAACTTTATGCTTCCTAAAGAGTTCTTAAGTGACCGAAGGAAATCAGATGAAGCAAGATCAGGGCTATACGGAGGATGCCTATAAAACATCCCAGCCAAACTCTCCCAATTTTTGCTGAGTGGCTATAAATGAGTGCGGTCTGGCGTTGTCATGATGGAACACCACGCCCTTCTTGTTCACCAGCTCCGGCCAGTTTTTCTCAATGGCTTTTTTCATCTCATCAATTGTGGACAGTAGAGGTCAGAATCGATAGAACTACCCGACGGAAAAACTCATAGTGGACGATTCCTTTCCAATCCCACCATGTAAATAATGTAGGTTTAAGTAAAGTATGGCTAGCGCCTAGTATGTAATGCAACAACATTGTACACCCATATTTGGACAAATAAATGCATTCTATTCTATTCTATCACTTTGTTCCGAGTTAGGTCGGGCTTTGCCACGGTCTGTGGGGTTTGTCCATGCTTCGACCACAATTTTTTTTAGACATTCTTATCGTATGTGACCTATTTTTCATCACCCTTAATGAACCGTTTAAGAAATGGGTCGGAATTGTTACGTTTCAACAAAGAATCGCAAATGAAAACACGTCGCATTAAGTTTCTCTCAGTGAGATCATATGGCACCTAAATATCAAGTTTTTTCTTGTACCTAGACTTTTTGTACTTTAAAACTGTTTTGTGATCAATATTCAATTTTTGAGCAACGTCGTAACTACTAAAATGTCGATCTTCCTCCACTTTTTAAAAGATGTCACTGATTTTGTTGTTGAACAAGTTATTTAAATGATTTAATGAGGTTTACAATTCTATCAGTAATAGATGAACAGTCTTATATATTAATATTAAAGTCGTCACTATGCATGGTTTCTTTTCTCACCACAGTGTAACTTTGAGTATTTTTAAAACTAACTTCATGAGCTTTTAGCTAATGTTCAGTAATGCACATGACGTGTGTGCGTCTCTAATTTTTTGCCGAACAGTCGCTGCATTTTGGCACAAACATTCAGTTGATTGACTTTGCCCGTGTCTCTAATTGTAGTTTTAATTACAAATTGTGTCATTATCATTGTCACTTAAACAAATTAAATTATTAGATACTTTCCTATATGTGTCAACATGTATAATATTAAATGCTAATAATTTAGCAAGTTTACTATAAAAATAAGACAAATACATTGTATTTTCTATTAAAAGACACTTACTAATTGTTGAGTCATTCTCTCAACACAGCACCGGGCTCAGGCGGCGCGGAGGGGACGGCGGGGTGCGGGAGCGGGACTCCCCGGTCGACGCGCCCGCCACCGCACCGCAGCGCCGGCCACCAGTCATCTCTAAGACTACTCAACGCACAGCCGCGCTCGCGCACCTCATGTTTGTACCATTTATTTCTCCTCATATTTACGTAGCCGCGACTAACAGTTGTACTTGTTCTTTGTTTCTCATTACAATAATTATACAGTCCACTGCCGTCTTTTATTAACACCTCAAGACGCCGTGACCCCGCCATTGGTCCTTCGAGCCGGATGAGCCTGTTCCTCGACGTCCATCCATTACAATGTAAAACATCCGATTCTTTTGTCAAGTTCTCATATAATTTGTAAATTATTATTTCACATGTATCATCTTCGACTAATGCATCCTGGACCTCAGCTTTTACTTGTCACGATTCGCTACCACTACTATCCGAGCGGAGGTAGAAACTTGGCTAAAAGGGTCACACATCAGTGTGTTAAATGTTGTAGGATTCGGGCGACTACAGTTCAACCAATCATGGGAAACCTTCCAGAGCAACGTCTCCATTTAGAGTTTCCCTTCTTAGACACAGGGGTGGACTATGCAGGTCCAATCATGATAGCTGACCGGAAAGGTCGAGGGTGCAGACTCGTCAAATGTTTCATTTGTGTGTTTGTGTGCTTAGCTACAAGAGCAGTCCATCTCGAACTTGTGTCAGACCTCACGAAAGACGCTTTCTTAGCTGCTATGAATAGGTTTATAGCTCGCAGGGGTAAACCACGTAACATATTTTCAGATCATGACACTACATTTGTTGGCGCTTTCAACGAACTGGCTCACCTTCTTTCACAACATTTGCATTTTAATGACGGCGATCCTGGTATTCATTTCTCTTTCATACCAGCTTATACTCCACATTTTGGAGGATTATGGGAGTCTGCTGTCAAATCCACTAAGCATCACCTTAGGCGCGTTCTTGGTTTGACAAATTTAACTTTTGAAGAGATGGCTACATGTCTTATACAGGTGGAAGCCATTCTAAATTCTCGGCCTCTAACTCCTATTTCCAATGATCCTTCAGATCTCACTCCCTTAACACCAGCTCACTTCTTAATTGGCCGATCTCTCACGATGTTGCCGCATCAGCAGATTGAAACCCTCAACATTAACAGCTTACAACGGTTTCGGCGCATCGAATGTTGGAAGCAGCATTTTTGGGCTCGCTTCTCTCATGAGTATATCACATGGCTCCAGGAGAGAACAAAATGGTGCCGTTCTTTGGGCAAGCTCAAAGAGGGAATGCTCGTTATCATTAAAGATAAAAGCTCACCGCCTTTATTATGGCTTTTAGGACGCATCATTCAGGTGTTACCCGGCAGAGATGGCATCGCGAGAATCGCCGACATCCGCACACGTAAGGGTATTATTCGGCGAGCCTTTAATACAATCTGCCCCCTTCCAGTTACAGTTGTTGAAGATACTTCAACCGGGGGAGTATGTTGAGTCATTCTCTCAACACAGCACCGGGCTCAGGCGGCGCGAAGGGGACGGCGGGGTGCGGGAGCGGGACTCCCCGGTCGACGCGCCCGCCGCCGCACCGCTGCGCCGGCCACCAGTCATCTCTTAGACTACTCAACGCACAGCCGCGCTCGCGCACCTCATATTTGTACCATTTATTTCTCCTCATATTTACGTAGCCGCGACTAACAGTTGTACTTGTTCTTTGTTTCTCATTACAATAATTATACAGTCCACTACCATCTTTTGTTAACACCTCAAGACGCCGTGACCCCGCCACTAATAAATTTAAAAGTAACAAAAAATAAAATGAAGTCACAGTGACGATTTTATTGACATAATAGAGTAAGTTTATGTCTTGTATATGCTTATTTTGTTTCTAATTTAATCTATTAGAATAGGGCAAAGCACAAGTAATGAACCTACATCCTGTCTTAGAGTGAAGTGAAGTGAACATCACTTTAGTTAAGTTAGTTATGTATATTATTGTCACTAATAAACTATCACACACATTTATCTACAGTTATAAAAGTTTTAACTATAGATAAATATTAAAACATGCCGATTTGTGTGACCACTTATTAAATTACCAAAACCTACACCTATTTTATCAGAGAAGATATATACCTGACCTTTGTCATTAAAATGGCTACACTGATACAATATTACTATGACTACTGTTTAGAGACATTATAATAATATTATTTGAAATTGAATATTTATAAAATAATCATGTGATGAACACAAATATTAAGGTTTAAGAAAATTAGTAATTCTATTCCAATAATATAAAATTTAAGTCCAAATGCGTCTAAATAGGCACAAAAAAACTTATTGTATCAATATCGAAATCTAAAGAAGCGCATTTAAAATAAAATAAAAATTGGTACTAGTACAAAGTGGAAATCACTACTTTCAACAAAATTGTATTTATATTTCTTTTTCGCATCTTCAAAATGCCTCGTATAAGTTGAGAAAGCTTTTTTTTGATGTCCAGTTTGGTCGGGCGTTTGTCTAACAGTAAGATGTACAGCAAATCCGTAGGATATCAACAACAAATATTGTAACCGATGCAAATATGTAGGTACTGAGGTCCTTGGCCGACAATTAAAAATAAAAATAAAACACCATAATGACCTCAATATGTCCTGTCATATGCCAGAATTTATTATATCGATAAAATGATCGATAACGATTGGCCAAGCCATAGTGTAAACATAACAATACATTATTTTCCTAAAAACACTGCTTCCAACGAATTAATTACTTTATTATCCCAAATAATGTAAAGTTTACAATTTCATTACATGAATTTCGTTTTTACTATGTCGGTTTTCATGTATTTTTTTTAAATAAACATAAAAGTCAACTGAACCAATGGCAACTTACCTGTGAAATGAATTGGTAACATCACAATCACTAACAAAGCATGTAACCATGGTTTGAGATGTGATACTTTTGTAAAATAATCACGATAAACATGTATAAACACAATTTTTTGCATAGTTCAATATTACGCAAGACGACTTGGGAATACCTGTCATTCAAAATGGGTCGAATGGTATTGTGTTTGTTTTCTCTTACTTATTTGTAGCACTGTGATAAAGAAGCACCCTCTTGTTTGCACGTAAGTATATCCTAATTCTATATTTGTGCCCGTGTATAAACAACAAAACACAGGTTACGCCTTCAGTGACATTTCTTGGGTGATATCAAGCAAGTTTCATTACGCTAAATTAAAAATAACTTCTTCAAAAAATCTTTAAACACATGTGACGAACTATTTTGTTTGGTAGTATTACTATTCAATTATGTTGCATTTCGTTATGCTCCGAAAAATAAATTGAAGAAAATCTAAATTTCTATTTTTGTATAGTTAATTGTGTAAAGTTTTAAAATTTGTATTATTAAGTTTATTGTAATGTAGTTTTTGCTCTCTATTTTGCAAATTTATTAAAATCTTTATTTTGTAAAGGAACGATTTACGCGGCTCACCGGTTGCCAAATAAATTATACTTGGTTACTTTGCTTAAGCAAGTAACTAATGTTATTTGTTTACAAAATAGGTTTAAGTAATTAATTTAAGAACTAGCCGGGTCTCAATGAAGAGATTGCTAAGTAACAAGTAATGGCTCGTTTATAAATACGGATGTTAGTCCTGCTCTCGTTCAAAAGTGAACTGTTAACATCAAATCAGTGAACCACCTTTGAGATATACCATATTTACATTACACAAGTCTTTTTGCTGTCTTTTTAATCTAGTTATGAGTGACGTATCGACTATCTCATGATTATTATTTACTAAATACGGGTAAATCGTTTATGTAAATTAAAAACAATAACGGGCCGAGAATAGAACCTTGTGGGACTCCCATTTTGTCGCATGATTCTATCTAGCTGGACTCCTTAAGCTACAGTATCAAAACCAGTATGGACTATTAGTTTCTTTAATTTACTTCTCCAAATATACGAAAATATTAACAGTTACAGAAACTACTAATCAAAAAAGAACTTTAGTGTGCATTATTATAGAAAAAAATTAAAATAGCAATAATAGTCTACCAAACAGTGCAAAAAGCAGGGTTCGCATAATTTGCGTACCCAATGACTTTTCTTGACTAAACAGTGAAAATAGAGAAGTTTATGCAATTTTGAGTATCGTTAAATTACCAGTGGCTGTGAAATAATTAATTATTGAGCAGAAAAACTGTACAGTGATTTTGTAACAATTCTACAAAACGTAACCGAAAAAACAAATACAATAAAAACTCCGAAGCCATGGTACACTAACGCCATCTATTGACGAGTAGTGGTATCTGTCAAACTCGACTAAAACAACCTAAGTACAAAGTTTCGGCAGTTGGCATAAGAGATCACTACTAAAAGATTTATTAACCGATATTAAGTTCCTACAAAGTTCCGAAGGACATCCATAGGGGTCACTACTTGTATGGTAAACAAAGTACCAATACTTTTAAAATTTATTTTTCTTTCTACCAACTCGATGAACAAAAAAAACTTACACACAAAAAAAAGGGGAAGAAGTGACAGAGAAGGTAATATTAAATATTAATAAAATACTGGAAGAAAAAATAACAATCTTTAGAAGAAAAACATGAAAACCTGAAGTCGAAGGAAGAAAATCAAGAGCAAAGATTATACAATATGAAGAGACAATCAAGACAATGCAATTAAGTCTTCTTTGGGTTGGAGAAACGCGAAAAATCTTACTCAAATTACAAAATATTATAATAGACTTTGTACATAAATATTACCCAATACAAACAGATCATAGAGACTTACAGGCGATTAGAAGAATAGGGAAGAAGACTGAAAAGCTAACACCGATAGTTATTACGTTCACAACACTTGGTAAGACATCTGTCAAGGAAAAGGAGCAATAAAAAAACACAGTATTACATTAAAGAAGACTATCCCCAATAAAGAGCTACAGGATCAAGTAAAAGCCGAAAGAGAGAAGGTAAATATAGCCACCATTAAATACGACAAGCTTATTCTACTAAATAGTTCATCCAAAGAGCCAAAAAACAACAAAAGAAATCTATCAAAATTCCCAGAGAATAACATAACCAACCATGCCGAGCACATATCTCAAGAAAATAAAAGGAAACAAAACTTTGGCCGGACACACAGTACAAAGGTCTTCTCTAGCTAAAGCAGTTTTACTACGCCTTCGGTTTACCGAAGGCGTAGTAAAACCGCTTTAGCTAGAAGCTAGAGCATACTAAACTATCTAACAAACAAAAATAACAATAATAACAAAACAAACACACAAGCCAACACCGCAAATATATAGCAACGAACCGCCCAGCCTCTCCCAAAAAACAACAAACGAACTAAAAAAGCTACTGTTGTAGCTTATTTAATTCGTTTGTTGTTTTTTACACATAACACACAGCTTCCAAGCCGGCTGGTCCCTGTGGAAGAGTACGACCAAAATCACAAAAACAAAAAACCCCTAAATTGAACAGACTCTAAGAATTGTATAAAAAATACTTATAATATCAGGTCTCTGTCATCAATACACCGATACTTATATACTCAATAATGCACTGAAAGATATAAACTGCGACATCCTAGGACTCTTAGAAACAAGAAAAATGGGCTACCGCATAGAAGAGTATCCAGACTATGTTTTCTGATATAAACGAGAAACAAAGGGATTGTATGGAGTCGGATTTCTAACAAAATTATATAACTAACTTTACTGGCATTTCGGACTGATTATTATAACAAATGATATTTGACAGACTAAACATTTCTATAATTCAGGCATACGCACCCACGGAAAGATCAGACGATACAGAAGTACAAAAATTCTACAATGATCTGAAAAAAGCTCACACGCTAGCCGATGAGAAAGCCATAATATTAGGAGACTTCAATGCAAAAATAGGGAAACCCAAAAAAGAAGAAAAACACGTCATGGGACAATATGGGCAAGGCCAAAGAAACGAAAGAGGTGAAAGACTGCTAGAATATACATTTGAATATAGACAAGCAATATGCAACACTAATTTCAAAAAAAGACACAGCAGAAGATGGACTTAGAAGTCACCAGACGAAAGTGTTTAAAACGGAATCGACTACATCATGACAAATGTTCCAAAATTAGTCCTAAATAATGAAGTTCTCAACAACGTAAAGTTCCATACTGACCATAGACTACTTAGAGCTACAGTCCAACTGAGTCAAGCGCAAAAAGTAGAAAAGGCTTTAAACCACCACCAAAAATCCCGAAAACTAAAGAGGAAACAAGACACTACTTAAACAGCTTCAAATTAAACATCGAAAACAAACTAGTAGATATCAGAAACGTTCAACCTTACTACGATACGGTAGAAGTAACTATATCAAAAAGTTTGACAAGCCAAACAATTCTAAAAAAGAAAAACGACACAAAATATTTAGCGAAGAAACAATAGCCTTAATTAATAAACGCAGTGAACTAACTACAAAAAAGAATAAAGACGCTGATATATAGAAAGAACTAAGCCAATTATATAAGGAAACTAGCAAAAGCGATTAAAAGAGACTATAGTAAGCACAGACAAAAGATAATAACAGAAAATCTAAACAAATTCAGAAGCACAACGAAAGCATTTAAAGAATAAAACGTAAGAAAAACTTGGATACAAAAATTAGAAAACCAACATGAAGAAACCTAAACAAGACAAGAAAACATAGAGCAGGCAACCAATTTCTACCAAGAACAAAAATAAAACCATCGAGGAAGCCAATGAAATACACAATTGTTATAACAAGGAAACAGTTAGACCGATAGACGAAAAATATATATACGCCCAGGTGAAACAACTAAAATCAGATAAAAGTTCTGGTCCCGATGGAATAACCAATGAAGCTTTGAATATAGGCACACCAGTTTTACTTAAACCTCTCACAGATTAATTCAACTTCATACGTCAGACATCATACTACTATATAAAAAAGGAAACCCTCTCAATATCAACAACTTTAGATCAATTAGCTTACTGGCAAACATATACAAAATATTCTCATCTATAATTCTTAAACGCATTATACAAGAGATTGAAAATGCACAACCAATAGAACAAGCTGGCTTTCGCTCTGGGTTCAGCACTGTACAAGTAATGTCATGCTAGAATCTAGAGGTGATGCAAATAATATCGAAAGAGCAGTCAGACAGGGACCCCCTGTCACCTAAATTATTTATTACGGTTTTAGAACATGTATTTCAAAACACAGACTCAAAAACTAGAGGTATAAAAATAAACAACAGCTATCTAAGCCATCTCAGCAAATGAATTACAAGATATGCTTCGCTCTCTTGCTCTAGCAAGCTCACAAGTAGGATTAGAGATGAATGCTACAAAAACCAAAATTATGACAAACAGCATACAACGGCCCATCAATGTAAAGAAAAATCTATGGAATATGTACAGTTACATCTCCTCACCTAGGAAAACAAACATAATTTTTGAAAACGCACAATGAAGATGAAATTGAAAGAAAAACAAACATAGCCCGGAAGAAATTTTGGTCACTCAAAGAAATTCTAAAAAGAGACTACCTACTCGTTATCGAGTAGTCTCCTTTTACCTTAAGAAAACGGTATTAGATACCTGTATACTGCCTTGTTCACTGTATTGCTGCCAAACTTGGATATACACGACAAAAGCAAAACAAAGAATCACAGCAACACAAAGAGCTATGGAGAGAAGTATCCTAAACATAAGAAAAATACAAAAATTCAGGAGCAAAGTAATCAGACAGAAAACAAAGATAACCCTCAGACAAGCTCTAAAATTGAAATGGCAGTGAGCAGGTCACGTATCGAGATACACAGACACCAGATGGACAATCAATACTACAAGGTGGAAAGGGCAAATCGGCAAAAAAAGGGTAGGAAGACCGAAAAGACGATGGGCTAACGATGTAGCCGAATTTATAGGGAGGACTGACAAACTATCGGCAAGGACAGAGATGAGTGGAAAGGACTGAAGGATGCCTTCGCCCGAGGAAGGGTCCATATCCAATAGCAAAAACTAACTCTTACTAACAATTAGACACTAAGCAAATAACTAACCCAATACTAAAAAATAAATACCGCATTTGAAATGAAAATAAAGGCTTTTTTTAATTTTATATCTGTAACATAGGCCAATTGAAAAGCGATGTCACATTTATTCATATTTTTAATCAAGATAGACTCCGCTGCAGTAAGTGATGAATTTATTGACTTTATAGTGGTAACCGGAATGTCAGTAAAGAATTGTTCAAAAGCAATGGCTACTTCTATATCAGATTATTCTCTATTTTATGCAAAGCTCATTATTGTGGTCTCTGACTCTTCCAATCTTCTCACAGTTTTGTGAGCTAAGGTAGCGGAAATTTGCTGTTTTACAGGCTTGCGTAACCGTTTTTGCCTAATTTCGTACATAAGCTTGGGAACTTTCGCAATTTCGCAACAGTTATAGTTTCGTTCATCATATAGCTCATATAACCTTTTAGTTGCTTTTAAGTAACCAACAGTAGCCCACTTACTAAAAAATACATTCCCCTTTACTATATCCGTTATGGAAGTGAAAATGGAATCAAATTTAACAAGATTTGTTTTATATAAAATATTAGAATCACTGTCCTCATTCAACAGTGGAGGGTTACAAATGAGTCGGCTTTTGAAACTCTCAAGTCGACATACAGTTTTATGGATAATAGTTATACATTTCTTCATTGCTTTTCTACTCTTAATATCAAAACAAATAATTTAATCACAGTGGTCAGAATCTATTTAATTAATTTTTAATTTCTTGCTATCTATATTGAAAAATTGTGTATTTAAAGTTAAAAGTCATTTTTTACAAGCCATTGTTTTAAACGTATTTAATCCTTAGGAAACTTATGACATCGCATTTTTTTTGAGCACATCATCTTCTACTTATCAGTATTTTTTTTTTAAATGCCATACTTTTATCACATATAAAACATGTAGCAAACTTTAAATATTACTAAAACTTATATGTTACATATTATTAAAGTCTCAGCAAAAAATAAAAACAATATTCTATTAAAAATAGCCACCTTTGGCTTTTATACAGGCCTTTATTCTGTCTGGCCACGAATCTATGAATTCACGCACTGTTTCCATGGGAAATTTCGCCACTGCGCTCCAAATAATTTTTAAGAGACTCAATGTTGCCGTGTCGTTTAGAGCAAGCCATGTCCTCTAAAACTGACCATAAATCCTCTTTCCCTGGACCTCGATCACTATCGAACGTGTTACTAGCTTAAACCTCTGTCATTTTTTTTACTTTATTTTAATTTAATATTTTCAAAATAAATAAAAAAACAACCAAGTGTAGTACTAAGAGCGCATGAGTTAAGAAGAACTATTTGTGCGACATCTAGTCAGTGCCAGTGCCGCGCCCCCGCTTTAAGGACGGTGCATCCCACCACCGCTGGAACCTCCCTGCGAAAGTGAAGCCCCGCCTAGGTGTTGCAGTTGTTAGAGGAAACAGTACAATATGTAATTTTTATACATAATGTTAATGTTATTATCGAAAGAAGTAAATGGGTACAACTTTTTCGCAGCTCAAATGTAACTATTAACTGATGGATTACTCTTGGACTTTTAAAGTCGATCAGATTCAGAGATAAGCTCCAAAGTAATGCCCTAAAAAATCCTAACATCGTTGAAATCCAAGAAAAATATAAATCATACAGAAATACTACAAAATCTTAAAAATATACACCAACAAAAACTCATTGCCGATAACAAACAAAGCATTGAAAAGATCTGGGACTCAATAAAATCTATTTGCAATTTAAATAAATCGGTCAATAAAAATGAACAACTTCTTAATATATAAACTGATCCTATCGAATACAGTCAATAACAACTTCAGTAAAGTTGGCGAAAAATTGGCTGGGGAATTGTTGAAATAAGATAAACCACACGGAAACTGAACTAGCAAGCTGTTTAAGCCCAATAATAGCTAACCTTTCACCGCATTCGCTATTTCTAATGCCTACTGACGAAATTGAAATCATTGAATTAATCAGTTCACTAAAATCCAGTAAAGAAATGGGTAGTGACAGTGTCAGTAATGATATTTTAAAGTTTTCCAAACACGCCGTAGCTACACCCATAACAAATCTTTGCAATCTCAGCATATCATCAGGAACAGTTCTTGACATTCTCAAAATTGCTGATGTGATTCAAATTTTCAAGGCTGGGGACCCGAAGAAACCAGTTAAGTAAAGACCAATTTCACTTCTCAGTAACCAAGGTAATTGAAAAGGTTATCAATGTTAGGTTGCTCAAATACCTCGAAAATAATAATCTTCTGGCTGAAAACCAATTTGGCTTTCGCGCAGCCAAGTCTACAGGGGACGCCATCGTTAATCTTGTAGACTTTGTGACGAACAAAATCAACGAGGGTCAAAAGTGTGTCGGTGTCATCCTGGACCTGGCAAAAGCTTTTCACACGATTTCTATAAAAATATAACTTAAAAAACTGAAGCTGTTAGGAATTAGAGGATTGGCCTTACAGTGATTTAAATCGTACCTACAAATACGGAAACAACGCGTACGTGTAGAGGTGAACATGCCAGTGAATATTTGGATATACTTTATGGCGTACCTCAGGGCAGCATTTTAGGACTCACTCTCTTTCTGGTGTACATCAACGACCTCTGCTCTCTTAAACTTTCAAAACCTTCACCTTTGCTGACGATGCTGCCATTATCTTTCAAGGCAAAACATGGGCTGAGGTTGCTGAGATGGCCCGGGAGGGGATAAAGGTTTATTATCTTTATCCCCTCCCGCTGGCTGCTGAAGAATTTACTCACTATCAATAAAAGTCAAACCAAAATTGTAGCTTTCAGAACCTCTAAACGGTCTGCCCCCACTCAACCCATTAAAATTAAATTTCATACATGTCTCCTAGCTGAAGATCAACACAATTAAGGCCAATGCACAACTATTAACTAGGTCTCATCTATCAAATATCTGGGAATTTTAATTGATGAGCATCTCGCCTGGAAACCTCAAATTGATGCATCAATTTGAGGTTTCCAGGCGAGATGCTAACAAAACGTGTCAATTAATTAGCTCACATTTAAAAAAAGTGGGTCAATTGCAGATAATAAGCTTACTAAAATGGTATATTTCAGCCTTTAAACTGGAAGGAGCTCAACGAGCAATATTAAAAATTGCTTGGAAGAAGCCGTGGCGCTTTCCACACACACACACACACACTATATGGGCTAAACCATTTCTTAGACACCAAAATCATCTAGCCAGCCAGCCAAATATTTAGCCAAATAACGCGCTATAAAGCCAATATTGATGACATATTGGCCAACATCAGTCAAAAGATGAATATATAATGTCTAGATTCCTTATCCGGCATCTAAAATTGAAGCAAAGAAATGTTAAAAAGAACGGTCAAATATCTGTAGTCTTTTATAATACGCTCGCGATGATGTCTGGGAGAAGGTTTGTTGGAAAAAATGAAATGAAGGATTGTATGGGCTACCATACAATTTGTTTGGCTGAACAAATATATGTCCCAAGTAATATGTATAAAAATCAAGCGTTAGAAAATAAGTTAAGTATTAAAATACCTTCAGGATCATAATATAGGCTGAATCTATTTGGTGTCTGGGAGAATGTTTGGCCCATACAATATGTCTGGCTGAGCAAATATATGTTCCATATAATCTTCTAAGTAACATATACAAGAATCAAGCATCAGAAAATAATATAAGATGGCACCTTTTTTAGGCCACTTTAAAGTGTCTGGCGGAAGTTATGGCCGGCGGGAAGTGTCTGGCAATGCTGAATAATATTTTTTTATAGTATTTTACACCATATACCTAATATATAACAATATAACTGTCATAAAATAAGATAACTTAAAATATATATATTACGGGTCTTAATCGCGTGAATAATTTAAGGTAAAATACCTTGTTTATTGCCCGACGTTTCGACCGTATTGCAACGGCCGTGGTCACGGGAAGACTAGTTGAGCTCAGCGTCGCCTCCGTGAAGCGCGGGTTTCGGAAACTACCCTCGCTTGATTTTTATCACTCACTATTACGGAACTGTCGGTACTTCGACACACAACACTAAGGACATCTGCACACTGGCGTGTAATGTTTGTTCGGCGGTGTATACACTTGCCGATCACGGGATTCCACGATGTTGACAAACGGTATCCGTCTTCTCGGTTGAAATTGACATGTTTTTTGATTTCAACCGCTTCCCTCGCCATCCTGGAGTAATAGTGACGGTCAGTGGAGAGGACCTGTGGTTTGTGCAGTTCAATCCAGTGATTGACACGGAGGCGACGCTGAGCTCAACTAGTCTTCCCGTGACCACGGCCGTTGCAATACGGTCGAAACGTCGGGCAATAAACAAGGTATTTTACCTTAAATTATTCACGCGATTAAGACCCGTAATATATATATTTTAATAATGTGTACAAATACCAATCATCAACAATACCAAATATCAACATTTATAGCAAACCGATACGGGCCGGAGTTT
Source organism: Herminia tarsipennalis (assembly GCA_945859575.2). Taxonomy (NCBI): domain Eukaryota; kingdom Metazoa; phylum Arthropoda; class Insecta; order Lepidoptera; family Erebidae; genus Herminia; species Herminia tarsipennalis. The sequence goes on along the minus strand of OX243834.2, from coordinate 24,863,724 downwards.
GTCAACAAAATTAAACAACTAGAATTCCTTCGTATAAAACGTGTGCGGTTAGAAACATCATTAACCTTTTTAATAAAGTGTCGTGCGTCGGATGTAGTACCTACGGGAGTGCGTATTAAACCGCGTAATGACATTCCACACTCCGAAGGAATTTTAAGAAACGCGAGTGTTCGTCTCTTAAAACAATTAATACGGAACTGTCGGTATGACTTAAATAGTGTGCAGTGCGAACTATACTATTGTACCTACATATGGAATGCAGTGCAGTGTTATCAGTGAGTGATTTCGATCGGTGTGACAGCGTAACGTACGAACAAGCTCGTCGTATCTATTATTTGAGTACTATACGACATGACGCAAAATTCAAAAAGTTGCTTTGTCAACGTGAGGGGAGAATTGCTCAAAAATCACCACCTACCCACATTGAAACGGTAATAAATTTATCATCTACCGAAATTGATGGCACTGCACAGAACATACTAGCTAAGGGGTTGAATTATGCAGTAACACCTAAACGGATTCCGTATGAAAATGTTATCAGTGGGGTCGAAGAAGCGATAATGCGTAACAAGGTACCGTCTGCGGACGCGGAAACGCTTAGACAGGATGTTGCCGTTATCCTTCGAAAATCGAAGCTGCCTAAACCGAATATTACTACAGAAGAGCGTCTAGCGTTGAAAGAGCTACGTGATAACACGAATATTTTAGTGCTAAAGGCCGATAAGGGAAACGCCACTGTAGTGATGAATTCGAGTGACTATGATGACAAAATACGGAGTCTTTTAAGTGACACTTCTATATACAAGTCAGTGTCATACAACCCTACAGCCAGAGTCACGAAACGTATACGAGCACTGATTAGGGACCAAGAAGATCTGTTCGCGAATGATGTCTATGACCGACTCTTTCGACCCAAGAGCGTACAGCCGCCCAAGTTATATGGGTTGCCAAAGGTTCATAAAGGTAACGTCCCACTACGCCCGATCGTAAGCCAAATTAACTCGCCTACTTACGATCTAGCGAAATACCTTTCTTCAATACTGCAACCTTTAGTGGGTAAAACGACATCGTTCGTAAAGGATTCTCGCCATTTCGTGGACATCATCAAGAGCATGAAAGTGGAACCAGACGAGGTGATGGTGAGTTTTGATGTGGAGTCACTATTCACCAACGTTCCCATTCAGGACTGCCTTGAGGTCATCGAGAGAAAGCTGAGAGCAAACGATCTGTCCAATGAGTACATTGTTTTACTTAAAAACTGTCTGGAAGGCAACTTCTTCACCTACCAGGGACAACACTACCTCCAGATCGACGGAGTGGCCATGGGCAGCCCAGTGGCGCCGGTGATGGCCAACATCTGGATGGAACATTTTGAGGAAACAATTGAGCTACAATTGTCCCAGGTCAAACTGTGGAAGAGGTACGTCGATGACGTGTTCTGCATTATGAAGGGCGGTAGGCAGGAAGTAGAACAATTTCCTAAAGACTTGAACTCCATACACCCTAAGATCAGGTTCACTTTTGAAATGGAGATAAACAGATCGCTAGCTTTTCTCGATGTTAAAATAATGGTTAGAGACAATGGTACCCTAGCACACACTGTGTACAGAAAACCGACCCACACAGACAGATACTTACATGCTGACTCGCATCACCATCCAAGACATCTGCAATCCGTGGTATCATCGCTGACAAATAGAGCATATGACATTTGTGACCCTGAACATTTAGAAAGTGAGCTCACACATGTTCAGGAGGTACTAAAGCGAAACGGATACAGAGGAAGCACACGACGTACGAAGAGGAGAGACTCCCGACCGGGGTTGACAGGGCTCCAGCTTTTCTACCGTATGTGAAAGGAGTGACGGACAAAATTGGAACAGTACTGCAGAAATACTCCATTAAGACTGTATATAGTCCGCACTCCAAGGTAGCTAAGCACCTACGTACTCCTAAGGATGTAATTCCTCTACAGACACCTGGCGTCTACAAAGTGGATTGCAGCTGTGGCAGTTCCTACATCGGACAAACCAAGCGAACAATAGCGGAAAGGGTTAATGAACATATCACGGCTGTGAAAAACCGACAGACAAACAAGTCAGCAATAGCGGAACACTTGCTGGATGCGGGAACCAATCACTGGATTGAACTGCACAAACCACAGGTCCTCTCCACTGACCGTCACTATTACTCCAGGATGGCGAGGGAAGCGGTTGAAATCAAAAAACGTGTCAATTTCAACCGAGAAGACGGATACCGTTTGTCAACATCGTGGAATCCCGTGATCGGCAAGTGTATACACCGCCGAACAAACATTACACGCCAGTGTGCAGATGTCCTTAGTGTTGTGTGTCGAAGTACCGACAGTTCCGTAATAGTGAGTGATAAAAATCAAGCGAGGGTAGTTTCCGAAACCCGCGCTTCACGGAGGCGACGCTGAGCTCAACTAGTCTTCCCGTGACCACGGCCGTTGCAATACGGTCGAAACGTCGGGCAATAAACAAGGTATTTTACCTTAAATTATTCACGCGATTAAGACCCGTAATATATATATTTTAATAATGTGTACAAATCGCGAAAGTTTATCAACATTTTTAAGATAACTTAATCCGTTTTTTTCGTACCTTTCTCACCTGGTACCTGAAAATTGGCCGTCTACACAACTTAGCTGGTATGCTGGTATTGATTGTACATATAAACACTACCCGAAGCCCCACATTTTATTTGTCAGAAAATAAAATAGGTCTGGAATGACTGGGATTTTGGAACATAAGTATCTTCTCTAACAAATTGTAATGTTTACATTAACAATGCAATTACAGCACAGCAATGAGTGGCGGCAGGGTGAGTGTCTGGTGATCTGAGCACAATTACTATGTTTTAATCATTGCTAAAGTGATAAATTGATATTGTATAGATTGGTGATTGTGAGACGAAAATAAAGAAAATTATTATTAATTACATGTTGATTTAAAAACCTCTTTCGTTTGTTTTCGTCGGTTAAAAATATGAAAAGAACTCAGAAAAGTACAACAATTATAAAGCACTTGGAAATTTGTTACGTGGTTGCTATTTAAATAAATATAGTACGATATATTCCACAAGTGTTTACTATCTTTGTTCATGTTTACTTCAAAGCGACACGCGCGGAGAGAACGGCTTAAAATTTATATCCGTAAAGCGCTCCGAGACGATATGTGACAACTTTTCTGCTCGTTCCAAGTTAGATCAGTTCTGTCCTCACTTTAAATAGCATTAACTATTCATCTTGTATGATTTAAGCTTAAGTAATTTTGATTTCATTTCTGCATATATGAACTGTTTAAGTGGGCGTTGGATAATAAGAAGCATAATTAGGTACTTGCATTTGATTGCCTGCATACTTTTGCATACTTTAAAAAAATCAACATCACCTTAGTCGATCATACAATATAAATATTTAAAAAATCTTAACTAGTCCGGCCATAAATACTGTTACATAAAAACTTTTCTTATTTCCAACTTTTTAATTACTTTGAATTTGGAACGCGTTTATTATTTTTAAAAGTTCTTTCGACTTCGCGCCATTTCACATATTTTTTCGTGTTCATTAATAAATCACAAAAAAAAGAAAATGAAAATGTTGAAAGCATGCAGTTATAAGCCATTTAAGTTGTGTGTTTTTCGTGCTATCGTGATCATTGCATCTCGTAGTCCGTAATCCAAGGTTATTATTGAAAAATAAGTGATGATTACATTTGTCATCACGTTTGTGAACAGGATTTGTTACTGTTAAAATGTTTATGATTGATTAATTCAAATATAACATGGTCCAAAAACTACCCCATTTTCAGGTTTTAACTATACCAAGAATAATGTTGTATAATAAAAATTCTCAAAATTACAACGCTTATTTATCACCTATTATAATATCATCATCTGTCTTTGCCGTCCTGTTACTTATATTCTATCTATTCAAGACCTCGACGCTGTCTAAGAAAGCATCGTAGATGGGAAGACGATATTAAAACAATAGCGGAACATACTTAGAAAAGACTACCGCAGAATCGCATTCGATTCCGAACTCTAGGGGAGGCCTATGCTGAACAGCAAGACAATCTTTACGAACCGCTGTCAAACTAATAATAAAGATTAATATACCTTTATTGTAAAAACATTGTTAAATAAAGGCTATTCAAGACTTACAAATACAAAACTTAGACATACGTACATATTACAAGTACCTTAGCTATGACATTTCAAAGTTCATTCACATATCTGAAGCATATCTGTCTGACATCTCCCTTGCGCATAATACGCATAACGAAGAGTACGAAGGAATTACTTATTTTAAGTCTCAGGACAGACATCAGTCATCGTAATGGAGCGACTTAGAGAGTAATTATTGCCAAGAGAACCTTTAGATAACTCTAGCGTGAATGCATACATCTATATCCATTATTACTTACCTACAATTACAATGGTGGAGACTGGTAATGTTGTTTTATCCCGACGTAATAAGAGGAGTGTTAATGCATAATTAATGAACTAACTTTGACGTGTTTGAACAGGCGGGTATGTTGGCGTCAAATGGACTAAAAATGTATACCTTTCATTAAGATAGAGCAATAATAGCTATCATTTTCGTCCTTCCAACTTCCACGGAAATTATTATAATTAATGTAAAAATAGTCGGCCTATGGCTTAGATCTACCACAAGATAAAACTTGTATAATTGGTAGATGGTAAGGTGTCCCCTACTATGTACCTCTATCGTCAATACCCAAAAAAAAACTGAGGCGCCATTAGCAGAAAAGTAGCTATGGCGATTGGTTATCAAATGTTTGTTAATGGCAGTATATGTATAAATTATCACTGCAACACCTTTTGTCAAAATTGGTCCAAACGCTTGGCAAACAAATTGACACGGGAACACACACACACACACACACACACACAGACACACACACACACACAGGCAATATGCTGAACTGGGTTCCTATTTTGGTACAGCCACCAGACACCCTTTCTTTGTTCTTTTAATGCAACGCGTAACTTTAAATGTTATTATAACAGCTTGACCAATATACAGACAAGCATAGCGCTCTTGATTATGAGTGTTTACTGTAACTACGAAAGTGAAACGGCAACACTTCTGATACCCTATTTAAAGAGTTACTGTATCGACGGCACAATTAGAAAACAACGTTCGGAAATCTCTGTGAGCCTATTCATATTTTTTTTAATTTTGCTTGACCTATTTTATTTTTGTCAAAATGGATCCAGAACCAAAAACACTAGTTGTTTTGTTTGTAAAAAAACCCGCAATACGGAGTCAAAATATTATGAATATAAATTAGGGGTCTTAATCGCGTGAATAATTTAAGGGAAAATACCTTGTTTGTTGCCTGACTTTTCAATCGTATTTCATAATGTGTACAAATCGCGAATGTCTATGAACATTTTAGAGTCAAATAACTTTAGTAGGACCTGAAAAAATACACCCAGTGGCTATACAAGAAAATATATTTACCTTTTAAAGACCACACATAAATAAAATGTCTATCTATAAGATATATACAAAATAAGGGCACCTATTTTACACAATATCTGTATCCACAACAAAACGTAACCTTTTTCCCTTCCACCTTTTTTGCACCTCTACGCATTTCATTTTCCATAAAACCTTTAACAGGATATTTGAAAGCGTCACAACGCAGAATCGAATTCTATCTATGTATCGCTTTGATAATAAGAACAGGTACTTCAAACGATGATTTAAGGACATATTCAAACTTTTCGAATATGCGGAACAGAAACAACGTTTGATGGATGTAGATATGTCTGAACTTATTTTTGGCAAGTTGTTGTGATGTATCACTGTCTCCAGCAAATGACAAATGCTATTTACCTTGACTAAATTGTAGTGTCATAAAATACAGGTTCAAGATGATCACTATCACGGAAATCTATTCCAGGGGTCAAACTATCATTTAACTTACCTACTTGAACTAGTGGGAATGTCTTATCCAGAATGTGACTAAAGAACAGCATTTTTCCGGACAGCGTTTTTTACATAATTCCGGAGAAGAGTTATTTAAAATAAAAACACCATTTCTTTAGTTTTCAATCCTGACTTTGAATGTATATTTATCTTTTTTTTATTGCTCAGTTGTGGAGAAAAATAATAAAAACCCATAAATGTGCGATGACGTCATAATTCCTGTGGAATCGTCGTATGGGTAGTGTGTACTCACCTCATTTCGCTACGGGTAAAGCTATTTAATAAGAAAAATAAAATGTTACAAATAAAAGTTAGTTAAACTAGACAAGGGATATTATAAGCTGGAGGTTAGACGCAGCTTAGCTTTTGTTAGGTACGTCTTCTTAGTACATTCTGGAATCGTTGAAATTGCTTGTTCCTAACACCAGGCTACGACAGGCGCCTAGAAACAGGTTATTTGAGGTACCAACAGCCCGCACGAATATTTAAAATAAAGAAAGTCGAGAAGGTAGCCTTCAAACAACGCGCGTAATAACAACGGACACTTAAACACCATGCACAGGCACGAAATCTCGCGTCGCCTACCGAACAACGTGGTCTAAAGTGATCTTTAATACCCTGTACCATGTGAACGATGTGTATGTATGCGGAACAACCACTAGGGAACTTCTGCAACTACTTCAGTGTTATAATTTAAAAGTAGCAATCAAAAAGGCAACGCGACTAAGTAGTTATACCTGCCTTGATAATATCTTTCACAATATCTCACGCAATGTTCAATTATTGAGCTAGCTTTATCTGATCACACCGCACAAATACTAAGTTTATCTGCTAGATTAACTAATAGTATACATTTCTGGTATGTAACGAGGCGAGACCACTCTAACGAAAATATGAAAAAAAAACTCAAAATTGCCTGAAATTTTCTGATGTCTTTGATGCAAATAACCCAGACACAGCTTACAGTAAACTGTTCTTGAAAAACTATAGACTATTCTACGACTTATGTTGCCCAGAAATAATAATAAAAAGCACACTGCACAAAACATCGAGATAGATCTCCCGTGGCATCAAGATATGTAGTAAACATAAAACACAGCTCTTATGGCGGGCTAGATTCTTCAGAGATCCCAAACATAAATTACAATATAACAACTACGTGAAAAGGTATAAAAAAATCATTAACAGAAAGCTCTAAACAACCATTATATATATATACATCAGAGAATAAATCAAAAGCCACATGGAAAATAATTAAGGAAAATAAATTGAATTGCCCATTAGAGGGAATAGATCAAATTAAACACAATGACAAAGTACTTAGGCACCCTAAAGCAATAGCTGAAGCATTTAACAATCATTTCATAAATAAAGTTAAACCTAATAAACTAAATGTATTTATATTATTGCGTATAAATTATATAGTATTTGAATTAAAGGCTTTTATTATTTATCACATTTTTTTATAAATAAAAGGAGAAAAAATTACGTGACGCGCCTTTAACTTCCAATTGACAAAATTCTACTAAGTGAAATGTGCACATTTATACTTTTTCTGATAGCTTATTTATCAACAAACAATTTTATATGTATATTTAAATAGCTTTAATACATTCTAAAGATATATCGTTCGTATCCTTCCTGGCCGACGTCAGACGTCAATTTGACAGATGTTCCTGTGACAGAGATGCCCAAAAAAAATGGCGGACTATTTTTGCTTGGACATATTAGGGGATAAACACACAGTGACATGTACAATGTCAATATTTATATCACCAATGAACACTTCTGACATAATTAATATCATTATAAATTTAAAAAACACCAACAGTACTGGTATTAATGGAATAACAACAAAATAATATTTTATAAAGAACCTCACATATTATTATCGCACCAGTCCTAACATTTATTATTAATTTTACAATAGCGAGTGGTGTGAACCCATCACAACTAAAGACATCAATTGTAAAGCCAGTGTATAAAAAAGGTGACAAGAACTGTTTGGATAATTATAGACTAATAGCCATAATACCTGTGTTTGCAAAAGTGTTTGAAAAAGTCATGCACAAGTCCCTTAATGTCTATTTTGAAAAACACAGTGATTTTGTAGCAAACCAGCATGGATTTAGGAAAAATAAAAACATAAATCAAGCGATTTATGACATGCTAAGCAAAGTAATCACTAATAAAATATTATATATATAGTAGAGTAGGCACTCTGTGTCACAAGGTATCAGCCATGTACATGGACCAAAGTAAAGCATTCGATTTTGTGGACCATCAAATCTTAATGAGTAAATTGTATACATGTGGCATTAGAGGTAGTGTATATAATTTAATAAAATCATCAATCAAGTAACACAAATTGGTAAAATCGATGTAGGGTCAAAAATTGAAATAGTACATACATCAATGACCAGGAAAATTATATACGGTGTGCCACAAGGGACAGTGATGGGACCTCTGTTATTTCTAGTCTATATAAACGATCTTCCGAAAGCTGTAAATTATCAAATAACTTTGTTTGGAGATGACATCACAATCTTATTTGAGAGGCGGGAAATTACTAAATATGAATCAGAAATAAATAACACATTACGCAAGATTTAAGTTATTATTCTTCAGCCAAGCAGTCATAATAATTTAAATCTTAACTTAAAAAGAAACTAATATTATGCATTTTAGAAAATAAAAATGTAATTAAGCTTTTTATATCATAACTTGGACTAAGAATAGGAGAAACAAATTGTACAAAGTTTTGAGGAATACACATTGACAGTAACATTACATTCTATACCCATAATTAGAACATAACGATTCTCATATGCCTTATATATGCTGAGTAAGAATGTCAATCAACAGGCTTTAATATCTGTATATCATGCATACGTTGAGTCAGTTTTAAAATACGGAGTTATATTTTAGGGAAACACAACAGGCAAGGAGCAAATATTCATAGCACAAAAAGGTGTATACGAGCAATATGCCACCTACAAAAAACAGAGTCATGTAAACTACATTTCATTTGCCTAAAGCTACTCACATTTCCTTAGATATATATTTATAAAATTGCTAAGTTTGTCTGGACTAACTCGAACCTGTTCCAAAAAACAAGTAGGAAACGCAACAAATCACGCCTGTGCATAGTACCTTCTCGAACAGCACTAATGCATAGTAGTGTATTGTGTATGGCAGTAAAGGTGTATATTCAATTCAATTTGTTTATTGGCAGATAAAATGCGTATATCTAGCGTTAGTCAGTAATTCAAATAATGTTAATTCTAATAAGCGACGTTAAAAAGAATAGTTGATACTCTCCGCTATCGTTTGTAGAATGCTGTTGTCACTGACCCACGTTCTGTGCACTAATGAGGAAATTTTATATAGATAGTGCCCTGCGCTTCCTTTCAATATCTACATCGTCTTTAAGTTAGTTAGTAAGAAAATACCCCAGACATTTGAGTTCCGTCACTCTTTGTATGTTCATGCCATTTAAGGTAATATTAGGTATAATATCAGGGCATTTACCGATGGCCTTAAATACAATGTACTCACATTTTTTAACATTGTATACGAGACCGTGTGAGACAGCATAGGACTCGCATATCTTCAACATCTCACCTATAGCCCCAGCCGTCGGTGTTAATAGTGCCATGTCGTCAGCGTAGCTGATGCTATTAACCTTTACAACCCACATATTACTAAGGCTCACTAATAAGTCATTGAAAAGCCTAGGAGATGACAACCCACCCTGCCTCACACCGCACTTCATTTTATATGACGCAGAGAGCGCGTTCGACCATTTTACATAATTTGACTGATTTGGATACCAGTATTTCAAAATTCTTAAAATTCTAGTCAGTGTACTCCTGTCCTCCAGCTTTCTCCAAAGCACATTATAACTTACAAGATCGAAAGCTTTGGAGAGGTCAAGGTCTTTCGATTAGTATAGAATTGAACAGTATGTTTGAGACTTTTAGCATTAGCATTAGCATTTTCAGTAGACAGTCCAGGTTGAAATCCAAACTGTGAGTCGTATAAATTGATATAATTCTTCAAGCAAGAATCAATCATATTGTCCAACACTTTTGCTATTGTGGTTGCAAGAGATATAAGTCTATAATTTGACTTATCGGATATGTCTCCTGTTCTATTTTTAACTATTGGTACTACTACAGTTTGCATTAGTCCTGATGGCAAGTACGAGTGACTAATACACAAATTATCAAATAAATATAGAATTCTTGGCAGGACACCTGCGTACTTAAGATGCTCAATGCTGAGTCCGTCATGCCCTTTAGCTCTACTCATATTTTTGATGATAGCTGCAACTTGTTTAGCCGAAAAATATATTGGTATCTCTTCTCCCTGACATTTTAGGCCCGACATTAGTTATAATAGCTGAGGAACCAAGGGAAGACCGAACTGTGAAATGTTCCTTGAACATATTTGCAATCTCCTCCAGATCGCTGCACCCACTCACGTTTGCAGAGAGACCAGGTTTAATATTTAGTTTGCTTGTGGACTTCCAAAACTTAGCAAAGTCGTTTGATGCTCTTTGTTTTGCAATTATGTCCATTTTCAATTGGTCTTGGTTGTTTTGGCACCACTTCAGACGACTTTTAAACACGTTACTAGCTTCATGCATTTGTTTGTAAATAGCTCTGGAGCTCGGTCTGTTATGCAGAACCCACATTTTAAACTTAAGCCTGACCTCACTATGTGCAGGCAGATAACGTAACTACGCAGTGATCTAGCCACTAATAAATGTTGGAATATGAGAACGCGCCCATATTTATTATGTTGCCAGTACTGATTTTGTACCAATTATATTGGCTATACTTTTTTTGTCTTGTCACTTCGTCTGCACATGTATGTAAAGTTTTTTCTATAATAAACGCGTGGCATTTTTCATTCAAGTTCAAGTTAATTATTTATCAACCCAGTTATTGCCAACATGGTAGCAGAGCGTGGTTAATGGTTGAAATTAGTAACTGACAGTCGAAAAACTCTGTGAACATATAAAAAGAAAAACCGGCCGGCGTGTTCTAAGAGGTTAGGTACCGCTCTAACCCCGAGGTTAGCGTCATTATTGAAAACTCTGTTAATACATGAAAAAGATGTCCAATACTAGCCACAATCCCTTTCACATAGACAGGCTCGTAGGACGAGACAATTATGCGAGTTGGAAATTCGCCGTGGAGGCTTATTTTAAACTAGAAGATCTATGGGACTGTGTCGATGGAACCAACAAGGATGAAAAGAAAGAAGTAAAGGCAAAGTCTAAGCTGATACTCCTACTAGATCCTGTCAACTACGTGCATGTACAGAGTGCAAATACATGTAAAGAAGTCTGGGACAGTTTACAACAAGCTTTTGATGACAGCGGGTTGTACAGAAGAGTAGCCTTGTTAAGAGATCTCATCACAACTACATTGGACAGCTCACGAACCGTAGACGACTATGTGAACAAGATCATGTCAACTGCTTACAAACTCAGGAATATAAAGTTTGAGATTGATGATGAGTGGCTCGGTACACTCATGCTAGCTGGCTTACCTGAAACATATAAGCCAATGATAATGGGTCTGGAGAGTTCAGGGATAAAGATTAGCGCAGATTCCATTAAAACGAAGCTCCTGCAGGAAGTTCAATGCTCAGAAAGCACAGCGTTCTTCACTAGGAAAGTAGCCAGTCAAAGGAATACTGCTAAGGTCCAAAACAATAGGGGGCCCTGATGTTATAATTGTAATAAACATGGACATTTTGCAAAGAATTGTCATGTCACAAAGAAGAAAAATGAAGAGAAAGCAGACACCAGTAAAAGTTTTGTTGCAGCATTTTCAGCTTCACCAATGACTATGAATACGGACCAATGGTATGTGGACTCCGGTGCCTCCATGCACATGACTAACAGATGTGACTGGATGTATGATATGAAAAGCCCACTGATACCCACCATAACAGTTGCCTGTAAGACACCGCTACCTGTGGAGAATATAGGAAAGGTTAATTTGTATATAAATAGTAAGGATCAAATTAAAATTCAGGTAAAAGATGTTTTATACATTCCAAAACTTGCTGCCAATCTCCTATCAGTAAGTGCAATGGTGAAAAATGGCTGTAAAGTAAATTTTAGAGATAAATCATGTGATATTTATGACAAAAACAATAAATTCCTGTGTTCAGCTACTCTAGTTAACAATTTGTACCAATTAAATACTCACAGAGAAGTTTTTTCAAACTTAACATGTTCAAATAACTTTTATGATGTTGTCTTATGGCATAGGCGCATGGGACACCTGAACTTCACAGATGTAAACAAGTTACCAGAGTGTGTAGAGGGAGTCAGCCCATTTCAAGAACAAAGTAAAGGTATAATCAGATGTACTACCTGCCTCCAAGGTAAACAAAGCAGACTGCCATTCAATAATATTGGTTCGAGAGCATCACAACCACTGCAGCTCATCCACACTGATTTATGTGGACCGATGGAGCAAACATCTCTGGGAGGTATGAAGTATTTTATTACCTTTATTGATGATTTCACTAGAAAAGTATATGTTTATTTTTTGAAAGATAAATTGAGCATTCTGGAAGTATTCAAAGCTTTTAAAAGTAGAGTAGAGAATGAACTTGGTACTAAGATAAAAATTGTTCGGTCAGACAATAGAAGAGAGTACTGTAACAGGGAATTTGATGGTTTTTTAAGTAGGCATGGGATTGAACACCAAACTAGTACCCCATACTCACCCCAACAGAATGGCCTTGCAGAGAGGATGAACAGAACATTGGTAGAAAGGGCCAAATGTATGTTACTTGATGCTCATTTGTCAAAATTATATTGGGGAGAGGCCCTAGCAACAGCGGCTTACATAATGAATAGATCACCTACAAAGTCAATTAATGGTAAAACACCTATAGAAATGTGGTCCGGTAAGAAACCTGATTTATCTAATATAAAGATTTTTAGATCTGAAGTTATGGCTCAAATACCTAAAGAAAAACGCCAAAAATGGGATGCTAAATCTAGAAAATATATCTTTGCTGGTTATTGTGAGTCTACCAAAGGATACAGATTGCTAGATCCAGGCACTAATAAAATCATCAAGAGTAGAGATGTTGTATTTTTAAAAAGTGTACAAAAATTTGATAATTCTGTGTACTTACCTTGTTTACCTGACAGCATTATGGAATACAGTCCTGGAATGCAGTCACCTGAAGAACCCTGTAAGGAAGAAATTCAACACAACTTGGACCAGAGTTCCAGTGATGACTATCAGTCCGGAGATGATGATGATCCATCCTATATACCAGAGAGATCAGTGGAAATTCCGACTCCAGCACGTAATATAAATTTACGTCCACGCAGAGCAGCACGGTATGTAAAGGAGGATGACCCGGACGTGAGTTATTTTTGTCCTATATTTGACTTAAATGACCCTCAGACTCTTGATGATGCTCTTTCATCTCCGCATGCTGAGCAATGGAAGAAGGCCATGCAGGAGGAGTATGACTCTTCGATAAAGAATAAAACTTGGTCACTAGTAGATTTACCAACAGATAAAAGAGCTTTACCATGTAAATGGGTATTTAAAAGTAAAACAAATGAGAAAGGAGATATTGTTCGATTTAAAGCAAGATTAGTAATCAAAGGATGTGCTCAAAGAAAAGGAAATGACTATGATGAGGTATATGCACCCGTGGTCAGATATTCCTCAGTTCGATTCTTGCTTGCTCTAGCTGCTAAGTATGACCTGGAAATGATTCAGATGGATGCAATAAGTGCATTTCTTCAGGGTGACATTGACACAGATATTTACATGTCACAGCCAGAATGTTACAAAGAAAATGCCCAGGTATGCCACCTCCATAAATCAATCTATGGACTTAAACAAGCTAGCCGGCAATGGAACCTAAAATTGAACGATACTTTAATTAAAATAGGATTAGAAAGGTCTAAGATTGACCCATGTATTTATTATTCAGTAAGTAAGTTTAAAATGATATATATTGCAGTATGGGTCGATGATTTTCTTATTTTTACAAATGATAAAGATACAGTAATAGAAATCAAAGAAAAATTAATGTTAGAGTTCTGTATGAAAGACCTAGGTGAGATTCAGCAATGTATTGGTATAAACGTTAAAAGAAACCGTGAGGCAGGTGTGATTATGATTGACCAGGAGAAATATATCAATTTAATTTTAGAACGCTTTGGCATGTCTGAGTGCAAACCAGTGCGTACTCCTATAAAGGTAAATATAAAATTTGATAAGAAACCTGAAAATGAAAACAGCAATTTCCCATACAGGCAAGCAGTTGGTTGTCTTATATATCTGGCACAGGTAACACGACCTGACATCACATTTGCAGTGAATAAATTGAGTCAGTTCTGTAATAATCCAGAGGTTCAACACTGGCTTGGAGTTAAAAGGATCATGAGATACCTTCAGGGCACCAAGGATCTCAAGTTATGTTATGTCAAAGAAGACTCTAAAGCAATAACTGGGTATTGCGATGCAGATTGGGCAAGTGACACCCAAGTTTTTCAATGTCAGCAGAAACCCACGATTGATATGTACAGAAAAAATATTTCATTCGTTTAGACGTTAAAATCCCCTAACACATACACCTAAAACCTCCGTGAAAATGGGCAAGTTTTCTAGTGAATTTGTCGGCATGTACACAGAAATTACAATTATTGAACGCCCACCGGTATTTGCTTGAATGGCAACTAGACGACAGCTTTTACATTCTAACACAGAAACCCTGTCAAAGACCTCTTTTTTCCACAGAATAGCTATCCCTCCGTATGGTCTTGCAATAAGTAGCCCCGCTGTGGTGTCAACGGCCGACTTGCCAACATATTCGAAGTCGCTAGAAATTGTTCCCAGTACATAAATGAAATGAATTACAGATTACCAATATTTATAAAAGAATCACTAAATGCAATAGCTTTAAGCCTAATCTGCGTAATTTTCTGATAAAAAAATCCTACAACTCGATAAACGAATTTACTGATATTAATACTGAAATGATATTATAATCAAAATATAAATACAATATACGATTTTGTGATACACTTTTATATTTATTAAATTATTGCAATACCTACTATCATATTATGTAATAAAAATATTTGCTTGTAATTTCTGTAATAGTTAATAGTACCTAATAGTTTTCATTGAAATAATTTGCCTAATAACTTGTAATTAGATATTTCTTATAATTTGCACACCATTGTCTTGGTAAAATACAAATAATGGACTATTCATTTTGTAACATCAGCATGTAACCTGTATTTAGCAAATAAATTAATTTGTATTTGTACATAAGAAGGTTACCTACTGTACTCTCGGTGTTTTGTGTAATGCACTCCCGACGACATACCTGATCGGCTTCGGGGCGGGCAACACGCGGCCGAGAGTGATGCGCTCTTTGAATCGTGCGTTCTCAGGTTTCGGCATTAGCCCCAGAGAGTACGCCTCACGACTCACACAGCGCATTGGCAAACCGCATTCGACGTTGCAAAAAAAGAGTGAATCGATATACCTCCCCTCCTAGCAAGTGGACAGATTCGCAACTGGACAGATTCTCAGGTAGACGGATTAATATCTGGACAGGACATGTACAGTCTCATGACATAAACCATGGTGACACTCCTTTAATCCCACTAGTTTAGTTGAATGAGCTAGTGAGACTATTTTTCTCGCTTATTTTGTTGATAACTTCATACGGCTGCTTTGTATACGTATTCTTCTATGTATGGGCGGCGAAGTAATAAATAAATGCAATACCTATTTGCATAATGCTAAATGCTAAACTCTTTGACAACAACAAAAACTATGATTGATAGCAATGACATTGAATGTCATCAATAAAATAATATTTAATGCCAGTAGCTGGTTTCAACATCAATATAACGGGAAAATGAATATTGCTGGTCCAAGTCGGAAAAAATCCAAGCTAGTCTTTGTAGACGGACAGCGAAATAAAGGGAAGGACCCGCTACATGGGACTGTCTTATTACATGCCGGACATCGACATAATTTTGCGAAGCGGAATAAATGTAATTGCACAAATTGGAGATGCAGCAACAAACGTGAGTGTAGTACCTCTATTAAACAAAATACCAACAATGATGACGATTCTCCGCTGCTGAATCATAACGCGGCTCACCCGACAGGACTGTTTCCAACGTATTTACACAGAAGTTATTTCGTAACATAAACTACCTTAATTTAGACCCGACTTTCATGCAAACGAAGTCGCGGACACAGCTAGTGCAAAATAATTATGAGTTTATGTAAAAAAATGTATAAGAATGGGAAGCAAATAGGCATTTGTCAAAAAGTAAATTATGTTGACTAAATAAAAATGTCAATGATTGAATTAATTTAAAATGTATGTGTCAAATAGTCTGTGACTTCATAATAACATTTTTCAACTAGCAAGTTTCTTAATTTTAATTTTAAATATATTCACATTATATGCCTTTACATTTTTTGGTAATTTATTATATATATTTGGAGCCATTGCAAACACTCTGTTGTGCATTAAGGCAGTGTTTGTCTTACACAAGCACAATCGGCTTCTGTGTCTTGGTGTACGGCTGTTCGTGTCAGACGCCAGTACAAATAAGTTTGGGTTAGTTTCACAAAAACCGCTACCTCAAAGATGTAAATAGACGTTAAAATATTATATTTTTTTAAATAGGGTTTGCAACTATCGGTCGTTCTAAGAGAGAACATTGCCCGAATGCAGCGTTTTTGTGCTTTAAACACTGTTCTTAGCTACTGAGTTGCCCCAGAAAATTACCCCATATCTAAGGACTGAGGCTACTAATCCATGGTGTGCAGTTAGAAGCGCATTGACATCTATTATTTGTGCAAGTTCATGTGAAGCATATACTGACTTACTAACCCTTTTACATAATTGCTCTAAATGTAGCTTCCATGTTGTTTTCCTACCTATTACTACACCTAAGAATTTAGTTAAATGTACTTCTTTTAAGTTTTGGCCATTTGCACATATTTTTAGATAAAGTAATAAGATTATTTAAAGCCGAAACAAAAAACGACCCTAGTAAATTTTAAACCAATATCCAGCTATTAGTAAAATTTTCAAAAAGGCTATGCTTATGCAGTTAGAATCACACTTTAATTTCAATAATCTACTGCATCCCGTTCAATATGGTTTCAAAAAGGGTCGCTCTACTGTTGATGCAGGTACTAAGCTACTGAAATATATTTTTAGTGCCTGGTTAAATTCACAGGGTGCCATTGGTGTATTCTGTGATCTTTCTAAAGCTTCTGATTGTTGGCGCATAAGACACTTCTACTGAAACTTAGACATTGCGGTATTAAAGGTACGAGTACAGCGCTAGATCCACTTGCATCTTACCTGAGTGAAAGAATTAAATATGTTGATAAAAATCTTCAATAATGCCAAATCTATTGAACCATTTCTTTTTCCTTTTTGTAATTTATTTCTTATTCCAGATTCATAGAAAAAAGGGAGAGATAAAAGTTACCCCAATCATAGCATAACATTGATTAATAACATTCTATTTTATATTATACATATTTTACTTAAAAATAATATAATTCGAGAAATATGCAGAACAAACAAAACCGATAATTATATTTTTAAATAAGTTTTTGCTCATTAAATTTAAATTGAAAAATGAAATTAAATCATTTCAGTAGGTAAATTAGGTTTTAATTTTAAACGTTTGGCCGCCTAATATCGCCCTAGGCCCGGGCCTACTTTGCCTTAGGGCGATTCCGTCTCTGTGTACACCACTTAAAGTCAATCTGTCAGAGAGAATAACCTTAAAAAATCTAATTCAATCAAAAATCGGCTGTTTCATGACTCTTAAACTTTTACGTGTATAGCGCCATCTATTCTAGATAGAATTCGTAGATACACAGGACATGTGCTACGTGTGTACCCTTCGAATCTGTCAAAGAGATCGATACTGGTTTACTTTTTCGATCCCTTTGACTCTGTCAAAGAGTTCGATACTGGTTTACTTTATAGATAAAATCGAACACCTGTTAGTACCACACGACGCCAACCGTGTGCAGCACCGGTTGGTTGCAATATCATTTAGTCAATACTTTCCTTACTTTGAGACTCGCTGTGCCGCCAACAGAGGGCATTACTAGTTTCTTACTTCCAATAAAAAAATAAAATTCTTATTATGAATTTCAATGTATAGATAGGTACTGTGTGTTATGGCTGAGACCATGGACACAGTCGGATTTAAATTAAGGTAGTTTATGTCACGATATACCTTCTGCGTGAATATTTTGGAAACCGTGCTGTCGGGTGAACTGCAATATGATTTAGTAGCGAAGAACCTTAACACCGCAATTAAAAAAATCACATCATAGGTATCTATTGATCGAGGACTTTCATTGAAGGCTCTTGCGTCAACGGGTCAATGATTGTCAGTACTTCAAAAGTATAACTTGCCCATATTTACTGAACAGTCTCTGTTTTAACTTTCTGAAACTTAATTCTACCTTTTTTTTTTAATAAAACGGGATGCGCAATACTGCGGCGTGCTCGATATTTATTTAGTTTTTACCCCCAAGCACGGTTTTAAGGTTTAATATACGATTTAAATATAATTTAAATTTTGACAGTCATACCTAACTCAATAGTGGCGCCAACTGGTGAGCACTAAAACGGTATACCCCATTTACAACACATTCACCTAATAAAATTGTGAAAATATAATAATAATATAATGTAAACCTTTATTTAGACAATTTTAACAGTTTACTTATTTCTAAAAGTTTCGTTTACGTACAACTCTGTTGAGTTGACATCGACAACTTCAACTGTTTGCCCTTTGCCAAAAGACTCCTTCATTTCTATTTATTCTGCTCTGTTTAAAGCTATCAATATTAACGACATATATTGTGAAAATAATAAGTCATCAAATAATTTATTATATGACATAAAACGTTTGGGTTAATAGGTTCAATAACTCGGTACTTACCAACCCATATACTGAACTCAGGTACGCTTTCATTCAAACTACAGATCTACAATAATTTTTGATAGTAAACCGAATTTATGAATTAAAGTATAAATATAATTTCACCACCGAGGCGTCATTGCACGATCAATGGCGGTGGCTCGGTGGCGCAGTGGGAGTGTTGAGCAAGAGGTTGTAGATTCGATTCCCACAT
This sequence comes from Herminia tarsipennalis, assembly GCA_945859575.2. Taxonomy (NCBI): domain Eukaryota; kingdom Metazoa; phylum Arthropoda; class Insecta; order Lepidoptera; family Erebidae; genus Herminia; species Herminia tarsipennalis. The sequence continues at coordinate 24,844,530 of OX243834.2, read as the reverse complement.
GGAACACCACTTTGTGTCCACGTAGTTTCAAACATTTGCATTTTTTTTTTCAAGAATTAAATATAAATTTTAAATTCGTTAGGTCTGTGTCTACATTTGTGTATTAAAAAACAATTTCAATAATTGATATGTCAACCTGTCGCAGTTAAACTACGACAGGTTGACGTGTCAATTTTTGAAATCGTTTCAAGGGTTCTGTAGCCAAAATAGCAAAAACGGAAACCTTATAGTTTCATTATATCCGTTTGTCTGTCTTTTCGTATGTCACAGACATTTTACGCAAATACCACACAATGAGTATTGATGAAATTTGGTGAAAAGATGCCTTGTAGTAGCCGCAACTTAATTTGATAGCTAAATAATAAAAATAAATAAATTTCATATATATTATTTTTAGTAAATATCAACGTGTGGCACATTATTCGACAGGTCTTTTAATAACAATTTAAGGTTTTTGATAAACAATTTTGATTAAGTGAATATTTTTGGAAAAATTGGCTTCTAAAGTTGCCACCCCCCGACCTTTTGAACCGTTTAAACTAAATAAAAAGTATGGAACGTACCACAAAAGTAGCGCTTAGTAAATACTTATATGATAGCCTAATAAATACCTATATAAAATAATAACTAAAATTATTTTCGACACGTGCGTTTTTCAACAACAGGGCTTAAGTGCCATGAATATACGCCTTCTGCTGGTGCAATCGGATTTTTTCATAAGTAGTGCATTTATTAGTTAAAAGTATAGTAATTGCACCTGCTGACACACAGATTACATATGATCGCGGGTTCGAGTCCTGCCCGAGCGATTCTTCCACCACTCATATAATATGATTGAATAATGTGTCTTTGTGCTATTTTATCTTATTTTAATTTTCTTAGTCTTATTTCAACATGTTTGTTTTCTCCCACCGCCTCCGACTCCGATTTCGATTCCGACAAACTAAATTTTAAAACTCCGACTCCAACTTCGGTTCCAATAAAACAATCTCCGTTACATCCCATTGTATACAACATCCCATCTTAGGCAAAGTGTGGTTGTATAAAGGGCGGCATATTAATTTACCCTGAGCGGTTAAATGGCTGAAACAGGCCCTGGCTTCAATTCTCTCACAATTCACGACACAGTGACCCAAAAGTTTTTAAGATAAATAAATACCAAATACCGTCTCTTTATATGTTCGTTTACCTACTGTGTTTGAGATGTATGTGACGGCGCGACATATGGCAACACTTGACATTCACTGTCATTTACATCAGAAAAGAATGAGGGTAGTTGATCATTCTTGCGGAACGTCACATGGACGTGATGGCGGGGCGGCCATCTTGTAGGCAGTTCGCCGACGAGAGCCGTTTGCGCACCACGTGCCCGACGAATCGCTAATTTCCGACCCGATCATTTTATTTTTTCATATAGTGATATGTGGAATCAATTATTAGCTATATAATTTAGACGCGTCTAGTATTATTTCGTTTATTAAATTATCTGTGGTGAAATTAAGATTTTAATTTAATTAGTAATGGTAAAATCTAAACCTAGTGATCTCCCGGTGTTCGTGAACAATGGCACGCTATAACCTGCGGCATCCTGAGCCTACATATGTATTACTTATTATTTGATATATATCACTTAAAACATTTAGGTTAATACAATAACACTTCTCCTAAGTAGGTACCTGCGTTGCTATTTATATACGTAACGAACTCCGGCACGATTTCATTCAAAGTACCTAAAATTACATTTGACCAAATTCAATTAATTAAAGAATAAATGTAATGATAGCGACTGCTGTCCAAGAGGTCGTGGGTTCGACCCACACGGCAATGGACACCACTTTGCATTATCCACAAATTGATGTTCCGTTATTTCGAGTCTAAAGTACCCCAACTTTGTGTCCGTATTTATATTTATGTACATAATTACTTTTGACCAAATTCAATTATTTAAAGAATAAATGTAATGGGTTTCCTCGGTAGCGACTGCTGCCCAAGAGGTCGTGGGTTCAACCCACACGGCAAAGGACACCACTTTGCATTATCCACAAATTGTTGTTCCGTTGTTCCGAGTCTAAAGTACACCCACTTTGTGTCCGTGTTGTAAAATCCCCCCGCGAAATAGGTCTAGTGTAAGTTTTGTCTTTTAAAAAATAGGTAAGGATATGATTTATCTTGTTTTTAAAACATTGCACTGTTGCGGTACTGTAATACGAGTTCAAATAAACAGACAACATCCAAACGTTTCTAAAATGTATACTCAGATATCTTTTTGTGTTTAAATACTATTTCTAAACTTATTTCAATATTTTTTTCACTCACTATAGAAGATTTAAATGTTATTTTAAATTGTCTACATGGGTGAATTAAAAAATAGGCATGTCAACCTGTCGCAGATTAAGATCATCATTCATTTCCCTCTACGTAGGAATTTCAGATAGATTTTTTTTCAAAATCAAACTTCCTGGTTCTTTTTAATTTGTATTTAAACGCCATCTTTTTAAAAAATGGATAAATTTCTTTTAATACTTGATGATTTTCTTTTAAATTATACTAAAATTTTTCATGCATAGGTACTAAACGTAAACAATTTTGGCACTCAGAAGATATCGAATCCGTGATCGCACTTAAAATAAATGTTGTTTAAAGTTATTTGATGATAGTGAATAATTTGATTTCACAGATGGCGCCACATGTTTTATTTTGATATAACACGGACTTAATGTTTCATTTTTTTAAGCAACAAACATACATAAATTCTAGAAAATATCGAGTATTGTTTACTTGTAATGTAGTATTGGTTTTCATTTCTACATTCTTAACATAATCACGATTCAAGCAAAACAATGATAAAGGTGGCTATTGAAAGTGATTGATTAAAATAAAAATGTGTTAGTTATAGTCGAAAAAAAGCTTGTACATTTAGAAAAATACTTAAAAAAACAATAAAAAGAATTTCAGTACAACACAAAAAGGATAATCGCATTCTTGAGGCTCGTTCCCCGACCTCGCTCGTTCAAAACCGCTACTTGTGCCTATAGGCCACGAAAACTGATATGAACGGGGTTAAAATAGCAAATCTTATAAAACTTAAGTTAAAAGTAAAATGCAGTGTTTAGCTCCTTATAGTTTTAGCGTGAAGTTATATTCCATGGGTTACAACTGTAAATAATATCTAATTGTGGAAAATTTTGTGAAAACCCATTATGGTTCGACCAAAAATACGTTGCTGCTCGCTCCCCATAGACGATAGCGTAATGATTCATAGTGTAAGTAATGACATATAGTATTTACAAAAAAACTAAAATTTTCATGAAGATCCGTCAAGGAGTTATTGTTTTATAACGATAAATAGCTACATACATTATCCGTTATTGTTTAGCTCCTGTGAGAAATAGCGTGATAATTTATATCCTATATGTTAAGCCAGATTTATTAGAATCACGGTCCTAACGGGGACTGGAACCGGCGAGAGATGTCGTGCGGTGTTCCACAGGGTTCGGTTCTGGGCCGCTCCTGTGGAACATCGGCTACGACTGGGTGTTGCGCGCTGACCTCCCCAGCTGTGCCAGCGTAGTGTGCTACGCCGACGACACGCTGGTCCTGGCACAAGGGAGGTCGTACCCAGCGGCGGCTGCAGCGATGGCATGCGGGGTTGCGACGGTTGTTAACCGAATCCGGCGACTGGGTCTCGAGGTAGCTCTGCACAAGACCGAGGCCATGTGTTTTTATGACCGGCGGCACGGACCACCCCCGGGATTCCAGGTGGCAGTAGGGGGGTTTACATCGGCGTCGAGGCGACGATGAAGTACCTGGGACTCGTCCTCGACAGCCGGTGGAACTTCGTAGAGCACTTCCGACGTTTGGCTCCCAAATTGGAACGGGCTGGGGCCGCGTTAAAGTGGCTCCTTCCCAATTTGAGGGGTTCAAACGCCCCCTGCCGGAGGCTATACGCGGGGATTGTGCGGTCGATGGCCCTATATGGGGCCCCGGTATGGGCGCGTTCCTTGGGGCGACGAGCCGCCCATTTCCTGAACGCGCCCCAAAAGGTGACAGCTAACAGGGTCATCCGGGGATACCGCACGATCTCCCGCGAGGCAGCTTGCCTCTTCGCCGGAATGGCGCCGTGGGATCTGGAGGCGATAGCCCTCGCATTCGCTTACGAGTGGCGAAAGGAGGCGATGCGCCGGGACGAAACTCCGCTGCCGCAACAAATTGCTGCATGGCGGAGGGAGCTCCGGCTCGATCTCATGGCGTCGTGGAGGGACCGACTGTCGCAACCACGAGCAGGGCACGCCGCGATAGCAGCGGTAAGCCCCCTCTTTGAAGAGTGGTTGGAAAGGCGCCATGGCGTCCTCACCTACCGCCTGACGCAGGTACTTACCGGACACGGGTGTTTTGGGAGGTACCTGCATCGCATCAAGCGGGAGGAAACGCCTGGGTGTCACCATTGTGGTGACCGGCCGGAAGACACAGTGGAGCACACGGTGGCGTCCGGGCCTCATTCGAGCCATGCTGCGAAGCGAGAGGGAATGGGAGGCAGTCGTCTCCTTCTGCGAGGAGGTGATGCTGCAGAAGGAGACGGCGGAACGCGTGAGAGATAGACGGTCCTCACGCCCTGGCCGCCGCGCAGCACGGTCCGGGCGACGGGTGCCAAGGGATGACATTCGGCCACCCTAGGCGTAGGCCTGAGGACGACGAGCAGTGGGTAGCTTGCCGTCCAGCTTAGGACCACGCCCGGGTCGACGGCACGCTAGTGTTCCACGCGCGCCTCAAAGAGGTGTCAGCAAGTGACGGGGCCCCATTGGGCCGGCTCCCACCGGGAGTTCGGGATCGTTCGAAAGAGTTACCGTGCTCCCGGAACACCAGGGCGAAAGAAGGAACACAGATGGGTTTTAGGCAGTAAGAGTCTGACACGCCCTCCCGCTCATGGCCACAGCGGGAGAAGTCATTTGATGACTTCCGATCTTTATAAAAAAAAAAAAAGACCTATTAGAATACACATGCAAAATTTGAAACGAATCGGTCTGGTAGTTTTTGCGTGATGCGTGTTTAATCAAACAGACAAACAGACAGACAGACATTTCTAAAAATGTAGCATTGTGTTTAAATACTCTTTTCGAACATTTCCCAATTTTTTTTTTCACTATGTTCGGCCATGTACAGACACGTGAAATTTACAATTTTATTATATGTATAGACTAGCAATGCCCGTGACTTCGTCCGCGTGAAGTACAGTACTGCTCACTCCCTATACACGCCTTACATAATCAGCTGTCTGACAGTGAAAGTCCCGTCAAAATCCATCCAGCCGTTTCAGAGATTAACCGGAACAAACAGACTTACGAACAAATCAGTACCATATATGCTTAAGTAAGTATTTAGTAAAAAAACTGTTATTTTGACATCACAAACAGACACTTCAATTTTATTTATTTTTAAATAAGATTATTCAGGTCTCGATATGGAAGTTATTTTTTTTCAGGTGAGTTTCTAATGGTTCTATATATGATGTTACATATATTTCGAATTTAAACATACGAATACGTTCTTGATACATATAGGATTCTTTATTTCAGGCGACGTGAAAGTTGGTATACTGAATTACAGATCTCTCTCTAATGAGATAACTTTGTTGTAGAAGTTGTTCGAGTGCGTTCTCTATACAATGTTGATATACTATACTTTTGTTACTTAGACTGATGTTAATAATGTAATCGTTACCATTTTTATTAGCTACAATAAAATATAATATTCGGGGAAATATTGTAGCGTATCTGTGTCAGAATTACACAGGTGAAAATTGTGGGTAAGTACTATTATTTATGGATTAACAATATTAACCGTCTGTCTGTGTAGTCTTTTATATGAATACATGGCAAGGTAGTAGGTATTTAAGCTTCTGGTAAGTCGTGCTACTTAAATAAAAGTCATGTGTGTAAGTATACATATAGCGTAGCGAATTCATGTGTGTGACGTACAAACACGTTTTTGTAAATAAATATTAACTCTAAAGTAAGGCTTAAAATTTAAGTGCTCACCAGTCTTTTTATTCAAGACAAAATCAAGAAGTTTAGAACGACCTAAAATATATATAAAAGGATCCATTATGAAGTCGGTAATGCTATCAATTATACTTTTTAATCAAAATGTAATATAAAGTACCTATTCGTTAATGTTCACTTAGTTGTAATAAGGCCAGAGTTTCCAATTTCTGTTTAGTAATTTAACTCAGGGCCAGACAGAAAGAGGCATGAGCCCTAAGACTTCGATCTAACGTAGTATATTAGGTACTTGCCAAAGCAACCATACTCTATGAAAACCATTGGAAAGTGCAACAGCATTTCCAATGACGTTTTATCTCGTGCTAAACATTAGCTCTGCTTAGTTCACTCAAATTACTTAGGTCAACACACTCACATTCACTCTATGAAGTGAAGCAGGTACTTGATAAATCAATGTAATTTCTCTGAACATGGCTTGAAAGGAAATTCAGAGAAAACGCGTACGACACGTATATTTTCAAGTGGTAATTTAGCGAAATTGACGGAGCCCACATTACACACCCCTACAGACTCCAATAAATTATGTGTAAATTGTATTGTAAACATTGCCCCTGGGACCGATTTAATAGAATAAAATTTACATTTCGTTACGCGAAGTCGCTTCAAGTGGCATGTACATAATTTATGTATTAAATATATTTCTTTCATACAAGTTATTTAACTATGATTTTCAGCAACGTGGATCGTTTTAGTGACTTTGTCACACCACATTGCATGATCCACAAATTTTGTTCCGAGCCGGGGTATCGGTACTTAGTGTTCGTAGTTTGTATGTTTGTGAAGTCCCCGCGACACAAGGACTTATTTCCAACTGTGAAGTTGTCTGTAAAAAAATCCTTAAGTTGCCAACAACTGACCTCGTAGTCAATACAAATCCGTATTGCCTTACCGGATATTTTTTGTATCGTTAATTGAAAGTGAATGTATAAGTGTTCTTACATATATTTGTCAAATGGTTGTATTCCAACAGAAAAATAAGAGAAAGCAAAGGTAATGAATTTACAACGTTGAAAACACCACCACCGTGTTGTACTGTTGTAACTGTTTTTTTTTAGGAATATTATTCCAAAAAGTAGGAGTTCCGAGAACTTATTAGGTATATCACTTGAATATTTAGATCGTTATTTGATTATTTTGCAAAGCAAATATGTTCTACGCTACCCTAGATTTTTTATGTAAGTGACATAATATCCATAAATGTCCCTTTTAAAAACTGTTTCTATAGGTATCCCTTTTCATTCTCTTCCACTCCCTTTCCCTTAATTATTTTTTAAAATAAGTGACTAAATTAATTTAATTTAAATATAATCTGTTTGAAATCAAATTCAGTTCTTCATAAAATTGTCGTTAATGAGACTTTCAAAAAGCAAAGAAAATTAATGTTTTAAAACAAGGTCTAAATAACGCTTCTAACAATTTACCTAAAAATGTAAAACATGTGGGTTACAAAGTAGGTAGCGCGGTGAAGTTGTCCCTTTTGGCATGTCGGATATCAAACTTTTGTGTTTAGACAACACCAGGTGCAAAATCCCTACATCAGTGGTAGCAAAACCTCTTTTGTCATTATTAAGAATTACGATAGCTACACACCCGGGACAGCTTACACATAATTGGTGGCGGAGGTAAATTTGTAAGAACAAGTCGCATGCGGCTAAACGTCGGAAATTACACACATTATGTACCGTGTTGCTAAAGCTCTGTATTCGGAGCGTGTTTGTTTAAAACTTTGGTCTCGATTATCTTGCAAATTTAACTATAATATGATTTTGTTATTAAGTATTTTAAAGCTATTCATATTTTACAATAAAAACGCAATGTTTTTTTTTTTTATATTATTTGGATCCGATAATTCGCGATTTTTCACAAATTACGTAGGTGTCCAAACTTTTTTCGCTTGCAAAACGCAGTCCACAGTCCACACTTCCCCTAAGGCGGCCATAAATGCTTAAATCATGCCATAGGTATTTTTCTTAAGATTTGACTCACCTATTATAATATTTACTACTACATATATACACGGGACCTAGCAATATTTTCTAACGTCTGGCGTCACATTTGTCGTTTGTTACATTTGATAGTGCGCACCTTACATTACTTGTGCAATCTCTGTCGACTTACATCCGCGTTCTATTTTTTCTACTATTTTTTCTATAGAAGCGTTGAGTGTAGACATAAAGAAAATTTTATTTCCGATAGAATTTAAGAAATGACATTTTTGAGATATTTATAAAAATAAAACAATATTTTTCTCTGAATACAAAAGGAATGCGTTCCTACTGGTAAACGCAATCACTTTCGTCATAATAGGTATTAGTGAAGATTTGCTGTCATATACATATCATGGTACTCTTCAAGCATGCCGCTAATCTGGTGACCTAATCTTCGTAGCGGTGCGCTACAACCAGCTTCTCGTCGCTAGTGTAATGATTAAAGGCTTGTTCTTTTTGGTGCAGTGTCTACAATCGAGTACATAAACGAGGCTGTATTCAATTAAAAACTGTGCTGCAGAGTTTTTTTTTACCCGACTGCGCAAGAAGGAAGGTTATGTTTTCATAGTATGTTTGTTTAAAACTTGGGGAAAATGTTGGAGTTTTCTTGAATGGTCTCCAATCAATAAACCATTAACACTATTTTAAACTTGGCATCCAAATTTTGACTGACGTTCTTAAGCGTTGCTTAATGTAACCTAAGCGAATAAAGTATTTTAACTTTGACTTAATATCTATTTTGTTGTTACAAAATGTTACACATTCCTAAAAACGTTGTAAGTAAGTACAAATAATTTATTTTTCCCGTGTTTTTTTTGAAAAAGTGTAATTATAAGTTTACTTTGGGAATGGTCTATTTATTAATAATATTTTTTTCGCCAAAAATCTATTTTTGGTTAAAAATATTTGTACACACACAATGTTTTGCAATTTTAACACTTTTTGTCTTTGTACTTAACAAGAACAGATACCGAAGAGACACATAGTAAGATAATATCAGTGATCAAGTACAACTAGTAACTAAATATCTCCACAAACAATATATTTAAAGATATGAACAGGTAAGTAGTGTGTCTAATCAAGCTGATATCAACTAGGTAATTCGATTAGACACTTTAATTAATCTATTTAATTTATAATTAACGGTATCAAATTTACTCAATTTGGCTCATCAGTTTTCCTTTTCACCTTAATAATCCCTTTCCCTCATCAAATTAAATGCTTTGATAAACCAGAACAAAAGATTTTTCGGTAGGTAGAGTGATTTGTTACAAAATAAAAGGTAAAATTTAAAATTAAAAACGATTAATTGAAATGATACATTAATGATAAGCTAAACGGCCCTAATTTCGATCGATAAAAAGTAAATAGCCTAACCCTACTTTATTAATAATTTATTTCTGGGTCCTTACCTCTATAATGAAATAATAAGCATCTTATAATAGATAAGATAATATTCCTGAGTCTGGATTCAAATTTTTCTATCTTTCAAAAATGCAATTATTGTATTTATAATATATGACCTACATTTTTCTATTGTTAAAATAAAGCTATACAACTACTTGCAAACCTGTCTTATGATCAGACAGAAGGTTGTTAGCGATAGTTAAATAAAAATTAGACTGATTTAAATTAGGACATAATATTGTTAAACATATACATATTGTTAGCTACCTACTAGGTATGTGTTCTGTTTTTTTAAATATTTATTTAAAATTCTAATTCTAATTTATTAAATAATATTGTTAATTCTAAATACTTCTTTATAAGACTAATATTAAGCACTTCTCCCTCCTGTGGCACAGGTTTTACCTAGTACAGGCTCCCTTGTATCTAAAGCAGTATTATTGTATAATTTTAGAATTAATTTATAACCTTGTACTTGAATATATTAATAATAATATCTTGGGACAACTCACACAACGCCATCTGATCCCAAACTAAGCAGAGCTTGTACTATGGAAACCAGACAACTGATAAACATACTTATATATTTATAAATACATACATAATACAGATGAATAACACGATAAATGAATAAATGATTATGATTATGACTTTGTGTTTTTGGAAGTTAGGAGTGGATTTACCTTTGAGCTTAGCCGGAGGGGTTAACAGGATTGCTAGTAATGTGAGGAATAAAAAAGAAAAAAAAAATTTTAGAGTTAGAATTTTGAATAGGAATATTTTGTTGCTTTGTTTTACAATTTTGTTGTCGGTTATCATTTCAGTTGAAATGTCGATTTATAGAAATCAACAGCAGTCGTAATAGAAACTTATCCATAAAAATAAAAACAAAAAACCCGCCTGCTTAAAAAAGATTGAAATAAGATAACCTTAAATCATCTTGTTTCAATCTTTTTTAAGCAGGCGGGTTTCTTGTTTTTTTTTTATTATTTAATATGTTTTAGTGCTTAGTTGTAAGACGCAAAGTATCGTAATAACTGTAACTACGAAAATTTGAGTAAAAATAGTAGGTAACAAAATTTTAATCGCTATAAATAATAATCGCTATATAAACTCTGCAAGTTACAAAAGTGTTTAAACTTACATTATCTTCCTAAGTTTTCCTACATAACGAGTAATGAAATACCAAAATAGATATAAGCGTCAAGATGGCGGGACTAAGTCTTAGATTTCCAAACTGCATTAAATACGAATGCAGTACCTTTTTGCTACTATTTGCTACCTATGCTCAAATTATAACTACCTTAAGTGGATGCACCAATGCCACATCAGGAACCAGTAGTACACCATTTCTAACTTCACATCAAAATATTAAGCTTCTATCTAATTGCCCGCCACTTTTTATGTTTGGTAGCACTGCCGTACTTCTATCAATCTTAAATAATAAATAAAAGCGATAAGCACGCCATCAACACCAGTAAAAAATGCATTATTCGACAGAACAATCGTTCACTTCGGTCTAGGCGGCCATATTAGTAAGCTACACGTCGACGGTAAGTTTTTTTCTAATGAAATGGGATCTCCCACTATTTGGGCCAAGCAAGAAGAATCCTTGCTCAAAACTTGGATAATAGCGATGGCAAAAATGAATTTCCAGTCAAAAAAGAAATGGTAGTTGACACTATTAAGAAAATTATAACTCAAGAGAATCAACCAAATCCCTTTAAAGAGAATACCCCAGGCAGAAAATGGTTTTCCAGTTTTTTAAAACAACATCCAGTTATAGCTGTACGTCATGCAGAATCTATTAACATTTCTAGAACTCTGGTAACAGAAACTGCTTTGAGAAAGTGGCATGCAAATTTAAACGAATACCTAGTCGCTGAAGGCGTAGCTGACATTTTATAAGATCCCGAAAGGATTATTAATGCAGATGAGTCTGGATTATATAAATCTTTGGAGATCACGGCAAAACCAAAGAAAGGCGATAATGTGATCGTCAGGTATAAAGAGTTGTAGAAAATACTGATGGTGATCTCTATGAGATAAGTACTATGACATTTTGTGCTGAAAATACTTTTCGTTGGCCAGAACAATGAGAACCTGAAAGATGAGATAGAATAGAAGATCACAGTTCCAACCTAACAGATTACTTTATATAGTGTTCCTGAAATGGATAAATTTATGCCAAAAATTTAATTCTTTTTTAATTTTTTTATAAGTACCTACAAAGTTTTCTATTTATTTTGATTTGTTTTATATTTTTTGGTTAATATTAATTCATAAATATTTTGTTGCTAGCTATGTATGATTATGACACTTGTGTAAGTGATATGGATCTCTTGATAATTATCCAGTTATTAAATTAGTTATAAGTCTTATAGCATTAAGCTAGTTCTGATGATTATTAGAAAAAGGATTGTGTTTTTCACATTTTTTCACATTATAGACATTTAACTAAAAATTTTGGGATAATATTCCAGTGAGGGTATAATAATTTATCAATCTTAATTTTATACTTGGAAAATTGGAATGATAATGGGAAATGATAAAAGTAGACTAATACCTACTCCGCGGCCGACCGTCACGCGACATGCAACACACAGACGAAAAAGTTTGAGACGATGTACTCGTAAACAAAGTTTCACTTTAATAATTTTCCTTATTAAAAGCAATCTTTTTATGTACTGGTTCACTATGGGCACAATCTCTGGTCTATTGCTGGTAAAATCTGGTCAAATTTAGGCAGATTGCGACTTTCCACATTTATAACTATTTATTATAAGGGAATTAACGCGCATTGTTTACCTTAAAATTGCTTGACGTTTCGACCAGGTTGCACCGGCCGTGGTCACAAGCGGACTGTCGCAGCGATGTTAAGACTTCGTCAGGCCGATGAATCTTCATCCACCCTCACTTTTTTACTTCTCGAAAAGTTAGGGTCACTGCACACTACACTGATTTTGTCCATGTTAACCGAGTGCGAAACAATACGAGGTTGTGTTTTACGAATCACTGGATTCCACGTCACGGATAGTTTGAAGCCCTCTTCCCGATTGAAAGTTTTATGTTTTTTAATTTCAATCGCTTCACGCACAATTCGTGAATGTGGCGATCTGTGGAGAGGGTTTGTGGACGATGAAACTCAATCCAGTGATTGGTTTTCGATTGCAGTATGTGTTCTGCAATTGCCGATTTGTTCACTTGCCGGTTTTTCACTGCTGCGATGTGTTCTTTTAACCTTTCCGCTATAGTTCGCTTTGTTTGGCCAATGTACGAACTACCGCAGCTGCAATCAATTTTGTAGACACCTGGCGTCTGCAGAGGTATAATATCCTTCGGAGTGCCCACCAAGTTGCCCACTTTAGCCACCGTTGTGTAGATCGTACGGATCGAGTATTTTTTCATAATTGATCCGATCTTGTCTGTCACTCCTCTGACGTAGGGCAAATAAGCAGGTTGTCTGTTCACCTCCGGAGGTTTGTCACGTTTTGGGATATGCTTAATTCTTCGGTACACCTGATATCCGTTTTTCTTTAGTACCTCCTGAACATGGACTAGCTCTTGCTCCACATGATCAGGGTCACAGAGGTCAAAGGCTCTGTTTTTCAATGACGTCATCACGGATTGTAAGTGACGAGGATGGTGATGTGACGTAGCATGCAGGTATCTGTCAGTGTGTGTGGGCTTTCGGTATACACAGTGTGATAGCGATCCATCAGCTCGCGCTGTTATCTTGATATCCAGGAATGACAACGATCTATCCGTCTCCATTTCGCATGTAAATTTCATCTTCGGATGAATGGAGTTGAGGTGCCCCATATACTGATCCACATCATGTTGGCTTCCTCTGACGACAGCAAACACATCATCTACATACCTCTTCCGTAGTTTGATGATTGGTGGACCCAGAGTTAGTGCCTTCTCTTCAAAATGCTCCATCCAGAGATTAGCTGAGATTAGTGCCGGGGCTATTGGGCCCCCCATTGCGACACCATCTATCTGGAGGTAATATTGACCATGAAAGAGGAAGTAGTTTCCTTCCAAACAGTGATTCAGCAGATCAAAATGGTAGCTCGTTGTCACTCAGTCTACTCTCTCACCACATCCAGACATTCCTTAATCGGAACGTTGGTGAACAATGACTCAACGTCAAAACTCACCATTATGTCTCCCGGTTCCAATTTGAGATTTTCTATAATCTGGACGAAAAGGCGCGAATCTTTCACGAAAGACGTTGTTCTTCCCACGAGTGGCTGTAATACAGACGCAACGTGTTTTGCCAAGTCGTAAGTGGGACAGGCAATTTGACTTACGATGGGTCGCACTGGCACGTTGGGTTTGTGTATCTTAGGTAGCCCATATAGTTTTGGTGGTTGATGTGGTTTCGGTTTGTACAACTACTTAGGTACTTGTTTTTTTTGCTATGGTTGTTGTGTTGTAACAATTAAGTTACAACATGAAAATTACTTTCATTATGTCGCTTATTCGGCTTGTTCCTGGTACATCCACCTACATATTTAGTAATTAAACCTACTGATCCACACAAAAATATTGATTTAATTGACTTTTTTACATACAAAAACTTGCAAAAAGACTCAGTAGGCAAATTAAAAAATATCATGATGAATCTACACACATCAACAGAGTCTAGGGATATTCCGTATTTTGTTGATTATAAAAAACTCTAAGTATTTTGTTAAGAAAACAATATATTGTAAGAATCCGAATTTTATAATCTTTAATTTTAAAAAAAGTATTTAATATTATTTTATTTAATAAATTATAAAATTTGCTAAATTCTGAAAATTACGTTAAAAACAATAATAATATTTATTTATATTACCCTCCCCCCTGACGTTAATAACACATCGGCATCGATTATTTATACTAAAAACTTGCTGACCCGCGCAACTTCGTCTGCGTAAATTTTCCCCGTTTTTGCAACAATTTTTATTGCTGCTCCGTTCCTTATTTCTCCACTATTTAATGGATGTTATTAAACATATAAACCTTCCTCTTCAATCACTCTATCTATTAAAAAAAAGCGAATCAAAATCCGCTGCGTAGTTTTAAAGATTTAAGCATACATAGGGATATAGGGACAGAGAAAGCGACTTTGTTTTATACTATGTAGTGAATAAGTTGTCAAAATCTTGCTGGGGTAAGGTCCCATGTGTCTTGTATTTACGAAAATAAAATAAAATGCTGAAGAAGATGATTTTCAGTAGTCAAATGTGGCGAAAAACTACGCATAGCTCGTCGCAGTAACATGTCCCATGCGTGTTGAATGGGGTTTAAGTCGGGTGAGGGTGTAGGTCACTCTAGAACCCCGATGTCGTGTTCCCGAAGGGCAACCGAAACCAGCCGCGCCGTGTAAGTAGGTACATTGTTGCTGAAATGTTTGTCCTATTTGGACTCTGTGTGAGACGATCACAAATTCTATGATCTCGTCATGCTATTTTTAAGCCGTAATGCTGCCTCTTATCGCGCGCTCCCAAATGAATGCCCGCCCACACCATTAGGTTTATTGCCGCCTTAGTACGAATGGACCTCTTGTGGGTGTTATTCTAATATCCAAATCCTAAGGAATCCAAATCGAGATTCGTCAGTGAACAGCACCATCGACCGTTCCATCCAACCGCTTCCCTCGCCATCCTGGAGTAATAGTGACGGTCAGTGAAGAGGACCTGTGGTTTGTGTAGTTCAATCCAGTGATTGGATCCCGCAACCAGCACGTGATCCAATTGAAATAAAAAAACAGGTCAATTTCAACGGAGAAGATGGATACCGTTTATCAACATCGTAGAATCCTGTGATCCGCAAGTGTATACACCGCCGAACAAACATTACACGCCAGTGTGCAGATGTCCTTAGTGTTGTACGTCGAAGTACCGACAGTTCCGTAATAGTGAGTGATAAAAATTAAGCGAGGTTAGTTTCCGAAACCCGCGCTTCACGGAGGCAACACTAATCTGGACCAGTCTATCCGTGACCACGGCCATTGCAATACGGTCGAAACGTAGGGCAATTAACTAGGTATTTTACCTTAAATTATTTACACTATTAAGACCCGTAGTATATATAATTTTATAACATTCTTCGTTGGTCCATAATAAATGTTGGCGAGCCCAAACAAGCCTCCTTCCGCGATTGCCACACCGTAGAGCTGGAACTCGAAGCGGTCTGCAACCTTCTCCTGATAGTTTGGTCTCTGCACTAGTTGCATCGCCGTAATGTTGGGTTGCCTCCTTGCGGTGTCTTGCCGAAAGGTGGTAACACGATTCCTCCCATTGTGCCGCTCTGCTACACTCCCAGTTACACGACAACGTGACCACAACCTCAAAATCACGTTTTGGTTGGTGCTCAGGGCGTCAGCAACCACGCGTTGGACAGCACTGGCTTAACAACGTCCTCCAAACACTTAAATTTAAATTTTAAAAGATTGAACGGAATTTTACCACTCATATTTAGACTAATAATAATAATAATAATATCTTGGGACAACTCACACAACGCCACCTGATCCCAAACTAAGCAGAGCTTGTACTATGGAAACCAGACAACTGAAACATACTTATATATTTCTAAATACATACATATTATAGATAAATAACACCCAGACACAGAATAAACCATCGTGCTCATCACACAAAGTTTTATCCTGGGTGGGGATCGAACCCACGACCTCTTGCGTAGCAGTCGGATACACTCCCACCGCGCCACAGAGGCAGTCTCTCTCTCTCTCATTGATCAAAAATTATTTTTAAAATTTTGAAATTTAAACAAAGGAGTTTTAATTCCACAGTCAAACTGTTAATATAAATAAATAGTTATTTGTTATACAAGAGTGCAAAGTCGTGCTCAATTTTGATGATCAAGCAAGCGAAGGATTCTAAAATTAAATCACGAGCGCAGCGAGTAATTAAAAAATTAGAATCCTGAGCGTTAGCGAGGAAATAAAAAAGCACGATGTGAAAAATCGTTGCACTCGAGTGCAACACGTGACTTTTCATCCCGCCTCAGTGAGGAAATGACTAAATGAAAAAAATATATATTTACAATCACAAATTAAATAGAATCACTTGCTGCGCTCATGATTCGAATCATGGCGGCTGTGAGATGTCAAAATTTATTTTGACATCTCACAGCCGTTATATTTATTTTTTTCAAACGTCATCTATTTAAGAACAAGTGGGCGATCAAGACAAATCTAACGACGCGACGTCTTAATTGTATAAATCCGTTCAGTGGTTTGTGATACTAAGGAATATTACATACATACATACATACAAGATACGCGCGAAAAACATAAACCTTACTTGTAGTCGGGTAAAAAGCAACTTTGCACTCTTGTTTAACAAAATAAATTATAGAAATAAAAAAACCCGCCTACAAAAAAAAGATAGAAACAAGATCCCCTACATAATTTCATGCAGTCGGAGGCTATAATGAATCTCGATGAACTTAGTAGAGTGACTCCGACTGCATGAAATTATTTAATTATGTTATGTAATAAACATGCTGTTCAGTAAATTTGATGATTTATCATTGCAGCAAAACTACTGTTACTATAAAATCGCCAAAAAAAAGATTTCCATCAATGATCTTTTTCTAAAACAAAATTAAATTCTTATTTGGTGAAATTCAAGTAGCTGTTCAATTAAGGCGATTAAATTGGACAAAGCCCTCGGCTCTAGACCCATTATCCTCTGGTAATTTACTTGCACAATAGTCACATTTTTTATTTTTTTGATTGATTGAATATTTTTGGAAATAATCGCTCCGAAAGTTGCATAAAGCGTGTCCCCAAACCGTGTTTTTTTTTTTGCATCTATTTTCTATTATAATTTATAAAAATAAATAAAATTGGTGTCTGTTTGTAATGTCAATTTAATTTTTGATGTGATAACGTCTTATAAATCAATGACCGGGTGCACGCACGAAAAAGTGTCACTGTCATGGTCCGTCACGTTCCGCCTGCTGATGGCCGTCGGGCGGATCCGCTAAAGCTGTCACAATCATGGCTGCTAAGCAGCGTATTGTTTATTAAAATGTCATCAATATTTTCTTATGACGTTATAACATAAAATTATCCTCCCTAAACTGAATATACAGACGACCTTTTTTAGAAAAGGTGCATAGAAAGTCTGAAATGCATAGAAGACTTACAACAAAAATACAATTTTAATTTTCTTGTCTGTCTGTTCGTTGGTTCTAGATAATCTCCCAAATGGCTGGACGGATTTTGACAGGACTTTCACTGTCAGATTGATGATGATGTAATGTAGGGAGTGAGCAGCACTGCAACCTCACGCGAGCGAAGTGACGGGCAGTTATATATAAAATTCTTGTCCTGATTGACAGGTGGATTAACGCACAGCCTAAACCGCTGATCGTAGGGACGAGACGTGCCTAGCAGAGAAAAACAGAACTTATTTTCTCTATAAAAGACGAACGTAAAAAAAACCAGACGTTCGACGTCTGGTTTTTTTTTTTTACGTTTTCAAATAGTGGCTTCATTTTTTTATGGGCTTTCTGAGAGAACGCTCCATCTAGACCAGAGGTTAACAAGATAGTAGAACCGGTGGTCCGCAAGATACAAATATTAAAAAACCCATCTGCAAAAAGACGGAAATAAAATACTTCACATTTAATATAATAATTTTTAATGAATCCTGATAAACTTAAAAAGTGTGCCTCCGACTGCATAATATCAAATGTGAGATCTTGTTTCCGTCTTTTTGCAGGTCGGTTTTTTAATATTAAAATTGATATTTTTAAATACGTTGTTTTTTTAGCATTTCTTAATCCAACTTACATTTAAATATATAAGTTACTAGCCGCGCTACTTCGTCTGCGTAATATTTTCCCCATTTTTGCAACATTTCTCATTGCTGTTCCGCTCCTGTTGGTCGTAGCGTGATAACGTAATGTTAAACTCAAATATCTTTATTTCGTAAAATCAGATTAATGATTATTTGAAAACGTCAAATTAATACATACTAAAAAAATAAAAAGTTAAAGGCCTGTATAAAAGCCAAAGGTAGCCATTTTGAATAGAATATTGTTTTTTTTTTTTGCTGAGACTTTAATAAATATGCACATATAGGTTTTAGTAATATTACATTATTTCTTATAGAACTTATGGCCAGACTAGGTATATATCAGTTTTTAAAATCTTTTATTTTAAGTTTACTCGATCGAGTCTCGCGCGGGCGATTGTGTAGTGCGGTCGTGTGATTGCAATCGCTTCTTTGTGCCGGCACTTTTATAAATACCCCCTTCAAAAATGGACGAAAAGGATGAGGACGATAATTACGAGGTTGATAGTGATAATAGTGACTCAGAAATACTTCGACAATGTGAACAGGCGTTAAATACTATGAACGAATTGGATAATGACGATGAGATTATGAAAAGAAATTCCGAAAAAAGGAAGTAAAGAGAGGACGACTTTATAACAGTGTTAGGAAGAAAACCTAAACGATTTATCAGGAGTTACTCGACAGATATTGAAAATAACCAAAACTCAGTACAGAAACAAAATAATAATATGAGGGTAGATGAAATACAAATGAATGAGAAATGTAATGAAGTCAGTGTTACATGCACTGAAGCTCTGCCAAAACAAATGGCTTTTGCGAGATTGCTACGGGATGAAAATATCAAAAACATTACAAGAATAAGATATAAAAGTCCATTTAAAGTTCTTATTCGCTTTGAGTCGAAAAAAGATGCGGAGTTATTGTTAAAATGTGAGAAGTTTGAAGGAATGGGCTACAAACGTATGATGACGTATGAATCATCCATGTCATTTGGTATTATTAGAGGAGTTGATATAGAGTTAAGTGAATCTGAAATCTTAACCATATTAGAGACAAACACAAAAGTCGTATCAGTGAAAAGATTGAAAAAAAATAATTTGGATGAAAAGTGGGTTGATTGTGAGACAATTAGAGTATGCTTCGAGGGTTCAAGCTTGCCTCCATATGTACTTGCATATGGCTGCCGTTTCAAAGTAGATCCCTTTATATTCCCTGTAACACAATGTACTGGATGCTGGAAATTTGGACACTTTCTTAAGTACTGCCCAAACAAAAAAAAACTTTGTCCAAAATGTGGAGGTCCACACGACAACTGTGAGATAACAGAATTTCGGTGTTTAAACTGCAACGGTCCTCACTTTGTTTTGAATAAGCAATGCCCTATTTACTTGAAAGAAAGGAAGATTCGAGAGATTATGTCTAAAGAAAACGTCACATATAGAAAGGCACTACAAATGTTAATTTCGAAAAATGAATCTCAAAAAGAATCTCAAAATGTCCACACTCAAGTTCACACTCAGAACTCAACATACAACACACAAGTGACAACCCAGGAACCTCCTACACCTACGACCAGCTGTGCAAAAATGTCTTATAGTAGTGTGGTATCAAGCAATCAACAAACATCTAAGAAACCTATAAAAGCTGCTCAAGAAATGCACTCTAGAGATCTACACAAGAAAAAATATACGTCGAAACAAAAAAGAAAAAGCTGCGAAGAAGATCAAACAATGATATCAAATGAGGCCTCGGAAAGTAACATAGATAAACAAACAAATTATGATAGACAATTAGATAAGTATAAATTTGAATTTTTGAGATTATATTTAAAATTAAAAAACATTGTGTTATCTGATCTTTCCTTACAGGATAAAATAGTTCAATGTATTCTAAAAATTTGTGAGGAGGTTAAACAATTCATATGTAATATTGTACTGAGCGGAAATATGTTACAAAATTTATTGTCAATGTTTAATGGATAGCGTATCTACTCAAACCTCTGTTATTAACATTCTGCAGTGGAATTCACAGAGCCTTAAGCCTAAATTACTAAGTTTTGGGGAGGTTTTAATTATGGAAAAAATTCACATTGCGATTATAAGTGAGACTTGGCTGGATAGAGAACAATCAATTAATATCAATTCATATAATATATTTAGGCGCGATAGATGGGACGGCTATGGCGGCGTAGCCATCATAGTTCATAAATCAATTAAAGCTTTTGTATGTCCTGTAAATATAAATAATCCCGGTATAGAAGTATTACTAGTTAAGTTGCGAAATTGCAGTAATCTAGAAAACATTGTTTCAATATACTGCCCTTCTTCTAAACATACACAGACTTCTGATTGGGAACAAGTATTTGAAAAATTCAAAAATAAATCTTTAGTCGCCGGTGACTTTAACGGCCACCATACCAATTGGTCTTATAAGACAGATGTAAGAGGTACACAGCTTTGGGATGCTTCGTTAGAACAAGGGTTGATATCTCTTAATAATGGAGCTGCTACTCGAATTAAGCTATTCGAAGGTACTCTAAGAAACACTTCGCCAGACATCTCGTTTGTCTCATCAGACATCTGTACTAATTTTACTTGGAGAACCCTTCAAGAAAATCTAGGTAGTGACCACTTAATAATTAAGATTTCAATGAATTATTACAATTTTAGTCGTCCTATCAGGAAACGTAATTTAAAATTAGCAGATTGGAATAAATATAGTAATTGTCTTATAGCAACTTTTACAAATGATATAGGATCTATGAATGTCAGCTCACATAATATACAAGAAATGTACAATTTGTTTATAAAAGAAATTAACACAGCAGCAAATTCTAGCATACCTCAAAAAAAAATATGTTCGAACCCTTGTAATAACTTTAAGCCTAAGCCATACTGGAATGCTGACCTCTCGTTAGCTGTTGCGCGACGAAGATCGGCGTTAAGGGATTTCAGACGAAATCCCACCCCAGATAATTTGGCCTTATATGAAGGACAGGTGAAATTTTGTTCGAAGGCAATCGCATTAGCTCGCAGCGAAAGTTGGAAAAGTTTTTGTAGCTCACTGGACAAAGATACCTCAGTCTCAGAGTTATGGAATAGGATGAGGTGGATCAAGGGATACAGAAAATGTCAACACTATGTACCAATTGAAAAAAAAATTGAATTATTACAATCTTTAACTCCGGATTCAGCCTTAAATCAGGCACCCATAATAACGTCAGTAAATGCCCTATTGGAAACTGAGTTTACCTTACAAGAACTCGAATGCTGTATAAAAGCTAAAGACACTACTCCTGGCGATGACTGTGTTGCATACTCTATGATATATCACCTTCCTACTATAGTTAAATTATTTCTTTTACAACTTTACAATGTGATATTTCATACCGGACACATTCCTAATCAATGGAGAGATATCAAAGTTATAGCCATACAGAAACTTAGCAATAGTGACTCCCTTGAGCAAAAGCTCCGCCCTTTATCACTCATTTCATGTTTGTGCAAAATATTTAATTGTATGATAGGTAAGCGTTTAGAATGGTACGTAGAGAAAAATAATATTATATCTAAATATACAGTAGGATTTAGGAAGTCACAATCATGTATTGATAGCCTAGTGCGATTGGTCTCACAAATACAAATAGGATATTCAGAGAACATACCCACAATAGCTTGCTTCGTTGATATTGAGAACGCATATAATAATGTTTCCATCTACTCAGTAGTTCGTATCTTAAACGAGATTAACGTCGGTGCCAAAATATGTCGCTACTTTTGGAACTACCTTAGTGAAAGGCACTTAACGATTAAAGATGATGATGGCCACAGTATAATTACTAGATGGACAATAAATGGACTAGCTCAAGGAGATCCTATATCGCCATTGTTATTCAATATAGTAACACACAAGATATGTCGCGATATAAAAAATGTCATGATATCCCAATATGCAGACGATTTTGTCATTTATTCCAGTAACAAAGACCTAAATATTTGTAAATTATATATTGAGGATGCTCTGGCATTGATGGTAGGCTTATTAGAAGATATAGGTTTGCATTTGTCAACAACCAAATCTAAATACTGCGTATTCAGTCGCGGACATAGAAGAATGATACCTAGTATAAATATTGGTAGTTACTCCCTGGCTGTGTCGCCATACATTAAATATTTAGGTATGTGGCTCGATCAGTGTCTCACATGGAACAAGCATACAAAGGAAATAATTGAAAAGGTATCTAAGCTGTTGAATATTTTAAAAGTTCTAGTGGGACCTACATGGGGACTACATCAAAAACACATTAGAACATTGTACATTTCGTTAATAAGAAGTCGAATTGATTATGCTAGCTTTCTATATGATAACTGCCCCAAAACTCAAATATCCAAACTAGATAGAATGCAGAATCAGGCCTTGCGAATTATAGGTGGTTTTATTAAAACCTCCCCAATACATGTCATGGAAAGTGAACTTAGTTTGCCACCACTTTACATAAGGAGACAGTATCTAGCGTTCAAATTTTGTTTAAAATGCCAATCAAGGTCTAACAATATCACGATAGATGTTTTGAGTAAACTAAGTTCGTGCTGTAATACAAGATACTGGCAAAAGAAAAAAATGCCTTTACCTGCTATAGCGTATGGTGAAACAAAACTTTGTGAAGTCAACTGCTCCCCTATCTTACACATGTTTAAACTAAACATGTGGACGTCTTTTATCCGCATCAAGGACATTATCAAAGTAAATTGGGATAATTGTACAAAAGGTAAAGCACAGTACGAATGTAATTTTCTTAAATATAAGGTTATGACTGAAATGAACGAAAAATACTCTGAATGGCACAAAATTTTTACAGACGGATCTAAACAGAACCATTCTTTGGGAGCTGCCTTTTATGCAATGTCGGTAAATTATAAAGTTAGTTATAATATTATGTCTAATGTTAGTATAATGACCGCGGAACTCGTTGCAATTTCCGAAGCATTATCCTTTGTTATTGACAAGAACTGGAATAATACAATAATATTAACAGATAGCAGGAGTGCTTTACAACATGTGGCTCGATGCGCCTCTGGTTATAGAGGTGTTTCGATAGCCTATGTTATACTAGAAAAATTACTTCTTTTACAAAATCGTGACAGGGCTCTGAAGTTGCAATGGATTCCGGCTCATGTTGGAATATATGGTAATGAAGTCGCTGACAACTTGGCCAAAATGGGATGCACTCAGGGTATAGAAATTTGTATACAGCCAGATTATTCTGAACTGCTCACAAAATTTAAAGCTATAAACCACAACAACTGGAAAAGACACTTTAACGAAATATCCAAAGAGAAGGGAATCTGGTATAAAACTATTCAAGCCGAGCCACTTCGTATACCATGGTTTATAGGAACTAAGGTTAACAGAAATGTTATAAAAACTTTACTCAGACTTAGGTCAGGGCATATTCCATCAAATAAGTTCACATATCTTATGAAGAAAACAGATTCCCCTAATTGTGACATTTGTGGAGTAGTAGAAGATGTACACCACATATTGATGGAATGTACCCATACCCGAGGGGAGAGAGAGGCATTGATACAGGCACTGAAGATCAATATTTATGATGTAGGAATGGTACAATCCATTCTCTCTCTACCAACATCAGAGGCAGCTAGATATTTATGCCGGATGATCACGGCGCCCCGCAATGACTCTCCCTCTAATAGAGACTAACCGTAAGAAGGCCACAATGGGGTTAACGTATCCTACTAAGGATAAAAACCCCAAAACAACCATAGAATAAAAAAAAAAAAAAAAAAAAAGTTTACTCGATAAGTTTTGAAGATTTTTTTAAATTATAAGTATATATTGGCGCCATATATGCGGCCCAGTACTTCCTGAGATTATCGCGTTCAAACAAACAAACTCTTAGGGGTATGAAAAATAGATGTTGTCCGATTCTCAGACCTACCCAATATGCACACAAAATTTCATGAGAATCGGTCGAGCCGTTTCGGAGGAGTTTAACCACAAACACCGCGACACGAGAATTTTATATATTAGATTTATATTAACAAAGTGTTTAATTGACTGAATTCGAAAATTGAATTCCATATTTTTTTATACTAAAATTCGTTTGAATTTAGAATTTATTGCCGGCCATTTATAAAATACGTTTTAAATGGCCAAAATTGTAAAACGGCAACTATATAGGCTTTTATTTTATAGTATTTTCTTCATTTGCTATCGGAAAGCACCGTTTGGTTAAGTCGCAATGGTGATGAAGTCCACAAATGCCCAGCCAAACTACTCAATACTGAGTATTTCACGGGTTGCAATTTAATTACTATCAAGCTAAGATGGGTTAGGCTTATCAAAGCATAATTATAGTGTAATGGAGTTGGAGGTACAGCAAACTAATCAACAAATGACGACACTGTATTGGAAAAACTAATAAAAAAACGACTTCATAAATGAATCAAATAACTTTAAGTATAGTATTTATTTTTGAAGTCGGTCTTATATTTTTTAAGGTGGTAACGAAGAAGTAGAAAATAAATATATTCTAAAATATTTTGAAGTCTATGTCCAAATAGAAGTAAGTTTAATTTATTTTTCCCAAAAAGTTTTTGTTACAACAAAAAGTCCTTTGATTATATCTACTTAAATAAAAATGAATCCCTATTTTTTTGGTCACGAGATAAGTAGAGAACGACTTTACCGATTTCATTCATTCTTTTTTTTTTAGTTTTCTAATACTCTGTAGAAAGTTAAAGTAATTGTTTAGGCATTTCTTGCCAGTTACTTTATAAATACAATAATTGCATTTTGAAAGAAAAAAATAAAGTTCAGACCCAGGAATAGTAACTTAGTTTAGGTTAGATGGTTCGGCTTTCGCGCTCCGGTAAAGCCATCGGAAGTCTCGGGTTTGATTCCTGGATCTGAACTTAAACATTTTCTTTCAAAATGCAATTATTGTATCTGTTCTTAGGTAAGAAAAATTACGGAGCGGTACAAAGTTCATCGGGACAGATAGTATACTTAAATAATCAAAGGATACGAGGTTGTACCTGCGGCGTTGCGGCGCGCGGCGGCGTCCTCCAAAGTTCAAAACCCATCATAATATCCAACCGCTCGCTAACAAAATAACTTCATTAAACTTTCTCTACCGCTTCCGTGTCTAAAAGTCGTCATAAAATAGAAAAAAAAATCCTCCCTGACTGATTGCCTCATGAACGTCCTGAAAAGCTAATAACACGAAACCCACGAAGTACTTCCTTTAATGTATTTTACGCCCGAAGAAGTTGTAAAAAAATTAATAAGTAAGGTAACCTAACAATATGAAATTAAATGTTTGTCAAAGAGACACAAACATTATTGTGAACGGCAATATAGTAGCTATCAGTTGATAAAAAGTATTATATTTCCTTTCCCCGAACTCAATCTATCTTCGTACCAAGTTTCATCAAAATCGGTTCTGCAGTTTAAGCAGGAAAACATAACTGAACAGACAGTGTTACTTTGGTTATTAGTAAGGTTTTTGTTTTAGTAAAGAAAAGGTAAAGGTTCGTTCAAAATAATAGCATTTACATGAGGGGTGGCAGATTGTGATAGCGGGGCGACCTATAACTTTTGATAGGTAGTAGCGGGAATCAGTGACCCGAGTCGGTCGAGTGTGACTTCAGTGAGCAGATCCTTTATAAGTACCTACTTATCCGCTGAGAGATAAAGTTATATTATAATTAATCGGACAGATTCGTCTAAACTTTAGTTAATTATTATATTTAGGTATGTGCCACTTACAATTTACGAATGTAAACTAAATGATCTTAGTCTATTTAAATAGACAGTCATGTTAAAATTATATTTATCATTATTGTGACTACGGGAATATATTCTTTTCGCACAAAGTTACGTTTTACTTTATACATTTTGCGGTAGTAAATCAACAAAGCCAAAAAAAATGAAATTCTGAAAGTCTAATCCGCTATCCGTAAAAAAGGGCCAAAGCCAGTTTCATCAGCCACAACATCACAAAGGAATACAGAGAGATGTCAGGACTCGCCATACAAATTCTTGCAAACGAAGTTTCAAACTCAATTTACATTTGGAATAGAAATAAAAAAAAAATTGTCAATTGTGCTCAGGGGAAAACGGGAATCCAATGAGGAGCAGGAATACGAAATAGCACATTTATTAATAGCATTTCAGGTACAATGTACTGGGACAACTCGACGCTGTCTGAGCAAGAGATCAAAACATTTAGGAAAATTGGATTATGATTATAGTATTGTCGCGTTGTGGGTGTTTAATAATAAAATATGCAGCTAGATTTCAATTTAACAATTTACTAGGTTTATCCAGATTGTTTGGATTTAACAGTTTATATGCACTAAATAAAAGTTGCAAGGAGTTAACAATGTTTTTATATTTAACAGTTTATAGAAATTAAAATTTAAAAGTTACGAAGAGTAGGTAGACCTGTGAGCATCAATGAGACTCTTAGAAGACGCGACAGAATAGTTAAGGGGGTTCTAATTTCATTCCAGGGTCCTTCGAAATTGTGCAGTTCAAAATCTGAACGGCTCCAAGGTGAAATGGTGGCACTTAGCTGCGAGCGCATCTGCAACCGGCTAGTTCTTGGGCAGCAGCGGGTGTCGAGCCAAACGCAGGGACCCTTTTATAAGGGATTTCTAAAATTTACTTTATATTTGATATTTAATTTGTACGCTGCAACGATGCAGATCGAATCGAGAGAAAACCGAAAAAGAAAAATAAAATTAAGATGGCATAGGGCATATTCTTCCGACACCATAGATAATTAGTACGATATTTTTAGTCGATGTTCCACTATCAAGATTTACTAAATTTAAATTGTTAGATTTTGAATTTAGATTTTGTGTAATTATCAATTGTTTATTTTTAAAAGTATGTATTTTAGTATGTATTTTAAAAGTATGTATTCTATATACTATTGTAATTCGCAACAAAGTACCGTTATGCAGTTGCTCTATCTCTATACTAAAGCCGCGCACGATGTGCAATGTTTACTAACAAACCAAAATGTTTCTGTGGGCTTTCACGACGCTGCAATGTCTGTAAAACTGTACTCTTTACTCATAATAAAAAGAGGTAAGGTTAGCGAGTTTGTGAGGTTGTCTCTGGACCTACTGAACCGATTTTGAAAATTCTTCTACCTATAGAAAACCACGTTATTTGGGAGTGTCGTAGATTCCACGAAGTGGACACGGGTCAGCTATTAAATATAAAATAACAATGATATTTTATCTAGCACACTAACTGTTTACGTACAATTACTAACTGTTTATGTAGCATAAAGAACTATAAAACATTATAATAGATTATGGGTTAAATAATAATTTCGAACTTTAATTACACAAATGGCAACCCTAACCTTGACACGTGACAGACCACTGTCAAAGTGTCAAGATTAGGGTTGTCGTTTGAATGTTTAATAACACAGTTGCTTAGGAACCATGCTACACACATTTACACATTTAACATCGTTCGCGCTTCATACAGTATATTTATAATCGTCATGTAACGGTTATTTACAATATTCAATCTCAATCGCTTTGTAGCATTTTGACATTATGGAAGTATACAGAATTTTATTTTTTCACAGATTTCTGTTAAAAAAATACAGATATAGGTGTTACAATAAAGAATAAAGGACACGAACACTACAAATACGTAAAGTCCGCGCCAGGTCGACATGGCAATTTTTGAATTCATTTTAGTACACAAATTAAGAACAATCAGAACGAATCCGGATTTAAATACATTTTAAATACCATATTGTTTATTACACAAGTATCAGTTTTTTTAAAGAGATCGGAGAACGGACACAAAGTACACCAACCAGACTCGGAACAACAATTTGTGGATCACACCAAGTGGTGTCCCCGTGTGGGACACCACCTGGTGTGGACAACCTCTTGCGCAGCAGTTGTACATACTCCCACTGCGCCATCGCCACCTATTCTATTGGAAATAGCTAATAGTTATTTAAAACAGCAAATTGTATTTACTCATTTGGAAGCACGAGGACACTCTTTCTGAGATCACCATATTGATTTGCCTGGATTGTATTTAAAGATGTTTGTGGTTCATATATACCTTGTAGGCTACAGATTCACCCTGATAAGGGATATGGCAGAGTTCAGAGAGTAACAGACGTTGAAACAGCGCGATTAGTTTATTTTAGTTACTTTCATAGTTTAATGTCGTACGGTATTCTACTGTGGGGAATGCTGCCGACATTCAAACCATTTTTGTTCTGCAGAAGAGGGCTATTCGATCAATTTACGATCTTAGTAGTAGACACTCACTTAGAGAAAAATTTAAGGAAATCAATATCATGACTGTTGCATGTCAGTATATCTATGAAAACCTTATATATGTTCACAAAAATATTGATAGTTTCTGTAAGAAATGTGATATACATAATATTAACACGCGGAACAAACATAAACTTGTTGTACCAGCGTCAAGGTTACAAAAAGTAAACAAATCATTTCGGGGCCAATGTATACGTTTCTACAATAAAATCCCTAGCGATATTCAAAAATTAAGTCGTAATAAATTTAAGTGTACCATTAAGAAAAAATTGTGTATGAAAAGTTACTACTCAATAATTGATTATATGGAAGACAAAAACGCTTGGGATTGAACTGCTTTCTCTCACAGGCTATTAAAATGTACTTTAAGATTATATGTACATATACATATTTACTTTGTAAGAAGTGAAGTATTGTGTTTGCTGAATACGTTTATATATACTCATTTTAGAGTTACTTATAGTATTATTATTTAGTTATCCTTATTTGCTAAACGATTACACTCACCAAACACACTGGTTCATTCAGTAAAATTTATTTTTGTAAAGAAAAACTTGATGATTTTAAAAGAGTGGCACATGAGTTTCTTGGCAGCTTCTTCTCATGAGCTTTACACTTGGAACTGCCACCTAACCTCATTTTGGTTTTTTTTTTCAAACATTCATAATTTTATAAAATTTTTAGTATGTTTTAATTTGACGTTTTCAAATAATCATTAACCTGATTTTACGAAATAAAGATATTTGACTTTGACTTGACTTTGACTTGACTTTGACTTGACTTTGACTTGACTTTGACTTGACTTTGACTTGACTTTGACTTGACTTTGACTTGACTTTGACTTGACTTTGACTTGACTTTGACTTGACTTTGACTTGACTTTGACTTGACTTTGACTTGACTTTGACTTGACTTTGACTTGACTTTGACTTGACTTTGACTTGACTTTGACTTGACTTTGACTTGACTTTGACTTGACTTTGACTTGACTTTGACTTGACTTTGACTTGACTTTGACTTGACTTTGACTTGACTTTGACTTGACTTTGACTTGACTTTGACAAACTCTTAGAGGTCTCATAGAGATAAGTAAAATAATATTTCACCCTTAATCCTGCTGTGTAATGCTGGCTTCACGTACAATCACTCGATCACCAATGGTTCTTCCAATATGGTTGATTTATGCACAACTTATTAATCTATTTCACTGTTCAATCCACAGGCGTTCGGGCTCACGTGGACCACACCAAATCACTAGTTCACAATAAGTACACAAAGGTACTTCAAAATCCAAATGCCTGGGGGGACGTGTTATCCCCAAAACGTCACCTAAAAGCCAGGCTTATCAATTATCATATTAATCAATTAAAAACAAGAATTTTAACGCGGTCAGCCATTAACCAAACCAAAACCATATTTTCAAGAGCTGACATATCATATCATAACAGGTGTCTATGCCCTGACGTAGTAATGCGTTCGATTAAATCGATTAGAATAAGTCGACTATTATAGCAAACATCAAACCCCTCAGACCGGTCTACCGGTCAGCTAATCAACTGGCAGTCGCGATAGAGTTGCGACCGCTCTCTTCAGTACCGAACGGTTCACCAAGACCTCAGCGAATCGGGGGACTCCGTCAATACCAGTTATCAAATTGAGAATACGCTCCCTTTTTTTTATGGCTGGAGATAGTGTGGGACCTGCCCCCACACTATCTCCAGCGCCTAGTGTGTGTGTGTACCTACTCGCCGCCTTCAGAGAAAGCCCGGCCGAATTTCCTATATCTTCGGCGACCCACCCAGCAGCCATTCCTGCTCCTGCGGCGTCCTGGGTACACACAGAACGCCGCCATCGCGAAAAGCTGTGAGCGTGGGAAACTTTCCCGTTCATCACGCCCACAGCCCCACCGAACGACGTCACGCGCAACTGCGACTCAACGTGGGGTTGACTGGCCCCGCCACCTCCCCCCACAAGATGATATCCCCGCAGGAGGGTGCGACCGCGTCCTGGACCCCCTTCCGCGCAACGCATCCGGTACCCCTATCACTGACGACAGGAGCGAGCATGGCTGAAGGGGTCCGTTAGGTGGAAGGTTGATAGGCATGGAAAGGCGTCTCATCCCCACCCTCCTCCATCCGCACCGGAGCCTGGGTGCAGAGGTCGGCCAGAGCTCGGCCTGTCCCCCCTGGCGGCTGGGCAGCCTTAGGAGGCTTGCACCCTGCCCTCCCCATTATGTGGTTAACGGGCATACTACCCGCTGCGCACACGAGGCAGTGGGGAGCAGCGGTACATGCCGCTGCCGTATGCCCCGGTTGACCGCAGCGGAAACAAAGTCCGCTGCAGCCAAAACTGCTGGTGCATTGTGGGCGCAGGTGCCCCGCACTCATGCACTGGTAGCATCTCGCGGGCCTCGCCTCGAGGATGGTGATCCTCGCGGCAGAGAAACCCACGAGGAGCCGACCAGCCTCTGTCTCCGGGTGAGCACTGAGCCTTTTGCTCTATTGCCTCCCGGCCTCCTTGGACGTCACAGAGTCGTCCAGGCCGGAGACGCGCAACTCCGTGCACTTCATGGGACTAGCGACCTTGACGCCTTCTTCGGCTCCCGCGAAACGCCTCAGCGTTTCCGCTACCAGGTCGGTCGGTCTTCGCGCCCTTCGCTCCTGGTACTTCAAGGAGCCGGGCCCCGGTTTGTGAGCGTCGGAAACTAACTTAGAAGAGAAGAGGCTGGCGTATGTAACGCCTCTACTCTCCGCCTCCGGCGACACCGTCACCAAGACGGCAGCCTTTTTTGGCGGAGTCAGTCTCTTCCTGCCACCTTGATTAATCAGTGCGACCGCCTGCGTAGAAGCGGCGGCATCTGCCCTCTTTTTCTTACGGCGCCGCGCTTTCTTGCTCTCTGCAGTTTGCCGTTCCTCGCGAGAGGGGGCAGGGACAGGAGCAGGCGCTGGCGCCGAGTCTGGCCCGTTGGGGCGCTTGGGGCACCCGCAACGGCAGCACGGGGTGAACCTTTCAGCGCACGTTGCGAGCAGGGATGGGGATCTCCGCCTTGTGACCGCGCACCGTATGAGGCGTTCCTTGGCCTGCTGGCCCCGAGGCAACTGCCGGAGCAGGAGACCCGGTGCGACCCCTAGTAGGGGTGAGGGCGTCAGGGGTGCTATCGGTGGCCCCTGAGGGGGCTTAGGCTTGGGCGTCGCGAGCGTCGGCCAACAACTCGGCTCGGGGGGCAGGCGCGCCTTGATGCTCTCAAGGCGGGCATCAATTAGGCCTCTGAAGACTACCGTGAGCTGTCTCAGCTGTGCATCAGAGAACACACAAGGTTGCTCTTTAATTGTGGTGGACCTCGCTGACGGTCCGACCGGGACAGTACCAGCCGGAGAATCAATTTGGTCCGGGACGAAGTCGGCACGCAGCTGAGCGATTTCAGCACTTAGTTCCTCCTCCATTCGAACGCTGCTAGCCCGTAGCCTTTCGGACTCCGCTTCAGCGACGGCGGCGTGTTCAAAAAGCGCGTTGACTACATCCCTCAGAATCTGGGCGGTAAGTATGATTAATTTATTAGACTCGCATTTCGAACAATGTTTTTCAATGTAGAACCCCGTTTTCTTCCGGCCTATCAAGTGATATACAGAATGATTTGATACATTGTACTGCCTCCGTAATTCTTAATGAGAAATAATGGTGTTTCGTCAATCATCTGACATGATTTGACGAAACACGTTTTGAATTTAGTTCTTAATTTTTCACTCGAAAATATTCAGGAGTTAAAGATTTTTTTCGGCCAACAGCATTATTAATTCTTTAAAAAATCTACAAAAAGATGTAACCTATTGATGGAAATAGCTGATCGTCGTTTACCGGGCGTATCTAAAACTCGTTGGCAATTTCATTTTCATAGCAATAATGTTATTTCTAATTGCAGATTAGATAATCCGCAATCTTGGGATAGTGAATCTTTATCTTTGGCAGAGAGTTTTCCCAGTTAATTAGAAAATATACAATTTTGTTTTTTTTAACAGTTTCGTCACACATTTTTGAAAAAACAAGATGTCCTATTTAATTTGCTTCGATCGAAACAAATTGACATCGAGATTGCTACACAATATACCGAGTCTTTTGAAAATTGGACATGTAATGAACTCAAACATAAATTTGAATATTTTTATGATAGCGTCCAGGAGTTCAATAAACCGCCGCGGCAACGACGTCGGAAGATAAATTCAGACTTAGACTCCAAAACTTACAGGCGCCTTTTCATTTAAATTTTAGACAATGTTTCGTTACAAATAAAACACAGGTATCAATCAATATATCAGTTAACTTTTCTTGATCTGCATAATAAATCAAAATACAGTTTGTACGAGTACATTGAATCCTTCCCAGATGACAAAATATGCACTTTATTAGAAATGTTTCCACATTTTTTTAAAGTTACTGCTTTAAAAAAGTAAGTACCTAATGTACACTACTTCATCTGTAAATACATTAGACGTGCACGAGCACTTTAAAAGTTTGACTTATTCATTATTTTCTGATATTTTCCCACAAGTCTTGTTGTTATGTAATATCTTTTTAACTCTCCCTGTTTTACTTTAAAGCGCATGCATACATATTTACGAAATACACAAAAAGAAGAAAGATTATCCGATTTAGGGATCATATCCATAGAAAAGTATTCATTGTATAAGTAAAAAAAAAACCTAATTTCTACGACAGCCTTTTAGTCATTTTTTAAAAAAGAATAGACGACTAGCTTTAGACTTTAAATAAACTACCTAATTTATTGTAAGCGAGATTGAAGTTGATGTTATATCTACGGGAAAATGCATGTTGGATTTTAGGGTACATAGTAGGTAGTGTCAGTTAAGCTGTGCTGCTATGTAGTGATAACGAAATTTTAAAATTTTATTTCAATATGCACCTTCTCCAGCTGTTAAAGGTTTTTTTCAAAGCCGCTTTTATCATGCTTGAAAGACATTGTTACTTTCAACCGACTTAAGGAGGAGGTTCTCAATTCGACTGTATGTTATTTTTTTTTTGTATGTTTGTTCACCGATTACGCAAAGATGGCTGGACCGATTTAAAAAAAAAAATGTGTTTGAAAGGGTATACTTCCAAGTTGGTTTATTTTGATCAGATCACGATCTGATGATGGGGTCATGGAGAAATCGAGGAAACACTTCAAATATTAAAGGCACACCTACAGTGATTTAGATACATTTCATAGTGATTCGTGCATTCACTCTCACAAGCACCTATTGGTGAAGTGAAGCTGATGATGAAGACCATAAATGACGAGCGGACCTATTTAATATTTCACTGTTTGCGATTCAATTACTTTAGTATGATATTGAGTAGCATTTTATTCTCGTCATACTACCATTGCACAATGTCTGAACCATCATGTGAACTCCTCAACAATTAACGGCCCTACATCGGGGCAAGCAATATTTTGTAAAGGGAGTTTTGTTGAGCATTGTAACTTAAGTGAATAACAAACCAACCCACTAAAAAGTGACAAATAAAAAACTTTCCGACTTCAATAATAAATACAAGGCAACTAAAAAGCAAAAAAATAATATCTTTTGAAGTTGGTGCCTATTAAACAAAAACAACTATTTCATGGCACCAACTTCAAAATGTTAATTTGTTTTAGTTATTCTAGGTAGATATTATTTTGGGTAAAAAAGTTGTTTTAACTCAAAGCTGACATGTATAATAAAGGTGGGCTAGAATCTAATCATCACTACAAAGCAGGTGTTACATATCACGCACTGAGCAGCTCGCAAAGTAGGTACCTTATATCTATTTTTTGGACTAGCTTCCTTTCGAGAAAATCTGTCTCCGCTAAAGCCTTATAACTTAAATACGACTAGTGTTCAATACCTTTACAATTTTAGTAGAATACTAAAATCTCACTATTTAAGAACCAATAGATAAGATTTTTTTTCTAAATCTCCCTTAATAAGGCAAACCAAACAAAAGAAATATTTTGAACCACCTGCAAAGAAAGTTGACTGGACTAAAGTCTATACGGATGGACCAAACATTGCTTATGATTCTAAGAAAACCTTCCTAGAATCAAAATAGTGAATAGTTAGGTAGCAACAAAGCGACGTTTCTCTTTCGAATGAAAAACACGTCTGCAAAGTGAAAGACATTCTTTGTACTTAGAGGAGAAGAAGTCTCTTTGACAGCGATTTTCACTCTAATGAAATAATAATACTATATAATATTATTTTACTTTATTATAAGTTATCAGCTACTAGCTTCCACACGCGGCTCCGCCTACGTAGATGTCGGTTATCGCGATAAAAACGATCCTGGGATTCAAAGTCATAGGTACAAAATTTAATCTAAATCGGTTTAGCAGTTTAAGTGAGAAAACGTACCAGACAGAGTTACTTTCACAATAATAGGTAATATTTATTTGAATAAGCCTGATACCTCATTATCTTATGTCTGTTTGTGACACCGCAGCGCACAAATAAAGTAATGAATGCATCTTTTTAGGGCTCCGTATTTAATAGAAGTAGGGTTCCTGGGTCCAAAATTGCCACTTGTTATTTAACAACGACACCCGTTATCGATCTTGAAAAAAATATTACCTATCCTAACACGATTTTGTAACCTCGATAGCTATCAAATTATCTCATTCCTTATTTTAAGTGGTGATGCACTGCACATAATATTACATTAGAGCCGATAAAAACTTCATCGTGACTTGTGTGTGAATCTCTTAGGTACACATTTTCTCTCGCATTGTTTTAAAATAATTCTAATTTTATCAATTCCGTTTAATTTGCTAATCGGTACCTCTCATATTATCTTGTGGATGTAAGCATGTGAGACCGACGAAATTTGAAATCTGTATAGCTGCTGCAATTTCAATAAGTCGACTGGGTGGCCGAGGTTTGAAACCGCGATACATTTTGATTTAGAGCCTGGCTGCAAAGGATAATAATAATAACTGCAATTGTTTATTAACATTGAATGTTTACATCTACTTTTTTTACAAATATGCTAAGTTGACTTGATAAATTATCTTCCTCCGCCTACGTCAAACTTAGTGAATATAGACCTACTACTGATTCGAGCGATAACATCACGTAAAACAAGATACGCGCGAAAAACATAACCCTTCTTTACAGTCGGGTAAAAAGAGAAGGTAGCCCAAGTGTAAAATAACGAGCGCTATTACGGTTCTCTTTCAATATAAATAAATTTGATGACTATAAATGCTATTTTCACATGTGCTTTAATAAAGATGTCGAACAATTTATCGGAAATAAAAAACCTCAACCTATGCCCAAAGCTATGTCTAAAAACTGAAACATTAGTCCGAATAAACGTATAAGCGTTTACAGTAAGACGTCGGTCTTAGTCCTCACATATCTACTTCCTCGAGCTTTGAGCAAAATGACAATAACAGCACTTACAATAACTACGCAGTGCGTTTGTGCACGCGTGCCTGCGGAAATGATGTATTCAAATGTTAGAAATGTCTATAATAATGTTCTACAGTTCCGTCGCGTTCGGTAGACATGCTTTGTGTACGGGAAGTATTTTTATTGTTTTGAGACATTGTTGAATGCCTCTTGATGTACTTTTTGTCCGTGACTTGTATGTTTGTAAAGTCCCCTGCGACACAGGGCTTGTACCCTATGGAGAGTGAATGTTTATTTTGTTTTATTTAAAATGTATTTGTTATCTGGTTAAAACATCAAGGCTAGTTTATTTCGGCTATCTTAACAGCGTTATGTCATATGACATACTGCTTTAGGGCAAGGCGGCTGATATTCAAACAATTTTCATTCTACAAAAACCTGCAGTGCATGCGATTAACAAACTAGGTGCAAGAGTTTCCCTTAGAGAAAAGTTTAAAGAGATTAGGCATTATGACAGTTGCATCTCCGTATATATTTCGCAATTATTATTTTTGTAAAATAAAATATGCACTTATACCACAACGTAGTGACGTTTACTCGGTATGCACCAGAAAATTAAATAAGCACAAATTAGTAGGTCAATATGATAGACTACCTACATAAAGCTTGTAATTTATATAAGGGTTATGAGAGTTTTTACAAGATACCTAATAGTATTATGAGTCAATCTGTGAATAAGTTCAAAAATGTTAAATTAAAATGATAGGTAAAGACAAAACCGGGCAATTACATGTCGGGCCACGCACAATGTAGGGTTCCGTAGTCCCCATCCGAATAATGCGGCTTAAGAACTGGGTTTTTATTGTTTTTGTTTTATACTTATAACGTTATACCTACTTAATAATAAATTTCAATACAGTTTATATGAAAATTATGTTACTTCTCATTTGGTCAGCTGTTACTCGTAAACTTGTAAAGCTTACTTAACTATGATAGTTTTCCTTTTAATTTCACTATGTATTTAAGTAATGAACAATAACTGTGAATTTTTTCACATACCCAACATCAACCATTTAGCCTGGGGGGAAACACTTGATTCCAACAAAAAAAATCACGCTATCTATCACGCTATAAATCAGCTAAATATTTCACGAACGGATCCCTAAATCTAAGAATGGTCTTCATAACCCCTACTAGAACTTTTTTAAAAGACCTATCTAATGATACCCCACACGACGAAGTAGGTGAGAAAAAAAATAACATCCCCACTTTACATTTAGGGGAGATTAGATACCTTATAAAAATATTTTTCATGATTTTATTCTTTCGCTTTGTCGTAAGTAATATGTATCTCTAACAGTCTTAGAGTATGACATGGCGAAACTATAAAGGTTCCGTTTGCCATTTTGGCTACCGAACCCTAAAAATGGATCTAGTTGCTTGCTTTTTGTACTTTGTTATGATTAGGTGAATTTTGTTTTCACTTTGTTTTAATTGTCACATTGATTATGAGCATGATTTGACTTTTGTAAGTAAAAAATTTACGTGATAAATAAAGGCCATTCTTGTATTTCTTTTTTTGATATCAGAATGAATATTTTATATTTAATAATCATTTACTTTATTTTATATAATAATTTAACAATCAGTACTTTGGCTAATATTTAAGCACATATAGTTTTTACATTTGTTGTAAGTAGATGCTCCTACTATGTTGTACCCACAGATGCTGATTTTATTTTATTTCATGTTCTAATTTTTAATTAATATAATTTGCATCACTCCATAAACATGTTGTATATTAGTGGCAGCACCTTACCCCCATATTAAAAGAGTGGCTGCGAGTTTTTAAGCCATGTTCTTTTCTCTGGCTTTAACTATTGAACAAACTTACTCCGTCTGCTCTGAGTAGGGTCTAGTGTGAGCGAAATAATAATCCGGTCTTCAGGCAAACACGTTAATTTTCACCACTGAATTACATTCTGGTTTAGTTAACTTCTTTTCTTGAACACATCTATATTTTGCAGTTAAATCAAGCAACTCCATCTTTTGACAAAAAATACAAAACATTTATTTTTCTTACAAAATCATAAAATAAATTTGCGTTTTAACTTCGAACATTCCGCCCACCAAGGACATCCTGCAAGATGTCCTTATTAAACACCGCCCACCATGCACCAACGGCGCTTAGAAACAACAATAATTAGTAAAAATGTACATATATATGTCATACTTAAAATAATAACAAAATATGTTTAAAAAAAGAAGGATGGTGGATTTTCAACAGGCGAATAAAGCTTTCCATCAATTCAGATGGCTCCCAGTCCCTGTAGACCCGCCCATTATGCTACCTTCTTTATTATTGGATTTATAATCCACCTCGGATACACCCGATAGTGTCCAACCTAGAGAGGTATTCTGTGCTAACAGAGTACCTTTTGAGTTCTTTTTAATACCTGTTTAGATAATCTCACTATAAACCTCAGCAGCTAACAAAATATCGACTTTCCTTGACTTATAATATTCAGGATCAGCCAAGTCTTCCTTAATTAAGTCTGCGCAATTTACCCTTTTTAACTTATTCACAAGGAGTAGATCTGAGACTGACTTCAAAACGTGAACTCTCAGTTGCAGCTTAGGATCTTTCGTAGATTTCACATTTAACATGACAGTCGATTTTGAGATTACCCTATTGTTTCCGCCTACACTTAATACAGTGTTATTTGTCGCAGTTCGTTTTACACCCAAATACTGAACCATGGATTCAGTTATAAATGAACTTTGCGACCCTTGGTCTAGCAAAGTTCTGATGGTACGGTGAGTCCCATCCTTTGCTTTCACCTCCACTAAGGCAGTCGGTAATAAAACTGCTTGCCTATCATTGCCGTTATTTTATGTGTAGCGGAACATAATGCAAACTCCACGTTGGATTTTTGTTTGACAACGTGCAAGGATTGCGTATTTTATGAAATTTATTATCCCTCTTAATATCTTCGAGCTTGGTATTTAAACTTTCAAGTCCTCGATAGCGACTTTTAAGATAGTTAAAAAACTGTACAAGCGTAGGCAAGTTCTCGTTTGCCGATATTTGTAATTCCCATGACTTCCGAGTTTCCATGTCTAATTTTTCGCTAATTATATGAATGATGAGTACATCCCATGAAGTGATACCAATTCCTAAATTTTTCATTGAATCTAAACACTCAGTGGTTGTTTTTAGTATGAATTTAATTTCAGAGGCCGATTCACTTGTGATCTTCCTTTGATTCATTAAGTGCTTTAAGATATTATTAATTAATTTAGACCAAGTCATTGGATAATTGTCAGATGTTACCTTAATGTGTCTTACTAATTGTTCCGCTTCCCCTGTCAGATGCCCCTTTAAGTAATAAAACTTTTGTGAGTTTTCTAAATCTGCGTTATCGTGTACTAATCCTAAAAATAAATCTCGGAAAGTATGACGAATATCATACTTTCCTGAAAACGATGGAATTGTTATTTTCGGTAGCTCTACTCTCTTAACTGTCTCCACGTAACAATATGCGAACGATTGAGATGAACCTGTTGAACCTCCACCAATCTTAGCCAACATTTCTTTTAATTCACTTTTATGCTCTACATACAATTCTTAAACAATGTCATACAAACAACTCTAATGGTAATCAGAATTGTGGAACTCAGCTGTTTTTATTTGATTACAAAACATATACCATTGGTTCTCAAAGTTTTCTAGCCTAGTTTCAATATACGCAGTCAGTGAATGCTCCTTAAGAGACTTCTTAAAATTTTACGTAGCCTTAATCATTTTTTCTTTAATAAAATCTTCCTGTAAATTCTTGAAAACTTCCATTTTAAAGTTAAAACTATCACTAATTCTGAAATCTTTGTACACAATAAACTTTTAAATTAAAGTACTACTAGTTTGACATCAGACACAATAACAGCCTCACCCGATGTCCGCGGCCTTCACCTAATTGGTACTGGTGGCGTACTCTGCTGTCAGCCACTGCCAACTCTGCCTGAGTACCATCCTCCCGTGCGTTGCTCCTCCGGATGCACCCAGCTGCTGCATACACGTAACCGTCTCCGGTTCCACCGTCAGCTCCAACACCATCAATCCCGGTGATCCCAGCTGAGGGGATGTTGCTCTGGCCAGCGATTCACTGGACCAGTAATCTTCCCAACGCGTCGGGTGATAGTCTCAATCACCCTAGACTACCTACCATTCGCCCACGACCCAATCCGACTCCGAAGGACCATGAACAAACTTACTCCGACTGCTCTGAGTAGGGTCTCGTGTGAGCGAAATAATAATCCGGTCTTCAGGCAAACACGTTTTTTTTCACCACTGAATAACATTCTTGCTTACTTAACTTATTTTCTTGAACACATCTATATCTTGCATTTAAATCATGCAACTCCATCTTTTGACAAAAATACAAAACATTTATTGTTCTTAAAAATTCATAAATGGAATTTGTGTTTTTATCTCGAACACTATTGTTTGCGAATTTGGCATTACATGTACCTACAAGTAGAATCCCGACATAATTATCACAAGCGTTATTTTGCATCCTAAAGTGAATAAAGAATTTTAAATTTTGAATTTAGGATTACAAAACATTTGTTAAACAGATCTTGAAAAAATTAAAGGTTAGAATTGAGAGCTTCTATTTTTCGATTAAAAAACCAAAGAAACTCGACAACAAGTTGATATTTAGCAAGCACTCCACAGCTGCTGTTACACCTCTTTGCATATTTAAATATTTTACTTCATTTCTTTTGCATTAAATACACCAATATTACGAAGTTAATGATCCCTTACATTAAATATTTTCTTTTTATGCTAAAACAAAGGGCCGGGTCAAGCGGAATGCCATTGGAACGACGCTATTTATAACAAAAGTGTCACAAAAAGAAGTAAACAACAACGTTAGACGAAAAGACTTTGTGGAAACTTAGACAATATCAGTTAAGGGTACCTCGGGAAGTACTATGGGTGTTGTGTAGGTATGAGATCAACGTTATTGGTTAAAGTTCGACAGTAAAACGTAAAACAGGGAACGGATTAGCATTTTATTTATTTTGAATCCGTCGGAACGTCGCGCGTCTCCGTGGCCGTCGCGTCTTCGCGCAGCGGCCACTTTACGACCTCATTTAACATTCAAGTCAGAGGACCCGTGGACGAGTTACAACATCCGTGAACTTTGTAGTAATCAAGATTTGTGTCTCTGTAGCTTTCAATATTATTTAAGAGGTATTGGAAACTAAGCAATGTTGGTTAAGTACCTACCTACATAATATAGCTAAATATTCCAATCGAAGATTCAGTAGATACAAATTGGTTCGAATACCTAGTTGATTGCTATAGGGCACAAAAGAAAAATAAAAGTACTGAATAAACATAAAAATAGTAATGATTTGTATCCCCACAATAAATTATTCATAGAGTATTTTTACTTTGTAGGTTTGGATACAACCTACTTAGAGAGAGTACTCGAGTTACCAACTCAAAAAGAAAACGATTTAGCTATGCCTTATGCTATATTATAGCACAACTTTTGACATAAATACATATGCCATCCACTACTGAAATTTATTCACACTTGTTACACGTTGTTGGTATTGTATTTGACAGTCACACACAACACTCCTTTAAATCTCTTATTTTAACGCTATTTAGAGACACTTCTCCCAAGAAAATGATAGATCTTTTACTGTTAATTTTATGCGAGCATTAAGAATTGCTGTGAATAGATCATATTATTTATTTAAAATTGTTTGTTCTATAGAGAACAGCGCCGCCCGCCTGTTCATACGCGTGCGCTTGTTTATATTAAATTACTTTTTTCATAAACAATTTTACAATTGTGTTTCAACATTAGAAAAAGAAACTTAAAATGAGTATCGAAAGTACGAAGTTCTATACCAAGTGAGGATTTCAAGTTCATCAACAAGACAAATAATAATAATAAATTCCTGTAGGTAAAAATAGTGTGCCGGTGGGACACAATTTTTCCATGTAGGTATATGTTATTCAAAAACCAGGTTTATAAATTAAATAAAGAGAGATATTATTGAAGCATTTTATTTCCCATCCAAATTATAATTCTTAATATATATAATAACTTCTGCTTGTGTTATAGGCCTCCTCCATTTTTATACATTTTTCTCTATCTCTAGCTCGTTTAATTCATTCTTTTCCGTGCGAGCATCGTTTCACCACTTTTCATACTTTGGTTCACACCGAAGTGCAGAAGCTACGCTAACCAGGCAATAATAATATTTTTATTGTTTCTCTCACAAAGCTACATATATGTAATACTATAATAATAATAATAATATTTTTTATTCAGACATCTATAGAATTTTATAAGCTACGGGTCTTAATCGCGTAAATATTTTATTTTAAGGCTAAATACCTTTGTTTATTTCCCGACTTCGACCGTATTGCAACGGCCGTGGTCACGGGTAGATAGTCTACCCGCGACCACGGCCGTTGCAATACGGTCGAAACGGTTTCCGTTAACGTAGAATCACAAAACTTGGCAAAAAGCAAGGTCTTCTAAGCAGCACAAATCAAGGGAAAATTCAAAAAATACGAACCCTCGGTGGGTGAGTCCGAATCATATTTGTCCGGTTTTTTCTAGTAATTGATGAATTCATTTTAGTACATTAATTTACTCACAATCTAGTAAATAAGTATCAACACTTTTTCCATTAGTCTATAATAATTATAATAATAATACTAGTATAATAAAAGTAAATTTGTCTGATTTAACACATACAATTAAGCTTTAACCGTAAATAAAAAACAAGTATTTTTCACAAAATTTCGAAAAACAACACTTGATTGAGCACCTAAGAGGGTGCTCAATCAAGTGTTGTTTTACGAAACTTGAGCTACCTAGCTGAAATTATACAATATTGTTACAATGCGTACATGTAACAAATTTATGGAGTGGCCCAAGTGAATAGACAATTTTATTTTTGGACCTCCCTGGTTTATAATGCGTCACAATAGATCTTTTAGATCACACATCGCAATATGGCTTTATACGAAGTTTTGTAATTCTTTTAAGGTTATTCAAATAACAATCTATGTAACTACGTATTTAATTCTAAAATACTTTTCGTTTTGTAATAATAGGTAGACGCTCACATAATTTCTAATCTCCATCGTTATCTTGAAAATTAGTGTAATGGCGCCCGTCGGGTATCGTTCCATTCCATTAATTACTAATTATCGATATCCCGAACCTTAGCCTGAGCAATGTCTCCATTAGAAAGGTCTGTAATTAGTTATTAAGAGAAAAGTAATGAATAAAAAGAAAGAATTTGGTTTTGGTGTTTCAATAGGTAGATAAAAAAATTTCATATCCAGACTCAGGAATCGAACCCGAGACTTCCGTAGCCAAACCGGGGCCAGAAGTGAACCACCTATCTGGACTATGTTACTAGATATCAAATCTTTCCATCTCTTAATACTTGCGAGTTAGGCCCCCGCAGCGCCATCTAGTCGGTAGTTAAAAAACTATCACGGCTTTTGTTATTGCTTCGTTACAGAGAGCATTTTAACAAATTATGATGACGCAGGTACAAAAAACGCGTAGACAGGTGTAATGTAAACTGCATGTTCCAAAGGGAAAAAAGGCGGGTGTACAGGGACTGGGAGCGAACTGATCAAGGTGTGGGTGGCGGGCATCTACCAAATGCTGAAACGACAAGATCGTTTTGGCGCAACATTTGGTCGGTGCCTGTTACGTACACAGAGGGGGACTGGATGCGTGACGTAGAACAAGCGTGCGAACTTATTCCAGTAATATTAAC
This sequence comes from Herminia tarsipennalis, assembly GCA_945859575.2. Taxonomy (NCBI): domain Eukaryota; kingdom Metazoa; phylum Arthropoda; class Insecta; order Lepidoptera; family Erebidae; genus Herminia; species Herminia tarsipennalis. The sequence goes on along the minus strand of OX243834.2, from coordinate 24,800,684 downwards.
AGCGCAGACGTAGCCAGTGCAGCCCGTCCTTTGTCTAACTGGAAATCTCCAGGCCCAGACGGAATGCACAACTTTTGGCTGAAATGGCTACGCAGTTCACATGCTTGGCATCACAATTCCAGTCCGCCCTGGAATCTGCGTCGCTCCTAGCCTTTATGACTAAAGGAGTGACCCACCTACTCCATAAAACCGGTAGTACCTCGGACCCTAGTAATTATAGACCGATTACTTGTATAGGTAAACAAGTAATCGGTCTATAATTACTAGGGTCCGAGGTACTACCGGTTTTATGGAGTCTATAATATCCATAAACTTCTTACATCCATACTGCGAGCTAAAATAAACAAACATATACCCACAAACTCCATCATGTGTACCTCTCAGAAGTGGGGCCCGGGGTACCTACTAAGGAGCTCCTCCTCATTGATACGACTATTAGCCAGCAGGTTCGACGCAACCGAAAGGATATAGATCCTTCTTCGATCGCCTTCTTATAATCTATAATCTAACATGCCGATAGCGGCATGTTGGATAGATTATAAGAAGGCGTATGACTCCGTGCCACATACATGGCTTCTGAGGGTGCTGGAGTTGTATAAAGTTAATACAACTCTACGTACTTTCTTGACGTCGTATATGGGGCAATAGAATACGCTTCTTACCTATCCAGGGTGCCGAGGGACCCAAGAAAGTGGCGGCGTACCTATAAGGATTGAGCGGGGTATATTCCAGGGTGATACTCTGAGTCCCCTTTGGTTCTGCCTAGCACTGAACCCACTTAGTACCATACTAGAGGGTTCAGGGCTAGGTTGCAGGTTGAAAAAAGTGCTTATTAGCCATTAGGCACTTTTTTCAGGCGGCACTTTTTGCGAACTTTTTCCAGCGAGCGCAGGGAGGTATGGCAGAGCAAGGAGCTTCACGGTAGATTCTTTCGGGCTCTTAATGGGCCCGATGTGGACCTACTAGCGTCTGTGGCCTGGGTACGGTTTGGTGACCTCTTCGGAGAAACCGAGGGTTTTGTCTGTGCAATTGCTGATGAAGTTATTATGACGAATAAGTACCGGAAATATATCCTGAGGCATGGCACTGTTGACATCTGTTGTGCTTGTCACCCACCCGGTGAGTCCCTCAGACATATCGTTTCCGGCTGTTCACGTCTTGCTAACGGTGAGTACTTGCACAGACACAATCAAGTAGCCAGGATAATCCACCAGCAACTTGCTCTGAAATACCATCTTGTGGACATTGAGGTGCCATACTACAGGTACGTTGCTGAGCCAGTTCTCGAGAATAGTTGTATCACGTTGTACTGGGATCGCTCTATCATCACAGACAGGACTGTTGTCGCTTACAAGCCTGATATTGTGCTGATAGACCGATCTGAGCGTCGTGCAATGATCGTCGACACGACCATCCCCCATGACGAAAATCTCGTGAAAGCCGAAAAGGATAAACAAATAAAATATCTGGATCTGGCGCACGAGATTATCGATATGTGGGATGTTGATTCGGCGATTATTTTACCGATAGTCGTCTCCGTTAATGGTTTAATTGCCAAGAGCCTCGACCAACACCTTGAGAGGCTCACGTTAGACGGTTGGATCAAGTGCTTGATGCAGAAGGCAGTACTTCTGGACACGGCTCGCATTGTGAGAAAGTTCCTTTCTCTGGGGCCGTAACCACCGGTAGCTTGGTCCCTGTACCCGATGCCGGTGTGACGCTATTTTTTATATTTTTAAATATATTTAATTTTTGTTACCTATATTTAAAAATGTAATTTATATGTATTGTATTTTAATAAAGAGAATAATAATAATATCTTGGGACAACTCATACAACGCAATCTTTACTATGGAAACCAGACAACTGATAAACATACTCATATATTTCTAAATACATACATATTATAAATAAATAACACCCAGACACAGAATAAACCATCGTGCTCATCAGACAAAGTTTTATCCTGGGTGGGGATCGAACCTACGACTTCTTGCGTAGCAGTCGGATACGCTCCCACCGCGCCACAGAGGCAGTCATAATAATCAAACCTTTTTGAAATGCTTAGGATAAGCTCTATAATTTGATACCCATATTGCGGTATTCGAAATAACTTTTTTTCACACCTCTTGTTTTTGACATCTCACAGCCGCCATATTTTTAAAAGTCATTTATCTAAAAACACATGGGCGGTTAAGACAAATCTAATAACGTGTTATTTGTTTAAATCCATCATGTGGTTTGAAAGATAAAAAAGAATAATAAATACATACATACACACAAGATACGCGCGAAAAACCTAACCCTTCCTTGCAGTCGGGTAAAAAGGCATTAGTTTCAGCTAGAATAGGACATGTTTTTCGAAGAAAAGTAAAGAAAAGGGATTTAAATAAGGAAATAGCTTGTTTTTAATATATCAATAAACATTGGCGGTCTATATTAAAATCATTTTACAAAAATATTTTTATTATTATTTATCACGTAATAGTAAATTCGTACATTCGTATGGTTACACGCCATATACGAGTAGGTACACTAGCTGTCTCTTCTTGGAATCCACGGCTTCCAAGAACTTATCTGAGTATATATCTTATCAGTATAAACAAAACTGGGCAAGAGCATGTAGAGTTCTGCAACCGTTATTACAAATAAATACACATATAAAAAAATACGATGTGAAAAATTGTACCAACAAAAGAGCGTATGTTGATGGCACTTACGACCTTTTGTTTGAAAACGCAGTTTTTCGGCAATAACTCAATGACGGTATATTCGATCATGTCCAAAATATTTTTAGTTTAAAGCATTTATTAAGCGCTACCCTTGTGATTGTTTCGTATCTTTTGGTCACACAGTTCAATAGCTAAGGGGTAGGGACACAATTTATGCAAGTTTCGGACCGATTATTTCCAAAAATATTCACTCAACCAAAAAGTTTAATAAAAACCTTAAAATGTTTTTGAAAGAAAAAAAAAAAAAATCTTTATTATCATTACACTGTTTCACTTATCTAGATTACATATGAAATCGCCTTTTAAGCAAGGAAATGCTTGTAGGAGATTCCGCTCTTCTATTATCAGTAATTCTTAAACATGTGCAATTCTATAGGTATTACTACTAAATATTTAGTGCGAATTAACATAAAGACTTAAATAAACAGAATGGTTTTAGCTTTCCTAGTTTTAATTAGATATGTGTGTGTGTGTGTGTGTGTGTGTGTGTGTGTGTGTGTGTGTGTGTGTGTGTGTGTGTGCGCGTGTTTAACCAGTTATCGAATTTAGAATTGAAGAATTTATGAATTTGCCCTGCTGGATTGCCTTGGGATCGGTAAAAATACAATTTCTGTGTTTACGGCTAAAATAACAGTTTTGTGTTAAGTCGATAATAAAGATTCTATCTCGTCGTAGTTTTTTGTTTTAAGCCATTCGGTTACGATTTTTTTACAGTTATAAGATTTTAAAGGGTATATCTTATATATTTATATATATGAAAGACTGATGATTACTGAAAAAAAAATCCGGTTCTGTTACCTACATGTATAATGCCTCTCCTAAAAATATTAATTATTATTATTTAGCTATCAAACTAAGAAGAGGCTACTATAAGACACCTTTTCACCAAATTACATTAATATTCATTCAGTAAGTAGTCTTTCAGTAAAATGCCTGTGACATACGGACGGACAGACAGTCAGACAGACGGACATGACGAAACTTCTAGTATAGTATTATATTATCTGTGACGAAACTATAAGGGTTCTGTTTTTGCCATTTTGGCTACGGAACCCTAAAAATGATCTCTCTTAGTAAAAATATAAATTTCACTTCTATTTTGGTGGTACTTTGGGTAGCCATTAAAACTTTTTACATTATGCCAATAGTTTAGGAAAGAATATTTTTCAGATGTACAGAAGATCATTCCGAGTTTTCCTCCTTATATGTATATACCGGCAACAACATCGATGACCAGAAGCAACGGTTTCAAAGGTTAACGTGTTTCTTATTTTGAGATAAATTAGTCGACATGCGAATTAGTCGACCAGGCATCTTAGTCGTTCCGAAGAAACGTTTTTAAAAAACTTAAAACGTTTTAATAAATAAAGAATTTATACAAGCAAAAGGATTACCTATATTAGGGAGTACGACATAAGTAACCTTACCCAATAGAATTTGCTAAAGAGGAAATAAACGGAGTTAGATAAATGTCAAATTGAAAGATAGAGCCACTAATCAGGAAAAAACGAAAACTATAGTCAAACACTGACACTGAAATGGAAATGATCCGTCCACATTCAAAGAGTAACTGATGAAAGATGGTCGCAAACGGTTACTAATTGGAATCCACTGTACAAAAAAAGAAAATACGGAAGACCCTAAATGAAATATAAACAAAATTTGTTAATATACTACCTACTACAAACTTATCTCATATTAATAAAGATATCTTACTTTCTTATCTTTCTTATAAAACAGAAAAACGTTATAACCGCCTCTGAATGAAGCTATCATTACTCCTATCTCCCTACAAACACAATGGTATTGGCGAGTCATTTATCATCTGTATTCATAACAAAATGTCTATACTTCGAGCATGATTCGGCCTGTTTATTGAATTTAGCTGATAATAAATACTCGTAAGGGAAGTAACAGGTTGCTGAAATAACCGTAGCTTTTGTGTGAATAAACAAAGCTAATGCAATATTTTTTTAGGTAGGTATTAAAAAATCCGCCTGATTTAAATGCGATTTTATTAGTATACTGTATTAATCGCTGTAGTTATTATTAGGTTTGTATAAAATAATCAATTTATATAACATGTCAGGTTTTTTAACGAGTAGTGCCAACACATTACCGAAACTAAATATTTTTCCCTCTGAAAAATGTTATGATGCTGTTTTTTTTTTTTTTTTTTTTTTTTAATTAGATAACTAGCAATGTGGGATTGAGTCCCACATTACCTAGCAATCTTGTTAACCCCTCCAGATAAGCTCAATGGCTTGTGTTAGGAGTGGGTTCACGTCGGTAGTATAATGGGTAGGATTCGAACCCGCGACCTCACGATTGCGAGACTGATGCCATAGCCATCAGTCTACCGCCGCTTCAGACCTTGTTATGCTTGTAACAATAAAGCTGAATAACAAAGCCGACGTAAAAAAAGGGTTGTTTTGTTTATATTACAAATACAACATACGTACGTATAAATAGATGATATGATAAGACATATGTTTACTTCCCACATGGAGCGGGTACGACGACAAGTCTATTAAATGGATATAGGTTAGTGTAAGGAAAATGGTAGGTACCTATACTTTTGTATTGTTTAGTTACAGGAGTGGGTATTGCGTAAGTGTTTAAACCTATACTTACTACTGCTAATACAATTATCGACAAAGTAGATAATTTAGGCGCAGCTGCTACATGTGACTATGTTCACGTTAATTTTTAAAATAGTTTATACATTCTGCTGAGATCACGAAAAATTAAGATCACTAAGAAAAGGGAACTTATAAAAATGTCTAGCAATTTACCAACTAGTGAAATCCGTCCAGCCCTTACCGAGATCACTCGGCCTAAGCAGACCGGCAAACAAAAAAAAAATGTGTGGCACTCGGAGACTGCCGCGGTAAAGCTATTGCATAGCATTTTTATCACTTAAGCAATTAAAAAAAAAAGAAAAAAAAAATTACAATAGTTTTTTTTTTAATTATAAAAAGCAATGTTTATAATTATTTTTTTTTCTTTAATTTTTTTTTTATTTTTAATTTTAAAAAAAGTCATTAAGTTCTGCTATTCATCGATAGATGGCAAAACTAAAAAGTATCACCGCTGTGCGGGTCGGAGTAAGGGGTGTTAGGTTATTTTCGTTACGGAATTTCTTTATTTGGTCTCCACACTCAAGGCCCGCGATAGAAGCTATGCAATAGCTTAAAAATACTGTTTTCCTGATAAGACTAAGGTGTTGATACCTTAGTCTTATCAGGAAAACAGTATTTTTAAGCTGCGTTTTTAAGCGTGTGTTAGATATGGTGTTATATGGCTATGTAAATAGCCATATATATAATCAATCCATGTGTTGGATTTTGATATCTACTATGTAGATGTGTTTTGGAATATTGATGGTTCCAGTTTATGTGATGTTGTATAAAACCGAACGAAGGTTTGATGGAACTGTTCTATAAGTTTGAGAGGTGGTCTGGAGTCTGATGACGGTGTAACCATCACAATGTATTGACTGGTTATCATAGCGATGATTATAAGATCATCCGTGTCTGCAAAACTATGTTTGGTAGTTATATTATACTGTATGAAATACCTACTTGTGGCACAGAACAATTCAAAGATCTAATAAACCAATTATTTATATTAGCAGTGTTTTCTAACATAATTCAACATTTAGATCGTTATACAACAATTTATATAAAACAGATAGACACTAGATTACATTATCCAATTAATACAAATATTAACTGTATTAACAATATTGTTTCATCAAATACCTACATATGTGGGTAGGATCCCACATTAGAGTTTGTTAATAAGTACATCTGTGGTAAAAGAGTAGTCTAATTCGTTATTGATATTATCAGTTGCAATTACATTTAGTATATTCATTCCAACATCTGCAATGCATTCTCATATCTAATATCATAAGCATCATAAACAACTGACACAGTATTAATCACAATACAAACATCATCCTAAAATATCTGTGGGTACATCTATAATATAAATAATTGGTTTATTAGATCTTTGAATTGTTCTGTGCCACAAGTAGGTATTTCATACAGTATAATATAACTACCAAACATAGTTTTGCAGACACGGATGATCTTATAATCATCGCTATGATAACCAGTCAATACATTGTGATGGTTACACCGTCATCAGACTCCAGACCACCTCTCAAACTTATAGAACAGTTCCATCAAACCTTCGTTCGGTTTTATACAACATCACATAAACTGGAACCATCAATATTCCAAAACACATCTACATAGTAGATATCAAAATCCAACACATGGATTGATTATATATATGGCTATTTACATAGCCATATAACACCATATCTAACACGTGCAAATAAACTAGATACATAATGATTATAAAAAAAACCTGCTATTGCCTTCTTACAAACATTATATTGATATTTCAATAGGTAACTAGGTTTGTAACACGCAGTCTATCATGGCATTCCTTAAAGGGCATTCCAGCTGTGTTTAACTGTGTACAAATACATGTCAAACACAGTCCTATATCAGACTACAAGCGCAAATACTCACTAATAATTTGCACTTTTAATCTCACACCTCCCGCAAAAGCATCGGACTCGCAATCGTAAGTACTTGGGTTCAAATCCTACCTATTAAACTACAGACGTGAACCCACTCCTAACACAAACCAATTGAGCTTAGGTGAAGGGGTTAACAGGATTGCTAGTAATGTGGCACCCACAATTCCACATTGCTAGTTATCTTTAAAGGAACTCTATTGTTTACCTGTCTAAAACAGTACGAATAATAATAAAAAGTAGTAAGAATTATTGCAGTATAATAACAAATGTCCCAAACGCTAAAATAATCTCACTAATATTATAAAGGTGAAAGTTCGTGTGTATGTGAGTGCGTATGTTTGTTACTTCTTCATGTCTAAACGGCTGGAGCGATTTTAATAAAATTTGGTATGGAGTTAGATGACACCCTGGATTAACACATAGGCTAATAAACCACGGGTAACACCGCGGGGCACAGCTAGTATAATAATAAATGGTAACACTTTCGGATCCGTTTTTAATAAAATTTGGTGTGTAGATACAGTTTGATGCTTGGGGGTTCTTTCCTAAGTTAAGCTACCTATTACCAATCAACGATTTTATTTTTTTTAACTACGAAATGAGAAGACGAGCAGGTCGTGCGCCTGATAGTAAGCTTCAAGCTAGCCGTAACACCGTGCCCCATTAAACTTGGCATTAGGTAACCGTGACACGGGATACCCCCCCCCCCTCTCCATATCAGATATTGTATACATTCATTCACACTACAGGGAACTTTATATTATAGTAGCTAGGTACATTACAATAAGTACTTACTAACCTAATAGAGAGCAAGAAAGGATTTAATTTAATAAGTTTACCACATAATTATAATTAGGTATTTGAATGTCAAATCAATCAATAACAATAAATTATTTTACACTTACCAAGTAATAATATGCCTTTAAATGATCTTAAATATATCTGTTCGTGCATAATTTAATATGTTTTAGTATTTATAATCATCAAAATAAATACAAAAAGTAAATGATTTGAAACCAGAACATAATGACGTCACAATGTTAAATTACATACAAATCTCTACAGAACGAATCGTTTTGACATTTTATAAAAAAGATACTGATTTGACTTGACATTCAAATACCCAATTATAACTCATTAACTATTTTCACATTTTGTAATAATATTACACCTTCCGCGGATGGTATTAGCATGTGGTGCTATAGTGCAAAGTTAGCTGTTAGAGTTAGCATGTCCTCGGGTAGTAGAGGTGGAGTGAGTGTCGGTCAGTGAATCTTCCTTCCATCCACCGACCGACGACATTCCACTTCTGAGGGAGATTGCCGTGCAAAAGACAGACTAGTTTATAACTACTAACTCTCGCTACCATTAACGCCATCTACTATATTTTTCTAAAACTATCCATACATTAACAGTCATCAACGAATACTTTAACAAGGTCCCTACGGTTTCTACAAGTGATACGGTAACGCCATCTGTTAAACATTAGTAACGACTATTTAAGTGCAGTGGTCTTTAATGTTGAATTAAGTGCAGATAAATTTACACAGATGGCGCTAATCAAAAGAGCATGAAGCAAAGTATTTTAAGGGTTCCATACACAAAGGGTGCCAACGGTACCACTTTATCTTTATATTTAATAACAGGATTACAGTAAATTGTAATTTACTGCATTTTTATCATAATTATTCTTTAATAATATTAACGTGGGATACGTTAACACCCGTCAAAGTTAGATCTATGAATCAAAGTAATTAGCTTCTTAGTTAAATTAAAAAAAAAATTATTACATCGTTTCTGGAAAAACAAGCCTCAAATGGGTAAAATAGCAATAGCAAGTTTTATGAAAATCTGTCTATGTAGACGTCCGTATCAAGCTATTTTGGCCGAACTTATATAAGTTCGTTTAAAATAGTTTGTAATGGATGGCAGCTAATAGCAAATCTGACGACATAACTTTTAATCAACGTTTTATTAGCACTATCACGTTTAACAGCACTGATAATCTTCGTTTTTCACAAAATATGAAAATTAACACATTTTATGTAAAAATGCTGCATTATATACACCTAAAATAGAAACATTAAATTCATTTTATTCACACACTAGCAGTCCCACGCAACTTCGTCTGCGTAAATTTTCCCCGTTTTTGTAACATTTCTCATTGCTGCACCCTTCCTGTTGGTCGTAGCGTGATGTTATATAGTCTATAGCCTTCCTCGATAAATTGGCTATCCAACAGTAATTTGTTTTTTAATTCGGATCAGTAGTTCTTGAGATTACCGCGTTCAAACAAACAAATTCTTCAGCTTTATAATATTAATATAGATTAATATTATTTACAAATTAATGGTTACGGCGCAGATTACGCAGTTACAATGTTATGCCAAATTGACTAATAGGGGTGGGGTTGATCGATTGATAAATAATCTAGTCGACCGATTTACCAATATAAATCAACAAATGGATAAGCTTCAACTCAATCATTTTATTGTTATGTATGTTACAATAATTTTAAACGTTTATTTATAACGGTATGCCAATTACACTTTATACTAAAAAGTGTAACTTGCATAAAATAAAGAAAAAAATAGGAAAAAGCATCACTGGTTATTGGTACTGATGATTTTACAGTGGCAGCAATACCTAACCACATTTATGCATATTATAGTCGCGGAGAATTTCCAACACTGTATAAGCTCGTGTTGTCTTTTTAGATCCAGACATATAAAAAGGATGTAGGTCTTCTCTAACAAACGTTTTAAAGAAAAGTGGATTTGCGTAACATAAAGCGATAAAAGGAAGATTATAATGGAACGCACTGATATTGCTTTGTCCCGAATAGATTTTTTGTTAAATGAAACATCTAGCCAATTAGGTAAAAATTGTTTTTTTCGAAGAGAAGTGGCTCAATGCCAATCACACTGTGTCCAAGTCATGGGCAGATGATAAAGCCGAGTCTACTAGTAAAGTTTCCGAAGGAAAAGGACAAAAGCTTATCATTGCGCAAGGTGGAATATCGTCAGGATTTGTGCGCAATTGTTTACTTCTTTTTAAGTCTTTAAAAATTAATTTCGAAAAATTCAGAGAGTGGTTCTTAACTCTATTAGAGAATTTAAATGGCGCTCATACAATCGTAATGGACAATGTTTCTTATCAATCAGTACGATTAGACAAAGCTCCAACAACAAGAAACCGAAAATCAGAAATTATCGAATGGTTGACAAAGAAAAGAGCTAAGGTCAAAAAGTCCTTCTTAAAAAAAAAATACTAAGGTTGGTTGGCATCCATAAACTCCGAGCTTAAAAATATGTTTTGGACGAAATAGCCAGAGAAATGGGCCATAAAGTGATTAGATTAAGGTAAAGTTACCACTGCCAATATAACGCCATTGAACTGATCTAAGCTCAAGTCAAAGGTTTATCATGTGAACTGTATAATACTGTTGAAAATAATATTTTCAACAGTAATATACAGTTCACATAACTTCTTCCCCATGACAGGATTTGAAGTTAACGTACTATTATGGGTACTAAAATTTGTGCATAGCAAAAAAGTAACTATTATATCTTTTTTAAGTTCACGCAGCGAGACATAATACGGTGCCACATTTCCCATAAAAAAAAGTTGACGTTGCTCAATAATGCATGGAAAAACGTGACACTAGAGGACTGGAAAATAGTTGTGGACATAACTTAAAAATAATACAAAAAGATTGGGTGCAAGAAGTTCAATTTGATACTGTTTGTGATCAAAAATTGGTCAATTTCCAAGACTGCTCGAGTGATGAAGACTCCGAATGCTATGAGGACGATTTGGGTTGTGTGCATAACTATCTGAAGCGCCTGTTAATGTTGGTTAATGTTGATTATTAATTTGTTATTTTGGCTAAAACAACGAAGTGTTTTATTACTTTGGATTACGCTCATTGAGTGACGGGGCTCGATAGTTGCTTACATTACGCCACCTCATAAGTTGTTTTAAGTATCGATACCCTACAAACTTTTGTGTATGTTTCCTTTATAACTAAATTTTATATGTAAAAGGCGTCCTTTATTAAAAAATCTCAGGCGCAACTCATCACGTTACATAATATAACGCGTGATATCGTATTTGCAATACTGACGACAACCCTTAATACGAAGAGAACTACGTTACTACGAAATGTCTAAAATATTTCTTGTTTTATAAATTCAGTGATGTCCCATGACTAGTCATACCTCAATGACATCTGTCATCCGTATCAAGCTAATTTGGCTTTTTTGGTTTTAAATAAAGAAGAACACGTTTTGGTCTAAATCAATAATCAACCTTCAAGGGGGTAAAATCATTTACGCTGCTGCTGAGAGCGCTCCCACCCGCCAAGGGAATTGGAGGTCAAACCATAATTTGGTTTGCAATAGCCGTCTACACTGTTGGAAACCAGCAAGGTCACCGTGGCGGGAAGCCTTGTTTCCAACCGCCTGGAACATGCTTAATTCTCTAAGTCATTAGAGCGCTGAATCAGGGTAGCAAATAGCCGTTTAAGCGTACATTGGGACAGACAATGGGCAGCGACTTTGTTTCAACCGACTTTAAAAAAAGAGGAGGTTCTCAATTCGATTGTTTTTTTTTAATGTGCGTTATTTAAAAACGGCTTAAACGATTTGAAAAACTATGTTTACGTTTTATGTGTTTCAGATTGGTCTTTGTATCAAGTTAGGATCTAGGAACTAATCTTGGTGAAATCAAGGGTTTTCTTCAAGCATTGAAGGCTATAGTCATTTGGGAATATTTTGTAGTAATTTGTGCATTTACTCCCATAAAGCACCATTTAGTGAAGTGGAACCGATGATGAAGACCACAGATGATCACGGGAAATACTCAATAATAAATATTTCAGGTTGTGATCTGACTACTTCATTAAAATACACCTGATACTTCGGCATCGTCACATCATGTAATGGAACTGATAGTCGCATATTAGGTGAACTCCTCAAAAATTACCGGCCTATCATAGGGAAAAGCAATATTTTGTAATAAGGAATGAGCAGTTAGGCGCACTAAAAAGTGAGAAATAAAAACTTATTTACAATATTATATTGCCGACTTCAAAAAATAAATACAAGGTAACCTAAAAAGCAAATAAAACAAAAAAAGCTATTTCCTGGAACCGACTTTGTTGATGTACATTATTTTATGCTTTTTAAAGTAGATATTTACAAAATTAAATGGCAATTTTATAGTTATTAAATTTTTGACTTATTAAATAGGCTTCTACATCCACATCAGACATCAACCAATAGTAAAAATAAATAGATAGAACTGTGATAGGTGAAAATACCTGCGTAGTTGTTTATAAGGCGCGTGCGCGGTTTAATCGACCGACAACGTTGTCGTTAGGCTCTCATTCGACCGGCTCTGCCCAATTGGTGAGTACAAAATTTACCAGTGTACGGACTATGTGATCGAATTCCATTATAACAGTCGCTTAAAAACGAGTGCATGTATCTTGCGGTGGCGCTAATCATAATAATAGCAAGTTTGGTCAGGCTACATGTAAGTCATTTTTTAATATTAACCTGAGTAGGTATCTTCTGCTTCTACCTGTTTCTATCGTCCCCCTCACGGCACGCACTATATCTTCTTTTCTATAGGTATTTTATATTGATTTCTGCCTATCGCGTAGATATCTACGCAGTTTGCACACATCGATCTGACAACTATACGTCACCAATCGCGTTTTGATAAGTGACCATTTTCCGATCGATATTTTTAATAACGGAAAATGCATATACCTACTGTAATTTATTATGTACCTAGAGAGAGATAATATTACGTATTTTAAACGACAATATGTAAAGGCGTTCTAACATATGTTTCGCTTAATAAACCACATGTTGCGTTGTTTGTTTAACGTGGGTGCAGTGAAAAGTAGGGATGGAAAAATCGACTCTGACTTTAGTCAAGAATCGATTTTTTACAAAAACAAATCGACTTTCATTTAGTGGCCTACGATTTTTCGACTTTTTTTAGAAAAAAAAAATGAATTTCGAAAGATTAAGTACTTTTCATACATTGTCGATTCCATTATTTGTTTGTTGGCAAACACAAGCTGGTAACACAGTTTTTTGCTTTCCTTCACCCTCAGAATGAAATAAATATAATTAAAGTAGGGATGGAAAAGTTGACTAAGACTGAAATCGATATTTTAGTACTGTGGCGTATCATTGAGTTAGATAAGAAAAAATGCCAATGGACACACTGTTAATTTCTAGTATTCAACTTAGCAGATAAAGCTAAAATCGAGATATTTATTAGTCTTTAAGACTAGATGTTATGGAATAATTAATCCAATAAGGATCAACAATTAGTAAAAAAAAAATGAGAGAGATGAATAGCAAATTATTACGTTATCAAATAAATTAATATATTAATATACACATACGTACAATTTACACAAACTAAGACCCAGTAGAAAACCAGCGCTAGGTGGACATTGCACACATGCGCCCAGCAATAAGCTGAACTCGGTTCCTATTTTAGTGCACCTACGAGAATCCCATTTCTTTTAGGTGTTTTTATTATTTCAATTGTCTCTTCGGTTTGTTTTTTGTGTTTTGAACCAACTAAATGTTATTTCTTTATTTCTCTTCTGACATGTGCACTCGAACCACCCACCTAAACAACACCGACTTCCCGTCGCAACCTCATTCTCATAAAAAGTCGACTTTCATAGGTGATCAAAGTCAAGAATCGACTTTTCGCGCGCCTTTTCTATCCCTAGTGAAAACAGCCACGTCTTCACGCCTCTTTTGAATGGAATTTAAGAAATTCATATTGTGCAACCATACGGGCCGTCGTCGCACAGTGGAAACGCCTATTGAAATGTATCTCTTTCCCTTACCTTCACATTTATGGGTGTTCAATATTACTCGCGTTGCATAATTAAAATGAAATATTTGTTACGAGACCATGACAATTACCGACACCGGTATCGCGAGAATATCCTGACCATCTTAAGTATCATAAGAGACCAGAGCTACATAATACAATGTGTAAAAAAACGTCCCTTTCCGATCCAAAAAGGGCGGGTAGGTATCTTAGGTAGGGTATATTACCACATTTAGGGATCGAACTGGATTTTTGTATAGGCTTGTTGCATAGGTGCTACACACTACTACTGCATATTTTTTTACCGTAAACTTCAAATTATTTATCGCGTTTAGTAAATTACACCCAAAATGTAACATTTAGGTACCCTACATGCTGGTTATGCAATAAAAAGTGACTGCTGAGCAGGGAATGTAGGACGCAGTAATCAATGTATTTTGTAATACTTAATTACTTATGATTTTTACTAGATAGGTACTAGCTGACCCTCGCAACTTGGTCTGAGTCAATTTTACCCGTTTTTGCAATTCATACAAAAACATTAACATCGCAATAAAAAATAAATAGTAAATACTTATTATTGTATGTATCAACCTAAATCCACGCGAGCGAACCCATTAACAATTTGATAAAAAAAGTATTAAAGATAGCAGATATTAAGCGCAAGTTCTTAACCTAAAGATGTTTAGAAGATTAAAATATGGACAACCATAGAGAACAGCGGTCATGGTTGGCTGTATCGGTATCATTCGTTCTGAATTTTCGGCATATAAGCTCAGTTTCGAACGCAACCGTGTCAGTCGGATAATTCGCACCCTCATAAAATGTAACCCTCTTAGTTCAAGGTTACGGCCATGTGTCTGAGTCTACCCTATCCATTGTTGTATACAATACGGATAGCTTTATTAGATAGTACAATAAGGATATCTTTATTTTACGAATGTTTCACTCAGAGATAAGACCCCAAACTCGATTATAACCTGGGGTCTAGACAAAGTAGGTACAAAATGTATATGTGTAAATGTAAATGTAAATGTGTAATTGAAATATGTCACGTGTTCAACCAAGTCGCATCGGCAGCGTATAAGCTGCACTATTGACAGTATCTCCGCTATTTTTTTCCACCCGATTGATCACTAATCTAGCAAACGGTGAGACCATGTAGAAAACGAAATAAATTTTTAAAGACGTTCCTTTATTGTTTGCGGTAGAGACCTCTTGTAGGCGTTAGCGAATTCACCACAGAACGAATGTACCTTGTCCAAGCCTCCAGGTGCCTAACTTTAGCGTGGCTTTGCCCTGTGATTTAAGCTTATAAACGTAACATACAGGCAGATAGAGTTGCTTTCACATTTATAATATTAGTTTGCATCACTTGGTATACCCATGTATACCAAGTGATGCAAACTAATATTATAAATGGTCCCAAAACTATACGACACGGGGGGAAAGTACCTTAAGTATTGTAGATATTTTACTAAAAGAAGACTTTTCATTTTAAAAATAAATAAAATAAGGCGATTATTCAAAATACTTTGAATGCAGTTCGGCATTCAAGTTTTTTGAATAATCGCCTGTCTGAACCGGGAATCGATCCCGCTTAATGTGAAAAAGCACCATTCTGTATTTTTATGACTCCGATTCAAAGGGTCAGTCATAGAGTTTTTTTTTTGTGTCTGTGAAATTTAACAGTTAGTAAAATACAATTTGTATAGTTAATGACGACGCTAGACCCAACTACTTTTACAGTGCTTCTGCTTCTTTATGATGATTTGAAATTACAAACTGAACTTAAACGTATTATTTCAAACATTCATCTCGCAAATATTAGTAAATCGACCAGTAGTGATATCAGAAGTGTGCTAATTTACTTATTACAGAATAAGACACTCTTTGAGTATTAGTTAAGTAAAACTTGTTGTAAGTTGCAGTTCAGTATAATTATTTTAACTTAAATGTTAAATCTTAGGGTTTTCCTTACATTTAAGATTAATGTTATTTTTAAAAAAATGATAGACTCTTTCGATTGGTATCATCAAAATACTAGCTGTTTCTTTTTTCATATTTTGCGGGTTCGGTTCCCGGTCCAGACAGGCAATTATTTAAAAAATCGATGAATGCAGTTCGAAATATTTTGTGTTAAAATGTTCTAAGTATCTACAATATTTAAGGTACCTACTTTCCCTCCGCCTGGCGTAGTTTTGGGACATTCGTATTTTCATAAAGTATGATCATTGCAATTAATATTATGTTTACTAGACATGGCGATTTTTATTACACCAAATAATACATTCCGATTGTTGCACATGCGCATTCCGTACCTACATATTGTTGATAGGTTGTGCATTTATATGCAGCTCATAAAGTGAAAAGTTCACGATCAATAGCCAAGAGAGCCGCAACGCGCCCTTGAAATAGATACTGTGTTGTAATGTGCTTTGACAAATCAAGTTTTTCTCTGATTCAATTTTCTCTATTTGTTGATACAGTTGGTTTGATAAACCTGTACCTGCCAACTCATTTTTTTAAATAAATATGACTGCCTCTGTGGCACGGTGGGAGTATATCCGACTGCTACGCAAGTGGTCGTGGGTTCGATTCCCACACAGGCAACACTTTGTGTGATCCACATATTCTTGTTCCGCGTCTGTACTTTGTGTCCGTGGCTTGTATTTTTGTAAAGTCTCCTGCGCGTAGAAAACTTGTATCTTTGTAAAGACTCTCGCAGCTTTACTACTGTGGGAGTCGTCTTTTAAAAAATAAAAACAAAACAAAGCTATTAGAACATTATACCAAATTCTCAATAAAGTAGTATGATAAGCTTAAGTCGCTGTTTGAATAGAATTTTAATTAAAAAAAACATAATTCAAGTTATAATCGAGTCTCGGGACTTATCTCCGAGTTAAACATCCGTAAACTAAATGTAAAAAAAATACCATGATATTCCACCTATCCTTATTGTACTTACTAACAACAATGGATAGGGTTACCGAGACTCAAACTCATGGCCGTAACCTTGAACTTAAAGGGGTTACATTTGATGAGGGTGCGAATTTATCAACTGACACGATTGCGTTCGAAACTGAGCTTTACTGCCTTTACTGATATTGCGAAAATTCAGAAAGAAACTGAGTATATCAACGAACTTCTGATAAAAGCTAATAGAAAATTAGGTTATTTATATGGCAGACAATGTCATAGATACAATTAACTAATTATATTTAAAAATAATGATAAACTAGTTAAACTAATAACACATTTGCTCGTAAAGGGTCTCTTATTTCACCAATTTTAATATCGTAATGTATCTCATCTCTCTCATTACGTACTTGTGCGTTATTGTAATGTAACGCACGGTTTATCAAGATGGTCCGTCTAAAAGGAACGGTCGTTTTTTCAAATCTTAGCAAAGAGTTTTTATTATTATTAACATTTATAACATTTTATGAATAAAATTAACTTTTGGAGATAAAATATAATAAAAAAACTTGAGAGGTGTCAAGGGACACCCGGATGGAACGAAGTTCCTTTCGATTAATTAGTGAAGGCATTGTAATATTTTTTTTTTTATTTTTTATAATCGTCGCGACACCACACGGTTCAATGCGAAATAGAAATACGAAATGAAAATAACTGGCTTGCTATCTATGAGAGAGAGAGAGAGACAGACAGAGAAACACGCGCACGCCGCACGGATTACAACTATAGCAAAAAGTGTCGTTACAACTTTTGGTCTTAATTTTTTCCGTCTAGCCCCCTTTCGCAACGCGTGATAAGGAACTTCTTTACTTTAATTAATTTTGTCCATAAATTACAACCATTTATCTGTAACAAAAGACAAAAATATTAATTTACTTTATTAGTAATACTAGGTGTTTTTGTGCCTTTGCCTTAAAAAATGCTGCTGCGCGCGCATCGCTAATTTGTGAACAAGTAAAAATTATTCCGCGCGCTTTTTTTTCGCTGTATTGTTTTTATTTGAAAATGTTATTTATTTCCTCGCAAATATGTTATATAACGTCGTATGACATACGTGCGCTTTGATAATTACAGCCTCTGCTTTCTTGTAGCAATATCGCCTCCGCTGTAGTTTTCTACTTATCGCACTTACATTATAATGTACTATTAATAAACAAGCTAAATTATTACAAAACAAAAAATCCAACTGCTTAAAATTAATATCTGAAATTACTTTGGCGCCAAAAACCGCCATTTTATATTTTCCGTATTTCACAACTAAGACGAATGTAACGATAGGTACCCTCTTAAGCTAAAATTCATCAAACCATTTAGGCTCTAGAGCGTCTCAAAGAAATATACATACAGACATACACTCGAAAACCATAACCCTTTTATTCTTAATCGTCTTCCCTTTTATTCTTCTTCGTCTCTTCTTAATTCGCCTTGATCCTGAGGAGTACCTCAGGATCAAGACGAAGAATACGAAATTCGTCGAGTGTGTCGAGTATAGCGTGAGTGCATTTGCCTTTGTGGTGTGATGCAAACGAGACACATAGTCGTAGCTGCGTCGTTAATGTTGTCGTACGTAGCAGCGTGTTGTCCCGTCATGCCAGCACTACATTTGTTGCGGCATTTCTTTGTACCGCTGTAGATTTCTTCTCAGCGGCAATATTTGTATAAGCTCTCCACTGTTCCAAGCCAAAATGGCCGTTTTGGCACGCCGGTTACAGATTATCTTTCACTTGACGTCTAACGTATCGGCGCGGGAAAAGAAAATGACGATATCTTTAGAATGATGTATTGAGACTATTTAAATATATATATACAACTAGCTTTCGCCCGCGTGGATGTCGGTTATCGTGATAAAAACTATCCTATGTCCTTCCCCAGGACTTAAACTATTTCCATACCAAAATTTCATCTTCGTCATTCATTTCATCGGTTTAGCTGTTTGAGCGTGAAAGCGTAACAGAGTGACAGACTGACAGAGTTACTTTGACATTTATATAATACTAGCTGTGACCCGCGGTGTTACCCGCGGCTTATTAGCCTATGTGTTAATCCAGGGTGTCAGCTAACTCCATACCAAATTTTATTGAAATCGCTCCAGCCGCATAGACGTGAAGAAGTAACAAACATACACACTCACATACTCACAAACTTTCACCTTTATAATATTAGTGTGATAGTGTGATTAGTATGGATTTGTAAAGTCAGTGACGCAACTTGTTTTGGCGACTGAAAATTGCTGGCGAAAGATGTCTTTGCGCCTCGCGACAGATGTTCACTTTACAGGCTTTGGGTGACCTACTTACAGAAACAACGTTGCGTAACAATACTACTTCCGCATGTAGTTCACCTATAGTGCTTTCTGACACCTCCAGCTTGGTCTGAAACTCGTCCAAGCTTGTTTTTAGGAACATGATGTCCTCTAACAATCTGGTAACGTCGAGGTGGTAGAATAGGACGGGAGGCAGTCTTCGAAGCTCTTTTAACATAACATAATTAAACTTTTAACTACGGGAGAAAATGGAAAATCGTTATTTTAGAGAATGTCGGTTAAAGTTGTCAACTGCATTGTATATTGTACATATTGTATATAAATACACAATATATGTATTTGTATACACATTAACATTAACTAATAATTAAAACTCCAGATTATACCTTAGTAATTATGATCTCTTATACAGTTAATGGCCGTGTGGTACCGGCTTAAGAATAGTACCACCCCATCTCTTCTCGTGGGTGTCGTCAAGGCGACTAAGGGATTTACCACCGGAGGGCGGGCAGCAGCGTCCTCTGTGTATTTTAAAGCCTTACTGCGATCGCCAACCCGCTCGCTCAGCGTGGCGATTATGGCAATTACCCCCAGGGTATTGGGGAGACCCGTGCCCAGCAGTGGGACATCATATGGGTTGATATGTATGTATGTATGTATACAGTTAATAGATATGTTTAAATGAAAGTGGGTATAAGGCACAAGCAAGTAGTTATTATGTTTAAATGAAATTGAAATTGCTTTTCTTGTGTTTGATAGCGTCTTTTGATGGACATTTATTCATGTACTTAGTAACAACAAAAACATCTCGGTACAAAGAAAGGCGATCAATACCTGTTGCGCGTCAACATGGCGCCCATCTCGCCGATAGGTAACACCGCGTGGACGATAACTTGGATCATGTTCCATTTACGGTTAAAAAGACATACCTACCTTTTTATTTATATAACATAAAATATCAACTCTAAAATAAAAGACAATTTTATTTGTTAGAGTGAGCTACCGTTTAGCAAATTCCAAAAAAGTACTTATAAGCTACTTTAATCATTATCATCCTTCTAGAAAGATGCCGTAGCTTACGCGCTTGCGTGATCCCTCGGGCTCTTTCCGTAGCGCCACGTAACAAAACATCAGCATCCGTCTAGAAAGATGGCGTGGCTTACGCGCCTGCGCGTATCTCTGGCTTTTTCCATAACACCACGCAACAAAAGGCTCTGATGAGTCGCTATAGAGCTTAAAATAGAACACGATCAATACTCGCCCTCTGAAATACGCCTGTGCAATAAATTCAACAGTTGGCAAGACCAGTTACACGCCGCCTCCCGTTTTGATAAGTCGTTAAATAAATCACTTAATTATATTCTTTATAACATAGTGTATAGTACATATACAAATGATTTATTAGTTCATCAAGTATGGCTCCTGACCTAAAGCTTATTAAATAGATACGCGTGAAATAGACCTGAGTGGTGCTTGCAAATCTAGATCCAACACAAATCCTGTTGCCAACGGTATGTATTTTCTTGTCTAATCGACACCGTTATGTCTAACATTTATTTATTATAAGTATACGTTTACGTTAAGTACAATTATCGTTCATTTTTTATCTTCTTTATATATAAAAATCAATGTTTGTCTGTATGACCTCTATGCGTTCAGAAACCAATGATCCGATTGTGATGAAACTTTAGCAGAATGTGCTGGAAAGGCCGGCGAGTGTTCCTGGCTTTTAAAGGCACAGCGAAGCGTGGCCGAGTTCAGCTAGTAGTATATGAAAAAAGGCCCCTATTTCCCTTGATGACGAAATAACTAGAGAACCACTTTACCGATTTCATTCATTCTCTTTTTTTAGTTTCTCTAGCTCTGTATAAAGTTCTTACGTAAAAAAAATATAGAAAATAATAAGAAAAAAAATAACAAAAAAAGAACATAAAAAAAATCTTGTGTAATGAAAGCGACAACAAGCTGATAAGTGATATGACACAGTTAAGCTTCGTCGGAGTTCAGTAGTTTCGGACTAAAGGTATTTTGAACAGTATTGTCAAAATAAAGCAGTGTCGGAGTTCCGTATTGTCAAAGTAAAATATTGTCGCATAGGGTTTGTCGAAATTCTAATTTCGAGTACGATATGACAATATTAAAATAAAAACAGTTACAAAAAACAAAACGGTCGTTTGTAAAGTCGGTTTACAGACTATAATTTTACTTGTTAAAGTTATAGGAAAACATTGATGAAATTAAATTAACAACCATGTCGGTAACACCTTTTTTTTTAATTGTATCGGATATCGCTGCAATCGCCAAAACATTGATGACATAGTAATAAACAACCATGCCTGTGACAGCTTTAGTGAACCCGGGGGACATTCACGATACTTCAGCCTATCAGCAGGGGGAACGTCACCGGAACGTGAGCGGTGACGTCACACTTAAACTTTTTCGTGAGCGCCTGTCATCGATTTATAAGACGTTATCACGTCAAAATAACCATATTTCGTTGGTGAAAATATATCGTCATCGTCGTCCATTTTTATTCGCAGATGCCATATTTAAATATTATTTCGCTTTAGCTTTCGCCCGCTGCTTCTCCCGCTTGAATGTTGGTAATAGAATAAAAATATCAAAAACTTTCCTAGAATAACATATCTCCTTGCTAAATTTCATGAAGATCCGTTTTTTGGTGAAAAGGTGTCTTATAGTGGCCGCTACTTAGTTTGATAGCTAAATAATAAAAAATAAATAAATATTTCATACATGTAACTGAAGCTGTTTTTTATTTTCGGTGAACATCAAAGTGTAGCACATCATTCGACAGGTCTTTTAAAAACACTTTAAGGTTTCTAATAAACTTTTTGATCGAGTAAACATTTTTGGAAATAATCGCTCCGTAAGTTGCGTAAATTGATCCCCCCCCCCCTTAACTTTTGAATCGTGTGACCAAAAAATATGAAAAGAATCAAAAAGGTAGCGCTTAACAAATACTTAAAAGTAAAATTATTTCGGACAACATCGGATATACCGTCATTGAGTAGCCGAAAAATTGCTTTTCTCAACAAAAGGACGTAAGTGCCATGAGCAAACACTCTTTTGCTGATGTAATTTTTTAAGGCCGCGGAACCCTACACTGAGCATGGTCCGATACGCTCTTGCTCGATTTTTTTAAATTTTAAATTCTCTTTGGCTCTCCTGAATCCGGCCCAAACTCCTACGCGCTATTTCGCGTCATGTGAACGTAATAACAAATTTGTCTCGTATCACTGGCGCGTAATTCGCCCCATCTCAACAGGTTCTAAATTACCCAGTTATTGACTATTTAAAACATTATCCGACAATCTTAAGCAAAATAAAAATGTTACATATAAGTAGTAGAACGCTCATTACATTTTTAGTCGGCAAAAACCGTCGACTAGTTGGCTGGTGTGTTAACTCATATTTCTATGCTTAAAATAAGATGTTTGAAAAGAAATTGTATCCTTCATTAGTAGTTTTTACAGCATTGACTAAGGAACATTTAACATATTAAATGATTATAAATTTGATTTTGTAAATTAAAATGAATTTGAAAGTCGTCGTAAAGTTTCAGACAGGAACTCTTTCTTTGTAGTTAATAATCAAAATGATTATATTACCTTGCATGACTTTTATTTAAAAAAAAATCTTAACAATTATAATAGTCGTCATTGTCAATTAGTCGGCCGACTAATCAACCATTTAATAGCTGTCTAATCTTCAAAAGTCATAATCGGCACATCTGTAGTTAGAACATGAAGCAACTATAAACCTATTGAATGTTATATGGCGTGTCATACAACAGGTTGACGTGATTTCAAGAGATCAAGCTAACCACTATTTCTTGTAATATTTTGTGACAAAATTATTTAATCCGGACAATTTAAAGTTAAACAGTCTGTCTGGTAGTTCTTGCGCCAACATCGAACAAACAATAAAACAAAGAGAACGAATAAAACAAAGCATAGTTTTGTACTTAGTAGATCTACTTTAATTTTTTAATAGTATGTACAGATTATTTCTTAGCACTATTTACTAGGACCCCTAAGCCACCGAACCTACATTAAGGTAGGTTTGAAAAACGTCCTAGACTGCCAGAACTAATCAATCAGTCGGTAATATAGGAAATTCCCAGGTAGCTGAGCACGCCTGCGCCCTAATACAACGTACCTACGCACAGGCAATACTGAACTCTATGCTACTGCAATAAACTACAAAATAGTGTTTATTTCTAAATGCGTTTGCCTGTGCACAGTGCGTCGATGCAACAGTCCCGGGCCGAGCTCGTTCTAGGTGTTCATAAATAAAACCTTATTCATTGGTAATATAGACTATAATAAAATGGCATCAGTATGATATAGCTTCGAATCTTGTAAAATAAGTTTACACGGCGCGTGTTACGTTAGCATAATAGGCTTGGACCTAAACTTAGTGCCACCAGCAACATAAATATGTTTTTATGTCTTTAACTTACCGTTACTCATTATTCGCACTCGCTAGTAAGTATATAGGTACCAATATTATAAGTATACCTCTTCAAATTGTAGGTATACTCTACTATCAGTATATAAAACATGTGGATATGGCAATAACATTACGGTTTTGAATGAATATTTAAATAATATTCACCTATAAACAAACATGTCCATTCCCTCAGCCACCACGCGCTTGCGCGTTTTTCCAGGGTCTTATTAATGATATAGAGCTCTAGGCTAAAGACATAAGGTTCAATATGCAATTGAATGCACTTTCTGTCAAATATGCCTATGCACCGTTCATCGATGCAACAGTCCTGTGCCTGGCTTTGTCCTTTGATAACGTTGCAAGTAATGTAGATTGATTGTAGTTTGTATCAACCGCTTAGTACAAACGATACGGCGCGTATTCCTACTCAGAATGCAGTTCAATCTTTAAAAAAACAGTTTATACTTAAGTGAATTAATTGTTATCTAAATGTTCGTTCACGAAGCATATTATGCTAAACATATTTTCAATTATAAACTGATAGATAGTGCTGAGTGGGCTGAAATGCCGAACGCGTGTCATGCTATGTTGTTAGTTAGTTTGATGTTTTCTTTTGTTCTAATACAAATGCGTTTTTTATTTGGGTGAATGTTACTGCAGGTAGGTATTACTCTATTTTTTAAACATTATTATACCAATAATGTGCCTTTCATATCGCTAACATATGTAAAATATTCGCTGTTGATTTTATTTAGAGTGATGATATTTTGAAATGTTTACTATAGCTCTTCGACTATTAATAAGATTGTTAAATTTGAGCATATTTGGTTCTGGAGTTGAGTTCCAGTTGATTAACTTAATGTTACCTGATGAAATTTTGCGATAAATAATGACATGACAAATATTGCTACTACTTAAATGCTATATTTTCAAGTGTTAGGGTATCTTTAATTTATTCAGAAACGATAGTTTAATTTGACGTGTGAGTGACGAGAGTTTGAGAGCACCGTTAAAATATGTAAATTAGGACATAGCTCGTCATTTAGCTGTTGGCTAATTATAACAACATATGGACACAGAGTTTCAGGTGCCATATTTACCTAAAAATAGATATTTCCCAGGTAGCTGCGCACGCCTGCGCCCTGTTGCTGCTTTATCACTACCCACACGCGATACTGAGCTCTACGCGGTGGCAATAAACAACAATATGGCGTAAATCAATAACTGAATGCGTTTATGACGCTCGTCGATGCAACAGTCCCGGGCCGGGGTCCGATCTCAGAAGACGTTGCTAATAAATATAAAACTCTATTCAGTGATAATACAGACTATAATTGAATGATAATATATCGGTGGAACTTGTAAGCTAAATAAACGTACCAATACGGCGCGTGTCACGCGTTTAAAAATAACACAATGTTCAATATATTTAATAAGTAATTAACTATCTACTACACAATAACAATATTCAACTAGTGTGCATTTCAAGGAGAAAGAATCCGGTTACAAGTGGCACTGAATGTAAGTGACCTGTGTAAAAGTATTTTTAGTATTATTCTAGGATACATAGAACTCTATCTTGAGTTAAGATTCAAACTAAGGTGCAATCAGTATTCATTGATCTCTTTGTAGCCTGTGTCTTTACGTGCAACAAGTCCGAATACGTCATTTGCTCGCTATGTTTTGGATTATATGGAAAGGTTGTTACAAATTATGTCAGTTACGCTAGTAAAGGCTAACCTGACAATTGACATTAAACTATTACCTACAATGTATTAGTTAAAGCGATTCATTTATCTAGTCATGTTAATTGAGTCATAATTAATTCATAATTTGATTTATATCTACAATCACGGCAAAATCCCTATAAAACAGTATTTTATATTGAATAATAAATAATTTTCTAACTACTAACGATACTTATAAAGTGCTTTATAACGTCCAAGCTCTAATCAAACGGGATTATTTTAATTATAGCAATTCAGTTATAATGTGACGGATTATGCTAGATATATATTCTAAGCTTAATTGCTTAATCACTGGGAAAATAATGTCAATTTTATGTGCAGTTTACGCATATACAACATATAATTACGCAGTCTCGTATGCGTAATGTATCTAGGGGCGTCTATGTGGCGAATTGCCGATCAATACATTAGATACCTAGATTTTATAAATATCCGAGTCTAGGCCTGCGCAGTTCTGGCCCTGTTATTGACGTGCGCAACTCAAATTAAAGCTCCTGTGAAACGCCTAGGAATAGGATGCGCGGAATTCGCCCCATCCCCCTACACCCACTTCGGGCGGTAGCTCTTACCCTCCCCGTATAGAATCACAATAAAATTCCAATATTTAAATTACAATGTTTAATGATGTACTGTGTAGTTAAATACCCACTTAATACCATTCTTATCATAGCCAGCTGTAGGGTCTAAGTCGCCACGCTAGAATCTTTGCTGCTATCTAGTGCAGCAAGGAATTATGACATCTTATTTTACAACGTCTTTCTACTTGTATGTTGTAAGTAGGTACCTACTAACACTTAGGCGCTTAGTAATGAATCATTCATGAAATATTGTCATTGTAACAACGCTGGACAAAATTTCTTACACTTTTAAAAAACAAATTTTGACATTTTGATTTGAAAATAGAACTTACCGGTGTTCCATTATTACCTGCGTCACCACCTGCCAGCATTCTAGTGTTTCAAGTTATCGAAATCCGGCCTTTATATCCCGGGACTTCTTGACGGAAACTGATTCCTATAAGATATATAAGATAAGTTAAGATAGAAGATAATTCCTATAAGATAAGATAGAATTTTAAACCACATTTGATCAAGATCAATCTCATACATACCTAACTAAGTATGTGTTTAAATTTTAGTAAAATTGATTTAAGCGTGCCGACCAACCAACCATTTAAATAGACTTTAGGAAATGTTTACCTCATGGGTTATCAATTTATCATAATTATATACATACATCCATACTAATATTATAAACTAGCTGTCCCGCGCAACTTCGTATGCGTAAATTTTCCCCGTTTTTGCAACATTTCTCGTCGCTGCTCCGCTCCTATTAGTCGTAGCACGGTGTTATATAGCCTATAGCCTTATAAATAGATAAATGGGCTATCCAACAAAAAAAGTTTTTTTCAAATCGGACCAGTAGTTCCTGAGATTAGCGCGTTTAAACAAACAAACAAACAAATTCTTCCGCTTTATAATATTAGTATAGATAGAGAGGCTGAATTTTGTATTTTGTTTATGTCTTAGGTAATCTTTGCAAACACTGGGTGTATTTGAAAAAATATTTTACCATTGAAAGATACACTATTCTCGATAGTTACATATAGGCTATGGGTATATTATGCTTAGGTATATTGTGCAAAAATTTTTGGCAGCTTTCAAAGTGTACGCTGCGTAATAGTTAAAGATATTTAAAAACGATGTAAGCCAAATTGTTCCTCTTAAAAAGTTCTATTAAAATGGCTGTAACAGCATATATATCTAATATATAAAATTCTCGTGTCACAGTTTTCGTTGCCATACTCCTCCGAAACGGCTTGACCGATTTTGATGAAATTTTTTGTGCTTATCCGGTATCTATGAGAATCGGCCAACATCTATTTTTCATACCCCTAAGAGTTTGTTTGTTTGTTTGAACGCGATAATCTCAGGAACTACTGGGCGGCATTGAAAAAATATTTTATTGTTGGATAGCTCATTTATCGAGGAAGGCTATAGGTTATAACATCACGCTACGACTAATAGGAGCGGCGCAGCAATGAAAAATGTTGTAAAAAAAAGGAAGAAAAAAGAAAAAAGGGAAAATTTACGCAGACGAAGTTGCGCGGGTCAGCTATCTATGAGAATCGGCCAACATCTATTTTTCATACCCCTAAGAGTTTGTTTGTTTGTTTGAACGCGATAATCTCAGGAACTACTGGGCGGCATTGAAAAAATATTTTATTGTTGGATAGCTCATTTATCGAGGAAGGCTATAGGTTATAACATCACGCTACGACTAATAGGAGCGGAGCAGCAATGAAAAATGTAAAAAGAAAGGAAGAAAAAAGCAAAAAGGGAAAATTTACGCAGACGAAGTTGCGCGGGTCAGCTAGTATATATATATATATATATATATATATATATATCTCATAAGCATAGCTCACGGCAGCCATTATTATCTCTAAAATTTTGATTAATAATCAAATAAGTTTATTGCTATGATATTTAATTTTGAATATATTTCCCCTTTACATAATTTAATTAACCTAAAAGTTATAGCAAAATGAAAACTCGGGTTTCATAAAATAATTACGACAGTCTGTCGAGCTAAGACACCGCATGGGAGTACCTACTCAGAATCATTCTTCTGTTCAAAAAGAAAATTCTGCCAAAGGGGGACGGGGTTTAATGTGATTAATTGACTCAATATGGGCTTACCTACACTCATATTTTATGAATGGGTGGGGGTGTTCATCCTCCGGGGGATTCGGATGCGGGCGTAAAGAAATAATGTCATAGAGTGTTATTTTTAAACAATTAGCAAATGGCCAAAGTTTAAAATACATTGCTATTGATTTGTGTGTACTATACTTTATGCAAATAATGTAATTGTAACAAACTTATGTCAGATTAAAATTAGTGATTTTCAACCGACTTTAAAAGAGGGAGTTCTCTGTTTGACCCGTATGTATGTTCGCGATATTCTCAAAAGCTACTGATTCGATTTGGATGGGGTTTTCATTTTTTGACAGAATATTTTTCTGGGAAAGTTTTAGTGTTTATGATATTGTCATGGGTTAGAAGACTCCGGAATCACAAAACTACAACATAGGAGTAAGTCACTGAAATTTCTACCATGTTATGCTTAATCATTCCCTTGATTTTCAGTTGAAGTCTCATAACTGTCTAATTTACTAAAGCTATAAAAAGGCAACATTGTGTGTTTGTTTGGAAGAACGCAACATATTATGATCTTGTCAATGAGTTTGTTCATAATAGGAAAACCGGGCAAGAGCATGTCGGGCCACGCACAATGTAGAGTTCCGTAGCCCCCCCCCCCCCAACCGAATAATGTGGCTTAAGAAGTGGGTTTTCTGTTGTTTTTATTTCATATTTACTACGTTAAATCTTCATAATAATATTTTTCAAAGGAATTTGTATGAAAATTTTATTACTTCTCATTTGATCAGCTGTTACTCGTAAACTTGTAAAGCCTACTTAGCTGTGATAGTTTTCCTTTTAATTTCACTATATATACTACTACCGCGAATTTTTCACATATCCAACATCAACCATTTAGCTGGCAGGACACTTGATTCCAACAAAAAATTGCACTTTAACGCTTAATATTTTACAATTGATCGCTAAATCTAAAAATCGTCTTTCCAAACCCTAAACATTTTTAAAAACCTATCTAATGATACCCCACACGATGGGGTAGATGAGAAAAAAAATCACAACCCCCCTTACATATAGGGGAGGTACCCTAAAAAAAATTTTTCAAGATTTTATTCCTTCACTTTGTCGGCGTAAGTAATATGTGTATCCATGAAAAATTACAGCCACCTTGCACTAACAGTCTCTGAGCGATGGTGCGGACGGACGGACATGGCGAAACTATAAGGGTACCGTTTTGCCATTTTGGCTTATAGTAGGAATAATAAATATGCCAATAACCTTACTAGGTTACCAATAACCTTACCTAGTAAGACGATAGGTAGGTAGGTAAGTGCCTACCTACCTATCTATTGTCTTACTAGGATACTTTTGCTTTAATTAATATTATCGTCACACGCTAACGATTAATTAGTTCCCTTGATTAGTACACAAATAAATAGAAATATTACGTCAGAGTTTGTGGAAGACGAATACCTCATAAATCTCAATTAAATCACCAAGATTGTCCCTCCCATCTATTTATGAAATTATTCCATACGACGAACACGATCGTTACCTAAGTACAATAAACAACACGAAAGCGTGTTGTTATATTAATAGTATTAAAAAACAAAAGATATTGTATGAAAAAAAGTTACCTGGTTATTTTCAAAGCGATAGCACTATTTTTTACAAAAGCATAAAAAAATGTCACAAGAAAAACGCAACGAGCACAAAATTTACAAAACAAATGAATGTATATATTTTTTTAAAGTAATGTATAGCGTATTTTGGCCAGTATTAAATTAACATATAAAAAAATATTTTTAATTTAGGTCTTCCATAAATCTAAGAATCTTTGCATGGATTTTTTGTATTATCTGGAGTTCTATTTTTAAATTGAATTTTTATTAGTGTTGCAAAGAGTATTTTGAAAGACCCAATTTTTGGGAATGATAATACGAGATTATTTACCTAATAATTTAAAATGCTTAATTATGCAAACAGGTTTTAATCTGATTTTCTATGTCTGTAATGAAGGCTTAGATCTTCTAAACTACCTACGCAACGGATTTTGATGTGCTTTTCACTTGTTATTCAGATAATTTTGGTAGGTAGGTATAATACATACATAGTGTATAGATTATTTATTGATGGTGGAGAAAATTACATGCGAAGCCTAACGCTAGTATTAAATATGTTTTAAATCATTGGTCCATGTAATTAATCCAAAATTTCTTAATTAGATTTTGTAGGTAAACAAGATAATCAGTAGGAATAAATAAAAATGAATCATCGAAATGTACTTAAGTACACGCATTACTTCAGGACGATGGTGCCAAATTGTTTTTTTTTTGTGTTTATTATTGTAAGGACAAGCTTTGTATAGGTATGTACCTATATAGGGGCAGCCAGTTAGTATACCTTTATAAAAACATGTATGTATTTAAGTTCTTATAAATAAATGGGATGTAGGTACGTGATCCGATCTTGTAAAAACTTACCTATAACATAATTATGTAAACAATTTGGTAACTACTTCAAATTAAGTTTTCGTAATAGTGTATTTTGTACGTACGAGTAGGTATGTAGGTATGGCACACGGACCTACTCACGATTAGTATCGAACCGTATAATACAAAGTATATCAGAGGAGGCGATCTCATCACTATTTTGGTCACGTAGGACACGTTTATCCATTTTTTTTGTCGTTGATCCGGGATCCGGGACTATTGCTTAATAATTTGTCATTTCTATTTTTGCTTGAATGATGACCAAGAAGTTCGCAAATCTGCAATCTCATTTTTTTTTTTAATTTGGAGGTTCGTTTCATTATTCGTTTTAAATTGCGGAATCTTTAATAGTATGTTTTTACTAATTCTTGTAAATTATTGTATTTATGTTTGATTGAATTAGGTTCTACTATATAATTCTCATGCTTGCTGTGTGTGTGACTATAATTAATAGTATACTCTAATAAAATTATTGCCAAAACTCACACGAATTTTTAAGTGAATTATCATAAATAATCAAATCATAATCGTCTTCTAAATAACCTTGCCTAGGCTTGTATGTTTATTATTAATTTGTATTCTAATTTTAGAAATAGGAAATGGTTTAGCGGACGTCTCAATACTTTCTATCTCTGTCTAAATCTATACTTATATTATAAAGCTGAAGAGTTCGTTTGTTTGAACGCGGTAATCTCAGGAACTACTGATCCGAATTGAAAAATTCGTTGTATAGCCTATTTAACGAGGAAGGCTATAGGCTATATAACATCACGCTACGACCAATAGGAGCGGAGCAGCAATGAGAAATGTTGCAAAAACGGGGAAAATTGACGCAGACAAAGTTGCGCGGGGCAGCTAGTGATAAATTTAGGTGCACTTTTGCCAAAGTTTTCTCTTCATTAATAACAAATTTAATGAACATCTAAAAGTGGCGGTGGCCTAATGGCTAAGGCACGGACTCGCAATCTTGAGGTCGCCGGTTCGAATCCTACTACCGACGTGAAGCCACTCCTAACACAAGTTTTGAGCTTAGCTGGAGGGGCGAAAGAAAAAAAATATTTATAATATAATATTATAATAGACAACTCACACAACGCCATCAGATCCAAAACTAGGCCGAGCCTGTAGTACTATGGCCACCAAACAACTGATAAACATACATACCTATATATATTTCTAAATACATATACCTATTATAGATAGAATAAACCATCATGTTCTTCATACAAAGTTTTATCCTCGGTGGGGATCGAACCCACGACCTCTGGCTTAGCAGTCAGGGTCACTAACCACTAGACCAACAGGCCAGTCATAGTTTCCTAAAGCTACAAAATACCAACTATTATGGCATTATATTTGTAACTGTATCTATTTTACGCTGCAGTAATAAACCTTCTACCAATAAACCACGTACAGTATTCCCTTTCTGTCGTATCCAAGTCCATCAACTGACCATAACTTGTAGCTCATACAGGTAAACCAAGTACGTAAGTGGGCAGATTGAAGCAGATTCAAGTTTCAATTACTACCTATACGTAGGTACACCCACTCGCGAACCAATTAAAGTGATTAAGCTCTATACAGCCGCTGATGCGAAATACTCTTAGTTTTGTAATCGATTTATTGATTATTAAATAATTATCCGATTTATTGTCTCTGTAACTCTTTATTGACTGAATAGGTACGGCGTTGCCAAGGGCCTGCAAGTTTAAAGTATTTGGAACTACTATGTTTTCAATCTGATAACTATATGCAATCCTAAACTAAAGCTATTGATAGACAGGGTTCCATTTATCATTTTACGACAATATTGGGTATTTGACTACTATCAAAATAAAATATTTTAAAATAACCAGGTAAAAATATATCATAAAGTGTTCTAAAAAATATGTTCATTTATTAATTTAATGTGTTACTTAATTTATAATCATAAAGAGAAACACTGAAAGTAAATAATTTGATCATAGAAAACGTGACGTCATATTCTAGCATTCCATACAAATTTGTACAGAGCGGCTCGTTTTTGACGTTTCTTAAAAAGAGGCTGATTTGCCTATTAAGAACCATATGTATAAAAAACCGAGCAAGTACATGTCGAACTATGCTCAGTGTAGGGTTCCACATGCACTCCGTGCGAGCTTCGTACAGTCGTAACATATACATATACGTTAAGCGGACGCTCGGCCGAGCTACATGGTAGGTGGAGGGGGGTGTTAGGTTTTATTTCCGTTACGGAATTTCTTGATTCGGTCGCCGCGCTCAATACTCGCGATAGAAGCTATGCAATAGCTTAAAAATATTCATCAATATTCATTAAGTAGTCTTTGAGTAAAATGCCTGTGACATTCAGACGGACATGACGAAACTATTAGGCTTCCGTTTTTGCCATTTTGGCTGCGGAGCCGCGCCTACCATGCGGCGCGGCTTGCCTCTGCAATTTTTTTTTTTCGGACAAAAATATTTTCTTGTTTATTATTATATTTTTCTAGGTAGGCAGCTACGTAGGTACTAGTATGTAAAGTGACCGATAGCTTTATTAGTAGTTTTTATATATGTGGAAATTGTTATATATACTAATATTATAAAGCTGAAGAGTTTGTTTCTTTGTTTGTTTGAACGCGGTAATCTCAGGAACTATTGATCCGAATTGAAAAATTCTTTCACTGTTGGATAGCCCATTTATATTTTATATATATCTATAGGCTATAGGTTATATAACATCACGCTACGACCAATAGGAGAAGAGCAGCAAGGAGAAATGTTGCAAAAACGGGAAAAAATTACGCATACGAAGTTGCGCGGGACAGCTAGTATATAAATATATAATAGTGGATCTGATTAATCAATTATATATTAAGTAAAATTACTTTTACACTCAATACACCTTGTTTGCCTTCGAGAAAAAAAAGACGTCACTTGTACCAAAACGGTACCTACTTAAAGTACCTATGTTTTGTAACGTAACATAGCCCGAGAAATGAAATGGCGCCTTGTGGGCAGAATATATTCAATAACGAGATACTAATATAACTTTAATCCCTACATAAATATCTCATAACAATATTTTAGCTGCAATGGTACCCACATAAGTGAAGCAACTGGCAGGACTTAAGAGCATTTTAATGGTCCTTATAGTCCCAGACTACTTTTATAAGGGAAAGCAACGGATAACTACACTCATAAGTGGTTGAGTCATACTACATACTGTACTACCTAGTTACCTTTGTAGTACTTTCTAAATATCCTTACAAATATAATAGTAAGCAAATCTTGGGACAACTCACACAACGTCATCTGATTCCAAACTAAGCAGAGCTTGTACTATGGCAACCGGACAACTGATAAACATACTTATATATTTCTAAATACATACATATTTTAGATAAATTACACCCAGACACAGTATAAACCATCGTGATCATCGCACAAAGTTTTATTCTGGGAGGGGATCGAACCCACGACTTCCGGCTTAGCAGTCAGCGTCACTAACCACTAGACCAACAGGCCAGGCAAAAGGTAATCTGTTCATAGTGTACACTTCAATAGATTTGCTCTTCTTATTCTACTTAACTGATACTACAACTACTTTTCGATATGATCTATTTTATTGTGGGATACCCGGCCTCTGTCATAATTTTCTCTAAGCTATTGCTAGTTACAACAATATTAGGAACTATTCACCTAAAGTTCTTTTGATTCAATTCAGTTCTGTTTTGAGTTCTACCCATGGAGACAGAACGAATCATCTATACTTTTTCAATCCATAATATAATCTTAACATAAGAGTTCATGGGTAGATAAGTGTGAGGAGTCACAATATTTATTAGT
This sequence comes from Herminia tarsipennalis, assembly GCA_945859575.2. Classification (NCBI taxonomy): domain Eukaryota; kingdom Metazoa; phylum Arthropoda; class Insecta; order Lepidoptera; family Erebidae; genus Herminia; species Herminia tarsipennalis. The sequence goes on along the minus strand of OX243834.2, from coordinate 24,766,075 downwards.
AGAATTAACAGTTTCCAATTCCATTTAATTTGAACAGTCTAGCTCATTTTATGTTTGCATAATGTAAGTTAAGTATAAGTTGACAATGACGAAGGTGCAAGTTTAGCGGGGGCGGGAGAAGCGTGGACGCGCCGACAGATAGTCCGCCCACGAGAGGCGCCCGCGCAGGTGTCCCGCCCCTCTCACCCGCCATTGCCACAGATTAAACAAATATTGTGATATATTAACATTTGTCTGTAAATTATGCGATGTCTCCAATTTGTATTTGGTACTAGTGACCCTAACCGTGACATAAATTATGTACGAATCTTGATTGTATACGTAGCTATACCTACTTACTATTTCGTAGTTATCAAATCTTGAACTTAGAATATTATCGGAACATATGGTGAGATATGTTTATTTTAGAAATATTTTATTTGTCAAAAGCTTACAAAAAATAAGCCTATGACACTTTTTTCATAACATTATCGTAGAGCACAGAGTTTTTTGGTACAAACATGTCTACTTCACTTACACACTACTTAACGCATAGGTAAAATTTAATCTTTGGTAGTAGAAAGCTTGAATGAACACATTGAATGGACATCGAGTATAGCCCAGCTTCGATGCTAGAACTCGTCTGAACCTCAGCCGTGTTCGCCGGTCGCCCGTCCAGACCGGTACATTATCTTTGCACTTACCATACATATTGATATTGTCCAGGTTTTCTTTCGCTCAAACGTGAGTTCACGAAGCAATCTCTAGCTTTTTATTAGAATTAACCCGGCGTTATTGACGTGAAAATAATTACGCGGTTGATGACGCCGGGTCATTTTGACCCGAACTTAAGGTGGATTTTTTTTTTAAAGACTACGTAGGTGTGTCTGTAAAATAAGGAAATGTTTGCGTAATATCGAAGCAAATTCAAATGTGCTGTTAGTGCCTGTTTTTGCTCCTGAAGATAGACTTAGCCCTTTCAAATAATGTCGTCATATGAAATTAGGTAGGCATTTACATCCAAAACACCTAACAACGAAATTAACCCAAAATAAACAATAAATATTCAATAAAAAAAATGTTTCCAACAAACTTTGTTCCAAAATAACTACGTCAATAATGACGTAGGGTCATATTGACCCACTCTGACTTAATTCACGTGTATCCCCTGTGCTAATAGCAAGGTACTGAATCCATTAGCGGCCGCGGGTAGAGGAGTCCAGTATCTTCAGCTACAAAGATATTTTCATTCAAAATCACCTCGGGTCAATATGACCCAGCGTCATCAACGCCGATTTAAGTAATTGAAGCCATTTATTATGTTTTTTCGACAGCTTTGAAGGTAACTGCATATTTAACTAATGACGCAAAACTATGAGCGTTATTGGTGTGTACTTACATCGGTTATTTTATCATACTGGCTCCCAAATAGTATTAATAAAAGTACTATTTAATATTAGATATCATAAAACTGCACAACTTAACAGTATACTTTAAACTTTATTTAACTCATTACCTATAGATTTTATTTGGCTTCTTGATTTAAATAAGTATAATACAAAACCCAAATTAACGTTAAGTTAACAAGAGATTAGATGATTTGAGAAGGATAAGGCCTTAATAATATCTAAAAAAAAACAAATACCATCCGTGAAAGACCCGGCGGAAGTGTAAACTTGGACATTATATTACATACTGATAAAATTTGAATAATATTTTTCGATCTTATTGACTTATTAATAAAAAATATGAAATAATAAATAACAAGTCAAAAAACCAAACTTAAATAAAAAAGAGAAAAAATAATCGTTACTCGGACTCGAACTGGGTCTTTTAATTTCTGGACTGCCCGATTTACCACCAGTCCTGAACTATAATAACATTGTGGCGAAATTTATCTTCGTATTCTAATGACATTGTAGCAATTGTAGCAGTTTTTCATTGCTCTCCCTCCTTCTTATGAATTTTCGATCAGGTCACGTGTCCTGACGCGAGTTTAACATTTTTTACCCATCCCAAAAAGTACACAACGCCGCTAAAGAAGTTTTCACTTCAATAATTGTTTCTACCATTGTAATCCCTACGCTTCTATCAAGTACTTAGGTATTTGTTGATCGATTTCCCTACCCAATCAATGGCTTAACTTTACAATTGGCGAACATCCATCGCATACCACAATGAAACAACTTGATGCTGTGTTTCTGTAAGTAAGGGCGCCATTGCCAGAGCTAATTACAAACTTACTGTACTGATAAAGATTGTATAAGCTTTCTGTAACTGCTTGCCCATTGACTGTTCAAATGCTTGTTTGCACACATTAGTAGATTAAAATAAAACAAACGTTTTTTTATTCTTTCGCACCTCAGAAATTATTACAGACATAAGTCAAAATTCACTCGGTGTCAAAAAATTACTTTAACAATTTCATGTTCTTGATCAGAAACAAAAAACCGGGCAAGTGCATGTCGGGCCGGACGCACCATGTAGGGTTCTGTAGTTCCCCCTCTCCCCTCTCATCCGAATATTATGGCTTAAGAAGTGGTTTTTGTTTCATACTTACAACGTTATATCTACTTAATAATATTTTTCAATGGAATTTGTACGAAAATTTTATTACTTTTCATTGGATCAGCTGTTGCCCGTAAACTTGTAAACCCTACTTAGATGTAATAGTTTTCCTTTTAATTTCACTATATATACTACTACTTTTTTCACATATCCAACCTCAACTATTTAGCTGACCTTGACTCTAACAAAAATTTGCTTGATATTTTACAAACGAATCCCTAAAACTAAAAATCGTCCTGCTCTCTTATACGTTTTTAAAAGACCTATCAAATAATACCACACGCGATGGGGTAGGTAAGAAAAAACAATCACACTCCCACTTTACAATATTTTTTTTTTTTGACAACATTTTATTCTTTCACTTTGTCGGCGTAAGCAATATGTGTCCATGCAAAGTTACAGCCTCCAGCACTAACAGTCTATGAGCAAAGGTGCGGACGGACTGACGGACGAACGGACGGACGGACGAAACTATAAGTGTTCCGTTTTGCAATTTTGGCTACGGAACCCTAAAAAACTAGCCAGAAGTAATAATATTGCTTCGCTGACACCCTGGTCTGATCGCATCATGGCTCTAGTCACAAATTAGATAGACACAAATTAGATAGGCTTCGTACAAAAGCGTTCGCTGGTTCCGCTGTGCGATCGCGCAGGCCGTCAGCGGAGATCTAGGTACAGTGCGTGTGTAAATTTCAGAGTAAAGATAATAACGCCTTTAAAACGGATTGTATAATACGATTTCTGTTCACGTAATTGTTTTTAATAGCACTTTGCACCACTGCTTAAAATTCTTAAAGTTAATGTGTCGCCCGCGGCTAAGATCGTGCATAGTTTATCGTGATAAGAACTATTCTATCTCCTTTTCTGAGACTTAAACTATACCAAATATCATCGAAATCGTAACAAACAGACAGTCAAAGTTACTTTGACATTTATAATATTAGTTTGGATTGGCAGAATTTCTAAAAGTTTTAAATATTTTAATTGAATTAATGTCAGTACAAGTGAAATTTGCACGTAGACCACGTGCAAATTTCACTTGTAGGTACTTACATTAATTCAATTAAAATATCCCTAAAGTAATTATGTAGCTGATACTGAGTGGTTCAAAGGAGCCGACCCAAACATCTTGATACCATCTTAATCCTCGCCCACATCACGCCGCACAATGGAGCTAGCTAGTTTTTTATTTACAAAAATGTCAGACAATAATGTTATGTCATGTATCATTTGATTGATATGAATTGTACTACAGCGATCGCGAGTCACACAAAAAATATTCCTAATTTACATTATGAATGTGATGACTAAATACTAACATTGATAGATTTATGAATGACGTTGTCCGCTTAAAAAATAGTTCGTAAAAGTGATCAGAGCCTTATTTTACTGAAATTGAGTCGTCTGATGGCAATTTACTAGTATAGGTACTGTAACGTCCTCTGTAGACGTATAGGGATCTTGTAGCTGAGACGGAGCTGTTTTCTGATAGGGCGAATCTTCCTCGGATTAAATGATCTTAGCTAATTTGCCTCAGAGCAATATTTATCTCAATTAGGTTAAACTACTACACTTTTCATATATGAAAAACTTGTTGCACGTAACCACATAAATACTGCTCTTGAATAGAGCCCCAAACAAAAGACGAAGTCACACAATTTTTTTTTTTTTATAGTAATGAAAAGACCAGCAGGTCGTACGCCTGATGGTAATCGTCACGCTAGCCCATATTAGTATCAGCGCCATCCAAATCCTTGTTTGTCTGTCACCGCATTTGAAACATTATTTTATAAGTCTCATTTGACTAGTAATTACACTTGCTACAGTGCCCTTCAACCGAAACACACTGTTTTGGTACCCACCAAGACGGCCTATTGGTTACCTGAAATGAAAGACAGACGACCATCTTATCTTACTATTCATTCTGTTTAATTCAGGGAATGCTACTACTGGTCGATGCAGCGAATGCTAGATTCGCAGCATCGACCAGTATTTACTCTCCCTCTCACTGGTTGTACTCATCGCGGCTCAGGATGCATGCGACCGAAACACAGTCATTTATTTTATTTATTTATTGCGGTAAAGAAACAAACAGTCTTATGACTTATAACTAACAAAAATATTAATAAACTACATCATGTGATAAACCATTTTAACTCTGAATACCGAGAGCTCACCAAAATCGGGACGCCTTTCGAACAAAGTGGTGTAAAGTTCCGTAGACGATGCATGTATCTACTTTCTGGTATCTTGGTATTTTGTGATTTTAAAGAACGTCACCGTAAGAAGCATGACCGAACCAAGCGCGAATATAATTATACGCCTGAAACTGTAACAGAGCTATATCAAACAGGTCCAGCGCATCATATTGATGTTACTAACGTATTTTTGACACCTTTTCTTTTTTTTCAGATTCGAAATGGGCCTTCAAGAATTAGCAATTTTGGTGATAAGCGTCGTCGGAACCATGGGCTTTATCCCCCATGGTTCTATTGGGGAAAAGGTTTGCATAACATTCACATTCTATTAACTAATTGCATGTCTAGGTATGTATATTAATAATTTCCTAAAGCACAAAGTGATGTATTAAATAGGTATAAGATTAACGTCAAAAGATTTAAACCTAACGGCCTTTTTGGTACATTCATCTTGAGGACAGCATGATGATGTCATAGAAGAGCAGATCTGCAGTGAATAAATGGTGACGGCTGCTGCATGTCGCCTGAAGGATCCCTTAGTAAAGATGTGATAATCTAGGGGTTACCCAGACGACAGGCGGCTGTTATGTACTAGTTCATCCAAAGAAGATGCTGCGGCAAACACGTTCAGTGCACAAGTCTTGGACACACAAATCTCAATTATGTAGCTTTATTATACATATAATTATGTACATTAGAATTGTGTAGCTTTATTCTCGAATTATAACTAATAACCACCGGTCCCAGGATCATATGCTAACGGAGGCTTTGCTACGTGAGGTAGTCGAGAGGATGGGCAAGGAGTTCAACGACGCAGCTTCCAGTTATCTCGAATATCCTTCAAGCGAGCGCCACTTGGCGCTTATGGCCCGCGCAAACAAAGACCTGGAGAACGAACAGCTCGATTACGATTCACTTATCGATGGCAATCCCAACCCCAGCCTGCGCGACCAAGAGTATCTGCAACACAGGTTGGTTATCACTCTTTTATTTTCATTACTTGTCAAAGAAACAGTATTTACTACGGAAGGTGACGACCAGGCCCTCGTACAGAGCCCTACTGCCCACCAATCTCTAATGGCTAATAGCGCTAACAGATTTATAAAAAAAATGTGTGGCACATGGGGACTGCCGCGGTAAAGCTATTGCATACCATTTTTTATCAACTAAACAAAACATTTTTTTTTTAATTAAATAAAAATATAATTAAAAAAAATATTTTTGATAATTTTTTATTTTTATTTAAAAAGTTTTTTTTTTTTTTTAATTGCTTATGTTATTTTTTTTTTCTTTTCATTACATTTCGGAGCAGCTCGTCTCGATCCGTGCGAGCTTCGTACAGTCGTACCATATACATATACTTTAAGCGAACCCTCGCCCGAGCTACATGGTAGGCGGAGTGGGGGGTGTTAGGTTTTATTTTCGTTACGGAATTATTTTCATTACGGAATTTCTTGATTCGGTCGCCGCGCTCAAAGCCCGCGATAAAAGCTATGCAATAGATTAAAAAAAATACTTATTTAGGACATTAAACAGTCACACTAATATAAAAATATCATTACAAACATGACAAATTAAATATATTGCATTTTCAAATGAGTAACTTAATTAGGTACTTACCTATTAAAATTGATGGCTTCTATACTACCATGACATTTTGAAACACATAGATATTCACTACAATAGAAATAGTCCATTGTTTGCAAACGTCTTATTGAAGAAGACAAATCAAGTCTAGACAACAAATTAGAACAAATTAACAACATTAAGATTGACGGATAACACAATTAGACAATATAATTATGGTATGGTTCTACCACTAGCTACGCTATTTACAGCTAAGCTTTATTTATTTCACTTTTTGGTCAGAGGATTCATGGCCTACAAAACGTACAAGTGAAGGAATTAGAAACGAGCTTTATATATCTAGAACAAGCTTTTGCACGCGACTCCGCCCGCGGGGATTTCGGCTATTGCAATAAAATGTCCCTAGGAGGCCATTAATCGATCTAATTGCCAAATTTCATTAAGGTTCGATTAGCCCCTGAGTTCTCAACATGTGGGTATTTACCCACGTGGGGGTAAAACAGCTATTCTGTGGGGGTAAAAAAGGGGTATTTCCCCCCTCCCACACACGTCGTGCAAGGGTACTTACTCACATTATGCATTGTTAAAATTCTTTTGCAATCCCTCCCCACCAGTTAAGCGACTCACATTTGGCCGATGTTGAGGGTAAAAAATACTTTTATAGTACTTAAAAGGGGTAACGATGTTAAAAATATTGAAAACCACTAAGTTTAGTCGATTACTTTTACTTTAATATATCGATAGACAGACATCTTTGCATATATACTTAATATGTACCTTTAGGTAATGCGCGACATACCGACAGACAAACACAACATCTATCACAAGCAAACAAAATTTTAAAAATAATTGTGTAAAATTATGAATAATTTTCAATTAAACTTTCAGCTTTATAATATTAGTATAGTTTTATATAGGTATTAGTATATTAAAAAACCGGGCAAGAGCATGACAGACCATGCTCAGTGTCGGGTTCCGCAACCTTATAATTGCATCAGCAGAATAGCAATATATGTATATTTTTGTAAGTATGTATAGTATTGTATAGTTATATTGTTTTATTTGTGTATTATGTAAGAATAATAAGGTAGTTCTTGTTTTACAATTAGGTTACTGCACCTTTCACACATTCCATTTCTACAACACCCTTAGGTAGACTGGCAGAGAATGCTTTTAGCATTAAGTCCACCTTTGTACAACTTTGTGCATAAAGTTTTAAATAAATAAATAAATAAATAAAATAGCGTATATTCATGACACTTACGCCCTTTTGTTGAGAAAAGCAGTTTTTCGGCTATAACTTAATAACGGTATATCCGATCATGTTCAAAATAATTTTAGTTTAAAGTATACATATTTTTTGGTCACACGGCTCAAAACTTTCGGATCGATTATTTTCAAAAATATTCACTCAATCAAAAAAGTTTATTAGGGACCAATTACGAACCTTATAATATTTTAAAAGACCTGTCGAATGATGTACTACACGTAAATAAAATCATCCAGTACTATACTCAAGTGTTTTGTGTTAGTTGCCAATAAATTAGTCTTGGTGAAAATCAACATGGATTTTAAGTCTTTTATATAAAATATATATTTAATATTATTTCGTTAAATAGCTCGCTTTGGGGGCACCAGTACATGAGTGGCGGCGCTGGCGAGGGAGAACAGAAACTGCAGCCCGGTGTGGTAGCCAACCGCCAAATAGTCAAGACAGACGAGGTCCTGCCTGCCTACTGCAACCCGCCTAATCCTTGCCCCATTGGATACACAGGTGAGCTCTTCAGTTTTAACTTAAGGATGAACCCTATTATTGCTATTCTAACTAATACTAGATTTTAAGCACGGCTTCGACGGCATATATCTAGTAAAAGTTAAGACAATTTTAAAGCAAATTAAAATAGTTCCAATTATTTGTTTGTCAGAGGAGCAAGGGTGCATCAGCGAGTTCGAAAACACGGCCGCTTTCAGTCGCGAGTACCAGCTGGAACAGCGCTGCATGTGCGATGAAGAGCACATGTTCAGCTGCCCCCGCGACTCCGGCTCTAATCTTGACCTCCGCTTTCCTGACAACCACAAGAGCCTGGTCGCGAAGAAATATAAGCCCGCTGTGAGTATTTTTTAAACCTTTGTAATTACTGTCGGTTCCATCAATCACAACATTTTTTGTATAGCTTTATGACAATATATGTAAATATCAATGTTGCTCTATTTTTTGATCACAAAAATTTATGTTGATATAGCTCTTGTCTTCTTTAAGTTGTTTTCATATTTTCGAGATCACTAACAGTTATGATAAAAACAAATCCCAAAATAACAATCTCAGGAATTAAATAATGTAAGAAAGAGGTGTCCGGTTCGTCTTCTGGTTAACTTGTCTAGTCTTGGGAGTTAGAATATCTAGTTCTATCACAATTAAATATAAAGCGGCGGTAGCCTAATGGCTAAGGCATCTATCATCATCATATCATCTCGAATCCTACCCATTATACTACCGACGTGAACCCACTCCTAACACAAGCCATTGAGCTTAGCTGGAGGGGTTAACAGAATTGCTAGTAATGTGGGACCAAAAGTCCACATTGATAGAGATAGATATCATAAAAAAATGATGGAATTGGACACCTCACGATGTGAGTTTTGTTTAGATACGAGTAGGTACGACTTGTTTAAGAAGGTCCACTACCATTTTTTGATTTCTAAGGTTTTCCCACTAAATGGAATTACTATTACCTTTTGCAGGGAGAAAATCCCTATTTGATGGGTGAACGTTTACCGATTGCAGCTAAAAAAGGTTTTGGTGTTAATGTCTACTAAATGTAACTCTAATTACTAAGTATTAAATAGAGCATTATACTATATTTGTTAGTGTCTATTTTGTACCGTAAAAAAGTGGTCATGCCGTCATCTAATTGTCCACTCTTCAATGCGGATTTACTGTCGTCTTCAAGATTGGTCTGTTACAACCTCATTTAGGCTAAGAGTTGTCGTCACACGTTGAACAAGGGCTTTTGTCCAAAGCCTGAATTGTTGCGGAAAATCTCAGCTTGTTTACAATTTTAAATTAAAACCAAAATTCGTCAAGACACAATGGTTCAACTAATTAATTAGAATGGAAAAGATAGTGATAATAAGGAATAAGGATGGTAGTTTGTATTTTCGTACTCTAAATAAAAATGCATTCTATTTTTTTATTTTCCCTGCTAGGTAAGTATGAAAGTTTAAAAACTGTTTGAGGTAAATTTGCTATATACTTATATGGCTACTAATCCCAAGATGCGCTAATGGACACGTAAAACTCTTTGTAGAATGTGAATATAGGAATTGCATAAACTACTTACTTTATAATTTATAAAAATTATAAATATAAACGTGCAGCTGTGAATTTCTTTAGATGTACATAAATAATATTATTTACTGTTATTATACTGCGTTCATTTTAAAGCAATGCATTATTTGTTAATGCTACATAATAACTATCACAAATCAAATCAGGTATTTTACATTAATTTTGTTCCGACACGTTTATTTCTTTGTAACTGAATAGGAACGCAACAAAAATAATAATATTAATGAATATATTTTTTTACTAGACCAAATGCACGTTAATTATTTTTCATATACCTAAAGCCTATTATTTAGTGATGATGTAAATTAGGGACTACGCCGCCGTGGAACAAACAGTAAAATAAAAATCCTATGTTTTATAGTAATAAATATTTTCATTTATCAGATTGGCATTGGCATGCTTATACTATTTTAATGATTTCTGTACAAATAAAAAAGTAGAATACCTGAATATTAAATATTATAGAGTTAGAAATCTTTGCAACTACACACGATACAGTTTCAGTCAACAGCAATTTAAAAATGTTAGTAATGTTAATGATAAATAAGTTTTTATCGAGTTTAAAACTCTTTAAGTTATGTACATATAAAGCAAATGGAAATACTATGTCTAACACTCTATGAACATAATAATATTAAATAAAGTCCTTTAAGTGATGTACATACTCGTATAAAAAATACTTAAATTAAACATTAAGATCTTTATGAAATGTAAATATAAAAAGAACTACTAGCATGGATCGATTGCATTATATAATATGTACTTATAATTAGGTTGGTTGCGGTATTTGTACCCTTTACAACTAAAATATATTTTATAATTTGTTCGGGAACCATTCATGGCGTCATAGTTATAAATCTACGTTATTGGTTCAGTTCACTTTTACAATGATGTCTGCCAGCATTTTGTCTTGCACAGAATGTGAAAACACTCTTTTTATTACCAAGGCAATAATTATATACTTTCAATAACAATTACCTAAAGTGTTTATTTCACAATAGTTGTAAAGGGTCCACCCATGTATAGAACAAATGGGCAACTGTAGGTATTATTCCAATAAACGTCTTCCTTAGTACTTATATAATATGTATATTTATTTATTACATTTCGTTTAAAAAATATCTTCGCATTATTATGAGAACTAATGATAGTAATCTAATTTAGCATTAAGTTGCATTTAGATATGTTTTATAACCTTATTACTGAATAATAAATAAGTACCTACAACTAAGTGTTAATCCTAAAGAAATATCAAATAGTCGCTAACTATAATTTGTTAATATTATATAAATAATATTGAATAAACAAGTAATTGCAATTACAATCAATATTAGCTCCACGTGTGAGCAGCTTGCACAACGTGGCTTGGGGGGGGGGGGTGCAAATTAATTTCAACATTACCCAGCGACGGGAAGGGGCCCATACCACCTTCATAACCCCCAAGGAATTAATGTTTTACCCTGCGGGGGTATTACTAGTACCCACAGGTTGCCAACAGATGTCATGTAAGATTTAATAAAAATAACGAAACACGCCAAATTTAAACAAAAAATACGCCATTCTCTTGAAGAACTTATTACATTTCGTTACATTTTATATTTAACAAAACATAATATTTCCCACAAACTACACCTAAGTATGTAAATAATTAAATTGCCTCACAGGCAAATATGCGAATTGCTTTAAAAGGCGCTTGACTCTTTGCTTAAAGATCTGACGCACACTAGCCCTGATATAAGCTAATATTAATTAATTATAATAAATTAGACTAAGATAACCATGTAATTAATCGGCTATAAAATGAGTCAGTCTAGTCAAAACTGTAGTATGTACATAAATAGTGTAAATAGAATGAATTCAGTGGGAATAATATGAAAAAATCGTATGATTACTGTAAAAAATACCAACATTAACTGTCTATAACCTGGTTTCTAAAATGATGACTATTTATCTTTAACAGACGGTCTCCCACAAGATGGACTAGCGACACGATTAAGGTACCGGGAAGGGGGGGACCTTAGATGCAAATCGCTCAAAATTGGTCGTTATGGAAGTCTTTTTTCAGTAGTAGTCGTATTCAGGCTGATGTTTTAATTATTATTATCTCCAACGTCTAAGTCAAAGATGGTTCTTTTAAATAACGAAAACCATCATACTACGAGCTCACGTCAAAACCAAAGATGTATTTATACAACAAAAACCATCAAACTACGAGCTCAAGTCAAAAGCAAATATGTATTTATACAACAAAACATCATATTATGAGCTCAAGTCAAAAGTAAATATGTATTTATACAAGAAAACCATTATACTACGAGCTCAAGTCAAAAGCAAATATGTATTTATACAACAAAACCACCATACTACAAGCTCAAGTCAAAAGCAAATATGTATTTATACAACAAAACATCATATTACGAGCTCAAGTCAAAAGCAAATATGTATTTATACAACAAAACATCATATTACGAGCTCAAGTCAAAAGCAAATATGTATTTATACAACAAAACCACCATACTACAAGCTCAAGTCAAAAGCAAAGATGTATTTATACAACAAAATCACCATACTACAAGCTCAAGTCAAAAGCAAATATGTATTTATACAACAAAACCACCATACTACGAGCTCAAGTCAAAAGCAAATATGTATTTATACAATAAAACCACCATACTACAAGCTCAAGTCAAAAGCAAAGATGTATTTATACAACAAAATCACCATACTACAAGCTCAAGTCAAAAGCAAATATGTATTTATACAACAAAACCACCATACTACGAGCTCAAGTCAAAAGCAAATATGTATTTATACAATAAAACCACCATACTACAAGCTCAAGTCAAAAGCAAAGATGTATTTATACAACAAAACCACCATACTACGAGCTTAAGTCAAAAGCAAATATGCATTTATACAACAAAACATCATATTACGAGCTTAAGTCAAAAGCAAATATGTATTTATACAACAAAACATCATATTACGAGCTCAAGTCAAAAGCAAATATGTATTTATACAACAAAACCATCATAATACGAGCTCAAGTCAAAAGAAAATATGTATTTATACAACAAAACATCATATAACGAGCTCAAGTCAAAAGTAAATATGTATTTATACAACAAAACCACCATATTACGAGCTCAAGTCAAAAGCAAATATGTATTTATACAACAAAACATCATATTACGAGCTCAAGTCAAAAGCAAATATGTATTTATACAACAAAACCATCATAATACGAGCTCAAGTCAAAAGAAAATATGTATTTATACAACAAAACATCATATAACGAGCTCAAGTCAAAAGTAAATATGTATTTATACAACAAAACCACCATATTACGAGCTCAAGTCAAAAGCAAATATGTATTTATACAACAAAACTATCATACTAACGACCTCACGTCAAAAGCAAAGATGTATTTAATAACAAGATCATCGTACAACGAGCTCACGTTACAATCAAAGGTGTATTTATATAACAACATCATCATACTATGTGATCACGTCAAATCCAAATATGTATTTAGTTATCAAGATCATCTTACTACGAACTCACCTTAAAACCAAAGACGTATTTATATAACAAGATCATCATACTACGACCTCACGTCAAAACCAAAGATGTATTAATAAATTAAGATCAACATACGCCAACTCAAAATCAAAGACCAGTATTATTATGAACTCAAGTTAAAGATTTCGTAATTTCCATTTACGAAACACAGTGTTATCAAGATTTGACAGTGTTGTTGATACATTCGAAGAGCATTCTTTCAGACATTTAAATACACTTATGATATCATATAACCTACAATAAAAATATTAACAAATTTTTTTGTTACGATACGATTATTATATTCAACCATAGACGAATAAAATGATAATTTTATAATTACAGTAAAAAACCCTTCTTGCTTTTTCGTATCATTCTTATTGGATTCAGTTTAACTATAACTTTATAGGTATATAAGTGAAAATAAGAACATATTTTTGTAAAAAAAAAGAAAATCCAAACACATAAAAGTTTAAGTATATTTTTTTAAGGAAAAGATATATTTTTTCAGCTACGACAAATAATACCTCTTTAAAAAAATAATAAACAGTCATAAAATTGGGATCCGATTTTCGACAATTAGTAATTATAAGAATATCTTCTAATGTCTATAAATGACATTACTCAGAGTCACCTAGTTCCTAGTTGTTTTATACAACTGGAAATAATGTTGTAAAATAAGATCTAGTAATCTAAGAAATATACATACTCCTTAATGTGAATTTTAGCGTGACATTTATAATTCAGTTAATATAATTCATTTCATGTGTATTAAATTTAGACGCACCATTGTATTAGTATTTTAGATTAATATTAACATCACACATTGTTAAGAAGTTTAAGATATCAAATAGGTACCTATTATAAGACTTATCTTGTAATACCCACCTATTTGATATCTTTGCTACTGTATGATAGTAAGTCATAAATTGAAAGACGTTCTTCGTTCTGATGGCGCTAAGAATTTATTAAATGTATGGTTTATCTATTTTAGCGATAGTTACAAATTTAATCTAATTTACTAAGTAATTGATGGTTCTTAGTCGGTGTTCACTTTGCTGAATGTAGCTACTAAAATACTACCTCATAATAATATATATTACACGTACACATAATTATTATTATTATGCTAATAGACAAAACATCTTCAGAAACCCATTAAAAATCTTTTTCGCATTGCATGTTTTTAGTAATAAGCAAGTTACAATTAAAAAAGAGCAGGTATGACAAAAATAGCAAACTTTTAGGAATAAGTAAGTTATAATTAGTAAGGAGTATGTATGACAAACTTCAAATGCAAATTCTTACCATGTTTGGACATGTCATCCGCAACGATAGCTCCTTAGAACTATTAGTTCTACAAGGAAGAGTAGAAGGCAAAATGTACAAGACTAAAGTCCAATTACCCACCAGATGGATCGACCTCCTTAAAGCCTCCACCAAGTGTTCCGTTAGTGAATGTTTACTAAACGCCACCAACAGAGAGAGATGGAGAAGTATCCCAAAAGCCGCTTGCAACCCACAAGACGATCTATGATCACCACCGCTCCGCCAGAAGTCTACGACTAAGAAGAATGACCAACTTAGCAAACTACAGAAAGGCCTAAAGACCAAGGTATTTGACCAGTGCGTTCTACCTGGTATGACCGAAATGTGAACACTAACGGTTTGGCTGGTCCACAAATTTAAAGCTGCGCAGCAGACTATCGAGCGAGCTATGCTTGGGGTTTCTTTGAATGAATAAATTCATAGTCGTTCGTCAAAGAACTAAAGTTACCGACATAGCACACAGGTTGGATTAGGTTAGAGTGGCAAAGAACGGGCCATATTTGCTGAAAGACCGATGTTCGCAGGAGCAAACAAGTCCTAGAGTGGAGACGGCGACTTGGTAAACATACGGTAGGACTGCCCCGAGGGAGGATGGAGTGGACCGACGACCTAAAGAAGGTCGCTGGGATGGACTGGACGCGGGAGGCAGAGGACCGGGTGTAGTGGCGTAAATAAGGAGAGGCCTATATCCAGCAGTAGGCCGATACGGGCTGATGATGATGTATATGAATTATGAACAGGAAATTGTATGTTGCATTAATAAAAATCCATACCTATGCATTGTCATTAGTGGTAAAGTAAATAATAATAACCACGATACCTCTCGATAATAATACCTACTTAGTATATAACAACAAATTATTATTATTAAAATAAATTACAGTCTTGTAGGTAGGGACGCATAGTTTGAATATTTGGAAAGTTCTTTTACCTGGTATTATTACCTACAATGGTTTCAAGAAAATTATTTAAAAAATAAGCACTTAACAATTTCGTAAAATAAATTTATTAAGTATACTCTTTTTTATGATCGTTGAAAAATACGTAAATACATTAATAATTATTATTGTATGTAATAAAAAAAACTCCAAACAATAACAATAATCTCACTTTTGTAGGGCTTCCTCGTAAAATACAAAATGTTAAACCACTCAGAATCAGCTAAAAGCAGTATAGGTAAGAAAGAAACTGAGTAAGATGTCAAAACACAGTTTTAAATATTATTTGTTCTGCGTATAAAATTAGTATCATTTTTTATTGTATAAATACTGAATAGGTACTCAACATTAAATTACATAATTTCTTTCAATAATTTTTTAAATTGTATTTTAAAAAATAAAGTAAGTAAATACAAAACTTCCCACCATTTCTCTTTAATTGATCAACAAAGAGCCCAAAAAAAACCAAATAAAACATAATATTTAGATTAAGTAAAGTTAATTTATAAGGTTGTTATATAACGTGTAACAGAAAGGTGTTGTCAAATTTAAGGCTTGTTATGTGACCATTATACTGAGTGCGCATACCGAATTTTATCAAAACTATTTTTTTTTTTAAATATTAGTACAAACATTTTTTTTTATTTTTTCGTTCGGTCGTTTATCTATGATGAAAGGGGTATCAATTAAAAAAGTATGACTTTAAAAAGTTCTGTGCCGTAATAATACTACTACCATACACCGTTCTTTACTGAAATTTGACAAAGAGAAAAAGCTATAACTATGTGGGTATGTAATAATAATGAAATTATACCACAACTTTCTGTTACACATTGTGTAACAAAAACTACGTGTATTTTTCGAGATAGGCACATAAATGTAGTTATAAGTTTTATAAAAATAGGTGCCATAATAACCTCAAGCTATACCTATAAATAAAATATTACAACTAGAATATTAAACTAGCTTAAGTAACCAATAATAAATACAGATTGACATACCTATATATATAATTGTATTTATGTGTTAATGTGTGGCATACAATAACCTACGCAACAGTCTAGTCTAGTCGATCTCAAGACATAGCATGATTATTTTATGATAAAGTTCTTAATAAAGTAATCAAATAAGATATTAGGTACTTTTATATCAAAATCATCAAAACATTGTGAAAACAGAGAGTTCAGTGTTTGTGAAATACTAAACTCCCTGCTTATTATGTTTGTTACCTATGTAAATATATGTATTCAAGTTTAAATAAAACAGAAAAAATAAATAAAAATAAAAAAAAGTAAAAAAATAAAATAAAAAATGTAGGTTTTTAATATTAGGTAATTTAATATTATTAATTAATATCAAGTGCATAAAATATTCCAAATTAATGTCTAAGTTGAGTCTTAGTAACTCTTTACTCAAAGACAACATTCTTTTATTTTCAAAATTTTATAGTACTCTGATCAAAGACTTTCCAAAAGTCACTTGTCAGATCCGGGAATCGAGCCTGCCAGATGCAAAAAACATGTGTTTAAAATATGGTACCGAAGTGATTTGTTTCGGTGATTGACCCTTTTAATCTGAATTATAAAAATATAAAATGGTTCATCCTGTATATTTTTATTATTTATTTTGGTTTTTTATTGTTCGTAAGTATTGTATAATATAATAGTTTTATTTAGTAGTATGTAATGCTGGAAATAGATCTAGTGCACATTATTCAGATCGTTGACAGTTCAGGGCAAATGTTGCATGACAAATGAGAACGAGTGGATATTCCCTAAATTAGTGCAGTAGGTAGGTAACAATATTTTGAAAATACTGAAGTATTAATACAATTTAGTTTTAGTAACTTATACTTAATATAATTTTACTTCTTGGTGGCATATTCGGAAACACCAACTTATATTCGATACTTCGAAATTTAAGGGGCATAACCACCAAAATTCCAAAAAATAGTTTTGAATGCAGTTTATAAGATTCACAAAAATGCTAGTTACGAACCAATTTTTCAACAGCAATAAATATCAAATTTGTCAGGAGCGCAACACCAGAGATTTTAACTTAAAAAAAGAAATCCAGACACAAGTATGTCAGACCATGCTCAGTGTAGGGTTCCGGAGCCGTTGCCGTATAAAAAACCCGATTTGAATGATTGTACCAGCAGAAGAGCGTGTGTTCATGGCACTTACGCCCTTTTGTTAAATAACTTAATGACGGTATATTCGATCATTTTTGAAATAATTTAAATTTGAAGTATTTTTGGTAGTTACGTCCTTTGAGCCTCGAGGTATTGATATTTAATTTTCTATAAAAAAATTGCGAATATACGTCTTCAATCAAATTAAATTACAATTATTTGAGATAACAATCACTCAGTGGAGTCTAATTTATACTTCAAGACTACCAAAAAACTGAGGATCTACTCACATACGTTACCTAACACACACACACACACACACACACACACACACACACACACACACACACACACACACACACACACATACATTCACATAAATAATTAGATACTTTCAGCGGCACTTTTCACTCACTACCGATCAATGTAACATGATTACATAAATGTAATGTAATATTAACCACCACCAAACCACTGTTTTCCAAGATACAAGTTTTTACTTAGTTTGGAAAACAGTAACTGTAACTTTTGTACAATACATTTATACGTAAGCTAGCACCTAATATAAAGCGTAATTGTAACCTTTGTGTCAATAAATACTTTTTTATTTATTTATTTATTTATTTATTACTAAAGTAAATAATCTAAGTAGACATACAAGTTCTTCGTGATTGATAATACATTTAAGTTATATAAACATACCTATTGCTAATTAAATATCTTTTAAGTGTAAATTCACAAGTCACGCGAATGATATCCAAGTATATAGTAGTGTATATACAATATAAATGTTGTCAGTAGCTTAGCGTATCATAGGGACAAGGTTAAAGGTTACGTATCATAGGGAAAAGATGACCTAAGTTGGCCACATTTTAATTCTTTTTTTTTGTTATTAATAATGATGGCGAGCACACTGTCAGTGCTTCGAGATGAAAAACTTCTGCATCGCTGCCGACGTAGATTTTATGTATTATGAAACGTGCCGCATATTTCGGCGTTCTGAGCCAAAAACTATCTCTATCGATCTTGCCTGTTTCACACAATCCATTTATGTGTCATAAATCGGTATTCCATAATAAACTATACCTATTTAAATAAAGACGGCATCATACCTCATCAAACACGAATCGCAGAAATATTATATTAGTTATATCACTCAGTTATTGAATCAAATCGAATGATACTGACAGATTACTTTAATGTCGCTAAACAATTACATAAAAGAATCGTAATAGGTAGGTACATCATTTATTCATAACAAATATCATAGAATTTGAATGAGGCACACTTACATATATAATCACTATGTTATAGAAATAAAATAATAATTAAAAATAAGGACAGTGTTTGCACATAATTATATTATCTACTTAGTATCTAATAGGTGCAAATACTGTGCTAACCGTGTAACAACATCTAATTAATTAATTTTAAAATTATAACTGTACATAAATACAAGAGTTAACGTTAAAAGCGAAAATGTTTCTGATATAGATAAGGCAAAAAGCAACAGTCTTAAAGACTAATATAGGCTAGATTAACTTAAGGCCCAAACGGGGAATGAAGCAGTATATACCAAAGATAAATTATTATTTGCGAGGGTTGAACGAACGAAAGTATGACTCTTATAAAACCCAGAAATTTCGGTTTGAAGTAGTACTAAGGAATAGTAATGCCTAATCAAAAGGTTACAAAGAAACCTGAAAAACTACATAAACTACAAAGGTAAAAGACTAATGAACTGCCGGTGAAGTCAGAGAGTAAATTTATCTTCTAGTTTTTTTCATTCATCATTTCTTTTTAGTCTTATTCACTGTTTTAACGTGTCTTTTGTTTAAAACCCACTTTAAGCCAAGTAAGTAAATACGGGGAATTCATACCAATTTGAAAAGCATTTAGTTCATGGGATTCGGTTGGTATGAGTAGGTATTGCTATGAGCGATAATTGCCAGGATTTTTCCTCAACGACTTGTGTACCTTAAACAATTGATTAGATCCATTAGTTGCCACTGCAAAGTATCTACAGCAATTTATTGTTCTATGAGTCGCTCATGTTCTGTCCTCACCTATTCCGATAGGTATGTATGACTATCTATTAGACATCGTTTAAGATCTAGTTAGTATTGTTTTGAAGAGACGGGAACAAACTAAAGTGGAAACAGTTATGGTTTCTTTACTCTACTTTATTTGACACTGAAATATATTGTTTCTAAAGAAGAATTAATTTGTAATAACTAAAAATGTGAATTCTAAATAATCTAAATATTTTTTAGCAAACTTAATTAAAATAATAAACATTTTGACAAAGAGCAAACCATTCGAAAATCTCAAATAAAATACCTTAGAATAAATCTTTGTTCTGATAATATTTTTTGTCACCAAAACATAAATGTATAGATATCTAATAATTCGGAGAAAAAAGAAAATTTTATTTCATAAAGTCGAAACGAAAAAGGATCCACATTATAAATCTATATTTTACAAACAGGTGTTATTGGATAATAAATGGCACTTGTAAATTTATCTATGTATAAAATTAAACAAATTAATGTTATGTGTAACTATATAAAAAGCTTGCGCTTTATAATTATGCCCTGTAACTATTTTATTTATGTAACCTAATTCTTTATGTACCTATTTAATAATCCCTAATAATAATTTTAGAGGTTTCGCAAAAACGAAAGAACTTACGAGAGGATGCCAAAGGCATGACGTAATCCGTTGTTGTCATTTGTTTATTGTGTTTTGTTAAAATAATTGTGTTTAAACAATATATGTGTGTCTGTTCGTTTTTGACGTTTATAATATAATTTATATTAAAATTTGCGATAAGAGCTGTGCTTTTTCTAAATCTATCTTTCATCCCTCGTTGTTATATGTAGAATAAACGAATTGTATCATTAATTGTAGTGATTGTACCCATAAGTAATTAGGTGGCGAATACACATAAGCTTAAATAGCGACTATTATTATAAATACGAAAGTTTGGATTGATGAATGTTTGTTACTCAATAACAGCGAAGTGTCCGAACGGATTTTGATGACACTTTACAGTGATACCTATAGTTTATATGTCAGAACAAATTAAAAACAACGCGGGCCAAGCCGCGGGGAAAAGCTAGTTTATATTAATTAGAAAAACGTACATTTCTTTATAACTTTAATTTAATGTTTGAATATAAGTATGACGCGATTGTAAGCCATATATTATTCATCACCATTTAATCATACCTGCTTACATACGAATAATAACAAGCGAACGTATTACCATTAACATACCCGACTACGACAAACATTATATTTGGGCCCCGATTTTTAAAAGTTAAAGATACACATTTCATTTAAAGCCCTTACAATCATTCCATGATTTAAGTAATTAATCATAGAGTTAATGCAAACAATAGGTAGGCAAAGACTAATAATATATTTTTGAAACGTGCGCTTATAGCCCTTTAATTTAACACCTAACACGGCATATTAAAAAGCAAAAATAAACATGAGTATCTGACTCACATACTATGTCATTATTAGTACCTACCTAGGTACTAACAATATAACAAAAAAAAAATAACCTATGTCAACCGGATCGTAATAACGAATCAGGTAGGTACACTCCATTCAACGAAATCGAACGAGTCGTTTCAGCGCTATATTGTAATGTAAATACAAACGTACCTACAAAAACATAGATTGCGAATAATACAAACTTTCCTTTTTAGTTTCGCCACAGTCGGGTAAAAAAATCTGTGAAAAGGTGCGTAATTGCGTCAAAAATGTAAAAGTAAAAGCCCTGCGTCTAATTCCAGACAACATGTATTATTTCATAGCAAATGAAAAAATGGTTTTATTATGTAAAAAGATGTATAATGTAAAAAAAAAACTGGTAGTTATATCTACTGTTAGTCTAGAAGCTTTTAGACAAGCAGGAGATAGACGTACTCACAAATATACAGTATGTAAAAAAACCCTGTCTGATCCGAAAGAGGCGTGTGTATGTGATTATCTATATAGGTATTATTATGTAAAGCTGAATCTTTTTATTACTTTTTTAAGTATAACGCTGGCGGAGGAACGTGACATTTAACATAGTTAAAGTTTATATTGAGAAAAGAAGAAAGGAAGGAAACTTACATATTTCAATAATATGCATTAGAAATACATTGAACAAATTACAATAAACATAGCACACAAACACACTCTATGATTAACTTATTGAGTTGCGTTTATAGTAAAAAAAAAACATTAAAAGTATCTATCCAACCAATAAGGTTGTAATTAATTAAAAGAATAAATGTAATTAATAAACCTATGGTCTATTTTAGACCAATAGGCGATCCGTAAAAAAGAAATAAAAGTAAACTAAAATGTGGCAAATTTTCAAAATTTGTTATCACCATTCGTTTGGCTAAGAGCTCTTTAGAATAAAAACAATCTTTGTTTTGTCATGTGACTTCCGTCAAGATGTATTTTTTGCATTACTTTTTTCTTCATTAAATTTAAAAAAAAATACGAAAAAAAAACTTAACTACACATTAATGGAAGGAACAAGGATTTAAATACATGTTGTATATAATTGTTTTAACCGAATTTCTTGTCATTAATCCTGTGCCACACCGTTCGGCAGTTTCACAGCCGCCCAAATTCATTAAATGATTATATGGCTTACAATATTAAACAATGTACATTTTTAAATTTACTATATTAATTGTTAATAGTTAATATAGGCAAACTAAAGAGGATCCACCCTATCGAATGTTTATGTACATTATTGTATCGATTAGTAAAATCATACATCTAATAATAGGGAGCCTGGTGTCTTGAAACACAAGCCTTGAGCTTAGCTTAGGCACCAGTATTCCACCATAAATTACTAAAATATACTATATATCTAATATAAGATAGTAGTAGAATAATTGTAAATTTAAAATGAACGGTCACTAAGCATTTCTATGTAGGTATGAATTGTATCTGTAAGTTAATATTATTTTCTATACCTAAGTAAGGAATGAAAGCATTGTAAAAATAGAAAGTGCTTCATGTCTATTCACGGCATTTAATCGAGTACGAGATAGAAACGTTACATAATTAAAAACAATCGTTTTAAATAAGTAGGTATAGTAGCATTTATAGTGCTAAAAGAGGTAAATATTTATTTCAATGTTAACTTTAAGACATTTTGCCTACCTATTCAAAAAACAAATTTAGTATAGTTATAGCAATATCTAATAATTAGCTTTCAAATAAAATATTTATGCGATTAGGAGCCGTAGCTTAAAAAAGTCTGTAATGTGTACAAAACACGAAAGTTTACAAATATCTAATAGGTACTTTAATGAACGGCAACTTGTAAGCCCAAACATATATCATATACCTATAATAAGTATATTGTATGCTTTGTAGAATTTAAAATAACACATTATCAAATAAGAAATTTAATAATTCGTAAATAGCATGACAAAATAGAATATAAAATTTAATGAACACTGAACAGAATAAAATGAACAGTTATAAATAGAACTTGAGTAAACACGCGCGCTACCTGTAGTTAGATATAACTAACTACGATAATAATTAATTAATGTAACGTTAAATATAATCAACGAATACGCCATGAATGGGGAAACAGTAACACGTCAAAATATAGATTGAAGTCCAATATTACCTACATGTAAAACGATAGAAATAATTATGTCCTTGGTCAATAAAACATCGTTTACAAAATAGAAGGCAACCGGAGTCATGCAGTTATAATTTAATACATGATTATCAAGCAACTAGCAGAAACAGAACTGTTTGATGTATCTACCATCCACTGGTCTTGTCGATCGACATGCAATATGTCATTTAGCGCACTGAAACTGCAGTCACAATCGATCAGTCATATTGCAATTGTATATCTTAAAACTTTAAGAGTCGTACTCGTAGTATTAACAAACATCTTAGAAATCCTATTCCATTCTACAAAAAGACGTTCAAGTCGTTTTTATCCGACTAAGTCGAAAATTTTTGGAGCGTACGTGTATATATTTAATTTGCTAACGATTTAATGTTGCCTCTAAACGCTATTCTCTAAATATGTAAGATATAATTTTGAGCTTAGGTATTAGTTACATATCGTATTCATCAGAAATTTGAAAGATATTCAATATTGGAACTTGTTAAAATCATATTTTTCTGTCTCAATACACCAAGATTGTTTAGTTCGATTCAAATCTTGATTATTAGCCAATGGTAGTTTAAATCTCATCACAGCCATTAAAGTAAAATTTAAAGCACAGGATTTCTGCGGTACAGTACCTACTTAAATATTATTTAGACTCTTATTTAGACTCTAACTTACTTTTAACCTGTACAGTAGGTATGATAATAATAACTTGGCAGGAATGTACTCTTATAGGATTGGACTTATAAAGTCACCCATTAACTAATTGATATTTACTACGTCAAACGTAGTTATTAGAAAGGGATTTTTAAATACTTCAATCTAGAACTGACAGCGAGGAAAGAACTAGCTTAGACGTATCAAGCATACTTAAATAAATAGTGTGTACAACTATGGATGTTAAATTACCCATGACGTCAGGATGCAAGTGAAAGTACTACAAACCTATTTTATAATTAGAAGCCAAAAGTAACAAATTTGCAACGATATCTTTCAGCTATACAACAAGTAACTAAATCTTCTAAAGTACTAATATAATTGGACTAGAGAACTTGAGATAAGGTATTGGAAAGCTATTTATGGCGTGCATATTTATAGATAAAAAAGGGTGCAAAATGAGGTTGTAACAGAACATTTATTGGTGTCGTTATACGAGCGACGCGCGATCATATTAATTTCTGAGGTACTGGATTAATTTGAAACAAATGTGGTTAAAGATTTGTGTCAATAAACATTATCTCAAAATAGTTTGTAACCTTTAATATGTATCGTCTTTTATTTTTAACTAAAGAAATAGAATTCAATGTGTAATAAATAAAATCTTAAATGTGTACTTAGGAGTTCAAATTCAGCTATTTTACTATATGCAGTGTCTATTCAGATAATATCGATGACATAGTTCATACAAAATACGTACTCATTGAGCAAAAGCTATGATATTTCCTAAATCGATACTGCATAACTAATAATGTACATGAAGGTTTCACTATACTAAGAGCGGTACAGACATTAAAAAATATCAGTCAGATTTACTGACACGTTTCATACCTCTGGTGGAAAGAGAATTCAATTCCTTGAAATAAGTTGTTCAAATCACAAAAAATATAAAAATATCTTATATTTGATTCACTATATGTACTATGAAAACCGGATAAAGACCTAGCGTATTATGACCACCTTACTACAACTGTTCTGTATCTTACGCGTCGTAAAAATACACATCATACTAAAACTAGCTATCTGTTCCACCCAGTACCACTCTACATGTGCTGAAATCTTCAACTATCCTAACACTTATTGATGAGCTTCCTATTATGCATGTTAAATATAATTATTTTTCAGTTTCAAATTCGAATACTTGAGCTCATCACACAGTTTTGATAGATATTTTATTAGTACCTAACTACGCATTATTGTTATAACCATAGATTAGCCGCGTGGTTCCCGGCTTCAGAATATTAAGGACCACCCCTATCTTGTCCAGGGTGTCGTACAAGGCGACTAAGAGACCATTTCCCAGGTGGCTGGGCAGCAGCGTCCACTTGAGTATATAACATCTACTGCTGTCACCAATAGCTCTTCTATCATGTTGGTGATTAGTAGATATGATCCTATAATCACTTTTTACCTATTAAAGGCTATCGGTCTTGCAAAGAAAGACCGTTAGCCTTTTCCATTTTTTATTTATTATTTTTTATTTATTATTTTTTCATTTTTTAATGTTACACTTGAAGAAGTCTAAAAACCAAACCTCAATAATAAACGCAGGATTTTCTTTCTATTGAATCGACGAAATTATGACCTATGCTTTGTCATCTATCGGCCACAATATTAATATTCATTCATGACCAAACCATCTCTACCAATTTATTATGTGCTGTGCATCAATAACAAACGACAATCTCCAAGCAAAACATCAAACAACATTTTTGACATTCTCCTTCTTTAATTCCTTCTTTCGCTTAGACTTTTTTATTCTACCTATTTGTTTTTATTCTCTCTCAAATTTTACCATCTATTTGTTGCCCCTTTGCCATTTCCATTCCAGATTTATTGGCTTCAGCACATATATACAGATACTTTAGATGTTTCTTCTTCCTGATCTGAATTAAAACCTGTTACCATCTTTATGTCGTGCTGCACCACCTAACACTTCTTCTTTAGAACAGGACATCAAAACAATTTGATGTCCCGATCCACGCTAGTTACACACCATCGCTTAGGTACTCTTGACTAAAATCCAATGTTTGTAATATAATTTCATACATAAATCTACCAAAACTTCAATACAAAGTCTTCGGAAAGTACATAACAACATCCTGGTGGCACAAAGTTTGAAAACGAATTGATAATAATTAATGAATTTTCGACTTTCATTTACTCACACCATATTTCTCGTAAATGCAAAAATATCTACCTTAATCCTCAGATTGTTATGCTATCTAAAACAGATCTATTCGTGAAATATGATGGGGTGTTTCGGAAACTACAATATATAACCCGCCGGCAAATAGCCGTAAAAAGAACCCTACTAACCAGCCACATCATATTTCATGATATAGACCACAGTATTTTTTTTACAAACAGGCACCACATAAAAGGTAGAAAAATAGCACTGGCCTTCAAAAGTGTAATATCTCTTAGATTTTCTGTCTATTATTATTAATCTTTTTAAAATACTTCTATCAAATTGTGCCTTAAAAGTGATTATGTGGAATATATCTTATAAGTACTTTTAGGTTAAATGTTTGCCTTTCAGACTAAGGTGTACTGATGGGCTCACGACCTTAGACTGAAGGTATAACATGTAATTATAAGGTTATAACACTAATTTTTAGATACTTTAAATGTTGAATGGTATACCGGTAAGAATTGTATGATGGCGCTTCGCGTCCAAAATTAATAGTTCCGATATTTATAGACTATGAAATAAAAACAATAATAATAATAATTGTGGTGTATTTTATTTCTCCCCCCTGGATTCATGTGATTCCTGTAGAGTATGCCTTCCGAAACCACCGCTCGCGCCGACGACTCGCCGTTTTGACTTGGTGAGTTAGGCCACCTGGCCTTTTTTGCGGCAATCGTGAAAAAAAGAAACCCGGCGTTGGATTAGCCCATTGACCAAGTTAAAACCCAACGATGTCTGATTAAACCGATCGATTCTTGGGTCTGAACTTCATTTTTTTCTTTCAAATGCAACTATTATAATAATAAAGTAATTGGCAAGAAATGCCCATAAAATTGCTATAAAATTCTGCCAGCGACATCATAATTTGTTAAAATTTCTCTCTGTAACGAAGCAATAACAAAAGCCATAATAGTTCTTATGGACATGGCTAGATGGCAATTGCGCGGGCCCAACTCGTTTGCAACAAGGGAAGTAAATTTCCAGTTTAGTGACATAGATCGGCCTTCGCGCTGCGGTAAAGCGATCAAAAGTTTCGGGTTCGATTCCTGGGTCTGAACTTATTTTTTTTTTTCTTTCAAATACAATTATTGTACTATTTCTTTATACCTTCTTAGTCCAAAATATTGGAAAAGATAATAAACAAAAGACTGATACATTATTTGTCTTAAACTCAGTTTTGATTTAGAGCTAAAATGTCGACTGCTGATGCCGTATATCATCTGACTGACTAAGATCTAGCACAAAAGCTTGACCATGGTAACTACACAATAGGATTTTTTCTAGATCTCGCGAAGGGTGGAGTGTGGCACAGTGGGAGTGTGTTCGACTGCTACGCAAGGAGTCGTGGGTTCGATGCCCACACGGGACACCACTTTGTGTGTTCCGAGTCTGTATGTACTTTGTGTCCGTAACTTGTATGTTTGTAAAGTCTCCCGGGATACAGGGCTTTTACCCTACTGCGGGAGTCGTCTTTAAAAAAAACCTTTTAATTTAAATACCACATTGAAGCTTCAAGTCAATATTTGTTTATGCAGATTTTCAATTAATTAAACAAGTTTATTTTGCCCTGTACCAGTCACTATAAACTTACTGTATTACCACATGGGGTGGCGCTGGTCAAACATTGTTATTAATAATTGAGCGAACACAGAGAGCTATCCTCAAAATGTCTACGTTCCGCCCTTTTCTTTATCCCA
Source organism: Herminia tarsipennalis (assembly GCA_945859575.2). Lineage (NCBI taxonomy): Eukaryota > Metazoa > Arthropoda > Insecta > Lepidoptera > Erebidae > Herminia > Herminia tarsipennalis. Next base: position 24,738,162 of record OX243834.2, on the reverse strand, counting down.
CTAACTCTACCAATCTTGTGAAGTACTAACAGTTTGACAATTAATTATAATGAACATAGTAATAAAGCAGCACACCTATCTCCCCTACAGCACTGTATATACTAATATACGAAGAAAATATATAGTTTGCTATAGAGAAATAGCAATAAAACATGCTTTCACAGCCAAGTTCTACATCGTTCTTGGACCGCTTCTTTATAAAAGGCTAATACGATTGCAAATATTTATTCCATGACCCTAGGAAATTGTAAGAAGAATCTTAGTTTTGAAGTCCTCCAATATATGTCTTACTAGGATTCAGGGAAATTATTATTGTACTAAAGTAAATGTAGTTTTTACCCGACTGTAAGGAAGGGTCATGTTTTTCGCGCTTATCTTGTATGTAATATTCTTTATTACCTCATATTTTACAAACCACTGAACGGATTGATACAATAAAGACGTCGTTAGATTTAATAGAATAAATGTAGAATCGACTTTTCACAAGGTTGGTATTTTGCTTCCTAAGTAAATAAAGTTTTTTTTTATTATTATTAAAAATATCTAAAATACCCAGATTTCGTCCCTGACTCACTGACTGATGATAGTTGAAATTTGGTGTGAAAGCTAGTATTAGCACACAAATAACATAATAATTATAAAATCCTATCCCTTAAAATAGGGGAATGAAAGTTTGTATAGAAAGAACCTGGTGGGTATCAATGTTCTGTGGAAAAACTTTGAGGGGTACATCTTACCTATCAACAGAAAAGTGGCATTAAACAACAGCTGCATTAAATAAATTCTGGATTTGAACTGGAAACACAAATATTTTCAAAGGCACTGATATTATTAATTTATTTAAAAGATAGTTTAATACTCTGCAATTCCTGGAACAATTCAAAAATGTCATTGTCACGTTCTATTTATACTGAATAAATATTCTTACATTTTTATAAGTAATATCTATTTATAAATCATCATGAATATTATAATGAAGTGTTTACTGTATCATTTTAAGTTGTAATATCTTCATGTTAGATTAATATTTTATTTTAATAATTTAAAATAACCTTTTAGTAACAAGACGCAGTTTTTCATTCAACGTAAGAAAAACCTCCATTGTTACAAACTTTTTGTCTTGAAAATATATCTATACATTTTAGGGGCCGTCCCCACGGGCGAGAGAATCGCGACGATGCCGCTCTTCTATCGTCGGGTAGTCTCCACGACAAGCGATTATTCCGCAAATGTATCGTCGCGACTCGTAACGGAATCACCGCGTATCCGCGACCACTCGTAACGTAATCGATCGCCGTGCGGAAACACGTTCTAAGTGTTTAAATTAGGGACCAAACCAATGCCCTTTGCAGGGAAAGTACCTTAATTTAGTTAGCAAATTGTATTCAAGGGAAACATTATTTTAGTTTTTAAACTATAAAGAACTGCATTTAAAATTATTTCTAAAAGTCAGTTGCTAGAGCTGGGAATTGAACCGAAAAATAAACATGCTGTATTTTTATGATACTGATTGAAAGGACCAATCATAAGGAACAAATGTAATTAATGATTATTGCATCTAGACCATGAAATTTAACAATTAAATTTATAATGTGTGAACAGAAACACTAACTAATGGAAATAACTAAATAGATTAAGATGTGCGTTTAAATAATTAGTCCTTACTTATGTACCGTACCTTTTACAAAATGTTGTGCAATTGATTTATGAAAAGATTTAACCTTTGTATTATGGCAAATGATTTGTTTTTATGTGAACGATAATAAATTAATTAATTGAAATTGTAGATGGCAAAGTGTATACTTAAATATCTACTATTGAAAAACTACCTTGTATTTATTTTGACTATTCTCTTACCTTCTTTAGATTTTAGATGCAATGTTTATTACAGAGGTTTGTTCCTTACCTATAACTGACCCTTTTAATCTACATTTTAAAAAGACAGAATGTTTGTTTTCTACATTTAACGGGTTCGATGCTCTGCACTTGCAAGTGATTTAAAAAAAATCTTTAAAATCAGTTCTTGACTTCTAAAAATTAAAGAATGTTTCCTTTGAATAAAATTAGCTAACTCAAATATTTAAGGTTCTTTCCCTTCAGGAGACATCGGTTTGGTCTCGCATCCATTCTAGGGCATCCCCACGCCAAGGATTTGGCGTTGAAATTCCCCAACACCACGACGTGGCGACATGCTAGACTCCGTATCGAGGCTTCCAGGCCCACCAGGAAAGCCTCAAAATCAGCCAGACTTTGATTTGGGGAGAAGTACACGCCGTAAAGCGTGAGCCTTGGCCGACTGGCGACCCACTGGGCGTGTTTAAAAAAAAATAATTGTCAAAGCTATTTATCAACATAATGTATGTGGATAAACAGCTTTTACTATGACAACGATTCATGTAATGAAACCTTTTGCAAAGATTTCTACATCTTTTGCTATCGTACTACAAGTAAAACAGTTCTTCAAACTTCAAACTTTATTTTTGCAGAAAACACTGTTACAGAGTGATGTTATTGAATATGGATTTGGTGATTCGGTTTGAAGTGATTCTATGCAAAATTTGTTTCTAATCAATGAGAGATTAACATTGAAATAATAAGAGTATGTATTATATAAAATGAAATAAAAGTATTAAAGATAAAATTAATGTAATGTCATTGTAAATAATAAATAGTCAATAAGAATTATTTATTTATTAATGACAGCATTTAAATTATTTCAATGTCATTCCTAGAATTACAGTTCATTCATTTAAAATTAATTTTATTTAAAAGACACATGTTATAAACTCATAAATTGTCCTATTACTTGACGTCAATGTGAGGTCCTGCTAGGAAAAGATATCGTTAAGATATTCATTCAGGCTGTAGTAGCATTTATTAATTAAGAGGCTCTTTATTTTTTTCTTAAATAGAGGAGTATTCGTTGCCCTTATTGCTTTAGGTAGTTTATTAAAAATTACAGGAGCCATGTGAAACACGCTTTTGTGCATTAAAGCGGTATGGGTTCGACGCATACAGAGGCGAAATACGTCACGTTGTCTTCTATTATTGACCTCTGAAGCCAATGTGAACAAATTTGGATGGACCTTAACAAACATTGAGACCTCGTAAATATATAGGCTTGAGAGCGTTAATATGTCATACTCCTGAAAAAACGGTTTACAGGTTTCGATTATTTGAAGCTCAAATATAGCCCTTTTATATATACCATATACCATTTTTGTGCATTAAAAATGAGATTAATATCAGTGGAATTCCCCCAAAAAATAACACCATACCTCAGGAGTGAAGCAACTAAGCTATGATAAGCGGTCAACAAGGTATTAATATTTGAGATCTGTTATAATTCATGTAGCGCATATACTGATTTATTCATTCGTCTGCATAGTGTTTCAATATGAGATTTCCAATTTAATTTATTATCCATAGTAAGACCGATAGTAAATCTAAGGAACAATTATATTCACACGCTGATTAAAATGAATTATTTTAGTTTTTCCTATGTTTGCCTACAGATTATTAGTGTTAGTACTAGCCATGTAATGATTAAGACAAGGGTGTTGCTTATATCATGCTCATAGGCTGTTCGGTTATTACGCTTAATTACAACGGTGCTATCGTCTACAAAGAGTGTCATTGGGTTTGGATTTGCATTTGGAAGGTCATTAATGTAGATTACAAAGAGTAATGGACCCAGTTCGCTTCCTTGTGGGATACCATATTGAACTGAACGGCCTTTTGACAGAAACGTATACACCATCTTAGTTTTGATGTTAACTCTGTTAATTTGTGTAAAATTAGTGCGGATTTTGAGGTAAGTTTCAATTAGTTTTAGAATGTTGCCTCTTATGCCGTCTGTCTGAAGCTTATTTAATAGGATGTCATGGACCACATAATCAAAAGCTTGCGTCATATTCATAAAGATGGCGCAAATTGGTATTCTTTTATCGACATTAGACGTTACAATTTCCAAAAAATCATATATACTCGTAGCAAGATTGATCCCTTTTTTCTTTCTAAACCCTTTCTGCCGTGCCAATCCAAAAGACTGTAAGTCGACTTACAGTGTTTTCGCTTAACAATGCCCAATCAATTTCTTTATGTCTGTTTAGTACCCCTGATTGACTCTTTTTTCATTTCAACGGTTATTTTGCAAGATAAAGCAAGTAAAAAAACACTGTATTACGTTTAAAATAAGGTATAAACACGCAAATAAACTGTAACATAGTATACAGTGTTTTGTCAAAACAAACTACGCGCGTCGCTAGAAAAATACAGTGTCGCGTGCTCGCGCGTTGATGTTAGCCAACCAGCGTAAGTAGAGTTGACAACAGTATTACTATCTCGCTCTGTCATGCGCTATTATAGACTCTTCTTCCTTGTTTTTCACGTTGAAGGCGGTTCGGTTTACGCCAGTCGTGTGCCGCGCGCTGAGACCGCTGGTTGCGGTTGTGATTTGATCGGATGATTGCGTGTTTTATTTGCTTTAATTAGAGTAATCAGATGCACCTGGGGAGGGATGTAAGGGGGCGCTTCACCATTTTTCGCTCCAAGCCAACCTATCCTGCACGCGGTACATCCTGCTGTACAACGAACGAGGCTCTGGCGACCGGCTGGAGGCGGTATAACCATCACAATTTAAGGCGTAGCTAAAGTAAAAGGTCAGTGACGGGCTGCAGCGTCACTAATGCGAGAGCTACGCCCTGCGATCGCCAACCCGCCTGCCCAGCGTGACGAATATGGGCATTACTCCAAATGCACGAAGCACAAAAGCCACAGCCCCCAGTTCCCGGCAGTCACATGGTGGACATGGTGGCATCCACGGTAACGGCGTGGCGGGGGGTGCTAAGAATCTCCGGGCTACGGAAGGCCACCACAACCGACTGACCCTGGCGACGTATAACAGACGCACGCTACGGCTAGACTCGCATCTGGCACAACTTGAGGTGGAACTTGGGAAGATTAGGTGGCATATCCTCGGGTTAAGTGAAGTCCGAAGAGAGGGAGAGGATACCATAACCCTTGAGTCAGGCTACCTTATGTACTTCCGCGAGGGAGACCAACAATCCCAAGGTAGTGTTGGGTTTCTGGTAAATAAGTCCCTTTCTGACAACGTTGTGGAAATGTCTAGCGTGTCGAACAGGGTAGCGTACCTCATTATCAAGCTCACCGAGAGGTATAGCCTCAAGGTAGTGCAAGTGTACGCACCGACCTCGGCACATCCAGACGACGAAGTGGAGGATATGTTCGATGACATATCGAGGGCCCTCCACTCCACCACTTAGACCCACTACAACGTTGTTAGGGGGGACTTCAACGCTAAAGTGGGAGTACAAAATTGCAGCGAATTGGTAGTAGGATCCCATGGATTTGGAAGCAGAAATCATAGGGGGCAAATGCTAGTAAACTTCCTCGAACGGGAGGGGCTCCTCTTGATGAACTCCTTTTTCAAGAAACGGCCCCAAAGGAAGGACGTGGCAAAGCCCCGACACTATGACGAAAAACGAAATCGACTTCATCATGACGGACAAAAAGCATATATTCAGAGACGTCACCGTGATCAACAGGTTTAATACCGGTAGTGATCACCGACTTGTCCGAGGCTCTCTGAATATCGACTTCAAGGCGGAACGTGCCCGTCTGATGAGGTCCAGGCTTCGACCTACTTTGCTCCAAACCATGATAGGATCCGAAGCGTTCAAGTCAAACCGGGATAACCGAATTTCTGCCATGGAAACCACAACAGACGTAAACCAGAAGCTCGTAAATGTGGTTCTGATACTCAGGGAAGAAGGTACGAGATTTTGTGAAATGCAGCGTAAGGGCAAGAAGTCAAAGCTTTCGGAAAAGGCTTTAGGGCTAATGAAAAAACGACGTGAAAACCCACCCGTCACTTCGTCGGAAAAGCGCGCTCTAAACCAAGAGATCAACAAGCTTATACTACACGACCTTCGGTGCTTCAACACTCTTTTGATTAAAAGAGCGATCGAGCAGAACCGGGGTCAAAAGTGTTCGTACAATCTCTTGGAAGAAGCCACCTGACGAAGTTGACCAAGTAAAGAAGTCGTTTCTTCGAAGCCGGCAGTCCTCTCTGAAGTGGAAGGCATCTATGACTGGTTATAGGCTTTGCATGCATCTCGACCTGATCCTGAAAATGAGGGCCCTAGAGCAAGTCAACATTGACGAAATCGTGCTGGCTCTTAAACAGCTAAAAAATGAAAAAGTCCCTGGAGAGGATGGCGGAGTACGGATTTACCTCCAGCCTTTAGCAGCTCTGTTGTAAACAGAGCTGCTAAAGGCTGGAGGTAAATCCGTACTGAGGGAGCTCCAAAAGCTCTTTAATGCTGTATCAATCCCTGTGTCTAGCATTCGTGGACTATGAGAAGGCCTTTGACTCGATTGAAATCTGGTCCGTTCTGGAGTCACTGCAGCGATGCCAAGTAGATTGGCGATATATACAAGTGATGAGATGTCTTTACGAAGCCGCCACCATCTCCGTCCAAGTACAGAATCAGCAAACAAAACCTATACTATTGCATCGAGGAGTGAGGTAACGGGACGTTATTTCCCCGAAACTGTTCACAAATGCAATGGAGGATATGTTCAAGACGCTGCACTGGAAAGGGCGGGGCATCAACGTCAATGGTGAATACATCTCTCACTTGCGATTTGCAGATGACATTGTCATCATGGCGGAAACGCTGCAGGACCTGCAACGGATGCTGAATGACCTGGCTGACTCCTCTGTACGCATCGGCCTACGGATGAACTTGGATAAAACCAAGGTCATGTTCAACCGGAACCGACAGCGGTGCATGGCGCTGTTCTCGAAGTTGTTCAAAAATATGTGTACCTCGGGCAGTCATTGCAGTTAGGTAAAAACAACTTCGAGGACGAGGTGAACAGGAGAATTCGGTTGGGTTGGGCAGCGTTTGGTAAGCTACGTCAAGTCTTCTCATCGTCGATCCCACAATGTCTAAAGACTAAAGTCTTTAATCAGTGCGTCCTACCCGTCATGACATACGGAGCCGAAACGTGGACACTGACGGTACGGCTGGTCCACAAGTTCAAAGTCGCTCAACGAGCTATGGAAAGGGCTATGCTCGGAGTTTCTCTTAGGGACAAGACAGAAATGAGGTGATCCGGCAGAGAACGTTAACGGCAAAGTTAACGACATAGCCCACCGGATTAGCAAGCTGAAGTGGCAGTGGGCTGGCCATATTAGTCGAAGAACCGACAACCGTTGGGGTAAACGAGTTCTTGAGTGGAGACCGCGGCTTGGCAAACGTAGTGTAGGTCGCCCTCAGGCCAGGTGGAGTGATGATTTACGCAAAACGGCAGGCTGGCAGGAGCTGGATGCGAGAAGCCGAAGATAGAACAAAGTGGCGTGCAATTGGAGAGGCCTATGTCCAGCAGTGGACTGCGATAGGCTGATGATGATGCACCTGATCTCGATAAAAATATTGATTCTGATTTGTAATCGACTTCAAAACTATTTTTTTATATTGTTTTACTATATATATTGATCTCAAAGAATAAAGTTCATGTTTTTAAAAGTTCATGTTTTGTTACGTTTTTTGTTTTAATATATTTTTTAATTTTAGTATATTTACTTACTTTATTACGTTCTTTATTACGCTATTGATCTCATAGAAACCCAAAGAAGTTTGTCATTATGATGTGTAAGCTTGTAAAAATATTAGAAGACCTTGTTATGTTTCCTTTATGATTCTAATAATTATACGCAAGTGCATTAAAATATTCATTAAAGTTTATTTTGCCGTCATTTAACCGGTTTTATTTATAAATTATCTAATTTTTGATAAACCTCATCTATCTTTTCAAAACACTGTATGCTTGGATACAGTGTTATAGTATAATTAGTTTATAAAGTTATAACACTGTACTATGTTTTACAGTGTTTTACCTCGTTAGGAATTTATTAAAATTTTATAATTTGTCTTGTCAATACAAGTTTGTGGCAATATATCTTTTCCCTACTAAAATTATTTAAAAAATATAAAATAAAATATATATATATATATATACATAAAATTATTTAATATTGACTAATTACGTTTAAAATAGGCAAATGATCATCAAAACGATATTTTGTCAAATATCTCAAAAGCGGATTTTGAAAGTTACAGTGTGTTGGCTTGGCAGGGCAGTTCTGCTCTTTAGCTAAAATGTTATTGGTTTCAAAATATTTTACAAATTGACTGTATATATATTGAAGTAATATATTTTTTATAGGCATTTCTTGCCAATTACTTTACAAATACAATAATTGCATTTTTGAAAGATAAAAAAATTTGAAGTTCAGACTCAGGAATCGAACCCGAGACTTCCGTAGCCAAACCGGGGCAAGAAGTGAACCACCTATCTGGACTATGTTACTAGACCTCAAATTTCTCTATCCCTTGATGCTCGCGAGTTGGGCGGCGCTCTTGACGTTTACATATGAAGTGCCAGTAGTGAGGCAGTTGGTCTCATTAGTTTTTGAACTTTTATTTAACTATATTGATTATATACTTAGCCATAATTATATTTTGGAATATGAGAGCCTCCTTTATAATTCCTCAAGAGCTCGGGAGTCATGAAGATTCTTGAGCAAAGAACAAATATATAAATTATTATATATCTGACTGTGCTGAGAGCCACATAGGCTTGACTTTTAGCGTAGCTTTTAGCAAATGCTACTGGAATTATATATGTGTATATATATATATATATATATATATATATATTATTTTTTTAAGGATTACAAGACGACTCCCGCAGTAGGGTGTAAGCACTGTGTCGCGGGGGACTTTACAAACATACAATTTACGGACACAAAATACACCCAGAGTGTGGGAATCGAACCCACGGCCTCTTGCGTAGCAGTCGGACACACTCCACCGCGCCACAGAGGCAGTCTAATATAAATATTATTATTTCTGAGTGTCCCACGTATGTGTATAATTTTTAGAGTAAAGCCACTGCTCTATTAATGGCATACGACCACATTTTCTGACGACAGTTTTTCTAGGCCTGTTGTCAACGACACGGTTTTTAGAGTTCTAGCCAAAATGGGTCTGTCTGTACGTCAGTATGTTACAGGTATTTTACTCAAAAACAACACAATGTATATGGATGCAATTTGTAGTATAAGTGTGGCCGCTACTTGGTTCGATAGCTAAATATTAAAAATAAATATTTCTAGGAGGGGGGGGGGGCACTCCATATATAAGCTGATATTTTTTCACCAAAAGTCTGCGTATGGCACATCATTCGACAGGTCTTTTAAAACATAAGATTTCCAAGAAACTTTTTTGATTACCTAGGTGAATATTTTTGGAAATATTTTGGGTTCCACATTACTAGAAACTGCTGCGGAACCCTACAATTAGCATGTCCGAATTGTTGACCGCGCCTTAGGGTATAACATGCGAGCTTTAACAAGACACGGTTTCCACCATTTTTTAATTTTTCCAATTTGCAATTAATGGCTTCAATATGAATCGTATCGGTATTATCCTCTAAAAAGATAGATCAATCCTTTAACACAAAAATGGATGATGGTATTACGAAACCAGACCACAAAGAACATCAAAATAAATGTAATTATTTATTACTTGAAAAATAAATAAAATGGTTTAGGGCCGATACCACCAAGGTTGCGGGTTCAAGTCCCGCCTGTGACGATTTTTTTCCTCCACACATTTAATATGTAAACATCTAAAGAAGGTAACAAAAACGACACTTTAAAATGTTCTATTATTTATTTTTAAACTGGAGAGAATTTCGACAATTCCATTATCTAAATATAAGTTACGACACCATTTAATACTGAACAAGAACAAGTACTTACATAGTTTGGTTTATATTTTATTGCAAACAGATAATGATCCTTACATTGAAATCAATACAAACTTATTGAAAAATAAAACTTGAATAATTTCTATTTAATATTAAAGGAGAGTGTAAGTCAGCTCGGTCACACCTGATCTTAAGCGTAGTTGCGTAGTATGCGTACTCTAACATGTAAACTAGTCGGTAGTTTATATATTAGAGCTCGCATACTACGCAAGAAATTCGATTTCTGGTTAATAATTTGTACATTGATCCTGCGTCACATAATTTGAGACATAGGTCAATCAAAATTTTACCTAATGTCTATGTTCATATTTAAATTATAGTTTTTCTTCATTAGACCAATTAAAAATCAACTAGAAAGCTGTATATCAGAGGCGAATGGTTAACATTTTCCTAAGGTAACTTGATACAAAAGTATGTCTAGCTGGACACAGTTCTTTGTAGTTTTGTACCTATAAGATTATGTCAATAATCCCGCCAACTACGCCGAAAGTAATCGTGTTTTATGGACCCTCCGTCACTGCTGTCTATTACCTCTAGTTCTGTTCAGCAATTCCGTAGACAGAGCTGGTGAGTTTTTTTTACACATATTGTCAAAACAATTTATTCTTACTAACAGCTGACATACTAACTGCAATATCAGATAAATACTTATTATTAGGTACAATTTTTCAACACATAATCCACAAACATAACGTACCTATCTGACATAATAAAATGCAATGGCAAGATTGTCTATAATATATCCAACATTTATTTCTTAATACTAGGTACTTACTTAGGTTTTTTAAAATTGTAAAAATGGTTAAGTACTTGAATTATATAAAATTCGTGGTCGTAGAAATAATAATTCAGATTAAAGTATTTGAGTCAAATATTAAAATGTTGTTTGCATTCTATATTCACAGAGTATCTAGATAATTGAAATCATCAGTAACGGCAACTAGCGATGAGCTGTAATGTCAGTCAGGGATGGTCATGCTCACTAAAATATGTGGTGGCTGTGTGGGCTGGGTCGTCTTCCTACCCTCCTTTTAGTCAAATGGGATGATGGCTGACCGATGCGTCATACCTCAGACCTCATTATCATCTTATAGGTATATTTTTAATTAATGGTTAATAAATATTTGTATGTCAAGTAATTTTTCTTACATTAATCGAATCTATGCTCCCATCCACATCATAGGAGGCTATTGCATTTAAAACTTGATTATACCCACTTTACGTAGGTACTATGGTTACTGCTTACATGAGTTTCATGGTGTTATGTTTGCAGCACCTTACTGGCATAATGCCAATACACAGGTACATACAAAAATAATGTAATAATTGGCATTAAAAAAATGGTCATGAGTTTTACTTTTGCGAACTTATAGAATCATTCTATTCCAAATTCTGTCTGACGTTCAAAAGCAAAGCATTCTGTAATCTATGTGAATAATACTTTGACTTTGGCGTAGATAACCAACAATATCTACTAATCAACAACTGACTGTAAGTACATTGTCCATATCCATTCATAAGCGGAATAGCAGAATATCGTTTTTCGTTAATTGTAATTATAATTTCAAGCACAACGAGGGTAAATAATATTAATGGTTTCGCTAATGGTACTGCAATGAAAACTCTAACCCAATGTGAACAACGGATTTGATAGCTGAGGTTTGTACATACTTATACATATGGTTCATATAAACCTTTCATTTGTAGGAAATAATAGCTTTACCGATCCTATGTTCTGGCGCTCAGTGTTATCTGACATAAATGCACTGAACATAAGCTAGACGTGAATATATCAATATCGGCTAATTTAGATTCTACTGTGACCAATGCGATAAGCAGCAGTTAATAACCTGTTTGCAACTACACAGTTCTCAGCATCAAAACAAACAAATGTGTAAGCTGGAATACAATAATCAAATGCATAGAGAGCTAATAACAGAGATCATAATTTTGTTTTGAACTATCAATAAAACCTAAAGATACTTTACACTGCTTTGAAATATTTCAATGCCTACATATCGTATGCCACGATCTACCTACTCATATTTGACAGCGAGATAAATATGCAACTACGGTCAACATTAAATAACCAACTTGGTTTAAGCGTATTATGTTTTACCTAAATATAACACACGTAATTAAATAAATAAATAACACCCACAGGCGTGACGTGAATTGAATCCAAATTTCAAAATGCCATTACAATTTTGTTTGATTTACTGATACGCCTAGAAACACAAAACATAAAATTATAAACTAGTATCACACACTATTCTGCAGACATATTAAATAGGTACCTACTATATTCTCAGAATAATCACATTTCGATAAACGGACATAATTCGCAAGTTTTGTACCAAAACAAATCCTTAATCGATTAGAAGGCAACCTCTATTCAAATCAACTAATTAGTTTCGCTACGTACAATTAAAGCTTTTGCTCGACGACTTGCATTGGAAGCCGCTCTATTACAAAGTAACTCTAAATAGGCATCTAATCTATGCATCACGTTACGTCATCATCATTGACGTATGAGAGCACGGCATCTCAATTTATTTGACCAGTTCATACTTCATACACAGTTTGTACACTGGGCCAGGTAACGATGTTCAACATCGGAGCTTCTGGCCGGTCCCGGCTGGCTCTACATTATCCATAATCCGGTGGATTTGTGCACTTGAAGGTCGCAGGCGCGAGCCTCGACGGTCGCACCGCCTCTAAACTCGAGGGTTTGTCACACTTTCAATGTCAATTCACACCTACCGGTAAACACTTGCACTGTTTCACCTTTTGTAATCGCTTGCGCTTAAACGGCGGGTTCTGGCCTGGACAACGCAGCGTCACTGTCACCCAGGTGAACTTTTTAGGCCGACAGAACGAACAGGATTTGAACGCGGGCTGCGGTCGATCGGGGTTGTCGCGTCGCCGCGGACCCTTCGGTATGTAAAACGAGTTGCACTGTCCGTAACAGAATTTATTTATCACTGTGGTGGGCAGACAACCTGGCTCACGAATTTTTTGAACTAGAGGCTCGGTTTTACACCAGTCTTCCTTGAGATAATCCTTCTTAGTCACTACAAGAGCATTCTTCGAGGATTTCAAAATACTTCTGAATTCCACTCCTGATGGCAATTCCGTCGGTTCCTCCTGTTCGGGAACCGACACAACCATGCCCGTCTCCGAGCTGCCATCGCCGAGTTCATTTCTTTGCACGAAGGATGTAGACGATGCCGCCGTGGCCTGCTCTGATCGACGTCTCTCAAGGATTGATTCCACTTCTTTTATGTTAATGATGTCCATGACCGAGTCGGTAGGGGTGAACGGCTTCCTACTGCCGACGCCAGCTCCGGCGCACCCCCCGCATGTAGCAAGGAGCGCCGCGGCCGCCAGCCAGATATGCGACTTGGATAAATTCTCCATCTGCAACAATAAAACACGAATTTTAAATTGTATTTTATGATAGGAATTAAATTACCGTTCAAATAAGAAATCGCGATAATGTTAGAGTAGGTTTCTCTAGAGCGGATGTCGTAGGCTAAACTCACGTTATATCCAGAGATGGGAGGCGACATGTTGTAGGCAGTGCGTCGGTGTAGTCGGTCCGCGAGCGGCGCGCTGTGTGCGTGTGCGCGGGCTCGGCCGGCGGAGCGGTAATGAGCGCAAGCGCGCCTGAATGGACCACCGCTCAATGAACGAGGGATGACTCACGCACCGCGCCTCCGTCATAGAACCGTTACTACCAACAGCAACGCACAGATGCGACACTCCATGTGTTTAGGATTACTATAACAATAGTTTACAATACGCCTTCTCTGTTTAATCAATATAGTTATTTGTAAACAATGGATTGTAAATAAGCGACTCCGTGGGAATGAGTTGTATCGAAGGTAAAAGACAGGTAAACCTAACCTAATCGTTATCATAATACCTAGTCCGGCAATAAGTTACAAATAAAAATGCATTTTTTTTTTAAATTAAGCTATGTATTATTTCTAAAACTTTTATGTACATATTTATTAAAGTCTCAGCAAAAAATAAAAACAACATTCTATTCAAAATGGCCACCTTTGACTTTTATACAGGCCTTTAATCTGTCTGGCCACGAATCTATGGATTTATGCACTGTTTTCATGGGAAATTTCGCCACTTGCATTTTCGCTTGCTCCAGAGATTTTTAAAGATACTCAATGTCGCCGTGTCGTTTAGAGCAAGCCATGTCCTCTAAAACTGACCATAATTTGTAGTCTAAAGTCCTGAACGTTACTTTCAAGCCAGGCTTGGGTAGTTCTTGCCTTGTGACCAGGTGCAGAGTCCTGCTGGAAAGTCTACGGTACATTTTTAAAAAGTGTATTGCTGAGAGGTTTCACAACACGATCCAAGACTGTCTCTTCATACACTTTGGCTGAAGTTTTCACTCCTTTTTCACAAAAACATAGCTTTGTGACGCCTTGATAAGACACACCCCACCAAACCATCACTGACGCAGGATGATGACCACGCTGTACCTTTCCGACCACTTGAGCAGCTTCTTCAGAACTGTGAGCGTACACTTTATCATTTTGCTTATTGTTGTGCTCTTTAATCGTGATTTTTTTATTATCGGTAAAGAGGATATTTCTGTGCCCTTCACCTGCATATAGCGACATAAGGCGTTTTGATCGATCCACTCTCTTTAATTTAAGCTTCAGGTCTTGTTTTATAATACACGACAGAGTCCTAGCGGGAATCTTCATTTCTCGCGATAAGATTGTTTGCTTTCGACGAATTCTGGCTTTAACAGCATTAACAGCCTTTGTAGTTCTAACAGCACGCGGCCGCCCCGATCTTTTATGGTCTTCAACAGAGGAAGTGTTGTTGTATCTGTTGAAAGTACGATATACGAACATACGGCTGATACCAAGCTTTTGAAGTGTCTGGAATATGACCAACGGCTCCATATCCACTTAGTGCAAGGCACAAAGTGGGTATGACCACCGCAATCCTTATTCTTTAACACCCCAATCCATATTATAATTTGATAATGAACACGAAAAAAATTGTGAAATTACGCGAAATCTAAAGAACTTATAAAAATAATAAACGTGTTCCAAATTCAAAGTAATTTAAAAGTTTAAAAAAGGTTTTTTTTTATGTAACAGTATTTATGGCCGGTATGTATATTACGGGTATTAATCGCGTGAATACTTTAAGGTAAAATACCATAACTTATTCACACGATAATAGCCCGACGTTTCTAACCGCTTCAACTTTAAGACGAAGGTTCGTACTTTATTCTTCGAAGAATCCGTTGAGTTATCACGTTAGTATGTCAATATTTAATTATATGGTATGTATGTAATATATTTCTTTGTATGTATTTATGTATATTTATTTGTATGTATTTGTGCAGACTTACCTATATTATTATTTCGTTTTCACGTATTTTTTATTATTACATAGTTTATCTGCCAACAAGTTTATTGCTCCTACGAGTACCACTATTTGTATCTCTACATCACCCTAAGGTAGACTGGCAGAGAATGCTTTTAGCATTAAGTCCACCTTTGTACAACTTTGTGCATAAAGTTTTAAATAAATAAATAAATAATAAAAGACGCTTAGAAAGTAACTCATTTTAAAATTGAACACCTGCATGAGGTACCGTTACACTTTCCAAATCTTATATTTTTCACATTGTTATTTATTTCGAATACCTTATTTTTTTATTTCTTAAAGATTAAGCAAAGTTGAAGTCTTTGTAGATTAAGGGAAATTCTTTTGTTCTTTGGGAATGTAATCCTTAATTTGACTACACTATGATGTTCACAGTGTGATCTAACTAAAGATAAGGTACTTAGCCAAAGAACAAATAAATCCCCTCAATCAACAAAGACCTCAACTTTTTCAGTACCTACTTTGACTGCTGCGAAAGTACCTTTTTCGGTCATTCATTATTTTTTTATAGTAACTAATTACGTACGACTGAGCCAAATAGAAAAAAACATTACTTAATAATTTGATAGTTTATTTATTAATTAATTTATTGTTTAAAATGCCTGATCCTCAGTGAGGACCACGCGGTATCGGTACAATATATTCATTTGACGCACAATAATTGATGGGTGATGAGATTTTCTCACCTATCGTGCGGCGGCGGCGCCAGGCTGAGGTTGCAAGCGCCGGCGCACATGGTGCTTCGCTTCCGCCCATTTGTGCCCACAATACCCATACAAACTGAACGAGCATAGCCTTCTGCGAAATGTAGGCGACGTGTGGGTGCAAGCTCTTTCAATTACGTTTTAAACAATTTTTTTAACAAAGTAAGTACGTAGGTAGTTACGTTAAAGTTTGGCTCCGGATGCCTGCTTTGCGAGTCTATTATTATTTTTCACCTATTGTCAAAAATATATGTCTAACATATAAAGTTCTCGTGTCACGGTGTTTGTAATTTAACTCCTCCGAAACGGCTCGACCGATTGTCATAAAATTTTGTGTGCATATTGGGTAGGTCTGAGAATCGGACAACATCTATTTTTCCTCCCCTTAAATGTTAAAGGTAGTCCACAACTATTTTTTTTTTTATTTTAGCTAAATTTTTATTTTTTTATGACTGGATTAAAAAATACATACAATCCTGAATTTTCACCCTTCTACGATCAACCCTTATTTTTTTAATTACCTCTATTTTGCTAAAACGGGTTAATTTGACGCAGACGAAGTTGCGAGGGTCAGCTAGTAATAATATATAAAGGAATCCAGTGTACTCAAAAACACGCAAGATTTGCCTATTTTTTTTATACGTTAATTTTTGCCCAAACTCAACTCGCGTGGATATCAGATAGGTATCGTCAGTACCTAATAACGTGAAATCTGATGTACCTACTTTTAATTTTCAGAAATATCCGTTCAGTAACAAGAAACATTAATATAGGCGAACACGTTTTACATTTTGAAATACCTATGGAATAAAGGTAAGATAATTTTAATTTGCAGTTATTTAACTGCAAATTAAAATTATACAATTTGCGGATTTTCTATAAACCTGAAAACAAAAGACGTTAGAAAAAAAAGGAAAACTGTCTTAGGTACAACAGCCCTGATCCTGACCTTGACCGTTCCAGGGGATACTAGGCAAGTGGCATTATCTGTAAACGTTAAGTGTGAGCGTGGGTCTGTGGAAAGCAAAAAATGTATCGATTTATTATTAAATTGAAAGAAATTTTCTTTCTCGTTGTACTTTTGACATATAAACACTAGCACTTGGCTTTTCTATTTTTTTAAATAAGGAAACTAGCAATGTGGAGTTGAGTCCCATATTACTAGCAATCCTGTTAATAACTCCAAATAATTCCAATTGTAATGTATGTCATGTCGCTGCAATCGCCATTCGCTGTTGCTTAGCAGCCAATCAATAACGTAACACTTTTTCGTGCGTGCACCCGGTCATCGATTTATAAGACGTTATCCCAAAAATCCATGCGTTACAATTGGAAATAACGTTATTAACAGAATTGCTAGTACTATGGGACCCAATTTCACATTGCTAGTTATCTTTATTTAAAAAAATAAAAAAGCCAAGTGCCAGTGTTCATATGTCAAAAGTACAACGGGAGAGAAAATTTCTCTCAATTAAGATGAACTGATTTTTGGGATAACGAAATAAAAGGTGTAGGGTGATTATAAATCTATATCGTCACAAGCAACCCACGCTTTTTCACGATAAACTGTTTTTTTTCCTAATAACGCTATTTTTTAACTAATAGAAGATTACTTTTTAGTAGGTACAGCTATTTACATTTACAAACACGTATTTTTTTAGCTTTTTAAATTATTATTTATTTTTCATTTTTTGTTGGTTCCCTTACTTGGGGTTTAATTTTTCAAAAACACCAAAACACGTTTTCTTTATTTTAAACCAATAAGCCAAATACGAAATTCCACACATCTTACTTCAAAACTGGCCGAGTTTTAGCGGATTGTATTGTCATTGTCATCGGTCCTTGATAAGTACCTATGCGAAGTTTCAATTAAATTCGACGTTCTGAAATGGGTCAAAATCACGTTTAAAGATTCCGTTACATACTAACATACGTATAAAGCTAATAAAAGCGTGTTAAAAAGTATACCTACGTACAATAAATTCTTATTTATAGCTTTTTAGGAGTTATTAGAAGAAAATGACACCATCATCACCACCACTATCGCTTAATTAGTTTATGTGAAAGCTTAATTTGGAGGTTTGATTTGTAACCAGGGCAATTAGATTTACAATACCTACCTAAAAAAATTTGAAAATGCAGAAACTGAAGTAACATGTTTGTTTTGCATTTTAGTTGAAACATCAAGTAATCCAAACAGTTCCAAATGTTAGATCTAAGCCGTTGGTCGTCTTGTTCGGTACCCCAACAGTATCAGAAATTCTTCCGTGAAATAGTAATGTTAACGCATCACTGCGTTACGGTTGAAGGGCACTGTAGCAAGTGTAATTACTGGGCAAATGAGATTTACGACCTAATGTCTCAAATAAAGAGCGCAAAGTAGTGACATTCAGATCTCTGCCAGACAAGGATTTGGGTGGCACTGATACTGTTATGGGGCTAGCGTGACGCGCGACCATCAGGCGCACGACCTGCTCGTCGCTTTATATAGTTGTATAAAAAAACATAAAGGAAAAGTTTAACCAGACTCTAAAACAAAAATTGTTAATGATGAAGGTTACTGTGTAAGCTTATTTTGTGGGTATGAATGAATATGAATAAAATAGTAGACCGACTAGTCGGTGATTCTTCCGACTAATCGTAGACTACAAATTTGGTCGAAGAGTCGGCTTTACCGGCTAGTCGCTATGTCTTAAATGATAATACAAACCAAGAGTAGTTTACAATATAAATACAAATTGGCAGTAAGTATACATTATAAAACTAAGTTCACAATATAATTTTAGTTCATTGTAACTTATGTAAATAGGTCCAGTAACATACTTATTAGACGCCACCACATACCTACCTATTCTATTTAATCTTTAAACTGGTTGAAATATTCCATTATAATAAAATTACATTACAGCTATTCATTCCAAAGAATCTCAAATTCCTTAGCACAGAGGAAAAATTTTATGATAAAAGGAAGTCCTTTTTAAATTGTTACTTTATTTTTTCTATTACTACAGAGGCGCTTAGACGGCCCGACGAAGGAATTTCATTCATTCATTCATTCAAGTGATCGTTTTGTGCACGCAGGGATTTAAAAAAAATGAGACCATAATAGGCGTTAAGGCGACCCTTAGCGACAGGCCGTCTACATCACCCACGCGTATACAGCGGGTTCCACTTCCAAACTACTGTCTCTCTTGATAATATTAATATTTTGAAAACCAAAGATAGGTCTACTTATAATTTTTTAGGTAAACTTTAATAACCAAAATATTAATTATGTTAGACCTGATTATATTATATAGGTACTTTATTAATACCTGAGTAAAAACGTTATCAAATTAAATCTTAACATTAGTTTTTAATTGTTTACTTTTTAAAGATGTTTATTTTATATGTTGTTTTATTATCTTAATTTAGTACCGTTTAATCTATAATAATTTACAAAATCAATATTATTAAATAATATTTTCCATAAATAACATACAATATTTACGATATTTTCCATTTTAATGATTCATTACTGCGCAGTTTTACGATACATGATTACAGGTATTTATGTAGATGAACTGTATTATAATATATAAGTATAGTAATAAATAAACTGTGCACTGGCATATATTGACAAATGATAAACACACGTGCAAATCGATTCTAAACTGTTACTTATTTGTCTTATACTTGTTTACCTTTTTAAATAGACCTCCATAGAGAAGAGTTTTTTAACTAATTATTTCAAAAAACCAATTTCACTTGCTTTCAAGTAATCAATATAAACAGTATTGATACTTTGACTGTTACCAATCGTAATTTCAAAATACTTTTACCTACTTAATTTTTCATTTGGCTTCAAATTGAATAAACTACCGCGACTATCAATAAAAAATAAATCATAGTTGATAGTAGGTATTTATAAAATGTTAGCTTGGTCAAACCCTGCAAACAGTTATTTTGATATCATCGCTTTACCTCCCACATAAGACACATGACATGTGTAACGTTATTGAGGGGTATGTTCGAAAAGGTCTCTATTTATAAAAACCTTAAAATAATCCATTAAATTTATACAAAGGAACGAATAATATTATTGTTAGAAACGCTTTAGATGATATCAATCACAAATTTGAAATAAACGATCACTCGATAAACATTGAAAGCTGGAGGAATAGACGTAACAGCCTGTATATATATCGGGCCCTGTGATCTATTGGTTGCACACCTTAAAGGTGTTAGTGAGCGGTGACTTCTAAGAAAAATCTTAGGAATTACAGCATTTTAGTGTTCCAAATGATGTCATACATCAATATTGATCAATCGTAATATTTTATACGTAGCATCCCGGATGTTATTGTAAACTTTACGTGTAGGTCAATTATTATATAAATAGGTATGACTGTAAGGAATATCGCAATAGGTAACATTTTCTGAATTATTTACTCAAGTAGGCAGTAAATATGTTCACTTAGGTGATCACACCAAACTCATACCTACAAACTTTGAAGAATTGATTTATGACTTTAACATCTTTATTTTTTATAGAGGATACTCCTCAATATCACCAACTGATTGTTAAATAATTATTAAATATATGTAATGTAACGCCTTTTCGAAACCGTGGGTGTGGGGGGGTAACCCTTTACCTTTGTGGGACTGGGTGGGGGTACACTTAAACTTGTACACTTTCCTCCAGTAAACATTTGGCTTGATAATTCAAATTCAAACTATTAGGTAAGTATCACATTTACCTTATTTGATCTGGTTTAACATCTTTTAGGCTTTCATAAGTTTTACACTTGGAACAGCCGCCTGACTTTTATTTTCACAATTTACATTTAATGAATTAAAGATGATTTAGTTTAAAATCGAGTTTACATGGACAATTTTTTCTGTTACCTATTTTTTTTCAACTTATCGCAACACTATGGATATTCGTAGAATATAACAATATTAAACACAATTCAGCGTTCTTTATAACATACGAAATTCAAGATAAATTGTTTAAATTGTTGCCCTACACTTTAATCAATTTGATTCAGACAGCAGTTGCGTCATCTGACATCTTTGTTCTAAGTTCCAATTTGTACAAAAATACACGGACGTTGCTGCAAATGAATAAATAACCTGTTCGGTTGGACGCACAACAAGAATGCATTACAAGAAAACCATTTAATCAGCGTAGCAGCATTATTCGTCATTTGAAATGTGTACTGCGACTGGTAGGCGCCGCGATGTATTGTTGACCATCTATATATCAACTAAGTTTAATCGTCTCCAATCGCTTTGATCAGCGCTGTATCGCGGCGCCGGCGCACCGCCCGCATTATGCACCGACAAAAAACGGAACGCAGAAAAAGGTAAAGTTCCTCTCAAACGGCAGGTATACACGTTTAATACGAGCAGACGTATAAATCAAACTGAGGGTTCTAACAACTTATGACATAAAATCCTTTATTATTCACACGGATTCCAATAAAAAAACATTGACGGTGAATAGCCGAGCGGCGGATGGCGCGCCACGCATCGAATAACATTATAGGATTAAAAACACTTTTGGTTTCTTTTTAAATGGAACAATTAGAGACGGACGTGATAGGTGTGACAAAAAATACCTTAAACTTTTTGCTTTTAAAATATAGAATCAGCTTAAATGATGAAACAGACTTGATACCACACTCGGCTTATGGCTACCGCGTAGGGTACGTTAAGAAAGATTTTAACAATCTAAAATCCAAATAATAGGCAATAATCTATTGTAAGTGAATTTTGATAAAAAAATGTTTTTTTCTAGAATGTTCTAGGCTGAGCTAATTTTATTTTTAGGGTTCCGTAGCCAAAATGGCAAAAACGGAACCCTTATAGTTTCGTCACAGGCTACTTTTACTCAAAGGCTACTAAATGAATATTTAGCCGCTACTTAGTTTAATAGCTAAATAATAAAAATAAATATTAGTTATATTTCGGGACTTAATCGCGTGAATTATTTAAAGGTACGAACCTTTTATTTACCCGACGTTTCGATCGAATTGCACCGATCGTGGTCACGGGTCGACTGGCAATTCGATCGAAACGTCGGGTAAATAAAAGGTTCGTACCTTTAAATAATTCACGCGATTAAGTCCCGAAATATAACTAATATGTATAAAAATCGCGAAAGTTTAAAAACAATAAAAATAAATATTTTTAATCAGCAAACGTCAATGTGTGGCACATCATTCAACAGGGTAGGCTAACAATTTTTTTTGATTTAGTGAATATTTTTAAGTAATTGCTCCAAAAGTTGCATAAATTGTGTCCCCCCCCCCCCCCCTTAACTTTTGAAGCGACCAAAAAACGCGAAGTGTAACCAAAACATATAAAAAAAAATTACAAAGGTAGCGCTTAATAAATACTTTAAATTAAAATTATTTCGGACATGATATACCGTCATTGAGTTATTGCCGAAAAACTGCTTTTCTCAACAAAAGAGCGTAAATACCATAAACATACGCTCTTCTGCTGATACAATTATTCAAGGCTGCGGAACCCTACAATGAGCATGGTCCGACATGTTTTTGCCGGTTTTTATTTAAATTAGGTAGGTAAAATACTTATTAGATACGGGTAAATACCAATAAAATAGGGATGTCCGCTAAATTACCCCGGGGCGACAACGCAGTGGCAGTGAGCAAGTCAGCATACACGTTTTTTAAAGACTAGTAGCGTTGCCAAGTTCTATTATTTCTCCCGCTTATGTGGGAAAACTGTTGTGAATACAGATAAAAGTACCTACTGTATATAATAAAGTTAGGACTAAACCATTTTTATTTTATTTCTATGATTAACCAGTAATAAAGTTATAAAATCTTTTAAATTAAATATTTACATAAAAGCTCGTCTTAACCATTTCAACGGATTGCTTTTAAAATTGTTATCGAAAGGTGGGTTTCCTCCTGATTATTTATGATACAAAAGTGGAAAAAAATAACCTTAGTTAATATCACACTTACATATTAACCGTACCTAGGTTTTAAACATAACATTAATAAAATGAAACACGAACAAATCAAATATAAAATTTATTTTTTAAGTATATTAGATTAAAATAGAATTAAAATAATGCTATTCAATAATGCTGCAGTGTTGTTGTGTAGGTTTAATTTGGTACTGCACCAACTTATACCTGTAGAAAATTTATATTCCCAGCATTAATATCAGGTTCATTTCACGAAGTTGTAAGATATTTAACTTTATTGTAATGGAAACAGGAATATTTAGGTGGCGGATTTTTACCTATCAAAAAGTACGTCAACTTGACTGTACTTTTTGACAGTTATTTGCTTCATTTTTAGATAAGGAATCTAAACGTTATATAATCAAAGTAGGTATATTAGTTAGAATCTTGTAAAAGTTTAAAAGCTTGAAGACAATGTCTAATTCCAAAAATTAAAATGAGCACAGCCATGATATTTTATTTTTAAATCATTTAGTTATCCGATGTTAATTAGCTATGCTAGGTAACGCTTCATTAATACCCCATTAAAACATGTTAAGCGCACTTGTAATTCCTAGGGAATTTGATATGGCTATAGACAGACGATAGCCTAGTCTGGTCTTTATCTAGACAATAAATTCTTACCTAGTGTACACGGTGTTTATTTTAGTCGAACGTGTGAGCGCTCCTCCACTTAGAACAGAAACCTAGAAAGATATACGCAAACTAGTGTATAAACTCTGTTGTACTTATGTACTTTAATGTTAATTAATATATATCAGTAGGTGTATATTTCGGATTACAGAGAATGACAAATAAAATCTAGAAATCTCTAAACATACCTAAACTCTCATGCTGTTTAAAAGGTGATTGGTATTAACAGCAGTCACGTAGTGTGCCTTAGGCGGGCACTGTATCAAAATTAGTTGGGGGGCCTGATGACCAAAGGCCCAAGCGACGCCATTAGCCCAAGGACTAATGTGTGTCACTTGCACAAATTTGCAATTGACTCCTCACTTCAGTGTGTGTCGCTGGCACGGAGGGGGGTGGAACTGTTACGCACGTTCCGGGCCCCCGTAGCCTAGGGGTCCGTATCATTGATACGGCTGATATAATACTTTTAAGCAGAACTCACAGATCAGTATCATTTGAGTATTCAGGGTAGAGTTTCTTGATTCCTATTATAGTTTAAACTCATTATTAGAAAGTTAGAAGTTGATATTTACAGCGCAACTTCGTCTGCGTAAATTTACCCCGTTTTTGCAACATTTCTCATTGCTGCTCCGCTCCTATTGGTCGTAGCGTGATTTTATACAGCGTATAGCCTTCCTTGATAAATGGAACCCAAAAAAAAATATTTTTTTCAATTCGGACCAGTAGTTCCTGAGATTGCCGCGTTCAAACAAACAAACAAACTCTTCAGCTTTATAATATAGGTAAGTATAGATTTACATATTTAATACAAAAATATAGGTAGGTACAAATTCAAGTCAATAAAAATGTAGAAATATGCACGGTGATAGTAGTGTCCACGATGTTTATATGTATTCTTAAAATGACAAACATTGGTAAGGAGGGAAATAATAGCACTCCTTAGGAATAAACTTGGCGAATTGATGAAGATTGTACATTTTATTAAACACTAGCTTTCGCCCGCGGCTCCGCCCGCGTGGATGTCGGTTATCGCGATAAAAACTATCCTATGTCCTTCCCCGGGACTCAAACTATCTCCATACCAAATTTCATCAAAATCCGTTCAGCAGTTTAGGCGTGAAAGAGTAACAGACAGACAGACAGATAGACAGACAGACAGACAGAGTTACTTTCGCATTTATAATATTAGTATGGAAGTATGGATAATAAAATTTTCTATTCATTAATAATAAAAACTCGCCTGCGCAAAACAGATGCAAATAAGATCCCATGATATTACTGTAAACAAAATCCCCTTGTTTGCATCTTTTTTGCTCAGGCGGGTTTTCATTTTTTAAATTTATTTTTTATTTTATACGATTTATTTATATTTTTTATTTTTAGTGGTTGTAGGCTTTTCTAGTATTACAGTTCATCATCAGCCTATCGCAGTCCACTGCTGGACATAGGCCTCTCCAATTGCACGCCACTTTGTTCTATCTTCGGCTTCTCGCATCCAGCTCCTGCCAGCCGTTTTGCGTATATCATCACTCCACCTGGCCTGAGGGCGTCCTACACTACGTTTGCCAAGCCGCGGTCTCTACTCAAGAACTCGTTTACCCCAACGGTTGTCGGTTCTTCGGCTAATATGGCCAGCCCACTGCCACTTCAACTTGCTAATCCAGTGGGCTATGTCGATAACTTTGGTTCTCTGCCGGATCACCTCATTTTTGATTTTGTCCCTAAGAGAAACTCCGAGCATAGCCCTTTCCATAGCCCGCTGAGCGACTTTGAATTTTGAATTGTATTACAGTTATAACCATGTTATAGCATTTTGAAATTCTTATGATGAGCCGTTTAATTTGACACCCTTCAATGCAGTTGGGTAAATCCGTGCCACATTAAAATACCTAATCAGTTAAAAAAATTGCTAACTGAATGAAATTTATACTTTGATGTCTGTAACAAGATATAAATGTGCTTTTAAATACTGCGAGGCAACAGCTACCCTGCTCAATACATATAATACGTATTGCGCAGGATAGCTGTTTATTACATCATTATGTCATAAAGCCATAGCAAAAGCATGCACCTATAGACAAGCGATGCGTAATTTGAGAGGATAAGACTAGCCTTATCCTCTTAAATTAAGACATACAAATGTGACTGCTGATGGCACTGATCCAACTCCAAACAAATTGAAATATTATCTTTTAGATTGATTATAATGTAACTACGGGTTCTGTTTAAAAATTGGACGTAAATAAACAAAACACACGATTTCGTAGCAAATTAATTAGTGAGGATACGTACTCAATGTAACTGTGATAGTAGGTATAATAATTGATGTAGTGTCCAAGACCAATGGTTGATTGTGTCAGATACACAATCAGCCATAGTGAACATTGAACGGTACTTGATCGGTTTGACCGTAAGACTTGGCCGAAAAACTTGTAGGACATTAAAAAAAGCAAATATGCATGAAGTTTTAAAAATGGTAAGAAATTTATAAAATACGAATGTCTTTGTAAATAATAAAAACCCACAAAGCGAAGAACAGGAGAACTGTTTTGAGCTGCAAAGTGAACTTATTTGTAATTGTCTCAATGAGAATTTTATTTATTTTTCGATTGAACAATATAAAAAAATATACAACTAGCCTATGTCAAATTCAAGGGTTGTTATATGCCCATGGCACGTCTCCCGATTGAAAGATGGACACTGAAATTGACAACATGGAAGGGGCCTATAGGTAAAAGACGCGTCGGGCGACCCAAAAGACGCTGGGCTGACGACATACTGGCGATAGCAGGAGACAGATGGACGACAGTAGGAGAGGATAGAGAAAGATGGAAAAAACTGGAGTAGGCTTATACCCGTAAGGGGTCCGATTTAAATCAATAAAATATATATATATATATATATAGTTATAAGAACACATTTG
Organism: Herminia tarsipennalis; assembly: GCA_945859575.2. Lineage (NCBI taxonomy): Eukaryota > Metazoa > Arthropoda > Insecta > Lepidoptera > Erebidae > Herminia > Herminia tarsipennalis. The sequence goes on along the minus strand of OX243834.2, from coordinate 24,711,620 downwards.
AAATGTAAAAATAAGTCGGAATAAATAAAGCTTTATTATTTATATGCCCATGATACTAAGTTCCCATACATAATTTCATAGAAATTGGAGTAAGTACCCCAAAATTTCATTTTTTATTTTTTCATTCGTCTATTATATAATGGCTTACAATAAAAAAATAGTTTGACTTAAAAAGTTCAAAGCCATAATAATCCCATCGAGTTTTCACTAACTATATTACTCATACGTCTTTGACTACTGAACTTTGGCCAAAAGAAAATGCTATAACTATGTAATAAATCATGCAATTAGATATGGAACCATGTTAGCTATAATTCTGATAGCATACACTATCCACTGCTGAAATTTGACCTCATCTTTTTGTTACACGTTGTATAGTAGAATAAACAAAGTCACAGTACAAACATACATACATAAACCCTAAAAACAGTGCACTCGATTTTTGATAGTGTAAAAACTTCAATTTTCAAAGTTTATACCTAATTGATGGACACAATAACCAATTGCCACTACTATTAGCGGGCACTTTTTGCTGTATTATCCACCTTTACTTTCACTTTGAAATCGTATTCTGAACATCACGATGAAAGTACACCACATCACAACCACATAATATGTAGGTACCGTACAATCCCAATTACAAACATAGCAAATTAGAAATTTATTATTTTCCTCAGGACGAGGAAAATAAAATAAGGATTCATTTGATTTAGACAAATTTAATGTAATTTGGTTTACCCTCACCCGTTCTGATACAGGAACTCATTTTCCCCAATCCCATGTAGGTCCATACTCCGTCACTATAGCTGGTTATTTATGGTGTGTCCAATTATAATTGACGCAAACCGCGGTGGGCGCTTATACACCGAAGATGGGACGCTGACGTCACACTTATTGATTGTGGTTGCTATTCATGAGTTTTATAATTACATCGAGTATTTGTCATCACTTCATTGAGATCCGTACCTATGAGATATGAATATACTCTTTGGCCCGAAGAAAATCATGTTGAAAACCAGGTAGACCATTTGGCCTGCAATATTCATAAATTTTACTGAGAAAAGTACAAATATCGGTTTCCATAAACGAAAGTAGAATAGGTAGAATCTAATGTTGGTATTTTTTGTTTGAGAAATTTTATTAAAACTGTCGAATGGTAGCAGAAATACCAAAGAGATACAGTCTCGCTAATGTTTATTGACTTATATATGATCATATAGAAATATAATTTATTTATTGTAAAATCACATTTATCTTATTTGTTTTAAATGTAGTAACAACATTTAAAATATAACAACTAAGATAAACGTGAATTTACACAAAATAAATACATTTGAAGTTAACATTAGTTAGTACCTACAGTAATTTTGATTGTTTTACTCGACTGCGCAAGAAGGATGTTTTTCCAGTTCAAGTACCTATGTATGAATATTTCTTTGACTCGCCCTAAAACCTAAACGGCTTGATGGATTTTAACTTGAGTGGTATTGTTAGATTTGTCTCAGTTGTGAGAGCGACACTGGGTACTATAAAATTTAAAAAAAATCAAGGAGCGCAATTTTGGCACCGATATTATTTATGTTACGGTAAGTGTGATTAATTGAAAATTATTAATAATTGCCTATCACTATCAATAATTTGCGGAATTTGTGGTAAAAGTAAGAAATTATGTAATCACTTTTACCGGTGAATATTAATAATTAACCCCAGTACCGATAGATAGAGAACTTGTATATTTTGTAGTATTTTTGTTACGAATTAATGATAATGATGGATTGTTGGTAATGATTGTTTATGATGATTGGTAATTAAGATGGTGATTAAACTGCCAGGTTTGCATTAGTCAAAATTGTTATCGCCCAGATCTTAGAATCGCATCTTCTCCAGCGCTACGGGAAGTGCAGCCTAATGTAAAGAAGTCAAAAGCGGACGATTATTAGTATATTTAAACTCATTCTTTAATTATAACATATAAACTTAAATGTGCTTTGGAATAAGAAATGCTAAACTAAAAAATAAAAAAAACCGCCTGCTTAAAAAAGATTGAAACAAGATCACCTTAAATCATGCAGTCGGAGGCATTCATGAATCCCAGTGAACTTACTAAAATGCCTCCTTATTATCCTTATTATCTTGTTTCAATCTTTTTTAAGCAGGCAGGTTTTTTGATTTTTTATTTAATACATTTTAGTGCTTAGTTGTAAGACGTAACGTAACGTAACTGTAACTACCGAAAATTTGAGTGAAAATATTTGGTAACAAACTTTAAATCGCTATATATCCTAAACTATTATTTTAAGTGAAAAATGATTTAAGAAACCTCATCATGATTTTAAAATACCTACACGATGATACCACACATGACATAGGTGTTAACTTAATTTTTTTTCTCAACTGCATGATATTAAATGTAAAGGGTATCTTATTTTCGTCTTATTGCGGGTGGGTATTTTAGTTTTTAAATATTTTTTTTAGTATTATATGTATACGTAGTCAAATTGGTTTAATCAATTATATTTCAGTTTTTATTAGTTCTGACATCGATTTTATGGCATTCACAATCAAGTCACTAAGAACATAAGTAAATACATTTGAAAAGTAAATAAAAATACATATGTCCATATACATAGGTACTTATAATGTTTCTATAAAAATCATAAATAGATAGATAAAAATCTCTAATCATACATTAAAGTAGTAACCTCGTTAACGATTTCGGTTTAGTTTATAATGTTATTTTGGGGGATAGAGAATATTTCCAACAGTCAACGGATACCTCCCTACCTACTCAACTACAATGGGATCTATAGATACCTATATAATTACTTGATTTAGAAATAGAAGATCACTTTCATTAATATTACTTTTAGATTAAAGTCATTCATACTGACCGTTGTCAAAATCGCAAATATTTTTCCACGTAATCATTGAACAGTGCGGAAATGCCGACTGGCGTACTCAAAACTATTGAAGTAGGTTTGAAAAGCGGATGAATGAGCTAGCTAATGAATACTGACGGATATGACTTGCATTCGACTTGACGGATTCATGGAAAAGTATAAAAATATACGGAGAAATATAAATTATGAAATATTGTGATCATTAAACTAATATTTTGTGGTTAACTTTATAGACTATAAAGTTTAGTAAGATGCTAAGGTATCTTATCTGATGTGGGTTGGTTACAAATTATATATTGCTATTAAAAAGATAAATGTTTTGATCACAGGTGAGGAGTACCCGTCATTTAGAATTTATACGCTACGGCAGTGGCGGGGAGTCCTTAGAATACTATTCTTTTCGGTTTCCCTTTGAATTCTAGTTACCTACTTTATACACGTATAAGGAACCGTGTCCACCTATTATCGAGTTCCCTTACGAAAATTTAAACCCTTCGCCGCTGCACTTCGGAGGTAATTTATATCTTAAATAATTTAAAATTAGCAAACATATTCAGTATTTTTAACCGACTGCGCAAAAAGTATTTAATGTAGACCAGGGCAAAAGGCTTTGAAAATTCCAAAAAGTGAAAAAAAATCACATGATTAAACCCATTGGAAAAGGAAGATAATATAAGAAAAATGAAGAAGAAAAATGAAATAATTTACGATCGATCTGAGGTCTGGAAGTGGAAGGGAGTGGGTTTATATGGATATAAAACGGTTACGGCAAAACTACAAGTCCTATGGAAAAAAAGTTAAATGGCAAAGTTGTAGTAATAAAAAGATCTACAACTTTTGTATTTACACTTTTTTCACATAACCTCAAAATTCATGTAAAAATGCAAATAACCAAGTTTTTGTTTTTTATTTTTTACAAAAACATTTGTTTTGCACGAAATTTGGTGAAAACTTACCTTTTTATGTCCCAAACACACTGTAATTTTTTTTTATTAAAATTTTTTTTTTAACCTTTTTTTTACTTAATATTGAAAAAGCACCCTAATTTTCAATCGAAAATTCTCGCGTCAAAATAAATCTCTGCTTTTTAAAAAAGTCGGTGAGCTGTTTGTTCTTGGAATCTCAACTTTTTGATGGTGTAAAAAAAATAAACATACTCAGAAAATACAAAAAAACGAAAATACTCGAATCGGATTCTTTTTTAATTTTGAGCTTTTAAATAAAATTTACACTTTAATTACTCGAAAAACATAAAATTCCATGTAAACAACTAAATAAGTTAATATATAATAAGACATCTATAATATTTTGAGAAAATTGTACAAACTTCTTTAAATTGCGTACAATACGTTTCAAATTATGACATTTTGATTCGCATTGCAACTGAAACCTCATTGTATGACGTAAGGTCAGCAATAAAACAATTCGTAAAAAGGTGTCATTAGTATTACACAGAAGTATTTAACAATTTAGTTGGATATTTTATATGATGATTTAAGGTACCTAATTAAATTGCTTTTGTAGGTACCTAACTAAATTCCTTTTGGTCGTACAGATTGTATGCACTCGAAAGCGTAGCTAACGGCACATTGATTTAAATTAATATATTGTCAAAATGGCCGCCTGGATGGCCGCCCGACATAGACCGCTTGACGTGTAACGTGAATATAGCACCAAATGATTTTTAATTTATGTTTAATTCTGTGTTACAATATTTTTTAATTTGATATAGGTAATAATAAAATATCACATCTGACTGGAAGAACACAAAAGTATATATTATTCTCATATTTTGCTTATTTACCTACTTCTGTTTTGGTGGTTATAGAATAATAAAGAACGTTGAACTATAATAATAGTATTATTATCGAAAATAAATATTACGTCCGTCCGTATCACCATACACAATACGTACTCTACCCGACTTGGGAGTTTTTGTTGCTAGCAGTACAATTTTGACAAGTACAGAGTGAAGTTGTCGCGATAATTAAATAATATTTAAAAGTAAACAAACAAACTAATTTCTATCTTGAATAATTATTTAAAATTAACATTTACTACCAGAATACTGGAGGTCTCCGTTCTAAAACTAATGACTTCTTTCGTAACTTGGCATGTAATAATTATGATGCATTAGTGTTAACGGAGACCTGGTTTAGTAATTAACGTTGTGTGAGTTGGCCCAAGATATTATTATTTGCAAAAACGAAGAAAATAGACGCAGAGTAAGTTGCGAGGGTCAGCTAGTTTAACTATAATAAAAATAATTTGTTGAATTCCACGACGGATCACGTATACGGCTATCAGAGCGCAGATTGCTATTCATCTACACAAATAGGAATGTATTTTTTCAATTATGTTATAAATATTATAAATACGTACTCAATAAACGTTCAATAGTGATGAGAACAAGACACACGGGCGTCGTAATATCTGCATAATAGCCGCCTGTTGTACTGTGCGCACATTAATTCATTACAAATAATTCCAGCAAATTGTTCTGTAATTTGTGGAGCGTTAACACGCCCGGTGTCATTATGTCATGACACTTAATGCGGCAACACACAACTTAGCATAACAAATAATAGGCATGTTACATTCTTCTATAACTACATGCACATTTTCTTGTTTCCAGTACCTACATGACGCTATGGAATTGTCGGAGAAAATCTGCAAAACAGAATTAGAACAAATTATTTTTTGGTAAAATTATATTGTTCTAAATGACAAATGTAGGTATTTCGTTGTCAGGGATCAATCTTCAATAAATTTGAACTTGGAATAAAAATATTAGTTATGTAATGTAATGTAGGATGCTTATTGTCTATAAAAGGTGCTGGTAATGAACCAATCATAGAGCGACTGTTGCTACAAGACTGTAACGTGAACCAATCAGAATCCTAGAAAGAAAAAAATATTATCCGCAAATCACACTAAGCACAATTCAACACATTTGCGCAGATGCTTGGTAGCAATTGAATACATCACGGCACTCACGGCACGCCCAGCCTATTTTGTACGTCTTTGTTATAAGGAAAGTGAGTAATTTAAAAATGTATCAAATAACGACTCTACAATGTTATTATTTATTAAATGAGTATAGAGTTAGTAGTGAGTCTGCATAGCAAATGACCAGCTTCTCTATGGAATTAACATAAAAGTAAATTCGTATTTGTAATTTTTTAAAGCATTTTTATGCTAATCCATAAATTATAAAAGTATGGAGGAAAAAATCGTCTAGAGCGAGACTCGAACCGGCGCGGCGCTCTTAGGCGTACTGAGTACCTAAGCCGTTACTAACTCACACGCATAAGATTGCGGGTTCGATTTCAAGAAATTAGCTTTGCCTTATAATTACAAAAAGTATTCAGGCCAAACATCATCAAAAATCTGTGTTTAAATGGTTTCTGCAACGAAAGTTTCAAAGCCGTAGAAGTTCCTTGGGAAGGCGCTGTACGACGTCACGATTGCCATAAATTCGTAACATATGGAGGATGAATTTAATTGTGTCAGGCGTGTCTCAGTTGGTAACGGCTTATGGCCAATACCCCTAAGGTTGTGGGTTCAAGTCCCGCCTGAGATGAATGTTTCCTCGTTACATTTAATATCTACAAGTGTAAATAAAAAATAAGTACCTATGATCCAAGTTTCTACACTATTGTACTGGAGTAAAATCTTTGTTTATTGTGAAGTTTAGGCCATAAACCTAATAAAGAAGCATCGTTTTTACTCCGGGTTCTCACAGATATGTGGCAAATGGGTGTGTGACAAAAGTAAGTTGTAGTTAATGAAGGGTAAATTTGTATTTTTTTTTTTCAATTATTTTATATTTATTTAAACTAATATTATAAAGCTGAAGAGTTTGTTTGTTTGTTTGTTTGAACGCGGTAATCTCAGGAACTACTGATCCGAATTGAAACATTATTTCACTGTTAGATAGCCCATTTATCGAGGAAGGCTATAGGCTACATAACATCACGCCACGACCAATAGGAGCGGAGCAACAATGAGAAATGTTGCAAAAACGGGAAAATTTACGCAGACGAAGTTGCGCGGGACAGCTAGTAATTGTATACATTCAGCTAGATTACCCTACGAACTAATTATATAGAAACTGTAAACATTATTTACATGTATACCTACAAACAAATATTGTAAAAAATTGCAATTTGAAAGAAATGACCGCGAGTTTTTGTTGCCTTGTTCTTTTCTCGGGCTTTAGGTACCTATTGTTTTGTGAACTTGTTATTGAACGTAGAATCATTCTAATCCAAATATTGTCTTGTATTCATAAGAGTTTTTTTTCATCAAAAAATATAACTAGCAATGCGGGATTGTGGGTCTAAACTATCCTGTTAACCCCTCCAGCTAAGCTCAGTGGCTTGTGTTAGGAGTGGGTTCACGTCGGTAGTATAATGGGTAGGATTCGAACCCGCGATCTCACGATTGCGAGACCGATGCCTTAGCCATTACGCTACCGCCGCTTTTAAAAGTTGCATTCGGTATGACAATATTATTTATTAATATACCGAATAATTTAAATTAAATTATAAGACAATAGAGACTACCTCTTGCACACATACTTGTGCACTACCACGTAAAAATCATTCTGTTATGTCAAAACAGAACTATAGTTATATTAATAAAATTAACCTGGTGCATCAGAATATCAGAAGAATGACAGGAAAGGACTTGGAATTGGAATTGTTCATGAATGCTGAAGCTATTGATATTTTATGTATTACTAAAGAGCGATTAGTTCATGTTCAATTTCAACAATCACCAGGTAGGCAGCTCGTTCAGCAGGGAACTGGCTATACATGGTGGTTCACTAATATTAATTAATAAAAATCTTAAATACAAAGAACGCCGTGATATTGTTAACTTCTCTGTTGAACGTAGCATAGAAATAGCCAATGTAAAGTTGAAGCGGTTTATTGTATTGGCTGTGTACAGACCACCTTCAGCACAATATCATATTTTTGAACATGTTATGGATGAAGTCTTGCATAAGGTAACAAACCTTAATAAAAATGTAATAATATGTGGTGACTTTAATGTTAATTTATTAGGGTATACTACTTCAAGTATGAGGATTTTAGCTCAATTCAAATCATTTAATCTGTGTAACTACTAACTAGCTACTTAAAATACATGTATTAATTTGACGTTTTCAAATAATCATTAACCTGATATTACGAAATAAAGATATTTGAGTTTGAGTTTGTAACCTAAGTGAATGAAGTACTTTGACTTTGTATATGTTTGTTTGTACACTATACAAAGTGTAGTGCGAGAATTCGCACGCAAATGGCTTGCGTGCGAATTCTCGATTTTTATTTGTGTCTTGGACCTACTTGTCGTACTCGTTTTCGACTCTCGATGTATCACTCAAAAACACCAACGTTCATAGTCTAAACATAACTCAAATTATTTATTGTACTAGGTAGGGTAATCTTGGAAAAACCGGACAAGTGCGAGTCGGACTCGCCCACTGAGGGTTCCTTACAAATTTGTAGGTAAATATTATAAATAGTTCAGGAATCGAGTCTCGCATTTTTTTAAATAAACGGCCGTATCTTTTTTTTTACGTTAACTTAGAAGTTTGATTTTTCACAGCTTCAAGGAACTGTATATGGTTTAAATTCCAACTCGATTGAACTCCACGCGTTTCCGAGATAAAGGGTCTAGACAGCCAGATAGATGGACGGATTGACAGACAACAAAGTGATCCTATAAAAGGATTCTGTTTTTTTCCCTTATGAGGTACGGAACCCTAAAAAATAGACAAATACTTATGACGAATCATAAATAAACAAATACATGAGCAATACTTATGTAATATACCTAATATCTTACTCAGATTACTCATCCACCTGAAAAGGGTGATAGTTAAGGAATAAACCAACACAATACCAACCAACCAACACAACAATCGTGGTTGTCAATAAAAGTTTTATGCCTATGTCCGGCATAACCGGCATAACAAACGGCACAACATTTTATCATTTCGGCTTCGGAAAGAATCCGAAGCCGAAATGATAAAATATTCAAAGCCCTACTCTTCAAGGTCACAACAGTTCAGTTTTTAGTCAAAATGGTCATCCCAAATAAGTTCCTGCAGTGAAAACGTTAGCTTCGCAAATTTATTCACAGTACTTTTCCATTATATGTTATTAGCCCACGTCCTTTCCATCTATGTAACTTCACTACCGTATTGTATTTGTGTAATCCAATCATTTCCATATCAATGAGTGCAACTGATGGAACCAGACTCGGTGTACTTGCTATATTTATAGCGCCTCGTATTAGGTAGGTAAGCCGCCGACTATTTACAATTTACTATCCACCCGTTCATATGAGATCGCACTAAAACATGATAGCTGATAAACGAATAAACATTGAGTCATCCATCCATGCATACATCCGTACGTATTGATGTCGATGTGCTACTAATATGCGATGGAATGGCTCCATTATACTTGAGACGTTGTAATTGTTTTTATTGTTAAATTTAGTGTTTATATCCGCAATATAGTGTCTGTGGTAGAAACGTTAGGTAACGTTATAATTTGGAATGACTCTATATTTATTTATAGACTTGGTAGAACCATATTATTATTCAACAATATCGCTTCTTATTATCGAGGTTTGGAAGGAATTCGATTCGGTACGCCATAATTTCCGATAGGATAGCTTATGCTGACAAAATATTCAGTTGTAAACAAAATAATGAAAAAAAGCCTTAATTTACTTTTTATGTATGTATAAATTTGGCACTTGCGACAGAATAAGTTTCGTAATTCCGGACGCGCAGCGTAACTTCCAAGTGAGTCGGAGGTACTTTGAAACTTGGCGTCTTGGCAACTAACAAAGTAAGGCCACGTAGGGTGGCTTACCTACGTTTTTGACAGTTAACTGTCAGCCCTGACGCGTCTCTACATTATTTTAGAATGAGAAAAACACAAGGTAGGTACAAAGATAAATATATTAAAAAAAAAAAAATGAACGATTTTTATTTTATCATTTTATTATTACATATATTAAACATTTTGAAGTTAGTGCCATGAAATAGTAGCTTCAAAATGTTTAGTATTTTTTTGATGTTCTATACCTACTATTTGTTGCTTTTTAGTTACCTGACATTTATTTTTAAAGTTATTATTTTTTTTTTATAAAAAAGTTTTTATTTCTAACGTTATAGTAGGTTGATTTGTTACATCTAAGTTACAATAGCCTAATATAAACTCCTGATCTCCTTTTAGAAAATATTGATTTTCCTAATGCAGGGCCGTTAATTGGTTTGGAGTTCACTTGATACCACTACCTCCATTACAGGGAGTAATGTAGATGAAGTATCAGGTGCACTGTGAAGAACCGCTACCCATCTTATATTTAATATTAAGTAGTTGCTCTGGTCATCTGTGGTCTTCATTATTAGTTCCACTTCATTAGATAGTACTTTTTGAGAGGAAATGCACGAATTACTATAAAATATACCTAAACCGCTGTGGGTGTGCCATTAATATTTGAAGAGTTCCCTTGATTTCTCCAGGATCCCATTATCAGATTCCAACCTGATGACAATGTGACTTTCAAACGCAACAATAATTTTTAAATCGGTCCACCCGCCTTCGCGTATGCGGGTAACAAACACACACGAAAATTACAGTCGAATTGAGGACCTCTTCCTTTTTTGAAGTCGTTATTTTCAATCTTATACATAATAAGTTCTTTGTTCCCAGCCATAGCTCATAAGGCCACCAAAGTTCCCAAGGAAAATTATTTTTCTTTACACACGTACAGAAGATGGTGTCTTTGTCACCTAACTCCTCATAACGGCCGGGCTGATTTAGATGATATTTAGTGTGTTATTAAAAATTCCGTGGCGGTACGCAGACAGGGCTAGTTGGTTATCAACCGACTTCGAATTTTTGACTGTATATAATACATACATAATTATATGGACAATATCTTATGCATTTAATTGCGTGTAACATTTCATCATCAGCGTTAACCCTAATAATTGAAATTAAAACATAATATGGCAACAGAAACTCTCTTCTTTGTAGTCAACCATCTTAACCTAGAGAATAGGAAACTTTAATTTTAACAAAAAATAAATCCTAAATAATAATGATCGATTAGGCCGACTAATAGTACCATAATAAATAGTTACCATATACCAAATAAAAAATGAGAACATGAATCGTAACATATTGGACACATAGCACACAGACGTCATAATGCACGCAGTGAAATTTGGCAGGAGAGCCGCTGTTATCAGAGCCGGCGCGCGATTTATAGCACTAATCTACGTTTGTGAATACAGCCCGTTAGCGCCGAGATCCGCACAGAATAACAGATAGACGCGACACATATAAATTATACATGAATTGGATTTATAGCTTTCCATTAAGAATTCCCCTGGTCTATTGCCAGGATCTGATATGGTGCTCTTCAAATCCTTCCAGTTATCTTTTCCAATTTGATCTAGTAGAATTTTGGCTGCTTGACACATATTTACTATTTTCAAATATAACATGTTTGGTATTTTGCAAAGAAAGACAGGCCACTAAATAAAAAAAACAAAAAACACACACAATAAATAGTTTTTCTTATATTAATCGAATTGCATGTTGCCTTTACCCTCTTCTGTATTTTTGTAAGTTGATGCTCCCATCCACACCGCAGGAGGCTAATTCATTGAAAACTTGACTATACCTACTTTGTACGAAGTATGGTTATTGCTTGCGTGAGTTTCATGGTGTAATGATTGTAGCACCTTACTGGCATAACTGTTTAAATATATTGTAAAAAATGGCATCTAAAAAAGTGGCCATGAGTTTTTATTGCCAAGTTCTTTTCTCACGGCTTTACTCTTGCGACTTTGGCATTAAATGTAGATTCATTCTATTCCAAATTTTGTCTGACGTTCATAAGCGTTGTATTTGTAACCATTTAGGTTTAAAGGTATTTTGACTTTGACTTTGACTTCGTGTGAAAATCGTTCCCACAGCTTCTGTACATAGTCGTAAGCATTGCAACTGTGCCAAAAAGACAGTAAGTGTTCAGTGTATTTATTTATTTGTTTATTCTTCAGGGTTACAAACAAATATACAATAACATATAGGTTGTTAATATTAGTATACAAATCTTTAGTAATTGTACCTACACTCTGCTGGGTCATGGTGCTCCGTGACCCTCAAATAAAATTAGATTAGTTCCTTTTGACTGGCCTGTTGGTCTAGTGGTTAGTGACCTGACTGCTAAGGTCGTGGGTTCGATCCCCACCCAGGATAAAACTTTGTGTGATGGTTATTCTGTGTCTGGGTGTTATTTATATACAATATGTATGTATTTATAAATATTTAAGTATGTTTATCAGTTGTCTGGTTACCTAGTAAAATGAAATAAAATACATGTAATGCCAATTTCGCAAACAATAGACAAAGTCGGAGAAAGGAACATGGCAATAAAACTCGCGGTCACACTTTTGAAATCGATATTTTTTACAATGTATGAATGTTTATAAAACTTGATAGGGGGGTAAGGTGCTGCCATTAATATAGAGGCCTGATGCAAATTATATTGAATAAAAATTGGAACATGAGATAAAATAAAATCAGCCTCAGTGGGTACAACATAGTAGAAGGATCTTCTAACAACATAAGCAAAAACTAGGCCTTTATTCGTCATGCAGCAACTTTACTTACAAAAGTCAAATCATGCTCTTAATCAATAATAGTACAGGCTCTTCCTAGTTTAGTGTGTTTGTTGTGTGAGTTGTCCCAAAATATTATAAATCTTGGTCAGTAACCTCTTTGTAACCACTGTGTAAGTAAGTGAATCATTAAAAAAAATAGATAATACCCATATAAATCGGTATTAGCTTTAGTTTCATCTACAATTGAAGACAATCCCGGAAGTATTTACAAATATGTACATAAGTGAGGTCAATTCAATTAATACATAGTGTATTTAATTAGAATTTCATTTAAATTATAACTTGTCTGCTATCGGTATCTAAAGGATGCATTAATTCATGTTATTGCTTCCATTACTAATTGCATTGAATATGATTGAATTTTGATGTCTGTATTAATAAACAATTAAACGAAGAAAAACTACACGAACGTCTAATAAGTTACTGACATACGAACATTTTTACATCGTAGTGTTCATACTGGGTCATTATTACTAGTATATTGTTAACCATACAACGTAGGTAATAACACATACACATAACACATGTCTTCTACGATAACGATACTTGTGAAACATCACAAGTACACTACGATACACAGAAGAGCTTTACCAAGTTTCATCGACACAGAAGAGCTTTACCAAGTTTCATCGACACAGAAGAGCTTTACAAAGTTTCATCGACACAGAAGAGCTTTACCAAGTTTCATCGACACAGAAGAGCTTTACCAAGTTTCATCGACACAGAAGAGCTTTACCAAGTTTCATCGACACAGAAGAGCTTTACCAAGTTTCATCGACACAGAAGAGCTTTACCAAGTTTCACCAACACAGAAGAGCTTTACCAAGTTCCACCGACACAGAAGAGCTTTACCAAGTTTCATCGACACAGAAGAGCTTTACCAAGTTCCACCGACACAGAAGAGCTTTACCAAGTTTCATCGACACAGAAGAGCTTTACCAAGTTCCACCAACACAGAAGAGCTTCACCAAGTTCCACCGACACAGCAGAGCTTATCCAAGTTTAATCGACACAGAAGAGCTTTACCAAGTTCCACCGACACAGAAGAGCTTTAACAAGTTCCACCGACACAGAAGAGTTTTATTATTTTTGTCGGCAGGAACTGTCAACATCGGTTAATTATGAAAATTAATGAATGATCGACGAGACTCTATGTCTCGTCGATCATTCATAAATTTTCATTCCACCAAAAGTTTAAAATTGGCACGGCACTCCTTTACAAATGTAATTTTATTTTATTCTATTTAATATATTAAAGTAGAAATTTAGAACAAGGAAGTTATTACCTGCATAAAATACATTCATTTTTTCAAACACCTAATTAAAATAAATAAATGTAAGGAAAAATTTACCTACATAGTTATATAAATATTATTATTATTTAAATCGGACAACACTGTGAAAAGTTATAAGTACGTGTCATCACGTATAACAAATACAGTACCTGGATGACCGAGCTTTGCTCGGTATTTTCAGGGTTCCGTAGCCAAAATGGCAAAAACGGAACGCTTATAGTATAATAACGGAAAAAAACGGAACGCTTACAAGTCTGTTTATCCGTCCGTATGTCACAGGCATTTTACTCAAAGACGTCTTGTAGTAGCCGCTACTTAGTGTGATAGCTAAAATAAAAAAATAAATATTTTTAGGCATTCCATACATTTAACAAAAATCAGCAAAAATCACCGTGTGGCATCATTCGAAATATCTACTTAATAATATTTTTCAATGGAATTTGTACGAAAATTTTGTTACTTCTCATTTGATCAGCTGTTACTCGTAAACTTGTTTTCCTTTTAATTTCACTATATATACTTCTACCGTGAATATTTTCACATACCCTACATCAACTATTTAGCTGGCAGAGGGAGGTGGACACTTGACTCTAACAAAAATTTGCACTTTAAAGCTTAATATTTTACAAACGAATCCCTAAACCTAAAAATCGTCTTACCAACCCCTAAACGTTTTTTAAAGGCCTATCTAATGATACCACACACGATGGGGTAGATGAGTAGGTACCAAAAAAAAAAGGTTTTTCAAGATTTTATTCTTTCACTTTGTCGGCGTAAGTAATGTGTATCCATGCAAAATTACAGCCTCCTAGCACTAACAATCTCTGAACAAAGGTGCGGACGGACGGACGGGCGAAACTTTAAGGGTTCCGTTTTGCCATTTTGGCTACAGAACAGTGTAGAGTTTCGGAGCCGTAGCCGTATGAAAAAATCCGATTTGCGTAATTGCACCAGCAAAAGAGCGTATGTTCATAGCACTTACGGCCTTTTGTTGAGAAATGCAGTTTTTCGGCAATAACTCAATGACGGTAAAACGGAAATAATTTTTGTTTAAAGTATTTTGTTTAAAGCGCGACCTTTTTGATTTTTTTCGTAGTTTTGACACGGTTCAATCGATAAGGGGCTGGGGGAAGACACAATTTTTGCAATTTTCTTTCAATGTGTAATAAAAGTTTATTAGAAACCCATGTTTTTAAAAGCCCTGTCGAATGATGTGCCACCCGCTGAAGTTTGCTAAAAAAAATGTTTCAGCTTCTGTTACGTGTATGGAATGCCCCCTTTAAAATATTAATGTTTATTATTTAGCTATCAAATTAGTTTGATAGCTAAATAATAAACATTAATATTAGCGGCTACTACAAGACACCTTCACCAAACCTGAATAGACAGACAGACAGACAGACAGACATGACGAAACTATAAGGATTCCGTTTTTGCCATTTAGGCTACGGAACCCAAAAAGGAAAAAAAATTATCATCTGGACTCAACCCGGGGTCTTCTGGTTTCGGGACCGCCCGATGTGCCATGAACATACGCTCTTCTGCTGGTGCAATTATTCAATTTTTTTCGTACGGCAACGGTTGCGGAACCCTACACTGGCTTTTTTTTTGGTAAATCGTATTTTTTTGGAAATTATATTAAGATTATCAAATGACATACCTACTAATGAAATTTAAATAATATTTTTCGATCTTACCGACATATTAATAAAAAAATATGAAATAATAAAGCACAAATCAAAACACAAAAATAAAAAAGGGAAAAAATAATAATAAAATAAATATAAAAAGAAAAAACATATGTTTCATTCGGATTCGAACCGGAGTCAGCTGCTTTATGGATCGCCCGTTTTCCACCTAAGCTATTAAAACAATGGAGATCGCGGCGAAATTTACCTTCGTATTCTAATGAGCAGTTTTTCATTGCCTGAAAATACAGACAGAACGACGTTTTTTAAAAATGAAACCTTGCTAGATCGATTTATCGCCCCCAAAACCCCCTGCATACAAAATTTTGAAAAAATCGCTGGAGCCGTTGCCGAGATTCGAATTATATATACATATATATATATACAAGAATTGCTCGTTTAAAGATATAAGATAAAAAATACTGCTTGACTTGAAAACCTCTTATGTTGTTTTTCGTCGGTCAATAAATTGGCATCTCATTAAAATATGAAATCTGAGAAATCATGAATAGGAATTGATCGGATGTGGCGTAATTAAAACAGAATCTACTCTCAGTGGTAAACATGGGTAACATTAATCGATTATTCAATCGATCTAATAAATCGATTGCGACATGTCTGTCATTCAAACTCGACGTTGAATGTTCGGCACGTTTGTCTCGAGTTTTTGTTCAATGAAGTCATAACCCGTAATATCGTCCTTGTTAAGGCGAATACTCTGTTAAATAACTATTATTTAAAATTTTAAACTATCACGACGCGAGCTACTTACACCACTTTAATGTCTGACATAAGACCATGATTGTGCGACTTTGTACGACTCAGAATAATTACTTTTCACTTAGGTATGATTAGTTTGGTCATCGCGGAATACCTACAACTCGTTGTAATTAATATATCGCTGAAAGCTGTACACTATAGACAAGTTTGAATGTTATTTAAACTAGTCTATAGAGTATTTTGGTTGGTAACTATAGGTTAACCTAATGCCAATGCCACCTTATTCAACGTCTATATATTACCTAGCTAATTTTATCGTTATCTGTCACTTATTATTTTTTTATTAATTAAAAAACGTTAGATTTAATAAGTTCTATGTATCCTAGCAATAATAAAAAAAATATTAAGCCAATCACTTCCACAATTGAGACGAATCTAAACACCTCACATGTTGAAATTTGTCAAGCCATTAGGGCTCTAGAGCGTGCCAAAGAAATACGATGGAAAAATACATACCTACATTTCGAAAACATTACCCTTCCTATAACGCAATCGGGTAAAGATATCTTTCGTTCGCGGCTACGATTCCGCGGCGGATTGAAATTTAGTTTTAACGTTTTTGGAACTGAATTTTCAAAAACTTGCTCTCAGCAGTCCGTCATAATATTATTGTGTATGCCAAATTGCAATGATATACTTATCAGTCAGACAGTTTAATTTTCTTGCATATCTAATCAATCAAGTCAAATATCATATCTGATGTGACCCTGGTGGGTTCGATATAACTTTGTGTATATACCCAGGATAAAACTTTGTGTGATGAGCACGATGGTTTATTCTGTATCTGGGTGTTATTTATCTATAATATGTATGTATTTAGAAATATATGTATAAGTAGGTGTGTTTATCGGTTGTCTGGTTTCCATAGTACAAGCTGTGGAAACCAAAGTAGTTGTTGTGAGAGTTGTCCTAAGATATTATTATATTATTATTATTATTAAGTACTCATAACATGACGGCTACTGTTTATTATTACAATAGATAGGTAGATTAAATTTTTTTTCTTTTATTGTTACACTTCCGACTACTTTTATAAGTTTATCTTTCTACTATCTAGAGCTCAAAGGTTTGCTGGTAGAAAACTCAATTTTGAGTTAAGCTCGCCTTTGTACATATTTACTTTTATTTTGTATTTATTGTTTGTATATTTTTTTTCTGTGTACAATAAAGAATTTATTTATTTATTTATTTAATGAGACACCAATCATCCTCTAATGGAAATTTATCTAACTTACTAATATAAATACTTATAAGCTTGCAAAAGCAACGCTGTCAGTTTTTGATTTCTATAAAAACTGTCTCTACACAGCTTCCTTTGCTGAAAATTACGTAAATATTCAACCCAGATTAAAACTTCATACTGTGCCTTAAATAAAAACTAGTTTATTTCTTAAGACTACAGTTAAGCGATAGTAGCCAGGTAATAATAAATTATTATTACCACTAGATGTAGATAAGGTTGTGTTCACACTGCGCGTGAATGTCAGTCACACCTCGACGCACGCCGCCGCGCGCCGCGCGCCGCTGCCAACAACATTATGAATTATCGCGGTATCTAGCAGATATCATGACAATTATTATTATGTTATATAATATTGCTTTATTTATATGTACATTTTTTTATAGGAAAAGTCTTGGAATGGTAAGAAGTTGGAAGGGAGAAGGAGTTACCTGTGTTTACTAAGTTTGTATTTTTTATTTATTTGGTTATCTAAGTAAATCAAAATTCTTTATTCACTTGAGAGCAAAAGCGATGCTTGTGATAAAGTAGGAACCTACTATACTACAAGTATGTCCCGCTGCAGCAGAAGGACAATTAAGCAAAATCCCGGTATAGAAAATATCTCAGATTAGCAGAAGGACAGATTTGCATCTCATTTTTCCAACCTAAGTGAACTTTTTGATAGCATGGCAGGGACCAAGTTCTCAAAATTAGGCAAGTATTTGAAACTTGCCTAATTTTGAGAACTTGGATAAGTGATTGTGTATTTATACTAAGTTTTCAACCTACTTCAAAAAGATCAATTCGACTGTATGTTTTTTTTTGTATGTTTGTTCACCGATTACGCAAAGACGGCTGAACCGATTTAAAAAAATATATTTTTGTGTTTGTCCAATTCCAATTCCAAGTTGGTCCCATTGTCATCAGATCACGATCTGATGATGGGATCCTGGAGAAAGCGAGAGAACTCTTCAAATATTAAAGGCACACCTACAGTGGTTTTGGTATATTTCATAGTGATTCGTGCATTTACTCTCAAAAAGCACCAATTGGTGAAGTGAAACTGATGATACGAACCTATTTAATATTTCACGGTTCGCGAATCAATTACTTTAATATGGTATTGAGTAGCACTTTATTCTCGTCATATTACTATTACACAATGTAATAGAGCTGATAGTGAACTATCATGTGAACTCCTTAACAATTAGCGGCCCTGCATTGGGGCAGGCAATATTTTGTAAAAAGATTTAAGCAATTGACATGAGCCTATTGTAACTTATGTGAATTACAAACCAACCCACTAAAAAGTGAGATATAAAAAACTTTTTTACAAATAAATATGTAATAAACTCTAATCGAATACAATGCCATTTGTCTAGGGGCCCTGGTCTTGCATTGACGTAGGGAACAGGACTGAGTGCGTTAACGCTACAAGAGACAACGCTACTTTGTGGACAATACCTGTCAAAGGCCGCACGAGTTTTTTTCTCTCTTTCACGCTTTGTAGTAAATTCTAACTTTTCAAGTCAATGAGTCCTGGTCTAAACGTCGATGTCTCTACGTCAATGTTTAATACACAACTTTGACAGTTTGACAAGTCACATTTTTGATACCATACATTTGTGCTTCTGTACATTAGTATTGGAATCATTAAAAAAATAACATCGGTATCGACTCTGGTACGGATCGCGAGCATTACACCCGTATTTGAAACAAAGTTAAGTAAAACAAACTTAATGTAGGTATTCTTAGTATTATCATAGTCGATATCTTGCAGTAATTCCGACACAGCCATCAATTGAGAACGTAATAGTACGTCTGTTGTGTCTAATGAAGAGCTTAACATAAATTAAAATCGAACTTGTTATTAGCACAATGTTTACATACAGAATACATGATAAATTAAAATTATCAACCCACTATTATTTAACATGATACAAATCCGCCTACAATCCGCTGCAAACTAACCTACGGCCAACCTACATGGTTCACAATAGACTTGAAAACTGAGAAATAGATAAAAACTGAATAAAATTGTAGGATGAAGAAGCTTGCTTAATACTTTTATGTAATTAGTAGATATGAAGTATTTTTAACGTAGCTGTATCAGGTTTTTATACAAACAAGTTGGGTGATTTGCTTCTTCAAACATACATAGGTAGGTACGTCTCCTTTAAATGCACTTTAACTTATAAAGAATACGTAAATATTATGAACCTATAGCATAGACATTTTTTTTATTTAAAAAATAACCAGCAGCTACTGTTTGCTTCAAAATAAAATTGTTGACTTATTGAATAAGATGGCCCAATAACATGTTTCCGTAAATAACTTATTTTTATACAATTTAGCTTACAAACTTAGGGTAAGTTTCCACTGACGCGGAGCGGGCCGTTAATTGACTTACCCAAGATTATTTGGAGCACTGTCTTTTGTGTGAATTAACAAATGTCAGTGATCTGCTCAGCTCTACTCCGCTTCGCTTTAGAGGAAACGCACCCTTAAACAACTTACAATTCAATTATAAATAATCCTTAGGGCACACTGGTAAGACAATATTTTTCCAAAATAGTTATTTAAGTAGCCCTTGTCGTGTTTATTGTCAAACGTTCACTGTATATAAATTAAATAATTTAAAAATAGTTTTATCATCGCTAGATTCTAATCCAAACTTTTGTAATCCGTGGCCGTGCTACTCTACTATTTTGGCTAGTGACATCATAGCACCGTTTTTCACCATAAATGACGACGATATTAAATTAACACGTGTACATAATCTAAAAGAGAGCACATTAAACTTTTTTGCTGTGGTTTTTTATGAGGTAATAATTTGTGGGGCACAAAAAACAATCGAATGTGGTTGTGTGGGTTATGAGTCAACGCGGGAAAACTACTGGCTTTGGGCTTGTCGGTACAACATGAGACTAATATATTGCTTTAATGGATTCAGTTAGGTCATCACGAACACACGGCTGTTGTCATCGAGCGTCATAGACCCATGCGATAGTTTAATGTATTTTCTGAGGTATACAGTGGTGCTATTCTTTTTTAAACTGTCTCCGATTTATAAATTTTATTCCTCTCAAATATAACATCATAATCTTTGAATCGTCCTTTTCTCCGTTCGTCATCGTTCTTTTCTCCAGCTTTACCTATGGTTTGCGAACAGGCATTACATGTAGATGTAGAATCGACCTTTCATAATTGTAGTATTTTGCTTCCTAAGTGTATAAATAATTTTCATAATAATGAATCCTACTCATTACACTACCGCCGTAAACCCTCTCATAACACAAGCAATAAAACTTTGAAAGAAACTTATTATTTTGATTGGCCTGTTGGTCTAGTGGTTAGTGACCGTGACTGCTAAGCTGGAGGTCGTGAGTTCGATCTCCACCCAAGATAAAACTTTGTGTGATGAGCACGATGGTTTATTATGTATCTGGGTGTTATTTCTCTATAATATGTATGTATTTAGAAATATTTAGGTATGTTTATCAGTTGTCTGGTTTCCATAGTACAAGCTCTGCTTAGTTTGGGACCAGATAGCGTTGTGTGAGTTGTCCCAAGATATTATTATTATTTTATTATTCGCTAAGTTAACACACACTACATACGACATAGTACAGCCTTTTATATAAGAAAGCTAAGTAGGTAGAAAATGGACATCTTAGCTAGAGGGGTTAACAGGATTACTAGTAATATGGGACCACAATTGCTAGTTGCTCAGTACTTGATGCTAGTTATCTTTAAAAAAATGTTGCTTGCTGATAGTTATTATCACCCCTCCTTCACAAAAACGGGTAACGAAAGTTTAGGTAGATACATAAAGCAGGGAAACGAACGCTATGTACTGTTATGCCGGCTCCACACGTTGGCCCTAACGTCAGTCGCAACGCCACTCGTCCAACGTGTGGATCTAGAAATAGCATAAGCGCCAACTATGGGACGTCTGAAGTCTGCGTTAGGTAAAATGACTCATCGATGTCAAATCAACGCATTAATTAACTCCACTCTATCTCTATTAAGACATAAAATGTGACAGATAAGTACCTATCGTACATTTGACATCAATGTACTTTTTGACGAGTTTGTGTTTTATCGTCTATTTAACTGCATAACTAATAGAATAGATTTTAAGTGTCTTTTGTACAAAGTGCCTTACAATAAGTATGGTAAGTTGGTTATAAACTTCCGCGATTTTAAATATTTGCCTTCAAGCAACTACCCTGTTAATTACCTGACAATTCGATCGAACAACGAGTCGACCCGTAAATATGCTCGGCGCAAAGTTTTTTTGTATATTTAAATATCTCACACGATAAAGTACTTAATAATATAATATTGCAATATCTTGGGACAACTCACACAACGTCATCTAATCCCAAACTAAACAGAGCTTGTACTATGGCAACCAGACAACGGATATACATACTTTTTTATTACATATTATAGATAAATAACACCCAGACACAAAATACCATCGTGCTCATCGCACAAAGTTTTATCCTGGGTGGGGATCGAACCCACAACCTCCGGCTTAGCAGTCAGGGCACTGAATAAATAGTAGAAGTAGTCAGGGTCACTAACCACTAGACCAACAGGAATGTCTAGTTAATAATGAAATTGACTGCTGAGTCAAATCAATCTCTTTTTAACCGACTTAAAAAAAGAGGTTATTTGTTACAACGACATGCTCTGTTTCTGTGTAGAAATTTGTATCGAACATAATATCATTATGTCCTAATATCAAATTATTACTGTAAGTACCTATGTACATTTTCATAAATATCTAAAATTCAAAAACATGATAAATTGTAAAAAAAACATTTATTTTCCGAGCATTTTAAGACTAAGTATTGCCTAATTAGTAGAAAATAATTTACTTTCATTGTTACTATCCAATAGTTACTTATATGCTAGTGAGTTTAGTTCTAGTAAAGTAAGGTTAAAGCAAAAATCAAGTACCTATATCAATATCTCACAAACAAGTAATAAACACTTGACGTGTAAATTATGCTAAGAACACAGAGCAACTGTTAATTTTATTCACTATTAATTGAAGTGCGAACCAATAAATAAGAGTATTTATGTGTTCCAGTACTGATCCAAAGACGAGATACGTACGAACACACCCACCGACTAGTGCTAGTCATAAATGAACAGTATTTACTTAATAGTCGGTACATAACAACCCCATCTAGATATATGAGTAATCGAATACATAACCAATAAACTGATTCTTACGATTTTCTTTTCTCAAAGTTAAGAAAGAAGAGAGAGAAAATTAAGAAAAATAAGTCACGATTTGTAGAATTATCTCTTGCCTTTTTTTAAAAAAACAACTCCCGCAGTAGGGTACAAGCCCTATGCCGCGGGGGACTTTACAAACATTCAATTCACGGACACAAGACTCGGAACAACAATTTGTGGATCACAAAAAGTGGTGTCCCAAGTGGAAATCGAACCCTCGATATCTTGCGCAGCAATTGTCCTCCAAAAGCAATCAACAGAGCTATATTCACGGACAGTACGGTTACAGTCTTCAAGAAAATAAAATACTGATTTCTAAAATTTTATCATAAATTACTCTATAAAATCGAAAGCTATAAAGGGAGAAAAACTATAAGACATTTCTACAGCAAAAAGATTGATCCACGGAATGGGTTATGATAATGGACACACGTCGCGTGTGTACAATTGAGTACCTACCTATATGAAGGGAATTTTAATTTGTGAGTGATAAACTACGATACTCACAAATTAAAATTAAAAAAACTGTGTTTTAATAACTACATGATCTGTTACAAGCTGTTATTCAAATACAAGTACTTAACAAACATTTATTTCTAACTGAGATTGACCTGTATTTTTTTTAAACAGTTAACTAGCAATGTGGGATTGTAGGCTCAAAATTACTAGCATTCCTGTTAACCCCTCCAGCTAAATTGCTTGTGTTAATAGCAGGTTTACATCGGTAGTATAATAGGTATGATTAGAACCCGCGAATCCCGTGGCCTCTCGATTGCGATTAGGCTACCGCCGCTTCAAGAGAGGAATAATGGTCTCCAATCTCATTAGAGACTAGTCAACTAGGCAGGAGCACAAGTGTATGCGCAGACCCAAGTGCACTCTCTATTCCCACACTCTAATAGCCCGATCGGAAGGAAGTCGACGACAATCTAATCGACTCGACCGGAGTAAGATTCGGCGCAGGACCGACGGCTTAACGTACTATCCGAGGCACAGAGCGGCATGACATATATCAAAAACTGTAACCCATCATCTACGACCGACAGTGGTAACTTTGCTTAACCTCAAAGATAACTAGTTCTGCTCGATTGCCACTGAGTCAGAGACTCGCCAAGAGAGAATAAATAATGTTACAAATTTGTGACTCTCTCATTGACTCTTGTAGCGAACAATCCGTGAAGGTTATACGTATTTGAAGATATTATGACACCTAAACGATGCGAGGGTGCGACATAGTTTTCCCTGATAACGAAAAATCTTTTTACAAGAACTACCCACACAAATGGACAGACGCGTAAGGCGACTTTATTTTATACACAAAATATTGAGGGGTATGTTGTGGTTAGTTCTAAATAAACTCTTAGCTACTAGGAAATATCGATTTAACCTATAGCGTAAAGAAGGTCATGTGTTACTGATTCAATAAACCTACCAGAATAGGCGAGAGGTAGGGGCCGCCCGCCATCGACCTACATACATCATACATACATATCAACCCATATGATGGCCCACTGCTGGGCACGGGTCTCCCCAGTAGAACCTACTGGTATGTAGATCCTGGGGGTAATTGCCATAATCGCCACGCTTGGCGAGCGGGTTGGCGATCGCAGTAAGGCTCTAAGTACGCAGAGGACGCTGCTGCCCGTCCTCCGGAGTGAAACCGCCATCAACCTGGTGGTCAATTATACAAAGAGACCTCAAGGAAGCCCAACTGCTTAAAGCGACAACCGAACACATATTTACTTGGCGCAATAACAGTTAGGAGATCAGACCGCAACTAAAGGCATCAGGGTAGGAAAAATGAAAGAAAGATCGTTATACCTACCCGAGGGGGCGGTTTTAAATATTTCTTAAGCAACTCGATACAAAAATATTATGTTGCTATAAGTTTAATTGAAATCGGTTAAGTATAACGGTAGATACAGCTTGATCTCCGAACTCAAGTGGAATGGTCCTCGCCGCCGACAGGATCAAAATCTTCGGAATCAGAGCGTTCAGACAAACTAACTCTTCAGTTTTTGTAAGTTATCGTATTTCAGATTACTATGATATAGCTCTTACACTATCAGATATCGAACTATTAGTATAGTATATTATGTATTATGAGCTCATTGCTTTATTTCTCTCAGTTATTTTTCCATGACGATGACGAGGTGGGTTGCGACGAGACATTGTCAGAGATCATTAAAAGCCAATCACAATCAGTCATCCAGCGCTCAATGACAACGGTGACGTCATACACAATAGTGATGTGACAATGCTTTACGGTTTGGTAGATCGTAACTAAAGGGACGTGCATGAATGCGGCTCGAATTCACTTGACAACATTGCATTCTTGTTAAAACCGATGTTAAATAGCGAGGTTTTATAAGTTTGACACTTATGTCTGCCTGTCCGTCTGAGGCAGGTATGCTATAATATATACATACCTACTGATTAAAACACACATTATTTCTTCAATTCTTCTTGTCACCGTTCAGCGTAATGAATGCATCACAGAAAATTATGGCGAGTCGCTCGTCACATTCGCTGCTTTGGTTAATTTTCTCAGTGCGACAATACGTCGCGTTTTATTCGCGTCGGCCCTAACCTAACCAATTTGTCATACCTAATATCAGCCTATGATTACAACATTTGTCACTACAGACAAGCCATGCCACCTTGATCACCAACGTAAATACATCAAGTATCCAATATAATTTGATCAATTAAATCACAAACTAATGCTTAAGATATTATTATTTATTACCAGTTGAATATTTAGACATTACCTACCTACATAAGATAAGTAATTCATATCCGTGAGCTGTACCCTGCCGTATCTATACAGGATGATTTGCAATATACTAATAACCGCCCTATATATAGATATATAATATTCGTATAGAGTATAGACTCTATACGAATATTATAAAGCTAAAGAATTTGTTTGTTTGTTTGAACGCGGTAATCTCAGGAACTACTGGTCCGAATTAAAAAAATATTTTTCTGTTGGGTAGCCCATTTATCGAGGAAGGCTATAGGCTATATAACATCACGCTACGACCAATAGGAGCGGAGCAACAATGAAATATGTTGCTAAAACGGGGAAAATGTACGCATACGAAGTTGCGCGGGACAGCTAGTCCCTAGTAAGGCTCGTGGCTTCTTTACTTATCAAAGTGTGGTAATATCAGTTTAAGATTGTTTTAAATATATTAACCCTTAGTCACCTACCTTGTTTTTTGGAGTTATGACCTTAACCACCTACAGACTATTTTACTAGAATAAAATCGTTGTTTATTGTGAGGTTTAGGCCCTAAACATGACAAAGAAACATCGATTTTACTCTGGGGTCTCTCATATGTGTGGAAAATGGTTGTGTGAAAAAAGTAAGTGGTAGGTGGTGAAGGGTTAGTTTGCAATTCTTTTTTTCGAAAATTATATTACGAAGTTATTTGGTATAATGTAAACAAGCCAAGAGCCGGAGGTAGTTAGTATATTAAAAGTCACCCTGTTTATTTAATGTTATTATGTTTAAGTAAAGGAGTTATTTAGTAAATTATAGTAGTTATATTAGACGATTCAACTCAGTATTGTGGTACTGATCAAAGAGAATATAAAACTTCGTAATAGTACCGATGTTAGACGAAATCGACCAATGAGGTTCGCATACAATATGTCGTTGTTATTGAAGACCTACTGGCCTCTATATAGTCTATAGTAATAATACTCTGAACTGACTACCCCCGTAAGATTCACTCGCTAAATTCGCTGCAACAAATAACAATATTGACAGAAACACTACGAAATCTAAAATAATGACCTTATAAACCAAAGTAAAGCAAACTTGCACGCTAACTGGACAATTGCCTGGGAATGCAGCTCAAAACAAAAAGGTGCACGTTATGCAGCAATTCAACCTACCATCCCATCAAAACCATGGTTTTCTAAAGCTAAACAACTTCCGAAGAACACTGTCTCTACACTATGCAGGTTACGACTAGGACACTGTTGCACTCCAGTTTTTCTACATACAATTCGTATTCGTGATAGCTCGCTGTGTGAGTGCTGTGCTGGTCTCGATGAAGGTACTTTAGACCATATTTTCTTCTCATGTCCTTTAAATAACCAGTCCTTCAATCACTATAGTAAATTATACAAGTTGTCCATTCCTCTTCCAATAAACTTCCGTAGTCTCCTCACCCACTTCTCTCTAATAGTACCTACGCAATGTTTTTAATACCTTTAATATCATTTTTTAATACGTGTGTGAAATACAACACACGAACTGAAGAAAACCAAAGAGCATGTGACAAAACAGCTGACATTTGACATTGGCAGATCTAGCCAACACATTGGCTACATTGCCATAAAAAAAGAAGAATAAGACTACCCCGTAGGTACAAAATGACAGCAATTTTAAATGTCGAATATCCTGTGAACTTTTTTAACACTTACGACAAATGGCCGTCGTTGTTATTCTTTTTACACAAGCATAGACTTTCATTTTATTTGACAAATCAAATTACCGTCTCAAAATGTTAAAATCAAATAGAAGTGTTGTTGTTGTCGGCGGTATCCTGTCTAGCTTACCTACTAGTACTATAGGGGTCACTGTGAAGACCAAGGAACAGAAACGATTCCATCAACAACGTCTAATCACTTCCTGCCAGATTCCTCTAGCTAGATCGCCGGACTGGCGCTCGCTTCATCACAAAGTTGACTTGTAAAAATAAATAATTGGTTTATTTTATTGAAATAAATGATTTTAAACATGAATTGTTAGTTTGCAATTATTATCTACATAGGTATATAAGCAGATATTTGCAGATAACATCAAATAGGTTGCGACTCGAACAGTGAACCAGTAAGCATCAAGTCCTATGCGACATGTAAGGACAATGAAGCTAGCGAAACCCCGATCTTGCTTCCTTGTCAAGAACCTTAGGCCACCGACATTAGAAAAACCGAGCAAATGCATGTCGGGCTCACACAATGTAGGGTTCGCAGTTGTTTTTCTTTTATACTTACAACGTTATACCTAGTAAATAATAATTTTCAACTGAATTTGTACGAAATTTTGTTAGGTACTTCTCATTCAATCAGCTGTTACTCGTAAACTTGTGTAGTCTGCTAACCTGTGATAGTTTTCCTTTTAATCTCACTATATATACTACTACCGTGTTTTTTTTTGCTTCTTCTTCTTCAGCTAACTCTAACAAAAATTTGCAGTTTAAAGTTTTATATTTCACAAAAGGATTCCTAAATCTAAAAGTGGTTGGCCACGGAACCCTAAAAATTGTGTTTAAATGTTTTTTTCAATGAATCCCACAAAACGGTACAAAAAACCTCAGCGACCCGAAAGGTAGCATTGTATGAGGTCTTTCGATGGTAGCATAATGCTACAAAGCTAGGCTAGGACAATATACTTATCAATGCAAAATGTAATCTATTCTAATATTATAAAGAGGCAGAGTTTGTTTAAATGAACGCACTAATCCCAGGGAGTACTATTCCGATTTGTAAAATATTGTTTGCATTAGATAGCCCGTTTAATAAGGATGGCTCTATATCGTCTATATTTAAATTTAACGCAGGTGAAATCATGACACTGCTAGTTCTGAATAAACGTTTATAGGTCCGATTGTATTTGAGAGTATAACTCTTCTGTGGTATCTATTACTTATTCGGTTCTCTATTTGCATCTACTCGTCTACTCTACAGTGTAATACCAATTTACACTTCGATTTTCAATAACATTATATCAAAAGCAGGAACCTTTTTAAATAATGTCCGTGGAGTAGTTCCAGTCGGATTAATACGAGCTCCTAAGCTGTACTGACAACGAATGTTTACTTGACAATCGTTTAATTTGCACCTGATTTCATTAGGCGCACTGCATAGATCCGTATCTGTGTGTTAACTCGCATTAGATCTACTATAAGATTGTTTTGTAAGTCCATAAGACAGTATTAAATACTTCAAAACTGTCCGAAGGGTGTATCCCTTCAAGAACTCGTAAGTATCAGGCAAACATGAGTTGCAAGTAGTTATGGTAAACTTAGAGTTGAGCGTGATCGTACCGCCTCAGCGAAAGATTAATGGTAACAGAATCTCCATGATTTTCGATTTTTATTTTTCCCTCATACGTTTAAACATAAAATATTCATTATCCTTGAGCTCAAAGTGAGATAAACGTCCCCGTCTCTGTTTATCTTTACATTTTAAGATTGTTTTTCCAGTCGTTTTCAGATTAGCCAAGGGTGCTATTTCTGTACCTATGTAAGAAAATATATTCTTAAACTAACACTTATTTCAAAATGTGTTTGTGTATATGTGGAGAGTTATAGACGGCACCAGTGCGCCTATTTGAAAAATTCTTTCACCATTTATAACCCACGTACCAGATGGACATAATGTAGGCAATACTTGTGATGTACAACATGTAACATATAGGTCAAATTGAAGGGTCGATGCTCGTTATCAACACTATGATACCTAATAAGTGATTTTACGTAGTTAATTATATAAAAATTTATGTACCTAGTAGGTACATACTAGTTACTACCTATTCCTTTCTAGTACCAAAACAAATACCATTGGTATTAAATTTGGGTATTAGAAAATTTTATTTTTAATTAGGTTTGGGTGAAATTTGTTGTCACTTTGTTTTAATTGTCACATTTGTTGATTAAGAGCATGATTTGACTTTTGTAAGTAAAGATTCTGCGTGAGTTTTCTTTTCTTCCTTTTGATATCAGAATTAATATGTTATATTTAATCCTTTGTAACAAGTACTTTGGCCAATATTTAAGCACATATAGTTTTTACCTTTGTTGTAAGTAGATGCTCCTACTATATTGTGCCTATTAAGACTGATTTTAGTTTATCTCAGGTTTAACTTTTTGATAATACAATTTGCATCATTCCTTTAACATGGTGTATAGTATATTAGTCGCAGCACCTTTATGTTTGAATGTTTATAAACTTGATATGGGTGTCCATATCAAGTTTATAAACATTTAAACATTGTAAAATTGGCAATTTGAAAAGAGTGGCCGCAAGTTTTTATTGCCAGATTCTTTTCTCCGGCTTTACCTGTTGTTTGCGAACTTGGCATTACATGTACATGTAGAATAACGACGTATCACAAGAGTTGTTTTGCATGAATAAAGAATTTTGTTTTTTTTTTTTTTAATTTTAGAATGGAATAGGCCGTAAAAATTTTCACATGTTTATTAGTAGATTAAGGAGTAGAAGTAGAAAGGGCCTCCCCCTTTCTACTGTAGTGTAAGCATACATAATATATAAATTCAAAAAAGTTATGTGGGTTTGGGGGTAACAGTATGAAAGAAAGACAAACCCTTAGAACTACACTTTTTTTTTTAATAAAGGATAACTAGCAATGTGGGATTGTAGGTTCCATATTACGTGCAATCCTGTTAACCCCTCCAGTGTTAGGAGTGGATTCATGTCAGTAGTATATGGGTAGCATTCAAACCTGCTACCTCACTATTGCAAGTCCGACATCTTAGCCATTAGGCTACCGCCGCTTCTATCTACCTAAACAATGAACATCTAACTACGACGTGGAAACGGAAATCAATCTTACTTTTAATGATTTTTGAAGCATTTTTATGCTAATTTTTATGCGAACAATAAACTTTATTAATAAGAATGCACTGATTCTAACTAATAAAATAAATAAATAAAAGTAAGAGGTACTATATCTACATACCTATCTACATCTAATTATTGGATCTAAACTTATTATTATCTGTTAGCAAGCTTGAATTTATTTGCATATAATTAAATACAGTAAACACAAGTTACATGTCGCACGATATTTACACTGCTGCGTCATATAAATTCGTGATCGCTTACGGCAAAATTGAAATAAAATAGGTACCTAAGTAATATTAACTAAGACAATAGGTATTCTGTGATAAAACACGAAGTACTAGTCATAATGAAAGATTTTAATACTAGTAGATGTAAATCAATGATTTATGAATATCCCTGTGGTCCCGGGCGCCAAGCTCGACATAGCCCGAGTTGAACAATTACATACTAGGGGCCGCCTAGTGCTCTGAATTAGGCCACAGTTCAGTATTTTTTATAATAGTACTACTTTATTGTTTATCACTTTTTATAATTTTTCAAATAATTTTATGCTATTTTTACCCGACTGCGCAAGAAAGAGAGTTATGTTTTATATTAGCTTTCTGCAACCTTTTTCTATATAAACTATAATTGTGCCAAATTTCATACTCCTCCGCCCGCACAGTTTTTGTAAATAGCGGTATTAACTGGTTGTATTAATAATTATAATAAATATTCTTTATTCACTTAGGAAGTGA
This sequence comes from Herminia tarsipennalis, assembly GCA_945859575.2. NCBI lineage: Eukaryota > Metazoa > Arthropoda > Insecta > Lepidoptera > Erebidae > Herminia > Herminia tarsipennalis. The sequence continues at coordinate 24,680,410 of OX243834.2, read as the reverse complement.
AAGACTACACTTGTGAAAAGTCGATTCTACATTTACATGTAATGCCTGTTCGCAAACAATAGGTAAAACCAGAGAAAAGAACAGGCAATAAAAACTCGCGGCCACTCTTTTCAAATTGCTAATGTTTACAATATTTCTTTATTTATAAACTGTATATGCAGGTAAAGTGCTGCCACCATTATATTATACACCTTATTAAAGGACTGATGCAAAAACAAGAGGTCAAAAATATTAAATGAAGAGTACACGAGATTGAATATATCAGCCTCAATGGGTACAACATAGTAGGAGCATCCACATTTGCTTCATCTATATTTTAATATGAAGGACTTAAATCAACCAGTCTGTATCGGTCCATTACTAGACATAGGCCTCTTTTATTTGACGCCACAACATCCGGTCCTCCGCCTTCCGCATCTATTTCATCCCAACGACCTACTTTAGGTCGTCGGTCCATCTACTGGGAATCGTACCACTTTACGTTGCGTTTACCGACTCACGGTCGCACTTCAGCGTGCTTAACCTGCGTACTATGTCGGTAACTTTGGTTCTTTGTCGGATGACCTGTACTTACCGATTCATACAAATGTTATTTTGTTACCTTTTTACTTTTTAAATATTTTAAGTTGACATGGTCGACTGATCCACGGCGTAGACTGACACCGGGTGGGTGGGGACCTCACTTTCTTGTGTTACATTGTTGCTTGTTTGACTCTAGCGTGCTTTTTAGCATGGAATACCGGAGATTACAGAACTCAATCCTGCACACGGAATCCGTGTTTCCGTGTGCAGGATTGAGTTTTTTAGGATTAGTTTGGTGCAGTAGCTAACCAGATTATATTGCCCTCCATACATATACAAACTAACAAAAAGTTTGCATCTCTAGAATTATCCTATAAATATAATACCTAACCCCATTATTTATATTACACTGGACCGCAAAGAAAAACGGTCGGTTAGAAAGTCTTCAAAAGTACCTGTGACCTAAGAAAAAAAAAACGAGCTTTTTATTTTTAATAAATGTAAAATAAATTAAAATGAGTATTTTTTCAGTATTTTCGTCCATGGTTACAGAGGTGGCGATTTCACGCATTTTAGTAGTTTGTGTTGCCTCCGCAGTTTGTTGTTGCAGCTCGCAATATTGCTGTTATGCGATTTGGCATACTTTCTACTAGGTTTTTGAGGCGATTTTGCGGAACAGTCTGCCATTCCTCTATTAGAGGTTCTTTAATTTCACGTAACGTGATTGTTACACGTTGTCCCAGTTCGTTTAAGTCAGGGCTGCGTGCTGGCCATTCCAAGTGTGTGATACCAACTTCTTGAAAATAGGCAAACCCTATCTGAGCTGTATGCGGGCGGGCATTGTGTTGCATAAAAACGGAAAAACGGCATTCTCGCCCATATCCACTCAAAATTTACCAACGTAGTCATTCAGAATTGTAGTATTATCTTTCTGCAGTTTAAGTTCCATTTTCTATCACCACTAGTTCAGTGCGGCTTTCGGAACAAATTCCAGCCCACACGTGAACAGAGCCTCTTCCGTATGAAACCTACTTTTTCTTGTATACAGGCTTGGTTAAAGCGCTCTCCCGGTCTTCTGTACACTCTTTTCCTCCCGTCGTGCTTGTTTAAACAGAATCTAGATTCATCTGAAAACATAACTCTTGACCAGTCATTCGAAAGTCCAATTCTCGTATTATATAACATAATTCAACCTGAAGTTTCTGTGGTGTCTTTCTAGTTTTGGGCCATTCTGACAATGGGACCAACTTGGAAGTATACCCTTTTAAACAAAAAAATATTTTTCCAATTCGGTCCAGCCGTCTTCGAGTAATGGGCGAGCGTACTTAAAAAAACAAACATACAGATAAACAAAGACAGACATGCTGCTCTTTTATGAAGCCGGTTAAAGTGGCAGTTGCAGTGTACCGCATTTATGCCTCTAGACCAAATCGACAGGTGACTTCTTCGTCAAATTAGATGTTCATATCTTACGCGCACGCCGCACGGCTTGTGTGTGTCAAAAAGTGTCGTTACGACTTTTCGTGAGAATTTTTTCCGTCTAACCCCCTTTCACAACGCGCGATAAGGAACTTTGTTCCAATAAACAATGAATTCTGTACAAAAAATTGTTACTTCTCAATTGATTAGCTGTCACTCGTAAACTTGTGTAAAGCCTACTTACCTGTGACAGTTTTAATTTCACTATAAATACTACTACCGTGTTTTTTTTCACATACCCAACATCAACCATTTAGCTGGCAGGAGGGGTTTTTTAATTTTTGTTACAGTCAAGTGTCCCCCACACTTGACTCTGACAAAAATTTGCACTTTGAAGCTTTTAATATTTCATAAACGGATCCCTAAATCTTAAAATGATCTTCACAACTCCTAAATGTTTTGAAATACGTATGTTATTATACCCCACACGATGGGGTAGGTAAGAAAAAAATAACCCCTTCCCACTTTACATACAGAGGTAACATCAAAAAAAAAGTTGTTTTACAAGAATTTATTCTTTAATTTTTTATCGGCGTAAGTAATATGTGTATCCACACAAAATTACAGCCTTCTAGCACTAACATACTCTGAGCTAAGCTGCGGACGGACGGATATTGCAAAACTGTAAAGGTTCCGTTTTGTCATTTTGGCCACGGAACCCTAAAAACTGATCGGGTTGTCCGACTAATTAAGAATTTTTGCAAGCGACTCGTCGGCCAGTCGGTTAGTCGGCCAAAAGTCATATTAATCATAAGGGCCATCTCTATAAATCATAAATAAATTTTAAACCACAATTATTTTTATAAAACGTAATCCTCTTTTAATGTTGTATTAGTTGTATAAATAGTTCTCATTGAGGTGGTGTCACTTGTTACATTACGTCATTTTATCTTTCATTAGTTCACTACGTGCCGGTGACGTAGGTATTACGATAAAAAATGTGTAACAAACGCTGGTCGTGATTCGACAGACTTATTACTTGCGATCTATCCACCGTAAAATTGTATTAAAAAGTGGACGAGTTAAAAATGGCGCATGATGTCATCACTTATTTGTGTGAATTACGTTATAGGGCAAACATGTAAAGCTAAGATACATAATAATAATATAATAATATCTTGGGACAACTCACACAACGTCATCTGATCCCAAACTAAGCAGAGCTTGTACTATGGCAACCAGACAACTGATAAACATACTTATATATTTCTAAATACATACTTATTATAGATAAATTACACCCAGACACAGAATAAACCATCGTGCTCATCACACAAAATTTTATCCTGAGTGGGGATCGAACCCACGACCTCTTGCGTAGCAGTCGGAGACATTCCCGCCGCGCCACAGAGGCAGTCAACATGTACTTATTTCTTACTTAACACCACTTTTTATAGCCACTGCTTATAGAAAGTCTCATTTCTTATACTTTATAACATATATGTAGATCGTACGTCTAAAAGTTTTCTTCCAGCGCCTACGCCATATTCACGTGGAGTAGACCACATGTTTGTTAATAATACAGAGATGATCAAGCTATGGGTGAATCTTGAGAGACAACATTTTTGACGTCCGGTGGTAAAACGCAATATCGAAATAAAGATGTATAGTATTTTATTTACGTCTCAATACAATGGTATCTAATGGTATCTTTTTTTGTGAAAACAGTCCGAAATCACCAATTTTTAAATGTAAAATAAATCATTTATCAAGTTTTTCAGCAACAAGACTAGTAGATGTTTAAAATAAAAATATACATTTTGTATTTTATCCCACAGTTTTACATTGAAATAGATTTAAAGTTTTGTCCCGAACTAAACAGTGATTCCATTGGCGTGCCACATAACTAGGCATAGATCGCTAAGGGAGCGGCCGAGAAGCGTAGATATCCGTTCTCATGCGAGCTTCTGTCGCACTTCAAACGCCGTGGTGGAAGGTCGCGTCTCATTTTGCCCATGGACGAAATTACGAAGGTAAATATTTGATTACCCTGGTTTTGTTTCACTTGGTCTTTGTTTACCCTGACAGCATAAAAAAATAGTATAAGATTTTTTAGGATTTTACTATTATTACAAACAGAAAGGCATTAAGGATATCTCTTTACAAATCTTATTATTATTGATTAGAACTTTTGAATTTTTACATAATCGGTAAAAAACGTACTTTTATTGATTACCTTGGTGTTGATTCACTTGGCGTTTATGCCATGGTAATCAAAATTTTCTATATTTTGTTTGTAATAAAGTAAAATTTTCTTTTAACTCTGTAGATTATTTCCTAATAAAACAATATTTCTGTATATACTGAGTGACAGGCCTGTTCGTCGATTGACAAGTGACTCTGACTGCTAAGCCGTCTTGTTCTTCAAAAAAGGAGATAAGACCCGGCTGAAGAACAACCGACCTATTTCTCTACTAAGCCACGTCTATAAGCTGTTCTCAAGAGTCATCACGAACCGCCTTGCGCAAAGACTTCGAACCACCGGAACAGGCTGGATTTCGGAGCGGATGGGGCACCATAGACCACATCCACACAGTGCGGCAGATTATACAAAAGACCCAGGTGTATAATCAGTCCCTGTGTTAGCATTTGTGGACTAGAAGGCCTTTGACTCGATTGTAATCTGGTCTGTTCTGGAGTCTCTGCAGCGATGCCAAGTAGATTGGCGATATATCCAAGTGATGAGATAGTCTCTACAAAGCCGCTACCTTATCCGTCCAAGTACAGAATCAGCAAACAAAACCTATACCATTGCATCGAGGAGTGAGGCAAGGGGACGTTATTTCCCCGAAATTGTTCATAAATGCAATGGAGGATATGTTCAAGACGCTGCACTGGAAAGGGCGGGGCATCAACATCAATGGTGAATACATCTCTCACTTGCCATTTGCAGATGACATTGTCATCAAGGCGGAAACGCTGCAGGATCTGCAACGAATGCTGAATGACCTGACTGACTCCTCTGTACGCATCGGCCTACGGATGAACTTGGATAAAACCAAGGTCATGTTCAATGAACATGTACTACCGGAACCTATAGCGGTACACGGCGCCGTTCTCGAAGTTGTTCAAAAATATGTGTATCTCGGGCATTCATTGCAGTTAGGTAGAAACAACTTCGAGGACGAGGTGAACAGGAGAATTCGGTTGGGTTGGGCAGTTTTGGAAAAAAAAATTGTGATTCTGATTATTAAATCTTTAGATATTGTGTCATCAAAAGAAACGTTCCTAATTTTAGTTGAAGTTTTAGATTATGTTTAAAAATAAAAGTTTTGTTTTCAATTATTATTACTTAATATGTATTAGTATTATTACTACTTAAGACTAAAGTGATTAATAATTAGGTTTATAAGTGCCAATAACTGTAATTAAAAGACTGATTATTAAAATAATAGTTTGTTTTGTTACCGTGTTGTTTAATTTTGATTCCCTTGCCATCGTTTTTTGATTACCCTGGCCTAAAAAAAATGATTTTAAATATCTTTGTAATGCGTTGCTCAAATATGACCCCTATTTGATAAATGTGTTTCTAGTTCGGCTTAGAATCATGAAAAACTATAATTTGTAAAAAAATATATAAATAAAAATGCGCCAAGGGAATCAACTAAATAATCCCAATCTCAAGATCTACCCCTATTTAAACGTGGTTTACAACATAAATTGAAAATCTAACCTGGATTATGTAGTTATTAGATAGATAAAAGAAATATACAAAGATGACAGATGTGTAATGAGGTACAGTCAACGGCAAAAGTACATGATCAAAAATGGAATGTTAAAACTATTGAATGATATTTGCGGCAAATCTTGCTAATGCTACAATATTCCTAAAGTACGTGATTGAATAAGTTACCGACAAATTGTCAGATTGTACTGTCGCCATAACTTGATGATCAAAAACGTTCTAAACTAAGTGATAGGGTTAAAAATCATAAGTTGATGAAATCCTGCCATTTGTATTCTTGGATTATTTTTTTAATATAAAGTTCTTTGGCGAATTGCAACAGACATTCAAAAGTAAAAAATAGTCCTGAATATCATAGCTTTATGAATTTCTGCATTCTTTGGTGAATAAATATATGAAATTAAATCCTTAAAGAATGATAAAATTACAGGATTTCACATTGTTTTAATTTTCAAAACTATAATTTACTTTTGAAAGCCGGCAGTTATTTGACCAAGAATGTTAAAAACGTAATATTCACAAAGTTAAGATTTTCAGGACGATCATTTGCTTTTGAATGTCAGTTAAATTCGCCAAAGAATGACAAAATACAGGATTTCATAAAGTTATGATTTTCAGGACTATCATTTACCTTTGAATTTCGGTTGCCAAAGAATGCAAAAATAAAAGAATTAATCCAAGAATGCAAATTGCAGAATTTCATTATCTTATGATTTTTAAATATTTTACTTAGCTTAGAACATTTTTGATCATCAAGTTTTGGCGACAGTACAATGGGTTCCCATTGTACTGTCTGTCTGCCATTGTATTGCAGCATTAGCTAGATTTGCTTCAAATATCAATCAATAGTTTTGATATTCCATTTTTGATCATCTACTTTTGCCGTTGACTGTACTAGTGAAGTATTATTATTGTAGTCGTTACTGAGCGACATCGATGATCGATTACCATCCTAAATAAATTTAAATTGAATTAACAGAAATAGCATTAGAATAAAAAGAAAACTTAAAACTAATTCAGTTTTTATTTTTTATTAGATTTAATTGATCAGAATTTAATGTCATCGTCAACGCTATTCGAAATCGAATATTCCATTAAGTAGGTAGTTATTAAACTTGATCAAGAAAATGTAGAGTGAAGAGTATGGCTAATAGTAGCTTTTTAATATAGTTTATGAAATCGGAGGAAATCCTGAGACTGGCATTCCACATGTTAGTATTTTCAGTGAATTGATTTCTTTCGTTCAACACTCGAACTGTTTCAAGTCATCACATATTTATACAATTTTATAGTTACGCTCTACTGACTGTTTATTTCAACATGAGTTACCTATTTGGACAGATTTTAACTGAATTATGTTATTGAAATCACATTTATTGACTAGGGTTTAGAAATTATTTCATAATAATTCATAAAAAAAAATACTAGAATTTCCGAAGATTTGTTTAGTCATTGTCAAAAAGAAGTTGTCAACTTATGTCAAAGGGACTCCGTAATATATGAAATCGAAGATAATAATACCTGTACCTACCACGCCGATTCTACACAAAAGCTTACCAAGACAATACGTGTTATGCCAAACAAATCATTTAAATCCGTTGAGTTTTGCTTTCCACGTTTCTTTAGATTTTTGTTTGCTAGAAACAAGCATAAACTCTTTTTTATGACAATTCAATTTTGGTTACATCGCTGTCACGTAAATCTTTTAGGTACTTGTTTAACACTGAGCGAAGTTCTGTCGCCATGCTAGTAAAAATAAAATACCAAAATGCAAACCAATGGGTAAGTAAATAGCTAGTAAATAGCTAAGTACTTGAATCTAGCTTGTCGGGTCTATCCTCAATGTTAGCTTCGTTATGGTTATGATATGATAAGAAGACTTTTTGAAAGTGAGACGTCTGTAACTTAATTAAATAAGTTTAATGTAGAAGTAGTTGTTATTACGTCCCCACTGTCGTGACACAAGCCTCCCCTTTGAGAGGGGCTACGGACCATCATCTACCACGCTGGTTCTGTGACAATTGGTGGTGCGACCACGTATCTCTTCCGTGGGTGCGACATAGATTTTTTGCCCGTTTCTTCACGCCTTATTCCGATTTTGTAAATCTTCTACTCTACATAATAATAATTTCAAATATTTGAATTTTGCGAATTTCCCGATGCTTTGCAGTCTTTAAAACTAATAACAAATCTGAGTCACAAAACATAATGTAGGTACCTAACCAAGGAGGATAATTGTTTATTAGCAATAAGAGCATGAAATCTACGAGGGGAAACGTCGCCGCCGCCGTGCGTAATGTCGTTTTATGTAGTAATTATGTGGTCATCAATCAAAAACATCAGTCGACGCGGTTGACTCTAATCACTATGACACATTGTAAAATACGCGACTCCCTTCTCGCAGATACGAGGGAAATAGGTAGTAGGTAGGTACATAATAATGTTTGGCTTTGAATTGTTTTGAACCCGAAAAAAAAAGTGGGCCTTTCTTTTTCAAGATTTGCCGACGAAAGTTAGGAAAGGTGAAGCATTGGTTAAAAAAATGGTTGCTTAATTTTTCGACAAATCAGGACGTTACACTACAGTATTTGCGAAAAGCCGTCACCACGATAACGCATTACCACATTCCGCTAAGGTAACAGAAGCCATTTTGAAGGCTTAAAATGTGGAACTGATGACTTATCCACCTTGCAGCCGGACCCTGCGACTTACCAAACTTAGAATTGAATCGGAGGTGAATGCGTTCCACGAAGCCATTGAAGAGGTCCCTAAAGAAGAGTAGTCCAACAGTTTTGTTCAATAATTTCAGTGAATGCAAAAATGCATTCAATGCGAGGGAATATACTTTGAAAAACAATAAATATATCGTAAGTCTTATAGTCATATTATTCAGAAACCAGAAACTTTCAATATGCTTTATGTAATTGGTACAAAACTGCCAGTTCCTGAAATACGGTGCTAGTTGAATGGTATATAAAAATAATGACCCATGGAAGTTAATAACCAGAAAAGTTTAATTTAGATATTTATTACGATGTATTTAGTGGAGTAATCATTTAGTGATTTATTTGATGATAAAATTGCTTACAGCATCATCAATCAATCATTATTACTGACAATTATTTAATCGACGTTTTGCAACAGATCTTTCAACCATCTCCGTCACTTCAGAACGGTCCAACCGGTCTATGTTTCGAAAAAAATCAAGTGTACAATTTATAAATCGCAATACTATGTTAAGTTACAGGGACAAAGGTTTTATAATAATTATTATACGAAATTCTTCAAATTCCTCGTTTTGTAAAATTACAAAATTTTCAATTCGTCAATACAAGCGAGTGTCTAAAAGCGAAAAAATATTTTTATCATTTAAATGAAATTTAAACAACCAATAATGATTTATTATATATCGAGGAAGGCTATATACCATCACACTACGACCAATAGGAGCGGAACAGCAATGAAAAATGTTGCAAAAACGGGGGAAATTTACGCATACGAAGTTGCGCAGGTCGACTACTGACTGATCTATACCCACGCATCACTAATCACTGAACTTGAATTGGGTTGAAATTTGGGTCACAGTTAGTAATTTATTATTTATCGTCTACATCCGACGTCGGCGTCTGCTAATATAATTGAAAATTCAATCCGTAAATGGACGAGGTTCCAAATTTCAATCAAATTCAAATTGTTCATTTGCAACTAAGTGTACTCAGTAGTCGGTCTTAAAGTAAGAAAATACAATTGTACCTTTTTTAGTTGCTGCAAGAATGCTTATATTTTTAGTAGGCACTTACGTCAATTTAAATGGAAAATAAATGTTGTAAAGTGTTAAATTTAAAAACATTTATATTCAACTGAAATATATGTTATTTTTTCTACGCATTATACTTTTTTATATGTATCTTATTCTATTTATGTACAGAAAATTTAAGGATAATATTATGTCATACCTGCATAATATTACCTTTATTGCACATATATAAGTTTTAATATAGACATTTCGCGTTTTCAAAGTATTCTTCTAATGAATAAAAGCATTTTACTTTTAGAAATGTTTCTATTTTTTTTATTATATTGTATTAAAATCGTTTTTTTTTTTTTTATTTCTATTGCTAATATATTGTAAGTTTTCACTGACACGGAGTAAAAACTTTCATTGAGTATGTTATTTGTGAATGGTAGTAAATATACCTGGTCTTTCTTTATGGCCGTTATTCATTAATTATGTGTGCCTTTCACTGTAATTTAATAATCTCTGTTTTTTAAAGTAAATAAACTAACATCATGTATATAAATGGATGGGAGTGTTAGTAGCTTGTATTTAATAAAGATAGGTCTGCAGCTATTTGATTATCTGTTTCGGTTATTATTCTTACCCATTTTGTAAGATAAATAAATCATGGCTATTTACACAATTTCCCCACAGCATGACGCCATGAATATGTTTTTTTAGCAGTGCTACATTTCAGTTGGAAGAACGCGTATGTAAACTGATCGATCGCACACATTTTAAGCCTCAAGTTTTCCTAAGTACAACTTAGTAGGTATCTCGTCAATATAGTTCAATAATATTTTTGTATTTTTTATTTTAGTCATATTTAGAGTAAGAATGGGTATCCGGCCGGTCACTTAAGCGGAAATCATCACAAATGAAAAAACCTACTTAGCTGTGATAGTTTTCCTTTTAATTTCACTATATACACTACTACCGTGAATTTTCTTCCATACCCAACAGTTAGCTGGCCGGGCACACACACACACACACACTTGATTCTAACAAACATTTGTACTTTTAAGCTTAATATTTCACAAACGATCCCTAAATCTAAAAATGGTCTTTACAACCCCTAAACGTTTTTAAAATATCTATCTTATGATACCCCACACAATGGGGTGGGTAAAAAAAAATCACATCGCCACTTTACATATATGGGAAGTACCCTAAAAAAACGGCATAAGTAATATGTGTATCCATGCAAAATTATAGCCTTATAACACATAACAGTCTCTGAGATAATCTGCGGACGAACGGACAGGCGGACATGGCGAAACTATAAGGGTTCCGTTTTGCCATTACGTGTAATATCGGTCACCAGGTTGGTAATACCGGTCAAGTTTTGTTGAATCAGAAGTCGCAAATATATAGGTACCTTAGGAGAGTCATACCCAAAAACCCCACAACACACTCCCATACCACAGCTTGTGGTTGTACCCATTAATCAATAAAGTTCTCATCGGTGTCAGAAAATTAATCTACTAGCAGAATTTCGAAATCAGAACTATCATCATTCTTGTCTTGTGAAAAATGTTGAACAAACTTCAAGGTATATATTATATCTTGAAGTTTGTTCAACATTTTTCACATCAATCGGTTTTCATTCAAAAGATCCTTAGTTCTTAATACTAACAATGTACTAATTTTACTTGCTGGTAATACCGGTCAACTAGACCGCATTGCCCGACGAGAGGCTTGATAATTACAGTATTACAATTATAATTAACAATGTAAGCGATTAATAACAAACCCTCACCGCTTATTGTTGGATCTGGAAAAACTACTTCAAGTACATGTCGACTCCAATAAGCTAGTGAGTGGTACGCTGGTACGGAGTAAGGTCCACCACACCAGGGTATGCAGTAAAATAGGAGATAATGTAGTGACCGGTATTACCTCCTGACTGGCATTACCCGGTTTTACCCTAGATAACATATAAAAAAGGTAATTAAATCGACGCACTGTACCTACCCACTAACGGTTAGTGATATAAATGTATGGCAAGAAACAATCAAGAAAACATAAATAACGTGCTTGTATTAATTATCAAGGCGAAATCACTTGTTACGAGCTGTGATTTTATGACTAGAATGCCAGATAAAACTTGTTCAGTTAATTATTATGTCTATTGAAATGAGACAATAATAGTTGAAATCGTTGAAAGGTGATTGGGTTGGCGCCATCGAGCGGTGAACTGTGAACACAAATAGAACGCACGTCAAATTCCTTAACGCAATCCTAATCATAACATGATAGCAAACTGTGTGTTCGATACTCGAAACTATTTTGACAATGTGATGCACCATCAGTTCGAATGACACCACCGAAAAGACACCACTAGTGGTGTCTATTCCAGATGACACTACGGACTATTTGTGATGTAAGTATATCACATTGTAGAGTTATTATAGACTGGCGATATATTTATGTTATCATTTTACTAAGTATATTACGACGTCAGTGATATGAAAACTCTCAAGTAGATTCCAGGATTTTTAATAATGAGTCACGTCGTCTATACTTCCATACTATTATTAAGAGGTGAGTTGTTGTGTTTGTGAGTTTGTGAGGTTTAGGGGGTAATCTCTGGATCTATTGAACCGATATAGAAAATTCTTTTACCAATAGATAGCCACATTATTTGTGAGGTTCATAGGCCTAACAAAGTAGGCACGGATCAGCTAGTTTGATATATTTTTAATCACGTCTGTCATACAGTATGTGTAACTGCGAATGTTTGCTTGTAATTCCCTAAATAAATAGAAAATAATTTCGAAATGGATGTAGGTACATACTATTCGTTTTTATGTAACGACTAATAAAGTATTAGGTACATAGGCGTACCTATTTATGTAGGGCCCAGGAGGGGGATTTCAAGTTCATACCTGTCTTGAAATTCAAGTAGGTAGAACTTATTAAGTCCTCATGTGCCAATCCAATTAGCACTTGGCCGGTGTTACTGTGAGAGTCAACAGGGATGATGATTACAATGAAAATAGATTATACTTTTCACTAATAATCAGGCAATAGTACGTCATAAGTAATCTAATTAAATAGTTAGTCCAACTTCACCATTTAATACAAAATGCCACGATTCCAAATAATTAGTTGTGCGATGCCGTTGGCCAAATACGCACATCCTCTCAATGATATTTTTTGTCAGCCAATTTCTGGCCATATATTTTTTAAATACAATCATATTTTCTTGCACATACGATCATGTTTTCTATCTCATCCATTATATAACTCCAACCGTCCAAAATATTTTCTTTAGGTAATAGCGGCAAAACTTTGCAAAATGACTTATTCTATTTGCCTTTAATTTTAGAGATTTGCTTTTTCCCTTTTGACTCTCACAATAGTGATAATAGCATCCGCTTGGTGATCTGCGGAAAAGCCTTTATCGTGGCGTCTTCATAGTCTATTATAAATTGCTTAGGGTGCCAGTTCGGTATTTGGTTTTTCATTAATTGCAATAATGTTTGCGTTGTTATCCCAGAGAAAAGCGTAGAAAACGGGTATTATATTTGTAATCTTCTAAGAACTTCCCAAATAACAATGTATAGTATACAGCTGAAGAAAGGGTACTAGACTTACTCCAAATATGCCATCACTGAAATAGTCCTTACTTTCCGTCATAATTTCCCTTGCCATACTGGATGGAAACACTAAAATTCGTGCACCGTCATCACGATAGTAGTCCGCTAACAGAAAAGAATCAAATTTAGGGGAACCTTAATGTCAGAAAAACTTTTGGGATATAATTTTTCTACTTCTAGTGTTTTATTTCGATGTCGGTAAAGTGTCGATTTTCACTGGAGAATTCTGGTAATTTGCTAATTATATTATATTAATCCTAAAATTTTCAAGTGAACCCACGGTTTTTCTGGAGGTCCTGAGTACTGACACTGTGTCTGATTCAGTAACTGTTTTTTTACAATCGTACATCTTAATGTCTATCTCGTTTTGCGCAAGATCAGGAGAGTACGATACTAAATGTGATGTACTTTTTACCACAACATTATTATCAATAGTAACAGAACCGACACATTTGCTTTTACGATATAAAGCATATCGCCATATAATGCCTGCCACTTTATAAGTCTTTAATTTAAAGTACTGGTAACCATTCAACAATAGTACCTTGCCTCGTCCCCCATTTATTGCATTTATGTGACATTTCACTGAATTAAAAAAAAACGTTACAAGCATTATTCATTACATAATCAGTCAAGCAAATGTTTATTAAAGTTCACTATGAAGGTTGTGTATATATCACATACTAATAGGTCTATATAACATGAGGACTATTGGGAGTTTTGTTTTACTGGAAACAAAGTTCCCAGTGGTCTTACTAGTAAGTCTATTGGGAAGGGAATTTCCAGTAGTTCAACTGGTAAGACTACTCGTTATGACTACTGGGATTGGGGAAAAGTAATCCTAAGTAAATAATTTACCTTCGAGAATTCGAGGCATTTGCCACAAATATCCGATACGAATTTTGTTTTTAGAAAGTCATACTCCTACTTAAACGTTACTATTACTTCTAGCGCCTTTACAGACGTACGTAACTCAATTAGTTTATACTTACGGAGTTTACCTATTTTGTGTTACTAATAATAAAACATGGTTCAGGTATAACAAAACTGATTTGATAAATAAGATTTCAACCGACATAACAAAAGTTTAAACTAATGATGAATCTCAATGAAAACATCAGACACACGTAGATTGACATACCAAAAAATTTTTTTGTAATCTAAAATAAAATACCTGAAATTTCGACCTATTAATCTGCCAATAGTAGATTCCTACCAAGTATTAGGCGAAACGAACGTCTGGCAGGAGGCACTTAAACTGTCGGTAGCTAACGTCTATCACATTTAAACCACCTGTCAAATTTTACTCCCCACTTTTGACAACAACCATTTGAAAAGAGAATTGATGATGTCGTCCTTCAGTTTGACAAATAGATAAATTGCAACTGTTGAAGTCTGTGATTTCCTGGCGAATAATAAACATTCCAAATTAGATCATGAATGTTAGTATTGGAAAGTAATTCTTGACATTATTAGATTTGTTTATTTTAGGTGCACTCGAAACTTTTAACGTGGATATATGAAATTATATGTAAAAGAAGATGGAATGCTGACATAAAACGGAGTGTGAAAACATCGTAAAACAATATCTAAACAGATTATGATATAATGCCAACTGTTGGAATTGGCGCCTGCTAATGGAAAGTATAACAGGCCAGTATAGTAGGCCATTTGTTTCTGGTATTCGTAGTTGAAGTGTGTACTTTTTTAAACATGGCTTGTAAAATAAGTACTTGTGGGCTTTTAGATACATGCTATATTATACTAACATTTAAACTTTCGCGTTGCATGATTATAACTATTTATTATACGGGAATTAACGCGCATTGTTTACCTTAAAATTGCTTGACGTTTCGACCAGGTTGCACCGGCCGTGGTCACAAGCGGACTGTCGCAGCGATGTTATGACTCCGTCAGGACGATGAATCTTCATCCACCCTCACTTTTTTACTTCTCGAAAAGTTAAGGTCACTGCACACTACACTGATTTTGTCCATGTTAACCGAATGCGAAACAATACGAGGTTGTGTTTTACGAATCACTGGATTCCACGTCACGGATAGTTTGAAGCCCTCTTCCCGATTGAAAGTTTTATGTTTTTTAATTTCAATCGCTTCACGCACAATTCGTGAATAAAAATGGCGATCTGTGGAGAGGGTTTGTGGACGATGAAACTCAATCCAGTGATTGGTGTTCGATTGCAGTATGTGTTCTGCAATTGCCGATTTGTTCACTTGCCGGTTTTTCACTGCTGCGATGTGTTCTTTTAGCCTTTCCGCTATAGTTCGCTTTGTTTGGCCAATGTACGAACTACCGCAGCTGCAATCAATTTTGTAGACACCTGGCGTCTGCAGAGGTATAATATCCTTCGGAGTGCCCACCAAGTTGCCCACTTTAGCCACCGTTGTGTAGATCGTACGGATCGAGTACTTTTTCATAATTGATCCGATCTTGTCTGTCACTCCTCTGACGTAGGGCAAATAAGCAGGTTGTCTGTTCACCTCCGGAGGTTTGTCACGTTTTGGGATATGCTTCATTCTTCGGTACACCTGATATCCGTTTTTCTTGAGTACCTCCTGAAACATGGACTAGCTCTTGCTCCACATGATCAGGGTCACATAGGTCAAAGGCTCTGTTTTTCAATGACGTCATCACGGATTGTAGGTGACGAGGATGGTGATGTGACGTAGCATGCAGGTATCTGTCAGTGTGTGTGGGCTTTCGGTATACACAGTGTGATAGCGATCCATCAGCTCGCGCTGTTATCTTGATATCCAGGAATGACAACGATCTATCCGTCTCCATTTCGCATGTAAATTTAATCTTCGGATGAATGGAGTTAAGGTGCCCCTTAAACTGATCCACATCATGTTGGCTTCCTCTGACGACAGCAAACACGTCATCTACATACCTCTTCCATAGTTTGATGATGCTTGGTGGGCACTCCGAAGGATATTATACCTCTGCAGACGCCAGGTGTCTACAAAATTGATTGCAGCTGCGGTAGTTCGTACATTGGCCAAACAAAGCGAACTATAGCGGAAAGGCTAAAAGAACACATCGCAGCAGTGAAAAACCGGCAAGTGAACAAATCGGCAATTGCAGAACACATACTGCAATCGAACACCAATCACTGGATTGAGTTTCATCGTCCACAAACCCTCTCCACAGATCGCCATTTTTATTCACGAATTGTGCGTGAAGCGATTGAAATTAAAAAACATAAAACTTTCAATCGGGA
The DNA here is from genome assembly GCA_945859575.2 of Herminia tarsipennalis. Classification (NCBI taxonomy): domain Eukaryota; kingdom Metazoa; phylum Arthropoda; class Insecta; order Lepidoptera; family Erebidae; genus Herminia; species Herminia tarsipennalis. Next base: position 24,664,103 of record OX243834.2, on the reverse strand, counting down.
AGAGGGCTTCAAACTATCCGTGACGTGGAATCCAGTGATTCGTAAAACACAACCTCGTATTGTTTCGCATTCGGTTAACATGGACAAAATCAGTGTAGTGTGCAGTGACCTTAACTTTTCGAGAAGTAAAAAAGTGAGGGTGGATGAAGATTCATCGTCCTGACGGAGTCATAACATCGCTGCGACAGTCCGTTTGTACCACGGCCGGTGCAACCTGGTCGAAACGTCAAGCAATTTTAAGGTAAACAATGCGCGTTAATTCCCGTATAATAAATATGCTATAATATGTTTACTTAACGTGTTATTTAATATTTAAGCACACTTTATTAAAAATAAAACCCTCTAGAAACAAGTGTACTATTAGTACCTTCCTAAATTAAGGGAACGCTAATTTGGTAGATGCTTGAGGATATATTATATAATTTATTTACGTATGTTGATGCTGTGCTTGTATTGCCGGCCTTTCTCGATCTCGCCACAAGCTTTTATTTCATTAAAAATGGTACTGTAAATGGTAATGATAGATGTGATTTATTATAAAGTTTATTCTCTTCTTCTAAGAATATTTTAATAGAAGCTTGTTTTAAATTATTTTTTATAATAATTTATTGGTTACCCTTCTGCTTGTATAATATTTTAAACATTCGTTTTAGTTCCGCCTTAACATTTACGTTGACGTACCTACTCCAGTAACTAGGTATACCTACAACGTTTAACGAAAACAAAACAATTGGTAGGACAATTTGAACAAAGATTGCCGCTGGTACTGCAACCCGCAATATTTATTATTGAATATCAGTTCCATTTCACTGAATGGTTTTTTTTTTTATGAGTAAATTTACGAATTACAAGAAAATATACCCAAATTACTATAAGTGTGCCTTTAATATTTGAAGAGTCCCCTCAAATTCTCCAAGATCTCAACGTCAGATCCAAACTTTAATGACAATGGGACCAATCTGGAAGTACACCCTTTCAAACACAAAAGTATTTTTTCAAATCGGTCCAGCTATAAACTAAATAAGCAAGCCAAATATAACTTTCCTCTGTGGACATGATCTTATACCCTTAAACGAGCAATTCTTGTATATATACCTATTTAAATATATATTTAATCTGAATATCGGCAACGGCTCCAGCGATTTTCATGAAATTTAGTATGCAGGGTGTTTCGGGGGCGATAAATCGATCTAGCGAGGCTTCATTTTTAGAAAACGTCGTTAAATAAATACCGAGCAAAGTTCGTTATTATTAAAAAGGGATTCAAGGATTCTGCTTCACTTATCTATATTATTGTACAAGATGACCAGACTCAGAAACACATCCAGTAAAAATTAAAAAATAAATTAGTACTTTCCTGATACTTTGCAGTACCTACTGTCGATCATTGGTCTTAAGTAGAGTTTAAAGGTAAAGTCTTAGTTTCGATATTTTAAAAAAAAGCTTGTTTTTTTGTACCTACCTAGTTAAAAAAAATATTATGTTCTTGATGTCAAATTCCAACAGTGAATAGTGCATGGCTTGAGTATATATGTATATGAGTATACGAGTATCATCTTCCTTGCTACAAAACCCGTTTGGCATATGGCATAAATATTTTAAATTTATGATTTTTACATATTATATGTTCATAAATAAACTAGTGAATAAAAATTTCGCGAATTTAAAAATACCTAAATTTTGACTAAATTAGGTATAAGTACTTAATTAGTGAATTAAGTAGATACAATACCTAATTTTGACAAAATCTAGGCATTCTGGCGAGGTGGTGCCGTTACACACCTAGATACACATGTGTAATATCAGGTGTAGCATGTAACGACCCCATCTTTTTTGACCACACTTTTCTATTATTCTACCTACATGTTTAAGAGTTTCATCTGATATTTAAGATATAACTTATCTAACATTGAAAATACCAATTAGTTATGAAAACGGTTGCTACAGTTTTCCTTTTAGTTACAACGGTTATTACAACTCACCTCAGTAAAGTAATCAATCACACAACACTTCACATAGCTGATACCTACACGGACTTCCACAATCTTTACTTAGACAATGTTCTCACTCGGCACTCGTAAACTTGTACTTATATAAGAACGCGTTCGCTCCGGGCAAGAGCCTGGCTCTTTTGGCGATCGCCTCACATTTCCCATCGTGAAAGTTTTAGTGCGTATATTGCTGAAGTTGGAAAACGTTAAGTAAGGATTTGTTGGCGCAAATAGCTTTGTCTTCTTCTCTAGTATTTGTTTCATCAAGTTGTAAGAGGTTTCTCGAAAATAATTCAAGTAAAATGATTTCTGATTAACTTCTTTTCTCTTAATAGAAAGAGAAGCAGTATCTTTAATGAATTACTGCTTATAGATACCTACATAACTAACTAACTTTCAGCGATAAACATCCGCTGATCCGTTGAGTTGCATCCATATTTCATCTGTCAAAATGATAATTCAAACACGTTACAGAAAATTATGGAGAATTGTTCTAACTCATGCTCTGTTCGTCATAATATTCATATTTGACCTGTGATAAGAAATTCTGTATTAAATTAGCATAATATATGCTTACATTATATCTTACTTCTTATTTTCGCAAGTTTTGATGGTCAGAATAAAAATGGTTTTGGTTCAATTTTAAATATTACGTGAATATAATTAGATCTACATTTAAACTTAAGAAATGATTGCAAGTTGTAGGTAGTAGAAATGCTTATGTCGGTTTTGTATTTAAAACGGAACCCTTGCTATCCTAAAAATCTGTTGGTTAGGTACTAACCTAACCAACAGATTTAGGTACACTAGTACCTACCTAGGATATTTAGGAAGCTACCTACTTATATTTACCTACTTACTCGTATTTAAACAAGTAAATCAAGTACACCAGATATTAGCGCCCAGTTTAATCAGACAAATAGGAACATCATAACAAAATACTGCTGAGATGCTTTCATCACAAATCAAGTGTGCATCAAGCATACATTTTAAGAACTTTTGATCTGTCCTCGTACACTTTGTGTACGCAATCAGTTATCTATTTTAGCGCACGACGCGAGTCTCGTAGTCTGACGGTAGTTAACTCAAGTTTATCGCGGTAACAGATATATTTCACTGCCTATTAACTGCATTGCGGCCTGTGTTGCCAACATGTCAACATTATACCGTACTACTAGGTAGGTAGCTATTTTTCGAAATCGATGTTAAAGTTTAACCGAATAAAGTGTCTGGTGTAAGAACTCTGGTGGCCAACTAGGCAGTAAGAACAGGTAATTATAGAATAGTATTCTTCACACCTAACGAGCTTTATCGGTGACATAAACTTTTTTTTTTTTATATTTATAGATTGATAGAATACGGCACATTTACAAACAAAACAAGTTCGTAGGTACTTACTTATAGACTATTACGACGAATCGATTGACATTCATAGAAATCGAATCACACTAATATTCATCATCATCATCATCATCAGCCTATCGCAGTCCACTGCTGGACATAGGCCTCTCCAATTGCGCGCCACTTTGTTCTATCTTCGGCTTCTCACTAATATTATAAAGGTGAAAGTTTGTGAGTATGTGAGTGTGTATGTTTGTTACTTCTTCACGTTTAAACGGCTGGAGCGATTTTAATAAAATTTCGTATGGAGTTAGCTGACACCCTGGATTAACACATAGGCTAGGTATAAACCGCGGGTTACACCGCGGGGCACAGCTAGTAAGAAATATATGTAAACACTAAGAAGACATAGACTGGTAAAACGAGACCCTTCCATTTTGACTTTACCGTAATCGGGTAAAAAGAAGTTTACAGACAAAACATACTACATTATTTCCACAAAAAAATTCTTCCACGTCGGACACCAATAACCCTAATGGTAAAAGTAGGAACAACTGTTTATACCACTACCAATTAATACTTATTATACAAACGAATTCGCTTATCACAAACGCGTCTGGTAACACCGGGCAGGCGCCGTCGGCGCGCGCGCCGCGCGTCCGCCCGTCCCACGTGTGGCGCCACCCGCCAAATTATGTAACGTAGACAATTCACTCTAGGATGCCACTATGGCGCCATGACGTCACCACATATATATAATTTATCCTCAGAACTAATAGTTGAAGACATTTCAATATGTGTAGCAACAGCAAATGCACAACTTGTTTTTGAACAAGCTAAATTATTACAAAACATAAAAGCCAACTGCAAATTAATATCTGAAAATTTTGGCACCAAAAATCCGCCATTTTTTTTTTTTTTTAATTTCGATGTAGGTACTGTAGTGTAACTCTCACAGAGTCACAGCTGAGAGGAATCTAATGCCACGTTTACACGCTTGCTGAGGCTTGCCAAACGTCCACAGCTCCAAGTCTTGAATCGGCTATTACATTACCCTGAATCAGGGCCCTAAATCAAGGTGGCCTTGGAAATTTGTTAGAGAATTAGGGCGCTAACTCTTATTACACCGCTCTTTTTAAGGATTTAGGGTTCCTGATTTAGTGTAGTGTAATAAGCGCATTACAATCGCTTGGATGCCATTTACAGGCTTGCGAGTGCGTAAGTATATTCCGGAAAGGCAAGCATGGCAGACGTAGACGTTGAAGATGTGTCTGCTATTGCGTTTGGCTTGATGGGCTTATTACCCTATACTAATTCAGGAAGTCTCTAATTCTCTAACAAATTTTCAAGGCCACCTTTGATTTAGTGCCCTGATTCAGGATAGTGCCATTTTACATATTTAGCCTGTTAGTTATTTTGTGTGAGTAAAATCTTGAAAGCTAAATTAGTACCACTTCCTGACGTTCGTTTGGGCTCAAATTTGGTACACTAGTATAATTATATTATTATTTTGGTACCATATATAGATGAGAGATTAGACATTACACAAAATGCAGTGTAATAGGTACTGTCAATCATTTACTTTAAGTAAAGTCAAATCGGTAGAGGGTATTGGTATCGACCTCGCGACAAGCTTTTATGTTATATAAATTGTATAATGTAGCAAATGGATGGGTATGTTTTAATTAAAAAAATATTTTCTTCTTTCTAGAGCATTTAAATCAAAGGTTGTTCTTAAAAATGTTTTTTCTACTATTTATTTTATTCAAAATACACGGTCGTACACAGACAGCACAGCAAAGCGACTCTAGCCCGGATCGGCGACAAGCTCACGCTCGCCAAGCCAAGCCAAACACCCCGTTCACACGCTTGTGTTTGTGGACACTTGTCGGGACTTGCCAAGCATGTAAACGTAGCGTAACGATACATAGATACCTACATACAAACATACATACATACACTCGAAAAACATAACCCTCCTTCTTGCGCAGTCGGGTAAACATACCCAAATCGCAGGTATGCCTAATACATATAGTAGTCACAATCTAAAGTGGGTGATATGGGAATACCACGGTTATAAGAACGTCGATTTAACTCGCAGCTCATCGTCTGATTTTGAAATTTGACTGTGCTTGAGTCTATTGTCTATATAACTTTTACTTCGTTTTATGAAGAGAAGTAAAAGTTGGTGCCTATACTAGAGAATAGCTTCGTATTGTCGAAGGCCGTTGGAGTTATCTACACAATTAACTGAGTTTTACGACAATAAGAAAGTTTCATCTGTATTAGTAAGTGTTGGTCACTTGAAATATTTTGAACAATCTAGGTAATTAGAATTTAACTAAGTAATTAGTTGAGACAACTCGTTCTCGAGAATAACATGTTTGCCAGATCTGAACTTCTAGACATAGAGTCCACATTCAACTTTTGTCTATAGGGTGGTTGAAGGTAATTGCATAGATAAATTGGCTACCAATTTGTAATAAATAAAAAATGGGCTCTGTTTTTATTAAAAGCTTATTTAAAGATGTGAAATTGTATTCAATAGTTAATAGAACGGAGTAACTCACTGAGCTATTCAGGAAACGATAGAGATTTTAAGACTTCCATTTCCGGACTGAGTGATCTCTCGTGGTAGAAATTTAAACTGGCCGTCCAGGAATGGCGCTAGTATTTTCCTGTGGAGGTTTTGAAATCTCGCGTTTATCGTAATAAACTAAGCTAACATTGATAAAGAAGTAGACATTTGCTAGTAATTTTAAACTTCCGTAAAACCGAGGACAATTTTGCATGAACTTGGAAGGTGATCATTTGAGCAATATCATTTTTTCGACCTAATGTTATCAATTTTATGAAAACAGAACTTACTAATTATTTTTTCGCCACCCTATATATCAGCTATCGCCCGCGGCTCCGCCCGCGTGGATGTCGGCAATCGCGATAAGAACAACCATATGTCCTTCCCTGGGACTTAAACTATCTCCTTACTAAATTTCACCTACGTGTAAATTTATCGATTTAAATCTAAATGAAAACGTATCTAACAGACGGGCAGATAGACTTACCTTCACATTTATAATATTGGTTTGGATAAGATAAACTTGCCGCGATGGGTGGCTTCAGAGGCGTTTTCGTCGTCATATCTAATTAACAAACATAATCTTCAGTCAAACTCAATTATGTACGTGGGAACGCCAGGCGGCGCTGAGAGTCGATTTTTTCTTTTTTGAATATTTTTTTCTTATTTCTATATAGTTCCACAATTAATAGAAATACTTAGTTCAATAATTTGAAAAGTACCTGTAAGAAAAAGCTGCCAAGTATAAACTAAATCATCAAGATATTGATACCAAATCACTTGACACATTCCGACGTAATGTCAACTTATAGTCAGTTCTGCGTGCGGACTTATTCGCTGATGTGTATTGGCAATCAACATTGGTTCCGTCAGTCAAGTTGTACGTTCACATGGTGCTTTCTCTATTTTTACTCTGACCGCAAAATATCATCTCCATCCGACTAGTCTCGCCACTGACCACGTTTAAACGACAAGGAACCAACTTGTATTACGACCTAATTTTATACTTTGTTTGCCCTTCAAAGTGTTCAGTTATCATATTATCATATCATTTTTATAAAGTGGAGGCTACAATATAGCGATTTCTCAGTGAATGTTCACTTCACTGAGACTCTATTTTTTATATTTTCATAATAACAAGGTTTGTAAAAATAAGGCCATAATTTCGTTAAAGGGTTTGACGAGTCACAAAAGATTATAATAAAACTAGCTGTCCCGCGCAACTTCGTATGCGTAAATTTTCCCCGTTTTTGCAACATTTCTCGTCACTGCTCCGCTCCTATTAGTCGTAGCGCGATGTTATATAGCCTATAGCCTTCCTATCCAACAAAAAAAGAATTATTAAAATCGGTCCAGTACTTTTTGAGTTTATTCATACAAATCTTTCCTTTTTATAATATTATTATTATATTATATATAAGTGTAAATAAGAGATATTTTAACATCGTCTTCTTATTAAATGTGAGAATGTTTATATCTATTATATATTATTGTTACACTTCATTCCTCAGTACTGCATACCCACATCATTTGAGCGCTGTCTGAGGGAACCGCATAGAATTGTTGGTGGTATGACGCACAGTCGTCGAATCCCGAGGCAATAAGTAATTTTCAATGCCTATAAACTGCCTATAGATACTGTATATATGTATTCGTACCTATGTGCAGTCATTCCACATATCAGAGTAAGTAGAGTAAAACCATCTTTAAAGACAAGCTCATTATAAGTAAATATTTCACGACCACCTTGTCTATAAGCCGATTCGTACTAACTGTTGTTACAAGTCAAGCTTAACAAATGTTGGATCAAAACAAATTGCTAACATTTTCATTTAATAAGGTACTTTATAATGTTTTAAAAGAGTAGGTACTGCCATAAAAAAAACAATCATTACCAATACCTACAACTACTGCTATAATGTCAAATAATCAAATATAATATATAACCTATTTTATTTAAGTACTTGAGTGCTAAATGCGACACTTGTCCAGCACTGACTAATAATGACATGACTCTCCATTAAATAGACATAGAATTATTATGTAAAAGGCCACAACAGGTGCATCAATTAGGTCTTTTTCTAATATCCAAACAGACTGCTTAATCTATATCTATAACTAATATTATAAATGCGAAAGTTTATATTTTTGATGTTTGTAATACAAACAAAAACGGCTGCACAGATATGGATGAAATTAGGCGCAAAGAAGGAGACTAGAAAAGCACATAGGCTACTTTTATCCCGGACAAATGTACGGTTCCCGTGGAACGGATTTGTTGTTTAAAATTTTCACTCCAACGAAGTCGCGACCAACAGTTAGTGAAAGTTTAAGCCAAAATAAAATCCTTGCTAGACATTGGAGTAAACGACACAGCACAGATGTATTTCTAAATTGTGTTTACTTACAGTATCGATGATATATAGGTATGTGAAGAGTAACCTTACGTGTCGTAACCCATTTGGGATTTGACATAGAGAAATATTAGGTACGTTCCATTTGAGTTTGGCGCCGTCTGAACATATAACAGAAATAGCTTAGCTAGATATTATAGTACTGCCTCTGCGGCGCGGTGGGAGTGTATGACTGCTAGTCGTGGGTTCGATCCCCACCCAGGATAAAGCTTTGTGTGATGAGCACGATGGTTTATTCTATGTCTGGGTGCTATTTATCTATATTTATAAATATATAAGTATGTTTATCAGTTGTCTGGTTTCCATAGTACAAGCTCTGCTTAGTTTGGGATCAGATGGCGTTGTGTAAGTTGACCCAAGATATTATTATTATATTATACTGAGCAGGTTTTATTGAACTAAATGATTTAACTTGTAAATAGTATTTTTTTGCACTTGTTGATTTACAGACAACTTACTATCGAATAATTATTATCTAATTTCGCAAAGAACATGACAATGACATGAAAAATAAAACTATTTTCGATTGTTAATTCCTGATTGTCATTGCCTGCTATTAGGTACATGAATTATGTGCCTCTGTGGTAATCCATATTGAATGACGCAAAATTTGGCTGTCTTGAAAAAAAAATCACCGCATTCATTTGTTTAATAGATTTATGGTCACTATTTATCCGTATTTTAAGAAATGCAGAAAATCAATAAAAAGGTGAAAGGTGATAACACTTTTATATTATACAATTAGCTTTTGCCCGCGGCCTCGCCCGCGTTAAGTTCTTTCACTCGCTTTGAAACTGCTGACTCCTGAGTTAATAACAATTGTGCTCGTTTTACGGCATTTCGAATTGTTGCTCGCAAATGTCTATTTCTTTTTCTTATCAATGTTAGCTTTCTGAACGGCTTGAAAGGTTTGTGGTTTTTTGTGGTAAATGCGAGATTTAATGTCCAAAGGTCTCCAAGTGAGCCAGTTCAAATCTCTAAAACGGGAGATTATTCGGTCCGGAAATGGGTGTCTCAAAATCTCCATCGTTTCCTTAGCTATATGAGGAGATTGAATACAATTTGACATCTTCGAGTAAACATTTTATGAAAACAGAACTCATTTTTTTTTATTTCTAACAAAATGGTAGCCAAATCATATTAAACATTACTTTTGCGCCCCCCTATTACTTACATAATAGCTTTCACCCGCATTAAGTTTAAACTCCTGCGCCCTACGTCATATAAACTAAATGTGTGGCAAATTTCAACCAAATCTGATCAGGGGTTCGAGCTACGCGTTGACATATCATTCAGTCACGCGGTCACCATTTATATAAGATTACCCCGCTAAAACTGAAACGTCACATTAAAGTAACTGCAGCAGTTTCGATGTTTAAAATTCGTAACTAATTTCTCTTATAGCTGATTTTCAAAAAATATTGAATTTCGGTAGTTTTGGCAGATATATAAATTTTGAGCCGAAAATTTTCGATTTTCCGTACAACATTTCTACCCTCGCTTCACCCACTCAGGAGTTGAATTTTGGACAACCCTGTTATGCCACGGCCCAAACAAGTGGGTGGGGGTTAACAGATAGGTACATTACTTGACTGTTGAATACCACCGTTGCACCTTCCGGCTCCATAATCAGAAGGAGTCAAAGCCTGGAAGTCATCTAGGATCGAAGTACTTTGGAGTCAAGACGAATCAAATAAACAAACTTGCAAGATTTATTGTTTTAGTTTAGGAGTCTCTATGGCCACCTTTCGACTCCATCATCAGATCAAGTATATGGTACCATAATATTGCATTGTCACCAAATATACACAAGTTTACAAAAACTGAGTCCAATAGAACATTAAAAAGTGCTTCCTAATTTAGCTTCCAAAATTTCACCCAAGCATACTTACAAACTAACTAACAGGGCAAGTTAAATAAAAGCTTGTAAAAAGAGGACCAGTATCAAGTTGACATGGGAGTATCCTATAGGGTTTGTCCCCTACTCCAGTGATGGCCGAACCGAGTCAGACCAATGACGTGTAAAACCTAATTGAGTCCGACTCGCACTTAAACATTTTTGACGTGATAACGTCATAAGAATGACATTATCGCGTAAAATTATAAACCGACTTTACAGTCAACCATTTTTTTATAGGTGTTTTTAATTTGTACACAATAAGTTGATTTGAAATTCATTTATTTTGAAGTCGTGAGTTGCAAAGGGCCATAACATATGATGTGGGTTGATATGACGAAAACAATGAGAAGGGTGGTTCCATTTCAATGCGTTAATGTATGTAAACGCGTGCTTTTTGGTTTGTAATCCATCTGTACCTCCACAATGAGCTCACACATCACTGTCGACGTGCGCAGTCAAAAAAGTGGCAATACAACGCCCACTAGTGAAGTTGTCACGAGTGAATGTTTGTGAAGTCAGTAGAGCAATAGCGTTATTTCACGTCATCGCGTATGAGACGAAACATTCGGTCCAAACTAATATTATAAATTTCAAAGTAACTATGTCTGTCTGTTACGTTGATGTATAAAAGCAATTAAAATTTGTTTTTTTTTTTGTTTTGTTAAAAAAGATAACTAGCAATGTGGGATTGTGCTCCCATATCACTAGCAATCCTGTTAACCCCTCCAGCTAAGCTCTATGACTTGTGTAATGAGTGGGTTCACGTCGGTAGTATAATGGCCAGGATTCGAACCCACGACCTCACGATTGCGAGACCGATGCCTTAGCCATTAGGCTACCGCCGCTTATTGGAAATAGTTTGAGGCGAATTACAATATGAATAAGGAATAAGATGTGGCCGTTAAATCGTATATCTTGACACTAGCAAGGGAATCTAAACCTATGGGATCCTTTCTCACCGGACCTTGGCGTTAATCTAGAGTCATTAGCAAGAAGCAATGTTTTATGGCATAAGTACCCGACTCGCATGGACCCAGTGTTGTTTGTTTTCATTTGAATTCGATTTTTGCGATAGTGCATGGGGATGCAGGCACTACAAAGAGGTCTTACATTACCTACCTTACTTACTAAAAAAAGCTGGTGTTCCTTCAGCATGGCTCTGTGTCACTCGACCTGCTTGTATTCCATATAAGCATTGATCAGGCACGAGATCCTGTTCTAATGACGATGTTACTAATGGCTTTGGTAAATATTTTGTATAACGTCTTGACGCCTATGCAATCAAATGGTTTCTTTTTTTTTGAATCATTATGCAAATGATGTAGGTTCTACGTAGTAAGGCACATAATGTCCTAAATAAAAAATATGATTTAATAGTATTACTGAAGAAAGAAATAAACAAAAAAACTGGGCAAGTGCATGTCGGGCCACGCACAATGTAGGGTTCCGTAGTCCCCCCTCCGAATAATGTGACTTGGCTTAAGTGGGTTTTCTGTTGTTTTAGTTTTATACTTACAACTTTATACCTACTGAATAATAATAATTTTCAATGGAATTTATACAAAAATTTTGTTACTTCTCATTTGATCAGCTGTTACTCGTAAACTTGTAAAGCCTACTTAGCTGTAATAGTTTTCCTTTTAATTTCACTATATTTACTACTACCGTGATTTTTTTCACAAACCCAAAAACAACCATTTAGCTGGCAAAGGGGGGACACTTGACTCTAACTAAAATTTTCACTTTAAAGCTTAATATTTTACAAACGGATCCCTAAATCTAAAAGTCATCTTCCGCATCCCTAAACGTTTTTAAAAGACCTATGTAATGATACCCCACATGATGGGGTAGATGAGCAAAAAATCACACCCCCACTTTACGTATAGGGTAGGTGCCCTAAAAAAATTTTTTTTCAGCATTTTATTCTTTTACTTTGTCGGCGTAAGTAATATGTGTATTCATGCAAAATTACAGCCTCCTAGCACTAACAGTCTTTGACCAAAGTGCGGACGAACATGGCAAAACCATAAGGGTTCCGTTTTGCCATTTTTGCTACGAAACCCTAAAAATCGGGCAGTGTAGGGTTCCGCAGCCTTACGCGGGCCTAAGACAGGCGGGTTTTTTAATTTTTAAAATTATTGCCTTCATCACAGCTATTGCCAAGTATTGAAAATTGAAAAAAGAATGATTGGTAACTATATTTTTGTATTACAGTCATAGTCGTGTTATACCTTTTTGAAATGCTTACGACGAGCCCTTTCATTTGATACCAGTATTCGAAACAATATTTATTTCACCACCCATATTTTTGACATCTCACAGCCGCTATGTTTGTTTTTACAAACGTCACTGATATAAGAACACTTAAGCGATCAAGGCGAATCTAACGACGTCTTGATTGTTTAAATCTTTAAGTTGATGTGGTTTAAAAGATATGAGGTAATAAAGAATATTTCATACAAACATACAAGATATGCGCGAAAAACAACCCTTCCTTGCAGTCGGGTAAAAAATGTGATATTAGTAAAGCAACAAGCAAAAAAAACATAAGTTTAATAAAAATCATAATCAGATCTTCTTTTTTATCTTAAGTTGTGTGAAAGCTACCTGTCATGAGGTTTAAAATAACAGATAAGGTTCCCATTTCAGCAACAGCCAGGCTAGGGTGCCTGGCGCTAGTTTTCAAGTGGGACCTGATGCCACGGATCCACCTCACGGATACCAACAAAGTACCAAAATCACATAAATTATAAAGAACCTATACGAGTTAAATAAACCTGACATCGTAAGCTAAGGCTGCTAGCTATTTACTTATACCTACCTTTTCATATTATTTACATACTTTTAAGAAAGTAGGTATTCAAGGTATGCTTATCATTAATTTATATTATAGTAAAAATGTATCCCTTGATGTTCTAGTCGGTTATCGTAAGAAAAAGTAGCCTTTGTATGTCTCTAACTTCATTGTACTGCCATACCAAATTAACATAATGACCATTGTACAAAGCGCAGCTACATTCTGTGCAGCTTCATCATACAATATACGAGTAGAGGGATCAGATTCTACGGATTAAAAAGAATTTATGTAGCCACAAGTTACTTGGTTGATTACCATGAAGGTAGTAGTTGTAATATTAGCATTACCTACCCTCAGCATTACATTACACTTCTTCACTCACCTGACCAACAATAACATGAAAACAATTAGGTACAAGGTGCATATAAATTTGATAACAGAGGAAGAAGTTTCCCACAAGTAAAGTACTTTAAGAAATAAGATTATTCGTTATCTGACCATAACTGCGCCATACCATAACATTATACTACCTAACATCGTAGGTAAGCGGACTGAAAACAACATGTTTTATCAGGAGGAAAACTTACATCGACTATTGTGACTTTGTTACTGAATTGTTCTTTGTGTTTATTTAACACTAGCTGTCCCGCGCAACTTCGTTTGCGTAAATCTTCCCCGTTTTTACAACATTTTTCATTGCTGCTCCGCTCCTATTGGTCGTAGCGTGGTATTAGAAATGGGCTTTCCAACAGTAAAATATTTTTTCAATTCTGATCAGAAGTTCCTGAGATTATAGTGTTCAAACAAACAAACAAACAAACAAACTTTTCAGCTTTATAATATAAGTATAGATAGGTAAATTTAGTTGTAGGAAAATAAAGTTAATACTAAAAACATGACCACATCTAAAATAATACATAAATGTATACTAAAAGTGTATTCCATACAAAATTAGTACGCCGCGTAGATAGTGCCTACATTATAGAATTTTATAAGCTACAGGTAATATCTTATTTTAAGGTATCTTTGTTTTGAAGTAATTTTTATAGGCATTTCTTGCCAATTACTTTACAAATACAATAATTGCATTTTTGAAAGATAGAAAAATTTGATATCCAGACTCAGGAATCGAACCCGAGACTTCCGTAGCCAAACCGGGGCCAGAAGCGAACCACCTATCTGGACTATGTTACTAGACCTCAAATTCTTCTATCCCTTAAAGTGCAAATTTTGGTTACAGTCCCCCTCCCCCCTGCCAGCTAAATGGTTGGTTCTACATTGTGTGTTTGCCAACATGCATCAGCATGTCGGGCCACGCACAATGTAGGGTTCCGTAGTCGCCACAAATCTGAAGATGCGGCTTAAGAAGTGGGTATTCTGTTGTTTTTATTTTATACTTACAACGTTGTCAATCAATAAGCCCTCTATCCTGAACTTCCTTCTGTCTTGAAGTGTCTGTTTTCCTCTTTTAGAGGATATCTCTAAATTCAGTGAGCCTTTTGGCAAAGGCCTCCTCTAACATTTTCCATTGTGTTCTATCTCTGGCAACCCTTCTCCAGTAAGGGCCCGCTGTGAGCTTAAACTACCCCAGTCGAATGAAAATACGACTACAGTTATATTCATAGTCTCGTTATTACTCCGTAACGTAACGTAAATATTTCAGGACTACCGGGTTAAACAAACAAACACTCTGGAACTTATATCAAGCTAGTAAATTTAGGCAATGTTCCAAAAATGTTATAGCCACAGGTCTGTAAGTAGGCATGTATTAACTAAAGTAGAAGTCGGCCGCTGCTCACACCACAATTCTCTAACCACAAAGCATTTATACACATATAACTAAATAAGTAGTTAGGTACTACACCAGATCAGGGTTTTCCAAATCAGGTTCCACGGAACCACTGAACACGGATTTTATAAATTTTGAAAGAAAATCGCGATTGCGTAGAAATGTTACAAGGACAAAACGAAGGAAAACTATAATAGTATATAATAATACAGCTATGATAGTTTTAATTTCATTTGGTAATCCAAATAAAATGAGAACTTTAATTGCATCCCTCCCCCTCCCGTCATGAACGTGGGGTTCCATAAAATAAAAGGTATTTTGTGAGTGTTCCACATTATGTTATAAATTTCGGAACCCCTTGTCTAGATAACGCAGACGCAGATCCAGAACTTTGTTCAGAGGAGGCAACATCTGACTCAATCGTCAAAGTGTGAGTTGGTCACTTGACGGAAGGTCACCACCGGGAAATTGTCTGTCAAAACACAACGGTCTAGTGTCAATATTCTCATACTCCCTTAAAAAAGGTGTTTCAGTCGAGTCCCCAACCCTCCCCCGTAATGCCAGTGGCTCCACCCGCGTGGACGAAGATTAAATAATTACGATTATTTACTCTGTAGCCACGTCGGCTAGGAAAACGGAGATTAAGCTGCCAGCTACAGTTCGCTCAAGGAATAGCATCGAATGCCTACCTATTCCATGATTACACTTAAGCATTTTGATGAACTTGAATCAGGATTTAAGTTAAAACTGCAATAAAGGATTAATCAAAAGCATAGTTTTAGATTCAGAAACCCATAATTTGTTGATCTAGGTAAGTTTAAAAAAATACAGTTCTGTGCCTGTATTTTTTTGACTTTATAATTTTACAATTGGTAGGCAGTAGCAGGAAAGAGTTATCCTAAAAAAGCGGACGGTAAGTTACTTCTAAATGAACAAAACTGATACGTGCCATAATTACGCGACTGTGTATCTCCTCTTTTGCTTCTGCCAGAGACACCAAATTAAGATTTATTTAAGTAGCTAGGTTTATCGATTACTAAAAACAATGAAACATAGGTATTAAAATTTATTTTTATCGTTTTTGAGCATTTTTATGGTTCCTGAACCTTTTATAGTTTCGTCATGTCAGTAAGTCACAGGTATTTTACTCGAAGACTACACAAATGAATATTAATGATATTTGGTGCATAGGTGTCTTGTAGAATGCGTTACTTAGTTTGATAGTTAAATAATAAAAATACATATGTTTAGGGGGGGGGGGCGCACTTCATAATTCGACAGGTATTTTAAGGTAAACGTCCACATTTCCGCATCGTACGTCGAAAATAATTTTACTAAACCTTTCGTGCAGATTCGTACGATGCATACGATGCGGATAAGTGGACGCACTTGTATGACGTCTAATACAAAGAATACTTACTACGATTTGTTTGATACGATGCGTACGATACGAATGAACTGTAAATACGAAATGTGGACGCATTCGAATGCGACACAATATGTCAAAAATCAGCCGGATTGTCAGTAGGTAAATATTTGTAGTTATTTTTTATTTTTTTTAAGTTTAGTAATTTTAAACAGTAACATTTACCTAATAAAATAATTTTGAACCAGCTAGATTAGTCAAAAATTATATTACCTAGCGTTAATGTATACTCACTGTTTTTTGTAAAAGTTTTTTGTAATAAATGTATTATTATTATATTATTATTATTACTGTACTCTAATTGTAATACGTGGAAACGCAATGGATTGTACATAGATTTAATTTGATTACTTTAAATAAAACGTTTTTAAAATTTACTTAAAACAAAATGCTAGTCACGTTACGCTACGGTGTGACAGGGCGCGCGGGCCTGTCGCGTCCCGCCGTCGCGTCGCGTCGCGTCGCCTGCAGGTGTGCGGCGCCTAGGGTCGGCCGCGCCGTCGCGATTCTAGCTTGTAAACATGACATGCCCAACAACCTCCGCTATAGAAATTGTACAAATCACAAACAAGAAGGTAGGTACGAGTATCTGACCTTTATTTTCGTTCTAATCCAATTATTTGATACTTGTGAATATTGAGTTACTTATGAAATCAAGCCTTCTAATGAAATTGATAAGTAAAATATTTACAACTATTGAAATGTAAAATTTGTTTTTTCGTCTTAGTATTGACGTCTATTAACAACAACAATGCATCAGTTAGCAGCTATCAGCAGCTTGAAAATCTAAAGGTTCGAAAAAAATAAACTTGTTACAGTCGGAGAAGTCAGGCCACTGATTGTTAACAAAAGATTTAAGTAGGTATCTACTGTGGGCAAGTATTTACTAGAAACGTAAGGGCTATTTAATTATATAATATCAAAGATATTCTTCTGCGCTCTGAATAGATATCATTATTTTTATCCCACCTACCCGACTCCTGACATCAATCATTTTCGTAGCTCTCAGAGTTGTCTGATGCCAGTTGACAGGATAATGTAAAGTAACCCATTGTATGGAAGGTCGTGCACGCATTGTTTGATTGTTTTAAATATGTTCATCACTCTCTAGAGTTATAACTTCGCAAAATAATATCATCCAACTGACCCAGTGAAATAACTTACTTCTACAACGCCTTTTCGTAAGGTACTCGTCAATAATACTGACAAAGTATTGCTATTGTAATCACAACAGGCGCACTTTCATAGAGCGTTCGGAGTTCAGTTGCGATTGCGACTAAAGAGAGGAAAATTTTCCTTTCTGTGGTCATGAGCGTCTTTGTGCTATATACCTACTTAACTAAATGTACGAAGCTAATGAAAGCTGGCCCTGGCGGGAGTCGAATCGTTTCTATCGCTTTGAAACAACTGACTTACCTACACCATAAGCAAATTAGGAATATATTTAATGCAATCGTTTATGTAAAAGATAGTACTGCTTTTGGTCAAGAGACAAGTCTCATCGCACAAATAAAAGTAAAAAAACTAATACCTTTAACATATACCATTTTTTTTTTTTTTTTTTTTAATCTCACTTTAATTTTGGGGTTTTTATCCTGTAAGGACATGTCAACCCCATCATAACTCATTACAAGGTGAGTTCTTATATAAGGTTAACTAATTAACTTTACTGACATTAGGTTAGTTTAATGAGACGAATCGCTGCTTACCCTATTGTCACTAAGCGACATAATTTTTTAGCCTCCTCCGATGCTGGTCTTGCCAATATACTTTGAATTATGCCTACATCCAGCTTATTTAATTTTAACTCAGTCAGCAGCAATTCGCGTTCATTTTTATTTCGGACACACTCCATCAGCAAATGTTGTACATCCTCAATTATGTTGCAGGTCGTACAGTTTGGTGATGTAGTTTTCTTCATTAGGTATGCAAATTTTGCCGATGGATAGTGTCCAGATCTAAGTCTAAGAGCTAGCTTAATATAATTCCTACTTAAGTTAACGGCATCAAACCAGGGCGTGCGAGGAAGCTCATTCTGTATGGTCCTATACCATATACCTTTATCTATAGATGTTATTCCGAACTGCTGATTCCAGTCACTAAAACATTTTTGTTTGAATTTAGGTATTAATTCCCAATGGTCTGGTATATAATTAATTAAATTGCCATCAACAGCTGCTAGTTTAGCCGTACGGTCAGCTTCCTCATTCCCTTTCAAGCCAATATGTGCTGGAACCCATTGCAATATAACATCTTTGCCTTTTACATTATAAGCTATAATGTTTTTAAGGATGTCATAGGCTATCGATGCACCTCTGCGGCCAGAGGCGCACCGAGCCACATGTTGCAAGGCACTCTTACTGTCTGAAAATATAACTATTTTGCTCACATTTAAATTAATTGCGTAAGATAAGGCCTTATATATAGCAATGAGTTCCAACGACATTATTGATACATCAGCATCAATTCTAAAACCTGCTTTATAATGTAAGTTTTGGTCATAAAAGGCGGCTCCTAGACCATGGTGGCCTTTAGATCCATCAGTAAATATACGGTGCCAGCCGATATATTTGTTATTTAATTCTACGATTACATTGTTTAACAATACATTCGGGTCTAAACATGTTTTGGGATATTGAATATTTTTGAAAGTTACATGGATAATGTTCGTAATATCTATACTTGTCATCCACTTGTCCAACTGAAACATCTCGAGAATATTGGTTGACTTAATGTTAATTTGACTTACATCTTTGAAAGTGTTAACAAGTAAAGGTTTTCTTTTATTTTGCCAATATCTGTTATTACAAAGAGCACTTAGATCTGAAATCATGTCGACTGTTGTGCTATTAGACCAAGAAACTAATTTTAAGTTATATTTATAAGCTAAGTACAATCTTCTCAATGACAATGGCATTATGTTAAGCTCACTTTCCATGACATGGATCGGTGAGCTTTTAATAAAACCTCCTATTAATCTCAACGCTTGGTTTTGTAATTTATCTAATTTGGCAGTATGCGTTTTCGCACAACAATCATAAATGAAACAACCATAGTCCATTCGGCTTCTGATTAGTGCGATGTATAATCTACGCAAATGGGTCATGTGTATGCCGAAACTGCTACCTACAAGTACTTTTAATACATTTAGAAGTTTTGAACATTTTTCTGTTATCTCATTTATGTGCTTGCTCCAACGCAGACTTCTATCTAACCATATCCCTAAGTATTTGATACATTCAGCAAAGGCTAGACTATGCCCGTATACTTTTAATGTGGGTAATATTCTTCTACGACCCCTACTAAAGAGGCAGTAATTTGACTTCATGGGTGACAAATCTAATCCTAGCTCATCTAACGAAGAGACTACAGAATCTAGTGCTCTTTGCATGTACATTTCACTTTTATGAATATCTTTGTCTTTAATATACAGAACATAATCGTCTGCATATTGCGACAACATAACGAAAGGAGGTAACCGACCTAAATGACATGTTATTAAATTAAAAATTAAAGGAGACAAAGGATCTCCCTGGGCTAAACCTTTATTGGTCCACCTGGTTATTGTTGAATCACTGTTATTATCCACCTTAATTTCCAGCTTTCTTTCGCTTAAAAATGACCAAATATAAGTGCAAAATTTTGCTCCGATCTTTAATTGATCTAACATTTTTATAGCAACATCAATCGACACGTTATTATAGGCGTTTTCAATGTCTAGGAAGCAAGCCAAGGTAGATAAGTTTTCAGAAAATCCTATTTGGATGTAAGTTACTAAATGAGTAATCGCGTCTAGGCAAGAATGGGACTTCCTGAAACCAACAGTATATGGTGATAAAATCCTATGTTTTTCTATGTACCACTCAATACGTTTAAACAACATTAGATGAAAAATCTTACATAGACAAGAAATTAAAGAGATGGGACGGAGTTTAAGCTCTGCGCTACTATTATTAAGTTTAGGTATTGGAATGATTTTAACATTTCGCCATTGATGAGGGACAGAACCGGAATCGAATATTTTGTTGTATATGTTAAGAAGAAATAATTTAGCTATATCCGGTAGATTATAAATCATGGAATATGAAATCCCATCCTCGCCCGGTGCTGTATCTTTTTTCTTAAGGCATTGCTCGAGTTCTTGCACATTGAATCTGCATTCCAAAGTTTCGTTTGTCGAAATAAAGTCGGGAATTGAATTTAATACATAATCGGGTGTGAGTGAGTACAGCAATTCTTTTTGTTTATCAAGAGGGGGGAAGCTTTTTGTTTGTCTAAAACCTTTTATCCATCTCATGCGACGCCATACCTCAGGGGCCGAAACTTTATTGTCAATGGAGTTGCAAAAATTTTGCCAGCTTAAGGACTTCGCTTTTTTAATTAATTTTTGGGCTTCCTTTGATTTTTCATTAAGCTTACAAAGATTTTCTGGTGTAGGGTTACGGCGAAATTGAGACAAAGCTAACCTTCTCTGTGCCACTGCCTTTGACAATATCGGATTCCAGTAATCTTTTGGCTTAAATTTATTGGTGGGTTTAAAGCAACATTTAATGTATGGAATGTATTGCTCACTCGCATTATTAACTTGTTCTACGAAAAGGTTATACATCTCTTGAAGATTATCATAAGTGTTATGAAAAATTTGATTGCCTGCTAACAATTTTTTAAACTCCAACCAATTGGCTTTTTTAAAATTTCTTTTTTTAATAGTACTGAAATTATTGCTAATATTAATTGATGTTTTAATGATTAAGTGATCACTACCAATATTTTCGTTAAAAACTTCCCAATTACATTTTAGCGCGATATCTGTTGATGCAAACGTAATGTCTGGCGAAGTCTGTTGCAAATTTCCATTGACTAATTTGACTCGGGTAGCCATCCCATTGTTTAGAGAAACGAATGAATTTTCTAAAGCTGAATTCATAATTTGTACCCCTCTTGTGTCGGTTTTTACCGACCAATTTGTGTGGTGACCATTGAAGTCTCCGGCTATTATAGTAGACTTAAAAAAACTCGAAAATATTTCCTCCCAATCCGATAGCTCGGTTTGCACAGAAGATGGACAGTATACACTTACTACATATTCTAGGTCTTTACAATTAATTAATTTCACGCAGACCACTTCTATCCCAGCATTGGAACAGTTAATCGAATTTATGTGCGATTGAATGGATTTATGTACTATAATTGAAACACCTCCATAGGAGTCATTTCTATCTAATCTAAACACATTATAGCCGCTAATATTAATGTCAGTTTCGTTATCTAACCATGTCTCACTGAGTATTCCTATGTGTATGTTTTCCTGATTTAACAGTTCCGCAAACGATGTTACCTTAGGCCGTAAACTTTGTGCATTCCATTGGAATATGTTTATGCATATATTGTTGTTACCATTATTACCCATTTACAAAATTAAAAAGTGTTTCAATGCAATCTCCTGGAGTAAACAAACTACAAATAATGCTTTTAAATTCATCCCAAAACATTTTTAGCACCGATACGAATTTATTTTCTATTTTATCTTGTGACATAAAAATATTTTTAATTTTTAAAATAACTTTCTTAAATTCAAATTTATACCGTAAATAATCTTCTCTTTTTTTATCCTTTACTTTGTCTTTTTCTTGAGTACCCCCGTTTTCTTCTTCAGCGAAGTGATCTGCGACAGCTTGCGTCATTTCTACCTTTCTTTTACTATTTCGAGTCATTATTGGTTGACCCACCGATCTGGGTTCCATTTCCATCACTACTTCGTTAGAACATTCCTTTGAGTTTGTATCAGTTAATATTGTTTCTTGATGTATTGTCGACTTAGAGACCATATCACTGTATCTTGCGGTACCTTTTACCGTGCTTATATTTATAGAAGGGTTTAGAAGGGTTGGAGATAAGCTTGTCGTGTTTCTTTTCTCTATATACAACGCTAGAGCTCTTCGATAAGGTACCTGTTCTTTACTCATAATTATCCTGATTTGTTTTTCTTTAAGATACCATGGACATGTTTTATCGAGCACTATATGGGGACCTTTGCAATTTAGACACTTCCATTCTTTCAAGTCACAATTCTCGTGATTAGCTCCACATTTTGGGCATATTCTTTTTTTTGTGGGGCAGAACTTAAGTATGTGACCAAACTGCCAACATCCTGAGCATTGGGTCACTGGAAATACATAAGCCTCCACCTTAAAACGACACTCAAACGCGTATATATACGGTGGTAGAATGTTTCCCTTAAAACAAATTCTTATAGACTCACTGTCTACCCATTTGCCTTCCGTACTTAATCGTTTAAGTCGATTAATTGAAACTATTTCAGTTTGACTTTTTATTATTTCTTGCAATTCCTTTTCTTTTAATTCCATATCGACACCTTTCACAATACCATACGAATAGGACATTTCATTCACTTTCTGATATCTAAAACCCATCTCTTTCAATTTGTGACATTCTAGTAACATAATGGAATCTTCGTCATTTTTAAATTGTACAAGTACTTTATTATAACTTTTATATTTAATTCGGGTAATACCTTTTATATTCTCCGAACCAAGAAGTTTTGCCAAAGCCATCTGTTTGGGTAAACATTCCATAGAAGTAATACACACTTCGTATGTGTTGTTTTCTTCCAATAAGTTGTTTGTCTGCACTTTATTTTCATCTACCCTCGAATTACTTTGTAATTCCGTTGAAGTGCTTCGAATAATTCGCTTAGGTCGCCTTCTAACAACAGTAATAAATTCATCTTCCGCGCTATTGTCATCTTCCCTCTCTTTTCGCTTCACAACATTTTTTCGCTCTTCTTCATTAATAATTTCCACATCTGAACTTTCTACTTGTGTGTGCCCGAACTCTCGTTCACAATTAGCCAAAAATTCTGAGTCACTTACGTCTTCCTCGTCACTATTTGTTTCCTCCATTATTTACGGATATTAGGGTAAAAAAAAAAAAAAAATACTTATTCACTCGGCACTGACACAAATACGCGTGCACTCCGCGCGCGAATCACCGGGCGAGTGAACATATACCATTTAAAAATGGTCTTAAGATGTGAACATATCAAGGGTTCCGTAATAAACGAGGAAGGAACCCTTATAGTCCGCCTGTGCTGGATGTGCATATAACGTCTGAGATATAGGTATGCCTACCTACTTCACTAATCAGTTCATCACACATTTAATAAGTATTAAACTTAAGTCCATCTACGAGAAATGAGTGACCGCTACGATGCTAGATAGAAACCGACAGGCGTCATACTAAGTAGGTACCTAATGCCTTTCCATTTTTTCGTCGGGAATGAAAATTAATTATTAGTGCATTTTACAAAAAAAAAAATACTGTACTATATCATCAAGGTGATGCAGTAATTATTACAAATAAATACAATACATATTAAATAATACGACATGAAAAATTGTGTAGCGCGTAGGGAATTACCTACATATCTATACTAATATTATAAAGCTGAAGAGTTTGTTTGTTTGTTTGAACGCGGTAATCTCAGGAACTACTGATACGAATTGAAAAATTCTTTTACTATTGGATAGCCCATTTATCGAGGAAGGCTATAGACCATATAACATCACGCTACGACTAATAGAAGCGCAGCAGCAATGAGAAGTGTTGCAAAAACGGGGAAAATTTACGCAGACGCAGTTGCGCGGGACAGCTAGTTACTTATATGTGATGAATCTGAATGTAAGCGCATGAGGTAGCCGCGCTACGTAACTTATTATAAACAATAGATACTGTATAACTGTACCGGCTCCTTATGAATTAAAAGAGTCTCTAACCAAACCTCAAACGGAACACGCGTTTCATATGTATTCCCTACGCGCTACAGTATCTGCAACTACATTAAACGCGGAAGGAGCCAAAGTGACACATACCTTATTATATTTATGGGTCAATAAAAACGCTTATTTGTGAGTATAATTAATGAACCTGCCAAATGCAAGCTACTTATTTAGAATACCTAATAATAAATGTCTCTTTGTGTGCACAGAATAGTGTTGTTGTTAACGTAACAATCTTAGAATACAATACTGGATCCGGTAGCTATAGCTAATCAATAGACAAGTAAGTAGGTAGGTACCTACCGATTTACTTAACGGTTGGTATATAGGTTTATGAATAAGATCGCTGACGTGCCTGCCTTTATCACCGACGGCGACGTACTTGCCAACTAATAAGATATCCGATCTTATTAGTTGGCAATCATCAAAAATCTGTGTTTGAATGGTTTCTTCAACGAAACTCACAGAGCCATATAGGTTTCTTGGGGGAGAGGGCGTGACGATTGAACCCAGGCGCGGAGGGCTAGGAGTGATAGACTCGACTGGTGGCTGGTGTATCGGAGTTGAATCAAATGCGGAGTGATCCCTCGTCATGCGAGCTACTCGCACTTGGGCTATTGGGTCACATGTTGTCCCCTCCCCTGAACAAAGTTCTGGATCCGAGCCTAATTTACACATATGGCAATCGTAACATAGCCACATAGAGCTAATTCGGCGGACAAAATGGCGGAGTGGATAGCGACCTTTTCTTCATTATGTTGCCGCCTGGTGAGGGCTAGATATCATTTGTTTAGTCTCTTACCTTTTAGTTTTTAGTTTTACCTATTTACTTATTAAGGTTTATTGTGTCACTTTAAAATCATTTTAACTAAAGGGTCTTTCAAATAGAGCGGGTCGATATTAATAATCTGTGGCGGCCATTTTGATTTGGCGGCATCTGTCAAATCTGTTTTTTCTTATTCAGTCACTGATGCCAAATCACCATGGCAAGTTACACGGTTGAGCAGCATGTGCAAATGATAAAACTTTATTATCAAAATGAGTGTTCGTTAGTGAAAACGTTGCGCGCATTGCGCCCATTTTACGGCAGACGCGGTGGCCCTTTAAAGTCTACTCTCCAACGATTGGTGACTAAATTCGAGACGACCGGTTCGGTAAACAACCAACCAACACCTTTACGTCAAAGGAACGCCAGATCGGCCAAGAACATCGCCGCTGTACGTGAGAGTGTTCAGGAGACTCCGAAGCAGTCGATTTCTCGCCGTGCACAAGAACTCGGCCTTTCGCAGACTTCAACTTGGAGAATTTTGCGTCGGGACTTGGGTCTGCATCCATACAAGATCCAACTGACCCAGGAGCTCAAAGTTAATGACCATAGACAACGCCGTGTGTTCGCTGAATGGGCGTCGGAACGCTTGGAAGAGGACCCCGATTTTGGCCAAAAAATAATCTTTAGCGACGAGGCACATTTTTGGATGAATGGTTTTGTTAATAAGCAAAATTGCCGTATATGGGATGACCACAACCCACATGAGGTTCACCAGATAGCAATGCATCCACAAAAAGTAACTGTTTGGTACGGATTTTGGTCTGGCGGCGTCATTGGTCTGTACTTCTTCGAAAACGAAGTTGGCGAGGCCAGCACCGTCAACGGTGAGCGCTACAGATCAATGATAAACAATTTCTTTTGGCTTAAATTGAACAATATGGACGTGAATGACATGTGGTTCCAGCAAGATGGCGCTACTTGCCACACAGCGAACGACACAATCGACATTCTGCATGAACGGTTTGCGGGTAGGGTTATCTCTCGCAGAGGTGACGTGAATTGGCCACCAAGATCGTGTGATTTGACTCCGCTAGACTTTTTCTTGTGGGGTTTTCTGAAGTCGCAGGTCTATGCCAATAAACCACATTCGACCGTTGCCCTGAAAGCCAACATAACGCAGGCCATCGCTCAGATTCAGCCGGATCTATGCAGCAGAGTTATTAAAAATTGGACCTCTCGGATTTGTGCCACCATGCGAAGCCGCGGCGGACATTTGAACGATGTCATATTTCATGCATAATGGCATAAACGGGCCTTTCAAATAAAAAATAAATTTCGTTAATATCTCACACACATCTAGTTTTATTCAATTTTAACATCGACCCGTCTTTGTTGAAAGACCCTTTATAACGTACTACGCTGGCCTGTTGGTCTAGTGGTTAGTGACCCACGACTGCCAAGCCAGAGGTCGTGGGTTCGATCCCACCCAGGATAAAACTTTGTGTGATGAACACGATGGTTTATTGTATGTAATTATCTATTATACATATACACGTAAGTGCCGTGCAGTTAAAGTCAGGTAAAATATTGTTATTAACTTAGAGCGACTTAATGGGTATGAAATACAGAAAAGGAAGGTCACTGTACTCCCGACTCCATTTATTTTCTCACTGGCCTAAAAAATTGCCCCGTGGGTGGAAGTTTTAGAAAAAGGTATCTGCGCTAACGACATTGCGCGATTGCTTGGTAGATTCCGTTGACGCTTCTGGGGGAAGCAAGGTAGGGCACCGACCCTGCTGGCAATGACTGGACACACGCCAAACGCGCTGCAAGACGATTTTTTTTAACATAGTATATGAAATGTTTGATTTGTATGTTCCTCGGTTGCAGCAGGGCTCTTAAAGTTCGTTTCTCTGTCTGTTTTTGTACCTTTTGTGCTGCCCATTTGAGCAGCGGTTAGAGTTGCACTCCACCAGCCCCTGCCCACGACAGTTGCGCATCGCACCCGTCCGCTATCTATACCGCCCATAGTTTTCGATGTGAGCTAACATAGTTTAGCTCGCTCGCTAGCTGGCGGTGTGGCCTGCGCTTTATGTTTTATTTATTTATCATAATAATATATTGTATGTTGTGTACATTTAAAATCGCTCTGTGGCCCCCAGCTTGCTCAATTGCAGCAGTGACTTGCAGCGTAGTAGACAGCGTAGACTTCAAAATTCGTGTTGCATCTTTTTGCTTGTAGAGTGGCTTGGAAGATTGACCCGGGCTCGAACTTGTATGTATTTTTAAATTCGCGATAAGTCCTCTGCTCGCGGTGAATTTTAAGTTTGGTTGTTTTTAAGAGACTACACTTAACATACCGTTTTTAAAAAAGGAACAATCGGGTTTACCGGACTGTCGGCGTCAGTCTGTTTATCCCACGACTCGACATATTTGCACAATGATAAACACAAAAATAATTTCACAAAATAACAACAAGTTCTCTGCTCAACACTCAATACAATAAAATCTCAACTCTAAAAACACAGACGCGTCCGTCTGTGTTTTTAGAGTTGAGATTTTTATTTGCAAGCGCAAAGCTAAAGCTATTAGAGGGCGGGGCTGAAAGTGCGTAAGGGTAAGTTGTTCCGATGAAAATATCGTAAAAATGGAAAGAGATAGCTATATGTTCGTATTACGTCCGGCGTCATGGCGATCAAGTGCATGTGCGGCGGCCAGTTTAGGTGCGCCGGAGACGCGAACCAAGCGGCAGTGCGTGTATGATCCTCCAGCACCACGTGAGTAAATATTTTTTTGTCTATACTTTTTGGTCTTGACTGACCATTTTTTGCGTTAAGGCTAAAGTAGTATAACTAATGTGTTTGTAATTTATTATGGAATGTTAGTCTATGCAATTTTAACGCTTTGTGCAAAATGTTTTTTCGGCATATGATAAAAAGTAAATGTCCTTGAAACGGGGTAAAAAGTGCCGTACAGTCGGGGTCAGTTGTGCCGCGGCACAACCAACCCCAAACTAACCTTTAATTTACCTATATTGTTTTGTTTGATAGGATGAGAACATACAAGAGAAAAACACAAAGGGGAACCACTTCCCAGGACCTTCTATAGAGGGCTGCTAATGCGGTCATTAAGGACGGGCGTAAATTAAAAACCGTTGCACGTGAATTAGAAATTTGTCACACAACGCTACAATGATATGTCAAGAAAATAAAGAGTGGAGTTACTCCTACAGTTGGATATAAACCAAGACTAGTTTTTAATGAGAAACAAGAGACGCCAATGTCGTCCTATATCCGAAGAAGTGCATCAATCTACTTCGGACTTCTACCTGAAGAAGTGAGACAACTAGCATACCAGTGTGCAGCAAAATTTGGTGTTCAATATATTCCACCTTCTTCTTCTTTTTATAGCTTTAGAAGATACTTTCTGTTTCAGAGAAAAAAAAGATGTTTATTTTGTTAATTTTATGTATCTTATTTTGTAAAAGATTTTTACAAAATAAATTTATTATTATTATAGTTTAAAAACACAAAAGTTTTATAAAAAGTTGATTATTTATAATATTAATTTAAAATAAACAAAAAGCGATCAAAACCTATGTTTTTTATTTAAAAAAAAACATTTAAACTTGAATAAAAGACCAAACATTATGAACGGCACAACCGACCTCAGCTGCGGCACAACTTGCCCCAGCGAGGGGTCAGTTGTGCCTTACGACCTCTGCTTAAAAAAATACTTCTCTAAGTAAAACCGTTCATAAACCACAAAAACTAATCATAAATTTAAAATCTATATTAAATTTCACCTAAGATAGCCTAGAACCATTAACCGTAGCATTAGTCTTAACCGATTTATCCAGGAATTAGTCAAAATCGGCACTTTCAGCCCCGCCCTCCCCTATGTCAGAAATATGATGTCTGGCGGGATTTAGTGATGCGATCGATAAATCGTAATCTTTAGTAAGAAAATTGATATTGTGCAATACTAAATCGATTTGGTGTACTGGTTTTACATAATTGTTACGTTATTCAACGAAACGAAAGCAAAGCTAATACATATAAGTAATTCGTTTAATGTTTTTGAAGCGAACATTATAGTTATTTCATATTCAAAAGAAATGATTCAAATAACTGGTTAGTCGATTCATCAAAAATATTTTCATTCACATCTCTATGACCGGTTGTGTGAAGGTCATATAAAGAGAGTAAAACAATGTTCATAATTTTATACTTTAAATTAAAATCCCTGTTCAAACAATATGAAAGCATAACAAAATCTATAACAATCCCAGGGACAACTTAGAACTTCCAAAAGATGCACGCGACTAGCAACTGCCAATTCCTGTTTCAATATTAGCTATTATAACATATCTATATAGCTAATATTGAAACTGAAATCGTAAAAAATCCAAAGGAATTCTGGACTTACCTAAAGGATAAGCGAGGTGGAAGCAGTACCTTTCCTTTAACAATGAGCAACGGTAATTCAACAACCTCATATGGTCATGAAATTTGCGAAATGTTTGCTAAGCAATTGTCTTATTCTTTTAATAATGCGAAGGTAACTAATTCTGCTTCCAATCAAGGCCATTTTCAAGGGTTCATAAATAATAGTTTACCCCTCACTGCCCCTATGATCCGTAGTGATGATTTAGTTGCTAAATTTAAATCCCTAGACAATTGTAAAGGGGCTGGTCCTGATGGAATACCGCCAATATTTATACGCAAGTGCGCCACTGGTTTAGTGACTCCAATGTTTTTAATATATAACAAGTCGCTTGCAACACGTTTATTTCCTGATGCTTGGAAACAAGCAAAGATTGTGCCTCAACAAGTGTGGCGACAGAGCTGATGTCGCTAATTATAGGCCTATTTATATTATGTCCACATTCGCCAAAATTTTTGAGTCATTGATTTGTCCTCCTTTACAGTCTTACCTTGGTCTTTATCTGAGCTACCATCAGCAAGGGTTTGTAAGTTCTAGATCTACTTGCACAAATTTAATGACTTTCACTGAAACCCTGATAGAGGCTATTTGTTTTTAGGATGGTTTAGACGAGGTGATCAGTCTTCCCCGGTCTCCTTTCTTCTCTTTCTAAAATAAAATTAATCTCGATTATGAGTTTAATTTTATTTTCAAACAAACGGACATCCGCGACATCGTACGAACGGGATCCGTTCGTATGTTTTCCCGGGACAAAGAATAGCCCAACTTACTCCTTATAACAACAGTTATTTTACAAGTAAATATCCCGTCAAAATCGGTGAACATGATTAAACGGTCATGCTGTAAAGATTCTAACGAACTATACCTACCTACTGTATTCACTAGTATTATACCCAATGGATGAACATGATATCATCAATTGGGTACAATACCAGTGAATACAGTAGGTAGGTATAGTTCGTGAGAATCTTTATGACCGTTCTGCGTGTTGCGCGAGTCGCTGCGCAGTAACGTATTTTAAGACAATCGCCGGCATTCGAACCTGCGCAATCGCCCGCGCGCCAATGGTCAGAACGGTCATAAAGATTCTCATGAACTATAGTTCGTATTTATTTAGAACTAGCTGGCCCGCGCAACTTCGTTTGCGTCATTTTCCCCCAATTTTGCACCATTTTTCATTGATGCTCAGCTCCTATTGGTCGTAGCGTGTTACTATGTAACCTTCCTTGATAAATGGGCTATCCAAAGGAAAAAAAAACAATTCAAACGAGTAGTTCCAGAGATTATTGCGATCAACCAAACAAACAAACTCTTAAGCTACCTATCTAATATCTATTAGTATAGATTTAGAAGGGATTCGTGAGTTTTATTTTAGAATTTGGTGACTTATTAGCGGCCAAGTAATCTGAGAATTCAACAAGGTTAAGCAACGTTCCCTATCAGGTTAATAGGTGCAACGGTGCAACAATACACGCTTTTTTCTTTCTTTAATTTTTTTTAGGAGGGGCACCGCACACCTGTAATAGATGCTGAAAACATTTTTTTCTCCACAAACGTCAACGTGTGGTACATCAATCGACAGATATTTTAAAAACATTTTAAGGCTTCTAATAAAGTTTTTTTGATTAAGATTATCTTATGAACCTTGTGACTAAATTAAATATGAAACAAATCACAAAGCATAGTAAATAATTTAAACTGAAATTATTTCGGACATGATCGGATATACCGTCATTGAGTTATGGCCGAAAAACTGCGTTTCTCAACAAAAGGGCGTAAGTGCCATGAACCATGGCTGCGGAACCCTACACTGAGCATGGGCCCACATGCTCTTCCCCGGTTTTTTTTCATGCAATAATTTCAGCTTAAGGAGCAACAAAATTACTTAGCGATGAAAGGATACATCTCCCATCTCTATCTCCCAACGAGTTTTTACAACTTTTAACCGCACAATTAGACATTTCTTGTCGCAGTACACGCGACGTCATGCGGCAGCGATCGAACGTTGAATTTTATCACGCGCTCCCCAATCAGCGCCGATGCGCTCATTGGAGACACGCTTTGACTTACTACTGACCGATTTTAGATAAGTGTGTTCTGAGGGTCTCATATTGGCCTTCAGTTTGGTACGCAGTATACTCGAATATTGCAACACTGTTTGGAGGCCACACTATGCTTTTCATACATTAAGGTTGGAAAGAATCGAAAACCGGTTTCTTTGGCATTTAGCATACTCCTCTGGTATTGTAAAAAAAATATCATCATACGCAACTAGATTGGTGCACTTTAAAATGATATCTGGTAAGTCGCGGTACAAATTATAGATTCCCTTTTTCTGATGAAGGACTACGCGAAGGTCACGCGCTCCAGTAACCCCTTTCTGTCCACCATTTAGGCGAACTGTACTCGGTGCAAAACTCTGCTGTTCCCCGTCTTTGTAAACTGCTAAATAGCTATAGTGACCTTATTGACGTGCACGTTGACTCACTTATTAAGCTCCGTCCTTCTAAGTCTCATGCTGAAAATTAATCAAGTATAATGTTCATGCTAATAGAATACTTTATTCTATAGTTTTATTTTATAGATATATATACTTTTAAATTAATTTTGTTACTCCCATTACTATTTCAGATTTGGTTTTCCTTAATTTAAAAACATTAATAAATTTTATCACTAGTATAAGTTACATGTCAAGCCACACAGTGCACCAGGATGGGATAAAATCACTACCACAATCCTAAAGCAAAATATAAAAACTCTTGCCTCACCAATCACGTATCTTTGTAACCTGAGCTTGGAAACGGGTATCTTTCCAAACAACTTTAAAAAAGCTGTGGTCTGTCCGATATTTAAGTCAGGTGACAAGAGCGAACCATCAAATTATAGACCCATTTCTCTTTTACCAACTTTGTCAAAAGTACTGGAAAAGATAATGAACAAAAGAGTTATCAATTATCTAGAAAAAAACGATTTGCTTAGCAAACATCAATTTGGATTTAGAGAGAAAAAATCAACGGAGGATGCAGTAACTTCACTAGTATCTAACATAGTGTCACATCTAGACAAAGGTGACAAATGCTTGGGGGTCTTTTTGGATCTCCAAAAAGCTTTTGACACGGTTTTAATTCCAATCTTGCTAAGACGTCTTGAGAACGTTGGAATAAGAGGAGTGCCTCTGAAGTGGTTCACCGACTATTTGACGAACAGATCTCAACATGTACGAGTGACAGACGTTGAGAGTGACGACGCTAACTGCGGATATGGAGTTCCCCAAGGCAGTACATTGGGCCCTACACTGTTTATCATCTATATTAACCAACTGTGTAACATTGTTACCCCATACAGCATGGATTTGATCATGTTTGCCGATGATACTGTCCTGCTTTTCCATGGAGGTACATGGGATAAAGTACAACAAGAAGCAGAAAAGGGCTTAGCTCAAGTCACTGCCTGGCTAGAAGACAACCTTTTATCACTCAATGCGAACAAGACTAAAATTATATGTTTTGGTAAGACGTCTCTAAGTCTACCAAATATAAACTATTCCCTCAAAATGCACACGTAGCCATGTAATCGTCAAGTAGATCACTCCGATTGTGACTGTCCAATCTTATCCCGAGTAACATCATTAAAGTATCTAGGGGTAATAGTTGACAGTCAACTTACCTGGAATCCTCACATTTTAACTGTAACGGCAAGGATTAGGAAGTTAATATATGTTTTTAAAAAATTGCGTACTGTCGGTGACACGAAGCTTTCAATAACAACATACCAAGCCCTGTGTGAATGTATAATTAGATATTGTATATGTGCATGGGGTGGCGCAAGTAAAAGCATACTCTTGGTCGCCGAAAGAGCGCAAAGAGCAATTTTAAAAGTGTTACTGTACCTACCTTTTAGGCATCCCACCACTTTTGTTTACAAAGTGGCTGGTGTTCTTTCTGTTAGGAAAATTTATATATATGAAATGTTAAGGCGTTATCACAAAAAACATGTCCCAAACTTACCTATAACATCAAAAAGAGTTGAGCGCTGTCCGGTGCCTCGGTTGAAAACTGCCTTTGGGCAAAGGCATTTTAACTTCTTGGCTCCTTTTATTTATAATAAGTGTAACAAAATACAAAAAATAAAACAACTAAATAATAACAAAATTAAACACTCTATTATCACATGGTTAAGCTCATTATCATATGAATACGTTGAAAACTTGTTAGCAGTTGTGACATGAACGCGTACACACACAAACACACACACACCATTACACACACATACATACACAAACACGCACACACGTATACACATCCACATTCTCACTTGTCTTACTTTACTTTATTTTAATTTTTCTGTTTGTAATTACCTACTTAGACATAAAATGTTGATACATTTATTATGAGGAGATAATTGTCTCCTGCAACACAGTTTTTACTAGTGCAGGAGTCAATGAATCCAAACCTAATGTACTTATCTTATGTCGATAAAGAATTATTATTATTATTATTATTATTACATATAAGCTATTTCTTTTTGTTATTTCGTCAGTGTTAACAAATTGTTGGTAAGCCAATAAAATAAAATAAAAATACCATCATTGAGTCATTGCAGAAAAACTGCGTTTCTCAAGAAAAGGGCGTAAGTGCCATAAACTCTTCTGCTGATGTAATTATTCAAGCCTGCGGAAAAACCGGGCAAGAGCATGGTCCGACATGCTCTTGCCCGGTTTTTTTTAATCATTGTTTTACTTCAAAAATGCTACACTTAAAGGTCGTTAGCGCTATAAAGTTGACGAGTCAAGGGTTTTTTAGGTAGCTACGTATTTGGGGTTGAGATGTGTAATATGAAAAACAACGAAATAAAAAAAAAAAAAAAATATCAATAAATTGTTTATTTATTTTATTATCCTACAATTAGATTGTATTGTTTAAGGATAGGGGTCGGGATGTGTAGCCCGGAAGTCGCTGCGACCTAAAAGATCTATTGTTTTTTTTTTTTTTTTTTTAAAAGACGACTCCTGCATTAGGGTACAAGCCCTGTGTCGCAGGAGACTTTACAAACATACAAGTCACGGACACAAAGTACACCCAGACTCGGAACAACAATTTGTGGATCACACAAAGTGGTGTCCCTTGTGGGAATCGAACCCACGACCTCTTGCGTAGCAGTCGGACACACTCCCACCGCGCCACAGAGGCAGTCAACTATTGTTTATGATATATCTCCAAGTTCTAGTCTGACCATGAAGTCGACTATACATCTTGAGTCATAATTTTATAATTTCATGCAGTCGGAGGCATTAATGAGTCTCGATGAACTTTGTAAAGTGCCTCCGACTGCATGAAATTATATAATTACTAGCTGTCCCGGCGAACTTCGTCTCGACTCTTTTTTTTTGTAAATCGGGTTCAATTGTGAATCTAAACCATCCTCGAATCCCCTTGAACTCACACAAAAAATTTCATCAAAATCGTTCCAGCCGTCTAGGAGGAGTTGAGTGACATACACACGCACACAAGAAATATATATATAAAAATGTAGAGGATCTTGTTTAGATCCTTTTTGTGCAGTGGGGTTTTTTTATTCTTATATATTTTTTTTTTATTTATTACTTTTTAGTGGTTGTAATATGTAACCGATGGAACAACTAACTTTTATCACAGCTATTGTCAAGTATTGAAGAATGAAAAAAGAATGGTTGCTAACTAACTTTTTTAGTATTACAGTCATAATCAAATTATATCTTTTTGAAATGCTTAAGATAAGCCCTTTAATTTTTTTTCTTTCTTTTCTTTTTAAAAAGATGACTCCCGCATTATCTATCGCATATCGAAGCCCTGTGTCGCGGGGGTCTTTACAAACATACAAGTCACGGACACAAAGTACACCCAGACTCGGAACAACAATTTGTGGATTACACAAAGTGGTGTCCCGTGTGGGAGTCGAACCCACGACCTCTTGCACAGCAGTCGGACATACTCCCACCGCACCACAGAGGCAGTTTTGATACCCATATTGCAGTATTCAAAACAACTTTTTTTTTCACATCTCTTTATTTTGACATCTCACAGCCGCCATGTTTGTTTTCTTCAAACGTTATATATCTAAGAACACTTGGGCAATCAAGAGGAATCTAACGACGTCTTAATTGTATAAATCCGTTTAGTGGATTGTGAGATATCAGGTAATAAAGAATATTACATACATACATACAAACATACATACATACATACAAGATTCGCGCGAAAAACATAACCCTTCTTTACAGTCGGGTAAAAATAGCTTATGTCACCCGGGGTTAGTGTAGCTTCACAACAATGAAAGAATTTTTCAAATCCGTCCAGTAGTTTCGGAGCCTAATCAATACAAACAAACAATCAAATCTTTCCTCTATATAATATTAGTATAGATTATATCATTTATTCAGACCCAAAAGCAATTATTATCCTCCGAATAGCAAATAAATGCATGAGTTCTAAGTAATTAGCGTGATTCATCAAATAATTTACGTACCTACCAATTTAAATATATTTATACAGATAAGTAGGTAGGTAGGTTTGACCTTCAGCATTGAATATAAGAGGATATACCGAATAATAACCAGCCAGTCAATGTATGCACTCCACATTTAACGGTCATCTTAACCAAACAAGAATGAGTTTTAAAAACAAAGTTGTGTTGATAACCGGAGCAAGTTCTGGGATTGGTGCTGCCACGGCAATCAAATTCGTTCAAGAAGGAGCAAGCGTAGCTATCGTTGGAAGAAATCACGAGAAACTTAGAAATGTATCTGCGAAGTGCACAGCGGCCGGCGTAGAGCCTCTCGTCATTGCAGCAGATGTAACGAAGGAAGACGACTTGAAGAGAATTTTTAATGACACGATTCGTTATTTTGGAAAACTCGATGTCCTTGTCAACAACGCAGGTATCGTAAGTGAAAACGGCATTTTATCTGAAAACGCTATGGAAATATTTGACCAAATACTACGCACGAACCTTCGATCAGCCGTCCGTCTTACGCATCTCTGTGCACCACAACTAATTAAGACGAAAGGAAACATTGTCAACATTTCCAGCATCGCAGGTATGCGGGTGGCGTTAGAGAACCATTTCGCTTACGGTACATCAAAAGCTGCATTGGATCAATTCACCAGGTGTGTGGCGTGGGAACTGACATCAAAAGGAGTTCGAGTTAACAGTATCAATCCAGGAGTGGTGAGGACTGATCTCGCACAATGTCTGGGCGTGGACAAGGCGATGCAGGACACTTTCTGGGATGGTTTCGTAAAGACCTCACCGTTAGGCAAACTGGCTGAAGCTGAGGAAATCGCGGACATGATACTATTTGTTGCAAGTGATAAAGCAAGGAGTATTACCGGGTCTTCGTTTGTGGCTGATAATGGTGCCATGTTAATTCCAAGTGTCTCTTATCCACACCGCCCCTAATGATGGCTTCGTAGTCCTAATAAACACAATTCCAAACAAGATGCCGAATTTTATAACTTTT
This sequence comes from Herminia tarsipennalis, assembly GCA_945859575.2. Lineage (NCBI taxonomy): Eukaryota > Metazoa > Arthropoda > Insecta > Lepidoptera > Erebidae > Herminia > Herminia tarsipennalis. The sequence continues at coordinate 24,627,355 of OX243834.2, read as the reverse complement.
TAAATTATATTCTTAAAAGTTTAATCTAAGCAAATCATGAAAAAAACAAGTTGCACCTACACATTCCATTTCTACATCACCATTCCATGAGCATTCTCTACCAGATCTTAGGTCTGGTAGAGATTGCTCATTAAGACTGGTAGAGAATGCTCATTAAGTCCGCCTTTGTACAACTTTGTGCATAAAGTTTTAAATAAATAAACAGTGGTAGTGGTGAGTTTCATTTTATTAGAACATTCTGAGTCCGGATTCATTTTTTTAGGGTTCCGTAGCCAAAATGGCAAAAATGGAACTCTTATAGTTTTGTCATGGCCGTTCGTCTGTCTGTCTGTCCATATGTCACAGGCATTTCACTTAAAACTATACTGTCTTAAAAAAACTGCGCTTATCAACATAATAGTGCAAGTAGGTACCTACCACGAACATACTTGACTGCCTTTGTGGCGCGGTGGGACTGTATCCGACTGCTACGCAAGAGGTCGTGGGTTCGATCCCCACCCAGGATAAAACTTTGTGTGATGAGCACGATGGTTTATTCTGTGTCTGCGTGTTATTTATCTATAATATGTATGTATTTAGAAATATATACGTATGCTTATCAGTTGTCTGGTTTCCATAATACAAGCTTTGCTTAGTTTGGATCAGATAGCGTTGTGTGAGTTGTCCCAAGATATTATTATGATATTATTATTATTATACGCTCTTCTGCTGGTGCAATTTTCAACGGCTGCTCTTGCCTGTTTTTTTCTTATGGTTCTTGCGCCACTATTTATTTAGATAGATACTTACCTAATATTTCGGATAATAATACTGACTATGCAATTATAAAAACTTGTTTACAAAAATGTTACAGAAAATAATTGTTATAAAACCCATTGCTATAAATGGAAAATGAAACGTATTGATGGATTGTTTTAAATTATAAATTATTTTCTTTCTTTTAGAGCATATAATAATATGTTGGGACAACTCACACAACCATCTGATCCCAAACTAAGCAGAGCTTGTACCTACAATGGAAACCATACTACTGATAATAATACTTATACAGGATGACTTTGAATTGAGTCGACAAACTTCAATGAGTAAACCTGCGTGCATCCAAGATTTTTTAGGACATATTATTAATACAAAATATTAATGTTCTATGGTACTTTAAAATACAAAAAAAAACGAAGTATTTAGTGAGTAATTCCATGCGTCGCCGTCGCCTATCTGTACCTAAACTACCTATCATGCCGCGAAAACAAAACAATGTAAAGCCAATTTTTCTTACCGGCTTAGGACTTTTTTCCTCTTGCTTGGGCATGGGTGGAAACATGAAGACTACTTACCAAAGTCCAAAAGGTTTCGAGTGGCACTTAGCTATTTATGCTACCTAAAGGTTCATTTCCGCGCATCGCGGCCGATCGCAAGTCGCGCGCGGCTTACGACATGCGACTGACGCGCGCGGCCGATGCGACAATAGTCAGAGTATAAGAATGTATCGTGCCGTTTCCGAGGTAAGCGACAGACGCGCGCGGCCGACGACTGTCGTAATCTGCGCGCGGCTCGCGATCGGCCGCGATGCACGGAAATGAACCTTTAGGACGGTTGGTTTTGGTGTGGATAATTTTCCCGCCATCTTCGCTGCGTTTCCCTTAAATTGTTAGTTTGGCTATACCACATCCTAATTGAACCAGGGGCGACTACGACAGCCAACAGGAATTCGGGATATGAATAATTCCATTTCCTGAAGCACCGTATTCATGATGCAGTCCGCGCAAGCGTCGGGATCCTCTGTGGAGAAGCATAGTTGCCTCCAAGGGTAGGACGCGAAAAATTCGCGTAGCCCATCCCAATCTGCTGACTCATATCGCCAGACTCGGCGGGAACCATTCGCTAGAGAGCGAATGGGTCGCGCAATGGAGGCTTCGCTGCGGATAAGGCAGTGGTCATCGCCGTTTCAAGGTGGTGGTGTACGGCGTCTAGGTTGTTGACATCGCAAAAATCCATTTTAAATGTGGATAGGGTCCGCCGGATTAAGCCTTCCCTTTTTTTGTTGCGTGACATGATTTTAGAGAGAGATATATACTTAGGAAAGGGTTTATACTCAGATGAGGGGGCGGAGCGTAAATCCCGGCTGGTCTGCGAGTTGTGTGAAGGGATGACATGGGGCCGGTAAACATTCCTACGGGGTCTACCTGGACCCCCGTCAACCCGCGAGAACTCCTACACCGCCTGTTCCAAACATCAATATGACCCAAACAGCTCATGCGGGAAGGAAAGTAGGAAGAAGGGATATCGGCTACCTAGCTCTTTGGTCGGAACACGTAGTTACTATACGATCAAAATAAGCCAACCTGTGGTACCTACCCGGTCGATAGATGCTACCACGAGTGTCAGGAAAGGAAAAGGAGGACAGCGGACACCAATGTGCAGGGATGGTTGGAAGTGCAGTGATTGGTGGCTCGGGAAGTCGGGGTCGCGTACCCAAAGTCAGCTGTATCGCAACCGGACAAGTTACGAACAAACGAGATGTCACTTATCTTAACAGAACTTCTTAAAATGTCACTTAACAGAACCGTTACAATTATATCCCATACCCTACTAAACGCCATTATAAAAACCATGTTGATGATTTCTGTTCACTTTTGTGGTTAAAATAATAAAAAAAATGTTAAAAATAAAAAACCAGCCTGCGCAAAAAAGATGGGAAACAAGATCCGCTACATTACGTAATACCTAATGTTGTCCGAGACACAATACTAAGTTCATTGAGATTTATTGCCTCCGACTGCATTTAATACTTTTTAGTGGTTGTAGGATGTAACCAATATAACAACTAACTTTTATCACAGCCAAGTATTGAAAATTGAAAAAAAAGAATGGTTGCTACCCGACATTACCGAACTGAGTGATAGAAACCTTACACAATATACTTTACTAAACCTTACACACATTACATACTCACATACAATAAATACATCCTGACATTTCTTGAACAGTACAAAGTCTTCTAATTATGATACTGTTCTGTAGAACCATTATCCCTCAGTAAGTACTGGTTACGACTCATTAGGTTACATTCTCAAATGACCCACAAGTAGTCAATATTCCTGACGTGAGATAGTATAGTGTAGTTATGTCTATACAAGCTTTACATACATACAATTGCTACGACATACTCGTAGCAATTCTATCAAAGCTTTCTCTTATAATTATCAGCTTACACCTTCTACAACCTCTACGTTCCCTACAAGCTTCGAACACGTGCGCTCGGTTCTGCTTCAATGTACCAACGCGGCATCATATAACTCCCTATCTTAATGGCAATATATTAAAATGAGATACAGAAGGGAGTTACACCTTGCCACTCTTTTGTTTGGAGTTATTAAAACCGAAAAGCCAACATATTTATTCTTTAAACTAAAGTGGAAGAATGAAAATAGAAATTACCCCGTACGGAAAGTATGTTGCGCCTTGCATATTCCTCGACACAGAACCACTGCTTTCCGGGGTAGATTTAAATATAGTGCTACCAAGTGTTGGAATAACCTACCACCTCCATTGCGTACCGGGTTTAAGCAAAAATTAAAATCTTTATTTTTAAATATGCAATAGCACTATTAAGTACCTATGATTTGTTTCTTTTTTATATATTGCGTTCTTGTTTTTATTATTCTGTATTTATTTTAAGTACTTTTTTTTTTTGTTTTTTTCATGTTATGTGGTATATTGTGGTCCTTGCTTATATGCAATATTGAAAGTAGTGTGTAATGTTTCAGAAATATTCAAATCTAAAATTAAGAACGACCATATTCAGAAAGCGACAAAAACGCATGGTCGTAGTGCTCACACAGGAGTTATGAATTTTACTTTGTATAATAACAATTTAATTTTTGAATTTTCAAATTATATCTTGGTTTTCTTTCTTCTTCTTTTTTTTCTTTTTATTTGTATTTTTTTTATTTATTTTAAACTGGTTACTTGAATTATTTTACATCATTTTTCATGGTCGTAAATGTAAAAGTGCAGAATAATGTAGGTATTTGTGTTAAATATTAAAATGTTGTTTGCATTGTATTTTCACAGAGTACCTATTAATTACATATTAATTGAAATTATTAGTAACGGTAACTAGCGATCGTACTTCATTAATTTTATTTAAGGTTATTTTCGTTTCTATGAGGTGTAATGTCAGGGATCGTCATGCTCACTAAAATGTCACTGCTTGTGGTGGCGGTGTGGGTCCGGTCGTCTTCCTTCACTCCAATATGGCGAAGGGGATCCCCTTGGCTTGGACCGGACCGACCACATGGCTGACCCATGCGTCAAACTCGTGAACGGGTGCTACTTGGGGTGACTGGTCGGCCTTGTCATTATCATTTTATAGGTCTATTTTTTTTTTTTTTATAAGTAGTTTATAAATAAGTAGTTTTTCTTATAATAATCAAATCGCATGTTGCCTTTACCATCTTCTGTATTTTTGTAAGTTGATGCTCCCATCCACACCGTAGGAGGCCAATTCATTTAAAACTTGATTATACCAGTTTACGTACTATGGTTATTGCTTGCGTGAGTTTAAATGGTGTAATGGTTGCCTTACTGGCTTTACTGTATATATACAAATATATTGTAAAACCTGGCATTTTAAAAAAAGTGGCCATAAGTTTTTATTGCCAAGTTCTTTTCTCACGGCTTTACTCTTGCGAACTTGGCATTAAATGTAGAATCATTCTATTCCAAATTTTGTCTGACGTTCATAAGCGTTGCATTTGTAACCTAAATGAAATAAGTATTTTTGACTTTGACTTCAGGGGCAAAAGTATTTTCGTATTTTGGATGTATTGTTAGTAATCAAACCTCTTTTGTAGTACTGAATGTAACTGGCTGGTTTTAATACCATTAAATTTTGACATTCTTATGATGCAATAAATTTAAAAAAAAACTAGTTCCCGCCTGTTAAGCACCGCGGTTGGGTACCGTTGAACTACTGTGTATCACTAGTAGGATTAAATAAAAGTAATTAAACTACTGTGTACTGATCTAACTGGTTGGTTCGAGTAGATACCATCTATTTTGGAATCGGATGGATATCCTGTTAACAAAAATATAACGGCGACATTTTATATTCGGCTTTGTAACCAAACCATAGCGCGATCTAATTTTTCCACCAAGGACGTTATTGAACGTCCTTCTGAATTTATCGAATGCATTATTTACAAAGCAATGGACAAGTTGATCTATACACTATGCAGTACATTTTGATCGCCAGGTTTAAGAATTAAAAATATATAGGTACAATATGAAGTTGTAAATCTTAAATTAATAACATTAACAACTGAACTTATCATAACAAACGGTACCATTTCCTTGGTTGTAAATATACCACTAAAACAATTAATCAAAAATATAAACAGTAGGTAAAAGTTAAAAGAATAAAAAGTAACAAACATTTTTGTAAAATCAGCAATAAATAAGTATAACATTTTCTTATGTATAAATTGATTGTACTAAAAGGTAAACAACATGTGTATAATTTGATGAACTGAAGCATAAAACTTATTCTAATACAAAAAATATCTAAATCATAAATATTTATTCGTCTATGGGTAAAATACACAACTTGGATGTTGGCCTTTTTATGGTCGCAGATTTTGTGCGCACTGTGAGTGTAGTCACAGTGCGCACAAAATCGGGTGATACCATCGTTACCAGGGTGTTTTTCCAACACACGACCCAACAGCCAACGACTTAGTTGTAAATGGTCTTCCTTGATCAAAACAACATCTCCAATGTTTGGTTCAGGAAGTTGTAAAGACCACTTGCATCTATTCAATAAATTGGACAAATACTCTTGTGACCAACGTTTCCAAAATGATTGTACCATTTGTTGAATAAACTGCCAACGCGTTAAGTTATTTACATTAGAATGTTCATATTCATTATCGGGTACATTAACTAATGGTTCACCGATAAGAAAATGTCCTGGGGTTAATGGCAAAGGTTCAGCAGGATCAGAAGTACTAATTATGCTCATAGGACGCGAGTTTAAACAAGCTTCTATTTGGTTAAGAAGCGTAGTCATTTCCTCATACGTGAGGGTTTCGTGGATTTCACGCCTGCCTCCCAAATTCCGCCAAAATTAGGACTATGCGGAGGCATGAAGTGCCACTCTGTGCCATTCCCTTCTAGATGTTCCGCTATGGATGGTTGAGTTGACGCTAAGTCTTTGGAGGCACCGACAAAATTAGTACCATTATCGCTGTAGAGCTTGGCACAGTGACCTCGTCTAGAGACGAATCGTCTAAACGCAGCTTAAAACGCCTGAGTGCCCATATCGCTGACGACCTCTAAATGTACTGCGCGAGTAGCCATGCATATGAAGAGGCATATATAGCCTTTATATGACTTGTGACCACGACCTTTAGTGTCGTGGTCGACCACGACCTTTAGGGTCGTAGTGCGTGCGGCAAGATTATTGGATGTTTTTCGTGTTCATTGAGTTGGGATTTTTCAAGTCTCCCCCTAACCCTTAATATTCCCTTAGCTTCAAGATAGGGACATAAAGACTTTAACAAACTAGATTTTAATTGTAAATTGCCCTTTTCTTTTATTTGTGTATATTCTGTCGGAAATTGATCTTTTTGTACTAGTCTAATGCAGCATTCGAGCGCCGCTTCTATTTCTTCCTTGTGTAAATAGCCTTTTCTATATCTTTTATTCTGTTTTAATACTCTCCTACAGTATGCAATGATCCTAACTAATTTTGTTAGTGTTGCAAATTTCTGAAATAATGAACTATAAAGTACAAATGCTACATGAGACTTAACCGACTTTTCCAAATCCACTTGGTACTCGTTTGACCTATTATAAATAATTGTTTTGGCTTTAAGGAATGATGGTCCAAAAAACCACAAATTACTTTTTAAAAGTAAGCTGGGTAGCAAACCCCTAGACGCGATGTCTGCTGGGTTTTCTTTCGTTAAAACATGAAACCATTGTGACGCTTTCATGGTTGTCAAAATGTCTGATGTCCTATTGGGGACAAACGTCTAATGGGTCGAATAATCGGGCAATATCAGATATTATATTCCTTTTTGTTACAGGTGCGGTTGTCAACGGTGGGAGGTTCACTGAGTATTGGAAAGTGTCTTTGCTTCGGTTCCAGGTAAGACCTAATATTTTAATTGTGCTGTCTAGCTTAATATCCATTTCTTTGGCCTCTGTGTTATTTTGTACTATTTTATTGTCCTGAATTATATTTAAACTATCCTGATTTTTATATGTCTGTGTCCTGGGTTTATCTGCTTGCTTTTGATTATTATGGCTTTTTATTGTATTAATCATATCTGTTATATGCTGATTGTTGCTGTTCCATTTTTGTAATTTAAATCCACCTCTGCCTAGTAATCCTGTCATTTGTTTGTATATTTCCAGACCTGTTTCTGTGTCCCGGCAACCCGTCATTAAGTCGTCCATATAAAAACAATTGAGGACTTTATCTGAGGCTAATGGATAGTCCTTACCTTTATCGTATGCAATTTGGTGTAGACTTCTAACTGCCTGATATGGTGCAGACGCCGTACCAAAGGTGACTGTAACTAGCTTAAAAATCTCTGATTTCCTTTTCAGGACTATCTCGCCAGAGGATGCGCTGAAACATTGCGTCTTGTTCAGCAATCCTGACTTGGCGATACATCTTTACAATGTCTGCAACAAGTGCTATACGATGAACTCGCCATCTTAAAACCGTGTGCCTTAAATCGGCTTGCAAGGTAGGCCCAACCATCAGCGTGTCATTTAATGAGATTCCATTGCGATTTTTTTCAGAGGCGTTAAAAACGACGCGAAACTTCGTAGTGGTCTTGTCATCCCTAACGACTGCGTGATGAGGTAAGTATACTGCGACATCTTGCATTGTATCGCCTTTCTTAACTGGTCTCATGAGTCCTAGTTCCAAATATTCGTCTATAACTTGTTTATATTTTTCTTGTAAATCTTTATTGTGTCCTAACCGTTTCTCTAATGTTCTGAATCTTTTTTCAGCTATAGCCCGTGAATTTCCAGCTTTGCAGGGAGGATCTTCTTCGCGAAAGGGTAATCTTACTATATATCTACCATCGCGATCTCTTTCAGTGGTCGTACTATACAGCTCTTCACATAAACTTTCTTCAGGCGTAAGTATTTTCTTTGACCTATAACTGCTTTCTTCAATTTCCCAAAATATCTTCAAAAAGTCGTCTTCCATAACTTGTGCATGCATTACATTTATGGTATTACGCCTTTGGTTGGTTTCTGGCTCAACTGGACCGGACAAGATCCAACCCAAACTTGTATTTCGTGCGATCATTGTACCTGAAGGATTCTTCAACATTCCAGTCTTCCATCATGACAACGCCAGACCGCACTCATAAATCAGCATCCCCTCAGCAAAAATGGAGACAGCTTGGCTGGGATGTGTTGATGGATCCTCCGTATAACCCTGATCTTGCTCCATCAGATTTACCTGCTTCGGTCACTTTAGAACTCTTTAGGAAGCATAAAGTCAACCTCAAAAGAACACTGTCGCTTGTCAGATTTTTTTGATCAAAAATGTCAAATTTTTTACAGCAATGTGATCATGGCACTACCTACAAGATGGCAACAAGTCATCGATCAAAACGGCACATACCTACATATCATTACATAGTATAAAACAAAGTCGCTTCCTGTTTATCTGTCCCTATGTACGCATAGATCTTTAAAACTTAGCAAAGGATTTTGATGCAGTTTCTTTTAATACATAAAGTGATTCAAAAGGTTTATATGTATAAAACATGCTTAAGATGTAGACTTTAGCTTTATAGTAGAGAAACACTGATAATTTTTACAAGATAGATAAAAATAGTGTACTACAGTATTGTACACCATAAAAAGGTCTACAAAAAAGTCCGCGATGGCATATGTCTATCTCTCTCTATAACCATTTTTTATCTTTTTTACGAGAAATAATGGTTTTATTACGAAGCGATTTTAAGCAATACAGCATTTATCCTTATCCAATTAAGTACCTTAAATACATTGTGCATTTAATATAGATTAATATGGCTTTGTACAGCATGTAATTTAAATGAATATTTTCGAAGATATTACAGATTTAAGCCGGCTGCGCGTGCGGCCTATACGCGTAGAAGGCCGCCGAGCTTCGCCCTATAGCACTTCATTATTAGCAGCGATCGCACGCGTTTACCGAGGCTCTCTAGCGAGGAATATAACAATCTATGCTAATATTATAGTACGTGCCCCGCCCTGGATCTGGAAACGAGGTTATTGTTTCCAGATCCAGGGCGGCAGTTTTTTGTGTACAGAATTGTATTGAATGTTTTGCCACCCCCTCCCCCCATGCGCCTGCTGGGGACCCGCCCCCTTCCCCGTCGGAACACACTTGGCCGGTGTCATGCCCCCCCGTCTCCCCAGGCACTGCATTTGCCTCTTGTGCCCTCCCCCAGAATCAAATTCTGGATCCGCCCATGTACATCTGCATACCTAGTGTAATAGTATATTACGGCTCCTCTGGATTCCTTGACGGTTTGCCAAGAGTTGGTACTTTGATAACACACAAGTGGAGTCAACTTCAAACCATAGTCGGTGCAATGCAGTTGAAAACATAGCTGAAAAGAGTGTCAAATAAAAGTCATTCAATAAAAATGTAATAATTTATATAATGATAAAGTATAGCTTACAACATAAGGGCTCCAAATATTGGAAATTCGTCACTAGATTTATTTAATTTGTACCTAAACCTATTGAGTAGACCACTCGCTACGACCACACCGCTGCGACTAGTCAAACAATTATTATTCACATGGTTTCTCACTATATTCGGTCTTGTCACTTGAGTCCTACAATTTTTTATCTTTATTCTTATACACTTATCACTTTTAAACTTGGTGTGTTCAAAGACCGCTTCTCTCTGGATGCCATTTCTTGATGGCATGGAGGCGGGTATCAGGCGAAGTTTAGCCCGTTTAAGCACCGGTCGCAGGGGCATGTACGTGAATTCTTCTTCCGTTGTTTTTTCTGGAGATCGGTTACCATTTGTGACTATATCTGGAAAAATAGGAATCGTCTTAATGGAATCTTATTTAATCAAAAGACAATACTCATAAAAAATACCCAGAGCGAAAATACACAGGATGGAGCTAAGAATTTTAGTAATATTTTTCTGTAAAAAGATAAGAACCTACTTGGCTACTTCAGTTCAAGGTTCGATAGCAAGTGCGTGATTTTGTTATTTGTTTAATAATTATTTATGAAACAATGTTTTAAAGTGGTGGTAGCCAAAAATAAAGGCAATGCTATTTCATTAAAAAAATATTCATATGGTTTTTGTATTTTTAGGCGGGTTAGGCCCCCGCTACGCAATGCGCACAGTACCTACTATGTGAATTTGACACAGAAGCTAAATACAACACGTGAGATGCAAAAAATATTAGAGTGAGATACCTAACCTAATGTATAAGTCATACTATTTCCTTTTAAATATTGATAAGTAACAGTACGCCACACAAAAAGAAAAGGTAATAAAATTTGTTTGTCCCATTCTAACACGGTAGTATCCGTTCGTCATTCACAGCCGTAGCGCCTGCTAGGTTAGGTACCTACTTATCTATACTAATATTATAAAGCTGAAGAGTTTGTTTGTTTGAACGCGGTAATCTCAGGAACTACTGATCTGAATTGAAAAATTATTTCACTGTTAGATAGTCCATTTATCGAGGAAGGTTATTTAACATCACGCTACGACCAATAGGAGCGGAGCAGCAATGAGAAATGTTGCAAAAACGGGGAAAATTTACGCAGACGGAGTTACGCGGGTCAGCTAGTATATATATATAATATATATATATATATATATATATATATATATATATATATATATATATATATATATATATATATATATATATATATATATATATATATATACATATATTAGACATTTTTATAATATATGTATATATATATATATATACATACATATATTAGACATTTTTATAATATATATATATATATATATATTATAAAAATGTAAAAGCCGATAGACTTAAACGTCGTATTGTAATATATTATGAAATAGGCATTTATAACCGTATTGCGACAGCAGTAAATGATTGTTTCTCTTGATCATATAATATCTTTACGGGGAATTGTGTTTGATTCTCACATCCTAATCTACGATCCTGGCCTACAGCCTGGTACTTGCTCTTCAGCTACGACTACGCTACTGTACCTACCTAGGATGGGCAATAAATTAACCTAAGACATTACATTTCCATCTATTGCACACACATGACCACTAAAAGTAACACGATTAAACAATAATTGTTGGTACTTTATGCTTTATTACTAGAACAACATTTTTTGTTCTTTTTTTTTCCATTTTTGCTCCAAATATAAGCCAAAATATCTAGTAAAACTAATAAAAGTGCTCTAAAACAATACCTTATGTATTTTACATATAACATCGCAGTAGTTGTGGGACTAAACTACATAAAAAAAAACTAAGTTTGGCCACGCATGGCTCAAAATTCCCCATTCTCCTTTAGGTTGTACAGACACATTAAGTATTAGAGATAATTATATTTTTTAATGCTGAATCGCCTAAAGATACAAGCTACATAAATACATCGCAACAAAAAATTAGGTATCACGAGAGTTTTTGTTCAGGTTTTTGTCATTATCAGTGGCGGCAATTACTGACGTATAGGTATAGTATAGGATAACATAATTTTACTTGTCCTAACCTAATGAACGTTAGGTGTAACTAAAATATGAGTACATCTAATGTCCGACCGAAAGTCGATATAAGATCAGATTTTTCTTAAATTGATATAGTATTTTTTTTGTTTTAAACCAAAAAGTAAATCTAAAAATTCACAGAAGTTAAATACTTTAAAACTAACGGAGTTTCATACAAACTTGCAACCTCTATTTTACCTCCTAAGGTAGTGAATTTCGGAAAATCCGACGTCATAATAACTATCTGCGTGTCAAATACTAGCGCAATCCGTTTAGTGGTTTGAAGGTCTGTCAGTAATGGTTGCCTTCAATAAAGTTTTGAAAATGTTAGTGTGTTTTCACTAGCTTAAATCTTCTCTACTTCTCAATCATAACTATACATCAATATACAATTCAATTGAAATAAAACAAATACAAAACTGTAAGCAAATTAGATGTTAAATACGCGTGCAAACTTGTTTTGACTCCCGCCCTTACATAAGTCCTGTTCGTCGCACTCTCGCTCATTCGTTTGCAACTGTTCAATTTCAACATATGCTAAGGACCTTCAGCTTCGACCCCAAGACCTGGCCGAAGGTGGTATTTTCGGCCAAAGGGGACCGAAGCCGAAACCAAAGCCAAAACTTCGACAACAAAAATGATAAGAAATTTAATTATCTATAATAAACATGCACGGTTACGGAGATAAAGGCTGAAACGGTTTTTCGCAAAATGGCGACACTTTCGCCCCCTAATTTATAAGTATTTTGTGCATTTACATTCAGCACGTCATATCGTCTATCTAAAAAACCGGGCAAATGTAGTAGTTTTAAGTTCCTTAGTCCCTATTCGTAGTTCCTTAGTAGTCTATTGACTGTATTAATATGTACCTGTATAGGGGAACAAAGTCCGTCGAGGTAGTATGGAATCTCCGAGCATCTCATACAGAGTGTAGTCTGTTATCACAAAGTCTTCTAGATACGTCGTGGGTTCAGATCTCAGCAAACATGTCGATACATCCTGTCGATCAAAGTAATTACTAATAAACACATGGATCATAGAATCATAGGGTACAAAAGGCAACCTTTGTGTCAGGCAAATAGCATATAGCGTCTTCAAGACGGTTGGAAACAGCCAAGGTCGCGCGTGTTTTCGTCCAAACGGTTGAAAATCGAACGCAAACACGCGCGACCTTGGCGAGATTTTTGTGGGGCCCACCAATTATTGGTTGCAAACCACACAAACACACGCTCCGTAAACAAGCTCGCACTTCATTGCGCGAGTACAACTAACCAAAAGTTAGTAGTTAGTGTTACATATTTTTTTCGTCAGTATGTACTCCTGACATGCAAATTCTTAATAGGCAATATATTTAATACAAACAACAGCAAACCGCGTGGTGGTGAGAGCGCTCCTACCCGCCAAGGACGTTGGAGGTCAAACCATAATTCGGTTTGCAACAGCCGTCTATACTGTTGGAAACCAGCAAGGTCACCTTGGCGGGAAGCCTTGTTTCCAACCGTCTGGAACATGCTTAACACGGCTTTATACAAACGGCGTCGACATTTCTTACGTTTTACAAAGAACTAGTTACCGACATTATATTTTATATTTAATCATTCGTTACAAGTACTTTGGCCAATATTTAAGCACATATAGTTTTTACCTTTGTTGTAAGTAGATGCTCCTATTATATTGTATTCACTAAGGCTGATTTCAGTTTATCTCATGTTTCATCTTTTTACCCGATTGTAAGGAAAGGTTATGTTTTTCGCGCGTATCTTGTATGTATGTAATATTCTTTATTACCTGATATCTCACAATCCACTGAACGGATTTATACGATTAAGACGTCGTTAGATTTGTCTTGATCATCCAAGTGTTGTTAGTTATGTGACGTTTGAAAAACCAAACATGGCGGCTGTGAGATGTCAAAATAAAGAGGTGTGAAAAAAAAAAGCTGTTTTGAATACTGCAATATGGGTACCAAATTAAAGGGCGCATCGTAAGCATTTCAAAAAGGTATAACATGATCATGACTGTAATACTAAAAAAGTTACTAAGTTCATCGAGATTTATTAATGCCTCCGACTGCATGAAATTATATAATTATGTAGGGGATCTTGATTTCATCTTTTTTGTGCAGGCGGTTTTTTTTACTTTTAAAATTGATTGATAATATAATTTGCATCAGTCCTTTAACTTGGTGTATAGTATATTAATCGCAGCACCTTACCCCCATATCAAGTTTATAAACATTCAAACATTGTAAAATTGCCAATTTGAAAAGAGTGGCCGCGAGTTTTTATTGCCAGGTTCTTTTCTCCGGCTTTACATATTATTTGCGAACTTGGCATTACATGTACATGTAGAATCCCGACGTATCACAAGAGTTGTTTTGCATCCTAAGTGAATTTTGAATTTTGGCATAGTTCGCAGGTTAAGCACACTGAAGTGGCAATGGGCTGGTCATATCTGCCGAAAGGACCGATGGCCGCTGGAGCAAACTAGTCTTAGAGTGAAGACCGTAACTTAGTAAACGTAAATAGGACGGCCCCCAGACAGGTGACTGGCCGACAGCTGTGGACCGATACGGGCTGATGATGAATTTTGATGTTCCAGTTCTAACCTAAATTAACCGAATCGATTTAGTGCAATAGGTATTTACATATATTTTATTTTTATACACTATTTCTAGCACTTGTCGGGTGATACAGATTCTGCGGACTTCAGTTTTCATGGCCACCTCATAATTTTGTTTGTATCGTATAACAAATTGCCGCGGAATACCTACTGTTATGCCTCGGCCATTTGTAAACGGCGGTAAGGAATGTCTAGTAGCATTACACCAAATGAGAGTTTACATTCGGCGTAAAGCATTTTGTAAACGTTTGAAATGTCGACGCCGTTCTTATAACGCCGAGTTATATCGGCGGTTGCGCTAGGACAACTTTGGCTTTGGTAACGCACCACACCTTTTTGTGATGCAGAAAAATAAAAACTATCGCGGTGGTGGCCTGTTTAGTTTTTTTTTTATTGCGTGTTGAGAATGAAAACAAAAAAAACGCACGCGTGGTCGAGGTGACGTCAGTGTGTGTATGTGTGTGCTCGTGTAGGTACGTACGAGCAGCGCGTCTCGCAGCGCGGGGCGCGTGGTGCGCGGATGGTGCGCGCGTGGTCGAGGTGACGTGAGTGTGTGTATGTGTGTGCTCGTGTAGGTACGTACGAGCAGCGCGTCTCGCAGCGCGGGGCGCGTGGTGCGCGGATGGTGCGCGCGTGGTCGAGGTGACGTCAGTGTGTGTATGTGTGTGCTCGTGTAGGTACGTACGAGCAGCGCGTCTCGCAGCGCGGGGCGCGTGGTGCGCGGATGGTGCGCGCGTGGTCGAGGTGACGTCAGTGTGTGTATGTGTGTGCTCGTGTAGGTACGTACGAGCAGCGCGTCTCGCAGCGCGGGGCGCGTGGTGCGCGGATGGTGCGCGCGTGGTCGAGGTGACGTCAGTGTGTGTATGTGTGTGCTCGTGTAGGTACGTACGAGCAGCGCGTCTCGCAGCGCGGGGCGCGTGGTGCGCGGATGGTGCGCGCGTGGTCGAGGTGACGTCAGTGTGTGTATGTGTGTGCTCGTGTAGGTACGTACGAGCAGCGCGTCTCGCAGCGCGGGGCGCGTGGTGCGCGGATGGTGCGCGCGTGGTCGAGGTGACGTCAGTGTGTGTATGTGTGTGCTCGTGTAGGTACGTACGAGCAGCGCGTCTCGCAGCGCGGGGCGCGTGGTGCGCGGATGGTGCGCGCGTGGTCGAGGTGACGTCAGTGTGTGTATGTGTGTGCTCGTGTAGGTACGTACGAGCAGCGCGTCTCGCAGCGCGGGGCGCGTGGTGCGCGGATGGTGCGCGCGTGGTCGAGGTGACGTCAGTGTGTGTATGTGTGTGCTCGTGTAGGTACGTACGAGCAGCGCGTCTCGCAGCGCGGGGCGCGTGGTGCGCGGATGGTGCGCGCGTGGTCGAGGTGACGTCAGTGTGTGTATGTGTGTGCTCGTGTAGGTACGTACGAGCAGCGCGTCTCGCAGCGCGGGGCGCATGGTGCGCGGATGGTGCGCGCGTGGTCGAGGTGACGTCAGTGTGTGTATGTGTGTGCTCGTGTAGGTACGTACGAGCAGCGCGTCTCGCAGCGCGGGGCGCGTGGTGCGCGGATGGTGCGCGCGTGGTCGAGGTGACGTCAGTGTGTGTATGTGTGTGCTCGTGTAGGTACGTACGAGCAGCGCGTCTCGCAGCGCGGGGCGCGTGGTGCGCGGATGGTGCGCGCGTGGTCGAGGTGACGTCAGTGTGTGTATGTGTGTGCTCGTGTAGGTACGTACGAGCAGCGCGTCTCGCAGCGCGGGGCGCGTGGTGCGCGGATGGTGCGCGCGTGGTCGAGGTGACGTCAGTGTGTGTATGTGTGTGCTCGTGTAGGTACGTACGAGCAGCGCGTCTCGCAGCGCGGGGCGCGTGGTGCGCGGATGGTGCGCGCGTGGTCGAGGTGACGTCAGTGTGTGTATGTGTGTGCTCGTGTAGGTACGTACGAGCAGCGCGTCTCGCAGCGCGGGGCGCGTGGTGCGCGGATGGTGCGCGGCATGGTCGAGGTGGTCGAGGTGCGCGGCGAGGCACTGCACGAGCGCGCGGCGGCCCAGCGCCGCCACGCACTTGATCATGGGCGCCGTGAGCCGCTCCTTGGTTCCCTGCGCCAGGTAGTCGAACAGGATGCCCTTACCTGTGTCACAACACGGTTACATTAGTTTATTACCATTTAACACGAGTGGAGCCCGGAAAACCGGCATAAAGAGATGCCAAACCGTACCTACTCAACGGTAGCTTATAATATCAACTAATACTGAGTCAATTCGAGCGCTCAGAGGAGGTCCGATGAGGTATAGCGAAACTCTAACTCGAAACGTTTCATTTTAACATGGGCTTCCAGCTAAGCTTAGCGTCAAGTGTCATGGTATTTGTCGGTATTTTCGTGCGGCATAGTATGGCTGTTGATATATGTATACTGATTGTTACTTCGGATGTTTATCAGTACCATCTATATGGTTTGATTAGAATTCATTTAATTTCACTTTTGTTCTATTTCAACCGTTTCTACTGCTTTCTCGTGTGTCACTCCTGTTGCAAGTCCACATTTTCAAGAGTTTAAAATATTTGTCCTACGAGTATAGTACAATGATTTGGTAGTTTAACTTGGATTTTTTTCAAAGAGTTTTGAAAATTGGTGATTTTGGAAAAATGGTGTCTAAAATCAGTTTTTTGACAATATCTCTTTTCCGAATCGTTTTACGATAAAACATGAATTACAAAATTAAACTAGTGAATACTTCCTGCAAGTTATATTGTCAATTTTTACGTTCGTGTAGATCAGAGGTGGGCGAACCTATATGTTTCAACGTGCCATATTTTCTAATGAAATTTTAAATAAGGCCATAGACGTGCCGTCAAATAATTTTGACGAGTTAAGATAACGTTTATAAATTACACTATAAACTTTCCAGAAAAATATGCAGTCGAATAGCGAAAGCCGCATCTAAATCGGATTACCAGCTTTCGAGAAAATCGTGAACATGCATACATATACAGGATGACTTTGAAATCAGTCGACAAATTGATAGGAGAGTATCAGCACCGTTAGTACTTACAATATGCATTGACAAATTGCGAATTTAAGATGTAAAAAAAACATCCAACTTTTTTATTTAAAACGATGGTGACAGATCTATTAAGGTTTAGTAAACTAAAAGAATCTGTACATTATCATTATTTCCGTATGTATAAAATTAAATGATCAAAGTTTCGAAATCGTACGCGCTATAATCATATGATCATAATTTCGTAAAACACGTAGTTCATTGAAAGGGTCATTGGTCATAAACACCAAATGAAGAAAGTACAGAAGGTAACGTATATATATAATTTCATAGTGTGTACAAATCGCGAAAGTTTTTCAACATTTATAGACATATATACTTATGAATGTCTATGCTTGTCTTCCTACAGTTTCATCTGCCATTTAATGATCAGTCAGTTATTAAACAAATTTAATCTTTATAGGTACTAGTTGTCCGGTAAAAAACTGATAATCAAGGTCACGATCGAAAACCATTAAAAGTTCGAGATTTTTTCCCAATCAGCTTTTTAGGGTTCCGTAGCCAAAATGTCAAAAATGGAACCTTCAGTAGTAGTGAGATTTCTTCATATACGTCTGTCTGTCCGGCCGTCCGTCCGTATATCACAGGCATTTTACTCAAAGACTACACAATAAATATTAATGAAATATGGTAAAAAGATGTATCTTAGTAGCCGCTACTTAGTTTGATAGCTAGTTAATAAAAATAAATATATTTATAGGCGGCACTCCACACATGTAACAGAAACTGAATTTTTTTTTAAGCAAACTTCGGCGTGTGACGTGGCCCATCATTATTTCTTGTCTCTGTGGTCTTTTTGATTAATTCAATATTTTTGGAAATAATTGCTCTGAAAGTTGCATAAACTGTGTCTTTTGAAATGACATTCTTACTAAAATTATTTTCGACATGATCGGATACCGTCAGTGAGTTTTTGTCGAAAACCTGCGTTTCGCTATACGCTCTTCTACTGGTGCAATAATTTAAATCGGATTTCTTAAATGTAGTGCATTTATTTGTAATACCGGCTGCGGAACCCCACGCTGAGCATGGTCCGACATGCTCTTGTTTTTTCGTATCCTAGTAAACCACGACCACAAATGAAAAGTCAAAAATTGTTGTATCATGGTCGTGGTGCACAAAAAATGTAAATAGCAAAATTTTAGATATATATTATTTTTGACATCTTAATTTTTAGTATGAATAATCGATGCCAATCTGTTGTTTACCGACAGAGTTAAAAATACTCATTTACAATACAAGTTTATTCAAAATAAAATTAAAAAATTGGAAAATTGTTATTATTCGGTGACTGAATTTGTAAAGTGCAAATTTGGTAATTGAAATTTGACATACATTTTTTTTTATTTTTAGGTAATTTTTATGTTAATAAATGCTGACATTGTTGTTTTGATTTTTGACTTCAATTCTTTAGCCTAGTTTTTTACCCGACTGTAAAGAAAGGTTATGTTTTTCGCGCGTATCTTGTATGTACAGTACTCCCAAATTAATAATGCACATGCAGATCTTCGCTAATTGTCGTATTCCCGGAAACACTCGAATCATGGAATCGTAAGAGCCCTAAACAAGGCATTTGCATTTTGCACCTTGTTTAAAAGAGATAGGAGTCAATATCATGTGTGCACAATCGAAAACAAATCGGGCGTTCGGCAGCTGTCGCCGGTCAGCGAAATGTCTGTCAGTCGTCTTTATATATTGGTAGTGACTGCACGTGTTCTCTATTTGTGGAAATATATAGAGCTGCTATTACACACCCTTCTTGGTAAATATAATTTCAACATTAATTAGCTTATTCAGATTTAAATAGTATATTTTGAAAAAAGGAAAATAAATAACATATTTCACGTTTTTTTAATATTAAAAAAATAAAATACCTACATTAAATACATATTAAGTACTAGAAAAACATTTAAAAAATGAGATTTATTTAAATTAAATAAATAGATAAACATGCATAAAAAATATATACCTAACTCTGCCCATGCCATTTTCTTTCAGACGAATTCTTCCAAAATGGATAAATTTAAACGTGGAAAACCGCTTAATTCACGAACGAAATTACGAACGATTTAAACGAAAAAAAACATAATCAATCAAAGAAATTTTCTACACCGAAAAAAGGAAGACCTAAAAGTAGATTTCGGCTGGTACTTGATGATTTCGACTACTGTGTTATTCGTAATATGATATACAATTTTCAATTGACGCTGAAAGAACTCCCAACTGTAAATAATTTAAGAATAAAGTTGATCGAAGCTATTAATTTCAAAGGCTGTGCCGAGACTTTAAGGTTGATCTTGAAAGACATGGGGTTTAGGTTTCTGAAAACTGATAATAACAGACAATTACTTATGGAAAAACATGATATACGCCTAAAAAGGATCAAATATCTCAGAGAAATACAACAGCTGAGGAGTTCTGGTAGAAACATAGTATTTATGGACGAGTCGTATGTGCACACATCACATACTAAGGGTAAAACTTGGCAAGATAGCAACAAAAAAGGTATCAAACAACCCATTTCCAAAGGAGAGCGAATAATTATTGTACACGCAGGCAATGAAAAAGGCTTCGTCCCAGGGGCTCTAATGTTACATAAATGTGTCGACTCAGAAGGTGACTATCATAAAGAAATAAACGCGGAACGTTATCAAACTTGGCTACGCAATCAATTGATTCCCAACTTGCCTCCTAATAGTGTGTTGGTAATAGACAACGCCCCATATCATAATAAGCTGTCTGTGAAACCACCAAACTCAAACACATCTAAACCACAAATGACAGCTTGGTTACAACAACACAACATTCCGCATGACCCAAAGAAACTGAAACCCGATTTGTATAAAATTATACAAAGATACAAAGAAAATTACACAGAATTTGCCATTGACCGTATAATGGAGGAACATGGGCATAAAATTATACGATTGCCACCATATCATCCCGATTTTAACCCTATTGAAAATATTTGGTCCCAAATAAAGCAACACGTGGCCAAGAGAAATATTGCAATGACTGTGACGTCAGTTAAAGATGCTATATTAGAAAAAATCAATAAAATAGGACCAGAAGAATGGAAAAAAGTTTCTGATCATGCGGTTCAATGCGAAGATGAATATAGAAAATTTGAGCCAAGAATCGATAGTTATTCCGATAAACTGATTATTTACACAGGTGATAGCAGTGAGGAAAGTGTAAATGAACAAGAGCATAATGAAACTTCTGATGAATCTGCGATGTCGGGAATAGAGGTCTTCCTCGATTCTGATTAATTTTTTTATAATTGTATTATTTTTCTGGAATGATTAGTGCTGTAAACAAATTTGAACTGAGATTTTGATTATATTTTATGTAAACCTCTATTTGAAAACGTTTTTTTCTCCTTCTAATAAAACCTTATGTTATTTAAACCTTTTCCTCCATAATTACACCAACTTCGGTAAGACACTTGAAAACTAATCACTCCAACAATGATTGTAGCGTTTTCGCTATTTACTTACATGGAATTATCGAATCAAATTTCGTTACAGGTAAATCAAATCTGTTTTAGCACAAAACACATAATATATAAAATTAGGCATAGAGAAATTGCTCTTAACCACTCTATATAAATATCGTCTTTCGACGCTCGGGTAATACGACCGTTGCCGAACAATGACGAAGATTTCCGAAGATTTCTATGCGCATTATTACTTTTGGAGTACTGTATGTATATATATAATATTCTTTATTACCTGATATCTCACAATCCACTGAACGGATTTATACAATTCAGACGTCGTTAGATTCATCTTAATCGCCCAAGTGTTCTTAGACTTTTAAAAAAACAAACGTGGCTATGAGATGTCAAAATAAAGAGGTGTAAAAAAAAAAGTTGTTTCGAATACTGCAATATAGGTATCAAATTAAAAGGCTCAAGCATTTCAAAAAGGTATAACATGATTATGACTGTTATACTAAAAAAGTTAGTAAGCAACTTCGATGATAAATACTATAGATACAAGCTCTCAAACAAAATCAAAGCGATATAATGGCAGCAATGACACTACTACATAGACATCAACGATACCACCTAGAAAACAATATTATAATTGTAAAAGTATTTAGTATAAAACGGTATTTATTCCAAGAAAATAAAATACAAAATTGCACAAACAATTACGGGTGTTACTATTATTAGTATCCAAGCTTGCCTTTGCATCTAGAAATAATATCGTATGAACGCTATGGTCGTTGTACAGGTAAGGTTTTGTTAAAAGATTTATCACTGGCTGTTCGTGAAAACGGCAATGTACAGCATCTTATAATGTTACGCAGAATGAATGAAAGCCGTGCTGTGCTCATGGTACGCTTTAAATTATTTTGGAATATAGGGAACAATGGAGTTCCTTTATTTTTTTTTTTGTTTTATTTTCTCCGACTTTACAGTTAATGTAAGTACATTAACTTCGTATGAAATCAAAATGTTTCAATTTAAATTATTATATTCTATAGTAGAGTAAGTGTGGAGGAAAGGTGCCCGCTGGCCGAATATTAGGTTTTAAAGTAAATGAAAATGCCACAACATCTCAAACAATACGGGTACGAACACACAAAAAAATACCGTAGGCTTCATATAACATAGTGATTGCATACCATAAAGATCAGCACGAATATCCCGCAAAAAAAAAACCAGTATTTGGAACAGCTGATTTTTTGACGTGACAACGTCTTATAAATTGGTTTGCCGGGTGACACTTCAAGAAACTGCGTTACGCTCCGCGTTATGCGCTTACAATGAGAGCGAGTGAGAGGCACGCGTCCCTTCCACTCGGGCATGGTTAGCCCGCCTAAGAGCGAGAGAGACAGACATAAAAAGTGAAAGGCACGCGTCCCTTCCACTCGTTCTTTGTATAAATAAATGTTTTAAATTGTTACTATTATTTCATCCTTCTTCCTACTATATGAATGAATATTCACATTAAAATTATTTTACCACTCAAAGTCGTTGTCACGTAAAACTTTCGCCCGTATACCGACTTTACAGGCAACCAATTTTTTTCATGATATCCAATCATTGTATCACATGTATGGGGATTAGGATTTTTTTTTAAGTTAGAAAACAATTAACTTGGAAATATAAAAATAAAACTATAAATGTATGTAGGTATAAAAAATGTAGATTTAATAAAAAAGGTTGAACGTAAAGCCACACTTATTTATCTATTACAGTTTTTTCGGAACACATAAAAACATATTTAATTTATTCTTACAAAACCTTTCTGTGTCATATAAATATCTTCGTTGCTGAAATGCTTTGAGCAAATGACACTTGATGCATTCGGCTTATAAAACTTATCACCTCTATCTTGCGCGATAATATTTCTCCATTCTTCTTTCTTAATTTCATTTTGAGGAAAACTAAAATAATCAAAACACTCAAATAAAATATTAAAAAAATAATGTTAAAAAATTTACGACTCCATTGTTTTTTATATCGACCTTGTTCTACGGCGTAAAGTTTTGTTTCGTTTCCGCAAAAGGGCACAACACGTAGGGTAGAAAAGGATAGATGCGGAATGCTTACGAAGTTGTAAATTAGTAAATTTATTGAACAGAATATTGTTATTGTTTATTAACATAACGTAAAATATTAGAATAAGCATAATCTAAAGTATACTTACTGAAAATACGACACTCCATCCTTTTTCTGCACTTTTTGAGTGTGATTTTTACACTTTTTAACTGCACACTTCGGCATCGTGACAGTACCAATGCGTAGCGCGGGACGCGAGTGAATAAAATGCAAAACAAGGCCAAAGCGTTGTATGGCCTTGTTTAGTTGGTGCCATTTTTTGAGCGCGTAGCTTATATCTATAGTATTTATCATCGAAGGTAAGCAACCATCATTTTTTTAAATTTTCTATACTTGACAATAGCTGTGATAAAAGTAAGTTGCTCATCGGTTACATCCTACAACTACTAAAAAGTATTAAATTTAAAAAAAATATAAAAATAAAAAACCCGCCTGCACAAAAAAGATGGAAACAAGATCCCCTACATAATTATATAATTTCATGCAGTCGCAGGCATTAATGAATCTCGATGAACTTAGTAAAGTGCCTTCGACTGCATGAAATTATATAATTATGTAGGGGATCTTGTTTTCATCTTTTTTGTGCAGGCGGGTTTTTTATTTTTATAATTATTTTTTCTTAAACATAATACTTATAGTTTTTTTTTATAATCAACAAAATACGGAATATCCCTAGACTTTGTTGATGTGTGTAGGCCGAAACGGTTTTTCGCAAATTGGCGGCACTTCCGCCCCCTTAATTTGTAAGTATTTTGTGCATTTACTGATGAACTGCCCTACTGAATTGAACTAAAATATTTTTGTCAGCGAAAGGCAGACCCCGACGGATTTTTTTCGGTTACTTACCTCCTGTTAGTCAGAGGGTTTTAAAATGTTATTTGATTCTCTTTTACGTCTGTCTTTTTTCATAATGTTGTTTTTAATTGTAAACTTTTTAAAGTTTCGCGTTGCATGATTATAACTATTTATTATACGGGAATTAACGCGCATTGTTTACCTTAAAATTGCTTGACGTTTCGACCAGGTTGCACCGGGGTCACTGCACACTACACTGATTTTGTCCATGTTAACCGACTGCGAAACAATACGAGGTTGTGTTTTATTCCACGTCACAGATAGTTTGAAGCCCTCTTCCCGATTGAAAGTTTTATGTTTTTTAATTTCAATCGCTTCACGCACAATTCGTGAATAAAAATGGCGGTCTGTGGAGAGGGTTTGTGGACGATGGTCGAAACGTCAAGCAATTTTAAGGTAAACAATGCGCGTTAATTCCCGTATAATAAATAGTTATAACTTTTTAAAGGTTTTATACAAAATATAAACATTTTCGACTTATACGAGTTGAAATTTAGTATGGAGTAAACATTGAATTGCAACGGAAATAATATATCATCCGATTTAATAACAAAAAAAATGTGGTGGCGGCAATTTTGGGTTTGAAATTTGTCATAGTTTATAGTATTCTACTAGTCAAGCCTTTTTAATAGAATAGAATCTTTATTTGTCATAAAGTGTGGTAACATACAAGATAATTTTAATGAATTTCCAGAACCATAAACACTTTGTCATAATTTGAGAAAGTGTGTGTGATAAGAACGTGTTAAAATGGCCACTAAAACGCACCATTTTAACACGTTTATTCTGTGACGTCAGACTACACAAGTTCGATGTCAACAACAAAGTTACTGAAAGTTAAAAAAGTGAGTGATAAAACCAGGTTATTACCATGGAAAAGCACAGAAAAGCTTATTATAAATATTGTGTCGTTCCTATGTGCCAAAATAACATCAAACTGCACCTGACAAAGTATATTTCCTTATTATTAAAATATATATATTACGGGTCTACAAATCGCGAAAGTTTATCAACATTTATATTTCCTTATGCTGAAAGATACAGATATAAAGAAAAAGTGGTGCAAGGCTATGATAAGAGACAATGTATCGTGTTTAAGCTGTTTATACTGTTGTGAAGATCATTTAACTAACTTCTAACCTAACCTAACCTAAGTAAGGACATCAAAAAACTCAAAAAAGTGATTAAATACTTAAAAGAAAGCATCGGTCTCGCAATCGTGAGGTTGCAGGTTCGAATCCTACCCATTACACTACCGACGTGAACCCACTCGTAACACAAGCCATTGAGCTTAGCTGGAGGGGTTAACAGGATTGCTAGTAATGTGGGACCAAAATCACACATTGCTAGTTATCTTATTTAAAAAAAAAAAAAAAAAGAATCATTTTATTTAGTTACTTGGACATAGTTACTTGTTTTGTTTACAAACCTCGACGAAAAAAAAAATGAAATTATGAACAGTTCGTAAAGATATTCTCAATGTCTAATAGGTACATAGGAATCCATACTAATATTATAAATGTGAAAGTAACTGTCTGTCTGTCTGATACCTATTTACGCTTAAGCCACTGAACCGATTTAGATGAAATTTATATGGAGATAGTTTAAGACCCGGGGAAGGACGTGGGATAGTTTTTATCGGATTAAAGGGGCGTCTATAAATTACGTGAGGTGACTTTGGCGAATTATGGACCCCTCCTACCATCTGGTGAGATATCGCGAGAGAAGAACATAGGATAGTTTTTATCGCGATAAGGGGCCTCCATAAATTACGTAAGGTGATTTTGACGAATTTTGGACCCTCCCCCTTCCTGGTGAGATATCGTGAGGTATGGCTTGACCCCTCCCCATTCCCTTGCTCGCATGACGTTGGGGGAGGGAGGGGATAGCAATGAATGTTTTCTTGCGAAAAAAAACGTGAAATTTGGCGACCACCCACACTCTCCCCCACGTGAGAGTGGGTGAGATTCGGCTCGACCCCCCCACCAAAAACACCTCACTTATTAAGACAGCTAGTTTATCCATAAGAGTATTACCGACGAATAAACCCTCGTACCTGAAGAAAGTGATACAACCTCGCAGCTTTTACTCCTATGACTTCAGCAGATGTAAAATCTGAATTAGATGCGAAATACGTGATCATCATAACCACGTCTATTTTAGGAAGAATATCCGATTGTACTTTGACAAAAACGGTTTCAGTGTTGGTGTTAAGTCTTTCTTTACAAAGATTTATTCTTTCACACAAAACTTAATATGAAACAACCGCGAAACAATACAAATAACCAATTCGAAAAACCTCAATAATTTTCTCAGTAAGCTTCAGCATGTTTTACAAAAAATCCGAAAATCTATACTTATATTATAAAGCTGAAGAGTTTGTTTGAACGCGCTGATCTCAGGAACTACTGATTCGATTTGAAAAAATATTTTTGTGTTGTCCCATTTGTCGAGGAAGGCTATATAATATGATCAATAGGAACGGAGCAACAATGAAAAATGTTGCAAAAACGGGGGAATAATATTCCTTTTGAGAGCTGCCGTTGCGTGCGCTGTGTAAATGGTTCAAATTACACAACAATAATGTATGACGGAGCGTCCTCTTAAAAAGTTCTAGAAAAAAGTCCGCGACAGCAAATACCTATCTTTCAAGGTTGACCCACTATTACCCTTTATATGGAAATCAAATTCGTTCTAAAAGAATACATTTATTTGCGATAGTGTTTTAATAAATACGTTATTCATCACAAATATTTAATTTTGAACAAAGCTACTCTTACTTCATTTGATTTCAATGAATATCTTAGGAGATATCATAGTTTTAAAATATTACGCAACAAGATCAGCCGCGGATCCAGAACTTTGTTCAGGGGGGACAAGGCCAAGTGTGAGTTGTTTGCATGACTGGAGGGGGAGGGGGATTCGATTCAACATCGGTACATCAACCATCACCGCCGAGGGGAGGGCGGGGGTGGAATATGCTCGAATATGCTAGGAGGCGAGTCAAGAACCATAAGCCTTTACGGAATGATGTGCGATGTGGGCGGTTATGTGGGCACCGAGTACCAAGTCCGGCCGGTAGCTCTGCGAGGCAAGCCGCGCGTCATGCTCCCAGATATGAGAATGGTTGTGTTCAGCAAACTGTTTTTTAATGTTTTTTTGCGATATAGTATAGTAATACTTTTTAAATAAAAAGGTTGTTTTTTATTTAATTTAAAAAATATATGTTACTTTAAAATACAAAGTACGCTAAAACAACAACATTACAAAAATACCTATATAATATTCTTATATGCCTACATTTTATTTTTAAAAGACCATAGTATCGTATCGTAGCCACCCAGCATTCCTCTATAGTCCTGTTTCACTCTGTCAGATCATAGCGTGGTGTAACCTAAAATAGTCTATGTTATACTTTTGAACGTTAATAATAAAAAAATATATTACCCATTACAGACAATATTTCCCCTGCTTCTTTCCGCGTGATTTTAAATTAGCATTGTAGGTACCAAATTTTATCAAATTTTGTTCAATTGTTCTCATTGTTCGTGAAAAAATCAAAGAAAGTTTCAGCTCATTTAGGATCGTATTGTAGGCGCCTACTCTCTCTAGTCCTCTCATGTGACGAGGACGAAGTTTCGACGATAAACTATCTGTGTAAATACACAGAGAGCCATAAGAGGAAACTGTTAATTGCTGATATATCAACACACAACTCACATTTCCAAATGCAAAAATCCACAGATAGTTGTTATGATGTAGGCATCCACTACAAAGGCTAAAGCAAATGTTTAAATAGGTGAAATGGCAGTCCAAACATAACGCGAGCGAAGCCGCGGGCGAAAGCTAGTTACATTATAAAAATATAGTTATTGCTACAGATTTCAATATCGATATTCTAAAAAACCGGGCAAGTGCATGTCGGGCCACGCACAACGCATGGTGCGTAGTCCCCCATCTGAATAATGCAGCGGTTATTCTGTCAGCAATGAAGTGGTTATTCTGTTGTTTATGTTTCATACTACTAACAACGTTATTGAAGTATTTTTCAATGGAATCTGTACGAAAATGTTGTTACTTCTAACTTGGTCTGCTGTTACTCGTTAATTTGTAAAGCCTACTTAGCTGTGATAGTTTTCCTTTTAATTTCATTATATATACTACTACCGGGCCTTTATATGAACATCAACCATTTAGCGAGCAGGGGGGGGGGGGGCACTTGACTCTAACAAAAATTTGCACTGGAAAGCTTAATATTTCACAAATGGATCCCTAAATCGAAAAATGCTTTTGACAACCCCAAAACGTTTTTAAAAGACTTATCTAAAAAAGAAGACAAGTGAACTTATGAATTATTATAAGTATGAAGTATCTTGTTAATTCCAGTAATTTCAAAAATATTTGAAAATTATATACATAAACAACTGTTTCAATATTTTAAAAAGAACAGCATACTGTGTAAAGAACATGAAGGGGTATACGAAAGGAAACAATAAATATGGAAATTTACGATTTTTGTATAAAAGAATTCCATTATGCTCTATATTCTGTGATATGTTGCAGGCGTTCATTATGTTGAGCAGGTATATGGTGTTACAATTATAGTGGACCCGCGTTAATCCGACAAACGTTTTGCAGGACGTTGTCGGACTATCGAATTTGTCGGATTATAGAGTTCTGCCTAATAAATACTTATTGATTAAAAAGCGTGAAAGAGAGAAAAAACTCGTGCAGCCTTTGACAGGTATTGTCTATAAAGTAGCGTTGACTACTCTCGAGAAAGATACAGTGCCACAGACCTCTATAATCCGGACTTATTTTGAAGGAGTGTACCTTGTAATCCGACAAATAACAAATTAAAGGATTATACAGTGTCACAGACCTCTATAATCCGGACTTATTTTGAAGGAGTGTACCTTGTAATCCGACAAATAACAAATTAAAGGATTATACAGTGTCACAGACCTCTATAATCCGGACTTATTTGGAAGGAGTGTACCTTGTAATCCGACAAATAACAAATTAAAGGATTATACAGTGTCACAGACCTCTATAATCCGGACTTATTTTAAAGAAGTGTACCTTGTAATCCGACAAATAACAAATTAAAGGATTATACAGTGTCACAGACCTCTATAATCCGGACTTATTTTGAAGGAGTGTACCTTGTAATCCGACAAATAACAAATTAAAGGATTATACAGTGTCACAGACCTCTATAATCCGGACTTATTTTGAAGGAGTGTACCTTGTAATCCGACAAATAACAAATTAAAGGATTATACAGTGTCACAGACCTCTATAATCCGGACTTATTTTGAAGGAGTGTACCTTGTAATCCGACAAATAACAAATTAAAGGATTATACAGTGTCACAGACCTCTATAATCCGGACTTATTTTGAAGGAGTGTACCTTGTAATCCGACAAATAACAAATTAATGGATTATACAGTGTCACAGACCTCTATAATCCGGACTTATTTTGAAGGAGTGTACCTTGTAATCCGACAAATAACAAATTAAAGGATTATACAGTGTCACAGACCTCTATAATCCGGACTTATTTTGAAGGAGTGTACCTTGTAATCCGACAAATAACAAATTAATGGATTATACAGTGTCACAGACCTCTATAATCCGGACTTATTTTGAAGGAGTGTACCTTGTAATCCGACAAATAACAAATTAATGGATTATACAGTGTCACAGACCTCTATAATCCGGACTTATTTTGAAGGAGTGTACCTTGTAATCCGACAAATAACAAATTAAAGGATTATACAGTGTCACAGACCTCTATAATCCGGACTTATTTTGAAGAAGTGTACCTTGTAATCCGACAAATAACAAATTAAAGGATTATACAGTGTCACAGACCTCTATAATCCGGACTTATTTTGAAGGAGTGTACCTTGTAATCCGACAAATAACAAATCTCATGCATGACAATGTACAGTGATAGGCATGCCGGATTACAAGAAGCTCCGGATTAGCCAGGGGCCGGATCACCGGCGGTCTACTGTAGTTGAATCCTATTTGAAAAACAGAATACCACGAATGGAAATTACAAAAATAAATATTACTACCACAAGAGAAGAGATATATCTTTCAAAGAAACGTAAAGTTATTTATGGCGTGCCTCAAGGAACTTTTAGGGGCATTAAATCTACAACGTGTCCTGTAACTCTATTTACTGATGATAGCACACTCACAATATCTGATAAAAAAGGACATTACTCAATACAAATATGACATCATCAATTCTTTGACATTTATAATTAAATGGTTAGACATTAATAATTTAAATATGAATCTAGATAAAACTAAGATTATAGATTTTAGTAAGTCGATGACTATGAAAAATGTCCACAAAATAAGCCTAAACAACAAAAGTATACATAATGTACATACCACAAAGTTTTTAGGATTAACAGTAGATAATAAAGTGGATTGGAAAATACACTTAGAGTATCTCGCCAAAAGAATGTGCAGCTCCGCCTACACCTTGCACTCTCTATAGCTTGTTGCTAACACAGAAGCATTAATAACAGCATATTATGGATTTGTTGGTTCAAATCTTCGCTGCGGCATAATCTTCTGAGGCAATTCAATAAATACAATATGGCGTTCAAGGCTCAAAAAGATGTGTCAGGTCAATATTTCATTTAGGGACTACGGATAGTTGCAAGCCCTACTTTCAAAAGCTTAAAATTCTCTCCTTACCGTGCGTTTACATTCTAGAGGTTGCAATATTTGTTCGAACAAACCTTACTGTCTTCCCCCAGAAGACGAGGTTTCACGGAATAGGCGTGATAGTAGCAGACTTCGTCTGTACAGAGCCAAAACTACCCTTAAGCGAAATAGTGTCTGTATGGCTCCAATAATATATAATCAGCTACCCAAGCAGTGGAAGGCGTCAAATAAGAATGCATTCAAAAGACAATTGAAAGATTTCTTAGTAAGTAAGACATATTACAGTGTTGTAGAATTTCTGAATGACAAATTTATGACTTTTTTTTAATCATTATTACGAAGCCCTAAAAATCAAGTAAATTTAAACGCCATGCATATTCCCTATTGCCTCTGAATCGCTGTATAAAAATAAGCCTGTCACGGGTCATGATTCAAATTTGTTAATGGTACTTTTAGAAATCTAAAAATTAATTTACGAGCAGCATATTATTTAAAAATAATGAAACGCCGTCAGTCTTGCGAATCTAGTAACCGGACGCGACAGTCACCCGTTAGGTGCTTTTCACACGTTCCGGTTTCAAGTCAGGCGCCGGGTAGCTGGTGACCGGGTATCTTTTACACGTTCGGGCGTCCGTCCGTTTCGGTCCCTATACATTCGCCGCCGGGAATCCGGCGACGGGTACCCAGCGCCGGGTTGAAACCGAAGCTTGTGAAAAGGACTTTTAAGTTGTAAAAAATCGACACATCATCGTGGGACCAAAATCAGCCTTTAGAAAATGCTTGCAATATTTGTCGCTATAATAATGATTCCAAGACGTTATTGACATTGATATCAATTGCCAAGTAACCATAGTTACCTACCTATAGTGATAAATGACGGCCAGGTTCGTGTGATCTTCGTCAGGATAGCAACCATTTTTTCTGCTAATGATCCGTTGCCAAGAATGTTGGACACCATCACAGGAAATAACCTCTGGAACTGAAATCATAAAACCACGTCCAACTTTCGTCACCTACGATAGACAAGCAATACTATTGACTAGTGCAGGAACGGAATACACTACTGCAGGCAAACAATACCATTAATTATTACACAAACCTACTTGTAGGCATAGTAAACTAGATGATTAGGACATAGGCGTACCCAGGGCGGGGAAGGGGTTGACACCCCCTCCCCTTTGACCCGAAATTGCAAAAAGGTAGGTACATTTTCTGATGTCGGTTTAGTCCATTGTACCACTACCCCTCTACGCAACTGGGATTACTAGCAATCCTCTCAAAGATCTTGAAAATCGGCCCACCCATTGTCGTTTTATAAATGATGTAACTATCGCGACTTAGTATGTTGTGTTGTATGTCTGGTTGTTATAGTAGAGGCTCTCTCCAGATTGGGTTTAGCTGGTCTTGTGTGAGTTGTATATTAAATAAATCGTTCAATATTGTTTCATTACAGAGATTCCGTTAAAAACAAAAAAAAATGTGAATATATGTCAAGTCGGTTAAAGGTTGGGCGCTAATAACAAAAATTTAATTTAACTGGAAATAATCGTACATAGCTTCTATCATACATGACTTATTCCATTTTTTTTTAACAATTTGTACTAGCAATGTGGGTCGTACATTACTGTGGCCTGACATATTTTGGGTAACCACGACTAGTGAGCAACATGTCCACTTTGCAACCTGGTTAACACAGTGCGGTGTGTTTATATAGCACACCTCTTCTAACTAGTCGTGCACTGGGATAATAATAATAATATCTTGGGACAACTCACACAACGCTATCTGATCCCAAACTAAGCAGGGTTCGTACTATGGAAACCAGACAACTGATAAACATACTTATATATTTCTAAATACATACATATTATAGTTAAATAACACCCAGACACAGAATTAACCATCGTGATCATCACACAAAGTTTTTATACTGATTGGGGATCGAACCCACGACCTCTTGCGTCGTAGTCAGCACGAATAAGTAGTTAATTTACGTTCGGATATTACTACTATTTTTTTGATTGCCGATTTTTTTTTTTGTTTTTTAAACACGACTTCCGCAGTATGGTACAAGGCCTGTATCGCGGGGGACTTTACAAACATACAAGTCACGGATACGAAGTAGGAATCGAACCCACGGCCTCTTGCGTAGCAGTCGGACACACTCCCACCGCGTCACAGAAGCAGTCGAATTATTTCTTATTCAGTCAATAATCGGGTAGTTTACCCTAAAAAGTCCAGTCCATGGCACGGGGTGGCACAGTTCAGATAACGGTAACAATCCGCCGGATTATACGGCGGATATATATATTTATGTTTCTATCACACTTTATTCTGGCAATATGACACACACATTATTGGAAGTCATGAATTCATATTCAATTACGTTTCAGTTCATAAAAGTTTCGAATATTATTTTGAACCAAACCACCGATTAAAATAAAACTTGTTTTTGCAGGTTCGTATTTTTTTACTTAACATTTTAACGAAGAAAAAATGGGGATTCTAAAAAAGTTTCTAACGGAATTGTAGTACATCCGTAATAAAATGTTCACTCTTTTGAACTATAACTGATAGCATAGAACTTCCAAGTAATTTATTAAGTTAAGAGTAAGTTATACTCACTTGCTGTTGTATATTAGTATCCAAACTACAAGGGTTAGAACAGAGAGCGTCCACCATGTCCAGAACATTGGACTGCAGCGGTTTCTTAGCAGGCACGTTGAGAGCATTCAGGTTGTCATCGTTGAGCACCAATACGGCCAGGTTGAAGAGATTCGGGAATATGGGGCCAATGCGAGTGTTCGTCGTTAAATCTTCTACTGCAATCACTTTTGGTTTCTTTCTAAGATTTAATATTGCTGAAAAGGACGGGCACTTTTTAATGTGTTGACGTGATAGGTCGGCGAATGGCACACTGTACTGCCAGACTGTAGTATCTTAAGGGTAGATTACGCGAAACAGGGTTCGGCTCTCTCAAAAATTTATATAAAAAACTTAAATATTAGGACACGAAAAAAATTGTGTCACTGGTCAAAGAGTTTTTCTAGTAGATGAAATAAAGAAATTTAAGGATATGTCTTAATTTGATCCCGTAAATAAATCTTAAAGTTGCGGAAAAATGCAAAAACGAGCATTTTCGTATTGTCATAGTCATGGTATTCGTAATCTATCATATGTACGAACGAATATTCTACTTTATTTTGACCTGCGCTCCTGCGCACTGTGAAGTAATGGTTGTGTGAGGAAGAGTGAGGCCGACGATCGTGTCGCTGTAATATAAATAATTCTCTCACTGTAATGTCCCCTTAAGGGCAATCAACTTGTGTTACATTTAGCCTTATTTAAACTAATCTACGAGGGTGGATCGAAATATTCGCGGCCTACCACATAAATACTTGACTTATTTTAATGTAACTGACCTCATTCGATTTGTTTACTCTCTGGTTGTCACATTGTAAAATTCTGTCACAATAGCATTATCTGTTTTTAAATTAGACTGAATTTTGTGAGCCTAAGTGCAGCGTTTTTAAAGAATGGAGAAAATTGAGCAACGTGCGGTCATCAAATACCTGTTTAAAAAAAAACTGACTCCAAAAGAGATTCACAAAGATATGTCAACAACATTGGGGGAATCTGCTCCATCGTATACGACTGTGAAAAAGTGGGTTGCAGAATTTAAACGCGGACGAGAGAGTATTGAAGATGACCCTCGCTCCGGCCGGCCTACGACGTCTACGACTGAAGAAAACATTGGGAAAATCTGTGATCTGATATTGGCAGATCGGAGATTGACCATCAGGGAGATTGCTGACACTATTGGCATCTCATATGAACGAACACAAAACATCATAGTCAATGAACTTGGATTTTCTAAGGTTTCTGCGCGGTGGGTCCCCAGATTGCTTTCAGTTGAACAAAAACGAATACGGCTCACGATTTCTCGCGACAGTTTGGAAATGTTTGAGACTGATCCACAAGATTTTTTGGACAGATTTGTTACAATGGATGAAACCTGGGTACACCACTACACCCCAGAGTCAAAACAGCAATCCAAGCAGTGGAAAAAACCTGATGAACCGACTCCAAAAAAAGCCAAAACAATTTTGTCAGCTGGCAAGGTGATGGCGTCAGTTTTTTGGGATGCTAAGGGTGTCATCATGGTGGACTACCTTGCAAAAGGTGAGACTATAAACTCTGCTTATTACTGCACCCTTTTACGTCATTTGCGTGAAACGATCAAAGAGAAAAGGCCAGGACTACTCAGCAAGAAAGTGTTGTTCCATCAGGATAATGCACGCGTTCACACGTCTGTTGAATCAATGGCTCAAATTCGTGATTGTGGCTTTGAATTACTGCCCCATCCCGCCTATTCCCCTGATTTGGCACCTTCGGACTTTCATTTATTCCCAAACCTTAAAAAACACCTTGGAGGTCAAAAATTTTCATCAAATGAGGAGGTTGAAACCGCGGTGGGTGACTTTTTTGAAGGCCTTGAAGAAACTTTTTTTATGACCGGCATACAGGCGTTGGAAACCAGATGGAAGAAGTGCATTGAGTTAAGTGGAGATTACGTGGAAAAATAAAATTACTTTTGTTTATATTTTATATTGTTTTCTTGCTGAGGCCGCGAACTTTTCAATCCACCCTCGTAGTAGGCATTATAACAAACTGTCAATACAATAAATGAGATAGAAAATAATCATTAAATAGCTTATACACTCGCGTGCAAGTAAATCGACTCAAGCCTCAAGTGCGCATAAAAAGTGATATAACTAAAAAATGACTTATTTTACCTCTATATAATGTTTTACATAATTAAAGCCTAGTAATTAGGCTTTCAAATGGTAGCATAATATCAGTAATTTAAATAAACACTTGTACTTAGAATGCAACTGAACGCAACCTCCCGTAGACTGCTCTGCGCTCTATACACAACTTGCGCGACACAACCCCCTATAAAAACCTTCTGTAATCGTTTTTTCTTATCAGTCGCTCATTAGACGTTGACCTCAACACATCTCTGCAAATTAAAGCCGTCATTTGAAGGAAATTATGGATACAACACCTGAAGAAGCCGCTCAAGTCGTTGCCCTGTTGCAGGAAGGGTTGAACCAGCGAGAAGTCGCTCGTCGTTTGAATATGAGTCAGTCCGCTGTCTCGAGAGTATACAGAAGGTTTCAAGAGACTGGTGCCTTCACTCGGAGGCCTAATACCAGCCGACGCCGGTGCACCTCGGAGCGTGACGACCGGTTTTTGGTCTCGACCTCTCTCCGAAATCGACACCTTACCGGCGTAGATGTGCAGCAGGAACTACGTCAAGTTCGCGGGGTGACTGTCAGTCAGTGGACAGTTAGAAGAAGGTTGAAAGAAGCTAACCTTACTCCGAAAAGACCCGCTACAGGCCCGAAGTTGACCACAGCTCATCGTCAAGCACGCCTTCACTTTGCTCGAGAGCATTTGAATTGGAGCATAGAGCAATGGCAGTCAGTCCTGTTCACAGATGAGACGAGGATGTGTCTCCATGGCAGCGACAGGAGAGGTCGGGTATACCGTCGTCCCGGTGAACGGTTTTCACAGTGCTGCTTTGTGAACCGTTGCATATGGTGGCGGATCTTGCATGATGTGGGCTGGAATTTCCTTAGAAGGCAAAACGGACCTTGTTTTCGTTCCTGGGGGAGGCCGGGGAGGAGGTCTGACCAGTGATCGTTACATTGAAAATGTTCTACTGAATCAAGTTGTCCCTTATCAAGGCTTTATTGGGGAAAATTTCATCTTGATGCATGACAATGCCCGATGTCACACTGCTCGGGCCACACGTGATTTCCTGAACGAAGTAGGAATTCACACTATGCATTGGCCAGCGCTCAGCCCCGATTTAAATCCCATTGAGCACATATGGGACGAGCTCAAAAGGAAAGTTAGAGCGAGGAATCCAGCTCCGACAAACATCAATGAGCTCAAGACTGCGTTGGTAGAAGAGTGGGGTCGAATACCACAATCATCCATTAAAAAGTTGATAAGGTCGATGAAGAATCGCTTGAGAGCAGTGATCAGAGCTAGAGGAGGGAATACCAAATATTGACACGAATAAATTTTTTATCTTACGCACATTTTGTTTCATTTAAACACAATAACCCCATACTGTGAAATTGTATGAATTTTAACATTTTTTACATTATCATTGGCATTAATCTTTTTTACTAAACTACTGAATCGATTTTCATGCAACTTACACCATTTTGAAGCTCAATTACTAGGCTTTAATTATGTAAAACATTATATAGAGGTATAATAAGGCATTTTTAAGTTATATCACTTTTTATGCGCACTTGAGGCTTGAGTCGATTTACTTGCACGCGAGTGTAGTAATCTTCTCTATGCCCTATGGTATTGCTCATTGAAATTTATTTGTCATAATACTGGATGACGATTTAGTCAATCGAATTCTCGCGGGATCACACCACGATACTCTGGCGGAATCAATAAAAAAATTAGTACGCGGGGATTCGACGCACAAAATCGGCATCTAGTAAAGGTTTAGTGCCAACTCACCTCTAGCCACTTTTGTGTAATAATTTTGTAGGTCAATACTTATATTAGTGGTACTGTTTAAACTCTTGTCGTCCATGATCCATTCCACAGAGACGGTAGGCACTGACGAAAACACATGGCTGTGGGTATTTGTTGACAGATCTGACGCATTCATTAAATTGTCCTGGAAAATAATGTACCTTTGTATTAGTTTAAGTTAAGCTAGATTAAGTGTAGTATAAATACTTAATTAATGAGTGTATATTATAGTTGTCTAGCTGTCCCGCGCAATTTCAACTGCGTTATTTTTCCCCAGTTTTGCAACATTTTTCATTGATGCTCCGCTCCTATTGGTCGTAGCGTGATGCTATAAAGCCTTCCTCGATAAATGGGCTATCCAACAGTAAAATAATTTTTCAATTCGGAATCGTAGTTGGTCATAAAATTGGTCATAAAATCTCATAGCTACTCCTAATTTTCAGTAAACAAAATATAATTAACTTAACATTATAGTATCAAGTGAGTACTTACAAGAGGCACACACAGCCTCTCTTCACTTAACGTCGCATAATTTGTTGCACATGCCCCCACAACAGGACTAGTGTCAGACAGCATCAACACAGAGTTGACGTCCCAGCTGTCCACGCAGGTCTTCATCATCATCTCACTATGTAAGGCAAGGGTCTGAAAGTTGACACAACAATATTTTATTACTAGCTTTCGTCCGCGGCTCCGCCTGCGTGTATGGCAGTAATCACGATAAAAACAATCCTATGTCCTTACCTGAGACTGAAACTATCTCCATATCAAATTTCATCAAAATCGCGTGAAAACGCAACAGACAGACAGAGTTACTTTCACATTTATAATATTAATCATTTGGATTGTTAAATCATAAGGCTAAACGTGATTTTAACTAAAAACAAAAAATATTAGGTATGTCTGTTGCGTTTTAACTAGGTGAACAACCTAGTAAAAATATACATATCTGTTAATTGATTTCGATTGTTGTATTGATCTGAATCTGTTAATTGATTCACAGATAGACACAGATAGACAGTGGTTTCCATCCACATAAACAATTATAGATGGATTTCTAGTGCCAGACCGCGTATATTACAAATTGCAACTATGGCATACCGATATAACGAACTACGATCGTGGCAAACAGCGTATAAAACGAATTGCGAGGGTGACCAACTGCGTTAACTGAGGTAGCTGATGGCTAACTGTGTATGTCGCAAAATGCATTTGTGACGTATAGCGTATAATCAACAATTGGTCACCTTAAGTAGCACGTAGAAACAGACTTTGTCAGAGAGGGCTCGTCTGCTTAGTCAGAATTTAAAATTTGTTCTTTGATGGTAACGTGACGTGAAACGTGATCTGTCACGTTATTAAAATATAAATATTACGGGTCTTAATCGCGTGAATAATTTAAGGTAAAATACCTTGTACATTTAAACATTGGATGCGGGAACCAATCACTGGATTGAACTACACAAACCACAGGTCCTCTCCACTGACCGTCACTATTACTCCAGGATGGCGAGGGAAGCGGTTGAAATAAAAAAACATGTCAATTTCAACCGAGAAGACGGATACCGTTTGTCAACATCGGGGAATCCCGTGATCGGCAAGTGTATACACCGCCGAACAAACATTACACGCCAGTGTGCGGATGTCCTTAGTGTTGTGTGTCGAAGTACCGACGGTTCCGTAATAGTGAGTGATAAAAATCAAGCGAGGGTAGTTTCCGAAACCCGCGCTTCACTCAACTAGTCTACCCGTGACCACGGCCGTTGCAATACGGTCGAAACGTCGGGCAATAAACAAGGTATTTTACCTTAAATTATTCACGCGATTAAGACCCGTAATATATATATTTTAATAATGTATACAAATCGCGAAAGTTTATCAACATTTATGTGATCTGTCACGATCTTGGGGGCCGCCAGTCGATCGCTCTCAGACCATGATTCAATCAGTGATAGCTAGATCACTGATTGAATCGGGCATCACAGAGTTCGAAAAGGGGCTTGAAGGGCTTGTTTCTTAAAAGGGATTCGATTAAATAGGGTGTTCTTATGTTTCCTTCTACTTTTCAGTTTTGTATGAAAATCTCGATTAAAAACGTGAATATTAATTTTCACGTGTGAATTTTTTCCAATGCCCAACATCAAAGCACTTTAAAGCTTAATATTTTATAAACGGATCCCTAAAACCAACCCCTATATAATGATATCCCACACCATCGTGTGGGATATCATTATATAGGGTTTTATATGTTTTTTTCTGACCCACCCCATCGGGTGGGTCAGAAAAAAACCCCCACCTTACAAATAGGGGGATATATGTAAAGTGGGAGTGTCTCGGTTTTTTTCAAGATTTTATTTTTTCACGTTGTCTTTGTATCCATGCAAAATTACAGCCTCCTAGCACTAACAGTCTCTGAGCAAAGGTGCGGACGGACGGACGGACGGACATAGCGAAACTATAACCGCCTTATTACAAAGAAAAGACCAAATCAAAGTTTAAACCAAGACTTTCAAGTCCAGGATATAGTACAGTGCTATTGGTCTTATTACAAAACTTAGATAATCCGTGGACCAGCTGATACCAAAGGATCTAGCAATCAGCCACAGATTATAATCAATTTAGTTCATTCATTGTTCTTATCATTCAAATATAACGTTCCGTTTTATACCAATATAATTTGAAAGTAAAGTTTTCATTGAGAATAAAATATTTAGACGTTCTATGTAGCTAAATTATTCGCCAGCACTACGTAATTTTCAAAATATTAACCTGACATAAAAGCCCTCGGCCTGCAATTTACGAAAAATCAAATAAATTCTGTCAGGATCGGAACGTTACACAAGTAGATGTCATTAGTACTAAAAATGTAAACAAATGATGATAACCTAAATTTAACTAACTCAGACATTATTAGGGATGTTAGAAGTTTAATCTGAGTAACTATAGCGCCCAAACACTTAGAGGAACTTGGATGCGAGTTTTTATTACAAAGCTAGTTTCATTGGAACAGGTCTTAGCATGGAAGGATACTTACTCAATAAGATAATCCATTTTTGATATACTTACGTTTTCTTTGTTGCACTCGTTGTTCTGAATGTATTGGGAGAAAGTATGCCTAGATTCAACATAGGTACTGAAGCTTCGGCTGAAGCACAACAAACAATTGAAACAAATTTTATGAATATATTTATTATTTAATATCAGTGAGCTTGCTATGAAATGAAAATCTCAATTATCTACATAGAATCATTATTTATTAGATACCATTTATTCTCCCTAAGAACAGAGTTCATTTTCATGAGAATCATAAATATAATTATCTAAACTGTTAGGTAGCACTTAATAGTTATTCCATTTGACAACAAAATGGATGTTTACAATTTCAATAACCTGTAACCATTCTGTATTCCCTGTTCAAACTATGTTTGAAAAGGAATATTGAGTTGATATCCCTTAATTCTATTTAGATAGACTAGCTTTCCCGCACAACTTAGTCTGCATAAATCTTCCCTGTTTTTGCAACATTTCTCAATGCTGCTCCATTCCTATTGGTTGCAGTGTGATATTATATAGCCTATAGCCTTCCTCGACAAATGGGCTATCCAACAGTAAAAAGTTCAAAAGAATTACCCCGTTCAAACAAACTTTTCAGCTTTATAATATTAGTATTTTACAATAAATTTTAAATTGTATGCATTTTTTGTATAATATATAAACAGTGATCAATAATATATTTATATAATAAAATTGATAATTCTATATTTAGATCCACCTTATAGTTCACTAGTAAGTTTTAGGTACATTATACATAGAATCATTATTTATTAGATACCATTTATTCTCCCTAAGAACTTAGTTTATCTATCAGAGAATCTTAAATATAATTATCTAAGCTGTTAAGTAGTGCATAATAGTTATTACATCACAATTTCAATAAACTGTAACTAATCTGTACTCTCTGTTTAGTGTTTAAACTATGTTTAAAGGAACATTGTAGCAATGTATTAACTAGCTGAGCTCTTATAAACATAATATTCAGTTCTTGGTACCTACCAATAACCTAACTTTACATCTGTTCCTAGTGATAGGTATACCCATGGTTACACTTTACCAACTAAATTTTAAATTGATCAATGTTTATTTAGTTCCACTATAATATGTATAGTTCAGTAGTAAGTTTTAGGTAAGAAATTTTGTCATAATGATGTTTCTATTACTTTGTTTTGTGCATTTTGAGTAAATTCAACATTGGTTTTTGCCGCACTACTCCAGACCACCTATCAGACATTCCAAATGTGATTTTCCAACTTCAATATAAATAATGTGACATATTATAAGTGGAATGCATCAGATTGTTTTACATAGAGCACTAGTTAATGATACTATTGTCGAACAAAATTAATCTGTGTTGATCTTCAACTTTCCACACTGCATAGGTACACTTCACGTCGAGTCTGGTTGACCCAAACATTGCACAGACCACTTTAATTTTAGGACATCTCTGAGTTCTGTATATTAAATCTTCTCTCTCAATTCCAAGCTGTGATAAATGTTTTGAAAAACAAAATTATTAAATCTTTGGTCACACATCGCATTTCACTCGATTTTTGCGTTTATTTTGTTGCCACACCATATTTAGTTAGTTAATAATTTAAAGTCACTAAACACGCATTATTCGTCATTAATAATTGAAACTAAAATACGCAAAATTATAAATAAAATAACCTTAAAATGTCAAAATTTTTGACATTTTAAGGTTATTACCATAGTTAAACTAGGGTGATCGAAAGACTAATCTATAGACCCAAGAAGATCATCGATTAAGCGATGAACCTCGTTTTGTAATAAGGATTTTCGGTTTAAACTAGGATTTTCGTCAAACCAGGTTTAGTCCAGCTTTTGGAATAAGGCGGTAAGGGTTCTGTTTTGCCATTTTGGCTACGGAACCCTAAAAACAGCTTTTACAAAGTACGTGCACTTTTTAACGCTCTCCTCCAAGA
Source organism: Herminia tarsipennalis (assembly GCA_945859575.2). Taxonomy (NCBI): domain Eukaryota; kingdom Metazoa; phylum Arthropoda; class Insecta; order Lepidoptera; family Erebidae; genus Herminia; species Herminia tarsipennalis. The sequence continues at coordinate 24,585,242 of OX243834.2, read as the reverse complement.
TTAAAACATAATATTATGTAATTTAAATTAGTTCAAGTTTTCTTTTATTTGTAACAATTCATTTGGGAAATAAAATGATAGTTAATCCATACCTCTTCACGCTTAAACAGCTGACGCTGACCGATTTAGATGAGAATTGGTATGGAGATAGTTTCAGTCCCGGGGAAAGACATACGATAGTTTTTTATCGCGATAAACCGTCATCCAAGCGGGGGAAGCCGCGGGCGAAAGCTAGTATCCTATATTATAATGTTATACTTTTCTTATTAACAGTTTAACTATTGCAGAAGTAGTATTGAAGAAATGTTTTAAATCCAAAATAGGAACCAAGTACTTGGTTCCTATTTTGGATTTAAAACATTTCTTCATTAACGAATTTTAGTTAATTTTGGATTTTGCATTTTTTTGGGGTTAATCGAATTTTTATTTCAAGTTATCAATACAAGTGCTAAAGGAATACATGACCAGCAAATGGTGGCGCGGTGGGAGTGTGTCCGACTGCTACGCAAGAGGTCGTGGGTTCGATTCCCACACGGGACACCACTTTGTGTGATCCACGAATTGTTGTTCCGAGTCTGGGTGTACAGTGAAATTAGTCTCGAGAAATTTTTGCATATGTAGTGGTGTGTATGTTACTTAGATATTAGAGCGCGTTTCCACTATATCGTTCTGGCCCTTACAAAAATGTTTCAATATCCTAACATTACTATTTAATTTAATACTTATCCCTAGCAACACTCTGATTTTTGTTTTCAATAAAAACAAGTTTTTATTTTAAAGAAAAAGGTTTTGACTTTATTAAAAAAAATATGTCATTCAATTTCACGTCCTTGAGCAAACGACAAGGCGACTACCGTGAAACAATAAAATATCGTGTCGTTCTTTAGATGATAGTAGTTTAGCTATAGGTAAAAAGTTTTGACCATAATAATTACGAAACAAAACAAATAAATAAATCGTCACTTGATAGTGGAAAGTGGAAACACGCACAAAACCAGAATAAACCAGTTTACTCTGTCCGCAGGTGCCACGTGCAGTCTGACGTCAGTCGCTTGATACCGTTAGAACATAAAGCACGCATTTCATTAAAAAATTATAATTATTAGATACGTAGTAGTTTCATTGTGAAATTTTGTATTTGTTGATTGTTGTTATTGTTTGTTATTATTGTTAAAATATTTGTTGAAGTGTTTAATTTCAAGTGTGTAAGTGTTGTAACTTTATATTGATAATTCAAAATGGCTCCAGAGTTAAAACATGGTCGAGGCAAGCCTTTGACTTCTCAAACTAAGGAAGTTTTGTACTGTTTGTACAAATATTTCGAAAATGAGTGTAATAACAACCCGAGCAGTATTATGACCCCCACTCAATTAGTTGCTAAATCAACAGGAATTTCAATAGCATCCGTCAGAAAGGTAGTATCAGAAAGCAAATGTCGTCCTTCAGATCAGGAAGTAACATTTAAATCTCCTAAAAAGAAACCGAATCGTAAACCTACAATAGTAATCGATAACTTTGATCAGCAAGTTATCAGAAGAACAATTCATGACTTCCACATCACAAATAAAGAAGTTCCCACTTTAAAAACTTTGCACTCAAAATTGAAAGAAGATATCGATTATAAAGGTTGTGTCAGCACGTTACGAAAACACGTCATGTCATTAGGTTTTAATTGGAAGCAAACAGAAGATAACCGGAAACTTCTTATGGAAAAACACGAAATTAGATACTTGCGAATTAATTATTTGATGAAAATTGCTGAATATCGTGAACAACGCCGACCAATTGTTTACACCGACGAAACATATATACATACATCACATACCCTCTCGAAATCTTGGTCAGATGGAAGCACTTCAGGTTTGAAGCAACATATATCGAAAGGCAACCGCTTAATCATTGTTCATGCCGGTGGTATCGATGGCTTTATACCAAATGCATTGCTTATGTTTAAAGCCGACCAAAAAAGTGGAGATTACCACAACAATATGAACTATGACAACTATTCAAGGTGGATTCAAACTCAATTAATACCCAACTTACAACCAAATAGTGTTGTTGTTGTTGACAACGCACCATATCATAACTCAATACAAAATCCTGCACCGAATAGTAATTCTAGAAAACAGCAAATGATAGACTGGCTGACATTTCGAAACATTGAGCATTCATCCACGTTGCTTAAGCCTCAATTATATGAACTGATTCTGCAAAACAAGGCGAGATTTATAGAGTACAAGATAGACGAAATATTACGACAGCACGGTCATACTGTGCTGCGTTTACCACCATACCATCCGGAGTTTAATCCTATAGAAAATATATGGGGGATAGTGAAAACATATGTCGCAAAAAAGAATGTCGCAATGAATATGAAGGTTATAATGTCATTAGCTGAAGGAAAAATGAACGCCATAACTGTAGAGGAATGGAGAAAAGTTTGTTTGCATGCTATTGAGGAGGAAAGCAAATATCAGGGTAGAGACGCAGCTTTAGACACAATATCAGAACGAATCATAATTAATTTAAATAATTCATCTGATGAAAGCGAGGATGGGGATGATTGTGATATGCCTGGGGTTGATGAATTATTAGAATAAAACATTTATGGCCGGAGAACACCTAATTCATACACGTCTTCACTGAAGTGAAAACCGGCATTCAATGCTTGTAATGTTTGGAACTGACTTGTCTGCCTCATACAGTTCCATAGATTACAATGCGGTGGATACACATTTTCACGACCGTATTAGTACGTAGTGCGTATGCGTAGACGTGCACGCATTTGGTGTGCTCCAGCCACAAACGTATATTACCTTTAAAACAATAAAAACTAAAAATAAAATGTTGTTTTTTTTATTTGCTGACCATACACTACTACAAACGCAAAAATTTCTTCAAGCTAATTTACCTGTACTTTGTGTCCGTGACTTGTATGTTTGTAAAGTCCCCCGCGACACAGGGCTTGTATGTACCCTACTTCGGGAGTCTTTTTAAAAAAAAAGGAATTGTTAAATAATAATAATAATATTTATTTCTTTAACCATATTGGTTAACAATTAGTGTTTGGAGTCTCCTGTTAAGCAAAAAAATGCCTGTAGTAGGAGGCTCCGCTCTTCCATAGCCTAAAAATACATATTTTTAATTAAATTAAAAACTGATCTATGTTTTTTTTTATAATATTAATGAGCTTTTATCAATAAATAACCAATATATCAAATAGCGTGTGTGGATTCGAAGTGCGGATTTTACATTTTTCAGTGACAGCTGTCTTAAGAGCTAATAAATTTTAAAAAACTAAAAACACACTTTTGTAAATAGCTGAACTAAAATGTAGAAAATAATTTTGAATGTGTTAAAAAAAAATGAGTTATTAAAGAGCATGGGATGATTATAAATCAATGTCTTAACAAGCACTTTTAAGATAAACAGTTTTATTTTTCTTAATAACTTAATTAATATATTTCTTATTAATTTCACAGATCTAACTTTAAAACTGACGGAATTTTAAACAAAGTTTTAACCTCAATTTTATTCTCTTAGGAGTTGATTTTTCAAAAACACTGAAAAATGTGTTTCTCTATTTTAAACCAAAAGGCCAAATAGGAAATTTCTCAGATCTAACTTTAAAACTGAGGGAATAAATAATATATATTAATAAATAATCCCCTTACAGGCTGAATTTCCAAAAAATCCTTTTTGTTGGATTGTATTGTCATCGGTCCTTGATAAGTGTACGAAGTTTCAATTAAATTCAACATTCTGAAGTGGGTAAAAATCACGTTCAAAGATTCCGTTAGCTACACATATAGAAACGTAAAAACGTACCCAGCTATTAAAATGGTTATTGTGACCGAGGGAACTATTCATTTAGCGATACACACACAGCGACACCGCACACAACCATTACTTCACAGTGCGCAGGAGCGCACGACGAAATAATGACCGATTTCCGCAACTTTAAGATTTTTTATGGGTTAATATTAAGACTTCCTTCAATTTATTTGCATCTACTAGAAGAAATCTTTGTGAAAATATACATATATTACGGATCTTAATCGCGTGAATAATTTTACCTTAAATTATTCACGCGATTAAGTTCCGTTATATATTTTCATAATGTGTACAAATCGCGAAAGTTTATCAACATTTATAAGAAATCTTTGGCTAGTCACACAATTTAAGTTTTCTATATAAATTGTTCACAAAGCTGAACCCTGTTTCGCGTAATCTACACTTAAATCATAGACATAATGTGAACATTTTTGTATGAACTTTTAACTGTGTAAGAGGTACAATGCATCCTATGATATTTGGGTACAACTTTAAGTATTGATTCAGAATGGAGGCTCTCAAGAGAAATAAATTTTGCCAATTTATTATTTTGACTGGCCTGTTGGTCTAGTGGTTAGTGAGTGTAACTGCTAAGCCGGAGGTTGTGGGTTCAATCCCCACCCAGAATAAATTTTGTGTGATGAGCATGATAGTTTATCCTGTGTCAAGGTGTAACTTAACGATAATATGTATGTATTTAGAAATATATAAGTATGTATATCAGTTATCTAGTTGCCATAGTACAAGCTTTGCTTAGATTGGGATCAGATGACCATGTCTGAATTGTCCCAATTTATTTATTTATTACACTATATATAAACATAATAGTATTTGTAGATAATAAACATATAGCCTATTAACATCCATATTAATATTATAAATGTAAAAGTCACTCTGACTGTCTGTCTGTTACGCTTTCTCGCTCAAACAGCTAAACCGATTTAGATGAAATAAGGTAAATGGTACAGAGATAGTTTGAGTCCCGGGGAAGGACATTGGATAGTTTTTATCGCGATAACCGACATCAAGCCAGCCGGGCCGAGCCGCGGATGAAAGCATGTCCAGAATAATGTACTTTTAAAATGGTGCAGTAGTTGTAAAGTTTACTTCCAACATCACAACTCACAAAAGCCACACTCTCTCTTTATAATAATGATATAGATAGAAGATATGTGACATTCATCCGCCTGGCTTTACCCCCTGTGGTAAATTGAGGCATAGAGCTCTCCCACAGATGAAGTAAGAGTCCCAATAATATGAAATGGAAAAGCCTAATTTGTCATGTAAATACTATGAAGAAATATTACAGTAAATATTACTTATAGCAATATAGTATGTTTTTAAATAATATAAAAATACTAGTGCAACTACTCTAATCAACTTATTAAAGTATAGCTTTTGCCTGCAGTATCATACCTTCCATATAACTACTTACTAGATAACTTGGGTTTATTGCAAACTTGTAAGAATCTCTATTTTTTTAAATAATATAGGTACAGTCCTGATGTTGATTAATAACATTCATCAAAAATGTAGCTTTCTTTATGTGAAAGAATCTTTAAAATCAGTTAAGTTGTTATTGATGCTTTTCCCCATATAATATTATATTATTGTTTTTAAGCTTTTGCAATTTTTATACATATTAGATATATATCGGGACTTAATCGCGTGAAAGGTACCTTTAAATACTTCACGCGATTAAGTACCCGAAATATATCTAATATTATATTAGTTTAGACTAGATTTAGTTATGCAGTAATGCAGGATATTATAACTCAAAATATTTAATGCACAGATTAAATTCTCATTTTTTGAAAATGCTACTACCTGCTATTTAACTTGACTAACTGCACCAAACACACATTCTTTTATTATCAACTGATAATCTGCATGATGATATGAGTCATATGCCTATTACATATTAGTGCTTGATGCTCTTAGTTTCATTAAAAAGCCCTTGGTACCCTTTAAAGTTGTAGTTTTGCGCACATGTTGATTTTGAATAGGCAGAATATTGATAATGCTGTAACTTCTAAAAATTTATTTTATATCATTTTAATCAATTTAAAAAAGGGTCAAAAAGTACCTGAATCATCTATGGATTAATAAATTTATTGGTAACTTACACTAATAATTTGTCTAAGCTTATAGCTGACATCCTCAGCAAGGTTAGTGCATGCTTCTGCATTAATATCTGCCCCACACTGATCTGCCATACATTGTACTGACTCTGCTCCAATTCCTGCAAACCTGCCTTGTGATGAGCTCCCATCCTGCAAAATAATGACTTATTATAATTATATAAATAAAATCTTAAAAGAATTTTGTCGAGGTATTTTTATTTACAATATGTTGATATGATCTATTTTGTATATTGCAAAGGTTCATGTATCAATATTGTTTATAAAAAAAATAATTTTACTCAGCTGTAATCACCAAACATTTTTAAATCGTCAATTTATATTATTTATATTATATGATTATAGTTGTTTATACGATTTTGGTTTAAATAAAAAATGGTTAATAATAATACCTAGGTACCTATAGTTTTAATTATAACCTCAATAGTGTTTGTACTTGCCTTTTCAGTAAGCGGGGGAGTATCACACTGACTGGAACCGCCAGACTCTGATGCTACAGACTTGTTTCTATCACGTTCTCTACTACTATTCACTTTTTTCGTATGACTTTTATTACTCGAGTGTGAGTTAGACATTTTTATAACTAATACGTATCGTTCGATACTCACAACATGATATTTATTGCAATACGTTACTGTTTCGTTGTTCTGAAATACTATTGTCACAACTTCATTATAAACATACACGTAAACAAACGCAAAATTTCACGAAAGAAACAGGCACTGCACTGCAAGGTACGAGGTAGTCACCGTTATTTCCCCGGTAAATGACAAATTATGAAATTGACATCTGACATTACATTACAAACTTTCAAACCACAGATTAAGGAAAAGACTCATGTGCCACAGATAAGCAGAGAATGAATACCGATTTAGTTCGGTACTGATATCGAAATGCCGATTATATCGAAATGGTGTATCGGTATATTAAATGGATATTTTATTTCAGTCTCTATATAACGATACCATAAATGCCATGTTATCTGTTTAATTACCGATATTTCCGTTCATATCGATGGGCGCAGCTACATTGTTGCCATATAGTGCCTTGCTTTCGGTACTTGCCGTTCATAAGGCACATGTGCCACCTTAGAGAATTTAAATAGGGAGATGCCTTGCCGCGTATTCCCCTCTCACCAAGGTACATGACACATTTTGTCTTGTCAGTTTATAAAAACATGTTCGCGTAATCGTTCGCTCAGTCCTTCCGTGCGCCTATCGCTAAAACGAGCTCCCGTAAATATGATAAAATGATTTGTTTAGCAGTTTTAACGTGTAAAAGGTGCTCAAACACCTCAAATTATATCAAAGATGGTATATCTTTTCACATGTAAGTATTTTTTTGCTATTTATTGCTTTAAAACAATAAATTTCATAACCATGTTAGCGACAGTTTGACGATATAGGTAAGAGTTTCGTGGTACCGAGGCAGATTACCGTGACTCGACTAGAGATATGTGTACAAGGTGCGAACGAATGATTGAATGACTTACTTTACATAAGTATTTATAGAGTTAATAGTGAAATTAGTAAATATATAAATAATTTATTGTCACTAATTTTAATCTAGTAAGGACTAAACCGTTATAAGTATTAATGACATTATTATTCAACGTAAAAATGCTAAAAAACATGTCATTTTCAAAATTAAATAAATGTTATGTAGCTCCACAGAATGTCGACGTCAAGTAACAGTATTCATACTGTTGCGTTTCCTTCGGTGAGTCTGGAGCATCAGGGGCACTATTCCCCCACTCGACGCCCCCCTCATTTTTTCCCTATTTTTCGTTTTAGTTTCGGTAGGCAGCAGCTTGGTTTAGACAATGCTAAGAGAGAGCGGCGATTACCATTTAACATCAGGTAAGGCGCATGCTCGTCAGTCACCGTTCATGTATTATGTATAAATAATAAAAAACTTTTTTTTGCAGCTTCCCTAAAATAGTATTTATAAGAAAGAAGTGGATAGAATTTTGCCAAAGATATAGCACTTGGACACCAACTCGAACGAATGTGATTTGCTCTGAACATTTTGAACCAGGTAGCTATCATATACTTCCTAACAATCGAAGGAAGTTGAATGAGACTGCTGTGCCAACGCTACATATTTGTAATTGTTCAAAATAGACTGAAGCCGTCAATTTCTGCAAAATTTATTGTGTCAACCGTTTTAGAGAACTATATAGGGAAATCAATATTCCCAGAAATAAAAAGACATGTTGTCTTTGATCATGATATCGTCAATCATAATGTAGAGCTGGAAATATTGGTGATGCAAAAATATACGGATACTAGGATATCTTTTTTGATAAAAAAGGCTGACCTTAAAAAATGTATACGGCATATATTTAACAAACTTATACATTTTAAAAATCAATGAATTATTGATGATTATGATTAATAAAACTTATAAAAAATAAAAAAAGACGTTTTAATATTCCCCTCATTCCACCAATTAAATAGCTGTAAGACCGTTGTGCGATGAGTTCCAAATAAAAATGATATCAGCTCGCCCATTGTTTTCGATATTAATATGTTTGCAACTCAAACAACGCCATCTGATCCCAAACTAGGCAGAGCCTGTACAATGGCATCCAGACTGTTGATAGGTACATAGGCATATATACAGTTCTTAGTACATACATACATATTATAGATAAATTAGGTAAGTTTTATCCTGGATGGGATAGAACCAACCACCTCTGGCTTAGAAGTCACGGTCACTAACCAATAAGCCAACAGGCCAGTTAAATCAATATCAAGATTAGGTAAAAATACAGTTAATTATCTATTAATATACTATACAAATAATACTAATATCATTACTGTAACTATTATTTTAAGATGGTCACGTCTCGAAAAATGTGCTTCAAACTAAGAACATGTCAACACGACAGTGTTCCATTCATGCAAATAATGGACTTTATTATAATGTAAAATTATAACATAAAATAATTTAGGAAGAAACCAAACAAGCTGCTATTTATTTAATCTCCAATATAAAATATGAAGTATTTTTTCTACTTTAAAACTCATTCCATTCATTCATTCTTTATCACAGTAGTATTGTGTCCCGTCTCTAGCGTTATACATTAGTTTACGTAAAGTCAACCGTGTAAAAACATAAACTTTTATAGTAATGTGAGTGATTTATGTTTGTTAAACGATTTTGGTTTAGTGTGCATTTGTCAGTACACAAAGTTTAATGTCATTAATGTGCGTAATTATGTTATTGTGTGCTGTATGTGTCTACCTCGCCTCCCTCCGATAACGGCAGACAAATTGCTTCGCGCTCGGTAGGTAGATGCCATATCCCGTGGTTAAATGATCTAAGTGTGCCACCAACAGCGAGAAAGCGAGTAGTGATTTTAACAGTCAAGAAACGTACATACATAAGTAAATCTCGTGTAAATAAAAGAGACACAGATAATAATAATTGATCGTTGACCGTTCACACTGGCCGGCGAGTACGAGCTCTATACTGCATCTTTTTGTTTACACGGACGGGATCTACAATACACACTATTGTACGTTTCTTGAGCGATAAAACGCTACACGCTTCTCGCTCATCGCCGTTGCTGCCACAAGTGCCCAAGTGTTACCAGATGAGTGTTGGGCAAAATTTCATTTGATTGATGATTGAATATTAACATAAAATTTTTAATGTTTTTAAACTTTTGCGATTTTTATACATATCTTTAATTATATACGATCTGTACTAATATTATTAAGAGGTAAAGTTTATAAGGTTGTAGGGACCAATCCCTGGATCTACTGAACCAAATATGATAATTATTTTACCAATAGAAATAATATTTGTGAGTGTGACAGGCTATATTTTAATCTCCATGCGAAGCCGGGGCAGGTTAGCTTAACTCGTTAGTTAAATATCGGGACTATCTTTCCGCGCTTTTATTTGCACTCTGGTTTTGGCAAGTTGTACGGTATGTACTTCTACACAGTAAACATACAACGTCTTTACACTGGGGCGCGGTGTTATGACGGCGATCAATTTGTGGTGGCAATGCTGTGGCCGGCAAAATGGCAGTACTCTCCAATATTGATTTGATGGTTGCCGGAAGCCGGAGTTTCTGCACTTTTCCACAAATCGTTTAATTTAAAAACCTACCTAATGTGTGTGAAAAGTTGTGTATTTAAAATTTAAAGTTATTTACGTATTTATTCCTTTTGAAACTTATGACATCCCATTTTTTTTTGAGCACATAAGAACTGCACAACATTGTGGCATTTAAATTTTGAGAGAATATTATTTAATGTACTTTTTTAATTTTATGAAATAGACACAAAAAATATAGGCGTTCTTACACTTTTGACAGGTTTCTAGACCTGACGTCTTAGTGCTGCCGCCTAGTGAACGTCATTTCAGAACACCCTCATTATTAAATGAAATGACTGATCAAAATGTTCCACAAAATCCTTCTCAAAAGCTTTTTGTATAATAATTACTTACACAGGCTACACATGACAGTTTTGAAGACTGCTAATTTTTAATTTGTTTTAAAATTACTTTTTATTTCTTAATGATGTAGTAAGTTTTACATACCGTTCACTAATAATTTTGAAAACCAACATTTTTAGTAACATGTATTAGTATATTTAGCCCACCTGTAATTAGTAATATCATGACATCACTAAAATAAACGTCATGAGAACTAGGTCGAAGGAATAGTTCATGTCGAACTTATTGGAATATTTTGTTACTTTAGCAAACCCTTCTCCATGAGATTATTATCTAATTAGTGCGCCTAAAAATCGTACCGACGATGACATTTATTTCGGAGACGTAGCGACCTTTCCTTCAACATCGGTGGAGAATAAATCTGAGTAAAGGTATCACTTTGGCTTTAAAGAATTGTTTGCCATATTTTATCTATTTGAACTTTCTTTTATGAGTTTAAGTTGCAATTAACTTTATATTTTTGATGTAGGAGCGGTATACATTGTATAAGCGATTCATTTCTTATCTACATTAATACGTGATTTAAATTTGTGTTGTGGCGAAAAAAATTAGACCTAGTTTGTCAGCTGTGTTAGTGAATGTATAGATACGTATGCATAGTACTGTCTGTGCAGTATATTTACTTGATTACAGGTATTTTTTATTAATTTTGTACCTTAGCAAATTATTTACAATTTTAATAGTTACTGGCTATTCACATTAATCATCAATAATAGAGTTATAAATAATCTATTCATTATTTATTATACTACATTTAACTCGGAATATCTTATTTCTTAGGTTGCTATTGTATCATGAATGTTATTATTCAAAAAAACATTTTTCCAAGTTCATGAATTTTGATAGAGAAAGAATAAATGTAGAATCGACTTTTTACAAGTGTAGTATTTTGCTTCTTAAGTGAATAAATCATTTTTATTATTATTTTTAAAAATGTGGATGGTGCTGTATAATAATAATAACATTCATAATTTCTAATTTTCTATAAGAGTATGCAAATTGTGACTTCTGTAAAATACACACAGATGCACATTGCCTAGTATTTCATAATGTTTAACAAAATATTGTAATTCATATAACATATCAATCAAAGGCTAAATGCAGACAGACATTATTTTAAGGTGAATACCTCAGAGAGAATAAAAATGGAGATTATTGAACTTTGCCACACCCTTAACTAAATTTTGACAAAAAGAGTTTACTATTTTGTATTAATTCATAGAATACAGTTCTTTAAAAAAAAAATGATAACTAGCAATGTGGGATTGAGTCCCACATTACTAGAAATCTTGTTAACCCCTCTAGCTAAGCTCAAAGGCTTGTGTTAGGAGTGGGTTCACATTGTTAGTATAATGGGTAGAATTCAAACTCGCGACCTCACTATTGCGAGACCGATGCCTTAACCATTCGGCTACCGCTGCTTTGAAACAGCTTCATTGACAAGATCTTGTAAATAAATTTAAAAAGTATTCTTGTCCTGAAATTTATAAGAATCTTAGTTAATAAAATAAATTTATAATTTGATAGACAGACTATTGTTAAACTGCCTTATAGATCAACAAGGCCAGATCCTTATCCACATCTAGCACACACACTTTTTTAAGGTGTTATAGGGTTCTGTAGCCAAAATTCCAAAACGGAACCCTGAGAATGACTTGCAAGTTTGTAATGTAATCTTTATACCGATCATAGTGCATAAATTAAACTGTTACATATTTAATTTTAAAAGTAAATCTAGTTCATTGTAATATTGCTATTAAAAAATGAAATTATTAGATGGAGGAAGTTCTCAAGTCAACCTGGATTTTTTTCTAAATTTAAATTGACATTTTTGTTATATGCATCTTCATAGGAATTAAGGTGTGTAGGAAATAACTTAGTATCTTGAGGGATGCATTCACCTTGTTTATGTTGTTTTCACATCAGAATTTCATCCATACCAATTTACCTACATGTTTTTTTAAATACATAGCTATGTTATCTGCTGCTGATAGGGATATCTCTGTTACATAAAATATTTACATAATATGCAATAATAACATTTGGTTATTTTTATAATTGAGGTTTTACCTAATTTGCTAGAGCACATGTAGGTACATTAAGCACATGTACTATTTTATTGTTAATAGTATAAAAATAATTATAATAATGACCAGCTAATAGGTCTCACAACCATTTTCCTAAGTCAAGGTGCTTCCCCATTTCTGGTGTTAATAAGTTCAATTAAAAAAAAAAAACTATGAAATTCGTTTTACGTGTCGACTCGTCATAGGCTTTTTGAATGAAATATTCATTTAAAATTAAGTTACCTATAATTATGACAATTTATGCTATGACGTATTTTGTTGATTACAAAAAACAATAAGTATTTTGTTAAGAAAACTAACTATAATCTAAACTAACTAAAATTATAATCAATAATTAAAAATAAAATTAAAAGTATTTAGTATTATTTTATTAAATAAATTTTTAAATTTGCTAACTTGCGTGTTTTATAAAATCTGAAAAGTGAATCAAATTAAAATAATTAAAAAATATATCATTTAAAAAAAAAAACAATTATATCTCCCCCCCTCGAAGGTTAAAAACACATCGGCATCAATTATTCATGCTAAAAATTAAGTTGTCAAAATCTTCCTGGTGTATTGTTTTTTTATTTGGCAAGAATTTTGGTGAAAGACAAACATAATCTATACTAATATTATAAAGCTAAAGAGTTTGTTTGTTTGAATGCGATAATCTCAGGAACTACTGGTCAGCTATGAAATATATACCTTCAAACAAACTTAATTTGTGGATACAAAATAGAGTGTGGTAAAACCTGTCTGTCTTTATGTAGAACGCCATTATTCTTACCTAGATTGTTGTCATTGACATTATTTTATGGTGTATGTATTTTGTTATAGGAAATAATTATATATGGCATAATCAGTGGATCATAATGGCAGATAAACACAGCCTGAATTATGAAGATGTGAGAGAGTTAAAGCTAGGAGCTAGTTTTACTAATAATAAGGCTTCCCAGTACCACACAATCAAATGTAAGTATTATATTCATCTACAACATAACTTTCATATTCCTGTCAAATTTATTATTTATACTACTACAGTATGATCAACATAACTTGACCGGATTGAAGTTAGGTTTTTATCACTTTCGCGCATGTTATAGAGATGCGACCCTAAAATTACTTACGAAAACGATTAATTATGTTTAATGGATTAAAAATACTAACAACATTTTAATTCAACAATATAAAAATACTATTTAAATGAGTTCATAAAAGTTTTAATTTAGAACAGTTTTTAAATTTAGAGTAGTTTGACTGCCTCTGTGGTGTGGTGGGAGTGTATCCGACTGCTACGCAAGAGATCGTTGGTAGGATCCCCACCCAGGATAAAACTTTGTGTGATGAGCACAATGGTTTATTCTGTGTCTGGGTGTTATTTATCTATAATATGTATGTATTTAGAAATATAAACGTATGTTTATCAGTTGTCTGGTTTCCATAGTACAGGCTCTGCTTAGTTTGGGATCAGATAGCGTTGTGTGAGTTGTCCCAAGATATTATATATTATTATTATTATTAGTTACAGTAAATAATAAAGAAACTTTGAAAAACAATTTCTTTACGAAAATAATCACAAAAAAACATGAATTAGTAATACTAATTATGACAATGTAATGTGTAATCGCATCTCTAATTCTCTTGGTTTAGTTACCGCCCCCGGACCCCGCTTCCTGTAACCATTTATTTCCAAAAAATGCATCTGCGCAACCACTTGTCGCCTACTTCAGTCCGGCCTAGTTACGTTGATCCAACTGTACCAAGAACCTACTTGTTATTGCCATATGTGTAAAAACCAATAGTGAGTAAATTCGGTGTATGTGTATCGGAGTGCGTGCATGCGTGCTTGAGTGCGCGCGCGCGCGCGTGTGTGTGTGTGTGTGTGTGTGTGTGTGTAGGTGTGTCTGTGTGTGTGTAGGTGTGTGTGTGTGTAGGTGTGTGTGTGCGTGCTTGAGCGTATGTGTGTGTTAGTGCATATACAATAATATTAATTAAGAGACGATTTTATCAATTTCTTGTAGACGAGAAAAGCAAGTACTCAAATAAAGTGTATGGTGTCTGTAGTATAATAGCTAGGATTTGAACCTGCATGTCCTATGTCTATCATTATAGTCTTATAATCAGATTTTTTGAGTGATGTCTGATGTTGAAGGCAGACAAAATCAGCGCCTCGTCTGCCTTATCATTACACAATCATATTTCCTTTTCAGCCTCTTTACTCTTCACCTACATATTGATAACTAAATATATGTGCTTTAGTTTGATTATTGTGAATTAATTTTGGTTGTTAATTATTATTAATTTTTTTTTTTGGTAAATATTAAATTACAATTTAATTTAACTAGTTATTTATGAGTTCTTTCTGTGACAACCATGCGTATTTTTTCACTGGGCGGCATTTTGGGCTGCTTTAAAGGAGTTGAATCACAATTACTATTTACAAGTTATTACTACAAAGAATAATGTACAAGCTGTAGTTACGTAGTGTTATTTAATATTTTTTCCCTTAGTTTTAAGTATTATTAAAAATAATTTAATCTCTTGTAATGCAAATGATAAAATATTAATGTTCTAATCAATTTTAAGTACAACATTTTCATTAGTAGATGAGAATAAAGAAGACTACTCTACTATGAAGTAATAAAAGTTAATAGTAAGTTTTTTTAGCTTAACATTATTCTAGTAAGTTTCATGAAATCCAACTGCAACAACAACAAATATTTTATTAACCTCTGTAAACTTTTACAAACTATAAATATTAAATGTAACACTTAATATTTTCAGATGACTTCAAACCAGCGTCAGTCGACGTTAACAAAATGGCAACGGTGGATGTTGGAACAAATAATCAAGTGACTGTCACTGTACCGCATTTAGGTTAGTAGTAGTAGTAACTGCGCTAAAGCTGAAGCACATGGTGCTTTTTCCAAATCTATAAACTACATTACTGTAAGGGCCAACACATACCGAAAGGGCAGCGGTGCGGCGAGCACTTTCAGTGTTAAGGAATTTTAAACTTTATTTACATACCTAGTTTTTTTTAAATAATCATAGCACAAATAAACCACACTGGTCTTTTAATTTAAGTATGTTAATAAAGTTTAAAATTCTTTGACACTGAAAGTAGCCATTTCGGTTTAAATTGAGCCTAAAGTTTTATAGCGTAAATATGAACATCCATTTAAACTTCAGAACAAAAGAAATAGGATAGAAGTCTTAAGTAAGATGGGCACGCGTACCAAGCTTTTATATGGCTTGTTTGCACGATTTATCGCGTGCAGTTCATCGAGAACCTTTGCCTAATGAGTCCAAGAAAATAAAAAATAAATAGTAAAAAAAAACAAATCCTTTTATACAATACAAAAGCTTTAAAAGAAAGAAAATAATTTTTAAATTAAAACCAACCGATGAATTTGTTACAATAAACCATAAACACACATCAAAAAATCATATGACGTAAAAGTATTTAATACTATCTTATTAAATTTGCAAAATTCGGATTATGACGTTGTTTTATAAAACCTAAAAATTTGATAAATTTGACTTAATTTAGTTACAATTTTTTTTTTATAAATTAGTAATATGTGTTGCAAAAAAAGTTGTTGTGTAAAAAGTTGTTTTTAAAAATGTTTTCTTTTTACTTATTATTTTTGACTGTTTGTATTTAATATTTTATTAAACCATATTAAATTATACTGACTGACATGACTGCTGAGTACCAATGACCACCTTCCACTTACGACATGAATCTAACGAGCTCAAACTAGGGGTATAATCGCGGGTACATTATATGACTGTTGACATCAGACCCCGGAAATCATCTAGTATATAAACTTGCTAGGTTTTTTATTTTTGGCTAATGAGTTCTTATGGCCACCTTCCAACTCCATCATCAGATCAGGTTTATGGTACCATCAAGTTGCATTATCATCTAAGATACACTAGTGTACCAAATTTGAGCCCAATCAAACGTCAAGCTAATGTACTAATTAAGCTGCCAAGATATGACCCACATAAATGTACATACAAACTAACTAACATACACATACACATACACATAGGGCAAGTTAAATAAAAGCTTGTAATATAGATTGCTGGCAGCATACATCGCTAATTTAAGAGACATCAATTCTAGACGCCGATGTATGTTAAACAAAAACAGGTACAGTTCGCGCCACCTAAGTTTGCGTTTGTGAAGTTGTATTTGAATGTAGTACAGCGCAGGGAAGTCGTTCCCCGCCCGTCTCCTTCATCCCCTCCGATACCTAAATTTGAGTTGTGCGTAGCTTACGCGCGAACTTGAGACACGCAAACTTAGGTGGCGCGAACTGTAGTGTTGTCCATTCATTGTGATAAAATGTATAACGTGTAACAGAAAGATGTGGTCAAATTTCAGCAGCGGATAGTGTATGTTGTCAGTAATGCTTCTACCATGGTGTCAAAGCAGATAATATTATTATTACATAGTTATAATAACATATTGGTTGGATTATTATGGCATAGAACTTTTTAAGTCATACTTTTTTTTAAATTGATAACATTAATTTCGAATGAAAAAATAATAAGTGAAATTTTAGGGTACTCTGATTTTAATAAAATTAGGTATGTGCAGTTGTGCACTCAGTATCATGGGCACACACCAACACTTGAATATGACCACACCTTTCTGTTACACTTTGTATTTATCAATAGTCTGTATCAAATCACACTATAGAAATGTACATAATATTTAGTATACTATACAGACGGTCGATAGATTTTTTGTGTGTTCGAGTGCGCGGCGCACAATTTGTCAGTTCCCGTGGGATTTGCGGGCTACGGCTAGTAAATAATACCACTTGTCACATTTACAGATGGCGCAGGCGTCCCACAGACAGTGTTCAAGGGCAACCAAAGGCCTTACACAAAGGACTGTGTACTCATTATAGACAGAGTTACCGGCGAAATTACTCTAGAGAAACTCTCCAGTAATATACAAGTTAAAAAGACTAGGTAAGTACAATTTGTGGCTGATCTAGAATCTTGGATTGGGAGGAGCTAGACTTAGCTGAGCAACCCATGATTTTGAATACTCACGGCCGGTATTATAATCATAAATAATTTATTTGCATTAAATCTATATACAGGTTGTAACAGAAAGGTGTGGTTATATTCAAGGGTTGGTATGTGCCCATGATACTGAGTGCACATACCTAATTTTATCAAAATCAGAGTACCCTAAAAAAATATTTATTATTTTTTCATTTGTGAAAAAGTTAGTAATTAAGAAAAGTATAACTTAAAAAGTTCTATGCCATAATAATCCAATCGATTTTTGTACCAGGGGAGATATAATTTTCATGCCATACGCGTTTCACTACTGAATTTTGACAAAAAGAACATGCTATAACTATGTAATAATAATGCAACCAGCTACGGCACTATGGTAGGTGCAATATACTGATAACATACCCTATCCGCTGCTGAAATTTGACCACACCTTTCTGTTACACCCTGTATATACTTATATATCATAAAGTTTGTTTGTTTGTTTGAACGCGATGATCTCAGGAACTACTGGATCGAATTGAAAAAATGTTTTTGTTTTGGATAGCCCATTTATCGAGGAAGACTATAGGCTGTAAGTACGTCACACAAATACCATAATATTATTATATGTCTACGTTTAAATTTTAAAAGGCCACAGTATCGTATCGTAGCCACTCAGGATTCCTCTTTTATTCCAGTTTCACTCCTACCGATTATAGTGTGGGTTACCCTAAAATAGCCTATGTTATACTTTAAAGCTTATAATAAAAAAAATATTACTCATTACAGACATGCAAACTATGTTTCCCCTGGTTACTTCCGCGTGATTTTAAATTAGCATTGTAGGTACCAAATTTTATCAAATTTTGTTCAATTGGTCTCATTGTTCGTGAATAAAACAAAGAAAGTTTCAGCTCATTTAGGATTGTAGGCGCCTAATCTCTCTAGTGTATATCTATCTGTGTATTTAAGAATCATAAGAGGAGGATATAGCAACACCGACTCATTCCCAGACTGCCCGAGACGGCCTGTAAATGTACCGGTCACTGTGTGCGTAACAATATGGCGCTTAGTTCCGAGTGGACTATCTGTCTGGGCGCGCCGCCCGCTATACGTAATTTGTGTCTATACTATCTATTCTTGTATACTAATATTGAAAAGTGGTTGAGCGGTTGTAGGGGGAAATTTTTGGATCTACTAAACGGATTTTTACCCGACTGTAAGGAAGGGTTATGCTTTTCGCGCGTATCTTGTATGAATGTATGTATGTTTGTATGTACGTATGTAATATTCTTTATAACCTCATTTCTTTGCTGATTAGTCTTTTGTTTTTTTTGCCTATTACGGTGATATCATCTGCAAACAATACGCATTCATATTCGCAGAAAACCTTAGGTAGATCATTAATATGGATCAGGAAAAGTTACGGTCCCAAAATACTACCCTGTACACCAGAATAATTAATTCTATGTTCTGTATCAAAGTTTTCTAAGCTGTTTGTATGACTGTTGAATTTAGTTGTTTTAGTGAGTTGAGATCTTTTATACAAATATGATTCAAACCAACTGAGAGCTACCGTATACCGTATTTTTCTATTTTTTGTAAAATAATATAATGATTAACTAAATCAAATGCTTTACTTAAATCCACGGAAAGAAAACTTTCCTGTTAAGTTCACTCATTATTGGAAAACCTTTCGGGTTATCTAGATAGCTATCAGGCTATTTCAGACAATGACTAATTCTCAGTTTGACTAAGTAAGTAATCGTTTGTCAGACAAGAGAGCCACCAGAAGGCGCGGCCGCTGACGCCGGTGACGAGCGACTTCACCAACACGACGCAGCGCTCCACCTCGCGCACGCGCGTCGCTACCAACCGACGGACGCACACTAACGCAGGTAATAACACTATATTTATCATTGTTCTTCTTTCTGTAAAAATATAACTCCCGCAGTGTTTGTAAAATCCCCCGCGACACAGGGTTTTTACCCTACAAGCCCTGTGTCGCGGGGGACTTTATAAACATTCGATTCACGGACACAAAGTACACCCAGACTCGGAGCAATAATTTATGAATTACTCAAAGTGGTGTCCCGTATGGGAATCGAACCCACAATTCTTGCGCAGCAGTCGTACACACTCGCCGCACCACCCAATTTGATTTATTTTATACTTATCGAAACTCCAAATTTGATCTAAAAAGGGTCAGTAGTTCAAGAAATTAGCGAAACATTCAAACAAGCAATAAAGCCCTGTATTATTTTCTTTAACTTTATAACATGAACTAATACTACTAATAGCGACCCGCCCCAGCACCTATCACTGATGCAATTTAGAATTTCATAAAAATACCATCCGAGTTTCCAGCTTTACTAGTGGATTAAAAAAAAATGAGCATAATGAAACAACAGTCAAGCTGTTCTCAGTGATGAATGGTGATATTTGACTCAACCTGGCAATTGATTTGTAATAATAATCATACATAGGGTGCCTTTAAAATCAGTCCACAAATTGGTAGGCGATATTCAGTACCTGTAATACAATCGTTTTTACATTGAAATATTTCTAATTAAAATTGTAAAAAAACAGATTTCATGGACTATCGTTAAGTCATTATTGACTTTTATAAGACCTAATTAGGTCTTATAAAATTAAATAAAAAAAAACTGGAAATAGTATTATACAATTATGTATAATACTATTACCAATAATTTCGAAATAGTTTCCTACATAATTAGGTATGTAGTTTGTGTGTAGTGTAGTGACATGCTAGTTATTTTCGAAATAGTTTCCTACATAATTATGTAGGAAACTATTTCGAAATTATAGGTTATTATAATTATAGGTAACATAAAGAAGACAATTCCTTTTAAAAAAAGATCATTTTCAAAATTATTAAATAGATCTTAGAAAAGTCATGTCGAATTATGATAATGTCGAAGTACCTACAGTACTTTAGAGTAGACTATGTCGAAATTGAGTAATTTCGCTTGAATTATTGTCTGAGAAGAATGTCGGAGTTCACTATTTTCGGACTCAAGGTACCTATTTCGAATAAGAGTATTGTCGAAATGAAGATGTGTCGGAGTTCCGTATTGTCCAAGTAAAATCTTGGCCGAAATTTAGATTTTGAGTCAGGATGAGCACGATGGTTTATTCTGTGTCTGGGTGTAATTTATATATTTAGAAATATATAATTATGTTCATCAGTTGGCTGGTTGCCATAGTACAAGGTCTGCGTAGTTGGGATCAGATAACGTTGTACGAGTGTTCTCAAGATATTATTATTATTGTCCTCAGTCCCCGGTGTGGCCGCAGCGGCCCCGGCCGCGCGCTACCCCGGCGGGGGCCCCGCGGGGCCCCCGGGCGGCGGCGTGGGGGCCCTCAAGCCCAGCAGCATGGTGCGCTCGCCGCCGCGGCAGAGGACGTCGCCGCCCCAGGCCGCGCCGTAAGTCACTTGCCAGCGCCAGACGAGCGGCGGACCGTCAATTGACCAATCACAGTGCTCGAAATCGTACCCAGGATTATTTCGAGCACTTTCATTATTCAATTCACGGTCCGCCCGATCTGCGTCAGCGAAAAGGTTCTTTTTACACATGGGCTGACCCTCTGTTCCCCAAAAACTAATACTGGGTACGCTACGGCACTAATACTTGGTTCTTCCCTCTGGTGTTATTTGGTAGGGATTATGGCTCGCACATTTTATACATACGCCAGTTTCAAGATTATTTTCTTTCTAGTTTTCTTCTTTGAATCACAAAGTCTCGTTCTTATTCAGTTATCACGTATTTCAAGTATATTTTACATGGTAAATGCGTAGCTGTGAAAATAGTGACATGTTAGTTTGCGGCTATTTTTACAATTCCGACAGCACGGTTTGTGGTCATTCTTACAACTTCAACTGAAGTGTGTGGAATGGTTAATGGGTTATAAAATATACAACGAAAAAGTGTGTCATTTTTAAAGTTGAAGTTAGGGGTAAGGCAAGGTCCACAACAAGTGAGATTCACGACAACTTCAAATTGAATTCGAGAAATTCAGTACTAAATACGCACAACGTTTATCAGAACATCCTAATATTTTGGCCATACAACTGTTCGTGTCCGTATTCCAACGGCTGTGGTCACGAGTCTACCCGTGACCACTGCCGTTTATAACGTGTATAAATCGCGATATGTATAAGCGACGGTAGCCTAATGGCAACGGCATCGGACTTGCAATCATGACATCGCGGATCGAATCCTACACATTATACTACATTTGCATCGAGCTTAGCTGGAGGGGTTATGTAATGTGGAACCCACAATCCCACATTGTTGATTATCTTTAAATATAATGTTTTTATGGTCGTTCGCAGGTGGTCGGGCGGCGGCAACAGCACGCTGGCGTCGCTGCCCATGATCGGGCTGGACGACGCGCTGGGCGCCCCCGCGCCCGCCGCGCCGCCCGCGCCCGCGCCCCCCGCGCCCGCGCCCGCGCCGCACAACGGCTACGCGCGCGGCTACGAGCGCGCGCCCCCCGCCCCCCCGGCGCCGCCCGCGCCCGCGCTCGCGCCCCCGCACCACTCCCCCTATGTGCCGCCACCGCACCACCAACCGGTAACTATCCACCTAATATTCACCTCTGTTCTAATAACGATCTCCTAACCGATGTCGGTTACGGCGACCAATCTCATCAGAGATTAGCCAACTACGCAGGAGATATAGTACACAAGGGTGTGCTCAGACACAAGTGCACTCTCTTCCCTCACTCTCATCGCTCGATGGGATATCCATATAGGAAGTGACACTTATGGATCGACACATACTTCCATACATACTTCCACACACACTTGTACTAAGACTTCCACACCCACTTCCTCACAGACTTCCACACCCTCTTCCTCAAAGACTTCCACACACTTCCTCGCAGACTTCCACACACTTCCTCGCAGATTTCCACACAGACTTACTCACACAATCCTACTCACGTCCTTACAGACTTCCACACATTTCCTCGCAGATTTTCACACAGACTTCCTCACACACTCCCACACACTTCCTTACAGACTTCCATACACACTTCCACAGAGACTTCCTCACACAATTTCACACACCCTTCCTTACAGACTTCCACACACACTTCCTCACACATTTTTTTCACACACTTTCCCACACACATTCATAAAAAATATATAAGTAAAATCACCCTCACCTCTCAATATATATAACTTTTTTTTTTTTGTAATGTTTTCCTGTGATCAGTCCTTTGAAACACTATGAGCATATGTGTGGTGAGCATGGGTGATGCAAAGTCAAGTCTTCACTGAGAGTCTTCCTCTGTGTGCTTGTTAAGTATTTTATTTTTGGAAAATATGTACACGTATTAAACGAAACTGTATTTTACTGAAATACTAGCTGTATGTGTGCCCTGCGCGCGTTGCTACGCCATTTTTATGGTCGCCTGTCTGTCGAAGATTGGTCGTACCAACTCAGAAACCTTGCTCATGCACAACACTTTGCTGAAGATCATCACATCATCAAATGTATAGTTTACGATTATATGAAAGGCATACAGACAAATATTCATTTATATAGTTAGTATTATTAGTAGTTTATGATTATTATAATGAATGTGTATAGATACTTAAGCTTATGAAAAATACATGAAATTTTCGTGTATTTTTCATTCCTAGTAATTATATTATATTGTGTGTGATGCAAATAATGGAGTAGGTATAAGTTGTTTTATTAACATTTATGACTGGCTTGTTGGTCTAGTGGTTAGTGATTCTGACTCTAAGCTATAGGTTGTGGGTTCGATTCTCACCCAGGATACACTTTTGTGTGATGAGATGATGGTTTATTCCGTGTCTGGTCGTAGTTTATCTACAGTAAATATATAAATAAGTTTATCAGTCGTCTGGTCGTTATAACAATACCAAACGTTATACAATAAGCCAAAATGAAATGCAACTTTTAATAACAACGTTGCAAATTATTTATTCTGTACAATTTCATAAACATACCCCCCCCCCCCCCCAGTCTGTCGGCGCCGAGGACAGCTCGTCCAGCTCGTCGAGCGAGAGCGGCAGCGACTCGGACAGCGCCAGCGACAGCGACGACGAGTGCGCCGCGCCGCGCCCCACTAACGGTCGGTGTCTTGCTTGCTTGCGGCCTTGTCACTTACACGCCCCCGCCCTGGGGCGCCCCCAACTGCGTGCCCCCACACTTAACTAAACCGGCTTATAGAGAGCACTGGGATGGAGCTCCTAATTCGCGCAACTCGATAATATCTCCACAGTCCCCGGGCTGGAGACATATCGAAGTTATGTAGAGATACGGGACCCCTCTCGCTACAGGTGTTTTAAGAGCCACACTGACACCTGTCCGCCAAGAGTTTACGAATTAACATTTCAAAATGTTAGCTACAATATTGTGTCAAGTGACTGCCTCAATAACGCGGTGGAAGTGTGTACGACTGCTGCGCATAGGGTTCGATTCCCACACGAACACCGCTTAGGGTGAGCCACAAGTTGTTGTACCGAGTCTGGGTGCCATTTGTGTCTGTGAGTCGAATGTTAGTGTCGTCCCCGCGACGGGGCTCGCAGCACTACAAAACTACTGTACTATGTACACTGGACTAGCTACCTCGTACAAAATGACACTAATTTATTGTGAATCGAATGACCTTCTGAATTTTTTTTTGACAATTGGCCTTACCGACGACCTTAACTACCGACTAGATGGCGCATGCGAGGGCCCAAACTCGCGTGCATCAAGGGATAGAAAAATTTGAGGTCTAGTAACATAGTCCAGATAGGTGGTTCGCTTCTGGCCCCGGTTTGGCTACGGAAGTCTCGGGTTCGATTCCTGGGTCTGGACTTCAAATTTTTCTATCTTTCAAAAATGCAATTATTGTATTTGTAAAGTAATTGGCAAGAAATGCCTATAAAATTTACTTCAAATGGCCGTTGTTGTTATCCTTGTTCCACAACTGTAGACTTCCATTTGTTTTTGTCAAACAACCGCCAAATGTCAAATTCCAATGAAAATCTTGTTGTTGTGGACGATATCCTGTCCAACATATACTATAGAGTAATGGCTTGCACCCATAGACATGGAGACTGGATTGCTCTTGTCTCTTTTCAGATATAAAGGTAACATAGAAGAAAATAATATAAATAATAAATGACTAAATGATTTGAAGTAATTTTTATAGGCATTTCTTGTCAAATAATTGCATTTATTGGACTAAATGATTTGATTTAAAGCAAATCGAACGGCCACTGGTTGTTTCTTTCTATAAATTTGATCGGTTCACGTAACTTGTACGTTATAGACAAGACAGACACAGGTATTGACCGCACAGTTAGTTGCCTTATCTTTGTAGAGAATGAAGGCGCAGTCCAGTCTCTATGGCACTTGTTGGCGAAAAAACGAGCTATAAACGATTTTCTCGACGTACAAATAGATGCAGATCTCGTGTAAACAAGAGAGATTATTTAAAAAAAGTGGCTTTACTCTTGCGGACTTGGCATCAAATGTAAAATCATTCTATTCCAAATTTTGTCTGATGTTCATAAGCGTCGCATTTTGTAATGAAGACTTTAATTGATCGCTGATTGTTAACAGTGCTGGTGAGAACTCGCCTTATACTGTATCTGTTTTGTTTACACGAGATATACATTGATTGTATGTTTCTGAGTGCACTGTACGGTGTCCGTGTGGTGAAGTGTGTGTTGCGGTTGCAGGAGCGGCCCCCCCCCCAGCGCTGCCCAGCGACGTGCTCAACGACGACCTCTGCCTCTCAGAATCCGGCAGCGACTCCGACTGACCAAACGACTCTTTCTTTCTTTACTCTGGTTTCGGTGTCTCACTCTCTATACCTTACTGTACGCGCCCTTCGACACAAATTACTCGTCAAACTTGGCAAGTGACGTCATCACGTATTTCCGCTCTATGATATTTACTTATGAAAGGGAGAGTGTCCGTTCTCTCTTGAGACTTCGGTCGGACTTCACTCACCTGTGCAGTGGATATGTGCATTAACTTTTACTCTCAGGACTTTTGTATTGTGCATGTGGGAAGTGGATACGCCTGCTGTGTTCGTTCACTAAAATTTAGTTGACACGGATTTTCTTTGGTGCGTTCCACTAAGCGCTCTCATCGATCGATTAAAGGTCATAGACCCCTTAAAAAAACAATTCTTCAATCACTTAGGATGCAAAACAGCACTTGTGATACGTCGGGATTCTAAAAAAAATAAACCGATCACATAAGAGTGAGTCAGCGAATGCAAATTTCGCGGACTCACTCTTATGTTTTAGTATATACCTCTGGTGTTTTATAAGCTAGGACAACGTTTTATACACTAAAACCTTCTCATAAAAATAGCCCTATCTAAATCGGGTCACTAGTTTTTGAGAAAATCGCAAACATACATGTATACATACATACGGGTCAAACAAGGAACCATCTTTTTTGAAGGCGGTTATAAAAAGAGAAAAATGGCCGAGTTGATTCGTCTGCTATGACCTTGAATATTCCCTCATCGGTTCCACATGACGACCACGGCCGTGGTGACACTGTGTAAATGATATAAACCTTATTTAGGTTTTTCATTGAGATTACAATCTAGTCTATAGACTAATAATAATCCTCGACGTTCACATGTTGAAGTAGCGGTTGCGTAGTCGATGGCGAAAAAATACTCTGTATGTCCAGAAAAAGTAAATTTTATTATAAAATCTTGTAAATAATAACGTAACCACTCAAAGCTTCTGCATTATTTTCAAACTCCCCAAATGGTTAAATATTAAAACGATCCATAATCCATTCCACTTGAGTTATCGATTGTAAAGCTCCAGCAAATGGTATGGTAAAAACCGACCAGCAGTTGTGAGCGTGATCATTTTGAGCGCTTAGTGGAACGCACACCTTGTACAGAATATGCATATGTCTGCTGATACCTTCGACTTACAGCCGGTCTCGGTAACTTATCTATAGTTAACAGACTGTTAACTATACTATACTCTAGCTAGTAGCGAAACCGACACTTGTGCGTTTTGATAACTGTTGATAGATAAAAAATCTTTCGAATTTTAGCTAGCCGAAGTTATTGAGACCGGATGTAAGTTAAGTCCATTGTGAACATTGGGTTCGGTCAAAAGTCACGTCTGCCCTACAAGCACGGCTCCCGACTAGTGTTACATACTGACTTGCCATGATTTGAAATATTTTTGTAATGTAAGAGATGGTACATTGAAGTTTTCGATCAACAATGACGACCAGACAAAGCCTCACGAACTGAAACAGACCTCAATTGTGGCACAAGAAGATGTCCCCTCCCCTGGGATCACATCAATCAAATTGAATTTTTATATATTATTTTAACAGAAGTTAATAACATCGGTAAGGTAACGAATTGAAACTGGAATTTTCTTTTTCAGGGAAATATTGTAACACGCATTATAACCATAATATTTACTCAAATGTGTAGTATGTTATTTTGGCTATTCTTTATGAAGGTATGGCAATAGAAAATACCTTTCATTTCCTGTATTACGTTCGATGTATTTCGTGAATTTTATTTTTATTTGTACATTCAATAAAGCGAAATCGTCGAACTTGATTTTTTACATTTATAGTAGAGGCAACAACTGGCCTTCTTTGTTATCCTACTTATAGTTTATTCCGGTATTCCTGCAATCGACAAATAAAATATATATTTATTTAAACATTCAGACAATACATTAAAAAAAGTGTAATTTTGTCATATTATTGACATATTGTCTGAAGCAATTATATTTTAAATAAAAAGGTGTTGTGATTAAACAACATTCAATATTAAAAAACCATTGACGCCTTAACCTTACTAAATTGGCCCCTCTCTGGAAAGAGACAACGCTACATCGTGGACAATATCTGTCAAAGACCGCACGAGTTTTTTTTTCTCTCTTTCACGCTCAGGAATGGCACGGTCCAGGTTTATACATCAATGAATCTAATGAATTTATATTGCAATGTCACACTAATAAAAAAGTACAAGTAGGCACGCATTTAACTGCTTTCATCTGTTGACTCCGGCGATGCTTATGACACTATATCACATAATAAATATACTCTACGAGAGGAATGTCAACTTCCATAGAAAAATGTTTTCGCAACGATTAGCCCCATCTATTGTGTGCCCCCAAGTACCATATGGCAGTGCCTGAGGAAGGGAGGCAGGGGCGGAAGAGTCATCCCCCTCCTGCCCCTGCAATCCCCGCCTGTTTTCTTCACAATTTAGATTATTTATAGAGAAATGGTTTTACATAGCAAGAATCCTAGTCATTTGCACTTTTGTGGCAATTTGTAGCTAAGTTTCTTACTAATGTAAATCCACTTCAGAAAAAAGACACTTAATAGGTACAATAAACGATTTATTTTGATGAGGCACATTTCTCAGTTGAACGTTAAATCATCAGATACATTTTGCACACCGCACCAGAGCGATAATACTATACACATGAGTTGTTCAATTGAAAATAAAAACAGCTGGAGTTTTAAAGTTTTGTGTTCGAAACACCGGCTGTCTTTAGAATCTCACTTAACACCACTTCTTCTTTCACTTGTCTAAACCAATTCGTCCAATTTCAATTGTCTAGGCCAATTGTCTAGATTTTAAGGGATCGCTTCTAACACACACACTTTTACTTAAAACATTATTGGTCTGAAGCAGATGAATAAAATAGAGATACCAGTCTATTTTATTCATCTGCTTGACAAGCAGTTGTGCCAGCATTGTCATGCAAGCGACAAGTTACTATGAACTTCCTATAGTGCGGTCATCACTATCTGTTTCTTGACTTACGCAGATTAAGCAATTTTTATAAAATATATACTAGCTTCAGACACTATGCCCATATTATGGGGAAATCACATTTTTCCAGAGTATTGTCTGAATGTTAATAATTAAACAATTAAGGTTAACCGGAGGGATTCTGTCGTATTTTTAACTTAGGTACTTACTTTTAATCATACGCGTCTTTATTAAATGAATATTAAACAGGTTAATTTTTTACTTAAAAATACGACAAACGAATTGTTTGATACAAAATTATCATCAAATTTCAAATGTCATGAATAGCTAGGAAACTAAGAAAGATTTATTATCATGGGGAAAATATGCGTACATTTGCACAGACGCATTCACGGGTAAACAAATTCTGACTCGAGTTTTTCAAAATCTTTATTTACATAATGAACTTTAGGTTGAATGTTAAGTAAATGATTAGGAACAGCTTAAGGCCAGCGGCAAATAATTGTGCAATTTTGACTTTAGACAATGTCATTATTGCTCCCAACAGAGCGAGAGTGGAGTCATCTTATAATATTTTTTGATAGTATTGTCGAAAAATAATTGAAACAAGATGTTAGTGATTGCTTGAATGTTAATATACGAATAGGATTAGAAAAAAATATATCTTTGTAGTATTTTGTGTAGATCATGAAAGAAAAAACAAAGGGTAAACAATTGTAAATATCAAAAGTTATGGAAGTAGTGTGTGGTGATGAGGTAAATGTATTTATTCCATTTAAGAGAAAATAAGCAAACCCAGGAATCGAACCTGGGACTCCCGATTACCATAATGAGGCGCGAAATGGTACCAACAGTTCTGAACCATGTCTCGATCTCTCAGGTTTTATTCCTGGCTCTGAACTATATGCAATAATTGTAATTTGCAGGAAATACCTATAAAGTACTATAATATTCGGCCTGCGACATCGTAATTTTTTAAATGGTGTCTGTATCAAAGCAATAACAGTGCCGTTATAGTTACTAAGGACAGCGGTAGATGGCGC
This sequence comes from Herminia tarsipennalis, assembly GCA_945859575.2. Classification (NCBI taxonomy): domain Eukaryota; kingdom Metazoa; phylum Arthropoda; class Insecta; order Lepidoptera; family Erebidae; genus Herminia; species Herminia tarsipennalis. The sequence continues at coordinate 24,555,866 of OX243834.2, read as the reverse complement.
AAGCGGGAGCCAACCGCCTGCAAAGGGAAGAGAAATTCAAAGTTACCCACATGGTTCAAACAGTTTGTACACATGGGCTCACCGGTATGGTGATCGGATTTCGTGTTCGATTCCTGGGAACTTAATTTTTTTCTTTCAAATGCAATTATCGTTTAAAATGCCCATAAAATTACTAAATTATAAGAACACACATTACACGTCAGTCGTTACTGGTCGGCCATTTTTGAGGTTTTGCAGTCGTCATTGTTGATTGAAGATTAAAGTATAATATTTTTTATGTAAAATTGATTTTATTCATATTTATGAAGTAAGACAAACTTATTTGTTAAGTATTGTTGACATAAAGAAAGAATAATCGTATCGTGCCTCATGTGAACATAGATTTTTTTTTATTTTATGCCAATTTTTGTATTAGATGTAAGTACGTAATGATTGGTAATAATATATTATCGTGATGTTCATTTATTTAAATTTAGTTATAGTAAAATTGCAATAATCTTTGTACAGGAAGATTCTGAGATGACGAATATTATAATAATAATGATGAACCTTTATGTTTGTCAATAATGAAATGTTTTGTATATAAATAGAGGAGAAGTTTATATGATAAAAACGGTTGTTGCGGTTTGAACTTGCAAAACCTGAAATTGTGTGCCTTCAGCAAACTGCATTGCTAATTTATTTTGGATCATTACGTTTAATATAAATAGACGTTACGTACCCAGTTATGTCTACATGCTCTTTTTACTTATGAGAATATAAACAACAATGAGAATTTAAATTGATTTTTATTTTAACTAAAGATACACAATATTATTCACCACTAGTTTTTTTCGCCAAAATCACGTTATAGAGTAGGCTAGATACCGCATGTATTAGATAGTGAGCTATCTAATACATGCGGTATGCGGACTATTCTATACTATACTAAAATGGCTATCACTTCTGCAAATAGTTTTCTAATTGAAATTAAACTCTGTGCATTGCAGCATACGAGACATTGTTGCATTTGAAAAAGATAAAGTTCACACTCGGAGTTGGAAAGTGCTTTACTCGCGTGTAAAAAGAAAAGATAAGTTTACACATTTTAGAATAGATGGTTCACTTTCGTGCCCCAGCCACTCAATCTGAAATCTCGGGTTCGATTCCTGGGTCTGAACTTAATTTTTTTGATTCAAATACTATAATTATTGTATTAATAAAGTTATTGGCAAAAACGCCTAAAATACTATTACAGCCAGCGGCATTATACCTTGTTTGTTAAAAATGGTCTCTGTAACGATACAATAACAAAGGCGCTATAGGTCAAATAGCGCTAAAAGCGTCCTCTGGCTAAGGAATCTAGGGCATTAAATGCTTTCAAGAGGGCTCAATTGATTTGCAAAGGCCGCCAAATTGTTTTGCACCTCGTCCGCCCTTTAACTTAGGGTGTCCGTTATCCTAGCGTACACCAGAGCTATATCGAGTTGGTTACTATGCCATTAAACTCTGCGTAAATACTGCCTAATTAGTGTAAAAATAAAAAAAGTCTGCCTCTTTAGTTTAGGAAATAAACACCATTTTCACTGTGAAGTCTGGTGTACGCTAGCATAACGGACACTAACTTAGGTGGGTGATATCAGGTGAAGCGGAACTTATCATCCCCCCCAGACGGTTGGTTTGTGTACCGAATTTATTTCTTTGCCCACTTGCCTGTCATTTGCCCCCAGAATGTTTTTTTTAGGGCACCCCCCCCCCCCCCACATAATGAAATCCTGGATCCTCGCCTGCCAAAAATCCAAAAGTACCCTAAATTATCGGTAATCAAATCAAATCTATTTCCATCTATTTTGCGGATTTTTTCATTTTTTTATTGTTTGAATACGAAAGCAGGTATATTCCCTTAATTTTGCCAATTGTACCTACGAGCTACCTACGCTGTACATTGACTTCTTTTATAATACTTACGTAGCAATAACATACATACATTGTACATAGCATTAAGTTTAGTAGCAAATAAATTATCAAACGTACTAATCGTTACTCATCCATAATATAATATATTATAGGCCGACCGCTTAACTCGTATATCGCCTGCGCGGTGAGAAGGGAGCGCGGGGTGATGTTAACGGGTGGGTGAGCGGGGTGCGCGGGACAGAGAACTCACGTCAACCGGTGCAGTGCGTTGTCGGTTACCCGCCCCCGCTCCCCCCTCACCTCGCAGGCGATATACGAGTTAAACGGTCGGCCTATAGTATCCATACTAATATTATAAAACTGAAGAGTTTGTTTGTTTGAACGCGATAATCTCAGGAACTACAAGCCCGAATTAAAAAAATCTTTTATTGATGGATAGCCCATTTATCGAGGAAAACTATAGGCTATATAACATCACGCTACGACCAATAGGAGCGGAGCAGCAATAAAATATGTTGTAAAAACGTGGAAAATTTACGCATACGAAGTTGTGCGGGTCAGCTTGTTTAACATAAGCAATAACAAATTACGATTATATATATATTTTGGGACTTAATCGCGTGAATTATTTAAAGGTACGAACCTTTTATTTACCCGACGTAAAAAAAATTAAAAAAGAAAAACAATAGAAGCGAAAGTTTAAAAACAATAACAAATTACGAGTTTCGACTCAAAACAAACATCTCTGTTGGTATCGTACCCGTACGTGTAGGTAGTGTTGTGTGATTTGATTCTTTCGTGGTATTCGAACGTTGGCTTGGCCTCCCAGGTCACCAGTAACCAACTCAGGAGATCTTTGTAGACAGTTATGCAACACCATGAACCAGGAGTGTGGATAAACAGCCCACGCTCTAACTTCCGATTTAAACAAAAAATAAGAAATACCAACATGGTGTCGGTAGCAGATGTTTTGGAAAACAACGTGCAATCAACGAAAACTAAAGAAGATCGCCATCAACATTAAAAAAGATAGTAGGGAAAGAAAGAGCCCGGACTATTTTAAGAGACGTATGGAGATGCTAGAGCAATTCTGGGATCTACAAAATACATTTATTGTACGTTTCTTGAGCGATAAATCGCTACTCGCTTCTCGCTCATCATTGTTGGTAGGACAGGTGCCATGTCAAGTACGAGTATAGAAGTCAAAGAGTTTGTCATTCAACAACATTAACAATTCACGAAGACAACGCTGTTTTTGGGAGATTTGACGGGTCAAAAAATAGTTGTTCAAGATCCTAAGCAGGAAGGCGTCTTGACTTCATCCGAACAAGCACAGAGAAAATAACAAAGCGAGGAAAAAAATGAAGCCAATCAAAGCCAGAGTTCTGATAGCGGTGACCAGTGCTTTCACTCCTCCGCTCCGCTTTCAAACTGCTTTGTTGTTGTTGTTGTTGAAGAAGAAGAAGGTGGTTTCTCAACAACAACAAAGCACTTTGAAAGCGGACAAGGCGTGTAACAGCAAACTGGATGACATGTTACGCAAATAATCGGCAAAATTCAAAGCTTATATGAGAACAGCAGCAAACATTCAAGTTGAGTATACCTATATCAGACAAGGGGAATTTTAAGACGCCATACAGACATTACAAGCACGTCGGCTATCGATGATCTTCACTTGGAAATTGAAAGTGAACTCAACGGCGAACAGATTGCCGTTTATGACTAGCGATATGCTCGATTCGAACGCCGACACATCGATCTAAAAAAGGCCTTGAATACAAAAATGTGGTCGAGTGCTTATCGGTATAAAATAACACCGAAACTGGAAATACCCACGTTCAACGGCAATTATAATCAATGGGTTTCGTTAGTATATCCTTTTATAGACGCTATACATAACGACCCATCTCTCTCTGAGGCTAAAAAAATGCAGTACCTTATTTGAAGATCAAAGTGCAAGGCGAAGCGCATTATTGATACAACATTTACACATCAGCTCTGAATACTATCAAGTTAGTTGGGACATCTATACATATAATCTATATCTATACATATAATAAAACTGTAAATTTCACATGTCTGTACATGGCCGAACTTAGTGAAAAAAAATATTAGGAAATGTTCGAAAAGAGTATTTAAACACTTTGCTGCATTTTTAGAAATGTCTGTCTGTCTGTCTGTCTGTCTGTCTGTCTGTCTGTTTGTTTGAACACGCATCACGCAAAAACTACCGTACAGATTCGGTTGAAATTTTGCACGTGCAATCTAATAGATGCAGATTAACATTTAGGCTATAAATTATCACGCTTTTTCCCATAGGAGCTAAGCAGTAAGGGATAATGTCTGTAGCTATTTTTCGTTATAAAACAGTAACTACTTGACGGATCTTTATGAAAATTTGCAGTTTTATAGTAAATACTATAGGACATTATTTACACTATGAATCATTACGCTAACGTCTATGGGGAACGAGTAGCAACGTATTTTTTGTCGCACCATAATGGTTTATCACAAAAATTTCCACAATTAGACATTATCTATAATTGTAACCCGTGGAATGCATAACTTCACGCTAAAACTAAAAGGAGCTAAACACAACATTTTTAAGTTTCATAAGAACAGTTATTTTGACGTGTATAGTAGCTAATAGTATAGCCTCGAAGCTATGCTAGAGGACTTTGACGACGAAGTCCCAGGCTCGAATCTGATGTCTGAATATGTTCTTTTTGTATTTATTTAAATTGTCTTTATCCTTTTTTAATATTTTTTTGAATGTTTTAGTTATTTTTTCGACCGTAGGTAACTTATTTACTTTGGTTATTACTTTTTATATTAAAAATCAAGTAAATTATGCAATTAATTATAGGTATTGCATGCACTGCTGAGAGTAATGAATTAATCGTAGTAGAAATGAAAAACAATATTACATTATAGTTAAAAAGTATTCGACATTTTCCAGAAATGATGTGTTCGTTTAAAAAAAAAGACATTACACACGTAAAAAAAGTACATGTAGCGCCATCTATGAAATCAAATTGTGAACAACAAAACAACGGCAACATTCTTGAAAGTAGATGGCGTTGTATTCAATAATGTTCTATACTTAGTAAAAGAAGTTTTAAAAAGAAACACATTGCTATGATTTTTAGAAATGTTTGTCTGTCTGGCCGTTTGTTTGACCACGCATCACACAGGTGCATCGAGGATCATGTTTTGGGGTTATGGTTGGAGATTACGTGTTTATCAATTCAACGATAATGAATGGCTCAACATCGTTCAAGTGTGAGTAGTTCGGGTGACGGGAGGAGGGGGGTCGTTGTTTGTCAACCGTACCTTTAGGGATATCTGACATTTTCGCGGGCATGACGTACATGACACGCTCTGTGTTTGCTTACTAAAGTGTTACAGCAGTTTTATTATTAGTATTGCGTTGTAACACTATATGAAATACACCCCATTTTTAGCCAAAATGACAAAACAGAACCCTTATAGTTCCCTTATGGCCGTCCGTCCGCAGCTTAGCTCAGAGACTGTTAGTGCTAAGGTTGCAACTTTTGCATGAATAAATTACTAACGCCGATAAAGTGAAAGAACAAAATCTTGAAAATCATTATTTTTTTAAGGGTACCTCTCTTATATGTAAAGTGGGGATGTGATTTTTTTCTCACCTACCTACCCCATCGTGTGTGGTATCATTAGAAAGGTCTTTTAAAAAGCGTTTAGGGTTTGTGAAGACTATTTTTAGATTTAAGGATTCCTTTGTGTATAATATTAGGCTTTATAGTGAACATTTTTGTTAGAGTCAAGTGTCCCCCTGCCAGCTAAATGGTTGATGTTGGGTATGTGAAAAAATTCAGGGTAGTAATATAAATACTAAAATTATAAGGAAAACTATCACAGTTAAGTACTTAGGCTTTACAAGTTTACGATCACATGAGAAGTAACAACATTTTCGTACAAATTCTATTAAAAATTATTAGGTAATAAGTAGGTATAACGTTGAAAGAATGAAACAAAAACAACAGAAAACCAACTTCTTAAGCCGCACACCAAACTAACTATCTAAAAGAATAGAACAGATCAATTTTTATTTAGTAAGTATTTAGTCAACAGGACTGTTTCCAACATATTTATACAGAATTTATTTCGTTACCTAAACTACCTTAATTTAAACCCGACTTTCACGCGAACGAAGTCGCGGGCACAACTATTATGAATATATATATATTACGGGTCTTAATCGCGTTTAGGTTAAATACCTTGCTTACCTACGTTTAATATGCATGATAGTTTAAGTATAATTTAATTTAAAGTCATCAAGTATTAAAATAAACTTATCCGGTTTTAAAATAGATGGCGTTTAAATACAAATTAAACAGAATCAGGTAAATTGATTTAAAAAAAAAAATCTGAAATTCTTACGATTATGTATTATATATATATTATTTACGGATATGAATTTATGATGATCTTAATTAACGACAGGTTCATCATCATCATCATCAGCCTATCGCAGTCCACTGCTGGACATAGGCCTCTCTAATTGCACACTTTGTTCTATCCTCGGCTACGACAGTTGTTTAGTATTTAAACTAAACGTTTCTAAAAGATATACTAATTCACTATATCTTTTAGAAACGTTTGAATGTTGTCTGTTTGTTTGAACACGCATCACAGTACCGCGGGAATGCAATGTTTTAAAACCAGGATATTTTTTTAAAAACTTATCTCACACTAGCCCTATTTCGCGCGAGTACTTGGGCGGTTTCGGGCTTCATTTAACCCGAAACCGATAATAGTAATATTTGATGTGATGCAAATCATTTTGGTAAAATACTATTATAATTTGTCTTCTAACCGTCTGGCGCCATAAACTTTGTCGCCCTTCATTTTGCTGCACTGGGCATTTGCTTGGCTTGCCTTGCCACAGGTCGGGCCCTGATTAGAGCTAGGCCCTAATATCCATAGATGCCACAGATCATTGTGGAGCATGTTTCCAATATGCTTTACACAGAAGTTAAATTGTAACATAAACTACCTTAATATAAACCCAACTTCCACGCGAACGAAGTCGCGGGCACAGCTAGTTCACAATAAAATACGTATAGCGACACCTCGACACGCTTTTTTGTCTTCTCACTATCCAACAATAGTCAGCAGCACAAATCAAAAGACTTTATGATTTCACTTGGGAGTGCTTGCACGGGTTCAAGAATCCCAACCTCCTAAAGTGCATTTCAGCAAGTAAAATCATTCAAAAACGTTCGATGTCAACTCAACACTAAAAGTACCGCATTAGCAACTAATTAGATGATAATTAAGTTATAGTAGGTAGGTACATTATGATATAAGGCTACAAGAAAGCAGAGGCTGTAATTATCAAAGCGCACGTACCTACCTATGTCATACGACGTTTTATAACATATTTGCGAGGAAATAAATATTATTTTCAAATAAAAACAATACAGTGAAAAGAAAAAGCGCATGGAATAATTTTTACTTGTTCACAAATTAGCAATACGCGCGCATTAGCTCTTTTTTTAAGGCAAAGGCACAAAAACAGCCAGTATTACTAATAAAGTAAATTAATATTTTTGTGTTTTGTAAAATAAAGAATTAAATGTTTATTTATTATATTTTATCTCCCAAAGATAATTTTATTCATAAAATGTTGACCACATTCCTGACATAAAAACTCTTTGCTAAGATTTAAAAAAGTACCGTTCTTTTTAGACGGAGCATCCTGATGAACCGTGCGTTTTTACATTACTTTAACGCACAAGTACCTACCTAATGAGATACATTACGATATTGAAATTGGTGAAATAAGAGACCCTTTACGAGCAAATGTGTTATAAAATAAATTAATTACCTACTGTTACGCTGTAAGTCTGTTCAAATATAGTTATTTTTTTTAACTCTTCCGAGGTCGGAGGTTCTCTGTACTCAGTCTGTTACGTATTCAAATCTACAAGAAGCAGCCGACGTCCGTTTCTACGGTTTAACAGAGATCCCCGAACAAACTAATTTAATAAGAAACCATTCAAGCATCGGGAGAAGAGCAGCAGCCTGGCGGTAGTGCAAGGAGCATGGAGATAGCTGCGGAACTGTGAGTAAATCTTTTCTATTTATTCTAGTTATAATGAAATATATAATGTAATAAGTTTATTATGAAAGTAGTTGTCCGCACTGTACACAAAATTGGCAGGCTCTTTGCGCTATGTCATTGTTGCGACTTTCCTGCAACTCCTACAACGCAGCCACAATAGCACCATAAATTTCTTTAAAATGAATCACTGCATCGTATTTGTGCACCCACCGAGTTTCACACATTGCCAGTAGTGTTTTTTTTATGTTCAGTTGGAAGAAGTTCCCGTATTTGTCTTTCGACATCTGTGCGCTGAGCTGACATGTGAAAGAATGTGCCGATGGACTGTATTACACCAACACAATAATTGTGAATGTCGGCTTGTGAACAAGAATCTGATATAGCCAGATTTAAGGAGTGTGCACTGCAGTGCACATGTATATAGAGCTAAAGGGCATTCTTTCGTACGGAAAGAATACGCTTGAAATCTACGAGTAATAACTTAATTCACTTGATGTCCGTGGCTTATTTGTTATTCGTGAGAAAGTTACTATTATTCTGTGAGTACGAGTAGGTAAATCTGTCTGCGGTCTGTGGTTGGCAGTAGGGCAACCCGGTTAGCCGGATAACTGAAAAAACCATGTAACTGACGAAACCCAGTATTTGGTTTAATTAAAAACAGTGTTAGTCAGTTAGTTCAGTTTCTCGGTTAAGTTACACTGTGTACTAATCTACGTTGTGATCGGTTTTTTTCTTCATTAATAATAAACTAATATTAATCTAACTAAAATACTCATATTGTTTTAAAAAAAAATAAATTAATCAATCAGTCTGTATTGATTCATTACTGGACATAGACCTCCCCTAACTTTGGCCACAATACCTTAAATTTTCCCAATTACATATAGAGGATCTTTAGGACGTCAGTCCATCTGGTCAGGGATCGTCCCGTGTTCCGTTTACCGAGTCGTGGTCTCCACTCTAGGATTCGTTTGCTCCAGTGGTTACAGGTCTTTCGGCAAATATGGCTATTTTAAGTTAAAAAACCAAAAACAAAATTTCGCAAATCTAACTTTAAAACTGACGCAGTTTCATATAAACTAACAACCACTGTTTTAACCCCTTAGAGGATGAATTTCCAAACATCCTCTCTTATTAAATGCATGATATGGCTTTCAGTTTCGATATATTTTCGAGTCCCGGGAAAAAAAATCGAGACTCGGTCTGGTCTCCAAATTCCCGGGAAAAACGAGACTCTCGAGACTCGTGCAAAACTAGGTTTCATACTCAGAAAATAGGTTTCACAATCATATAAGCAACATAGACCAGATGCGACGAGCGCGTGATACTCGCGGCGTTACTATTACTGGTACAAAAATAAAAAACATGCCGACGACACCATACCGCACCAACAGTTGGATGCGAGGAGCGCCTCCAACGAAGAAGAAATTTGCACCTTGGTGGAGAGATTAGAACGAACTAGTAGAGAAATGGGATTCCTCGTAAACAGAGACAAGACCAAAGTTATGAACGTCGATCGCAGCATGCTGCTCACCATGACACACATGCTCACCACTAGGCAGTCTAAACCTGGGAATGTAGAGGACTTCACATAACTGGGCTCCATCTTAAGAAATAACGGCTCCTGTCCTAAGGACATCAGAAAATGGATTGTGATTGTGGTGCATGGTGAAGAATGTTATGTCTCAGCTCGACTGTGTATGGAACGACAGGAACATCTCGAGAAATACAAATAAGCAGCTCGTCATCACTCTCATTTTTTCTTACACCGCAGTGACTAGAATAGAAATCAATCTGACCGCCAGCAAATTGACACGTTTAAATGTGGTGCTAGAAAAAAAGGCTCGGCATTGAAGGTGAGCGGAAAGAGATAGGATCCCGATGCGCTGTATGGACCAGATTCGCTCTACCTTAATTACCATCCGATGCGATGCCATTCGCTTTGCCGAGGACAGGGTGGGCTGGTGATAAATGGTTAAGGAGAACATTCTTCGCAGAGACCACGACCCTCAGATCAGAAAAGCAAAGAATCTGGGCGAAAATTGTGCTGAAAAAAGTGAGCCACAAAATGATGGCTTTTTAGAAAATCAAGTGTTATGATAGCGGAGGGCTACTTAAGTAAACCTTAAAAAAAATGACGGTGAAGAGTAGGCAGCTCCACCGTAACGTGATTCTTGATGACAGCCTGCAGACCAGGGCTCCAATCACTTCGTGAGAGTCCGTTTGCCTATTACAAGAATATTTTGTGGCCTTTGGTGGATTCGCTCAGTATAATGAGATACCAAACTGTATGGGTAGACAGTTGGACCTCGTGTTGTGCGCGCGCGATGACGTGCGAGTGTGCGCCGCGGACGAGGGGCTGTTGCCCGTGGACGCCCTTCACCCGCCCCTCGCGGTGACCGTCGCCGTCGGGGCGCGCTCCGCACTGACTCCCGCCGCACCCTCGGCCTGTCCGCGCACCTCACGCTCTACTTTATTGTATGAACGTTTTAATTTTCGTAAAGCGGATTTTAACAGATTATATTATTTAATAAATTCATTGAATTGGACACAAATGTATAGTATAGATGATCCCGATTTAGCTTTAAATTATTATTATGAGAAATTGAGTGAAACTTTCGATGCTTGCGTACCACATAAAAAATATAAGAATCCGAACAGCAAATATATATATCCACAATGGTATACATCAGATCTTATTCGAGCTATTAAAATTAAACATAATCTACACAAAAAGTATAAAGCTAGTAAGTCTCCAAATGACTATGTTGAATTTGCTCGATATCGGGCAATGGTAAAAACCGAAACGTTATCTGCACATAAGCGTTATATAGACAGGGTACAGAAACACCTAGCTGATGACCCCAAGGCATTTTGGAGCTATATACGTGAGAAGAAAGGTAAATCTGGTCAATATAAATTAATGAAAGATGGACAAATGTTGTCTGGAGTGGAATTAGCTGACGAATATGCAAGGTTTTTTCATTCCGTGTACAACGTGCAGTCGAGAACGCTGAGCGCAGAGGCGGCGAGCGCGTCAGCAGCGCCGAGTGCCGCGTTCGCTCATCTCGCACGCCTTGACCGACCGGCGGTTATGAGAGCGCTGGCCGCTCTGCCGCCCAAGCACTCAGTAGGACCGGATGGTATTCCGCCGTTTATTATTAGGGACTGCCGAATGACTTTAGTTGCACCATTGCTACACTTATTCAACACGTGTATAACTACTGCAAGGTTTCCTGATCGATGGAAACTCACTCGGGTGGTACCAGTACCTAAAGGTCGGGGTGGTACTGATGTTACAGACTATATGCCAATAGCGGTGTTGAGCGCCACAGCTAAAGTATTTGAGATGGCTATTCACAATTGCTTATATACCCAAGTAAGTCCTTATTTATCTGATGCGCAACATGGTTTTCGTCATGGCCGACAAACTATGGGAAACCTACTGCACCAGATGACACAGCTGATACCGGCAGTGGACTCTGGGCTGCAGGTTGATGTAGCTTATCTCGACTTCCGGAAAGCGTTCGACACAGTTGATCATGACGTTCTCCTTTCAAAGATGGCGGACTTTGGTTTTACACTGCACACGCTAAAATTCTTCACAAGCTACCTAAGTGATAGACGTCAATTCGTCGACTGTGCCGGACACTGTTCTGAGGCTTACTACACGAGATCCGGCGTGAATCAGGGCTCAAATCTGGGGCCCTTTCTATTTATCCTTATGATAAATGACCTACCTAAAGTAGTAAGGTCAACATGTCTACTCTTTGCTGATGATCTTAAGATGTCTGTGGTTGTTAAAGACCCTGCAAATTGCTATTCATTACAGCAAGACTTAGACAGGGTTGTTAGATGGAGCCACGATAATAAATTATTCTTTAATGTTTCTAAATGCTCGGTACTTTCATTCAGACGTACACTTAGTCCAATACTCTACCAGTACAGTATGGACGGCGAGCCGTTGCAACGTGTAGACGAGGTAAGAGACTTAGGTATACGTTTCACCAGTGACTTACATTTCCGGAAACACATCACACATCTCAGATTTGTAAAAAGGCATACCGAAATCTTGGATTTGTTTTACGTCAGGCGAATGAATTCACAAACATCTGTGCGTTAAAGGCTTTATATGAGGCACTTGTGAGGAGTCATCTCGAATATAATGCGGTTATATGGAGTCCTAGTGAAGCGAAATACTCATCAATGGTTGAACGGATACAGAATAAGTATATACGATTTATGTATACAAAGCTGTATGGAGTATACCCTGGGTACCCGTTGTTATATCCGTCCTTGTTTATTCTTGGAATGATAGGATATTATAAGTTAGAAGTGAGACGTGAAGTAGCACTAGTGATCTATTTATTTATGGTGTTACGTGGTAGGATACAAAATCCACCGATTTTGTCGCAGATTAGCTTTTGTGTTCCTAACCATTACGCGGGGCGGCGGCGAAAGCCACAGTTGCTGGCGGTGCCCCGCGCGCGTACCAACCTGCTGCAGAGGGCGCCGCTCTCGCGGGCGTTTCGTTCGTTTAATGCAGTGGCCGATGTCATTGACGTATTTTCTTGTTCACTGAGCGAATTCACTAGGGTCACCTATCATGTACTTAGTTATAGATGATTTATTGATTATTATTTTATATTATAAATTGTCTGCGTGTACCGCATTAGATTATTAAAATCTGTAATGGTAGACGTAAGTATTTTGTTGTAAATAAATAAATAAATAAATAAAGAAATACGATATCAGAACTGGGGTAAACCTTTGTTTGAAAAAAAAAAGTTCGGAAACTCCAAATCTAAAGTCCTTAACAGGGTTGATTAATGAGTTACGGTAGCAACACTATTAAATTTTTGGACAGCTGTGAAAAACACTGTAAACCATGATCGTCCTGATCTCTACGTCAATGCTGTCCATGTCAAATTGTCATTAACGAAGCGTGACGTAAAGGTCCAAGCGACCAGGTCATTACAAAATTAAACAATAACGAAGTGTCAAACTCAAGTGTCAGTGTCAGTCAGGTAACCACCATTTGTTTTTATTTTAATCAAATCCAAAATCTCTCACGAAATTAAATTGTTGATTTCGTTGCTACCTTCTTGTTACAGTATGACGAAAAAATCAATATCATTGGACGTCGACCCCGGAATTATGGAGAAGTATATGAGGATTGTAAAGGTAAATATTTTAGAATACGTCGTGAATTCCATGGTTTTAGTATGATGACATTCGTTTTTTTCTTTATTTTTATAGGATAATCCTGTAGAAGAAGAATTTAACAAGCTTTTAGCTACGGTAGACCCAGTACCTACGAAATTTGTAAAACCAAAACCAGGTATTTAGCAATAGTTGTATTGTTATAGTTTGATACAGAATACAAGTTTCCATAAATTATTAATGTATTTACCCATTTTATGTATTCCAGGTCTTTGCGTAAAAACATTTACAAAGCCGGATAACAAGAAGGTATTCGTGAATATTTGTGTAACTGACGCTATTCCATGCCCCAGAGACATAAGCAATGAGGAACTCATGCAAATTCTTAGTTCCGAAGATCCTTCTAGCTACAGGGTGCCTATGAGCATTGGAGAAGGTAGAAATGAGGAGGATAATTCCGGATCCCCTGTTACAGTCTATGATGTGGCTGTAAACCCTGAGTTCTTCAAGAAAATTGAAAAGGATGATTTATTCCAAGTATTCTTTCTCACAGTTGTCTTTGAAGGCTTGCAAGATAAATATCAGTTTGTAATAGACATGCATAAGTACACAGTTTTAAAGAATAGGAAGTCTATTGGTACTCTGCAATCTCATAGAATACAAATAAGAGACATAAAGACAAGTGAGGATATACCTAAAGCTCCTCTAATTCAGGAGATAGATGATAAGTCTGTGGGACCAAAGAACAATGTACCTACAGTTAAAAAGATGGAATTGGAGTTTAGACTGAGACGTGAACCACCAACAGGAGAGATTGAATACTTGTTAGCAGAGTTTAAAATTCCTCCACATGCAAGTATCTATTTTAAATATTTATATGCTGCTCACATTAGATATAATATATGGGGGACATGATCATGTTGAATATTTAAAGATTACTGTTTATTGGAAGGTTTCAGTTATGTTTTTGTCAAAATGTTTTGTCTAGTTTTGCCTGAGCTAAGCTTGATCTAAGAGCTATTTGTATTCAGCTTTCATAGTAAGGATAAAAGTTAAAAATAATTATTAGTTAGCCACAAATAATGTTATTATAAGAACTCTCTGCCCCTAATATGACAGTAAATAATTGTGTGTAATTTTCAACAATGTTATATTTTTTGACAGATTGAAATGAAAGATCTGAACTTGGAAGTGGGTGAGGATCGTTTGGTGCTGGATTCTAAGGGACTGTTTGAGTTAGTTGACTTTTTCCTACCATGCAGTGTTGATCAAGATGTCATTGATGCTCACCTCAATAGGAATGATAATGTAAGTTTTAAAAGCAACTATTCTATACTAATACTATAAAAGTGAACAGTTTGTTTGTTCAAACATGATAATCTCAGGAACTATCTAACACAAAGATTTTTTAATTTGAACCAATAGTTCAAATTAAAAATCTTTGTGTTAGATAGCCCATTTATCGAGGAATCACACTCCAACCAATAGAATTGCCACATATGAAGTCGCGCTTGTTGAGAGTATTAATTTGAGGAGTAGATTGAGAGCAATGTTACCATTGTCTGACTGGCCTGTTGGTCTAGTGGTTAGTGACCCTGACTGCTAAGCCGATGGTTGAGGATTTCAATCCCCACCCAGGACAAAACTTTGTGTGATGAGCATGACGGTTTATTCTGTGTCTGGGTGTAATTTTTCTATTAATATATATGAATTTAGAAATGTCAAGCCATGCTTAGTTTGGGATCAGATGATGTCCCAAGATTAGGTAGTACCTGGATGACCGAGCCTCACTCGGTATTTTTTTTTAAACGACGTTTTCTAGAAATGAAACCAAGCTAGATCGATTTATCTCCCCTGAAACCCCCTGCATACTGAAATTCATGAAAATCGCTGGGGCCGTTGGCGAGATTCAGATTATATATATAGGTATATACAAGAGAATTGCATGTTTAAAGGTATAAGATTATTATTGTCAGGTCCATAAATGTCGCATCCCCTTATGGTGTATTATATAATTCTGTATGAACTTCATAATGTGGCACTTAACATCTTTAACATGCTATCTGATTGCAGTAAATTAATTTAATTTCATCAGATTTGAAAACTTCTAATTTAATTTGAGTCTTGATGAGCTATTTTCGAATTATTGGGAGACTAACACATTGCCATTGCCTATATAGGTACATTATGTTACTGTAAAAGCCGAACTATGACCAAAATATTACGGTTTTCCGCTATCACCTAAGATTTACCAAGTCTTAATGCAACAGGTCTGACAAATCAGATATTTAGATCTTTTAGAAAAAGATAAATCACAAAATGTTTGACACCAAATTGTTTATAGTAAATTAATAACACAGGTTCAATTTCCAAACCACCAATGTTAAGTGCATTATGGTGCTTCATATTTAAGAAAACAAATTAAAAACCTAAAATTAACTAGGCTTTCACAGTAATATAAATATTTTTTTAAACATTAAAGCATTTTAAAGACATGAACTTTGTTTCAGATGCTGTTTGTAAAGATGCCAGCTATACATTAGATTGAATTATGATGTTTGTGAAATGAGAACAAAACAAAAGAGGGAATACTGTATTTCCAATTTGTCATTAATGGAATTTATTATAATAAATGATTTACCAAATGAACATAGTATCTTTGACTAGCCATACTTGGCCTTTTGACACAGAACTATTTGTGTAATACATACATAATATGTAGTATTAGTAATAGACATGATAATTATTTACAAAATAGTTTTCTCCTGGGCATATATTAAGCTGCACAACACTATTAATTCAGTTTATAATTTAACTCAGATTAAGAACAATAACACCAAAATGTAGCTTTAGAAGTTTAAACTCACATTTTTATAATTATCATTAATATTTTATCAGGGTGTCCCACTGCTAATGTGAAAAAAAATCCCTGACTTTCTTTGGGCATTTTTTCAAATTTCCCTGACCAAGTAAAAATTAAGACAGCAAAAAAATTTTCAAAATATTTGAGTGATTTTTAAGAGGCTCACTTCAAGAAAATGGCTGTTCAGCAAATTTAAGAAAGTAAATTATAGCTCTTAAAAATTGGAACTGAACTTTTTTTTAAAGCATGTGTAAGATATACCTACACCTACTTTTTTGATCTACTGGTCCCCGAGCCAGGCACAAGTTTTGTCTATTGAAGTAAAAATGGAATGCATCTGAATTATAAGTTTTGAAATTAAAAATGGAACGAATCTGTAGGTTATCGCTGTTTAACCAGCCCACTAAACCGCAGCTGACGACGTTCATTATGTTTCATGATACAATTGTCTGAAGCATTTTACAAGTCATCCCGAAAAGAACTTGATCATGTAAATCTGTTGTCGGCTTGCGGACTACATGGACTTAGTTTTTCTTACTTTACCTTTATATCAACCCGATAACTTGTTTATTCAGATTTTTTTTTTAAAGACTGATACGAATACTTCTTGCTGAGATATAGGTCTTTGAATGTTATAAAGAGCAGAAGTAGCAATATGTGGGATTAGCACACACACAATCTTCAGGGAATGGGTTTTGAAGTAACTAAATACTGTGGAACTTGTGGAAGAGACGAACCATAGGGTCCCCTTTTTCTGAAAAAAGTTTATTGCTTGCTAAAAACTGTTTTTTCCTTAAACTTTTTTCAAATCTTATTTTTTTTTAATAATTCTAAAAGAATTAATACTATTGCGACAAAAATGTAAAAAAGCTGAGTTGATGGATTTCTCATTGTTACTCCTAAAAAAAAACAAAATAAAATTTAAGTTCAGATCCAAAAACTACTGATTTTTTTAAATTTTGAATTGAATGTATCTTCTTCAAGTTACAGCCTTTTGAAAATCACCCAAGGGAAAGGAGCATAATCACATGTATTTATTTTACAAAAAAATAAATAAAACGCATATAAAATAACTTCATTCCATAACAACTAAAATGTAGATCATTCCAAACCTGGAAAAAACATGATCCAGCAGTCAAGATAATTCTGGGAAATAAATAAATTACATCTTTCATTTTACAATCACTGGAATATTTTAGGACAATATATATTCTTAATTTTTTCTTGATTGTCCAGGTGGCCCCTTGATATCACTGACTTTCCTTGACTACATAGAGCTTCCCGAATTTCCAGAATGTGGACACCCTGTTTATAAATCATAATATATATTTAGGAACGATTAAGTTGTCCAGGAACATTTATTAAGTATATCATTTTTGACATTACAAAAGTTACTACATGTACACACATCAACAAAGTCTAGAGATATTGCGATTAAAACTCTACCAAATTTCATCAAAATCGGTTCAGCTGTTTGAGCGTGAAAGCGTAATAGAAAGTAACTCTGTCTAGAGTTATTTTCACATTTATAATATTATTTGTATGGATTTTGTTGATTATAAAAAAAACTATAACAAGTTTGTTAAAAAAACTAGGTATGGACTGAAGCCTCTGCGCTAGTTGCATCGCCGTATCGACATTATTGTAATTAAATTAAGTCAATTTTATAAAATTTTCAGATCTGTGTTGTTAAAACAACGTAATTTTTAGAATTAAGCAAATTTAATAATTTATTTAATAAAATAATATTAAATACTTTTAATTTTATTTTTAATTATAGATTATAAAATTAGGATTCTTTACCTAGTATAAAAAAAAAATATATTAAAAAATAGTTACAAAAAATACGGAATATCCCTAGACTTAGTTGATGTGTGTATACAAAAACTCTGTCTGATCCGATCCATTAAGGCACCTGTCCCACCAACGGCGAGAAAGCGAGTAGCGATTTAATCGCTCAAGAAACGTTTATTATTTATGTAGATTCAATGTAAACAAAAGAGATACAAGATATAAATAGTAGATCGCCGATGCGACAATAGTCAGATTGCGCGCGCTGCAGCGTCGGCCGCGGGAGTCTGCCGCAGACCTCGGAATCGGAATTTAACTTAAGCTAAATCTATTATAAGCTTCCTTTCTTAATTTCGGCCTTAGACAAACAATGGTGATAAATTACAAATCTTGAAAGGGGTATGCCCACCAGCAGTATCGCTAGTATTTACGTTGTGCCACAAGTTGATTAAATGTATAATTCTTGTTTCTAATTATAACGTTATTATATAATGATATGGAGTCTCACATTTGCCGGAATATTGAGATGCAATTATTAGTCTTTCTGTTTATTTATTTCCTTTTTTTTCGTATGAAGTTATTTTTAACGGTGGTAACACTATTACAAAAATAAAATCGTAATATCGATTAGGGTTATTATCGATTTTTATTAAATAATTAATATAGATACTTTATTAATTGTTGCACCGCTTGAATGTAAAGAACGATAATATTTATACACTATACTTTTTAATAAGCATATTCTTTGATATCTTTAGATTAGGACCCGGCTCGATTAAAAATAAGAACATACTAATGAATTTTAATAAAAAAATCGAGTAGGATATGACAAAAGTTACGGCAATTGGCGACACTGAAATGTAATGTCATGTCACGTTGTTGTTGTTGTTGTTTGGCGTCGGTCCATTATGAAAACAGTTTAAAGTATTAATAACAAATAGCTTTTGTTATTTCTTGTGTTGTGTATCATATTGTGGTTACATTACGTGAGTTTGAGATAGAGACTCCATATATACATAGTAACAATCAGAAATATTTTGTGAGACAGAGACTCGTACCAATATTGTGACAATTGTGAAGTGTTTGTGAGATAGAGATTCGGATTATATATCACTGCAAAGCTGAATTCATAGCCATAAACTAGTGTTACACATCATGTGTAATACATCATTAATACGCAATATCATAGTTATGTCCTATTTTCAAAAAAAAAGTGTATATAAATATTTCGATTTTCGAAGTTCATCCACCCATATCAATTAAACCCGGCAAATTAGGTAAATCATTGTTGGTTTTTCTTAAAGTGTATATTAATGTCTACATAAATCAGTAGTTTTCATCTTGGCACAACAAAATTTGTAGAGATACTAGATTCCATAGTCACTTGAACAATCGCCTTTATAACTATCAATTATAAGGATTGCACCTTGCGTGATCACAAGCGGACTCGCTCGTCGCAGCGATGATAAGACTCCGTAACCGGCCACTTCTTTTTTTACTCGAAATGTTAGGGTCACTACATATTGGCAAAATTAAGCACCTGCTAAAATCAGAATGTATAATATATACTACATAATATGATACATTTTTTTAGTATTGTTACTATGATTATCTACACGCCTCTTTCGAATCGAACACTATCATATCTAAACGCCTCATCTGTAAATTGTGTTTTAACAAGTATAGTGTACGTATATTAAAGTGACCATTTTACCTTTCGTGTCTTTCTGTGCTTATTTGGTCAGTTTAGTAGTAGATTTTATTGACAAATTTCACTACTGTGATTTTACAGTAAGTATAAACACCGTGATTTTAGAGTCATATTGGAGCCGAAAATTTTGAACTCCTATCTATAACCTAATCCATAAAAAATATTATATTAGTGTCATGAAATCGAGCCGCTGGAATGAACTGGATTGCGGCGGAGGACCGGAAGTGTTGTGCCCTAAGTTAGGAGAGGGCTGTGTCCAGCAGTGGACCGATACAGGCTGATACATTGACATTACATCGAGTAGCGTTCAAGTTACATTTATTTGTACGCAACGCAATAAATACAATTATGACATTTTTTTTTCCTATGGAACGCCTCAGAGCGAGGTAACGCCTCATTTTTTTCGTGCGTTCAGCCGGCTCCATCGAATTATAAGACGTTGTCATGTCAAAAAATATTATTTTTTTAATGAACAAGAGATTTTTTTTATAGACTAGGTTATTGATAAGGAGTTCAAAATTTTCGGCTCGAATACAACTACAAAATCACGGTATATATGTAGTCTATACTTGCATAATAGAACTTATTAACACTAATATCACATTAGTACAGATCCATCATAATTAAATGGAACATTACATATTAAGTATGAGATTGTGATGAGATTACAATCCATGTAAGTATGAATAGATAAGAAAAGATTAATTTAATACAGGTAATTAAAAAATAATTAGTACTTAGTTTCTATAGTAAATATCCCGGCCTAAATAACTTATCTACTATATCAGGTTCACTACTAGAGTTAGCTATTTTAACAGACAGTTAAAGATAAGGTATTGAGACCGGCCGTTAGTTTGATCAAACATATTATTCTCTAGTGAAAAATTATTTACTAAATATGCAGTGGCGGCATAAACTCCACTCTGAATAATAAGATGTTGTTTATAATTACAATTTACTAATTGTTCTATGCGAGATTCGCCTAAAATTCATCGTGTTTTATATCAAAACTCTTTCTTTCGGAACCCGCAAGCAAATTTTGATCATATTTAATGAGATGAGGTCTGATTTCTCGTAGGATTGTCTCGTAGTCTTTCACTTGTATGGTGATGACGGAGCTGAAGCGTTGATTTTGGTTTCTGTTGAGGTACAGCCGGAGGGACGGGTAGCTCATGATTTGTTCGTGTTGGCACAGGCTCCTTTCATTTACGCAGTTGACCTTTCCTAGTTGAACGGCGTTCTTTAGAAGCTGAAACAAAAAATAAATATTAAAGAAATACAATCTAGCTTTTAAACTTTGTCACCGGACAAGTAACTTCTTCAAGAATAAAGCTAAAATCATATCCCATCACAGGTAGAGTTTACCTGTGACCACGGCCGTTGCAATACGTTCGAAACGTCGGGCAATAAAACAAAGGTATATAGCCTTAAAATAAATCGCTAAAGTTAAAGTTTACGAACATATAAAATGCTTTATTTCCTGAGTCTGGATTTCAAATTTTTCTATCTTTCAATAATGCAATTATTGTATTTGTAAAGTAATTGGCAAGAAATGCCTATAAAAATTACTTCAATATAAAATGCTATCTATACTGAGAAATATACCTTGAGGAGTTTGTTTGTTTGAATGCACTAATCTTCGAACATGCTGGGCCGATTTATATGAAGTTTTTGACGGTAAATTTAAGCTGGAGAAAGGTAAATTATAGACGATACTTTAGAAGCTAGTTACAAATAATGTATTATTGAGATTAAAATCATTATAGAGAAGCCGCTAGTATTAAATGTATGGAGAAAAAATCGTCTTAGGCGGGACTCAAACCTGCGACCTTAGGGGTACCGGGTATCGGCCTTAAGCCGTTACCAACTCCGGCACCGAGACACGCCTGACAGGGATACAAGCGTTACGACTATATCTCGATAAGACGAGTTAGCAGTTATGTCTAGATCGCATAGTCGAATTTATCCTCCATCAAACACGGTAGATGGCATGACGATTGCCATAAATTCGACTTTGTCAGGCGTGTCTCTGTGCCGGAGTTGGCTTAGGGCGGGTACCCGGTGTCCCAGGAGCTTGCCTCACTCCGCGCCGCTTGCATCACTGCGCGGAGGTCCTATACCCGCAGCAGGACTCGTCACCGCGATGTCCATGAGGAGAGCCAGCTTAATGAGGCGTATCGACAGGCGAGGGACGTCTTTAAGCTGGCTATCTGTCGCGCCAAGGAGAGGGCGAGAGAGGAGATGCTGGAGGGTTTCGACCGTGACCCCTGGGGTCGCCCATATCGAGCGGCGCTGAACAAGCTCCGCTCGTCGGCCCCCCCCCTTACCGAGACTCTCCAGCCCAGCTTCCTTGCGGAAGTGGTCGAGGGCTTATTCCCGCTGCAGGCAGTGCTCTGCCTGCAGCGGGAATAAGCCCTCGGAGACCGTCGCCGGGGGCGTGTGCTCACGCCCCCGGCGATGGTCTCCGAGGGTGAGACCGATGACCGGGAGGCCGACACAACTGTGCCGCCTGTCACCGAAGCGGAGGTGGGCGCGGCTGTTCTCCGAATGCGTTCGAAGAACACCGCCTCCGGGCCGGATGGCATTCCCGCCCGGGTGTTGGCTCTGACCCTCGACCACGTGGGGGACCGCCGCAGGGGACTGTTCGACGTGTGCCTGGCGTCCGGACGGTTCCCTGACTGCTGGAAGGCAGGGAAGCTGGTGCTCCTTCCGAAGCCGGGACGGCCTCCCGACTCAATTGCGGCGTACAGGCCTATCGTGTTGCTAGACGAGGCGGGGAAGTTGCTGGAGAGGATTCTCGCTACCCGCATCGTCCGGCATTTGAACGAGGTCGGCCCCGATCTGTCGGACGCTCAGTACGGCTTTCGTGCTGGGCGCTCGACCATTGGGGCCAACCTGCGCCTGAGGGCTGCATCGGAGGAGGCCGTCGCCGGTGGAGGAGTGATGTTGGCGATATCACTCGATATCGCCAACGCCTTCGGGTCTCTGCCATTCAGCTGCATCAGAGAGGCGCTCCGGTATCATGGAGTGCCCGCGTACCTGAGGCAGCTAGTGGCAGACTACCTCGAAGGCAGGAGGATCCTGTACGAGGACCGAGAGGGTGAGGTAATCCGCAGGGACGTTTCGTGCGGTGTTCCACAGGGCTCTGTCTTGGGGCCCCTCTTGTGGAACATCGGCTACGACTGGGCCCTGCGGTGTGGTTTCTCCCCCCGGGATTGGGGTCATCTGCTATGCGGATGACACCCTCATCACGGCCCGGGGTGGGAATTTTGAGGAGGCGGCGCGCCTGGCCAACCTAGGGATTTCCCGAATGGTCGGGCGCATCGAGGCGTTGGGGCTTAGGGTGGCCCTTTCCAAGACGGAGGCCCTATTATTCCATGGGCCCCGTCGCGGTCCACCTGCTGGCGCCTCGATAGCCGTCGGCTCGGTCCTCGTACAGGTCCGGGCCCAGATGAAGTATCTGGGCCTAGTGATAGACGGGCGGTGGCTCTTCGACGAGCACTTCCGCATTTTGGCGCCTAAGCTCGAGGCTACTGCGACCGCACTGGGGAGGCTGTTGCCGAACCTGGGCGGGCCTAGTGCCTCGAGTAGACGGTTGTACACGGGGGTGGTACAGTCAATGGCTCTCTACTGTAATCTGCCTCGCCCGCGGCCTCCCGTTGAGGCGCGGCACCCTGTGTGTATCCAGGGGCCGCGTGGGTGTGAAATGCCCGGAACGCAACAACATCGCGTCCGGGCATTGCCACTGAGCGGGCCGCCGACGGCATAACAAATTCCGGCGGCCCGTTCGCGAAGGTGGCGAGCGATACACGGCGGGTTTTTTAGTGGGTGCAAACCCCACACTACCTCCATCGTCTTCCCCGGACGGTGGGGGTGTTCGTTAGGATTTTTTCCCGCCAACAAAAAAAAAAAAAAAGGGCGGGTACCCGGTACCCCTAGGGTCGCGGGTTCGAATCCCACTTGAGACGAATTTCTCCATACATTTGATATATTTGCATTAGTATAGAATGCTTTAAAAACTACAAAAAGTAATCAAGTGTATTTATCTGTATGTACTTACAATGCCAGCTATCGCGAAGTCTGAGAACATTTCGTAGCATCTATAACATCTCGGCGAGTGGAAGTATAGCAACCAAGGTTTCTTGCCACTGAAAAATAAGCAGACTTGTGTTCTGTGTGTTTTGTTGCTTAGTTATATAATTCAGATCAACACCATTAAGTATTATAAACTTTAATAATATTTTAAAATTTTCTAACTTCAAAACTATAAAATGAGAGGGAATAAACGGTAGTTAAAACTGTTTTTCTATTTATTTACTGACTATATTGTCGTATTTACAAATTTACTGAGACTTCCACTGGCACCTTTTTTGAAATTTAAGTGTTGTACAGTCCTAAACTGTGCATGTTTTATGTTTTAGTTGTCGCTGCAGCGTTCGCCAAATGCGCGTTTATAACAACTTATCTAATATATAAAATTCTCGTGTCACAGTTTTCGTTGCCATACTCCTCCGAAACGGCTTGACCGATTTTGATGAAATTTTTTGTGCTTATCCGGTATCTATGAGAATCGGCCAACATCTATTTTTCATCCCCCTAAGAGTTTGTTTGTTTGTTTGAACGCGATAATCTCAGGAACTACTGGGCCGCATTGAAAAAATATTTTATTGTTGGATAGCCCATTTATCGAGGAAGGCTATAGGTTATAACATCACGCTACGACCAATAGGAGCGGAGCAGCAAGGAAAAATGTTGTAAAAAAAAGGGAAAATTTACGCAGACGAAGTTGCGCGGGTCAGCTAGTATCATATATAATACGGCCAGTGCGGTCACAACAACCGAGAAAGAACAGTTAACTACGGTACTATTGTAACTAAGTATAACTTACGTAAAAATTAACTAGTTAAGTGATTGATTCTGACACGTGATCTTTTACTTCTGCACTCCAAAATCTCAGTCAAGTTGTACAACCGTACAAGTTAAGCAACTTATGCTGCTGACTGTATAGCAAATCTCACAATGTTTACTATTTAAATAATAAATAGATCTTACCTAGATGGATTTAACTCTTCAGCAATCACTTTCTTACTGAATGTTTGCCAGTTCAACTTTTGTATTGAATCATCGATGTACTCGAGTGCCCACTCTAATATGTACGGGGCTTGGGAAAGATGTTGTAAGCTTGCACTGAAAAATATTAAATGCATGTTAGATTGAAATACTCTTTGCACCACTACATAATATTGTAAATAATATTATAAACTGCCTCTGTGGCGCGGTGGAGTTTGTCCGACTGCTACGCAAGAGGTCGTGGGTTCGATTCCCACACGGGCCACCACTTTGTGTGATCCACAAATTGTTGTTCCGAGTCTGGGTGTTTGTGTCCGTGACTTGTATGTTTGTAAAGTCCCCCGCGACACAGGGCTTGTAACCTAATGCGGGAGCCGTCTTTTAAAAAACAGAAACAGAACAGAAATGTAGAATGAATGGTCTCCTAACCGATGTCGGTTACGGCGGCCGATCTCATCAGAGATCAGCCAACTACGCGGGAGATATGGTGCACAAGTGTATGTACACATGTAACCATATTTCCTAAAATATACAGACACACTGTTACAGTTTTTTATCTTACTAGTGAAAATTTACTTATCTTGCGAGCATTAAGGGATAGAAAAATTTGAGATCTAGTAACATAGTCCAGCAGAAGAACCTTTACAACACCTACAATAATTGCATTTTTGAAAGATAGAAAAATTGGAATCCAGACTCAGGAATCGAACCCGAGACTTCCGTAGCCAAACCGGGGCCTACGGAAGTCTCGGGTTCGATTCCTGAGTCTGGATTCAAATTTTTCAATCTTTCAAAAATGCAATTATTGTATTTGTAAAGTCTTTGGCAAGAAATGCCTATAAAAATTACTCTTTACAACACCATCAAAAATCCCCAAGACCGAAATAGAAATCAAAAACTTTATAGAAAATCTACAATCACATATAGAAAATATAGAAACAGACTGTTTTGATATTCAAACGTACTACAATAGACTAGAAAGGGGCTTAAAATACGAAAATAATAGACACTCTCCGCAACACAATATTTTCTCCAAAGACACAATTCAACTAATAAAACGACGAATGGAATTACAAAACACAAAGAATAAAACCAAAGACATGAAAAAAGAACTCAGCAGAATATATAAAGAGACAAATAGATCAATCCGTAAGGACTACAGCAACCATAGACATGAGGTTATTACAAGAAATATCAAGAATTTTAGAAGTGCCAAAAAAGCAAATATAGAATTAACTATACACAAATCATGGATCCAAAAACTCGAATAATCCAAAAACTCGAATATAACTCTCTAGTAACAACATGTAGGAAAGATATAATAGACCATGCAACAGACTTTTAAAAGAACAAGCAACCCACACAAACACGATAGAATACATCAGAAAAATTGAATACTCAGAAGTTTACGAACAGATAAAAAAGCTGAAGGCTGAAAAGAGTCCCGGACCAGACGGAATATGCAACGAAGTTCTTAAAATAGGAGCACCAGTCTTAACACATCATATGACGCATTTGTTTATTATGATACTGGATGAAGAAAAATTACCAAAACAATGGTGTTCATCAGACATAATTCTACTGTTCAAGAAAGGAAGCCCTTGGGATATAGGGAATTATAGACCCATAAGCCTGCTGGCAGGTGTATATAAACTATTTTCATCAATAATCACTATTAATAATAAGAATATCTGACAGTATTGATAAACAACAACCTAGGGAACAAGCAGGATTCAGATCAGGCTTCAGCACAGTGGACCACATACAGACAATAGAACAGGTCATAGAAAGATACAGAGAATACAATAGACCACTGTACGTAGCCTTCATTGACTACAGCAAAGCTTTTGACAGCATTAGCCATTGTTCAATTTGGAAAGCACTACAGCAGTTAGATATCAACTACAAATACATTAATATCTTAAAATATATTTATACAAATAGTACGAGTAGAGTGAAATTAGAAACGAAAGGAGACGAAATTAACATAGAACGGGGAGTAAGACAGGGAGACCCTCTATCCCCCAAACTGTTTATAGCAATCCTAGACAGTGTTTTCCAAAAACTCGACTGGAAAAACAGGGGTGTGTACATAAACGGGCACTATTTAAATTATCTGAGGTTCGCCGACGATATTGTTATTATTGCTGAAACTGCCAAAGACCTGGAGGAAATGATGAGATCACTAGATTGCGAAAGTTCTAAAATCGGCCTTGAAATGAACGTAAATAAAACTAAAATACTAACTAACAATCGTGAACGTCCAATAGTGATAAAAGATAACTGTATAGAATATGTCAGAGAATACATTTACTTGGGGAAGCAAATATCATTCAATACATCAAATAACGAAGAAGAAGTAACACGAAGAATTAACACAACCTGGAAAAAATTCTGGGCGTTAAAAGAAATTTTAAAAGGGAACTACAGTTTGCACACGAAGAGGACAATTTTTGATACGTGCTTATTACCCTGCTTGTTGTATGGCTGTCAAACATGGGTATTTACAAATAAAATAAAACAAAAAATCAAATGCAGTCAAACACCAATGGAAAGGAGCATGTTGAAAATTAGAAGAATACAAAAAATTAGAAGCGATAGTATTCGTCAAAAAACAAAACTCACAGATGCTCTCAGGCACGCGCTACTACTTAAGTGGAGATGGGTCGGACACATCTCACGATACCCAGACAAAAGGTGGACCATCGAAGCTACACAATGGAAAGGACCAATAGGAAAAAGGAATGTGGGTCGGCAATTGAGACGGTGGACTGATGACCTAATACAAGTAGCAGGAAATGACTGGATGAAGTCAGGCAAGGACAGGGAGTCATGGAAAAGGATGGAGGAGGCCTTTACTCAGACAGGGGTTCAGATTTCATAATAAAATTATTAACATTAATCATAAGTAACTTTCTTAAATTTAAGCAATAATCTAACAAATATTGTAATAAGTAGAGAGATCTGGAATAAATGGCTTTATTATTATTATTAACATAGTCCAGATAGGTGGTTCGCTTCTGGCCCCGGTTTGGCTACGGAAATCTCGGGTTCGATTCCTGAGTCTGGATTTAAAATTTTTCTATCTTTCAAAAATGCAATTATTGTATTTGTAAAGTAATTGGCAAGAAATGCCTATAAAAATTACTTCAAAGTTTTCCCTGTGCCCTAAACGGGCGTGTTAGGGAGACTACGCATATAAGCGGTCCTACACATGTTCGGCTTCATTAACAAGTGCTGATCGGGTAGTTCAAAAAAGCCGAGCGGCGTTTTCCCCGAACGTTCATAATCCACATACACTGGCCGGATTGTGACGAATGATGCCGGCCCGAGCGTGTGTGTAGCTTCCCTTAGGTTTCATTTTGATTCATATTTGGAATTCCTGTTACAACTCTTCAAGGGTTCAAAAATCACAAGCCTACGAGTATATCATGATAATTATCATCTGTGTGCCAAATTTGATAAAATTGCGTTGATAAATCAGTTAGAAACGAGTTTTTTATATACTTGATCAGGCAAAAATAATATTTGTTTACAAAATAATAATATAAAATAAAAAAAGGGGCGGTAGCCTAATAGCTAAGGCTAAACGGACTCGCAATCGTGAGATCGCGAGTTCGAATCTTACCCATTATACTACCGACGTGAATCCACTTTCAACACAAGCCTGGATTAACAGGATTGCTAGTAATGTGGGACCACAAAGACAAAGACAAAGACAAAGACATTTATTGCATAAACTGTGTACATAGATGACAAGAAAAACAATTAGTTCCAACAGTCTGCCCGTACGGGCGTTGCAATTTCTTATTTAAATAGGTAATTCAAAATTGTACAGTACAGAGATTGTTACTTAGTGGCAAAATATTCAGACATGTTATAAAAAGCATTATCAGTTAGCCATTTTTTCAATGTTTTTTTAAATAACATTCCTTCTAGTTTTTTAATCTCTATGGGTAAGTGATTAAATACTCTGATTGCTGTGATGTATGTGCTT
Source organism: Herminia tarsipennalis (assembly GCA_945859575.2). Classification (NCBI taxonomy): domain Eukaryota; kingdom Metazoa; phylum Arthropoda; class Insecta; order Lepidoptera; family Erebidae; genus Herminia; species Herminia tarsipennalis. The sequence goes on along the minus strand of OX243834.2, from coordinate 24,527,266 downwards.
TTATAATAAATCATATTCTTTATATTAGGTAAAACTAAATTATATTTGTATTTATTTCTTAAATTACATTTGTGATGACACTTGAGATCAAAATATGATATATTATTTTTGACAAACAGACACAGCTCCAACAAGTAAATGCCCGTAAGTGTAAGGAAACCTTCTTTGGTAAACACAGATCTTAGTGACTCGATATTTCGCATATTGTAGATAGTACGAAGACATCTTTTTTGTAAGATGAAGGTGGATTGTATATCAGTCGAATTACCCCAGTATATAATACCGTAAGTCAGTAAAGGAAACACATAACCATAATAAGCTGACTTAGCAGTGTTTTCAGAGGTCGTTTCAACAAGTATGGATAAAGCATAACTGAAGGTTGATATTTTTTTATTTATCTTCTCTATATGATTCTTCCAATTTAAATGATGATCGATCGTGACACCTATAAAGTTGATATGATCAACCTCTTCTATGTTAGTGCCTGAATTTAATATATTTAACTTCGGTGGTTTAGTTTTGTAATTTCTAAATTCTATGAGCTTAGTTTTTGTAAGATTTACCTTTAAATTTATAGCTTTTAGCCAGCTTGTCACAGTATTCAATGTATTATTTATTTCAATTACGTATTCATTGTCATTTAAATTATCATTACAAATAAAAATAGTGGCATCATCAGCATACATTACGCATAAATGGTTTATTAATTTTGGAAGATTATTTACATAAATTAAGAATAATAACGGTCCCAGAATGCTCCCTTGAGGGACACCTAGCAATACGTTTTCAAATACAGACTGTGTAGAATTCAAAGTTTTGTTACGTTTGTCATATGATTCAATAACTGTAGCTTGTTTTCTATGTTTTAAATAAGAATCTATTAGGTTTCTAGCTACACCTCTAATTCCAATAACATCAAGTTCATTTAAGAGGATGTCAAATTGAACGCAGTCAAAAGCCATTGACATATCAAGAAATACAGCGGTGCATCTCTTTTTTTTATTCATGTTATCCCATATGCTATCGAAAAGCTTGAAAATGGCCGATGAAGTGCTTTTATTTTTCTGAAAGCCGAATTGATAGGGGCTTAGCACTTGGTGACGGTCAAAGAATGTAATCAACCTATTATGTATGACCTTCTCAAAGATTTTGGAAAAACTAGGTAAAAGAGCTATAGGTCGGTAATTGTTCATATCCCGTTTGTTTCCTTTTTTATATAAAGGTTTAATTACGGCTATCTTTAGACAGTCTGGGAATACACCAGTTTCTAGCATAAGATTTATAATATAAACAAGGACATCTGCAGTATATGTTATACTATTCTTAACAATATTTACTGGAATACCATCTACACCATAGCTAGTTTTATTTTTGAGATTATTCGCAATGTTTACAACTTCACGTCTATCGACTGGGAAAAGAAAAATGGAGAACGAGTTTCTTTCTATGGGTAGTTTGTTCTTATACTCGACATTCGGATTATAATTTTGTGTAACATATAATTTATTGAATGAGTTTGCTATATTTGTTGGTGATCTGATTTCTTCGTTATTATGATGAATGTAATCAATAGTAGGTTTTAATGAGTTTGTTGCTTGGGTATGTTGTTTTATTAAAGCCCAGCTAGCTTTGGTTGTATTATCACTATTTTTTATGTATTTTATATTAGATAACTTTTTCGATTCTTTTATAACTTTTTTCATAATATTACAATATTTATTGTATTTTTGTTTAATATTTTTACAGTTATTTTTTTTGGTTTGCAAATATATTTTTCGTTTATTTTTACTTGATGTAACAATACCTTTAGTTTTCCATGTAGTTTTTTTTTTATATGTAATTTTCGTTTTAATTATAGGAAAGCATAAATTAAAAATGAGTGAAAACAGTTCAATGAATTTCATGTAGGCCGCATTGACATCTGATTCTTGATATACCTCTTGAAATGTTATTTGAGCTATGTATTTTAGAAATAAATCCCTATTTTCCTTTATATTCCGTCTATTTACATACCAAAATTCTTCTTTAAAACTCAAACTACAAGGTATTTTGATAACTTGACCAGTATGATCCGAAATACCTAGGTCTAGAATTTCTGTTATACATTTTTTATGGTTTGTGATGATGTTATCGATACAGGTAGCGAATTGTAAAGTTATTCTAGTTGGATTTTGTATAGTTAATTTTAAATTAAATTTATTTAAAATGTCCACGAATTGTTTACTTTTTGTGCTTACAGAAAGTGTATCCACATTGAAGTCTCCTAAGATGAATAGTTTTTTTTGCATATTTCTAGGCCTAATAGTTAGCTTGAATAATAATATCTCGAGTTTGTCAATAAATAATTGGAAATTACCATTTGGAGTTCTATACATACATAAGATATCCCAATTTGTGTCTGGAATGTGTATACCACAACACTCAAAATGTAGTTCTGTTGAGAGTTCAGTTATCCAGTCCAATTTATGGAAACATATAGAATGTTTAACGTATATACATACTCCACCCCTCCGTTTATCCTTTCTAGAGAAATAATTAGCCAACCTATATCCAGGGAGTTGTAATATTTCTGCACATTTGTCTAGAAAAAAGGTTTCGCTTGCACAAAAAATGTCAATATTCCTAGAGTGTAATAAGAGCTCTAGTTCACTTGCTTTAGATTTCATACCTTGAACATTGTGGTGTAATAAAGTGAAATAATTATTAGACTCTAAATTATTAGGTACGAAAAAACTCCGTTTCTGTTTGGGTGGCGACATTTAACATAACCGGAGTTGAATAATGATCAGTTTGGGTAGCGATAGCCGTACAGTTTCTACTAGTCTTTACATTTACATTATTTTTATATTGTTCGTATCTCTGTTTATGGTACAAATGAAGTATGTTTCTTAATAAATATCTAGAAAGAGTATAAATAAATGAGTTAAAAGAAAGTACACCATCAATGCCTATGAAAGTACTATGTGCAAATTGAGAGCATATATGTTGACATAATTCATTTAGTTTTACTTCATTTAAATTTCTGTTTTGATGAATGTTACACACTAAGACATTTGTATGAGTCAGTTTGTTCACATAGTAATATAAGAGAGATTGTACATGAATAGGATTTTTATCGTTACTGCCACACATCAATATTACATAATCGTATTTATCATAGTCACTACATAGATCTAGACAGGATTCTAGTAGTCTATCAGTTGTAGCTCCGGGTTTACTGATACATGTGACAAAATATGACGGGCCTGTAAGACTTTGAAGCATATTTCTTAGGTTTGAGCTGTATCGATCCGTAAAAATTACAATTCTTTTTAATTTTGAGTATGTTGTAGTGTTGGTTTTTTTGAGAATATTAATGGGTAATGCATTCGGAGAACTATCATTGTCTGCTTTTATACTGTAAGTTTTTTCAAGCGAGTCACACGTGGTAGTATTCACTTTTTCTGATACGAAGTTACAAGTCATATACTCTACACTATTTTCATTCTGAGGAGTGTCGCTTTTAGATTCAGATTCCATAAGGTTCTCAATAGAGTCTGTGCTAAACAGTTTCTTACGACTTTTCCTCTTCCTAGTTGTACGAGTAATAGGAGTATTATTTTTGCATAGAGTTTTTAGATGATCAATCTTCGATTGTTGACTTAAAATGGTTTTTTGAAGGGAAAAGTTTTCTGCGTTTAAAATATCAATTTCACTTTGAGATTGTTCTAGCTCCATTTTAGTTTTCAATAGTTCCTCTCTTAGCTCCTCAACTTCATTATTTAATAAGATTTTAGACAGGTCTGGCAAACTTCGCCCAGAAATGGAATGGTTAAGAACAGTAGAGGTATTTATTGTGGTTTCATGGCTGTTCGGGGATTCTGTTTCTTTGTTGTGTTTCCGTCGCTGTGTAATGTTTCTTTCGCCCGAGTCCATTATTCTATGCACTTTTCTTCTTCAAGACAAATAATATGATGTATAATAATTGTAAAAATGGTGAAAATTAATAAAAATGTTCAAAACACAAAAAAGGAAATAAATAAAAAAGTTCACAAAAAGTCAACATTGACTAGGATTCGAACCGCCGCCTACTTGCATGCGATGCTAGTACCGTACGCACTAAGCTACGGACTATACCAATAGACAGGTCTAAATTTTGACTTATATGGAACAAGTCATTAGCGATGTTCGCAACTGCGGTAGGTATAGATCGGTTATCGGTTCACACTAATGAGTCCAAAGTTCAGTCTTTTGTTAACACATCCAGTGACTCATTAAGAATTCGAAATTTTAACAGATTTTGTATGCACTTTTTAACGTTTTTACACTTAATACACAGTAAATCAAATAAACTATTTATACTACACGATGTATAGTCCGTTTTTTAATGTTTTGAAATAGGTTTTGTCTGATTAAAGTCACTTTTTTAACACTTTTTTAATTTTATTTTGTAGACAAAAGTTAAACACGTCTTCCTTGCACAAAATCGTACGGAGCACGATTCAAATTCCACATTGCTAGATATCTTTAAAAAAAATTGAAGACTGGCATGGTGTTTTTATTGCCTTGTTATTTTCTCCGCTTTTTTCATTGCTTGCGAAAAGGCATTATATATAAATGTAGAGTTATGACTTTTCAGAAGTGTAGTAGTTTTGCTTCCTAAGTAAATAAAAAAAAAATTATGAATTAATAGTAATACCTGTAGTGATGTCCAGAGGCGAGGGGATACAGCCGCACGGTGGGCGACCTCACGTTGTGACAGAACCCGTCGAGTTTGTTCGCGCAGTTCAGTACACCCACGCGGACGAACTCTAGCGGCCTCAGCTGATAAGGAAGCGGTCAGTTTTTAATATAATGTCAACTAAGTAGGAATATTTTTATACACAATTGCGCATAGGCTTGAATAAATTATCCAATTAATGACATTGTGTCATATTTGCAATACTAATTTATTAGTGTCGTTAAATTTATAATGAAGTGTACAGTTTTCACACGTAATTTTGTCATTTTTGTTCGCTTATTGGGCTGTCCCTCTGTGCAGATAATTTGTGAACAAGCCAAATTATTACAAAACCTAAAACCCGACTGCTTAAAATTAATAACTATCCATCAAGCCATTTAGGCTTTAAAGCGTGCCAATGAAATATACCTACTACTACCTGAAATATACATATTATATACATACTCTCGTAAAACATAACCTTCCTTCTTATCCAGTCGGGTAAAAATGAGCAAAGCTGTCACCGTTGGGATTTAATGAAATATTTTTGGAATTTTGTTTGGTAGTTTTGTGACCAATGAATTGTGTTGTTCAAGTTGTAAGTGTGATGTAGATAGATATTTCGAAGGAGTTGACTCACATTAGTAGTTAAACATATGATACTACTAGCTTTCGCCCGCGGCTTAGCCCGTGTTAACTTTAAACTGTCATTTCACCCCTTTAAAGATTTGTTTTAAGCTTTGTAGCGCATGCCTATATTATAACAACTATCTGTGTACTAAATTTCAATCAATCCATTCAGAAGTGTGAGTTGTGTGTTGATATATCAGTCAACCAGTTTCCTCTTATACCTCTTAAATACACAGATAGCTGATCCTCGCAACTTCGTCCCCGTCACACGAGAGGGCTAGAGAGATTGGGCCTCTAAATACAATCCTAAAGGAGCTGAAACACCAAATTTCACCAATATTCATTGAGAAGTTGAGTAAAATGCCTGTGACATACGGACGGATAGGCAGACAGACAGACAGACGGAGATGACGAAACTATAAGGGTTCCGTGTTTTAGCCGTTTTGGCTACGGAACCCTAAAAAGGTAATAGTGGGTCAACCTGTACCGTTTACGCAGCGCACGAAACAAAAGCTCTCAAAACGAATATTTTTCACCCGTTTTTGCAACATTTTTCATTGCTGCTCCGCTCTCCTATTGGTCGTAGCGTGATGTTATATAGCCTTCCTCGATAATTGGGCTATCCAACAGTAAAATATATTTTTAATTCGGACCCGTAGTTCCTGAGATTATCGCGTTCAAACAAACTCTTCAGCTTTATAATATTAGTATAGGCAACTCCTTCGAAATCGGGCGGCGCTAAGTGTCGACACGCGGCCACACATTAAGACTGTGCCAGGGTTGTTACAAAAAACATCTTTTTTTTTTTCGAATGTAAATATTGTATCCAGGTCGGATCTAAGGGGGGCGGGGGGCAAGCCGTGGTACGGGCGCCACTTGTAAAGGGTACCAAATGGCATGTTGAAGTGGTACAAACTGCTATGTTGATGGGAGCGCTAAATCGGGTGAAATTTTTTGCACCCCCTCCACATCGCACGAGGTCCTCACAATGGCGGTATTGGGTGAAACGAACTCACCCTCCACCCCATCGTAAGCACGTTCTCCGAAGGTGAAGAGCGCTATCATCAAGTTTTTGCCTCGCAATAATCCAAGATCCGGCAAAGTATTGTAATTAAGTATATATGTATAAAATAATTGACAAAACATGTGTATAAAAATGTCTGTGTTTAGTGTTTACCTTCTTAGCAACGCTCATCCACTCGCTAGCGAGCGCGTCGCACTGCGGCCCGCAGCGCGGCGGCAGGAAGGCCACGAGCCACGTGTGCGAGCGACTAGACGCGTCCAGGATCTCCAGGATTTGTTTTTCATCCAACTGTAAATCTGTTGAGTTTTAGAAACGTTTGAAATTCAATTATTGGGTAAGTAAAAGGTTGAAATATTTATAAAAAGGTTTATATATTTTAAACCTTTAATTCACGCGACTAAGTCCAGATATACAGATGAGTTTGAATTGAGTCGACAAAGTATGTACTGGCTGATAGGTAGGGATGTAAGGAATAACTTAGGCTACTTTTTATCATCACGGTAACGTTTAGAAAGAGAGAGAGAGAGGTCTACTGGAGACCTAAAACATTATAAAAAATGTATATCGCAAAGGCATTTGACAGAGTCTGGCACGCAAGTCTGTTTTACAAGCTTCCCGCATACGGTATCCCTCCCGGCTTCTGCAATTGGATAGCGGACTTTCTGAGTAAGCGGTCCAACAGAGTAGTTGTAGAGGACTGCTCATCGGACCTCATGGCTATCGACACCGGTGTTCCTCAGGGTTCAGTCCTCTCTGCGACTCTGTTTTGTTCCACTTCAACGATTCGCTAATGCCCGGTGTCTTCGGGTATGCAGATAGTAACACAATGTCAGAGGTATCTTTTCAGTGCGGGAGCCAGAAGAGATGATGTCTTTTCCCACAGAGTAGCCATGGTAGAGCGTACGAGTTCGACCTTAAACCTCGTTTCCCAATGGAGAATCGACAATCTGGTCGAACTCAATGCTACCAAAATGCAGGCGTGTCTCTTGAGTGCGAAGAAGAGTCAATTAGACCTGACTTCTACTTTCCGGGGTAAATCTGTCTCAGTTACCGATAACCTTTGATCTCCTGGGCCTAGGGTTAACCCTAGGCCCAGGAGATGAGTCATCGTCTAGTCTCAACTTCGGCGCTAATATGAGACCTGCGCACAAGTTGCTGCCAAGAAACTGGGCGTCCTAAACCGGGTGAAGAGGTACTTCCCTCCAGGACAGCTTCTTACTTTATATAAAGCACAAGTCCGTTCTTGCATGGAGTATGGTAAAAAAGATCCACAACTTTCAACATCGGCGTAACATGGCCTGCTTGTCGGTGTTCTACAGATTATACTACGAAGAGTGCTCACAAGAACTCCAGGCACTGATCCCGTTGTCTCCTTTCCATCATCGTACATCTAGGCCCACTGCAGGCTACCATCTTCACGTTGTGGCTATACCCACCTGTCGCACAAAGCGGTACGCGCCTACATTTGTAAAGTGTAAACCCCCTACCGGCGTCAGTGTTTCAGATTAATTATGAAACGGCGACAATAGATCGGTAGGTTCAGATCAGAGGTTCCTGACTCAGTGGCAACCGAACCGGCCTATAAATGGGGTAACCATTTTCAAGAGCACATTGAGCCGTCATTCTTGCGTCTGCTGTCGGACCAATCTCTCCGGTTGTGTTTACTACACTCATAGCCTGATAGTGATTTCCGTACTATCAGGCTATGAGTTTAGGGGAATAGAGAGTGCACTTGTGTCTGCGCACACACTTGTGCTCTATAATATCTTCTGCGTAATTGATGAGATTGGCCGCTGTTACCGATATCGGTTAGGATAGGAGACCCTAATTCCAAAAAAAAAACTGGCAACATTTGAATAATTATTTAGCGACTAATATACGTAGGACACTCAGAAAGTATTGAGAAACTAAAAAACTAACGTCTTTGGATAAAATATTTTAATCAAATCTTTTCAAAGAAGGTACCACCAGCCTCTATACAAAGTTTCATGCGTCTGAACCAATTTTCAAAACATTTTTTCCAGTCCACCGCAGATACCTCTTTCACGGCATTCTCGAACGCTGCTAGCGCGTCTTCCGGCGATGAAAACTGTTAATTCTTTCCTTTCAGCTGATTTTTTATTTTAGGGATTAAAAAGAAGTCACACGGTGCCTTCACAGGACTGTAAGGAGGGTGACCCAAGACTCTGACCGATGTTGTGTCCAGGAAGTCCCTCGTTGTGAGCGCTGAGTGCGCGGGCGCATTGTCATGGTAAAGCAGTACCCTGCAGAGCCCGGTGTACGGTCGCTTGTTGCTCATTGCAGACCAAACTTCTGGCATGCATTTTGTGGTATACCGTTCGGCGTTGATGCTGCTTTGGTCTCGTAATGGAATTGAAACCAGATACCCGGTCAAAGTGAAGAAACGATCAAATTTTTCCTTGCGCTTTTGATACGCTTTACATTCCTTTACTTTATAAATCCAGGATTCGTCACCTTTAAGACGAGCCTGCTTCAAATTTTTGAATCGAATCAAGGCACCACTCCACACGGGCCTGCTTCTGAGCTTCGGTGAGGTGCGGCATCCAGCGCGAAACTATCCTCCCCACGCGAAGGTGCTCGTGTAGAATCTTGTGAACGCGTCACGAACCAATCTGCAGTATATGCTGAATTTTAAGCTTCGTATGTAATTCGTCGGATTTCTTATTTTTTTTTTTTAATGCCAACACACTTTCTTCCGTGACAGCCGTCGTAGGACAACCACTCCATTGGTCATCCCCTAAAGTAAGGCGACCGCGCTTAAACTTGCTATGTAGATGGTTGCTTTTAAAGGTCCTTCATCTATAAAAGCTTTTTGAAGTCGATCAAATGACTCATCAAGTTTTAGGCCACATTTAAAATCGAAGAAAATCATCGCACGAAAGTTCTCGATGCAGATCCATTTTTAAATGAGACACGATAATTTAATTTGGCTTTCGAAAAAATGTGAAGGGGAAATTCGAAATTAGAACAATAGTATTTTTACTTTTAAATTATCATTTTTTTAAAAATACATTACAAGTGGCAACCCGGGACAGAACTTTGTAAAAGTAAAATAATCAAGGTATCGCTAATCATAGGAGGGTTTACTTTTTTAAACCATCTTTGTTTTGGTTGTCTGTCAGATGTCGCGATAACATAAAGCTTTAACACATACACGATTTAGCTTTCAAAGTTATGTTGTTGTAATGAATTAGATCTGGCTTTTTGCCATTCAAATTTGAGCACAAATACGCTGGCACCTTAATTAAAATTAAAAGACATATATTTTAAGTTTTGATTACGGGATCACGTAGTTCTCGCGATAACATAAAGTTTAGGTGAAAACACAGTAAGTCTGCGCCCCGTAGTTTGGAAGAAGTGTGCATTCAAAGTTTTGGCCACGGAAAATTTGGGTTCAAACACGGTAAGTCTGCGCCATTTACTTTCAAAGATAAACCTTAGAAATTGTTGAGTACAAATACGATGTATACACATCAGCATACATCAGATAACAGGTCTTAGGAGATTGGCATGTGGCCTTTTTGTTTGATCATTATAGAGGTGTTATTGCTGCGGAACTCGATGAAATTGTGCTGATAGATAGCGCTTGCCCATTCAAAAGATCGACGTGGGTGATGTGGTGGTGTGCTTCGAGTTATCGGCTCCTAACATAATATTAGTGACGTGGTGTGTTATGAAGGCCTTCAATCTTGAGGCCCCACTGAATCATAGCATCATAGCATTCTTCACGTACCGTGCAGATCGGTGTAACAGGTGCCACGTATGTGAGGCGTGATCTGATGTAAATGTTGATTTTTGTTAAAAGAGGGTCTCTCGCAGGTGTGATTGTCAAACCAGATATATTATATATATACTAGCTGTCCCGCGCAACTTCGTCTGCGTAAATTTTCCCCTTTTTTTTTATAATCATATGTTACTTCTAATACCTCCAAGAATATGTGTACAAAGTTTCATGATGATCGGTTGAGTAGTTTTCGCGTGAAAGCGTAACAAACAAACTTACATTCACATTTATATATTAGTAGGGATATCACCAGCTTCACCCGGGCGACACATATAATTATGTCGATGGTCATTCTTCTATATACTGTACGTTCAGTGGCCACTCAATATCCTACCCGTGGATGTGGACCGGTGCAGGCAGCCGGCCGGCTGCGTCCCGTGACTATGGCTCTACTCTAGTGTTGCCAACACGTGAAGTATGACGACACGCAGTACTCTGGGCTGTCAGCATAGTTTCAGCTGAGCCTGACCGACTACCTACCGTAACATTGAATTTAAATGGATTGGCTATTAGGAAAAATGCGTTTTTTTTTCTTTATCTAAATTCATAAAAAGGACATTTATATACGATGTTCAACATTTATCCCCATACAATTTTACCAATTTTGTTTTTAAAAATTTTCGGCTATGCCTTTGGGTTTTTCGGAATTATATTTTACCTTTAAAACTCTGAAGGCGATTAAAACAAAAAAAAAATTAAAAAAAAAATCGACCCTGTCGTTGTCAAGTTTTAGCGAGACTAACGAAGGGCTGTTTAATTATATATATTTATAAATAGAAGATAGATGTGAAAGCTAGTTATCTTATAAAAAAAAAACTTTTTTTTTTTTATCTTCGGACAACTCACACAACATCTGATTCCAATCTAAGCAGAGCTTGTACTATGGAAATTAGACAACTGATAAACATACTTATATATTAATTCTGAATACATACATATTATAGATAAATTACACCCAGACACAGAATAAACCATCGTGCTCATCACACAAAGTTTTATCCTGGGTGGGGATCGAACCCACGACCTCATACGTAGCAGTCGGACACAGTCCCACCGCGCCACAGAGGCAGTTTGGGAGATTAAACCGATTTAGTTTTTATAGCGATAAACAATCTTACCTCCGCTGTCTATGATTAAATCGATAAACTCTCTGAATTGTTGTTCGTAATCTTTTCCAGTATATACATGTTGCTGGTCCCCATTCTGAACTAGCACTGTGGGCTGTCTGTGGGTCACTTGTCGACAGTATTTGTTCGTTTCGAGGGTACATGCCATTATCCCGAACTGAAATAGAATCAATATGAACCATTAATAAATCTTTTTAGCCTCATATAACGACTAAAACTGATATGAAAAATAAATATAGTGTGTCACAAGAGACAAGTGCTCCACCTTTGGCCGTCGGCGTGAGTTCGGCTCGTAAGTGACATTTTTACAGCGTTTACTTTTAAACTGACACTTCTTACTCTGCGCCTATTTCCCATGTCATTCGTTTTAAGTTTAATTCCTTTGTAATAATTCCAGATTTGACACGTTGTATGTATATGTATACTACTGGGCGGTTCTGGATGCTCTCGCAACACTGTCGCATTGACTGACGATACATCGAGGTGCTGAGGAGCACCATGATCGTCCAGATCAAGACCATAACACGAATTCGATAGAGCTGCGTCAAGGTGTAAGATAAAGGGATGTCATAACCCCTAAACTCTCCGATTGTGGAATGAGCCTTGCCGAGGTTTTCCCAAAATACTACAAAATGGGGATCTTTGGGAGTACCCCTTTGGAACTGGTTGGGTTCACTTCTACTCTGTTTGCTCTTTGTCGCATAGCCCTTTTTGCTCCACTATTTGTAGGTAGTGAAACACAAGTATGCGGTTTACTCTTGCGAGTCAGAGTCTCAACAAAGTCCTTAATAAAGCCCGGTTTTGACCAAGAGCGGGCTTTATGCCTGTTTGGCACCTTACATTTCAGCATCTCACTAAGCTGCTCCAGCGAGTCTAGTAGCAGACTCGCTGGAGCAGCTTAGTGAGATGCTGCATAACCTAAATGAAGCCTCTAGACTTGCTGGTCTCGACGTGAATATGCATAAACCAAAGTCATGTTTAATGAACATGACATTCCAAAAATAATTTATATCCTAAGGTCGATAGGTACTCGAAGTAGTTAAAAAAATAATAATAATAAAAGAACAACTACGAGAATGAAGTTGATACAAGAATCCAATTGGGTTGGACAAAAGTTACATTTATGGTGTAGGTTTGATGAGGATTCCTCTTCCCCATAATGAGGAAGTTTCTTATTTTTAAACGATTCCTATTCCTTTTCCGCATCCTCAAAAAGTGATTTTAAAAATTCCTTTCACCCTTCAGCTTCCTCATTTATTATGATAAATTTATGAGGTAGTCATCACTATAATTTCAAACAAAAAGCAACCTCATATGTTCACTGATTTAACTTCTTCTATATTCTTTCTTTGCTCTGTTTTCGTTCGTATGTTGATATTTAAATTTATTTGCTTTATTTGTTAAATTTATTAATAAGGGTTCCGTGGTAAACGAGAAACCCTTATAGTTTCGCTCTGTCCGTCCGTGCGTCTATCTGTCCCCAGGTTAGCTCAGAGATCTTTAGTAGTAAGCTGTAATTTGGCTTGGATTTACATTAATATGTAAATCCAAGCGTGGGGATGACTTTTGTTTTTCTCGTCTACCCCTTCGTGTGGGGTGGCGTTGTATGTCTTTTAAACATATTGCTGTTAAGATCTTTTTTTGATTTAGGGATCCGTATGTGAAATATTAAGCTTTAAAGGTCAAATTTTTGTTAGGGCCACTTACTGCGATCGCCAACCCGTTCGCCATGCGTGGCGATTATGATAATTACCCCCAGGATCTTAAATAAGTAGGTTCTACTGGGGAGACTCGTGTCCAGCAGAGACGGCGACTCGGTAAACGTAAGGTAGGACGACCCCAACCAAGTAGACCGACGACATAAAGAGTCAGCGAAAACGTCGCTGAGATGAACATGGCGCGGAACTGAACTTTGTGCTATAAATTAGGAGAGCCTTACGTGCAGCAGTGAACTGATACAGACTGATGACGATTATGGTACTAGTGTCAGTAAACTCCCTGTAAAATCGTAGTAGGTTTTGTTGGAAGCAGGTAGTTCGGACATAGTATTCTGTAGTTCAACGGCGCGCACCCGCCGCTAAACTTGCGGTCGACGCCCATGTCCACTACACATACAAAAATCCGCAACAAAATGCATACGTCTATTTGGGCTCTACGGTACCACTGAATAAGTAATAGTACTACGTGCAGTGGGTTCACTCCCCTAACAAAAGTCAGATTTAGGTATAAAAATATACCTAGACTCCCCAGAGATACCCGCCTGCAAGCTAAATTGAAACTTATAACCGCGCGCGAACCGTGATTTTTCTTTGCGCGCTACAGTTGGCAGTCCGCACGGGGTTGTCACTTGAGAAGTTTTTGTACCTAGTTAATTTATTAGTTTTAAGATAAATAAGTAGATTTTTTCATTACAAACGTACATTTAGCATTATAAACATAAAAATCGATTCCCACGGGTATCCTAATATTATTTCTGGACAACTAATTAAAGATTTGTATTTTAACTATTACTGAGTACTTAAGGACCTAAGAAATTAAACAAGAACGACCGGCTGCCGCCGCTGCTTTCACACGTATAGCATGCAAATATTGGTATAGATAAAATTAAAAAGAATATAATATGATGAGTTATAAGTCGATTAGTCCAACTTACACTGATATCCCCTCGATCAGCATCAGCAAAGTGTTGCGAGGCGCGCGTGAAGGAGTCCGCGATGTGGTCCCAGCGAGACTCGTGCGGGGCCACCAGCAGCACCCAGGCGCCGGCCTCACCTGGGATATTTACTCGTTAATACATAAATAGTAATTACACCCTGACACGGAATAAACAATCGTGCTCATCACACAAAGTTTTATCCTGAGTGGGAATCGAACCCACGACCTCTGGCTTAGCAGACCTGCCTGCTACCCACTAGACCAACATGCCAGTCGTTGCATCCTAAACATTTGAATGATAGAAGTAGTAGTTGTATACGTATTTATTATACGGGAATTAACACGCATTGTTTACCTTAAAATTGCTTGACGTTTCGACCAGGTTGCACCGGCCGTGATCACAAGTGCAACCTGGTCGAAACGTCAAGCAATTTTAAGGTAAACAATGCGTGTTAATTCCCGTATAATAAATAGTTATAATCATGCAACGCGAAAGTTTCATCAAATGTTTGTATAGTTGTATACCGCCATCGAGGATTCGAAGCAGGTCAGAGGGCGACAACGTGTGCAAGTTGAGCGCTTCGGAAGCGGTCCTTATGAAGTGCTTGACGTCACAGTGGTGCGGCGCGCGCTGGTACACGCCGCGGCGCTTGAGCACGCCCCAAGCGGGCGGGGACGGGACGTGCAACGACGCACACAGCTGCGACCATCTCTCACATGAAATTTCACCTGGAACACACAAAGTTATACGTAATCCAGGAGTCGAACGTGAGACATTCGATCGACAATCTAATCCACCGGTGACCACCAAATTGCCAGAGCCATCGAATAGAATGACGTCATTGCGATACAAGACAATTTTTAATATGAGATTAGCAGTTTTGCGCGCCCCACGACGTCGTTCTATTGAATTAAAGTTTATGCCACATGTCTAGAGAGACTGTACTATGTACGAATATAACACCGGCTCCACACGTTGGCCCAAACGCCACTCGTCCAACATGTGGATCTAGAGTAACGCTCATTCCAACGTTGTCGCCAATAATATTTTCTAGATCCACACGTTGGGCGAGTAGCTTTGGAATCAACGTTGGGGCCAACGTGTGTAGGCGGTGTAAATAAAAGTGGTTTAATCCACCACTAGCGACGGTTAAGACATTACATTGTATTACAGAGTACTACTACATACTATATTAGTTATAATTTATGGCTCCGCCCGTGTAACCTCCTTAGAGCTCAGGTTCCTTAAATCCTTTTTTAGGTCTACATTGGCAGAGTCAGGCCTTTTATGATGTAGGCATCCCCTAAAGAATCCATCAGTTTTAAAGTTTTAGAGTTTATACTAATATTATAAAGTTTATGAAAATCTATTGCAACGGCCGAGGTCACGGGTAGACTACCCACGCGTAGTCTATTCGTGACCACGGCCGTTGCAATACCGTCGAAACGTGAGGCAATAAACAAGGTATTTTACCTTAAATTATTCACGCGATTAAGACCCGTAATATATATATTTTCATAATGTGTACAAATCGCGAAAGTTTATCAACATTTATGAGGTAAAGTTTGTTAGGTTGTATTTTGAAAAATCTTTTACCAATACAAAGCAACGTTATTTGTGAGTGTGATAGACCCAACGAAATAGGCACGGGTCAGGTCTTTTTAAATAAAGAAACATGTGTTTTAGCGTTTTTAACACTCACACGGGACACCACTTTGTGTGATCCACAAATTGTTGTTCCGAGTCTGGGTGAACTTTGTGTCCGTGATTTGTATGTTTGTAAAGTCCCCCGCGATACAGGAGTCATCTTTAAAAAAAAAGAGGTACTGAGGCGGTATTGAGTGAAATCATTTGCTCCCCCTCCTCTCCGTCGTACGTGCCACTCACACCTGACCAATATTCCCCAATATTGGTCAGCTAAGCTTTCATCTCGCTCCAACATAAATGATTTGGTCTCGGGTCGGCACTGCGAACCTCTAACTCCGAAAAAAGATATTGGGTACGCCCATGAGTGGCTGTGTCGGACAGTGTGTCCCATTTCTGATAACAGGCACAAAAACGTTAATGAAGGACGATGAGCAGCAAATACTATAAGCAACTTACCGAAATTCATTTCAGGGAAGGCATTTCTCATTTGATATAATTGCAACTTGTCCGCTTCCTTTGTTGAAAAGAATAATACCCACGTTTTATGTGAGTCAGCACGTAAGCTGTTTCTAATTTCCTATAAATAAGTAGTAAATCGTTTACAATAGAATTTTATTAATGTTTAACTAACTATGATTTACAATATTGACTCACCTTCAACTTGTCAGGCACTATCTGTTCAACTTTGGGTAGTGCTTCCACAATCTCTTGCAATATTTGCTTCTCGTCCGTGCTTTCAATCTCCTTGTTAATATTATTATGCCTGAACACTACAGTCGTGTAGTCATCCCTGGCTAGCGTCTTACGAATGTCATCATTCTCCACTAGTGCCACTTGGACCAGACCATGCTGGGAAAACAATAAAATTTACATGATTTAATTAGTAGTTTCACTCCTTTGTGCGTGCGTGTTGTAATACATGTTGTTCGAAGGACGACTGCCGCGTCACTGCCACATAAATTAAAACTGTGTAATATTAGAACAAGCATACTTAACGCCGCGCGCACAGATGATTTGAACTATCTATAATATAATAATATCTTTCGACAACTCACACAACATCTGATTCCAATCTAAGCAGAGCTTGTACTATGGAAATTAGACAACTGATAAACATACTTATATATTAATTCTCAATACATACATATTATAGATAAATTACACCCAGACACAGGATAAAACATCGTGCTCATCACACAAAGTTTTATCCTGGGTGGGGATCGAACCCACGACCTCCGGCTTAGCAGTTAAGGTCACTAACCACTAGACCAACAGGCCAGTCCAAATAAAGTCTATATTTGATTGTCGAAGCTCTTTTTAGTCTTAATGGTTTGTTGAGTATTTTTTTACAAAATGTCAAACGATACGCTTGATACAAGTTTGGGACGTCCCTTTTTGTTATGTCTAAACTATTTATTGAGTAGTGGCTTTTATGATTAAAAAATCATATAAACCTTAGATGAAAACAAAATAGCAGAAGATAGGGCACGTCCTTATGAATCGTCGACATGCACACACACTCAAACAACTGTGATTATATTTAACGAAGAATGACCGATTGAACGACAAAGACAAACTGATTTGTTTCGACAGTAGCGCAAGCGAGACAAGCGCGTCCTACTGTCGTGCGGCGTCGGAATACTTCGGCTCGAGTCATGGCAACCAAGAAGCGTCAGTGAGCAGTCTAATATGAAAAAAAAAATGCGTGGCACTCAGGGACTGCCGCGGTAAAGCTATTGCATAGCATTATTTATCAACTAAAAAAACAACATTTTTTAAATTGCATAAGTTAAATAATATATATATTTTTTTAATTATATTTCGGAACAGCTCGTCTCAATCCGTGCGAGCTTTGTACAGTCGTACCATATACATATACGTTAAGCGAACGCTCGGCCGAACTACATGGTAGGCGGAGTTTCTTGATTTGGTCGCCGCGCTCAAAGCCCGCGATAAAGGCTATGAAACAATGCTTAAAATGTTGCATTTATTCGGATAATAATAAATAAAATAGACAAAGTGATTTTAGGAGATCCTTATTTTTGCTTTTTGAATGGTTTGTACAACGGATAAAGGCACATAAAGGCATTTTGGTAACCTTTATCCCGCGTAAAACATTAAAAGAGTTTCTTCCTTGTTTCTTGACGCCATATGCGCGCTCATGACACTGCCGAATGAGAGGCGACGGGGACCTGATTCATGCGGTTTACGCACTAGAGGCGCGTTACCTAACTTCTGCTACTTTTTTTTTTAAGAAAAAGAAACCTCTCAGGCGGAACTTGAACCGGCGAGCTTAGAGGTAACGGCCCAAAGCCGTTACTAACTCCGGCACCGAGACATGTCCGCCAAAGCCGATTTTTTTTCTTAAAAAAGACGTCTTCCGCATTAGGGTACAAGTCCTGTGTCGCGGGGGATTTTACAAACATACAAGTCACGGACACAAAGTACACCCAGACTCGGAACAACAATTTGATCACACAAAGTGGTGTCCGTGTGGAAATCGAACCCACCACCTCTTGCGTAGCAGTCGGACACATTCCCACCGCGCCACAGAGGCAGTCTTGTTTGTGTCTTGTCATGTTTTCATCTAAGATATAAACCCGTTAAATTATGTCCGAACATACTTTTACCGAACATTTTGAGATGTAATATTGCCGGATCAGTGCAAAATAATTGATTTTCATTAGTAGTCAAACACTCAAATAGTAATCCTGGGTGATCGGATTGTTTTTTATTTATGGAAGTACCTACCTACAGACCACATTTTGGGATAAGAAAATCTCTGTGATCTGACGGATCTATACGGAGATTTCTGAAGATGTTTAGACAAAAATGTGGCTTACCAATTGATAAGCAATCCTCGTGAGTGCATTCTTTTCGATTCTGTGGAGTCCCATGACGTATGCCATGGGCCGGTCGGTGTTCCGCAGCATCGTGACGGTGGGCACGTGCGCCTGACCGCGGAGGAACTGCAGCACGAACTCTTCGAGGGACTCCAGCGACCGGTCGCCTCGGTAATACATGTAGTTGCCATTTTTACCCTGAAACGATTATACCCAGAGGTTTACTACAGTGACGGATCTGAGAGTTTGGTTTGGTCCACGTCAGGGTAACGTTTATCTAAAACATCAGTGAAATGAACGCATCAGATCAATTTATCTGTTATTGCATCAGAATAATAAAACAGGTATTGGAGGACTCAGATAGTTTTTTGAGGGATGTGCTCCCAAAAAACGATCCCCGGTGTTATAGAGAAGGGAAGGAGTTTTTTTATGAGTTAAATAATAAAATAGGAAGTTGCAAGTCAAGACTCGCACAAGAAGGATGGGATGAGGTGTTAGGCGTTTTAGACTTTGTTTGAAAAAGCCTAAATGCCTAACACTTGGTTCTATGACAACACTGTTTAATTTTGTGTGAACATTTCTGAAGTCTACCTATTTATTATTTACTATTAATACTAGTATAGTATTATATTATCTGTGCTATTAATAAGATGATGAAAAAAGCCGTGATCAAAAATTGTATTTGTATGTTTCTTGAGACAATAGGTTCGCAACAGGAAACATTTTAACGGCAATTTAAATAGCCATGTAGTTTGAGTAATTTTATATATATTTTTAAACAATTGCTTAATTATTACAATAATTGCATTTTTGAGAAATAGATATATTTTCTTTATTGGTCCACTAAACTGGACAAAACACATTATCACGATCAATTAGGTACTTAATAAAGAAATAAAGCACAAGTTTTTATCCTTCTTGAAGTGGAAACTAAAAACTATTTACATGTATTATTAATATTACAGTTGGTCATTATAATAATCAAAGTCAGCTCAGGCCCTAGCGACCTTTAAGGTTTGTTTCTTAATGGAAATGACCGATGCGTTAAAAATATCAAATTCATTGCGGATATCAATGTATATCGAACAGCGATACACGGACGAATGTTGGCCATACAGAGGCTTAAACAAAGTTTTCGTGATATTGACTCGGCTACAGGAGCGTGGCACCAGTAGTTGGAGTTTGTTGAGTATATCTGGGCAATAGATGGCACCCTCTAAGATTTTGGAAAGATATATTATATCTGCAACGTTGCGTCTACTTTTCTGTTTGTTAAGTTTGTAATGTGTAAGCCGAGATTTTTTTTTCTTTTTTTAGAAAGGTTTTTAGCAATGTGGGATTGTGGTCCCCCATTACTAGCAATCCTGTTGACCCTTCCAGCTAAGCTTGTGTTAGGAGTGGGTTCACATCGGTAGTATAATGGCCACGATTCGATACTTCACGATTGCGAGACCGATGCCTTAGCCATTAGGCTATCGCCGCTTAATTCCGCCACGTGATTTGTGTAGGCAAGATGGTAAAGAAACTGTTTCTGGAGCCTTTCTATTCTATCTATGTGGACAGCCTAAGAAGGGCTCCACACTGAACAACAGTATTCAAGAATACTTCGCACATAGCAGTTAAATAGCTAAATTTCACCAGCGATCAATTATTTATAACCAGCGATAATTTATCACTAGTAGTAACTTAAAAATTTCAGATTCAGATATTTCAAAGACTCCTAGAGACCTGTGAAAGGCATTAAAATCTTCATTTAAAACATATGACGTATAACTGCGATGAGTGACTGCTTCGAGTTTTAGTAAATAGCGGCTAGAGGGCGCAAGCGAGGGCCCAACGCGCGTGCAGAAAGGACAGAAGAGTTTGGGGTGTAGCGACATAGTCCCGAAAAATGGTTCGATTCCGGCCCCGGCATGGCATACGGAAATCTGGGTTCGGATTGGTTTGGGCCGACCCGATTTAAGTAAAATTTGGTATGGAGATAGTTTGAGTCCCGGGGAAGGACATAGGATAGTTATATCGCGATAACCGACATCCACGCGGGCGGAGCCGCGGTCGAAAGCTAGTACATAATATTATCCTATATTTAATGATTTTTAGCGAGTTTTAGTCCATTGTATGCCGATGCTGCTGCGGCTTACTGGAGTACATTCTATACGATTTATATAGGAAATCTTTGTTAGGCTTTACTTAATAAACATATTGTGCAAATTTACCTAGGTACCTATTAATATCGATCGAATGAGTTATCAACACCCTACTCTGCAAACATTCGTACTGTAGATACGATATATATTTTTAGATTTCAAATTTTTTTCACAGTTGGTTGAACGACACGCGGATTGTGTTCTACTTAGCCTAATAGATGGCGTTGCTTGATTTATATCTATACTAATATTATAAAGCTGAAGAATTTGTTTGTTTGAACGCGGTAATCTCAGGAACTACAGGTCCGAATTGAAAAAATCTTTAACTGATAGATAGCCCATTTATCGAGGAAGGCTATAGGCTATATAACATTACGCTACGACCAATAGGAGCGGAGCAGCAACGAGAAATGTTGCAAAAACGGGGAAAATTTACGCATACGAAGTTGCGCGGGACAGCTAGTTTGATATATGGCTTCGTTACCGTAAGTTGTTCATGTATGTAGGTATACTTACGTGTTAAATAATATTGTGGTATGTAGTGTTTTTCTAAAGAACCAAGTGAACATTGTTTTTATATAAAGATTATCAGATTTTTATTATTATGAATCGTATCCAGTTCCCTACCTTTAAAATTGACTCTTCACCACTGCTATTGATTCATACTTACATTGGGATAGAAAAGCAGTGACGGGTAGCTGCCTATTCTCATGTTATTGTAACAGAATGAGTTATGATATTTACAATTCACAGCGCCAATTTTTACCTGAAATTAAAGTCAGTTATAACAGTCAGTCAGAGTCAGTTATACATAATATACAATAGTATTTAAAACTTACAATTCCTTTATAAACCTCAGCGAGCTTTTTCCAAGCATCAGCTACATTTTGACAGGGAGGGCAGAAAGGTGAATAAAAGTTTATAAAATAGAAACCTTCCTTTAAATAACTATCTGAAATTAAAATTAACATATTTTATTACAGAATATAGATTATTTTATTTATTACATTGTTGAATAGGTTTGTTTCCTAGGTAAACAAAAAAATCTAAAAGACTAATTAGTAAATAAACATGACATTTAAACTGCCAACAGTTACGTTCCGATTAAATTTGGTATTAAATTGGATTTTTTTATTATTAATCATATCATAAAAAGAAGTGATTTGACGAGAATAAAGCAGTGACGTCATAAACCGCTATTTGTATGAGATCTCCATATAAAATCTGTGTTTTGACATTTCTTAAAGAGTTGTTGTTTTGACTAGTTGGAAACAAGCCCATTGTATAGAATGTACTCGAGCAAGCTGCAGCAGGTATAGCATAGGGCACTTAGTAAATCAATTAGTTGATTATACAAATATATATATACGGGTCTTAATCCGCTATTGCTGACGCTATTGTGTCAGCAAAGTCCACCGACCGTCACTATTACTCCAGGATGGCGAGGGAAGCGGTTGAAATAAAAAAACATGTCAATTTCAACTGAGAAGACAGATACCGTTTGTCAACATCGTGGAATCTTGTGATCGGCAAGTGTATACACCGCCGAACGAACATTACACGCCAGTGTGCAGATGTCCTTAGTGTTGTGTGTCGAAGAACCGACGGTTCCGTAATAGTGAATGATAAAAATCAAGCGAGGGTAGTTTCCGAAACCCGCGCTTCACGGAGGCGACCCTGAGCTCAACTAGTCTACCTGTGACCACGGCCGTTACAATACGGCCGAAACGTCGGGCAATAAACAAGGTATTTTACCTTAAATTATTCACGCGATTAAGACCCGTAATATATATATATTTTCATAATCTGTACAAATCGCGAAGGTTTATGAACAATTAGTTGATTAATTATTTATTTGAGTTTTGTTGTAGTATTTACAGATACAACATTTTACTACTATTTACACTTACAGTAGGTGGCCCCAGACAATGTGTCCACAAAAGGATCATTGTGGTACAATCCATTGTAGAATATGTTATCATACTCTGCTTGGGACCTGTAGTCATATTTCCTAGAGTATGATTGTGACCCATATAGGTCATAATTTTTTTTCTTGTCTGGGTCCTTCAGTGTCTCATAGGCCTCTGTGATTTTTAAAAACTTTTCTTGTTCTTCTTCACCCTGAGAAAATAAAAAAAAGTCTATATTATGTGACACTGCCTTCTACAGAGAGACTTGGGAATCAATAGTTCAAACTTTAATTTTCTTATAAGATTGACATTTGGTTTATAATAATAATAATAATATCTTGGGACAACTTACACAGCGTTATCTGATCCCAAACTAAGCAGAGCTTGTACTATGAAAACCAGACAACTGATAAACATACTTATTCATTTCTAAATATATACATGTTATAGATAAATAACACCCAGACGCAGAATAAACCATCATGCTCATCACACAAAGTTTTATCCTGGGTGGGGATCGAACCCACAACCTCTTGCGTAGCAGTCGAATACACTCCCACCACACAACAGAGGCAGTGGCCATAGATTACATAGACTATTACCAGATCTTATTTTTTGGTTCTAACTACAGCTCAAACATGGTAAGACATAAAGACAATGTAATCTGTATCTAAGCACACTGGTTGTGCATAGGCATTAAAGGAGTCTACCCTTATTTAATATCTGTTAGAAATAATAACAAGCTTGGCAGGCTTGAGTAGGTATTTATGCAGTTGTATGTTTCAACCCAAGAAGGTTAAATCTGACAATTTATTTTTTTACTTTTGTTATAAAATGTTATATTTGTTAACACCTGAAGGGTATTATGTCTATGTTGAATAACACATGTGGCTTGTTCATATAAAAGTAAACATATTGTTGTTATTTTTGCTTGGGGCCAATGCCAGATTATTGGGCTGGGCAAAAACTTGATGTTGATGCCCTCTTCAACCTCAAAGAACATGCTTAATTGTGCGAACCATTTCTCCTACATATGAAATTGACAACCCCTTCAGTGTAGAATTTTGTACCACTTGAATATGCCACTTGGCTCCCCTTTGATATGGCAACCGGGGTATCTAACTAGTAATGTGGGACCCACAATTCCACATTACTAGTTATCTTTTTGTAAAAAAATATACTTTTCAGTATGATTCTATGTTCGGTAAAGTTTAAAAATAAATAGGCTAATACTAAACCCAAAATGAATGTAGAATGTTTAATAACAAAGTTTTTTAGCAGCCAGCAAAGTTTAAAAAAGGTATGTCACAATTAAATCCAAACTCCTTGCAGTTGAGCTACTTTGACAAACTAAAGTAAAATTTCATGAATGAAATGAAAAAGTTTACTTACAGGATTTTTGTCAGGATGAAATTTCACAGCCAACTTTTTATAAGATTGTCTTATTTCTTGAGCTGAGGCCTTTTTGGTGACCCCCAATACCTCATAGTAGTTAACTTCAGTTAGGTTAACCGCGCCGAATATAAAACTACTTATTACTATGAGTTTCCACCTGTAACCATATAATATATCGAATGTAATAATTAATTAAAAAGTTTTTATTGTAGAAAAATATATAAATCGAATTACTTACATCGTTAAAACTAGTTTAATTTATAATTTTGTAAAACAACTACCGAAGTTACCAACTATGGCATAGAAAGATAATAAATTACTCGTTTACTCATGAAATAATTGGGTAAGATAAGATAACTTCATTTATACGAGAGAGTAGTTATTGGATTGTTTACATTTTGTGTAGGTGTCGGTGTCGTGTCGTTTAAAGACAAACAAAATAACCTAACTATGACAGATGTAGTGATGTGTTCCACACTCATGGGTCGCCTCATTTGAGGCCCTCCTCGCGAGCATGAATTGAAAGCGTTACTCAAATTTCTACACTGAGCCACCTCATTTGTCTTCACTTCCTCATTCCCACAGATTATACTCGTGAGGCGAACGAGGCGAGGCGCTCACGAGTAGTCACCATTGGCGTATCTGGGGTTATTTTGACACGCCATACGCGGCGAGGGGGTTGGGGAATCATTGTATTGTAATTAAAGGTGGTTCTTTCTCAACGTTGCTTCTACCAAGTTGTTTGCCTTATGTAGACATGTTGTTGAGCAACTTCGAGTATCGACCCTTCGACATAAATTGGTCTCGGCATGACGTATAAACAAGATTTTGGTTTTTTCCAAATTCATGCCGAGACCAACACGTCTAGAGGCTCCATTTTTATATTAATCTCGCTAATCTGCTCCAGCGACTGCACTACTATGACGATGTCATCGGCAAATCGATGATGCAAGATGTACTCACTGTTTATATTTATGCCCTGTTCAGTCCAATCCAGTGTCTTAAAGACGTCTTCAAGAGCGTTGGTAAAAAGTTTCAGGGATATGACATCCTCCTGTACACCTTGGCGTAGCTCTATTGGTCTGGGCTTGTGGTCCTGAATCTGGACGGTCATGGTGGCGGTGTCATACAGGCATCTCAGCACCTCGTTAAATCGCCAGTTTATACGACATCGTTGCAGCAGAGTGTACAAATTGTACCATAGATTATACAGATATAACTGGTAAAAGGTACTAAATGTCCGATATGTGCTGTCGTTCGGAATTCGGAAACGTTACTTTTAGTACAGTACAAAGTTACGTTACCTATCAGTATATCGTACTTGTACTACCCAAGACTAGCTCTCTTACGACTCCGGCTATGTACACTTGCCTCCGATGATATTCTACCTGAGCACTATACCTGGCTTTTTGTTATGGACTCCGACGATTACTTGCAAGACTTACTTTGGCACGCACACCGGACTCCGAAACGATGGACGAATCTGATGATAGATCAGGAAACACCGAGGCGGTACCCGTTACCACTTCAGGATTAGGCGCTGTTGCTGGTCCGTCTGGAGATGAGCCATCTACTTCTACGGGTCGCCGCCGCTCTAGTGGAGGGGACGACCAAAGCCTTGCGAAAAGAGCTTTGTTCACCCGTGAAATTCTTTGCCGGTGGAATTTGACCCGTGTTAATCGGGAGTTTGCTACCGTTGACCAGTGCGTGGCTTTTTCAGAGTAGAACGGCTTAGTGGCTACGGAGAAAGTGTGTGGATCACATAAAACAGTAATGAGCCTAACTATGTCTACAAATTCGAATATGGGATCCTGGGTGTGTCACAAAAAAAGCTGCAGAAATAAGTCAAGAATCTTGAAGAGCAGAGGAACATTTTTTGAAAATATTAAAATTGATTTATGCCATGTATTTTATCTAATGTATGCCTATGCCAGTAATTGGAGCTATGATGTCACCATAAACGAGGATCCCATAAAAGAAGAAAAAGGCAGATGTTTATCTTGAGCCACTGTAGCAGACTGGTACAGTTACTGTCAAGAAACAATAGTTCTCTATTATTTAGATAAACAAGAACATTTAGGCAAAATTGGTGGCCCCCGCAAAGTTGTCCAAATTCGACCAGTCAAAATTTGGCAAAAGAAAATACAGTAGAGGTAAATATCAAATTTATTTTTTAATCCAAATTGATATTATTATTTAGTCTATTCTGACTTCACAAAGTCCTCCTTTTTTATCGAGCGTTCTGCACCTGACATGTGCAGTTTTCAAAATATTACCAACACTGTATAACTAAAAATCAAATTTTATTTTCTATTGTTACAGGTCGGCATATAGAGGGCCACTGGGTGTTGGGCATGTTAAAAGTTGGATCTGAGGATTTAAGGCTAGAGGTGTGCCCAGACAATATACGCAGCGCTGACATTTTGGTGCCCCTTATACAAAAACATGTAGAAGTGGGTACCTTAATTCATACAGACTATTGGAGGGCTTATCATTGCTTGTGAGAAAATGGGTACACCCTTAAAAAAGTTAATCACTCAGATCCTGATAATCCCTTTGTGGCCCCCGATGGGACTCACACTCAAAGGATAGAGTCCCAGTCGAGAGCAGTGAAAAGATTTTTCAGGAAAGAAAATTATAATAATTCACAAAATTTTGCCGACCTTATTGTGCTATATTTGTGGAGGAGAAATAATTTTCAATAAAATTTTAAATATTTACCTTAGTTTTTTCCACCCTTAATCCGGAAGTTAGTTTGATCCCTAATGGATTCTGTTAGGTTAGAACTGTGACCCTCTACGCACGAGGCGAGCGCGCGTGCCGCGGCAGCGGCCGCCGAGTGCCAGAAACAAATTTTAAGTTCCTCTTCCCCTTTTTAACTCCCCGCAACCCTCAGTACCTCCATCCATATTATTAATGACATTTATACCAAATTTAAAAAAATCTTAAAAAAATACGCGTTTCCGGAAAGAGGGGAGGGGGGGGGGCGTGTGATCACAAAAATAAAAGATAATTTAATAAAAATACAAAATTTACGTCTGACGTTTACAGTGTTGCCAGATTAAAAAATTACACTTTACTAGGTGAATAATGTTGTATGATATGTGTGATAAATTACGGCCATTCTTTTCTTTCTTTTGCAAA
Organism: Herminia tarsipennalis; assembly: GCA_945859575.2. Taxonomy (NCBI): domain Eukaryota; kingdom Metazoa; phylum Arthropoda; class Insecta; order Lepidoptera; family Erebidae; genus Herminia; species Herminia tarsipennalis. Next base: position 24,500,239 of record OX243834.2, on the reverse strand, counting down.
ACATGTATACTTCATGTATTCAATAAGTAGCAGTAAATTGGCCAATATTTAAGCACTTAAAGTTTTTACATCGTAAGTGGATGCTCCTACTATGTTGTGCCCATGAGGCTGATGTATCCAATCTCGTGTACTCTTCTAATATTATTGACTTCTTTTTTTGCATCAGTCCTTTAATATGGTGTTTAATATAGTGGTGGCAGCACCTTACCTGCATATACAGTTTATAAACAGAGAAACATTGGCAATTTGAAAATAGTGGCCACGAGTTTTTATTGCCTGTTATTTTCTCGGGCTTCACCTATTGTTTGCGAACAGGCATTACAATTAAATGTAGAATCGACTTTTCACAAGTGTAGTATTTTGCTTCCTAAGTGAATAAATCATTTTTTTTTTATGATAGTTCGTCGACTCGTTACCGTACCGCCTCCTTGGACGGTATGGCAACGTTGCACTGTCTGTATTCATAAATGCTCACGGAAACAAAAATAGGCGACCGGCGACGCATGAAATTACTCGCTAGATACTTACGTTTTTATTTTTATTTTTATTATAATATTATGTTCTAATAATATGTCCTAAAATTCTTGGATACACGCAGGTTTACTCATTGAAGTTTGTCGATTCAATTCAGTCATTCTGTATATAACCTTACTGGTTTTGCCTGCAGGCATACCCTAGCGTGTGTGTCATCAAACTGTACCTACAGTTATCTGTACATTATAACTTGGTTATGCCTGTCTGTTGGATATGCTTGTAAGGTACTAACCGTCATGCAAACCCTAGCGTGTGTGGCTGGCAGTAGTTTATGACGTACAGTATAAGATGTTGATATAAGTCTCTGTCGATTATTAAAGAACACACAACTTAAATATACAAAAACTTTTATTAAGATATTTCCTTGGTGTCCGTTATGCTAGCGTACACCAGAGCTATATCGAGTTGGTTACTATGCCAATAAACTTTGCGTAAATACTGCCTAATTAGTTTGAAAATAAAAAAAACTCTGCCTCTTTAGTTTAGGAAATAAACACCATTTTCACTGTGTACGCTGGCGTCACGATCAAGCTAGCGTACACACGGCCGTACTCGAAAACGGGTAATTGTAAAGCAACAGAGTTTACACACGAAAATACTGCTCTAATACTTCTCCCGCTATGCTAAATTTCATAACGATTGCTCTTGTAGGAACAGAGATATTGAACAAGACTTTTCAATGACATTCGGAGCTGGCGTTATGGCAGCGTACACATAAAGTTCTCAAAGAAAGGGAACTTTTCTTTTAATAAATGCTATATGTACAAATAGTGCATTAGTGCATAGCATTTATTAAAAGAAAAGTTCCCTTTCTTTGTGGTCCTGGTCTGGTCATTTCTGCGCCTCCCCAGAGTCGGCGCCTTGTGCCTGGGTACCGCTGACACAGCCTTATTTACGGCACTGATTTACACAAGCTACATGCCACAAACTTAGCACAAGTAAAAGCCATAATCAATGCATCATAAAAGTCATTTTTTTATTACAATTTTATTTGCAGCCGCGGCCTAGGTTCATGTATGGGGGATAATAGTTTTCTAACGGCAAAGTTAAGTTTGTCCTGTTTTTTTCACTAACACACTACTAAATACATTTGTCGTTGGTATACATAAAGTTGGGCGTCTCGTCAAAACGAAGTTGCCATGAATGACAATTCCAGCTTGATTACATATCAAGCTGGAATTGTCATTCATGGCAACTTCGTTTTTTTTAAATTTGTTCTAGGGATCCCTACCTAATCTTTATGTATAGTCTAACGAGTCTAAGAGACGCTGAACTTTCATACATCTGAAAACTAGATGAGACATATTTATTATTCAATTTTATTGATTTAAAAACACGCCTATCGATAGCATGCTATATAATCGAAAAGTACATTAAGTAAAAAATGTACCTATTATTCAAATTTGCACTAAAAAGTGCCTAATAATTTGATAAGGCAATAGGTGGTTTTGCTACAGAGCGTGCTATTCAAACCTTGCAGGCGTTTACTATTTTATTAAATTTAAAGGTATATTTTTTACCTTTGTTTGTACGAAACTCAAACTTTAATTCGTGAAAGTAACAATTAGTAAGCAATTATTGATACAACAAACTTTTAGAAATTCTGCGTCCTTCATGTTGAACACGGAGGCTATCAGCCATTTTGACCTCAGAATGTCTGGTTAAAAAAATATTGAAATTTCTCTGAAAGTATCATATGTAACAATTATTGAAGAAATTTAGCAAATATAAGCCATTGTGTAGCAATTCTTGAATATGCTTTTGGGGTCACTTGCCATAGGCATCTTATCAACAAACATTCACAGATGCTAGACTCAGAGATATAAACAGAAAATGAAAATCATGGCCCTTCGTGTCATAATTTGGATTCTGTCTTGTTTTTAACATTTTTCTTCATAATATCATAATAATAGACACTCAAAACATTAGTTTTGTTAATTTTTGCACTTTATATATTGTAAAAGTGGCAATAAATAAAAAGACTCACTGAATCACACACAAGTATATTTTATTAATTCGTATTGTTTCAAAAATGCCCAGAGATCGTTCTTCCTCCAGTCGTAACCATCGACATCCAGAGTTACTCCCGTAATAGACAATGCCCAGAAATGAGTTCAGAACACATTAAGTCGGCACACGAAGTTTTATGTTCTCTTTGTCGACACCTTCCACCGAAGGCATTCGGTAGCTCGGGTAGTGGCTAGGCTTGGCTTGGCATGGCTATGATTGGCTATGTTTGGCTATGATTGGCTATGATTGGCTTTGATTGGCTATGATCGGTTGTTATTGGCTATGTTTGGCTTTGATTGGCTGTGGCGTTGTGACGTAACAATATAGAATTTTCGGTCTTGATTTTAGATTTTGATTTATACTAAGAGCCAAAAAAAAAATGGCCATGAACTCCGATAATATGGAAGAGATTAAAAAAGACTGCGTCTATTTTTATTGCATTATTTGAAATTAATAACATGAAGTTTAACGTGAAGTTTATTAGTGTCATTTTTGATGATTGATAATTTATCCGGAACGGCCATTTCATTTAGTTGTACCCCTCGGGGCTAGTCATTATCTTCTCATATATGAGACTAACGCAACACTCTAAGCGCGTAGTAGCAGATCTGAAAATCCTTATGGCATCAATAAAAATGTATCATGTTAGTAGTATGCCTCTACGTGTTAGCTTCGACCCCATGCACGCGGGACTCTATAGTCCCGTCTATAATGGAAAGACATACATAATAATAATAAGAATGTATTTGTTTTTATAGATTATGTAAGCCTATGGTGCAAAACATAACCTCAAAGAATGGCAGGCATAGACTATATGGCAGGTGAAGCAATAGGTAGGGGCTATACAAATATGTAAATAAAAAAATACAGTTTTATATAAAAAATATAATTTCAATTATCTTGGAAATAGACAAAAATATTGTATCTATTACATGAAAATACAAGCTGGTTTCCAAATTATCTTCAGATTGTTCACAAAATAACATAATATTATAAATTATCTAATGACATAGGTACTTTGAACGTAATGTCCATTAGTTATTTAGGTAAGTATTCCATTTATAAAGCTACTATAAGATTCACTTGGTAAGTGTGGATTTGTAATATTATTAAGTACCTACTTACTAATAATTAAAAAAAAACTTATCACAGAATATACACACTTCTCGTACCTACGTACGTGCCAAGGTGCCTATTAACTACTTACATACAAATTTCAGCGGTAGCTTGCATCACTATAAAAACTAGGTGTAAAATAAATGTAACCAGATCATTTTTGATCACATTCCTTGCTTTAATGATAAGATATATTCTACATAGAAAATAAACCAAATTAATTTATTTTAAATACTTAAATCAATTATTGTATAACTATTTCGGCCTATCCAAAGACCAAGTTACACACCGACAGCTGATCAATGCAAAATCTCTACTTTAAGGCGCTTCCCCGTGCAAAACCCAGCGCTAGCCGTTTTTTGTACACTTTTGTGGAGCTATCTACTCTTTATCCAAAAAGAAATATCAACTAACAAAAATACATTCAATTTCTACATAATTTTGACTCCAAAATGGTAGATTATGTTTTTGTTAAAGGAGTATAATGTTTATTTAATCTACGCACAACGAAACCACAGAAATTATGCTAAAAACATTTTCTTTAAACGGTCAAAGTTTTATTTTATAAAGATTTTATTCCAAAAACTGAGCGCATTCGCTACGGTGCAGCGATGAGGGAACAAATGCTCAAGGTTGGTCAGGGTACGGCCTTAAATGGGAGCAAGTTTATGTTTGTTTTAAACTAAATTTACTGTTCATTTTTCCGTGCACTTGACACATTTGTACAGACACAGACTATAATATTGTTTGTTTAAATGTGTTAAACGCACGGAAATTTTAAAAGAAATAACAGCAAATTTTGTGTAATACAAACACCCCCGTAAAGTAGATATTTTGCATATATGGGTAGGTACCTAACTTTGTTCTTCGGATAGGTCGATTTCGAATTGAAAACCTGGACTATAGACTAAAGTGGTAAATATGACATTAAAAAAATACGTCACACCCTATAGAGGTACAACCAATCTACATTGCACCAACGACCGGTCCAACCCAACTGTTACATTTAATTGCATGATTAAACTACCACTCAGTTAGTCTGTATGTGGAAATAACTTAAGTTTAAAGTAGCATAAGTTACTTATTATAATGTCAGCGATCTGTTAGTGAGAGTCTCATCAAAATCGGTCCAGCCGTTTTGGAGATTATCCTGAACAAAGTGACTGTTTATTTGGTGGTAGGGCCGTGTAGTTAACTAAATGAATTGATGAATCTATTTTATTTATTTGTAAGTATTACATTTAGAATTCTAGATCTTCGATTAACTTATGGGTAATTAATTTATGTTTAATATAATTGAATAAATTTAATATCACATGATAAAATGAATCATAAATGTTAGTGAGTGTTCATATAAACGTGTAGTTAAACGTTAAAGTTTCATTTATTTTACTTACTGTCCAAATATGTATATGCTTATCTGTCTTCTTGTCCCATGTAATTAATATTACCTAGTTATGTGTATTACACATTTTACCCATTCCCAATTAATAAATTATATGTCATTACAAAATGACAATTTCCTTGATACCTACTAAAACCTTCCATCTACTTTATTCAACCTGATTTCTTTATACGTCTTTTCAATGTAAAGTAAGCTAAGATTCTGATTACAATAATTTCTATGACGAGTACTGTGGTGTCCGTCCAGAAGTTGTCAGGTTTAAAGCTGAATTGCTTGATCACTTCCTTGGGGTGTCTGTGAAACCATAAATGCTTTGTCAATTTTTGCTAAAATAGTCATTCTATTCCAAAAATGAGAACTATCATAATTGGACACATATATAACGTGTTTTGTAGTTTTCTACACAGGCAACCAAAAAAAAAGACTTTTTTACGTAACCCTTAGGTGCCATGGAACCCACTTTGTGAAGCCTCACTGGATGTTACGGACTAGCACAAAAATAAGATAAAACTTACTTTAAATGACAATACGTCATTGTTTCTGGACATACAAGCGGCGCTCTCCCGTTGGAGTACATGGCCACCACCAGCGCCTCGAAGGCATGCCTCAGGAACGAGCCGTACGATACGATGCGCATGAACGGAGACATGTGCGCGAACAACACCAGGAAGCCGGCGTACACGATCATTGCACACGTCCATATAGCGCCAAGGAATGTGCCGTTCTACAAAAGGAACATAGTATTTCGTTAAATGTGTAATTATGTAAGGTAAACTATTTACACTTACCTACTCATCTATTTAATTTGTCTACTTATGATTCGCGCAATAAAACTACATAGATCAAAAATCAGTAGAGTGGCGAAAACTCCATCCAAATTGGATCAGTAGTTTTTGAGAAAATAGTGAACATAGGTACATCTATACAGGTCTCAAGGTGCTCAAGGTCCAATTGGTTTACTGACTCAATTCTCAAAACGACAGAGCTAGCAAAGACAGTATACATTTAAGGAATATTGTTAGGTACTCACGACAGGATTGAAGCAAGTGCCGAGGACGTTGCCCATGGCTTCAGCTAACAAAGCCACATTGGCGAGTGTAATCACAAACATGACGAATCTTAAGGGCTCTGCCGGTTGTCCCGACAAGAAGTATGATGGCACCGAGAACACTATGCTGTAGATTACCTGTAGACCAAAGTAGCACCATATTATAATAATAATAATAATAATAATAATAATAATATCTTGGGACAACTCACATAACGTTATCTGATCCCAAACTAAGCAGAACTTGTATTATGGAAACCAGACAACCGATAAACATACTTATATATTTCTAAATAGATACATATTATAGATAAATAACACCCAGACACAGAATAAACCATCGTGCTCATCACACAAAGTTTTATCCTGGGTGGGGATCGAACCCACAACCTCTTGCGTAGCAGTCGGATACACTCCCACCGCGCCACAGAGGCAGTCAATCAATATTAGTATTAGTCATTTGAAAGTAGGTATCACAACAATAGAATCAAAGGCGCTTCGGTATTCAAACCATTGTTTTAAGGTGGAAGGTCGAGATCCAATCTTTAAATTTAACTTATTAACAGCAGGGTTATAAATCAAGGCGGGACTCGAGCCCGCGAACAGGGCGTGAACGCGAGTGGGTACCGTCCTACGGTGTTAACCACTCCGCCGTCAAACCACGTTTTAAGACAATGTTTCCTTGATACCGGCATCCACGCGGGCGAAGCCGCTGGCATAAGTTAGCTTATGCCCGCGGCTTCGCCCGCGTGGATGCTTTATTGATAACAAAATACTTTAACGGCAAAGTTTCATACTAACTTTGCCCCCCTGTTTTACCCTCTTAGTGGGTGAATTTGAAAATAAGTGATAATAACATGTCTCACCACACTGTGAACGGGCTTTGAACTATTAGATTGAAAAATCAATTAATTAACGATTGATTAATTTATTAATTGTATAATATAACATGGTTCAAAAACTACCCCATTGAAATGTGGTACTGATTCTGAGCAAACTACTTTCGGGTTTGCACTCTACCTACCAACAACAACGTTGTATATATTACTAGCTGTACCGCGCAACTTCGTCTGCGTAAATTTTCCCCGTTTTTGCAACATTTCTTATTGCTGCTCCGCTCCTTATTTCTCCACTATTTAATGGATGTTATTATACATATAAACCTTCCTCTTCAATCACTCTATCTATTAAAAATCGCATCAAAATCCGTTGCGTAGTTTTAAAGATTTAAGTATACATAGGGATATAGGGACAGAGAAAGCGACTCTGTTTTATACTACGTAGTGATGCATTAACATAAAAATACTCAAAATCACAAAAAACTCAAGGGTAGTCATGAGTCATGACCCTTCAGACCTCTTCTAGGTTTGTTGATTGGAATCTATACTAATATTATAAAGCGGAAGAGTTTGTTTGTTTGTTTGTTTGTTTGTTTGTTTGTTTAAACGCGCTAATCTCAGGAACTACTGGTCCGATTTGAAAAATTCTTTTTTTGTTGGAAAGCCCATTTATCGAGGAAGGCTATAGGCTATATAACATCGCGCTACGACTAATAGGAGCGGATTAGCGACGTGAAATGTTGCAAAAACGGGGAAAATTTACGCATACGAAGTTGCGCGGGACAGCTAGTTATTTATAAAACTCAAAGTATCACAGCACAGTGTGCATTTTTTATGTCAGTATGGTCATTAATCATATATAATCGCGTCAACAAGTGGACTTTTAACTTGACGTGATCTAAGACCCATAGCCAATTGATATAATCACGTAATCATATTATTAATTGACGTACTTGTAAGGGCATGCCGGTTACTAGTAGCGCTGCGTAGTAAGTCTTCAAACTGTACCAGTTGTTGAAATTTTCCTTCTTTAGAACTGACATTTCCAAGGGAACTGCAAATATTAAAAAAAAAGATTAATTTGTCTGCTGGAGGACATTCGGCAAGAAAATAGGTATGTATATGGTAGGTATATTTAAGAAAAAAAAAACAATGGAAGACCATTTGACTGCCTTGGTGGTGCGATGCCTAACCTCGTTTTGTTTTTTTTTTCAAACAATCATAATTTTATAAATTTTTAATAAGCATGTATTAATTTGTCGTTTTCAAATAATCATTAATCTGATTTTACGAAATAAAGATATTTGGGTTTGAGTTTAATGGGAGTGTGTGTGTACGACTGCTGCACAAGAGGTCATGGGCTCGATTCCTACACTAGACACCACTTTGGGTGAACCACAAATTGTTGTTCTGAGTCTGTGTGTACTTTGTGTCCGTGAATTGAATGTTTGTAAAGTCCCCCGCGACACAGTGCTGCTACCCTACTGCGAAAGTTATTTTTTTATTAATTAAAAGATAAATAAGGTTACGCAAGATAAAGCCAATTATACCAGGTTACAATATTTCAATCCTCGTTTCATTCACTCAGGATTTAAATTTTGGAAGACCCTGAAACACGTGTTTCTCTTATTACTTAAGGTGCAAAATATTTTAATTTGCAAGTTTCAAGCAAATCTGAGTAGAAAAATATAAATGCCCGTACAAATTACCTATATCCCCAACGTTTATTAACCCTTTAGATCGCAGTTTTGTAAAATACCTTTTTAATGTGTCCCTACGTCACATAAAAAAACTACTGTCCAATTTGCACGAGCGTTTAAAAAGCGTTGCGTTAAAACCCGGCGTTGCCGCTTTTACAACGTTCTCAATGTGATCTTGTGGTATATTTCCAACGCCCAGCGTTGAAAATACAACACTGCTCGATCAAAAAGCGTCGCGTTTAAAAAAAACGTTGCCGTGTGAACATGTACTTTAGGAAAGCATTTGTTCTATTTGAACGTTTTTTCAACAGACGTTAGTAAATCTCTCGTGCGAATAAGGCCTTAGGCTGTGCGTTACTGGCGAATTCTGGATTTAGTTTTGGGGGCTTGGTTCATTGAGGCAGTTATAGTATTAGCATAGCAACTAAGTATTGTACGGAGATTTGACCCCACAATCAAACCAGTAACATGCTTTTGTGGAACGACGACTGAATTTTATAAAATATAACTAGCTTTAAATTTGGGAGCCAATTTAACCCTTTTAAGATTACAGCAAAGCTAAGTTTATGTTCTAAAACAAGGAGTGGGTTCACGTCGGAAGTGTAATGGGTAGGATTCTAACCCACGACCGTCACGATTGGCGAAGCCTTAACCATTCGGCCATTGCCGCTTCTATTTATTTAACTTGGCACGCGGCTCCGGTAGAGATAATAATCTCGCCTATATGTAAGTAGGTACTACATGAACGATGACCGCAACACCGATTTATTTCTACTTAGCTTATCTTACTTAGACACCTTATGCCCTCAGGTTTTTTGCAAAAGACTAAAAAAGGAATTCACCTATTGACTTGTAAAAAATCTAAGTGTTGCGTACCAAGCAGTTTTTGTTGAAGAATATTAATAACAAGATAAGTACTAAACCCAACAAGTTATTACCCTACAAAAAGTTTTGATTGGCAGCTTTTTCGTGTCTGAATATATATTTTTTTATACTACGCAATGAGGAGACAAGCAGGTCATGCATTATCAGTGCCGTCTAAATCCTTGTTTGGCAAAGATCTGAATTTCACTGCACCGCGCCCATATTTGAGATATTATTAGTATGTCTCGTTTGCACAGTAATTACACTTGCTACAGTGCCCTTCAACTGAAGCACAGTGATGCGTTAACAATACTATTTCACTGAAGAATAACTGACGCAGTTGTGGTAACCACCAAGACGGCCTATGGCTTCGCTTAGAACTACCACTGGCGAAAAATAATCTGCCACGGATCTATACTAATATTATAAAGCCGAAGAGTTTGTTTGAATGCGGTAATCTCAGGAACTACTGGTCCGAATTGAAAAATTCTTTCTCTGCTGGGTAGCCCATTTATCGAGGAAGGTTATAGGCTATATAACATCACGCTACGATCAATAGGAGCGGAGCAGCAATGAAAAATGTTGCAAAAACGGGGAAAATTGACGCATACGAAGTTACGCGGGACAGCTAGTACATTATAAAGCTAAAGAGTTTGTTTGTTTGAACGCGGTAATCTCATGAACTACAGATCTGAATTGAAAAAATATTTTACTGTTAGATAGCCTATTTATCGGGGAAGGCTAATAACATCATGCTACGACCACTAAGGAGCGGAGAAGCAATGAGAAATGTTGCAAAAAACGGAGAAAATTTACGCAGACGAAATTGCGCGGGACAGCTAGTTTGACATAAATAGGTATGTTCAAGACGCACAAGAATGTGGTATAGACTTTGTCAAATATGATTGGATTGGTGGATAGGTAAATGCTATGTTTATTAACGTTTATGGATTGGTGAACGCAATATTAAGTTAGTTCCAATATTTGCCCAGTCGTTTTCCACGATAGGTACAATACTATTTTTTACATTTACCATATTGTAAAAAAAAATTTGAAGACATAGTATGTTCCATTCATTAATCACAGATATCGCAGAAGTTAAGATAATTTACCTCTAATTTTAGTTTAAGTCTTCTGGTCAAAAAAAAAATGACATCGTTAAATTTGGAGTTTCGACTCATGATCCCATCAATTTGGTTTCACCATTACTCGTGGTCACAATAGTCTTGGTCCCTTGACGTTCGCGCTGATTTCGACAATAACAAGTAGATTTAAAGAAGGAACAGGTGGCTTAGACAAATGCCACACGCTTCTTTTTTGGCACACGCTACTGTTGTTTTTGGTCCACCAATCCAGCAGCAGTCACGTGACGTATTGTCAACTATATGTCAAATGCATACATTTTCCCGCGTTAGCGTGTGCGGAAAAAGTATCGTGTGGCATTTGTCTAAGCCCCCAGGACTTTGAAATAGACGATGTTAAAAAAGATATTATTATATGGACTATATGAGAGTGAGACCGTACGTACACTTGTGCTTGTGTGCTATAATATCTCCTCCGTAGTTAACTAGTCTCCGATGAGATTGGCTGCCGTAACCGACATCGTTTAGGAGACCATTAGGTATTGTAAAAAACAATGGCTTAATAGTACATTATTATGTAATGACTGCCTCTGTGGCGCGGTGGGAGTGTGTCCGACTGCTACGCAAAAGGTCGTGGGTTCGATTCCCACACGGGACACCACTTTGTGTAATCCACAAATTGTTGTTCCGAGTCTGGGTGTAATTTGTGTCCGTGACTTGTATGTTTGTAAAGTCCCCCGTGACACAGGGCTTGTACCCTACTGCGGGAGTTGTCTTAAAAAAAAAAAAAAAAAAAAATAAAAAAAAAAAAAAAAAAAAAAATTATTTATGTGTGGTAAGTTGAAAATTACAGCCGCGGCGATATTGCTAGCCCGAGCCGTATGCGAGGGCTACAAGAAAGCATAGGCTGTAATTATCACGTATGTCATACGACGTTATATAACTTATTTGCATTTTAATAAATATAAAAAACAATACAGCCAAAAGTAAAAGCGCGTGGAATAATTTTTACTTGTTTACAAATTAGCGATGCGCTTTTTTTTAAGGCAAAGGCACAAAAACAGCCAGTATACTAATAAAGTAAATTAATATTTTTTTGTTTTGTTACAGATAAGTGGTTGTAATTTATGTTAAAAATTAATTAAATTAAAGAATTAAATGTTTATTTAATATATTTTATATTCCAAAGTAAATTTTATTCATAAAATGTTGACCAATTTTCTGACATAAAAACTCTTTGCTAAGAATTAAAAAAGTACCGTTCGTTTTAGACGGAGCATCTTGATAAACCGTGCGTTTTACATTACATTATCGCACAAGTTCGTAATGAGATACATAACGATATTGAAATTGGTGAAATATGAGACCCTTTACGAGCAAATGTGTTATAAAATAAATTAAAATAAAATAGTGTCAGCAGGCGTCATCACCTCTGCATCGCTAACGACTGTTACCGTGCCCAGAAGGTTGACCGCATTGCCACGTTGAATGGCAATGCTTATTTGCTGAGCAAATTATAGACCAGCCTTTCGAGACAGGATTTGTTATTGTATCGGATTATTTTTATTGTAAAGTAACCTTCGCCACTTCGGACCATAATTATGATTATTGTTTTCCTTACAGAGGTGCTTGTAACTTTCTTAGTTCATTGACAATGCATGTCAAGGAATTAAGAAAGTAAGGGCAAGGGGAATTGCATGTTTTGTAAAAAAAAGACCTGGCATTTTCTGAGAACTTTGTTCACGGCGAATTGTAAAAGTTCATATTTAAATACTTATGTAGATACTTGAAATAATGTACGCAATATATTATTTGTATTATCCTTAAAAGGTGAGTTATTATTTTTGCCACAGAGTAAGTAGGTATTAAATGTAGACATTTATACAAATATGAAATTATACAGGGTGTAACAGAAAGGTGTGGTCAAATTTCAGCAGCGGATAGGGTATGTCATCAGTGTATTGCACCTAATATGGTGCCATATTAGCTGGTTGCATTATTATTACATAGTTATAGCATATTCTTTTTGTCAAAATTCAGTAGTGAAAAGCGTATGGCATAAAAATTATACCTTGTACCAGTATTTTGTACCAGGGGGGTACAAAATTCGATTCGATTATTATGGCATAGAACTTTTTAAGTCATACTTTTTTTAATTAATAACTTTTTCATTCATAAATAAACGAATGAAAAAATAATAAAAATAAATGTAGGGTACTCCGATTTTGAAAAAATTAGGTATGTGCACATACGAACCCTTGAATATGACCACAACTTTCAGTTACACCCTGTATATACTACGGGTCTTAATCGCGTGAATAATTTAAGGTAAAATACCTTGTTTATTTTCCGAGGTTGGCCGTGGTCTCAGGTAGACTCTGCCCGTAGAGCCGTAAGACTTGAAGGTAGGTAGGTATATATAATTTCATAATATGTACAAATCGGAAATGACCTATACAAATATATAACATACTAGCTGTCCCGCGCAACTTCGTATGCGTAAATGTTGCCCGTTTTCGCAACTTTTCTCATTGCTGATACGCTCCTATTGGTCGTAGCGTGATGTTATATAACCTATAGCCTTCCTCGATAAATGGGCTATCCAACAGTGATTTTTTTAATTCAGTCGGAGTTCCTGAGATTACCGCATTCAAACAAACAAACAAACTCTTCAAACAAACAAGCTTTTTACTACATACATAAGAAAGTATAAACTTACGATACTTATAATTTTATTTTTTATTATTTTAGGTAGGTTAATATGTACCTTATTACGAATTAATTCATTTAATACCATTGTGTAGAATTCATAGGTACCTACCGCTTCTTTTGGCTACAAACAGCAGTAAAAACAGGCTAATAGCCTTAATAATCTATACTATATAATAATATTATAAAGGAGAAAGATTTGATTGTTTATTTGCATTGAATAGGTTCCGAAACTACTGGACCGATTTTAAAAATTCTTTCACCATTACAAAGCTACATTGTCAGGGCTACATAGGCTATATTTTATTGTCAAAAAATTAGATACCCCTAAGAAAATTACAAGAAAGTAACTCAAGGTATAAAAAACTACGATATGACACCCGAGGCAGGCAGCTAGTAGCTAATATATTCTAAAATATTGGCAGCAATCTAATTGTCACATTAGTGATATTAATAGGTATATATACATAGTAATTAGGTACCTACTGTTACAGCTTTCTTTGTTTTTTTTTTTAATTTGATATTTATATAGATAACTAGCAATGTGTAATTGTGGTCCCACATTACTAGCAATCCTGTTAACCCTTCCAGCTAAGCTCTATGGCTTGTGTTAGGAGTGGGTTCACGTATGTAGTATAATGGGTAGGATTCAAACCCGAGATCTCACGATTGCGAGACCGATGCCTTAGCCATTAGTGACCGCTTTCGTGAGTAAGTTCGAGAAAAGTTTACACAAGTATGAACACGCTAATACATGGCCGTGATCATGAGATGACATTTGGTTTCTTCTTCTTCACTTTCAAGCTTTTTATTGCGATAGTTTAATTAATAGGGTATTTGACTAAAGTCAAATCAGCCTCTTTTGAAAAAACGTCAAAAACGAGCCGCTCTGTACAAATTTGTATGGAATGCTAGAATATGACGTCATGTTTTCTATGGTCAAATTATTTACTTTCAGTGTTTCTCTTTATGATTATAAATTAAGTAAGACATTAAATTAATAAATGAACATATATTTTAGAACACTTCATGACATATTTTTACCTGGTTATTTTAAAATATTTTATTTTGATAGTAGTCAAATACCCAATTATATATAGCCCCACTATAGGGCAGAGTGAAGTGAAACTAGGGAGTAGGGAGGCCCCACTCACTCCACTTTCTGTATGAGGCAAATTTTTTCAAAGGAGTCTAACTCATAGGTTTGTTGTTGTTTACTATTTTATGGAGTGTAAGTTTAAACTATAAATTATCTGGCATGCGGCACCCTCAGTGAAACATAAGAGTGGAAGTACTGTACTTACTTTTGAGAACAGCTGGCATGAGTGATGTGTAGCAGAGGTAGACGGTGGAGATCAGTAGGAAACTGAGGTTACTGAACGTTTTGGACGCGTCGCTGCCAGCCTTCTCGAACAAGAGACCCAGCAGCACGCCGATCATCATGTGCATGAACAACTTCAGGTGTGATACTGTCTGTAAATATTACATTTTATTTAATCGGACGGTCTCCGTGCATTCAAGGGTTTAAATTGGGTAAAGAGCTTAATTTATATTTTTTGTTTTGAATGAATAGAGAATAGAGAAATAGAAACTGACATTTGTGCGTATCGATAACCGTCGACCAATAAAAAAACCCTTTCAGGTTTTCTACGGTTTTAGGGTTTTAGGTTTTTCGACGGCATAAATGTCAGTTTCGATACTAGTTATCTATTTTCAGACAGTTACCATTTTATTAAGACCGCTCGTTAGTCGTACACTGTCTATGTACAAACTTACGAGATTTAATTATACGATCGAGATCAGCAATTTTTAAGATTACAGCGTTCAACCAAACATAAAAACCCTTCAGCATTGTAATATTAGTAGGTATATGTAGATAGGAAAACATAGCATCCTATTGATAGACAGCAGCATTAATTAGAACTGGTAGGTACCTAATATTAATTAAGTATTTATTCATATAAGTGAAACATTCCTAACAAACCAACGTGATTGACATTCACGATAAAAAAACTAGTTTAAGTATCTAATTTAATATGCCGAATAAAAACGAGATTCCATTATTAAATTTAACAAGGAAATTGTAGGTATGTACCTATCTACTAATAGCGCGAGCGTGTTTTTTTTCTGGTATTACCATAAGACACGTTTTGTGCCATATGTTAATCTAGAGTAGGTAGAGATAGAGGAAGAAAACTTTACCAGGGGGGTTATTTTGCCTTAGACATAGTTTGGCCCATATTCAAATTTGTTTGGGGGGTCGGGTGCCCAAACGGTCAAAGAACTAATATGAGTCCCTCGCTTTTCAGTGTGAGTCGCTGGCAAGGGGGGGGGGGGTACCAATTGCTAACGCACGTTTGGAGCCCCTGTAGCTCGGGGGGCCCGTAGGTATATACGGCTGATATGGGGGTAGATACACTGCTTCATACGTATCTACCCAAATCCAGGAACATTTTTGGAACAAAGTAATCCAAGTTGGTTCGAGATTCAGTGTCTGATAGCGATGTCTGTGTGTGCGTGGTTCGTACGAAGTAGGTACGTAGGTATGAAGGCTTCTTTCACTCTCGATGCTTTCTGCGTAAGAAAACTGTTTGTGCAATCATTTGCGCAAATAACTACATGGTGTCTACGATAAGTACTTGCATGCGCAGACAGTTTTTGCAAAAATTGGCACAAACTGTTTGTGCATGCAAGTCGCTGCGTGTAGCGGTCCCTACACGGTCCACGCACAATTTTATTTGCACAAACCGGTTGGTGCAAACGTTTGCGTACCGTCTTCGCGTACATGTTTATTTGTGCAAATCAGTTTTGTACAAACTAACGGTTTGTGCAAGCCATTTGTGCAAACAAGGGTTTGTGCAAACAGATTGAGCGTGTAGCCGGGCCAATAGTGCAGGGTCTATACTTTTAAATACTTTTATTTTTTTATCGAATTTCTGCAAAGGATATCAAGGCACACTGAAAAGCACTCTTACGGGTAGGACTCCACTACTTTTTATGTCCCACGCCTGGATCGGCCACTGGTTAGTAGGTATCAAGTCATAGTGAAATGCCAGGGTCTTTTAGGGGTATTTTGATCTGGCGTGTACGCGTCGCTTTACTACGATTACTAATTGCCACGTTAAAAATTGTATAAACTTACCCAATCTCTATATTGTTGTACAACACATCTTCTAAACAGTTTCCCGAACTTGTACATCTCATCAGGTGGGTTGACTATTACGGAAGTTTTCCCTAAGGTGATGGCTTCCAATATTCTGGCAGCTGGCGGCAACGTTGCGGGCACTTCGGAAACTTCATGCCTTGCACACTTTTCAGCTAAGAACTCGTTGAATTTTCCATATTCGCCATTCGCTATCTCCAGAACTGTGGAAGACATCACTTTGTTACTCTCATTTTATTGAATGTGACATAGTAATTGCGGGATTTTTGAAGGCCTAGCATATTTGTACTGTAGTGCATCATTCAGATAATTTCTTATGGATGGTTTATGTGTATAATACATATATATTACTAGCTGTCCCGCGCAACTTCGTATGCGTAAATTTTCCCCGTTTTTGCAACATTTCTCGTCGCTGCTCCACTCCTATTAGTCGTAGCGCAATGTTATATAGCCGATAGCATTCCTCGATAAATGGGCTAACCAACAAAAAAAGAATTTTTCAAATCGGACCAGTAGTTCCTGAGATTAAACAAACAAACAAACAAACAAACTCTTCCGCTTTATAATATTAGTATAGATGTGTATAGATCAGGGATGGGGAAACTTTTTCTTTCGCGTGCCAATATTTAATAACGAAATATATGGCGGGCCAAGTTGTTGCATTTTTGACTATATTATTAATCCTAAAATAAAAATATGGATGTGTAATGTGTGTGTGAGGCGGGCGGCGCGGGCGTGATAACGGGCAGCCAAGGGAATGAGGGAAGGCGTGCAGGCTAGACCGCACGCCCTTCCTCGGTTACTTGTGCACGCCACGAGACGGTCCGATTCGCGCCCAGTTTCATTTTGGGTGTTAATATAGAACTAAAGTTTATGCGAGCCGCGCATTGCCAATGAGACTGAAATTTCTAAAATACCGAACTTCACTTAATTTTTGTCGCGGGCCGGATTTCAACGCTTCGCGGGCCAGATAAGGCCCACGGGCCGTAGCTTCCCCATCCGTGGTAAAGATGATGGAGAAAAGTCCGTGCGAAGCTCGAGCCGGCCGCTTTTGTCTTCTACATCACACTAATATTATAAAAGCGAAAGTTTGTGAGTGTGTATGTTTGTTACTTTATCACGCCTAAACGGCTAGAGCGATTTTAATAAAATTTGGTATGGAGTTAGCTAACACCCTGGATTAAATACAAAGGCTAATAAAACGCGGGTAACACCGCGGGGCACAGCTAGTAAAAATATATATAGATAAAAGAGCAATTAATAAATAATAAAAAATCTTTATTCACTTAGGAAGAAAATACTAATCTTGTGAAAAGTCGATTCTACTTTTACATGTAATACCTGTTCGCAAACAATATGTAAAGTCTGAGAAACGAACGAGACAAAAAAAACTCGCGGCCACTCTTTTTAAATTGCCAATGTTTACAGTGTTTCCTTGTATAAAAACTGTATATGTAGGTAAGGTGCTGCCACCGATATATTGTACACCATATTAGAGTACTGATGCACAAACAAGAGACAAAAAATATTAAAAGAAGAATACCTACATGAGAGAATACGTGTGGTGCCGGCTTAAGAATAGTACCACCCCATCTTTCCCCGTGGGTGTCGTCAAGGCGACTAAGGGATTTCACACCGGAGGACGGGCAGCAGCGTCTTCTGCGTACTTAAAGCCTTACTGCGATCACCAACCCGCTCGCCAAGCGTGGTGATTATGGCAATTACCCCCAGGATCTACGTACTAGTAGGGTCTACTGGGGAGACCCGTGCCCAGCAGTGGGCCATCATATGGGTTGATATGATGATGACATGAGATTGTATATATCAGGGTACAACATAGTACTCACAATGTAAAAACTATAATGTGTTTAAATGTGATTATTCTTTCAATCGAACGACTACTAGAATAGAATTGCCATTATAAATTTACTATTGTAAGTAGTAAAAACGTTTTGATATTAAAGCCTTAAAAGAACAAGATATCCTCCATTAAGGCATTGACCATCCACAAGTGCCCTCGAATAGCTCTGTCACTGACATACCTACGTCCTACATATAACAGAGTTGCCCATATTTGTTGCATTATTTTATAATAACATTATGCATTGTGAATTAATTACATTTTAATTGGATTGAACTTAATAGATGGGCTTCGGGTAAATACCTAGATTCATTTCCATTTGGGATTACCATGTCTATATTAGATATATAGGTACCTACGTAATTTGTTCACCTCAAGGATGAGCAGTGAAACTTTTTTTACTACTCAAGTCACCTAATGATAAAAAAAATCCAAATTAATTTCTCCAACGAATTTCTTTTAAAATTTGAAAATAATGTCAAATATAAAAGTTGGCGAAGAGTTCAATTTTCATTCTCAACCGTGACGGTTGTCTGGTTATAGGATTCCGTAGCCAAAATGGCAAAAACGGAACCATTACAGTCTCGTCATGTCCGTCCGTATTAAACAGGCATTTTACTCAAAGATTACTCAATTAATATTGATGAAATTTGGTGAAAAAGTGTCTTGTAGTAGCCGCTACTTAGTTTGGTAGCTAAATAATAAAAAGAGAATATCAAAGTGTGGCCCATCATTCGACAGGTATTTCAAAAACATTTTAAGGTTTATAATAATAAACTTTTTTGATTGAGTGAATATTTTTGGAAGTAATCGCTCCAAAAGTTGTATAAATTGTGTGTCTTTTGCCCTTAACTTTTGAACCGTGTCACCAAATAATATGAAAAAACACACAAAGATAGCGCTTTGAGCTATTGCCGAAAAACTGTGTTTCTCAGCAAAAGCGTTTAAGTGCCAACATACGATCTTCTGCGGATGCAGATAATAAAGGCTGCGGAACCCCACACTGAGCATGGTCCAAAATGCTCTTGCCCGGTTTTTTTTCTCTAGTCTTGTTTGCTTTATCTTGCTAAAAGCCATTTACCGTTTTTGATATATTTTTATGTGTTAGTTAGACGTGTAAGTTAGAGGCCCCGCAGACCACGAACTCGTACTGATTTACAGCCTGATCAAACTATCAGCCGACGTAAAGTTTGTAGTCTGCGGGATTATAATCAGTGTGCTATGAAAAATAACTGCTAATGTGCAAGAAATAAAAACTCAAAAAAACGAAAAGAAAGAAAACATAATGGGTAATAAAAACTACTACAAGTGTGTAACTTACAGAAAGAAATGTTAAAAAGAGCAGTTCATGGCTCTTAAGCGCTTTTGTTGAGAAACACAGTTTTTCGGTCCGATCCGATCATATCCGATATAATTTTAGTTTAAAGTATTAAGCGCTACCTTTGATTAGTCATTTATAAACATTAATAGCTATAGTTTTGAAACTTGGCATGTTTCATAAGTACTGTACTATCCTAATTTGGACTTTCTAGCACTCTCCAGACAAAGTCTATAAGGGTACAAAAATACGACGAAATGCTTCGAGAAAAGGTAGGTGATAAGGACAGGTTGTTACTTGTTATGTCGATCTTGATTCTACGCCTATTTAATTGCATAAGATATTAAGGTAGAGCGCGATTATTTTGTAGGCTCCCGCCTGGCGCATAGAGCGACGGCTCCACTCGCTCTACCCTAGGGCCGGCCCTGTATATGACATTATGAATTATCACCGATGAGACAACACCATTTAAAAAGTACTTCATGCATATATCAATATTTTTTAGACACTACGATCTAATCGCAATTTTGGGAAAACTATAAATCAGGACTACCTACTAATAACATGCCTGAATATTACAAAAAGGTGGAATCTAAATCTAATAAAATATACTTAGTCAATATAATATTACTCACTGTAATCAGCTGGATTGTGGTACATGGGGCACTGAAGACCAACTGATGATAAATACGGTACAGTTTCTTCGCTTGGACCGTGGTATATGCACATACCTTCAGCTAGTATATATACCTGCAACAAACAAACAATACTTATACATAAGAACTTTTAATAACTTATAAATACATATTTCATTAGTATGTAGGTCTCTCTATATGTTTTGCTCGTAATTTATAAAAATGGAACGCATCTGTATTAAGTATTTATTTTAAAACTAGCTGACCCGCGCAACTTCGTCTGCGTAAATTTTCCCTTTTTTCTTTTTCTGCCTTTTTTTATTTACGACATTTTTCATTGCTGCTCCGCTCCTATTGGTCGTAGCGTGATGTTATAACCTATAGCCTTCCTCGATAAATGGGCTATCCAACAATAAAATATTTTTTCAGTGCAGCCCAGTAGTTCCTGAGATTATCGCATTCAAACAAACAAACAAACTCTTAGGGGTATGAAAAATAGATGTTGGCCGATTCTCATAGATACCGGATAAGCACAAAAAATTTCATCAAAATCGGTCAAGCCGTTTCGGAGGAGTATGGCAACGAAAACTGTGACACGAGAATTTTATATATTAGATAGCAAATTTACTTAAAAATAAAGGCAAGTGGCTAGGTTGCTGGCAAGATGTTTCCCGCGTTTTTCTTTGCCACGATGGAGCTTATACGCAAACATTTGCGTGCTATGATATTTTATGATTTAAAATTTGGTTTACCTGAAAAACTTAACCTTTAACGATTACAGTCAGCGTTAGAGGAACCTGCCCCATCTCGAGCAACAGTATTTAGACGGTTCAGTGAATTTAAAAGGGATAAAACAAACCTCGAAGATGACAATAGAAGTGCTCCCCTTTAAACGGTAGTAACTGGAGAAAATGTGTGGACTACTAAAATGATGCTGCGAGAAGACCCACGAACTACTTACTCAGACATCGAGAAGATTCTTGGCGTTAGTTCATAGAGCGTTAACATTATTTTGCATCAGCATCTAGGAGTGAGGAATTTTTGTTGTCGTTGGATCACGCGTTTGCTCTCAGACGCTAAAATCAGGCCCGTGTGGATTGGTGCCGCGAAATGCGTAGATATACGATTTGAAAACGGAACGTCAAGATGTGTTTCGAAAATTATTACAGGCGACGAAATGTGGATTTATCAATACGAGCCGGAAAATAAGAGACAGTCATCAGTATTGGTCTTTTCAGAAGGAAAGTTGCCGACAAAACTGCAATGACCTCGTAACATTGGTAAAAAAATGGTGACTAGTATTTTTTCTCGCAGCAGGCATGTGTCGACAACAATGTTTGAAAATCATAGATCTGTTTACTCGGAATGATAAACAATAGTAGCACTGCTGAAAGTTTTCCAAGCTCTGCGAGAGAGGAGACCAAAGACTCGGGGAATCGTGCTGCATCACGACAACGCTTCGTCACATACGTCACTCTAAACAAAGGCGTTTTTGAGAAATTCGGTGTTAAAACCTTGCCCCATCCACCGTACAGTCCTGATTTAGCTCCCTGTAATTTATTTTTGTTCCCGATAATCAAGGAAGAAAATAAAAGTGAAATATTGCGAAATATTGCGAAAAATAAAAAAAAATAGGCCGTGGCCGCCTACGAAGTCGCAATTTCGGACCTATCAGATCAAGACTGGCAAAAGTGTTTTAATAGTTGGTTTAGGCGAACGGAACGGATTTTTTTTATTGCCTGTTCTTTTCTCGGGCTTTACCTATTGTTTGCGAGCAGGCGTTACAAGTAAATGTAGAATCGTCTTTTCACAAGTGTAGTATTTTGCTTCCTAAGTGAATAAATCATTATTATTATTATAGAACTTTGCATAGAAAATGCAGGAGAGTATTTCGAAAAAATAATATTGTTATATCTTGTATAGTTTTTTCTTGTCTCAAAACTTATCGAGTTACCTGCGTAAGTTCTTATGGGTCATCTTACTCACTGGGAATTCACCACTATTATCGACGCGGAATTTTATTAATAAGCCGGTTTGAAAAAGATTTCCGCCTCGTTTCGGCTCATATGACCCGTATCGACGTCGGCCGGCAGGTAAGTACCTACTCAACAACACTTATATTCGCGTTTGACTTTTTAACAAGTACCTACCTATATATATATATAACTTTGTACTTTTGACTCTAGTCAGTAAATGTGCCCCAAACTATAAAAATTGCTAGTGTGTCTTCTGTGCTTTATAGGCTATTATGATTGAGGCAAATTGATTGTGTATTGTGTCTTAGGGGTGTCCCAATCATAGGAATACATTAAACCTTTATTGGTTTTTTAGATTGAGGTTCAAACAGAGGCCGGCTAAATCATGTAAAAAAATAAAAATTGCCGCGAAAAATGTCGCTATTTTTCAATTAATTTAGTATTAAATAAAACGTATTTACCAATAAAATTAAATGACAAAATATGCTTTGATCTTCAATTAATGAAATTATGATATTTTATTTATTATTATTTTATTTATTCAGGCCTAAAAACATAATTATTTTCAATCAGAATTTCAATAAATTACCATACACAAACGTCATTCCATACAATTATGTCCAATTTGCGACATGGCTCTTAAGAATGTCAAAACGCAGATTATATGGAGATCTTGTACAAAAGCGGACTATGACATCATCACTTCTGATCAAATCACTTATTTTTATGATATGATAAAAATTCCAATTTTAGACATTTAATTGGCACTTAATTATTGGCAGATAAAATTATTTACCTAAGAAACAAGCCACTTACGTAAAATCAATGATAATCTACTAATGTGGTATTCATCAACCTAGTAAGTGTGTGCCTTTAAGTGCCTCCAAGTTATTATGAAATTGTTACATTACAAAATATAATCATAATGAATCATATATATGAGTGCCCACTAAATTGCCTGAAACGGCAACCCTCCCAAGAATTCATGTGTTATGGACAAAGTTCGTCTTATTTTTTTGGTTGTGGAGCTCACCTGGTCAAACAAAGAGTATATTGATGCAGGCGGCTGATGTATAGTGCAGACTATTGTGCGTCCGTTCCGAGCGAGGTTTTTGAGCATGTCCATACACTGCGCCGAAGTTTTGCTGTCCAGTCCACTGTAGAGTGACACGTGAAATATTATTTAGAGTAATTAAAACTAATTCAGAAGTTTTTTAGCTATATTATTTAGCGCTAATGTTTGTGGAGTGGGACTAGTGTTGCTAGTTTCAAAATTAGTATTCTGTTTTTTTTCTTAGTGATTTCACTTTAGTGTTTACTTACAAAAGTAGGTTCTTTGTTCGACGGAGTCTTATTAACCTACTTATACTGTGATTGGTGGACTTATTAAAAATTTACACTAATACATACTAAACCGAGCATAAAATCATAAATTCTTCTATTCATCTTCAAAAACTGTCACGTTTGTAATATTGAAAGGATAACACAGCTTTAGCGTTTGTCAGACCAGGGCTAAGCCTTTGAAAATGGTAAAAAGTGAAAAAATAATATTAGGATGAAACCCACTAGAAAAGGAAGAGAATATAACTAAAACGAAAGGAAAATCTCCTTTTTCACGAAATTAGATAAAAACTTAGCTTTTTATGTCCTAAACACAATGTAATTTTTTTTATTTAAAATCATAATTTTTTTGCAGTTGTAATGTGAATTAAAATGTCATCGTGACAGTTATACACTCATTTGAAAGGCATAGTACGCATATAATTTAAAAAAGATTCTACAGTTTCTCATAATATTGTAGATGTCTTATTAAATAAGAACTTTAGTAACTTATTTGGTTGTTATTAAATTACCATAGTAATTTGTACTTTTTCTACACCTTAAAAAATGATAAATTTTATACTATTGGGATATAATTACTAATTTTGCCTTGAAACATTTTCTTAAATCTTACTTTTGTTTGTGAGTATTACAGAATATTCAATTTCAAATAATATTATTATTAAAACTGCTACAATAACAGTGATAACAATATCATTAATATTTTAATTGTTCCAAGTGCAATTGAAATAGGGTTGCAATGTCGTGTGTAAATTGAGATATTACTCAACCTCCGTCGTCATCTTGAGGCCAATAAGATGAGGTTCAAGTTACAGATTAAAACAGAAAATAAAGAGATTTGCAAATATACGCCTTTTTACAGCAACATCACTTAACATTATGCACTTGTGTACACTCTTCCGTATCTAGAATGAAAGGTGAAAGCCCATTTTTTACAGTAAACTAACGGTACTTACGTAGTTGGTTCGTCAAGGAACAAAACCGGAGGGTTATCAATCAGCTCGACTGCTATTGATAATCTTTTTTTTTGTCCACCTGAGAGATTTGAACATCGAGTGTTTTCACATCCTGCCAACCCTAGTATTAGTAGTATATCAGCTATCTGAAACAAAAGTAATATTAAAGTTAACAACCTTACAAAGGTTTGAGTAAAGTCAGTAGATAGGTGTTTATTATATTATTTTGTTCGTAGTACCTAAGTACGCAATTGCAGGCAAAGAACTGACGGTAACTGTTTCTGGCTAAGATGGCACGGGTTCTGTTCGAGTCATGGGCTAACCAAGGGGCGTAATCAAACAATCTTCACAATAAAATAATAGTTAAACTTAGCTTCGAGTGGATCGGGCCTTTTCATGATATGCGTCGATTTCTTGCGGGGTTTAGGTTCTAATGGAATAGAAACAAATACTTTTTGGGTGCATTGGTGTTTGAGCACTTTGGCACAACGCACGATTTCATACATTTTTAATCTATAGTTTAAACAATTTTCGTCGCCAAAATCATACACGTAGGTTAGGATCAAACGCGCACTGAGTAGAGCGTTGTGACGTCACAACGGCTAACGACCCTGCTTCGCATGCACCTACCTACAGAACTTAATATTTCGGAAAGTATAAGACATATCCAAAAAAAAAATACCGATTTGTTTTGTTTTTTAATAGTACTCTATAAAAAATTACTTAACTGTAAGGTAAAAATAAAAAATGATGTGTGTCCACCTAAAACCCTCTCCCGAAATTACGACCCCCCCCCTCCCCAAAAAAATATTCTAGGTACGCCCATAGTACGACAGTATGCGTATTGTGTTGGTCTTCCCTGTATAACTTCATATGGCGATTGCATATCGACCAGCCACAACGAAATGATAGTGGTGGTTAGTAATAATTATACTTTAATACACTATACCTATAACAATGCTTAAAAACTATTTGATATTGTGGTGTTCTAATAACTCACACTCACCTAATCTGTGAAACTAAATTATGATTCATAGCTTTAAGTTCTGATTGTATTTATTGTCTGTGGTCGACGCGCATCACTAGTTGAGTTTGGAATCCAAAAGGAGTGCGCGCGATCCCATCACTAAGTGGCTCTCGCATCAAGAAACAACAAGAGTGAAACGACGAGTTATTGCATCGTTTCTTGCAAATCATTCACAACTTGACGAAATCATTGTAGGAGATAATTTCTAACTGTAACCACTCTGTACTGTTATTGTGTCAACTGCCTCTGTGGCGCGGTGGGAGTGTGTCCGACTGGAGGAGGGAGGAGCAAGAGGTCGTGGGTTCGATTTCCATACGGGACACCACTTTGTGTGATCCACAAATTGTTGTCCCGAGTCTGGGTGTACTTTGTGTCCGTGACTTGTATGTTTGTAAAGTCCTCCGCGACACAGGGCTTGTACCCTACTGCGGGAATAGTCTTTAAAAAAAAAAAAGTGTTAAACCAAATTATAACCTGTTCAAATATCGGTCTGCGTTTCACTGTGATCTTCATCACATCACTTCAAGAAGCGATAGGCACTACAGGGCACATCGACGACACCCCTGTTCATAAAGTATGCTAAGTTACTTACAACACTCGTCTTCAATTTCTCAGTCAACGTAACTCCTAGTTTCATGTCTGCTGCAAACTTCATAAGCTCAGACACAGTGAACAGCGGGTTGAGTCTGTCATCCTGTAGAATGTAGCAGGATCTTTTCCTGTAAGACTTGAGTGTGCTCATGTTGCAGTTATTACTAAGTTGACAGACGCTGTCGCCTGCCCGTATGCAGCCTGTTACTCCTCGGGTCCTGCAATGAAATATAGAGATATTAATTACCAACAGTTCTACACGACTTCTCGACTGACCCAAAAGACATTGGTACTATGGTTTACTTGCCATAGAACATTGATACCTACAAGAAATATTTGCAGACGCGAAAGTGCCGAGCTAACCTCGATACAAAAATGCACCGTGTAGACGTTTTAGAGCTAAAAATGTTGTACTCCAAATAAATAACCTAACCTATAAAAACAAATTTAATTAAATATATATTTTTTTTATATAAGAAATTAACGCCGTTTGCGGAAAATAAATGTGATCGCGCTACTCAATTTCACGTAGGTACCAAAGAGAATATAAAACTTCGTTCTATGATATTCATAAGATATAATTATGTCACTCATAGTTTTACACCACCCAAAATCCGCGTACCCAAATATATAAGTAACATTACCACAGAGTAAGTAATAGTACTACGTACAGAAGGTTCACTCGCTAACATAGTCAGGTTTAGGTAAAAATATACCTAGACTCGCCAGAGCTGCCCGCCTGCAAGCTAAATTGAAACTTATAACCGCGCGCGAACCGTGAATTTTCTTTGCGCGCCACAGTTTTATGACCGAGCTGCGAAATCCGAATGGGGTTGACACTTGAGAAGTTTTTGTACCTAGTTAATTTATTAGATTAAGCATTACAAAAGTACAATTAGTATTATAAACATAAAAATTACATTACTTGGATGCTAAGGAAGATCGATAAATCAGTGAGACCCACGTTTATTATTTCAATAGGTGTACGTCAATGTACATTAAAAAATACGTTTCAGAAGGGCCAATTAATTACCTACGTATTACGGAAATATGTTAATAAGTAATTACAGATGCACGTATAAGGGAGAGCTGGCGAGGAAAAGGCGTGAGTACCTAAGGATATAATTAACTTTGAACGCATTAACAGTTGGAAGAAATGTTATGTGACATTTATCCGCCACTACTTTGACATTGACAGCGGATTTTAAATGTTAAATTTAAAAAGGAAGTTTTCAATTGCCTTTTTAGGGTTCCGTAGCCAAAATGGCAAAAACGGAACCCTTATAGTTTCATCATATCCGTCTGTATATCTGTCTGCCCGTCCGTATGTCACAAGCATTTTGCTCAAAGACTACTCAATGAATCTTAATGAAATTTGGTAAAAAAGTGTCTTGTAGTAGCCGCTACTTAGTTTGATAGCTAAATAATAATAAATATGTTTTACTCCACACATGTAACGGAAGCTTACATTTTTTTTTCAGTAAACATCTACGACAGGTCTTTAAAAAACATTTAGGTTTAGGGTTAAGGTTTCTAACAAACTTTTATGTTTGAGTGAATATTTTTAGAAATAATCGCTACGAAAGTTGCATAAATCGTGTCTTAACTTTTGAACTGTGTGACCAAAAAATACGGAAAATATCAGAAAGGTAGCGCTTATTAAATACTTTAAACTTAAATTTTTATTTTTTATTTCGGATAAGATCGGATAAATCGTTATTGAATTATTGCCAAAAAACTGCGTTGTACACAACATGTAACTGCCATGAACATACGATCTTCTGCTGATGCAATTGTTCGAGGTTACTTGTCTACACTGAGCACCCAAGTAACACATTTGGTGACATATAGCTTGCATATAGTATTTTTTTGGAAACTTTAGTAATAAAATCCACCGTGATTAAGTTCTATAAAGGTGGTTAGAACCTATAAGCAACCTGTATGTTACCAAAGGGAGAAAAATTGCAACTTATTTAAAGATGCATAAGCGATGCTTAAGAGTTCGAATTGTTATCCTGAGTGGCACTTGGAACTAACGGTGCAAATTGCGCGCTATGAATGAATGTTTGAACGATAAAGCTATACCGTTCATTCGTTGAGTGACAAATGAGATCTTATTAAATCTTATTTTCGGTGGTGATAAACAAAATGACGGCTAATGTGTTTTGTGCTATTGTGTTATTTGTGAAAGCATTAGGTGAGTATTAAAAAAATATGTATATAACGCAGGATAACATCATGAAGCCCTTGCAAATGGTTTTTTATCGTGAAAACATGGTATATTTACTTAGTAAATTTTGATGCGCCTTCGATTTAATCAAAAATTATTAAAAAATATGCGCTGATTAATAAATAACATAATACTATAAAAAAAATTGGGTGTTAAAAACTTTACATTATGGTTTCACAAAAAGTATAATGTCAAACCACATCAGAAACAGTTATGAAAACTCATTTTATTTTAAGTTATTGTAATAAAATACAATTAAACATGATGCTTTTCAAGGACTCTATTTTTAAACATGGCGATTTAAAATAGACCTTGCAGTTCATATTTTCACTCATTTGTTGCCTTATTGGAGCTCTTAGGACCAAAATTCACTAATTAGTGCCTAGTAGTGATTATTTTCACTTTACAGGTCTCGCTGTCTATGCGATGAATTGGGGATCCTCAAGACCAACACCTGAATAGAACCTAATATTATAAATTAACGAAAATGTGAGACTATAAGTTATCCGACCTACTCATCTTAGTATTTAGTTAGTTAGGATTAAAGTGTACAACAATGTAGACATAATGAGACGTAACAGAAATAATGAGACTGTAAGTTGTGCGACTAATTCATGATTACATTTATATGATTAAGATTTCAGTGTAAAACAATTACTTATCTCAAATTTTGATGCTGCAGTTATTCTCAATTAAGCTTATAATTATGAGACCATCGCAAGATTTGTAGTTGTGTGATTGAAAATAAAATCCGTGTATGACATGAAATGTGTTTTATTTTAAATCTTAAAATAAGTTATGTAAGTAAGTAGGTATATGTAAAATAATCAATATTTTAAAAAAGGTAACAAATACATTTCTTTTTGTACTTATTTAAACGCTACTAGTTTCTATTTTATATCTTCAGGAAAACGTATAAATTCGGAAGCATTGGTTGACGTTAATTTGTATTTAAAAATCTTAATATTTTGCTTTCTTGAACTTTGACTGATCTTGTTTTCACTATCTCATTTTACAAAAATCTGTCTATTTTTCTTTTCGATATAATGAAATCTTTAATACTAAATCACCACTTATGCAATGTTTTTAATCTCATCAATACCTACTATTTTAAGTCCAAGCTATCGCATTTACCGAGCCTTTTCGGTATTTGAGATAATTGTTTGTTGCCAGTTCGAAGCATATTTTTAATCAAGTAAAGTTTGTTTTCGAATCGATAGGCTTTAAAACTTTGTAGAATTGTAAAACTAAGTACTTCTTCATAAAAATGTAATAAATTATGAACATTACGCGTCATATAGGTAGTATATGCCGTAGAAGGATTTAATTTTTTTCCCAAAATTGTTCTATAGCCAATGGCGATAAAAATAAAATACACATAATATCATTGCACAAAGCAATGACATGAAATGTTTCATTGCATTAGTGTTTTATATATATTATCATTTTTAGCCAAATTTCCATCACTTGTTTCAGTCGAATTTCCATCAATAATTTCAGTCGAACTTTCACTAGGATCATGACTGCAAAAAAAATAGTATAAATCTGAAATATACCTACAACTCGAAAATCAAAATACAAAAGACGTCCATAAGGTTACTCATGAATATAAACTTGCCTATACACTCTGTATAATGTAAGTATAGATTTAAAAAAATACAAGTAGTAGTAAGTGATTTGATAACTGTTTTATAAACAATTGCCTCATATAATCAATTTCCTAAAATAAGGTAATTTACTTAAATACAAATCATACTCTTTACAATTTATAAATATGTGCGGAACCTTTGACAGTGATAGTAGAATTCTCTTGACACAATTGCACAAAACAGAAAGCCTCTAAATTATTATAATATGCTTGTTGTACTTTTAATTATGCATTAAATTGAAATTACTTACCTTTCAACAGTGGAGGATCCTCAGTGTAATAGAACTAATTTATAAACAAACATAATATGCACGTGCTGCAGACTGAATCGCAATTAAAAATATATTCTACGTTTCTATCTTTTAGAGCTGTTAGATCTTAGGTGGTTCTAAATGAGAAAAAAATGTTGCTTAAGGTTTTCAAGAACCATCTTTTGGAACCGATCTACGCGTTATAGTGGCATATTATAGTATATTAGACCTTACAAAGGCAATTACACTAGGTTCCAAATGAGCTGCAATAATAACTATTGAGCCACTACAGGTGATAAATAACTCATATATACTACTTATTTAGTACTAAAGATGCCAAATAAGGAAAAATTACCACCTATTTGGGCACAGTTCTTTAGGGGGGATTTTAAGATGTCTTATGCCTCTATATGTTCTAAAAGAGAGAAAATTAAAACCTATATGCGTCTATAAGTAATAAATTCGGCTTAATGTTACCATAAGTATTATAGCAGGAACAAAAATCAACGGTTAGTAATAAGAGTTACTTATTTGCAAATTCGAGTGCTGTTTGCATTTATAAGTAATTTCGTACACTCTTGTATCACTTACATGCTACCTATAGTTGCAAAATTCGTGAAAATAAGTTCCAAAATTCACTAACGTGCTACTTGGGCATGGTCCGACATGCTCTTGCCCGGTTTTTGTATTTGACCTTACTTTATTGCGTTTCAATTTTCATTACCGTATTGCGAAAGGTTCTAAGTTGACATAAGACTGGGTTCAGGCGCACAAAACACCGAGAGTACAGAAGGAAAGCTTAATACATAAGATACATAAGTATATCTATTAAATCTATGAGTAAAAAATTGCTTAAGCGGGACTTGTACCCGCGACCTTAGGGCTGGCCGGCCCTAAGCTGTTACCAACTCCGGCACCGAGAAATGTCCACCAAAGACGAATTTCATATATATCTCATAATAGGTACGATTTCCTCCGTGTGGTACCGGCTTAAGAATAGTACCATCCCGTCTCTTCCCGTGGGTGTCGTCAAGGCGACTAAGGGATTTCACACCGGAGGACGGGCAGCAGCGTCCTCTGCGTACTTAAAGTCTTACTGCGATCGCCAACCCGCTCGCCAAGCGTGGCGATTATGGCAATTACCCCCAGAATCTACATACTAGTAGGTTCTACTGGGGAGACACGTGCCCAGCAGTGGGCCATCATATGTGTTGATATGTAGGTACGATTTTACGGCGTCGCAAAATCTATCGTGTCCCCGAGGAGCTTCATACATATCGGACCATTTTGTTCCGAAAGTGGTCCGACATTCCATGTCCTTGAGCGATGGGTAGATGTGAGTGACACTTGGCATAAAATACTGAAGGCGGAAGGGCGGCATTATCAAGGTTTTCCCCGGCTCCAAATAATTGGAGATCCGGTTTATTGTTCAACCGCACACGTTGCCTACCTATCATGCAGTAGAAAAAAATCAACCGCGGAGTTTTAATACATAATTATACAACGTTATTTTTGGTATAGAGCAAACCTGAAAGTAGTTTGTTTAGAATCAGTAACACATTCCAACGAGGTTTTTGGACCATGTTATATTGTATAATTAATTAATTAGTCAATCAATAATTAATTCAGTCCAAATCCTGTTTACAATGTGATGTGATATGTATTCATCAATTATTTTCAAAAAACAATGGATTAGGTACTACGCGACGCAATGACCAGGATACTGCGAAGAACACTAGACAACTTTAATTTATACTAATACTAGCTGACCCGCGCAACTTCGTCTGCGTAAATTTTCCCTTTTTTCTTCCTTTTTTTTATAACATTTTTCATTGCTGCTCCGCTCCTATTGGTCGTAGCGTGATGTTATAACCTATAGCCTTCCTCGATAAATGGGCTATCCAACAATAAAATAAATTTTTCAGTGCAGCCCAGTAGTTCCTGAGATTATCGCATTCAAACAAACAAACAAACTCTTAGGGGTATGAAAAATAGATGTTGGCCGATTCTCATAGATACTGGATAAGCACAAAAAATTTCATCAAAATCGGTCAAGCCGTTTCGGAGGAGTATGGCAACGAAAACTGTGACACGAGAATTTTATATATTAGATTATAAAGCGGAAGAGTTTGTTTGTTTGAACGCGGCAATCTCAGGAACTACTGATTCGAATTGAAAAGTTCTTTCTTTGTTGGGTAGCCCATTTATCGAGGAAGGCTATAGGCTAACATCACGCTACGACCAATAGGAGCGGATCAGTAATGAAAAATGTTGCAAAAACAGGAAAAACGTACGCATACGAAGTTGCGCGGGACAGCTAGTGGCTTATATTATAACTTCGCTAGTTTTCAATATTTTATTTTTCTTTTTTTACCCGATTGCAAGGAAGGGTTATGTTTTTCGCGCGTATTTTGTATGTATGTTTCAAAATGACCTCATAATATTTCAAACCATAAGACGGATTTTAACAAATAAGACGTCGTTGGATTTGTAAAAAAAAACAAACATGGTGACTGTGAGATGACAAAAACAAGTGTGAAAAAAAAGTTTTTTCGAATACCACAAAGTGCGTATCAAAATAAAGGGCTCATGTTATACCTTTGTGAAATGCTTCCTATGACGTAGGCATTTCAAAAAGGTATGACATGATTATAACTGTATTACTATAATTCTCAATTAGCAACCATTCTTTTTTAATTTTCAATATTTGGCAAAAGCTGTGAAAAAAGTTAATTGTCAGATACATTCAGTTACATTCTACAACTACTTAAAAGTATTAAATAAAAAAAATAATAAAAAAAACCCGCCTGCGCAAAAAAGATGCAAACAAGATCCCTTTTTTTATTTTGTATAATATCTTGAAGTAAAAGTTGAGCTTTGCGCCATACGAAAAATAACTTAGTATATTTTTAACCTAATATTACAAAGTTATTTCGAGTAATGTAAATAAGCCGAAGGCCGAGCAAGAGGTTATTATTAAATTACAAATCAAATTAATAAATTCATTTAAATCAAATGTTATTATTAAATTTACAAGTTTACGAGTAACAGCTGATAAAATGAGAAGTAAAAAAAAATCGTACAAATTCCATTAAATATTATTATTAAGTAAGTATAACGTTGTAAGTATGAAACACAAATAACAGAAAATAATATAATATGTTACTTTAAAATACAAAGGACGCCGCGCACAAATACATATATAAAATTATTATATGCCAACATTTTATTTATAAAATGCCACAGTATAGTATCGTAGCCACCCAGCGTTCCTCTATTATTCCTGTTTTATCGTTTTTGCGTGTAAAAAATCTATGTTACTAATACATATAGGTTACTAGCTGTGCCCCGCAGTGTTATCTGCGGTTTATTAGCCTAACTTTGAACGCATTAACATTTGGAAGAAATGTTATGTGACATTTATCCGCCACTACTTTGACATTGACAGGGGATTTTAAATGTTAAATTTAAAAAGGAAGTTTTCAATTGCCTTTTTAGGGTTCCGTAGCCAAAATGGCAAAAACGGAACCCTTATAGTTTCGTCATGTCCGTCTGTCTATCTGTCTGCCCGTCCGTATGTCACAAGCATTTTGCTCAAAGACTACTCAATGAATCTTGATGAAATTCGGAAAACATAGTGTCTTGTAGTAGCCGCTACTTAGTTTGATAGCTAAATAATAATAAATATGTTTTACTCCATACATGTAACGGAAGCTTAAAATTTTTTTTCAGTAAACATCTACGTGGTGGCACATCATTCGACAGGTCTTTAAAAAACATTTAGGTTTAGGGTTAAGGTTTCTAACAAACTTTTATGTTTGAGTGTATATTTTTGGAAATAAATGCATAAATCGTGTCTTATCTTTTGAACCTTGTGACCAAAAAATATGGAAAATATCAGAAAGGTAGCGCTTATTAAATACTTTAAACTTAATTTTTTATATTTTATTTCGGATAAGATCGGTTATATCGTTATTGAATTATTGCCAAAAAACTGCGTTGTACACAACATGTAACTGCCATGAACATACGATCTTCTGCTGATGCAATTGTTCGCGGACCATGCTCTTGCCCGGTTTTTGTATTTGACCTTGCTTTATTGCGTTTCAATTTCCATTACCGTATTGCGAAAGGTTCTAAGTTGACATAAAACTGGGTTCAGGCGCACAAAACACCGAGAGTACAGAAGGAAAGCTTAATACATAGGATACATATATCTATTAAATCTATGATTAAAAAATTGCTTAAGCGGGACTTGAACCCGCGACCTTAGGGTCGGCCGGCCCTAAGCTGTTACCAACTCCGGCACCGAGACTTGTCCACCAAAGTCGAATTTATCCTCCTCATAGTAAGTACGATTTTACGGCAATCGAGGAGCTTCATACATATCGGACCATTTTGTTCCGAAAGTGGTCCGACATTCCATGTCCTTGAGCGATGGGTAGATGTGAGTGACACTTGGCATAAAATACTGAAGGCGGAAGGGCGGCATTATCAAGGTTTTCCCCGGCTCCAAATAATTGGAGATCCGGTTTATTGTTCAACCGCACACGTTGCCTACCTATCATGCAGTAGAAAAAAATCAACCGCGGAGTTTTAATACATAATTATACAACGTTATTTTTGGTATAGAGCAAACCTGAAAGTAGTTTGTTTAGAATCAGTAACACATTCCAACGAGGTTTTTGGACCATGTTATATTGTATAATTAATTAATTAGTCAATCAATAATTAATTCAGTCCAAATCCTGTTTACAATGTGATGTGATATGTATTCATCAATTATTTTCAAAAAACAATGGATTAGGTACTACGCGACGCAATGACCAGGATACTGCGAAGAACACTAGACAACTTTAATTTATACTAATACTAGCTGACCCGCGCAACTTCGTCTGCGTAAATTTTCCCTTTTTTCTTCCTTTTTTTACAACATTTTTCATTGCTGCTCCGCTCCTATTGGTCGTAGCGTGATGTTATAACCTATAGCCTTCCTCGATTGGGCTATCCAACAATAAACTATTTTTTGCTGCTCCGCTCCCATTAGTTGTAGCGCGATGTTTTATAGCCTATAGCATTCCTCGATAAATGGGCTATCTAAAAGTATTTTTTTTTTCAATTTGGACCCGTAGTTTCTGAGATTATCGCGTTCAAACAAACAAACAAACTCTTCTCTCTCTTCTAATATTATAGTATAGTTTTAATGTGTGTGGGGGTTTTAGGGTGGATAACCCTTATCACTTAGGGGCATGAATAATAGATTGTAATTTTCCCTTTTTTCTTCCTTTTTTTTATAACATTTTTCATTGCTGCTCCGCTCCACGCTACGACTAATAGGAGCGGATCAGTAATGAAAAATGTTGCAAAAACAGGAAAAACGTACGCATACGAAGTTGCGCGGGACAGCTAAATAGTGGCTTATATTATAACTTCGCTAGTTTTCAATATTTTATTTTTCTCTTTTTACCCGATTGCAAGGAAGGGTTATGTTTTTCGCGCGTATTTTGTATGTATGTTTCAAAATGACCTCATAATATTTCAAACCATAAGACGGATTTAAACAAATGAGACGTCGTTGGATTTGTAAAAAAAACAAACATGGTGGCTGTGAGATGACAAAAACAAGTGTGAAAAAAAAGTTATATTCGAATACCGCAAAATGGGTATCAAAATAAAGAGCTCATGTTATACCTTTGTGAAATGCTTCCTATGACGTAGGCATTTCAAAAAGGTATGACATGATTATGACTGTAATACTAAAATTCTCAATTAGCAACCATTCTTTTTTAATTTTCAATATTTGGCAAAAGCTGTGAAAAAAGTTAATTGTCAGATACATTCGGTTACATCCTACAACTAATTAAAAGTATTAAAAAAAAAATGAATAAAAAAAACCCGCCTGCGCAAAAAAGATGCAAACAAGATCCCTTTTTTTATTTTGTATAATATCTTGAAGTAAAAAATCTTGTAGCGGTGTCTGAGCTTTGCGCCATACGAAAAATAACTTTGTATATTTATAACCTAATATTACAAAGTTATTTCGAGTAATGTAAATAAGCCGGAAGCCGAGCGAGAGGTTTTTATTAAATTACAAATCAAAGTATTAAATTAATTTAATCAAATGTTATTATTAAATTTACAAGTTTACGAGTAACAGCTGATAAAATTGAATATTATTATTAAGTAGGTGTAACGTTGTAAGTATAAAACACAAACAATAGAAAATAATATATGTATTAATATGTTACTTTAAAATACAAAGTACGCCACACAAATACATATATAATATTATTATATGCCAACATTTTATTTATAAAATGCCACAGTATAGTATCGTAGCCACCCAACGTTCCTCTATTATTCCTGTTTTAACGTTAATAATAAAATAAATATTACTCATTACAGCATACAAACTATGTTTCTCCTGGTTACTTCCGCGTGATTTTAAATTAGCATTGTAGGTACCAAATTTTATCAAATTTTGTTCAATTGTTCACATTGTTCGTGAAAAAACAAAAAAGTTTCAGCTCCTTTAGGATTGTATTGTAGGTGCTCAACTGCACACTCTCTATAACTCTCTCATGTGACGCGGACGAAGTTGCAAGGATCAGCTATTTGTGTTTTTTTTT
The DNA here is from genome assembly GCA_945859575.2 of Herminia tarsipennalis. Classification (NCBI taxonomy): domain Eukaryota; kingdom Metazoa; phylum Arthropoda; class Insecta; order Lepidoptera; family Erebidae; genus Herminia; species Herminia tarsipennalis. Next base: position 24,463,306 of record OX243834.2, on the reverse strand, counting down.
TTTTTATCGGACAACCCACACAACGCTATCTGATCCCAAACTAAGCAGAGCTTGTACTATGGAAACCAGACAACTGATAAACATACTTATATATTTCTAAATATATACATATTATAGATAAATAACACCCAGACACAGAATAAACCATCGTGCTCATCACACAAAGTTTTATCCTGGGTGGGGATCGAACCCACGACTTCTTGCGTAGCAGTCGGATACACTCCCACCGCGCCACAGAGGCAGTCAATTTAAGAGGCATAAGAGGAAACTGTGACTGACTGATATATCAACACACAACTCACATTTCTGAATGGATTGGATTAGTTTATTAGATTACACAGATAGTTGTTATGATGTACCTAGGCATCCACTATAAAGCCTAAAGCAAATCTTTAAAGAGGTGAAATGGTAGTCCAAACTTAACGCGGGCGAAGCCGCGGGCGGAAGCTAGTTAGGTATAAAGGTTCCATAAAATTTCGCAACGACAGTCGTCAAGTAACATTTCCTTTTGTATACAAATAAATAAATATTAAATGTCATGAACACCTATACCTAGTAATCTATACTAATATTATAAAGCTGAAGAGTTTGTTTGTTTGTTTGAACGCGATAATCTCAAGTACTAATGGTCCCTGTATTCCCACGGGAACGGGAACTACGCGCGTGGAACCACAAGGCGTCCGCTAGTATCTAATAAAACGTCTCAGTTTAGGTGGCACATTCCTACAAGTGCAATGTTAGGACACATGTACTTACGAGAATCCAGTAAGTGCGTTCAACAGTGAAGACTTTCCGGCTCCGGAAGGCCCCATTATAGCGGTCAGTTGACCAGATTTAAACAATCCAGATACGCCTTTCAAAATGATCTTCTTATCTGAAACAATTGTACTCAATTAGATAATTGGACGCCGTCTGTTCTATACGACAGCATGCTGAAGAAATGTCTTAGTATATTTCGTCTTAGATTCGTACCTGTTGTTTTAATCACACTAATATTATAAAGGCGAAAGTTTGTGAGTATGTGAGTGTGTATGTTTGTTACTTCTTCACGTCTAAACGGCTGGAGCGATTTTAATAAAATTTGGTATGGAGTTAGCTGACACCCTGGATTAACACATAGGCTAGGCATAAACTGCGGGTAACACCGTAGGGCACAGCTAGTAACCTATATGTATTAGTAACATAGTTAAATAGTTTACACAATATTAATATAGAATGGTTCCCAACCAGAGGTTCGCAGGAATCCAAAAATAGTCGTTGAATGATTTGAAATTTCGCGTGCACAAGTTCAAAAATTAAGTAATACCTAATTTAATATCTATAATATTTTGGGAACACTCACAGAACGTCATTTGATCCCAAACTAAGCAGAGCTTGGGTTATGGCAACCATACAACTGATAAACAGACTTATATATTTCTAATTATATACATACAAGCTGTGCCCCGCAGTATTATCTGCGGTTTATTAGCCTATGTGTTAATCCACAATGTCAGCTAACTCCATACCAAATTTTATTAAAATCGCTCCAGCCGTTTAGCCGTAAAGAAGTAACAAACATACACACTCACATACTCACAAACTTTCGCCTTTATAATATTAGTGTGATTATAGATAATTTACACCCAGATACAGAATAAACCATCGTGCTCATAATACAGGGTTTTATTCTACCATCAACACATACCACTACTGGACCAACAGGGCAGTCATAGACAGATTCAAAATGGAAAGAAAATATGGTTTCTATTTAAAATGGTAGCAGGCGAGTTACGGCCAGGTTATCCATAACACAGGTTTTTAACCTAGCTTGGAGACCAGTCTCACATATTTGTGTATAACGATGTTTGTTAAATCCTTGTGTACATTTGATTGTGTGAGAAATAAAAAAAAAACATTAACTTTTTGGTTAAAGTTTATTTTCGAATTGATTCACATGATGGTCCACAAACAACAAATAACTAAATGGTTCCTGCGAGAATAAAATGGTTCCAGTTCAAGAAAAGGTTGGGAAAAAATGAACACATACCTATTTAACATTTTTTCTTGCTAAGGGAGGGACTCAATATAATGAAGTTTTAAATATAGACGGGTTTTACCGCACTCTGTTTTGAAAAATGCGAGGTAACTTCCTTAATGTAATTAGTTTGAGAGAGTCGCTGTCTTCTACGTAAGAGTGAAAGAGAGAACTATATAATTATTATTATATTAGCCTACGACGCGTCTTTATGTAAAACGTCATTGCCTCAAATGCGGTTTTGTTATTAGAAAACTAGTTTGAACAGCATTGTTCTTCTTCTTTATCTTTATTCCGTGAAAATAGGTTCAGCAGTTTTAAGACTCTAAACTTTTTGTCTGAGTAAGGGCTTTTCACTGATATACATAACAGTAAAAAGCCCATAAATATTATCTTGATTAATACAACAATTTATAACATCATTTTGCCTTTTCTTTTGAACAACGTGATGACAGAGCTTTGCTCGGTATTTTTTTTGGTAACATTTTAAAAATATAACCTAGGTATCTATATCGCCCCCAAAACCCCTTCATACTAAATTTCATGAAAATTGTTCAAGCCGTTTCCGAGATCCAGATTATGTCTTTTAAATACATATTTTATATACAATATTATACATATATAGACATAGGTTTAAAGGTATTATACAACGTTATTCTTGGTACAGTGCAAACCTGAAAATAGTTTGCTCAGAATCAGTAACACATTCCAATGGGATTTTGGACCATGTTTTATTTTACAATGAATTAACTATTCAATCGTTAATCAATTAATCATTCTAACAGTTCAAATCTTGTTCACAATGTGTGGAAATGTAATCGTTTACTTATTTGCAATAATAAACAGTGTATTATGTACTACACGACGCAATGAGCACGGTGCTGCGAAGAACATAAGACATTCAACTTTTGAATTTGGATCGGATCGTCTACAAAGTAAAATGTCTATTGACTAAGACTACCCACAATTTAATAAGACTTGAGAGCAAATGGTCCACATTTTAAAATGTAAACAAAAATTGTTTTAATGACGTCTTGCGAAAATGTCTAACCAGCATATTGGCTACGAAGCAAACCGTCCACAATACATAACTATTGTTGAATTGACAATCTACAAGCGGAAACAGTGTGGAATAGGAGTAATTTTATTACACCTTTCTAACTACATAATGCCTTATGGGTAATGAATGTAAACCTTTACATTGAATTCTGACAATGTTTATCAGTGAAACGTCAGTGGGCTTATAATAATAATGATGATGATGGATGATGATAACTTAACATGAGGGCAAGATGTGTGAAAGAAATCCATTCATTGTAGTATTAGATAATTTCATTTATTTATTAAATGTTTTTAGAACATAACAGCTTACATATTTAGCAAGATTCACAAAAAGAAACTTTATTCTCTAATAAAATTTACAAAAAATAAAATAGACAATAAGTAAATCTACAGCATTTTAGTCAACATTTAAATAATATTTTATTTTAGAAATTCTTTTTAAGAATTCGTAGGGTGAGATCAGATCTTCTTCTAATTTCATTTTCTCCTCATTGTAACGCAAATTGAAACTAATGTCGATTTTTCTTCTTTTACTGCTATGAAACAAACTGTTTTTATATCGGATTTCTTGCCATTTAGCTTCTTTTCTTAAGGCATCCAGAAATAGTAGAAATGTAGGTTTTTTGTTCAATTTTGTGTTAAAACGTCTATTCCACCCCTCAACTGGATTGTTTGTACGAAATTTATCATTAAAACAGCTTATATTCACAGATGCCTTAAGCCATTGATTTTCAAAATAATTCAAAAAGTTACGAGTTTCGTCTGTTAACAAAGCATGTTCTTTAATATGTAACCAGCACTCTGAGTAGTGTGTTGATGGTAGAAGAGGAAAATTGGCACATATTTTGATTATACTTTGACATTCATTAATATCAGTGATATTCAAAGCTTTCGCTTTCCTCCAAATAGCGTTTTGAAAGTGGTAAAAGCATCCACTTATTAATATATCTGGAAACACTTTTTTCAATGCATTTGTAAGACCAACTTCAAAATCACATTTTATTTTATTTATCGTTATGTCTAAATGTTGCTTTATTAATTGAAACAATCGTTCATAGGTTATTTGTAATTTGTTGGGAAGTAATGCATAAATTATCCCTACCACATTTGATGTCTGATTGTTGCTGTCTATATCGACGTGTATTGATATAACCTGATAAAATGGTTTTGGTGTGCGCGAAAACGTACCATCAATAAAGAATATGTGATCTTTTAAGTGTTTAATATTAGTTCTCAGTGATGTTGTACAAAATATCAATATTTTGTCATTGTTAATTCCATCTTCGCATACAAGAAAATCACGCGCTAGTATTTCTGGTATTTTTATATCATTTAGTGAATCGAATTCAGTTCTTTGTACATTAAGGAAATGTCTCCTAGCGCGACGTAATGTGTCTTTTTTGGATTGAAAATTTGGGACAAAATCTTCATTATATGTTTCTCTAAATTGTTCTTCAAATATTTTTTGGACTGGTTCATAATTCTTGCAAACTATGTCTTTGCACTTATTCATAACGACATCAATATTATTTTTTATATAATTGGGTTTACACGTATGTTCTACTTGACGGAGAATTTTATTTCTTTCTTTATTTATTGTCACCGTAGCACTACAGCAATCACGATTAATACATCTCCACCTTGACGAGCCACCTTTATTTACAAATCCTAAGGTGTGCCTATAACCAGCAATCAACAAAGCCTCCCGATTTTGTTGACTTTTAATAAAAATAATACTGGAATCACTTTTCATCATTGTTATCAACCACAGTTATCAACAAAATAATATTTTTTCAATTAAATAGAACAATTATTTTCTTCTGTATTCAATGTCAATGTCAATTTTAATCGTTAGGTTAACCAAATAGGTACTAAAGAGTTCTGTTGCATGAAGTATTAATTATATTAAATTATAACAGGAAAGTTATATAATATCCTTTTATATAAGCCCATGAAAATGCTTCATGAACGATTTGTCTACAGGCAGTTTTCAATTATAGACTACATGACTTATGGACATAAATAAATTGTGGACGATTTGCTCCCAGGACAATCTCTTCTTGTGGTCAACATTGGTTATACAGACCTTTTGCATGAGAAGACAAAAAGCACATATGACCATTTTACTTTGTAGACGATCCGATCCAAATTCCAACTTTGAATTTATGGCTTATAATTATTACATTAGGTACTACTTGACATAGATATTATAGAAATAGCAGACTCGTTAACGGTTTTTATTTGGCCATAAAATCGGTGTCCAACTATTTCTGTTTTACCACTTTTCTACGGTAGATAGGTAAAGGTTTTGTTTTACCACTTTTCTATGGTAGATAGGTAAAGGTTTTGTTTTACCACTTTTCTACGGTAGATAGGTAAAGGTTTTGTTTTACCACTTTTCTACGGTAGATAGGTAAAGGTTTGTTTTACCACTTTTCTACGGTAGATAGGTAAAGGTTTTGTTTTACCACTTTTCTACGGTAGATAGGTAAAGGTTTGTTTTACCACTTTTCTACGGTAGATAGGTAAAGGTTTTGTTTTACCACTTTTCTACGGTAGATAGGTAAAGGTTTTGTTTTACCACTTTTCTATGGTAGATAGGTAAAGGTTTTGTTTTACCACTTTTCTACGGTAGATAGGTAAAGGTTTTGTTTTACCACTTTTCTACGGTAGATAGGTAAAGGTTTGTTTTACCACTTTTCTACGGTAGATAGGTAAAGGTTTTGTTTTACCACTTTTCTACGGTAGATAGGTAAAGGTTTTGTTTTACCACTTTTCTATGGTAGATAGGTAAAGGTTTTGTTTTACCACTTTTCTACGGTAGATAGGTAAAGGTTTTGTTTGGACTTTTCCTTCTTTTGCAATGATGTTTTCTGCGTATTTTAACCCCTTGGTTCCTTTCACGATATCCTCAAGATGGGATTGGGGTTGTGACATATGTATTCTTAATCCGACACTACACAGAAAACAACATATCATACATATGATTCCTTGCTTCTGTGGCGCAGTGGGAGTGTATCCGACTGCTACACAAGAGGTCGTGGGTTCGATCCCCACCCAGGATAAAACATTGTGTGATGAGCACGATGGTTTATTCTGTATCTGGGTGTTATTTATCTATAATATGTATGTATTTAGAAATATATAGAAAGAAAAAAAAAGAAAAGAAAACGTTTATTTTGTTGCGATTTGGGCACAGACTACATAACTACAATTACATTAATATTATCAGTAGGCAAAAAATAAAAATATATAAGTATGTTTATCGGTTGTCTGGTTTCCATAATACAAGCTCTGCTTAGTTTGGGATCAGTTAGCTTTGTGTGAGTTGTCCCAAGATATTATTATTATTATTTATTATTATAATAAATAATAATAATAATATCTAACGAAAACTATATTTAATAAAATAATTTAAGGTCACTTCTCAGGAAGTTCCGAGTATGTATTTTAGATTTAGGGTCAACGACTTAGTTGAGACATTTGGTTTTATTCTTTGATTGTTATTTTGATTATTGGTAATCTATACTAATATTATAAAACGGAAGAGTTTGTTTGTTTGCTTTGTTTGTTTGTTTGTTTGTTTAAACGCGCTAATCTCAGGAACTACTGGTCCGATCTGAAAAATTCATTTTTTGTTGGATAGCCCATTTATCGAGGAAGGCTATAGGCTATATAACATCGCGCTACGACTAATAGGAGCAGCGTAGCGACGTGAAATGTTGCAAAAACGGGGGAAATTTACGCATACGAAGTTGCGCGGGACAGCTAGTAATGAAATAAACCGGTCAAGTAAGCCTCGTGTTGTTGCTTGCTATCGATTGTAATGCAGCTCAATATGTGAGTACGCGTATTTTTCGTCGACAACATCCGTTCTTCCACAGGAATACTCCGGCCCCGACCAATGCATCGGCTAGTTAGAGTGAGATCCCGGTATATTGGTGGATGTCATGTGGTGATAGCTCGTAGTTTATATTAATGGTGCTAGCCTTCATATTGTTAGGTACTAGTATAGTATTAAGTATATTATCTATGATATTGTACAGTATTCTCGAAATACCTTTTTCAAATAAAATACATTTTAATACGAGCAAGATGGTTCTAGTTTTTGGGTTGCAAATCTGTGGTTATTTTCCCCTGCGTGGGTAAAACAGCTATTGTTTGGGCTAATGAAGGTGCTGTAAGCCCGCCTACCCCGTCGTGTTTCACACGCGAGAAAAGACTAAGACAATAAATCGCTTTGACAACTAGCAATTTATTAGCCAAACAGAGCTCTAAATAGAATAGTAGCCCCCTCCTCCATTACATCAAAATATGGAAAGTTATGAAGGCAATACGGACTAGTTTTTATTTTGTATGACTTTTTCGTTAAAAACGACTTCAACACTTTAGAAACAACCTTAACGGGCGTAACTTTACCGGCTTACAATTCTCGATAAAGTACATCCTGAATTTATGGATAAAGCGACCCATAGACTAAGTATAGGCTGCGTAATCGCAGGTTAATTTGAATCACCATATCATCTACACATTAAACATCTATAAATTGCAGTATAATCGAGACCTTCACCCAGTTTGAAAAACGTTTTAAAACACGTGCAATTAGGGGAATTAACAAAAGTGGTACATACAGCCACAGATAATATCTAATATATAAAATTCTCGTGTCACAGTTTTCGTTGCCATACTCCTCCGAAACGGCTTGACCGATTTTGATGAAATTTTTTGTGCTTATCCGGTATCTATGAGAATCGGCCAACATCTATTTTTCATCCCCCTAAGAGTTTGTTTGTTTGTTTGAACGGGATAATCTCAGGAACTACTGGGCCGCATTGAAAAAATATTTTATTGTTGTATAGCCCATTTAACGAGGAAGGCTATAGGTTATAATATCACGCTACGACCAATAGGAGCGGAGCAGCAATGAAAAATGTTGTAAAAAAAAGGATGAAAAAAGAAAAAAGGAAAAATTTACGCAGACGAAGTTGCGCGGGTCAGCTAGTAATACTATACTAGTATACAGGACAGCACCAACACTATACACTATCTACCACATGGTGGGAAAACGTGAGCGTGAAGCGTAATGCACCAAATCTTTGAGTGCAACATGTCTCTCATGGGGGGTTATTACATGCACGCTAAACAATATTTATTAGTTAGGGTAGGGTTAATACTCAGCGGAGCGGACCCAAGACAAATGTGCCGCTTGTAATATTCACACATTTTTAATTTAATAATAATAAAATGTACCTAATATAAAAAAAAAAGATATCTAAGACATGCATGTATGCATGCATATTCTTCCCCCGCCCTCCCCTCGGCGGTGGTGGTTGATGTACCGGAGTTGAATCTAATGCCCCCCCCTCCAGTCATGCAAACAACTCACACTCGTGCGTGATGTTATATAGGCTATCCAACACCAAAACAGTTTTTCAATTTGAACTAGTACTTCCTGAGATCATCGCGTTCAAACAAACAAACAAACTCTTCAGCTGTATAATATAAGTAGGTATATATTATTTCATAACTTTTGAAGTCTGATTTTTTTTGAAACGGTCGAGTCGTCTTCGGTTAACAAACATTAAAAAAACATACACAATTGTATTGGGAACCTTCTTCTTTTTAAGTCGGTTTAAAAAAAAAAGTCGAAGAAGTAAAACTTAAGTGACAGGTGAATATGTGGAGGGCAAGGTGTTAAGTCCCTCCAACACAAAGGGAGGATCCTCCGACCAGGCGAGGTGATCGTGCCTGGCGGGCCGCGGCCCAACGGATAACGTTGGGAACTTGTATTTATAGTTAGCAGCTGTGAAAACTTCTATATCGCGATTCAGGATTTGGCGCGAGCTGTCAAGAGTCAATTTATTTTTATATTATTATATGTGGGTACCGCCACATCACTCCCCTCCGAGACCGGAGGTTGATTGTCTTGATGAGTCAGCTGTCGTCGCTTTGTTGAGGAGCGTGCCAGTGCCAGTGTAGAGTAGTTCCAGTGAGTCGGAACTTGATTCCGCTAGTCCCAGTGAGTCGGAACTGAATGCCGCTAGTTCCAGTGAGTCGGAACTGAAATCCGCTGAACCCAGTGAGTCGGGTAGTAGCTGCGGTGTGCGGTGCTGCGGTGCTGCGTAGTAGCTAGCTGCTGCGTAGACGGGAGAGATGTGCTCTGCTTACGAGTACCGTAGGTGCAGTGTGCTGTGCCTAGACGCTGGAGAGGCCGTAGGGATGACCAGGCTGGAGCGTTCGCTGCAGGCGTGTGGTATCCCAGTAGAGGCCGGATGCTGGCTGGCTGTGACTTGATTACCGCTCATATCTATGGGAGTGACGGTGAGTGTGGCGTTGACGATGCTGCTGCTGCTGGTGATGAAGGCTGCTTCCAATCACGTCGGGGTCACCACTGTGGAGGGCAAGGTCCCTCCAACACAAAGGGAGGATCCTCCGACCAGGCGAGGTGATCATGCCTGGCGGGCCGCGGCCCAACGGTTAACGTTGGGAACTTGTATTTATAGTTAGCAGCTGTGAAAACTTCTATATCGCGATTCAGGATTTGGCGCGAGCTGTCAAGAGTCAATTTATTTTTATATTATTATATGTGGGTACCGCCACAAATAGGTTTTTGAACTCGGTTCAAAACCGTAAGGAGGTTTCTTTCATCATTTTTACCCAGGAGTAGGTTTAACTGGGGAGACCCGTGCCCAGCAGTAGGATATCATATAGGCTGTTACCTATGTATACATTAATTACCATAAATTATACATCAAATTTGAATCAAACCTACAATAAAAAAATAACAACAATGTCTAAGGAAAAATAAAATAAATTTATAATAATGTAAATTATAAATTACATAAGTACATAATTATATCATATCCCAAGATCAAATTAATTTGTCAGTCAAATATTAAGTAACAGAGTAATATATTTTTTCTAATAGTAATGTTTTGTTATATTTTTAAACATAACATAATCAGTTATCTCTAACAATGATCTTGGTAAGTGGTAATAAATACATACGTATAGCCATACACAAAATGTTGTGTTACTTGGTATAGATATTTCTTGGTTACGTCTTTTGATATTTATTTTGTTAAAAAGAAGAACATTTTTCATAACAAACAGAAGTCTCACAACGTCTAAAAAGTATTTAATAAAAAAAGGATTCTTTCATTTTTTTAAAATAAATTTTCTTGAGTTTAACTTTGGGTTTTAAGTAGGTATATACATAGGTTCTTAGTAAGTTCTCGCTGGTATTTTTTATGACTGAATTATTCATTCAAACCGGTAGCTCAAAATATTTGGAAATAACGAAAATAAATTTAAAATAGTTGATTAAGTAGATTGGTATATGATTCAGGTCTCACAGAACCGGATGCATCATTTAGAACCGATTGAGTAATGACTGGATTATTAGTAAGTAATTGGCGGATCCATTTCATACCTCTCCCCTCGGCTGGATCCAGGTCCCTACTCCCTTAGGTAGACAGACTAAATGACCTTCCTCTAAAATTCAGACAGAATTCGCCTTTGATGGTTAGGGGGTCAGAGATTAAGTTACTTAACTTATGATTTAACTAGTAAGTAGTGGGGACGCGTTTGGTCTCTAGAGTGCACTAAAGAAACACACATATAATACATACCTACTAGTTATAGTATAGTCTGATAAACACATTATTCACCTGTGCATCGCGCAGTCAGGTAATAACGAACAAGCCACTATTAAGTATTTACAAGATGGCTCCGATAAAGTCGAACCTCACCCTATTGTACACAGTAGGACCTAACTAGTAACTAACAGTAAGACACGTGTCAACAAGTCGTGCGTGCCTCGCTTCACGTGCTTTGGTACTCAAGCGAATACTTAATAGAATAACTTCGCGTTTACCTAATAGATATTATTAAAATAATTATTTATGCGTCATTTTATACTTGGCAGGTAGCTTAAGTAAAATAGGTATAGGTACGCTGTATCACTTATGTTTTACCTCATCTTGAAACATTCGATTCTCTTCACGTTATAATAGCTATAGCTAGATGAGACGACTTGTATCAAAATTGTACGATCTCCGCCAACCGGACGACAGGAGCGCAGCGCAGCGCATTTTACTCTGTGCTAAAGGAAATTCAAACTTCTGTACTTAGTCATAAGTTTCATATTTGCATGGAATTTACACTGCTTGGTACTCGGTTACATCCGCAGTCGGCCGGACGAGCGCGAACGCCGCGGCAGCCGGACGGCTCCTCGCGCATGCTCTAGTGCATGTGTATTGTATTCTAGTCGCTGAGAGCGTGCCGATGGATATGATAGCACTACGAATGTTAGTTATGTACGATTTCCACCAAGCGAGCGATGCATATAGCGCAGCGCAGCGCATCGTACCGGATGCTCGAGCAGCCGACCGCGTCCACCCGATTTATTTATTTGTGTAATCATCACTTAAAACCATTATTACAGGTACAACAACCCAATGCAATAGTGAAGCAACCTTAATAATAACAACCTATTTTCTAAAACTTATTACATATAATGTTATCTTTGTGAATTCTCTCAGAGTACAATCAAAAATGACTATCTACTCCGCAACAAGGTTAAGAGTGCGAAGGGCTCGCGTCAGGGGCGCCTCATTTAGTGCGGCCACGGGGGACAGCCAGCAGCTGAGGCCGACGCCGCCGACACATATATAATAAGACTAGCTGTCCCGCGCAACTTCGTCTGCGTAAATTTTCCCCGTTTTTGAAACATTTCTCATTGCTGCTCCGCTCCTATTAGTTGTAGCGCAATGTTATATAGCCTATAGCCTTCCTCGATAAATGGGCTATCCAATAAAAAAAGAATTTCTCAAATCGTACCAGCAGTTCCTGAGATTAGCGCGTTTAAACAAACAAACTATTCCGGTTTATAATATTAGTACATATAGATAAGTTATTGTGAACGGCCGAACAATATCTAAAGGACGAAGGTCTCGATAAGATGTTGGTTAATTTATTTCGCGGTCATTACAGTTCTGGATTGTAAGGATATCTTCACTAACTTAAAAAGGTTTAATCTAGTTAGTAGTGACCGTGAAAGGTGTAGGTAGGTAGGTTTATACATCGTATCAGTTACATAATAAAGCGCTTCTAGACTCAGATAAGAATAGAGCCCGTTCATCACATGAATCACATCCCACGTTCAAGACACGAGACTAATTGGAGGACTCAGGATGTTATTTAACTCCTGTTCGGTCAGTGTACTCGTTGCTTTACATAACACCTGTAGGTATTTTATGTTGCTGGAGCTAGATCTGTGTCTAAAAACTCTACTTTAACTAAGTGGTTAATGCTAAGATTAGTTTATACTTTACGAATTTTCAAAGGTATACAATTTTATCAGATTATGAAATAGTAGGTAATGGAATTTTATAAGCTAGCGGGTCTTAATCGCGTAAATATGTTATTATTAGGCTAAATACCTTAGTTTTATTGCCCGACTCTACCCGTGACCACGGCCGTTGCAATACGGTCACGCGATTAAGACCCGTAGCTTATAAAATTCTATAATGTGTACAAATCGCGAAAGTTAACGAACATATATAGTAGGTAATAATAGAAAACATTTAGTTGAAAAATTTGTTTAAAGCTTTATACACAATACTCCCGCAGTAGGGTACAAGCCCTGAGTCGGGGGGGGGGGGGGGGCTTTACAAACATTCAAGTCACGGACACAAAGTACACCCAGACTCGGAACAACAATTTGTGGATCACACAAAGTGGTGCCCTGTGTGGGAATCGAACTTACGACCTCTTGCGTAGCAGTCGGACACACTCCCACCGCGCCACAGAGGTGGTCGGATTTAAAGAATGAGAGTTTTAATAACTGTTGATCTGTGTCTGTGTGTGTTTGTCTACTTGTATAATAGTTTATGTACTGACTTGCAAATTAGGTTTCGCAATTAAGTCAGTATTATCATAATACGACAAAATAATTGTTGCTACATCGATTGTGACCATATTCGTGACTTGTGCAGACATATGGAGGATTTCAAGCCTACTTCCGTCTAAAACTATCAATAATTCATAGACGGCTCGGCTATAGGTAACCGTGTTAGTAGGAGAGAAGCTGAACATCGACTTTCATCCATCTGATAACCAGATGATACATGTTTTTTTATCAAATTTTATTATTGGAACGAAGTTCCTTATCGCGCGTTGTGAAAGGGGGCTAGACGGAAAAAAATCTCACGAAAAGTTGTAACGACACTTTTTGACACACACAAGCCGTGCGGCGTGCGCGTAAGATATGAACATCTAATTTGACGAAGAAGTCACCTGTCGATTTGGTCTAGAGGCATAAATTCGGTACACAGTATTGGTGACAATTGTGTAGTTGTGGGTTCGAGCCTTTGGTATACAATCGTCTTTTTGTAAGTTATTTTCGTTTCGTCTTTCTATTTCGCATTGAACAGTGTGGTGATGCGAAGATTATATATAAAAAAAAAATAAGATAAGAACTTCGTTCCATCCGGGTGTCGCTTGACACCTCTCAAGTTTTTAATTTATAAACAGCTTGCCAAACAAAAAATGTTCATGATTTTTTTGGATTTTAAAACTTTAAGGCATGAGAATACTCCTTGATGTAAGGTTTTTTTTGCAGGCAAGCCTATACGTTTGTTTTCGTATTTTTTTTATGAAAGATAACTAGCAATGTGGGGTTGGGTCCCACATTACTAGCAATCTTGTTAACACCTCCAGCTAAGCTTTGGCTTGTGTTAGGAGTGGGTTCACGTCGGTAGGATAATATAGCAATATATATATTGCGAATCCGCTTATATAATTACCCATTAGGCTACCGCCGCTTAAATTATCATTTTCGATACCAATTTTTATTGGTTCACAGATTGGTGTAGTTACATCACAGATAATATAATACTATACTAGTACCTATATTGACTTACTTGTTCATACCTTACCAGATAGCCATGAACAGAAATAAGTAGGGAAGCATACCAAAACATAGTCTATATGTTAAAAACGATCAGCTGAAACTATTTTTTTTCAGTAATCAAAAGGTTTAAAAAATAGTTACGAACACTTTTCTATAGGCAAGCTGTCATAGGCGTGTTTATCTATACTAATAAAAAACTGAAGAGTTTGTTTGTTCGTTCGTTTGTTTGTTTGTTTGTTTGAACGCGGTAATCTCAGGAACTACTGGTTCGAATTGAAAAATTCTTTCACTGTTGGATAGCCCATTTATCGAGGAAGGCTATAGGCTATATAACATCACGCTACAACCAATAGGAACGGAGCAGCAAAAAGAAATGTCGCAAAAACGGGGAAAATGTACGCAGACAAAGTTGTGCGGGACAGCTAGTAAATCAATAAAATTTATAACTATTTATTATACGGGAATTAACGCGCATTGTTTACCTTAAAATTGCTTGACGTTTCGACCAGGTTGCACCGGCCGTGGTCACAAGCGGAATAAATAGTTATAATCATGCAACGCGAAATTTAAATGTCAATAAAATTTGTTAAAAATATTTCTCATATGTTTATCAGATTGGTGAAGGGATGTTTAGCGTCTCTTAGACGATGTAGTGCATGACGCAGGCGTTACAAATGGAGCATGGTGAGGCACTTTAAGCACCCCACATATCACTATGTTTGGTGTTACGCAGCGCTCTTATACATACTTAAATACATACATATTTCATTAGCATACCATGTTGGCGTCGTAAGTTCATGTATAACATCTTGCCTTGGGGGCCTGCCTACACGACCCAGTAAAGTCATTAAAAAATGTCGTTGAATCATACCTAATACTTAATTTTTCCACAGATCTAGGCGAGCGACAGACTTCTTTAGAAAATAAACGATCGATAAGTTATACATAAAGTTTGTAGGTCAAGATCGTTTATCTTATCTAGGTACCTGTAGCCAATGCATGTGCTAAGTATATGCGTTATTTAGTTCATTTTATACTAATCTAGTGGGTCAATTAATTAGGAGAGGTAGGTCACAGTGAGTTTCAACATTCGAGTTGGTTGTTGTGTATTTGAATTTCTCATTGAGTAAGGACATATTGAAGGTAGCTTGAAAGAAAACAAAGTATGTCGTCTTTGGTATATCGTGCTCTAAACAGCGTTACCAGACGGTATGATACTGACATCCTTGATTTTGTACTAGTCTAAAATTAAATAATCCGAGCGACATAGACTCTGTCCAGCTTTTTGGGGACGATAAATAATATTTATTTTATAAAATCGCTTTCAACGTAAAAAAATCTGCTATATTAATCAAAATAATTAAATATTCCGTTGCGGTGAGCCCGATTTTATTCTGTGTCTGGGTGTAATAGATCTATAATATGTATGTATTAAGAAATATTATAAATATGTTTATCAGTTGTCTGGTTGCCATAGTACAAGCTCTGCTTAGTTTGGGATCAGATGGCTGTGAGTGAATTGTCCCAAGAAATTATTAAATATTTCTTCCCACGTTAAACACGAAGCTGTGAAAATGATGACAGCAGCAACTCCGCTAGTGTTGTTTTGATTGCGAGCAGTAATTTAATAAACAAGACAAAAAAGCTAACCCACGGCTGTTGATGGCGTTTATTGTTCTATGTTGATGTCAGTGCCACGTAGAATCATTCACCGTAACCTGTTCCAACATCGGACATTAGTCAGGTATCCTTGGACTGCGCAGGTACCTATCTCTTCCTGTAATTAGATAATCTACAGCAATCTCGTGATCGTTTTTTCATTGCATTTGTTCACAATAGGTTGTTTTGTATTTTTTATCAATGTTTGAATTACGTTGATTACAAAATTGCTCGGATCGTGTCACTATAATAAGTGTTGTAGGTAAATTAATGTTTGATGAAAAAAAGTCCGTATTTCATTTTATGTAAAATCGTATCTACAACTTGGAATCTAGTCGCTGTTTTCCCGAAAAGTACAAAGTTAGTTTAAGATATACCTACAATATTTCTATAACATTATAACTAGTAGGTAACTTAAAAGTAATATAGCTAGAGTTTGTTCGCAACCGCGACGTTTCCTTATTTAAATATAAGTACTAACATTAGTTATTTAAAATCATGTGTACTAACAAAATGGACTGTGTCTGAAATAAAAAAAAGTTATTATTATTATTATTATTTGTGGACATACTGTAGAGTGTTTGTAGACTATGTAGACTATATGTACCCACTAGTCCAGGTTCCTTTACTTTTTGATAACGTAACCAGATTTACCCTTTTGACCTTTTTGAATCATCAGTCGTCAATGACGAGGGAGGGGAGGGGAGTAACACCTACATTACCTCCAATGAACAGCTGTTTTACCCTCGCGGGGGTGTTAGTAGGCAAAACCGACTATTCAGCCACATTGTATCGATGATTACCTAAAACCTTAAAATTTCTTAATTTTTAATTTCTTAATTTTTAATTTCTTAATTTTTAATTTCTTAATTTTTGGCTTCTTACTTTATTCATATTCCTAAAATAAGGTGATTTAAATGAAATCGTAACTTTAACTATTACCATTTTTTACAATACGGCATGGGGTTAAAAAAGATTGATACAAGTTAACCTTTAATCATGTATCAAGACTATTCAAAAGTGCGCAAAAGAAGTAAAAAAGCCGTAATGTTATTTTTTGTCAGATGATAAGTTAATTATCTTCCTAATATTTTTTGTAGTACGAATTACGTGAAAAAATGTTAGCTGTCAGTTAAACTTTGCAGTTATTTTTAAAAAAAATTGGCCTTCTGTAAACTCTGACCAGTCAAAAGGCCAATTACATGCAAAGATCTTAGTTCAATAGCCAACCAAAACTTGTACCTGTCCAGTATTCATTAGTTTATACAATTCACCATGTTAATGAGAAACTAAGTGCTATGCATCGTTGGGTAGTCTAAATTATTTGCAAGACAAGTCTAATTTTTAAGACTATTAGCCATTTATATTTATTATTAAGACTTAATTACTGATACTAAACATTCACACAGTGTTTACAATATATTTATACCATAATATAGGTATTTATATCAACACATCGGATTGCCCGGTTTAGTAATCAGCGTATCCCGTGACACGAAGGCCTTTTGTGCGTCCATTCTTCTCTGTTGTTTGCTATTCTAGACCAGGTTGCTCCTCCAATACTCTTTATGTCATCTGTCTATATTTTAATAAAATAAATTAGTTAATTGTTATGGCTAATTATAGCAAAACCTTAATTTAGCCACCAGCCTTAATTTAGACTCTGCATGTCGCCTAGTGTAAGAGCCCTCGTCAAGATGCATCAGGCGAGCTCAAACGCGAAGGTGGGGTTTAATTACATACATGACCGCTGATTAGCAGTGACATCTTTCGGCTTCATCATCAGATCCTAGATATCGTCTAGAGTCCGACTACTTGTCTAAACAAATTGAAACGAGCTGAAACTCGATGGGATGGCGTTGTATTATTACAGGGTCGTAAGAGCCTGGATTTCATCAAGGACCAGAATAATTATCAAGACTTATTAACTAGGCCAAACTCGACTATCTGAGCACTTTCCATGAGGAGGTTCAAATGGCATGCACAAAGAAAATAAGGTAGGTATCATGATAACAAAACATACTACTCCAAATTTAACTGTCCTACCATTTTCCATCAGGCAGTTCAAAGTACATCCCGACGCCATGATCAGACCCTCGATGGTATTATAATGTTGCATTGTAACTGGATTTACAAAAAAAATAATTATAATAAAAAAAAAAACCCGCCTGCACAAACAAGATGGAAACAAGATCCCCTACATAATCTACTAACTTTTATCACAGCTATTGTCAAGTATTAAAAATTGAAAAAAGAATGGTTGCTAACTATCTTTTAGTATTACAGTCATAATCAGGTTTATACCTTTTTGAAATGCTTAAGATGAGCCTTTTAATTTTATACCCATGTTGTAGTATTCAAATCAACTTCTTTTTTTTGTGACATCTCACAGCCGCCATGTTTTTTTTTCAAACGTCACATATCTAAGAACATTTAGGCGATCAAGACGAATCTAATGACGTCTTAATTGTATAAATCCGTTCAGTGGATTGTTAGATATCAGGTAATAAAGAATATTACATACATACATACAAGATACGCGCGAAAAACATTACCCTTCCTTACAGTCGGGTAAAAATATGCCAAATTACAGCTCAATCGGATACCATATCATACACTTGTATGATATGTAGTAAAATGGTTTGCAAATTTTGAAACTGACAACTTACATACGAACATGGCAAACTAATGAAATCTCGCTAAAAGCTAAGAACTCTAGATTTGATAAAATCTTATTATATTAATTTTGAGCGTTAGCTAATGGGTTTAAGTTTTTGCTCGTTATTAAGACATGCAAACTTTGATTACTGTTATATGCGGTTCGTCGACACGTCAATTACGTTTCGTACCTACTTAGTAATGGTAATGACATACTAACAATCACTGTGATTTCAAATATGCGATACTCAACTAGTCTGCCGTGTACTACTGTTAAGTGGACTTAAAGGATACGATTCGTTAAAAAAGCCTCGACACTTAAGGCTAGAGGCAAAGTTGGTTATCTTTAACTTTAAAACGAATTTTCATCATTACTAACTATGTATATAATGAAAAAACCGCTTCAAGATACATCTACCCGTTTGGGGTCATACAGATATACCTACTGGATCTTGAACTTATAAGTTTATAACACCAGAGGCGAAAGGATTGTATCGGGTATTTAGTGAAAGAATTCAATATGTTGATATAGGCGGAGTAAGGTCGTCTGGATCGCCAATTAGTATGGGCGTGCCTCAGAGATCAATACTCGGTCCCTTCTTATTTTTGGTATATATTAATGATTTACCATTTTATATTAATAACTTTTGTGACATCATTCTATTTGCTGATGACACTTCTCTAATTATATTTAAATATAGAGCAGGAAGAGACACTTAGGCATCGAGATATTATCTACATGTACTAGTATTACCTCAATGGGCAGACGTGAAATTTAGCCATGTTTAAACATTATTATGCACTAGCTGCCAGCCCGCTTCGCACGGGTGTCATATCGTTGTTTTTATACCTTGAGTTACATTATTGCAATTTTCGCAGGGATCTCTAATTTTTCTGACAACAAAATATAGCTTACGTTACTCACCGATAATGTAGCTTTCTATTGATAAAATAATTTTTCGAATCGGTCCAGTAGATTCGGAGTTTTCAATGCAAACAAACAAAAATGTGTGGCACTCGGGGACTGCCGCGGTAAAGCTATTGCATAGCATTTTTATCAATTTAAGCAATTAAAAAAACAATATTGTCTATATATTAATTAGATCAGCGACAGAACATAAAATAGTATACCTACTTATAATAATACAATAACACAACACAATAGGGTGGAAAATGAACCAACACCTAAACCAAAACATAACCACAACTCCTGTGTGGCCCTTTGCTGTGGCCTTTATAATAGAATCTAGACGACGATGCACGACGATTATCTAAGACGATGCACGGCCTTCAAGCCACACCTCCGTGCCCGTCGGAATGGGGAGCGTGAGGTTTTTTCGTTACGGAATTTCTGGATTCGGTCCCCGCGCTCAAGGCCCG
Organism: Herminia tarsipennalis; assembly: GCA_945859575.2. Taxonomy (NCBI): domain Eukaryota; kingdom Metazoa; phylum Arthropoda; class Insecta; order Lepidoptera; family Erebidae; genus Herminia; species Herminia tarsipennalis. The sequence continues at coordinate 24,443,615 of OX243834.2, read as the reverse complement.
CGATAGAAGCTATGCAATAGCTTAACAATCAAATCTTCCCTCTTTATAATATAATTATTAGTATAGATAAATTTACCTATTAAATATCTTATAAGCTTAGCAGTAGCAGCAGCCAAGGGTGTTATTTCAATAGATAGTGAAAGAAAGATAGGTACCTACTACAATTTACAATCGATGCAGACTGCAGAAGTGCAGTGACGGGGAGCGTATCGACGGATGTCCAGCTGCGACCTTCCGCGACGTGTAATTAAATAGATTGGGGACAGAAACGTTCTGTGCTACAGTTGGATCAACGTATCTAGGCCGGACTGAAGTAGACGACAAGTGGTTGCGCAGATGCATTTTTTGGAAGTAAATGGTGACAGGAAGCGGGGGGCGGGGGCGGTACTTAACCAAGAGAATTAGAGATGCGATTACGCATTAGATTGTCATAATTAGTATTACTAACTCATGTTTTTTGTGAATATTTTCGTAAAGAAATTGTTTTTTAAAGTTTCTTTAGTATTTACTGTAACTGTTCTAAATTTAAACTTTTATTAACTCATTTAAATAGTGTTTTTATATTGTTGAATTAAAATGTTGTTAGTATTTTTAATCAATTATACATATTTAGTCGTTTTCGTAATTAATTTTAGGGACGCATCTCTATGACATGCGCGAAAGTGATAAAAACCTAACTTCAATCCGGTCAAGTTACGTTGATCGTACTGTACATGCTTTTTATAAAATTGTATTGAAATAAGTAAGTATTCACCTTAGGTAGTAAGTACTCACCCAGGTCTTACTTTTTGTAATTTTTTTATACTAGTTTTATACATATACATTTTAATGTATGGAGGAAAAATTCGTCTTAGGCGGGACTTGAACCCGTGACCTTAGGGCTACCGGCCCTAAGCCGTTATCAACTCCGGCACCGAGACATGTCCGCCAAAGTCGAATCTTAGCCTGCGATACCTATATATATATAAATATATATAGGGCTAGCTTGTATTGTATTACTTCACCTACGCTTTACTGACGTGATAACGTCTTATAAATCGATGATCAAATGCACGCACAAAAAAGTGTCACGTAGCAGCTGTCACAAAGCAACAGCGAATGGCTATTGCAGCGACATGATATGCGATACAATTGCAACTAACGTTATTTATTGGTTGCTAAGCAACGCGAATGGCGATATGTCATCAATGTTTTCTTATGACGTTATCACGTAAAATTATCGTCAGTAAACCGACTTTGACTTTGATTGCATGATTATCTTGATATTGTGTAAACTGAACGTTTTATTCGAGAAGTATGCGCTGATACAAGTCAATATAATTCTTAAACAGAGAGAAAAACCGGGCAAGTGCTTGTCGGGCCATGCACAATGTAGGGTTCCGTAGTCCCCCCCCCCCCTTCCATCCGAATAATGCGGCTTAAGAATTGGGTTTTCTGTTGTTTTAGTTTCATACTTACAACATTATACATAATTAACGATTTGATCAGCTGTTATTCGTAAACTTGTAAAGTCAACATAGCTGTGACAGTTTTATTTTTAATTTCACTATATTTACTACTACCGTGATTTTTTTCACATACCCAACATCAACCATTTAGCTGGTGAGGGAAGGGAGAGGGGGCACTTGACTCTAACAAAAATTTGTTCTTTAAAGCTTAATATTTCACAAACGGATCCCTTAATCTAAAAATGGTCACACGATGGGGTAGCTGAGAAAAGAAACTCACATCCCCACTTTACATATAGGGGAGATAACCTAAAATATTTTTTTTTTGTAGGTTTTATTCTTTAACTTTGTCGGCGTATTTTGCATGGATACACATATTACAATATATGTATCCATGCAAAATCACAGACTTCTAGTACCAACAGTAAGTAGTACAACATCTTTGAGCTAAGCTGCAGACAGACGAACGGATATGATGAACCCTAAAAACCATAAACAATCTGACTAGAAGAGTATCAATCTATAGATTAAATCTTTATATATATATTTCTTGTGTGCGTGTGTATGTCACTGAACTCCTCCTAGACGGCTGGACCGATTTTGATGAAATTTTTTGTGTGAGTTCAAGGGGATTCGAGGATGTTTAGATTCACAATTGAACCCGATTTACAAAAAAAAAGAGTCGAGACGAAGTTCGCCGGGACAGCTTTATTATTTTAATAATACTTTTACAACACTCCAAAAAAACATAGACTAAACAGTACTACGAATAAATGTAATAATATTGTTTTACAACAATATACCTCCTACTCGTATGACGCAAAACAAATAATTTATTCAATAAAAACAATATTTGTTTTGTTCTTTGTCCGAATATAAAGTGACCTACTTAGAAACTGACCTCTTACGAATATGTCCTTCTTCGCCTAAAGGTAATTATAATAGATACTAATATATACTAATATTATAAAGCGGAAGAGTTTCAATTCAATTCAATTCAATTCCATTTATTTGCGTAATATGGGTACAAATGATGTAACAATAATAGTAATACAAAGAATCACTATAAACAGCTTTGAGCATGCAAATTAATTATTATTATTTTATAATCTAAGAAATCAAAACAAAATAAGAATCAATTAATTACAGTATACATGTCGAGATTTCAGAAAATGTCAAGTGTAGAAATTATAATTTTAAATTTGTAGTATAATGTGTAATAAGTTCATAATCATTTCCACTAAAATAAATACAGTACTTTAACAAATAATGTCACCAATTAATGTCATATATTATCAAGTAGGTATTCCTTAATAGAGTAATATCCTTTATTGAGTAACAGTTGTTTTACTTTTTGTTTTAACAGTTGTTTTACGTTTTGTTTATTTGTTTGTTTGTTTAAACGCGCTAATCTCAAGAACTACTGGTCCGATTTGAAAAATTATTTTTTGTTGCCCATTTATCGAGGAAGGCTATAGGCTATATAACATCGCGCTACGACTAATAGGAGCGGAGCAGCGACGAGAAATGTTGCAAAAACGGGGAAAATTTACGCATACGAAGTTGCGCGGGACAGCTAGTCTATACTAATATTATGAAGCTGAAGAGTTTGTTTGTTTGAACGCGGTAATCTCAGGAACCACTGGTCCGAATAGAAAAAATATTTTACTGTTAGTTAGCCTGTTTATCGAGTAAGGTCATAGGCTATATAACATCATGCCCATAACATCACAACAGGCGACCAATCAGTCTATACTATAAATAGTATAGACTGCTGCTCCGTTTCTATTGGTCGCATGTTGTAAATTCTTGAGATTTATCTCAAGAATTTATTTGTTTATTTGGTTAAACGCGATAATCTCAGGAACAACCGATTCGAATTGAAAAAATCTTTTAGTGTTGGATAGCCCATTTATTGAGATATCACGATACGACCAATAGGAAAAATGTTGCAAAAACGGGGGAAATGACGCAGACGAAGTTGCGCGGGTCAGCTAGTAGATACATAAAATGCCAATTCTAGCCGCATTACTCTCTTTTAAAATTTATGTTCATAAAATGATTTCAAGTTTTGTAACAATGAACATATCACATTGTACTGGGATCAGCTCATGATCACAGTCAGGGCTGTTGCCAATGAACCTTATATTGTGGTGATAGACCGATCAGAGCGTCACGCGGCGACATTACAATCCCCCATGACGACAATCTCGTAAAAGTCGAAAAAGATAAACAAATGAAAAAAATAATAATAAAAAAAATGAAATCTGGCGCACGAGATTGTCGACATGTGGCATGTGGATTCGGCGATCATTATACCAATTGTCGTTTCGGTTAATGGTCTGATCGCCAAGAGCCTCGACCAACACCTTGAGAGGCTCGCGATAGACGGTTGGATCAAGGGTTTGAAACAGAAGGCGGTACTTCTACTTCTACACGGCTCGCATTGTGAGGAGATTCCTGTCCCTAGGGACATAACCACCGATAGCTTGGTACCCGATAGAACTCTATTATTTATATTTTGAAATATATTTAACTTTTATTACCCATATTCAAAAGTGTTATTTATATGTATTTATTTTAAATGTATTAATAAAGATAATAAAATAAATATATGTATCTAATGCAAATGTAAGTGGTATAGCAAGGACATTATATCCTGATCAGTATCAATGTGAGTCATTATAGCGCAGGCACTGCGCGCTGTGGTAATGAGCCTACGTGTGCTTTGATAAATATTTAATATAAATTAACATATTAATATATATTTAATAAAATAGTACATTTCAACCTATATCGATTTGTATAATGTAGGTAAATTTAAGATTTCTTATTCCGTAGTTTATATATATTACAAAAAGACGGACAAACAGCGAAGTCTTAGTACCTATTTAGGCGCGGATCCAGAACTTTTTTAAGGGGGGCGGCAAAATTTTACTTAATTGGCCAAGTGTGAGTCACTTACATGAGAGGATTTGATTTAACACCGGTACCCCAGCCACCACCGCCAATTGCCTGACAATAATAGGGTCTTTTAGTTGATTAGGGGGCGGGGCGGGGGGGGGGGGTTGCAGTTGCCCACCTCCTTGGTATGGTATTGACATAAAGTTAATTTTAATTTTCGCTATAGACACCAATGCCCATATATTGCACCATAGCCCGTAACACTTAAAATTTTCTGCATCGTATTTTTGCTTAAGGGTAGATTACGCGAAACAGGGTTTGGCTCTCTCAAAAAAAACTTGAGAGGTGTCAAGGGACACCCGGATGGAACGAAGTCGGGACACAAAAATAATTGTGTCACTAGTCAAAGAGTTTTTCTAGTAAATGATATAAAGAAATTTAACGATAGGTATGTCTTAATATGATCCCGCAAATAAATCTTGAAGTTGCGGAAAAATGCCAAAACGAGTTTTTTCGTATTATCATAGTCATGGCGTTCGTAATCTAACATATGTCCGAACGAATATTCTACTTTATTTTGACCTGCGCTCCTGTGCACTGTGAAGTAATGGTTGTGTGCGGAAGAGCGAGGCCGGCGATCGTGACGTAGCGCTAAATAAATAATTCGCTCAGTGTAATGCCCCCTTAAGTTACGCGTTGAGTGCCCTAGCGCGACCGCACACGCCGATCGTAGGTATAAAAGATGAAGTGTACATAATGTACGTACTTAAACCTACATTCTGAACTCGCGATATTTAGATGTGTTCCGAGGAATTCATCGAGATGATGCCACAGCCTCCGTCTACCTTTCTACTGGCAGAGTTCATCCCCACATTTTGGAACCTAAATAGTCTCGCACCATGAGGTTTCAGAGGCGCTTCTTCCCACGAATGCTCCGTTTGTGAAACGAGCTCCTTGCTGAGGTTTTCCAGGCTATATTATGGAGTTCTTCCAGACAAGAGTTCATACGGCAACGCGCCCGTGCTACCCCCTAATCTTGCAGGCAATCTTGTAATAAGTATAAAAAAAAAATGTTTTAAAATATTGTCAAAGCCTATAGCTTAGATTAATTATGCTATCGTCGTAGGTAGGTATCATTCTTGTTACTATGTATGACCCTCTTAAAAAACAGTAACGCAGTTTACGTAAGTTGGTACTCGTCACTCGTGTGGCTAAATAACTATTCAATAATATACTTAACATTTTTATTGCAAGTACTTGTAACACATAACACTGTTATGTGCTAGAAGTAGTTGCAACTTATATTCTTATCATAACAGACTGGACTAACAAGTAAATGCTTACATACCTACCTATAATTGGCATCTACCTAACCACCTATGTAGGTACATAATTAGCACACTACTTAGTTGTGGTATTAGTTCAGCTATATACAGAATGATTTTTAATATTTTTTTTTTTTTCTATAAAAAGACAACTCCCGCAGTAGGGTACAAGCCCTGTGTCACGGGGGACTTTACAAACATACAAGTCACGGACACAAATTACACCCAGACCCGGAACAACAATTTGTGGATCACACAAACTGGTGTCCCGTGTGGGGATCGAACCCACGACCTCTTGCGTAGCAGTCGGACACACTCCCACCGCGCCACAGAGGCAGTCGAATATACTAGTAATCTCCCGCTCGTGGCCTTTTTTTACCCGACTGTAAAGAAGGGTTATGTTTTTCGCGCGTATCTTGTATGTATGTATGTATAGATGTATGTATGTAGATAGGTGACGTTTGAAAAAACAAACATGGCGGCTATGAGATGTCAAAACAAAGAGGTGTGAAAAAAAAAGTTGTTTCGAATACTGCAATATGGGTATCAAATTAAAGGGCTCATCTTAAGCATTTCAAAAAGGTATAACATGATTTTAACTGTCGTACTAAAAATGATAGCAACCATTTTTTTTTCAATTTTCAATACTTGACGATAGCTGTGATAAAAGTTAGCTGTTACATCCTACCACCACTAAAAATTATTAAATAATAAATAAATTTAAAAAATGCAGGCGGGTTTTTTATTACTTAACACTAAATAATAATAAACAGTTTTGGAAAATATTTAATATATTAACCCTACACTTGTTTTTGGAAATATGACGTTGACGATGAAATAGTTGCCTTGCCCTGTTATCTTGCCATGAAATATTAGTGTTTTGTATTATTTGGCACCAATTTCAAAATGTTTTTTATTTTTTTGTTGTTGCAAATTGTTTTTTTCCTTTTTAGTTGCCTTGCATTCAATTTTAAAGTAGGTAATATTTTTTATAGAAAACAGTTTTTATTTCACACTTTTTAGTGGGTTGGTTAGTAATTCATCTAAGTTACAATAGCCTAATGTCAATTGTTCAAATCCTTTATCAAACATTGCTTTTCTCGATGCAGGGCCGTTAATTGTTGAGGAGTTTACAGGATAGTTCACCATCAGCTTTATTACATGGTGTAATAGTACCATATTAAAGTAACTAATCGCAAACCGTGAAATATTGAATAGTTCTACTTACTGGTCATCAAAAGTACCAATTGGTAAAGTGGAACTGATGATGAAGACCACATCTTCATCATCAGTTCCACTTTACCAATTGGTACTTTTTGAGGGTAAATGCACTAACCACTATAAAATATATCTGAATCATTATAGGTGTATTTCTCCAGGATCCCATTATCAGATCCTGATCTAATGACAATGGGACCAACTTGGAAGTATACCCTTTCAATAGAAAATAAACAAATCAAGGTTATTAGTAAATTAAAAATCACACTGTAGTGCGCAATGTTCTATGAATTGTTTATTATGTACCTAGATAAGCGAGGCTGTTTGGCATTGACATCGATTTTTGTAACGATTATAAAATTACTGGGTTTTCTTTGTGACATAATAAGAAGCGGTGGTAGCCTAGTTCTGGAAGCAACGAAAGCGGCTGTCCTGGCAAACTTCGTACCACCTCTTTTTTTTGTGAATCGGGTTCAATTGTGAACAAGAACACATACAAAAAAAAACAGATTTCAGTGACATACACACTCACAGAAAAGTTATATTATATGTATATCATTGATCGATGGATGTATACTTAGAGATATATAAGTAAGTATTATACCAATGTATCTTTATTATTTACATTTATGTTCACACATGTTAGTAAATATGTCAAGTACCTGCACATAACATATCTACAACAAGACTCTGTAGTAGCACGCAGGTCTGTGCTACTATACCTAGGTACCTACTGCTACTGCCCACTAAATTTACATTTTTTAAAAGAAATAAAATAAAAACAAATGACAATCGGCGTTTTCTCTTGTTACATTCTCGTTTGTAATTTAAAATGCTTCGCCATGTGTCCAATTTTTTAACTTTAAACTAAAGTTAAGTTTCCAAATTTTTTACTTTAATTTACTTTAACTTTTGTATACCAAAGGGGGGAGGGGGATATTGTGAAGATCGTTAGGAGGTTGAAGATTACGTAACCAAAAAATCTGAATATATAGAAAAAATATTAAAGGAAATAACACATCAGACTCGATTGCAATTAGCAGGAAGTTGCACAAACAAATATAGCAGTATATTACCCAAGTATTTTACAGATGTATGCATAGGATGATGTATTATATTTTAGTAGATTTTAGTATTAAAAAACAATTACTTTATTGTTTCTTTTGCTAACATTGATTAGACATAAATTAAACAACTGTTGTTACTAGACTTACTTAGGTACTAGCAACGCGTTCCTGCTTCGTACGTAGATCGTGATTAAAAGCCTGCATTTTTAATACCTAGACCCATTTAAGAGGAATAATTACTTTCACTTGCATTTAATAAAATAAAACATTATTTTGACATTACAGCAGAAACTTTATTTTTATTTATTTGTATACTAGCTAAACCATCAACACTTCTCTTTGACTTTTTGGGCCGGGGACCCTTTCGGGTGTCCAAAGTTTCATCACAATCTGATTTATGGTTTCGGAACGCATAGAGGACAAACATTGATTTTTTTATTATATATACTTCTATTTATTAGTCTATACCATTGACATATAGATCTGGGTCGCACCATCCCTTTTAATTAAAAAGTTAATACTGACTTCAAAGCGTGAAAGAGAGAAAGATCTCGTGCTGGCCTGTATCTTACACAGGTATTGTCAAGTAGCGTTGTCTCTTTCTAGAGAGTAGGAATTTTGTGAGGTTATGGCGCAGTTCAGGATAGACCTGACTAATATTATAATACTATATTACTTTAGCTATACTAATACCATAGAGCTGAAGAGTTTGTTTGTTTGTTTGAACTCGGTAATCTCAGGAACTACTAGTTCGAATTGAAAAATTATTTCATTGTTGGATAGCCCATTTATTGAGGAAGGCTATAGGCTATACAACATCACCAATAGGAGCGGAGCAGCAATTAGAATGTTGCAAGAACGGGGAAAATTTACGCAGACGAAGTTGCGCTGGACGGCTAGTAATATTATAAAGAGGTAAGGTTGTAGGTGTTAATATCTGGATCTACTAAACCGATTTTGAAAATTCTTTTACTAAAAGAAAGCCACGTTATCTGTGAATGTCATAGACTCAACGAAGTGGGGATGGGTCAGCTTGTTTTCTATATCTATACTAATATTATAAAGAGGAAAGGTTTTTTATTTTTGTATGTAACTAATAAACTTAAAAACTACTAGACCGAATTCAGAATTCTTGCACCATTAAAAAGCTATATTATCGAGGAGTAACATAGGTTATAATTTATTGTTAAAAAAAATAGAGATCCCTACGAAAATAGCGATAATGTAATTCAAGGTATAAAAAACTACGCTATGACAGTTGTGCGAAGCCAGTATTATATATTATTGTAGGCAGGCAGCTAGTATTATATATTATTCTTCAATTATACATAAAAGTAATACATAGTCGTTAATTTTAAATTTGAATAATTACTTAAGTTAAGAGTGTTGCGCAATTTTCTTGGACGTTAAACGATAATACCATTAGTTATCACAAAGGCATTCATTGGTGCCCAGTAGGTAATAATAAAAATAGGTAAAAGAATCATAATTAATTTTAATGAACGGGTTTTACATATTTAGTTACGTTTATTTACCTACGAAGTATATTTTTTTTTCAAGTCAGACAAAATTTGGAATAGAATGATTCTACATTCAATGCTAATTTCGCAAGAGTAAAGCCCTGAGAAAAGAACTCGGCAATTAAAACTGTTGGGCATTTTTTTTTAATTAGCGCGAAATATGGTATAGCAGCTATATAGAGCACGCAAAACGTGCAACATAAAGATGTGGCCTTGTAGTAGAATGATTATGGCCCAAATTTGCATCAACCTGCCGCAACTTTTATCGAAATTTATGTTTTTTGGAAGTTTAGATATTTTGTAGTTATTAAATGAAAATACAAATAGATATCTGTCTTTGCCATAGAATAAGAACTCAATCTTCATGGTCTTAACATTATCTAAATACCAATCTCAAACTCAGATCAAGGCCAAAGGCCAAAGACTCTAAAACAAGTTTTGTTGTACCTATTTTTACCCGACTACGGCGAAGACAAAAAGATAGTGTATAGTTTTAATTCTCTTAAATTATAATAAACAGCACATTAACTCACACATCGCAAACATGCGAAATATGTGATGAAAAAGCTTCGGCTTTGTTGCGTTATGTTTTGTTTTTGTCAAATTTCAACATCGGATTGTACCTAGATATATATGGCATGAGTATTGCCATATATCTTTGGCGTAGGCAAATACCGGCGGCAAGCAAAATTTATTATGGAATGTACTTACTGTTTATTAATAACGTTGTCATTGTTTTGAAGTTGTACTAACATTTAAACTTTCGCGTTGCTTGATTATAACTATTTATTATACGGGAATTAACGCGCATTGTTTACCTTAACAAGCAATTTGAGGGTAAACAATGCGCGTTAATTCCCGTATATTTATTATACGGTTGGTGCCGTGTGGTGCCGGCTTAAGAATAGTACCACCCCATCTCTACCCGTGGGTGTCGTCAAGGCGACTAAGGGATTTCCTCTGCGTATTTAAAGCCTTACTGCGATCGCCAACCCGCTCGCCAAGCGTGGCGATTATGGCAATTACCCCCAGGATCTACATACTAGTAGGTTCTACTGGGGAGACCCGTGCCCAGCAGTGGGCCATCATATGGGTTGATATGTATGTATGTATGTATGATGGTTGGTAGTAGTTATAGTTTTGAAGTTGGTTCCAAATAAAACTTAAAAAACTACTAAGTAGCTATTACTCACAAAAATAAATGTGTATTTATTGTTTTTTAGTTATCTTGTAGATGTATTCAATTTGTTTTTAAAATCGGTAATATTTTCTGTATTTTTTAAGTATATTTCATTAATATCTTATAGTAATTAATAACATTTGTTTATTTACTGTTCACAATACTACTTAATACTTAGTAAAAGTGTATACTAATTAAAGGGGAAATATTTTTTTTAATGGATGGATCTTTGAGTAGTTGCTCTAATATTAATAAAAAGAATATTACTTATTATTATATAAAACTACTAGCTGCCTGCCCCGACTTCGCACGGGTGTCATATCGTAGTTTTTTATACCTTGAGATACATTATTGTAATTTTCGTAGGGATCTCTAATTTTTTTGACAATATAGTATAGCCTATGTTACTCTCCGTTATTGTAGCTTTCTTAGGGTATAAAGATTTTTTGAAATCGGTCCAGTTGTTTTTAAGTTTATTCGTTACATACAAAAATAGAAATCTTACCTCTTTATATTATTAGTATAGAGTATACCTACATAATACATTAACGTGAAGGTGTTTAAAATTTTCTAAGAAACATTAAAAAATCTTGTAAAATAATTATACCATTTTAACACAATTATACCCATCATTATACCTAGTTATGAAATTGCACTATTATATTGTAAAACTGTTGAGATATTATCGTTAAATGATGTTATTATTCATAGATATACATATACCTACCCGCGCACGTGGAAAACTATCCACGCATTCATCGATCGACGTAATTGTATAGGTACCTACATAATATACTAACGTACCTATATACATGTGCAAGCTATGGTCGAATCATGTTGCATTTTTCTTTACGCGGTTATATTACATCATATGAATAAAAAAAATGTGTGGCACTCTCTTTATGCAGTTTTTTTTTCTTTTCATTACATTTCGGAGCAGCTCGTTTCGATCCGTGCGAGCTTCGTACAGTCGTACCATATACTTATACGTTAAGCGAACGCTCGGCCGAGCTACATGGTAGGCGGAGTGGGGGGTGTTAGGTTTTATTTTCGTTACCGAATTTCTTGATTCGGTCGCCGCGCTCCAACCCCGCGATAAAAGCTATGCCATAGCTTAACAGATAAAACACAAAAGTGCGTTAAGTAAGGTAATCATCATCATCCACTGCTGGATGTCTAGCTTCTTCTAATTTTCACCACAACATGCGGTCCTCTGCCTTCCGCATCCAGCCCATCCCAGCGACATTCTTTAGGTTGTCGGTCCACCTGGCTCGGGGCCGTCCTACCTTAAGTTTACTAAGTCGCGGTGTCCACTCTAGGACTCGCTTGCGTCATAAGTCAGTAAGTTTAGTTCTTTGTCCAAGCATAGCTCGTTCTACAGCCTGCTACGTAACTTTAAATTTGTAGACTAGCCTTCTTCTTCTTCTTCTTCTTCTTCTTCTTTAGCCACGTCTCGACACCGTCATAACAGGTTCGACGCACTGGTCAAATATCTTGGTCTTCAGGCATTACGGTAGGTAGAGGCGAAGTGAAAAGTTAGGTATGATATGATTTCAAATCCCAAAAATGCTTGTGATTTTGCTTTTGTTTTTTATCGCATCATTTTATTCATAGCCAAGATGGGAAAACGGAACTCTTACAGTTTCTCTTGTAGTCCGTCCGTATGTCACAGGCATTTTACTCGAAGACTACACTTTGATGAAATTTGGTGAGAAGGTGTCTTGTAGTAGCCGCTATTTACTTTGATAGCTAATAGATAAAAATAAATATATTAGGGGTGGGGGGGGGGGGGGCACTCCATACATGTAACAGAAAATTAGATTTACTTTTTAGATAATCAGTAAAAGTAAATATTTAATTTATTGCACTAAATAATAAATTGTTTGTTTGCATAACTTGACCGGAAAAAATACCTAAGTACGACAGGAAAATACCTAACTTTAATTGTTCTAAAATATATTATTTACCACCTATGTAAACATTGTGGAAAGCAATTATTAAGTATTGTAGGTACACCTAGACGAAAGCAAAATAGCTTACCAGTGCAATTTATACATAACATTTCAAGTAAAATTATATTTAAAAAATACATAACGGGAAACTTAATTTGCATTAATTTATACTCTATAACGGCACTGAGTATAATAAGTAGGTGTAGTGGTGTTATTTAATATATAATATATGATTATAAATACGTGTCGATGTACACAGTATCAGTTACTAATGGTTCATTTATAGTCAACGACTTAAATGACCGCACACAGCATCTTTGTTTAGTTTTAAAGTATCTTTATTCTCAGGAGAATCATTATCTATGCAATTAGTTCACTTACATGGAATAAATCTTAAAAAGTAAGTACCTACATTCATCTTAAAGTATCGAAGTTTGCACGTATTTTTTCCGTTTTTAGGGGCACCATAGACATAAAGAATAGACTTAGCATTCCCTGTCCAGGTATGAAGTAAATAAAGGCTGCACTGAGTGAGAGAGAAAAAAGAATCGTGCAGCCAGTAGTTGTCCCTTTCTAGAAATCTGATTGGTTCACGTCAACACAGACAATGAATAATTTTGACATAAATTGACATTACAGACCTACATAAAAGAGACAGGTATTCTAGAGAGTGCATGCTCTATGTCTATGATAAGTAATCATAGACATAGAGCATGCACTCTCTCGCGCATTACCTACTATTGTGCAGAGTGAAATGTGTTTCAGCTATATAAGTAGTTATACTGTTGAGGTCTTAATGTACTACGTACATATTATATCGATGGTAAGTACCGCTATTTCTGTAAGCAATTACGAACATTTGCTAATATAAAAATTACTAACTAGGTAAATCGATATTAGACTTAGCTTCTCGAACCGCAATTGGGAGATGACTACAATAACAATAAATTATTTTACACTATACAGGAAATAGAATTTGCAAAAATATTCTGAAAAGCAATGTTTTCTCACAATTTTATGTGGTCTTGAATTTATAAACATTAAAATTAAATGATTTGGTCATACGAAAGAATGACGTCATTGATTTAGTACGTGGCGCTTCGTTTTGACGTTTCATTAACGGCCGGTCTCAATAATCTACCTATCGATGGATTTGACTACTAGAGGTAGAATTTTGACATATTTTGTATGGAGCTTATGTCAAATATATACCTCTAGTAGCCTAATCCATCGATAGTTAGATTATTGAGACCGGTCGTTAAAGATACTGATTTAACTTGACAGTCATTTACCCTATTTCTAAATGTAGGTACAAATATTATTAAATAAAATAATTGAATTGGATCTCTATGGGACCCTTACAGCGAGCATGATTTCAAGTCAAGAAGAAGAAGAATATTTTTTTTTAAGCAGCAAAGTCTTTAATTACTTGTGATATAAAAAATCATATACTAACCAGAAAAATTTAAATCAGTGTAATATCACAGTACATATCTATTAAATGTATGTAATATAGTTATAACGAAAAAAAACTGCAATTTCTATTATTATTTGTTGTTATTATTATTACTATGGTAAATAATATGTATGTATCTAAGAATATATATAGTTAGATTATCTGTTAGTTTAAGTTGGATAAATAAATAAATAAATATTATAGACATAATATAAGTAGGTACAGTACTCCAAAAGTAATAATGCGCATAGAAATCTTCGGAAATCTTCGTCATTGTTCGGCAACGGTCGTATTACCCGAGCGTCGAAAGACGATATTTATATAGAGTGGTTAAGAGCAATTTCTCTATGCCTAATTTTATATATTATGTGTTTTGTGCTAAAACAGATTTGATTTACCTGTAACGAAATTTGATTCGATAATTCCATGTAAGTAAATAGCGAAAACGCTACAATCATTGTTGGAGTGATTAGTTTTCAAGTGTCTTACCGAAGTTGGTGTAATTATGGAGGAAAAGGTTTAAATAACATAAGGTTTTATTAGAAGGAGAAAAAAACGTTTTCAAATAGAGGTTTACATAAAATATAATCAAAATCTCAGTTCAAATTTGTTTACAGCACTAATCATTCCAGAAAAATAATACAATTATAAAAAAATTAATCAGAATCGAGGAAGACCTCTATTCCCGACATCGCAGATTCATCAGAAGTTTCATTATGCTCTTGTTCATTTACACTTTCCTCACTGCTATCACCTGTGTAAATAATCAGTTTATCGGAATAACTATCGATTCTTGGCTCAAATTTTCTATATTCATCTTCGCATTGAACCGCATGATCAGAAACTTTTTTCCATTCTTCTGGTCCTATTTTATTGATTTTTTCTAATATAGCATCTTTAACTGACGTCACAGTCATTGCAATATTTCTCTTGGCCACGTGTTGCTTTATTTGGGACCAAATATTTTCAATAGGGTTAAAATCGGGATGATATGGTGGCAATCGTATAATTTTATGCCCATGTTCCTCCATTATACGGTCAATGGCAAATTCTGTGTAATTTTCTTTGTATCTTTGTATAATTTTATACAAATCGGGTTTCAGTTTCTTTGGGTCATGCGGAATGTTGTGTTGTTGTAACCAAGCTGTCATTTGTGGTTTAGATGTGTTTGAGTTTGGTGGTTTCACAGACAGCTTATTATGATATGGGGCGTTGTCTATTACCAACACACTATTAGGAGGCAAGTTGGGAATCAATTGATTGCGTAGCCAAGTTTGATAACGTTCCGCGTTTATTTCTTTATGATAGTCACCTTCTGAGTCGACACATTTATGTAACATTAGAGCCCCTGGGACGAAGCCTTTTTCATTGCCTGCGTGTACAATAATTATTCGCTCTCCTTTGGAAATGGGTTGTTTGATACCTTTTTTGTTGCTATCTTGCCAAGTTTTACCCTTAGTATGTGATGTGTGCACATACGACTCGTCCATAAATACTATGTTTCTACCAGAACTCCTCAGCTGTTGTATTTCTCTGAGATATTTGATCCTTTTTAGGCGTATATCATGTTTTTCCATAAGTAATTGTCTGTTATTATCAGTTTTCAGAAACCTAAACCCCATGTCTTTCAAGATCAACCTTAAAGTCTCGGCACAGCCTTTGAAATTAATAGCTTCGATCAACTTTATTCTTAAATTATTTACAGTTGGGAGTTCTTTCAGCGTCAATTGAAAATTGTATATCATATTACGAATAACACAGTAGTCGAAATCATCAAGTACCAGCCGAAATCTACTTTTAGGTCTTCCTTTTTTCGGTGTAGAAAATTTCTTTGATTGATTATGTTTTTTTTCGTTTAAGATATTACTCAAAGTTCGTCGCGAAATTCCTGTAGCTTTTGTAACACGGTCTTGAATTTTTTTAAAATAACCATCATGGTCTCTGTTGAAAACATTGGCTTCATTTAAGAAATAAAGGTACACATTAAATACCATTTGCCGTGCTTGTGAATTAAGCGGTTTTCCACGTTTAAATTTATCCATTTTGGAAGAATTCGTCTGAAAGAAAATGGCATGGGCAGAGTTAGGTATATATTTTTTATGCATGTTTATCTATTTATTTAATTTAAATAAATCTCATTTTTTAAATGTTTTTCTAGTACTTAATATGTATTTAATGTAGGTATTTTATTTTTTTAATATTAAAAAAACGTGAAATATGTTATTTATTTTCCTTTTTTCAAAATATACTATTTAAATCTGAATAAGCTAATTAATGTTGAAATTATATTTACCAAGAAGGGTGTGTAATAGCAGCTCTATATATTTCCACAAATAGAGAACACGTGCAGTCACTACCAATATATAAAGACGACTGACAGACATTTCGCTGACCGGCGACAGCTGCCGAACGCCCGATTTGTTTTCGATTGTGCACACATGATATTGACTCCTATCTCTTTTAAACAAGGTGCAAAATGCAAATGCCTTGTTTAGGGCTCTTACGATTCCATGATTCGAGTGTTTCCGGGAATACGACAATTAGCGAAGATCTGCATGTGCATTATTAATTTGGGAGTACTGTACCTGTTTATAAAACAAAGTTTCTTTGCTGTCTGTCTAACAGTGATAAAATTAAAACTACTAAACGTCTTTTCATACGATTTTCACCCATGTATGGAGTTTATGGGGATGATAATAACAATCAAAAAACCAGGCAATAGCTTGTGGACCATGCTTTGTGTGGGGTTCAACGCAGCCTTAAATAATTGCATCAGCAGAAGACACCTTTTTAATATTCGTTGAGTAGTCTCTGAGTAAAATGCATACGGACGGACAGACAGACAGATGGACATGACGAAACTATAAGGGTTCTGTTTTTTGCCATTATTATACACTTAGAAAACAAAATCCTACACTTGCGAAAAGTTGATTCTACATTTGGGTACATGTAATGCCTGTTCGCAAACAATAGGTAAATCCGGAAAAAAGAGGGAATAAAAACTCGCGGCCACTATTTTCAAATTGATAATATTTACAATGTTTCTTCGTTTATAAACTTATGCAGTTTATGCATATACAATAAGATGCTGCAACCTTTATATTATACACCATATTAGAGCACTGATGCAAATAGAAGAGATAAACAGTCGGGTAAAAATATTAAAAGAAGATTTATAAGAGTATGAGTACATCAACCTCAAGGGGTACAACATAGTAGGAGTACCACCAGCAATTTTATGTAATTTGTTGAAAAAATATGTATAATAATAATATCTTGGGACAACTCTCACCACGCTATCTGATCCCAAACTAAGCAGAGCTTGTACTATGGAAACCAGACAACTGATAAACATACTTATATATTTCTAAATACATACATATTAAAGATAAATAACACCCAGACACAGAATAAACCATCGTGTTCATCACACAAAGTTTTATCCTGGGTGGGGATCGAACCCACGACCTCTTGCGTAGCAGTCGGATACACTCCCACCGCGCCACAGAGGTAGTCGATATATCTACTATCATTGAGGTTGTATGTGATATGTTCGATCACTCGATACATTCACCACAGTACGTATAATACATACTTACGTGTCTCGACAAGAAAACAAAAACAACATAAGTTTTACCGAAAATCCATAGGTACCCGATTACGACAAAAACACTTTTTAGACCTGCCGTAGTCGTATTTTAGATATTAAATTATATTTTTAAAAGACACAAGGCAAATTATAGCAATCGTGAGGTCGCGGTTTCGAATCCTTTTTGGCGGGAAAAAATCCTGACAAACACCCCCACCATCCGGGGAACACGGTGGAGGTAGTGTGGGGTTTGCACCCACTAAAAAACCCGCCGTGTATCTCCCGCCACCTTCGCGAACGGGCCGCCGGAATTTGTTATACCGTCGGCACGTGAACCCACTCCTAACACAAGCCATTGAGCTTAATTGGAGGGTTTAAAAAGGATTGCTAGTAATGTGGGACTAAAATTCCACATTGCTAGTTATATTTAAAAAAAAAATATATATTTATATAATGTTTATCTGCACCATCATTGAGTTAATGTCGAACGAAGTAGTGCTTAAAAAATACTAAAATTACTTTTTCGTTTATATGAACAGTTAACAGATTTATTGTTCAAAAAATGTTACTACTCTATAAATGATTTTTTAAATGATGTACCTACTATGATGCTTATATTACATATAGAAATGTATTTAAGACTTTACATGTTTGTATGCCGAAAGGTAGAATGTTTATGAACTGTTGTTACATCTTATTGTTACCTACATTCTGTACAAATAAAATATTCTTATGCTTATTTAAATTTTAATTGAGTTAAGCTTAAAAACCTACTTTTTGCCCGACGTCTCAAGGATAAAAATAATTGTATCATAAGGTCTGGTTCAGCTTCAGAGGACAAGCGCATACCGCACGTGCAAAACTTCTTCCATATGCATTCACATGGTAATTAGTAACGCGCGATGAAATTTTAAATGCGCGGTTGCAAAACGCGCGTCAAGCTTTCGTCATCTGAACATAGAATAAGAGTTATTGGCCATTTATTCTTAACTGTGTAATCTGTGTACTTTAATATTTATACATAGGTAGTAAGTTTAAATAAGTTTTCTAGTTGTTTTTTTTCTAAATAAATAAATATAAAATAAAAGAAATAGAAGTTATGACCTTATTTGCTATAATTAATGAAGAAGTGTGTACCTAGCTTAAAAGTATTTTCTTGGATGTTTATTTACTAAACTGCTATTGATTCTAGATAAGAACAACAATTATAAGACTTTTTATAATACTCGTTTTTTCACATAACAGACTTGTGACGCAAATACTCGTAAAGTAGTAGGAGTATACATGTTTAATTTTTAGGGTATCATACCTAAAGAATGCCAATAAAATCGATAAGGCACCTCTGTTTGTCTGTCCTTCCGTCTTGTGTTGAACGAGACTGCGTCTATTGAATCGCATGAGGTAGGCTCACAATGCCCGCTACAACTATGTCATTTTGATTTTTTGACCACAAAGTTGATGGGTTTAAGGGCCCTCATCCCAAATCATTTAAACCTTCCCGTCCATTTGTGCTTTTTGTACCAGAATCCTCCAACTCCTCCCTAACCGAAAATCTCAATGGAATCAAGCTCTTCGAATCAAAATCGATAAACCATGACCTATCAGTTTCATATAGATGAAAAGTTGCCCATTGGCTCAACAGATCTATGCTAGCTATTAGCATTTTACAATAAGTAGATCGCTCGATAAGTTTTGAGATGCTCGTAATTTATAAATGGTACGCATTTGTTTAATATACTTAAAAAAGCAAGTTCCAGTCATTTTACTACGACGCGACGCGCGACGGTTCCCGCGTTTTTCTTTGAAACGATGGAGCTTAACCGCGAACATTTGCGTGATATTATATGATTTTAAATTTGGTTTAACTGAGGGTTTAACAATGGTAGGGAAGGGGGGGGGGGAGTAGTCTGCCCCATCTCGAGTAACAGATTTTAAATGGTTCAGTGAATTTAAAAGGGGTAAAACAAACCTCGAAGATAACCATAGAAGTGGTCGCCCACAAACGACAGTAACTACAGCAAATGTGTGGACTACTGGACATTGAGAAGATTCTTGTTGTAAGTTCGAGGAGCGTTAACGTTTTGCGTCAGCATTTTGGAGTGAAGAGAAGCTTTGTTGTCGTTGAATCCCGCGTTTGCTCTCAGACACTGAAAAACCGGCATGTGTGGATTGGTGCCGCGAAATGTGTCTACGAATTGAAAACAGAACGTCAAGACTTTTGGAAATTATCACAGGCGACGACGTTTCGTCACATACGTCCCTCAGAACAATGGCATTTTTTGAGGAATCCGGTGTTGAAACCTTACTCATCCACCGAACAGTCCTGATTTAGCTCCCTGCGATTTATTTTTGTTCCCGATAATCAAAGAAAAAACAAAAGGGATTTTTTTTCGAAATTTCGGACGAAAACGAAAGACTGATAGGTAATGTCTAAAAAGTGTTTTAATACTTATTTTAGGCGAATGGAACTTTTCATAGAAAATGAAGGAGAGTATTTCGAAAAAATATAAAATATAAATTGATAATATCTTGTACTTTTTTTTCTTGTCACAAAACTTATCGAGTGACCTATCTAAGTTACAATACGAAGTACTTTTAATATTTTAATCAGATATTTTTAAATTCAACGTTTTGTTTATGCCTCAGTAACTACCGAAGAATGAGGTGTTTATGCCATTGTTAGATACCATTATAAAAATTTTGGAATAATTTCAATCGGTTATATTTACATCACAGATTTAGATTTATTTACAAAACATGGAATCTGTTTCTTCTAGTAATAATTATAAATATAAAATCAGTAAAGTATTTTATTCGTATGTATGGATGAACTATATACATCCAACCTCACTTAATTCATGCTTATGTAGGGATGCATAAGCTCTTAGCATATGCTACAATATTTCATCCATGCTAACGTAGAAAAATTGCCAGTTTCTTCCTGATACGTTTTACGCCATCATCAATGAACAAGTATAAATTAATTTTGGTACACAGATAGATTGGACTTTGGAGAAAGGCAATATTTTTATCGTTATATCGGTTATGGCTATAATTTGTTAAATAGTTTGTAAATTGGTCAAAATATAATGACATACGCATACAATGTCACGGACGTCTGTTTGTGAAGTAATACTATGTAATCCAAACACATTAGATAATAAAATTATGTCATAAAAAAACGTGATCTGCGACATTGCTTATTAAGTAATATTATAATTGAGGATATATTATCATATTTAATTTTAAAATAAGTATGAAAATTACTAACCGTATATAATATTTTGTAATATACACATGTAATATACATTACACATGTAATATGCATCTAATGAAAAATGTTGCAAAAATAGAAAAAAATAACGCAGACGAAGTGGCGCGGGACAGCACAAAAAGTTCAATGACGTCAAGAAAATATATAATTTTGGGGCTTTATCGGATGAAGTTTTAAAATAAATAGCATTTGAATATAGGCTATTAATTCGTGGCTAGTTTATGTTTTACAATTTAATTTTTGTTATAGTACTTACCTATTTTTTACTATTACTTAGCATTTTTTTTAAAGTTATCATTTTTATTTTATATTTTATTGTCTATTTAAAAATAATTAAACTTGTTGTTGTGTCAATTTATATTTGATATTTTTTTATATAATCATGAATTTGTAGTTGGTATCTACATAATAAATTTGAAGTTCGTTGTTCAAATATAATTATTATGGCACCGGTTTAGTTACTTATATTTTACTTACTGCCGCATTCAGAGCCGTTTAGTGTTTCTTCTTCTGAATTAGTTACCTATTGTAAAGTCGTTTTCCCATAACCTCTGCCACTTAGTAGTTATTATCTAGTATTTATTCCTGTCTATAACATATCCAAGTATGAACTGAACATCCACCTGTTATGCTGTTTTTGTATTTGTTGGATTGGAGTGACCTACCCCTTGACATCAAGGGTCATTCATATCACTTTGTGTGTGCATAACATCACGTAGGTATAAATAAGTACCTAAAATAAACGGCAACACAACAGTTTGCACGTGTATAATCTGTGGTTTGAATGTTTGTTTAAGGGTTGTCACGTGTTAAGGTTTGAAAAAGAACTAATAGTCAGTTTTAATTAAGTACTATCGAATTTTGTATTTTATTAATCTCTATATTTTTATGTTTTTTTATGCGGAAATAAAATGAAATAATAATAATATCTTGGAACAATTCGCACATCGTCATCTGATCCCAAGCTAAGCTTGTACATGGCAACTGATACTTAAACATACTTATACATTTTTAAATACAAACTTAGCAAAAATGTATGATGGATGTGACAAAAAAAAACATTAGGTACCTACTATGAACTACTACCTACGATTTTACCTGAGAAACGATGATACTTATATTTAAACAATGGGGATGATAGCAGCCCTAGATGAGATGAGTTGCATACAATTGCCGCAGTATGCACAATGTTGGCAACGGCGTCGCTGCCGCGTCGTTGGCCCTTCACCTTCACGCTTTTAAGGAAGTGTGCTTCATTACAAACTTATTGTGTTCTTTTTTTGTCAAATGTTTTATTAATTACTAGCTGTCCCGCGCAACTTCTAGCCTATAGACGAAGTTGCGCGGATCAGCTAGTCTATACCAATATTATAAAGCTAAAGAGTTTGTTTGTTTGTTTGAATGTAATAATCTCAAGAACTACTTACTGTTCCAAATTAAAAACTTTTTTCACTGTTGGATATCCCATTTATCGAGAAAGGCTATAGGCTATATAACATCACGCTACGACCAAAAGGAGCGGCAATGAAAAATGTTACAAAAATGGGGAAAAATTACGTAGACGAAAATGCGCCGGTCAGCTAGTTAGAGATATAAATCGCTAAGAAGACAATTATTTAGTTACTCATAAAATCCCAAACTTGTTCCAACTTGTTATTTTTGTTATCGAATCATGTTTACCTGCGTTTCTAGAAACTTAGTTTATAGATTCTTAGTAGATATGCGCGTTTGCATTTTACGAGTATGCGACATCCTTAAACGTCTCTTTTCATCAAGTTGTTTACTGTCTAAAAGTAATTGTAATCACAAGCTACATTTAGCTTGTGTAGAAAAACTTAATTCAAAATTCTTTATTAACTTAGGAAGCAAAAGTGATAATTAGTCATTATTCTACATGTACTCTGTCAAGAAATTACCGAAAACGATCAATTATACACAAAATGACAGTTATTCTATTCATCCAAATTGTTTTATGTACGTAAGTATGCTACTTCAGAAACAATATACGTACGCCAACGAATAATCTAATCATCAAAACATTTACTGTCGCCGCGAATTCTTTTAAATGTCTTCTACCGAATGAAAACGGGTGCCACAAAGAGGTAATTTGAGTTTAGAAAAAAAAGAAATCGAGTGGAGTCTTATCTGGTGAATAAGGTGGTTGCTCGATGGTACCTATTTTTTGAGTTTTTGGTAAAAAAATCGTTCACAATGATGGCCTTGTGTGAAGGCGCAATATCGTGATACAAAATCCAAAAACTTTCTCTCCACAAATCTGACCTTTTTCGTCGAATGTGCTCTCTTAATTGCGTTTAAGATAGCACATGACACTCAAAAAAAATATTCTTTATAACTGTTTGACCTTTCGGCAAGAATTTCGAGTGCACAACACCGTGGTAGTCATAGAACAGTCAAAATGACTTTGGTGTGGCTTTTTTGGTTTCGGTTTATTTGGAAGGCACCACTCCGAAGCTTGTTGGCTAGTTAGCGTGTCAAATTCGTAAACCCATGTCTCGTCAGTCTCGTCACCAGTAACCAAGCGTTTTATGAATGTTGGGTCGGAATTAACTCGTTCTAACATCTCCTCACCGACTCTTTTTGTCCATTATGAAATTCGCAATACACAAAAATGATCTAACTAAAATCAGCACTGTATGTAATCTAAATAACAGATGCAACTCAAACGTCGCGCCAAAATGGAAAACAGTCGTGCCAACCTAACAACAAAAAAACATAAATTTAATTTCGAACTATAAATAAATCATCCCTTCCCGATACTTTTTTGACTGAATCACATGTAATGCCAAGTTCACAAAGCAACTTAATGAATGTGTATAAACATTAGAGTTAGAGCTAGAGTGACTTGACTGCTTAGTAGGTGAGGTGTATACAGGGGGTTCCAAAACTATGTCATACGAAGGGAAAGTACCTTAGATACTGTAAATTGAACATTTTACTGAAAGAAGATCTATTTTTATTTTAAAAATAAATTGAACCACATTAAATGTTTTAATCGGGAATCGAAATCGCCCAATGTGAAAAAGAATCTTCCTGTATTTTTATGACACAAATCCAAAGGGTCAGTCTTAGGGATTATTTGTTTCTAAATAACGTAGTATATTAAATAAAGGGAAAGCTATGAAATTTCACTATTAATAAAATACAATTTGTATAGTTAATCACGACCTAGACCCAATTATTGCATTTTTACAGTGTTTCTGCTATCAAGCTATATTTATAGTCTTAATCTGAATTTAAATAAAGCAGTTATCCTTACAGATAGATAGTAAGAGTGCACTTCAACACATTCCTCGTTGCGCCTTGGTTACAGAGGTATGTAATGTCTTTATGTCTTGGGACAACTCACACAACGTCATTTGATTCCAAACTAAGCAGAGCTTGTACTATGGTAACCAGACAACTGATAAACATACTTATATATTTTTAAATGCATACATATTATAGATAAATTACACCCAAGCACAGAATAAATCATCGTGCTCATCACACAAAGTTTTATCCTGCGTGGGGATCGAACCCAGTACCTCCGGTACGGTTAGCAATTATGGCCAATCCCACAAACTCGATCAACATAAATAATGATTTAAAGGATTTAAAAAACCTTCGTCAAACTCATTGTATAAGATGAACATACTATATGTGTGCATCATTATTTTAAGATTAAATCTCTTTTTTCTTTTCCCAAGTCGACCGTATTGCAACAGCTGTGGTCACGGGTGTACTGAGATAAGAGTCAACCGTTACCACGACTGTTGCAACCATAGACATAGAGGCTGGACTGCGCCTTCCCTTTCCGGTAAATACAAATGACAAAACAATCGTGTAGCCAGTTTGTGTCTATGACATGTCATAAAGATCTTTGAATGAAGATATAAATTGTTAAATAAGAAGGATTGTCTAAATTTCGCCTTGTTTGTCCATGCCACCGGTACTCATGGCGTCATCAACATTCATAGAGTATTTAAATTTTATTTTAAACCCCGTTGGTTTACTGTGTACAATTGTAGATGTTTATTTTTTATATTTTGCTTATTGTTTGCGAGAACATATAAATGTATTATATGACATGTCATCTCTATCGGCCGCACATTCGCGTTGTCTCTTTAGGTTATGGCTAGTCTTCCCTTTCAGGTACCTATGAGGTAAATACAGACTCCAAAGCGTGAGAGAGACAAAACGATCGTGTAGTCAGCAGTTGTCTTTATGTCATCTCTATGTTTTTAGAGAGTAGCTAGTCAATTTTGTGAGGTTAAGGCGTTGCTCAGTCTCAATGTATAAGGTAGTAACACGGTAAGTTAGAGAAGTAGTCTAGCAAATTGTGGATTTGTCGAACAGTGAGGTTAAGTAATTGAATGTGTAAATATATGGATCCATTCAAGTGTACATGCCACCAAGCATCAATGCGCACATGCTAGTCAAGCCGGTTCATACTTGTCTCTGCTTATATTTACACATTTAAAAGATATATAAAGAAGTCGTTGCGTATAAAATCTATAATAATTAAATATGTCACAAATATACGAGCGACCGACGACGGTAGTTAATCTATAGCACCTATAGCATTATTGACCAAATCATGGCTAAAACCGATACCTAAGTTTTATTGACTGCCTCTGTGGCGCGGTGACCGATGCTTTATCCATTAGGCTAACGCCGCTTTATATGTCGATAACAAAATAAATACGATGATGAATAAATCGACAGACGATGGAAAAAAACTGAGGAGGAAAGTCGGTTTTAAAGATCTGAGAGTTTTAAAGAAAGAGAAGAGAGAAGAATGGTGTTTACTCACTCTTACTACGATTATTAGTATTACCCATGTATGTATATCAATGTTTATGGTAATAATTTAATGGTAGTCATTTGTTCAAAATTATGCCGTGTTGTGAATTTTAAACACAGGCTATAACTAGTCTCTAGACAGTTGGCCGGATTAAAATATTTACATTTATAATTTCGAACTTTTAAATCGTGGCATGGTTTAGAAGTGAAGAAACTAACAAATCTAATAAAAAAATCTTTATTCACTTAGGAAAGGTCGTGATTCTACATGTAATGCCTGTTCGCAAGCCAGCTAGGTAAAGCCAGAGAAAATAACAATGCAATAAAAACTCGCCCTTTTCAAATTGCCAATGTTTACAATGTTTGTTTGTTTAACTGTTTATGTAGGTGAGGTGCTGCCTCCATTTTATTATATACCTATTCCATATTAGAGTACCTACTGATGCAAAGGCAAGAGATAAAAAAAAATGGGGCAAGAGCATGTCGGACCATGCTCAGTGAAGGGTTCCGCAATAATTGCATCAGCAGAAGAGCGTATGTAGAGAAACGCATCAAGTCGGGAATAATTTT
Organism: Herminia tarsipennalis; assembly: GCA_945859575.2. Lineage (NCBI taxonomy): Eukaryota > Metazoa > Arthropoda > Insecta > Lepidoptera > Erebidae > Herminia > Herminia tarsipennalis. Next base: position 24,417,309 of record OX243834.2, on the reverse strand, counting down.
AGTTTAAAGTATCTTAATAAATACTTTAAACTAAAATTATTCCTTTCTTTTTCTTTCCGCTACCTTTTTGATTTGTTTTATATTTTTAGTTACACGGTTCAAAAGATGGGGGGCACCATTCAGAGCTATTTTTTCCAAAAATATTCACTCAATCAAAAAAAACCTTAAAATGTTTTTGAAAGACCTATCGAATAATGTGCCACAAGTTGATGTTTGCTAAAAAAATTTTTTTTCAGCTTCTGTTACATGTTTGGAGTGAGATAAAAAAAATATTTTTTTTTTTTTTAATTATTTAGCTATCAAACTAAGTAGCGGCTACTACAATACACCTTTTCAACAAGCCTGTAACATACGGACGGACAGACGGACATAATACAATTATAAGGGTTCCGTTTTTGCCATTTTGGCTACGTATCCCTAAAAATGGTTGTCTGTAAAGTCGGCTTACGGACGATAATTTTACGTGATAACGTCATAAAAAAAAAAATAATGACATTGTAATAAAGAACCATGCCTGTGACAGCTTTAGTTCCGAATGTATCGCATGTCGCTGCAATCGCCATTCGCTGATACGCTGATACTATCAGCCTCTGTCTCTCTGTCTGTCTTTGGATTTTCGTATAAGTTATACCTCGTTTTTTTTTTCAAACTACGGCGAAGCCAAAAAGGAAGGGTAATCGTTTAGCAGTTTATATTATGTTTGTTGTTCGAGGTGTTATATTCCGGGTGGCATAGGCTACCTTTTTTTTCGATAATAATGGTCACAAAAAATAAAAAACTTAACCCTTCCTTGCAGTCGGGTAAAAATGTGTGGTAAGCATGTAAGTAGGCATTCATTTTTTTAAATTTATATGTATTGTGTTTAGTACCAAATGAAAGGTCTTAATTCATTCATTTGACACTTTGCTAGCGTATCTATACTAATATTATAAAGCTGAAGAGTTTGTTTGTTTGAACGCGACAATCTCAGTAACTGGTCCGAATTGAAAAATTCTTTCACTGTTGGATATCACATTTATCGACGAAGGCTATAGGCTATATAACATCATGCTAAGACCAATAGGAGCGTAGCAGTAATGAAAAATGTTGCAAAAACGGGGAAAATGTACGCATACGAAGTTGCGCGGGACAGCTAGTAGTTATATATAATTGCGCGACATGCGCAGTGTCTCTGTTTCTTTTCATAAAATATAATGACCATACCTAATAAATACGTCAAAATAATTATGACGTTTTTGGTTGATTGATCCTATGGATCAGATCAAATAAACAAGTCATCGGAAATTCAGATAGTTTTAAATCCAGGGCTTAATAAAAAACATTGTAATTCATTTGTAGATTGATTAAAAAGAGTTACTGTAGCAACCTTTGCTGATCTGTAGTTGGTGCTTTGAATTGAAGTGGCCTAATAAGATTGTCGTAGTCGGGTATGAAGTTTTGGTAAAACTTCTGCTTATTTAGTTTTTCATATTTATGAATCCAAATGCGAAGCTAACTATGACTAGTCTGTCGGTTTCAAAACGATTTTTTTTTACTATCACCATTATTTAGAAAGTTATAGAACTTAACAGATGAATAAAAAATCAAGGTGGGTATTTCGTCATTGTTAGTACGACTAACGCTGTGTAAAACTACATATCTTGCCTCTGTATGTACGACGTAATATTGCAGATATAACTTTCTTGCTCAACCTTGCTCAAGGTAAAATTGACTGCCCGAAACTTCTTAATGAAATTAACTTAAGAACACCATTCAGAAGACTGCGGAACAACGATTTGTTATACATCCCTTCATATCATACCAACTTTAGGAGAAATAGCTATTGTGTTTTCACTGACTTCAATAATTTAAACAATGGCAGTTGTTTTGATTTATTTACCACAAGTGCTAGATGTGTTAGATCTTTACTGACCAAAATGTTTGTCACCAGGGTACCTAACCTATTGTAAATACCAAATTAGGCTCTATTTAGCTGTATAAACATTTGTAATATATAATTGATGTATAAGTAGATTGTATTCTGTTCATCTGTGGAAGCTTGTTATTGGCATTTAGTAATGTGTTTTATGAAACTATTTGTATTATAGCTGTAAGCTCCTCAAATAAAATAAAATAAGATAAACTGTAAATCAAATAATATCAATGAAGACAAGAACCATGCTGCATACAGCAGTTTTGTATTACATCACTATATAGTCTTATTTGTAACCATTAATTTTACTTAGAAGCAGGCCCTTAATGTCAATTTAAATGATTGATCTCAAGTTTTTCCTCAACATCCTGTTAAGGACGACCGGATACGATAGTTTCAATTCAATTGGATAAGCAGTTCTTGCGTTCTTCTTTAATAAACAAATAAACAAAGTTCCCCCTTTTCAACCGACTTCAAAAAAGGAGGAGGTTCTCAATTCGACTGTTTTTTTTTTGTATGTTTGTTCACTGATTACCTACGCAAAGACGTCTGGACTAATTTGAAAAAATACTTTTGTGTTTTATAGGGTATACTTCCAAATTGGTCTCTTTGTCAACAGATCAGGACCTGATGATGGGATTCCGGAGAAATCGAGGGAACTCTTCAAATATTAAAGGCACACCTATAGTGATTTAGGTATATTTCATAGTGATTCGTGCATTTACTCTCAAAAAGCACTAATTTGTGAAATAGAATTGATGATGACCACAAATGACAGAGCAGAACTCTTCAATATTTTTCCGGTTTGCGATTCAATTACTTTAATATGGTATTGAGTAATAGGTACGAGTACTTTATTCTTGTCATACTACTTTTACACAATGTGTAGTGAACTATCATGTGAACTGCTCAACAATTAACGGCCCTGCATTAGGAAAAGCAATATTTTGTAAAAAGGGTTTGAGCAGTTGATATAAGTCTATTGTAACTTATGTGAATTTAAAAAAAAAGTTATTTTTAAAAAAGTAATATAAAAAAAAATCCAAATAAATATTACCGACTTCAAAAATAAATACAAGGTACCTAACTAAAAAGAAAAGACAAGAAAAATAAATTACTAAAATATTTTTTTTTGTTATTCTCTATTTTTGAAGTCGGTAATATTTTTTTGTAATACTGCAACATATTTTGAAATGATTATTTTCGGCATTATCAACTATCGAAGGTCTTTTTACAAAACGACGTTTGTTCTTATTTTGTGTAAACTTCAACAACTGTAATAGTTGTTGAAGTTTACACAAAATAAGATCCTTTCATATAAGATAGGTAGGTGTCCAAGTGTCCATTAAAAATGACTAAAGTGCTTTCGGTCCTTAACGGTCTGTTAAAATAGCTAACTCTAGTAGCGTACTTTATTTGAAAAATAAGTCAATAACACTTAAATCGTTGTTAAAACAGGGTTTTAGGATTTGTAAGTATTTTTTTGGTTATCTACAGAAAACCTTTGCCAAAATTGTGAAACGATTTTGGGAATTGCTTTCTCTAGAGTTATTCTATATATGTTTTGCGATTCTGAGTCAAAGGCTAGGTTGGTAAAGGACTACCATAATTAAATTAAGTAATGAATTGTTTCTGTATACAAAGTTATGTTTTTTTTTGCGTATGCGCCCCCGTGGCTTGAATGCCGAATGATAGCACTTAATCAAATAGGTATACTTCAATCGTTTTTGATTACTTTATTGTAGTTTTAAATGTAATTTTCTAGCTTATAAACTGCTACAAATTTCATCTATATGGATTAAGTATAACTAACTTTACGCGCCATTAGATATCTCAGGTAAAATGGTCCCAATAACAAGTTGCTAAGCAACCACTGTCAAAAGTGTCAAAGTTAGGGTGTTCCGTAATTACTTTCTGCTATATAAACAGTTGGTGATGTGAAATCATAACCGAAATATCGTTGTTATTTTATATTTAACTAGCTGACCCGCGCAATTTCGTTTGCGTCAATTTTTCCCGTTTTTGCAACATTTTTCATTGCTGCTCTGCTCCTATTAGTCGTAGCGTGATATTAAATAGCCTTCCTCGATTAATGGGCTATCCGAAAGTAAAATAATTTATTAAGTCGAACTACTAGTTCCTGAGATTATCACGTTCAAACAAACAAACTCTTCAGCTATATAATATTAATACAGATTTACGAAAATTACGCGACTACCCTACAATTTGGTTTGTTAGTAAATATATTTCTCATCGTGTGCGGCTCTAGTACAGCTGGGTGACCAAGCATCGGCCGGTGTCTTACTATTCGTCTCAATAATGTAGATACAAAGTCCTAAATAAATTTCTATAAATATAAGCATCATAGTACATAATTTAAAAAATCGGTTATAGAATTTTTTGTTTTTTTTTAAAAGACGACTCCCTCGGTAGGGTACAAGCCCTGTGTCACGTGGAACTTTACAAACATAATAGTCACGGACATAAAGTACACCCAGACCCGGAACAACAATTTTTGGATCACACAAAGTGGTATCCCGTGTAGGAATCGAACCCGACGACCTCTTGCGTAGCAGTCGGACACACTCCCATCGCGCCACAATAAATCGTTTAACTGTTTTTTAAATGACTTTAATGGCTGATATGACTTTAATGCTTTAGATTGTTGGGTAATTTTTTTGTTAAAATTTTCAAATAGAATAGGTACATAATTAGAATACTCGCATTATGAACAAGGAGGTTAGACTATTACCAAACTTAAATATTGGTCAGTATAAATTAGTTAAATAAAATAAAAGACCTTTGCAATTTAATTACGTAAATTATCAATAATCCATTGTCTGTGTATATCGCTAGATAGGAGAGATAAACGTAAACTGGGGCATCTGCCACAGAATGGCAGCGTTATCATATACTTATTTATATACCTAATAACAATAATTATATACTGTAACCGAACTCGCATATAAACAATATTGACATTGACCTTTTGCACTCTATATATTTTTGCTTCGTTTTATAATTTCCGGTGGGCTTGACCTCTTTAGTAGGGGGAGTCCGGGAGAGTTGACCCACCCTTCACCAAAATACCCATATTTTTTTTTACTGATATCTAGTTTTGAAGTAATTTTTATAGGCATTTCTTGCCAAAGACTTTACAAATACAATAATTGCATTTTTGAAAGATAGAAAAATTTGAATCCAGACTCAGGAATCGAACCCGAGACTTCCGTAGCCAAACCGGGGCCACAAGCGAACCACCTATCTGGACTATGTTACTAGATATAAAATTCCTCTATCTCTTAATGCTTCTATCTATCTATCTAGTTTTAATTAATTGTATCTTAAGCTGCACTATTAAGCTACATTATCTCTTAAGGACGTTTGGTGTACTTTAAATAATTTGTCAGTTATTTACGAATGCTCCCTAAATGAGTTGCTAATGTGTCCCGCCTGGGTGGGAGTTACCCGGGTTTAAGAAGTGAAATACTAATTAAAACCGTAATTTTATCTTAACAATCTTATATTTATGACAATGCACTTAGTATTATATAATACAATAAGAGAAATAGGATCTATGGATAACTTCTTCGTAAGATGTCTTAAGATGGCTTCCTTGTTTGTTTATTTTGATTTCCCCATGTGTGGCTAATGTCTTTCACCCCATGTCAATCTGTTTGTTGTTTAATTTTTATAAAAATCTACGTCATGTCTATAAAAACTTTATACTAAATACTCTTGCAATTTATATCGGTTACTTGTTTGAATCTACGGCTACAAAACAAAACCAATGAAATGTAAATGTAAAATTGTAGACACATAACCACTTCAGAAATATCAACCCATATAATGTCCCACTCTGGGCACAGGCCTCCCCAGTAGAACCTGCCTGGCCTAGCCCTGGGGGTAATTGCCATAATCACCACGCTTGGCGAGGGAGTTGGCGCTAAAGCAAACCACTACATCTAGCACCCAAAACCACTATATCACTTCGCTATTCTAAACCTAACTGCCGAACGCAAAGATGTCGCGGGAGAGGGTCAGGGTGAGCGTATGACATTTAGGAAGTGCTGCAACGTTGCAATACATAGTGACGCTAAGATTCTATGAGATGTGACTATTGTCTACCCACCCCCTCCCGGTAAATTCCCTCCTACAAGTATGCTGTACTGGCCACCCCTTACAAAGTGACAGCAATTTCAAATGCCCATCTGACCCGACTACCCTGTGAACTTTTTCGTCACCTATGACAAATTTGTTATCCTTGTTCCACAAGTGACTGCCTCTGTGGCGCGGTGGGAATGTATCCGACTGCTACGCAAGAGGTCGTGGGTTCGATCCCCACCCAGGATAAAACTTTGTGTGATGAGCACGATGGTTTATTCTGTGTCTGGGTGTTATTTATCTATAATATGTATGTATTTAGAAATATATAAGTATGTTTATCAGTTGTCTGGTTGCCATAGTACAAGCTCGGCTTAGTTTGGGATGTAGCGTTGTGTGAGTTGTCCCAAGATATTATTATTATTATAGACTTCCATTTGGTTTAGTCAAATATCAAAAACAAATTGAAGTCCTGTCCTTATCGGCTGTAGCCTGTCCAGCATATTAGTACCAACTTTAACAGTAACTAGTCCGGCCATAAATTATTATATTATAGCCTCTTTATTTCCATAACGAATAACTTATAAAAGAATGACGTATTTATATTACAAATTTATGCATTTATGCATAAAACAATAAAACACTAGAATTGATTTATATAAATAATAAACTACAATCACATAATAAATAATTTCACGTTTGATTAAATTCAAAGCTAAATTTCTAAATATTATATAAATTCATTTTTTTTTTTACCAGCCATCAATACTGTTACATAAAAAAATTTCTTTTTTTTTAACTTTTTAATTACTTTGAATTTGGAACGCGTTTATTATTATTAAAAGTTCTTTTGATTTCGCGTCATTTATCATATTTTTCGTGTTCATTATCAAATTACAATATGGACATGGATCCATCAAGGCGTCACAAAGCTAAATTTTTGTGAAAAAGGAGTGAACATTCTTCGTCTTGGATCGTGTTGTGAAACCTCTCAGCAATACACTTTTCAAAAATGTACCGTGGACTTTCCAGCAGGACTCTGCACCTGATCACAAGGCACGAACTACCCAAGCCTGGCTTGAAACTAACGTTGCGGACTTTATTAGAGCTAAAGATTGGCCCTCATCTATCCCAGACCTCAACCCTTTAGACTACAAATTATGGTCAGTTTTAGAGGACATAGCTTGCTCTAAACAACACATTGAGTCTCTTATAATATCTCTGGTGCAAGCAGTGGCGAAATTTCCCATTGAAACAGAGCGTAAATACATAGATTTGTGGACAGACAGATTAAAGACCTGTATAAAAGCCAAAGGTGGCCATTTTGAATAGAATATTATTTCTATTTTTTGCTGAGACTTTAATAAATATGTACAAATAAGTTTTAGTTATATTACATTAGGTACTTATTTTCAATTGTAACAGAACATGGCCGGACTAGGTAGAGGTCATTGCCAGTAGACCTTTGACATGACGACTCGTTACCTTTAGGCCCAGGCCGTACTGCGCTTTTTACCCGCGCGTAGTTAACCACCAAAACCACAAGTTAATAGTAAAACACAAGAAAACGCATACATAAAAACCGCAGTGCGGCCGCTTGCACTGTGGTTTTTTCCCGCGACTGATTTTTACTAGTAATGTGCGTTTGAGAAAATGCCACTGCGGCCTGATCCTTAAACAGAGATTGTAAAAATAAAAAAGGAAATATAATCAAAAAATATTTATTCTCATAAGAAGCAAAATACTACCCTTGTGAAAACGAATGATTCTACATGTACACGTAATGCTAATTCTAAATATATTGCCAAGACGGAGAAAAAAACTCTGCAAAAAAATTCTCAGCCTTTAATTTTATTTCATTTCATTTTTATCTATTTACTAGCTGTCCCGTGCAACTTCGTATGCGCAAATTTACCCCGTTTTTGCAACATTTCTCATTTCTGCTCCGCTCCTATTGGTCGTAGCGTGATGTTATATAGCATATAGCCTTCACCGATAAATGGGCTATCCAACAGTGAAAGAATTTTTAATTCGGATCAGTAGTTCCTGAGATTACGGCGATCAAACAAACAAACAAACTCTTCAGCTTTATAATATTAGTATAGATTTGGGTCATTCCAGAAAACACCAAGGGGGTGCTGCTCATTTTGATGAAAAAATTAGATGATGATGTCTAGGTGTCTAATAAAAAATCAAAATAAGAGAACGAAACTAATTACATTCAAATGATGACATTATGGACTTAATTTTCTAAAAATAAAAACAAATTTTTATAAGGCCAATTTCAAGGCCTGAGCAATAAAAAACATTTTTGTTTAAAATGGCCTCGATGCGTTTTATTACTAAGAAATGATGATAGTTTTGGGATTGAAAGGTTATTTAATTAGGTAATTAAATATCGTCTATTATATAAGCACTAGTAGAATGAAAAAAAAACTAATTTCCTACAGTTAAAAGTATTTGCAGAGGAGCCATGTAAAATGAGGCAAATCCACCAACTTTTACGAAAGTTTAATTGGGCGTCAACAAACGAAATGTAAATTATAAAAAAATTTTTTTTTTTTTTTTAAAGCTCATGCATCGCATGTACAATACAGCAATAACGATAAGAAACTGCAACCCTAGATGGGTTACAGTTTTTTTCTTTTCACTTGACCCTGTTATCGACAATTTTCAAACTTTCGATGATTGTCAAAATAAAATTAAGCTGTTGGAAAACATAATCTCGACGGTTTTAGGTATAAGACACCTAGACAATATATATCTTTTAATCAACATTAGAAACAAATCAATTTAGTGTTTTCATATGGAAGAACCCAGTTGTAACTGTATATGACTTGTAGGTAATAACTGTATATGATCGGCGTAGGTAGTGCTATTTAGGATCAATGACCTCAAATGCTATATTAGCATGGACCTACCCCGGGATTCCAGAAATTATTGAAACTCCTTAAATTATCGAATCATCAATAATAACTAGTATAAAAAATGTAAAAATCCCATTTTTTTAAAAACAATGTTTGTGTAAGAGTATTGAATCGTAACGCCATAGCAAGTTGGATGACATGATGGATTATGTAGGTAACAGTTACTTTTTTTTTTAATACAAACCGCTCTAAATCTCTAGCGAAAGTATATATACTCGAATACACGATGGTCATACGAAGGTGAATCCTAAAATCCCGGGATTTTTAAAATTAAGTATGTCCACGTTCAGCCACGGTTGATGAGCTCCTCGAAATTAAAACCTTTTTCGATCATTGGTAATATAGTATAGAGACAATGTAAGTTTTTATTGACTTGTTTTTTTCACAGACTCCATTGTTTTTTTTAACTTCAGCAGTGGCTTTGCATTCTATAACAAGTGCTGATGCTAATGAAGTGAAAAAAAATGTTGAGTGTGACATACTTAAATAAAGTACCTACATTAAAATATTATTTGTTATTCCTAAACAACATTTCAATTTTCTAAAATGTTATTGCGACAAGAACAATTTTAGAAAATTAAAAACACGCCTACTTACGGCCGGTCTCATTAATCTACCTATCAATCCGATGGATTTGGCTACTAGATGTAGAATTTTGACATATTTTGTATGGAGCTTATGTCAAATATATACCTCTAGCAGCCAAATCCATTTATTGAGGCCAGACCTTAGTGTTTCTCACGACCAATTGGGTAGTTGACTACAATAAAAGTAAATTATTTTATACTAATCAGTTAATAGTATTTCACAGAAGACTCAGAAAATAAGTGTTCTTTTACAATTTAACATGTTTTTGAATTTAAAGGCATGAAAACGAATCCTAAAAGTAACGATTTAACGATAGGAACATATGGCGTCACAGGTTGATATTCCATACACATTTCTAAAGAGCTTGTCGATTTGACATTTCAAAAAAAGAGACTGATTTGACTTGACAGACATCCCTATTATGCCGCATATATTTTGACACTCAGGAAGGAAATCAAAAAGTTTCTACTACTACCTTTGTTTAGCTAATATCATGAAAGCCGGCGTGAAGTGGGTAACCTCTTATAGATATTTCCCCTTTACTCGTTGTTTTTATTTACAACATTGATATATAAAATCACATTCACAATCAGACAAATTACATCAGTCACTATATAGTTAGGTATTTTATTTATTAACAAATACTTTGTTAGTAAACATAGTAAAAATGTCTTGTCATTTTATTTCAATAATGTACTTTCGAATAGAATTCTTTACTGTCAAGTAATTGGCATACAAATCATACCTGACATTGTTGTTCAATATCTAGACTTAATTAGATATATTTCGGGACTTAATCGCGTCACGTCGGGTAAATAAAAGGTACCTTTAAATAATTCACGCGATTAAGTCCCGAAATATATCTAATATGTATACAAATCGCGAAAGTTTAAAAACAATAATCTAGACTTAAGTCTAGGTATTGAGACCTAGAGTTCCAAACTTAAGAAACAAGAATATGCCCTGCCAGCTAAATGATTGATTTTTGGAATATCAAAAAATCTGGTACAGTAGTAACGAAATTAAAAGGTAAACTATCACAGCTATATATACTTTAGAAGTTTACGAGTTTAATAGCTAAGCAAATGAGAAGTAACAATAATTTTCGTTCAAATTCCATTGACAATTACATATGTATATTACAACGTTGTTAGTGAGTATGAATAAAAAAAATAGAATACCCTATTTTTAAACTATGTTAACTGGCCAGGTTATATGATATCATTATTTTATAACTTTTGAACTCACGTTTTGCATATTATTACAAAATAATTGCATACACAATTTATTGATATGGGAGTAAACGCATTTATGATAGGTAGTGTTTACCTTATAGATTAAATATCTACTTACTAGCATAAATTCTCGTGTTGAATAATGTATGTAATTACTGTGTTACATATAGTAATTATAATGATACATCATTTTATAATTATGTATCAGATGAGAGAGATGTAGATCATTTTAAAAAACAATCTTTTATTTAAGAAAATGCTCTAAAAATAAGATTATAAGCTTTAAATTAATATTAATAATACAGAAAAATTAGAATAGATAATAATAATAATATTTTGTTTATTTCTTCTCACAAAGCTCATACAATAGATTATAACTTGGAGTAGTAGATACAAGAGATCTAAGTATAGTTATTGTAGGTAATCTATTTGTGAGAATCTGGTGTCTGAAGTAGGATAACGCTGAACCTATTATATATTACTAGCTTTCGCCCGCGGCTACGCCCGCGTGGATGTCGGTTATCGCGATAAAAACTATCCTATGTCCTTCCCCGGGACTCAAACTATCTCCGTACCAAATTTCATCTAAATCGGTTCAGTAGTTTGAGCGTGAAAGCGTAACAGACAGACAGACAGACAGACAGACAGAGTTACTTTCACATTTATAATATTAGTATGGATTATCACCAGATCCTCATCCCATGCTACAGGACTAATATATATCCTGTAACCTTTACTTGTAGCACAGATAATATAATACTATACTAGTACTTGTAGTATTATATTATCTGTGCTTGTACAAACGTATTTAATCAAAGAGAAAATGTGTATGTAATAGTATAATGGGTTTGTGTGTGTGTGCGTGTGTGTTTGCGTATGTGAGTGTGTGTTATGATTAGAAGTATGTTTCTAGTACTGTATGCTTACATTTATTTTTAGTCAGAAGGTAAATAGTCGGAACTCTATTTATTTTATTATAAAGGTTACCTACCACCTTCGTAGCCGAAGAAATATTGTGCAAAACTGATATTATATGCATTGTTTCCACAAGCCCTGTATTTTCTGGGTAAGTTTCTTGTTATAAACTTTCTAATATACCTAGGCTGTTTATTTAGTCCCTGTCCGATTCATTAATGTGTTATTTGGTATCATATTCCACTTCATTGTACGATATTATACGTAAAAAAATCTTGTTTTGATTGTAAAGAGTCTTTGGATAAACAAGTTAATAATGGGTCTGAGGTCATGGGGATCAATGGGTACTAAAATCTTGAATTTTAATATTCAATAGATAAATAATTTAACGTAGCTATGTATATTTTTTTTAACATTGTTAATATAATACACGCTTCTTTCGGGTTAGATAGGGATAAAGTAATTTATACCTTATTTAATTCGAACACACTTACAGCCTCTGTGGCGCGGTGGGAGTGTGTCCGACTGCTACACAAGAGGTCGTGGGTTCGATCCCCACCCAGGATAAAACTTTGTGTGATGAGCGCGATGGTTTATTCTGTGTCTTGGTGTAATTTATCTATAATATGTATGTATTTAGAAATATATAAGTATATTTATCAGTTGTCTGGTTGCCATAGTACAAGCTCTGCTTAGTTTGGGATCAGATGGCGTTGTGTGAGTTGTCATATATATATATATAAACATTAACGAGATAACTTGTAAATCTTTATTTGGCTAAATAACTACAATAAAAACAAATTATTTTACGTCTAAATGTATGAACAAATATTATGTTCGTCTACAATTTAAAGTGCTTGAGAGTTTTCAATTGCCAAAACAGATACGTACTTTAGTAAAGAAGTAGATTCATTGCTTTAACGTTTATTATGTTTATTATATTTTAAGAGACGTCAAAATTATACGTTTTATGTTAGACTTGACAGTCCTGTAGTCTATTGAATTTGATATAAAATACAAATGGAATAATAATTGGACCTCACACTAATATTATAAAGGCGAAAGTTTGTGAATATGTGAGTGTGTATGTTTGTTACTTCTTCACGTCTAAACGGCTAGAGCGATTTTAATAAAATTTGGTATGGAGTTAGCTGACACCCTGGATTAATACATAGGCTAATAAACCGCGGGTAACACCGTGGGGCACAGCTAGTTAGTTCATAAGTGTAATTTACCCGTGTTACACTTGCTACAATGCCCTTCAACCGAAACACAGTGATGTATTAACATCACTATTTCACGAAAGTATAACTGACACTGTTGTAGTACCTACCAAAACATAGCAAAAAGTACTTTATTCACTTAGGTTTCAAAATCAAATGTATGTATATGTCCCTTATGAACGTCTAGCTACGTCAGAACGTCTTTCTGATAGTTTTTAATCAACTGTATTGCAACTTTTATGCACAAAACAACAAAACTCGTAAACATAATATTCATTCGAACGATACTACCTTGACTCTTAATTTTAATGTAGTCTGACTACTTTCTATAAATTGATTACCATAAAGTCGTACACAAGCATTGTTTAAATAAAAAAAAAAGAATAGGGTATTAAAATACAATTTAAAATATCATAGAATGCATTTTACAAATGTTATTAGAATAAAACGTGATTCGAACTTCGAAGTCTGTTAAAATTAAATAATTTGTAATGAGTCTTTAATAGTTTAGCAGTTAAACTATTAAATACTCATTGGATCACGTTGGTCCCATTAGCTAAACTTTAGCTAATAGGCCAACGTGTCCTAATAAATATTAGGTGACTACGGCTAATGTAACTATGGCCCAATAATTAATTGGTAGATAAGTGCATAATGTCTAATCTAACAAAAATATTGCTTATCAATGTAGGTCTGCTCGGTTAATAGAATTCAAATAAAACTAAATGTTCCACTGACAAAACTTGTTTAGTTTCTTTTCTAAATTATTTGCCAAAACCAGTGTAGAATTTTCTGTTAATGATTAATATATAGAATATTTTAACAGGTCACTTCTATAAAGCTATCAGAAAATACTGTTTTGATTGTTTAATAGGTTAAAAATGGGAATAAAGAAGATAATTAAACTTTTTTGCATGTAAGGTGTTGTTTTTTTACTGCTATTTTAGATTTGACAAGTGCTACACTATGGTTTAAAGTTTGAAACTAGTATGGTTTAAAGTAGCAAACATACAAATACAATTATTGGAAGTATGCTCAGACTTGAGAACGTAAATTTTGTAAAAAAGTATTAATTGTCGTCTCTTAGATATTCGTTGCGGCATTAGTTTTAAACTGCGGCTTTTTAGGGGTTTGTTATTTTTTTAAATTAATATATCTATAGGTATCTGGTATAGTTTTAAAATAGAGTGCACAGATTTGTGTGTAAGTAAGACCAAGTCCGTTTCTCAGCATGTTTCTGTTGAAATTAATAACTATCACCAATGCGTAATACGATTTGCGTTTATGCTTAATGCTGATAACTGATAAGTCAGTTTCATCATTATATTATAGCTGAAGCACGCGTTATTAAGTAGATACTTATGATATAAACTAGCTATATATTCTCAGCTACATTGTAACCTTGCACATTTCCGGGATCATCGGGCATTGTAAACTTTCTCAGTAATCAAAATAAAATATCTAATTGTATTCAGCAAAAATACAATTAGAATTAAAGAACAAACACTTTTACATATCTGTTAAATAAGTAAAAATGTAGTAAACAATTATCATTAACCTTGACTCGGTATCGATGCAACTAATTTAAATGTAATTTAAATAGGTACACTTACTTTTGGAAGTCAATCCTTCCGAAACGGCGAGTGTTATCTTTGTAAACTCAATCTCCACGGGCTTAGGTGGCGGCATGTTCACCTGCAGTGTCCTGCAATCCTGATGTTCTTTGCCGCTCACTTTTTGCCCTAACCCTTGCAGCATCACCATTGCTTTCGCCATTATTTATATTATAAATAAAGTTAAATCTAATATAATTATTTAAAACACTAATAGAGTTCAATAAAAATGCATCACAAACAAAACACTATTTTTTTAAACTTCTATTGTCATTTTTAGTAGATTTTATTGTTTGAATTTCGAATTATTGATATTGTTCTTTAGTGCGTGTATTTCAAGTGGTATGATAAGTCTCGCGTCGGGCGCAGTGTGCTATAGTGCGCGAGGCTGTCAGCAGACTGCCACTACTGCCAGTGCGCTGTGCGATTCATACAAGTTTCATTCGAGTATAGTTGTCTTCAAAACAAGTTGATGATTCTGCTGATTGCATTACGGTAATATCGTTTGCAATTGAATACTTTAACTGCTGACGACATTTTTTTTTTTTTTTTTTTTTAACTGATACAATACAGCTCGGTTATATCGATTTCATAGGTAGGTGTATAACACGACGGAGTAATACGACACAAAACAGTGACGAGTTGACGACTCACCAAATCTATTGTTAAATCGAAATATATTTATTTGCAATAGAAAATGTGATTATAAAGTGCTAATAAGCTTAACATTTGAATGCTCCCCTAATGCTATACAAAAATGGCTCTATCTACTGAAAAAATGTGTTTTTTGAGTTACAACAAGTTTGACTGCCTCTGTGGCGCGGTGGGAGTGTGTCCGACTGCTACGCAGGTCGTGGGTTCGATTTCCACACGGGACACCACTTTGTGTGATCCACAAATATTGTTGTTCTGAGTCTGGGTGTAATTTGTGTCCGTGACTTGTATGTTTGTAAAGTCCCCCGCGACACAGGGCTTGTACCCTACTGCTGGAGTCGTTTTTAAAAAAATAAAATAAAACCTTATGCGTAGGTCTTTAGGGGTCGTTAAATATAGTATGTATATGTAGGTCTGTACGGTGGAAACCGGTCCTGTGCAAGTTTAACCTACACTTGTCCGGTTTTTACATTCTTTATGTTGATAATTTCGCGAATTATCGGGGTAGGTACACATTATAAAATTATATATGTATACCTACCTAGGTACTAGGGGTTGTAATCGCGTTTCAAATACGTACTACTCCCGGGGGTATTCTATACTTTGATTCATTTCCCCTATAAAATTTTAGATATAGTGACTTCATTAAATGTAGCGTTATTATAACTATTAAATTATCTGCTTATCTATTATGATTAAAATTACAAGCTGCTGTAAGAACAGACCGGTCATAATATTAACACTAAACACTGATAAGCAAGCATTATGAACATGAGCGAGTATTTACTTAATTAGAAATTAATTTCATAACTTATGGCAACATCTATAAAGAATGTATTTAAGACGGTACAAAATTTTAAAGTACTTCCAATTCCCACATGCCTTTAAAATTTATCCATTATCTTAGATAATTTTAAAGCGTTTTTGACATCGAGATATTATGTACTTACGGAGTAGTAGTATATCTTAGAGCGAAAATCAACCCTTATCGTAAAGTCATCCACGCAGGCGAAGCCGCGGGCGACAGCTAGTTAGTGAATAAATAAATTTAAATCTATTTTCATCGCAACCGAATGAAAACCATTGCAAACAGGTTGTTTCTACTTCTATTTAAATATCATTATTAAGACCGACTTCCGCGCTTTTGAAAATGTACTGTGTAAAATTTTATTTAAATTTCTAGTAATTAATTATTTTACAAATACAATAATTGCATTTCTGAAAGATAGAAACATTTGAAGTCCAGACTCAGGAATCGAACCCGAGACTTCCGTAGCCAAACCGGGGCCAGAAGCGAACCACCTATCTGGACTATGTTACTAGACCTCAAATTTCTCTATCCCTTGATGCTCGCGAGTTGGGCCCTCGCAGCGCCATCTAGTCGGTAGTTAACGAACTATCACGGCTTTTGTTATTGCTTCGTTACAGAGAGCATTTTAACAAATTATGATGTCGCAGGCCGAATATTGAAGTAATTTTTATAGGCATTTCTTGCCAATTACTTTACAAATACAATAATTGCATTTCTGAAAGATAAAAACAACTTTCAAATTCAACTGCAAATGCTTCTTTCCATTTTAAAATATATCACACCAATTATTTCTCACATTATAAACTTTTCTCTGTATTCAAACACTTTCCCTACATCATGGAAGAAGGCTCACGTTATTCCGTTGCCTAAAGTATCGAATCCATCCATACCATCACAGTTTCGCCCTATTTCTATTCTTCCCATAATATCTAAGGTTCTTGAGAGTATTGTCTATAGCCAACTGTCTTTCTATCTCTCCTCTAACGGCCTGTTAAGCCCTTTTCAGTCTGGTTTTCGACGTGGTCACAGCACTGTAACTGTCCTTATTAAAATAACTGATGATATAAGACTGGCCATAGAAAACAAACAACTGACCATTATGGTTCTTTTGGATTTTAGCAGTGCCTTCAATTCAGTTGACTTTGACCTTCTCTTAGGCATCCTAGCTTCTCTGAATATTTCTTCTTCTGCAGTGTCTTGGTTTAATTCCTATCTTCGGGGTCGCTCACAGACTGTTCACTGTGATGATCTTTTCTCTGAATGGCGAGATTTAATCACTGGCGTACCCCAAGGTGGTGTTCTCTCTCCTCTTCTCTTCTACATTTTTATAAATGCTATTACAAAGGTCCTATCTTCAAAGTATCGTCTCTATGCAGACGATCTGCAACTATATCTTCACTTTAAAGCTGATGAAATTACTGGTGCTTTTACGACAATTAATAATGACCTTAAAGAAGTAAATTTATGGGCTAAAAAATTTGGACTTCTAGTCAACCCAGATAAGTCTCAAGCTATTATTATTGGTGGCAGATATATGTTAAATTTGTTGGATCACCTGAATCTTCCTCAAATGTTTTTTGATGGAGTTAATATCCCGTTCACAAAAAGTGTAAAAAATCTTGGTGTCTTTATAGACTCAAATCTTTCATGGGATGTCCACATTACGGAAATAAGTAGGAAATTATTTTCCTCATTTCAATCTCTCAAACGTCATCAGAAGTTCTTACCGTTCCAAACTAAAGTTACTCTTGCTCTATCTCTTCTACTTCCACACATAGACTATGCCGATGTTTGTTTTCTGGATGCTAGGGAGGAACTCGTTGACAAACTCGAACGTCTGCAGAATTTGTGTATCCGCTTTATTTTCGGATTACGTAAATACGACCATGTCTCCGAATCTCGGAGAAATCTAAAGTGGCTACCGATTCGGCAGCGTCGTAACTCACACATTCTTTCTCTTCTCTATACTATTCTTCACAATCCTAACTCTCCTTCCTATCTACGTGAACGCTTCAATTTTCTTGTTCCCAAGGGTAAACCCTGTCGTTCCGCCTCCTCTCTTCTATTGAGTACTCCCGCTCACAGCTCCAGCTGTTACGATAGCTCTTTCACCATAAAAGCGGTGAGGCTTTGGAATTCTCTTCCTCACCCTTTACGTGACAGCCTCTCTCTTAACGTTTTTAAAAAAAGGACAAAAGAATATTTTCACTCTATCTAATTAAGTATGTATTATAATATTTTATTTATGTAATATTAATATGTAGGTGTATGTATTATCTGGTATGTATATATATATTATATGTATTTATTTAGGTATATTATATGATTTTGAAATAACATACGTTTATGTATGTAAGTATGTACTTACTGTTTATTCGTACATATGGTTTAATTTCTATTTTTCTTTTATTTTTTCTTTTATTGTTACACTTCCGACTACTTTTGTAAGTATATCTTTCTACTCAATTTTGAGTTAAGCTCGCCTTTGTACATAATTACTTTTATTTTGTATTTATTGTTTGTATATATTTTTTTCTATGTGTACAATAAAGAATTTGAATTTGAATAGAAAAATTTGAAGTCCAGACTCAGGAATCGATCCCGAGTAATTAATTATTGTTGGTCATGTGCCTTGTACGCAAGCCGAAAGCTAATGAACTTAGGAAGAAGATAGCTGTTGAGTAAAACACAAATATCTAGCCTATTAACAAATTCTTGTATCTATTCTACTTAGAACAAGTACCTATGTATATAATGTGGGCAGCGGACACTGAAACACAAGCTGCCGTGAAGGACAAAGTGCTCGGCAATTTCAATGAATAATTTATTATGTCTATGTTGTTGGTACATACTTACCTTCATTTTACTTATAAATTGAAAATTAAGTAGGGAATTGTTTTATTTCATGACATTGAGTGTCACTGTCTGTCTTACCTATATACATATATGTATAATGAATTGTCCTTACTGACTGATTTATCAACCATTATTTCAGCGTTTTAGGAAAATCAACCCTTATGGGGATTAACTAGGGATTGCGAGTTCGTGTGAAACTCCGTCGCAAGATAGTATGAAAGTCAGTCAGTTTTAAAGTTAGGTCTGTGAAATTTCGTACATGATTTTTTGGTACAAAATAAAGACACACTTGTGACAGCGATTTTTGAAAATCATCCTTTATGGGGGTAAAATAGGGGTTGCAAAATTGTAGGAAATTTAGTTTTTAGCTATTTACTTTAAAATAAAGAAACACATTAGAAAATCAATTCCAAAGGGATAAAATTGAAGTTGCAAGTTTTGTGAAACTCCATCCCAAGATTGTGTAAAACTCCGTCTGTTTTGAAATTAAATCTGTGAAATATCATATTTGGGTTTAAAATAGATAACCACGCGTTTCAGTGATTTTGGGTAATGAAACCTTAAGGGGGTAAAATAGGGGTTGGAAATTTATATGAAACTCCGTCAGTTTGAAGTAAGATCTGTGAAAATTGGTGTTTGGCTGTAATAAAAAAAAAATGTCTTTGGTTGTAAATAAAGAAACACATATTTAAGCGTTTTGATCAAAAGCGAAAATCAACCCTTAACGGGGTAAAATTGTAAACGCAGGCGAAGCCGCAGACGACAGTTAGTTAAAAATCAAACAAGTCAGATTGGAATTAACGTAAGACCACACAGTTCACAATGATCACAGAGTTTACACGTGAGATGTTCGATAACTCGACGTATCCACCACAGTACATACTTATTAAGCAGCGTTTTCACTACCTTGCCGAGCTGAAGATGATATAATTTTGACCAAAATGTTTAACACTTTTTTGCTGATATCACCTCGCGTGTAAATGTTGGTTATTGAAATATCAAAACACTTCGGTTTATATATTTCATTAAACAATATTTTACTGTAAGGAACGCTGAGTGGTGCTATTCGGACGGGTGCTCTAAGTGGACTACCTCGAAAACGCGGTTTTATAGTATTTATAGCATTGGCTGTCTTGGTTTTCATCAGCCAATGATGTTTCCGCTTCCTTTCTTGAACTATGAAATAACTTTAGTATAGGACAAAGATCTCAATCCAAGAAGTAGTTGCTATAGGCCGACCGCTTAACTCGTATATCGCCTGCGCGGTGAGAAGGGAGCGCGGGGTGATGTTAATGATGTTAACGGGTGGGTGAGCGGGGTGCGCGGGACAGAGAACGTGAGTTCTCTGTCCGCGCAGGCGATATACGAGTTAAGCGGTCGGCCTATAGTGCCCACAGAGTGTTAAAGGCTGATTTAAATAAGATGGCTGTTTATTATGCTTTTCATCAGTATTTTGAACTTGAATATAAAAAATAATTTCTATTTTATTTTGGTGTGAGCCAGTGACCAGAGCGAGTAGGGGGGTTTAAGATGGCGCACTTTTTAATCAACCGGCCAAAAAAAGCAAAATTATCATTGTTTCAAAATCAAACTTATATATTTCGATTCTTTGACTTATTGGTAACAAAAGAAAACATAAATCAAAATCACAACTTTTATAGTTGAATTAATTTGTACCACAACTTAAAAAGACGTGCTTTGAAACGCGCACTTTTACACAACCCAATGTGTAAGTTGGCGCAAGAAAGTCGTTATGATGGCGCGGGATATTTTACATCCATTAAGGCAGACAAATGTCACATTTGAATACATCAAATCCAAGATATCCTGTGCATTTCCTGCGCCATCAGTCTTTACAAACTTAGCATTTCCCAGTTTGTAAAGAGCTCGTTAATAGGTTTCTTAAATATTTATTGACATCCAAGACAAGTCCGAACTTTTTCTGCTTCATTTTATACGGCGCTTTCAGAGATTTCTAGGCTTTTTGCTTTCAATAATCTCCTTAACGTCGACTCTGGCATCCCTATAGACTTTGCAACACATCTTTTACTTTTACCTTGGTTGAAAAATATTAGAAACATTTCGTTTAAGAAAAAAATATTAGAAACATTTCGTTTGTTTGGCTAACACTGAATATGTAGATATTCAGTATTTTGACTGTCTTATTCATTGAATACGTATTCTGCCTTAGCCAAACAAACGAAATGTTTCTAATATTTCATAAGAGATGGCAGTAGCATATCGATTGACTTCACTTGAGTCACTGTGAGATTGTTTAAGATGGCGCGCGCCAACTTACAATACCTCAATTGTTATTTTTTAGGATTTGGACTGTTTTTTAATTGTTTTTTTTGCAGTATGTCAAGACATTATTTTTAACGACACAACTTTAAAAACAGATTAAAAGTGTTCATTATCTTTAAACTTACCTGCAACAGTAGTTTTCCACGCAAATTATTTATTCTTTTGAGAGAGCGTGTCGGTATAAATAAACAACAAAATATAACTGAAGTTAGAAGCATACGTCACTCCAGGCCCAGCCAATCGCTAATGTGCCAACTTAACGTCCGCGCCATCTTACACCTTCCTACCGATACCTACCTAAATAGAAAACCCGGCCAAGTGCTAGTGGGACTCGCGCACTGACAGTTCCGTACTAACTTATGACTATGTAAATAGTTCGATCAACACGGGAATCTATCTAGACACACGGCACTGTATCAATCAATTTGCAAAAGGGCGACTCACCGATCGTGGTTACACCAAGCGTTTTGGGCCACGTTAATGTGCATCCCATATTGTTAGTAGTTATAAAAACTTAGTTGCTAAATAGCTCTATTGGGTCGCAAATAACAAATTATTTAAAAAATAAATACGTCATGTACCTATGATAGATAGGATATAATATCAAAAGAATTTGATTACCAGTTAGATTTCACTTCTGTTATTAACGAAACCTTGGAATATTTTCACATTTTTGTTTTTAACTGGATCTTTAAAACCTCTAACGACACCATATAAGAGGACTGGTGCAAAGGCAAGAAATATTAATAAATTATATTTAAAAAACCCGCCTGCACAAAAACGATGGAAACAAGATCCTCTACATAATTATATAATTTCATGCAGTCGGAGGCAATAATTAATTTCGATGAACTTAGTAAAGTGTCTCCGACTGCATGAAATTGTGTAAATGTGTAGGGGATCTTGTTTTCTTCGTTTTTTTGCAGGCGGGTTTTTTTTATTTATTTAATACTTTTGAGTAGTTGTAGGATGTAACAAGTAATTTTTATCACAGCTATTATCAATAAATGAAAATTGAAAAATATAATGGTTACTAACTAACTTTTTTAGTATTACAGTCATAATAATGTTACACACCTGCTTGCTGCTGCTGCATGCTTAAGATGAGCCCTTTAATTTGATACCCAAATTCAAAACGACTTTTTTTTCACACCTCTTTATTTGGACATATCACGGTCGCCATGTTTGTTTTTTTTCAAACGTCACGTATATCTAAGAACACTTGGGTGTCAAGACGAATCTAACAACGTCTTAACTGTATAAATCCGTTCAGTGGATTGTGAGATATCAGGTATTAAAGAATATTACATACATACATACAAGATACGCGTGAAAAACATAATAGATTCAATGTATCAACCTCAAAGAGTTTTGACCCATTGACCCAACAAGATCAGATGGACCAACAGGCCAGTCGATTTACCGCGTTATTTTCACACTATACTTTCTTTCAAAATTGTAGGCTCAGTCATTTCAAAGATGAAGGCGGTCGATTGTCATGAACTTTATTAAATAACTTAAAAAAACACATATTTGAGACCCTTACACGAAACCTTTTATTTGTTTTCATGTTACACTATACCGTTCTCATAACGGTTTTTCGATTTATTGTTTTGCCCTAAAATGGCCCTCACGTTAAACAGTCAGACTTCTAATAGATTTTCTTGTAATCTATAGATTAAGAATTAACGTTTGTATTTTTCCAAAATATTAATATGCAAATTTTATATTATATTATTTTTGGGTATAAAGAACATAGTTTTTTACAATTCATTACGATCTAGCCTATAAGGCTAATAAGCAATTTTACTCTTACTTAATTTTAGACGTTTACACTAATTTTACAACTAAGAATAATGTCTGTTGCACTTTCTTAGAGTCTGCAAACATGAAAACACATGTTTTTGTGTAAATTTAAAGCACTGTCACTTTTATTTGTTCACTATAACTACACTAACTCAAATGGTTTGGTTTTTTTTGGTCTTCGCAAGTCCGTGTGGGTGGTCAACCGGAGTGCCTCGACATTCACGCGGTAATGAAGTCATGTGCTTCAGCACTTTTCTAGATGATTTGGTAGACTGTATCCATATTGAGATCACGATGGAGATTTTCATTTTTAAATATAACAGGGTGCATTGACAATGTCACTTAGCACTTTATTCTGAAACCGCTGAATAATAGCTATAGTAGTTGACTTCTTCCAAGTAGCCAGTACATAGTTTTATAACGAATGTCTAGTTCTTGTCTTTGCTTTTTTATGTTAGCTTTCCATCGAAGCTTAGCGTCAAGTGTCATGTCCTGACCTGTCGTATTTCGCTGTATTTGCGTATGGAACTTGTAGGCCATTTACATATATTGGATGATAATCCCCCTTTTTGTTGGTGAAGTCAATATGTTTGGATTTTGACTAGTTTAATTTTATCTTCCATTTTTAGAAATTTCGGGTATTCCCCGTAATACGTACGTGTACGGTTAGTTCTTTTTTTCATTTTTTATTGAAATTGAATGCATAAGTTCTCGTTTATTAGTATGACGGTATTCCCCTATACGTAATTGGAAATCCTCTCACGCATACCGGTCAAACGAATGTATAACTATTGAATCTCATTATTATTTTCGACTTTTTTGGACAAACACAGATTTTTTTAGTTCTGTTCTCAATCCAATATTCACGTGAGCTAATTAATTTTAATAAATTATTGAACGTTACTCTATTACTGCAGCTTGATTTTGCATGTAATATATCTGCCAAAGTTAATGAAAGAAGCTGAGCTATGCCGAAATCTGCAGATCCTGTATGGGTCAATTTAATGATATTTCCAAGACGGGCAATTCTGGAAAATGGGCGCAATGCAAATAATATTAAATAAACTCACTTGCCGACTAAAAATCGCATCTTTTCCTATACATGATATTTATATCGGATATACAACGGATATTTTGATATTTATTATAAATATCGGATTTTTGCAAACTCTACTAAAAGCAATTACAAAGCCAGTTCGACATTGGTGACAGGCAGATTGAATGTGCATATAAAGTCACATAATAACATTATCTTTCTTCATCAAAATAGCGTGGATCATAATTGTTGCAATAAAAAGTCGCTTAAGCCATTAAACACGTAGGTGTTTTGTGATTATGTAGCAAAGACTCACAGCAACCATTTTGTTATGATCTCATCACGGGGTTCAAAAAATCTCTCTCTATCTTGGTGGGTTCTATGAATTCGTTCGTTAAAACTGGGAGTTTTAGTGTAGGTAACTGATAGTTTTCTAACAACATTATATTATTTTGAAAAACGAAATAGAATCTTTGGTAAGAAGAGAGGGTACACATTATAGAATTTTATAAGTTACGGGTCTTAATCGCATAAATATTTATTGCTCGACGTTTCGACCGTATTGCAACGGCCGTGGTCACGGGTAAATTGCTGGTCGGGCAATAAACAAAGGTATTTAGCCTTAAAATAGAACAGTTTTAATATAGGAAAAATAAATCTACTCATATAGCTACTTTTACGTTAATTCAGTTAATAATTAATAATATCAATAAAAATATAGCCTATATTGTTCTCTTTTTAGATTTGAGCAAAGCCCTTGATTTCGTTAACCATAATATACTCTTAAATAAATAAGACAAGTGCGGTATACGAGGTGTAACTCTAAAATGGATTGAATCGTATTTACATAGCAGGAAGCAAACCACTCGCGTAACCAAATTTAACACTTTCCTGAACAAAACGTGATTTTACGTCATTATTTGAGATTTTGATACGGCAGAACGTACAATCATGTTCAAAAACAGAGTATTAATTACAACAACAAATATTTTTTTATGTAATTTAATATGTCATTATAGAACACACTGAGACTGTCCGCAAATGTTTTTTTTTTTTTTTTTTCTTTAAAAAAAGACGACTCCTGCATTGGGTACAAGCCCTGTGTCGCGGGGGACTTTACAAACATACAAATCACGGACACAAAGTACACCCAGACTCGGAACAACAATTTGTGGATCACACAAAGTGGTGTCCCGTGTGGGAATCGAACCCACGACCTCTTGCGTAGCAGTCGGACACACTCCCACCGCGCCACAGAGGCAGTCATTTTTACATTCACAGTTAATACAACTACTAATAATCTCGAAAACTATGATTCCGACCAAAGGTATAATTATTACGGAGTACCGCAAGAGAGTAGCTTAGGACCCTTACTATTCCTAGTTTACGTTAATGACCTTCCACAGGCTATAAATAAACATAACTGCATTTTATTTGCAGATGATGCCTCAGTTATAGTTAGATGCGATAAAGTATATAAAGACGAAATAAACATGGCTTTGTAAGATATAACAAATTGGATAAACATAAATGCTTTAAAAATAAACATAGAAAAACAAAAATAATTAATTTTAGGTCAGTTAAAGCTTTATTACGTATACTACGATATTAAATACAAAAAACCAAGAAGTAGCAAGAGCATGTCGGACCATGCTCAGTGTAGGGTTCCGCAGCCTTGAACAATTGCATCGGCAGAAGAGCGTATGCTCATGGCAGTCATTGAGTTATTGCCAAAAAACTGCTTATTGCTTAACAAAAGGGCGTACTTTTGTTAAGCAATAAGCAGTTTTTTGGCAATAACAATAAGCAGTTTTTTGGCAATAACTCAATGACTGTTTATCCGATCTTATCCGAAATTATTTTTGTTTAAAGTATTTATTAAGCGCTATTTTGTGATTTTTTCTATATTTTTTGGTTACACGATTCAAAAGTCACTGGGTGATTTACAATTGACACGATATAAATGCAACTTTCGGAGCGATATTTTCGAAAAATATTCAGTCAATCAAAAAAAATTATATGAAACTTAAAAATGTTTTTGAAAGAACTGTCGAATGATGTACCACCCTTTGCTGGCATATTTGCTGAAAAAAAAATTAGCTTCTGTTAAATGTAAGGAGTGCCCCTCCTAAATATATTTATTATTATTATTTAGCTATCAAACTAAGTAGCGGCTACTACAAGGCACCTTTTCACCTTATTTCGTCAAGATTCATTAAGTAGTCTTTGAGTAAAAAGCCTGTGACATACGGACGGACAGACAGACAGACAGACATGACGAAACTATAAGGGTTTTTGCCATTTTGGTTATGGAACCCTAAAAATCAAGCGGTGGAACAAATTCATAGTACAACATTTCTAGGTTTTACAGTAGACAAACACATTGATAATGTATGCAAAAAAATGAATAAAAAAAAAAAAAAAAAAACCCGCCTGCACAAAAATGATGGAAACAAGATCGCCTACATAATTATACAATTTCATGCAGTCGGAGGCACTTTACTAAGTTCATCGAGATTCATTAATGCCTCCGACAACGTTTGATAGCTAAATCATAAAAATAAATATTTTTAGGGGGGGGCACTCCATACATGTAACAGAAGCTGATTTTTTTTTCAGCTAACATCAACGTGTGGCACACCATTCGACAGGTCTTTTAAAATTATTTTAGGTTTCTAGTAAAGTTTATTGATTGAGTAAATTTTTTTGGAAATAATCGCTCCAAAAGTTGCATAAATTGTGTCCCCCCCCCCCTTAACTATAAATATTAAAAATATAAATATTAAAAAATTGTGTCCCACCGGCATCGGGTACAGGGACCAAGCTACCGGTGGTTACGGCCCCAGAGAAAGGAACCTCCTTACAATGCGAGCAGGGTCCAGAATGCCTTTGCATTAGGCTCTTGATACAACCGTCTAACACGAGCCTCTCAAGGTGTTAGTCGAGGCTGTAGGCAATCTAACCATTAACAGAAACGACTATCGGTACAATGATCGCCGAATCAACATCCCATAAGTCGACAATCTCGTGCGCCTTTTTCGGCTTTCACGAGATTTTCGGCATGGGGGATGGTGATGTCGATGATCATTGCACGACGCTCTGATCGGTCTATCATTACAATATCAGGCTTGTTGGCAACAACAGTCCTGTCTGATAACGATCCCAGTACAGTGTGATACGACTATTTTCAAGAACTAGCTCAGCAACGTACCTGTAGTAAGATACTTCAACGTCCACAAGGTGGTATTTTAGAGCAAGTTGCTGGTGGATTATCCTGCTACTTCATTGTGTCTGTGCAAGTACTCGCCGTTAGCAAGACGTGAACAGCCGGAAACGATATATCTGAGGGACTCGCTTATTATTATTGTAATATTACATCTATATATATAAAAGAAAGTCGTGTTAGTTACACCACTTATAACTCAAGAACGGCAGAACAGATTTGGCTGAAAATTGGTAGGGAGGTAGCTTAGAGCCAGGAGACGGACATAGGATACTTTTTATCCCGTTCTACAGCGTTCCTGTGTGACTTGACATGAAACGTCAGTCACTATAAAACGTGGTATAACAAAAAAGAATCAGACTTGGTATAACAAAACGCAAATGACAGCTATATAATGACGTATGGATGACAATTTGATATTTGTGAAATCAATATTAAAACTATTTCTTTTAAATAAATAATTAACAAGTGGATTGAAGTGAAGTGAAGTTTAATTAATAATGCCGCGACCAAGACGATCGAATCTTTCCCGACAAAGCCGTAATGCAAGAAGAATACAAAATACTGCAAATGAAAGGACTGAAGAAGAACAAGAAATTGCACGTGAACAGCGCCGCGATAGTATGGCTCGACTTCGTGCTTCTCAATCACGAGAGCAAAGTGAAGCAGCCCGTGGAACAGCTCGGTTGGCAATGCAGAATCGTCGAGCGAACAACAGAAGTCAACAAATAGATAATTTGCGACGCAGAACAAGATATTTAGCTGATTTGAATCGAGCAGCGTTTCGATACGATTGCAGCAATGATTACAGCTTGCATCCTAGCGTTTGCATTGGGCAAATGGACGTTGTTTGCAAGTATTGTGGTGCATTAAAGTTTTCCGGAGAAACGCCTGGATTATGCTGCCTTAATGGTAAAGTGAAATTGCCAGTGTTGACTGCGCCACATGAGCCGTTGTATTCATTGCTTTCTGGCGAAACACAAGAATCACGCCACTTTCTTGCAAATACTCGAAAATACAATAGTTGTTTCCAAATGACGTCATTTGGGGCAGACATTATCGAAGAAGAAGGATTTAATCCGACATTTAAGGTATTTATTTTTGTACTTACATAGAATGTAGTTAAATAATAACTTACTTTATCTATTGGTATGTACTATATTTGCTAATACTGAACTCTACCCTCCCACAGAAAAAGTGTTTATAAACATGTTAATACTGTCTGGTTTTTATTTTGTAGATACAAGGACAAATTCACCATCGAATTGGAGCATTACTACCTTTCGAAGATACACAGAATAAATTTTTACAAATATATTTCATGGGCAACATGGAAGAACAACTTGATCGACGCCTAGGGATCAATGCAGGAATGAAGCGAGCAATTCTTCAAGACTTGCAGTGTCTGCTTCATGAACATCATGCGTTGGTCAGGTTGTTTAAGAGTGCTTTAGAGCGCATGCCAAATGATGACTATAAAGTTGTCATCAAAGCAGATAAACGACCATCTGGAACACACGAACGCACATTTAATGCTCCAACAGTAGACGAAGTTGCCATCCTGATTGTTGGTGAACAATTGGAAAGACGCGATATTGTGCTTACACGTCGCGATACTGGGCAACTGCAACAAATATCTGAAACTCATCGATCATATGACGCATTGCAGTACCCACTGATGTTTTGGCAAGGAGAAGATGGATATTATTTTAATATTAAAATGATAAATCCATTGAATGGTAAAGTATCAGTATCTTAATAATGGTTAATGTCTGTATTATTTGCCTTTGAAATGGTTAATTATCAAATTTTTAATTTCAGGTGAAGAAACTACAAAGAAAGTTAGCTCAATGAATTATTATGCATATCGTTTGATGATTCGTCAAAATGCTGACAACTATTTGCTGCGGTTTCGTCGATTGTTTCAGCAGTATTGCGTTGACATGTATGTAAAAATAGAAACGGAACGTTTAACATTTATTAGGTTGAACCAAGCCAAACTGCGTTCTGAGGAATACATCCATTTACGTGATGCAGTTAGTACTGAAGGAAATGCAGCTAATATTGGTCGATTAACTATTCTGCCGGCGACGTACATTGGTAGCCCACGTCATATGCATGAATATGCACAAGATGCAATGACATATGTTCGTCATTACGGCCGGCCAGATCTCTTTATTACTTTTACCTGTAATCCAAAATGGATAGAAATTACTCAATTGCTGCTTCCCGGACAAACATCAAATGATAGACACGACATCACAGCACGTATATTCAGGCAAAAAATTCGGTCCCTGATGAACTTTATTGTTAAACAACGCATCTTTGGAGATACTCGATGCTGGATGTATTCAATCGAATGGCAAAAGAGAGGCCTGCCGCACGCACACATTCTTATTTGGTTAGTGGAAAGAATTCAGCCTGACCAAATAGATGATATCATATGTGCCGAGATTCCTGATAATGAAGTCGATCCAGACCTACATGATGTTGTTACTACTAATATGATTCATGGACCGTGTGGTGCCATCAACCCCCAATCACCTTGCATGGTCGATGGAAGGTGCTCTAAACGATATCCACGGAAATTAACGGCGGAGACTGTCACTGGCAACGATGGGTATCCGCTGTATCGGCGTCGATCACCAGATGACAACGGTAGAACTGTCACAACGAAAGTGAAAAGAATGGATTTCGTTATCGACAACAGTTGGATTGTTCCATATTCGCCACTTATTTCTAAAACGTTCAAGACACATTGCAACGTTGAATACTGCAATTCAGTTAAGTCAATAAAATATATTTGCAAATATGTCACGAAAGGCAGTGATATGGCGGTTTTTGGATTGCAATCCTCGAATACCAACGATGAAATTTCACGCTATCAAGTTGGTCGTTATGTGAACTGTAATGAAGCGATTTGGCGTATATTCGCATTTCCCATTCACGAACGTCATCCTACTGTTATACATTTGGCGGTGCATCTGGAGAATGGTCAACGAGTATATTTCACGGCTTCGAATGCTACGCAACGTGCTGAAACACCTCCAGCAACTACATTGACCAGTTTTTTTGCAATCTGCCAAAGCGATCAGTTTGCACGAACTTTGCTTTACTCGGAGATGCCACGTTATTATACTTGGAATGCTTCTTCCAAGAATTTTCAAAGACGGAAGCAAGGTGATGCGGTTCCTGGGTATCCAGATGTGCGTTCTACTGATGCTCTTGGTCGTATGTATACAGTTCATCCAAAGAATAATGAATGTTTCTATTTGCGGTTGTTGCTGGTAAATGTGCGTGGGCCAACTTCATTTGAGACACTACGAACTGTTAATGGTGTAATATTCCCAACATATCGTGCTGCATGTGAAGAATTGAACTTATTAGAAAACGATACCCATTGGGATACGACAATCGCTGAAGCCATTATCTCTGCATCTCCAAGTCAGATACGCACATTATTCGCTATCATAATTTCGACATGTTTTCCATCAAACCCATGTAACCTGTGGCACAAATACAAGGATAGTATGTCAGAAGATATTTTACATCAAAGTCGTGTCAGTTCCAGAAATCACGATATTGAGATGAATGAGGAGATACATAATCGCGCTTTACTCTTGATCGAAGATATGTGTTACCTCATGTGCGGTAATTTATTAATCAGGTTAGGAATGCCAGCGCCAAATCGTGAAATGAATGACGCATTTAATCGAGAATTGGAACGGGAACGTGAATATAATCACCAGGAATTAGATTTAGTAGTCCAAAGGAATGTACCCCTGTTGAATTACCAACAAAAGGAAGTTTATGATACTTTAATGAAGGCAATCGCTGATGAAAATGGTGGTTTATATTTCCTAGATGCCCCTGGTGGAACTGGCAAGACATTCCTTATGTCATTAGTTTTAGCAACTGTTCGGTCGAGATCCAACATAGCTGTTGCAGTTGCTTCTTCTGGAATAGCAGCCACATTGTTAGAAGGATGCCGTACGGCTCATTCAGCATTCAAATTACCGTTAAATCTTCAAACTATTGAAGAACCAACGTGTAATATTGCAAAACACTCAGCAATGGCCAAAGTTTTAGCGGCAACGAAAATCATAATCTGGGACGAATGCACAATGGCGCATAAACGTGCATTAGAAGCACTTAACCGAACTTTAAAAGATTTACGCAATGACTCGAGATGTTTTGGAGGAGCAATGGTTTTACTGTCTGGCGATTTCCGCCAAATACTGCCAGTAATTCCAAGATCAACGGCTGCCGACGAAATAAACGCTTGCCTCAAATCGTCAAATCTATGGCGCTATGTGAAGAAACTGCAGCTGACAACAAACATGAGAGTTACATTGCTTAATGATACATCTGCTGAAGATTTCTCGGAGCAATTGCTGACTATCGGTAATGGTCAAGTACCTGTCGATGAATCAAGCGGATTAATATCATTTCCAAATAATTTCTGTAATTTTGTCTCATCAAAAGACGAACTTATCAACAATGTATTTCCAAATATTATTTCTAACTACAAAAATAATGAATGGTTGAGTGAGCGAGCAATTTTAGCGGCTAAGAATAAAGACGTAGATGACCTGAACTACATAATTCAAAATAAAATCATTGGAACAATGCATTCATTCAAATCTATTGACTGCGTCACAAATGAAGATGAAGCCACCAACTATCCAATTGAATTTTTAAACTCTTTGGACGTGCCTGGCTTACCACCGCACAATTTACGCCTAAAGGTTGGCTCCGTAGTAATCATGCTTCGAAACATAAACCAACCAAAACTGTGCAACGGTACGCGTTTGGTGATTAGTAAATTGATGAACAATGTAATTTACGCTACGATAATGATAGGAAAATTCAAAGGTGAGGAAGTTCTCATTCCGAGGATCCCGATGATCCCAACCGACATGCCGTTTGAATTTAAAAGACTTCAATTTCCGATACGTCTTGCATTTGCCATGACCATCAACAAATCACAAGGCCAATCCTTAAAAGTTTGTGGTTTAAATCTAGAACATTCATGTTTTTCCCATGGTCAATTATACGTGGCGTGTTCACGGGTGGGAAGACCATCTGCGTTGTTTGTTTTTGCGCCTGATAATAAAACAAAAAATGTCGTGTATCACAAGGTGCTTAAGTGAAGAGCAACCTATGTACTAAAATACGAAATAATAATGAATGATTTTTGTAGTTATTTAATTTTTTTTTGTATTTTTTCCAATAAAAAAAAAACACAATCTGCTTATTTATTGCCATTAAGGCGGAACAAAGTTCGCCGGGTCAGCTAGTATACAATAATTGTTGCTTATCTTAGGTGTAAACAACAATTATTGTGGTAACAATATTTACTATCTATCACAGGTAAAATACTTAGGTATAATTAGTTTTAATTAAAGTTTAAACAGAGCTGCCTACAGTTGAATCAACGTAACTTGGCCAGATTGAAGTTAGGTTCTTGTCACTTTCGCGCATGTCATAGAGATGCGACCCTAAAATTACTTACGAAAACGATTAATTATGATTAATCGATTAAAAATACTAACAAAATTTTAATTCAACAATATAAAAATACTATATAAATGAGTTCATAAAAATTTAAATTTAGAACAGTTACAGTAAATACTAAAGAAAGTTTGAAAAACTATCCTTTACTACTAGTATAGTAATATATTATCTGTGCCTTTACGAAAAAAATCACAACTAACATGAGTTAGTAATACTAATTATAACAATGTACGTAATCGCATCTCTAATTCTCTTGGTTTAGTTACCGCCCCACTTCCTATCACCATTTACTACTATAAAATGCATTTGCGCAAACACTTTTTGTCAACTTCAATCTGGTCAAGTTACTTTGATCCTACTGTAGTTACTCAGTTTGTCGCCCAAGTGGATACAAATGATCTTTCCACAGCTCGCTCACGGCGAGGTATCTAGCCTCGAGGCTGCTCAATGAAGTCCCACCTTTACAAGTTTCGGTAGACATGAACATGTGTTAAACTATCATCCTTCAAATCACAAGAAAAACGAAGTTTCGTTCTCGGCGGTAATTCTCAACGGAGACTAGCCAAGAGAAGGAGATATGTCAATCCATCTGCATGATGCGTGTGACCGTTTGGGCTCAATGTAAAAATAAAATATAGAAATAAATGTTTACCTTTTTCTATATTTTGTTTTCTCATTGAGTCAGTTGACCTGATGAACTTCGGATCACCTTGCCATACAAAATTCTTCTACCAATCTCTACATCTACCTACCAGTACCAGTCTAAATCTACCTACCAGTTCTCTATTTTTTTTTTTTTTTTGTTCGTTTAGTTTTCTCCTAATCTTTCCTTTTTTCTAAATCTAGGTTCTTTTTCTGAGTATTAAAACAAACAAAACAAAAAGACGATTTTTTGAGTTTTTTTGAGGCTAATAAACGAACATAATTTTATTTTTGTATTTAAATGAAGTCCCTTCGATTTGTAGTGAGACTTTTTCGGATAGCCACCACCCAGAATATTGATTAACCTCGTTGGTCTCTGGATCGTCATATATTATACTTAATGTAGGTACATGGTTGGTGCTTATTACACAAGTAGACACATAGAAGGTTATCTAAAACGTCCAACGGTTCGATGTCGCAGGTTAGGTGTCAGTCAGGTTAATCATTATCTCATTCACGTCCATTGTAATAACAACAATTACTATAAAATCATATTATGTACAAGAATAATTACTTGGAACTTATTTCAATTTATCTTACTTTTGACATCCTATCAAAAAAAAGAGGTGAGAAATTACAATAGGTTCTAATCTTAAGTCCCGCTTGTATCATTGTCTCAGCTGCTAGCTAATTTAACCATTAGCCGCAGTTCGTCATCACCTGGTCGCAGTCTTTCATGTCTATAATTAAATATTTTTTAAACGGTACTTAGTTATACCTAGTATAGAGTAGCTTTTCCTCGGTGTCGGAGTATTAGCATGAGTTGAAGTGAGAGTCTTCACCTATAAAAATTATAATCAGACAGTTTTCCACCCCAGCTCAAGTCAAACGAAAAAAATCAAGAGTTCCTTTCTTGATAAAATAATTCCATCGATATGTGACAATCAAATGCAATTTTGTTTAATCATTATAGTTTATTATGTCAAGGATTTTGTTGAAATCCGGTCTCCTAGAACGATTATTTTGATAAAGAATATATATATTGAAATCAATTACACCACGTTGTGTCTACATGTTCCTAATTATACTTACAATTATTTCCCGCAAGCAAATGTCTTAGTTTAGCAAAAATGTAAATTACTAGGTAAAGAAGTCTACTATTACTAATAACGTATTAATAACAATGTTTTTTTTAGTGATGCCACGATTTTTAAACAATGTTTGCTTTTTATTTTATTGCATGATTAATATTAACGGTATACTTGCCAAGTATAATACCTTAATAGCGGAACATTATCAACAGAAGGTAATATGTCTATTAAACCCTTTGCACTGTGTGTTATTGACAGTCATAAATTGATCAAAGAGAATAAACCTACGAGTATATTTTACTTTAAGTACTCCCTCGACTGTACATATCTCTCTGAAAGGTCACTTCGTTAGTAGGTAATAACTTCACAGTTTCACACACACTGACTACGAATTCTTCTTCCAATAAATTTAAATTATACTATTTTAAATCCCGTTTGAAATGGTGTCAAGACTATGAAGACCAAATCAAAATGGACATATTGGCCTCGCACCATAGCAACCATGCTTTTCGTGGGTTCTGGAAGCATACAAATAAATTGCAAAGTAAGCCGAGTCTCCCTGTGAGCGTCGGCGGGGTCAGTAAACCTGAAGAGATTTGCAATCTTTTTACGAACCACTTTGTTGTAAAGTCCCCTCTGGAACCGTCTCGGTCGGATTTCAATATTGAGCCTGGTATGTACCTAGGAATTAAATTTACTTCCTTAAATATTGCCAACACTATTTCAAATATGTTACGAGGCAAATCTACTGGCCATGACGGGTTTAGCATTGAGCACCTCTAATATGCAGGCCCATACTTACCCAGAGCCCTTATTATGCTGTACAATTTATGCATGGCTGATAGTTACTTACCCAGCGAGATGATGCGGACAGTAATTGTTCCAATAATAAAAAAACAAGACTGGCGACCTCGCCGACTATAGTAACTATAGGCCTATTTCACTAGCACCTATCATTTCGAAGGTTTTTGACAGTATGCATAATGCACAATTAAATAAATGCATTGTGCTACATGATAATCAGTTTGGATTTTGAAGGGGATTAGCACTTTCCGTGGAGCATACTGTCAGATATTATGCACAGCGTGGAACTTCTGATTATGCCTGCTTTTTAGATTTCTCAAAAGCTTTTGATTTGGTTTCGTATGATGTCTTGTGGAGAAAGCTAGACAAAATTAATATACCCACTGCGCTGGGGCTTTGTCACATCCCTATGTGTTAGAGTGCGATTGGATCAAGGATTGTTTGACAGGATTGAGCTCATCAACGCTCTTTAACCTTTCATCAATGAACTAATCGAGGAGCTCAGCAGCACCAGGTTCGGTTGTTACAGAGATGGTATAGCCGTCAATAATATCAATTATGTGGACGACATGTTGCTGCTGAGTGCGTTGATCTGTTTGTTAAGAAAGTTGGTTTCTCAATATCAGTCGTATACTCAATCACATGGCCTGACATATAATTGTTAAAAGTCGGAGATCATGGTCTTTGAGGAAGGAGATAAGATAGAGAATATTCCGCAGGTAATACTTAATGGCAATGAATTGCAGGGAGTATTTAAATTTAAGTACCTTGGGCACATATTGACAGCCGACCTCAACGAAGATGCCGATATTGAGCGAGATCGAAGGGCGTTGTCCATGAGAGCGAACATGCTAGCCCGTAGGTTTGCACGCTGCTCTCTTGCCGAAAAGATCACGTTTTTTCGTGCAAACTGTACTACTTTTTACACATGCAGCCTATGGGCTAGATATACTCGAAAAGCTTATGATGCTCTTCGAGTTTAGTTCAACAACGCGTTCAGGGTGCTGGTGGGACTGCTCCGTTACTGTAGCGCTTCCGGGATGTTCACGGACGCTAAATTCGATTACTTGGTTGGCTATAACTCGTTAACCTGTAAAGGCT
This sequence comes from Herminia tarsipennalis, assembly GCA_945859575.2. NCBI lineage: Eukaryota > Metazoa > Arthropoda > Insecta > Lepidoptera > Erebidae > Herminia > Herminia tarsipennalis. The sequence goes on along the minus strand of OX243834.2, from coordinate 24,380,947 downwards.
ACTTATGTGTTAGTTTTCCTTTTAATTTCGTTATTAACTAATCCGGCCATACATACTGTTACATAAAAACTTTTTAACTTTTTAGGTAATTACTTTGAATTTGGAAAGCGTTTATTATTTTAATTCATAAGTTCTTTCGATTTCGCGCCATTTCACTTATTTTTTCGTATTCATTATCGAATTACAATATGGATTGGGGTGTTAAAGAAAATAGGAATGCGGGAATTGCCTTGCACAAAGTGGGTATGGAGTCGTCGGTCATATTTTAGACACTTCAAAAGCTTGGTATCAGCCGTATGTTCGCATAAATACTATTAACAGATACAACAACACTTCCTCTGTCGAAGACCTTAAAAGATCGGGGCAGCCGCGTGCTGTTAGAACTACAAAGGCTGTTGCTGTTAAAGCCAGAATTCGTCGAAATCCCATTAGGAAGCAAAAAATCTTATTGCGAGAAATTAAGCTTCCCGCTAGGACTCTGTCGCGTATGATAAAACAAGACCTGAAGCTCGGTGCTTATCGTCGACATACAGGACATGCCCTAAATCAATATTTACAATTAAAGAGAGTGGATCGATCAAAATGCCTTCTGTCGCGATACGTAGGTGAAGGACACAGAAATATCCTCTTTACCGATAAAAAAAAATCACGATTGAAGATCACAATAAGGAAAAAGGTTAAAGTGTACGCTCACAGTTCTAAAGAAGCTGCTCAAGTAGGCGGAAAGGTACAGCGTGGTCATTATCTTGCGTCAGTGATGGTTTGGTGGGGCGTGTCTTAACAAGGCGTCACAAAGCTACATTTTTGTGAAAGGGAGTGAAAACTTCAGCCAAAGTGTATCAAGAGACAGTCTTGGAATGTGTTGTTAAACCTCTCAGAAATACACTATTTAAAAATGTACCGTGGACTTTTCAGCAGGACTCTGCACCTGGTCACAAGGCACGAACTATCTAAGCCTGGCTTGAAATCAACGTCTCGGACTTTATAAGAGCTGTAGACTGGCCCTCATCTGGCCCAGACATCATCCCTTTAGACTACAAAGTATGGTCAGTTTTAGAGGACATAGCTAGCTCTAAACGACACAGCGACATTGAGTTTCTTTAAAATTCTCTGGAGCAAGCAGTGGCGTCCCATGGAAACAGTGCGTAAATCCATAGATTAAAGCCAAAGGTAGACATTTTGAAAATAATTTGTTTTTATTTTTTGCTGAGACTTTAATAAATATGTACATAAAAGTTTTAGTAATATTACTTTACTTCATTAAAAACATGTATTTTCATTTGTAATAGAACTTATGGCCGGACTAGGTATACTACTACACTGATTTTTTTTACGTTCCCAAAAACAACCATGTAGCTGGCTGGAGGGGGGGGGGGGGGGGTGAAATACATGACCACACGGCGCTGTATCAACCAAGTTGCAAAAGGATAAGTCGCCGACCGTGGTTATACAAGGCATTTCGAAAAACCTTGATTCCTAGTTAGATCTCACTTCTACTATTAGCGAAACCTACAACCAACTTGGCATACTTTCACATTTTTATTTTTAACAGAATCTCTGTAACTAAACAATATTGAAAGATTTACCTAATACCAGACAAATCACATAAGGCCATCTGATCCCAAACTGGGCAGAGCCTCTACTATGGCAACCAGACAATTTATATTCGTAAACACACTGATATAATTGTAAATTGTAATTACAATTATATCAGTAGGTTTACAAATATCGGCTGTAATTCTGTGCCTCCTGTGAAAAGTGATACAAGTCAAAAATACATATTTATAAACAAGATTTAAAATATCTAGTTTGCAATCTAAGTGGACTAGTTTAGACTTGAATACCTTCTTTTGTAGATAAAAACATTAACTTTCACTGTGCATTTAATTTTATAATAGTTTTAAGTCATCATCATCATCATCATCAGCCTATCGCACCACTGCTGGACATAGGCCTCTCCAATTGCACGCCACTTTGTTCTATCTTCGGCTTCTCGCATCCAGCTCCTGCCAGCCGTTTTGCGTAAATCATCACTCCACCTGGCCTCATTGTTTTAAAGTAATCCTTGAAAAATCTGTGAGTTGTACTTTTTTGTTTCATATACCTGCTAAAATTATAATATCATTTTAGGGTTAGCTAGTTTATCATATTATGATAAACTAGCTCTTCTTATTCGTGGAAGGGTAAATGATAAGGTGGTAATCAATTTATAAAATGTATCTGTGTAAAGCGCTCCGGTTAGCAGAAATTTATATAAACCTTGTCGTTGACACATGAGTATCAGTAAATAAAGCAATTCCTGTTTGATTGGTACAAATATTAAATATATTCATTCTATAAAGGATACGTTATCTTCACTTTAATTTTCAGTTCGGTTTTCATGATCTTACTAAATAATTTTAATATACATTTGAGACCCTAAAGGTTCATTTCCGTGCATCGCGGCCGATCGCGAGCCATTCCATTGCATTTTTTGCTTACGGTTATCGTAAATAATCCACTTTTCGTCACATATTACTTCATTTTTGTATCGATCCTACAAGGCAACGCAAGTTTCAACGCGTGTTTAATTCTGCAGATAAGTCAAATTATGAGGCACCCATTTTTCATACTTTTTTTATCTTATTGATTAGTTGCAAATGAGTTAATTAATTATTTTAGGTAAGATAACGTTAAACCATGCCGCTAATTCCTGCGTAGTATAAGTCGGATCGGATTCCACCATGTCCTCAATTCAGAGTTATTCACCTCTGTGGGCGGTCTTCCACATGGTTCGTTCGTCAAGTCGAATACGTTCATTAGCAGTCACCTCTCCAAACGAAGCTCGCAATATCAATATATTGCGAGCCGTTTTTGCCGCCATAGTGTCGCTTCGGAACTCGTATTCAAACATTACTCATATTCACCTTTCCCGTGTAAGCTGAATAAAAAAAAAACAATTGAAATTCCAAAATCGAATGTAGCACGTTTTTTAAAAGAAAAATCTCATAGGTATTAAGTGAAAAAAGTTTCACTCGAAAATATCGCACCATGTTGGTTTATTGTCGATTCAAAGTATTTATTACTATAAAACGGCAATTTTAAATTTTAGCTCCTATTATTATATTAGGCTCAGTAGCTTCGGAGATAATTCAGGGGAATGGTATATTTTATGGTTATTCTTGAATAACTTTAAACGAATTATTTTAAATTTATAAAAAAAAATATTTAACCTTCTTACAACACCTTTCCAACAAGCTCTTTCATTTGATATGTTACTCAATACAGATAGCGAAACTTTTTTTTAAATTTCTTGCTTACATCCCCAGAAATACCCCCCATATTTAAAATTCAAGCTTCTTATATATTTTCCTGTAATGTATAAGATAAGGACCTTCCAGTAGTCGTTCGGCATGCCAGGTGTTTGCTGTTCGCAGATGACCTGAAGGTCTATTTGCCAATAGCGGGCATTTCGGGTGCGGGGCTATTGCAGGAAGACATTAATAGAGTAGTCCAGTGGAGCCATAATAACAAATTATTTTTTAACGTTAATAAGTGTGGAGTGATTACCTATGGCCGGGTCAGGAAACCATTACAATATCCGTACCAGATGGAAGCAAACATAATTCCGAGACTTAGTTCTACACGGGACTTAGGTGTTGAAATGGTTCCTGAATTAACGTTTCGTAAACACATTGTTGACATATGTAACAAATCATTTAGAAATTTAGGCTTCATACTACGAAATAGCAGTAATTTTGATGGCATGTCATCTGTAAAAATTTTGTATAACGCATTGGTTCGAAGCCATTTAGAGTCAACGGCTATTATTTGGAATCCCCATGAGGATAAATATAACCTCATGGTGGAAAGAATACAAAATAAATTCACTCGATTTTTATACTTAAAGGAATACGGAGTATATCCCCTATACCCGTTAATGTACCCCAGCCTGTTCGTTCTCGGCATGGTGGGGTACGTGCGGCTGAGCGTCCGGCGTGACGTGGCCTTGGCAGTGTATGTATGGCGTGTACCTACTGCGCGGTAACGTGCACCACCCCGACGTGCTGGCGCAGCTGCGGCTGTGCGCTCCGGACAGGTACTTGGAGAAGCGTAGGCAGCCGCTGACGCTTTGTCCCCCCGTGCCGAGAACGAACTTGCTTAAATTCGCTCCTATAACACGAGCCATACGGCTAATAAATGAGATTGCGGTACATATTGATATTTATCAGTGTAGCCTGCCGAAATTCAAGGAGGTGGCACAAAGGTGCATTGAATTGGGGTAGGTACATAGATTATTTTAATTGTTATTGTTGTTTGTGTCTGTTGTTTTTATTGTAAATTTTTTTAGGTTAGGATAAGTTGCCAAATTATTTTTAAGTTTTATTACCCGCTTACAGTGTCGACTTGGGAATCCTGTAATGAAACTGTAATGTTTTTAAAATAAATAAATAAATAAATAAATAAATCTTTTGTATTTTTTTACAAAACATTCTGCTCGGTAGCCTCGGAAATAAGGGGATGGGGATGGTCTATTTTCATGTTTTTTTTGTAGCTCTAGCTAAAAATATTAAAATGATAAAAATGTATATTTGACATCCTCACAAGCCTTTTCATTTAATATGTTACATGAATCAGATTGAAAAGCTTTTTTAAAGTTTTATAGTTTGTCCCCCAAAAATGGCTCTCGAATACAAAATTCTTTTATTTACAAGTTTGAACTTAATCAGTCCAGTAAATTCGGAGCAAATTGGCTGTGATAGACGGACAAACAGAAACACGACTGATCCTATAAAGGTTTCGTTTCTCGGTCTGTCTGTCCGTCCGTATGCCACAGGCATTTTACTTAAAGACTACATTTTGAATATTAATGAAATTTGATGAAAAGGTGTCTTGTAACCTACTTACTCGTAGTTTGATAGCTATATAATAAAAATAAATATTTTTAGGGAGAAGACTCCATACATGTAATCGAAGCTGTTTTTTTGGTTTCTAATAAACTTTTTTGATTGAGTGTATACATTGTGTGGGGGGGGGGGGGTTATACAATTTCCTTAACTTTTGAACCGTGTGACTAAAAAATAGTAGCTAAACTAAAATTAGTTTGAACATGATCGGATATACCGTCATTGAGTTATTGCTGAATAACTGCGTTTCTTAACAAAAGAAGGGCATAAGTGCCATGAACATACGCCCTTCTGCTGATGCAATTATTCAAGGCTGCGGAACCCTACACTGAGCATGGCCCGACATGCTTTTGCCCTGTTTTTTTCCTTTTTAAGGCACGGAACTAAAAAAAAAACCATCCGAGTGCAAATCGGACTAGCGCCGAGCATCGAGGGTGCCAAATCTACAACTTTGTTCTTTGGCCTGTAAAAAATAAAAATACGGTTTTCGGATTTCTTCCTTTATCTGGGCATGATTCTATGTCAATGGGAATTACCTACCCTTCCTAGTTTTTGATTCCCTTGCAAGTTTCAAAATATGCAGCATTATTGGTCATATATTTTGATTGTCTTGGCTTAGAATAGAATTTCTATTAAAATAAAGTCATTCTTAAAAAGTAATTCTTTCCAATAATAATAATAATATCTTGGGACAACACACACAACGTCATCTGATCCCAAACTAAGCAGAGCTTGTACTATGGCAACCAGACAACTGATATACATACTTATATATTTCTAAATACATACATGTTATAGATAAATTACACCCAGACACAGAATAAACCATCGTACTCATCACACAAAGTTTTATCCTGGGTGGGGATCGAACCCACGACCTCTTGCGTAGCAGTCGGATACATTCCCACCGCGCCACAGAGGCAGTCGGCACAATAAATTCCTTATGTGAATATTAGACATTCATTTCAAATTAATATACAGACGGACAACGAAGAGATCTTATGAATCTCTTCGTTGTCCGTCTGTCTATCAATTTTATACGGAACCCTAGAAACAATACCTTACCGATAGTGAAGTCTAAAATTTCTTGACTGACCTGATAATAAGCACCGTTAGGTTTTATCGTTACGGTATAAATAAGAATGATACCGTTACACCAAAAGTATAATATAAATGTTGACATTCAAGATATAGGAATTAACAAACTTCTTTCTACATTCGTTTCTATACAATGTCCTAACGGCAATTTCAACATTAAGTATCTACCATTTATAAAGATTTAAATCATCAAGTTTGACCTAACCGCCAGCAGGTAGGTAATAGACATTTTAAAACTTTCGCGATTTGTACACATTATTAAAATATCTATATTACGGGTCTTAATCGCGTGAATAATTTAAGGTAAAATACCTTGTTTATTGCCCGACGTTTCGACCGTATTGCAACGGCCGTGGTCACGGGAAGACTGATTCTAGTTGTTTAATTTTGTTGACAAACTCCGGCCCGTATCGGTTTGCTATAAATGTTGATAAACTTTCGCGATTTGTACACATTATTAAAGTATCTATATTACCGGTCTTAATCGCGTGAATAATTTAAGGTAAAATACCTTGTTTATTGCCCGACGTTTCGACCGTATTGCAACGGCCGTGGTCACGGGAAGACTCTTTAGTATTTTACCTTAAATTATTCACGCGATTAAGACCCGTAATATAGATATTTTAATAATTTTAAAACTTATTCGCACGCCTAACATGTTTAAAATCCGTATGCAGGAATTAAGTTTCGATTGTTTATTACTTACGTTTAGTGTAGAAGTAATTTATAGAATAGTTCAAATTCTTAAGTGGAGAATTATAATGTTTTCACTCCTAATCTTAGATTTTCTTGTAGATTAGTTAGTTTTATGCAAGTATTTGTTATTCTGCTAACACATTTATAGTAATACCTCATTTTCACTTCATTCGAAACAGGCGTGTTTTTAGTAACAATGCAATATGATTAAATATTTAATTAATATTATTCAAACTATACCGCGGTGTCAGTAAAATTAACTCGGTCGCGAGCGATTAGTACCTATCTACTATATACATAGACTGCAAACATGAACTATTATTACTGTTACAGCTGTTAAACCCGATTTGTGTTTTTGTGTTAGTGATGTCTAACCCAGAGTTCAGCCCGCTTGGTTTTAAACAGTCCTCTAACGGGCATGGAAGACCTCTGCCGGCGCCAGCGCAGCAAGGTCGCTCCCAAGTTGAAAAGCTCTCAAAATTCAAATCAAATCTTTGCCCACGGAATATAAAATGCCCACTGAAGTCGTATCTACTCCGGAGATCCAGAACTGGAAGGGGACCATTGGCACCCTTTTGAATGAAGTGTGTTCAATAGTCTCAGAAGGGAAAATGAATTTGGACCAGAAAGTTCACTAATCATTGCCGTAAGATCACTAGTGGGACATTTCAGATGGCTGTTTTATATCAAGCATTGAAACAGAAAACCATACAGGCTCATACAACCATTCAACATCTACAGGAACAGCTGGGAGTAGAAAGCTCTCTTCAGCAATTCAAAGAAGTCGTTGAAAACAAATTGATACCAAAACCGAACATCCTTTTGCTAATATGGTAAAAAAAGGTGCCGATAACTTTTTCCGTCCAAATAATTTGAGTTCTGTGGCCATCTATCTAAGCGATAAGACCAAAACAAGTGATGACACGAAATTTCTTGTGCAGAAAATAATTTCACCTGAAGAACTGAAACTAGGCATCCGTGCCCTGAAAAAAGTAAGAAATGGAGGAAAGAGAAGGATCTTATCAGTACAGAGTCCAAAAATGACATTGAAAAACTGAAGAAGTTTAAGCAACTAGCCTTTTCTGGCCTGTAGAAGAACCAACGAAACGCCGCCCTAGGATTGCTGTCATTGGTGTCCCTTTAGCCCTCCTTTTCTGTACCTCTTTCTGCATCCTCTCATGGTCCTGGAGAGTAGTCACTTCAAAGCATGATGATACCTTGGATGTATTTAAATCCAAGTTATCATCATGCTTTGAAATACGCGTCTTAACGGTTTCTTTAAATTCCTTAAACGAATTGCTGTCGAATGTCGCTATGACAGCTCGCTGACTCTCATCTACGGCGGCAATTCATGTTAAAAAAATTATAATATTTCAGTAAGTAATTTGCGAGATCTAGCCAACAGCAAAACGTTACTCCAGCAAAAACTCAATTAACATGAAAACCATACAATGCACAAATTTAGCATTTGCATGCACATTTTGACCAATTTAAAAAAAAAAACTCAAAATTCAATGAAATTGCACTGGAGGGACGGCTGGCTTAAAACTTTGTAAACAAACGGTACAAATGACTTGCTTATTTTTATTTTTATGTTTTTGTAGCATTATAGGTGGGGATTCACTTAGTTTCTGTTTCTCGGTGATCATTTTATTGTTAAAGTTAATTCCGTTCATCTAAAAATCAGTAAATACACTGTACTTCACAAATAATACACTTATTTATTATATAGTAATTTTGAGATCACAGTTATGTTTTCTAGGTTTGCTAATTATTTCACAACTTTTAAGACTACTTAAATTAAAACAAATAATTATTAATTATTAGAATACAAGAGCGATGTTAACGTTCTGAGAGTGTTGCCAGTAATTTGGAACTTGAGAACCATTTTTGGGGGGCAAACTAGAAAATAAAAAAAATAAGTTTCGCAAAATGTATCGTGTAACATATCAAATGATGAAAGGGTTTATTGTAAGGATAGGTTTTTTTGAAAACTTTAATATTGTTATTCTTAAAGTTATTCAGGAAAAATCATAAAAATAGACCATGTCCCCCTTATCTCCAAAGCTACTGCCCCAATATTTTGAAAAAAAATACAAAATATAGTTTTTAATCTTTAGATTACAAGAAAACTTATAGGAAGTCTGAATTTTAAACATGGGGGTCATATAAGGGGGTCAAGTTAGAATTTAAAAAAAAATCGCTAACAATATCGTATTACGTATCAAATGATACGGCTTGTTGTTGTACAATTTTAAAATAATTAGTTTTAAAAGTTATTTAAGAAAAATCATGAAATTAAACTATTCCCCCTTCTTATCTCCGAAGCTACTAAACCTAATATTTTGGAAAAAATACAAAAGATCCCAATCTATAGATTACAGGAAAACCTATAAGAAGTCTGACTTTTGAACATGAGAGGCAAAACAGTAAATTGAAAAACTGAAAAAACGGTATAGTAGGTATAACATGAAAATAAATGAAAGGCGCAAATATGTATTTTTTAAAGTTAATTAAGAAAGTTCATGAAAATCGCCCCCTACCTCTTTGAAAATACTGATCCTACAATTTTGAAAGAAATTGTATAGTGTGAAAATAGCATAGTAAATCGACTGGCTGACTGCTAAGCTAGGAGTTGTGAGTTAGATTCCCATCTAGGATAAGTATATTCTACATACATCCACACAGTTTATAAACATACGGAAAAGAGTGGCCGCGAGTTTTTATTGCCTTTCGCCGGCTTTACTTATTGTTTGCGAACAAGCAACTCACATGTAGTAATCATGGCTTTTCACAAGTGTAGTGTCACGGTGATATGGCGGTATCTACGCGCCTGAGTTTGATAGAAATAAAAGTAGGTAATAATGGGGATGTTGACTGTCAAGTCAAATTGGTCTCTTTTAATGAAATGTCAAAACGACAAGCTCTATAGAAATGTGTATGGAATAGCAACCTATGACGTCATAAGTTCCAATCATCAAATCATTACTTTTAGAATTCGTTTTCATGCTTTAAAATTCAAAAGCATATTAAATTGTGAAAAAAAACATTTGTTTTTTTCACATTTTAATAAATATTTTTTGTTAATGTCTAATTTGTATAAAATAATATTTTATTCTTGTAGTCAACTACCCAATTTGATAAGGTAACCGGTCCCGACTTCCTGTAAGTGTAGACTAAAAGCATAAATTTAAAATTCAAACAAAATAATGATTCATTAAATGAGGTAGTGGGTATAACACAAATAACCTTAAAAATAGTTTAAGAAAGTCACAGTAATTTATATTTATTGGAGATACATTCAATTGGTATGTATTAAAATATTTCATATTTATTGTTGTTTCTAATCCAGTCTAACTATGTCACGGTAAAATTAGAGATAATTGTATTTATCCATTAATACGTGCATTAGAAGACACTCCTTCTCTTATGGAGCAATAGGTATGCGTGGATGGCGCAATCGTTCTCAAAAGTCTACATTACAAGCCCTAAGGATTTCATATAAACGTAATTCGTTAAAATTGTGTATTCGTTTCTTATAAACCCATACAGTAGTTAAGAAATGATTAAGTAACAAATGTTTGTTAATAAAGTAATAAAATTATTACTGAAACTAGTGGCGTGCCATAATGCCTATTTATAATAGATATTTATATTAAACTAGCTGTCCCGCGCAACTTCGTATGCGTAAATTTCGTCGCTACTCCGCTCCTATTAGTCGTAGCGTGATGTTATATAGCCTATAGCCTTCCTCGATAAATGGGCTATCCAACAAAAAAAGATTTTTTAAATCGGACAAGTAGTTCCTGAGATTAGCGCATTTAAACAAAAAAACAATCTCTTCCGCTTTATAATATTAGTATAGATTAACATTTGAAGAGTTTTCTCGATTTCTCCAGGATTCCATCATCAGATCCTGACCTAATAACAATGGGGCCAACTTGGAAGTATACTCTTTCATACACAAAAATAATCTTTCAAATCGGACTAACCGTCTTCGCGTAATCGGCGGACATACATAAAAGTAAAAAAAAACGGGTGGCACTCCGGGAGTGCCGGCAGAAGTGAAAACTTGAACATTAACGCTGTGCATTTTTTAATATTTTGGAATGGTTAGGGAATATTTTCAACCGACTTCAAAAAGGAGGAGGTTCTCAATTCGTCTGTATGTTCTTTTTTTTTTTTTTTTTTTTTTTTGTATGTTTGTTCACCGATTACGCAAAGACTGCTGGACCGATTTGAAAAATTGTTTTTGTGTTTGAAAGGGTATACTTCCAAGTTGGTCCCATTGTCATCAGATCACGATCTGATGATGGGATCTTGGAGAAATCGAGGGAACTCTTAAAATATTAAAGGCACACCTAAAGTGATTTAGGTATATTTCATAGTGATTCGTGCATTTACTCTTAAAAAATACCAATTGGTGAAGTGGAACTGATGATGAAGACCACAAATGACGAGCAGACCTATTCAATATTTCACAGTTTGCGATTCAGTTACTTTAATATGGTATTCAGTAGCACTTTATTCTCGTTATACTACTATTCCACAATGTAATAGAGCTGATAGTGAACTCCTCAACAATTAACGGCCCTGCATCGGGGTAAGCAATATTTTGTAAAAGGATTTCAGCAGTTGACATAAGCCTATTGTAACTTAAGTGAATTACAAACCAACCCACTAAAAAGTGAGAAATAAAAACTTTTTTACAAAAAAATATCACCGACTTCTAAAATAAATACAAGGCAACTAAAAAGCAATAAATAATGTACCTAGAATAACAAAAACAAATTAAACATTTTGAAGTTGGTGCCGAATAAAACATAAAGACTACTATTTCCTGGCATTTTCGATTAGAAGAATAGAATTCCATTTGTATAGGGGACCAGGACTGCGTCATCCCTTTCAATTAAAAAGTAAATATTGACTGCAAAGCGTGAAAGAGAAAAATAACTCGTGCGGCCTTTGACAGGTATTGTCCACAAAGTAGCGTTGTCTCACATCACTTATAATCTGTAACATCATGTGATAAATCACAAATTAAAAATAAAAATTAAATACCGACATGACAATTAAATAATAATTATGAAATATTTAATCACAATTAAAAAACAAAAATCAAAATATTAAAATAAAAAAGGGAAGAAATAATCATTTGGACTTGAACCGGGGTCTTCTGATTTCTAGACCGCCCGATTGCCCCCCACCAAGACAGGTGAGAAAATCCCACCAAACCACCAATGTTACGGTCACGTGATCCTGACACGAGTTTACAATTTATGCCCATACCAAAAAAGTGCACAACGCCGCTAAAGAAGTTTTCACCACAAAAAAAATATATATATTCAGACGAACAGAGAACCTCCTCCATTTTTAAGTCGGTTAAAAAAAGTGGACATTAGCGGGGTCGATCCAGGGCTTCTATAGGTCAGGGGACGCCAAACGTCCTCCGGCTAGGGTACCCCCCCCCCTCTCCGCCCGGCGCGCGAGGAACTTAGGTGGTATTGGGTGAAATCATTTGCCCTCCTATCTTACTCTAGCTACTAGTATAGTACCTATTATATTATCTGTGCTCTAGCTATTTTCTGTTTTTAGTTTTTATTTCTGACAAATGACTTCCTCGTGATCACTGTGGTCATTAGGTTAATAGAGGTAGGTAATTACTTATATGACTGACAGATAAATAGTTTGTCGTTATTCTTTACAAGCGTTACTAAAGTATTAATTAATCAATAATATCTAATGCCGTGTTGGTCGGATGCAGAGAATTTACCCTCATTACCTCATCCATGGGCATACCCAAGTTGGGGTTTGAAACCCCCCGCCCCCCCCATCGCAAAAAGATAAATACACAGTAATCGTTTGGCCGGTGTTTAGTACCGTCTTTAATTAACTTATTTTCATACTGTTATTTTCGAGCCTCGTAACCAACAATGGTTGGTCCATTAAGCCTGTCAATGTCGTTTATTATTTCAATTCTTTTTGAATCGTTATTTCTCAGAAAGGATGGCTCGTAAGAAAAAAAGTATTGATACATTTTTTATAGATAATTTTATGATCTACAATTTTTGTTTGAGGTAAGTACTTTTATGATAAAACTTACCGTTTTGCTGAAAGTCGCGATAAACTCATTTTTTTTACCTTTGACCTTGAATTAAATTTTTTCCTTACAGGGGAATGATGGGGAACTTCTAGACATTGTTTATAATTATATTTTGAACAATTTCACTGAAATTCAGCTTGTTGGGACTTTATGTAACTTCACTCTCATTTTTTGGTCTAAATTGACCGGACTATAACATAGATAAATTACATACGTACCCACTAAAACGAAAGAAATAAAAACTTTATTACAGAAAAAAACACTCTTTAAAAAAAAAAAACTCAAAGTAACTAAAAAAACAGGAAATAATACAGGTATATAATGTACAACAACAGAATTTATTAAACATTCTGTAGTTGGTGCCAAATATAACAAAAACTTATATTTCATGACTGATAAATTTAACAGGCACAATATAGAGATTCTTTAGCCTTGAAAACATTAGTACCCAACCTACCTAGATACAACTTCTATTAATGTAGATATTCATTTGATACCTCTCTACCTACTAATCCATACCTACATCCGTTATCGTTACTAGCAGGAAGACAACGCAATCAGAATCCGGATTCTTTGTCTACAGGTAATGGTTTTAGGTCCCCTTTTGTAATATCTCAATCAAGTTCATGGCTAAACAAAAAAAAACGATTTCATAAAAATCATAGTCAATTCGGCTGAATGTTTAGCATTTTGAAAATTCCATTTTTTTAAAACGTCCTTTCTCGTGAGGTGATCCAGTGTTTACCAAGTCAATCCTTAACAACAAGGTTAATACATTAAAACTTACTCATTTTATTTCAACTACCATCTATTTAAAATCATAAAAACCACTTTGTTAATCATTAAACACTACTGCCATCTAGCGGTGCACAAGAAAACTACACAGACAAGAACCAATACTGACGATCTAAAGGTGATTCGCGTACATAATAGATGTCACCAATATCAACATTATTAATTTACATTGCACTTGTTTTTCTTTCGCGTATTTATGATAATATTATTTTGTCATACGTCTAGGAAGGCAATCAAGGAGTATCCTTGATTGCCTTCTGATAGGAAGAGGTATCCTTCACGCTATTACACAAAAGTCACTGTACTGACGACATAAGTGTCAAAGTTCGATGTCCCTGTTGTCAGTACCCAGCTGTAAGTAGAACGAGGGCAAACTGTGGTCAACTTTAAAAAACGAAACTTAAAAAAATAATTAAAGCGAAAACAAATTATGTATCCCGGCTGCACCCAGATTATCATGCAATCAATAGGTCCTCGTATCTAGATCATATTATTATTTCGTCCTATATATATGAGATCCATCCCGCGACACTTCATCCGGCATCGGTATCAACATTGAGAATGAGTTGACCCTAACTTGTAAGTTCATTTCCTCATTGACAAAACATTTATTGTTAAATTTAGGGAGATGTACACATCTTTGTCTTTGTACTTAACAAACACTACGAAGCGAAGATTATAATAAAGGGTATTGTTCACGCACGCACACATGTAGAGCTACGCCCACACAAACGCTAATTGAGTGTCGTACAACACTCATTTACAAATTAACGTGCAATGAAACAAATGCGTGTGCAATTATTTACCGGCTACGGACAAAGGGTTTCAATAGTTCAGTTCGAGACGAGGCAAGGCGCGCGCGCACTCTACCGCGCGACGTAAACAGACGCGCACGCGATTATCAAGTGCTAGTTCGCGAATAAAATGATACTCGCTGGAGCTCAAATCGTTGACGAATGTAGTGTGGCGTTTAAGTCAGGACCATCAGAGAATGTGGAGCTCAGTGTGCAGACACCTTCTCAGGGATGCTCCAAGGATGAACAGCCTCAGCCTACAGCGCAGAGCCTGGCAATGACCCCTAAAATGGAGCCAGTGGATATAAATTTCAGCAATATTACATGTACCGTCAAATTGGGAATTAATAAAGGTAAACAAATATACTTATTTCTTATAACATAAATTATCCTCAAATATGGTCTTCAGCAAAATACACTTTTTAGGATTTAAGATAGTATGAATAAAAGAAAATGTTCCAAATTTTCTCACAAAGTAGAGTTTCATGAGGGAATCTGAGTTAAATTTTGACCTTTGTTAAGATTGAAAGTTAACTAAGTACATAATAAGTATTCAAGTTATTAGTTAATCGTTACTAGTGAACCTAGATCGGTCAATTAAATGTAAATTTACATTGAAGTTTTAATTATCTATCTTTGTTTACCTAATGATCCCGGCATATACCTACGTAATATATAGGTTACTAGCGGACGCCTCGCGGTTTCACCCGCGTAGTTCCCGTTCCCGTGGGAATACAGGGATAAATAATAGCCTATGTCACCCGGGGTTAGTGTAGCTTCACAACGATGAAAGAATTTTTCAAATCTGTCGAGTAGTTTCGGAGCCTATTCAATATAAACAAACAATCAAATCTTTCCTCTTTATAATATTAGTATAGAAGTATAGATAAGGACTGTCCCTTGTTACTTTGTTTATGTACTTCTAGTTCCTATGAGTATCTAGATCTAGTAAAGTAAACCAAGTAAAATGTAAAATAGTCGCATTACCAATGTATTCATTGGAGAATTTTACAAGATATAGATAATGTGTTTACAGAGAATCGTGATGTATATTATATTACGAGACTACTTGGTATACTTACTTATAACAGTTATATCATCAGCACCTAAGGCAGCAACGTGATAATAAATACCAATAATATTGTTATTGTGTGCGAAGCATGTGAATGTGTGCCTTGTCTAATGTAATTATACACGCGTACATACATCTATACTAATATTATAAAGCTAAAGAGTTTATTTGTTTGTTTGAACGCGATAATCTCGGGAGCTACTGGTTCAAATTGAAAAAAATATGTTAGTGTTAGATAGCCAATTAATCGAGAAAGACTTTATGCTATATAACATCGTGCTACAACTAATAGGAGTAGAACAACAATGAGAATTTGACGCAGACGAAGTTGCGCGGGTCTGCTAGTAATTTATAACTGTAGGTACTATAAAACTGCTAATATTCTTAATCGACTGTGGTCATGACTGGCTGTCTAAACGGCGATTAACCAACTATGCAGAAGATATACCTACAACTACAAAGTCTTTTTTTCTCTTTAAAAAAAAAAAAAAATGAACTGCAAAGTGTGTTTGAAGTGCATTCTCCATCATATCGGTTCCAGAGATAAGGGAAGGAGGAGTGATAAGAGGGCCAAGACCCCCAAAAATATGCCAGTGTCAATAGGGTCTAAATCCCCAAACCAATATCCAGGATCTACTACTGCTCTTTATAGTCCACTCTCTCACTCTTATAGTCATTCATATCTATCCGACAAAATTGGGGACAGTTTGGGTTCACCAAAACGGAGCAATATGTCATTTAAAGATTAAATAGGTCACCTACCCATGAATCTAACAGTGTGACAGCTGACCAGTGACCTCGTTAAAGTTTCCATCAACTCGGCTACCATTGAGTCACGGTTTCCTCTGACTTACTAATATGTATGCCTTAAGTCAAAGTCAAACTCAAATCAGTATTATTATTTCGATAAACTAAATCAATAATTACATGGAAACGTCTAAATGAATATTACATAATAAAATTTTACTTTCATTAAAAAAAATAAAGAATAAAATGAAAGTTACGCGGCATTGCTCTTGAGAAAAAGCTGCTAAGAAACTCATAGGCCACTCTTTTAAAATCTCGTCATACATTACACTTATTTACTTAAAGTCCTACCGTAAAGGTCATCTTTCTGACTAACGGCCGGTCTCAATAATATACCTATCGATGGATTTGGCTACTAGAGGTAGAATTTTGACATAATTTTGTATGGAGCTTGTGGCGGTACCCACATATATTATTATAAATAAACTGACACTTGACAGCTCGCGTCAAATACGGAATCGCTTTAAAGAAGTTTTCACAGCTGCTAACTATACAAGTTCCCAACGTAAGGCGCGGCCCGCCAGGCATGATCACCTCGCCTGGTCGGAGGATCCTCCCTTTGTGTTGGAGGGACTTAACACCTTGCCCTCCACAAGCTTATGTCAAATATACCTCTTGTAGCCATCATTCATCGATAGTTAGATTATTGAGACCAGACAGACAGACCAGTAATGCGGTAATTCTTACCAGTAGTATGCTTAGTGCGAGTTTGCTTTACGTTAACGCTATCGACACGTTTAGGATGTTAAGTGCTCCGACTGGCCCGGTGCAAGCTCTTAATCAATCAGAAAGCCAAAAGCGGAAACGATTCGATCGCGTTAACGAAAAACAAACTCGCGCTAAACACACTTAAAAAGTACCCACTTCTTAACTATAAGTTATTCTCATTAGTCAATGATGGGAACTATCTTATCTAGATTGTAGAATAAATGTTCTTAATTAGAGTCGTTCGTTAAATGGTCTTGTACGAATATGTCCAAAATAAACTAGTCTTGTATAGGTTGTAAACTGCACATTGTGTAAATATCACGTTATAAGGAAAAGCCTTCAATCTATCATTACAAATCCATTGACGAAGTTAGTAGTTATATCTGGTTATTAATTTATTACACACGAGACGATTTCCGCCTTTGATTCGTTTTTTTACTGTTCATCCTTTTAGCTGTCGACTTATTAGTAGTTATTAGATATATTTCGGTACTTAATCGCGTGAATTATTTAATGGTACGAACCTTTTATTTACCCGACGTTTCGATCAAATTGCACCGATCGTGGTCACGGGTCGACTGTCGACCCGTGACCACGATCGGTGCCTGATCGGCCCGAAATATATCTAATATGTATAAAAATCGCGAAAGTTTAAAAACAATTATTAGTAGTTTTACGCAAATTAATAATAATGTTTTCCTCAAGGAATTGTTCACGGGATGGCGGTCAATCCCATCAAAGGTTAGCCAAGTACATAGGAGATAGATATTATTGTGCACGTGCCTGCACTAATTAAAGTGCACTTTCTATTACTGTTTTCTCATAGTAAATCCGATGCAACTGGACAGAGATTAGGCGTACGACCGGCGGGCTCTCCGATCCCATCCGACCCCAGTACCCCATCTAAGGATCGACAATATAATTACATAGTCGATGATCTCTCGATCTTGTTCGTCACTGAGTCACAGAGCCCGCAAATATTTACAAGTATAATGATGTCGTGTCTTCGCAATAGCTGTTAACACGATATCAACAATATTTTGTACATTGTTGCCATTATTAGTAATCTAAATATTACATAGTTATAAAGTAAACTTGCCTTCTCCGCCTGTCTACGTGTGTTTAGCTCATTTTAACTACGTCTCTCTTACAATCATCTCGAGGATTTCTCTAAAAACGTTATAATATATAAACCACAATTTTACTTAAACTCTCTAATGTAAGGAGCATAAAGCAAAACGAATAACCAATTTGATTAACTAGAAGCTTGTTTTATAACTTCTATAAACTAAATTTTGCGCGAAACTCAAACGAACAAATAACAAACAACCATGTAAAAAGACAAAGCATAATTATTTTCGAATTAAGAAACCCTTAATTAGATGATCAAGGTTAGTTTTTTTCAATATCTTCCAATGTAGGTACCTACATACCCAGCTACTTTATAATTTTGTTAAATGTAGTATAACATTATTAGATATACATATTTCGGGACTTAATCACGTGAATTATTTAAAGGAAAAGGTTCGTACCTTTAAATAATTCACGCGATTAAGTCCCGAAATATATCTTGTTGTAATTTATTTACCCGACATTTGTTTAAATTTATAACATTAAATAAGAAGAAGATGGGAAGATGCATTTTATATTAAAATTTTAATAGAATATGGAAAAAGTCCGTTTAGAGTTATGACGGGTCTCAACATTAGCAATAACACGTGCCTATATTTTTCTTTGTTATAAAAACAGCGATTGTAGTCAGTATAGAGGCATCCATCAGCTGGTTATCAGTTGACATAATTAGTACGTACCTAAACCAGCTGTGGGAATTGTTATTGTAGATAGGCTACTGTCATGTACATTAGATAGTGTGTCAAACTTGTACAATGATTTTAAGGGCTGGCAAAAGTTTGTACTAGTATCAAAATTTATTATAAGTAGGTAGGTTTTGTCACCTTCGATGAAGCGTTGATAAAGCGGTATAAACTACATAGGTAGGTAATCTGTGAATCTAAATATATACCCTCTCTTTAGATTACATCCAGAGTAAATTTAACAAAAATCGATCTCTCGATGAAGCGAAAAAACCAATAGAATTCGGACATCGATACAGCTAGCTAATTTTGCGTTTTTTTTTAATGGCCATTTAAAATAAGAAAGTTGTTAGGACACAAGCCTTCCTTTTTGAGATGTTTGCTTCATGGCATCCTCAACCCATCGTTATATTGGTACTGACATTCAAGTTAGCGACCAGATGCAATATTTAATTCTACTAGGCAGGTTAATACATTAAACAAAACCAGTTAAGATGACCTTTTAAACGTACAAACTTGTGAGTCATATTCATTCTACCATCAACGATCTGCAGGTAAAATAAATAATTATGGTGGTTTGACACTAAATCTGGGTTTTCCATGGGCTTCAAATATCCAAATACATACCTATAGATGGGTTTGTAAACATTATGAGAAAGCAATGTGGTTCACGCAATAAATAAAGATTTTTTTATCTTTCTTCATTCATCCCTCCTCCTACTCTCGTTTATTCTCATTTATTTTTTGTTGTATGTAGACGAGGTTTTACCCACTTTGATTGAGTTGTCGTGATAAAAATACTGCAGAAACGACTGAAAGATTTTGATTCGATTGTCTACTTCAGTATCATCAAATTCGTCCAGTAGTTTCTGCAGTATTACAATCTTTCGCTTTTATAATATTTGTAATATAGGTAGACAATGGGTATTAAATTAATCCAGTAATAATTGGAGTGTTGTATAGCCCTGGACGCTGCCCCAGTTTGTGTGGGTAGCGCAGAGCGGTGGAGGTCCGGTAGTCCGCGGACACAATAAAGGCGAGCGCTTGTCAGACACGATTCTCTAATAGATCAGACTTAAAATATACCTATTAAGGGGGCACTACACTGAGATACTTATTTATTTAGCGCTACGTACACAGCGACACGATCGCCGGCCTCGCTCTTCCGCACACAACCATTACTTCACAGTGTGCAGGAGCGCAGGTCAAAATAAAGTAGAATATTCGTTCGTACATATGTTAGATTACGAACGCCGTGACTATGCCAATACGAAAATGCTCGTTTTTGCATTTTTCCGCAATTTCAAGATTTATTTGCGGGATCATATTAAGATATATCCTTAAATTTATTTATTTCATCTACTAGAAAAACTCTTTGACTAGTGACAGAGTTTTTTCGTGTCCTAATATTTTGGTTTTCTATATAAATTGTTGAGAGAGCCGAACCCTGTTTCGCGTAATCTACCCTTAAGTAATACAATTTATATATTTCATTCTCTGCTTAACAATACGTCGGATACAAAAATACCACCTACCTCTCTTCGCAAGTATTTGTTTTGTATTTAAAAGTGGGACAAAATAAATTCTGTCTTTACAAAAACAACATCATCGAAATAAATGATTGTGATATCCGCAGCAATGTCCGTTGTTTATTTTAGATGAATAGACAAATGCTTGACTTACTTTAATATTAAACTAGCTGACCCGCGCAATTTCGTTTGCGTCAATTTTCCCCGTTTTTGCAACATTTTAACGTGATAACGTCTTATAAACCGATGACGGGATGCACGCACGAATTACGGTCACGTTATTCATTGGTTGATAAGCAACGATCACGTTATAGATTGGTTGCTAAGCAGTCACGTTATTGACTGGTTGCTAAGCAACGGCAATGGCGTTTCCGCCTGCTGATAGGCTGAAGTATTGTGGCCGTCGGGGGCATGCGCGCGCATGTGCAAGGCATGGTGGTATTCTTGTAACGTTATCACATAAAATTATCCGTAAATCGACTTTACAGACAATCATTGATGTCCCGCTCCTATTGGTCATAGCGAGATGTAATATGGCCTTCCTTGATAAATGGGCTATCCAACACTAAAATAATTTTTCAACATGAACTAGTAGTTCCCGAGATTATTGCATTAAAAAAAAATAAACAAACTCTTTAGCTTTATAATATTTTAGATTAATATATGCACTGTACAGATATGTAAACAAGCCAGGTCGAAAGACTGACACCAGTGATTTGATGTTTAGCAACGGACCATCCGATAATACCTACTAAGATACTTTCTGTGGAATTAAAAAAAAACTTTATGTAGGTAATAAATTACCATGTATTGTTTTTAATCTTTCGCGATTTTTATACATATTAGATATATTTCGGGTCGACTCAGTCGACCCGTGACCACGATCGGTGCAATTCGATCAAAACGTCGGGTAAATAAAAGGTTCGTACCTTTAAATAATTCACGCGATTAAGTCCCGAAATATATTCTAATTACCATGTAGGTATCTACGGAACCAAAATTATTTAATTAGCCAAATTGGGTAGAACTGCCTTCTGCAGCAAGCATTTTTCATAAGACCTATGTAGAGGCAGATTACTAGTTCTTAGTAATGTGGTAAATAATCACCGGAAACCAATCGGAGGTTGAGGGCTTCAGACCATTAATTACCGAGCAACAACTGTATTTACCTCAAGGCAGATGTGCCTTTGCCAGGGATACATAGGTATTTCTTTTAGCGCACGCGATGTGTAGCCATACCGTAGGTAGTAATTACGCTCCGCCCGCATGGATGTCATAAAAAACTATACTGGGAACTGATTTAGGGATTTTGACGAAGAATCCCCGGGATTCAAATTTCATCTAAATCGGTTAAGAGGTTTTAGCGTGAAAACTGAACAGACAGATAGAATTACTTTCACATTTATAATATTATTGTTTTTAAACTTTGGCGATTTTTATACATATTAGATATATTTGACTGCCTCTGTGGCGCGTTGGGAGTGTATCCGACTGCTACGCAAGAGGTCGTGGGTTCGATCCCCACCCAGGATAAAACTTTGTGTGATGAGCACGATGGTTTATTCTGTGTCTGGGTGTTCTTTATCTATAACATGTATGTATTTATCAAGTATGTTTATCGGTTGTCTGGTTTCCATAGTACAAGCTCTGCTTAGTTTGGGATCAAATAGCTTTGTGTGAGTTGTCCCAAGATATTATTATTATTATTATTTCGAGACTTAATCGCGTGAATTATTTAAAGGTACGAACCTTTTATTTTTAAACTACAGCTACTTACGTTTCAATCGAATTACACCGATCGTGGTCACGGGTCGACTAATTCGACCCGTGACCACGATCGGTGTAATTCGATCGAAACGTCGGGTAAATAAAAGGTTCGTACCTAATTAATAATTCACGCGATTAAGTCCCGAATATATTTCTAATTTATAATATTAGTTGGGATTATGTGCGCTTGACAGTTAAGTGTAGGTAGTACCTATCTAACTACATTTTTCGAAATATTTTTTTTTTTTTGTCGTTTACTTATTTAAAAAAAAAGATTTGTCTGGACTCTATGACATTAAGTATCGTTGATCGTCTTCTAGTTTTTGTTTACCTCACATCTGTTTTTTTTGTTATATCAATATACTAGCTGTCCTGCGCAACTTCGTCTGCGTACATTTTTCCCATTTTTGCAACATTTCTCATTGCTGCTCCGCTCCTATTGGTCGTAGCGTGATGTTATGTAGCCTATAGCCTTCCTTGATAAATGGGCTATCCAACAATGAAATATTTTTTTAATTCGAATCAATAATTCCTGAGATTACCGCGTAATCTTGGGACAACTCATACAACGCAATCTGATCTCAAACTAGGCACCAGACAACTAATAAATACTTATATATTTCTAAATACATAATATAGATAAAACACTCAGACACAGAATAAACCATCGTGCTCATCATTCAAAGTTTTATTCTGAATGGGGATCGAACCCACGACCTCCGACTTAGCAGTCACGGTCACTAACCACTAGACTAACAGGGTAGCAATATTATCGTGTGTCGTGTTCACATTTACCTTATTGCGACTGAGGGAGGCATGGAAGAGGGAGAACATGAGTGAGGAACTCTACAAATCGATATAATAAATTATACACGTAGTCACGCATGAGGTTGTACGTTGGACAATATTAAGACTGGCTATTACAAGCTAATTTTGTAGCAAGTAAATATTCAAGCTTGAGTAGAATATCAAGAGTTAATTCTAACCTAATTAAGGAAGCGGAGGTAGCCTAATGGTTATGGCAACGGACTCGCAATCGTGAGTACGCGGGTTCGAATTGTACTCATTATACTATCGACTTGAACCCACTCCTAACACAAGCCATTGAGATTAGCTGCAGCGGTTAACAGGATTGCTAGTAATTTAGGACCACAATCACACTTGCTAGTTATCTTTATATCTTTAAAATAAAAATATTGAAGGAAAAAACATTAAGTTTTGGAAGAATCAGTCGAGCTTGTATATATAGGTATGGTTTATAGGTATTAGGTAGGTATTGATATTGTCTCGTCCTGTGGACAAGGGGGTTGAAGATCGATAAAATTTGTAACTTTACCGACACGAAGACGGTGGGAAATACAAATATGGCTTCTACATAATTAATAAAGAAATTGACTATGGCACCTCATAGTCGCTTGTTTTATTGTTGAACTAGCTGTCCCGCGCAACTCCGCGTATGCGTAAATTTTGCCCGTTTTTGCAATTCACATTGCTGCTTCGCTCCTATTAGTCGTAGCGCGTTGTTATATAGTCTATAGCCTTCCTCGTTAAATTGGCTATCCAACAAAAAAAGATTTTTTCAAATCGGACCAGTAGTTCCTGAGATTAGCGCGTTTAAACAAACAAATAAACAAACAAACTCTTCCGCTTTATAATATTAGTATACATTTGTCTTTGCGTCAGGAATAGAATATGAATCTGGAATCATGTATCTTTGTACAGTTAATGGTTTAGCTCCTAATGAAAGTGTATACACTGGCGAAAAATTCAAATTGCTTTATTAAAATAAGAAGCTTAAAAACGAGGCGCTTAAGTTGTGACCCCTGTTTTCTCGTGGTCCCATTAATGGGATCACGAGGGAGAAGTGTTTCTTGTGGTCCCATTGCTATTTGGCTACACTCTGTATACGTGAACAAATAACTACTTGTTTTACAAGTATGTTAGTTTGTGTGGGTCAAACTTTGAAAGCTAAATTAGTACCACTTCCTGATGTTCGATTGGGTTCAAATTTGCTAAATAAATGAAATTAAATTTGAACCGTTAAACTGACAAAGGTGATCTAATAAATTGGCCTTACTACATACGAATACATAATCACTAGATTATGTGATTAATTCAAGCTTTATAATCACTTAAATATTATGCATAATGCTTAGTGATTATTTATAACCACTAAATTAATCATTTTGACGGTGACATATTTATTGGAGGAACATTTCCAGTACCGAAAGTAGTAATGGGACCACGAGAAACAGTTTTCCCTCGTTTTCCCATTAATGGTCCCAAAAAGGGGTCGTGTGACCAGTTTTGATAGGTATCTACTGCATTTAATGCATTCACAAAGCAATATGTAAGGCCAGAGAAAAAAAACAATAAAAACTCGCCGACACTCTTTGTTTGCAACGATGGTACCTACAGCTGTTAGATCACTACTTCCAATGCAATCGTGACTTGATAACTATTCTCTGATCTCTTTTCAAAGAGGTGTGCAAGTAAAAGAAGCCAGGGGGTAAAATAGTACATATAAACAAATCCATTTATATCATAACACGGCGTGACAGATATTTAAAAACCTTTAAAATTTATCAATACGCTACACCGACCCATACTATTTTTACAAGTAGATGTGAATATCATATACCTATAAGTGTAAGATTTTTAGGGTTCCGTAGCTAAAATGGCAAAAACGGAACTCATATAGTATCATCATGTCCGTCTGTCTTTATACAAAAGACTACTCAATGAATATTGATGAAAAGGTGATAATAGCTCCGAAAGTTGCATAAATTGTGTCTCCCGCCCCTTATCTTTTCAATTGTGAAACTAAAAAATAAATATATCCCCCCCCTGCGTCGAGCGTGCGACTCACCCTTGTCCGGCGACGGAACCCTTATAGTTCTGTCATGTCTGTTCGTCTGTCCGTGCGTATAACACAGGCATTTTACTCGAAAACTATACAATGAATATTTATTAAATTTGGAGCACGGAGGTGTTGTATTAGCCAAAAAATATATTTTAAAGGAGAAGCTGGTAAAAAAAAACATTAATTCAACAATCATTGGACAGTAAAGTTTCGAAAGTACCTACTGGTTAAATGTAATAAAAATTGCATTTGTTACTTACTCATTTCTGAAATACTGTATGGGTTTATATGAAACGAAACGATATCAATAGCGCTCGTAATGTAGACTATTGAGAATAATTGCGCTATCCACGCATACCTATTGCTCCATAAGAGAATGAGTATTAGTTCTAATGCACGTATTAATGGATAAATACAATTATCAATAATTTTATCGTGACATAGTTAGACTGGATTAGAAACAAAGATAAATATGGTATATTTTAAAGATACCAATTGAATGTATCTCCAATAAATATAAATGATTGTTAAAATTGCTCGCACTATTTATAAGATTATTTGTATTTATGCATGTACTCGTATTACTTACTATTTCCTTTTAATGAAGTCATTATTTTGTTTAAATTTAGATTTTATGCATACTCTACAGGAAGTGGGGACCGGTTACTGAATTAATTAATTACCTAAGTTTATTTCTTTCAGACTTTTTATTACAAATGTTTCTTTCTAAAAAGTATCAAACCAAATACATGGTTTAAAATCTATCCAAATACCATAAGTGTGTACGTACCGTCTTAACTGCGCATTTGTTTATAAATATCTTACAGAAAACAGCATGTAAACATTGGCATTTACACATATTCGTATCAATACACGTGACTATAGATAGGTACAGTGATGATGACACATTAGATATAGTTATGTATTTTATTTGCTTTTCTAATTAATATATTAACGTATTATCGAATTACGAAACTAATCTCCGCGTCCTCTATTACTCCCGGATATAAGATAAAGTAGCGATATTCCATTTATCTTGATAAATTTAATCAGAATGATAAAGTGATAGCAACACTACGTTGGAATAGTTCAATAAAGTGTGTATTGTTTGTAGTTAACATTTCGTTCTTGTGGGTCGTTCAACTCAATTGATAGGTCATTTTTGAGTTGCCCCTCCAAAAGAATAGGATGTGAACAATTTTGTATGGCACATCATACCGGCGAGTGCAGACTCTTTTTATGTATTGTTTATTATATATTATACCAGCTGTCCCGCAAAACTTCCTCTGCGTAAATTTTCCCCGTTTTTGGAACATTTCTCGTCGCTGCACCGCTCCTATTAGTCGTAGCGCAATGTTATATAACCTATAGCCTTCCTCGATAAATGGGCTATCCAACAGAAAAAGATTTTTTCAATTCGGATCAGTAGTTCCTGAGATTATCGCGTTTAAAGAAACAAACAAACTCTTCAGCTTTATAATAGGTAGTATAGACTAGCTGTACCGCGCAACTTCGTATGCGTAAATTTTCCCCGTTTTTGGAACATTTCTCGTCGCTGCACCGCTCCTATTAGTCGTAGCGCAATGTTATATAACCTATAGCCTTCCTCGATAAATAGGCTATCCAACAAAAAAATAATTTTTCAAATTGGACCAGTAGTTCCTGAGATTAGCGCGTTTAAACAAACAAACTCTTCCGCTTTATAATATTAGTATAGATTAGTCAATAATATAATGGCTGGCGAGTGTCACATTCTTCTCCTCTCCATAGCTATTGCTAATAGCTTCAGTACCTATCACTACATACCTACTAATAATGGTCTCCTAACCAATGTCGATTACGGCGGCCAATCTCATTAGAGACTAGGCAACTACGCAGGAGATATTATAGTACACTGCAGGTGTATGAGCGGCCATCTTTATTCCCTCACTAGCTGTCCCGCGCAACTTCGTATGTGTAAATTTTCCCCGTTTTTGCAACATTTCACATCGCTACTCCGCTCCTATTAGTCGTAGCGCGATGTTATATAGCCTATAGCCTTCCTCGATAAATGGGCTATCCAACAAAAAAATTTTTTTAAATCAGACCAGTAGTTCCCGAGATTAGCGCGTTTAAACAAACAAACAAACAAACAAAGCAAACAAACAAACTCTTCCGCTTTATAATATTAGTATAGATAATATTAGTATAGATTATCATGGTCCAATGGGACGGAGATTCACGATACAGCCACGACCGGAGCGAGATTCGGCGCAGGACCGAATATTTAATGTGCTCTCCGAGTTGTCATTTTTCGAAAACGGTCACTGTTTTCGTAAAAATGTCAAATACACATACCTACATTATTCCCTCCTTTGCGTCCTCGCGCAGTCAAACAACACGTTGAGATTTTCTCAGGCCTTGAAACAAAATAATTACATACATTAAGAAATATAATAATATTACTTACTCGTGACTTTAGTAAATAAGTAATAATTGTTCGCTTTGTTGTTATTGAACTTTGAACTGTAGGTAAGTACATATGTGATAAGCTGCCGGTTAAATGTTTGTCGATTGATGATTACGCAATTATCGTTACAAATTGAAGTGTTTTTATTTCTCGTAAATGTATAATATTATTGATGATTAAGAGTTTGCTTAATCCTCTTAATTCGATCTTTAACAAAATACCTACGTAGGTACTGAATACATATCAACCCATATGATGGCCCACTGCTGGACACGGGTCTCCCCAGTAGAACCTACTAGTATGTAGATCCTGGGGGTAATTGCCATAATCGCCACGCTTGGCGAGCGGGTTGGCGATCGCAGTAAGGCTTTAAGTTCGCAGAGGACGCTGCTGCCCGTCCTCCGGGGTGAAATCCCTTAGTCGCCTTGACGACACCCACGGGAAGAGATGGGGTGGTACTATTCTTAAGCCGGCACCACACGGCACATCGATTCAATGTCGATTGATGATTACGCAATTATCATTACAAATTGAAGTGTTTTTATGTCTCGTAAATGTATAATAATATTGATGATTAAGAGTTTGCTTAATCCTCTCAATTCGATCTTTAAAAGAATGCCTACGTAGGTACTTAATAATCCTTTAATGAACCTTAATATCTCATTTCTTTTGTTGTTCTCCACAGTTCTTTCTCTATGGGTAAGTATATCGAATTACTTGAATTAAAATACACCTAAAATATGCGATAAAAACCTACTTATGTTTAATTTTTGTAATTGGGTTTCAAGATTAATTTATTTGAATGCGTAATCTCAAAATCTACAGAGTCTGATTAACACATACCGAGTGTTAAACATAATAAAATTGTGTTAGCGATTTAGAAGCATAGAATAGGTACACTGTGTATTTATCAAATTATTTATTTAAATGCACATGCGGGATTTTTCCTGACACGCGGGCGGTTAAAGGCAAGTAGTTAGTGCCTTCCGCTAGCGATAAGCAGTTCTATATCCCAGAGTGGATATTTCTCTCGTCAATATTAGTCACTCACATCTCTAAGATTTACTGTCATCTTCATTCTGATCCACTGTTCATAGATTTAGACTACAGTATTGATGATGCATAAATATTTTTTAAATTTATTATTTTTTGGCTGCAGCTATCGTCGCGCTATAACGTGGCAAAAATAAAGACGTCTCAATAAAAACTCAAATTAAAAATTATTTATTTCTAGTTTTCGCCCGCGGCTCCGCCTGCGTGGTGTCGGTTATCGCAATAAAAATTATCGTATGTCCTTCCCCGGGACTCAAACTATCTCCATACAAAATTTCATCTAAATCGGTTTAGCTGTTTGAGCGTGAAAGCGTAACAGACAGACAGACAGACAGACAGACAGAGTTACTTTCACATTTAGAATATTAGTATGGATTTTGTAATATGTAGCAAATAATTAAAAAACTTATGATAAGCCGTTGACCGATTGTTGACAGGACTCTACATTCACATAAAAATAAAATCCATTTTCCGAAAAACATAAACTCAGATTTTTTTTTTCTGAATTTTAAGGCAATACATCTCACGACCTCTCTTGAATATACGACTAACGACCTACAAGTTATATATGTACCTACCTATGTTGAACCTAGCCCTTGATTAGGCCTTAACTATAATGCAGGGTCCTTGACTCAGTGGAAACGGAACAGACCGAGATATTTACAAGGTTAAGCAACGTTACCATTGTCGGTCCGTGTGTCCGAGATGGGTGACCGATTTCGAAAAATCTCACATCCTTCCGTGCTTTGGAGGGTATGTTACGCCATCGGTCCTACGTATCGGATTTCCGTCCCATAGGATTATTAGAGTGAGGGAATGGAGTGTGCACTTGTGTCGGCGCATATACTTGTGCATTATAATATCTCCTGCGTAGGTTTAGTTTTTGATAAGATTGGCTGCTGTAACCGATATGGGTTAGGAGACCACTATAATCCAGAATGCAGGGCCGGGAAAACAGAGGATGCGTATGCTACTGGAATAAATGTGAACCGGGTATTATGTATTATTCTTTTTATGCTAGAATTTTGGTTATATCTTCGATTCTGTATATAACATCATGGAATTATGTACTAACAAAATAATTCATCAGTATATTTTTTAATACAGGTAAAGAAAAAATAGATGTGGGTAATCATTTTCATTTTTATCTTCGATCTTACTCAAAATAAAATTTTGTGTTGTTTTCTTATGACATTGTTTGCAGATGTTATTGTTGGAACTAAGTTCCTTATCGCGCGTTGTGAAAGGGGGCTAAAGGAAAAAAATCTCACGAAAAGATGTAACAACACCTTTGACACACACAAGCCGTGCGGCGTGCGCGTAAGATATGAACATCTAATTTGACGAAGAAGTCACCTGTCGATTTGGTCTAGAGGCATAAATTCGGTACACAGTATTGGTGACAATTGTGTAGTTGTGCAAACGTCTTTTTGTAAGTTATTTTCGTTTCGTCTTTCTATTTCGCATTGAACAGTGTGGTGTTGCGAAGAATATAAAAAAAAATGTGTGGCACTCGGGGACTGCCGCGGTAAAGCTATTGCATAGCATTTTTATCAAATTAAGCAATTAAAAAGAAATTTCATTATAAAAAACAATGTTTTTAATTATTTTTTTTCTTTAATTTTATTTTTAAATTACAAAAAAAAGGAAAAAAATAAAAAATATTTTTTTAATTAGAACAAAACAATACATATTTTTATTTATTTTTTTCTTTAAAAAAGTTTTTTTTTTAATTTAAAAAAAAGTCATTAAAAGTTCTGCTATTCATCGATAGATAGCAAAACTAAAAAGTATCACCGCTGTGCCCGTCGGAGTGGGGAGCGTGAGGTTTTTTCGTTACGGAATTTCTGGATTCGGTCCCCGCGCTCAAGGCCCGCGATAGAAGCTATGCAATAGCTTAAAAATAAAAAATAAGATAGGAACTTCGTTCCATCCGGGTGTCCCTTGACACCTCTCAAGTTTTTTTTCTTGGCTCGTTTTTTATTTCTTAGTTGTTACCTACTTTCCTTTGTTGTACTATCAAATATCAATATGATAAGATTATATTGTGTACTTGTATGATTGATTTGGATAAATCAGTGCATCGAGTCGATTACCTTTACTCGAACGTGTAATCATTCTTGTTTTTAGGGTTCCTAGGGAACCCTAAGGGTGAGTATACACTTAAGCATTTGCTATAACGTCACAATGTAATGTAACGTTCTTTCGAATGGTAAAGTACTAAAGTATTTCCATGAAGTGTAAGTAACGTTCTTGGAATTTAGAATGCTCGATGCTGTGTTCGATGTAATTCTTTTTTTTTTTTTTTTTTAAAACCCACGACCTATTGCGTAGCAGTCGGACACACTCCCACCGCGCCACAGAGGCAGTCAGTTAATTACAGTCAGTTAATTACAGGTAAATGCTGTAAAGCGAGTGAACATTCACCTGTTATATTTCTGTCTGTTTTGCTTACACTTCCGTCGCGGGTGACGGGAGTGTCTCTTGCCTTTGCTCGATAAAACGTTACACCAAAACAATAGTTTTTTTTTTAAATATGAGTGGCATGCGGCATGTTAGAAGTGTGGTTCGAGTAAATTTTAAAACAGCGAAATTTCGAGGTTCTGTTACTAGTAGATGTTCAAGTGTATACCTATCTACTGCATGGTATATAAATAGTAGACTTGATATTGTAGGATCAGCTACCAGCACTTAGTATACCTAAGCAATTTTCAAGAATCGGTGCAGAAACAAACATTTAAGTAGTTTTAGTGCTGTCTTCTCTAAGTTACTTCTTGAGACATGGACCTTATTCCAATTGACTGATGTAAGATTATGTGGCGGTGGCAGTGATGGCCAGACGAAATCTTAGTGTTGAGTTACAAGTTATAACGCCTGTTTTATATAAACCCAGTTTTGTTTTAGTTATTATCATCAAACTAATATAATAAAGGCGAAAGTTTGTGAGTATGTGAGTGTGTGTGTTTGTTACTTCTTCTCATCTAAACGGCTTCAGCGATTTTAATAAAATTTGGTATAGAGTTAGCTGACACTCTGGATTAACACATAAGCTAATAAACCGCGGGTAACACCGCGGGGCATGGCTAGTAGAAAGATATGTGCCGATAAGATGGATGTTAAGGCAAGCAGAATATTTTTATTAAATTGTCTTGTTCTAGCTCAAGCCCTATTTGGGTAGGTATTATTAGTACCCCCATTACTTATTAGTCATCTATACTAATATTATAAAGCTGAAGAGTTTGTTTGTTTGTTCGTTTGAACGCGGTAATCTCAGGAACTACTGGCCCGAATTGAAAATTTTTTTCGCTTTTTGATAGTCCATTTATCGAGGAAGGCTACAGGCTATATAACATCACGCTACGACCAATAGGAGCGGAGCAGCAATGAAAAATGTTGCAAAAACGGGGAAAATTGACGCATACGAAGTTGCGCGGGTCAGGTAATCGTGAATAAAAAACTACGAAAAAATATCTGTAGGTACCTCAGTTTATCTTTTTTGTTTATAACAATAAAAATACTGTTCCTAACCATTTGAATAGGAAATATACAATGGTAGGTAATCAAGTCACGAATTCGATAACGAAACCGTCAAGCATACCAATAGGTTCTTTAAAACTGTAATGGTATCTCCTTCCTTATTCTTGAAGAAGGAGTTTACTTTGAATATGTAATAACCAAAGGTAATAACTATTTGTAATATGTCGTTTGTTATGTGGGCAATCTTTAGCATATAAACAAATCGTGTCACGTGGTCAAACTCCTCCGAAAAGGCTCGACCGATTTTAATTATTTTTTTGTATATTTGGTAGATAAGTCATAAGTCATTTATTTCATTAACAAAAATCATTTGTGTTAAAAAAAATTGCAGGTAGGTAACAATCACCGGAACATAACAAAATTAGTCTTAATTAAACGTATAATTAATAAAATTATGTAAGTACTAGATATATATACAAAATTTAAATTTAAATAACTAAAATTAAACAATAAACACAAAAACAAACAATAATCGTAGCAATAAAAATAAATCAAAAATCATAAAATTCTGATATGTAAATTCGATAACAATTTTACATATGGGTAACCTACTAGGTATCATTTAAATATTCATCAATAGAAATAATAAGTCTTATCTAATAGCCACTTTTTTAGTTTGCCTTTGGAATAGGTCATACACACTGACAATTCATATAGCAGAACAACGTTTGCCGTGTCAACTAGTATCTTATAATATACCTACGTTTACAAACTTTTGCTTATGCTTTCATTAGTGTTTGTTCTTGTTTGACTGTCCATCTGTTACAGCCAATTCGCTCCGAATCTAATGAACCGATGAAATTAAAATTGAATTCCTGCAATCAAACACTACAACCCACGATTAAATTACGTTTTATGATAAAACTTACCTACTGTTGGAGATAAAAATGCTCAAAACCGATATTTGCACTTCAAATCTATACTAATATTATAAAGCGGAAGAGTTTGTTTGTTTGTTTTGTTTGTTTGTTTGTTTGTTTAAACGCGCTAATCTCAAGAACTACTGGTCCGATTTGAAAAATTCTTTTTTTGTTGGATAGCGACGTGAAATGTTGCAAAAACAGGGAAAATTTACGCATACGAAGTTGCGTGGGACAGCTAGTATAATATACTAGCTGACCTACAACTTCGTATGCATCAATTTTCCCCATTTTTACAACATTTTTCATTGCTGCTCCGCTCCTATTGATCGTAGCGTGATGTTATATATGCCTATAGCCTTCCGCGATAAATGGGCTACCTAACAGAAAAAGATTTCTTCAATTCGGACCAGTAGTTCCTGAGATTACCGCGTTCAAACAAACAAACAAACTCTTCCGCCTTATAATATTAGTATAGATAATATAGATTTTTTTGTGCAGACGTAGGATTAATAGGAAATTTTCATATTTCATTCACAATGATGTTCCCAACCGTCGTAGGTATCAAAATTTTTAGCTCTGCGAATATTTTGAAAGCTGAAGTGTTTTATTTGACCGAATTATTTATATCTGCAGCGTATAGTTTAAATAAACTGCGTTGCAGATATTGAATATCTAAGTAAATAAACAGACAATGTTGCACCATGATTGATGGTGCTTAAAGAATACTAATTTTATTGTTTACTTTGTATGCTAATATAAGTAGGTATGCAACGTAAACAATAAAAATAACAATTTGTAGTATCACCTTATAGAAAACAGGCTGTGTTGACGTAGGTATAATATAGACTTCTGTATATTTTCAATCACATTCACATGAATTAATAATATTGGTTTATTTCATTGCTATTTATCTGTCTATGACACATAAGTTTTCGTACGAAATCATTTTTTTTTTTAAAGATAACTAGCAATGAGGGATTAAGTCCCACATTACTAGCAATCTTGTTAACCCCTCCAGCTTAGCTCAAAGGCTTGTGTTAGGAGTGGGTTCACGTCGGTAGTATAATGGGTAGGATTCGAACCCACGACCTCACGATTGCGAGACCGATGCCTTATTCGTTAAGCTACCGCCGCTTTTAATATTAATATTAAAGAACCAATTATCTCATTTGGTACAGAATGGTCCCATTGGTATCATTAAAATGTTCGATGTTAGCAACTAGAGAGTAAAAAGTTTTCAGTGTAACATGAAGCACACAAGTCACCGCAAAGGCGCGATTGAGCTATTACCTACTTGTATGCAAGTTACAAATAGCATACAACTTGGTCAAACCGTTGCATATAACTTGTTTGTTCAAGTTGAATGCAATTTGTAACTTGCATACACGTAACTTGCCTAATGGAATATCGCCGTCAAGCCGCTATTTCAGTAACAAAACAAACTTGTATACAAGTTACAACTTGTGTGACTTAGTTCGAACTTGAACAAAAGATTAAAATCGTTTCGTTGTTAATGCTTTGAAAATTTTTCCAATGCCAGTAACTTGTACAAAACAGACCATGGTTTTGTATAGATTGGCATTTGTAATATTAATAAAATCGTTAATTTTAATTATGGTGTGCTTACAGGGCAACGTTATCGCTGAGCGATAATGCCCTTCAATTAGAGAAAAAAAAAACTATCTTGTACGCACATTTGATGTCATACTTGTAAGCAATACTTGCCTAATGAAATAGCGCCTTTAGGTTTTATCATGTATTTTATGATGATATAATCCGTTCAAGATCTCGAAGAAACAGTTAGTTGTAATATTTGATACCTCAGACCTCTTTATCAATAGTAACTTTTACGTGTCAATAAAATTTGTTTCAACAAAAATAAGATAAGTACGGTCCACAGAAGATAAATAAATAATACATAATATGTAACGAAACCCTAATTTAGTACCTACGTACTTAACTAATTAGGGTTTCGTATTTTTGTTTAAAAAACCGGTAAGTTTCTCAGTAGTGCATAAAACGGAGTATCTGGATAGACCTTACATACAAAGTGGGTGTTCACCCCGTAGTTCATAAGATATAGATATAGGTACGTGTTTAAAGTCACATATATCTAATTAAAACAAAAAGTTTGAGTACAAACAAGGCGGGTCTGCGCCCCCATTGTTAGTAAGATATACGTGTTTAAAGTTACATATATCTAATTAAAACAAAAAGTTTGAGTACAAACAAGGTGGGTTTGCGCCCCGTTGTTAGTAAGATATACGTGTTTAAAGTCACATATATCTAATTTAAACAAAAAGTTTGAGTACAAAAAATGTAGGTCTGCGCCCCGTAGTTAGTAAGATATACGTGTTTAAAGTTTTGACTCCGTGTTCAAAAAGATTTGTACGAACAAGAAATGTCATCATCATCATATAAATTGTCGTCATTATCATCACCATCATCATTATCATGGCTTCATCCTTACCGTCACCACGTACATCATCATCGTCTTTGTCATTAAAAATCATAGAGAATTCGAAAAATTGTGTTTGCCAATATTTATCAGTCAACATAATTATAATAACTAACAATCAACAGCCTCTGATTCTGCGTGACGAATAAAGGCCATTCTTTTCTTTCTTTGGATATCAGAAATAATATTTTATTACAAGTACTTTGACCAATATTTAAGCGCATATAGTTTTTACCTTTGTTGTTGAGTGAATCCACTAAGGCTGATTTTAGTTTATCTCATGTTCTAACTTTTTAATAATACATATTTATAAAAAATGGTTGCGAGTCTTTATTGCAAGGTTCTTTTCTCTGGCTTTACCTATTGTTTGCGAACTTGGCATTACATGTACATGAAGAATCCCGACGTATCACAAGTGTTGTTGTGCATCCCAAGTGAATAAAGAGTTTTGAATTTTTCCGTTTAACCGCTTTATTTTGTACCTACAAAATAGTCTTAGGACCAACGTAGTTAACTAGGTACATAACTACAGTAATCAGATTACTGATTACTTTATGTAGTTCAATTAAATGTTTTACTTCGATTACTCATATATACACGCAAATAAGCATACTCAGCCAGACACATATTTACACACGCACATAAACACACACACACACACACACACACACACACACACACACACATTCAAATCAACTATTTTCACAGCTATCAGATCTGATGCATGAAAATGATACAATCCATCTGCATACTCTACTTTAATTATATAAATAAAACCCGTATTAGTGCTGAATACTGCCTTTTAAGATACAGGCATTCAGCCTAGTATAAAAGACAGCGTTTATAACTATTAACTTGATATTATATGTATAAGTTATGTTAATGAAATGTAATAGTTCAGTTTTTATGGTAATTCTTTTATGGTGATCAATAAACTATTTATTATGTAGTTAGGTTACTAAAGTCCGTCAAATCTAAGAAGTACCGTTTGACAGTTCTGACAATTGAATGATAGGGATGGGATGAAAAAATCGATTACTATAATATCCGAACTTTAAGAGATCGATTACTATAATATCCGAATTTTAAGAAATCAATTGTTATAATTAAATAAAAGAAATGTTTAGGATATTTTTTTATTCACTACTAGTACTAGTATCGTCGTCTTCGTCATCATCGTCATTTAAATTAATGACCAGTTGATTGTCCATTACATTATCAAAGTGTACGTCTCTTTCGAAGTCGTCCATTATTATTTTCTTTGTTTTTTGTACTACTTTACTCCAATCTTCCTGTGTAACTTGGGCACATGCTTCCTTTAATAAACCTTCCATTTTCTTGACACTGAAGGGTGGTTTTGTGTTGTGTCTTGCTGCATAACCTGTAAAACAATAATGTAACTATTTGATAGCAGACGAAAACCATTGTTTAAATTATAAATGTTAGAAGTACTCGTGTTATTATTATAATATTATAAAATATTACCTTTAACTTGGGCCCAAATCAGTTCAATGGCATTATATTGGCAATGGTACGGAGGAAGTCGTATGACTTTGTGCCCGTGCTCTTCGGCCAATTGGTTAATTACATATGTCGGTTTTGGTGGTTTATGCAATTTCACTAACTGTAATAATTCAGCTTTTAATAGTGACATGTCGGCATCCACTCCTTTTCTTTGCAGCCATGCCACCAAATCTGCTTTCTTATTGGCTGACGTAGGTGCTTTATCAATTTGCACAGAGTGGTATGGGGCATTATCCATTATAATTGTGCTGTTAGGAGGGATATTCTGTAATAAATTTAAGAACCACTCTCGGAACCTTACTGCGTCCATTTCTTCATGATACTCTTTAGTGCTTTTGGATTGGAAAGCTAATAAAGAGTTTTCCACGAAGCCTGTAGACGCTGACCCAGCATGGCATATTATGAGGCGTCCACCTTTTCCTATCGGCACCTTCGAGCACGAAGCTTCAGAATCATCAGTCCATGTTTTCGGCACAGAATGGTTGGAATTTAGCCTGGTTTAGTCCAAAAATATTACATTATCCCAGTTTATAATTTGTTTAACTTCGCGCAGGAATGTTAGTCGCTGCATAATTATGTCATGTCGCTCCATAACAATTTTTCGTTTGTCAACTTTTTTGTATCTGAAGCCAATTCCTGTTATTACCGTACTTGTGTAACTGGCAGTAGAAGTCCACCATTTTGAGATTCACGCTCAAAATACTCGTGTAATTTCACCACCAATTCACGAGCCTGGCTGTTCAAAGTACGTCCTCTTTTCGACATTATTAATAAACACTTGCTTAGTTCGGAGTCCAGTATAAATATTGCCAAGGTAAACGGATAAAGAATGATCAGTCCAGAAAAGTAATAGCCAAGTCACAAATTGTAAAACACAAACGAGAAAGCAAGTACGCGCACAGTCAGCTTCCAAGATGGCGAGAGACTGCTGACGCCGAACCGACCGAGCGGACCGCGTGCGCTTGTAGTTGGCAGTGTTGCCAGAAAAAAAAATTGTAGAGACTTGGACACCTGCGATTTTGCCTATTGACCTAAAAATAATTAAATTAATTTATTTTAGGGTATCTGTGTATTCAGTGCATTATGCGGTCGCGCAGTAACGTCGTTAATTTATAACATCAGGCAACAACATTTTTGTGAATGGGTTCTACATACCTTATTTTTATTAGTTTTAGACGTAGAAATAAGACTTAGAAGAAAAAATTGTAATTGTAAAATCAATGGATGTGCTTGTTAAAAATTTGTTTATTTCTCTGTAATATGCAAACCCATACTATCATACACAAAAATAAATGTAAAAAACACTATCCCTGACTCCATTTACTATTTCGACAGCGTTAGCGCGAGAAACCCCGACTTATTTGGGCGCGAAAATCAAAAATCGACAAATCGCTTTCGACAACTTTTTAAAGAAGCAAATATATTTGATTTATAAATACGTATTTTTGGTGAATGGGTTTTATCTCATATTTTACGATTACATAACTATTTAGTTATGTCAAGTTATGTAAAATGAGGTCAAGAATATAACTATTAGAAATTATTTACTGTGTAAATATGTGTTATTTTGCTTTGTTTGAAAGTTTTCAATTACATTTAGATATTAAGAATTGTACATTTTTAGATACAATAATGAAATCTTTCTAAATTCATGGTTTTATGAAAAAGGTTATCGAAACTGAATAATGTACGTATGAACAAAGTTGTTTCGGTTTGAAAAATATGAAACGTCAAACGGTACCTCTTAGATTTGATGGACTGTAGTAATCATTCAACCAAAAGTAATCATAACTACATGTAATTAAATTATAAGTAATCTAATTAGGTACACATGTACTCGTAGTTGCATTTATAGTTAGATTACTCAAAGTCTTTGGTTACGCCCAACTCTGTCGGACGCATAGTAATCGATAGATCTCATCGTCGCTTGACCCAATCAAGGATCAAACCACATTGATACTTATCAAATATCATATGAATTGGTTCAGTGGTTTAGCTATGATCATGTAACAAACAGACTTTGTTCTTTGGCATTGTGATAGCAGGAATATATAAGCGCATGTAGGTATACATGAAGAAAGCGTGCTTACGTCTTTCGCTTTTTGCAATACTCGAGTAAAACGATGACGTCAACAATTACGTACCTAACTACGTGCCACTATTTCTTAGGTATAGGAACTCCTGTAAAAAATGTGTAAGTAAGTAAACTGCAAGTCTTTAAGGCATGCAAAATAACTACAAATCATTCGTTCGCATTTGTTCTTTGTCTGCTTACTATTTATTCTAGTAATAAACACCTACTCTTATTTCATTGTTATCTATTTATAGTTAACATCAATTGATTTTGTTCAAAGTTCATAGATACTTAAACTTTAATTACATCTATAATAATACAATATATACAAAAAAAAAATAGAAAAGTGAGGATACAAAACCGTTTAGGCGTCAAAGAATTCCTCCCCATCGATGTAAACTGGTAACGTTCCCAGAAGGCTGGCAGCATTGCCACGTTGGATGGCAATGCTAATTCTTTGTGCAGAGAATAGGCCAGCCTTCTGGTCCCGGGAAGCACTAATGAGGCGTCGAGAGATTTCCTTAAAAAGGTGGCGCGCACTTGGGCCCCATGGCCCCAGTGTCTCAACCCCAAACGGCTCAAATATATAATCTCCAACCAGATTACTAATTCAACTTTAACTGAATTTATATGCATGTAACCCGAAACTTCTTTCTTTAAAGAAATGGTTATTGAGGATTTAGAGGTGTGGAGGCCCCGAATTATTACTTTCTCAATAAAAAAATAATAATTCGGGGCCTTATAATAATTCCTTTGAGTTATTGCCGAAAACCTGCCCATCTCAATAAAAGGACGTATGTTTGTAGGCAAGTTACTTGTATGCGATTTGCAAGTTGCAAATCGCATACAACTTGAACAAAGTTGTATACAAGTTACAACTTGCATGAGGCAGTTCGAACTTGTACAAAAGATTGAAATCAATAGTGTTTTGTTGTTGATGGTTTAAACATGTGACGTCATATGTGTAAGCAAGACTTGCCATAAACAAGAAAAAGAAATTAACTTTAACCAAAGAAGTTACTTCTAATCTGTATTGCAATGAAATAACAACAACAACACCATTTGCAAATTAATATTGAAAAAGTAAAAGAAAAAAAAATGAAAATATAGCTTTTAAAAAGCTAAAAACACGCTTATAATATCTATAAAAAAACTTATATAAAAAATGTAATAAGCGTGGAGTGCTTCGTACAACTAAAAGTGAACCAAAGAGCGCTCCACGCTTAAGTTTTTTTATACAGTACGATCAACGTATCTTGACCGGATTGAAGTTAGGTTTTTATCACTTTCGCGCATGTCATAGAGATGCGACCCTAAAATTACTTACGAAAACGATAAATCGATTAAAAATACTAACAACATTTTAATTCAACAATATAAAAACACTATTTAAATGAGTTCATAAAAGTTTAAATTTAGAACAGTAACAGTAAATAATAAAGAAACTTTGAAAAACAATTTCTTTACCAAACTAATAACAAAAAAACATGAATTAGTAATACTAATTATGACAATGTAATGCATAATCGCATCTCTAATCCTCTTGGTTTAGTTACCGCCCCCGCCCCCCGCTTCCTGTCACCATTTACTTCCAAAAAATGCATCTGCGCAACCACTTGTCGCCTACTTCAGTCCGGCCTAGTTACGTTGATCGTACTGTACGTATACCTAAGTTTGCCTAAGCGAGCTTGTTTGAAACTATACTTTTTATTTCATTTAACGAAATGAAGAGACCAGCAGGTCGTGCGCCTGATGGTAAGGGTCACGTCTCGCCCATAACAGTATCAGTGCCATCCAAATCCTTGTTTGGCAAAGATCTGA
The DNA here is from genome assembly GCA_945859575.2 of Herminia tarsipennalis. Taxonomy (NCBI): domain Eukaryota; kingdom Metazoa; phylum Arthropoda; class Insecta; order Lepidoptera; family Erebidae; genus Herminia; species Herminia tarsipennalis. Next base: position 24,340,236 of record OX243834.2, on the reverse strand, counting down.
ATCACCGCACCACGCTTCCTATTTGAGTACAAGGTCTGCTTAGTTTGGGATCAGATAGCTTAGTGTGAGTTGTCCCAAGATATTATTATTATTATTAATTGCACAAACCAGCATCAAACACTAAAGATAGTTATTAGTGAGAAAGGTCATAGTATGATGATAAGATTGGCTATTGCATTCATATCGATTTTTATTTCAATGTTCAAAAACTCCTGTTATATTTGATCGACACAAAATGGATAAAAACATATTAAATACAACACAGTTGACCTTTGCTTATAAAAAAAAAAAATCTGAATGTTTGTGGTTGATCAGTGATCATACAGAAGTTACACTTTACCCGGAGGGGACTTCGACCCGTCTGCGTTTTTTCTACAATCTACGCACTTACTTACTTGTCGAATAAAGTTATGTCACTGTGCCATTGCTATAGTGAAGTCAATCTTATTTGCGTTTAAGTAGAAAAAACTTCGTTTAAAACTATGTATTTCTAATTTCGAATTGGGTACTACTGACTACTATCAAAATAAAATATTTTATACTAACCATGTAAAAATATGTCAAAAAGTGTTCTGAAAAATCATGTTCATTTATTAATTTAACGTTTTTATTAATTTTTAATCATAAAAAGAAACATAAAAAGTAAATGATTTGACCATAGAAAATGTGACGTCATATGCTAGCATTTCATACAAATTTGTACTGAGCGGCTCGTTTTTGACATTTCTTAAAAAGAGGCTGATTTGACTTCAGTCAAATACCCTATTAGCATCACCGTCCATAGCCTACTTCATACGAAAAGTAATAAATTGAAGTAGTCGTACAGGTTATGTATCTCGATAGCCTTGCGCAGAAGTCAGGCGTTGTTCATTTTAACTTGACATAATAGCTAATATTTAAACTGCAGTCACTGTATATTACCTGTGGCGCCATTCAATCTTAAGTAAAGCTCGCGTAAGGACGGTGACCTTACTATTGGTTTAACACGAATAAATGAAATTGTAGGTCAGATAACCTGATTGCCTTTGGTCAGAGACATCTTACATAATATTATATTATGACGTATTGTTTTGTTGGATGCTGGCGTTCTAGTTTTAATTTCATAAGAAAACCTTTTCAAACTTTAACAAATTTTACTTAACTTGGGTATAGGATTTATTATTATCATTTTGGCACTAAGGTCGCATTCTGACAAGCGTATTTTTAACGCGCGTTAAAAATACGCCACCCTGGCCTCTCGATGTAATTAAGTGATCTATTCCTAACCCCTTGTGTTGAAAATACGTCGCCGCTGCTCTGTTTCTATTGGTCGTAGCGTGATGTTATATAGCCTATAGCCTTCCTCGATAAATGGGCTATCCAACAGTGAACGAATTTTTCAATTCGGATCAGTAGTTTCTGGGATTACCGCGTTCAAACAAACAAACTCTTCAGCTTTATAATATTAGTTTAGATATAACAAAAAAACATTTTTTTTGTCTGTTTGTTCCGGCTAATCTCCAAAACGGCTGGACGGATTTTGACGGGACTTTCACTGTCTGACAGCTGATGATGTATGGAGTAATTTAGGCTTTATACCATAATATATTTATTTTTTATCATCACGCTAACGTTTATAGGGACCAGTACTGCAACTTCACGCGGACGAAGTTCCGGGCACGGTTAGTACTTAATAAATGAATGATTTTTGCAACGTTTTGTTTAAAATCTAGTCCACCATTCAGTACGAAGTAAATGGTACCTTCTTATCAAGCTATCGTTAAATATGTGATTCATTGGACAATACCGAGTGCTAGCGGATTCCATACATAATCGCATCGCTATTATTGCAAAACATCCTTGTTTCTATCAACACTGGATGATAACCAGCGATTAGCGCTGAGTTATGTAGTTTTGTACGACGTCAATTAACAAATAGCTATTTGGTAGTTTTCATACTTAAAGAAGTTTAATGTAGGAATTTAATTTTATTAAAAGAGCCGCAGTACAAAAAAGTATTGCAAAAACTGAGCATAAATGGCAAAAACAAGCTAGTATGGATATTACATAAATGAGAAATAATATTCAACCCAAGTAAAATTTAGTTAACAATTAGTTAACGTCGATTATTTCAAATCATAAACTAAAATATACCAAAAATAAGTCCTGTATATATTTAAAGTGGTCGTGTTTGATAAATAGATAGGTAGATTAATAAGGGAGGGATCCGTGAATCACCACGATTGAAGTAGTAAGGAAACGCTCTTAATACAACAATCAAAATGATTGATAGACCGCACTCAAAAAGAGAGACCTGCAACAAAGAAAATTAGTGACAGGTACTCTTACCAAGTCGAATGGTAGGCATCTCCGGACCCTTGACTTGCAATATTCCGCTTCCACGAAGTGAAACGACACGTGTTTCGCCTCTACACGAAGCATCCTCAGGACAGTTTGGCACCGACTGAGGATGCCTCGTGTAACACTAATTACTAATTTCTTAATTGCAGGTCTCTCTTTTTGAGTGCGGTCTGTCAATCTATTTCGGTTGTTGAATTAAGGGCATTTCCTTACTACTTCAATCGTGGTGATTCACAGATCGAGGGTGGGTGGTGAGATCCCTCCCTTATAATCTACTTAAGATGGATTTCCGCCATGTTACGCCTAATTCAATCGGTTATCTTAAATAGATAGGTATTTTATAATCTTTGCGTGTATTAATTTGTAGTAGGTACACAAAGAACCTTGTACTTTAAATGTATAGTAACAATAATAAAAAAACACTGGTCGATGACGTCATGTGGATAACATCAGCTTGGACTTTAAGTTCGATTATCGACGAACCACGTCCCTTACTAGGCGTGCAAAGATTAACACATGGGGTGGTCCATGTATACTAAATGCAATGTTATTCGCATAGTCATTCCCAAACCCATTTTCTAATTCCTTTTATTTGTGTAGTTTTTGTGATGATCGATGACTATTTGTTTTTTTTTTTTTTTAATAAAGACGACCCCGCAGTAGGGTACAAGCCATGTGTCGCGGGGGACTTTACAAACATACAATTCACGGGTACAAAATACACCCAGACTCGGAACAACAATTTGTGGATCACACAAAGTGGCGTCTCGTGTGGGAATCGAACCCACGACCTCTTGCGTAGCAGTCGGAAACACTCCCACCGCGCCACAGAGGCAGTCAAACTATGTGGGAGATTACACATACTTACAATAAGGAACATTTTATTCTATACTAGCTGACCCGCGAAACTTCGTATACGTAAATTTTCACCGTTTTTGCAACATTTTTCATTGCTGCTTCGCTCCTATTGGTCATAGCGTAATGTTATATATGGGCTTTATTCCTCGATAAATGGCTACCCAACAGAAAAAGATTTTTTTCAATTCGGACCAGTAGTTCCTGAGATTACCACGCTCAAATAAACAAACTCATAAGCTTTATAATACTAGTATAGATAAGTCAAAAAAATTACACTGCATTCAAAATTGCAAATAACCTAATATTGATTAGCTGATATCATCCCACACTTGTGGGTTTACGTATTCGAACAAACATGAGGGTCTAGCATTACGACCTTAAATGATGAATAATTCAAAAAACTATAACCCTTTGGGGACTTAAGATGCAATGAACGTATGAAGGTATGAAGCGGTAGCTTAATGGCTAAGGCATCGGTCTCGCAATCGTGAGGTCGTGGGTTCGAATCCTGGCAATTGTACTACCGACGTGAACCCAATCCTATCACAAGCTGAGCAGCTGAGCTTAGCTGGAGGCGTTAACAGGATTGCTAGTTATCTTTAATAAAAAAAATAAAAACAACGTAGTTACAGGCCAACATTTACGGATCGCACAAAGCTCTGTCCCGTATGGGAATTAAACCCACAACTTCTTACATAGCAGTCGCCCACGGTAACTAGAAATACTTGATTTTCGAATAAACTTTTATTTGGGACCCATTGGGACTAACTAAATATAAATTTATCTACAAACAACCTTTTAAGATCTAATGGCCCTCTTAATGGGTATCAATATCAAAGAAACTATTAAATAATATATTTTTATTAGGCACCCATCGCGCTCCCACTTAATCGCGTAAATTATTTAAAGGTACGAACCTTTTATTTACCCGACGTTTCGGTCGAATTGCACCGATTCGTACCATTAAATAATTCACGCGATTAAGTCCCGAAATATATATCTAATGTATAAAGATCGCGAAAGTTTGAAAAACAATACCCACTTATCTAGTTTACATTCTGCGAAAATAACAATATTTTGAATTTTATTTGTACTTACTTAAAGTAAATGAAAGAAAGCAGTTTGATATTCGGCAGCAGTAAGTTATCATTATCTACTCATATGCCGATGGCGATGGCGGGGTCATCAACCTCTGACGTCATTTACAGCTGATACTGCGAATGTGTGTCGCGTTTGGTCGCGTGTGATTATTACAGCGTTGCCTCGGTGAATGTTGTGACGTAACGATACGCGAATTTTACGCCTTTGTTCAAATTTGGACATTATTCAGTTCATTTGTGAGTAAAATTATCTGATGTTTTGGTAGGCACTAGTCTTTTGTTGTGTAAATAATCTATAGTTAATATATGATTATAATAAGTGTGAAAAAGTAGAATTTGTGTAAAGCCGGTTACAGAGAGCTTCAGTCCTAACGACCGCGAGGACTGGCCGTCAGTGTATGTGCTCACTTGACCACCAAACCGACCGATTTGCTACAGTTCGGTACGGTAGAGTACGGTCGTTTCAAAAGTGGTTCAGGTGTAGACTCATTTGTTTCCTCAGCGCGTTGGTCGGCCGACGGCAGGGGGGGTTCCTCTTATAAACCATCCGGAAGAAAATGTCTAACGAATGGGTGAAATCCGTATAAAAATCCGTTGCCTAATTTTGAAGATCTAAGCTTACAGACGAGGCAATCGACTTCATTTTGTACAATGTAAGGATAATTTCACGAAGACTACTTTTCCACTATTTTCAATGTATTCATTTCATCCAACTATTGTTGACTATACAACAAGTAGTTCTAGACCAACTTATTAATTGTATTTTGAGAAGTACAAAGGAAAATAGCGTACAATTTTTGCGTTTTCCCATTCCCGATCTTGTCTATTAGACACATTTATTACATATTTCGGTATTGTATACATTTTTTTTAAAGATAAATAGCAATGTGGGAATGTGGTCCCACACTACTAATAATCCTGTCAACACCTCACGCGGGTAAAAAGCGAAAAAAATCATTTAGTTTCAAAGAGACACGCCCAAATATAAGGTGGGGTTGACATATTAGGTCCTCGAAAGAAAGTTTTTTTCGGAGAAATTATTGGACAAACATACAAACATTTTTTACTCCTTAAAGCTGTTTAGAAGCCCTAATCGATCATCCTCTCAGGTATAATTAGGACAGACGGCTAATTTTTTTGAGGGGATTTGGCCTAAATATTTTAAGCTTAGCTCATAACTAAAATAACCAAGATTAAAAATGCTATAGCTCTACAGCTATAGCATTTTTAATCTTGGTTATTTTTACTAATGTAAAAACAAATAAAACCATTGGTTCAAAGGATCGTGATTCTGTCTCTATCTATAACACCAACATCTATGAATGTTTGTTGATGAGATTTAGTGAATGTTGGTGATACAACAAAATTTAAAAATTAAGCTCAAACAAAAAAAATATAATTATAAATCCGAGCTCCATGGCAATCTCACTCGAACACTCACACTCTAGGACTCTGGGACAAACGTTATTTATTTTTGTATGGGTTGAATCTTTTTTGTTTTTATCACAATAGTTAACCGACAATATTTATTCAAAGTTAATATAGTCATTACCCCCGGAATTACCCTGTTTCATACATTACCTGAATCTAGGTAGGTATCCCATATAAATTTACTGTAGATAGGTAGACGAAAGGGCAAATCCTTTTCCTTGTCTATGTCTTGTACAAGAATGTATCTTTAAGGTTTGTATGAAAGAACATTTCTTGAAAAGTGATGAGGACTGCTGAAAATTTGGTTTTAAAATTTATTAATGTGACATTATTTGAGTTCGTCAAATAACACCCGTCCGTGCGGCGGCTCGCTAGCTAGGAACACTATTAGGACTTCCTTGTCTGTCCGTCCGTCTGTCACAGGGCTCTATCTCTTGAACCGTAACCAATAGGCTTGGTTGCACTCCGGGAGTGCCAGCGAGAAAACTTGAACATTAAATTACATACTGATGAAATTTGAATAATATTTTTCGATCTTAATAATAAATAAATAAGAAATATTTATGATTTCCCATCTGAGCTATAATAACCTTGTCCTCTACAAGGTGGCGATATATACCTTCGTATTGTATTAATATTGTAGCAGTTTTTCATTGCTCTCCCTCCGTCTTACGAATTTTCGATCAGGTCACGAGGCCTGACGTGAGTTTAACATTTTTTACCATCCACAATGCCAAGTGCAAATGCACAACGCCGCTAAAGAGGGTTTCACTTCAAATATACGTTAATTAAGTTTTTGTTTAATTGTTAGCAATGTTATACAAGCAGTGACCTTTGATTACCGTGAAGCCACGTCATCAGCTGTTAGAGTTGTTGCCACTCAGACAATAATACTTTCAACGAAGGTGTATATCATCGGTGGGGAAGCGTGTGTCGGCCGCTTGTCTCTTTGTTTCCATTACACGAGTGTTCTTTGTACTGTATGTTTAATGTTTATATTTAAACGGCAGAAAGTGTGAATGTTATCGTGCATCATCGAATACTTCAAGAACCTTTAAAGTCAAAGTAATTTATTCACATGGATAGCAAAAAAAAAAAAATAGATCGTACAAAGAACTACGCTAAAAACAACAAAAATATTAACTTCTTTATGGAGCCGTCGGGAAAAACAAGCTCATTGTGGGATAATAAAAGATAATATAAGATAAAGCTTAAAAAAAACTCGTAGAAATCATATCAACTTATATGATGAGTGGGTTTATTTTCAGCGGCGGTAGCCTAATGGCTAAGGCATCGGTCTCGCAATCGTGAGGTCGCGGTTTCGAATCTTACCCATTAAACTACCGACGTGAACCCACTCCTAACACAACTCTTTGAGCTTAGTTGGGGGCGTTAACAAGATTGCTAGTAATTTGGGATCCAATCCCACATTGCCAGTTATCTTTTTTTTTTTTAAAGTGGGTCTCCCCAGTAGATACTGAGGGTGATTGCCATAATTGTCACGCTTTGCAAGCGGATTGGCGATCGCAGAAAGGCGCTTAAAGTAGTATTAGAGGAAGTAGTATTAGAGGAGTAGTAATAGTAGCAGAGGACGCTGCTGCTTCCTCCGAAGTGAAGAATAATGCAATGAGATACAGGTAAGTATCTCATTGCATTATTATTGTCTATTACAGTTATACCTCAAGGTCCTATGTAGATCTCTTACTATTATTTCCTATCCAGATTATGTACCTATTAAGTAAACAGATTTACTGTGTGATTTGATAATTATTGATTCTTAATGATAAATAATTTTTAGTTTACGAGTGCTAGCCACAAAACTTCTCTGAGAATGTAAAATGTATTGTATTGTAAACAATGCTATCAACTGCCCATACACTAATGTTGAAATGAAATGAAATTAAATGATTTATTTTGCAATCATTTGCATCTTTTACAAAGGTATAGGTTTGTAGGTACTTATTACATAGGTATTTATATTCACTTTTGTTTCAAAAGTCATTAACCTATTAGTTAAATTATTTTACCCAGTTGTCAAGATATTTGAATCTATATCTATATCTATACATATAATAAAACTGTAAATTTCACGTGTCTGTACATGGCCGAACTTAGTGAAAAAAAATATTAGGAAATGTTCGAAAAGAGTATTTAAACACTTTGCTGCATTTTTAGAAATGTCTGTCTGTCTGTCTGTCTGTCTGTCTGTCTGTCTGTCTGTCTGTTTGTTTGAACACGCATCACGCAAAAACTACCGGACAGATTCGGTTGCAATTTTGCACGTGCAATCTAATAGATGCAGATTAACATTTAGGCTATAAATTATTACGCTTTTTCCCATAGGAGCTAAGCAGTAAGGGATAATGTCTGTAGCTATTTTTCGTTATAAAACAGTAACTACTTGACGGATCGTTATGAAAATTTGCAGTTTTATAGTAAATACTATAGGACATTATTTACACTATGAATCATTACGCTAACGTCTATGGGGAACGAGTAGCAACGTATTTTTTGTCGCACCATAATGGTTTATCACAAAATTTTCCACAATTAGACATTATCTATAATTGTAACCTATGGAATACATAACTTCACGCTAAAACTAAAAGAAGCTAAACACAACATTTTTAAGTTTCATAAGAACAGTTATTTTGACATGATAAGTAGCAAACAGTATAGCCTCGAAGCTGTGCTAGCGGACTTTGACGACGAAGTCCCAGGCTCGAATCTGATGTCTTTTTGTATTTTTTTAAATTGTCTTTATCCTTTTTTAATATTTTTCTCAATGTTTTAGTTATTTTTTCGACCGTAGGTAACTTATTTACTTTGGTTATTATTTTTTTATATTAAAAATCAAGTAAATTATGAACCTAGGTAAGTTAATTATAGGTATTGCATGCACTGCTGAGAGTAATGAATTAATCGTAGTAGAAATGAAAAACAATATTACATTATAATTAAAAAGTATTCGACATTTTCCAGAAATGATGTGTTCGTCTAAAAAAAAGACATTACACACGAAAAAAATACATGTAGCGCCATCTATGAAATCAAATTGTTCACCGTGATCAAATAATTTTGATCACGGTTAAACAACGGCAACATTCTTGAAAGTAGATGGCGTTGTATTCAATAACGTTCTATACTTAGTAAAAGAAGTTTTAAAAAGAAACACATTGCTATGATTTTTAGAAATGTTTGTCTGTCTGTCCGTTTGTTTGACCACGCATCACACAGGTGCATCGAGGATCATGTTTTGGGGTTATGGAAGGAGATCACGTGTTCATCAATTCAACGATAATAAATGGCTTAACATCAGTCAAGTGTGAGTAGTTCGGGTGACGGGAGGAGGGGGGTGGGGGGTCGTTGTCTGTCAACCGTACCTTTAGGGATATCTGACATTTTCGCGGGCATGACACACATGACACGCTCTGTGTTTGTTTACTAAAGTGTTACAGCAGTTTAATATGCATTTCAGTTGTATATCTTAGCAGACAAAGGAAAATCCTGAAAAAAACATTTTATTAGTATTGCGTTGTAACACTGTATGAAATACACCCCATTTTTAGCCAAAATGGCAAAACAGAACCCTTATGTCCGTCCGTCCGCAGCTTAGCTCAGAGACTGTTAGTGCTAGAAGGTTGCAACTTTGGCATGAATAAATTACTAACGCCGATAAAGTGAAAGAATAAAATCTTGAAAATCATTATTTTTTTAAGTGTACCTCTCTTTTAGGTAAAATGGGGATGTGATTTTTTCTCACCTACCTACCCCATCGTGTGTGAGCGAATAGGGTTTCTGAAGACTATTTTTAGATTTAAGGATTCCTTTGTGTATAATATTAGGCTTTATAGTGAACATTTTTGTTAGAGTCAAGTGTCCCCCTGCCAGCTAAATGATTGATGTTGGGTATGTGAAAAAAATTAGGGTAGTAGTATAAATACTAAAATTATAAGGAAAACTATCAGAGTTAAGTAGGCTTAGGCTTTACAAGATTATGATGTCATGGGAATTCACAACATTTTCGTACAAATTCTATTGAAAATTATTAGGTAATACGTAGGTATATTGTTGAAAGAATGAAACAAAAACAACAGAAAACCCACTTCTTAAGCCGCACACCAAACTAACTATCTAAAAGAATAGAACAGATCGATTTTTATTTAGTACACAGAAGACATATGTATAGACATTATTATAATTTAACAGGAAAAGTCATGCAGAAGATAAAAATAAACAATAAATAAAACAGTAAAATAATAAAAATAACAATAGACAAAAAGAAAACAAACACAAATTAATAACAAAAAACACAATTAACGAATACATAGAGGCTGTATTTGGTACTTATTTATTTTCACAAAGCTTTTGTGTGTTGAAGCTATCAACAGATGAATATATATGACGATTCTCCGCTGCTGAGTCATATCGCGGTTCACCCGACAGGACTGTTTCCAACATATTTATACAAAAGTTATTTCGTAACCTAAACTACCTTAATTTAAACCCGACTTTCACGCGAACGAAGTCGCGGGCACAGCTAGTACATAATATATTTAATTACATTTTGGACCTTGGCCTTATTACATTTAGCCAATAAAGACCAGTAGCCCCATTAAGTTACAAAAGTACTTATGTGGAGGAGGTCGCCTTATTTACTTTATTTGAGTGGTTTCTTATCATTGTTAGTACATTTTTAACATTAACTACCTAGTAACTACTACTTAGTTAAATAAAAAAATAAATTTAATTCAGTGCTAGAGAAACGTCGCGGTAGGACGACCTCAAGTCAGATGGATCCACGACCTAAAAAGGTCACTGGGATGAATTCGATGCGGAAGGCAGAGTAAATTCGGAGAGGTTTATGTTCAGCAGTGGAAATTAAATAATTTTTAACTTCGAACTGTCCCATTTTGAACATGCTTAAGATGATTTTTGACATTAAGAATGATTAGTTCTTCACTTGTTAGACATTTTGAACGTACGGGTTTTGTTATTAGCCATTTCTTTTTTGGCATTCTATTTTACCTAATATATTCGTATTTGTTGGGTATGACTTCAAAATTAAATTGATAAAATCGAGTTATAATCTCAGTTAATAAGTCTTGCTTCTCTAGCTGTTAAACTTTAGTGATCAAAACCGGTATGATAATGTCAATCAATTAGGTAGATAAGGAAGTACTTAGGTACAAGGTTTTAGCTAAGACGAAAAAACGCTGAATCATTTAATCTTCTAAAACACTTTTATATTATTTCCTTTTCGCTTTAAATATTTTGTCTATAATTCATTTATTAACCATAAATAAAATTCTAACTTGCCAATATCTGTACGTAAGAGGCATTGTACAAAAGCAGTAGAAGCCGAAAGCATTATTTTAAAAAACATTATCTGTCTGTCGGTATATTTAGGTATACGCGGATCATGCAAAAACAACGGCACCAAATTGGATGCAGTTTTTTAGTAGGTATCAATGTTCTGTGTTCTGTGGTTTTTACAAACGTATTGTTGTGGATCTAACTTAAAATCGTGTACTCTACTGTACTGTACTACATAATTGTGTCGGTCAGTACGGAGAAATTAAAAACTACAGTCCTACAATATTATTTTTATTGTTTTAAAGCAAATTTAATTATAAGTAGGTACCTATTTTATTAAACAAATGATGAGATGATAATAATAATAAAAATGATTTATTTACTTAGGAAGCAAAATACTACACTTGTGAAAAGTCGATTCTAAGTACATTTACTTGTAATGCCTATTCGCAAACAATAGGTAAAGCCCGAGAAAAGAACAGGCAATAAAAACTCGTGGCCACTCTTTTCAAATTGCCAATGTTTACAATGTTTCTCTGTTTATAAACTGTATATGCAGGTAAGGTGCTGCCACCATTATATTATACACCATATTAGAGGACTGATGCAAAAAAAGAGGTCAATAATATTAGAAGAGTACACGAGATTGGATACATCAGCCTCAATGGGCACAACATAGTAGGAGCATCCACTTACGATGTAAAAACTTTACGTGCTTAAATATTGGCCAATTTACTGCTACTTAATGAAAAAGTATACATGTTTTGCAAAAGAAAGAAAAGAAGGGCCGATGATTCTTAAAATGCTGAACTAAGATATTAAACGAAAAACAAAACGTTTTTTTAAATATAATTGTTTGTCTACCGTAGGTATTTAATTGTCTTTTTACCCGACTGCGGACGAGGGTTAGTGTTTGACGCGCATGTATGTATCATCCTGATGTTACTATGTCCGCACAAAACTCCTCAACGGCTCACCCGTTTTTGATAAATGATCATTAAATTTCATCTTGATAACGCAAGTGTCACTGGGTACTAAAAATTCTCAAAAAATCCAAATGGTGGATTTTATGCCGCGTACTCGAGTACCTAGGGTATAACATCAAAGGGCTTTAAAAGGTGAATACGAAAATATATGTGTATCGTCTATACGCCTAAAAAATATTTGAACTTTGAACTGGCAAATCATAAAAAACAATGTTAGTAATAAAACAAATAGTTCTTATTAAATCACCTTGTAATTATCTTACAATGACTGAGAAGTACAATTTTTCTTATACATACTACTAAACTAAAAAAACCCGCCTGCAAAAGACAGAAATAAGATACCCGTCATATTTAATATCATGCAGTTGGAGACATTATTGAATGCTGTTGAACTTAATATTGTGTCTCCGACTGCATGCTATTTAAATATGAATGGTATCTTATTTCTGTCAGTTTGCAGGGGGTTCTTTGTTTTTATTTTTTTATATAATACGTAAGTGTTAGAAGAAAACAATTAGGACTTTTATTCACAAATCGCAAGCGAAATATTAATATAGAACAGATTACATCATCGTGTGTGTCAATTATCTAATGATTTCATTGATAACAATATCTAAATTGACAGAATACAAGGTCATTTTTTAGGGTTCCGTAGCCAAAATGGCAAAAACGGAACCCTTACAGTTTCATCATGCCCGTCTGTCTGTCTGTCTGTCCGTCCGTATGTCACAGGCATTTTACTCAATGAATCTTGATGAAATTTGGTGAAAATGTGTCTTGTAGTAGCCGCTACTTAGTTTGATAGCTAAATAATAATAATAAATATTTTTAGGGGGGGGGGGGGCACTCTATAGGTACATGTAACAGAAGCTGATTTTTTTTTTAATAATGAACATGAACGTGTGGTACATCATTCGACAGGTCTTTTAAAAACATTTTAAGGTTCACATCAAACTTTTTTGATTGAGTGAATATTTTTGGAAATAATCGCTCCGAAAGTTGTAAAAATCGTGCCCGAGGAGGGCCCATAACGTTTGAACCGTGTGACCAAAAAATATGGAAAATATCACAAAGATTTATAATAAATACTTTAAACTAAAATTTGGATAAGATCGGATACCTTCATTGAGTTATTGCCAAAAAAATGCGTTTCTCAACAAAAGGGCATAAGTGCCATGAACATACGCTCTTCTGCTGATGCAATTGTTCAAGGCTGCGGAACCCTACACTGAGCATGATCCGTCATGCTCTTGCCCGGTTTTTGTTTTATCTGTTAATGCCAAAGATAATAGATGTTAATGCTTTTATGTTGGTAATAAGTGGTACTGGGTATTTAATCACGTGCCTTTTCCGTTTTCGCGGCAAACCCGTCGGAACAGTCAAAATCTTGTCTTAATGGTAAATAGAGAGCTGCGTTTAGAAATGCATCAACGCGCATGAGCGGCGGACATCTTTGAGCGCACCGCGCAGGCGTCAGTTCACACGGGCTTAAACGTGAATAAAAAGAAACTGATTACGGACCCTAAACTATAACTAGATCTCAGTAATAGGGTATTTGACTAAAGTCAAATCAGCCTCTTTTTAAGAAACGTCAAAAACGAGCCGCTCTGAACAAATTTGTATGGAATGCTAGCATATGACGTCACGTTTTCTATGGTCAAACTATTTACTTTCAGTGTTTCTCTTTATGATTATAAATTAAGTAACACATTAAATTAATAAATGAACATATTTTTTAGAACACTTCATGACATATTTTACCTGGTTATTTTAAAATATTTAATTTTAATAGTAGTCAAATACCCAATTATATAAAAGCAGCAAACGTGACAGGTTTTAATATAAAATCTCTCGAAATAAGATAGAAATTACAATAATATATCAAGAAATAAACGATTCGAAGGTCAGTACAATTCATATTTATACTAATTACCAATGGTAAGTCTTAATAGTCTCATATAATATCTTCAAGTGCACCAGAACGAGTTGATGTAGGTATCAATGACGTCAAGAGAGGTTATCAGAGTTATTATAACGAACCGCGGAAACTCAGCAAGCGATCATATAGGTCAAACTCACATGTAAATAGGCGCCTGTTGTGCCATGCTATATGAGGGGGTTAGATATAAAAACGAACCAAACACTTCCATTAGATAAGCAACGATTTGAATATTTAAAAAACCGAGCAAGAGCTTGTCGGACAATGCTCAGTGTAGGGTTTCACAGCCTTGAATAATTGCATCAGCAGAAGAGCGTATGTTTATGGTACTTACGCCCTTGTGTTGAGAAATTCAGTTTTTTAGCAATAACTCAATGACGGTATATCCGATCATGTCCAAAATAATTTTAGTTTAAGGTACTTACGGCCTTTGTGATTTTTGTTATATTTTTTGGTATATTTTTGGTTTGGGGGTGGGGGGGGGGGGGACACGATCTATGCAACTTTCGGAGCGATTATTTCCAAAAATATTCACTCAATCAAAAAAGTTTATTAGAAAACCTTAAAACGTTTTTGAAAGACCTGTAGAATGAGGTCTATACGTTGATGTTTGCTGAAAAAGCATTTTTCAGCTTCTGTTACATGTAGGTATACTCCATACCTACATGTAACAGAAGCTGAAAAATGTTTTTGCCCACCCTAAAATATTTATTTTTATTATTTAGCTATCAAACTAAGTAGCGGCTACTTCAAGACACCTTTTCACAAAATTTCATCAATATTTATTGAGTAGTTCTTAGGTAAAATTCCTGTGACATACGGACAGACAGACAGACGGACATGACGAAACTATAAGGGTTCCATTTTTGCCATTTTCGCTAAGGAACCTTTAAAATATGAGGTAGGTACATAAGAACAAATTGTCAGTGACAGAATCCACATATTTATATTTCTAATGATAAAAATAATTAACTATGTTAGTTGCGTAATTTGTAACACCAAATATTATATATAAAACACGATAGGTATCGTTGCAAACAATCAATTCTATAATAAGTACCTTTATTAATCGATCAATTATAAGTATTCTAGCTTTCGGTCGCGGCTTTGCCCGCGTGGATCTTGTATCTCCATACACACTTTGGACCCCGTTTTATCCACTTAGGAGATGAATTTAGAGAAACCCTTCCTTAGCTTAACCTACTAACTGCGTGCCAAATTTCTGCATAATTTGTTCAGTGGTTTGATCTGTGTGTTGATATATCAGTCAGTCAGTAACAGTTGCCTTTTATAATACTACAACAACAAAGACGAATATTTATATCTTTAAATATATATTTCTTGTGTGCGTGTGTATGTCACTGAACTCTTCCTAGACGGCTGGACCGATTTTGATGATTTTTTTTGTGTGAGTTCGAGGGGATTTGAGGATGGTATAGATTCACAATTGAACCCGATTTACAAAAAAAAAAGAGTCGAGACGAAGTTTGCCGGGACAGCTAGTATATTTATATAATCGTAAGAATTATCTGGATAACTCGTGTATAAGACCATTATAACATGACTTAATTTTCTCTTTACAGGTAGTAAACAAATTCTCCATGGCGTCAATGGCAGACTGCGTCCAAGGCAGCTCATCGCAATCATGGGTCCCTCTGGCGCGGGCAAGTCCACTCTTCTCGATGTCTTGTCGGGCTACCGTATCACTGGCGTCGGAGGTGCAGTGTTCATCAATGGCAGAGGAAGAGATTTGAGTAGGTCCTTCGTGAAATTTATTAAGACTATTTTGCCTTCCGCTAGTACATCTATATATATATATATATATATATATATATATATATATATATATATATAAATGAATGTCTGTCTGTATGTCCTTTATAGAATCGAAAACTATGCATTTGATCATGTAATGATCTTCAGTAAAGTGTTGTGCATGAGCCCACGGAGGTTTCTGAGTTGGTACGACCAATCTTCAATAGATGGCGCCACTATCATTCCAATGTATCTCTCTCTTTCTCTCTCTCTATATATATATATATATATATATATATATATATACATATATAAATGGAGTAATAAAGCGCCCAGAGTACAGCTAGTAGTTAATATCTATGCATATTAACAATTATCAAACAAACAAGTTGATCACAATCTGTTAGTAGTAAAACACGGTAGCCGAAATTTATTGCACGTGCACAAAGATATAAAAGAGGTCACGTACATTCATTATGTGAAAATTCGTGTTGCATTAACTATGTCTCTTCAAATAGCTCTACAAATAACGTCAATAAAATGATTAGATTGCATGCATCGTGGTATTACTTGTTTATCAACGAAATAATTAGCTCTGAACCAAGGACCCGGATTCTAGCGGTAAGATAAAACTAGCGTAGCCTACAATTTATTAACGGCATTCTAAGTTCTTACCAAGATCAGGTGAAATCTAAAAACCTATTTACGTAAAATTACATTGATTTAAAATTAAAGGCCAAAAAAATATGCTGTACCTAGTTATTCTATAATATTGTCATAGCACAGGAAACTATCCTGCTCTGTGGTATGACAATAAGATCAACTTGTTATCTATCTATACTAATATTATAAAACTAAAGACTTTGTTTGTTTGTTCGAGCGCGATAATTTCAGGAACTACTGGTTCGAATTGAAAAAATATTTTACTATTGAATAGCCCATTTATCGAGGAAGGCTATAGGCTATACAAAATCACGCTGCGACCAATAGGAGCGGAGCAGCAATGATGCAAAAACGGTAAAAACTGCGCGGGTCAGCTAGTATTTAATACAGTATAAGATGCTTGGGTCAATAATTACCCATCTAGTAATTATTGACCCAAGCAGAGCAGCCCCTGCGTTAAATTACGCGTAATGATATAGGTCTCTAAGCGACACTTTTATACTGGTTTGACAAGTAGGTATGTACCTATTCCTTGCGTGGCCGTGATCGTGTCTTTGCACCTTACCAAGTAAGGTAATTTAGCTTTAGTTGCATTTATGTGATAGGTACCTAGGTACTACTGTACACCTTTACGGTTTCTGTCAGGGCAGGTTGTGTTCGAAATCATATAGCAGATCCATGCACTATAATATTTCTTATTCTGCATGTAACACTCTACGTTGTCAACTATTTTTTCTAAATTCAATTTTATTAAATTCTGGGCAATTTATTACATTTATATTCATTTGAAGCTTGCCGATTTTATAAAAGGGTAAATTCCTGAAGAGTACTTACCTAATTTTACTCCCTTAAGGGAATGTATAATTTGTAAGCTACATAATTAATTATAAGTAAAGTTTAAACTGCTGCACTCTTAAGGCCGTATCCTGACCAAATAACCTTGAGCATTGACTCCCTCTTTGCCGCACAGGAGCGAATACTCTCAGTTTTCGGAGTAAAATCTTTATAAAATAAAATTTTGGTCGTTCTATTAGTTGATATTTCTGTTTGGATAAAGACCAGATAGTTCCATAATAGTGCACAAAAAAAAACGGCTCCCGCTGGGTTTTGCACGGGGTAGCGCCTTAACCGTAACAATTAGTAATATTTGTAATTTCTGGATAACAGAATTATCATATTCTAAAGCACATACTATATTCACTACAAATGTTAAGTTGAATTCATTAAACTAATTACCATTTCTTATTGAATTTCAGAACGTTTTAAAAAAATGTCATGTTACATCCAACAAGATGATCGCCTGCAAGGTTTGCTAACAGTTGGAGAAAATATGGCGCTGGCTGCTGACCTAAAATTATCCACAAAACTTGACAAATACGAGAAAGGAGAAATTGTAAGTTGAATTGCCATATCTGTTAATTTTACATCAATGTAAGTATTGTTTCCATCAATTCGGCTAGTAACCGTCTACGAGGAAGTTTTGTAGGTAATATCTTAAGGACACAGTCCTGATCACCAAGGTAGTAGGAGCATGGACCGTAGGTATATCTCGGTACGCCTCACTCTAAATGACAACCAACCGGCTCTCGTCATAGTCGTCGAGCTCTCGTTATCAGATTTAATTAAATATATCAAACATTTTCTTCTTTGTGCAGTCACGTAAAAAGGTCAATTTTGCTGATGGTATTTGTTATTTAATATCGCTTGTAATTCCACTAATTCACACAAATATAGTATAAAGTAATGACTTGACCTAACCTAATTCCGCCAAATTGCAAGAAGTCTTGAATGAGCTGTTGTGTTCTTATAAACGTTATGAGTAACATTAAGTGATGTGTCGATTTTTATACATAACTACGTACGTCAGTCTTGTCTGCTGTCACGCCCGCCAGCGTGGATGTCGGTTACCGCGAAAAAATATCATAATCTTCAAACTTCCGGTATCTCTATCTACTTCTTATTCTATATTTTGTAATATTTCTAAAATCGTTGTATGGGTTTCTAACCTTCTTCAAGCGTCGGTAGCCTAATGGCTAAGGCCACGGACTCGCAGTCGTGAGGTCACCGGTTCGAATCTTACCCATTATACTACCGACGTGAACCCACTCCTAACGCAAGTCATTGAGCTTAGCTGGAGGGGTTAACAGGATTGCTAGTAAATATGTTATCTAAAATCTTTAACTAAATAAAAAAAACACCAAATAGACAGATCCTTCATCTCACTCCTGTTTTCCACTTCTCCGCGCGCATTTCTGTTGCTTCTAGGTATTCCTTTTTATAACATACTATGATTATTCCATGACTCCTAAAATTACAATTATTTTTTTCTAAAAAAAATTTAAATAATTACTATGTTGGAATGGAATTGGTGTATTTTTTCTGTTCTGACTCAAACCGAATAAAGGGCCGTATTGTACTGACGACACAAAATTTATATTTTTATTTGGTTATCTTGGGTATTCTGTAAGTAGAGCAAATTACCTTTTATAATAAGATACCTACAAAAAACAAAATAAAGTAAATTTTGCGACAATATAGGAGTTTAATAATTCTTTTTTCAGATTTAAATGTATCTCTTATTCTTTTTATTGAGACAAGGCTGATGGCAAATTCACAGACAAATCATTTGATGTATTTATTAAAAATAATTTAATTTCCTTTGTTACAGACTTATATGCTTTATAGTTGTGTTGCTAGTATAGTACAGTATGTAGGTACAAATAAACTTCCTCTATCTGATCTAAACCGATTATTAGGTAGCAGAAACATAATAGTTGAGTAATTTTATTTCTGCTGGAAGGTAGACTGACCTATGCATTAATACATTTTTTATAACGCCTACGTTACGCCGTGTGCTAAAAATCCATGTAAACATGCATGTTGCTCGCCGGTGCAATTGGATTCGTCGGAGGACGAGGTTGTGTTAAAATCTTTGATTATTTAGGTATTAACGGTATACCACTCAAAGAATTCATTAGAAAACTGACAGTAGGCGAGGTTCTCGCAAAGGCACTTCCATCACGAGACTGATTAGTTGTGCCAATATCTCTATCATGCCTTCAACTCACTACTTTAGACCGACACGTGGCTAACTTATTTTTTTGCTTATAATGTTTACTTATATTATATGTTTAGATAGAAGACATTCTCACAAACTTGGGTCTATACGAGCACATGAACACCAGAGCGGCACAACTGTCCGGAGGACAGAGGAAACGGCTCTCCATCGCGCTGGAGCTCATCAACAACCCTCTCATTATGTTCCTAGACGAACCCACTACGTAAGTAACAACTCGTAACAATTTTAATAAATTAAAACCTGTCCTGTAAGTAATTATTGAAGTACATTATGGGAAATTTCAACGTGTTGCCTGTAATGTATGCGCTGTTAGTTTCCCGAAAATAAAGCAGTACTAGCAGTGGAAGCTCTCTCCCCGAAACTAAAAGTTTTCTTAACTTCTTGGGTCTAATTAATTTTTAGGCACAATAAACTGGGATCTCCTGTAATTTTTCTTGAATAATAACTCATTTATTTTATTTTTGGTAAAACCACAGAACAAGTAATAGTACTACAGTAGTAAAATCTTTGTTTTTATTTGAATAGAGTAGGTAGGACTTCTGGCTCGTTAAGTACATAATTCCACAATAGGACATATTATGACGAATCTAGTGCTAGTAGGGCTAGTGTGTTTCAAATGTAGTCAAGAAGTTGTCTGTACAAATTTAACAAAAACATTTATAACCATAGGAAGCAAAACGCGCTGTAAAAATACGTCTGTATTATACGATCGACCTAGTCCGATAGTCGGATCTGTAATATTGGCAACATAAACGTTCCGTGTAATTAATTTTTCGAAGTGACTTCAATTAAAAGATCATGGTCACGACCGCTTCCAACCATCAAACAGTCGTAACCTCCTGATTTGAATAAAAATATTATGTATTCAAATATTTATTTTATTTTAATTGGCTCACCAACAATAGATGTACATTATAAGGACTCAGATTTAAAATATGTATTAACTTAAAACTAGTTTAACCATTAATTATAGATAAGTACAAATAAACAATAGGATAATTTATTTAATTAAAACTAATAAAAGCAAAATTTATCTCGTGGGAAATCCCTCAGACATGTTTTTGGTTTCTAACCTAAGTTTTTCTCACGCTATTCACCCACAGTCAGTGTTTTGTTTAAACTTAGGTGTCCAAAGACTTTACCTCCTTGTAACAACAGAATTTAACAGAAGACCCAAAACATGATGGCACGGAAGTATCTCCATTCTTCTTCTCTTTTTTCCTAGCAGGCTCAATGGGGGGGAGGCTCACAGTCTAAATAAATTACTATCAGGCATTGTTTTATCTTAAAACGAAAAGATGGACCTGTTTAGGGAAATTATTGTGAAAATGGTTTATGCTGTGACCATTTTAACAACAATTTTATGTCTTGGACTTTCTTTGAGCTAGTTTTATGTGTGCGCCCTTCAGCCCAGTCGTTAAAAAATCATTATTTAATGTATTTACTACCGTTATTGAACACATAAGATTTATCAGTGCATTCTTTGTAATAATGTGATTAAGACTAGTACCTACTTATGTAATTGTAACAATTATGACGTAATTCATACCTACATAGCATCCGGTTTGTAGATATACGATAATCATGTTGATTTGCTTTTTATATTGGCACCTATATCACGAGCTACATTAACCACTATTCTGTGTATTAACCTGCGAATCATATTTAGGTAGTTTCAATCTCACCTAATGGTTTGGAAGCTTTAGCTTAGGTAGTTTCAATCTCACCTAATGGTTTAGAAACAGTCACCGTATTCCTAAGATTAGTCGAGATAACCAGACAGACAAACAGATATGACACATTTTTTTAAAATCAGTTCTCATTTTCCTTATTTGGTTGGTTTCCAAAAAGTCAGTTTTGAGATTTTCCGTAACTGGATATTTGCAAAACAAGTTAAGTGTCCCTAATTTGTTATTTTGTTTGCGAGAGGTTGTATTGCAACTAGGTTTGTGTTCCACATACAACAGAGGTTAATTCATAAATATTGATTTCAAGTCTGTAATTGTGTCCATTATGTTTGTAAAGTTCTGCGCGACACAGGTCTTGTATCTTGTATTTTGGATAATAAATAAGTCCGATTGTGTATGGGATTGTAACGATAATTTACTCAAATTACCTATTTTTTTTTATGATGTTTCAGAGGTTTAGACAGCTCCTCCTGCACACAAGTAGTCCAGCTCTGCCGGAGCTTGGCACACCAGGGCCGCACCATCGTGTGCACGGTCCACCAGCCCTCTGCCTCTCTCTTTGCTCTGTTCGACCATGTGTACGTCCTCGCAGCAGGCCAGTGCATGTACCAGGGCACCACACGAAACCTCGTGCCATACCTTGACCAGGCGGGCATACCTTGCCCGATTTATCATAACCCTGCTGATTATAGTAAGTGTCAAATCAAATTTATAATACAAAGCCATAATTTTCTTGCCATATTCTTCTCTTATATGGCGCCAATTTCAATTGTTGAATAAATTATTTTTGATCTGATTTTAATTGAGTATCTGTAAAATCAATTATATCTTATGGCTGACTATTTCCATGAGAGCAATGGCGTTCGTCCATAATTCATCAATTGATTAATTTCAGAGAAAATGTTTTAACAAAAAGTTTGAATACAAACAGGGGAGACCAGGGATGAACCTAATATCTCATTGAACTATTTAAATATCAACATTCTAATGAGTATACCTACGTGATAGATTGGTTTTTCAGCTATCTATTAACATCAGAATAAATTCAACTGGTATTACAGATTTTAACAAATTAACAAAACGGGAAGTTTCTTAGAACTATCCCTACCGAGAGGGTTGGTTGTAACAGTGTGAATAAAAATAAAGTTACTAGCTTATCTAAATAATTTACTTGGAATCAACCTTTCAGGTCCTAATCAATATTTAATAGTTCCTTTTCAGCGCAGCCACAAATGATTTCATTTCAATGAAGATAAGTAGTGGCTTATCTTCAGTGGAGCTTCTAGTAGGGACTTTAGTTTCCTATTATTTCCTTAAAATGTAGGTACATTAAAGGTCGAGCAGATTCCATTGGTTCCTTAAACATTTTGTCGCATGTGACTCGACGTGCAAATCTTACACAAACGTTTACAAATGTTAAAAAAAAAAATATGAAAATAAACAATACTTAATTATCCAGGTCAGACAGCGAGTAAAATGATATTTCTAGTAACACTGATTTTAGTTTCTTATACAAATAAATGGAAGGGCAACAAATTTATTTCCTAGGCAAAGCATTAAAGCGCCCACACATAGCAGTATATTTATTTAAAAACATTGTAGTCCTGGGTACTTTAGATAACACAATTTTCTATCTGGATTCCTTGTCAATACTCAGATCAATAGTCAATACGGCTTTTTTAATGGAAGTTATTTATTACTAGCTTTTGCCTGCGGCTCCACCCGCGTGGAGGTCGGTTATCGCGATAAAAACTATCCTATGTCCTTCCCCGGGACTCGAACTATTTCCAGACCAAATTTCATCTAAATCGGTTTAGCTGGTTGAGCGTGAAAGCGTAACAGACAGACAGAGTTACATTCACATTTATTATTTTAGTATGGATTAGTATGTATATTGCTAACTTTGTCGAAGTGTGATTTTCAGTTTAGGTGTCTATCTATGACAATACCGAAAAATGTTGTCTCTTTGGTTTCTGTTATTTGCTGACCTTTGTATATGACCTGTAGATTATTATTGGTAAGCCATTTTATTATAGTACTAGCTGTCCCGCGCAACTTCGTCTGCGTAAATTTTCACCCTTTTTTTATAATCCTATGTTACTTCTAATACCTCCAAGAATATGTGTACAAAGTTTAATGATGATCGGTTAAGTAGTTTTCGCGTGAAAGCGTAACAAACAAACTTACATTCACATTTATATATTAGTATAGATTATTCAGGAAACTTCATTAATGCCAGTTTTTTATCACATGTCATTATCAAAGATACGTCATCAGCAAATAAAATTAATAGATTATAACGGAAGGTCATTAATATACAACGTTATTCTTGGTATAGTGCAAAACTGAAAGTAGTTTGCTCAGAATCAGTAACACAATCCAATGGGGTACATTTTGAACCATGTTATATTTTTCTATTAATTAAATAATCATATAAGAATTAATTCATTAATCAGTCTAACATCCACACAGTCCAAATCCTGTTCACAATGTCATGTACAATGTAATAATCACTTAATTTTCAATAATAACAATGGATTACATATTACAGGACGCTATAAGCACGATAGTGCGTAGAACATAATACAACTTGGCTTATAACTCTGCAAGTTTTCAATATTTTCATTTTCTTTTTATAAACGATTTCTTGAAATAAAAATCTTGTTGGGGTATCTGAGCTTTGCACTATACTTAAAATAACCTTCTATATTAAATATGTTATGATAGTTGCACAATATTTTAAGATTTTTGTAGTTATTTCATCATGACCAGCAGTGTCAGTGTTTCTTAATTATATAGTAGTTCTTATTATAATATTGTACTTTTCCCGATCAGTCTTAAGATGTATATGGAATGTGTAAACTATCAGGGATTGTCGATAGAATCGCTATATCTACATCCGAAGTTATCACTGACGACAAGAGTATTGATATACGTAACAATTTAATCATATTATACTTAAAAAGATATATTTTTGCGGTACCATCTCTGTAGGTCCAAAACCTAAGCGCATAGTAATGTGAGTGTTTATAAGGAATGGGGGGGGGGGGGGTTCAAAATAGCACGTAATGGCAACAGAGTCACAAATCGGGCTTAAGAACTTTATTTCTCTTATAGAATTGAAATATATTGAAAATGCAATCAACATAAGTAGGTCATAAAGTCATTCGTTACGTTCATCAGGCGTTATTTTCATACCTGGTCTCTCCTATCAATTTTTTTGTAGTCTGATGAAGTAATTTTGTTAGTAAGGTATCGATATAATCGGTTTCCAGTAATCGAGCTGTCTTGTGGCGAATACGGGCACGACAAAATCGAGCACATGAGCACAAAGTCCGAGAACGGCAAAGCCCTAGACTGGTTCGATGACCCCAGCAGCATTCCTAGCATGGAGGGCCTGAGGAAGAAGTATCCTCTCAGTGTACTCCGTGAGACAGAACCCACGGGAGGAGACGAGGAAACTAGTCAATCGAACCAGAGGTCGGTGCTTATAAAGAGAGGGTTTATGAAAGCTAAACGAGATTCGGTGAGTTTCTTGACGATTCTATCTACTTTTAACATAAAAGACGGGTGTCTCTATCTGTGACATCATAGCGCTCCATGCTCCATATGAGCGCTATGATGATGCTTTGCTATCCGTTTGAGCACTATGATGTCGCAGATAGAGACACTGCCTTTCAATACGTATTCAAATGCAGTGTATTGACTGATGAAAATCCATCCAACCATTCTGGAAATAATCAGGTTTTTAGGGTTGTTCATCTGTCCGTCCGCAGCTTAGCTCAGAGACTGTTAGTGCTAGGAGGCTGTAATTTTGCATGGATACACATATCACTACGACGACAATGTGAAAGATCTTGAAAATCATTTTTTTGAGGGCATCTCCCCTATATGCAAAGTGGAAATGTGATTTTTTTTCATCTACCCCATCGTGTGGGGTATCATTGGATAGGTCTTTTAAAAACGTTTGCAGACAATTTTGAAATTTAGTGATCCGTTTGTGAAATGTGCTTTAAAGTGCAAATTTTTTGTTAGAGTGTCCCCGCCCCCCGCCAGCTAAGTGGTGGATGTTGCTAAATTCTAAATGATTGGGTATGTGAATAAAATCAAGGTAGTAGAATATACATTGAAATTAAAATGAAAACTAGCACAGTTATGTAGGCTTCACAAGTTTACGAGTAATAGCTAATCAAATGAGAAGTAAGAAAATTTTTGTACATATTCCATTGAAAATTATTATTACTAGGTACCTTGTAAATATGAAACAAAAAGAACACAAAACCCACTTCTTAAGCCGCATTATTCGGATGGAGGGGGCTTAAATTGTGCGCTTTTACGGTTTTTATCGGGCCTTTTGAATAAGAGACATGGTATTACCTGTTGTTCCAGTGGTTAGTGACCCTGACTGCTAAGCCTGAGGCAATGGGCTTATGATGGTATATAACTTGTCAGTGTCAATCTTAAGGGCGAAGAGTATCCAGAACGTGTGTGACTGCCTCTGTGGCGCGGTGGGAGTATGTCCGACTGCTACACAAGAAGTCGTGGGTTCGAATTCCACTCGGGGCACCATTTTGTGTGATCCATAAATTGTTGTTCCGAGTCTGGGTTTACTTTGTGTCCGGGACTTGTATGTTTGGAAAGTCCCTCGCAACACTGGGCTTGTACCCTAATGCGAAAGTCGTCTTTTAAAGGAAAGAAAAAGAAAAAAGAAACTTTTTTTGTCTTTTTGGTAATAGAAAATAGCTTATAAAAAATCCAGTTTTGGGCTATTTTATCTTGATTTCAAGAGATTTAGAAAGAAAGAAAATTGCATTGATTTCGGCAAATCAATACACAGTTGAATCCCCTACAATGCCCTGTCCTATAGCTAAGCTGATTTTCATATAATTTCACGTAATGTTTTCCACCAGACGATGACTCATCTGCGTCTGCTGGTGAACGTAGTGGTGGGCATCATGCTGGGCAGCCTGTTCATCGACGCCGGCAACGAGGGCTCCAGGGTGCTAGAGAACTACAACTTGCTGTTCGCGATACTCATGCACCACATGATGTCACCGATGATGCTTACCATTCTTACCTGTAAGCGTATACTTCTTTCTTCCTCCTTTTTAGCTAATTTCTTCAAAATACGATAAGTTGATTGCATTATTGTTCAATTCTACAAAGATGAAATTACAAATGACCATTCTTTCCTACCATTTGTAATTTCATCTTTGTCTATAATTTTTTTTCAATCTCTCTACCTATGCATGGATCAGTTCATTATTTAACGATTAATATAGAAAATTATTAATCAGCTGTGGCTCTTTTCCTTCAAAAAGTTTCATGCTGCCATCACACAAAAATTCGTCGAGAGATTGCCTTTTTTAATTTTAATTAATATATTTTCTTAATATTATTAATATTATATAATTATTATATTGATATAAAATTTTACCGCTTTATTATTAAGTAAGAATCATTTTAATTACAGTTCCATCTGAGATGTCAATATTGTCTAAAGAGCATTTTAACAGATGGTATTCGTTGGGGTCCTACTACATATCCATCACTATAGTTGATCTACCCGTGTCGGTTAGTATTTTTTTATGTTAATAATATTAATTATATACTGGATGCCGATTTATTAAGTTGAATCCGTGGGATCACACCATGATACTCTACCGAAATCAATAACAAAAATAGTACCATATTTGGAACGAAGTTCCTTATCGCGCATCGTGAAAGGGGAAAAATCTCACGAAAAGTTGTAACAACACTTTTTGACACACACAAGCCGTGCAGCGTGCGCGTAAGATATGAACATCTAATTTGACGAAGAAGTCACCTATAGATTTGGTCTAGAGGCATAAATTCGGTACACAGTATTGGTGACAATTGTGTAGTTGTGGGTTCGAGCCTTCGGTATACAATCGTCTTTTTGTAAGTTATTTTTATTTCGTCTTTCTATTTCGCATTGAACAGTTTGGTGTTTCGAAGATTATCAAACAAAAAAAAATTAAGATAAGAACTTCGTTCCATCCGGGTGTCCCTTGACACCTCTCAAGTTTTTTTTTATAAACCTCTTGTTAGTAAGTACATTGACTCCGCGCGTTGTCTTCGGATTCGAACCATGATATTAAAAAAAATTGATTGAGGTACCTACTAATTTTTTTTATTGATTTCGGTAGTGCATTGTGGTATGATCTCCCTCCCGCGGGATTCGACTAACTGAATCAGCATGCAGTATACAAAGGCCTTATTCACGTTGTGCGAGTGAGGTCTCAAGAACAATATCTAAAGAGTAATTTCAAAGGCAAAGTACTCACTTAAGCTCTCTCAACTCATGCGTAAAATAGCCTTATTAATTGCTCGATACCAACGTTTTTTCTACCTTTACCTCTGTATTATTAAGTAAGAATCATTTTATTAAAGACAAAGTACTCACTTAAGCTCAACACTCATGCGTAAGGTAGCATTGTCATACGCGTACCGCGTCCGTATTTTACATTATACGATGTTCTTTTTTTCCTAATAAAACAACTCCCGTATTAAGGGACAAGTCATGTGTTGCGGAGGAGTTTACAAACATATCTAAAATTTTCGACGAAAACACACCCAAACTCGAAAACAAAGGCCTCGGATCTCTTGTTACGTTTATGTCCTAAGACGTCTGTGCGCTGATTTTATCGGTAATTATACCTATAGATTCTATCAACACGAAAAGGAAAGATTTTTTTTTCTCCACGCGAATTGCTGCCTAAGAAAAAAGATCATCAACGTAGATGATGCGGCCGTATGGACTTGATACCCTGTAACCGTTTGTATACACTTACTATTTATAAAAAAAATAAAAAAATATACCCACTTATAAATTTTAAACATTTGTGTTTCAGATAATATCATGCGCTATATTCAGCGTGATAGTGTATACTATGTCGGCCCAGCCGCTGGATATAGCGAGGTTTGGCATGTTCTTTGCCATCTCTCTTTACACTGTGCTCGTCGCTCAAAGCTTCGGCCTCATGATTGGAGCTGTTTTCAGTGTTGTTGTAAGTATCTCGTAAATGCATTCTACCACTGGCCTGACTTGGTATGACTACAGAGCGTACTTCGTTAAGCGATTCTTACCTTTAGACAGAGATAGAATCAGACCTATTTTATATAGCTCTCTAGCCAGTATTGACTCAAATTAGCTCCACATATTAGCAGGCGGTAATCAATAGTCCACGACGACATAACATTGCACGCTTGTCGTTGCTGTCCGAACCATTTTAGTTGACGCAGATTTACAACACACGATTCTGATGGAACATTTTTCTCTACTTTTACTAGAAACTAGGTTGAGACTTGATTCGGTTGTTTTTTTTTAGAACGGTACATTCTTGGGTCCAACACTCTCAGTGCCAATGATGATGTTCGCTGGTTTCGGAGTGACGCTTCGTGATCTACCTCCATATCTGTACTGGGGTTCGTACGTGTCGTACCTGCGATACGGGCTCGAAGGCTTTATTGGGGCTATATATGGCCTGGAGAGGCCCGTCCTGGACTGCAAGCAGGCTTTGTACTGCCATTACAAGTGAGTATTCTACTTATTATGAGTAAATACTTTTGTTATTGTTAAATTACCATGTAGTTAGAATCGGCGGTAGCTTAAATGGCTAAGGCATCGGTCTCGCAATCGTGAGGTCGCGGGTTCGAATCCTACTCATTATTCTACCGACGTGAACTTCCTTCTAACACAAGCCATTGAGCTTAGCTGGATGGGTTAACAGAATTCAGAAAGAAACAGAAAAAGAACAAAATCCCACATTGCTAGTTATCTTTAAAAAAAAAAAGAAGTATAAGCTATTAAGTAAAAAAATAATATGTTTTTTGTCAACACACGTCAATCTAACACCAGTTTGAGCTCATTCAATTGTACCAATTAACAGGATCAGTGTTGCCGATTTTGTTTGTTTCAGAGGTTACGTATACACATTTACTATGTTAAACCTTTGATTATATAATGTCTAGATTCCTAATCCGGCATCTGAAATTGAAGCAAAGAACTGTCAAAAAGTACGGTCAAGTGGACGTACTTTTTGACAGGTAAAAAGCCGCCATCCGACGTTTTAGCCATAGTTGTTCTCATCAACGAGTGTCAAACGTCAAAAAGGGAATGCTTCATTTTTTATAGGCTTATTGAGAGAATGCTCTATCTAGACATTAAATAATCAAAGTGTTAAACATATGAACCTGGTTAAGCATATTTCTAAAATTAGGCACACCGTTGTAATATTCATCAACTTGTTTTAATTTTAAACAATTCAGTTAATCGTAGCATGCACGACCCAATGAAATAATAATATATTTATTGACAGGCATCCTCGAACATTCCTGAACGAAGTGGCGATGTCTCCGGACATGTTCTGGTGGGACGTCCTTGCACTTACGGTGTTCGTGTTCGTACTTAGGATAGCTGCATTTTTATTGCTCAAGTGGAAACTCGTCGCTGTGCGATAGACCATTACTCATGTAGACTACTAGTTTGTATTTTTTATTTGTTTTGAATGCCAAAAACGGAAAGAAATAAAATATTTCTAGGCTCATTATTTAACATGCGAGTGAGTCAGTTGCGAAAAAAAATGTAAGTGATGTACCTAGTCTATTCCTATTTTACGTCATATTATTTGCTCAATTATTAAGATTGTGCCGTAACCAAAATCTTTTTGTTAAGATTGTAAACTTTTTTGATATTAGATATTTTTTCAGCAAATCTTTATTTACATTATGGAGGTACATTCTTGCCATATTTGACAGGTTTTATAGTTCAAAGGAGAAACTGTGATAGGTTATCGATATATTATTGTTGTTGTTGGATTTTATTAACTTTCACATTTTCGGTTTCATACCTCTTATTTTACTTTTAACATTGTGCGCGTCGACCAAAAATGTGGTCTAAAGGCTCACACACACTATCAGGCCGCCAGAGCATATCAGCCTGTCGGTTAATCGCAACAGACCACTGAATAACAGTTCTCTATTAAAGGTTTTGGACTGATAGCCAATCCAATTCATAGTAAATGCGCGTGTCGTCAGGTATCGGTTGGACAGCCAGCGACAAGCGAACACACACTAGCAAGTAGCCGCCCGGTAAGCGTTCAGCTAGTATGCAGAACATCACAGGTCGCCGCGTGATCTTGTAGTCTGAAACTGCCGGCTGTCGACTGCTAGTGTGTAGCCCCATAGCCTGTTTTAAACCATTGTCGATAGGCAATAATGACTATAGTGTGTAGACTATACAGACCCCGGACGACCGGTGGCCCAATAGGGTGAGAGACTGCAGGCGGACTGGTCATGTGTGGGAGGCTAATACCCTACGATTCAATTTCGTTTGAATATCGTAAATCAACAAGGTCGATTTTGCCTTGCAATACTATTCTGACAAAAATAGTGTCGACCTTAGCGTTGTTTTGACTACACAGTATGTTTTGTCAAAACTGGTAGACTTCCTTTGCCGCCTGTACCTATCAATCGTTAACAAATGAAGATGTTAGGCTGTGACCTTTTGATATTAGTAAAATTCATTTAAAAATAAAATAGCTTTTGAAGATATGTTTTGAGACTTCCATACCTGGACTGATAGTGAAAATTATAGTGAATAGAAAAAGAATTGTTACTTTAAATTATATTTTTTAAGGGTTTGTTAATTTTCTTAATTTCTATATTAAACTGCGTATGCATAACGTTCGAAAACACAATAAAAGCTAAAAAAAATTAGCAAACTGTCAACAGCTCTACTGATTCTGAGCAGGAACTTTACTGTACTCGTGTGTAGTTATGTAAAATAATAATATCTTTTAAACTAATCGAATCTTTAAATGTGAAATAATAGTTTCATACAGAAAGATTCGATTCGTTTAAGTAGTGTAGTACTTATTGGACAAACGGACAAGTTGCTTACCAAAAGTAAGCGAATACCGCTACCCATGGTTAACTGCCATTGGCATTGCCCGCCTTTTAGAAAAGAGTAGGTTCATTTTTTAAAAGTCCCTTAATCATATTAGTCCGGAAATACAGCTAGCTACTTCATTACTCACTTAATTTGTGCAGGAATTAAGTGAAACGGCAGTTTTGTGGAAATCATATTTAAGTATATTATTAAACAATGACTATAGAGTACCTACCAGTTTAAGTAGGTCATATTGTATACACATTTGTGTTAGTTATATTTTTTACTTTAGTTGCTCAATTAGGTATTTATTTAATTGTAACTAGGATTAGAACTTTAAGGAAGGTCCTACTGTATCGTTATGTACGTAGTTAGTTATTAAGGATGTAAAGGTGATACATTTGTAAATAATTATGTTTTATTACAATATATTTTTAATTTTGATAAAACAATGTGTTTTATTGTCTTCAAAGAGTGCTTATAAAATAAAATTATAGGTACTTCGGTATCGCACCAACCATTTCATACAGGCTTCTTATGAGACAGGGGCAAACGAACAGGTGGCTCACCTGACGGTAAGTGATTACCACTGCCCATGGAAATCTGCCACACCAGAGGCAATACATGTGTTGCCGGCTCCGTAGCCCAAATGGCAAAACGGAGCCCTTATAGTTTCGCGATATCCGTCCGTCTGTCCGTCCGCAGCTTTGCTCAGAGACTGTTAGTGCTAGAAAGCTGTAATTTTGCATAAATACACATATTACTTACGCCGATAGTAAAATCATGAAAAAAAAATGTTTGAGGCCCTATATATAAAATGGGGATGTAATTTTTTTTTCCACCTACCCCATCGTGTGGTGTATCGTTAAATAGGTCTTTTAAAAATGTTTAGGGTTTTTCAAGACCATTTTTAGATTTAGGAATCCGTTTGTGAAATATTAAGATTTAAAGTCCAAATTTTTGTTACAATCAAGTGTGTGTGTCCCTGCCAGCTAAATGGCTGAAGTTAAGTATGTGAAAAAATCACGCTAGTAGTAAATATACTGAAATTAAAAGGAAAACTATCACAGCTAAGAAGAACAGCTGATGAAATGAGAAGTAACAGAATTTCGTACAAATTCCATTGCAAATTATTATTAAGTAGGTATAACTATACTTACAAAGTATGAAACAAAAACAACAGAAAACCCACTTCATAAGCCACTACAGAACTCTACATTGTGCGTGGCCCGACATACACTTGACATACACACCGGTTTTTGAAGGTCCCTAAGTCATATTGGTTCGGAAATACAGCCGGCGACAGTTGATTCCACTGTGGTGGATTGCCGAGTGTCGAAATATTGACATCGGCACCCAGCTGGTGGAATTAGTCCGAACAATACTCCCCGTAGAAAGTTCTATAAAAGACGCAAAGAGAACCGGCATCTTTTCGCAATGCCATCAACCAACTTTACCGCGACTACTAAAACATAGGTACCAATAAGTAATTTAATAAAATGCATATTATAAACTTATTTTCACCTTAGCTTTTAAAAAGTAATATGTATGTAGTACAAAGAATGTTGTGTTCCCTCTTTTAGGAGGTATTTATGTTTATTTTCTTTTTAGGTTTTGAAACTCTTGTATTATATATGTTCGTAAACTTTCGCGATTTGTACACATTACCACGGCCGTTGCAATACGGTCGAAACGTCGGGCAATAAAACAAAGTTAAAATATTTACGCGATTAAGACCCGTAGCTTATAAAATTCTATAACACAAATGAATCAATAAAAAAAATAATTGAAAAACCTCGATACATGAGACTAACCAAGACATTTCTTCAAAAATTTCTCGACTCGACTCAAACTCACTCAAACAAAATCTGTATTCTTAGTTGCAGAAAATCTCGAAACAATATGGAATATGCATAAATTTTAATTTTGCCTCTAATATATTTTTCTCTAATCTTTATTATCGTCACATTATAATTAAAAGGTTTTTTTATTTTGTTATTATTTAAACCCGTATTATTTTTAGGAGGGAAAATAAGACGGTCGAAAAGAAATGTGACGTCAGATGTCACAACATTGGATTCATCGGCGTCGATATTCATAGTTAAAACAGTTTAAAACAGGAAAATAGTTTAAAACTGTGTTCCTGTGGTGATTTCTAGTGAATTTATATTTATTTGATCTGAGTTACTTATAGTGAATCTAGGACAATGCCTGAAACTGGTTGTGACAAAACCAATTTCAGTCATCGGACTATGTACCGAAAATAGATGCATTTATGATGACAGCATATCGCAGAGATCAAAGGAGTGAAAGCTGCTAGGTAATTATTATATAACATGGTATATATAAGTCCATAACATAGATTTTTATTCATAAATATTTTTATTAAACCAAAACTTAACCTATACATAACCATTTCCCATTAAACTTGCTTCTAAACTTCTATTTTACATCTATATCTACATAATGTTTTATTGTATATACAGCTAGTCTATACTAATATAATAAAGTTAAAGAGTTTGTTTGTTTGTTTGAACGCGGTAATCTCAGGAACTTCTGGTCCGAATTCAAAAAATCTTTTTTTGTTGGGTAGCCCATTTATCGAGGAAGGCTATATTATTTATAGGTTATATAACATCACGCTACGACCAATAGGAGCGGAGCAGCAATGAAATATGTTGTAAAAACGGGGAAAATTTACGCATTCGAAGTTGCGCGGGTCAGCTAGTCCAATATATCAGTAAACAGACAAACTCTTGCACTCTCCTATGCCGTCATATTTATCCTAAACATATCAAACACAAACCTTTCAATTGAAACCTTTGCTTTTTCATAACGTGCAATAGATTGATGTCGTTGGTCAAGATAATGTTGATTACATTATCTTGAACAACGACATCAATCTATGTTGCTTTCACGTATTTATTCGATTGTATGTCTCTGTTGCCCCAAACAAAACTAATAGCGACCCATTGCATATAGTAGCAAACTGTCATCATTAAAACAGAGATAACAAAAATCCAGATACTGGCCGCCCTCGATATGTTTTCGAAGAACGCGTATACTATTTCACCTCGAGTAAAGTTCACGTACACCCTGAAAAACAAAAAATACATTGTACTGAATTATTTCCTTTGAAAACATTACCTATAGGTGTATTGTCAGAGGAATTTTCATGATTTTCTACAGCATGTAGCGGGACTACTATGAGGAAAACCCGAAAACATATGTACCCGCCTAAAGCAAACTCAAAAAGCAGAGTTATGTAGCGCCGTAACGCTTTTTTTTTTTGGTCTGGCGGGAAAAATTCCTGACGAACACCCCCACCGTCCGGGGAAGACGGTGGAGGTAGTATGGGGTTTGCACCCACTAAAAAACCCGCCGTGTATCGCTCGCCACCTTCGCGCACGGGCCGCCGGAATTTGTTATACCGTCGGCGGCCAGCGCCGTAACGCCTAACCCAACCGATTAGGTATCCATCGGTTTATTAATACAGTCCATGTGTATGATTTCCACATACCAAATTAATTGATATAATAGGTGGAGGCAAAAGTATTTTCGTATTTTGAATGTATTGTTAGTAATCATCTCTTTGGTTGTACTAAATGTAATTGTGCTTAATACCATTAAATGTTGACATTCTGAAGATGCAATAAATTAAAAAAAAACTAGTACACGCCGATTTTTTGATGGTTTTTCAAGTAAACAAAATAAACGTATGTGACGAAGAAATTCGGTACATTTTAAAGTTTTATTAAATAAAAAACCAGCCAAGGGCAAGTTGAACTAGCGCACTGAAGGTTCCGTACTAACTTATAAGTTTGTAAATAGTTTGATCAAGACGGGAATCTATCTGCATAATACCCGGCACTGCATCAACCAAGTTGCAAAAGGGCGACTCACCGACCGTGGTTGCACGGCACATACATATTGTAAATAAATAAAAAAAATTACTTAATTTTTTTTTCTTTGTATGAAAAATACGAAAATATTTTTGCCCCGACCTTATATTTGAGTATGTACCATTTTATTAATTTTAGATAATCTGTGTTAGGTAAATGAAAAGGCTTTTTATGAAACTAAGTATGCAGAGGGTTTCAGAAGCGATAAATTGTAAGTACGGTGGGGAGGTAAGTAGCCGAAGAAAATCCATCAGGGTCTGCCATTCGCTGACCATATTTTAGTTCAATTCAGGGCAATAAATAGCAGAACCCGACGGTTTTTCTTCGGTTACTTACCTCCTATTAGTCAGGGGAGTTTTAAATGATATTTGATTCTTTTTTTGAGTATGGATTTTATTAAAAAAAAATATTTTGTTTTTTTTAATACTTTTCAGAGATTAGTTACAAAACATAATATACATGTATTTTTTAGTTAGACTTGTTTATCATAGATATATTATGTTATTTTGAATGATGATACTAATATAGTGATAAGAAAATGTTTACGTTACCGTCTTAATCAGATACCATAGTTGGGCAAAAAGTAATTTAACTAAATAACAACGATTACTTATGATTACACAATACTACTACAAAATGTAATTTTCACAAGTAACCGATTTTGATGTAACATGCGCTGTTATCTAAGTTTGATTATTTCTAGCTAACATTTAATCTTACTTAAGGATCAGTCAATTAACAATGATGACAATCCAATCGAATTCGGCTCATTATATTAATATGTAAATATGATCCAATTTCAATAATATGACATACCTACATATGGAATTGTTAACATACCGCTAAACCCATTCTTCCTTTTGATATTAGAATTAATATTTTATAATTCGTTGCCAGTATTCTACCTTCTTTGTTATAAGTGGATGTATTATGTTGTACCGTCATTTTTTAAATATTTTTAATGAACTGTGTGACGAAGAAATTCGGTACATCAAAGTTTTATTACAAAAAAGTTAAAATGCGACTATCAATTATAAAATTGCGATATCAACACGAATAGCACAAATGTATTTTAAGCGTTTCAAGTCTGGTTTTAGTGTAAAGAATGAGGCTCGCTCTGGACGCCCTGTCACGGATAAAATCAGTGCCATCTTTAAAAAGTGGAGCAAGATCGACATATTAGTAGTTACGATATTGCTGAAGAACTGGATGTTGATCACAAAACAGTTTTACGTTATTTACAAAATAGACTACACACACACGTTGCATCGCGTTTCCATTTGCGATTCTTTGTTGAAACGTAACAATTCCGATACATTTCTTAAACATGATGATATTGCCACAGAGATTATTAAGGCCTGTGCTAATGAATTGGTACCAGTTTTGACATATCTGATTAATCTGTCATTTGAAGAGGGATTTTCCTTGAACTGCTAAAGTTTTCGATAGTAAAACCCCTCCATAAAAAGGGTGACAAATCTCTACTTGACAACTACCGACCCATTACACTAATTTCTGTAATCTCTTAAAAAATTCTCACAAAGAACCAAACTATTAGGAAAGAACAATTCGGGTTCCAAAGAGGTAAGTCCACAACGATGGCTTGCTTTAATCTTATGAATGAAGTAATTGATAAGGTGGATGACGGTAGGGACACTACTGTAGTATTTTTTGATTGGACAAAAGCTTTTAATTTTGTCTCACATAAAATTTTGCTAAATAAGCTAGAACAATACGGTGTACGTGGTACTGCTTTGTCATGGCTGAAAACATATTTAGAGAACAGGAAGCAATGTGTTGAGATAAGCACTCAAAATGATAACATAGGTAAAATTGGAGAGCTAGAAGTAACTTATTCTGATTGCGAAATTAATAATTCTGGGGTGCCGCAAGGTAGTGTTCTGTGGTCCCCTACTATTTCAATTGTACTCGT
The DNA here is from genome assembly GCA_945859575.2 of Herminia tarsipennalis. Lineage (NCBI taxonomy): Eukaryota > Metazoa > Arthropoda > Insecta > Lepidoptera > Erebidae > Herminia > Herminia tarsipennalis. Next base: position 24,303,333 of record OX243834.2, on the reverse strand, counting down.
ATGTTAATGACCTCTAGATGTAACAACATATTCATGCACTCTGTTTGCGGATGACCTTTCAATAATTATTACATCTAAAACTAATGACATTCAAAAATATGCCTCGATCTCTAATAAATATAATACTGACATTGGTTATAATAATACTGACATTGATAATATTGAACTATATAATTCTGACATCAATAAATCTATTAAATCTGTTGTGAATTGGATGGATGATAATAATTTAAATGTTAATCTTACGAAAACAAAATATATTCAATTTATCACATAAAATTGAACGTAATGCATAATGACTTTGTTATTCAGGAAGTGGATCATGCAATGTTTTTAGGTATAGTTTTAGACAAAAATATTAATTGGAAATTACATGTAGCCATAAGTGTCATAAAGTAAATAGTTTTGTTTATGTCTTAGCTAAATTAAAAAGAATTTCATCTGAAAATACGGTCATGACTGCATACCATGGTTATGTAGCCTCTGTACTTAATTATGGTTTGATTCTGTGTGGCAATTCTACCGAAGTAAACAGGGCGTTCATAGCTCAAAAAAAATGCATAAGAGCAATTTGCGGGGTAGCACCTTGGATATCCTGTAAGACTCTTTTCAAAAAGTTACGGGTACTTACATTGCCAAGCATGTATATATTTGAAATTGCCAAATTTACAAAACTAAATAAAGATCTGTTTATCAAAGCCAAAGACATGTACTTGAGAAACACAAGAAATCCAGACAGAATTGTTTTGCCCAAAATTCCTAGAACTGAGCTTTACAAAAAGAACTGTTTTGCAATATGTGGAGTTAACAATATAAAGGACCTGCCCTATAATAAATTTGTAAACTGTGACTTGGCTAATAGATAGAGGTTTCTAAACTGTAAAAGAGTTCTTAAATAATAAATAGGCAGATTAGGTAAATGCTTCAAAACACTTCAAAAACTTCTTTAATGTATATTTTCTGTTGACATTTGCATGCCCGATTATGACATTAATTTTAAGACGACCTTCCATCTTTGTAACAATGTTCTTGCAAATAAAGATTATTATTATTATTATTGTTGATTACAGAAATGATAGTACTTATATATTTATATACACATAAAATTCATTCCATTCCAAAATATTCAAAAATGCACAACATTAATATTCAAGTTTTCACTTCTGCCGGCACTCCCGGAGTGTAACCAGTTTTTAGGGTTCCGTAGCCAAAATGGCAAAAAACGGAACCCTTAGTTTCGTCATGTCCGTCTGTCTGTCCATCCGTATATCACAGGCATTTTACTCAGAGACTTCTTAATGAATATTGATAAAATTTGGTGAAAGGTGTCTTATAGTGGCCGCTACTTAGTTTGATAGCTAAAAAGTAAAAATAAATATTTTTAGGGTGGGCATACATGTATCAGAAGCTGATTTTTTTTTTAGTTAATATCAACGTATGGTACTTCGACAGGTCTTTTAAAAACATTTTAAGGTTTTTAAAAAACTTTTTTGATTAAGTTAATATTTTTGGAAATAATCGCTCCGAAAGTTGCATAAATCGTGCCCCCTCCCCTCAACTTTTGAACCGTGTAACCAAAAAATATGGTAAAAATCACAAATATAGCGCATAATAAATACTATAAACTAAAATTATTTCGGATAAGATAGGATATACCGTCATTGAGTTATTGCCAAAAAACTGCGTTTCTCAACAAAAGGGCGTAACTGCCATGAATATACGTTCTTCTCCTGATGCAATTGTTCAATTGTAAAATTGGCTGCGGAACCCTACACTGAGCATGGTCCGACATGCTCTTGCCCAGTTTTTTTTTATTATTATTTAGCTATCAAAGTAAGTAGCGGCAACTAAAGGACACATTTAACAAAAATTAATCAATATTCATTGTGTAGTCTTTGAGTAAAATGCCTGTGATATACGGACAGATAGACAGACAGACGGACATGACGAAACTATAAGGGTTACGTTTTGCCATTTTAGCTACGGAAACCTAAAAACAAGATTTACAAAAATAATTAGTTCTGTCATCCAATTACTTAATATGTGCGTAAGTAAGGTACTCGATAAGGCAATCGAAATTAAATGCATTATGATAGAAAGATGTTAATATCTTACGATTTACCTAAGTCATATGCTGAGCGTTCTTAATATTGTTCTTTTCGTCTAATTAAATTGTTGACTACTATTTATTTGTTACTATTTGAGTAACCTTTTTGTATCTGGTTCAGGCATGGATCTGTAGATACGTAAAGATTCATTTAAAATACTCACACAAATGCGTAAATTGATGAGAACCCAATCAATACAGCTAGCCTAGTCTTATCACTCTTGGGTCTCTGTCGAGGAGTCAGCACCAAGTCCATGATCACGAAGAACAAGGATACGGTGTGTAAAGAATGTTGAGCCCAATGTGGCAGGTATTTGAAGACCCGAACGGGAGCTAAGATTCTTGGATCCCAATTGAAGATTATCCAGAATGCGATATCACTGAACTATAAGATAAAAAAACACAGATCATAAATTAGAGTGTCGAGCCATTCGTAGTATAGAATTCCAGTTATTAACCGACATCCATAAATCTATACTAATATTATAAAGAGGAAAGATTTGATTGTTTGTTTGTATTGAATAGGCTCCGCAACTACTGGACGGATTTGAAAAATTCTTTCATCGTTGTGAAGCTGCACTAACCCTAGGTGATATAGGCTTTTTTATCCCGGTATTCCCACGGGAACGGGCACTAGCCGGGTGAAACCGCGAGGCGTCCGCTAGTATTATATAATGTCACAGTCAGGGTGGCCGGTGGCCACATGCGGCACTTGCAGCTCAAATAAGCGAACTAGCATTGTCTTTTTCGATCATAATATGGTTAGGTATGAGATGCTTCGAGCAATTAAAACTCCATTATGGTCTAAATATACACTATAACAACGCTTACACCTTTCGCTCACGATTTTGTATGAGGTGTAAGCTGAAACCTTTTCGATGCAGGTATATGGGCACACTCATGTGTGCCCGAATACCTGCATACGTATTGTATGGCGTGAGTTCGGCTCGTATATGTATTTTGACTGTTTTTTTATGTTCCAAGATCCCGCGCATGCCAGACTTATTTAATTTTCTGCTAGATATAATGTGGGGCTTCGGGTAGTATTCATATGTACACTCAATGCTAGCATACCAATTAAGTTATATAGACGATCAATTTCCATATATTTCTGGACTTAATCGCGTGAATTATTTAAAGGTACGAACCTTTTATTTACCCGACGTTTCGTTTGAATTGCACCGATCATGGTCACGGGTCGACTGATGGCAGTTTAGCTATGTCTCTGTGAGGCGCGGGGTTTTTTAACTACCCTCGCCTGGTCTTGATAATTTTGATAATTTGTACTGTCCACACTAATAATTTGTACTTCTACACACTATACCTACAATGTCTTTACACTGAGGCACGGTGTCGTTACGGCTATAATAGCATTTGCTGATAACAGGATTTCAAGATGGTGAGAGCCGGTATCCATCTTTTCGGTTGAAATTCTTGTACTTCTTGATCTCAACCGCCTCGCGTACTATCCTGGAATAATAGTGGCGAACGGTGGAAAGTACCTGTGGCTTATGCAATTCTATCCAGTAATTTGGTTCTGATTCCAACAAATGCTTGCTTGAACTTGTAAATTTGCCGGTTTTTTACAGCAGCGATATGTTCCTTGACCATTTCTGCGATTGTCCTTTTGGTCTGTCCGATATAGGAACTACTGCAACTGCAATCCACCTTGTACACGCCAGGTGTTTGGAGCGGAATAACATCCTTTGCCGTTCGTAAAAGTTTCGAAAACTTGGAGTGCGGACTATTTACAGTCTTAATGGAGTAATTCTTCAGTACTGTTCCAATTTTGTCCGTAACTCCTTTGATGTACGGCATGAAAGCTGGCACTCTGTCGGCATTTACCTCTGGTTTACTGCTCTTTGGACGTTGATGGTTATGCTTGTATCCGTTGCTTCTTAGTACCTCCTGACCGTGTGCAAGTTCAACCTCCAAACAGAGCATACGACCTTTGCGACACTGATCACTTGTTCGGTGTCGCAAAGGTCGTATGCTCTGTTTGTTAAAGAAGATACAACGGACTGTAAGTGGCGCGGATGATGGTGCGATAAAGCATGTAAATACCTCTCCGTGTTTGTAGATTTTCAGTATACTGTGTGTCCGAGGGTACCATTTTGTCTCGCCGATACCTTCACATCAAGAAAAGGCAACGACCTACCTGCCTCCAATTCAAATGTGAATTTGATATTACGGTGGATCGAGTTTAGATGTTTCACAAATTGTTCTACTGTGCCACTGTCGCCCTTCATGATACAGAATACGTCATCGACGTATTTCTTCCAGAGCTTGACGTGAACCGCGTGCAGATCGACAACTTCTTCTGTCCACGATAGAGGAAGTAGTTACCCTCTAAACAGTTACTCAGTAGAACTATGTACACTTTTTGCAGGCCGCTATCTCTCAGTTTTAGTTTTATGATGTCAAGGCAATCGCTTATCGGAACACTAGTGAATAATGACTCGACATCGAAACTCACCATTATCTTGTCCGTGTCCAAGCGTACGCTCTTGAGTATCCACAAAATGGCGAGAGTCCTTAACGAACGATGCAGTTTTCCTTACCAATGGCTGCAGTACTGAAGCTACGTGTCTCGCTAGATCGTAAGAAGGAGAATCAATTACAGCTATATAGTTTAGGAGGCTGCACAATTCTCGGCTTGTACTATCATACCAGCCTGTATCGGTCCACTGCTGGACATAGGCCTCTCCTAACTTACGCCACAACATCCGGTCTTTGATCTGGTCTTCCGCATTCAATTCATTCCAGCGGCTTTCTTTAAGTCGTCATTCCATCTGGCTGGGGGTCGCTCTACCTTACGTTTAGTGAGTCGCGGTCTCCACTCTAGGACTCGTTTGCTTCATCGGCCATCGGCCCTTCGGCAAATGTGGCCAGCCCATTGCCACTTCAGCGTGCTTAACCTGTGTGCTATGTCGCTAACTTTGGTTCCTTGTCGGATGACCTCATTGCAAATTTTATCTTTCAAAGAGACTCCAAGCATAGTTCGCTCCATAGCCCACTGCGTGACTTTGAATTTGTGACTAGCCCAATCGAAAGTGGCCACGTCTCGGCACCGTAGGTCATTACAAGTAGGCCGCACTGGTTATATACCTAGGTCTTCAGGCATTGCGGTAAAAGCGAAGACAGGACACGATCGACGAAAATTGCTAAACGCTGCCCAACCCAATCTGATCCTCCTGTCGACTTCTTGCTCGAAGTTGTTTCTACCAAGCTGAATAACCTGCTCTAGGTAGATATATTCTTGAACAACTTCGAGCATTAACCCTTCGACATAAATTGGTCTTGGCATGACATGTACAATAAACATACATGAGACCAACACGCCTAGAGGCTCCATTCAAGCTGTGCAGCATCTCGCTAAGCTGCTTTAGCGACTCCGCTACTGTGACGATGTCGTCAGCAAATCGGAGGTGCGAGATGTACTCACCGTTTATATTTATGCCCTGTTCAGTCCAGTCCAGAACTTGAGGTTTATTCATCAGTCCTATCTAACGAAGATATTACGCGTGTTTAGTCTTTGCCTCTTATGTTCGAGAGTCTCGAGTGAGAGTTTCAACCAGATTTTCCTCGATTATTACGTTTTCCAGGAAACAACTTTGGCATACATTTTGTAGCGTTTCGACCACGATCTCAGTTTTCTCAGCAACTGTGCGGACTATGCCTTTGGTTTCTAGCGATGCGAATCAATTCTGAAGTTCCAACTGGAACTTTTCGGAACCTAAGGCTATCTGGGGCGACGACGTAGTTTGGAGAATAGGCTTTATCATCCACCGTCTTTCGGCCTTCAAATTGATATTTAGAGCGTCTCTGACCAGTTTGTGATCGCTTCCGGTATTAAACCTGTTGATCACCGAGACGTCTCTAAATATGGTTTCGGCTATCTCGTCAGAGTATGCCGAGATCGGCGCATATACCTGTACCACCTTCAGAGAATACATGTTGATGATCTTTAGTACTAGATACGCAACCCTTGTCGACACATTTCTGATTTCCACAACATTGTTAGCGAGACTTTTCTTGGCCAGGAAAAGGACGAGGACTATGTACATATATTTGCTCAGCTAGACAAATTGTATGGGCCAAACATTCTCCCAGACAGCAAATAGATTCAGCAGTGCAAGGGTTTTATAAAAGTTACTTAGCTTATATTCTGACTCTTAATTTTTATATATGTTACTAAAGTGATTGTATGGAACATATTATATTGCTTAGCCAGACAAATTGTGTGACATAGTCGCTGGAACAGCTTAACGAGATATATTGGTTTCGCATGAATTTAGAAAAAACAAACTCATGTTTAGTAAACATGTGACCGCGAGACCAAATTATGTCGAAGGCTCAATACTTGATGTTGTTCAAAAATACGCCTACCTTAGGCAAGTCATGTAGCTTAGTAGAAAAAACAAAAAGAAGTAGATACAAGGATCCAGAGGGCAGCATTTAGCAAACTTCATAAGGTTTCATTTAGCCTCTACCACAAAGCCTGACAATCAAATAATTTAATCAGTGCGTCTATTCGTGGACACCTATGGTTAGGCTAGTCCACAAAAAAGTTGCACAGCTGGCTATGGGGCGAGCTTAGGTTGTGGACTCTAATAAATTGCTATGAGGTCATTCATTGAAGAACTAAAGTTACCGAAATAGGTCGCGGGCTATATAATAAGTTATAATATCTAATAAGTTCATAATCATTTCCACTAAAATAAATACAGTACTTTAACAAATAATGTCACCAATTAATGTCATATATTATCAAGTAGGTATTCCTTAATAGAGTAATATCCTTTATTGAGTAACAGTTGTTTTACTTTTTGTTTAAATAAGTAAATATTCGATGTTTCAAGTATTGAAGTAGGTAACTTGTTATATATTCGAGGCATCATACAAAATATACTGCTATTAAATAAGTTTGTTCTATTAGACGGAAGCTTTATTTTGAAATTATGTCTTCGACTACCATATGTCTCAAACATGTTAATATTCTTCCTCGCAAAAAGTACAACTTCCAGTATGTAGATGCATGGAACAGTCAGGAGATTTAATTTTATGAAGTAGGGTCTACAGCTATCGGTCTGCTTCAACTTACAGATCACTTTCACGCATTTTTTTTGTGCTATAAGTGCTGCTTCCTTCTTTGTACAATTGCCCCAGAATAGAATCCCATACCTCAATATTGGTGTAACATAACCATGGTATGCAGTTAAAATAGTTGATATGTTTGCCGTTTTAGACAATACATAGAGTGCGTATGAGAATTGATAGAGTCTTATGCATAGTAACTCAACATGTAACGACCAATTCAAGCTAGAATCTAAATTAATACCTAAAAATCTAGTTGTTTCCACATTTTCAATTTTGTGGTCAAAATAATGAATGTCCATGTTTATTAGCCTATTAGTTCTATTTCTAAATGTCATATAATACGTTTTATTAAGATTAATTTTCAAATTATTAGATGTCAACCATTCAATTACATTGGATAACGTTTTATTTAATTCTTGTTGCATTTGGAAATTATCATTACCAGAAACTATAATTGTACTATCGTCGGAAAATAATACTGTTTTATGTTGTGTCACTTTAGGCAAATCATTTATATAAATGATGAATAAAAGTGGCCCTAATACACTGCCTTGTGGGACACCAGACATAACCTTGCAATAATTTGAAGAGTATGTGGTAACTTTTCTTGTTACATGACATATATTACTAATTTGCGTGCATTGCATTCTATTATCAAGGTAAGATTTTATTAAGTCCAGTAAATTTCCCCGAATTCCGTACGAATATAATTTATCCAATAATATTGTGTGATCTACATAGTCAAATGCCTTAGTTAGATCCATATAGAGCGCGCATGACTGTTTGCCTTTATCTATGTTTGATAACACGGTATGCAGGAAATCGTAGATAGCTATGTTAATACATTTATTTTTTCTAAAGCCTACTTGTTCATTGGAAAATAAATTGTTACTGTCAAAAAAATTGTAGATATTCATGTGAATTACTTTCTCTATAATTTTAGAAATGATAGGCACAAGCGCGATTGGCCGGTAGCAATTCATATTATGCATGTCATTTTTCTTAAATATGGGTTTAATTATAGTGTACTTTAGCATTTCAGGGAAAACACCATGTAGTATGCATTCATTTATTATATGACTGAGTACATACGATATTTTACCTGATACTGTCTTTAAAATTCTAACTGATATACCATCGTACCCAGTGCTATTAGTATTTTTTAGGTTTAGAATGATCCTATTAATATCGCTAGGAATAGTAGGCTGCATGAACATTGATTTATTACTATTTGGAATATTAGTTCTATTATTAGTTTTGTTTTGTTATAGTAGGTTGGTTGATGAAAAATTCATTAAATGATTTAGCAATTTCATTTGGATCAACTATGACATTACCATCTATACATACATGATGAACATCATTCCTGGGCTTATTAAATTTACTATCGTTAATAACATTCCATGTAGCTTTATATTTATTTGGGGCATTATTAATATACTCAGCATTGCGTGCCTTTTGCGTTAATTTAATAATTTTATTTAACCTAGATGATAGATCCATAAAGCGATTTTTATTTATAAGTGTCCTCTTTTTACGGTATTCCCACAGTAACTTCCTTTTTCGTTGACAGCAATGTCTAATTCCTTTAGTGATCCATTTCAGGTGAAACTCGTATACGTTTGTTAGGAAAACATAAGTCATAAAATAAGCGAAACAAGTCGTAAAAATTATTGAATGCTATGTTTGGATCATTACTATGTAAAGCTTCGGTAAAGTTAAGGGCATTTATGCACTTTTTAAATTTACTTATATTTTCTGCACTGTAGTCTCGTTGGTCGATGTACCAAAATTTCAAAGAGCAGCTAGTTTTTACTGGACAAGTTAGTAGCTGAGTTGTGTGATCAGACAAAGCAAATTCGTAAGTATTCGCTACACAACCTCTTATATTATAGAGAAAATTATCGATGCAAGTCCCACTCGCAGGACGTGTGGGTACTTAACGTATACATAACCATTTTCCATTAAACTTGCTCCTAAACTTCTATTTTACATCTATATCTACATAATGTTTTTTTGTATATACAGCTAGTCTTTACTAATATTAAAAAGTTAAGGAGTTTATTTGTTTGTTTGAACGCGGAAATCTCAGGAACTACTGGTCCGAATTAAAAAAAAGAATTTTTGAATATCGAGGAAGGCTATATTACTTATAGGCTATATAACATCACGCTACGACCAATAGGAGCGGAGCAGCAGTGAAATATGTTGCAATAACGGGGAAAATTTACGCATTCGAAGTTGCACGGGACAGCTATCTATATCTATACATATAATAAAATTGTAAATTTCACGTGTCTGTACATGGCCGAACTTAGTGAAAAAAAATATTAGAAAATGTTCGAAAAGAGTATTTAAACACTTTGCTGCATTTTTAGAAATGTCTGTCTGTCTGTCTGTCTGTCTGTCTGTCTGTTTGTTTGAACACGCATCACGCAAAAACTACCAGACAAATTCGGTTGAAATTTTGCACGTACAATCTCATAGATGCGGATTAACATTTAGGCTATAAATTATCACGCTTTTTCCCATAGGAGCTAAGCAGTAAGGGATAATGTCTGTAGCTATTTTTCGTTATAAAATAGTAACTACTTGACGGATCTTTATGAAAATTTGCAGTTATATAGTAAATACTATAGGTCATAATTTACACTATGAATCATTACGCTAACATCTATGGGGAACGAGCAGCAACGTATTTTTGTCGCACCATAATGGTTTATCACAAAATTTTCCACAATTAGACGTTATCTACAATTGTAACCCATGGAATACATAACTTCACGCTAAAACTATAAGGAGAAACGCAACATTTTCAAGTTTTATAAAAACAGTTATTTTGACGTGCTACGTAGCAAACAAAATAGTCTCGAACCTATGCAAGCGGTCTTTGACGAATAGGTCCCAGGCTCGAATCTGATGTCGGCATTTTTTTTTTTGTATTTTTTAAAATTGTGTTTTTTCTTTTTTAATATTTTTCTCAATGTTATAGTTATTTTTTTGACCGTAGGTAACTTATTTACTTTGGTTATTCATTTTTTATATTAAAAACCTAGGTAAGATATCTAAAGGTGTTGAATGCACTGCTGAGAGTAATGAATTAATCTTAGTAGAAATGAAAAACAATATTACATTACAATTAAAAAATATTTGACATTTTCTAGAATTTATGTGTTCGTTGCAAAGAAGTTTGTTGCTAAAAAAAAGACATTACATACGTAAAAAAATCCGCGCCATCTAAGATTTTTCACGGATCATACGATTGAAATTTTTAAAAAGTATTGTAAAGTATCCTAACATTATATTTAGTCTTTATTTCATTAAAATCGGATAACTTTATCAAAAGTTACTGTAGTTTAAATGAAAGCGTGCCTGAGTTCGGCAGTTATTGTATTTACACAAATGTTTTATGTCATCAAAATAAATAACTAATGACTCATTATTTAAATTAATTATTATTAATAATAATAACCTATACGACAGTAAACGAAAAAGAATCGCTATTACCTATTTATTTTTTTAAAACTTTTGGGCGTTGCGATGGATTGTAAGAGCATTACAGTTTAAAACCTAATACCAATAGATGGCGCTGAGCGTATGACGTAATTTTTTTCTGAATCGCGGTGTTAAGAGTCTCCGCTACTGAATGATATCGTGCCTCGAAATCAACAATGTTCGTCGTAATAGTTTGGTGTCGTTGAATTCATTGCTTTTATTTCGTTCATAATAATTTGTACTATTTTGTACTTATTCGGTTGTCGAAGATATTTATGGTATTTGGATATTCATGTAATTTGTTTCGTTAGATTTAGAGGTTTTTATTCAATACAATTGCATTAAATATTAGGTACTTAGGTAGTAGTTAGTCTCATTTTACTAATTTCATTAATATATTGTTAATTACTCAAATAGAAGTAGATTTTCGTTTTTTTATGTTAGGTTAGCATTAGTTTTTCACTTTATTAATTTCATTGCTTAATTTTTTTGTATTAGGTTATTAGTTTTTTAAAATTTTGTAGTTTATAATTGATATAGTATTAAGTTGTATTTCTTTTCATTTTTGTGAAATTAGGCTATTGGCTTAGCATAATTCACGTTTGTTATTTTAGAATAAAAAAATATAGGTTTTAGTGTTGTAGTGTTGTATTTTTAGTTTGTATTTACTATTACCTTTTTTTTGGCAATGCCTTCAAGAAAAAAATCCAATCTTTCGCAAAATAGCAGAAATGCTAAGCGATTAAGACTTATTCGGTCTCAAGAAGACGATGAAAGTCATGACGCAAGACTTCTTAGTGCTCGACAACATCAGACTCTAATTCGCGAGGCAGAAAGTGCTTTTGAAAGTGAAACTCGACTTTCAAGACAGCGGGCGCGCACAACGGCATTTAGATCTCAAGAAACGGACGAGGAACGTCAGTTGCGGTTATCTGCAGACCGCGAGCAGCATGCGCTCTCACGTGACTCTGAGACCTTAACGCAACGTGCGTTACGTCTGACTGCGGACCGTGAACGCCATTCCGTCTCACGTGAATCTGAGACATACACTGAACGTGAATCACGTCTGACTGCAGACCGTGAACGGCATACCCTCTCACGTGAATCTGAGACGTTCACAGAACGTGAATCACGTCTGACTGCAGACTGTGAACGGCATACCCTCTCACGTGAATCTGAGACGTTTACTGAACGTGAATCACGTCTGACTGCAGACTGTGAACGGCATACGCTCTCACGTGGATCTGAGACGTTCACAGAACGTGAATCACGTCTGACTGTCGACCGTGAACGGCATGCCCTTTCACGTGATTCTGAAACTTTCACAGAACAGGAAGTACGTCTCACTGCGGACCGTGAACGCCATGCACTTTCACGTGAATCAGAGACCTATACTCAACGTGCACTGCGTCTCACTGCGGACCGTCAAAGACATGCACAGTCACACGAAATTGAATCTCACTTGAGTTCTGAACAACAATATGACTCTTTTATAACAGAAAGGGCTAGAGTGGTTGAAATACGACAAGCTGAAAATGCAGAACAACGTGAAACACGGTTAGAAAGTGATCGAATACGACATTCTCTTAATAGACTGTCTGATACACCTGAGCATTTTAATGAATCTCTGGTTTACAGTGTAACAAGCGATACTTTGCCTTGGATTAACAAAGAAAAGGCAGGTTTTACGTATTCTTCTACTATAAACTACGCAAATTTTGCGTGTATAGGTAACATGGACGTATGCTGTACGTTTTGCAGTGCTCTTAAATGGAGTAAAGAACCAAATGGTATTTGTTGCTCAAACGGTAAGGTCCGAATTGATGGATTTCATGAGCCACTTGAGCCTCTTAAATCATTAATAAACGGCGACAGTGTGCAGTCCAAACACTTTTTAGACAATATTCGTTCGTATAACAGTGCTTTTCAAATGACATCTTTCGGTGCGAATCAAATTTTAGAAGGTCCATTTATGCCGACTTTCAAGGTGCAAGGGCAAGTCTACCATCTAATCGGATCTTTGTTACCCCAAAATGACCCTAAATTCGTACAGATTTATTTTGTTTCTGATTACAATGAACAGGTAAATATTCGCAATAACAATTTCCCACGACTCAATAGCCACCTTATATCTCAACTTCAATTAATGTTGCATCAAATAAATCCGTACGTGAACAGCTTTAAAACTGCCTTACAATCAATCCCTCAAGAGCTAATAAATAACTATAAAATTGTTATAAACGCTGACCGACGTCCTGTGACTGAACATCGTGGTAGGCATAACGTTCCAGCTACTGCTGAAGTAGCACTGGTATTAGTTGATCAGGAGTGCGACAGACGTGACATTGTGTTGCGCACACATGATGATCGACTGCATCGTATTTCGGAAACACATCGATCTTATGATGCCATGCAGTACCCTTTAATATATTGTCACGGTGAGGATGGGTACAACTTTGGACTTTACCAAGTCAACCCTAATACTGGCGCTTCTAATTTTAATAAAAAAATATCCGCGCTGCAATTTTATTCATATCTTTTGCAGGTGAGGCAAGATCGTTTTACATATTTGCAAAGATTTCGAGCGTTGTTCAGCCAATTTATAGTGGACATGTATGCGAAAATAGAGACTGAGCGGTTAGTGTTTATACGCACTAATCAGAGACGTTTGCGCGCTGAAGAATATGTTCACCTTCGAGACGCTATGCAACTAGACAGTAACACTGAACACCTGGGGCGATTAATTATATTACCATCCAGTTTTACTGGGGGCCCTCGATATATGCACGAAAGAACCCAAGACGCATTTTGTTATGTCAGAAAATATGGCCGGCCGGACCTTTTTATTACTTTTACCACTAATCCAAAATGGAGCGAAATATCTGAGGAGCTTATTAACGGACAGGTATCATACGATAGACACGATATAATTGCCAGAGTTTTTCACTTAAAGTTAAAATTAATGATTCAACTCCTAACAAAAGAAAAAGTTTTTGGGGCAGCCCTTTGTTTTATGTACAGCGTTGAATGGCAAAAGCGTGGTTTGCCACATGCTCACATCCTCCTTTGGCTAGAAGAGAAAATTCGTCCTGATGTCGTGGACACTGTCATAAGCGCGGAATTCCCTGATTATAACGAGGATCCAACATTACATAATATTATTAAGACGCACATGGTTCATGGCCCCTGTGGCGCGTTAAATAGGAATGCACCGTGTATGAAGGATGGACACTGCTCTAAAAAATATCCGAGAGCCCTACTTGAACAAACGATATCAGGGGAAAATGGGTACCCATTGTATCGACGAAGATCACCCTTACAAAGTGGTTGTACCGCTACTCTGAGGTTGCGTGGACAGGATATTATTTTAGATAATAGATGGGTGGTGCCTTTTTCACCGGTTCTATCTAAAACCTTTCAAGCTCACATCAATGTCGAAATTTGCAACAGCGTTGAATCCATCAAATATATATGTAAATATGTCAATAAAGGTAGTGACCAAGCTATGATCGCGTTGCGAAACAACGACCACGATGAAGTTACCAGATATCAATCTGGCCGTTATATAAGCTCTTCTGAAGCTGTTTGGCGAATTTTAAGTTTTCCTATTCATGAAAGATATCCTCCAGTCATCCAACTTGATATACATCTAGAAGGCGGACAAAGAGTGTATTTTAATCCCCAAAATGTTAACGAAAGATTGGCTAACCCCAGGCAAACCACTTTGCTGGCATTTTTTCACCTTTGCGAAGTAGATAGTTTCGCTAGATCTCTTTTGTATAATGAAGTGCCATCTTTCTATACTTATGACAAGCAACAGGGTATTTTTAAAACCCGGCATTTTTAGGGAACACGTAATTGGAAGGGTTTACACGGTGCACCCTAATAATTCCGAATGCTATTATTTAAGGCTTCTCCTACATAATGTGCGTGGACCTACTTCTTTTAATGACCTCCGAAAAGTTAACAATGTTGAACACCCCACATTTCAGGCTGCTTGCCGTGCACTTCATTTATTAGATGGAGATCAACACTGGGATGACGCTTTAGCTGAAGCATGTGTCAGTGATAGTCCGAATCGCTTGCGGCATTTATTTGCCATCTTGCTAACCTGTTGCGGATTAGCAGATGGTGCACAGTTGTGGCAAAAATACCAAAATCACCTTTGTCAAGACTACGTAAGACAATTGGTGCAAAATAATGATAGTGAAGTTCTCGGGCCATTAAGAGAAAATTGTTTAAATAGATGTTTATTGGCGATTCAAGACAAAGTGACAAGTATAGGTGGTAAATCTCTCACCCATTATGGCTTACCCGCACCCCTAGCCGATACCGACCGTGTAAACAGGGAGTACGTAGCTGAACTGAGTTACAATCCCGAAGAGTTAGCAGAAACACTCCAGAGCGGAATCTCAAATCTTACGACTGAACAGCGTATCATATTTAATAGAATTTGCAGTAGCATAAATGATAATTTGGGTGAGATGCTATTTTTAGATGCTCCCGGAGGTACTGGGAAAACATTTTTAACAAAAATAATCTTGGCTCAAATAAGGCACCTTGGCAAAATTGCCCTTGCTGTCGCCTCATCGGGTATTGCTGCTACGTTGTTACCTGGTGGCAAAACGGCACATACAATGTTCAAAATCCCTATCGACTTGGAGCACACCGAAAGCCCAGTGTGTAACATTTCAAGAAATGATGACAAAGCCAAGGTTCTACGCGAATGTAGTTTGATAATCTGGGACGAGTGCACTATGGCAAACCGTAAGGCAGTGGAAGCAGTAGACAGAACGTTGCGAGATATAAGAGATAATGATAGGTCAATGGGTGGCATAACCATACTTTTTTGTGGAGATTTTAGGCAGACTCTTCCAGTTATACCGAGAGGAACGAGGGCAGATGAAATAAGAGCATGCCTAAAGAGCTCATTTCTGTGGCGAAATATAGTGCAAGTTAATTTAAGTGTCAATATGCGTGTGTAATTAGGTGATCACTCTAATATGCAAGAATTTTCTGACCTTCTTTTGAGAATTGGAGATGGCACTTTCCCACGAGAGGAACAAAGAGTACTCTTGCCAGAAAATTTATGTCGTTCGGTTTGCTCATTGCTAGAATTAATACGTTCCGTATATGATGATCCAACAGAAATGACAAATCAAACTGGTTCATGGTTGTGCCAACGAGCTATTTTGGCTCCTCGAAACGACCAAGCCGTGGCCATAAATTCACGGATATTGGGGCAACTGAACGGTGAAAGTGTGGAATACACTTCTATCGATAGGGTCACCGAAGAAGACGACGCCACAAACTATCCTGTGGAATTTTTAAATTCCTTAAGTGCACCAGGTATACCTGCACATAAAATTTATTTAAAAGTAGGTGTTCCAATAATGTTGCTTCGAAATTTAAGTCCGCCTAAGCTGTGTAATGGAACTCGACTAAGAGAAACAAATTTGCAACCAAATGTAATCGAAGCCGAAATTTTAACAGGTTGTGGTGCCGGCAACATTATATTTATTCCCAGAATCCCCCTAATTCCAAATAATTTCTCCTTAAATTTTAAACGTGTTCAGTTCCCAGTCACTTTATGCTACGCGATGACAATAAATAAAGCACAGGGGCAAACATTACGCGTTGCAGGCGTGGACCTCAGCACAGACTGTTTTGCACATGGTCAATTGTATGTTGCTCTGTCTCGCGTTAGCAACCCCCTAAATCTTTACGTGTACTCCCCCAATAGATCTACTTCCAACATCGTTTATACAGAAATTTTATCATAAATCACAATACCTCCACATTATGTGAACATAAACTATAATTTAAATCCGACATTCACGCGAACGAAGTCGCGGGCACAGCTAGTATTAGATAAATATGTAGGTGTAATGATTTGATGTACATTTATTATAAATCTATTTTACAATTTACATGAACAATTAATTATAAATTTGAATATAAATATAGCATGCGTTGAAATTACCGTTCCCTTTCCACTATATATTTGGGGGATAACAAGAGATGATCTGTGACGTTGTAATTGTCTAGAAGGAAGATATTCACTGTCAGATAAGCCAGCACCAGGTATAAGATTAATATATTTATTAGAGCCATAAAGGCGAGAAGAATCCTTTCTACAACCTAGGGATAATAATTCCATACCAATCACTTAAAAAAAATAAAAAAGCATACGAAACCATAATCTGGTTTCACAGAAGAACGGTTACGTTAAGTCAGAATGCATGCGAGACTATATATGGTTTCACAGAGTTGATATATAATTATGTTAAAAAGTAACACACAAATAAAACATACATAAAATAGAAAATTAACAGCATTATATACATTTATTTTTTTAATAAACGTAAGTTACCTGTTTCATGAAGAAAAACTTTTATCAAAAAGGAAGTTACAATCACTGTGTTGGATTTTACAGAAAATAGAGGTTGAGATTTAGACAAAAAACCATTTTATATTGCCAATGTCTTAAGTACCTATAATGTAAACAATGCCTTTATTTATTGCATATCACGCGAAAAAAACTTACTTACTGAATCTGGTGAACTATATATAGGTTTTTTTCATTGCATGTTAACAGTTTTTTTTTTCATTGTATGTGGTAGGGGGTTAACAGTTGATGTCTGTCTCGTTGTACCAAAAACTTCGGGCGTACGGTTTAGTTTGTAGCTTAGGTTCATTTGTATCTTTGTATATCTCTTCTAGGTATATTATTTTCATCAGAACCAGAACCCTGTAGTTAATCCTAAGAAAACTTCTGACCATTATAGTTCATATAAATGTTTCGATTTGAAAAAAAAAACAAATCTTTTCGTACTTAATACAATTTTAATGGTTTATAAATCACTTAAGTAAATCTCCTTAGTACCAAGTTAACCAGCTTTAGGAAAAGTATCCAAAACATTTAAAAAAACTGATTATTTTGAGAAAAAAAATGTACTACTTCGTGAAAACACTTCAATTTATCTATACTAATATTATAAAGCTGAAGAGTTTATTTGTTTGTATGCTTGTTTGTTTGTATGCTTGTTTGTTTGTTTGAACGCGATAATCTCAAGAACTACTGGGTCAAATTAAAAAATCTTTTACTGTTGGATAGCCCGTTTATCGAGGGAGGCTATAGGCTATATAACATCACGCTACGACCAATAGGAACGGAGCAGCAATAAAAAAATGTTGCAAAAACAGGGAAAATTTACGCAGACGACGTTGCGCGGGTCAGCTAGTCCAATATATCAATAAACAGTCAAACTCCTGCACTCTCATATGCCGTCATATTTATCCTAAACATATCAAACACAAACCTTTCAATTGAAACCTTTGCTTTTTTATAACGTGCAATAGATTGATGTCGTTGGTCAAGATAATGTTGATTACATTATCTTGACCAACGACATCAATCTATGTTGCTTTCACGTATTTATTCGATTGTATGTCTCTGTTGCCCCAAACAAAACTGATAGCGACCCATTGCATATAGTAGCAAACTGTCATCATTAAAACAGAGATAACAAAAATCCAGATACTGGCCGTCCTCGATATGTTTTCGAAGAACGCGTATACTATTTCACCTCGAGTAAAGTTCACGTACACCCTGAAAAACAAAAAATACATTGTACTGAATTATTTCCTTTGAAAACATTACCTATAGGTGTATTGTCAGAGGAATTCTTATGATTTTCTACAGCATGTAGCGGGACTACTATGAGGAAAACCCGAAAACATATGTAGCCGCCTAAAGCAAACTCAAAAAGCAGAGTTATGTAGCGCCGTAACGCTTTTTTTTTTTGGTCTGGCGGGAAAAATTCCTGACGAACACCCCCACCGTCCGGGGAAGACGGTGGAGGTAGTATGGGGTTTGCACCCACTAAAAAACCCGCCGTGTATCGCTCGCCACCTTCGCGAACGGGCCGCCGGAATTTGTTATACCGTCGGCGGCCAGCGCCGTAACGCCTAACCCAACCGATTAGGTATCCATCGGTTTATTATTACAGTCCATGTGTATGATTTCCACATACCAAATTAATTGATATAATAGGTAGGGGCAAAAGTATTTTCGTATTTTGAATGTATTGTTAGTAATCAAACATCTGTTTGAGGTTGTACTAAATGTAATTGTGCTTAATACCATTAAATGTTGACATTCTGAAGATGCAATAAATTAAAAAAAAACTAGTACACGCTATTTTTTGATGGTTTTTCAAGCAAACAAAATAAACGTATGTGACGAAGAAATTCGGTACATTTTAAAGTTTTATTAAATAAAAAACCAGCCAAGGGCAAGTTGAACTAGCGCACTGAAGGTTGCGTACTAACTTATAAGTTTGTAAATAGTTCGATCAAGACGGGAATCTATCTAGATACACGGCACTGTATCAACCAAGTTGCAAAAGGGCGACACACCGACCATGGTTGCACGGCACATACATATTATAAATAAATAAAAAAATATACTTAATTTGTTTTTTTTGTATGAAACATACGAAAATATTTTTGCCCCGACCTTATATTTGAGTATGTACCATTTTATTAATTTTAGATAATCTATGTTAGGTAAATGAAAACGCTTTTCATGAAATTAAGTATGCAGGGGGTTTCAGAAGCGATAAATTGTAAGTAGGGCGGGGAGGTAAGTAGCCGAAGAAAATCCATCAGGGTCTGCCATTCGCTGACCAGTCACATGCTCAAAAATATTTTAGTTAAATTCAGGGCAGTAAATAGCAGAACCCGACGGTTTTTCTTCGGTTATTTACCTCCTATTAGTCAGGGGAGTTTTAAATTATATTTCATTCTTTTTTTGAGTATGCATTAAAAAAAAATAGTTTTTTTTAATAGGTACTTCTCAGAGATTAGTTACAAAACAACATACATATATTATTCAGTTAGACTTGTTTATCATAGATATAATTATTATGTTATTTTGAATGATGATACTAATATAGTGATAAGAAAATGTTTACATTACCGTCTTAACATCAGTCTAATCAGATACCATAGTTGAGCAAAAAGTAATTTAACTAAATAACAACGATTACTTATGATTACACAATACTACTACAAAATGAAATTTTCACAAGTAACCGAATTTGATGTAACATGTACTTTATTTAAGTTTGACTACTTCTAGCTAACATTTAATTAAGATTTTTTTTTGTTTGTTTGTTTTTTTTTATTTTTTATTATTAAATGTTAGCTAGAAGTATACATCATAGTTAATTGACTAATCCATAAGTAAGCATAAGGATCAGTCAATTAACTATGATGACAATTCATTTGGATTGTGATTTTCACATCTCTCGGAAACTTTAAATGTACGATTGTACTTGCATAGAAATTCTGCAATATTGTTTGGAAAGACTACTAGCTCATTATATTTTTATGTAAATATGATCCAATTTCAATAATATGACATACCTACATATCGAATTGTTACCATACTGCTAAACCCAATCTTCCTTTTGTTATTAGAATTAATATTTTATATTTAATCATTCGTTGCCAGTATTGTACCTTCTTTGTTATAAGTGGATGCTCCTACTATGTTGTACCGTCATTTTTAAAATATTTTTCAAGCAATCAAAATGAACGGTGTGACGAAGAAATTCGGTACATCAAAGTTTTATTACGAAAAAGTTAAAATGCGACGATCAATTATAAAATTGTGGTATCAATACGAGCAGCACAAAATGTGGTTTAAGCGTTTCAAGTCTGGAAGTTTTAGTGTAATGAATGAGGCTCGTCCAGTCATGGATAAAATCAGTGCTATCCTAAAGTGGAGCGAGATCAGAGATTCCCTAACCATTCCAAAATATTCAAAAATGCACGTTATTGTTCAAGTTTTCACTTCTGCCAGCACTGCCGGAGTGCAACCCGTTTTTTATTATTATTTAGCTATTAAAGTAAGTAGCGGTAACTACAGCGGTACTACTACACATTTAACATTAATCAAAATTCATTGTGTAGTCTTTAACCTACAAAACTACTAACTACGGAAACCTAAAAACAAGATTTACAAAAATAATTAGTTCTGTCATCCAGGTACTTGTTATGTGCGTTATTAAGGTACTCGTTATGGCAATCGAAATTAATTGCATTATGATAGAAGATGTTAATATCTTACGATTTACCAAGTCATGTGCCGAGCGTTCTAAATATTGTTCTCTTCGTCTAATTAAATTGTTGACTATTATTTATTTGTTACTTTATTTGAGTAACTATTTTTGTATGTGGTTCAGGCATGGATCTGTAGATACGTAAAGATTCATTTAAAATACTCACACAAGTGCGTAAATTGATGAGAACCCAATCAATACAGCTAGCCTAGTCTTATCACTCTTGGGTCTCTGTCGAGGAGTCAGCACCAAGTCCATGATCACGAAGAACAAGGATACGGTGTGTAAAGAATGTTGAGCCCAATGTGGCAGGTATTCGAAGACCCGAACGGGAGCTAAGATTCTTGGATCCCAATTGAAGATTATCCAGAATGCGATATCACTGAACTATAAGATAAAAAAACACAGATCATAAATTAGAGTGTCGGGCCATTCGTAGTATAGAATTCCAGCTATTAACCGACATCCATAAATCTATACTAATATTATAAAGAGGAAAGATTTGATTGTTTGTTTGTATTGAATAGGCTCCGCAACTACTGGACGGATTTGAAAAATTCTTTCATCGTTGTGAAGCTGCACTAACCCCAGGTGATATAGGCTTTTTTATCCCTGTATTGCCGCGGGAACGGGCACTAGGCGGGTGAAACCGCGAGGCGTCCGCTAGTATTATATAATGTCACAGTCAGGGTGGCCGGTGGCCACATGCTGCACTTGCAGCTCAAATAAGCGAACTAGCATTGTCTTTTTCGATCATAATATGGTTAGGTATGAGATGCTTCGAGCAATTAAAAATCCATTATGGTTTAAATATACACTATAACAACGCTTACACCTTTCGCTAACGATTTTGTATGTGCAAGGTGTAAGCTGAAATCTTTTCGTATGCATATATCATTCGGGCATACAGGACACGTTGGAAGATGGACCTATCTATATTGGACCGCACAAGTAACTTACGTTGGCATCGCGTACTGGGGCTCCTCACCTAAACATGTTTTCCTTGGACCAGCCAATCGAATTCCGAAGTTTATTTAGAGACTTCCAGATCGGTCATGGTAAGTAATTCGTTTTCAGGAGGCGGGTTAAACAAATAAAAAACAAATAAATAACTATTGCCTAATTATATTCTTATTAGTAAGAATATAATTAAAGTAATTTTTATAGTCATTTCTTGCCAATTATTATTACTTTATTAATACAAAAAATGCATTTTTGAAAGATAGAAAAAATTGTCTGTTTTTAAGTCTAGACCCAAGAATCGAACTCGAGACTTCCGTATCCCAAACTGGGCCGGAATCAAACCATCTATCAGGATTACTATGCCTCAATTTTTTTAAAGTTTTTGACCGCGAGTAAGGCCCTCGCTTGCGCCTTCTAGCCGATATTTTAAGAACTATTGTTATTCCTTGGTTACAGAGAGCATTTTAACAAATTATGATGTCGCAGGCTGAATATTAAAGTAATTTTTATAGGTATTTCTTGCCAATTACTAATTAGGCAACAGTTATTTATTTATTGTATTGTCATAAGTGAAAAATGATCATCGACAGAAAATACCTAGTTAAATATTAAATTGTAAGATTGCTACATCACAATTTACTTAAATTGTTCATTCGTGTATAACGAAATACGTTATGCCGACGAACGGACGTTTCGACGAAATAGACATAGGCGCTGCGCCGCGTACGCCGCCGCCGCCGGCATTCGCGGTTCGGCGTGAGTTCGGCTCGTACATGTAATTTTGACTGTTTTTTAATGTTCCAAGATCCCGCGCATGCCAGACTTATTTAATTTTCTGACAGATATAATGTGGGGCTTCGGGTAGTATTTATTTGTACACTCAATGCTAGCATACCAAATAAGTTATATAGACGATCAATTTTCAGCTACCAGGTCAGAAAGGTAAGAAAAATTCGGACTAAGGTATCTTATTTTCTGACAGTTTATTTTCACATATATGGTGTAAACTACTATCATACCATATTATATATATTTCGGGACTTAATCGCGTGAATTATTTAAAGGCACGAACCTTTAATTTACCCGACGTTTCGATTGAATTGCACCGATCATGGTCACGGGTCGACTGATGGCAGTTTAGCGATGTCTCTATGAGGCGCGGGGTTTTTCAAGTACCCTCGCCTGGTCTTGATAATTTTGATAATTTGTACTTCTACACACTACACTTACAATGTCTTTACACTGAGACACGGTGTCGTTACGGCTATGATAGCATTTGCTGATAACAGGATTCCAAGATGGTGAGAGCCGGTATCCATCTTTTCGGTTGAAATTCTTATACTTCTTGATCTCAACCGCCTTGCGTACTATCCTGGAATAATAGTGGCGATCGGTGGAAAGTACCTGTGGCATATGCAATTCTATCCAATAATTTGGTCCTGATTCCAACAAATGCTCAGCGATAGCAGACTTGTAAAATTGACGGTTTTTTACTGTAGCGATATGTTCCTTGACCCTATCTGCAATTGTCCTTGGTCTGTCAGATATAGGAACTACCGCAACTGCAATCCACCTTGTACCCGCCAGGTGTTTGAAGCGGAATAACATCCTCTGCCGTTCGTAAAAGTTTCGAAACCTTAGAGTGCGGACTAAAACACAGTCATAATGGAGTAATTCTTCAGTACTGTTCCAATTTTGTCCGTAACTCCTTTCATGTACGGCATGAAAGCTGGCACTCTGTCGGCATTTACCTCTGGTTTTCTGCTCTTTGGACGTTGAAGGTTATGCTTGTATCCGTTGCTTCTTAGTACCTCCTGAACGTGTGCAAGTTCAACCTCCAAGTGTTCGGTGTCACAAAGGTCGTATGCTCTGTTTGTTAAAGAAGCTACAACGTACTGTAAGTGGCGCGGATGATGGTGCGATAAAGCATGTAAATACCTTTCCGTGTGTGTAGATTTTCGGTATACTGTGTGTCCGAGGGTACCATTTTGTCTCGATACCTTCACATCAAGAAAAGGCAACGACCTACCTGCCTCCAATTCAAATGTGAATTTGATATTACGGTGGATCGAGTTTAGATGTTTCACAAATTGTTCTACTGTGCACTGTCGCCCTTCATGATACAGAATACGTCATCGACGTATCTCTTTCAGAGCTTGACGTGAAACGCGTGCAGGTCGACAACTTCTTCTATATGCTCCATCCAGATATTGGCCATTACCGGTGCTAACGGACTACCCATAGCCACTCCGTCGATCTGGAGGTATTGCTGTCCACGGTAGAGGAAGTAGTTACCCTCTAAACAGTTACTCAGTAGAACTATGTACACTTTTGGCAGGCCGCTATCTCTCAGTTTTAGTTTTATGATGTCAAGGCAATCGCTTATCGGAACAGTGAATAATGACTCGACATCAAAGCTCACCATTATCTCGTCCGGGTCCAAGCGTACGCTCTTGAGTATATCCACAAAATGGCGAGAGTCCTTAACAAACGATGCAGTTTTTCCTACCAATGGCTGCTGTACTAAAGCTACGTGTCTCGCTAGATCGTAAGTAGGAGAATCAATTATAGCCATATAGTTTAGGAAGCTGCACAATTCTCGGCTTGTACTATAATACCAGCCTGTATTGGTCCACTGCTGGACATAGGCCTCTCCTAACTTACGCCACAACATCCGGTCTTTGATCTGGTCTTCCGCATTCAATTCATTCCAGCGGCTTTCTTTAAGTCGTTATTCCATCTGGCTGGGGGTCGTTCTACCTTACGTTTAGCGAGTCGCGGTCTCCACTTATAATGTAAGGTAGTAGATAATAAGGTTTCTAATAATTGTTAAGTAAAATAGTTAAGTATAATGTAGGTATATAGGAAATAAGTTGTGACGCGTCAGTCCGGAATAAATGCTTGCTGTGAGAACTGCGTATCATTGATGGACCCCGATAAATATATTACATTGGCGACGAGGAAAATATTTCGAAGTATTACGCGTGTGATTGACACTGTTCGTATAAACAATACGTAGTTATTATAGTGGTTCCGATGTCAATCGGTAAAATAAAAGAATTTGACGTGAAGTGTGGCACGTGGTCGTCGTACATTGACCGTTTGAAAATGTATTTTAAAGTGAACAATATATCTGAGGAAATGAAACTGCCGATCCTTATTGCCTCAATTGGAGATGAGGGGTACGAGTTGATGGAGAACTTGGTGAGCCCGGATAAACCGGCTGATTCAACTTTTGCAAAGGTGGTGGAGTTGATGACGCAACATTTACAGCCGACGCCATCGGCACTGGCCGAGAGGTATCGATTCCGACAGAGGAGACAAAATATTACAGAGAATGTCACATCTTATGTTGCGGAGTTAAAAAGACTATCCCGCCATTGTAAATTTGCCGCCAGTTTGAATGAAAATCTGCGCGATCAGTTTGTATGCGGGTTAAAGAGTGACGTCATCCGACAACGTTTATTTGCTGAGAAGGACACCGTGACGTTCAGCGATGCAGTCAAATTAGCCACGTCATTGGAGGCGGCAGAACGAGACGCAGCATTCGTAGAAGGAACCGGGCGAGAAGCGGGTTTGAAGGAGGTCGGCGCGGTACACGTCATCACCGCGGACTCAGCGGCGGGACAGAGGCGCCGCAGCGGGGACGCAGCAGAGAGGAGCAGGCGTTTCATACCAGCTCGTACTGTGGATGACAACAAGCGGAATGTCGCATATTGCGGAGCTTGTGGGAGCCAATATCATAAATATGCACGTTGCCGGTTTCGCAACTATGTGTGCAGTAAATGTCGGCAAACAGGACATTTACAGAGGGTGTGTCCAGAGTGGGGTACATCGTCAGCATCGCGAGACTCACGGAATCAGGAAGCGGCACCGGCGGCATCGACGCCGACGCGGCGCGATCGGCGCGGATTGCATTTTGGAGATGCGGCCGATTGCCACGAGGAGTGCGGCGGCGTGAGCGGGGACGTCGAATACGATTTACATCAATTATGTTTGAATGATTATAAGGCTGTAAGTATTTTTGTTACAATTGAAAATAAGGTGATACAAATGGAAATAGATACAGGCACGGCAATTTCTTGCGTTAGTAAATCTACCTACGACAAATATTTTTCGCATATACACACATCAAAAGTGTCTAGGGATCAAGCATTTTTATGCGGATTTCTTGAGATTGAGATGTGGCTTTGTAATAAATTTATGATTTTATAAATTTATATGGATCCTTTTTGGTGCATTTCATAATTTGAATCAGGAACTGTGAATCAAATTCGAGTAAAAGATGAAAATCAGCTGTCAATATTTTCCCTATAAAAACATACAACGCATTGAAGACATTATTAGTGCTACTGTTTCCCTATTACTGATTAAAACCAACGTTATTATGGAGCGGCGACGTCATTTAAGCAGGGAAGAAATGCTCAGAGCCGTGGGAATGATAGAAGCTGGTTCCCGGCAACGTACTGTGGCTTTAGCTCTGAATACAAGTCAGAGTGTTATCAGTCGACTTTGGACACGTTACCGAAGCACTGGTACCGTGGCTGAGCGCCATGGAGGACGGTATCGCTGCACCACACGGAGACAAGACCGATACATTCAAATCTTAACTCGAAGAGGTCCAACAATAACCGCCATGATGTTAGCCGTAAGGCTTCATCACTCTTCAGGGAACTTAATTAGCGACCAAACAGTCAGAAACCGCTTGCATGAAGTGAACCTTCATTCCCGAAGACCGCTACGGGTACCACCTATAGCAATGCACAATCGTAGGATTCGATATCAATGGGCTCTTGAACACAGAAATTGGGCAGAAGAACAATGGCGTTTCGTGTGCTTTTCTGATGAGTCTCGTTTTGGTATGAGACCGGATACAAGACGTATACGACACTGGAGAACCCCTGGACGCCAACAGCGATTAAAATCCTGCCAGGAAGTCCATCCTTATAGTGGTGGAACCATCATGGTATGGGCGGGTATTTGGATCGGCGGAAGAACTGAGTTGATTTGGATCAGAGGCAACCTCAACGCTCAAATTTATGCTGAGACGATTGTATCAGACGTCATCGTTCCTCTACAAGTGCAAATCGGTCCCTTATTTCAGTTAATGCATGATAATGCACGACCGCACACCGCAAGAGTTGTAAGACAGACTCTCGCCGCAGCTAACATCAATGTCCTGCCCTGGCCTGCTCAGTCGCCAGACTTGAACCCGATTGAGCATGCATGGGATATGCTACAGAGAAGAGCTCTGCCGAATATGGAGGGTATCCAGTCGCAAGAAGACCTTTTTTTGTTGTTGCAACGAACATGGGCGGCCATTCCACAGCGTGATTTGGATGAACTCATTTTGAGTATGCCAAACCGATGTTCTTGTGTTGTTAGTGTTCACGGTAGAAACACGGATTATTAATTGTTTAAGTTATCCAATAAAATTTTAAAGAAAACTGTTATTTCAGTCTTTTTTTCGAACTTTAATTTTAGTGGTTCAAATGTCAAAAATCCCTTTATTAGGAAAATGGCAAATTTCTTTATTAATGCAAAGGTGACTTGGTTTATCGTTACTGTGACAAACGAAAACACTTTATTTGATGAATCCTTAAAGAAATAAAAAAAAAAAATCAATCAGGAGAAAAGTTATTGCAAAAATATATGTTGATCCCTAGACACTTTTGATGTGTGTATGTATAGAAAAAGTCAATACCGTTATGAATTATTACGATGGTTCACAAGTTAAGCCGATTGGAATAATTAAGCCTCTAGTCAGTCATAACGGCCATAATAAACAATTGGAGTTATTTATTTTTGAAAAGGGTACCACATCCTTGTTGGGTAGGCAGTGGCTCTCAGAATTGAACATAGGTTTCCCTAAATTTCAATGTAATTTCGTGTCCAATAATAAAATAAATGAAAATATAAATTACGAAGTTTTAAAATTGGTTGACAGGTATAAAGAGTTGTTTAGCGGCGGGCTGGGACGATACACTGGGGGCAAGGCGACGTTACGCGTGCGAGAGGGCGCGGCGCCCGTGTTCCACCGCGCGCGGCTGCTGCCGTACGCGCTGCGCGAGCGCGTCGTCACCGAACTCGACGCCATGCTGCGCGCCGGCGTCATCGAGCCCGTTGACTGCTCCGACTGGGCCTCGCCTTTGGTACCCGTCAATAAACCAGATGGTACGCTCCAAATTTGTGCGGATTATAAAGCTACGTTAAACCCGTCTTTACTGGTCGATCGGTTCCCACTTCCTAAGATAGATGACGTGTTAGTTAACTTGAATGGTAGTTTATATTATAGTAAAATTGATTTATCGTCAGTATATAATCAAATTGAATTAGACGAATCAAAAAAATACACCGTAGTCAATACTCACAAAGGTTTATTTCAATATAATAGATTAGTATATGGATTGTCATCTAGTGTGGGAATTTTTCAACGAATTATGACAAATTTACTTGGGGGTATTCCAAACGTAAAGGTGTTCCTTGACGATGTGATTATTACCGGGAAATCAGGGGTAGACCATCTAAAGGCCCTACAGGCTGTTTTTCAACGCCTCAAAGAAAAAGGACTAAAACTAAAAAAAAGTAAGTGCGTATTTTTAGCGGAAGAGGTTACTTATTTAGGATATGTCGTTTCAAGGGATGGTATTAAGCCAGATAAATCTAAAATAGATGGAATTTTGAAAATGTCACAACCTAGTAATGTGTCAGAGCTACGTTCATTTTTGGGTACAGTTAATTTCTTGGGCAAGTTTATTAAAAACTTAAGTTTAATTTTGTATCCTCTATATAGGCTTTTACGGAAAGATGTAGAATGGCATTGGTCGGTTGAATCTGAACAGACATTTAATCAGGTAAAAAGGATGCTGACAAGCGCAGATATTTTGGCTCATTACGAACCAGATAAGCCGTTGATAGTGACATGCGACGCGAGCGCGCGGGGAGTGGGCGCGGTGCTGACGCAGCCCGGGCCGCGCGGGACGGAGCGACCGGTCGCCTATGCTTCGCGGACACTTAACAGCGCTGAGACGAATTACTCACAGATTCACCGGGAGGCACTCGCTATTATTTTTTGTGTCAAGAAGTTTCATCAATATCTTTACGGTAGACATTTTATTTTGCGGACAGACCATAAGCCGTTGGTTTCAATATTCGGACACAATACGGGTATACCTAGTATGACGGCTAGTAGGATGCAGCGTTGGGCCATTATTTTGTCTGCATATGATTACGATATGGAGTATGTTAAAACTAGTGAGAATTATGCGGATAGCTTATCAAGGTTACCGGTAAAAGAGAATAACTGTTCTAAAGAAATAATACCAGAACAGACTTATTTTCATTTCGTTCAGGATGCCTTGTGTTTGGATTACAAGGAGATAAAAAAACAAACTTTACGCGATCCTAATCTAGGTAGGATATTAAGTTTTATTAGAGATGGGTGGCCAGAAAAATGTGAAATAGTCGGGTTAAAACCATACTTTAACAGGAAAAGTGAACTGTACGAGGAAATGGGCTGTATCATGTGGGGTCATCGGGTTGTGATACCTGAAGGTTGTCGACGTAAGGTATTAGATATTTTACATGAACCCCATATGGGTATAGTTAAGTCCAAGGCTTTAGCGCGCAGCTATGTATGGTGGGCGGGTGTAGACGAGGCCGTGGAAGCGGTTTGTCGTGCGTGCACGGTGTGCGCAGCTCACGCTGATGCTCCACCAAGACAAGCGCCTAGACCATGGTCATGGCCGGGCCGGCCATGGGCTAGGATCCATTTAGATTTTATGGGACCTATTTCTGGTAAAACCTATTTAGTGGTGGTAGATGCTATGACCAAATGGATCGAAGTATTTCCGGTTCCTAGTACAGCAGCGGTAACAACAATTGAACACTTGAATGAATTATGGTCCAGGTGGGGTATACCCAAACAAATAGTTAGCGATAATGGCCCACCGTTCACAAGTAAGGAGTTTGAGCAATTTCTCAAGCTTAACGGAATAGAACATGTCTTTACGGCACCGTATCATCCGGCATCAAACGGTGCTGCCGAAAACGCAGTTAAGACATTAAAACGCGTTGTGAAAAAGGCAATGATTGAACGAAAATGTATTAAAACTTCTCTTAATGATTTTCTGCTTTATTATCGAAATACTGAACATTGTACAACAGGCGAATCACCTGCGATGTTATTGACAGGCAGGCGGTTACGTACTCGGCTAGATTTGCTAAAACCTGATAGAGAATCTAAAACTCAGTTACATAAACGTAAGCAAGTGGAAGCAGCTGGGGGTGGAAATAGGAAGTTAAATGCGGGGGATGACATCTGGTATCGTCAATACTTAAAGGGGGATAAATGGCTCCCCGGTAAAGTAACAGTCCCTATAGGCAGCACTGACTACACAGTAACCGATATCAACGAGCAGGTCATCCATAGACATATCGACCAGTTAAGACGTAGGACGAGAAACTCATTGGCTTGTGACGTAAAGGCTAGTGAGGAAGATGAGGTATCTGGTGGAAAACAGGGTTCTCTAGAGTGTGAAGGCGGGTCGGATCAGTCAACGAGAGCAGTTTCATCAGAAACTCTCTCGGTCTCGCCGGCTAACAGTGTGGCTAAGGGGGAGGTGGAAAGCGAGAATAATAATAACAAGGTTCCCTTGGAGACCCGCTCTCCAAGTAAAGTATTGGATTCGCATCCGCCTGACCCAGTATCGCCCCAGCTTCGCCCACTACGACAATGTAGGATTAATAAACAAGTTAGATATAAGTATTAGTTTTAGTTTAAGGATTTGCCAAACCTAAAATAGTTATGTAAGATTTTTATAACTGTATTAGTTGGTAATTGTAAATAAATATATTGTATAAATTTAGTGTGAGGGAGTATAATGTAAGGTAGTAGATAATAAGGTTTCTAATAATTGTTAAGTAAAATAGTTAAGTATAATGTAGGTATATAGGAAATAAGTTGTGACGCGTCAGTCCGGAATAAATGCTTGCTGTGAGAACTGCGTATCATTGATGGACCCCGATAAATATAATAATAATAATAATAATAATAATAATAACCATTTATTTCAGGCTACTAAGGCCCATATCATACAAATACATAGGTATGTACATAAAAACACTTAATAAACTAATACATAATTTAAACTACAATTACACAAATACGTAACATAATAACAATAAACTAATACATAATTAAAATTATACACGACAGTGGGATTGAGACAGCGGCGTCGTGTTTCGCTGCGTGGTGTCACGTAACCTTCCACGAAAACGTCGGTACGCGACACCCTTCGGCCAGAAGTCCTCCTTCATAAAGATGGACAGATGTTCACTGGGAACTCGCACCATGAATGATTTGAAGTTGACGTCATGGCGCGACTCCAACTTCTCCACCCTCAAGGTCCACTTCGTCTTGAACCGGAGGTATTCCGCAAGTTCCTCTGCCTTTGTGGTGTGATGCAGACGAGACACATATAACTTCGTCGTTGCTATTGCCGGACGCAGCAGCATTTTAGGTCCCGTCACGCCGGTACCACATTGGTTTCGTCTGGAGGGCCTCTTCTGCTTCCTTTCAACCTTAAAAAAGCCCCCTACATCCATTTGCCCTTTGGAAGGGGCTTTGGGCACGCTCTCGCTGGTCCTCGTCTTTATTCCCCGTTTCTGTTGTACAACGGGGCGGCTGACCTTGGCAGCGCTGCAGGTAGCAACCGCAGGCACGGGCGCAGGCTTGCGGGGCGTGCGGGCGGGGTCACTATGCGCACTTGCAGCGCATTCCGCTCGGTCAGCATTCGACGCCGGCGGCGATGTCGTCACAGCTGACGCGTAACTTAAATCTAGGCATGCACCGCGGCGCGTGTTTACATGCGACGGTGACCCAGATCCCGTAATAACGTTGCGCAACTCGATGACTTGTTGGCGCAGATCTTCTACGTTGGCTTCGGAAGCATCATACTTCCGCTGCACATCCGCGAGGCTCGCCTTCAGAAAGACTATGTCTTTCAGCAGGCTGGTGACGTCGACGTGATCGAAGGTGACGGGAGGGAGCTTGTTCAGGTCCTTCACCACAAACGTAGGCACGTCGTCAGGATCGGTCTCCTTCAGCAGCGTGATGACTTCCGCTAAACTTTTCTTAGTCCCATCGCGACGATGAGACACCATCTGGGCGGTCTTGTTCAGAACGTCGTACAGTAGCCGCTTGGCTGCAGCTATGTCATCCTCACTGAAGTTCGTGACGCAGATCTGGACAGCGGACACCTCGTCCATCACGTCCAGTTTCTGCTGCAGAAACGCCAGCAGCTCGTTTACCACGAGCTCGTTGCTCATGGTTGCAAACTAGCGACGGCTCGCGTCGCGCACTGCGTGTAATGGTTAGTCACACATAAAGGCACGTCCGCATTTGAACGCGGCTGACTGTAGACTATGATATAAATATATTACATCACATATACATTGCCGTGTGGTGCCGGCTTAAGAATAGTACCACCCCATCTCTACCCGTGGGTGTCGTCAAGGCGACTAAGGGATTTTACCCCGGAGGACGGGCAGCAGCGTCCTCTGCGTACTTAAAGCCTCACTGCGATCGCCAACCCGCTCGCCAAGCGTGGCGATTATGGCAATTACCCCCAGGATCTACATACTAGTAGGTTCTACTGGGGAGACCCGTGCCCAGCAGTGGGCCATCTTATGGGTTGATATGTATGTATGTATGTATACATATAAATATATTACACCACTCTAGAACTCGTTTGCTTCATCGGCCATCGGCCCTTCGGTAAATGTGGCCAGCCCATTGCAACTTCAGCGCGCTTAACCTGCGTGCAATGTCGCTAACTTTGGTTCCTTGTCGGATGACCTCTTTGCGAATTTTATCCTTTAAAGAGACTCCAAGCATAGTTCGCTCCATAGCCCGCTGCGCGACTTTGAATTTGTGGACTAGCCCAATCGAAAGTGCCCACGGCTCGGCACCATAGGTAATTACAGGTAGGACGCACTAGTTATATACCTAGTTCTTCAGGCATTGCGGTAAAGGCGAAGGGCAGACTCGATGAAATTTGCTAAACGCTGCCCAACCTAATCGGATCGTCCTGTCCACTTCTTGCTCGAAGTTGTTTCTACCAAGCTGAATACCCTGCCCTAGGTAGATATATTCCTAAACAACTTCGGGCATCAACCCTTCGACATAAATTGGTCTCGGCATGATATGTTCATTAAACATGGTTTTGGTTTTTTCCAAATTCATGCTGAGACCAACAAGTCTAGAGGCTCCATTCAAGCTGTGCAGCATCTCGCTAAGCTGCTCCAGCGACTCCGCTACTATGACGATGTCGTCAGCAAATCGAAGGTACGAAAGAGTTGCCTTGACCTTGCTCAGGCCGATATCTGGCATGTCCTCGGTGTAGTGGCGCGTAAGTGGGGCTTTGTGGTCATCGACACTAAGTCCCGTAGGTTCAGCCATCCATGACGCGTACATGTGTCCATAAAAGCTCTCGATTTCCTCGAGTAACTCGAACCTTGAGGTGACGGTTTTGCCATCCACGGTGTTCAGTTTTGTCAGATAGGGTCTACCAAGCTGTTTTGAGAAAAGAGACTGCTAGCCTCTATTTTGCTCAATCACAGTCTTTATGGTGTGAGTGTTGGAGCGTCGGAAGTCACGTCACATCTGCTTTCTGAACTTCAGGTTTATTCAGCTCTCCTATCTAACGAAGACATTTTGTGTCCCGTTTTTGCCTCATAAGTTCGAGAGTCTCGAGTGAGAGTTTCAACCAGATTTTCCTCGATTATTACATTTTCCAGGAAACAACTTTTGACATATATTTTGTAGCGTTTTGACCACGGTGTCGGTTTCCTCATCAACTGTGCGGACTGTGGCTTTGGTTTACAACGATACGAAATAGTTGCAAAGTTTAAACTGGATCTTTTCGCAACCTAAGGCTAACTGGGGCGACGTAGGTCGGAGAATAGGCTTCACCATCCGCCGTCTTTCGGCCTTCAAATTGATATTTAGAGCGCCTCTGACCAGTCTGTGATCACTCCGGTATTAAATATGTTGATCACCGAGACGTCTCTAAATATGTGCCGCTTGTCCGTAATAATAAAGTCTATTTCGTTCCATGTCACACCATCAAGGCTTTGCCATGTTCACTTTTAATGGGGCTTTTTCTTAAAGAAAGAATTCACCAAGAATAGCCCCTGCAACTCCAGAAAGTTCATGAGCATTTGACCCCTGTGATTTCTGCGCCCCACACCTTTTGGTCCGATTTTCGTTCCGCCGCGTTCTTGTACTCCCACGTTAGCATTCAAATCTCCCATAACAACGTTGTAATGAGCTTTCCTAGTACTATGTAACGCCTTGGCGATGTCTTTGTATATGGTTTCGGCTATCTCGTCAGAGTATGTCAAGATCGGCGCCTATACCTGTACCACTTTCAGAGAATACATGTTGGTGATCTTTAGTACTAGGTACGCAACCCTTGTCTTGTTTTCTTGTCTTGTTTTGACTTTTCTTGACCAGGAAAACGACGGGGATTATGTACATATATTTGCTCAGCCAGACAAATTGTATGGGCCAAACATTCTCCCAGACACCAAATAGATTCAGCCATTTTTATGATCGTGAAGGTATTAAAATACTTAGCTTATTTTCTGATGCTTCAATTTTATATGTATTACTTAGGGGATTATAAGAAACATATATTTGGTCAGCCTAACAAATGTTATGAGTCAAACCTTCTCCCAAACATCAAAAACATTCAGCAGCGCAAGGGTATTATAAAAGTTACTTAGCTTATATTCTGACTCTTAATTTTTATTATGTTACTTAAGAGATTGTATAGAATATATTATATCGCTTAGCCAGACAAATTGTGTGAGCCAAATCTTCTCCCAGACACCAAAAACATTAATCGTTATATGATCGTGCCTCTAGACTTGTTGGTTTCAGCATGAATTTAGAAAAAAACAAACTCATGTTTAGTAAACATGTCACCGCGAGACCAAATTATGTCGAAGCCTCTACCGCAAAGCCTGACGATTAAAAAATTTAACCAGTGCGTCTATTTGTGGACCCTTATGGTTGGGCTAGTCCACAAAAAAGTTGCACAGCGGGCTATGGGGCGAGCTTAGGTTTTGGACTCTGCTATGAGGTCATTCAGTGAAGAACTAAAGTTACCGAAGTAGGTCGCGGGCTCAACACGCGGCAGTCAATATTTTGGAACGGCGCCCATGTCTACGACGGAATAAGACAGAAAAGATTTTATCTCCTAACCCATAGAATAAGTAAGTAGGTAATATGGACAGAACTACGACAATCACGAAATTGTTTAGTAGTTTATCTTTAGTCATTTTCCTCTTTATTTCATAATATAAGCCTAAACCAAACCATGGACTATTCCGTTTCCGACAAGAATTTATTTTAATATTCGTAAATCTCTAGTCAAGAATAAATATTTTGTAAATTACGTAGGTATTGCTAAATAAACAGTTATAAATCATTTAGTAATGTAAAAAGTCAACATATGTATTTTAAAAGATACAAATATTATTTAAAAGTATGTTTTTATCTTGACTAAAAACATACTTTTAAATAATATTTGTTAAAAAAACTGAACACGTTTTTTACACAGTTTAATTTAAAAAAATGTTTACATGCTATTTTTGAATGAGGTGTAAAATGAATGAACTAATCTGTAATGGCTAAGGCATCGGAATCGCAATCATGAGGCCGCGGGTTCGTATTCAAACGAAGCCACTCCTAACACAAGCCATTGAGCTTAGCTGGAGTAGTTAACTGGATTGCTAGTAATGTGGGACCTACAATCCCACATCGATAATTTTTCTTTCAAAAAAATCCCGGATTTAAATTGGTCTATGCTTCGTAAAGATCATCATTAGTACTAACTTTGAACCTGGACTTTATAGTCTTGGTTTAAACCACATTTTAGTTTGATTTTGGTAATAAGGCGGTTTAAGTTTAGAACTTACGAGTATACCTACCTATGTAACACAAATAAAAAACTATAATAGAAGCAGGTAGGCTTACAACTGTGAGTGGACAACATATAGCTGTCATGATGACATCCCGGGTTTGCGTAAGTTTATCCATCAATTCGGAATCGTCCCCCAACTTGACTCGCCAGTCGCAGTAGATGCATAGAGGTAAATAAAACAACGTCACCATCTGAAATTAATAGCATTTTTAATAATTTAATGTCTTCCACTTTCACAACAGTCTGCGATTCATCTGGGAGTGTATAATATATATAACTATTTATTATACGGGAATAAACGCGCATTGTTTACCTTAAAATTGCTTGACGTTTCGGCCAGGTTGCACCGGCCGTGGTCACAAGCGGACTGAAATCTGAATGTAAACAAAGCGCGTTAATACTCGTCTAATAAATAGTTATAATCATGCAACGCGAAAGTTGAAATGTTTGTATAATAAATATCGTATATTTCGATACTGGCAAATTATTTTTACTAACTTACCTAATATATGTTCCAAAAATTGTAGCTATCGTTAATATAACATATTTATTATTCTTCTGTACGTATTGTAGTGTAATGAAAAGGTAGGTTTAAGATAGGACTACATATATTTACAAGAACTTAAAAACTACTTAAAATTAAAGATAATTTAGTAAACCGATGCTGGCGGAGATGCAGTGCTGGTAGGTAGAGGTACGGCGTCCAGGCGGAGATGCAGCGCTGGTAGGTAAAGATGCGGCGCTCGTAGTTAGAGGCGCGGCACCGATAGGTAGAGGCGCGGCGCCGGTAGGTAGAGGCGCGGCGCTGGTAAGTAGTAGTGGTGCGACGTCGGCAGGTAGAGGTGCGACGCGTCGTAGAGGTGCGGCCCGGTATATAAGAGAGGCGGCCCGGTAGGTAGAGAGGCGACGCCGGTAAGTAGAGAGGCGACGCCGGTAGGTAGAGAGGCGACGCCGGTAGGTAGAAAGGCGACGCCGGTAGGTAGAAAGGCGGCGCCGGTAGGAATGGTCTCTTTCTCTTAATTTCCCACTCCTTCTCTTTTAGCGAGCTCGTTCTTCTTCCTTCTCTTTTAGAGAGCTGGTTCTTCAGTGCTTCTCTTTTA
Organism: Herminia tarsipennalis; assembly: GCA_945859575.2. Taxonomy (NCBI): domain Eukaryota; kingdom Metazoa; phylum Arthropoda; class Insecta; order Lepidoptera; family Erebidae; genus Herminia; species Herminia tarsipennalis. The sequence goes on along the minus strand of OX243834.2, from coordinate 24,266,447 downwards.
GAGAGCTGGTTATTCACTCCTTCTCTTTTAGAGAGCTGATTCTTCACTCCCTCTTCTTCGGTTTTGTATTCATAAAGAAAACTCTCTAGAAGCAATTTAAAATTTTAAAGCTTAACTTATTTTTAATTTAGAATTTACGCACAGCCAGTTCACAATATAGACCATACTTTACAAAGAACTCTATGCTTATCTTGTTGTCATAGCAACCATAGAAAATATTTGTCGACATGACATTTGATTTATGAAAAATAATTGTTTACAATACAAGAGATATTATAAAATTAATGGCGAAATACATAACTAATATATACAGAAATGCTACGAAATATCACTATAAGGACATATATATATATATACGAGGTAAGAATTATCACTACATTACCCCAAAAACCCGGAAAATTTTCGACTTACGAAAATTTCCTTGTCTTTGAAGTTGGAGAGACAAAAATCCCACAGCAAACATACTCATACAAACATAAATAACCTAGCATCCATCACCAAACGAAAGCGGGGTAGCGTTCACATTCAATGACGCGTACTCCAGGGAAATGTCACAAAGATGCAATAGAAATGCAAAAGATGAAGACGGAGCTCAAGGGTCTCCAAAATTACGAAGTACATTTAGTACATTATAACATATGAGCACAAGAAGTTCAGTAGTAGAAGAAGAAGAAGTATTGCGCCGTTTCAAGTTAGGCACAAGTCAAGTTGCTTATGAGCAAGGAGACCCAACAACAAGGCTAGAGACATAAAGTCCGCCAAGTGTACAAGTCAAAGGAATAGTAATAGAGATAATGTGGGCTTTTTTAACGAGTCATAACCCGCTCGTGAAGTAAAGACAAGTTGCTTTAGAGCAAAGGGACCCGACAACAAAGCTAGAGACAGTGGGTTTAGAGCCCTAAAAGTCCGCCAAGTGTACAAGTCAAAGAAGAAAAAATAGAGGGAATGAGGGCTTGTTTTACGAGTCATAACCCGCTCGTGAAGACAAAGACAAGTTGCTTTAGAGCAAAGGGGTGTGACACCAACAAGGCTAGAGACAGTGGGTTTAGAGCCCAAAAGTCCGCCAAGTCAGAAAGTCAAAGAGTAGAAATAGAGATAATGTGGGCTTGTTTAACGAGTCATAACCCGCTCGTAAAGAAAAAGACAAGTTGCTTTAAAGCAAAGGGGTGTGACACCAACAAGGCTAGAGACAGTGGGTTTAGAGCCCAAAAGTCCGCCAAGTCAGAAAGTCAAAGAGTAGAAATAGAGACAATGTGGGCTTATTTATGGAGTCATTACCCGCTCCTGAAGAATGATAAAGAGAAAATGAGGAAAGGAAATAAAAGATGAAAGAAGAAGAAAAGTTAATAAAGTAAGAAAAGGGAGTAAAAAGGAAAGGAAAGAGAAGAAGTAATTAGCATAATTAATAAAATTATGTACAGAACTATACACAAGTTATTTATAACACTGTACAGAGAAAAGAAGAAAAATAAAATATAAATAAAATGTGACGCATCGCCAACATTATATAGGATAAAAGGTAGGAACAGACTAAAAAGAGGCAGATAAAAAGAGGTAACAATAAATTAATAAGAAAATAAAAAGTAACAGTATAAAATGTGTATAATTTTAGTAAAAAAGTGAAAGGAACAAGTTCAGTAGGGGTATAGGGAGGGAAGGGATAGAGAAGGAAGTAGAGAAAGAAGCTGAAAGAATAGGAAAAAAAATAAGCTAAGGAAAAAATACATATATAATAATAATAATAATATATAGATAGAACATGAGACTACGATGAGAGACTACGATGAGAAGCGGTGAGGTGAGGGATGGTCTTCGAAAATTGCAGCCAAATTACACCAAAAGCGGTGGATACTTGTGCAAGTATTTATTTTTGAATTTTGAGAAGGTCGTGGGTGGTATGCTTGATGGGCGCCAAACTGTAGTGTAATGAAAAGGTAGGTTTAAGATAGGACTACATATATTTACAAGAACTTAAAAACTACTTAAAATTAAAGATAATTTAGTAAACCGATGCTGGCGGAGATGCAGTGCTGGTAGGTAGAGGTACGGCGTCCAGGCGGAGATGCAGCGCTGGTAGGTAAAGATGCGGCGCTCGTAGTTAGAGGCGCGGCACCGATAGGTAGAGGCGCGGCGCCGGTAGGTAGAGGCGCGGCGCTGGTAAGTAGTAGTGGTGCGACGTCGGCAGGTAGAGGTGCGACGCGTCGTAGAGGTGCGGCCCGGTATATAAGAGAGGCGGCCCGGTAGGTAGAGAGGCGACGCCGGTAAGTAGAGAGGCGACGCCGGTAGGTAGAGAGGCGACGCCGGTAGGTAGAAAGGCGACGCCGGTAGGTAGAAAGGCGGCGCCGGTAGGAATGGTCTCTTTCTCTTAATTTCCCACTCCTTCTCTTTTAGCGAGCTCGTTCTTCTTCCTTCTCTTTTAGAGAGCTGGTTCTTCAGTGCTTCTCTTTTAGAGAGCTGGTTATTCACTCCTTCTCTTTTAGAGAGCTGATTCTTCACTCCCTCTTCTTCGGTTTTGTATTCATAAAGAAAACTCTCTAGAAGCAATTTAAAATTTTAAAGCTTAACTTATTTTTAATTTAGAATTTACGCACAGCCAGTTCACAATATAGACCATACTTTACAAAGAACTCTATGCTTATCTTGTTGTCATAGCAACCATAGAAAATATTTGTCGACATGACATTTGATTTATGAAAAATAATTGTTTACAATACAAGAGATATTATAAAATTAATGGCGAAATACATAACTAATATATACAGAAATGCTACGAAATATCACTATAAGGACATATATATATATATACGAGGTAAGAATTATCACTACAGTATGTTTGTCACTCAACAACTCCTTTTAAACGGCTGGACTGATCTGGATGAAATTTGGTGTCATAAATACAAAGCACGAAAAAAACGAGGCGGGACGAAGTCACCGGGACTTTTTATTTACCCGACGTTTCGTCCAAATTGCACCGACCTTGGTCACGGGTCTTACCGCAGTTTAGCGTTGTCTATTTTATTAGCCGACCAGTGATAACGATCGGTGCAATTCGATCGAAACTACGGGTAAATAAAAGGTTCTTACCTTAAAATATTTCACGCGATTAAATTCCGATATTATTCTAATAAGTGTAAAAGATTAAAAATAAGTGTAATATTATAAATAATGCAAGATATTTTGTAGAGCAATAAGATAATAGTGTGGAAAGATTGAGTTTTTCAAGTAACAGGACAGGAGATCAAGTGACAAAAGTTAAAACGTCTTTATAAAAATAACTTAACTTCTTCACACCAGTTTTGTAGTCAGTTTACAGACGATAATTTTATTGATGACATAGCGTCATTCGCGTTGCAACCAATCAATAGCGTTAGTTTTAATTGTATCGCATGGCATGTCGCTGCAATCGCAATGCGCTGTTGCTTAGCAACCAATCAATTACGTGACTTTTTTTAGACACTTTTTCGTGAGTGCAGCCGGTCATTGATTTATAAGACGTTATCACGTCAAAATGTTGGGATATACACTCCCCCTAAATGAAAACTCTGGTAACCTTAATTTAACATTGATGCCCGTTGGTGGCATGGCCCGTTGATGACATAAGTACATTTATTATTTAACATACGTCCTATGAAACGGTTTCGATAAAATACCTGCTGACATGTCACTAGATCTAACACTAAATTAATAAGATTTTGTGATACTTTTCAACCGACTTCAATTTGACTGTCTTTTTTTGTATGTTTGTTCACCGATTACACAAAGACGGCTGGACCGATTTGAAAAAATATTTTTGTTTGAAAGGTTCCAAGTTGTATCACGATCTAATAATGGGATCCTGGAGAAATCGAGGGAACTCTTCGGATATTAAAGGCACACCTATACATTTAGGTATAATTCATAGTGTTTCGAGCATTTGCTCTTAAAAAGCACCAATTAGTGAAGTGGAACAGATGATGAAGACCGCAAATGACGAGCGGACCTATTCAATATTTAATATGGTATTGAGTAGCACTTTATCCTCGTCATACTACTATTGCACAATGTAATAGAGCTAATAGGGAACTCCTAAAGAATTAACGACCCTGCATCGGGGCAAGTAACATTTTGTGAAAATATTTGAGAAGTTGCCATAAGCCTATTGTAACTTAAGTAACATACCAATCCACTAGAAAGCGAGAAATAAACATTTTTTACAAAAAAATATTACCGACTCTAAAAATAAATACAAGGCAACTAAAAAGCAAAAAATATTATAAAACTAATTAAACATTTTGAAGTTGGTGCCATGACATAGTAGTCTTTATGTTTTTAATTTTTGCTTTTTAGTTGCCTTGTCTTAATCTCTACGTCCAAATGTCGCATTTTGAGATTGCAATTCAATTGGTGGCGAGAGCCATAAATGTCCGTAGAAATGAGTGTTGAATCACCTCGTTCCTGACCCGAGATTACTAGTGAGGCTTTGTATTTGACAACTTTTAAACCCACTTACATGGTACTACTTTTTGTCCGGTTTGTTTACTAACCTCCACATTTTTTAATTTCTCAGCATCTCAGAGTTAATTAGCCTCTACAAAAGTTCTCGGTTCAGACTCACTATTAGCAATCATGGCAGCGCAATAGAAATCAGGTGATTTACGAATTCTTGAAGGATATCTACGCTCAACTTCTTGCGAGGCAAGCTCATCTTCTGAAACTGATGGCTCCAAACGAGGTGGCTCATCCTCCAATCGTGACTGAATGTCTTCCCCTTAAAGTGGACATGCCGAGAACAAATCGGCATCCTCATAATGCTCAATAATAGATGTTGAAGCTTGCGGTACAGTGCATTGATCCATTACTCTTCTAGAAACATGAGAATTAACTTGTGGCTCATCCTTAGATAATGTTAAAATGGAATGAAAATTATTTACACTTTCTTATTCTGTGGTAGGCTTCAAACTACTAAAACTATTTTCAAAAAGAGTTATGTATCCCTTTATTAATGTTCTAGGATACTGACCATCCCTAAATAAACCTAAATAAATAATTATTTACATCGTCAGAATATCCTACAAATATATTGCTACGGATTCACCCTGTCAAGGGATACCAAAGCAGATTTCTTCTCACCAGCATGAATCCTAAAGGGTAGCGTTACTAAGCTATGTTACGAAGCTTTATGGAAGTACTTATATACTAAACTAAAATTACGGTCAGAACCACTTACCCAAGCTCTTAGGCGGGTGTTAGTACATCAAAGTGATAGTAATTATTCTTAATCTTATTCTCAAGAGAGGAGTAAGAGATAATGCTTATAGCCTTAACTTTACTGTGTAGTGTTAGTTTCACGTACAATCACTCGATCACACTCGTCGACACAAATATCGTTCATTTCAATGCAAATTGTTTAACTATAAAGTTATTTCACAGTTTATAGTTAAACACGTGCGTGGGTCCTACTGACCAACCCAGAATCACGCACCACACAAATACACAAAGCACAGATATCAATCTAACTTCTAGGGTGACGAGGCACACAAATTGCTAGACTTCAACAAACAATTATATCATATAAACCAATGACATTACATTAAGATCGGCATTAACAAAGCAAAGTACCGTGAATGTAAACAAAATAAATGCAGTATAAAGCGAGTACTCCCGGCAGTGGAAACGGTGAGCGATCAGCTATTAATATCTGTATCTCTTAATAAGATAAGCTACACAACTAAGGCACCTGCCGACCAACGGCGAGAAAAAGAGTAGCGAGTAGCGATTTATCGCTCAAGAAACGTACTTACTTATGTCAATCCTGTGTAAGCAAAAGAGATACAGATATTAATAGCTTGTTACGTGCCCTGCCTACACCAATTCTGCAGCATTGCATCTTTGCCTCGTGTCGATAATTTCACAATTGAACCTTGGACATGCAGCCCTGTTTCCGCCGATTTCGCCGCATTGCATCTTTGCCTCGTGTCGCAGATTTTGCAACCGAACCTCACGTCTGCTGCGTTGCACCTTTGCCTCGTGTCGCCGGTTTCTGCAACTGCAGCATCAACGCCTCGTGTCGTCACTAATCAAGCTAACTAGTAATTATATATAAAGCCATGTATTCATGTAAGAAGTCACTCTTTGTACTCACATCGTCAAAGCCCTAGTTTTAGTAACTTTGTAATAATTTTTTATTTAATTAATTATAGTTTTTATACCAAATTGAGGTTCTTTCTAAGTCCTTCGGCTGTCACCTTCATAAATTGCTGATCGCTCACCGGTTCCACTGCCGGAAGTACTCGCTTTATACTGCATTTATTTTGTTTACATGGACGGGATACAAAATACATCTGCTGTACGTTTCTTGAGCGATAAATCGCTACTCGCTTCTCGCTCATCGTCGTTGGTGGGACAGGTGCCTTAAACTACACAATTATTGAGTTAACGCAAAATAAGCTAGAAATTTATTTGGTATCAAATTAATGTGCTAATGAAGCACTTTCATTTGATAACAAAAAATAACAACATGTCAGCGAGCAGTGAAAAGAAGCATTTTGAAAGTAAGAAAAATTAAAGCTCTGAATATATGAAAATGGTAGCGAGAATTGGAATGAAATAGCACAAGATAGGGAAGAATGGAAAAATTTGCCTATAATGTATACACAATTATGAGATACTTAAGGTTTCATTATTATTATGTCCGTGTTTACCATAACTCGGGAACATGGAGTCCCGGCCTTTTGAAAGGCATGCGTGGGGTTGAAGCCAACACGTAGAGGCCCTTTAGACATTTTATTGTAAAGCGATGTGACCCAAACCGACGATTATCGCTCGGCTCGCACATTTTGTGCATTCGCCAGTTTCAAGTTTATTTTCTTTCTAGTTTTCTTCTTTGAATCACAACCGCGCCATTTTTACAACTCCTATTTCAAAGTTCCATCTATTGCTTTACTTGAGCTAATAGGTAGGGGCAAAAGTTTAGTTTGTTAGTAATCAAACCTCTTTGGATGTACTGAATGTAACTGGCTGGTTTTTATACCATATTAAATGTTGCATCCTGAAGATGCAATAATAAAGAAAAACTAGTTCCCACCATTTTTTAATTGTTTTTATGCAAGCAAAATGAACGTATGTGACGAAGAAATTCGGTACGTTTTAAGGTTTTATTACAAAAAAGGTAAAAATGCGACGAACGCCACGAATAAAATTTGTGCGGTTTACGGACCTAATGCGGTATCAATACGAGTAGCATAAATGTGTTCAAGCGTTTCAAGTCTGGAAAGTTTAGTGCGATGGATGAGGCTCACTCTGTCATGGATAAAATCAGTGCCATTTTTAAAAAGTGGTGCAAGATCGACATATTAGTAGTTACGATATTGCTGAAAAACTGTATGTTGATCACAAAATAGTTTTACGTCATTTACAAAAGTCTGGCTACAAGAAAAAACTTGATATTTGGGTACCACATGATCTTACTGAGAGTAACTTAATGCAACGTGTTTACATTTGCGATTCTTTGTTGAAACGTAACAATGCCGATCCGTTTCTTAAACGGTTCATTACGGGTAATGAAAATTGGGTCACTTACGATAAGAAAAAACAAAAAGATCGTGGTCGAAGCATGGACAAGCCCCACAGACCGTGGCAAAGCCCGGCCCAACTCGCAACAAAGTGATGCTGTGTGTATGGTGGGATTGGAAAGTAATCGTCCACTATGGGATATTGCCGCCGGGTAAAACTATCGAACTACTGTCAGCAATCGATGAGGTTAAAAGGAGCCATTGAAAAAAACCGGCCGAAGCTGGTGAACAGGAAGGGCGTGGTGTTCTTAGCCACTCAGCAAAAATTGAGAGAGCTTGGCTGGGATATGTTGATGCGTCCTCTGTTTAGCCCTGATCTTGTTTCATCAGATTTCCATCTGTTTCGGTCACTTCAGAACTCTTTAGGAAGCATAAAGTTAACCTCAAAAGAACATTATGAAAATTACCTGTCAAATTTTTGATCAAATATCTTAAATTTTTACAGTGATGGGATCATAGCACTACTCACAAGATGGCAACAAGTTATCAATCGGCACATACATATTATAAATAAATAAATAAATATTACTTAAAATATATTTTTTTTGTATGACAAATACGAAAATAATATTGCCCTTAACTTATATTAATATGGGTAAAATCTTATTATTAGTTTGACAACATTGACATGTTGACGTTCCTGTCGTGACTTTGAGGTGACGAACATGCCGCGACTGTATATACAGCATGCACAGCTATGCACTATGTTCTAGTTACGAGTTGTGGCATAAACGCTTAGATCACTTGTGCTGCATCTGAATGGGCATTGTGAAAAAAAGGTAATGTTGGTATAGAATATAACTTTTTAGTTTGTGAACGTGTCGCTGTGTTGTGGTTCATGCCACAATATGGCATTTACGCTGAGTGGAAGTTTTTAAGTAATTGTATCTGTGACAAATAAACGATTTTTCTTCTTTTTCTAGATAAGAAGAACTGTATAACTTGCGTGAAAGGAAGGAAGCTAGAAAACATTTTAAAAATAAAAGACTTCTATGTTGGAATTGGTTCACTGTAACTTATTTAACAATGTCCGAAGTATCCTTCCAAGGTACAAGGTAACAAGTACCTATGGTTTGATAATAGTTGACCATTTTTACAAGTGTAAGTCAATTCTTACCTTCCATGTTTAAGTATATCTCAGTATTTATAATATTTTAAATTTGAATAACGTATTATTAAATAAAAAATTATTAATACGTTATTCAAATTTAAGTATTTAATTTTTCCCTCCCCTTCTTTGTTTATAAATTGAATTATCATTCTGGCAACATATATATGCTGTCTTATATATAGTTACATATGTCGAGGCGCCAGGGTGCTATATGTTTCTATATAATCTTCTGTGTAATAATGTGATTTGTTTAATGTATGTTGATTTTTATAACGATAAATATTATTATTACTACATTATTATTAATATTTGAATGAACATTGTGGTAACAGTAATCGATCAAAATGTGGTGCTGATACCTCAAGCAAGGTAGTCACTGGTATGTACCAAAATAGAGCTAATTAGTTACAAAAATACAATGGGAGGTCCATTGTATTTTTGTAAAAGTTTGTACTATATTTATCTCCGTATCATTTCATAAAATAAAACGACATAGTAGATAAGTCAAAATAATTAAGACGTTTTTGATTGATGGATAAAATCTTTATGACCTATTCATACAAGTCATCGAAAATTCAGATAGTTTTGAATGATAAAATTTCGAACTAGTCAAAATAACAACTCTTTATGAAATGTCAAAACGCAGATTTTATATGGTTATCCCATACAAATAGCGGTTTATGACGTCACTATTGTTTTCTCGTCAAATCACGTCTTTTTAATTTGATCCATGATGAAAAAACAATTTAACACAAAATTTTATTAGGACCTGTTGGCAATTTAAATGTCAGGTTTATGTACTAATTAGTATTTTAGATTTTTTGTTTATCTAGGAAACAAGCCTATTAAGATGACTTAGTAAAAATATTTTATTTCAAATCTCGCTCACTGAGGGTTCCGTACTAGCTTTTAAGTATGTAAATAGTTCGATCAACACGGGAATCTATCTAGACACACGACTCTGTATCAATTAAGTTGCAAACGGGCGACTCACCGACCGTGGTTACACGCAGCATTTTGGGCCACATGCCTGTTTGCAAGCAATAGGTAAAGCCAACGAAAGGAACTAGGCAATAAAAACCCGCGGCCACTCTTTTCAAATTGTCGATGTTTACAATGTTTGTTTGTGTATATATGTAGGTATGTTTAAAAACTGCGTGTATGTCTGTAGAATATACTTATCCTAGATGGGAATCCAACCCACAACCTCTTGCTTAGCAGGGAACTCAGGGTCTCTAACCACTAGACCAGCAGGTCGATTTACCACGTGATTTTCACACTATAGACTTTCTTTCAAATTGTAGGCTCAGTAATTTCATTGAGGGAGGGGTTCGATTTTCATAAACATACTTAAATAACTTAAAAAATACATATTTGAAACCCTTACACCAAACCTTTCATTTGTTTTCATGTTACATTTACCGTTTTTTTAACGGTTTTGTTTATTTAATGGTTTGCCTCTAAAATGGCCCTCATGTTCAAAAGTCAGACTTCTAATAGGTTTGCCCGTAAACTATACATTAGGAACTATCTTTTGTATTTTTTTCAAAATATTAAGCCCAGTAGCTTTGGAGGTAAGGGGGAGGGATGATCTATTTTTATTGAATAACTTTAAAAATAACGATATTATATAAAAAAATATATTTGATATCCTTACAGCAAGAAATGGTATTGGTATTGGTCATTTAATATGTTCCACATTCCTAGTTTGGCTCCCAAAAATGGGTCTTGAGTTCCAAATTCTTCTATTTACAATATGCGTCCGTGTTAGGGTCACAGAAACATATATTTGTACCAAATTTGAACTTAATCGGTGCATTAGATTCGGTGCAAATTGGCTGTGACAGACGGACAGACAGAAACACGAGTGATCCTATACGGGGTTCCGTTTTTTTCCTTTTGAGGTACAGAACCCTAAAAAAAATAAATGCACAATAAACTAAACAATACACCAAATTGACAATATTACAACGTTATAAAGTTACTATAGCAACTAGTTTTAGTCTTTGGTTTTTCTCTATATGCAGGTACTAAACGAAGTATTAATTAGTCTTTGGTAGGTATCTACCGAACTACTTGAAACTTTTCTGACCTTCAAAAATCGATCAAAGTTAACTAATAGCGTAGTTGCACGATCTTGGTGTCTATGACACCAAGATTTTTGCCTAAACGGAGCAACGATGCCGAATCCCCCTATCGTGCGCTGGAATGGTTTATCAGAATGGTATCGATTTTGGTGGATACTGAAATTAGTTATCATTATTTATGATATTAAACTTAAAACGATAGCAATCGTCATATCCGTCTGTCTGTCTGCTCGTTCGTATGTCACAGGAATTTTACTAAAAAACTACGTAATGAAATTTAGAACATAGGTACTCGTACGTGTCTTGTTTAAGTCGCTTCTTAGTTCGATAGTTAAACAATAAAAATAAATAGCTCTAGGGGAGGGGACAGGGGTACTCCATACGTGTAACAGAAACTGGTTTTTTAAAAATATTTTAAGGTTTTTAAAAATCTTTTTTGATTAAGTGATAAATACTGTAAAATGGTGTCCTCTCATTTATTTTTTATACCACATGGCCAAAAAATATGAAAAGAAAATACAAAGGTAACGCTTAATTAATACTTTCAACTAAAATTATTTATAACGTGATCGGATATACCGTAATTGAGGTATTGGGGAAAAACTCCGTTCCCAATAAAAGGACGTAAGTTCCATGAAGATTTGCTCTTTTGCTGGTCCACTTTTTCGGATCGTATTTTTTTATATGTAGTGATTATTATCTGCTGCATGCTGATTGGATTGTACCCAAGTCAGTCGGTGATTACAAAGTCTAAAAGTCTGTCGGCCATTCTTTTCTTTCCTTTGTAAAACATGTATACTTATTCATTAAGTAGCAGTAAATTGGCCAATATTTAAGCACATAAAGTTTTTACATCGTAAGTAGATGCTCTTACTATGTTGTGCCCATTGAGGCTGATGTATCCGATCTCGTGTACTCTTCTAATATTATTGACCTCTTTTTTTGCATCAGTACTCTAATATGGTGTATAATATGATGGTGGCAGCACCTTACCTGCATATACAGTTTATAAACAGAGAAACATTGTAAACATTGGCAATTTGAAAAGAGTGGCCACGAGTTTTTATTACCTGTTCTTTTCTCGGGCTTTACCTATTGTTTGCGAACAGGCATTACCAGTAAATGTAGAATCGACTTTTAACAAGTGTAGTATTTTGCTTCCTAAGTGAATAAATCATTTTTATTATTATTATTATTATGTCAGTCTGAAGGGTCTTGTCATTGTCAAATCCAGTATTATAAATATTTGTTTACGTCTACGTTCTGTTTATCCCCTAGTATGTCCCAGGGCAAAATGGCCGTTTAGATGTGTCTGTCCCGGGAACATCTGTAATTTGACGTCTGACGTCGGCCTGGGAAAATAATTCGTTATATCTTTAGAATTATGTATTGAGGCTATTTAAGTGTGTAAATTTAATGTTTCGTTGATAAAAAAGCTATAAAATAAAGTATAAATGTGCACATTTCACCTTGTAGTGTTTTGTCAATTCGAAGGTAAAAGTGCGTCACGTGATTTTTTTTTCTATTTTTTTTAGAAAAAAAATGTATTATTAAAAATAAAAGCCTTTAGTTCAAATACTTTGTAATTTATGCGCAATAATATAATCCATTTAACATTAATCAATCATAAAAACAAACTACTTTATATTTTTTTTTACACCACAAGCCCACTTAACCCCGGCACTTATGTGACTGTTAAGAACGACCCGAAACATTAGCAAAAAAAAAATTGTTTACTTTACACTTCAACCGAAGCGTGCCTCGAGGTTCAAGTGGCTATAAATCTTATCCTAATAGATTCCGTTGGTCTTTGTTCGTAACATAAACAGTTCCAAGTGCTATAAATATTTAGTTATATAAATATATATAATATGAGCCCAAAATAGATGGCCTCACACTATTGCGTATCTATCAAAATATATGAAATTTATTTTGTATGTAAATGTATATTATTCAAATAAATGATATTTACTAATTAAGAAATACAAAAAAGAGATATTTCTGTACGAAAATATTATAAATATCACTGTGATTTCATACACCGTCCTCGGCCCCCTGGGGATCCCGGAGGTCCCTGAATTACGTATTTTAGATTTTTAAGTTTACGAAATATCTAATCGGAGTATTACAAATTAAATGAGTGTTATGTCTGTAGATATGTATGTTATCGTTAATAGTAACAACAGTTTCCAGCCACAACAATGTTACCGCACTTACGTCCAAAATGGCGGCCAATGTATGATAAAATGTAAACATTAAATATATATTTGAGACGTTGTGTTCGAATTAAAAAGTGTTTGATCAACGCTTGAAAGACGTATACCTATTAAATAGTTTATCATTGACTCTCAAGTCTTGCCGGTTAAACCTGAGCGACTGAGCAACACCACCAACTATCGCATTCTCTCTGTATATTCATAGACAGAAGTACTCTTAATATTACTAACTATAATATATTGCTAGTAACTACTCCTTTATTTTATTAAAATATATATATTACGGGTCTTAATCGCGTGAATAATTTAAGGTAAAATACCTTGTTTATTGTCGATCGAGTCTTCCCGTGACCACGGCCGTTGCAATACGGTCGAAACGTCGGGCAATAAACAAGGTATTTTACCTTAAATTATTCACGCGATTAAGACCCGTAATATATATATTTTAATAATGTGTACAAATCGCGAAAGTTTATCAACATTTACTCCTTTATTAATCGATTTAACAACAAGTACCTATTCATACTTATTATTTAAATTAATCAAATCGAGTATAGATATGTATGGGTAATGGGTACTCACATTAAACCAGCAAGTCAACAACGACCACCTGACCTTGCTATACATTCTGACTTGAGGGTCTTCATCAACTGTCAAATCTATCGTCAAAGTCACTATCGCGGTCACCAACAGATGCAGAAACGCCAAGGTGTAGCAACATAACCTAATATTCACTAAAGAATAACCCATTACTGTCATACACTTCACTTTGAAAGCTAACATTTCTGCTGTTTTTCTTTTCATTATTCCATAAAGATGATAGTAAAGTTATAAATATGAGCAGTTGTTACAACTACTGATATAAAGGTCACTGTCTAACGTTATTTGATATTAGTTGTTGCGCTGTTATATAGTAGCGATAGATAATAATTTAGTTAATAAATTAAAATGCGTCGTATACTTGACGCGTCGGCTAGATAAATGATGAGATAGCGACACTGTTCAAAGGCCGGCAGCTCGATTATGTTAATGGTATCCTAACCGATGTCGATTATTTATTTTATTTATTTAAAAACTGAATGCACAGTTGTTGTACAAAGGCGGACTTAATGCTAAAAGCATTCTCTACCAGTCAACCTTTGGGTGATGTAGAGATCAAAATATAAGTAGGTGCAGTAAACTTGTTGGCAGCTAAACTATTTATTAAGAAACAATACGTGACAACGGAATATTACTATAAGTACCTACACACACACATACAAATAAATATACCTACCTACATAAATACATACATATAAACATTCGACTGCCTCTATGGCGCGGTGGGAGTGTATCCGACTGCTACGCAAGAGGGCGTGGGTTCGATCCCCACCCAGGATAAAACTTTGTGTGATGAGCACGATGGTTTATTCTGTGTCTGGGTGTTATTTATCTATAATATGTATGTATTTTGAAATATATAGTATGTTTATCAGTTGTCTGGTTTTCATAGAACAAGCTCTGCTTAGTTTGGGATCGGATAGCGTTGTGTGAGTTGTCCAAAGATATTATTATTATACATACCATATAAATATAGTCATAGTAACGTGGCAAGTGTCTGCACTTGCCTTTACGCAAATACTAAGCTTTTGGTAATAAGAAACGAAAATATATATTATAACGCACAGCAAATTATTTTTTAGCGCTACGCATACAACGACACGGCCGTCCACCTCGCTCTCCCGTATACAACCATTACTACACAGTGCGCAGGAGCACACGACAAAATAAAGTCGAATATTCGTTCATGCATATGTTAGATTACGAACTCCTTAACTATGACAATACGAAAAACCTCGTTTTCAGGGTTCGGTAGCCAAAATGGCAAAACGGAACCCTTATAGTTTCGCCATATCCGTCCGTCCGTCCGTCCATCCGCAGCTTTGCTCAGAGACTGTTAGTGTTAGAAGGCTGTAATTTTGTATTACGACGACAAAGTGAAAGAATAAAATCTTAAAAACATTTTTTTTAGGGTACCTCCCCTATATGTATGTATTTTTTTTCTCACCTACCTCATCGTGTGGTCTCGTCGTACCATAGGTCTTTTAAAAACGTGTAGCGGTTGGGAAGACTTTTTTAGATTTATTTATTTATTGACTTTATGCACAAAAACATCGTACAAAGACGGACTTAATGCTAAAAGCATTCTCTACCAGCCAACCTTTGGGTGATGTGACATAAAATTATATAGCCAGATAAATAAGATAATTACAATCGATTATCCCCCTCCCTGCTAGCAAAAGCTCCCTACTAAAAAAAAACATGGTAGTACTGGCTCAAAATAAGATGGCTACAGTATCGCAAAGAAGACAATAAACATACCTATATTTTTTTTAAATGATCTAGATGATACGAATTTTAAAATTATTTAAGTTTATTAGAAGAGGCGAAAGACTAACTTAACCAAAAAATATTTAAAAAACCGGGCAAATGTCGGACCATGCTCAGTGTAGGGTTTCCCACCATTGAATAATTGCATCAGCAGAAAAGCGTATGTTCATGACACTTACGCCTTTTGTTGAGAAACGCGGTTTTTCGGCAATAATACAATGACGGTATATCCGATCATATTCGAAATAATTTTAGTTTGAAGAATTTATTAAGCGAAGCGATTTATGAACCTTTGTGATTTTTTTCATATTTTTGGTTACACGGTTCAGAAGTTAAGGGGGATTTTCAAAAATATTCATCATCATCATCAGCTTAACGCAGTCCACTGCTGGACATAGGCCTCTCCAATTGCACGCCACTTTCTTCTTTCCTCGGCTTCTCGTATCCAGCTCCTGCCAGCCGTTTTGCGTAGATCATCACTCCACCTGGCCTGAGGGCGTCCTACACTACGTTTGCCGAGACGCGGTCTCCACTCAAGAACTCGTTTACCCCAACGGTTGTCGGTTCTTCGGCTAATATGGCCAGCCCACTGCCACTTCAGCTTGCTAATCCTGTAGGCTATGTCGATAACTTTAGTTCTCTGCCGAATCACCTCATTTCTGATTTTGTCCCTAAGAGAAACTCCGAGCCCCTTTCCATAGCCCGCTGAGCGACTTTGAACATGTGGACCAGCCGTCAGTGTCCACGTTTCGGCTCCGTATGTCATGACGGGTAGGACGCACTGATTGAAGACTTTAGTCTTAAGGCATTTTGGGATCGACGATGAGAAAACTTGACGTAACTCCCCAAACGCTGCCCAACCCAACCGAATTCTCCTGTTCACCTCGTCCTCGAAGTTGTTTCTACCTAACTGCAATGACTGCCCGAGGTACACATATTTTTGAACAACTTCGAGAACGGCGCCGGGCACCGCTATCGGTTCCGGTAGTACATGTTCATTGAACATGACCTTGGTTTTATCCAAGTTCATCCGTAGGCCGATGCGTACAGAGGAGTTAGCCAGGTCATTCAGCATCTGTTGTAGGTCCTGCAGCGTTTCTGCCATGATGACGATGTCATCTGCAAATCGCAGGTGAGAGATGTATTCACCATTGATGTTGATGCCCCGCCCTTTCCAGTGCAGCGTCTTAAACATATCCTCCATTGCATTTGTGAACAGTTTCGGGGAAATAACGTCCCCTTGCCTCACTCCTCGGTACAATGGTATAGATTTTGTTTGCTGATTCTGTACTTGGACGGACATGATGGCGATTTCGTAGAGATATCGATTCGAAGAAACGACTTCTCCACTTGTTGTGGTCAACTTCGTCAGGTAGCTTCTTCCAAGAGATTGTACGAACACTTTTGACCCCCGGTTCTGCTCGATCGCTCTTTTAATCGAGAGAGTGTTGGAGTGCCGAAGGTCGTGTCGTATAAGCTTATTGCTCTCTTGGTTTAGAGCGCGTGATAGATAAGGGATATATTAATGGCTATTTACATAGATAAATATCAATCGTAATAAATAAATTCAGGTAAATATTATACCTGTGTACTAAGGGATGAATATATTTGATGAATTTGTTTAGCCTGTCAATAAATCGTAGACATAATGACCACTTTAATAAGGAATCCTAAATATCACTGTAATGTTGTTAACTGTAGAATATGTGACAGTATTTGTACATTAGAATAACAGAATACGTTATGGCAGAGTAAATTGAAATTGAAGAAGTAGCTACACTTTGTTTATATTATAACAATAGCCATGGATATGCAAGTAGCCATGTCTTTATGTCACTTGTATTTTTAGTAACCTGAACAATAATTTGTATCACGGAATAGGTTATGACAAAGTACAAGTACTTACAGTTTATGTTGTAATTAACATGTAAATTACTTAAGATGATTATAACACATTATAAAAGCACCACACAGTATTATAAATGAATTAAAACAATAAATATCCACTGGTCACAAATGTAGGTACTGCTTGAAACGTCAAATATTGTTGTTGTGATATTTCACTTCTTTTATGTGTGTTTTATCTGTGTAATAGTTTTATTATTATTCCTTTATTTAAATAACATAGTTCTGTGTATTAAATTATTTTATGGTAAAAGTATAATAATTAGGAATATTTGCGAAGTACCCACATGTTCTTTAATATTCAGTGTATTTGTTCTATAAAAGGACTGACAGATTGTGATCGAGGCTCAGTCTGATTGCAACATTTGTGGATACAGGTACGATCCGATTCAGATTATACTTATTGCTGGTTCTTTTGTGCTGATATCCTATTATTGTGTATTATGTATAGATATTGACTAATAACAATATATTGCAATGTGATATGATTTGATGATTACTGCCTGGTGTGATACTTATCAGCTGTTCTACAGCGATATGGTCGTACATTGCAATAATGTTGTGAATTGGTTATGTTAGAAAGTATCTGTGGTATATTGTATTTAGGATGTATGAAATGTAGTATGGCAAATGTTTATTAGGAGACTGGCTATTATGAAACCTTTGATACAACTAGACCAAACAAGGTTGAAAATATATGATACTTGTCATTTATTCCTTTGTATTATTTACCTCCCTAATTTATTCTATTTCCTATTGATACTATACTGATTGATAACGTTAGATTGCAACTGATTGGGTATATGATCCAAATATCCTGACACAGTAGTAAGTGTAGTTCTACGATGAGTCGTAGTGGTCTACAATGAGTCGTAGTACTACTACGATGAGTCGTAGGTCTTCTACAAGGAGTCGTAGGACTTCTACGTAGTTCTACAATAAAAGCTTTAGTATTTTATTACAAATTGCTACGACCCCTATGTAAAATCTAACATCAGAAGTTGGATAAGTTCTCATTGGCCACATAACTAATACAACTGTTGTAAGTTTCAGAATGGTTACTGCTGCTTGGGATTGCTTCTTCCGAGTCGATCTGCAATATTGCTGGTGTTGCTGCTTTTACCACTTCGGTAACTACCAGAGCTGATCTACAACGCTGGCTGTTTTTTTTTCCCGTGGTTCGCTCCCGATATTCCTCCAGTGGAATTCTCCTGTCAAGTAAAAAGCGGAGCAGAAAACATGGATTAAGTTTGAGTATGAAATACTCTGAGAGGTATTTAATATTATTTTTGTTTTGTTGAGGTAAATGTGTGAATAGTTGAGAAAATGAGAATAGAATCAAAATTGATTTTGTACTATGAGTTAGACTATATTAACATGGATTGAAGTTGAATTGCATATTGGGTTATCATAAATGTTTTCTCGTTGAAATGAAATTGAAAGTACTGTGACAATGTAATGACCTTTTACCCAAAAGTAAAAATAGACCGAGTATGAGACCATGACTATAAATAACTATATAATGATGTCAGATTGACCGAGCGGATTGATGACAATCGTGAGTCACTAAATTAGGATGGCACCCAATCGCCTTAATTTTGAATGGAAGGTACGCACTTTATTCCTTGATGGATCAGCTGAATCATCACAACATTAGTAACATAAATATTAGTCTGTATGTCTGGAGTGGAGGGCCCTCGATATGTCATCGGATATGTTCGATGACATATCGAGGGCCCTCCACTCCACCACTAAGACCCACTACAACGTTGTTATGGGGGACTTCAACGCTAAAGTGGGAGTACAAAATTGCAGCGAATTGGTAATAGGATCCCATGGATTTGGAAGCAGAAATCATAGGGGGCAAATGCTAGTCAACTTCCTCGAACGGGAGGGGCTCTTCTTGATGAACTCCTTTTTCAAGAAACGGCCCCAAAGGAAGTGGACGTGGCAAAGCCCCGACACTATGACGAAAAACGAGATCGACTTCATCATGACGGACAAAAAGCATATATTTAGCGACGTCACCGTGATCAACAGGTTTAATACCGGTAGTGATCACCGACTTGTCCGAGGCTCTCTGAATATCGACTTCAAGGCGGAACGTGCCCGTCTGATGAGGTCCAGGCTCCGACCTACTTTGCTCCAAACCATGATAGGATCCGAAGCGTTCCAGTCAAACCTGGATAACCGATTTGCTGCCATGGAAACCACAACAGACGTAAACCAGAAGCTCGTAAATGTGCTTCGGATACTCAGGGAAGAAGGTACGAGATTTTGTGAAATGCAGCGTAAGGGCAAGAAGTCAAAGCTTTCGGAAAGGACTTTAGGGCTAATGAAGGAACGACGTGAAAACCCACCCGTCACTTCGTCGGAAAAGCGCGCTCTAAACCAAGAGATCAACAAGCTTATACGACACGACCTTCGGTGCTCCAACACTCTTTTGATTAAAAGAGCGATCGAGCAGAACCGGGGGTCAAAAGTGTTCGTACAATCTCTTGGAAGAAGCCACCTGACGAAGTTGACCACAACAAGTGGAGAAGTCGTTTCCTCGAAGCCGGCAGTCCTCTCCGAAGTGGAAGGCTTCTATGGCCGGCTATACGCTTCGCATGCATCTCGACCTGATCCAGAAGATGAGGGTCCTAGAGCCACTCTAACACGCCACTACACCGAAGACCTGCCAGAAGTCAACATTGACGAAATCGTGCTGGCTCTTAGACAGCTAAAAAATGGAAAAGCCCCTGGAGAGGATGGCGTTACAACAGAGCTGTTAAAGGCTGGAGGTAAACCCGTACTGAGGGAGCTCCAAAAGCTCTTTAATGCTGTCCTGTTCGAAGGGAGAACTCCGGAGGCGTGGAGTAGAAGCGTAGTCGTCTTGTTCTTCAAAAAAGGAGATAAGACCCGGCTGAAGAACTACCGACCTATTTCTCTTCTGAGCCACGTCTATAAGCTGTTCTGAAGAGTCATCACGAACCGCCTTGCGCGAAGACTTGACGAATTCCAACCACCGGAACAGGCTGGATTTCGGAGCGGATATGGCACCATAGACCACATCCACACAGTGCGGCAGATTATACAAAAGACCCAAGAGTATAATCAGCCCCTGTGTCTAGCATTCGTGGACTATGAGAAAGCCTTTGACTCGATTGAAATCTGGTCCGTTCTGGAGTCTCTGCAGCGATGCCAAGTAGATTGGCGATATATCCAAGTGATGAGATGTCTCTACGAAGCCGCAACAATGGCCGTCCAAGTACAGAATCAGGAAACAAAACCTATACCATTGCATCGAGGAGTGAGGCAAGGGGACGTTATCTCCCCGAAACTGTTCACAAATGCAATGGAGGATATGTTCAAGACGCTGCACTGGAAAGGGCGGGGCATCAACATCAATGGTGAATACATCTCTCACTTGCGATTTGCAGATGACATTGTCATTATGGCGGAAACGCTGCAGGACCTGCAACTGATGCTGAATGACCTGGCTGACTCCTCTGTACGCATCGGCCTACGGATGAACTTGGATAAAACCAAGGTCATGTTCAATGAACATGTACTACCGGAACCGATAGCGGTGCACGGCGCCGTTCTCGAAGTTGTTCAAAAATATGTGTACCTCGGGCAGTCATTGCAGTTAGGTAGAAACAACTTCGAGGACGAGGTGAACAGGAGAATTCGGTTGGGTTGGGCAGCGTTTGGTAAGCTACGTCAAGTCTTCTCATCGTCGATCCCACAATGTCTAAAGACTAAAGTCTTTAATCAGTGCGTCCTACCCGTCATGACATACGGAGCCGAAACGTGGACACTGACGGTACGGCTAGTCCACAAGTTGAAAGTCGCTCAGCGGGCTATGGAAAGGGCTATGCTCGGAGTTTCTCTTAGGGACAAAATCAGAAATGAGGTGATCCGGCAGAGAACCAAAGTTATCGACATAGCCCACCGGATTAGCAAGCTGAAGTGGCAGTGGGCTGGCCATATTTGCCGAAGAACCGACAACCGTTGGGGTAAACGAGTTCTTGAGTGGAGACCACGGCACGGCAAACGTAGTGTAGGACGCCCTCAGGTCAGGTGGAGTGATGATTTACGCAAAACGGCTGGCAGGAGCTGGATGCGAGAAGCCGAAGATAGAACAAAGTGGCGTGCAATTGGAGAGGCCTATGTCCAGCAGTGGACTGCGATAGGCTGATGATGATGATGATCTATGTATTTATTTATGTATGTATGTATGTATTGCTGTAAGTATGTATACTATTGTATAGTTATGTATGTAGGTATATATGTATGTATGTATTTTTGTAAGTATGTATAGTATGGTATAGTTTTATTGTTTTATTTGTGTATTATGTAAGAATAATAAGGAAGTTCTTATTTTACAATTAGGTTACTGCACCTTTCACACATTCCATTTCTACATCACCCTAAGGTAGACTGGCAGAGAATGCTTTTAGCATTAAGTCCACCTTTGTACAACTTTGTGCATAAAGTTTTAAATAAATAAATAAATAAACATTTCTAATAAATTTCCGTATAAAGCTAATAGGCCAGTAGTACAAATTGACGTTCATATCGACTCAAGAAAAAAATTGCATTTGACAAAGACGTTAGTTTTACGTTTACCTACGAGTGTACTGGTGGATTTTGATTATTATAGTTAAATAATAAAACTAGCTTTGACAGATCGAATATTATGATATGGTTTGTTATGCAGTAACAGAATTCTTATTCAAATTAATTAATTTTGTTGGCTTCTTTTTAGTTACTGCAAACAAATTCTTTATGAATAAGTACTCAAAACGTTTAACAAATGCGGGATAAATCCCATCGCATATTGAGTTTATGTGATAAAATAGATGCCTCTAGATAATTTGATATCTAAAAATATATTTTGACATTTTAAGACTTTAGCTGACGAAATACAATGAAATGCCTAACTAATTGTTTTGTTAACAGTATAGGCCGATGACATAAACAATATACCTGACAATTAAATTTCTGTCACTCGATAGAAATACTCAATTGATGTTAAGGCAAATAAACCACCATCATATACTTGTGTTTGAAAAAAAAAAAAAAATTTTTTTACACAAATAGTCTTCGACAATGACTTTATTTCTATACACCCGGCGAATTTCATTTTTGTTTCTTTTACTGTGAACTAATTATTGATACATTTCTTATAATTGTATTTATTTCAATCTAAAAAGTTTAATGGCAATATTTAAATCAATGGGATTTTTAGTTTGTTTGTGCACAAAAACAAACATTAGTAATTCATTTTCATTTTACGTCTGTTTTTCGATTTCCTGTTATGCTCTGAACTTGGTTACATGCTCTGAACTTATGTACATGTAAGAAAACCTATAGAGTACATTTTGATAAAAGGATGTTTTGATAAAATGATGTTTTGATAAAAGGATGTTTTGATAAAAGGATGTTTTGATAAAAGGATGTTTTGATAAAAGAATGTTTTGATAAAAAGATGTTTTGATAAATGGATGTTTTGATAAAAGGATATTTTGATAAAAGGATGTTTGATAAAAGGACGTTTTGATAAAAGGACGTTTTGATAA
The DNA here is from genome assembly GCA_945859575.2 of Herminia tarsipennalis. Lineage (NCBI taxonomy): Eukaryota > Metazoa > Arthropoda > Insecta > Lepidoptera > Erebidae > Herminia > Herminia tarsipennalis. Next base: position 24,243,641 of record OX243834.2, on the reverse strand, counting down.
AAGGACGTTTTGATAAAAGGACGTTTTGATAAAAGGACGTTTTGATAAAAGGACGTTTTGATAAAAGGACGTTTTGATAAAAGGACGTTTTGATAAAAGGACGTTTTGATAAAAGGACGTTTTGATAAAAGGACGTTTTGATAAAAGGACGTTTTGATAAAAGGACGTTTTGATAAAAGGACGTTTTGATAAAAGGACGGTTTGATAAAAGGACGGTTTGATAAAAGGACGGTTTGATAAAAGGACGGTTTGATAAAAGGACGGTTTGATAAAAGGACGGTTTGATAAAAGGACGGTTTGATAAAATGACGGTTTGATAAAAGGCCTTTTGATAAAGAGGACAGTTTGATAAAAAGGACAGTTTGTTAAAAGGACAGTTTGTTAAAAGGTCAGTTTGATAAAAGGTCAGTTTGATAAAAGGTCAGTTTGATAAAAGGACAGTTTGATAAAAGGACATTTGAAAAAAAAGGACATTATGCGCTGAGATGCAATAGCAAACTGATTTTGATATTGACAGCTCCAAATGCTCTAATAATGAAATGGTTTTTTAAACATTTGAGTATTTCCATGCAATGATTGTAACTTCATTCATTGCTTTAATATTATTTTTCGTTCCTTATTTTTTTTAAATAGTAAAAGAAATGGTTAAATCTTTAGTACCGAAAAAAAAAAACTGTAAATGGGAAAAAAATATATCAAGATTTTTGTGTAAAGAACGGTTCAGAGTATCAAATAACTACCGAGTACATAGATTGATATAAATACTATATTGAGTACTCATAGAAAAAACACTGATATTTATAAAAAAAAAATAACATTTTGAGGGTTTAAACCCTTAGTCCAAAATTGCCTTTAGAAATATTTTGTATTTCCCAATTTTTTTTCTTTTTGCCAAGTATTACGGTACCGTACAAGAAAAAAAAAACAATACAGGTGTCCATTGTAAATGTTTGTGTACCAAATATGTTGAACTAGTAAACTAGACATTTAAAATGCATAGTAGCAAATATGTTGGACTGGTAAACAAGACATTTAAGAAGCATAGTAGCTAATATGTTGGACTGGTAAACTAGACATTTAAAAAGCATAGTGGCTAATAAGTTGTATAGTATACAAAACCGTTTTTAAGTGCAATGCTTGACTGTTCATACATTTCGATGATATTTTTGCTTTTATATTTGAATCCATTTTCGTTTATTATGTGATAATTAGTTTCTTTGGCTCGACACTAGGACTCTTTCAAGTCATCCCGTACACATGACTAGTTGCGTATTTGTGCAAGTATAGTAATAGTCCGCTGTATTGCTTATTTGCAGGGTGGTTTGATTTACTTTGCTTAAAAATGATCTCATTTAAAAATGGTTGAGTTTGATTACTCATTGTCACCGAGAAACTGGAAAAAAAAAACAAAATGATTCCTACTATTTTATTTCTAGATCTAGACGCGTTTTAATTATCATTTGTTAAACCTTAACAGTTGTAAAAGTTATTATAATATACGAGTATATGCAAAAATTACGAATTTATAAACGACTTTGACTGAATATTCATTTGAGACTCGATCCTTGACTTTACGACAAAAAAAAAAGGGAGTCCGCTAGTCGGTCACTGCCCTGATGTTAGTCTGTAATATCACTGGCAGTGGGTGGTAGGACTAACATTTAATTTGTTGAACCTTAAGAGAAGAGTTGAAGTGCTCTCTATTTACGAGTATATGGAATGTTTACGAATTTTATCAGCTTTAATTTTGCCACTATTCTTTGACTTATAAACGACTTTGACTTAATATTCGTTTGGAACTTGATCCTTGACTTAATGACAAATTAGTCCGCTGGTCGGTCACTGCCCTGATGTTAGTCTGTAATATCACTGGCAGCGGGTGGTAGGACTAACATGTCAAGGCCAGAGGCTAATTAAACAATGTATACGCTGGTCGGTCCCTGCCCTGATGTTAGTCTGTAATATCACTGGCAGCGGGTGGTAGGACTAACATGTCAAGGCCAGAGGCTAATTAGACAATATATCTGCCGGTCGGTCATTGACCTGATGCTATACTGGAAGTCATGTGCGGCAGATGATAGGTATGGCATGTCAGGGTCAGAGGCTAGTATTTATATATTTACAAATGTGTGTGTATGTGTGTGTCTGTTTATACTTCGAGAGCGAAGTATAAGTCAGTATGGCCGTGATAGATAAGGGATATATTAATGGCTATTTACATAGATAAATATCAATCGTAATAAATAAATTCAGGTAAATATTATACCTGTGTACTAAGGGATGAATATATTTGATGAATTTGTTTAGCCTGTCAATAAATCGTAGACATAATGACCACTTTAATAAGGAATCCTAAATATCACTGTAATGTTGTTAACTGTAGAATATGTGACAGTATTTGTACATTAGAATAACAGAATACGTTATGGCAGAGTAAATTGAAATTATAGAAGTAGCTACACTTTGTTTATATTATAACAATAGCCATGGATATGCAAGTAGCCATGTCTTTATGTCACTTGTATTTTTAGTAACCTGAACAATAATTTGTATCACGGAATAGGTTATGACAAAGTACAAGTACTTACAGTTTATGTTGTAATTAACATGTAAATTACTTAAGATGATTATAACACATTATAAAAGCACCACACAGTATTATAAATGAATTAAAACAATAAATATCCACTGGTCACAAATGTAGGTACTGCTTGAAACGTCAAATATTGTTGTTGTGATATTTCACTTCTTTTATGTGTGTTTTATCTGTGTAATAGTTTTATTATTATTCCTTTATTTAAATAACATAGTTCTGTGTATTAAATTATTTTATGGTAAAAGTATAATAATTAGGAATATTTGCGAAGTACCCACATGTTCTTTAATATTCAGTGTATTTGTTCTATAAAAGGACTGACAGATTGTGATCGAGGCTCAGTCTGATTGCAACATTTGTGGATACAGGTACGATCCGATTCAGATTATACTTATTGCTGGTTCTTTTGTGCTGATATCCTATTATTGTGTATTATGTATAGATATTGACTAATAACAATATATTGCAATGTGATATGATTTGATGATTACTGCCTGGTGTGATACTTATCAGCTGTTCTACAGCGATATGGTCGTACATTGCAATAATGTTGTGAATTGGTTATGTTAGAAAGTATCTGTGGTATATTGTATTTAGGATGTATGAAATGTAGTATGGCAAATGTTTATTAGGAGACTGGCTATTATGAAACCTTTGATACAACTAGACCAAACAAGGTTGAAAATATATGATACTTGTCATTTATTCCTTTGTATTATTTACCTCCCTAATTTATTCTATTTCCTATTGATACTATACTGATTGATAACGTTAGATTGCAACTGATTGGGTATATGATCCAAATATCCTGACACAGTAGTAAGTGTAGTTCTACGATGAGTCGTAGTGGTCTACAATGAGTCGTAGTACTACTACGATGAGTCGTAGGTCTTCTACAAGGAGTCGTAGGACTTCTACGTAGTTCTACAATAAAAGCTTTAGTATTTTATTACAAATTGCTACGACCCCTATGTAAAATCTAACACGCGCTTTTCCGACGAAATGACGGGTGGGTTTTCGAAATTCGAATGATATGCCACACGTTGATGTTTGCTGAAAAATAAATCTGCAGCTTCTTTGGTTTGCCCCCCCCCCCCCCCTAAAAATATGTATTATTATTATTTCGCTATCAAAACTAAGTAGCGGCTACTACAAGGCTTACTATCTATGTCTACGTTAGTTTGTAGTTTTCTTATTGCTGCATTTTTTTGTTAAAATGCTAAAATCAATACACTGTACGTTAACATACATTTACATTTTTCGTTAAATTGTAAGGACCTCACTAACGTATCTAAACCAAATTTTGAAAAAATATATGTTAAGTCTATATTATTTAATATTATTTTAACAAATCTTAACTTTTTCGAAGCTCTAACCATGTATGAATATTACAATATATTTTATTCTTTCGTCATTGGTATATTAATACATTAAAGTTTGAAGAGGTAAAATTCCACATGTTTTTAGCTCTCCTGTAAAATGTTACAACGTAGATACCACAGAGTAAGTAATCACTTCGTTTTAGTAGATACATCATCTGGTTTTTATCACAAAATGCCAAAATGTGACGTTGAAATAAATAAATATTACCACATACAAAAATCAAAATGGTTTGGTAATTTATTTTCTTGCAAGTATAATCACAAGACGTGCTAAACGTGCTGTCAGCTAAACTCCTTCACAACTTTTAGTTGATACAACAAAATATTGTTACATGTGCAGATAACGCAAGGGGAACAAAAATCCGTTACATTAACTTATCCACACAAAAAGTCTTATTTAGAAACATTTTTAGCAAAATCATATAAACATGTATTCACGCCTCTAATTATAGAAATGAGAAAACTGTATCATAGCGAGGGTGTAGGTGGTGATGCATCCGATGGTGGTCAGTATGAGAGTCAGGTCGACGTTGAGCACACGCCATATCGTGTACTTGAACGGGTGCTGCTCGAAGTACGTCACTGCGTCCAGAATCACCTCGCGCGTCTCCGCACCTGCGACAACATAAACATATAATTACCCTAAGTACCTACTCACTCAACTGTTAAAAGCACAGTCAACATATCATGTAAAAGTAACACAATGTGTTTAGAAATATATATGATCATCAGTGCAGCAATAGTATATCAGCCTCATTTTGATTTTGAATTTACCTCTACATGTACTCGTAAGCAACTGTTTTACAACACACAGCCTCATTTTGATTTTGAATTTACTTCTACAAGTAAGCAACTGCTTTACAACTCACAGCCTTATTTTGATTTTGAATTTACGTCTACACGTAAGCGCAACCGCTTTACAACACACAGCCTCATTTTGATTTTGACTTTACCTCTACACGTAAGCAACTGCTTTACAACACACAGCCTCATTTTGATTTTGACTTTACCTCTACACGTAAGCAACTGCTTTACAACACACAGCCTCATTTTGATTTTGACTTTACCTCTACACGTAAGCAACTGCTTTACAACACACAGCCTCATTTTGATTTTGACTTTACCTCTACACGTAAGCAACCGCTTTACAACACACAGCCTCATTTTGATTTTGACTTTACCTCTACACGTAAGCAACTGCTTTACAACACACAGCCTCATTTTGATTTTGACTTTACCTCTACACGTAAGCAACTGCTTTACAACACACAGCCTCATTTTATCCACTTCACGTTTAATCAATTCTATTAAAACTCCAGGTATAAATGGCACAACAGTTTCCGTAACAGCAGCGACAAGCGTTGTAGTGGAATACTGTAACTAATTACATAATTTACATTAAAAATAGTGTTTTTATAGGCATTTCTTGCCAATTACTTTAAAAATACAATAATTGCATTTCAAAGACAAATTGTTATCCCAACTCGTATGCAACAAGGAAGAAAAAATTTAAGTCAGGTTAGATGGTTCGGCTTTCGTGCTCCGGTAAAGCGATCAGAAGTATCGGGTTCGATTCCTGGGTCTGAACTTAAAATTTCTGTCCAAAGCAATTATTGTATTTATAAATTATAATACAGTCGAGGTATCCTATAGACGCTTAAAATATAAAAAATCACACTTTTAGTGTATACTAGCTGTCCCGCGCAACTTCGTTTGCGTAATTTTTTCCCATTTTTGCAACATTTCTCGTTGCTGCTCCGCTCCTATTGGTCGTACCGTGATGTTTTATAGCTTATAGCCTTCCTCGATAAATGGGCTATCCAACAGTAAAAAAATAGTAAAATTCGGATCAGTGTTTCCTGAGATTACAAACAAACTCTTCAGCTTTATAATATTAGTATAGACTAGCTGACCCGTTCAACTTCGTATGCGTAAATTTTCCCCGTTATTGCAGCATTTTTTATTGCTGCTCCGCTCCTATTGGTCGTATCATGATGTTTTAAATGGGCTATTCAACAGTTATATAATTTTTAATCGGACCAGTAGTTCCTGAGATTATCGCGTTCAAACAAACAAACTCTTTAGCTTTATAATATTGTAGTATCTACTCAATATCAAATCATCAATATTTGTTATTATATTTTTTTTATCATTGTGCTTTATAATTAACAATCATTGCCGCCGTCACATGTCTTGTGCGTTCCATCTTTACGCAGATGACTTGCATTTATATTATTTAATGGGGACCTTAACGCTATCAAGACCTGGTCAGACAAGTTTGGCTTGACTGTAGATCCGTCTAAGTGCCAGGCCATTGTGATAACGCCTGAAATGTAAGTCAAAGGGTTACGGGTACTTTGCGGGCTTTATATCGTCTCAAGAACTTTCTTCCGTATAAAACTAAAGTAATGCTCGTCCAAACGCTAATATTCCCCTTGATTGATTATGGTTATTCTTTTATATCACATTGAATAATGTCTATTACCTTGAAATAAAAACTTTTTCGCATGTGGTTAAAGCAATGAGTTGATGTACCTATGTCTGTTTTTACGAAAAAACGTTTTAATTCTAAGGTTCCTTCTATTGCTATAAAACGTTGAATTATTAATCTGAATAAAACCTTATTTTTTGTTTAACAACATTGACATTTTAGTGTTACTGTTCCTTGATTTGGTTCAAGGCTTTAAGCGAAATTGGACTTTAAGGTAACAAACATTTTCATTCCGCGTGTACATGTCGAGCCATGCCGTATTTGCCTATCACAATAATGCAGTCTAACAAGTAGGTTTTCTATTGTTTTTGTTGCATATTACTTACAACATTTTAATTTGTAAGTAAATTACAATGGCATTTGTACGAAGTTTATTGTTACTTCTCACTTGGTCTGCTGTTATTTGTAAACTTGTAAAGCCTACTCAGCTGTGTTAGTTTACCTTTTAATTTAATTATAAATACTAGGTACCCTATTTTTTTTACATTTTCAAAAAAACAACCACTTAACGATTCCGATTTTTAAATATTTAAGCATTAAACTGAATTATTTAAAAAAAGATTTCTAAATCGAAAAATGGTATTTACAGCCCCTAAACATTTTGAAAAGAACTATACAACGACACCCGACACGAAGAAAGTTAGAAAAGAAACTAATTTTTAATGTTTTAATTTTTCAACTTAACGGCGAAAGTTTTATGTAAATTTATTTATTTAAACCTAATTAACACACAAAATTTGTTACAGCGGCGAACTTAATCCATTTCAAATTACATCTTTCTAGGACTAAGGGTCTCTGAGCTAACCTGGGGACGGACAGGCGGACCGACATAGCGGAACATATGTGTTCCTTGTTTACTACGGAACCCTAAAAATGTCAAAATAATAGAACAATATATTAACATTTAAGTACCTAGTCAATTTTGCCGAAATGGTTCAATTTTTCAAGATTGAATGTAGCATTCTTCATCATTGTTTGTCAGAGCTCTTTGCCGCCGCCGCATGTCTTTCCGTTAGACTTCCGTCAAGAAAAATTTGGATTTTATTTATCATTAAATTTTAAAAAAACGTTGGTACTTAAATCGAATTGTATCGTATCTAGGTATTATGATTCGACCCGATTGATTTACAACACATTAATTCATCGTACAGGGATATTATAACTATATGGTTATATGCTTGTTGTATAATGCATGTACGAGTAGTTAAAAAACAGTACCCACGTAGGTTGCCCAGATAAACTGTCGGCAACGACACATATAAACACATTTATCGGATGTATTCTAAAACTGTCAGACCCTACCTTAATGGGAACCTTCTGTGGCACAAGTTGATTCGAAATAAATACAGGTAAAACAACGTTCAGGTGGAACAACCAGGCTAATGTTTGAGTTAATGTTAGCTGTTAATATGAAATTCAGATTTACGTCAAAAATACTTACATTTGCTGACCCAATAAAGGTATACAAGCTAATTAAATATTTAGGAACAACCCAAGCAATATCGAGAACAATCTGAAAACAAAAATATGCCTCAACAGTTTTTGATAGGTATAAAATTATAGTTAATGTAATGGTTACATAAGCTATTTTGGGTAGAAGACATTATCTAGACATCTTTGATCCAAAATAGCTTCCATAAAATGTTTATTATCGATTTTCTTTGCCGAGGCGTCGAAGAAATGGGCTTAGCTTGTGGCTCCAAAACATCGGATTATTACGACATAATATATATAAATACATATACCAGTATTTTAATGGGTCCATCAGTTGCTTGCATTGTATTCAATAAATTCTCGTATATATTCATACAGGCCTTTACGTTGCGCAGCAATACCATTTCTCCTTCTTCAATTCTGCGAGCAACTGACAAATTCTTCACTAATCGTTTGTGAAGCAACCTCATTCTAATGTACAGTGATTCAAACATCATGATTCTTGTTAAGTTTGATACAGAAGTTGCTACTGATAAAAACATGACTAAAAAAAATGTAATGAACCTTGACAACAACGCGCTATATGTAAAGTATATCACAATAATAAGAAGTACTTTTTGTAATAGTATTACAATAAATATAATTCGAGAAATTGGTATTTGATCTTGTATTATAAAACTTGATAAAAAGTCGATTTTCTTTATTTTATTTATAAAGTTAAATACAAGCTCCCCATTAAAAAATAAATTTATCGCAACGGTAGTAGCGTACATGACGCAGGTACAGCCGATGAAATATTGTCCTATCTTAATAAACATATTAATATACCAATGAAGCACAAATGTAACACATAACACACAGTACAATCTCGCAAAGAGCCTGATTATTGTGTTGGAACTAATATTGTAATAAAAACCAACAAGTAATCGTGTGAACAAAATAGTTTCAATTGTGATGATAGATCGTAAGCTTTGCGCTAAATATTTGATATAATTGTGAACCATCGTAGCACAGTATCTATCTAATGGCCGTTCAAGAATGATTTTGTGTCATTTTATATTAAAGTATGTTATAATAGTAATACATTCAAATTTCTCCATGTTTAGGTAATAATGTATGGATTCCCAGCTTACTTAACTTTATCGATGAAAGGTAATAAGTTATTCTAAGATATTGCTTTACCATTTTATACGGCTAGTTATAACTTTATCGACTAGATAACATACGCTATGAGTTTTCACATTAGTTGGATTCAACCCTCAACTTATGGATGTGAACTATTTATTCATATACTATTTCTTTTGTTTTGTTTTTAAAGATTGTTAGGGCAGAGTTCAAACATATATTTTTTCAGGCGAAAGCAAAATTGTCATCCACAGTGCACATAACACCACCTGGTATTCAATATTTTTCCAATCATAAATTTAAAAGATGAATGAGTGGTTTCCCAACAATAGATTTTTTTAGTTTCCGTGCCTCAAAAGGAAAAATAGGATTACTCGTGTTTCTGTCTGTCAGTCTGTCACTGACAATTTGCACCAAATCTTTTAGACCGACTAAGTTCATATTTGGTACACGTATGTGTTTCTGTGACCCAAACACGGACGCATAACGTAAATAGAAAAATTTTGAACTTGATGGCCATTTTTGGGAGGAAACAAGGAAATTAAAAAAAAAGTGTCGCAAGCTGTATCCTGTAACATATCAAATGAAAGGACTTGTTGTAAGGATATGAAATATATATTTTTGTTTAGAAATAACCATGAAATAGACCATCCCCCAACCCTCTTATTTCCGAAGCTACTGGGCCTAATATTTTGGAAAAAATACAAAAGTTCTTAAACAATAGATTACAGGAAAACCTTTAGAAAGCCTGAATTTTAAACATAACTTTTGGGGTTCAAGTAAGAAATTAAAAAAAGTTTCGCTAACAGTATCGTGTTACATCGAACCGTTGTAGTAACAATCGAAAAATAGGGCTTGTTGTAAGGATGTATAATATATTGTTATTATAATTTTAAAATAATCAGTTTAAAAGTTATTCAAGAAAAACCATGAAAATAGACCCCCGCCCCTATTTCCGTAGCAACTGAGTCTAATATTTTGGAAAAAAATATAAAAGATAGGTCTTAATCTAAAGATTACAGGAAACCCTATTAGAAGTCTGACTTTTGAACATGAGGGTCATTAAGGGACAAAAGAATAATTTGAAAAACCGTTATGAAACGGTAAAGTGTAACATGAAAACAAATGAAAAGCTTGGTGTAAGTGTCTTAAACATATATTTATTTATTTATAATGAAAGTTAATATAAATCGGCCCCTTACCTCTTTGAAATGACTGAGAAAGTCTATAGTGGTAAATCGACTGGCCTGTTAGTGACGCTGACTGCTAAGCTGGAGGTTGTGGGTTCGATTCTCATCTAGGATAAGTATATTCTACTATTTAACCCATTGAGGTTGATCTTGTATCTCAAATCTCCGTTTTAGGGTTCCGTAGCCAAAATGGCATGGCAAATCTGTCTATCTGTCTGTCTGTCTGTCCGTATATCACAAGCATTTTTCTTAAAGACTGTTCAATGAATATTGATAAAATTAGATGAAAAGGTGTCTTGTCGCTACTTAGTCTGATAGCTAAATACTAAAAATAAATATTTTTAGGACTTGGAACAACAATTTGTGGATCACACAAAGTGGTGTCTCGTGTGGGAATCGAACCCACGACCTCTTGCGTAGCAGTCGGACCCACTGCGCCACAGAGGCAGTTCCATACATGTAACAGAAGCAGATTTTTTTTTTCAGCAAACATCAACGTGTGGCACCTTATTCGACAGGTCTTTCAAAAACAGTGAATAGTTTTGGAAATAATAGCTCCGAAAGTTGCATAAATTGTACGGGAGGGGCACAATTTATGCAACTTTCGGAGCTATTAGCCCTTAACTTTTGAACCAAAAACTATGAAAAAAAATCACAAAGGTAGCGCTTAATAAGTACTTTAAACTAAAATAAATATGTCCAATATATATATATATATTTATTGGACATGATCGGATATACCGTCATTATGAGTTATTGCTGAAAAACTGCGTTACTGTGGCTAGGGAACTGATATTGTTAAAAGGCAGCGTTCGTTGGCTCTCGTAGTGGACGGTAGTGTTTAACGTGGCTTGTGAGTGTTATTTTTGGTAAAGGTCTGAATAAGATTGTAAGTACATAGATGTAATTTGTTTATTTAAGTGAGTGGTGTTTTCTTTTAGTATTTGTAATAAATTATTAGAATAATTGATTCCATTTTTTTACTGTAATAAATCATAACTTTATAAGGGCGTAACATTGTTGTTTTTTTTATTATCTCCATTTCAGAACCCTAAATTCAGGATAAGTTGTTATGATTGTTTATTGTGCTATATCTAGTTTTTGTTGATTTTGTGAAACATATCAATTTAGTTTTGTTTGTATTGAGAGAACCTACTTTCGAGTCATGTTGTTATTTTGGCTAAACTTACTTCAGTTAGTTGATAAGCTGCTGCCCATGAAGGTTCATGGAAAATGAGTGCAGTGTCATCCGAAAATATTAGGAGTGCTTCATTAAACATATCGTTAACATATATCAGAAAGAGTGTAGGACCAAGCGTGCTGCCTTCTGGTACTCCATATGTGCAAATGGCATTATCACTTTCATATTGGTTTACTCTAACGCTTTGTGACCTATTATCTAAATAGTTTTCAAACCATTCTAGTGTAGTGCCTCTAACACCAACATTCTCTAATCTAGATAATAATATTTTATGCGACACTGTATGAAATGCTTTTTGGAAGTCTAAGAAAACCCCTATACATTTATCATTATTGTCTATGTAGCTAAAGCTTATGTTAGTTGGAGAATTGCGTCTTCTGTTGTTTGCCCTCTCTGAATCCAAACTGATTGTTGTGTAATAGGTTATTTTTTTCAATGTATGATAAAATTCTTTTATTCAGTAGATTTTCTAATATTTTTGAAATTGTTGGTAAAAGTGATATAGGGTTTGTGTATTGGACAAAGTACAGCTTTCCTAAAAAATTTGGGAAATACGCCAGATTCAAAACTCATGTTGCAGTATGTGCAATGGGGAATGCTAATGACATGACGTTTTGTTTAAGTATGTCAGTTGTTATTTTGTCCCATCCGGGTGCAGTATGAAATCTGAAACCATTGATGATTTTACTAATTTCATCTGGCTTTGTAGGAATCATGGACCAAGCCAAGCCAATTGGGGTGTTTGTTTGTCTAGCTAAAGATGCCAAATCATTTTCGTGTAACTTCATCTTATTTGGTATTTGACTAGCCAGTTTGTTTCCTACTGAAAAAAATGAGACTATTTACGATATTAAGAGAGTCTATATGTGAGGTATGGAGGTTGAGAAGTTCAGTTGGTGTCGATTTATTTTTATTAAAATTGCAAATTTTATTTACTGTTTTCCAGGTCTCTTTAATATTTTTTTGTTCTTCTGTAGTTTGTTTTAATAATTTTGTTTTTTTAAGTGTTTTAATAATATTATTGCATGTGTTTCTGTATTTTAATTATGTTTTTTTTATTTGCTCATTGTTGGGTGACATTTTATGATGTTTATGCATTTTATCTCTTTTTATAAAATATTTTTTGATTCCTTTTGTTATCCAAGGTTTGAGTGGCAGGTAACGTTTTGATGCCATATTAGTTTTTGTATGACTGTTTATAATTGAAGTAAGTTTGGTAATAAGGTTAAAGGTGGTGTTATTTATGTCGTCAGTATCATATACGTCTTCCCACGATTCCATCATTATCTGTTCTTTATTGCTTCATAGTTTACCTTTGTTTACCTAATTATTGTGTTCTGTTTATTTATGTGTATTTTGTTTATGTATAGTAATATTGGAGAGTGATCTGTAATTTGTTGTTGGCATACTATTGTTTTCGGTGTACCATATGATTTAACAATAAAATGATCAATGCACGTATTGATCCTGGTAGGCCTTGTAATAGCTTGTCTAAGACCATGCATAGCCATCAGATTTAGGTAATCGCTAGCGGTCCCTATGTTGTTTTGTGGTAGTATGTTTATGTTAATATCACCTGTAAATATTATATTTCTAGTGGATATTGCCTTTAGGGTCTGATTAAGAGAATTAAGTTACTTCACGGTATTTCTAAAGCAAGGAGGATATGAATGAATAATTGTATAATTTGGATTTATTGTTAAGACAAAACAGTTGCCTTCAGAAAATAGTGGTTCAATTGAGGAGGCTTCTAAATTCTTATTTACATAAACTAGTATGATATAATTTTTTAAGCTGACTTTAGTGCAAAACATGTTATAATTGGTAATCGGTGGTGGTGGGTAGTTTGCGTAAGTCCAACATTCTATTAAAACTATAACGTCAATTTCAATACTTAAAGCGGAAATAAAAACTAGTAAATCATCTAGATTACGATGAATGCTTCTTATATTATGCGTTAGTACAGTTAATGATCCTTTATTATTTTTATCGTAATTAATCGTTTGTGCACAGAGTTTAGTATCGTTAAGTAGAGCGCACTCTATTTGAAATACAGTTTTGTCCACTTCAGATACAAAGTGTGATGGGTTTTCATCTCTTCAAAAATAGTTTTTCAAATAACTTTGATATTATTGGCAGTAGAGAATTGATGTTTCATGAGATGGTTTACCGGATTTAGGTATCATAATTTCATTTCATTTATTATTTCATAAACAACATTACATTGTGTTGAAACGTCTTAAATCTAAAATTGACACAATCCAAGAAACCTTAATCACTAAAACATCACCAGAATTATATGAGTTGTAAAAATAAAAATAAAATAAAAATAATAATTCAAATAACAATAATAACAATGTACAAAATACAATCCATAGTTCTTGTAGCCCTTTTCTGAGAGATGAAAGCCTTTTGCATATTGTAGTCGTAGCTACAATAATAACAATGTCCAAAGTACAATCCATAGTTCTCATAGCCCTTTTCTGAGAGATGAAAGCCTTTTGCATATTGTAGTTGTAGCTACCCCAGAAAAGGATGTTGTATCTCAGTTTCGATTCGACTAAAGCATGGTATACCATTTTGAGTTGCTCAATGTCCACTACATCTCTCAAACTCCTTAGTACATAGCAAGCAGAGTTAATACTTGCTGCGATGCAAGATAATTCACATTTGCAATTAAGCAGACAGTCTAAATGTATTCCTAAGAATTTGGCCGTATCTACTGTAACTACACTGTCACTATTCAGTGTACAGAGTAGGGAATCAGTGTCTTTGCCTTTGACTTAAAAATAATTACATTAGTTTTTTTGGTGATGATTTTCAGGCAACTTGTTGTGAACCATTTATTGAAAAAAATTAAGACTTCGTTGACCCTCTCATTTAGGCTATCTATGCTGTCTGCCGATACAATGGCATTTGTATCATCAGCATATACAATCAACTTTGTATGCTCTGGGAACTGTTTCATAGTACTACATATTAGGTCATTGATGAAAATGATGAAGGATATCGGACCAAGTATAGAGCCTTGAGGCACCCACGTCTTAATCCTTACAGGTTCTAATTTATAGACCTTTTCGCACATAATCCGTACGTTTCCCTTTTGTATATAAGTACTTGATTTTACTTCGACAAACATATGCCTGTTTTGTAAATTTGAAGTAAATAGTTGTTTGGCGGTTCCCCTAACACCATAGTGTTCTAGATTAGCAACTAACAAATCATGATTCACTGCATCGAAAGCGGAGCTAAGGTCCAGAAACACACCTGCAACTTTCTTCTTATCATTTGTTTTAGTGATGACATCACTAACTAGGGTGTGCACAGTGTATCGTGTGCCTATGTTATATACTCACTTAAGCATATATAATGCATTACAGTACTATGTCCTTCTATATACATTGCTACTTCATCCTTTTTATTTGTTATGCCACAGACATTTTGATGAAATATATTTAATCCTTTTTGGTTTTGGAACTGATTTGAATTATGCCAAGTTTACACGTATTAAGTGGTTAAGTAATTAACTAAATTTTAACTAAATTTTAACTAAATTGCAGCGTATAAACAGCCACTTAATACCTCTTAAGTCATAAGTGTTAAGTTACGATTTAGTGGTTAAGTGAGCAAGTGGAATAGAATTGATACTATTTTTGGTTAAGTAACCCACCCTCCCGCACCGCGCGCGGGGTCGATGGGCGGGAAATATTGACATTTAGTTCTTGTTTGGACAGGAACAAATAATTTAGTTCGAAGCTTTTGCCTATATTATTATTATTATTTTTTTAAGATTTTTGATTGTTTTCGAAAGATTTTAAAAACCATAATAGATATAATGGCAAGGTGGCAAATCGTATACATATAAACGAGAAATTCTTGTATATATATTTATATATATATAGCTAGGTTTCATTTTTAAAAAACGTCGTTTAATAAAACCTAGGTCATCTAGGTACTAGATGTTAATGGCAATTTCATATTTTACTTTATCAATAATTTATTTACCCGTGCAAAACATGCCTCGGCTTCACACGGGTGTCAAATCGTAGTTTTTTTACCTTAAGCTACATTATTATAGTTTTCGTAGTGATCTCTACTTTCTTTAACAATAATGTATAGCTCCCCCGAAAATGTAGCTTTGTAATGGTCAAAGAATTTTCAAAATCGGTCAACTAGTTTTTAAGTTTATTCGATACATATAAAAATACAAATCTTTCCTCTTTCTAATATTCCGTTTAGTACGAAGAGGGTGTTGAAGTTCTAAATCATGTATAGATAACAGGATTTAGAACTTCAACACCCTCTTCGTCGTCCATTACGATTTTATGTACTAAACGGAAAAGCTTTACACGTGTAAACAGCTACTTAACAGAAAGTCACTTAAAATTTAGTTAAAATTTAGTTGACGACTTAACCACTTATTACGTGTAAACTAGGCATTAGTCGTGCTTGTTTCATTTTGATCAAGTGATGTTTTTAAACTAACGAAAAGTATGCACATCTTGTATTGGCGGTTGAGCACATTTTTTGGTAAAACTATAGTACTGTAGCAACGATTGCTGCTTAAGTTTCTTAATATTGTTATTTTGCTTAGGAGCGAAAATTAATTTGGTACTTTGAGTAGTGTTTACATGCGTGATAAGACGTGGTTCTGAGTTGCAGAGCCCTACTTTTACATATCTTCTATTAAACTTGAGAAACATATTGTTATGCTGATTGATCGAAAAAATTATCTTGTTACAAATATACAAGTGACCTGCAACTCTATGATAATTGAGATTTGGGTAAGACAGGTCTACGAAGGTAAAGTTTTCAAATAGGTTACATGTGCTTCTTAATTCATTGTTTAGCATTTTTTCAATTAAATAAGTATCCTTACAAACGCTCAATACAAAAATACTATTATTTTTTAACAATTTCAAAGTACTATACAACTCCAATATTATTATGGTTTTAATAGGGTTGTCATCATGTTCTCCGATCGAAATAATAATTTTGTCATCAGGCGCAGTTTTCTGAACGTCACATGTTTTCAAAATTTCTTCAGTTTTTGCTCCAGGTTTTAATTACTGCGGATATGATATACGGTCTGGTCGTGTGTTGCCTCAGTTTAATTAGATTAGACGCTAGATTTATGCACTGCTGCCCTCCAAATATTAATACTTTTTCAGTTTTATTCTTTTTTGTACCTTTATTATGTATGTCTTTCAGGTGATTTTGTGAAGTCTTGTGAAGCTGTACCGGGATAGACAAACATTGCTCGCCAGTTGATATCATACTCTGGGGTATATTGGAGGTTTGTAAGTTTAAATCATCTTTTTGTGGCACTGCTACGTTACGTGTGTTATCTTTTAAATTTACAGATGATACTTGAAACTATTTGTTAATCGACGTCGCACCCCTCTTTTGATGCCTGTTGTCCTATGTTGTTTGATTGTAGTAACAGGGCTCCTACATATTTGTTTTAGTACACTTATATCCTGTTCAAGACTTGATATTTTGCTTTTCAAATCCATATTTTCTAAAGTGATACTGTCTAATTCATTTGTCGTACTATCAAGTTGTTCCCTTAATAATTTAATTTCTGTTTTTAACTGAATGACATACACTGAGTTGATGTTATCTGAAGGATCTAAGCTTTTAGTTGAAACGTTGCACGTAGTAGGACTCGAGAATGAACTTTCAAGAGATTCCATCGATCTCGTTTGAGGTATGCGATATTGACGAAATGTGATATTGATATTGTGTTTAAGGCACTTTTAGATCACTTTTAAGATTTTTGTTTACGGAACTTTCAATAACACGTCTAATTTGCGCAAGCAGAAAAAGTAATAAAAGTAATAACGTTGATTAATGATAATGTTGACAGATGGCAGTTTAGGTACCTATTGAATTCCCATGAATACCGGTGTAACACACAACACTCTATTTGGTAACATACCAGTGTTTCACAAATGACACCAATGTGTCACGTAACAAATAAAAACATAAGTTTTAAACAGGAAACTATAATTAATCGTTTTAGCGGTTTCTTTGGGATAGGATAAGGCGGACCATATGACGTTGGAAACTTGGAATACATTTTACCACAATTAACAAAATTGAAAATTGTTTGGTAACAAATTGTTCTTGCAGGTACAACCACAAGACATCAGTTAAGCTTCATAACTAAGTAGGTTTTTTTTGTGATTATGAGACAAAAATAAATTATTACCCGGGTAACAAAAATCCACGCAAAGCCATAATTAGCAATATTTTTAGCCAAATAATTTAAACATGTACTTATTCACGCCTCTAATTATAAAAATGTGCAAACTGTATCATAGCGAGGGTATAGGTGGTGATGCATCCGATCGTGGTCAGTATGAGAGTCAGGTCGACGTTGAGCACGCGCCATATTGTGTACTTGAACGGGTGCTGCTCGAAGTACGTCACTGCGTCCAGAATCACCTCGCGCGTCTCCGCTCCTGCGACAACATATACATATAAGAACCTAAGTAAGGACTTAGAGTAATTGATGTGCTTGTGAGAACACAATCAACACGTCATGTAAAAGATAAACGATGCGTTTAGAACTGTACCAGATATCAATGAGCTTAGGAACGTGCAGAGATGCAGCAACAGTATTTTATTACCAATAGGTTCCTATGCTTTTGAACTTACCTCTACACGCAAGCAACTGCTTTACAACACACAACCTCATTTTATCCTCTTCATTTTTAATTAATTCTATTAGAACTCCAGGTATAAATGGTACAACAGTTTCCGTAACAGCAGCGACAAGTATTAAAGTGGCGTACTGTAAATATTTACATATTTGTACTAAATAAAATATAGTCGAAATATCTTAAAAAATTAGAAATAACATTCACATTAACGAACATTTTAGTACGCAATTTAGCCGAAATGTCGCAAATTTTCAAGATTTGTTAATATCAGAGTTTATCAATGTGCAAAAAATCTTTGCCGCCGCAGCATGTTTTGCCGTGTGACTTCCGTCAAGAAAAAAATAGATATTTTTTCATCATTATTTTTTTTAATTACACTGTAATGGATCGGAGAGTTATTTATATAAGTCAGAGCGCCTGAGTAGCCGTATGGAATATTAGCGACCTATGAGAAAGTACATTGCCGTTGCATCATTGAGCTTACGGCATTTTAGCACACGCGGTTTTTATTATTCCCTCACGCACCCTATTCACAAGTAATAGAATACAGCTCTTAATCAGTACTCTACCTTACTACCTAACCAGTAGTTAGCCCTCCAGTACTTAACCAGTAGGTACTCTACCATAATGCTTAAGCAAAGACAAAGACATTTATGCGCTTAAAATATGGTACAGAGGGTGTCATAATGTGATAGTTCATTATATTTACCTTTTTTTGAGGCATGCGAATATTTAACAATTTTAAGTTATTATACATTTATAAATTACTTACATCTAGATTGTTAGGTTACACAACTAAATTTACAAAGTATTCGCTTAAACTTTTATAGTATTGGGTTTATGAAATAAATATTCATTTAGTGTTTAAAAAGCATTTCTTCACCAATCATGTCCGTAATTTTATTTTAAATATTTTTGTTAGTAGTTCTCTAATAACTCGAGGAATGTAGTTATATACTTTAATTGACATCGGATAACTATTTCTATAATGTAGCGAGCTATTACAGTGTTTTATTATTAATTTAATTGGATTTCTTTTTATAAATCTACTGTTACTACTTAGTAACTTAGGTAAAGATTTTTTTACTATATAGGTACATAGATATTAAGGTTATTTTTTTTTTTAATATCGGCCTGTAGCCTGTTAGTGGAGATGATCCAGTTATAGCTCGTACACATCTATTTTGTATTAAAAAAACACAAAGCAGTACTGTACAACACTTATCCAGCGTTACACAACCTGTCACTTGTCACTTAACCAGTGACAGAACAGTACTGTTTAACCAACCAAATATCTCTTCTCATGGCCAGGCATGGCCGACGACGACAAATTTTACCTACTAGCGACACTCTACTCGTCCACTGCATAGTTTAGTGGCTACTTCTTCTTGAACGAGACAGTACTTGGCCTCGAAATCGTAATAGAATAGGAACGACTAGCCTTTGTCCATAAACAGTCTCTTAGGACCACTCATATACCAGAGATCCGCGACAAAACCGAATACGCCAGATTCGGCACTATCCGTGACACGAAAACGTATGAGAAGGACGTAAAGAACGTCCAGCACATTCACACGAATATCATACGCGATAAGCACAAATCCTTTTTATTTTGCATCTCGATTGTATTGATGTGTATTGAGTCGTAGATTAGTGTGGTTCGAACGCGTTTTATTATTTTATAAAATTGCTGGCGCATCGCTCGCGACGCCCGGCCTGCTACTGTGAGTGCGCAAGTTTTTGATATGAACCTTACGACTAATGGAAAGTGAGCGACGTCAGGTTGACGAGAACGAAATAAACAACATAACAGATGCGCAAGCGCAAGTAATTATTGGCGAACCAACTCAATCTACAAATAATATAATGAATATGGAGACGACTACAGAACTAACAAATAAACGTTTACGGGGAGATGATAGCGAAGAAGGATGGGAGACGGTGGATGACAGAGAAAAAAGAGAAAATCTTTAAGCGGAGACAACATCAGATCAGCGGAGATTGGTTTGCAGATATGCATATGCTCCAAAGAAAAACTCCCTAAGCAGTTTGCACTAGCAAAACTCTTAAAACAACATGACATAAACGACATTACAAAAGTTAAATATACATTTAAATTAATGATAACTTTTGAAAACGAATTAAGTGTCCAAAAATTGATATCTTTCCCGGCTTTTAGCGAACTTGGATGGAGGAAACAGAAAACCTCGGAGGTGGCTTTATCTTATAGGAATAAAAGCTATTGAATTGATCTAACAAAGGATAAACTTCTACAACATATCCGAAGTGATCAGAAAGTTGTAACTGCTCAACGCCTAATAATATATATCTAGTGATACTGTCCTGGTGGGTTTTTCAGAATCTTCCTTTCCGAGTCACATCAACTTATTGGATCTTAGAATCAGTGTCTTGGCCTATGTTTATCCGGTAACCCAATGCTGACGATTGGGCAGATGTGTCCCACAAATAAAGCCATAACTAAATGAAAACGTATGCCCCAAATGTGGTAGCAATAATCATCCCAACTGTAAAATAGCAATATTTAAGTGCATTAATTGCTCTGAAAGACATATGACACTGTCAAAGGATTGTAAAAAGGAGAAATGCATTCGAGAAATCATGTTAAAGTTAAAAGCGTGTCCCACCTACACCTTTACGCTATCACCACCATTTACCGAGGAACGATAATACTAGGGTTTACTTAAAGGGTAGCAGGTGACCGGTCACTGTTACTATAAGTATATGAAACACTCCATACTATAGTATGGAGTATTTTTGTATGGAGTACTGTGATACTATAAGTATATGAAACACTCCATCGCGGGCTGAATCTTTGGTGACGCATGATCACCAGAGTGAGATCAATGGCTCCCAAAATAAGCCGCGTACACGAAAATCTCGTAAAGACAAGGATGATAAAGACAAGACAAAGGATGGCTAAAAATGTGAAGGGCTTGGTAAATAATGTCAAACACGATTTACTTACAAAATTTAAAGACTGGCTACAATTATTTATGGACTGGCTTAACACATTATTAAGTAATCTAATACCCTATTCGACATGTTTAAATCTATATTTAATTCAGTTAATAGATAAATCAAGTAAGTTTTCTAAGTTATATATTATACAATGGAACGCTCGTAGCATTAGGCCGAAACTACAGTTAATCCAGCAACATATACATAGTGCTTCAATAAGCAAGACATGGCTTGATCCGGATCTCAATATTAGCTACAGGATCTTTCGACAGGACAGGGGTATTCCGTATGGGGGTGTCGCTATTGTTATTCATAATTCTATCCAAGTACAACAGATTAATACTCAAAATAATAATTCGTGTTTTTAAATGACTTATGTAAAATTATATAATTGGAATCAATTAGAACATGTTATTGCTATTTACTGCTCTCCGGACGTCCGTACGGATTCTCAAACGTGGGATTACTTGTTCTCCATAAAATGGAAAAAATCTATAATATTGGGTGGTTTCAATGGTCATCATACAAACTGGTCCTATGAAACACTGGTACTGGACTATGATTATGTAATATTAAATGACGGTAGCCCTACTCGTTTTCAACTAGTGGATGGCAATATGAGAAAATTTTCTCCGGATTTATCTATAATATCCGCTGATATTTCTCCGAAATTTGACTGGACGGTACTAATGAAACACTAGGTAGTGATCATTTTTGAATATCTACTTTATTCTACTCAAATTTACAAAATCAAAATAACAGGAACTTTCGGAAAACTGACTAGTTAAACTATAATCGCTATCTTAAAACCAAATTCGAGAACTTTAATTTTTCAGTATCTCATAATCCCCAACTGGCTTTTAATATGTTTATTTCTTATTTACAAGACTCGGCTAATAAATTATATTAAATTAAATTTTAACCCTACGAGTAAGTTTCGTCCAAAACCGTATTGGAGCCCCGAACTTTCAAAGTCAGTAGCGAATCGCAGACTAGCCCTAGCTAATTTTAGACGCAATCCTACTCCTTCTAATCTAATTACTTAAAAAAGCGTTAGTTAGTGATCTGTGGCGTAAAATTAAATGAATAAAGGGTTACAAAACTCGTAGACAAAAAATTTACCCAGATAATGTAAACCACCTGTTACATAGTTTGACCGCCTTCCTTATTGTAACACCACATTTGTATCATAAAATGTAAAACCTAATAGCAAAATTGCATTACAAGAGATATACAAAAGCATAAACGCCAAAGATACTACTCCTGGATGTGACGGTATTTGCAAAAGTTATTTTGGTAAAATTATATAATAGTTTTCTTACCAATGGTTTTGTCCCTAGTCAATGGCGTGCAGTCGGTATAATTCCCATCCCTAAACCAAGTGGTGTCCCCACTTGGTTCAGGGATGGGAACCCCCGTATCAAGATTAAGACCCATTGCCCTAATGTCGTGTATCTTCAAAATACTACATTCTATAATAACGTATGGAGGGGTATATTGAAAAAAATATAATGTTTTCCAACCAGACCCTAGGATTCAGACAGGAAATGTAGATCATGTTTGGACAATCTAAGCCGCTTAGTCACTGCAATTCAGACAGGCTTCTGCAACAACTGTGTCACAGTCGGTTGCTTTATCGATATTAACAATGCCTATAATAATATAGATATTAATAAATTATTTCGTAAACTAGATTTTTTAGGAGTGGGTAATACAAAAAGCTACTCTAGACAAAATACTACAATCAAAATTAACGAATCTAGTTTACAGGTAGTACAACAACTAAAATATTTAGGACTGTGGTAAAATCGCTCTCTTCGATGGTCCAAACATATCGCCGATACTGTAAAAAAAAAACTTTCAAATATCTTGGGATTCAGAAATATCTAGCAGATACTAATTGGGGCATTCGTCCGAAGCATTTACGAAAATCTTACATTTCTCGCGTGAGAAGTCGGCTAGATTATGTCAGTTTCCTAAACGAAGATAATAGTCAATCCCAGTTATCTAAACTTGAAAAAATACAAAATCGAGCAATGAGAATAGTTGGCAGTTTTATTAAAACGACGCCTATTCACGAAATGGGTAGCGAAAATTTCTGTTAAAAAAAGAGTCGACCCGTGACCACGATCGGTGCAATTCGATCGAAACGTCGGGTAAATAAAAGGTTCGTACCTTTAAATAATTCACGCGATTAAGTCCTGAAATATATCTAATATGTATAAAAATCGCGAATGTTTAAAAACAATAAAAATAAAGCATTATCAAGTAACAGGACTATGCTCAAATTATTAGAAAACTTAACTAATTCTATTAACTCATGGAACAGAAACGGCAAACCTTTATTATTTTGAATCATGGAACATTTGAAAGAAATTTAAATTTATTTATTATTATTATAAAACTTATGGATGTTTACGAACGATGTCTGGATTAGTTAAATAGATCTCTCAAAAATTGAAATCTTAAACCTGGATAACCGATTTGCTGCCATGGAAACCACAACAGACGTAAACCAGAAGCTCGTAAATGTGGTTCGGATACTCAGGGAAGAAGGTACGAGATTTTGTGAAATGCAGCGTAAGGGCAGGAAGTCAAAGCTTTCGGAAAAGACTTTAGGGCTAATGAAGGAACGACGTGAAAACCCACCCGTCACTTCGTCGGAAAAGCGCGCTCAAAACCAAGAGATCAACAGGCTTATACGACACGACCTTCGGTGCTCCAACACTCTTTTGATTAAAAGAGCGATCGAGCAGAACCGGGGGTCAAAAGTGTTCGTACAATCTCTTGGAAGAAGCCACCTGACGAAGTTGACCACAGCAAGTGGAGAAGTCGTTTCTTCGAAGCCGGCAGTCCTCTCCGAAGTGGAAGGCTTCTATGGCCGGTTATACGCTTCGCATGCATCTAGACCTGATCCTGAAAATGAGGGTCCTAGAGCCACTCTAACACGCCACTACACCGAAGACCTGCCAGAAGTCAACATTGACGAAATCGTACTGGCTGGCAGAGCTGTTAAAGGCTGGAGGTAAACCCGTACTGAGGGAGCTCCAAAAGCTCTTTAATGCTGTCCTGTTTGATGGGAGGACTCCCTAGGCGTAGAGTAGAAGTGTAGTCGTCTTGTTCTTCAAAAAAGGAGATAAGACCCGGCTGAAGAACTACCGACCTATTTTTCTTCTAAGCCACGTCTATAAGCTGTTCTCAAGAGTCATCACGAACCGCCTTGCGCGAAGACTTGACGAATTCCAACCACCGGAACAGGCTGGATTTCGGAGCGGATAAGGCACCATAGACCACATCCACACAGTGCGGCAGATTATACAAAATACCCAGGAGTATAATCTGCCCCTGTGTTAGCATTTGTGGACTATGAGAAGGCCTTTGACTCGATTGAAATCTGGTCCGTTCTGGAGTCTCTGCAGCGATGCCAAGTAGATTGGCGATATATCCAAGTGGTGAGATGTCTCTACGAAGCCGCCACTATGTCCGTCCAAGTACAGAATCAGCAAACAAAACCTATACCATTGCATCGAGGAGTGAGGCAAGGGGACGTTATTTCCCCGAAACTGTTCAAAAATGCATTGGAACCGACAGCGGTGCACGGCGCCGTTCTCGAAGTTGTTCAAAAATATGTGTACCTCGGGCAGTCATTGCAGTTAGGTAGAAACAACTTTGAGGACGAGGTGAACAGGAGAATTCGGTTGGGTTGGGCAGCGTTTGGCAAGCTACGTCAAGTCTTCTCATCGTCGATCCCACAATGCCTAAAGACTAAAGTCTTTAATCAGTGCGTCCTACTCGTCATGACATACGGAGCCGAAACGTGGACACTGACGGTACGGCTGGTCCACAAGCTCAAAGTCGCTCAGCGGGCTATGGAAAGGGCTATGCTCTGAGTTTCTCTTAGGGACAAAATCAGAAATGAGGTGATCCGGCTGAGAACCAAAGTAATCGACATAGCCCACCGGATTAGCAAGCTGAAGTGGCAGTGGGCTGGCCATATCAGCCGAAGAACTGACAACCGTTGGGGTAAACAAGTTCTTGAGTGGAGACCGCGGCTCGGAAAACGTAGTGTAGGACGCCCTCAGGCCAGGTGGAGTGATGATTTACGCAAAACGGCTGGCAGGAGCTGGATGCGAGAAGCCGAAGATAGAACAAAGTGGCGTGCAGTTGGAGAGGCCTATGTCCAGCAGTGGACTGCGATAGGCTGATGATGTGAACAATAGTCTCCTGAGTTTGTCGTTACGTCTACCTATTGGTAGATGTAACTCGATCCTCGCAAGCCCCTTGTCCGAGGCTGCTGGAAATTTATATAAGTTATTTAATAAGTACATTAGCCTATGTAAATAATTGTTAGGTATAAATAACGGAGCGACAAAGTCAGATCTGTGACTAAGTCTCCTTAAACTAAGAATTAAAAAAAATCGCTCGTAATTGGATTTGGATCGTAGAAGGTTACTTAATTAACATTAGCTAGGTAGAACCGATCGAAACGGGACTAAACCGGATCGAGTTAAGCCGTTAATCTTAAATTTAAATTTACGTCAAAAATACTCACATTTCCTGACCCGATAAAGGTATACAAACTAATCAAATATTTAGGAACAACCCAAGCAATATCGAGAACAATCTGAAAACAAAAATATGCCTCAACATTTTGTGGTATAAAATTATTGATTATATATGATTACATAAGCTATTTTAGTGTGATGTTAGGTAACCATCTTCGACCCGACCGAAAATAGCTTCTATAAAATGTTTATTATCAATTTTCTTTGTCGAGTCCTCGAAGAAAGGAGTTTAGCATGTGGCTGCAAAACGTCAAATTGTTATAGTTTTACGAATAATTACGAGTATAATTAAATGTATATATTTAAATACCAGTATTTTCATGGGTATATCAGTTTCTTGCATTGTATTCAATAAATTCTCGTAAATATTCATATAGGTCTTTAAGTTGCGCAGCAATACCATTTCTCCTTCTTCTAATCTGCGAGCAACTGACAAATTCTTCACTAATCGTTTTTGAAGCAACCTCATTCTAATGTATAGTGATTCAAACATCATGATTCTTGTTAAGTTAGATACAGAAGTTCCTAGTGATATAAACATGATTGCAAAAAATGTTATGACCCTTGATAACAATATTTGTGAACCATCATAGCACAATACCGATCCAATAGCCTTTCAAGAATGACTTTGTATCATTCTATATTATGTAGATTAATGCATTCTATTTCAGCCATGTTTGGGTAATAATTTATGAATTCCCCGCTATTCTCGTATTGTAATTACCTTTATCGATGAAAGGTATTAGGTTAATCTAAGATATTACTTTAATGTTTTATAATTATTTAGTTATAACTTCAACGACTAGTTAAGTAGATAACAGGCGCTAGGAGTATTCACATTAGTAGGATTCAACCCTCAACTTATCGTTGGGTCATATGAAAACACCAAATTAGCGCTTTGAAAAAATTGGAAACCATGCTGCGCGCTATTAAAAAGCGCGTAGCATGGTTTCCAATTTTTAAGAAAAAAAAAAAAAGATGATCGTCGTTTGGCTCAGTCGGTGCTAAACTATCCTGAGGATGCCTCATTGTAGGTCTCTCTTTTCGAGGGCGGTCTGTCAATAATAATATAATAATAATAATAATAATAATATCTTGGGACAACTCACACAACGTCATCTGATCCCAAACTAAGCAGAGCTTGTACTATGGAAACCAGACAACTGATAAACATACTTATATATTTCTAAATACATACATATTATAGATAAATTACACCCAGACACAGAATAAACCATCGTGCTCATCACACAAAGTTTTATCCTGGGTGGGGATCGAACCCACGACCTCTTGCGTAGCAGTCGGATGTACTCCCACCGCGCCACAGAGGCAGTCAATCTAATTCGATTGTTGTTTTATGGGCATTTCATAACTACTTCAATCGTAATGATTTGCAGACCAAGGGTGGGTGGTGGGATCCTTCCCTATTAATCTACTTAAGATGGATTTCTTTTTTTAAATTTAATAATAAAAGTTTATTCACTCTTTGGTTATACTTTTACTTAGAAGCCCTGCCTCCTGAATTCACAAAAAAAAAACAATTTATTCCTTTTTTTTTAGTTAGTTTCTTATTACCTTATTAGCTTACTATTTTTTTATAATTATTGAACGTTTGAAAATGGGTCAACTTCATGATCCGCTTATGTTAACGACGGTAGGTTTCAATCTTAAAACTGTCTGTTATCATAACATATTACTTATATAAATAAAATGTTAAACATCAAAAACTTTTAAAAATGCTCTAATTGAGAGTTTGAAATCATCATGCCTTATAAAAATCTGAAATTTGCAGTCCATATTGTCAATATCTGAGTGTAATAATGTATCGTTAAATATTCAATAGTTTCGTAATGTTATTTTTATTTATCTCGCAGATATGATTTTTTTCAAACAATTCAAAATAATTTTGAATATAGTTATTTTTGATACAATACAATAACATTTTGCTGTCCAAATATGGATAGAGAGATACAGAAAAAATAATTACAGTAGAATCCGTTTATAATGACATCGAAGGGAATTGACAAACACGTCATACTAAGCGGACATCATACAAAGCATTTTTGTGAAATAAAAATAACCTTATTTTTTTAAGGTAAATACTTATTTTTTTAAGGTAAATACTTATTTTAATAGAAAAACAGCATATTAAATCAAAATCAAAATTGCGCGTAATACATGAATAGTATATTTTTCATTTTTTTACTTAAGAAATCAGATTATTTTTTTTTTTACTTAGAATTATCACTAAAAACAATGCGTGACGTTTAACTGTTCATTGAGATTCAAAACAAAAACAAGCCATGTGCCGAACGTCGGTCGTCGGGATTCAACGGCCATTGCCGAAGGTGTAAAGAATCATGTCGGTCACTATAAATGGACAAAATGTAATAAAATTGGGTCATTATAAGCGACATGTCACTGAAAGCGAAGTCATTATATCCGACTTTGTTACAAAGAATTTTGTATGTAAACCAAACTTCGTTGTGTAATTACGTCATTATAGGCGGTTCTGGAAGGTCTTATTGTTAAGTAGCAATTTTTCGCAAGGCAAGGGCCTTAGGGCAAGTCACACTTCTAATTATAGAAATGTGCAAACTGTATCATAGCTAGAGTGTAGGTGGTGATACAGCCGATGGTGGTTAGTATGAGAGTCAAGTCGACTGTGAGCACGCGCCATATCGTGTACTTGAACGGGTGCTGCTCGAAGTACGTTACTGCGTCCAGGATTACGTCGCGCGTCTCCTCTCCTGCGACAACACACATAGGTACATATAAGAGTTGTCACTTATTATTGGTTTTTGTTCAGAACTTACCTCTACACACAAGCAACTGCTTTACAACACACAGCCTCATTTTATCCACTTCACGTCTAATCAATTCTACTAGAACTCCTGGTATAAACGGTGTAACTGTTTCCATAATAGACGCGATTAATAAAGCAGTAGAGAAGTGTGCCTACAATAAAATTTGTATGATATGAACATCTAGCTATATCAGAGAGAAGAAATAGAGTTACCTATTCACATAATCTACTACATACGAAAGATTAGGTATAACACACACAAAACATTGAGAGTATAGAAGGATAGCTTCATACAACGACACGACTAATGGACACGGAATCTTAGACCAAGTTTCTTGAAAGGAATTCCGGAATTCTGAATCCTTACACGTATGCGATGTCTATGTGTAGGACGAAATAACCTATTCTTCTATACTTCCGTTGTTTTGTGGCCGTGAAGACAATCAAATAATCTTGATATTTTGGTAATACTTACATTCGATGACCCAATAAAACTGTAGAAGCTAATCAGATATTTAGGAATAACGCAAATAATATCTAGAAAAATCTGAAATTTAGCAAAAAACTTTTTGGATAATATAATTTTATAGCATTATATTATTTTATGTTCAATAAATGTTTAAAACTATTATGCATCCTACACTCGCGCAGCGCCCGTGCCATCTAAGTCTGCACCAGTTCCCGTCGGATACTTTATTAAGTTGAATATCGATTAAATTTTCTCGGCATTTGTGTACAAAAAATGAATGTGGCAATGGCCTTGTAAATCTGTAGCATAGGTTATTTATACAATCATCCTACTATATACCTTCGGGATGAGATAACAACTTTTACGGTTGTGTATATTTATTCTTCATACATTATTATTGTTTTATAAGTATTAATAATTAGCTTGTGAAACTACGTGATTACCAGTATTTTCATTGGGGTATTATTTTCTTGCACAGTATTCAACAAATTCTCATATATAATCACACAGTTCTTCAAATTCTGAGCCAGTATCATTTCTCCTTCTTCAAATCTGCTAGCAACTGACAATTTCTTCACTAATCGTCTGCGAAGCAATCTCATTCTAATGTACAGTGATTCAAACATTATGATTCTTGATAGATTAGATATGGAGGTCGCTAATGATGCAAATGTACTTATAGTAAATTGAATAATCTTTGTAAAATAACCATTGACTATGAAGTATATCACATTATACAGTACTTTTTGTAACAATATTACTATAAATAAATTTCTAGACATTGGTATTTGATCTTGTACAGTAATACCTGATGAGAAGTCGACATTTTTAATTTTATTCAAAAAAATAAAAAGAGACTCTCCTTGGAAAATCAAGTTCATTGTTCCCGTTACAACATGAATAATACATGTGCAGCCTACAAAATATACTCCTATATTAACTAAGGTACGAATATACCAATATACCACAAATGCAACACATAGCACACAGTAGAATCTCACAACGATCTTGATGATTCTGTAGGAACTAATATTGTAATAGAAACCAACAAGTAGTCGAGTGAACATAATAGTTTCAATGGTGACGATACCCCGCGAGCTTTTCGCTAAGAATTTCAAATATTTCTGAACCATGGTACAGATTAATAGGTACACTTGTTCAAAAATTTAAATTATTCCATAATATAAAATACGTAAAATGCGCGGTGTATGCCCAGTGTTCCTAATTCAGTAATGTTTATAGTGACATATAATAATAACTTGGTGACTGGTGACTTGAATGTAAATTGGAAAAACCTTTTAGGTTATTCCAATTTCGTTATATTTGTCGTCGAGTGCCATTATCTATGTATTGGTAAGTAGGTATTAACATTATTTATATAAAAAGCTATACCTATCTGTCATGATGTCAAAAAAAATATATTGGGGATACCCAATCTTTTTTATTCATATCATGACAGGTAGGTATATACAGGTGCCGATTAAGTCAGGCGAATTCTTGCAGAGGGATGATCAGACCTTAATACTAAACCCATTTTTTAAAGAGCTTGGTGGTAAGTAGGTATGAAAGTTTTGAGAAAAAGATTTTATTTATAAGGCCCTGGCCACTTGTAATTATTTTGAAAAAATATTTTGGTTATTTAAATGTAATAAATACCATTGTTCGAATTTCGCTCCACATTTTTTCGAGAACCAAATTAAATTATCGTGTTTAATTCAAAAATGGATCTAACCCACACCAATACGCGAAATAATATCAGATGGCAAAGAAATAAATTACGTACGCAACTTTTGCAAAGCTAGTAAGTACTCGTGAGATAAGGTAAACTTTTGCAACTATTCCAATATTTAATCATCAGAAAGTGTAGTCTTACACCCTCGTATGTTATATGCACAGTTATCGATGCATGTACCACTTGATAAACGAGTAGGTTTATTCATACCAATTTTAAGATTGTAGCCTTGCATAATATGGACAAACTCATTAGATTCAGTACTCTTATTTAATATATTGATGTTATAGTCACTATATATAATTATTTTATTTTTAGAGTAGCATAACTTGGTAAGTAATCGATCAAGCACATAGAAAAAATCATTTAATTTTTCTGTCGATTGTTTGGGAGGCCTATATATGCTTGCATATATTTGGTAATCTACCTACTCGATTCATGAACATTCTATCAAGTTTTCAACTGAGCACTCACTAGTAACGGGTACCGAGTTCTATAGAAAGCCATTAATGACTATCTTCTGGGATCTATTGATTATTTAAGCCATGAACCATCGTAACAAGTTAACCGTATGCCGTTAAAAGCAATTTTGTCTAGAAGTAGTTTGTGATCCACCTTGTCAAAAGCCTTCCGAAAATCCGTGTATACGGCGTCTATCTAAACTTTCTCATCCATACTTTTAAATAGGAACTCATAATAATAATAATAATATCTTGGGACAACTCACACAACGTCATCTGATTCCAAACTAAGCAGAGCTTGTACTATGGCAACCAGACAACTGATAAACATACTTATATATTTCTAAATACATACATACATATTATAGATAAATTACACCCAGACACAGAATAAACCATCGTGCTCATCACACAAAGTTTTATCCTGGGTGGGGATCGAACCCACGACCTCTTGCGTAGCAGTCGGAGACATTCCCACCGCGCCATAGAGGCAGTCAAATAAGATTAGTGTTCGTTGACCTGCGTTTAATGAATCCATGTTGTTCACAAATAATAAGATTGTGAATGTGGGGGTATAGTTCACCGTGTACCAGGTTCTCGAAAAGTTTCGACAAGGTGGAAAGTATTGAAATCGGGCGATAAGTTTCTAAATTACTTTTGTCACACGGGTGTTACATGAGATACCATTTAGTTGCCATTTATTAAAAATAATATAGAGCGGATGAACAATACTATCCATGGTTCACTTTATAAAGATTGGTGGTAAGCCATCCGGACCAGCCCCTTTATTCAAATCTAAGTTCTGTATCTCTTTACGTATACCATTTACTGGCAAATAGATATCAGAAATGCAGGGCGAATTTTGTGCATACACATTAGGTGGCTGCCACGTCGCTGGATCAAAGTGAGAGGGTACACGAAAGTAAATATTTCAAATGGGTTGTTCGAGTTTACATTTGTGAGATACATGTTTACTACTAGAAACACAGCCCTGCCCCTACGATTAGAGACATATGACCAGAAATGTTTAGTGCTAATCGGAATACTATCCTCGATCGACTTCATGTATGTTTCAAAACATTTGACCGATTCAGACTTAAGGCGTTTGCGATGAGTTGAAAAAAAAACAATTCTCTGATGCAATACTTTGCTTTTTCTTTATTTTAAAAAATACGTATTCACGCAGGGGATAACCATAAAGGAACCTGTGTGTTTATAAAGCGCGTGAGTGGGACGTGTGTTTTAATAATGCTATAAATTTTACTATTAAATGTGTCTACCGAGTGTTCAGCAGTCTGATCATGAAACAAATCCTTCCAGTCTAAATCGCACAACTCACTGTTAATTAAAAAAAAATGTTTAGTCGATAAATTACGTTTTATTGCTAGTTTGGTAACAAGCGCTGTAAATATAGAGAAAGGTGGGTGATATAATGGTGTACACGTTTTAGAAGCACAGTCAATATTCTACATAAACAAGTCAAGTATGCGCCCTAAATTGTTTCTATGTGTATTATATTGATACTTAATTCAAATATTGAGCCGCTAATAGCCCACAAGGCCACCCTGACGCTTCGATATCAGTAGTGGGATATCGGATCCCCTGGAGCAAACGTAAAGTTAACCGAACGGAGGCGCGTATTTGTAGTTGTTAAAAAAAAGTGCTTATCGCGTGTGATATTCGTCTGTTGTGTGTGTGTGTGAATGTGCTGGACGTTATTCTACGTCCATTTTGGTCATTTGTGCCGACGCATCGGGTGTATCAGGTTTCGACGTGGACCTCTGGAATGTGAGTGGTACTAAAGGACTGTTCATGGACAGAGGTGAGTCGTTCTTGTTTTACGGTGATTTTGAGACAAAGCACCACCATGAAACTATGCAGAAAACGATTAAATGAGTGTCACTTCGTTTAAATTTAGTGGTGAGCATTTATGCAGAGTATTCAAACTGTGTATTTATTGGCGAAGTCGTTATAATTTGATGAAATACATTATTTTTATCTTCTTGTAGTTGTACGAATTAATATGGTGAAGAAGGAAGTAGTGAATTTATAAAAAAAATGTGCCAATAGATGGTATTCGGTGTGGTAGTGTGTTTCTTAAAGGGGCCCAAAATTTTCATTGTTTTTTTTATACAATGCGCCGTTTTCAAGATAAAAGCGAATTTTGGAAAAAATAAGTTTTATGCAAAAAAACAAAAATTATTTGCACCGATGCTTGATAATGACTTCTCTAATGTATGGAAAAAGGTATAAAATGGCGATTTAAAAAAAAAGGTGTACCGTTGAATGATGATAGGTGCAGTATGGTGTAGCAGATAGGGGTGGGAATTCCGTTATTTTTTTGTAGTAGTATTTATACTGTCGTTATGACTGGTATTGAACTAATCAACCTTTAATAGTAATGTGAACATTTCAAGGTGTGGATTATGATAGCGTGAAATCGTAAAATCTTCAGCACGACGAGTGAAATTTTAGTTAATACATGGTTGTTAAACCGTTACTAATATCCCAAGCTAATAGAAGTACCTCTAATGGGGATTCCACCGATAGGTTCAGCGTGGGTTTCACAGAGGAGTCCAATGTGGGATCCAGGGATCAACAGGGAGTCAGTTGTTGTGTCAACTATGGCGTCAATAGTGGATTAGTTGTGGGGTCAATTGTAGTGGTCTACTATGGGGTCTATAAAGGTATCTCTGGTTAACCGATAATGCTACCACTGGTTAAGTGGTAATGTTTCAGTATTGTTGATTAGACAGTACGGATCTGTCACTAGTAATGTGGATGTGATGGGTTTAGTAGCGCTGGATTAATAGCTGTTGTAACATTGATTTAGTACTACCTGGATAGTTTTATTGTTGTTTAAGCGTTAGTGTAGAACACAGTAGAACATTGTAAAATACAGTAGAACACAGTAGAACACGGTAGAATACTTAAATGCGTAATTGTGATAGTTGAATGTTTAATATCATTTTTTGTAATAGTTCTGATTGGTTGAGGTATTATAGGGTCGGTTACAAACGACGGGATCGCCTTTGTTGGCAGTTTGAATGGGTTCATTTAGCATTTAGAAGAAGAAGCTTAAATAAACCCAACTACTCATTTTCATTCTTCTTCAATTAAGTAGTTGACTGAAATAAAAGTAAATTATTTTATACTAATCAAGTAATGGTAGCTCTTAAAATACTCTAAAAATAAGTGTTATTTTACAATTTACCATGTTTTTGAATTTAATAACGTGAAAACGAATATAAATAGTAATGATTTGACGATAGGAACTTATGACGTCATACGTTGTTATTCCATACACAGTTCTATAGAGCTTGTCGTTTTGACATTTCATAAAAAGACACTAATTTGACTTGACAGCCAACATCCGTATTGCAACGGTAAATACTCTAACAGTTAAAAGTACTGTTAATACACTAATTGTTTCTCCAATACCATTTACAAGCGCTGAAATGTTTTCGCCTGAAATTGTTAAGGCTTACCCCAAAGCACCATCTAGATTAATGACAAATAAAAGAAAGAAAAAGAAAAAATCTACTATATACACAGAAACACCAGTAAAGAAAGCAATACGAAAAGAAACTGAGGAAAGAGATCCAAAAAGAGGGCAAATGGAGACTAATTTAAGTAAGAGGTTACCTTTACCTACTAAATCCAAAGACAAAACCAAAATTAAGAGGGCAACCGTTTCTTCACATGACCAAGAAGAAGAGGAGTACTATTGTTTGGTTTGCGTTTGAAGTGATGCCACGAGCACGCCGGATGAAACTCGGAGGTCTTCACAGGCTGTCACATGTGGGCTCATAAAGCTTGGACAGCTGGTGATCTTATTTATCTATGTCACAATTGTAAATCTAAATAATTTGCATTATAATTTTGTTATAATTATTTGGTCTACATTTTGGTAATTTCATGACATTTGTACGAGCCAATAGCTCACACAGCAATATTTGTTATTGATGTCAGTAGATCGACAATTCATTAGCAGTCGTAATAAAACAGCTGTGACGTGCAAACGGTGCGACTCAGATAACTAAACAATACATATTTACTTTACAATAAACTCTTTTGGAACATAAACAGTGATTTGGTGTATCATAGGGAAAACCCCAACATCTTTTTGGTCCTTCGAGCGTTACTGGATCTTTTGGTCCTTTAAAAAAAATTGGTGCTTATTGTGGTGTTGCGGTTGCGTTAGCAAATCGGTGCTGTTGGCTTCCCACAAGCGGGTCTCACCAGCGGCATTGAGACGTTGCACATAATGCAAAGGAGGGAGGGCTGCTCTGAGTACCAATACCAGCGGGGATTACGTCTACTGCTACAAAACAACAACAAACAATTTGCGGGGATTACGTCTACTGCTGCAAAACAACAACAAACAATTTGCGGGGATTACGTCTACTGCTACAAAACAAAAACAATCTATTTGCGGGGATAACGCCCACTGCAACGAGAACTGTACTCAACTATCAACTAAGCAGAGATAACATCTACTGCTTCTTCAACACTTGAACGCCAATCGCTGTAAACAACCGTAACTATGTCGACAGGAGACGATAGCCTGTTTGTGGAACTCATAAACAAGCAACAAAGCAGCTACGAGAAAATCAAAACTCTCCAAAGCAACTACAATAAGGATTCTGTGAGTAGAAAAACAATAGACTACCTTAACAAGCGTATTGAAACTTTGCAATCGCTATGGGATGAGTTTCAAACGAATCACGAGATCATGAAGAAGTATGAGTCTCTAAAAAGAGATCATGACTACTTTAAAGAAAACATTTTTTTCATAACAGCAGGAATGTTTGACGAAACCCTAAAATCAATGACTAAGCTACGCAGTGAGTTACTGGAGCAACTGCAATTTCCGAGCGGTTCAACATCAATGACGCCATGCATTAAAGATACTGCAGACTTTGGTGCGACTGGCTCACCGCCCTCAAACGGAGATGAGAGTTACTTGTTGTCAACGCTATTGCGGCAGCAGGTGTGTAACTTTGATGCTCTGGAACGAGAGGTTTCTAAAACAAACTTGGAAAATATGAAGGAAAAGTGGCAGCTTAAGGATAAGTTAGAAATATTAAAATCTAAGTGGGAATCGATCGATAAGGCGCATTGGAAAATCAACTATACACTACAAGGAAAAGACCAGGAGTATCAAGAAAAATTCGAACGTTGGGAGCGAGTCTATGACACCCTCAAAGAACAGTTAGGAACAAAAATCTTTGAAACCTCGCATTACGATAAAACAACACCTCGAGTTGAACTGCCAGAGTTCGACGGAACCTACAGTAACTGGATATCATTCAGAGATTTATTCTTTGAGATGATTCATAACAACCCCACGCTAAATAAAGCGCAGAAAATGAAGTTTCTGAAATCGAAATTGAGAGGAGAGGCAGAGAAACTGATAAAACATTTACCTTTGAGTGCTGAAAACTATGACTCGTGCCTAGAAATTATCCAGCATCGCTACAACAATAAGCGATCGCTGTTTACTACTTACATTGACACGATTCTTAACCAACCGTCTATCGATAAACCAACTCTGGAAAACTTGAAAAAGCTGCACGATATAACGAAAGAGAATTTAAACGCGTTAGAGAACCTAGACATCGACATTCCTGTATGGGGCCCACTTATCGTGCACTTATTATTGCCGAAACTGGATGACGTCACTTACGGTGACTATATACAGAACATGAAACACTCGAGAGAGCTTCCAAATTTAGAAGAGTTCATGGAGTTCCTGGAATTAAGATTTATCTCATTAGAAACTCCTAGGACGAAAAAAGTCAGTTCGAAACCAAATTGTTCAACGAATACACCATACAAGAGTTATAACAATTACAAGTCAATGAACTTTAAAGATGCACAAAAATGCACCAAGACCTATCACACAACGTTACGAAATTGTCCACTATGCAAAAATGATCATGCGCTGAGACAGTGTGCTACATTTTTGAACATGGATGTCGCAACGCGGAACCATACAGCGAGTAGGTTGAATTTATGCAAAAATTGCTTATTTAGTCACGGCAGCAATAAATGCACCTCAATAAAAAGATGCCGCACGTGTAATTTCAAACATCATTCCCTTTTACACGATGAAAACCTGAAAAAACTACAAACAAAACCATTAACCTCGACGGCTGTTGAGAGAGTTGCGAGCGAGGTCGATGATGAACAAGAGATTCTCTTAACAACTTTACAGTTGAAGGTCAAAAACAAAGAAGGGGAATACGTTATCCTTCGAGCGTTACTGGATCAAGGATCTCAAGCAACCTTGATCACAGAAAACGCGGCGCAACGATTAAACTTACCACGAAATAAAACGAATACAGCTATCACTGGCGTTGGCAGTATAATGGGCACGAGTAAAGGGATGATCAGATTGGAATGTAAATCTATACACTCTGAGTATACCTTCCAAACTGAAGCGTTAGTAATGCGCAAACTTGTCAACAATCTGCCGAACTCTACTGTCGACAGGAAAAACTGGACACACTTAGACAACATTAAGTTGGCTGATCCAGATTTCAACATCTCAGGACCCATTGATTTACTGCTAGGCGCACAGATTTATTCTGAGGTCATTCTAGACGGAGTACTAAAATACAAGAAAAATTCGCCAGTAGCTCAACAAACAAAAGTGGGCTGGATACTGTGTGGCGCTACAAAGCAGTTTAACTGTCTAGTCACACTAACAGAGCTAGATAGTATAACACAATTTTGGGAAACAGAAGAGATTCCTTCGGAACCCGAACCGAGTTCCTCAAACGCATACTGTGAAAGATTTTACACAGAAACCACATCACGCCTGAGCGATGGACGATACGTGGTGAAAATGCCAATGAAAGCCAATTATGAAGCAAATCTGGGAAATTCGAAGCCACAAGCCATCGCCCAATTTCTCAATTTAGAAAAGAAAATGGAGAGGCAAAAACATTTTGCTCACTTATACAAACATTTCATTCGTGAGTACATTGAATTAGGTCATATGAAAGCGTCTACAAATAACGCAAGTGAAGTCTCTGCCTACCTACCACACCACGGTGTTATAAGAGAGAGCTCAACCACAACAAAACTAAGAGCTGTCTTTAATGCATCTATGAAGACAGACTCCGGCTGTAGCCTAAACGACTTGATGGAAACAGGTCCTAACCTTCAAAAGGACATTTTATCCTTGATAACCAAATGGCGAAGTTATAAATATGTACTAACGGCGGACATCGAAAAAATGTACCGTCAAATACTCATCCATCAAGATCAACAATGCCTTCAAAAAATAATTTGGAGAGATTCGGCGAATGAACACCTTAGAGAAATGCAGTTATGTACCCTTACTTATGGGACTAAGGCTGCGCCCTTCATAGCAATGCGACCTACATAATTTAAACATTATCAGTTTGCCCAGATGGTTAAGAAACGCAAACAATGCAACGATCGAATTGCGAGGCTTTTGTGACGCGAGCGAATTTGCGTACGCGTGCGTCATCTACAGCCGAACGATAGCACGTACCGGTGCATACAAAATTACGATACTCGCCGCAAAAACTAAAGTGGCACCACTAAAGAAGAAAATTTCTATTCCGAAATTGGAATTGTGCGCCGCAGTCTTGTTATCAAAACTCCTGCACAAGATAGCCAAAGTCCTGGCAGATTACGAGCTAAAGATATCCTGTTGGTCCGACTCGAAAGTAGTCTTAGCTTGGCTACAAGGAAGTCCCACTAAATACGAAAAATACGTAACGAATAGAACGACAATAATAACAAACACCGTCCCGGCAGCACATTGGGGTTACGTAAGAAGTAGCGAAAACCCAGCTGACTGTGCAACCAGGGGTCTCTTGCCATCGAAGTTGGTCAACTTTTCTCTATGGTGGGAGGGACCACAATGGCTTAAACAGCAAGAAAAACTAAATTTAAACCCGACCGAAACTTTCACTACAAACGAAGGATATCGAAAAAACTGTTATACAAACTCAATCATGAAAATTGTTACGGAACCCGTGCAAATTAAAAATGAAACAATTAAATCATTACTTGAGCGATATAGCAACATAAATCATATTACAAGAATACTTGCTCGTGTAATACGTTTTGCTGATGCGTTACAAAACAAAAGGAGGGCAAATGATTTCAATGAACTTACCTTAAGCGAAACAAACAATGCATTACTCATAATTATCAAAACAGTACAAAGAAATTATTTTGAAAATGAAATCACTTCTCTCAAGAAAAACGGTAAACTTTCAAACAGGAGCGCTATTCTAAATCTAAATCCCTTTTTGGATTCGAAGGGGTTGTTACGCGTCGGAGGGCGTCTTGCTTATTCAGATTTACCAGAAGAAACAAAGCACCCTATCTTGGTTCCAGCAGAAGGGAGACTCACACAATTCATAATTGAAAACGCGCATCAAAAGACCTTACACGGTGGGGCAAGATTAACGCTAGCCTTCACTAGAAACACGTATTGGATCATAAGTGGCAACCGAACAGTAAAAAAAACACTGCGACAATGCATTCGATGCCGCCGTTACGCAACTACCCGATCTGAACAACTAATGGGTAACCTGCCCAAAGAACGGATCACTCCAACAAGACCATTTTCATATACAGGAGTAGACTTCACAGGTCATGTGGAAATAAAAATAAACAAAGGCCGCGGGATAAAAACCTGCAAAGGCTACATAGCCATATTCGTATGTATGTGCACAAAGGCAGTTCATATTGAATTGGTGTCGGACTTATCCACGCAAACATTTATTGCAGCGCTAAAAAGGATGTGTTCCCGAAAAGGTACCCCGGAGCACATCTATTCCGATAACGGGACTAATTTCGTAGGAGCTGCGAAAGTATTGAATGAAGAGTTCAAGCTTTATAAAACAATGCTGTCTTCAGAATTTTTCAAAGAGATCAACGAACTTCAGATCGAATGGCATTTTAACGCTCCATCCTGGCCATCAGCATGAGGCTTATGGGAAGCTGCCGTTCGCTCCATGAAGGCTCATTTAAAACGAGTGATTGGACAACAAAAACTAACTTACGAACAATTTGCAACGCTGCTTACCCAAATTGAAGCTTGCATGAACAGTAGACCACTATATCCACTAACGGAAGATGTAGAGGATCTTAACTATCTTACTCCTAGTCACTTTCTCACTGGGAGTCCGACGCTCACTCTACCAATAAATGAGCCTGAACAAATGAAATCGATAGATATTAGGAACAACTGGAAACTTATAGAACTTATGCGCCGACACTATTGGGATCGATGGTCAAAGGAGTACCTACATTTATTACAAAGCCGCAGCAAATGGCAACAAACCAAAGAAAATATAGAAAAGGGACAGCTAGTATTAGTGAAGGAAGGTAATCTCCCACCAGCAAAGTGGGCCATGGGTCGCGTAGTGGAATTGCATCCTGGCAGTGACGACTTAGTTCGAGTAGTCACCCTCAAGACACAAAATGGAACACTGAAGAGGCCTATAACTAAACTAGTCCCATTACCTTTATGCGAGCCTAGCGAAGATATAAATCAACAAAAAATAACTCCTGAAATAGAAAACCGCAAGAAAACTGCAACTGTGAAAACCAGAAAGGGTATAAACAACTTGTTTATGATGTTGTTAATAACGTTGACAACACTTTCATGCGGTCAAGCAACTCCCAAGGAACAATTTAAAGTAACGCCACTGACAGATAACCAACCAATTTACTTTGATACCGTTGGACAAATTCAACTCATCCACGATGAATGGAAACTTCTCGTGTACTATAACTTGACAACATTTTGGCAAAGTACGACGAAAGTCGAAAAATTCATTGATCATCTAGCCCAAGTATGCGACACAATGCCCAATGAACCATGCCATTATATCATACAGCAACTTGACTTCGATATGAAGCAACTAAACGAATACAACATTTTATTACTGTCTCAACATCATTCCCGGATACGTCGTGGATACATTGATGGTGTAGGAAACCTGGCTCGAACATTATTTGGTGTCCTTGATAGCGATTTTGCAGAAAAATATACTCAGGACATACAAAAAATAAAAACGAACGAACAATATCTACTACAGCTTATAAAAAACCAAACACTTATTATTGAGGCAGAAAACAATATAATAAAGAAAAACGAAAACTTCGTGAAACATCAACTGGAAGTTATTCAAAAATACATGAACGAAACCGAACATGAATTCGCAGTGATAGAAAACCGATTCCAAATTATGAAGACCATGAATGACGTTAACGCGGGGGCGTTAACCGCCAGCTTGCTATTAAACGTTTTGAGAAGAAGTCAACAAATGCTCTTGGATGCACTAACTGACATCTACAAAGGACATCTTGATGTGAAAATTTTCACTCCAGAAGAACTTTCACAACAGATCAATCACATTGCAGGCATTATATCAAAAAGGTTGACGCTACCAATTAAGAACGAAAACGGAGCGGGAATTCAAGATATATACAAACTCATTTATGTCAAGGCCCGACTCACCGAACAATATTTACTATTCGAATTACATATACCATTACTAAGCGATGACGAGTATACGTTATATCACAACATACCTATACCTAAACAACACGCGGCGAATCAATGTCGAGTACTCGCAATCAGAACGAAATACATAGGAGTAAACTTTGTTAAAAATACATATATACAGATGGAAGAGGCGGATCTTCAGCAGTGTACATCAATGGCCGGTAACTATATCTGCCACGCCTATACACCCATAAGCAACTTACATGGTCCTGCAGCAACCTGTGAAGCAAAAATGCTGAGCAAAAATGTAAACATTACCTGCGATTGGATAACACAACAATGTAATGACCGATGGATAAAATTACAGAGACCAAACATCTGGCTGTACAATTGCATAAATGA
The DNA here is from genome assembly GCA_945859575.2 of Herminia tarsipennalis. NCBI lineage: Eukaryota > Metazoa > Arthropoda > Insecta > Lepidoptera > Erebidae > Herminia > Herminia tarsipennalis. Next base: position 24,201,633 of record OX243834.2, on the reverse strand, counting down.
GTGCGCGACTCGTATAGTATGCGAGAATCAGATTTCAACAACAATCATATCAAAAGCGGGGCTCCTTGCCCTAGGTCAGGATTGTGTAATACAACACAACGATGTGACGATTTATTCACATAATGTCTTTAGTAGCAAAACTGACATCAGAATGTCAATGGAAGTACCTACGATTGATTCACCGAACGATATGTGGACTACTTATAAAAACACAAAACATGTGTTATCTAAACTGGAGTTGTCAGAAGAACATAAAACAGTTGATGGTATGATTACGTCACAGAAAGATCGAGAGATCCTACCTACCGAGTTGAGTGTCCACGACATCAGCAACTACGCGATCAGCACTTTGCTCGTGGGAGGAATTATCGTCAGTATCATTGCATGGAAAGTAAGGAGATGTCTACCTATCTTTAAGAAGAACAACATTCCCTCTACAAAAACTTCGACAAAGACTCGAGATGGAACAGAGAACGTGGAGCTGGAGGAGGTTGCTGGTTACGCTACGATTGAGGATCGACATTCCCGACGTTTGGAAAGTCAGCCGCCGGAACCAGCATCGGGGAATACTTTTAAATTATAAACCTTATCTTTGTTAAATTTATAAATCATATTTTATATTTTATAGCTTACAACTTTACTATGTTTGTACAACGTTATCATACCTAATTAACTTTTACTATTAACTATAGCTTGTAACGCAAGTTTAGTAATCTGGGTACGTTCTGTACCTGTCCCTCGGGAGCATGTACGAGCCAATAGCTCACACAGCAATATTTGTTATTGATGTCAGTAGATCGACAATTCATTAGCAGTCGTAATAAAACAGCTGTGACGTGCAAACGGTGCGACTCAGATAACTAAACAATACATATTTACTTTACAATAAACTCTTTTGGAACATAAACAGTGATTTGGTGTATCATAGGGAAAACCCCAACAACATTATTTCAAAGAACTTATTCAATTTTTTCTATGAGACCAAAAATCAGAGCAAAGAAGCTAGTTTTGTTATTCAATCAACGTTTTACCTAAAAGCTCCTCCGCTGACGCGATCATGAGCAGACGCGCACAGTCAGATTACGAATTATTTTTGCAAATTATAAATACTAAATTGTTATTGGCTAATTTACGAAATTGCGAATCCTTGTTACTCCAGTACGGATCTTATGGACCAACCACGTCTTTGGGGCAAATAAACTGTAAAATAACAGTTTTAAAATTTCGGCTACAAAAATTGTCGTGCAACTGGGGTTCGAACTTGATGCCGCCGTAATTGCAGTCGTGCGTACTCCCACGGAGCCAGATTTGCGCAAGCGCGTAGCACCGAAACACTACACCACGTACCACGTAGCCGCCGCGTCCCGAGTTCCGACTAGATGCAGATGCACCGCCCGCCGTGAAGACTACACTACTGTGCTACGAGCGAGCTCCGCCCTCCTACTATACAGAGCTGCTACGAGTAAGCATCGCCTACGACTAGCTTCGAAAGCCACTATAAAACGTTCGTATAATTTATTTATTACATCAACTACACTGTGTGTGTTTTACTATACTCACAGTATTTCATATTCTTGCGCTGTTAAATGTATACAATGACTAAAACTAAGCGCACACCGCCTCCTAGTGCATCGACAAACCGCTATGCAGTTTGGCAGGTACACAAAAATGTAAAAATCTGTATCTGAGATAAGTCGTGTCAAACTCCTCTAGCAACCACGTAACGAGGCAAACGACTTCGTCTTGATGACTCTCCCCCCTCCCTCATCTCAACAGAGTAATCAATCCTCAGACAGCGTAGATAAGCTAAGTAACGTAGGAAATACTATTTAAATGGAAAGTGAACAGGATGAACTCTTTTTGACTTGGAGAGCCGAACAGGACGCCACCTTGTCCTCAATAGTCAAAGACGTCTCAGAACTTAAACTAATATATGCATATCCAAAAATCAAATTCTAAACTAAAGAATCAAATTCTAAACTTCTAAAGTTTACTAACAATAATTTCGAAGTTCAAAATTAATAATTTAGAAGAGGAAAAGTAAGTTAATTTAGACAGGATTACCAATCTGGAAAACAATCTACAAAACATGCACTTTAAGACCAATTGATCAACAATTGAGCTTCGAAATGTTCCTATAAAAAAACGAGAAAAGCCGTGTGACCTCATCAACGCCATATCAGATATCGAACAAGCAGTGGGTTTTAACACAAAAGGATCAAACCGTCGAGACATTTACCATCTTCCTGGGAAACCGGGCGAAACGACTTTGAGTTTGAGAACTGTTCGACGTTTCAATAAAGAACATATATTATTTAATATACCTAACATACCAATTTACTCATCGCACGTGTTAGAAGTTTGTAGGGAACGTAGAGGTTGTGGAAGGTGTAAGCTGATAATTATAAGAAAAGCTTTGATAGAATTGCTACGAGTATATCGTAGCAATTGTATGTATGTAAAGCTTGTATAGATATATAACTACAATATACTATCTCACGTCAGGAATATTGACTACTTGTGTGTCATTTGAGAATGTAACCTAATGAGTCATAACCAGTACTTACTGAGGGATAATGGTTCTACAGAACAGTATCTTAATTAGAAGACTATTTTCTGTTTAAGAAATGTCAGGATGTAATGTGTGTGTCTGTATATTGTTTAAGGTTCCTATCACAGTTCAGTATTGTTGGGGGTATCTATTCAGGGTAGTATAGAATAATACAAAGTAACAAATGGCAATCAGCATTATATTGTCAAAATACAATTCAATCTGGTTATATCAAGGAATTGGAGTAGGGAGGTATGCTAGTGTCACTTCCAAGAGGACCTATTGCCTAGGAAAAGAAGTGATAAGAAAACTAGGCCGTCTCCTAATAAAACATTTGCCATATACATTTGCTAATATGATATTTACATAAGCAATCTGCAATGTATCTAATTGACTGAGACTTAGATATACCATTGCAATGTCTTACTATATTACTACAAGGCAGATGATTCACAACTTACAGGACAATAGACAATTAGACACATTGCAATATCTTTTCATCAGTCAATCAGCTAGTATACACAAACATTATACATAGTATAGAAAAACACTATTTATACAATACAATAGAAACAATATAAAGTAACTTTGAATAAGGATCGTACCTTCGCCGTCGAATGACACCAGAGAAAAGAGGCTAGGTCAGAATGTTACACTGCTTATAAAGGCTCCTCTCATATTTTTATCATGTGGGTAGAATCCCACAGTTATAACTATTTAGGTACATTATTGATATTAGCAGTGTTTTCTAACATAATTCAACATTTAGATCGTTATACAACAATTTATATAAACAGATAGACACTAGATTACATTATCCAATTAATACAAATATTAACTGTAATAACAATATTGTTTCATCAAATACCTACATATGTGGGTAGGATTAGAGTTTGTACCCACATTAGAGTTTGTTTAATAAGTACATCTGTGATAAAAGAGTCTAGTCTAATTCATTATTGATATTATCAGTTGCAATTACATTTAGTATATTCATTCCAACATCTGCAATGCATTCTCATATCTAATATCATAAGCATCATAAACAACTGACACAGTATTAATCACAATACAAACATCATCCTAAAATATCTGTGGGTACATCTATAATATAAATAATTGGTTTATTAGATCTTTGAATTGTTCTGTGCCACAAGTAGGTATTTCATACAGTATAACATAACTACCAAACATAGTTTCGCAGACACGGATGATCTTATAATCATCGCTATGATAACCAGTCAATACATTGTGATGGTTACACCGTCATCAGACTCCAGACCACCTCTAAAACTTATAAAACAGTTCCGTCAAACCTTCGTTCAGTTTTATACAACATCACATAAACTGGAACAATCAATATTCCAAAACACATCTACATAGTAGATATCAATATCCAACACATGGATTGATTATATATATGGCTATTTACATAGCCATATAGCCCCATATCTAACACACGCGACTCAAAATTGCCCAATCCAGAACAACGGAGTGGTATTTTAAATGAGATTTAATAACGCCAACATTTGTTAACTACAGTAGGAAACACTGCAATTATGGTATTTACCGCTCACCCTCATACCAAGATCTTAATATATTTTTAATAGTCTTGAGAATTTAAAGAACGCCCTCAACTCTTATAAAAACAGTCTATAACCCACATCTGTAATTTATCCATTGCTTCTGGTGTCTTCCCGGTAGTCTTTAAAAAAACGGTCGTTAACCCAATTCACAAGCACGGACATAAATAAAGCGTCACAAACTACATGCCCATTTCAGTACTGACTGGGTACTCTTTCAAAAATACTTGAGCGCATCTATAAAAACTGTCTACGCATTCCTTAAATAACATACTTGCTAATAATAAATATGGATTTTGCAAGGGTAAATCATGTGAGGATACAGTATGTTTCCTTGTTAATGACTTATTGGTATTTTTCTTGACCTTTCTAAAGTGTTCGTTACTGTCTCTGTTCCCAAGCTTATACAAAAGTTCGAAAGCGTAGGAGTCCGCGAATTGGCACAGAATATTTTCAAGGATTATATTTTCAATAGTACCCAATGCGTGAAAATAGACTCGGTGATGAGCTCTGATGAGACTACCAGCTTTGGTGTGCCGCAGGGCAGTATTTTGGGTCCGACACTATTTCTTTTGTATATAAATGATCTCTGCCAGCTACACATTAAAACCTGCATAATACATACCTATGCAAATAACACAGCTCTGGTAATCCATGGTAACAGTTGGGAAGACGCTAAACAAACAGCTGAAAATTCGTTACGTGTTGTTACGAGGTGGCTAAGTTCAAACCTTCTAACTCTTAATATTTAAGCGACGGTTACCACCACAACCTCTCACTCTCCCCCATATAGTATTATAGAGTGAAAACTTACTCATGCACACACAGCACTGAATATTGTCCTCATTTAACCCTAGTTGACAAAGTAAAATAACTAGGCGCCTACGTAGATGAACGACTAAATTGAAGGCCCCATATACAAACTACGTGTGGTCGACTCAGACGGCTAATATTCAAATTTAAAGACCTCAGACACTGTGCTGACCGTGAGACACTGATGCTTGCTTTACGGCCAGTCCGAGTCAAAATTTACATACTGCATTCTAGAACGAACGAGCCCAAAGAGCAATCCTCAAAGTTATGTTCTTCAAACGAAGATTATTTCCCACGGCCCAACTTTACGCAATTGCCGTCTCCTGGTAATAACAAAAGACTGATTGTTAGACGACTCTTTTTAATTTTCATCTACCTTATTTTCTTAGTGTTACTACTGACCCCAATCACTGTTTTGTTGGTTGTAACATTTTCAAGATTTTTAGGGTTACGGAGCCAAAATGGAAAAAACGGAACCCTTATAGTTTCATCATGTCTGTCTGGCCGTCCCTATGTCACAGACATTTTACTCAAAGACTACACAATGAATATTGATTAAATTTGTTAAAAAAGTGTCTTGTAGTCGCTACTTAGTTTGATAACTAAATAATAAAAATAAATATTTTTAGGGGGTCACTCCATACATATAACAGAAGCACAAAAAAAACTTTTGAGCAGACATCAACGTGTAGCACATCATTTGACAGGCCTTTTAAAAACATTTAAGAAATAATCGCTCCGAAAGTTGCGTGAGTTGCCCCCCCCCCCCCTTATCTTTTGAAACGTGTGACCAAAAATAAAAAAAATACTATAAACTAAGATTATTTTGGACATGATCGGATATACCGTCATTGAGTTATTGCCGAAAAACTGCATTTCTCAACAAAAGGGCGTAAGTGCCATGAACATTGTTACGCTCTTCTGCGGGTGCAATTATTAAAATGTGTTTTTTTTTCATACGGCAACGACTCCGGAACCCTACACTGAGCATGGTCCGACATGCTCTTGCCCGATTTTTATAATTAACTTTTTTACAAAAAAAATACGACTTCAAAAATAAATACAAAGCAACTAAACAGCAAAAAATAATATAACAAAAAAAAATTAACATTTTGAAGTTAGTGCCATGAAATAGTAGTTTTTTTATGGTTTATTCGGCACCATTCGGCATTTTTTTGTTATTCTACATTATTTTTTGCTTTTAAGTTGCCTTGTATTTTTTTTGAAAAAAGTTTTTATTTATTACTCTTTAGAAGGTTGGTTTTTAATTCACTAAAATTACAATGGATTTATGGTAATTGCTCAAATCTTTTTACAAAATATTACTTTTCACATTGCAGTTCACCATCAGCTCTATTACATTGTGTAATAGTAGTATTACGAGAGTAAAGTGCTACTCAATACCATATTAAAATAATTGAATCCCAAACCGTGAAATATTGAATGAGTCCGCTCGTCATTTGTGGTCTTCATCATCAGTTCCACTTTACCAATTGTTGCTTTTTGAGAATAAATGCACAAATTACTATGAAATATACCTAAATCACTGTAGGAGTGCGATTAAAATTTGAAGAGTTTCTTCGATTTCTTCAGGATTCCATCATCAGATCGCGATCTGATGACAATGGTATCAACTTAGATGTATACCCTTTTAAACACAAAAATAATTTTTCAAATCAGTGCAGCCGTCTTTGCGTAATCGGTGAACAAACATACAAAAAAAAGATATGCAGTCGAATTGAGAACCTCCTCATTTTTGAAATCGGTTGAAAATATCTGTAGCTTTTTTTGTAATGCAGATAATTTTACTTTAGCTCATTCATCCAATTGTAGTTTAATAGCCAAGGTTTTAATAAAGTGGTCATAGTAAAAATGTTTCAACCGTCCCCGGTCTACCCTATTGATTATAAATTGGAACTTGATAGCATAAAATCAGTCTGAGTGCGTATAGTAGGAGCAGATGTTCCTTCTAAATTTGTGGTAATATATTTATTAAAAACTAGCGAACGCCTCGCGGTTACACCCGCGTAGTTCCCGTTCCCGTGGGAATACAGGGATAAAAAATAGCCTATGTCACCCGAATTATTCACCGAATTCTATTCAATACAAACAAACAAACAAACAATCAAATCTTTCCTCTTTATAATATTAGTATAGATATATAGATATAGAAGTATAGATATAGATTTTTATATATACAATTATGACCTTACAAAAGATCTATACGCTTGTTTTTTCGTTGTTTTAAATTTGTTGTCAAAACCTACAACAAATTTAAATAGGGGGTGAACTACTGAAGTATTTTTTTAAGAATGCTGTGAAGTTTGAGGTTCTTACAATGTAGATCGTAACTTACTTTATCGAAAGCATTTTTTAAATCTTCACTTGAATAATCAAGCGTTAGAAGGGAGTAGGTATCTAAAAAGATATGTGTAGCGCTTTTGTTAAGAATAATCATCATCAAAAACATATTTGTGAAATAATGCCAAGTTCGCTAAGGATTTCGCTAATCAATTAAGTGAGATTTAACTGAAAAACAAGTTCTTAGTTTAGCTTCCATCATGTGTAATTCAGGAAACCACAGCACAAACACAAAACTTTTCTAGAGAATAAACTCACTTCGATACTTCCAAACTCTTTATTAATTCTGATGTTCACACTTCGACAGCTCAACAACGACTGACCCCACAATTGTTATAACCGTTATGACATCACATTTTTCAAACAATAAGTCAACACAACTACGTTTTGAAATAGCAACGGTTTTAAATTAATTTCCAGGGCATATAATAAATTAATACAATATGTAAAATTAAAACAGGAAATTCGAAATTGATTGATAAAATATTATAAATACGACATGATTAATTAACTAATATGAAATCACAACACATTTTTGCTCAATAAAGCAACCTGGTAAGTTGTGTTAATCTCTGTAAAAACATAAGAACCCTTGACGATAATCCATCTCCATATTGTGTAGGGTAGTTTAGTAAATAAAAGCACGTAAAACTTGAATGTAAATATATGCCTATTGACTAGCTCATTACACAACATGAGACATTAAAAAAAGGCTTATGTTTTTCGTATTCACGCTACTAGTTATAAAAATGTGCAAACTGTATCATAGCGAGAGTGTAGGTGGTGATACATCCGATGGTGGTCAGTATGAGAGTCAAGTCGACGGTGAGCACGCGCCATATCGTGTACTTGAATGGGTGCTGCTCGAAGTACGTCACTGCGTCCAGAATCACCTCGCGCATCTCCGCTACTGTGACAACACAAAAACAATATAAGACCATCGAAAGAGAATCGGATCCCATCGAAAACGATAATAGGTAATAACTATTATTGTTTTTATGGGATTCGATTTAGATGGGGTTTTCGCTTTTCAACTACTTATTTTTCTGGGAAGATTTAAGTGTATTAAACGTCCTAACTTAATAAACACCAGAGATATAGACATAAACATAGAAGTAAATCAGCGAAATTTGCATTCAGTGAAGTGCTTGATTTTTTCCTTGAACGCGGTTCATTTTTCTTAGAAAAGTTATAATTTATTTTCAGAACTTACCTTTACACACCAGTAACTGCTTTACAACACACAGTCTCATTTTGTCCACTTCACGTCTAATCAATTCTATTAGAACTGCAGGTATAAACGGTGATATTGTTTCCGTCATAACACTGACTAAAGTTGCATTGGAGAACTGGATCTAATTATAAAAATTAAAAGTCCTTTACAAATGTAATAAGAAACAACTACGAAAAGTCAGATGTGTTACTATTTTGTTAATGTATTGGTTACTAAATGTTTTAAACATTAAAAAAATCACATACAGTGCACTGATTTATAAACTACAACTTTTTTTTCCTAAATAATAATACTCACATTTGTTGACCGAAAAAATATGTATAAGCTGCTCAGGTATTTAGGAACAACGCAAACAACATCCAGTAAAATCTGGAAGCAATATAAAATATTAAAATTTTTAGCTAGAAATGTTTTCAGTTGAAACTTGGCTTTTGAGGTTTATGTTTACTTAGTTATAATGACAATTTGTACACGGTAAATATAATAATATTATTATGTTAACAAATTTTATTAATTATAATATGTGCCAGAAAACACCACCTTTGCCAACGGAGTCTCCGTTGCCAAAGGTAGTGTTTTTTGGAATTCATATTGTGTTTGTTTGTATATAATTGATTTAATTTATGATAAACGCGTTTACCAGTATTTTCATTGGTTTATTAACTTCTTTTGTTGAACATATTAGATTGTCGTAGATATTCATACAGTACTTTAAGTTGTGCATCAATACTGTTTCTCCTTCTTCAAATCTGCGAGCTACTGACAAATCCCGCACTAATCGTTTCCGAAGCAACCTCATTCTAATGTACAGAGATTCAAACATCATGATTCTTGATAAATTAGACACAGACGTAGCCAACGATATAAACATGCTTGAAAGAAATGAAATGGTCCTTGAGCCAAAAGAACTAAATGTGAAGTATAACGACAAAAAAAAGGCTACTTTTTGTAACAGTATTACGATAATTATAATTCTTGATATTGGTATTTGATCTTGTATAACTGTATTTGATAAAACGTCAACATTTTTTATTTTATTTATAAAGCTAAAAAGTAACTCTCCATCAAAAATAAAATTTATTAATACAGTTGTGACGTGCGTGACACATGTATAGCCGTTGTAAAATATTCCTATCTTAAGGAATACATTAATATACCAATGAAGCACAAATGTAACACATAACAGACAGTACAATCTCGCAACGAGCCTCATTATTCTGTTAGAACTATTATTGTAATAGAAACCAACAAGTAGTCGAGTGAACATAATAGTTTCAATGGTGATGATAGATTGCGACTTCAGTGCTAAGTATTTCAAATATTTGTGAACCATCGTATAGCGATTACAACCGTTCAATGATGATTCTATAAAACAATGACGCAGAAAAAAATCCATCATTAGAGATTAGATATTCAACGTCCCTAATTCAGTGACTTATTCATTTATTATTGAAGAATAGTAATAACTTTTGAGAGCTCAAACAGCTTAAGGTCGATCATTATTGGAATCGATGAAAGATAGTAAAAAACCGGGCATGTGTATGTCGGGCCACGCACAATGTAGGGTTCCGTAGGGGACTATGGAACTGCCCATCCTAATAGAAGCTTTAAGGTATAAATGTATACGTTAGTACATATTATCTCAATGAATAGAAGTGGGTTTTCTGTTGTTTTTGTTTCAGACTTACGTTATTTATACTTAATAATAATTTTAATAAAATTTGTAGAAAAATGTTTTTCAAGATTTTATTATTTCAATTTGTCGACGTTGGTACGTTACGTATTGGTTGGTGGACCTAATATGTTGTGTGTATATGCAAAATTTCAGCACTTAACAGTCTATGAGCAAAGCTGCGGACATGGCGAAACTATAAGAGTTCCGTTTTGCTACTTTGGCTACGGAACCCTAAAAAGGTATTGGTCTAGTTACTATTTCTAAGAAATCTGATGAAACTTTACAAAGTTTAATCAAATAACTATACTACAATTTACTTAGTTCATAGCAGTAGCATGTTTTAGATCCAAAGCTACAACCTAGCAGAAGTGCAAGTCTAGCGACTATTTTTAATGAAAATATAATGGAAGTAAGAAAATTTTATTTATTGTAAGAATAATATTTTCTCACTGCAATAATATTGTAAGAAGAAATTAGTCATTATATCTTCTAACAAGTTAAATATTTGGTAGGTATATGTGAAAAGATATACCATAAACACAAAATCTTTTATTTTTTATAAAATGATATTATACATACATTGGAACGAATTATACTTCTTATCTTTATTTTCTTGGGACAACTCACACAGCGCCGCCTGACCCCATACTAAGCAGAGCCTGTACTATAGCAATCAGACAACTGATAAACACACTTATGCAGGGTGTTTGGAGGGTGAGTAGCAATAGGTAAGTGGTTAATTGGTGATGCTGTTGGCTACTTGTTGCGCCTAATTAAATAACATTTTGCCCCAAGTTCAACAAGTATTATACATTTTTTTGTTGTGAAACCATAGTGTTGTTGAATGCACTGTAGAGTTTTGTCAAAGCCATAGTGTCCTATGTCATCGTGGTTTCTTTTCAAAATCTGCCAGCGGACGCCTTTTGGAACTAACCACCTTATCTTGTCACCGACCATACGATAAACGCGACCGTTTTTCAATTTATAATTTTTGTGAATATCCATAACCATGTCAGCAGTTTTATCTTCTAAAATATTCCTAATCCTTCCTACTTCCTCATCCGCATCCTGTACAGTGGCGATCCAATTCTGATTTGCGTTTTCGATACTCAAAACGTCTAACACTTGCGTTTCAGGAACAGGAGCCAAAACTGGTCCTCGACTCAACGCGTCAACCTATGCCATTGTAGAACAGGGACGATATTCTATAGTACAATCGAACTCCTGTATTTGTACCAACCAACGCGCAACTCGCGGAATTAGATCACGTTTTACAAATGTACATCTCAAAGCGTTACAATCGGTATAAATCGTGAATGATATCCCTAACAAATATACCCGGAACCTACTTAAGGAGGCTACTACCGCCAACGTTTCAAACTCGTAAGAGTGCAACTTACGCTCGTCGGGTCTAATTGATCATCAACGCGCGGGAAAGGGAAATGATCTTTTTTTGTTTTTCTGTTAAGTGCACGGTTGTCAACACACAATCGCTTTTCACCAGTCTTCTTTTGAACTAGCACGATAGGGCTAGCATACGGTGAAGAGGATTCCCTGAATATACCACTATCTATCATTTCCCGAACCATGTCATTCATAAGTACTCTTTCAGAGTGGGAAAGCCGGTACGGCTGGTACACAACAGGTTCTTTGTCTTCCAACTCAATAACCATCTCGCTGACATTAGTATAACCAAGGTCCTTTAGACATTTAGAAAAACAAGCTCGATATTTATTTAATATTTTTTTCAACATCAGGCGTTCGTCGCCAGTTATGTCTTCACTACAGTTAATTTGCTCATCGGAACTAAGTGAATCAAAAGACATTTGACAACAATCTAAAATATCTCGGTCAATAGAACATCCACCTCTTGTGGATCGCGTTATCAACGTATCCTTACAGATGGTTATATCACTATCAGACGAGTTAAGAATGAATACCGAGCCGATTCCGTCCATAATGCTTTATTCGCCCGGTAAAAGGTAATATTCCTTACGTCTTTCTTCTCTGAGTGAACCACGCACCAAGACGTCGCCGCTAAAAGATAGATTACTTTGTACAATGCCTCTGAGAATCGGGAGATTTGGAATATGCCTAACGTCTAATCCGAGTTCATTAGCTTTACTAATTCTAATTAATGAACACTACCTAAGTCTATATGGCAGGGTACACTGTTACCGTTAATTTTGATATCAAGGATATATTTGTTGATAGCTTTATCTGCTGTACTTAGCTCCGACACCGGTTTCTCATTGCTATTCTTTACTTGAGGCTCATTCGGGAGACTATCATTTTTATTTTCATTTTTATAGCAACTATTCGCTTGATTTTATTTAACATCTTCATCAATGATCTTCCGTTATGCTTGCAATTTTCAACACCTTTTATGTTTGCTGACGACTTAAAACTTGCTCACATAATAGATACCGAAAAGGATATTCAGTGTTTACAAACAGATTTAAATTCATTGTTTTCCTGGAGCGTACGTAATGGTCTTGACTTAAATGCAAATAAATGTGCACATATAAAATTTTCAAGAAAACTTAAAAAGACAGCATCATCATATATGTTGGGAGATACCACTCTAAAAGAGACTGAGAGTATTAGGGATTTGGGGATCTTAATGGACGCAAAGCTCACGTATGTTCCTCACATCGAAAGGGCACTAAAGCAGTCTTCCAAGATGCTGGGATTTTTAATTAGAAGTAGTAAAAACTTTCGAAACGCTAAGGCTAAGATAATTTTATATAACTGCCTTGTCAAGAGTGTTTTGGAGTACGCTGCCGTTGTGTGGCGGCCCCACTTTGCTGTACACTCTCTCAGAATAGAGCGCATTCAAAAGAGATTTGTTCGGCACTTGTCATACTCGGTGGGAATGGGGGGCAGAAATGTGGATTATGAAACCAGGTTGGATTATTTTAAGATGATGGAACTGTCTAAGAGGAGGGATATAATCGACTTAATATTTTTATATAAATTGTTAAGAAATAAGATCAATTGCCCGGAATTGTTACAAAGGATACGTTTTAGAGTTCCGATTCACACTCCGCGTAAACCAATCACACCGTTAGTCCCTCCACTGCGTAGAACAGTGCTTGGCTCAAGCTCACCTCTTTGCCGAATGACTAAATTATATAATGAATGCAGTGACAAGGCAGATATTCACCACGACTCATTGGGATTGTTTCGGAAAACTATCAATCGTTGTTTAAGGTCTTAGTTAATTAGCACATACAAATTATATAATTTGTAATGATTGTAATGATTGGCTCATTAAAAATATGAATGAAGTGTTTACCTATAAGTAACTGAACATTTAGATATAAGTTAATGTGAAAGTTTGTGTTTAGATTATTGTTGATGTATTAGTTGTTGGTGAACCAAATAAATAAAATAAAAAAATAAAAAAATGTCCTAACCTATCACAAAGTGTACATTTGACTAAAGGTTTATCACATCTAAAACTAGGGTGACCCATTACATTACAATTAAAGCACCGTAGATTTGAGTTTATCACACCGGTCCGAGAGTTTGCAGTACAGTAGGATGAGTTGCCAGGGCCCTTGCGGTCGCTCCTATTCCTAGCACCAATGTCTAATCCCTCTCGATTCTGACCTACCTTTACAGTTCTAAAATATTTTAGAATCTGTTCAGGTTCACTAAATTGGGCCGCCTGTGGGCCTACTCTTATAGCTCGATCGTCTACTCCATAATAAGATACAATCAACAGCCTTTTTGCCATAAATTGCACATCTATTCAATAAATTTAACTTCGCGTAATAATAGTGTTCCAAGGACTCCCCGTATTTAAAGCGTTTGGTCAACATTTCCGTCAAGAGTTCAGCGTAGTCCTCGCGACAAGGAAAAGATTCAATTAACTTCTTTTTCCATTCACTCCAAGTGTGTAATAAAGTGGGCAATCCCTGATACCAGGTTTTAGCAAGGCCCGTAAGTTTTGGCAAAGCGTAATGAATAATTTCTCTTTCAGACCACCCATATATTTCAGCGCATTCCTCAACTTTAGTTAACCATGCTAGTATAGTCTGCTCTTTGCTGAGAGGACCAAAATCTGGTATCACGTTGTTAATGAATGACAGCCTAGGCTTATCTGAACTCTTGACAGAACTTAGTATCGACAAAAATTTATCTAGTATAACTTTAGTTTCGGATTTAGATTTCTTACTACTAACAGAAATTCGGGTTGACTCACGTTCGCTCGATGTGTCGCTATCCTTCGCGACCTCGTCCTCCTTCCTCGTGCACGTTTCCAGGTTTTTCTAGTCGGACCGTTGCTGGCACCACCTTGCGCCGAACTGTCCGAATCACTGATATCGCTTCGTCTTTTCCGTGTTGTAGTAGTCGACTCCAGTATCCTTGACATCGATCTTGTAGTATTAATTTCCTTGTCCACACCCAAACCTGGACTCGTCCCTGCCCTCAAACCTGGGCTCACCCCTGCCCTCAAACCTGGGCGCTCCATCTTTATCCATAATGTATCTGAAACTTAGAATTCGAATGCTTAGAATATGTCCGCTATCCTTTAATTAAAACTTCAGGTTTATGTACAGCAACAAATGTACGTCCAAGATAAGAAGTTAGTTCGTTATAATAAAATTCTAAATGTTAGGTGTCTTTCGTGAATAAATACAAAAATTCCAAAACATTAAAATAAGCAAATAAATCTACAGTCTCTGTTCTATACCTAAATACATGAGTTAGCTGATGACACCGTTATGTTTTTTTTTTTCAATATTTATTTGATTTATTTATTTATTTAAGGTTTACCAACAATTGCTTACATATAGGTACATAAACTGTTATAATAAGAACATGCAAGAATAAAAGTAACAATGTAGCAATCACTTAAAGGTAAACACCACATGTTTATATAAATAATGAGAAAAAAAAACAATACACTAGTTAAGACTAAGACATAAGTAATTTCACATTCTATTAATAAGGAAAGACCAAGTTAGAGAGAGTTGATAATTGGGTAGTGAGAGAGCCAAAATGTAGATCGATTTTGTTACTGCATTCATTAATGGCCTTGCATATCCTTGCATATGGAGAGTTGGCTCCTAATGCAGTCCTTCTTAAAGGCGAACAAAGTGGTGTGATGGGGCCGCGAGGAATTCTAGAGGGAACCCGAAGCTTGAACAGATTTAGTAACTGTGGGCAGTCAATCCTGTTGTTGAAAATTTTAAACGCTATCATTCCGTCGTTTAAGTGCCTACGATTAGCCAAAGATTTGATATTAAAATATTTTAATCGACATTTGTATGATTTAATTTTTTTTGCTTTGCCATTACGAAATGCAAGGTGCCATAGAAAACGTTTTTGAATTCTTTCAAGTCGCAGTGAATGCACAGAGTAATGAGGCCGCCATACCACACTACAGTATTCTAAGATTGTCCGAATAAGACTGTTATAAATTTTTATCTTTGTTTTGTTATTACGAAAACATTTGCAATTCCGTAAGACAAAACCCAACATTTTAGGTGCCCTTTTTATAATTATATAATTGAAGAAGTTGACACCATAAGAGATCTTGGTGTTATATATGATAAAAAGTTAACTTTTATTCCACATATGGATATATGTGGAATAAAAGTTTATAACACCAAGATCTCTTATGGTGTCAACTTCTTCAATTCTATTATTGGCAATGTAGTAATCGTAAGCTATTATTTTTAGATTCCTAGTGAATGTTATGTGGTGACATTTTTTTGTATTTAATTGCATATCATTGTTGTGACACCACTGCACAAGTGTATTAAGGTCACTTTGAAGAAGTTTACTGTCCTCAACGGACGTGATTACTCTTGCGAACTTTAAATCATCAGCGTACATAAATAATTCTGAATGGTAAAAACAGTGTGATATGCCATTTATGAAAAAGTTAAAAAGAACTGGTCCTAAGTGGGAGCCTTGTGGGACATCAGAGGAAATTTTTTGGAGCTTTGACTGAAAACCATTAACTACAACGAAAAAATTCCTTTCAACTAAGTACGAGCCCAGCCACTGCAGTAAAGATCCAGTTATGCCTTATGCCTGTAATTTGCAAATTAAAATTATTTATGGGAAACTTTATCAAAGGCTTTGCGCAAATCCGTATATATGACATCAACTTGCCGTGCTGAATCTAAAGCTTTTATTAACATTTATGTAAATGGTATTAAATTAGTACTCGTTGACCGACGGGCAACGAAACCATGCTGACTATCACTTATGTAAAGCCGGAGAAAATTTTGAATGAATGGGCATATTAATGATTCAAACACCTTGGCAAATGATGATAAAATTGAAATCGGCCTATAACTTCAAACCATTGAATTGTCTTCCGTTTTATAAATATAATTAGTACGTAGGTACTTTGTCAATAAATAATATAATGAAGATTTACGCAGCTAGGTGGTATTTCATAAAAATATTTAAATTTTAAACTGCTCAACCGTTATTGTAAACGCTACCAGTAATTTACAAGTTTAGTATAAGGTTAATTTATTTCAAATCTCGTGGTGGTTATTAGCATGAGAAAAAAAGAAAAAGAGAGGTTAATGTCTAATACCGTTATATCAAATTAATTTAAATATGTTGGATGTAAAATCAATAGCCGTTTACAATTATAATATCACTGTTGTAGACGTGGAAAAGAAAATTATTATAATTTTCTAGCGATCGCACTTCTGAACTGTAGGATGCCGCTCAGAATGTGGGGTATTTGAAATAAGATTTAACCACTTTATATTTAAAGAAAGATAATTTATTATCAGCAAGAAATATAAATAGTACTTACATGTTTACAATCCCATCAATCAAACAATTATCCAATCAATCCCTCCGATATTTATAAACTCTCCTTATTTTATCACAGTTATTTAACACTCCACTCGGAGATATCAAAGTTTTAAAATATTACGCCACAAAATCAGGCGTGGATCCAGAACTTTGTTCAGGGGGGACAACTATTGGCTTAACTGGCCAAGTGTGAGTTGTTCGCATGACTGGAGGGAAGGGGGGGGGGCATTAGATTCAACACCGGTACAACAACCACCACCGCCGAGAGAAGGGCGGGGTAGGAAAATGCCTGTCAAAACACACTCCAGTGTCACACTGTCCAGTGTCAGATGTGCGAGGTGTGCGGTTATGTGGGCACCGTATCAAGTCCGGCCAAAAGTTTTTTTGTTTTTTTAATGTTATTGCAATAAATTTGTATTTTATTAAAAAAATATATACCTGTGTCAGCTCCTTTAGGATTGTATTGTAGGTACCAAACTGCCCACTCTCTCTAGCCCTCTCATGTGACGCGGATGAAGTTACGTATATTTAAGAGGCATAAGAGGAAACTATGATTAATTGATAGGTATATCAACACACAACTCACACTTCTGAATGGATTGAGTTGGACTTTGGTACACAGATAGTTGTTATGATGTAGGCATCCACTACAAAGCCGGCGAACGCGGCTAAGCCGCGGTAGGAAGCTAGTTATAAAATATATTATAATACTTTTGTAAGAAGTGTTACAAATACAATGAATGTAGTTCTCAAAACGGGTTTTTGATCTTGTAAAATAACATCTGATGAAACATTGATTTTAATTCAAATTCTATTTACAAAATGAAAAATAAGCTCTCCTTGGAAAATAAATTTAATTATTGCTGTTGCGGCGTGTATAATACTTGTGTAAGCAATGTACTATACGCCTATCGACGTCGATGTTTAAAAATACCACTGTACCACAAATATACCCGTAACACATAAAACACAATACAATCTTACAACGAGCATGATCATTCTGTTGGAATTAACATTGTAATACAAACCAACAAGTAGTGGGATGAACGTTTTAACAGTGATGAAAAATCGCGGACTTTTCACTAGGTATTCCAAATATTTGTTAGCCAACACAGCACTGTACGGTCGTTGAAGTCAATTCTTAGAAACCGTCTCCACGGGCGAGAGCATCGCGGCAATATATATATAATATACGACGGCAGTCGTGCCACCTATTTCCATAGACTCTCATAGAACAGAAATGCAAAAAAAACGATGAAAACGTATAATTGTAGTTTCCTCCGATAAATGAAGCAACTTGAAATTTGCAAAAAAATCTTCTTTGACAGTACTTTAAGTTAATTTATCCATAGATACTTAGATAGCACTGAATCAAGCAACAATATCAAGCACTTGCATATATGATATATTACCCTATTGCAAAAAAAAGAAGTTAAATCAGATGATTTCAAATGTTGAAACTAGATTTCAACATTTGAAATCATCTGATTTAACGTGTCGTTATATATATTAATTAATGTGTTATATTGTTATATTAGTACACTAAACGTCACTTTAATTTATACAACAATGAGACTAACGAACTAACGAAATGAGGAGCACGATATTACCGTGACATTCAGATCTTTGCCAAAACAAGGATTTGGGTGGCACTGATACTGTTATAGGCTAGCGTCGACTTGCTCGTTTTCATGATTCCAGTAGTTTAAATTAAAAACCTAAAAAAACATATTTTTGGAAATAGCTGTACTAAAAAGTAGAAAATAATCTTTTATAAGTTTAAGCAACCGACGAAAACACCTGGGCCGAATTCAAAACGGTTTTCTGCGATGTACTAGTCTCATTCCTTCATAATGTTCTAGACCGCCGGGGGCGCTACAGTACACGCGTTTGTTTCTTCAAAACGGTCAAGTCCATTCTATCATTAAAACATATTACTTAATAGTTCTAAATCCTTACTCTTAACAGGAGTACCAAGTACCTATATTTTGTATAAAATATCATAAAACTTTAAATAAAAAACCAAATTAAAAATGTAAAAAAGAACCCACGACGGCCTTTAAAAACAATTGAATAAAAATCTTTTTACGCCTGTCGTGGGTTTATTCAACATTTTTTAATTTTGTTTTTACCCGACTGTGCGAAGCTAAGGAGGGAAATGTGTTTATCAGTATAAATTTACGTGTGGACCGATTTTCATTATTCATATGTCAATCGATTCGTATTATTTGTGCGAGTGTCACTTAAGACATAACATTAATGAATCCCAATGAGCTTAATAAAAATGCCTACGACTGCATGTTCCAAAGTTATTTTGTTTTCCATCTTTTTTTAAGCAGGCGGGTTTTTGTATTTTAATCATAATCAGGGCCTAATCTACCATATAGA
Source organism: Herminia tarsipennalis (assembly GCA_945859575.2). Taxonomy (NCBI): domain Eukaryota; kingdom Metazoa; phylum Arthropoda; class Insecta; order Lepidoptera; family Erebidae; genus Herminia; species Herminia tarsipennalis. The sequence goes on along the minus strand of OX243834.2, from coordinate 24,182,230 downwards.
CGGTCTGTTGCAAGAAAGTGTCTTTATGTCACTATTTACTAATCCTTCATTGAAGTTAATGCTTCTGTTAAATTATAAGGAGTTGCACAAAGCCACATTAGCGTTCCAGCCCGCAATAAATAACTAATGAACAGTTAATGGAATGGTTTCAGTAAAAATTGAATGGTTTTAGTCGGATGCGTTTTGTTTCAAGAATTTATCGCGCTATAATATCATATGACTTCTGTCTCATTCTCATATCAACATTAAACTAGCTGTCTCCGTCACCGAAGTACTCACGTATTTAATATTCAGTTTTAATTAATAACGTGTTATTGATTATACCTAAATAAAGACGGTAGGTAACATTACGCACGACGCGGCTCTATTTATTATACTAGACAAGAAACTGCAAAACTCTTGGAACTTAAGGAACAGTAAGTTTAAACTTTTATTATTATTTAACAATAATTAAACACAGTTTTCCATACTTTAGGCATGTATATAACGTTTTATATAATATTTGTAAATTTAGTATGTTTGCTACTTAAACCTAATTAGGATCTAAAAGTTAATAATACTGCTTTTCTCTTTTTAGCAGTTACATCAAGTTGTCATGAATATATGGTCTAGTGTAAATGATTAAATAAAAAGCAAGAGCGCATATTTGGAAATATGTTTTTACCCAAAAATTTGTCTCCAACAAAAAGAGCACAATAGGTGGGAAAACGACAGGTTCGAGTAAAATGCAAAGAACATAAATAAAAAAAATGTGTGTCACGAGGGGACTGCCGCGGTAAAGCTATTGCATAGCATTTTTATCAATTTAAGCAAATAAAAAGTTAAAAGTTTTTTTTTTATTATAAATAAACAATGTTTTTAATTCTTTTTTCTTATTTTTTTTTATGAAATAAAAAAAAAATATAAAAAGTTTTTTTTTTAATTATAAAAAAACAATGTTTTTATTTATTTTTTTAATTTAAAAAAAAGCATTAAGAGTTCTGCTATTCATCGATAGATGGCAAAACTAAAAAGTATCAACGCTGTGCCGGTCGGAGTGGGAGGTGTTAAGTTATTTTCGTTACGGAATTTCTGGGTTCGGTGTCCACGCTCAAGGCCCGCGATAGAAGCTATGCAATAGCTTAAAATATAATATAATATATATAAAGCTTAAAATAAAATATATATTAACTGTACATTGTTAACTTTGTGGTTTTATTTATTACCAAATGTAAAATAATATTAACAAGACAGTAGGTACTCTCGGTAATCCCACCAACTCATAAAACCTTTCGATTACAGTGTAACATTCTTTCTAGGCAGTCATTTTAATGAAGTAGGAGCCAGGAAAGTAATGGTATTTATTGTCACTTTTTGTATGATTCAACTATAGTATATCATAAGTCTATGAATTCAACAGATACGCAGTAGCCTTAGCACAATTCACGAAAGCTGCAAGAGATTTTTGAAAATTACCAGTGTTGTGTTTGCTGCATCAGTAGCTTTCGTAGATCTTGTAATCTATGTGATCTGAAATCTCTCAATTATTTATTCCATAAATCTATACTTTCTGGCATACTATGATAAACCACTTCATCTGACAATGACAAAGAATACATTTTACAAAAAAACACGTTGACTGTTTGGTGCCTAGGTTAGAATATCAAAAATGAGGTATTTGTTTGGATGGCTAATGCTATACGGTTTATGTAAAAGGTCAATGATCTAATGTGTGTTTAATGACACCTTCAGGGCCCATTAAATTTTAATTAATGGAATGTCAAAATGGATCCTCCATTAGGATGTTTAATACTCGTAGTTCCTTGCAACTCCATATCGCGATAATGAGGAGCTAATGAGGTCCGGCTTCAATGGATTCAATTTATTGATGTTACTTGCAACAGAATAATAATTTTAATGCGGCATTATATTTTTAAGGCCGACATTATAATTAAATGAACTTTCTTGCAACTGACCGAGACAGGCTAATTAGGCTGAAGCCTAGAGCGCAAGGCTATTGGAGGGAGTCTACTGAAGTCAACGATAGAGTGCTACAACTTGTGAATTATGGCAGTAGCGCCCTTTCACTTTCCACTATAACAAACAGATCTTCACAAATTTATGGATTTATGATCGCTCTTGTTCTATCCCCGTACTACCAGGCGCTGACGCTACCATCACAAATCAAATAGATAGAGTGCTACAACTTGTGAATTATGGCAGTAGCACCCTTTCAGTTTCCACTATAACAAACAGACCTTCACAAATTTATGGATTTATGATCGCTCTTGTTCTATCTCCGTACCACCGGGCGCTGACGCTACCATCATAAATTAAATAGATATATCCTGGTTCTTGCTGATTTTGATTTTAAATACCTACGCTTGAACCTAACGCTAGACAACAACAAAAAACATTATTTTCCGATAGATAAAGTACAAAAATGTTATATTAATTTATAGTGTTTTATTTATTGCTGTATTGAGAGTTGAGACTTAACAAATAAACAACAACTATAATAATATCCTTCATTCATTTGAACGTCACATTACATACATAAATTGCAAGGGAACAGGTTACAAATGACATTCTAATGCAGTCAACTTTTTTTTTTTTTTTTTTTTATTCTCTCTTAGGAAAGCTTACAGACTAATACAATTTTAGTATTTATACAGTTACTTGATAAACATGTTGCTAATAACAAGCTTTCACAGATGCATTTTAAAGATTATACAATTCAACACAAAAGCAGATCACGGAAATAACAATTTAACAACAAAAAAAAAATATACATAACAGAAAAAAAAAAATTAAGAATACAGAAAAAAATGGGAATACAGAAAATCTAAAAGGAAACCCTACCCACCCTACCGCTACCATATGTACAGTATATAACACCACAGCCAAGGTCGCTACTCGCTATCAAAAAATAGTTTAGCCAAGAGATTACCCGCAACTCTCGCGCTAGTACAGAATAGGTCTATGTTTAATTTACTGGGTAATTGGTTAAATTCCCTCATACCACGATGAAAGAAGGCATTGCGTCTATAGTTTGTACTTGTGAATGGTACGTCTAGGATTGGACGCTGCCGAAGGCCAGTTTGATGAGTCCGTAATCCTAGTTTTGCAATAAGCTCGGGACAGTCAATTGAACCATTTGCGATCTTAATCAAAAAACATATATCATTGATGTAACGCCTACGGTCAAGAGGCAGAAAATGGTATCGCTTGCAACGATGGTTGTAATCACGTGAGTAAACCTGTGCCTTAAAGTCCAGGTAACGCATGAATTTTCTCTGGATGCCCTCTATACGGGACCTGTAAGTCTCATACTGAGGGCTCCAAACCTGAGAAGCGTAATCCAAATGACTACGCACAAAAGAACAATAAAGTATTTTGATTGTTTTGATAGATCGGAAACAGGCGGAGGTCCTCAAGACAAAACCTAGGGCTTTTGAGGCCTTCGTTACAATATTCTCTATGTGCTGGTCAAAGAGAAGCTTGCTGTCCAGTGTAATACCAAGGTCTCTAATACTGTCGACTTTAGTGACTGCCTCATTGTTTAATGTGTAGCCTAAACCAATCGTTGATTTTAGACGAGTGAAGCATACATGATGGCATTTCGATACGTTGAGTTTAAGTTTATTACGAGTGCAATATAATTGAAACCTGTTGAGATCATCTTGTAACTCATGAGTATCAGATATACTTCGTATCGTTTTATGTATCTTCATGTCATCTGCATAAAGAAGAATGTAAGAGTATTTAAAACAACTACTAATGTCGGCAATGAACAGTATAAATAGTAATGGACCCAGGATTTAACCCTGAGGTACTCCTGAGGGGATGGTAGTCCACCAAGAGGCAAAACCCTGAAGTACCACCGCCTGAGTCCGATTCTTAATATAGGAGCAGAACCATCGATACAGATCACCATGTATTCCGGCATAAGATAATTTATGTAACAGTACACGATGGTCAATACGGTCAAAACATTTTTTGTAGTCAGTGTATATGACGTCAACTTGAGCACGACTATCCATTCCCTCTGATATAAATTCATGAGATAGAATTAAGTTAGATGTTGTAGAGCGCTTTCTTAGAAACCCATGTTGGTCGTTGCCTAAACTACACTTTACTGCATCATAAACATCGGTATACACTATTATTTCGAGAATCTTTGAAAATAGACATATCTTTGATATCGGACGATAATTTTCTACGTGTGATTTATTCCCTGATTTAAAAATCGGGGTAACGTAAGCCGATTTCCAGATTTTTGGTACTATTCCTTCTGATAGTGATCTCTTAAATAGGATACATATGGGTAAGGCAATACTATCGGCACAGTTCACAATTAATATCGGTGGTATTTGATCCGGGCCTCCAGACTTTGAGAGGTCTTGGGTTTTAAGAAGATGTAAAACTCGGGATTGGCTAACATGGATGGAGTTAATAGATGATGTACTATTTATATGGCACGAATCGTTAGATACATTCTGGTCAGAGAGACCTTGGTCTGGTTCTTGAAAAGTTGCACTAAAGTAAGTAGCAAATAAGTCACTGATCGCTTCCCCCGCGGATGCTGTCATATTCTGGTATTTCATGACATCAGGAAATGCACCGGCGTTTCTTTTACTTTTTACGTATGACCAGAATGACTTAGGATTTTTCATAATAGAAGTTTCGGTTTTATCCATATACGCATTGAAGCAAGAGTTTTCCAAGTCGATGGCTCTGCGGCGTAAGATGGAAAATAAGTGGTAATCGGAAATATTTTTATATGTTTTGTATTTTCGATGAAATTTATATTTCTCTTTTAATAATTTAATCATCGCGGTACTGTACCATGGCGGGTGTGCTGACTGTTTAAATGATTTAAGCGGTACATATTTATCTCTAAGTTGATATAATTTTTTGTAGAACTTGGTAACAGCATCATCCAATGTATCCGCAACTAAGAACTCAGGCCAGTTCACCTGATTAAGTTCCGACTTGATAGCTGCATAGTCTCCACGCGAGAAAATATATTTTTTAGTTGACTTTTCTGATAGCATATTATGATATTCTAAGAACTTGAATTCAATAATTAACGTTTTGTGATGCAAATCTATAGGTAATGCTAATGCGTTGCTACACTCAGTAACAATAGCAGAATCGTTAGAAAAAACTAGGTCCAATAATCTACCGTTTATATTCCGTTCACCATTAAATTGCGATAAGTTGCAGGTTTGAGTAGTGTCGAAAAATTCCATTAGTTGTTGATTCGTGACATTGGTTGGCAATAATTCGGTATCGTTAACAACGCGCCAATCAACGTCGTTTCCAAAATTAAAATCACCTATAATTATAAATTTATCCAGTGGATGAGTCGAAACTAAATGATTTAGTTTTTGTGAAAAGTTATGCAACTGTGTGTAATAGGAGTTACCTAAATTTTCTTTACATAGATAAAGAGCGCAAATATGTGTTTGATAGGTTACTTGTGGCTTCGACTGCTTTAAAATAAGAGACACCCATATATCCTCTGCCGAGCTACACCATTCCCGCCTCTCAATTGCAGCTATTTCACTTTTGACGGCTATTAAAATTCCACCACCCCTCTTTTGGGCCGTGCGAGAGTAATCGCGATCGCGTCTATATACAAGGTACCGACCATCAAATAGTTCACTATTATGAATATCATCAGCTAGCCATGTTTCAGTGAATACAATAATATCGTAAGAGTTAGGACATACGTTATTAAACAAATTGGTCGTTTTTGTACGCAAACCACGGACGTTCTGGTAATAGATGTTAAGAGAAGCCATTGCACTTTTTTACTATAATATCATTGAGTGACATTATATATGTTACAGATTGAGTAAATATTTTCAAAGATATTAAGAGTAATAAAATAAAGTAAAATAAAAAAAAGAAATTCCTATTACTAAGAATGTGGGTAGTGCGCAAAAAGTTACACGGACTAGGAACAGGAAAGACACAGTGTATGTCCCAAAATAAAGATGGAATTACCGTTACTAATGATTTGCAAATCGAGACAAACGTCCAAAACCGGTAGCAAGGTAGGTATGACGCATCGCTGCACGTTACAATCACTAATGATGTGCCTCGAAAATACAACCCAAATGAACTAGATATAAGATCGCAAATGTAAATGACTGTCGCAAAAATATTAAAGTAATATTTTAAAATCTTACTGACTGGCTCTATACACAGAGCGTTATGGAGAACGAGAGTAGCACGCTGTAGTATGCGGTTCCCTAACTGAAGTGTCATAAAACCGTTTAAAGTGATTATGCTGTAGAAACATCTAAATGCATTTTGTGTATTAAATAAGTTACATCTAAAAATAATTAAGCTATTTTCGATAGATCTTTTTCCGATTTCACTAATATGACTGGGGACGTGTCCGTTTTTCTGGCATATATCTTGGCCTGCTTCACCCACACATAACGAAAATCCATTTCTTTTGCAGCCTTTTTACATTTTGATAGCAATAATTTGTTCTTCGAGGCAAGGTGGTCGTTTATAAACACCCGATGATTGCCAGTAAAGCCAAATTGGCTACATGTTATGGGAGTGGTCTTTGTTTAATATCTAACTTATATCTACAACCTATATCAGGGGTCAACCTCGAGAGGAACGATAGGAACCTGAATTGTTTTACAAACCTTTAAAAGCCGTAAATAAATGTAACCTTTACATCTTTATATGTTACCTTAAAAGTAAACGTATAAACGTGCGCGTCTTCAGATAGTCCAGTTCCAAGGCCGAAAAATCTGTTTTTTGTAAATATCTCGCTTATTTAAAACGAAAGTCAAGATTGACGAAATCAATTAATTAATTAAGATAATTAATTCCAATTTTGTGCTATGACACTCTGCACTTTTCGTGATCTATCTCAATAATATAACAATGAATAAGAAACTACCTTTCAATGATAGGCTATTTGTAAATAATTTGGGTTTACCATTGTGCTTGTCAATAACAGGAAAGAAAGATACAAAAAACCACAATGTGCATGAGCCAGAACAATTCGAAAATTTTACAAATACCAATCAGCACAGAAAGTGTACTAGATTTTTGCAGTCATCAAAATTAGTATTCTTGTCACTAATTATAGAAATGTGCAAACTGTATCATAGCGAGAGTGTATGTGGTGATGCAGCCGATGGTGGTCAGTATGAGAGTCAGGTCGACGTTGAGCACACGCCATATCGTGTACTTGAACGGGTGCTGCTCGAAGTACGTCACTGCGTCCAGAATCACCTCGCGCGTCTCCGCTCCTGCGACAACATACACGTATAATAAATAGGTACTTACTAAATCATTACTAACTTCAGAATTAGGTATATTACGACTGCCTAACTAAGATACTACTGCTTTTCATGCTTACCCCTACATACAAGCAACTGCTTTACGACATGCAGCTTCATTTTATCCACTTCACGTTTAATCAGTTCCACTAATACTCCAGGTACAAACGGTGTAATAGTTTCCGCAATTGCACTGACTAATGTTGCATTGGAGTACTCAACCTAATTAAAAAAATGTTATGCACATATTGAAAACTAAAACAAAAAGGTTTTTGTTCTGTAAAGAAAGAAGCTACCTACCACCAAACAAATAGATACTACGTGTGTAGTATCTATTTGCTTGGTGGTAGGTAGCTTCTACTAGTACACATGTCACAAATAAAATAAAATAAGTGTAAGTTTTAGTATCTACGTGCCAATATTGTTTTAATAATATAACTAAAAATATATATAAGCTGGTCAGATATTTAGGAATGGCGCAAACGACATCAAGAAAAATCTGAAAATAAAGAAAATGTTGAACCTATTATTAAATTGATACGCTTATATTATGTTAAAACTAAGACTCCCTGCGCACGAGCCAAACGTACGAAACGAGCGTGCAATCGCCAAAACATTGATGACATTGTAATAAACAACCACACAAACCTGTGACAGCTTGTCGGCCACAATACTTCAGTCTATTAGCAGGCGGAACATAACTGTGACACTTTTTACTTTGACTGGCCTGTTGGTCTAGTGGTTAATGACCCTGACTGCTAAGCCGGAGGTCGTGGGCTCGATCCCCACCCAGGATAAAACTTCGTGTGATGAGCACGAAGGTTTATACTGTGTCTAGGTGTAATTTATCTACATATATTACGTATGTATTTAGAAATATATAAGTATGTGCATCAGTTGTCTGTTTGCCATAGTACAAGCTCTGCTCATTTATAGATCAGATGACGTTGTGTGATTTGTCCCAAGATATTATTATTTTTATTTTATTACTTTTACGTGCGTGCACCCGTACATCGATTTATAAGACGTTATCACGTCAAAAAACTTCTTTGGGACACGAAAATTTTCCGAAAAATATTTGTGAAACGTTAGATATAGAACCTTATGCAACAATTTACCAGTATTTTTATTGGTGTACAAGCTTCTTGCGTTGTATTTAGTAAATGCTCGTAGATATTCATACAGCTCTTCAGGTTTTGTATCAATACCGCTTCTCCTTCCTCAAATCTCCGAGCAACTGACAAATCCTGCACTAATCGTTTACGAAGCAATCTCATTCGAATGTACAGAAACTCAAACATCATGATTCTTGTTAAGTTAAACACCAAGGTGCCTAATGATATAAACACGCTTATAAGAAATGAAATGAATCTTGACACAGTAGTACTAAATGTGAAGTATATCACCAAACTAAAGAATATTTTTTGTAACAATATTACGATAAATATTATTCTAGATATTGGTATTTTATCAAGTCTAATCACACCCAATAAAGTATCTACCTTTCTTAGTTTATATAAAAAGTTAAAGAGATACTCTCCTTCAAAAATAAAATTCATTATTACAGTTGTGACATACATGGCGCATGTGTAGCCGTTGTAAAATATTCCGATCTTAAGAAATACATTAATGAACCAATATAGCACCAATAAGGCACATAACACACAATACAATCTCGCAACGAGCCTGATTATTCTGTTGGAGTTAATATTGTAGTAGAAACCAACAAGTAGTCGAGTGAACATTATAGTTTCGATGGTAATGACAGATCGCAAGCTCTTCGCTAAATCTTTCAAATATCTATGAACCATCGTACCACAATTTATGACTGTCTATGTCTACAACAAAACTGAAACATAAGCGCCATTAAAAGTATTTTATATTCAGTAACGAACATTCATTAATTAGGAATATATGACTATACTAGCTGTGCCCCGCGGTAATACCCGCGGTTTATTAGCCTATGTGTTAATCCAGGGTGTCAGCTAACTCCGTACCAGATTTTATTAAAATCGCTCCAGCCGTTTGGACGTGAAGAAGTAACAAACATACACACTCACATACTCACAAACTTTCGCCTTTATAATATTAGTGTGATTTAACTTAGAAGAGCTTAAGGTTTTTCATTATTACTTTTATCGATGAAACGCATTAGGTAGATAACTATTGATTTAGCATTTTTTCGTAACTGTAATGTTTTTGTTTATGGTCAATGAAGATATTAATTTTAAATACTTTTATTTACTCTGGAGGTAAATCGTAATACGTGTCAATTTCTAATATTTTGACTTCAAGTTAATATCGACAGGCCTGTTGGATCCTGACTGCTGAGCCAGAAGTCGTGGGTTCGATCCTCACCCAGGATAAATAAACCTTTGTGTAATGAGCACGATGGTTTATTATGTGTCTGGGTGTATATGTATGTATTTAGAAAAATAAAGTGTGTTTATCAGATGTCTGGTTGCCATACGGCGTTGTGTGAGTTGTCCTAATATATATCATGGATATATATCCATAAACATATTTCATAGTGTGGATTCTATGTGGTTCTTCTATTCATAGGGTCTATGGTTTCTAAAATGCTATCCGAATATCCAAAGTATCCGGATAACCGTTAAATTTATCTTAATACGGTTAGTATAACTATTCGGATAATACGATTAAAACGGATATTCATTTTTCAAGGTTTTAACTTATTCCACTTGTGCGTTCATGTTTCGGTCTATTACGTACCCAGTTTTTAATCGATATCTCACTAATCCATATCCAGCCATATTAAAATTATAAACTAGTGCTCGTCACTTCATTCGCTTAAAAGTCGAATTTAAATTAATGTTTATTTTACGATATAACTTCTGTGTTAATAATATATATTGGAAGCCGTCCTGTAGGGTGAGCCGCAATATGATTCAGTAGCGAAGAACCATAACACCGCATATCAAAAATCACATCATATACCTACTAAGCGCCATCTATTGATATTAGACTATAATTGAGGGCAATCGTGTGTGAATTCGCCGTTAGAGGCGCTAATGTAGAGTGTCGGTGGCGCGCTGGGAGTGTATCCGACTGCTACGCAAGAGGTCGTGGGTTCGATTCCCACACGGGACACCACTTTGTGTTATCCACAAATTGTTGTTTCGAGTCTGGGTGTAATTTTTTTCGTGGCTTGTATGTCTGTAAAGTCCCCCGCGACACAGGGCTTGTACCCTACTGCGGGAGTCGTTTAAAAAAAAAAAAGAAAGTATCCGATAGTTTGTGGATGGGTTACGCGGGTTTAAATTTAATTAGACTATTGTTGTGAATATTTTGCAGTACCCACCTGAGATGAATTTGGGCTAATATGAGTTACGAGTCAATGAATGTCCGTGTTTTAAAAGTACAACTTGCACATATTTATTGAACGGTCTCTGATTTATCTTTCGGAAAATTTTGCCCATCTTTTTTTTCGAATAAAGCAGGACGCAATACTGCGGTGTGCTTAATACAGCACGGTTGTAAGGTATTATATTTAAATATATGATTTAAATATAATTTAAACTTTGACAGCCAGACCTGACTCAACAGTGGCGCCAACTGGTGAGCACAAAAACGGTGCCCACATTCATCCAAAAACTTTTTGAAAATAAATATATACCAAATACCATTTACAATTGTGGATAATACTCGTATATATGTACAGACACGTGAAATTTACAATTTTAATATATGTATGTATGTATAAAGGTAGATGTGAAAGTAACTCAGTCTGTCTGTCTGTTACCTTTTCACGCTTAAACCACTGAATTTAGGATGAAATTTGGTATAGAGATAGTTTAAGAGCATGTTATACAAACGCGCATAAATGATTACTCCTCTGTATAAGGTCGTAGGTCAATACTTAAAATTAATATCAATTCGTATTCTCTTAAACTAGGCTTGTAGAAATAATTAAATGAAAATAAATCAATATTTTGAAAGTAAATCATAAAACACTTAAGAATTTTAACTATTTTAACAACAATTGTCTATATTTTTTGTATTACCTGTTTTTAAATTATGGTACAATATTTTTCTTTATTATTATACAATTTTAATAATAATAATAATAATAATAATTTGGGACAACTCACCTGATCCAAACTAAGCATAGCTTGTACTATGGCAACCAGATAACTGATAAACTTACTTAAATATTTCTAAATACATACATATTATAGATAAATAACACCCAGACACAGAATAAACCATCGTGCTCATCACACAAAGTTTTATCCTGGGTGGGAATCGAACCCACGACCTCTTGCGTAGCAGTCGGATACACTCCCACTGCGCCACAGAGGCAGTCGATTTTCTTCGTAATTATTGTCCAGTTCCAATTCTAAACAATATATTTTATGTATTAGTAGTACTGTAATGGGTGGAAGGCGCTGACTGCTGTAACACAGTTTGATACTAGTACAGTGGTCAACAATAACCCCTTTATTTTTTAAGTAATTATCTGTTTAATGTACATTTTTAGAATAAGAACAAAATGTGAACCTTGTGTGTAAAATAAATAAATAAATTATTATTTTGTCTAAATTCAGATTATTGCTCAGGGAGCCGTAGTACTAGTAAGCTGTAATTTGGCATATTATACAATTTGAATATACATATTATAATGGTATCTCCACTATACGTAAAGTGGGGGTAGGATTTTTTTTTCACCCCATTGTGTGGGATGTCGTTGGATAGGTCTTTTGAAAATATTAAGGTGTGGTCAATATATATATTTTTTATTTAGGGATCCGTTGGTAAAATATTAAGCCTTAAAGTGAAATTTTTTGTTAGAGTCAAGTGTCTCCACCCCTTACCAGCTAAACCGTTATTTTTAGGAAAAAAAATCAGGGTAGTAGTAAAAATTACAAAGAAAACTATTACAGCTAAGTAACCTTCACAAATTTACGGTTAACAACTGATCAATTGAGAAGTAACAAAATTTCAAAGTACATATTTCTTAGTAGTATGAAACAAAAACAACAGAAAACCCATTTCTTATGCTGCATTAATGTGCTAGGCAGCTACGGAACCCATTGTCGATGGCCGACGTTTGCCCGTTTTTATTATACAGTTTGTGTTATTTGGGGTGTCACAGTATTGTATATCTCGTCTCGCTGGTAAACTCAGCTCGACTCAGCAGTTAGAAGGTACGTGAACTAATAGACTTGTTTATTTTAGCTACTTTCTAGTATGTCCATTAATACTAGAAATAGATATAAATTGTGTTCCTTACCATCGTCTGCAAAAGGTTCATAGTTCATATATAGGTCTTGGTATCCGTTTTTACAATAAGCTACCTGTTCATATTCTGAATTTACCATTTAATTCATTCAAATTTAAAATTAAGAACGACCTTATTCAGAAAGCTTATTATTGTATAGATGATTATTTAAACGACAAAAAAGGTCGTTATGCTCACACAGAAGATATGAATTTTATTTTGTATAATTTAAATTATTTTTAATTTTCAAATTATATCTTGTTTCTCTTTCTTTTTTTAATTGTATAAATTGGTTACTTGAATTAATTTAAAATTCATGGTCGTAAATATAAAACTGCAGATTATTGTAGGTATTTGTGTTAAATATTTCATTGTATATTAAATATTTTATTGTATATTCACAGAGTACCTAGATGATTGAAATTGTTAGTAACGGTAACTAGCGATCGTACTTCATTAAATTATTTAAGGTTATTTTCGTTTCTATGAGATGTAATGTCAGAGATGCTCACTAAAATGTCCTTGCTTGTGGTGGCGGCTCAGATGAAATACTACTAGATATGTACCTAGTGCTATGCTATTCTCGCTTCCACATTTGGTGTTGCCAGAAAAAAGTAATTACCTGTTATTTATTTAATTTATTTGACTGCCTCTGTGGCGCGGTCGGAGTTTATCCGACTGCTACGCAAGAGGTCGTAGGTTCGATTCCCACCCAGGATAAAACTTTGTGTGATGAGCACGATGGTTTATTCTGTGTCTGGGTATAATTTATGTATAATATGTATGTATTTAGAAATATATAAGTATGTTTATCAGTTATCTGGTTTCCATAGTACAAGCTCTGCTTAGTTTGGGATCAGATAGCGTTGTGTGAGTTGTCCCAAGATATTTTATTATTATATATTATATTATTTAGGGTAATTTTTTCATATGATCAATTGGGTCAAATATGAAACGTCAATGATTTCAGCGTGCCGAAGGCAGCCCTGTGGAGCGTTTGATATATTTATTACTTCTGCACCTAACCAATATGCATTAATTGCATAATGGGTCAAACACAACTCACTGTTATTAACTACGATTTTTTTTTCCAACTTAAGTGTAAATTGCGCAGCTGAGTTTTCAGAAATGTCATAAAAGGACTACGTAAGTGATTTACACTACTTCGACTACCAACCAAAACAAGCCATTCTATCGGATTTCGCAAAGTATCTCTTCGTTTTGTAACTTAGAATAAAATGCAACACTTTTATAAAAAACATTATTTTTTTCAAAATTACATTATTTTAATGGTTTGTTTATTAAATCATTTTTTTAACTTATAATAACACTATTTTTTCTTTCTGAATTAAAAGGGAACCTAAAAGAAAAAACAGGTTTATTACCAGTGCTTGCCAAATATTTAAACTATAGCTCAGTTTTTGAAGTGCATGTGTTTACTGTTTAATCTTAGATAAAAGTTCCCGTGATCGGTTCATTCATGTATAAGCACAAGAAATTCCAGTGAGTGAGACCTCCTAATTTCCCATTACCAGTACAAGAACAAAGAAGAGATTTTGTCAATTATCTAACAACAATGTAATTCTCAATAATATGTAAGTATAGCATTCAGTAAAAAATCTTAGTAGGTAAGTTTTAAGAGGAGCGGATCGTAATATATCCTTCTCGTATGAAATCAATAAAGATTTCATACTTATGATTATATATCAAATCAAAATTCATGCTGGCGCTCATTATAGACAAGGATTTAGAATTAAAACATTAGAGACTAGGATTGGGGAAAATTGAACCGGAAAAATAGGCATCACTACATTGTTTTACTTTGAGGTTATAATTGCAATATTATCATATTAATTCAACCAGAGGACCACTTCAAAGCATAATATTCTGTTGCAATATAATATTTTTAACTCATCGCAATGTAAAATAAGCGCTAAATTGTAATACTTACAAATGAAATGTGATTCCTTTGGTTTTCCTTTCTCTGCGGCTCTTACAGCCTAAGATGCTGCAGCCACCCATATTTCTCACACTTAAATACACTATTTTTAACGAGTCCTTAACCTCAGTACACAAACAATTAGTGAAATACACAAAAATTCGAATAAACATAACTCGTGTAACTTGTTTGGCACAATTTCATTGTTCGCCACAGTGGGCCAAACAGAAAAAACCGAAACGATGATAAGGACACTAAAAAAAGTTTCCATCCTTTTCTTTTTCATTGGATACGTAATTAACTATCCTTGTATATCTTCTTGATGACGTCACATCGTTCATATCTAGTAGTTTTTAATCTGAGGGTGGCGGTGTGGGTCTGGTTGTCATCCTTCCCTATATGGCGAAGGGGATGATGGCTGACCCATGCGTCAAACTCGTGAACAGGTGCTACTTGGGACTGGTCCGCCTTGTCATAATCTTTTTATAGATTTTTTTTTTAATTTGTCGTTCATAAATATTTGTATAATAAATAAGTAGTTTTTTTTTTTATAATAATCGAATCGCATGTTGCCTTTACCCTCTTTTGTATTTTTGTAAGTTGATGCACCCATCCACACCGTAGGAGGCTAATTCATTTAAAACTTGATTATACCTACTTTACGTACTATGGTTATTGCTTGCGTGAGTTTTATGGTGTAATGGTTGCAGCACCTTACTGGCGTAAAACTCACGCAAGCAGTAACCATAGTACGTAAAGTAGGTATAATCAAGGTTATAATAAATAAGTAGTTTTTTCATAATAATCGAATCGCATGTTGCCTTTACCCTCTTTTGTATTTTTGTAAGTTGATGCTCCCATCCACACCGTAGGAGGCTAATTCATTTAAAACTTGATTATACCTACTTTACGTACTATGGAGCAAGCAATAATGCTTGCGTGAGTTTTATGGTGTAATGGTTGCAGCACCTCACTGGCATAATAAAAAATGGCATTTAAAAAAGTGGCCATGAGTTTTTATTGCCAAATTCTTTTCTCACGGCTTTACTCTTGCAAACTTGGCGTTAAATGTAGAATCACTCTTTTCCAAAATTTGTCTCACGTTCATAAGTGTTGCATTTGTAACCTACATGAATAAAGTACTTTGACTTTGACTTTGTCATATATTTCACTATTTTCAGTGCATTAGTCACTATTATTGGTTTTTTATTGTTTAAGCTTTTATAAATTGAAATGTCAGCATTAAATATTTTCTCGTAAGCCTGACAAATAAGCATAGAGGTTCTTTTGTATTTTTGTAAAAGTAAAAAACAAAATATTTTATGTCATAGTGACAATTAAATTTATAAACAAAGACTATTTTGAATTGTAAAAATGGCGGCAAACTGACATGTCGCTATCTCTACAGCTCCGCGTTTAAAGTGTAAAACAGTGTAAACATACTTGAAATACGTGATAATACATCTTACGTGAAAATACGTCTTTCAATCACAAAGTCTCGTTCGTGTCCAGACACGAACGAGACTTTGTGATTGAAAGACGAACACTAGAAAGAGATTATACTTGAAACTTTAAATTTTAATAATGAATAAAAATAAAAAAATAGTGATTGTGAATGAAAATAGTGAAATATATAACAAATAGTGGATTATACAGGTACATGAAAGGTAAGAATTTACACTACAGATGTTAATAGATTTTAGACAGTTGGGCGGCCAACTATAAGGAAATAAAAGATTATATAGGGTTAGGGAGCTATAATAAAATCAATAAAGGATAGATAAGATGACTTGAAAACTAGTTGGAACTACAGTCAAGAGATAAAAAACCCCAGGGGGAAAAAAATAAGGCTATTTAAAAATAATTAGAAACAAGCTTAAAACGAAAATTTACAGTTCCTATAGGTATGCAGCTGCTGTAGTGGTGCAACCCAAGAATGCAGCGCCGATAAGAATTCTGTTGCTGTAGCGTTGCAACCTCAGAATGCAGCGCCGTTACGCCGATAATAATGCAGCTCCTGTAGCGGCGCAACCCCAGAATACAGCGATGAGTTAAGGGAGTGCACTTAAGAATGCAGCTTCGATAAGAATGCAGCTGTTGTAGTGGTGCAACCTCATAATGCAGCGCCGATAAGAATGCAATTGCTCTAGCGGTGCAACCTCAGAGTGCAGCGCCGATAAGAATGCAGTTGCTCTAGCGGCGCAACCTCAGAATGCAGCATTGGGTAATGGGAATGCACTTCTTGATATTTTCTAAGAACTAATTTTCGGAGAACTGTCGCTTCACTGACCTTTTTCCCATTTTTTTCCTTATCTTTCTAGAAGCGTACAAATATTCGAAACATATCCTATTTCAAATTTAGGTTTTACATACATAAATTACACACGGGCACTAGACAAAAGTAAATAAATATTAAAAAGCATTACAAAAATATAATAGAACCTCTTTGCTAATTTTTCAGTCTCATGAGATAACATTTAATGCTGTTATAATGACATTTAAATTTGTTAACAAAGCTTTTACAATAACAATCAAATAATAGTGATTAATGCAATGAAAATAGTGAAATATATAACATATGGTGGAATATATACATAAAAGGTTTGAATTAACACTACACATCCTAAAACCCGCTTATTTTATGTAGTTACTAAGGATACGGTCAATATTTGCGATTCATACACACAATAGATTGTGTAGCAGGTGCATAATATTTGTGTATCTATCAAGTTATGAAGTTATCGTTGTTGTGTATTGTCCTTACAGCTATGTTTAAGTGGGAAAAATTTGGTACCCAGATTCAGGATGAAAATTCGAGGGGAACCTCATAATCACGCATTTGCTACTTCAATGCAGTCAACTTCGCCGGTAGAAAATGGCCAAAATAAACGAGTGATTGTTTTCTACGTTCCTTTCCGCTAAACGACCTCTTCCCCACTCTGGTAAATCACCTATGCTAGTAGCATCGCTATCAACAACTTATTCTGAACCTGTTCATAATATACCTTTGTGCCAAAAACATGTCTACTACAAATAGTAGACATATAGGAAATAAAAACAAAATAATATTAAATAAAGTATTGTTTTAGACTTACTAAAGTACCCAATAATTGGCCAAAAAAGTAAGATAAATCGGATAAAAAGCATAGAAAAAGTTATAAGAATTTAAGTGGGGGAAATTTTTATTAATTTAAGCGTAGGTATACTCTCCAGGACTCTCCCTACCATTTGTAGCAGCAATCAAATAAAAAATAAACATCGTTTAACGATACAAAATGTACTAAGTTACATAAAGTTTTTTTTCAAAACCATTTAATTTTGTATTCCTGCCACTAATTATAGAAATGTGCAAACTGTATCATAGCGAGGGTGTATGTGGTGATACAGCCGATGATGGTAAGTATGAGAGTCAAGTCGACGGTGAGCACGCGCCATATCGTGTACTTGAACGGGTGCTGCTCGAAGTATGTCACTGCGTCCAGAATCACCTCGCGCGTCTCCGCTCCTGCGACACCACACACATATTACATATAAGAGTTGTTACATAGCATTGTTTTTAAGGTTTCGTACCCAAAAGGTGCCAATGGAGCTCTACTATTAAGACTTTGCTGTCTGTTCGTCCGTCTGTCACAGGGCTATAACTCTTGAACCATGGTAGGTTAGGTACTATAAATTTTCATTTTTTTAAATTCTTCATATGTATCTATTACAATATTTATTTAATTTAATAAAATAAGAACAATCATTGTAACAACTTTTATCAACTTTTATGTTAAATTAGGGATTTAAATTGTAGATGAGAAAATGATACCTACTAATTATAAACTGCGCTAACTATCAGTGGCGGGGAGTTTTTTTCTATTGATTTTAGAAGCAAAGTTTATTAAAGAGATTTGTTCTTTAACATTGATCCTTTCGGACGAGATCGATTCCGCCGCCCTGGCAAGTGACTTTCGGAAAATCATTGAATGCAGTTATTTTTATTTCTAAAATAAAAAGAATGTTCCTTTTGAGTAAAATTTGCTAGCTGAAATATTTAAGATACTATTCCTCCAGGAAGCATTGGTTTGGTTCACCCTGTATCCCTTTACAACCTGCGGTAATTATGTACCAAGTTTGTTATTTTTCCACTATAAACTGTTCAGGTATTTATGAAAAATGGAAATAAAATTCGGAAAACTTACACGATCGTGCGCTTCAGGTATAATCTGACATGTGCATTATCGTGCATCTTTCTGAAATTTGATCTTTTGCGAACCATTTAAACTAACTAGATGAAATACATTTATTTTTAACGGGAAATAGTCTAGTACTTTGACCCCGTCAAGAAACAATAAATGTGTTTCATTACGGTGTTCACTTTATGAGCTAAAGTCAACACCTTTCATCATCACCTTTCATCATCACATGCAATTAGAAAGCACTAAACATGTATTGTCATTTTAAAAGCACGGCAGGTTCCCCGAGGCTGGTTCTGTCGGGTGCTCTATTAAAAACATTGGTTAAAGTGCTATGAGGGTTGGGTTTGCATATGTTTCTACCTAAGGAATTGTTGTGAAGTGTCCGTCAGAGAAATATCCCAGCAGATAGTGCTGTGTACCACGTATACAAAAATCTGATGGGATACTTTTAGATAAGGGAGAGGACTTTAGATTTACCAAGGTCACGAGCAGTCTTTTCAATCATTTTCTTTACGCCTTGTTATTTGTCAAAATGTAACATAAGACCATCACTCGTCCTGGGAACATATGTTTTAGTCCACAACGTGGCCAAGTTGTCCACAACCCAATGGAACATCATCTTCCTCATCCTCTGTTCTTTAATGAAGAGCATTCTTTCTTGCCCGTCCTCGATATGACTAAACATGGGGTCGTCTTGCCATATACACGGTCTTGTGATTTTAATTCTTACAACCGGCAGTAACTTATGGTTCAGTCAGATCCTGGCTCATGGCACTAACTATTGATCCAACGTTATGCTAGCTCGCCAGTATAATCTATAGGTAGTCCAAGATATGCAAGTATGCATCAACAAGCTTTTTAATTTTTAGTTACGACCAGTTAAGATGTTAGTAGTTAATAGACGACGATACTGCGGTAAGGTACCGATTAATGTTGATATTATGTTTCTTCAAAAGTTGTGACTCTGCATCGATGTAGATGGAATTCGGAAGGATTGGAAGCTATTAAAGTTTGTTACCATTTCTAGAAGTGCGTGTGTAAATGCCACATCTTCTATATTATTTATCAGTTTGAATCACAAAATACAGCCTTTACGGTCAATGAACCTCCATTCCGTTGTTTGAATTAAAACCCATTGTCACCTGATAAACACGTACGTGCATCTTCTAATTTAACAAGCAATTATTTAAATGTCAAAAAAAATGTCAAATTTCATTAAATAAAAATAAGTATTACAAGTTGTCATTCTTTACTTACTTACCAAGCTTACTTAGTAATTTATCAAGAGCAATGTTGGTAAAATACCCATAAAAAAATAGATACGCAAAGTGCGTCTCCCGCCAAAAGAACTCAATCATCTTTCCTCGTAAACTGCGGCTCACTGATGCCTCGAGACTTGTGAAAACATTTTTTCTAACGTTTACGGTACGAGGGTGTCATGTACGATGCATCGATGTCGTTTGCGTTCCGCAAAATAAAACAAAACAAATGCGATATTTTTTTTTTAATTAAATGCACGCTTGCGTAATATTTTTCCAAAGTGAAATGCACGCGTGTGTAAAATCGGGTGTAAAGGGGGAAATTCAGAACTTACCTTTACATACAAGCAACTGTTTTAAAACACACAGTCTCATTTTGTCCACCTCACATCTAATCAATTCTACTAGAACTGCAGGTATAAACGGTGTGATTGTCTCCGTAATAGAGGCTATTAATGTTGCAGTCGAATAGCGTAACTTAAATGGTAAAAAAAAAACAATCATTATAATAAATAATAAAATACTTTTCTACTATAATATAATAGTATAGTAGAAAAGTATTTTACAATTTTTAACTATAACTACTTAAATTATATACTTTATTTTGTAATTTAATTAACTATGATTTTGTCCTGAAAACACATTGAATCAGATTTGTAATACACTAATACCCTTTTGATAATTTTGTAATATTAGTTTTGAACAACATATATTTGATAAATATATGTAAGACCAAAAAGTACGTATGTAAGAGCCCCGAGTAAAATTGTTTTCGTGAAGTTTGGGGCCTAAACCCGAGATAAGCAACAAATTACTCCGGTAAAATTGTCTGCAAGTAGTTAAGGGATAATTTATCAAATATTTTTCAAAACTGATATTACAAAATTATTAAGTTATAACAAGATGTTGTCTCGCCTTACTACAATATAGGTAGTATAAATGATTTTTTCTCGAAACAAAGCTCACTTTCTTATTTAATTTTGAAATTTCTTTCACATAAAACCTTAAAAAATACTCCTCTGTCATTATTAAGCAAAAACTAAGCCGATTAAGGAATTAGAAGAAAGATTTTGTAAAAATTATACATTCCACCAAAACCATCAAAATGAGAGACACGGACACAGGGACAAAAATACAAAACAATTTTGTAAAAAAACAGTGACAATCCATTAAAAGTAACCGAAAATCTATTAAAATTAATTAAAATAGCCTGTACTAGCAAATCATGACACGAGACGAGGCCAAAATGAACGAATTTTGCATTCCCATCTAATTTAAGACAACAATTATTTGTTTTGTCGCGAACTCAGAGTAGTTATCAAAATTGTATCATTAACGGTAGCTTCCAACACATCTGACTCTTCTTTGGAAGGTAAAGGTAAATTAATTCGAGTGATTTGATAGATAGTAATCATGAACTAACAGAACACACCAATGTGTTGCGCGGACACTTTTTATTGGAGTGGTCCTGAAGTCTGCGTCATCATAAAATAAATAGAATCATTATTTATATGTGTCCATTTAATAACAATGAAAGAAAACTCGTTTTAAATAGGAAAATATATCATTTAGTGTGTTTGATCCAAGAATGTATAAAGAAAGGGAGGTTGTGGACACGCCACGAAAATAAGAATTTAAGATTTTTTTTCCTTTTTATACCAAGTAAAGGAGTGCTTTAAAATTTACAGCGAGTATACAAACATTTTTGCGTAGCAATTTCAGCGTGAAAACGTCTCAGAAAAACACCCTGATAGCGTTGTGTGAGTTGTCCCAAGATATCCAGGCCTTCACCTGAAGACATGACATATATCCTTCGATCAACAATGACAGTACCCAGAATCATTTGGGGGGGGGGGGGGTGTTACGTAATACAATTGACTAAACACCGGTTTAGTATGTACTGCGTTCCTACCATTTTGCAATTTCGGGGGGTTTAGTTTCAACTCCCAAATCCCCCTCTGGGTACGCCCATGACATCAGAATCTCACTGTTTTAATTATTATTATTATTAAATGCCTGTATTGACCCACTGCCAGGCGAAGCCCTCCCTACTCTCTCTCCACCTCTCTCTGTCAGTCGCTGTATGAGGCGTATCTTTTTGAAGGAGTCTAACTCATTTCGCCATCTGCGACGAGCTCTACCGCGTTGTCGCTTGCCCTTTTGTGGAGTCCAATTTGTGATTCGTTTGAGATGCGGCACACGTGTCCAGCCCAGTCCCATTTCATAGTGGCAGCTTTTCAAGTGACATCAGTTATGTGAGTTTTGGAACAGTTTGTGGTATTCCTTATCCGCTCGCTCAATTTGATAACCAAAATACTCCGTTCCATTGCTCTTTGGCATACCCTGAATAGTCAGGGCCCATGTTTGCGAGCCGTAAGTGAGAATAGGGAGAATGCATACGTCTTTTAAAGAGATAGAGGAAGATCACCTTTCCTTTATTTTAATTAAAATTAACTGACGCTTGCTTGTCTTAATATAAATTAAGCGTGACACAGATTGTGTTAAATAGTGTAGCCCAGGTCTTTCCCCAAGCTTTAAGCTAATTCTGTAGTAAATAGGATGGTTAGAGTTAGGAATCAGTTATCCATAACAAATAAATTCTTATAATATTAATATAAATACTTACATTCGATGAACCAATGAAAGCATATGAACTAATCAGATATTTGGGAACAACACAGACAACATCTGTAAAAATCTGAAATTAAACAACAATACACTCGTTTTAAATAAAATTTGAAAACAACAAGTTGTATCAAAATGAATAAACCATTTTGACAGTAGGTGAGTACTTAAAATAGTTAGATGAGAGAGAAACATCATTTGCTAGTAGCTAACAATATAAATTAATTTACCAGTATCTTTATTGGTATATTAGTATCTTGCATAGCATTCAACAAATTCTTGTAAATATTCATACAGTTATTAATGTTGTGCATCAATACTGTTTCTCCTTCCTCAAATCTTCGAGCAATTGACAAATCCTTCACTAATCGTTTTCGAAGCAATCTCATTCTAATATAAAGTAATTCAAATAACATGACTCTTGTCAAGTTATGCAGCGAATTTGCCACTGATATAAACAAGCTTGAAAGAACTTCAATAATCCTTGACAAAATATAACCATTTATTAAAAAGTATATCACAATAAGAAGTACTTTTTGTAAAGTTGTTACGATGAATATAGTTCCCGAAATGGGTATTGGATCTTGTAAAATAGCATCTGATGAAATGTGGATTTTCCTCATTTTATTCACAAAATTAAAAAGAAACTCTCCTTGGTAAATTAAATTGGTTATTGCTGTTACGACATGCACAATACAGGTACAGGCACTGAAATATATTTCATTCGCAATCAACGCTTTAATATACCATTGCACTGCGAATGTTATACTCAATATACAATACAATCTTGCAAAGAGCTTGATTATTCTGTTGGAACTAATATTGTAATAGAAACCAGAAAGTAGTCGAATGAACATAATAGTTTCAATAGTGATGATAGATCGTAAGCCCTTCACTAAGTTTTTCAAATATTTGTGTACCATCGCAGCACAAATTACGGTCGCTCAAAAAATATACCTAACTCAAGACACATAAAAATATTTGTATTTAAAATTCTAGTAGGTTCATTTATTAATGGGAAAAAGTAATAACTTTGATGAACTCAAAGTACCTACCTAAATTACAATATCTATATATAATGATGAGAATAATTTTAACCGCCGCTATACCGACGTAAATAGCCCATCATCCATTTGCATGTTATAAGTTTTGTGTTAGTGACAAGATTGTGACGCATGCTTGCATGATTAAGTAAGGATGCATTTTTATTAACATCATAACATACAACACACAGTATATCCTAAGTCTGTGGCCCCAAACATAAAAAGTGCGTAGAGATGAAAACTCGAAACAAAACCCGGTATGGACCTCCCGTAAGACACGATTCAGGTCCTGCATCCAATCTGGCACCGTACGTGTTGACTAGTCATTCCTGTAGGTTCTCTCAGTTAGGTCAACAGGGTAATGGAAGTTCTGGGCGCTTGCGCCACCTAAATCGCGTCCCAGGTGATACAGCGTCCGTGGAGAGGGTAGTCACCAGCGAAAATACTGCGGATCTTGTGCCGCTGTTTTAATCATCTGATCAAGATGGTATAGGCCAATGATGATGATAGACAACGAGGGTAAATACTTTAAAACAAATAATATTTTATACTACAAAAAAATGATTTTATTTTCAGTACAAAACGGCAATATTATTCTTTGATAATATTGATAATGAAATTGGAATAACATTGAGCTCATTCAAATTATTCCTATTTAAGTAATTTTTATAGGCATTTCTTGCCAAAGACTTTACAAATACAATAATTGCATTTTTGAAAGATAGAAAAATTTGAATCCAGACTCAGGAATCGAACCCGAGACTTCCGTAGCCAAACCGGGGCCAGAAGCGAACCACCTATCTGGACTATGTTACTAGATATCAAATTCTTCTATCTCTTAAGGCTACGGGGGCCTAACCCGTAAAAGCATTAAGAGATAGAAGAATTTGATATCTAGTAACATAGTCCAGATAGGTGGTTCGCTTCTGGCCCCGGTTTGGCTACGGAAGTCTCGGGTTCGATTCCTGAGTCTGGATTCAAATTTTTCTATCTTTCAAAAATGCAATTATTGTATTCCTATTTAACATTAATAAATGAGCCTTATTGAATTAGGAACATAGGACAAACCAGTGGCGAATACAGATAAACTTCAAGAAGGGGGCGTTAAATCCTGAGCTACCTTTACTTTTACCTTTAATAAAAAATGATCAAATCACATGCAAAGTTTTATTGAAACTGATTATACACATTTATAGACAATGCCATCTTATGTTATAAATATAAATGCTCGAAAAGGAAGTCGAATTTTTAAATTAAAACAAACATCAAATCGTTACATTAAATGACTGACATTTGAAATGAAAGATATTTTTTTAAGGTTGAAACTAATAATGCAACATTGACTTACAATTGAAACATTGGTTTACCATTGAAACATTGTGTACAATTTTAAGTAGACTAGTTTTATCTAAGGTTAAACAATGAATAGAGGGGTTGAATGATGAGTTACTAAAAAAAATTAAAAGAACTAAAAATAATTGCATGGCTGTGTGTGTACATCGTAAGATGGCGTAGAGAAAAGAAAGTCTCTAGGATGTTCGATGGATGGCGCGCACGCGTTCCTGTAACGCTATTGGTCGGCAGCGTAAGGGCGGCAAGCTGTATTCTTTGATTAATACTAAATCATTTAGTTTTTGAATTTCGCAAGTTACCCGCCACTTGGTACGCTGTTGGAGCTCAACCACGTGCTCAGAAGATCATCGCCTCCAGAAGTGTTGTTTTATTTTCTCCAGCCGTTGATATCGATCTAGAAGTTGCATGTGTGTGCCAAATAGCATCACAATTAGAAACTAAAAATTTACCAACTTCTTTAGAGGCAGCTACAAAATTTCGACCATTATCACAATATATAATTTTAAGCATTTCTTTACAAACAATAAATCTTTTTTATGTTAATAAAAATGCATCCTTACTTAATTCGGATTGTGCGGGACAGATAATACCCATTAGTTTTTATTTGTGTTTAGTATAATTGATACGAAAATAATAGTTTTAATTTAGTTCTTTAACTTGCAACATTGATTCCTTAACTTGTAACATTGTCCGTCTCATGTCACTAGATAGAACGAACAAAGAACGAAATAATATCCAAAGAGAATTTTTAACTTTGATATAGAATTGTCCTTGACCATAAAGATTACAACGCAAATAGTATCTTTAACTTTTATTTAGTAAAATTGATTTATATAGTATATTAATAGTTATGAATAGTGAAATGTTAAATAACAAAGTGATTTATGAGACATTTTCACTTATCTTTCGTGCCTTAGATACTAAGTTTGTATAATTCTAAATTCATTGTCGTAATTAGTTCAGCGACAAGACACTAAAAACTTGTCTCTGAGATCGCGATGTTTTTTGATTATATTTCCAATAATTGTTAAAAGTACGTGTAAATAGTATTGTTAATACACTTCTATATGGTTATACAATATCTATAGCATAATAGCTCTTAGTAATATTGCATTGTTTAGCCGTAATTTGTAATTGAAATCTGATAGGCACGGTATGTACGCGCCTTAGAACATTCCTATTGGTCAGAATTGTATATAATGTAATAGCACTGTTGCCAATTTAGTGGATTTACCCCAAAATTTAGGGAGAAATAAGTGGGGTAGCGGTATTTACCCGACTTCCCAATAAGGAGGGTTATGTGTTTTAAAGACTTTTTTTGGGGAAAACCAGAGTAGTCTATATCAGTCAAAGTCCATAGCAGCGGCACGCGAGCGAATCAATGTTGACCGCTCGCACATGATTGGTTTTCATTCAGGAATGTTAAAATTAGTGATAATCATTTTATGGGTTTTTTATAATAATTTAGGGAATTTATAAATATAGGGTTGACAATATTGCTAAAATAAAATTGACCAATAGCGACAGGTTATTTCGATTTAGATGGTGTATCCGGACTATACTATAGGAATTAACGGTTTTTCGACGGGTATAAATACAACTGTAACCGAGTACTGAGCGGATTCGATCAAGATACTTGAGCCTAGCTCGTACTGATGGATCTCTCTCAGTAATTGAATGTACCCATGTTCTTACTGAAATATATACACTAGTCAGTCACTGATATAGTTTTATTACTATTCCTCAAACTGCGTTACCCTCCGACCTACCTCAGGCAGGTACCAGGCTTCAGGGCAAGCCGGCGCACGAATGTGCAGAGTATCTCTGTACATTTAATGATCCTTCGAGAGCCGGATACGTAAGGATTTATCCTGGCGTTCTGCTCTAGCGCATTGGTACCTGAGGAGGAGTACAGTGTATATAGGTATAGTACTCCCTGACGATGCCGGTAACTCGGTCGGAAGGGAAGGGTCGCAAAGCTCCGTCGATGACGAACCCGGCGCCGCCTGCTAGTATGACTGTCACAACGACGGTTGGAACCAGGCCGGTGTCGGAAGTAGTTTGCGAGGGGCCGCCGGCGACTATGGTAGAGTCCCACGACACGGCCACGCCGAGGTCGGACTATAAAAAAGTTATAGCAGTATCCCGTGCCGAAAATAGTGGCATGGGGTCAACTCGCTCTATAGCGAATATCGGCCTTGCTTCCGCGGCCGCGACGGTGCCGATCGGGTCGTCGTATCGACGCCCTGAGGAGCCCGAAGTGGTGCGGGACCTTGGTATTATAGAGTCCCACGACACGGCTACGCCGAGCTCGGACTATAAAAAAGTAATAGCAGTACCCCGTGCCGAATATAGTGGCATGGGGTCAACTCGCTCTATAGCGAATATCGGCCTTGCTTCCGCGGCCGCGACAGTGCCGATCGGGTCGTCGTATCGATGCCCTGAGGAGCCTGAAGTGGTGCGGGACCTTGGTATAGTGGAGTCCCACGGCACGGTTACGCCGAGGCCGGACTATAAAAAAGATATAGAAAAGAAAAAAAAAAAGAAAAGAAAACGTTTATTTTGTTGCGATTTGGGCACAGACTACATAACAACAATTACATTGATATTTATTATCAGTAGGCAAAAATACAAATAAGTTGGCGCTCGCGCTTCTCTGTGAATGTCTATAGGTCTCGCCGTTTTTATGGCTTAGGGCTGCGTCGTGCGACCAATCAGACATGCAGGCGAGACGCGCTGAGAGGCTGCCGGGCGGCAATGCGGGGCGCGGGGCGGCGCAGCGGCTCGCTCCCGTACCAAAAGTCATTGTTATTATATTACACATTCATTATTATTCGCTATGCGCGTGAGTGAACCACTCGCGCTCCGCAGCGCCTTACTAAACACAACAATTGCCAAATCGTTTTACCGGTACGCACCATTCGTCCATGCAACAAGCAACGAACAAATTAAATATATAATTCTGGAAGACATTTGACAGACATCAGACATTTGTGTATCCGGCGAGGACCCGTCAGCCATTTGTTATATGGAAATCACGATCGTGTTTGCCCGGCGAGACAGCAACACTTAACCTGTTTAGCCACACCAGAAAGGTATGTACAGTTGTACCGATCACAAGGTTATGAGAGTAGTGTAACCTAATGATATATTTAGTTTTATTTATTTAAATATGTTTCAGGTCACCAGTTTGTCGCTATTTCTCCACACAAACACGCCGTAGAAGCAGCTGCTAATGCCGCGCGTCGTCGCCGTATACACATATGGTAACACATCAACCAGTGGAGGTACCTTAGCCAGACTAGTGATCGAAGCCTGTCACTTTCCTACATCTATACTATTTACACGGTATACATAGGAAAAAAAGTAATTATAAAGGTAAAACCATTATGACTATATTCAATGTTGAGTTGATGGAGAATGCAGTGTGCGCCCCAGTCCCAACAAAAAAAGATGTTACTCAGCATAATACTGCATCACAATAAGGCGACACAGAGCTGATTTTCAGTAACACCTAATTTAAACGCAGCGTTAGCTCAACAGCTGCAGATAATAGCCTGTAAATAGGTACTAGTTAGCGTACATAGCTCAAAAGATATTGTTCCATACCTGTGTGTGTATTTATGCTTTATATCTAATTGTATAGGTACCTATACAATTAGATATAAAGCATAAATACACATCTATGTGTATAGGTACCTATACAATTAGATATAAAGCATAAATACACACACAGGTATGGAACAATATCTTTTGAGCTATGTACGCTAACTATAGTATGACCATTAGTGCTGTGCACTCCCTGAGGTATGCGCGCGGTGAGACGGGGGGGTTAGAATCGGCTGCTGCGCTGTCAGTGCGCCGTCAACGCTTGTGACGGCAGGTAGTGTTATTTGTATCGGACTGTCTATGTCAGACGCACACGAGATAAATATTCAAAGATGGGTCGTGCGTTATCTCGTGATATGAAGACTGTCATTTTTAAGGTGGCTGAATATTTTAAGAAAAGAAAAGCAGACAAAGAAAGCTTTGAATTTAAAAATGACGTGAATATTGCTAAAATCGTTGCGGAGGCTACGGGATACAGCAAAAGAACCGTACATAATGTGATTTCTGCGGGCTATTTATCAATTGAAAATTCAAGCCAATTAAAATTTCAATCGCCAAAAAAACCAAAAGTTCTAAAGAAAAAACACGTTGTGGATGATTTTGACCTTGGAGTTATCAGAAGAAAAATTCATCAGTTTTACGAAGTTGAAAAAAAAATACCAAGTGTCCGTAAGTTACTATCAAGTTTGAGACAGGATGGCATATTGAATTGTGGACGGGAATATTTAAGACAGCTTTTACACAAAATGGGCTACCGTTACAAAAAATGCAAATCAAAGAGACATCTCCTTATAGAGCAGCCTAATATTACAGTGTGGCGGAAAAAATATCTTACACAAATCAGAAATTACAGAACGGAAAACCGAAACATATATTTTCTTGATGAAACATACATCAACGCCAGTCACCATGCCAGCAAATGTTGGCAATCATCGTCAGAACCCGGTATTCATGCTGATATTGGGAAAGGACGGCGACTAGTAATACTCCACGCTGGGTGTCGAAATGGCTTAGTGGATGATACATTGACTATATTCAAATCCGATGCTAGAACCGGTGACTATCATGGAGATATGAGCGGACCTACTTTTTATAAGTGGGTAGATGAAAAGTTAAAAGATAAGTTGCTGCCGAATTCTGTGGTTGTAATGGACAACGCGTCTTACCACAGCGTTCAGATTGAGAAGAAACCAACTATATCAAGCCTCAAAAGTGAAATGCAGAACTGGTTGCTACGCCATAATGTAGAATTTTCAGGAACCATGTCAAAGGCTCAACTGCTACTTCTTATCAAAAATACACAAAAAGAACCCGTGTATAGAATTGACGAACTCCTGAAAGCCAGTGGACACACTGTTCTGCGTTTACCTCCGTACCATCCAGATTTAAATCCAATCGAGTTGGTCTGGGCTGATATTAAAAACAACATAGCCCAAAACTATATTAATTCTTCTCTAGACGAAAAGATAATCTTATTGGATAAATTGTTTTCGGAATTCACGGCGGAAAAATGGCAGAAATGCGACGATCATGTCCAGAAAAATGAAAATGATTACTGGAGTCGCGATAGTAGGTTCGATAATGTTATCGATTCATTC
This sequence comes from Herminia tarsipennalis, assembly GCA_945859575.2. NCBI lineage: Eukaryota > Metazoa > Arthropoda > Insecta > Lepidoptera > Erebidae > Herminia > Herminia tarsipennalis. The sequence continues at coordinate 24,152,083 of OX243834.2, read as the reverse complement.
ATAATAAATTTGCAAGACTCTGATTCAAGTTCCGGTGGCGAAGAGGAAGATGAAGATGATGACGAAATGGAAGATGAAGTTGAAACAGAATCTATGTCAGAATAACTTTCGTTAGAATATATAATTGTTTGTAAATATAAAAAATGTTTAATAAAACAAGTCCTGTTGTGAATTATAACTTTCAATTCTTATTTATCACCTGCATATTTTTAATAAAATATGAGTATATTTGGGTTACATTTTAATCAACAAAGTAAGTATATATTACAGATAGATAGCCTCCGACCAACGCAACGTCCCGCCACAAGTCTTGCCTTAGAAATGCAAACTGATATCGTAAGATCTGTCCGACATGTATCGACCTCATGTGAACTCATGCACTTTTTTCTTCGCCCCCCACCTCGCCGTGCATACCTCAGGGAGTGCACAGCACTAATGGCCACACTATAGTACCTATTTACAGGCTATTATCTGCAGCTGTTGAGCTAACGCTGCGTTTAAATTAGGTGTTACTGAAAATCAGCTCTGTGTCGCCTTATTGTGATGCAGTATTATGCTGAGTAACATCTTTTTTTGTTGGGACTGGGGCGCACACTGCATTCTCCATCAACTACATCCATTCAACATAATAGTGTGCAATAAAATATGTAAATAATAAAATAAATTGGTATAATATATAAAATTAATTAATATTTATGTAAATGTATTCCTATTACATCAAAAGTGTATTATGAAATAAATAAATTGAGTGCCTAAAATTTGAATGAAATAAAAATAAAATAAAAATTAATAGTTAAAATAAATAATAAATATTCAGATGAGATTGATGCCAAAATTGTTTAAGGATTTAATTATTTAATATAGCAGTATCCCGTGCCGAATATAGTGGCATGGGGTCAACTCGCTCTAAAGCGAAATCTCATAGAAAAGCGAAAGCTAAAGCACATTTACTACGCCTTCAAATAAAGCTAGCCACAGCTAGAGTCGCCGAGCTAGAAGCCGAAGATTCAGATGAAGACGTCAAGGACAGTATCTCTGAATATAGTAAAACGACAATAGATACTCGTGTGGATAAGTGGCTGGACGATCAAACCCCGTCAGCTGTAATAGTCAATTCACAAGGTACGCTGTCTCAAGATAATTTAGTGAAACAAGAACTTCGTGTCCGACAGCCGCCTCTACCTCAAACACAGTCAGTAGCGGCGGGAGCCTGCGTGCCTGTTAACCAGCCAGACTTTAGTGAGCTAGCATCCGCTATCACGCTAGCAGTTAAAGCTGCACAGCGCCCAAAGTTTATAGAGCTGCCCTACTTTAACGGAAGTCATCAAGAGTGGTTACCTTTTCGAGCTGCTTACTACGAGACCGAAACCCTGTTCTCGCAAGTTGAGAACATTAATCGCTTACGAAGAAACTTGAAAGGGAAAGCTAAGGAAGCGGTCGAAGGTCTATTAATAACCAACGCACACCCGTTAGCTGTCATGAAGACTTTAGAGACCCGATTCGGAAGACCAGAATCTATAGCTATGGTTGAAATGAGATATGTGTATATTCTCCACTAAAGTGACGAATGTAGTGTCTACACTTCGAACATTAAAGTGCGCTCACTTTATGCACAATCCCGAGATAATGATGACGATGGTGGACAAGTTAATTCCAACTATGCGTTATAGATTTTCCGACTTCGCAGCTACACAACCCATAGAAGATCCTGAATTAGAAAAGTTTGAGAAATTCTTACAAAGAGAGGCCGACTTATGCGGCAGATATGCGCAGCCTGAATATGTCACGCCGTACGCCGTTACGCCGCGCCCTACAGTACAACAGAGACGTCCGCAGACCATCCACACAGTAATAGAAAGACCGCTTAATAGTATATACAGTCCACATAATAGTATAGAAAGTGCACATAATAGTATAGAAAGTGCACATAATAGTATAGAAAGTGTACATAATAGTATAGAAAGTGTACATAATAGTAAAGAAAGTCCACATAATAGTATAGAAAGTCCACATAATAGTATAGAAAGTCCACATAATAGTACAGAAAGTTCACTTAATAGTATAGAAAAGTGTTCGTTGTGTGATATACCGGGACACAAAATAGAAGATTGTTGAAAGTTCCAACAGGAAACAGTAAATAGAAGGTGGGAAATAGCGAAAGCTCGAAATATGTGTTATCGATGTTTACATAATAGAGATAGAACCCACAAGTGCCCGAAAATAGTGTGCAGTATAGATAGTTGCAAAAAAACGCATAACAAACAGTTGCACTATGAAAAGAAAAATAGTGATACTATAGAGGAATTACAAACAATCAATAACATCAACCTTGTGTGGTCACAGACATCAGATGACAACAAGAAAATAGATACGTCTGGTAAACAAGATTTAGATTTAAATTGCATCATAGGCAAAAAGATAGAAATAGAGTACACCGTCAATAGCAAACCACTGACTCATGTCTCAGTCAGTGAAGAAGTTCCTGAAGCACTCACCCCAAACCACTCTCTCCTTGGTGGGCCTGGGCGAGTGCCAATCCAAGGCGATTTAATCGAGAGGGATACAATCTCATCGAGTTGGCGAGCTTCGCAATGGCTAGCAGATATCTTCTGGCCGAGATAGCTGCGCGAGTATCTACCCGAGCTGCAACACCGGCGGAAGACACACACACACGGACGAGGCGCTATATAGTATATATAGTAGGCGCGATATAGTTTTATTACTATTCCTCAAACTGCGTTACCCTCCGACCTACCTCAGGCAGGTACCAGGCTTCAGGGCAAGCCGGCGCACGAATGTGCAGAGTATCTCTGTACACGGATACTAGTAGACGAACAAAGAGCTCATTGATGTGTGACGATTTTTGATTTATCAGTGTATGCGTGAGCTAGTAACGAGATGTCTAAAAGCGATAGGTACTATTACTAATATGCCTAGTATATACTAGGCATATTAGTAAGTTTATACAATATACCCGATTTAGTTATCCACCATTGTGTTGTTGTATTATAGTTAAATAATTCACATTTTTAATGTGACATGCGTAGGTAAGGCATGTCCCAGTAACATTAAAAATAAAATAAATAAAAATACTACGAAAATATTTTATTGAGTACATAACGCAAATAATGTTTTGTTACAACTTAGGTCTTCCGACTCCAAAAAAACTTGTGTTTTGGCAGTCGGGGTCCCGTCTTGGTCGGGCTATCATTCTTAGCCATTTTTTTCTAATCATAGGATCTACCGGAAATCTGTAGGTACAGTAAAAATTGTATGTAACCGATGCAAATAGGTACTGTTGTCCTCAATATATATAAAATATATATATATATATATATATATATATATATATATGTCGTTTTATATGCTAGAAATTATTTCATCGATAACGATTAGTCAAACCCCAGTGTAAATGTAACAAAACAAGATTAAGATCGTATTTACTATGACGGTTTTCATATAAATTTCTTCGAAATAAACATAAATAAAATCTACTAAGCCAATGGCAACTTACCTTTTTTTTTTTTTTTTTTTATAGATGGGAAATCATCATATGACTTCTCCCGCTGTGGGCACGAGCGGGAGGGCGTGTCAGACTCCTACTGACTAAAACCCATCTGTGTTCCTTCTTTCGCCCTGGTGTTCCGGGAGCACGGTAACTCTTTCGAACGATCCCGCACTCCCGGTGGGCGTCGGCCCAATGGGGCCCCGTCGCTTGCTGACACCTCTTTGAGGCGCGCCGTCAACCTGGCCTAGTCCTAAGCTGGACGGCAAGCTACCCACTGCTCGTCGTCCTCAGGCCTGCGCCTAGGGTGGCCGGATGTCGTCCTTGTCACCCGTCGCCCGGGGCGTATCGCGGGGCGGCGGGGGCGTGAGGACCGACTATCTCTCACGCGTTCCGCCGTCTCCTTTTGCAGCATCACCTCCTCGCAAAAGGAGACGACTGCCTCCCATTCCCTCTCACTCCGCAGCGCTACCACAAGGGCAAGTCGCTGCTTGGCCCAAGCGGGGCACACCTCCACCGTATGCTCCACCGTGTCCTCCGGCCGGTCACCGCAATGGTGGCACACGGGAGTTTCCTCCCGCTTAATGCGATGCAGGTACCTCCCGAAACACCCGTGTCCGGTGAGCACCTGCGTCAGGCGGTAGGTGAGGACGCCATGGCGCCTCTCCAGCCACTCCTCAAAGAGAGGACTTACCGCCGCTATCGCAGAATGGCCTGCTTGTGGCTGCGACAGTCGTTCTCTCCACGACGCCATGAGATCGAGGCGGAGCTACCTCCGACGTGCAGCAATTTGTCGCGGCAGCGGAGTTTCGCCCCAGTGTAGCGCCTCCTCTCGCCACTCGTAAGCGAGTGCGAGGGCTATCGCCTCCAGATCCCATGGCGCCATTCCGGCAAGAGGCAAGCCGCCTCGCGGGAGACCGTGCGGTATCCCCGGATGACCCTGTTGGCTGTCACCTTTTGGGGCGCATTCAGGAAGTGGGCGGCTCGTCGCCCCAAAGAACGTGCCCATACTGGAGCCCCATATAGGGCCATCGACCGCACGATCCCCGCGTATAGCCTTCGGCAGGGGGCGTTTGGACCCCTCAAATTGGGAAGGAGCCGTTTTAACGCGGCCCCAGCCCGTTCCAATTTGGGAGCCAAACGTCGAAAATGCTCTACGAAGTTCCACCGGCTGTCGAGGACGAGTCCCAGGTACTTCATCGTCAACTCGACGCTGATGTGAACACCCCCTACTGCTACCTGGAAACCCGGGGTGGCCCGTTCCATCGGCCATAAAAGCACATGGCCTCGGACTTGTGCAGAGCCACCTCAAGACCCAGTCGCCGAATTCGGTTAATGACCGTCGCAACCCCGCATGCTATCGCGGCGGTCGCCGCTGGGTACGACCTCCCCTGTGCCAGGACCAGCGTGTCGTCGGCGTAGCACACTACGCTGACACAGCTGGGGAGGTCAGCACGCAGAACCCAGTCGTAGCCGATGTTCCACAGAAGCGGTCCCAGAACCGATCCCTGTGGAACACCGCACGACATCTATCGCCGGTTACAGTCCCCGTTAGGACCGGGGTAGATGACGGCCCTGTGAGTGAGATAGGCCCCGACCACGCGACGGAGGTAGATCGGCACCCGGAAATACCGAAGTGCCTCCTCAATGCAACTCCAGGGCAAGGTGTTGAAGGCATTGGCAATGTCTAGAGACACCGCCAAGACGACCCTACCCCGGGACACCGCATCCCCCGTCGTAAGAGCACGGACGCGCATGATGGCATCGACCGTGGAGCGCCGCTTGCGAAAGCCGAACTGCATCTCCGATAGGTTCGGTCCAGCCCCTGACAGGTGCGCGACGAGGCGGTCTGAAATTACTCTCTCAAAGAGCTTGCCCACCTCATCAAGCAGCACTATGGGCCGGTATGCCGACGGAGAGTCCGTAGGGCGTCCTGGCTTCCGTATCAGGACCAGCTTCCCCGTTTTCCAAAGAAGCGGGAACTGGCCCCTCTCCAGGCAGGCGCTCATAAGCCCCCTCAGTCGAGGTCCGAGAGCTTCTAAGGCCAGGACCAAGGCTTTTCCTGGAATGCCATCGGGTCCTAGGGCGGTATTCTTGGCCTTCAGGCTACCTACCGCCGCCCTCAAATCAACCCCAGTAACTTCTGGAACATTGTCGTCGTTCGAATCGTCCGCTACGGGGATCGTAGTACGCGGAGCCATGCACGGGGGAGTATGCTCTGCGCGCGCTGGGAACAAAGCGCTTACCCTCCACTAGCTCGGGTCGGAGACTCTGCGTCAGTGGGGGGGGCCACGGACGAAGCTTGTCCCGCACCATCTTATACGGGCGCCCCCACGGGTCCCTGTCGAGAGTCTCCATCATTTCCTGGCGGGCGAGGTTCTTGGCCCGCCTGACTGCCTCCTGAAGGGTGGTCTTCGCTGCTTTGTATCCCGCGTACAGTTCCCCCTCCCTAGCCTCCGCATTTTGAGGGCGGATGCGTAGCCTGCGATGTCTGGTGTACCGGCGGCGCGCAGCGACGCACGCCTCGCGTAGTGAGGCTAGCTCCCGCGACCACCAATGCACCTGACGCCGAGTGCGACCTGGCCGGACTCGAGGCATTGCCACGTCGCATACCTGCGACATGGCCTTCTGAAACCACTGTGCCTCGCCATTGACGCCGGCAGGCCTGTCCGGTGATGGCACCCAGGCCTGCACGATTGAGGCCTCCAGAAACAGCTCTTTGTCCAGCCGCTTCAACGCCCACCGCGGACCACTTGGGGCCTGTGGCACCGACGCGCTTGAGGCCGGGGCGGAGATGTCGAACCGAATGTACCGGTGGTCGGAATAAGTCTCTACCTCCTCCACCACGCGTCAGTCCACTACGCGCGGTGACAGTGCGGGGCTGGCGAACGACATATCCACCACCGATTCGCCCCGCATTCGCACTAGCGCGGGGACAGAACCCTGGTTTAGGACCACCAAGCCTGTCTCCAAGGCCCAACCCTCTACCATCCTGCCTCGCACATCCGTGCACCGGGAACCCCAAGCCAAGTTCTTGGCGTTGAAGTCCCCGAGCACCAGTACGGGCAAGGAGTGGTACCTAACAACGACCACACTCAATTCCCTGAGGGAGTTCTGGAAGTCAGCGAGAGGTCGGTTTGGAGAAAAGTAGACCCCAACTACCAAGATCTCCCCGAACCTGGCTGCGACACACCCCTGTCCCTTACTGACATTTTCAAGGGACGGGGTACCGGCGGCGGCCGACGACATAATGACTACCGAGCCGCTAAGGTCCTCCACCCAGTCATCCCTGGGCGGGACAAAATACGGCTCGGAGACCACGGCGATGTTTATTGACCACTGCGCCATACTCTGGATCAAGAGATCCTGTGCGCAGGCGCAGTGGTTAATATTCGCCTGGAGAAGGCGTAATGAGGCCATTATTAACACTCCATTACTTCCTCCTCCCTGGCCCCCAGTGATGATACCGCCGCAGAATTTGCGGCGGAGGGCGTGGCGGCAGCAATGTGTGCGGCAGAATTGGCGGCGGCGCCGTCTGCAGCGGGAACTACGGAGGCGGCGGGGCGTCTCCCCCTGCCCCTGGATTTGGCCGAAGAGGCCGAAGAGGCGCAAGCCCCACTCCCTGCCCGGTGCTGGACAGGCTTGCCAGCCGCTGCACAGGCAACACAGTGTGGCGCGGCGTTACACGAGCCGGCCTTGTGCCCGGGCTGACCACAGCGGAAACATAAGTCGCTGCGGTCCACTCCCTCGGTGCACCGAACACCCACGTGGTGCCCCACGTGGCACCGGAAGCACGTCAAGGGTCTGGGCTCGAGTAGTTTAACTCACGCCGATATCCAGCCCACCAAAAGCCTACCGCGCTCCATTACGGCTTTAGCCGCCGTGACGGGGCAGCTCACCGTAACGGTTCGCATGCCCGTGAAATTAGAACGGATGGTGCCCACCTTAACCTGCTCGGCAGGACACCCACCCACCCCGGCGACGGCAGTTGCGATCTCCACAGCCGTGACGGAGTCGTCCAGGCCCAGAACTCGCATGTCTGCGCGCTTCGTGGGCCTGGACACTCGGGCCTCTTCCGCATTTATGGCCGCCTTGAGCTTTTCTGCCAGGGCGTCAGCGGTGGGACCGCTATCGACACCGTAGACCTCTAGCATTTGGGCCCCCGTTGCGGTAAAATTTAGCCGGAGACCCTCGGTTATCCCAAGCTCCCGGAGGTCCACCTCCTGCCGCGCCTTGGAGATCACGTCGCCATAGGCGTGACCTATGGCGACGTGATCTTGACTTCGAGGCGGCCATAAATGCGGAAGAGGCCCGAGTGTCTCGTTTTTCTGCTTCTGGCTGTAGTGTGATCACTACAGCTGCAGACCTCGGGGCGCGAAACTGAGCCGCGACGCGTTTCTCCTTGCGACGCTGTCGTTGCAGCCGCTTTCTGGCCGCTTTGCGCACCCTCTTCTTCTCCCCGACCACTTGCCATTCGGTGTCGGTCGCAGGGGGCTTTCGAGTCGGGAGCTGGCAGCTCGCTACCTGGGTCGCCTTTTGGTCTTGGCGGTCCCGCTTACCTGACGCTGCGGGTATCGGGTTGACTGTGGCGGGTGGAGGCCTGCGTGCAGTCTGGACAGATTGCCCAGAGCCGGCTGCAACAACCGAGGTGTACGACCTTCCCCTCAACCCCAGCTCTTGTCGGAAGGCATCCAGCTCCCGCCGCACCAGCTCCAAAATTTGGTCCTGTGGAGCAGGCTGGCTTCGTTTCTGATGCCTCTGCTGCTGCTGCCACTGCCGTTGTTGTTGGTGCGGTCGTGACTCCGGGGAAGGCTGACTTTGGGAGCCAACATCTCGGTACCACCCTGGGGAATAGTTTTGCCATCTGCCTTATTCATTTTTGTCCTGTGAAGGGTGAGGTCCCTGTCTCCCCTGTATCGTCTTTTTTTTTTTTTTTTATATATTTTACCTCCCCATGTTTGCTACCTCACCCAGTCACGTCTAGTAACCAGACGCGTAACGGTGAGCGAGCCCTCCTTAGTTATAATAATAATAATAATAATAATCTTTATTGGCACCAAAGAAAATCCTAATTACAATAATATTTGAGGCTCTGACTCCTGTGCTAGTTATATAACTGTGTTACAGGAGTCAGTTGCTTCTCCACTAATTCAACTAATTACATTAAAAATTTAGGCAAAAATAATAAACAAAATGAATAATTAAATTGAAAGAAATATAAAAACTAATTCTAATTATATTAAAATTAATATAAATATAGGACCAAATAATTAATAAAATTAGAATGAATATAAAGCAAATAGTTAATTAAATTAATAATAAATATTTATAAAAGCAAATAAAAAAATAAAAACCAAAAGGGGATTATGCGATTTTACTGTGGGTGGGTAGGTAAAGAAATGTTGAACTAAGCGGAGGTGTCGCTTAGTGTGTAGTGATTGAGCGAGTGTTTAGGCGTGAGTATGTGTGTGTGTGTGAGTGTGTTTGTGTTTGTGATAGAATGCGTGTATTATATTGGAGTGGCGGGCGGTGCGGAGCGTAGTGCAATATGTTATGAACATATGGTTGCGTGGTGTAAGTGAGAAGTTGTGGCGAGTATTTGAATAGTAGCACTTGGGTTATATTATTGGTATCTATTTGAGTAGTAGTTCTGTGTCTGCGTGATTAAGAGTGAGTAGCCATTGCTGAAGAGCGTTTTTGCAACGTTTGAATGGGAGTGAGTAGATACGTATGAGAGTGTTGACCTTGTTGCAGTAACATAAAATTGTCGCCTAGCGAGTGCGGATCGGTGTGGTTCTAAATTGCAGACTGTTAGTCTTCTAGTTTGTTTCTTCTGGTGGAAAGTTACGGTTGTGTGTTTCTTTAATATGGTACGAAGTACGTAGAGCTGTCTAACTGTCAGGATCTTACATTCACCATACAGCAAAGCAGTGGAAAATCGACGCGGCTTTCGAGTCATGACTTTTAGGATGGCTCTTTGAGCTCGCTCCAGACGCAGGATTGAAGTTGCGTCGGTTCCGCCCCATGACGAAGTGCAGTACTGTAGTAACGACTGTACTAGAGCTGAGTATACCATTTCAACGGTTTCGTGATCAGTACAGCGGGACAGTTTGCCGAAGATTGGAATCTGTCCGGCATGAGTAGCTCTACCGGCATAGCTCCAAGGATCGTCAAGACACTCAAGCCCCACCACGGTGACAACGTGGGAACACGGGTGGGGATGGCAACTTACCTGTGAAATGAATAATTCCCTGGGCTATTACGATAGGTAACAAAAAAAAATCCAAATTGCAGAAAAAAGGCTAGTCGGTTGGGGCGAAGGTCCGGCAGGCAGACGGATGGTTTCTAACTGCAGGTCTTGTAGTATAAAAACTGTTTCTCGAGCAGTATGAAGTCTTTCGTTATCATGGAACAATAATGGTGAAGATTGATTAATGACTCGGGGCCTGTTTTGCTAGGAGTTTCGTCTTTTCGAAAATATCATTTCGAACACACGGCACAGTCATGTGCGGATTCAGAATCCCAGAACTTTGTTCAGGGAGGGGCAACATTTGGCTCAACCGGCCAAGTGTGAATCACTCGCATGACGTTGAGGGTTTGTATTTCATTCAAAGTGGAAGGTGGGGGGGGGGGCAATAGCCTAACAAAACACGGTAGGTAAAACAAGGAAAAGCAAGCAGTACAAGGTGTAACAGAAAGATGTAACATGGGCAAATTTTATCATGGGCAAACAAGATTGCGTAGAGATTGCTCGTCACGTGGAGGAAATTCGGAAGCAGAAGAGAAGAAGAAGAAATAAAACAGATCTTTAGAATTTACTAATGTAAATTCTAAAGATCTGTTTTATTTCTTCTTTTTAAATTGATCACTTTTATTTGATAAATAAAAGCGTGGTTAAAAATATCGTGATTTTTAGAGGAACCTTGAATGATACAATAATTATACCTAATAATTACGTTCTTTATGTAAAGACCCTTGAATTGGCTAAACGTTTTTGATACACAGATACATTTTCAACCGACTTCAAAAAGGAGGAGGTTCTCAATTCGACTATATGTTTTTTTTTTTTTGTACGTTTGTTCACCGATTACGCAAAGACGGCTGGACCGATTTAAAAATTTTTTTTGTGTTTGAAAGGGTATACTTCCAAGTTGGTCCCATTGTCATCAGATCACGATCTGATGATGGGATCCTGGAGAAATCGAGGGAACTCTTAAAAGGCATACCTACAGTGATTTAGGTATATTTCATAGTGATTCGTGCATTTACTCTTAAAAAGCACCAATTGGTGAAGTGGAACTGATGATGAAGACCACAAATGATGAGCCACATTTTGAAGTTGGTGCCGAATAAAAACATTTCATGGCACCAACTTCAAAATGTTTAATTTGTTTTTGTTATTCTAAGTGTATTATTTTTTGCTTTTTAGTTGCCTTGTAGGTATTTAGTTTTGAAGTCGGTAATATTTTTTTGTTAAAAAGTTTTTATATAGATCTACCTATCAAGGTTAGTACCTAAAAACCAAAGTCCATTTTTCGTTTGTAAAAACCTCAAAACTAACCAAAGATACGAAAATGGTGTCGTTTTCGTATCTTTCTTATGTTACATACACACATACAATCCGACGACAATCCCACATTGCTAGTTATCTTTTAAAAAAATCTATATATATACTTTTGGAGATATAAGCTACCTATAAGGTACCTATAAGGTATCTAGAGAAGAGTTCACGAATAATATTATACTTTTTTGTAACAATGTAATATTATTTTAAGCTTTGAGACTCACAACATTGTAGACCATGTGTTGTGCCTACTGCTGCCTACCCTGTTATATTACGTATTATAAGAGATGTGTGATCTGAATATCCCGCGACATGCGGCCTAAACGCCTTCTAAAATGTAAACCTAGGTACTTCCAAGCTGCTACTTATTGCTAGTAACAAATGCATATCACGAAGAGTCGTGATATGCATTTGTCTTAGCGACAATCAGAAATCTTAGAAGGCCTTAGGAACCATTCTTTAAATAACCCACTTATGTACTTTCTACTATAGTTATTTTAACCTACCTACTTTAAAAGTGTGGCCTAAGAGTTTCTTAGCAACTTCTTCTCATGAGCTTTAAATTTGGAAGGTTTTTTGATGTTCTGAATTTGATTTAGAAAAATAAAGGGGTAGGTATTTGTGTTTGGGAAGGCGCGTTAAGTTGTCGATTTTCATTAACTCACTAACGGATAAGTATGACGTAGATACGTATCTGACAACGGAACTAATCTTAGAAAGATATTGTTGACTTTTTTTTGCAAAGGTATTTTGACTAACGTTTTTTGCAAAGGTATTTCGACTAACGTTTTTTGCAAAGGTATCTTGACTAACGTTTTTTGAAAAGGTATTTGGAATAACTTTTTTTGTAAAGGTATTTCGACTAACGTTGTTTGCAAAGTATTTCAACTAACATTTTTTGCGAAGGTATTTTGACTAAGGTTTTTTGCAAAGGTATATCGACTAACGTTTTTTGCAAAGGTATTTCGACTAACGTTTTTTGCAAAAGTATTTTATACCTTACGAGTATGGATTAAAATCAAGTTATGCAAAACTAATTATCAAGTAGTGCAGTTCATTAGACACACTTTTATATCTATCGATTTATTAGTTCGGAATTCATTACTTTCCTAACAAATTTTAGACAGGTACTTAAATCTAATCCTATATCAGCTGACGAATTTTAGTGATCGTGTAGCGGCTAAAGAGGCCATATAACTGTTTAGTAGCGGCCAGCTTTGCCGTAAGCCTTTAAATGTAGTGACAGCATTTTATTTTGATTTACAGAATACGCAATTATATTGTATTATTTAAATAATAATAGAAGATCTCCTCACTGGTGACCCCGACGTTTTTGAACACGCAACCAATGTCAACCCAAATGGGTTTTTCCCGTTGGACAGATCGATGGCTAGATTAGTCTGTCCAGTGGGAACTTTTTGTCCCATTGTCCAGATCAGCTCGGCTTTTTCCGTTGGTCAGATCAATGGTTAGATTAGTCTGTCCAGTGGGAAGTCTTTTTTTTATTATTCAGATAGATTACGAAAGTACATTTAAAGTGAAAACTGTTCATGGATGGTTAGATTAGTTTGTCCACTGGGAATAGTGAAAGAAAGTAGATATAAAATGAAAACTGTTATTTTTATTATTAATAATAAAAGACAAAAGATCCTCGCATTTTAGTCGAGCAAGCGAAAAGTTCTAAATTAGTAATTAATTTAGAACTCTTCGCTTGCTCGATTAAAACTTAATTATTACGTTTTAACAAAAAGAAAATGAAGCACGCGAAAAATTTAAAAAAGTTCACTACTCTTTCCGACGTAGTGGGATGAAAAATATATGTTTTATCTTAGACGTTCTAAAAAATGACCTATAGTCAATTCTCCATTTATCAACATCATTTGTGAACTTTGAATGAATTCATCTTTTTTTATATTTTCTTTACTTCGATTACCGGTTACTTTAGAAAAATCATCTTTTAGTAAAATTTTTAATAAATTGACTAATCCAGGACCTTTTCTAGTTATTTTTTTATTTACCTCTTTATGCCAACTTTCTAAAGAGTTGGTGGTTCTGTGTCTCTGGCCAAAAACTGACCAAGTTTCTTTAAAACTAGATTTATCTAACCACTGCTTTTTAAAATATTTTATGAATTGCTGTAAGTTATCAGGAGCATCATTAGTAATATATTGCCAGCCTTCATCTATTAATTGTGGTGGCAGTAGTGGAAGAATACTCGAAAGTGCAACTATACGTTTTGATGATTTTGATTTGGTCAACTTAAGTTTTTTTGCTTGCTTCCAAACGTTATGAGAAAAATGGTAATAACAACCTTTTATTTCTGCACTTGGGTATACATTTTTAAATGCATTAGAAGCAGCAGTTTCATAGTCCAGGGTAAACTTTTTGGGTTCCATATATGGTAATTGTGATCGTAACATGCTAAAAAGACTAATGTAACTTCGTTCCGTTTTGTCGGACATCAATGCATAAATTAATGGAATGATATTAGTGGATTCGATGCTACTACCGATATCACCATGGATGGTATATAGCTGGGAAAATGATGTAAAAGACACACTCTTAAATGTTCCGTCGCAAAAAAAATGTTTCACTTCCTTTAAATATTGTCTCGATTGCGGCGTACAAAAAACAATTATACGATTTTTATGATCAACAAAATCAGCCAAAATAAAATTTCTAAACTCTTCAGGGATCTCCACATCGATAGGGTTGTCGTGAAATAGTTTAGTAACTTTAGCCGCTTTATTTCTCTTCCGATATATAGTACTTTTGACAGATTGAAAAGATGGTATATTATTTGTTAGATGTAAGCCAGAATCTTTCAACTTGGCGACACCCTCTTTAAACACTGTTGGCACTGGTTGAAAATCTTTGCATGCTTGAACCTGCATATTATGCAATGCAAGTTCTATTTCATTTTTGCCAAAATCTTGAACACAAGTGTGATCTTTGGCCTTAATAATTGTATTGCGGTTCTGAAAACATAAGGCACTTATTCTCAATTGATACCATAATATTATATGCACCTATATCCTAACATAATTATACCTACACCTATCCGGTGAAAAAAAGACAGAAACATTTCTTTTGCAAAAAATATCAGTTAACCAACCCCGTGGTTATTAACTATTTCGTTCACTATATTTTGTTTAGTATTTGTTTTTAAGGCGACTTACTGCTGCTGACCGTGTACTCAAGAACCGTGATAGTAAGAAATAATATCACAGTTTGTGAGATTCACTCTGGTGACAGATGAATAGACGGGCAGTGAAATCTAGTAATAGGATTTTGTTTACTAAAGACGACACTAGACAGGCAGGAATTATACTTAAAAACTAGTGACAAACAATATTGTCGAACTATTGTACTTACACGTAACAGGGGATAGTAATAACCACTATACGTACTTGAGCAGTCACAGATCCCACGCAACGATTTTTTTTGTATTGACTGCAAAGCCAAATTTCGTTTCCATTTCTGTAATCTTTGTTTTTGTGAAATTGGTACCCGTTATATAACAAAACAACTCCACCCTTTCTATTAATAAAATAAAGATCCATCTCTACTAATCCTTGTTTTCAATTAAATTATTTAGAATATTAATGAATTTAAGTTGGTAGGTATTACAAATGACATTACATGACACATAGGAAAATTACTTCATAAACAATAATAACACAACTTGTCACATTAAACATAAAACCTATTTAATATTAATATACCTACCGTATACTTATCCGCTAGACCTTTTTGTGTTCAATGGTACTTTCATACACCTACATCACAAGCTGATCTGAACAATGGGAAAAAAATATTCTCACTGGACAGACTAATCTAACCATTGATCTGACCAACGGAAAAAGCCGAGCTGATCTGGACAATGGGACAAAAAGTTCCCACTGGACAGACTGATCTAGCCATCGATCTGTCCAACGGGAAAAACCGACCCAAATTGCCAATGCCGCCGACTCTCGCCAGTCGTTTCGGACTTCCGTCCCGTCAGACTAAGGAGTGAGGGAACAAAGAGTGCACTTATGTCTGTGAAAATACTTGTGCACTATAATCTTTTTCTTCCTTTTCTTTTTTTAAAAAAAATTTAGGAATGTAGGATTGAGTTCCACATTACTAGCAATCTTGTTAAATCCTCCAGCTAAGCTCAAAGGTTTGTGTTAGGAGTGTGTTCACGTCGGTAGTATAATGGGTAGGATTCGATGATATTAGCTGTGACCGAAATTAGATAAGAAAACACACAATTATCTACATTATATTAACGTGTTCAATCCCAGTCTAAGGAAAAACCATCACTACCTATTTCAAAATGGCGTTGTTAAACGGCGGCAAAAATCACTGACTGACGCTAAGTAAAAAATGTCGTCCTATTTATTTTATTAACAGTAAATGGATATGGAACTATTAGACTGATAAAGCAAAGGACGGTCAGTTTCAACGTTATTTAATAAACCACAAGTTATATAACATGTTCCTCTGCGTGACATTCATTTGATCAACACATGGGGCTCCTGCTCACAATATTTACGGTAACTTGATGACGTCAAAGCCTATGATTTATAGTACCTAATATCAGTTAATTAATGAAGTTAATCGTCGTTTGTGTTTGTATTCTAGGTCCGGATAGGTACCACGCTTTCTACCGAGAACTGATTGCGATCTGCCCTGCACTGACTTTAACAAGATTAATCTTAATTATCTAACGTTTAAGTGCCTAGTGCAGTGTCTAAACCCTCACTGTACCAATTAACATTTCTTTTTATCTGTAAAAATGTTTTGTTTTGTGATCGGCAAAAAAACGTTATCTTATTCTTACGAGCATAACCCTGATGTTTTAAATTTATCGGTCAAAATATTTTAAATTATCCAATCGGATCGCGATAAAAGTTATACATACAATATTTTATTTAAATCGGCCCAGCATTTTTGGAGATTTGCGTGTGCAAACGAACAGCCTCTGTAGCTTTTTGCTTATGTCGTACCCCCTAATAGAAAAATGCTGTAATATTGAAGCTTATTGAAATGAAACATAATCTTTTGCGACCAATAATCCTTTATTTGTTAAACTACTAGTTGTCCCAGCGAATTTCGTACCACCCTGTTATTTCTAATTCGTTTTTTTTATTTTTTTTTACGTAAGAACTTTCTACGGAGTTAGAAAAATAAAAAAAAAATAAAAAAAATCGGTAAAGTCGTTCTCCTGTTATCTCGTTACCAAGGCAAATAGGGATTCATTTTTATTTATATAGATTATAAGTTGATTTTTCGTAGATATGAGACGAGGTATTACTGGGTACGATTTAGGCGCCCGCGCCGGTACGACTAAGAGCATGACTACGAGCAACCTTTCCCTATATTAGTACCTACCTATAGAAAAATTTAAGGCAAGATCCGGCGAAGCGTGATAAGGTCGAATAGGTGTGATACTTCTTCATCCACTAACTTCCATAGAAAGCAGCAGACCAGCAGGCTACTAGCATGCAACTAGCATGCAACTAGCATGCACTAGCAATAATAAAAACAAACTAGCTGTGGAGTGACTTTGTACTTAAAGGTCTATCCCCAAATACTTAAACGATACCTATTTTAAGTCGTGCTTGTTTATTTCCGACACCTGTAAGTGATAATGATAGCATAAGAGTTATGCCCGTCCTACACTGCGAGCGTTGCGGGCTTTGTACAGACTCAGTTTAACTTAACGACAATCTTTATAGAAGTGATTCCACTGTAAATGAGCGAACGGAGTGGAGCAAAAGAGTACAAAGAGTTACAAAAGTGGTCATAAAGTTGAGTAGATTTCTTACGGACTCCGTATAGACTCCGCGCGACTCGCAACGCAACATTTAATTGAAATGCTTCCACCGTGAACGAGTAAGAAGAAGCGGACTGAGCGAGTTTAAACCGGGACCCGTTGTGTCATTGTGTCGGGCACTAGTTTTGAACGAACTTTGCTTACACGTCCACCCTCATCGTCGTTCTTGCCCTTTTCTAACTCACTCTTCGAAGCTCGATGACAATGAAAGACAAAACCTTAAAATTTTAATGGAACTCTCAAAACTGAATGATATTTGAGTATTCAGCATTTGTCGACTATTGTTCTGCGTTAGGCTGTTCCTTAAATTGTGTCCCTTTAAATACCTACTACAAACGTACGAAGTAATATTACTAGAACGCGCCCTAATCAAATAAAGAGTAAACATAAACAGAGATAGTTTGAATTTAATGAGTTATTATCACACATGGATGTATCATGCAACAGCCGATATTTGTGTACGTGATACTGCACGTCAATAATATAATTAGATGCTTAGACCAAGGTTCAGATTATAATCTTTATCATCTCTCTTAGGTCTGCTGCATGTGACTGGATGAAAGAGATCAATAAGGCCTAAGGTCGACGCGGCCTTGATGAATGATAATCATTTGTTACATAAGATATTCCAGCTATGTATTGGAATCTATAGTAGATATCATTGTACTTAGATATTGTCGTGGATATATACGTTTGATATGACGATTTGAAATGTCGAATTAATTTTATTTCCTAAACTAATGCAGGAAAGTACGTATTAAAAGTAATAGATACATCTGACGGGAAAGACAGCAACCGGGGCTGACTATATATTGGCTGACCGATAAGAGCGCGGTCGTGCACTTGGCCAAACCTTACTATTACAAACATCGCGGCTCCTTAAAACGTTATACGGCTAGCCAAGTCTGCAATGTCTGTTTGGCAAGCTAAATAATGTTAAGTCGCGTGGTGCCTAAGAAGGGCCTACCTAAGATTAAGACCCTTAATAAAAATAAATATTTAAAAAACTTAATTTAGAATTTTCTAAGCTTTATTTTATATACATTGTATATATTAGTAACCTCTCCCTCATAGTGTTTTTACATTACACTAAACATCAGTTAAAAAAAAATACTCTTTACCACCTACCACTTGTTTCTGAAGTTATGATCTTAACCATCTACAGACTATTTAGAGTAAAATCGTTGTTTATTATGAGGTTTAGGCACCTGTCTTACCAACGGCGAGAAAGCGAGTAGCGAGTAGCGATTATATCGCTCAAGAAACGTACATACATGTAGATCCCGTGTAAACAAGAGAGATACAGATATTAATAGTTGATCGCTAACCGTTTATGCTGCCGGTGAGTACTAGCTCTATACTGCATCTCTTTTGTTTACACAGACGGGTTCTACAAAATTCATCTATTGTATGTTTCTTGAACGATAAATCGATACTCACTTCACGCTCATCGTTGTTGGCGGGACCGGTGCCTTAGGCCCTAAACATGACAACAAAACAATTAAATTATTTGATGTAACGTAAAGAACGGCGGGTCCACGAGCCGTAGGTTATCAGTATTTTAAATATTACCGTGTATAAGTAGTAGCTTATTTTTAATATCCCTAGTAGACATAACTAAGTATGTATATTACTAATATTCTACTATGTTAGTTTAACCTTTACGAAAACGAATTGTACGCACCTTAATCTCTTGCTGAAGCAAATAAAGTTAATTATTGTGTTGCTTTAAATAAGTAGATACAACTTCCTATTAATAGGTAGGGGCAAAGGTATTTCTATATTTTTAATGTATTGTTAGTAATCTAACCTCTTTGGTTGTACTGAATGTAACTGACTGGTTTTAATACCATTAAATGGTGACATTCTGAAGATGCAATAAATAAAAAAACTAGTTCCTGCCATTTTCAATCGTTTTTCATGCAAAATGAACGTAAACGATTCTTAAAAATATTCATTTCAATATCAAGAAAAAAATGATCAAACACATCACCGAATGCAAACGCTGATTGACTCCTATGTTTTAGACTTATATTTCTGGTGTTTAGTGAGTTAGGATAACGTTTTATACACTAAAACCTTCCCAGGAAAATATACACTCAAATAGCGAAAGCCCCATCTAAACTGGATTACTAGTTTTCGAGAAAATTACAAACATACATACATAAAAACAAACATACATACATATCGCTCAAACAGAGAACCAACTTTTATGAAGGCGGTTAAAAATCAAACTGAATGCGGGCGAAGAAGCAGAGAAAAGCTAGTACCTAATCTATATATACCTAGTCTTTTTTTTAATGAAGTAATGTAATACTACTAAAACTTATATGTTGTATTTATTAAAGTCTCAGCAAAATAAAAACAATATTCTATTCAAAATGGCCACCTTTGGCTTTTATACAGGCCTTTAATCTGTCTGGTCACGAATCTATGGATTTACGCACTGTTTCCACTGCTTGCTCCAGAGATTTTTTAAGAGACTCAATGTCGCCGTGTCGATTAGAGCAAGCCATGTCCTCTAAAACTAACCATAATTTGTAGTCTAAAGGGTTGAAGTCTGTGCTAGATGTGGGCCAGTCTTCAGCTCTTATAAAGTCCGGAACGTTGGTTTCAAGCCAGGCTTGGGTAGTTCGTGCCTTGTGACCAGGTGCAGAGGCCTGCTGGAAAGTCCACGGCACATTTTGAAAAAGTGTATTGCTGAGAGGTTTCACAACACGATCCAAGACTGTCTATACACTTTGGCTGAAGTTTTCCCTCCTTTTTCACAAAAATGTAGCTTTGTGACGTCTTGATAAGACACGCCCCACCAAACCATCACTGACGCAGGATGATAACCACGCTGTACCTTTCCGACCACTTTAGCAGCTTCTTTAGAACTGTGAGCGTACACTTTATCATTTTGCTTATTGTAGTGCTCTTCAATCATCATTTTTTTTTCATCGGTAAAGAGGATATTTCTGTGCCTTTCACCTGCGTATCGCGACAGAAGGCGTTTTGATCGATCCACTCCCTTTTAATTGTAAAGATTGATTTAGGGCATGTCCTGTATATCGACGATAAGCACCGTGAAGCTCAGTGCTTATCGTCGATATACAGGAACAAGGTAACAAGGCAAATACTCGTATTAAATAGAGTCTATAGGGTTGTGTTTTTTATAAAACAATGTATAACCCTACCCCTAAGGGCTGATTTATCTATATAATGTTGTCTGGTTACCATAGTACACGCGCTGCTTAGTTTGGAATCAGGTGACGTTGAGTGTGTTGTCCCAAAATATTATTATGTATATCAAAAAAATAATCACAAACTAAACTAAAAATATCTATCAAAGAAACTTAATTGCAACCTGACTTACTTATAATTCGCTAGTCACTAGAAATAAACAACTAAAAAATCAAAACTTTGCTTTGCTATTTAAAAATGATAATCTCAAACAAAATTAAAAAATACCTTTTATAGAAATATAATCAATAACATTGCAACCTGACTTACTTATATGTCACTAGTCCTCACAATTAAACAAATACAAAACAAAAACACTGCTTCTAGTCCGGTCAATTTAGACATTCGAAGTTACATAAAGTCCCAACAAGCTGAATTTCTGTGAAGTTGTTCAAAACATAATTATAAACAATGTCTAGAAGTTCCCCATCATTCCCCTCTAAGGAAAAAATTTAATTCAAGGTCAAAGGTCAAAAAATGAGTTTTTCGCGATTTTCAGCAAAACGGTAAGTTTTATCATAAAAGTACCTCAGACAAAAATTGTAGATCATAAAATTATCTATAAAAAATGTATCAATACTTTTTTTCTTACGAGCCACCGTTTTTGAGATATAACGATTCAAAAAGTTATAAAAGTTGTTATCGTCATAATATGCACACGTTTCCACGCCACCTATGAGGTAGTGTAATCTTAAAGATTCTAAAATCTGAGGATTTTCTTCATTTCTCTCTTCATTTAATTTCTCGCCACAAAATAAGCATAGTTCTTTGAAACAAAAAGCTGATTCACTGATACGTGATCTAGTACGAGGAGGACATGCTGTGGATGTACTGGCTTCTTGTTCTTCACGTTGTCTTTTATTAGCTGCAGCAATAGAAGACTTTCGAGTATAATTTTTACGGCAATTTTCATGTATTGTCACAGATTTCTGATTTTTGAGATATTCCGAAAAATCATCAGCTCTTTCGATACTTGCATTAATTAATGTCTTCATACTACGTTCAACAGTAACAACTTCACTTTCAGTTAAAAGTTTAGCACAAATAAAACAATATTCAGACATTTTAATATAAAACTCAAAACAGCACATATACGACGATTCAAAAACTTTTATAACTTTTTGAATCGTTATATCTCAGAAACGATGGCTCGTAAGAAAAAAAGTATTGATACATTTTTTATAGATAATTTTATGATCTACAATTTTTGTCTGAGGTACTTTTATGATAAAACTTACCGTTTTGCTGAAAATCGCGAAAAACTCATTTTTTTGACCTTTGACCTTGAATTAATTTTTTTCCTTACAGGGGAATGATGGGGAACTTCTAGACATTGTTTATAATTATATTTTGAACAATTTCACTGAAATTCAGCTTGTTGGGACTTTATGTAACTTCACTCTCATTTTTTGGTCTAAATTGACCGGACTATTCACTATATCAAAACAATAACAAACAAAATTTAAAAGAATATTCAATAAAAAAACATATTAACCTTGCAACTTTGTTGCAACCTGACTTAAAGGAACTTTTATGTCACTACTCACTACTTAAATAATATTTCAGCATTTGACATATGAATTTATAAACTATGATAAAGTAATATAATAACAAGGCAAATACTCGTAATAAATAGAGTCAATAGGATTGTGTTTTAATAAAACAATGTATAACCATAAATAATATTTATAAAAAGAAGTAAACGACTACTTATCATTCTTCTTATACATGCTGGAAGGTATAAAAATGAAGAACAAAGCGGAAACCCAAAGCGAAACTGTTCCACTCATGAGATCTTTTCTCAGGAGCATGCGATCGAAATATGAAGTTTATTTTTCGATTACTCATACAAAGTCAGCTATCTAAGACAACTTTTTAAATGGGAAGTCGAAACATAAAACTTTATAAATTCGACTTATATTCCCTGGGAAAAGTTGTTCAGTTTGATACTTATCAAACTGAACAACTTTTCAACGACGGATATTTGACGGACGGTTCTACCTACTTAGGTA
Organism: Herminia tarsipennalis; assembly: GCA_945859575.2. Taxonomy (NCBI): domain Eukaryota; kingdom Metazoa; phylum Arthropoda; class Insecta; order Lepidoptera; family Erebidae; genus Herminia; species Herminia tarsipennalis. The sequence goes on along the minus strand of OX243834.2, from coordinate 24,129,953 downwards.
GAACCTGTTGTGGTTTTCTATTATATCCGTCTTTTTGTTCCACCCCTATGAATAACAGCAGAAATTGCAAAAGGAGATTGAAACATGACAATAGGAATTGGAGTTCGTATTGGCATGCAACTTATGCATCTTGACACATCTGCTGTCACAGCGTGTGTATGCATATGTTCCTCTAGTTCCTGTTGACTTCTTTCAATCTTCTTTTGCAATTGTTCTGTGCGATTCGATGCGGCGCGTCCGGTCTAGATCATACCTTAGGGCTCATTACAGGCGGAGCTCATCGCTGAGCGGGCGCTGGAGAGCATTTTGACAAGTTTTTGTATGAAAATCCTCTCCATTTATGCGTTCCAGCGTCCACTCAGTGGTGAGATCCGCCTGTACATAAATCAGCCCTTAGAGGTAGGGTTATTATTGTTTAAAACACAATCCTATAGACTCTATTTAATACGAGTATTTGCCTTATTACCACATTACTTTATCATAGTTCATAACTTCTTATGTCAAATGCTGAAATATTATTTAAATAGTCAGTAGTGACATAAAAGTTCCTATTAAGTCTGGTTGCAACAAAGTTGCAACGATAATATGTTTTTTTTATTAAATATTTTATTCAGTTTTGTTTGTTGTTATTGTTTTAAAGATATTTTTTAATTTTGTTTGAGATTATCATTTTTAAATAGTAAAGCAAAGTTTTGATTTTTTAATTGTTTATTTCTAGTGACTAGCGAATTATAAGTCAGGTTGCAATGTTATTGATTATGTTTCTTTGAAAGATATTTTTAGTTTTGTTTGGGTTATTTTTTTTGATATAATAATATCTTGGGACAACTCACACAACGTTATCTAATTTCAAACTAAGCAGAGCTTGTACTATGGTATGGTGGTATGGTATTTCTAAATACATACATGTTACTTATAAATAATTTACACCCAGACATAGAATAAACCATCGCGCTCATCACGCAAAGTTTTATCCTGGGTGGGAATCGATCTGACGACCTCTTGCGTAGCAGTCGGACACACTCTCACCGCGCCACAGAGGCAGTCAAGACTATATACAGGATAATTTGTAATCTCCCTCGTGGCTTCTTTACATAACACTAAATAAATTTGTAATATCAGTTTTAGAAAATATTTAATAAATTAACCTATAATCGCCTACCACTTGTTTTTTGGAGTTATGACCTTAAGGTGGTTAAGGTATTTTACTGGAGTAAAATCATTGTTTAGGCCCTCAACCTGACATAAAAACATCGATTTAGCTCCAGGGTCTCTCAGATGTACAAACGTAGGTGGTAGGTGGTGAAGGGTTAATTTGGAGGTTATTTGTATATTAAAAATCACCCGGTAGTTTAGCAGTCTTATTGTTTTTCAAGTGTTTTTTAAATTTTATTGAATATATTATGTCTCCAAAAGTCGTTTTACAGAACTTAAAAATATAATAAATAACGTAGAGGATTTGTGGGACCTTGATTTAATTTAGTAATCTGAGTAGTACCTATTGTTTTTTCTATCCACTATTATTTTGTATTGGTACTCGTACATACTCCTTGCTAATGTTTAATACTTGCTTAGGTAAAACGACAACTAAATTAACTAACCAGTGTTTAATTCATAATAAGTAATATACTTACTTATTGATAACAAGTAGTATTTTGATATAGGTAAAAGATAATTCATTTTGACTAACAGGTAGGGTTAAATTGATCAACTATTGTTCTTTAAGTTTTCTAAAAATACATAAACATGTTGAGTTAAAAAGTCACAAAACAGACGTCCTATTAAGTTTGTTCCTAGTACCAATAAGTAGCCAAGCGTATATTCGGTAAAATGAATAACCTTGTAGTAACATCTTTATGGAAAGCGTCGATGCTCACTTACTAGTCGCAATAACCCCCACTGTACCAACCTGTTCTCAACGTAAGCCCCACTTGTTCTCACGTGGCCCCCACTACATTGCACTCCAGTGCATACACCGCTGCCTCCGAATCCACCTCCACCACCGCCCCCGTTATGAGCCTTCGCTCTCCAGCTCCGCTACCTCCGCCTCCACTATAAAGTCCGCTTCCTCTGCTGCCGCCCGCACTATTCCGCCTCCAGTACATACTCAGCTTGATCCACCTCAGACTTAACCATCAATTCCGCTCCCTTCGTCTACGCCTTCGCTGCGTCCGCCTTCACCACAAACTACGATGCCTCCGCCTCCGCCTCCAACACTGTCTTCGTTCTCTCCGCCTCCACCACCTTAGAAAATGTCGTCGCTGCCACCACTTCCGCTACAATCGTGGCATTGTATTGTTGTTGAGTTATCCGTTTAATCTGCAGCTTGTACGGCCAAAGATACGAAACGGCAACTTCGCGGCTGCTTTCAGCCAATTCGATCGTTTACTGTGCTCTGATTGGCTCGTTTAAATCGGATCACAATTTTCCGCAACTATCTCAAGGTGGATTTGTATATCGGATTAACTTCAGCGGACGCTAGTAAGCAGTCTAGTAAGTGTAAATGTTGATCCGGTCGGAGCCACACTAGTTGCCAGAGATGCATATTGAATCAACAAAAGGCGCCGGATCAACATGCAGTTTCGGATCAACAAAATGCTCGCGTGAAGTCGCGTTAGATCAACATTTACCGTGGGGATAACTATATATAAGGAGAAGCTGACTGAAGCCGCGGGCATAAGCTAGTAAGTAATATGTAAACTAGTGTATTTAGGTATGTGGTCTCACGTCTTTGCTACGTAAATACCTGCGTAAGACCGCCATATTTAGACAGACAAAGAAACTAGTAAGAAATAAGTAAGTTAGTTGGACTTCATTAAAATCTAAATATTTCCTCTTTCTTAATCTCCATTGTTCGTTACCTACTCTGACCACTATAGTAAGGTCTGTATATAATAGCTATTTAACTGTGAACCATTTGTGAGATTCTTACATACTTACATATAAGTACTTAATTAGAAGCAATCTGAGCTAGACTTGCTTGAGCATTTAAACAATATAACCAACAACAATTCCAAGTTACATCACTATAAAATACCATGCATGAACTTCCTTAAATAAAGCAAATCATTAATTACTTCTGCATAGCCATACTTTCTGATTCTGATCGAGAGACTACCAAGGTTTACGAGTTTACGACTGACCAGACATCTTTAACTCGGCCAGTGTTCGGAATGCTATGTAAAGCCATCGGTTCTGCGTATAATCTCTCCTTTTGATCACTCTCTCAACAGATTTGACAGACACCATTGCAGTTGACATTATTTTCATATAACCATTTGTATTTTTTTACAAGATAGAGTGTTTTAATCATGCAGACTAAAATACTTGAAAAAACAAGATTCACTTAAGTTACTAGACTACTGAAACTCGCGGAAAGCGGGAACACAAAATACCAGAATAAAATATTACAAACTTAAATATTAGGACACGAAACAATTGTATAACTAACCAAAGAGTTCATCTAGTAGATGATGAAAAGAATTTCAAAGATAAGTAATAATAAATATAAAATTCTTTATTCACATAAGAAGCAAAATACTACACTGTCTTAAGAAAAGTCAGTTGTACATTTACATGTAATGCCTGTTCGCAAACAATAGGTAAAGCCGGAGAAAAGAACAGGCAATAAAAACTCGCAACCACTCTTTTCAAACTGCCAATGTTTACAATGTTTCTTTGTTTACAAACTGTATAAGCAGCTAAGGTGCTGCAACCATTATATTATACACGATATTAGAGTACTGATGCAAAAACAAGAGGTCAAAATAATAAAAGAAGAGTATTTAGTAGTAACAGTATTTAGTATAACATAATAATAACCCGTAAATAAAACCTTAAAGTTACGGAAAAATGCAAACACAAGGATTTTCGTATCGTCATTATTATGATGTTCGTAATCTATATCTATACTAATATTTTAAAAAGAAAAGATTTGATTGTTTGTTTGTATTGAATAGGCTCCGAAACTACTGGACGGATTTGAAAAAATCTTTCAGCGTTGTGAAGCTACACTAACCCCGGTGACATAGGCTATTTTTTATCCCTGTATTTTCACGAGAACGGGAACTACGCGGGTGAAACCGCGAGGTGACCGCTAATCTAACATATGTACGAACTAATATAACAAATTACATACAGCGGGCGGCGCGCCGAGACAGATAGTCCACTCGGAACTAAGCGCCCATATTGTTACGCACACATTGATGGTACGTTTACAGACCTTCTCGGGTAGTCTGGGACCAATGTTCAGTCGAACTGTCGCTCGCGAGTGTTAACTACGCATTGATCTATTGCTACGTGCTAATAAAATAAATAAGCGTTTTAAGGTTTTGCATAGGTTTTTCGCGAGCTTTGAGCGCGGCGACGGAATCAAGAAATTTCGTAACAAACTAACACCCCCCACTCCGCCTACCATGTAGCTCGGCCGAGCGTTCGCATATGGTACGACTGTACGAAGCTCGCACGGATCGAGACGAGCTGCTCCGAAATGTAATGAAAAGAAAAAAAATACTGCATAAATAAAAAATAAAAAATATATATAATTGCATAAGTTGTTAACCGCGGCAGTCCCCGAGTGCCACACATTTTTTCTTACTGCGAATTTCTCTTGATAGTAGGTACGTATTCACTTCAAGCTCAGCAGAAATGGGTTTTTATCTTATCGTTCGCTGGTATAACACTAGTATTTTAGGTATGGTAGGTATATTTTCTGTCGGCGCCCGTGCCGCCGGGAGGCGCATGAATCTGGTTAGGTACGGTCGACCTCAAGACGAGCTACAACATACCAGTATAAGCGCGTCTTGCTGTACTTCCTGCTACTTAGGACGTCGTGTTTCAGCTTACACTGGAAATGTATACCGTGTCTTTATGTTTTTGGCGGGATCACTAGGTATAACCACCTTAGCACAATGCACGTAAAATGACGGCAAGCATAGTTACCGTCGCGCGTCGTCGTCATCGAAATAAAAGATAAAAGCATGTAGGTTATGTACCTACATGCGATTCTACTAGGTACTAAAAGATCTCGAATTGTTTAATGATGCTCTGTCTACCCATTTAGGCCTGCACGTATGATAATATGAATGTACTTATTTTCTTGTATAAACGAATCCATGTAAACATAAAGCACTTATCCTACTCTATTTCAATATTTAGAATTATACAGTAGCAACCCTACGGAGTCAACCCAGTTTAAGTAGTTATTTTTTAGAAACGGCGAGAGTGGACTTTCTGGGAGCTTTTTATTTTGTGGTAATATTGCACTTCATTTTGTCGTTGTGTGCGTAATGCCTAAACATAATCATTTCACACAACGGTCAATATTATCACAGATTATTTAAACTCCCCTTATTTTGTGATATTGTTTTTTTTTGGTGTTCTAACGTTTTATATATCGATAACCGGCTGCACTTACGAAAAGGTGTCACTTTATTCACTGGTTGCTAAGCAAAGGTCACGTTTTTGGTTGGTTGCTAAGCAACAGCGAATGGCGATTGCAGCGACATGACAAGCTACTCAATTGGAACTATTCATTACATATACAGACAACCATTTTTACAGACAACTTCAGCACTAGGGCACATCTTTGGGTCGCGGGGATCTTGCGAACATTCAAATCACGGACACAAAATACCCACAATCGGACTCGAAACAACAATTTGTGGATTCCCGTGTGGAAATCGAACCCACGAGCAGTCAGAATCAATAATCACCAACAAGGCCAGTCAGTTTGTCAAGTTATTGTCTAGTTTTACCTAACCTATGATCTCACACTCACATTAGGAAGCTATGGCAAGGAGGTGATATTAAAGACCAATTAGGAAAGTATATAACTAACTACACTTTAATTTTATCTTAATTACAAGTAATTTACTGCACGTAATATCTTTTCCCGTAGTATCTAGAAGTCTTGTACTAGTAATAAGTGGGTTAATTGTTACATTACTTGGTCGTTAAATTCGGAAAGGGACACTTCGGAAAGGGACAAGGGCCTTTTGGTACGGCCTCGACCGAGATGCGCTAGCGCACCACAATCGCTACACTTCAATAATACACTGAATATAACATAAATACAATGTAACAAACTGCTCGACAAAGCTCGATAATATTCTAATGACATAGTTTTCTGTCGTTCCTACCAGGGCTTATGTGCAAGTTACTGTCCTGGCACTTTAAGAATAGGAATTCCAATCAGAAAAACCGGATCCGGTAATCCGGCGGATCCGGCATCATTTGACGTTGACCGGATCTGGTGTATTGGTAATAACACAATTTTTTGGTGAAAATGTATTATTTATGGGCTTATCTAGTATAATATAATATCTATAATATCTCGGGACAACGCACACAACGCCATCTGATCCCCAACTAGGCAGAGCCTATATTGTGGTAACCAGACAACTGATATTTTTTTTCAATATATATATTTCTAAATAGATACATATTTTAGATAAATTACACCCCGACATAAAATAAACTACCGTGTTCATCACACACAGCTTTATCGTGGGGGGGCCGAACCCACGAACTCCGGCTTAGCATTCAGGGTCACTAACCACTAGACCAACAGGCCAATATCATTTGAACAAATTATTTTTCGTTAATGTAGTCTCAACGCACAATATTTACAGACTTGAAGTGAATCTATTAACTTAATTTAATTTAAAAATCTATACTTATAATAAATCTGTAGAGAGGTCAATTCTGTACATGAAATATATTTCCAAAATAACTATCAGGGGGTGATTAGGGATCGATACTGATGCCAAAAATGCAATCAGTAAAATTTTTGTCTGTCTGTCTGTCTGTCTGTATAACCGTTATAGAAACAAAAACTACTCAACGGATTTTAACGAAACTTGGTACAATTATTTTTCATACTCCTGAGATGGTTATAGTATACTTTTCATCACGCTACAATCAATAGAAGCAGAGCAGTGGAGGGAAATGTTGGGAAAACGGTAGAAGTTACTCCATTTTTTAAGCTTCCGTCGCGTGTGCAACCTTAATGGTTAAAGCTACACAGAAATCATGTATGACGGAAATGTTCTCCTTAAAATTATATAAAAAATATCCCACGACAGCATATGTCTATCTTTTATGGTTGACTCACAATATCACGTGTGACTCCCGATAGCTTAGCAGTTCAAATCTTTCTGATTATATTTGTCTACTCTTACGTTTATAACACTCTCAGTCATCCCTAATTAAAAAGGTTAACATAATTAACTATTCCATAAAAAAGAATCATAGAAATCGGTATTTATACACCAAAGTTATACATGAAATACGATAAGAATACTGAATCATGCTATCTATCTATATCTTCTATATACATATAATAAAATTGTAAATTTCACGTGTCTGTACATGGCCGAACTTAGTGAAAAAAAAAATTAGGAAATGTTCCAAAAGAGTATTTAAACACTTTGTTGCATTTTTAGAAATGTCTGTCTGTCTGTTTGTTTGAACACGCATCACGCAAAAACTACCGGACAGATTCGGATGAAATTTTGCACGTGCAATCTAATAGATGCGGATTAACATTTAGGCTATAAATTATCACGCTTTTTCCCATAGGAGCTAAGCAGTAAGGGATAATGTCTGTAGCTATTTTTTTCGTTATAAAACAGTAACTACTTGACGGATCTTTACAAAAAGAAACTTTAAGAAAAAAATCTTTAAGAAACATAGAAATCGGCATAGAAACACCAAAGTTATACATGAAATACGCTAATAATAATCCATCGCGCGTGAATACTGAATCATGCTATCTATCTATATCTATACTTATAATAAAATTGTAAATTTCACGTGTCTGTACATGGCCGAACTTAGTGAAAAAAAATATTAGGAAATGTTCCAAAAGAGTATTTAAACACTTTGCTGCATTTTTAGAAATGTCTGTCTGTCTGTCTGTCTGTCTGTCTGTTTGTTTGAACACGCATCACGCAAAAACTACCAGACAGATTCGGTTGAAATTTTGCACGTGCAATCTAATAGATGCGGATTAACACTCATTAGGCTATAAATTATCACGCTTTTTCCCATAGGAGCTAAGCAGTAAGGGATAATGTCTGTAGCTATTTTTTATATATTTTATAAAACAGTAACTACTTGACGGATCTATATGAGAATTTACAGTTTTATAGTAAATAGTATACCTAGGACATTATTTTCACTATGAATCATTACGCTAACGTCTACGGGGAACGAGTAGCAACGTATTTTTTGTCGCACCATAATGGTTTATTACAATTTTTTCCACAATTAGACATTATCTTTAATTGTAACCCATGAAAAACATAACTTCACGCTAAAACTAAAAGGAGCTATACACAACATTTTTAAGTTTCATAAGAACAGTTATTTTGACGTGGTATGTAGCGAACAGTATAGCCTCGAAGCTATGCTAGCGGTCTTTGACGACGAAGTCTCAGGTTCGAATCTGATATTTGATTGTATTTTTTTAAAATTGTCTTTGTCCTTTTATAATATTTTTCTCAATGTTATAGTTATTTTTTCGACCATAGGTAACTTATTTGCTTTGGTTAATATTTTTTTATATTTAAAATCAAGTGAAATATGTGAAAAAAAAAAAAAAAAAAAAATATGCACTTATGTATGATATTTATAGGTATTGCATGCACTGCTGTGAGTAATGAATTAATCGTAGTAGAAATTAAAAACAATATTACATTACAATTTAACAAGTATTCGATATTTTCCAGAATTGATGTGTTCATGCTCAAAAAAAAGACATTACACACGTAAAAAAAAACATGTAGCGCCATCTATGAAATCAAATTGGTCACCATGATCAAACAATTACTTATTTGTGAAAACATTTATTAGGGTATAGGTGCTTGCGATGACGGATTCGTTTCTTGCCGAGTGGCAACATTCTCCTATTTATTTAATAAATTGCTTAAATTAATAAAAAAACATTAAGTATTAGAAGAAACTTCACTGGTTTTGAAAGTAGATGGCGTTGTATTCAATAATGGTCTATACTTAGTAAAAGAAGTTTTAAAATTGTATTAAAAAGAAACATATTGCTATCATTTTTAGAAATGTTTGTATGTCTGTCCATTTGTTTGACCATGCATCACACAGGTGCATCGAGGATCGTGGTTTGGGGTTATGGTTGGATATCAAGTGTTCATCAATTCAACGATAATGAATGACTCATCGGCCAAGTGTGAGTAGTTCGGGTGACGGGAGGAGGGGGTTGGGGAGTCATTGTCTGCCAACGCGGAGTCTGGTCCATGTCTTTTTTTCTTACTTGCATCATTGTAACATATAAGAGAGGTACTCTCTTATAAGTTAAGTGGGGATGTGATTTTTTTCTCACCTACCCCATCGTGTGGGGTATCATTAGATAGGTATTTTAAAAAGCGTTTAGGGTTTGTGAAGACTATTTTTAGATTTAAGAATTCCTTTATGTAATATTAGGCTTTATAGTGAACATTTTTGAGAGTCAAGTGTTCCCCTGCCAACTAAATGGTTGATGTTGGGTATGTGAAAAAATTCACGGTAGTAGTATAAATACTAAAATGATAAGGAAAACTATCACAGTTAAGTACTTAGGCTTTACAAGTTTACGATAAACATCTGATCAAATGGGAAGTACCAAAATTTTAGTACAAATTCTATTGAAAATTATTAGGTATTAAGTAGGTATAACGTTGAAAGAATGAAACAAAAACAACAGAAAACCCACTTCTTAAGCCGCACACCAAATTAACTATATAAAATAATAGAATAGAACGATTTCTATTTAGTACACAGAAGACACATGTGTAGACATTATTATAATTTAACAGGAAAAGTCATGCAGAAGATAAAAAAAGCAATAAATAAAACAGTAAAATAATAAAAATAACAATAGACAAAAAAAAAGAGACACAAATAACACACATTAATGACAGAAAAACACAGTAAACGAATACCTAAAGAGTCTGTATTTGGTACTTATTTATTTTCACAAAGCTTTTGGGTGTTGAAGCTATCAATAGATGACTATATGATGATTCTCCGCTGTTGAATTATATCGCGGCTCACCCGACAGGACTGTTTCCAACATATTTACACAGAAGTTATTTCGTAACATAAACTACCTTAATTTAAACCCGACTTTCACGCGAACGAAGTCGCGGGCACAGCTAGTACTTTAATAATTGTTGCACCGTTTGAATGTAAGGAACGATAATATTCATACACCATACTTTATTTAAAAAACGAAAACATATTCTTTGATACCTTTAGATTGAACCTGCTCGATTAAAATTAAGAACTTGATAATAAATTTAATAAAAAAAAAAACGATTTGTTTATAGGATAGTATGATAGGATAGTTATGGCAACACTGAAATGTAATGTCACTTGTTTTGTTTGTCTGTGCTTTGCTTGTTTGGCACTGGCGCATGAAAAGTATGAAAACAGTTTAAAGCATAATAACAAATAGCTTTTGTTATTTCTCGTGTTGTGTATGATATTGTGGTTACATTACGTGAGTTTGATTTAGAGACTCCATATACATAGTAACAATCAGAAATATTTTGTGAGACAGAGACTCGTACCAATTGTGACAATTGTGAAGTGTTTGTGAGATAGAATCGGATTATACTCGTATATCACTGCAAAGCCGTATTCATAGCCATAAACTAATGTTACACATCATGTTTAATACATAATTAATACGCAATATCATAGTTATGTCCTATTTTTTTAAAAATAATGTTTAAAAATATTTCGATTTTCGAAGTTCATCCACCCATTACAATTAAACCCGGCAAATTAGGTAAATCATTGTTGTTTTTTCTGAAAGTATATATTATTGTCTTTATAAATCAGTAGTTTTCATCTTGGCACAATAAAATTTGTAGTGATACTAGTTCCATAGTCACTTGAACATTACCCTTTACTTAAGAACACCATTCAGAAGACTGCGCAACAACGGTTTGCTATACATCCCTTCATGTCATACCAACTTTAGAAGTAATAGCTATCTGCCGAGAGTTTAAACAATGACAGTTGTTTTAATTTATTTGCTACAAGTGCTGGATGTGCTTTGAATCTTTACTGACCAGAATGTTTGTCACCAGAGTACCTAACGTATTGTAAATATCATATTAGGCTCTATTTAGCTGTATAAACATTTGTAATGTATAATTGATGTATAAGTAGATTGTATTCCGTCCATCTGGGGAAGCTTGTTATTGGCATTTAATGTATTTTATGAAACTATTTGTACTAAAGCTGTAAGCTCCCCAAATAAAATAAAAAATAAAATAATATGGCCAGCCCACTGCCACTTTATCTTGCCAATCCTGTATGCTATTTCGATAACTTTGGTTCTCTGTCGAATCACCTAATTTCTGATTGTGCAATTGGAGAGGCCTATGTCCAGCAGTGGACTGCGATAGGCTGATGATTCTTTGATATTTCTTGATTTTATCAAGAAATAAAGTTAAAAAATTATGTGATTTTCACATTAACAATATAATGCGATATACAGAAGACAAAAGATCCCACCCGCCATCCTCTTATTTAATGTTCTTAATTTAACAAACGTAAGGTTTAAAATTATTACACTAGGCCGTCTTTAAAAACATTGTACGGAGTGCATCTTCCCTGAAATAATTATAGTGAGCTACTGGCGAATGTGGCGGCCACGCCCCGCCTGCGAGATGAGAAATGTTCGTCAAGCGATTTCCGACTTTATGGGGGTCAAAGACGCGAGTCCCTGATTGTACATATTCATTTTAGTTATTAATTATACCTAGAAATTAGTACCTAGGTAGTTAAGAACCTTAATTTGTAGGTATTAATTTCAAATAACGAAAATATGATCGCGTTGGTACATATTGATTGCTGCTATTATTTCTTTTTTACCTATTAATATCGATCGAATGATTTATAAACAGCTTACTCTGCAAACGTCGTATTGTAGGTACCATTTTGCACGAATTGTGTGCAAAATGTTCTACTTAGCCTATTGCTATTATTGCTTGATTTGAATTCGAGATATGGTTTCAGTACCCCGAAAATATTTAGGTATTTTAAATAATATTGTGGTATGTAGAGGTTTTCTAAAGAACGAAGTGAACAATATTCAATTTCCAATGGATCGTATCGAGTTCCCTTGCTTTAAAATTGACTTTTCGCCACTGGCCGTAGAATGCTTACACTCAAATATTTTGTCTCTGAAATAGACTTCGTTGGAAAATAACACACTTTTGTTGCTTTTTTATTTAAAGATGTTCGGTTTGTGTTTAATTAACTAATTAACTAGCAATTGGGCAATTGCTGTTGTACCTATCATTTGTTTTCTTAAAGACAGCCAAGTGGTTTCTTCTTCTGGATCTTTCTTTCACGTGCTAGTTTTTTTATCTGAAGTTGGTCCCTTATATCTGAGGATCATGGTCAGCCGCTGACGGGGCGAATGAATGATCTGTCTCTACCGGTTTCTGCAAGCGTTTCCTTTTATGACCGTATGAAAATTGGAAGATGCGTCCAAGTTTTACAAGTGCTAGTTAAGATGGTTTTAATAGAATACAACTCGAAAAAAGTTTTTAAATTAATGAAGGCAAAAGAACGAAATTTATTGTTTTCAAACTTTTGCGATTTTTATACATATCACACTAATATTATAAAAGCGAAAGTTTGTGAGTATGTGAGTGTGTATGTTTGTTACTTCTTCACGTCTAAACGGCTGGAGCGATTTTAATAAAATTTGGAATGGTGTTAACTGACACCCTGGATTAACACATAGGCTAATAAACCGCGGGTAATACCGCGGGGCACAGCTAGTTAGATATATTTCGGGACTTAATCGCGTGAAATATTAAGTGGTAACACGATCGTAAATAAACGTCGCCAACGTAAGGAAACGTCGGGTAAATAAAAGGTTCGTACCTTGAAATAATTCACGCGATTAAGTCCCGAACAATAACTAATAGAATGATTTTATTTAATTAAAAACCCCCTAACGTCATACCTCTAAAAAAGATTTAATAAAAAATAGACTTATTATCAACTACACACACTTATTTATGTCATTTTCGAACGTAAAGGACGACAGTTCCTAATTTGATCCACTGGAATTAATACCGGCCGAATCCGGTAGGATCCGGGCGGATCCGGGTGGATTAGTAAAAATTCGTCCATATCCGGCTGGATTGAAAATAACACCGGATTATTGTTTTTAAACTTTCGCGATTTTTATACATATTAGATATATTTCGGGACTTAATCGCGTGAATTATTTAAAGGTACGAACCTTTTATTTACCCGACGTTTCGATCGAATTGCACCGATCGTGGTCACGGGTCGACTGATGGCAGCTTAGCGATGTCTCCGTGAGGCGCGGGGTTTTTCAACTACCCTCGCCTGGTCTTGATAATTTTGATAATTTGTACTGTCGGTACTTCTACACACTACACTTACAACGTCTTTACACTGAGGCGCGGTGTCCCGGATTGCAATTCCTATTTGGGAACGAGCAAGTGTTATTCAAGACAAGAACTAATTTAGTAGGTACTTATCCTGTTACAAGACTGGGAGACGGTAGGTAATTCTAAATACCATAATTACAATAACAAAAAGTTCACGAGGACGTTTATAGAAGTTTAAAACAGACATACTTATTTAAAATTTGATTTACATCACGTGTTTTCTTACATTTAAGATAACAATAAAAAGAAAAGGAATCTTTACTGTCTTGCAGGGAACTAAGAGACAGCCGTCAGACATTGGCTTTACTGCTTCAGCAGTCATAAAATCATCGAGATAATATTATGAATTATGTAAGTATATATACCAAAGTGTTACAAATAAATAGGTACACGTATAATATTTGAATATGAAGTAGGTACCTACATAAGTAAACATTGTGGGTTGTTCCAGCATGTGCTCATTGCGTGAGACTGACAGATATCGGGGCCTTCCTTCCTGGTTTCTAGGTCGCCATTACCTGGACTCGATAGTTAATTGAGTCGGGTATAAGCGCCTTTGGATGATACCGCCGCCGCGCGCGCTACGTCGCCGTAGACATAGACAATACCAACACAACGTTGACCAATTATGCTACTATCGGACTATCTACGATTCGACGAAAAATTACATTCTAGTTTGAGACAAATTGTAACTTTTAAACTTACGCGTATAATAAATACAAATAGACACGGGAATAAACGCGTTTAACCTAGGTAAAGTATTTACCTTATGCTTGATGTTTCGACCGGGTTACAGTACGATCAACGTAACTTGACCGGATTGAAGTTAGGTTTTTATCACTTTCGCGCATGTCATAGAGATGCGACCCTAAAATTACTTACGAAAACGATTAATACTAACAACATTTTAATTTAAAAATATAAAAACACTATTTAAATGAGTTCATAAAAGTTTAAATTTAGAACAGTTACAGTAAATACTAAAGAAACTTTGAAAAACAATTTCTTTACGAAAATAATCACAAAAAACATGAGTTAGTAATACTAATTATGACAATGTGATGCGTAATCGCATCTCTAATTCTCTTGGTTTAGTTACCGCCCCCGCCCCCCGCTTCCTGTCACCATTTACTTCCAAAATGCATCTGCGCAACCACTTGTCGCCTACTTCAGTCAGGGCCTAGTTACGTTGATCCTACTGTACACCGACCGTGGTCGCAAACTTGTCAAATTGTATTGAGACAAATTGGTCAACGTGAACTTAGTGCCAATCGTTTTTGCTGTGTGCCAAGGTTTTCATTGTTGAGGAGTTTACATGATAGTTCACCATCAACTCTATTATGTGGTGTAATAGTAGTAAGACGAGCATAAAGTGCTATGCAATACTTTATTATAGTAATCGCTAACCGTGAAATATTGAATAGTTCCGCTGGTCATCAGTGGTGGTTTCGTTATCAGTTCCACACCAATTGGTGGTTTTTGAGAGTATATACTGGGTGTATAAGAAATATATCTAAATCACTATACCTACCTAGTCCGGCCATAAGTTTTGTTACAAATGAAAATGCATTTTTTTTAATGAAGTAATGAAATACATATTACTAAAACTTTTGAGTACATATTTAATAAAGTTTTAGCAAAATAAAAACAATATTCTATTCAAAATGGCCACCTTTGGCTTTAATCTGTCTGGCCACTAATCTATGGATTTACGCACTGTTTCCATGGGAAATTTCGCCATTGCTTACTCCAGAGATTTTTTACGAGACAATGTTCTCTAAAACTGCTCATAATTTGTAGTCTAAAAGGTTGAGGTCTGGGCTAGATGAGGGCCAGTCTTCAGCTCTTATAAAGTCCGGAACGTTGGTTTCAATCCAGGCTGCAGGTTTAGTGTCTTGCTGGAGAGTCCACGGTACACTTAAAAAAATGTATTGCTGAGAGGTTTCACAACACGATCCAAGACTGTCTCTTGATACACTTTGGCTGAAGTTGTCACTCCTTTTTCACAAAAATGTAGCTCTGTGACGCCTTGATAAGACACGCCCCACTAAACCATCACTGACGCAGGATGATGACCACGCTGTACCTGTCCGACCACTTGAGCAGCTTCTTTAGAACTTTGAGCGTACACTTTATCATTTTGCTTATTATAGTGCTCTTCAATAGCGATTTTTTTATCGGTAAAGAGGATATTTCTGTGCCTTTCGTGCACCTTGTGCGCATCGCAACAGAAGGCGTTTTGATCGATCCACTCTCTTTAATTGTAAAGATTGATTTAGGGCATGTCCTGTATATCGACGATAAACACCGCGCTTCAGGTTTCGCTTTATAATACGCGACAGAGTGCTAGCGGGAATCTTCATTTCTCGCGATAAGATTTTTTGCTTTCTCATGGGATTTCGACGAATTCTAGCTTTAACAGCATTTGTAGTTCTAACAGCACGCGGCCGCCCCGATCTTTTATGGTCTTCAACATAGGAAGTGTTTTTGTATCTGTTAATACGGCTGATACCAAGCTTTTGAAGTGTCTGGAATATGACTGACGGCTCCATACCCACTTTGTGCAAGGTGATCACCGCAATCCTATTTTCTTTAACACCCCAATCCATCTTGTAATTTGATAATGAACACGAAAAAATATGTGAAATGGCTCGAAATCAAAAGAACTTTTAAGAATAATAAATGCGTTCCAAATTCTAAGTAATTAAAAAGTTGAAAAAAGAAAAGTTTTTATGTAACAGTATTCATTCAGTTTTTTTGTGTTTGAAAAGGTTCTGAGTTGGTCCTATTGTCATCAGATCAGGATCTGATGATGGGATCCTGGAGAAATCGAGGCAACTCTTCAAATATAAAAGGAACACCTATAGTTATTTGGTTATATTTCGTGTAATTCGTGTATTTACACTTAAAATTAACAACGGGTGAAATGGAACTGATGATGAACAGATGACCAGCAGAACTATTCAATCTATACTAGTATTATAAAGCTGAAGAGTTTGTTTGTTTATTGGTTTGAACGCGGTAATCTCAAGAACTACTGATCAGAATTGAAAAAATCCTTCACTTTTGGATAGCCCATTTATCGAGGAAGACTATATGCTATATTACATTACGCTACGACCAATAGGAGCGGAGCAGCAATGAGAAATGCTGCAAAAACGGGGAAAATTTACGCAGACGAAGTTGCGCAGGACAGCTATTAATTTTGCTGGTTGCGATCTGAGTACCGTGTTCGATACCTGTGTGATATTTCGCCTCCATCAAATTGTGTAATGGAACTGATAGTCTAGTATCAGGTGAACTCCTCAAAAATGAACGGCCTTGTATCGCAAAACGCAACATTTTGTAAAAAGAAGTGAGAAGTTTGGATTATGCTAATGTAACTTATATTTGCTTTCAGGTTCTTGATGGGACTGCCTCGGTATTGCAGCGTATCAGCAATGATTGCGGAAGCTAAAGTTGATGCCTTTGCTATATTGCGTAAGCGAACCGCATCGCTGATGCGCAGGGTGAGTGACAGTTCCAACAGGTACCTGAAAGTAATAGCGAATAAATTAGAAAGTCCCTTCTGGAGGCATTGGAACAATTTGCACATTTTAAAATAATTGTCTTTTACTAACATAGTTTTTAAGAACACGTATAGTAACTTAATTATGAATCATTGGTCTGAATTAAATTATTATTATTATATCAACTACAAACTAATACATTAAAAAGTGAGAAATAAAAACTTTTTTACAAAAATGTCCTAAAACATAAAACTACATTTCGGCACCAATTTCGAAATGTTGTACCTATATTATTCAATGCTTTTTAGTTCCCTTATTACTTATTTTTTAAGTCTGTTTTATTTTTTTTGTAAAAAAGTGTTATTCACTGTTTAGTTATCTTGTAATTATTTTTTAAGTTGGTATTTTTTTAAGTTTTTTTATGTCTTATTTTAAGGAACGAAGCTAACTGTACCTATAGTTCATCGCATCCACTTCTCAGTACAGGTGGCTGGACAGCGTATTGCTCACAAGCAGAAATATTATAGGTTAGTATATACGAACCTATAACAAGTAGATATCTACCTATTATGAAGTCTTTAACTACTATTAGATAAAGACTGCGTGATACGAATCATAAACACCCATCATAAACACCTCAACCGTTTTCATAAACACCCTGTTTACTCATACTCAGTAAATACAAACAGTAATAAAATATAATCAAACAAATGTGCTATAAACTATATGAATGAGGTACTATGAAATAGCATATTGCAATATCCGTGCGATTATTAATTTATGTAAGGTTAGGTTAGTTATGTTTTTTTCCACCTTGCTTAACAGCAAGGTGCAAAAAAACATTCGGTATGGAATAGATAGGGCCAGGTCAAGGGTAGACTCGAGTGGAGCATATACATGTAACTTTGGGATCGATCTCAAATACGCTTAGCGTAATAATGACATTCTAGTAAGGTTAGCAAGCATTTTTAAGATCGATCCCAAAGTTAATCGAAACTTAACTGCAACTGAACTGCAACTGCACTGCTTTAAATACGTGAATTGACTCGCAGGTGCAGAGTCCTGCTGGAAAGTCCACGGTACATTTTTAAATAGTGTATTGCTAAGAGGTTTCACAACACCATGCAAGACTGTCTCTTGATACAATTTGGCTGAAGTTTTCACTCCTTTTTCACAAAAATGTAGCTTTGTGACGCCTTGATAAGTCCCGCCCCACCAAACCATCACTGACGCAGGATGATGACCACGCTGTACCTTTCCGGCCACTTGAGCAGCTTCTTTAGAACTGTGAGCGTACACTTTATCATTTTGCTTATTGTAGTGCTCTTCAATAGTCATTTTTTCATCCATCGGTAAATTTCAAATTAAAATAAAAAAATATTTCTGTGCCCTTCACCTGCGTATCGCGACAGAAGGAGTTTTGATCGATCCACTCTCTTTAATTGTACAGATTGATTTAGGGCATGTCCTGTATATCGACGATAAGCACCGAGCTTCAGGTCTTGTTTTATAATACGCGACAGAGTCCTAGCGGAATCTTCATTTCTCACGATAAGATTTTTTGCTTCCTAATGGGATTTCGACGAAATCTGGCTTTAACAGCATTAACAGCCTTTGTAGTTCTAACAGCACACGGCCGCCCCAATTTCTTATGGTTTTCGATATAGGCAGGGTTGTTGTATCTGTTGATACGGCTGATCCCAAGCTTTTTCTTTTTTTGCCGCATTCCTATTTTCTTTAAAACCCTAATAAATAAACACGAAAAAATATGTGAAATGGCGCGAAATCGAAAGAACTTTTAAAAATAATAAACGCGTTCCAAATTCAAAATAGTTAAAAAGTTGAAAAAAAAAGAAATAAAAAAAATATATAATGGAATAAATAGAAAGAATTTTATTAATTTTGTTGTATAGATATGGGCCTAAATAGCAATAAAACCATGTGATAAAGTTGTTCTGTATATCGTATCCGTTTTGTATACTTTATGATTACGACGTTTTGCTGCGTTGATTGAGAGATCAAAGTTGGATAGTGACTGGAACTTGAGAGCTAGACGCAGAATAAAGAGCTGTCCAACTGAAAGACTAGGAGAATACTGCCTATGGTGTACCCCAAGGCAGAAGCCACCACTACGCACGCCACCCAACTGAGTACACTGAGTGCGGTCCGTGAGGTAGCTTGCAAATAATTGCTTTTGAAGGCCTCGGATTCCCAAACGTTACGTTTTGTCGAGCAGTAGTGGAACGGAGACGAGGTATCAAACGCCTAAGCCAAATCGAGAAGAACCGTTATTACTTTTTTTTGAGCCTCTAAGTTGGTTACTATTGTGTTAGTGAGTTCGTAAACTGCATTGTCGGTAGACCTATTTTTACGAAAAGGAGAGGAGAGTTTTGCTTCAAGTTAGACAACAAGCCTAATCTTGATGATTTTTTCAGAAATTTTAGAAAAGGCTAAGTATAGGGTATACCTGCTGCTGCTACCTGATGCTGATAATGTCACAATTTAACGCACTCAATCGATTTTGTTAGGTTAGAACTATGACCCTGCGCACGATACGAGCGAGCGAAGCGAGCGTGTTGCAGCAGCGACCGCCGAGTGCTAGAAACATCATCACTATCGAAAAATGTAGGTAGCGTTAAATTTTAAGCAGTATGTAACGGTTTACAATCTGATGACAGTTTACAATCTCGCGACATAGATTATAGTCTTACGGTATTTACAATTTTACGGTAACATATACAACATACAGTTGTGTTATAAGTTACATAAGAATATAACGCAACACTGTTGGAATTAAGTACCTATATGCCAGATATTGACCGCCTCTCTGGCACGGTGGGAGTGTGTCCGACTGCTACGTAAGAGGTCGTCGGTTCGATTCCCACACGGGACACCACTTTGTTTGATCCACAAAATGTTGTTCTGAGTCTGGGTGTACTTTATGGGTGACTTGTATGTGTGTAAAGTCCCCCGCGACACAGGGCTTGTAACCTACAGCTGGAGTCTTCTTAAAAAAATAGTAGGTACATTGTGAGACGGTAAATTGTAACTGAATTATAGATTTGTTCGCTTATTAATTTACTAGCTGACCCGCACAACTTCATTGCTGCTCCTAACCTAAGCCTAACTCGATAAATGGGCTATCTAACAGTTTTTTTTTTTAATTCGGACTTGTAGATCCTGAGATTATCGCATTAAAACAAACAAACAAACTCTTCAGCTTTATGTAATAGTTTAATATTAAGTATTGATATTAGTATAGTATTATACTGACCGTTCAGAATAACTCGTTCCTCAAAGTCATATATATAAGTCGCCAAGAAAAACAATATATTTTAATTACAACGCCATATATTATTTTACTAACAATTCCTAATTAAAAAAATAGAAATTCAAAAAAATTTACTCAACTGGTTTTATTTCAAGCTATTTAGAGTCCTAAATATTAATTTATTCTCATTTACTTTTATTCCAAGTTTGTTTCGTAGTCCCCCTAGGAGGGCGGCTTAAGGAGATTTTCTGTTGTTTTTGTTTCATACTTACAACGTTATCTTAATAATATTTTTTA
Organism: Herminia tarsipennalis; assembly: GCA_945859575.2. NCBI lineage: Eukaryota > Metazoa > Arthropoda > Insecta > Lepidoptera > Erebidae > Herminia > Herminia tarsipennalis. The sequence continues at coordinate 24,109,416 of OX243834.2, read as the reverse complement.
ATAGAATCTGTATGAAAATGTTGTTACTTCTATTTTGTGATATTACACACACAACAGAACAGGCGCGGTACGGCTGTAAGACGCGTACTACCGTCCTGGGTTCCAGACGACAAAAAAATCAACTCAGCAGTATTACCAGTTTTGAATATTATTTAATTGAGTTTTGAATAGGTAACGCGTGAATTTTTGTACGCCTCTTGTATGCAAGATACCCTAATCTTGCATACAAGAGGCGTACAAAAATTCACGCATTGGCGCATTCGCCAGATTTGTACGCACCATATTAGGTCATGATGTTCCCCTAATTGTGTCATAAACGCTTGTCAATTTCCTATTAAGTACTTTCCTATTACTTAGAAACAACACGATCTACATAACTAAATGCATTCAACAAATAACTATTGTAGAACACACGAAGATAATTAGAACAAACAATTTCCACTACCGGAGTGCAATTTTGTACATTTCCATTATGAGATAATGCTTTGATGTCTACCACGTGCGACAACCTACATAAACCTGCGCCCGCGTCGCGTCGCCGCGTCATATGACAGATTCCATTCAACCTCTACCGTTTCTATAGTTATTTTCCTCATAAAGATATCTCATTTAATTGACCGATGTTTGACCCTATCATACGCAGAACTTTAAAGGAACAGGATATACTCGTAGGTTAGGTACCTACCTACACATTGATTGCTAATTACTAATATTCAATAATTTTATAAAAATAAATAAAGTAGTGACTCATTATTTCACTAACCAACGCCTAGCCGAAATTCCAAGAGCTAGAAAGCTGATATATTGCAAATAGTGTTGCCCAAATGCAAGAACAAGACGAGACTTAGCCAGTCTTGGTCTTGGTCTTGCGCCAATACACCTGGTCTTGGTCTTGGTCTTGGTCTTGCGCTCCCAGTCTTGGTCTTGGTCTTGGTCTTGCAGCAAGAGTCTTGCAAGTCTTGCAATTACCTATTAGTCTATTACTATTTATTAAAGTTTACTTTAAATCTTAGAAAAACGTATTAGAATTGGAACATTGTGAGCTTGAATTAACATAGCCATAGTAAAGATCAAGCAGATTAATAAGTAACTGAAGATTTGATAAGAAATTCGAAAAATCAACTGACCTATATGTCGTTTTCCATGGAAGTAACTGTTTCTTAATAAACATTTATGATTTATAAGCTTACATTTGCTAAAACATGTAAAAAAACAAATTAATTACAATAACTTGACTGTATTTTAAAGAACAATACTTATCTGTCTAGAAAGAGATTGAACCCTCAACTTATAAGAAATTTAATAAAAGAGTTTACGATTTATCATTTATTTGAATAAAAAATAAAATACAACACAAATCAACAGCTTTATCATTAGGTTATGATACTTTATATAATTTTTTTTGACCAAGAATTAATACAAAGTAACCATCTGGCTGACTCATCACTTAACCTATTTCTATGTTTTCTAATTACTAATGATGCTTTAGAAAATAACCTCTCAGCAGGTACTGAAGTTGCAGGTATTGAGAGAAAATCACGGGCCATTTTCGATAAAATCGGATACTCTGTCTCATGCGTCCTCCACCAATCTAAAATGTCTTCCGAGCTGGCAGTTCTTGGTTTTCTCAGGTACTCCTCCAACTCGTCTATCACTAAGCCTTGAAGACAAGATCCAGATGACGTCGAGGGACATTCATAGAGTTTATCAAAGTCTATTACGTCTTCATCTTCATCACATACTTTATTTTCTTTTTCTGGTAATTCCAGAGATTTGTTCAGTGAGTGTAGACTTTTATATTCTTCATAAAGTTCATTGAACTTGCGCAGACTTTCTGTTTTAAGTTGCTTCCCCCACATTGTCAGGTCAAAAGTCTGAGCCTTATGCCTTGGGTCTAAAATTAAAGAAGTACAATAAATCCAGTTGCTCTTCTTGTAATGTTTAAGCATTTTGTCTCGAGCTGCTTGGAAAGCTAGAATGAGCCTTTCATCCACTTCAGATCGATTAGGTTTCTCATCTAACTGTTTTACCATGGATTCAATTTTATCTAGCAAGAGATTGAATGATACAATGACTAGCGGTAATGTAACATATTTGTCTCCACCAAGTTTTGTACTTAAAAGTTTAAAGTTTATTAGAAATTTATGTAATTTTTCGAGTACCTGCCATTCATTAGCTGTGATTTGAAAATCATTTAATTCGGTGACAGAACTGCACAATATGTCAATGCCCGCTCTCACTTTTAAACCAAATCCAATCATATCATGTGTGGAATTCCATCTCGTTGGACAGTCAAGAATGGCATTTAGATTTGATGGCACGCCAGCTGCTTCACAAGCAGACTGAAACTTCTTCTTCACTATCTCACTTCTTTTTATTTTACTGGAAATACTGCGTAACTTTGTTACAGATGTACGCGAGTCAGCAATATTTGGTGCAGATTCTTCATCTTCCTCATCCTCAGTTTCGTCTGCATAGTCTTCGTACTGCTGATCTTGCGCGTTAGTGTCAGACTCACAGTGTAATGCTAAGGTCTTTAATAAATCTTGTACACCAAGGTTTAAAATGTGAGCAAAGCACCGGAAATGTTGATTGTCTGAATCAAAGTGTGGCGGCAGCTGTTTGCCCAGTTCATACATGAATTTGGTATTTGCAGTTGCGTTGTCGACCGTGATACCTTGTATTTTATCAATTATGCCATATTCCAATAAACATTCATGGAAAATCGTTGCAATATCTTCCCCAGTATGTCGACCGCGTGATGGTATAAAATCAAGAACTACAGATTGATACTTCCATGCGTTGTCTATATAATGAATAGTAACCCCGTAGTAACTCCTACCAGCAATTGACGTCCACCCATCAATGGTAAAAGACATTTTAGATGATAATTGTTGAAGTCGTTCCTTGAGATTCAATTGGAGCTCTTCAAATCGCTCTTTGACTTTCCTTCTAAGTGTAGACCTTTTAGGAAACACCATATTAGGGCAAATACGTCGAAAATATACTTGTGTAGCTTCGTCATCGAAAAATGAGAAGGGAAGATATTTTTTCACCACCCAATCAACTGTAGCTGTCGTGATGTTGTCACTGCTGTTTTCCGACTGAAACAAAACAATAAATCTTGTGTTATTAGGTTTGAGCGTATAAGAGGAGGAGGTTTGTTGTTGTTAAATCGAGAAAATCGTTAAATTGATATTTGTTATATTAAGGTTGCACTGTACTGTAATTTACCAAAATAAAGTACTTAGTTGTTACTGGCCGATTAACTGAAAATATGGGTGTTTATAAAAAATATTTAAGACGATAATTACATACTTAATATGTCGCACCCCTAGATGAAAACTGTGAAAACACCACTAACTCAAAAATACTTACGTAAGTTAATGGCGTTTTTGAAAGTATCGCATGAATAGCTACGCGGAGTTAAAATTCTTTTAACTGTTAAAAAAATATTCTTACCTGTCCACTTCCAGCGGTTACTAAAAAGCTTGTGATATCTCCACTTAATTTTGGTTTAACAGGAAGAAATATTTCTGATTCCTTTTTGTGGAAAGATATTAGATGTTTCCTTAAGCCTGAAGTGTTTCTGTTTTTCATTTTTATTTCAATCTTTTTATGTTGGCACAATTTACAGAAGGCAGTTTGGGATGCATGAATTATTTCGAAAAACTCCTCAAATTTGCTTTTGGGTCTTTTAGATCTGTGACTCAAACTCTCGTTACTCGGACTAGAATAATTTGAATCTTCGTCACTCATATTAAATTGTACACGTGATACGTTTTTAGAAAACAACGAGAATTAGTAAAAACAATTATCAAGTTAGACTCGAAGCACAGCTCAATTGGAAATGACTGGAATTAAAATAATTCCTTTATTTATAGTACGTTTCCTTGCTTTACCGCGCCGCCTCGCCACGTGCCGGCTCTATGAAAAGGATGCCGCCGCAAATCAAACAATGCCGCGTGCGGCGTACAAACACACACTAAATATTACCTACTTGTACAGACGCGACGCGTGAATAAAATAGAATTAGTGCCAATCACTATTCTTTACATATAAGTGAATGTTTTGGCGTACATCTATACTAATATTATAAAGCTGAAGAGTTCGTTTGTATGTTTGATGACAGAAGTTTTAAAATAAATAAATAAGTCCTGAACGTCACTATACCTCCAAAGTTACTATTCCTCGTGGACGAAGTCGCGGGCACAGCTAGTAAATACTTACTCTCATCATCTCTCTCAGAGATATTCGGGCTGGTAAGTAATACAAAACTCTTATCGCAGGCTTTTTATTTTATTAGTAGGTAAGTACCTACGCTTTTTATATTATTTTATTAGTTTTGTAGAATTTTTTTACACGTTTCAAGTATATTTAAAAGTGGCTACAATATTTATTAAACGGGTGATATTTGAACACTTTTTTGCTATTTTTTCTTGTAAAAACTTAAGAAATATAATGACTAAATGTACAATAATAGTACCTAAGTAATTAGTTTAAAACCATATAAGTAATCAATATTATAATATATACTTACTAGAATGAATTAATATGACATCTACTACCTATCCTTACCATTTTATCCTAATCATAATACTACTTGCGTGATCAGTATAATGTATTCATTTTCATTCTAAGCACTCTGAAACTTATTTATTCTTTGGAACACCTGTAGGTACTCTACTAGGAAATTATTTTGCATGAGTATACCTTCGCCCTATGGCGGCAATCAAATAGTGTCAAATGTTATGATTTCGGCGTGGCGGCAACGATTGTTTTAGATTTCAAAAGAAGCCGCCGGCGCGTGTATCATAACCATGTACTTCCGAAAAGCGGCAAATTTCTTTGAGAAGTAAGTACAAAACCTTTGATGCCGCATTATCAAAGTGCCGATGGTTAAAACATAACTATGCATGCACTCAGTTTGATTTTAATAGATATTTTTTTATTCGCTATGTTTATGGTATTAGTCGTAATGCGCATAGGTCCAGTTTTTCATATTCTTTGATACAGTTTTTTGCGTCTCATAGAATTCCTAAGCGTACCTACCTATACACCAAACTGTTACACCTAACTACTCAGTGAAATAGCGCTAAGTCCTAGCTGCAAGACGCAAGAGTCTTGCAGGCTATGTCTTGTTCTTGCTCAAGTCTTGCACGGTCAGTCTTGGTCTTGGTCTTGCTAAAAATACGCGGTCTTGTTCTTGGTCTTGGTCTTGCAAAAACGCAAGAACAAGACCAAGACTGCAAGACCAAGACTGAATTTGGGCAACACTAATTGCAAAGGTCAATTTTGAGACAAATCACACAATGTCGTCTGATCCCAAACTAATCAGAGCTTGTACTATGGGAAGCAGACATCTGACAGAAACTTCTTACATATTATAGATGAATTTACACCCAGACACAGACTAAACCATCATGCTCATTACACAAAGGTTTATGCTGGGTGGGGATCGAATCCACGACCTCTAGCTTAGCACTATACCACTAGCTACCTAGTAGTAACAGGTGAGGCCAAAATATTAAAAATATGCCCATAAAACAATTAAAATTAATTAAAAAACCATTTGTATTTTTGCCGTATAATTGTTTACAGAAACAATATCATATCAATCATTTTTTTTCTTCTGTATAATAAAAAAAATTAAAAAAGCAATGGATGCAGACCGCTTAAAATCAGTCGCTGTGGAAGTCCTTGAGACTCTCTATGTTCAGCAGTGGATGTTTTCAGGCTGATGATGATGAACTAGCAATGTGGGATTATAGGTTCCACATTACTAGCAATCATGTTTATCCATCCAGTTAAGTGGGTTGTTTATAAGTGGGTTCACGTCGGTGGTATAACTGATATAATGGAAGGCCTTAACCATTAGGGCTACCTCCGCTTAAATTCATCCTCACTTTTATTTCTAGAATTATCATCATTATCAGTCCACTACTACTGGCTCCAGTCTATCTAAGCGACATTTTTAGGTCTCCGATTCATTTGGCTGGGGGTTGTACTTTCTTACGTTTACCTTTCTCTAGTCCTTCCAGAAATCCTTGGTCTACGCTAGAATTTAATATTTGTCCAATAGGTTGTTAAGTACTTACACAAAATATTTTTTTCAAATGAGACGCAAACTGTCAACGAAGATCTCTGCTTATTAAAAAACCTGCGCCAAAAGCTTATCCACTTGGTAGATTCGGCGATAGTATATCGCGAACTGCGAAGCTACAATATTAATTCAGTACAATTGACAACCTTAATTAGGTACCTACTGCTGGTATAACGTCACATCTAAACACCAGCACGTGTTTCAAATCTCTGACGAAAACAGTTTGCACGTTTCATAGACAGTTAGTCACCGTGTCATTGATTCACGTCGATCGTGGTTAAGTCATAGACAAGGCGAGTCAGGACACGCGCCAGTTGCATGCGTAGCACGCTTATAGCATGCACACACCACCATCATACCATAGACAATTGTATGATACAGCGGTGGAGATGCAGTCATCCATTTCCCACCAAAAACTATAACGGCATTTCCCTTAGTCATTCCATTCATGTAGGTACTTAGTTCTTGCTGTCGTATTTGTAGTGTATGTACCTTTACTTATCTTAAATAGTATTTTTATCATGGCAAGTAATCAATAGTAGGTACCTACTTATGTTTAAGTTGAATGTAATTGTAGTATAAATATACATTTTAGAATCATATTGTTATCGATAACAATATTGATCAATTGGAACGCTATGAACATATTTTTTTAATTAAACATAAGTTATCTGAAAAAGATACCTCTTAGAGCAATAACGTAATAAGTAGTATAGATGTTGACTGTCAAATCAAATTAGTCTATTTTTAACACGTTCATTGCCATGGGAAAATTACCAAATGTTTTAAGAAATGTTGTATCTACTTTTTAAAGTCGCTCTACATTATTGGTTTTTATTATGAACTAGCGGACGCCTTGCGGTTTCACCCGCGTAGTTCTTTTCCCGTGGGAATACGTGTCACCCGGGGGTAGTGTAGCTTCACAATCATGAAAGATTTTTTCAAATCCGTCCAGTAGTTTCGGAGCTATTCAATACAAACAAACAATCAAACAAACAAACAAACAAACAATCAAACAAACAATCAAACAAACAATAAAACAAACAAACAATTAAACAAACAATTAAATCTTTCCTCTTCATAATATTAGATATATATTAGTATAGATTATATTTCTAAATGTCATGAAATTTATTTTAGCAAGATTAATTATTCCTTGTCAACCAGTTAATTAAAACCTAAGTGTTTAATTAACTATTTAACTGGTTGACAAGGAATAATTGGTATTATCCTGTTATAAAAATACATCTTTGTTACCCGTAAAAATAATAGTACTATCGTTTGCGAATTAAATACATTTGTGTTTTGTCAATTTTGGTAAATCATTTACATAAATAATAAATAAAAGTGGGCCCAATACACTTCCCTGAGGTACAGAGAACAAAAAAACCCCGAGCGAAGCACTATCACCCACCTAATAAATAAATAATATTAAGATGAGTACCTACCAGAATTTACAAATAAGCATCAATGAAGCAGTGGAGACCACGGCACGGCAAACGTAGTGTAGGACGCCCTCAGGCCAGGTGGAGTGATGATTTACGCAAAACGGCTGGCAGGAGCTGGATGCGAGAAGCCGAAGATAGAACAAAGTGGCGTGCAATTGGAGAGGCCTATGTCCAGCAGTGGACTACGATAGGCTGATGATGATGATGATGATGATGAAGATTTTTGTATTGAATTGTAAACCACTAAGTTGAAGTTTAGGAATCTACAATATCAGAATGAATAGGTAAGTAATCAAATTTATGAGAGTCGACAATCGGTCGAAGGTCTGCAAATGAGAATAATTTCTTTTTTATCGCTGTCTGAGTGTAGTCTAGAACATTCAAGGGCCGACGGTGATGCGGAAAATAAATATTATCCTTATGTTCACAAGCCGTATTTTATCTTTTAAAGAAATAACTGCATTACCGTGATCATTTACTACTTGACTCTACAAAACTTCTGAATGATTAGCCCAACATAAAATTAATACTTTACAAACGGATTCCTAAATCGAAAAATGATATACACAACGCCTTAATATTTAAAAATAAATCTATCTAATGGTACCCCACACGATGGTGTAGGTGAGAAAAAAAATCACATCCCCATTTTACATGTATCGTAGAATAGCACTGGCTTCTATATAATACTACTAGTACCACAGTCTCTAGTACTATAGAGGTCAGTGGAGAAGAGGGATACTTGTTAGACGTTTTATTAATATTGTTTATAGTGTAGAAAAACATCCTATTGAAATCCTGGCCGTATCACATGTCTATTGTGTGAATAAGATTGTCAATAAGATTTGTCTTGTGCCGAATAAAACTCTGCTGAATATATTTTATTAAAAGGTTATGCACCCAGAATAAATAGTTCATCGTTATTTTACATATTTCGCAGAATAATTATAATTTTTCACATGAAAAAATTACGTCAAGTGGAAATTTGTGATGAAAAATGCTTTGATTCATCACAATTTATGGATCTGTATAAGAGGTTACGACACGGATGACTCAACGAAGGTCAAAGTTAAAAAACGATGTGATGAAAAATCTAAAATTTGTTTGAGCGTCGAAAGTCGTGTATTTTTCACTTGATGTCCGCGAAAGAAGTCTGGCTTTATATAAATAAAGCTTTTGAGGCAGAGACTTGCTAATGATATTAATTTTCAGAACGATTCTTGTCAAGACGTCGCTTGTGAAGTTTGTTTAAAAGGGAAGCAAGCGCGTTTTCCTTTTGTAAGCAATCCTAAAAAGTCTGTGGCTGCGAAGCCGTTGGAGTTCATCAACACCAATCTGTGCGGGCCATTGCCAGTGAATTCACTTGGTGGAAAAAGGTACATCCTAATATCTTGGATGATCATACGAGAATGGCACTGCAGCTTATTAAATAAACGTGTCACCTTCAAAGAGGCTTTAGGAGAAAACACCCGAGGAGGCCTGGAGAGGTGAGAAGGTTAGTTTGAAACACTTACGTGTGTTTGGTTGCGAAGATTATGCACATTCATAAAATGAAGCGTTGTATCTTTCCCGGCTATGAGAGTAATAGATATAAGCTTTATGATTTGACCAAAAAAGAGGTTGTTCGTAGTCGTGATGTTGTTTTTAATTAAACAATTTTTCCAGGTGTTACTAGAAAATAGGCTGTTAAATATTAATGTGTAAAATGTGAAATATTATTTATTTGTGATGATGAAGCTATAGCGCATGAGAGTCATGCAGGAGATCAGCCCGAGGTTTGTAGCTTCTGACGTTTGTGTCTGTTTGGTAGCGCCCGAAGCTCAGTTTGAAGCAGACGAGCAGATGCCTAGCTCTTCTACTGATACAGACGATGTATCACTGGAGCCACAGGATAATGGTATAGCCTTTAATTTACGGCCAAAATTACAGAAATCAATGTCTGCACTCGAAATCGAGTTGACTGAGCCGACAACAGTCAAGGAGGCTTGCAATTGAGCGATAGCAAACTGGCGGCAAACTATGCAAGATGAGATTGGTTCATTTAATAAGCATGAGGCTTGGGAGCTTGTTGAAAGACTAGCGGATAAAAAGGCTGTCAAGAATAGGTGGACATTTAAAATAAAACACGACGCTAATAGAAAAGTAGCGTGTTACAGAGCGCGATTGGTTTCTAAAGGGTTAACCCAAAAGTTTTTGACTATATGGATACATATTTGAGAATGCTGTCTCTTGCGGTCGAGTTCATCTGCAGATTGGTAACCTTATTTGCTTTGCATGAACTTCTCTGTGAGTTAAACTTCTTTTATCTTATCATACCAGGCACGAGACGCCTGATATAATCCGTATACGGCTTTCTTGAGCCTTTAGACTTTATGTTCATTGTCTTCTTTTATGAATCCATCTGGCTGTGACATATAAATCTGCACACCCAAATTGTCATTCAGATAAGCAGTTTTAACGATAAGAGAACTGCATCTTCAGTCACTGAGTAGGTAAGCGAACTATCATTATTGCACTGGATCTTGTCAATTTTTTCGTTTTTTACAATTGTGACGAACTTGTTTATAAGCTGAAAATGTCACTGAAATATCACTTTACTATTAAAGACTTAGATGAAGTTAGACACATGCTAGGAATTAAAGTAGATCGTACTAGTAGTGAGTTGAAGCTAAGTCAGAAAAAATATATTGAAAAGTTGCTCGAACGTTTCGGTATGAATGACTGTAAAGGCTAACGTATCAGGAATTGATAGGTTGCCTTATGTACCTAGCTGTGACCACTAGACCTGACATTTCATTTGCTGTAAGTTTTCTGAGCCAGTATAATACTCGTCACACGGCGAAACATTTTGCTACGGCCAAGCGTGTACTGCATTACTTAAAAGGCACAATGAACTTAGGTCTTGTCTACAGGAAGAGTATAAAGCATGTCAAATTTCTAATACATAATTTAAACAGAGTGACGTGCATTGCCATAGCGAGTCTGGCAAATAAATACCGTAAGTAGGTAATTAGATTAGGTACATTCTAATAACACGACTGCTCAAAAAAAATGTTTTTCATTATTGAAACAATATCAAACGTAAACAATGATATTTGGTTACCTACAAACTTAGGGTAACAGGTATGTTTAGAAACCTTGTTAGGTTTAATCGAATATACTCGTATATATAGTAGTGTAGTATAGGGTATCTACCTATTCGATTTTACCTTGACTGGTATAAGCTAAGATGCCCAGATGAACTCGACTCACAACCAAATTTTAAAAACACTGATTAACGCTTGTTAAGGACGTGGAGACGGAGATAAAAGAGAGAGGCCGCCGACCATAAGAAAGTACTTAGGGGCCGTCCATAAATTACGTGGGGTGATTTTGGCGAATTTCGAACCCCCTTCCTCACTCCATAATCACACGTAGATTTCACATTTGACTGAACACTGGTCAAGTGTGAGTCGCTCACATGACGGAGGCGGGGGAGAGGTAGCAATGAATATTAAAATCAGTCAAATTTTGAAAAGAATACAACATTTTATCCAGTTTTATATGGTTTCTTGACGACCTTGATCCTCCCCCCCCTACACCCTAAACACCTCGCGTAATTAATGTTAATTAAACAACATACTTTTTTGAAGTCTGTTAAAAAGTCTCTTAATTTTCGCCCTTTTTTTAAATAAATTTACGTCATTTCTACATTACGGAAGCATTATTGTCCTGCACAACCATTGCACACAGGATTCGTATTCCGCGTAGGATAAGATGCGAGACTTATTACGGGGTCAGTTTGTCTGATAATAGCGATAACCAACGACACCGTGGACCTCCGACGCACTCCATCGCATGCAAGAGCTTCACTCCTTTCTGCGTAGTCTATATAAGCGATCGGCACACACAAAAGAAACAGTACGCATTCGATCTCCACCGATGATGCCAATGTAGACATTCATAACTAGTGCGAGTATCTTCAAGTATCTTGCGATGTCACAAACAAAATCAGTGTTATATTAAATACGTATTTAAATTTTACCTCCTTTTTCTGTTCGCGCATGCGTGCATTTGTCTTTGTGATTGGCCGTGAATAGAAACGTAGTAAAAAATATATAAACATGAGTGGAAGGGACAGTCGAGGCTGTAACAGCAAAGCTAGTATGATCGTGGTTTCAAATAGACTGCCTTTTATTTTGAAAAGAAATGTTAAAACCGGTGAATTGGAACGTAAAGCCAGGTATGTATTTTTAAATTATATTTATCATAAATGCGATACTCAGTGCATGTTTTATTGAAGTATTAGCAAATATTCTTAGTTTGTGAAGTGCGCATTACCCAAAATTTTATTTAACTTTACAACAAGAAGCATACCTACGCGGCTGTATATAATGCTTTTGTTTGTTTTTTATTCATCCATGGGATTACGAGCCTTCGCTTTCACGCAGTTCTTATTAATATTAGAACCTTAGTTGTTTTTAGGTTATGATTTATTAAAACTGAGCCGTCATCGCTATCACCGGCTATTTTCAGATGTTATTAATATGTGACTCTTAAGTCATAACACAGGTAGAAGAACCGGTGTCTTTTGGAATAGATTTAACTTCCGTTTTTGTCATTATATTAATAAACCAGATCTTTGGCTAGTAGTCAGCTGTTTCCTTAACATTGGTGCGACTAAGTTAAAACGTGTGACCATTGTCAGAAATTCTATGAAGCGGAAATAATTTTGTACTTGTTCAATGAGTGTCAGTTGCCGAATCACAACCTGTGCTATTCACAATAGATAGTCTAGGTATATGATTGTTATTGTCATCTGAATTGGACATGGAAACTAGTGACAGCCTTGGACTTGAATGCAAACACAAGGTCATGAAACGGTGTAGACAATTCATTTACTCTTTTGCAAACAATAAATAGGAAATGTAGAAATTAGATACCTGCTTATTTACAGACATAAAAGGGCACCGTGTTCGTAGTAGAATATAAAATAAGGACCTAAGTATACTATATTTACTTAGGTCCAATGTGAAATGAGTAGGTAAGTTTAAATATTACGTCAAGTTGATGGCCCGGCACACAAAACGTGGAAAAATACAAATTAATTAATTACATTAACGTGACTCAAATGATATACATTTTTTATTTCACTATAAACATGCTTACCAAACCTATACTGTATAAAAATAACTATAACACTTGCATTTAACCTCTTACAATATCTGAAAAATCTTCTGTAGGTTAGGTTAGGTTACTAGGTGGCGGCGGCGGTAGCCTAATGTTTAAGGGCGTCGATGTTTCCACCATACAAACGCACATATGTGATTACTCCTCTGCATAAGGTCGTAAGACAAATCTTAAAATTAATATCAATTCATTTTATCATAAACTAGGCTTGTAGAAAGCGATAATTGAAAATAAATTAATATTTTGAAAGGTAAGTATAAGCCTTAAAACATTGGAATTTCGACGTGAACCCACTCCTAATACAAGCTAGTTAGCTTAGCTGGAGGAGTTAACAGGATTGCTAGTTATGTGGGACCCAATCCCACATTGCTAGTTATGTTTATTAATAAAAAATACTGTGTAGGTGCTTTTTGTGTAATGTGCAGCTAGGAAAATCTCGTGACAAGCTTTTGTGTCACATAAATGGTACAATGTATCTAATAAATAAATAAATTTTATTCTAATTTAAAATTAATTTTATTCCTTTAAAAGCATTTAATTTATTTTTTTATTAGATATGTATTAATTTATGTTACGTAATTGGGTATTTGCCTAAGTATTTTGACGATACATTATTTTATATAAACTAACAATTATAGAGAGGGAGAGACGGGAAGCCCGCTCTTGCCAGTGGGACAATACAGGCTAGTTATAAATAATTTTTATTATTTACTTGATATAAATAATTAAAAAAAAATTGACTTTAGAAAATAACGACACGAGCTTGCGTGTAGTTTTTGATATTGTTTTGTATGAGTAGATAGATAGGGTAGATACTTATCGTATACAATTTAAGTACACAAACCTAGAGCCATTGTCTTTATCTTCTTAAGCAATCCAGTTCTTGATCATGTGGTTAAATATCCATGGACATGTTTAAAAAGACACAAAAACGGTCTAAGTTTTCAAATTTAATCATGGATGTGTAGATATCAACTTATTATTATACGCAATTATATAAGTACTCACCTAAATTTTCGAGCATTGCATTCAACAAATGCATCATGTTCAACAATCTATGTTACCTAACTACTAAAATTAAATTATCATATCATAGTGTAGTTATTGGTTGCATTATTTATTAACTAATAGACGTAGCAATCGTAGCAAGGAGTCTTTAACTAGGTTATCATCCCTGTTTGTGTTAGTTTAATTTTAGCTCCGACTTGCGGGAGTGATTGCCATTATCTCAAGACCTAATTATACTATCAACTTGTGTTTATTAACAATAACAGACTACTAAATTATTTACTCAATTCATTTCAACATCAATACCTACCTAAATAGTGCATATAAAATAACGTCGATACACGAAATCCCCGCGTCAATGAAAAATACCCGTATTAGTGGGTCTGTCAAATCACTTTAAATTTTATAAGCATATAGCTTTTACGTCTACAAAGACACTATTTTTTGTTTTAACGAAATCAATCGAGTAGTTTTGAAGTTACAAATGATTTACAAACTAATGTCTCAAATGAGGAGCGCGGTACGGTGATATTCAGATCTTTGCCAGGATTTGGGTGGCACTAGTACTTGTTGAGTGACGCTTACCATCATGCGCGCGTCTTGCTCGTCTCCACATTTCGTAGTATAAAAAAAAAATACCGTGTTATTGCGCCTACATCAATAAAATCATGTCTTATCAATTTTCGCAACAATAGACATTATACTAAAGCCAAAATGAATGTGGAATGTTTAATAACAAAGTTGCTTAGCAACCATTCAATTTTTAATAGTTTGTCAATGGTTGCTAATTAACTTTGTTATTGAACATTTCACATCCATTTCGGCTTTTATAGTTATAGCTCTGAGTGGATCGGACCCTTTCATGATTTGCATCATTGAACAGAAAAAAATAAGTTTTCGGGTGCATTGGTAGGTGCCTAGTTGTATTTGAGCACTTTAGCACAACACACGATTTCATACATTTTTAATTGAGATATTTTAAACAATTATCGACGCCAAAATGATACACGCTAAGTCGGGACTTCGGGAGTCCGAATGCGCACTGAGTGTAAAGCGGTGACGTCACAGCGGTTAACGACCCCGCTCCGCACGCAACTTAACATCTTAATATTTCAGAAACTATAACAAAAAAATACCAATTTATTTTGTTTTTATTAATAGAGCATACTGTAAGGTTAAAATACAAAATTGGTGATATTCTTCATAAGAAAAAAAAAATATTTTAAAAATAAATACAAGGCAACTAAAAAGCAAAAAATAATAATGAAAAACATTTAAAAAAATATTTTAAAGCTGGTGCCGAATAAAATATAAAACTACTATTTCATGGCACCAACTTCAAAATGTTCCTTTTTAGTTGCCTTGTATTTATTTTTTAAGTCGGTTACTTTTTTGTAATAAAGTTTCGTATTTGGCACTTTTTAGTGTGTTGGTTTGTAATTCACTTAAGTTACAATAGGCTTATGTCAACTGCTCAAATCCTTTTACAAAATATTGCTTTCCCCGATGCAGGGCCGTTAATTGTTGAGGAGTTCACATGATAGTTCACCATCAGTTCTATTACATTGTGTAATAGTAGTATGACGAGAATAAAGTGCTACTCAATGTCATATTAAAGTAATTGAATCGCAAACCGTGAAATATTGAATAGCTCGTCATTTGTGGTCTTTATCATCAGTTCCACTTCACCAATTGGTGCTTTTTGAGAGCCTTGGTGCCTAAATCACTGTTGGTGTGCCTTTAATATTTGAAGAGTTCCCTCGATTTCTCCAGGATTCCATCATCAGATCATGTTACTAGCTGTGAATTTTATAATTTATTTTACGTTGATTTAGAGTTGGCTACTAGTGTTGCCCAAATGCAAGAACAAGACGAGACTTAGCCAGTCTTGGTCTTGGTCTTGCGCCAATACACCTGGTCTTGGTCTTGGTCTTGGTCTTGCGCTCCCAGTCTTGGTCTTGGTCTTGGTCTTGCAGCAAGAGTCTTGCAAGTCTTGCAATTACCTATTAGTCTATTACTATTTATTAAAGTTTACTTTAAATCTTAGAAAAACGTATTAGAATTGGAACATTGTGAGCTTGAATTAACATAGCCATAGTAAAGATCAAGCAGATTAATAAGTAACTGAAGATTTGATAAGAAATTCGAAAAATCAACTGACCTATATGTCGTTTTCCATGGAAGTAACTGTTTCTTAATAAACATTTATGATTTATAAGCTTACATTTGCTAAAACATGTAAAAAAACAAATTAATTACAATAACTTGACTGTATTTTAAAGAACAATACTTATCTGTCTAGAAAGAGATTGAACCCTCAACTTATAAGAAATTTAATAAAAGAGTTTACGATTTATCATTTATTTGAATAAAAAATAAAATACAACACAAATCAACAGCTTTATCATTAGGTTATGATACTTTATATAATTTTTTTTGACCAAGAATTAATACAAAGTAACCATCTGGCTGACTCATCACTTAACCTATTTCTATGTTTTCTAATTACTAATGATGCTTTAGAAAATAACCTCTCAGCAGGTACTGAAGTTGCAGGTATTGAGAGAAAATCACGGGCCATTTTCGATAAAATCGGATACTCTGTCTCATGCGTCCTCCACCAATCTAAAATGTCTTCCGAGCTGGCAGTTCTTGGTTTTCTCAGGTACTCCTCCAACTCGTCTATCACTAAGCCTTGAAGACAAGATCCAGATGACGTCGAGGGACATTCATAGAGTTTATCAAAGTCTATTACGTCTTCATCTTCATCACATACTTTATTTTCTTTTTCTGGTAATTCCAGAGATTTGTTCAGTGAGTGTAGACTTTTATATTCTTCATAAAGTTCATTGAACTTGCGCAGACTTTCTGTTTTAAGTTGCTTCCCCCACATTGTCAGGTCAAAAGTCTGAGCCTTATGCCTTGGGTCTAAAATTAAAGAAGTACAATAAATCCAGTTGCTCTTCTTGTAATGTTTAAGCATTTTGTCTCGAGCTGCTTGGAAAGCTAGAATGAGCCTTTCATCCACTTCAGATCGATTAGGTTTCTCATCTAACTGTTTTACCATGGATTCAATTTTATCTAGCAAGAGATTGAATGATACAATGACTAGCGGTAATGTAACATATTTGTCTCCACCAAGTTTTGTACTTAAAAGTTTAAAGTTTATTAGAAATTTATGTAATTTTTCGAGTACCTGCCATTCATTAGCTGTGATTTGAAAATCATTTAATTCGGTGACAGAACTGCACAATATGTCAATGCCCGCTCTCACTTTTAAACCAAATCCAATCATATCATGTGTGGAATTCCATCTCGTTGGACAGTCAAGAATGGCATTTAGATTTGATGGCACGCCAGCTGCTTCACAAGCAGACTGAAACTTCTTCTTCACTATCTCACTTCTTTTTATTTTACTGGAAATACTGCGTAACTTTGTTACAGATGTACGCGAGTCAGCAATATTTGGTGCAGATTCTTCATCTTCCTCATCCTCAGTTTCGTCTGCATAGTCTTCGTACTGCTGATCTTGCGCGTTAGTGTCAGACTCACAGTGTAATGCTAAGGTCTTTAATAAATCTTGTACACCAAGGTTTAAAATGTGAGCAAAGCACCGGAAATGTTGATTGTCTGAATCAAAGTGTGGCGGCAGCTGTTTGCCCAGTTCATACATAAATTTGGTATTTGCAGTTGCGTTGTCGACCGTGATACCTTGTATTTTATCAATTATGCCATATTCCAATAAACATTCATGGAAAATCGTTGCAATATCTTCCCCAGTATGTCGACCGCGTGATGGTATAAAATCAAGAACTACAGATTGATACTTCCATGCGTTGTCTATATAATGAATAGTAACCCCGTAGTAACTCCTACCAGCAATTGACGTCCACCCATCAATGGTAAAAGACATTTTAGATGATAATTGTTGAAGTCGTTCCTTGAGATTCAATTGGAGCTCTTCAAATCGCTCTTTGA
Organism: Herminia tarsipennalis; assembly: GCA_945859575.2. Classification (NCBI taxonomy): domain Eukaryota; kingdom Metazoa; phylum Arthropoda; class Insecta; order Lepidoptera; family Erebidae; genus Herminia; species Herminia tarsipennalis. The sequence goes on along the minus strand of OX243834.2, from coordinate 24,091,710 downwards.
CTTTCCTTCTAAGTGTAGACCTTTTAGGAAACACCATATTAGGGCAAATACGTCGAAAATATACTTGTGTAGCTTCGTCATCGAAAAATGAGAAGGGAAGATATTTTTTCACCACCCAATCAACTGTAGCTGTCGTGATGTTGTCACTGCTGTTTTCCGACTGAAACAAAACAATAAATCTTGTGTTATTAGGTTTGAGCGTATAAGAGGAGGAGGTTTGTTGTTGTTAAATCGAGAAAATCGTTAAATTGATATTTGTTATATTAAGGTTGCACTGTACTGTAATTTACCAAAATAAAGTACTTAGTTGTTACTGGCCGATTAACTGAAAATATGGGTGTTTATAAAAAATATTTAAGACGATAATTACATACTTAATATGTCGCACCCCTAGATGAAAACTGTGAAAACACCACTAACTCAAAAATACTTACGTAAGTTAATGGCGTTTTTGAAAGTATCGCATGAATAGCTACGCGGAGTTAAAATTCTTTTAACTGTTAAAAAAATATTCTTACCTGTCCACTTCCAGCGGTTACTAAAAAGCTTGTGATATCTCCACTTAATTTTGGTTTAACAGGAAGAAATATTTCTGATTCCTTTTTGTGGAAAGATATTAGATGTTTCCTTAAGCCTGAAGTGTTTCTGTTTTTCATTTTTATTTCAATCTTTTTATGTTGGCACAATTTACAGAAGGCAGTTTGGGATGCATGAATTATTTCGAAAAACTCCTCAAATTTGCTTTTGGGTCTTTTAGATCTGTGACTCAAACTCTCGTTACTCGGACTAGAATAATTTGAATCTTCGTCACTCATATTAAATTGTACACGTGATACGTTTTTAGAAAACAACGAGAATTAGTAAAAACAATTATCAAGTTAGACTCGAAGCACAGCTCAATTGGAAATGACTGGAATTAAAATAATTCCTTTATTTATAGTACGTTTCCTTGCTTTACCGCGCCGCCTCGCCACGTGCCGGCTCTATGAAAAGGATGCCGCCGCAAATCAAACAATGCCGCGTGCGGCGTACAAACACACACTAAATATTACCTACTTGTACAGACGCGACGCGTGAATAAAATAGAATTAGTGCCAATCACTATTCTTTACATATAAGTGAATGTTTTGGCGTACATCTATACTAATATTATAAAGCTGAAGAGTTCGTTTGTATGTTTGATGACAGAAGTTTTAAAATAAATAAATAAGTCCTGAACGTCACTATACCTCCAAAGTTACTATTCCTCGTGGACGAAGTCGCGGGCACAGCTAGTAAATACTTACTCTCATCATCTCTCTCAGAGATATTCGGGCTGGTAAGTAATACAAAACTCTTATCGCAGGCTTTTTATTTTATTAGTAGGTAAGTACCTACGCTTTTTATATTATTTTATTAGTTTTGTAGAATTTTTTTACACGTTTCAAGTATATTTAAAAGTGGCTACAATATTTATTAAACGGGTGATATTTGAACACTTTTTTGCTATTTTTTCTTGTAAAAACTTAAGAAATATAATGACTAAATGTACAATAATAGTACCTAAGTAATTAGTTTAAAACCATATAAGTAATCAATATTATAATATATACTTACTAGAATGAATTAATATGACATCTACTACCTATCCTTACCATTTTATCCTAATCATAATACTTCTTGCGTGATCAGTATAATGTATTCATTTTCATTCTAAGCACTCTGAAACTTATTTATTCTTTGGAACACCTGTAGGTACTCTACTAGGAAATTATTTTGCATGAGTATACCTTCGCCCTATGGCGGCAATCAAATAGTGTCAAATGTTATGATTTCGGCGTGGCGGCAACGATTGTTTTAGATTTCAAAAGAAGCCGCCGGCGCGTGTATCATAACCATGTACTTCCGAAAAGCGGCAAATTTCTTTGAGAAGTAAGTACAAAACCTTTGATGCCGCATTATCAAAGTGCCGATGGTTAAAACATAACTATGCATGCACTCAGTTTGATTTTAATAGATATTTTTTTATTCGCTATGTTTATGGTATTAGTCGTAATGCGCATAGGTCCAGTTTTTCATATTCTTTGATACAGTTTTTTGCGTCTCATAGAATTCCTAAGCGTACCTACCTATACACCGAACTGTTACACCTAACTACTCAGTGAAATAGCGCTAAGTCCTAGCTGCAAGACGCAAGAGTCTTGCAGGCTATGTCTTGTTCTTGCTCAAGTCTTGCACGGTCAGTCTTGGTCTTGGTCTTGCTAAAAATACGCGGTCTTGTTCTTGGTCTTGGTCTTGCAAAAACGCAAGAACAAGACCAAGACTGCAAGACCAAGACTGAATTTGGGCAACACTATTGGCTACAGTCCAAGTCCACAAAGCCAAGACAAGATAAAAATATTATAGGTACAATAACAATTAATATACTAATATCACAGTTTAATAACTCTTACTAATATTTTAAACGTTCTAGAAGCAAATTGTGACGATCTATTATTTCTAAACGTTTCTTACACTTTTTCGCACTTGTTTACTTCATTTCATCGCGTCATTCCATGTTGCGGTTTTCGATTTTATGTGTTTACGAAGTAGCGTGCATCGCAATAACATTATGTGTAACTACTAGTAGTAGTAACTACTAATAAAAGTAACTACTAGTAGTAGTAACTACTATAATAGTAGTAGTTACAGAGAGCAATAACGTGTTTAGAGAAAACGTATCACACCCTATTTCCTAAGCACACCTGTGTCTCGAACAAACGAATCATAACACTGGGGATAAAAAAAACTACGGTGTAAGTGTATGGTCAAATTTTGATACATTAACGGTTACGAAGGTTAGGTTAAGAAGTCCTCTGCCTATAAATTATTTTGTTTGAATTGGCTCTGGTTCTTATAATATACCGTTCTATAAAAAAATACAATTTTTCTTCAATCGGGTAAATTGAATTAACGCGATTTTTTTTTCAAGTATAACTTGACATATACATACTTATTGTTGTACAATATTTTATCGAATAGCACCTTGTTTAAATGTGAGTGTTAAAAAAGCCTAGTTAATTTTATTATTTCATTTATGAGGCGTTATTGTTACAATAAGTATGAGTTATTCTTAGGGCCGGCCCTAAAGTGTATGAACCTAGGGCGAGTGCAGCGGTCGCTCTAGGCGCTAGATGGCAAGTGTAACGTCGACCATATGGCGCTGAAAAACAATCTCGCTCTGCCATGATCCAAGGCTAGGGCCGGCGCTGGTTATGCTTGCAAGTCTTTTCATAATAACCCCATGCTGTATATATTTTAATTTTGTTACAAAAACCACAAAGGAATATAAAAATGATTTATTAAAACAAAATTATCAGGCATATACAGAGTGTCGCAAAACTATGCCTCACGAAGGGAGAATACCTTAAATATTGTAGATAGACACACATTTTACTGAATAAAGAAGACTTTATTTTGATTTAAAAAATAGTACTAACTGCATTTCAAGATTTTTAAATAATCAGTTCTGTAAATTAGGTACCATGTTTCTGCTTTCTCTAACAACTGGCATTATAATTTCAAGTTACAAACCAAACTTAAAACGTATTATTACAAACATTCATCATGCTAATCAACTAACAGCAATATTATACGAGGGCGAATTTGTATATACTACACAACTTTGAATATTTGCAAGTTTAATTGATTGTAAGTAGCAGTTCAGTGTTACTTTAACTTAAATGTTAGTTCAGTGTTACTTTAACTTAAATGTTACATTTTATTTATATAATATTTTTCCTTCCATTGCGCTGTTCCTTTCCACATGTTATTTAGAAAAGTGTACTAATTGACCCTTTCGATCGGTATCGTAAAACAACAGACGGATTTTTTTTCACATTTTGCGGGATCGATTCCCGGTTAAGACAGGCGAATTTTTAAAAATATTTGAATGAAGCTCGAATTATTTTCAAAATCAAAATTAAGTCTTCTTTCAGTAAAATGTTCTAACTACAATACTGCCGTGGTAAGCGAAAGGGCAGTCAGTCAAAAGTAGCCATAATTTTTAGATTACTAGCTTTCTTCGAATCTTCGAATCTAGGAATCAAATAGGAAGAAAGGTCATTTGGCGTACCTACATTCTAAAAGAGTAATTAACAAAAAATGGCCACATTTCACTTACTGCACTCGCGATTACCACGGCAGTATATTTAAGGAACTTTCTCTCCGTGTGGCATAGTTTTGAAAAAAGTTGAAGGGTTTTTCTTAGCTGTTAATGGCATGTTTTAGTTTTTATGATATTTTTTTCCTTTGCATCATTTATATAATTTGGTTTGTTTAAAATTATTTGATAATTTTAAAATTCTCTTCCTTAGAAAATTTATGGTTTTATTGCCTTTATCTCAAAAACTCGAGCCATTTCAACAAAACAATATTATTACTTTTGTACCTATTCAGCAGACTTAAATTATTATTGACTAATAAATCAATTGGTATCAACATTCATTTCTAATCTACACACGTTAGGTATACGTTTCGTCATCACGTTTGTCGCGATCGTGACATTTTTAAGAAAATAATCATTAGGTAGGTACATACAAATAATGTGGAATCAAACGCACAAATAAACTAAGATAATGACAATGACCTACATGAGATGTTTATCTTTCGTTTTATGAAGTTCTACTATAATATTTCATCACTTCAACTAGTTTGTCAACATCATTAGATCGACATTGATCATGCACACAAGTACATAAATACTTACTTATAAATAGACGGCAATTCATTGTAACACTGCATTCGTTACAATAATATTTTTATTGGACAAAATAACAACATTGGTGGCACAATCACAATACTTTTATAATTAAAATTAATAATTATACCTAATTATTAACTTCTACCACATTCGCTATTATTAAGTGTACCTACATAATACTCGTCGTAAGTAGGGGAACCTGTTGAACCTTGGCACTATTTGTACCAAGGTTCAACAGGTTCAATCATCATTTTTGAAAAACTCTACTGCTTTAAAATAATATTGGCTACGCTGGTCGAAGCATCATTTGACAATACTAAAGTGAAGTTAGTTGTACGAGTAATTTAGATGCACCGCATCAGTGACGGTAGAAAAATTGTTAAAACTGATAATGTTTGTTTTGTAAAACTGACAATGATTATAATATAATATCTTGGGACAACTCACACAACGTCATCTGAACCCAACTAAGCAGAACTTCTATGGCAACCAAACAACTGTTATACATACTTACATATTGCTAAATACATACATATTACAGATAAATTATACCCAGACACAGAATAAACCATCGTGCTCACTATACAAACCACATACCTGGGTGGGGATCGAACCCAAGACCTCTGGCTTAGCAGTCTAACCACTAGACCTAAAGCCAAAAAATGTAATGTTAAAATAAGTCATTTATTGAATAAACACTTTTCATAGAAAGCCACAATTTCAAATTATTTCGAAATTTTGTTATTGGTTGGTCTTTAATATTCTGTGGTAAGGCATTATAAACCTTGATGCACATCGATTAACTACTTTTCTTTGGTCTTAGAGTGGTAATATAAAACCAATCTTTCTGCATGTCTCGTACTTCAAGGTAAAATATCTTTAACTTTGCTTAACAATTATGGGTAAATTTTAACAAACATACCAACTTCAAAAATGTGCACACATGCCAAGGTCAATATTCCGAGGTTATCAAAAAAGGGTTTGCAAGACTCGTAAGACAATGAAAGAATGCCTGTTAAATTTTTTCTTGTGCAAGAAATTCTCTTATTACATCGGTGAAGTTGCCCCAGAGTAGGATACCACACCGTAATATTGACCCTACGTACCCATGATACGCCATTAGAATGTTTTTAATGATGCAGTCCTTCAAAGTTTTGATAGGACATAAACATATTAATTGATTTTACTACAGACTTCGTCGACTTGCATCTTTCAGTTACAAGATCTGTTTATTGTTATGTCAGTCTTGTGTGTCCTGCAATGGTCATAATTAATATTTATTGGCTCCACACTGCTATTTTATTTAAAAATTGTAAATAATCAATAATGTAAATAATCGTTTAAATTAAATAGATAAATTATTGTTTCCTAACCAGTCAAGTACATTCTTTATTGTTTTATTGATATCGATGTCAAAATTGTTTATCCGATCAGAAAAAAAAGTAATATAGCATAACTATTACTATATTATCAGCAAATAAGGTGCATTTATAATGTGTAATGTCTGGTATATCGGTAATGTATAGGAGAAAAAGTAGTGGTCCTAGGACACTTCCTTGCGGAACTCCGTGTTGGTTTATCAACATTTTGGATCTTTTTGACTGAATGGTATGGTGTTTTTCCAAATTACTGACCTCTACACATTGTTTACGGTTTGAGAGGTAACTTCGCAACCTTCGTAACCTTATTCCATAATTTTCTATTTTTGCAAGTAAGAGTTTATGAGAGACAAAATCAAAGGCATTTGACAAAAAAAAACTGCTACAGTATATTTTTTACTATCCAAGCCTTTGACGATATTATGAGTAAATTAAAAGCAGCTAATTTGGTGGATTTCCCCTTCTGAAAACTATTTTGCTCAGGTCTTATTATATTATGTTTATTAATGAATGATGTCATTCTTTTTTGTATAGCCTTTTCAAATATCTTAGAGAACACTGGTATTAAAGTTATCTACCGGTAGTTATTAATATCAAATTTGTCCCCTTTTTGTATAATCGTTTTACAATTAACGTTTTACAGATATTTTTAAGGAAAAGCACCTTTGTAAAATGAAAGAATGATTAAACACAAAGGTCTAATAATCGTTTTATGCTTAGATGGAACAATATAGAATAATGTCGTCATGCGGTATTTAGTTATAAATATCTTTATAAAATCAAATATAAATATAAAGATATTTTTATTTGCTAAATCATGCAATAAATCGGAGAGGATTTGCTAAATCATGATTAAACTAGAGGAGGGTCAGGTTAGTAACAATATTTAATGTTTTGCTATTCCTAACCTAACCCGTCAACAGGTTAGGATTTCGGAGCAGATTGTGAGAGTAGGAGAAAAGTGTGTGTCAAGCACGATATACAATTACAAAAAAAAATGCCTAATTTAATCTCTATATACTTACATTTATAATAATAATGGTCTCCTGATCAATGTCGGTTTTGGCGGTCAATCTTATAAGGGACTAGCCAACTACGCAGGAGATATAATAGTACACAAGTGTATGCAGACACAAGTGCACTCTCTATTCCATCACTCTCATAGTCCGATGGGACGGAAATTCGAGACGGCCGGAGAGAGATTAGGCGCAGGACCGACAGCTTAACGTGCTATCGGTGTGACAATGTTCAAAAACGGTCACCTGTCATCTGTGGACCGACAGTGGTAACGTTGCTTAACTTCGCAGATATCTCGATCTGCTCGGTCGCCACTGAGTACAGTCAGCCACAGTATATCCCCGTCCCTTTCTACTAAGATAGATAACAGATGTACGAAGCTTACTGCAATTTTAAGGCACTTCAAGTTCACAAAACTAATTGTTCCGATGTTGTGCTTTGGCCCTTTCCTGATTTTGTAACTTGGACACTATTATTGGGGGTTTTTTTCATTACATTTACATTATGTTAATATTGACGTAAGGTCATGTAAATCCTACGGGCGGTGGTAGGACAGAAACTCCGGTAACAATTATAAAAGACTGTATTGACAACCGCGAATTGACAATAACATGAGTTTAAGTGTTTTTGATTTCATCTGAAGTGGATATATCTCTATAGAAAATTCACAGATTTTATGCATTCATTATGCAGTTTAATAACTAATCTTTCCTTGATTCCATACTTTAGAGGTGTAATGTAAAAAAACTGGCCTAGGTATAACTGGTTCCCCTACCTAGTTTACAGTCAGTTTTATGCCTATAGTATAATTCTATGGTAGGTAAGGCGCCATAAAGCAGCTAGATAACTTAAAAAGAATTAACTTTAGAACTTAGAATAAACAACTATATCGATCGCTGATAAGGTAATAGCCGCTACAGTTCTCCCATGTTAGGTACCACACCAAAAGGTGGCGATAGGTTAAGGGCGTCCTAGTCCAAGATTCCACCATACAAACGCGCATAAGTGATTACTCCCTCTGTTTAAGGTCGTAAGTCAAAGCTTAAAATTAATATCAGACATATAGAGGAGTAATCACAGATGCGCTAATAAAAATTAATATAGAAGAGTAATCACTTATGCGCGTTTGTGTGGTAGAATCATCGACTAGGGCGCCCTTGAGATACTATATCGCAACCACTCGATGTAATGAGCTTTTGTACTCAATGTGAATTGTAAGATAAATATATTAAAAAGCTGACCTAGATTGAAGTGACTAACGCACATATAAATGTTTAAATTCGACCTTGGCGGACATTACACCCCTAACGTCGCGGATTCAAGTCAATTACAGACATTTAGTACATTTAGTATGTATAAAATTAGCAAAACACTGCTTTAAAAATTACAAACGTAATGTTCAGACACAACGTCATCAAAAATCTGTGTTTAAATGGTTTCTGCAACGAAACTCACAGAGCCGTACGAGTTCCTCGGGGACACGGTAGATGTCGCGACGATTTGCTGCGACGGTGACATAGGCTGTGTCAACAATTAAAGACCAATTTCTATACTCCCAACACTATCCAAAATTCTTGAACGTTTGATGTACTAAAGAGTAATAAAATATTTCAAAGATTTTTAACAGTTATCTTATTCACAACTAGCTTATGCCCGCGACTTCGCCCGCGTGGATGCCAGATTGTTACCAAAATATTTTAACGGCAAAGTTTCATACTAACTTTGCAATCCCGTTTTATCCCCTCAGGGGATGAATTTTCTAAAATCCTTTCTTAATCCCCTACGTTATAAAATGAACCCCTGTGCAAAATTTCAAGTTTCTAACCCTTATAGTTTAGGCCCTGCGTTGATATGTCAGTCAGTCAGCAGCTTTTCCTTTTTTATATATATATATATATATACATATATATATAATATATATATATGGATTTGGATTTCGGGCAAAAAAGTCAACAGCGGACGCCGTTCATGAACTTGCAGATTTTGTAGTATGTATGTATGGTACATCTGGATAAAATCATAAATCTATGGCAATTTTCTTAGATCTTTCCAAAGCTTTTGACACGGTCTCAGTCTCATTGCTGTTGAAAAAGCTGGAATGTCTCGGTAGTAGAGGTGTTCAGTTAAATCTTTTCAAAGATTATCTCAATAATCGAACTCAAATAGTAAGAATCGACCAATACAGAAACGATGAAGTTACTGTGTGTTTTGGAGTCCCACAGGGCAGTATATTGGGTCCAACATTTTTTTACATATATAAATGACCTGTGTGAGTTTTAACTCCCAGATACGAAAGTTATTACATTTGCAGATGACACGTCATTACCTTTCTGGGGTGATGATTGGTCTCAGACATATTCATTCGCTCAGAGAGGGTTTGATGCTGTGAATGTCTGCGTAATAATATATCAGATCAATATATTTTGCACTTTGACAATCGCTCATAACATATTGTATCACAACTTAGGGTTAAGCTGCTAAAACACATCTATTAAATGTGGAAAGCAAGCAATTCTAAAAGTAAGCTCTTTCCTTCACCCAACTACCGAACTATATTTAAAATGTGATGTCTTAACGGTTCGCCAGCTCTTTGTTCTGGATACAATACTCAAACAACATTCTCTCCTAACATTCGATCCACTTAAACAAAATTCCAAACGTAAATGTGATAGAGTGTGTAACTCTAAGACACATAATACAACTTACTCCCAACATTTCTTTGGGGCCCCAACTTATACAACAAGCTAAATCGTGTACTTTTAATATACAGTCTCACCAAATCGGCATTTAAACCAACAGTCACTTATGATTGAAAGAACTTGATTACTCTATAACTAAAAATCTACTTCGAAACTTTTAAATTCCAAACACTCACATTAACAAACAGACACGCACACAAACAACCACACATATACCCTCACACACACACACTACACATTATGTAGCTGAATGGCTCCTAATTTTTTTTATTTATTATATATTTTGCATTTTTGTTTGATTTTATTATGTTTATTAATTTATTAACACTCTTCAAGAGTAAGTACAATATTAAGCTTCTCAATATAAGCATATTCGAAACTGGTCTCAAAGGGGGATACCTGGTGATCTGTGACACAAGTTCATGCCTAATTCAGATACCAGTCCTCGCCTAATAATAAATAGGCAACAATTGTAAATTGATATAAGTAAAAGTGTGTAATAATTTGCGAGTACAAATAAATAAGTTATTATTATTAAATTATTATTATTATATCTAAGAATGTCTAGTGAATGTTTCTACGAACTACTATAATTACCCAGTTAGAAGTGGAATACAGCGTCAGGAAAGAAAATTATCTTCTCACAAATTACGATTACTGTAAATTTCACATTTTGAATTCCACAAATTCAAAATGTTCAAATAAATGAATGGCGCCTTTCAATTTGTACTTTTATTGCCATTTATTACAGCCACAAATGAAAGAGAAGAAAGTTTTGTGAACATAGTTTGATCATTCATTGGTGTCGTATTTCCTGGTCTGAGCTTAAAAAATTTTCTATCTTTTATCTCTATCTACTACCTTCAAACGAGCAATTCTTGTATATTTTTAAATATCATTTTTTGTAGGTATCTACGTATCTAGATAACTTGTTTATAATATGTAATGCAGTACGTAGCCAGATATTAAACAAGCTTTGTTTCTCCAGTCTTGTTTGCTTTGTCTTGCTGATAGTACTACTGTTTTGATATATTTTTAGGTGTTAGGTAGGCGTGTAAGTTGAAGACAAAGAAAAAAAAAACATAATGGCTAGTAAAAACTGCGACGAATATGTGACTTACAAAAAGAAATGAGATCCCACCAAAAACGTTTTCATGTAAATTTACGCCAAGACGTAGTAGGTACATATTGCTACCACCATAATGAAGTTACCAGTTCTTATGGAAAGCCAAGCTCCTAACTCTACACGTCCTAACCCAATACTACACGAAGTAGTAGAATACGTATATTCAAAGATAAGACCATAGTATAATTTATCAGCAACCAAACAAAACTTGTTCACGAAATCAAGACATATAAGAATACATACCTACTTATTAAAACAGATATCAGTTCAAGTACCTCTAAATTACGCTTCTAGCAGACTAACGGCTTTTTTTTATTTTTTTCTTAAAAGACGACTCCCGCAGTAGGGTACAAGCAATGTGTCGCGGGGGACTTTACAAACATACAAGTCACGGACACAAAGTACACCCAGACTCGGAACAACAATTTGTGGATCACACAAAGTGGTGTCCCGTGTGGGAATTGAACCCACGACCTCTTGCGTAGCAGTCGGATATACTCCCACAGCGCCAAGATACTAGAGATAGGATTTTGATATAATTTGTATCTTATCTCTAGTAGCCAAATTAATCGATAGGTAGAGTATTAAAAACGGCCCACCGACTCACAGTTGACCAATATTGGCCTTGGAGCCGGCGGCACTGCGTAAACCCCCCACCCTCCCCCTCCCCTTCCCCGAAAAAAGCCTCCTGGGTACGCCCATGCCTATCATACACCATGTCATAGGACTGTTGGAAATTGTAGGTAGGTAGTTACCTACTTACTAATCAATTCAATCAATTGGAAATCCATTAATAAATCAAAGACAGGGCCGGATTAACCATGTCGGGGCCTCTACACAATCCATTTATCGGGGCACCTTTACCTTTTTCTAACTTCTTAAAAATACATTTATTTCTGCGACAATGATATATTATTTATAAAGTAAGCTATTTTTTACTACGGTGATATGCCGTCATTCTAAACAATAAAACAAAGATAGGAAGGTATGTGTATTTTGATAACCCCCGACGCAAAACGTGTGTGTGTGTCTGTGTATCTGTGTTTCAGTCTGTGCCATCGTAACTCTTAAACGAATGGACCGATTTAGATGCTTTTTTTAGTTTGAAAGCTGATGTGATCGAGATGGTCCTATCGATGGTTTGAGATAATTTACGATGATCCGTCTAGGCGTTTGAAGATCGTCAGTTCATTTCATACTTTGCAAAGGGGCTTTTCACAGGTTCGATTGATTTGAAATTTGGTGTAGGTACTGTCACTTCGGTGGAATTTTCCAAAACATGGCAACCTTACTTATAGAAGTTATATCGTGTTTGGGCTCATGAGAACCGCTGTTTATTTAAAACGCATCATGAAAAAAACTACTGGACAGATTCATCTCATAAATCCCGATTAATAGGTTAGAATGTGAATTATATATTTTACGGAATAAGACAAAAAATCAAAACTTAAAGTAACGGCACAGGAATTTGCCGATTTTGGCAAGCAAACGTAAAGAGATTGAATAGTGTTTTCGTAGCAGGTAGCAATTTTTAAAAATTCAGGCGCTGCGTGACGGATTGGCACGTTAACGTAATTCATATCAACCCATATGATGTCCCACTGCTGGGCACAGGCCTCCCCAGTAGAATCTGCTTATTATATGTACTGGGGGTAATTGCCATAATCGCCACGCTTGGCGAGCGGGTTGGTGATCGCAGTAAGGCTTAAAAATACTCAGAGGACCCTGCTGCCCGTCCTCCGGTGGGAAATCCCTTAGTCGCCTTGACGACACCCGCGGGAAGAGATGGATGGATGGATGGATACTATTCTTAAGCCGTAATTCGCGCACTCAAAATTAATTGTTAATGTTTGTGTTTCTCTATCCTCAATAATTGTCTATTAAATTTAAATATGCGTATTATCTGTGCGAAAACGATAGTCTTTTAACGTCCTACAATATTATCAGTAAACAGTTACGATATCGCCAATTTCTAAATAATATAAAACTTGGGTGTGACAAAATGCTAGGATATTGTGGGATAGAAGCTAGACATATGCTGGAAGTTAGTTTGTTAGGAGTATGTGACGTCAGTAGTGTAGTGGTTAAGATTTAAAACCGCGACCTCACGATTGCGATTCTAATACCTGCATCACTAGACGCATACACCTAAATATTGATATGTAACTTAATCTAGGTATTTTACTATCTGACTTTTGTGAGTTGTTTTGGATGTGTTTTATGACTCGTCGCAGGGCGGTGTTTTGCGCTACTTCAAAGGAGTTGACTCACTATTAGTATAGGCCGACCGCTTAACTCGTATATCGCCTGCGCGGTGAGAAGGGAGCGCGGGGTGATGTTAACGGGTGGGTGAGCGGGGTGCGCGGGACAGAGAACTTCCCGCGCACCCCGCTCACCCACCCGTTAACATCACCCCGCGCTCCCTTCTCACCGCGCAGGCGATATACGAGTTAAGCGGTCGGCCTATAGTTACACATATGGTTAATTGTAGGAATTATATTGCATTGAATGATTTTGATAACTATTAATCCTTCAATGGGTTTGATACTTTGCTAGTACCTATTCCATCTAGTTAAATATGAATTCAGCTTAAATATTAGATACGCCAATATCGAACAGTCATGTCATGTGGCTTGGCAGCACAAAGGACAACTAACAAAACTATGCTGTGATACAAGTGGCAGATTGTGTATTATCAAAGTGTTTTATGTGTACAGGCGGTGCCATTTGATCAATAATTTAGTCTACATGTCACGTGTCGAACACCGGACGAGTCAATAAAAGTCTATTCGGAAATATAAGTACCTAGTCACGTAACCACTTTATTGCTCACTTTATGGATTCTGGTTTAATCTCAACTCATACCAGGCCACTCAGAAAGTTTTGCGAAAAAAAGTTTTTGTGAAGGTATAAGGCACTGGCCACTCGTAATTATTTTGACAAAAATTGTTATTCAAAAGTAAAAATACCATTGTTCGAATTTTGAATTCCCACATTTTTTCGAGTGGAGCAAAATTAAATTATCGTGTCTGATTTAAAAATGGATCTGCTTCGAGAACATTTTCATGCGATGATTTTCTAGGATTTTAAATATGGCTTAAAACCTGATAAGTCATTTGATTGACTTCAAATGGCTTTTATGGATAAAGAACCTTCAAAAGCAACCATCTACCGTTGGCATAGCGACTTCAAGCGCGGTTGCCTTACTTTGGGGGATGAACAAAGGAGTGGTTGTCCTACGACGGCTGTCACTGAAGGAAGTGTGCTGGCAGTTAAAAACGACGCTTACGAAGAGCTTCAGCATACACTGCAGATTGGTTCGGGAAACGTTTACAAGACTCTACATGAGCACCTTCGCGTGGTTAAGATCGTTTCGCGCTAGGTGCCGCACAACCTCACCGAAGCTCAGAGGCCCGTGTGGAGTGGTGCCGTAATATGATTAAAAAATTTGAAGCATGCTTGTCTCGGTGCATTTACGACATTGTGACGGAGGATACGATCCAGAAACAAAGCGTCAGTCTACAGTTTGGCTGTCTCAAAACGAACCAACGCCTACGAAAGTGAAGAGATCGAGAAGCACGGGGAAAATTTTGATCGCTAGTTTCTTCATTTTGACGGGGTATCTGGTTTCAATTCCATTACTAGACCAAAGCAGCATCCACTCCGAATGGTATATCACAAAATGCCTGCCAGAAGTTTTGTTAGCAATGAGCAACAAGCGACCCAACACCGGGTACTGCTTCACCATGACACCCGCGCACTCAGCGATTAAAACGAGGGACTTCCTGGACACACCCCGGTCAGAATCTTGGATCATTCTCCTTACAGTCCTGATCTGACACCGGGTGATTCTTTTTATTTTTTAAAATAAAAAAAGACCGGCTGAAACGGATACAGTTTTCATCGCCGGAAGACGCGCTAGCAGTATTCGGGACGGCCGTGGAAGAGGTGTCCGCGGCGGACTGGAAAAAATGTTTCGAAAATTGGATCAGACGCACGAAACTTTGTATAGAGGTTGGTGGAGAGTTCTTTGAAAAGATTTGTTTAAAATATTTTATCCATAGAAGTTAGTTTTTTAGTTTCTCAAAATTTTCCGAGTGTCCCACGTATTTACTGCCCAATTCTGGTGTCATCTTAGTCTTGTTCAAAGAGACCGTCTTGACACAAAGTACATTCTCATATACAGTGTTCAAGCGTAAGTGTAATAAGTATAGTGGGCTAACTTCTTTGAGGCAGTGCCAGCGGCGACGCTCACAAAAAATATGCAAGGGTACAAGGAGAACAATAAAAATAAATATTGCGTAATTTATTGATCATTATGCTTTGTTACAAATTTACATGGATTCGCAATTACATGGTCGCGGGATTTGAACCCGCGTCCTCACTATTGCGAATTGTATTACTGATGTGACACACACCTGGCAAACATTTAATTTCTATCAAACAATAATCTAGTTAATATGTCACTCTTACTTTAGAATTCATTTAAAGTATTTCAATAGGACCTACATTATTCATATACTTATTTTGAACATTATTTTCACCCGTGTAGGTGAAAAGAAAAAATGTTTTTTAGTATAATATTTTAAATTTTCAAACGAACTTTAAAATAATAAAGTATATTATTTTTCCACGAATCATCCATCAAACCACGAATTTTGAACTCGAAACTCAAAACACTGAACTGCAACTTACAATCAATTTAACTTACAAATACTCACTTAGGCAAGGTGGACGGCTCTGGTTGGGCGTAGTATTGTGATTAGCTAAGGTACAGATTGTACCTTAATAAATGTAAAATTTTAAAGTCTTCCTTTTAATTAAGATACCATGTTATATAGAAAAATATAATCCTTATCATACCTACACCCTTTCGGTTGGAGTCCCGATTCCCGGTTAAATTAGTTAATTTTGAAATCAAAAAGAATTCTTCTTTCAGTAAAAGGTTTTATCTACAATATTTAAGGTATATTCCCTCCGTGTGGTATAGTTTTGAGACATCCTGTATAGATGTCTGGATGAGGCGTTGGCCTTGTTATATTGCAAGCTATGGGGCCTACCTATAGGGCAATAAAATAAAATTTGATCAATTAATTAAACTGGGGAACATATTTTTTTTGCAGCGTTTGTTGTTGGAGTCAATTTTGATACATATTATAGTTAAGAAGTACTCAGCCTATAAATATCTTTGTTTGAATTGGTTCTGGTTCTTATGATATACCATTGTTTAAAAAATACACGATTTTTACCTATCTACCACTAATAACGCGACGTTTTTCGAAGTATTACGTGACAAATATTTATTGTTGTACAAGATTTTATCGATTAGCACTTTATTTATAATGTGTGAGTGATTAATAAGTCTAGTTCGTATTATTATTTAATTTATGTTCTTAGCTGTTGTGGACATGTTTTTGTTTTTAATGATAAATTTTATTATTCTTTGCATCATTTATAGCATTTAATATGTTTGAATGTTTACGATAATTTTAAACAAAACTTTAAAAATATATTCTCTTACTTAGAAAATTTTGTTTCCTGCATAAATTCATTGCCTTAATCTTAAAAACTAGAGCCAATTTCATTTTCAAATTCAGCATACACAAATTACCTATGATTGACTAATAATGCCCAGTGTTATTGTTTGTATTTCATTTAAACATTCCGAATACTTATTACACAGAATGTAGGTATATGCAATTGCACCACGGGAGTTGCCAAACGTACTTAAGTCTTACTTAACCATTTTATGTAGGTATGTTATTGTCATAAAAATGCAATCGAATTTGACACCACGGCAGGTGCATTGCTTATGCCTACTATACCATACACTGTCAACTGCTAAACTTTGACCACATTTTTCTGTTGTGTGCCTACATGTTGTATTATAAATAAAAACTTTTTAACAAAAAAATAAAAGCCGACTTTTAAAATAAATATAAGGTAACTAAAAAGCAAAAAAATAATATAGGTACCTACAACAACAAAAAATTATATACCTATATTATTTTTTGTTTTTTGTTTACCTTATATTCATTTTAGTAGTCGGCTTTTATTTTTTTGTAAATAATTTTTTTATTTCTCACTTTTTAGTGTATTGGTTTGTAGTTGGTTTATGTTACAATAGCATAATCCATACTGCTTATTTCTTTTTACAAAATGTTGCGTTTTGCGATACAAGGCCGTTGATTTTAGAGGAGTTCACCTGATACTAGACCATCAGTTCCATCACATGATTTGGCGGAGGCGAAGAATCAGGTATCGAACACGGTATTCAGATCGACCCGCAATTTTTATTACAGAATAGTTCCGCTGGTCATCTGTGGTCTTCATCATCAGTTCCATTTCACTCAATGGTGTTTTTTAAGAATGAATGTACGAATTACATTAAAATATACCCAAACAAATTATATACTTAGGTGTGCCTTTAATATTTGAAGAGTTCCCTCGATTTTTCCAAAATTTCATCATCAGATCCAAACTTAGATGACAATGGAAACAATCTGGAAGTATACCTTTTTAAACATAAAAAAAATACAGTCGAATTGAGAATATCATCCTTTTTGAAGGCGGTTGAAAATGTTGAGTTGGTCAGCGTACAAACTTTGCAATGATGTAATTTACAGTGTACTAACTTTGGTTACAGTGCTGGAGGCCTGGTTACTGCAGTGGCCCCGGTAGTGATCCGAGGCGGCGGCATCTGGGTTGGTTGGCCAGGCATACATTTAGAAGATCCAAATGAAAAGATTCCGGAGTCAGACCCTAATGACAAAACGCCTACTGCTGGACTATTGTCAAATAAGGTAGGCCTCAGTGTTTGTCTGTATACGTTTTGTGTTAGCCTCTGAGTGCACAGTGTAGCGGATGGATCAACAACTTCGAATCAAAAGCTTGATGAATTCTAAAATTTTACTGATCTTTAAAAGATTATGTTGTGTGGAAGTTCTGTTTTAAGAAGTAAAAGAAAAGTTATCTTCTTATGAACCTTTTAACTTTAGGTAAGTTAAATAATAGCATTCAAGCGATGATGGTCATTTCACACCGGTTTGCTACACAGACAGAGATTCTTGTAAAATAATTGTAAATTATCTGTTTATGCGAAGCGGCAATTCTCATACAAAATTGCAAATTTCTATTTTTAGGCTGTTTCTTTGGGTTTTTCCTAATATATTTATTTTAAACGATCCTGATATTGAGGCGAACAAACAAAAAAAAACGCTTATTCAAATCGGTCCAGCCGTATCCGAGTCTATACATAAGAGACTAACGAACAGCAATTGACTTTAGATTACATTTTTTCTCTTCGAATCTAAATGAAAGAAATAGGTAGGTAGGTATATACCTACCTACTTATTTCCTAACTTTAATATTTTTCTTCATTTATAATGCTTAAGGAAGTACATTTATACAAATCAATCAATTATTTGTAGTCAATAAACTTTTTAATTAACTTGAACTGAAAATAAATCAAATGACTTTGCTAATGCATCCTATTTCCCACACTTTAATGTCATTATTATCTGTACGTACCTATCTAAGCAGCTTTTTATCATAGATCTTTTACAAGATCTATTGTGAATCGAACCTAATAATCTTACTGTTTTTACCTTCTGAATAAGGTAAAAATGGTAAACAAATATAGGTTTATGTGCTCAGGCAGTTGGTTAGTTCTTTAGATACGTCTCTAAGCTATGGCGTGTGTTTCTAAGTGTACAAAAACGCAGCACGTTAAGTAGGTATCTACTATTTGTTTATTTTTAATCGACGTGGCGATAAATATGTCAATATTAGCCATATCGTGTCAAATCAATTTTAGTTAAGTTGACTATACTTACCTAATTTATTCATATTGTCAGAACACCTCAAATATTCGCTTAGATCTTATAGAAATGTCAACTGAAGTAGTTTGAAAATAGCGAAACAGGAAACTTTTTATTTATTAACTGACATTTTTAGGGTTCCGTAGTAAACAAGGAACCCTTATAGTTTCACACTGTCCGTCCGTCTGTCTGTCCCCAGGTTAGCTTAGAATCCCTTAGTACTAAAAAGCTGTAAATGCTTAAAAAAAAACATTTTTTTAGGATACCTTAAGTACCGTAAAATGGGGTGAGTAGGGACAATTTTAAACTTTGAATTCAAATTTTAATCATTTTTAAATACCAGAACCTAGTAATGTTTTAATAACATTTATTCCGGCGGGTTAAACTTTAATTTCTTAAAGTTATTTTGCGGTTTCGTATGATAATAACCGAGAAAAATACAAAAATGTGTGCTATCCCAACTCACCCTGCGATTGGGGTCATAAGGGATACTAAGTGGGTGAGTTGGGAATTTCTTTAGGGCTGACACTTTCACCTTTTAAAATTATTGATAATTACGTACCTACCTACCTACCTACTGTAGGTACTTAGTAGCTAATTTTAAAGTTGATATAGTGCATGAATCATAATTAGGTAGGTACATGAAAATAATACTAATTATTATAAAAATAATTTATTATAAAAATAACTGAAACAATCCTTCTTTATTTAGCGTCTACAAACTCTTACAAAAATTCTTACTTGCCTATTAGTAACAAAAAACTGGTCCATAGTTGTTAAAGGATATTCAGATTCAGAGCACGTATTTAAAATTTTCGATAATAAATTCTTCAGTTTCAGCAGACAGGGCTGTTTGACCACCGGAAGATTTCATGTGTCGTCATTTGTGGCGACCTAGCACCGACTTTGATATTGAGTATTTGTTTTCGACGGAACTTATAGAAGTATTCAAATTTTCAAGTGCTTGTTTAATTACGAGTTCATCGTACTTTTTTCGTGTTTTCGCGCCAGGTTTAGGCTTGTAGACCCTTGGCAATCTGTAAAAAAGTATCGAAATTTACCTATAAATCAAACAATTTTCAACTGCATTAGCACATGTAAGGTATCTAAACATCTTGGGAAAAAAGGTAGGAGAGCAATAAGTACTTACAAAAAAAAAAGATTTATAATCATTGACAACCCTAGGCAAAACCTCCCAACACACCCCACAAGCATCCCTATACACCCAGTTCTCCAGCCAACTAACCCCCGTTATCGTCCCAACTCACCTCTATTATATCCCATCTCGCCCCGTTTGTCAACCCTAGACACCCCAGAATCCCACAAAAATTAGATTCTTGACCAAAAGTGTTATTTCTTAGAGGTAAATGATAAAATATAACTTACTTTTGTAGTATTTCTGGATCCTTGTAGTGTCAGAAAACGATTTCAATATTTAAATTTCACTCAGGTAGTCGTTAATTGATAAAAATGTAAAAGTTTAAACGAGAGAAAAACTGCCGCTGTTTTTTGCAAAACTTTAACAAGGTTTTTTTTAATATTGTAGTGGTTTGGATACTTGGTGTTGCTAGGGCGGGAAGAAAAATTATTAAAGTCATAGACAAAACATTTTTACTTGAAATCATACGTTAAAATACCGCACCACAGACATCTAAACAAAATCTGTATTGTTGTCCCTTGACACCCCGCCATCCCTTGTCACCCCATTTTACGGTACCGCACGTAAAGCGGGGATATGATTTTTTTTTTCACCTACCCCATCTTATAGGGTGTCGTTGGATAGTTCTTTTAAAATTACTTAGGGGTTGTAAAGACTACTTTCGATTAAGGGATCTGTTTAAGAAATATTAAGCTTTAAAGTGCTAATTTTTGTTGAGTCAAGTGCCCCACCCCTGCCAGCTAAATGGTTATTTTTTTTCAGACTACTTTACTGGAGTGAAATCGTTGTTTATTGTGAGGTTTAGGCCCTAGACAAACAAACATCGCGACAAAGAACCATCGATTTTACTCCGGGGTCTCTCAGATATGTGGTACTTTAATAATTGTGTGACAAAAGTAGGTGGTAGGTGAAGGGTTAATGGCAATTAGGGATGATGCAATATTTTTATTATTGCTTTTATTTTAAAGAATTTTATTTAGACAGCAAGTTAATAAAAAAATTAAAACAGCATTTTTTTCTGCAAAAAATGTGGTTTCAAACTACCAGTTTCAAATCACGCGCGAAAACGGGCCCACAGTTCTGATGACGTCAAAAATGTAGTTGTGTCGTGCCTGTCACTTAGATCAGTCACTAACCACAGGTACCTATTTCGTGAAAATATTGACCTTTGAAATATTTTTTTAATACTTGATACCTTATAGGATTTATAAAATGGACTTCCATCGACATCAGGTAGTGATAAAAATACCATCAATAGTCAGAGAAAACGCCGTGTTGACTTTTGTTTTGCGCCAATGTGTCCGTCTAATTCAATTAGGTTTCCTAATAAACCGTTGTTAGTTGGACATAACCGATGGCGTTGTTATGTTAGTTTAAGCTGGCTTTTCACAATGGGATGCAATATAAGTATATTACATACATATGTAGGTTTATATTATATCCCGCAAGCAAACTTGCACACTGTGAGATATATCTTTTTACCCAGTTCAGTAGGCCTACTCTTTTTCTTTAAAACGAAATTAATGAATTTTCGTTTATTTAAATTTCTTAAGTTTACGAGGACTATTAAAATTAATTTTTGGATAAGCACAACAAGTTCGAACCCATGGACGATTTTCTGGAACGAGTGGATTACATAGTTGTTCCTGGCTCTGAATTTCACCACCTTATTTTTGATCGAAACTTCGTTTTTGAAATAGAGTAGGCCTCCAGTAGCGGTCGCCATTACCTCATAACGTTAGACGAGAGACGAGGCGAGAGATAAAATATATCTTTGTTGTAATATCGCTGTATCGATCGGAAAAATATTTACAGCTTGAAATGTAGAAGTATATCTCAGTGTAAACAGTTCCATTCAAAATGATGGTGAGCTATATAAATTTACAGTAGGTACATCCCATAGCGAAAAGTCATGTTTAGATTCCCTTGTTGAAATGGAAAAAGTGCTATACCTATGTAGGAGCCGTAGAATGAAATTCAAAGTTTAATAATTGATAACTTTTATTTCGACTACCTCTGTGGCGCGGTGGGAGTGTATCCGACTGCTACACAAGAGGTCGTGGGTTCGATCCCCACCCAGGATAAAACTTTGTGTGATGAGCTCGATGGTTTATTCTGTGTCTGGGTGTTATTTATTTATAATATGTATGTATTTAGAAATATATAAGTATGTTTATCAGTTGTCTGGTTTCCTTAGTACAAGCTCTGCTTAGTTTGGAATCAGATAGCGTTGTGTGAGTTGTCCCAAGATATTATTATTATTATAACTGAAGTGAAGGTATACAAAACGCAGTAGTTTAGTCCCGTGAAACACTATTTTTGAAAACTCTGCACTCTCAACAAAATATGTTACGATTGGTCGTTACATTTCGATCGTAACTTTAAGCATTTTCCCAGAGTGCCTTCATGAACCCAAATTCCGTTTTAATTTAGGTAATATGCACAATTAAATAATACATTAGATACATTTGTGACGTCACTGGGCACTTTAAGTTACTTTAATTGGCAATTATTCTTAAAAAATAATATTGAATTAAATAAAAACGTTACAATGTCTCTTCTTTTATACTGTTTTAATATTTTTATTACAAAATATTCGTACTTAAATATTTGCATCTTCCCTATTCAGTCATTTAACATTGACAAATTCATTAAAAGTATTCTACTGAGACCCTATACTTTTAGCCACCAGTACCAACGATAAATTATCAAAATATAGTGGAAAACACGTTTTAATTTAACTAAATTATTGAAACTATTAAATTATAGATTCAGACTAGAATGTGGGTGACTAAAGTCCACAAGATCATTTAAAAAAGTCGCGTCTATTCACCTGGGTGATATAATTCCAAAGTGAACAAACGAAACCACATATGTTTACTCAATTCACCTGGATAATATCACCTGGGTTCAAAGATTCCGAGGTAAAACGAGGACACTATATTTATATATATATTATATATATTATAGTTATGTCCACTTGTTCACCCAAGTTGTACAAAGTGGAATAAACCCAAATAATAAAGGTAGATATGTGTACCTGCCTAACAAGAGCAACGTAAGCATAGGTGCCACCTATTGCACGGTAATTTACCGTGCCTGTTGCCATCCTGTATTATTTACGTTTCGTGAGACAAATCAATATCATAAAATAAATCTTAATCCGCGCATGACTGCCGCCGTGACGCGACAGTGACACTGAAAAAATGCTAGTTGAGTACCGACACTGATCAACGGCAAATAGAACAGGGCGCTCAAATTTTTAACATTCCTTTCCCTTGTCAGTAGGGATCCCTAACATTTTTCGTTTAAAATCCCGACATTACTTTTGTAAAATCCCGGGATTTTCGGGTTTGATATAAAACAAATTTCTATATATTTTTTTAACGAAACGCACGCTGTTCAGTTCTTACTTAGTTTCAATGAAACCAGCGCGCGTGTCGTTATAAAACCTTAAGTATCTGTATCAATCAGACAAACTGATGAAGTCGCAATGGCCAAGTTAGGTAGGTACATGTGATTAAGCATTTTTAATAATTTATTAACAGGAATTTCATTTTCAGTTTTCATTAGAGATGTACCGACTATTGGTCGACTAGTCGGTAAAGCCGACTATCTGACAATATTTGTACTCGACAATTAGTCGGCCTATTACTTACTTTTCCCATATTTAAGCTACGCTACATATGGGTAAAGTAAGTAATAGGCGCTTAAGATAAAAGCGCCATTAATTTATTACATAAGATGATTTAAAAGGGGAGGGGTGTCGACCATGCCTTTTTTTTACGAAGGGTGGGAAAAATGCGCAAAGTTAAGATTATATTTTGAAAAAGCGCGCGCATCTGCGTAAATTTGATAGCGCGAAAGAAGAAAACTTTAAATAAAAACCTAGGTTGATTTACTGCCGTACTCACAGTCGTTTAATGCTTACTTAAATCACTCCTTTTTCAAGTTTAGCCATATAAAATCTTTACTAATGAATGATTTAGCAAGCATAAAGCAAAAAAAATAATAGTACCGACCGTTTCCTGTAAACTGTTTCTTGGAAAAATAAAATTAAAACAAACCAAACATAATATGTATTCGTTTTTCCTTTAGATTCTTACGTAATAAATATTAATATGTATATTCTTAATAAATATTAATATATTATAAATATTAAACAGGGTCGACCGATTCTTATTTTTTCTTACATAGGGGAGGGGGTAAAAAAGTGGCCAAAATCGTGTTACGTAATAAATTATTGGCGCCTAAGTCTATTGATGAAATCGTAACTTTTATCATTGACACTTTTATTTTAAAATCAGTCTAGTAACGCTTCCTTTTGTAAATAACAACACGTTAGGGATTGCTTGGCGTTTGGTGCACTGACAATAATAACGACATGATGGTTCAACTCCTACCAAAATCGACGCAACCCGGTGAAAATAATAAACAATCTAAATGTAAATACTTACCTGGCATCACTAGTTTTAACAAATAATAAAACTTAATGAAAGCTAGAGATAGTCGGCCCGTCGCTAGTATTCATCTTATTTGTTAGTTTATTCATAACAGGACGAGAAATCATCTGAAAAAATCTGTTTCATATTTAAATGTATATTATTTGAATAACAAAGTGCCTCGATGATAATTTAAAAGTCGAAAAATAACGGCCACCCTAAGGTACATTGTAAAATTAATAATGTGAGTAGTTCTTAACATATTTGAAGCATGCAGCTTCAAAAATGTTAAGAACCTGCCCCCCTAGGCAAGTGGCATAAACGCTAATGGAATAGAATGACGTCGCAAAACCGCGAAACTTTTATTAAAATTTTTTATTTGCTCAGTTTTGCACGCGAGGACGTCATCCTATTCGATTAGCATTTATGTCACTTCGGATCTACGATTATTTGGAGGCGGAGGATCAACCGCTTGATGATAGCGTTCCTTCAGTGTTACATTATAAGAATTCAAAAAGAAGCTTCAAGACTTAAAACCGGATATTTTTCTAAATATACTTGTTTCATGATAAAGTAGACAACTGATATTGTAACCTCAAGCACAATAAAGAGCTTATTTATAATATACAGGCAGATAGGTATTCTAGATAGATAAAACCATCGGAAGAGATTTAATTACCTACATTTAATTGTTTATATACAACACATGAATCATTTTAAATATAAGTTAAGTAGATAAAATGATAATAACTTTCAAATGGTTCTGAATTGATACTATGTGATAATGTTTCGACCAAGGAATCAAACATTATATTGCGCCAAAGACGTTAACATTCCCACGCGTTTGGAAGGTATTAACCGTATAATATCTAACCTAACTGAGCGTTATCCCAGAAATTCTATTATACTTGTTGGTGATTTTAACATCCCTTGCTTACGCTGGACGAGCGATAAATACGGTTTAATCAATATTGGGTCAAAAGAGATTCAGTTTGCTGCCACAAACTTCGTAGACGAACTGTTTTTCTTAGGTTTACTGCAATATAACTACACATTAAATAGCAATAATCGCACGCTGGACTTGATTTTCTCCATCACTCATGAGACAGCAGATAGGCGCCATGACCCAATATTACCTGAGGATAACTACCACACGTCTATTACAATCGAAATCCATGAACTCAGTATCCCTCCTTTCAAGGAAGCTTTGGCCCCACGTCGTAATTTTTATAAATGCGACTATACGGCTCTTAATAAACACTTTCAAAGCATAGACTGGGATAGCTTGTTTATGGATAGCGCTGTTAATGATGCGGTCGATAAATTTTATAATGTACTAAATGATAGTTTTGAAAGCTACGTACCATACAGTAATACGCGCCGTAAATGTGGTTATCCAACATGGTACAGCCGTAGTTTAAGAAATATTATAAAGGAAAAAAATAAAATTCATAAACGATGGAAAAAGTATGGTAATCCTAGGGATTATGTCGAATTTTCTCTCTTGCGTGCTAGGCAACATGCTGTACAAAAACAATGTTTGCGCGTGCATAATAGTCGTACTGAAGACACAATTGCACACCAACCAAAAGCATTTTGGACATATGTCAAGGCTAAGCGCGGCGGCAGTCATTATCCTAAGCGTTTTAGTTGGAATGGCGTGAACAATGATGACGGTAAAAGTATTAGCATTGCCTTCAGTAAATTCTTCCAAAGTGTTTTTTCATCTAGTCTTTTAACTATCAGCAGTCACGCAGAATACCCTGATGTTACTGGTGATACTATCACTAAAGTGGTAATCACAGAAGACATAATAACCAAACTGCTTCAATCGCTAGATAAATCCAAGGGCCCGGGTTCTGATGGGGTGCCACCAATATTTTAGTCTAACTATGCAGAGAGTTTGGCACGTCCTATCGCAACACTATTCCTAATGTCACTACAGGAATGTACATTTCCGCATATTTGGAAAAAGGCACACATAATACCGATTTTCAAAAAAGGATCTAAATCAGCTATAGAGAACTACCGTCCAATATCCATACTTAATGCAATCAGTAAGCTCTTTGAACGGATTGTTTACAATAGTATATATCCAATCATATCAAATGGCATTCCTCACAATCAACACGGTTTTATGAAGGGTCGATCCACGACCTCAAATTTAGCAACCTTTACTAACTTTGTTCTTAGTGAGACGGAGAATTCTGGACAGGTTGGTGTGATATATACAGATTTTGAGAAAGCTTTTGACCGTGTTGATCACGTTGTATTGCTTGATAAGTTGCAGAGGCTTGGTATACGGGGAGATTTACTTAGATGGATTCGGTCTTATCTATCCAACCGCTCACAGGCGGTGGTTATAGGTGGCTTCAAATCAAACTTTATTAATATACCTTCTGGCGTTCCACAGGGATCACACCTTGGCCCTCTCTTTTACTGTGCGTATCTGTACGATATTAACAGTTGTTTTAAGTACGGTAACCACTTATTGTATGCCGACGATACAAAAATTTATTTGAACATACGCTCTAGACTTGACTGTGAAAAAGTGCAACGGGACTTAAATGCGTTATACGCATACTATAAGAGCAATAACATCACAGTTAACATTAGCAAATGTCAAGCAATAAGCTTTAGTCTCATCCGATTAGGTATGGATATAGGATCGGTGACTAATTAATCGAAAGAGTTCAATCGGTGAGGGACCTGGGTGTTCTGCTGGATTCCAAGATGCTTTTTTCACAGCATATTGATATGGTGGCAAGCAAGGCATTTCGCAATCTAGGTTTCCTAATTCGCACATGTGCGCCATTCAAAAAGTTCTACACATTAAAAATAGTTTACTACGCCTATGTTCGAAGCATCGCAGCAGAACGGATACAAAAAAGATTTATAAGGCATCTAAATTTTAAAACCCTTAGACGGCATAACACATATATATTTTTTACAAGACTGTAGACACTATCAATTGCTTCCTCTAGCTGACAGACGTGTGATGTTGGACATGTGCCTTCTGTACGATGTTTTACGTGGTGCCTTAATTAGTCCCTATTTACTATTATGCGTTCAATTCAGTACACCAAAAACGAAAACTAGGCACACGTCATTATTTGCAGTGCCTCGCCATCGTACAAATTATGGGCGTAACGCAGTTATGACTCGATTACTCCGTGTCTATAACAGCGCGTTTCACGAAGTAGACATATTCTGTTTGTCAAAAAACGATTTCAAGGCGAAAATCTTGCGTATTGTGTCATGTAACCGGCAATAGATAACAAATAACAAATAATAATAATAACTCCGGATTGTAATTTATTGAATTTTAAAAGATCTGTGTATCCTTAAAGTATTTGTTGTTATTATTAAATAAAACCTTTTTTTTCTGTTTTAATTCATTTCATTTAATTAGTTTTCATTTATTGTACATGATTTTTATTTATTCTAATTTTAATTTTATTTGATTTTATTTGTTTTACTTTGATTTAAATTGTTTTAATTTGATTTAAATTATTTTAATTTTATGTAATTTGATTTCATTTGTTTTAATTTTATTTTACTTGATTAAGGTAATTGGTTTAAATTTATATTTTATTTTTGTTGTCAGTATTTAATTTTATTTGCATAACTAATTATATTTAGGTCATCTAAAGTGATTCATAATGTTCATCTGTAATGCATGTTGTGAAATTCTGTAATTAGCTTAGAGATTGTAAATGTAATCAGTTCAAGCTGATTTCATAATATCTTTTTTTAATTACCTAATGTTTTCGATTTATAAAAAGCTGTAGAATTTCCGAATAAATAAATAAATAAACAATATATATTTTAGGTTGCAGCGATTTTCGGGCATTTACACACCAGCCTCCATCCAGATACAAACATTATATGACGGACATGATATCCTTTCAAATCAAACACAAACCAAATTATAACTTCCAGATCGTACCAATACGCTCCGAGCCAAAGCTCTTCGACAGTTACTACAATGGCTGCTGCAATGGTACCTTTTGGCCGCTGTTCCACTCCATGCCGGACCGGGCTACATTCATTGCTGCCCACTGGAAGGCTTACATGAAGATCAATGAAGAGTTTGCTGAGAAAACAGTGCGAGCTTTACATTTACTGAAACAGCAGAAAGATGGAAAAAATGGAGGTTCACCGCCGATTGTGTGGGTCCATGACTATCACCTCATGTTAGCTGCTAACTGGATAAGGCAGGTTAGTAAAAACGAAAACTGTAGTTGTAGGTATAAACATTAGTCCATGACTGCGACCATATGAATTATCTATAATAAAACATAACATTCTTTAGCATAAAACTGGGTAAAAAGTTAGAATTACTTTAAATAGAGATATAGCATGATGACGATGGGTTGGCATATTTATCCAGCAGCTAACCAATATTTTACGAGTATTGTTATTTTCTAATATTTTTTTTTAGCGTGCTGAGGAGGATAAAATCAACTGCAAATTAGCGTTCTTTTTACATATTCCTTTCCCTCCATGGGACATATTCAGACTTTTACCATGGTCTGATGAAGTTCTACAAGGCATACTTGGTAAGGATAGAATCTTTAGAAAAAAAAAAACATTTGTTTGGTAAATGCTTATTCTGATTCCTTTATTTCTTTACAGGTTGTGATATGGTTGGATTCCATATAACTGATTACTGCCTGAACTTTATCGATTGTTGTCAAAGGAACTTAGGTTGTCGCGTTGACAGAAAGAATCTCTTGGTCGAGTTGGGAGGCCGCACGATTTGCGTCCGACCATTACCTATAGGAGTACCCTTTGATAGATTCGTAACTTTAGCTACTAACGCCAAACGAGTGCTCTCTACTAACCAACAAATAATATTAGGTGTCGATAGATTGGATTATACCAAAGGACTAGTACATAGACTAAAAGCCTTTGAGAGACTGCTGGAGAAATATCCAGAACATATAGAAAAAGTAGTCTTACTACAAATCTCAGTGCCGTCAAGAACTGACGTGAAAGAATATCAGGATTTGAAAGAAGAAATGGATCAACTTGTTGGAAGGATAAATGGGAGATTCACTACGCCTAATTGGTCACCGATTCGGTACAAAATTAGATTATTATAGTATGATTAATCTATTTTAAATGGACTCTCACATAGAGTACCTAGATACTTTAAGTTGGTGTGTATTTAATTGAACAATAAAGAAAAGCAACATTAATGCATCCCTCATTTTTCAGATACATATTCGGTTGTATCGGACAGGAGGAGCTTGCAGCATTCTACCGCGATGCAGCTGTTGCTTTAGTGACACCGTTACGAGACGGGATGAACCTTGTGGCCAAAGAATTTGTGGCATGTCAAATCAATACACCTCCAGGAGTGTTGATCGTGTCACCTTTCGCTGGCGCTGGAGAGATGATGCATGAAGCACTTATCTGTAATCCATACGAGTTCGACGATGCTGCTGAAGTTATTCACAGGTATTTAGTTTTCACAAGTATTCAGCATATCTGTAACTACCACAAAGTCGTTAAATTATTCAGCGATTAAAGCGAAAAATCTGTTGCGTACATGTATGCCACAGCGTAATGTTATTTTTGCTTTTAGTTTTATTACTCCGGCTGAGATTATCGCTACCTTTCAAACATTACAATTAAAAAATAAAGGCGACCCCAGAGGGGTATATCTGTAAAAGTGGTTAGAAGCGTAATAGATATAGTGGCACCATACTTAAGTACGTTTTTTAACATATGTATAGATACGGGTACTTTTCCGGATCTGATGAAATATAGCAAAATAATACCTCTGTTTAAGTCAGGTAGCAAAACTGATGCTGGTAATTTTTGACCAATCTCAGTATTACCTGCATTTAGTAAAATCTCAGTATGGTTTTACTAAAGGCCGCTCAACATCAGATCGTAAAATGCCATTGGCGTATTCTACGACCTTTCGAAGGCGTTCGATTGTGTTTGTCATGACACGACATGACAATGCATTAGCTGTTGTCACATAATATTTGAGTAATAGGATTCAATGTGTTGATGTTAACGGCGTGAAGTCGGTAGACTTGAGGCACGCCTAACTGAGCCGGTAGGCTTACCGGTTCAGTTAGTCGTGCCACAAGGTTCGATTTTGGGCCCATTTTTGTTTTTAATTTATATTAACGATTTACCATCCTATTTATTTTTTATCTTAATTTAATGCTTAACTATCTGCGTTGGGGTATCCCGTATCTACCGAGAGTTATATCAATAAAATAGTGTCAATATTTTTTACAACAAAGATAGTTTTGTAACAACAGCCGGCCTTGTACGTTATCATTTATTTAGGTCATATTAACACTTATCCACAAATTAATGAGTAACAAATTTTAAATACGGTCATTGATTTAGAGCACTGACACCAATATAATGCAAATAAAGAAACGTTCATATTGGTTACATAATTGAGTTAAAACTGAAAAAGTATTTTAATATTTTATTGCCACTTTACGATCATGTTGGTACATTAATAATTTACTCATTAAACACGTACTAATACGATAACAACGATAATTACTGTTAACGCTAATCATAAGCACTGTTTATAATTAGTTCCAAAGCTCGTGCTTGGGTCCTAAGAGGTACCTATCAAGAGATAGGTACTAATAGGTATATTTAAATTCTAAAAGTAGGTACTGCACCGATTTATGTGAATTATATGTTGTGTGGGGCTAGATTTTAAGCTTCGGAAAGCACGTATACCATAATTACTAGTTTTATTTCTTTAGCCAACATTTACACAAGCGGCGGGGCATACAGACTGTGTCTACAGTGTCGGTATTCGATATATATTGCACAGACGTGCAGAACATAATATTTTCTTTCTTTTCTCATTTTTCCCATTGAAAAACATTTAGAATTGAATCGGTCCAGTACATATGTATCAGGTTAATAAAGCCGGCAAATTTCAATGTAGCTACCTATACAATGCAATTAGGTGTTAAAATTAAGCTGACGGAGCTCATTCATTATTTGTTTTTATATACCTACTTTAGATACATAAACACTCAATATGTTATTTGATGACATAAATCGTAATAAATGTCTCAGCCTTATGATATGATGTGACTCGGGATCACAGATTTGTTACTGTGACAGTTTTATTAGGTTCATCTTATTGGCGTCATTGTTATCATTTCCTCTGAGTGATTTAAGTGATGTTGCTGGCCCTTACTTCTATTATATTAAATACTAGTTTACAACTGCGGCTCTGCCCGTGCGGATGCCGGTTATTGCGACCACTGTACTTGAGCTAGGTATCTAATGTAAAATGTTAATCACACTAATATTATAAACACGAAAGTTTGTGAGTGTGTGAGTGCGTATGTTTGTTACTTCTTCACGTCTAAACGGCTGGAGCAATTTTAATAAAATTTGGTATGGAGTTAGCTGACACCCTGGATTAACACATAGGATAATAAACCGCGGGTAACACCGCGGGGCACAGCTAGTAAATATATAAATAACAAAGATAGAACTGATACTACAGATATACACAATTTTAATACACACACACACACACACACACACACAAATTTGATGAAATTTGCAGCAGTACATATTTATGTTACAATTTTATATATCTTTAAAATTGAATCAAGTATTGTAGTAACCCCGAACAAACAAACAGACATGAAAAAAGCATAGTTACGGGTTCAGACATCCTTAATAAGTTAAACTACTTACCCGGTTATTTTTAACGACGACTCCCGCAGTAACAACAGTACAAGCCCTGTATCACGGGGACTTTACAAACATACAAGTCACAGACACAAAGTACACCTAGACTCGGAACAACAATTTGTGGATCACACAAAGTGGTGTCCCGTTCCAACACGTTAACAGTTCTGTTAACCCACAACCTCTTGCGTAGCACTTATATATTTCTAAATAGATATATATTTTTTAATATCTTGGGACAACTCAAACAACGCTATCTGATCCCAAACTAAGCAGAGCTTGTACTATGGAACCAGACAACTGATAAACATACTTATATATTTCTAAATACATACATATTATAGATAAATGACACTCAGACCAAGGAATAAACCATCGTGCCCATCACATACAAAAGTTTTATCCTGGGTGGGGATCAAACCCAAGACCTCCGGCTTAGCAGTCAGGGTTACCTACTAACCAAAAAAATACCACATATAACAAACTAGCTTTCGCCCGCGGCTCCGCCCGCGTGGATGTCGGTTATCGCGATAAAAACTATCCTATGTCCTTCCCTGGGACTCAAACTATCTCCATACCAAATTTCATCTAAATCGGTTTAGCTGTTTGAGCGTGAAAGCGTAACAGACAGACAGACAGACAGACAGACAGACAGACAGACAGACAGACAGACAGAGTTACTTTCACATTTATAATATTAGTATGGATTTAGATTTAAGCGGTATTAAGAGACAGTTTTGCAAACTTTACAAAATTATTATTAGACAGAGTTTAGCTACAGAATTCCGAGAGTACCTACAGAAGCAACCTACATACAGTACACTCTTGACGCACACATGCTTAGATGTCGCACGCGGGTGCAGAATAGGGATGTGGTCAAGATCCATGTTTGTGAACGAATTTTGCGTAGCCCGCACATTTTGCGACTTGCACATTATGCTATTGATCCGTGCATACCCTCCATGTGCTACGTTGTCGTCTCCCGCTCCCCTGTAATGAGCTCATCTGAGTAGAGCAGTCGCACTATAGTTAGATCTGACGATATGACATTGGCCTTACTATGTTCTCTTGATATAAGGTAATATAATTATGCATCTACTTGTTGAAGAGGCGGTAGCCTAATGGCAAAGGCAATTGTGAGATCGCGGGTTCGAATCATACCCATTATACTTCCGAAGTGAACCCACTCCTAACAAAAGCCATTGAGCTTACCTGGAGGGACAAGATAGCTAGTAATCTTTTTAGAGAAAATATGTCCTAGTATGTGATTGTTTGCAGAGCCCTCATAATGCCAGAGGACGAACGTATCGTGCGCATGAACCATCTAAGAAGACGGGAGCAGCTCAACGATGTGGACAGCTGGATGAAAGCATTCTTAAAAGCGATGGACTCGCTAGAAGAAGATGCTGACGATTTAGGAGCTACGACCATGCAGCCGTTCACTATTGATGACTTCGATGAATATTTATCTAAGTATGCAAAATCTTAAAAATATACCTAATCTCTTAAAATAACTAAATCTACAGTATTACCAAAGAATTCTATTAAACTATTAAGTTGTGAAAAAGGCTCATCCTGCTTTGCAGTATCCTATGGACGCTAGCGAAAAGAGTAACGACAAGATTCGCGTCTGGAACTCACTTTGAACTAATTTTTAACAGATACATCGGCTACACCCAGAAGTTGGCCCTTCTACTTGACTACGACGGCACCCTAGCTCCGATTGCGCCACATCCAGACCTGGCCACACTACCGCTAGAGACCAAACATACGCTGCAGCGACTTTCAAATATGTCGGATGTTTACATTGCCATCATTTCTGGGAGAAACGTTGACAATGTCAAGGACATGGTGAGTTATTTTCGTGAATGGGGAAATAGCATATCCAAATACGGCACACTGAACCATGAAGATGTAGGTATTCTAATGAAGTTCACGCTACGAATAATTTCTTGAAGTCAAAATTACTCGTGTTAGCAATTTCATTTATATTTTGACAAATTTCCCAGGAAGCATGCGGATTCCATAGGTAATAGGTACAGCGGCTAAACAATTTCGTAAGGCTTAAAATTTCACACATTCTATCTCTGTGAGTAGCCCAAAATAATATATATTTTCCAACGAATGAAGGTATTACCTACCCTATAAACCTACTTAGATTTACCTATAAATTATTATGAGCTTTTACTGTAACTTATACCTGTACCTATTAGAACGGGAGAAGAGCGCCAAAAAATGCAAGCTTTTTATAAAGGCTGATTTTATACTCTTCCGTCAGTCAGCTGGATTCCTTACCGTTTGGCATACAGGACTTTAATCGACAGACAGAATCTGTTACAGAGTTATACTGACTTATTTTTGTTAAGTGATTCTGATAATGTTATTCACTAGATATTCTAAATTTCAGATCACGCATTAGATAGCACGCGCAGATCAATTTACTAATACAACGTTACAAAACTTTGCATGACTGACAAACATAAAATTTATTTTGAATAAATATACTGCTAGAAAATATTTTTTAAGTTAAATATGCAGTTAGTCATTAAATTGCACTAGGGTGGGACGGATGGCCTGTGTAGAGTCAGTTACATATTACCTATTTCAATCATCAAAACTTCAAAATTAATGGAACAATTATTGTGTTTTAATGCTACAATGATCTCTTGTTTGACCATCTAATATATTTTTGCGATTATGCATTAGTTAATTGAGAAGATATTTGTGCTGAATTGGTTTGAATAAACAATATAAGGCTCATTTTTAAGATTGACATAGATTCAAGAGTGTTAAACATTCAACGTGTCGCTTAAACCTTGGAAGTTATTTATTACTAGCTTTCGCCCGCGGCTCCACCCGCGTGGATGTCGGTTATCGCGATAAAAACTATCCTATGTCCTTCCCCGGGACTCAAACTATCTCTATACCAAATTTCATCTAAATCGGTTCAGTAGTTTGAGCGTGAAAGCGTAACAGACAGACAGACAGACAGACAGACAGACAGACAGACAGAGTTACTTTCACATTTATAATATTAGTATGGATTTCTTTAATTTAGTTTTATCCGACAGAGAAGAAACTTACATCGTGTAAATGGCTCTTTATTTAGCTGACTATACCCATAATAAATAGTATATATACCTACTAATATTTAAATAATGTCTTTTAACCCAGTTGCATAAAATATGATCGAATAGTAATTGATGGATATCTACGTCAATTAATAGAGAATTAAAAACGTGTCTGGAAATCCTAATAGATAGATATTATGCGGTTTCTATTATAGATAAATCTAACATTTTCGTTTCATTTTCCTTATTGATTTTCTGAGGGGCGATGTAATTCTTGGGTAGGTATAGGTGTCTAGGTTAAGTTCTTTGGTAGGTATAGGTGTCAAGGTTAAATCGGTTAACTCTAGAGTGGGCGTGTCCTTCTGCAAAACGTCAGTTGGCGAGTGGGGAGCATTTTGACCATTTTAAGTAATAATACATCAATTTAATTTATTTATCTCTTGGATTTATTTAGACTTAAATAAGTACCGTATTACGTATTATTTTAATTCACTTTTTTTGACTTATCTTACATTATTCCACATAATATTCATAAAAAAGGAAAAAAAAAATAACAATATTATTAGGGTGATTTGTAATATTCTAATAACCTCCCGCTCGGGGCTTCTTTACATTACACCAAATAACTTCGTAATATTAGTTTATAGTAGGTATATTAGCTGACCCGCGCAACTTCGTCTGCGTAAGTTTTCCCCGTTTTTGCAACATTTCTTATTGCTGCTCCGCTCCTTATTTCTCCACTATTTAATGGATGTTAATATACATATAAACCTTCCTCTTCAATCACTCTATCTATTTAAAAAAACCGCTCTAAAATCCGTTGCGTCCGTAGATTTAAGCATACATAGGGATACAGAGACAGAGAAAGCGACTTTGTTTTATACTATGTAGTGATTTTAATATTGGCCCCAATATCTATCAAATATAAGTCATTTAAAAATATTTAGGGATTGTGAAGACCACTTTTAGCCTGAAAGTGCAAATTTTTTTTAGAAACAAGTGTCCCCCCCCCCTCTGCCTGCCAAATGGTTGGTTTTAGAGATGTGAAAAAAATCGGGATAGTAGTATTTAAGATGAAATTAAAAGCAAAATGATCACAGCTAAGCTAAGTAGGCTTTACAAGGTTACGAATAACAGCCGACCAAGTGAGAAGTTACAACATTTTCGTACAAATTCCATTGAAAATTAATTATAAAACGTTGTTAGTAGTAGAAACAAAAACAACAAATAATTCACTTCTTATACCGCATTATTATGGTGGGCAGCTACGGAACCCTACATTGTGCGTGGCCCGACATGCACTTGCCCGGTTTTTAGGTAAATAAGCTGTTGACTTGCCGAATAAATTGAATGAAAAAAAAGGTTCGTACCTTTATATAATTCACGCGATTAAGTCCCGAAATATATTATATCTAATATGAATAAAAAAATTCAATAAGCCATGCTATTAAGATATAAAGATTACGAATTACGAAAATAAAATGTTTAATTAGATATTTCTGAAATAGTCTTTGGCATTTTAAAACTTAACTATTGACAAAGATCATGGTTTGAGATATGTTAATAACTTGAATTTTAACGGTACAGCCAGGCTATTTTAAAAATAGGCTTAAAGCCTCAAATAATATAATCTTGATTGTTTTGAAAAAAAAAAAATCTAATAATAAATTCCAAATCAAAAAACCAAAATCAAAAATTCAATTAAAAAAGGGAGAAAATAATCGTTACTCGGACTCAAACTGGGGTCTTCTGGTTTCCCACCTGAGCTATAATAACTTTGTAGATGGTGGCGAAATTTACCTTCATATTCTAATCATATTGTAGCAGTTTTTCATTGTTCTCCTTCCGTCTTACGAATTTTCGATCAGAGTCACGTGATCTTAACATTTTTACCCATACCAATAAAAGTGCACAACGCCGCTATAGAAGTTTTCACTTCAAAAATCTAACTACTGAATTTTGGCAAAATACGGTACTATTTGATGCGTTTTAACCCTACTATGACGCAAGAAATACATACGACGTGATTTTGTGGCGAAGCATCAACTACTTTTAACTGTCGAAAACAAACGAAGAAGGTACTTTAAACATGTATTTTTTTTAAATGATCAGGATTACCCATATCTTTTTACAGAGTGATCCGACTTTAAAAAATATTTTTGTATTAGATATACTTTGAAGTTGGTCCCATTTTCATCACGTCAGGATCAGAGTCGCAATTTGATTACTATAAAAAGATTTAGCTTAGCAATTTATGCTAGCCACAATACATCATGGTGTAATGAAGCTGATCGTGAAGTGCCAGATTACATATCAACCCATATGATGGCCCACTGCTGGGCACGGGTCTCCCCAGTAGAACCTACTAGTATGTAGATCTTGGGGGTAATTGCCATAATCGCCACGCTTGGCGAGCGGGTTGGCGATCGCAGTAAGACTTTAAGTACACAGAGGACGCTGCTGCCCGTCCTCCGGTGAGAAGTGCCAGATTAACTCCTTAACAATTGACGCCCCTGCATCGGGATAACAATAGGTCTTTCGTAGTAGTTGACATTAGGCTATTGTAACTAAGATAAATTATAACTACTCAGTAAAAAACGAGAAAAATAAACTATATTAAACTATTATAAATTAATTTAATTAAAATACTATCAACTATTTACTTGGCGGTAGCTTAATGGTTAAGGCATCGGACTCGCAATCGTGAGGTTGCGGGTTCGAATCCTACCCATTATATCCCATATCCCACGGAAACATTTTTCCGGGATAAAAAGAAGCCTATGTGCTATTCCAGACTATAATCTATCTCTGTTCCAAATTTCGTCCAGATCTCGT
Organism: Herminia tarsipennalis; assembly: GCA_945859575.2. Classification (NCBI taxonomy): domain Eukaryota; kingdom Metazoa; phylum Arthropoda; class Insecta; order Lepidoptera; family Erebidae; genus Herminia; species Herminia tarsipennalis. The sequence goes on along the minus strand of OX243834.2, from coordinate 24,053,735 downwards.
TGTGGCGTTATTGAAAAACAAACCATCCATCCACACATCCATACATCCAAACTTTCGCATTTATAATATTAGTATAGATTCTATTATCATATCAACCCATATGATGTTCCACTGTTGGGCACGGGTCTCCCCAGTAGAACCCACTTATTGGTTCTAGAGGGAATTGCCATAATCGCCACGCCTGGCGAGCGGGTTGGTGATCGCAGTAAGGCTTAAAAATACGCAGAGGACGCTGCTGCCCTTCCTCCGGTTAAAATCCCTTATTATAATTATGTAGATATATTTCGTGACTTAATCGCGTGAATTATTTAAAGGTACGAACCTTTTATTTACCCGACGTTTCGATCGAATTGCACCGATCGTGGTCACAAGTCGACTGGAGTCGACCGAAATATAATAATAAATATAAATAGTATGTATAAAAATCGCGAAAGTTTAAAAACAATAAAATCCCTTAGTCGCATTGACGACACCAACGGGAAGAGAGGGGCTGATACTATTCTTAAACCGCACCACACGGCTATATTATTAATGTTCTATTACACAACGAAAAATATAATCTTAGAACAATTTAGTCACGTGCAATTACTAATATTAAAATAATACTCGCGTAGTACAATACCGATTTATCTAACAGATAACTAGAAGTGGCGTTATTACGACTGACCTCCGCCCATATAAATAAACACGCAATTTTGATATCACTCCGGCTATTTGAATTTAATAAAACTAATCCAACTTCCTTTTATTCTCGTTTCTATTTATTTACATCTCAGACTTAATACTTTTTTTTTTGTATAAAAAGTACTTACCTAAATGATTTACTCTTTAAAATATTACAATCTAACATTGAAGCTTTTAAGTAATTTTAAGTTGACATAAACTGCTAAGATACTTAATCTAAGAAATTATCTATTGATTTTTCTTAGTGTCTGATAAATTGATAACACTTTGTTCTTGTGTTTTTAATATAAAGCACTGTCACTATCACTTTTTTTTCTCACTTAACACTACACTAACTCAAACGGCTTAGTTCTTTTGAGTCTTCGTTTTAAGTCCGTACAATAGAGAAGTTGGATAGCCTCTAGATTTACATGGTGATAAAGTCTTTTGAAGCTTCTGCGAAAGACTCTCTATCTCTATTTATTGATAGGTGTACCTACCTTACATAAAATATTGTCTTCGACCAAGAACGTCTTGCCCTCAGACCGCAAAAAGGTCCTACCCATCATGATGTACGGTGCCGAGACATGAACAGCCACGGTTCGTAAATGAAGTCACTCGGGGAAATATACTCGGGGTTTCTTTAAAGAATAAATTCCAAAATGAGGTTATCCGAAAAAAAAAACTGGAGTCACTAGTCAAAGTCTGGTCGCGAATGCCGCTAATCCGATGGACGCTGAACTATACCCAGTAGGTACATTTGACGGTGTTAAGTCCATTGCTACTCGGCGCGCCCTTACATACCCGATCCCAACGCCTTGGTGCGCGAGCGACTCACACCTTGGTCAGTGTTATTTATCTGAACTGACACCCCTCCCCATCCGAAAAATAATTCTGGGTACCTACCTACGTCTATTATTAATTTTTATTCAAAAGTTTAAGGGACTTTAAGTCATAAGTTGACTATGCCATACGTACCGTTATACGCCCGTGGTAACATAAACAATCTAAACTCTTAAATTAACTTATCAATAAACTTAAAAATAACTATAGCTAGATCCGATGTAGAAGCAGACAGAATACTTAAGAAAATACCGACATCATAAACATTAATTTTAAACTTAATATAGTATTCTGAGAGCTGAACCTCTCAGACTACTGCTGATAGCACATTCTAATAGAAGGTGGTGTCCATCCTCAATTACACCAACGTCCATTATAAACTCGCAGACTTATTCCGCTATACTTAGAAGACACGGCAACGTGTTGCAGAGCGTAGTATTGAACATCATAGTGAACTACGACTAGAGCACGTTTATTTAAAGTATGTTGCCGCTTTGCAAATATGTAACAAGATCCTACGAACTACTAGAGCCCTATCAATGAACTTTGGCTCTATGAAGCAGTTATCATTGTCCCAAACAAAACATATTTACTTATACATATTATTTGACGTCGTTGTTATATTATCAAGGGTGTTAGGTAGGTACCGACCCAGGTACCTACCTAACACCCTTGATAATGTAATAACCGTGTTATATCTATTTGTGTACTCAGTACCTACGTACTTTGTTAATGTATTATGTAATTGTCTAATTATTATGTTAGCTGTGAGTGACTAACAAGGTTATCACTGTCAGATCCATAAATACTTGCGGATCTCAAATGGAATAATATACACAGATACAGAACCAAAATCCATGAAGGCGAAACCACGAGTAAAAGCTGATAGATAATAATAAACTTGCTCGCTATCGCTTCCGTGTAGTGAAGGACCATGGTCGGTGAACTGCTGATACCTTTAGATACCTATTTGTTTGTATACCTTGTCGTAAATTCTCGATTTATAACTACATAAACAATATGGAATTTATCACAGCTATTATTAAAATACGATATTTTATTTTCAGGTTGGCATTGAAGGTATCACCTACGCGGGTAATCACGGTCTTGAGATTTTACACCCGGATGGTAGTAAATTTGTACATCCCATGCCCACAGAGCTGCAGGAATCTGTTGTCAATTTACTAAAACAGCTGCAAGAACAGGTAAGGAGATAGTAGCTGTAAGACTAGCTGTTTATATTACTGGTTTCCAATCGTTGAAACGACAAAGGGCTATATTCAACAGCCATAATCGAATACAAAATAAATAGAAAAACCTAATGTGACCCTTGTGAATAACAATTTCTTTCTTTTTGGTATAAAGGTTCATATCCGTGCATCGCGATCGATCGCGAGCCGCTCGCGGCTTACGACAAGCGGCTGAGGTAAGTGACAGAGGCGCGCGGCCGACGACTGTCGTAGGCCCGCGCGCGCACTGTGAATATTGTCGCATCGGCCGCGAGCGTCAGCCGCTTGTCGTAAGCCGCGAGCGGCTCGCGATCGGCCGCAATGCTCGGAAATGAACCTTTACTTTTACGTTTTAATAGGCAGGTACTTCGATATTCTTAAAAAAATGTGTAGTAGATAAATGATCCGATGCCGACATACTGCTTTCAACTTAAAATGAATAAAAACATTAATTCAACACTCCAGAGTATCTATTAACAAAATCGCAATTCTCTTTTGGTTTATTTCAGGTATGTAAAGACGGCGCATGGGTTGAGAACAAGGGTGCTTTACTCACATTCCATTATCGCGAAACCCCAGCTGCTCTTCGGCCCGCGTTGATAGAACAAGCGACCAAGCTCATTGCCGAGGCTGGGCTCACACCTTCGCCCGCCCATTGTGCGATTGAGGCGAGACCACCTGTCGAATGGGATAAAGGTATGTACTTTGGGAAAATTTAAATGACATTTTTTAAAGTTATAACTTAGCTGAATATAGGTCAACTACTTACATTTGATAACTTTGTGCCTAATTTGCACACTGCAGACAAATACCAACGTTAACACTGTGCATCCATTTGCTTGTAGGTCGCGCTTCCATTTACATATTAAGAACAGCTTTCGGCTTGGATTGGAGCGAAAGGATCAGAATCATTTACGCTGGTGACGATGTCACCGATGAAGATGCTATGTTGGTGAGTATTTTGCCATTAGGAAAATGGTCGGTTTTTTTAATATATGTTCGTAAACTTTCGCGATTTGTACATATTATAGAATTTTATAAGCTACGGGTCTTAATCGCGTAAATACTTTATCGTTAACACGGCCGTTGCGACCGTATTGCAACGGCCGTGGTCACGGTCAAGTCTACCCGTGACCACGGCCGTTGCAATACGGTCGAATCGTCGGGCAATAAACAAAGGTATTTAGCCTTAAAATAAAATATTTAAGCGATTAAGACCCGTAGCTTATAAAATTCTATAACGGTTTTTTCAAATTCTAATAAAAAGGCGGGTCCTATCAATGACCTTGAAGGATATCGCGGTTTCTTTAATATTACAATCACCATTACAGGCTCTGAAAGGTATGGCAGCCACCTTCCGCATCGCATCATCAAATATCACTAAGACATCAGCTGAACGCCGTCTATCATCAACCGACTCTGTGTTAGCTTTGTTGAAGTGGGTAGAGCGACACTTTTCTAGGCGTAAGCCGAGGGCTAATTCACTAACTTACAAAAACGCTAGAAAAGCTAAGGACTCGATACAAATGCACATGTCATATAAAATGACACAACGAGTATCACCGAGGAATACGCCACCCCGAACGCCAGATAAGTTCTCCAGTGGATCGGAATCCAGTTAACTTTTCAAATGGCTCGAAATTGAAACATCTTTCTTCATCTATAATATCGAAACGGAAGGAACATACCTTTTTGTTGTCACTTTTAACATTATGTAACAAAATGTGGCTAGATGTCCGCAATAATGGATTTATTCATATTCTAGAATGTATTATACTTAATCGTCGTCTTATTTAATTTCATAATATAGATATAATTATATAGACGCATTTTCATCTTAGGTACCTACTGTCTTGTTTTCAAACGTCACGATTTAATACCATTTATCATATTTAATTAAAGTATTTATTATGAGAATGTCTTAACCAAAAATTTAAATATTTTTTAGAGTCTCATATGTACCGAAAAGTTTTCATAAAATCTGATCATAAGTAAAGTTTTTAGTTATTGAAAGTCAGTTTATTTCTGTACAATGAACATTATTAAAGTACTGTTTAACAAATCAAAAGCTTATAGGTCTCTAGACTAGGTTGTTTCTAAATCTTTGTATCTACTGAATTTAACAGAGGGGATGAAACATTGTTTCAACTTAAACCAATGTCATGAAAGAGGTATACCTACCTTTTTCATGATATTGGCTCTCTAGGTACCCCTAGAGAGCAACAAATTAATACTGAAATTGTTATATGTATATAAATAAAAATCGACTGAATAGTATTTATATTTGTCTAAATTATTTTTGTATAAATTGTAATAATATTCTGGTTTCCATTTATTAACATTTTAATCAATTTTTAATGTGAAATGGGAGATTTCACAATAAATTTTTATTAGTAGCTTGAATGTAACATGACAATCTAAAAATACAAAGATATAGCCATTTAGTGTTAGTACATGTTATTTATGTGATAGAATAGTTATAACTCTTGTAGTTATGGATATATATATTAGATGTACGTAAATGTATTATGGCTACCTAAATCGCAACCATTTTACATTACTTCATACCATTTCGTATGCGTAGGTACATAGGCTTAGCTAAAGCTTAGCTTACGTAAAATTGACAAAAAGCTTGTAGACCAGTCTTTATAGACATCTTCAACTAACCCTATGCCAAGCTTGCCCTAAAACAAATAATTGCAACGGCCAACAAATGATTTGTCAAGTATTTATCACAGTTTACTTAAGCTAAGTTTAAGCTAAGCCTAAACCATTGGTAACCTTTTTCTTTTTTTGACGTAGGTATCATTGCACATGTTGTAAATATAGGTAGTGTCTTGTAGCAGGTAACATTATGCACTAGTAGTGCTAACTCACTACAAAATTTAATCATGTATTATAGTAGTAGATAAAATATAAATGTTTCAAGGATTTTAATAAAAATGTTATGACACGGAAAATAGTTTTTTAATTAATAATATATACAAAATGCTCTACAATCTTAACTCAATGTTAACTGGAATGTGTACATTGTGCCATATAGAAGTAAGTGTATCAAAAACTGAACATACTTTTTACCTAATAATTTGTATGAGTTGAACAAGAGTCTGTTCGAGTCTGTTTCTATTGTTCGTAAAATATAGATTGATCTGTGTGATATTTGTCAAAATAACACGCCTGGAGTTGGGAGAAATGTACTGAATGCATAGACTTATAGTCTATGATTGAATGTGTAAATAATTGGGTAGTAGAATACAATAAAAGTAAATTATTGTTCTTTTAAATATTAACATATTTTTGAATTTAAACGCAAGAAAATGAATACTAAAACTAATGATTTGACTATAGGAACTTATGACGTCATAGGTTCCTATTCCATACACATTTCTATAGAGCTTGTCATTTTGACATTTCATAAAAAGAGCTTTGACTTGACAGTCAACATCCCTATTGGCGTCTTTAAAGAATATTAGTATAAATTTCTGGGGAGCGCGTCGTTTCGCCGTCTCATAAAAAGAGACCGACTGTCTCACTGACTTGACAGTCAAATATCAAATTTGTCATTGCCTATTTACCTACTTAAGATCACGTCAAACTATAATAATATGTAAAAATTAAACTCTTTTAATTTTACGTCGCAATAAAATATGAATTTCATGGGTATTTAACCGCCAAATATATAGAAAGTGATAGGCGTGAATGAATGAAATCAAGCTATATTTTACAAAGTATAGGTATTGCCCTACGACCAGGCGCGGATCCAAGAGGGAGAAGAGGCACCTTTATTTTGACCATTTTTTTAAGTCTTTGTATATATTTGGCAGATGTTGACAGTCTTGACAGTAAATTAAGTCGTGCGAGCGATTAACACTTGCCCCCCCCCCTCCATTGTACAAAATCCTGGATCCGCGCCTGCCTTTCACAAGACCCAAGACCATAGACATAGACTGCGCCATAACCTCACAAAATTGACAACGTGACTGTGCTGCCAATACCTACCCTGTCTCTTTTCTGTAATGTCAAAGTTGAATGACATTGACATAAGTCTGACGTAGACTAATCAGATTTCTAGAAAAAGACACCGACTGGCCGGAGTTGTAAAAATGGCGGCAAACTGACCTACCATTATTTTTATAGCTCCAAGTTTAACTTGTAAAAAATGAATTGAAAACGTGATAATTGGATAAGAACGAGACTTTGTGCAACTAAAGTGTACAAAAAATACTTGTCACTGGCAGCACAAATTAGCCGTTAAAACGGCTAGATTGACATAAATTCAAAAAAGAAGAACTACTGGCCGCTCGATAGTTTTGTCTCACTCACGCTTTGCAGCCTGTATTTATTTCATACCTGAAAGGGAACCAGTCTATGTCTATGGACAAGATGCAACAATGTTGTCTTGATGCAACAAATCTTCCACAGTCAAAACAAGGTTTAATTTCTATAAGTAATACATGTGTTAACATAGTTTACAGTCAAGAGTGATCCACTTAACAAATGTTATTCACAAATTACACTAAATAGTCTCTTATCACAATAATAAATACACTGTAGGTTGTGCCATAAAATTTACACATTACTGTGGGATACTACTAGCCACGACAGTATGAAATAAAAGAGGCATATAGGGTAAACAGCCAATGCTTTCTTGCCGCTTGGTTGGCTGTCGCCCAGGAACTTCATTGCAGCTGTAACAATACAAATCAAAAGTTATATAATAATATTTGTTTTTTATATACATGGTGTCCAAAACTATGCCGCATGGAGGGAAACTACCTTAAATATTGTAGATAGAACATTTACTGAAAGAAGAGTTTATTTTGATTTTATAAATAATACGAGCTGCTTTCAAAGATTTTTATATAACCAATAGATTTTTAAAGATATTTATTTTTGAAGTCGGTAATAAGTTTTTAAATGTTAAATTTCAGTCTTCCTTTTGTTTAAGTTGTATGCAGCATGTTACATAATGAAAAATATTCTTATGGTAGATCCCTTCGATTGGAGTTTAAAAAATACAGGGCGCGGATTCGATTCCCGGTCTTCTTAGCATTATTTCGAAAACGTTTCCCTGTATATATTTAAAAATGTAATTTAATGTTATAAAATTAAATAAAAAGAATAATAATAATCAGACGACAGCTCACACATAGTCATCTGATCCCAAACTAAGCAGAGCCTGTACCATGCAACATGCAACCAGACAATAGATGAACATACCTATATATATCTCAGTACATACTTAACTATACTTTTATACTAATATTATAAAGAGCTGAAGTTTGCGAATTTGTGAGGTTATAGGGGGGGTAATCTCTAGATCTACTGCACTGATTTTGAAAATTCTATTGCCAATAGAAAGCCACGTTATCTGTGAGTGTCATAGGCTATATTTTATGGTAAGCGCGAAGCCGGGGCGGACACCTAGTTATAGATAAATTACACCCAGGCACAGAATAAATGATTGTTGTATTCGTGTTCATCATACAAAGATTTATCCTGAGTGGGGATCAACCCCAATACTTCTGGCTTAGCAGTCAGGGTCACTAACCACTAGACCAGTCTATATACGTACTAATATACATATGTCTAATATGTACTACTTCTCTAATTTTGTCAGGGGCTCGGCGCACGCCTTAGATGTCACAATAAAAAATAGGTCATGTATGTTGTTCCATCAATATACGTTTAGTATTATACAGGGTGTAACAGAAAGGTGTGGTCATATTCAAGGTTTGGTATGTGCCCATGATACTGAGTGCACATACCTAACTTTATGAAAATCAGAGTACCCTAAAAAAATATTTATTATTTTTTCATTTCTTTATTTATGAATGAAAAATATTAAAAAAAGTATGACTTAAAAAGTTCTATGCCGTAATAGTCAAATCGAGATTTGTACCAGGGGAGGTATAATTCTTATGCCATACGCCTTTCACTACTCAATGTTGACAAAAAGAATAGGCTATAACTATGTAATAATAATGCAACCAGCTATGGCACCGTGGTAGGTGCAATACTGATAACACACCCTATCGGCTGCTGAAATTTGACCACACCTTTCTGTTACACCCTGTATAATGACTAGCTGACCCGCGCAACTTTGTCTGCGTAAATTTTCCCTGTTTTTGCAACATTTCTTATTGCTGCTCCGCTCCTTATTTCTCCACGATTTAATGGATGTTATTATACATATAAACCTTCCTCTTCAATCACTCTATCCATTAAAAAAAACCGCATCAAAATCCGTTGCGTAGTTTTAAAGATTTAAGCATACATAGGGATATAGGGACAGAGAAAGCGACATTTTTTTATACTATGTAGTTATGTATAGGCGGCTAAACAACGGAGAGAATGGACGAAATGTCGCCGTCGGGCAATAAAAAATGTACCTATTTAACTATAAAATATTTAAGCGATAAAAACCAGTCTATAAAATTGTATAATGATGTTTCATTAATAGTAAACTTGTACACATTTCAAGTACTTTTTGCATGCAATAATAAACATCTATCCCTACACGTTTAATTTTGCTGATGAACTTCATGCTGTGCATGCAAGTTCAAATCCATGCTGAACTCCAATATTAATAATAATAATAATATTATGTTGGGACAACTCACACAACGCTATCTGATCCCAAACTAAGCAGAGCTTGTACTATGGAAACCAGACAACTGATAAACATACTTATATATTTCTAAATACATAGATAATTTATAGATAAATTTATTGCTCTATAATTAAATTGCTCATAAATTTATTTTTATATTGTTCCCAGCAACTCGGCTTCGCTCGTTATTTATAGTAGTAATATCTACCTATCGCAATACGATAGGTAGACATTAAGCTACCTACACTATATTTCCTCAAAACTAGCCCACTAATTTCAGAGATTACAGAAACGACGAACGAACAAATATTTCCTCTTTATAATATTAGTATAGATTTTCAAAGGGATGGCCATAACCGGTTTATTATAACCATCATTTAAATAATTGGTGAGATCTGAGATCTCTACTGAGTTTAGGCAGTTTACCAATAATAATAATAATAATAATAATAATAATAAAGCTTAGGACCCCGAGGCCCACCGGCCTCAAACAGGGCCCCCGCTGTCGGTGGTGATGTGCGCCGCATGCGATGGACGACGTCGATGAACGAGCACGTCATGCGGGCATATTTTGCGGCTACAGAGGGGGGAACTAACCTTACTGTGTACCGTGAACGGATGCTGCCTCTGTTTCAGGTGCTTGAGCCGACTGTCAACGTTTCGGCACAACGATTATCGGACCAAGTGCGGGCCATTCAGCGCTGTCATCTGCTAGATGAGGCCGCACTTGAGAGACTACGCTCGGAGTACGCCCAGACTAGCCGCGAGATCCCTGCCCCGGTACAGGTTCCTACACATGTAGTTGACTGTGAAGCTACGGGGCCGGATACCGCGGCTATTGTGGTAAGTACTCAGTGCAATGAGGAGATTAAGGCCGCTTTGGAATTTGCGCTTCGCGAATATCGGTCCACGCCACACAATATTAGGCCACGCCTGCCTCGGTTACCTATGCATAGACGGAACATTTCGCTGGTGTGTGCTCTTGATTCGTTATTGCCTACTTACCTAGACAATAGCGAAGACCTCGGCGATACCCACTCAATCCTGTATTGTGCAGCTGTTGCGGCATGTCGTATAGGAGGTGTTAAGCTTTTAGCAGAAACCCCTACTATACGACCAAGGTGCGCCGTACCCGCGTGGCAATGCAGGATTGAGCGCCGTATTGCCGGGGCAAGGGTACTCATCGGCAAGTTGTCCTGCTTCAGGACCGGGAACACTCGCCCGAGAGTGATGCGCTTTGTGAAACGGGCATTCTTGGGGACTGACATCAGACCTCAGGATTATATGTCGCGTGTCACAGAGCGCATCGACTTCCTGAAGCAAAAAATCTATGCATGGGCAAACCGAATACGCAGGTACAAAAAACGCGTGGACAGGTATAACGTGAACTGCATGTTCCAAAGGGACCAAAGGTGGGTGTATAGAGACTGGCAGCGAACGGATCAAGGTGTGGATGGCGGGCATCTACCAAATGCTGAAGCGACAAGCTCGTTTTGGCGTAACATTTGGGCGGTGCCTGTCACCCACACAGAGGGGGAATGGATGCGTGACGTTGAACGAGCGTGCGAACTTATTCCGGAAATGGAAGATATTAACATTAACAGCACAGACGTAGCCAGTGCAGTCCGTCCTTTTTCTAATTGGAAATCTCCAGGCCCAGACGGACTGCACAACTTTTGGCTGAAATGGCTACGCAGTTCGCACGCTTGTTTGGCATCGCAATTCCAGTCCGCCCTAGAATCTGCGTCGCTGCCAGCCTTTATGACTAAAGGAGTGACCCACCTGCTCTATAAGACCGGTAGTACCTCGGACCCTAGAAATTATAGACCGATAACTTGTTTACCATCGATCTATAAACTTCTTGCATCCATTCTGAGAGCTAAAATAAATAAACATATACACACAAACTCCATCATGTGTACCTCTCAGAATGGATGTAGAAGTGGGGCCCGCGGTACTAAAGAGCTTCTCCTCATTGATATGACTATTAGCCAGCAGGTTCGCCGCAACCGAAAGGATCTATCGGCATGTTGGATAGATTATAAGAAGGCGTATGACTCCGTGCCACATACATGGCTTCTGAGGGTGCTGAAGTTGTATAAAGTTAATACAACTTTATGCACCTTCTTGAAGTCGTGTATGGGACAATGGAATACGGTTCTTACCTATCCAGGGTGCCGAGGGATCCAAGAAAGTGGCGGCGTACCTATAAGGATTGAGCGGGGTATATTCCAGGGTGACACTCTGAGTCCCCTTTGGTTCTGCCTAGCACTGAACCCGCTTAGTACCTTACTAGAGAGTTCAGGGCTAGGTTGCAGGTTGCGACGTGGTGGTCAGGTCATATCCCACTTGCTGTATATGGATGACTTGAAGCTCTTTGCCCCCACCAGCTCACAGCTAATAGCGTTACTGAAGGTGACTGAAACCTTTAGTAATTCTATTAGAATGGAGTTTGGTGTTGACAAATGTGCAGTCGTTCATATAAAGCGAGGGCGGGTAGTGGAATCCGAAGGGACTCAACTCTCGGATTCCATTCACTTAAGATCACTTCTCGCAACCGAGACCTATAAGTATTTGGGTATATCGCAGGCACTGTGCATTAATGAGGCTGACATGAAACAGCTGTTGCAAGAACGTTTCTTCGGTCGCCTGAAAAAAGTGCTTAATAGCCTTTTGTCAGGTGGCAATAAGATCCGGGCTTGCAACAGTTGGGTCATGCCACTTCTAATGTACTCCTTCGGTGTACTCAAGTGGACTCAGACAGAATTAGACACCCTGGATCGAAAAGTCCGTACACTCATGACGTCATACCGAATGCATCACCCGCGTTCATCTGTGATGAGATTGTATATCCCGCGGAAGTGTGGGGGCCGGGGTTTGTTGAACCTCAAGTCCCTTCATAACCGCGAGATATACAATCTCAGAGAATATTTTCTCCATATGGACGTGGGTGTGCATCGGGATGTTGTCGCGGTGGACACCGGGCTTACCCCGCTCTCCTTGGCTAAAGAGAACTGGCGCAGGCCTGTAGTGCTTGGAGTCAACGAACGCAGGGAGGTATGGCAGAGCAAGGAGCTTCACGGTAGGTTCTTTCGGGCTCTTCATGGGCCCGATGTGGACCTACTAGCATCTGTGGCCTGGCTACGGTTCGGTGACCTCTTCGGGGAAACCGAGGGTTTTGTCTGTGCAATTGCTGACGAAGTTATCATGACGAATAACTACCGGAAATATATACTGAGGGATGGCACTGTTGACATCTGTCGTGCATGTCACCGACCTGGTGAGTCCCTCAGACATATCGTTTCCGGCTGTTCACGTCTTGCTAACGGCGAGTACTTGCACAGACACAATCAAGTAGCCAGGATAATCCACCAGCAACTTGCTCTGAAATACCACCTTGTGGACGTTGAAGTCCCGTACTACAGGTACGTTGCTGAGCCAGTTCTTGAAAATAGTCGTATCACGTTGTACTGGGATCGCTCTATCATCACAGACAGGACTGTTGTCGCTAACAAGCCTGATATTGTGCTGATAGACCGATCTGAGCGCCGTGCAATGATTGTCGACATCACCATCCCCCATGACGAAAATCTCGTGAAAGCCGAAAAGGATAAACAAATAAAATATCTGGATCTGGCGCACGAGATTGTCGACATGTGGGATGTTGATTCGGCAATCATTGTACCGATAGTCGTCTCCGTTAATGGTTTGATTGCCAAGAGCCTCGACCAACACCTTGAGAGGCTCGCGTTAGACGGTTGGATCAAGCGCTTGATGCAGAAGGCAGTACTTCTGGACACGGCTCGCATTGTGAGGAGGTTCCTTTCTCTGGGGCCGTAACCACCGGTAGCTTGGTCCCTGTACCCGATGCCGGTGGGACACTATTTTTTATATTTTTAAATGTATTTTTTATATATATATTTAAAAATGTAATTTATAAGAAAAAAACTAAATAAAGAGAATAATAATAATAATAATAAACCCCTCGGGGCTAGTCGTTTTCTCCCTATATGAGATTAACGCAACACTCTGAGGGCATAGTGGCAGCTCTTGAAATCCTTATGACACCAATAAAAAATGTCTCATGAGGGTGAAATAAGAGTACACAAACCGCAGGGCAGCTTTGTGGCGAGCTGAATGTGCGTGGCGACACTGCGGTCCCGATGCCTCAGAGAGTCGGTCAGGGCCTCGTCTCCCGCTTGCCTTCACTGGCCGGCGGGAGTGGAACACCAAGAGCGCCCGCAGGACTCTCAACTCTGCCTTGCCCTAATCGGCCGGCCAGAGGGAGGTCGCCAGAGCTTGTATGCTCGGGGGTGGAAGTGTCATTTTCAAGGGCATAACTACGGGGAAACCCGCTCACGGGCCTTCTTCGTGATGGTGAAACCGGCGCCGCACCGCTCGACACCCCAAGCTGCTCACACCCATGTTGCTCCCTGTCGCCTGTTTGGCTGTATGCCTGTGGCGGCCAGAAGGGGGCCCATCTAGTGAGTGGCGAGTCACCGCCTGCCCATTTGTCCGTGTATTTTTACCATGTGTTTACAGGGCAGGCGCCATAGTCCTTCAATAGTACCAGTTAACCATTCCACTAACACATCACCTCCATAACCCAGTTTCTTAGCTACCACTTTTTGACAATAGTTTTAACACTAACCGGGGAATGTCGTTGGGTACATTTATATAGTGTATACAACGATATTCGCCGGTTTGTGTCACATAGCCTTTAGATTAAAGTGTCTAACGGGCCTCTACGTGTTGGCTTCGGCCCCACGCACGCCTCCCAAATGACCGGGACTCCATAGTCCCGTGATATGGAAACGACATACATAATAATAATAATTTATTTATTTCTTCTCACAATACTTTAAAAACAGAGGTAAATTAAATACAATTGAATAGAATTGAATAACCAATTCACAATTATCTATAAAGGTATGTGAGAAGCTGGTGTCCGTTGTAGGTGTAAACCTGTAGTACAGACCACCAGGTCCTCACCCCTTGGAAATTTGGTAAACACTAAGAATAAATTAAAATATATTAATTAGTAACAAAGAAAATAAAAATAAAATAGAAAAATAAAATTGATAAAGTACTTTAGCCCTGTGTGTGTGTGTGTGTGTGTGTGTTCGTGTGCGCGCAGTGTGTGTGTGTGTGTGTGTATGCGTGTGTTTGTGTGTGTGTTTGAGTGTTGAAAGTTGTGTACATCCTATATAAATGTAGTTAGTGTATTAAGTTCTCTGTCGTACTATAATCTAAAGTTAGTAACCAGTATGTTACCGTAGTCTTAAGTTTTACTTTTGGTAGAGAATAAATTGATAGTGTTTTATTTATTTTATTATACAGATGACCACCTTGATAACTGAAAAAACGTTGAGCAAAACTAGTCTTAAATGAAGTGTTTGAGCATACTAGGTCTTTCCTGCGCCGTTTCTCAATCACTTTAGGCTCGTATGGGACTAAAGAGTGTTGTTTGGTAACACAGTGAAGAATATAGAGTTGCCGAACCGTGAGGACTTTGCTCTGCCTATAGACATCAACGGTTGGATGATAAAATGGTAAAAAGTGACCTACTTTTAAAACGATTCTTTGAGCTCTCTCCAGTTTCAACATATGGGTTTTAGCTGATCCTCCCCAGGTGGATATACAATAGCTAAGTTGTGATTGGCAAAGTGCAACATAAACTGTTTTGATCAGTTCCTTTTGTGCTACATGTCTTAGGTTTTTAAATATATAAATTAATTTTCGTGTTCTTGCTGCTACCATATCAATGTGTTGTTTGAAGTTTAATCTATTGTCCAGCATCACTCCCAAATACTTAATTACGTTAACCCTATCAATATGAGAGCAAGAACAACGGGAAGCATCGTAATCCATACAGTTGTGGGATATCAATTTATATTGCTCAATGTCATCAGTTTTTTTTAAAGAAAATGTTATATATTTTGTCTTTGTCACATTAAGAGTCAATACGTTGTCACTCAACCATTTCGTCACCATATTATAGCCCTTTTGCGCATTAGAATAAACATCACTCCACGTGTCTCCGCTAAATAACAATGCTGTGTCATCCGCAAATGTGACAATTTTACCTTTGTGAAGGTTAAGTTGACACAGATCATTAATATATGCGAGAAATAGTGTCGGACCCAGGATGCTACCCTGCGGGACTCCAAGATTAATGGGCACATCACGACTAATGTGATTATCTATTTTTACGCACTGTGTTCTTTCAGTTAGGTAACTTTTAAATAATTTCAACTGGTGGCCCCTTACTCCTAGACACTCGAGTTTTTTTAGCAATATTGGAATAGAGACCGTGTCGAAGGCTTTAGCCAGATCTAAGAATATGGCAATTGTTTTCTTTTTTTTGTCAAGATTAGTGACTACGAAATCAGTTAACTCCTGCACCGCATCAGAGGTAGATTTTTTTGATCTAAAACCGAATTGGGCTCTAGATAAGAGATTGTTATCTTCAAGATACTTTATTAATCTCTTATTTATGATACGCTCAAGGATTTTTGATAACGTAGGCAGTATTGAAATGGGCCTGTAGTTATCGACACAGTCTCTGACCCCATTCTTGTGAATAGGGCTAATTCGCGACCTTTTAAATGCTAAGGGAAACACACCAGTCGAAATTGACAAATTACATAGGTATGTCAGGGGTCCAACAAAAATTTCCACATTATCCCTGATGATGACTCCGGAAATCATGTCTAGTCCAGTCGCGCTATCACGTTTTAAATTCATTATTAATGTTCTAATCTCATCTTCATCAGTAGGTAGTAGTGCGAAAGAATAGAGGCATGACTTTGATGTAACTTGCTCAAAGTTATAGAACTTTTTATTAGGAATCCTTTGAGCTAGTGTTTTGCCAACATTCGCGAAGTAATTGTTCACATCATTTATAGATTTTTGAGGGTCGCTTTGATGTATCAATTCAAATGGAGTGACCTTTGGTTTCGTTGTATTTGTAATCTGTTTTATAGCTTTCCACAGATCCTTATTATTTTTATTTGAAGTTTGAAGCGTTAACTTTTCATACTCAATTTTCAATTTTTTTAAAAGTGATGAACAAAAGTTTCTATAACGTTTATAGGTTTTTTGTAGGATGTCATTTTTGGGTTCTTTTTTAGTTTTCTTGAAAAGGCTATCTCGGTGTTTAAGGCATCTTAGAATACCTGGAGTTATCCATGGCTTAAGAAGCCTCTTTCGTGCAGGTGTTTTTAGCTGTTTAGTATTACTTATTATTAATAATTGTAAAGTTTGTATAAAGTAGTTAGTCGCTGCGTTGGCGTCTTGTAACGTATACAGGTAACTAAAATCGGTTGCTAGCAAATCCTGAGTTAGGCTAGAGTAGTTAATTTGACTATATGTTTTAGCGGGTTTAAGTTTAAGTTTAGATGTTATGTAGAGAGCGACACTATTATGATCGGTGAGGGACGTTTGAAGTACAAGACTTTGAGCTGTTAATTTAGTCTTTAGCATAACATGATCAAGGCATGTTTTACTATGAGTTGGGAGTGTGTGTGCTGGAAGGATTCCATGGTATGCCAACATATCAAGGTACGTAGAGGAAAAAGGGTCTGAATTACTTTCACAAATATCTATATTTATATCACCAAGAATCATAATATTGTGTATATTAGAATAATTTATCAATAAATTGTTTAAAGATTGAATGAAATTGTTTACATTTTTATTTCCTGGAGGTCGGTAAATGGCCAAGATGACTGTATTATTGTCAGATTTTAAAGCGAGACAATTTGCATCGGTTAAGTGTGGTTCACCGATTGACATAATTAAATCAGACCCATAGTACACCACGACGCCTTCATTTTGTGTATAGTTATTAGAAGTGGTAGCATGGTTATAACCATGTAACTTAGGTATGTTAGGGTTGGATGGCAACCAACACTCCGTTAATACGATACAATCCCAGTTTACACCGCTTCTGATGATTAGTGGAAACAGACCTGCGATGTTCCTCTTTATACTTCTTATATTTTGTTGAAGGATTCTGAAGCCTTTTTTTGAATTTGGTATGATTCTTTGACAGTCCTCGGCGTCACAGAGAGCTGATTTGGCTATATTGAATGAGTCAATTTCCTTTTGAATTTGATTTAATTCATTGAATTTTATGTAAATAGTTATCAATGGGATTTTTTATTTGGGATAATGTACAAGCAAAAAATGTAATAATGTATTGGTAAAAGTATAAAAGTAAATATTTAATATAATTGTGATCAAAATAATTAATAAAATAAAGATAAAAATCTATAGAACCTAAGAGCACACCTAGATAATAGCCAGGTAGGATTGTTATGTAGATATTGTATAGTTTTGTTTTTGAAACACTGTTTGCATAGTGTATATTTTGTATAATTGATAAAAATGTATTGAGTGAAAAATGTGACGTTGATGTACAGTAAAGTGGGTGTGGCTTGATTACAAGTGTGTTGTAGAGGTAAAATATTTGTATCTTAAAAACGAGTATAAGGCAACATAAAAAAATATAACAAAAACATAAATGACATGCATTACATTTAAAAAGCAATAAAACTATGGTAGACGTAACTAAGACTAGTCAGATGCATCGTTTTAGGTTTTCAAGGGCTTCCTCGCTGTCAACGTGTATTCGCTGATCATCTCTATTTCGTCGCAAGTAAACTTTTCCATAAGACGTCCAACAACTGTCGTATTCGTGTGTCTTAGCAAACATTCTCGACAAGTAGTACAGGCGTTTGACTTTATTTGATAATAGTTCGGAAATATAAATAAGTTTCGATGGCCCATTAATTTTTAGTTGAAGAGAGTTTAACCGCTGAGCAGCTGGTTTATCTTTGTTGTATGCTATTAATGACTTTATTAAGTTTTCCTTCGTGATAGTTGAATTAAGATCCACTATTATGGGACCATTGGACTTATCTTTTTGTTTCATTCGGTACACATCGCGAACATCAGAGTCATGTATAGATGTATTTATGACTGCGCAAATATTTTTTGTTAAATGTAATAAACTTTGCTTTGTTTCATTTTCCATATTAGGTATATTTCGCAGCTCGACAGAGCAAGCACGTGATTTTTTATCTAAGTAGTCTAGTTGTGACTCTAGGTTCTTTATGTGGTTTTTATACTTGTCATTTTCTCGCTGAAGTTTCTTCATATCAGATAAAACATCATCATATTTATCGGACAAGAGTTCCATAGAAGTTTTTATCTCTTCATTTTGCCTAATAATGGCTTCCATAGAAGATTTAAGAGTATCAAATTTCGCTTCCTGTTTGCTTTGCCAATCCTCGAACAAGTTTTTCAGTTCAGAAAACGTGATATTAGATGAATAATCTGATGACTCTTCCAGTCTCCGTTTACATCTTCTTGTAACGTTAAAGTCGGAATGTTCTTGGTTTTCCGCTGAATTTAAAGCTGTGTCAGAAGCATAGTGTACCGGGGTAGACTTTTGGCTACCGCTTTTTGTGGGTGTTCTTGCAAGGGACATTTTTCTTTTTAAACTCAGCAGTCAGCACCAAGATATAAAATTACAAGAGTACAGAAAAATAAATTTATATTCACCAACAAATATAAGTTTGGACCACCAGCTATCCGCTACACGCTCCGCTTATGGAATTGTGGCAAGCACCAACTATGACACTCACGCGTGACGTGTGTGACGTGTGTGACGTGTGTGACATGTGTGACTCGTGCGCCGCGTAGCGTAGCTCTGCCAATCGCTCCTTCTTCGCTGTTGGTGTCCTTTTCTTACAACGACTCCGCGTTGACCGCCTACTGCGTTATGCTTGCCTGGTACTTCACTGATTTTATTATTTGTATTTTGTGCCAAAAATTGGAAAAAAATTAAATATAATTTAAAACGTGGGGCACACGTCCGTACGCTTTCGCGGTCCAAGGGGGAGGGATGAGTATGAGTAAATATTACTTAAATTATAACAATGAGTAAATATTACTTAAATTATAACATCAAATACGAACAATGGGTATATCGGTAATCTGGTATCAGAGGCGAAGTGTTAACATTTTCCTGAGTTAACTTGCTGGACACGGTTCTTTGTGACTATAATATTCATCATCATCATCATCATCAGCCTATCGCAGTCCACTGCTGGACATAGGCCTCTCCAATTGCACGCCACTTTGTTCTATCTTCGGCTTCTCGCATCCAGCTCCTGCCAGCCGTTTTGCGTATATCATCACTCCACCTGGCCTGAGGGCGTCCTACACTACGTTTGCCAAGCCGCGGTCTCCACTCAAGAACTCGTTTACCCCAACGGTTGTCGGTTCTTCGGCTAATATGGCCAGCCCACTGCCACTTCAGCTTGCTAATCCGGTGGGCTATGTCGATAACTTTGGTTCTCTGCCGGATCACCTCATTTCTGATTTTGTCCCTAAGAGAAACTCCGAGCATGCACGAAGCACTATAATATTAAGTAACTAAAATCATTAAGGAAGCCATATAATATAATGTGTTGAAAGGACACTCAGCCACTAATGTGTACTAAACAGTACCATCTTCTTCTTCTTATCGTTTCGATAGCCAACATTATATGGATGCGTAAATTTTCCCCGTTTTTGCAACATTTATCATTGCTGCTCCGCTCCTATGGATCGTAGCGTGATGTTATATAGCCTATAGCCTTCCTCGATAAATAGCCTATCCAACAGTAAACGATTTTTTCAATTCGAATTAGTAGTTCCTAAGATTACCGCGATCAAACAAACAAATTCTTCAGCTTTATAATATTAGTATAGATATTATAAAACAAAGTCCCTCACCGCGTCTGTCTGTCTGTAGTATTTTTTCGACAAAAACTACTGATTGGATATTGCTGTTTTCATTTTGTGTGTTCATTTTCATTTCATTTCATTTCATATTATGTGTAAACTCTGTGCGACGCCGAGTCGGACCGCTAGTGCTTACTAATCTACAGTTACGGTGTGTAATATAATACTCACCAAATGTAGCCCAGACAAAGCCTGCCATGGATATAACGAGTCTCAGGAAGAATAGAAACGTGCTCTGCGTGCTGAACAGTATGATGCGGCAGATCACCAGAGAGAGTGCGATCGGAAACATGCAGTAGCCCAAAACGCACACTGATTGGAAGAATGAACTGAAAAAAATAATATACTTTATGTTACAATCGCGACTAACTTTCTGTTAGGGCTACGGCATCGGTCTCGCAATCGTGAGGGCGCGGGTTAGAATCCTACCCATTATACTACCGACGTGAACCCACTCCTAACACAAGCCATTGAGCTTAGCTGGAGGGGTTAACAGGATTGCTAGTAATGCGGGACCAAAATCCCAAATTGCTAGTTATCTTTTTTTAAAAAAAGACATTCTATAAATATTTGTTCTTTTGTGTTGTTTTGACCCTCGCAATTTCGTCTGCTTCAATTTTCGCCGTTTTTGCAACTCATACAAAAATTCTAAAATCTCAATAAAAAAAAATAAAAAAAATACTCTACAACCTACCAAAAATATACAAAAAAACATTAAAATCGACGACAAACACCGTGACACAATAATAATTTTTATATATTAGAAGAAGACATTATCTAAACGTGACTTAGTATAAACTTTCGGGTGGAAATACCTACCCAAACTTTAGATAAAATACTTGCACAATAAAAACAGACATGGATTGCGGGTATTTTATAGAATGATGTAATGAAGTTATTTTGAAGTTATTTGAACCTTACAAGTGATTTAGTATAAAAATATTCAAAGATGGTTTATGGTAGGTAGGTATATTTTTTTCCAATCTCTTACACATTAAAACTCATTCACTCTTGAGCACAACGCTCCGAATACTCTACGCGGCTTTATTAGTTGTGGACTCATCCAACAATATTAATAAGTGTATTATCGTCCAGCAGTGCGTCGTTCATCCTCAATGCTAGGTTGTGGCCTCTTCGAACAACCTTCTTCTAAAATATTATATTTTTCTAGTTAGTTATCCATACATATGAATATGTCTAAATGTAATATAGTGATATCCCCACTTGGTGATAGAACCTCGTTAGGTACCTACTACTTAGTTTTAACTTTCTTTTTTATTCGTATGTTCAAACACGATTGTAAAATTGTTCATGAAATAAGTAAATGAAATGAAATAGTTCCAAGATTCAGACGAACCGCACTGTGTCGTGTGATTGCGCTGGAGCGATCCACCTTTAGGTACCCACTGAATAAGGTGTTAAACCCAGTTTTAGAGAAATTGTAACCCTATTGCTGGGAAAAAACTTAAAACTTTAAGTCATCTTAAGTAGAAATATAAAATAATTAAGTAAAACTTACATATTGCCGCCAAGAAGTTTGGAGTTTAAAGTGACAATGGCAGCTCCAATCCAGACTAGAACGAACACCTCTGCAAACTCGGGACCGCCATCGTTGGTATTGTCTGCTCTCTCTGCGCCTTGCAAGATTGTCGCCATCAAGGTGCAGAGTAGGAGTGGGCCCCATAGATCCCCTGAAATGTTACACACAAACATAAACAATCATACCTATTAATTATCGCGTGCTGGTTGAGACCTACAAACGTCACTTAACAGAATCAAAATTTCCAATGGGGTCCCATTCATATTTTGCCGTTCGATTCCCGGTTCAGACAGGGAATTATTTTAAAATCATTGAATGCAGTACGAAACATTTTTTAAATCAAAATTTAAAATATTTTAAGGTACTTTTCCTCTATGTGACATAGCCTTGGGACGGGATCCCTTCTTTTCTCATAATGTTCTTTGTCCCAATATACTTCGGCATAACGATTTTGGCACAATTTGTTTTGGCATAATAATACTTCGGCCTAATTTTTATGGCATACCTTTTATGTTGGCACAATCATGTTAAAGACTAATTTGTGTTGGTATAAATTAGATTCGCATAACGTTAGTAGGCCTAATAACTATTAGCATAATAATATTTAAGCATATAATTAATATAGGTAAATAACAAAAACAATTTTTATGCAAATTATTTATTACACATAAACTATGAAGATCATAGAATTTCAATTAGAATAATATAGATTGGGTTACTTTCTTCTTTAAAAATGCGTAGGTTAGGTTAGGTTAGAACTGTGACCTCTTATGCACGAGCCGAGCGAGCGAAGCGAGCGTGCCGCGGCAGCGGCCGGCGAGTGCCAGAAACGAACATGCTCTCATGGGCAAGGATATAAAAACCAAATAATTATCATTAAATCAACTTTTATTTATTACAATTACTAAAAAAAAAACAATTAAATTAGCGTAAATAAATTTATGTTTTAGGATATAATGCTTAAAAAAGTTATGCTATAGAACTTTATGCTTAATATATTTATGCATTAGAAGGTTATGCCTAATCATTGTTATGGTTTGAAAAAATATGCCTAAAACATTATGCGTAAGCTGTTATGCGTAATTATATTATGCGAATATATAATTATGCCTAACAAAAATATGCTAAGTTATATTAGGTCTTAAAATTTTAGGCAAATGGATAGGGAACCCCTTGGGACACGTTCTATACGTAGAACAAAGTTATATCTGCAAAAGCTCTACTTCACGGGAAAGTAACTATAAGTTTGACTTACACAAAATTTGGTGCTATTTCTTTTAACTTCTTAACACTTTTGAATCAATAATATTATAGTCTGTACAAATGTGTTAAGCGCACGGAAGATAAAGTAGCAAATTTTGTTTAAAACAAAATTAAAGTTGCTCTCCCGCGCAAAGTAGATTTTGCAGATATAACTTTGTTCTTCGGATAGGTCGCCCTCTTGCATACACAATTCGACACGGTATCAATACTAATATTATAAAGCTGAAGAGTTTGTTTGTTTGAACGCGATGATCTCAGGAACTACTGATCCGAATTAAAATTTGAAAAGTTATTTTACTGTTGGATAACCCATTTATAAGAAGGTTACAGGCTACATAACATCACGCTACAACTAATAGGAGCGGAGCAGCATTGAAAAATATGTATTGCAAATACGGGGAAAATTTACGCGGACGAAGTTGCGCGGGACAGCTAGTACAGTAATAAACGCGTCAATCTATCTACAATCTATAAGGCTCTCAATTCGCAATCAACTTTTATTTAATAACTAGCTGTCCCGCGCAACTTCGTATGCGTAAATTTTCCCCGTTTTTGCAACATTTCTCATTGCTGCTCTGCTCCTGTTGGTCGCAGCGTGATGTTATATAGCCTATAGCCTTCCTCGATAAATAGGCTATCTAATCTAACAGTCAAAGAATTTTTAATTCGGTTCAGCAGTTCCTGAGATTACCGCGTTCAAACAAACAAATAAACAAACTCAGCAGCTTTATAATATTAGTATAGATCACGAAAATCATTGTACCTAAATATGCTCGTCGCCAAATCTTCAATCGTGCATGAAAAAACAATATCGGGGCGGCCCACACGTCGGCATGGCCATAAATACTTACCCTTATTTAGATTAGTTGACTTTTTGACCAGGTTACCGACAGCTGACAGTGGTGTAACTTAGTCGAAACGTCGAGCAATCTATAAGGTAACACTTACCTAGCGTATATTCCTGTTTATAATAGGGTATTTGACTAAAGTCAAATCAGCCTCTTTTTAAGAAACGTCAAAAACGAGCCGCTCTGTACAAATTTGTATGGAATGCTAGCGTCACGTTTTCTATGGTCAAATTATTTACTTTCAGTGTTTCTCTTTATCAGTACACGTAACAAGTAACACATTAAAATAATAAATGAACATATTTTTTAAAACACTTCATGACATATTTTAAAATATTTTATTTTGATAGTAGTCAAATACCCAATTGTATATTAAGTATAGGCAATACAATAACATGATTATGTTGATAACGTACCTAATGGTTTAGTTAAGATTAGTTAAATATCAATTTACTAGTTTTATAAATTTAACTGCTAATGGACAACACTTTTGATATAGCTGATAAAAGATAATAAGCTATTGATAACACTAAAATGACTTACACTGAGGCTGAAATCTATAGAGAGTACGTAGACTTAACTCAAGCTTAGCCTGTCCCACAGCCGGCGATGAGCGAGAAGCGAGTAGCGATTTTATCGCTTAAAAAACGTACAATAGATGTATATTATAGATCCCGTGCGTGTAAACAAAAGAGACACAGTATAGAGCGAGTACTCACCCGCTGTAACTATTAATATCTGTCTCCTTTGTTTACACGGGATATAAACAAGTAGGTATGTACGTTTCTTGAGCGAAAGAATCGCTACTAGCTAGTCGCTTTCTCGCCGTTGGTGGGACAGGGCCTTAGTAGGTCTTGACAAAGCATAATAATATGCTGACCAATGAAGTTATTAACCAGCTTAAGCTCAGCATAATCTTAAATGGGGATGCCTTGCGAGGCCGAAAGAAGTTTTCAAGATTGCGTCGTACAAAGACATGGCTGAGGTCGGTCAACAATGAAGGGGGATCGACTTAATGTAACGTTTAGCTCTGTTGAACACTCACCCTGACATTGATTGTCCTATTCACGATAAGAATAGGCGCATAGAATTCTGTATATGTGCCAAACTTAGTCGAAAGCCTGTTGGATGTCAAGAAACACTGAAGAAATGTTTTTTTTTTCTTCTAAAGTATTTCTAATATTTTACAGACCCTATGGATTTATTCGATGGTAGAATGTTTCTGTCTAAAACCAAATTGGTGGTCAGGGATAACTTTGTTGTCGTTCAAGATGGATAGCTTTCGGTGCATAATTAGTTTCTCACACAGTTTTGACAGAATCGGGAGCAGATTTGACAGGTTGGGTGGTTTACCCCCCCATGTATCATTATTATTTATGTCATTTACCACTATGTCATTTACCACGCCAGAGGAAAATACTGCAGTCTCAATACAGCATTGGAGTGTTGTAAGAAACACTATCGACTTTCTCGGTAATTGTTTGTGGATTTCCTTAGTGAGGAGATCGTATCCGGGAACTTTCAGCGACTTTGGCGTCTTTATAGCTCTCCATACCTCTCGTACTGTGATGGAAAGCGGGGGTGGCGACATCTGAAAGTCTTGAAGTAGTTATCCATCAACATTCCATGCACTGTTTTAACAGCTGTGTTTGGGGGTGAAGACATTTTCTAGGTGCAGGGCAAATACTAACCCAACCTCTGTAGGTTCTAAGTGAGGCTTTGGCATTTTGAGGTCGATATAGCTTTTTGTGAATTTCCACAGTGAGTAGTTAGTAGATGCAGTAGCTGTTAACGACTCCAGTTGATCCTTCAAGGTTTTATTATGCCAATTATGCAAGATTTGTTTCAAGTCGCGAGCAGCCTTGTTGTAGCTCATTTTATCAACATCTAGTTTGCTTTGGTGCTAAATTCTAGGTTTGTTAAGCAACGTGTTCTTTATAGAAATTGGATAGTTGATATGATTATCAGTTTGTTTGGGAGCGGGCGGCATTATGTTGGTGTCAATGTATTCTCTGAATGATGCAGTCAGTACGTGGGGTGGTGAGCATTTCTACCATGTCAGATTCAATCAGTAATGTGCTTATTGTTAATATAACAGAAGTGCTGTCGTAGCAGGATTTAGGTTGGAAGTAGTGTCTCGGCAGACCTTTTATTATAAAAAAGTCGAGGAGGTCAGGCGTTTTATTTGGGTCTTTTGACCAGTGAGTAGGTTCAGATCCTTTCTAGATCCCAAACTTATATGTTTTGCGTTCCAGTCGCCCCCTGCTACAAAGCGATGTCCCAGTTGGCATAAGTATCTCGAGAACATAGTGTGGGCTATTTTAAGCTTTGGGCGACAATATACCGATGAGAAGTTTATCCAGCCTGTACAATCCTCAACAGCAATTGAGGTTGCTTGTATGTGTTCTGTCTTATATTCTGGCATCAAGTGATGCTTCACCTGTTTGCACATGGGCTGTGGTGTCTCGATGATTTGTCATGGAGTTCTTTAAATTGGATACTTATGTTGCTAGTACCATGCACTTGTTACCAGAAGTATATCGATTTTAAGTTCTATTATTAGAAGTTTAAGTTCATGTTTGTTGTGAGTTAGCACATTTACGTTCCAGGTAGTTACCCCTTTGCTACCATTTTGTAAGACGATCGACGAGCTGGGCATAGATATGTCCCATCAAAGTACTCGTTTGTTGTAAAATTATTTCGAATTTTTCGGTTTGTTTTATTAGTAGTTCCTCGATCGTGTTTCTACTTGATTGGATATGTTTATTAACAGGATCTGTCTGATTGATATTCTCATCGCAAGCCTTAAATTTGTTGTCAGCTATTCTCATTGGCTCATTACTGATGGTCATGCTTTCTTGTGCGCGCACATATTTCCCAATCGATGCGGTAGCAGACACCTTTGGTGGTTTGAACTTTTTGACAACTGTGGTTTTATTTCTCCTACTTAGGATCTCTTTGTAAACATCACACCCTTTGTAATTTGCTGGGTAGGGACCATCAAAAAAGAGCACATACTGCAGGTGTATTTCTATCTTTTCTTGAACAGTCTAAGGTCTTGTGTGTCCACATTGCACGGTATGGACGCATACAATAATTCTTTGAATGGCCATATTGCTGACAGTGTTGGCATTGCACCATATTAGTATTTTTAATTAATCCATTTACAATCATTTAATGTTAGTCTATTTCTTTGGTTGCACACTCAAATGATTTCAAGTCATCCCATATCTATTACTCATTGTCATAGCAACTTTCAAATTAATGCAAACTTATAGTAATGCTCTACTGGACTGTTTGTTTTAAAACAAATTATTAAATTGTGTTATTTAAATTACATGAATGGCCTGGGTTTTAGTAATTATACCGTATTCATTAAAAAAAAAAAAACCAACTGTTTGTTAACTGATTGCCATGGAGAAGTTGTCAACTTATATCAAAAAGGACTTCATATATGAAACGGAATATAGGGAGGTCCTTGAATCAGTGACGACTGAGCAGATTGAGATATCTGCGAGGTTAAACAATGTTACCACTGTAGGTCCACGGATGGGTAACCGTTTTCGAAAAACGTTACACCCATGAATTCACGCAAACAACGTTAAACCGTCTGTCGTGCGCCTAATCTCTCATCAGTCATTTTCGTCCCATAGGATTATGAGAGTGAGGGAACAGCTTATTATTTGATAAGGTGGCCGATATCATGTTGGATCCCTGTAATGCCCTCTAAACACACTATTCTTGTGGTACAATGAAAAGATGTAAATGACTGTTCTTATTCACATCTTTTCATTGTATGTGTGTGTGTAAAATAATGAAATGGTCATTCATGAACTAAATCTAAAAATTATAACAATAATACACAAATCTACTCACATTCTTTTAACAAACTAGTCTTCTCTCTAGGAATGAGAACATGATAAAACTTATTGCCCACTGCTCTCAGATCTCGCATCTAAAACAATACAGGTATTTTATCTATAACTGTTTGCGTTTGCTTGAAATAAACTGGCTGTTACTTGGGAGTCTACCCAAGCTACCCCTATACCAAATTTCAACAAAATTGCCACGGTAGTTTCAGATATTACTTATTACATCCTCTAATATGTAAAGAAATTGTGTCACTGTGTTTGTCGTTGAACTACTCCAAAATGGTTCGACCAATTTTAATATTTTTTTCTACGATATTTGGGAGGTATGAGAATAGGTCGTAAAGTATTTTATTTTATGGCAATTTTAGTATATTTGTATGAATTACAAAAACGTGAAAAATTGGAGCAGACAAAGTGATTCGAATAACAAAGCTGAAGCTGTTTGTTTGAACACACTAATCTCCGAAGATACAGAACCAATACAGGTAAAATTTGGTAAAGAGGTTCATTATATTCTGGTGTTTATACTACTTACATTTTCTAACATGACTATTACATGTACAGTCAGTACAATTTACCACATAAGTTGCATATCATTTGAAAATATTCAAATATGTTCAGAACAAAAATTGCTTACCATATAGTCACAAAAATTTCAAATTAGACTAAAATAGTCTACAAATTATTTAAAAATTTAGATTGTCTTATTTATCTTGGAGGATCAGTTGTTTGATGAATTGCTTTTGTTATGTGATTTATGTAAATTATCAAAGCTTAAGGTGCAGTTTCATGTTAAGAAAACTTATGGAATTAATGAAACTATTATTTTTCTCTATATCTAATTTATAATATAAATTACATTTTAAAATATATAAGTAATTACTATGCGTTTCAAAAGAGAAGTTAATCGCGACCACAACAACTTCACTTTGTACTTGTCAAGATTGTACCGCTAGCAACAAAAACTCCCAAGTTGGGTAAAGTATGTATGTGTATGGTAATGGAAGACAAAATATTTATTTCCTCTGAACTATGTACCTAACATTTTTCTTTATTATAATATTATGTATTCTTTATTATTTAATAAACACTAAACAGAAATAAGTAAATAGGAAAAATATAAGAATATTCTACGCTTTTCTGATCTTTCAGTCAGATGTGATATTGTTTTTAACTAAAACATATTTAAAATAATAAGTAGTAAAATACAGTGCTTATGTATAGTTCATTAGAGTATGTAAGTACTACGGTGTAATACTAATGACACCTTTTTACGAATAATTTTATTGCTGACCATATGTCATTTAATGAAGTTGCAGTCATAATGCAAATCAAAATGTCATGATGACAGTTATCAACTCATTTGAAACACATAGAATAAAAAAACTATTATTGTTATTGGGGTGTTGTGGGTGTACCAACACAAAGTTATAAATATATCTGGGAATCTTAGGTGTTATAAAAACACTGGAATATAATTACATTTACAACTGACCATGCAGCTATTATTATAATCAAATTATACATTATCTAATATGCTACATCAACTATTGCAGATTATTGATAATCAACTTAAGGTGTACCTATAATGATTATTGCGATTATATTAACATTTTATTCCCACAAAGAACAAATATACTTTACTAAATTACTCACAAATGTCTCCTTGATAGGTTCATCAAGTGTGTTGAACTCCATACTGTCACCAGAAGGAACCCCTCTTACAGGTATGTTCATCTCACCTTCCACAACCCCCACATCACCCGCTGGGTACATCTACAAATTATTTCAAAGGAAATAATAAAAAAAAACATTTGCTCATTTACCTATGTATAGGATTGTTAATAAACAACAAAACATTATAAATAATAAACAAACGCTCGCAAAAATGGCTTAACTCATATCAAAAAAAGAATTGGTTATTATGACTCACTATAAATGCCTTTAGTTTTCATTGAAAATAATATGTATGTATGTTACCACGACTCCCTCTAGACGGTATTATTATTCAATACATAATTAACCTTAGGTATGAGAGCCAAATAATGATTAAAAAGACATTTTAGCAAACAAATTCTAAGAAAAATTGTAATCTGTAATATATTATTTTAATTTTTAAACATGTTATTTGTATGATATTTACGGACATGTAGAACTTACATCGTATTTAGTATCGAACGAAGTCATATTCAAATTTAATTACGCACTATTTTTAACAATAAAATATGGTTAAACTAAATAAACTCCAACACATCAAACAGAAACACTTTCAATCAGGATTCAGTGACATTTCATTTTAGGCTAGGGCAAAAATGTCGATATATTTCCTTAGAATTTATCGATATAAATCGTCATAATTTTTAATCGCGTAAATTTTGTAATTTGATATTTATTTTTGACTATCGATATCGAATCCATTTGATATATTTTTAACGCAACTCTGGTTGTACATTATGATTTTTAGTCTCCTAATTAATTTTTGACTCATAGAATAATATATATTTTTTTTAATTAAAATTAGACGATTAGGGCCATTGAGGGGAAAGAGGAACGATCTTATTTTATTTTATCCTACAAGGCTCTAAGAGATTTGACAGTTCTTACGTTAGATTATAAAAATGCGCAAAGTTAGATTATACTTTGAAAAAGCATCCAGAGGCGCGAAAGAAAAAGACCTTAAAATAAAATCAAAGTCGATTAAGTATAACAAAAAAAAATAAAAAAATATATTAGTACTTAGTTCTACCAGTAGGTAATAATAACAAGTATTAAAGAAACAATTTTTAGGAGCTTTTTTAGTAAAAAAAGCTCCTAAAAATTGTTTCTTTAAAAAAATAAAAATTAAAACAAACCAAAGGTATATACATTTCTTTTTTTAGATTCTTACGTACTAAATATTTAATATGGGGAATAGGGTTTAGGGGCGATAGACTCGGGACTAACATCGAACAATAAACTGGTAGATTCCAGTTCTATCCCATTTTATTATAACGCCAGCAAGTCCCAAGGCAACCCTCCATCACTCAAGTCTAACTATCGCCTCTAAAGTAGTGACCCCGACCTAAACAAAATCTTTTGGAATCTGAGTTAGCTTCGGTTTCAAATTTAAAGTCAGTGTAGTCACGTGGCTAGACGAGAAGAATTGCGCAATGTACGCCCAAAGAATATTGTAGCACCAAGATGTACGGCGAGGAGGAACAAGAGGTACTAATCGAGAACAAACCGTCGATTCACGGAACTGACAATGCAGCAGAACTGGCTGCTATCACCATGTCGACAAAGATCCTGGAATTCTGGACGAATATGCGTAGCCTATGGTTTGCATACAAGGGTTTAGGGTCACTTGAATCTTTTTTTACAAAGAAAAGGAAAAGGAAAGAAGGGAGTCAAAATCAGGCCAAAATTATGGCACCTTGAAGAATTTGTACGAATTTAGAAATTATACGTATGTTTAAGCTCGAGCATTAAGAAAAAAATACTATTTTCTTCATGTCTATTATTTTTTACGAAGTTGTTTTGGGAATATGTATGAACAATCATGAGAAAAAAGACGATTTACAGATATTTTTCACACGATAAATGTCGATACTGATAAATGTCAATACTATAAATATCGATATATTTTTTTATTGCCCATCCCTATTTGATTTTAGTACTTGCCATATTTTCTCAGATTTTACTTGCCTGCTCTTTGCCTGCCATTACGAAAATAGTGATGAAACTTTTTTCATTTTTTTTTTTACAAACACTTAGTACAAACAACGTTGTTTGTTAATTTGAACTAGTTTACCAGGGAGTATTTTTTTATAGTAATAACTATTAGCAAGATCACAGATAATACTATACTAGTAGCAAGAATAAACAAAAAAAATAAAAACATCAACAAGGACATCGGTGCTATTCAGTATTCGGATATAATATTAAATCAAAGCATGACTGAAATCGACTCTTTACAGTAAAATATCGGTTTTTAAATTAAAGTTTTAGTTAAAGTTATAGTATGGTTAGAGTCGATATTGCCATCCCTAGTAATCGATAGTCAATTTATTATGTCAAAGTCAAACAATTTGATAGCATTTTTGTTTTGAAGAAGCAAAAATAACAGTTTTGTACAATTCTGAAATTTATATTGATAATATTTTGTGTAAATTTAATTTTACAACAACTGCAAAGTTCATGATATGAAAGTTACAGTTAAAAGTAAGTAAATTAAAAGTTTTTAAATGGATTTACACATAAGATAATCAACATCATCCAATAATAAACATGTAAACATTAATTTCGAAGGTTGGACGGGTGTTGCGACTTGGCGGTGGGTAGCAAACGACGACAACTGTGGTATTTGCCGCATGCCCTTCGACAGCTGTTGCCCCGACTGCAAGCTTCCTGGAGACGATTGTCCTCTTGTGTGGGGAGCCTGTTCTCATTGTTTCCACATTCACTGCATCGTCAAGTGGCTTCATTCACAGCCTCAGCAGCAGTGCCCTATGTGCAGACAAGACTGGAAATTCAATAACAAATAAGTAATACAAAAAGTAAGTATCATATTCTATATTGTTTAAATTTGTGTCATTGAAATTTCGCAACTTGCTGGGGGTATATTATTGTGTGTAAGAGTTATTTAAAAGGTTTTTGTTTTAAAGCATTTTGGCTGTTCACATATACAGAATACTATAATGTTAAGAAAACAATGCTTGTTATCTTGAGTTATTTTTATAAAATCAGTTATTTATATCAAGTAGTAACATTGTTAGAATAAGCCTTGAATATTTGTGAGAATATCCAAGTATTTGTGTTACATGTTCCAGCTCAGTTAATGTAATAGTACCTGGATGACCAAGCTTTGCTCGGCATATTGTTTCTAAACAACATTTTCTAAAAATGAAACCTAGCTAGATTGATTTTCGAATTTCATGAAAATTGCTGGACCTGTTGTCAAGATTCAGATTATATATAGGTATACATATATACAAATATGTATACAAGAATTGCTTGTTTAAAGGTAGACCGTATGAGATTTATAATTAAATACTTTTTGTTTGTGGATTCCCCAATTCTCATATAAATAAATATTAATTCAAATTTATCTAGAAATGTAGATGAATAATGTCGCCAAAATGATAATCAGTGTCTTAGCAAAACCTCATTATATATAGGTGATATGACAAAAAACTAAAACAGTAAACATCAACATGTAGCACATATTTCAAAAATATTTTTAAAATACTTTAGATTTTTAAGCAATTTCTTAAAATGTGTGAAGATTTTGGGAAATAATCACTAAGAAAATAGCATAAATTGTGACCCCCTTTATCTTTTAAACTGTGTGTGGCAAAAAACTATGA
The DNA here is from genome assembly GCA_945859575.2 of Herminia tarsipennalis. NCBI lineage: Eukaryota > Metazoa > Arthropoda > Insecta > Lepidoptera > Erebidae > Herminia > Herminia tarsipennalis. Next base: position 24,020,722 of record OX243834.2, on the reverse strand, counting down.
CAAAAATACAAAGATAAAGCTTAATAAAACTTTCAATCTAAATTATTTTAAACTTGTATCACATATACTGTTTTCGAGTTCTTATCACCAGAAGGATATTAGTGTCATTAATTATACACTACTACTTCTGCTGGTGCGCTTTTTCACTACATAGTATTTTATATGTAATTAATTTGTATGTTGTAACAGGTAATTTATATGTAATTAATTTGTATGTTATAACGGGTATTCTGAGCATGGTCCAACATTCTCTTGACCAGAAGTTTTAAATTAATATTTATGTTTTTAAATCTGTCAAGGTCATCTTAATGACCTCATTTTAGTTGATGGGAGGTCTAGCCATCCACCCTAACAAGGAATGGGTGAGTTATGTAACATCGTACATTATATGATGTGCATACAGTAGTCTTAAACCAGAGTGAAACTGGGCAGGACACATTGCATGATGCAATGACAATAGGTGGACTCAACAAAAAACAGAATGGCTGGGCCCGAAATGAAAAAGAAGCGTTGGATGGCAAGAAAATAGAAGCAGTAGGAAAAAATTGGATGCATATTGCCAAGGAAAGAAAAAAATTGAAAACGATGGAGAAGGCTTAAACCCAAAGGAGGCCACAACAAGAGAAAAATAAACAAACAAAGATATTAATACATAATTTATACTAATACAGTTTTGTGTGGAATAACAAGCTATAATTATAATAATGACGTGCATGAGACAGAATGGCTTGGAGGGAGTAATAGTGTTATTATATGTATAGTTTAATAATATCTTGGGACAACTCACACAACTCTATCTGATCCCAAACTAAGCAAAGCTTGTACTATGCCAACCAGATAACTGATAAACGTACTTATATATTTCTAAATACATACATATTATAGATAGATAACACCCAGACACAGAATAAACCATCATGCTCATCACACAAAGTTTTATCCTGGATGGGGATCGAACCCAAGACCTCTTGCATAGCAGTCGAATAAACTCCCACCGCGCCACAGAGGCAGTCAAGTAGATATCTCCTTGTCAGTTTATGAATGTCAGTTTGGTACTTGTGAATTTTTCAACAATGGAAGACAACAATCAAATGTGTGAGAGACTGCGCAAAGTTTCGAGGTCTGCTCGTTTTGATTAGGTATTATGTGAAAAATCTGGCACATCTTGGAAAATTGAAGCTGTGTCAAAAATTTTGCACATTTATTACCAAATATCGTCCTAGAGTTATTCAAGCATCAGACTAACGCAATATTAGGTAACCTAGTTGCTAAAAAGTTATGTATCTACACAATGCCAAATGCATGCAATTTTTATAGGATTCACATATATTTTTGCCATTAGGTTTTATGCATAATCTAATGGCATAAGTTTTATGAGTAGCTCTCCCAACCTAAATATTTATAAACAATAACTGTACTGTAACATTTTGATTGCCATAAAACAATTGGTCAGAGAGTGCTTTCGAAATCACCAACAATAGCTATGTCGTGTACGCCGCGGACCGGTGGCCGTTATTGCATTCATTCTCATAGTAAACAATCACTTTTACATTATTAAAAGTGTGGGTCAACTCATTGTTTAGCTGTACCGACTGCATAAAATACTGACACGCAATAGGTACCTACTGTAAAGCTACGAACAAAGTAATACCCAAGTCGGGAGGCTACGAAGCACCGGCACGCTGAATATCGCGGCATGACGTAGTTCACGTTGTGGTGCCGGCATCGCAACATCGTCAGCGGTCGCACCGTCACCGGCGTCCGGCAGTCAGTGCCGCGCGCTCGCGGAGACGGACGTGTCGCCCCGCGTTTGATGCGCTCTCGTGTGTGACTTCGCGGTTCTGGTGTTGACGCGCTCTTTGTACTATAGTACGCACATTATAGTATCGTTCGAGTGACACTTCGTTTAAGAATGCTGATGGTACAAACTAACTCACAACCGATGAAGAACAATAAGATCAAAGGGCCTCCTCCTGTGCCTCCGCGGCCCAACCAGAGTGTGGTGGCGGAGGCGCTAGCAAAAACGAGGAAGGCCGTTGCGGACTCAAAGGCTAGTTTCACAAAGAATCGCGCGTTTTCCAAACAAGAAAATAGTTATACGTCAAAAGCCAAAACTTTGGATAGAGCTAATACTGTGAGTGCATCAAACGTATCCCCGAAACAAAATGGTCTGGCACGGGTTAAATCGTTTATCAGAGATGTGATCAGTGATCGAAGCTCATCGTCCGATGAAAGAAAGTCAAGCGGACAAAACTCTAGAAGAAGTTCCAGCGATAGTAATTCCACCCCGACACCGGGATCAAACAAAAAATCAAATGAATCACTGAATTCTAAAGCAGTTAAAACATGCAGACAGATCCTAGTGAGGTCGCTCTCAACATCTAACAAGTTGGACCAGGATTCAAAATGTAAAGTCACAAAGTCATCTAGTTTTGCTGAGAAGACCCTACCTTTACGAAAGGCACCTCCTCCACCATTATCACCAAAACCTAAGTTAAAACCAATGAAACCCTTGCCTGTGAATAATTGTACAACGTCAAGAAGTATTTTAGTGCACTCAGGTTCACTTAAAAGTCTTGCAAGTAACACACATACATCAGGGGAGTCACCGGAAGTCAGTCCATATTCGTCTCCCATTGATACGAAGCCACAGAGTCCAGTTTTTGAAGCTCCATACGCCTCTGTGGAGGAATTTCAGGAATTTGACGACAGACTGCGCAATAGTCCATCAAAAATTCCAAAACTTGCTGAAATTCCGCAAAAACTGGTTAAACCACAAGAACTAGGTGGTCTAAATGAATCGGCCCCTACAAATGAATCATCTAGTCCAAATGTACTCATAAGTCCTAAAGCACTAGAGAGTTCGATACAACCATTAAATCAGAATGGAGCAACAATTGTTAATACAAATATCAATTCATTGGAGAGAAAAACATCTAGAGTGACAGAAATGTTAATTTCGGAAATACTTGCGAGTAGAAATAACAATAAAGATGAAGCGAATATTGTCATCGATAAAGGTAAAGATTTGGAAAAGATGACAAACGGCAACGATACTCCAGATATAGAAATGGAGAGGATGAAAGACATGAACAACCACGAAATGTTAATATATGAATTGCAGTCGATGCGCTCCCAAAGTAATGTACCAGAGAGTTTAGATCCTACAGAATATAGAGAGATGAACGGACAGTGTGACTCGGAGGATTCCGAACAAAACTATCCCAGATCGTCAGTAACCAGCGGAAACACAGACGACGGTACCACGGACGATCAGGCTTACGCGTATATACTTGACGACGACCTTAAGTCTAGGTGGGTTCTCCGAATTCATCAATTCACGTCTTATCGTATAAGTAAATCGCTGTAAAAAATGCCACTTCCTTGATTTCGGTATGTTGTGCTGAGGTTTTGTGTTAAAAGGTCAGTTAGTACAAACCCGGTTATTTACGATAGAGTCAATACAACGAGCTATTTCTAGGTCATCATAATTGAAATGTAGAACTAAAAACGTCTGAATACGAAAGCTATTTATAATGGTGATAATGTTGGAATAACCTTTTGTGTTTCGTTGGATTGAATATCGAATGAAGTTATAATTTGTGTGTTTTGGCGGCAGACTCCGTAAGCAGTTCCGCGCTATCAGCACCATGTCTCTACAAGGGATGCCACCTTTACCGAAGAGTCTCAGCGGCTTCGCAGACGGCGAGCTAGACCTTCCGGAGACCCCGTCGCCGCCCACCGACAAACCACCAACTGATTTGGACTCACAGCTTGCTTATCTGAAGAAAGAGATGGTAAGGACATTTATTTATGTACCTACTTCAAAATTGACAATTAAGTCAGTATTTCCAGTATTATTCGATCCAGACTCGCGTTAGCTATGACTATTTTTCTTTCTAAGTAGATTCGTTTTACATCGTTATTTTGCTATTGTAATTTTTAATATAAAAATAGATATAAAAATAGAGGATTTTAAATACTACATTATGCGGATTCAAAGGAAAGCCTGGTTTCATAAAACACTGTAGTTATAATAACATTTTCCTTTTCGGAAATTGAAACATGAAAGGTAAAACCATAACATTCCGTTGCTTATTAAGGATACTTGTTTTACGGCGTTACGAAAGTTTATCGGCAGGCAAGCTTACTTAATGACAGCAATTTTGTTGAAACTAGGAGACACCGAAAATAGAACTCCCCTGTTCAGTACAAAGTACAAACATGGCAAGAAATAAATAATGTACACACGAGCGCAGTTTAAAAAACAGATGTTGTGCATACATTTGGGCTTATCGCGCTTGCTAACGCCATTCAGGGAACGGCATGTGCTCCGTTTTCTTGCTCATTCGATGTTTGGCAATATAGGAAATTGGAATGAGAACATCAACCACATTTATTAATACATATAAATAAATAAATCATTCGAAACGTTTCTATAACCAAGAGCTATATGTCACACCAAGGTAAAAATAGTGCGATCAATATAAGGACGTATCATTCGCTTGTATTAAAAACAATTAGGTATTGCAATATATACTGCAATCCATTATCTATCTCATGGACACTCTTTAAAGTTAATCTATAGATAAGTTACAGTTCTAGAAGTTAATGTACCTACCGATATCTTTTTGAATTAGTAATAGTTATAATTTGCCAAGGGTATTGTTAGTTGTCACCTGTTGCGTTTGTTTTAAATCCTTGAGAAGCGTCTTGTACATAAACTACGTAATGCATATGAATGTATGAATTATTCATTGTCTTTGATATATAAGTCTACACAATTTTACGAATTATCAATACTTTTGAGGAATAAATTTCTTTTATTCTTTTAATAAAGACGAATATTACTAACTATAATTTAAAATAAAAACCTAAAATTTCGTTAGGGTTACAATTACTACAATTTTATGACTTAAAGACAATTGGGATGTTGACTGTCAAGTCAAATCAGTCTCTTATGAAATGTCAAAACGACAAGCTCTATAGTAATTCGTATGGAATAGAAACCTATGACGTCATAAGTTCCTATCGTCAAATCATTACTTTTAGTATTCATTTTCATGCTTTTAAATTCAAAAACATGTTAAAATGTAAAAGAACAGTCATTTTCAGAGCATTTTAAGATCTACTATTACCTGATTATTAGTCAACTACCCAATTATAAGGTGTGTGTGTGTTATGGAAGTCGTAAATAGGTAATATAACATCATTATCGCATTGTTGCGCATCACAAAACAAAAACTCGTAACTTTACTCCTAGCTTCACTATCATATGGTATACGCACGTACATTTTGCCGCTATATTTTTATGGTTAGTATTATAGTTATACCCCTGACACTGATATCCCCGGACCTGTGACAATTCTAGTAGGTCCAACGTAGAATCGCTTGATATTTCAACTTAACGACTCGTAGCTATTGTTAATAGCATCCTTCTAGAATTATTACAATTTTTTTCTAGGACTTTTAGAGTATTCAAATTTGTAGGTATATTATTCTTTTGGGATCAAGCTAAAAACATACTTAATATTCACATAAACAATTATGGCTTGGATGCGTAGGTGGATTTTAATTAGTAACACAGGCGTCAACTTTATGATATAATCTATGGTAATGTAGACCGATAAAAACGAATAATGCTTTTCTCGCAACATAAAAGGTTGTCAAATCAATCTTCATAACATATGACAATATTCTATCTTATTAAAATATAAAGCGTAGGTACCTTGCAAAATAAACGAATAGGGTCAGCTTTGACACATATTATGCCTACATATCTATACCTACTAATATTATAAAGCTGAAAAGTTTGTTTGTTTGAACGCGGTTATCTCAGGAACTACTAATCCGAATTGAAAAAAAAACGTTTACTGTTGGATAGCCTATTTATCGAGGGAGTCTATAGGCTATATAACATCACGCTTCGACCAATAGGAGCGGAGCAGCAATGAGATATGTTGCAAAAACGGGGAAAATTTACGCAGATGAAGTTGCGCGGGACAGCTAGTTTTGGATAAAGGGGATCCTTTGCAAATTAATGAATTAAAAGAAAAAAAATAATTTTGTAATTCTGAAATTATGTACGTACTTTATGTGAAGAATTTAAACACAAATTACTATGTCTAGCGTTAGGCAACTGTAATATACCTGGGTAATGACTGTATTCTGAATATTTGTGATATATGTTATTGTAAAATTAACCTTATTAAATCCCGTTTAAAGTGCAATTAGTGTTTTTGTAACGTATGGCGTTTGTCAGTTGCCTTGTATTCGTAGATCTGGGCCCTGTTTAATAAAAGTTACAATTTGTAAATAGTAATTGTATTTTACAGGCTACAAGTCTACAAGTTTCTGTTTAATAAAGATTACAAGTTACAATTTTACCATGGTGGAAAATTTACAAAATTGTAAGATTGTAGCAACAATTTTACAAATTTCTGTTTAATAAAGATTTTCTGTCTACAGGTGACAATTTACATATTTGTAGGGAAAACGGTTTTATTGAACGCATAATTGTAGTTACAAGTTTACATATTTTGTAAATTGTAGTACAATTCCGACAGGTAGATTCACCTACATAGAAATTTTACAATTTTGCGCATATGTTGGTAGTTGTTGTTGGTTAGTGAAAAAAATGGTTTTAACAACAAGTAGTGAAAGTAGTGACAGTAGTGATAATGAATACAATACAAGGGAACGGCAACAACGTATTTTTCGTAAAAGGATAAACTTTACTTTGGATGTGACAGATTTTACGTTTAACGAAAAATTTCGTGTTAGTAAAACTACCGTCGAATATTTGGTAACAAAAATTGGACAACATCTTAAATACGATTCTATAAGAAACAAAGCGCTTACACCAGTTCAGCAAATTTTGTGTACATTGCACTGGATGGGCTGTGGCTCACAATACCATGTTATAGCGGATGCACATGGTGTAACTAAAGGAACAATACATAACTGTATAAAGAATGTGTCTAGGTTCGTTGTCAGTAAATTATTCGGAGAAGAAGTCCGCTGGCCAACTAATTGTCTCGATATCCCTAGATTGTTCATGAAATATAATATACCCAGAATAGCAGGCATTGTAGATGGTTCGCTCATCCCAATGGATGCTCCTCGCCAAAACGAATCCGCATATGTAGACCGAAATGGAAATCATTCCATGAATATTATGGTAGTGTGTGGACCAAATTTGGAAATATTTTACGCGAGTGCAAGATGGCCAGGCTCTGTTCATGATGCAAGAGTACTTAGATGCTCTTCGCTAGCACGTGAATGGGGAAATGGATGGAGGCCATTTCCTAACGCCATAATATTAGGAGACAGTGGCTATGGCCTAAAAAATTGGCTAATGACACCTAACATTCCGGTACAAATACCCAGAACGTTAGCACTAGAAAGATATTTACGTGCTTTTAAATCAACACGAAGAATGGTTGAAAATGCACTGGGCATAATAAAAGAAAAATTTCCATGTCTGAATCATTTAAGAGTACAGCCAATTATTGCAAGCAAAATTATATTATCTACAATAATTTTCCATAATATTGAAAAACGTTTAGGATCGCAGCATTATACTAACTACTCAGAACAAACTATTGAACATGATAACGAAATTCCTAACAATGATGACGAGGAGGAAGTATTTGAACAGGAAGGTGTAGAAGTAATACAGTCATTAATACAATTGTTTGAATAATTTTTTTTATTAAATAGGAATTAATTAAAGACATGTTTAGTTCAAAATAATTTTATTAACTATATTATGTGTTTTATTGCTAACTCCAAAATATCTTCACCGTTTTGATTTGGCTCGGATGAATGAATAACGATGGGAGAAGGAGGATCGATGACAACATTTTGTACATAAAATGGTAAAGTAAAATTAGATGGTTGCTGTATTTTCAATTCCTTTTCTAGTTTTAGTATTTCCAAATCAAGCTTGTATCGTTCACGTTTCGCAATTTCAAGTTTTTCATTGGCTAATTTCAATTCTACTTCCATTTTTTGTGTTTTTAAATCGAAATACCTTTGCGGAACATTTGATTCATAGATTGAAATACTTTGTGATTTTTTTCTTGGCCTTTGAGGAAATTGAGTAGGAGTGTTTTCGGGTGATGTATTTATTGTGGCCTCACGCGACTCTGGTTCATGTACTTGTGTTACGTTTGACCCAGATGATTCCGGCACGCTAAGACCTTCTATTACAGGAGAATCTTTCCCGATTATTTTGAGTACTAGCTCATCAACATCATCATATCTACATTTCTTCCCTCCTCCCGATCCCGTCTGCTGCCGATTGTCCCTTTTTTCCTGTAGATATTGAAATACTTATTAGTAACTTTATAGCTCAAATTAAACTTAACTCCCATTTATCATTATGTATCACTACAGTACCTATATAATTATTATACTAGCGACCCGCCCCGCCTTCGCACGGGTGCAATTAGAAACCTTAAAAATAACAGTATTTCTCCACTATTTAATATATCTACATGTTATTATACATATATAAACCTTCCTCTTGAATCACTCTATCTATTAAAAAAAACCACATCAAAATCCGTTGCGTAGTTTTAAAGATATAGGTACTTATGCCCACATAGGGACAGAAAAAGCTACTTTGTTTTATAATATGTAATGATGATAATGATAAAGGTAGGTATTTTTGCAGTGTGAATTCACTTCTTCTCGGTAACAAACTAACAGTTACAGATTAAACTCTTTAAATGTTAGGTATAACATTGTAATAAATTATTTGAATTTAGTATTGAAACAAGTAGGTATTGAAATTAACAATAATAATAATTTAGTTTAAAAGTTTGTATTATTATTATTGTACACGAATGAAGTTTACAAAACACTTAATCCGGTTTTAACACCTTTTTATTATTATTACAACATAACATAAACTTAAAATATAGGTAGATACTTACGATTGTCCTTTTTCTAAAGTTTTGCCATGTAGTGTCACGTAAGTATTTCCAGTCTTTATTATAAATGCCCAAAGACTTTAATTGATCCGCAATATATTTCCACTTTGTTATTTTCATATCGTGAGTTAGTTGCTCACTAAACCGACCAAATAAAACATCTTTATTTTCGTATATCAAAGAAAGGACAGTCATTTTATTTTGGTGCTCCATGATTTACTTGTTAAGGATTGTACAAATTAATATGAAACTAAATCACTCTTTACTTTTAAAATAGTAGGTACTTACCTAAGTTTTTTAATTAAACCTACCCTCGTTAATTTAAATCTATGAATCTCCAACAAAAACTTATGTAAATTGTAACTTACAACTACAAATTTGTAGATACAATATTGTTAACGAAGTCTACAGGCGTTTTCTACAATTGTAAACGTTTATTAAACAGCATTGATACTTACAATATTTGTAACATTTTTATGTGTAACTTTTTTACATAATTGTAAGGTTTATTAAACAACACTTGTCATAAAACTTTACATATATGTAAGTTTTTTACAAAATTGTCGGATTGTAACTTTTATTAAACAGGGCCCTGGTGTATAATAACAGGTCTAATGGCAATTATCGTTCGTACACAACACAACCTTGACGACCTTGTAATATTTTGCATCCTACACTTCTTACCGAGTGGTTATTGTTTGCCAAGTAATTATGGCAAATAAATTTTGAATGTAGGCGACGTAAAATATACATTTTTTTTCAAAGACAGGTGAACTGTGAAGTTTTGGTTTGACCGATTTTTAAACGTAACATGCATGTCACAGATACACGCTCTTTTAATAGAAAAATCTAGGTTTTGTAGTTACAAAGGTTAATAAAGATAAAGTAGGTACGCTTTCGATTAAACATTCGAGTTTTTTTAAATATCTTAAAGAAAGAGCACTTGAGTCTCGACGTTTTCACTGCTGTCACTGTCAGTACAGTAATGCGCTTATTGCACAACACTAAATCTGGGACGCTAAACCCTTAAAAAGAGAGGTATTTAATAAGAATTTAGGGCCCTGATTTAGGGTAGAGTAATAGCCGTTTAAGCTCTGGCGGCCTTTCTCACTACGTTACTCAATAAGTTAATCACAACAATAAGTTATTTCATTTAAATACTACCTAGCTGTTGCCCGCGATATCGTTCGCGTAAAAAAATTGAAAAACAAATTTATCCCACGGGAACATTTTTCCGAGAGTGTAGTGTAGTAACTGTAGGCTTGCCTATGTAGTATTCCAGACTATCATCTATCTCTGTGCCAAATTTCATTGAGATTCGAGTTGTAGAGCGTGATTGAATAACAAACATCCATCAATTCATCCATACATCCAAACTTTCGCATTTATAATATTAGTATAGATAGTATAGATTCTGTAGTGTACACTTATTTTCCCAGTTGGACAGATTTTACATATAAAAGAACAACCGAGAAAATGTTAAAAAAAACGTTTAATGCTTCTGTGTAACGTGGGCATTCAATTTCAATCTCTTTGCAAACAGATTAATAATAAACCTGATAGCTAAAGTCATCTTTTAAATCAAATTATCGTAACAAAACAGTGAAATACGTATAAATCAGTACCATATAATATCATTAAAATGTTACGTTTTACATCAATAAAATATTGATTCGAATCGAAATTGAAATCTTATAGCCACCGTTATTGGACGTTACATAATGTCCGTTGTAAGATTCGTTTGATTTTATCACTTTACAAATCATTCAATTCAATTTAGACTGCTCCTATATTGCCAAAAAAAATTAATCAGTGTTTCAAGAATGTGTACAGCTAAACGTGTTTTTTCTGTTGCTATTACTGCAGTCTATATCTGCTATATATCCGGTTTACTGCCATGCCGACGTGTGTTGTAATCTTGTTTGCATTTATATGAATCTTTGTATTACCATTTGTGTTGCGTAGGCGAGCACATGGCAAAACATGCATGCTTTACCACTACTTAGACATAATGTTTTTGCTATAATCATTAGAATATGAAACTTACGATTTGGTAAGCCAAAGTTGAACTTGTATACAGAGTTTCGTCCCTTTCCTACTTGAGTGCGTTTATAAATGATAAAAGAAGACGAAAATCATTTGGACAAATACTGCGATAACAAATTACTTTTCGCTTGTGTAGCTCTTTAATCCAAATTCTCTACGATACAGCGATTTTATTATTAGATACCTAGCAGTAAAGTTAGCAAGCACTTTTTATTAATTTATGTCATACGTTTTATCTATGTGGTTTTCCTGTCACTCAAAGTACATGTCGGTATTGAATATACGGCCATTCCAAAATGATTGCTATTCCATAAGAATCATTTTGGAAAGTTACTATATAGGTGTACAGGTGCCGTTAAATACACAAGTGTCGGGTTTGGACTAAATGTTGGTAGGGCGTAAATAGTTGTCGCGTGTAGGTCAATTAGAGGACAGAATAATGTTTACACTTGTTGATATACGTTTAATTTAATGTAAAGGTTTTTATCTGGTATAATTTCCTGTAATAACACATTCTCGTCTAATTTTGGCGTAGTTCTTAAATCTGGTAAGGGGGCGTTCAAGTATTACGTAACACAATTTGGGGGGGGGGGGGGAGTTTTGTAAAACGTTACTATGCGTTACAGGAGTAGGAGGGAGATACGAGCATTGCGTTACGTAACATTTTACTTTGTTTTTTTTTATATAAATAAAAACCAGGGAATTAAAATTTCCAAGTTGGCTAGGTGGATCCGATACCACCTATCGGGTGAAAATGATTAAATGCCGCCTCCCCTTCGCGATGATCACTTGGGTGATACGTAACGTTAAGGAAGAGGAGTACAGCAAAACGGGTCAAAAATCTTCAAAAAATTAGTTACGGAATATTTGAACACCCCATAACATCCAATGGACTTTTAACATTCCTACATAACGCCGTGTTTTATTTTTATAGTGTCTCTCGAACTCTCTTATCTTATATAGAGATAGAGATATACCTAATATATCTAAACTTTGAGCACGATAAGACATCGGTCCTGCGCCCGATCTCTCCCCAGTCATGTCGGATTTTCGTCCCATCGGACTATGAGAGATAGGGAACAGTGAATGCACTTATGTCTGCACCTACACTTGTGCACTATAATTTCTGCGTAGTGGCCTAGTCTCTGATGAGTTAACCAACATCGGTTAGGAGACCATTGTTATATCTAAACCCGTTGTCTAATCGCAACCATTAGACAACCGGTAAATAGAACCTGAATTACCTGTTGCTTATGCCATATCCTGTACAATAGATTGCTGTCGATAATAATGCAAAAAAAAAGTACTCCTAGGTATTATTATTCTGACAGGCCAACAGCTAAAAACCAGAAATAAATTCTTCAACGTTACAAATTGTTTTCTGAGTTCAGCGTGCGTTACGTATGATTTCTAGCAGACGCGAAGGGTTAAATTTTTTCTGAAGTAACCCGATACAAAAATATACCTTGCTGAACATGGTGGTACAGTCCAAAGGGAAACCGAAAGTAATGGTGTTCTAAAGACTCTCCGCCACTGATTTGTAGTATACCTAGATAAGAAACAGCCCATATCTTCATAGGTATTATAAAGTATGACTATGGCATCTATACCAAACGATATTATAACCACTAATCCACTTGCAAGAGACATGTCAAAACCATCATCATAAAAGCCATTGGACAGTTACGCTCCGTGAGCTGCCAAAAATTATTAAGTCTTATTCTTATGCGTTTGAAATGACCGTCTACAAAATGGAATTCCAAAATAATCTCGTAATTTTGAATTGTTTCAATTTGTTTGTATTTAGAACGTTGCTTTTCACAGGATTCTTCCTTGTTCTAAAATTTGCCCAGACATTACATTTTCCTTGTTTACTGTGCCTAAAACAATAATTTATTTGCTATGTTGGAAGAATTTTGAAGACTTGCACCTAGATTGCGTGTGACCTCGCGATTGCGAGATGTTTTAATCGATTGTTTAAACATCTCTATGATTCTCGATGGTTATCTCATATAGTCGATGGTTTTAGTCAAACCAAACAATTAACTAACTAGACTAACAGTGGACTGCATTTATTTTACCGTATTTAGAAAAAACACTTTTTAAAACATCGGAGCATTTTTTGTGGTCATTCATTCGCTAATATTTTTTTAACATTGGTGCCTGTCGGGATCAGTCGACTCGTGCATCGATCGAGGAACTGCAGCGATTGTTTCGATGTTTCCACGATGGAAACAATCACAGTCGATCCACCGACTGGCGATATTTCGAATGAACTTATTGGGAAGAAATGTCGAGTAGGCTCATTCGGAATCGCGATAGTTTCGAATGAACCTATTCGGAAGAAAAAGTTGAATAGGTTCATTCGGAACAATCGAATATTATTTTGATTGTTCATTCGCGAGGGTAAGTCGATTGTTCACTCGGTGATTAATATGGTCGACTGCGATTCATTCGACTGTGGAAACATTTCGGACTCGCCCATCTTTAACCTAGACAGTTAAAATTTGGTACAGAGGTTCCTGTAGCGATGTAGCTGATCTACATCAGGATATCAGGAAACCGATCACTAACTGGGTGAACAAACTTAACGCGAGCGAAGCTGCAGGCAAGTTAGTTTACAAACTGCCAAAACAATCAATAAAATGGCCGTTTAGTTTTGACCGGCAGGAAACCCGTGATCCACGCTATGGATTCAGGCAAGGGATAATCTCACAGGAAAGCATTTTCCAACCGTACGCGGAAGCCATAAAAACTAAAGATACAATATAGTATGCTTTTATAGGTGCACTCGCTTGAAATCACAAAAGTAAGTCCCTATTGTTACTCCTCCAAATCTAAACTACCACCTTATTTTTTACACAAATTAATTCAGAAATGTGGGCCTGATTACATAACGTACGTACGTATTTAGAATATTACTATGGATCAGTCCATATTACAAATTTTAAATATATCTAAATGAAAGACTGTTAAAAGATATATCTATGGTGAACGCTCATTAGAAATGTTTTTGCGTCGCCTGTTTTAGACGTGGCATCGTAGGTATACCTATTACGAAATCTTTTATCTGGACATCGGATGGGACAACGACGACTTTCTAACTCTACTACTTCTTTTGTACGAAGGCAACTCTCCCACGCTTGTTGTAAACGCCTCCACAGATAGTCAAGTGTGTGCTTTTACTTTACAACTTTATACTATATTGGAACTTCGAGCTACTGAGTTGACAGAGATTATTTGACTTTTATAGATACAAACTGTATTTTATGACAGTGTAATTCAGCCTTTTTTTGGCCCAATACATATTTTACTAATAAAAAAGAAGAAGAAAGTTTTTTTTTATTTGGCTTCAGTTGATTAAGGGCGAAGCCAAGTTACTAGAGGTTCATTCATTTCTGTATAACGGAATGGATATTAAAAACGTCAGTAGATATTACGTCGTAACACGGGGATAGTTAATAGCTAGAAGCTATATTCAGACATTTGTGGTAGTAATTTTTATAACCTTAGTTAAATATGTATGTAAGATTCTTTCCTATTTTGGCATTGAAGGTAATTTTATTATTACAATGTAATTTTTTGTTTTTCGTAATGTTGTACAATACCTGAAATTGAGAAGATACGGTACGGTTTTAAAAGTATTACTGACAGCCCTATAGCTAAGCTTCTAGCTAGAATGTCATCGCGATTGACGCCGGCTCACGTCACCGTCATGCGTCAGAGTGATTAACCCTCCACCCGCATTGTGTCGAGGCGCATCCGCGTTGGCAACCAGCGTGCAGCGCCAGGAGGCCAGGATGTTAACCCCTACTACGAGAATAACTCGATAAATGACACGGGCTATTATCGTTCATGTGTCACTACGCGGTCCAAAACTCTTTTGATGATGGCAAAGGTCTCACTGCTGTTATATGCTTACGATAATCCGTACACAATATAATAAGATATTTCGTTGAAATATTCTTGTCTTGCAATATAATGTGTCAGTATTTGTATTAATAGTATACATCTGGTTTACTAAGCCGACCCCGATACTGAAATGTTTTATAAAGATGACAAATAGGACAACCACGATGATCAAGCTAAAATAAAAAAGTTCTGTTTATAATTAATTTTTATATAATACGTTGTGTAAACAATAGAAAATGGTGACACTATAATAATTTATAGTTTGCCTTTGCCTTTTTAGTCATAACCACAAAGGACTTAATTCTACTGTACATGATTAATTCAATAATAATTATTAATAAAGCTAAACATTATGGGTATATGGCTAAATAAAGACGGCGGTAAAATAGACGATCCCTTTGGTAAAGTCGACAAGGCATGCAAAAATTACAGTGGCCTGCTGTGATAACTTATTATTGAAACGCCTCGCATCCCCCCTTAGGTTTTACAGAGATTTAAGAAACCTGAAAAATAATTACACCTATTTCAAATTTAATATTATACGATTTGACGGTGAGTTTTGTCGTTATGATATTAATAAGTAGTAGGAGACATACTATAACGAGACTATGTCGTGTCGGCCTGGAGGGAGAGCACGTGCCGGTATTTTTAGCACGAGCACGACACCCGGGGGTTACATCACATCTCTAACCAGATTACTCCAAAACTAATCAAATCCTCCGTCGTAGTGCATTCGACAGCCGCAATGCGCTCGATACGCTGCAACAATAACGGATATTGATTCTTTTTTAAAATAAAGTCATTAAAAAAGTTGTACTATTTTTTTTCGGGAATGTGTTTTTTATACATTCCGATTTATTTGAATTATTGTGTTTTTCAATGTTTTTGAAAAACTTACAGCTAAAGAAAAAAAAAACAAAATTCAGTAACATGGTGAAGTACATATTTTCACTAATAAAAAAGAAGTTTAAGAAAATTTTAAGAATTTTAAATAAAGTGATATATCTAAGTAACACATTGTTTTTATTTGCACGACTAGGTACATAACATTGGGTTTTTATATATAAAAACATTACTATGTAGGCCCATTCCCCACTCAACTAAGTTACAAATATATTTAGTGTAATAGTGCTCTTAGAAGTTAGCTATTATGACTATAGCCTCTCAGGGACAAGTTTGCCGCAACTCGTAACTGAAAGACGTGCGTTATCTCATCACCTAACGTAACATATTCTGTACTTAACGCCTAAGGTACTAGGAAAACACATTACTTCATTTAATAGATATTGGAAAAAATCATATCCTTTTGCGCCTTGAAGAGCAGAGCGCACATTAAGGATCCTTCGGTTCCTTCGATTCGATTCCTTCGGTTGTATTGGATTTTCGTTCTTCGTTCGTGCTACGAACATTTTGCACCTACACTACAATTTGGTACGACGATAGCAGTATTTGTTTTATTGAGTGGCGTGGCTTGGGCTCTTTTGCATGAAGGAATGGAAGTACAATCAGAAACTATCGACCTCTGAACGAGCGGGGGATACGCGTCCACAGAATTTCTGTGCCAGTGCGGGGTGCGTTCTTGAAGTCTGAACTCGAACCTACCATTTCAAATCGGGTAGTCATCAGTCCATTCTAAATTAAGCAGGACCGACTCGGCCTCATCCTCCCTATGCCTATGGCTTCAGTTACTTGGTTCTATATCATTCATACCTAAATAACGACTCTTAAGGCGATATTAAACTCAAGCAGTTAGAACCATTAAAAAATAGTAAGGAATAGCAACGCCGCTCTACACATGGTTCTCGGAAAACGCCAATTTCCACTTTACGACGACGCAACACTTTTATATACATACTCGGCCATTATGAACTGTTGATACCTACTGACATCCCTTACTGCTATGCTATACTTATCTACTAGATACCAACCCCTATTACCCATCTTTTACGAGATTATGAGCACAAATAATAGTTGATACTAATCAATATATTTATTACTAACTCTTAATAGCTTGGCATAGCCATAATATCGATTAGCAAAATTGTTTACCAGTATTGCTTTGAGGCTAAACTTCGAAAACAGTCTTCTATGTTATAACATTTAATTTCCGATTAATACGATGCCTTAACAGGCGTAATAAACCCCAATGACGTAGTTTATGATGTGATAAAATGTCACTACCTTCTATATTAAGGGCGACTATGTACTCTGTTCCCCCAGATTTTCCACGCAAACAAAGTTTTGTATCCATTTACTAAATCGAAATAAAATCTTGGCAATATATACCTTAATAAATAATATTAGGAATAAGTTACGTACGAGAAAACAAGTCCCCCAAAGATGAGTAGGTGCCTACTAAGCTAGACATGCTCGCATTATTTCCGACAATTAGGCTAATCTCAGGAACTACTGGTGCGATTTGAAAAATTTCTTTTTTTATTGGATAGCCCATTTATCGAGGAAGGCTATTGGCTATATAACATCGCGCTACGACTAATAGGAGCGGAGCAGCAATGAGAAATGTTTCAAAAACGGGGATAATTTACGCAGACGAAGTTGCGCGGGACAGCTAGTTTATGATAAAACCATTCATCTTTCGAGATTTTTAAAATGGAAAACGATAGAAACTAATAAAAATAAATTTACTATATCGTATGACATTTTCCTATGATATCGGATTATCTACAACTTGGTAAGCGCGTGGGGACGTTTAGGTCGACCCTACAATTTACGGTATCATCTATAAATAATGCAGTCAGCGATGCATTAAGCAAAATAAACAAAAGTTTAATATAGAGGACATGGGTCGTTTGTTCACGCTTACTTTACATCACTTCTTATCGTTAAATTAGAATAAAATGTATGATACTAACAACTTTATGCGAGCCTAATTGATGACTTATTTTTATTAGAATTATTAGCTTTTTTATCTTATTGTCAAAGTGTTTTGTATACAATCCTACAGTCGGGTACTGTATTATAGTAGATTTCATCGAAAATTGACTATTCATGTTTAGCGAAAATTCTAATCAGACAAAAACCTTTTGACAACCACGAATTTAATACTATTATAATACTATATATTAGTACCGTCGAAAAAAACTTATAATATTTTGTTACTACTGTTGTAGGCATTGTGGGAGATAATGTTCTAGTGTTTTTATTGTAGATACCTAATCGTCGGAATTAATGCGAGCCGCTGAATACATCTTGTATTTTTATTATCGGAAAAGATTCAGCCAATATCTAGCTAAGTAGGCACCTACTCATCTTTGGGAGACTTGTTTTCTCGTACGTAACTTATTCCTAATATTATTTACTAGTTGTCCCGCGCAACTTCGTCTCCGTAATTTTTCCCCGTTTTTGTAACATTTTTCATTGCTGCTCCGCTCCTATTGGTCGTAGCGTTATGTTATGTAGCCTTATAACCTTCTTCGATAAATGGGCTATTCGACAGTAAACATTTTTTTCAATTCGGATCAGTAGTTCCTGAGATTACCGCGTTCAAACAAACAAACTCTTCAGCTTTATAATATTAGTATAGATACTACTTAAAATAAGTATTCAAATAATCAGCAAATATTACTTAAATTACATCAACAAAACGGTATTGCATAATAAACATCAATATAAATCTCTACCACATCATTGATTGAACTAAATTGGCTAATAGCAGCATTGCATTATACACTGCATCATAAAAAATCATGTCAACTATTGACCACGAGGCGATCGAATAAGAGTCCGTCGACCTCACAGCGACAGTGACATAATGTCCAACCATTGGATTAGATTACTGACAACTTAACAAGTCATCAATTGCCGCCGACCGTCTACGAGATATCGCTGGCTCGCTGGTTAAACTAATAACTACATAATTGGATTCTACAGTCGACAATCTAATTCCGAACTGAATTTCTTTGTTATTGTTGTCTGCCTGTCGTATTTTCAGATTCTCAGAGGCGCCAGAAATAAATTTGATGTTATTCAACAGTTGTGGTAAGCGTTAGTGTTGATGATTTGTCATATGCTCCGTTAAACTACAGTACGATTAACGTAACTTGACCGGATTGAAGTTAGGTTTTTATCACTTTCGCGCAAGTCATAGAGATGCGACCCTAAAATTACTTACGAAAACGTTAAATCGATTAAAAATACTAACAACATTTTAATTCAACAATATAAAAACACTATTTAAATGAGTTCATAAAAGTTTAAATTTAGAACAGTTACAGTAAATACTAGAGAAACTTTGAAAAACAATTTCTTTACGAAAATAATCACAAAAAACATGAGTTAGTAATACTAATTATGACAATGTAATGCGTAATCGCATCTCTAATTCTCTTGGTGTAGTTACCGCCCCCGGCCCCCGCTTCCTGTCACCATTTACTTCCAAAAAATGCATCTGCGCAACCACTTGTCGCCTACTTCAGTTCGGCCTAGTTACGTTGATCCTACTGTAAAAAGTAACTGCTTGTTACTAAACAGCGCGTTATCATTATTATTAATTTAAAACATTTCTCACGAGATTTTCTTTTACTCGGAAATTTATTTGTAAAGAGCTGTTACTGTACTTGTTATGTGTTATTTGGCATGTAGATTATGGACAGCTAGTTCTGTTACACTAGGCATATTTTGTTTGCAACTTGCTAACTCGACTAAAGCGAGTGACGCTTTGGTCGGGCTAGTTAGTGCACCGTTCGCACCTGTGCCTCATTTTGCCACGTGTTTATCTGTTCTATTAGAGAGTCACTCGGCTCACATGTCCTAGTAACTCATAACATAAGTCATAATGCATATCTTTTATTATTTACTGTGCAGTATTTTTAATCCATATCGTTTTAACTTTTTAAGAATCTAATTTTGTGAAAAGAATAAACTCATATATACAGGTTAGGTAGGATCGGTTATGTTATCTAAGCTATATATAGTATTGCACCTACCCTGATGCTATAGCTGGTTGCATTATTATTACATAGTTATAGCATATTCTTTTTGTCAAAATTCAGTAGAAAGGCGCATGGCATAAGAATTATACCTCCCCTGGTACAAAATTCGATTGATTCGATTATTATAGCATAGAACTTTTTAAGTCATCCTCCTTTTAATTAATAACTTTTTCATTCATAAATAAGTGAAAAAATAATATATGTTTTTTAGGGTACTACGATTTTGATAAAATTAGGTATGTGCACTTAGTATCGTGGCCACATGATACCAACCCTTGAATATGACCACACCTTTCTGTTACACCCTGTATAAAGGTACTATGTACCTACTTAATAAAGTTACATAGTTTCCTTTTGATATTTTTACTTGAGTTTCTCGAAAGTTAACGTATAATAATACACTCGATTATGATCTTAATAACATTTTGATATTCAATACTATGTACAGAGGTAAAAAGAGAAACCTTGTTAAATTTCGTAAAGTATTCGAATTGATCTTACTTATATCGCTAAAGTGTATCATATCACTGTTGGGCTTGAGAGCAATGACCATTTCGATACCAATTTTATTTGAAACTGATCCATCGCTATCACTTTCAGTTTTGCAAAAAATAATTTATTTTCCTATTAAAAAAATATTACATATTTTTATGCAATTATTAATGTTTTGTTAACACTTGCAAAATTTACATACTTAACCCTTTGTCTAATACAAAGTCGTAACTAAATAAGTAAGTAAATAGAATTATGAATTCATCTACATTTATTTTTTACTCGACTACTTAGATATTGTTTTCAAATTGTCTCAATGTAAATGATAAAGCACAGCTGATTATATAAAGCGGTGCATCTAACGTATACGATACGCGATGGAGCGTGCCGGTCGCGCATCATGGCGGCCGGACGACCGACACATGCGCTGGCGCACGCTTCGTAATACTTTCACATGTCATATTTGTACACAATTTCACCTACATTTGGACTAATCCTCATTCGGTATCAATTACATAAATATAGAGCCAGAAAGGGTAGCATTTATTTCAATTAATTTCGAAAATTGAATCTAAAGAAAAAAAATAAAAATATGATCTTTTTAACTGGCTTCAAAAAACATACTTCTCTATCAGATCGTATTTTTTGTTTTTTTTTTTATAAAAAGATAATGTGGGATTGTGGTTCCACATTACTAGCAATCCTGTTAACCCCTCCAGCTAAACCCTATGGCTTGTGTTAGGATTGGGTTCACGTCGGTAGTATAATGGCCAGGATTTGAACCCACGACCTCACGATTGCGAGACCGATGCCTTAGCCATTAGGCTACCGCCGCTTTTTCCGATTTTCTCAAAAACTACTAAACCGCAGTCAAATAGTAAAATTGCCATCCACATGATGGCAATTTTACTATTCGACTGCATATTTATCTGGAAAGCTTTTTGAAACGTTGTCCTAGATTAATTAAGACACCAGAGCCATAACATATGTGTTTGATCAAATTTAATTTTCCTAGATTTTACAACACTTGATATTTTCCTTTGTTGTCTAATAATATTCTGGGAAAATACGTTCGACTAGAATTAACGTGTTAATGAAATTAAAATCATTTTATCGGATAAGGTCTATAACTTTAAAAAGAATAAATGAACTGACGTCCAATGGTAATTACCGATCTCTGATCTCACTATTGAGATCTGTTTAAAATATTTTGCTGTCTTTAAAGTCAGTTATACAATTGTAACTTATTTACAGTCTTCTGATCTGTCAATTAATCTCTTTCTGACATTTTTTACGTGAAATATATAAACGACACGTGAGTGCCGTTTCTACTATCTCTATTTTTTCAAGGATTTCTGAATGTTCGGTTTCTGTAGAAATTATATACTCTAATTTATTGCGTTATGTCTAGACCGGAATAATTTATTACACTGTTCTCGATATTAACGTTCATAGCTAAGAACAATTTTACGCAAAACGTTTCACAAAGGCAATCAATTTTCGTGGCTCAAATCGTATTCTTAATTTATATTTGTGTGTACTGTGACAAATACATTGCTACTGGTACGGCCTATTGCAAAAACAAAACAAAAATGAGGAATCCAAGGAAGCCAACAAACTTACATTATGATTTGGCCGACATCCAACAGGGGTAATGGAATAATGAATATTCTATAAAAAAAATAACAGAATTAACAAAAATCTTATTTTTACCCGACTACGCAAGAAGGCGGGTTATATTTCTTTGGCTCGCTCTAGAGCCTAAATGGCTTGATGGATTTTAGCTACAGAGGTAGAATTAGATTCGTGTCAGGCGTGAGAGTACACTGGGTACCTACATCAAAATGAGAAAAAACAGGACAAATTTAGGTAAACCGCGGGGAAATGCATATGTTTTTCAAAGGTATTTATTTCTTGTTTATACACAATATTGACTGGGCCACAAACTATATGTTTTTTGTTATGAAGTTGTTTCAGTAACAAGCTACGTTATTACAAAAAACTCGACTGCTTAAAATTAATAAACTGAACAAATATTTTAGCGCCAGAAGTACGAAATTGGCGTACTTCTGGCGCTAAAATACTTGTTCAGTATTTTACAAAATAGCCAAGTGCATCTGTGGTAATAGTATCGCATCTGTGGTAATAGTATCAGTCACGATGCTATTATATATCTATGTATATATTCTATATGGAACAAGACAACAATAATGTTTGGTTTATAGAGGAGCTGGTAAAGTAATTAAGTCATTACATTTGGAATTACTGCTGCGGTCAACGACAATGTGAGCATGCATATGAAATGTTATACTGTTAAAGTGTTAACACTATTTGTAGATTGTATATTACAATCTGAAACGGCTATCACACTACCCTAAATCCGGACCCTAAATCGAGGTAACCTTGGAAATATGTGAGAGAATTAGGGCCCTAACTCTTATTACACCGCTCTTTTTAAGGGTTTAGGGTCCCTGATTCAGTGTAGTGTAATAAGCGCATAAGCACTGAACCAATTCGACTGCCTCTGTGGCGCGGTGGGAGTGTGTCCGACTGCTACGCAAGAGGTCGTGGGTTCGATTCCCACACGGGACGCCACTTTGTGTGATCTACAAATTGTTGTTCCGAGTCTGGGTGTACTTTGTGTCCGTGACTTGTATGTTTGTAAAGTCCCCCGCGACACAGGGCTTGTACCCTACTGCGGGGGTCGTCTTTTAAAAAAAAAAAAAAATTGTTATTATTTATCAATGTATTAACTAATAAAAATATAGTAGACAGTTATTAGTAACGTTCGTTGTTCCCTAAAAGCTATTACGACCTTTTTAGGCATGCGCCGAAAGTTTATAAGACTTTAAAACGTTGTGTGGTCGTGCTAACAGTCATAAAATATTCAACTTATAAATATGGATATCGAGGAGGAGTAATATGGCTTCCGTAGCGGCGTCGCTTGTGATCAATCAAACGCTATCGATAAGTGACGTTGGGGTGGGCAAAGGTGTCAACATGCACCCTACGTACGACTCAGAGCTGGGTGCTACTACTATAGTTAATCTGATACGAAAGTATAGATTTTGAAGAGATACAGTGACACGGGGTCGATCTGAAGTTTTGGGAAGGAATAATCTTTCTTCTTTTTCCAAAAAGGGAAACTAATATAAGAAGTATAACTATTCTATATTTCTTTGGTGCCAACTAATCACACATACATCTTTTCATCTTTGCAGAAGGCTATGTTCTTGTCACAAATTACCTGACCTCTTTAAGAATAAATATACTTTTTAATTCAAACATTAGTTTGCGATTTTTATAAGGCTAGGCTTCAAATATTACTTTGGAATTGAGTTCTCTTGTTAGTAACAATATACGTTTCTCAAGTTGATTTCCTTTTGTATTTATATAATTGAAAAGAATCACTTTGTGGTTTAAAGCTCTGTTTCGTCATTTAGTAACGCTTTTACTGACCCGTTACGCTTTCTTCTGTCATTTCCAAGACGCACGTTATAAACATTTTAAAATATGCATTATCGTACATTTACATCCCCAACGGTTACATTTTGTATTATAGAAAACTGTCCATCGGCCCGTACTATGTGTGTATTGTATTGTATCTGGATAGAGGCCGGGATGTGTAGCCCTTTACTCGCTGCGACCTAAAAGATTTATTGTGACGCCTCTTTCTTCCTCAAAGGATATCTCCAAGGTCTAGTCTGACCATGAAGTCGACTATGTATCTTGGTGGAGTGGCCTTAACGTCGTCAGGTGTGATTAAGTGCCCTCCGAGGAGCTGGCTTCTAGTGTGGTGAATTGCCTAGCAGCCACAGAGGATGTGTATTGGTGATTCCTCATCCTTGTGGCAGAACCTGCAAACATTAGTGTCGTTGAGACGCATCTTTTACATGTGTTTGTTTAGTCTGCAGTGCCCGGTTAGGGTTCTGTTAAGAATTCTGTTTTGATTCTTACTCATAAGTGAACCTTGCGTTGAAGCCCACTAAGAGCGCTTTGGAGTGCTCTTGACCTGGTGACTTTGACCACAGCTTGCTGCTTTGGTTTAGCCCCTATCTTTTGAGCATGGAGCATTTGTGTATACCGCAAAAGGGTTCTGGTCCCCACGGTGTCCCCTCTGCCCCTATTCGGACTAGTTCGTCGGCTAATTCGTTTCATTTGATGCCACAGTGCCCAGGTACGCAACTTAGCGCTACCTTATTGGTTTCACCTAGTTGTTTAGGGTTTGGACACACTCTTTTACGAGTTTAGAATCCATATTTTGTAAGCCTAGAGCTAGAATAGCTGTTTGGCTATCAGTAAAAATGGATAGATAGACAGTACTAACTGTAGGTACGGTTCCAGAAAATTCTAGAAACGATCCGAATAATAGGTTTCTGCAAAGTCGCGAACAATAAATATAGTATAGGTTTATAAGTTTTGTAAGATGGATAGACAGACAACACACTCGAGTCTTGCTCCGATGACCCGGTGCTTACCATCATGCGGGCTGTACACCTACTCTCGTTTGGGTTTTTTTTAAAACACTGTTTCTAATCAAAAACAACATTACAAATACAATAATTGCATTTTTGAAAGATAGAAAAATTTGAATCCATTCTCAGGAATCGAACCCGAGACTTCCGTAGCCAAACCGGGGCCAGAAGCGAACCACCTATCTGGACTATGTTACTAGACACTACGGAAGCCTCGGGTTCGATTCCTGAGTCTGGATTCAAATTTTTCTATCTTTCAAAAATGCAATTATTGTATTTGTCTTCTTTGGCAAGAAATGCCTATAAAAATTACTTCAAAAACAACATTTAAAGAGAAAAATCTAAAAACTTGCATTTTCTCTTTAGATGTTGTAACATAACCATTTTAAAATGGACCATGGTGCTTATTCTGAAAGCAAAAAGCGCTTTTCCATTTCCTCCACCAAATTACTAGCACGTTTTGCCCGGTGAATCGTAATACGTCATCAGTATCACGCATCGTTTCAAGCCTCCCTAATGAGCCATTCAAACGAGTTCTATGATACGACAGCATATCGTGACTCACGATTCTACGATGGTAAATATGCACATACCTTTGATAACAATGCTAAATTTCATTGATTAACTGATAAGAATGACAATGTTTTCTCAAGGACTTGCAGAAATATCCAGATATTTTACCGCTGGATTTTAGGGGTAATACGCAAACTGGTCAATGCTTACCATTTCTTGAAGTTCAATTAGAAATTTGTTACATGTGATTTCTTAATAAAGTACGTAAACAAACAATTATCTAGTACAGAGTTAAATAAAACAAGATAAACAAAAATATATCCAGGTACTTGACATTCACGTTCTTTCAATCTTTCATCAGTTTTTGAAGCTCTTTTCAATATAGCATACTCAAATGTAATTTCGGTGAGGCGGGTCATGAGAAAGTTAAGTGGATGTCAGCAGTTGATGGCGTGCACAAAATTCGTTCACTTACACATTCAGAGAGGCACTCCATAGCAGGATCACGTGAACGAAACCGGGTCGAGAAGACGAAGCCTACTTGCTGCTGATTCTCACGGGCGATATTATTGAACACAAATCTTGAAAACTTGGAAAGACAATGAAAGTAACAAAAGTTGTTGAACGTTACTCCTCTAAAAGCAATGGAATTATATCTAAAGGTGGCAATAATTATGATGTAAAAACCAACCGGTATTAAGATGATACTTCATTTTAAATCTCACTAATTTTGCTATGCTTCCTCGCTGAATGCTCACTATAGATATGCTCTCAAGGAAACATAATTACTTGCATCCGAATGTATATATCCGTTACTAATATATTGTGAAGCTAGCGTTTGTTTACATTTAACATGCCACATAACGACCATGAGTCGTAATTTTGTAGGCGTTTCCTACTTATTCTTCTTATAATGCAACATCTGAAGTAACAATAAACCGTTCCATTGTGGTCCATAATTCTAGACTTTAACGAACTATTCAAAATGTATTTTGTAATATTTTATACTGAGATGGCACTTAGGAGTTTTTGCGAAGTAGCTATAAGCGATCTAGTCTATAATATAAAATGTACAGGAAATAATGTTTAGGTATTATACAACTGTAAGTTCGTCTGTAGATGGTGAAATATAATGTACACCGTGAGAAGGCTATTGTTTCTATTCCGTCATAGAGCTCACCAGAGCGCGACTAAAGGCCTCAGGGTCTTTGCGTTTGTGACTCAGTACTGCCTATTATAATGGTACTTCAGTACAATACAACACTTTTTGTTTTATTTTTTCGGTGGTTAATTATATCAATGATACATAGTTCTCCTTAAAAAAAATCGATGTATTTTTACTATGAGGATTTTTACTTTGCTGTCCTTCTAAAGCTTTCAAACTAAGACATATCTTGTGATTATATAACCCAGAATTACCTAAGTAAAAGCGGCGTTACTGTAAAATTTTACATCATATTATAATAGAAGTGCATTGAAAAGAATTTGCAGTGAATTTTACGTTGCATTGTTTTCGAACAACAGAACCGCAAACTCGTTTTCTGGGATCATATTTCGTCCGCACATCTAAACCGCGACGTTCACTGCTTTTAAAAATAATCATAAAGGGATTTTATAAAACTGGATTATAAATTGTAGTATTTGAATACGAATTGACCGGTAGTATTGGAGAGGAAACATGGCTTCCTGTGGTAAAGATATTTATTCAACCATCAAAGACTATTAAGTTATAGTGTCGTTCATTCATTTCAAAGGTTTCTATTTATACTGAATTATCGTATTTGTTCTGTTTGAATAGTTTTGTTTTAGCAGCTATTTTACACGTACCTGTAATAATCCTTACCAATCTTATCAATTCAAATCAGTGTCCATTTCACTTGTTTCGATCTACAAAATTTCCAATATTACCGAAGTAATGGCCATTTTAAAACTTAACATTGGAATTACTCGAATATTTTAAATGACTTTATTATATTTCTCGAGCACGAAGATCGCTTTATTTTAGTAAGTTCTTTAAAATGTAAACAGTTCTATGTACAAACATACTATTCAAACTAGTCAAAGCATGTATTGAGGTCACTATGATAGCATGCAATACTAATACCAATTAACGGTGGTAGGTACAGTTGTAGTTTTAGGAGAACGACCACATATTTGGAACTCCTAGACTAACTGAATAATAAATATTTTTAGGAACCACTTTTTACCTACTAGAGTTGCACATTTTATTTATTTAGCCATACTTATAAGTCCCTGAATAATTTATCGATTAACATTTGGACGTAATTGTTCGTCCAATATGGTCAAACGTTGAGTGTAACATTCGCAGTAGTGTGTTAGCAATGACAGCGCATCAAACACGTTTCACTCAGTTCCTTTATTGCTACATCACAAGCGATGAGCACTTTGTTTCATGTTTAAGCACTTTCCGCTAAGAGGGGTGCTTTACTTACCATTTGTTAATGAGCTTTTTAAACGACAGTTATTTTACTTTGTAGAGCTTCGAGGTAAATTTTCCATCTTTGCTATTTACTCGTAAGCTTCTTTTAAACTTGTTACGTTACATACAGAACATTTTAAATGGTGTTTTTAAAATAAAAAATGCCAAATGATCTGTTAGTCAGGTAACTATTGTTTATGTTATTTATTTATTTATTTTATTTATTTAAAACTTTATGCACAAAGTTGTACAAAGGTGGACTTAATGCTAAAAGCATTCTCTGCCAGTCTACCTTAGGGTGATGTTGAAATGGAATGTGTAGGTGCAGTAACCTATGTTATTCAATTATTTAATCAGTTATAATCATGTTACATGACCTGTTTGGTTTAAAATTGTGACATTTTAATTTATAATTTATTATTGGCTCCGTGACAAAAACCAAACACTTGATTAGTCGTGCTCGATATTATTCTAAGATTTTGACCAGACAATTAAATTATTAATATGAATATTAATTTACAAAAGTTTATAATGCACTTTATTCAGAAACAGTTTGTGGCGTATGCAGCCAACCATTATATTCTCTTTGCACGTCATAGTGCCCAAGTGTTGGCATATAAGAATCATAACGTGAGTCATTGTCGACCTTTCCCACTTCTAAATTCGCGCTGCCAACGACCGACGACGCACGCGCAGGATCTACAGCGCCGCTCACTAATTGATCGTTAAGATCGCATTAATTTAGCTTGATTATGTTAACCTTAAACACATTTCTGCAGACGTCTTCCAAATACGATTTACATAATTTGAATATTTTTGGATTTCTTTTGCTGTTCTACGTTATGTTTATTTACACATATCTGTTTTGTAATAATCGTAATAATTTATATTTATTCTAATTCTCGATTTCGTTTTGACCTCGTCAAAAGGTCACGGTGTTTGTGCTAAATTTTAATGGTACGCTTTTACTAAGCGATTTCGTAAGACTCCATTATATCAGAAGTATTGCAATTTTTACCATAAACGTTAGAAATTAGTTTTCAATTAAACTTTCCATATTGATTAGATATTATTATAGTGTATTGAATCTCTGTCGTGCAGTTCTTCGACACGCCTTGTGCTACTTAGAGTAAGGTCGGCACCGGCCGTCCGACCAAATCGGACGAGAACGTGTGCCGAATGCTTAATTATCCAGATTGTTTACTTATGCCGTTGTTGTTCACCATTCTCTACACAGCTTTCATATGGTATAAGTATAACCAAACTTTGACACGTGACAACGAAGTTTCTAAAAAAAGTTATTGTTCCTCCAACACTACCACATACATTGGTTTGTTTTTTATGACCACACCGACTACAAGTTTTATTAAGAATTAACATATTTTTTTGAAGTCTATTAAAAAAGGATTTCATAGCAATAGCATTTGCAAGTTGTAGTTATTTGCAATCGCCTTGAGCAATCTCTGGTGCTTCAAACGTTTTATATCTTTAGTAATTAAGTAATTTGGCGTACCGTGAATACCTATTGTCCGATGCCCCTGGCACCGGCGTGTCTGTTCCATTGAATTGTTCGCTATCTACTGCGCCTATGTCATTGTTTCGTAGACAGTATGTCTCTTTACATTCCGTAACAACAAAACAATGCTTTGTTTCACTATCCATTTTGTGTGTACGGATGTCCTATGCTCCTTATGGGACAAAAACAAAATCTTCAAAGAATAGTCGTGTTACATCATGATTAGTCGTGTTTAGTCTCCGAGTTGATTTAGCCTGAAAATATTGCTGTATTGTTAACGATGTTTGTTTTTGACCAGACATAGTTAACACTTGTATTCGGCGATAATAAGTAAATAAAACTATAAAAAAACTTTAGTTTAACTTATTGTTATTATGACAAATAAATATTCTATTCTATTCTATTCTTTAGATTGATTGATTTGCGGCGGACCCCACTTAAAATAAAAGAAACGAATTGACATTTGACAGTTAGCGTCAAATCCAGAATCGCTATATTGCAGGTTTCTCAGCTGCTATTATACAAGTTCCCGGAGGATCTTCCTTTTTCATCCTATATTGTTTTAAAGCCCTTGTTTTTAAATGATAGACCCCGACGGATTTTCTTTGGTTGCTTACATCCTGTTAGTCGGAGAAGGGTTTCAAATTTTATTTAATTGTTTTTACGCTAGTCGTGGGTTTTTAGCGCCCCCTTTGAAAAAGGCGGTTTAGAACATTAAAACTCAGCTAAGAACATGCTCGGGAATGAGACCTTAACTACACAAAATACCATTTTCAAATCGGTTTAGTCGTTTCCGAGAAAAATGGCAACAGACACACAACAAACACCTCTTACCCCAAACGCATATGCCGTCTTCGTGGCCGTCGCGTGTAAAGAGGGGTACAACGTTTTTGCTTCCCAAATTAATTAACATGTACAATGTAATAACATAAGATTTGGATGCCTTTGAGAAGATGTGGGAAAAAAAAGCTCCAGGCAGGGAGATTTGGAAAAGTATGGGGGATAACTTTGCCCAGCAGTGGGACAGCACAAGTTATAAAAAAAAAACAATTTAGTAATGTTTGTATTTTCAGCATTGAAATATAACTCCTTCAATACCCCTGTTTCTTATACAAAACAAAACACGTGTGGACAAAATTAGACACTATCACTGCATACATATGCAAAGACAATAAGTGCTATTAATGTCATTGTCGGTTACTATTCATCAAGGTTAGTAAAAGCCTACAATTAAGTAATAACGTTGTGAAAGTGAAGTCACCCTATAGGTTTTTTGATGACGTATCAAAAATGACGCACCTTGGGGCGGCCATTGACCCTTTCATATAGCATCTGATTTCCTATACCATTAACGTGGGTGGAGTTTTTACACTAAGCCTACGCACACTTCACACGACAAATATTTATGTAGATTTTTTTATCCGTTTCTAGAGGCACGTGTTGTTGCCTATATCAATTTATTGACTACTAATACAAGGCGTTTAAAAGATATCGCAGCATCTAACTCTCACTTGGGTGGGAAAGGAAATAATTTTGTTTCCGTTTACGGACGACACGAATATCTCTTCACAGTAACTCCTACGTAAATGTGTGTTATTTAAATAGTCAAATCTAAGAATTTCCATCTTCTCTATAGACGAGATTTTAAAAAATACTTGAGAGGTGTCAAGGGACACCCGGATGGAACGAAGTTCCTTTCGATTAATTAGTGAAGGAATTGTAATATACAATATATATATATATAATAAGTTTAGCTCTCTATAACAAAAAGTGTCGTTACAACTTTTCGTATGATTTTTTTCCGTCTAGCCCCCTTTCACAACGCGCGATAAGGAACTTCGTTCCAAAAAAACTAAATCAATATCCAAGGCACAAGAAAACTATAAAAAAAAACGTTATGTCGTTCACATTCTATAGTTTGGACTAACCTGATGTTTTGCTTATACTACTGAGAACCAATAATTCAGTCTTAAATACGTGTTAAGTAGGTATCTACTATCTAGGTATGTTACTTCGTTGAGTCATTTTATACCTGGTAACCGATAGACTATTTGGATTCACTAAGGCCAGTCACTGAAATAGCTACTGAATCATATTTGAAATTGAATCGTTCGTACATAAACCAGAACATAATTTAGCTGAGATCCGATTCAATAACAAACAAGTGAGTGATGGGGATGTTTCATTTGCTTACATTGACTAACCACGCGAATAATTCGTTTGAAGTTATATTCTTATCTACTAGCTTTTGGTACTTTCGTGAATGTGAGACGTATGGATAATACTACAACTTAGTTAACAAGTTCATATATAAAGTTGGTTTAAAAATAAAATAAAAGTAGTTCACTAACTTGGCAACTCCATAAAATATTAACAAAAGAACCGGGCAAGAGCATGTCGGAACATGCTCAGTGTAGGGTTCCGGAGCCGTTGTAGTATGAAAAAATCCGATTTGAATAATTGCACCAGCAGAACAACTTATGTTCATGACACTCACACCCTTTTGTTGAGAAACAGTTTTTCGGCAATAACTCAAGTTTTAGTTTGAAGTATTTATTAATGGTCACACGGTTCAAAAGTTAAGGGGGGGGGGGACAATTTATGCCACTTTCGAAGCGATTATTTCCAAAAATATTTACTTAATCAAAAAAGTTTATTTGAAACCTTAAAATGTTTTTATAAGACCTGTCGAATGACGTGCCGCAGGTCGACGTATGCTTAAAAAAAACAGCTTTTGTTACATGTAGGAAGTGCTCTCCCTCTAAAAATATTGATTTTTAATATTTAGCTATCAAACTAAATAGCGGCTACTACATGACGCCTGTTCACAAAATTTCATCAATATTCATTGTGTAGTCTTTGAGTAAAATGTCTGTGACATACGGACAGAAAGACAGACGGACATGACAAAAATATAAGGGTTCCGTTGTTGCCATTATGGCTACGGAACCCTAAAAAGCATGTTATTCAACGTTTACGTAATTTGTCTCATTATCTACAATTTTTGTTCGCTACATTTACATTCCACCATCATTCACGCATTGGCGAACAATGTCGGATGATTCACTAGCTCTGTGTTTGTTTACTAAACAGCATCGCGACTGCGGCGTGATTCAACCGAGATAGCTCACATTGCATTAAGCAGCTACTAACTTCTGCACAATTGATTGATTAGGTACCAACTCAAGAATGTGGAGGTACCTAAACAAAACACGTGTAAAATGATACTGTCGTTCTTCTATCATGATCTTGTCGGTAAAACTGATGCAGGTACTTGCATTTATCTCGTTTAAGAGCGTTCTCTTGTACTTCCCAATACGACAAGACAACTACTTTTTAGGGTTCCGTAGCCAAATTGGCAAAAACGGAACCCTTATAATTTCGTCCTGTCCGTCTGTCTGTCCGTCCGTATGTCACAGGCATTTTACTCAAAGACTGCACAATTTGGTGAAAAGGTGTCTTGTAGTAGCCGCTACTTAGTGTGTTAGTTTGATAACAGTAAGCTGACAATTTTTTTTTAAGCAAACTTTAACGTATGGCATATCATTCGACAGGTCTTTTAAAAACATTTTAAGATATCAAATAAACTATTTCGGAGAAGTGAATATTTTTGGAAATAATCGCTCCGAAAGTTTCATAAATCGTGCCTCCCCCCCCCCTCCCTTATCTTTTTCGGATATATCCGATCATGTCCGAAAAACTGCGTTTCTCAACAAAAGGGCGTGCCATGAACATACATTCTTCTGCTGGGGCAGTTATTCAAATCGGACTTTTTCATACTGCAATGGTCCGACATGCTCTTTGCCCGGTTTTTTCCTTTATTTGAATCTTGTAGCTGATCTCGGGCCTTCTTGTTCTCCTCATGTTTTCTGCTTTCGTCTTTCTTCTTTCTTTATTTTTATTTTTGACTCCCGAGGCATACCTACTTTTAAATTTAGTTTGGCATGGTGTACCTGTCTGTGTCCTGTGTCTTTCTATTTTTTCGGTGGTACTAGCTTTCACATAAAAACCACAGAATCTTTCTTAGAAACGTTCAATGAAAATCCGTTTTGAAGCTAATTTTGTTATCAAACATGACGGGATTTTTTTAAATGCCGCTTGTTTTTGTTATCATCGCCACGACGCATTTCCAGTGCCGTGACATGAACTTTCATCTGTCACAAAAGCCTTTGCCCACACAGCCCCTTGACGTCCGTTCATTTTGGATGTAATGACCTCTAAATAACATCAAGCAGGAACGACACTTGACTGGTCTAACTGCAATTGTTTGTCTGCCTTTGCTTTGGACGTCAAGCCTGTTTTAATATAAATTTTACCTGTAGCCTTCGGTGTACTTTCTTATAATTTATTTAACACGAGTCTCAAAGTCTTTTCACATAATACCCAAATCATTTGCTTAGTAAATTCTGCGATCGCAGCTAAATCAAACTATTAATACTCATACCTAAAGGAGTTTAATCTATACTAATATTGAGTTTGTTTGTTTGAACGCAATAATCACAGGAGCTACTGGTCCGAATTGAAAATTTTACTTTTACTGCTGGATAGCCCATTTATCGAGGAAGGCTATAGGCTATATAACATCACACTATTTACGCTACAACCGTAATAGGAGCGGAGCAGCAGTGAAAAATGTTGCAAAAACGGGGAAAATTTAGGCAAACGAAGTTGCACGGGTCAGTTAGTGATTCAATAAACGCTTTATTCTTCTTACGGTAATTGCGCATTTTCATCGTTGCGTTTAAAATGAAGCAAGTGAACATGCATCATTACGGTTATCGGTACATAACCAACGTTCTAACCACGATTTTATCTTAATTGTCCTGTCGTTTGACTTATCTAACAAGAAAATCATTTCACATCATTATTCGTTCTAAGTAAAAGTATCAAGAACTCTAACAACTTGTTATTCCTTCGTTGTCTTACGTAACTTCTAACAAGAATCAAAATTAGAGGCGCTGCGGATACTTACCCAGTTAACTTTCCTGTATCCGGATCGCATATCTAACGTCTAATTCGGAGAACAACTACGGATGACGCGATGCGACGATTTTATAGTAGAGACGGACGGAAAATTAATTCCGTGGGACGGAAAAATCCAAAAAGAAATCAGTAAGCAAGTGTACGGCCCAAGTCAGAAGATACGACTTGCTATAAACTAGGGATGTTACGGAGGTGGTTTTATCGGAACCGAAGTCGGAGTCGGATGATTTAAAGTTGTTTTTTCGGAATCGGAGTCGGAGTTGGTAGGAGAAGACGAATAAATGTTGATAAGAACATAAGATAAAAAAAAAACATTATTCAGTCATAATTAATTTGAATGTGTGACGTAAAAACTCGCTCGGGCGGGACCTGAACCGGTGATCATAGGGAATCCGTGACAATTTTTCCTTCATACATTATGTACAAATTAGCATAAAAGAGCGGCCGCCGCACGGTAGGTAGCTCCGATAAAAAAAAGTCCGATTTAAAAATGGCGGAGCCGAAGTCGGAGTCGGAGGTGTAAAATTAATCGGAAGTTCCGACCTTTCGGAGTCGGAGTCGAAGCTCCGTAACATCCCTGCTATAAACCGTATACAGTGGCGTCAAGTACCTAATAGATATTGCAGTGAACTAGCTTAATACGCAGTCTGCTGACTGTGAATTAAGCTCTCTCTTTCTCTCTCTCTCTTTCTCTAGAAGTGAGTCTCATTCACAGGTCATGTTCATCATTTAAATATAACAGATGCAAAACGATTTCATAAGAACTTTGTCGTTGCTCCGGTATCCGGCAAAATGACTTCCCGAGGCATCTCTAATCGGCAACATAATGACAGCAATTCTAGTATTATAGATAAATCGTTTGAAACGGTATATCGTGCCTTATCGATAGGTACTCTGTATTATGTTAACGGTCTGTACGCTTCCGCCATGGATCCGACAACTTGCTCTTTACAAACCTTGTAAGGAGACTAGCTCTCAGTCTATAGTCCACCTATCTGTACACATCATCGTCATAAGAAACATAAACCACAGTTTGCAATTAACAATCTTAATTCCTTTTATGTATAGTATCCTAGAAGACGAAGAAGTTACGGTACGGTGTATCCATGACTAGCTGACCCGCGCAACTTCGTATGCGTCAATTTTCCTTGTTTTTGTAACATTTTTCATTGCTGCTCCGCTAATATTGGTCGTAGCGTGATGTTATAAAGCCTATAGCCTTCCTCGATAAATGGGCAATTCAACAGTGAAGTATTTTCCAATTCGTACCAGTAGTTCCTGAGAATACCGCGTTCAAACACAAACAAACTCTTCAGCTTTATAATATTAGTATAGACACAACAAAACGTGACGCATCTGTGGATTTAAAGTCGTTAGGACTGTATCTCAACTCTCTCTACGAATATACATACGTAGAGGGTCATTCCAAATGTAGGTTTTTATCGTACCTATTAGGTGTGTGTATCTAAGAAATGAGTCTTTATTTATTTTGCATTCACATCACCTTGAGTGCTTAAATGTGCCAAATACACCTGTCGGTTGGGCCGCGGACTCGTTGTCAAAACTGGTCAGACTGCATTGCAATAAAAGGGGCTTGTGCCTAGTCATTGTTTAGGGAACTTTAATGATGTCATCGATTGGATATATATATATTTTTTTAAACGGTGACTTTGTGGTGTGTTCATGTCTTTAACAAAAAACTCTTTCTTTTTCTAAACGGTAATTTGAGAACATTATTAGAAGAAATAACGTAAATTCTGGGTATGAATTTATAGTAAAATTTGGAGAAATTAGCTGAGCATAAAATCCCATCAAGTCATGATCGTCAACCATTCTGTTTTATAATTTAATGTTCATATTTAGTATGTACTTACTTACTTTATAATTATAAAAGTGAAAGGTACTATCTATTTGTCTAATTATGGTTTAATATATTAACCGCAGAACCGTCTATTAAATAGGTATTAGCATACATAAAATAACTTACTTACAACCGGCCCTACTTTTATTTTTTTAATTTCACGCACAGAATATGAAACCTTGAATGTCACTAGGAAGTATAACTATATACTTATACCTAAGTTATAAAGTCTGGAACGAGTATTGTAAAAAATGGTTAAGCAGCTGCAGCTCGTAATTGCCCCGGCACGCGCACAACCTGCGTTGAGGGCGATGGGTGGACTACAATGAAGCTTAAAGAGAATCGCTCAAAAATATGTAAACTCTCAGTCAGTTAAGGTACAGACGAACAAGTACAGATTTTTTTTTTTTTAAACACCATGTGTTTGCAAGTGGTTAAAAGTAATTTATCATCTACTAGCTGACCCGCGCAACTTCGTCTGCGTAAATTTTCTCCGTTTTTGCAACATTTCTTATTGCTGCTCTTGCTCCTTATTACTCCACTATTTAATGGATGTTATTATACATATAAACCTCTTCAATCACACTAACTATTAAAAAAAACGCATCAAAATCCGTTGCGTAGTTTTAAAGATTTATGCATAACATAGGGATATGGGGACAGAGAAAGCGACTTTGTTTTATACTATATAGTGATTAATGTGATTTGTGAAACCTGTATCATCAATAGCAATAGCATCATCGGATTTCTGCTGCCGACAGTCTAGTATTTTCATTACCCTAGCCCAAGACAATGAATCATAAAAACAGATAGGGAGATCTTTATCAATCTAAAATCATATACTTTTTTGGATTTGAGCAGGAAGTCTCATTTTAATCGAATTAACTATCTATCTTTTCACATAGTTGGTAACAGGTGTGAAAAACATCTATGTAATAAAAAAACCTGCCTGCAAAAAGACATAAACAAGACACCGTTCATTTAATATCATGCAGTCGGTGGACTGCATGATATTAAATATGAAAGGTTTCTTGTTTCTGTCTTTTTGCAGGCGGGTTATTTAGTTATTTAATTATTATTTTTTAATTTAGTAGTAGTTTTTAGTCCTTGTACAACATGATTTAATATGAACTATTTGTTTTATTATTAACGTTGTTTTTTCTAGGATTTGTCACTCTAAACTTTTTTTAAACATACAAGTTATATATATTTTCGATCTCACCACGGCTTTTAACGCCCTTTGATTTGATACTCCACTCCGAAGGTCCTAGAAAATATTTATTCTCAGTCCGCATATTAAAGCCCATAAAATCCGCTATTTTGATTTTTAAGAGCTTTATGTACGCCCAATGACACTCGCGTCATCTAGATGTATCTAAGACGTATCATTTATTAAAATCGGTTGAGCCGTTGAGGAGTTATAAGCAGCGTCACATTGGAACGATACATACATACGCGTCAAACTTAACCCTCCTCTGCAGTCGGGTAAAAATACAGTGATTGTAATAGAGACCTTAGCAGTGATCAGCGCCTTAATCGCCGCAACATCGACATTTAAAACCGGACTGCATTGCTGCTCATATTTAGCGTTGGTGCAATGAGCTAAATGAGCCCATTCCATAAAGATTTTTGCGTGTTGCTTTGAGATACCGCCGAAATCTGTGCCAAGTACCACCAGCAGGTACGTGACATCTACTTTTTTATCAAAAGAACGCTTAAATTTATGAAACTTCATAATTCGAGTGCTTCAGTAGCACAGTTAGAGTATGTACCTACGACTGCTGCAAGAGGCTGTGGATTCGATTCCCACACGGAACACTGCGAGAGCCAATAAGTCTGGCTGTGTATTGTATCATACAGGAATTATTCCCTAGTGCGGGAGTCATCTTTAATAGAAGAAAAATACGAATAAGAAATATTATAAATATTAAAATGTTGGTTTCCTTGTACGCATGACTCATATTTGTATTTTATTAGTATCCTTCGGGATGAAAGTAAACACATGTTTCCAAAAGACATTCTGCGAATCAGTTCCATTTGAGTGACGTTAATGTAGTCTAATCTCGTTCTTTTTATGAATAAAATATAGTAACATAACCGGATTTACTCTTTATAACATGTGGTGGTGCGAGTTGTAATTTAATCCAAGGTTTTTTTCGATTAATAAACAATACTAAAAATAGTCGAATCGAGCTCCGTCCGTTCAGAATCATCATATTACCCTTGGGGCTTTAGTCTACTTCTACAGGTGTTTGAATATATTTGTGGGCAGCTAAAGGTGATCCAGTGGGCTCCGTCGACGTCTCTTCCCTGATATTCACACTATAAATTCTTAGTTGTGGTCCAATTCAAAACTTGTAGTTGTGCCTCGTTCCTATAATCTGCGATAGGGCGACATGTCAATTTTCAAATTTAGTTTTAGAATACAATTGCAAGCAAAAACTTAAGCAAGATTTAAAGTAATAAATGCATTCGACGGGAACTGCTGCAGGGTAAAATGTCACGGGCGCTGCGCGAGTGTAAACTTGCTTACCTACAGTCTCTGGTCTTCCCCATCTAACCTCAAATCTTGATTGCTAGGTCGCGGACTATACAGTTATAGGCCCCGCTCACCCCTTAGAAGATACCTTATTTCTCCCCCTCTATTAAAATGCCCCACTTACCCCGTTTTCAGCGACCCACTCGCCCCTCAACGCAGGGTGAGTGGGACTTTTAAATTTAGAAAAATATTTGAGTGTACATATTCGCCCCTTCTGTTATTTTCATTGGAATTTGAACGAAAAAAGTACAGTCAAAGCACCTATTTTTATTTATAATTATATTAAATATTATTACTGGTGCGTGCTGTATGTTAAACAGATATTGCTCCCTGAGTTTCCTTGGAATTATAACAAAAAAAAAACTGTCGGTCAATAATGAGTCTTTATCTTTCAAAATTATGGTACCATTGACAAGTAACAGGGGGCCAAGTCACGTATTTAAAGCAGTGCAGCCTTAGGGGATTGTGATAAGACCAGGAACTTTATATTATCCATTCGATATATACTATGCATTCTTGGTTGAAGCCTCTCCAAGATAAATTATTTCACCGTATATGAAAAAAGTTTGTAATAAATTAAACAACTGGTTCGTAATAATTTCAGGTCTGGAAGCAATATAAAATACTAGCTGACCCGCGCAACTTCGTATGAGTCAATTTCCCCCGTTTTTGCAACAAATTTCATTACTTCTTCGCTTCTATTGGTCGCAGCCTTTCTCGATAACTGAGCTATCCAACAGTACATTTTTCAATTCAAATTAGTAGTTCCTGGGATCATCGCGTTCAAACAAACCAACAAACTCTTAGCTTTATAATATTAGTATAGATTAAATACAATAATTTTACTAAATAAAACTTTATATAAATAATATGTAAAATAATGTTATAGATAGAACAATTTAAGAAATAGGAAGCAGTTCGAGCACTGGTTTTTCGAGCCTAACACAGATTCAATCACAAAGAAGACGTAAAATATTACTCAAACTCGGACATAGTTATCACAAGAAGAGAAATTACAAAAATGGTTCTTTTTATCTGTCATGGATGTTAGAGACATGCGTGTAAAGCAACATTAGTAATTAAGTATGAAGTTATTTTATATGCGACACCACACACATATTTTCCTGACTTTACAAAAACAGAAATCAAATTAATCATTTATTTATTGCCAACACTCAAAAATTTATTGTTGCTGACCGTACTTTTAGTCTTCTTAGAAACAAGGACGAGTTGGCTCATCTGAACTTCAACGGGTCGAGTGGGTATATTTAGGTAATTAGGGGCGAACTCCGAGGGGCGAGTGGGGCCTACACCCCATACATATCTTTCGAGACAGAAGAGGTAGAAATAATACCGTAAAACATTCTCAATAAACGAACAAGGTGAAAAATACTCGGGGACTGGTCTGGATCCAGTTGTGGGAGGACTGGTCTCTGAGTCCGATACGTTTTTCTAACGATACGCCCTCGTAACTGTACTCGATACATAACACGTTAACGTTGACCAATATACCTGTCTTATGTGGGCAGTCGTGAAGAAATAGGTACTTTGTGTATATTTTTTGGTTAACTGTTTCCTATAGGTCTGACAGCCATTTTGAAAATCATCAACAAGACCTGATTAAAGCTTAATTATGAATTGGAACTAGAACTGGGACATCATGTGGCATTTTTTTTCTTCGAACGTGAACAATGACAATGGGTGGTTAATATAGTAGGTACAGTACGATCAACATAACTTGACCGGATTGAAGTTAGGTTTTTATCACTTTCGTGCATGTCATAGAGATGCGACCCTAAAATTACTTACGAAAACGATTAATTATGTTTAATCGATTAAAAATACTAACAACATTTTAATTCAACAATACAAAAACACTATATAAATGAGTTCATAAAAGTTTAAATTTAGAACAGTTACAGTAAATACTAAAGAAACTTTGAAAAACAATTTCTTTACGGAAATAATCACAAAAACACCTGAGTTAGTAATATTAATTATGACAATGTAATGCGTAATCGCATCTCTAATTCTCTTGGTTTAGTTACCGCCCCCGCCCACCGCTTCCTGTCACCATTTACTTCCAAAAAATGCATCTGCGCAACCACTTGTCGCCTACTTCAGTCCGGCCTAGTTACGTTGATCCAACTGTATACTGAATCGCGACTCGCGAGGCAAACCTGGCAGGTTAGTTACGCCCTGTCAGGCTTCATCTAAGGAAACACTTTCTATTTTAGACATTGATTTGTATTAAATCATTAAAATTTCGCTTATATATTTATTGAGAAAGTTTTAGTATTGCTTTAGCATATTACATAATAAAACGATGTTTTGTAGAACTAGTTTCTGTTTCGTTTTCCGGGGCCCTTTTTTTTAGATCTTGGAGATAACAGAGACAATACATAGGTAAAGGTTCATAGAAAATATATAGGTACACATAACAATTAACATAGCTTTTGAATACTCCTTGGTCTCTTCAATCACTTGTCCTGATTTACCAGGAGAATCACTCACGCCATCCCGACCCAGTAAAACTTATGACTAACGAGTAACGAGTGAAAAGAACGTACAAACTTAAATATGTAGGTAGGTATAGGTATCTTGGGACAACTTACACAACGCTATCTGATCCCAAACTAAGCAGAGCTTGTACTAAGGAAACCAGACAACTGATAAACATACTTATATATTTCTAAATAGATATAACACCCAGACACAGAATAAACCATCGTGCTCATCACACAAAGTTTTATCCTGGGTGGGGATCGAACCCACGACCTCTTGCGTAGCAGTCGGATACACTCCCACCGCGCCACAGAGGCAGTCAATATTTGGAAAACATGTCTTGCCCTCACCATAACCGGGTGCCCTATCGTATGGTAATAATACCATCTTCCGGTCTTATATTATCGTAGAGGAATCTGTGTGTATTGAATTCAAATGACATGAAAGACACGTGGGTGCTCCCATGGCGCCGGCGCCGGTAAACCCATGAGATACAGCAACTATTATAACGGTAATTTGTACTATTGTGCCTTATCGTATTCAAGTTACGACTCTATAAAAATAATTTTATTTCGAAGGTTTATTCCGTAGTAATAAAGATCTAATATCTTGGCAACATTATTAGTGGCGCCGTTAGTCAAGCTATTCCCTTATATTAAACTAGCTGACGCGCGCAACTTCGTCTGAGTATACTTCTATATATTTATCTATAGCGGAGTTTTCTGTAGACCTTTTCAATGTGTACAATACTTAGTACATTATTTTGATAAATCTCGTAGGGTTCAGCCTGCGTTTGCAATGTAAGCGGAAAAAATGTAATTATTTACGACATCACATTAGAAACCTTAAAAATAACAGTATTTCTCCACTATTTAATGGATGTTATTATACATATAAACCTTCCTCTTCAATCACTTTATCTTTTAAAAAAAACCGCATCAAAATCCGTTGCGTAGTTTTAAAGACTTAAGCATAGGGATATAGGGACAGAGAAAGCGACTTTGTTTTATACTATGTAGTGATGATGTTGTATTCTAAAACTCCGCAAAAAGCCGTAATGATTGTTAAGAATCCCGTGTCTATCTGATGTACCATTTTGAACTAAACAGATTGAATTAAAAAAATAATTCCATTTCTATTACGTGTGCGTACTATTTTCTCACCATCCATGATCAACATGACATTCCTATTTACGTAAACTGGACAATAAATATTCATGTCGAATGCGCATGTTGAAACTGAAGCCGAGCCAATTATGGATCATCGGGCTTCATCCGACCGTATTGCATAAATTTACTTCATTCAAGCTGTTTTAGTTATGATCCATTCTATATGCTCTTCAACTGGGATGATGGAATATTAAAAACAGCTGCATCAGATATCTGCCGTTTGAGGCAATTCATTTTATTTTCAATGTTTTAAAAGATTATATCAGCTTAAATTTTGCATGATATGATGCATGTTTTAAATTCCTGTGACACTCACTAAAAACCTGCGTCATTTATAAGCTTATACAACACATATAACCTAATAAAACTTGCACCTGATTCCTACGTAAAATGCAGTTTCCCTTCAGATCAAATGACACGGTGTAAAGAAAGTTCGCGTGAATGAAACTGATGCCCACCGGTCTCAGACAGTATCAGCATAGAACCGGCGCCTGCGCATTAAACTTGCGATTAAGTTACACTTGATGGCGACTTGATCTGCGTGGGATAATTTCACTTACACTGTTACTGTTCTACAATATTTCTCTCAGTGAAGTTAAACAACTTTGACGTTTAACTCGGATTAGCGGTCTGCGACTT
Source organism: Herminia tarsipennalis (assembly GCA_945859575.2). Taxonomy (NCBI): domain Eukaryota; kingdom Metazoa; phylum Arthropoda; class Insecta; order Lepidoptera; family Erebidae; genus Herminia; species Herminia tarsipennalis. Next base: position 23,977,741 of record OX243834.2, on the reverse strand, counting down.
ATCCTTATATTTTGACCAATTTGCTAAATATCTTTATAATAATAAGCTTGTTAATTTGACTGCCTCTGTGGCGCGGTGGGAGTGTATCCGACGGCTACGCAAGAGGTCGTGGGTTCGATTTCCACATTCACACCACTTTGTATGATCCTCAAATTGTTGTTCCTAGTCTGGGTGTACTTTGTGTCTGTGACTTGTATATTTGTTAAGTCTCCCGCGACACAGGGCTTGTAATGCGGGAGTTTTTACCTATATAAAGTAACTTTTGTCAACGCTATTGTTAAGTATTGAAAATTGAACAAAGAATAGTTGCTAACTAACGTTTTTAGTATCACAGTCTTAATCATGTTATACCTTTTTGAAATGCTTAAGATAAACCCTTTGCAGTATTTGAAACAACCTTTTTTCTTCACACCTCTTTATTTTGACATCTAGCAGCCGCCATATTTGTTTCATAGTCACCTATCTAAGAACACTTGGGCGGTCAAGACGAATCTAACGACGTCTTAATTGTATAATTCCGTTTCGATTTGTGAGATATGAGGTAATAAAGAATATTACATACATACAATATACGCGCGAAAAACATAACCCTTCCTTATTTACGCTTTACTCAGACTTTTAACTTAAAAAACCAGTAAACAAACCATATAAGTTCCAGTTATAGACGGATCAGTACAATAGACCGGACGCAAGGCTACACAAATAGTTAGTTTCCTTTGAACTTGTAACAACAACAGCTCGCCACAATTGTTGTTGTAACCGAGCGCTCGCCTTCACAGAAACTATTAAGCTTACTTTACTCTTTCTTAGGCATACTTCAACCTCTTTGATGAACCTTTTTTTAAAATGTTCAGTGAATTCAGCGTCAAAAGTTTAATGAGTGGAGTTGATAGATTGATGTCAGATACCTATTTAAATTTTAAAGATCTCAGCGCTTGTATTGGCGGTGATATTTATGAATTTGACACACCTATACCATAATAGCATCAAACGGTAGGGAAATAAGTACATTACGTTTTATTATTTGAGACATAACTCTTTATTGATAGGTCATAGGTATATGTATTAAACACAAATTATATTTGGTTTTTAGGTACTTATTAAAATTTGAAAAAAAAAAAACTTTCTTTCAGTGAGCTGTAATTTCCATATGCTATGGAAAAATGACATAATTATAAAAATGACCAATATGATATCTACACGTAAAAATTAAATAATTATAACGTAGTTCACTAAAAAAATATCTGGTTCCTTTTAAGAACGTCGGCATAGGAAGCATGAATCAACGCAAACAAGCATGATTGATTTCTAATATAATAATAATAAAGGTCTTTATTCCGAAATTATAAAGTAACAATAATAGTGTTAATCAAAAACTACAAAATGTCTCTGATTTCGGTGTACCTGGCATAGGCCTCCTCCAACAACTTCCACTGTTGCCTATCACGGGCAACCCTCTTCCAGTTAGGACCCGCTGTCAGCTTGATTTCATCGCCCCATCTAGTAGACAGTATTCCTCAATTTCTTTTTCCATCTCTTGGATACCATTTATCTTAAAAATACGAAATCAGTAAGTAAACATACAAATGCAAGTTGTTTTACTCTCTATAGTCAAAATGGCGTACTTGAGTAAATTAGCTTTCCCTATTTTGTGAAACTTTTTTAATGTCCGGTCATAAAGGGGTGCGGGAAAGTGTAATTCAATTAAGTAAGTAAAGTACCCATTCGTCACCCCTCCTTACCGTTAGGTACCTACTCACTCAGCTTTCATTTGAAAGGGCCATCACCATCAGCCTTAACTTCACTATATTCCATTAAATATATCTACGAATAGATTACATCTATAACTATGATTTGTCACGAAACATTTTTAAACGATCAAATATTTTGATGTTCGTAGTCGTGTAGGTACTACATGCGTGTATGAAATTGATTATTTTCTTTGAGTCTGGCACTATTATTTAACCTTCATTCTGTTTACTTGAACCAAAAACATGAAACCATTTGCCAATGCTGGCAGATGCTAATGTTTACAGTGTATTTCTACAGTTTATATGTCTCCACACTCGCGCAAACTCGTTGTGAAATACGTATGATCGTATATTTTTCAGCGTTTAACAACTGGCATAATATTATACGCTAAACATACGTAAATATTTTATACGTAGTAGTAATAATATAAGTAAAAATGCAAAATATTTTTCTAACATTCGATATCGATTCGACAGTCTGTTCTATTTTCTCTCATTTTGTTTATGCAGATAGTGGATTATATTTCTTACCCTTTCCGATTATATTTTCACCTCAGTCTCAGATCCGATTGTTACCTACCCTATACCTTCTGAATAAACTCGTTCCGGCTCTCGAGACATTTCTTGGAAATCGATTCTGGTTCATAATCGACAGCGGCCGCCATTAGTCCCAATAGCAACTAAAATTAGTTCGATATATATTTATTTTCTATGCCAATTTGTATTTCATTGTTCCACTTGTCAACCACTTTACGATCTGAATACAAAGTGGTTGAAATTGGCCGCAGGCATTCATTCACTTGCTGAGGACAAATAATCAATTTATTTCTAAGTTCGCTGGTTGTTGAAAAGCGAACACAACAACAAATCACCGAGAGTAAAGAACGCACTCATAGACATCGTTCACGACGACCAAGAGATCTCGGACCACTTCGATTCAGAAATTCTGTGTCTGTGAACGAATGTCTATGTGGCCGTTTCTCAAAGTGCTGTGCTGCAAAGAAATTATCAATAGTAGGTAACCACATTTTATTGGCATTCTTTTATACCTACTACAATAAAACGTTCGAAACTATTCCATTATTTATACGTAGTTTCCAGTTATTGTGAAAATGACAAATATCAGACTGGAGAATGTGAAGATGAAATCTTTCAGCTAGATACAAATCAAATTTCTCTTCGTGTTACGAACGTATTACAAAATGAATACATAGGTACTTTATAAGTAGACTAGCTGTCCCGCGCAACTTCGTCTGCGTAAATTTTCCCCGTTTTTGCAACATTTGTCATTGCTGCTCCGCTCCTATTGATCGTAGCGTGATATTAAATAGACTTCCTCGATAAATGGGCTATCCAACAATAGTAGTAAATTCAATTCGGATAAGTAGTTCCTGAGATTACCGCGTTCAAACAAACAAACTCTTCAGCTTCATAATATTAGTATAGATAAGGCATGCATATCACGTCACGGTCTCCTAACCAATGTCGGTTCCGGCGGCCAATCTCATCAAAGACTAGCCAACTACGCAGGAGATACCATAAAGGGGCGTCTAAACGGGCATTATTTTGTACGGCTATTTGTGGCCGCAATGTTGTTTGAATTGACTTGATGGTTGCCGGACGATCGCTGAGCGATCTATTTTTCGCAATATTGTCCGGCCAATTTTGTTGCTGTTTCAGTCGCCCTTTATTTTATTGTTGCCGGGTTGTGTAGCCCGTTTAGGAGACTGGATCATGCGCCATACAATTGTAGACGTATTGCCATTTTTGGCCAAACAATTAGTTGCCAATAGTGGCGCCACAAATTGCCGTAAAAAATGGCCCGTTTAGACGCCCCATAAAGCACGTGCGTGTACAAAGACACAACTGCACTATCTATTCCCTCACTCTCATAGGTTGATGGGACGGAAATCCGACTAGACCGAAGAGAGACGCCAGACCGAAGGCTTAAAGTCACCCATCTTTGGACCGACAGTAGTAACGTTTCCCTACGGATTCCCAATAAATCCAGTAAACTTCTTCTAAATACGCGCAATCGGCGACTTTATAGGAGGAAACTACAATAATAGACACATGGTTCTATAAACGTACGTTTTGGTCTGCAACGTAGGACCCTCAGTGGTGGTACCTATGATTAATAAATCGCACAATTTCTGTCCAAATGGCGATGGTGAAATTTGATTCATTTGGTAGCCTCCCATGATATTAGCTTAGCCTAGGATACCACAAATCAGCGTCCGCCCCTGCCCTGCGTTCTGAGCGTACTTAAATATTGCTCGATTTATCGAAGCGTGGAGCGTCGAACCGCCAATCATCACTTTCCCTCTTTTCCTAAACACTCTCCACAAGGAATGTTAACAATGTTAATTTTCACTCGTGACGGTATCGTTTCATGCAATAAGAGTCTGATTCATCATTGCATTTAATGAATCGAATGCTCGTTTTAACTTAATTGTCTATAAAATACAACGTAGATGTTACAAACATCTTCTGTGAGAAAGTTATGCGATTTTTATATAATGTTAATTAATTTGATAATTTAATGTTTTTTTTTTGATTGGACAATTTATTTGACTTTGAGTTTTTTTATTTAAGATTAAGTTTAAAACTCATAGCTACTAAAAGTTAGCTAATACTTAGTTAGTATAACCTTGGAAACCGGCTAACGCAAACACTGAGTAAACTATTTATAGGATTCGAACAATATCGCGCCTACGCTATACTTTCCTAGATTAAATATTTTTAAGCTTTGGTTTTCAAACCAGATACGGTGGGATTGTAGGTTTATTTTCTTAAATTTTTTTTAGTAGCAGTAGAACCTGCTTAAACATGGACTTTCAATTTACTTTGAAAAGTGTATTAGTAGGTATAGTACAGTGCTGATAACCGTGATAGGTAACACCACTGTCTGCAGTTCTTATTCCTCTTCAGTTTTTATGAACCTACTGACACACTATTTTACTCAATACACTTTTTCTGATATCATAAGCTTATCTAGTTCCCAGCTATCGTAGCCTGTCAAGGTCCGTGTTCCAGTGCGCCTGGCGTCTGGCGTGTTGTGTAGGTAATATCAATAAGTTTTGTGCGCCTATTTCTACGTCCCACATACAGTCGTGATTGTACCGCATTCCTATCTAACGCAATCGAGCTGAACACTCGCGGAAGGTCGCTGACTATGCTCTTGTCATTTATTTCATATGGACATTGTTTGATACTGCTGAGGACTATGACCTTCATTGTTTTTATCTTAAAATTGTATTTCTTATTTCTCCAATATGAGGGCTCTTCGTCCATGTACATACTCACTAAACGTAGGCTTTGATTTGATCAGAGTCACGATCATTACTTTTCAATTTCAATTTATTTATTTCATATTTAGAAGATAACAATGTATAACAATTATTACAAATGTTTACTTAAATGTCTAGATTAATACTTATGTCTGAACTTGGAAAACCTGTGTTTCAGGCGATAAGGCTAAAAACAAGTACTTAATAAATAACTATGAGTAAGTTACTTATATTAAATAAAGATATGAAAACACTATATAAATCAATCAAAAACACATCACTGTGTTTCGGTTAAAGGGCACTGTAGCAAGTGTAGATAATTACTGGGCAAATGAGTCTTATGAACTAAGGTCTCAAATGAAGAGCGCAGTGCGTTGACATTTAGATCTTTGCCGAACAAAGATTTGGGTGACACTGATACTGTTATGAGCTAACGTGGCGTTTATTATCAGGCGCACGACCTGCTCGTATATTCATTACGTTGTATAAAAAAAACAATGGCTGTAAATAGTTGATTTCTTAGTTTATTTAATATTAATAAAATAAAAACTATATTTTTAGTACAATTAATAATTCCTCTGTACCTTCGTAAGACATATTTTGGAGGACCTCCTTTAGATTATTTTTACGATTTTCATGGACATGGAATAAATATTTGTATCCGTATTTAGCCTATTATAAAGAAGCGGTCCAAAGATGACGTTAAACTTGGTCGTGAAAACATGTTTTATTCCTATTTCTCTATTGCAAACTATATTTTTCCTTTTACGAGTATATTTGTTAAAGTGAATTTGATTACTTTAGTGATTATATAAACGAAAAACGCATTTTAGGAATTGTGATTATAAGGTCCGAATTATTCATTTTGCCTAGTTATTATGTATAATATTTAGCAAGTCTGAGGTAAAGTAATAAAATGGTTATATTTCATTCGAAACGAGTAGGAGATGATGCGATTTTTAAGATCTGGGTGATAAAGTGTGACCCATACAAACTTGACAATTCAGCGATACTTTTTCTAAGATCAACTACCTATGAATACCTACATACCTACTTATGAATAACTAGCTGTGCCCCGCGGTGTTACCCTATGTGTTAATGCAGGGTGTCAGCTAACTCCATACCAAATTTTATTAAAATCGTTCCAGACGTGAGGAAGTAACAAACATACACACTCACATACTCACAAACTTTCGCCTTTATAATATTAGTGTGATTAGTGTGATAGCTAGTGAAAATGATTATTTTTTCATACATACTACGCGACTTTGTCATTATTCATAATGACATACTACGCGACTTTGTCATTATTCATAATGACATACTACGCGACTTTGTCATTATTCATAATGACTAGCTATTATGCATAATCTAAAATTAATCATATTTACTGTAACATAAACACTACAGTGCTGAAGAGGAGTTCTGTGTGCTGCTTTATTACTATGTTCATTATAAATAACTGTCGTACTGTTAGTACTTTACAAAATTGGTAGAGTAGGTTAGTAGGGAAAAGAAAAAGGTGGAACGTAGACACTTAGAGAATCACTCTCTGCGCTCTCTCAATTGTAACTATTTGGGCCACCCCATGTGGTAATACTATAGGCAAAATAAACTTGTTTAATTACTTGTCAATCTGGAATACTTATATCGCAACTTTTTAAAAACAAATATAAACTTACGAAATCAAATAAATTAACACCCAGGTTTGCACACAAGTGACAACTTAGCAGTGACTCTGCAATAATAAGCAAATAATGTTTTTTTTTTCCGGGACTTTACGCATTGAAAAGCAGATAAAACTTGTTTTTTCCGCATTTAATGTTAGTAAATTATGCTGAAGCCATTTGTTAACTCTGTTAAACCCGTGTTGCGCATGCATGTAAGCTTTGTTTTCTGAGTTAGCTAAAAAAGAAAAACTGTGCCATCCGTACGATACGATTATGCCATGATCTATCTTTAGATTATACAAGTCACTTAAATAAATTAGGAAAAGGTTAGCCCCTAAAAGATTTCCAAGAGAAGAGTGTTATTCTCATAATAATAATAATAATATATTGGGACAACTCACAAAGCTATCTGATCCCAAACTAAGCAGAGCTTGTACTATGGAAACCAGACAACCGATAAACATACTTGATATATTTCTAAATACATACATATATTAAATAAATAACACCCAGACACAGAATAAACCATCGTGCTCATCACACAAAGTTTTATCCTGGGTGGGGATCGAACCCACGACCTCTTGCGTAGCAACCGGATACACTCCCACCGCGCCACAGAGGCAGTCGTAATCATAATTACTGAGTATATTACCTATCTTTACGCATTGGATCCGTTCTTTTAAGTAACTAGTGAACAGTTTAAGTTTAGTGCCTTCTGAACTAGAGGGACATACTTTAAAGCTTATGCAATAGACAATAGAATCGGGATGGAAACTGTGTCAAAAACCTTCGCGAGGTCCAGAAAAATTCCCAATGTGCGGTTACCCTTGTCAAGTACTTGTGCTAGATAGTCAGTCAGGTGATGTACGGCGTCGGCAGGCGACATTACCGTTGGCCATTAAACTGCGGCGTCTATCTACGTATACCCTTTGTCTATATATCTTTGATTGGAGTACTTACTACGTCAAATAGCTAAGGAAAACAATGTGTTCTTAAACATATTCAGTGTTTATCCTTACTAATAAACTATGTAAGAACTAATTATAAATATATAACTACTACACCTACGCAATAAGATGAAACTACAAACAAGTTGATGATTATCTAATGTTTACCTATATTTAAATACTAACTGTCCCGCGCAACTTCGTCTGCGTAAATTTTCCCCGTTTTTGCAACATTTCTCATGGCTGCTCCGCTCCTATTGCTCGTAGCGTGGATTGGTATAAATGGGCTATCCAACAGTGAAAGATTTTTTCAATTCGGATCAGTAGTTCCTGAGATTACTGCGTTCCAACAAATAAACTCTTCAGCTTTTTAATATTAGCATAGATGTGTTTGTCGTATCTTGATGGAAGGTGAATCCAGCGTAGATAAAGAACTTCTATCATCGTATAGGTTCCATACATTCATAACTACTCCCAATCGATGGCTTAATTAAATATACTGTATTAAATTTAATAAAGATTTAAAGCCTGCTGATGAAATGCTTATTATAAACTAAGTAGCTATGTAACAACGCTCAAATTGCCATAAATGGCAAAATTGCTAGTGTAACAAAAACAAATTCATTACTTTGACATTTTTGTTTCATTTGAAGTATATCAAGTAGGTACTACATCAGTACACGTTCGTATGTAAACTAGGATCCTGATAATTTCTTTACTTTCTCCTCTGACATACTTTCTGTAGGTACCTCCAGTTTTGAAGATAACTGTTGTTACATGAATTCCCATACATATGTGATCATGATTGCTTATACAGTTAAAACAACAAATTATTAAATTCTTTACATGCTTAATTATAAGTATAACCGAGTCTTATTTGCGTGTAATTTTGTTAGATTTTTTTTCCACTAAGGTTTTAACGGGTTCATACTTAGATTATTTATTTATTTATTTTGTATTGTATATATGTATTTTAAATTACGATCTAGTCCTAAGACTAATTTGGAAATTATGTTATATCTAAGTCAAGTTCCAATTTGTCCATTGTCACTTTTCTCATTGTTTCTGATAAATGGAAAGACACTCTGTTCTTTTGTTCTTTCTCCTCTGTATTTTCCTCGTATGGTTGGAAAATTTGTTCTAGATGCTGAGCAAATCTATGTGTTTTCTGTTTGTTATTAATTGCCCAAGTTCCATGCATTTCCTTGATAGAAGGAAAGTGCACAAATAGGTTTATTAGTATTTTTTGCGACTTTCCACAACGAATACTCTGCAATGCAGGTGATAAACATATCAACCCATATGATGTACCACTGCTGGGCACAGGTCTCCCCAGTAGAATCTAGTTATTATAGATGCAGGTATTCCTGTATATAAAAAAGTCAATTGCGTCTGGAATCTTACTGGTATTAGTGGGCCAATAAGTTGGTTTTCCGGTTGATAAAACGTTGCATGTCATATCTCTAATGGCATAAAGTATGTCTTTACATTTTGTTATTAAAGTGACCCCCTAATATGGAGTTGTGTCCAAGATCTTTCAAAAGGGATTTATATTGCTCTGTTTTCAGGGCATACTTTGGTGAACAGTATATTGCCGCTATAGTGGCTTGATATCGTTTGGTTTTAATAGAAACAGCCACAATTCGTACGAACTATTCATCACATACATACTCTACATGGTGGTTAATGTTAAATTGAATTTACAATGGAAAAAAAATATTGATTTCTTAAAAAGGGTATTGATTTCTTTTCGTGTGGGTAATAAAGTTTGTCTACAAAAGTATGCAATCTTGCACTTCGATGATGTCATCAAAACTGTAACATCGTGTAAATTGATCGATGCTTGATACAAAACTATTTTAATGTGCTACCTACTCTTTCTAATTTTAAACAGAAGCTTTTCCTCGTACCCTGAAGTGATAAATCCAAAAGATAGTTACAACCTGTTCATAATCTATTGAAACTAATGACATATTTTTTTAATTTCAGGCGAGCCTGCGACAACTGGACCTGTCTCTACTGTCAGAGCTGTGGACCTTGAGTGAAGCGATGGCGACGTGGCGACGGCAGCTCGAGCGCGCGCCGCGCCTCCGCCCCGCGCCACCGCCACCACCGCCCCCTCACTATCTCAGAACCTAAACAACAACAGAATCAATGACAAGTTGAGTCACAATCAAACAATTAGGTACTAGACACAGTGGATCTAAAATCAATGAAGGCATTACCAGATTCATGAGCCGATGTGGATATTCGGTACAGTTTCCCTGCACTAACCTGTCTCTGACCTACATCGAATAACAATGTTTCTTTAAAGCACCTAACACGAACTAAGTTATTAAGTTAGTCTTTCAAAACAGTGAAGTGATAGCTGCCCACCGTCAGTGACTGCTTCTGGTGTTTTCTGGTTCTCCCAAAATACATAAAATAGCGATTTTAATTGTTTTAGTAAATCAGAACCATCGACAAGAACGGTAGTGATAATGTGTTACATTAACTGTGTTGATATTTGAAACCATTCATTGTATTTATTAAGTTAATAAAATTTTGTAAATAAATTATTGTTGTGATTGATTTGATAGTGCCTTATTTTTTTTACCGTGACAATAACACCATACGCGTACATAGATATTTTTTCGGGGGGAGTCAGTCCATGTGTTAAGACAAGAGTGTCAGACTTGCTCGACAGATGGAATATGCTCCTTGCTTACAAAATAGGATCGGCAAATTACGAGTCAGATTATATTTAGGTTTACCTAGGAATCCAGGAGACGGGGTTTGAATCCCTCTGATCTCCCTCACCCACGCATAACACAAAGATGTCCATAGTACTCCATGGACAACCTTAATCTATTGTACACATCCAATTTGGCTGCGATACATAAAACTGGTACTCTTTCAGTCGACCCCGGATCGACCATACCTCCTCATCGGAACGTCATGTGGTTCCTCTGATATCCATTTCGCTTTAGTAACTCCGGAACATGTGTGAGCTGTCTATCCTTAATAGCCCCAGGCACACAAATGTCATATTATGCTGTTTGCAAGCAATTTTATCACGTGATGGCTACGGTATTTCCGTCAATTTCTCCAGAACGAAACCCAAACGCATAAATTATTCGGTAGCACTAGGTATCATGTGATCACGGAATGTTAGATTGCGGGCAAATCTGACATCCAGGTCTTTTAAAGCCCTCCTGATCAGAAGTTTTAAGTAGCAGAACGTCCAACATCACGATACGTCTAATAAGCAGTAAGCCAAATTAACGAAATGTTCATGTAGCAAAATGTCTAACTATCAGATGGTCTGGATAGCCGAACATCTTTTCTTCTGTTTTTTTTTTATCGAAATTAGCTTTACAAGAATGTTCAATTAACTGACAAATTATCTTGTTTCCTACTTTGTTAACGTCTTCATTGACTAAGGAGCCCGTATTTATAATTGATTTATTATAATGCCATGTCCGTTTCCCTGCCGGTGTAAGTATCCAGACATTTTGAGAATTTGTCGATTTCTCGCTAAACAGACTAGGCTTACTGCTCATTAGACGTTTTGCTATTTAGACCTTTTGATTAGGAGCCTTTTAAAGTTGATGGACGAGTTATGCGGTCGCCATATTTTATAATCTTATTCTAAGTATTGGCTGCCGCATCCGACCGAAAAGTGCATAACATTTACTAGTGTTGAATCTCATTCTATTCGCAAGGCTTCATTACAGCACAGCACCGATATCGTGCTGCAATGCAAGTCAGGGTTTGAGGTCGTCTGAGTACCTACAACAGGCAGCGACCGTGCCGTAGAACGGTAGGAAGTTCATTAACCATCACTAAGAACAATAAGGTGGGTCTCAAAATCGAACCCTGACTTAGGCACCTTTCCCAACAACGATTAGCGAGAAGCGAGTGAACTATTAACTACAAAAGAGTTGGCGACGTGTAGTTCTGACAGTTTTGTTGCTGGGCTATAAGCGAGTGAACGAGTGCGACGGGCGATAACTCGCTACACTTGCTAGGGGCTGTCGAGACCAGAGATGAGCGTTAACTAATTTTCGTTTGTAGGTACTTACAGTACGATCAACGTAACTAGACCGGACTGAAGTAGGCGACAAGTGGTTGCGCAGATGCATTTTTTGGAAGTAAATGGTGACAGGAAGCGGAGGGCGGGGGCGGTAACTAAACCAAGAGGATTAGAGATGCGATTACGCATTACATTGTCATAATTGGACGTAGTTCAGCAGAAAGGACTTAATCCACACAAAGTTACTTTTGAGTTATGGACGTTTGAAGTTTGAACTGTCATTACTCTAATACAAAGTTTCTTGTTATTTGTTAATTGTTTCTTTTTTGTAAAATAATAGTTTATATTGTATTTTCATATCAAGTTAGTTATATATTTTGCAATAGATTTCGAGATATTAAGTTAAATGTGGATTGAGTCCTTACCAGTAAACTTAACTTTATAAATACAGATACTTTTTTTTTATTTCTCAGAACCGACTCATAAGTATCCCTTGACTAAAAAATCATTTATTAAAAAAAATAAAACCAGTAATATCATAGAAAAGTGATACATTTATTAAGCTGAAACACAACATTTTCAAAGTATCATAAAATCGTCAGTATAAAATTATAAAAAAATAAGAAAAGCAACAAAAATGAGCGCACATATCAACCAGTCTCATCATCGAAGTCAAAATCAAGAGTTGGTCCGTATCCATCGACGTCCTCTCTAACATTGCTATTTCCCTTAAGGTTGTAAAATGCGTGACAGTCTTCAGGTATTAAATTGTACATAGATTTGAGATCATTGAGCTTTGCTTCAGGAATGGGTTTTCCCTGGGGCCAGAGAACTTCAAAATCTTCTTCTGAAAATGTCATTGGAACACCTCTGTTTCTTTTCGACAAATCCAGTTTTTGAATGTCTCCACTCTCTGATATCATAGTAATTATGTGTTCTTCTTCTTTGTTCAATAAAATCTGTTTAGTTTTTAGCCAGTTTATTTTATTTTTGTTTACACAAATTTTGCGGTTAACTATTTTTTTTTAAATTTTTTTTGTACTTAAAAAATCTTGCGTTTTCATTCTTGTAACTTTAAGGGGATTTTTCTTTTTAGAGATTTTCATGACGTTCATGTATTCTTCTATGGTGTAAATTCGCTCGTGATGCTTAAGCTCACACTCAATCTTACTGAAGTCTGTATCATTCGGCAAAAAAGAGTGTCCGGACTCTAAATATTTAAACGTTATCGTCCTAAGATTTGAGTGGCTATTAAGTATCGTTTTTAACATAAGGATTATTTTAATATTCCTATTTTGGCCTCCGCAGCAGTCGCTCCAAAGAGCCAAATTTTCTACGCCAGCTCTCAGATTATATTTAATGAAGTTAATAAGGCACGAGCCAACTTCTTGGGCTCCTCTTCCGGCTTCCCCTTCAACCCAGACATTGCATAAAAGATTTTTAAAGTACCTAACCGTTACGGCGAAAAAAAGGAACTTGCGTTAACCGTTTCTCTATTAACTAGTTACTTTCTTTAACGCATTGAAAAATGAGCGTATCGTTTTTAAGCGTTTGTTCGAAAAACAATATCGTTATTAGTAAAAAAGAGTTAGACACGGTTCGTTTATTCGTTAATAGACCTTAGTGATCACAGGACAGGAGCAAAACATTGAACGCCGCAGACCCACCGTGTAAACACTGCGCAAAACTTAAAAAACAAAACGCTTATACTTGTTTTTGCGATTTACGTTTCTTAACGATTTTGTTTCTTTCGTCTAGTTTGTTAAAATCACCAACGAAAGTGACCGTTTTTAACACGCTTTTGTTAGCTTGGTTTATGTGTAAAACATACATACAAAAGCGTGTTAAAAACATGTATGTAACGGAATCTTTGAACGTGCTTTTTATCTATTATTTGAAACACGCTTTTGTAATTAGCTGAACTAAGTTAAAAAAAATATCGTAAAGCAGCGTGGGGTACTTGCTAAGGTACCTATTATATACAACTATCTGTGCCCGCGACTTTGTCCACGTGAAGTTGCAGTGCTTCTTTCTCCCTATAGACGTTAGCGTGATGATAAAACGTAGCCTAAGTTACTCCTTACATCCTCAGCTGTCTGACAGTGAAAGTTGCGTAAAAATCTGTCCAGTAGTTTTAGATTTTACCCGGAACAAACAGACAGAGAAACAAAAAAATATTGTTTTTGTTTTAAGTACCATAATTAAATACCTACTTTCCTATGTATTTAGTAAAAAAAAAACTGTTATATTGGCAATACAAACAGACACTTCAATTGTATTTATTTGTATAGGTGACTGAAAGACTTAGGTTATACCACGCTAGTATATTTTCTAAATCTATACTTATCCAATATCTCATATGACCAATATCTTTGAATAACATATTTACAATTATTGACATCTAGCACTCCCACGCATTTATACGATAAAATTATTTTCTACTTTGAACTCTTAATAAGTACCTACATGTTATTATATTTATATTAGTTACACTTGATTTTCTGAACTTATAGAAAATTATTTTCTACTTTTTAAACAGCTAATTACAAAAGCGGTTTTTTAGTAAGCATTTCGTTTTGTTAACTTAAAACTAGTCAACGACCTATCTATTCTCTCGGCGAGGGTTGCGAGTGTTCGAGCGAGTGTTGCTAAGCGATCTATCTTTAATAGCTATCAACTATTAATATATGTATCTCCTTTGTTTACACGTGATCTACATAAGTATGTACGATAAAATCGCTACTCGCTACTCTTTTTCTCGCTGATGGTCGGACTTGCCTTATTCTTAAAAGCGTTTGTTAGGGCTAGGGTAGACTCATGACTTCATGAGTGGAGTCATGGAGTTCAAAACTTTCGGCTCCAAAACGACTACAATATCAAGCCTGACAAATTGCTGGTGATTGCGGAAATAGTCTGCAAGTTGCCGGAGAAGTCCAGATATTTTGTAAGAATCATTCGCGATTTGATGTTTTTGTTGGTTTATCCCATTGACGTGGAGACCAGGACTGTGAGGAAAATTAAACCCGAAGAATGGGCATCACTAAAATGTAAAAAAAACAAAGCATTATACTCGATGTTTTCTTACTCGAATTAGGTATACAAATATTCGAATAAACATAACTCGAGTTAACTTGTTTGGCTCAGTTTCATTGGTTACCAAAGTGAGCCAAACAAAAGAAACCGGCTACAATGAGGACAAAACTAAAAGTTTTTATCCTTTTGCTTTTCCATTGGCAATTACGAATAATTAACTATCCGTGTCTATCTTCATAGTGACGTCACGTCATTCATATTAGTAGTTTTTAATCTGACCTTTTTTCACTCTGTAAGTATAAATCATAAGCTCCATACACATACATATCAACCCATATGATGGCCCACTGCTGGGCACGGGTCTCCCCAGTAGAACCTACTGGTATGTAGATCCTGGGGGTAATTGCCATAATCGCAACGCTTGGCGAGCGGGTTGGCGATCGCAGTAAGGCTTTAAGTACGCAGAGGACGCTGCTGCCCGTCCTCCGGGGTGAAATCCCTTAGTCGCCTTGACGACACCCACGGGAAGAGATGGGGTGGTACTATTCTTAAGCCGGCACCACACGGCACTATACACATAACATATTTAAATTTTAATAAGTACGAACAAAGTTACCCGCTCTATAAAACGGCTGGAGCCAAAAGACCGATATCTGACTTACGAACTCCTATTATTTTTCTTCTGTGAGAGTAGAATAGTTTGACACAATTCAATTCTGTCTCTGAAAATAAACAGTCCAGTCCTCTGTAATTTTTTCTTTGTATTTGCGTACATAATTGGTTTTTATTAATTAATGCTATAACTTAATCTAATTTAGTAATTATCGGATGATAATTTAAGAACAGCAACCGATGTCAAATTCCTCTGTATTGAAAGTACAACAAGACTCTAAAGACGAGCACCCGCCGTCAAAGATATCTGAATCAGTAAAGGTAAGTAAAGTTCATATTCTTGCATAAAAATAAACAGATGCTATATTAGGAGATTTGGAATAGGGTTGCGTATCTTGCGCACTTCTTTTATCTAAGACGAAGTTTATAATTCAGCGTACCTATCGTTCTATGTTTCAGAAAATTATATCAATGGAAAAAGAGAATGAAGCTAATGCGAATAGGAAATCTAGGATCGACCTCAATGCACTTCCTACTCGCCAGTATCTCGATCAAACCGTGGTTCCAATATTACTACAAGGACTCTCTTCATTAGCCAAGGAGAGGCCACCGGACCCTATCAACTACCTAGCTGCATACTTACTAAAGAATAAAAGCACCTTTGAGAGCAGCAACTCTTCTAACAACAATCCACCATCAAACCCACAACCATAATACTGTTATAGTTTTAATTTGTATAGTATTATTATGCATATTGAAATAATTTTTAATATTTGGTTATTTCATTTGGCAAAGACTGTTGAATATCAAAGATATTAATCTGAAATACACCAAGATTACAGAAAATTGTAACCATACTGGTTTTTATCGCCTACTTGATAAGTCAACTGAATTTATTTTTGTAACTGGGGATACTTACACTTCTGTAATTGTCTCACTTCAACTAAAAACTGATGGCTGCAATGCTTAAGTCTCGGTTCTTCAAAAAACAATGGTCAGCAGACAAGTGACAAACAATTTATATTCTAAGTAGCTTTTCCCTGTGACTGCATGCTTTGATTTTTATAGCCTACCTTCCCTCTTGATGCACACCCATCATGATTAATGAACTACAACAGTGTTCTGCAAATGATGTGCCGTGGCATACTGGTATTCCATGGAGGTGTGGCGCAAAATTTATATAAAAGGATTTTAGGCAAAAAAAAACTTAACGCCACATTTACATTACTGTAAAGTTTAGTCTCTAAATCTATTAAGTAGGTAGTTTTTGCAAGAAAGAACAACAGGCGGAGGGATCCCATCTAAACTTTCGGATTTCTAAAATATTAGTAGTAACTAGGACAATAAATCCACACTGACGAAATGATGGGTTGTCCAATTTGCTTGCCAACTGTGTAAGGCACCTGTCTCAGCAACGGCGACAAAGCGAGTAGCGAGTAGATTCCATGTAAACAAAGAGGTACAGTTATTAATAGTTGATTGCTGATTGTGCACACTGCCGGCGAGCTCAATACTGCATCTCTTTTGTTTACACGGACAGGATTTACAGTATACATTTTTTGTATATTTCTATTTTTTTACAAATTTTAATTTACAAAATCGCTACTCGCTTCTCGCTCGGCGGTGGGACAGGTGCCTTAGCGTGTTTAATCTGCTAGTCAAATAATTGCTCAATTCACACCAACCCCGTATTTGAGTCCAATTTTTTTTATTCACAATGCTTTTATATCTATTAACGTAAGTCAAAGATTGCTTCTATCAACCATCCATAGAGTCCATACAATTAACTACTTACTCATTTATGACCCTTTGATTACATAAAGTACCTAAGCATGTTTTACATGCTTTTGGGAGGAATGTTATTGTGCGTTCATCATGATGTGTCCTAGGGCTTCTCAATGTTGGCGCCACTGCGCGTAAGCAGGATAGATATAAAATGTATACCAGCTTCAGATAATAGGTCTATATGATGGGTAATATTTCAGTTTATTGCCTAAATCTGAAAAATTCAATAATTAAGGTCAAGTAGGGGATTGTGTCACATTTTTAAATTGCACCCTTTTAATAACGCCTAAACCCCTCTTTACTAACCGCTATCTTATGAGACTAATGCAACACCAACACTGAGCATTTGAAAGCATGAAACATTTATTACATCTTGAAAAATGCTCCCGGCAACATCCATGTCTCATCTCGCCTCTCCACTGACACTTGACACTGGGACGTAAATATTTTATCGTGCGCGAGTTTTTCTACCTTCTTAAAGTGTAGTGTAGCCAAAATAAATATAAAAATCTGCGTAGTTGGGTTAATATTATGGTTACCTTATAGGGTAAATAGTCCATTGAAATGTTACATTTTTAGCTATTTATAACTTTTTTATTTATAGTTCTACGACAAAAAGTTGCTGGACCAAAGTTGTAGAGAATTTAATTTGCAACAAAAAATGTTAACAAATGTTTTTATCAGATAAATAGTTTAAGAAATATATCGAAAAAACCATTTCAACTCCTATTTTCAAGATGGCGGCCGTGGGACAAGGGTGGCGACCCCACAAACTTGGTTTTAGCTTTACGATGACCCCAAACATTAAAAAAAAAAATGTTCCTCTAAAAAACGCAACCCCAAATGTAACTTTTCAATGGACTAAAATGTTAAGTGAACAATTGGCAACAGCATGGTATATACAAGTTGGTACTATTGGATAATAGTAGGTACTAACTTTTCGGTCAGAGGACATATAATTGTGAACGAACAATATTTATATAGGTACATTCCTTTTTGGAATAATTAATACATTCCTCCAAGACTTTGCTTCATTTTAAGGGAAAATTTTTGAATAATCAAAAGTTTCCTAAAATGATGATGATATGACTGTATTGATGAAGTAATTTGGTTCGATATAATAAAATAAATAAACCAAGACTATTGAGTGTCTTTATTACTCTAATTAAAAATATAATTTTAAGTACTACCCTGTACTACTTACCTATACCTTAGGTATGTTTAATATGTTATACATATCATACAAGTATCTTAAAGTACCCACCTATAGGGAGGGTCTAGTTCTTTAACGCATGTATGGTGAATGTTAGATTTAGTATCTTATTTAAAATTAAGTAAGTACATGCATATTTAAGTTAAAGCGCTGTCCTGCTTTATTGGAAGAATAACAATAAAATCTATTCTATGATTGTAAATTTAATATTTTATATCTTTTTCCATTTAGCTTCCAATGCCAAAGTAAGTAAGTATAATGTACATAGGTACATTATAATGGTATTTGCCCAAAATTACTTGGCACTCGATGCACTGCTATGATGTTGCAGTAGTTGTCTGTGAGAATGAGTCCTTTATCATTAATTTGTAATTCACCCACTGACTGATGTTGCTGCTCATATCACTAATTCAGTTAACTCTGTAAATACCCATTGCATGCTCATTTATACCTACTTATAGGTGGGTACTATTTTATAGAATATTTTAATACCTACTAGAATAATAGAACAATAAAAATAACTTATAATCGTTTTTTTAAGTGTACGTACCTAGGTACCTAAGTAATTAAAACATTCTTCGCTTCAGTAGGATTAAAAATATAATATGGAAAGCTGCGCCACCCTCGATTCGATTTGGCCGTGCGTATCCGTCGTCTGACTTATATCACTCAATCGGAGTGAACTTTTCTCTAGGTATAGGTATATAGCCGGGTCCACACTAGGCGCACGGACTCGCGCGGCAACCTTGATATTCGGCTCGCGAGGCAGCCTCAGTAGTTTGCCGGGAAACAGAGGCGTGCCTCGCGAGGCAGGCCGAGCCATCAAAAGGCTGACTAAGGCACCGACAACCGACCCCGAAGCCCGCTCAGCCAAAGCTGCCTGAGCCGCATCTACACTGACCGAGCATTAGGCTCTCGGGGCTGTCTCGGAAACCGTGTTCGGTCGGTATGGACCTGGCTAATGATGCGCGACGGGCACGGCCAAGTAGGCTGATCTATTAGTTGTATTACGTTGGCACGTCTGCCTTCACTTCAGATTCCTCTAAAAACTTCTGTCTATGCAACAGCCAAGAATCGTTATCATTGCCACCTTCGTCCTCAGCCTCCACGTATGGAAGTTCAAAGGCCAGGATATCGGTTTCGACGCTCTCGTCAGTGAGGGATGGCATGGAATCGTGAACAGGTAGAGGGACGGCCTCCGGTGGAAGGAACTCGGACATGTAAGCCGTCACGTTGCGAGCACGCCATGTTGCAATCTTGCCTGAAATTTTGAGAAGAATCACATTTACGATTTACCTAAGTATTAAAACATCAATAATTTTACCTAGGTGCCTAAGTACTCTACATCACAATCAAAACGGTGCACGGAGGTGGTCTGATTAATGTTGGTGGAGATAAGTGTCTTATTTAACGAGTTGGATCTTCTGCGTGTGAGTAGATAGGTAGGTACGTCTTTTGGTTAGGGCTCCATTCGAGAGCCACAAGTACCTAATCATGTGCGATCCAATGTTGATATATGGAAAGTGAAGAAGAATAGCGTCTGTGAAATAACTCTAAAATGGAACAACGGTCCACAAGTTCGTTTCACTTAGGAACACAAGAATTAGCTACAATATTCCGAAGCGTCCAGTGGTGACCCTACATACCTACATTCCTACTGATAAGCAGGCTAGGTAATACCTATCGGTAATGGAACTTCGCTGTTCTTACCAGTTGTCTCATCGAATTCAGTTTCTTCCTCCTCTCCCATTTTTTCCTCCTTGACTTCATGTTCATCTTTCTCTTCCTCTCCCTCGCCAAGTTCCTCGAAATTTGGATCGTTTATGAGCATATAGAACCCGTGTTGCATACAATTGGTGTCGAAGACAAAGCACCCTGGGCCTTTAGGCTTTCCTTTTAGCCAAGCACCGTGATAGCGATACCGGGGGTAAATAATTTGTCCCGGACCTTGAATAGTTCCGTGCAACCAAGTTCCCATGAACTTAATCTGCCACTGAGCGTAAAAATACGTCCCAAGCCCATGTCTTTGTCCCTTGAACCAGGCACCTTCATATATGTCGCCATTCGGATAATAGTAAGCACCGAATCCTTGTTTTAAGTCAAATCGCCAATCTCCTTCATAGCTCGAACCATCAGGGTACACCATGCGTCCGACGCCATACTTCATGGCTCGACGCCATTCACCTGTAACCATTAAATGTAAGTAAACTGTTTATTTCACAATCCATGGAACGAATTGAGCGTGCCTTCTCGGTTATCAGAGATTAGTTTTAGATTTACCTACATAGATATCTATTACTTACGTACATACGTGTTTCTAAATATTATCAAGTAAAAGACCTTTCGAATTCAAAACTGTGTAGCATAGATATCTGAATATCTGGTGGAATTATAAAGGTACCTACAAAAGCATATAGGTATAAGTTATGTGATACCTACTTAGGTACATAGGTAATGCTTTCCTTTACTAGTACTGCCTGATAGACTCTATAACTGGATATTGCCTTCCGTAGGAATCGACCAATGGCGTTCTTGTTTTAGTTCCTAACTGCAACGACATGAACGAAAGGTATTTACGCGAATGTCATTGCCGTTAGTCTATTTCATCGCCCAGTTGGTTCTTTTGCAAAACTGTTTAGCTAGTTCCTAAAAACAAAAGTAGGTAGGATGTCAAACGTCCTACCTTTTTTGCTAAAAGCGCCTAGTTATAGTTACCTTCGTATCTGCATCCATTTTTGAATATGTACAGGCCTTTTCCATTTCTCTGGCCGCGGCAGTAGCAGCCTTCATAGAAATCTCCGTTTGGCAATGCGGCCCAACCATGACCATGTCTCTCACCATCCATATTGCGACCTCCAACGTAGATCTACATTCAGAGACATATAATTTTAAGTAGAGTAGGTACGGATAAGTAGTGTTCGATAAAATCATACATATTAATATCATGATACAGAAGATTTATAGACCAGTGACTTTTGCAACCTGGTCTACATTTGATACATCGACAATGTAATTTTGTATAACTTTTTTTTTTTAATAATATTTAGGTACACAAAAAATTTGAAGTATAAAAAAACATTTAAAACAAAACTACACAAAAACATTTAGGTAAAACAAAACTACCTAGAGCAAAGTATACCTATACTTACATATATTTTTTAAAAAAGACTACCCACGCCCTATGGTACAAAGCCCATAGTGTCGCGGGGGACGTTACAAACAAAAACTAACGAGTACAAACAACACCCAGACTAGAAACCAATATTTATGAATCTCCCAGCGTTCTGGCACGAATAAGAATTGAACCCACGACCTCTTGCTCAGCAGTCGTGCACATACCTACTCACTGCGCCACGGGCACCGGCCATCGAGGCAGGCATTAAAGAACAGTATCTTAGTAATACGGCATGCAGTTTTAAAGTACCTATGTCTATTTAGTTATCCTTGTCTTCATTTACATTCACCAAACACACTAGTTCGGTCAATAAAATTATTATCTACTGTCACTAACTTGATGATTTTAAAATAGTGGCCCATGAGTTTCTTGGTAGCTTCTTCACTAGAAGTCTATTATACAATAAATAGCTATTTTACGTAAAATGGTTCCCACTTATCTACCTATAGGAAGGTACCACCTAGGCAGGCACTTACACCAATAGTATCAACATCTTCAGGTCCCTCTCCTTTCTGTTCAGTTTGAGCCATAGTGTATATTTTATTTACTTATATTTTATGTACCGTGATCTTAAAACATTAAAATATTGGCGAAGTATTTTTGTAACTGAACGTAGTGGTACATAACTGACAGATAACATGTAATGTCAAAATTGTTTCAAAACGTAATAGGCCCATACCAAAGAGAATTTATCATTCCCTTTGGTACGGGCCTTTAGTCTAAACCTAGGTTTAGGGAGGTAACCTAGATTTAGTTACCTTACCAGTATTTAAATCAGGGATTCCCAATAAAAGGAAAATGAGATATACCTACAAAGGAGGAGGGGAGGGGTGTTTCAAACCCCAAATCCATTGTCTTTTCCTTTTTTTAAAACAATACATAATTAAACATTTATTTAAGTAGCTAGGTATAATTAATTAAAATAAACAACAATAAACAGAAATAGCTTTATTTCTCGCATACCCAAATCTGAATAAATTAATAACACACTAATAATAATTAAAGTGAAGCAAGCTATGCAAATGAGCGAGTCGAGTGAGCTGGGATAACTTAGAACTAAAAAAATGCGTGGGAATCTATGACTGACTAGACGCTGGACATTCGTTGTGTACATATTTACCTATTAATAATAATGATCTCCTAACCGATTTCGGTTGTGTCGGATTTCCGTCCCATCGGACTAAAGAGAGAGATTAGGCGCAGGACCGACGCGTTAACGTGCTCTCCAAAGCACGGAGGGGTTTTACAATGTTCAAAGCGGTTACCCATCTATGGACCACCCATGTGGTAACTTTGCTTATCCTCGCAGATGAATCGATCATCGCCACCGTCGTGGTCGTATTATACCTAAGTCTATTAAGTGTATGTATGTCCTACATATTGTATCAAAAGCGAGTATTATTATTTTTAGTCAGTTTAAAAGATACATACGAGTATCCGTCTAAAAGATACGAAAAGATGCATTTTTTAATCAGTTCCAGCGACCAACTTATGAGTGGGTAAGCATTATCTTTG
Organism: Herminia tarsipennalis; assembly: GCA_945859575.2. NCBI lineage: Eukaryota > Metazoa > Arthropoda > Insecta > Lepidoptera > Erebidae > Herminia > Herminia tarsipennalis. Next base: position 23,954,735 of record OX243834.2, on the reverse strand, counting down.
AAGATAGTTTTAAATATCTATCAATCCACCTAAATAGTACCAATGATATATAACTCATTGGTGCCTATCTACTCAAAATTTCGTTAAAAGAGTGTTCAATGTTAAGGTTATCAAAATCTAAATAAATTAATGATAGAGCTAAGTTCTGAAAATGGACATAAAAACATTAGATTAACCAGCTCACAGGAAAATCACAGACAATTCCAATTATTTAAATAGCCTCGTAAACAATTTTCTTTTTTTTTAATATAAAATATATGTATTAAATTCAACAATTAAAAGCAAAAGTTAATTTCGAATGATAGTCAAGGAAGTAATTAATGGAAGAACATATCTAAATGTACCTTAAAATTTATCATTGCTTAAAATTATGCTTTACATTAGTAATTTTGTACTTTATGGTTCCGCGCGGCATTGTTGTGGCAAGTAATACGTCAACATCTCACTCGTCTCCTATGGCCTAAAACTAACTTAATTCAATCACTTTTACATTTATGAGGTCAACATGGTTCTTCTCTGTAGGCCACGTCTCGAGACGCGGCGGCACCCATGACCTCGATCAAGTCGAATTCCATCTGCGTTTATTTTGTACAACTTTTTACTCACTCGTTCACCTTATTACGATAACCACTTTGACACTAAACTAGAAAACAAATGATTGTTTACATTATTCATTAGCGCGGCGGTGCTTGCGGTGGGCCATCTTCCAGCTTGCCCCACACTACGTTGCACATTTCTCTCACTAAGGCTTGCTCGCCAGAGTCTAAGTCAGGGGCTGGTCTTCTACGCTCCCGTTCGACGCGCTCTCTCACTTCCAGGACTTGTAGAGCTCGTACTACAGCCTCTGGTCGTTCGTTGCCTGCACCAGCATTTCCAACACCTTTCTCTGCTTCTAATCGCCGAACTTTCTGTTCTAAGTCCCTCACGTACTGGACAGTTCGTTCCGCTAGCTGTGGATGTGTGATGGGTACGGTAGGGACAGCGCGTGAGCCCTCCTCGGCATTGGTCCCGCTGCTGCTGCCGTCGCCGTCGTCCCTCTCTCTGCCAGGTGCTCGCCCACAATTTACACAGGCACTCCTCTCACGCTCCTCGTCTAAGTACAGACACAGCTCTTTTAACTCTAAATTATCACGGATAAGTTCCTGCTGTTTATCATCTAACTGCCTTAATTTATTCTGATAAGCAGACACCTCTTGCCTCATCACAGACGCTGTGTATCTACCGAACCTCTGCCACTCTCGAGCCAACTTCCTACCCTTCTGTCTATCGTCGTCCAGAAAACAACATAGATCTCGTAGTTCCTGATTGTCATCGCTCAATCGACGGTTGGCTTCCTTTAACGCTTTTATCTGTGCCAAAAGCGCTTGAATCTGTCGCTTTTGATCGGTTGAACCTCGAGGCCCTTCAGGTTCGACGCGTTTGGTGAACTTGAGCATATCTGCGGATCGTCTGTGAAGTTGTTCTTCCTCGATGTTGCGTTGAGCTCGTTGTATGTCGTCGGCACTCCTCGCTCTCGCAGTAGGTTCCACAGGTTCGTGAACTAACGCTTTCGTTACTATTTCAGCAGAGGGTCGCGTCATGCGGTTTGTTCCCGATGGTTGCGGATAGCCCGGGTAACCTTGAGGATATTTCGCCAGATGAGGTGGTCCTCCACCATATGATATTGGAATTGGACCGTGAGTTCCCAGAGGATACGGTAATTTACTGGGATCGTTTGACTTTCCTGCGTATGGCAGTTTATACTCCTTGGCGGACGGGTCGACAGTGACTAGCTTGGGGCCGCTTGCGGCCAACGGAGGCGGGTGATAACGAGGTGGAAAGTTGACCGGTTCCGGCCCCTGTTTACCTAGTTGCTGCTTCTGTTTATTAAATTGGCCTGCGTTCTGATTAATTGACATTGTCGTGGAGCCGATACGTTTTCGGCAACCAGCTCAATCAACACATCGCTTTGTGTTCGAGGAGTTTATTCCGAATCCGCAGCTCATGTCTGTACGAAAGCCGAGACGGCATGAGTTCAACGATTGGTCCTTGAATGAACAGAGGTGGGGAACGCCGCCGGCTGCGTAGGCTGTAGAGCGTGGCATTCGCGCAATTAACTCAACCGTGTTTCTCCGTGTAACCAAATGCACTTGTCAAACACTTTGCGTATGTATGAACTGTTATTTACTAAAACTATACTTCAATACAAACAAAACGTGCGTTTTATATAATGTTGTTTTCAAAATCAGGTTATGCGTGACCGTGTGTATGAAGGCACAACACGGGCGCGCGCGGGGCGCGTGTCTCGGACTGGCGCGACTGGCGCGGGCGGCTCGCCGGCGCTCCATCGCCTCTACCTGCGGAGGCTGCTGCGCGCCCCGCTCTACCGCACCTCACCTGTATACCTGTCCACACACAGACAAGCCCGCTCTCATTGAAATGTTGTTCGTCACATAACGACGACGAACACGCATACTACCATATCTTTGTCACTCAAAGACGCGCAGGAGTACACACAATGCGATCGATCTCACGTATCTCTTGTCTTAGTTCTATTCATTTTTCTGAAATCATCGTGTTTTAAAAAAGTTAATATGTTATGTATATGGCTATGCTGGTTCTTAGCTCTAGGTAGGTACTGCGCTAAGTAGTCAAATATAATATAGGGCAGCAGAAGATACTTTTATGGGGATCGCGAAAGTCTGAACCAATAGGATTGAAATTCAAACATCTAAATTCATCATGGATCACTTTTGTCAGGCTTGTTTAGGCCTAGTTGCCGATGTTAAGCTATATACCTATCTGGCTGGATAGTTATTAAAATTATCCCACAATTTTGTCACGGTCTTGTGCTGCTGTATGAAGGTAACTATGTGGTTATTTAACAACCATCTACCTATTTAGCCTAGAGGCTGAACAGTAAAACTATGTACAGTGTTATACTTAAACTTGCGAAGTCTTTTAAAAAAAGGTTTTTTCTTTCCTTCCCTACTATCTAGCTCAATTCGATCAACGGAGTGAAGACACGGCTTTTTAGCCGAGTTTTCACTCCGTTGACTTAAAAAAAGTATATGAGAGTATACCGTCAGTGGCAGACCCAAGATTTTGTTTTGTTGCGCAAAATTCGAACAATGACGATACAGGACAAGCCTGACCCCGCTTAGGGACGCTAGATTTAGGTTAAAGCATACATACACACGAGGACACAGATACTGTTGTGGATGAGCCACTTAATCCCGTCGTAGTCGGTCATACATAAGTGCTTGTATGAGCTTCCTGGCGTAAATAAATAGCAAAATGTTTATTATGGCTTAACGCAAGTGATGGCATTATTTTGACAGGCGTTCGTTCAAGTAAAACGTAACTAAGTAAATCAATTTTTATATAATAGCAACAGGCCTCGGAGTCGCACAAGTACCAGAGACACAAATAAATCTTATGAATCACTCTGTCTATTGGTAAAAATCGACAACAATAACGTTCAGACGACATGACATAGGCCTTATTACTATAGAGTAGGTACTACACTTTATACATGTTACCTACCTTATAGAATTTTATAAGCTACGGGTCTTAATCGCATAAATATTTTATTTTAAGGCTAAATACCTTTGTTTATTGTACCGTATTGCAACGTCGGGAAATAAACAAAGGTATTTAGCCTTAAATAAAATATTTACGCGATTAAGACCCGTAGCTTATAAAATTCTATAATGTGTACAAATCGCGAAAGTGTACGAACATATATATTACATTACTAACTGTTGCATGCCATGCAAAAAAATCTACGCGGATGAAGTCCGCGTAGAATATTTTCAATAAAGAAATTTTTTATCTAAAAATTTTAAATTTCAATTCCAAACTTTAGTCATTCAAATTTAATTTCAGATCCGTTCAGTGGTCGTTTTGGCGTGAGTCGTGACTGAATAACAGTGGCGAATCCAGTATAGGTTAGGGGCTCAAGCAGCCCCCCAAAATCATTCACAATTAACCAATTCGATTCGTGTGACTGGTGCCACAACGGCCCTATCTGGTTCAAGCCCCCCAAACGTCAATCCACGATCCGCCACTGCTGATTAACAAAGAACAAACATCCATCCATCTAAACTTTCTTACCTCATTGATATAACGATAAAAAAAGTCCTGCGTTTAGTACCTGACTCTGGAAACAACTTGATGTTCAGCTCTATGTCCACAGTTAAGGCAACATCCGAAAGTCCGGCGGCAACCTACCTAACTCGGCTAGCTTCTGGGCAGGGTAGGGTAAGTTAGGATTTACCTTTCAAGATAGGATTATTTTCACGGTCCAAACCACAGGCGTATCCAGGATTAGATAAATTTCCGTTACTGTTTTTTGGACCTTTCTACACCAACATTCTAAAGTCGCATGCTACATTGCAAGGTAGTAACAGGTTACTACTAGTATCTCTGTTTCGAAGAGTTTGAACGCCCCCATTGGTAGGTATGGCTATGGTCCAACCCTCCTTTCTTCCTATGCATATGCATGCATAAGCGTAGGAAGACAGTACTGAGGGTGACGAGGGTTGGAACTTACAACACTCAAGAAATAATAAAGATTTCTTTCTTTTCTTCTATTTATGTAGGTCACACGATAAGTTTTTAAATGCTAGTAATTTAAAAATGGAACACATCTGTATTATTTAATTATTTATCTTAAAAAGCATTTTATTTAAAAATAGAACGCAAGTAGCCTGGAGGCCTACTTTAATTTAATGAAAACGAAGTTTCGATCAAAAATAAGGTGGTAATCTGACTAAGACTGCCTCTGTGGCGCGGTGGGAGTGTATCTGACTGATACGCAAGAGGAGGCGATGTGGGTTCGATCCCCACCCAGGATAAAACTTTGTGTAATGAGCACGATGGTTTATTCTGTGTCTGGGTGTTATTTATCTATAACTAGCTGACCCGGCGAACTTCGTACCGCCTTAGCGTAAATTTGATGCACTACTTTATTTATTTTTTTAAAATATTAAGATTTTCTTAATATCCATTCTTTATTCCGTAAGAACCTTGTACAGAGTATTAGAAAACTACAAAAAAAAATCAGCAAAATCGGTCAAGCCGTTTTCATGCTATGTCGTGACAACGGAAAACGGGTTTCATTTTTATATATATAGATATGTATGTAGTTAGAAAATATATAAGTATGTATATCAGTTGTCTGGTTTCCATAGTACAAGCTCTGCTTAGTTTGGGATCAGATATCGTTGTGTGAGTTGTCCCAAGATGTTGTTATATTATTATTATTATATAGATCCAGGAACATCGGTTTAATCCACTTGTTCCAAAAAGTCGTCCATGGGTTCGAACTTGTTGTGATAATCTAAAAAGTAATTAGAATTTGTAAACGAAATTCATGAATTTCGCTTTAAGAAAGAGAGTAAGCTGCTGGTTGGTGCTGGTTTTACAAAAATAATGATGTTCGAGTCATTTTACTATGACGGTTCCCGCAACGATGGGGCTTAACCGTAAACTTTTGCATGCTATTTTATGATTTTAAATTTGGTTTATCTGAAAAATTAAGCCTTCAACGATTACAATCAGCGTTAGGGGAGTCTGACCTATTTCGAGCAACAGTTTTAAATGGTTCAGTGAATTTAAAAGGGGTAAAACAAACCTCGAAGATGACCATAGAAGTCGCCCACAAACTGCAGTAACTGCAGAAAATGTGTGGACTACTGAAATAAAGGGGCGAGAAGACCCACGAATTACCTATTCGGACATCGAAAAGATTCTTGGCGTTAGTTGGGGAGCGTTAACATTATTTTGCATCAGCATCTTGGAGTGAGGACGCTTAGTTGTCGTTGGACCGTATTAATCCTTTTGTTTGCTCTTAGATTCTGAAAAACAGGCCCGTGTGGACTGGTGCCGCGAAATGCGTCGACGATTAGAAAACGAAACAACAAGACGTGCTTCGGAAATTATCACAGGTAACGAAACGTGGATTTATCAATATGATGCGTAAATAAGAGACTGTCGTCAGTATGGGTCTTTTCAGAAGGAAAGTTGCTGACAAAACTGCAAAGACCTCGTAACGTTGGATAAAAATGGTGGCTGTTTTTTTTTTTCACGCAGCGAGCATGTGTCGACAATAATGTTAGAGAATCATAGATAAACAACAGTATCATTGCCAAAAGTTTTCCAAGCTCTGTAAGAGAGGAGACCAAAGACTGGGATCCGGGGAATCATGCTGCATCACGACAACGCTTCGTCTACGTACCTCAGAACAAAGGCTTTACTTGAGGAATCCGGTGTTGAAATGTTGCCCCATCTACCGTATATTAGTCCTGATTTAGCCCCCTGTGATTTAATTTTGTTTCCTATCGGAAACAATAAATGGGATTTTTTTTTCGTGAGCCGAAGAGGCCGCGACAGCCTACGAGGTCGCAATTTTGGACCTTAGGGATCAAGACTGGTACAAGTGTTTTAATAATTGATTTAGGCGAATGGAACTTTGCATAGAGAATGAAGGTGAGTATTTCGAAAAAATGCAAAATAAATAGGTACATATTGTTAACTTGTTTAGTTTTTTCGTCTCAAAACTTATCGAGTTAGTTAATGGGGCGTATTCGACTTGGCGGTTCAGAACGAAACTTCGTTTATCATTATGATAGACAAGACGGACGTTTTGCAAGCGGAATTATGTTTTGTGAAATCGTAATTTTCGTAAGGGTCATCAATAACTAGGTATGACAACTTGTAGTTGTCATACCTAGTTATTGATGACGGAAACGAGAAAAATGCCAAATATTATTACGTAATGCTATAAAAAAAAATCTAAGCGACTCCAATCACGATTGATTGATGCTGGCATTTATGGAGGAGTTTCGCTGAAACTCTTATCATCTCAATCATCAGTGCTTAAAGTGCGAGGTGCTTTTACGTTAAGGCGATCGTAACGTTTTCTTCGTTTAGTTCTCTGATTGGTTAAGAGCTTGCAGCGGGCCAGTCGAAACGCCAAACGTTTTAAACATGTCTGTCGCGTTAACGTCAAACAAACGCACTAGGCACACACGTAGTTAAATATTGGACCATTTCGGAATAAACCTCTTTCGAACAAAAAAATAATTTTGAAAATCCGTCTATACAGGGTTAAAAAATTATTACGAAGTTATTTGGTGTAATGTAAAGAAACCATGAGCGTGCGGTTATTATTAAGTATATAAAAAATCACCCCGTATATGACGGAGTCACCGAGCCAAATCCATCGATAGTTAGATTATTGAGATCGGCCGTAAGTCGAATTTTCTTAGCGTTTGATTTTTAAGTACCTAATATTCGTTTTGTTTATTTTAGATCTATTTATTAACAGGCATTTATCGAAATTAGGTTATTATTATTGAGGCCAGACGGGAGTGAAGGTTATATAAAATTTGTGATTTAATATAACTAATATTTTGGCTAATAATCGCGTGATTGAGTGACGTCTTTAATTGTAAGTAGGTGTATCTTTTTACTATGTCATCAGTATGCAAAGCAGGCAATTTGGCAAGTATATGCAAAATGTGTTGTTTACGTACGGTGGTCGTCAGTGGGAAATGCCCCCTCTTTGGAGCCGCAGTAGTTGGTGCGCGAACGTTCAGCAAGTATGGTGCGCGCGCGCTTCCACGAAACTGCGCAACTCGCTTGCGTCGCCGTCATATTACTAACGCAAGGTATTGTGCAAAACTATATTCACGTATTTTTAATTATAAAATGGATTAATACGACCTCAATTATTAAATTATTGGTTAGCTAGTGAAATAGTTGCTACTTTTTTTTTAAATTGGTGATGTAGAGACATTAACTTAATATTGTTAATTCTTAAAATTGAACAAAATATTTGACAAGATAATGTGGCAGATAACATAAAATGTGATTGATTTATTTAAAATTCGGTTGTGATGTTTTACATTTACATACACCATACACCTATTATATCTTTATTTTAATTTGTTTAGATAGGTAGGTACAACGTAGGTCACTCGATAAATTTTGAAATGCTCGTAAATTAGAAATGGAACGCATCTGTATTATATTTTTTTAAAAGCGAATTTATTTAAAAATTGAACGCAAGTAACCAAGTTGTTGGTTTAAGAAAAAATAATGATGTTCCAGTCATTTTACTACAACGGTTCCTGCGTTTTTCTTTGCAACCATGGAACTATGATATTTTATGATTTTAATTTGGTTTAATTGAAAAACTTAGCCTTCAACGATTACAATCAGAGGCTGCCCCATCTCAAGCAACGGTTTTTAGATGGTTCAGTGATTTTAAAAGGAGTAAAACAAACCTCGACTATGACCATAGAAGTGGTCGCTCATAAACGGCAGTAACTGCAGAAAATGTGTGGACTACTGAAATGATGGTGCGAGAAGACCCACGAACTACTTACTTGGACATCGAGAAGATTCTTGGCGTTAGTTCGAATCTTTGAAACTTTGTTGTCGTTGGATCCTGCGTTTCCTCTCAGACACTGAAAAACAGGCCAGTGTGTATTAGTGCCGCGAAATGCGTCTACGATTTAAAAACGGAACGTCAAGATGTGTTTCGGAAATCATTACAGGCGACGAAACGTGGATTTATCAATATGATCCGATAAATAAGAAACATGTATCAGTATGGGTCTTTTTAGAAGGAAAGTTGCCGACAAAACTGCAAAGACCTCGTAATGTTGGTAGAAAAATGTCATGTGTATACCATGCCGAGTTAAAATATCTATAATTTTCCATCATTGTTGTCGAACAATGATGGAAAATTATAGATATTTTAACTCGGCATGGTATACAATAGTAGCATTGCTGAAAGTTTTCCAAGCTTTGTGAGAGAGGAGACCAAAGACTTGGCTTTGGGAAATCATGCTGCATCACGACAACGCTTCGTCACATCACATACGTCCCTCAGAACAAAGGCGTTTCTTGAGGAATCTGGTGTTGAAACCTTGCCGCATCCACCATACAGTCCTGATTTAGCTCCCTGTGTGTTCTTTTTGTTCCCAATAATCAGGGATAAAATAGGATTTTTTTTCGTGCGCCTAAGAGGCCGTGGCCGCCTATGAAGTCGCAGTTTCGTACCTATCTGATCAAGACTGGCAAAAGTGTTTTAATAGTTGGTTTAGGCGAATGGAACTTTGCGTAGAGAATGAAGGAGAGTATTTAAAAAAAGTGAAAAATAAATATTGTTAATATCTTGTATAGTTTTTTCTTGTCTCAAAACTTATCGAGTTACCTATGTATTCTTATTTCTACTTACTCGTAGCGCATAATAAGTAATAGTACTACGGTACTTGTAGTTACTATTTATGTGGTAGGTAACTACTAGAAAGTATAAATTTTATAATAGGAGACATGGTTATCATTAATAATATTAAGTAGGTAGCTAATACATAAGTAGTATTAGGTACAAATCTACCAATGGACGAATTAAAGTAGGGGATATATTCTCTTATACCTACCTACACTTTATCATTTTCGTAAATGTTGTGCTCTTATAATAGCACTTTTTTATTAATAATTAGGGAGCAATGTAGATAGCTCGGAGTAATAATGGTGCTAACTACTTACTAACTTAATCTGTGATAGGGTATCTAAGTACCGTTTTAGGCAATAATTATGAAAAGAAGAAGAATTAACTTCAACGGATTGTTTAGTTGGAATTACGAGTTTAACGGAAATTATCCGTTGCCTATATTTTCTTAGTATTGTCATCTTACCGAAGAAAAGACTCAGACTCAGAGCTTTTTTAAAAGCTTTTTCTTTTCTTCTCAATATCTCCTAGAGTCCGCGTAAAAGTGAAAAAAATCAATCAATTAAAAACCAATACGTAGGGCGGTTTATAGGAAAACTTAGATAATGTAATTGCAAGTAAATAGGTAGGTATTTCATTTTAGGTACCTATGAAGTGTAATGAATTAAAAAATACCTACCAAGGTACCTTTGATTGATTATATAATCACCTTAAAGAATATTGTCACATCGTTTACTTGAGTCAATAGTTATCTATAAAATTATCCAACATAAGAAAGATTTGTGTATATGCTTTTTAAAAAAATTATACAAATATACGGAATGCTACCAAAATTAAAATATAATAATGCTACCTAAAAATGAGCGTGCTATGTTTTACGAAGGACCGATGGCCGTTGGAACAAACGAGTCCAAGAGTGAAGACCATGGCAAATCTATGTATACTAATATTACTTATAAAGCTGAAGAGTTTGTTTGAACGCGGTAATCTCAGGAACTACTAATTCGAATGGAAAAAAATCTCTCACTGTTGGATAGCTCATTTATCGAGGAAGGAGCGGAGAAGCAATGCAAAAACGTAAAATATATTGACGCATACGATGTTGCGCGGGACAGTTAGTACTTTATAATATTTCTTTGGACAGACATGCACATGCAATAAAAGATTGCGGTGCAGTGGTGACATGCTCGTCTGTCTACCACTACGACACAGTTTGTTGTGGTTCGCTGATTCTTAATTACAAACTGACACACATTATGATATCTAAGGTACCCGAATAAGGTCCAGGCCGCTTTAAAGATAAACCATATAAACAAGTTGCGGCGGCAGGAATATTTCAAATTTCGTAAGAACCTGTCAATAGTGCTTTTGAAACAAAGGTAAACTTTATTACACTACGAGGGCGTTTTTAATAAAAATCTGTTATCAGTACCAAAGAAGTATCCCTTTTCTAGCTTACTCAAAAAATACATTTCACCTTAGGCCAAACTCGGGTAAGAACGGGTGATAGTAGTTAGCTATAATATTTATCGAGAAAGGGTCTATAGCCTATGATATATAACATTACGCTGCGACCAATAGGAGCGGAGCAGCAATGAAAAATGTTGCAAAAACAAAGAAAATTTACGCAGACGAAGTTGCGCGGGTCAGCTAGTAATAGATATTAGTATAGATAATAAGCTTAAAAGTAGTTTTAAGCCATTCCGTGTTTCTAATAGTCTTATATTGCCCGATGCATTTTTTTATTAGTTTCTTATTCATCCTAATACACTCGATCTTAAGTAGAAATGCATTTTACTTAGAAAGAGTATTAATTAGAGAAGTTTTTAAAAAACATTTGAAAAACCCACGTTTCTTAATTTTTTTTTTACTGTTTGTATGAAATTGTGATTAAATCTGAATAAAACAACAATACTAGACTAAATAAATAAAACAATTTGTTTGACATATCGGTCATAAATAAAAAAAATATAAAAGTTTTTAACAAAAATAAATTGGATTTTCTAGAAAAATGTCGATAAAATGATTACTCGTTAAACTAAGGGCAAAATGTTATTTAATTAGGTGCAACATGTAGCCAACAGTATCACCTATTAACCATTTTCCTATGGCTCACCTTTCAAACACCCTGTATATTTAAAACAGTTGCGTACTTCAGTTGCTCTATTTCTTAAATGTATGATGGTTTGAAATTAGTAGGCCTTCTTGAGTCAGTACCTCATTCGTTTCTGTTTAATGCGTTATGTTTACTTACATCTCTTGAATAGTGAGTTACATAAATTGCTTTATAGTCAATTTTATTAACAAATAAAAGTACTAACTTACTAAGTATAAGTTTTATTGTGTAAATAATTACTCTACTATTGCTATAGGTACCTAATCTACATAAACTCAAAGAGAAGTTAACGCCATGTAACAACTATTAGGTAATATAAGATTTTTATTTTATTTACAGACACGAAAGAATGAGTAGATATCTACCTATTATTCTGAGTACCTACTTTCTGGCTTTTGTTCTACGATGATCTAAAAAAAGTTTGTAAAAATGTAGAGTCGTTTTGTAGCTATAACACCCCTGCCATTAAATACTTAACTGGCTGTCCCGCGCAACTTCGTATGCGTCAATTTTCCCCGTTTTTGCAACATTTTTCATTGCTGCTCTGCTCCTATTGGTCGTAGCTAGATGTTATATAGCCTATAGCCTTCCTCGATAAATGGGCTACCCGACAGAAAAATTAATTTTTCCATTCGGACCAGTAGTTCCTGAGATTACCGCGTTCAAACAAACAAACTCTTCAGCTTTATAATATTAGTATAGATTACAATATAATAATTGCATTTTTCTATCTTTCAAAAATGCAATTATTGTATTTGTAAAGTCTTTGGCAAGAAATGCCTATAAAAATTACTTCTAGATTACAATAATTACCCATGATTCATTAGTATTTATTGGCCAGGCTGAATTCACATTCTTTCTCAGGTACATTATGCCAGCGGCAGCCCATAAAAGAAGCGCTATTGTTACACAATGAGGCATTTAGTAACGCCACGTTCGAAGACTGCGTGTGGAGAAGAGAGAGAGAGTTGTGTCCTGATCCTGACGTCAATCTACACTTGTACACTGAGTCGGAGCCGTACAAACGAGTTGTGAGTTCTAGTAACTACTGACCTTGAATATTCCCATTACTACTACCGTAGAACTACATACATACATACATACATATCAACCCATATGATGTCCCACTGCTGGGCACGGGTCTCCCCAATACCTTGGCGAGCGGATTGGCGATCGCAGTAAGGCTTTAAAATACATAGAGGACGCTGCTGCCCGCCCTCCGGTGGTAAATCCCTTAGTCGCCTTGACGACACCCACGGGAAGTGATGGGGTGGTACTATTCTTAAGCCGGTACCACACGGCCATAGAATAGAACTATATAGAATAGAATATATGTATATATTTGCATGTTATGTGGTATAGACATGTTAAAGTAACTTATTAATTCTAGTGCAAACACATTACGCCATACAATTGTCATGCAAATGTAAAATTTAATGTAGAACATCTAGATTAAAAGTAATGTTGAAAATAAAAAATATCACAATATTTAGAATACTAATCACGTCATAAAAGTGTCTAAAATACACATTCTTATGAATAAAATTAAACCAGTGCAATATTATAAAGCTGAAGAGTTTGTTTGTTTGAACGCGGTAATCTCAGGAACTACTGATCCGAATTGAAAACTTATTTTACTGTTGGATAGCTCATTTATCTAGGAAGGCTATAGGCTATATAACATCACGCTACAACCAATAGGAGCGAAGTTGCATGAGTCAGCTAGTTTTCTATAACGGTAGGATCTACACGATTTTTTTTTAAATTTTCTTCAACCGAGTAAAAACTAGTGGGAACAAAGGCACATCATTGGGTATTCGACTGTCTAGTCAAGTCAGTATCTTTTTATGAAACATTCTCTGTATATTACTTACATTTTTAAGACGTCAATTTCCTATGCCCACATCATTTACTTTCAGTATTTATTTTGATAATGAAAACATACTTTTTTAGCATTTTAAGACGTAAGTACCTACCAACTACTTATTTATTTCCTGATTTGTGTAAAATAACATACATAATGTAATGAAACTCAACGTCATACGCGTACCAGGTGAGAGGCCACCTTATACCCGTTCTGGTAGAAATAAAATCAAAAATCCATGTCTGTTAGTTTAGTCAATATAAATAAATAATAGCCATACATAACCTACCTGCCGCGATAGTGATGAAATAAAGATCGAGCGTGATATTGGCACAGAATGAATGTCGAAAAAATCTCGATAGTTTTACAAATTGATGCAACCATGACCGAGCATAGAAAAACATCTCTTCACATGGCGTTATTTGATTAGTAAATATGCGGTGGGGGTAGACTCTTAAGCTCATTGCATAATCTCAATAGATTAGAAGTGGAACTAGTCTGTATCTATGACATTTTACATTTAACAATTCAGTAATTTCCATAACAATCCAGCTCCTCATAACAGTATGTAGGTACCTAAAGTTCACGCGTTGTAAGAGGCAACAGGCCCTTTAAATATTTCATTTGTTTTGCGACCCCCTCTTTAGTCACTGAACTAACCCTATGTTTTCCGGTAAGCAGGCGCGGATCTAACCCACCAATAAAGTTGTGAACACGGTAGCCGAAAGCCGAAAGGTTGTGGGCATGGCAGCAGAAAGTTTGACAAATCTTTTATATCCTGAAAACGTGTTGCACCTGCTCGTATGTAATGCTACTAGTATAGTATTATATTATCTGTGGTAATGCGCACCAATTCATACGTAGTTTCTTTTAATTATTAAAAAAAAATACCTTGTTAATTTGAATATAATTCTCGTAGCATTAGCCAATCAATACATTTGGGTTTGTGTTGTGGCATGCCCGCTGTGCCTACTACGCTGAATTCGCGCCTGACAATAAATGCACTAGTGCTCATACTGACTAGATTTTAGGCACTTGACAACTTTATTTACTCCCAGGAACTCGTCAAGTTTGTTTCACTATGGCCATCTTTTTTTTTCTGTGTTCCTTCTTTCGCCCTGGTGTTCCAGGAGCACGGTAACTCGTTAGAACGATCCCGGACTCCCGGTGGGCGCCGGTCCAATGAGGCCCTGTCACTTGCTGACACCTTTTTGAGGCGCGCGTGGAACACTAGCGCGCCGTCGACCCGGGCCTGGTCACTATGGCCATCTGAAATAAAAATTCTGACATTAAAAATTCCCTCGACATCAGCGCGTAAAATGTTGCCATGACTGCTTAAAGACGCATTTTTTCCATAGTGATTTCATGGTTGCCTACATTCCAGTTGTTTAATAAATTACGTACTCGTATTGTAACGAATATTCCCACGTGTCTAATCTAACTATGCATATGCTTTATGCGTGCTTCATAAACACGCAAAAAGGAACCTTATTTTACAACGTCATTAATCAAGGATAGGTAACCCAGAGAAATTTGTTGATCTCGTACAAAAAAAAACACTTCATTTCTTCATCGACTGTACCTACTGCTATTATGTAGTGCAGAGATAGAATGCCCTAAGGATTAGTAGTAGCCTATGTCACTCTCAAAGGATCTCTAAGTGTTGAACCCATGTAGATAAGTCTACCAAAAGACCGGCGATCTTTCTAACAGTGCAAAAGATTGCCGTGCAAAAAAAACAAAATTATTACTTAGGAACCTACTACAATATACCTACTTAGTCACGAAGTTGTAATTAAGTACGTATATATTTTAGGTTTCTACTTACTGAATGTTGCAAAAATATGTATTTATAGAACACGAAAACAGCACATTTGTATTAAATATTACTTCAGTTATTATTTATGAGTCACGTTAGCAAATTTTCACGTTTTCAACACATTGTCTGGACTGAAAAAGGACTGGCATTTAATTCAGTAACCTACAGAGGTTCCCAAGAAACGTTAACAGACTCACTTTTTTATCATCACTATGTGTGGTGTGCGTTGTACAAGAATGCGTCCAAAATACCGCTAGTCGTCCTAAGGGGCGCTCTCCTTCTTCGAAGACGGACGCTCATATATTATTGCGGGCACATACTACCCATTCATAATCGGTTTACAGGTTACTATAAAGGAATCGTGTTACAAACCCACTTTTGACGATTAACTTACCTTGATAGAATACACTTGCGTTTGTATAGGTATGGTATGGAATCGTCTAATATTCACGACGTTTTTATACACAACGGTAGTAAGTGGTTTGGTAACTTGCAACACCAGCAGCTAAGGTATCTCGCGTATTGTCTGCCCTCGTGATAAGGAAATGTTACGGACAACACATCTACTTGCCAGCTACCAATACACTATTAATCACTACGATATTCTTTAAGGGTAGATTACGCGAAACAGGGTTCGGCTCTCACAAAAAATTATATAGAAAACCTAAATATTAGGACACGAGTCACTAGTCAAAGAGTTTTTCTAGCAGATGAAATAAAGGATATGTCATAATATGATCCCGCAAATAAATCTTGAAGTTGCGGAAAAATGCAAAAACGAGCATTTTCGTATTGTCATAGCCTTATTCTACTTTATTTTGACCTGCGCTCCTGCGCACTGCGAAGTAATGGTTGTGTGCGGAAGAGCGAGGCCGGCGATCGTGTCGCTGTGTACGTAGCACTAAACAAATAATTCTCTCAGTGTAATGGCCCCTTAAGAGGCCCTATTTCACACAAAAGTTTAATTTCATCACTTTGGTCTTGGTTAGAACGTAACTTAGGATAACCAGAAACAGATATAATTAGTCAACCCTGCCCCAAAATAAACCTCTGGTTAATCTAGAACTGCTTCTATAACTATGAGGGTAATATTTCGTTTATAGGTGGATCTGAGCAGTGAGGATTGGTTGCGGCAGAGCGGCTGGGACCCCACGCATGAGACCATACTGCTGGTGCATGGGTACGCCGGTGGTGACGACACACTGCCTATCACCGTGCTAAGAGATGGTATGACTATAACACAATATGACCTACCGACTATTAAAATCTTTTTTTTTTAAAGGTAACTAGCAATGTGGGATTGTGGTCCCACATTACTAGCAATCCTGATAACCCCTTCAGATAAGCTTAATGGCTTGTGTTAGGAGTCGGTGCACGTCGGTAGTATAATGGGCAGGATTCGAAACCACGACCTCATGATTGCGAGACCGATGTCTTAGCCATCAGGCGCCGCTTTTGTCAAGACAGACACGTTTGATGGACTTAGGGAGCAGATGGAGGCTCAAGCCTCCCACTCGCCAATAGTATCCCATATAACCATCAGCAGGGTCAAGTAGGATACTTGAGCCTGCAGACGTTAAAGTTCCTCGACGGGATCAAGACCTCACCTCCACCTCCTCAAACCCCCTCCGTACTGAAATACATCCATATTGTTATCACCCACATGTGTTTCAAATTCCGTGCGCTTGTGGTAATCCAGGATACTGTACCGTACTTGTCTTGAATGATGTATATATCTACCTCTACCGACTGGCTCCTCAAACTCCTGAATATTCACCAAAGAAAGGTGAAAGTGTCGTTGTGCGAGGTATAGTCAACGAGGAACAAGCGCGAGTGCATACGCACCGCACCGCATGACAATCGTAGCCGCGAAGCGACTCACACGGCTTTCTCTCACCTGTTGCTACTGTTGCACTTCGGTTCATCGACCTAATCGTTGACATGTTGCGAAAATTACACCAATACGATTATTTCGTTGACAGACATTTGCATAGATACTGATAGATGATACCTACATTATGCTTCTATTCTGATTTTTTTAGAAAATACGTTGCTTAACTTATTACGGGCTTATAGTACCCAGTGCTCTATGTTTAATTTTAGGCAAGATGTTCAGTCCAACTATTGTTTATGTACCTATTCGTTTAAATCGACTTATATAAGGACTTTATGGTACGTAAATCTATTCCATTTATTTATCTCCATTTTGAACAAGTAGGTGTAGTACCTACGAGTGCCTACCTACACATCTTTTCCATAATATTATATAGAAATGCGTTTTGCACTTATAAGTATATTAGATAGGTATTCTAGGTATCTAAAACGTGTTTCTTTGCACACTAATAGGGAATTACAGCGCCGGCGGCCCGGGAATAGAGCTAGAGGAGCGAGGAGCAGTCGCTCTAGGCGACTGGTAGGTTGGTAGCAACGGCGCGCGGCGTGCAAGAGGCCAAATTCGAAAACATTTTCCGGCTTAAAATGATATAATATACGGCTTATAATAATAAAATATAGCTCTTGGAAATAAGCGACGGGTTCGGTGTTCACTAAGTGTTAATATTAGGAATGTAGCGGAGCGAATATGTTTGCAATCAATTTGGTTTTTGAAAATGTAGATGTTTAGGTATGTGGGTACAAAGAGCATGTAAAAATAGGTGGGTATGTGAGGGAAAAGTGTTGACGGTAGGACGCCGCAATGGCATAGCGTGGGTATTCGACCCCGCCGCCCAGGGCCGGCCGAAATTCGTCGCCGTGAAAGGGTATACTTCCAGATTGGCCCCATTTTCATCAAAGTTCGGATCTGATGATGAGATCTTGGAGAAATCGAGGGAACTCTTTAAATATTAAAGTCACAGGTACTATAGTAATTTGGGTATATTTTGTTGTAATTCGTACATTTACTGTTAAAAAACACCACTGAGTGAAATGGAACTGATGAGGAAGACCACAGATGGCCAGCGGAGCTATTCATTAATAAATATTACGGGTTGCGATCTGAGTACCGTGTTCGATACCTGATTCTTCGCCTCCGACAAAGCATGTTATGGAACTGATGGTCTAGTATCAGATGAACTCCTCAAAAATCAACGGCCTTGTATCGCAAAACGCAACATTTTGTACAAAGAAATGAGCAGTTTGGATTATGCTATTGTAACATAAATTACCTACAAACTCATACTCTGAAAAGTGAGAAATAAAAACTTTTTGACAAAAAAATTATAACCGACTTCCAAAATAAATATAAGGTAAATAAAAAGCAAAAAATAATATAGGTACAACAACAAAAAATAAATTAAAGCGGCACCCGGCCAGTCCTGAAGAAGTGGGCGGGGCGGCAGCATGTGCAGGTCCTTTCCACGGATGCTTAGGAAAATACCTGCACGGCCGCTAGGAAGGACTTGAGTCCCGCCTGCCACTGCGACTGCGGTGAAGACTCGTTGCAGCACACCCTGCTAGTATTGTCCAGCTTGTGGAGGAGGTAGGGGGAGGTAGTGTAGAGTTCGGAAGTGACCTCTCATTGCCGGCCATGGTCCGGAGCGAGGGGTCGTGGAGTGCGGTCGCATAACGTCCTTACAGAATAACACGGGGTAATTGTTCGTCCCTTCTGCGCCTGATGCCGCTTTAGGTGGGGCTGCGGGCGCTGGCGAACCGAGTAAACTTAAACTTCCGTGAAAGTTTGCGGGCGGGGAAGTTTACTCGGTATACAGATAAATCGGTATATAGGGAAGTTGACTCGGTCGATGATTGATGCACGCCCCACACTGCCCCCACCGTCTTCCCCGGACGGTGGGGTGTTCGTCAGGAATTTTCTCCCTAAACTCAAAAACACGCAGACCGATCATAAATTTTAAAAGACACAGAGTCGACATCGATAAAAATGGAAATATTGAACCAATATAGAACTTAAAATCATTTGGTAATTAACGCAGTCTAATATTTTCATTTTAAGTAAGAAGTTGTTTTTAAGTGCTCAGTTTTTGAATTTTAGTTTGGTCTGCTGCCAAACATTCGATTGTTCAACTTAATTTACAAAAATTAACTCTCACTATTTCTCACTCCGATTTGGAATTATTAAAAAAAATATTAAAATCATGGCGCTTGCCGCCACCCGGGGCCATGGTACCCCATCACGTTACACTAGTGGGGCGCCGGAAAACTATTTCGCTTATATCCTAAACGCTACGAGCGCTACATAATGTCACGATATATCTACCTATTTTTCCAGCATATCTCCGTCGCGGTGGCTACAATGTGTTCATGCTGGACTGGGGCAGCCTCTGCCAGCCGCCGTGCTACGTGGCCGCGGTGCACAACCTGCGTCCCGTGGCGCGGTGCGTGGCCGAAGCCCTCGGCGTGCTGCGGCGCGCTGGGCTCAGGACAGACACGTTCACCTGCGTAGGACACTCGCTAGGAGCTCATATGTGTGGAATTATCGCGAATTATTTGACGTTTAGGATCAACAGGATTATCGGTAAGTTCAATTAAATTCTTATTTTAATGGAGTTCACTGAATAAACAATTGGCCACCTTCACCCATCTGATAACCAGATGAGATAAATTTTGATTATTGATTTACAAACTGACCCGCAACTCCGTATGCGTCAATGTTTCGTTTTTGCAACATTTTTTATTGCTGCTCCGCTCCTATTGGTCGTAGCGTGATGTTATATAGCCTATAGCCTTCCTCGATAAATGGGCTACCCAAGAGAAACAGTTCTTTATCAATTTGGACCAGTAATTCCTGAGATTACCGCGTTCAAACAAACAAACGAACACTTCAGCTTTATAATATTAGTACAGATTAGTTTAATTAAATGCGTCTATGATAAAATTGTTCGTGGGTATTTTTTGATTTTTTCATAACCCTCTTTTGATAACCGAACAAATTTAGTTTCAACTGATAGTTTTTAACATGAAGATTATGTTTTGGTAGCTTTGCAAACTTACACCTATCTGATAAACAATAGAAATAAGTACATAATGAAAGAAAGTTAATTGAATTACGAATATAATCGTATAGGCTTGCCAGCAAAAATCCGTTCATGGAATATCATTGCCATACTTTGAAGTTTTAATACTTTGAAGTTTGCCATGAACACTTTTCGAATGACAAGTTATCATGGTAGCGTATATACATCAGTAAAATTTGATAAAAAATATGTCTAATCTGGTTATTAGCTGGGTGAAAGTCGATGTTCCATGTCTCCCCTACTAAATGAAAAATTTAACCCTTTCCTTGCATGCGAATAAATAAAAAGTCAAATTAATTTATACAAGCACAAATTTTACAATCTTACAAGTACCTACCTACCCGACCAGTAGCGAAGGGTTAATTTTTTTCTGAGGTACCTTTGTACCTATAATACTAAGTAACTGCGATCCAAAGGGAAACCGAACGTAATGGTGTTCTAAGTACCCTCCGCCACTGTACCCGACTGACTACGACGACGTTGTCCGATTTTAGTATTTAAATATTTTTTTAAAACCTCAACTATCCATTTAGTTTATAGCCCTAATAATCATCCTTCCTTTTTGGCTTCGCAATGGATAGGCAGAAAACCATTTTTGCTTAAAATGCGATAGTTATGTCCGCCGATCGGGAACTTATTTTACTGTTCTTATTTATTAGGTATACAGAAAGGTGTGGTCATATTCAAGGGTTGGTACGAGTATGTACCTACCCATGATACTGAGTGCACATACCTAATTTTATCAAAATCGGAGTACCTACCCTAAAAAAATATTTCCTTTTTTTTTCTTTTCATAACATTTCGGAGCAGCTCGCCTCGATCCGTGCGAGCTTCGCACAGTCGTACCATATACATATACGTTTTGCGAGCTACATGGTAGGCGGAGTGGGGGGTGTTAGGTTTTATTTTCGTTACGAAATTTCTTGATTCGGTCGCCGCGGTAAAAGCTATGCAATAGCTTAAAAAATATATTTTAGATAGCCCGTACAAATGTGGTGTAATTGTTGTCGTCAGGTTTGGACCCGGCCCGGCCGCTGATCCGCTCGGCGCCGGCGCTGCGGCTGGACCCGGGCGACGCGCGCGCCGTGCACGTTCTGCACACCAACGCCGGCCGCTACGGCGAGGGCGCCCGCCTCGGACACGCCGACTTCTGCCTCAACGGGGGCCGGAGTCAACCGTATTGCGAGGATACACCCAGTGAGTATCTATTTGATTACTTACTAGGTACTTACAGGGTCTACATCAAGTGGTTAGTGACCCTGATTGCTTAACCGGGGGTCGTGGGTTCGATAAAACTTTATGTGATAATCACGATGGTTTATTCTGTGTCTAGGTGTATTTTTTCTATAATATCTAGATACCTATGTATTTAGTTTATCAGTTGCCTGGTTACCATGGTACAGGCTCTGTCTAGTTTGGGATCAGATGGCGTTGTGTGAGTTGTCCCACGATATTATTATTATTCAATAGTGTGAGTGGCACCACCATTCAAAAAAAAATTACCTATTGAATTTCGATGAGGTCGCAGGTTCGAATCCTACCGATTATACTACCGACGTTACTACTATTTAGCTAAGCTGGAGGGGTTAACAGGATTGATAGTATGTAATAGGTTAACACGATTGCTAGTCCTAATGTAGGGGAAAAAACTGTTTTTAGCTTTAACAGTTTAAACTCTGGAAGGTATCTAGCTTTAGCAGTTTTGATTTTTTATTTTTTTCAACAATTCATAACTCATGTCATCCCCTTAGGGATTAATTTTAGAAAAATGTTGAATGCCATATGTGTTCATGAGTTTGTAGCTTAAGCGATTTTAATTTTCCGTATAACAGTTCAACCGCCATTTCACCTACTCAGGGGTTAGGTAAATTTCGGAAAATCTTGAAACAAAATCAATTTCTTAAGGAAAGTTTTAAGTAAGTAGGTGCCTAAGTAGGTAAATCTGAATAGAAAATTATGAAACACTGCTAACCTTTCTATTGTTCACCCAGACGAAGCGTTGTGCAGTCACATCTGGTCGATCTGCTACCAGGCGGAGAGTCTGTTCCGGTCGCGCGCCGCGGCGCCGTGCGGGCGGCGCTGCGCCGTGCGCGTGGCGCCCGCGCGCGCCTCCGCGCTGCCCGTGCCCGTCGGGCAGCCCGCACCAATGACGTGAGTTACACATTTTCTAAGCCCTATGTTGCCGAATGGTTACCGTGTTAAAGGCAAAGAAGTTAATACCTGATCACCAGTTTGGGTTTCGCCAAAAGCACGCCACTATTGAGCAGGTCCACAGACTCGCAGATGAATTTGTCAAAGCATTCGCAGAATAAAGTGTACTAGGCGGCCGCATTTTTTGATATATCCCAGGCTTTTGACCGTGTCTGGCATGACGGCCTGTTGTACAAGATTAAAACGGCTATGCCTAGCTATCTCCACAAAATTATAAGATCGTTCCTGACTGAACGTCACTTCGTCTGGGGATGCAATATCTAAACTATGTCCAATATCAGCGGGTGTCCCACGGGGAAGCGTGATAGGCCCTATACTGTACTTGTTGTAGACTGCCGACTTACCCACTAGTACAACAATCATCACTGGAACATTTGCAGATGATACGGCCATATTAGCCATTCATAGTGAGCCAAAAATGGCTAAACTGCTACAACAAGGCTTGGACAGTATCGTCACATGGTTGAATAAATGGCGCATTAAGGCAAACGAGATTATATCAGCCAATGTAATATTCACTCTCAAAAGGAAACTTCGCCTTGCAGTCAAGCTTAACAATGTGAGGGTTCCACGAGCAGATCACGTGCGATACTTGGGTTTGCACCTAGATAAACACTTAACTTGGCAGAAACATATATTTACTAAAAGGAAACAACTAGGTCTGCAACTTAGGAAAAACTACTGGCTTTTTGGACGCAAATCACAGCTTTCGCTAGAAAACAAAATCATGTTATACAAGGCTATCCTGAAACCAATCGGGAAATTCGGCATACAGTTATGGGGAACAGCTTCTCATTCTATCAAAATATAATCTTGCGGATAATAACAAATGCCCCATGGTTTGTTACTAATGAACAACTACATAAAGACCTGAAAATGCTTACAGTGAAGGAGGAAATAGCAAAATACATGCAGTCATATAAGGACAGGATAGTAAACCGTCCAAATATCTTGACACTTCACAATGTTTAATGAACAATTTCAAGGCGCCGATTGAAACGCAGAATTCCACAAGATGTGCTTCAATAAAAGCGCATAGAAAGTTTTCAGGACGAGACACAGGTCACGTTCCTGAACAAGGCCCATATTAGCCCCGTCAAAACTGAAGAAGAAAAAAAAAAGAAAAAGAAAAGAAATCCCCTAAAAAGAACGCATCGACCAAATATTCTAGCTCGGCCATATAGTAAAATACCTCAAGACTTAATTCAATCACAGTAAATATAATTACTAAGGTCCTTTTCACACGTGCCGGTTTCAATCCGGCGCCGGGTAGTCGGCGACCCGGTACCCGGCGCGAAGTGTATGGCGATGTACGGCAGCTTTCACACGGTCCGGCGTCCGTCCGGTCTAGTCGCCATACATTCGCATCCACATGTCGCTTTACTCAGCGCGACAGCGGCAGCACCAACCAGCATACTGCATACTTGCAGTTTAGAAAAATAGAAAAATTTGAAGTCCATACCCAGGAATCGATCCCGAGACTTCCGTATGCCAAACCGGAGCCGGAATCAAACCACCTGGACTATGTTCTTGCAAGCGAGTTGGGCCCTCGCTAATGTGTATATATATATATATTTAAACACATTTAGAATATACTGCTGAATGTCTGAAGGAGACAGATTGTAGTAAATCAAGAGGCACTTTCTGTATGGGGGGGGGGGGGAGAGAGAAAGGAGACCCCTTCAGATGAGCTGAGTCCGGTATGGAACAAAAAAGTGACGTGTTTCCTCCTACTTACGCTGTTAGAGAAAAATTTATAATCGGGGCTACGGCGCCCTTCCTTTTCTATATTGCATACCCCCATTAAGTTATTTAAAATATTGTACTAAGTTGTAGCGTATAAATTTTATCGTTAATATTTGGTATATACTTAGGCCAGCTATACTCTAAGTGTGTTCCGCGGAACCCTAGGGTTCCGTGATACCTCTGTCGGGGTTCCGCAAGAATTTAGAAATAAAAAAATCAAAACACCTCTCTCTGGTCGCTCCGCGGCTGTGCGGACTCCGCGGCCGCGCGGAGACAAAACGCTAGGAATGTTATTTATTTATTTATTTGTATTTGTATAAGCTTGTGTTACATTAGCTGGTACAATATCTTATAAGTTTGGTCTCAACAATTTTATACTTGTACAACGCGTTCGCTCTAAGTTTGCCGGTCTGTGGAATGCGCGTACCCTCCCCCACGTGACAACAAAACTTATAATGTGTCATAGTTTTACCCAAATATCTACCGTACACAATTTATATTGTTACAATTAAATAAAAAATTTCGAACGTCATACACTCATACCTATCGCCAGCGGCAAACTTAAAACGAGCGGGTAGTATACTTGTAAGCGCTCAGTCTCTTTGATAAAAGCCGCCTCTGAATTAGACGCTATAGTTGTCAACAAGCGACTTTCGTCTCTAACTTCAAAGGATAAAGTCGATATTGTTTACAACGCTATTTTTAAATTTCTGTTTTTATTTTTGCTTTTTGTTTATCAAAGGTGCCGACTCGAGTATTTTCGAGAATATTTGAGATCGAGTCTAGGACTAAGTATAAAAGCGGCGATCGCGCGTTGGCGTCGTCAGTTGATGATTAGCGTTCGGAGCGATAAGTTACTACCTACTTACAAGCTCGCTAGCGAGAAACTAGTGTTCATTGTTTTACTGCCTGCTGTATTCTGTTGTCTCAGTTTTATACATTTCTTCCCTGTAGGTTCTAAATTTAGTCTCTTATACGCAGTAACGATTGTGCATTATTTAAACCCCACTATCCTGACTTGTAACATTATAAATAAAGAAGAATGGAACGTTGGCTTAAAGGTGTTAAACGTGTTCCAACAACATCTTCTAATGACGCTGAATGTTCAAAAGCAATGCGCGCGGAGAATTTAGCAATCACCGATCCAGAAGATGATGCCACGAGTGCCACGACGTCAAGCTCGACGGTTTCAAAGACGAAAAAAAGGAAGTATGATGAATCTTATATCAGTTTCGGATTTGTTGATTCCAACGGCTCACCTCTCTGCATGCTCTGTAGTAAACTGCTTCCTAATAGTTCCATGGCACCTGCCAAATTGCGTCGACATTTAGAAACCGTACACCCCGAGACTAAAGACAAGAATAAAGAATTTTTTGTTCGCAAAAAAGATCAGTTATTAGAAAGTCAAAAAATATGATGCATGTAACACAAACTACCAACGAAAAGGCCACGGAGGCATCATATTTAGTTAGCTATTGCATTGCACAAGCAGGTGAAGCGCACACTATCGCTGAGAAATTAATAAAACCATGTGTATTAGACATAACAAAATGTATGCTTGATGAAAAATCTGCAAAGCATCTTTCTACTGTTCCGCTATCAAACGATACTGTTTCACGACGAATCCATGATCTGGCAAGCTACGTCAAACAAGAACTAGTTACACGTCTACAAAATACACGATTCGCTTTGCAAATGGACGAGTCGACTGATGTCGCTGGTTTGGCTATCCTGCTGGTTATTGTGAGATATCCATATAAAAGTTCTTTTGAAGAAGACATGCTTATGTGTTCATCGCTGCTTACAAACACTACCGGGGAAGAAATTTTTAATAAAATAAATATATTTTTTGAAGAACATAATCTCAGTTGGAACAATTGCATTGACATTTGTACAGATGGGGCCAAGGCGATGACAGGTAAAACAGCAGGAGCAGTGTCACGAATGAAAAATAAAGCGCCTAATTGTAGTTCCAGTCATTGTATTCTGCATAGACAAGCACTTGCGATGAAGCAAATGCCGTCTAATCTGAAATTAGTTATGGATGAAGCGGTAAAAATAATTAATTTTATCAAATCACGACCACTACAATCCCGATTGTTCTCATTATTGTGTGAAGATTATGGCAGCAAACATAAAACACTGCTGCTCCATACAGAAGTGCGATGGCTGTCTCGGGGAAAAACTTTAACAAGGCTATTTGAACTTAGAGCCGAGTTACAAATGTTTCTTTCAGCAGATACTTCTTTTAATTTGAAGGACCGTTTGTATGATAAAACTTGGTTGTTCCGATTGTCTTTTATGGCGGATATCTTTCAAAAACTTAACGAATTAAATTTATCGTTGCAAGGTAAACAGACAACAGTGTTTCAGGCCTATAATAAAATAACTGCTTTTAAAAGAAAATTAGATTTTTGGATCATTTGCATTGGTAAGAAAGAAATAGAAAGTTTTACGTTACTCAGTGAGTTTGTTAGCGAAAACGACTCAGAAATGTTTGAAGATAATGTGTTTGAAGAATTGGTCCAATATCTCAGTTCGATGCGCGCATCTTTTGAAAAGTATTTTCCCGAAGAACACAATACAAAAATTAAAGTGAACTCCTGGATTCATAATCCTTTTTTACCCAACTTGGAAAAGCCTGAAAACATGTCAAATGAGATATATGAATCTCTTTTAGAAATGTCATCAGACACAAGTATGGAGTCATTGTTCAAAACGCCGCCTCTTAATGATTTTTGGTGCAGAATCCAAGATGAATATGCAATGCTTGGCCAAATGGCTCTGGATATTCTTCTCCCGTTCCCAACTACATATTTGTGCGAAACAGGATTCTCTACCTACGCAGCCACGAAAACAAAATATCGCAATAGACTGGACGCCGAAGCTGATATGAGACTCCAACTTTCTTCCATCAAACCTGATATCAAGCAATTGATGAAAAATAAAAAACAGTTTCATACCTCCCACTAGTTAGATTTTTTCTTTTTTAATGTTTTCTATTATTGTCCTTACCAAGTGGTGAAGTAAATAATAATTAGTAACTGATACATTGTACTTTTATTATGCTGATTAATAAAGAATACACTTATAAAAATAATTGTTTTATTGTAGGGTTCCATCAAGTATTTTGCTTCCCAAAAGGGTTCCGTCATTTAAAAAGTTTGAGAACCACTGTAGGGTTCCATCAAGTATTTTGCTTCCCAAAAGGGTTCCGTCATTTAAAAAGTTTGAGAACCACTGACTTAGGCTTTCAGTCCCCCCTCTCGGGTACGCCAATAGGTAGGATCTCTATATCCTAAGCCCGGTTTTGGCTACTTGAATCCCTTCACACCACACACAAAGCAAAAATACCCACCACTTTTGTTCCTGTATATTACAAAAATACTATATTACCTATACAATGTTTCCTTTATTTCTCATAATGTCAGAAAAAAGTGGAAAGATGCAAAATTAGGGTTTCTGCTTGTATTCTAAGTACGAATATTTAAACCCGCCTCTCAAATTATAGTATATTAATTTTCCAGTGCGTCAGGCGCGTACTGCTTAGAAGACTTCTCGACGCCGTTCTGCCCGCACACGTCAGGTCTCTTGGAGGGCGACGAGCGCTGCTGCTTGGACGAGCAGTACGCGGCGGCCGCGGCCGAGCCGCAGCGCCGCCGCCCCGCCCGCCCGCGCCCCGTGCGCCTGCGCGCCACGCGCCGGAGGGGGGGCACGCCATATGATAACGACGATAACACCACAGACTAATTTGTGTAATTTAACTCGTGTTGATGTGATGATAATGTCCGTCGATTCATCAACGGTGCAAGTAAGGTAATAGAATCTGTTGATAGTATTTTTAATTAAAGATTTTCGAAACTTAAAAATGTTCTGCAGATCATGTAACTACTGTTTAGTAAGAGTTAGCCTCTTTTCCGAAACGGTTCGCTAAATTTCGTAGTTCTAAATTTTCTTAGCTTGAAACGCAAGAAGTTCGGATTTTCAATACTTTTAAATTACGAACGATTTGATGTTCTTTGTGTATTTTGTCATCTATTTCTTTAAATTACATTTTTCGTTGATTTGGCACGCAACGTTTGTAAAATTATTGTAGAGTGTAATTAGGTATTTATAAGTTTTATAAATCCATATCATTGTACAAATAATAGTATTAAATTTGTAATGTTAATCAACAATACTACATAGGTACGTATTTTTGTTGAGGCAGTAACTTTAACATTTTTGTGATGAAGTATTCTAAACTTAAATGTAAAAGATATCTTAATAGGTATATTAATGTGCATAATGTATTTGTGTAGATAAGATTGGAGATGAGCCAAAGAAAATCTTACCATTAATTAAATAAATTATTATTTTTACTACTGTTGTGTTTAATTAAGTAATTGGTTAATCAATTGAAACACAAACTTCTTCCAATAGGGTATCGAACAACTCTTCAAAAAGTGTTTAAAATTAATCGCAGTGGATTTATATTTATATAGCCGTAAAAATTACGCGTCAATATTACATTTTTAAAATTGCCTCGCAAACGCTCTCTTCAAAGAACTGAAGTCATTCAGAGGTGAACAAACTACGAGCTTCATACAAAACTGAACGCATGTCATACAATCCTCTATTCATGAACAAAACACGTATAAGCTTACTGTTACAGTTGCCTACATTATAAAACTTTTTTACAATAAATATTAAACCGACTTCAAGAATAAATTCAAGGTAATTATAAAGTAAGAAATAATACTTATAGGTACAACAACATAAATCAATAACATTTTTATGTTATTGCCAGAAAATGTAGTTGCTCATTGCTGTCGATTGCTCATTTACTTTTACAAAATATTGGTTTTCCCGATGCAGGGCCCATAATATGTGAATTCAACAATTAACTTGTTGAATTCACATATTATGATACTTCATCATCAGCTCTATTACATGGTGTAATAGTAGTATGACGAGCAAACAGTGCAAGAGCAATGCCGTATTAAAGTAATCGAATCGCGAACCGTGAAATATTCAATAGTTTCGCTAATCGTCTATGGTCTTCATCATCAGTTTCACTTCACCAATTGGAGCTTTTTAAGAGTAAATGCACGCATCACTATGAAATATACCTAAATCACTATACCTAGTGATTTAGGTATATTTCCTTGGTGTGCCTTTAATATTTGAAGAGTTTACTCGATTTCTCCAGGATCCCATAATCCGATCGTGATTTGGTGACAATGGGATGAACTTGGAAATATACCCTTTCAAAACCCAAAATATTTTTTCGAATCAGTCCAGTCATCTTCGCGTAATCGGTGGCCGAACCCTTCCCCCCCCCCCGTCTTTATATGTTATTATTTACTACGTAAGAATCTAAAGAAAAAATGAATATATGATTCGATTACAAAAAAATCCCAGAATCCCGGGGTAAGTCCATGTTGAGGTCATTGATCCCAAATAGCACTGTCTACGCCGATCACTGATTATAATATGTACCTATAAGGTAAAAGTAATAAAAAAAGCAATAAATTATTGTAGAAACATATTTATTACACTATTGTAAGAACTAACTAAATCACATTCCGAGTTTATACAATTCAAACATTTCAATTTCATACAAATATATGCAATGCATAAGTACATATACATATTCAATCATCTGTCTATTTTCCAATACATTATATATATGGTGATTTAACAACCTCCTGCTCTTGCCTTCTTTATATAACACCAAATAACTTAGTAATTGGGAGTTGTAAGAATGGCGGCAAACTGACATGTCACTATTTTTACAGCTCCGCGTTTAAAGTGTAAAACAGTGTAAGAAATAAGTGATAACTGAACAAGAACGAGACTTTGTGATTGAAAGAATAAAACTATAAATACATTATACTTGAAACTGGCGTTTCATAATGTGCGAGCCATAATCTCTACCGATTAATATTGGAGGGAAGAGGAAAAAAAAAACTAAGTAATTTAGAAAAAAAAAACAAATTAACCCTTCACCACCTACCCCCTACTTTTGTCACAAAACCATTTACATCTGAGAGACCCCGGAGTAAAATCTATGTTTCTTTGTCAGATTTAGGGCCTAAACCTGTAGTAGGTCCAGTAGTCTGTAGGTGGTTAAGGTCATAACTCCAAAAACAAGTGCTAAGTGATTAGGGGTTAATATATTAATTAATATTCTAAACTGATTTTACAAAGTTATTTAGTGTTATGTAAAGAAGCCATGAAGTTAGAAGAAGGTAAGTTATTAGTATATTACAAATCAGCCGATATAAATAAGACTGGGGGTAGTTCCCATTTGTTGTCACCGTTTTGTCCTATGACGTCATGTTTCATACAATATGGGAATTACAGTTGGATCAACGTGACTAGGCCGGACTGAAGTAGGCGACAAGTGGTTGCACAGATGCATTTTTTTGGAAGTAAATGGTGACAGGAAGCGGGGAGCGGGGCGGTAACTAAACCAAGAGAATTAGAGATGCGATTACGCATTACATTATCATAATTAGTATTACTAACTCATGTTTTTTTGTGAATATTTTCGTAAAGAAATTGTTTTTCAGTATTTACTGTAACTGTTTTTTAAACTTTAATAAACTAATTTAAATAGTGTTTTTATATTGTTGAATTAAAATGTTGTTAGTATTTTTAATCGATTAAACATAATTAATCGTTTTCGTAAGTAATTTTAGGGTCGCATCTCTATGACATGCGCGAAAGTGAACCTAACTTCAATCCGGTCAAGTTACGTTGATCGTACTGTACCCAAGACTCGGTTCAGTAGACTATTTATTCATCTATAGTTGCATTCGCCAGTGTGCATTGAGAGCTATATATATTCACCCAGGTGAAAATTAAGCGCACCTGTAAGTGAACTTATTTTATTGGCACAAACAAAACGTACAGATGATCACATAACATTATCGAATGCAAATAACTTAATGATTGTTTGTTTATTTCATTCGGATTTTTCGATTTTATTTATTAATTTTGAATATGTTTTCACACGTTTTTTTCTTTATTTCTAATCATAAATATCTACTTGTACATACAATAATTTATTTTTCAAAATGCATACTTTTTAATAAAAGCATTTTAAAGACAAAACATTGTCTAGTTAAAATACTGCTACTAAAGTATTATAAGGAGTCGTCCATTATAGATGGGGATCCATAAAACAAATTTTAAAATGCTACATATTAAGCTGGAGTTGTGTGTTATGACAGACGCCCAACTTTATGTATACAACAACTTTATATAGTGGTACGTTAGTAAAGAAAACAGGTATTAAACATGACAAACTTAACTTAGCCGTTGATAAACTATTGTTCCCATACATCAACATAGGCCGCGGTTAGTTTACCAACCGCAAATAAATTTGTGATAAAAAAATATATTTTTGTGATGCAACTATGATGGCTTTTACTACAAGCTACATGTCACTTAGCAGTAAAAGCCATAATCATTGCATCATACTGCTATATAAAGTTGTCGTATACTACCATGACAATTCCAGCTTGATATGTATCATTTTAAAATTTATTCTAGGGATCCTTGCATATGAATCACTTGAGGTTCGTAAGTGTGGGGGGGGGGGGAGGTTCACAAAAAACACGATTGGACCGATTGTAGGGAATTATTGCACCAAAAAAATATATGTGATGAGGTGGTGTTAGTTTAAAACCTCACCACGTTAACATGTTATGTGCGATTATAGCACCATATCTGGCGTTAGAAACGCACAACGAAAAGTTGTAAAAGTGATCTATTATCCCAAACAACAATCTAAATACCTCCTGATGATAAGTGGTGAGGTTTTAGACTAACCGGAGGGGTCAAAAAGTGAACCAAAAAAGATCATGTGAGTAATTGACGACTTAAGGGGGTAACATGCGAGCAGACTCTCGCAATACGCAGAAAAACCTTTATTGTACATAATTATTTGAAACGAAAATCGGTAAGGAAATATCGTTTGTCTGAATGTATGTTTGTATTTACTGTCAGCTCTTGTTACCAGACATGAGTAGAGAGAGTAGAGCTGCTTTCTCCTTCTCCTTCTTTCTCACGACGTCGAGGGCGCGGTTCTTCCACGTACTCTTTCTTAGTTTTATTGGTCGACTGCCGACATAACGACCTGCAAAATAGCAACCATTTTTATAGTAAACTATTCCATTTTGCTAATTTTTTTAAACTACTTCTCATCTGTACATAACAGAGTGGAAATAATAATAAAATATTACTACTATTCAATTATTTTTATAGTTCTGTAGCATTTTTGCTATTCAATATATAATAAACTAGCATTGATAATAATAATATCTTGGGACAACTCACACAGCGCTATCTGATACCAAACTAAGCAGAGCTTGTACTATGGAAACCAGTCAACTGATAAACATACTTATATATTTCTAAATACATACATATCTATACTAATATTATAAAGCTGAAGAGTTTGTTTGTTTAAACGCAGTAATCTCAGGAACTACTGGTCCGAATTGAAAAAATATTTTTTTGTTGGGAAGCCCATTTATCGAGGAAGGCTATAGGCTATATAACATCACGCTTCGACCTATAGGAGCGGAGCAGCAATGAATAGTGTTGCAAAAACGGGAAAAATTTACGCAGACGAAGTTGCGTGGGTCAGCTAGTTTTTATATTGTATAATCTTATCATCCATTACATATACATATATAATATATACATAATGTAATCTTACCATCCATCTCCTTCATAGCCTTGATGAAATCTCCAGGGTCCTTGAAGCTGACGAAGCCGAAACCTTTGCTTTTGTTCGTCCGCTTGTCTCTGATCACCTTTGCTCTTTGGAACGACGTATATTTGCTAAATGTCCGCGTCTGGAATATATAATGTAATAATATTTACTTTTTTTTTTTAAATATAACTAGCAATGTGGGATTGAGTCCCACATTAGTAGCAATCTTGTTAACCCCTCCAGCTAAGCTCAAAGGCTTGTGTTAGGAGTGGGTTCACGTCGGTAGTATAATGGGTAGCATTCGAACCCGCGACCTCACGATTGCGAGACCGATGCTTTAGCCATTAGGCTACCGCCGCTTCTACATTGTACAAAACATAATCGCTTCCAACTGTCTCTGTCTCTCCCTATTTACACTTAGATCTTCTAAATTACGCAACTGATTTTGCACAGTTTTCACTATTATTCAGATTTCTTCTGGATGTTTTATAGTATTTATAATACGTACAGGATGACTTTTAATACAGTCGACAAACTTCAAGTGGTAAACCCACGTGTAGTCGTAATAAAAAAATCGGTAGATACTATGCGTTTCAAATGAGTTGATAACTGTCATGATGACATTTTGTTTTGCAATACGACTGCAACTTCATTGTATGACGTAAGGTCAGCAATAAAATGATTTGTAAAAAGGTGTCATTAATATTACACAGAAGTACCTACCTACTCTAATGAACTATTTAAAGGCACTATTTATTAGGTATTTAGTTAACTATTTATTAAGTTTTAGTTAAAAAAAAATATTTTTATATTTTGCCTATTTCTTTCTTTTTTTTTTTCTTTCTTTAAAAAAAGACGACTCCCGCAGTAGGGTACAAGCCCTGTGTCGCGGGGGACTTTACAAACATACAAGTCACGGACACAAAGTACACCCAGACTCGGGACAACAATTTGTGGATCACACAAAGTGGTGTCCCGTGTGGGAATCGAACCCACGACCTCTTGCGTAGCAGTCGGACACACTCCCACCGCGCCACAGAGGCAGTCAATTAAATATTTACTTATTTGTTTGGTGTTTATTAAATAATAAAGAATAGTAATATTTTTAAGTGTTAGGTAGGTACCTACATAGTACAAAGAAAATAAATATTACGTCCGTTCCATAATACACATAAGTACTTGTCCCGACTTGGGAGTTTTTGTTGCTAGCGGTACAATTTTGACAAGTACAGAGAGAAGTTGTCGCGATCGCGATTATCTTCTCATTTGAAACGCATACTACTTACACACATCATTTTGTTTTTTACCTGACTACAAGGAAGGGTTATGTTTTTCGCGCGTATCTTGTATATTCTTTATTACCTCATATCTTTCACAGCACTAGACGGATTTAAACAATTAAGATGTCGTTAGATTTATCTTGACCGCCCAAGTGTTCTTAGATTTATGATTAGAAGTGACGTTCGAAAAAAACAAACATGGCGTCTGTGAGATGTCAAAAACAAGAGGTGAGAATAAAAGTTTTTCGAATACCACAATATGGGTCATCTAATTAAAGGGCTCATCGTAAGCATTTGAAAGAGGTATAATACCGCATTTATATATTATATATATTAAACCGCATGCACATTGGTTTGAATGCTTTTTTTTTTTTTTTAAATGTGGACGCTTGCGATCTGTCTTCTCGACATTCAGCAATTGGTGGGAAAATAAATGAATAATTTGAATAATAATTGATTTGTTTAGGTATTATACGCTTGACGAAAGTAATATTTGATATTTTCAGTTTATTGACTTTGGTGGCGCGCGGTGGGAGTGTGTCCGACTGCTACACAAGAAGTCGTGGGTTCGAATCCCACACGGGACACCACTTTGTGTGATCCACAAATTGTTGTTCCGAGTCTGGGTGTACTTTGTGTCCGTGACTTGCATGTTTGTAAAATCCCCCGCGACACAGGGCTTGTAACATACTGCGGGAGCAGTCTTTAAAAAAAAAATGTAAAATGTTACCTCCTTAATGTCTTTGTTTACATTTTTATCGATGGACCAAGAAATTTGTTTAATTTTTCTTACCATTTTAATTGGCAATATTTCAATATAAAGCGATTGTATTACAGGTAAAATTTCCGTTACAAAATCGACTGATTTCAAAGTCACCCTGTATATTATGTGTATGTACCTATATGAATTGTATAAAATGCGTCTGTACAAAATGTACCACTGGAGTGGGCCACTAATATCAAAGAAAATTAAAAGAGAGCAATACAAATAACATGATTTTCTTTTATTGGTAGTAGAAGGCGGAAGATTAGTCTATCTACGGTCAAGAGAGTGGTCTAATTAACAAGAAACATTAGCAGTAGTAAGACTCCATAGTGAAGGAACTCTAACAAGATGAATTCCACTCACCAATAATTCATCCGTGACATCATTGCCAAGATCTCCACAGAACATACGGAAGTCATCATCAGGCCAGTCGAGAAGCGTCACGTCCTCCCACACTTGCCCGCCCGCTGTCCTTACAACCTGTAACAAATTACACAATCACAACAAAAGTACAGGACTGCTTAGGTATGTAAAATGCAACAAAATTCTTCTTCTTTTGTGATTTTTTTAAACAAATTTCTGCCAGTTCAATGTTTTTATTGTACACTATAACAACAATGGGATTTGTTTGCACTAATCTTTTACATCTATACTAATACTAGCTGTCCCGCGCAACTATAAAAATAGTTATCATAGTTCTTAATCTATAGATTACAAGAAAATCTATTAGAAGTCTGACTTTTGAACATGAGGGCCATTTTAGAAGCAAAACAATAAATTGAAAAACAGTAATGAAAATCGTTTGGTGTAACATGAAAACAAATGAAAGGCTTGGTGTAAGGGTCTCAAATATGTATTTTCTTAAGTTATTTAAGAAAGTTTATGAAAATCGATCCCCTCCCTCTTTGAAATTACTGAGCCTACTAGTTTTTGAAAGAAAGTCTACCCATTAAGGTTGATATATTGAATCTCAAGTCTCCTTTTTTAATATAATTTTATCTCTTGGATTTGCACCAGTCTCTAATATGGTATACCTATATTATAATGGTGGCAGCATCTTACCTACATATAACAACTTTATTCTTGGTATAGAGCAAACCTAAAAGTAGTTTGCTCAGAATTAGTCATCATCAGCCTATCGCAGTCCACTGCTGGACATAGGCCTCTCCAATTGCATGCCACTTTGTTCTATCTTCGGCTTCTCGCATCCAGCTCCTGCCAGCCGTTTTGCGTAAATCATCACTCCACCTGGCCTAAGGGCGTCCTACACTACGTTTGCCGAGCCACGGTCTCCACTCAAGAACTCGTTTACCCCAACGGTTATCGGTTCTTCGGCTAATATGGCCAGCCCACTGCCACTTCAACTTGCTAATCCGGTGGGCTATGTCGATAACTTTGGTTCTCTGCCGGATCACCTCATTTCTGATTTTGTCCCTAAGAGAAACTCCGAGCATAGCCCTTTCCATAGCCCGCTGAGCGACTTTGAACTTGTGGACCAGCCGTACCGTCAGTGTCCACGTTTCGGCTCCATATGTCATGACGGGTAGGACGCACTGATTAAAGACTTTAGTCTTTAGACATTGTGGGATCGACGATGAGAAGACTTGACGTAGCTTACCAAACGCTGCCCAACCCAACCGAATTCTCCTGTTCACCTCGTCCTCGAAGTTGTTTCTATCTAACTGCAATGACTGCCCGAGGTACACATATTTTTGAACAACTTCGAGAACGGCGCCGTGTACCGCTATAGGTTCCGGTAGTACATGTTCATTGAACATGACCTTGGTTTTATCCAAGTTCATCCGTAGGCCGATGCGTACAGAGGAGTCAGCCAGGTCATTCAGCATTCGTTGCAGGTCCTGCAGCGTTTCCGCCATGATGACAATGTCATCTGCAAATCGCAAGTGAGAGATGTATTCACTATTGACGTTGATGCCCCGCCCTTTCCAGTGCAGCGTCTTGAACATATCCTCCATTGCATTTGTGAATAGTTTCGGGAAAATAACATCCCCTTGCCTCACTCCTCGATGCAATAGCTTTGTTTGATGATTCTGTACTTGGACGGACATGGTGGCGGCTTCGTAGAGACATCTCATCACTTGGATATATCGCCAATCTACTTGGCATCGCTGCAGTCCAGAACGGACCAGATTTCAATCGAGTCAAAGGCCTTCTCATAGTCCACGAATGCTAGACACAGGGGCTGATTATACTCCTGGGTCTTTTGTATAATCTGCCGCACTGTGTGGATGTGGTCTATGGTGCCATATCCGCTCCGAAATCCAGCCTGTTCCGGTGGTTGGAATTCGTCAAGTCTACGCGCAAGGCGGTTCGTGATGACTCTTGAAAACAGCTTATAGACGTGGCTTAGAAGAGAAATAGGTCGGTAGTTCTTCAGCCGGGTCTAATCTCCTTTTTTGAAGAACAAGACGACTATACTTCTACTCCACGCCTCCGGAGTTCTCCCTTCAAACAGGACAGCATTAAAGAGCTTTTGGAGCTTCCTCAGTACGGGTTTACCTCCAGCCTTTAGCAGCTCTGTTGTAACGCCATCCTCTCCAGGGACTTTTCCATTTTTCAGCTGTTTAAGAGCCAGCACGATTTCGTCAATGTTGACTTCTGGCATGTCTTAGATGTAGTGGCGTGTTATACTGGCTCTAGGACCCTCATTTTCAGGATCAGGTCGAGATGCATGCGAAGCGTATAACCGGCCATAGAAGCCTTCCACTTCGGAGAGGACTGCCGGCTTCGAAGAAACGACTTCTCCACTTGCTGTGGTCAACTTCGTCAGTTGGCTTCTTCCAAGAGATTGTACGAACACTTTTGACCCCCGGTTCTGCTCGATCGCTCTTTTAATCAAAAGAGTGTTGGAGCACCGAAGGTCGTGTCGTATAAGCCTGTTGATCTCTTGGTTTAGAGCGCGCTTTTCCGACGAAGTGACGGGTGGGTTTTCACGTCGTTCCTTCATTAGCCCTAAAGTCTTTTCCGAAAGCTTTGACTTCTTGCCCTTACGCTGCATTTCAATAAATCTCGTACCTTCTTCCCTGAGTATCCGAACCACATTTACGAGATTCTGGTTTACGTCTGTTGTGATTGACAGAATTAGTAACACAATCCAATGGGGTAGTTTTTAAACTATGTTATATTTTTCTATTATTTAATTCATTCATTAATCAGTCTAACAGTCCAAATCCTTTTCACGGCGTGATGCAAAATGTAACCATTACTTATTTTTCAATAATAACCATGGATATATATACATACATACTACGGGACGCAATGAGCACGATAGCGAAAGAACATAACACAACTCTGCAAGTTTTCAATATTTTCATTTTATTTTTTTTATATGATTACTTGAAAAATAAAAATCTTGTTGGGGTGTCTGAGCTTTGCACTATACCAAAAATTACCTTGTATAATACAGTTTATAAACAAACAAACATTGTAAACATCGGCATTTTGACAAGAGTGACAGCGAGTTTTTATTGCCTTGTTCCTTTCGCCGGCTTTACCTATTGCTTGCGAACAAGCATTACACGTAGATGCAGAATCATGACTTTCCACAAGTGTAGTATTTTGCTTCCTAAAGATTTTTTGATTGATTTGATATATGTATTTAGAATAGGGATGTTGACTGTCAAGTCAAATCAGTCACTTTTTGTGAAATGTTAAAACGACAAGCTCTATAGGAAATGTGTATGGAGTAGCAACCTATGACGTCATATGTTCCTATCGTCAAATCATTACTTTTACTATTCGTTTTCATGCTTTTAAATTCAAAAACATGTTAATTTGTTAAAGAACACTTATTGTCAGAGCATTTAAGATCTGCTATTACCTGATTAGTATACAATAATTTACTTTTGTAGTCAACTACCCAATTATCTAAGTATGTTTACGAGTAGAGGCTCCTCTCAGTTTGCGATCAGATGGTCTTGTGTGAGTTGTCTGATATAATTAAATCTTTTAATATTGATTCGTTACAGAGCTTCCGTTAAAAACAAAAATGTTTAAATATGCCAAGGTTTGGTTAGTAACAGAAGTAAAATCGAATTGGAAATCAAATGCTTTTGAAATTCTAAAAATAGGAGCTACGTATCATTTTTATTATTTAAATTACGTATTCCATAACAAACAATATATTTCTCAATCGAGCAACTAAGTTTTTATAACTACTAGCAATGTGGATCACATTACCGTGGCCCAAAATGCTTCGTGTAACTACGGTCGGTGAGTCGCCCTTTTTAGATTACCATGTTGATCGAACTATTTACATACTTATAAGTAAGTACGGAACCCTCAGTGCGCGAGTCCCACTCACACTTGGCTGTTTTTTTTTATTTTATGTTAAAAAGCCGAGTACGAAAATAACGGAGTACCAAACAAACTTGCAACCCCAATTTTACCCTCTTAGGGGTTGATTTTCAAAAACGCGGAATCATGCGTTTCTATATTTTAAACGTAATAGCCAAATATAAAATTTTATAGATATAACTTCAATATTAACGGAGTTTCATTTAACTTGCAATCCCTAATTTTACCCCCTTAAGGATTGATTGATCAAAAACGCTGAAACACGCGTTTCTTTATTTTAAACAAAAAAGCTAAATACGTAATTTCACCGATCTGACTTCAAAACTGACGGCGTTTCATACAAACTTGAAACCCCTATATTACCCTCTAAGGGGACGAGTTTTAAAAATCCTTTCTTTATGGATGCCTACAACATAAAAGGCATCAACTGCCAAAATTTCAGGTTTGTAACCCTTTAAGCGATTTAGGCTCTGCATTGATCAGTCAGTCAGTTAGGACAAGTGATTATATAATATCTTGGGACAACTCACACAACGCTATCTGATACCAAACTAAGCAGAGCTTGTACTATGGCAACCAGACAACTGATAAACATACTTACATATTTCTAAATACATACATATTATAGATATATAACACCCAGACACACAAAGTTTTATTCTGGGTGGCGATCGAACCCACGACCTCTTGCGTAGCAGTCGGATACACTCCCACCGCGCCACAGAGGCTGTCTAAAATTATATCTACACTAGCTTCCCGCGCAACTTCGTATGCGTAAATTTTCCCCGTTTTTGCAACATTTCTCGTCGCTACTCCGCTCCTATTAGTCGTAGCGTGATGTTATATAGCCTATAGCCTTCCTCGATAAATGGGCTAACCAACAAAAAAAGATTTTTTTAAATCGGACCAGTAGTTCCTGAGATTAGCGCGTTTAAACAAACAAATAAACAAACAAACAAACTCTTCCGCTTTATAATATTAGTATAGATATACTAATATTATAAAGCTGAAGAGTTTGTTTGAACGCGGTTATCTCAGGAACTACTGGTCCGAATTGAAAAATTCTTTCACTGTTAGATAGCCCATTTATCGAGGAAGGCTATAGGCTATATAACATCACGCTGCGACCAATAGGAGCGGAGCAGCAATGAGAAATGTTGCAAACACGGGGAAAATTTACGCAGACGAAGTTGCGCGGGACAGCTAGTATTATGATAAAGCTTCTCGGGGTGAGCTCTTACCTTCCTGTTCTTCTTCTCCTTCCTGGGCTTGGTGACGGGGTCGGGCGTGGAGATGGCGGGCGGAGGCGGAGGCGCGGGCGGCTCGGGCGCCGGCGCCGGCAGCTCGGCGCGTGCCGGGGCCGGCGGCGGGCTGCGCTTCTATACAATAAAGCTTCTGTATTAATACCCCTAACGTTTGGTCTATTCGCGGAATCACTACAGAGTAGAGAAGACTCATTTATTTTAATTTATGAACAATAGTATCTACCTATTTTACACAAAAAAGGATGATGTGATGTCTCGATAACTCATTTTGCTACGGA
Organism: Herminia tarsipennalis; assembly: GCA_945859575.2. NCBI lineage: Eukaryota > Metazoa > Arthropoda > Insecta > Lepidoptera > Erebidae > Herminia > Herminia tarsipennalis. The sequence continues at coordinate 23,914,167 of OX243834.2, read as the reverse complement.
ACGGAACGGCAAAACGAAACCATTATAGTTTCTACATTTCCGTCTGTACGTCCGCACTTTAGCTCAGAGACTGTTAGTGCTAGAAGTGAAAGAATAAAATCTTAAAAAACCTTTATTTTGGGGGTACTTCTCTTATGTAAAATGGGGATGTGATTTTTTATTCTCACCTGGGGTATCATTAGATAGGTCTTTAAAAGCGTTTGGGGGTTGTAAACTCCATTTTTAGATTTAGGGATCCGTTTGTGAAATAAGCTTTAAAGTGCAAATTTTTATTATAGTGAAGTGTCAACACCCCTCCCCTTGTAATGGTTGATGATTGGTATGTGAAAAAAATCAAGGTCTACTACCTTGATTTTTTTTCACATACCAATCATCAACCATTATTTATAGTGAAATTAAAAGGAAAACATCACAGCTAAGTAGGGTTAACAATTTTACGAGCCTATCAAATGAGAAGTAACAAAATTATTAATATACAGGTATAACGTTGTAAGTATGAAACAAAAACAACAGAAAACCCACTTCTTAAGCAGCGTTTTTTTCGGATTGGGGGGACGGGAGCTACGGAACCCTACATTGTGTGTGGCCCGACATGCACTTTCCCGGTTTTTTTCGGCGTTTTTATACATAGGGTAGGGCAACTTTTGGAGGTGTTGAGGGTTGCAGGGGAGTTAAAAGGGGAAGAGGAACGTAAAAGGGGTATGCCCACCAGCAGTATCGCTAGTATTTACGTTGTGCCACAAGTTGATTAAATGTATAATTCTTGTTTCTAATTATAACGTTATTATATAATGATATGGAGTCTCACATTTGCCGGAATATTGAGATGCAATTATTAGTCTTTCAGTTTATTTATTTCCTTTTTTTTAGTATGAAGTTATTTTTAACGGTGGTAGCCCTATTACAAAAATAAAATCGTAATATCGATTAGGGTTATTATCGATTTTTATTAAATAATTAATATAAATACTCTATTAATTGTTGCACCGTTTGAATGTAAAGAACGATAATATTTATACACTATACTTTTTAATAAGCATATTCTTTGATACCTTTAGATTAGGACCCGGCTCTATTAAAAATAAGAACATAGTAATGAATTTTAATAAAAAAATCGATTTGTATAGGATATGACAAAAGTTATGGCAACACTGAAATGTAATGTCATGTCACTTGTTTATCTGTGCATAAAGATTGTTGGCGCCGGCCCATTATGAAAACAGTTTAAAGTATGTATTAATAACAAATAGCTTTTGTTATTTCTGGTGTTGTGTATGGTATTGTGGTTTAACATTACCTGAGTTTGAGATAGAGGCTCCATATACATAGTAACAATCAGAAATATTTTGTGAGACAGAGACTCGTACCAATATTGTGACAATTGTGAAGTGTTTGTGAGATAGAGATTCGGATTATATATCACTGCAAAGCCGAATTCATAGCCATGAACAAGTGTTACACATCATGTGTAATACATAATTATTACGCAATATCATAGTTATGCCCTATTTAAAAAAAAAATGTATTTAAATATTTCGATTTTCGAAGTTCATCCACCCATATCTATTAAACCCGGCAAATTAGGTAAATCATTGTTGGTTTTTCTGAAAGTATATATTAATGTCTACATAAATCAGTAGTTTTCATCTTGGCACAACAAAATTTGTAGCGATACTAAATTCCACAGTCACTTGAAAAATCGCCTGTGTTTCTGGCAGACGGCAGCCGCGATTCGATTCAGTGCAATAGGTAGGTACTTTATTTTTATGTACTATTCCTTGCACTTCTTGGTTGATACAGATTCCGCGGACATCAGATTCGGGGTAAGGCATTTTGTAAAACGTACGCCGGCGCAGCGCAGTTTGTAACGCCTTCGGCTCGACATGAACTTTTTTTTTAAGTAAACATTACAATATTTGATATGAATTAAATTAGTTTATTTTGGACAATTTTTAACCAATGTGATGTATTTTACGTTAGTAAGTCATTAACTTCGTCACAGTTTAATTTGTGACTTTACTATGGTTTTGGACGTAAAGAATTATAGTCCTAAAAAAATATGTAGAAATATATAACAAAAAAATATTAACTTTAATAAATATGTCTCCAGCAAGAAAAATCTGTTGTGGGGGGTTCAGAATAACGCTCTAGTGTCCTTAGAATCTTTCTAGCGATGCGGCACATTTCTAAACCTAATTATTGTAAAGAAACATAAAAAAATATAACATCAATCTTCCTATATTTTTTTTTTAAAAGATAACTAGCAATGTGGGATTTTGGTCCCACATTACTAGCAATCCTGTTAACCCCTCCAGTTAAGCTCAATGGCTTGTGTTAGGAGTGGGTTCACGTCGGTAGTATACTGGGTAGGATTCGCGACCTCACGATTGCGAGACCGATGCCTAAGCCATTACGCTACCGTCGCTTTATAAATATATAAATAATATATTAATTAACATGATTATTAAATCACGTTAATTAATATAGGTAGATTGATGTTATATTTTATTTGATGCAAATATTACTCTTGGTTGCTGATTTAATTAGTAGAATCCCCACGGTAGGTGGTCACACCACAATAATCTACCAAAATCATAAAAAGTTAGGACCTTTTTTTATAAGTTTTATAAGCTTATGATATAAATTTGAAGACAACCTATGGAGTCAATGTACAAACAATATGTTTATAAAAAATATATATATTCATTTTGGTACAGCATCATGTGATCCTCCCGCAGGGATTCGGCTAACTAAATTGGCATCCAGTCTATATATATATATATCTAAAATTGTATACACAGTTAGAACTATTGTGGTATTCAACTTACTCGTTTCCGGCTTTCTTTTTCTTTCTTCTCGTCGTCTTCTTTAGGGTGTTTATACAGTTTAGGTGCAGCCGAAAGTACTATAGGCTGCGGTTTCGGCGGAGGCGGCGGTATGAGCTGCGGGCCAGGCATCCCAGGCCTAAGGAACTGTATCCCTGGTGAAAACGGGTCACCTCCACCTGGTCTCATGCGGACCTACAATACATATTATATCAAAGTTGTTAGCATCAACAGTTGCGACCATTGTATAAAAAAAATTGTAGCAGTACCAGACAAAAGATTAATGGATATTTTTTTGTGAAGTAAATTAATAACTTGCACAATAGGTTGGATTTATTCGCTACCCTGGAGAGTGAACTCACAAAAGTACTTATGTTTATCTTGTGCCACACTGAGTAGATACCTAGTTATTTTATCTTTTAGTTCTCAAATTGTGTGATAAATGTATAGTATAAATTGTAATTCATCTTAGTTAAGCAACACAGTATGTATATTTTAAGTAACAAACTGTTGTATTAGGTTTATGACAAGCCTGTAAAGAGTTTTAAGTGTGTGTAAAAATAAATAAATAAAAATCAAAATGACAGTGACATAAATGTGATTTAATGTTATGACTGACCTACCATGTGTTCAAGGTACATTCTACTAAGAGTTACGATCTTGACTGCCTTGGTGGTGCGTTGAGTGTGGGTCTGACTGTTGCCCAGGAGGTTGAAGGTTTGATTCCCACATAGCACAGGACACCACTTTGTCTACCTACTACTTTGTGTCAGTTATTTGTATGTATGTAAAGTTCCTTGCACCACAGGATTTACACAATGCAGCGGGAATTATCTTTTAAAAAAAAACTACTCATATTATTATCATTAAATGTTTGCATATTTATCACCTGTGATGGGACCATAATAGATGGTGGTGGTGGTGGAGGTGGTACAGTTGGATACATCATGCCAGCAGCCATCGCATTCTCAAATGAAGACATCATGGGAGGTGCACTAGCTCGTTCTAACTGTTGCTGGACTGCGCCGAATGTAGCAGCACCGATGACAGCGCGAGCGGGCGGGCCAATGATTGTGTCACCACCCGAGATCTCCGCCTCGAACCTATTAATATTTTAGTTATAGTGTGACCACAAGCACCAAACTGCAATGCTTCTTCAGCAGCACTGTTTTGCCAACGATAAATTGTTTTAAGTATGTATTTTTAATTCTAAGTGCTCAAGATCATCATTTTCAGTATATCATATTATATTGTAGGTAAAGATTTAATGAAAAAAAAATGATGAAATTCTGTTTTTTTTGTGTCCATATGCTAAGAAGGTGGCTTGCTTGCCATTATTTCCTTCCTTAAAGATTTTCATGGTCAGGAAATGACCTATCTTTCTAGATCTTGTTAAAAGTTACATAGCATTGTCACACTGAATGATTAACCACCTAAAAATACACCATTGTTAGACGGAATAATATAATATAATTAGGGTACAGATACAAACTGACCTGGACATTTCATCCTGCATCTGCCGATATTTTGTGGAGTCGTCCATGACGCTGGTTGCGGTTTAACCTTAAAGAAGTCCAAAACGTTTACGTAGTAACTTTAATCAACACGAATGTCACTAATTATATCCAACTTTTATACATACAGAGGCACACATTTTTGGTATTAACTTAAATTTTAATTTTTTTTTTTTTTATTTAACAATCGAGCTTAGCAATGCAGTCAGTAAAACACCATGACATTAATGATGTATAGTATAGTATTGACTTGACTGACAGACAACAGTGACAGTTGACCAGTGTGACCAAATTTAAATTGAGTATGCTACAAGCTTGCCGTCCTCAAGCTGCTCGCCTCAATTCTGCCACAGATAATATAATACGATTTTGCTAAAGTCTGTTAATTTTATTTTACTTATGCCAAAATTCTGCTTGAATGAAATCATAAATTGTATGAATATTTTAATGTAAATATAATTAAATAAACCAAAAATACTATTTAAAAATATTTATTAAAAAAAAATTGGTTGCCTGTAAAGTCGGTATACGGGCGAAAGTTTTACGTGACAACGACTTTGAGTGGTATATGTCTGTCTCTCTCGCTCTTAGGCGGGCTAACCATGCCCGAGTGGAAGGGACGCGTGCCTCTCACTCGCTCTCATTGTGAGCGCATAACGTGAGCGGAGCGTAACGCAGTTTCTTGAAGTGTCACCCGGCAAACCAATTTATAAGACGTTGTCACGTCAAAATTAAATATAACAATTTATAACCCGAAATACCAAATAACACATTAATTTGTAATTGTAATTAACTAAAATAAAAGGGTGCGTTACCCCAAGAATGTTGTCTCCTTTCAGGAAATGAATGATACAGATTTTCAGTGCAACATGCCGTTGAAATGGGCACAACTTTTTGAATTTGTGCAGCCAGTCGTTTTTAAGTTATTTAAAAAATAGTTTTTTTTTTGCAATGGTTCTTTCTGGATATAAAATAGATAGGATAGCTTTAAATTTGTGCGAAATGTGCATGCAAAAGCTAAATTTGTGCATCGTATGGTTTTCATGTTATTTTAGTTTTTGCCGCAAAATTTTCTCTCTCATAATTCTACAAAATTTCATAAGCTTACTTCAACCCATTTATGATTTACTAGCTGTGCCCCGCGGTGTTTCCCGCGGTTTATTAGCCGATGTGTTAATTCAGGGTGTCAGCTAATTCCATGCCAAATTTAATAAAAATCGCTCCAGCCGTTTAGACGTGAAGAAGTAACAAACATACACACTCACATACTCACAAACTTTCGCCTTTATAATATTAGTGTGATAACGAAAATTCTGTTTCAATCGACTTAGTTATTTTGACCTAAAATTAACTCCTTAATAACGATCTATCGGTTAATTGAATTGTATTACTTTTCAGTGAATTTTATCGAATATATGGATGCAAAATTTCAGTTGAAAATATGCATCCGTTTACATAATAACATTAAAAAAATACCACCATAACCTCTATACAGAGATTAAACGGCTAAATTAAAATGCAAAAAAAGCGGTCGCGCACTATTTATAAGACATTTTTGTTTGGTAAAGATGCTTGTCTCCTCCTGAAAGGAGACAACATTCTGCTGACGTAAGGCACACGAACTGAAAAGTAGTTACTTGATTACTACATAGATTTTTTAAGTTTTAAACTACCTATAGAATTTTTAATCGCTTTGGATGCTTTTTTTAGGGTAACTACTTAATATCTTTCAATTGCTTTCAAATAGTAGTGAAAGGTGTAGTAGCCTAAACGCTTGTACGATGTGCGTTTATTCGGGCTAGCACTTTGATTATAAAAAAAAAAAACTGACATTAGGAAATTGTCAATTTTGACATTTTTGACATTCCAATCCTGCAATTCTCTATGCTGCAATTGCATTTGTGTTTTTTGGTTGGTTTGATTTTCAAGTTGACTTGGTGTTGTTTGTCTGTTTTCGTGAACTGTTTACTAATATAAAATAATGATTGAAGAAGAAAACAAAACATTATGGTGTGGCAATTTGCCTGAGCAAACCACAGAAGAGTTATTATATGAGTTATTTCTACAGGTTCGTTTGCTTTAGATTTATTCATTTTTGGACAAGTATATTATAGCCAAGATCTATTGTTGTTTAACAAAGTTTCTTTTGAATAAAGTAGTTTAAAGTATTAAAGTTAGGGTTGTCATTTGTTTCATAAAAAATGAAAAATGTTAAAATATGTTATACTGGGCAAATTAATAACCTACGTGCCGTAATAACTTTGTGCTACATAAACAGCAAGTTGTTGTTGTATGTTTAAATTACGGAAATTATTGTTATATCTGTAAATTAATCAAATGACAACTGTGGGACAAGCCTAGTCTACGGTTTGTTTTAATAAACATTTTACAACATGATATAGCGCCAATAATAATCTATTTCATTTTATAAACCAATTTTATGGTTTTGGTTACAGGCTGGTCCACTAGAAAAAGTGCGGATTCCAAAGGATAGAGATGGAAGACAGAAAAACTTTGCTTTCATCACCTACTGCCATGAAGTTTCAGTGCCTTATGCTATCAACTTATTTCGTGGTACCTCCTTGTTTCACAGAACTCTCTCGCTGCAATCTCGAGGAAGAAACCCGATGCTGCCTCCACCTATCAGATGTTATGGACCAGAACCAACAATGGAATTTTCTCCGCAGTCAAATATTGCAAAGCAATTTGTTGACATGACAGAAAGTTTAAAGGAAGATGACATAAGGAATGTTCAGTTGACTCGGCAAGGTGGTGACACACCTGATAAGTTAGTTATAGCTAGTTTGCAGGGTAACTGGCAACATCGACATCATCCCTACCGAGCAAAAGAAAAGTCGCACAGAGATGACTATAGACAGAGGGAGTCTAGAGAAGCTAGAGATTCTCATAATGACAACTATAAAGGAAACAACTGGAATAAACACTCTAATTCAAACAATTGGAGAGATAGAAGAAATCATAAAAAGGGAAGTTATCATAGGTAACCCAGATATCCAATGTTGCCATCATAGATTGTATAACTAATTGTTTTAAAGAAATTTTTGCAATTAATGTTCTTCCACAGTGCAAAAAATTAGAGAACAAGAATTATTTATTAATAATGACTAACGGCCGGTCTCAATAATCTAACTATTGATGGATTTGGCTACTAGAGGTATGTATTTATTTGACATAAGCTCCATACAAAATATGTCAAAATTCTACCTCTAGTAGATAAAACCAACGATAAGTAGATTATTGAGACCGTAAGTAGAAAAATATTATTTGTATACCGGTGGTAGGTCTAAGCCATAGGCTGTTTTGGTGGGTACTACCCCTGTGTCGGTTAGTCATCCATGAAATAGTGATGTGAATATATTACTGTGTTTCGTTACTAGGCAAATGAGACTTAGGCCCTACTCATACAAAGTGGCAGAGGCGTAGCAAGCACTTTTAGTGTCAGTGTAATTTCAAAGTATCTAAATAAGTACTTATAAAACAAATATTGCATATAAAGCTCAAAGAGGTCACGTGTGTGCGCGCGACCTTTCGTGGCTGCAGTGATTAGCCGCGAGCCATCTCGCGACCTCTGAGCTTTTCAAGAGATATTGTTCTTTAAAGTATGTAAATAAAGTTTAAAATTCTTTGACATTAAACCTGAAAGTCGCTCGCCGCGCGCTCCCCGTTCTTTTCTCGCGGCCCTAGCACGCTCGGCCTCTTGTGGCCGCTGCCATTCCGGTGTGAATTGAGCCATAAGAACTACTAATGTATTAAATGAGGAAACAAATATTTGGGTGGCACTGATACCGTTATGGGCTAGTATGGCGTTTACCATCAGGCTTACAATCTGCTCATCTCTTCACTGTTGTATAACAAAAATTTGACGTTTGTTTATTAGTTGTATCTAATTAAGGATTTTTTTTTTAATTATATCTAATAGTCTCAAATTGATGACCTATCAAGTTGGCATGGTTTAAAACTTTGTCGTCCAGATCTTAAGAATCGCATCTTATGCCTCTTTTCTCTTACGTAACAAAGCGCGAAAAAAGAAGCGGAGCGAGGCTGTGGAGCGGAGAAACGGAGAATTATTGACCAATAGGATTGCATAATCGCTATCCACTGGAGCAAAACATATATCTTATGCAATCATAATAGTTGAAAACATATATTATGCAATCATAATAGTTGAAAACATATCATATGCAATCATAATAGTTGATATTTCATTTCGTTGCTCCGCTTCACTCGACAGAGCAGCCTTAACCTCCGCAGTCTCGGCAGCTTTAGCTCGCATGGTGCCTGGGCGGAGGCTGCACTTCCTCCACGCCTCCGGTTCTTAAAACACTTTCTTTGTTTGTTTTCTTTATTTAAAAATCGCCAAAATCATCCTTACAGGTTATAATGTTCAAAATTACCTATAATAACTATGTGAAACAAATTCTTGCTAGATTCTTATTTGAAATAAAACTGTCAGTACTGGTAAAACTAATATTTTTATTTTCTTTTGTTCTGAGAAATGTTATACACCTGTAGGTACCATTTTTAATTTTATTTTAAGGCATCACTGTACCCTTACACAATACTGTTAAAAGGTTCCACACTTCAAAAGAAAAACCCTTTTTAGGAACACTTTATCGTCTATTTTTCTGTGAAGACCTTTATTATTGCTTAGATACATAATCCTCTTTTTTTTTCTTATTTTATTTTTTAATGTATAGACCTGGACTGCGCCATAACCTCACAAAATTGACCACTATTTAGAAAGAGACGACGCTACTTTGTGGACAATACCTGTGAAAGAGACAGGGCCGCACTAGTTTTTTTGTCTCTTTCACGCTTTGCAGTCAATTTTACTTTTTAATTGAAAGAGATGGCGCAGTCTAGGTCTACGTCAATGTTCAATACCTACTCTATTTTTTTCAATCAATAGTCTGGTGTAAAATATCCTGTAAAAGTCCCTATTTCCATTCTATTCATTTTTAGTTTGATTCTTCATTTTATGTGAAGATATTGCCTCAATTAGATTTTTAAAGTCTTGTTCTGAAATAGAAAGGTGTGCCAAAGTCTCGATTAACCTCTTTGCTTCTAACTCTGTCATATGTTGTTGTGGTGGTACTGTTTTTCTATTCAATTGAAATGTCAAATTCTCTACGTCTGATTGCAATGGTTGCCATTCATTGAACGTCAAGCAAGTGCCATTGCAGAATGCAGCAAATCGTTCATAGCCGATGTTCTGAAAAAAAAAAACCATTAGGTAAGTATGCACTGTAGGGATCCTGCCCTAACACCCGTAGCTATGGTGCTACCTACCTACGTCACAGGTAGCGTTGAAAAAATCAAGAAAAAATCCCGTTTCTTTCAAATTGCGTTGTTTTTTTTTTCAAGTTTTATTCGAAAGTTTTAAGGAAATTTTGTCAGGGAATATTTTTAAGTTTCTTATTAAGAAAAAAAACCGGGAACGCTTCATGTTTTTATTTAACTATGGAGGTAGGCATGGAAATATAGGTCCTAGATTTCATATTGCCATAAATTGAGAAGTGTAACGTATATATCTTTAATTTATGAAACGTATGGTGTATGGTATAACTATTAGTTACAAATAAGGTAATTTGTCCATTAAAATAATACATATCAATAAAAGGGGACAGACATTGTTTTTTTGAGCCTGCGCCCGCAATGATTCCAGATGAAGCTTTTTCTGCGAGGCTTTATTTTTAATTGTCAACAATTTCACAGACATAACAGCGACGCACAATTACGTCTATTCAATGGTTACGAGATAACACACTACAACGTAATTTGGTAAAATACTACCTGTCATGCGACTGACAACTAACCAGAGGTAGGTAGGTGTACATAGTCGCGGCCCAGCCGCCGGCTCGAGCCGGGCGCAGGCTCATAGAAAAAAAAAATACTACCCCCTTTTTCTTTAATACGTATTATCTTATTAGACATAGTTAGACCATATACTTATATTATAGATATACCCTACGCCGGGGTTTCGTAAAGTGGAACCCTAGGGTTCCGTAAAATATTAAATATACGTGGTTGCATGCGTAGAAAGAAGAATTAAAAAACATGTGTCCAGCTATGAAAATTCTCATTAAATTTAGATTACCTACCAAATGAAGTAGGTATTTGGTGGCTGTTCTGTTTTGTAAAAATTTGGGAACCCCAGCCTTTTAATTGAATAATTCTCATTAGATTGCATTATTAAATCTAGGACCTATAATTCCATACCTATGTACCTCAATAATTGAATAAAAACTTGAAATATTCTCTGACAAACTGTTAATATTTCCACGCAACATGTAAAAACAGATTTTGTATTTTTCCTAAAAAAAAACAAATGTTTAATTCAGAATTTACAGGCCATATGTTTTTTTTTTATAAGCAACTCCCGCAGTAGTGTTCAATTTCAAGCCCTGTGTCACGGCCTCGCGGGGGACTTTACAAACATTCAATTTACTTTTGCTTTAAACGCAGATTGTCGTACACGGGCACTAATTTGCGAAACGTGGCATATTGGAGTGGAGTGCAAGAGCAATTTTGAAAACATAAAAATTGTGGATTACGGCCGGTTTCGTATACCTCCGAAAGGTGGGTCAGTTCTGCTCCTAATCCGATCGTACCATCGATTCAGGAGAGTGAGGGAACAGAAAGTGCGCTTGTATTAGCGTATACTATTGTGCACTATTAGATGCAGCTTAATTTGCCAGTCTCTGTTGTAATTTCTTGGTTACAGAAATCTGTTAGAACATTAGATATTAATATTAGGTACACTAGTCTACAGTAAAAATGCAACGGAGTGGCAGTGGCTATCGGTGTTTCTATATTACACTCATAATGTGTAAAACCAATTCATAATATACTTTGTTTTATTGTAAATTTAATCACTATTTACTAAACTTAAGGTTTATTAAACTCTACCAAACAGCCTTGCTAGGAATAAGGCTCCATACTAGACCAATTTATTATACTTATCAGGCGTTTAAATTGAAACTAACGTTGTGACAGTCAAAATATCTGCTTAAACTTTATAAAAAGGTCATAATATTATTACTTACAAAATACTAAACGAACATTATGTAGGTACCTACTTGAACACAATCGTGCAACTAAGGATGTTTTCGTGGAAATGTTTTAAAATAATACCAATGAGTATTATAGCGTTATTTAAATAAGTTGCTAAAAAAAATATAAAGCAATTATAAAAAAAAAAACTGACATAAAATTGCCGTCATACTTATATTATTATGTCCGTTCCTTGTAAGGTTAAAATGTTTAGGACGTAGTTTAGATATTCTTAAAGACATAGATGTTCATAGAAACATAGATGTTCCTTGTAAGGCCCATGTGTCTTAATATGGCCAATGGCAATTAGGCAACTAATACCTACTCGTAAACATAGATAGTTACTTATTTACACCCAGATACAAAATAAACAGCTGCCTCTGTGGCGCGATGGGAGTGTGCTCGACTGCTACGCAAGAGGTCGTGGGTTCGATTCCCATACGGGACACCACTTTGTGTGATCCACAAATTGTTGTTCCGAGTCTGGGTGTACTCTGTGTCCGTGACTTGTATGTTTGTAAAGTCCCCCGTGACACAAGGCTTGTACCCTACTGCGGGAGTCGTCTTTTTTTAATCAATCACAATCATAAACAATAGTGACCATCACACAAATATTGATCCTAGATAGGATTCAAACCCACGGCCTCTAGCTTAGCAGACAGGGTCACTAACCACTAGACCAGCAGGTCAGTCGATTTACTACGTTACCTTCACACTAGTTATACTTTCTTCTAAAATCGTAGGCTCAATAATTTCAAAGAGTGAGGAGGTAGGGGGATTTTCATGAACTTCCGTAATTTACTTATAAAATATCGTAAGTTTTCATGTTACACTATACCTAACAATTTCCTGTTTTGCCCCTAAAATACCCCTCATGTTGAAGTCAGACTTCTTATAGGGTTTCCTGTAATCTATGGGTTAAGAACTATCTTTTGTATATAAAGGGTCTTTCAACAAAGACGGGTCGATGTTAAAATTGAATAAAACTAGATGTGTGTGAGATATTAACGAAATTTATTTTTTATTTGAAAGGCCCGTTTATGCCATTATGCATGAAATATGACATCGTTCAAATGTCCGCCGCGGCTTCGCATGGTGGCACAAATCCGAGAGGTCCAATTTTTAATGACTCTGCTGCATAGATCCGGCTGAATCTGAGCGATGGCCTGCGTTATGTTGGCTTTCAGGGCAACGGTCGAATGTCATGTGGGTTGTGGTCATCCCATATACGGCAATTTTGCTTATTAACAAAACCATTCATCCAAAAATGTGCCTCGTCGCTAAAGATTATTTTTTGTCTAAATCGGGGTCCTCTTCCAAGCGTTCCGACGCCCATTCAGCGAACACACGGCGTTGTCTATGGTCATTAACTTTGAGCTCCTGGGTCAGTTGGATCTTGTATGGATGCAGACCCAAGTCCCGACGCAAAATTCTCCAAGTTGAAGTCTGCGAAAGGCCGAGTTCTTGTGCACGGCGAGAAATCGACTGCTTCGGAGTCTCCTGAACACTCTCACGTACAGCGGCGATGTTCTCGGCCGATCTGGCGTTCCTTTGACGTAAAGGTGTTGGTTGGTTGTTTACCGAACCGGTCGTCTCGAATTTAGTCACCAATCGTTGGAGAGTAGACTTTGAAGGGTGGCCCTGGCGTCTGCCGTAAAATGGGCGCAATGGGCGCAACGTTTTCACTAACGAACACTCATTTTGATAATAAAGTTTTATCATTTGCACATGCTGCTCAACCGTGTAACTTGCCATGGTGATTTGGCATCAGTGACTGAATAAGAAAAAACAGATTTGACAGATGCCGCCAAATCAAAATGGCCGCCACAGATTATTAATATCGACCCGCTCTATTTGAAAGACCCTTTACAATAATTGCATTTTTGAAAGATAGAAAAAATTAAAGTCCAGACCCTGGAATCGAACCCGAGACTTCCGTAGCCAAACCGGGGCCTAGAAGCTCTTTTGTATTTTTTCAAAATATTAGACTTGCCGTGATCACAAACGGACTGTGTCGCAGCGATGTTAAGACTCCGTAAGGCCGATAATAAATCTACACCTACTTACCTACCTAGTTAAAATCATATAACGCAAAAGTCTAAATGTAGAAACTAACTTAGTTTTTCTACCGACTTAGAAACCCTTCCGGACCGCAATGTTGAATTTGCAAAATGTTGAGTCCGAAAAATTTGATTCCCAGAATGTTGAATCCCAAAATGTTGAAGTTACAAAATGTGGAATCCCAAAATGTTGAAATTGCAAAGTGTTGAATCCCAAAATGTTGAAGTTGCAAAGTGTTGAATCTCAATGTCGAATTTAAAAATGTTAAATGGGTAAAATGTTAGCCTCCAATAATATTTTTTTTTATTGTAGTTGTTAGAATATGTGTGTGGATTCAATATATTACCTTTAAATGTTGAAAATCTGCTGTAAAGAGAAACACTCCAACTTCCAATTATTAAACAATCACAATTTTATTTTTTACACAAACATATTTCGTTATCGCGACAACATTTTGATACAAATTAAATAGAATACAAACTGAATTAACCTAGTAAACTTTAAAAACACATATTGAAAATAATTCTAAATAGCCAAACAGTAAAAATCAAACCAGTGACAAACAGTCATATTTCATCCTCCAACAGTAGTAAGTGAAACCTCTATGCATCAATTCCATTACTAATACTGGCCACTTTTAATAAAATGATAATTGATTTGTCATTTTCCTTTTATATTGTCAGCTCACGTTTCTATTATAATTTCCTTGTTTGTAAAATAAATAACTACGATTATATACTACCATAAAATAATATACTACCATGTCTCATATTGTGTTTTCAAAAAACAATAAAAATAGAGATATTTTAATATTAGAAGGGAAGTGGAGACTGACTAGAGATGGTAAGGTGAACAATAATGGTTCGACACGCTGGAAGTGTACACAACGAGATATATGTACAGCTACATTAACTTTAAGCGCGGATAAAATTAAAATTTTACGTCAAAGTGACCATAAGTGCTTGACCGATCCAAATAAAATTAAAATTATGCAGTTAATAAATGCAATCAAGGAAGAAGTGTGCATAAATTTAAAACCAATACAGCAAATATTTGAAGATATGCTAACTAAGTTTGTTGACCGAAACCCTAATATACCTGCACACCAGCTACCAACATTTACTTCGGCGAAGACTTGTCTATATAGGACACGGAAAAAATTTTTAGGAACTGATAAACTGATATTTAAAAAAATTGAAGATGTCAAAATTCCAAACGGTATGTCAAAAACTTTTAAGGTGATTGAAAATGGAGACAAGGACAAAATTATTGTATTATGTTCTAGGAAGATGCTGAAATTACTAAAATCAGAGAAAAGTGTTTCTTATTACGGAGATGGTACTTTTAGATCATGCCCCCAGCCGTTCTACCAGTTATACATTATACACCTTGATGTTTACTCTGATGAGAAAACCATAAATATTTTTCCCGCAATTTATGCATTTTTACCGAATAAAACAGAGCAAACATATACACGGTTATTTACATTAATTAAGGATCAGCTTGAAGTTCATATTGCAAAATTTAAATGCGACTATGAAACAGCCCAAATAAATGCGATAAGGAAGGTATATTCTGAAGTGAAACTGACAGGATGCTTTCAGCATTTCAACAAGGCTGTTTGGAAAAAGGCAAAGCAATGCAATTTGGTCAAAAAGAAAAACACTAATAATAGTCTTGCCTATAAACATGATAGAAATATTGTACGAATGTGCTCTTATTTCGTATTACTTCCTTCGACGCATATGACAGAAGCCTGGCGGGATATTCTGGCTGCTGCTTCCAGTGACTCAGAAAATTTGCATAGTTTTCTTCAATATTTTGAAGAACAGTGGTTCAGTATGAATCACAAATTGATTAGCTGTGCAAATGATATCCACAGAACAACTAATTCCTGTGAGGGATATCACAGAAGAGTTAATTCAAGACTGCCAAAAACTCCAAATATATTTTTGGTTTTTAAAACATTACTAAATGAAGCGTCTAATTATGACCGTAAGCTTTCTAGATCTTTATTTTTCCCTTTCAAGAAAAATAGAAGGCAAGACGATATATTATTTGATAAAAGATTTTCGAGGTTATTGGAAAAAGTTAAAAGGAACAAATTAAAGCCATTGCAATTTTAAAAAAAAAATATATATTTAAGACTTAAATTAGGATTTTAATTAGTTTCTACAACGTACCGGCAGAAGCAGACGCGTTGTTCTAGTAGGTAGGTCTATATTTTTTTAGAGGCAGTAGTTATAAGTTTTGTTAAGAGTTTCACAAATAAATATCTTTAATTTTATTTTTGTTTATAATCAGAACTACAATAGCATTCCTTATTTTCCTTGAAACATTTTGGGAATTCAACATTTAGCTAATTCAACATTTTGGGAATTCAACATTTTGCAAATTCAACATTTTGCAAATTCAACATTTTGGGAATTCAACATTTAGCAAATTCAACATTTTGGGAATTCAACATTTAGCAAATTCAACATTGCGGTCCGGAAGGTTAGAAACTAACTTAGTTTTTCTACAGACTTCAAAAAGGAGGAGGTTTTCAATTCGACTGTATGTTTATTTTTGTGTTTGTTACCGAAAGGAACTCTTAAAATATTAAAGGCCTACCTACCTACCTATAATGGTTTGGGTATACTTCATAGTAACTCGTGCATTTACTCTCAAAAAGCACCATCTAATGAAGACCAGACCAGATTAATTACATAATAAAAAATATTTGGCATGTGGCGATTGTTACTTTAATATGGTTCGTAACAATGCAGCAACCTTTAGCATCAGCTCCTTTACAAGGCATAATGGAGGTGAAGTATCACAATACTTCACCTCCATTATGCCTTGTAAAGGAGCTGATGCTAAAGGTTGGCAAGCTGATCAGGTGAACTCCTCAACAATTAACGGCACTGCATCGGAAAAAGCTATACTTATTTTGTTAAAAGAACTGTGACATTCCTTGGTGACATTGGACTATTATTACATAGATAAAATACAAACCTCACTACCCACTAAAATTTGTGAAATAAAAATTTATAAGTAAGTACACAAAGAAATATCACTGACTTAAAAAATAAATAGGTTCAAGTTAAAAGCAAAAAATAAAATAGAACCATTGACGTAGAGACCAGGACTGCGCCTTATCGTCACAAAATTGACCACTCTCTAGAAAGAGACAACGCTACTTTTTGGACAATACCTGTCAAAGGCCGCACGAGCTTTTTGTCTCTTTCACGCTTTGCAGTCAATATTTACTTTTTAATTAAAAGGAATGACGCAGTCCTGGTCTATACGTCTATGAATAGAACAAAAAAACTTTTTTGAAATTGGAGTCAAATAAAACATAAAAACTAATATGTATTTCATGACATCAAGGACCTACCAAGAAATTTCGTTGTTATATTTGCAACGGATCTAGGTATAAGTAGGTACTTACCTATATAATTGAAATTATTTGTTTGTTGTGGATATTTCAAACACATTTTAGTTATAACTGTTGATGAAATAAACTTTCGCGTGACCACGGCCGTTGCAATACGGTCAAAACGTCGGGCAATGAACAGGGTATTTTACCATAAATTATTGACGCGATTGAAACCCGTAGTTTAAATAATTTTACAAATTTTAGTTGTCTACAAGGCCACTGAGGCCCTGCAGTGAGGGGTATTATGTACCTACCCACCGTTTGTTTATAATACAGAATAGGTACAAAAAAAAAACATTTACATAATAAAACCTTTTTGTTTTTAAGTTTATATACCTACTATAAGTATCACTATAGATATTGCCTAATACTTAAAGAGTATTTACATTATTTAAAAAACTTCATTTTGCAGTTTAACTCGAAATCTAGGTAAACGTGATGTTTTTTTTCACTTTCTAGTTCAAACATGTTTATAGATACCGAAGCACATAAAGCCATATCAGTTGCATTTTTTTTTTTTTTTGATCCATGCCGTCCGTGTTCGAGGCCCTTGCGCTTCTGAAAAACCAGCAGGCACCGACAAAATCGTTATCAATAGCTATTAAATCTACTTAATATAATTTTAGACTTACTATTTCCCTCTTGTATTTATATAGTATGTAGCCTACGATGTCGTACATCAAGGCTAATGACACGATATACAAACTAAGTGATATCAATTTCTGTTCCACACAGAAAACATCATTTTTTAGTATAAAGTACATCAGGAACGTGCCAAGTACACCTCGGAGGAGGAAAAACATAGTTAGGTAAAGCACTTCTACGCAGAGAAAAGTAAACGTATGCCCATATCCTTCCTGTTTGAGGAACCTGCAAATATATGGCATTATATTACACATTTGAATAAGTAGGTAAGTTTATGTACCATCATCATCAATCCTTGTTAGGCCACTGGACATAAGCCCTCCCGATACGGGGCGGCCCTATTCACGTGGCTGCCCCGAATGCTAGTGTGAGTATCTAATAAAGTTGTTATATTATGATTATAATATTAACGTCATATTTAAACGTTAGCGTTTGGCTGAATGACCACCGCATCATGGCTTTCGTCACAAATTAGATAGGTATAGATAACCGGCTCCCGATAAAAGCGTTCGCACTTACAGTGTAAAATTAAAAAACGCTTTAAATTTTTTTTCTGATACTGATTTTGCCAAACTACTTGGCAATATATGATTAGGTATAAATGAGACAAAAGATGTAGTATAGTCTGGTTATAATTATCTAAAGGTGCATCTTATATACTAACGACTTCGTGTTGATAACAGATAGTGGAAACATTTAATAGATACTGAACGTGCGATAAGGAACATAAGATTGTGATGTAGATTGTAGATACAGCACAAAGATATTGTACTGTAACAGTACACCCCCCTTTAAAAAAAAAAAATATGGTAATAGTGTTTACAATATAAATTTGACCTAGACCTTACTAGTTATTTGCTGATGTATATAAATAATAATGCTATTGTACGCGGTGGAATTTGATGACGCCTGTTGTGGTGTGATTTGCTGACGTCTGTAATTTTGACTTAGCTGTTGCACGAGTGTTTATTATTTTTTTCCGTTAAACTCTTCATTCTTCTGTCCAGTGTTTTCATTATGCCGTAAATTAGGATCACGCCGATTGTTAAAATAATCTGTCCCATTGCAACATTTCTTGTCCACCGTAAGTCCTCCTGGATCAGGTTACGGAGTTGGTCCGCTTCGTTTTGATTGAGGCAATTGTCCGTATTGTATGTTATCTGGTCCTTAGAACTTTGATTTCCCATTTTAGATGTCTTGTTGTTACGAGTAGTTGTGAATTAATGGTATATGTTAAGATCTATGTTAATATATATACGAATAGCTTGCTTATATCAGCGATTTTTTATAGACGTACTACTGGCTTTACTTTACGTCCCGATCGTGTAGTGTACGTGTGTGAATGCCTGTCGCAATCCTTTGAATCTGGCACGTAGTTTGATTCGTCATTGATCATGAAAGCTGGTTTCAATCTATCAATTGATATCACTGTCTCTTTATCCCTAATTCTAATGCAAAATGTTTTATCTGTTTTACTAATTACTGGGTAGGGTCCTTCATACGGCGGTGTCAGGGCTTTCTTAATTCTATCACACCGAACAAATACGTGTGAGCATTCTTTGAGTTCGGGATGCACAAATATAGCTTGATTGTGTTTTTTTCTTTTCGGAATTGATGTCATTTGTGTGATGTCCTTTTGAATTTGTTTTACAAACTCTTCGTACGTTGATAACTGTGCTGCTGATGACTCAAAAAATCCTCCAGGGAGTCGTATTGGCGTTCCATATGTCATCTCTGCTGAACTATAACCTGTGTCTTCTCGCAAGCTACTCCGCAACCCGAGTAAAACTGTTGGAATTTCTTTTAACCAATTTTCGTTGGATTCTCTTGTCATTAACGCCGCCTTTAAAGTTCTATGAAATCTCTCTATCATTCCATTGGATTGTGGATGATAAGGTGTTGTCCTAATTTTATGTATTCCCAAAAATTGTGAGAGTGACTCAAATATTCTTGATTCAAACTGTCGGCCTTGATCCGTAGTAATGCGCAATGGACATCCAAAACGAGTAATCCATCCCTCGAAAAGTGTCTTGGCTACTGTTTCTGCAGTTATATCTTCTACCGGAAATATTTCGGGCCATGACGTACAACGATCTATGATTGTGATTAAATATCTCTTCCCTTGTGAAATCGGAAGTGGTCCGACGATGTCAATATGTAAATGTTCAAAACGTTGCGCTGTCATAAATGTACCAGGAGGTGATATCGTATGTCGTTGTATTTTTGATTTTTGGCAGGCTATACATGATCTACACCAGTTATTGATATCTTTGTTCATATACGGCCATAAATACCTTTGGGTTATCATTTTTCTCGTAGTTCTTTTTCCTGGATGGCTCATACCATGAATGGTATCGAAAATTTGTTTGCGAAAATGCTTTGGTAAGTAGGGGCGGCTTTTTCCAGTAGAGGTGTCGCAGGTGATGTTTATTGTGGAACCCGGAAGCGTAATGTTTTTGAATTTTAATCTTTTATTGTCATGTAATTTACTTAGTTCATTATCTGTTGATTGACATTTTTCCAATTCAGCGTAATCGATAGGTGATGGCACGTATATTTCCTCTATTCGAGATAAGGCATCGGCGGTAATATTGTCACGTCCGCTTATGTGTTGAATGTTGGTACTGTATTGTGAAATGAAATCTAACTGCCGGACCCGTCGCGGTGTATCGTTTGATGATGGTTTTTGGGAGAATGCGTATGTCAAAGGTCGGTGATCCGTAAATATTGTAAATTCTCTTCCCTCGATTAATCTGTGAAAATGTTTGACGGCCATGTATATTCCTAACAGCTCTCTGTCAAACGTAGAATATTTTTGTTGAGTTTCGCTCAATTTTTGTGAAAAAAATCCTAATGGTTCCCAATTGCGTCCGGATTTTTGTTGTAAAACTCCACCAACGCAAGTAGCACTAGCGTCGGTCATGAGCGCTAGTGATGCGTTGCGGGAAGGATGCGCTGTTAACACTGCGTTTTTCATGCTTTCCTTGCATTTTTCGTAAGCTTTGTCTGCTTCCGTTGTCCAAGGAACAGGTGAATTATCGTTCTTTTTTGAACCATGTAGATATTCGTTTAAAATTCTTTGATTTTCCGCTGCGCATGGAATATTACTTCTGTAGAAATTGACCATGCCCAAAAATCTTCTTAATTCTTGAATTGTTTTCGGTTTGGGAAATTCCATGATTGCTTTGTAATTTTCTTCGGTAGGGAGTATTCCTTGGCTCGTTATATGATAACCTAAGAAATCTATTTCCCTTCTGAGAAATTCGCATTTTTCGAGATTAATGGTTATTCCATTCTCGTGTAAACGTTTGAAAACCGTTTCTAAATGCTGATAATGCAAATCTTCGTTGTCCGATGCAATGAGACAGTCGTCTACAAATATAAATACGTAGTTTAAATCTCTAAATAAGGAATCCATGAATCGTTGAAATGTTTGTGCCGCATTGCGTAATCCGAAAGGCATTCTTAAGTACTCAAAAAGTCCAAAAGGTGTGATGATGGCTGTTTTTTCTATATCTTTAACAGGAATACAATGGTATGCTTTACGTATATCTATCTTGCTTAGTATCTTCTTATTTTCTAATATGTATGTAAAGTCAGTTAATCTTGGTAGTGGGTATTTGTCCGGTACTGTCGTGCTATTGAGCATTCGATAGTCTCCGCATGGTCTCCATTCGCCATTTTTCTTTTTTACCATATGTAATGGGCTTGCCCATGGGCTATCTGACGGTCGGCAAATTCCGAGTTCTATCATATTTTGAAATTCCTTTTTGGCTATGTCGTATTTTTCTGGAGGTAATGGTCTTGCCCGAGCTGCGACGGGTGGTCCTGTAGTGATAATGTGATGTTCAATCTTATGTTTGGGCGCATTGCGGAGAGAGGACCCTTTCGTGATGTCTTCGTATTTGTTTAAAAGTTGCGTAATACGTGGATTCGTTCCCACTGCGATATTACGAATTGTTTGTTGTGTCGCTTTTTCCGAAGTTACATGCGTTGTCAGCTCTGTAACTTTGTCGATAAGTTTGCGACCTGCTATGTCGACTAATAGTTTATAGTGCTCTAGAAAATCTGCTCCAATTATTGGTTGTGTAACATCGGCGATTACAAAATTCCATTTATAACATCGTTGTAGTCCTAAATTCAAGGTAAGCGTCTTCTCGCCGTAAGTCCTAATTTTAGTCCCATTTGCAGCGTATAGTGTGTATTGTTCATTTTGTAAAACTGAATGTCTCTGTTGCTTGCTAATGACTGAAATATTTGCGCCCGTGTCAATCAAAAACTTCATACCACTTTTTCGGTCGGTAATGGTGAGGCGATTGGATGGGTGGATTGCACAGAGTTTCGCCGTTGTCTGTGCTCTTATTCGTTTCCCTGGTTCCGTACGTAAGTCATTGGTTTCCAACTGCATGGTTTAATGCAGTTCTTTGCATATTTTCCGAATCTTTCGTGGTAGTAACAAAATCGATTTGCTCCTCTATAGTTTGTTCTCGGCCTCATAATCGGGAATTGTTGACGTTTCTTGAAATGATTGTGCGTGTTGGGTCGATAGCCATATTGACCTTGCTGAATTGCGTCAATATCTATCTGTAATTTTGCTAGCTGGGCTAAAATGCATGCTGTATTGTTGTCGTTTGAAGTGTCGTTGCTAACAGCTGATATTTCGGTTACTTTTGAATTCATTATTATTTTGTCTGCAATTTGGCTCAGTTTGTCAATTTCCATGTCTTCCGTAACTGCTAGAACCGTAGTAACTGATGTTGGTAAAAGCCTGAACCATAGTAGTTTAATTGTTTCGTCACTGATTTTTCCTCTCCCGAGGACTCGCATTTGACGTAATAACTGCGAAGGTTTTTGATCACCGAGTTCTGTCTCTGATATTAATTTTTGAAACTGTCGCTGTTCTGTTTCTTCGTAACAATCAATTAAACGTTCCTTGATGTTTTTGTATTTATCTGTAGTCGGTGGTGAAGTGATTAGGTCACTAACCTGTAGTATTTCTTCTTTGGATAACTTTGCTATTACTGTACAGTATTTGTATTCGTCTCCTTGCTTCTGTGGTGCTAATATGGCTTCTAGTTGCGTGAACCATAATCTTGGTTGGTCTTTCCAAAATTCCGGAATGCGGGATAAAACCGAGGTGCCAGCAGCTACTTCAAGTGTTCCTTGCTGATTTATGTTCGCCTTGCACGGTGATTGTGCCATGTTTCTTGCTGCGTATTCGTTCGTCGGGGTCACCAATTTGCCAAACTACTTGGCAATATATGATTAGGTATAAATGAGACAAAAGATGTAGTATAGTCTGGTTATAATTATCTAAAGGTGCATCTTATATACTAACGACTTCGTGTTGATAACAGATAGTGGAAACATTTAATAGATACTGAACGTGCGATAAGGAACATAAGATTGTGATGTAGATTGTAGATACAGCACAAAGATATTGTACTGTAACACTGATCAAGCACACGAAATTCTTGTAGTTTACAAAATTTAAGGTAGTTACCCGCCAGGGGCCCGGGGCGACAAAGCTGAGGGACCTCATTCAGCTTTGTCGCCCCGGGACCCTGGCGGGTGCAAGTGTTTATGTTTATTTCGTTAAAATCTGGCAACCTGTATATCTACAAAGTGCCAGGGTGGCCGTATGGAATATTAGCGGCTTAGTTTCGAGTTAACATGGTGGTAATCGTTCTGTGGCTGCTGTTGGATACCTCGAGCATGGTAAAGCCCGTTATCGTTATAATAATTTCCTACTCTGACCCTATAACAATGCAAACACTTTGCACACATGACTTTAATTAGCGACAAGACAAGACACTTCGACCGTTCGATTATGACTGACTGCCCCACTCTCGGCATTTCATAACGTAAACGTCAAACGATTATCACGCTACCCAACGGTGGTTATGTTCAAATGAGTTAATACACTTGCTATTTAATCAAAACTAATATAAGGTCAATGGAAATCAATTAGCGATCTCCTAGCAAACACTTGTGGTCGATTTGATTCTCCAAACGGTCATACCTCGGTTGATAAAACATGTCAAACCAAATAACGGATAATCGTGTTATAAACTTTGTATCAACGACACCCGGGCGAACCTCTCGGCATTTTCGTTTGAATTAAATAAAAATAAACAATTATTGTGATAGAAAACTCAACAACGTAAAATGAATTATAAAAAAAAAATAAAAAACATTAGATCATCAAGCGTTAATGAAGGTAATTAACAAAGTCGACCATAGATGGCAGTCTCAGCGGATACATCTCAGTAGTTACTATTGTCGAGAATAGATGGCGGTACTAGCTGACGCTTCGACATACGTTTATACAAGGTCGTGGCAAAAGTATTTTCGTATTTTTCATACAAAGAAAAAAAAAGTATATTTTTTAATTTTTTTTTATATGTAATATGTATGTGTCGTTTCAATCGATGACTTGTTGCCATCTTGTGGGTAGTGCCATGATCCCATAGCTGTAAGTTTTTTGAGATTTTTAATCAAAAAAATTTGACATGTAGTTTTTACAGTGTTCTTTTGAGGTTAACGTTTTCTAAAGAGATTTGAAGTGACCGAAACAGGTGAAAATCTGATAGAGTAAGATAAAGGGCTATGCGGAGGATGCATCAACACATCGCAGCCAAGCTCTCTCAATTTTTGCTGAGTGGCTATAGATGAGTGTGATCTGGCGTTGTCATGATGGAACACCACGCCCTTCCTGTTCACCAGCTCCGGCCGGTTTTTCTCAATGGCTTCTTTTAACCTCATCAGTTGCTAGTATAGGTCAGAATCGATAGTTTTACCCGGCGCGGCGGCTCAATAAGCTCATAGTGGACGATTCCTTTCCAATCACATCATACACACAGCATCATTTTGTTTCGAGTCAGGCCGGGCTTTGCCACGGTCTGTGGGGCTTGTCTATGCTTCGACCAAGATCTTTTTCGGACATTCTTATCGTAAGTGACCCATTTTTCATAACCCGTACTTAATTAACCGTTTAATAAATGGGTCGGAATTGTTACGTTTCAACAAAGAATCGCAAATGGAAACACGTTACATTAAGTTTCTCTCAGTGAGATCATGTGGTACCCAAATATCAAGTTTTTTTTGTACCAAGACGTTCGTAAACGACGCAAAACTGTTTAGTGATCAACAACTAGTTCTTCAGCAATATCGTAACTACTTTATGTCGATCTTGCTCCACTTTATCAAAGATGGCACTGATTTTATCCGTGACAGAGCGAGCCTCATCCAACACTTAAAAATTTCCAGACTTGAACCACATTTGTGCAAGTCGTATTGATATCGCATTAGGTCCGAAAACCGCACAAATTTTATTCGCGGCGTTCGTCGCATTTTTACCTTTTTTGTAGAATAAAACTTTAAAATGTACTGAATTTATTCGTCACATTAGTTCATTTTGCTTGCTTGAAAAACAATTGAAAAATGGCGGGAACTAGTTTTTTTTTTGATCTGATTAGCAATGATAAAATCTATTTATCTAAATAACTTTTGAACTGTTTATTACTTTTGTGTTTTTTAATCAAACATTTTCATTTCTTGTCAATTTATTACAACAAAATTGTTGTAATAAATTGACAAGAAATAATATACATACAAAAATTACAAGCATCCGCCTAACCGTTTCAGAGATCCAGTAAAACCAATTAGAAGCAGCGGTAGCCTAATGGCTAATGCGCTGATTACACTACACTATATCAGGGCCCCTAAATCCATAAAAAGAGCGGTGTAATAAGAGTTAGGGCCCTAATTCTCTAACAAATTTTCAAGGCCACCTCGATTTAGCGCCCTAATTCAGGGCGTATAAGGCATCGGCATCGGCAAGCGTATAATAGCCGTATAAGGCATCGGTCTCGCAATCGTGAGGTCGCGGGTTCGAATCCTACCCATTATACTGCCGACGTTTAATACCTAACCTAGCTGTAGTGTATCCTATTAAAGCGCGCCCTGGCGGTGTTGAGGCAAGCCAAACCAAATGTGCCCTCCAGGCACAGTTTTTTTTATTAATAGGTAAGTTCCTAGGTAGTTATCATTAAATAAATTTAAGTCAGAGATCGTGTCGTGATCTTACTTAGATACCTAGATGCTAAATACATTATTATACCTATTTATAACTAGTAGGTTATTAAATATATGGAAACAATTAGGGGTTTTGTAACCAACTCGTCAAAATATCTTAGAGTGCTTACCTATAAGTATTTAACGAATCGCTAATAAATAAGTAAGTGCGTAGTGTCATTGTACTGGGGTGGGGTCACAGACTCACGAGGACTATTTCCCATAGGGCACAACCTCAGATATCATCAACCTTTAAGCGGAAGCGGGCGGGGAGGTCGCAACCTCTGAGCGAGATCCCCAGTCAGCGACCCTAGAATCTTGGTCACGGCCTACACGGCTCCTACCGTGACCGTTTCCGTAATCCATCAACCCCTAAGTTGTTTTATCTAGCTGCCTAGATACAATGGGCACTCGAGTTAAATCCGTAGTTGCCCATTACAATAATGCAATCTAAGAAATGAATTTTCTGTTGTTTTTGTTTCATACTTACATATTAACAACGTTATATTACGAGTTTAAGTAATTTTTAATGGAATTTGTACGAAAATTGTTGTTACTTCTCAATTGGTCGGCTATTACTCGTAAACTTGTAAAGCCTACTTAGCTGTAATAGTTTTCTTGTTAATTTTATTATATCTAAACAAATACCCTGATTTTTTCACATTTCCAAAAATCAATAATTTAGCTGGCAGGTAAAGTCTAACAAGGATTAGCACTTTAAAGATTAATATTTCATAAACGGATCCCTAAATCGAAAAATAGTCTTTACATTCCCTAAATATTTTTAAAAACCTATCCAGCAACACCTCACACGATGGACTAGATGAGAAAATAAATAAATAAAAAAAACTAAGTACCTACCCTATTTTTTTTTAGATTTTATTTTATTACCTTGTCGTCGTAACTAATATGTATGTATATCCATACAAAATTACAACTTTCCTTTGTTAACTATGGAACACTAAAAAGGGGTTTGGTTTTTTTGCAAATGTCTCAATAACTATAAATTTATTCCCTGGAACTGTAGCACCCATATTTATAAATTTCTCAGAGAAATGAAAAAACGAGTACGGCTGAAAACAGAATCTCTAGCTTGCGCACGCCACGCACGCTTTAACAAAAACAATTAGGTACCTATTTAAAGACATTAAATATGAAATTTAAAGATTAAATGAATAATAATCCGCGGTGAAATATTTTTTATCGCTATTTTTAATTCAATTAATTATGCTTTAGTTATTTTTTTGTTGCGAATTGCAAGTAGATACGATAATTATTATTATTATTTATTATTATTAATATTTTATAATATTATTATTATTATTTATAATTTCTAAACTATTACATACCTCATCTGAGATTGTTTTCCTTTATAGAGCTATATTCTTGAAAAGCTTCACAGTAGATCCCCAAAAAATATTTAAATCTAAAAATAATTCAAACTGCATTCAAAGATACTTGCCTGATTGAACCGGGAATTGAAGCCACGTATTGTAAAAAAGCACCTGTATTTTTGTGAAACCAATCCAAAGGGTCAGTCATACTTATGGATTTTTTTTTCATAGTAACATACCTAGTAACGTATCTAGTCTACAATATTTTTCTCACTTTTGAGAAAAAAAAAACAGATTGACTTTTTTCAATTGGTTTCAACTCCCGGCTGCTACAAGAATTTAAAAGTCTTCGAATGCAGGTCGAATTATTTATCAAAACAAAATGAAGTCTTAAGTTCTTACGAACGAATTTAATATAAAAGAAGACTTCATTTTCAATTCGGACCAGTAGATCCTGAGATTATCGCGTTCAAACAAACAAACACATAAACAAACAAACATACAAACAAACTCTTGAGCTTTATAATATTAGTATAGATTACCTACCAACAAAAGATGGAACCAAATCCCCTACATCACACTAATCACACTAATTATTGTGTTTGTAAAGTAATTGGCAAGAAATGCCTATAAAAATTACTTAAATTTCAAATAAGTTCTATCTACAACACTTAAGGTACTTTTCTCAGTGGTACTCATTGGATGGATCCAATGAGTACCACTGAGGAACCCATACTATGCTGGAGCATAGTATGGACATACATCACGTTTACGTAAATTAATGTGTTCACTGGGGTTAGATCCAATGAGTGTTGTTGGATCGGCCATTTGAACTTTTAACCAACAAGTCTAAATATAAAATGATAGAAGAATGTGTCAAAGACTTGCCATCTTATTTGCAGAAGCGGATTGGTTATTTCCATTAAAACTAAAGTGCACGCGTATGTACAGCCTGTGTAATCCTTGTGCATGTACAAAGTTATTGCGCCCAAAGACAGAGAGTGGTGACACAGCATCAGGATACCATCCGACCAGTAGATTGTGCACCAGAGGAAGTCGAACGCGAAGTAGCCCCAAGACCATAACATCAACGCATACTGAGATGGCATCACTTTTCCTGTAATTCAGAATTGATTATTTAGTTGGATTCTGGATTCTCCCTTGGAAAATAGTTTAGACAAATGCTTCATTATGGCAATCCACCACATTGCATTTTAAAGGACATTTTCTGCCACGCAACACCATCTTGTGGAATCAACTGTCGCTAGCTGTATTTCCAGACCGATATGACTTAGGGACCTGCAAAAAAAGAGCCTACTCTTTTCGGCCGGTAACGCGCCTTCTATGCTTCTGATGTGACAGATGGCAGTGGTAGATAACCATATACCACCAGGTGAGCCGCTTGTTCGCTTGATGTTCAGAAAAAAAACTTACTTGTTATACCAGACTATTTTTTTATCTCTTTTCAAAAGATAACTAGCAATGCGGGGTTTGGCCCCGCATTACTAGCAATCTTGTTAACCCCTCCAGCTAAGCTCAAAGGCTTGTGTTAGGAGTGGGTTCACGTCGGTAGTATAATGGGTAGGATTCGAAACCGCGACCTCACGATGACGACACGAAGTCCGGTGCCTTAGCCGTTAGGCTCCTGCCGCTTATTGGCTGAAGTAGTGGCGAATCTAGGATTTTGGTTTGGGGGCGGGGAAACTTAACCCCGCCGATGATGGTAGTTGCAAGGCTAGCTACCAAAAGTGCATAGATACCTCAAAGCCATGTAACAGAAATGTTATACACTGCTCGGACTGGGTCTCAAGTTCTTGACTGCAATCACTCCCTGCCAAAGGCTGATTCAATGATAGATAGTTTTTTATAATCCTCAGCAGTGTCGGATCTAGGGAGGTCTCACTCACAGTTGGACAGTGTCGGGGTTTAGTTTTTGCCCAAAAATAGCAATCCTGAGAGAATAAGCTAAGAGTGTGGTCGAATTCGGTGGCTAATAAATATATAGAATACTATATATACTATAGAATGCGACACTAGTGCTATGGAAAGTTATTTAGAACCTTTCATAGCAATAGTGTCGTTTTACAATCGTCGTCAATCGATCGACCTCTTGGTACCTATTTAATTCGTCGGCAATTTACGATTAGCAAAGAAAGTTTATCTGCTTTTCACACGCAGATAAAAAAAAAGGTTAAAAAATCATGAATAAAAAGTACTTATAGGCTATCTAACCTCATTGTCGTCATCTACCTAACTAAGTTATAAGTACCTATGCATATCTTAGCTTTAGGAAATAAGTTCAGCGTGTATGAATAAAAACGGACGTAAGTTTACATAATACGAACCTGTGAAGTTGCTCGCACGTAGTTTTTGCGAAGCCGCACCACATTGATATAAGCCCAATATAGTGGCGACGCTACCGTGGAGTAATGTGACCATTCTTGAACACCATTCTGGACTCTTATTACCAGTACTATGTACTGTGTACAGGTACAAGTTGCCCCAAAATATGAATGAAGTAGCTTTCAGTAGCCATGGGACCGACAGTTCTAATAGCGCCATTCAGAACTTATTAAAGAATAATCATCTTATTTGCAAACTATAGATATGATTGTGGTGGGTATAAAGTAATTTTGGCTGGCTCCAAACTATTGTACTATTGATGGAATTTAATGTAATTTGTGATTGTCAGTGTCTGGTGACTTGAGTCAGCGTTGCTCGGATCCAAAGAGAATATAAAATTTCGTAGTACTCGGATCTTACGAAGTTTTTTATTGTCTTTGCTTGGATCTATTGCCGTAGTCATGGTATATTACTCAGATCAAATAGTACTATTTAAGTACCTTGCATGTACCTAGCGTGCACACCTATGTTTTTCTCGTTTCCACATTTGGTGTTCCCAGAAAAAAGTCATTACCTGTTATTTAGGGTAATTTTGTCATAGGGTCAAATATGAGACGTGAATGATTTCAGCGCGCCGAAGGCAGCCCGGTGGAGCGATTGATATACTTGTGTACCTAGCCAATATGAACTAATTGCATAATGGATCGAATACCACTGACTCAACAGGTCCATTAAAATCTTCATTTCCGTGGATTTTTTTACCTTAGGTTTTTTTTTAAATCGCGTTTATTAAAGTTTTTGATAATGTATGTATTCTTGCTTAAAATCTAGCAGTTAACTTAAAAAACTAACGCGATATACAAGATCAAAAATTTCGTGCCATGGCGATGAAACATGCGTGCACGGCAATGAAACAAGCGTCCACGGCAATGAAAGAACTGTACCACGGGAATGAAATAATCAACCACGGAAATGAAAATCCATATAAAACATAATATTTTCCATCATAAGTCGTAAGTATAATACTCATGTAAAGTATTTTTTTAAATGTGAATCCATTGTATGTAAGTATAATACTCTACATGAGTATTATACTTACATACAATGGTTTAAAAAAATGATTTAAAAAAATGTTTATAACATTAAATTTAAAAAGAAAAATTAAATCAACGTATATTAAACTACATTGGCTTTTATACAGGCCTTTAATCTGTCTGGCCACGAATCTATGGGTTTACGTACTTTTCCATAGGAAATTTCGCCACTGCTTGCTCCAAAGATTTTTTAAGAGACTCAATGTCGCCGTGTCGTTTAGAGCAAGCCAAATCCTCTAAAACTGACCATAAATTTTAGTCTAAAGGGTTGAGGTCTGGGCTATATGAGGGCCAGTCTTCAGCTCTTATAAAGTCCGGAACGTTGGTTTCAAGCCAGGCTTGGGTAGTTCGTGCCTTGTGACCAAGTGCAGAGTTCAGCTGGAAAGTCCACGGTATATTTTTAAAAAGTGTATTGCTGAGAGGTTTTACAACACGATCCAAGACTCTCTTGATACACTTTGGCTGAAGTTTTCACTCCTTTTTCACAAAAATGTAGCTTTGTGACGCCTTGATAAGACACACCCCACCAAATGCTAACGTGTTAACCGATAACACGTTAGCGTGCGCTCCCGGCGCGCTAACGTGTTATCGGTGTTACGATCGGATGTGCAATTTAATTTCGTTAAAATTGAAGTTCGCGAGTTACAGTTCCATTAGTTGTTATTACCACGAAAAAAAACGTACAGAGTAAAAATGGTGCAGTGTAAACTATGTAAACTGTCTCTTGCCAAGGTAAAAAGCGATAATATAACCCGTTGCAGCGGCTCATGTAGGGGTACTTTTCATAAAAAGTGCTCGGCTAAAATAAAGGCATTTAAAGAAACAGATAAGTGCGACGACTGCCAAATTACACCGACTGTGAATACATCTATCACAGTGGATATGTCGAAAATTACGCCGGAAAAGCTATTAGCAGAAGTAAACGAGAAGCTAGCAATTGTATTCAAAATGAAAAAAACACTAGAGGGTATGACTGACGATATCAGTTTTTATGCGGAAAAGTATCAAGAACTTATGGATGAAAAGGAGAAAAATGATAATAAAATAAAGGCTCTTGAGCACAGGAATGTTCACCTGGAGACCAGCAATAAAGCTTTAGAAGATCGCATAGCTTTTTTAGAAAATAGAGAAAAGGAAAAAAATGTCGAAATATTTGGGTTAGAGGAGAAGGTAAACGAAGATTTAGAAAGTACGGTGAATACAATAGCAAGAAATTTGGGAATGGATACCTCGAAGATTTATGAATCAAGACGTGTGGGTGAATTGAAAAAAACTGTTAGTGCCACGCAAAAGCAGCGCGAACAGAAACCACGCCCAGTGGTGATCACGCTGGCTACGCGCGTCGCACGGGACCAGTGGTTAGCTACTAGGAAAACTACCCAACTCACCAATCAAGATATTACGGGTGGAAATAACAGGCAGAGAATATATGTGAACGAAGATTTGTCTAAGTATATGCGCAATCTGTTATGGACGGCTAAGAATGAGCTGAAACCGGTTTATAAATATATCTGGGTGCAAAGCGGCAAAGTGCTGATAAAAAAGGATGACCCAAATGACACTAAAATAAGAGCAATACGCACTTTGAGTGACATCAATAGGTATGCAAACGAATAACGGTACGATTGGGTTATGTATTATTAGAATTATCTACTTAGATTAACTATACAAAAATAAAATTCGAAGACCTATCATTATACATACAATCAAACATCAACTACAACAGATATGCAGATATATATAAGTGGCAAAAAGAACTGACAAAATTGAGTACCTCTCTGAACATTGTACATCTCAATATACGTTCATTAAGAAAGAATTTTAGTCAATTGGAAACACTCACTCATGACTGTAAAGAATGTTTGGATTTCATTGCGTTAACGGAAATAAACATCAAGAAGCAAGAATTACCCCTATACCAGTTGGTGGGCTATGACACATACATAAACACTAGGGAAACTTCTAGGGGAGGAGGGGTGCTGCTATACGTCAAAAACAAGCTCAATTTTGATGCGAAGATTATAAGTACGAATCAGTCAGAAATAATACACGGTCAATTGGAACAGGCAGGCAGGAATCCAATTCATGTCATAGTAGTATACAGGCCGCCGAAAACTAACAAACATGCATTTGTAGAAGAACTACACCGTATGTTGTCTGAGATTCCTAGCGGTTGTGATGTGATATTAGTGGGCGATATGAATATAGACCTATTGTGTGAAACCGGTTCGGGTAGTGCGCGTAGTCAGTACACAAACAATATGTCAGAGTTAGGTATGCAGTGTGCAATTCGGGATGTGACGCGGGAAGAAGTGTACAGTGGCGCAGTGGTCGTGCATTGATCATGTGTGGGTTCGAACCCAACATATTATATCAGCGTATGTGTTACAGTGTAAAATATCGGACCACTATCTCATAGGCGTGTGCGTAGCTAGTGACTCGAATTCTCCCAGCACTGGGAACCAGCATATTATGACAATAAGTGATAAAATTGTGAAAGAATCCCTGTCGCAGGTATCGTGGTCGGATCTTATGGACTGTAAGTGCCCAATAGAATTATATGAGCAGCTATGCTCCATCTTTTCTGAAGTTTATCTTAAGGCCAAAATACAACATAATTTAAGAAAAAAACGAGTACCTAAACCCTGGATCACAGACAAACTTAAAAATATGATTTACGTTAGGGATAAATTGTTCAGGGAATGGAAATGTAAGCCAAATGATATGAACTTACGGTTACAATATAACCGACACCGGAACAAAGTAAATAAATGTATATATAAAGCTAAAAACATTTGTCGTAAAAATGAGATACAGAGTTGTAATAAAAATGTAAAAAAGATTTGGGAAAAAATCAACTCGTGGACGGGCGTAGAAAAGAAAAATATAGACAAGGTTATTATCAAACATTTGGGCAAAACAGATAGTACACAAAACATATGCAATAAATTCTCAGATACCTTTACCAAAGAAATATTGAATATTAAGCACATGTGTAATGAAAAGTTTCTTGATAGATCTAGTTATGTAGTGCCTAGCAATGTTTGTTTAAGGTTTAAGAAATCACAGCCCATAGATGTAGAAAAAATAATAAACAATTTAAGTTCAAATAAATCCCCTGGTGCAGACTTAATTAGAGTCAAAGATATTAAATTAATAAAAAAACACATTAGTCCTGTAATTGCTTTATTCATCAATCTATGTGTCGAAAAGGGATTATACCCAGATAAATTGAAATCTGCTATAATTAGACCAATATTTAAGCAGGGTACACGTGGTGACTACTCGAACTATAGGCCAATAGCAATCCTGTCTGTAATCAATAAGATAGTTGAGAAATATATTGTGACTCAAATAAGTACGTTTCTTGAAAAACACAGTATATTAGCTGATGTGCAACATGGTTTTCGAAGGGGTCGAAGCACAGCGACGCTGCTGGGGAATTTCACTGACGACGTGAACGAGGGTCTTGACCAGCGGAAGCAGGTGGTGGTCGTGTACATTGACTTCAAAAAAGCATTTGATACGTTGGGGCACCATCAGCTGCTCCTCTCCATGGAGGAGTGTGGGGTCGCGGGACCACTGAATAAGTGGCTCCGTGCGTACCTTGTAGGTAGAACCTTGCAGACCGTCGTGGGCGGCGTCAGTGGAGGGCCTAGAAGCGTCAGCTGTGGCGTGCCGACTGGCTCTGTTTTCGGTCCCATCGGTTACATAATGCACGTCAATAGCATGTGCAATGTAGTGAAAAATTGTCGCATATATACATATGCGGACGATACGTGTTTACTTTACATGGAAAAGGATTTAACACTTATAGAAAATAAAATCCAGAAAGATTTCTCTAACATAATAAAATGGGCTCATGATAATGGCATTATAAGCAACCTAAACAAAACCAAATGTATGCATATTCACTCTCCATATATAAGAGGCATTGATCGTGAGCCGCGTATAATCGGCCATAGCTATGAATGTATGCATAGCGCCGCTACGAATTGTGCGTGTGCGCACATCAAGGTGGTGGGAGATTATAGATACCTAGGTTTAGTTATAGACTCAAGCTTCTCATGGAAAATGCAAATAACGAACGTATGCCACAAACTAAGACTGGTTCTAATAAAATTTCATCACCTTAGTTCAATAGTAGACAGGGCGACTTTGTATACCGTATATTATGCACTAGTAGATTCTTTGATCACGTATGGACTTACAAGCTATGGACGTACATTTAAAACTTACTTAGATAAAATTAAATTTTTACAAATCAGTTTTATGAAACACTTAGTGGATAAAAATACAAAACTTAGATGTAAAAGTACTGATTATGAACAACTGTTCCTAGAATGTAAGATGTTGCCCGTCCATGAGAAAATACTTCTTGTGACAGCGGTTGAGCAGTACTATAGTGACGTTTTTAAGACCTATCTAACGAGATCAAGGCCGGACAGAAGAGAGAACGGCAAAATTTTGAAAATGAACACTTGTAATAATTATTTTGGAGAAAGAAATAGAAAATATTTAGTTCCTAAGTTATTTAATAAGTTGCCCTCAGCCATTACAGATAACAACCTTTCACTACACGTATTTAGAAACAAAACAAAAGAGTTTTTGCTTGCAAAAGTAGGTTCAAAATCATAAAACAAATAGTATAAATATTTTAGTTATTTAAAATTAGTCCTAAGTAAATGTAAATAGTTGTAATGTGTTACAGTACAATATCTTTGTGCTGTATCTACAATCTACATCACAATCTTATGTTCCTTATCGCACGTTCAGTATCTATTAAATGTTTCTACTATCTGTTATCAACACGAAGTCGTTAGTATATAAGATGCACCTTTGGATAATTATAACCAGACTATACTACATCTTTTGTCTCATTTATACCTAATCATATACTGCCAAGAAGTTTGGCAAATTGGTGACCCCGACGAACGAATACGCAGCAAGAAACATGGCACAATCACCGTGCAAGGCGAACATAAATCAGCAAGGAACACTTGAAGTAGCTGCTGGCACCTCGGTTTTATCCCGCATTCCGGAATTTTGGAAAGACCAACCAAGATTATGGTTCACGCAACTAGAAGCCATATTAGCACCACAGAAGCAAGGAGACGAATACAAATACTGTACAGTAATAGCAAAGTTATCCAAGGAAGAAATACTACAAGTTAGTGACCTAATAACTTCACCACCGACTACAGATAAATACAAAAACATCAAGGAACGTTTAATTGATTGTTACGAAGAAACAGAACAGCGACAGTTTCAAAAATTAATATCAGAGACAGAACTCGGTGATCAAAAACCTTCGCAGTTATTACGTCAAATGCGAGTCCTCGGGAGAGGAAAAATCAGTGACGAAACAATTAAACTACTATGGTTCAGGCTTTTACCAACATCAGTTACTACGGTTCTAGCAGTTACGGAAGACATGGAAATTGACAAACTGAGCCAAATTGCAGACAAAATAATAATGAATTCAAAAGTAACCGAAATATCAGCTGTTAGCAACGACACTTCAAACGACAACAATACAGCATGCATTTTAGCCCAGCTAGCAAAATTACAGATAGATATTGACGCAATTCAGCAAGGTCAATATGGCTATCGACCCAACACGCACAATCATTTCAAGAAACGTCAACAATTCCCGATTATGAGGCCGAGAACAAACTATAGAGGAGCAAATCGATTTTGTTACTACCACGAAAGATTCGGAAAATATGCAAAGAACTGCATTAAACCATGCGGTTGGAAACCAATGACTTACGTACGGAACCAGGGAAACGAATAAGAGCACAGACAACGGCGAAACTCTGTGCAATCCACCCATCCAATCGCCTCACCATTACCGACCGAAAAAGTGGTATGAAGTTTTTGATTGACACGGGCGCAAATATTTCAGTCATTAGCAAGCAACAGAGACATTCAATTTTACAAAATGAACAATACACACTATACGCTGCAAATGGGACTAAAATTAGGACTTACGGCGAGAAGACGCTTACCTTGAATTTAGGACTACAACGATGTTATAAATGGAATTTTGTAATCGCCGATGTTACACAACCAATAATTGGAGCAGATTTTCTAGAGCACTATAAACTATTAGTCGACATAGCAGGTCGCAAACTTATCGACAAAGTTACAGAGCTGACAACGCATGTAACTTCGGAAAAAGCGACACAACAAACAATTCGTACTATCGCAGTGGGAACGAATCCACGTATTACGCAACTTTTAAACAAATACGAAGACATCACGCAAGGGTCCTCTCTCCGCAATGCGCCCAAACATAAGATTGAACATCACATTATCACTACAGGACCACCCGTCGCAGCTCGGGCAAGACCATTACCTCCAGAAAAATACGACATAGCCAAAAAGGAATTTCAAAATATGATAGAACTCGGAATTTGCCGACCGTCAGATAGCCCATGGGCAAGCCCATTACATATGGTAAAAAAGAAAAATGGCGAATGGAGACCGTGCGGAGACTATCGAATGCTCAATAGCACGACAGTACCGGACAAATACCCACTACCAAGATTAACTGACTTTACATACATATTAGAAAATAAGAAGATACTAAGCAAGATAGATATACGTAAAGCATACCATTGTATTCCTGTTAAAGATATAGAAAAAACAGCCATCATCACACCTTTTGGACTTTTTGAGTACTTAAGAATGCCTTTCGGATTACGCAATGCGGCACAAACATTTCAACGATTCATGGATTCCTTATTTAGAGATTTAAACTTCGTATTTATATTTGTAGACGACTGTCTCATCGCATCGGACAACGAAGATTTGCATTATCAGCATTTAGAAACGGTTTTCAAACGTTTACACGAGAATGGAATAACCATTAATCTCGAAAAATGCGAATTTTTCAGAAGGGAAATAGATTTCTTAGGTTATCATATAACGAGCCAAGGAATACACCCTACCGAAGAAAATTACAAAGCAATCATGGAATTTCCCAAACCGAAAACAATTCAAGAATTAAGAAGATTTTTGGGCATGGTCAATTTCTACAGAAGTAATATTCCACGCGCAGCGGAAAATCAAAGAATTTTAAACGAATATCTACATGGTTCAAAAAAGAACGATAATTCACCTGTTCCTTGGACAACGGAAGCAGACAAAGCTTACGAAAAATGCAAGGAAAGCATAAAAAACCCAGTGTTAACAGCGCATCCTTCCCGCAACGCATCACTAGCGCTCATGACCGACGCCAGTGCTACTTGCGTTGGTGGAGTTTTACAACAAAAATCCGGACGCAAATAGGAACCATTAGGATTTTTTTCACAAAAATTGAGCGAAACTCAACAAAAATATTCTACGTTTGACAGAGAGCTGTTAGGAATATACATGGCCGTCAAACATTTTCACAGATTAATCGAGGGAAGAGAATTTACAATATTTACGGATCACCGACCTTTGACATACGCATTCTCCCAAAAACCATCATCAAACGATACACCGCGACGGGTCCGGCAGTTAGATTTCATTTCACAATACAGTACCAACATTCAACACATAAGCGGACGTGACAATATTACCGCCGATGCCTTATCTCGAATAGAGGAAATATACGTGCCATCACCTATCGATTACGCTGAATTGGAAAAATGTCAATCAACAGATAATGAACTAAGTAAATTACATGACAATAAAAGATTAAAATTCAAAAACATTACGCTTCCGGGTTCCACAATAAACATCACCTGCGACACATCTACTGGAAAAAGCCGCCCCTACTTACCAAAGCATTTTCGCAAACAAATTTTCGATACCATTCATGGTATGAGCCATCCAGGAAAAAGAACTACGAGAAAAATGATAACCCAAAGGTATTTATGGCCGTATATGAACAAAGATATCAATAATTGGTGTAGATCATGTATAGCCTGCCAAAAATCAAAAATACAACGACATACGATATCACCTCCTGGTACATTTATGACAGCGCAACGTTTTGAACATTTACATATTGACATCGTCGGACCACTTCCGATTTCACAAGGGAAGAGATATTTAATCACAATCATAGATCGTTGTACGTCATGGCCCAAAATATTTCCGGTAGAAGATATAACTGCAGAAACAGTAGCCAAGACACTTTTCGAAGGATGGATTACTCGTTTTGGATGTCCATTGCGCATTACTACGGATCAAGGCCGACAGTTTGAATCAAGAATATTTGAGTCACTCTCACAATTTTTGGGAATACATAAAATTAGGACAACACCTTATCATCCACAATCCAATGGAATGATAGAGAGATTTCATAGAACTTTAAAGGCGGCGTTAATGACAAGAGAATCCAACGAAAATTGGTTAAAAGAAATTCCAACAGTTTTACTCGGGTTGCGGAGTAGCTTGCGAGAAGACACAGGTTATAGTTCAGCAGAGATGACATATGGAACGCCAATACGACTCCCTGGAGGATTTTTTGAGTCATCAGCAGCACAGTTATCAACGTACGAAGAGTTTGTAAAACAAATTCAAAAGGACATCACACAAATGACATCAATTCCGAAAAGAAAAAAACACAATCAAGCTATATTTGTGCATCCCGAACTCAAAGAATGCTCACACGTATTTGTTCGGTGTGATAGAATTAAAAAAGCCCTGACACCGCCGTATGAAGGACCCTACCCAGTAATTAGTAAAACAGATAAAACATTTTGCATTAGAATTAGGGATAAAGAGACAGTGATATCAATTGATAGATTGAAACCAGCTTTCATGATCAATGACGAATCAAACTACGTGCCAGATTCAAAGGATTGCGACAGGCATTCACATACGTACACTACACGATCGGGACGTAAAGTAAAGCCAGTAGGCCCAGTAGTACGTCTATAAAAAATCGCTGATATAAGTAAGCTATTCGTATATATATTAACATAGATCTTAACATATACCATTAATTCACAACTACTCGTAACAACAAGACATCTAAAATGGGAAATCAAAGTTCTAAGGACCAGATAACATACAATACGGACAATTGCCTCAATCAAAACGAAGCGGACCAACTCCGTAACCTGATCCAGGAGGACTTACGGTGGACAAGAAATGTTGCAATGGGACAGATTATTTTAACAATCGGCGTGATCCTAATTTACGGCATAATGAAAACACTGGACAGAAGAATGAAGAGTTTAACGAAAAAAAATAATAAACACTCGTGCAACAGCTAAGTCAAAATTACAGACGTCAGCAAATCACACCACAACAGGCGTCATCAAATTCCACCGCGTACAATAGCATTATTATTTATATACATCAGCAAATAACTAGTAAGGTCTAGGTCAAATTTATATTGTAAACACTATTACCATAATTTTTTTTAAAGGGGGGTGTACTGTTACAGTACAATATCTTTGTGCTGTATCTACAATCTACATCACAATCTTATGTTCCTTATCGCACGTTCAGTATCTATTAAATGTTTCTACTATCTGTTATCAACACGAAGTCGTTAGTATATAAGATGCACCTTTGGATAATTATAACCAGACTATACTACATCTTTTGTCTCATTTATACCTAATCATATACTGCCAAGAAGTTTGGCAAATAATGAAAATTGTAATATAGATATAAGTTTAATATATTTAAGCATGGGAGTCGTATCTGCCAACAA
This sequence comes from Herminia tarsipennalis, assembly GCA_945859575.2. NCBI lineage: Eukaryota > Metazoa > Arthropoda > Insecta > Lepidoptera > Erebidae > Herminia > Herminia tarsipennalis. The sequence continues at coordinate 23,874,116 of OX243834.2, read as the reverse complement.
ACTGCCATGCAGTTTGGCAGAAATGTCTATGTATTTAATGTGATGTGTTAATGTGAATAAATGGATTTATTATTTATTATTATTATTAAACCATCACTGACGCAGGATGATGACCACGCTGTACCTTTTCGACCGCTTGACCAGCTTCTTTAGAACTGTTAGCGTACGTATCATTTTGCTTATTGTAGTGCTCTTCAATCGTGAATTTTTTTTTCATCGTTAAGAGGATATTTCTGTGCCCTTCACCTGCGTACCGCGATAGAAGGCGTTTTGTTCGATCCACTCTCTATAATTGTAAAGATTGATTTAGGGCATGTCCTGTATATTGACGATAAGCACTGAGCTTCAGGTCTTGTTTTATATATGCGACAGAGTCCTAGCGGGAATCTTCATTGCTCGCGATAAGATTTTTTGCTTCCTAATGCAAAATACGTGACTTGACCCCCAGTTCCTTTCGCGGGCAACTTGAGCTAATATTTTTGTAACGGAATGAACTGAGGGTGTCTAGATTTTTGATATCTACGGTTTTTTTTTGCAAATCACGTTGAAATTTTAAAGTTGCAATAGAAGAGTTTGATGTTGGACTATCAGGACGTGATGTAGAATCTATACCTGTTCTTTGATGCTAGTTGAGGTGATCCTGGGGGTGTCTGTGGACTACTTGTGGCCAGAAAATGTGAGCTACTTACTAGATCGTCAATCCGCAATTTGTCACAGCGACGTCGCGGCGTCGGTTTGATTTTGAAGATTCAAGACGCGAGCTACGTCTTGTTATAGGAGTCATTGGCATTTTATTAGGAGCAATGAAAAGCATTGCATTAGGAGCTACTTTAGATAACCCAAAAACGAAAAAAATCTGTCTTTTCTTGCGAAGACCCTTAAGCTTTTGCGAAGTCATTGCACGTCGAGGAACAATTAGATCTGCAGCCTTTTGTTAACATACCGTTCTCTTTCTTTTCTTAAACAATACAGTCACTTCTTATTTTTGACGTCGGTTTGGTTCGGTCAATCTTTTCCTCTCCTTTCTCTTCTTTAAATAATGTTGGTTAATCTTGGCATCTAAAAAATAAACAATCCAATGTGTGTGTGTGTTTGTTTGTGCGTGTGTGTGAGTGTATATACCAAATGTTACATCATTTTGTAAGGTTAATATCTATTTGTAGTTGACTGTACAGTATAAAACTTTTCAAGTCTATCCTTAAGTCTTTTATCGTTTTGCAGAAGGTTAACTTGACGAGTCCTGTGCTGTCATTATTTGGTACTACCTGTATAACAGGTAAAGAAGTTTTCTCTGCCTAATCATACCATGGCGAAGGCGATAAAAAATAAGTCACGGAAATGAAACTAAACTGTTATACAAGCCATGGCAATGAATTTTTTTTCATTGCTGTGTCTTTTTTTTCATTGCCATAGCAAATTTTGGCCACGGAAACCACGGCAATGAAAGTACGGCGATGAAGATGATCAGGGCAAAAATATTAAATACCAAAAATCTATTAATTATTCGAAGTAATAAACACTTCACAAATAAATATAAGAGATCAATCAATCAATCAATACTTTATTTGTGAACATAGGTACAGTACAGTTCTTGTTAGAGAAATGATGTTCTATCGAATGCTTAATCAAGAGGACTAACTTATTCGAATAGAAAGTTATACCAATCCACGGCAATGAAAGAAAAAATGTCCAGTAGGTAATATAAAAATGGAATACTTACATTTATGGCGTAAAAACGCAGGCACATGTGTATTTCCTTCTACGTCGAGCACTTAGGCGGTACTACTAAGCAACGTTTAGCGCAAAGGAGGGCGGGCGCAAGTCGTTAGATAAAACAATATTCTTAAATATGTTTCGGTCACGGTAATGAAAGGCAGTTCTGGGACAAATGATTTTTTAACAACCATTCGTTACAATTATTTAAATATTTGAATAAATGTATTCCGTAACAATACTTTAACTATTTGAATAAATGTATTCCGTAACAATACTTCAACTATTCACGTATCAAATAAAACTAGGTTTTAATTCATCTAACCAATAGATTTTTATCAATGAGGTATCAAGACACATTAGGTGACGTGTGGACAAATACGGCAATAAAAGATTTCGTGGTTTAATATTTTTTTTGGAGTACCTATAATCGTAATTAATAAAATATTTAGTGCTACACATAGATTACTATTGCACCTAACCAGAAAAAAATGTTAGAACATTATAACTAAGTTTTTTAATACCGTGTGGTGCCAAATTAATGTGCCGTGTGGTGCCGGCTGTGCCGTGTGGTGCCGGCTTAAGAATAGTACCACCCCATCTCTACCCGTGGGTGTCGTCAAGGCGACTAAGGGATTTCACCCCGGAGGACGGGCAGCAGCGTCCTCTACGTACTTAAAGCCTTACTGCGATCGCCAACCCGCTCGCCAAGCGTGGCGATTATGGCAATTACCCTCAGGATCTACATACCAGTAGGTTCTACTGGGGAGACCCGTGCCCAGCAGTGGGCCATCATATGGGTTGATATATATGTATGTTTTTAATACCGATTTCATCGATGCCATGCAAATCTTGGTCCAGGGAAATTCACCCAACTACGATTTTTATTTTTCAAACTTAAGTGTAAAATGCGCAGCTAAGTTTCCAGAAATGTCATAAAAGGACTACATAATTGTATTAAAGTACATAGAATGGACAGTGGTTTACATTACTTCGACTGCCAACCAGGACCAGTTATGACGAACGGCTGACAGCCAAAGTCATTCTGTCGGCTAATCGGCTTTCGCAATAGTAACTTAGAATAAAATACAACACTATTATAAAAATCTTCAAGGTTTTTTTGTTTTATAAATTTAAATTTTAATAATTAATAATAACATATTTTTCTTTCTGAATTAAAAGGAAACCTAAAAGGAAAAACAGGTTTATTAACAGTGCTTGCCAAATATTTAAACAATAGCTCAGTTTTTGAAGTGCATGTGTTTGCTATTTAAACTTAGATAAAAGTTCCCGTGATCGGTTAATTCATGTACTTATAACCTCAAGAAATTCCAGTGAGTGAGACCTCCTAATTTCCCATTACAGGTACAAGAACAAAGAAAAAAAATTGTCAATTATCTAACTACAATGTAATCCTCAATATTATGTAGGTATAGTTTTCAGTCAAAAATCTTAGTAGGTAAGTCTTAAGCTCCACCAAAGCTTTTTAAATCATAATATATATATCCTTCTTGAATGAAATCAATTAAAAAGATATTTAATCAAATTGAAATTCATGCTAACGCTCATTATAGACTAGGATTTAAAATTAAAACATTAGAGACTAGGATTGTGGAAAATTGAACCGCTGCGAAAGGAAAACCAAAGGAATCACATTTCATTCGTAAGTATTATAATCTAGTGCTTATTTTACATTGCGATGAGTTAAAAATATTATATTGCAACAGAATACATCGAATATTAAGCTTTTAAGTGGTCCTCTGATTGAATTAATATGATAATATTGCAATTATAACCTCAAAGTAAAACATTGTAGTGATGACTCACTGGAATTTCTTGAACTTAAACATGAATGAGCCGATCACAGGAACTTTTATCTAAGATTAAACAGTAAACACATGCACTTCAAAACCTGTTTTTCCTTTTAGGTTCCCTTTTAATTCAGAAAGAAAAAAATAGTATTATTATTAATTATGAAATTTATAAAACAAACAAACCTTGAAAATAAGGTAATTTTGAATAATTTAATGATTTTTATATAAGTGTTGTATTTTATTCTAAGTTACAAAACGAAGGGATACTTACTTTGCGAAAGCCGACAGAATGACTTTGGCCCATTATGCAATTAATTTTTAATGGTTAGGTATACAAGTATTAAGTATATCAATCGCTCCAACGGGCTGCCTTCGGCACGCTGAAATCATTGACGTCTCATAATTGACCCAATTAATCATATGACAAAATTACCCCAAATAATGACTTTTTTCTGGCAACACCAAATGTGGAAACGAGATAAACATAGGTTGGCACGTTATGTACTTATCTAGTATCTAGAACTAAGGTATTTGATCTGAGACATAGATGTTAGACGCCAATTTTCGGACATTGACATAATCGACTGCTTAATTGTCAAACACGCATTGTCTTTCCTTAGCCATAAAGATTACTTCATTTTAGCTACCTACATATAGATTATTAGTCTCGTCCTAGAAGTTTATAAATTTCTTGGTCTCGTCTCTGTAGACATAAATAAGTATATTTGTCAACTCTCACCAAAGACTCTGCCAGTGTCAGAAAATTTGGTTTTTATTTTATCAATTTTATAGTACCTATCTAATGTTTTAATTCTCTTGTATTATAAATTACTAGCTGACCCTCGCAACTTCGTATGCGTAATTTTTTTCCGTTTTTGCAACATTTTTCATTACGGCTCCGCTCCTATTGGTCGTAGCGTGATGTTATATAGCATATAGCCGTTCTCGATAAATGGGCTATCCAACAATTCGGACAAGTAGTTCCTGAGATTTTCGCGTTCAAACAAACAAACAAACTTTTCAACTTTAAAATAATGTTCCAAAAACAAGGAAAATTGACGCATACGAAGTTGCGCGGGTCAGCTAGTAGATAATAAACTAATAGCACAGATAAAATGATACTATACTAGTACTAATAGTAAAGTAAGTGCACACAGAGACGTAGCTAGGGGGCGGACGGTCCGCACCAGGTGTCACCATTTTTGTCACCCGGTGGATCAACTTTAAGAACAAAATACAAACATATAAGACTTCATTTTGATTTTAAAAATAAATCGAACTGAATTCAAGGTTTTTTATATAATCGCCTGTCTAAACCAGGAATCAAACCCGCCTAATGCGAAAAAGCAGCTTTCTGTATTTTTATGACACCAATCCAAAGGGTCAGTCATAAGGATTTTTTTCTAAATAGCATAGAATTCCCATAAAATTAGCTCTAAATAATTAATAAAATATTAATGCTTCTCACGGAATTACATCCGTGCGAAGCTGGGGCGGGTGGCTAGTAATACATAAACCGGGTAACATTTATTATGGAATAAAGTGTGTATTTATGTTAAGATATAAGATATCGTTTCATTCTTGTAAATAAATTCCTGAATCCCGTACCAGCTCATAGAAGAGCTTATCGTTACCCAAAGTCACTGTTAGGTAGTCCTTAACCACTAACCCGTAGGCACGTGTAGGTACCTAACAATACACACACACACACACACACACACACACACACACACACACACACACACAGAGAGAGAGAGAGAAAAGACAGACGACGAAACTACTCAATAAATTCCAGCAAAACAACCGTGATTGAAGTCGGTTACATGTGTAAATTCTACTAAATGTTATTTGAATACATACATTTTAATTTGTCTAATATTATTTGTGTTTTACAAGAGCTGTAACCATAGCCATATCAAAATAAACACAGTATGTAACTCGTCCGCAGAGCAAGCAGCCCCGCTCTAAGCGAGACTCGCTGGAGCTGCACCGCACCTGGGATGTAAGTTTTCGGCACGGCTCTAATATTCGCATGTCCGACGCCGAGACCAACGACCACTACTACAAGGGCGACTTGAGGTAACGGCGCTTTGCTAATCCACCTACCATAGTAATTACTTACAGCTCCTAGACATATACATTTTTATCTGAAGTCGGCACAATACATTCTTTCCTTCCATTCAATCTTGTCAGCCGTTAGCGTGTTACTTACTCCAATTTATTGACCTAAACGTGCACTGTCTCGGTGGACAATTCGACCGAGATCCGGAAATGTTCGCGTCTATGTGTGCGTGCCTATTTTGACTTGAAGGAAATTAACCAACTGTATTTATGTGTAGTTCGACTGGTGCACGACCACCGCGCATGGATAGACGTGCCAACGATATGTGTATAGGAGACATCGACATACTAAAATTAAATGTAATGTAGTATCGGTAGGGATTGTTGGTGATACAACTATTTAATCTTATGATCTAAAAAGACCCTTCGACTTCGACCCATATTTGGCGCACAGCCCGTGTCTTTTCCAACATTTACAGCCCTACTTATTATTGTCCGACATGAGACAATATAATACAAAAATAACATAAACAAAAAAAATCACACTAATATTATAAAGGCGAAAGTTTGTGAGTATGTCGTTGTTTGGGAGGAGATAATGTTGTGTGAGTTGTCCCAAGATATTATTATTATTTCATTAAGTAAAACCCCGGTGTTTTTACACTCATAGTCATACTGGTATACAAATTCATAGTAGCCTTTAAGGGTTAATCCTTGAATAATAAAAAATCTTGTTTAAATTTACTGTAGATGAAAGTCCCATCGGATGGGGCAGAAAATACATTTCGTTTTTTAGTAAAGTGATAAATGCCTGGACGCAGTGCCGTAACTAGGGTGGTGCCAACGGTGCCCATACCCACAAACATATACAGGCTGCATACCCTGGAGGGGTGCGGAAAGGACTAACTAGCATTGCGTTATAGGCTGAAGGAACAAAAAAAAAGAAAAGAAAAGAATATTTCATCAATTTTTATTTGCTAATAAAATTTTATAAATTAATTGCCATTTAATAAAGTTCACTCCATTGGAGGATAACAATACAACTTCTTATTTACATTGTACATAACTATTATTTGCTACAAAAATACCTTTCGCATATTTCAGTCACGATTTTATGAATTAAGTACCTACACTTCGCCGACATACAAATCGACTCGGTCGTAAGGGATGCGGTTTCGAGACGAACTCGTAATGTCGGCAAAAACATTATAGTAAGTACCTACCTACTCCCTTGAATAATTTTCTTTGTAACACTATCGATAGCGCAACTTGTCTACATATTTCTCGATAGCCCTATAACGCGACGGGGGCATAGCTTCCTTGAGCATCTGTTGAAACCGGATATCTTCGCCGAGCGCGAGGCACAATTGACGCGCGTGCAGCCGAGCATCGGCGCTGGCGTCCCCGAGCAGCTCCCCAGCGGCGCGCAGGAGAGCCGTGCGCGTGTCCGCAGGCAGGTCGAGCGCGCGGCCTGCACCCCCGTGCGCCACCAGGCGCGCCAGCGCGCGAGCGGCTGCCGCGCGCACCGGGCCCGCGCGGTGCGCCGCGCCGCGACGCGCCAGCGTGCCCGCCGCGCGCGCGGAGCTGCCGCCGCACGCCACCCTGCTCAGCGCCTCGGCCGCGTCGGCCCGTAGGAACCGATTGACGTCGGCGCAGCGCTCCAGCAGCGCCCCCGCCGCCTCGTCCAGCTCCGGGTCCAGCGCGCGACCGCGGTGCTCGAACAGCGCGCCGAGCGTGACGCAGGCGGCTCGAGCCACGCGGGAGCGCAGCGAGCGAACGTGCGCGGCACTCGCGCGCGCGGCCGCGCGCCAGCTCGCCGCTGGGGCCCGCGCGCACGGGTCCGAAGCTAGCCGCTCGATCTCCACGAGACCGCTGACCATAACCTCCCAGTCCTCCTGACGTGCAGGTACGATACATTCGGCGAGGGCGGTGCGCACGTCTCTCTCGGTCGCTTGTGGAGGATCGTACGCATCGCTGACGGGTTCCGGCGATGGATGCCGGCTTCGGCCCGGCGAAGGGTTGTGGCTTCGGGCCGGCGACGGACCGATGCTCCTCGGAGGCGTGGGAGTTGCTCGCGCGATCGGGGCCCGAATCGGTGATTCTTCCACGACGGTATTAGCGGATTCTAGAGAATCGTGTTGCGGTGTGCCTCCGAAAACTTTCTGTTCCAAGAGAGAGGTATCGACGGAATCGTAACCTGCATCGGGCTGGGGTACCTCGAGCCGCGAACGTACGCTGTTCGGCGAGGTGTTCGATCTCTCAGAGTAGTCCTCAACTTTGATGGAGAGCGAGCGTGGAGACGGCGGCTGGGGGTCGGTCGGCTCCTCCGCTGGGATGCTCACCTCCGTAGTGGGACCGATCGGTGGCTTCTCGCCAGGTATCTCCTTATGAGCAGACGCTTTTTTCCCGGTCTCTCCCTCCTCGTAGCTGGTGAGCGCGCTCGAATCCCTGCGAACACAAACATATACATTGATGCGTCAGGACGAGGGGTGGTTGTTTGTTTACGTGACACCCCGCGCCGTAATTACCGCGTGTGGGGTGGCAGGTCGGCGACGAGGTCGAGCGCGAGGGCGTGCGCGGGTGAGGGCGCGACGGCGCGGCGGGGGTGGGGGCTGGGGCAGCAGCACAGGCGCAGCATGCTGCCGGCGAGCGCGTGCCGCCGCGGCGCCTCCGCGACTGACGCCGACACAACATCGCGTCGTACAACGTACCTACATGCCCGCACGCCCGGCCACCCGCGATCAATTGCCTCATGTTGATGAACCCGCTACCCACCGAGGTACAGTCAATGACTAAAGTCGGTAAATACGAAGGGATAACATATATTTCAATTTCCCCGTCATATAATAATACAAATACCTCTCTTTTTCCCTAATCTCGATAAATATCTACTTACTCATTATTGTCTTGTCAGAAAAAAAATAAAAAATAATGCAAGCATTTTTGTTCTTTTTGCGACTTTTACCGATGACCGTACCTTAGTTGTACTTAGTACCTGCATATTATGCAGATTAGCTACTCCACGTTCACGGAATTGTTACTGGTGGCTAAAAGGAGCCATTAAGTAGTTACTCACTGGCCTGTATAATAATACTTAATATGACTTGCACAATGAGTCAGAACATGGTCTGAACTCAGACAGACTATAAGTAGGTACCTTATTAGTTTTAAACCTCACCCGTTTTCAGTTGTGACTCACCTATTGTGGCATTTTAAATGGAACTTTCCAGATATTATTAGAAAACCCTTTTAAAATCGAAGCTTTAAGGCGGCGAGTGGCGGAAAATGTACAGCAAAACAACAGAAAGGTGTGGTCATTTTTAAAGGTGGGTATGTGCCCATGATACTGAGTGCACATACTTACCTAATTTTATCAAAATGGGAGTACCCCAAAAAAATATTTCTTATTTTTTAATTCGTTTATATATGAGTGAAAAAGTTATTCATTAAAAAAGTATGACTTTAAAAGTTCTATGCCAATAATCCAATCGAATTTTGTACCAGGGGAGGTATGATTCTTATGCCATACGCCTTTCACTACTGAATTTTGTCAAAAAGAATATGCCATATCTTTGAAATAATAATGCAAACGGCTATGGCACTATGGTAGGTGCAATACTGATAACATATCCTATCCACTGCTAAAATTTGACCACATTTTTCTGTTACACCCTGTACGAGTTTACCAGGTCAGTATCTATGTATATTTTTAGGAACCCGATTATAAGCTAATCTAAGAGCTCTTTCCAGACGTGACCACACGCTAAGGCAACCAAGTAAGCAATAATTTTCTATTAACATTGTGAACGTTTAAGGACCATTAGATGGTGTTTGTTGAACACGAAAGTAGGTCGATCCACCGATAGCAGAAATAGGTCGTCTGTCGTTCATAAACGCCCTGAATGTAAGTGGGCCAATAATTTAAGTTCAAAATGTAGGTTAGTGGTAGCATGCTAACACGTTATATACAAATGCCTCGTAAAGGGCTATTAACTTGTAAGCTTCTAGATCTTTTAATACTTAATGTAGTATTACATGTTAAACGAAAACACCCTTGACCGAATCAAATTAAATATTGATGGATCGATAGATTTCTGTTATAGGAACCTAATGAATTTGCTCGATTACTTAAATTCAACTATTGACGTTGAACTTAACTATAAAGAACAGGTGGACAGCACCTACGTGGGTAGACAAACCTCTTTAGAAAGCTTCCAATCAATTTAATGTTATGCTGAATGTATAGCGACTACTTATATGTCCTTTGACAATGTTAAAAATAGTATTCTGCGTTGCTTTAGTATCTGATTATTATGTTCCTACCCACAGTAGCGGATCCAGTGATTGGATCTGGAAGCCTCTTGATCCTACTTTTTTTTATTGAGAATCTCTAAAGCTACTTGGTCGATTTTTTAAATTTGGCAGCTATGGAGGCTTGCCGGAGTGACATACTTAAGCGCTTTAGTTTACGAGCACTATGGTCTACTTACCTAATCTTTTCTCGTATAAGCAAAACAAGATTAATAAATTATCATGAACATTCGTTTGCAAATCAAAATCAATTTTGCCTCTGGATTTTAATATTAATAATAATAATATCTTGGGACAACTCATACAAAGCTATCTGATCCCAAACTAAGCAGAGCTTGTACTATGGAAACCAGACAACCGATTAACATACTTCTATATTTCTAAATACATACATATTATAGATAAATAATACCCAGACACAGAATAAACCATCGTGCTCATCACACAAAGTTTTATCCTGGGTGGAGATCGAACCTACGACTTCTTGCGTAGCAGTCGGATATACTACCACCGCGCCACAGAGATATATTATTTTGTCATTGAATTACAAGGGGACCTACGCATCTTTTATTGGCCTAATAGGCCTAGTTTAAGAATCTTTGATTTCGTGCAAAATACCTAACTACCTAATACAATTTAGAAGCTATCTACGACCACTCTTCGTTTATGATGAAAGTATCTATCATTTTGCAAACCACAATAATATTGCAAGTGGTTTAGTAGGAACGAGCATCTTTTACCAAACCACAACATTGTGTCCGTCATGCTATCACGTCGCCACGCAACACCATACACTATTTGCGACACAACATTTACCCGGTTTGGTCTTGAATTTCATTAATAACGTATGCCATAGAATGTTTGTCGTTTGACATTTTCCACGAGAACGTACGAGAGTTAGGTATGACTTGTTTTCTTATTAGGCGTTACTAAATTACGAATGGTTCATTTCACCCCATTATTCGTTAGTATCGATTATGAGGGACTTGTAGTATGTATGGGAGGGTGAGTGACTTCGTTGTAATTGCCCCCATAATTGGCGGGTAGATTTACGGTTTACATCCTAGCGGCGCGGCGGCGGCGTAGCTGAGGCGATCAGTTCTGCCTAATCGTCACAATCACATTGAAATTGGAACACGAATTCGTTCTAATTCTGATTCACCGCGATGACAAATTTAGATTAACTTTTGCCATTTTTTTTATTTAAGTAATAAACAACATTTTACTATGAATTAATTACAAAATGGCTGTGTTACATCTTAATCAATATACCTAATGGTTCGACAATTTATTATCTAAGTAGGTAGGTACCATCTGGAGTCGTGAAAATGGCGGCAAACCGAGCGGTCATCATTTTCACAGTTACACGTTTAACGTGTAAAATATTTGCAAAATCCGGCAGACCGCGTCTTTGTGCAGTTAAATTGCACAATAAAAAACTCGATACCGGCAGATTGTCATAGAAAAATAAAAAAAAGAATAGGTACTTATAACAAGTAAATATATACTTAAGCAAGTAGGTAAAGGTAGGTCGTTACTTTTTTTTTTAAAGATAACTAGCAATGTGGGATTGAGTCCCACATTACTAGCAATCTTGTTAACCCCTCCAGCTAAGCTCAAAGGCTTGTGTTAGGAGTGGGTTCACGTGGGGTGCTGTTTGCCGGAAAACCTCCGCGTGGTGCACCCCGGGCAACGTGTGCTGGTGGATTCGCGGCTTTTCGCGAAACCACCGTCACACGGCTAATGTTCTGGCAGAGTAGGAGGCGGCCTTTCCCTGGGTTGCCCGGAGGGAGGGCGAGGGGCGGCGGGTTCGCCGTCTATTTATAGATGGTGAACGCGGTCTGATCCAGACCACCGACCGGCCCGACCCGTAACCCTGAATGGACAGGAACGGGAGCCCACACTTTTGTGGGCTGCGGGGAAGTAAACCCCTTTAAAAAATTCCCTAATCCTACGCTTGTGGTGCCTGGCAATGGGATGAATGGCTGAGGGGTCCTCAGTCCCAAGGGCTACCTAGACGCAGGTCTATAAACTTAAACAAAATGTCGCAGGTCAAAGATATGGATACATCTACCCAGGAGGGTCCCGAACGCTCTTCGTTCGGGGAATCCCTTCCGGAGCCAGTCGGCTCCGGCAGTCCCACGTACTCTGGGGGGGACAACCCACGACACACCAGCCCGTCGCCGAGCTGTAAATCCGGCACCGAAAATAGCGCAAGGGTCGCGATCCAAGAGGAGGCAACGCGTGAGTTGCCAGTTTCATCGGCGGAGTCGAGGTCTCCGCTGCTAACTGTTTCGGCGGGAAGCTCGGCGTGCATTAGTCGGTGCGGTTCCGTGTCCTCTATCAGCGACATGGAGCTGTTAGGGGGCGGGAAACGTCCCGAAGTCTGTTTGATGGGTGTTGGGCGACGTTCTACTAAGAAGCAGCAACCAAAGCGCAGACGCTCACCAGAAGCAGACCAGGACCTGCCCGAGGCAGACATTCGAATCCCTCGGAAAGTGAGGACTTCAAACAGAGGCGGTTCGCGTGCGAGAACGCGGTCTTTAACACCCTTCTCGCGCCCACAATCTCCAGTGACGGCGACACCAGCCAATATCACCTCGGCTGGTTCGTCCGTCTTTTCTCGCCGGGAAGCGTATGCCCGTGTTAGAGAAGAGGGTGAGTTGGCTGCTGAAGAACGAGTTGGCCAGGTCATGGAGAGGCTCCGCCAAACGGGAGGGGATACAGACGCAAAAACCGCGGCGGAGCTACTCGAATCAGCGGCGAACTCGGTGGCTCTTATAGTGAATGTTGCCACCAAGTCCAGAAATTTGAAGGGCACCTTCGCAAAGGGCCTCAAGGAATCCGCGTCCAGTATTAAGAACGTGGTGGAGGCTCTTGTTGAGCGCTCCGCTGCCCCGGACGCGGTACTTGAAAGGTTAAGAGCGGACAATGTTCGACTAGAACGGGAGATAGGCGAACTCCGTACAGAGCTCGCCCAGTTACGGGCTGATTTGGTGTCGGCCAGGACCGGCCTCGTCTCGGCCCCTTCTGCTCCAGCCAGCTCACAGGTCACTTCAGCCCTCGCCCGTGCTTCGCAGATCTCTTCGATCCCTGCTCAGGCGGCCCAGGCATCTACGACACCAGCCCAGACCAAGGCCACTCGGGCTGATAAGCAACAGCCGACAATTGCTTCTTCGTCGTCTTCAGCCACTGAGGCTGAAGCTCACTTGCAGCCCATTTGCCAAGAGCAGCCGGCAAATGCCTTCACAGAGGCGCAATGCCGGCAGCTAATGATAATGTTTGGGACGATGATTGATGGGAGGCTGGCCACCATCAAGGACCGTCTCCCTCCCGAACCAAGCTGCCGGCCACCTCTTGCGGCGAACAGGCCAAAGCCCCCCCAGGGGTATAAGGCCACACCTCCCACGCCCCTACCCTGTTCCGGGGGACGCGTGGAGTCATTCGCCGAGGTGGCTGCGCCGAAGGCGGCTGCTAGTAGAGCGCAACGTGCACCAACTTCTCAGCCAGCTATGAGAATGGTGCAGCCTGCGAGGGCCGGTCCGGCACGGTGGGTTTCTCAATCCCATCCCCTGCCTAAGCGAATTCAAAGAGGGGCGCCTCGTGCGGTCAACGGCATATCCAATGAGCCGGAGGCCGTAGCTAGTGCTCCCGAGCTCGTTCCTACTCCCATCGTCACAGCCCCGTCTGGTGAGGAGTGGCGGACGGCCGGGCGCAAAAAGCGACGTGGGAAGAAGGTTAGGAAAGCTGCACAACCTGAGGCTGTTCTGCCAGCCCACCCTAAGAGTGGCAAGAGGAAGCCAAAACTTACTCCGCCCAAGTCAGCAGCCGTCGTTGTGACGCTGTCGCCAGAGGCGGAGAGGAGTGGCAAAGTCTCCTACGCGGAGATTTTCCGCCAGGCGAGAGTGACCCTTAACGCCAACAATCTTGGCGCGGGGGTCTCCTTCCGCCAAGCCCAGACCGGGGCCAGGATTCTAGAGTGTCCCGGTCAGGATGGTGCAAAGGTGGCGGACTTCGTGGCGGAGACGCTACGGGGGCTTACCAAGGGGAAGGAGGGCGTAAAGATCGCCAGGCCCACAAAATGCGCAGAATTGCGCATTTCGGGCCTGGATGACTCGATCACGACCGAAGATATCCGAGAGGCCATTGAGACAAAAACTCAATGTGCCTCCGGATCCGTGAAGGTCGGCGCCATCCGCCCCGGTCCCGGTGGAGTGGGTGCAGCTTGGGTGCGCTGCCCCGTCGCTTCGGCCAAAACCCTGGCCGACGCGGGCCGGCTCCTTGTAGGCTTCTCTTCCGCTAGGATCACTGTCCTGGAGGAGAGGCCTACGAGGTGCTATAAGTGTATGGCCACGGGGCACTTGCGACCCAGGTGCACCAGTGGTTTTGACTGCAGCACAATGTGCTATCGCTGCGGTCAACCGGGACATAGGGCGGCGGAATGCTCTGCCGCCCCCCACTGCCCCATGTGTGCGGCGGGCAATCTACCCGCCAATCATATGGTAGGGCGGAAGGGATGTAAGCCCCCCAAGGCTTCCAAGCCACTCCCGGGCAGCAGCCAATCGACCCAGGCTGCCCCCGGAGCTCAGCCACCAACTGAGGTGGAGGTGATGGATGTAGTGCCGCACTCCTAAATGGACAGCGGTAACTCCTCCATCATCCTCCAGACGAACCTCAACCACTCCGCCGCTGCCCAGGACCTTCTCCTGCAGACCATGGCGGAGTGGTCGATAGGTGTCGCCGTAGCCGCGGAGCCCTACTTTGTTCCTCCCCGCCCGAACTGGGCGGGTGACCGGGACGGCTCCGTGGCAATCGTCAGCTCCGCTGCGCTTCATTCCCTGCCCTTGTCGATCAGAGACAAGGGCTCGGGATATGTTGCTGCCGACTGGGGAGGGGTCACGCTCTACGGAGTATACTTCTCCCCAAACCGGAGTTTTACCGATTTCGAGGTCTTCCTTACCAACCTGGAGACCTCGATACGGCGGTTGGCACCTCGCCACGTACTGGTGCTGGGGGACTTCAACGCCAAATCTACGGCGTGGGGTTCACCCGGCACGGACGTCCGCGGTTCGGCGGTTGAGGAGTGGGCGGCGTCGGTGGGTCTCTGTCTCCTAAACAGAGGCGCCACCAATACGTGCGTTCGACAGCAGGGGGGGTCGATAGTGGACCTTTCGTTCGCTACCCCTGCCGTCGAAACGCGAGTAAGGAACTGGGTCGTCCTGGATGAGGTTGAGACGCTCTCGGATCACCGATATATCCGATTGGAGCTCTCCCGGTCTTCCAGGAACCAGGACTCAGTTAGGGGTCACACGGCGCGCAGAACGCCTCGGTTTCCGCGGTGGGCTGTGGGTGCGTTGGACAGGGACCTGCTGGAAGAGGCGGCCATCGTGGCATCATGGTCGTCTCCACCTCCAACCGAGGAGGTGGACGTCATGGCTGGCCGCATTCGCGATGCGTTTACGCAGATCTGCGATGCGGCCATGCCCCGCTCACGACGTCGCACCCCGAGGAAGGGGGTGTATTGGTGGTCCCAGGAGCTTGCCTCCCTCCGCGCCGCTTGCATCAGTGCGCGGAGGTCCTATACCCGCAGCCGGACTCGTCACCGCGATGTCCAGGAGGGGAGCCAGCTTTATGAGGCGTATCGCCAAGCGAGGGACGCCTTTAAGCTGGCTATCTGTCGCGCCAAGGAGAGGGCGAGAGAGGAGATGCTGGAGGGTCTCGACCGTGACCCCTGGGGTCGCCCATATCGAGCGGCGCTGAACAAGCTCCGCTCGGCGGGCCCCCCCCTTACCGAGACTCTCCAGCCCAGCTTCCTTGCGGAAGTGGTCGAGGGTCTATTCCCGCTGCAGGCAGAGCACGCGCCCCCGGCGATGGTCTCCGAGGATGAGACCGATGACCGGGAGGCCGACACAACTGTGCCGCCTGTCACCGAAGCGGAGGTGGGCGCGGCTGTTCTTCGAATGCGTTCGAAGAACACCGCTCCCGGGCCGGATGGGATTCCCGCCCGGGTTTTGGCCCTGACCCTCGACCATATCGGGGACCGCCTCAGGGGACTGTTCGACGTGTGCCTGGCGTCCGGACGGTTCCCTGACTGCTGGAAGGCAGGGAAGCTGGTGCTCCTTCCAAAGCCGGGACGGCCTCCCGACTCAATTGCGGCCTACAGGCCTATCGTGTTGCTGGACGAGGCGGGGAAGTTGCTAGAGAGGATTCTCGCTACCCGCATCGTCCGGCATTTGAACGAGGTCGGCCCTAATCTGTCGGACGCTCAGTACGGCTTTCGTGCTGGGCGCTCGACCATTGGGGCCATTCTGCGCTTGAGGGCCGCATCGGTGGAGGCCGTCGCCGGTGGAGGAGTAATGTTGGCGATATCGCTCGATATCGCCAACGCCTTCGGGTCTCTGCCATTTAGCTGCATCAACGAGGCGCTCCGGTATCATGGAGTGCCCGCGTACCTGAGGCAGCTAGTGGCAGACTACCTCGAAGGCAGGAGGATCCTGTACGAGGACCGAGAGGGTGAGGTAATCCGCAGGGACGTCTCGTGCGGTGTTCCACAGGGCTCTGTCTTAGGGCCCCTCTTGTGGAACATTGGCTACGACTGGGCCCTGCGGTGTGGCTTCCCCCCCGGGATAGGGGTCATCTGCTATGCGGATGACACCCTCATCACGGCCCGGGGTGGGAATTTTGAGGAGGCGGCGCGCCTGGCCAACCTAGGGATTTCCCGAATGGTCGGGCGCATCGAGGCGCTGGGGCTTAGGGTGGCCCTTTCCAAGACGGAGGCCCTATTATTCCATGGGCCCCGTCGCGGTCCACCTGCTGGCGCCTCGATAGCCGTCGGCTCGGTCCTCGTACAGGTCCGGGCCCAGATGAAGTATCTGGGCCTGGTAGTAGACGGGCGGTGGCTCTTCGACGAGCACTTTCGCATTTTGGCGCCAAAACTCGAGGCTGCGGCGTCCGCACTGGGGAGGCTGTTGCCGAACCTGGGCGGACCCAGTGCCTCGAGTAGACGGTTGTACACGGGGGTGGTGCGGTCAATGGCTTTGTACGGCGCACCCGTGTGGGCGGCGTCCCTGACCGCCCAGAATAGGGTCCGCTTAGGGAGACCCCAGCGGACCATGGCGGTCAGGGCCATACGCGGATACCGCACGGTGTCTGCAGAGGCGGCGTGCGCATTGGCCGGCACACCCCCGTGGGATTTGGATGCGGAAGTGCTCGCCGAAGTGCATCGGCGGGCGGTGGCTGTTCGGGCAGGGGGTTCGGTGCCCCGCAAAAGGAGGCGGCGGAGCGCGTCAGGGAAGAGAATGCCCTGGCAGACCCGCTCCGTCGCCGGCGAACCGGGCGGCGTCGGCGCGCATATCTGCGCTTGATGCCGCCTTAGGTGGGGCTGCGGGCGGGCGTACGGGGTAATCTGCCCCGCCCGCGGCCTTCCGTGGAGGCGCGGCGCCCTGTGTGTATCCAGGGGCTGCGTAGGTGTGAAATGCCCGGAACGCAACAACATCGCGTCCGGGCATTGCCACTGGGCGGGCCGCCGACGGTATAACGAATTCCGGCGGCCCGTTCGCAAAGGTGGCGAGCGATACACGGCGGGTTTTTTAGTGGGTGCAAACCCCACACTACCTCCATCATCTTCCCCGGATGGTGGGGGTGTTCGTCAGGAATTTTTCCCGCCGAACCAAAAAAAAAAAAAAAAAAAAAAAAGGAGTGGGTTCACGTCGGTAGTATAATGGGTAGGATTCGAACCCGCAACCTTAGAATTGCGAGACCGATGCCTTAGCCATTAAGCTACCACCGCTTTCTTACTTACCTACATAGATAAGATACCATCGAGAGTTTATTGCAAAAAACCTTTAATATTTATAAATAAAAAACCTTTTTTTACGCAATTCCCTAATTATCTACATTCGTACCTACCTACGTACGTTTGTGCGCGTTCCAGATGACAAGGGTTATGTAAGTAGATTTGAAAAAAAATATACCTACCTACTTACATTAGTATGCTATATTTTGTTTGTAGAAAAGATTCAGATTGTCGACAATGTCATAACTTTATTTTACGATCCATCAATTGACAGAGCACGCAAAGCTAGTAGATAAGTGTGGTGTCAGGTGTCAGGTGTAGCGGCTCCCACGGGGGCGAAGGTCAGGCGCTCAGGCCTTCCACTCTACCCAGAGAATATTTAGTTATTAATTACCCACTTGTGTACAAAGTCGTTCAACTAGTATATATTAAACGTATGAAAATAGTTTAAGTTGAAGAAACTATGTACGTATGTGCCACTTGCCAGGTACCTAGTGTATGTGTGTATGGCTGAAAAAATAATTACCGTTTGTGCGTGTGTGTGTGTTCGTGCGGGTTAGTAAACTGTAAATTTTTTACTTTGTAAATTTGTAGAACAAAGTTATAGGGGATTAATTTCTTCACGTAGTTACACAAGGCTTGCCTTATTTAGCAACAACTTATTGAAATTAATTTTCCAAAGTAGGTACCTACCTTAAAAATACAATAATTGCATTTTTGAAAGATAGAAAAATTTGAAGTCCAGACCCAGAAAGAAAGCAAACCACCTATCTGGACTATGTTACTAGACCTCAAATTTCTCTATCCCTTGATGCTCGCGAGTTTGGACCCCTATTTGTAAAGTAATTGGCAAGAAATGCCTATAAAAATTACTTAAATAGGTACCTACCTAGGTAGGTAGGTACCTATTTAAGTAATTTGTTAAAAATACCTAGGCAGGTATTTTTAACAAATTTAACAAAAAAGACATTTATTTTTATGTAGTCCAGTGAATACATAAAAAAAATGTCTAAAGGACTCAGTGTAAACTGATCTTGTGTCTCGGCTCTTGTCACTATTCATTATCTATCATACAGTAGAAGTATATCTACCTACACTAGTAGGTAAGTAGTATGAGTAGGTACCTACCTAATGTCTGAAAACCAAAAGCCTCCAAGGGGCGATCAGGTAATAAAAAAAAATACACCAATAGCCGTTAGGCTCGCCTTTGCCTTGGGCATACCACCACACAATGGAAGTACCACCTTTCTAGTCCTTGGCCTCATCTGTGCCTTTAGACTAATACTAATCAGTAACCACAATGACGGCTTTAGAAACAGATATTTATTATCCGGGTTGAGCTTTTATTGACAGACATAGCTATAGTTGCACCTAGTGGAACGATCTGACTGGATTTGGTGGGCAAACTGCTCTTCGTCGTCTTCTGTTCGTCCGTAAGTCTGTCATGGCCCTTTATCTCA
The DNA here is from genome assembly GCA_945859575.2 of Herminia tarsipennalis. Taxonomy (NCBI): domain Eukaryota; kingdom Metazoa; phylum Arthropoda; class Insecta; order Lepidoptera; family Erebidae; genus Herminia; species Herminia tarsipennalis. The sequence goes on along the minus strand of OX243834.2, from coordinate 23,854,962 downwards.
GGAACGCGTGAAGGTATTGAGTTGAAATTAAAACCATATACTCAAGTCTACAGTCCCTTGAAGCTGTGAAAAAATTAAACTTCTAAATTAGCGTAAAAAAACGCCGTTTATTTTAAAAACTGCGAGACTCGGTTTCTAAACTATTTATATACCCTCGGTGGACGAGTCCAACTCGCAATTATCCGCTTTTTATTTTATGATCTTTAACTATACTAATATTATAAAGGTATGTATCGAATAAACTTAAAAACTACTAGACCGATTTCAAAAATTCTTCACATCATTGCTACACTATCCCCGGGAGACAAAGGCTACTTTTAATCCCTGTATTCTCACAGGAACGAGATTTAAGCGGGTAAAACCGCGAGGAGTCCGGTAGTATATTAAAAAATAAAAACCGGACAAGTGCGAGTCGGGGACTTGGTAAACAGTTTTTCATCGTTTCTGAAAAACGTAAGATTTTGAATTAAAACAGTCTTGTATAGTGTTACACATTAAAGTTAGATTGAAGAAGTTAGACATATCGATTTCCAACTTCTTCAATGCAAACTCTTCTTGCGATTATTTAGAGATGAACAAGGCCTAGCAGGGATTATTCATCTTCAGATAATCACAAGAAGTTCGAATCCATAGACAATTTTCTTGAATTGGCTATGCTACTATTATAGATACTACTTTTCGTTGAATTAAATGTAGGTAGCTTTATGGATTATCCCTGGCATTCCAGGGTAATCTCTTGCTCAATATTCCCATTTCCTACTAAACTGACTGATAAGAGAACACGACAAACCATGATTTAGCCGTCTAATTTGTTCCTTTTCCTGCATCGTTTTTTTATTCTAAAAATAAAATCATTTTATTTTTAATAAATAACAATATATAAAATTCTCGTGTCACGGTGTTTGTAATTTAACTCCTCCGAAACGGCTCGACCGATTGTCATGAAATTTTGTGTGCATATTGGGTAGGTCTGAGAATCGGACAACATCTATTTTTTATCCCCCTAAATGTTAACCCCTATTTTTTTTTTAATTTTTAGGTAGATTTTTATTATTTTATGATAACGGATTCAAAAATACATACTACTCTGAATTTTCACCCTTCTACGATCAACCCCTTTTTTCTATTTACCCTATTTTGCAAAAACGGGACTAATTTGACGCAGACGAAGTTGCGAGGGTCTGCTAAAATATATATATACCTATATATAATTATATATCTATGGATAGCCCGATTTCTTAACTTACCGGTCACTTAGAGGTATTGGAGATAGTGGTTTCAGTATGTAATCTCTGCCTGGTTGTGATACACCTGTAGAGTAACAACCGCATTTTAATGCAATAAGTATTTCATAAATAAATAAATCTAAGTACCTGTAAGTAAGTACGTACTAATATTATAATGAGAGAGCGCTTGTTTCGTGCGTTTGTCACGTTTGTGTGCAACAGCATCTATCTTCAAGTTTTAATTTCCTAAAGAATATTAATATAATAATATCTTAGGACACCTCACTCAGCCTCATCTGATCCCAAACTAAGCAGAGCTTGTACTATGGCAACCAGACAACTGTTATACATTCTAATATATACATATTAAAGCACTAAACACTAGACTAACAGGCCAGTCAATTATTTCAATAAATTTGATTTACGAAGCCTTTTTATGCGGAATAGTAAATATCTATACAAAAATTATAAAGCTGAAGAGTTTGTTTGTTTGTTTAAACGCGATAATCTCAGGAACTTACATATCCGAATTGAAAAATTCTTCCACTGTTGGATAGCCCGTGTATCGAGGAAGGCTATGGGCTATATAACATCACATAAACAGTTCTCAAAATACCTATTTACTTCCTGGACTTCTAATCTCAATAATCATTAGGTTCATCTTTGGTTTTAAAGTAGAATAGAAACCAGTCTCACCAGGTAAAGGCGCGGAGTCAGGCAAAGGCCTGAGCCTCCTGGGCGGCGGAGGCCCGGCGGGCGGCGGGGTGGACCTCGCGCGGCGCCGCACTGGCACCGGGAGCTGGGAGCTTCTAGGACAACGAGAGATAACACTAACCTTTTTTAAAGACAGGAGGCCTACTTTAATTTAATGAAAACGAAGTTTCGATCCAAAATGAGTTGCCAATTCATAGACAGAGCCAGCAACATAAATTCAGAATCGTCTGTAGGTTCGTTCGAAGATTGTGCATAGCCAAGAATCAAATTAGAATAGAGGACTATTTTAATTTAATTCTTGGATAAGCATAGTCGTAAAAAGTAGAGACATTTATGACAACAAGAAATAATGAATTTCATTTTAGAAAATGAGAGTAGAGCTAGTAAGAATTGAAGTACACAGAACAACCATCTGGGGGCGGCACATGTTCTCCCCCTTCCTCCCGAATCCGCCTATGCTAACATTTATAATAATATATAATATTTATTGTTCTAAAAATCATTATACATTTTACATATCCCAATAATTACATAGAAGATATTTATTATAGCTTTATGAAATGTTGAACGTTGACAGCCGTACTAGTATGAACTGTATTACAGCTGTCAGCGCCTTCCATTTGTGGTGCAAATTGGTATTTTAAGATACAGAGATAAACAGTTAGTTTTGAGATTTTCAAAGACTACTGGTGATATAAAGAACAACAACAATAGGTAAAAATTAAAAATAAAATAAAAATTGAAATAAAAATTAAAATAGGTACAATCAAAATATTCAAAATGAAATGAAATAAAATTACACAATAGCAGTCAGACAATATAATATATCATACTTGTATGGTGCATGAGTAAGATGAATGTGTGTGTGTGTGTCCTGTGTGGATATGTTTATGATATTAATGTTTCTGTTTCAGCGTATGATAGCTGTAATAACCATTGTCTTATTTTGCTTTTAGTTTGTATATGTTGAGTTTGCTGTTTACTCTGTTATAGATACGGGTGCTTATTATGTAAAACTGACGTCTAGCGGACTTATGGATCCCACAAAGCTGTCTCGTGTAACAAACATCTCCAAACCTTGGTAGCGCAATGGCAGTGCATGCGACTGCTGTGAAAGACCTACGCACTGCCACAGCGCCACCAAGTGCATCTCATTTACGAAATATTAAACACTGATGACTGATGGCATAAATTACTTATAGCGGGCGGCGCTTTTTACTCTAACTTCGAAGTTTTATACCACTAAGGCCAGGCGCCGTTCTTTGTTTATACTGCAAATGAAATGATGGTGAAACATCAGGCAGGACGAGTGTCTAGCTGTCTACAGTGAATAGCCGAGAGTTGCGAGATAACTACCTAGTAGAGGTGAGCATTGCCGAGTAGTTATCAGTGTATTTTGAAGGTTTTTAAAACAGGCGTTTACCTGGGCACATGACTAGGACGGATGTTCTCCACAGGTCTGTTTAGGCGCTCTCGTAACTGCAACAAAAAAGAAAATATTAATTATGCTGGTACTTAAGTAGGTAATGGTAATCTAATCGTCAGTAACGGCAGCCAATCTCATTAGAGACTAGCCAACTAAGCAGGAGATATTATAGTGCACAAGGGTATGCGCATACGCAGACACAAATGCACTCTTTATTCCCTCATTCTCATAGTCCTATAAGACGGAAATCCGACACGATCGGAGAGAGATTAGGCGCAGGACCGACGGATTAACGTGCTCTCCGAGGTACGGAGTTGTGTTAAAAAGTTCTAAAACGGTCACCTATCTAAAGACCAACAGTGGTAAAATATCTCGATCTGCTCAGACGCCACTGAATCAAGGAGTTGGTTTTTATACAAAAGTAGGCAACCATGGACCATGAGTGATTTGTTTACATATCAAAGTCTTTTTAACAAATGTGAATAATTTTGAATAGAACAAAAACATTAAAGAAGAGATTGATATATATATATTCAATGCATAAACTATCAATAGTAGCTAGATTATATATCTAGGCGAGTAAATACATGTCTAGTACTTACTGTAATATCCTAATTCCTAAAATATGTAATCGCTATTCGCTGTTTTATACGCGAATCGGATTCACTTTTACAATAAACCGCAAGAAGCGGCAAGTTAGGTAAGCCGATTGCAGTCCACTTGTGACCTCAGAAAGACAACCTGGTGTAACCGACAAACACTATATAATAACACAGATTACGTGTTGATGTACTTACCATATTACAAAAGACATCGGCTCTGACTGTGCCTGCTAGCCTCCTCCGGACCGCTGACAGCACGGCCGCCGGGCCGGCCGCCCGGGCCAGACACAGAGCGGCCCGAAGTTGAGCGCTTTGGACCATCTCCTTATCACCCCTTACCTAACACAAGACGAAAAAACCGGTCAAGTGCGAGTCAGACTTCGAAGGGTTCCGTACAAACTTACTTATAAATAGTTCAATTCCCGAATCGAGTCTCGAAGTAGGAAGGGGAGACCGGATACATAAGTAACGGCTGGTCGAAAGTAACAAATGCTCTCTAGATTTATCTAATGAGCGAACACCGCTTCGCCGCCGTCAGGGGATAGCCGGGAGCGCCCCTACTTGCATTTAATCGCCGCGTGCGCAACGCGCTGTTAGGTTGTGTGAGAGGATACTACTTGTTTTTACAAACCAAAAGTAAGTTTTTCAATGTTTTCTTATATTATGTTTACGTAGTAGTAAGAGGATGGTAGTAATCTGAATGTTTGCTCCATTTTTACCCGACGGTAAGAAAGGGTTGTATTTTTCGCGCGTATTGTATGTATGTATGTATATAATATTCTTTATTACCTGATATCTCATAATCCACTGAACGGATTTATACAATAAAGACGTCGTCAGATTCGTCTTGAACGCCCAAATGTTCTTAGATAAGTGACGTTTGAAAAAAACAATCATGGCGCTGTGAGATGTCAAAATAAAGAGGTGTAAAAAAAAGTTGTTTTCAATACTGCAATATGTGTATCAAATTAAAGGGCTTATCTTTAAGCATTTCAAAAAGGTGTAACATGATTATGACTGTAATAATAAAATTAAAAAAGTTGGTTATTAACCATTTTTTTTTTCAATCTTGAATACTTGACAATAGCTGTGATAAAAGATAGCGATTAAAAATAGAAAAACATTTCCTGAAATGCCACGATAGTCAAATGGCTGGTAAGGAATGGTTGACGGGTTTTTTAAAACGACACCCGAGCCTTTCTTTGAGATCTCCTCAAGCAACCAGTCTGGGGCGAGTTTCAACATAATGTGAGCAAAATTTTTGATAACCTTGCTGAAGTAATGGAAAGGTACAAATTTGAGTCAACAGATATCGAGAATATGGATAAGACAGGGGTGACAGCTGTCCGAAAACCAAGCAAGATTGTAGCTCAAAAAGGAACTAAACAAGCAGGTGCAGTAACCTCAGCAGAACGTGGAAGATTAATTACTGTTGCTGTTGCGATTGATGCTCAAGGATGACACATACCTCCTTTGTTCGTATTCCTATTGAAATGATTTCAAGACCACATGATACTTGAGGGCCCTGTTGGTTGTGCCGGAGCTGGCAATGCTAGTGGATGGTTGCAGAATGCAGAATTTGTATTGTTTCTACAACATTCTTAAACAAATCAAGCAACAGTTGATCAAAAATGCTTGTTACTGCTCTACAAACATTTATCACATATATCTAACCAAGCTCTAGATTTTTGTAAAGAACAACTGGATACGAAATCGTCCTGATCGAACGATGGCTATTTATTACATTCCTGGAATAGTGAAAGAAGCATTAGAAGCTTTCTGTAACTGATAGAAATGCAATTGCCGGGTTTACTTCTACCGTTATAAGTCCATTTAATAGGAATATATTTACTGCTGCTGACTACGCACCATCATCTGTTACTGGCCGGGCATTACAACTTAACAGTCAAATTCCACCAAATGATCAGTTGACCAATTTTGATGCAACGTACAGACAGCAATGATGATCAACCACCGGCTGTTCACATTTATTGGACTCGATCTCTGCAATCACCCGTGCCAGGACCTAACTGACTTCAAAGAGAAATTTCTACTCAGCCGTTTAATTTTTTCACACCTAAAGATATTAGACCTTTACCACAAGCGGGTCCGAGGACTGAAACAAATAAAGGTCGTAGAAAACGTAAGACAGCAATACTGACGGACACACCCGAAAAATAATTGAACAAGAATACCGAAAAAGAAATAAAGCCAAGAAAACGGCAGTACAAACTGATACTGGTAAAGGTAAGAGGAAATTGATATGTACAAAAGAAAAGGGAAAATAAAAACGACCAAAAATGCACTTAGACAAGGAAAATAAATCTGACGACGACAAATGCTTCTTTCTCTAGCAACAGTCGACCAAATGAACATTGGATACAATGTATTGAATGTAGAATGAGGTCCCATGCGGAACTATGTGTGCCATAATTGCAAGTCTGAGTAGGAGAATAATACTGAATGGTCTGATTAAAAAGAATGATTAACTTATTATAATAATTAATCTCTTTACTTAAACCACAGATAATATAATACTATACTAGTACTTAAACTAACAATAATTTCTATTGATTTGTTTTTTTAATATATAATTTTTGAGCATTTAAAGTTTACTACTGTTTTTAATAAGTTTAATACTTATTAAAAACAGTAGTAAACTTGTTCATTTGTCAAAGTCTTTGAATAAATAATTGTTGATTTAACATATAATATTGTATTAATTACCAACCTCTTTGTCTTTGTTACTTTCGATCCACATCGTGTTACTTTCGACGTCTACGCCTACGTGGTCGAAAGTAGAGTATGAGTGTAGAACCAAAGAAATCGATTAATATTACATATCAACCCATATGATGGCCCACTGCTGGGCACGGGTCTCCCCAGTAGAACCTACTGGTATGTAGATCCTGAGGGTAATTGCCATAATCGCCACGCTTGGCGAGCGTGTTGGCGATCGCAGTAAGGCTTTAAGTACGCAGAGGACGCTGCTGCCCGTCCTCCGGAGTGAAATCCCTTAGTCGCCTTGACGACACCCACGGGAAGAGATAGGGTGGTGCTATTCTTAAGCCGGCACCACACGGCATTTATATTTATGGATTCAAATATCTATAAAATTATTTTACCAAATTTTTTTTTAGTACCTACTTTATTTATTAGTTTTTTTTTGCCTAATTCACACTACACTTTAATTAAGAAAATAAGTAGATGTCGCCCATTAGCGACTACAATGATACTTCACTTCACTAGTAATCTAGTTAGACATCTGTAAAAAAGGACTTCGTATTTGAAATATTATACTCTCTCAAATTAATTGTTTGATGGTCAAACTATACTCTAGTTTGACTATCAAACAATTATTTAAGCGTTTATAATATGAATGAGTAAAACAAATTGGTATATGTTGATTTTTGTGTAATATTATTTTTTTATCTAATATATAAAGTTCTCGTGTTACGGTGTTTGTAATTTACTCCTCCGAAACGGCTCGACCGATTGTCATGAAATTTTGTGTGTATATAGACCTACCCAAGGTCTGAGAATCGGACAACATCTATTTTCATCCCCCTAAATGTTAAGGGTAGTCCACCCCTATTGGTTTTTTTTTATTTTTTGGGTACATTTTTATTTTTTTATGACACCGGATTCAAAAATTAATACAACTCTGAATTTTCACCCTTCTACGATCAATATTATATTTTGTTTTTTTTTTCAGACTTCACGTTATGCTCTGAACTTACAGTTATATGTTTAGTATCACAATTGTAACCTGTAGTGTTAAAGAAATTTAGAAATTTTGAGAAAATGAAACTTCGAGAAAGGAACATTTTAAGAAAAGGACATTTTGAGAAAAGGACATTATATGCGCTGAGACGACCAATTCACACATGGTTTAATTATGATATATGTAATTATATTCTACAGAGGACAAAATTAACTGTACTTTTGGAAAGAATTGACATTAAAAAGCATAAAGACTATTTGGCTTTCAAGTTTTATGTTCCTGAGTCTACGTTACCTACGTTTTTGGATAATAATCTATGGCCAAAGGGAATAATATTTAGACGCTTTGTGCATTTTAGGCATAAGTTAGTGTCCAATCCGGTCATTGGTGGCGGCGGCAACATTAATAAAAATGGATCAGGATAACTACACATCTATGAGAATAGCTACGTTTAACTGTAAAAATATTAAACGCTCGCTTCATGACGTACGAGAACTTTGTAAAGCTGTGGATCTAATTGCACTCCAGGAAACTTGGCTACTGTCGCATGACCTAGGCTTTCTACAAACGATTGATGCTGAATTTAGCTGCACTGGTACTTCAGCTGTAAATTTGGAGGCTGGAATCTTACGGGGGAGGCCGTTCGGTGGAGTGGCGATTTTATGGAGACATAGTGTTTTTAAAAATGTCTCTGTAGTGAAGTGTGATAACTCTCGTGTATGTGGTATAAAAATATTGGTTAACGAAAAGTCTTTTTTAATATTAAATGTATACATGCCTACAAATGAAGTGGACAACCTGCCAGACTTTACGGATTGCCTTGGTACGGTGAGTGCAATTGTTGAACTTGAAAATATTAATTCAGTGATTGTGTTAGGAGACTTTAATGCGCATCCAGGTGAAATTTTTTTACAAGGAATTAATACATTTCTGTGACGAAAATGGTTGGTTATGCGCAGACGTTCATAAATTGGGTCTAAGTTCTAATACGTATACATTTATAAGCGATGCACACGGTACACTCAGTTGGTTAGATCATTGTTTAATTTCTAATTCGCTTAAAAATGCAATAACTGATATTTATATTAAACAGGGTGTCTATTGGTCAGATCACTTACCCATTGTAATAGAATGTCGACTCAATTTTGTACCTGAACATAGAATAGATCTGCCTATGTCTGTTTATAACAAAATATTATGGGGATCTAGAACGCACGAACAAATTGAAAAATAAAGACTAGAATGTAATAAACATCTACGAGACATTGACTTTCCCTCAGAGTTGTCAATGTGTTCTGATAAAACCTGTAGCAATACGAATCATAGAGTAACAATCGATAAGATATATAATGATATTGTTAAAATACTAAGGGAGGCGGCTGTTTTTAGTCAGGATTCTGCCACTGCCCACACTAGGAAAAAACCCGTTGTAGGGTGGAATAAACACGTACGTGACGCGCACCGAGCGGCACGTTTTAAATATCAGTGCTGGCTCTCACAGGGTAAACCCACCACGGGTAGATACTACACGGAAATGCAGGAGAGTAGGAAATTTTTTAAATCCAAGTTAAAATGGTGTCAAAACCATGCAGAACAAATAAAAATGGACATTCTTGCTACTCAACATGCAGATCGAAATTTTGCTGCTTTCTGGAAGGGTACAAATAAATTTAATGTGAAACCTTGCATTCCCGTGAGTGTGGGTGGTGTCTGTGATCAGGTTAAGATAGCAAATTTATTCAAGGACCATTTTATGGTGAAATCGCCCTTGGGACCGTACCGCTCTGAGGCGGTCAGTGCCGAGACCAGTCAGAAGCCCGTAGACATTACTTTTCGAGCCAAAGATGTTGCTAAGTTCATAAAGAGCGCAGCGAGGGGAAAGTCACCGGGTCATGACGGACTCAGTATTGAGCATCTTGACAATGCCGGGCCCCATTTACCTAGAGTGCTCGCCTTATTATATACCCTCTGTATGTGTCACTCGTATCTACCTGGGGACCTGATGAGGACGGTGGTGGTTCCTATTGTTAAAAATAAAACTGGAGATATGTCTAATCTTGACAATTATAGACCAATATCACTGGCGACTGCGATTGGCAGGATATTTGATGGCTTACTTAATATCCAATTAAATAAACACCTAGATTTGCACGATAACCAATTTGGATTTAGACCTAATTTATCGACTGAAAGTGCGATATTAAGTTTAAAACATACCATTAGATACTATGCTGATCGCAAGACGCCTGTCATTGGCTGTTTCCTCGACCTATCTATAGAGCTTTTGACCTGGTTTCTTATGGAATTTTGTGGAATAAAATGCAGAAAATTAATATACCATCTGTAATAAACAATATTTTTTTTTTTTTTTTTTTTTTTTTTTTTAATATATTTAAATATTGGTATGGAAACCAGGTCAATAGTGTTAGATGGAACAATTGTGTTTTTTCTCAATCGTACATGATGGAATGCGGGGTGAGACAAGGGGGGCTTAGCTCGCCATCGCTTTTCAACCTGTACGTGAATGATTTGATCGTCACACTGAGCAGTCAACATGTAGGTTGTCATGTGGATGATGCATGTTTGAATAACCTTAGCTACGCTGACGACATGGCGCTGCTGAGTGCGTCGGTCTGTGGTATGAGGAAACTGATCTCCATTTGTGAATCCTATGCGGCTAGCCACGGCCTGATTTACAATGTCAAAAAGAGTGTGTGTATTGTTTTTGGGATTGGTGGTGTCAAAATGGTTAGAGACTTACCAGATATAAACCTCAATGGCACTCCATTATGTAGAGTACAAGTGTGTAAGTATCTTGGCCACCTGATAACGGCCGATCTCAAGGACAATGTCGACATTGACAGGGAACGAAGGGCACTGTCTATTAGAGCAAACATGATTGCTCGTAGATTTTCAAAGTGCTCCGCTAAAGCTAAAATTACTCTTTTTAAAGCTTACTGCACGTCTTTTTATACGAGCAGCATGTGGGCCTTTTACAATAAAAAATCGTACAGTGCCCTCCGTGTCTTGTACAATAATGCTTTCAGAATGCTGTTGGGGCTGCCCCGACGCTGCAGTGCATCAGGGATGTTTGCCGAAGCACGCACAGATTGTTTTTATGCAACGATTCGCAAGAAGTGCACATCCCTGGTGCGCAGAGTTAGGGCCAGCTCGAACAGTATTCTGAAAATGATTTCTCTAAGACTGGACTGCCCATACATGAATCGGTGTGACCGTATTCATATGGAGTACATCCGGTAGTATTTTATGATTATGTTTTATTACTAACATTAGTCTTTAAGGTATTTGTTATATTTCAATATTGTTTTACTAACCCTAAATGGATCAATGGTCTGAATAAATGATATTATTATTATTATTATTATTATTAATTAATTCTTTAAAAAAATACCTTGAAGATTTGGATACTATTCTCGTAGCAATTAACCGTTGGGGTTGTAGGCATGCCCACCGTGCCCACTACTCTGGTTCCGCGCCTGTCTATACTCTCCTTATTTTGTGTAGGTATTCTAGCTTATATTTTGTGGAAAATATAGGTTAATATGCGACGTAATATTTTAAGAAGTCGCATCAACTCTGCGTCCATATGAATGAAGTTTAACTTACCCCAATCATGGTAGGATCAAATATTAGATCTACAATGTGATGCAATGCCAACCGCTGCAGCAGGGCGTGTGGCAGCGCTGCGGGCAACGGCTCCCTCGCCATACGCGATATTAGAGCAGGCAGGAGCTCTCGCGCACACTCACTGCTTGAGCACCGGACGAGGGCGCAGACCGCACCTTCGGCTGGCGCTCTTGCCGCCGCCACCTGATTACAACGTACCAAATACTTGATTATTTCTAATTAAACATCACATAAGTAGGTAAACTAATCCATTGACAGGGCCGGTTCTAAGGGGGGGCAAGCCGGTGCCCGCGCCACGTTTAAATGGCGCTAAATGGCATGATGAAGTGGTTTCTATCACGAAATAATCTATATCTATACTAATATTATAAAGCGGAAGAGTTTGTTTGTTTGAACGCGGTAATCTCAGGAACTAGTAATCCGAATTGAACAAATATTTTACTGTTGGATAGCCAATTTATCGAGGAAGGCTATAGGCTATATTACATCACGCTACGACCAATAGGAGCACAGCAGCAATGAGAAATGTGGCAAAAACCGAGAAAATTTACACAGACGAAGTTGTGCGGGACAGCTAGTCTTAAATAAGATGTAAGTAGGTACCTGTACGACCCATACAACACTAGAGAAAAATAACAGGATTTACAGAAGATGATCTCAAAGATAAGGTACGACGAAACACTTTTTTTTTTTCTTATCTGCGAAGGATAGCTACCCTAGGAGCCTCAGAAGTTTCTCTCTATAGGGTTGATGAAAGAACTCCCTGTTAACTAAGTAACTCGACTAGGTACCGAAAATACTGCCAAGCTTCTAAAATTGTTGCCGTTAAGTATATTAAATTTTAGCTGTCCCGGCGAATTTCGTACCGCTTCGTTTTTAGGGGTCCGTCTGTCTGTCCGTATGTCACAGGCATTTTACTCAAAGCCTGTTCAACGAATCTTGATGAATTTTGGTGAAAAGGTGTCTTCTAGTAGCCGCTACTTAGTTTGATAGCTAAATAATAAAAATAAATATTTTTAGTGGGGGCACTCCATACATGTAACAGAAGCAGAAATTTGTTTTTATAAACTAAATGCAAAAAACATTAAAAAACAGTTTGCTGAACACAACCGTTCCTTATGGAGTATGCCGCGTGGTTGGCTCGTAGGGTATTTCGCTTATTTGGATAGGGGTTAACACCATGTATATTTTATAGAATTTTATATGCTATAGGTCTTAATCGCATAGGTAAATATTTTATTTTAAGGCTAAATATCTTTGTTTATTGCCGGTTTATTGTATATTATAACACTTTCGCAAATAATGCATTATTTTAAAACAAATTTGGAAAAGGTAATAGTAGGTAAACCTTAAAAAATAGGCATTTGCTGTCGCGGACTATTTTTAGAACTTTTCAAGATGAACAGTTACGTCATAGGTACATAATTTTGTTGTGTAACTATAAGCTCGTAAGTAAAAACTCGAAAGTAAAAGCTTTTTAAAACTGGGCTATTCGGTTTATTGCAATGTATGGAAAGTTTATGTACTATTAGGTACTTATTCTGTGGTAGGTATATGTTACATACCTCTCTATTACATATCTACCGCACTACCTACTTATAGTACAATAAAGTAGGTTATACTATTTAAAATCCCAAGTCTCAGACGTTGTAATGTGTGCCATGTAAGTATACAGCCATATTGTATCAGCATGTTTGACACGCGATGAATAGGGTATCATGCCTTCAGTTTTGTATTTTACGATGATTAGATGAGAGAGAGATTATAGAATAATTTTACGGTAGAAATAAAGCGGATAGAGTGATAGTTGTTGTCTGACAATTCGGTTAACACATTCAAACGGGCGTGGACCTAAGGGGGGGGTGTGCAACAAGGCCAATTGCCAAAGCAAATTGCAGAATCTTTTTTGGGTAATTTTAATACGTAAGTAGAGCTAAATAAATAGGTATTTAAATTATAAACTAGTTGCCCCGCGCAACATCGTCAATTGTGCATGCATTCTAATTGGTCGTAGCGTGATGTAATTAGTGGCGGATTTGCAGCCCTGGCCTCCCTAGGATTTTTACACAAATCAAAGGAGTAAATCCTGGGCCTGTCGCGAACCTGTCGCACGAGACGCGTTTAAAAACCATTGCCAATATTTAGAAAATAAAACCATGAACCCAAACACGTCTGTAAATATATTTGAGAGATGTTTGAGAGATAATGAAATGGAATGTTGTTATCCTCTTGCGGTTTAGAATTATCAATTTCTCGATTTTATGTTATGTGTGCGTGCGACATCACCATCAATGGACCTGACTTATTTTTGCTTAACTTTAGTCTATTTTCAACTAGTTGACCCGTGCCCACTTCGTTGGGCCTTATAACACTAACAAAAAACGTGGCTTAAAAAGAATTTTCAAAATCGGTTCAATAGATCTAGAGATTACCCCATACAACCTCACTTCTTTATATTAATACTAGTTGTCCCGCGCAACTTCGTCTGCGTAAATTTTCCCCTTTTTTTATTTAATCCTATGTTACTTCTAATACCTCCAAGAATATGTGTACAAAGTTTCATGATGATCGGTTGAGTAGTTTTCGCGTGAAAGCGTAACAAACAAACTTACATTCACATTTATATAATAGTAGGGACAGGGATAGATAAGATATACTTAATTATATGCTGCAGTAGTATCCACTCTCAAACTTATTCTGCTTATGAGAGAATAGCAGTAAAAGACATAACCCTTCCTTGCCATGGGTGTACCCAGGGGAGGATTTAGGAGTTGAACCCCCCGTCCCCCCGATATAATCAGTGCTTAGTCAATTGTACCACCCGAAATCCTCTCCAAAAAATATCCTGGGTACGCCCGTGTTCCTTGCAATCGGGTAATACATATATTTTTATTCTATATACATATATTTAAGTTGAGAGATAAAATTACCGTGTCACTAAGCGCCCACATATGTTGTACGAGCGATAGGGCTGCTGGCTCCACTTTCCTCACGCTGCTAGCTACCAATAGCGTGCTGTGGAGTTGGTCAGCCGCTCGCACTGCTGCTATCCAATTTTCCTACACACAAACGGCATACGAACTTTAAATTGGTAATAAATTTGCGTTAAAGTTGTAAAGTTTTACCTGAAATAAGCCTAAGCACGCTACATACTCGTAGATCTCAGACAAGACATATCAATTGAGGAGTGACTGATTAAAAATCAATGTTAATGTCGTCGCTATTTTATATTCATTGTATGGCTACATATTGTAATTATAAAAGGCAGTGTACCTATCATGGGTAGTGCAATAAACGGCACGCATTCTACTATTATCAATTCAACAACCCTAAAGGCATAGATTTCAATATTTTCGTCAAGATCAGAAAAAAAAATTGTTTTTTTATTAGACACTCCTCAATTATACGAAAGCCCCAGACAACAGGGACCCCGAAAGTGCATTAGCAAGTGCAATCCCCCCGCCCCCCGTGCCAACGACTAACGAGGCCCCCAACTTTGGATACAGGGCCCGTCTAAGGCAAGCTACGACCCTGGCATAGCTTAAGCAACTGGTTGCTCGTTTGCAATGTGCCTTTAATTGTTACCTAATGTTAAAATATGTTATGTAGGTACATAAGTTTTCGTGACCTTGCATTCAAATGTACCCACTGCTTGTACAAACGCATTAAAAATTAAACTTGACGCTTTACAAGCTTGTACTAACTTTGTTACATGCAACCTGTTGACTTTAATTTTGATTTGACCATGTTTACATACTTTTTAACCCTTATCTGTGTCGTGGGGTCCCGAAATGGACCCAACCAAGAACATTTATTGTTACTATGTGTTTATCTTTGACCTAGGTGTAGGTATGTGCATCTACGTATTATAGTCATAGTTATTTATTGGTAAGGAATTCTTACATGTCACAAAATTATAATTTAGTAAATTTAGGAACAAAAATAAAAATAGTCAATAGAATACAGGTTATGTCAATTCATTAGGATTACGAATTAATCATAGAAAAACTTATAGCTATTAAACAACAAAAATTAATAATAATAATGTCAACAAACGAATAACATAGCTTAGTGCAGAGTCAATAAAATAGAAAAAAATAAAAGTAAAAAAGGTAACAATCGAATAGAGTCATTCACTTCATACTTAAATAAATTATTTAAAAGGTAAGATTATAATGATCAGTGGCGGAGGGTCCTAAGAACAACATTACTTCCGTATTGGGAAAATTTTAACCCTTCGTCTCTGATAAAGATTATTATTTAAATTAAACGGAGCCTATTTTATTTGAAATCATAACGATTTTAACCTCAAAGTGTTAGTAAAAATAAGAGGTGTGCGCATTATTTCTAGTGCGGTCTATTTGAACCCCCGATACCATCGAGATAATTATTATGTACCCCGATACCGAGTACCTACGTCATTTTAAATATCGCTTCCAGCTAAGGGTTAAGTACATGTTTTACATAGAAGTTACTTATGCATGCGTAAGTGTAAACTACAAAATAAAAGTTAATTAAATATTTACCGTGTTATGTAGTTGATCTGCAACGTGTTGGGGAACTATATCCAGTTCTTCCCAATCATAATGTGCTCGCAAAGGAGTTGGGGACCTAGGAGTTAGTATGTCGGTCTCCTTGGGCGGCGAAGACGCCAGAAGGCTTAAGACGTACCTACACATGAAAAAACACCGTTTTCAAGACCTAGAATAACTATATTTGATATTACAATTTATTTTTGTACCTAACTACCTAATCGTAATAAAAAAATATAATCCTTTCCCAATCAAAACCAACCTAAGTAGCATAATAATAATAATAAAAATGATTTATTCACTTAGGAAGCAAAATACTACACTTGTGAAAAGTCGATTCTACATTTACTTGTAATGCCTGTTCGCAAACAATAGGTAAAGCCCGAGAAAAGAACAGGCAATAAAAACTCGTGGCCACTCTTTTCAAATTGCCAATGTTTACAATGTTTCACTGTTTATAAACTGTATATGCAGGTAAGGTGCTGCCACCATTATATTAAATACCATATTAGCAATTTCTAAGATTACTTTTTCTTACCTCCAAATAAACTTACAAAGTTTTCCTACCTCTCTGTTAAGTTTTTCGTTTAAGTACCTAAATTGTGTTGCGGGGGACTTCACAAACATGCAATGCAAATTACACCTAGACTCGGAACCATAGTTTGTGGATCACACAAAGTAGTGTCCCGTATTTTATTTATTTATTTATTTATTTATTTATTTATTTATATACTAATATCACATATTACTTACAGCTAGACCAAACGTAATAGTGGAAGAACATAATATTTAACAATTATATTTATACTATAAACTATGCATAGCACAATATTACTTATATATATTTATATGTATTCTATTCATTATAATTATTATTTGGTTCAATATTATATCTATAACTAACTTATACTAGAGGTAATAGTAAGCGATTCAAGATAACGATCAGCTGTATGGGAATCGAACCCACGACCTCTTGCGCAGTAGTCGTATACTCGTACTACAGATAATATAATACTATACTAGTAACTCGTACAATCCCACTGCGCCACCGAGGCACTTAAATTTTATACTGTGTTTTTCTTTACAATTATGTATAATGTTAGTACCTTTATAATTAAAATCAATAGCTGTAGTAGTACTGACCCGTCTCGTTCCAATTGCACTTTAGTTTGATTGCGCCGCGGTGACACGCTGGGACTCCTCTGCAAGTTGTGCAATACCTCCACTTCCTTATGAGGTTCTACAGGACTCCGTGAACTGCGACCACACCTCTCAGGCGACCGCGTTTCTGGCAAGGTCAAAGCAAGACTAGAAATATCCTTATTTTTATCTTCCTGAACGTCATTCTTTGATTTAAAATAATCATATAACTCGCTCAATGATTTTGATTTTAATTTAGTTCCTTTGTATTTAGCAATAGAATTTACTTTTTGAACTTTATTATAAATAACCGGTAACGGTATTCCGCTCTTTTTAACCGATTTCATATGTGATTCTCTTTCGAGCGCCTCACGTTTTATTTCGTTCATTCGACTCACAATATTGGGCGTAACAGGTGCCATTATTTCCTTAAAATTATCTTTTTTCAACATTGATGATTTTTGAGTGTTGTCTTCCTCACTTGTGATTATATGATCGCTGTCAGGTGTCCGTATTTTTACACTTTCACCACCAAAACGCACTTTTTTTACCACTACATCCGTGTCTTCCGAATCTCCGTCACTGTATTTCAGCATATTTCTGTCCGAGCTATCATAATCGTCTTCGCTCCCTGTATTTTTCTCAGATTCAGTCTCGTTCTCTTCTAGGACAGTCATTGTAATGGCAGTGTCTGAATCGAACTTGATTTCCGTTTCAATTATCACTTTTGCATAATTGTTATGATAGTAAGGCATAGCACCGAACGATTCTTCGGACGAGGAGTCTGTTGAAAGTCGAATGGGACCGGTCTGAGAATTATTGTAGATGTGATTAATTTTAACTAAAGGTTGAATCTTATTGTTGTTATTTCTATACTCAGTTTTTTTAGGAGCATAATATACATCCATAGAATCTTCATCGTACGTTTCATACAGACTTCGAAACTTAGCTTGAGTTTTAGGATCCAATCGAGAAAGGTAGACCATATAATCGCGTGGGCCGCATGTTCTCCTAAGTTTGAGCATAGACCGCTGCGCTACGTCTCTGTGCATCGGCTCGAACAGCTTCTCGCCTAACACTTGAAACACCGGAAACATATCTAAATTTGGATGTCTTCGTTTCAATATTGCCATAACAGACGGTATTGATAATATTAAACCAGTGATTACGTTAACTTTGTTGTCAATATTCGCCGAATGCGGCCGTATATTGTGGTAGGAACACTTGTCTAGGATTGCTCGAGCCGCACATTCAACGTCTTCACAATGCGTGCAGAAAACTTTCAGCGCGTCCAAAGCAGCTTTTCTAACATTCGGTGAGTTGTGTCCCAGGTTATCCACGACTTGATCAAAGGGGAACGACAGAGCGTTCCCAGACAGTGGCAACAGATCTGCGAGGACCCGTAGCGCATGCAAACGAACTTCCCATTCAGGATGTGTGAGTCGATCCCTTATAGCGACGTAAAGGAGCTCAACATCAAGGTCTGGAGGTAGAGCCCGGGCTCTTAACACGCGGTCCCATAGAGGAGCGAGAGGAGGCGGCGGTGTTTCAGGGACTTGCATGGTGTACGACTGAGAAGGCGACGGGCTCGCGTGCCCGGCCGGGCCGCGTATCGCCACACAACTGGGTTAATGGTCGGACGGTAAGCCACGCCGCCCCTGACCAATCGATGGAAACACATACCTACGTGCAACCGCTACGGGTACTCGTGAACACATTCGCATGTACACGTAGCTACATATTAAGTAGTATTTTAGCGATTAGCATAATACTAATTTGCATAGAAATACGCGAAAGTTACAGGGCATGTTTCATTTTCTGTACAATATTTTAACAGCTATAAATAATGTTATGCTTGTACCTTTTATTAACAATAATAAAAAAGAGAACTGGCGCCAACCTGTTATATTTGGTAAGGAGCTGCAGAACCTGATGTAGACGCAATAACATCTGTATCACGGCTACTCTTCGATAATCTGTTCGGGGAAAGCGAGGGTTTTGTGTTTGCAAGTTTGACGAATGACGTACTACTCCGACGACGGTACTGTTGACATCTGCTGAGCATGCCATCCTCCCGGAGAATCCCTCGGACTACATCTCTGGTCCATTAGCAACTTGCTCTAAAGTATAATATGACCTTGTGGAAACAGAGGAAATGGTCGTGCTACATCGTACTAGGATCAGTCTAACATCAGTGATTCATCACCGATAGGACCGCCAATAGGCCTGATATAGTGATGATAGATCCAGTAGACCGTCGCGCAATGATTGTCGGCAACACTATCCCACATTTCGATAATCTCGTGAAGACAGAAAAAGATAAAGAAGTAAAATAGACTTATTAGTAGGTATCTACCAACATTACTACTACCTACCTATATTCAGTTTTCGGCTCCGACAAGAATGTGATTATTTATATGATGTCATCTGTATGAACAGTGTTTTTAGCCATGGATGGTATCTAGGTCCTACGCTAAGCCTCGTAACTACACATCTACTGCTTCTGTAGGTACTGTGGCAGGTGCGTCGGAAACTTGACCGGCCACTCGCATAAAGCCTCATTAATTGTGAACTGTTTGTCTTGACGTTCCAAAACTTTGAAATAATGACGAAGAAGAAAACGAAAGAAACAATTGGGAGAATTGGACCAAGCGTCAAGACGAATGGTCAAGGAAAAGAATTAATATGTAAAGTAATCGTATTACAAGTTATTCAATATATAATATCGTTCTGGGCTTAAGAAGTTGTTTGATTCCTCATCCTCGAGAGCAATAATCCCGGCTGCGCACCCCAAAGCCAGCAAGAGGTTCACGTCACATGGTGGAGGCGCCTAACTCTTCAGAGGAAGTCATTTAAAGAGCTAAGTCGTATTTCTATGTAAAGTTAATTAAAAATGAGTGCATTCACGGGATTGTATGAGTCCGTAGATGATTTTGTCAACCAATTCCAGATCATCTGTGTGATTAATAAAATCACTTCGGATGAGGAAAAAAAATTATTTGTGGCGGCGTATCTGGCTGGACCAGCGCTACACCTATACAAAGCAATCATAGAAGATTGTGATAGCTTCGAGAGCTTCATCACTGCATTAAAAGCAGAATTCCCAAACCGTACTAATTATACGGAAAAATTCTATGAAAGGATACAGGCGCCAGAGGAGAATATTGTGTCATTTTACTACGAGCTTTCAAATATAGCCAAAAAGGGAAAAATTGACGACAATACGTTCGTAAGGAGCTTTCCAAAGAAATGTAATAGTTTCTACAAATCAAAGCTCGCTGCAGTTGTATGTGCTGATAAAAATATATTAAAGGCCACAGTTTTACAATTACAATCAGTATATGATAAAGAAAGTGAAAGGGAAGTCAATCTTAAGGTTAAGGTTGAGAATGCGGTAGCAGTGAGGTCTGGGCAGCAAGGAGACTCCAACAGACCGACCAATAGTCCATTTCGGAGCAATCAATCGACTCCGTATAGTAAATACCGATCCCCGGTGTCTCGGGTTCCACCCAATGATTCACCAAGCGGTTCGTTAACACCAAGGCGGGAGTCAAATCCCCGCCAGTACTTTTTAAGGAGCAGAGGACCTCCGCCGATGCCGGTTCAATCAGCTAATGATGCGGCGTCGTCGACAGCGAGAGTAGGCGAGCATCGCCCAAACTTCCAAGGGCAACAGCAGTGAGGACGCAGCTGAGCCCAAACATAAAAGACGTCCAGAAGAATAATTATGGTCAGTCCGAACCAGTTATTTTAGTAGAATTACGTTCAGGTGCGATTCCTGCTTTATTAGATAGTGGGGCTTCAGTGTCCTTGCTATCGGAAAAAGTAGCGTTAATGAATAAAGCAATTTTAGATATAGACAATAATATTATATTAAAAGCCGCGGACGGCAAAGTTATACCGGTCCTAGGAAAAACATACCTCAACGTGATAATTAACAATGTGGTATATAGCACACTATTTTATGTAGTAGTAGGTATCAGTTGTCCACTGATTTTGGGACAAGATTTCCTAATTAATAATGAGGCAATATTAGACTTTGTGAATAACAAAATAATATTAAAAAAATGCAATGAAATATGTTTTGTGAAGAGACCGGATAAAGTTCCTAGTATCGATACAGAGGAAATAGTGTCTGTTAATATTTCGAAATGTGATTATTTATATTTTGTGGATGTTTGTAAACTTAATGAAAATAAGGTCTGTAAACTTCCTGACTTAAATTTTTTTGGTGAAAAATTTGTTATTAATGAAAACTTAAGTATAACTAATAAGAATAGATTGCTTGAAATCTTGGAAGAATACAGGCCACAATTCTCATTTAGTAAAGATAGGCTAGGTTGTTGCCGGGTGAAGCCGATTAAAATAAAAACTTCGAACGAGGTTCCTGTGAATAGATCTCCATATAGGGTCTCACTCAAACAGAGTGAGATCATTCGTCAACAAGTAAGTGAGATGTTAGATCTTGGTATTATTCGTCCGTCCTGTAGTGATTATGCCTCTCCAGTTGTTTTAGTACAGAAACCGGATAAATCCTTTAGATTTTGTGTAGATTATAGGAAACTAAACAAAAATGTCATAAATGATTGCTATCCAATGCCACGAGTAGACGACGTGCTACATTATCTTAGAGGGGCGAAATATTTTGCGGAGTTGGACCTCAATTCCGGATTCTGGCAGTTACCAGTGAGAGAAGAAGATAAATACAAAACAGCGTTCGTGACGGACGCAGGATTATATGAATTTAATGTACTACCATTTGGTCTTAAGACCAGTAGTGCAGTCTTTCAACGCGCGATGGATGAAATGCTCGCGGATTTGAAGTATAAATCGTGCATGATATATATAGACAACATTTGTATATTTGGTAAGACGTATGAAGTTTTTTTAGAAAATCTAAATAAAGTATTGCATAGATGTAGGCGGTTTAATGTTACGTTAAACATGAATAAATGCAAATTTGCGTTTACTAGTATGTCGGTATTAGGGCATGAACTTTCAGGGGAAGGAGTGTTACCGGATAGGAATAAATTAGAAAAATTAAAGATGATTAAAAGACCGAACAATGCGAAGGAATTGAAATCCATTCTAGGACTGTTTTCTTATTATAGGAAATTTATAGATAATTTCGCAAAAATAAATCAACCTTTATGTGTGTTATTGAAGAAGAACAGTAAATTTATTTGGGAAAGTGCACAACAAAGAGCGTTTGACAAAATGATAGAGATAATGTCTAACCCTCCAATGCTCAGACATTTTTCAGATGATAAGGCGGTGAACACAAGGTTGTTTGTTGACGCTAGTAGCGTAGCAGTAGGTGCATGTTTAATGCAAGGGGATAAAAATTTTTTTCCGGTTGCATTCGCATCGCGATTATTGAATGATGCGGAAAAGAAATATTCTGTAACAGAAAAAGAATGCTTAGGTTTAATATTTGCTTTGAATTATTTTAGATCGTACTTATGGGGGCTTAAGTTTCAGGTGGTGACCGATCATAAAGCATTATGCTGGCTAAGAGATAGAAGAGATATGAGTGGTAGACTGGCTAGGTGGGCTCTTGCCATTCAATCATATGATTTTGAGATTGTATATTGTTTGGGAAAACAAAATTCGGTGGCGGATTATCTGAGTCGAAATCCGTTAATAAGTCAAGATGATCACGTGGTCACTGACGGGTTACGAGTATTTAGGATGAGATGTTCAGAGAATAATGAGCAAATCTGCAAATTAGAAATAGACCCAGTAATAAGGGCTCAAATGAACGATAATTTTTGTTCATCTTTAAGAAATAAAATCATAGATGAAAACTTACAAAGATATAAAGGATTCTTTATACACAACGGCATGTTATATAAATTAAATGCAAAAAATAATGTTATTAAAAGATTGCTGGTAGTTCCGGATGAACTGTTTCCAGTAATTATGCATGAGATTCATGATGATCCATTATATGGAGGTCATTTAGGTTTGATGAAGACAGTAGAAAAATTTAATTCAAGATTCTGCTGTCCAAAGTCATATAAGAAAATAGAGAATTATATCAAAGCATGTAAAGTATGTCAAGAAGTGCGCACGTCAAATAAGGTGGCGCCGTTGCAACCGATTGTTACAAACAGGTTATTTGAAAAGGTAGAAGTGGATACGATAGGCCCGTTAAATAATGCGACGGATGGAAGTAGATATATTATATTGGCAATAGATTGTTTTTCAAAATATGCGATTAGTAAGGCAGTAAAACAGGCCACAGCGATTGAAATAAAGAACTTCCTTATTAATAATATTTTTTCAATACATGGGGTCGTAAAAGAAATCATAACGGATAAAGGGTCAATTTTTACGTCGGCGTTAGTTCAAGAAACGATTACAAACTTCGGGGCGGTGCATAAAGTTGCAACTTCGATGCATCATCAGACATTAGGGTTGGTAGAACGATTAAATGCAACTATGTCGCGCATGATGGCCAAGTACGGTCGAGATGATAGGTCAGATTGGTCGGTATATTTACCTCAAATTACGTTTGCATATAATATTAGTAAACAAGAATCGACACGGGTGTCACCGTACTTTCTGGTCTTTGCAAGACAACCAGAATTGCCATCGGATACGGGAATTAATTTAAATATTAAAGTGAATGAGAATACCGCGAGTAGAATAGAGAATAGAGAAAACATTTTTACAAGGGTCAGAGTAAATTTGGACAAGTCGCGAGCGAAACAAAAACTATTATTTGACAAAAAAGCAACTGAAGTATCGTATGACATAGGTCAGAAAGTTTTACTTTTTAATCCAAAGAGAAGGTCGGGGATATCGAAGAAGTTATGTAGAAAGTTTTTAGGGCCATTTCGAATTGAAAATAGGTTGAATAACAATAACTTCATTATAAAGAAAGTGGGTTCAAGACAGAGGCAGATTGTTCATGCGAATAGATTGAAACCGTTTATTATGAGGATGGACGAATAGATATCGATATCTTAGTATTTAATTTTATGTAGTTGAGAATTTTTATTATATGAACATATGTTATAATTAAGTCATGATAAACATGAGTAGTTGATGAGAATTATTTTTTTAGGAGTAGGTGATGCCAGAAAAGAAGTGGCGACGTTGTTAATAGTCTGACGTGTAAACAGTTGTATATTTAGGGATGGTTAATGGTTTTAGATCTGATTCTAAAATGTTGTTTGTCTTTGCATGTACAACCACACGGCGAAGAAATGTCCTACAATGTTGATGCCATAGAGCACTAGGCAAACAAAAACGGGTGTATTATTGTTTTGAGTTATAAATATAACTCTGTGATTAAGCAGACAGTTTTGCATTTGGTTCAATCGAACTTGGGAAGTTCGTTTGTGATTATTTTATCTAAATAATCAATAGATGTGATCAGATGGTCACCGATAGCTTGATTGACCAATTATTTAACTGATATAAGATTAATACTTAAAGATGAATTTTCTTCCAGTTACAACAAAGCAGGACTTTCACCCAATTTGTTGCCTGGGGTCAATTGGTGTTTAATGATTGATTTAATTTAGTTATACATAAGTTTAGCTAGGTAACGAATCTGATACTGGTGCTTATTTTAATGGCGTTTTTTGCCCAGCATCATCGTATAACTGTTATGTAAAGTGTTTGTTGACATAAATTTTGTTGGATTAGGTATAACAGTTACACGTTGTCTTTTGCATAGAGACAGATCAAGGGGGGTATTAAAAAAAAAAAAAAAAAATCTATATCGCCATGATAGGTAAATGCACAGCTAGGTTTATATTTGTTGTTTTATATTATATAAAAAAAAAAAAAAAAATTGACTTAGTACTCAAATGTAAAAAAAATTTTTTTTTTTTTTCATAAGGCGGCGGCGTGTGGCAGGTGCGTCGGAAACTTGACCGGCCACTCGCATAAAGCCTCATTAATTGTGAACTGTTTGTCTTGACGTTCCAAAACTTTGAAATAATGACGAAGAAGAAAACGAAAGAAACAATTGGGAGAATTGGACCAAGCGTCAAGACGAATGGTCAAGGAAAAGAATTAATATGTAAAGTAATCGTATTACAAGTTATTCAATATATAATATCGTTCTGGGCTTAAGAAGTTGTTTGATTCCTCATCCTCGAGAGCAATAATCCCGGCTGCGCACCCCAAAGCCAGCAAGAGGTTCACGTCACAGTACCTAAGTACCTACATATCTACCTACTTTAATGTGCATACGAGTAGACTGCAGTAGACATACACGGTAGGTGCGAATGACCTGTAAGTATACCTACCATCTAATTTATTTCTTTCCTTATTTGATTTTTAACCTCATAATATGACCAAGAAGTAATGAGGACGTAGATTAAATTAGGTATTATGTAGGTGAAGTTCCATAAAAATTCCTTGAGTACCGTAAGTCCTCGACCCAAACAATATTCAGTTTACCCATTAATTGTCACCTAAATACCAACCTAACTCGCATATTTTAATTTGATACAAATACCTACCTACATAATATTACTACCTTTGAAAATTGAAAAGAAACGAACGGTACCTATTACAAGAAAGCCTTTACATCAATTGTTTGATAAGAATAAAGGTCATTTTGACATCAAGGTTAAGACCTTCGTAGGCATGATAAACCGACGAGGACCTTGGATTGCGTTACCAAACAATGCAGAACAACTTGCTAAAAAATTCTTGGTTATAGCAACTTGTACCTAAATGAAATGCCTTACATATATAAAGTCTACCTACATATGAGCTACATATCTTCTCCCCTATGTACTTTGTTTACTAGTGTAGTATCATATTATCTGTGGTTTAGGTATATACCTGCACAAGGCACACATGGGGACTGGCCTCTTGGTCTAGTGGTTAGTGACTCTGACTACTAAGCTGTAGGCCGTGGGTTCGATTCCCACCCAGGATAAAACTTTGTGTTATGAGCACAATGGTTTAATCTGTGTCTGGGTGTTAATAATGGGTAGGATTGGAACCTGTGAACTCACGATTGCGAGTCCAAAGCCTTAGCCATTAGGCTACCGCCGCTTCATCTATTTATCTACAATATGTACTAGCGGACGCCTCGCGGTTTCACCCGCGTAGTTCGCGTTTCCGTGGAAATACAGGGATAAAAAGTAGCCTATGTCACCCAGACTTAGTGTAGCTTCAAAACAAGGAAAAAATTTTTAAATCCGTCCAGTAGTTTCGGAGCCTATTCAATTCAAACAAACAATCAAATCTTTCCTCTTTATAATCTTAATATATATAAATCTCCGGTCACGATGTTTGTCCGCGATGGACTCCTAAACCGCTTAACAGATTTCGTTCAAATTTGCACGCAATATGCAGTTTGGTCCAACTTGAGAGATAGGATAGGTTAGATCTTTAATTATAGTCGCAATTACTAAAAAAATTAGGGATTCCATGCCCACCCGTGCGAAGCCGGGACGGGCCGCTAGTATTAATATATATGTAGATGTATAAATGTTGATAAACTTTCGCGATTTGTACACATTATGAAAGTATATATATTACGGCCGTGGTCACGGGTAGACTGACCACAGCCTTTACGAAACGTCAGGCAATAAACAAGGTAAACACCTTAAGTTATTTACGCCATTAATATAAATATTTTTTTTAAAAAAACGACTCCTGCAGTAGGCTACAAGCCCTGTGTCACGGGGGACTTTACAAACATATAAGCCACGGACACAAAGCAAACTCAGACTCAGAACAACAGTTTGTGGATCACACAAAGTGGAGTCCCGTGTGGGAATCGAACCCACGACCTCTTGCGTAGCAATCGGGCACACTCCTACCGCGCCACAGAGGCAGTCTGTATATAATATGTATGTATTTAGAAATATATAAGTATGTATATTAGTTGTCTGGTTTCCATAGTACCTACAAGCTCTCTTTAGTTTAGGATCACGTTGGCGTTGTGTGAATTGTCCCAAGATATTATATTATGAAAAGTAGATATGGTAAGAATCGGAATTTTATAATCTATTAATTGGTAATAATAAAATTAAAAGTAGGTATTTAATACTATTTTTTTAAATAAACTATTAAATTTGCTAAGTTCTGAAAGTTACGTTGTTTTATAAAATTTGATAAAATTGACTTCATTTAATTTAAAATAATATTTTAGTTACAAAACAATATCATTTTTATATAAATCAGTAATCTGTGTGCCCCCCCCACCCCCGGACCTTATCACATCGGCATCGATTATTCATGCTAAAAATTAAGTTGTCAAAATCTTGCTGGGGAAATGCGCTTCCTTGTGTTTAGTAAATGCTGAAAAAGAAATAAATAAAAATATACCATATATCAACCCATATGATGGCCCACTGCTGGGCACGGGTCTCCCCAGTAGAACCTACTAGTATGTAGATCGTGGGGGTAATTGCCATAATCGCCACGCTTGGCGAGCGGGTTGGCGATCGCAGTAAGGCTTTAAGTACGCAGAGGACGCTGCTGCCCGTCCTCCGGGGTGAAATCCCTTAGTCGCCTTGACGACACCCACGGGTAGAGATGGGGTGGTACTATTCTTAAGCCGGCACCACACGGCAAAATATACCATATAATAACCGAATTCAAAATGTAATTTAAGGCATTTATTAATCGGAAATTAACGCGCATTATTTACCTTAAAATTGCAAGTTCGCTTGTGACCACGGGCGATGCAACATGGTCGAAACGTCAAGCAATTTTATGGTAAACTAGCTTTCGCCCGCGGCTTCGCCCGCGTGGATGTAGGTTATCGCGATAAAAACTATCCTATGTCCTTTCCCGGGTCTCAAACTATCTCCATGCCTGTCAGATGAAGCTCAGTTTATATGTTAGTTTTAGACCGATAGAATTTAACATGCATTGTATTGTAGACATAAGATTAGGTAACTATGGAACCGACGTAAATTGTATTTAAAGGTTTCTAAAAATAAAGATAAAAAAAAAAAAAACTATCTCCATACCAAATTTCATCTAAATCGGTTTAGCTGTTTGAGCGTGAAAACGTAACAGACAGACAGAGTTACTTTCACATTTATAATATTAGTATGGATATCTCTCCCGTGCTGTGGTTAATGCGTGTTAATTCCCGTATAATAAATAGTTTTTTGTTGTTCTATATTATTATTTACCATTTGTATATATATTATTTTACCATGTTTATATTTTTGTAAAAAGGTTTTTTTTAATATTAACAATAAAAATATAACATAGTGTAGGTACAGAGAAACTCTGCACATTCGTGCGCCGGCTTTCCCTGAAGCCTAGTAGGTACCGGTACCCAACCCTGCTTCTGCACCTGGCCCACGACACTCCATACCCGCACGGAATAGCACATAACATGTGTACACGCGCTAAATGTGTGCGTGATAGGGCTGACGCCATCGCTAATGCTCACTCAGCAGCTAGTGATGTGATACGAATTGTATCGCTTAAAGTACTTTCCCGAAGATGATCCCAGAGATTAAAAAAAAAAACACATTTCGTAGGAGGCTTTATGAAGGGTTTTTTTAAATATAAACAAACTTCGTTACAACAATTGGGTAAAGGGGTTTTAAAAAAAAATACAGTTGTCAGTGACACGCCAAAGCAGTGCCCGTTTTTTAACTTACTTAAAAAATATATTTCACTTAGGTGTCGCTACTTCAAAAGAAGAAGTCAAAATTGACCAAAATCGTCTAACGAATAGCGACTCCCAAGTGAAATCTATTTTTTAAGTAAATTAAAAAACGGAGTGTATGTAAGAAAAGTTAAAAATAACCCCATGCTTTTTAAATTAATAGCTGAAAAAGTCGTTGAAAAAAACATTTTATCTAAGAGGCAAAATATATTTTTTAAATTAAAACAAACCCATTAATTTGTTACATTATACGGTTCCTTTTTTCAGTTTAGGATTTCCTATGGCCATCTTCTGACTCCATCCCTTATCACCTTAATTTGCAAAGAGTACCTTAAGTTAACAAAGATACACTAGTGTACCAAAGAGGAGGAGTCAGGAAGTACACAATATTCCTTGTAGGGATGTTACGAATATGACATTTCGGATCTGGATTCGGATACGGATATAAGAATAATATTATATCGGTTTCGGTTTCGGTTACGGATATAAAATTATTTCGGATTATCTGTTACTTTCGGATAATTTCGGTCACGGATATTCGATTTTTGAGGAATCTAAGTAAAATACTAATAGGTAATAAAATAAAATCAGTCGTTTACTTAAGTAATTATTATAGCTATCTACACATTTCTTAAGTTATCTATTTAGAAAACTAATTGAAAGAAAATTATTATATAGTAATAATTTCCAGCGATGACGACAACTAGGTGATGTGTGCGGGACAGGGCTGTCACGCACACATTACTTAATTGTTTTCTATTATATTCTTCAATATCTCTATAAGAGTTATTACAACACATCATCAGTCTGCAAGAGACACGCACCGCTAAAGCGCTAGTGTGTCGGCTCGACCGGCAAAACCAAAAACCCAGGTTATTGATGAGGAGTATAAATTTTACGGTTACGAATAGTTTTTATTTCGATCCGATAGATTCGGTTTCGGAAACGGAGTTCCTTAATATACCTAATTCCTTGTGTAGTTTTTAAATAAAATGCCTGAGATATACTGACGGACAGGCAGACAAAAAAAAAACAGTTTTTGATGTAAGTTAGTAAAAAACTGAAACTAGAACTGAAGATAGAAGATATTTTTACTTAAAATAATTAGCATTTATTTAAAATTGGATATAACTTTACAGTACGCGCACACAGCGAGCACTGATAACCCTACGGCGTAACCATCCATTAAACCACCAAGTCACAGGTGACCAGGTGACAATATGTATATAGTCTGTACAAACCCTTTAAAAATAAAATGTAGGCATAAATTTATATTATGTAGGTATTTGCAATTTGTGTGGCGTACTTTGTATTTTAAAGTAACATTAAGTAATAATAAATGATAAAAACACTTATATATTTATCGCAAAAAACAGTTTGCTGAACACAACCTTTTCATGCATGGTGTATGCTGCGCGGCTACCGCCCACCTCGCGTATTATTCCGTAAAAGCCTATTCAAACCTAACGGCGGCGGCAGCGCCCTGAATGAAATAAAATATTCGATAGAGTTAGAGAGCTATAATAAAATGAATTGATTGGGCAGCTCCTGTAGTGGCGCAACCCCAAAATGCAGCGACGGATTGCAGGAATGCACTTCAGAATGCATCGCCGATAGGACTGCAGCCATTGTAGAGGCCCAACCTCAGAATACAGCGATGGGGTACGGGAGTACACTTTTTGATGTTTTCGATTGGAGAACTGCCGCTTCCCTGACCTTTCTCCCGATTTTTCCTACTAGAAGCATACAAGATTTCAAAACATAAACTCTAAATTTAGGTTTTATCCTTAAACTTAGCATAAACATACTAACAAAAAGAGTGTGCAAGTAAGAGGATACTTCTTTACGACAGTGCTACAAGTAAGAGAGAGAAAACAAACACAATAGCACTGTGACTTGTGTTTTTAGAGGATAATCATTAATATTATTATTAAACATAGACTTGTAGATTATTGTATTATATCCAAATAACCAAGTGTATGTTAATAAAAACATAATCTAATAATTCAATATTTGCAATTACTAAACGCGTAGGTAGTGCCGCCATGTTTATTTTGACAAATGTCAGTTCAGCTTTGCCTTGTTTCTCTTTGAATGAGTGGTGTAGACTTCGGAATTTATTTTTATTATTTTTTAACAACAAACAGTTATTATAAATATATCGATGAAGCCTATCAGAGTAAACAATGTGAACATTTCAATGTATACTAAGCGGTGGACATGCTACAATAAAAATACACTTCCATTTTAATTCATGTGTGAGTGCGGATCAAAGATAATGCCGATGCCGACAAGATGAAGCTTTTATCGTTGTTATTTATGATTACGACGAGTTTCGGCGTCCCTGTGATCCTCGCTCAGAGTGATAATTGTACGAGAACTAACAGTCGTGGTGATTATAAGTTATGTGTACGCAAACTATCTGAAACGTTGGGAAGTAAATTTAGTGAAATAGTGGAAATAGAAGTCGGCAATGAGTACTCCGCGCATTTTGAAATACGGCCCGCTTATAAAGTGAGTCGCCATCAAACGTCTGACAATGATATATTGTCGAGTATTGCTGAGAAGCTCAGCTACAAGCTGTCTTCGGCTACGAACATACTTCTCGATATGAACAATGCCATTAGCGATAACAGTACTCCGTCCTTCACTCATCCTTGTCCATTCAATTCTATTCGTAAGTCTGTATTTATTAAAAGTTCCAATGTATACGATGGATTGCCTTCACAAGACTCGAAGAATAAAATGCTGGGTCGCTTCAAAGATTTAAAAGTTAAGAGACAATACTTTCTGTCGCACATGGATTATGCTACTGACAGAGATTGTGCAACTATGCCACACTCAAATTTAAGATATCTTTATCATAAGATTGTGAATCCTGATCCGAAACTGGTAGTTTTTATTATAGACAATAACATGAAAGAGGATTCATTACAGCATGCTGTGAATGTCGCTAAAGAGACAGCATATGCATTGCAGGACAGTGATATGTTAGCATTGAAATTGACAAATATGTCAGATTTCCTTAAATTTGAAGACACTTGCAGTACAGATGGGATGTCTGACTTAGGTAATGCAACTGAGAACAACAAACTCCTACTGAGGGAATACTTATCTTCTCTTGATATTGCAATGGGCAATGTTACACCTGCATCTATAAATAATGACTTAAAAAAAATACTTCTTCAAAAGAACCTTCCTAGCAATAAACTGTTCATATTCCTAACAGATACAAAAGTATTGAAAAATGAGTCATGGCTCAAAATATTTCCCTTTTCATCAAATAAGGTTGAAAGCTTAAAGTTTGCAATTGGATTAATTTATGAGAATCAAATGGATAAGAATAGTTCTTTGGGTATATTGCACATTGATAAGTGGCACAACACACATGCCAATAATCACTCAGTGATGAGATTACATATAAATGATAGTGGAGTGGTTGGTCAAGTGGCATCGGCCTTTATATCTTTACTACCAGGACATTATGACAGGCGGAAACTCAAGATTGAAGGCCCAGTTTGGGAAGCAACAGAAAGAGACTTTATGATATCCCTAGTACTTCCTACAACTAGTGGAATTTTAGGATTAGATTTATACTGGTCTGATCTTGCTGAAGATATTGTGTACTTTAAAGGTGCCAATGAAAGAAAACGAGCTTTTGTCATGGATTTTTCAGGTATTGTTTTAATGCACACTTTCTTTCCTAGACCAGAATCTGCTTCAGAAAAAATTAAGTTTACAGTACTAGATAGTGTGGAAACATACTCTTTCATCAGCACAGTTAAAGCAGAAATGTTGGCTAACAGCTCAGGCAACTTGTCTATGTCTGAACAGAATTCCACAAATTCATTAATTTACTCTTGGAAATGGATTGAAAACTTGTATATTGCTTGTATTGTATCAGAAGTGAAAGAGCAAGCTACTCTTAATAAAACTAACAGATTCTTCACTAGAAGTAATAAAGAAATATTGTTCCATAGATTAGATTTATTCCCTCCTAAAATGGGCAAAATGTGCAGGCATTTCAAGCAAATAGCCACAATTGATCAGGGTACTGTGTATTTAAGTCCATCAAGCTTCCAATCACCATTTACTTATTTGTATGACATGGGAGATGGGCAAGAAGCTGTTACATACATGCAGAACTATTTAGCTTACTTAAAAAGTGTTGCTCATGGTTTACTCTCTAACCCAGGTCTGAAAAATGAGATTCAACATGATGTGGGATTTCTAAATTCAATATTAACATTTTACAAGCGGCAACATTTGCATGGACCATATTCTAAGTATATTGTCAGAAGGTATGCTGTTACCGAGAGTGGAGTGTTAGTTATGTTTCCTGGAACTGTGCTGGAATATGATTATGAGCCTATCAGGAGACCATGGTATACCTATGCCATAGAAAACCCAGGCAAGATTATCCTAACTCCTCCAAACTTAGATGTTGGTGGAGCAGGCTATGTTGTTTCTATATCTTATGCAGTACAAACTTCTTATTATCCTAATGTGGTTGTTTCTATGGATGTAACTATGGGATTTCTGTATAAATTGCTTATTGACAGTTTACCTCTTTGTGCCATGTCCTATGTTAAGTGTTTTATTATGAATAATAGAGGCTACTTGGTATCACATCCGGGATTGATGGATCCAAATAGCTCTGGTCCTATTGAACAACAGCATATCACTCATAAAGAATCCATGATTGCCATTGATATGTTGAATCATAAGGGTTTCGTTACTAAGAGACTGTGTAATAATTTTTTCGATAAAACTATACAACGATTTTATGAATTTAATACATCTTTGCCAAATGTGCTCTCTAATGTAGTATCAGGCGATCATTGTGTTCACTATTATATAGCCGCCATACCAGGTACAAATGCTTTTATAGGATTAGTAAACGCATCGTGCAGTGTGGGCGCCTTTTGTCCCTGTAGCATGTTCGATCGTCTATGTCTAAACTGCAATCGCATGGAACAAACCGAATGCGAGTGCCCCTGTGAATGCAGTTCCGAACTGTACCAATGTCCCAATGCAAACATATCACGATTCAATCAGGACATCGCTCTTTGCGGGATGATGTTGGAGAATAATAACCATAAGTCGCATTACTTTCATAATTTTGCAGAGAATTTAAAATCATGTTTTGATTTTCAATGTGAAACTTATTTATCACATTCTTCTTGTTTGGGCGTTTTGGGTTGTGAATGGTGCCAAATTGACACTGATGGCAGAACTCCTTTGTCGGCGCCCTTCTGTACTTCGCAGTCGACTTGTTTTAATGGCGTTTTAGGCGCCGTCACTCCGTACGGGGAAGGCACGTTCGGTCACGTAAACAGGGACGCTTTCGGTAGCTATTCGGCGATAGGACCGGTCGCTGGTTGTATAGTCACTGTCAGCTTAGTGATTGCTGTGGCGATGTATTGCTATAGGCAAAATGTTACCACAGCCAGCTGCCACAATTTATATGTCGACGGGCCGGCGGAGACGTGGCACGACGCCGATGTTCAGATGAGTCACTTGCAATCCGATGATATGCATGACCAATCTGGTCATGACAAGTTGTTGCCAGCCATGGAGATAGAAGCGCCAATTTCGCCATATAGGGTTGTGACCGGGTATAGAAGACCGCACACCGCGGGCGGTTCTGATCATGGCTACTCGACCATGACTCCTCATGAGGATTCTGAGGCCACTGGTTTCTCAGTTAATGAGCCAATTGTATTGTCAGACGATACTAAGTCTGACGTTAGCTGTCCCCTCCCCGCAAAGATAAAACCTAGACTAAAAGCGGCTGATTTAAATATAACTGTTCTGCCCTGCGGAAAGAACAGTATCTTGGTCCCAGTTACAGTGCACAGACATATGGAAGCACCCTAATGTTTTTAAGTATAGTTTAAATAAATCTACCTCTGTGTATATAGGTACTTAAAGTAATAGTTATGTTTATTTCGGTTATGTGATACATTTTATTTGCAAATAGTATAATATTCACAATTTTTGTGTAAGTATTACCTGTATTCGTCCTATAACACAAGTATTATAGCTTAATGTTTGGTGCTCTATAATGATTTGTTATATGTTTCTTTTATAATCTTCCCATTCAATGTGAAATGATTTTGGTTTAAGTATAGATAAATTTAATTGAATTGTTAAATTCTTGGTACTTAATCTAATCTTTTATCAAGATAATCTTAATGATTGGAATGACCTCAATAATACATACAGAAGCAGTTATTATGTACTTAGGTGTGTGTGTTGATGTAATGTAAACAAACAAGCAATATTTTTTCTCTAATAATTAAGATATTTTTCTAAACTTTTATCCATATAACCAAGCAGTAAAGGCGCTATTCCATTATGCAAGTCTTGCGTACAAGTATGTCGTCACATGTGCGTACAAGTAGCTTGCATTCCAAACATGTTCATACCATCAACTACAAAACACTATTGATTTCAATCTTTTGTACAAGTTCAAATACCTCATACAAGTTGTAACTTGTATACAATTTGCAACTTGTATACAAGTAACTTGCCTAATGGAATAACGCCTTTAGTACAAGAACCCTGTTGTTTTAAAGTACCTACCTGAATATCAGTTACAAATAACTGTACATACATGTTTCAAAATGTTAACACAATCATAGTGAAATCTACTATTGGATTCAATAAGTAGGTACATAATGATACTATTGTCTATAATAATAAGAATCTTTTTATTGGTACATTTCTTATACAAGAGCAATGATATACATTGTCTTTACTTAATTTTATATATTTTTGTAGGCTGCTTAACACTGTCATTTTGTATTGTCATTTGTTTTGTAACATTCGTTCATGCTAGGTCTGTGGCAACTATTGTTGTAATTAATTCCTAAGGTTAACAGAAATCAGGTTGTATCATACAGGTCAATAAGAAATACACTAAGTTTTATATTTTGAATTTTATGTGCTAGCTTTAAGGCAATATAAATTAATTTTTCATAATGTGCCAGTGCCTCCTATGTGACTAAGATATAAGGAAACTTATTTTTAAGACTGAACTCAATGTTGGCATTAATTTGATGTAATAAAATTTCTTTTATATAACAGTTTTATTTCACTGTTATTCGTTCAAAATAATTAAAGGAGTAATTGAAATAACAAGACAATGAAATTTTAAAAATATTTTAATAATTTCTATTAGTGAACGTCCGGCAGCAACGAAACAACAAAACTTACACTATCTCCCATAATCATAGTGCGTACAGTTATTATATACTAGTCTATGGTCGGAATGTTTCGTTTTTAGGTAGGCGTCCACATTTCCACATCGTAAGTATCGGACGCATCGCATCAAACGGATCGTAGTATTCTTTGTATAGGTAGTCGTACAAGTGCGTCCACTGATCCGCATCGTATGAATCTGCTTGTCGGCAATGCCGACGCCGATGCTCTGAGGGGCAACTTCTGCAATGAGTGCTAATGACGTCATACGGAAGGCCGACCAGTGGACGCACACTGCGCTTGCTACGCGCTCAGCTTCGCGTCCATTCGTATTCGTAACAATTACAACAAATTCCAAATTTAACGTTTTCGTTTTTCTCCTTTACGCTACGAAAATCCGACTGAAATGGCGTCAGCTAGGTACCTTAATATGTGTAGGTACCTTAAAGGAAGGCGTCCACATTTCCGCATCGTAAGTATGACACTGTATCGACAGCGACCGGATTGGTCGACGCAACTACCAGCAATCGAATAACTTTTACAATTTAGTGGTAAAGGCATTGCATAATTTAAATAAGTAACTAGCTATAAGATTAGCTAGCTTTATTAAATCACAACATTTCACACTACAGTTAAATAAAAAATTGTTATAATAATCTAAGCACCACTTCCAGCTTGTACTATTTTTATCTACAAATAACATATCCGTGGTAAACGGTGTGGATGTCACAATCATTATTGTATAACATCATACTATTTTTAACATTTGTTATTGTTTACCGAATAAAAACAAAAAAAACTATCAGCGCAACAGATTTAAAAATGTGCGCAACAATTTCACGAGGTGGAAAACTTTTTTTTTTTTTCAAATACTTAATAATTAAATTCGACAACATTCTGCTGGAGGAAGGTGAAAGGTGTGTAACATCTCATTCGGATTTTCATAGTGAGCGAGTGAGTACGTGTAAAATGTGTTTCTAAGATAATAGAGGAAAACGAAGAAACAGAATAATTTGTTGTAATTGTTTGTTTGTTAGCGATTAGTTGATGAGCAGATTCGTGCGAGCCGTAGGTAAAATGCGGGTCGGAGGACGCACTTATATGACTTCCTATACAAAGAATACTATGATGCGTTTGATGCGATGCGTCCGATACTTACGATGCGGAAATGTGGATGCCTACCTTTATGAACAACACCCCGACACAGCACATAGCACAACTACAGTTGGATCAACGTAACTAGGCCGGCCTGAAGTAGGCGACAAGTGGTTGCGCAGATGCAGTTTCTGGAAGTAAATGGTGACAGGAAGCGGGGGGCGGGGGCGGTAACTAAACCAAGAGAATTAGAGATGCGATTACGCATTACATTGTCATAATTAGTATTACTAACTCATGTTTATTTGTGATTATTTTCGTAAAGAAATTGTTTTTCAAAGTCTCTTTAGTATTTACTGTAACTTTACTTTTATGAACTCATTTAAATAGTGTTTTTATATTGTTGAATTAAAATGTTGTTAGTATTTTTAATCGATTAATCGTTTTCGTAAGTAATTTTAGGGTCGCATCTCTATGACATGCGCGAAAGTGATAAAAACCTAACTTCAATCCGGTCAAGTTACGTTGATCGTACTGTAGTACTAAGATTATGATCTTGAATCGTGCGTGTTAAAGTAAAATTTTAAAATGACAAGATAAAACAATTAGCAGCTTTTTATTAACTTGTCGCTACAAAATTTTCAAATTATTTTAAGACCACTTTCAATAACTTTAGATTGGTAACAGTGTAACGTAGTCAGCCGTCCAGGATCATGTTCTGGGGGTGCACTTTGACCAAACACCGGCCAATTGTGAGTAGTTTTGAGTCCAGAGACAGCGAGTGCTACGTTTCGTACGTGCGTGTTAGTGTCGATATAAGTGTCGTGGTACATATATGACTTTGGCTTCTGTACTGTTCTTTATTTATTGGTCGAATCGTCAAGTAACACTGCGCATGGGGAGATCGGCGTACGTGCGCGCCCTGTAGGTATGTATTCTGCGGCACCTACTCGTCCTCGAAGCGTATGTGCGTGTGCGTGGGCTGCGGCGAGGCGGGCGCGAGCGCGGCGCGTGCCGCGTGCGCGGCGTGCGCGCGCAGCACGCGGCAGCGGCCGCGCACGCGCCGCGCCGCCAGCGCGCCCGCCGCGCGCTCCCACTGCGCGCGCTCCTCCGCGCCCGACATCACGCGGCAAGAGTGCACGCTGTTCGACACGTACTGCAAACATTGAACACACCACTGACTAAACTGAATAATTATAATTTTCGCATCATGATTTCATGAACGAGTAGACTCCAGTTTTACCCGACTGTAAAGAGGGGTTATGTTTTTTGCGCGACTCTTGATTTAAATAGATTTTAGATAGTAAGTTACAGTGTGACGCCCAAATATCATGTCTCGCAGAGAAACTCAGTTCTGCATCACATGCTGTCAGCAAAGTCGGACAGCTTACGGATGTGGAAACAGCAAGGCTGGTTTATTTCGGTTATTTCCACAGCGTCATGTCGTATGACATATTGCTTTGGGGCGATGCAGCTGATATTCAAACAATTGTTATTTAAGAAGAAAAGATTGGAAAAGTTAGACACGTCTGGCTGTGTATTATCTATGCGACGACATGAGCCGTTAATGTACGAATGCACGTGCTTCGTCATTTGGATTTGAGAGAAGCGCGGCACGTAGATGCGTTATATGATTGGTTCGTCAGATACTGCTTGTTGTCAATTACAGCATATCGTGTAATTCGGCACTGTGTTCGATTGATGAGCTTATCCCCATATTGTGATCTGTACTATTACTTATTCTGTGTCTGGCCAGAATTGAACATCCATATACGTACCTCTTCAGCCGCTTTGGGAGAATCGAATCTGATAACGACTTCCGTCTGCCCTTCCTTTACGTCGACGTGCATAGCGTGGATATTGCTTCTTATCTAAAAGTTAAGTAAAAAAAAAAATAGATTTGTATCATAAAGAATTACATATCGCAACTTTGAACAACATAATATTTCAAACAAAATTTAGTACGTGTTTTAAAAGACAACTACTGTAGTAGAGATAAGCCCTGTATAGCGGGAGACTTGACAAACATTCAATTTGCAGACACAGAGTACACCTAGACTCAAAACAGCAATTTGTAGATCACACAAAGTGGCGTCCTGTGCGGGAATCGAACCCACGACCTCTTGCGCAACAATCCTACACACTGCCACTACGCCACCGAGGCAGTCAATATATATGTATAATATATCTCGCTCAGTCGGTGCCAAACTGTCCTGAGGATGCCTCGTGTAGAGGCGAAACACGTGTCGAAGTTTCACTTCGTGGAAACGGAATATTGCAAGTCAAGGGTCCGGAGGTGCCTACCACTCGACTTGCGGAGAGTACTAATTTTCTTTGTTGCAGGTCTCTCTTTTTGAGTGCGGTCTGTCAATCTATTTCGATTGTTGTATTAAGGGCATTTCCTTACTACTTCAATCATGGTGATTCACAGATCGAGGGTGGGTGGTGGGATTCCGCCATGTGACATGTGATGCCTGATTCAGATTAAATTTATCAGAAATTCTACGAAACATAAAAAAAATGAAACATAAAACTTACAGTTCTTTTGGTGAGCCTAATATCGAGGCATGGTTCAGGTAAGATCTCCTTTACAAATACGCCAGGTATTTTTTCTAAAAGTCTCTCTGCTTCAATACATTTAGTTCCTTCGGTTGCAACCGATGGTAAACCTACAATGATTAAAATATTTAGGTGTGTAAAAAATATAAAAGAGTACTTGTGAAACTTAAAAAAGAGTAAATAATCCACAGATTTATATAAATAGATCATTTGCATAAGCTTATTTTCATGGAGGTGTCATGTGATAACAATAAAATGAACCAATTACTTCGCTGTTCGCCATCGTTGCTCTCCGCCAAAAACACCTCAGAGCAGAACTATGAACGAAATGTCATTCGATTCGGAATAGAATGTACATGATTTTTGAAGATAGTAAAAACAGCTCGCAAAAATTGCACAAGTTACAGACATATAAATAAAAAATGGATTTAGTTTTTTGCAAATGTCTCTTTACCTACTTCACATTTTTCAAATTTGAAAAAAGATTCATAAAAAGGAAAGTTCCTAAAAACAACATTTAAACAACATATAGGGATGTAAGGGGGCGTACCACCATCTTTCGCTCCAAGCCAACCTCACCTGCACGCGGTAGGTCCTGCTGTACAACGAACGAGGCTCTGGCGACCATCTTAATTTAAGGCGCAGCTAAAGTAACAGGTCAGTGACGGGCAGCAGCGTCACTGATGCGAGAGCTACGCTCTGCGATCGCCAACCCGGCTGCCCAGAGTGGCGATTATGGGCATTACCCCAAATGCACAAAGCACAAAAGCCACGGCCCCCAGTTCCCGGCAGTCACGCTATTCCTGGACATGGTGGCGTCCCCGGTAACGGCGTGACGGAGGGTGCTAAGAATATCCGGGCCACGAATGGCCACCACGACCAATTGACCCTGGCAACGTATAACGGACGCACAACTTGAAGAGGAACTTGGAAAGATTAGGTGGCATATCCTCCGGCACTATGACGAAAAATGAAATCGACTTCATTATGACGGAAAAAAAGCAAATATTCAGAGACGTCTCCGTGATCAACAGGTTTAATACCGGTAGTGATCACCGACTTGTCCGAGGCTCTCTGAATATCGACTTCAAGACGAAACGTGCCCGTCTGATGAGATCCAGGCTCCGACCCAATTTGCTCCAAACCATGATAGGATCCGAAACGTTCCAGTAAACCTGGATAACCAATTTGATACCATGGAAACCAGCTAGTAAATGTGGTTCGGATACTAAGGGAAGAAGGTACCAGATTTTGTGAAATGCAGCGTAAAGGCAGGAAGTCAAAGCTTTCGGAAAAGACTTTAGGGCTAATGAAGAAACAACGTGAAAACCCACCCGTCACTTCGTCGGAAAAGCGCGTTCTAAACCAAGAGATCAATAA
This sequence comes from Herminia tarsipennalis, assembly GCA_945859575.2. Lineage (NCBI taxonomy): Eukaryota > Metazoa > Arthropoda > Insecta > Lepidoptera > Erebidae > Herminia > Herminia tarsipennalis. Next base: position 23,814,096 of record OX243834.2, on the reverse strand, counting down.
GCTTATACGACATTATGTAAGAATACATACGAATTCCAACCACCAGAACAGGCTGGATTTCGGAACGGATATGGCACCATAGACAGATTGTACAAAAGACCCAGGAGTATAATCAGCCCGTGTCTAGCATTCGTGGACTATGGGAAGGCCTTGCAGCGGTGCCAAGTAGATTGACGTGTTCCAAGTGATGAGATGTCTCTACGAAGCCGCCACCATGTCCGTCCAAGTACAGAATCAGCAAACAAAACCTATACCATTGCATCGAAGAGTGAGGCAAGGGGACGTTATTTCCCCGAAACTGTTCACAAATGCAAGGGAGGATATGTTCAAGACGCTGCACTGGAAAGGACGGGGAATTAACATAAATGGTCAATACATCTCTCACTTGCGATTTGCTTGCGAGTTGCAATCAGTGCGTCCTACCCGTCATGACATACAGAGCCGAAACGTGAACACTGACGGTACGGCTGGTCCACAAGTTCAAAGCTCGCTCAGCGGGCTATGAAAAGGGCTATGCTCGGAGTTTCTCTTAGTGACAAAATCAGAAATGAGGAGATGCGGCAGAGAGCCAAAGTTAGCAAGCTGAAGTGTCAGTGGGCTGGCCATATTAGCCGAAGAACCGACAACCGTTGGGGTAAACGTGTTCTTGAGTGGAGACCGCGTCTCGGCAAACGTAGTGTAGGACGCCCTCAGGCCAGGTGGAGTGATGATTTACACAAAACGGCTGGTAAGAGCTGAAGAAGCTGTAGAACAAAGTGGCGTGCAATTGGAGAGGCCTATGTCCAGCAGTGGACTGCGACAGGCTGATGATGATGTGAGTTATTTATCTGTAACTTTTGCAATTTTTGCGAGCGGAATTTGATTGTCTCCTAAAATCAGCACATCTTTCGAATCGAAACACACCTCGTTCATAGTTTTCGGAGACTGTTGCAGAAAGTTAAGAAAAAATAGCATAGAAAAAAGCACTTGTTAACCAGACTTTAAAATAGTACCATAAGCCTAATATAATTAAGAACATTGTGTAAACCTACAATCTCATTTAAGTACCTAAATAAATATTTATTATTATTATAGACTAACGGTCCAGGCGCGGATCCAGAATCATGTTCCCAACACCGGCCAAGTGTGTGTACTTTTGCCCGTCAACGCGGACAAAATGTATGGCGAACACTTGAAAACTCATGAGTCTTGTAGGGCAATTGCCCCTGTTGCCCCCCCCCCCCCTTGGATCCGCGCCTTTAACGGTCACAATTTTGATGAAGGAGAAAGAACAACGGCCAAACATATTATCCGTCTATTCTATTATATTGTGTGTCTATATCTGGGGCCGCCGTGTTATGCCGTGTGGTACCGGCTTAAGAATAGTACCACCCCATCTCTTCCCGTGGGTGTCGTCAAGGCGACTAAGGGATTTCACACCGGAGGACGGGCAGCAGCGTCCTCTGCGTACTTAAAGCCTTACTGCGATCGCCAACCCGCTCGCCAAGCGTGGCGATTATGGCAATTACCCCCAGGATCTACATACCAGTAGGTTCTACTGGGGAGACCCGTGCCCAGCAGTGGGCCATCATAAGGGTTGATATGAATATCTGGGGCACAACCAGAAAATAACTTACCAGTTTCAGCCTCCAAAGAAGGTGCGGCTGGCGCTGGAATGTTGGAATATTGATGTTTCTTACTATGAATATTCATCTTCATTTCCTTCATATATCTTCGTTGCAAATTCAGGTACTTATTCCTAAGAGCCTTCCATTCTGACTTTGATAGAACTTGCAAGCCCCACAAAGCTCCTCTGGGTGCTTCATTCTTGTTTTTCGCTTTGCTCCTTTCCTTTGTAGTGCGTTTTCTTGTCTTTTTATTTCTTAGTGTGTCATCTTTACCCTCATCTTGGCTGGTAGCTTCATCTTTTGATTCTGAATCTAATATGTTATTTTCCTGTAAATTTATATTAATTTATACTATTTTGACATCCATCAGCACAGTATTATATGTATACATTTATGGCAGTCTGAAGTAGAGCATAGAAATAAAAACAAAGCCGAAGTTATTAATTATTTATAAATTATTCGTTTCTGTCATTTATATTGCCATGTAATTATGTACACTAACCTCATTAGGTGGTGTATCACTTACTATGCTTTTTGTCTCTTCCTGAAAAAGAAAATAGTCAATATGATATTGATTTTACATAATAATGCAGGGCAGATTATGAACGTGAGGGTAGATATCAATAAATGTTAATTTACACTTACAGTTGGAGTAGGAGTTTCAATCATTTTCTCACTTTCAGAGTCACATTCCAATTTCAACTCTAAACTCTTTTGTGGAGGCTTCTTTTCCTTCTTTTTTTTCTTCTTAGGCGGTTCATACCCTTCTGAATGGTTCTTGGCCTCAGTGTCATCATGTACCGGTTCGTCTATAGAGAACATTTTGATGGAGGACAGGTCTTCTGGAGGCATACATGTGGGTAGTTTACATCCCATTTTAGAAAATGTATTGATGCATTTCTGTGCATCTTCCGGCTTGTTAAATTCTATGAAAGCATAACCCTGGAATGAAAATATTTGAATTTGGAATTTGTCTGCAACTTATTGCACATTTTCTTTGAATTTTGCCATGCCATTCCCAATTACGTATTTGACTACTATTTATATGCATAAAAAAATATTTAGAAATAACTTTAACCAAAGATGGGCAATAAATCTATATTGATATTATAAAGCTGAAGCGTTTGTTTGTTAGTTTGAACGCGATAATCTCAGGAACTACTGTTCCCAATTGAAAAAATATTTACTTTTAGATAGCCCATTTATCGAGGAAGGCTATAGGCTATATAACATCACACTATGACCAGTAATGAAAAATGTTGCAAAAACGGGGAAATTTTACGCAGACGAACTTGCGCGGGTCTGGTAGGACATCATATATATCTTAACTAGCTGTCCTGCGCAACTTCGTATGCGTAAATTTTTCCCGTTTTTGCAACATTTCACGTCGCTACTCCGCTCCTATTAGTCGTAGCGCGATGTTATATAGCCTATAGAAGGCTATAGGCTATATAACATCGCGCTACGACTAACGCGCTAATCTCAGGAACTACTGGTCCGATTTGAAAAATTATTTTGTTGGATAGCCCATTTATCGAGGAAGGCCTCGATGCTTTGTTTGTTTAAACGCGCTAATCTCAGGAACTACTGGTCCGATTTGAAAAATTATTTTGTTGGATAGCCCATTTATCGAGGCCTTCCTCGATAAATGGGCTATCCAACAAAATAATTTAGGCCTCGATAAATGGGCTACCCAACAAAATAATTTTTCAAATCGGACCAGTAGTTCCTGAGATTAGCGCGTTTAAACAAACAAAGCAAGCAAACAAACAAACTCTTCCGCTTTATAATATTAGTATAGATTTCTAAAAAAACAAATTCTGTTTAAATGCTTACTAAATAAGTAATGTATAGCACTGTCACAGAATAAGTAATAGTACGTACAGAAGGTTCACTCCCTAACAAAAGTCAGGTTTAAGTATAAAAATATGCCTAGACTCGCCGCCTGTAAGCTAAATTGAAACTTATAACGCGAGCGGACCGTGAATTTTCTTTTCGCGCCACAGTTTTATGACCGAGCTGCGAAGTCCGCACGGGGTTGACACTTGATAAGTTTTTGTACCTAGTTAATTTATTAGTTTTAAGATAAATAAGTAGATTAAGCATTACAAACGCACATTTAGCATTATAAACATAAAGATGACAATTGTCGTGTGGTTGATTTCCACAGGTGTAGATATTCCTTTGTAAACATTATCCTATGCTGTTCCTAATATTATTTCTGAGCAACTAATTAAGGATTTTTATTTTAACTAAGTATTACTAAGAACTTAAGGACCTAGGGAATTAAAAAAGAACGACCGGCTGCCGCCGCTGCTTTTACACGTAGGTACTTCGAAGACGCAGTGGAATTGTAAAAAATGTTAGTTCTGGTTCACTCTTCTGGCTAAAATTATTGATCGCAAAATAGCATTCTGCATTCGCTGTATTATGCTTTTATGTTTGAAGGGCAAGCACTACCCTATAGCTGTATTCCATATAGCCACACTGGCTTTAGGATCACCTTATATACGAGAAGTTTATTATCAGTACTTAACACACTGTTCCCTCCCATGATCCAGTGGAGGGCTTTGCTTTTACGTGAAGTTTCCACGTCAATCGTCTGTCAAGGTGCAGGCCAATATTTTACATTGTCTTTGTGTGGCAATGTGCCATTTTCAAGACTGAACTGGTGGGCAGTCACCCTTTCTCAGTGTGAATGTGACTTGGACCGATTTAGTGGCGCTGGCTTTTATCCGCCACTTTTGTAGCCATGTAGTAATCCTGTCTAGGCTCTCTTTCAGCAAGTTTGATGCCATAGCGGGATCTGTGTGACTCACCAGTATCGCAGTGTCGTCGGCAAAGGTTGCCACAGTAGCCACATCATTCTGCGGCAGGTGTCCGTATAGTATCGGTCCTAAGACTGATCCCTGTGAGACTCCAGCGGTAATGTCATGGAAGCTCGATTTACTGCCTGCCTCGTTGACTTGAAATATTCGTTCAGCCAGATACGATTTCATTAGTGAGTAGTATTGATGAGGGAGGTCAGTTTTAATTTTGTATAACAGACCTTTGTGCCAAACTTTGTCGAAAGCCATCCAACAGGATGTCAAGAAACACTGAGGAACAGTATTGTTTTGTCTTTCTAATTTTTTCACAGACTCTATGGACTTGTACGATGGTGGAATGCTTTTGTCTAAAGCCGAATTGGCGGTCTGGAATTACGTTGTTTTCATTCAGGATGGATAGCATTCGGCACATGATTCGTTTTTCACACACTTTTGACAGAATCGGGAGCTGGCTAATGCGTCTGAATGATTTTAATTGTTTGGTTGGTTTACCAACCTTATATTGTATCCTTATGATTTGGGACACTTTCCACGTCAAAGGAAAATAATGCAGCCTCAATACAGCATTGAAAAGTATTATAAGGAATACTATCGCCTTTCTCGGTAATTGTTTTAAGATTTCCTTGGTGAGGAGGTCGTATTCGGGAGCTTTCTTATCTTTTAGGTTCGTAATGCACTCCATACCTCTCGTACTGTGATACGAGATCCGTACTGTGGGAGTGGGGGTGGCCACATCTGAAAGTCTTGAAGTAATATAATATCTTGAAATAGTATAAATCTCGTGCACTGTGTTAATAGCTGTGTTTAGGGTGAAGACATTTTCTAGGTGCTGGGCAAATGCTTTTGCCTTCTCTTGGCATGTTCGAGCACAACCTCTTTCGGTTCTAAGAGGGGCCTTGGCGTTTTGAGGTCGGTAGTAGCTTTTTGTGAATTTCCACAGTGAATAGTTGGTAGATGCAGTAGCTGTTAACAACTACAGTTGATGCTCCAAGGTTTTATTATGCCAATTATGCAAGGTTTGTTTCATATCGCGAGCAGCCCTGTTGTAGCTCATTTTATCCACATCTAGTCTGCTTTGGTGCCAGATTCTTTGCAGCCTACGTTTGTTAAGCAACGCATTTTTTACAAATATTGTGTAGTTGTCATTTTGTTCGGGAGCTGCAGTATGCATCCAACACGCTTTCTGAATTAACTCAGTAATATATTTTGTTCCTTGTTCAATATCGTCCGGGTTTTATAGAGGCACATTCAACATTATATTGGTGTCAATGTATTCTCTGAATGATGCCCAAACTGTACATGGGGTGGTGAGCATTTCTACTTTATCAGATTCAATCAGTAGTGTGTTTACTGTTAAATAACAGGTGTGTGGTTTGAAGTGCTGCCGTAGCAGGATTCTGGTTTGAGGTAATGTCTAGGTAGTCCTTTTATTATAAAAAAATCGAGGAGGTTGGGGGTTTTATTTGGGTCTGTTGACCAGTAAGTAGGTTTTATTACCAGAAAATTGTTTGTCTATCTGCTTCTTGTTGCGGTAAGTCTAGATCCCTAACTCATATGCTTTGCGTTCCAGTCGCCTCCTGCTACAAAGCGATGTTCCAGTTGGCATAAGTATGTCGAGAACATAGTATTGTCTATTTTATGCTTTGGGGGACAGTATACCGATGAGAAGTTTATGCAGCCAGTACAATCCTCAACAGCAATTGTAGTTGCTTGTATGTTTGTATGTTCTGTCTTATATTCTGGCAACAAGTGATGCTTTACCTGTTTTCTGATTATGATAGCTGTTCCACCATGGGCTGTGCCAACTGGCATTTAGCATTGATGTTCTTTAAATTGGATACTTATGTTACTGGTGCCATGCACTTCTGCTACCATAAGTATATCGATATTATGTTCTACCATTAGGAGTTCAACCTCAAGTTTGTTGTGAGTTAGCCCATTTACGTTACAGGTAGTTACGCTTTGATTAGCTTATTAAAAGGCACTATTTAAATGTTGATAAACTTTGTAAACATTATGAAAATATATATATTACGGGTCTTAATCGCGTAAATAATTTAAGGTAAAATACCTTGTTTATTGCCCGACGTTTCGACCGTATTGGTCACGGGTACACTACCCATGTCCAAGGCCGTTGCAATATATTTTCATAAGGCACTATTTATGTTTGATTCTGCCATTTTGAAAAATCCCTAGTGAGTTTAACAAATAAAGTTTGATAAAAATGTGGTTAAAAAGAAAGTGCCCCCTAGTGACAAACAAAAGTTGACAAATGCGAAGATTAATTTGTCATATAAAACTCCAAATTTTCAATAGCGGCCAATTTGTTCTGAATGCGCCTAAATACTAATCTTTTTATTTAAATTAATTGCATTGCATGCAAGTGAAAAAGAGAACCACCTTTTTGGAAGCTAGCAAAATTAACCTCACCTTAATCTTCCTTGAGTATTTAAACTTGGGTAATGAGATATAGGCAACCTGCCCATATTCAGAGAAAACACGTTCCAGCCATTCTCGACTTGCTGTCTCTGGAATGGATTCCACATACACAGTCCTTGAGTCTGCATCATATGGCAGTATTGGAGTTTTTCGTTTCACCTATAAAATAAAAAAATAAGTTGTATCTTACTGTCTGCCCCTCTGTATGTGGATCTTCTAAACTACACAGCAGACTTTGATGTCATTTTCACTGTTTTTCAGATGATTTAGTCAATTCTAAGTCTATGCAAATTATTTTAACAAATCTATCAAATAACTTACGATGCAGGAGTGTGCGTTCTATACTAACTCTAGTTATAGTTGTGTTGACTAAGGAGGCGGAGTTATCCACAAACTCACATGCATTGGCCGCAAGCAATTTTTGTGGTAAACCGGACTTATAGTTGATAGTATTTTTTTACTAATTGAATTCTAAACGGCCGGTATTTCATAACAACTTAAAACCCCTGTTTAACCCTCTTAGGGGTTGATTTTCCAAAATCGCTAAAACCCACTTTTCTCAATTTTAACCAAAATCTAACTAACTTAAAGTTACAAACATTTTTATGATGATTGATGAAATACTGGTTTCAGCATTTTTTTGGAAAATAATCCCATAACTGAAACCAAAAATTCCTTCATAACGGATGCTTATATTATACATATATTAAGCAATATGTCTTCGAAATTTCAAGTTTCTATGATCAACGGTTTAGGCTGTGTGTTGATCTGTCCGTCAGTCAGCACAAGGAAGTTTTTAAATAAAGATGTAAGTTATATTTGTACTAGTGGACACCTGCGACTTTGTATACATGGATCATATTCACATGGGATGATGTATTATACATATACATCTTCCTCTTGAATCACTCTATCTATTGCTGAAAATTACATTAAAATCTGTAGCGTAGTTCAAAGATCTAGTCGCACAGACTGAGGGAGACTTTATTTTACACTATGTAAAGAAGTACTTAAAATGATTGCAATTTTTTTAACTTTAATGTGATTGAGTACTTCCAACACAGAGTCTTTAGAATAAGTATAAGTCATATTATGTATGCCTGATGATGCCCTTGTATGCTTAATCACACTAATATTATAAAGGCGAAAGTTTGTGAGTATGTGAGTGTGTATGTTTGTTACTTCTTCACGTCTAAACGGCTGGAGCGATTTTAATAAAATTTGGTATGGAGTTAGCTGACACCCTGGATTAACACATAGGCTAATTAACCGCGGGTAACACCGCGGGGCACAGCTAGTTTTTCATACAATTGAAAATTTCCATGTACACTATTGACACAACAGTTATAAAGTTCAAAGAGACATTGTGTACTTAACCATGGTACAGGTACCTAGTCAAACTATTTGCAAACAATGAACACCCACTATCACTAGAATGAAAAAATACAAACAACACTAATAGTATAAAGGCGAAAGTTTGTGAGTATGTGAGTGTGTATGTTTGTTACTTCTTCACGTCTAAACGGCTGGAGCGAGTTTAATAAAATTTGGTATGGAGTTAGCTGACACCCTGGATTAACACATAGGCTAATTAACCGCGGGTAACACCGCGGGGCACAGCTAGTTTTTCATACAGTTGAAAATTTCCATGTACACTATTGACACAACAGTTATAAAGTTCAAAGAGACATTGTGTACTTAACCATGGTATAGGTACCTAGTCAAACTATTTGCAAACAATGAACACCCACTATCACTAGAATGAAAAAATACAAACAATTATTCTGAAAAGTTGTATGAATGTGTGTTGTTGAATTTGTTTGACATAATTTGTTACCTTCGATTTGTCATCAGATAGCTCCAACAATGTTGAATTTTTTATAGCTTTAGCGATATCATTAATATCCTGTGTTAACGTTCGAATCTTATTAAACTTCAGAAATAACTCCATAGGGACATACGGATTCCTCTTCACAAGGTCTCCCAAAAACCTATCTTTTGATAAGTTAGCGTCACTGAAATAGAACTCCATTTGTTTGAGAATATTCAGGTACAATTGTTTCTTACGATGCCGTACACGCTTCCGTGGAGTACTTTCATGTTTGGCTTCTTCGACGGCCGTTGTAGTTTCGGAACCCGTCATGCTGTTGTAATCTGTAAACAGATCAGTCACATCCACAGTTATTGTATTTACTTTGGTTTACACAGTTTACTAATCGAAAAAGAAAGCGTCTGAGGTTTGATGTCAAAAGAAAAATAATAATGGTAGCAATTCAATACATTTACCTGAAAATAAACCATTTAATCTGTGAACTAAACGCCAAACGCAATATGCTCTTTGCCACAGAGTACATTTTTATTCTTTGCGCAACTAAATTTGCTGAACTGTGCTGAACAGCTGACGTCTTTTTTATTTTAATTTAATGACCTGGTCGCTTGGACCTTTATGTCACGGCAGCTGACCTTATGCCTGGTTTACACGTCGTCGTCAAGTAAATTTTAACTGTTAGAAGCAAAACATTCGTTAGAATGCGAAGGTAAAATTCAACACCACAAGGTTAAATATTATTGCAATTGATTTGTCGTGAGTAATTAGTCGATAGTAATTATCTATCATAATAATATAATTACCTCATGATTTGGTTAATGTATAATAATAACATTAAAAGTCATCACTTTTTTCAGTTGTTATTAAGTTCTTTACTCCTATCGGTAAAAGTTATAGGTAAACTATAATAAGACACGAATTTATATACTTATTTAAATAAATAAATACCTATTTATCAATAATACCACAGCAGTTAACATAACCTGGTTTATGTACCTGACATGAACTAGGCTTTAAAAAAGTATATTCCGAGTTAATCCAGTCCACCCCGATAAATTGTAGACTACAATTAACTCGGAATGTGTAGTACTTGTTTGTGACACCCCAGTGACACCCCGAGGTATTGGTGTTTTATTACGCAAGGGCGAAGAGGCTGCCCATTCCTCAGCGCCGAAGAGATCATAAGATCTGAAAACAATTTTGACTAATGCGAATTTGACAGTTTAATCATCATCTCTATTACCAATCATCATCAACAATCAATCATCATCATCATCATCATTTCGTAACAAAAATACACAAAAACGCTTTAAATATAACTAATTTATTATATCTATTACAAAGGTTAAATTAATATTAATCTCCGGTAATAGTAATTAATTTGTTTCTTTTACCACGAATTCCGGTAATTTTTAATAAGTACCTTGATGGCCGTGTATCTGGTATTTCTTTTTGGTAAATCGTGTGTTTTGGAAATTATTTTTAGATACGAATGACATACTAATGAAATATGAATAATATTTTTCGATCGTACCGACTTAATAATAAAATAAAATAACTGACTATTTAAATACAAAATATCATATAAAAAAAAACAAAAATTTAAAATAAAAGGGGATAAAATAATCATCTGGACTTGAACAGGAATCGTCGCATTTTTAGACCGTCCAATTTCCCACCTGAGCTATTTTAAACACCTCACCAACGAATTTGTAATTTTAGTAGTAAGCACAACTCAAATTCCACTGTGGGTTTTAGTCGATATTATATTTTTCAGATCGTCTGAAGTCGAATCAGAAGTTGATAAAAAGGTGCATCACTATGGTGTACAGCCTAACTTTGACATTCTGGATTTTTGGTGGTCCTGATCAAGATTATCTTGGTCTGTGGCTCAGACCAAAGAGTAAACTAATACTACGGAAAGTCCAGACTGTCGAGTGTCGACGAGCTAAGAGTATGTGATGTGGGAAAAATCATTGTTTGTTATTAATTAAGCGGGTGTTATTTATAGCGAAAAATATTCTAATATGGTAGTCATTACTGTATAATATCAAATAGTGATTACTGTGTGCGACCGTGGTGTGTGTCATTCATAGATTTTTCAGATAGATCTGTGCAAAGAGACGAAGATGACGGTTTTGATTTACAATAGTGTTATTATTGCCGCATAATTGTGTGATATTATCCACGATGACTACTAGTACGAATTCAGCTAAAGTTAGTTTGAAGTTGGTGGAAGTGCCGACGGCTTTGCAGGAGGGTGAAAAATTCATCAAATGGGATGAGGTACATACATGCTCAGTTCTTCTTTATTTTACTCTCTTTTGCAATGTAAACTGTTGCTGTATCACCGCAGTATAAATCTTGTTATTATGATTTAAAAAAAATGTAATAAATCATTTTGTGTAGTAAGCATTCATATTAGAATCTGTTTCTAAAGTAGGTATAGTAGTTTTGAATTGGAGTCAGTCATTTAATTCTATAGTTATTTTATAATAGAGCCTATGTGGGTATCACCCAAAATTATTTGTGTTTTCCTTGTTATTGAAATTGATTTTTGTCTGTCAAATCCTTATAAAAATAAATATGTAGTAAACATCTTATTAAAGTACTTTTTATAGGTATTTCTTGCCAATTACTTTATTATTACAATAAAGTGCAAGAAAGGATAGAAAAAATTGAGGTCTAGTAGCATAGTCCAGATAGGTGCTTTGATTTGGCCTCGGCCCCAGTTTGGGATACGGAAGTCTCTGGTCCGATTCCTGGGTCTATACTTCAAATTTTTCTATCTTTCAAAAATGCTGTTATTGTAATAATAAACATCATATTCTGAGGCTAGTGTCAACAATAATTTAGTCATGTCTCAAAGTGTACTGTCCTCTTTAGTCAATGTAATAAATGTTTATTTTATATCCATTTGTTTATGAATAAACACTATTGAAAAAATATGTGTTTTTGTATTAACAAAAATATATTATAAAAGTAGAACAAATGTCAAACTCTAAAATCAGAATTGTAATTCAAATATTGCTACTATTTCTAAGGTCAACTTACACAACACTAATATAAGTTAATGGTAGGTATTTTATTTCACAACTATATCAAAAAATGAAATCAATAATTTAAAACTATATGTTATTTTTTTTCTCAACAAAAATATTTATTTTATTAACCAGCTGGTTATTGTACAGGACTCAGGCACAGGTCTCCCGGTCACCTTGCGCGTGGACCCTAAGGGTTACTTCCTGTACTGGACAGACCAGAACATGGAGGTGGAGATGTTGGACATAGCTAGTATCAGGGATGTCAGGACCGGTGGACATGCTAAAGTACCTAAGGTAAGAAAATTTATATTTTATTTTAAACACTTTCTTGGATATCCTATTACATAAATAAATAAACTGTTACAATATTAATCTGTTAAATGTTGTCTATTATATATATTATTGTCTTGGAATCTATCTAACTTAGTTTTTGAAATTTGCAACATTTTTTACAAAAACTACCGACTTATATAATATTTAGAAATTTAAGTACATATGTCCATGTGGAATCTAAAGTATACAGTCCCTTATGTGACTATTTATAACATCATGACTAACCAGCAAAAGTCTCCTCAAAAATGGCACATATCAGGGTGGTGTGTATGGGGTGTGTGCAATGATTTCATACAACAAATTGAAGGTAGACATATAGACATAATACAGTCTTGTTATTTAAGTAGAGGAATATTTCTACTAGTCCACTGCTGGACATAGGCCTCTCCTAATTTACACCACAACACCTATCTGAATTTTTTTTCTCAGGGTGGGCTCTTCCACCACCAATTAAGTCCGGCAAACTTCTTTTAGTCATCGGTCCGTCTTGCTAGGGGTTGTCCCATCTTTCGTTTCCAGAGTCACAGCCTGTGCTCTATGACTATAAGACCTGCTTCTTTTTTGGACCATGAATATTACCTCATTGCGATTTTTATCCTTTAAACAATCTTCAACCTTTTTTATATTCTTACTTTAAATTTATGGGTCAGCTCAACCGCAAGAGTCCATATCTCAGTACTGTGGTTCATATCAGATTGGACACACTGATGAAATACGATTGAAAAACTCGACAAAGTTTGCTAAACCCTGCCCGATCCGACTGGTTCCCCATGTCGACTTCTTTCTCGAGTTGTTGTACCAAACTGAATAACCTGCCCTATAATAGGTACACATTCATGAACAACTTCGAGTATTATCAACATTATGGTACCTATATCGAAACATACTCTGCCGACGGAACTATCGTCGAGATCACGATCACTAATGGTTTTAGCGAAAGAGTCCTTTTCTGAACGTTTCACCGAAAACCCTTAAAATCGACGGTTAGTTTCACAAAATCCTTTACCGACACAGTAGGACGAAATAATCAGGGCTCGATCTTGCCATTAAGCCGCTTCGGGCAAAATAATTTATCACATTTTAGCAAAGATGGAATGTTGTCAGTGCCGGCCCGAGGCCAGATTTAGGTTAGAGCGAAATCAAATTTTGGCGCCCCTATATTGGTCAAGTGTGAGTCGCACACACGTCTAGATGCAAATCATTTCACGAGATACCGTCTACGGTACCTGTCAAACCAACGGCGAAAAAGCGAGTAGCGATTTTATCGCTCAAAAAACGTACATACCTACTTATGTAGATCCCATGTAAACAAATGTGATACAGATATTAATAGTTGATCGCTTACCGTTCATACTGCCGGCGAGTAGAGCGAGTACCTACTATACTGCATCTCTTTTGTTTACACGGACGGGATCTACAAAATACATCTGTTGTACGTTTGTTGAGCGATAAATCGCTACTCGCTTGTCGCTCATCGTCGTTGGAGGGACAGGTACCTAAGTAGGTACCTCCCGCGACGGAGATCGATGACGGCAAATAATTTTCTGTTCAGGGCGACAGGGCAGTCCCTAGATACTTATAAAACATGCTAAGTTTCAAAGGTATGGTTATTATACTTTACTAGCTGTCGCCCGCAAATTCGCCCACGTAGTTGATTTTACCCCCTGAAGGGGGGAAAGGATTAATCGATTTCGATGAAAACGCTGAAACACGCGTTTTATTATTTACAGCCACAAAGCCAATAAAAAAAATCACAGATTTAACTTCTGACTTGCTACACTTGTTATACCCCCTTAGAGGTTGATATTTTAAAAACGCTAAAACATTTATTTATTTTAATCCAAAAAGCCAAATACAAAATTTCACAGATCAAACTTCAAACCTGATGGAGTTCCATATAAACTTGCACCCACTACTCTACCCCTTTAGGGGCTGATTTTTTAAAGACGATAAAACGCGTGTTTCTTTATTTAAAACCAAAAATTTTACAGTTCTAACTTCATAATTTTCCCCCTTTAGTAATTTACCCCTTTAGGGGTGGTTTTTCCAAAACCTCTGAATCTGTATGTCTTTATTTTAAATCAATAACCCAAGTACTAAATTTCACACATCTTATTTCAAAACCGCCGAGGTTATAAAATCTTGTGACGGGAGTTTTACATGAACCTGCAACCCCTATTTTATTGCGTTAGGTTAGGGGTTGGTTGAAAAAACAAAACAACAACTGAAACACGTGTTTCAGCCAAGTGATTAATTTGGACCTTATAATCACAATTCCTAAAATTCGTTTTTATTATGCACAGTTTCTAGTGACTACACCAGTTTAGGGCTTAAACCTCAAAATATATAATTAATATATGATTTTACTCCAGTAAAATAAGCTAGGTGGTTAAGGTCATAACTCCAAAAACAAGTGGTAGGTGATTAAGGGTTATACATGTATAATCACTAAATTAATCAAATTTTTCTGTAACATATCTATACGAATATTATAAAGCAGAAGAGTTTGTTTGTTTGAACGCGGTAATCTCAGGAACTAAGTTCCGAAATGAAAAATTCTTTCACTGTTGTATAGCCCATTCATCGAGGAAGGCTATAGGATATATACCATCACGCTACGACCAATAGGAGCGGAGGAGCAATGATAAATGTCATAAACGGGGGAAATTTACGCAGACGAAGTTGGGCGGGACAGCCTGCTAGTGTGATAATTAACTATTTTCAATTCAATTCAATTTTTTATAAATAGCAAGCAGTGCCGATGTCGACAATTCTGCCAATGTCAAAAGTGCTAGGAAATCCCATGTTCTAAAAAAAAGGTACTTAGCCCAGGGAAATTTCTTATTAGTAAAGCTAAAGAGAAAAGTTAATGACAGATGTCAGGGTCTGTGTTTACGTGCCTTTACTGAATTACACAGCAGCATCGAGAATTCCGTGACTCAAGTCGAGAGATAAGCGAGTTGAAAGTAAGTTCCGTTTGGTGACCGTTTTAGAAAAATGTCACACCCCTCAATAAGATTAAGGGAATAGGGACTGCATTGTAATATTTTTTGCGTAGTTGTTTTTTTGTTTAAAAAGACGACTCCCGCAGTAGGGTACAAGCCGTGTGTCGCTTTACAAACATACAAGTCACAGAGACAAAGTACACCCAGACTCAGAACAACAATTTATGGTGTCCCGTATGGAAATCGAACCTAGGACCTCTTGCGTAGCAGTCGGACACACTCCCACTACGCCACCGAGGCATTTAGCTAGCCTCTGATGAAATTGGCCGCTGTAACAGAAATTGGTTAGCTCGTAATTAGGTACCTATTAAAGAACGCTTATTATTTGGTTAGATCAACAACTTTTACGTATAAAAATAAAGTTTAAAACCACTTGAAAATGCGCTGCCGAAAATATATTTCGGTATAACCTGGGCCTTGTGTATTTCGAACTAGTGATATCTCGATTTTAAGTCCGGTTCCTTTACCACCATGCTACAGCCGACGCTGCTTCAAATTAAACTTTATCGTAAGTCGAAAAGACTCGTGTATTATTTTTTTCCGCATTTTCAACGGAACTCTTTATTGTACTTAGTAAATAGGCTCTGCTTCAAATTATACTTTATCGTAAGTCGAAAAGACTCGTGTATTATTTTTTTCCGCATTTTCAACGGAACTCTTTATTGTACTTAGTAAATAGGCTCTGCTTCAAATTATACTTTATCGTAAGTCGAAAAGACTCATGTATTATTTTTTTCCGCATTTTCAACGGAACTCTTTATTGTACTTAGTAAATAGGCTCTGCTTCAAATTATACTTTATCGTAAGTCGAAAAGACTCGTGTATTATTTTTTTCCGCATTTTCAACGGAACTCTTTATTGTACTTAGTAAATAGGCTCTGCTTCAAATTATACTTTATCGTAAGTCGAAAAGACTCGTGTATTATTTTTTTCCGCATTTTCAACGGAACTCTTTATTGTACTTAGTAAATAGGCTCTGCTTCAAATTATACTTTATCGTAAGTCGAAAAGACTCGTGTATTATTTTTTTCCGCATTTTCAACGGAACTCTTTATTGTACTTAGTAAATAGGCTCTGCTTCAAATTATACTTTATCGTAAGTCGAAAAGACTCGTGTATTATTTTTTTCCGCATTTTCAACGGAACTCTTTATTGTACTTAGTAAATAGGCTCTGCTTCAAATTATACTTTATCGTAAGTCGAAAAGACTCGTGTATTATTTTTTTCCGCATTTTCAACGGAACTCTTTATTGTAGTAAATAGGATTTAATGTTTACCCGCCGTATATGTGTTGTAGTATTTGTGGCGTTTAGAAAATTGCCGTTTAGTTTTGCATTTGTGAATGGAATTTAACCATTTCATAGCTTTGAAAACGAATATTTGCATTAATCGTCTAATGCAAACGAAAAATGAATATTATCAGCTATCTCTTGCCAATGTAAAAATAATATTTACGCTTCAATAATAGCACGATAGGAGTTTATATTTGTTTTACTTTTGCTACAGCGACGGGAATCTGGCTCGCCTGTAAACTGTTTGCAACTACTAGCTTTTGTCTGCGGCCTAGCTCGCTCTGATGCCTGATGATGTGCTATCTTTCAATCCAATCCGTTCAGTGGTTTGACCTGTGCTTTTACAGATCACTCAAAATTACAAGTATTTTGTTAATAAAACTAGGTATGGTAAGAATCCGAATTTTATAATCTACAGCTGTCCCGCGCAACTTCGTATGCGTCAATTTTCCCCGTTTTTGCAACATTTTTCATTGCTGTTCCGCTTCTATTGGTCGTAGCGTGATGTTATATAGCTTATAGCCTTCCTCGATAAATGGGCTACCCAATAGAAATATTTAATATTTTTTAAATTCGAACCAGTAGTTCCTGAGATCCGCGTTGAAACAAACAAACAAACTCTTTAGCTTTATAATTAAAAATAAAATTAAAAGTATTTATTATTATTTTAATAAATAAATGATTAAATTTGCTAAGTTCTGAGAATTACATTGTTTTATAAAATCTGAAAATTTGATGAAATTGACTTAATTTAATTACAATAATTTAAACATTTTTATATAGAAAATATATATTTTTTTAAATTAGTAATCTGTGTTGCGTTAATTTGCTAAGTTGCTTGTTTAACGTTAATAACACATCGGCATCGATTATTCATGCTAAAAATTAAGTTGTCAAAATCTTGCTGAAAAAAAATGATTTGCAGTAGAAAGAGAGTGAATTTTTGGCGGAAAATTACGCAGCTCGTCGCTGTAACATGTATGTCTCATGCGTGTTAAATGGAGTTTAAGTCAGGGGGCTGTGCAGGCCACTGCAGAACCACGATGTCGTG
Organism: Herminia tarsipennalis; assembly: GCA_945859575.2. Taxonomy (NCBI): domain Eukaryota; kingdom Metazoa; phylum Arthropoda; class Insecta; order Lepidoptera; family Erebidae; genus Herminia; species Herminia tarsipennalis. Next base: position 23,796,669 of record OX243834.2, on the reverse strand, counting down.
TTCCCGTAGCCACGATGTCGTGTTCCTGTAGGGAAGCCGAAACCAGCTGCGCCGTGTGAGAAGGTGCATTGTTATGCATGAACTGAAAAGTTTGTCCTATTTGGACTCTGTGTGGGACGATCATAGATTCTATGATCTCGTCAAATGAGGTCCGTTCGCGCTCCTTTACGAATGCCCGCCCACACCATGATGATGCTGCCTTAGTACGAATGGATCTCTTGTGGGTGCTGCAGACGGCTTTCTCAGCCTGGAAGTTGCCAAACACGTGTTCTTCTCGAATCCGGTTGGAATCTAAAGCGAGATTCGTCAATGAATAGCACCATCGACCATTGTTCGATGATCCATAATAAATGTTGGCGAGCCCAAACAAGTCTCCTTCCGCGATTGCCACGCCGTAGAGCTGGTACTCGAAGCGGTCTGCGGGCATGACACCGACATCATGCAACCCTTTCCTGGTAGTTTGGTCACTTATTAACAGCTGGTGGTCTGATTGGAGCCTCTGCACCAGTTGCATCGCCGTAATGTTGGGTTGCCTCCTCGCGGTTTTGTAGATATCGGTCTTGCTGAGAGGTGGTAACACGATTCCTCCCATTGTGCCGCTCTGCTACACTCCCAGTTACTCGATAACGTGACCACAACCTGGAAATCACGTTTTGGATGGTGCTCATCTTTCACGACCCCAATTTCTCAGCTCAGCATTTCTTCATTACTTAAATGGGGACGTTGCATGATATTAACAACGTCCTCTAAACAGTTACATTTAAATTTTAAAAGATTTAACCTAGACTTTTCATTGATTTTGAAACTTTTACTACGATTCAAAAAGTTTTTATATTATGAGGTCATGATTAACATTACATTTAAATATCCTGATTCATACTCGTATTCATATTTTTTTATTGGTAAGGGATTCTTATACCTATGTCAAAAAAAAATAGTTTAAGGATAATTACATACAATTCATGTCAATAACAATTCCCGAATCAATCATCAAAGGATATAACAATAAACAGAATAATAATATAAAAATAAACAAAGTACAAAATAGAAATGTCAATAAAATATACTTATGTAGTTCATAACTATTTATTATACGGGAATTAACGCGCATTGTTTACCTTAAAATAGAGGCTAAAAGAACACATCGCAGCAGTGAAAAACCGGCAAACAAACAAATCGGCAATTGCAGACCACATACTGCAATCGAACACCAATCACTGGATTGAGTTTCATCGTTCACAAACCCTCTCCACAGACCGCCATTTTTATTCAAGAATTGTGCGTGAAGCGATTGAAATTAAAAAAACATGTAACTTTCAATCGGGAAGAGGGCTTCAAACTATCCGTGGCGTGGAATCCAGCGATTCGTAAAACACAACCTCGTATTAGTACGCAATCGGTTAACATGGACACAATCAGAGTAGTGTGCAGTGACCCTAACTTTTTGAGAAACAAAAAAGTGAGGGTAGATGAAGATTCATCGGCCTGACGGAGTCTTAACATCGCTGCGACAGTCCGCTTGTGACCACGGCCGGTGCAACCTGGTCGAAACGACAAGCAATTTTAAGGTTAACAATGCCTGTTAATTCCTGTATAATAAATAGTTATAATCATGCAACGCGAAAGTTTAAATGTTAGTATATGTAGTTCATGTCAATCTAATATAAAAATAAATTATTCCAACAATCTAAATCAAATAAAATAAACAATGTAATTACTAAATATATACCTACTACGTAGGTACCTAATTGACAACAATGTCAATTAGGTACGTAGTAGGTAGGTATATTATATGTTCATTTAATCGTTATTGATTCGTCAAATATGTAAAATAAGCATTTCGATAAGCCATTCCTAGACTTTGTTGAGGTGTAGGTATATCTAATACTAGCTGTCCCGCGCAACTTCGTCTGCGTAAATTTTCCCCGTTTTTACAACATTTCTCATTGCTGCTCCGCTCCTATTGGTCGTAGCGTGATGTTTTAAAGCCTATAGCCTTCCTCGATAAATGGGCTATAGTAGTTCCTGTGATTACCGCGTTCAAACAAACTCTTCAGCTTTATAATATTAGTCTATAGATTAATAATAAATAATTAGTCTATAGATTAATAATAAATAATATTCTAATGTATAGATAAAGAGTTTTGGTAAAGTATTAAGTTTTTGTACAATCGCTAAATGAAAATGTTCGTCAGTTTTCAAATACACTCATTTAACGCTTTGCAAACAAACACGTGTTACCTTTTCAAACTATGTATCACAGTAGACAGTTATATCCTCGTATGTTCTAAATTGTGCTTAACTGTTTGACAACAGGGTTTAAATTTATTCAGACAAATATTCTTTGATTATGAAGTAGTTGAACTATAACTTCTCAGATTTTAACTAAATGAATATCTATCTCATTATACTAACTATCACTCTTTGCTACTGATTGCAATACGTAAAAAGAATGTGTTAATAAGTTAAAAATTAGATCCGTCAAAATAACATTCTTGACACGCATTGTTCGGTTATATTTACGCGAATCGGGAAATAGTCGTATAATGCTATTCATTCCCATTGTGGGTGTGACATTTTAAAATAGCCTTCCTATCATTCGTGTCTGTCAAGAAGTGGTCATTTTTTTTTCTCAGTTATAATTTAGGCACCCTTTATTACGGCCTATACGTCAATGGTTATTACTCTAGCATTGTCTATTACCTTGAAATAAAAACTTTTCGCATGTGGTTGATGTATGTCTACTTTCTTAACGAAAAAGTTTTCCATCTGTTGCTTTTGTTGAGTTAAAGAGGTGTCTAAACGGGCCATGTTTTACGGCAATTTGTGGCGGCACTATTGGCAACTAATTGCTCGGCCAATAATGGCAATATGTCTGCAATACTTTGGCGCATGATCCAGTCTCCTAAACGAGCTACACAGCTCGGCAACAATTGTCATACTTGGGCATACCCTGTGACAGCTTTAATAACAATTAAGTGAGCTACTAATTAGTATAAATCAATATTGGCCATAGGTCGGGACATTACTGCCATATTGCCAGCCACAGCATAGCTGCCACAAATTGCCGTAAAACGTGGCTCGTTTAGACGCCCCTTTATAATCTGAGTAAAATCTTATTATTGGTTTGACAACATTGACATGTTGGCGTTACTGTTCCTTGATTCGGTTCAAGCGAAATTGGACTTTAAGGTGACGAACATTTTCATTCCTCGACTACATTTTAGTTTTTCGCAATAAAAACACTTTTTTTAGATAGGTTATTTTTTATTGGAATGCTTTTTCGTAAATTTTATATTCGAGGTAAGCCTACTTAGGTACTTGTATTATTTATACACTAGCTGTCCCGCGCAACTTCGTATGCTTAAATTTTCCCCGCTTTTGCAACATTTCTCATCGCTGCTCCGTTCCTATTAGTCGCAGCGTGATGTTATATAGCCTATAGCCTTCCTCGATAAGTGGGCTATCCAACAAAAAAGGTGTTTTCAAATCGGACCAGTAGTTCCTGAGATTAGCGCGTTTAAACAAACAAACAAACTCTTTCGCTTTATAATATTAGTATAGATATGAATCTCGTGTTTTGATGTGATGTTAAAATGACAATAAAGTCCGTTGGATAGATGGATGGGAGCATTTCTTTTTTCTAAAACATCGAACATAACCACGTCTTTTGGCTAAAGCTACTCACTCCCATGATAAAGTAGTCATTAAACAGGCGGTTGACATCAACATCATATTATGAGGGAGGTCATTCATTAAGATATTTCATTTTATGTAACCATAAAGTGCCAATATCGTGTCAGTATTGTGCCGTGGCCTGTGGTATTGTAAAACCATGTCGGGACATTAAATTGCAGGGCGCCGTAGGTACGTTGTAATTACACTAACGTTAGGTAGACCTGCGCGAACTACCTGGACCGCTCAGCTTGTCCTCCCTTATGTAATGATAGAGACGGTAGCCTGTTATTAGCCTAACAGTGTTTAGTCTTGGTTTGGTTACCAGTAACGAATTTCCGGTGAAATTGGAACCTAAATATTTTATGTTTGTTTTGGCGAAAGGTCAATCCTTAATGATTCATGACAAATCTTGAGAGCGATTTGACCATAGGTAAGGTAGATAATAATAGAATTTTTATTTTTAAATTTGATCGTGTAAATTTCAAAAATGAACGGATTGTAAAAATTTCACCCTCTAAAAAAAAGGGGTGAAAGTTTGTATAGTAAACAGAAACACACATGTACGGTAAATTGTTAAAAAAATAATTTTTGAAAAACAACCTTTTATTTAAATGCTCTTATCGAAAAGATTTTTTAAATTAAAACAAACCCATCAATTTGTTACATTATACCATTTTTATGCCACTAGCTGACGCCTGATGACCGTGCAACTTCGTCTGCGTAAATTTTTGCCGTTTTTGCAACATTTTTCATTGCTGCTCCGCTCCTATTGGTCGTAGCGTGATGTTATATAGCCTATAGCCTTCCTCGATAAATGCAATAAACGCAGACGACAGCGAGCGCGGGACAGCTAATATTATATAAAAATCTGTCTTAGCCTCTGCAAACAGTCCTGATGCGCTACAGAAACGGAGAAACGCTTCTAAACGCAGAGTGTTTAGCGATCTGCCCGTATGCTTGATCCACAGGCTACACGTTTAAAATGTTTGATTAGTCAAAAGTCTTCAGGGCGCAATCATTCAAATTGTTTTTTTTTCATATGTAGTGGGTTGCGGAACCACTGACATTGATCATGGAACACCGATATGCTCTTGCTCGGTTTTTTTTTTAGTATTGACCTAAGACCGTGGGCAGCCGCGTATCTTTCAAAGATTCCCAACAATTTCTCTAACCCGCTAATCTAGGGGCCGTGCGGTCATGATGAATATTTTTTTTTTAATGACTAAAACCATACCGCTCCTTTTTAGCCGTAGAAGGGTAAAATTTACAGCTTACATTATAGTCCTTGAGGTATAGTGAACTACGAATGCGATTACTGACCCGTGTGTAATTTTATAATAGAACTTCGGTACGTTTTTACTCTACCCCTATTCCATTCATGCATTCCTGTTTCTTTTTAACGTAAGTTTTGCACAGACTTGCAATTTGTGGTGATGCGCGAATTTAAGAAGAAACTAACTTGTTTTCACTTTACTTTTTAAGTAGAAGGTGAGATAGAACGTTTATGTTGTAAGTACTATATGTACGTTATATAATTATTTACGTATGTTTCACCATTATGATGATGATAGCGTCGTTTCGATTTCGATGAATGAGGATTAAGTAGTCGTATATAATATCTAAATGTAAGTACTAATTGTACTACAAAAATTAACTTGCCATACCATAGCTATAATTCATTTGTGCTGAACACAAATTGGTAGCAATTTATTATTTTAATGTACCTAATACTGATATGATTACTTCGATCTCTGGTAGGCATGCTGTAATAACATTAATTAAATTGGTTTTAGTAGTATTAATTAGTGTTCATTTTTAGTAATAATTCTATTAAAATAATCATTCCGATATGTGATATCGGAATGATTATTTTTAAAGGTTTTATGACATGAATACATTCACACATGTATTCATGTCATAAAACCTTTAACATACGACTCGACTTGGTTTTGTTTTAATACGAGGGGAGGTCCAAAAGTTCGTGGAATGTTGGGGATGGAGTGGGGATAGGTGCGCTCGCTTAGTGTCATACTAATTGGGGACTGATCATTAGTATATAAATTGAGTTTCAGCCTTATTGCGTCATTCATTTACAAACACTCGTTTCCTAAACAAGTCAATCCGGAAGAAAACTGAAACTATGGAGAAAATTGAACACCGTGCTGTGATAAAATTCCTTACCAAGCAAGGAAAGAACGCACAGACCATTTTGAATGAAATGGAAACCGTTTATGGGAAACTGTGCCCTAGTAAATCAATGATTTACAAGTGGCATGGTCTTTTCAAACATGGTCGGAAGTCGATTGAAGACGACCCCCGCTCAGGAAGGCCAGTTGGGGCCACCACAACAGACATCATCGAAAAAGTGGAAAAAATTGTACTGGAAGAAGAAAAAACAGTTATTTGCTCAAAGACACTAGTAATTTCTACACTTGATGGCGCAAAAAAACTGCATCTATGTTCTGCAGAGTGCGGGCCAGCTCCCACAGTATACTAAAAATTATAGCTGAGCGATATGACTCATTCATTTGGAATCATTGTGTGCGCAGATGCATGTTTGCAACACAGTTGGTTTCCAAATAAAAATCCCTTGAATATTATTTTACTAATATAGCTTTAAGTCTAAATTGTTACTAACAAAATATGAATTCTCGGAGTTCGAAATAAATGATATTTTGTTTTATTTTACCATTTTACGAATCCTACATGACCATCTGGCTATGACAAAAGTCAGTGCAAAATGGGTACCGAGAATGCACACGCCGCTTTAGAAACGCCAGCGCGTCGATGCGTCAAACCAATTTTTGGAGTTGTGCTGAGACGAACCTGCCCAGATTTTGAAGCGGATTGTTCATGCATGCATGGGTTCATCACCTTGAGCCTGAGTCCAAACAAGAGTTCATGCAATTGCACAAAAAGGGGACACCACCGCCAAAGAAATTCAAAGTGTCGGAGTCGGCGGGAAAGTTGTTGGCTACTGTTTTTTGGGATTGTGAGGGGATAATACTGATTCATTACAAGAAAAAAGGAAGGACCATAACCGGAGAATACTACGCCACGATAGTAGAAAAATTCAAGGAGGCCATCAAGGAAAAACGTCGAGGAAAATTGACCAAAGGTGTGTTGCTCTAGCAAGACAACGCGCCGGTTCACAAGAGCAGAGTTGCAATGGCTGCTCTGTACAAGCATGGCATTCGAATCAGTCCACCCACCCTACAGTCCAGATCTGGCCCCAATTTTTATTTGTTCCCCAATTTAAAAATAGTCTTAAGGGGGAGGAAATTTTGCGATGACAATGAGGCAATTTTGACTCATTTTGAGGCAAAAGATAAAAATACTTTACGATTTTTTAGAAAAATTTATTCATAGATCTAATAAATGTATTCAGCTTAAGGGTGATTATATTGAATAGGAAAAATAGATTTGTTGTTTAATTTTATTTAAAACCCTTTTATTGCACGCACTTTTGGACCTCCCCTCATAATAATACTGCGGTCCCGATGCCTCAGAGTCGGTCAGGGCCTTGGCTCCCGCTTGCCTTCTCTGACCGGAGGAAGTGGAACAACATGAGCGCAGGACTCTCAAATCTGTCTTGCCTTAATCGGTCGGACAGAGGGAGGTCGCCAGAGCTTGTACGTTCGTGGGCGTGTCGTTTTAAGGGCATAGTTACGGCTGCTCAAGGGCCTTCTTCGTGATAATGACCTGCTCCTGTCGCCTGTATGGCTTGTGTGCCTGTTGCGGCCAGAAGGGGGCCATCTAGTGAGTGGCGAGCCACCGCTCCATTTGTCCGTGTGTTTTCTTTAGTACCAGTTAGCCAACCCACAAACATGTCACCTCCGTAAACCTGTCAAATTAGTAACCACTTTTTTTCCAATAGTTCTTCCCTAACCGGGGATTGTCGTTGGGTATACAGCGATAATCGCTGGTTGGTGTCAGGCTCGTTAGAGACATTTTGACCTAAAGGCTATGCCTTAAGATCAAAATGTCTAACGGGCCTCTAGGTACGTGTTGGCTTCGGCCCCAAAAAGACAAACATTATAATATTTGTATTATTATTAAATACTTTTTTTTTACCATAAAACAATCTAAACAACTTCAATCATATTTGATTCTCGAGGAGCTTCGTTGTCTGTTATCGAAATATATCATAAGATCTTTACAAAATTGATATGGGACCATTTCGTAATGAAACTTTGAAACAAAAGAAAAAGTTTGAAAATTAGTCTTTAGATGACAGAGTTATGCCCGAACCGAATAAAAAACAACAATCATCGGAATTGAGAACCTCATCCTTTTTGAAGTCGGTTAAAACAGTGCGTTGCGTTGGCTTAGCTTGGGAGAAGTTGGTGCCATCAAATGGTAGTTTTTATGATGTATTTGGCACCAATTTCAAAACTTTTATTGTTGTTCTATATTATTTGTTTTTGAAGTCGGTATTTTTTTTATAAAAACATATTTTATTTCTCACCTTTTAGTGGGTAGGTTTGTAATTTATCTAAGTAACAATAGCATAAAGTCTACTGCTCATTTCCTTTCACAAGATATTGCTTTTTCCGATGCAGGGCCGTTGTGTCAGCACACAATAAGCTACCACTACTTTTGTACTTTATTATTTGTTTTAATTTATGTACATCTTTTTTGTTTTCCGTCACCTATGAAGTATGTTTATAGTTTTCATTATAATTTACAAAAATATTTAACCTAATGAATGACAGATGGGATGGAGAAAGACGCGTCTATACTAAAGCCGCGCACGATGTGAATTAATATTGTTTACAAAAAATCCCAATTGTAGGATTTATCGAGGAAGGCTATAGGCTATATAAAATCACGCTACGATCAATAGGAGCGGAGCAGCAATGAAATAACTTTTGATAGAGGTTGCTAGGCGACAATGTTGGTAAACATTTCACATTCATTTCGGCTTTAGAAACAATCAACAATAAGACATACGTTTCGTTGCACTCAATGTTTATGATATATGAATGTTTTTAAAATTAAAATAAAATTTAAATCTATTATCACATTTATGTAGGTGTACCTACGTAAATATATTTTAGATAGTTGTCTGTATATTTATTAGTCTGTAGTCAATATAAATCAATATTAAAGAAATTTAAAAATAAAAAACATGTCTAGGCTAAAACAATTAATTTTATTCATTTTATATGACTTCTAATAATATCAATCCAAAAAGTAACATTAACCCCCGTATTTATAAACGAGTAATAGCAGTTACTTAAGTAAAAGTAATTACTTAAGTAACAGTTTCTATTTTATAGTCAAGAAAATGAGTGAAGTAAGAAACGTCAAACGTTAGAATACTTAGCCAAGCAATAGTCACCGATATCGTTACTTGAGTAATAGCTTTAATTAAGAATTTTATGGAGAGGTTATTTTTCTTAACAGATATTTTAAGAATATGTAAGGTTTGGATAATAAAAACAATTTATTTGGCGCTATGCCAGCCAGTGGGTAAATATTACAATAATAATAATAATATAACATTTATTTTAATAATCTTTGGCCCACAGAAATCTATACCTTGCCGAATAACATACTTGTCAGTATAATACAATAAGTGAAGTGCTAGTAAAAGTAAATACAACTTAAAACCACTATATATTAAAACTATATCAGTAGGTACGCTTCACTCCCTCATAAGTACCATGCGTCGCGACTCCAGAATCTGCACCCTCGTCTTGTAGCGGAACTTCTGGTACGTGCCGGCGCGAGATGTACACCGGCGTGTTCAGCGCCGCGGCGCACAGAGTTCCCTTGGCTTAGCTTTGCCGCAGCGGTTCTTGATGGTTGGCTGTCGGCGCTTCTTTCCTTGCACCGTCACAAAACCATCTTTTGTATCTTATTTATCTCTGTTCGTTGTACTATCCGGGTAATGCTTGACAGGGGCTTCTAGCTATACTGACAAAATCTATTGATTGTGGTACTTGAGATTTCACCGGGACAAGCTATGCAGTCGACACAACGGGGTGGCTGACTCCGGCCTTAGGCTTGCGGGTTTTCAACCATTATAAAATACACCCTTGCTACTTAAGTTATAGTGCCCGTATTTAACCAGCAAAACTTCCTTTCCGTCTTCCGTCTTCAGTGATTAACATTTCATTTCAAATAAATTATTTAAAATATTGTTATAACAATAACTTTTATAATTAATTATCTCTCTTAAATTCGAGAATCTATAGATCAATAAATATTAATTATTATTAGTGACATTTCTAGGACGACGTCAAGCGAGTTTTATGACGCCAAATTAAAAATAAGTTCTTCAAAAATACTTTATATACGTGTGACGGACTATTTCATTTGGTAGCATTACTATTCAATTATGTTGCATTTCGTTACATTCAGAAAACTAAAATTGAAGAATATCGATAAAATCAAAATTTGGTCTGATTAATTTCTGTATTATTAATTTTTAAAGTTTTAAAATTTTTAGCTATTTTAGCTTGTCGTAATATATTTTTGGTTCTCTATTTTGCAACTTTAATAAAATCTTGTTTATGTAAAGGAACGTTTTTCGCGGCTCACCGGTTGCTAAGCAATAAGTAATACTTGGTTAGTTTGCTCAAGGAAGTAAGGAATATTACTCGTCTATAAAATAGGTTTTTCTAAGTAATTACTTTAAGAACTAGCCGTGTCTCAATGAAGTAATGGCTAAGTAATAAGTAATGACTCGTTTATAAATACGGGTGTAAGACCCGTAGCTTATAATATTCATTTTATATGACTTCTAATAACATCAATCCAAAAAGTAACATTAAAATGTTACTTTTTGTATTGTTGTATGTGATCGCGGCAGCAAAAACCAAAACCGGGCAAGAGCATGTCGGACCAGTGTAGGGTTCCGGACCCGTTACCGTATGAAAAAATCAGATTTGAATTATTCCACCAGCAAAAGAGCGTATGCCCTTTTGTTGAGAAACGCAGTTTTTCGGCAATAACTCAATGACGGTATATACGATCATGTCCGAAATAATTTTAGTTTAAAGTATTCGTTAAGCGCTGCCTTGTAATTTTTTTTAAATTTTTTTGGTTCATAAGATAAGAGGTGGTTGTGGGGGGGGGGGTGTTCACAATTTGTGCAACTTTTAGAGCGATTATTTCCAAAAATATTCACTTAATCATTAAAGTTTATTACAAACCTTATAATGTTTTTAAAATACTATAAGACACCTTTTTACAAAATTTTATAAATTTTCATTGTGTAGTCTTTGGGTAAAATGCCTGTGACATACGGACGGACAGACAGACAGACATGACGAAACCTTTATAGGTTCGCCATGTCCGTCCGTCTGTCCGTCCGTCCGCAGCTTAGCTCAGAGACTGTTAGTGCTAGAAGGCTGTAATTTTGCATGGATACACATATTACTTCCGCCAAAAAAGGAAAAACTATAAAATCTTGAATAACATTTTGTTTGAGGGTACCAACTTCTACACGGTAGAAGTACATATAGTGAAATTAAAAGGTAATTCATACAAATTACATTGAAAATGATTATTAAGATAATTATGAAACAAAAGCAATCGAAAACCCACTTCTTAAGCTGCATTATTCGGATTGGGAAGGGGGATTACGAAACCCTACATTGTGCGTTTCCGGGTTTTTTGCCATTTTGGCTCCGGAACTCTAAAAATGACTACGAGAATATCAGCGTTGCAGTTTTCGAACTGACAATAATGGCTGACATAAGTCCTATTTGTCCGGCGCCAAATCACATTTAATGTACTTGTTTTATAATATATTTAGAACATCCTCAGTATGGTCTAAGCCCTGTGTCGCGGGGGACTTTACAAACATACAAGACACGGACACAAAGTACACCCAGACTCGGAACAACAATTTGTGGATCACACAAAGTGGTGTCCCGTGTGGGAATCGAACCCACGACCTCTTGCGTAGCAGTCGGACACACTGCCACCGCACCACAGAAGCAGTAAATTTACTTTGTAAGTGCACTGTGATCTGCCATGACAAATATAAATTATTTTCTTTCTTTAAATCGAATCACTACCAGTCAAATATTTATTAATGCATGAATTATTATTAAATATACCCAAATCATTATAGGTGTGCTTTTAATATATGAAGAGTTTCCTTGATTTCCTATCAGATCCCAACCTGATGACAATGGGACCACCTCGGGCGTATACCCTTTTAACTACAAAGAGAATCAAATCGGTCCAGCCGTCTTCGCGTAATCGGGTTACAAACACACATAAAAAAACATACAGTCGAATTGAGAACTTTGAAGTCGATTGAAAATGCAATGTGAAAAATGGGCTTCATAAAACACTATGTGTTCTTGTATTTTTACCCGACGCAAATTGAATATTGCAGAGACAAGAATTTCATTTTCTTTTTTATACTTTTTAGAGCGACATTTTTTAGTTTTATAAAAACAACTCCCGCACTAGGTACAAGCCCTACAACCGCGGGAGACTACAAACATACAAAACTGCATACACCTTTTAATGAATTTTATAAGCTATCTTAATCGTGTAAATATTTTATTTTAAGGCTAAATACCTTTGTTCCTTAGTCTACCCGTGACCACGGCCGTTGCAATACGGTCGAAACGTCGGGCAATAAACAAATATATTTAGCCTTGAAATAAAATATTTACGCGATTAAGACCCGTAGCTTATAAAATTCTATAATGTGTATAAATCGCGAAAGTTTACGAACATATATTGTATACATCTAGTCCACCAAAACTCGGAACAACCATTTGTGGATCATACAAGATGGTGTCCCGTGTGGGGATCAAAGCCTCTCTCTCGCTCTCTCTACTCCACTGATGCGGGCTATTCTACATGTTATAGTAATTATACGGGTGCTATTTGCCCCATTTAGGTGTGCAATGTACACATCGTCCTGTCGGTGTCAACATTTCATAATGACCCAAAGCAAAGAAAGCTGAAGTAGCGTGGGTTGTGCCGGTATTTCTCCTGTAAAATGTGGCTTCATGTGTTTGAATAGCTCACGAGTCCACAATCTTCGTCGTTGATATTGGCAGGATTATGTTTTATAAGTATACCTAGTTTGCAATATATGTCCCCTAACGCTTACAAAATCATTTATTTCGCATGAAATATGGTTTACAATGTTCTACAGTAATCTCTCATGCAGTGAACAAAAATTTTGCAACTATATCACGAAATGTTTTTGTCATGTTCGTAATTATTAAAAGTTACGTAGTCAACAGATAATTTAAAACCGGACAAGTGCATCTCCGGCCACGCACAATGTAGGGTTCGGTACCTTGGGTAGGTAATGCACAATGATGCGGTATAGGAAGTGGGTTTTCTGTTGTTTTTGTTATATAAGTACTATTAACGTTTTTTTATTTTTAATTTTAATTTTTAAATGGAATTTGTATGAAAATTATGTTACTACTTAGTACTACTACGTGGACTACATAGATAGATAGTATTCCTATTAATCAAAAAATCCTGAACCAAAATTTTTTTTCCATATCTCCAAAAACAACAATTTAGCTGGCAGGGCGTCCAGGGGAGGGCCATTTGACTTTAACAAAAAATTCCACTTTAAAGCTTAATATTTGTGTAGGGAAGGTACCCAAAAAATTTTTTGGTTGTTGTTAGCGTAACTAATGCCAAATTACAGCTTTCTAGTAGGTACTAAGGGCCTCTGAGGTAATCTGGGGACAGATAGACTGACGTTTACTCGCGACACTCGTGACTTGACGAAACTGAACAGATTATAGTTTGTCGTGATATACAAGGTGGATATTATAAAAGCTTGTACTATGGAAACCAGACAACGGATACACATACTTATATATTTCTAGATACATACATATTAAAGACTAGCGGACGCCTCGCGGTTTCACCCGCGTATTTGCCGTTCCCGTGGGAATACAAGGATAAACAACAGCCTATGTCACCCGGGGTTAGTGTAGCTTCACAAGGGTGAAAGAATTATTCAAATCCGTCTAGTAGTTTTGGATCCTATTCAATACAAAGAAACAATCAAATCTTTCCTCTTTATAATATTAGTATAGATAAATTAGGATACATAGCAAAACACCGAGACACAGAATAAACCATCGTGCTCATCACACAAAGTTTTATCCTAGATGGGGATCGAACCTACGACCTCCGGCTTAGAAGTCAGGGTCACTAGCCACTAGACCAATAGGCTAGTGGCTAGTGATTCATATAACATGATAGAATATGTACTTACGCCTATCGTTACATACAACATCGCTATTATATTAATAATAATAATAATATCTTGAGACAACTCACACAATGCTATCTGATCCCAAACTAAGCAGGGCTTGTACTATGGCAACCAGACAACTGATAAACATACTTATTTAATTCTAAATACATAAATATTATAGATAAATAACACCCAGACACAGAATAAACCATTGTGCTCATCACACAAAGTTTTATCCTGGGTGGGGATCGAACCCACGTCCTCTTGCGTAGCAGTCGGATACATTCCCACCGCGCCACAGAGGCAGTCATTGGTATTTGTTACTTGGGTAATTAACAACTTCAGACTTCTGAGTTTATGCCTTTCATGTGTAGCATTCCAGGTCATTCGTGAGGTGGCGATGACAACAAGTTTTGTGAGGACATTAGTTTATCCTTCCACGCTTTTAGTTATATTCTCGTCGTAAGTTAATTTAGATGTAGGTACATGACCTAAAAAGTTTTCTCGTCGTTAAAGTCATTTAGTTAATGGATGAATCTAGAACTAACGTGACATCACAGAATAACAAAGTTGCAATTTGCGATAAGTTGGGTACATTTGCATTTTTATTTTATTTTTGTGTATGGAGAGGCTTGAGGCATATTTTTTCACAATATTGCTAGGAATATGTAATTTTATTGGCCTTATCAGTATTAGGCGCCATTTCAAATGTAATTCATTTGACCAAAGGCTAGGGTTGCTATTTGCCATATATTTTTTTGTTTTCTTACATTTAAGGAATGGATGATTAATGTACCAAATTCTGACTTACACCATCGCAATTAGAGATTGTCGAAATACACTTTTACATCTTAACTTTTATTAATATCTTGCATTCACAGAAACATAAACATGAAATACAACCTTATATATATACCTTATGTATTTAGAAAAATGTGTCAGTTGGCGAAATGATTTTAAAAATAGCATATTCCCTGATAAACAGAAACTACAAAAAAAGTCGTTACTTCATCCTGCGAACAAATGTCAGGTGCCTTATTATAATAATAAAGTGTAGTAAAATATAATTATGTAGGTAAGTAATATAATGTATAAATGTACTATCAATAAACTCGTATTCATTTACTTCTTTATTTTTCTCATCGTTTTACCGTTTGATAAAATGAAAATTTACACCTAATGTGGTGTTGATTAAGATGAATATTTTTATACTTATTTGGGTTTACATTATACCAAATTTCGGTGGGTCTGTGACTACCCTATAAAAGCAGTAAGACGAAATCTAACAAGGCATCTGAGTAATGTCCATCTCTACAAAGAATGTAGTCTTAGAATGAGTTTCACGTACGTACCTACAGACACAAGGGCTTTTCTGGATATATCTGACCTTTCGTTGCTTCCGTTATAATACGACGGATGCCTTTTTGGTGTGGACATATATGATCAAGCGATCCATTATTATATTTTCGCCTTTATACTAAATAATCTATTCCACTTCCAAAACTGTCATCATTACATAATAGAGTTATGTCTTATGTCAAAAGGTTATGCAAATATGAGTTGTTTAAAGTTACAGATGTTTTAAATTTGGTACTCGAAAATAGGTGATAATTGTTTAGCACCGGTTAACGTGACATTAAGAGCAAGACTAACCGTATAATTTACGTGTACTTTTTTGTTTAGGTAAATAAATAAGGAGGTCAAGGAGGCTAATAATATTGTCATAGAATCACGTTACAATAATACTGATACTGCCTTCAAATAATTTGTGAGTTGAACGAATAAGTTCGTACTCTTCAGGTACAAAATTATACCATGTAGCCAAAAATATGCGGAATCTAGTACCCGCAAATGCTCGTACTTTACAAAGTTTCAATTTGCCTACGTTTCCAATAAAAGCACAAAGCAATGGGATAATACAGCGAATTATGTATTTGTATGTTGCCGAAAAAATAAAACTCTTATAATCTTCGTGTTTTTGTTTCCACCCAGATTATTTATTCAATTACACTAACATTTTTGAACGCCGAGTTACTTATTATATTGAAAAGTCTGTTCTCGAATTTAAAGCGGATTTATACGGGTAAAAACTAGTTTTGAAACCCTCACATTCACAGTATGTACAATAATATTGTACAAGGGTGAATCAAAAGTTCTTAACTACCTCCAAATATTATATCTTAAGCCGTGGAGGCTTGTCATTAGCAATACAGTTACATAACTATGTTTGTATAAATATATAAATATATAATCACTTGTCCTGACTTAGGTACTGGCTCACTGACTGACTGATGATTCTTCAACGCAGAGTCTAAACTGCTAGGGTTACAAACCTAAAATTTTGGCAGTTGATGCCTTTTTTGTTGTAGGCATCCATTAAAATTTTTTTTTTTTTTAATTATTCTCCTCTACGGTTAAAATAGGGGTTGCAAGTTTGAATGAAACTCCGTCAGTTTTGAAATTAGATCGGTGAAATTTCGTATTTAGCTTTTTCGTTTTGAAATAAAGAAAACGTATTTCAGCGTTTTTGGTAAATGAGCCCCTAAAGGCGTAAAAGAGGGGTTGCAAGTTTGTACGAAACTCCGTCAGCATTGACTGCCTCTGTGGTGCGGTGGGAGTGTGTCCGACTGCTACGCAAGAGGTCGTGTGTCCGATTCCCACCCAGGATAAAACTTTGTGTGATGAGCACGATGGTTTATTCTGTGTCTGGGTGTAATTTATCTATAATATGTATGTATTTAGAAATATATAAGTATATTTAATAATGTTCTGGTTACCATAGTACATGCTCTGCTTAGTTGGGAATCAGATGATGTTGTGTGAGTTGTGCCAAGATATTATTATATTTTTATTATTATTGCATTGAAGTTAGATCTATGAAATTTCATATTTGGCTTTTTAAATTAAAAGAAGGAAACACGTTTTTCAGCGTTTATAAAATCAACTCATAACGGGGTTGCAGTATAGAAATCCGCCTGTTTTGAAGTTAGATCTGTGAAATGTTGTATTTAGCTTTATGGCTGTAAATAAGCAATGATATGTTTCAGCGTATTGGTCGAAAGCGATAAATCAACCCTTCAGGGGGTGAAATCATCCTCGCGGGCGACAGGTAGCTAGTAATGTAGCTTTCCTAAAAATGAAAATAGTTTAATTTTCATTTCATTAATTTTATAAAGTGTCAATCATTTTATGTTTGTAACGCTTCCGAAAGTTGTGTTTAAAGCAATTCGCATTGCTGGTTTACCCTTTTTTGGACTTAACTCCCTGTGATTACCTACCACTTATTCTCAAAATTAAAGGACAATATCGGGTGTCCGTTTGGATTGAGGAGTCACTCTTCGTATTTTAATAAAAATAATATATTCTTTTAGTAGTAAGTTTAAAATAAATGTAGGCTCGGTCCTTGATTTTGTAGTATAATACTTCAAAAGTTACATGAATATAAAGGTGGCACCTCAATCTAAATGTTTGGATTGAGGAGCCACGTCAGAACTAGGAACATCATGGATGAATACTTATCATAATTTGGTATGATTTTGTAGCTTTTGAAAGTAGTTAGTAGACAAAATCTGAGCTCGGTAGTATTAAAATTAAAAATGTTATCATACATTTTACGAAGAAGCAGTAGTTCTATTATTGCGCAATTTCTCCGTTATTTAGTAGTAAGTAAGTATATTAGATTAGTAGGACAAGAGTCAGAAATGAAAAATTAGTGAATAAGGAGATATTGCACATTTTAACTGACTCCTCAATTGAGATACTTCGGTAATTAGATTTGCTTCTAATCTACTTATACTTGTGTCCAAATTTAAAACAAAAGCCATCTTTATTTTGTATAAATTTCTTCTGATTGTTCGTATAATCCTGCAATAAAAAAGTGCATATCTACGAAGTTATTACCTATTATTTAATTTCCTAACAAATTGCACTGTAGGGTATCCATGAATTAATGTTTTTTGCAACACGAATCAATTTTATTTTTGGGGGTAGCTGTAATGCCGTTACTTACCTACACTCAATATATATTTAGTAACCTGACATTCATTAGCGATGAAGTTCACTTGTTTGCGCACACATGTTCGTAAAAATACCTATATTAGATATATTACAGTTCTATTTCCAAAATAGTTATACATACTCTACCTATAACCATGTCATAAGATTGTTGATTTGTGGGGATACTAATTGCTGCTGCAGTAATGCTTAATAAATGAATAATAGTAACTTCACTTTCATTTCCTGTTTGCAATTTAAGTACCTTTGATTATTTATTGTCTTGATACCTAATCTGGCATCTAAAATTGTAGCGAAATTCGTAAAAGCACCGACCAACCAATATTAATTCATTCTATAACTTATGTGGAAATTAACTTCTAAATACCTAAAATATATAAGCTGTACATCCCTTCTTATACCTATTGTCGATTTGTTTAAATTAAATTTAAAAAATATCGTTATCCTGGTTTTATTCATTTATCATGGTCACCCTTAATAGCGAATTCATAAGAAATATTTGCAAAGTAATTTATTTTCAGACACCGAATATATACAATGTTGATCTGTACATAATACATGTAGTAGACATTTCTACTAAATGTTAGTGTCTCTGCTGTTTGATTCCGTTGTGATCTCGGATAGTTACAATGGTTTATTATACAGAACGTCAGGATTGAGGAGCCAAAAAAAAGCGTTTTTTTTACTAAATTCCTTCAGTTTTACTGCTTTATCCACATGCTACAAATTCTAACACACTCACTTCTAAATGTTCTTGGAGTGGAATATTAATTGAACATTTAGTTTCATGGGAATTCACGCTCTTATGTAAAGATTGAGGAGCCACATTAAAAATATTGTAATTACTACTAAATGTTGCAAAATTTTCAAAGAAATTAAGTGAATACTTGAAGTGAGGGAATAATACTGATTGATTACAAGGAAAAGGGAAGGACCATAACCGGAGCATAGGAACATAACTACGCAACGATACTAGAAAAATTAAAGGAGGCCATCAAGGAAAAACGTGGAGGAAAATTGACCAAAGGTGTGTTGCTCTTGCAAGACAATGCGCCGGTTCACAAGAGCAGAGTTGCAATGGCTGCTCTGCACAAGCATGGATTCGAATCACTAGTCCACCCACCCTACAGTCTAGATCTGGCCCCAAGTAATTTTTATTTGTTACCGAATTTAAAAAAAAAGTTTTAAGGCGAAGGTAATTTTCCGACGACAATAGGTAAAGGAGGCAATTTTGACTCATTTTGAGGCAAAAGATTAAAAAAATATTTTTACGATGGTTTAGTAAAATTAATTCTTAGATCTAATAAATGTAATTAAGGATGATTATGAATGAAATGGAAAACTAGATTGCTTTTTTCATTGTATTTAAAACCCTTTCATTTCACGAACTTTTGGACCTCCCCTCGTAGATCCAAAGTCCAGGAGAAATTAGGGAAGTGATAGGTACGAGTATATAAATATATTGATTTAGAAGGAGATTATTTAGAAAGATAACATACTTTTATTTTAATTTTCTTACAGCTCTGTCTATTTTTTCTTGGTTGCCGATAATATTTAATTTAGCGTGGAGTTTCCTTAAAGCTTCGAGATGAACATGTGACATTCGATCACGATAACAAACATAGACACTGGTATCAATAGTAACACCTAGATATAACTCGAAAAGCCATACATATTGTGTCTGTATATTTAAGCTGCTGTTGTGAGGTACAATGACGTGCGTCCCACTGCCTCTAGTAAGTACGCTAGTCACGTACGAGTTAATCCTATCTGCTCTATATGCCTGTCGTAGCACATCTTATATATCCCAAATGGATTTAACCTGAACAATGAAAATTACGTGATTATTGATTTGTCCACCTATATTTATATTGTAAAGTGAATGGTTACTGATACTGATGAAACACTGACTCAAGTCGACTCAACACGACACCGTAAAAACTACTTGGACTGACTTTGAAAAAAGGGTATTTTGTCTGTCAGGTTTATAAAAGAAGCTCTAAATTTGTATAAATCGTGGAAAAAATCTCGCCCCAGATTATATAGATTATATAATTTCATGCAGTCGGAGGCACTTTACTAAGTTTATCAAGATTCAGTAATGCTGAGATCGTAAGGGTAATGCCCTAGTGACTATGGAACTTAGTATCACTACAAATTTTGTTGTGTCAAGATGAAAACTACTGATTTCTGTGGACATTAATATATACTTTCAGAAAAAACAACAATCATTTACCTAATTTGCCGGGTTTAATTGAAATGGGTGGATGAACTTCGAAAATCCAAATATTTATATACATTTTTTTTAAAGAAAATAGGAAATAACTATGATCTGTAACACTAGTTTATGGCTATGAATTCGGCTTTGCACAACACGAGAAATAACAAAAGCTAATTTGCCATAAACTGTTTTCTTATGCACCGGCGCCAAACAAGCATTAAGCACAGACAAACAAGTGACATTACATTTCAGTGTTGCCATAACTGTACACAAATCGTTTTTTTTTTATTATTATTCGATAAGTTCTTATTTTTAAACGAGCCGCTTCAATCTAAAGGTATTAATGAATAGGTTCTCGTTTTATATATAAAGTATAGTGTATGAATATTATCATTCCTTACATTCAAACGGTGCAACAATTATTAAAGTATTTAAATCTATATATTTAAAACAAAGTCGTGTTAGTTACACCATTTTTATCTCAAGAACGGCTGGACCAATTTTTATGATTTTTATGTTTTTGGATTTGTCTTTGTCCGGAATAGGATAATATAAATGTTGAAAAATTGACAAAAAAATAAAATAAAATAAAAAGATATTCCCATACAACATCTTCATAGGTTTCGTACCTGTCGAACATTTAATGTTTATTCCGTCAATGAATTTTATTTTAAGTACGAATTAACTATAGAATTGATATAACATGTCGTAGAGGGCTAATGCCCTTTTATCTATAAAACGTACCAATCTATTTGAAACACATTATGTTAATTATGAAGATATCATACTAGAGTTTATTTAAAAAAAAGATATATCTCGCCAAACTTCTACAAATGCGTCAAAAACTTCGTGTATAATAGTGATATGTTTACTCGATAATGTTTTCTTTACAATATTTGCAGGGCTATTTGCAGGTCACTGACGCTAGTTGATCTCTTAATAATGCTTGATACCAACTTGATAATGCTTGGGCACTCCTTTTGGCAGAACATTGTCCGTGGGCTTAGTGTACAACGAAAAAATAATTGGGTAGTTGACTACAATAAAAGTAAATTATTTTATACTAATCAGGTAAAAGTAGATCTTAAATGCTCTGAAAATAACAGTTATTTTACAATTTAACATGTTTTTCAATTTGTAAATATGAAAACGAATACATAAGAAGAGACTAATTTGACTTGACAGTCAACATCCCTTTTGGATAAGCAAAAAAACTAGAAACTTTTGTCGATTAAGTATGATTGACATTCTATGTCATATATTTGCACTATACTCTGTATCCAAGGGGAATAAAACATGATTATCGCGTTCAAACAAACAAACTTTTCAGCTTTATAATATTATTTTAAATGAAAAAGCTAAATACGAAATTTCGCCGATCTAACTTCATAACTGACGGAGTTTCATACAAACTTGTAACCCCTACTTTAGCCACTTGTGGACGAATTTTTAAAAATCCTTTCTTAGCGGATGCGTAAAACATAAAAGCCATAAACTGCCAAAATTTCAGGTTTGTAACCCTAGCGGTTTAGGCTCTGCGTTGATGAATCAGTCAGTCAGTCAGGACAAGTGATTATATTTATGTATATTTCTTCGTTTAACAAATGAAGTTTCTCCTCTAGTTAACTTCGTTCTCTTAAATTAAACTGCCAACAAATGCTGTCCTTTTCACTCATATTAACATTTTTAAGTGTTTACAGCTTTGAATAATGGACGATATGCTAATGAGGAATGGGTATGAACTAGATTGTTATAGGTGTATTTACTCCGGCTCGTATATGTGTGGCGGTGCGCGAACATTACCGCCAGACCGGTCGTTCGTTATTGATTCCGTGTCATGCACTAAATTTAGAAAAATCTATCCTATAAATTACAGCATCGGCACGTCGCCATCATCCTATCGGTTTTATTTATTTATACATTTTATTATTTAGGACAGATACAGTATCAAACAGTGTTGCTGTTTATACGATTCTCGTTCTACGTTTATATTTTGAATTCCAAGCCGTTTCCTCTATATTTTTAAGAGTACACTTTAAGATTTTCTGTGAAATGCGAACATTATTTCAATAACTGCGGATAAGTTTACTGAAAATCAAACAAAGAGATTTAATGTATTCAAAGGAGTTTTGTACTTTGTTTGTTTGTTTGATTGATGCATTTAAAAACAGAGTGGCGGCAGTGCTATTCGCCCTTGTCCGATGTTAATGCGAAACATCTTTGTTGTTAATTCATCCTAAATCCCAAATATTTACGATTTTCAAAGGTCATTTACACCGGACGTTTTATTTACTCAAATACACGGGCATTCAAGAATTTGTAAACAAATAGTTAACAGACAGATTCGAATTGTGATTGAGAGAGGAATATGGACTAAAAAGATAACACCAATGACAAACAACCCAATTAAAGATAAAAGTTTATCATCAACTTGAAATGGTCGAATTGTTCTCAGTTTGCTGCATGAGAAAGGCGATTGTTGTAAACCCTTATTAGAGAGTTTAAAGAATTAATTATATCTGACGATATCTAATCGTAAACAGAGATTTTTTTCATTATATCTATGTAAAACTTTTTACATTATAAGACGGTGTATGGGTTTTTGAAATTTGACGATTTCTTCCTCTTATTAAAGTTCTACGTAGCTACGAATCACGTCATCCACTGTGATTCTTAATTCATTTATTTCAAATTTAATTTATAAGTTTAATAGTTTAATAACATGATGAATAACGTTTGTTTTATTATTCGCGTAGGATTTAATGCGTGCTTTATTAGTGCGACATAGTTGTGGTATATTGCATGATTATGAGCTTCCGTCTGGTCGGTAATTTTAATGTCCTGGATCACAGTTTCTTTAAACGACTTCCTTCGAAATTTACAAAAAATAGCGCCCTGTGACTTCGTTTTATTTATTCTCTGGTTAATTGTTACCATACTTTTATGTTCTTGGTCGTGGATTCGATTGTTTATCTGTCTGGATGTGTTTTACCTTTAATATTATATGTATTAGAAATGTATAATCTGTAGGGCGCTATTCATTTGTTACGTAGCACGTATTTTTGGCACTTTTTAAGCCTCTCCCCTCCCCCTATTTAAGATAAATAAGAATCAGCCTACCCCCTCTCTATCTAAAATCTGAATACACGTTTGGTTTGTTATTTTAATTCCTATTTTTCAAAGAAACTATTAAGGAACTTTTGTTTGGTAGGTACTAGGTTAATTTTTATTTTTAACCCCCTAACTCCCGACGTAATACGATGGGTGTTATATGTTTGACCGCTATGTGTCTGTCTGTAGCACCGTTGTAGCTCTTAAACGAGTGACCCAATTTGATTACGGGATTTTTAAACGAGATGGCCAAAACGTGCCCTAAGCTGTACAAAAATGTAAAGTATTGCAATAAGATTATAAAAATAAGCAAGGAATTTTGAATAGCTATTTACCTTTCATAGCAGTTGTTAAAAAATTAAACAATTTTTTTAGAAAGTCAAGGGATTTCCTAATTTTGACATATGTTTAATGTTGCCATATAATATTACCAAAGATCAGATTAGGAAAAAAAAATACTAAAGGCGTTACAGCTATGAAAACGTAATAAAATATTTATAATACGAACATAATTATGTATTAAATAGTAATAAGTTATAAGAACATATATGTGAAGTAATCTTTAACAACCAACCTTTTCTATCTAATATACTATTAAATTTAAAAGTACGGGACACTTTCAGGTGGGGTAATTTGAATTTTGTACTAGCAACACCATTAAACCGGCAAGAGACAAAACAATCTACTCTGATCTACTCTCTCTAATCTTCTTGACGTACTCCTCGGCTTTATATAAACGTTCGCTTCATGTTTGTTTTTGAAAGCAAGTTTTCTATGCAATGGTTTTTTGACATATTTTATTAAAATTGGTTCAGCCGTTTCTCTTTTGTTAACTGGGGTAGGGATCTTACACATACTCGGTAGGTATTTAAAACACACATGTAGGTATTCTACATATCTATGCAAGCACATCCAGCACACTAATAAACTCTTGACAAAACTAATATGTATAGTAAATGTTTAGATTCCATTTAACCACCAACTCATAATCACTACACAGTATAAAACAAAGTCGCTTTCTCTGTCCCTATATCCCTATGTATGCTTAAATCTTAAAAACTACGCAACGGATTTTGATGCGGTTTTTTTTAAATAGATAGAGTGATTGAAGAGGAAGGTTTATATGTTTAATAACATCCATTAAATAGGGGAGAAATAAGGAGCGGAGCAGCAATAAGAAATGTTGCAAAAACGGGGAAAATTTACGCAGACGAAGTTGCGCGGGTCAGCTAGTGAGTTATAAGTTTAACATGTGTATTCGCGTATCTGTTTGTGCCACTGTAACTCCTAAACCAAAGGATAGATTGTAATGTGTTTCTTTTTCTATTTGAAAACTGATGTGATCGACATAGATCTTAGCCATAATTTAGAAAGATCTGTCCAGGCGTTTAAACATCATTAGCTCATTTCATACTTTACAAAGGGGTCTTGTCAACTTTCTCAAGTTCGATGGATTTGAAATTTAGTGTACTGTCGCTTCGATGGAATTTCCAAATCATGGCATGTTTTTAATCTGCGGTATACTCAACTCCTCATCAACTTCAGAAGATATTATCGTGTTTGGATTCATGAGAACGGTTGTTGAGTTGTTTGTTTGAACCGGCATCACGAAAAAACTACTAGGGATTGGTAAAAAAAATATTTTAACATTTCTATTTCAATAACTGCTCTAGAATGAAATAAAACATTTTAGATTAGTGTATGACAGTTCAGGGAATACCAGATGGCAGTCCTCGACGATTATATGCTTCAGTAACTTACCACCTTTTGGTCGGGTGGTTATTCTTTTTTTTTTGTGCCGGAGGTTTTATAGTTAGTAATGATCAACTTATTTTAAAGTGAAAAACTTTTTCTATCGTGCTTTTTCGGTTTCTCAAAGTAGGTACCTACAATCTTTACTTAACTTTGCGTATATTTGTGATTTTAAGTAAGAACTATCAAGAGCAACCAACTCCCTTAAAAAAAAAGGCATAGTCGACCCCCCCCCCCAAATCATCTTACGTACTTAATAATAATAGTTTATTTATTTCTCCTTATATTAATTTATAACTGAAAGTTGAATGGCCCCTAGTCTGGCAGCCATAGTAAGGCTCAGCCTAGTTTGTAGTGAGTTTTTCTAAGATATAATATAAATATTAAACTCTGTCTGCCTGAGTTTTTAAAGTAATCGTCAGAGAGTGAGGTAGGTTAGACCAGGTTCATTTGATTGCGACAACTGGCACTTGTGGGTGCCGCAGGCAACAGTTACTTTATTGTATTTCTTACTCCTGTAATTGAGTTGTCTTTTAATTAACACTAGGTATACTCTATTCGAATTACTAAGTCCTTTTTGACATTTCTGAGAAGGTTACTCTGCACGTTTCATTTATTGAAATAAATATAGCTAAGCTTAGTTTATGGCAGTACATTACCATTTGGTTCCAAAACATTATACCTACATTTTTTTTATCTATAATTAATTTATACATATAAATTAAATTGAAGTGTCTGTTTGTAATGTCAAAATAACAGTTTTTTACTAAACGCATATTTACTTATACTAATATTATAAAGCTGAAGGGTTTGCTTGAACGCTATAATATAAGTATCTACTTGTTCGAATTGAAAAATTCTTTTAACGTACTCAACATAATGTAATTTTTCAAAGTTATCGCTGTGTTTTTAGGTTTAAAGAATAAAAACTAGGGAAGTAAGTTTCAGTAAGATTTACGAAATGGTGTTGCTATCAAAAACTGTTTTTTATATATTTTTCGTGTAAGATCACGTTGGAACAGGAAAACCAAACATGTAGAAAAACTCGAAAAGCAAATTTTTAGGCCTATACAAAATTTGATCAAAATCGTAAGAGCCATTTGCAAAAACTTCATATATTACACATACAAGAATTGCTAGATATTTGTGCCTTAACTAGAACTACCTAACCTAGTTACAACTCTGGCTCTTGCTCCTGCTACTATTGGTGGTTTGAACTTTGCAAGCATATATACAATTTGTAAAAAAATAAACTCGTTCGTATTTGCCCTAAAAAATATTCAAAACGTGACTTCTAAACATATTTCTTTATTGGTGTATCATGCCTATGTTTGTTCAGTAATTAGATATGGCATAGTAGTCTGGGGTAACTCCTCTGAGGTAACAAGAGTGTTTATCGCACAAAAAAAATGTTTACGGGCCATTTTTAATATGGAGTGGTCCGAATCTTGTAGAGCTATATATAAATCTCATGGACTTTTGACAGTTTCTTGCATATATATTTATGAAGTAGCTAAGTTAGTCAAATCGAATTCATCATTATTTGAATTAAGGGATAATACTAGTAATAGAAAAGCAAGGCAATTGGATTTTGTAATCCCTATTCCTAGGTTAGAACTGTTCAGGCGCAGCTGTGTTTATATGGCTCCCTTAATCTTTAATGCTTTACCCAATTCAATCAAAAATCTACCATATAAAAAGTTCTGCAGTGTGTTACTAAGTTGGTTAGTGAACGAATGATTTTACTCGGTTGAAGAATATTTAAATAAATACCCATGTAAATTTTATAATTTAGAAAGGAGACATGTGACATTTAAGTGACCGGATATTATTACATTGGTGTGCATTGTTTTTTTTTTTAATACTATTTCACTTTTTAAATATATTTCTTTGTAATTTTGATAAATTTTGCCTATACCAATGATGTAATTTGCATGCCATTATTGGCAAGTGTGCTGATTCAATAATATGTATTTTAAAGATCTGTAATATGTACCACACTTATGCAAATGAATAAATAAATAAATAAAAATAAATAAATATTAATTTTTAGTTTTAAGTTTAATTATGTCTTTTGGGACCAGTCCGCATACGGACTTGTATTTGTCGGCCTTACACATTGTTGATTTAATTTGTACCCTTGGTACCCTTTGCATTGCATTCCACGAAAAACCTTATGTACTCATAAAAACCTAGAGTAGCAACATTCGTCTTGTTTATAGCCAGTTGATGGCAATAGCACCAACAGCAATCAGCGACTTGTGTTCTATTTTGAAGTTGGGTTCACAATTTTTGTTGTAACTAACGCCTACATGAAAGTAATTTGTCGCCAACGTGTCGCGATCGCGAGCACTGATATTGTCAATTGTATTTCTTTCACACAAGTCAAACACAATAAACAAAGATACATCTATTTCTCCTTTGTGGAACACAATATCTAATTCACCAGCATTAAGCGCATATTACATATCCACTAAATTGCCTCTCAGGGTCCTACCCTGTGCTACACGAATACGGTTAATACCAGATAAAGCCTGAGGTTTCCGTTCAATCTCGTTATGGAGCTTTCGGTCAAACGTCAATCATTTCAGAAATGATTGTAGGTATGGCATTGTGCAATTTTAGTTTGATATCGTGATGTCAATAATCCCTGTTATCGAACAGCGAAATCAAAATCTCTTTTTTAGTTAGTAATTTGATCCTTTCAGGCTCTTTTATATTTTTATACTGCACATGAGAAGTTTGCCATGGAATACGTTCAGTCCGTGACTTATTAAAAAAATCGGTATGTTTATGATACGTGTTACATGCAAGTAGCCAATAATTAAAGAATCTGAACTCTTGATATGCTAAAAAAAGTAAAGTTCGTTAAACCAGGCGGTGGTAAGTACCTCGTATTAAAGTAAGCATGGGGTTTCTTTCGTGATCGTGATAAGATCGGACGAAGATTCAGGAAATGTTAGATCAGTATACAAAATGTATTGAAGGAGACAATGATGCCATATTCTGACAATAATTTACCAATTACTTGGATATTTCAATATTATAACGACCCCAAACACACAGCAAATAGCGTTAAAGCAGTTTTAAGAGATCAATTAGCGTCAGTGTGGCTGACCTGTTAGTCTAGTGGTTAATGACCTGACTGCTAAACCTGAAGTCGTGGGTACGATTCCTACCAAGAATAAAACTTTGTGTGATGAGCACCATGGTTTATTCTGTGTCTGGGTGTTATTTATCTATAGTATGTATGTATTTAGAAATATTTAAGTATGTTTTGTCAGTGGTTTGGTTTCCATAGTAGGTACAAGCTCTGCTTAGTTTAGGATCAGATAGCGTTGCGTGAGTTGTCCCAAGATATTATTTTTATTATTATAGTGTAAGTTTGTAGAAATTTTGCGAGATATTCCTGAAGAACTTAGTGAAAAATGTATAGAATAAGTGCTACCTTCGTTGCAGAGCTGTATTTGACAACATAAGCTTTCCAACCAAGCATTATATACCTTGTTGTAAGTAGATGCTTCTACTATGTTGTACCCACTAAGGCTGATTTTATTTTATCTCATGTTCCAACTCTTTAATAATATAATTTGCACCAGTCCTTTAACATGGTTTTTAGCACCTTACCTCCGTATAAAGCTTATAAACATTAAAACATTGTAAAATTAGCAATTTAAATAGAGTGGCCGCGAGTTTTTATTGCCATGTTCTTTTTTACGGCTTTACCTATTGTTTGCGAACTTGGCATTACATTACAATCATAAAAATATTCCTTTCGCTTGCGATCGCAAGCGCCGTGAGAAGCACCACCTCCTCGACCCACCCTCTCGCGCACAGAACCAGTTAGAGAACGATGACGTTTGTTTGAAATTTTATTTTTTATGTAAATGACTGATTAGTGGCAATTTGCTACTAGCCTGTTTGTGACGTTCCGCAATGTTAAACGTTCTCGTTAAACCAAATGCAAGTTAAAATTAAAACTAATATTAAAAATGTGAAAGCAACTCTGTCTGTCTTTTACGTTGTCACGCTTAAACCGCTGAACCGTTTAGGTAATATAAAATCGATAATAAAGAAAGAATAGTTTTTATGGCGAAAACCGACATTCACGGAACCATGAGAGAAAGCTAGTACTTCATTTATAGTTATTTTATAAAATATCTTCTTCTTTGATTTTGATTTTCGTCATAGACAAATAATAATGAAGCTTTTTGCTTAGTAATTTTCATAGCATTAAGACTTCTTTAATCAAAGCCTATGGTAGAATCTAAAGAAATGTAAAATAACTGCAAATGCAGTAATTACACAAAGATCAAAATTCAAACGTTGTTAGATTTCCTAACGTTTAAAGGTCCGTTGTGAGAACAATACTAATAACGAATAATATGACGAATTCTCTTAAACTATATTTTCTTTGATTTTATCATCAAGAAATAAAGTTTAAAAGTTATGTGATTTTCACATAATTTTAAACCTTACTGCTATAACAATATTATTCGATATACAGAAGACAAAAGATCCCACCCGCCATCCTCTTTTTTAATGAATAATCAGTGTTTAACAAAGTAAGGTTTGAAATTATTACACTAAGCAGTCTTTAAAGACATTGTACGGAATGACGTGCACGTGCATATTCCCTGAAGTGTGTTGTTTAGTGGCGAACGAGGCGGCCCCGCTTCGCCTGCGAGTTGAGAAATGTTCGTCAAGCGATTTCCGTCTTTATGGGGGGTCAAAGACACGAGGCCCTGATTGTACATGTAGAATCCCGACGTATCACTAGTGTGGTTTTGCATCCTAAATGAATAAAGAATTTTGAATTTTACAGTTTAAAGTTGTACAATTTTACTATAATCATTATTGTTTCAATAACTTTGTTACCATTTAAAGTAATAATATTTTTTGTGTCTCTAATTAGTCGTCCACTGTAGTAGTTAGTCTTGTACAGTATTTTGTATATATCTTACTTTTAGATAAACTGTTGTATGATATCTTCAAAATTCATATTAATGTGCTTCAAATCCAGTAGACCCCGGTATCCCGGCCCCTGGCTAATCCGAAGCGCCTTGTAATCCGACATGTCTGTCACTGTACATTCTCATGCATGAGATACTTGTCGGATTACTCTTTAAAAAAAATCCGGATTATAGTCCGGTCTGTGGCAGTACACTATAATCCAACAAATTCGATAGTCCGACAACGTCCTGCAAATACGTTTGTCGGATTAACGCGGGTCCACTGTAAATTGGTATGTTTTATAGATAAAAACCAAGACAAGGGCATGTCGAACCATGCTCAGCGTAGGGTTCCGCAGCCGTTGCCGTATGCAAAAATACGATTACATTAATTGCACCAGCAGAAGAGCATATGTGACATGGCACTTACGCCCTATTGTTAAGAAACGCAAATTTTCGTCAGTAACTCAATTACGGTATATCCGATCATGTCCAAAATAATTTTACTTTGAAGTATTTATTAAGCGCATCTTTGTATTTTTTTTTTCATATTTGTTGGTCACACAGTTTAAAAGATATATTGTGGTAGATATAGTGTCCCCTCCGGACACAATTAATGCAACTTTTGGAGCGATTATTTCTAAACATATTCACTTAATCAAAAAAGTTTATTTAAAATCTTAATAGTTTTTAAAAGACCTGTCGAATGATATGCCGCACATTGATGTTTGCTCAGTTTTTTTTTGTCAGATTCTGTTACATTTACATGTATGGAGTGCTCCTCCTAAATGTATCTGTTTTATTATTTAGCTATCAAAAAGTAGCAGCTACTACAAGACATTTTCTCAGTCGCAGTTTTTCAGTAAAATGCCAGTGACATACGGACGGACATTACGAAACTATATGTTACCGTTTATGCCATTTTGGCTACGGAACCCTAAAAAGGCATTAGCCCTCTACGACATGTTATATCATAATTCTATAGTTAATGTGTACTAATAATAATACTAATAATCCATGCTAGGTGCTTCTAATTGTGTGTCCACCACTGTAAGTATTGAAATTCTTAAATATTATTAATTTAAAAAACCTGATATTGAACTTGAACTTCAAGAAATGCACCTCATGATTCAAAAGCTAGGCTTTAATAAAAGTACTGAATGCCAAGTATCCGGTTCACATTGATGAGCGCGCTCTTCGGGAAAATGAAATCATATTTCTCACCGTAATCTTTCATTCGCTGTAGGAAATCTGTTATCCACCGACAGTGCTGTATTAAATTATTTTTTTTGTCACAAGACCGAAGTCATAGATAGGAAGGCTTTTGTGTTTGATGGATTTCGACGAGTTCTATCTATTGAGATGATATGTTTCTACCTATTGTTATGACTAACCATGTGGTGCTTGAACTTTGTAATGGTATCATCAAAAAAAAAGTTAAGGTATTTTAGGAAAGATGATATTAGGAAGATTGGAATTATCAGCGCGTGTACCTACATTTTATAGTGTGTGTGTGTGTGTGTGAGTGGTAGCAAATGAACCTACTCGTCTTGGCGTCAATTTACATGAAAATGTTTTTAGTGGGATTATTTATTTTGGCCTAATTCATGACTTTTGTTTTGTTCTGTTGTTACTTTGTGCTCCATTAACAGCTG
The DNA here is from genome assembly GCA_945859575.2 of Herminia tarsipennalis. Classification (NCBI taxonomy): domain Eukaryota; kingdom Metazoa; phylum Arthropoda; class Insecta; order Lepidoptera; family Erebidae; genus Herminia; species Herminia tarsipennalis. The sequence goes on along the minus strand of OX243834.2, from coordinate 23,765,076 downwards.
GTAATATGAAATCATAACCTGTAAGAGCGAAATATCGTTGTTATTTTATATTTAACTAGCTGTCCCGCGCAACTTTTCCTGCGTAAATTTTTCCTTTTTTTTAATATCCTATGTTACTTCTAATACTTCCAAGAATATGTGTACAAAGTTTCATTATGATCGGTTGAGTAGTTTTCGCGTGAAAGCGTAACAAACAAAATCAACTTAGGGTTTACGAAAATTGCAGTGACGTGATAAGCTTAGAATTTTGTTTGTTAGTAAACATTTCACATAGTGCGCGGCTTTAGTATAGCCGATGTCATCATAATTTTCAATCGACTTCAAAAAGGAGGAGGTAGTTTTTTCTTATGTTTTTTCGCAAGATTACTAGGAGACGGCTGGACCGATTTGAAAAATTATTTTTGTGTTTGAAAGGGTATACTTCCAGGTTGGTCCCATTGTTATCAAAGTTCTGATTTGGTGATGAGATCTTGGAGATATCGAGGGAACTCTTCAAATATTAATGGCATACCTATAGTAATTTGGGTATATTTTGTTGTAATTTGTGCATTTACTCTTGAAAAGCATAATTGAGTGAAATGGAACTGATGATGAAGACCACAGATAACCAGCGGAACTATTCTCGGCTTTTTTATCTGACCCGTAATTTTGCCAAAGCCAACGATTACCGCTTTTGCTGGACCTCCAATGGGCGAATACTGCTAAAGAAAGACACTGACAGCCAGAACATCATTGTACTGGGTGGCGCAAAAGTAAAGACCCTATTTGGTTCAGCTATAACATTTTTTCTAAATTAGAAAACTAGATTTAGATTTTTTTAAATGTATATTTGTGCCATTAAATTTCGTACCATTAGGATTTAAAGATGATGTCTTTTAAATGGTGACCTCCAGAGTTGATACACATTTGAGCCCTATTTATGACATTTTGCATAACTTGCCGTAACACTTCCTGCGATATGTTCGTTATTTCTTGACGAATGTTTTCTTTTAGAGCTGCGTGAGTCTGTGGCTTGTTCACATACACCCGAGATTTCAAAAAACCCCAAAGAAAGAAGTCTGGACTGGTCAGATCGGGTGATCTTGCAGGCCAAGGCAAATCGCCAAAAGGAGAGATAACTCGGCCTGGAAAAGCGTCCCTCACTAAGTCCATAGTGTCGCGCGCTGTGTGTGCCGTAGCGCCGTCTTGTTGAAACCAGATGTGCTCCAGCCCCAATTCGTCCAAACTGGGTATCAAAAACTCACGTAACATGGTTCTGTAGCGTTCTCCAGTGACAGTTATCGCATTGCCTCCAGCGTCTTCGAAAAAATAGGGTCCGATCACTCTGTCAACACAGATGCCACACCATACAGTAACTTTTAGTGGGTGTAGAGGTGTTTCTTGAATAATGCGCGGATTATCAGTGCCCCAGAACCGAGTATTCTGCTTATTGACATGCCCTGAGAGATGGAAATGCGCTTCGTCACTCATAACCAATTTTGAAGGAAAATCATCCTCTTCAAGGTTGAGGTTTATGACGCGCTGGCAGTAATCTAGACGAGCTCGGTGGTCAGCAGGCAGCAGCTGATGAGTCATTTGAGTTTTACGGGAACATCTTTAAGTCTTTCACCAAAATACGCTGCAGGGTCCGTCTGGAAATGCCCAATTGCGTGGCACGTCGCCTCGTTGATGTTTCTGGACACTCTTCCACATCTTCGCGCACAGCATCGATATTTTCAGCTGAACGGCCTGTACTGGTCTCCCAGACTTAGGTCTATCCAATGTTGAGCCAGTTGCTTCAAGGCGTGTGGCAAAGCGTCGAATTGTGCGACCAATCGGTGCCGGACGGTGGGGAAATCGTCGACGAAATTCACGTTGTGTTCTTATCACTGATGAATTATTCCGTAAGAACATTGACACAATTATTCCACGTTCTTGGGGAGTAAAACGGTCCATGTTTATTTTCAGTATATTTTACATTTGTTCACTACACAATTTTCAACAACAGAATGACAGAAAATGTCATATAAAAAAAAAAAAAGTATTTTCTTTAGTGCCAGTACTTTTGCGCCACCCAGTAAAATCCGAATCGCAACTGAAACAACTGACTGCCGCGTGACTAGTAATAACTTGTGTTTTTGATTATCGCCCTGTAACTTTCATATTTATTTTAAAATATTATTATTATATAATTCATTTAACCTTTAAGCTTACTATTATATACTATATAATTAACACACTTCACAACATTGAACACGAAATCAGAACACACAAATATCACCTACAAAAAATCAACATAACTACTCAAACAAAACGAACAATAAAAACAAAAAGCTGTCGTTACTTCTCTATTGCCTTATGCCGACCATTTTGCGTTTTCGTTACTTACTTCTATGTCCAATAATATTAATAATTTAATTAAAAACGTCGATATACTATCGGTGTCTGAAAATCATATGTGCTCACCTGAACATACATCATCATACATAAAATCCCCAAAATCATACATAAAAATTCTTAGCCAAAACATAAGATCCATAAACCACAATTACTTAAATTTACTAAGCCTTCTTCACCGTATCCCATTTGACTGCGACCTAATAGTTCTCACAGAATGCTGGTTACAATGTAACAGCAACTCGAACATTCCATCTCTACTCAACTACACATTATACAGAACTACAAAACACCTAAACCAGAGCGACGGCGTAGTCGTTTATGCGCATTCCTCTCTTAAAACTACGTATGCAGAACCCGAATTCAATAATTCAGCCTCGGGTCTGATCATAAAAATCAACAATGACACGGCCATACTGTGTATATATCGCTCACCCTCAATAGACACCATCCACATCTTTCTGTGTGCACTCAATCAGATACTTACTAACCTTGCTAAATTTAAATCGGTTATTGTGACTGGCGATATAAACATTGACATAAAACCCAGTACCAAAGACCCCCGGTCTCATGACTACCTAAACACCTTGGCATTTCACGGATTCTTACCAGCATTTACTGAACCAACGAGAGGACAAAATTGTCTCGATCATATTATGCTACGAACAAAACTAAAGACATTGACCCTTCTATATGACACTACGCTAACCGATCATAACGCTTCTTTAGTTTCCCTGTACTCCAAACAATTTACAACGACATCTCATAAAGTAAGACATAATATAGACTACAACGCACTCAACATTACTATGGATAATCTTATCTTTTCACCAATCTTTCTTATAACGGATCCAAACCTAGCCACGGATAACCTAATAAATGTTTTAAAATCTGCAATCTCGGAATGTACCAGAGTAACTAAAATACCCGCCGCTAAAAGAACAATAAAACCTTGGATCACACCTGGCTTACTTCGATGTATACGAAACCGTGACACACTACACAGAAAAACCAAACAGACACCCCACAACACAATTCTACTCACCACTTACAGACGATACAGAAACTTTTGTACAAAATTATTAAAGACAGCAAAACGAAAATTTGACACTCAAGCATTGAATAAGGCTCTACACAATCCTAAAAAGCTTTGGGAAACTATTAAATCGGTCACGAACACTTTAAAATCCAAAAACTCCTCTTCTCAGCTTTTATCTTACTCAACCTCAGCTACACAGTCTTGCACCAAAGTAAACGAATTTTTTGTCAACATTGGGAAGAATCTTGCTGGCAGCATTAGCAGTAGACATTCTATTCACAACACACATACCTCCAATTGCACTACATCCTTTGTTCTAGAGGAAACAGATCCTGATGAAATCATTCTTACCATACACTCGCTGAACACTAACTCTGCCACTGGCTGGGAGGGTATCTCTCAAACCTTCCTACGGAGATATGCACGAACCCTGGCACCAATACTTTGCCATATCTTTAATCTCTGCTTTCAAACCGCTACTTTCCCCACTTCTTTCAAAATGGCCATCATCCATCCTATCTTCAAGAGTGGCGACGGGAACCAACCAAACAACTACCGCCCTATAGCTGTACTAAGCTCTTTGTCCAAAATTTTCGAACGCCTCATCAATAAAAGACTAGTCAACTATCTTGAACATTTTAAATTACTAGCCGCCCAGCAATATGGTTTTCGCAAGAATAAATCGACTAGTGATGCGGTGCTGGATCTTACCAACTTTATAGTCGATAAATTAACCTCTAAACACAAAGTCTTAACAGTTTTCTTAGATCTCACGAAGGCGTTTGACACTGTACCCGTCCCTACTCTATTACTCAAATTAGAAAAGCATTGGTGTCAGGGGACTCCAACTAAAACTTTTCGAAAGTTATCTCACTAACCGCACCCAATACGTGACCATAGAAAACCACTACAGTGAGGTATTACCTATCCAGTACGGCGTACCACAGGGCAGTATTCTAGGACCCACTCTTTTTCTAATATTTATCAATCATCTCTGTAAACTTAGCCTACCCAACGCCAAAATCGTATCTTTTGCAGACGATACTGCCATCACCTTTTGTGCCAACTCATGAAAAAACCTCCAATCCATTGCACAAGCAGGTTTGAATTCTACCTTACACTGGCTTCACTCCCACGTCCTTACACTCAACACCTCAAAAACAAACTTTATCACCTTTTCACTCTCCTCCACATCCCAACCGAAATCCCCCATAGTTTTAAAGGCCCACTCTTGTAATACACAAATCCACACTAATTGTCAATGTCCATCACTCACTCGCGTACACCAAACTAAATATCTTGGCATAATTCTCGACGAAACACTCACCTACAAACCACACACTAACATTCTTTCCAACAGGATTCGAAAATTAATATATATATTTAAAACTCTAAGAAATGTAGCTAATCCTGTAATAATTCGAAGCATCTACTTTGCCTTATGCCAATCCATACTCACCTACTGCATTACATCCTGGGGAGGCGCAGGGAAAACAATTTTAAAACCTGTAGAGATTGCTCACAGAGCAGTCTTAAAAATTGCATCTTTTCGGCCTATCCTATACCCAACGACCGATCTCTACAAAGAGTGGAATGTTCTCAATATTAGACAGCAATTTGTCCTACACACACTCCTACTCCAACATCGTAGAACACCACTCCAAGTAATCACCAAAAGGCGAAAAGACAAGGTCTGCACAGTTCCTCCTGCTCGTTTTTCCTTCATAAAAAAAATTTCCTTGTACCTAGCCCCTTCCCTCTATAATAAAGTCAATGCGAAATGCGCTATCTACGAAATGACTTTCCTTCAATGCAAAAGCACCGTCCGCTTGTTTCTTCAAAATATGTGCTATGACGAAACTGAGGCATTCTTGGTCAAATAACTTCACAAGTAGGTATACAACATTACGGCAAACACATCTAACATACACGCACTACACACACAATATCATACATGCACTACACACACAGTTACACTCTACACACACTAAAATACACACATAAATAACTAAAAAATATTACATAAGTTTAATATTAAATCCAAACCACGTGCTATTTTAAACCAAATTATTTGTAAGGGACGGGACTGTCTTTCCCTAACACAGGCTATTCAGTAGCCTAGCTGGGAAAACAGTGCTCAACCATATGTTCATTGTAGATTTAATAATAGTACCTAAGTGAAATCTATTTAAGAACTTCATGTAAAATCTTGCAATCTCCTTTTACATAAATAAATATTTATTATTATTATTATTATTATTATTCAATAATAAATACTGCGGGTGGCGATCTGAGTTCCGTGTTCGATACCTGATACTTCGCTTCTATCAAATCATGTAATGGAACTGATAGCCTAGTATCAGGTGAACTCCTCAAAAATCAACGGCCTTGTATCGCAAATCGCAACATTTTGTATAAAGAATGAGCAATTTGGATTATGCTATTATAACATAAATCAACTACAAACTAATACCCTAAAAAATGAGAAATAAAAACTATTTTACAAAAATATTAAAACCAAAAAGACTTCTTCTGTGGCGCGGTGGGAGTGTATCCGACTGCTACGCAAGAGGTCGCGGGTTCGATTCCCACCCGGGACACCATTTTGTGTGATCCATAAATTGTTGTTCCTAGTCTGGTTGTACTTTGTGTCTTTGACTTGTATGTTTGTAAAACCCGCCCGCGACACAGGGCTTGTAACCAACTGCGGGTCGACTATTTGAAAAAAAAAAAAAAAAACTAAATAGGATGCCCCCTATCAGTAATACTTAAAAATGCAACGATAATGCACGCTTTCTTTTTTTATTGCCATTAAATTAGAATACTAATAAAATTAACATAATAAAAGGCTGAATCATTAATTACGCTGGTAATTTATCTTCCTTTGAATGTGCTACATCTTCAGTAAGTAGGTATATCTATTGTAAAATCAATAAAGGTATATGTTTAATTACGGTTCAAGATCTTCATTGATGATGTCTATACTGTAACTTTTTGTAAAGGTAGTCGCTCGCGGTTATTGTAAAGCCCTGTCTGATTTTAATTAAACTTTATAGAATCAAAGTTTTAAAGCAACATTTACCTACTTTTTGATATTGATGAACTCACCTTCATTTGATTACAAGTCGGGAAGCGCTACGGGGTATTCTGTTACTTAAAAAGCTAAATGTTGTATTATTCTCAAACATCAGACTTATTCCAAGCTCGTGCCCTATCATAGTGCGTTCACTATAAGATGTCATCTGGTCTATGAATTAATAGTATTGGGTATAAGGGTGCCAATTGGCACCCTTATACCGAATACTATTAACCTAATTACATATCCATAATATTTACCCAACTGCGTTGTATATATTTGGTTATTATATAAGAGAAGAAGGTATAGAAATAAAAATGTACATGACTACTTAGGTACCTACTATAACTACCACACAAGACTGCCTCTGTAGCGCAGTGGGAGTGCATCCGACTGCTACGAAAGAGGTCGTGGGTTCGATCCCCACTCAGGATAAAACTTTGTGTGATCAGCACGATCGTATATTCTGTGTCTGGGTGTTATTTATCTATAATATGTATGTATTTAAAATTATATAAGTATGTATCAGTTGTCTGTCTGGTTGCCATAGTACAAGCTCTGCTTAGTTTGGGATCAGATAGCGTTGTGTGAGTTGTCCCAAGATATATTATTAATTTATTCAAGGGGAAAAAAGTGGAGTCTATAATTTCGATTTATTAAAAACTAGCTTTCCCCCGCGGCTCCGCCCCCACGGATGTCAGTTATCGCGATAAAAACTATCCTATGTTCTTCCCCGAATTTCATCTAAATCGGTTTAGTTGTTTGAGCGTAAAAGAGTAACAGACAGACAGACAGAGTTACTTTCACATTTATAATATTAGTGTGCAATTGAAAATAAAATTCATGAAATATGTACCGTACCTATGTACCTATATATACATATAAAAGAGGAGTCTACGATATTGATTTATTAAATGTACAATTAAAAACAAATTTCATGAAATATATCTAATATATAAAATTCTCGTGTCACAGTTTTCGTTGCCATACTCCTCTGAAACGGCTTGACCGATTTTGATGAAATTTTGTGTACATATTGGGTAGGTCTGAGAATCGAACAACATCTATTTTTCATCCCCCTAAATGTTAGGGGTAGTCCACCCCTAAATTTTTATTTTTTTATATTTTAGACAAAATATTTAATTTCTATTTTTTTATGATACAACATACAAAAATACACTGACGGACTCATAAACTGCATCAAAGTTCAGGTTTACTCTAAAAGGATTTTTTTATAATAAGTATGCAAACTTTTTAGATTAAATTATATAAATATGGAAAGACTGGCTCTTAATCTTAAAAAAAAATTAAATTTAAAAATAGAACTGCGGTAAAACAAATGAATATAGCCGGGAAAAGAAAATTTACTCGTAGTATCAGATTTGCGTGTTATTTATAGCAAAGTTTTAAATTAATTCTCATTGATTTTTTTTGTTTGGTCAATTGAATTATTGTTACCAGCATAATTGTTGGGTTAGTTTTTTAACACATCGAGAGTTTTTGAACCATAATATGGATACTTCGTCCGAACAAGCGGCACAAATTGTAGCATTGGTGCGGGAGGGCTTGGATCAACGAACGATTGGTAGAAATTTAAATTTAAACCAGTCTACGGTTTGTAGAATATACAGAAGGTTTGTAGAGACAGGTTCTTACAGGAGGAGACGTGGTACAGGCAGAACTCGAGCAACCACAGGTCGTGATGACCGATTTATTGTTACAACTTCCCTGCGAAATCGTTTCCTCACGTCAGTTAACATCAAAACCGAGCTTAATGAAGTGCGTGGAAAAAACGTGTGTGCACGAACAATAAGAAGAAGGTTAAAGGAAGCGGCTATCACCCCTTTTAGACCAGCAAATGGTCCAAAGTTGTCTGCAGCTCACAGACAAGCTCGCTTAAGATTTGCGCGTCATCACCTGAATTGGACAGAAGAGCAGTGGGCCTCTGTATTGTTCACGGACGAGTGTAGGACATGTTTATATGGTGCAGATGGTCGCAGAAGAGTCTATCGTCGACGTGGGGAGCGATATGCTCAAAGTTGCATTGAGGAGCGTGTTCCTTTTGGAGGCGGTTCATGTATGGTCTGGGGTGGCATATCGATGAACGGGCGAACAGAACTTGTGTTCATAGACATGGTCCGTCAAAACGGTAATAGAGGGGGTTTGACAGCACATCGCTACATAACAGAGATATTAGAAGATCACGTGGTGCCTTACATGGGATTCATAGGCGAAAATTTTACTTTAATGCAGGATAATGCCCGGCCGCATGCAGCTGCACAAGTTCAACATTATTGCGAAGAGGTTGGGATACGTACAATGAATTGGCCAGCACGCAGCCCGGATCTTAATCCCATCGAGCATGTTTGGGACAATTTAAAAAGAGCTGTATATGCGAGAAACCCTTCGCCTACGACAGTGGCAGCACTAAGAACAGCACTTTCAGAAGAATGGGACAATATTCCGCAAGATCTTTTAAAAACCCTTATAAAATCTATGCGGAACCGATAAGAATCCGTAATAAGGGCACGTGGGGGTAATACACCTTATTAAAACACAAATAAACCCTTGCATAAAGTTTGTGTCTATTGTTAAAACCAATTTTTTAATTAAACAATTTTTCCTTAAACTTCTGTTTTTTCTTCAAAAAAGGTCTTAAGGTCCTTTCCAGTACATAAACTTAAACTTAAAGATATGATCCTACGCTGTTTTAAAGTTCACGAACCAATCTAGAGGTTTCAATTTAAATCTGTATAGAAAGTTTGCATACTTGGTTAAAATATTTATTTCAAAGTCGTCTATTACTTTGATGCAGTTTATAAGTCCGTCAGTGTACATACAATCCTCAATTTTCACCCTTCTACGATCAACCCTTATTTTTTAGTAGCCATTTTAGTAATTTAATCATTTTTCCTCTGCGGTCGAAAATATCTTCTAATAAAATCTAATACATAAAATTCTCGTGTCACAGTTTTCGTAGCCATGCTCCTCCGAAACGGCTTGACCGATTTTGATGAAATTTTGTGTGCATATTGGGTAGGTCTGAGAATCGGACAACATCTATTTTTCATCCCCCTAAGAGTTTGTTTGTTTGTTTGAACGCGATAATCTCAGGAACTACTGGGCCGCATTGAAAAAATATTTTATTGTTGGATAGCCCATTTATCTAGGAAGGCTATAGGTTATAACATCACGCTACGACCAATAGGAGCGGAGCAGCAATGAAAAATGTTGTAAAAAAAAAAGGAAGAAAAAAGGGAAAATTTACGCAGACGAAGTTGCGCGGGTCATTGCCCACCCCTAACATTTATAACTATACTATAATATTTTAAAGCTGAAGAGTTTGTTTGTTTGTTTGAACGCTATAATCTCAGGAACTGCGGGTCCTAAATAAAAAAAATATTTTACTGTTAGATGGCCCATTTATCGAGGAAGGTTATAGGTTTTATGACATCACGCTACGACTAATAGGAGCGGAGCAGCAATGAAAAATGTTGTAAAAAAAAAGGGAGAAAAAAGAAAAAAGGGAAAATTTACGCAGACGAAGTTGCGCGGGTCAGCTAGTATATATATATATATATATTTCATGAAATTTGTTTCAATAAATCGATATCGTAGACTCCTCTTTTTTTTCCCTTGAATATATTACTTGTGTGGTACTTGTACCTACATGTGTATTTTTCAGATAAATAAATCATCACTTTGTAATAAGTGATGATTAGCGGCCCGCTCCGGCTTCGCACGGGTATAAAATATATGGATGTTATTATACATATAAACCTTCCTCTTAAATCACTCTATCTATTAAAAAAAAACGCATCAAAATCCGTTGCGTAGTTTTAAAGATTTAAGCATACATAGGGATATAGGGACAGAGAAAGCGACTTTGTTTTATACTATGTAGTGATTTGTTACCTATAATGTATGGTGTCAAAACGCCAAAAGGAGAAGTACATTAAGCCTGAGAGCTTAATATACTTCTTTTTGGCCTTGCCTAACTAAGAGTGAGCGAATAGTAAGAGCACTTGTCTTTATGCGCACACTTGGGCACTATAATAATATCTTGCGTAGTTGTCACTTGTGCCGGATTTGTAGAAAACACTGCTGAGCTCCTGCTTCTATAATATAATTGACTTAGGTGACGATTTATTGTGAAAATATGAATGGAAATAAAAACACTAAAAATTAATTCTAAATCATTAAAATATTTTTCTATTCAATTACTTTCAGTAAAACATATTTTCTTTACATGTACTACTAACTGGTCCATGATAGACATAGAAGATTGAGTTTTAACACGAATAAAGTCAAGAACGAAAGCTAGTATTGTACAATAATAATAATTTGCTATAGAATGCTAATTAAATAGAAAGGCGATGTTCCGGAGACTTGATACAGTGTGCAACATGATGAAGTTTTACCCGACTGGCTACATTTATTCGTCTCAAAGTTACGTAGTTTTCAACTTACAAGTTTGAGTAACAAGAGCGTAGTTAAGAAATTGTATTACACTGGTTAACTGGTTGTTTTTTTACATATTTTCTTGTAAATTTTCCGAATATGACTATTAATACTATAGCAAAAACATTAGCTTTTATTGTTTAAAAAACCTATCGCAATACGTACGAAATATTCACAAGGTGTCTATTGTTATGACCATTAAAACAATAAATAATACAACTAAAATAAAGTTAAAAACCAAGCAAGCATCCCTATACGATACTTACGTATATTTTCGGCGTTTGTTGTTCGATCTTTTCAATGGAAAAAGCTTACATGAAATTTTCATAATGCGTGTATTGCCGTAGTAGTTATAATCTATACTTATATTACAAAGCTGAAAACTCTTCAGCAGTGGTAGGTCTCTTAACAAACAGACTTGTTTGTTAAGAAATCTACCACGTAATTGCTCTTCCTAAAAAAAAGTATGATATTTCATAAATATGTGTAAGTAACTCTGTCGTTAGCCTTTCACGCCTAAACCGATGAACTAATTTTAATGAAGTTTAGTATAATAGGATCTTGGAGAAGGCGTTCTGGCGTATAAAAGCTTGTAACAATGGTATAAAAGTTGAAAAGAATTGGGTATTTGACCACTATCAAAATAAAATATTTTAAAATAACCAGGTAAAAATATGTCATGAAGTGTTTGAAAAAATATGTTCATTTATTAATTTAATGTGTTACTTAATTTATAATCATAAAGAGAAACACTGAAAGTAAATAATTTGACCATAGAAAACGTGACGTCATATGCTAGCATTCCATACAAATTTGTAAAGAGCGGCTCGTTTTTGACGTTTCTTAAAAAGAGACTGATTTGACTTTAGTCAAATACCCTATTAGGTATGCATAATTCATTGTCATTTCGTTTGTATATCTCTAGGAACTCTGACTGCTTGGGTATTGAGCCCGCGAACGTCTGACAACGCTCTAGGTATATAATTCAGTCTAAAAGTTTTTAGTTTGTCCACAGGATCCGAAGATACGCAACGTTGTCCTCATCGGCTCCCATGGATCACTTGAAGAAAAGACTGTCACCGTTTGCTATGGCGCCGATTTTGTAAACGTCACTTTCATCAATTTCTGCTGCACTAGAAAGGAAATTGCACAGGTGAGCCGTTAACTAACATAGTAAATTGATTATTAAGTGGTCCATATGCTAGCCAATAACACTCCAATTCGAGATTGATTGAATTGTGGCGCATATAGCTTCAACATCGCTGAGGGTTATATAGGGTGAATCAGCTAAGTGGGCGTGGAAGGCCAAATAAAAAATAAAAACGGCTTCAACAGGTTTTTAATAAAAGAAAACCGGTCAAGAGCATGTCGGACCATGCTGGATGTAGGGTTCCGCAGCTGTTACTACAAAGAAATGCACTAGTTACGTATGAAAAAATACGATCTGAAAAAGAGCACCTGCAAAAGTGCGTATTTTCTTGGCACTTATGTCCTTTTGTTGTGAACTCAGAGACGGTGTATTCTATCATGTTGAAAATGATTTTAATTGAAAGTATTTATTAAGCGTCACCTTTGTATTTTTTCATATTTTTTGACCACGCGGTTCAAAAGATATAAGTAGACACAATTTTTGCAACTTTCGAATACGAAAATATTGAGTTGATTAAAAAAAATCTTAGAGACCTTAACATTTTTTTTAAATAACTGTCAAATGTGCTACACGTAGACGTTTGCTGAAATAAAAATCGGCTTCTGTTGGTATGGAGTGCCCTCCCTAGATATATTTAGTTTAGTAACTTAACTAATAAACTAAGTAGCGGCTTATACGAGACATCTATACTCCAAACTTCATCCATATACATTGTGTAGTTTTTGAGTAAACTGATTGTGACATACAGACGGACACACACATAGACGAATGCACAGGATGAAACTATAAGGTTCTGTTTTTGCCATTTTGGCTACGGAACTTTGAAAAAGGAAACGAAATCTATATATACACTGTCCCGCACTGTGCGACAGCTACTGGGTCCGTAAAAAGGTCACTCATTATGCAAATATTTCAGTATCAGTATTCGCGGTACCTATGTTCGAGTTTTACAAATAAGCAAAAAAACCCGCCTGCACAAAAAAGATGGAAACAAGATACCCTACATAATTATATAATTTCATGCAGTCGGAGGCCTTAATGAATCTCGATGAACTTAGTACCTAAAGTGCCTCCGACTGCATGAAATTATTTAATTATATAGGGGATCTTGTTTCTTGACAGCCGCTATGTTTGTTTTTTTCAAACGTCACATATCTAAGAACACTTGGGCGATCAAGACGAATCTAACGATGTCTTAATTGTGTAAATCCGTTCAGTGGATTGTGAGATATCAGGTGATAAACAATATTACATACATACATACATACAAGATACGCGCGAAAAACATAACCCTTCTTTACAATCGGGTAAAAAGGCAGTCACGTTTAGGTTAGAGGTGATGTAAAAAATCTATTTGTAGTGGGTTGGTACCTACTAAACTACATTAATAAATAAAACATTCGGATTATTATTTATCATATTATACTATACTAGCTGACCCGCGCAACTTCGTCTGCGTAAATTTTCCCCATTTTCGCAAACATTTTTACTTGCTGCTCCGCTCCCATTAGTTGTAGCGCGATGTTTTATAGCCTATTGCATTCACCTTCATAAATGGGCTATCTAAAAGTAAAATATTTTTTTCAATTTGGACCCGTAGTTTCTGAGATTATCGCGTTCAAACAAACAAACAAACTCTTCTCTCTCTGCTAATATTATAGTATAGTTATAAATGTTAGGGGTGGATAACCCTTATCACTTAGGGGCATGAATAATAGATTGTAATTTTTCCTTTTTTCTTCCTTTTTTTTATAACATTTTTCATTGCTGCTCCGCTCCTATTGGTCGTAGCGTGATGTTATAACCTATAGCCTTCCTCGATAAATGGGCTATCCAACAATAAAATATTTTTTTCAGTGCAGCCCAGTAGTTCCTGAGATTATCGCATTCAAACAAACAAACAAACTCTTAGGGGTATGAAAAATAGATGTTGGCCGATTCTCATAGATACCGGATAAGCACAAAAAATTTCATCAAAATCGGTCAAGCCGTTTCGGAGGAGTATGGCAACGAAAACTGTGACACGAGAATTTTATATATTAGAGATATAGATACAGCCCAACAGTGCTATTTTTGCTATTGTATTTTTATTGTTTATGTTATTGTTTAAAGAAATGAAAATTATAAAAAATTAAAATATTTTGTTTAAATAAGTCATCAAATTTATATATCCGATGTTTTTTATTATTAAGCTATTGCATAGCTTTTATCGCGGGCTTTGAGCGCGGCGACCGAATCAAGAAATTCCGTAACGAAAATAAAACCTAACACTCCGCCTACCATGTAGCTCGGCCGAGCGTTCGCTTAACGTATATGTATATGGTACGACTGTACGAAGCTCGCACGGATCGAGACGAGCTGCTCCGAAATGTAATGGAAAAAAAATATTTTCGTTTATAAAAAAAAATAAAAATAATAATTTATAAGTTGATAAAAAAATGCTATGCAATAGCTTTACCGCGGCAGTCCCGAGTGCCACACTTTTTATTTTTTATTTAACCTGTAATATACGCCATACGCTTCCAACCTGTCTGGAGTTCACATCTTTTCAAAAGCACCTAGATCAGTGGCTCCCAACATTTTCTTGATCGGGGGACCACTTTAAGTTCTTTGTCGTTCCTAGGGAAATCCGCTAAAGAAAAAAGTTTGTATTCTTGTACATGGTGGATGTACAAGAATAAAACCTTTTTTAGAAAAATGTAATAAAATTACTTCTATTTTCAACCCGTGATATACTGGAGTATTCCACTTGGATCCTCTAAACAGACCCATTGATGGGTCTGTTTCCACTTTTCGTTCCACCATAATTTATCGATGGTTTTATTTCTGAGGCTGATCATCAGCATTTCGACTTTAGCAAATGGTGCTTTCCAAGCCAATGCACAAATTACTATAAATTATTAGGTCTTTACCTATTAACTTATTTAATACTAGCAGACGCCTCGCGGTTTCACCCGCGTAGTTCCCGTTCCCGTAGAAATACAGGGATAAAAAATAACCTATGTCACCCGGGATTAGTGTAGCTTCACAACGGTGAAAGAATTTTTCAAATCCGTCTAGTAGTTTTGGAGCCTATTCAATACAAACAAACAATCAAACAAACAATCAAATCTTTCCTCTTTATAATATTAGTATAGATATAGAAGTATAGATTGACCATTTGAAATACAATACCGGCAATAAACTCTAAATTCAAATTAATTTTATTTTGAAAAATTTGGTATTCTATTTTCAAATTCAGTCATTTGTTTATTGATTAATTGTTTGTTTTCACTGCATATGTATGTTTTTTCATACAAACGGACACAATTCACAATTGAAATACGAGTAATTATACGAGTTCCAACGCGGCAGCTATGCCGCCCAAACGGCTCGCAACATTAGTGACGTGTACGGAGTGAACACCACAAACGAACGCACGATTCATTACGGATTTAAACGCTTCCGACAAGGAATTATGATCTAAAAAATTAACTCCGTGGTCGCCCGAAAACTACAGTCAACAACAACGAATCAAAGGCGATATTGAAAGCTGACGATACTTAATCTACGACTGAGTCAGCAGTAGCTTTCAACGTTAGCATCAAAACAATATTGATCCATTTCCGTCAAATTGGCCAGGTAAAATGCCGCACGAACTGAACGATCGCCAGAGTTTTGCGTCATCCACTGTACCAGACTTTGCGTCGACAGACTTCTACTTAATCCAAAATTTGGATAACTTCTTGGCAGAGAATAAATTCAATACCCGAGAGGCAGTACAAAATGCCTCTGAAGAGTTTGTTGGTTCTCGTACATCTGACTTCTTCAAGAAGGTCATCAAAAAATTTCCACTGCGCTGACTGAGATGCACCGATAGCATGGGTGCATGTTTCGATTGATAGAAATAAAAAAAATATTTATATAAATGACTTCAACTTTCTGTTTACTAAACGGCGATTTCATAGGTAGGTAAACACCTAATATATCCAAATCACTATAGGTGTGCCTTTAACATTTGAAGACTACACTAATTCAATATGAAAATAAACTGAAACCAAAGAAACAATGTAACTTGCTAATAGAAAACACTTAAGTATTTTTTATTATCTAATACTTATAACTTTTGAGTTTGTGCCCATGAAATTTGATGTTTGGTTGGATGATTTGTGGTCCGCGGACCACCGGTTGGGATCCACTGATCTAGATCGTCACGCAGCGTTCCTAGGGCTTCCACTGGGTGACCTGTGGGTGCATTCTCAGGCGCGGATCCAGCCCACAAATAAGGTAGTGGGCACGGTAGCCAAAAGCCAAATGGCGAAAATTTTGTTTTTGATAAATCTTTAATAGCTTGAAAACGCACCCGCTAACGCGTACCAATTCATACCTGGTTACTTTTAATACTTAAAAAAAAACCTCGAAGATTTGAATAGAATTCTCGTCATTAGCCAATCAATTCATTTGGGGTTTTGAACATGCCCACCGTGCCCACTACGCTTGATCCTACATATACCTACGTCCCGGCCAGTCATCATCAGCCAGTTAGAATCTGTTTTAGGTTTATTTTTATAGTCTACTAGCTGTCGCCCGCGTGGATGACTTTACCCCGTTAAGGGTTGATTTTCGCTTTCGATCAAAACACTAAACGTACACGTATGTGTTTCTTTATTTACAACCAAAAACAAATTTTTAATAAAGCCAAACACCAATTTTCACAGATCTTCCTTCAAATGAACGGATTTTCATAGAAACTTCCAACCCCTATTTTACCCCCTTTATTACCCAATAACATTCATTAAAACGCGTGTTTCTCTATTTTTAAACCCATGAGCCAAATACGAAATAACAATACGAAATACAATTTCACAGATCTAACTTCAAAACTGACGGAACTTGCAACCCCAATTTTAATTTAACATTTTACAATCCCTTTAGGGGTTCACTTTCTAAAAACGCTGAAACACGTGTTCCTTTATTTTAAAGTAATAAGCCAAATACGAAATTCACAGAGTTTCTTACAAACTTCAAACCTCTATTTTACTCCTTAAGGTGTTGATTTTTCAAAAACGCTGAAGCACGTGTTTCTTTATTTTATACCAAAAAACAAATATATCATATTCCATAGATCTAACTTTAATACTGAAGGAGTTTTACACAATCTTTGGATTGGGGTTTCACAAAACAAGCAACCCCTGAGTTTGTGTGAAACTATGTCAGGAGATGATCAGTCAGTCAGTCAGGACAAGTGATTATATAATTTATTTTGAAAAATTTGGAGCACCGCGCTCCAAATTTGAAAAACACCTTGGTCCGGAGTGATAAACAAACTAGCCTACGACGGCTGTCACGTAAGAAAGTGTCTTGGCAGTAAAAAAAAAACGGGTTGCACTCCGGGAGTGCCGGCAGAAGTGAAAACTTGAACATTAACGTGAACATTTTTGAATATTTTGGAATGGTTGATTTTTTTGGAAATGATTTTTTTTTTATCACTATAAAAATACTATCATTTATGTGGATAAATACAATATTATCTGTTGCGCTATCGTAAAACTAATCTTTACTCGGACTCGAATCGCCCGATTTCCCACCTGAGCTATTTATTTTAAAATTGTGAAATTTATCTTCGTATTCTAATGATATTGTAGCAGTTTTTCATTTCTCTCCCTCCATCTTACGAATTTTCGATCAGGGTCACGTGATCCTGACGCGAGTTTAACATTTTTTACCCATACTAAAAAAGTGCACAACACCCCTAAAGAAAGTTTTACTTTAAAAATGAATTCAAGAAAACAGGCGAATTACATACGAAAAGATCCAGCATACTGCAGATTGGTCCGGGAAGCGTTCACAAGATCCTACACGGGTACCTTCACGTAAGGAGGATAATTTCACGCTGGGTGCCGCACAACCTCACCGAAGCTTAGAAGCAGGGCCCTGTGGAGTAATGCCGTGATATGATTCAAAAAAATTAAGCAGGCTCGTCTCGGCGCGTTTACGTCATTGTGACAGGTGACGAATCCTGGATTTATCAATACGATCCGGAACAAAGCGTCAGTCGACAGTTTGGCTGTTTCAAAACAAACCAACGCCTATGAAAGTAAAGCGATCAAGATCGCTAAGAAGCGAGCAAGTCAATTGATCGCTAGTTTCTTTACTTTGACGGGATATCTGGTTTTAATTCCATTACGAGACCAAAGCAGCATCAACGCCGAATGGTATACCACAAAATGCCGACCAAGGACCGGGCTCCGCGGGGTGATGAGTCACTATGACAAAGCGCCCGCGCACTCAGCGCTCATAACAAGGACTTCCTGGACACCACACTGGTTAGAGTCTTGGTTCTACCTCCTTACAGTCCTGATCCAACACCGTGTGACTTCTTTTTATTACCTAAAATAAAAAAAATCAGCTGAAAGGGATAGAGTTTTCATCGCCGGAAGAGACGAATTGGTTCAGAAGCATGAAACTTTGTATAGAGGCTGGTGGAGAGTTCTTTGAAGACTTAATTTAAATATTTGATTCATAGAAGTTAGTTTTTTAGTTTCTCAAATCTTTCTGAGTGTCCCACGTAGATGCTCCCACTATGTTGTACCCACTATAATTTGTATCAGTCCTCTGACATGGTGTATAGTAAAATAGTGGTAGCACCTTACCCCCTGACTGGCCTATTGGGTGTTGGTCTAGCTAAAGGTTAGTGACCCTAACTTTTAAGCTACAGGACATGATCACGATTGTTTATTCTGGGTCTTGGTGACGGATCATAGATTTTAAAAATCGACCCTCGTTGTCTACACTAATATTGCTGAAGAGGTTGTTTGATTTAACGCGATAATCTTAGGAGCTACTGGTCCGAATGGAAAAAATCTTTTACTGTTAGATAGCTATATAACATCACGCTACGACCAATGGGAAAAATTTACGGAGACGAAGTTGCGCGGGTCAGTTAGTTGAAATTTAAATGGCGATATTAATGTACATATTTAGAATCATATATGTATGTTTACGAGCATCAGTTTTCTAGTTGTTATAGTAGAGGGTCTTTCTAGTTTGGGATCAGATGGTCTTGTGTGAGTTGTTTAATATTAGATAAATCTTCCAATATTGCTTCGTTACAGAGATCTCGTTGAAGATTAAAATGTGAAAATTTGTCAAAATAACAAAAGTTAGATTTAACTGGAAATCAAGTTTTATCGAAGTTCTAATAGTGTACATGACATATTTATTTTATTGATTTGTTTTTTTTTTTTTAACAATTTAAAAAAAAAAATGTTGCTGCCAATGGGGGTCGTACATTACCGTGACCTGAAAAGCTTTATGTAACCACGGTCGGTGAGTCACCATTTTGCAACCTGGTTGTCAGAGTGTGGTGTGTCTATATAGATTCCCGTAATATAAAATTATTAACACACATAAGTTTGTACGGAACTCTCACTGCGCGATTCCCACTTGTACCTGGCTGGTTTTTCACATGTAAAAGTATTTAGTAAGAGGGTAAATCAAGCACTTGAGAATGCAAATTACTCACTTAAAAGAGGGAAAGCCCCTTAGCAAAACTGTATTATGTATTATTTGCAGGGCAGCGATTATTTCCTGTTTAGGGTTCCGTAGCCAGAATGGCAAAAACGAAACCCTTATAGTTTCGTCATGTCCGTCTGATTGTCTGTCTGTCCGTCCGTATGTCACTCTTATCTTTCCAAACGTTTGAACGTTTAAAAAAAATACTTTAAACTAAAATTATTTCGGACATGGTCGGATATACCGTAATTGAGTTATTGCCGAAAAACTGCGTTTCTCAACAAAAGGGCTAAGTGGCCATGAGCATACTCACTTCTGCTGGTGTGATTCAAATCGGATTTTTTAATACGGCAAAGGCTTTTACTAGACTGCGGCGAAGCAAAGGAAGGGAATAAGGTGCTATACGATTTCGATGAATAAGGTGCTATTTTTTATTACAACCGATATTATGGTAGTTGCTTTCATTATGATTGATCCAGTTAAAAAAAAAAAAAACGTAATTGTATGCAAATTTTATCGTGTTTTCAATAACTGTAATTATAATTTTAATATTATTATGTAACGATTTATTACGTGTAATAAGTAAAACTAACAGATTGAATTTAATAAAGTAAACACTGATAATGTATTATTATTTTATTCTAATTTAATAACTTGTAATCATAAAAAAACACAATACATAGTATAAATGTCAATACAAATTAGTAGATAGGTAGTTAGTAAAGTTTGTTTGAACGCAATAATCTCAGGAACTACTAATCCGAATAGAAAAAATCTTTAACTGTTTGATAGCCCATTTATCGAGGAAGGCTTATAGGCTTTATAACATCACGCTTTGACCAATAGGAGCGGAGCAACAATTAAAAATGTTGTAAAAACGGGGAAAAGTTTGTCTGCGTATATCGGCTAGGCTAGTATAAAGCTTTGCGTACACTACAGATTTATTATGACGGGAACATGAAATGCTACAGTAGTCTTAAGATAATTTATTTCAGTATCAGAATGTTACGTGCGTTTACAGTCTTGAATATATACACAGGAAATGCTAAATCGTACGTTTTCATGAGTAATAATGTAGTGAAGCTATTAATTTAGCTCATGAAAATAAATCTTTATGCTAATGATGCTCATAATTGAGTTACGTTGGTGGTAAGCGGGTAAATCCTTTTGTATAAGTATTAATAAATATATCTATACTAATATTATAAAGCGGAAGAGTTTGTTTGTTTGTTTAAACGCGCTAATCTCAGGAACTAATGGTCCGATTTGAAAAAATATTTTTTTGTTGGATAGCCCATTTATCGAGGAAGGCTATAGGCTATATAACATCGCGCTACGACTAATGGGAGCGGAGAAGCGACGAGAAATGTTTCAAAAACGGGAAAAAATTACGCATACGTAGTTGCGCGGGACAGCTAGTTAAAAATAAAAATTCAATTTAAATATCTGCTAACTGACTGACTGTTGAATTCCAATACATGACAAATGGTTAATACCCGTAAGGTGTATTATGGGTCATAAATAATGACACACACTCAAAGTTTCTGGTCATTAGAGTATTTGAGATTGGAAATTCCAGTGCTTTCCACGATTTTTTTTTAAATCCTTTAATAGTGGCTGGACTATAGAATGCGGTGCCTTTACATATAAGACGTGCTTAATCGATGGCATCTTTTAAAATGATGTTAAAGGTCTATCTACATATTTTAAACTTACAAAACCTTTTCATTATTTTCTTTCTTAATAATTAGGTATATATTTCCATAATAACGTTAAATGAATATTATCTATACACACATATTCCTCACGCTGTACACTTACTATCTATTTCTTGTATTTTTGTTTCTATCTATCCAAAGGTTGCCTGGAAGAGATCGCTATTATCAATAAGGTCTTAAAATCTATACTAATATTATAAAGCGGAAGAGTTTGTTTGTTTGTTTGTTTAAACGCGCTAATCTCAGGAACTACTGGTCCGAATTGAAAAATTCTTTTTTTGTTGGCAAGCCCATTTATCGAGGAAGGCTATAGGCTATATAACATCGCGCTACGACTAATAGGAGCGGAGAAGCGACGAGAAATGTTTCAAAAACGGGGAAAATTACGCATACGAAGTTGCGCGGGACAGCTAGTGTAAAATATTTTGTATTTCTACAATAAAGAATATGTATGTGTCTGTGTGTGGCATCGTAGCTCCCGAACGAATAAACCGATTTTGATTATTTTTTGTTTTTGAAAGGTGAATTCGCTGACCTGTCACATGCGCAAAAATATTTTAGTTCAATTCAGAGCAGTATTTAGAGATCACGACGGATTTTTTTCGGTTACTTACCTGCTGTTAGTCAAGGGGTTTTAAAATTTTATTTGATTATTTTTTACGTCCGTCGGAGGTTTTTTCAAAATTTTTCATATGATTGAATCAATTTTAATATGAATTAATTAATCAATCATTCGAAAAGTCGTAAGCCAGCGTTATGGTATTCCCATACCATAACGCTGGCTACATACAGTTCCCACTGTAATCATCAAAGTATTTATTTTATTTTTATTTGTAATTTTTGCAATTACATTACAAAAGGCGGACTCAATGCCATATACATTCTCTACCAGTCAACCATTGGGTGGTGAAGAGAAAAAGATGGCAAGTGCTTATTGTTTTGATAAAATTACCTACGTACTTAATTACAAAATAGAAAATAAATACGAATGTATATAAAACAAAAACGTATCAAAAAAGAAATATCAAATAATATACTAAATATAATCACACTAATATTATAAAGGCGAATGTTTGTGAGTATGTGAGTGTGTATGTTTGTTACCGTTGTGTATTGTTGTTCTTCACATCTAACGGCTGGAGTGATTTTAATAAAATTTGGTATGGAGTTAGCTGACACCCTTGATTAACACATAGGCTAATAAACCGCGGGTAACACCGCGGGGCACAGCTAGTATTATATAAATTAAATTATACTTATCTACATAATAAATAAATAGCAAGGCCAAATGTTTACTCTGCTGCATCCTCCAGGTAATTTTGACAGTTGACGTATGAACTTTATTTTTAAATCCGAAAAGACTTGTGAACGATCTAATTTATACAGGGAGCGCATTCCAAAGACGAGAGGCCTGAACCGAGAAAGAAGAATTACCTAATAATTATTTTCAATAATAATTTTGGATTGCATATATTGGTAGGTACTACGCGACGCATAGAGCACGACACTTTTTAAAGAACAGGTGTCTTGTGTTTTTTGAAAAAATGTCGTGAAGAGAGAGAGCTCTCACACTCTAGTGGCTTATATCAAGTTTTCAATATTTTCAATTATTTTATGTGATTTCTTGGAAGTCAAAATCTTGTTGGAGTGTCTGAGCTTCGCGCTATACGAGTAACGTTGTATAAAGCATAAATCGATCGCGTAAATAATTAAATTATATTGAAAGGAACATAAATCTGTTGCAAAGTGTATGCGCAAACACACTGAAAATGACAAAGGGCCACAAGATGAACGTAGTAATCGTTATGAATTATTTTATTAAACTTCGCATCTTCACTGAATAATGATTAAAATATATATATTACGGGTCTTAATCGCGTGAATAATTTAAGGTAAAATACCTTGTTCATTGCCCGACGTTTCGACCGTATTGCAACGGCCGTGGTCACTGGAAGTCTTCCCGTGAAATATAATAATAAAATAATAATAAATAAAATATATTTTAATAATGTGTACAAATCGCGAAAGTTTATCAACATTCACAGAATAAGTTTGTTTTTACTAAGAACTTATTTATTATAACTTTTAAACTTACGCGTTGCATTATAAATACAATTTGACACGGGAATAAACGCGTTTAATCTAGGTAAAGTACCTTATGCTTGACGTTTCGATCGGGTTACACCGACCGTGGTCACAAGCTGACTGAGAGTCAGCTTGTGACTTAAATATTAAGCTCTAAAATTATGCTTTTAAGCAGTGGGAGTCCACAACTTGCCTCTTAGAACCCTATGTAGCGTTGTGGCTTGACTAAATATTACCAAGGAATACACTCGAAATATTGTCTTTTATTGAATAGTCTGCTTCTTCGATAATATCTCATATCGTAGATTCATGCTAGACTTCATTTAGTTCAAATATTAAGGTGAAAGCCTTCGGCAATGTGCCAGGTTTAGGTAACAACTGCGAACATATGTACCTATTACAAAATAGGACAAGAAATTAGACAATACAGAACAGAGGTTTTGAGATTGTTTTTGATTGAATCAGGCATGTGTCTGACACATTGCGGAAATCCATCTTAAATAGCTTATTTGGTGTGAAACTGTCCTGAGGATGCCTCGTGTAGAGGCGAAACACGTGTCGAAGTTTCACTTCGTGAAATCGGAATATTGCAAGTCAAGGGTCCGGAGGTGCCTACCTCTCGACTTGACGAGAGTACCTGTCACTAATTTTCTTTGTTGCAGGTCTCATTTTGTGTGCGGTCTGTCAATCTATTTCGATTGTTGTATTAAGGGCATTTCCTTGCTACTTTAATCCTGGTGATTCACAGATCGAGGGTGGGTGGAGGGTTCTCTTCTCAATAATCTACTTAACAGAGGGTTTGTTTTATAAAGTTTTACAGTTGACTCTAAATGCTTTTGTAGAGCTGATTACAAATCTAAAGTCTGATTTCCAATAGCAGTTATTTTTGAGATAGTGATGGTGAATGTATTTTAGATAGAATTTTAAAGCGTTTATTAAACAAACAAAAAATTATGTTGAATGGGCCGAGTCTAAACTAGGACTCTGAATGCTCCTGCAGTAATCAGCCGCCATATTAGCATTCGAACGACCTTGGTATCGCTCTTCCATTATGCGAATGTCTTGATGGAAGCATTTTTACTGTTCTTCACTTAACTCATTCGGGGCACAAATGTGGATTATAAAACCAGGTTGGATTATTTTAAGATGATGGAACTGTCTAAGAGGAGAGATGTAACCGACTTAATATTTTTATATAAATTGTTAAGAAATAAGATCAATTGCCCGGAATTGTTATAAAGGATACGTTTTAGAGTTCCGATTCACACTCCGCGTAAACCAATCACACCGTTAGTCCCTCCACTGCGTAAAACAGTGCTTGGCTCAAGCTCACCTCTTTGCCGAATGACTAAATTATATAATGAATGCAGTGACAAGGCTGATATTCACCACGACTCATTGGGATTGTTTCGGAAAACTATCAATCGTTGTTTAAGATCTTAGTTAATTAGCACATACAAATTATATAATTTGTAACGAATAGCTCATTATCATTATGAATGTAGTGTTTACCTCTAAGTAACTAAACATTTAGATCGAAGTAATTGTGAAAGTTTGTGTTTTAAAAGATGTTTTAGTTGTTGGTGAACCAAATAAATAAAATAAATAAACTTCAGTCCAAATGACTTAAGTAAAAATGGAATTTAATTTTCTGCTCTGATAATACAACATCAGCTGTTCAATAGTTAGACAACTTGTTATGTCCTAAGTTTTTTTTTTAAACAATGCACAGTGTTGTAACTATCTACAAAAAGTTCTTAAAATGTTGTATAGAGAGGCTTCTACTGATTTATCATTAGAAGTCAGAATCAGTCCCACTTGGAACGATTTTTGCGAATCATTACGGTAATATTTGCCGTAGTCGGGTTAAAATAAGGGTACAGTTATGTGGGCAAAAGTTTAGTAGGTTTAACATTAATAACCATCCATCCATCTAAACATTCGCATTTAAAATATTTATTTATATAGGTCCTTTTCATACGTTCCGATTTCAATCCGGGGCGGCTACCCGGCGGCGAATGTATGGCGACCGGGCCGTGCGGTCGCCGGAACATATGAAAGCTACCCTATATCGCCATGAACTTCGCGCCGGGTACCTGTTTTATAATCCGGAACGTTTTAAAGGGACCTTAATAACTTAATAACCACCCATTCGTATTAAAATTATTTATTTATGTATATAAGTTTGTATTAATACGAGTACGTAGAGTCGAATCTTTGGATCCTTTTCTTAAGAAGAATTTAAAAATTATGCATTAGAAATACATTAAATCAATTAAAATAAACATTACACACACTACCGCAATAAAATGCCAACGTCAAACAAAATTGACTAAAATTGACTAGACACTGATTGACTGATGGAGTCACGGTATATAATAGAAAGAAACTTAAATATCTACAATAAGTATCCATAAAACCAATAAAGTTGTAATTTTTAAAAATATTGAACTATGGTACCTACACTAGTTAGTATAAATTCATGGTTAGATTATCCGTTTTGTCGAAGCCGGCGGTTGACTTGAAACGGTGAAATGGCAATTGTATTAGGTAATTAGTTGATCTGCGTGGTTTGTGGTTAACCAAACCAGTAATTAACCTGTCATTAACAACACTGTTTAGGCAAAGGTGCGTTTCAAAGTGGAATTTAACCTGCATTTGATGTTACTTTACAAACGTAGGTATGTAAGTACTAGCTAGGTACTAGCTAGGTACTATTGTTGTAATTTGTACTTACTTTAATTGGATTGATTAAATTAGAAGTATACTATCAGACAAATAAACTGCAGCAAAGTAGATAAAGGTGACAAGCAGAAGTTTTACCAAAACCTAATTGATACCACTCACTGACCTATATACCTACTACTAAAGAGGCCAATGATACTATTACCATAGCTACTACTATTTACTATACGTCATGTCATGTGGCTGTCATAGCGCAATGAAATTTACCTATATGTCATCCGGGCCGTACTAATAACAAATCAATTGATCCCTCTTCATTTATTGGAATCGGATGATATAGTTTGGACGTCATAACATCTTCTAAATCGATGACTGGTTGCACTCACCAAGAAGGGTCTAAAAAAATCACGTTATTAATTGGTTGCTCAGCAACAGCGAATGGTGATAGCAGCGTCATGACATGCGATACAATTGGAACTAACGTTATTGATTGGATGCAAAGCTACAGCGTATGGCAATATGTCATCAATGTGTAATTATGACGGTGTCACGTAAAATTATCGTTCGTAAACCGGTTTTACAGACAATCATTTTTAAGGTTCCGTAGCCAAAATGGCAAAACGGGACCCTCATAGTTTCGCAATGTCCGTCCGTACGTCCGCAGCTTAGCTCAGAGACTGTTAGTGCTAGATGATTGTAATTTTGCATGGATACACATATTACTTACGCCGACAAATTGAGAGTATAAAATCTTGAAAAACATTTTTTTTGAGGGTAGGCAGGGCCTATATGTAAAGTGGGGATGTGTTCTTTTTCTCACCTACCCCATCGTGTGGGGTATCATTAGATAGGTCTTTTAAAAACATTAAGGGGTTGTAAAGGCTATTTTTCGATTTAGGGACACGTTTGTGCTAATTAACATTCGCGATTTGTACACATTATTATATATGCTATGGGTCTTAATCGCGTCAATAATTTAAGGTGAAATACCTTGTTTATTGCCCAACGTTTCGACCGTATTGCAACGGCAGTGGCCACGGGTAGACTGCTGAATATTATTCATGCGATTAAGACCTAGTTAAGAGTAGTATATATAATTTCATAATCAGAGTCAATTGTCACCCCCCCCCCTGTCAGCTAAATGGTTAATGTTGGGTATGTGAAAAAAATCACGGTAAGTAGTAGTATATATATAGTGAAATTAAAAGGAGAACTCACAAGTAAGCAACACTAAGTAGGTTTTACAATTTAACGAGTAGAAGCAGACCAAGTGAGAAGTAACAACATTTTCGTATAGATTTAATAGTAGTATGAAACAAAAACAACAACAAAACAACCTTTTTAAACCGCATTATTCGGATGGGGGACTACGGAACCCTACATTGTGCGTGGCCCGATATGCACTTGCCCGGTTTTTTTAGTTACTTGACGTACTAGCCCGTAAATTAACGAAGGTAAAAATGTACAGCGATGTACACATACGAGTCATGAAAAATGACCTTTAGTTTCGTTGTGAATCTAAGTGCGTCATCAATTTTAATAAAGCATAGCGATACGGACTTTGTGAAACTATAGATAGATATCCTCATTAATATTTATATATGTGTTTCTTTCTAAAGAATCGCGTCGTTGTTAAGGAGTATTACACTTCAGTTCATTGAACAAATTCATTGATGAATCTATTTTCACTTCTACTTACGTTACAGTAATTTGACATCCTAGTGATAATAACAATATTGCGAGGGTGGTCGGCTCCTAAATGTCAGGCAGATGATTCCTACATACATTGTTACTGTTTGATGTTATTTAAACTGTAATATCTTGGCCCATTTTCGGTCCAATTATAATCCTAATGATTAAACTACATACATTGTTGTATTTGTGAAACAAGGCCAAACGGAATCACGGTCATAAAAATATCTGATGTTCTTCGTGAAATCACGAACTTTGTTACATTGGGTCATAATGATACATTTAGAGTTGTATATATTTTTAAGCTATTGCATAGCTTTTATCGCGGGCTTTAAGCGCGGAATCAAGAAATTCCGAAACGAAAATAAAACCTAACAACCCCCACTTCGCCCAGTTCGGCCGAGCGTTCGCTATATGGTACAGTCAGCTTCAAATAGTTAGTTACACTCAAAGTGCTCAAATAAATAGATGCAACCAAAAAGTCAATAACTTCGTTACAAACAGAGTGTCCATAAAGTTCGAGACGTTCAAATCGCCATATAGATAGTTTCAGTCAAAGCGCCATATATATAGTTACAGTCATCGACGCATTACAAAAATAAACTTTAATGCTATATGTTTTAAATATAATTTCATCTGTCAGGTTCAATGATAGTTAAAATGTCATCCGAACTATAAGAAGTAGTTCTGTCCTTTTCATTTCGTGCGTGACGTCATTGATATGTCATTTGTTTGTAAAGAATTTTGTGCAAAGCTGTATACAATATTTATATTACGAGCAATAAACAGCTGGCTGAAAATAGATCTCAACCTAATAAACCTCATTGCTAAAATGAATGAGTATAAGTTAAAAGCTCCTAGTATGAGATATGAATGCTAATTTATGATTAAATAATTATGATTTTTACATCACTTTATTTAAGAAATTTATACGTATTTATTTCTACGTATTTACTATTTAAAATATACACATATTAATTAGTAAATAAGTATAAATACACACAACGAACGTCCGGAACAATAAAAATTCTCATCGGATATAAAATTTTAAAAAAAGACATAGTTGTAAAAAGTAGTAATATATTGTAAAAAATATCTTTATTTATTAAAAACGTGTATATCCACCGTCTGCGAGAATCACATCAGAAAGACGTCTGCGCATAGATTGGACAGCATTGTAGCAAAATTGCTCTCCTCTCATGGACTCCCAGATTTCATCGACATGAGTCCTTAAGGCGGCGGTGGTTCGTGCTCGAGTATTGTCCCAAACCTGAACCATTTTGCCCCACAAATTCTCAATTGGGTTTAGGTCGGGACTATGAGGCGGCATCTTAATCAATTCCAGGTCCGTGTTATCTGCCAAGTAATGCTGTACAACTCGGGAGTTGTGCACGGAACTGTTGTCTTGCACAAACCTAATTCTTCCATGAGGAAAAAATATCCTGGCTGTCGGAAGTAAAACACTTTCGAGGATCTCTTTATATCGGGCGCCATTCATTCTGCCTCCTACCTCAACGAGCTCTCCTGGTCCACTTTGACTCATCCATCCCCAAAACCCTAAGGTGATTCGACCACTACGATTGTTAGGGAGGACATTCCTTTCGTCGTATCTGGTGTTTAATGTGCGATATAATGATAGGCGTCCCTGGGCAGATGAACAAAATACTTCTTCGTCTACAAAGATTACATTCTCAAAATTGTAATTTATATAATTTTGTGCAAACTGTAGACGCTGTGCTTTAAGCCTCGGTGTTAAAATAGGTTTTTTCGCTGGAATACGATGGCGTAACCCGTGTTCTTGCAGTCGTCGCCTTATCGTGTTCTGCGATGTGCCAAATTCCACAGCGATACTCCTGGAGTTTATGAATCGGTTGGTAATAGCTCGCTGTACTATATTTCTATCACATGTTGCACTTGTTTGACGTGGACGACCAACCGAAACATGGTTATGTAATGCGCCTTCGGTTTCAAATCTCTCAATCCAACGGTATACGGTGGTTCTCTAAAAAAAATACAGAATAAGTTATTAATAAAATTTTGATTTAGATTCTACAAGATAGGTAACTCATATAAAGCGATACTTACGGATATTCCCAATTCATTTGATATTTCAGTTACTGATAGGCCTTCATTCCTCAAGAATATAATGTGATGCTTTATGTTGTCATTCACGCGATATGTATATGTAGCCATACTTAAACTTTAAATATTATTATTGCTGTAATAGATATCCGCTTGACTTACTATTGCATTTGACATTGGATATGACTGATAGACAATAACAAACAACACTAGATTGAGTGAGAAGAGGTTTTATGCGGGATGACTGTAACTATATTTATGGCGCTTTGATTGCAACTATCTATATGGCGATTTAAATGTCTCGAACTTTAAGGACACTCTGTTTGTAACGAAGTTATTGACTTTTTGGTTGCACCTATTTATTTGAGCACTTTGAGTGTAACTAACTATTTGAAGCTGACTGTACGACTGTACGAAGCTCGCACGGATCAAAACGAGCTGCTCCGAAATGTAATAAAAAAAAAATACTGCATAAGTAAAAAATAAATAAACAATTACAATTGCATAAGTTAATAAAAAATACTATACCGCGACAGTCCCCGAGTGCCAAACATTTTTTTTCCCTTAAGTTTTGGTCTGATTGCATCGGCTTATCAAGACATAGAGGTACAAGACATAAGCAATAAATGTGTGCGGTCGACTAAATCAAAAACTATAAGGGATAGCGAAAAAAATCTGAAATGAGTCCGAGGCTATATTTAACGTCTGTTTACCTGGATTATTGAGATTAATAATTGAAATTACATGATGTTATTTAAATTCGGTTTTTTTCTTTAATCTGCCAAACTTCAGAGCCGGTATTAGAGAAAAATAATAGAGAACGAATTTAATTTGTCATAAACAATATATAAATAAACAGTATAGAACTAATGACAATACAAAAACAATACGTTTGATATAGGTTTTTATACAGCTTTTACAATCCTAAATCTGAGAGTACAAGCTCATCACTTGTACTCTGGTGGAAGTTACTTTTTGTTGAGCATGTGCAATGACATTTTGTTATTCGTTGTTACCGACTCACACTAAGGTAACACCACAAGTCCACAAACGTTCATTCTCATTCTAGATGCACTAATTTAACTCAACTATATATACACTCTTACAGGTAATAGTCCGTTCTATAGTTACAGTTTGAGTTGTCAATATTATACCTAATACACAAAACATGTAAAATAATATTTAATTTAATACAAGACTGAAATCGATTGTCTACCCTTTCATAACTAAATACAGTATGTTAGATGTTTTGACAATATAATTAAAATTGTCCCTACGTGCGACGCGACAGGCAAAGCACTTATGTGGCTTCGTCACGTTTGATGTCAAGTTTATTTGCTGTCTTACGAGTTACGACATTTTATCAGAAGGACGTTTATGTCGTATAGCCCTAGAATGCATTAGAGTTGTTCAACTGTCGATAATATGACTGTCGATTTTACTTCACAATCAACAATCTTATTTACATACCAAATTCAAAATAACTGCCACATTTATGACGGAACAGTGCTTGCGCTCACTTTTATTATTTCTCTTAATATATACTGATTGGTCATCATGGCTAACATTAAAGGATTTTGATTTTAGTACCTAATGGAAAACAAAGTCCTAAAGCGTTGGAAGACTTGGAAGTCACCAATACACAACAACGTGATGCTTTTATCAAAGCGTTTCTTCAAACAATATACATGCGATAGAATTTACTTTTTATTCACCGACAGCATAGTTATTAAAAGATAAATATGTACTTATTTTCAATTATTAATGCCATAAGCTGAAAATGGAATAACAAAATTAATTTTGACACAGTGTTAACTGAGATATTTCATAGTCAGAAACATCTTTGAGTACATAATTAATTAATAAATTAGATCACACTCATCTGCACATACCTACTGTCGATATGGTACGCACATTTCCATGAAATATTATTCATAAAATGAAATGTTTGAAAATTGCTGCTTAAGTTACAGGTTTTTACCTAGTTTAAGTGGCCTTGCCACTTAAACTAGGTAAAAACTGTATGAGTAAATGGCCTTAAAAATTGTATGAGTAACAATACTTAATGTACCTATGTATCTGTTTGTAACTAGTTTAAAAATGTAGATATCACTTTCTATGTAACTAAGTGCTTTTTTGAAATAAATATTATAGATAGGCCTGCAAAATTTAACTTCTTTCTCTTTCCAATAATTATTACCTTTTTTTCAAATATGTAAGTTCATACATATATGTTAAATTAAAATACAGCTTTGTTTTTCTCTAGCTTATTTTTAGGGTTCCTATCTTAGGTTCCTGTGGTTGTCTCCGTATGTCACACGCATTTTACTCAAAAACAACACGATGTTATTATATTGATGAAGTTTAATAGTAGTATATGGACATAGTTTTATATTATCTGTGATAAGGACTAAGTAATAATAAAAACTTATGGTATAGTTTATCTATTTATCTTTTCTTCAAAACTCCTAATAATTCTTCATGGTAGCTCTTCATAACCTTACTATTTTGATGAAACCGCTGACCCTTTTTACACTTACGGTACCAAGATTCTCTATACTAACTTGATACTCGAATTCAAATTGCGTTTTATTAATGTTAAAGACATGATTTTAAAGTCAGCGTCTTGCGTTAACTAACAACCTTATGTCAGGGCCAACAAAAATCCTTTCTTTTGTTTCTGCATTCCATAATTTTTTAAATTTATCATAATGTTGTGGGTACTAGGAACAGGGACCATCTTCTTTAGTGAAGGGCCGCTTTGGTTCAATTTCCACACGGGACACCACTTTATGTGATCCATAAGTTTCGAGTCTCCGTGTACTTTATGTCCGTGAATTTAATAGTTATAAGATTAATGAAACGCGATGGATTATTCTGTGTCTGGGTGTTATTTATTTATAATATGTATGTATTTAAAAATATATGACTATGTTTTGTGTAGTCAGTTTTCTGGATTCCATAGAAATCAAAAATCATGTTTGTTGTATGGGAGCTCCCTTAAATATATATTTTTTAGTATCTGTTGTTATAGCGGCAACAGAAATACATCATCTGTGAAAATGTCTGCCTAACTGTCACGGTTCATGAGATACAGCCTGGTGACAGACGGACAGACAGACAGATGGACGGACAGCTGAGTCTTAGTAATAGGGTCCCGTTTTACCCTTTGGGTACGGAACCCTAGAAACGATGTGTTCCTTTACTTCAGATCGATGTTGACCGGTAACGTGCTAATAGGTACTTATGCAAAGAAAAAACCTTGCCTACTAGTTATTCATAGAGCTGATGAGCCGCTGCAATATATTCCCCCAAACAGCTCGTCACACTGTAACACCCCACTAGCGACTAAATTCCCTTATTATGCGCTTGAGATCCCTCTGCTACAGTCAATTCGATATTGAATTGATCTCACCATCCTCACAATCCTATAAAATCGAACGGTTTCTTGCCACCGTCGCGTCC
Source organism: Herminia tarsipennalis (assembly GCA_945859575.2). Taxonomy (NCBI): domain Eukaryota; kingdom Metazoa; phylum Arthropoda; class Insecta; order Lepidoptera; family Erebidae; genus Herminia; species Herminia tarsipennalis. The sequence goes on along the minus strand of OX243834.2, from coordinate 23,731,753 downwards.
AACCCATTTTGTTGTCAGATGGCAAGTACGTCGGTCGGCCGTGACAATAACGTCATTGGTGACGATACTTTTTTAATTGTTAGTAAATTTATTATAAATATCAAAATATCGGATATATTTATGTGTTTATGATATATATAAAAACTTTGTTATATATCCATTTGTATGAAAGCCATATTATGATTTTATTGTATTATTTATGTATACTATTTTCATGTGTTACATACACCAAAATATTTGTTTTTTTTAAAGATAACTAGCAATGTGGTCCCTGAATCCCAAATTATTAGCAATCTTGTTAACCCCTCCAGCTTATGAGTGCGTTCACGTCGGTAGTACAATAGGTAGTATTCGAACCCGCGACCTCACCATAGCGAGACCGATGCCTTAGCCATTAGGCTACCACCGCTTCTAAAAAAAAAACTAAAATGTTTTTAATGTTTTATTTATTTAGGTACATATTTATTCAGACAAATAAAACCACAAAAAAAATCAAACAAAATCTTCTAGATCAGGCAAAATCAATTAAAAACATAAAATCTTATACATCAAAAAATCAACTCAAACACATAAAACCTTTTTATATATTCTAATCAGTCAATGGTTTAACCTATACTTAGATAACAAAACAATAAACATTACAAATCATAACTCTAGAATATAATCAAATAAGTCTTTAAGTTATGAAATCAGTCATCATCATCAGTCATTCGTAATGAGCTGTTAATTATCAATTAAAATAATAAAAAATGTCGTACCTATTCATAATTGTGCTTGGTTTGACTGCAAGGAAGGTATAGGTAGGAAGGTAGAAGGTACGGTCCATTGATATATATCCTCGAACCCTGTATAAAAGATTGATATGATATTTTTTTTAGGGTTCCGTAGCCATAATGGCAAAACGGAACCCTTATAGTTTCGCCATGTTCGTCCGTCCGTCCGTCCGCATTTTTGCTCAGAGACTGTTAGTGCTACTACCCCATCGTGTGGGGTATAGATAGGTATTTTATGAACGTTTAGGGGCTCGGAAGACAATTTTTAGATTTAGGGATGCGTTTGTAAAATATAAAGCTTTAAAGTGCAAATAATATAGCTAAGTGTCCCTCCACACCCCCCCACCACATAAATGGTTAATGTTGGGTATGTGAAAAAAATCTCGGTAGTAATATATATAGTGAAATTAAAAGGAAAACTATCACAGCTAAGTAGGCTTTACACGTTTACGAGTAACAGCTGATCAAATGAGAAGTAACAAAATTTTAGTACAAATTTCATTGAAAAATATTATTAAGTAGATGAGGAGAGTAAGTATGAAACAAAAACATCAGAAAACCCACTTCTAAGCCACATTATTCGGATGGGGGGGGGGGGGAGGACTACGGAACCCTACATTGTGGCCCGACATGCACTTGCCTGGTGTTTGATATTACAAATAACGTGAAGTCAATATCCATAATTATATTATTCTATTGTTCAGCAAATATAAATCGATACAGCATATTTTATAGATGTTGGCAGCACTATGACGCATAACTGCCTTTAAATTTATGATGACTACTTACTTAATGTAGCGGAGTAAATGTAATGTTTATATTTACCAATGGAAGGTAGTTTTTATATATTTCTCTTAACAGGGCCTCGAATTGATCGGTAATGGTTTCATAATCTAACTGATGGTTACGGGTTAAGTTATTTATTACAATACTGGTCCTTTGAATAATTGATATCTGCTTTCTCCTAACATTCGATTCATTGTTTTCTATTGGATTCTCTCAGGTCATTGTTAATTTGCCTATTGAAGTTGCCGCATGACAAACATTATTATTATAATAATTTTTTATAGGCATTTCTTGCCAATAATTTTATTTATACAATAATTGCTATTTTAGGGTTCTGTAGCCAAAATGGCAAAAAACGGAACCCTTATAGTTGCGTCACGTCCGTCTGTCCGTCCGTCCGTCCGTAGGTATGTCACAAGCATTTTACTCAGTGACTACTCAATGAATATTGATGAAATTTAATGACAAGGTGTTTTCTAGTGGCCGCTACTTAGTTTGATAGCTAAATAATAAAAATAAATACTTTTAGGACACTCCATACATATAACATGGATTTTTTTTCCGGCTAACATCAACGTGTGGCACATCCTTGACAGGTCTTTTAATAACATTATAAGGTTCCTAATAAACTTTTTTGATTGACTGAATATTTTTGGAAATAATCGATCGGAAAGTTGCATAAATTGTGCCCCCCCCCCCATAACTTCCATGGATCCTTTCATGCACGCGAGTTAGGCCCTCGCATGCGCCATCTAGTCAGAACTTCAATTTTTTCTATCTTTAAAAAAATGCAGACATTATTATTTTAATACATGCTTTCGTCCGCGGCTTCGCGGGTGATATTACCCGCTTGAGGGTTGATTTTCACTTACTCGATTAAAACGCTGAAACACGTGTTTCTTTATTTACAACCACAAAAATTTCACTTCAAAACTAATGGACTTTCATACAAAATTGCAACCACTATTATACTCACTTAAGGGTTGGTTTCCCTAAAATGTTGAAGCACGTGTTTCTTCATTTTAATCCATAAAGCCTACGAAATTTCACTGACCTTTCGTCAAAATTGACGCTATCTGTATTTTACCCCCTTAGGGGTTGATTTTACAAAAATAATGAAACACAATACGTGTTTCATTATTTTATTTTAAACTAAAAAGCCAAGTACGAAGTTACACAAATTTAACTTCAAAACTGACATACTCTCATATAAATTTGCGACCCCTATTTCACCCAAAATTAAGTAGTTGAAAATTTTAGGTTTGTAACCCTAGCAGTTTAGGCTCTGCGTTGATGAATCAGTCAGTCAGGACAAGTGATTATATATGTATAGATAAATAACACAAAGGATTGCGATTTTTGAAAACCCAGGGCACATTAGATCTGAAACGATTCTTGTTTTATAATACCACTTGAGATCAGAGTATCTATTCTGTTTTTATTAGGGTTCCTTATAGGCAGGTGCGGATCCAGGATCATGTTCTGGGAGGGGGGCACTTTGACTTTGACCCAATACCGGCCAAGTATAGTAGTTTTGCCCGTCTACGCTCACTAAACGTATGGCGAACTCTTGAAAATTCATGAGTCTCGGGGGGGGGGGGCATGCCTCTGGTGCCCCCTCTCCCCTTGGATCCGCGCGTGGTTATAGGCAGGTACTTTGAATTTCACAGAACTTACATTATTATCTGTAATAAAAATGAAATTAAAAATCAAAAAATGTGTTTGTTTCGACATTTTAATTTTTATCTTGACAACAACAAACTATAATAACAAGTGGGTACTAAAATATTGTATAACGTATTGAAGGCGCATTTTTTCGGCGTGTTTACAGTTAGTTAAATGACGCCAGTTCGATTTGCACTTAGCACTTTTTACTTTTATCATGACCGTATGTCACAGGCTTTTTACCTACTCAAAAACTAAACAATGTATATTTATGAAATTTGTATTTCAGTGTTTATGTATTGAGTATTGGTGTCTTGTTTAAACTGCTCCTTAGTTCGATTGTTAAAATAATCATTTTTTTTTTTTCAGCAAACATTTACGTGTAAACATTTACATTTTAAGGTTTCTAAGAAACTCTTTTGACTAACTGAATATTTTTAGAAATAATCGCTCGGAAAGTTGAAAAAAATGTGTCCCCCACCGCCCTTTGTTTTATAAACCGCATGGCTAAATATGAAAAAAATTACAACACAATAAATACTTTCAAATACGTTCAACATGATCGGATATACTACGAGTACGCATGGTACGTACTCGTATATCCGATCTTTGAGTTACTGGCGAAAAACTGCACTTCAACAAAATTGAAAAGATACGCTCTTTTGCTGGTGCACTTATTAGATTGTATTTTTTCATATGCAGTGTATTTCTTTGTAGAAACAGCTGCGGAACCCTACACTGAGCACGGTCTGACAACACAACACACTTGTCGAATAAACGCTTATAATATTGTTCGTGTTTTATCTTTATTTTATACAAGTGCAACGATACAGTAAAATGTAATAGGGTCATAAACCGGTAATGCACTTCGTCAAATGCTAACATCTCAAAATATGTTGCTAATGCATGTAATCTGCTTATGATTGATGCATCTTTGTTGTAGTCTCGGCAAATCACCACAATATGAAACCTGGTGTAGTTCAAATTAGGAATTCTTTATTTACATAGGATGCAAATGATTTTAGACTGCCTCGGTGCCGCAGTGGGAGTGTGTATGATTGCTGCACTAGGGGTCATGGGTCCGGTTATCATACGGGACATCACTCCTTGTGATCTACAAATTGTTAGTCTGGTTGTTCTTTTAGTCCGTGACTTGTATGTTTTTAAAGTTCCCCGCGAAATAGGGCAAAATTGGTCTGTATTGAAAAGAAGACTGTAAATGTAGCAGATTATGTGGTAAGTCGTAGATAGATTCACATGACTTTACAGTCCTACATTTACATTTTATGCCAGGGTCGCAAAACAATGATTCAGCCGGAGAAAAGAAAAACGCAATAAAAATGTACTATTGTTGCCGTTTTTATTCGCAGCACGATATTTAAAAACTATGCCCCATGCATATGGACGGGCCAACCATGGTCGCACAATTGAGATGAATCCAACGACACCTTTTTAAAATCCGTGAGGCCGTTTGAGCTGTGGACTGTAAAACGTTACAAAGAATCGGATATGTCGTGGTCGGATCGTAGAATTAAACATTTTGTGATGTGGCCATTTGGCCATGATATATCAAAATCGGCACTGGTCACATCATGTGTAGTCTGACTAGACCAATGAATACTTGACGTTTGATGATATGAACATCCAAACGTACCTACTGCTACTTCATGACATAGCCAAAGTTTAGCGAACATAGCGAGATGTAATTTAGTTTTGATTTTGGTCGTGCATCTTGCCTTGAATAATTCCATCAGCATAAGAGCGTATGTTTTCATGGCACTTACGCTCTTTTGTTGAGAAACGCAGTTTTTGGCAATAACTGAATGACGGTATATCCGATCATGTCCAAAATAATTTTAGTTTAAAGTATTTATTAAGCCGCTACCTTTGTTATATTTTCATATTTTTTTGCACGCGGTTCATAGTTAAGAGGCACAATTTATACAACTTTCGGAGCGATTATTTCTTAAAATATTCACTAAATCAAAAAAATATTAGAAACCTTAAATGTTTTTAAAAGACCTGTCGAATGATGTAACACACGTTGATGTTTGCTCAAAAAAAAAAGCTGTTAAAAATATTTATAATTATTATTTAGCTATCAAACTAAGTAGCGGCTACCGTATGACACCTTATCACCAAATTTCATCTATATTCATGAGTAGTCTTTGAGATCACCCCACGCTTTTTTTTACGATGAACTGATTTTTTTTAATAACTTATTTTTTTTTTTAAACTTTTAGTAAGTTATTTTCTACTTTTTAGGTCAGCTATTTAAAGTGTGTTTTTTAGTTTTTAATTATTATTTTTACAACCACAAATGCAAATGCGAAATTTCTCTTACGTACCTATCTAATTTTTATTACGCTGAAACATGTGTTGCTCTATTTTAAACCAAAAAAAAACAAATAGGAAATTTTGCAGATCTAATTTTAAAACTAAGGGAATTTTATAAAAACGTGCGACCCCTATTTTACCCTTTTAGGGGTTGATTTTTCAAAAACGCCTAAATACGTTTTCTTTATTTTAAACCAATAATTCAAATACGAAATTTCACACATCTAACTTTAAAATTGACGGAGTTTCAGATAAACTTACAAACACTATGTTACCGCTTAGTCTTCTTATCGGAGGCGTACATTATATCAGGAATTGCCGTCTTGAAAACTTTTGTTTTTTTTGAAAGTTTTTGCAATCAGCGGTTTAGGCTGTGCGTTGTTTCTTCAGTCAGTTAGTCAATCTAATATATAAAATTCTCGTGTCGCGGTGTTTGTAATTTAACTCCTCCGAAACGGCTCAACCGATTGTCATGAAATTTTGTGTGCATATTGGGTAGGTTTGAGAATCGGACAACATCTATTGTTCAACCCCTAAATGTTAAGGATAGTCCACGCCAATTATTATTTTTTTTAATTTTTAGGTAATTTTTTATTTTTTTATGATAAGTACCGGATTCAAAAATACATACAACCCTGAATTTTAACCCTTCTAAGATCAACCCCTATTTTTTTACTTACCCCTGTTTTGCATAAACGGGTTAATTTCACGCAGACGAAGTTGCGAGGGTCAGCTAGTTTTATATAATTATGTTTTATAGATTGTTAGTAGTATGAAACAAAAACAACAGAAAATCCATTTCTTATACCGCATTATTGTGGTGGGTAGCTACGGATCCCTACAATGTACGTGGCCCTACATGCACTTGCCCGGTTTTACAATGTATGTTTGTAAACTGTACTGGAACTTGATCCCCGTAGGTACGTTATTCGTCTTTGTGTAGGTAATCTTCAGATCTATTGTGGCGGCTCTTGGTCCTTGCTACAGCTGGGTACTTTAAGTGTTTGTATGGAATAATAGTGTAATATTCCTTACGCAATTTCCACAGAGGACAGACGTACTTGACTGACTTGACTACCTCTGTGGCGCTGTGGGAGTGTATCCGACTGCTACGCAAGAGGTCGTGGGTTCGATCCCCACCCAGGATAAAACTTTGTGTGATAAGCACGATGGTTTATTCTATGTCTGGGTGTTATTTATCTATAATATGTATGTATTTAGAAATATATAAGTATGTTTATCGGTTGTCTGGTTTCCATAGTACAAGCTCTGCTTAGTTTGGGATCAGATAGCTTTGTGTGAGTTGTCCCAAGATATTATATTATTATTATACTCTTAAACTATCAATAAATAAATATGACGTACACAGTGTTCCAAATTACTAGTGTTTCGTAGAAAAAATGCCCCGTTTTGAATACGTTGGCATAGATATTTCGCACTGGGACTAATCTATACATTGCTGCTGATAGGCAGTACCTAGGTATAGTATCTGTGGTCCAGACGTGAATGATAAGAGTGGTCATAATTCAGATACATACGCTGGCGGCTTTGACCGCGTACATGTCGGAATAACTATCCCTGTCTATGTCCTTCCTCGGTACTTAAACTATCTTTATAATATTAGTATGAATAAATACCGTTAAAGCCCTCGGGCGATGAGGCAGGTTTAGGAATGCGCTAGCTTTTTTTTAGGGTTCAAAAGCCAAAATGGCAAAACGGAACCCTTATAGTTTCGATTTGTCCGTCTGTCTGTCCCCAGGTTAGGTCAGAGTCCCTTAGTACTAGAAAGCTGTAATTTGGCATGAATATACATATTAGTTACGCTGACAAAGTGGTAGAATAAAATCTTGGAAATATATTTTTTTCGTGTACTCCGTCGTCTCGTGTCTCCCCTACACGTAAAGTGGGATGTGATTTTTATTTCTCGCCAACCCTACCGTGTGCCGTTTGTGAAATATTATGCAAATATATATTAAGGGTCTTCGAGTCTACCCGTGACCACGGTCGTTGCAAAACGGTCGAAACGTCGTGCAATAAACAAGGTATTTTACCTTAAATTATTCACGCGGTTAAGACCCGTGATATATATATTTTCATAAAGTGTACAAATCGCGAACTTTTTAAATTTATCAAAATTTATAGCTAATTGGTTGTTTTTGGAGGTGTGGAAAAAATCGGGGTAGTAGTGTATATATAATGAAATTAAAAGGAAATCTATTACAGCTAAGTGGGCTTTAAGTTTTCGACAAACAGCAGACCAACAAAAAAGTAACAACATTTTCGTACAAATTCCATTGAAAAATACTTAAACAATGTCGTTGTTAGTACCTAGTATTAAACAATAACACAGAATACTCACTTCTTATACCGCAGTATTGTGCTGGGTAGCTACGGAACCCTACATTGCCCGACATGCTTTTGCCCGGTTTTTTTAAATGTTATTACCTTTTCCCCCGTGCGAGCAATGTATCTTTTTATATTAATGAAATATAAGAATAATTTTTAATATTATCTACTTTTATTTCTCTCATTTCTGTTAACAAGAAACAAAGTATAGCCAAGAGACTAATAATATCTAGTACGTTATTGAAATAGAAACTGAAGGCGACAATGTGTTTTTACTCTTCTCAATACATTCAACCTTTTCTTTAGAAGTTTTAGTTTCATGACTTAATTTAAGTATGTTGTCAACAGTTATGGACGGAATCTCTGTTCGCGTTGGCTTACAACCTGAACCAACTGAACAACCCTACAATCAAGTTCTTAGAGAAGTTGCACACCAAGATCGTCCTCAAGGCCGACAAGTCTGGGAAAATACTGGTTAAAAAGTACGTATTTACTTTGTTGTACATTGTACTAATGCTGTAGTTTTTAGATATTGTATAAGTACTAGTTGACCCGCGCAACTTCGTCTGCGTTAATTTAGCCCGTTTTTGCAACATTTTTTATTGCTGCTCCGCTCCTATTAATCATGCTTTCTCGATAAATGGGCTATCTAGCAGTAATCATTTTTCAATTCGGACCAGTAGACCCTAAGATTATCGCGTTTAAACAGAAACAAACTCTTTAGCTTTATAATATTAGTACCTATGGATTGTATTGTTTTGTATGTACGTACAGTATGTTTGTCTGTAAACTGGCAACTCGGTGTCTCAGCCCAATCCATACTAATATTATAAATGTGAAAGTAACTCTATCTATCAGTATTTCTGTTACCTTTTCACGTTTAAACAGCTGAACCGATTTAGATGAATCTACTGGACCGATTAAGTTTAAATTTGGTACACGTATGTGTTTCTGTGACCTAAACAGAGACGAAGTTTGAACTGTGACGAAGATCGCCATAACGTAAATAGAAGAATTAGGAACTTGAAAGCCACTTTAAGGAAAACTAGGAAACAAAAAAAAAGTTTCGCTAACTGTATCGTGTAACATATCAAATGAAAGTAGTCCGGTCAATTTAGACCCAAAAATGAGAGTGAAGTTACATAAAGTCCCAACAAGCTGAATTTCAGTGAAATTGTTCAAAATATAATTATAAACAATGTCTAGAAGTTCCCCATCATTCCCCTGTAAGGAAAATATTTAATTCAAGGTCAAAGGTCAAAAAAATGAGTTTTTCGCGTTTTTCAGCAAAACGGTAAGTTTTATCATAAAAGTACCTCAAACAAAAATTGTAGATCATAAAATTATCTATAAAAAATGGATCAATACTTTTTTTATTACGAGCCATCCTTTCTGAGAAATAACGATTCAAAAAGTTATGAAAGTTGTTATCGTCATAATATGCATGAGTACGCCACGTATATACATCTAGAGTTGTAATATTTTATATAATATATATATGTATGTATATATATATCTAATTCTGGGGCAACCTGGCAGATGCCAGAGGGCGCAAGAAGGCCAACATCGGAGCCCTGCTGCTGGACGCCACGGCTGCCTTCCTCTCCTCCGTAGTTCAGTCATTCCACGCTTTCTTAGCTTGCAGGCTTATATAAATTAACGTCAAGAACTTGTCATACTGTTTCTATTATTGTGAATCTTGTAAGCGTTACCGTATACGTGAGTGGTAGTGTTTTTCTTAGTATTACTAGGGCAAGTTAGTAAGTTTTTTCATTGAGGCACGCAAGTAAACGACCAAATAAGATACTTGTGAAGTCCTAAGAAACAAATATAGTACGAAATGATTAGATATGAGTTGTTACTGAGTACGGCGTACTCATGCATATTATGACGATAACAACTTTTATAACTTTTTGAATCGTTATATCTCAGAAACGGTGGCTCGTAAGAAAAAAGTATTGATACATTTTTTATAGATAATTTTATGATCTACAATTTTTGTCTGAGGTACTTTTATAATAAAACTTACCGTTTTGCTGAAAATCGCGAAAAACTCAATTTTTTGACCTTTGACCTTGAATTATTTTTTTTCCTTACAGGGGAATGATGGGGAACTTCTAGACATTGTTTATAATTATGATTTGAACAACTTCACAGAAATTCAGCTTGTTGGGACTTTATGTAACTTCGAATGTCTAAATTGACCGGACTAAAGGGCTTGTTGTAAGGATATCAAATCTATATTTTTGAATAATTTTAATATCGTTATTTTTAATTTAGGATAAACCTAGAAAATTGACCATCCCCTTCCCTTATTTCCGAAGCTACCGGGCCTAGTATTTTGGAAAAATACAACTTAACCTATAGATTACAGGAAAACCTATAGGCAGTCTAAATTTTAAACATGGGGGTCATTTTTGGGGGTGCCTCCCCCCCCCCCAAATGTGTAAGAACGGAATAAGAAGCGTCACGGATAGTTTGATTAGTTATAATCATGCAACGCGAAAGTTTAAATGTTAGTATAAATTTATATCTTACCTTTGCACTAGTCCTCTCATATGGTGTACCAACCTATAATATAACGGTGGCCCACTTACATATAAACAGTTATAAGTGGCTACTTATTCTGGGAATAAACTTTATTCGCGTTTGGTCGAACCGGCCCTAAATTTAAATGTAGGGATGAAAATTTTCATCATTTAAGTGTTAGAGTTTTAATGCTTGCTAAAAAATAGGCAATGCCCATACTATATTATGTCTATTTGGATATCTTTGTAAAATAAGTATTGTGAATGTCAACATCGGTAAAATTTCAACCGCACGGGTCATATAGTAAGTAAGTGATTAACTCGCCAAAAGTTATCGTGGATTTAATTTGAGAGGGACAACTTATTATATAAAGCAGCAGTAGGCTGCTTTGTTTAATATAAGTATTCATAGATCATAACACCTTTATAGTATGAGACTCGTCTTATAAAAATAATATGGAGAAAAGCGTTAAGCGCTTTTAATGGTATGCGATTGAATTAACAAGTACTTTTTTAGACTTTACTTCATACAATTAAAAAAATATTTCATCAGTATATTTAAAAAATAACACATTTGAAATAAACATAATTGTAATCTTAAATTACTAAATTAAAATATGAAATGTGCGTGGTTTTGAATGCTTTATCTCTCCTACACCCTACTACCTTTCTCTATCGCGCAGACACTATCACTCATATGTCTTGTCCTTTCTAGGCGTTTAAAAATGATTGAAACAAATATATAAAATTACTTACGACGCAGAGGCGTGCGTTCTATACTAATCCTAGTTATAGTTGTGTTGAAGGAGGCTGTGTTACTCACACTAGTCCGGTCAATTTAGACATAAAAATAGTGATCAAATAAAGAAAATTCCGACAGAGCCAAATCTTCGTAGAGAACTTAGGTTTACCACAAGGAATAAAGTGTCAAAAGTCCCCATCAGTCTCGTGTGTGCTAAGGGAGTTATTCGGGGCCCAAGGTCAAAATTTTAGGTTTTTTGGATTTTTCTCGAAAACGGTAAGTTTTATCGAAAAAGTACTTCAGAGCAAAGTTGTAGATCTTAAAATTTTCTATAAAAATGGTCCTTTTTATTTTTTCTCTAAGACCCACTATTTCCCAGATATTGCGCTTGTAAAAATCACGTTCTACATAATATGCACACATTTCCACACCACCTGTGAGGTAGTGTACTCGGCGCGTTTTTTTTAACGTGGTATCCCCGGTAGGCCTATTCCACGAACCTTTATGACGTTATTTTCAAGAACAATAATTATTTAATACTATGAAGATTATTGTTATGGGTTACTGAGTTTAACTGCCGTTCTAACTTTTTTTTATTACTTTATTCTGACTCATACGCTTCATATTCAACTTCAACAATCACGTTTCACTTCAATTTCTTCTTGTTCTTCTTCTTCTCCTTCATATTGATGAATGCTTAGAAATTGTTCAAATGAAGATGAATCAGTTGTCTCTTCATCAAAATCACATGAATCTTCCTCTCTTGTATTTTATTGAACATTTGAGCAAGAGACACCGTGGCAATTGGTACAAGCTGGAGAACACTGCAACCCTACTTTTTTACAGCCACATTTGGCACTACAACCTTTCTTGCAATTGCGAAAAATAATGTTAAGAAGTTTTTCTGGAGCAGGGGGCCGTAGAGTTCGAATCGGTTCCAAAGTATTATTTATCAATTTCCAACCCCAGTCTTCAGGGTTCAGTTCATTGCCTTGCCATGTCTGAACTGGATAGTATACTCGAAATAAATGTTGAGTAGCAGATGCCGCAGATGCGACAAGATTGTACTTGCTTTTTGTTTCGTGTATTTTTTACAAATGTTAAATATCTGTACAACTATCTTGTCTTCCTCCAACATCGGCATCTGCTACTCAACATTTGTTTCGTAGGTACCTTTAACTAATTCACGCGATTAAGTCCGGAAATATATCTATTATGTACTATTTTGCTCCCTAAGTTAAAAAAAAAAATTGATTGAGCTTATTTACCTATGTATTTAGAATTCTATGAGTATCAGTTGTCTGGTTGCCATAATAGCGGATCTCTTCAGTTTGGGATCAGATGGTCTTGTATGAGTTGTTTGATATAAGTTAAATCTTTCAATATTGTTTCGTTACAGAGATTCTGTTAAAAACAAAAATGTAAAAATATGCCAAGGTTTCACTAATAAAATAAATGAAGTCTAACTGGAAATCATTTGTTTTTTAATTCTCAAAATCATACATAGGTTACACATAGTCATACATGAGGTATTTTATTTTTGGAAATAATTTGTTATTTGCGACTCAATAGAGGAATTTAGCAACTAAGTTTTTTTAATTACTAGCAATATGGGTCAAACATTACCGTGGCCTGAAATGCTTCTTGTAACCACTGTCGCCCTTTTGCAACTTGATTATATAATGAGATGATATGTATGATAAGCTGATACAATGCAGTCTGTCTAGACAGATTCCCGTGTTGATCGAACTATTTACATACATATTAATTAGTACGGAACCCTCAGTGCGCGAGTCCCACTCGCACTTGGCCAGTTTTTTACATGCTATATCTAGCGCCCGCGTTTGCCGATTTGGATGTATCATCGCGCATTTATTAATTTATTTGGTTACCTATTTTCGATTTCGTTCTACAAACATACATAACTAATAAATTTGAATTCGCAGTAAACTTTGGTTAACTGCGAATTAGGCGCTGGTCTGGTTGTTCACCCAAACCAGTGTTACCTAAACTTTTAACATAACATTTAACATTTTATTTTATGCAACTCCAAATCCATGACGTGGTGAAAATAAATATCGCGGAACCCTGATAACTTTTCGGTTCCGCAGAACCTACTTTGGGAAAATCTGATCTAACCAACCGTTTAGATGCATTGCATTAAATCATTTGTGACTTCAATGGTTCGCCCATTATAGTCACAAATGAATAACCTATATATACCCACTTGCAACAGCTATTTGCGGTGATTAAGTAAAGTTCAAGGACCTATTACTCGTTTGACATTTTTTGTGTTTATTATGCTTCTTGCGCTTTAAGCTAACTAGCGGGCGAACCGACCGCCCGCATAGTGCTCAAAAACCTCCATATCTATATTTATACATCTTTTATTTTATTAATATCTTAGTAATATTCTTTGTGATAATTAATTATGTTCTCAAGCTAAGTGAATTGTATTGTAATTCTTATTGAGAAGAAATATCTTAAACCTAAACTTAAAAACCTATTATATTTTACATTTTAATAGGAATCATTTCTCGCTCATTTTTTGAGAACATTTTGATTCTCTTAGAGATTCGCATTTTGATGTCGCAGGCCGAATATTTAAGTAATTTTTATAGGCATTTCTTGCCAATTACTTTACAAATACAATAATTGCATTTTTGAAAAATAGAAAAATTTGAAATCTAGACTCAGGAATCGAACCCGAGACTTCCGTAGCCAAACCGGGGCCAGAAACGAACCACCTATTCCCATACAAAATGTTCATGAGTTTTGTATCTGTCAAACATTTAATGTTTATTCTGTCGATACGGTGAACTCTGTCCTCAAAATAAAGAACATACGAGTATTTATTTATAGGTTCTGAATCGACAAGATATATCCTGAATATTCGGATAATCGCGTATTTTACATTTTTAAAATGCAGAATATTAATGAAAAAGGATTGACATATTTATTGGTTGTCAAATATTTATGCGTACGTTTGAATGAGTTCATGACCTCCTTTGGAAACTCTATGTTAGAAAGTGGAGATGGGCGATCCCAGCGTTTGTACAGGATAGCATTCAGATTAGTTAAAATGATTTTTTGGATTGATTAGTTCGAAGGGTTTTTATTATTATCGTAGACTCGAGGCACAGATTGGTGGGATACTTTTACAAACAACGGTCAATCATGTACCTATTAACCTGATAGGGAACGGTGCTTAATCTTGCTGAATTCTCAGATTACTTGGCCGCCAATGAGTCACAAAATTCTAAAATAAAACTCACCAATCCCTTCGAAATCTAAGTACATATAATAATATTATATAACTGAAGAGTTTGTTTGTTTGTTTAATTGTTTATTTGGTTGAACGCAATAATCTCTGGAACTACGGGTTCGAATTGAAAAACTTTTTTATTGTTGGATATTCCATTTATCAAGGAAGACTACACAGCGTTACGCTCTACCAATAGGAGCTGAAAATGTGAAATAAAGAAAAGTGTAATGAAGTTGCGCGGGTCAGCTAGTAATAAACTAAAACTAAACCGATATTGCATGAAAAACCATCGTAGTCATAAATAAAATTAGGTTATAAACTAGAAGAAGAACGGGAAGCCTTGTTTCCAACCGTCTGGAGACGCTTTAATAATTGTTGTGTGATGGTTTGGTTTGTTGTTCGGTTGGAAACGCCGACTACACAGCGACAAACCAACAGCAAAGCGCTTGGTTTTGAGAGCGCTCCCACCCACCAATGACGTTTGAGGTCAAACCATAATTTGGTTTACAACATCCGTCCACACTGTTGGAAACACGCAAGGTCACCTCGGCAGGAAGGCTTGTTTCCAACCGTCTATAAGACGCTTTGAAAGAACTTATCAAGTGACTTCCAAACGTCTAGAAGACGCTTTCTCGCAAGAACTTAACATGAGTTGAAAAAGTCATTCGCAATAAGGGTACGAAACTCATGAGGCCTACTGCAAAATATGTCTCATTGGTTGTTTCGACCACAGTGGAAGCCAGACATTGAGCATTTCTTAATTGTTTTTTAAGGACGTATAATAGGTCAATATTGTTCAGAAGATCAGGAGAATTAATGTCACTGTTAGCAATACTAACTAACATGCCTATGTCCGCCATTGATCTAAGTAATTGGAGAGAAAGCATATGATGTCTTCGGCAGCGGGCTTCATAGTTTGTATCATAGCACTTAGTTTTAAATTGTAGATATTTTAGAAACCTTTTCTGAATTGATTCTATTTGTTCATTATAAATATTATACTGGGGGTTCCACACCTGACAAGCATATTCCATTATACTTCATACGTACGAACAATAGATTATTTTTAGAGCTTTTATACTGTTGAAATTAGAACCTGTTATAAAAGCAAGTGCCTTAGACGCCCTATTTACGATATATTATATTCTCTATGTGGTGGGTAAATAGTAATTTCGAGTCGTGTAAAACTCCTAAATCTTTTATTGCTGTACTCTTGAGACATTTTGATCTGAACATTGTGATTAAGTTCTACTAGCTTCCGCCCGCGGCTTCGCCACTTTAAGTTTGAACTGCCATTTTACCCCTTTAAAGGTTTGCTTTAGGTTTTGTAGTGGATGCCTACATCACACCAACTATCTTTGTACCAAATTTCAACCCAATCCATTTAGAAGTGTGAGCTGTGTGTTGATATATCAGTCAATCACAGTTTCCTCTTATACCTCTTAAATACACAGATAACTGATCGCACGTGGCCCGTACCCCTAAAAACAAATGTAACGGGTTTTGAAATGGCTTCAGCGCCGTAGACCACCTACGGTGCTGAAGCCATTTCAAAACCAGGCTTATTCTGGGGGCTGGAACTAGTCAAGTTTTTTCTTGAACGAACAAAAGTAACAGCACAAGTTGGTGCTCCAGGTCAATCTTAAAAACCGAGCGACTTCCAAGATTGACCTGGGGAACCAACTTGTAACCATCAACACATACAAAGAGATGCAACGCGAATTTAGAACTCCTTGCGCTGCGCTCCTATAGCTCGCACAGCGCGAACTTATAAGCAATCAAATGAGCTGGATGCCGCAGTGCGATCTTAAGTCACTGCGAGCGGAGAGAAGCGCAGCGTGTATGCATGCGTATCTATATTGAGTCCACTACGTGAGTTGGTGGAAACAGCAACGTTTTAAAAGTTACTGCGCAAACAGGGCACAACCCGAACTTAAAAGTCACTACGCCCGCTGGCGAGCGCAGCTAAAACTTTCGAACTATTGAGGAAGCAGGGGCTGCAGAGCGATTTTAAGTGTCACTATGTGAGGAGACGGGCATAGTGCACTGTGCCCCTAAAAACCAACGAAGAAGCCATTGTGCGAGAATTTAAGGAATTGTTAGGCTGTCCTAAAAGTTAGTGCGCGACGAAAAGGGTGCCCTTACTGGCGGCACAGTGTTGACGGCCATAGTGTGAGCTTTGACGCCACTACGCGAGTAGGAGGCCCAAGGCAACCTTTTACGTCACTGCGCATACAGAAAGGCGCAGCGCAAAAGTAAAAGCCTCTGGGCGATCAGGAGCAGGGAGCAAGCCCTCGAGCTGGTGAGCACAGTTTGAATTTTGAAGCAGATGAGTGAGGAGGGGCCGCACGACCGTAGCGCATTCTTAAACTTCACTGCCTGAGGAGAGGGGGACAGAGTGAATTTAAAAGCCACAACTCTGACTAAGAAATTAACTCACTGCATGGACGACGGCTTCCAGCCCAATCAGAGAAGCCACTGTGCGAGCAAAGGGCGCAGCGCGATCTTAAAATTGCCCGCACGAACAGTGGACCGCAACGTTAACTTAGATGTCACTGCGCGAGCTGAGGGGAGGGACACAGTGTGAACTTAAAAGTCATTGAGGAAACTTTGACGAATGTACACGAACGGGTGACACGGAGTAAATTGCACGAGTGGAACGCCTAAACGCCATTGCAGGGGCAGGTGGCGCGAAGCTGTAACCACTACGGGAATGGACAGAACAAAAGAACAAAAACAGATAGAGAAACGCACTTTAAGAGCCCAGACTGCGATCGAGGTATCTACGCTCTGCGTATATCCGAACATTAATTTCATGTGTTTTTAAAAAATCCTGTTGCAGCGCACTTGACGCCTCCAGTCATTTCCACGAGGGCCGGTTCGGTCTGCTAGGCAGGTTCGGTTCTAGGGGGCGGGGCGGGGGGGGGGGGGGTAAGGTACCTTTGCCCCCTAGAACCAAACGTGCCCAGCACTCGCTCAATGTCGTCAAAGGTCACTAGTTCAGAGACCTTGTTTTAAAACTCGCGCAGTGGATTTTTAAGAGAGAGCAAATTCTGCATTATGTTCAGTTAGAAAAAAAAATGTAGAATCGGGGCAACATCGCTCTTCCTTTCTGTATTTCATATCCGCATTAAATTAATAACAGTGGGACTTATGTATAAATTTTATCAAAAGCTAAAGTATGTACTTAAGCATTCAGGTTCCAGGGGGGGCAGCCGCTCCCCCCCTGCCCTCCACCTGGGTAATGTCCCGTATAATAGATAGTCACACATAATAATAATAATGATTTTTTTTATTCACTTAAGAAGCAAAATACTACACTTGTGCGAAGTCGATTCTACATGTACATGTAATGCCTGTTCGCAAACAATAGGTAAAGCTGGAGAAAAGAGAGACAATGAAAACTTGCAGTCACTTTTCAAATTGCCAATGTTTACAATGTTTCTTTGTTTATAAACTGTATATACAGGTAAGGTGCTGCCACCTTTATATTATACACCATATAAGAGGACTGAAAAACAAGATGTAAAAAATATTAACAGTAGAATACATGAGATTGGATGTATCAACCTCAGTGGGTACAACATAGTAGGAGCATCCACTTACAATTTAAATATTAGGCCAAATTACTACTAATTATTGAATAAGTATAAATGTTTTGCAAAAAAAGAAAATAATGGCCTCAATGTATCACACAGAATCTTTACTTACAAAAGTAAATCGTTTCTTAACTAACACCTACTTAAGTGAAATTATCAAACGTCGACAACAGTATTCTCCTCAGTAAAATACAATAAACTGTACAATAAAATACATTAATAAGGAGCAAAGAATTACATCCATTTATACTAACATTTCAACTTTTGCCTTGCGTGATTATAACTATTTATTTTACGGGATTTACGCGCATTATTGACAGTCCACTTGTGACTACGGCTGGTACAGACTGGTCGAAACGTCAAGCAATTTTAAGGTAAATAATGCGCGTTAATTCCCGTAAAATAAAAAGTTATACAACCATTTATGTATCAGATGTCTCTTGACATATACTACATTCCTAAATTTATTTAGTGGTAGACTCGAAATGCTAACTGGGATTTTATTGAAAAATCTAACACCTAGTCCCGTGAATAAGTTATGAGCTTTATGAAACCTATTATATTGTATGTCAACCGCTTTGCCTCAAAGCAATATGCCGTAAATAAACAAAATATACTAGTCGAGCTGTTTCTACATTCGTAAGCTATCTAACTTTGCTGACAGCATACGAGACAGTTTTCATGCGAGACATTTTAGGTGTCCCACTGTAACCTACTGTCTGATACTGACAAAGCTAATAAATTCATTATCTAATACAAAACTAAACGAACAATTCTTGTATATATGTATGTATTTATATAATCTTAATCTCGGCAACGGCTCGTTAAAATCGTTGTTGATTTTCATGAAATTTAGTATGCGGGGTTCATTTTTAGAAAACGTTTAAAAAAAATACAGAGTAAAGCTCGATCATCCAGGGTAAACTAAACTTATTACATCTAGTTTTTTTTTGGGATTGTTCAAAAAAGTAGGTTGTTCGTTGTAAACTAATCTTGAACTAGTGCGAGTGTTCTATTTACTCCATTTTTTTATGTTACGATTAGTTTTGAAAACAAGAGATGTATATCAGCAAATAAAACGATGTCACAAAAGCTATTAATTATTATAAAATTGTAAATCATTAATATATATATATAAAAATATAATCAAAAATTGACCCTTGAAATCAAGATGGCGGATGACGCAATGGATTGAGTAAATCAAAATTTAGACTGCCAGTGACCATCTCCAAGGAATTCCGAAGAAAACTGCTGCTTATTTTTTTTCCGGGTCAAGTCCTAATTCAGTTGGACTAATAGAACTAAACTGCGTCCACTTCCTTATCATAGAAAAGGAGCATCCATCTGTTTAATAACTCTTTTAAGAAGCAACCGGGCAAGTGCGTGTCAGGCCACGCACTATGTAGGGATCCGTAGGCCCCTCCCCATCCGAATAATGGGTTTCAAAAAACGGGTTTTCTGTAGTTTATGTTTCATACTTACAACGTTATACCTCCCTACATAATAATAATTTTCAATGGAATTTGTACGAAAATTTTGTTACTTCTCATTTGATCAGCTGTTACTCGTAAACTTGTACAGCCTACTTAGCTGTGATAGTTTTTCTTTTAATTTCACTATTTACACTACTACCGTAATTTTTTTGATATACGCATCATCAACCATTTAGCTGGCAGGGGGACACTTGACTCTAAAAAAAATTTGCACTTTAAAGCATAATATTTCACAAACGGATTACTAAATTTAAAAATGGTCTTTACATCCCCTAAATGTTTTGAAAATACCTATCTAATAATACTCCACACGATGGGGTAGGTAAGAAAAAAATAATCATGTCCTCACTTTACATTTAGGAGAGGTACCCAAAAAAATATATTATTCAAGATTTTATTGTTTCACTTTGTTGGCGTATGTGTATCCATCCAAAATTACAGCCTTCTAGCACTAACAGTCTCTGAGCTATGTTGCGCATAGACGGACATGGCGAAACTATGAGGGTTCCGTTTTACCATTTTGGCTAAGGGCCCCCTTAAAATGATCCGCCTACATGAAAAAAAAAGTATGATAGAAATATTCATTTATAGTACAAAAGCATTTCTCCACCAACTATGTCCGTAATATTATTTTAAATATTTTTGTTAGTAGTTCTCTTATTACTCGAGGAATGTTTTATATACTTAATAACAGATTTGCTCGTAAAGGGTATCTTATTTCACCAATTTCAATATCGTAATTACGGACTTGTGCGATAATGTAATGTAAAACGCACGGTTTATCAAGATGCTCCGTCTAAAACGAATGGTCCTTTTTTAAATCTTAGCAAAGAGTTTTTATGTCAGAAAAATGGTCAACATTCTATGAATAAATTTAACTTTGAGAGATAAAATATAATAAATAAACATTTAATTCTTTAATTTAATACATTTTAACCATAAATTACAACCTGTCTGTCTATCTGTAACAAAACACAAAAATATTAATTTACTTTATTAGTAATACTGGCTGTTTTCGTACCTTATCCTTAAAAAAAAATGCGCTGATGCGCGCGCATCGCTAATTTGTAAACATGTAAAAATTATTCCGCGCGCTTTTGTTTTCGCTTTATTATTTTTAATTGTAAATGTTATTTATTTTCTCGCAAATATATTATAAAACTTCGTATGACATACGTGCGCTTTCATAATTACAGCCAGCAATATTGCCACGGCTGTAATTTTCAACTTACCGCACTCATATCATAATGTACTATTAACTGACATCAGATAACTATTTATATAATGTAGCGAGCTATGACAGTATCTTATTATTAGTTTAGTTGGATCCCTTTTTATAAATCTACTGTTTTCGGTAACTTGAGTGAAGAATTCAAACAGAGAACCTCCTTTTTTGAAGGCGGTTTAAAATGTCACCTCATGCGAGGATATTTAAAACACGTTGTAGTTGATCGGCGAGAGCTAACAGCAGCGAGAGTTACTAATGTTCGTTTGAATTACTAATCATACCATTATAAGAATAACTTAAGGTAATCATTTGTTCCCAGTATCGTGAAGCTGCTAGCACAGAATAAGGAGGACAAAAAACGCGTAGAAAAGGCACTAAGCGAGTCAGGTCTGCCCACAGGGAAGATTGACACCATCAGCCAGTCAAAATTCCAATTTGAAGACTTCTTCGCTTTCTATAAGAATCTCACACAAAGGACTGAAGTACAGAAGATATTTAATAATCTGTAAGTTGCTGTTCGCTTAGAAATAACATTGAATTTTAAAATTGCTTCTATTAAAAATGCAGTAAAATCGTTGTCTACGATGCCAATAATCAATATGACTGTGGTGGTACTCTGTGGCGCGGTGGGAGTATGTCCGACTGCTGCGCAAGAGGCCGTGGGTTCGATTCCCACACGGGACGCTATCTATATCCACATGTGTGGGTGTACTTTTTGTCAGTTACTTGTATGTTCCGCGGTACACCCGCAGTATGGTACAAGCCCTCTGTCGCGGGGGACTTTACGAACATACACGTCACGGGCAAAAAGTAGCCCGCTACTTTTTGTCCGTGACTAAACGTAGCGGGAAACGGGGCTTTAAAAAAAAGATCAATTTTAATATAAGAACAACGGATAGATAGGGCAGATTGAAACTGTCAAGAGGGTTTGTAAATTGACTTGTTTTATTTAAAACTTAACATACCTATAGGTAGAACATTAAATTACAGATGAATCCCAGAAGCTTCTTCATACGTTTGAAATGGTCAAACTGGGGGTCAATTCACGTATTTAAAGCAGTGCAGTTGCAGTTAAGTTTTGATTAAAACGGCCATTTTTGTATTCTTGTAATTTTGGGATCGATCTCAAATACGCTTGCATCAAGTATGCGTCTCGAGAGCGCAATAACGACATGATAGTACGGTGCGCAAGCGTTTTTAAGATCGATCCCAAAGTTACAAGAATACGAAAATGGCCGTTTTAATCGAAACTTGCACTGCAACTGTACTGCTATAAATACATGAATTGGCCTCCTGGCCGATAAGATATTTGTAGTCAGATCAATGTTGTATTAAGTAAAAAGGAGTAGATAGGCTACATAAACAACATTCGATCTTTAAAAACGGCAAACTTATGCATAAATAGTTAGATTGCAATATCACACTATTAAAAAAAGTCGTAAAAGTAGGAAAGTATGATTTAAATATCACGAGCAAAAAAGAGAAAAATGTAATTCGCTGCTTTCATCTGTTGACGCCGGTGATGCGACACTGACTTATAAACTTAGTCAATTGTCTAAATATTAAGGTGCTGTTTGCGTGCGTTTGCTGAGCGCTTGTAACTTATCCACACCTTTTACTTAAGTATCGTAATTTTCGTCTGTTGTAAGTCTTACTAATTGTAATTTAGTAGTAGTAGTTATGTAATAAAAATGTGCCGACACATTGCCGAACTGATAAATGTGCGAAAAGTTTTATGCAGCCGCGGGTACCTACTTAGAAATGGTGTATGTTAAGCAATATTTTTCTCTTAATATATACAAACTCAGTGATTGAAAGACTGATAACGTCTGCCAATTTTTATGCCATTGCTCTTGTCTATTGTACCTACATAGTCATCGATATGCTTGTTTATATGTATACGGCATGTTTGATTTTGTTGTAAGAAGGTTGGATATAATAGGTAGAGGCAAAAGTATTTTTTAGTGATCAAACGTCTTTTGTTGTACTGAATGTAACTGGCTGATTTTAATACCATTAAATGTTGAAATCCTAAAGACGCAATAAATTAAAAAAAAAAGTTCCCGCTATTTTTCAATTGTTTTTTAAACAAGCAAAATGAACGTACAGTACGATCAACGTAACTAGGCCGGACTGAAGTAGGCGACAAGTGGTTGCGCAGATGCATTTTTTGGAAGTAAATGGTGACAGGAAGCGGGGGGCGGGGGCGGTAACTAAACCAAGAGAATTAGAGATGCGATTACGCATTACATTGTCATAATTAGTATTACTAACTCATGTTTCTTGTGATTATTTTCGTAAAGAAATTGTTTTTCAAAGTTTCTTTAGTATTTACTGTAACTGTTCTAAATTTAAACTTTTATGAACTCATTTAAATAGTGTTTTTATATTTTTGAATTAAAATGTTGTTAGTATTTTTTATCGATTAAACATAATTTAATTCGCATCTCTATGACATGCGCGAAAGTGATAAAAACCTAACTTCAATCCGGTCAAGTTACGTTGATCGTACTGTATGTGACGAGGAAAATCGGTACATTTAAAAGTTTTATTACAAAAAAGGTAAAAACAACGACGAACGCCGCGAAAACATTTGTGCGGTTTACGGACCTAATGCGATATCAATACGAGTTGCACAAATTTAAGTGGTTCAAGCGTTTCAAGTCTGAAAATTTTAGTGTGAAGGATGAGGCTCGCTCTGGACGCCCTGTCACGAAATATAATATAATAAAATCAGTGCTATCTATAAAAAAGTGGAGCAAGATCGACATATTAGTAGTTACGATATTGCTGAAGAACTGGATAGATGGACTTGATCAGAAAACAGTTTTACCATCATTTGCAAAAGTCTGGGTACAAGCAAAAAAACTTATATTTGGGTACCACATGATCTCACTGAGAGAAACTTAATGCAACGTGTTTCCATTTGCGATTCTTTGTTGAAACGTAATAATTCCGACCCATTTCTTTAACGGTTGATTACGGTTGATGAAAAATGGATCACTTACGATTAGAATGTCCGAAAAAGATCGTGGTCGAGGCATGGACAAGGCCCACAGACCGTGGCAAAGCCCAGCCTGACTCGGAAAAAAGTGATGCTGTGTGTATGGTGGGATTGAAGAGGAATCGTCCACTATGAGCTTTTGCCGCCGGGTAAAACTATCGATTCTAACCTCTACTGTCAACTGATGAGGTTAAAAGAAGCCATTGAGAAAAACCGGCCGGAGTTGGTGAACAAGAAGGGCGTGGTGTTCCATAATAACAACGCCAGACCGCACTCATCTATAGCCACTCAGCAAAAATAAAAAGAGCTTGGCGGGGATGTGTTGATTAATTCTTCGTATAGCCCTGATCTTGCTCCACCAGATTTCCACCTGTTTCGGTCACTTCAGAACTCCTTAGGAAGCTTAAAGTTAACTTCATTTTGATACGATAAATTTAAATAAGCGTTAATTAGATTTAAGGATTGGATTGGTTTTAAATGTTAAAGTATTGATTTACTTCAATAAACTGAGATTATTTATTTGTTCAATTTAATTGAAATGTGCAGAGTTATATTCTTAAAAATGTCTAAAAGAACATTTTTTGGTTCGAATATCAAGTAGTTTGGATTGTTGAGTTGAGTTTTTAGGGCATCTTTATCCTTGATAATTCTATATTTACAATTCGCGGAAATAAAGGGATTTTCATTACTGCGCGGTTCCTACAACAACAACTATATCTTAAAGAAATCGAATGCTATAGGATATCTTCTAATATATAAAATTCTCGTGACGCGGTGTTTGTAGTTAAACTCCTCCGAAACGGCTCGATCGATTCTCATGAAATTTTGTGTGCATATTGGGTAGGTCTGAGAATCGGACAACATCTATTTTTCATCCCCCTAAATGTTAAGGGTCCCTCTAAATTTTTTTGTTTTTTTTTATTATTTTTGTTTTATAATACAGCATCAGAAAATACATACAACCCTAAATTTTCAACCCTCTACGATCAACCCCTATTTTTTATTTGTTAATTATAAACTTTAATTTACAAAAAACGGGCTAATTTGATGCAGACGAAGTTGCGAGGGTCAGCTGACGCTCGGTGTTTTTTAATATGCTTGTCATTTGTGGTTTGTGGGTTTGCCAATAAACTTTTATATGTCTTTATTTCTGATCCACGCAACTTCATTTGCGTAAATTTCCCCCGTTTTTGCAACATTTTTATTGCTGCTCCACTCCTATTAGTCGTAGCGTATGTTATATAGCCTATAGTCTTCCTCGATAAATGGGCTATCCAACAGTAAAATAATTTTTCAATTCGAATCAGTAGTTCCTGAGATTACTGCGTTCAAACAAACAAACAAACTCTTCAGCATTATAATATTAGTATTATTTAAACACCTGCTGGGCGCCAAAATTGGCGATTGACTCTTAGGTTAAATAAGAAAAGCACGTTTATTAGACTTCATTAAAAACTTTTTTCTGTGGTTCGTGTACATACTTTTGATATATACTAGGTAAGTACTAGTTTCGCACTAACATTAACGCTCAAAGTTTGACTTTTTTTTTATGTACGTGCAGTTAAGTAGTTCAATAAAATTGTTTATAACACATTTGCTCGTAAAGGGTCTCTTATTTCACCAATTTCAATATCGTAATGTATCTCCTTACGTACTTGTGCGTTATTGTAATATAAATCTTAGCAAAGAGTTTTTATGTCAGAAAAGTGGACAACATTTTATGAATTAAATTAAATTTGGGAGATAAAATATAATAAATGAACATTTCATTCTTTAATTCATTAATTTTGACCATAAATTATAACTATTTATCAACAAAACACAAACATATTAATTTACTTTATTAGTAATACTGGCTGTTTTTATGCCTTTGCCTTAAAAAAAGCGCTGATGGGCTGACTTATTTTAAAATGTTATATATTTTATAACATTTATACGTCCTTACTGAATCCTAGCAAAAGGTATAGTGCAGTGCTGGACTCCAGTTTTACCGCAACCATAGACTGTAAAGTTTATATCGTGTGTTGCCGACCCTACATTTCAGAACCTAACTAACTGTTCCTGTTCGTACAATTCCGTCACGAGCTCTGTAAACAATAAATTGAATACATGCTGTATTCTAATAATAGTAATATATTACACAAAAGGTCAACAATTTTTCCGAAAATAAATGCCCAGGTGATACACTTATAACTCATACTATTAATAAAGACTGTGGCCTCGTTGTTTAAAAAGGTCGTCGGTTGGATTGAGGCGACAATTGGTTATAATTGTGAACCCACGTTAACCTCATCATATAGTTGACTTTGATTGAGTCATTATTGTAATTGACACTTGCTGTTGTGATTGTGAACTGTGAATTAGTGATGATAACTGTTCTAATTCGTAATGGACATGGTAGTGTACGTAAAGTGGTCGTGGGTTCGGTTCCCACAGCTTTATGTAATCCAGATTTTTTTGTTTCGGGACTGGGTGTACTCTGTGTCCGTTAACCCTATATTTGTAAAACCTCTCACAACACAGTGTTTGTGCTAGTGCGGGGTACTGTCATTTAAAAAGAAAATAAACAAAGTCACCACTTTTTGTAATTTTTTTAAGCATATTTATGCTAATTTTATTCGTATTAATCCCCTTATCTATAACATATATATATCACTTGTCCTGACTGACTGACTGACTGACTCATTCATCAACAACCAAAAAAAACCTATTTTACCCGTCGGTATTCAAGTTAGATCGGTTGAAAATTTATTTAGCTTTTTCGTTTAAAATAAACAAACACGTGTTTCAGCCATTTTGGAAAATCAACCCCTAAGGGGGTAAACTAGGAGTTGCGAGTTTGTGTGAAACTCCGTCGCAAGATGGTATGAAATTCCGTCAGTTTTAAAGTTAGGTCTGTAAAATTACTTGGCGTACATGTTTCGGTGCCGTAGTTGGTAACTGCTACTAACTAGGGCGCCCCTAAGGTCGCGGGTTCAGGTCCTGTCTGAGACGAATTTTCCCTCTATACATTTAATAATAATGTCACCACTATCAGGTTTCCGAGTACCCGGTTTATTCCAGGTCAAAGTTCATAAAAATGTCTATTTCGACAAATTAACATTTAGAGCAGAGTAGAGTATAAAATATGCAACAAATTTTGCGTCAATATTTTTTCATGCGCTCAACCGATTTCGAGACAAAGGGCGGAGAGCGCTCAGCGCGCAGTCATACATATATACAGTAACGCGAGGTCCATTGTTAATTTCAATAATCAATATAATAATATATATCCTCTTATAAAGTTATTAAATCATCCCATTTTTTGCTCACGATACAGAAACAGAGTAGGTAACTCCTGTAAAATGAGGCCACATTCTCGGAAAAGACAATATGCCAACAGGATGTTGCTCATACCGGATGACATCGGTCAAGGTCGGTCGATAACGTGATACTATTTTCAGGACGGACGGTAAACCGCATTTGTCTGCTAACCAACTGGTGGACTTCCTCAACGAAGTGCAGAGAGACCCGAGACTCAATGAAATTTTGCACCCGTACGCGGACCTGCAGCGGGCTAAGGATCTTATAAAGACGTATGAACATAACAAGTACCACCAACAAAGATCACAGCTCACCTTCGACGGGTTCCTAAGGTTTGTAGTGTTACCATTTTTTTTAATATCTATCGGAGATCACTAATTGAATTCTCCTGTCACCGACATATCTATTTTTACTAGCTTTAAAGCCTTTTTTACTAGCATTTAAATTAGAGTAGAGCAGAAGTACATAATTGTTTAATTTTTAGTAATTAATTGCATTTATTGAAGTAATTTTTATAGGCATTTCTTGCCAATTATGTTTGGCTACAGAAATTTCGGGTTCGATTCCTGAGTCTGGACTTCAAATTTTTCTATCTTTCAAAAATGCAATTATTGTAATTGCATTTAATCATGTAATACCTGTAGTGCGTGAGTTGCAGTTAAATAGAACTACGTGTTATGTATTTGACTATTTTTAAAAGCGATTAATTTTTATTTCTTACTATGCAAAAAAGCGGTAACCTAACGTTTAATGTCGCAGATTCGAATCCTACCCATTATACTGCCGACGACGTGAACCCACTCCTAACTTAGCTATTTAGCGTAGCTAAAGAGGTTACCAGGATTCTAGTTATGTGGGAGGGTAGTAGTCTTTAAAGAAAAAGCGACGCAAAACCTTTATACGAGTTGCTGACTTTTGTGCACGAATCGCTCGTGTGAGTCTGGTTAGCTTAATGTATTTTTCTCTATTATGAGAGTCCTAAGATCATGAATTAAATTTATGTTCTATTTATTTAAGAAGTAAGTGCAATACTTGCTTGACAGAGTTGAAATAAAAAACAATTCCAAAGAAAAATATATCTTTTAGTTATTTGAAGTGGAGCAAAGAAATAATAAATCCAGGTATATGATGGTGGCAGCAAACGCTCGCGTTCTAAGACACATTCAAAGTGCATGGACACGATCGCAAGCGTGTGAATGTGCGTGAATGTGGGGTTAGGCTGCTTGTGAAAGGCTTGTTTGGACAGCCCCGGCCCGCCACAATGGTTGGGTGTATAATGTATTTAATAGAAAAGGCACCACATGGAAATTCATTGCGTAGGTCCGACTTGTGAAAGATTTCCAGAAACGATGTGACCTTTCATATTATTTCAGGTTTTTAATGTCAGAAGACAATCCTATAGTGGCGACGAGTAAGCTGGACCTTTGCGACGATATGGAGCAACCCTTGGCTCACTACTTCATCAACAGCTCTCATAATACGTATCTCACTGGACATCAGCTCACGGGGAAGTCGAGTGTGGAGATCTACAGACAAAGCTTGTTGGCTGGATGCAGGTTAGTCATTTCCTTCAACTTTATTTTCAACGCTGTGGTCTAACGAAAGGTTTTTTTAAATGTACTTACCTATTATTACCTTTTTGGTAATCTTAAACATGGCTTTACCTATTGTTTGCGAACAGGCATTACAAGTAAATGTAGAATCGACTTTCCACAAGTGTAGTATTTTGCTTCCTAAGTTAATAAATCATTATTATTCCTCTTTATTATACTCATTATCTTATTTCAACTCTACATTTAACATATAAATTTAAAAATATAAAAAATAGTGTCCCACCGGCATCGGGTACAGAGACCAAGCTACTGGTGGTTAGGGCTCCAGAGATAGGAACCTCCTCACAATGCGTGCCGTGTCGAGTATT
Source organism: Herminia tarsipennalis (assembly GCA_945859575.2). NCBI lineage: Eukaryota > Metazoa > Arthropoda > Insecta > Lepidoptera > Erebidae > Herminia > Herminia tarsipennalis. Next base: position 23,702,763 of record OX243834.2, on the reverse strand, counting down.
ATTATTATTATTTTATGGGTCTTAATCGTGTAGATATTTCTGTTAATCATTAATTTATTTCTCGAGGTTTCGACTGTATTTCAATGGGTTGAAAGTCACCATAGCGGTTGTTGATCGATCCATATCATCTTCTTAGAGAGGATGCTAGAATCCCACGAGTGGGAATATTATAAGGCTACATAATCAGCAAAGTGCTATGTGCTTGTCGTGTCGTTTCTGCATCCCATTTTGTTGAAGACTAATCGTTGTTATTACCTTATAATATTAATATAATATTATAATTCTTGGAAATAATACTTAAACTTGATTAATAGTTGAATTTAAGACTCTAGACCAGACCAACTAGTAGTAGTTTAAGAATATGTTATAAAATACAAAGGAGTGAGAACAACAATTTATTTTTCTTTCATAGAACAAAACTCCGACCTAAAATATAATGTAATACACATAATATTGTTGCAGTTATAATCAGTTAAAACATGGTTATTACACAATGGTTATTAAAATATGGTTATTACACGTGTAATCATTTCTGGACATCCTTTTTTAACCTTTGACGAAAAAGTAGGGGGTGTACCTGTCTGTCTGTCTGTTCGTGGCATCGTAGCGCGCGATCAGACGGGGCGTTTTAAGAAAACGGATATAGTCATGATGGTCCGTTAAGCCGTTTTGAAGATAGTCATTTTATTATGTCGTGTGTTGGTGGATTTTTAATGTGCACACTTGGACTTGTTTACACTTTTTAAAAATACGTTCTACATTGAATTTTTAGCATAACAATTTATTACAATGTTTATTGGCATTTATTTACCATTCTTAATAAATTTGGTATTATTATTATTATTATAACATGATTTAAATTATTATTTTGCTTATCAATGTCTGATCAATTATGTTTTATGAAGCACGCTGTAATAATTAAAATGTTTGTATATACACATAGTGACACTTTACTATTTGTAACAACTTTATTGTACTGCCTATGTTTTAACAAATAAATCATCAATCCCGGATGCCCGAGCGGAGTGTCTTATAATTGTTGATATTAGGAAATAGGAGTGCTAGCTTATATCTCTTTCTCTTAGTCAGGTCCTCAACGACCTTTGCGTAAATACATCGTCGTATAAATACCCACGAAATGTGCCTATTCTATTTTGATAGTTATCCAGCAACTAATTGTGTACTCAATCTATTTTGTATTCAATCTTCGCGTTAATAGCAAAATGGAACAATTTTGCGACAGAGGTAACATCGAATCGGATGTTCCCCAGCTACGACTTCCTTCTTCGCTCGCGCGTCACATTCCCTTCCACTCATACTGAATCAAAGCATCCAAACATTTACTGTATTTATTTCTTAACTTAACTTATTTTTTTAACTTATACTTAGCGTTGCATGATTATACAATATGATAAGAGAATAAATGAAATAAACAAGCTGACTCTTCAGTCAGCTTGTGACCACGGTCGGTGCACAACTCATCGACTACTTTACTCTTACTTTTAATCATATAATAGTTGGTAGGTATTATCGCGTTTATTCTAATGTTTTGGTATTATGTATAGGTGTGTAGACACATTTAGAGATTCGTTATATACCTACCCAAGATGATACCATGATACCGGGTGTTTGTACTAATTTTATCAAATTCTAAGCGCTACAATCTTGCGTTATTCTCTCCCGATTGCGTAAGGTGTAGGGCTGTTTTTCGAGTGTATGTGTGTGTGTATGTATGTATAGCTGTGTAGTACCGGCTTAAGAATAGTACCACCCCATCTGTTTTCGTGGGTGGCGTCAAGGCGACTAAGGGATTTTCCACCGGAGCTGCGGAGGACGGGCAGCATATTTCGCTCTGAGTATTTTAAGACCTCTGCGATGGCCAACCCGCTCGCCAAGCGTGGCGATTATGGCGATTTTCCGCCCCAGGATCTGTAATAAGTAGGTTCTACTGGGAAGACCCGTGCCATTAAATGGGTTGATATGTATATTTCTTTGGCACACTCTGTAGGATGTCTCTGTGGTGTGTCTCAAACTAAAATCCATCAATAAATCCATCAACAGCTTGATGGATTTTAGTTTGAGAGGTATCGTTAGATTCGTCTCAGTTGTGAGAGTCATTCTCACAACTAGAACTGGATGTAACTATTGACGCTTGACGTCCGGTGCAACCTGGTCGAAACGTCAAGCAAATTTTAAGGTAAACAATGCGCGTTAATTTCCGTTTAATAAATAGTTATAATCATGCAACGCGAAAGTTTAAATATTAGTATAAAACAGGCGGATTTTTAGCGACAAAATATTTTAGTTATTAATTTTAAGCAGACGAGGTTTTTCGTTTTGTAATAATTTAGCTTGTCAATGAATATTTAACAATTAGGGAATGTAATATTAACTCTATTCCACTCTAATCCAGTAATAAATATGTTACTACTTTTAGTTCCATACTAATCCATTACCGCAATGGATTATTTTCCACTCTGTTTTATATTTTCCACTCTTTTTAGGGTTCCGTAGTCAAATTGGCAAAACGGAATTCTTATACTTTCACCATGTCCGCCCTTCCATCCGCAGCTTAGCTCAGAGACTGTTAGTGCTAGAAGGCTGTAATTTTGCATGGATACACATATTACTTACGCCGACAAAGTGAAAGAAGAAAATCTTGGAAAACATTTTATTTGAGCGTACCTGCCCTATATGTAAAGTGGGGATGTGATTTTTTCTCACCTACCCTATCCAATGATACCCCGACCTGTCTAATGATACCCCCATCGTGTGGGATATCATTAGATAGGTTTTTTAAAACCGTTTGGGGGCTGTAAAGATAATTTTTAAATTTAGGGAACCGTTTGTGAAATACTAAGCTTTAAAGTGCTAATTTTTGTTAGAGTCAAGTGTGTGTGTCCCCTGCCAGCGAAATGAGTATGTTGGTGTGTATGTGAAAAAAATCATGGTATTAATAAATATAGTGAAATTAAAAGGAAAATTATCACAGCTAAGTAGGCTCTACAAGTTTATTTATTTAAGGAGGAGTTTTGTCACGCAGTGACTATGTCACGCCGTAAGGCAGCAACCATGTAGGTACTTAAAAAGAAAAATAAAAAAAGCCTACAAAATCTTTCTATAAAGCTGTTACAGCATCTCAGTCTCGACGGATAATGGCGAAGCTAAGTACAAATACCTAAATTGTAGCCCCACATCCACTTTATATCTCTTCGCTCAGCTTCATTCCGAACACACTCGGTCAAAAATTTGATGGACGTCTTCCACTGACCCACACTCCGCACAGTTAGGTGATCCTGATATACCCATCAAATATTTAAACTTATTTGACGGAATGTGTCCTGAACGAAGTCTCAACAGTGCTACTACCTTTCTTCGATTTAAATTTTGTTTATCGAACCATCGGTAACGAAGAGGTTGACATTGGATAGTTCTATACCAAATTCCTTTAGTTTTAGACCTCTCATCAAAGTATTCATCCTAAATTTGCTTGCAATTAACCTTAACCTCACTTAAATTTCACTATGTACAGGTAAACAATTAAAAGAAATTCCATTACTTATTGCTTGTCTTGCCACTCTATCTGCCTCTTCGTTACCAATGATCCCAACATGAGATGGTATCCATTAGATGACCACCTCTTTATTTAACTCACGGAGCTTACAGATGAAATCCAGGATAATGTAGGCTATCGGATATATCGGAACCGAAATAAAAGGGCACTTTTAGAGTCTGATAAAACAACAAACTTTCGACTTTCTAAGGATGCTATGTAAGACAACGCTTCCGAAATTGCGATAAGCTCACAGTGCATTAAAGATATATTATCACGAATCTTTAGCGGCACGCGAATGTGTTGCTGAGGGTCAAAACCGCAGCTCCACAACTATATTTTTCCTTGGATCCATCTGTATAAAGTGAATAAAATGGATTATAATTGTTATGCATATATTCCACAAAAATATTTTTTAGCTTTTAGCGCGTTCTATATGTCTAATAAGTTCTCTCAAATTAAAGTAACTAATCCAAGAGTCCAGACTATAAATTTGTAGCAGTAATCAGTTGGAGTGTATAGGATGTTCAAAATATTGCCTATGAATTTCTACCAATGTGGGTATCTTTTTACGTCTCCAATATTCATTTTTACTCATCGTTATGTTATTCTCAATCGATCTCGATCTGAGCCAAAATTTTGCAGCTAAGTATTTCCTACGTGTTTCTAAAGGCTGAATATACAGCTCACTTTGCATGACGTGGATCGGAGTGGTCTTAATAAATCCACCCACCACTCGCATAGCCTGATTTTGTACTACATCCAGTTTAAATGGCTTTTGACGCTGCTGTCATACAAATAACAGCAATAATCTAATCTGCTACGTACAATTGATAAATAAAGCCGCCTGAGGTGTACCGGGTGAATACCCCATTTTGTGCCCGCAAGAGCTTTGAAGACATTAAGAAACTTAAGTTTGTCTACGATAACCACGAGTAAATACGCAAACCTTTGTTTTTCTATGTGATATACTTAAACCTATATCCTCTACCTATATCGTCATTCCGTGTAACGCTTACAGCCTGAGATAAATTTTGATGACTAGAGTAAATCACAAAATCGTCCGCGTATTGTGATACATTAATGTTTTTCAGACCTTTGCATATATTTATAGTAGCCACGTTGAACAAAAGTGGGGATACGGGATCAACTTGTGCTATGCCCGTCCGCGTAGTTCGGTATAGCAATTCCTCATTATCTAATTGAATGAATAAGTGTCTGCAGTGTAAAAAATCCCAGTGATATCTACATACCAAAGCCCCTACCCCCAGATTGTTCATCGTGTTTGAAAGACTTGGTAAACTAACATTATTATATGCACTATCCATGTCAATAAAACATCCCAAAGTGACAAATCCTTTAGTAAAAATACTTTGAACTCTTGTAACCAGTTTAGTTAAATTGTCCATGCATGACCGTGACTTTCTAAATCCCACTGTTTCTGCTGAAAAGCAGCAGTTTTTCTCGAGGAACCATTGGCCTACGCGTAATAATTGTGCGGAAGACCTTGCATGGACAAAATAATAAGGCGGACGGTCTAATACTTGATATGGAATTGTTATCTGCACCTGGTTTTGGTATAGGAATAATGTTAATATCTTTCCATTGATATGGCACAAAACTTGAAATAAAAAACCTATTATACAATGCAACCAAAAACTGTTTAGCTCCGTCTGACAAGTTTTTAATCATGGAATATGATATACCATCTAAGCCTGCTGCTGTATCTGCTTGTTTGATGACAACTGTACATTTTCATTACAAAAACCGGGAGCTGCAGGAGTTACATAATCAGGGGTTAGGTTCTGCAATAATGATTCAGCTTTCTCACGGTTAACACTGGTCCTCGGTGATTTGTAACCTTTAAGCCACTTCATTTTAGACCACGTTTCGCTAGTTTATGTCACACTATCAATGCTGTTACAAAAATCTTGCCATGCTTTAGAACTTTCTCTTCGAATCGCTTTTTGAGCAACACTGATTTTGTTTTAGAATAGTCAAATTTTTTTTTTAGATCTTATTCTTTCACTTTGTCGGCATAAGTACTTACCCAAGTAGCAAATCAGTTATATTATATTCGAATTAAACGACTAACAGACTTATAGGGCTCATAAAACAGTTTCGAGGTAACCAAACAGTTGTAAAGGAGTATTTAAAGAGACGCAATAGTTTTTAAGAATATAAGTCACATTAACGTGTCAGGTAAACGTCATTTCAATGAAGTTACACGACAATTACAGTCCATCAAATCTAAGAGGTAGGTACCGTTTGACGTTTCATATTTTTCAAACCGAAACAACTTTGTTCATACGTACATTATTCAGTTTCGATAACCTTTTTCATAAAACCATGAATTTAGAAAGATTTCATTATTGTATCTAAAAATGTACAATTCTTAATATCTAAATGTAATTGAAAACTTTCAAACAAAGCAAAATAACACATATTTACACAGTAAATAATTTCTAATAGTTATATTCTTGACCTCATTACAAAGTTACGTAGTTAGGTCACTGCACGTAGTGTTGCGACTCTTCGGATACACTTGTATGCAAAAAAATCGTTTACATATACGAAAAATCGAATGTATTATTTACAAATTACACTTGACAACCAAACAAATATTTTTTCATGTGAATGGGATTTATCTCACATATTACGATTACATAACTAAATAGTTATGTAATCGTAAAATATGAGATAAAACCCATTCACCAAAAATACGTATTTATAAATCAAATATATTTGCTTCTTTAAAAAGTTGTCGAAAGCGATTTGTCGATTTTTGATTTTCGCGCCCAAATAAGTCGGGGTTTCTCGCGCTAACGCTGTCGAAATAGTAAATGGAGTCAGGGATAGTGTTTTTTACATTTATTTTTGTGTATGATAGTATGGGTTTGCATATTACAGAGAAATAAACAAATTTTTAACAAGCACATCCATTGATTTTATAATTACAATTTTTTCTTCTAAGTCTTATTTCTACGTCTAAAACTAATAAAAATAAGGTATGTAGAACCCATTCACAAAAATGTTGTTGCCTGATGTTATAAATTAACGACGTTACTGCGCGACCGCATAATGCACTGAATACACAGATACCCTAAAATAAATTAATTTAATTATTTTTAGGTCAATAGGCAAAATCGCAGGTGTCCAAGTCTCTACAATTTTTTTTTTCTGGCAACACTGCCAACTACAAGCGCACGCGGTCCGCTCGGTCGGTTCGGCGTCAGCCAGCAGTCTCTCGCCATCTTGGAAGCTGACTGTGCGCGTACTTGCTTTCTCGTTTGTGTTTTACAATTTGTGACTTGGCTATTACTTTTCTGGACTGATCATTCTTTATCCGTTTACCTTGGCAATATTTATACTGGACTCCGAACTAAGCAAGTGTTTATTAATAATGTCGAAAAGAGGACGTACTTTGAACAGCCAGGCTCGTGAATTGGTGGTGAAATTACACGAGTATTTTGAGCGTGAATCTCAAAATGGTGGACTTCTACTGCCAGTTACACAAGTTCGGGATCGCGTCGGTGAAGCTCTCGGTATTGGTAGCCGCACCGTTGGCAAAATATTAAGTGAAAAATATGGGCCTTCGGGGAGTGACAGTAACGTACTTCACACACCGAAAAAACGAAAAAGAAATAAACCTGTGACAGGCATCGATGAATTCGATAGTCATGCTATTAGAAACCATATATACGGGTATTTTACAAGAGGCGAATTTCCAACATTGGCAAAGTTATGTGCAACTTTAAAAGATGCCGGGCTGTATAAGGGAAGCATAGAGTCGTTGAGAACGGTAATAACAGGAATTGGCTTCAGATACAAAAAAGTTGACAAACGAAAAATTGTTATGGAGCGACATGACATAATTATGCAGCGACTAACATTCCTGCGCGAAGTTAAACAAATTATAAACTGGGATAATGTAATATTTTTGGACGAAACCTGGCTAAATTCCAACCATTCTGTGCCGAAAACATGGACTGATGATTCTGAAGCTTCGTGCTCGAAGGTGCCGATAGGAAAAGGTGGACGCCTCATAATATGCCATGCTGGGTCAGCGTCTACAGGCTTCGTGGAAAACTCTTTATTAGCTTTCCAATCCAAAAGCACTAAAGAGTATCATGAAGAAATGGACGCAGTAAGGTTCCGAGAGTGGTTCTTAAATTTATTACAGAATATCCCTCCTAACAGCACAATTATAATGGATAATGCCCCATACCACTCTGTGCAAATTGATAAAGCACCTACGTCAGCCAATAAGAAAGCAGATTTGGTGGCATGGCTGCAAAGAAAAGGAGTGGATGCCGACATGTCACTATTAAAAGCTGAATTATTACAGTTAGTGAAATTGCATAAACCACCAAAACCGACATATGTAATTGACCAATTGGCCGAAGAGCACGGGCACAAAGTCATACGACTTCCTCCGTACCATTGCCAATATAATGCCATTGAACTGATTTGGGCCCAAGTTAAAGGTAATATTTTATAATATTATAATAATAACACGAGTACTTCTAACATTTATAATTTAAACAATGGTTTTCGTCTGCTATCAAATAGTTACATTATTGTTTTACAGGTTATGCAGCAAGACACAACACAAAACCACCCTTCAGTGTCAAGAAAATGGAAGGTTTATTAAAGGAAGCATGTGCCCAAGTTACACAGGAAGATTGGAGTAAAGTAGTACAAAAAACAAAGAAAATAATAATGGACGACTTCGAAAGAGACGTACACTTTGATAATGTAATGGACAATCAACTGGTCATTAATTTAAATGACGATGATGACGAAGACGACGATACTAGTACTAGTAGTGAATAAAAAAATATCCTAAACATTTCTTTTATTTAATTATAACAATTGATTTCTTAAAATTCGGATATTATAGTAATCGATCTCTTAAAGTTCGGATATTATAGTAATCGATTTTTTCATCCCATCCCTATCATTCAATTGTCAGAACTGTCAAACGGTACTTCTTAGATTTGACGGACTGTATGTAACATGTCTGCCACAACGTTTACAAGGCTAGACTTTATGTCAAGCAAACGTTTCAGTCCGATAACAGTCATGAGCGGACATTTTTTGTGTAAATAAGAACCTTTTATAAAATACTTATATAACGATGTCCTATAATGATTTTGTAATTAACTATTAAATAACAAACAGGCGTATTAAGTCATATACTTAACGTTTATGTAACTTTTAGCTTGAATTGTTATTTTAATATGACTTGTATAAGTCATTTGATTAGTTTAAGGCTAATTTAGAAACTTTTTTATAACTCAATGACCATTTTCCTTCAAAATTCTATTAATGGATTCCAAGAAATGGTTTTCCATTTCTTGGAATCCATTCCACAAACCACCACTTCGTTTAATTCTTTTGAATTAAACGAAGTGGTGGTTTTAGAAATCAAGAATAGTTATATAGATGTTATAATGCAGTCGCCCAAAATCTAAAGGAATTATGGCGGATGTTGGAGGCATAATGTATTTTAATTTAATATGTGTTATTTTGGAAATATCAAATATTATGAAGGCCTTTAAAAATTTCAACCAGTATTACCATATAGTTTATCGAAAATGTTAAATTCCCAAGTATAAAAGCTCACCACTCTTCATTTTTCACCAGTCTCTGAGTGAAATAAATATTATAAATATCTAATGATTAAAATATTTGAATTACCTTTTTATAACTTTAAAAAACATACAAATCCACACCAGCACAACAGTCTTGAAAAGTGATTTACACGCAACGTATTTGTTGCTAATAGGATCACAAAGTAACTCTTTTAAGACTTATTAGTAGTTGTATGGAACTATTAAGCGACTTTTACACAACGTAACTGTGTGTAATATAACCATAAGACGACCTTTACACGACTTAATTGTTGTATATCTGCGCCCAAACCTGCGTTATATATACGTGTATAAGACTATTATAAAACCATATTCTTTCATTGAAAGTTATATAAAAAACGTTAATGTACCATTTATACGACATTATTTTGCTAGTTGGGTAATATGTGTATCCACGCTAAATTACAGCCTTCTAGCACTAACAGTCTCTGAGAAAAGGTGCGGATGGACGGACGGACGGACAGACATGGCGAAACTATAAGGGTTCCGTTTTGCCATTTTGGCTACAGAACCCTAAATTTGTAGTAATTCGGAATGAATTTGAAAAATTGAATATTCATTATAAGCTACAATATTGTTGTCTAATATTGCGCTACGCGATGACCTTGACGGTTGCATTGTAAAGCAGGACTTGCTTTGGATCCGTCTACTACGTCTTGATACTTATAGCCTTGGTCGGGTTTGATTATATAATTACTTAGAATTTGATAATGCTACTGCATCTTTTTATTTATTTTATATTCTCTTGTAAAGTCATCTTCTATATCTGTCCTAGAAAGCTAGTTTAGTGTCAGCTTTTATTTTAATGTGCAGAGATGAGTCGCGGTCTCCACTCAGTGTACCTTATCATCACCATATAGTGTAGGACGTAGGTACGGTCCGTCAATGTCAAAGCCGCAATGTACCTATCATATTCTTGACGGCCGTATGACCAAAAATGCATCGGGTGATACTTGCGAATTCTAGCGATTAAGATTTCACTGATTTTTTCTCGCAGCACTGGACTAGGGCAAGTGCTGTGCATGACCAAAAATGCATCGGGTGATACTTGCGAATTCTAGCGATTAAGATTTCACTGATTTTTTCTCGCAGCACTGGACTACCTACCAACCAGATTCCAATAGAATAATTTCCTCTTCTAAAAATACCACATTCATTACTCATATTTTAAGAAAACAATGCTAAAAATGCTGATAGTTTGGTCCGTAAAATATGTTATAACTATAACAGAAACAGTCGTATTTAATAACTCGCCAAGTTTTCACGGTATTGTTCTCATGATTGTTATAAAATGATTTACGAGGGCACGTCACTTTACTAGAGTAGAATCGTTATAAAACGTCCAATTTAGCAAATGTGTTTAACTGTATTTGTTCGACAGTAAATCATTTCTTAACTTGAAAAGCAAAATGAGTCTAGATTGTTCTTATTTCTTTATTTTTAACTGAACACATTTGTAAATAATATTAAATTAATTATTAATTCTGTCATCATCCACAGCGCTGCAGGACGGTACGTACAAATTTGAGTAGTTCGGGCCTGATTGAGTAACAGAGATCCAAATTCATACACTTTTTGACATTATCGTAATACACATGAAACGATAAAAAGAGTAGCTGCCTCAATCTATTCAACCAACTTCACTACATGATACAATTATAGGTAAACCTTTCGGGGTCTTATGGCTATGGGTTTTTAATCGCGTGAATATTTTACAATGGCCTAGTAGTGTACCCGTGACCACGTCTGCTGCAAATAGAGTGGCAATACTGTCTAAAACGTCGTCGGGCAGTAAAAAATATATCATAGTTGGTACAAATCGTGATCGTTTATTAACCTTTAACTAAAATGTCATTACATTTCAAATAGTGGACATAGCTACCTAACAGCCTGGCCACGGGACATTCGCAATAGTACCTACCGAGCAATTCGCGCGGGAGAGTGAAAGAACAGTATGAGGCAGTACAGCGCAAGCCACGAAGTCGAGTGGCAGACGCCGCGAATAGATATTGCTGAAAACTAACGAGTTTAGTTGTTTTCGCTGCGAATTCTATCTTTACTATTTTTTCCAATTCGGTTTAAACATTAAAAAGGATTTATTCGAAAGTTTCGACACTCATTCTGGTACACTCGAAAAAAAAATCTGGATACATTCTGTATTTCTCTTACTGGTTGTGGTATTCTCTATCTGTAAATATCGTTTAAATATTATGTCTTGAACCAAAAAACTACTATCTAAGCAATAAATAAAGATATTTCATTACTTTCTCGGCCAATCAGTGTCGCCCAGCCTGCCGCTTCGCCGTTCGCGCTGCCGATGCCCATGGCCAGGCCGCTAGAGGTTGACCACGACTGGTTGCAGTGATATCAACGGAGTTGACTCTTGCACGCGCTAACAGAGATATCAGCGGTAGTCTTCGATTGTTGCTGACTTATTTCCTACAGTTCCACCCATAGTTTTTTTTTAAAGGGTAAAAGATTTACTCTTTATTAAAAATATTACAATCTAACATTGGAGTTAATAAGTAATTTTAATTTGATTTAAACTGCTAAGATACTTAATCTAAGACATTATACATTGATTTTTCTTAGTGTCTGATAAATTGATAACACTTTGATCTTGTGTTTTAAATGTAAAGCACTGTCACTTTTTATAACTTAACAATACACTAACTCAAACGGCTTGGTTCTTTTGAGTCTACGTTTTAAGTCTGTACATTCGAGGAGTTGAATAACCTCAAGATTGACGTGGTGATGAAGTCTTGTAACGTGAGCTTCTGTAAATTTTCGAATACGAGATCTTTCTACCTACAAGAGGAATTCGTTGACCAAGTGGGTCAACGAATTCCTCTTGTAGGTAGATCGTTATTGCGGATATACCAAGATGCACTTACAATGTGTTGCTCTGTTTGGTGCAGCCCCAAAGCTGCACTCCATAAGTCCATATAGATATAAGGAGTTGTTTATATACTAAAAGTTTGCTACGTATTGTCAAATTAGACGTCCTTCCAATTAGCCAATACATTTGTTTGTAGAAAATATCTAGTTGTTCTCGTTTCTTCTTGACGTGAGCTTTCCAACGTAGTTTCACGTCAAGGGTCATCCTGACATATTTAGACGTATTAGCATACGGTTGGATAGTATTGCGGTTTCTTGTGAGTAAAATCAACATGAATCGATTTTGATTCATTGAGTTTTATAGTCTACTTTTGAGTCTAGGTATACACCTTTACCAGTATACACCTTTCTAACAGCTGTGCTTCCTTATGAGAATTACCTACAGTAATTGTGGCGGTGTCGTCAGCGAAGGTTGCAATAGTGTTGTTTTATAATTCTGGGATATCAGAGGTGTATAATAGGTGCAGGACCGGCCCTAAGACACGTCCCTGCGGTACCCCAGCTATTATTTCCTTATAGTTTTCTCAGGGGGTTGCTTAGGTTTTAAGATCATAATTACTTTTGCTACTTTCCAAATTGAAGGGACATACTTTAGCCTGAAAGTTGCATTGATGAGATTTCTTAGCTTAACTAGAGCTTTCTATGGCAGATTTTTGAGGATTTTTTTCCTGTGATAAGGTCATAACCTGGAGCTTTTCTAGTATTAATAGTTAACTTTATTTAATTTGTAACTTTACAAATGTTATTTTTAATTTGTCATGTTGTAGATTATGATAGGTTATATCTTCAGTGACTCCTTCATTGGGTTGAAAAATCGATTCTAAATGTTGCGCAATTTTTTTAACTTTTTGCTCATTGTTGGTAGCCCATTTTCCGTTTTCATCCCTTATTGGAGGGAGTAAAGGAATTGGGTGTTTCAGTTTACCCATAGAATGACTGTAGATGTATGGAATGGACTCTGAGTCTATATTATATCCTCTAATACACTCTCTAATAGTCTGTCGATAACCCTGATTGGAACAAACGGTACGAGCTTTATAGAAAAACACTTAGAGCTAGAGAATTCAATCATAATAATATGTACATATTAGCATACTATCATATCGTTGATTTCTAATCAACCCGTTACGCCATTATCTGATACGTGTAACTAAAGCGTTTTTAATTGTGTTACCAATTAGAACCATATCTAACACCGGGTTATCGCTGTTATAAATACGGATCGACCCCATTTGCCTTATAATTTAAGGATTTATATTTTTTCTAAAGACACTATTTGTAATTTTTCTTTAACAGATTTCAATAAAGTATGTTCTCAATATTGGAGTTGCAATACGCGCGCTCAAGCCGCAAGCTTGAGCGCGCGTTTGTATGTGTGTGTGTGTGGTGTGCATGGGTGAAGTTATTTCACGGTAACTAAGGTTTTATTCACTTTATTACATAAGTAACTACTAAGGAAGTAAAAGCAACGCTGCCCTAGGCTAGAGCTTACAAGAGCGGGTGTAAAGACGGCGTGTTTGCGGCGTACGTTGGTGGGTTTAGAGGGATCAAAAGGTGTTTTTGAATGAGTAGCTAACATGACACTCGATATGAACAATTCCCGAACTGTGAAGACATTGCATGTTTTGTAGAGATGTGAGGTAGGGAAGCGGTAAGGAAGTTGCCATCCAACTTTAAGGAGCGATCTTTGTGCACGTTCCAGATAAAAAAAAGAACCGCCCCACACAATTATGCAATACTAGATAACTGATTGGCAGAGTGCTAAATATACCGATCTAAATACTTGAGCATTTGCCACATGTCGAAGTTTTTTAAAGATATAAATTAACTTACGCGTTTTGGCAGTGAGGGCGGTGATATGAGTACGAAAAGTAAGTTAATCGTAAATTTGCACTCCCAGGTAAGTGACACAGTTTGTACAAGTAAGATTAAGACAATTGCATATTTTCTGCTGAAAAGGGTTGCAAGAGTGAGCTCTCAGAGCATGACGTAAAGGGGGTGGTTTCCCTGTCGCTAAAAACAAACAATAAAAAAAAATCTAAATACATTAAGTTTATAGATAAATTACACCCAGACACAGAATAAACAATCATGATCATCACAAAAATATTTATCCCGGATGGGAAACGAACCTCAAGCTTAGCAGTCACTTACCACTAGACCAACAGGCGATTCGATTTACCACGTTAAAGCCTCTATTCCAAACTATAGGCTCATATCAACTCATATGATGACCCACTGCTGGGCATGGGTCTCCCCAGTAGAACCTACTAGTATGTAGATCCTGGGGGTAATTGCCATAATCGCCACGCTTGGCGAGCGGGTTGGCGATCGCAGTAAGGCTTTAAATACGCAGAGGACGCTGCAGCCCGTCCTCCGGGGTGAAATCCCTTAGTCGCCTTGACGACACCCATGGGTAGAGATGGGGTGGTACTATTCTTAAGCCGGCACCACACGGCACTCAATCATTTCAAATTGTATCAATTTTTCATGAACTTTCTTATAGATAACTTTAACTAATATATATTTAAAACCTTTAAATCAAGTCTATTCATTTGTTTTTATGCTACATCATACCGTTTTCAAACGTTTTTTCAATTTCCTGTTTTGCACTTAAATTGCTCAAAACCCTATATTCAAAAGTGTGACTTCTCATAGTTTTCCTGTAATCTATAGGACTAAAACTTTCTTTTGTTCTCAGATCTATCAATTAATTTCTCTATACCTTTATAAAAAAAAATTTAATCTTTCTCCGAAAAATACGTCGAAATTGCTTTCGTCACTTCTTCATCGTTTGTAAATTTCTTCCCACGAAGTTCCTTTTTTCATTTTCGGGAACCAGGTCTGGACTATAGGGTGGGTGGTTAATAATCTCGAAGCCCACTTTGTGCAGGGGAGCCAACGCAGTACGACTCTTGTGAACAGGCGCATTGTCATGCAGGAGCAGGACACCTTTTATTAAATTTCCTCTTCTTTTTTCTTTGATTGGTTCTTTTAATTGTTCCAATATCGAAGCGTAGTATTCTCCGGTTTTAAACACACCTTTATCTTTGTAATCGATTAATAAAAATTTATTATGAGTCGCAAAAGATCGTCGCCATGAGTTTTCCAGCTGACTGTGTCACCTTAAACTTCTTAGGCGGTGGTATCCCTTTCTTATGCATGGAATTTTGCTTAGACTAAGGTTCATAATGATGAACCCAAGTCTCATCCCTAATAACAATCCGGGCCAATACGCCATCCTTATCCTTACTACAGAGATCCAGAAACGCACGTGAACATTCGACGCGCTGCTGTTTATGAGGCGGTGTGAGCATTCTCGGCACCCATCTTGCACTGATCTTTGTCATGCCAAGATGATCATGCAGAATTTTGAAAATGGTGGTGTCTGATACTCCAACCATTTCTGCAACTTGTTTCTTCTTCAGCCGAGCATCTTCCAGTATATTTTTTTCTACTTTTTCAACAAGTGCTGGAGTGGTCACCTCAATTGGCCGCCCAGACCGTGGGTCGTCTTCAAGTGACTCTCTGCCTTGCTTAAAAATCCCATGCCACTTCTACCTAAATCATTGTTTTTCCAGGGCAAGATTCCCCGTAAAGTAATGACATCTATTCCATAATGTTTTGAACGGACTTTCCCTGCTTAGTCAAGAACTTTATAACGGCGCGGTGTTCGATTTTCTCCATGTTTTCAGTTCACTTCCCGATTCAGTTGCTTGATTGCCGATAGTTCAAAGACTAATGACCCAATTAAGACAAAACTTGGTATTTATACTGACTAAAATGACCCCCACCACTTACCCCTATCCCCTCCATTCCGCGGACTTAAAAACGCACCCTCGTATTAACATGTATTCGATTATGTATTTTTGTGTATATTACTTTTTTTTTTTTTCTCGACTTTTAATACATTATAATTATTTTTATTTATCTAGCTTTCTACAATCTGCACCACATTGTAGAAAGCTATATAAATAAAAATAATTATAATATATTAAAAGTCGAGAAACACTGTAACCTACTGTCTAATGTAATTCCCAAAAAAACTGTTGAGTCGACAAAGCTAATCACCTCATTAATTAAAATTATACTCGTATTAGTACTTCTCACATTTGGCAAACTTATCTTTATACATTTAGTTTTTTTGGGATTTAGAAGTAGGTTATTCGTTGTAAACCAATCTTGAATCTTGGTGCGAGTGTTCTATTTATTTTCTCAAAATTTTCTAGTTTACGATCAATTTTAAAAATTAGAGAAGTGTCATCAGCAAAAAGAATGATGTTACAAAAGTTATTAATATAAAATGGTAAATCATTAATATATACCAAAAATAAGAAGGGACCGATGTGATTCTAACTGCATAAGTATGGCCTTTTCGAAAATTTTACTAATAGCTGGCACAATGGATAGTGGTCTAAAATTAATAGGGTTGTTCTTTGATCTGGCTTTAAATAATGGTATTACTTTCCTATGTTTAATCAGATCAGGGAATATGCCGGTATCAAATTAATTCACAGTATAATTATACTGTGAATTAATTTGACTGATATACCCCATAAATCAGCTGTTTTTTTTAATTAAGTGACTTGAATATTTTAGTTATGTCATCAGTCAGTCAGGACAAAGAATATATATATATTTATTTATTTTTTATTCAAAAGGTGCAAAGTAGGCCAAACACTGTAAAACAAGGCTTTCCAACCTGGATTGCCTAGGGGTCCACAGCAAAATACAATTAATAAAAATATTAAATAATGATTAGTACCTGGATGACCGAGCTTCGCTTGGTTTTTTTTAAACGACGCGTAGTTTCGATTTATCGCCCCGAAACCCCCTCTGCCTACTAAATTTAATAAAAAATACTGAAGCTGTTGCCGAGATTTAGGTTATAACTAGTCCGGCCAGAAATACTGCTACATAAAACTTTTTTTCAACTTTTTAATTACTTTGAATTTGGAACACGTTTATTATTTTTAAAAGTTCTTTCGATTTCGCGCCATTTCACATATTTTTTTCGTGTTCATTATCAAATTACAATATGGATTGGGGTGTTAAAGAAAATAGGATTGCGGTGATCGCCTTACACAAATTGGGTACGGAGCCGTCGGTCATATTTCAGAGACTTTAAAAGCTTGGTATCAGCCGTATGTTCGTATATCGTACTATCAACAGGTACAACAACACTCTGTCGAAGACCATAAAAGATCGGGGCGGCCGCCCTGAAGCAAGCAGTGGCGAAATTCCCAATGGGAAATTTCGCGTGCGTAAATCCATAGATTCGTGGCCAGACAGATTAAAGGCCTGTATAAAAGCCAAAGGTGGCATGGCCATTTTGAATAAAATATTGTTTTTATTTTTTGCTGAGACTTTAATTAATATTTACTTAGAAAGTTTAGTAAAATTAGATTACTTCCTTAAAATAAAATTGCATTTTTATTTGTTATAGAACTTATGGCCGGACTAGGTGTATATATATATATATATATGTATATTTCTTTTCGGCTTCCCTTTGAATTCTAGATACCTATTTAATATCGTATGAAGAATTGTGTCTAGCTATTATCGAGTTACCTTAGGATGCCTTTAACCCTTTGCCGCTGATATATACAAGAATTGCTCGTTTAAATAGGTATAAGATAATAAGAGTACCTATCTTCGCCACAGAATATTTGTGAGTATTTTGATCGATCTATGTGTATTAAAAAAAATGCAGAAATAGAGTTTGAGAAAAATTTATGGATCTTATTAAGCATTTTCAAGCCATATATATTTTTTTTTAAAGGCAACTAGGTTAGTGTAAACAGCGCTACATTATTAGAAAACAAAAAAACCCGACTGCTTTTACAATAATTAGCTGAAATATTTTGCAATTATTAAAAATCCATATTTTTTTTTTCATTTTTGATATCCCAGTTGCCACTCTCACAACCGAGACAAATCTAACGATACTTAAACACTAAACTACTAAAACTTTCAAGCTAAAATCCATCAAGCCATTTAGGCTCTAGAGCGTGCTAATGCATCGGTCTCGCAATCGTGAGGTCGCGGTATCGAATCCTACCCATTGTACTACCGACATGAACCCACTCCTAACACAAGCCATAGAGCTTAGCTGGAGGGGTTAACAGGATTGCTAGTAATGTGGGACCAAAATCCCACATTGCTTTACATTAAACAAAAAGTAATATACATTCATACATACAAACCTAAAAACCATAACCTGAAAAACATAAGGTTTTTTATTAGTTAGTCGCATGCTATGATTTATAATTACTGCAACTATTCTGTGGCGGTAATAAATTTGGAATAAACCTCCCTCCGTCGGTGTTGACTTAATGGCAACCATTTTATCCCCAACACTTGGCTGATGTTGGGGATAAAATGATTTTTAAAGTAGTAAGAAACTGTAAAGGGATCAAACAGCTCAGCGTACGCGTTAACTTATACAGACCGAACATAGTTCTCTCTTCGGATGGTCTGCATATTAAGTTACGATTGAATATGATATAGCTAAATAAAATGTTCTTTTGTACACAGATGCGTAGAATTAGACTTCTGGAACGGCCGTACAGACGAACCGGTCATCGTCCACGGCTACACACTAGTCCCCGAGATCAATGCTAAAGAAGTCCTGGAAGCGATAGCCGAAAGCGCCTTCAAGACGTCTGACTTTCCTGTGATACTCAGCTTCGAGAACCATTGCAATCCACGGCAACAAGCAAAAATAGCTAATTACTGCAAAGAGATATTTGGGGACATGTTGCTAGATAAACCTCTGGACACACATCAATTGGAACCAGGTGAGAAATGCTCGTATTTCGAATAGATCGATTCAATTAGCTTCGTTAAATCTCATGGCGTCACTATTGTAGAGACATAAACAATTAATTCCACAAAAACATGTCAAGCCAATTGACGCCGAGACGAGTAAGTAAATATTACTACCACTCTTAAAAAGTTATCAGGCCTTATGAAAAGCCAAGTTCCTAACGCCACGCATTTTGACTACTATGTAGGGTTTGTAGAGAATTTATGACTAGGATTCACGCAGAACGCTATACTATAAGATAGAAAGCCAATTAACTGTTCGCGCCCTAAGCGCGTACAGTTAGGAGTTTGGCTTTCCAAAAGATCTGATAACTTTTTAAGAGTGGTAGCAATATCTACCTCTTGTTTATTCGTTTTGACGTCAATTTACATGAAACTGTTTTTGGTGGCTTCTCATATCATTTTGTTAGTTACACACTTGTCTTAGTTTTAGTTATTTAAAAGAAAATAGACATAATGGATGTCTATTTTCTTTCTCTTCTTAAACTAAGTTAAAACTCATATACCTAAAGATAATTTTTCATGACAAGAAGTTCGTCAAAATAGAGATTTGTCATATGTTATAACAAGTAATGCGTTTCGTTACTGATAGTTTTTTCTTAAATTAAATATTCTGAATGAATATTAAACTAACATGAAATTAGGACTTAAAATGATACAGTAAATACAAACTTCTATTAATCACGATGATTTATAAAAATATATTATCTGAAAATATTAAGAATATTTATTCAGTAAAAATAAAACATGTAATATATAATAATGAAAATAAATTTAAAATCACGCGTAAGAAACCAGAGGAAACATTGTTTGTATGTTTGTAATAGGTAATGTTTTTGAAGTGAAAACTTCTTTAGTGGTTATTAGTTATATTTCGG
Organism: Herminia tarsipennalis; assembly: GCA_945859575.2. Taxonomy (NCBI): domain Eukaryota; kingdom Metazoa; phylum Arthropoda; class Insecta; order Lepidoptera; family Erebidae; genus Herminia; species Herminia tarsipennalis. Next base: position 23,682,949 of record OX243834.2, on the reverse strand, counting down.
GACTTAATCGCGTGAATTATTTAAAGGTACGAACCTTTTAACATCGGGTAAATAAAAGGTTCGTACCTTTAAATAATTCACGCGATTAAGTCCCGAAATATAACTAATTCTTTAGTGGTGTTACACTTTTTTGGTATGGGTAAAAAATGTTAAACTCGCGTCAGGATCACAAAATTCGTCTATCACGTGACCCTGATGAAAATTCGGAAGGCGGAGGGAGAGCCATTTAGCTGAATTCACTTACTCTAACAAAAATTTTGCACTTTAAATCTTAATATTTTACAAACGGATCCCTAAATCTAAAACTGGTCTTCACATCCCCTAAACGTTTTTAAAAGACCTATCTAACGATACCCCACACTTTTTTTTAGTACTTTTTAAGAGGAACAAATCCTTCAAACGTTATTGTTGGGTAACTTTAACCGTTTACGCAGCGCACGCAACGGAAGTTCTTAAAAGGAATTTTTTGCAACATTTTCATTGCTGCTCCGCTCCTATTGATCAAAGCGTAATGTTATATAGCCTATAGTTTTCCTCGATAAATGGGCTATCCAATACAATAAAATATTTTCAATTGGAACCAGTCGTTCCTGAGATCATCGCGTTCAAACAAACAACCAAACTCTTCAGCTTTATAATATAAGTATAGATGTCGTTGGGCACGTCTAACCCTCGTGACGTCAGTACGCCAGCCGCTCAACGGCTCACTCTTGCCATACTGTGTCCCTCACTTATTGCTATTAGATGTTCCCTTTTCTCGACCACAATAATTAAAGTCATACGTGAATCGTTGTTTTTTTATGTTGTAGACACCCACTAAGAAAGAATTTTGGAAAAAGTTTTTCGTCCGGTAAGGAAATAAAATAGGGTTTGCAAGTTTGTATGAAATTCTGTCAGTTTTAAAGTAAAATTTTGTATTTGACTTTTTCGATTAAATAAAAATACACATGTTTCAGCGTTTTTGGAAAATCAACCCCTAAGAAATAATAATAAATATGAAAATCTTGTAAAAGAAATATTATACAAAATTAAGGCAGTAAATGCATAATAATATATAATTATGTTCCCACACGGTCATCTGATCCCAAACTAGGCAAGGCCTGTACTATGGCAACCAGCCAACTGATAAACATACTAATAAAATATTATATTTCTGCATACATTTTTTTAAATGAAATAATAAATTTAAGTCATTTTAAACGGCTTTTACAAAAGAAAATATACAAATTTTGCAGTAAAGACAGAAAAAATCTTAATTCTTAATAATAAAATTACAAAAGGTAATTTATACAAATAGTGATAAGTCTAATTAATTGCAATTGTTATTAGCTATACCCTGAACTAGGTTAAATATACACCTGTATCTCTCAGGTGTTAACTATAAATATAAAGGAATCAATGTTCTAAATGACATAAAAATATCTACTTAACCACATACATATTTTCATGAACAGATAAAGTAGAAAAGAAAAGAAAAGAAACATTTATTTGTTGAACCACATAAGTCATAGCAATAAACAATTACATAAAATATTAAAACAAAAAGAAATAATAGAATATAATAAAAAATAAATCAATTAAAAAATAGTAATAATAATTAATTCGGTTGGAAAAAAAAAGGAAAAGAAAACCATATTAACAAAAGCTGTGCCTCGCGGCTGCAACAAATGGGTATCCAGTTCAGCATTTTGCCAAGCTGACAGAGCCTGGCGCTGGTTTTCAACGGGAACCCCGAAGTAAATGAATATAAATAAAAAAACCGGGCAAGAGCATGTCGGACCATGCTCAGTGTCCGAGCCTTGAACAACAGAAGAGCGTATGTTCATGGCAGTTACGCCCTATTGTTGAGAAATGCTGTTTTTATGGCAATAACTCAATGACCGTATATTATATCTGCTCTTATCCGAAATAATTCTAGTTTAAAGTATTTCTTAAGCGCTATCTTTGTGATTACTCTGTGCTATTTTTTCATATTTTTGGTTACACGGTTCAGAAGTCAAGGGGACACGATTTATGCAACTTTCGGAGCGATTATTTCCAGAAATATTAACTCGAATCAAAAAAAATATTAGAAACCTCAAAATGGTTTTGAAAGACCTGTCGAATGATGTGCCAAATATTTGCTGAAAACCTTTTTTTAGCTTCTGTTACATGTATGGAGTGCCCCCCATAAATATATTTATTATTATTGTTTAGCTATCGAACTCAGTAGCGGCTACTATTTTACATCTTTTCACTTAATTTCATCTAATTTCATCAAGATTCATTGAGTAGTCTTTGAGTAAAATGCCTGTGACGTACGGACGGACAGACAGACAGACGGACATGACAAAACTATAAGGGTTCCGTTCTTGCCATTTTGGCTACGGAACCCTAATAAAATGTTATATTACGCTGTACATAATCTATTACACTAAAAAAAATTGCATCGTTTGAACTGTAAATGAGGGCAAACATTTTTATATTACGTACTTTTAACAGTGGTTTCAATAATGCAGCGCATAGGATTATTTCTAGGTCAATATGATGTTTATTTATTAGTAACAAAATATATGGATGGCATTTTTCAGCGTTTTAGGAAAATCAACTATTAAGGTAGTAAAATCATTCATGCGGGTGAATGCTAATATAAGATATGGATGTCGGTTTTGAAACAGGTCAATATGATAACTTGCTTTATAGATGGGTTAATTGTTATAGGTTTTCAAAAATCACCGTTCTTTTGGCTGCCGAGATACGAATGTATATATGCAAAACCTATAACATATTTGTGTGCGCAACTATTTGTAGCAGGTAGAAACTTATTAAAAACAATATAGTGTTATTCTTATTGAGCCTATGTCATTTTAAACATATCTTACGGTCGTGTATCAAAATCAATCAATCTTTGCAATAATAAAATAATAGTATAGCTCCTAGTGGGTTTCATGATTTGCGATTGTTTTCATTTCTTGCAGGTTTGTGGGTTCCAATGTAACATAAACGGCACCAAAATCATACACGTAGGTTAGGAGTCGAGTTACCGTGCTCCCGGAACACCAGGGCGAAAAAAGGAACACAGATAGGTTTTAGTCAGTAAGAGTCTGACACGCCCTCCCGCTCGTGCCCACAGCGAGAGAAGTCATTTGATGATTTCCCATCTATAAAAAAAGGGTTAGGAGTCGAGTGCGCACTGATTGCGAGAAGCAATGTGACGTCACAGCGGTACACGACCCCGCTCCGGACGGACCTATTCTAAAGAACTTTATAATAAATTCGGAAAGTACATTAGTTACATATCCAAAAATAAATAACCCATTTGTTTTGTTTTTAATAGAGTATAACTGTAAGGTAAAATCAAAAATTACCTAGTGCCATTCTTCATTGTTTCGGGATTGCAGAGTAATAAACTATCTTCTTTTAGAGAGAGAACAGAACTGAGAATAATTGTGCTTTCAGTAAAAAATAAAAATCCAGAATGATTTAATGCAGCTGTTGTATAATCGCCACTTTTTAGTTTGTCGGTGTGACGTATTCGCTCAATACCCTTTCCATACAAACTTTCATCCCCCTATTTTAATAGGTAGGGATAAGCTATATTAGCTATCACACCAAATTTCAGCTTTCTATGACTTCAAAAAGTACCCTGCCAGTTTTGGTGATCATCAGTCATTGAGTGACGAAATCTGGGTATCATAGATATTCATCAACTTGGCCGGGGTACTACCGTGCCCCCTGATTAATTTACAAATGTATCGTCTGTAAAAATATACAAAAAAAATTGGGCAATAAATACATACCAAACATTTTAATCCTTGTAATAAAATTAGAATAGATAGAAGAAGAAGAAGAAAAGTTACTTTATTGCGATGTATATGCCATACAAAAAAAAAACCTTAATTGAATATATACTTTCAATTAAGGTTTTTTTTTTGTATGGCATATACATCGCAATAAAGTAACTTAATAATAACACGCATATTCATATACAATGAATTTATATACAACCTTAATAGACAATATTATTATAGTTTGCACGTCATAACTATGACAATAAATGGTCCCATGCAGCATAAATATTGCGAGTTTTGCGACAAACTTGCAACACTGATTTTCAATGAGACCACTTACTTTAAAAATGTATTATTATGAATATTTGAAGGTAGAAATTAAAGTTGTCTAAATAATTACAATCGTTATTAGCTTGCCAGTACTAGGTTGAACATGAACGCATTTTTTAGGTGTTGACTATAATTAAACCTAACAGGATTTCAATTTAATTAACAACTATAAAATGTCATAATTATATCCACTACGGTACATAATATTACAAAATGTGCATTATCATTTTAATATTAACAGCATATTTTCTGTGTCATAATTTAGTTGCTCTAAATATATTCTAGTCAACAGGTTGAAAACGTGTCAATTTTAGCTGTGAATTGAAATAAGTACGTGCGATAGAATCTTGAATGTTAATCGTTGAACTCGTTATGACGTCTAGAAAAGGCTTTGTGCAAAGATTTTAAACCCGCTCATAAATTATTGTATTGCATAAAATATAAACAACTATAGTTCTCACAGTCAAAGTTTACAATACCTATACTATAATATACAAAATTTGAGTATTTTTTAATGTATTAATCTGGAATAACTTCTAAAAAGGGCGATTAATGTAATTTGAAGAACATTGTTTATTCAAGGTAAAATACCTTGTTTATTGCCCGACGTTTCGACCGTATTGCAACGGCCGTGGTCACGGGAAGACTCGATTAAGACCCGTAATATATATATTTTAATAATGTGTACAAATCGCGAAAGTTTATCAACATTTATAACTACCTATTACCACAAAATATGCATCTTCCTTAAAAATATTTGAAATATAAGCCGGTATAGGACATCATAATCTAGAAAGAGCACAGAGGGCTTTGTTGAGGGTGTTAATGTGCAAGCCTGTCAAATTTCCTACACCTCAACTGTATGTTATTTCTAAAGACCTAATTGTTCGACAGCTGTACATCTTACAGGTTATCCTACGCAAACATACTGAGACTCCGTATGATAAAGACTTTGTTCAAAACACGTCGATCGGATAGGGTATGTAATTTAGTTACTACCCAAACATGCCTTGCACGACGCCAGTATACTACCCGAACATGCCTTTTTATATAAAATAAACAGGCTACTAAATATATATCCCTTTACACTTACAATGTGTAAAAATAAAGTCACGACCTGGCTAAAGTCCCAATCGTACAACAACTGCGAAAAACTAATACTGTGATACTGTGAAACTAATATATACATATAATAATGACAACCATGGTTGTCATTATTATATTTCATTAAGTACTACTATATATAGTTAAATTTGTGTAAGTATGTAAGAATTATAAATTATATATTTATTTTTAGTATATATGTATCACTGTAAGTTTATCCCTTCAATAATATATTTGCCAAAACTTATCTATAACATTAAATATATTTCTCTAAGATTATAACACACGCACTCACACTCACATACACACGCACTCATATACATACACACACACAAACACACAGTCACCACTAGATTAAGTATACTTTTTTGCTACTATTTTGTTACTATCTGTTTTGAAAGACAATTAAGAATATGGGCGCTAATGGCTGCGTCACAGTTTATACTATTGCAGCTATTAACGTAACTTATTCTTTGCTAAATGGCAATAAATAAATAAATAAAAAAAAAACATAAATTACCCATTATACCTACAAATTTCCCGGCAAACGTAGTGTAGGACGCCCTCAGGCCAGGTGGAGTGATGATTTACGCAAAACGGCTGGATGCGAGAAGCCGAGGATAGAACAAAGTGGCGTGCAATTGGAGAGGCCGATGTCCAGCAGTGGACAGCGATAGGCTGATGATGATGAAAATACGTACATAGTTTTTTTAGGGTTGATTTTAATTTCTATTAGATTGTATATCTAATGTGTACAAATAACGAAAGTTTACATTATTACATTAACATGACATAAAAGAAAACAATTTATTAGGAAACAAACGTGCTCCGTGTTTAATATTTTCTTAGCGACTGTACATGCGCGAACTTCCCTGTTGGCTAACTTCAATCCGGTCAGATTACGTTGATCCTACTGTAGTTTTGTTAAAATGCACATTATTATATCTATTACATGCACAGTAATTGTTATATTTTAAGTACCTACTTTGTAATAAAAAATGAAAATTAGATAGATAATTGAGAAAATATTTATTTCTTCTTTCCTATAAAACTGTTAACTTTTTCTTTTTGAATAAATTTCCAAGAATATTCTAAACAATTGGAATGGTTTACTACAATGAAAATAAATTATTCTCAGTAATCAGGCAATAGTACGTCATAACGAGATCTGAATAAATGTGTTATTCCATAATTTAACGTCTGGAATAATTTATAAAGCGTCTTCTAGACGGTTGGAAACAAGGCTTCCCGCCAAGGTGACCTTGCTGGTTTCCAACAGTGTAGAAGGCTGTTGCAAACCATGTACCAAGTTTGGTTTACAACAGCCGTCTACACTGTTGGAAACCAACAAGGTCACCTTGGCGGGAAGCCTTCTTTCTGCATTATTGTAATTAACTTCAATCAATACTTTATTTAAATCTTAATCACAGTAGGTAAAGAAGCTTTAACCCGAACAACATAGAGCTACATTTAGAATGTCATCAGAATATATCGTCCCAATGCCTAGAAAAGTCATTGCTTTAGTTGTTCTTACCAAAAGTTTAGAACGTTAAAGAAGATTTTATTTGAAAAGATAGATTATAATGTTGACATTGCATCAATTTTGACTATACTTACGTACTTTCATGCTAGCACATCACGCTCTGACCAGGCGCTCGGACAAGGCACTCGGCCTCACATACCTCGCAGTTGCCGCCGAAACATTCAGCAATATGTATTCATTGTTGTGGGCGAAATCACAGCGTTAGTGTGTGGTACGGGGTGTAAAATAGCAGACGACGCAGTCTGGTCAAATCAGACTTATTTTTAAAATGTTATGAAAGGACCCTAAACACTCGGCTCACAAAGACGAAAAAAGTTTAATGCTTGGGGACGTATCAGCCAAGCCTACAGCTTCAAACGCTCGTGCTTTTGACACGCGCGATTAAGACATCGCTCACGAACATGGAATCATTACAAATCTCATTACTATTGTTTAATATGTTTTTAGGGTTCCGTACCTTAAAAGGAAAAATACGGAAACTTATAGGATCACTTTGTGGTCCGACCGTCCGTCCGTCTGGCTGTCAAGACACTTTATCTCGGGAACGCGTAGAAGTATCAAGTTAAAATTAGTCAGGTCGCCAGTCCCTTGAAGCTGTGAAAAAAACAAATTTCAAGTTAACGTCAAAAAAGATATGACTGTTAATGCCGCAAACCTACATTTCTACACCCTCGGGAAAAGTTATAGGGTATTTTCCGTTGACCTATATAACTATGACATTTTTGCTAATGTTTAACTACATATATACTATATAGGGAAATGTCTAAAAAGTATACATTTATTTAAAACACTGCGAGACTCGATTCCTGAACTATTTATATTAAGCACCTGAGCCGACTCGCATTTATCCGGTTTTTTAATATATTTGAGAGGTGTTCTCTTGCGTTAGGCGAATAGGTCAGCTACCGAGCGACTCCTTGCCTTATCTAGATGGGGGGTTTCTCGTGATAATTGTTGTTCATTCTCAACAATTAATAAAATAAACCGTAATGCCAATGCCCTGTAATGCCACAGCCCTAGTGCGACCACCGAATATAGGTTTATACCTACAACAATCGTGGAATACATTGGTATACATAGGTTGCCTTCTGTACTCTCGGTATTCTGTGATCTTTCATAGGCACATAATACCGAGAATATTGTTTCAACAATGAATTTGGTGTAAGAACACTAACTCATTGTTGAAATAAAAAACGTGCCAGTGACGTCATCAGATATTATATTTCCCATCTTCTTCGTATTGTGTATGACGTATATGAGTATCTTCTATTGTCAGACATATTTTTATATTTGATATGGAAAATCGTATTTAAAGTATATTGAAGTAAAGTTTATTTTCCTACAGTAGTTTAGATTGATGAACACTGTGGATGCTTCGAAACCAACGGCACTGTACTTGTTGCGTTACATGTGAGGGATCTGGATGTGCCCATATTTGAGAAGCTGATGCGACGTTATATTTGTGCATGATGAACGGTCTGAATTATTAGGCTACGATGGTTGATCGTTTGTTAGTGATCAATTAGGATGTGTCTATGTATTTGGTAATGTTAACTGTTATTTTGTATATGACGCTGTCTGTACCTACTATGAATTTCATGACCAATTTTTCGAATCGAAATGGTTGATGTTAGAAATTCAACCGTTTTAGGAAACAAATATTTTCTACATTGAAATAGCATAAGTACACTGTAATTATTACATAGCCGTACAAACTTCTGACGAAGTGCTGAGAACGTTATATTACCCGGCTAAATAAACTATCAACGAATTAAAAGCACGGTTTATATAACAACTGCTACACGTTTAGTAAAGCTAACATTATCGTGTGTATACCAGATATACGTTCATGAGGCAGGTCGTAAATAGAGATACGGCTTCGGTTAGCGTTTTGTCCGATCTGATCAGATATCCGGCTAAACGGATATTCGACGATGCCCTTGATTGTCTTTTAATTATTTATTACTATAGTGTATAACCCGGTTGCCGTGTGGTGCCGGCTTAAGAATAGTACCACCCCATCTCTACCCGTGGGTGTCGTCAAGGCGACTAAGGGATTTTACCCCGGAGGACGGGCAGCAGCGTCCTCTGCATACTTAAAGCCTTACTGCGATCGCCAACCCGCTCGCCAAGCGTGGCGATTATGGCAATTACCCCCAGGATCTACATACTAGTAGGTTCTACTGGGGAGACCCGTGCCCAGCAGTGGGCCATCTTATGGGTTGATATGTATGTATGTATGTATAACCCGGTTTTCACCACACTCACTTTAATTTATAAATGTTTTCCTGGAGAAACAAAAAAAACTGTGAAGAAACAATGTGTTTTTTGCTATATATATATATATACATATATATTATGAAACTACCAACCTAGTTTGTAGATTTACACTTACACCCTGCACTTTTAAAATTACAAATGACCAATTTTCTGCTGTACATATTCCTATCTATATTCCAGAACCTTCTCACTATTGGGCATATGCTTATTTGACATATTACCATAGTCTCCACATCTTACAATTTAGTGATTGCATACTGAAGGGAATTCTGTTGCTCATCACCTGAAACCAGTCTTATGACATAAACCTATTCATACGACTGTCTTATCCATAAATCGGTTATTTATAAAGTACCCATTAAATGTAATACTGTCTGGACATCCGGTTGCCGGATATCGGTACTATCTCTAGTCGTAACTCGTAAGGTAAGCGATCAACTCACCTACTGAGATTAAAGACTGTGTTCATCGGATGGGTTGTTTGTATTCCATAGCCATTAATCTTTCATCCGAAACAGCCGAATCAGCATGAAATTTTATTGAACCGTGATGAAGTCCAGATGATTTTGATTCGATTTTATTATAGAAACTGACGTATTAACATCGCCGAAATCAAGATTCTAATGTCGATGTGCGTCTACGCTGTATGACTGTACTTGCTTTGTCATATACAATGCACTTTTGTGGATATGAGTGAAAGACTGTAGGTACCGCGAATGATACTACCTCGACTGACTGAACCTCGACAAGACATTACCGCCACAGGACGGTACCTCGAAATGACTCGAACTGAAATCTATATTTAAACCTGGCAAATAATGTAGAGTACCGTAGTTGCCCATCACTGTGAAAAACGCGCTTTAAGCGGATGCATAGTATGTCATGCTAAAATTCAAGTAATTTGAGCTGTGAGTTGATGTATCACTCACTCAAGATTCTCTTCTGTATTAGGTATAAGCGACAGTGTAGGTCAGAAATGCTTTGATAGCTCAATATCGGCTTCTGTTTTGTGTCGCGGTGCTGGTGGTCCAAACACAACTATTAACTGACACAACTACATCCACACTTGGAATAATATTTTTGCATCACAGAATGTTTTGTCCAGTGTATAAATGGACCTAAAACTTTTTTTTTTAAATATAACTACAATGTGGGTTTGGGACCACATTACTAGCAATCTTGTTAACCGCTCCAGCTAAGCTCAAAGGCTTGTGTTAGGAATGGGTTATGGGTCCGCCGACGGTATAGCACATTCCGGCGGCCCGTTCGCGAAGGTGGCGAGCGATACACGGCGGGTTTTTTAGTTGGTGCAAACCCCACACTACCTCCACCGTCTTCCCCGGACGGTAGGGATGTTCGTCAGGAATATTTCCCGCCAGACCAAAAAAAAAAAAAAGAAAGGACTGTTATGGGTATAATGGGTAGGATTCGAACCCTCTGCCGCAGTGGCATAGTACTGTGCCACTGAGGCAGTCAAACCGGACGGCTCGTATCAATGACACTAATGTGTTTCGTGCTTGTCTAGGAGACCAGCAAGAGTCGTAGCCATTGAAGTACAATGTACGAAACAATAGTACTTAACATTTTAATTTTCGTACCTTCATCGTACGGATGACATCTTGACATGAACTAAGTACTTACCTAATTTATAGACAATCTTGAAAAGACCGGACTTGGTCTTGGCTCCAGCACCAAGGCACCAACCGAATGATTAACTAACGATTTACGAAACGATGGATGTCACGGCTACCGATTATGCGATAGTGATAAGCGACAACCTAAAATTAATTACTTACTGAAACTTATTGGAATTTTTATCGTCAGTGACGTCACACTCATAGCACGTTTCCAGATATTTCTGGCTAATATTAATATAAAAGTTGTTTAAAGAGCATCATTCACCATATCTGGGCTGAATAAAGAAGTAGCCACTCGAACCTGCTACTGACATCAATATCTAGCATACGGATTACTCCAGCAATTTATTTATTCGGCTGTAACAAGTACTATGAAACTTATCCTTGATTTTTTATTCATGGTAGGTATGTTGGTAAAACATAGTTGTAACTAAGTCATTAAACGTGTCACGGGTATTTTGTGGCGTTTTTCGACGCTTTATCACCTACCAAATCGTTGTAACCTTTTAACCTTATTTGCTTGGCAACCATTTCACATTTATGGACGTAGATATATGTATATCGATAACGTAATCTTTTACAATACAATATAACCAATTCGGGTTGTATTCCCTTTTTAGGTATTGAATATTACAAAAACGGAACCCTTACCTTATAGTTTCGTGTAATGTCCGTACCTCTGTCTATCTGTCCGTTCATACATATCAACCCATAAGATGGCCCACTGCTGGGCACGGGTCTCCCCAGTAGAACCTACTAGTATGTAGATCCTGGGGGTAATCCGTTCATATTTTATTCAAAAATTACACATAATATTTGGATGAAATTTGGAGTAGGTATAGTATAGGTGTCATATATAAACTGCTACATAGTTCGATTTTTAAATAACAATAATAAATATTTCTATGGGGGACATTCCATACATATAACAGTAGTTATTTTTAGCATACATCTACGTTTGGTACAATTTTCGACAGGTCTTTTAAAAACATTTTAGGGTTTTTAAGATTTTTTTTCGAGTCCAGTGACATACATACGTGCAGTAGAATAGAGTATTTGACTAAAGTCAAATCAGCCTCTTTTTAAGAAACGTCAAAAACGAGCCGCTCTGAACTAATTTGTATGGAATGCTAGCATATGACGTCACGTTTTCTATGGTCAAATTATTTACTTTCAGTGTTTCTCTTTATGATTATAAATTAAGTAACACATTAAATTAATAAATAAACATATTTTTTAGAACACTTCATGCCATATTTTTACCTGGTTATTTTAAAATATTTTATTTTAATAGTAGTCAAATACCCAATTATATGTATAAAGTTAGGTAAATCAGGATCAACAACAGTGACTCACATGGTGAGTCTCGGGGAAAGACCAATTGTGTTATAAATATTAACAATGCATCGTGTTGTTAGCGTCCATAGACTACGGTCTACGGTAATTGGTGTATACAGGCGACCTGTAGGTACGCTTTGTTTACATTTGCTACGTTTGTTCTATAAGAAACGGGTCAAGTGCGTGTCGGACTAACAAAACGATGTGCCGTAGGTACTTACTATGTATTCAAAATATCGAATTTTAGTAAATTTTAGAAATTGAATGTATGTGTATGCAGAAGTTATAGGCACATTATAGTTATCTGATTTAGCCGTTTGTATGATTTTGGATATATATTATTTTTATGATGGAGTAAAAAATACCATCATAGCAAATAGAAATAAAGATGTTTTACATCTGAGTGTGCTCGAAAAGTGCGTTCTAATAATTTATCACGTACACAGTCTTGTTCTTCAGTAGCCCGTAAATGCTAGTGTGAGTAAAAAGACCTCATGTCCATGCACATTCCTTATTAGCCGGCATTTTTGTTGGGTTTCAACGAGCGAGGGTAGGGTCGCTTTCAGTAAGAGGTTGACAGTGACCATACCGTACGTTAGTACCTACTCATTATTACACAGTACTCATTACTACTCAATATTGCACAGGAGGGGAGCTACCACCGCCATCTATGCTTCGACACAAAATCATAATCAAGAACAAAAAGAAATATCACCATCATCACAAAAAAGAAGAATCAGTACCGTCGGAGGAGAACGAGCGCCCTGAACCTGAACAGCAACCCCAGGGCAACGGCGACGTCTCTACATCAACGGTACGTTTGTACCACTTGTCTTATGTTTCAACGTAGAAGAAAGGAGGAAGTATAAGGGAATGGTACAACAGAAACGTGTACCAATGTATTTAAATAAAAAAAAACACGTAAAAATTTCAAACTCGATGTAAAATGCGTTTGAAGGTCAAGTCCAAATAAAGCAAAATCTTCTGCTTGACGCTAGTTTTCTCGGAGTATTTCACTAAACAAATCAATGGATATGTTTCCACTTCAATCCATTGATGGATTAGATTCTACTTCCACTCCAATCCATTAAACTATTTATGTAATAGCAAATGTACTTACCTCTTTTTTCAAACAAATGAAATATTGGTAAAAACAAATTAGCGGCAAAAACAAAAGAACCTCGGATATAAAAACAAGTGAATTCTACAAAATGCGTAAATAAAGTGTACCACACTGAACCCTAAAAGGGAGTGAAAAATAATCAAGAATATAGAAATGGATCTGAGTGGAAAAAAAGGACTGGAAAACAATCCATTGCGGTAACGGAGAGTGGAACAAAAAGTGGAAACAGATCCATTAGTAGATTTGTCCAGTGGATTAGAGTGGAGTAGAACGTTTCAGTGAACGCTTGAATCGCGGTAGTTATGAAAATGTAACATGCCGTTTGTTCCATCGTTTGTACTAATAGTGTCGTATAGACTTGTTACACACGCGGACAGATACAAATAAAATTATGATAAAAGATATCTTGTAACCATTGAACTGAGATTTACGCTATACCTATGCAGAAGGCATGTTTTAGTAAACATGCCATAAGAACTACTTACTTAAGAATTGGCTAGTTTATGTCAACATTTAATTATTGTATCTTGGTTTGCTAGATCCCAATAGCTAACTGATACGGATACCACCAAGTCGAGGGTACGTCTAGAACGGACTAGAACGGACATAAATCACACGTTGTGCCGACGTTTTCTTTTTCTATATTGGTCCATGAGCAGAGATGAAGGGTGTGTGAAATAATTTCCTTCACCCGTAGTAGGACTGAAACTGTCCTATATGTGTTTAATTCACTTCAATTAGCCAGGCGTAAAATCCGCGCCACATATAATCCATTCGCGATATTAGAACACAGCTTTAGATATAGTGTGCATTGTTTAGTTCTTAAATCGTAACTATATATCATTGTGTACGTAAAAATGTTTATCGCTAAATAATAAAAGATTTCCGGTCGTAAGCTACTTTGTTGAATTTATGATTTCAGCGTTTTGAGTTTTACAGTTTAATGAAGATGCCTGCTTACATATTAATAGGTCTAGTTATATCTGAAGAGTGTAGGCACATTCAGTTATATGTATAGCATTTTAAATGGCATGTAAAAAGTGATTTATAAGTTGTTGTTTTTAAGATGAGAAAGAATAGAAATGACATAGTCTTTAAAACCAGTTGTATGATCTGATGTTTGATGAGATGTTTGCGAATTAGTCAATTTAATTTATGTATATTTTATGTTACTTTAGGTACTGGAATATAAAACAAAGTTGAATTACAAACGTCATTATGTTAAGAATTAGTTACCTAAATATAAAATAACAAAAGTATTTCGCTCTTTCATATTATGATTTTACATTACCAGCTGTTTATGTATCACAAAGTAACTTCCGCACGTATACATACATAGAAAGTTATGAGTTTGCCCAAAATAGACAATTAATTTATCAAATTTGAATATCTTTATTTACTTTTGAAAGTAGTTGCTAAGTAACTTTGTTATTAAATATTTCACACCACATCGTTTTTCATAATCGCAGCTCTCCCGCCAAAGGCATCTAAGTGTTTTGGATAGTGATGTGGATTCTCAAAAGTCAACTGAATTGCCTTACGGACCTAATGAAACCGCCTGATATAAAGGGGAAATTTTACTTACGATATTCTATCCGTACTGTTGATAGCATGTTGTGCCAAATGCAATACAATAATATCAACATTTAAACTTTCGCGTTGCATGGTTATAACTATTTATTATACGGGAATTAACGCGCATTATTTACCTTAAAATTGCTTGACGTTTCGACCAGGTTGCACCGGCCGTAGTCACAAGCGAACTGTTGCATGCTTAAATGCGCATTAATACCCGTATAATAAATAGTTACAATAATATCAATTCCATACTGGAAGTAGGCACCTAGACCTAGGTACTAATATTATATAACTGTCTCTTGTTCCGATGCCTACCCTGTTAGATGATTTTAATGACGCTTGGTTAGTCGTAGGTGCACACGACCAGAGCCGTGCGCAACGGCTAAGTTAATAACCTAAAGTATTTCCCTGTCAGCTGACTCGGCAAGGCTCTTCGGAGTCGTCGGACTCGGAGAGCTCGTCGGGCGAGGAGGAGGCGGGCGGCGCGGACGACGCTCCGGGCGAGGACGCGCGCGAGACGCACGCCGGCGCCGAGATCTCCGCGCTCGTCAACTACGTGCAGCCGGTGCACTTCAGCTCCTTCGAAACCTCCGAAAGTACGTCACAATTTCATTATACTGCCGCGAGTGATTGAGTGGAATTTATGTTTTGGGCCGTGCTTCGCTTGAAGTTCACTTTAGCAATTGTACCTAAGGTAAAAGTAGTATAAAAATTGTCCGTCGGTTGTTCTTTCAAGAATACCAGGGGTGATTGAATGTCAAGAGTCAAGTCGGCCTCCTTTATGAAACGACAATACGACACTCAACACAACTGTTGCTAAATCTATTTGTTTTCCGTGTTTACAAATTGTTAAAAAACTATGTTCAATTTGTGGACAAACTTTTTTGTCAAAGCATTTTAAGGCATAACATTGCCTGATTTGTAAAATTATTATCATGTACACGTATAGGTACCTACATGTAAAGCCCGAACAGAAAATGAAAAACCTGGTTTAGAGGCCGCTACATTTGCAACTTTACATGCAATACACACACTCGTATTCCAAGACTCCACTCAACCTCACTAAACAAAATATGTATTCTTAGTTGCAGAAAATCTCCATTTTCAACTCTTGATATACCTCGATTTGAGCAATTGTTTCCTCATCCCGAGTCAAGTATGAATCGAGGAATTGTGAAAGAAATGTTTTAAATACGGGTTGTAAGTGCATAGAGTTATTATACTTATTATGACTATCTGACCCGCGCAACTTCGTTTGTGTAATTTTCCCCCGCAACATTTCTCATTGCTGCTCCGCTCCTATTGGTCGTAGCGTGATGTTATATAGCCTCTAGCCTTCCTCTATAAATAGGCTATCCAACACTAGTAGTAGCAGTAATTTTTAAATTCCGACTAGTAGTTCCTGAGATTATCGCGTACAAACAAACCCTTCAGCTTTATGATATTCGTATAGATATAGGAAGGCCACAGCCACTTAGTTGACTCCTAACTAGAACGAGAAAGAAGATGGCAGTCCCTTATCTTTGTCTTTTTAGTCGCAATAAGTGCAGAAAATAACAGTTTGTTTGATTGACAAATTGTTTTGATTACCTACTGTTAAAAGCGACTTTTTTCTATGCATAATGCGCATATGCGCCAAGGTAGAGATAGATAGGATACTGTCGGATTCTCTATCTTTCTATTCTTATGACATTTCCGTTTACGCGCAGAACGCTTAAAATGGCTCTAGTGACTATTAGATTTGTCCCATTAATTTGCCGCAGTACCTACTTATGGTGAGGGTTTACACTTTCGTTGTTAGGCTTTACACATATTCGTAATATGCGGATTTTAGCACACAGGCATGACACGTACTCGATAATATATTATCCATATTAATTCATACTAATATTATAAATGTGATAGTCTGTCTGTCTGTTATGTCAAAGTAGTCTGTTTGTTTTTTCATGCTTAAACCGCTGAACGGATTTAGGTGAAATTTTTAATAGATACAGATTGAGTTCCGGGTAAGGACATTCGAAAGCATTTTTGAAAGATAGAAAAATTTGAGGTCCAGAAATCAATCCCGAAACTTCCGCATGCCAAACCGGGACCGGAATCGAACCATCTATCCGGAACTATGTTACTAAACCTCAAATTCTTCTATCCTTCCGAGTCAGGCCCTCGCTTGCAATTATTGTATTGATCTTCGCTCTTTTAAATAGACGACCCTCATTAGGGTTCAAGCCCTGTGTCGCAGGGGACTTTAAAAACATACAAGTCACGGACACAAAGTATACCCAGACTCGGAACAATCGAACCCACGACCTCTTGCGTAGCAGTCGGACACACTCCCAGCGCGCCACAAGTAATTGGCAAGATGTGCCTATAAAAATTGCTAGGACATATACGATAGATTCAATCGCGATAACTGACATTGACACGGGCGGAGCCACGGGCGAAAGCTACGAGTTATATATGTTCGTAAACTTTCGCGATTTGTACACATTATAGATTTTTTTAAGCTACGGGTCTTAATCGCGGAAATATTTTATTTTAAGGCTAAATACCTTTGTTTATTTCCCGACGTTTCGACCGTATTGCAACGGCCGTGGGTGACCACCCGTGAGGGTAGACTTGCACTTAAACAAAGGTATTTAGCCTTAAAATAAAATATTTACGCGATTAAGACCCGTAGCTTATAAAATTCTATAAAGCTACTAGTTAATAAACAAAAGTTACAAATGGTGTAATTTTATGTACAAATTGATAGATATGTCTACGAACTGTCACCTGGATATGGAACCATCGTTCATTTGTTAATTACAGACTGTCAGCGTTACACAGTCCCAGTCCCAGGGGAGTTTGATGTACTAGAGTGGGTGTGGCGGTTTGCAACGTTATAAAAACTGTACTCCACATTTCATGATACATATTACGTTACTTAATTTAATTTGGTTCAATATTGATGTAAGTAAATTGTACGAATGTATCATTACAACATTATTTTAATGAAGCCGCTACTCGAAATATATCATAGGGGAATGAAAACTTGTTGAGGCAATCGTGTGTTAAAAATGCATGTATTGTATTCATTATGTATCGTTCACTTTAGAGTCTGTTTGCGTCGTCTTCGTGGTGCGGTAAGAAGAAATAAAAGGTGCTAACTTTACACTAGAGTTTATTTTGCATTTGTCAGTTTTACAATCTTTCACGGACACGACAATTACTTGGCGGGTGCAGAGCGACTGCCCGCTCTTAGTTACAAGTACATTTATTTTCTTATACTTGTTACATCCACCACCGCTTTGAATTACGACTTGTAATAGCTCTTAGAGAAGACGTCCGCGCCTCTGCAGTGGGGACGTTAAACTAATCTATATCAACCAAAATAATATCAACCCATATGATGTCCCACTGCTGGGCACGGGTCTCCCCAATACCCTGGGGGTAATTGCCATAATCGCCACGCTTGGCGAGCGGGTTGGCGATCGCAGTAAGGCTTTAAAATACACAGAGGACGCTGCTGCCCGCCCTCCGGTGGTAAATCACTTCCCGTGGGTGTCGTCAAGGCAACCAAAATAATAGTATTCGATTATTAACTTTGTTCAGAAAAGAACCGTTTCTACGAGATGTCATCGTTCGACGAGAAGCAAGCGACGACGCTGCTGAAGGAGCGACCGATCGAGTTCGTCAACTACAACAAGCACCAGCTCTCCCGAGTGTACCCCGCCGGCACTCGGTTCGACTCTTCTAACTTCATGCCGCAGGTGAGACAACATCACTTGGTACTGGCACCGGCACTGCTTCTCGTTGCGTGTTGTCATTTATGAATCACGTCAAAACTAAATGAAAATCTATTTGATAGTTCCCAACAGTTAGAAATCCCAACAAATGAGTATATTTAATTTGGCTTAAAATTACAATTAATGAATCTTGCTGACTTAAGTTTACACGCAAGCATAAGATGATATTTTGAATATGTTTTGTGTAGCGGCATATTATTGACAATATTTTGGAATGTTACCAAACATATCGGCAGATTATAATCAGTTAATGGTGTTTTCAATTAAAATATAATTATATACTTCTAATTAATTGTCTTAAGGTTTTTTTGTTTATTTGTAGTTATGTTTTAGAAAAGTACTAACTAATGAATTAATAAATTAGGTCAGTATTTTGTACTTTAAAAAAAATCTTTATTAACTTTAGAAGCAAAATACTACACATATGAAAAGTAAGTATTAGTAATGCCTGTTCGCAAACAATAGGTAAAACTGAATAGAGAGAGAAACGAGGCAATAAAAACTTGCGGCCACTCTTGCCACTCTTTTCAAATTTCCAAAATTTACAATGTTTCTTTTGTTTATAAACTGTTTAAGTAGGTAAGGTGCTTACCATTATATTAAACACCATATTAGAGGACTGATGCAAAACTTTTCGAACTGATTGATTAATGTGGAAAACAGGTAAAGGTAACCATTTCCCACTAAGATGTATCTTGGTGAAAACAAACATCCTTGACAATAATTAATGAGCATTATGTTTTTAGCAGCCAGAATTCAGAAAATTGCGGTCTAGTACCTATTGTTAATCAAGAGACTAAAACATTTTCGTCTCTCTCTCTCTACCATGTCATGATTGTTTGTCATAATCGGACATAAGTTTTTGGAAAAAAAATGCTGGTTAAGGAAAATCCTCTGTTATTAAATATAATGCAATGTCTTTACATTTAAGTATACATATTAAACAAGCAGAGAATAAAATTAAAACCACTTGAAACATAAACAATGCTGAATCTGTGTGGGCCAAGCTGCGTGATCATAATTTTGAACTAAGTGTTCGTAATAAAATTGTAACTGACAATTTAGATCTAGCGAAAACATGTAATAGGTAATGTATGTAATTTCTTTGCTGAAATATCTATAAATACAATTAGCTCCTTAAATTCATGTCCGGCTAAAGCCCAATCACTTTGAAAGAGTGTACTGTACCATCTCGTTTTAAATTTATAAACCCCAATGACATAATAAAAATATTTTAGTCAATTGATTCCAAAAAGACAGCAGACTTGTTAAATTAATTAATTGCATTATAATTAGCACCACATTTAGCTACAATATTTAATCGATGTGTATATACCGGCGTGTTTCCTGATTTGATGAAACACAGTAAAGTAATCCCTTTGTTTAAAGCCAGTTTAAAAAGCGACCCAAGTAATTTTATACCTATTTATATCTTACCATCTATTAGTAAAATAGTTGTATAATAACATGTTCAAGCCCTGTATGTGCTTGTTATGTATATCAGATACTGACTGTGAGTAAGGTATACCACATATAATTTTTCATTAATGGATATCATATACTCTGTAAAATAAATTATATCTCTCTCCATATAATACTATAACTGTTGATTGATCATCTAAACCAATGCTATGTAATTTACTAATTAAACTACTAAGCTTTGCTCCCGGTGAACAATAATTTGTAATTTGAATAACTTTAATTAACGTTCCAAAATCTATTCCTAGCTAGTCGAAAAGAATACAACTCGTTTCTCTGTAACAGTATTAGATAAAGGTTGTTGAATAGTTAACAAACCACAGTCATAATCAGACTCACTGTTAGTACTGTTCTGCAAACATGATGTATTTGTGAGTGTATTTACATTATTGTGGGTGTAACAGACTGTGGTAGCGATCAGTTATAGGAAAGGTTGTTTATGATAAGAGAAGTTAATTGATCCATATTCTCTCTTGCTATAAATGTTGATAAACTTTCGCGATTTGTACACATTATAAAATTATATATACTACGGGTCTTAATCGCGTGAATAATTTAAGGTAAAATACCTTGTTTATTGCCCGACGTCTCGACGGTATTCTCTTCTGCTACTTCCCCATACTTAAAAGTGTACTGTCGAGTTTCTGATTCACGTTCAAGTATGGATGATGACAGACGTGAGTGTAAGTTGGTGATTTGAGCATTGAGCTCCTGAGTATGTTGGTTATACATCAATCTGCTGGTAAATATTTGTTCATGACAGGAATCCAACTGTAACCGTAGTTTTTCTTGTATATTTAATGACTCTGATTGACTCTTCGACAATGTTGTAAGTCTTCCAAACCGTCTACACTTAACTTCAAGTTTTGTTTAGCTAGTTAGCTTTGTTTTAATTGTCACATGTAAAGACACAAGTAAAGACTGCGTGACGAATAAAGGCCATTCTTTGCTTTCTTTTGATATCACCTCCCCATCTACCAGTACTTTGGCTAATATTAATGCAAATATAGTTTTACCCTTGTTGTAAGTAGATGCTCCTACTATGTTGTACATACCCACTAAAGGTTCATTTCCGTGCATCGCGATCGATCGCGAGCCGCTCGCGGCTTACGACAAGCGGCTGAGGTAAGTGACAGAGGCGCGCGGCCGACGACTGTCGTAGGCCTGCGCGCGCACTGTGAATATTGTCGCATCGGCCGCGAGCGTCAGCCGCTTGTCGTAAGCCGAGAGCGGCTCGCGATCGGCCGCGATGCTCGGAAATGAACCTTTAGGCTGATTTTATATAATTTGCATCAGTCCTTTAACATAATGTATATTGATGGCAGCACCTTACCCCCACATCAAGTTTATAAACATTAAAACGTTGTAAAATTGGCAATTTGAATGGAGTTGCCGAAGTTTTTATTGTCAAGTTCTTTTCCCCTGCTTTACCTATTCTTTGCGAACTTAGCATTATATGTACATGTAGACATATCACAAGTGTTGCTTTGCATCTAAAGTGAATAAAGAATATTGAATTGAATTGATTGAGAAGAATATAATCGCTAATAATTTGGTTTGCCATATACCATTCACACTCTAAGTAATTCAATATACTGTTATATACTCATACTCGTTACTTCGTGCAGCGGACACTTAGATAGTATATAGGTTTTCGTTAAACTGATTACTGCTTCAATAGGTCGTCTTCTGTCAACACTATATCAGTTTTGAACCTTAGCAGACGGTTACTCGGCGCTCACTGGATGAATTCATTTATTAGATTATTTAATTAGGATCTCAAAACAGTGTAAAGAACTTTATTTAGCCAAAATAAACAGGTTAGGAAAATTGGATCAGTCCCCAGTAGTCCGATAACATGTATCGCGTGTACCATAGTGTTCAAATTGCTCAGGGCTGAGGGCTTGCGACGGGGAGGTTATAAGCGTGCGTGAAATGTTTAAACGCAAATAGTCGGTGCCGATGCAATGGCGGTTTCACTCAATATTTTCGAATATGATAGAGGAGGGGGGGCTTAGCCATTTGAACCTAATGGCCTATTCAATAAAACTTAAATTAGCACAGCAGCTCGCGGCGGTGGCCGCTAAAATATTTTCGCGTCATTTAAACGCAACCTTTTGAACAATTTTATGCAGAAGTATATAATTGTGATTATTCCTATAGTAATTATATTGTCCACAGGTGTTCTGGAATGCTGGATGTCAATTAGTGGCGCTCAACTATCAAACACTGGACTTGGCGATGCAGCTGAACCTGGGCACCTATGAATACAACAAACGTTGCGGCTATCTGCTCAAGCCTGAATTTATGAGAAGAAAGGTGGGATTTTATTGCTCTTTGATTTTGCAGCATAACACTTTTTATTACTCTTGATCAACCAACTGACTGTAAAACGTGTGTTTGATTTCATTTGTATTTACACACAGTATAGTTTGGCTGCAGGAGGGGCTACGGCTATTTAATGAATGATCTAAGAAAGCTTTGATTTAACAACAT
The DNA here is from genome assembly GCA_945859575.2 of Herminia tarsipennalis. NCBI lineage: Eukaryota > Metazoa > Arthropoda > Insecta > Lepidoptera > Erebidae > Herminia > Herminia tarsipennalis. The sequence goes on along the minus strand of OX243834.2, from coordinate 23,660,486 downwards.
GATCATCTTTGAAACGTTTGTGCGGAAGTTTTTGTAAAACAAAGTACAGAACAATCTATATACTCATGAGAGAGAAACCTTGGGGTTTGTAATTTATCAGAAAAATTGGGACCAAAGTTGGCTTGTAGGTACCACAAGCCTGATTTATTGGCAAAAGAATGTACAGATTTTTTTTAAATCCTTTGTTCTTTTCTTCAGTTCTTTATGTCGTTTGCGAACTTAACACTAAAACAACAAAGTGATAATTAAGAAAGGTTCTCATATTGTATGATATTTCTCGTGAAGTTAACGTTCAAATTTAGAATACTAGTAACAAGTGCAATGGTCCAGCAATGCGGTATAAAATCACTTATTATGTGCTACAAATTATATTCAAAACATGTTATGAAAACAAGAAGACGTTTTGGATTCATTTCTTATTAGTTTACAAGATGAGGTTGAACGTTTGTTAGTGTATTTTAGCAACAACCGTACATTCAGTTTGTCATAGTAAACCAATATTAATTAACCGTTGGCTGCGGTTGCTTACTGAAGTGCCTATTCTCGTATTGAAGTAGTTATTTGACAGTTTCAATTTAGCTAATATTTCATTGAGGTATTTGCTTTAAATCCCGATCCAAACTATGATTTATATCGACAAGAGTCATTTTTACTAGTGATAGGATAAACTGCTAGCGGCCGAGTTTTTGTATTGATATATCATGATATTTGATGTTCGATTTATTTACAAAACGGTCCCTATCTTTGTTTGACAGTAATAACGTTACTTAACTTCTTAAAAGCTTATTGAAAGATCTGAAAAGTGAATTGAAATGGAGGGAGACTGTATCGAAAAATAAAAAAAATATTTGTAAATATATGTACTTATTATTCTATTTTTTTTTTAAATATATAATCAAACGCATTCCAATTTTAAATTACGAGCATCTCAAACCTTATAGAGTCACCTACAGTTATCACAACGTAAGTTGACCGGATTGAACTTAACGACAAGTGGTTGCGCAGATACAATTTTTGGAAATAAATGGTGATGAAGCGAGGGGCGGGTCGGTAACTAAACCAAGAGAATTAGAGATGCGATTACGCAGTAAATCGTCATAATCGAATCGAAACCTATCACCCCCGGGTCATTCTAAGTAGCATTGATAATTAAATTTCATAAGGGAATTCTTAATTTGTTTGCCATTATATGGCCCCTGGCCTAAATGTTGGTAGTACTAAATATGATGTTGCCAATTGTTCACTTAAAATTCACCCTAAAGCTCATTAAATGAAGATTTTGAAAAAATATTAATCTGTATGGGAGCAGAATCGCGTTGGGTTTATTTACTCGTAAATGAGTCTGTGCAAAAGTAGTAGTCATCATTGTGTCTTTTGACTTTTCCCAATGTTAATAAATCATGTTTGATTTCCTAGCTATTCAATTTATTTAATGTTTGCAGATAATAACTTCGCATTAAATAATCCCGCCTGTAGTATATTTATTCTCAAAATTAACCTTTTTAATACTAATATTACATAGACGCGTATGATTAAAAGTGAGGGAGTTAAAAGTGTGAAGCAATTCTCTCGATTCACATTAATTGTTTAATTATTTATTATGCCCATAAATAATGATGTCTGAAGCTAGTATATATTTTATATTGACGAGCCGTGGCGTCAATATTGACAAGTCAAGAGACACAATGATTAACGCACTAGAGTAATAAACACATATATGTATTTTGATAGTTTAGGTTTTGGACTATAACCGTTTTATTCATAATATTTTAGTAACAGCATTTTAGTTAGTGAACGTTTTGTATTCCTCTATTATATTTTTTCAAAAACGCAATTATTGTATTTGTAAAGTAATTGGCAAGAAATGCCTATAAAAATTACTATGTTGATAAACTTTGCGATTGTGTGGGTGGTGGGTGTCAATCGCGTGAATATTTGACGGCCCAGACTGAACGTGCCCTGCAATGCCCCGCAGGACCGGCGGCTGGACCCGTTCGCGGAGAGCACGGTGGACGGCATCATCGCGGGCTCGCTGTGCGTGAGCGTGCTGTCGGGGCAGCTGCTGACGGACAAGCGCGTGGGCACGTACGTGGAGGTGGACATGTTCGGGCTGCCCGCCGACACCGTGCGCAAGAGGTTCCGCACCAGGGTCGCGCCCAACAACGGGATCAACCCCGTCTACGGGGAGGAGCCTTTCGTCTTTAAAAAGGTAACGTTAGAATTATACTGCGGACTCTGTGGACATGTCAGATGTTTTTATCGTTCTACTGACGACTTATCCAAGTATCATTAAAAATATAAATACATGTAGCTTATGTAGTACATCTGGGAATATTATTAGTATTTATTCGTATAAAACTTTACATGAGATGAATTACATAAGCTAACGTGTCAGTTTTTGACAATTTTTTATCTCATGCTCATGAGTCAATAGTCAGATAAAAAAATGATACTCTAAAATGATCATGACTCATGAGATAAAAAAATGATACTCGCAATATTCTAAACAGCTTAAGGGTATATCAAACAAATCTCGTAAAATGGAACTACTTATTAGTCTTTAAGACTGGATTGTAATGATATGACGAATGCAATCAAGGTCCATCATTCAATAAAAAGAAAAACGAATCTAGAACCCTATCTACTGATTAACCAGCGTTTCAATAAAAAAACCGGACAAGTGCGAGTCGGACTGGCCCACTGATGGTTCCGCACATATTTGTAGGTACATATCTACTTTTGTACACTAACCTATACTAATATTATAAAGCTGAAGAGTTTGTTTGTTTGAACATCGCGTTCAAACAAACAAAGTTCAAAAATACTTTAAACTAAAACTATTTCGGGCTTGATCGGATATACCATCATTGACTTTTACCGCAAAACTGCGTTTCTCAACAAAAGGACGTAAGTGTCATGAACATGCGCTTTTCTGTGGTGCAATTATTCAAATTGGATTTTTTCATACGGCGACTGCTGCAGAAGTCTACACTAAGCATGGTCCGACATGCTCTTGCCCGGTTTTTTACTTTAACTTAAGTTTGATTTTTTCACAGCTTCAAGGGACCGTAGGCCTAAGTACCTATATGGTATTCATTTCAAGCCGATCCACGCTTTTTCGAGATAAACTGTCTTGACAGACAGACAGACGGACAACAACGTCTTTCTGAAGTACGGGGTCTTTTTGAAGTACGGAGCCCTAAAAATCCAAGAACAGACAGACAGACAACTACTCCCGCGTTTTCTAATCAGGGGGTTACAAATAAAAGAATACACAATCTTTCCATATACAATAATTGCATTTTTTTTTTGAAAGATAGAAAAATTTGAAGTCCAGACTCAGGAATCGAACCCGAGACTTCCGTAGCCAAACCGGGGCCAGAAGCGAACCACCTATTTGGACTATGTTACTAGATATCAAATTCTTCTATCTCTTAATGCTTACGGGTTAGGCCCCCGTAGCGACATCTAGTCGGTAGTTAAAGAACTATCACGGCTTTTGTTATTGCTTCGTTACAGAGAGCATTTTAACAAATTATGATGACGCAGGCCGAATATTGAAGTAATTATCAAATTCTTCTATTTTAATTTTTGTATTTGTAAAGTCTTTGGCAAGAAATGCCTATAAAAATTACTTCAATCTTTCCATAATCATCATACCCCTCACACTTGACATACACTTACATTATTGACGGTTGTTAATTCAACATTGAAATTAGTTAAAACAAACAGAACTTACATTACACCGTAACATTCGATTCAACGGCACTGATTTACCGATCATTTGAATTGAAATAGCACTACTTCCAATAGTTGCACACAATATATTATTCACTGATATGGCTTATTTACGTGCCAACGATTGCTTTGAGTTCGGCATATGGTTCTTGTCGCTTTTCGATGTGTGTTTACAAGTAATTTGTGTGCGATGCCGCGGCGCCGATACAATGGAATTTAGCGAGTTTAATATATGTATTGATTGAGTACGTGAATGAGTCGGATGATCGGGTTCAAAATGTTTATTTATCGTTATTTATATTGTGAATGTGAATTGTTCTAAACTAAAATGATGGGGCTTCTATTATATTATAGTCTAGTCAATAAGTGGTTCTCAGGTCAACTGTTCTCACCAGTCTCGGAAAACTAAGGTCGAGGTGTCATTCGATTCTGAATAGCATGTAAATAATTTTAAAAAAAGTGCCGCTTGTTAATAAAAAAAGTAGGCACTGAGGGGATAGATAAATGAACATTAATCCATTTTTTTCATCGCGATTTCCAATTTTATCGTAAAACTCATCATCATTCATAATGAATTTATAAATCCGCACGTCCGTACGTCACAGGCATTTTACTCAAAAATTACACATGTATATGGATGATATTTGGATTGTAGGTGTGTATAAGCCGCTACTTAGTTCATAGTCAATTAACAAAAATAAATACTCCATACATGTGTTTTTTTCAGCAAGCATCAACTCACACCATTCGATAGACCTTTTAAAACATTTTCGGAAATAATCGCTCTGAAAGTTGCAAAAAATGTCCCCCCCCCCGTCCTTCGTATTTTAAACCGCATGGCCAAAAATATGTAAATATAATAGAAAACTTTCAACTAAAATTAATTTGAACATTATCGCATATTTACTGCCCTAAAACTGCGCTTTTCAATAGTAGAAGAGAATATATGCTCTTTTACTGGTGTACTTTTTCAGATTGTATTTTTTCATATGTAGTAGGTACATTTAATTTAACAAGATACCAGCTAGTATTATGAAAAAAAATGTAGTCAAAAATCATCTTATACGTAGAGGTTGAATATTTCAATGATAAAGAAAAATGGATCTAGTTGCTTGCTCCTTGTTACTTTAATAGCTTGGGTAATTTTGTTGTCACTTTGTTTTAATTGTCACATTGATTAAGAGCATGATTTGACTTTTGTAAGTAAAGATTCTGTGTGACGAATAAAGGCCATTCTTTTCTTCCTTTTGATATCAGAATTAATATTTTATATTTAATCATTCGTTACTTAAATATTGGGCAAAGTACTTACTTTGCCCAATATTTAAGCACATATAGTTTTTACCTTTGTTGTAAGTAGATGCTCCCACTATATTGTACCCACTAAGGCTGATTTCAGTTTATCTTATGTTTCAACTTTTTGATAATACAATTTGCATCAGTCCTTTTAACATGGTGTATAGTATATTAGTCGCAGCACCTTACCCCAATATCAAGTTTATAAACATTCAAACATTGTAAAATTGGCAATTTGAAAGGAGTGGCCGCCGGTTTTTATTGCCAGGTTCTTTTCACCTGCTTTACCTATTATTTGCGAGCTTGGTATTACGTGTACATGTAGAATTCGGACGTATCACAAGAGTTGTTTGCATCCTAAGTGAATAAAGTATTGATGTTTTGTAAAATTTTGAATTTCGCCTGCTGGCTTCAAGCAGTCTTTAGTTAAGTGGTTGCCTGTATTTTTTACTTAAGGTGGTTCTTTGGGGCAGTATTCTTGTGTGTGCCGACCCGTAAGCTTGACATCTTTTTCATTACGGAATCAGTTTAGAGCTTTTTAGAGGTTCGATATCGACATTGCAACAACCCAATCGCCTTAATTTTAAATGGAAGGTACGCACTTTATTCCTTGATGGATCAGCTGAATCATCACAACATTAGTAACATAATTATTAGTCTGTATCTATGTATTTATTTATGTATGTATGTATGTATTGCTGTAAGTATGTATACTATTGTATAGTTATGTATGTAGGTATATATGTATGTATGTATTTTTGTAAGTATGTATAGTATTGTATAGTTATATTGTTTTATTTGTGTATTATGTAAGAATAATAAGGAAGTTCTTATTTTACAATTAGGTTACTGCACCTTTCCCACATTCCATTTCTACATCACCCTAAGGTAGACTGGCAGAGAATGCTTTTAGCATTAAGTCCACCTTTGTACAACTTTGTGCATAAAGTTTTAAATAAATAAATAAATAAAATAAATAATAGACTTGATGTTTTGATATCTATATTGAATTAAATCATGATCATATTGAGAGGTTCTATGGTCCTCTAATTCAACTTATTGATGGCATATTCGACATTAAATAAAAAGCATATTCGAAATTTATAAGCAGGCCCATGTAAAATGCAGATTTTTGGCCGTGAGTAATGGCCAAAAATCTGCATTTTACATGGTTACAAATGCTTGAATCGAAGACTTGATAATTTACCTTCTGAAGTAATGATCCTGAAGTAATTATCATTTATGAAGAAATAAACGGTTAACTAATGTTGATTGATTGATCACGCCAATAATACACAAAACAATCATAGAAATGAAACAACAAAAAGCGACGCTGTGTCATAAATACTGGAGAATTACAATTTTCACAGATGTTTATACAATGGCCGAGTTCGACTTTTGCTTCAATCACCAAAGACCTTGTAACTGTTTATTATTTTTTTTGACGATCAAGAGAAAACCTTTTTACACGAAATGGACATACGAGTATTCTGTATATTTAGGATGTTTTTCCTGGCTTCGTTGAAAACTAATGAATACATAATGTTGTATAGTACTATATATTTTATGTATGAAATATAGTAATAAGAGTGGTAGAGTACCTATAGTCAGCTAGTGTGTCGCCTCATCCTAGTTTTGAACTCGCAAATGTTACTGCCGATATTTTCTAGCGTCTATAGCCTTGGGCAATTATTTAATTTAGCCGGTTGTTATACATATAAATGAAAAAGACACATAGATTGGAAAAAAAAGGTTTCTATTTTGTAGATATGTCTGCCGACCTATCACTAAAAGGCCGTTAGCCACAGTAGTAGTTTTCGAGTAATCGGGAAAAAAACATGGGATATTATGTCTCTAAGAAAGTATATTATCTAGAGTCAATCTTTTTATACATATTGGAGCACAACACTTCCGTGCATCATTTTATTTATTTTTTCCTCGAATTAATTCGATAACTTTTTTGAAAAAGTAATTTACTTCCTTATAGTTAATTATTATTTTTAATTTAAAATTATCATACTGTTCTAAAAGGTAGTTAAGTACACCCTAGCGGCTTTTAGTGCAGGAATTTGCACATTCTTTAATTTTTGCACAAGGTATTTAGATATACTTGTCTAAAATGCCGTTAAAAGATTTAACTGCTTTTTAAGTAATTAACCAAGGTATTAATATATATTCTTCTTTAAAAAGTGGTGATTGGCCGTAAAGGCCTTTTTCTAAGGAATAACATTTCCTCAATTTTTTATAGGGATTATTGCTTGCTGATATTGCCATAGGGTTTATATTTCCGATGATATTTATGTTTTTCTTTTAAAATTTTGAGCAAGGTGGCGCTATACCAAGGTGGATGTGATGACTGTTTGACTGTTCTTAGTGGAATGTAATTGTCTCTTAATTCGTACAGCTTATCTATACTTAAGAATGTACTGTTGAGTTTCTGACTCGTGTTCAAGTATAAGACAGACAGACGGAAGTGTAAGTTAGTGATTTGAGCCTTGAGCTCCTGAGTATGTTGGTCATACATCAATCTGCTGGGAACTATTTGTTCATGACAGGAATCCAACTGTGACCGTAGTTTTTTTGTTTATTTTTAATGACTCGGATTGGCTCTTAAACAATGTTGAAAGTTTTCCAAACCGTCTACATTTAATTTTAAGATTCTTAATTAGTTTATTTAATATTGAAAATTTTATGGCTAAGTACCTTAAACTTATTTACACACTTAACACTTAAAAGTTCACTAAAGAGATTTTAAGTTGCTTGACAGTTTGTCGCCTGTATTGTTTTATTCTAAAGAGTTAATGGTCATATGAGCTTCGTGAAGTTGGTGTTCCAATTCTGCATTATGGCTCAGAGAGCTTGTATATATGTCATTGCAGTAACCAAAACTTTTCACTTCCGCTTCGAGACGATCACGCTGATCTTTTTAAGTTTAAACAAAAAAAATGAGAAGGGGCTACCCCTTCTCATTTTTATTTTTTAAACTTTATAAAAGATGTGTAGAATTTATAAAAGATTACAGAATAAATGCAAAGGAAACTTGAAATACAAATTAATTCAACTATAGAATATAAGTAAGATATTAAAATAATAAAAAGATAATTGGGTAAAGATTTTTGGGTATAAGGTAGGTATGTATACCTATTTCAAAACTTAGTAAACTATTGAAGACTAACGTACAAAGTTTTAGATCTAAATAGTATTATTATGGTTTTAGTTGCCTAATTGTATAGTAATTTTGTGTGTAATCGAGTGTGTGGGGTGGTGTGGGGCCAATTGTTTAGGTCTTCAATTCAGCATCCACAATTTGTCAAGCATAAAGAGATAAAAACTGGTGCCAGTGAGAGAATGATTTCGTTAATTTATAATTTATTTTATTGATAATTTTTACTGATGTGTATTTTGTTATAATTTGTAGGTGGTGTTACCTGAGCTAGCGATGATTCGTATAGCGGCTCACGAGGAGAGCGGGCGGCTGCTGGGGCACCGCGTGCTGCCCGTGGTGGGGCTGTGTCCCGGCTACCGGCACGTCAACCTGCGCACCGAGCTAGGCTTGCCGCTGCCCGCAAGCTTGTTGCTCCTCGTCGTGGTCAAGGTACTGTGCTGTCAAGGTACTGTACTGTCAAGGTACTGTGCTGTCAAGGTACTGTACTGTGAAGGTACTATGCTGTCAAGGTACTGTGCTGTCAAAGTACTGTGCTGTCAAGGTACTGTGCTGTCTAAGCACTGTGCTGTCAAGGTATTGTACTGTCAGAGCACTGTGCTGTCAAGGTACTGTACTACCGGCACATCAACTTGCGCACCGAGCTGCCGCTGCCCGCCAGCTTGCTGCTGCTGCCCGCCAGCTTGCTGCTGCACGTCATGGTCAAGGTAATCATATGTGTACTTAGGCATTTCAAAGTGAACCTTATGTTACGGGTTTAAGGTTAGTATTTTACACATTATACACTTTTGTCATAAGCGTGTCTCAAAATAAATGACAATACTAAAAAAAACCCAGTGTGAATAGACACAGGTTATATCTAGGATTGTTAGTGCGATAAAAAGTGCATTTTGTAATAATTTCAGTTTAAGATTTCATGGTTAAGTGTTTGATTTCACTTAGATTTTTCTTAGAACACTTTTTTTTCATGTATGATAATATTTCATGTAAGTATTTATCTTTTAAGATGCCAATCAATTCTGTTTCTCATGTCAAAATCAAAATACTCTATGGGACCAACTGAGCTTTGAGTACTATACATGTCAGAAATGGCAGAAAAAACGTATTTCATACATTTCGTAGACAGGGCTCAATGGGCATCTATTTTATGATTTCTGATCTATGATTTTCTGTCATAAGGAATAGGATCGATTGACATTGAAAAAGTTTTGTTGAGAATTGTTTTACCTTTATACGCGTGAACGCCTTAACGCTACTACAAGTATAACACCTGATAAAACACAATCAATCACACACTAAGGCATCTGTCCCACCAAAGGCGAAAAAGCGAGTAACGGTTTTATCGCTCAGGAAACTGTGTAAACAAAACAGATACAGATATTAATAGTTGAAAGCTGACCGTTCCCACTGAGGCAAGTACTCGCTCTATACAGCATCTCTTTTGTTTAGACGGACGGGATCTACTATACACATGTACATTTCTTAAGCGACAAAATCGCTCCTCGCTTCTCGCTTATCGCAGGCAGTGGGACAGCCACCTAATGTTAAACTGAAATATTTTCAATTGACATGTCTCTATAAATATCAGTAATTTTCTAAGCAACAGCCGGTGTCTGTTCGCTCTGGGTTTTTGTCCAAACATTTTTAAGCATGGTACTTTCTTAGAGCTTCCTTGAGATGATTATTATAAGCCCATCATTCCAGCCTCCTGAAATGAGAAGAAATTCGTCACTAGTCCGTCGAGTTCGCCCTTGCATCCGGTCAGCAAAACGACACAGCTCACGATTTCTTATGTGGTCCATTCATGGATGTAGATAAATGCCTTAACTGTTGAGGCACCCATCGTAACAAATTGAAAGCTTGCTATTTCTATCACTACACGGAATGGTGCAGCATTGAATCTATAAAGAAATGGGGTTATTGACATAGCTCTGTCGAACAAGTGAATGGTGGATCACTTGGTCCTATTAAAACTTGACCACGGAATGGAAAGAAAGATACAACCTTCTTAACAGTTAAAGCATAGATGGGGTGATCAAAGACATAAAGGAATTGCAAGCATTTTTCGCGGTACCCATATTTTAGAGTATATCTTGATTTTAAGCCCAACACTGGTTAGCTGCATCTACAAATCTGTAAAGTAATATTGCTCGATATGTAGTTGCAATTAATTGAGCGGCTAATTGTTTGCAAGAAACGCCTCTGTTATGTGGACTAATGTGTATTGTTGTGCTCACTTGTTAGTTGATATTGCCTGTGTTACATATTTATGACCAAATAATCAACAAATACAGGAATATCTCTCTTTGTGCAATTCTGTATAAAAGCGTGCTTATTGTGTGATTGGTAAACGTTCGTAAAATAAGTGGAGTGTCCAAAAAAACTAGTTTCATAAAACTACGGTTTACTTGAAGAATATTATTGATATTGGTTTAGAATAGGCACAGAAGGTGATTTTACCATAAACATACTACCGGTTATGGTACAACCTTTAGGTTATGTTCCGATATACACTGCGGGCACTGTTAAGTGCTTTTATAGGGGAGAAATTAGTTCCGACAGTATGTTGTCGCAGTAGCCTAGGCAAATATGTGACATCATAAATCGTCGCCATCGTCGTTTTGATCACGTGATCAACAGCGACCGGAAATTTTAATTAATTCCATTGATTTAAGGCATTATGCAATTAATTCAATCGATAATTACCTTGAATATTCAATTCTTAAATATAACTACATTCACACATTTTTTTGGTTGCGTTCCGATTAAAACAGTAACCGGTGTATAGCTAACTATAAAGGAACGGCTTCGCAGTATACAAAGTGGTACAGTGCATATCGGAACATAGTCGATGGTACGATGCAACAACCGCGTGGCCCGTTGCAGGACTACATCCCGGACCGGCTGTCGGAGCTGGCGGAGGCGCTGGCCAACCCCATCAAGTACCAGAGCGAGCTGGACAAGCGCGAGCACCAGCTGGCCGTACTCCTGGACGCGGAGGCGCCGCAGCACGACAAGCCGGAGCCCGAGGAGCCGGGCCGGCCCACCGCGCTCCCGGTCAGTGCCAACTCGATACAATCATGTTTTAGGGGCGGTCCGAGTGCCGATCGGGTAGTTCGTTCAATTCCTCAGTATTTGTTGACCGATAAACCCGATCGACACGAGTCGGCGGCTGCGTTATGTGTTTAGTAATTCTTAGTTTTTGTAAGGTTTATTTAAGTCTAGCTGTTTCCGCGACTTCGTTCGCATGATGACGCAGTCCTGCTTACTCCCTATATACGTTAGCGTGATGATAAAAGTAGTTCCCTATAGAAGTTACCTTATAACATCAGCTGCCTGCCAGTGGACCGATGCCGGTTTCGCACCCGGAGATTAGCCGGAACAAACAGACAGACAGTCAAAAAAAATTTTTTTTTTTGTTATGTATAGTATATACTTTTATATGCATTTAGTAAAAGCTGTCATTTTGACATTACAACACTTTAATTTATAAAGATGTAATATGCCCACGACTTCGTTCTCGTGAAAATTAACAAACTTCTAATCTACACTTTCGCATTCATAACCCTTCTTTATGTATAAAAATCTCGTGTCACGATGTTTATGGTCGAACTCCTCCGAAACAGCTCGAAGGATTTCATGATTTATTTTTTTGGATATTTGGTAGGCATGAGAATAGACCGTAAAGTATTTTTGAAGTGAAAACTTCTTCAGCGGCGTTGTGCACTTTTTAGGTATGGGTATAAAATGTTAAACTCGCGTCAGGATCACGTGACCCTGGTCAAAAATTCGTAAAATTATTACAATACGAAGTTAAATTTCACCGCAATATACAATGTTATTATAGCTCAGGTGGGAAATCGGGCGGTCTAGAAACCAGATTACTACGGTCTGACTCCAAATGATTACATTTTTTGATTTTGTTTTTTAATTAGTGATTTAATATTTTGGATTTAATTGTCATGTCGTTGTCATTGCCATTTTCTAAATTGTTATGTTTGTCGATAGATGAATATTGTATTTAACCACATAAATGATAGTACTTATATAATGATAAAAAATATTCCCTAACCATTCCAAATTATTCAAAAATGCACAACGTTACTGTTCAAGTTTTCACTTCTGTCGGCACTCCCGGAGTGCAACCCGTTTTTTTTACATCACAAGGGGAAAATTGACGCAGACGAAGTTACGTGGGTCAGCTAGTATTAGTTACAGCAGTTTAGATTTTTTGTATTGTCTTGTGTCTGTTCTAAAATTATATAATCATTATGAAAATATATATATATTACGGGTCTTAATAACGGGTTGACTACCCGTGACTACGGCCGTTGCAATACGATCGGGCAACGTCGGGCAATAAACAAGCAATAAAAAAAGTATTTTACCTTAAATTATTCACGTGATTAAGACCCGTAATACATATATTTTCATAATGTGTACAAATCGCGAAAGTTCATCAACAAGGATATAATCACCCGACGCGCGACGTTTGAAACCTGTTTCAAACGTTGTTTCAAACGTCGAGCGATTACATCCTATTTGCTTTCGAAAGAGAATTCGTTGAGAATTTTTAGTATTTGACATTGCCAATGCTGTTACAGATAAGATTCGATCTATCAAAAGACGGCAACCAGTCAGCGGAACCAGCAGTGGCGACCAAAACTTTCATGGAGAATGAGATCACGGTTTCATCTACTCAAGAGAAAGTAGCTCACGGTATGACGTCACCACTCTCTATACTCAAGTTTTTAGTTCCGTGGAGTAAGTAAGTCTTCTTCTCTTATTTTCAACACTATATTGGAGTGTCTAACCTGATCACATTAACTACGAGTTGCTTGCTGTGTTCAGTGTGTGGTTTGTATCTAATACAAGTTTGTATTAATTGTTGCATTCGTGTCTCGTGAATTGTGTAATAGAATGTCGCATCAAACGTACGCCTGATCAGAAAATATAATGTTCGTCTACAATTTAACACGATTTACTATTTTAATTATCATAATAAATTTATTAAAAGTCGAGAGATTCGACACTAGAAAATATGAAAAATCTTTACATTTTTACTTTAAATACGTTTTGACTTGACATTAAAATACCTAATTAAATATAAAGCTACTAGAACAAGTTTTCGAAATAAAGCTTAACCAGACATGCGCAGACCGAGAAGACGTCTCAAATGTCTATCATCTATATATTAATACGAGAAGCAAAAACTTAGTATCCCTTTTTACGGAAACTACGCCGACGGAGAAGTATAAAATCTACACACTCTGCCCATTTCAAACAGAATAGGGTAATCTGCTATGTTTGAAAGAGTACTTTAAAATATTGGTTTCCTAATAAAAAGTCACAATAAGTATATTTCGGATAAAATTAACGCGCTTTATTGCTATAAAATTTTAACATTCCCGCGAAAACGCTCATGACGTCATTTGGTATCGTGTCGGCTATGCTATTTTTGCTGACTATATGGCAACGTAACCTATATATACATATATGTTCTATGACCACAATTACAATTAGTGTTAGTAAATTGTGCTGAAGCCATTTGTTAACTTTGTTAAACCCATGTTGCGCATGCATGTAAGCTTTGAGCTAGCTGAAAAAAGAAGCGCTGTGTCGTCCGCATACGATACGATTATGCCACAATCTAACTTCAGGTTACACTTCAGGTGGTAATAATTGAAGGTAAAATCACTCAATTATTATACTATAAATCGAGTAGCTATAAACCCATGCCCATGTTATTCCACTGCGGGGCAAAGGCCTCCCGTTCCTTCCACTATTGTGCTTGATCCAAGGCACTCTGAGTTCAGTCTTGGAGTGTGCATCTACTTTGTCTCGCCATCTCTCTCTGGTCCTGACGCGCTGTCTCTTCCTTTTTTAATAAAATGAAAAAGTAATACTTTGATTTTAATCCAGTAAGCCTAGATTATTATATAGTGACATTAGATTTAAAAATTTTAGTTTGTCAGAATTTTGTGTCAAAAGTGAATATTTGATTGAATTTAATTTTTAGACAATATTTTTTCAGAAGCAGAAAGCAAGCCAAACGGAACTTCAGATGAATCGTTAGAAGAGACGCTAGAAGGGTTGCTGTCGTCAAAGATGGTTCGCGACAAACAGTTGGAGTTGTCGCGCAAGCTGGACGCGCTGCGACGGAAGAATGACAAAGAGAAGAAGACCAAACTGTACGGCGGCAATATCCTCATCAAGAGATTGTCCGCCAAGCAAATGTAAGTGCCACTTATATCTTCTTCATACTAAGAGAAAGAGGCAAAGCGCAGTGAAGTGTTAATCTCAAAGTTATCAAAGCAATCTTACCTTTATTTCCACTACATAGTGCACATAATCAGCGCTTGTTGCTCGCATTTGCGCGTCTTTAAGGTTCCGTACCCAAAGGGTAAAACGGGACCCCATTACTAAAGACTCCGCTGTCCGTCCGTCCGTCTGTCTGTCCATCTGTCAGGCTCTATCTCATTAACCGTGATAGCTAGACAGTTGAAATTTTCACATATGATGTATTTCTGTTGCCGCTATAACAATAAATACTAAACAACAATAAAAAAAAAAAATATGGGGGCTCCCATACAACAAATGTGATTTTTTTTGCTCGATATTGATAACGCCAACAGGTAGACGCTTAAAATATTCACAGAATATTTAGTTGTACAAACTGATGAGAAACATAATAATCCACATTGGGAAAAGCAGAAGTAATTTCAAAGGAGGATCTCTGTCAACGAGTGGGCCGGAGTAATTGGCAGAACAATCATTGGGTCCCATTTCTTACCGAATAATTTGAATGGTAATAGTTATTTGGAATTCCTACAGAATCATCTTCCGAAAATTGAATCCGGGCCCCCATCTTCACTGTAGACCGAGAAGTCATATTTCAACAAGATGGTTGTCCAGCTCATTGAACATTAAATGTTCGGGAGCACTTGTATAATTGCTATCCCGTGGCGCGGTCACCCGACGTGACTCCGCTTGACTTTTTTATGTGGGATCGAGCCAAGGAACTAGTTTATACTAATATTATAAAGCTGAAGAGTTTGTTTGTTTGAACGCGGCAATCTCAGGAACTACTGATCCGAATTAAAAAAAATCTTTCACTGTTGGATAGCCTATTTATCGAGGAAGGCTATAGGCTGTAAAACATCTCGCTACGACCCATATGAGCGGAGCAGTGATGAGAAAATTTGCAAAAACGGGGAAAATTTACGCTGGCAAAGTGGCGCGGGACAGCTAATGTAGAAATAAACACAAACGAAGGATTGATTGAGATAATTAATATAGTGTTTGAAAAGATGAAACAGGATCTGAAGTTAAAAATAACAACAACAGAAATGAGAAGAAGGGCCCGTGCTTGTGTAAGGAACCGCGGCGAACATTTTAAACATCATCATCAGCCAATCGCAGTCCACTGCTGGACATAGGCCTCTCCAATTGCACGCCACTTTGTTCTATCTTCGGCTTCTCGCATCCAGCTCCTGCCAGCCGTTTTGCGTAAATCATCACTCCAACTGACCTGAGGGCGTCCTACACTACGTTTGCCGTGCCGTGGTCTCCACTCAACAACTCGTTTACCCCAACGGTTGTCAGTTCTTCGGCAAATATGGCCAGCCCACTGCCACTTCAGATTGCTAATCCGGTGGGCTATGTCGATAACTTTGGTTCTCTGCCGGATCACCTCATTTCTGATTTTGTCCCTAAGAGAAACTCCGAGCATAGCCCTTTCCATAGCCCGCTGAGCGACTTTGAACTTGTGGACCAGCCGTACCGTCAGTGTCCACGTTTCGGCCCCGTATGTCATGACGGGTAGGACGCACTGATTAAAGACTTAAGTCTTTAGACATTGTGGGATCGACGATGAGAAGACTTGACGTAGCTTACCAAACGCTGCCCAACCCAACCGAATTCTCCTGTTCACCTCGTCCTCGAAGTTGTTTCTACTTAACTGCAATGACTGCCCGAGGTACACATATTTTTTGAACAACTTCGAGAACGGCGCCGTGCACCGCTATCGGTTCCGGTAGTACATGTTCATTAAACACGACTTTGGTTTTATCCAAGTTCATCCGTAGGCCGATGCGTACAGAGGAGTCAGCCAGGTCATTCAGCATCAGTTGCAGGTCCTGCAGCGTTTCCGCCATAATGACAATGTCATCTGCAAATCGCAAGTGAGAGATGTATTCACCATTGATGTTGATGCCCCGCCCTTTCCAGTGCAGCGTCTTGAACATACCCTCCATTGCATTTGTGAACAGTTTCGAGGAGATAACGTCCCCTTGCCTCACTCCTCGATGCAATGGTATAGGTTTTGTTTCCTGATTCTGTACTTGGACGGACATTGTTGCGGCTTCGTAGAGTCATCTCGTCACTTGGACATATCGCCAATCTACTTGGCATCGCTGCAGAGACTCCAGAACGGACCAGATTTCAATCGAGTCAAAGGCCTTCTCATAGTCCACGAATGCTAGACACAGGGGCTGATTATACTCTTGGGTCTTTTGTATAATCTGCCGCACTGTGTGGATGTGGTCTATGGTGCCATATCCGCTCCGAAATCCAGCCTGTTCCCGTGATTGGAATTCGTCAAGTCTTCGCGCAAGGCGGTTCGTGATGACTCTTGAGAACAGCTTATAGACGTGGCTTAGAAGAGAAATAGGTCGATAGTTCTTCAGCCGGGTCTTATCTCCTTTTTTGAAGAACAAGACGACTACGCTTCTACTCCACGCCTCCGGAGTTCTCCCTTCAAACAGGACAGCATTAAAGAGCTTTTGGAGCTCCCTCAGTACTGGTTTACCTCCAGCCTTTAACAGCTCTGTTGTAAGGCCATCCTCTCCAGGGGCTTTTCCATTTTTTAGCTGTCTAAGAGCCAGCACGATTTCGTCAATCTTTTAAACTGGCCATTATTTGTTAATTTTTGGGTTTTGTCATCAAAAATAAATAAAATTTGCTAAAAACAAAAAAAAACACTTTGTTTAAGAAAAGTTTAGTTCAAATACCTGTTCTACCGTGTTCTACCGTATTCTACAGAAGTCTACCATGGTCTACATTACTGCTTAATCAGTAATAAAACTATCCAGGAAGTGCTTAACCAGTACTAACACAATGTTCAACAGCTATTTACCAGCGCTACTAAACCCATCACATAACTAGTGACAGATCCGTACTGTTTAATCAAAGATACTGAAACATTACCGCTTAACCAGTGATATCATTATCGCCTAACCAGTGATACCGTCTTAGATCCCATAGTAGACACCGACAGTTGACCCATTGTTAATCCTACAGTTGACTCCTCTGTGAACCCCGCACTGAAGCTCTCGGTAAAACCCCCATTAGAGGTATTAGTACTAGCTTGGGACATTAGTAACGGTTCAACCGTATATATTGATTGGCACGTGAGTGGTGCTCTGTGATCATAACGCATCCCGTGAGTTTAGTCATCCGTGATGTGTACAGCTGTAAAGCTGCTAAAGGTCTAGATTCTCTCGAGTATATCGAATCGTTTTGAAATTCGCAGTGTTGTAAGTTTAATTAGATAGGGTCCGCCTATCTGTAGACCTACTCTTTCTTTAAAAAAATAATTAAATTAAATTCATGTATTTCGTTTACTTACATTTTTTAAATTTATGGGGACTATTTTAATTAATTTTTGGATAAGCAGAAGAAGTTTGAACCTACGGATGAAATTTGGAACGAGTGGATTAAATAGATGTTACTGGCTCTGTATATCACCACCTCATTTTTGATCGAAACTTCGTTTTCATTGAATTAGAGTAGACCTTCTGATGAGCAAAAACTTTTATGAATTGTTAATTTCGTGTGTTAGATTTTCTGAATATTAATCTCAAACTTTTGTGTTCAGAGAATGAATTTTATCTCGGTAATTTTGATTTAAAAACCAGAATATAAAAGAAAATAAAAAATATGATTTTTAAATTGTTTCATAAAAAAAATACGAAAATCCCAGAAAAACCGGTTTAACCAGTTTTTAATAACTAAAACCCAAAAAACCCGGTTTTCTAAAACTATGCGGTTAAAGTATTGTAGTAGGTACAATTTCATTACAATCATATTATTACAGTATTAGGGTGTACAAAGACTACAATAACATGTTGGGTGAGGTGCTGTATTCCTAGCTAGGTTATATAAGTATTAAGGAGTACAGTGCAGAAACGTCGGGCAATAAACAAAGGTATTTAGCCTTAAAATAAAATATTAAGACCCGTAGCTTATAAAATTCTATAATGTGTACAAATCGTGAAAGTTTACGAACATATCATTATCTGTTATTTAAGGTAATTTTGTCATATGATCAATTGGGTCAAATATGAGACGCCAATGATTTCAGCGTGCCGAAGGCAGCCCGGTGAAGCAATTGATATACTTATTACTTGTGTACCTAACCATTATGAATTAATTGCATAATGGGTCAAATACCACTCACAATTATTAATTACGATTTTTATTTTTTTTAACTCAAGTGTAAAATGCGCAGCTAAGTTTTCAGAAATGTCATAAAAGGACTACGTAATTGTAATAAAGTACTTTAAGTGGACAGTGGTTTACACTACTTCGACTACCAATCAGAACTAGTTCTGACGAACGGCTGGCAGTCAAAGTCATTCCGTCGAATTTCGCAAAGTATCTATTTGGCCCAATTTGATTGGGCCAAACAGCAACTGGTTTCCATCCTTTTCTTTTTTATTGGAAACGTAATTTACTATCCTTGTCTATCTTCTTGATGACGTCGCATCGTTCATATCTAGTAGTTTTTAATCTGAGTTTTTACTCAAGTACCTATATTATAATTGAACGGTAAGTTGTCAAAACTAAATGAAAGTGATTTAATTTTGACAAACTACCGTTCAAACGTTAAAATGTAATGGAAGTGTCTTCGTCGTCGGCGTTAGTCTGTCCGGCGTACTAGTAGTAAAGAGGACTTTGTTATATACTCTGTGAATCGATGGTGCGTCTGCAGTGAGGCTGCGCCGGCGCCGAGCGGCGAGCCGGACGGCGCGGCGGCCGGCGCCGAGCGCGAGCTGCGCCTGCGCTACCACCGCGAGATCTACGCCGCGCTCGAGAAGCAGCTGCGCAACGACCAGCAGCAGCAGATGAAACAACTTGCGGTATGCATCCTTATCTTATTTTTATATTACACTTTATTTATTTATTTCAAACTGCCAAACCTATTATATCTTGCAAATATATTGCAAAAGGCGGACTTAACGCCACAGGCATTCTATACCGGACGACCTTTGGCCGGTGGAGAGAAAAGGGTGACAGGACATTTTGTAGAGGAGTTCGTGGTTTCAATAACTTATCTACCGTTAAGTGTCTCTTAAAATAACTAACTCTAGTAGCCAAACTGACATTTGTACTGTCCATAAATAGAAAACCTAGAGGGTTTCAGAGGGTAGGTCGGATTTGGCTGTTCAAACGCCCCTCGAAATTGCATAAAAGGTAGGTATCTACACCGTATATATTTAACTAGTGTTTATTCAATTGTACCTAACGCCCGTCCCCTATTTCGTATCCGTATCGATTCACACTTGACCAATATTGGCTTCGGGCCATAAAACCCCCTTGTAAACAGATCCTGGGTACAGCCATTATAGAAAGCTATTTTAACAGACAGTTAACGATAGATAAAATATTGAGACCGACCGTAAATGTACAAGCACGTCTAAAAAGTATCAGTAGTGAGTCAAACTATCCATCAGATCCAGGGCCGACCCGTCCATTGAGCGAACGGAGCGGCCGCTCCAGGCGCCACAGCTCAGGGGCGCCGAAAGCCTGTTCCACTATATTCATGCACCCCCCCCCCCCTTGTCGCGCGATGTACTTAGGCGGTATATTGAGGCGCCAAAATTTAATCTCGTTTCAACCAAAATCTGACCTCGGCCCGGCACTGAGCAGATGTTAATATTTAGTATCAATTCGAGAGTTGCCATAGCACAGTCAAGGAAATTGTGATTGTGAATGCGCTTAGTGTGGGAGACGGTTTGTATGACACTTCCACACACATCCACACACACTTACACATACACTTCTACACACACTTCCACATACACTTCTACACACACTTCCACATACACTTCTACACACACTTCCAACATCCACACAAATTCATAAAAGCAATCTAAAAATAAAATTACCGTCACCTCAATAATATTATTAAGAAATCAACATCTTGTCCATTGAATCTTCCGAATTAAACATGTTTATTACGTCTATTTTTTCCAAAAAATATAATATTGTTAGTATTTTACTTTTTGTAAAATACATGTATTAAACATGTTTAATTCGAAAGATTCAATGGGCATGGTTGTTGAAAGATACTGTATTTTATTAAAAAATACTGTACTTAATGAAAAATATATTAATTATTTACCCACGACATGTCTGCAATCCATCTTGGAATAGCCACTACCGCGACTTCAGCACAAACACAGATTACCCCCTAATAGATTCCGCATTACTGTAATTTTGTTCGCCACCGAGTTCACTCATTTTGGAGGAAGGAACAGGACGCGCGGGACGGTACAAGTGCGCTATGATTGGTTATTTCAAGGTCAAACTTCGAGTGGACCGAATAATAGTGATGGGACAGCGATCTCATCGCTGTCCCATCTAGGTATAGGTTGTCGATAAAATATTGAAATATGGAATTAGATTACTTTAATTTGGTTTATTATTTTAAGTAGGTTTTAATTAGGTTCTAAGATTTTAATTAGGTTCGGAGGATGATCAATGATGATACATTATTATTCTATATTTTTATTCAATGGGTGTAAAATAAAACTAAGCTACTATCAAAATCCTAATTTTTATTAAATAAAACTTCTTCAAGTATTGATCAAAAGATTAATAATAAAAAAATATGAAAGGTTAAAATGTACATTATACATTAAACATTTATTAATTCTTATACTAACACACAGCAAAATACACAAAAAGAAAAAAAACAGAAATATAATTGCAAATGCAATATTATATATCTTGTCTTGATTGCATCATGTCTTGAGCAAATAACACTGTTACGGGTGGGAAACCAATTCTCCCCACGAGAGGTTGCATCTACCCATTTCTTCTTTCTCTCGGGGCATCTAGGAAACCTTTAAAATAATACATATCTCACTTAAATTACTGTTATTACTAAATCAAATTAATTGCGTAAGTAATTTTATAAGTGACTGGACTGCTGCAGCCCGGTTGAATGAAGTTTGGTGAAAATCGGTTCAGAAATTTCTTTTTACTCGACGCAAAGACCTAAGTAAATTATAAGTAAATGATAGATAAGTTTAACAAATACTCTCTTAAGATTTAAGGTAATCTCTCGATCTCCATGATATTCCATCGTTAGATTCTGATAATGGTGGTAATACCTCAATGGAATAGCCTTTCAAACAAAAAAAAATACGAAGATAACGAGGGTATACTCTTACAAAAAGCAAAGTAGGTTCCTTTTTGTTATATCCTTACATAGTATTAATCAAAGTCGTTTCCGAACGTCTGTCCCTGCGGCTTTTGCCATCAGCGATATATTTTTTTAACGAAGTGTTTCATATAGTTCTTCTCCGCTAACCGATATTCAAGCGGGCGAAGCCACAGGCCACAGTTTGTTGTTTATACCTACTTTAACTTTACTATGACCTAGTAACGATTACGACAAACCATCGATAATGACCTATATCATCCGATATCCCAACACTATCGATACACGTATCATCGTAAGAGCAGGAATGCTATATAATTTAGCTAATGAGTGAAAGGGACATTTCAAAAAGACATCAACGGGTTCGAAATTTTGAGGGTTTTTTTAAATAACTAACCAGAATAAATTGAACTCCGCTGCTTAGTCAATTTAATATTTACATAAATTAAAATTTACTTACCGGTGAAATGTTATGCCATCTTTTTGGTAATTTGATGTCTTCGCCGACTTTGCTCACCATTTCACAGAACAGGAAGCCATTTTTAGGGTAATATATATGTTAACGGAAATGTATGTAATACGTCAATGTATACAATTCCTAGGAAATGTATGTAATTCCTAAAATCGCACGGAAATATGTGAAATAAATTATATTATACTTACACATTACACATTTCCTAGGAAATCTATACATTTCCTAAATAGCAATCGGAAATGTAAAACATTTAAGATATTGGTGGGTACGCGGGGACAGCGGGACGAGGGAAGGGTATTGCTTCGCCTGATCCGGCGATCGCGCAGTGCCTTGTAAACTGTCAGTGCGTACGCACGTCGCTATTGTTCAAAAATGGCTGCTGAATCACGCATCGCGCTTATGAAAGAGCGATTTTATAGGACTTTGGCGTCATTAAGAATATTAACAAACGCTAAAAACACTGCTTTTATTGAAGATGAACGTTATAAAGAGTTAATTGAAGAAGTTTCTACGGCAAAAACAACTGCTAGAAAGACTTCTCGTGATTATTGGTTATTGCGGCGATACGACGTGCTTACCATTGACCAGACCAGTAAGCTTATTTTTCCTATTAAAGAAACTACAAGCACTATTATTTACTACGCATGTGATAGCGAGTTATTCGACATATTACACGAGGCTCATATTCGAATTGGTCACGGCGGAAGAGATCGCATGATGAAAGAGGTATGGAGTCACTACAAAAACATAACGCGTAAGGATATTGAAACGTATCTTGAACTTTGTGAACCATGTCAACAAAAGCAAAAAAACATTAAAAAAGGCATTGTTGTGAAGCCTATTATATCCTCAGAGTTTAATTCTAGGTGCCAAGTAGATCTGATAGATTTTCAATCCCAGCCCGACGGTGATAACAAATTTATAATGGTGTACCAAGATCATTTAACAAAGTTTGTTGTTCTACGGTCACTTAAAACAAAACGAGCTGAGGAAGTGGCTCACACTTTATTGGACATATTTACTCTACTTGGTGCTCCGGCAATACTTCAGTCTGACAACGGCAGAGAATTTTCAAACCGAATTATTGACAATTTAAAAACATATTGGCCTACTTTAAAAATTATTCATGGTAAACCCAGGCATTCGCAAAGTCAGGGGAGTGTGGAAAGAGCGAATCAGGATATTGAAAATATGCTAACCACGTGGATGCAAGATAATGATAATTCACATTGGAGTGAGGGTTTGAGATTTGTCCAACTGATGAAAAACAGAGCTTTTCATGCTGGTATCAAGCAATCTCCGTATGAGGCTCTTTTTGGGTGTAAAGTAAAAGTTGGTTTACAGTTACCCAATGATTTCACGCAAAATGTTGAAACTGAAGAAGATTTGGAGAAAATCATACAGGACCTTACCAAAAAGGAAGATCCCAAAGTCTCTGCATGTGAACTCTCTAAGATGAACACGGAAGCAGAGGTAAGCCAAATTTCTAACGACGTTTTAGTTCAACGCGAAACAAACACGCAACCTCCAAATTGCACCCTCCAATGCAGCGTTTGTTCACAAGAAACTACAGGAGCTCATACATGTAGAGAATGTGGATGTGCAATCCACGCTATTTGCGCTGTTGCTGAAGAAACACCCGATGAAGGATTTGGATCTAAAGTTTTGTGTCCAATATGTTCAAAAAAAGATAAAGTACTAGATAATCGTCAAAATGCTAAGAAAAACCTACAACAACAAGCCGAAAAAATGCTTAAATTGAGTGAAAAGAAGTTGGCCCCTGTACCTATTGGCGCTTCAGTACGAATTGCAGTTCCTGAGGTTGATAGAGGACGAGGTGATGCACGTAACATTATTGGTGTAGTTTTGACTAAAACCGATGATGAACTCTATCAGATTGGTACCAAGAACGGTATCTTAAAACAATTATATGCTCGATCTCAGATTAATGTGTGTCCAAGAGTTCTTCTTGATGCAGACGACGTACCGAGTACAGAGATTGCACAAGTTGCCAACTTGCAATCCACTGGAACCGGCCAGGGATTTAAGAAGTGCCTTTGTAAGAAAAACTGTGCTACAGCAAGATGCCTGTGTTTTAAAAATAAAGTATTATGTACTTCCAAATGTCATTCGAGCTTACCCTGCAAAAATAAATAACTATATGGACTGACAAAGTATGATAATATAAAGATTTACTTTTATACTGTGACATTTAGAATTACTTAATTATCAGACTGATTACTTGCCAAATGAAAATTTGATTTTATAAGAATAAATATAAGTTGATTTTGTGATACGTTAAAAGTTAATTGATTTTAGAAATTTTAATTAGTAAGATAATATGAACATATTATTATTATTTTACGGTACGACAGTTACCCGATTGTCTCAATAAGTGCTATAATAAAAAAATATTATTAACAACGTGTTTTATTACAGAAAGCATTTACTTTATACATTTCCTAATACGATATTGGAATTATATACAATTCCGAGGAAATTTATACATTTCCTAGGATATCTATGCATTGAATAGTTTTTCAAACAATATTTTATACATTTCCTAAATAGTATCGGCATTGTGCACATTTCCTAGGATTTGTATACAATTCCTTGATTTCATACATTTCCTGTAACATATATACAAAGCAATTTTTATAATTATTTTCAATTGCACGTGGTCGTAGGTCGTGAAGTTGGTCGTCACTGACGTCGTGATTTTAGGTATTGTTTTATATGCTAGCGAAATCAAGTATGAGTGGCGCGCGTCTGTTGCCCTGCATGCGGAATCTATTAGGGGGTAATCTGTGAGCACAAAAGACATAAGTACGAAAGTCTGGCACACCGGTCAACAAGCTTCACGCACACATGCGCTGTCTCGATTGACATTTGACCGAGATCTGTGTACATGCGCTTATATGTGTGCATGTGCCTGTTTTCGTTGTAGGAAGCCAGCCTGCAGTCTGTAGACCGTCTCGGAGTTGCACTTTAATTGGCGAGCGTGGCACTAAGATCGAAACATCAGTGATGATTGACAACATTACCACTACTATTGGTCTATTAAATGGATGTCCGTTTTCGAAAAATGTCCCACCCCGTCGTTTGTAGGAGTGCAATAGTATTCTCCAGTCGAATTTATACTACGACAGTGAGATATAAAATAGTGCATTGGTGATTGCAGTCATTATTTCCTAACAAGTGGGAGTTCACCTGATCTTTTTCACCCATGATTGAAAATTTATTCTTCTTATGTCTATCTACGTTCCTTAACTAATAGTTAAAACCTGGTGTCATGTCGATGTTCGGGCCAAGGTGTACCAAGGGGGGGGGGGGGCACTAAAAATGTCCTTTTTCTATATACTTGTGGGACTTACAAAAAAATGCAACAAATTTGTATGGGGATGTTTCTGGCACTCGGCGGCTGCTGCGTAGGGGGGTCACAGTTCTAACCTAACCCAACCGATTGGTTTAGTGCAATAGGTAAGTAAAAAAAATTGAAAAGTCCCAATACCCTACTAAACTGCGCTCAAAATTATTTTAAGCTGAAGCTCCATACAAAATCGAGCGAATTTTTTCTTAGTACCGTCGCCATACAAATTTGATGAAAATTAATATAAGTTCCAAAAAAAAAATATTTTTATTTTTGTCAGCTTGTTTTTTAACACTATGTTTCTAGATATTTAGAGAAATAAACATTTTTTTTAGTGCACATTCCTTGCTATACCCCGACCTTGTATTTGTTTTCAGGAATCGTTGGAAGTAGAAAAGAAAGAGATTTTGAACAGATTGGCTAAAGCCCGAAAGGAAGATGTCAAGTCGTTAGCAAAGAAGAGTAGCAGAGATAAAGATGAGATTAATAGGAGAAAAAGAGAGATACATTCACAGGTATGTTATACGCTTAAACATTCTAAAGGGTAGATGGAAACGGAGAAATTTGTAATTTATCATTGTAGAAAAATATATCCACATAGTAACATTATTTATTTTGATTTAATACCTTCTACTATGCAAAGATTAGTTGTAGCAAAAAAAATAATTTGTGCTTTGACGCAATTACCTTGTGAAAAATGTTTGATTGTAATTTTTTTAAAACCATCATTTATGTGGTTAAGTACAATATTCATCTATTGAGCTATTATACACAAATATGACAATTTAAAAATACTACGACATGACAATTAAATCAAAAATATGAAATATAAAAATTCTGGCGGCCTCTGTGGCGCGGTGGGAGTGTGTCCGACTGCTACGCAAGAGGTCGTGGGTTCGATTCGTCTGGGTGTACTTTGTGTCCGTGAATTGAATGTTTGTAAAGTCTCTCGCGACACAGGGCATGTACTCAAATGCGGGAGTCGTCTTCTTAAAAAAAATAAAACGATGACAATTAAATCAAAAATATAAAATATTAAATAACAAATTGAAAAACAAAAAACAAAAATTAAAATAAAAAGGGAAGAAATAATCATTTAGACTTGAACCGTCCGGTTCGAATGTAAATGATTGTTTTCTGGTTTCTAGACCGCCCGATTTCCCACCTGTCTTTCCACCAATCCATCAATCTTACGGTCACGTGATTCTGACGCGAGTTTAACATTTTATACTCATACCAAAAAAAGTACACAACGCCGCTAAAGAAGTTTTCAATTCAAAAATACAAAAGACTAAACAGTTATCGATCTCGGATACGTAATCGCTCACACTCGTTTTGGCACCGGTTTTCTTTTCATTTGCTATTCGTGAGCGATGTGCACGCGCGCACGCGTCATGAGCGTTCTATACAAAGATCGAACGGCCCCCCTAGACGAGTGGCATAAATGCTAATCGAATAGGACGACGTCGTTGGCGAATCTCGTGTTAAAAATGCATACTGATTGACGCGCAACGTCGTCACTCCGTAGCGGTCGCGCCCAGGGTAGTCGTGGTCGTGTAACAAGTTCGGTTGATGCCCGCAGTCGGTGGAGCGCGGCGTGGCGGAGTGCTGCCGCTGCGAGCGCGCGCACGCGGCGCGGCGCGAGCGCCTGGCGCGCGCGCACGAGCGCCTGCTGCAGCTGCTGCAGCGCCAGCGCGACCAGGTACTGTTCTGCCACTACCTCAGCGAGCGCACCGTCGTCACGCGTCTGTAGCGCTCACCTCGGCGCCAGGGCTTCCCCGACTAGCTTTCGCACGAAACTTACCAGAGTTCCGAGTTTTCTCATTGTTTATCATAAATTAATTCAGAAATATCTGAACCTTCTACACTCCCCTCCCCTCCCGTCATCAACTTGGGAACCCCTAAAGTATAGTACTAGTACGCTGGACCGGCTACCCCATACGTTTTCTTGTGTCGAATCGAAAAAACATTCTTTGAACTTTTTTAACACTTAAGACAAAAAGCCATTATATACACAAATATAGACTTGCGTTGGATTTTACGATTTTAAATGACCGTCCAAATGTTGTTGTTATCGGCGGTAGGTCGTCCAGCGTACGACGTACTCCAGAGGTGAGTAGCAGCGCTGTCGGAGACACGACACGACCGAGTGTGGGTAGCTGCCCGTCTGTAGATACCTGTACGATGTATATTGTGGCTCGACGCCGGGACACCATTGTCTTCTCCAAACTTGCCAAATGCAGTGAAATGTGAATCGCTCGCGGGTGGGGGACGCAACTAACTATTTGTCCCTCCCCCTTACTTGACGGCGGGTAAACATGTGTATTACCCATAAAATGCAATTTTGATTTCAGGTTTTTCTGTTGTTTTCCTTAAAACTGTTGATTCACATTTCACACACTCCTCAAATAGCAGTCAGGTAGCTCATGGACGACCTGCCCGACACTTTAGGAAAACTGAATTTTTTTACTGAAGTAAGTAGTTCCTAAAACTGTGGACAGGTTGCCCATTTCTCCTAAAAATTACAGTTAAGGATCAAAAAATAAAAAAATACATAGTAAGTTTCAATACAGTAAAAGCTTTTTATTCGCGTGGTATATGTTCCATATATATGCCGTGAATACGGAATGATAATTCACAGGGGAAACGTTCCTAGGTGATAAAATAAATAAACAAATACAATATAAAAATTAACTGCAGTTTTTGACCGAATTGAAGACAGTAGAGACGTGTTACTTGATCACAATTTTTGTAACGAGTGAAAAGACAAAGGACGGAACGTCAAAATATACTTTATTCATTGAGTAAATAAGGTTGCTTTCATTCTGTTTGTTTACATTCTCAAAAACACCGATCGCGGCGAATGTCAAAGTCCGAACTAATATGTCCAGCGGCAATATCATTTAACAACATACTTTAGGCTTAGTCGTAATAAGGTCTATTTTACTTTGACTACGTTTACAAAGGATATTGGGTTGGATACCTATTGGAATGCTTTTTATTATTATGTATGTATTGATATTGGGTCGCATTTTTTTAATCCGCGAATAGTGAAAACGCGAATGAAGGAAGCGCGAATAAGGAGCTTTTACTGTATCAAAATGTGATTGTGTTCTCTAGACACAAAAAGTGTGTAGTAGTTATGTATAATTAATTATTTGCATATTTAAGCCTAATGTGGTGAAGGGTTCACCAATTTTAATACTCATATACTGTTTCTCGTACCGTTACTTTCTATAATATCATAAATCATAATTATTGAATACCACAAAATACATAATGCATGAAATTCATAGAATAAAATACTCATATTATGTACCTAATATTAAAAACTTACCTCCATAATGGTAATTGGCCATAATGCATGTTAACTTATGTATGTAATAAAATAAATACAAATTATTATAAATAAATATATATTCGCTCATTTTCTTTCGTGACGGACAGACGTGGGGATTAATCCAGGTTTAGATCCTTTAAGATACAGTTTAGTTTCAATAAATT
Organism: Herminia tarsipennalis; assembly: GCA_945859575.2. NCBI lineage: Eukaryota > Metazoa > Arthropoda > Insecta > Lepidoptera > Erebidae > Herminia > Herminia tarsipennalis. The sequence goes on along the minus strand of OX243834.2, from coordinate 23,631,490 downwards.
ATACGCAGAGCTCTGAATTCATAACTTGACTTTATAAAGCCAAAGCAACCCATTAAAAATACGAAGATAGGTGCATCGTACGATACCAGAAACACGGTATGGTCGGTGTACAAAGCGGTCGACCATTCGTACTTTATACAAACTATCCCTTTTGTTCATAATTCGTCGGTAATAACCATAATAATTATTAAATAGCGAATATTTTGTTCTATTTTGAAAACAGATAACCAAACAAAGACAAAACATTCGCTATTTAAAAGGCTGTTATTAACAAATTATGAATAAGCGGGTATATTTTTTGCATGTGAGGAGGGGGGGGGGGGGGTGTTGGACGGAAGACGCCGATCTAGAAATGGAATTAATGGACCCTCCGTGGGAGCTCCAAAGGAAAAAATATAGTGTCATTGTGGCGAAAATCATGCTGTTGGTACAGTCAGCGTCATATATAAAATAACAGTTAACATTACCAATGACTTAGACACATCTAATTTCATCACTAATATACAATCAATCTAAGTAGCCTAATAATTCAGACCGTTTATCTAGCACAAATATATCGGAGCATCAGTTTCTCAAATATACGAGCTCATCCTAATCAAAAAACAGTAGCAAACACAGTGCCGCAGGTTTCACAGCATCTACAGTATTCATAATTGTAGAACGCAGTAGGAAAATAAACTTTAGCGTAATATATTTTTAATATCATTTTGCAAAAATGTAAGAAAACCTAATTTATAAAATAGCATTATTTTGCTATAGGTACTTATTGACTAATAAGGTTCACTTACATTCTTCAATGGCATATTTTTTCTTAAATCAAAAATATTGGAGTTTGGTTTTCTCTCACTTTAATTACTTTAACTTATAACTTTAATAAAGAGGTTTTGTAATAAAAAAAACATTTATTTATTTCAATGATCTAATCTCTAAAACTACTGGGCCTATTTTGATGGAATTTGTCTTTATTTAATTGTATTACCTCCATCAAAAAGTATGAGTTTCCATCTACAAAGAAAATTCTAGAGCATACTAAAAAAATAAAAAAGAATAACAAAATGTTATCTACTTTTGTATTTTTACTGCTTTAAAACAACCAAGAAATTATCAAGTCCTATTTAATGATAGAAGCCAATCATTTATATTGTAAAGTAAAATCTTCTTTTAGGTCTAATATTTGTTGGTAAAAATAACTAGAACAATGACTTGTCTTGGCATTACACTGCGGTTCAAAAGTCGATATTATCACGAATAAATTCCTATTGTAAATTTATTTTCGAATTTGACTTTCCAGGTTTCAGTTCTGAACACCTTTGAAAATAAAAGAAAAACTGCTTGCAAATTTCTATTTTTTTTAATACCTTAAACGTTTAGGTGACCACATATAAAAAATCTACAATCAAAAGAATGGGTGCTTCATAAGCAAATATTTACAGCAAAGAATATAATGAGAAACACAAAAACCACACAATAACATCAAAAGATACAGTATTTTCTAACTAACCAAGGATAAGATTGACTTGATGTTATCATTTCTATTAGCGTAAAACACTAAGAGCGGAAGGTTTGCTTTTTACTGAGATGTAAAGAAAGAAAGAAAGAAGAAGAAGAAGGAAAATACAAAGTTATTACAAATTTATATTAATACGCAATAAGAAATGTGTCTGGTCGAGCCCAAAAGGTACCCAGATCATTTAATATGTCAAGCAGAAACTGCTTACTACTTGACGTTGATTTACATATGGAACCGAGAACCACGAAAGAGTAAAATAGGATTGAAACGTGCCGTGAGTTCCATCATGTACATTGAAAGTATTATGTTGACATTTAAGTAGTCCATTGTATAAAGATAGTGTTGTGCTAGGCTTGAAATATCAATCAATATATTATAAATACAAGAATAAAAAGATACCCTTTCTACAAAACAGATGCTTAGTTAAACAAAGACGATATAGTTAGTTAATAGTAATAGTAGGTATAGGTATTTAAATATATATATATATATATATATATATATATATACATATACATACATATACTCACACGACATTTCGGATGGCTGCGTGCCTACGTTTAGGCGCTTCATGTTCACGTTTAGGCATGCCAGTCTAAACTATATAATCCGTCGGGCTCTTGTCACCCACCGCCGACGTTCCAGCCATGCTGGAACCAAATGGCTTGGCGCGCGACGATGAGACCGGATGGAGGATGGGGAGGCCAATGGTATGGGACGCAACTTGTGTCAATACCCTTGCGCCTTCCCCATATGAGACAAATTAAAAGTCGGTGGTAATTTCACTAGTTGTTGCTTAAGTACTATAATACGTTATAGTATTAAATTATTGTTAATTAAGTAGCATACTTTTCGTATTTCTAGTCACTCTATTTTGATTATGAATTCGCGATGGAATCAACTTTTAAATCGCAGTGCATTGTGATGATTTATTCTGATGACATACCAAATGTAACTCTATTAGGTTTGATATAAAGTTTATTTTCGTACTGCGTTTTAGAATTATGAATAATGTGGATGCTACGAAACCAGTGATGGATTAAGATGTGCTCGTATATTTGAGAAGCTGATGTTCCGTTATATTTGTGCAAGATGAACGGTCTGAATTATTAGGCTACTTTTAGTGATTGTAAATTAGTGATTAATTAGAATGTGTCTAAGTATTTGTAATGTTAACTGTTAATTTGTATATGACGCTGACTGTAAAATACCATGTTAATAGAAGGGAGACGACGACCGAACGACGCGCTACGGTCGCTTGCTGCGGTATATAGCTTGATGGTACATAGTATACATAAATTTCAGTAATTGCGGTCAACATAATTATAATAATAATAAGACCTTTAGTTCGAAACCAAATATACAAGATATTACTTAAGAACTAAATTACAAAAAAGAAGCATCTAATCTTTAAAATAAATTTTTTATACAAGTTTCAAAAAGACTTCGGCGTGTCTTTTGGTCAACATAATTACTAAATAGATAATAAAATATGAATTTCCGGCATTATGCTTAGTGGTATTATGAGAAACAATAGGATGAGGTTTAAAATTATACCCAAAAATAGTCGTCAGGAAAATGTAGCCGAGCGTGTTCCCCGCAGGAGCTGGCGGCGCTGGAGCGCTAGCGGCCGCGGCTCGGAGGCCTCTGTGATACACGCGCCTGCGTGGCCGGCGCGGGCCAGCGCAGGCTGGTCTCCCGCTGCCGGCTCGATGTAGACGTGGCGTCTGACTATTTCTCTTTAAGATTGACCTTGTCCCACTTTTCACGTGAGAAGTGTTCCTCGGAATCTTTGTATTGCTGCATTTAGTAGTCGATAGCGGTTTGCGTGATAAACTGACGCTTCGGAAGTCCTAGTCGTCGCGTGTTCGCGTCCGACGGGTCGGGGTCGACGACCTACAAGTGAGCCTTATTTGTGTAGAATAAATAATCCCATAGACGTGGCGGAGGAGCTGCCCGTCGGTCCGTCGCCAAGCCCGTACAGAATCGAGTCTATACATATCTAATGCACGCCATGCTGTCTTTCAGTGGGGTTATTTCGTACCTAACCGTGTCGTACAACTTCACTAATAGTTATTCATTTATATTATTATACATCTCTGTAGACGTAGCTAATATTAATTCAGTATACTGTAAAAAAATATATTATAGACATGATTCTTATGAAGGTTATTCCAATATTTTCTGGTTAGTGAATACATTTTGCGCGGCGAAAGTTAAAATTCATTTATTTATATTCAAAAATATTTAATAGAAGGTTTATGTATTGTAATTATTGAAATGCACTTGTTACATTTAAGTACGGATATGATATGTACGCTTTACAGTTATAATGACACAAATAACTATATATTAGTGTGGTTTTATATATAATAGTATCTATATGTACCTAATATTTATATATCTTACGCTTATTTGCATTCTTCTAATCGTACTAACAGTTGTCAGTGACAGTAGGTTGTAGATTAACATTCCATATTATCGCTTAGTCATTTAACGCAGGTAATGTTTAGGTACTAGTTATAATGGGCCATTGCACTGATATCCGATCTAGTGGTTCCCCAAATATACTTAGTCAGTCATGAAAGACAAGCTTCAGACACTTAGGGCAATACGAGCTTAGTATTAAATAGTATTACACTAGTTTATGAGCGATTCTGTTCTACAAAACCAAATATAAACGCTATACGTAGTCAAATGTTAATAATACCTAAACCTTTCTTCTTCTTTAACTGTGTACGATACTGTCTGTTCTGTTATAGCGTAGCCTCATATATTACCGAAATGCAATAATCAAAGTGCCGTAAATCATTATTATAAAATATTCAAATTACAACACACTGCCAATAATATTACCAAGACGTTTAGTCTTGAAGTTGTGTGTCTTGTAGAATAACCCATCTCGATGTAGCGTCAGTTCAAACGAGCCTAATAAATGTTCGAAAATGTTCCCCATGATAATGAATCCTTATTCAAACATATACAATCAGATGCATGAAAGTATCTATTGCATATAACAACAATTTAATGAAACTAACTAATGGACACGTTAGAGTTGTAAATAGTACCTACCTATGCTGGTTTTTTATTTAATGTATCATTACATAATGCTCATCTATTTCACAGCGTAGTTTGAATTGACGCTTTTGTAAGTCTTGTCATACCTAAGTACTCATCTGTTTATTAGCTTGATGAAAAATAGACATAAAATATTAACGCACTCTAGGGAATTCAAAAATGTCTAAATGAAAGGGTCGAAAGGTGAGAGCAATCTCGTTAGATGTAACTGAGAGCAAAATATTCATTATGTTGTTGGTTGGTGGGCTGTAGGGCCTGTAGGTATACCGCACTGCTCTTACAAATACGTTACTATTGTTAAATATATTATTGAAACTATAAACCTTTCTTAATTAACTAATATTATCGTAACCAAATGTAAAGAAAATATCAAAAAATATTTAAAAATTATACAGTGAACGAAAGTTGTTTAAAATTTGCAATCATTCCAGCACGAAAACCTTCGATCCCACATTCATTATTTCTTCAGATTTTAACAATGTCCTCATCATAATTTAAAAGTTGTGTTATCTCAACAATAGGGTATTTGACTGAATTCAAATCAGCCTCTTTTTAAGAAATGTCAAAAACGACCCGCCCCGTACAAATTTGTATGAAATGCTAGCATATGACGTCACATTTTCTATGGTCAAATCAACATTACTATTTATGTTTCTTTTTAAAATTAAAAATTAATAAAAACGTTAAAATTTTTCAGAACACTTTTTGACATATTTTTCACATGGTCAGTATAAAATATTTTATTTTGATAGTACTCAAATACCCAATTGTTTGATTATTTCAGATTTTACGATTCGAATAGTGGGATTACGTAATAAGTCGTTGGCCGTACGAATTGATCTTTATGAATTTTAAATCAGAGAGATTTAGTTTTATGTTTATTGTTTATTGAATTTAGTAAAGAACTTTTTTATAATAAAACAGCCCGCCCTACCACTCTAATATTTATGGATATTTTTCCACATTAAAGAAAATATGCGTGTACTATACAAATAAACGCGCAGAAGATAGTGATAATTAAAAAAAATATATTTGAAAACTGTATCAAAATCTATTGCGGAGGTTAGATAGTACAGGCAGGAAGGAAAAAAGGCAGAAGGAGCAAAGAAACTATACAATATAATGTTTTTGTATAATCTGAATAAAAAAATGACAATGAAGCTTAGGTAATTTCTATAATATTTTAAAGTCTTCCTGTAATATTTTAATTTAAATGCTTCCAATCAGCTTCCTACAGTCTGAAGGCGAGGCTTCTTTGATCACGACTCGCGACACAAATTAATACGGGTTTATTTTTAACATAGTGTTTATATTTGAATGGTGCTTTCTTAAGGCAAAGTACTTAACTACTAAGCTATATCTTCAATAGTAAGTAAGAGTTTGTAATCAATTTTGATGAATTCTAAATAAAATGTTGACCATAGCTGTTAGAATAGTGTCAGTTGTAGCAATATTTCAATGTGTCTATAATAAAGTAATATGCATCTGGTTCACACTAATATTGATGAATAAGTTCCAGCAATAATTATTCATAGGAATTTCAACTTCGTCCGTCTTCACTAATCGAATATGCAATAACAGATATAATAACTGTTACTATTTCATAGATTTTAAGGCGTACATTTGGATAAATTTCCTTCAGCGAACCTCGACGTGTCTTTAGATAATCAAGTGCTATGTAATGCCCTTCGTATTTATTCTAGGTAGGTTTAATTATCTCATAGTATAGTTGTAAATAAGGAAAGTGTCCAAATATTTGCGTTCGTGATTATACGTAGGTATAGTGCAATCAATATTAACTTATGACTTGGCTGTCTCTAATACATATTTACTTATGCACTTTCCGTACCGATTAGATGATATAGTAGTTGCCAAATGTAACTAAATATAGATGTAATGCTACTAACATTGTGTACAGTTGTTTTAGTCGACTTTACATTTTTGACGGTTAATAGTTTTCAAATTTTGTCTAATACTTGCCTTGTCATCCATTTTTTAAATTATATGAAAAGTGCATCGTGCTATGAGAGCGACGTTTGACCTTATCAACAGCGCTTGTTTTAGTAATTGTCGACACTATATAGCATTTAGTAGACCTATGAGTAGTTTACTTAGATTTTGTTGTAAACGAACCTGCATCGATAGCACGGAGCACTCGTATTACTATTCTATATTTTAAATTGGCTGAAGATCTGTGACACAAATCCATATTTTTAATGTATTTATTGAAAATTACATTTGTACCAGATTTTAGCATTCATGTGTAAGTGCTATGAACGTAATAAATGTTGGTCCCACGTATTTATTAACTTTTAAATCTACTTTTTAATACATTTGAATATTGTTAAAATTAAACTTTTTAATAGTTACTGTTGGGATTATCTCAAACGTGGAAAAGGTCTTGGAACATCACTATACACACCAAGCTACAACGAACAGTTATTGTTCGATAGTGTTACAATGTATTTACTTGTTTCAAATATTCTCAATGTGAAACAAGAACGTATAAAATGGAAACAGGGAACCTCTTACTATCTTTTGACTATATTTATCGATCTGTCTATGCTATGAGGTGTAATCACACCATAGTTATAATTATAGAATGGTGTCGGGTTATATCAATGTGTCTAGGTATAATATTTACGTAATATAGATTCCCATCAGAATCTTGTGATGAAAAATTTAATAATAGGCACGTCCTTGTTAGTATTGAGTTATAAAAAAAAGGACTCATTAGAATTGTTTAGACACAACTTGATGAGCTTAAATATGTAGCCATTATACCGCTTTGTGTGAATTAAATGAATCGGAATCTGATTTACAGTTGTATGTACATGACCTCTGCATCGTAACTTTAACGCCCTTATTTATAATACGTTGGCAACTGCATATTAACTAGCGAATGTTTTGTCTGTAAAGTAGAAGGAAAATTAAAGACAAAACATTCTATAGCTATAAATGCTGTTATTACAGTGAGTTCACCATAACTTGTCCTTTGTGATATATTAACTAGACAATATATTGTATTATGTATTGTAATTGTTTCTTTCAGTACAATGTATTTTCAAATATTTTCTTAAATTATAGTCTAATAAAATATAAAACTACTCAATGGAGTTAGGGCGATTACTAAGTGAACTATGGGCAACGTCATACCCAGTACTACCAATAGGGAACATGCAATTTATTTATTCTTGCTTTTATTTTAAAGAATTCTATGTAGACAACAAGTAAATTAAAACACTATTTATTAGGATCCCCTGCCTAAGTCCCCTGGGGGATTTATTTGAATCAACACCTATCCGTTTATCAAGTGTGATCCCCTGGTGGATGAATAAGGATTCTTCCACCCACTTGGATCCACTTATTTGTATCCATGGGGGGGGGGGGGTCTATTTGGATATTGATCTCCTTACTAAATATTTAAATTTAAATTTGTATTGAATTACTTAAAAGGGGTAAAGCTCAAATGCCACATCTATCAATAAATTTTAAGTCATAATATTCTACTACAGAACTCAAAATTTTATGACATATATTTCAAAACTTAAAATTAAAATATTACATGACCAAATAGATTCTCTAGAGCATCTATGTGAACAAAAAATCCAATAACGGACCAACGATTCCGATGACGTCACACTTGCAGTCGTGGTGCGTTCCACTAAGCGCTCTTAACATAACGATTAAAATATATGTGTAGCCGTTTGTCGATAAGATCGCGATGAAAACGTCACTAATGTCGTCATTGCTTTCGCTCACGCTGAACTCACAACGACCACCTGAAGACGAGACGTCAAAGTGATCGTTTGAAGTTACTATTGAAACTTGACACTATTGACAGCTAGAGAAATTTGGTACAATTTTTAAAACTTTAAAATGGCGACAAAAAAACTTGAATAATTTCAATGTCATATTATAAAATGTTTAAACTTTGTGATAGTTTTATATAAATTTTATTAATGAAAAAGAGTACATTTTATAATATGACAATTATTAAGTAAGTTTACTGTAAAATAAATGGATTTTGTTTTTAGAATCGTTGCAACACAATTTTATTTTTATTTACAATTAAGAAATATCGACTAATCAATCCCTCGTGGATCGGCTAAGATCGGTTAATCAAAAAATATTCGAAAATACTATATTTGCATCTTCTCTATTCTTAGGTCAGAGGACATCTTTAGTGAACGCACTGTAACGTATTATGAATGGTGGAAAAGTAGTAGATTGAGATATAGAAGTGCACTCTGTTTAGGTTGCACTCGTAGGCCAATCAATAGTCACAACCTAATTGTTTTCTTTAATGGAAACGTAGGTAGTCCCCATCTGTTCCATAATCAAAAACATTTTATATTTGCATTTTTAAATTATATTTTACACGATTTTAATTGCTCTGACTGTAATACAATATCAGTCCGATTTGCGTTCGGTCTGTGTTGCCTCATAAGTCGCCGTATTCATGGTAAACATTTAATGGGCACAGTTTATTAACGTATTTGGGGAAAAGCGACAGTTTCGTGTCTAGTTTGTCCATCCGTCAAAGTGTTGCCCGTTTGTATATTTTATTATTTCGTCACAATACTGTCAAGTTTATAAACTGCTTGCAAATACGTCAACATTTGTTGCTCGTCAAACGAGAACTTTTTAACAAACAGTAACCTCTACTCAGCGCAGCAACTCGGCTGATTCAACTCTGTATAAAAACAAATACTTACCATGAATACGGGACTCGCATAACTTTACCACAGTTGTCGTGACTGTTTGGCTTACTTTATCGTCTCTTAATGCTTTAGTAAGTAATGTTGCTTTTGTGACAGTACAGTAGATTTAACAGCTGATTAATTTGTTCACTAATATGTATTACATTCCAAATTCCAACGAAAACTTGATTTCTTACAAGTAAAGTTTCAAAGAAATTTTAAAATTGATATCAAAAATAGAATAACCTGAGTGTATTTTTAAAGATTGAATGGGACAGTCGTCGATGTTCTCTCTCCACACGAGGATGTTCAAGACATATTTTTAGTCAGTATATCTTCTTATAAACCCAATTTTGGCATTGTTATTCCCGTTTGACACAAACGTTTCATTAGACAGTAGATAGTACAGTAGGTATAACATGAGTGTAATGAGTAGATTTACGGATGTTTAATGAAATACGACTTATTCTTGCCTTGTGTAATTTATATTGTCTCTAAGTAAGGTGTAGCTGACGTCTTTCAAACACACCACATCGTTTGTATCATTACCTAGTTATTTTCACAAATGGCCTAAGCTGTCCGTTAGGTTTGAATTTCTAAGATTGTTTACAATCTTTTATCTATTTTTCTATTCGTCTTGTTATACCTTCGAGAGGTTGGATAACTCGCCCCAACACGCCCCAATATTTTTATATAATATATTTATTGGCTATTTAAGAATGTATAAATATATTTGATCCTATCTATCCTGCTTCGAATATTTATTTATGTAATCTATCGCTGTGTGGTAAATCCATGTTTGGCTACATTATATAATTAATACATACTTATTATATTTCGTGTGATTCTACCAACTAGATGTTAAGAGTTATTTCGTAGCTTTTAAATTAAATATGACTGCAGCTTCGATAGCACGGTATTTGGCTACGGGATGACTGTCGTAGGATATTGTGGAGTGATAGGTTACTCTAAAATAGTTAATAAGTGAAACTTGTATACTTGTTACATTTTGTATTGACTATTTATTTTTTAAAGAGTTAACTGATAATTATATGTATTCTTGTATTTATATAGTTGGACTATCCTACGTACTTCTACTACTGCGAGTGAATTAAAAACTGACATTTAACTGACATCGGCCCGTTAGCGATGTTTGATGGTATACTATATTCTGGAGCGCAGTTGTCGAGGCTGCCATAGCATAGCATAGCATACCCTGTAGTGTTGGCAACTTGTACGCCATGATGCTTGTGTGATCGAGTGTGATGTATAATCATAAAGAATGTTTTACGCTCACTCACTCAACACTGCGCTCTTTCAGGAAATATTTTTAACGTTTTTTGAGCATGACTACATTTGACCAGGGTGGTGGTTTGTACTAAACTGGTAGCTCAGACATTTTGCCCTCACAATATCTAGCTCTCACTCGGTGACGGTATGTCTGAATTCCCGAATAGAATGGATATAAAAGACAGATGATAGGATAATAGGCTGCTGCTCAGACGCACTCTCACTTAAGGCTTTGACTTCGATTTCTTCAGCAGATTATGTTAAAAAGCTAAAGTTTATGTGGCGTTGTTAAATTGATCGTCTACTGAATCTACACTTTCGCTTAGCGGTTCCAGAATTTTATTATTTGGCACCAGAGGCAGGGAAGAGGAGTGCAATTAGTTTTACCCGACACGTGCCAAGTGTGAGTCGCACGCTCGGTGGGTGTGCCCCAACATTATGTTCTGAGGGGAAGGGGGGTGCACAAGAAGCAACATGCCCCCCTCCCACACTCATTAGTGCTTCCTGTTTAAAGCTTTTGTAACTTGGTGTTATACATTGTAAAAATATTTTCGTAAGACGTACTACCGCAACTAAACTATAGTTATGGATTAAGCACATTTAAGCGCGTACCAGCTGGTATAAGGCTGTTGCGATATATATGAGAAAATCTATCAGAATGGCGTTAAAAGCCAGAATGCTTTCATGAAAAGAATTGAGACTGAGTGAGGCGGGCTACACACACACTAGCGCGTGTAATAAGACGTGGATGTTATTTTAATCGCTCACATTCACAAAACACAGAGCTCGATAATTTAATTATTTTCGCTCGTACAAATATCAAAGTAAGGTATATTTTTCAAACTGTTTTTAGAATCTATATTTTTGATGCAATTTCCTAAATGTTTACAATTTTTTTTAATCATCTGTCTAATTATATTTATAGATTACTGTTTAATCACGTTACAAAGTCATGCCGTTGTAAAAATATATCTAGCTAATTATAAGGATAGGTACTATAACCCCGCTTGATATGTTAGCTAATAAATCAGGGTCTGCGAAGTGCAAAATCTTATCTACAAAAGTTCTGAATAGTTTTAGTAATACTTATAAACTTTGTAGAATGATTAATTAAAAAAAGAAAGTCAACCGAGAACAACCTTACAAGAGTGAAAAATGATCTTTAAAAAGGCAATACTTTTATGTCAGGATCCGCAACGCTTATGTAGGTAATAATAATAACTCTGATACGATAAGTGTTTACAATGGGCAATGGGCGTGCCGCTGCCACCCTAATAGATAGTTAGAAAAGTGAAGATTTATGCCTGCTTTAATTTGAACATAGTTATGTACAAAGGTAGGTAGCCACCTACCATGCTTTTAATCATCCGACTACATTTCATAATTGTAATATTATATTTAATAACAGTAGAACACGATCAAGCGGGGTAGAATCAAGTGATCGGCACATTTCTTATGATCTATTTTAAGCGTCGGGAGACCGGTTGTGAATATTGAGAGGTAGTTTGTATTCGAAGCTCGAAGCTGCAGTCTGTTTGGGGACCTTGTATCACTTCCCGAGAGCCGTCTAGTTATGTGAAGTGTTTGTCACCTTATCCGGAAACTACAGATTAAAAATATGAATGACATTATTATTAGACAGATACCTCTATGAAGAACTGATCTTCATACAATATTTGTTAATTTTAGATAAGGGTGAGACATAGGTGAATGTATGTTTGGGGATGTTGGATTGTGGTTGGTAGTATTTTGGCATGCAGACGTCTTATGACAGATACTTGGTCTATAAAGTCTAATGTGGTGTTGATATATAGGTACAATATAATAATACATAATTGAGCAAAATATTAAAACAATTGCATAAGAACTTTGTTGAGATTTACATAACATAACCAGAAGATAACTTTTAAAGGGGGATTTCAAGCAAAAACAATAAAAAATACACACAGAAAATAGAGTAGACTGTCAAAGTCAGATCAGCATTTTTTTTATGAAACTTCAAAACGATATGCTCAAATAATATCGTTTTTGTATTTGTTTTGGTATTAAAAATTATGAACACATTATGTTGTGGGAAAAACTCCTGATTAACCTGCTATGCAGTATTACCAGCCAGTCTCGAATGTTCATCGCAAAGATCTAATACCTACATTGTATGCTTACTAGTTGTATAGAGGCTGGTTTACTAACATATATCGTTATTATTGCTTGATTGGAATGTTGTTTGTCGGTACAGAGGATCATGTTAGCTTATTAATTACTCTATTTGTTTAATACGTTCATAAATATATCGACGCACAAAATGAGAACATAAATGTTGTCTCAAATTACGGACTCGATGATTACAGAATAAGTTAATTTATTAAAACTTTGATATTGGGATTTTAAACTGGTAATAAACGACCAATGTGATAAAATCAACTGATTAAGTCATTATTTTAGTTTGTCTTGATTGATTTAAATGTCTGTTTTAGAATCGTTATACATCGTGTAACAGAAGTAGGGTCAAAATTCAAGCGTACACTTGGCACTGAGTACCTATTTGTTTAAATATTGCGATATTTATAGTATAATCACCACTTGTGTATTTATCAATTATAAGGTTTTGCCCCACAGGAGATACAGATACTATAGGTACCTCCATATATATATATATATATATATATATATATATATATATATATATATATATATATATATTAATCAATGTTTGTCTGTATGTCCTCTATGCGTTCCGAATCCATTGATCAGATTGTGATGAAACTTTAGCAGAATGTTCTGGGAAGGCCAGCGAATGTTCCTGGCACCTTTAAAAGGCACAGCGAAGCGTGGCCGAGTTCAGCTAGTATGTTCTAAATTGTTCGCTGCTAGAGCGCTTTGATCTATGCAATCGGATATCACGCTAAAGTAAATGCATTACTAAACCTTACTGTCTGCTCCTGAACGTTGACGCCTTCTATTACACCTTGTATATCTATAAACTACTTATTATATTCTTTGTTTTTAATTTATTAAAGCTAACTTTGTGACGAGCTCAGTTTGTAAGTAAAGGGAGAGAGAATCGGTAGCTTTATTGCGTTGCCATTAAAATATTAAGCTCTAAAATTATGCTTTTAAGGTTTTGTTTAATATAATATGTTTTATTAGAATCATAGATTTTTGTATTTGCTTTTTTTTGCATTTGTAACACAGTAACAATTTAAAATCGTTGGTCGATTTTGAATAAGTAGGTATTTATTTACCAGAAGGCACAAATTTTTGATTAGAAATAATGAAAAAATGTTTATTTACATATATTAGGTTTTATTCATGTTTTATCTATTAACTTTCTCAAATTTAAATTTTTACATAAATACCAATTAAATTAAAATGTCGAGGGATTTTTTGTACACTGTAAAATTATTCTTTATTACTGTAACAGTCTGACAATAAAAATAAAACATAGAATACCTAATAACTTTTCGAATGTTAGTTATTTTCGATAATAACATGAAGCGTCTAGTGCAGGAGAAGAAATAATTAGGTGGCCATGATTGGCTCAATTTATTTGCAAATAATATTCATTGATGTGTAGTTTTATTTTTGTAGTCAGACTAACTAGTAGAGATGTGTTTATACCTCGAATGTTGTTACTTTTTGTTAATTTGATAATTTTGAATATAGTCGCACTTATTGAATCTTAGCAAAGATCTGTTTATACAAAGTTTTATTTTATAAATTGTGTGCCAGATAATTATATCAAATAGTAATATTTTTTTAAATCTATGCTCACTGAAGTGATTGAATTATATTTCAGAGTAGATATTATAATAAACACTGGCAGTTTTGTGCCATTTTTCGGTTTTGGGATCACTTCGGTGCGCTTAAATATTATAACTCCGTTACTTAGTTATTTATTATAGGTTTTATTTGGAAAGTTGTTTGCAGTTTGTTAATGGAGCAATAAAATACGTTATAGTTGTGTGTGCCTATTCTTTGAATTGTAATCAGTTTAAAACTGTTGTTACTTTTAAAAACTATCGGCTAATGTAGCGCCTGACGTGGAGCGGCCAAATGACTAGATAACGATTTAAACTAAACTCTAATTTTGATTGCATACGGTTAAAAATGTCATGCCAAATAGTTTACAGTTTCAACTTCCCATTTTAAACCGAAATAGACGAAATTAGGGTTAAGTTTAGATTTTATCTTCGCAGTCTCTTCGTCGCATCTTATCGGGTCTGCACTGGCTCTGTGAACCCAATTTAATTAAAAAGGCTGTCGAATTTCATATGCAATGTGTATAAGTCCCAATTCAAATTTGGCCGGTTATTTTTTAAGAGTACCAGCAGTTTGTAAGTAGGTAGGTACTTATTGAACGTCGAGCCATGTACTTACTAGTATACAATACTGTTGATTCGTAAAGTTGTCTGGGCGGCTTTCACTCTCTAATAGTCTAGTCATTTTTAATTCCTCCGTGTTGTATCTATACATAAACAAGTATGCCTGTATATGGGTAGACAATATAATAATAATCAATATGAATGTTAAACGTAATATATAGGTGAAACTTATATCTATTAAATTTGATGTCTGTTCTATGTGTTGTTTCATTATAATATTTACATACAAAACCAAAAATTATAATAGGTTGCACCGGCCGTGGTCACAAGCGGACTCCGCTTGTGACCACGGCCGGTGCAACCTGGTCGAAACGTCAAGCAATTTTAAGGTAAACAATGCGCGTTAATTCCCGTATAATAAATAGTTATAATCATGCAACGCGAAAGTTTAAATGTTAGTAAAAACAAAAATTACTTTTGGCTTTGATTAAAGCTATATTTATTTAAGATACTAGTTTAATAAACAACCAAAAAACATAGTTTTTAAAAGTAACTCGTAGTAAATAGTTCATGAAAGTATTTTTAAAAAGTCTGCGTCTAAGATACCCACGTCAGTGTTAACGTAATTAAATTCACGTTAGTGCATATGGGTTCAAGCAAAGGTAAAAAGCTTGTCGCGGAGTCGATACCAAGACTTTCTAACGATTCTACTCTGCATAAGGCTTATGATCGACAGTAGGTACTACACAACATCTTGTGAATGTGCAGCACAGCATTAAGAAAATCTCGCGACAAGCTTTTATGTCATATACCTACATGGTATAATGTAACAAATTGATGAGTTTGTTTTAATTTAAAATAATTTTCTTGATTTTAGAGCATGTTGTTGAGCTGGTTGTTTTTAATAATGTTTTTTATCGATCGCAGGTACGTTATAAGACTGTTGAGTACCACCGTTCCACCTCCATCACCAGACCCCGGAAATCATCTAGGATCGGAGTACATGTCAAGACGAATAAAATGAGTCCAAACTTGCTAATTCAATTCAATTTAATTCAAAATTCTTTATTCACTTAGGATGCAAAACAACTTTTGTGATACGTCGGGATTCTACATGTACCTACAGTGAAATTAGTCTCGAGAAATTTTTGCATATGTAGTGGTGTGTATGTTACTTAGATATTAGAGCGCGTTTCCACTATATCGTTCTGGCCCTTACAAAAATGTTTCAATATCCTAACATTACTATTTAATTTAATACTTATCCCTAGCAACACTCTGATTTTTGTTTTCAATAAAAACAAGTTTTTATTTTAAAGAAAAAGGTTTTGACTTTATTAAAAAAAATATGTCATTCAATTTCACGTCCTTGAGCAAACGACAAGGCGACTACCGTGAAACAATAAAATATCGTGTCGTTCTTTAGATGATAGTAGTTTAGCTATAGGTAAAAAGTTTTGACCATAATAATTACGAAACAAAACAAATAAATAAATCGTCACTTGATAGTGGAAAGTGGAAACACGCACAAAACCAGAATAAACCAGTTTACTCTGTCCGCAGGTGCCACGTGCAGTCTGACGTCAGTCGCTTGATACCGTTAGAACATAAAGCACGCATTTCATTAAAAAAATATAATTATTAGATACGTAGTAGTTTCATTGTGAAATTTTGTATTTGTTGATTGTTGTTATTGTTAAAACATGGTCGAGGCAAGCCTTTGACTTCTCAAACTAAGGAAGTTTTGTACTGTTTGTACAAATATTTCGAAAATGAGTGTAATAACAACCCGAGCAGTATTATGACCCCCACTCAATTAGTTGCTAAATCAACAGGAATTTCAATAGCATCCGTCAGAAAGGTAGTATCAGAAAGCAAATGTCGTCCTTCAGATCAGGAAGTAACATTTAAATCTCCTAAAAAGAAACCGAATCGTAAACCTACAATAGTAATCGATAACTTTGATCAGCAAGTTATCAGAAGAACAATTCATGACTTCCACATCACAAATAAAGAAGTTCCCACTTTAAAAACTTTGCACTCAAAATTGAAAGAAGATATCGATTATAAAGGTTGTGTCAGCACGTTACGAAAACACGTCATGTCATTAGGTTTTAATTGGAAGCAAACAGAAGATAACCGGAAACTTCTTATGGAAAAACACGAAATTAGATACTTGCGAATTAATTATTTGATGAAAATTGCTGAATATCGTGAACAACGCCGACCAATTGTTTACACCGACGAAACATATATACATACATCACATACCCTCTCGAAATCTTGGTCAGATGGAAGCACTTCAGGTTTGAAGCAACATATATCGAAAGGCAACCGCTTAATCATTGTTCATGCCGGTGGTATCGATGGCTTTATACCAAATGCATTGCTTATGTTTAAAGCCGACCAAAAAAGTGGAGATTACCACAACAATATGAACTATGACAACTATTCAAGGTGGATTCAAACTCAATTAATACCCAACTTACAACCAAATAGTGTTGTTGTTGTTGAAAACGCACCATATCATAACTCAATACAAAATCCTGCACCGAATAGTAATTCTAGAAAACAGCAAATGATAGACTGGCTGACATTTCGAAACATTGAGCATTCATCCACGTTGCTTAAGCCTCAATTATATGAACTGATTCTGCAAAACAAGGCGAGATTTATAGAGTACAAGATAGACGAAATATTACGACAGCACGGTCATACTGTGCTGCGTTTACCACCATACCATCCGGAGTTTAATCCTATAGAAAATATATGGGGGATAGTGAAAACATATGTCGCAAAAAAGAATGTCGCAATGAATATGAAGGTTATAATGTCATTAGCTGAAGAAAAAATGTACGCCATAACTGTAGAGGAATGGAGAAAAGTTTGTTTGCATGCTATTGAGGAGGAAAGCAAATATCAGGGTAGAGACGCAGCTTTAGACACAATATCAGAACGAATCATAATTAATTTAAATAATTCATCTGATGAAAGCGAGGATGGGGATGATTGTGATATGCCTGGGGTTGATGAATTATTAGAATAAAACATTTATGGCCGGAGAACACCTAATTCATACACGTCTTCACTGAAGTGAAAACCGGCATTCAATGCTTGTAATGTTTGGAACTGGCTTGTCTGCCTCATGCAGTTCCATAGATTACAATGCGGTGGATACACATTTTCACGACCGTATTAGTACGTAGTGCGTATGCGTAGACGTGCACGCATTTGGTGTGCTCCAGCCACAAACGTATATTACCTTTAAAACAATAAAAACTAAAAATAAAATGTTGTTTTTTTTATTTGCTGACCATACACTACTACAAACGCAAAAATTTCTTCAAGCTAATTTACCTGTACATGTAATGCCAAGTTCGCAAACAATAGGTAAAGCCTGAGAAAAGAACCTGGCAATTAAAACTCGCGGCCACTCTTTTCAAATTGCCAATTTTACAATCTTTAAATGTTTATAATTTTGATAAGGTAAGAGGGTAAGGTGCTGCGACTAATACAGGTACTATACACCATGTTAAAAGACTGATGCAAATTGTATTATCAAAAAGTTGAAACATGAGATAAACTAAAATCAGCCTTAGTGGGTACAATATAGTAGGAGCATCTACTTCCAACAAAGGTAAAAACTATAAAGCAAGGTTCTAAGTTCCTATGGCCACCTACCAGCTCCATCATCAGATCTGGTCTATCGTTCTCTGACTGTAGGTCTTGTCTAATGATACAATTTGAGCCCAATTGAACGTGGAACGGAAGTGGTACTAATTTAGCTTCTAATTTTGACCCACACATACTGAAGCTTATAAAAATTACGAAAAATATGTTTTTTTAATAAGATGTCTGCCATGGTTTCGGCTATGAAAACCACATGAATTTCAATACAATCGCGCTGTATTTTTTTCTTAAATGAGAATGAGATTGAGATTCGCTGGTAGACACTTGTGGTCGCTGGTAGACACTTGTGGTCGCCGGTAGACACTTGTGGTCGCTGGTAGACACTTGTGGTCACTGGTAGACACTTGCGGTCGGTGGGCGCTACCTTTTTATACAGGACCACGTGCGTGCGTTGCCTTCGATTCGAACGAGTTGACTGACTTGCAGCTGATGCGACAGACGCGCGGCCGACGACTGACGTCAGCTGCTCTGATTATTGACGCATCAGCCGCGTTCGCCGCGATCGCCGCGATGCACGGCCCCAACAAACAAAGTAGTCCTATATGCAAATATTATAAGCATATTTGTACTAGTAACATTCTTAAATACCTATGCATTAATGTAGACTATTTTACATATAATAGCATTTGACAACTCATTACATACTCAAGAGCATTCGTCTTTGTTATCTCATTCATATAGTTTGCTATAAGAAAAACTTATAAAACAGTTAAACAATACACAAACTGTCAAGAACATTTGATTTTATATCTCAGTCTTATAGTTTGCTACAAGACTGGCTTATTTAACAGTTACAAGATACTGTCAAGAACAAGTCTTTTACAAGATTACCCAGTAAAATACTTATAACTTTTATAAATCTAACTTAGCTAAGATTGCTGTAAGTTTACGTTGTTATAGTCTTGCTCAAGACTCTTTTAAACACAATTGTCCTTGATTAGAGCTCTACAGGACCATAAAAGCTTATTAGATATTAGATCAATCACTTTATCAGCAAATGTCAGCCATTAGTTTTAAATGAACTTATTTCAATTTGTGTCAATAAGCGCGTTCAATTTTTATTTAAAAAAATGGGTACATTGAAGAAATACAATTATTTAAAATAAATCCTAAAAAAATAATTAAAACCCAAGTAGATTGACTAGCCTGGTTACAAGTGTACGTTAGAATTATCGTACAATGGAGCGTAATTACCGTACGTTGCAATCTTAGAAATCCCAGAGAACATGCAGTGAAAGCCGCCGAGAGAGAAGGAGGAACGCGCGTTCGTAGCAATTGCATACAGCAAAAATGATGATTTAGCTTGACAATAATCGAAAACGTTTTTGAGTGTTTGCCCAACTAAAATATAGCAATAGTTACGACCTAACATTATACATAATTTTACTACAGTAGCATTAATCTGGCCGTATGTTTATCGGACGCGTAAGCATCTCAATTATGCGTGCACTTTAACCCTGTATTAATTATAGTTAAACTTTTTGAATTATTTATATGTTAGACTAACTCCTTACAAGTAAGTACCTAGTAAATTTTTTGAAGATGATTTTTTGGATATGATTTAAAGAAATTGTATCACAATTAACTTGAAAATAGTGATTCCATAGACGAGAACAAAAAAGTACCCCTTAGTACCCACATCTACATAATATAATACCAGTATGAACTTCCTCTTCCGTCGTTTTAATATCACACATGCACACAATTGAAACGACGGAAGAGGAAGTTCATAAGTTGCTCAAAGGGACCCGACGATATTCTACCGGTCGTAATACTTAATTGTGCTAATAGTCTCACTTGTCCTATATTTCTTTTATTTAACCGCTCTTTAACCTATGGTATTGTCCCTAAAATCTGGAAGTCGGCCTATATTACTCTAATACATAAAAAAGGTCCCCGTGACTTAGTAGAAAATTATAAGCCGGTTTCTAAGTTATGCTTATTTGCTAAAATGTTGAAAAAAATTGTCTATAAACAACTGTACGCTTTTACCCGAGCCATTATTAGCGATCGTCAGCACGGTTTCATACTGCGACTAATCTTATTCAAACTACGGAGTATATTACTAAAGCTATGGATAAAAATGAACAAGTCGATATTATATATACGGATTACAGCAAGGCGTTTGATCGGCTGGATCATGTAACACTATTGCGGAAACTTCTGGATATAGGAATCAGAGGCAACCTGTTCAGATGGTTCTCTTCATATATCGAAAACAGATGTCAAACTATTGTACTTAATGGCTACATGCCAAGAATGAGGACCATAACCTTAGGAGTGCCGCAAGGTTTCTTGTTAGGCCCACATTTATTCAACATCTACTGTAGACGACGTACCTCGCGATGATATCATTACCTGTAACTCAAAAACACAGATAGATTACTCATTATTAAATATACGCATCACCTGCACGCACACTGCGACACGCAATGAATGTGCACCCTATAGATGTCGCTCCAGTCGCTAATTACCTTTGACCAAGGATGCACGTCGCACCGCAGTATGCGCACAAGTGATCGGTTTTGTAAAAATATCCAAATCCAATTGTTGTTATTTCTCGCGAAGTATATACCACTCCACGCCTACCTGTATCTCTAACTTGTGGTCCTTACAGCCGGATATTTACGTAGAGCAAGTAAAATAGTTCGCGCGTGTAATGTTCACCACTCTGCCGCACACGAACCGCCATATTGAAGCTACCGTAGTTCGCTCGCGCCGAGCATTAAAAAAAGAACAACAACACAATCAAAACATGAAGAAGCAAAACCTTGCCCGTGACATTCAATCAGAAATACTGAAGAAAGAATGCACCGAAAAAGATATCCTCGTGAAACGACCGGAAACGGACATTGCCGGTGCGGTCAAACATGATAAGCTAGTTTCAATCAGAATAAGCTGTAGCTCGTTAGCGTCCTTCGAAGCGCGAAAAAAGCTGCTAAGGCTATGGCAGAGCTTCAAGCCGACGTGATCGAGAAAAAAATCGCCGCTGACCTAGGTGCAATGGAAACACAATCTCGCAGCCACCGAAGCTCTACTCTCTCACAGTCACAGCAAAGTAGGATCAGTCGAAAAAGTGCAACAGTGACTCGAACGTAGTTATGTGCCTTAGATACACAAGACTCAGCAAAATTTCGAGGACTGCGGTCAGGAAATGAAAAACTTAGTCAGTGCAATCTACCAAGCCAATGTGCAAAACAAACAGCTGATGTGTCGAATCGCGTCATCCAAAGACTTACCCAACTATAGTGGTGATTCTCTCGAGTGGCTAAGCTTTCAAATAAGCATACGACGAGTCGACAAAGTTCTGTAAATATAGTGACGCAGAAAATATGTGGAGGTTACGCAAATCACTCCGTGGAGAAGCTAAAGAAACAGTGTCTTCACTTCTCATCGGGAACACGGCTTCGCATACCGTCATGGAAGCGCTGGAACTTCGCTATGGTAGACCTGAAACAATAATAAACAAGATTGCATATCAGTTAAAAAAATTATCACAGCTGTCTCACAGTTATCACCACTAAATTGTGCCTTTCTCTATTAAAATAAAAAAAATCGTGGCTGCAGTGTAAGCTGTAAATAAAACCGACTACCTAAGAGGACCAGAACTAGTGTCGACAGTGTTATATAAAATAGCGAGTGCACTATTAAACAAATGGGCTGATTATTTTAACGCCAACTTACACCCGGAAAAGGCTAAGCTGGAAACACTCTCAGAATTTTTGTTCAACGAGGCCAACAAAGTATCTAATGCCGGATTGAGTCACATACACTACCAAGCTGACTACAGAAAGAAATCCGAAGATCGTAGGCAATACGCCGTCTTAGTCAGTGAGAAGGACAGCGCGGCCGACAAGTGCAAATTTTGTCGAGTCAACAGCCACAAAATTACTGCATGCGCTCGTTATAAGCGCGCGATGACGCGCTAATCTAACCAGAAGAAACCACCACAATATGATGTCATTTCATCATATTGTGGTGGTTTCTTCTGGTTTCCGTTTATAAAATATACTTGGGCATGAGAATATAAAACTTGGGTGGGGCATGGCACGAGCGGCCCGTGTCGGCGTTTTATGTCTGCCTTTACAGTCGTCTATGATATATCGAAATTAGAGATGCGCACGCGTCAGGGCGCGCATCGCGCCAGGGAGCATGACACCAAAAACAGCCGGTATTACTAATAAAGTAAATTAATATTTTTGTGTTTTGTTTGAAACAGGCAAATAGTTGTAATTTATGGTGAAAATTAATTAAATTAAAGAACTCAATGGTTATTTATTACCCGACTGTAAAGAAGGGTTATGTTTTTCGCGCGTATCTTGTATGTATGTATGTAATATCCTTTATTACCTGATATATCACAATCCACTGAGCGGATTTATACAATTAAGACGTTGTTATATTCGTCTTGATCGCCCAAGTGTTCTTAGATATGTGACGTTTGAAAAAAAAACAAACAAGGTGGCTGTGAGATGTCAAAATAAAGAGGTGTGAAAAAAAAGTTGTTTTGAATACTGCAATCATCATATCAATATCAAATTATAGGGGTTTTCTTAAGCTTTTAAAAAGGTATAACTTTTTTTTTTGTTTTTTTTTTCACAGTAAGATAACTAGCAATGTGGGATTGAGTCCCGCATTACTAGCATCCCGAATTACTGCCGTGTGGTGCCGGCTTAAGAATAGTACCACCCCATCTCTTCCCGTGGGTGTCGTCAAGGCGACTAAGGGATTTCACTCCGGAGGACGGGCAGCAGCGTCCTCTGCGTACTTAAAGCCTTACTGCGATCGCCAACCCGCTCGCCAAGCGTGGCGATTATGGCAATTACCCCCAGGATCTACTGGGGAGACCCGTGCCCAGCAGTGGGCCATCATATGGGTTGATATGATTACTAGCAATCTTGTTAACCCCTCCAGCTAAGCTCAAAGGCTTGTGTTAGGAGTGGGTTCACGTCGGTAGTATACTTAATGGGTAGGATTCGAACCCGCGACCTCACGATTGCGAGGCCGATGCCTTAGCTACCGCCGCTTCATTTATGACTGTAATCACACTACTATAATAAAGGCGAAAGTTTGTGAGTATGTGAGTGTGTATGTTTGTTACTTCATCACGTCTAAACGGCTTACGGCTGGAGCGATTTTAATAAAATTTGGTATGGAGTTAGCTGACACCCTGGAATAACACATAGGCTGATAAATCGCGGGTAACACCGCGGGGCACAGCTAGTACTAAAATAAAAGTTAGATAACAACAATTAATTTTTCAATTTTCAATACTTGACAATAGCTGTGATAAAAGTAAGTTGTTACATCGGTTACATCCTATAACCACTAAAAAGTATTAAATAAAAAAATAAAAAAACCCGCCTGCACAATAAAGATGGAAACAAGATCCTCTACATAAATATATAATTTCATGCAGTCGGAGGCATTAATGAATCTCGATGAACTTAGTAAAGTGCCTCCGACTAACCTATTTATCTCAATAGAGACTAAATTATTTCTCGATTGCCAACATAATCGTTATCATCTTAGATACAAACTAGTTTCAAAGAAAATTCTCCGCTAATTGCACTTTAATCAGTTCACGAGTTCTGATTTTTCATTTCGAAATGTTTTTATGTCATTTGCGTTGGATTTATTGAGTTCGTGACTTAAAAGTAAATATGTTTAGCAAAATATATGATTTATATAATAGCTTTTGCAAACTTTTGGGACTGGAAAATGGATTGTGTTCTGCTCCTAGAGGCCACTTGAAATTTTAAATTATCGACGTTAATTTTAAAATTTTAAATTAACAACAATCGAATAGAGTGCATCATGTCAATAAAATATAAATAAGTCATAGAATAAATAAAAAAAACAGCAAAACATCAATTACAATGAAACAATAATAATAAAATAAAAATAGTAGGTAATGTCAACGAAAAATAATTAAATAGTTATGACATATCACCAAGTTAGTAATTCGTCAAATTAGTAAAATGCTTGCTTGATATGCCACGTCTTTAACCTGTGCTTGAAATTACATGCACTGGTCGCACTTGTGATGAATGCTGGGAGGCGGTTATAAACATCCGGACCATCACATGAGTTGTCTTGGAAGACTTAGTGAGCGTCCTCAAGACAGTAGCTAGCAGTCCTCTGCTTCTAGTATAGTACGAGTGACACATTTGCTCGTAAAGGCTCTCTTATTTCACCAATTTCAATATCGTAATGTATCTCATTGCGTACTTGTGCGTTATTGTAATGTAAAACGCACGGTTTATCAAGATGCTCCGTCTAAAACGAACGGTACTTTTTTTAATCTTAGCAAAGAGATTTTATGTCAGAAAAGTGGTCAACATTTTATGAATAAAATTAACTTTGGGAGATCAAATATAAAAAAAATCTATTTCAAAATCTTGCACATAGAAGTAGGTGCAAGATTCTGAAATAGATTTTTAGGGTGGTAATGAAACAAGGAATCCTAAAACTAGTTTTTAAGCGTTGGTCTTTCTGCCTCCCATTGGTGATTGGGGAAACATAAAAATATTTTAACGTCGATAATTTAAAATTTCAAGTGGCCTCCAGGAGCAGAACACAATCCATTTTCCAGTCCCAAAAGTTTGCAAAAGCTATTTTATAAATCATATAAGTATTTTGCTAAACATATTTACTTTTAAGTCACGAACTCAATAAATCTAACGCAAATCACATAAAAACATTTCGAAATGAAAAATCAGAACTCGTGAACTGATTAAAGTGCAATAAGCGGAGAATTTTCTTTGAAACTAGTTTGTATCTAAGATGATAACGATTATGTTGGCAATCGAGAAATAATTTAGTCTCTATTGAGATAAATAGGTTAGTCGGAGGCACTTTACTAAGTTCATCGAGATTCATTAATGCCTCCGACTGCATGAAATTATATATTTATGTAGAGGATCTTGTTTCCATCTTTATTGTGCAGGCGGGTTTTTTTATTTTTTTATTTAATACTTTTTAGTGGTTATAGGATGTAACCGATGTAACAACTAACTTTTATCACAGCTATTGTCAAGTATTGAAAATTGAAAAATTAATTGTTGTTATCTAACTTTTATTTTAGTACTAGCTGTGCCCCGCGGTGTTACCCGCGATTTATCAGCCTATGTGTTATTCCAGGGTGTCAGCTAACTCCATACCAAATTTTATTAAAATCGCTCCAGCCGTAAGCCGTTTAGACGTGATGAAGTAACAAACATACACACTCACATACTCACAAACTTTCGCCTTTATTATAGTAGTGTGATTACAGTCATAAATGAAGCGGCGGTAGCTAAGGCATCGGCCTCGCAATCGTGAGGTCGCGGGTTCGAATCCTACCCATTAAGTATACTACCGACGTGAACCCACTCCTAACACAAGCCTTTGAGCTTAGCTGGAGGGGTTAACAAGATTGCTAGTAATGCGGGACTCAATCCCACATTGCTAGTTATCTTACTATGAAAAAAAAAACAAAAAAAAAAGTTATACCTTTTTAAAAGCTTAAGATAAGCACTTTAATTTGATATTGATATGATGATTGCAGTATTCAAAACAACTTTTTTTTCTCACCTCTTTATTTTGACATCTCACAGCCACCTTGTTTGTTTTTTTTTCAAACGTCACATATCTAAGAACACTTGGGCGATCAAGACGAATATAACAACGTCTTAATTGTATAAATCCGCTCAGTGGATTGTGATATATCAGGTAATAAAGGATATTACATACATACATACAAGATACGCGCGAAAAACATAACCCTTCTTTACAGTCGGGTAATAAATAACCATAGAGTTCTTTAATTTAATTAATTTTCACCATAAATTACAACTATTTGCCTGTTTCAAACAAAACACAAAAATATTAATTTACTTTATTAGTAATACCGGCTGTTTTTGGTGTCATGCTCCCTGGCGCGATGCGCGCCCTGACGCGCGCGCATCTCTAATTTGTGAACAAGTAAAAATTATTCCGCGCGCATTTTCCTTTCGCTTATTGATTTTATTTGAAAATGTCGTCAAGTAATGATGAATTTATTAATTCGACACCGCCAGAAGTCTCAAAGGCAGCGAAAAAGACTACTCTAAGCCTCTTGCCCGAAAAATCGACCGATAGATATATCTATACTAATATTATAAAGCGGAAGAGTTTGTTTGTTTGTTTGTTTAAACGCGCTAATCTCTGGAACTACTGGTCCTTTTTGAAAAAATCTTTTTTTTTTGGATAGCCCATTTATCGAGGAAGGCTATATAACATCGTGCTACTACTAATAGGAGCAGAGTAGCGACGAGAAATGTTGCAAAAACGGGTAAAATTTACGCATATGACGGCACAACATATAGCAACACTTGACATTCACTGTCATTTACGTCGGAAAAGAATGAGGGTAGTTGATCATTCTTGCGGAACGTCACATGTACGTGATGGCGGGGCGGCCATCTTGTAGGCAGTTCGCCGACGAGAGCCGTTTGCGCACCACGTGCCCGACGAATCGCTAATTTCCGACCCGATCATTTTATTTTTTCATATAGTGATATGTGGAATCAATTATTAGCTATATAATTTAGACGCGTCTAGTATTATTTCGTTTATTAAATTATCTGTGGTGAAATTAAGATTTTAATTTAATTAGTAATGGTAAAATCTAAACCTAGTGATCTCCCGGTGTTCGTGAATGATGGCAAGCTATAACCTGCGGCATCCTGAGCCTACATCAGAAGTGGGATGAAATACCCCTGTAAGCTGGACGGAGACGCGTGCTCATATATAGTTAGCAAAAAAAAAAAGTTGTCGTGTGTGATATATATATATGGTGTTGGAAGTTATTCTACGTCCAGTTTGGCCGTTTTGTGTCTACGGATCGGGTATATCCGGTATCGTCGCGGATCTCTGGTATGTGAGTTGTCCTAAGGGACTGTTCATAGACACAGGTGAGTCTTTCTTGTTTTATTAACATTTTGAAGCCGAGTACTGTCGCATTCGAGAAAAAGTGGTCACTGAACTATGCAGTAAACGAGTAAATAAGTGTCGCTAGTAAGCGTAGCGAAAATGTTCAAATCTTATTCGTATAGTGTTGTGTGTAATGCGTCGTTATATTTTATCTCGCGTGTGTAGTCCCGTTACGTTAAATAGTTGTAGGCAGTTTAAATTGATTAATTTAACCTGATATAGTGGGCTCCAGTCAATCACCCAGTGTTTAGCGTGAATAGGGTAGAAGGTGGTAAGGGGCTGCTCAGTCCTACTAGGATTTGAGCGCTGGACTAACTTACGTATTATTGGCTTGACCTGTGTGTGGTTGACTAGCCTGTGTGGCAATGACTTGCCTGTGTGGCAATGACTAGCCTGTGTGGCAATGACTAGTCTGTGTGGCAATGACTAGCCTGTGTGGCAATGACTAGCCTGTGTGGCAATGACTAGCCTGTGTGGCAATGACTAGCCTGTGTGGCAGTGACTAGCCTGTGTGGCAATGACTAGCATGAGTGGCAATAATTAGCCTGTGTGGCATTGACTGTTTGTGTGATAGTCACTGGGATAACTATGTTTGTGTGATAGTCACAAGGATGACTGTTTGTATGATAGTCACAGGAATGACTATGACTGCAGTTGCAATAGTACCAATGTTTAATGTCGATCAAGATTATATTATTTTTATCATTTTCTGTAATAGTTCTGATTTGGTCAGGCAGAATAGTTGAGCGGTACCTATATCGCGGTAAGTTGATGAGTTCGTCAATCATTGCGTTTGTAATGACAATAAGCAGTGCGTCGCTATAAGCATGAGACTGTTAGGTGCTGGTTCGGTTTACCCACTGGTAGTACGAAATCTACTATTACTAAGTACTCTCCAACAGAACCGATGTACGGTATTCGCGCACAGTGATTAGGTATGTTTAAGATCAACTCTAAAACTAATTAAACAACTCACTGTGAGGATTAGAATAACTCGTTAGATTTAGAGACCATTTGAAATAATGCCTCGGAGAATAACCAAAAAGCTGCTGCAGCAGATGCTCGTCGATTTGATCGCGGTCGCGCTAATATCAAACCATTAGCCGAAGGTGATTTTGTTTTTATTAACGGGTGAACGGCATCATACTAAGTTAGATAGGAAGTATAAGGGACCGTTTTTCATAACCTCCGTATTAGAAAAAGACCGCTATGAATTAAAAAGTGTGAGCGGACCACACCGCGCCTTTAATTATCCACGTGAGTATTTGCGTTTAGTACCTCGGGGTATACCGTTTTTTTAGAAATAGCTGCTAGATTAATGAAAGAAGAGGAGGCCAAGACGGCGCTGGAAGATGTTGAAGGGAGTCTATCTGACGGTAATTTCCTCTCATCTCAAAGACATAGTGACCATGACGATAGCTTACTTGTCAGAGATGATACCTTGCATAGACTCGGACACAGCATCAGCCAATTCAGAAACTCTTACTGCCGGACTCAGTGTATGCGGTGATCCCGACACACTCAAAGTGCAACATGGAGTGGAAATTCATAGTGAGCAGTAGTTGTTAAATATAATTGTAATGTTGTATGATTTTGAACCTGGTCGAAGGGACAGTGTCGTCCGGTCCATGCCGCCTGTAGGGCTGGTCGAAGGGACGCACTCATCCGGTTCAGTTGTGTGTTGGTCTAACTGGTCGAAGGGACAGTGTCGTCCGGTCCACGCCGCTTGTAGGGCTGGTCGAAGGGACGCACTGTTCGAAGGAACAGTGTCGTCCGGTCCATGCCGCTTGTAGGGCTGGTCGAAGGGACGCACTCGTCCGGTCCAGTTGTTTGTTGGTCCAACTAGTCGAGGGGATAGTGTCGTCCGGTCCACGCCGCTTGTGGGGCTGGTCGAAGGGACGCACTCGTCCGGTCCAGGTTGCTGTCTGAAGTTATTAACTAATAGAAAAGTATCGCTCGGTCCACGTTGCACTTTGGAGCTGGTCCACTGAACACACCTTTTGTGTGAAGTATTATAATTAATGTGATCGAAAAGCTTTCATTGACTGCACATAATCAGGCTATTCGTCAGGGATGGACGAGCGTTGTTTCAGGACGACCATAATATATTATCGCCTGAGGACGGTCGAATGTCAGTCTGGCCGTGACGGCACAACATATGGCAACACTTGACATTCACTGTCATTTACGTCGGAAAAGAATGAGGGTAGTTGATCATTCTTGCGGAACGTCACATGGACGTGATAGCGGGGCGGCCATCTTGTAGGCAGTTCGCCGACGAGGGCCGTTTGCGCACCACGTGCCCGACGAAGCGCTAATTTCCGACCCGATCATTTTATTTTTTCATATAGTGATATGTGGAATCAATTATTAGCTATATAATTTAGACGCGTCTAGTAATATTTCGTTTATTAAATTATCTGTGGTGAAATTAAGATTTTAATTTAATTAGTAATGGTAAAATCTAAACCTAGTGATCTCCCGGTGTTCGTGAACGATGGCAAGCTATAACCTGCGGCATCCTGAGCCTACACATACGAAGTTGCGCGGGACAGCTAGTGATGATATACAAGCGTATCAAAATTTCATCTTATGAAAAACAAGCAAAGATGTAAATTCATTTTCAGAAAGTGTGTTTTTAGCCTATTTTATGGAACTTTCACTGCTTAACTTATATTGAGAAAGTTCCATAAAATAGGCTAATGTGGTGCTACTATACTATTCAACTTGCTGGCATTTCTAAAAGGTGCTGAAGTGGCCATGTGAGTAAAAAAATCGAAAGTATTCGGCTGATAATATCAAGAAGTTCTAAAAAGAAGCTACGGATTATACGCCGATATTTGGCAACAAAGGTCAGGTGAAACTAAATTATTGTTATTAACTTCTTTCACTTTTGTATTTCTTTACAAAATAGTGTTTTGTACCTACGCTGTTTTTATATATTTTCAGGTTGTATTAATATTCGGCATAAATGGTGCATGTAGGCGTCAAGAATTGGCTAACATCACAACTAATGATGTCGAGAATCATGGGCTGGCTTTTCTTGTACAGGTCAAAAACACAAAAAATAAAATTCCAAGATCGTTCACAATACAGGGGCCTTTTCACGACATAGTGAAGAAATACGAAGCGCTTCGTTCAACAAAAGCGATGTCAGAACAGATTTTTTCAAAATTACCATAATGGAAAATGTACTAGCCAACCCATTGGCATAAATAAATTTGGAGCAATGTCGAAACCAATTGCCAATTTCTTAAATTTGGATGATCCACATGAACACACAAGGCACTGTTTCAGAAGGTCCTCGGCTACATTGCTCGCAGATTCAGGTGTAAACTTATTGACACTAAAACGCCAACGAGGGTTGCGGTCGAGCAGTACATTCCACCATCGTTAGCATATGCGTCGCCGCCACTGACGTCGCCGCCACCGACTGCAGAACTCTGTGGTCTCGTTTCTCCTACTTCCACTAATGAGAGTGAGAGAGAGAATGGTGAAATTGTAACTAATAATAATAAATTGACAACATTAAAAATGCCAACTGGCAACGTAATAATCAATTTTACAAATTGTTCAAATTTTTCTAACTGAACAAGTGATTAAAGATTTATTCGTTTAAGAAAGTCCGGGTTTTATTTATTTCCTCATAAAGCTTAGAAATGTATTTTATTAGGAAGTTTATATATAGTTAGATTATGTTATACATATTAAATGCAATAGTATACTACTTAGAGAATTTATATAAGTATACTATATAAATAAACAGGGATGAATTACAGTGGATTACATTGTTTCGCAAAGAAATAGCCTATTGCTAAGTTTTATATTCTCTTTGGTAACTCAGATTAATAATACTATTACGAAGTTTTTTATTCTCTTTGAGCAAAACGTAGTGATTACTTTCTCTGTGCATTACGTTAGCAAAAAAGCCGCCATCATTTTTTGTTCTAAGTTGGGCCAGGCTGGCTGTCAGTGTCATTTGATGCCAAAATCAACAAAAATACAAAAAAATGCAATAAATTTAAAATTCTAAAAAAATAAGTAAACCAAATTTCTTGCATTCATGCACACTCACTACTAATGTCTGAAACTACCCACCTAATACGTAAAACTCACAATGCTACGCCAAGCCTTGGGCAACTTTCTCAAACCATCACTGATAATATGGCAGGCAAGATCTGGTTACCAGAACTACGTGATAAATTATTCGCTGTCACAATTGGAGAAAGAATGTGAGCAGTACTGTCCAGTGCCACGGTTCCCGCCGCGCAAGGTTTGTGGTGAAATAGATCGTTGTAAGTTGAAGCTTGTGGTGAGTTCTGCAGTATAGATTGCACAAGAGCAACGGAGTTCATGTCGACGCGCGTCCACGAACGCGATAAGCCCTAAATACACTATTGTGGTGTTGTGTGTCGTGACTCGTGACGCGTCAGAAGTACCTATATCGGTTCCATATATTATGGTTAGAAACATATTATAAAGTGTTATTATTAAAGCGTATGGTGTCGCCACAACACACTGTAATAATATGTCTACACCCTCAAATCCCCCTCACCTCTGGGTAAGCCCATGAACCATACGCTTGCCATAAAATGTTAGGAACCGATACGCTTTTAAGATTTCACAATACATCACGATTCAAATAGTGTGTTTCTGGCTTTAGTCGGCCATACCAACCCACATGGAGTAAGTAGGCACGTAAATATCGAGTAGGTAAGGTTCATTTCATTTGGGAATATCCAAACCATAAAAAAACCGGGCAAGAGCATGTCGGACCATGCTCACTGCAGGCTTCCGCAGCCGTTAGAACATATGAAAAAATCCGATTTGAATAATTTACACCAGCAGAAGTACCTTGTATATGACACTTACGCCCTTTTGTTGAGAAATGCAGTTTTTCGGCAATAACTTCGAAAATAATTTTAGTTTAAAGTATATAAATACTTTTTATATTTATTAAGCGGTACTTTTATGATTTTTTTCATATTTTTTGATCACACGGTTCAAAATATAAGGACGTACAATTTATCAATCAATCATCATTGTATTTGTGATCCTAGATACAGTTTAGTTCTTGTTATTATTATAAAGGTTTGCTATGTTCTGCCTGGAATTGGCGTACTAATTTGAGATATTAAATAAATTACAAAATTAATACAATTATAAAGTAGCTTAATATACCAAATTAAATTCATAGGTCAAAATATAAATATGTCAAAATTTAATTATTACAATTACAAAGTATTAAACTCTCTTTGACGGAAACGTCTATCTGAGAATGGTTCATCGTATTTTGAGGCTTTTCGAATGACAGAAAAAATGTTGTAGTAACGTATATGTAGTACAAGTCACAGTGTAGACTCAGATACTCATGAATGAGCGAAAGCGTTGGACTGGTTTTCTTCTTATTTTCAGGGGCGCTAGCAGTTCGTCCGATCGGATTATTAATTACATTTTTTTTAACGGCGTTACGAAGTCTTTGCAGTTTTGTCGGCAACTTTCCTTCTGAAAAGACCCATACTGACGACTGTCTCTTATTTTTCGGATGATATTGATAAACCCACGTTTCGTAGGCACCAATCCACACGGGCCTATTTTAGTGTCTGAGAGCAAGCGCGGGATCCCACGACAACAAAGCTTCCTCACTCCAAGATGCAAAATAATGTTAACGCTCCCCAAACTAACGCCAAGAATCATCATTTCAATAGTCTTCTCGCACCATCATTTTCTACAGTTACTGCCGTTTGTGGGTGACCACTTCTATGGTCATCTTACCCCTTTTCAATTCACTGAACCATCTAAAAACTGTTGCTCGAAATGGGGCAGACTCCCTAACGCTGATAATAAAACGAGTCCGGCTATCGCTTGTGCCATCTAGTCCATAGTTTAAAAACTATTACCGCTTTTGATAGTGCATTAATAAATCAAGAAATTCAAGAAATGCCTATAAAAAATACTATGACCTATGTAGTATAGATAAAAGCATGTCGCGAGACTTTCCTAATGATGTGCTGCACATTACACAAAATGCAACGTAGTATTGCCGATCATTGGCTTAAGTAGAGTCATAGAGTCATATCGCTAGAACGTCTTGGTATCGACCTTTTATCTATCTATCTAATCTATTGACTATTCTATTTTACCTATAAACGAACAATTCTTGTATATATATAGCTTATGACCGCGGCTCCGCATGCGTTGATGCTAGATTGTTAGCTAGCACTAGAGTTTTCTAATGTATGGCGCATTCGTCATTCCTTTTAGGGTAGATGCAGACATTGTTAAGTGCATGTCTTGCAATTTCTGTACCCCCTAAGTGGTTAAAACAAGGGTTGCGAATTTGTATATGACTACGTCAGTTTTGAAGTTAGATCTGTAAGAAATTGTATTCAGCTTACTAGTTTAAATAAAGAAGCACGTGTTTTGGCGTTTTAGGTAAGTAAACCCCAAGAGCAACAGCAATAAAACACACACTCATGAGGATTGCAGAAACGGTATTAGAGCCTGAGTGGCGGCACTGTGGTGCCGATGTTTCATTTTTAGATTGCTTACCTAAATTGGTTAGAGAAAGTGGAATACCTGGAGTAGCCACGTAGACTCTCAAATCCCTCGTTCCTTAATCGGTCTATCGATGGAAAGCCAGCAGAGCTTTTTATGTCCAGGAGTAAAATTGACATTTTAAAGGCGTAGAAGTTCGTTATAAACTGCTAATTTCATCGTCCCGAGTCAGCTCGAGATACTCGTTGTTGAACCTTGCCTAATGGATTGAAGTAATTTTGATAGATCAAAGTTTAACCATTGTTTCTTGTTTTATTTTGAAATATGATAACTTATAAGGACTTCAAAAAGTGATTTATGCCCACTTTGATAGTGGCCATAAATTACTTTTTGAAGTCCTTATAATATTTTAACATAACACAGACACTCATCAGAGTTACTAAAAGAGCAGAGCAGAGCTATATAAAAGCGTACAAATCCGTGCATCCCGGCCGATTAGTTAGTCCTCCCCATATCTATGTTTGGAAATTTTAGCTCCCGAATGGATCACCGTCTCCATGCATTTAGGTTAAGTTTAACCAAGATAGTTGCGTTATTTGCAAAATATTGTGAAGATGAAGTCATTTTACGTTATTGTTCAGGTCTTAAAGAAAATAGCGTGATATGTATATACGAGTATGTATCTTATAATTTAATCCGAGCGTAAGTGACCTGTTTAGTAGTTTTTCCGCCAAAACAAACATACACAAAAAAATCAAAGCATATAACTCAGAACTAAGCATTTCAACTCAAAAATTCTTAATTCGTCGATCTAGGTGAGTTTGTAGGGTTCCGTAGCCAAAATGGCAAAAAACGGAAACCATAAAGTTTCTTCATGTCCGTCTGTCTGTTTGTCTGTCTGCCTGTCTGTCCGTTCGT
The DNA here is from genome assembly GCA_945859575.2 of Herminia tarsipennalis. NCBI lineage: Eukaryota > Metazoa > Arthropoda > Insecta > Lepidoptera > Erebidae > Herminia > Herminia tarsipennalis. The sequence goes on along the minus strand of OX243834.2, from coordinate 23,596,526 downwards.
ATGTCACAGGCATTTTACTCAGAGACTACTCTATGAATATTGATGAAATTTGGTGTAAAGATGTCTTCTAGTGGCCGCAACTTAGTTTGATTGGTAAATAATAAAAATAAATGTTTTTAGGGAGGGCGCTCCATACATGTAACAGAAGCTGATTTTTTTTTCGGCTAACATCAACGTGTTCCACATCATTCGATGGGTCTTTTAAAAACATAAGGTTCCTAATAAACTTTTTTGATAAAGTGAATATTTTTGGAAATAACCAATTCGAAAGTTGCATAAATTGTGTCCTTAACTTTGAACCGTGTGACCAAAAAATATGAAAAAAATAACAAAGGTAGCGCTCAGTAAATACTTTAAACTAAAATTACTTCGGACATGATCGGATATACCGTCATTAAGTTGTAGTCGAAAAACTGCTTTTCTCTACATAAGGGCATAGGTGCCATGATTCTGAAGGTAGTTTGCTCAGAATCAGCAACGCAATCCATTGGGGTAGTTTTTGGACCATGTTACATTTTTCAATTATTTTTTTAATCAATCATTAATTAATTCATTAATCATTCTAACAGTCCTAATCCTGTTTACAATGTGATGTGAAATGTGATCACCACTTATTTTTAATAATAACCATGGATTACGTACTACGGGACGCAATGAGCATGATAGCGCGAAGAACACAAGACAATATAAATGGCTAAAAACTCTGCAAGTTTTCAATATTTTCTTTTTATGTGATTTCTTGAAGTAAAAATCTTGTTGTCTGAGCTTTGAACTATACCAAAAATAACCTTGTGTAATCTGAATCTTGGCAACGGCTCTAACAATTTTCATGAAATTTTGTATGCAAGGGGTTTTGGGAGCGATAAATCAATCTAGCTAGGTTTCATTTTTAGAAAACATGGTTTAAAAAAGAAGTACCAAGCTAAGCTCTGTCATCCAGATACTATCATATAAATGGTATATTGTAACAAATGTATGGATTTGTTATAATTTAAAAATTATTTTCTTCCATTTAGAGCTTTTGAATATTTTTTTTTACATAAAAATGTTTTAATAACTATTTATTTATTGTTGATATTATTTGTAATGGAAGTAGTTTGAAGGCAAAGGAAGAATTTATCTACTTTGTAATTGATTGAACCGAACGATCGTATCATCGGGCAAAAACTGTTATCATTAAAGGTAGACTTGTAGATTGAGATACGGCATAAATAAAATCATGTTTTTATATACAATCATAAAAGGGGCAATATGTTTTGGCCAGTCTGCCTGTCAGATTTTGCCTGCAAGTATTTTTAATTAAACTTATATTAATCGACTTTCTAGGAAAAAAAAATCGTACTTGTTATTATAATGAAATACACTCTAAAGAAATAGACGTAGAGAACTTAAAAAGCGATTGGTGCCTTTGCGCATTTGCAACCCCTTCGCTGCCAGGTGTAAGCAGGTAATATTTTGTTACGTTATTACGTTCATGGCGTATTTTCATCATTTATACATCAAATTAAAGTTATTTATTTTCTGTACCTGATAAACTACCTCTGCCTATGCAAAAGTGCCCGCAGTCGGAGTTGCCAGCGATTCAAGTTTGTTTAGAGTGAGAAGAGTTATCGCTCTACATCATTCGTTAGACGAGGATGGCGATAGCCAGCTCTGCTGTCGTAACGAAGAATACAGTAACTGACAAAAAGCATTATTTTAGTTATTTGCTTGAATTGGTAAAGTAAGCCATACACTATGCAATAATAACAAAAAAAAAATACAAATTAGAAAACATATTGCACCTTTTATGATTGTATATAAAAACATGATTTTATTACAATAATCGATGAATGATGCGAATCTGCAGCCGTATCTCAGTCTATTGGGAGTACCTATTAAACATGTTTTGGGAATAGGTTCATAAATTTAGATATGTACACTAACTCCATAGGTCACAGTGCTGGGCGCTGGTAGCGACGTGGGACGTATAGCTTGCCTATTTCTCAAGCAACAGAAAGTTATCCGCATTCTCGCTATGTATGATGACTTCCCGGTTCGCTGCGTGCTCGGCGTAGCCAATGATCTGGCTCATATTGACACCAGTCCCGCGGTGCAGGCCTACCAGGGACGGATGTACTTGAAGGACGCCCTGAATGTAAGATTACCTGTGTACCTATCTGATAACATTTTCTTTTTGCAATAGGTAAGTAGGTACTGTTGATACCTATTTGCAATATTGATAACTCGACGCGAAACCTGTTTTACCTTGAAATTATTGGTGGGTACAAGAACGTGGAAAATTGTGTGGTAAAGTAAGCAAAACTAATAATGCCACTTACTTATACAAGGTGTTAAAAAATTTGCTGTAAGAATTTCGATTGCTTGTAAAGTAGCACTTTATAAATAAACAAGAAATAGTTTTGCGCGATTCTTCTTTTTTTTATTTAAAACAATATTGCACTACTAGCTGTGCCCGCGACTTCGTTCGCGTGGAAGTTGGGTTTATATTAAGGTAGTTTATATTACAATTCAACTTCTGTGTAAAACATATTGTAAACATGCTCCACAATGCTCTGTGGCATCTATGGATATTTGGGCCTAGCTTTAATCAGGGCCCAACATATGGCAGGGCAAGCCAAGCAAATGCCCAGTGCAGCAAAATGAAGGGCGACAAACGGTTAGAAGACAAATTATTAAAATTCCCACGACCACACCTCGACAAAAAAGTGATTTGCATCACATCAAATACTATTAATATTGAAAAATTCCCCCACCACGCGAGTACTGGGGCGGTTTCGAGTTAAATGAAGATCGAAACCGCCCAATTACTCGTGCGAAATTTTGAGTTAAGGAGCTTCGATTCTGACTCCGATAGGTCGAAAATTCCGATTGATTTTAAACCTCTGACTCCAACTTCGGCTCCGACACTTTTAAATCGGACCTTTTAATCGGAGGTACCTAACCGCTCCTTCAAGATAATTTATACATAGGTAATAAAGGTATGATGGAAAAAACTCTCACAGATTCCCTATGATCGCAGGTTATGTCCTGCCCGAGCGATCTTTTCCGAGTCTAAAGTACACCTACCTACTTTGTGTCCGTGTTTGTACCGCGGGAATGCAATGTTTAAACAAACAAACAACATTCAAACGTTTCTAAAAGATAAACTCAGATATCTTTTTTTGTGTTTAGATACTATTTCTAAACTTATTTCAATATTTTTTTTCACTCACTTTAGAAGATTAAAATATTATTTTATAATGTCTACATTGGTGAATTTAAAAATAGGTGTGTCAACCTGTCGCAAATTAAGATCATCATATATTCATATCCCTCTACGTAAGAATTTCAGTTTTTTTTTTTTAAATCAATGTTCCTGATTCTTTTTAATTTGTATTTAAACGCCATCTATTTTTAAAACTGGATAAGTTTATTTTTATACTTGATGATTTTATATTAAACTATCATGCATATTAAACGTAGGTAAGCAAGGTATTTAACCTTAAATTATTCACGCGATCAAGACCCGTAATACATATATTTTCATAATGTGTACAAATCGCGAAAGTTTATTAACATTTGTAGGTAAGCAATTTTGGCACTCAGAAGAAATCGAATCACAGATGGCGCCACGTGTTTTATTTTGATGTAACGCGGACTTAATCTTTCATTTTTTTTAAGCAATTAACATTTATAAATTCTAGAAAATATCAAGTAATTACTGTTTATTTGTAATGTAATATTGTTTTTCATTTCTACATTTATAACATAATCACTATTCATGCAAAACAATGATAAAGGTGCCTATTGAAAGTGATTATTAATATGAAAATTTGTTAAACAAAGTAAACATGTTAAAGTCGAAAATAAAAGCTTGTATAATAAAAGCATTTAGAAAAATACTTAAAAAAAAGAATAAAAATAATTTTAACACAACACAAAAAGAGACTCGCAATCGATCCTCCGACCTCGCTCGTTTAATACCGCTACTTGTGCCAATAGACCACCTCAGCTTATGCAAACACGGTTAAAATAGCTGATCTTAAGAAAATTGAAAATGTTGTGTTTAGCTCCTAATAGTTTTAGCGTGAAGTTATTGTTTCCATGGGTTACAATGGTAAATAATGTCTTATTGTGGAAAAAATTGTGAAAAACCATAATGGTTCGACAAAACATACGTTGCTGCTCACTCCCCATAGACGATAGCATAATTGATAGTGCAAGTAATGACCTATAGTATTTACAATAAAACTGCAAATTTTCATGAAGATCCGTCAAGTAGTTATTGTTTTATAACGATAAATAGCTACAGACATTATCCGTCATTGCTTAGCTCCTATGGGAAATAGCGTGATAAATTATAGCCTATATGTTAATCCAGACTTATTAGAATACACATACAAAATTTCAACCGAATCTGTCCAATAGTTATTGCGTGATGCGTGTTCAAACAAACAGACAGACAGACAGACATTTCTAAAAATGTAGGAATGTGTTTAAATACTCTTTTCGAACATTTCCCAATTTTTTTTTTCACTATGTTCGGCCATGTACACACACGTGAAATTTACAATTTTATTATATGTATAGATATAGATAGATAACATGATTCAGTATTCACGCGCGATGGCTTATTATTAGCGTATTTCATGTATAACTTTGGTGTTTCTATACCGATTTCTATTAGTATTTTTTATGGAATAGTTAATTAGGTTAACTTTTTTAATTAGGGTTGACTGAGAGTGTTATAAACGTAAGAGTAGACAAATAGAATCAGAAAGCTTCGAACTACTAAGCCATCGGGAGTTACACGTGATATTGTGAGTCAACCATAAAAGATAGACATATGCTGTCGTGGGATATTTTTTATATAATTTTAAGGAGAACATTTCCGTCATACATGATTTCTGTGTAGCTTTAACCATTACGGTTGCACACGCGACGAAAGCTTAAAAAATGGAGTAACTTCTCCCGTTTTCCTTCACTGCTCTGCTCCTATTGATTGTAGCGTGATGAAAAGTATACTATAACCTACTCAGGAGATTGAAAAATAATTGTACCAAGTTTCGTTAAAATCCGTCGAGTAGTTTTTGTTTCTATAACGGTTATACAGACAGACAGACAGACAGACATAAATTTTACTGATTGCATTTTTGGCATCAGTATCGATCAATAATCACCCCCTGATAGTTATTTTGGAAATATATTTCATGTACAGAATTGACCTCTCTACAGATTTATTATAAGTATAGATATTTTCATGTACACTGTACGTGCGAGCGCTTTTGTAAGTAGACGGCCATTTATAACTATCTTAGTGATGACGAAAGCTACGATGCGGTCCAGCGAGCCTACTCTAATTCATGAAAACGAAAAGTTTCGATCAAAAATGAGATGGTGACATACAGTCCATACAGAGCCAACATCAATTGAATCCAATTTAATCAAGTTTAATAAAACGAAAATTTATATATTTCGTTTTAAAGAAAGTAGTAGTAGGCCACCAGGGAGCCTACCACCAAAACCTTTCGTGTTGTCGGCCGTAGACGGATCATATTCTTAGCTACCACCAAAGGCTTACGTTTCGACGTTCGGTCCGTCGACGGAGATTTGACATTGTGGCCGTCGGTTTAGCTACTCCCAAAGTACATTTGATGGTTCGACGTCATCGTTTGACAGGTAGTACATCGAATTAAAACATCAATTTTAACGACAGCCTTGAACCTTTCGTTAGACCATTCGGATTCCTAAATTATTTAAGAAATGACAAAATTTCTATTGCTCGCCGAAATTGTGAATGAGGAAACGACTGCGGGAAGCCAAAAAGCTAAGAAGTACAGAGAGTATAGGATATAAAGGCCCTTGATAAAAACCTTCCGTCGCTTGGAAGAGCTTGTTTTAAGATACAAATTCAGACATGGAAAATGTAAAGTCTACTTGAGGAGTTGTACAAATAACTTATCACATTTCTTCGTTTAAACAAATATTGTGGCCATTTGTGGCATAACATAGATCAATAGGAGTAATGACAAATTGTGAATATTAATTAAGTAGGTATTTAAAACCATACAGCTAATTCCTTAACAAACTAATTTAAACCTGTACCTGCATCACTAATCTGCAGCTGCCTTTTTATGTACAGTTACTCCTGTGACAACTTATTTAGGTATATTCGAAGCAAGTATGTATGCATAATATTATAATAATAAATAATACAAATTCTTAAATCACTTAGGAAGTAAAATACTACACTTGTGAAAAGTCGTTTCTACATGTATATGTAATGCCTCCTCGCAAACAATAGGTAAAACCGAGGAAAAGAACGAGGCAATAAAATTTTGCGGCCACTCTTTTCAAATTGCCAATGTTTACAATGTTTCTTTGTTTATAAACTGTATATGCAGGTAAGGTGCTGCCACACAATATTAGAGGACTGATGTAATAACAGGAATAAACAATAATAAAAGAAGAATACATGAGATTGAATATATTTTGCAAGACACTCTTATAACTACTTACCTATATTGCTATAACTAACATATCTTTGTTGTGGGTTCAGTGCCCTATTACATATTATTTTTTAAAGAAAGAAGTGTAGATTCGAGTTCCTTGCACAAAATAACTACATCTTAGAACAACTCACACATCCCAAACTAAGAAACACTTGACATACTTTGGAAATGTGTAAATACATATATATTGTAGATAAATTACGCCCATAGTCCCCTACACAGATTTAACCATTGTGCTCATCTCACAGACTTTAATCCTGGGTAGGGATCGAACCCATGACAGCCAGTCAGGGTCACTAATCACAAGATCAACAGGCCAGTCATTAATATAGTAGTATAATATCATGGCTAAATAGCCACATGGCTGAATCTGTTACAAACTTACAACAATGGCTTAATAGAAATAAAACAACACCAAATACGTTCAATATTTGTTTATTGCAAATTATAGAAATATAAATTTCATAGAAATATATAGGTCATGGATGACCATAACAACATTTCCTTTTTCATTTTCCAAGCAAAGGATGTGATTAGATAGGTCTGGCTGAACCACCAGTCGTTGCCTTCACCATGTTGGCTTCTCGAGTCTGTGAAGTTACAGAGAAAATAAGTTAAGATTTTAATGATCATTTCGAAGGAAATTTATATATATTATAGTTACTATACCTATCCAACAAAATAGACCAGATTGTTTAGAATTTATATTTAAAGGAGATCTATTGCAGCTTGAACTTTATAATTCTACAAATGTTGCAGCGATGCAGGTAAACAGGCTAAATATCAGTGGTAAAAATCCCTTATTGCCACACTCAGAGTCATTTATTACTTAAATCGTTTTTTGGTATAGATTTTATATGACAAACTTTTAAATGGAATGAGTAAGCATTAAACAGTTATAAGGCATTAAGAGCCTTTGTACATAGGACCCATGATTTCGTAAAAGTTAAAATATTCTTTCAAGAAATGGTTACCGTGTTCTACTGCTGCACTGTTTTATCATCACATCCAAGGCTTTTAAGGTGTTTTTTTGGAATATGCCCGTTCCTCCACCCTCTTAATTAGGCTCGTTCGTCGCTGGCCATGAACTTTAATAATGCCTCAATTCGTATAGATAAAACTGAAAGATCCATCTGTAACATTCAATAAAATAATATAAGTAGATCATAATGATTATTTCGACTTTAAAAGAAATATCAAGGTTGTAAACAACAATGATTTGTTTTACTTACATTTTGCAGAAACGTACTTGATTTTCCAGTTATTTTTTTATTATATTGCTGCTCGAGTGCATACCTAATACACGAAACTTTATTGGTGTTATTTTTTCTGATTAGTTATTATACTATTTGTTCCTTTTACCGCAATAAATATTTTTATCATTAAAAGTAAAAAAACCGCCGTCGAACTCAATCAACTTCTCAAATTTGTCAAACATCATACTCATGTCATAAATATGAAAGTAATATGGATCAAAGCCTTTTAAGATCCTTGAAACTAAATAAAAATATTTTTTTGGTCGTAATCATTTTGTTTATATATACTTAAAGGTATATTTACAGCAGAAAAGCTTACCCTTAAACTTATAAAGTTTTTCTCGTAAAATTACCAGCATAATTTTGATTTTTCTGTTGGTTATCGGATGCTGAATGACCTGGCTGACTCTTCTGTACGCATCGGCCTACGGATGAACTTGGATAAAACCAAGGTCATGTTCAATGAACATGTACTACCGGAACCGACAGCGGTGCACGGCGCCGTTCTCGAAGTTGTTCAAAAATATGTGTACCTCGGGCAGTCATTGCAGTTAGGTAGAAACAACTTCGAGGACGAGGTGAACAGGAGAATTCGGTTGGGTTGGGCAGCGTTTGGTAAGCTACGTCAAGTCTTCTCATCGTCGATCCCACAATGTCTAAAGACTAAAGTCTTTAATCAGTGCGTCCTACCCGTCATGACATACGAAGCCGAAACGTGGACACTGACGGTACGGCTGGTCCACAAGTTCAAAGTCGCTCAGCGGGCTATGGAACGGGCTATGCTCGGAGTTTCTCTTAGGGACAAAATCAGAAATGAGGTGATCCGGCAGAGAACCAAAGTTATCGACATAGCCCACCGGATTAGCACGTTGAAGTGGCAGTGGGCTGGCCATATTAGCCGAAGAACCGACAACCGTTGGGGTAAACGAGTTCTTGAGTGGAGACCGCGGCTTGGCAAACGTAGTGTAGGACGCCCTCAAGCCAGGTGGAGTGATGATATACGCAAAACGGCTGGCAAGAGCTGGATGCGAGAAGCCGAAGATAGAACAAAGTGGCGTGCAATTGGAGAGGCCTATGTCCAGCAGTGGACTGCGATAGGCTGATGATGATGATGATGATGTTGGTTATCGGTTTGTCAATGGTAGTAATCCATTGCGCGACACTATTACTCTAAATCCGACCGTTTGACTATGGATCGACAACTAACGTAATCCGTCCATCATCATCGAACAACTTTGGTGGTAGCTATTGGGTTCCGTGTTCGGCGAGCGTTCGTTTCGACCGACACGTTCCCGATCAACTTTTGGGAGTAACCGCCCAGATCGGGGCGTCAGGGAAGCCCCACGTCTACCTACGTGGGGCTAGACGGGGCAGGTTGATACATGGGGCACATACAGAGGGCAGATTTGTCAGTCCAATCCTTGGTGTGTATCAAATATCAATACAATCATAGATTAGCGCTTTATCTACACCATTACACAAAAAACGAATTTTACGCGTCTTTAACTAACATTTTGTTTCTTTTTAAGTGAGATTTTTTAGTGTATTCGAATAAATTGTTTTCTGCCAGTATTTTTTTTAATAAGCAAGTTACTTTATTATACTGCTACTTAGTATGTTTTAGAATTAAAAAGAAATATGAACATTTATTGAAATAATAAATGTTGATAAATGATTGTTTGATGTCAATAAAAGTGCCCTTGGAATGTATCAATGTACCCCACGTGTGGGGTAGTTTATTCCAAATTCCACTTTTTTGTAAATGGGCCCTAATATTTTTGCTGATATTATATTGTATATTTGAGTAACCATGAAATGCACTAAATTAGTGTAAATAGTTATTACGGTCAATATAACAAGGGTTTAGGGGTCTCAAATTAAACCGTTTCAACCTAACCAGGGGAGGTTAGGTTGAAATAACAGTATACATAACAATATTATAGCAATGTTGTTTTTTTCGTAAAAAAAATATGATTATTTGTAATGCTACTGCTATAAGCTACTTTTCTAATACAAATCAAACACGCGAAATTCTTGCAGTTAATTAACACCTTAGATTACAGTGATACATAATTATATTGATATCATCAGTGGTATTTAAGCGAGTCACTTTGCAAGGTTGATACACTACCTACTTATGTACTAGGTATAATTATCTACTCATACTCATATTGCCATTGACGGGAAGTCGCTACCTACATCGTGGTTCTCACCATTTTGGTACGGATTTACCTAATTACGCATACACATAAACAATTATAAAATTCGATATGAGTAAGTATAATGTTTACCAGAACTTACTACCTAGTTATCTATATATAGATACCTATAATATATGTGGATCCCAAGTGCCGTTTCATTTTCCAGGACGCAGATGTAGTGTTGATCTGTGGCGGCCACTACGTCATGCCTCCAAGCTGCAACATTATAGATCGGGAACTGTTCTTCCAAAACATGTCATTCGTGCGCACTGTGGCACAGGCTTCTGCTCAATTTGCTCCTAACGCCGTCATCGCAGTGCAAACCCCACCCGTCGACGCCAACTTTGCGCTTGTTAAACATGTTAGTAATAATTCAATGGTAAAAAAATGTAATTTTTATTGTTCTTGAATTATAATCCCCGGTGAAAATTTGGTCTGCCGACCAGTTAATAACATTTTATTTAATAAGTAGGTAGGTATTAAAACTTGGGCCAGTTACTCAATGGAAATATCAGGGGTCATCTCGCCTTACAGTCATCTGTTGAATAACGCACTGTTTTGTCAAAGAATTATAATTAATGGTTTCTAAATGTAACAATAAAAGTTATTCTTTACTTACCTTAAAACCAATCTTTATTTGTGGTCCGTTCTATTTATCAACGCATTTTGAACATTAAAGCGTATAGACGTAGAAGGAAGTTGTGGGTTTTTTGAAAATTTATTGGTTTATCTGCCCGACGTCGACGTTTCTAAATTTATCTAGGTATGTAGTCTAATAACAACATCTTTGGGACAAATTCTAGTAACGCTGTTATATAAAAATATAATATTATAATTCTTACCAGTTGATTGCAAAACTTTGAACGCTTATATCACACGCTGACCTCTTTGTTTGTACTCAAACTATTTGCTTGAGTACAAACAAAGTGGGTATTGATGAGATACCTGCTTTGTACTTATTTAACCAAAGAAGTAGCATGTTACCATAATCAGCACCGGCGTTATCTGTCCGGAAACCCGGGCAGATAATAATGAATCAACTGTGGTTTCACCGCCAATTACGAGAACCTTTCAGTTGAACTTTTATTTTAGTATTTATGTGGTTTCCCCAAAGCCGAAATCTAACCGTACCTATTACTAGACGCTGAAGCTCGCTGGATTATACGACAAGCGCAAGTTGTTGGGCGTGAACTCCATCAGCGCCATGCGCGCTACGCAGTTGTTCTGCAACATTGTCGAGCAGGACCCGGCCAAGTTCCAGATGCCAGTCATTGGGGGCACTGGACGATGTACAAGGGTGCCATGTTTCTTCGCAGAAGCTTGCAAGTTTAAAAAATTGTGGTCTCAAGTAAGTGAAATAGTCCATCACAGCAGCAAGCATTTTTTTTATGTGTCTACAAGATGGTTCTTAACATGGTGCATTTTAGGTAGGTAGTGTAAATCAAAGGCCGTACTTCATAAAACACTTTTATTTGTCCACACTAAATCACAATAGATCACAACATAGATGTTAACTGTTCGAATATCAAAACTCAACAGACTCACAATTTGAAAATGATTAAACAGCTAAAGTGTCGCCCCTCCATGGACGGTTATATTTCAAACTGTCAACATGGCGTGACGACACTGCTGTATCGAACGATATCTGGTGTTGCCAACCTACAAAATCATTTTATTAACGTCTAAATTATATAAATCAAAACAGCGAATATTTTAAAATACTATTATGTTATTGCGAGTACGGACGGCGACAACAGTAGGTACATACTAATATTGTAGCCGAATAATCTCTCTCTTACTAAAATCTCCTATTGGTAAGAGTACAACCATATTTTTTTCTTCTGGAGCTTTCAATCAATAAAACCACTTTGAAAATAAAAAACGTAGCTCAAATGAGTACTTAAGGACCTTCTTTGATTTTTGGGTTAATACCTGAGTTATTCGTTATGTGGGATATTAAGTAGGTAGATATTATTATAATATCAATATTAGGTTTACATGTACAAATAAAATACCTACACTGAATATGGAACAACAAAAGTAAGAAGTCACTTTTTAGGGTTCCGTAGCCAAAATGGCAAAAACGGAACCTTATAGTTTCGTCATGTCTGTCTGTCTGTCCGCCTGTCCGTCCGTATGTCACAGGCATTTTACTCAGAGACTTCTCAAATTGATGAAATTTGGTAAAAAGGTGTCTTAAAGTGGCCGCTACTTAGTTTGATAGATAATAAAAATAAATATTTTTAGGGGAGTACTCCATATATGTAACAGAAGCTGATTTTTTTTTCGGCTAACGTCAACGTGTGGTACATCATTCGACAGGTCTTTTAAAAACATTTTAAGGTTTCTAATAAACTTTTTTGATTGAGTAAATATTTTTGGAAATAATAGGTCCCTTAACTTTTGAACCATGTGACCAAAAAATATGAAAAAAAATACAAAGGTAGCGCTTAACAAATACTTTAAACTAAAATTTCGGACATGATCTGATATACCGTCATTGCCGAATAACTGCTTTTCTCAACAAAAGGGCGTAATAGTCCAAGAGCCCGTGAGTGCCAGACCTTCAGAAGTTAATAAAAGCTGAAAGTTTTTCTATGTATGTCCCTAGTACAGGAAAGAATGATGTTTGTTCATAGCAAGCTGAGGCAGCGGTGGCTTTGGCAGGTAATAGGTAACAAAGGTGTATAAAATTCCATCTCAAATTTATCATAAAATAAAACTGTTTTTTTTTTTTATATTTGATGCATAATAATATCAAAACTCGCGTTGCTCATTGCCAGACAGTTAGTATGGTTGCAACCCTCTGCCGGACACCTTTAAACTATTATAATTTATAATTATACTTACGTTATATTATAAAACCTATTTTTTTTTTCTGTGGACTGGGATAGTAAAATTAGTTGAGATGAAGATTCTGTTGACGGAGATTGTGGATCAGGTAGTTCGGAACTCAAATCTCGTATCGACGACAAGGTTGAAGATGAGTTGCTTGTAATTACACAACTCCCTTTTTTTTCCTTTTTGTTTTTCAGCATTTAATGGTTGAGAGGTGAAATATTTTTTCATAAGATCTGTAACTTCCTTGTCACATACTCTGTGATAACCACTCTCGGTGTATTCACTGGGTAAAATAATGTCTCTGTATTTTAGGTTATGTATTTTTCGTAATTTAAGAATAGTCTGGCATTTTTTTAAAGTTTCCTCAGAAAATATTATTATAATATGTTCATCACTTTTCCTACAAACAAAGCAAACTATTTTTTCGTCACTCATGATAGCACGTAGTCACGCATGATCTGATATACCGTCATTGCCGAATAACTGCTTTTCTCAACAAAAGGGCGTAATAGTCCAAGAGCCCGTGAGTGCCAGACCTTCGGAAGTTAATAAAAGCTGAAAGTTTTTCTATGTATGTCCCTAGTACAGGAAAGAATGATGTTTGTTCATAGCAAGCTGAGGCAGCGGTGGCTTTGGCAGGTAATAGGTAACAAAGGTGTATAAAATTCCATCTCAAATTTATCATAAAATAAAACTGTTTTTTTTTTATATTTGATGCATAATAATATCAAAACTCGCGTTGCTCATTGCCAGACAGTTAGTATGGTTGCAACCCTCTGCCGGACACCTTTAAACTATTATAATTTATAATTATACTTACGTTATATTATAAAACCTAAATTTTATATATAATTTTTTGGGGGCTTATTAATCTATGTTTACATAATAGTCGGACATTTTCGACGGTTCTATCATCTTGCCAGACGCATTCAAAGTGAGCAGTACTTCGGGGAGCAAGGAGCGTATACAGTAACTAGTGCGAGTGAGATCAGCTGTTTTTTATAGTCACTATATGGTGAACGGTTATGCTCATAGTATTATTTTTCTGTGCAGTTTATAAAATAAATGTGATCAGTTGTAATAAAATGCTATCATGAGTGACGAAAAAATAGTTTGCTTTGTTTGTAGGAAAAGTGATGAACATATTATAATAATATTTTCTGAGGAAACTTTAAAAAAATGCCAGACTATTCTTAAATTACGAAAAATACATAACCTAAAATACAGAGACATTATTTTACCCAGTGAATACACCGAGAGTGGTTATCACAGAGTATGTGACAAGGAAGTTACAGATCTTATGAAAAAATATTTCACCTCTCAACCATTAAATGCTGAAAAACAAAAAGGAAAAAAAAAAGGGAGTTGTGTAATTACAAGCAACTCATCTTCAACCTTGTCGTCGATACGAGATTTGAGTTCCGAACTACCTGATCCACAATCTCCGTCAACAGAATCTTCATCTCAACTAATTTTACTATCCCAGTCCACAGAAAAAAAAAATAGGTTTTATAATATAACGTAAGTATAATTATAAATTATAATAGTTTAAGGGTGTCCGGCAGAGGGTTGCAACCATACTAACTGTCTGGCAATGAGCAACGCGAGTTTTGAGATTATTACGCATCAAATATAAAAAAAATCAGTTTTATTTTATGATAAATTTGAGATGGAATTTTATACACGTTACCTGTTACCCGCCAAAGCCACCGCTGCCTTAGCTTTATGGGTGGGGATCATTCTTACCTGTACTAGGGACACACATAGAAAAACTTTCAGCTTTTATTAACTTCCGAAGGTCTAGCCCTCACGGGCTCTTGCTCTATAAGTGCCATGAACATACGCTCTTCTGCTGATGCAATTATTTACGGCTGCGGAACCCTACACTGAGCTTGGTCCGACATGCTCTTGCCCAGTTCTATTTATCCTTATTTCAAGTACCAAGAATAGCTAGAGATTCCAATTTACTTACAGAATAACCTACCCATTTTGTAAGAAAATTGAAACTATTATACCTAATGTTGTAGGAAAAAGCAGAGTTTTTGACTAAAGTTGTACGCGAAGCGGATGAGCTCATCTGCAGAGTGAAGAGTAACTGTGAACAAGGACATCTTTCTATTGGCTTCGCCACTGCAAGATGCGTCACTAATATTATGAAAGGTAATATTATTAATTACTTACTAGCCCAGCCGGGTTTTGTTTTTTCCACTACATAATGGGTGCCGATTTACTTAGTTAGTCGAATCCCGGCGGGAAGGGAATCGCACCATGATCATCATCATCAGCCTATCGCAGTCCACTGCTGGACATAGGCCTCTCCAATTGCACGCTACTTTGTTCTATCTTCGGCTGCTCGCATCCAGCTCCTGCCAGCAGTTTTGCGTAAATCATATTCATATCATATCATGTTCTCCTATTGTCTCATTAGATATTTATAGACAAAGCATGTCGATTTTAAGAATTAATTAGGAATATTAGTAACGAAGCAATTCATCGCTCCACCTAGCCTGAGGGCGTCCTACACCATGATACTACTACCGAAATAAAAAAAAATGTGTGGCACTCGGGGACTGCCGTGGTGAAGCTACTGCATAACATTTTTAATCAACTTTTTTTTTCTTTTCATTACATTTTGGAGTAGCTCGTCTCAATCCGTGCGAGATTCGTACAGTCGTATCATATACATTATACGTTATGCGAACGCTCGGCCGAGGTACATGGTAGGCGGAGTGGGGCGTGTTAGATTTTATTTTCGTTACGGAATTTCTTGTTTTGGTCGCCGCGCTCAAAGCCCGAGATAAAAGCTATGCAATAGCTTAAAAAAAATAGTAACTCAATTATCATAAGAAACAATCTGTATGATAATGAAAACGCATCAAAATCCATTGCGTAGTAAAGATCTACATAAGCTTACATAGGGACAGACAACGGGAAGCCACTTTGTTTTACCTATATGTACTAACCATTGACGTATAGACCTGAATCGCGCCACCCCTTTTAATTAAAAAGTAAATATTGACTGCAAAGCGTGGAAGAGAGAAAAAACTCGTGCGGCCCTCTCTCTTTGACACTTACTGTCCACACAGAAGTGTTCAATTTTGTGAGGTTATGACGCAGTCCAGGTCTATACGTCAATGTTACTAACTGTATCTATAGACCAGTCTAATCTTTCAAGAAAATATATTAATCTTTACTTACCAAACAGGTTTTATTACACGCTAAAAATAATATTCGTGCGTTCGTATAGGTGTACCAGAATCCGATGAAAAATGAGGAAATTATAATTTAGAGATGGTAACACAAGGTTAAGGTAAGTAGGTACTAAACTTACTAGGACGATCAAATCTTGATCGTTGTATTTTTTTATTGAATTTGTTTAATTTTATTGTTAGGTTCATTATTAATTTTTGCTTCAATATAACTAAGTATCATCACTGGTCGAGCAAAATTAATATTTTGTACAGCACCTCCGACCGCGAGAATGTCAATTAAGAATGCACGTTTAAAAAAAGGTATCAAAGGCTGTCAGTTATCATTGCCATGTAAATCACAAGTTATTTTTATTTCGTTTCATGAGATTCTGGTACACCTATAAAATATGAATGCCGTGTGGTGCCGGCTATGCCGTGTGGTGCCGGCTTAAGAATAGTACCACCCCATCTCTTCCCGTGGGTATCGTCAAGGCGACTAAGGGATTTCACTCCGGAGGGCGGGCAGCAGCGTCCTCTGCGTACTTAAAGCCTTACTGCGATCGCCAACCCGCTCGCCAAGCGTGGCGATTATGGCAATTACCCCCAGGATCTACATACCAGTAGGTTCTACTGGGGAGACCCGTGCCCAGCAGTGGGCCATCATATGGGTTGATATGATGGTACACCTATACTACCGACATGCCCGACAGTACCACGGATGTAGGTAATATAAATCTACTAGATACGGGCAAACAATAATACCCATAGGACCCAGTACTCCCATAAGACTGGTTAAGTCGCGTTTGAGTCTCAACGTTTTTATTACTATTATAATATTATCACATTCTTAAAATACTACATTTTCCACCTTTGCTACCTCAGGTATGTTTGAGAAACCGGCGTATATCGACAGCGCATTAGTCCGACAGGGCGATCCCGCGAAGTGTTTTGACATGAAACATTGTTCGACACCCCTGACAATTGGTAAGGGTGGCATCACCGAGTATTTGGTGCCGAGAATCAACGCCTATGAAAAACAGCTTTTAAAGGATATCAGGTTACGTTAATCTTATTCTATTATATAATTTAGCCTTATACGTCCATTGCTGGGTCACAGGCTTCCTCTAGGAGAGTTGTAATCCATCACGCAGGCCCACTGTGCATAGGTAGAGGTCGTATTATATCTTCGATTTTTATTTGTAAGATATGCTGGTTGGATATGTGGTTTTAAGTTGTGGCGATAAAACAAATTTCACTGTTTATGTTTTGAAGCGGGGACCTGCGAGTAATTTCTAACTCAGGGTCAGTTCATTGTATTGTGTTATAATATGCTGCTGAGATTTGTAAGACAGGTGGATAAGAAAGAAAGGAGTGATTAATTGTAAAATAGCATCAATCTGTAAAACGATTATAGTACAATCAGTCAATATGTAGTTGTTCCCATTTGTTCTATGGAACATGACTTCATAGGATAAAACAACATTTTTTTTCCTATTGTTCCATAGAACTACATACTAACTCTTTACCCAAATCATTCATTCTTCATAGAACAAATTGGGAATCATATATTTATATGGCATTGATAATGACAACTTTTCCTTCCCGTTATTTTCCTTGTTTCATAGAAAAATTTGGGAAATTTTAGGTTTTTTTATGCTACGGGTCTTAATCGCGTAAATATTATATTTGAATTAAAAAAAACGTCGGGCAATAAACAAAGGTATTTAGCCTTAAAATAAAATATTTACGCGATTAAGACCCGTAGCTTATAAAATTCTATAATGTGTACAAATCGCGAAAGTTTACGAACATATAATTTGGGAAATAAAAGTATTACATGTTCTATAGTACAAAATGATAAAAAAATGATTTATTTTGTCCTATGACATCATGTTCCATAGAACAAATGGGAACTTCTCGAAAAATAGACTATATGCAGCGCATTTAGGCTGAGACTGAGAAAAAAAGAGGCATATAACTAAACTTGGAACCTACATTAGTTCTTTTGTACATAATTGTGTAATACCAACTTGAAACTATTTCCCCATCAGGATTGACTTGGAAGACATGTTGAACTTGGGTCGGTGTTTCGCTCTGGGAGAGGACTACTACTTGCCGTATGATAAAATTTACTGTCCCTACAAATGTGTACCGTGCCCCGTCGCCAAGCCTTGTAAATAAAGAAAGTGGCGTGTTCAACTAATTTTATCATTTTATAATACATATTATAAGTGTGTACATTTTAAATTCTATTTCATTATATTCTAAAACCAATTAGTAATTTGTACCGAAAAAAAGGATCTAAAAATGGTTTTTGATTAAATGCCGACTTTTTAAATATTCAGTATTTTAATAAACCTCTTGTTCTTATACCTACCTAGTTTCTTATGATAAATCTATTTGTAATTTATTATTTGCATGATTGCACAAATGTTTCTTTAGAAAAAAATATTATTTGGAAAGTGATCCAAAGGGGGTACGAGAAAATATGCTTTTTAAAGTTCAGTAGCTCTTAACTAAATATACCACTCTGTCAAGAAAGTACCGGAAATGATTATTTATACACAAAATGTTAGTTATTCATCCAAATTTATTTTATTGCCTTTAAAGTACACTTATAAACGATACACTTACATCAACAAATAATCCTAAATGGAGAGGAAAATTCAGCGGAATTGTCTAACTTGAATGAGGATTTTCAATCACTATTTCCTTCACTTTTGCGATGTTAACTTCAGTTGAAAACTTTTTTTTTATTATACCTAAGTTTTTTTCGTATCAAATCAAATAATTTTATTTGCTGGAATATAGGAAAACATAGTATGTTAGTGTGAATTACTTGATCATTTCGGCTATTCCCAGTAGTTAGCCATATTGTAACGTAATCAGATGTGCATTTTTTTCATAACAATGTTTAGGTTAGTAATTATTAATGTTTTAGGTATACAATTCATCAGATGCTTACGATAATTAACAAATAAACAAAATTGTTGTTTATTTGTTAATAATCAATAGATAACATCTACCTACAAACAACTTTTGAAAATAAATGTTGGTATTTAGAAAAATTACAAAAATTAAATAAAATCACTAATCATCAGTAACTAATAAACCCAAGTACTGCTTTACAGCGGTATTACGCGGACAGGAAAACTCCTTTATGCGCCTGCTTCCTTGACCTCTCCAGGGCCTTTGATCTGGTTTCCTACGATATTCTTTGGAGTAAGATGATAAAGTCAGGAGTCCCTCCCCATATTGTGAATATTTTTAAATATTGGTATGGAAGCCAGATCAATCAGGTGCGGTGGGCAGGTTCCATGTCTGAACCATACAAGTTGGAGTGCGGGGTGCGACAGGGGGGGCTAAGCTCGCCGACGCTCTTCAATTTGTATGTTAATGATCTGATAGACGCACTCAGCAGAGAACGTGTTGGCTGCTATGTTGATGGAGTGTGTCTGAATAACGTCAGTTACGCGGACGATATGGCTTTGCTGAGTGCATCGATCTGTGGTCTGAGACGATTGATAGCCATCTGTGAAGCGTATGCTAGAACACACGGGTTGGCGTACAACACTATGAAGAGTGTAGTCATGGTCTTTGAGGCCGGGGGTCGATGGCCTGAGAACATACCACAAGTCTTATTGAACGACGTAGCACTAATCAGGGTATATCGCTTCAAATACCTTGGCCACGTATTGACCTCCGACCTTAAGGACAACGAGGACATTGAACGGGAACGAAGGGCACTGTCGGTTAGGGCTAACATGATTGCTCGCAGGTTTGCACGCTGTTCTAGCCAAGTCAAGATAACTTTGTTTCGAGCATACTGCACAACTTTTTACACGTGTAACCTGTGGGCCAGTTATACCCAAAAATCGTACAGTGCTCTTCGTATTCAGTACAACAACGCGTTCCGGGTGCTGTTGGGGCTGCCTCGGTACTGCGGCGCATCAGGGATGTTCGCCGAAGCTCGCGTTGACTGTTTCCACACGATAATGAGGAAACGGTGCGCATCCCTGTTGCGCCGTGTGCGGGCCAGCCCCAACAGCATTCTAGAGTGCCTAGCTAGCAGACTCGATTGTGGGTATGTGAACCGCTGCTGCAGTCTCTCAGCATCACTGTTGGGCGTGCAGTAGGGGGAGATTATTTTACCAATTAAATAGATTTACTAACATAGTTTTTAAGATATAATTGTTACTAACAAAATGAGTCATTGTCACTTGATCAATAAAGAAATTATTATTATATTATTATTTACAAAACTGTTAGCTTTATCGCACACCTTTTCTGTATATTTTTTCCATTCACAATATTTATGATAGATAAATATTGTGAATGGAATCTGAAATGGAATGGATCTATGAATTAAATGTGCGTTGTTTATAGTTCTATCGTCATAAACAAGAGCCCTTGGTATATTGATTGACGTGTTCGAAATTGCATGAACTTGTTTTCATTTTCATCTTTAAAAAAAAATAACTATTTAATTACAGAGTCAACTGTGTTCTTATTTTTTATGTAAATAATAATAATGTCTTTGGACAATTCACACAACGTCACCTGATTTCAAACTAAGAGCTTGTACTATGGAAACCAGACAACGATAAACATAGTTATATATTTCTAAATACAAACATATTATAGATGAATAACAAATAATTGTAATTGTAAATGTAATTTCTAGTTTATCTTCTTCCTTTTTAAAGCGGCTATCTTTAGACTTTTTAAGTTTCATAGGAAAATCACCCTGTTCAAAAGAAGCGTTAAAGGTTAACTAGGTGTTTCAGCAGAGGAGTCAGAATATCAACACATTGTTTTATATGAGTAGAGATGTCGTCATATCCTACAGATCATGCCTAATATCTAAGGCATCGGTCTCGCAATCGTGAGGTCGCGGGTTCGAATCCTACCCATTATACTACCGACGTGAACCCACTCCTAACACAAACCTTTGAGGTTAGCTGGAGGGGTTAACAAGATTGCTAGTAATGTGAGACTTTATTTCACATTGCTAGTTATCTTTAAAAAAAGACTTAAGCTCATAATGATGTTTCTTAATTTTGTTCTGAACAGTATTTAAACAAATTCTACTATTAGCAGTATTAGCCCGTATCTTCTTGGTGTTTCTAATTTTAGCATAATTGTTATTTGTAACACCTACCAAGTAACTGTTTAAAACATTTGAAAAACTATTTCGTGGGGATTTTTTTGTTTTTTCGAATCAATTTTTAGGGTTCCGTAGCCAAAATGGCAAAACAAAACCAAAAACCCTTAAAGTTTCGCCATGTCCATCCGTAGCTTAGTTCAGAGACTGTTAGTGCTAGAAGGCTGTAATTTTTCGGGGATACACATATTACTTACGAAAAGAGAAAGATAAAATAAATTTAGAATACATGTTTTTTGAGGGCTCCCCTATGTATAAAGTGGGGATGTCATACGTATGATAAATACTTGTACTTACAATCAACCATTTATCTCGAACAAAGTCTTTCAAAATGTTTATTTAGAGCTCCCTATAATAATGGCATAACACTTCGTAGGATTTATATTTATACCAAATTTGTTGGACCAGCTTAAATTCTCTCCAGATCCCGGTTTATCTCATCAACTGCTAAATTTAATCTAGTAATAAATTTTGAGGTCATCGGCATACAGGTGACACGTGCATTGAAGTTCAGAGATTGAAAAGGGAGAACAGAAGAGGAGAGAGAATACCGTCTTGAGGGTTGCCAACATCGACAACTCGATGACGATTGCTCCATTCGAACGGATTGCTTATGCCCTTGAAGATAATAAGAGAATCAGTCCAGCGCATCGTTAGAAATCATCAGATGGGAGAGAAGACTGACGGTATTGAAAGCTATAGATCCTTAATACTCGCCCCGTTAACAGCACCAGTCACTTTGAGCATTGCAGTGATTGTACTATGTCCAGGGCTAAATCCGGATTGGAACGGACTAAGGATATTCTGATAAACAAATTTAGACAGTTGATTATGAACAGAAGCTTTAAGGACTTTAAAAATGAAATGTAGAATAGATATAGGCCGTATAAAAGCTTTTCCTCATAACTTTGGGAACTGCCTGGACTCAAGAGAGAAGTTAACTAAGTGTGTGATAGCCGTGATAGTCGATGCTACTGGAGATTTAAGCTAAAATAATTTATTGCAGGACGAGGTAAACCAGTAATGTAACCCACTTACGCAATCTAATGTATAATAAGTAGAGAAATGACGATTAAGGTCGTCCAAAGTAATAGTCGTCGGTGAATCAGGATGCCGCACTTTAACTATACCGAGACTTTATAGAAACTTCTAGATATCGGTACCAGTTTCTAGTGATTTTCAATTTAGCCTAGTTTTCGTCAGAACGGCCTCTTTTATATTTTCGGAATTCCTTGTCTCTACATCTCATCGCCATCCGTACACCGTTGGTCCTGGTAGACCAACCTGGTGTCAGACCGATAGTCGACGTTTTAGTTTAATTATTATTTAGAAAGTCAAGAATTAAATTGTTGAACACCGCGACTTTAGCATCCATTGTGGTGGCTACCTCGAGGGGCTTTCAGTTGATATTTGACGCATCCGCTTGTAGTTTATTGAAGTTCATGCCTGCAAAGGAACGCTTCAGCAATATTTTTAGCTTAGGTTTCGGAAGTTTTATAAAAATGAGGTCGTGATGAGAAAAGCCTGGCGCTGGACGCTGACCGTAAGAGAAAACTAGAGTAGGGGCGGGAGTTATGAGTAGGTCTATCCATAACATATCCACAAAACTATATAGACACGGTAATATTATTTATACTGTATTGTAACTCGGCCTATCCTTGAAATAAGTATCTACAGCCGCGCGGTACGTAAACAAGCGATAGAGCTGCCTGTCTTTAGAATTTTGATTTCATCTACCTACTTGTGTTATTTTGTGGTTTTGTGTTGTAAATATGTTTTTTTAATTAATAAATTTGTCGTGAATGAAATAAGAGATAAATAATAATAATGCATGTTGTGTTTTATGATTATCAAATGTAAATACATTTAATAATCACAAAACACTAAACACACATGAAAAAAAACACCCTTATAAATTTAAGATTGAAAAATATTCGTGCTTCGACTGAGACGTACGAAAGGCTTTATTGTTAAAAGAGGTTGAGCACTTTATTGGGGTGGGTTGCCTATCTAAAAATTGCTATGTATAGAACTGAGACCCTTATGTAAAATTTTATTAACTTCAACAATAATAATAAGCTTTATTTCTCTTTTTACGTAATGCATTGCATGCTAAGTAAATAAATACTAAGATACTTACTTAAAATACATACCTCACGAATGTCAACTAATCTGTCCACGATTAACAATTGCTGTGAAAATAGGTTTTTGGGAAAGTTGAGTTGTGTAGTACAAAATTAATCAGCTCTAATCTCTATTGACGAATAAATTGTAAAAAATATATCATTTTAATCGCAATATCACGATAAACGAGAAATATACACATTATTCTTTTACATTATAGTACAGTAGCTCTCATTGTTACGAATTCATATCGTCAATTCAAAACTAAATGATTGGGATCGGTACAAAAATAGTAAGCCAAAAAACAAAGAATGGTAATCTGACTACTACTTTTAGAGAAATACGTGAAAAAAACATACATACATTTTTCTTTTAAGCCATGCAATTCCAATAATACATACATACGTATCGAATTGATAACATACTTTTTGAAGTTTGATAAATTAACAAGAAAAACTTAACAAATCAAAAAACAACACAATTAAAGCGTATAATGAACTCATAAACACCGAAAGGCGCTAAGATACTTAGTGTGTCGCGTTCGGACGTGCACCCACAAAGCCACCCCGGGGTGGGTTGCGGCCCGGGGCAGAATGCTCTCACCCCGCGTTTCCTCGACTGCGACGCGACTCGTGCGACGTTCAGACCAAACATAAAGCTTCAAACTACCTATAAGACTTTTATGGTGACGGAAACATCACCATAAAAGTCTTATTTAGCATGTAATTCTTATTTTATTTCAACAATTACATTCTATTAAACACCATGCTCGACCGTCGAAGCAATTAAACGCCGTCAAATGGTCAGTCTTTTGAATAGGCGCTTTATTTGGGCTTTCTTGTTATCCCTTCAGAATACCAGACTTTTTATTTACCCATTTTCAACGGCATCAATCATGAATTCATGTTAAACAGACATGTTCATCTGTTGCATCTAAACTATTAATATGACGCGCTTGAGTATAAATCATGTCATCGTTTTATTTTACATTTTTTTAAATCTGTAGACGCTTATCTCACCACTCAAAGCGGAAACATTATTAACAATTTAACCTTCCTATCATCTAATCAACAAAAATTGATGTTCGAGTAACTTCCCATTTAGCCTCTAGGGCTCCTCTACTTACTATATAATGCTTGATTCTCCTCCCTCACCGATATAATGCTCGAATCTATAACATTGCTGGTTAAATACACAACAATGCGCGGATCTCCTCTTCCACTGATGTGATGCTCGGATCTGTAATGTTACATTACAGGCGAATGTTCGTGGTGAGGGACCACCCTTATACACCACGTTCCTAACCAGCTGTTTGTATTGTCAATAGTAGATTTATGTCACCACGTTTTCGATCACGAGGACGAGTCTATTGCAAAGGATTAAAAAACGCACCCTCTCGTTCACGTGACGGTTTAGGTACCTTCTCAGGCGATATTTATATGGCTTCAGTAAAAAGTGAATAATGTACTGGAAGTGCCTTTAATGTCGTTAATTTAATAAATAAAAATGTTCGTCCGATGTATTGCTAAACGCAAAACTCGAGAATAGTTGAACCAATTCAGCCGAATTGAGAGAAAGTAAGTTAAAAATATGACGTAATTCCCTTGGTTGACCTTAATTGTTTAATTATTCAGATTCAGACAATACTTTGGAAAAATGTGATTTCCCATAGTATGGGCATAATGTCTGAAGCTGGAATACATTTTATAAAATCTATTTGACGACAAGTCAAGGGACACTTACAGATGAACAAACAATTATCAAATTTGCTCACTGCGGCTGCCATGAGCTGCGTTGTCACTTGCACTAACATAATTAAGTTAAATTCAGGGCTACAAATGACAATCCTCGACAGAGTTTTTTCGGTTACTTGCCTCCTAAGAGTTGGTGAGGTGGGGGAGCAAAAAAATTATTTGATCCTATTACTATTAAAAGTTTTACGCCTGTAGAGTGGGTTATTAAAAAAAAAATATTAGAAAACGCCGACATTGGTAAACTTACCTAACCTCAAATATAATAATTGCATTTTTTTTTGAAAGAGAAAAATTTGAATCCCGACTCAGGAATCGAACCCGAGACTTCCGTAGCCAAACCGGGGCCAGAAGCTAACCACCTATCTGGACTATGTTACTAGATATCAAATTCTTCTATCTCTTAATGCTTACGGGTTAGGCCCCCGTAGCGACATCTAGTCGGAAGTTAAAGAACTATCACGGCTTTTGTTATTGCTTCGTTACAGAGAGCATTTTAACAAATTATGATGACGCAGGCCGAATATTGAAGTATTTTTTATAGGCATTTCTTGCCAAAGACTTTACAAATACAATAATTGCAATTTTGAAAGATAGAAACCTAACCTCCCTGATACCTGCTTGTCTCTAACTCCCCCAATCGTTGCGGGTTCGATCCCCGAGGATAAACTTTATGGATTGAGCATGATGGCGTATTTTGTTTTTAAGTGTTTAGAAATAAATAACTTTGTTTATCAGTTGTCTAGTTTCCATAGTTACAAGCTTTGCTTAGTTTAGGATCGGATAGCGTTTTGTGAATTGTTCCAAGATATTAATATTATTATTACATATCTATTTGTTTGTTACCATAATCATATTCATAAGCACGAATATTTAAAAAAACTATACAAGATATTAACAATATTTCTTTTACATTATTTCGAAATACTTTTCCTTCATTCTCTATGCAAAGTTCCATTCGCATAAACCAACTTTCAAAACACTTGTGCCTGTCTTGATCCGATAGACCCAAAATTGCGACTTCGTAGGCGACCACGACACACGAAAAAAAGAGCTTGCAGAACTTGGAAAACTTTCAGCAATGCTACTGTTGTATACCATTCCGAGTTAACAGATCTTGAACATTGTTGTCAACAACGGATTTTCGAATCGTAGACACATTTCGCAGCACCAATCCACGCCTGTTTTTCAGTGTCTGAGAGCAAACAACAAAGCTTCCTCACTCCAAGATGCTGATGCAAAATAATGTTAATGCTCACTGAACTAACGTCAAGAATACTATCGATGTCCGAGTAAGTAATTCGTGGGTTTTCTCGTACCATCATTTTAGTAGTCCCCACATTTTCTGCAGTTACTGCAGTTTGTGGGCGACCACTTCTATGTCAGAGGTTTGTTTTACCACTTTTAAATTAACTGAAATATTAAAAACTGTTCACGAGATGGGCCAGACTTCCCTAACGCTGATTGTTATCGTCGAAGGCTAAGTTTTACAGTTAAACTAAATTTTAAATCATAAAATATCTTAATATGCAAATGTTTGTGGTTATGTTCCATCGTTTCAAACAAAAACGAGGGAACCGTCGTATTAAAATGACTGGAACATCATTATTTTTTAAACCAGCAACCTACTATTTTTATATAAATTTGCTTTGAAATTATATGCGTTCCATTTTCAAATTACGAGCATCTCAAAATTTATCGAGTGACCTACGTACTTGCATAATATTATTGAGCACATCTAGATAGGCAGATAACAAAACAAAACTATATCTATGGCTACGAAACGGCGAAATCATAGAGTCCAAAAGTCAACGGAAACTTTTTACAGGTTGGTTTATGATATAATAATAATAATAATATAATAATATCATGGGACAATTCACACAACGCTATCTGATCCCAAACTAAGCAGAGCTTGTATTATGGAAACCAGACAACTGATAAACATACTTATATATTTCTAAATACATACGTATTATAGATAAGTAACACCCAGACACAGAATAAACCATCGTGCTCATCACACAAAGTTTTATCCTGGGTGGGGATCGAACCCACGACCTTTTGCGTAGCAGTCGGATACACTCCCACCGCGCCACAGAGGCAGTCAGTCAATGAGTAATTTATCATTATTATTGTGTTTTGGGGAGGTATTTTCTCACGTTTGGGTGTAACATAAAAAGGCCCCTCGCATTAAATTTTCTTGACTTGGATATATTTTATAAATTTAACTAAACAACGACTGCTTAAAAACAAGTTAGAGTTTATGATTCCATAGCCAAAATGGTCTTTTAAAAACATTTTAAGGTTTTTAATAAATTTGAGTGAATATTTTTGGAAATGGTCGCTCCGAAACTTGCATCAATTGTGTCCCATACCCCTTAACTTTTAAACCGTGTGACCAAAAAATATGAAAAAAATCACAAAGGTTGGATTGGTTAATAAGTTATTGCCGAAAAACTGCGTTTCTCAACAAAAGGGCGCAAGTGACATGAACATACGCTCTTCTGCTGATGCAATTATTCAAGGCTGCGGAACCCTACACTTAGCATGGTTCGACATGCTCTTGCCCGGTTTTTGGAATATCATATCGTTATGGTAAAAAAATGTCCAATTGCTCTTGCAGGTGGCGCCTTATTTAAAATATATACAGAATGATTTTTAATAATAACCTCCCCCTCTTGGCATCTTCGCATTAAATCAAATAACTTTGTAAATTAATCTTTGAAAAAGAAATTACAAATGAATCCTTAACCACCTATTAATGTCAATGAGATAATGGAGTAAAATGTTTCTGTTGTTGTTTCTTTGTCAGATTTAGGGCCTAAACCTCACAATAAATAATGATTTTACTCCAGTAAAATAGTCTGTAGGTGGTTAGGGTCATAACTTCAAAAACAAGTGGTGGTGGTATTTAGGTATTATTAAAAAGGCTTAATTTATTAAATATTGGTCTATTCTTTGCACAAAGAATTAGCATTGCCATCCAACGTGGCAATGCTGCAAGCCTTCTGGGAACGTTACCAGTTAACATCGATGGGGAGAAATTCTTTGACGATTAAACGGTTTTGTATCCTCACTTTTCTATTTTTTTTTGTTAATATCTTGTATATATTGTATTATTATAGATGTAATTTAGAGTAGTTTTTATCTGAGTACCTTAAATAAATATATATATTTTCCAAAACTGATATTATAAAGTTATTTAGTGTTTTATAGAGAAGTCACGAGCGGAAACTTATTAGTATATTACAAATCAGCCTGTATATATCAAAGCGCCATGGTGGCTGTATGAGTTATTAGCGGCTCAATATTCAATTATCATTAAGGTATTCATAATTCTCTCTTATTAACATTTCGATTTCACAATTCTACGACATATATATATAACTAGCTGTCCCGCGCAACTTCGTTTGCGTAAATTTTCCTCATTTTTGCAACATTTCTCGTTGCTTCTCCGTTGTTATTGATCGCAGCGTGATGTTATATAGCCTTCAAATGGGCTATGTAAAAGAATTTTTAAATTCGGATCAGTAGTTCCTGAGATTACCGCGTTCAAACAAACAAAGAAACAAACTCTTCAGCTTTATAATATTAGTATAGAAAAGTCAAACCATTTAGCCTAAATGGTTTGACGACTTTTGCATACAAAAAAAAATTACATACATATAATTATGTTTGTACCTTCACGCTACGATCTGACAATCAATACTTCATACTTTTTTGAAACTAAACTTTTACATCAGAATAACACATACGTTGCTAAATTTTATCACGATATGCCATCCACGCGGGCGCACGTTGGTTTGAAACGGGTGCTAGAAGACTTAGGGACACTCAAAATTGAAGTAAGTACCCTATTGTTGATACTCTAATAATGGATTTCGATTCAGCTTACTAATACAAACATTACATTGTTCAACGGCATTTTCAGAGTTAAGCTGACTTTTTACTATGGGATATACCTAATATTTATTATATCCCGAGATATACATTACAATTGATATTCATACTGAGAGATATATCTTATTTAGTACGAGAGCCCACAATTTTTTTGTATCATATAATTTTTTCAAAATTGATAGATTCGATTATCTTGAACTCGAAAATACCAATATCAGAATTTTAGGCCGAATTTTCAAAAATGACATAAGAAAATACCTAACTGTATCATATTATCAATTTTTTTTATTTTCGGACTGAAATTGAATGATAGCTGTAAGATACCGCAAACATGTTTTTCAGAAGTAAGTAGTGTAGCACGAATATAAAAATCACTAAAAAATGAGACCAAACAAAATTATCATAGAATGCGTCTGAAATTTTTTTTACGAGATAATTTGGGTTAATTAATGCAAAAAATATATTTTTCAGACGAAAATTTTGATCCATTAAATTTGGAGACCGTTTTGCAAATGTTTATAAGTTTTGCCGATCGGTAACATAGCAAACTGTTTGAAAATTGTTGAATGTGATAAAATAAGTTTTCTAGATGTAGAATAAAATATATACCAAAAAAATGTTGTATCGGGAAACTTTTCGATCCTCCGAAATCATTTAAACATTGTATTCAGGCATATTGAAGTATATGTTACAAGCCAATGAATAAGTTGCGTTCTTCAAATTATTAGATGATGATTATAATAGCAAAGGGTTCACCTGAAACAGTAAAACTGATGTTGAAGGACTCAAGTAAATGACACAAAAGGAATCTACTGAAACGACTGATTTTGGTGTACGCGTATCTTCCTTATACTATTGATGTTCTTTATACCGACTGCCTTTTTTTGAAAATTGCAATTATCCTACCTTATAGAATCACTCGTGTTTCTGTCTGTCAGTCTGTCACAGCCAATTAGCTCTGAATCTGCTGGACCGATTGGATTGAAACTTAGTACACGTATGCATTTCTATAACCCAAACACGGACACATATACGTATAACGTAAATAAATGAGTTGTCTCAACAAGGGGTGCATTTTAGGGGCAATATTGAAAAAAAAACAGGTTTTGAAATGAAAAGGCTTGTTGTAAAGGTCTCAAACATATTTTTAAATAATTAGTTTTAAAGTTATTTATGAAAAATGATGAAAATGGACCCCCCTCACCTTCGAACCTGAGGCTGATATTAAAAAAATATATATATTTATAGATTGCAGGAAAACATTTAAGAAGGTTATACTCTGAACGTTTCGAAATTTTTCGTTAAAAATATGGATTCCCTCGATGGATAAACCATATTATATACTCATCAGTTGGTACGGAACGCTCAGTGCACGAGTCCGACTCGCACAAAGCCGATGTTTATTTTTGTAAAAAAAAAAATTCTGCACTGAAGAAAAACCTTTTATAACTCTTAAACTAGGAGTCAAATTTTAGTTTTTTATAAGTCGGCATATAAAATATATACAGTAGGTAAATGCTATTAAAAATAAAAAGGACAAATCTTCATGTCCATCTTTTTTTCATCATTATTTGATGTTTTAAATCGTGAACACATAATAGGTTGCTACGCAGTTATGATTCGGAGATAACTCTACCAAAAACCTAACAAACTTAATCCACATAACCTGTAGGATTATCCCTTCTCGTTATATATATTAGGTACACATACAGTTTGAACTTGGCTTGTGGCCTTGTTCGGACAAGGTCGATGTGAGCAAGGCCTGTCCCCTCCGAGGGATAATCCATAAATGTGATACTCTTGAGGGTCCAAGTGAAACGATACCAACGGATTATGACTTATATAACATTTTTCTGTAAGTACCTACATTTTTGACTTGCGTTGAAATCCCCAAGGATTTCTCGACATTTCATCAATGTGATGTTCTAGACCATTGTGTCATCCGGTCATACCAGCATCGTGCTTTTACAACTGGTTTAATCTATACTAATATTATAAAGCTAAAGAGTTTGTTTGTTTGTTTGTTTGAACGCGGTAATCTCAGGAACTACTAATCCGAATTGAAAAATAGTAATCTTTCACTGTTGGATAGCCCATTTATCGAGGAAGGCTATAGGCTATATAACATCACGCTACGACCAATAGGAGCGGAGCAGTAATGAAAAATGTTGCAAAAACGGGGAAAATTTACGCAGACGAAGTTCGCGGGACAGCTAGTTAATTATAAAATTCAAAGTTCTGATTTATTCATTCACTCATCAACGCCCAGATGTAAATCTATGGAACTATCATGCAAGGGCTTCTTTTTCTTATAAAAGGGCAAACAAGGTCTTTATAAATATTCGTAATATAAATATTTCAGGAATCGAGTCTCGTAGTTTTAATAATAAACATACAACTCAAAAGTTGGATTTTTTTACAGCTTCAAGGAACTTTAGACCTGAGTATTGGTTTTAATTTCAACTCGATACATCTACGCGTTCCCGAGATAAATGGTCTCGACAGACAGATGGACGAACGGACGGACAGACAACAAAGTGACCCTATAAGGATTCCGTGTTTTCTTTTGAGGTATGGAACCCTAAAAAGCGATAAGGGATTCGTATCCTAAAATGTTTCAGGACTAGTTGACTTATGTTATTCTAGATATACTTTACAAGAAATAAGTTTATTCTTTACAAATAGTGCGTAAAGTTTTTGCAATCTTCATTGTTACAAAATATACTATTACCTATACAGTAATTTTTAAAATCATAATATAGTAATATAGTATCATAAATAGTAAAATTTAATCATCAAAAAGTGGCTGTTTTAAATTTCTCGCGCAAATTTCTAAAACGTAATAATAATAATAATAATATAAGCCTTTATTCAGACATTTACATTTTCACTTATACTATTTTTTTTTTTATTTTTTTTTTTTTGTTGCTTGACTCTGTTGAGTCGACATCGACGACCTGGTCTGTTTGTCCTCTTTGACATAGGCCTCCTCCATTTCCTTCCATTCATTTCTCTTTAGAGCTATCCTAGTCCATGTCTTTCCCACTGTTGTCACTATATCGTCTTCCCATCTACGTGACTGTCTACCGCGGTTTCTTTTAGAGTTTCTGGGGTACCAGAAAATCAATGCTCGATTCCATTTTTCAGTACCTCTAATAGTGTGTCCAGCCCATCTCCATTTCAGCTTCCGAATTCTGGATACCGCATCGTCTAATTTTGTGCGCTTTCTGATGGTTACATTTCTTATTCTATCGCTTTTCCTGATGTGCAGCATACTTCTCTCCATGGCCGTTTGGCAGGTCTTTAGTTTGGCATTTTGCGCTTTAGTCAGAGCCCATGTTTGGCAACCATATGTGAGTACTGGCAGCACGCATGTATTGAATAGCTTCTTCTTGATCGAAATTTTTGTTTCTTTGTTTTTCATTATTTCTTTCAGTCTCCAATAGCTTTTCCACGCATTGCCTATTCTTGTATCTATCTCTTTTGACATTAAGTTTGTTGTGGATATTAGTTGGCCTAGGTACGTGTACTCGGTTACATATTCGATGGTATTGCCATTTAACACTATAGGGTCTTCAGTGGCGTTTGTCATGGCTTTGGTTTTTGAGATATTCATCGTAAGTCCAACCTTGCGACTTTCTCTTTCCAGATCCACTAACATGCCTTGTAGGTCGATTGTATTGGTAGCGAAAATTATAATATCGTCCGCGAATCGCAGATGTGTTAGATGTTCACCGTTTATGTTTAGACCGTATGGGTCCCAGTTTAGTTCCCGAAAGATTTCTTCGAGAATGGCTGTAAATAATTTGGGAGATAATGGATCTCCTTGGCGTACTCCTCTTTTTATTTTTATTTCTTCGCCTAATTTTTCTAGCTTTATATTGGCTGTACTATCTGCGTATATATTTCTTATTATCCTAATGTATTTGTGCTCCACTCCTTGGTTTTTCAGACTCTGCCAGATGTGTTCGTGTTCAATTGAATCAAACGCCTTGTTGTAATCTATAAAACAACAGTAGAACGGTATGTTGTATTCTTTCGTTTTTTCGAAAATTTGCCTCACGGCATGTATATGATCCAATGTTGAATACCCTGCCCTAAATCCGGCTTGTTCTCTAGGTTGATTTTCGTCTAGGGTCTTACTTATTCGTCGAAGAATGATTTTTGCAAATATTTTATATACATTGGACATCAGGCTGATTGGTCTGTAGTTGTTAACCTCGTTCTTGTCACCCTTCTTGTGCAATAGTATTATAGTTGAATTTGTCCATTGCGTTGGTATTCTCTCAGTGTGCAATATATCATTGAATATGTGTAGTAGTACTGGCATGATTTCGTCTTTGCAATCTATCAACAATTCATTGCTGATATGGTCAGGTCCAGGCGCACGATCAGTCTTTTGTGTTTCGATGGCTTTAGTTATCTCAGTTTCTAAGAAAAGTGGCACGTTGTCGTTGTTCGTTAGATTTGTTTTGTCTTTATTATTCTTGCAAGAGTATAAGTCTTCGTAGAAGGTGGTTGCTATTGATAATATATTCGGTCTTTTTGTTTTTGTCTCACCATCTTGATTTTTCATATTGGGTATCCAGTTTGTCTTTTCGTTTAGCAACTTAACTGCTTTCTTAATGCCTCCGGTTTTAGAGATGTATTTTTCAAAAATCTTCATTCTGTGACTCTCTCGATCTTTCCTCATTTGTGTTTTTATTTCTTTGCTCAGTTTGCCTATTTCATCTCTGACACTTTTTGTTTTGTTTTGCATATTCAGTAGCTGCGACCTTTTAACTAGTAGTTCGTTTGTTATCTCCGATACGTGTTCCTTCAATTTTGGTTTGTCTTTCCTGTTTTCCTCTGATTTTGTTGTTAGGGTTTCTTGTAGGATATTATATTTTTCTTGGGTGTTCAAGTGTTGGAAGGATGTTTCTGTCAGAGATACAAGTTTTCCTTTAATTGAGGCTGTCTGTATTGTGTTGTTTGTAGTTGACGGTTTTACTTTAAAGGGCCTCCCTTTTGGTTCGAGCTGGGTGTTTAAACTCGTTCGAAGTAATCTGTGGTTGCTGTTGAAGTTGAGGTTCGCGATGGTACTGCAGTCGTTAAAAGATTTGGCTTTATTGGTGAGGATGTAGTCTATTTCGTTCTTATATCGCCCGTCTGGTGATACCCATGTCCATCTCCTGTTAGGTCTCTTTTTGAATTGGCTGTTTAGTATCTTTAAGTTGTTTTCAAAAGCGAACTCAATCATTTTTCTCCCATTTCTTGTTCTTTTGCCCTCGCTGTAGGGTCCGAGTATAATGTCTTCGCTTTTCCTTGGAGTTCCCACTTGGGCATTGAAATCTCCCATTACTATGCAATTTTTGTAGGTATGTTCTTTGATAGCATTGTTAAGGGTTAAGTAAAAAGACTCGATTTCAAGTTCGGTAGATTTCTCTGTCGGGGAGTATACTTGGACAATTGACCACTTTTCTTTCCTGGTGGGGATTGTTATGTTCAATATAGCAATTCTTTCTGAAATTCCTACTATTTCCTCGATGTAGTTCCTAAGCTCTTTCTTAATTATAAAGCCAACTCCATGTCTTCCAGGTGTTTCTCCTTTATAGTACAGTATGAAATTCTCGTACTCTTCAATGGACTCGCCGTTCCTTCTGACCTCGCTCAAACCAATAATGTCCCACTTAATACGTTGGGTAGCATTCTAAAACGTAACGGAGGAACAAAAAGTGACGTTAATTTACTAAACCGAAATTTAGCCCGAAGACCTTGAGTGGTCTTCGGGAAAATAACCAGAACTAGGACTGTAGTTTTGATATCCTATCGTAACATCGCCAGTTACCTTCAACATCGCAGTAACTGTGCTGTGTTCAGGTCTAAAACCGGATGAAACGAACTAAGAATATTGTTTTGATAAAATGAATTGACTATGAACAAAAGCTTCAAGGACTTTTGAAATAAAGGGAAGAATACTTATAGGCCTAAAGTGAGAAAGAAGAGACTCGACTACTACTGACACAATCCAATATGTAAGAATTTGAAAATGACGATTGAAATCCTCTAAAGTTATAGTCATCGGTAGATCACATTGCCGCACTTTACCTATACCTAGGGTACCTAAAAATTTCCAAATATCAGCAGGAGATGAAGTAGAAATGTTATCGAGGATGAAACGGCGTTTGGCATTGCGTATCACCTGATTGCACCTGTTTCTGGCGATCAAATTAAATTTATTGTTCATAATTAAATTTAGCCCAGTTTTCATCAATACGATCTCTTTTGTATTTTGAAATGCCTTGTTTCTACACCTCATCGCCATCCGTACACCGCTTGTTAACCAGGGCGCTGGTGGATGTTTAAGTTTAATTCTCTTGACTGGAGCATGTGTATAGGACCGGTTATAAATTAAGTTGTGTACAGTGTATTGCACTGGCTATTTAGTATATTTATGTGTTATTTTTGACGTGAAAACGATGACTGGCTGCACTCACGAAAAAGTGTGACGCCACCGCTCACGTTATTGATTGGTTGCTAAGCACGTCCGTTCCGCCTGCTGATAGGCTGAAGTATTGTGCCTGGGCGGGCTAAGTATAAGTGCCGTGTGGTGCCGGCTTAAGAATAGTACCACCTTATCTCTTCCCGTGGGTGTCGTCAAGGCGACTAAGGGATTTCACCCCGGAGGACGGGCAGCAGCGTCCTCTGCGTACTTAAAGCCTTACTGCGATCGCCAACCCGCTCGCCAAGCGTGGCGATTATGGCAATTACCCCCAGGATCTAAATACCAGTAGGTTCTACTGGGGAGACCCGTGCCCAGCAGTGGGCCATCATATGGGTTGATATGTGTGTATATGTATGTGGGCTAAGTATTGTGTGTGTATCTAAAAAAAGTTGTAAGTCAATACTTATGCCATACGCCTCTCGCTACTGAATTTTCACAAAAAGAAACGCTATAATAATAATAATATCTTGGGACAACTCACACAACACTGTCTGATCCCAAACTAAGCAGAGCTTGTACTATGGCAACCAGACAACTGATAAACATACATATATATTTCTAAATACATGCATATTATAGATAAATAACATCCAGACACAGAATAAACCATCGTGCTCATCACACAAAGTTTTATCCTAGGTGGGGATCGAACCCACGACCTCTTGCGTAGCAAACACTCCCACCGCACCTACAGCAGCGGTGTCATCATC
Organism: Herminia tarsipennalis; assembly: GCA_945859575.2. Taxonomy (NCBI): domain Eukaryota; kingdom Metazoa; phylum Arthropoda; class Insecta; order Lepidoptera; family Erebidae; genus Herminia; species Herminia tarsipennalis. The sequence goes on along the minus strand of OX243834.2, from coordinate 23,560,407 downwards.
CGATTACATTATTATTACATAGTTATACGCCTGCCTCTGTGGCGCGGTGGGAGTGTATCCGACTGCTATGCAAGAGGTCGTGGGTTCGATTCCCACACAGGACACCACTTTGTGTGATCCACAAATTGTTGTTCCGCGTCTGGGTGTACTTTGTGTCCGTGAATTGTATGTTTGTAAAGTCCCCCGCGACACAGGGCTTGTAACCTACTGCGGTAGTCGTCTTTTAAAAAAACCCTCCGCTGCTGAAATTTGACCACATCTTTCTGTTACACGTTATTACATTATATGATGATTATTCCAGACTGATACATTAACGAACTTACAGACTAAAGTGACGCGCGGGCGCTGCTCTGTGCGGATGCAGAACACGTACCGTCATAATGTTTCTCTTGTAACTTCAGGGCCCGATCTAGGGTAGGGCAAGCAATGCTTGGCTTGCGGCAAAACTGAAGGACTGGTATGAGGAGGTATGTATGCGGGTATGCGGGTGTATTTCTTGCTCTAACCTAAATCTAGTAACACTGACAACATCACACATTTGGCAAAATGTGATAGTTAGGACGGCGAAAATTGTTTTCCCTTGAGCGGCTTAATGGCTTGAGCGGCTTAATGGCTTAATGGCTTAAGCGGCTTAATGGCTGTATAACTTCATAACTCGATTGGCATATCTACCTGTCAAACTATCCCTACTTGTACTGTGTTTGTGTTAATTATTAAACATAACCAAATCTTAAATAAATCGCTACATCTTGTGTTTAAACAATGCGGGGAACCAACGCCCCTTTGAAACCGGAAATTCAATGTCAGGATCGATGTCGCTCAGAACAGCTTTTGTCCTACTAGGTATATATAATTTCTATCATCCCTTGACAATTGATATTATATACCTACAGTCAGCTGAATGTTGTCAGCTGATAAAGTTCTAGTTATATCTATTATGGACGCTAATCGTTTAAGTTATCATTACTTATCATTTTAATGTTATTATAATTACGGAAAGGTCTAAAATATATGAGATTTATTATTTATTTGTAAACTTAAGAGTGTAATTTATGATATTAAATATATAACAATAATATAATTGAATACTTTATTACAGAATTACTTATAATGTAGTTTCATTTATTTTGTTATAAAATAAGGTTAATTGTATAAAAATGTAATAAGGCTAATTGTATTTGTTATAACCGTTTATATATAAATATATTTAAATATGACCGAATTTGTTCTTATTAATTTATCAAATTGTTTATAATAAGCACAGATATTGCAATTATAATGTAATCTAAAAATTGATTTAACTTATAGTCATTAGTAATGGACTTGCACCTGACTTACAGGTTTAATTTTTTAAGGCTGGGTTGAAATTTTTGGGTCACATATTTTTATTCAGGTTATTAACCTTTTTGATGATATCTCCCGCACTAGCCTACAAGCCTTGGACTTATCGCTAGGGACTTAGTAAACATACCTTCTAACCATGGACACAGACTCTATAGATACCTAGAACCAAAGAACTGTGGTATTATTGTCTTTGAAAAGCACGTGTGAAGAGTTACAGGAAGACAGTTGTGCTCAATTCGCGCTTACATGGCTTCATGTTGTGTCAATTTCATTATTAACACCGTTTAACGGTGAAGTCGGTTGGCTAAAATACTTTTCAATTAAATTATGTAGGTACCTAGGAAACCGAGACTGAGTGACGTATCTAATCATAGCATTACAAAGGCTGAGAGCTGCCATTGAGTGTTCGCTACATTGACCTTGTTGCTGTATAGGTAGCCCTCGCATGGCTATAGTCAATTGCACGCCGAATATTCCCGTAATTCGTAAGTAACTGAAAACCAACAGCTTTGTTGTCTTCACCTCAGCAAAACAAAAATATTTTGTATGACATTGATAATGATAAAGCATTGTGTAATAATATGAGACAGGCACGGCGGCCACGCGCCCAACGACCATACGGCTCCTGGCTGTATGGTCGTTGCACGTGCCCCTACTAGACTGTTTGTTTATTGTATTAAATTTCTTTGACCATTTGTCTCTAGTACCTCAGAAAAGAGGAGTAATACAGTAAGCAATATAAATAATTCCTATGTGTCATCCAATATGTAAAGGCTAGACTTCACCCGCATAGACAATTTGTTATGATATAATAATAGTATTTTGGGACAATTCACACACCGTCATCTAATACTAAGCTAGGCAGAGTCTGTAGATACTATGGCTATCAGACAACTGATATACATATTTGTAAATATATTTTAATTACAAAAAAAGTATTTTATTACAATGGGGGGGGGGGAGGTTGCATTTTATGTCAACGGGGGGTGTGGCAACCCCAAAACAAACCCGTTCTGGAGGCGAGGGGGGGGTGCATATGAGGCAAATGGGCAAACAAAATCTCCGCAGTCAGAATCACTAATCACTCCAACAGGCCATAGACCATATATATTTTCAGACTTAGCGCTATTATCATCAAACGAAATGTAGGTAAGTATAGGTTTTAATTAAAACATTGTTATTCACAATTGAGCGACCACAGAGAGCTATCCTCGAAGTGTATACGTTCCGCCCTTTTCTTTATCCCACTAACCTACTTGTTAAGTACTAACAGTTCGTCAATTATTTTTTATGAACATAGTAACAAATCAGCATACTTGTCTCCCCTTCAGCACTGCACACATATAAGTGCTTCTCCATTGCAAACTATATCTTTTCTTCGTTTATTAAAACGAAGAAAAGATCTAGTTTGCAATAGAGAAATAGCAATAAAATATGCTTTCACAGCCAAGTTCTAAATCTTCCTACGACCGCTTCTTAATAATAAGCTAAATGCGATTGCAAATATTTATTCCATGGTCCTAGGAAATTGTAAGATGAAACTTAAGGAAGTCCTCCAAAATATGTCTTACGAAGATACAGAGAAATTATTAATTGTACTCAAGTAAATATAGTTTTTATTTTATTAATATTAATTAATTTAATATAGATTTATGTTGTGTTGTCTAAATGTTATACATCCTCTTAAGTGTCTTAAAATGTGATTTTCGTTATTTTTAAGCACTATTCGCCTAAAATATAGGTTTTCTTAGTTCAGGCATAAGTATTAAGCTAGAAATTTAAGTAAACATTTGTAATAATTGTTATATCTTGTTAACTTCTGTATAAGGAATAAATAAATAAATTGAATTGAATTAATTGGGATTTATTTTTTTAAAGAAAAGAGACAGCAAATTATTGTGGTTATTAAGAAATGATGATTTAATATTCTTATGACTTGAATATTTGAAAAAAAACCTCATAATTGCAAATCATCATATTGATCAGATCATATACCGATTGAGGTTGTACCTATGTAGCTAGTAGCTGGCCTCCCTTCTCATATTAAGATGACACTAATCATTTATTTTTATCTTTTTAATCGATACCTTTGCACACCACATTTTTTTTATGCGCTCTGCGCGTTATCAACACGTTTTAGCAGACTTTACCCGTTTGTAATGAAACAAACGCAAATGAGACGCGCGTTTGTATCGATACAAACGCGCGTTTGTACCATTGTTGGTGTTCTATTCTTAATCATTGTTTTAAAAGCAGCACGAAGGCTAGCGTAAGCAGAGTTGTCTCGAACGACATCATCGTAATACTGCCAGCTTCCTAACCTAACCAGCTTCCTAATAGAAGCCTCGTTCAAAGTCTGTCCATTTGTTTGGGCACTAAGTATAATATATTTTATTCCTACCACTATACGAATATTATCCAGAGTAGGTTTACCCCTGTAACTAGGTAGCCATATGTTTAAAAACAATTTGTAGATATTCCTGCAATCCCAAAAGTGAACATTTTAATAGAAATTGATGAACTCTTTTCGCACGAGCTATTCACATGCACGTGTTCTATACATGTGTAAATTAAGTATTCAGGCTTTGTGTTTTTCACTGTAGTGTGTCAGATATAGACTGTGATAGTCAGACAGAGCGCGCACTGGCCAAGGTTACAACAAGCCACCCCCTACCATTTCAGTGCGTCTCGCGAAACACAACGCTCGTCTTGCAAAATATTATTGCAAATATTATCTTTTTTTATGAAAACCAGTGTTTGTAAACAACACATTTATCAAGATTGTTAACTGTGTTTGAAATTATTTAACCGTGTTTAATAAACTGGATTGGAAATTGTTTCAAAGGTTAGTAAAGATGGCATCGGTGTTTGTTGATAATCAAGGTCAAGATCGCGTTTTTCATTGGTTCACTGAATGCTCTATTCTTAGACTAAAGCTACTAAAGCTCAGAAATAATGCGAGGTAGTAGAATTTCTCGATTTATGTTTTTGATCTCTGCGTTAATGATTCACAAAAAGTGTTTGACCGTGTTTACTTACACGTTGTTGTATACAGATTCTTTTCGTTGAAAACATGTGGTTCTAGTTTAGCATAGCTTTTGTATAAAATTAGGTACATTACCTAATGTAAAAAGTAGAATTACCACATTTCGGTGATTATTAACAAAAATGATTAGGTATGCATAAAATTTATAATCGTATGCAATTGTTGATCGTGTGAAAATGACGTAAATCCCCAACCTACGTCATTTTCACAAGATTAACAATAGTCTACCTGCCATAACTACTTAATTAAGATAATTTAAAACAAATATCTTGTTTCAAATTTTCATAATTAAGTATAAATAATAATTTTAGCTTGGTCGTTGTGTCATGAAGTAAATTTTTGGGTTGAAAAAGTAAAATAATTTTCTTTATTTAGATGATGAAAGTTTTCTGAAATCTTTTACAAATTCAAAGCTGATTAACGAATCGTTCTTGTGCGTAGAAAAATAAACATAAAAGCGTGTGAAGTAGGTAAAATAATACTATAATTTTAATATCTATTAATCCATCATACGAATTAAATGATGTCTGTATTTTGGAGCAGGTGTATGATGATAGTGTATAGTTTTAGCGATGGCGCAAGTAGAGGACAAGTTATATCCGAATTGTGATTCATCAGTTTGGCTACGATCCTGTGAGGAGGAGGTGTCGGAACCATTGGAAGGGGAAGTGACAGGTATGGACTCCACAAACATTATTAGATATGTAAATACTATAGAAGCCATGATATGCGTGTTGTGTATCTGACTGAGGCATCGTAGTCCAAACGGTTTAACGGATTTGGATACTTTATTATTTGGGTTTAATTGATTGGGAAATCACCTAGTTTGATCGGAGTAGTACTTATGTAATTAGTTTTATTTTATTAAATGGGTCAACAGGATCGCTAGATTGTGGGACCACCCGCAATCATACATTGCTCACTAGCAAGTTATCTTGATTAAAAAATATACTTTATGAAAATCCTTTAAGCCGTTTTGAAAATATACGACTTTTTATCTCATATCTCTATTTATAAACCTGCCAAAAACGTTTTTAACAAACTTCAAAAAAGTATGTTATATATTCTATAATATAATAATAATATTTCGGAGAGCTTAATTGCAAGGATCAATAAATAATAAACAAGAAATTTCAACTGCCTACTTTTGAAATTCCTTAGTTTTTATAATTCGATTTTCATATCAACCCATATGACGTCCCACCGCAGGGCACGAGTCTCCCCAGTAGAGCTTACTTATTATACATAGATCCTGTCGGTAATAGTTTAGAGGGGGGACAAGTCGGGAGTTCGGGACCGTTATGAAAAAAAAGACCATTTGATAAAACCAGCCAAAAAACATTTTATCATTATTTATTACCAAAGTTGGCTCCCAGTACAGCTCAGGGGGTCAATCAATTCACGTATTTATAGCAGTGCAGTTGCAGTTCAGTTGCAGTTAATTTCGATTAAAACGCCCATTTTTGTATTCTTGTAACTTTGGGATCGATCTCAAATACGCTTGCGTCAAGTATGCGTCTCGAGAGCGTAATAACGACATTCTAGTACTGTGCGCAAGCGTTTTTAGGATTAATATTTTAATCGAAACTTAACTGCAACTGAACTGCACTGCTTTAAATACGTGAATTGACCCGCTGGACTCATCTGTGAACTTACATTTTAGCCATTAGTGCGTAAATCCATAGATTCGTGGCCAGACAGATTAAAGGCCTGTATAAAAGCAAAAGGTGGCCATTTTGAATAGAATATTGTTTTTATTTTTTGCTGAGACTTTAATAAATATGAACATATAAGTTTTAGTAATATTACATAACATTATTAAAAAAAAAAATGCATTTTTATTTGAAAAATAACTTATGGCCGAACTAGGTACATAAGCTAATGTAAGCTTTACATTTTATAAGCTTTTTTGTTTTATAATTTCTAACGATTCAATATTTTTAAGTAAATTATTTATCAAGACATATTTAGAAAGAAAGACTTGAAAATGTATATTATTCGACAAAAGCTTAAAAATCAAGTGTAAAGTGACCATTGACCACATTTTCAGCGCCACTAGCACTGACAAGTAAACCAATAGTAGTAAATCAATAGGTATATATTTGGTGAAGAGAACATAAAAAAGACTATAGCTAGTTATGTATTTTCTTCTCATAATCATCATCATCATCATCAGCCTATCGCACTCCACTGCTGGACATAGGCCTCTCCAATTGCACGCCACTTTGTTCTATCTTCGGCTTCTCGCATCCAGCCCTTGCCAGCCGTTTTGCGTAAATCATCACTCCACCTGGCCTGAGGGCGTCCTACACTACGTTTGCCGTGCCGTGGTCTCCACTCAAGAACTCGTTTCTCAGTATTTAGATAAAATACAACAAAAAATATTTTTTCATTACTAAGTTATCATCTCATGAATTTAGAGCAACTGCTGCAATCTTATTTTAGATGGTACTGGTTCTTCTCCACCGGTGGTTGTCCAAATCTCTTTTAACTCTTTTTTTATATGAGTCTTCACTTCTAAGAGAATTTCAAGGAATATCGTCATCGTGAGGAAATATTTCGCAATACCTAGTCGGATTTAAAGATAGTGGTGACCGAAGTGGCGATAAAGGTGGAGTTGAGAGGGGGTATGAATGCAGGGATCCAAACTGCTATGGTAGGTGTAGAGCAGGCGATGATTCTGTGCCTAATCATAGATTCTGACCACGGGTACATGCTCCGGGTGTTGGCTATCTACGTAACATCAAACATAAGCGTCAATAAATTGTTAAAAAGTAGTAGTAATTTTTAACAAACAACCTAGCGCGGCAGTAAGAGAATTTCAATAAACTAAATGCTCTAATTGCCGCACTCAGAGTCATTTAATGCTTACATAAATCATTCGTTAGTAAAAATGTTATATGACAAAAGTACGGAAGTTAAAGGGAAGAACATACATTTTAAATTAAACAAACTCATCAAATGTTTTTGGAAATGTAAAAAAATGAGGGTAATAATAGTAATAATATTTTGGGACAACTAACACAACGCTATCAGACACCAAACGAAACAGAGCTTGTACTATGAAAACCAGACAACTGATAAACATACTTATATTTTTCTAAATATGTACATATTATGGATTAATGACACCCAAGCACAGAATAAACCATCGTGCTCATCATACACCGTTTTATCCTGGGTGGGGATCGAACCCACGACCTTTTGGCTTAGCAGTCAGGGTCCTCAAGACAGGGACCAATAGGCCAGTCAGTCCGCCAGTTATCACCCCTAATAAAAAAAAAACGAAAGTAGATATTAACGCATGAACAAAGTGTTTGCATCAGTATTTAGACTTAAGGTCTAAAGGACCTCCGGCTTAGCAGTCAGAGTTATTAACCACTAGACCAACAGTCCAGTCAAAGATGTACCTATTTATAACGAAATTAAAATAAAAACTATCACTGGTGAGAAAGCTTTGCAAGTTTACGAGTAGGTAACAGTCGACCAACTGAAAAGTAATAAATTTTTAGTTCAAAATCCATACTTTTTAAAAGACCTACCTAAATCGCACACGATGGGGTAGATAAGAAAAAAAACGGGCAAGAGCATGTCGGATCATGTTCAGTGTAGGGTTCCGTAGCCTTGAATAATTGCATCAGCAGAAGAGCGTATGTTCATGGCACTCATGCCCTTTTGTTGAGAAACGCAGTTTTTTGGCAATAACTCAATGACGGTTTGTCCGATCTAATAATTTTTGTTTAAAGTATGTAATAAGCGCTACCTTTGTGGTTTTTTTTTGTATTTTTTGGTCAGACGTGATCCGTGTGTATTATGTTCACTTAATCAAGAAAGTTTATTAGAAACCCTATAATATTTTGATATACCTGTCGAATGATGTGTCACACGTCGATGTTTGCTGAAACAATTTTTTTCAGCTTTTGTTACATGTATGGAGTGTCTGCCCTAAAAATATTTATTTTAATCATTTAACTATCAAACTAAGTAGCAGCTACTACAAGACACCTTGTCACCAAATTTCATCAACATTCATTGAGTAGTCTTTGAGTAAAATGCCTGTGACATACGGACGGACATGTCTGTCCGTCCGTATGTCACAGGCATTTTACTCAAAGACTACTACTACTACAGCTGCCTAACTTCAATTTTTTCGAACTTATGATAATTTTATTATTATTTTACAATTTATTAATTTGACGTTTTCAAAGAATCATTTTATTAGTTTTACGAAAAAGAGATCTTTGAAGTTTGACATCATCCTGCTAGTAATATCTACGACCAAACATTTTTACACGACTGCGGAGGAGGGTTATGTGTTTGACGTGTATGTATGTACCTATCCCTCCAATGTTTCTATGTCCACTCATAACTCCTCAACGGCTCAACCGAATTATGATGACGCGAGTGTCACTTGGTAAATAACATTACAAAAACTTGGTAAATAACAAATTGGTGGCTTTTATGCGCTTAAATGCGCGGTCTGTTTTTTTTTCTATGGCCCTCGAGTGGGTTATCAAATTAAAGGGCTTTAAAAGGCGAGTTCGAAAATATACATAATGATTATGTTTTAAGAAAAGTTTGGAGTGGAAAATCTTTTAATTACCAGACAACGACTAAAAAGTATCTAGTCTTTAAAATTGCTTACGTGGTGGGGGGCACGTAAAAAAAAACCAGTGATAACAAAATCTGGGTTCACAATAAGGCAAGTAGGTACTTGCTGACATAACTGTATTCAAAGCAATACCGTAAAATGGGGTGACTAGGGAACAAGAGGTGAATAGGGAAAAAACCAGGAAAAGTTTCATAAGTTAGTTATAATTGGTAACACTCTAGAATTTACTAGCATTTTTTTGTAAATTACAGCAACATTAAATAAGCACGAAATTGGCTGCAAAATGCAGCCTAAAAAATGGGTTTTCTGTTGTTTTTGTTTCATACTTAGGTAATAACAACGTTATAGTTATACCTAAGTAGGTAATTTTTAATTGAATTTGTACGAAAATTGTTGTTACTTTTCACTTGGTTGGCTAATAGGTAGGTACTCGTAAACTTGTAAACGATACACAACCACTTAGCCTTCAAAGAGGGGGCGGGAAAGGGGGCATTTGACTCTAACAAAAATTAGCACGTTGTGATAGTTTTCCTTTTAATTTCACTATAAGTACTACTACCGTAAATATATTTCACATACCCAACATCAACCATTTACCTGGCAGAGGGGGCGACAAAAATTTACACTTCAAATCTGAATATTTCATAAACGGATCCCTAAATCCCAAAATGGTCTTAACAGTCCCTACACGTTTTTAAAAGACCTATCTAATGATACCCCACATGATGGGGTAGGTAAGAAAAAACACATCCCCACTTTTCATATAGAGGAGGTACCCTAAAAAAAGTTGGCATTACAACTCGTACTATTCCAAATTTTGTCATAAAAGTAGCATTTTGTAATTTTAGCTAATAAAGTATTTAGCATTTAAAAATACTTGTTTGTGTAAATAATATAAATAATATTAAAATATTAGGCCATATCAGTAAATATGTGTCTATGTAATTGGGAATAAAAGAACCGTAGCCAGTTTAGCTAGCTTGAGCATAACAATAGCCTACGAAATACAGTAGTATGGATTCCCTCGAGAAACCTCCTTAAAATGATGTTAAAATCCCGACGGAGGCTTTCTACCTTGAGGTATCGTTTTTCCTTATTGTTAAGGAGGTTTCCGCAACCTCACGATTGCGAGTTCGATGCCTTAGCTAGTTACCGCTGCCTTTCCTTATTGTTAAGGAGGTTTCCGCAAACTCACGATTGCGTGTCTGATGCCTTAGCTAGTTACCGCTGCCTTTGTTTTTACCGCTTAGCTAGTTACCGCTGCCTTTCCTTATTGTTAAGGAGGTTTCCGCAAACTCACGATTGCGTGTCCGATGCCTTAGCTAGTTACCGCTGCCTTTGTTTTTACCGCTTAGCTAGTTACAGCTGCCTTTCCTTATTGTTAAGGAGGTTTCCGCGACCTCACGATTGCGAGTCAGATGCCTTATCTAGTTACCGCTGCCTTTGTTTTTACCGCTGCCTTTGTTTTTACTGCTTAGCTAGTTACCGCTGCCTTTGTTTTGGCGGTACTATATTTTTTATTTGTAACATTTTTTTTCGCAATATCGAATTTGCCTGATGGGGGCGCTTATTAAGCGCATTTTTATGATCTTACGTAAGAACTTCTTCGATGAATGGCGAATTATCTTAAGTGTAGTAATATGAATAAAGTAAAGTAATAGGCCGACTAGTTAGCGAAATTTGACGACCAGTCGCCGATTATAAAATAATAGCTGTCCCGCGCAACTTCGTATGCGTAAATTTTCCCCGTTTTTGCAACATTTCTCGTCGCTGCTCCGCTCCTATTAGTCGTAGCACGATGTTATATAGCTTATAGCCTTCCTCGATAAATGGGCTATCCAACAAAAAAGAAATTTTCAAATCGGACCAGTAGTTCCTAAGATTAGCGCGTTTAAACAAACAAACAAACAAACAAACTCTTCCGCTTTATAATATTAGTATAGATTGCCGGATAGTCGGCGAATAGTCGAAACGTCTGTTAATAATTATAAATATCCATACTAATAATAAAAATGTGAAAGTAACTCTGTCTGTTTGTTACGCTTTTACGCTCAAACAGCTAACCGATTTAGATGAAATTTGGTATGGAGATAGTTTGAGTCCCGGGGAAGGACATAGGATAGTTTTTATTGCGATAACGGACATACACGCTGGCGGAGTTGCGGGCGTAGCTTTCGCCCGCAACTCCGCCCGCGTGTATGTCCGTTACTTAATAAAACAATACATTGTCACTGCACGCACACACATCAGTTGATTGACACCGATACTTATGGTTTTCCAACGTTTCGTTTTTAAGCACAGCGTGCGTTTTGTTAATTGCTTTTGACAGATTTTATTTTATTTTAAATACCTAAAACCCCGGGATTTTAATCCCGAAAATTGATCCAGGATCCGGGTAATAATATAATATTGCGACTAGGGATCGAATTGACAAGTCGCAAGTCACCTTCGTAGTCAACACCTTGAACAACCACAGGGACAATCCCCTGGTGATTATACCGTATGCGTACAACTTTGAAATATCTCTCTTCATAAGGCATGGTCGTATCGTCGTAATTGAGTTCACGTAAATTGCAGCCATTGCATTAAGACACTGATTACTTCTTACATGTTATGCAATGCGATTAATTGATTTGATTTGAATTATTTAGAAACTAGAACTATTATTTGGATACTGTACTGAGTATACCAGAAAGAAGATATGATGAGATGAGCGATGATTTTTAATACGGTTTTCTAAATTGTATATTTCAGGCGAATTACCAACATGGCTCCGTGGTACGTTGCTGCGCAATGGCCCAGGTTCGCTCAAGGTTGGCTCTATGCGATTCGAGCACTTGTTTGACAGTTCAGCCTTATTGCATAGGTAAGCTTATTTATTCTAAAATATGTAATAATGTAAACGATTTGGTCAGTGTGTGCTTTTTCCTAATTATAGAAATAAAATGAATAAACTCTAATTTAAACAATTATAATTAATGCATGGTTATTATACCTTATGGGTAGGACTGGGCATTAGGGCATTATTTTTAAAATTCTTGCTAATTTCAGGTTTTCTATTGACGACGGCAATGTGACGTATCAATGCCGGTTCCTCTGTACCAACACGCTGAAGAAGAATCGGGCCGCCAACCGTATAGTGGTCACTGAATTTGGCACCAAGTCCGTACCAGATCCTTGTCATACTATTTTTGACAGGTACGTAAGCATCTAGTTTTTAGCATAATCACGTTATTAATTTCACAAAGGGGAAAATTTGTGAGTGTGTGAGTGTGTATGTTTGTTACTTCTTCACGTCTAAATGGCTGGAGCGATTTTAATAAAATTTGGTATGGACTTAGCTGACAACCTGGATTAACACATAGGCTAATAAACCGCGGGTAACACCGCGGGGAACAGCTAGTATATTATAATTATGAAACTTTTTTTCTGACGGGCATTTCGTATGAGGCCCTTGTTCCACCGTCGGCGATGAACGAGAGGCGTGTAGGCAGAGCTAGACTAGATACTAGTTGGCAAGAAGCGAGAAATGAGTGTGTGGTTCCGATAGTTTTATCGCTGGGCTCAAAGATATTCAATGACCAATAAATAAACAAACATTTTGAAGTTGGTTTAAAATATACAAAACTACATAACTACTTACCACAGTATTTTTATGTTATACTAGCTGTCCCGCGCAACTTCGTCTGCGTAAATGTTCTCCTTTTTTTATAATCCTATGTTACTTCTAATACCTCCAAGAATATGTGTACAAAGTTTTATGATGATCGGTTCAGTAGTTTTCGCGTGAAAGCGTAACAAACAAACTTACATTCACATTTAAATATTAGTATAGATTTGGCACCAACTTCAAAATGTTTATTTATTTTTTGGTCATTCTATTTTATTTTTATTGCTGTATAGCGTATTGCGTTTTGTAATTTATTTATGTAACAATAGCCTATGTGAAAAGACGATAAAGTAATTTGACGAACGGCCTAATGTCAACTACATTACTCGTTTTACGGATAGGAGGTTCCGAGTCAAGAACTACCTTCACCTGTCTGCTTTGTGGATGAAAAGTATTTTAAATCAAATTTAGTATGTTAAAAAATACCTATATCGCGAGTGGGTTGGCTAAAAAGAGAAAAATAGTTCCACATAATTTTCACAATTTTATATATTATTTATGTCAAGTTTATTTATTATCATTAACACAACCAAATCCATCTATTGAATATTTTATATTAGAAAGAAAACCTTTGAGTCTTTTTTAAACACATGTGTTTTATAAATTTCCTTTTTCAAAACCCTAGTAAGTAGTAAGCAATTAAACAATTTCACATCTTGAAATTTCATACAATGTTTCACAATATTTATTTTCGGCTCTATCTTATTACTCAGACACATTCTCCTTGAACTTTCCCTTGCTTGTCTTTCATCTTCCGTATCAAAGTCCGTTATTTGTATGTCTACTTATATAACGTACTACTGTCAATATATAAAGACTTGGTATTGTAAGAATTGACCATCTTATGAAATATTCCCGACATGTTTCCCATTGCGGCATGCGAGCAATTGTCCTTATAGCTCTTTTTTGAAGAATAAACGCTTTTTCATAATTACCCCAAAATTGAGCTGTGTGTGATGATGCTGTACCTTAGCCTAGACTCCACTAGAGCGTAGTATACAGTTTTTAATTAAATTGTACTGACTTCATCTCTTAGAGTCCTTCGGGCAAAGCAAGCTGATATTGACATATCAATGGGGTTCAACTCATGTTTCCAGTTAAAGTTAATAGTCAATGTGAATTCTCAAAAATGTTATAGACTGTACTAGATCTACTTTGTTTTAGTTCAGTTATTACGAGGTGTAGATTTGAATAACATAATATTCGTCTTAATGGGATAAAACATCTATGGTTTTCAGAGTGGCAGCCATCTTCAACCCAGGAGAGGCGATATCAGATAACGCGATGATCTCCTTATATCCATTTGGTGATGAAATATACGCATTTACGGAAGGACCTATCATACACAGGTAGCTTAAATGGGATTAATGCCTTTATTACATTTTCCCCACAAGTATTATAAATAACCTTAACAGGGTGCCTGTACCTATCAATCAATACTATAATCAACATACTTATTCCTTTATTGAATCGTAGAGCATTTTATTTGTATAACGAAATGCATTTTTTTTAAATACAACTCCCGAACTAGGGATCAATCTCAGTGTTCCGGGCACTTTACAAAAAAATACGAACACAAAGAAGGTACACACCCAGACTCGGAACAACAATTAATGAATCACACAGAGAGGTGTCCTTACAGGAATCGAACCGACACTTGCACAGCAGTCAGAGGCAGTCCTACTGGTAGGTATTTATAATTAGCCCACGCACACATACACACACACGTACACACTCACACACAACACACTCGCCCGCCTGCGCACCTGCATATTATTATTATTATTATACTCTGCCACATTAAGAAGGAAGCCTGGTTATCCATAACACAGGTTTTTAACCTTGCTTGGAGACCAGTATCACATATTTGTGTATAACGTAACGAATGTTCGTTAAATCCTTGTGTACATGTGACCCTCGCAACTTCGTCTGCGTCAATTTGCTGCGGGAGTCGTCTATAAAAAAATCCCCGTTTTCGCAATTCATACAAAAATATAATTTAAAATAAAATCACGATAAAATACTAAATGACCTATTCTCAAATTTACTAAATATATAAAAAAAACAATCGAGTCGTTTTAGAGGAGTTCGACCTGTAAAAACTGTATCACTAGATTTTTATTATGCGGTTTTGATCGCGTGCTAGCGGGTTATAGCGACCATTCTGCTGGAGCTCACTAATGTATGGCGCGGCTAGATAAACGGAGATCAAGTTGTATTTACTGTTATACTTAACCGATTTTGATTTAACTTGTAACAGTATATAAGTAAGAATATTACCTTTAAAACTGTAACAAAAGGATCAAATATTATTCGAGGTGTTTTCCGTCAACCGCGAACAAACAGACATGAAAAAACTGAGCATGGATTCAAAAAACGCTTAATTAATAATTGATCTAGGTTAGTCTTTTTAAATACCTTAAATGTACAGGCACACCTACTATACATCATCATCACAACTCTTCTTTTCGCAAAGAGAATGTTGGGAGTGTTAAACCACCAGTTTCGCACCATACCTATATTTCTGTTACGAATGACATATTATAACCAATGTACCTACTGTTCTCTAGGGTGGACCCAGTGACACTGGATACATTGGAGCAGAAAAACATGACAGAATGCATTGCACTTGTCAATCACACCTCACATCCTCACGTCATGCCTAATGGTAAGAAGCAGCGTACGTTGAATAAATGTATAAAAGGGGAGAGTCCCCTAAACTCTAACGGTTCCTAAATCTGTACAGAATTAGAATGAGTGTAAAAAAAACATGCTAATTTGTTACTTAAATTGTGGTTTTAAAGCTGCACCCGAACAAAGTGGGGGTAGAAATGGTAGCGAGCTATTGCCACTTGGTTCATCGTAGAGAGTAACTACTGCTAATATCGCTGTAAATAAATACAATTTTAAAGAAGTTAGTAATGATCATTATTCTTGAATCTTATATTAATTGAATTCCCCTCTATCAAAACGCACGGATATTTGTAAAATTACCAGAAAAAAGTTCTAGCGACCAATAGAAAGTTTGTTTCCTAATTTTTGTCAATTTTTGTTAATACCTTTGTTATTTTTGGCTCTTCAACTAAAACTTACAGAATCAAAGTTGTAGAGATTTTAAATTGTAACAAAAAATGTTTTTTAAACTTTCTTCAATTTCAATCAAATTTGCCCACCCTTTTTACAAAAACGGATTTGAAAATACACTAACCCCATTTTGACATCCAAAAAATAATATTGTATGCTCTGACTTTTTCAAAACCCAAATGTCTTTTTTCAAATGGACTAGGAACAATCCTAAAATTTGGCTACATTTATCGACCTTGCTTAGGTATAGAAGAAAACAGCTATTCATCGCATTAATACGGTGCCTACAACCAAATTGGGTATTTACCAAGTTATTAAATTGTTTTCAGGTGATGTATATAATGTTGGAATGTCCGTAGTAAGAGGGAGAATAAAACACGTGGTCGCTAAGTTTCCTTTCACAGAAAAAGGTGAGAAGGTTGATTTTTTTTAGGACTTTTTCTCTGAACTCCCTTTGCGTTTGCTGAGGATCGTGTTGTGAGACAATGAAAATTAGTTAATTTGTTTATATTGCTTTTCAGGTGACATGTTCAAGAGCGCACGGATAGTCGCCTCGATGAAGCCTCGTTGGCCAATGCATCCTTCATACATGCACACCTTCGGTAAGCCTCAATTTGTTCTCGTAATAAGTCAAAATACACCTCGATCTTGTTTAAGTAATGTTGGTAATAAGAGAGTGGATAATAATTAATAAATAGGTTATTAAAATACCAAACCAAATTATCAACCTTAAATTCGCAATAGGTAGGTAGAGTAACACCGGCACCAATGCTGGTAGGGGTTTCGTAAATCGAGATCGTATTTCATTGGTGAGAAATCAAAAAATAATTCCCAATTCCAATTGTTTTCCTTCTACTCACTTTCAAATTCTCAAATAGTCCTCTAAAAGAACGTCAAAGCAAATAGTTTACAATTCTCATTGAGGTTTTATGTGAGATGTGCGCATGCCATCCGGTTCTACTTATATTTGTTAATTGTGACAGTACCTATTTAAGTTAAATAAAGAATATCTTGTTATAAATCACACAACGTCATCTGATTCCAAACTAAGCAGAGCTTGTACTATGGTAAACAGACAACTGATAAATATACTTATATATATTTCTAAATACATACATATTATAGAATAAATAGATAGTTCAATGCCTAAATTGTTAAATTTTGTGATAAAAGCACCTGATGTATTTTAGTCAACATATTAAACGCTAATTATAAACCTATGTATTATCTACTATTATAATTGTAAATGTATCAAGATCCAATAATAAAACATTACCTACAATACTCGCAAAACCTACTAGCGCCATCTTTGCAATGATTTTAAAGCCTCTGTATACCGTTGGGGCAATGGGTTAGGTTTGCTTAGGCTAACCGTCGGCGGTCGTCAATAGATGGCGTTCGTTTCTTATTATTGTGATGCAAGTATCTCTAAAAAGAAGAAAGGAAAATGAATTGCGTCTCAAGGCTTGAATCCATTTGGAAAATTTGGAAATTGTTTATTAAGATGCGAGGCCACTCGACCTCGATTTTTTTAAGTAAAACGGAAAAGATTGTCAAACCGAACACACTCAGTTGAAAAGGAGGAAACTTGCCACAAAGGAAATCTTTGAAGATCGAGTGAAGAAGACCTTCGGACGTTTAATTTGCAATAATGGGTATCTACACATCATCGTAACATAAATTATATTATTGTATGTCTTTAAATGCTCTAAATCCCGCATGGATCTAGAAATTTGGGGCGGCTTCTAGTATTTTCAAATACTTTGTCTTGTATTTTTTTTGTATTATTGGTATCATTTTATGGTGGCTAAAGTCGACAGTGAAGTCAAAATGTAAGTCCAAAATGGCGGCTGCAAATAATAAAGTAATTTTTATAGTTTTTGATGGTGGTAAAGTCTATATTGAGGTCAAAATCTAAACCAAAGATGGCGGATGCGAAATTTTTGTTTTCATGGTTTTCAAGGATGTTAAAACCGATGGTGACGTTAAAATGTAAATCCAAGATGGTGTCTTCGAAAATATTAAAAAAAAAACATATACTGGGAGAAGGAACTTCGTTCCTGGTGGCCCCCAACCGCACAACTGTTTTTTAAGTAGAATAACAGTAACAACTAGCTATATTTATATTAAAATTTATCAAAATCGGTTCACTACTTTGAAAGATTTCATATTTATGAATTTAAATTAGATAATAAAATAATAATCTTAAATTATTCTGAGAATGAGCTATAGAATCAACTAAATAATAATAAAATACTATAACTACAATAGGTACTACTACAAACTTTAAGGTTGTCAACCCTACCGCTTTAATGGAGCGTAAGTATTAACTTCAACAATTGGGCCTAGTTTCCGTACTGTATGCATAGTTTTACTGTGCTCTAGAAGTGACATCCCCATTTCGTTAGGTTAATTTTACAAATAAGCAAGCTGGAATCAGGCTCTATTAAATCGTACTCAATTTATTTTGCCTTCTGATCGGGTCATATGGGTATCAACTTATAGACTATATTAAAAAAATATATAAAGTCCTCGAGTCCCCGAGTGCCACACTTTGTGTTTTTTAATTTTTATTTAGATATTTAAGCAACACTTGTTATTGTAATGTAGGTTATGAGAGGCCTATGTCCAGTAGTGGACCGATACAGGCTGATTGATTGATTGATTGTTATTCTGGGTTCTAGGTGTAACAGAGCACTACTTTGTGATAGTGGAGCAGCCGTTGTCGGTGTCGCTGTGCGGATTGATGCGGATGATGGTCTCTAACGAACCACTCGCTAAGAGTCTCAAATGGTTTCCTGATTATGAGGTACATACATAACACCATTCTTGATATTTGACAGAAACTGTGTAGGTATGGTGTCTAAGTAACTAGGTATGTTTTTGGTAACTATTTACTTATACATACTGAAGGTAAACTGCCGCTATAACTCTGACTGCATTAACGAAAAGATTTATTGTAGTAGCTGATTCGTTATTTCTATCAAAAAAGTTGGAGATAATTGATTGAATTAGGCAACACATGGCGGTTACTTAACCTAACTAGCACATAGAGTTTTACTCTAGTATTTATATAAGAACACCTTATCAAACAGTAAAATAGGCATGTCCAATTTAGGGTTCATGGCGGCTAATTTATTTCTTCGCCAACCTCATGGAGCATTTCCAACCTAAAAAATATGTTGTATAAAATTACTTTCTTAGTATATGTAATGCCACCGATGAAAAAAGTAACGTAGTAATAAGGTAGGCGCGCCTAATAAGAGCCGGTTCCTAATAAGGTCCATATATTCAAACTTCGCGCAACTCCCTATTGACCAATGATTTAAAGGGCATCAACGTTCATTGCTTTCACGCCAAACGTTTTGACAATGACTCTCGAACAACCACAGCGGCGGTCAACGTGACTCAATTTATCAAAAACAATTGTTTAATTGACTGCCTCTGTGGCGCGATGGGAGTGTATCCGACTGCTATGCTGGTCGTAGGTTCGATTCCCATCCAGGATAAAACTTTGTATTACACTTTCCAAAATAGATTTATAATGATTTCCAAAAGCCCGGCCCTTAATAGATGCACTTACCTTACTGTACAAAAAACATATTTATACGTTTCGTTCACAGCAAATTTGCTTTGCTTATTACAGACGCACGTAGTTCTCCTGAGCCGTGAAACTGGCAAGGAAGTAAAGCGCTTTCGAGCAGAGACTTTATTCTACCTGCACATCATCAACTGCTATGAACACAACGGCAACCTCGTGGTGGACCTGTGTGCCTACAAGAACTCTAAAGTCATTGACGCTATGTACATCCATGCTATTGAGGTAAGAAGAACACAGAATAAGAATAGGTTTCAGAGAGACTCGTAGTAAGACTTATTTGTCATCATTGTAAGTTAGTTTTGCTTTTACTCTTTTACCGTGTACGTATCCGTGTACGAAAATGTAGTGTACTAGGAATTACTAACCCTAGGGTTAGTAATTCCTAGTAAACTACATTTTCGTATAGTTAGTATTCTTTGCCTTAATTGAGGGTTTTGCCAAGATTCATATAGTAATAGAAACTTTCTAGTCAAATACATAAGACAAAAAGAAAGGATGTAAGACAAACGTCTTCTCTTCTATGTACTCGTCATTTTAAATGTCTTTATTTCTAAATTATGTTTTGTGTTGCGTGACTTCTTTACACTTTGTATGAAAGTCCGTTGAAAAAGTGCCACTTGCGTTCTCTCTATGTCTTTTATTATGAGTAGGTATATTAACTCCATTTTTTTCCGTAAGTCATCGATGCTGTTACTCTGATGATTTCAGACAATGCAAAGCAACGCTGATTACGCGAATTGGTTTAGAGCCAGGCCAAAACGAATGGAGGTATCTCTCGACGCTTCGAACATGACCAAGATGGCAGTGACTACAATCGCGAATCTAGGATGTGAAACACCCAGGATACATTACGATCTGTATAATGGTAAGAGAAAGCAATTGAAAGTGCGAATTTCTTTTCTCAATTAGGTTTTTGCATCTTTGGTTATTATGTGTGTATGGAACAAATTAATTTATTTTTCATCCGCTCAGAAATCAAGTTCTAAAATGCATCGTTTACAGGTGTGGCTTCTCAGTTACTTCTTTTTTACTTAACTAAATTTAATATCCATTGCTTGTTACTGTTTTGATCTAAGAGTTTAATTTAAAATTTATCTTATGTATAAGTTTCGTAAGAACCTATGACATGACTTTCACCATTGTATCAAAATTTAACATTCGAACTATTGAACTATAACCTACTGTTTATGTTTGTCGTTGCAGGTCGTTATTACAGATATTTCTACGCAATCAGCTCAGAAGTGGATGCTGAAAACCCTGGAGCGGTGAGAAAACATAATTTTATTGATGTATTATGCGTACAGAATAATCTTATTAATAGTGAAAAATATGTAACACTCCATTGCTAATTACAAGATCTCACAAATGAGTATCTAACTAATAAAAATTACACAGCTATAACCTTATGATGTGAATTGTGTAAACAAAAGAAAGCGATGTAATATAAAGTTCGGTGGCGTTAGTTGCGTATTGAGCGAAAGTAATCGTTACCAATATTTTTTCTTAATCTTCATAAGCTGATACAGAACAAGTTAATGTCCAAATCCACGAAAGATAAGTCGTTGCGCTGCATAGACAGAAGGCATTTTTTTCTATAATTTGTTGGCGCTTAGGGTTAAGTTCAATTGGTTGGTACGTACGTAAATCCTGTTTAGCAGTTCTGGGCAGACTATAGATTCATTAGCGATGTTCGCCAGGAAACAAACATTATTTATGTTTCGTCTGGTCGCCAATAGTACGAAATTATATCTCTTGCAACGGTGTTTATAATCAACTGAGTATTGCTGTGCTTTGAGATCAAGATATCGCAGAAATTTACGCTGTACAGACCTAATACGCAATTCGTAGTCAATGTATTGAGGATTCCAAACTTGCGATGTTACTCCAGTTAACTGCACACCAACTAGCAATTTAATATTTTAATTGGTTTTAGAGAACTAAAATCGTAGCATTTCCTGACTTAGAAACATTTTTTACAATAGTGTCTACGTGTTTATCATACAAACGTTTGCTACCGTGTATTACACACACCTAGAGCTGTTAAAGAATTATCTTTACTGATAACATGGCCATCTAAATTAAAGCTAGAAGCTATCAGTGGTTTTTGTCTGCTGAAGTTTTAACTGAAGTTTTTTGGTCGTGTAATATATCACAAATCTACCAAGGTCGACCAGCAGTTGTATTTTTTATGTTGACCGAGAAGGTTTTAACTAACTTAACATTTTTTTGTCATCCGCGCACAACAAAATTTGTTGTTTTTGTGTCTTTTTTAAAAGAAACAACAACATAATTTGTGAATGATGGAAACAGTTACGTATGTCTGAAATAAATATAATAAATAAAAATGGTCCTAGAACAGAACCTTGAGGCAATCCAGAAGGACAGGGATCAAACTGGACGTATACTCACCCAATACTACAGCTTGTGTTCGATTGTCGATATAGGAGGTAAACCAGCGGAATAAGGCTCCGTGAATCACTTCCGATAGTAATTTCTGCAGTAGCACACCAGAAACAGTAATTGGTTTATTCCACGTCTACTTGATGCTGTTTTTTCATCCCATCTGTTATTATGTCATTAGACAATATTACATTTGATGTAGTCGACCGTTGCCAAAGAAATGCATGCTGTTTACTTTAGTCTGTAGAAGGTGAGGTACCTGTATTTACTATTTACAAGGTAATCCAAATCGACAAAATTGTATGATAAGAACCTAGATAACACACCTACTCAGTTTTAGAAATATGAGAAGTAGGACTTAATCAAAATATATAGGTAGATACAATTTCACTATTCGAAAATTGAACGATATTTTCAGCATCTTTAGGATTATCTTTAGATGAATTTTGCACCATCACAATCTAAATTTAAAACAGCGGTAATTAATATCTTAAAACAATCATCTTGAGATATCAACTGCTGCTCTAAACCACTTAACCACTATTCTTGTTCTTTTTTCTGTTTTTTTTATGACAATTGCACAAAATATTTATATGCGGATCAACGCACACGCATATTAAAACTAAGTCGCTTTTAAATTATTTTGCGGGCATTGGTTGGGGTATACGTTTACATATTTAGACATAGTAAATTTTATAACACTTAGCGTACTTAGCGTTTAACTGTTAAATGTCCCTAAATAAATAAATGAATGAATCTGTCTCTGTGCCAAACGCTAAGAAATATACCTTTAAACAAACAAAATTACTTTTTTAACTTTAAAATGGCTAGGTAATTTAACACTAAATACCTTTCTTAAAACATTACGGAGAGTCGTAATCTACGTATGTTAACTAATTAATTTATTATACATGTTGTAGGTAATAAAGGTGGACACGACAACTGGTGAGTCGAAGATATGGTGTGATACTAACTGCTATCCTAGCGAGCCGATATTTGTGCCAGCACCTGACGCCAAGGTGATTATTTCATATATTATTAATATTAGTATGGACGTGACATTAGAAGAGATAAAATAAATATTGTAAAAGTGTTCTGTAAGTTAACACAAGTTACCTACTATTTTACAAATCAATGATTATTAGACGAACTTTTTATGTCTATATGATTACGTATTGCAAATCAGATAGGTATTTTATAACGCTAAATTAAGCAACAACTTAAAAGTATTTTTTTAACATAAAACATTTTCAAAGTAAACCCTCAATTTTAGCTTGTCGTTTCTAATTAAATTATTAAGGATTGATGAAATTTTCAGCCATCCCAGTTTGGAATACCCAGAATATACAACTAGTGTTTTGTAACTATCGATAATTTGATAATACTATTGATGATGAGTAAGATAGTATCAATTGCCCTATCGTTAGTGTGACTTGTTTTAAAGCGTAATTACCTATAGGTAGTTACGCAACGGTACTCATAACGACATATAATCACAATTATAAATACACTTTTACAGAATGAAGACGAGGGAGTACTACTAAGTGCCGTGGTGCGAGGCGGTGCCGATGACCACACTGTCGCTTTACTAGTGCTCGACGCAACAACCATGAAGGAGCTAGCGAGAGTTACGTTCAATACACCCTCACCAGCCCCTAAATGCTTGCACGGGTGGTTCTTACCGAGAAATATATAATTAATCTTGTACTGTCAAGATGACGGTTCAAAATGTTAATTTTAAAAGGGAAATGCACAAATCTTCGTTTCTGCCCGCAACTTCGTCTGCGTCAAATTAACCCGTTTTTGCAAAATAGGGGTAAATAAAAAAATAGGGGTTGATCGTAGAAGGGTGAAAATTCAGGGTTGTATGTAATTTTGAATCCGGTATCATAAAAAAATAAAAATTTACCCAAAAAAAAAAATAGGGTTGGACTACCCTTAACATTTAGGGGGATGAAAAATAGGTGTTGTCCGTTTCTCAGACCTACCCAATATGCACACAAAATTTCATGACAATCGGTCGAGCCGTTTCGGAGGAGTTCAATTACAAACACCGTGACACGAGAATTTTATACATTAGATTGATCTTTAGGGATGACAAAAGTGCGAGGTGAGACGTTTTAAGACATAATTTTATAAAAAAAATCTCTAAAATAAATATTAAACTGTTTAAAGGATGTACTTATCGAAGATATTTTGGGAAATATTAATGTAATTTGTCAGACTTTTTTATGTTTAAATAAATAAATATCCAATAAGTATACCTATTTTTGTATGATCTATTTATAATTTTTTGTATGTCTTTGATTTTCTACCTATTTACTAACTATCGTCATCAATGTGAATGACGCTGGTTCTATATAAAATTATAATAGCCCAAATCGTTAAACCCGATGCTGTTCCTGCCGATATTGTAGAAATCAAGAGGCATTCACCGCTATTTGCGAGTAAACTGAATTTTCAAGCGCTTAATTTACCATGTTATGAAAAAGACTTTTACACAATTAAATACATGTTCAAAATAGATGAATCTTTCGTATTGACAGTTAATGTACCACATTTTCAAATTTAGCTTTGTTTCTTTTGAGTGATCAATTTCCCAAACCTCGTTTTAAGGAAAAGTGCTCAAGTGCCATTTTCAAACGCCAAAATTTTTCATTTATACTTTATAAATTTACTGTAAAATGTTACCAAATGATCAGATATATAAATTTGTTGACACAATGTATTAGAATTTTCAAAAATATTTACATTAAATTGTAAAAAAGCAAAGAGTTCCGTCAATTTTTGCGAAAAATGACTACTGTTTACGACGTTTTTTTATTTAGTTAATAAAGCGTAATTACATACAAAATTACCTAAAAAATAAGCTATGGTATGTAACTATTTAGTTTCTGATTATTTTTTTATAATATTTCATTAATTTTTATCCAAAAACAATTATTACCAATCCGAATTTCTATAAATTTTAATGCAACCAACTCATTCCTGTCAGTACGGCCACAGAGAAAGTAATCACTACGTTTTAAGAGGTCGCTCTTAGAGCATCAGATCTCCTGGCAATTTATTAGGCTCTATAGCAGCACTACATAAAAAAAAAAATGTGTGGCACTCGGGGACTGCCGCGGTAAAGCTATTGCATAGCATTTTTATCAATTTAAGCAATTAAAAAAACAATATTGTCTTCATATTAATTAGATCAGCGACAGTACATAAAATAGTATACCTACTTATAATAATACAATAACACAACACAATAGGGTGGAAAATGAACCAACACCTAAACCAAAACATAACCACAACTCCTGTGTGGCCCTTTGCTGTGGCCTTTATAATAGAAACAACAAGAAAGGGGAAGACTAAAATGACAATAGGTAACATAATGTCAATAGATGGCGCTGTATTTAATTTTGTTACTATTCAATACAAAATGTACTACGGTCTGAATCGCGCTATTATGATTTTTGCAGCCAGAATCATAAGTACAAAATGAAACGACGTTAGACGATGCACGGCCTTCCAGTGGGGAGCGTGAGGTTTTTTCGTTACGGAATTTCTGGATTCGGTCCCCGCGCTCAAGGCCCGCGATAGAAGCTATGCAATAGCTTAAAACAATGCTACCAATATTAAAGTTTTACGCATTGTCATATTGACTTTTGACAACTGACAGATAGGGATGTGCAATACACAGAGAGTTGTACTGATTTGTTGATATCAATAAAATAAATGTATCCTTCGAAGCTCGATTACAAATTTTATTATTAATTTAAAAAAACAAGTTATATGGTTCGAGTGGTCTTTATTATATTGTTTATTATTTGTATCCACACAACAAAATTAATATAAATCTATAATTCTATAAAATAAAGAGTGTGGAATTTATGTATTTGGGAAAAGTATATTAAGAACCAATGTACCTTTTTTTTGCGTGTGCAAAAATCCCTACGGATCCTACGAGGGCACGTAGAAGAGGGTATGTCGGAGTCAAACCGACTAAAAATCACACGGCGTTCCTTCATAACAGCCTATGGCTGAGGGTGAGGGCGTCCCTTGCGGATTTGGTGCCTCCACCATCAACAGGCTCGGTCGCTTTTGAACGACGACATCGGTGTTGTTTACGTTGACGGCTTTACTACCACTTCGTTTAAGAAGGGTAGAATACGTTGCGACACCGTCTAGGTATTACTTCTGTTAGGACGACAGGTTGCCCTCCCTGTCGCCCTTAAGCCTACGCTCACGAAGGTCGAAGGTCGTTTAACGCTCTTCGGCGCCCCGTTTGTCTGCTGCGGGATGGGAATGGGCTGGACCTCTCCCGTTCTCTCTCTGCCGCCTCTTTGGCACTCATAACTTCATGGCAGAAGGTATCCACAGATTCCCATGACCTCTCGTTTCGTACCATCGATAGTATCGTAGTTTCAAGCCAGAGACTTTCCACATCGATTTCCGTAATAAGGTCGCGGCGCGGCTCTTAAGGTGTGCATAAAATCCGGTAAAGCTGGGATCGTTGTCCCTGGAACTCTCGAAGCGTAGGTCGGACGTTTCGCTCCAATACCTCTCCGCGCTACTGTTATAGTGACGCAAGGGTTTTTGCTGCCAAATCCCAAGGCGGAGACCCTGCAAGAAGGCTTGCCGCCTTGAAAGAGATGGTGCGGTATCCTCGTATAACCCTGATGGCCAACGCTCTCTGCGGTCTTCGCAGGATTGCAATGTTGCGGGTCTTCAAGGTGGGTGCCCAAACTGGGGCTCCATAAAGGGCCATGGATCTCACGACCCCCATGTACAGCTTTAGGCATTTGGTATTGGCTCCGCCCAAATTGGGCAGCATCCGTGATAGAGCAGACGCTGCACCCATAAGCTTCGGAGCTAGACTACGAAAATGAGATCCGAAATCCCATCGGCTGTCGAAAATGAGTCAGATATTTCCTCGAGGACTCAGTGCCAATGCCAGTGATTCCACTACGATACTGAAGCACGGAGGTGGCTTGTTTCGAAACCCTTGGAAGCATAGGGCCTCAGACTTACTCAGAGCCACGTCAAGACCCAGTTGCCCAATCCTGCCAACGACCCGTACCGTGGCTAATAACGTTGCTTGTCGATGGGACTTTCCTCGGGCCGTGTCATAGTCAGCATAGCATATAACTGCAGTCGTAACCGATGTTCCACAGGTGCGGTCCTAAAACCGATCCCTGCGGAACACCACACGCCATGATTCGCTGACTGAATCCTTCCCGAGTGGGGAAAATTACAGTCCTTTTAGACAGTTTTGCACCAACGATATGACGGAGGTATTGCGGTACGCCATGATAATCATTTAATCAATACCTAAATCTAGATCTAAATAATCTTTAACCATAATAAGTGTTAAAGGCATTGGCGATGTCAAGAGACACCGCCTCGCTCCGTGATATTGCATCTTCCGCTAGAGCCTTAATACGCATGATTGCATCTACGGTGGAGCGTCCCCGTCGGAAACCAAACTGACTGTCTGCCAGGTCCGGACCAACTCTTTCCAGGTGTTCTACAAGACGGTTTGCAATAATAAGCTCGAAGAGCTTGCTCACAATGGGCCGATAAGCAGACGGTGAGTCCACCGGGCGCCCTGCCTTCTGGACAAGAACAAGTTTACCAGTTTTCCACTATCGTGGAAACTGTCCTCGCTCACAGCATGCGCTGAATAGTGCTCTTAGTCGGGGCCCTAGAGCTTTTAAAGCAAGGACCCATACGCAGCCTGGTATACCGTCAGATCCTGGCGCAGTGTTTTTAACCTGAAGCCGTTGCACTGCTTTATTAAGTTCTCGCTTAGTCACCTCGGGCACCTCGTAGTTTGCGTCGTCGGGCGCTGAGAATAAAACCATCTGAGGTGCCACGAAAGCTTCTTTTCGAGGAAACAGTGAGCTTATAACGCGATCAAGCATATCAGATTGCATTGTCTGAGTAACCGGCGGAGCCCAATGGCGAAGTCTGCCCCGTACCATGAGGTAGGACGCCCTTACGGAAACCAAGTGTACCCCAAGTGTCTCCGGGTTAATTTTATCAGTGACCACCTTTTGGCTTCTGGCTGTAGAGTAAGCACTACAGCCGAGGAGCGAGGGATATATAGTTTCCTCGGAACCTTAACCTCAGCGGTTTTAGCTTTCACAGCGTTTTGGGCAGATTTTCTCCTTGCCTTTCTCTTAGAACGCTTTTTCTGCACCGTTTCCCATCCCCTTTCATTTATTGGCTGTTGGTAAGCTGTAGCTGGAGTTGAAGTTTTCGAAACGTTTTCCCTCGTATTTTCCTTTTTGAGCCTTAATTTACCGATGGTATCGGCATCCCTAAAGAGACTTCACCACGTTTTTCCTGCGGTTGTCTTGAGCGAGTCTCAGATGTCCTGGCATATGTTGCCGTTTTGGCCAAAGAGATTTGATCTAGAGGATCTCTGCAGGCGGTCTAACCTACAGAGATCCTCTAGATCAGAAAAGCGCTTTATGCAATGCTTCTCCATATCCGCAATCAAATAAAATAATAGAAAGCAACCTACACACATATAGAAGTACCAAAAGAGCATACAAACAGCTAACAACACACAAAAAATGGATCCAGAACATAAGAACAAAAACTAAAGATACCAAGACCAGAGAGGATGTCATAAATTGTGCTACAGAATTCTATAAACTACTCTATGAAAAGAAAAACAACACCGCTTCAATCTCGACTCATTCCTACTCTACTACATCTCATGAAAACTACGAAATCATTTTGAACGACGGCGATATACCACCTGTAAGCATTATGGAAGTCACCAAACACATTAAGAGGATTAAAAATGACAAAAGTCCCGGACCAGATGGTATACAAAATGAGGCTCTGAAATTTGGTTCTCATCTGTTAAGTCGCCCACTCACCTACTTATTCAATAAAGTTTTAGACACAGGACAAGTGCCAGAACAGTGGAAGAGTTCCGACATTATCCTACTCTACAAAAAAGGAGACCCAAAAGATATGGGCAACTATAGACCTATTAGCCTTCTTCCTAGTGTGTACAAACTATTTACGTCAATTATACAAAGCAGACTAAGTCCAAAAATCGACAAACACCAGTCGATTGAACAAGCAGGCTTTCGCTCCAGCTTTTCTACAATGGACCACATACACGTTATACAACAAGTCGTAGAAAAATATAAAGAATTCAATAGACCACTGTACATAGCCTACATAGACTACGCTAAAGCGTTTGACATATTTTCTAATGCCACATTCATGGAAATTACATAATGACACTAAAAAACATATACGAAGGCAGTTCCAGCAGAGTCAAAATGGAAAAACGTGGCCCGAAAGTACCAATCTGCCAAGGAGTGAGACAAGGTGATCCTCTGTCCCCAAAACTTTTTATAGCAGTACTACAACTTATCTTCGATCATCTAAATTGGCAGTCAGAGGGAATCACAGTAAATGGGAGGCAACTTACACACCTAAGATTCGCTGATGATATCGTCCTTTTCGCTGAAACAAGCAAGAAACTGGAAAAAATGATATGCTCACTAAGTGAAGAAAGTAAAAAAGTAGGTCTCAAAATGAACGAAGACAAGACGAAAGTAATGACAAACAGCAACACTAACACAATAAGCCTACATAGTAAGCCACTGGAATACGTAAATAAATATATATACCTAGGGAAACCAATAACATTTGAAGACAATAATGATGAAGAAGAGATAGAACGCAGAGTAAACATGAGTTGGAAAAAGTTTTGGTCTCTGAAAGAAATTCTAAAAGGCGCCTTTCCTCTTCACCTCAAAAAGACTGTATTGGACACTTGCATTTTACCGACGCTCACATACGGTTGTCAAACTTGGACATACAACACCAAAATAAAAACTAAGCTCGTGACGTGCCAGAGAGAGATGGAAAGCCTATTGAAAATAAGGAGAATACACAAAATAAGAAACGAATACATAAGAAATAAAACAAAGCTCATAGATGCTCTGCAATACGCTTTAACACTAAAGTGGCGATGGGCAGGGCACCTAGCAAGATACAGAGACAAAAGATGGACATTAGAATCAACAATATGGAAAGGACCAATTGGTAAAAGGAGCAGAGGACGTCCAAAGAACAGATGGACTAACGAAATAATCGCCACAGCAGGAAAAGAATGGCAAATAAAAGCAAGGGACAGAGAGACTTGGAGTAAACTGGAGGAGGCCTATACCCAGTTTGGGGTTCCAAATAACACAAACTAATATATATATATAAAAAAATGCATTTTATTTATAAAAAAAAAAAAAAAAAAATCTTTATTATATGTAAAATTGTTTTAAAAGGTTGTTGGAAATTTATTTAACCTACCTAAAGGGTTTATTATTATTATTATTATCCGCAATCAAGCGGCTGAAACTCACCTGTTGACGTGAGCTACCAGTTTCATCCAATAAAGGTCTCTCGACAATGTCTGCTGCCCCTGCTCGGTGGTCTCTGAAGAGTACTTCGCGTAACGCCTTAAGTTCCTCGCGAAGCTGAGCTACTTGCGTTGCAAGCTGAGCGTTTTCGTGCCGCAGCTTAGTAATCTCTCCTGGAGGGGTTCGCTTCAGAAGTGCCTTCCCAGTCGCCGCGATTGCAGACGCTGCCTCATTGAGAGTCTTTTGTGTTGCACCTTTGGATACTTTAGCGACACCTCGGATTCTACAGCTCCTCGGATTTTACAGTCTAGTTCAGTCGTAGAGTTATCTATTCTCGCTGCGGGAGTTTCTGTGAGCCATCCACCTTCAGTAGACCCAACTTTAACGAGCAGCTCTTTTAATAACCGCTGCTCCTCTCCCGTTTTAGCTGTCTGCTTCTCGATTTGAGGTTTCCCCGCAGTTTCTTTGCGGGAATTTCTAGAAACCGTCGTAACGGGACCCCTTCCTCGTCTGCCAGTACCAACCTTGGGGGGTGGAAGGATCTCGTCATTCGAGAACGTTTCTGACTCCGAAAGTTCGTCTCCAGTGCACTTGGCGATGTCAGTTCCCCTACGTCGCTTCGTGGGTACTTGTCGCAGCGAGCGCCGTAGGGATCCGAGGGAATTGCTCGCTCCGCTTCTGTCACTCATCGAAATTTCAGACCAAACCACTGAGTCCACTTACTTTATCGCGACCTCCGCGTTTGTGCTCGTACCGGATTTAAAGCTCGGTACAGGGCTTGTTTGGCATAGGTTGCCTCCCCCCCCCCCAGAGTACGCGGGGTTGCCGGAGCTGACCGGCTCAGGGAGGAGGGAATAAATCGCGTAGTAAATAACCGCCCCCCACGTGAGTCTGGTGTTCGACTTGGACGTGCGGTTGATTACGGGGAGCAGAACCAATGTACCTAATGGGAAAAATCGTGATTTGTGCCAGATGAACATAGGCTAGGTATTAAATAGAAATATTATGGCTTTATGTAATGACTAGAAATCCATGATTCCATTAAAAGGTGCCTGTCAATTGAAGGAGCAGAAAAACTGTGAAATATTAACCGATAGGATCTGTCCGCTGAAGCTATTTATATATTTGCTGGCAGTTAGCTAAACAAATGTTGTCGCCTCTACTGACCTCTGCAATCCTTATACCCTAGTAACTTGGGTATAGCTTTGCTGTAAGTAAGTTTTAAGGCATACTTTACCCCATTACTACCTTATAAATAGTACATAATAGAGCTTTATTAACTCAGAGGTATACCCAAAAAATATTTGTGTAATTACAGCTAACCCAACTAATCTACATTAGGTAAACGTAGTCACAGACAATACAATACTATACTATTACAGATACTTCATCCCATACAAACAAATGTGATTACCTTAATTCGGGCAATTCTTCGAGCTATTTTATTGAAAAGTTAGATGGTGCTTGCAGTGTTACATAACAAGCAACATCTAGTGACTCGGGCTTCAGCTGATGAATTTAATGGTCCCTCCTTACTAAAACTACCATCCCCAGGGCCTCCGTAGCTAGTCATCTTGCTCGCCTCACTTCTAGGTTCACCGAAAGCACTGCTGTGCTCACCTATTGATAAGCTTTTGTTAAAAATATTAAAGCCGGCCGTTGGGTTCGGAGTAGTGCACTTCGCACCGCGTAATGAGATGAGCATCGCTACCATACTAAATGCAGCACAGGTCGTGATCGCCACATAAGTCCATGCGTACAGGAGCCTAAGGGCATGGTACCTCACGCCCCAGGTCGACGCCGATTTTCTCGACATCTTCGCGAAGCAGTTCACAGCCATTTGGCCGGCTAAATTGGCATGCTGCATGTAGGAGCAAGCCTCATCAATCCACTACTCCACCCTTAATAATCGGGTACTGGCCACTTGAGGTATAGAAGCGTGTTTGTTATATCTGAAAAGATGAATTAAATGTGATATTTGGTAATACTCAATTGCATTCATTTAATTTTCCAGTGAGAGCTCACATCAAATTTGAATATATGTATTAAATAAAATGAAGGAACAAATGACTTCAAATGGAATCAGACCGAGTATAATTAGTAGGTAATAAACAACAAAACTTACTTGATTTTTCTTCGGGTGTTTCTTTTCTATGTTTAGTCACATTTTCAACAATGTCACCAGACCTCTTACGTGACTTGGCTTGTTGGCATGTGGATGGTACTGCTTCAGGCAAATAAAATTAAACTAAATTAAGCCAACCTGTATACCATTTAAAAGAGGCAAATGTAATTTCCTTATAGGGTTAAGATTCTTAATCTTAAGGATGCTGCTGCTATTCTGATGTATACACTACATTTCTTTGAGTTTGGGCAACAAACATCTATCTAACCATCCTTAAAAACTTTCAGAATAATAATATTATGTATTAGAATATTAATGAAATTTTGGGACAGCTTCTTTAGGGCGCTCCTTGATAGCTGGCTGTTTGATGGCATCACCTCAAGTATAAAACCTGAAATTATAGTTAAATTACATTTTAAAAGTTATTTATGAATAGTTATATTATACTATATCATGATAAATAATATAATTTTAAGAAGACGTTTTTAGTATTTAAAAAATATAAATTTTAATTATGTATATGTATAAATAAAATATTTACGCTTCAGTGGCACAAAGGGATATGGGCACGTATAACTGCTGCATATTTGAGGTAGTAAATAGGTTCGATTCCCACATCATCAGATTATTTCGAAATGGAGCAAAATTTTTATGGTGATACCCCTTCACCTTCAAATAATGTGCTGACACCAGCCCGAGCATATACTCTAATATATATGGGTATTTACCCACTGTCTTATATATCAGCATCATAGGGCTTGCACCCTAGTGTTTCCAAAAAATAAAAAATGAATATGCAAATGTAACAATGGTACTAATATTAGTTAAGTGTGTGCTTCTCTACTTTGTGATGTAAACAAGCAATGCAATAATAATAATAATATGTGTCACATAGCCCTAAGATTAAAGTATCTAACAGGCCTCTACGTGTTGGCTTCGGTCCCACGCACGCTTCCCAAATGACCGGGACTCCATAGTACATAATAAAAATAATAATAATCTTTATTTCTCTAAAACATAGTACAAATTTGTTCAATTTAGTTACGCTCATTATAATAATTAGAATATTAAAAAAATATTAAGAGATAAATAAAAAAAAATCAGCCCTGCGGCGTGTCCTATCAAGGCGTCACAAAGGTACATTGCTTTGTGACGCCTTGATAAGACACGCCTCACCAAACCAAAAGGAGTGAAAACTTCAGCCAAAGTGTATCAAGAGACAGTCTTGTAACGTGTTGTGAAACCTCTCAGCAATACACTTTTTAAAAATGTACCGTGGACTTTGCAGCAGGACTCTGCACCTGGTCACAAGGCAAGAACTACACAAGCCTGGCTTGAAACCAACGTTCCGGACTTTATAAGATATGAAGACCAGACCTCAACACTTTAGACTACAAATTACGATCAGTTTTAGAGAACATGGTTTGTTCTAAACGACACGGTGACATTGAGTCTCTTAAAAAAGTCGTCTCGTTTTGTACGTTTTAGGGTTCCGTAGCCAAAAAGGTAAAAACGGAATATATATATATATATATATATATATATATATATATATATATATATATATATATATATATATATATGAACAAATCCTTTGTTCCCGTGGTCACGAGATATATCTGTAGAAGGTCTAAAGAAATACGAAGTTCACCGGGACAGCTAGTTTTTATTTAAGTATATAGATTCTTCATCATACTTGTTATGTATACGTACCGCCATATAATGACCATTTTGACTGCAATTTATGTCGGTTCTAATGGTAGGCACAACAACAACAAGTTTATTACGATAGCGGGTGTTAAATTTACAGTTAGGATTAGACTTTACAAACACACATACTTCAAATATGTTTAAAGATGGAACTATTAACAACGAAAGTTTGCGAAATAATGGATTACAGCTTAGCCAGAGTGCCACATTACAAATACCACTAACGCATTGTTTCTGAGCTTTGAATATTCTATTTATGTGGCATTGCCCCAAAGCACTATACCGTACCTTATGATAGAAAAGCCAAACCGTGATAGGCTTTCAATGCAGCACGTAAATGAAATCTGCAACCGTATTAATAAATTTGTCAAATAAACATAATTGACAAATTTATTAATACGGTTGCAGATTTTATTTACGTGCTTTTTAAACTGCATTTGTCGTCTTATGTGATCCTTAAGAAGGAGATGTCGTTAATTTGCGATACACTTGACCTTCACATTCTAAGTTGAGATCTAATTATTTTGCGCCCCTGTTGTGGAATTGTACATATTTTGTTTTATTTAAATTTACACTTCAATTATTACTATGAACCAGTGAATGATATCGCAAACTATTCTGTTTAGTACATCGTTAATTCACTTACATATTATTGTATGGAAGTATACGGCTAAATCGCTTGATTAGGATATTTAACTAAAAAAGCCTTTTTTTACTGAAAAATTACATATAGAAAAAGATACTTTAAAACAATTGCCATGGATACATATAACAGCAATTATCATGTATTCTACATAAGAATGGAGTAGTGGGTAGTAGTGATCACAATTTGTTTACTTTATTTTGTGAAACAATGCATATAAAATTGGGATAATGACTTTGATTAAATTATTTTGAACATAACTTAAGATACGTTTTTTGAAATTTACATATATCTGAAAAGTTTACAACGTTTACATTTCAGTGCGGCCAACTCGCGTATGTACGTCTAAAATCGCTAGCTCACTAACGAAGTGTTGGCGAACATTAAAATAGCAATTGGTTAGGAAAATGAGAATGAGCAATTCTTGTGCGGCAAACAACAAAGATGTGGATCACTTAAAAGTTCACAATTCAGAATCAAATCGTTTGTCAACTACATTCCATCAAATCAATCGACTGATTAACAAACGAAGACGAAGCAGCCAACTATCTGAGTTATTAGATTCATTGAACCTGCCTGCTTACCACTGCACGATTTACAACTGAAGGTGGATCCTAGCCAACCTATTTATCATCCTTCGAAATCTGAACCAACCAAAACTATGCAACTGAATGCGTTTGGTGATTCACGCGACGATGCTCAAAGGATAATTGAACGGAACTCGAAGGTGAATAAGTTCTCAGAATTCCAATGATCCGAACCGATATACCTTTTATAGTTTATCATTATACTTTTAGAGTAGGTAATATTACTTTTTGAGTAGGTAATATTTATGTTTGAAAAAATAAGTAGCTGCTTCTGACCAACTACAACACCACATTCATTAAATTAAGGAATGGCTTAAAATCTGGCGAATTCATGTCAGAATAAGTGGACACATGTCACATTCACCCTCAGGAGAGACACTTGTCCTCCAATGAAAATCAGTAATGACATAATCCCATAAGAAGAACATGTAAAGTTCCTAGGCATGCACTTGGACAGTTGATTAACATGGCAGAAACACATATGGGCCAAGCGGAAACAGCTAGATTTAAAATTTATTCTGATGCCTTGATAGCACCTTAGCACAATGATAAGGTGCACATTGCGGAGTAAGGGTTCATTTTGCAACGCGCGATGTGCATCGTTGATAATTTTCGCGTGTGACGTCGCGGGCTTCACCGAGGTCCCGCTTCATAAACGAAGAATCACCTAAAGTATCATAAAACTACATGCACATAACATTGATAACACATTCTATCTAGTGTCTCCAAATCTACGCAAATGACGTGTGCGCAACAGACAAGACCGACACACTGACCTACCTAGTACGCCTAGTTGTAAGT
The DNA here is from genome assembly GCA_945859575.2 of Herminia tarsipennalis. Lineage (NCBI taxonomy): Eukaryota > Metazoa > Arthropoda > Insecta > Lepidoptera > Erebidae > Herminia > Herminia tarsipennalis. The sequence continues at coordinate 23,524,403 of OX243834.2, read as the reverse complement.
AGATAATCCAGAGACTTGTACTGACCTGTTTGTTTATAGGGATGTCCATTATCCAAATTTAAGACGAAGATTTTAAAATAAATTTCAGTTTATCAATATTTACTTTTATTTATTAATTATATTATCTATTTATAGACATCTGATAAAAAATAATTGCTGACATTGAAGTCGATAATTCATTTTATCGATAAATAAATATTAGATGATAGGTACGTCTCGCGCTGGTTTTTAATTTCATAAATTTCTGAATGAATGATAGCGTCATGGCAACTTCGCATATGATGTGTAGGTATTGAGGTTTTTGACTTAACAAAGTCGCCGCTGTGTATTTACATCATGTGTAAAAGTTCAAAAGTGAAAAATCAATCCTGTAACTAAACTACTGGACGGATTTGATTGTTTTTTTCAGTAAATGTCACTATGTTGTCGCCACAGCCGACAAAGATGGACAAAACAAAGTTACTAACCACATAAAACCAATACCAGGTAATAACAAATTTTTTTTTGTTTATAGTATTAAACTAAATTACTGAACTAATACATTAAATATTAATGGGTTAAAAAAAAGACAAATCCTCGCCCTTATTACATTTATTTTTGTTACGAATAAATCGATATCAACTTTCTGGCATTATACATTTTTTTAGATTTTACAAAAGTTGCGGGTAGGTGTTAAATAAGTTTACACTTTGCTGCGATTTAAAAATTTATTTTTAAATAAAATATTAAGTTTTAAGTGTATTGTGCAACTTTTCTGTACTTCATGCATTATAATTACATAGTACTCAAGTTTGTACAGCCTCTTATGCAGTATTAACAACAAGTTTTGCACCACCTACCAGCATACCACTCACACCTTCAATATGTCACAAGTCAACGAAATTAGGTCCTCTCAAAAGTCACTAGAAGAGATGTTCACCCGTAGAATGAATGAGCTTGAAGCGCAACTAACTAGTGGAGTATCTTCCAGAGATACTGTTGCGAAAGTAGCCGAGGAGTTTCGCACCTTTAGGGAGCTTGTATTTGATATGCTTGGTATGCTCCGCAACCAAGTCAATGACTGCCTCAAGATTGTAGACGAGCTGGAGACACGTTCAAGACGCAAAGCACTTCTTTTCATAGGTGTCGCTGAATCAGTGAAAGATTGCACTGCTGAAACACTTAACTTAGTGCAGAATAAGCTCGGTCACAAGGATATTGCTCAGTGTGACATCAAAGTCTGCCACCGGATAGGAACAAAAAGTGGAGATCGGCCCCGACCTATACTTATCCGGTTCGCCAATACAGATCTCAGATCTGCAGTCTGGAGAGCAAAGTCCGCATTAAAAGGCTCTTCAGCGTCGGTTAGAGAATTCCTAACCAAAGCTCGACAGGCAGTCTTCAGCAGGGCTCGTCAGCATTTTGGAATGCGAGCTGTATGGACTTTGGAAGCTACTATCAACATTAAGACGCCGGACAGCAGCCGCCACAAGCTGTCTTCGATTGAGGAGCTAGAGCTTCTGATTGAGAAGCACCCTCTTAATACATCTAAGTCTGCTAAGACTACTTCTTCGCATAAATAGCTTCATTGCGCTTATTTTGTGATATTTTGTGTAGTGTAAATAATTTGTTTACATGCTTTGCCCAGTGACTAATTCAATCGCAACTAGTTGGTACGTAAACACCTCAAATAACTACCTTATACTTTTTTTTTTTTTTTTTTTTCTCTCTTACAGATTCTATACCCACAACTTTTGAATAAATTTTCGATAACTAAGTTTTATTTATTGTCGGTTTCCGTTTGACACATGACAGTTCATAAATCTGTCCAACTGGTTGCGTTCAGAAATGCACTACCTACTTTCATTGTTACGTTTAGTTTACTGGTTTTCTGACTTGTCCGTATTATTGTTTAATAATTTGTGAGTGTCGACTGGCGGGTGGTGCAGAAAGGTTTTGTCATAGTTTCAAGTAAGTAGTAGTTTCAAGTAGTACATAAATTTATGTATATATTCACATTCATTTATTTATTTAAAGGAATATACATATAAATTATTTTTTATATGTTTAGTTTATTATATTTATTTATTATAGAATATATAAATATCATATTTAAATTGAATATAATTCATGTCTGATAATGAATCATTTCATTCTGCAAACGATTCAATTGCTTCATCGGTTGACGACAGTTTCAGTTCGGTTACAGATACACTTGGTGACTTTTTGCGAGTAACATTTAACGAGCAACACAAATTTTTATTTAATGTTTGCCATATCAACGCTCAGAGTATCCCTAGTCATTACAGTGATTTAGTGGAGGCGTTCGCCGAATCCAACATACATGCCATCTTAGTTTCGGAGACTTGGCTCAAACCTCACCTGCTTTCTACTTCCTACGCTCTCCCTGGTTTCATTCTTATTAGGAATGATCGGGTGGGTAAGAGAGGGGGTGGAGTGGCTATTTATCTGCGTAGTAACTTCTCTTTTAAACTATTATCTTCTCCGATTTCTAGTAACTCTACTCCTGCTGAATTTCTTTTTCTTGAAGTTTGTTTCAAAGGGGCCAAAGTCATTCTAGGTGTGGTTTATTCTCCTCCCGCAGCGGATTACTTCTCCAGTTTCGAAACGGTTCTGGAATCTATAGGGTCAGAGTATACTCACCATATCATCATGTGCGATTTTAATACCGATCTACGCTCGTGTAACTCCCTCCGTTCTCGTAGGTTACTCCAGATCGCTAAATCAACTAACTTTCACATCCTACTTTTACAAGCTACTCACCACAACGCGGATGGAATGGATACCTGGTTAGACTTAATTCTTACCACGGCTCCTTCTCTAGTTCGTCGTCACGGGCAATCTTTAGCTCCAGGTTTTTCACACCACGATTTAATATTTCTCTCCTACACACTGAAACCACCAAAACCTGGCCCTAAGATTTTGAACATGCGTTGCTTTGGGCGGATTGACGAGGGAAAACTTCGGGAAGATGCGTCGAGGTTAGACTGGGAACTCGTATTCGAGGCTCCTACGGTTGATACCAAAGTCAACATTTTTAATAAACTGGTCGTGGGCCTGTACAATGTTCATGCACCTATTAAAAAAATAAAAATTAAGCGCCCTCCTGCCCCCTGGATGACTAATGGCATCAGGATGGCTATGCGGCGTAGAAATCGAGCTTTCCGTAAATTTATAAAAGACCGTGACGAGGACAATTGGGCCCTGTATAAAACTGCAAGGAATCGGTGTAATCAGATGATTCGCAACGCCAAACGCCGCCATATTCTAATAAATGTAAATTCATCGTCCCCAAAGGGTATTTGGCAGTTCCTAGGTACTCTGGAATAGGCAAACGAGGTAGTAGTGACCCTCACATGACGGTTGGTATAGATGACATCAATGATCATTTCTCCTCTCTTGTACCTATTGATAATCTAACCAAGCGTCGCACTTGTGAGTACTTAGCTGAGCTTCCCCGCCCCAACATAGACTTCTTTCACTTTTCTTCAGTAGATCCTGGCGAGATCAAAAAGATAATTCTTTCCATTAAATCTAACGCTATCGGAAACGATGGTATTAGCCGTCGCATGGTTATGTCTATTCTTGATCATCTTCTTCCTGCTTTATCACATATCATAAACTTCTCTCTCGATTCGGGGACATATCCATCTTAATGACGGTATGCTTTTGTCATTCCTATACCGAAAATTTCAAATCCTACTCTTCCTAATCATTTTCGGCCTATCTCTATTCTACCTTTTCTATCAAAAGTGCTGGAGGCCTGTGTACATAAGCAAATGACACGTTTTGTATACCGAAACAATTTGTTAAGTCGCTATCAGTCAGGCTTCAGGCCAGGACACAGCACCACATCTGCTCTTCTCAAAGTGACTGGTGACATTAGAGCAGGCATGGATGAGACTAAAATTACTGTCTTGGTTTTGGTGGACTTTTCCAATGCCTTCAATGCCGTCAGCCATAATTTCTTACTTTCCATTCTCTCCCATCTGATGTTCTCGCCAGATTCTCTAGATTGGTTCTCTTCTTATCTTCGGGGACGCCAGCAGTCCGTGCGCGTGGGTAATTCTTCATCGAGGTGGCGTGATCTCGACGCTGGTGTTCCTCAAGGCGGTATTCTTTCTCCTTTATTATTTTCTATTTTTATTGACCTCATTACTAAAGTTCTTCAGTGTGCGTTTCATCTTTACGCTGACGACTTGCAGGTGTATGCTCAGGCTGGTTTGAATGATCTGTCCGAGGCCATCACAAAGCTTAATGAGGACCTTGACGCGATCAAGACCTGGTCAGATAAGTTTGGCCTAACAGTAAATCCTTGCAAGTGTCAGGCCATCGTGATAGGGAGTCAACGAATTTTAAGCCGATTGAACACCGACACATTGCCATCAATAATATTTAACGGCTCAGTTATCCCTTTTAATGAATCGGTTAGGAATCTTGGTATTTTCATGGACACCCACCTCAACTGGCAAGCTCAGGTAACTAGTGTTAGTCAAAGGGTTACGGGTACACTGCGGGCTTTATATTGTCTAAAGAATTTTCTTCCCTCTAATACCAAGTTAATGCTTGTCCAGGCGCTGATATTTCCCTTGATTGACTATGGTGATGTATGCTATCTTGACCTGAATGCAGAACTCCTTAATAAATATGACCGGCTTCTAAATAACTGCATTAGATTCATTTTTAATCTTCGCAAGTTTGACCATGTCTCTTCTTACCGTTCCAAACTGAAATGGCTCCCTATTCGCCAGCGTCGTAGTTTGCGCGCTCTCACAACACTCTATTCAATTCTCAATTCTCCTACTGCACCCTTATACTTGACTTCTAACTTCCAGTACTTGCACTCCTCTCATAGTAGAGATCTACGATCTACCAACAATCTGCTTCTTCTATGTCCCTCTCATTCTTCTGGATTCGTTGGCACCTCTTTCCTTGTTCAGTCTGTTTCCCTCTGGAATTCGCTGCCCCCCGAAATTAGACAGGCACCTAATCGTCTTAATTTTAAATCGAAAGTACGTACTCTGTTCCTGGATGAACTAGTTGAATCACCTCTACATTTGTAACTTATATGTAATTTATGTAGGTATATATGAATTTATGGTATGTAAGTATATATGTATTTATGGTATTTATTTATTGTGTATTTATGTAAGTATATTTAATTGGTTTTGTTATACTATTATATATTTTTTTAGTTTTCTTTGTCTGATTGTATGTAATATCTACAGGTTTACTGCACCTACATACTACATTTCTACATCGCCCTAAGGTAGACTGGCAGAGAATGCTTTTAGCATTAAGTCCGCCTCTGTACAATTTTGTGCATAAAGTTTTTAAATAAATAAATAAATAAATAAATTATATGATCTGCAAGCCTTCTATATATGCACTGGCTAATAGGACGCCATTCTCAAATGAGCACTTACAGCAAGCTATCAGTCTACAAAGCTATCCTGAAACCAATTTGGACGTATTACGTACGACCAACTCTGGGGTGCAGCTAGCAATAGCAATATTGAGATACTGGAACGTTACCAGACTAAGACACTGGGAGCCATCTTTAACATACCTCAATACTTATGTAACATAATCATATAACACGACTTGAAAGTACCAACAGTAAAACCAGAAATATTGATGTAAGTAATAGCTATCAAAAAGACTCTCAAATCACAAAAATAAACTTGCCCAAAGATTAAGTGGGAACAAAGGACTGCGATACAAGAGATTGATAGCGGACAGATTCATCTCATTGGAATGAGACATTTATTTATAAAGTGTCTCACCAAGATGTACCACGAAAAAAAAACCCGATACCAGATTGTCAGACTGAGAGGTGGCTTATTGTTGACTGCAACAATAATGCAGATAAAACAAAGAAGAAAAAAAAATATAACTACACTAACTGTAAATTTAAAGAAATAATAAATGAACCATATCGTAAATTTTTGTAGTATTAGTAGGAAGCTTAATCTATCTGAGTATGATTTCAAGACTAGATTTGACATTTGCTGTACCTCAGTAGATATTTGGAAAGTTCTAATGACTGTTCATTAGATTCACTGTAATCTCGATCCGGTTCATTTTTTCTTGTTTTGCATTAGGTGTGAGTAGTGTGGAGGCGCTGAAAAGTAATAACAAGGCATCGCTCGATGCACACATAAGTCTACTTCAGCTTATCATGAAAGTCCTCTCATCCAGTCGCCAACTGGCATGGTGAAACAATAAGGTAATACACCCAGTTTTGTTAAGTGTCTCAATTAAATTCTATAATGGTAATTAGCCACTAAAAAATCATTTTTTTTTCATCCCTTAAATTTTACATTTTCGAATTTCCCGCGTAATTTGACCAAAACGCTGGATGCAGTGGACGCCATATTTCTCTGTGGTAATGACGTCAGTTGGGTGTGTAAACAAATGTGCTGACGTTTTGCATGACAATTACGCCGAACAGTTGACAGTTGACACATTTTAGTTTACACAGCAGTATGATGTGTTATAAAACAGATTAAAAAAACTGAAAACTTTTACTTGAATTTTAAAATTTATTTAGTGAGAAAACTAACATTTTCGGGCTGCTTTTACCTAAACTGTCATAATAATATATTCTCTAATATATCTCCCCCCTTGGATCTCGTGTGAGTTAGACGTGTATTCGCAGCAAATTTAATTCATCAAAATAATATAAAATAAAAAATAAACCTACAAAAATCATCAAGACTACCAGGCACACAGCAACGTAAGAAGCTCATCGCCCGCAACTACAACTGAGTGAGTGAAACATCACTATTTCATTGACACTGAGTGTGGATCTACATATAACGCATCTACCAGGCTACCAGCAACGTTGGGCGTGACTACTAGCTCCTGCTAACGCTCGAGTGAATAAACACAGCGCAACAAATATATTTCTACCACTCATCTTCAAACAAACCTGCCCACGCGCACCGCCTACCGCTCATCCCTCCAGGTGAAAGGACCGCCGTGGGGGTGGGGCCAGCGCAGGACCATTCATAGATCCTTCGAACGTCAACCCCTTAAGGAGTGGTCACCTGTTAGACTATCTTATTAAATACCCAATCACTGCGCTGCACTGATTACGTCTTTGTTAATTAATCACTACTCAATCTATTTGTATATCACATATAAATTAATCCTTATAATGGCATCTCAGAAATCGCCCTCGAATAAGACCACTATCCCCGCAACAAATCTTCATGCAACCTTATCCGACCCATCACTAAATCTACACTCTAAAGAGCAGGGTCAAATAAAAGATACCTATGTTAATCTGGGCCGAAGAACACGACGCAGGCTTGATGACGACTCATATGACGATAACAACTCGTTACTCGCTGAAATTACAAAACTTTTTGCGAACTTTGAATCCAAACAAAATAGAAAGTTTGAAGACATAACTACTACCATGAATGATATCTTAGTCCAATATTCAAAAATTCAAGAGTCTATTACGTTCTTCTCTCAAAAATATGACGAGTTACTAGAGCGTGTTAACTCGACTGAACGCGAGAATACTACCCTCAAAAAACATATTGAGTCGCTTGAAACAAAAATGGATTATTTAGAACGAAACTCCAGAGCTACAATGCTTGAAATAAACAACCTTCCACTCATTGCCTCAGAAAACAAAGAAACTTTAACCGAAACATTGTGTAAGATTGGCGCATCAATTAATCAAGAAATTCTACCATCTAACGTCAAAAACATCTACAGATTGCAACAAAAAAAAAATTCACAAACACCGAGTACTGTCGTGGCTGAGTTTAACTCAACACCATTAAAAGAAAACATTCTGAAAGCTTTAAAACTATATAATCGACACAATACGCAATCGAAACTATCGTCCGCCAGCATTAATTTGCCGGGCCCAGCGGTCCCAATCTACATCACCGAATCACTGACTTCGTACGGTAAACATATTTATTACCTTACTCGCAAACTTCAGAAAGAAGGTAAATGTGACAGCTGCTGGCCCAGCCATGGAAAAATTTATATTAAAGTAACAGCAAACTCGACGCCACGCTGCGTCAATAGTGAGAAAGATTTAACTCATATAATACTACACTCTAAGTGACTAGAATGCTGCCGGAAATCACAAACTTGCCTTATCTTTAATTATTTTTTAAGCTACTTTTTAAGTCTTTTTAATTCTTTTAGTCTTTATGTATCAAACACTACAGAACTCACTCTACACAATCAAATTACTATTCACCTCAACCTCAGTATTTATAATTGTCTTTATGTATCACACACTACAGAACTCACTCTACACACTCAAATTACTATTCACCTCAAGTATCTCAGTATTTATAATTGTCTTTATGTATCAAACACTACAGAACTCACCCTACACACTCAAATTACTATTCACCTCAAGTATCCCAGTCTTTATAATTATCTTTATGTATCAACCACTACAAAAATCACCCTATACACTCAACTTACTGTTCACCTCAAGTATCTCAAACTAACCTGCATGCGATTAAGGAGTTTTAATGTTTTCAACCAGCGACAGCCTTTCATGAATAATATTGACCATCATAAAATACCCCATTGTCACCCGCCTTTAATCATGATGTTAAATAAATTACTTTATAAAATTCAGTGATATAAATCATATACTCACCGACCTTGACCACATGTCAATTGCAGAATCTGCCACCTGCATGATCGAAGACTGCCACCAAATTTCTAGACAACACAAGTATGCACTTACGCTCTTTTGTCAAAACATAAGAAGCTTAAATAAGAACTTTGACGGTCTGACTATACTTATGGATCGAAGTAATGTGTCATGGGACGTTATTATTTTAACAGAATGTTGGTTACATAATTCCTCCGCTATACCTTCAATGGATGGTTACACGTCGGCGTCTACTAGCCGACATAACACTCAAAATGAGGGAGTGGTCGCTTTTATTCGCAACCATATCAAAGTTTCTGTAACAGAACCTCTAGTACAAGAAGCAAATTGTTTGTTATTAAAAATCAATGCAACCACTATCATAATAGCAGTTTACCGTCCTCCAAGTTATCGAAACATAACTAAATTTTTACAATCTCTAAATGACGTCCTTAAATCTCTATCCTCCTATAGAAATATTATATTGACAGGCGATCTCAACATTGACATTTCTGATAACACTAATTGTACACATGCTTCTGAATACCTAACCCTGCTCGCATATTACAGCATGCTTCCAGCACACAAACTTCCGACTCGGTTGAATTCTTCTTGCCTTGATCATGTAATTTTAAAGACTAAACATCCATCGTACTGCTTTGTAGCCAACACTTCAATCACCGACCATGAAACTGTAATTTTTTTCCTCGATACAAATAAACATATGAATAATAACGTACAAAGAACCAAGACAATCAGTATACTCGACTATACCAAAATTGAACAAGACCTACTTAAATTAGATTTTAACTACATATACATTAACACCGATGTTAACGACGCTACAAACTATTTTATTAGTGCTATAAACACAATAATCGCTACAAATTCGATTCCGAAAACTGTACCTAACCGTAAAAGACTAAGAAAACCCTGGATGACTATTGGTCTTTTAAAGTGTTTTAAAAACCGCGACAAACTGTACCTCAAACTAAAGAAATACCCAGATAATGAAACAATTAAGATAACTTACACACGATACAGGAATTACTGTGCAGCGCTACTCAGGAGTACGAAATCTCACTTTGACAAAAACCGAATACAAGACGCAGGAAACAATAATAAAAAACTATGGGAAGCAATAAAAAATATCACTCATACTACCAAACAAAAAACACAGGCTAGCAACCTTTTGTCACTATCAGCACCCAAACAAGCTATAAACGAGGTCAATAATTATTTCGCTAACGTAGGACGCACCTTAGCCGAAAATATTGTCTCAACACACAACACATACACACAACCCGATGACTATCCCAGGTCCTACCACTCATTTGCTATGTTTGATGCGGACGAATTCGAAATAGATCTTCTCATAACCAATCTGAAAAGCGACTGTGCTGCTGGGTTTGATAAAATCTCTGCTACTTTTCTAAAAAAGTTCAAACATATATTAATTCCGCCAATCACTTTCATCTTTAATCTAGCATTCTCTTCAGGTACCTTTCCAGATGCCTTTAAAGTAGCGCTAGTTCATCCAATTTATAAAGGTGGAGACAGAGATCAGCCAGTTAATTACCGACCTATCTCGATACTAACGACTCTTTCAAAACTGATTGAAAAAATAATGAACAATAGACTCCTCAAATATCTAAAACAGAATAAAATATTATCGGCCTCACAGTATGGTTTTCGTCCTGGCATATCAACAACTCAAGCTGTCCTAGACCTAACCAATAAAGTTGTGTCTAACTTGGACAAGAGGCATAAGGTCATAGGAATATTCCTAGATCTGGCGAAAGCCTTCGACTCGCTCTCTGTCCCCAACTTGGTAGAGAAGCTGGAAAAAATGGGTGTACGAGGTGTACAATTATCTCTTTTTAAGAGTTACCTCACAGGTAGACGTCAGCGGGTTAAGATTGATGATTGGATAAGCGACGAAATCCCATTATCATACGGTGTGCCCCAGGGCAGTGTTATCGGCCCGACCCTATTCCTGATCTATATCAATGATCTATGTAGTCTTCATTTAACTAATGGGTCCATCTTTTCTTATGCTGATGATACTGCTCTAATATTTCACAATACATCTTGGGAGTCCGCATTCTCATGTGCACAAACAGGACTTGATACTGTCACTACATGGCTTGCACATAATTCACTGACCTTAAACGTTGAGAAAACCAAGTACCTCACCTTTTCTTTGTCAACTATGGGTAAGAGATCTTCATCCGCATACTCTTTGACGGCACACTCTTGTGACCGACTCTCTAATACCCTCATCTCATGCAGCTGTACAAAACTTAGTAGAACTACTAACATAAAATATTTAGGAATTCAGATCGATGACCTTCTGTCATACCATAACCACATTGACACACTTACCTCTAGAGTTAGGAAATTAATATATATATTTTCGAAACTTCGCCATGCAGCTGATACACAAGTCATCAAACTAACTTACCTAGCACTCTGTCAATCTGTTACTCAATATTGTATAGTTGCTTGGGGTGGAGCCGATAAAACTCACCTTCTGAAACTCGAGCGAGCACAAAGAGCTGTCCTGAAAGTGGGGTGGAAGCTACCATTCCGATACCCAACTGCCGACCTTTACAATACCTGTGGAGTCCTGTCTGTTAGGAGTCAGTTTATCTTAAATATTGTAACTATTACTCACACCCAAACCCCATACACTCCCAACAAATTTGATTCACTTAGACGGAAAAATATTGTCTGCCCCCCGATACGAGTCAACTCTAGTCTTGCACAGAGATCCTTTTATTTCCTCAGTAGCTATATTTACAATAAAATTAATAAAGAACTCAATATTTATCATATGCTCAAGCAGAAATGTAAAATAACCGTTACTGATTGGCTGCTAAGTCTGGACTATGATCAAATAGAAAGATTTTTAAAAACCTTTGAATAATAAATATCTCGGACAAACCATAAGCCCTTAAGCTAATACACACACTTACACACATACACATACACACACTCACACACATACACATACACACACACACACACGCACATCTTCATAACACTTACTTTCAGTTCTTTTCTCTCTCTCGAATACACTCTTATGTACATTTATGAATACCCTTAACTTACCTTTCACGATTGTAAAGAAGGGAGCCTGGAGATCTGTCATACAGGTTTCGAACCTACTACGGACTCCAGCTCTCATAAAGGTTTTATGCTAATAAATTGTAAATTATTTTATGTAATAAAACATGTACCTTTTTGAGAGGAATAAAATGATATTATTATTATTATTATTATTATTATAGATTTTTTCTCATATAGAGTAAAATACCTTTTTTGGGGATTTTTCGCTAGTTAGCGGGGTAGCCTTTTGAACTACGGTCGGCCCATGGCAAGACCGTGCTTCGGATAGCACTAGCTAGTTGTAAAGTCACACATTCTTAGTCGACCCTTACGACATCCTTGAATAATTAGGGAGTAGAGCTGTTCTAACCCGACACCACACCTTTCACTTGCTAGCTCCAAGTGTACATCACTATTTCTACTAAACTGTTAAATATTTTGTCGCACATGTAATATATTGGTATATATATTGCGAGGTAACAGTGAGTATACCTATTTCCTTATTTTATCCCTTATCCCTGATATATTGCACGAACTGCTCTTTTCTGTAGTATAAAAATACTTTCGATATCCGTAACGTGGAATTCGTAAAACACAACCTCGTATTAGATCGCTGTCGGTTAACATGGACACAATCAGTGTAGTGTGCAGTTGTAAGAAAATTTATACCATACAAATATCATTCCCGTTTTCGATGGATTCTTTCTTCACAAATTAAGTCGATCACAAGCTGATCGACTTAATTTGTGAAGTTAAGTACAAAGTTATCACGAAGTGTCGTAACTGTTTTACATTCAATGTATATGAAAATGTAAACCCCAATACTCTTATAATACCAGTCTAAATCATGCTTAGAAGAAATATAAACAACCCAGTTAACCTTAACGCACTGAACCGCAAATACGTTGCCTATAATAAAATTACGAGTGCTAGTAACGATAGTTAGTTACGCAGTGCAGGCCCGAGGCCACAATTTGATTTTCCTCCAGCGCAGCGAGATCAAATTTTGTTGCCCCTGCACTGTCACATAAAAATAAAGTTTTACCGACACCTTTTTTAGGTGGCGCTGTAGGTAAATACAGTAACAGTTTGGAAGAAAAATATATTTGGGTAGGCAATTAAGAGCAATTTATTTATTACAAAAGACTTATGGTTTAATGGTTTCGCTTATATTGTTTATTTAGGTAGGTACTTAGGTTTCTATCAACTCCTATTTAAGTTTGTATTAGTAAATGTATAAATAAAATAATGTTTATTTTATCATTATACGCTTCTTTTAGATCAATGTACAATATATTTCCATAATTGCAAAACCGACAAGAGCTTTGACTAAAAAAATCTGTAACGGAATCATAAATTGTATCTGTTTCCTCACCACTAACCGCTCGCATGCTCTCTCTCGCCTTTATAGAAACACAGCCAGCATCTTACTTCACACTTGTTGATCTTGGTTACGTCGCCGGTGACCAATGGTTACGAAAAAGTGCACATGTCACTGTTTTTCCCGGGTCGTAGGTAGGTACAGTGCTCCAGGCGCAACAAGTGCGCTGCCGAGGTGTCTCCTTGCGCGATCTCGCCTCTGTGACTCTTATGAGTCCTTATGACTACTGAGTGCACAATGTACTACCACACATGTGACAAACTAGTCTTTTATTGAAGCTTCGCCCGTGCTATATTTGATTTTAATAGTCTTTTATAGATAGTTAAAGGGTTGGATTAATTATTTATTTAGTTAAATATTCCATTATTATCTATACTAATATTAAAAAGCTAAAGAGTTGGTTTGTTTGAACGCGGTAAATCAGGAACTACTGATCTGAATTGAAAAATTCTATTACTGTTAGATAGTACATTTTAGCTATGACTAATAGGAGCGGAGCAGCAATGTTAAATGTAGCAAAAACCGGGAAAATTTACGCAGACGAAGTTGCGTGGAACAGCTAGTATTATGAACAAAAGGTAAGTAGGTACTTATATATACATAAAATCCACGTTAAATACTTTCAAAATTCACTTTTAAACAATATTTTAAATAAATTATGTTAATATTTTGCAGTGCCCGACAGGGATTCTACAATTTATATTTTTTACCACTTATTGAGTAATGCTAAAGTAGGTAAGTACCTACAAAACTCTTTAGGCATCAGAAACACAAACTAAAATAAAATGAGTCAAAATAAAGAACAATGAATGTGTTACGGAAAATGTGATTAATTCGAGATTATGCATAAAGCGTCTTCCAGACGGTTGGAAACAAGCGTTCACGCGAAGGTGACCTTGCTTGTTTCCAACAGTGTAGACGCTGTTGTAAACCAAATTACTTGATACTTGGTTAGCAACAGTTTGTTAGTTTGTTTATTTATATAATGTATATATATGTATTACATATACAATAATTGCATTTTTGAAAGATAGAAAAAAATTTTGAAGTCCAGACCCAGGAGCGAACTCGAAAAAAAATATTTCTATCTTTCAAAAATGCAATTATTGTATTTGTAAAGTAATTGGCAAGAAATGCCTATAAAAATTACTTCAATATTCGGCCTGCGACATCATAATTTGTTATAATGCTCTCTGTAACGAAGCAATAACAAAAGCCGTGATAGTTCTTTAACTACCGACTAGATGGCGCATGCGAGGGCCCAACTCGCGAGCATTAAAGGATGGAAAAATTTGAGGTCTAGTAACATAATCCAGATAAGTGGTTCGCTTCTGGCCCCGGTTTGGCTACGGAAGTCTCGGGTTCGATTCCTGGGTCTGGACTTCAATATTACTATCTTTCAAAAATGCATTTTTTTTATTTGTAAAGTAATTGGTAAGAAATGCCTATAAAAATACTTCTATATATACCTAGTCTGGCCATAAATACTGTTACAATTAAAAATAAGAAAGATATTACATTTGAATTTGGAATCTGTCATTTTTATACGATTGTTCATTGTATTTTCTAATTTTGGCGCCAATACATTGTACAATATTTTGCTATATTAAAATGGAGTGGGGTGATAAAGAAAACCGAATCGCTGTGATTGCATTACACAAAGTTGGTATGGAGCCGAATGTAATTTTTAAAACTCTCCATACGCTTGGTATTAGTCAAATGTTTGTGTACCGGGCTATTAATAGGTACAATGAGACCTTCTCTGTTTGTGACAGAAAAAGATCTGGCCGTCCACGTAGTGTTCGTACGAAAATGGTGGTCAAAGCAGTAAGGGAAAGAATTCGAAGAAATCCTGTCCGAAAGCAAAAGATTTTATCTCGGGAGATGAAGATAGCACCCAGAACCATGTCACGCATTTTAAAAGATGACTTAGGACTTGCAGCCTATAAGAGACGCACTGGTCATTTTTTAAATGATAATTTAAAAAAGAATAGGGTGGTAAAATCGAAGCAACTACTGAAGCGGTACGCAAAGGGAGGTCACAGAAAAATTTTGTTTACGGATGAGAAAATCTTTACAGTTGAGCAACATTTTAACAAACAAAATGACCGTATTTATGCTCAAAGCTCTAAGGAAGCTTCCCAATTAGTCGACAGAGTGCAACGTGGGCATTATCCGACTTCAGTGATGGTTTGGTGGGGTGTTAGCTATGAAGGAGTGACTGAGCCATATTTTTGTGAAAAAGGTATCAAAACATCGGCACAAGTGTATCAAGATACCATTCTTGAGAAGGTAGTTAAACCCCATAACAACACCATGTTCAATAACCAAGTATGGTCCTTCCAACAAGACTCAGCGCCGGGTCATAAAGCTCGGTCCACGCAGTCTTGGTTGGAAGTGAAAGTTTCGGACTTCATCAGAGCTGAAGACTGGCCGTCGTCTAGTCCCGATCTTAATCCGCTGGATTATGATTTATGGTCAGTTTTAGAGAGTATGGCTTGCTCTAAACGCCATGATAATTTGGAGTCCCTAAAACAATCCATACGATTGGCAGTGAAGAATTTTCCCATGGAAAGAGTGCGTGCTTCTATTGATAACTGGCCTCAACGTTTAAAGGACTGTGTTGCAGCCAATGGAGACCACTTCGAATAAGCTTTTTATATTTTGAATTGTTTTTTATTTATGTATTAAACTAACACACTGTAAAAGTAATAAATATTATTTGCAATAAAAAAAAATGTTTTTTCTTCGTAACAATATTTATGGCTAGACTAGGTATGTAGGTAAGATGCTGCCACCATGTTATTGAACACCATAATATAGGAGTTATGCTATGTCAAGAGATAAAATAATATTTACAAAAGAAGACTTGTTAACTTACCAACCTTGGGTGTACCCAGGGCGAAAGTTGTTTATGGACACATTGGGCCGGTCAATTGTTACGGGAATTGGGTTTTTCATGTTCTTCCCGAAAAATGATCCTGGGAACGCCTATGTTATCAACCTCAATGGTTACAAAAAGTAGGATATATTTATCTTAGGTGGGAATCGAACCCAAAATGTCTAACTTAGCAATCAGGGTCACTAACAGCTAGACCAACAGTTCAGTCGATTTACCACGTTATTTTCACACTATAGACTTTCTTTCAAATTTGTAGGCTCAGTAATTTCAAAATAGGGGTTCATTTTCATGAACTTTAAAAAAAAACATTTTGCATATGGGTCTCATTACACCAAGCCATTATTATCCGTCTGCGTGGGAGGGTTATGTGTTAGACGTATATGTATGTATGTGTGTTCCTGTGGCACTATATAGACTATTGACATATAGACCTGGACCTCACAAAATTGGCCACTCTCTAGGAAGAGACTACGCTACTTTGTGGACAATACCTGTCAAAGAGACACGAGTATTTTCTGTATTTTACGCTTTGCAATAAATATTTACTTTTTAATTGGAAGGGATGGTGCGGTCCAGGTGCGGACCAGGACCAAACGCGTGGCCAATTTTGATGATTTATATGTCAATCGATTCGAATTATTCTTGCGAGTGAGAGAAAGAAACACATGACAACTATCAAAATTCAAAATGGCGACAGCTAGACGCCATATGATTAAAAATTGAAGTTAACAAAAAAAAACTGAAACAAGATGACCTTAAATCATGCAGTCGGAGGCATTCAAGTAAGTTCACTGGAATTTATGACCGGGTTTTTTTATTTTTATTGGTTTTCAAGTTACACTATACCTCTACCAGTGACCACGGCTATGCAATACGGTCGAAATAAACAAGGTATTTTACCTTAAATTATTCACGCGATTAAGACCCGTAGTATATAATATATAATTTTATAATGTGTACAAATCGCGAAAGTTTATCAACATTACACTATACCGTTTTCAAAAGGGGTTTTCAATTTATTTTTGTGCCTCTAAAATAGCCCTCATGTTAGATTTTCCTGTACTCTATAAATTAAGAACCATCTTTAATATTTTTTCCGAAAAACGACTAATTAACTTCGGACATAAAAGGGGGGGGGGGGATGGTCTGTTTTCATGTTTCTTCCTAAATAACTGTTGAACTATTAACTTTAAAATTATCAAAATACAAGTCCTTTGATGTTATGTATTGTGTATGTATGTTTATGTATTGTTAGTAATCAAACCTCTTTAGTTGTACATTCAGTACAACCTAACTGGCTGGTTTTATACCATTAAAGGTTGACATTCTGAAGATGCAATAAAGAAAAAAAAAATGTTCCCACTATTTTTCAATTGTTTTTTAAGCAGGCGAAATCAACGTATGTGACGAAGACATTTGGTACATTTTAAAATTATTACCAAAAAAGGTAAAAATGTTGTTCAAGTCTGGAAATTTTAGTGTGAAGGACGAGGCTCGCTCTGGACGCCCTGTCACGAAATATAATAAAATCAGTGCTATCTTTGAAAAAGTGAAGCAAGATCGACATATTAGTAGTTACGATATTGCTGAAGAACTGGATGTTGATCACAAAACAGTTGTACGTCATTTACAAAAGTGAGCACTATGATAACACGATTCAGTTACCGAAACTTTTTCTTTTTATCAAATTTGACCCCCAGAAATGACCCCCATGTTTAAAACTCAGACTTTTAATAGGTTTTCCTGTAATCTATAGATCATCATTTATGTTTGATATTTTTCCAAAATATTAGGCTCATTAGCTTCGGAGATAAGGTATTGTGAGCTAATTTAAAAAAGTTTCTTATACTTTGTGTAACATTTCAAGTGGAAGATAAATTATTAAGATTATATATTTAAAACAAAAAAACTTTTTATAAAACAAAAGTTTGCCCCCAAAAATGGCTCTCAAATTTAAAATTCTTCTATTTACGTTGTGCATTCGTGTTTGGGTCAATACATGTGTACTAAATTTGAACTTGATCGGCCCAGTAGATTTGGTGCAAATTGGCTATGACAGACGGACAGACAGAAAGGCGAGTGTTCCTAAATAGGTTCCATTTTTTCCTTTTGAGGTACGGAACCCTTAAAACGATATTTTTGCCCATTGACTGGATCTTTTAGTAATGGATGAGTTCGGCTCCACAATTGAGTCGTAGTTCATATTTACGATCGAATGGTTAACGGATTCTCTAACAAAGTGATTGCCGCTGTCCATGGCGGAAAAAATATAAAAAAAAAAAAATCAATTGTGCTTGAATCGGACTTGTTTATTGCTTATACCTAGACTGTAACAAATTTATAGTGTTCAATACGAAGCAAAGTTGAATTGCTTGTAGCCGGAAACATGGGGATGGAATGACCCATGAAGAGTATTGTAAAAAATCGAACTTCATTACAAAAAAATATTTTTTTTACAATCTTTGTTATTGTTCATTACATTTTACATCTTCCTCATAAAGGCAATTGTTCAAGTGACTATGGAATTTAGAATCGCTACAAATTTTGTTGTGCCAAGATGAAAACTACTGATTTATGTAGACATTAATATATACTTTCAGAAAAACCAACAATGATTTACCTAATTTGCCGGGTTTAATTGATATGGGTGGATGAACTAAAAAACCTGAACGAAAATCGAAATATTTATATACATTTTTTTTTTGAAAATAGGGCATAACTATGATATTGCGTATTAATTATGTATTACACATGATGTGTAACACTAGTTTATGGCTATGAATTTGGCTTTGCAGTGATATATAATCCGAATCTCTATCTCACAAACACTTCACAATTGTCACAATATTGGTACGAGTCTCTGTCTCACAAAATATTTCTGATTGTTACTATGTATATGGAGTCTCTATCTCAAACTCACGTAATGTAACCACAATATCATACACAACACGAGAAATAACAAAAGCTATTATTAATACTTTAAACTGTTTTCATAATGGACCGGCGCCAACAATCTTTATAAACAAGTGACATGACATTACATTTCAGTGTTGCCATAACTTTTGTCATATCCTATACAAATCGTTTTTTTTATTAAAATTCATTCGATCGAGCCGGGTCCTAATCTAAAGGTATCAAATAATATGCTTATTAAAAGGTATAGTGTATAAATATTATCGTTTTTTACATTCAAACGGTGCAACAATTAATAGAGTATTTATAATAATTATTTAATAAAAATTGATAATAACCCTAATCGATATTACGATTTTATTTTTGTAATAGTGTTACCACCATTAAAAATAACTTCATACGAAAAAAAAGGAAATAAATAAACTGAAAGACTAATAATTGCATATCAATATTCCGGCAAATGTGAAACTCCATATCATTATATAATAACGTTATAATTAGAAACAATAATTATACATTTCATCAACTTGTGGCACAACGTAAATACTAGCTATACTGCTGGTGGGCATACCCCTTTCCATTTTTATCGATTTTTACAAAGATTTAAATTATTTGAACTATGTTTAAGAAATCGGTGTAAACTGGATTGAAAATTCCATTATTATATATTACTTTCGTTAAATGTTAACTCTCAACACGAATAAGTAAGTACCTACCTAGTATTGACAGCCTCTGTGGCGCGGTGGGAGTGTGTCCGACTGCTACGCAAGAGGTCGTGGGTTCGATCCCCACCCAGGATAAAACTTTGTGTGATGAGCACGATGGTTTATTCCATGTCTGGGTGTTATTTATCTATAATATGTATGTATTTAGATATATATAAGTATGTTTATCAGTTGTCTGGTTTCCTTAGTACAAGCTCTGCTTTGTTTGGGATCAGATAGATTTATATGAGTTGTCCCAAGTAAGATATTATATTTTATTTACATTACATCAATAATAACATTAAAGAATGTTACAAAAGGAATCCTAAATATAAATATTTACTAAAATGATTACATTTAGATAGAAGTCAATAAACTGTTGTTAAATCAAATAGAAAGTATGTTCCGTTCTATATCTGTTGAATTCCAATATTGCGAAGGGTGGTTTGAGGTAAAATTGAGTTAAGTGCGGAACCTATGCCCTGAGCTAAGCTGAAACGCGTTCGGAGCGCAGTTTGCAGTCGACTGTGGGGTCTGTGAGAGTTAGGTTCTCCCCTGCACTTTAGTATGTAACAATAAAGTATACAGTGTCACTAGAACATCATCGAAGTCCGAGGTGCATTTTTGCCTTGGTACCTACATGAGCTGAGCGGCTTACAGCAGCGGGTAATTCGATTGGTAAGTTTTATTTCAGTAATTCGTTGTTACAAGGGCCAATATCTTTTTAATGAAATTCATAACTTTTTTGATACTACTTATGTTGTTAAAAAGGTTTTGAATTAAGCATCGAAAAGTATTTTAAAAACTTTTTTGCAAATCGACAGGTATTTATAACCGACTTGAATCACGTAGATTTGCTGTCATTTATTGAGAAATTTCGTTGTTTACAACAACAGCAAATTTATAAGGAACCATTTCGGGATAAAGGAACCTTATCCCAACCAAAAAAAAGTTATGACCGAACTAAATACATCCGAATTGAGAACCTCCGACTTTTTGAAGTTGTAATAAGTTTTTAATTATGCATTGAAATATATTTTGAAAAAAGTGTCTAATTTCAATAAATAACTTGTCATATTTAGTGAGGAAATAGAATGGTAGGTAATAGTTTTATTGATAATATTCTTACATTAAATCACTATTATTTATAGCAGTATATAAGTAAACGTAGCAATAAAAAATGAGACAACTGTGTTACTTAAGCAAAATCATAGAATTAAGCTCATTCACAACTTTACAAGTAACATAAAGTTCTCGTCACGTTAGTTCTCGAAAATAATTATTTCCTATAATTCAATATTTTTTACAGTTTAAGTGGCCGCGTTTTTAAAATCTTATTTTAAAACTACTGACTTGTGTTGAAAACAAATTGATTGAAAAGTGATAGTTAGTAGTTAGTAGAAAAAAGTTCCTCATCTTTTTTTTTTAATAAAGAAGACTCGCGTAATAGTGTACAAGCCCTGTGTCGCGGGGGACTTTACAAACATACAAGTCACGGACACAAAGTAAACCTAGATTCAGAACAACAATTTCTGGATTACACAAAGTGGTGTCCCGAGTGGGAATCGAACCCACGACCTCTTGCGTAGCAGTCGGACAATATGTTTATCATTCATTATACTAAAATATTACTGTTATTATGGTGGTAGTAAAACTCATATTGTTATGCTGTACGCTTGACAATATTACTGGTCACCAAGAAGCAGGCGGCTTTACATGAAGAGGCATCTAAATAAACATCAATCTTTATGAATTTCTTTACATAAGATTTTAGGTATTTGGCATCTATTGTAGGTAGTACATTGCGCTATTGCAATTTCATATTTTCAATCAAATATGGATCTGTCTCGCCTTAGTTACTAAAAAGGCATTTTATAATTTTTTTCACACACAATTCTGATACCTATCATAGTAATGAAGTATAGAAGTAATACAGAGGTAAATATTAACTTTTTAGTAAATATGTAACACTTAATTAAGATCAAAAAGACAACCATTTTCTCACTGCCAAAAATGATACCTAAAGCTGTGTTTATATATAGTTATAATGGAAATATTAGCAGTACTTACCTATAGACGTCGCGAACTCAGTGTTCACCAAATAAACATACGGACCTCTCTCAATGACTGGATAGCAGCGGTTTTTATTTTGACTTACCTACTTTTCTCAGGAACAGAATCCAACCCAAAGTAGGTATAGACAAAAGTAACCGGCCAAGTACGAGTCGGACTCGCGCACGAAGGGTACCGTACCATTATTTATAAAACAGTAAAAAAATCATGTCTGTTGTATGGGGCTCAGCTATACAACAGACATGGTTCTTTTGTTGTTTTATCAACCGTTTTATTAATCCTTAAATATATATTTTATTTTAATTGAAATTGAATTTTTAAAGTGAATAATTTACCTCAATATTCTGTGAATATTTCAAGCGTCTACCTGTTGCCGTTATCAATATCGAACAAAAAAAAATGACTTTTGCTGTATGGGAGTCCCTCTTAAATGTTTATTTTATTCTGTTTTTATGTATTATTATTTTGTTGTTATAGCGCCAGAAATACATCATCTGTGAAAATTTCAATTGACATGGTTCATGAGATGCAGCCTGGTGACAGGCGTACAGACGGACAGCAAAGTCTTAGTAATAGGCTTGGGTACGGAACCCTAAAAAGCACAGAGTGGTTAATATTTTATAGAGTAGAATAGAATACCTTTATAACTAAACTGTGTGCATTTATAGGTAGGTGTTACAAAAAATAAAGTATCAACAGTTTATCCAGTAGCGGACATGAAATTTTAAAATAGACTAGTTTTTAATTAGGTACAATTGATTACATTCTTTCATATAGACAAAACTCTCCAAGAAAACCGTTTTTGAATTAGCCATTTTTTCTGAACTGTTTTGAACTATTTCTCTTTTAATTCCATAATGTGTATCGGAAGATGGTTGTGTACACGGATCTCAATTACATAGGCACTTTTATAATAAATCATATTAATAATACATGGAACACATAAATGTTATTATATACATTAATTACTCTACGAACAAATATATATACAAACTATTAACATTATTTACATCTTACCTAGTAGATAAACTACAAAAAAAAAGGATTACAATAAAAGGGAGTAAGAACCAGTTAAGGCGTCGAAGAATTCCTCTCCATCGATGTCAACCGGTATAGTGCCCAGAAGGCTGGTAGCAAAGAAAAGGCCAGCCTTCTGGTCACGACATGCACATAAATTAGGTATATTTGAATTTACTCACCTTACCTGGGACTGTGAAAAAACCATTTTTCTTAGAAACAGACCTCAAAGAATCAGTTGAATACATAATATATAGGATGTTACAAAAAGGTGTGGTCATATTCAAGGTTTGGTATGTGCCCATGATACTGAGTGCACATACCTAATTTTATCAAAGTCGGAGTACCCTAAAAAAATATTTATTATTTTTTCATTTGTTTATTTATGAATGAAAAATTTATTAATTAAAAAATGTATGACTTATAAAGTTCTATGCCATAATAATCCAATCGAATTTTGTACCAGGGGAGGTATAATTCTTATTCCATACGCCTTTCACTACTGAATTTTGAAAAATAGAATATGCTTTATCTATTTAATAATAATGCAACCAGCTACGGCACCATAGTAGGTGCAATACTGATAACATAACCTATCCGCTGAAATTTGACCACACGTTTCTGTTACACCCTGTATACAGTTCTCAAACATCTCTTTTGGAGGACAAAGGTAGAATCTAATGTCTATTGAATTTCCCCAGTAGATAATCCCATAAGTTAGTAGCGGATAGACAAGTCCATATTAAACAGTGGCTGCGGTGCTAATAAATGAGCTTTCAGTTAAAAGGGATAACGCATAGTAGTAACTTGAAATTGTTTTATTTTATTTATGTGATTTTCCAATTTAAGTGTTGGTCCATAGTTGCTTTGTTGATTCTGTTTTAGGGTTACCTTCAGCTAAATTCTAATAAAGAGGTTTAGTTTTATAGTTTCTAAATTGAATACATTTGGTCTTGTCTAAGTTTACTTTTAAGTTTATGTCTTATAACCAATTTGTAATAGAGCTGTGTGCTGAGATGTGTCGTTAATTTTAATTATTAGGCCTTTATTAAAAATAAATGTTGTTGCCCAAGCAAATGTATTATTGTTTCTAAAAGTTTATTAATGTAAGTAAAAAAAAGATTAGGCCCCAATAAGCTGCCCTGTGATACTGAGACACTCTTTTCAAATACGAATTAAACTGAAACCATATTTTTTTGGTACTGCTGTATACTTCAATGACAGTTGCTTGGGTTTTGATGGTTATATATGACGGAATTAATTTTTTACCCCGACAATCTAAGGTTTTTTAAATAGAATATCGAAATTTACACAATCAAAGGCTTTAGATTTATCAAGAAATAAAGCTAGGCATTGTTTTTAGGGTTCCGTAGCCACTTATAGTTTCGCTATGTCCGTCCATCTGTCCGTCCGTCCGTTCGCACCTTTGCTCAGAGACTGTTAGTGCTAAGAGACTGTAAATTTGCATGGGTACATATTACTTACGCCAACAAAGTGAAAGAATAAAATCTTGAAAAAAATAATTGTAGGGGGCCTCCCCTACCCCCATTTTTGTCACTTACCCCATCGTGTGGAATATTATTAGATAGGTCTTTCAAAAACGTTTAGGGGTTGGGAAGACGATTTTTAGATTGAGGGATCCGTTTGTACAATATTAAGCTTTTAGTGCAAATTAATTATTTAAAAAAAAAATTGTTAGAGTCAAGTGTGTCCCCCTGCTAGCTAAATGGTTGAAGTTGGGTATGTGAAAAAATTCCCGGTAGTCATAGCTAAGTAGGCTTTACAAGTTTACGAGTAACAGCTGATCAAATGAGAAGTAACAAAATTTTCGCACAAATTCTATTGAAA
This sequence comes from Herminia tarsipennalis, assembly GCA_945859575.2. Lineage (NCBI taxonomy): Eukaryota > Metazoa > Arthropoda > Insecta > Lepidoptera > Erebidae > Herminia > Herminia tarsipennalis. The sequence goes on along the minus strand of OX243834.2, from coordinate 23,499,810 downwards.
AATATTATTATGTAGATATAACGTTGTCAGTATGAAACAAAAAACCGGGCAAGAGCATGTCGGATCATGCTCAGTGGAGGGTTCCGCAGCGTTAAACAGTTGCATCAGCAGAAGAGCGTATGTTCATGGCAGTTACGCCTTTATGTTGAGAAACGCAGTTTTTTGGCCATAACTCAATGACGGTATATCCAATGTTATCCAAAATAATTTTAGTTTAACGTATCTAATAAGATATTAAATACTTAAATAAATATTTAATAATTTTGGTGATTTTTTCCATATTTTTTGGTTACACGGTTCAAAAGTTAAGGGGGGGGGACACGATTTATGCCGCTTTCGGAGCGATTATTTCCAAAAACCTTCACTCAATCAAAAAAGTTTATTAGAAACCTCAAAATGTTTTAGAAAGACCTGTCGAATGATGTGTTACATGTTGATATTTGCTGAAAAAAAAAAAAATCAGCTTCTGTTACCTGTATGGAGTGCCCCCCCTCCCCTAAAAATATTTATTATTATTTAGCAATCAAACTAAGTAGCGGCTACTACAAGACACCTATTCACCTAATTACATTAAGATTCATTGAGTAGTCTTTGAGTAAAATGCCTATGACATACAGACGGACAGACAGACAGACAGACTTAATATACACGACAGATTTTAAGGATTCTAATATTTTTTTTTAATTGAGTGAATACTTTTGGAAATAATCGCTCCGAAAGTTGCATAAATCGTGTCCCTACCCCCCCCCCCCCCTTAACTTTTGAACCGTGTGACCAACAAATATATGGAAAAAATCAACAGTTTATTTTCATGGTTTTTCCTTTACCGAACGTATTTGTCGAACCTTTTATTCACAAGCTTCTCAAGGAGTTTTGATAGTGTGAGCAAAATGGCAATTGGTCTATAGTTGTTAATACGGTCTCTATGTGTATCATGGCTAGTTTATAGGCATCTGGAAATGTACAAGTATATAAAGCCAGGTTACAGATATATGTAATCGGGTGAGTGAAAAGTTTTTAAATCTCTTAAGGAATGCCCCAGTATTATCATCCGATCCCACCACATAATCGCTTCTAAGACTCATCATATCAACCTCAATATCGTCAGTCTTCTGGATTACAATAGAGTTAGGTGGTCGATGACATTCTACTATATCGGTTGTTGTGGTACTGTGCTGTTTTTTTTGCGAATGGCCGTTCAACATTGACGAAATAGGAGTTTATTTTGTTTACTGAGGAAATGGGATCATTAGATACAAGGGTGTTTTATTTTGGCTGTATTTGTGATGGTTTTTATGGTCTGCAATGGGTATATATTATTATTTTGCGATTTGTTTAATTGGACTGCATCGTAATTAATTTTGGCATTTTATAATAGTATTTTACAGTAATTTCTCCTCTCGTCTGTGTACTATACCGGCTCCCGGTATAGGCGGAAAACCCCTAATCTGTGTACTATACCGGCTCCCGGTATGCTTCACAGACACGGGGTAAAATGACAGCCGCTCTTTGGTTTTTATTTTTTTTGAAGGTTTTTAAATATTGTAAGGCTATCTTGCCATATATCAAATTAAAGATGAAGAAACAGGCAAGCTAATACCATTTTTACATAATGGGCACACAGAACAAAATCGCGCGTAATCATCGTTCAAAATACCGCAACGTCAGCAGAGAGTCAGCGGGCACTATGAATACTTTGATCGTGTTTTACTATGTAAATTTGTTCAGTAGTATATAATTATTTTAATACAGTTATATTAAATGGTTATTAATGTTCCATTTTCTAGTATTCCATTTATCATTTACTTTTATATTTTTTGTATAAAAAGGCGCTAAGTGTGCACAATACGCCCAAAGAACTATGAACGTCATTTTATTTTCGTCATATATAAACTTAGTAGTAATACATACATGTATACACTTTTGAATATAAAGCCCTAACTATTATACTTTAGATTGATACCAAATACAATGTGTTTATTTGTATAAATAACGAAAGAATTGAATAAAAACAGAGCGCGGAATGCTCATACCGGGAGCCGGTATACTCCACAGACAGGGTTTTGCATACATTTATTATTATTATTACCACAAAAATGGCTGACGAAACGCCTACTTTTTATGTGTTTCTTTAAATGCTTGTATTGAAAATATTTCTTAGGATCATTATTGTTTTTTGTTTTGTTATAGGTAGCGAGTTTTGTAAAGAACCTAAAAATAGTATTGTTTTTATCCCAGGAACTGTTTTTCTACCTGAAAAAAATTAAAAGCTGACCGACTGATTTACGACCCAAATTTTAGTACATTCTTTATTCCTTTTGTATTTAAAATCTATTCAATTCACAGATGTGCGGCTTTTATTACATGTAGCTGATAAGGTGAACTTATTATCTATAATAAACCTTTGTTTATAATAACAATAGTTTTTTTCCTAAATCGACTACAAACGACACCGCCTTTTGACTGTACATAATTGCGGTTCGGTGCGGTCGCTTTTATAAATACAGGTATTGTGTAAAAAAAATGTACAACGGCAGGTAATGTTTTAATTGTATTTTGTTCTAAATATATTATTGTGTAAATAAAATAAAACATATGGTGCAAATATTGTCCTTTATCTGATATATGGAGTAAATAAGAGTACAATATAGGTACTCCCACATTAAGTATATATTTACTTACAATAAAAAAATAAAAAAAACACACAAAAATATTTAAAAAATAGTTTATTTCATTAGGAATATGTACTAAGTTACAAATTACATAAATTCTAATTAAAATCCGAGATAATGAATTAAAACGAAAGCATATACCTAAAAATACCCCGTCTGTGTACTATACCGGCTCCCGGTACCACAGACTAGGGCAATTGCATGTTTTTGACGTTACGCAGACGAGAGGTATTTTGTACGTGATTTGATACATGTAGCGATTGTGTCAGTAGTTGGTGGTAGTAGGAGAAAAGTAAAAATAGAACAGAGTGCAGTGAGAGCGCGTTAACAATGTCGCTGGCGAATTGGGAGCCATTTTAGATCGGAACGGTAAGAAGGAACATTGTCGAACTTCGAAGATTGAAAATGAATCGAATGCAGTTATTTAGAAGACGATCGTAAGTATATTATGGAACATTTAAACTTTCGTGTTTCATGATTATAACTATTTATTATACGGAAATTAAGGCGCATTGCTTACCTTAAAATTGCTTGACGTTTCGACCAGGTTGCACCGGCCGTCCGCTTGTGACCACGGCCGGCACAACCTGGTCGAAACGTCAAGCAATTTTAAGGTAAACAATGCGCATTAATTTCTCGTATAATAAATAGTTATATATTAAGGAACTCAGCATTCGGATCAAGATAGCATACATTACCTTAATCAATCAATGGGAATGTAAGCGTTTGGACGAGCATTAGTTTAGTTTTATACGGAAGAAAGTTGACATTATAGGTAGGTACACAGTATACGCTTGGCCGGTGTTTAATCAATTGATCCTTCTACATTATTTTGGGTACGCCCTTGGCGCCTATAATATGTTATCATAGCGATTGACGTAATTATGATGATATTCTGTAAAGTGTAAGAATACTTACTACAAATTAAAACCTTATTTTCTCAGCTTTTCCATTAAAAATGTACAGTAATAAGTTAGGCAGTTGTATTTATTAAGTCTGATAAATTTCGTTTGTGTCCGTTTTATTATAAGCGGGGCATAAAGTTAATTTAATGTAGATTTATGATTTCACTGATTTCCAAAAGACGAGAATAGGTACATAAGTTCTTACTCAAATAAAATAATTTTATACCACGATTTATTAGTAGGAGATATATAGTCCCCTACAGTCAGACAGTTCATAATGTCAATAGAGAAATTCTAAACAGTAAAAGAAATAAATACAATAATTGCATTTTTAAAAGATAGAAAAATTTGAAGTCCAGACCCAGGAATCGAACCCGAGACTTCCGTCAGCCAAACCGGGGCCGAAATCGAACCACCTATCTGGACTATGTTCCTAGACCTCAAATTTATCTATCCTTTCATGCTTGCGAGTTAGGCCCTCGCATGCACCATCTCATCGACACACAATTAAAGTCGTTCCCTATCAAAGCGCGATGAGCTTCAATAGTTTTCCCGCAAAATTCGACACTGACTTGTTCCAAATCAATCCAAAAGCCGTAAGCCGCATTCTGAGCAAAGAATTCTTTGTCAGTGATCAATGCACTATCAGATAATCAAATTAAATTAAGAATTTATATAAGTAGGGGATCTTGTTTCCATATTTTTTGTGCAGGTGGGTTTTTTATTATTTTCTTATTTAAAACTTTTGAGTAGTTGTAGGATGCAACAACTAACTTTTATCATAGCTATTGTCAAATATTAAAAATTGAAAAAAAAAGTAGTTGTTAACTAACTTTTTTAGTATTACAGACATAATCATGCTATACTTTTTTGAAGTACTTAGGATGAGTCCTTTAATTTAATACCTATATTGCAGTATTCGCCACAACTTTTTTTTCACACCTCTTTATTTTGAAATCTCACAGCCGCCATGTTTTTTATTTTTTTCAAATGTTTTTTTTATTTAAGAACACTTGGGCGGTCAAGACGAATCTAACGACGTCTTATTTGTATAAATTCATTCAGTGGTTTGTGAGATATGAAGATATAATAAAGATATACATACATATATACAAGATACGCGTGAAAAACATAACCCTTCCTTACAGTCGGGTAAAAATCTTACATAAATACCCTATGACCTACTATGACTGCAAAACTGCCCTAGTGTCCTGGCTTAAGCAGGAATTACAATAATACTTATGGAGTCTTGCATTACCTAGTCTAGCCATAAATATTGTTACGAAGAAAAAACATTTTTTTTTATTGCAAATAATATTTATTACTTTTACAGTGTGTTAGTTTAATACATAAATAAAAAACAATTCAAAATATAAAAAGCTTATTCGAAGTGGTCTCCATTGGCTGCAACACAGTCCTTTAAACGTTGAGGCCAGTTATCAATAGAAGCACGCACTCTTTCCATGGGAAAATTCTTCACTGCCAATCGTATGGATTGTTTTAGGGACTCCAAATTATCATGGCGTTTAGAGCAAGCCATACTCTCTAAAACTGACCATAAATCATAATCCAGCGGATTAAGATCGGGACTAGACGACGGCCAGTCTTCAGCTCTGATGAAGTCCGAAACGTTCACTTCCAACCAAGACTGCGTGGACCGAGCTTTATGACCCGGCGCTGAGTCTTGTTGGAAGGACCATACTTGGTTATTGAACATGGTGTTGTTAAGGGGTTTAACTACCTTCTCAAGAATGGTATCTTGATACACTTGTGCCGATGTTTTGATACCTTTTTCACAAAAATATGGCTCAGTCACTCCTTCATAGCTAACACCCCACCAAACCATCACTGAAGTCGGATAATGCCCACGTTGCACTCTGTCGACTAATTGGGAAGCTTCCTTAGAGCTTTGAGCATAAATACGGTCATTTTGTTTGTTAAAATATTGCTCAACTGTAAAGATTTTCTCATCCGTAAACAAAATTTTTCTGTGACCTCCCTTTGCGTACCGCTTCAGTAGTTGCTTCGATTTTACCACCCTATTCTTTTTTAAATTATCAGTTAAAAAATGACCAGTGCGTCTCTTATAGGCTGCAAGTCCTAATTCATCTTTTAAAATGCGTGACATGGTTCTGGGTGCTATCTTCATCTCCCGAGATAAAATCTTTTGCTTTCGGACAGGATTTCTTCGAATTCTTTCCCTTACTGCTTTGACCACCATTTTCGTACGAACACTACGTGGACGGCCAGATCTTTTTCTGTCACAAACAGAGAAGGTCTCATTGTACCTATTAATAGCCCGGTACACAAACATTTGACTAATACCAAGCGTATGGAGAGTTTTAAAAATTACATTCGGCTCCATACCAACTTTGTGTAATGCAATCACAGCGATTCGGTTTTCTTTATCACCCCACTCTATTTTAATATAGCAAAATATTGTACAATGTATTGGCGCCAAAATTAGAAAATACAATGAACAATCGTATAAAAATGACAGATTCCAAATTCAAATGTAATATCTTTCTTATTTTTAATTGTAACAGTATTTATGGCCAGACTAGGTATATATTGTGTCATAATATCACATATATGGGTCATTTTCAAAATAATTGTATATTTAGTGCTGCCTTAATGTCCAATCGAATTACTTTTTATAATCAAATGCAATTGTCTAGATTTTTATACAAATAGAATCAACCTTATTTGGACTTCATAAAAATCAATTAATCATTTGATACAACTAAACAATATACTATATAAAAAAAAAACAAACATTACCTATGTGCCATTTTATAGGAAAGGCATCGATGTCCACGTAGTAAAGAGTAAACTAAAAAAAATATTTAAATATAAACGTTACGCAAAAAACAAAATAACTTAAATGTTAATATAAGAATATTATTCAAACTAAATTATTTGATAAAAAAAAATAATAAAAGTACTTATTCTTGTCCAAATTTAAATAAATCAATGAATGTCCTAATTTTACATCATATCTGTTATTCTTCTCTGTTAAGCTATTTTTACATCATTTTTAAGTAATAAAGAAATTTGTTATACTGGCAACATTATTTCACTATCTGTGCCACTAGATGAAATAAGAATAATTGCTCGGCCATTTTGTTCGATGAGTTTTTGGAATCGTTGTGTCTCGTGACGAAAATTAGACTTTAAAAATTAATATCTACTGTGAGACGTTTAAAATATCGGTAAGTAGTTACTGTCGTATTATTTATACTTAGAAATTACTTTGTATTGTGGTGTTTGTTAATAATATAAACTATTCGTAAATCATGAAAATCGGCGTGGAAATAAATTAATTTGTAGGTTAGACATACACAATTAATTCATCACTGTTATTTTATATGTTACTTTTTTCTGTTACGTAACAGATATGAATGGTTAGGCGCTATTCACATTGTTACTATTTCATTTCTGACCATTAAGTAAAACAAAACGTACTCTGTTTCTTTTGGGTATGTGATATTAATTAGGTTTTATTATATTCTATTTAAAGCTACATACTACAGTATACTATGTATAGTTCATGCCCGCGGCCCCATCTGCATGGATGATGGTTAACGCGCCAAAAAGTAGCGTTTGTAGTTTTTAAGGCTAGAACCACACCAATTTTAGAGTATTACAGAGTAGAAATTCATTATTACTTTATTTAAAGTTCTATTTGTTTTACACACTCATTTTAATCCCATCAGTTCAAATAGTTATGTTTCTGTACTAAACTACTTGGTAGGATGTAAAAATACAAAATTTTATGTTATGTTTATGTCACATTTTTTTTTATAGATAACTAGCAATGTGGGATTGAGTCCCACATTACTAGCAATCTAGTTAACCCCTCCAGCTAAGCTCAAAGGCTTGTGTTAGGAGTGGGATCTCGTCGGTAGTATAATGGGTAGGATTCGAACCCACGACCTCACGGTTGCGAGACCGATGCCTTAGCCATTAGGCTACCGCCGCTTAAACATATGTTTAGGTACATTTAAGAATTAATAATTGTCATAAATAAAACGTTCTACTACCTTATGTACTAAAAATACAATTTAATACGCTTAGCTCCTATTTTGCTATTTATGAAAGATCTGTTAAAATAGCCCGCGAAATTTTAATTTTCTTACATATTGGCTCAGAATAACAAATACAATCAAATAAAAGATCTGTAATTTAAAAAGACGTGAGGGAATTTGGGCTTTTTGGGCTACCATGTCGCTTTCGCTTTAAAGATTGTTGCCAAAACTAACAACTGATATGTTATAGACCACTCTATATAATGCATGTTCTGGCTTTAAAAGCTGCATATTGTTTATTTCAGAAAATATGCCATTGACTCCAGCTGAAAGACAGCGCAATTATAGAGAGCGGTTAAAAGCGAATCAGCCTGAAATATGGGAAGAAAGGCAGAAAAAAGAAGCTGAAGAAAAAAGAAAAAAATATATAAAAATTTCGCAACTGTCGGAAACAGAAAAAGCAAAAAAACGTAAACTATGGCGAAAATTAAAACAAAAAAAAACCAAGCAGAATGAAATCAAGAATAAGAAAGAAAGCCGTCCAACATATAAAACGAAGCACTATAGAATAACCAAAGAAAATAATAGTCTAAAAAAGAAAATAGAAACTCTAAAAAAACAAGTTAATGCCCTAAAAAAAAAGGTTTATAGATATAAATTATTATTGAATTGCCGACGCAACGATAATGAGCCCGAAAAAGAAAATGTTAACCTAATATGTACTACCTTGCCAGATTCTCCATTATCAAAGACAGAATCTTTTATACAGAAACTAAACAGTATAAGAACACCAGATAAAAATAAGGTTAGACGAGTTCTGTTAGAAAAAAATGTGTTAGTCGATTCACTAGAAAAAAGTTACAAGACTTCAATAACTAATGCTGAACGGAATGTTCTGAAAAACGTAGTCAACAATACCTTGGCCCGAAAGTATAAATTGCAATCACGATTGAGTGCCTACGTAGGTTTAAAAGGAACAATTAGAATATCCAAAACAAAGTACAACACTAAACAACTACAAAATAAATTGGCTGAAGCTATTAAACAATTTTATTTACAAGATGATGTATCAAGAGCATCTGCCGGAAAAAAAGAAACTAAAACAGTTAAAAAAGAAAAAGTTCAGAAGGGATACCTACTTGCCAACTTAACCGATATTTACAAAAAATTCAAACAAGAGACTAAAATAAATGTATCTTACACAACATTTGTAAGATATAAACCCTTTTATATTGTTCGCCCAAATATATCAGACCGTGATACATGTATTTGCAAAAAACATTCCAATATTGAATTTAAATTTATTGCCCTAAAAAAGCTTCAGGTTTTAAACAGATATAACAAACTTAATGACTGTGTTGAATCATTGGTTTGTAATGTCATGTCTCAGGATTGCATGTATTCGAAATGTGCGGTATGTAAAAGCAATTGTATTAGTTATGATTTTTCTACTACGAAAATTGGTGAGAATGTGTCATGGCTTGAGTGGTCTGCCGTTGACGTAGAATATAAGAAAAATGAGGTTACTAAGTTTTGTAAACGAATGACTAAACAAATAAAAACAGCAAATTTACAAACTTTAATTTGTAAATTTGAAGTAGAAGTACATGATTATAAAAATCATTTATTTAACATTAGGCTAGGGCCGCCGCCGCCGTCGTCGTCGCTTAATGTAAACAAAGCACAACCACAACAAAGAAATGATAATGGTGAATGGCAGAAGGTGGTGTATAAAAAGAAGGTGAATTATAGGTATTCCGGAAAAGCTGGAGTGTCTTGTGATTTAACTGGGACTTTTAGAGCCGCTGATAGGAAATTACCTATTTTTATAACCAATATTCATAAAGACACCACTGAATCCGATATTGTTGACTACGTACGAACGAAAACGCTTGAAACTATAACTCTTGAGAGAATTGAATCTAAAAAACACACACACTGCACCGCATATAAGTTCTATGTCAATGAGAGCAAGTTGTCGTTGTTTTTAGATGAGGGTTTGTGGCCTCAAGGGATAATTTTTAGACGATTTGTTAATTTCAAGCAGTACTCGAATAATAACGGCTATTCCATAAACAAGAAATGACAGTGCTACATAAAATAAGTACTTTTAATTGTAAGAATGTCAAACGTTCTGTTGAGCATATCAGAGAACTATGCAGAAAGTCCGACATAGTAGCTCTTCAGGAGACCTGGTTACTGCCGGATGAGATCCCGTACCTGAGTACTATCGACAGCAATTTCAGCGCCGTGGGGACGTCAGCCGTAGACACCTCGAGTGGAATGTTGCGAGGAAGACCACACGGGGGTGTTGCATTGTTGTGGCGTTCTGATATATTTCGTAATGTGTCAGTGATACCTTGTGCTAACCCGCGGATCTGTGCTATAAAAATCTGTGATACGGACCGACCAATTATAGTGATGAGCATATACATGCCTACTGATCACATCGATAATTTACAAACTTTTATGGATTGCCTCGGTATGGTGAGTGCTATTGTTAATGACTATTCTATTGAATCTGTTTACTGTATGGGTGACTTTAACGCTCATCCGAACGAACTTTTTATGCGGGAGCTATTATGTTTTTGTGAGGAAGATAGCTGGACAGTAGCCGATATGAATATATTAGGCCCCGATAGTGATACCTATACGTACATAAGCGAAATTAATGGTGCTAGACGGTGGCTTGACCACTGCATTGTTACGCACTCAGCAATTAACTCGGTTAAAAACATTTCTGTTGATAATGATGTATTTTGGTCTGACCACTTTCCCATGACTTTTGAATGTAAATTTAATTTTTTGACATCTTTATCGTATAATTTATCTAATAATTCAAATCATATTAATAATAATAATATAATATGGGGTAACCGATCTAATGAACAAAAAGAATTGTATTATAATGAATGTAATAATAGACTGCGATTAATAGATTTACCATTAGAATTAAGATTATGTTGTGACTTTTACTGTAATGACATTTCGCATAAACATATAATTGATAATTTATACAAAAATATTGTACAAACTCTTAGTGAGGCCTCATTATGTAGCTATCAGAAACATAACAGTAACATTCGAAGGAGGGGTGGGCGAGTGGCGGGGTGGAATAGGTACGTCCGACGTGCTCGCGTGGAAGCCAGACTAAAGTTTCATAAATGGCAATCAAGTGGAAAACCAAGAACGGGGGTTGTTTTCGATGAGATGAAAGAAAGTAGAATTTTTTTTAAGGCTCGGCTAAAATGGTGCCAAGATCATCAAGAACAGATAAAAATGGATATCCTTTCATCTCATCACTCTAAACGTGACTTTCGCGGTTTTTGGAAGAGCACAAACAAGTTAAATACTAGGTCTGGATTGCCCGTGAGTGTGGACGGTGTAGGTGATCCAAAACAAATAGCAGATAGGTTTAAGAATCACTTTTTTGTGAAATAACTGCTTGAGGCGTCTCAAGTGGTGCTGGATGCTGATACCGGTCGTGACAGAGTGAATACCAGATTTACTGCAAATGAAATACACAAATTAATAACTTGTTCATCTCGTGGTAAGTCACCAGGGCACGACGGGCTCAGTATTGAGCATTTACTGAACGCTGGTCCTCATTTGCCGAGGGTTTTGGCTCTCTTATTTAATCTGTGCATCAGTCATTCGTACCTTCCCCCGGATATGATCAAAACTATTGTTGTCCCAGTTGTAAAGAATAAAACTGGAGACCTGTCTGACGTAGGCAATTACAGACCAATCTCCTTGGCCACTGTTTTTGCTAAGGTGCTTGATGGGCTGCTTGAGACACAACTAAATAAACACATAAAATTACATGACAACCAATTTGGTTTCAGGCCGGGTTTATCAACCGATAGTGCAGTCCTGTGTCTCAAGCATACTATTAAGTATTACACATGTCGAGAAACACCTGTGTTTGCATGCTTCCTCGATATGTCGAAAGCTTTTGACCTGGTTTCCTACAAAATACTTTGGAGGAAGCTCGAGGACCTAGGTATGCCGAGGGATCTCCTAAATATGTTTCGGTTTTGGTATGGAAATCAGGTTAATAGTGTCAGATGGGCGGGAGCTTTATCCGAGCCATATAAGCTGGAGTGTGGAGTGCGACAGGGGGGGTCAACCTCACCGGCACTCTTTAATATTTATATTAACGCACTGATTGAGGCGCTTAGCAGTCAACATGTCGGATGTCACATTGACGGAATCTGTGTCAATAACCTAAGCTACGCAGATGATATGGTCCTGTTGAGCGCTTCGGTTTGTGGGTTAAGGTCGCTGATCGCTACATGTGAGGCCTACGCGGTGGAACATGGGCTCATGTATAATATTAAGAAAAGTCAGTTCATGGTCTTTGGGGCCAGCGGCGCCCTTTACAATGATAATGTCCCTTCCTTACGACTTGGAGGCGTCGCACTCGAAAGAGTATATCAGTTCAAATACCTCGGTCACCTGGTCACCGCGGACCTCAAAGACAATGCAGATATTGATAGGGAGCGGAGGGCTCTGTCCGTCCGGGCTAATATGATAGCTCGCAGATTTGCACGTTGTTCACAGCAGGTGAAAATAACGCTATTCAGAGCATACTGCACATGCTTTTATACGTGTAGTCTGTGGGCAAATTATACACAAAGGGCGTATGGGGCCCTCCGTGTCCAATATAATAACGCATTCAGGAGGCTGATGGGGCTGCCCTGGCGCTGCAGCGCGTCGGGCATGTTCGCACAGGCGCGAGTAGATTGTTTCTACACTACAATGCGGAAGCGCGCCGCATCCCTCGTGCGCAGAGTCAGGGCGAGCTCCAACTGTCTCCTGAAGATGATTGCCGATCGCGTAGATTGTATATACATAAATAAATGTTGTGCGCTACATGTGATTACTAACACCTAGGATTAAGATATAATGTATTTACTAACACAATATGAGTTTATAAAGCTTGAAATAAATGAATAATAATAATAATAATTAGTCATCAATACAGCATGTATAAATTTGTAAAAGAAAATCTTCAGGCTAATGAAATCATAATACATTGTGATTTTTCAGAAAATTATACATGTAAAATGTACCAAGAAATTCAAGCGGTCCACTTTGGAGCATCCCAATATCAAATTTCACTACACACTAGTGTAATGTATCGAAAAAATAAAAAGGCACAATGTTTTTGCACTTTATCTGATTCAACTGACCATTCACCTGAAGCAATTTGGGCCCATTTAAATCCAATCTTAATGCATGTAACCCGTGAATACTCGGATATTGATACTATACATGTATTTTCGGATGGACCTGTAACACAGTACAGGCAAAAAAAGAACTTTTTTTTGTTTAATGCGATTCTTACTGAGTTAGGTTTTACTGGTACATGGAACTTCTTTGAGGCTTCCCATGGCAAGGGAGCCGCCGACGGTGTAGGTGGGATCATCAAAAGACTATTGGACGGAAAAGTATCTCATGGAGCAGATATTTTTGATGCAGAATCGGCTTATATGCTTTTGAAAGATATAACTAATGTAAAGCTGTATCTTGTTAACGAAGAAAATATCAAGTACATAAAAGAAAAATATAAGCAATATTTGCCACATCTTAAACCTGTTCCTAACACCATGAAAATTCACCAGGTTCAATCAAATAATGAGGATTCACATATAATTTTTTCAAGAATTTTGAGCTTTTTTTGCACAAATACATACAATAAAGGATTTTGTAATTGTTATTTTCCGACAAAACACAATTTACTCGAAAAAACCGTTACTAAAAAACGTGTTAACAGAATTTTATCTTATTCATCATCTGATGATGAATGTCTTTTACCTATAAAACGTAGTTACACACCTCTAAAATCTACTGTATCTGAAAATTCAGCTATAACGATTCTGTCAAATGTTCGTGTTAATTTTGATGATAAAAAACTAAGAAACCTATTGCATGGTTCAAAAAGGTACAACATTTCTTCGTGTAATGTTGAGGCCGATTTCAAAGATCTAATAACTTCAAGTAATACAGTTAGAGAAAGGACTATACAAGAACCATCTACTTCCAAAACTGACGGCAATACACAGAAAACAGACCGTAGGAATTTTTTTTTACATTTAAGTGATACTGATGATGATAGTATTTAATTATTTAAATAATAATAATAATAATATATTTTTTAATAATAATATCTATGATTATTTAAATACTATCATCAGTGATATAGTATTTAATATTACTTAACACACTATATGAAAAAGTAGTGCTTTTGGATTTTCTTACAGATTAAAATATGATCACGAAAATGTTGTTTCATTATATCCTATTTACTAGCAATCCGCCCCTGTAATACCTGTAAGTACATATTTAACTCTATATGTATGTAAGTCTATATATACCTACATATTTATATAATATTTCATCTACTTAAATGTGGTAGTGATATTGACGATGTTAGAGATTCTACCAAAACCATATGAAAATTATCTCAACGTTAATGATTTATTTATAAAAAGTGTGCTATTTAAACTTGGCTTTATAATTCCTTTCTGTTATTTTTCTGTTACAATAAAGAAATATTCATATCTGTTTCCTTTCCGTCCCTTACAATTATTTTGAATATGACCCATATATTTACACTAGCACCCGCGCAACTTCGTCTGCGTAAATTTTCCCCGTTTTTGCAACATTTCTCATTGCTGCTTCGCTCCTATTGGTCATAGCGTAATGTTATATAGCCTATAGCCTTCCTCGATAAATTGCCTATCCTACAGTGAATCAGTAGTTCCTGAGATTACGGCGTTCAAACAAACAATTTTTTCTAAAATTGTATTTGTAAAGTAATTGGCAAGAAATGCCTATAAAAATTACTTCAATATTCGGCCTGCGACATCATAACTTGTTAAAATGCTCTCTGTAACGAAACAATAACAAAAGCCGTGATAGTTCTTTAACTACCGACTAGATGGCGCATGCGAGGGCCCAACTCGCAAGCATCAAGGGATAGAAAAATTTGAGGTCTAGTAACATAGTTCAGATAGGTGGTTCGCTTCTGGCCCCGGTTTGGGTCTCGGGTTCGATTCCTGACTCTGGACTTCAAATTTTTCTTTCTTTCAAAAATGCAATTATTGTATTTGTACATTTTAGTTGTTTTACTGTTTTGTCTCTCAGGCTATTCAAATGTACATTTAGATTATATATATATATACATAATTTATATACTTAACATAATTATAATACATCTAACCAATTAAACAAGATATTTACAGAATTAAAATAAAATAAAAAAGGAGGGCAGAACCGTTTAGGCGTCAAAGAATTCCTCCCCATCGATGACAACAGGTAACGTTCCCAGAAGGCTGGCAGCATTGCCACGTTGGATGGCAATGCTAATTCTTTGTGCAAAGAAAAGGCCAGCCTTCTGGTCATGGGAGGCACTGATAAGACGTCGGGAAATTTCCTTATATAATAGGCGCGCACTTGGGCCCCACGCCCTAGAGTCTCAACCCCAAATGGCTCAAATACATAATCCCCAACCAGATTACTGTATTTACGCTGTTTGAGGTTCTCAGCGGATGCAGCAGCAGCAGCAGTATTTTAGTTTTTTAAATTACATTGCTGTAGCGACAGCGGCAGTAGAAACAAAGGGCCTACGAGAATACGAGCGTTGCCATTTTCAGACTGCAATAATAGCTGATGTAGGTCCTATTTGTCCGGCGCAATATTACTCTACTATGTATTTTGTATAATTTTTGTTCTGTATGTTGTGACAAATAAAATTACTTTCTTTCTTCTTTCTGGCTGTCCTTTTTTGTCAGCTCAGTCGTTGGTGCACAGCGTCGCGAGACGGCCGGTTTTACGCGCTAAGTACCGTATTTTTGCAATTATGCATGGTTATCTTTTTTGTAAAAGTAAGAATTTGTTTACACATAAATAAAATGTCTAATATACTTAAGTTTTTTGTTTGTTTTAGACGTTTTTGACGAGTCGAAGAATAGTATCTGATGATGAAATATTTAGATTTATGACTGAAGAGGAAGATAACGAGTATGATAAACATCAGGAAAGTGACAGTGAGGCAGAAGATCATGAGAGTGCAGATGATATACAGCGTAACTTCGAAGACGAATTTATCGATGAGGTGCCAGAAGAATTTAGCGATACACAAATTGAAGACGGTATAGCTCCGCCTATATCTTCAGGGCACACTGGAAGTTTGATTATTTTTATATTATATAATTATAATTGTTCATTGAGTGCAGCCATGAAGGACAATCACTTGTCTACCGATGAGCTGTTCGATGGTAGTTTTTCGGGAACACGGTATGTGTCAGTAATGAGTAGAAAAGATTTGATGACAAGTCTAAGACGGCCCTCTTCATCCCCATTAGTAAACTATGGGAATTATTTATAACCCAGTGTACACCGGGAGAGCACGTCACAGTCGATGAGCAATTATTAGGGTTCCGCATGTACATCCCCAATAAACCCAGTAAGTATGGGATTTAAATCCCTATGATGTGTGATAGCGGAACGAAGTATAAATGCAATGCCGTATATTGAGAGAGCCACGAACACTAATGGGTTGCCACAAGGAGAATATTATGTAAAGAAATCCCTCAGGAACAGTACAAACTAACCCTCGTTGGCACTATACGATTCAATTTACGCGAAATCCCCAAAGAATTAAAAAACACCCGGTCTCGATCCATAGGCACGGCAATTTTCTGCTACGATGGATGTTTGACATTAGTCTCGTACAAGCCGAAACCCTCTAAGATGGTTTACCTGTTATCATCGTGTGACTAAGAAGGCGTCATCAACCCAACAACCGGTAAACCTGAAATTATAATGTATTTTAATCAGGCTAAAGGCGGGGTGGACTTACGATCAAATGTGTTCATCTATATCATGTTCAAGGAAAACTAATAGATGGCCAATGACTATGCTTTATGGAATACTGAACATGGCATTCGTCAATTCTTATGTCATATATTATCACAATATTCTTACGAGAAATGAAAAAAATAAGCACCCAGTTATCTGAACCGTGGATGATGGAATGATAAAATGAGTATATTTGTAATGAGCTTCGCTCATCACAAATATACTTCCAATATCTCTTCAATTTTTTTTTATTTCCGTTACGCGTCCGTGTTTATGTCACAGAAACACATTATGTGTACCAAATTTAAACTTAATCGGTCCAGTAGAGCAAGTCGATGCAAATTGGCTGTGATAGACAGACAGAATTATTATGATCCTATAAAGGGTTTTTTTTTTTTTTTTTCTCTTTATTGGGTAAACTAACAATATCACAATAACAAATGCTTAAGTAGTATTATCCAACAAGTTAATAATTGTGATATCCACACCGTTTACCACGGATAGGTATACATAATTCATTGAGAGTAGGTAGTATTTTTATATATCAACATCTACACTACATACAAATGTAGTGCATTTTTATACAGTTTTATAATACATACTAAATAAAGTAAAATATGAGCACAGGTCAACTTAAGCCAGGTACTTGTCTATTAAGTTTCTTAAGTAATAATTGTTTGTATGCGCCCACCGAATTTCCATGAATGTCTATATGACTGAAGTTGATGTTATAACAGTCAAGTATGCGGCAGATAGGTGAGCGTTTGCCAGCATTAGTACGCGATGTACGTATCGCGAATGATGGAATTGTACGACAAGCTCGTGTATTTATTCTGGTAGGTACTTTGTAGTTAATATGATTGATAACATCAATGCAGTCATATTTATTATGGCAGACGTCATACAAAAACATCGCCTGTAATTGTAGTCTCCTAGATTTTAGGTCTAGGAGCTTATATTTGAGTAACAATTTAGGATAAGATCGGTAGCTGTGACAGCATAGTTTGTAGTGTACGCAGCGAAGGAACTTTTTTTGCACTCTTTCAAGGCTATCAGAGTATTTCGTATACATTGGGTCCCAAATGGATACAGCATATTCAAGTTGTGAGCGAATTAAAGTCTTGTAAAGATGCAAATATGTATGCGGACGTTTAAAATCATTACTACTTCGTAAGACAAAACCATACATTTTATAAGCCCTACTACAAATACTATCAATATGTGCATCTAGTGTTAGCTTTGCATCTAGCGTGACTCCAAGATCGCGTATGGTCTGTACTCTATCAAGGCAATGGCCGCCTATGGAATAAGTGAATGTACTAATAGATCGCTTCCTAGTAAATGTGATTACTTTACATTTGTTGAGACTGAGTTGCAATTTATTATTAACACAGTAGTTGTTAAATCTATGCAGGTCTTCCTGAAATTTATTATGATCATTAAAATCATTTATAGTTTGGTAAATCTTCAGGTCATCTGCGTATAATAAGAATTTACAATGTTTAAAACAGACATTTACGTCGTTAATAAAAAGAATAAACAGCAAGGGGCCTAAAATAGAGCCCTGTGGTACCCCGGACGTTATGAGTACCATATCAGACTCGTACCCATTGACAACGACCTTTTGCGTTCTATTTGTAACATAAGATTTGAACCACCTCCAAAGATTACCCTTTATACCATTAAAGGCAAGTTTTTCCAGTAATATCCTGTGATCCACCCGATCAAAAGCCTTTCGAAAGTCTGTATAAACGCTGTCTGTTTGCTTGTTATGGTCTAGATTATCAAATAATTCCGAAGTATATACTGTAAGATTAGTAATAGTGGACCGTTTACAGACAAAACCATGTTGTTCCGGAATGACAAAGTTATGCAATAGAGGATATATGGTATTATGCACCAGCCTCTCCATAAGTTTAGATAATGTGGGTAGAATTGATATTGGGCGATAGTTAGCAATGTCATCTTTTGGACCTCCTTTATGTATTGGTGTTATTCTGGCAGACTTCCATACGGCAGGAAATGTGCCCTCCTTTAAACATTTGTTATATAATATGGCTAAGGGCTTGTGTATGGTTACGGCGGTGTTTTTGAGGAAGATCGGGGGGATATTATCCAGTCCTGACCCTTTAGTAGTATCTAGAGCCTTTAGTTCTTTAAGGACGTCTGCCTCTAACAAATGTATATCACTAATAATACTACTATTCGGAAATTGAGTATCTACGTCAGCTATGTTGTCAATACAAAAGGAGTCCGGCACATCCGAGGGCTGGAAAACGGAGTGGAAGAAAGAGGAGAATAGATTACAGATGCTTTCAGGGTTATTCGCCACTGTGCTACCATGGTGAACGCTAATTGGAATGTCAGATTGGTTTTGACGATTTTTTATGTACGACCAAAAAAACTTCGCGTTTTTAAGTATGTCATCCTCTACTGAATTAATATAATTGTTGTAACATATTTTTGATTCTTTTTTAAACCTATCCCGAAACAAAGAAAATAAAGAGTAATCTGATTTATTTTTGTATACTTTCCATTTGGTCCAAGCCTTGTTTTTATTTTTAAAAATATGTATCAATGATGGGGTAAACCAGATGGGAAAACTAGTATTTGAGATACGTTTAGTTTACGTATAATGTCAAAAATATTTTCGTAGAAAACGACAACACTTTCTTCGGCGGATTTATTATGATACAGCTCACACCAATCAATTTTCAGGACATCATTATTGATCAGCTCATAATTAGCACTTTTAAAACAAAATCTTATATGTGATTTAGTGGCCATAGGCTTGCAAAGGTCGCTATCAATTGGTACTAAGACATAATAGG
Source organism: Herminia tarsipennalis (assembly GCA_945859575.2). Taxonomy (NCBI): domain Eukaryota; kingdom Metazoa; phylum Arthropoda; class Insecta; order Lepidoptera; family Erebidae; genus Herminia; species Herminia tarsipennalis. Next base: position 23,480,506 of record OX243834.2, on the reverse strand, counting down.
GAGGATGGTGTAAGTCGGGTGGAACTAAGGTGATAGGCGCTGAAAATCTTTTGCTATTGTATATGTTTGTAAGGCATAAATCGAGCAATCTATTTATGTTATTTTTAAAAGTATTTATTTGTATGCAGTCCACGGCGGACATAAAGTTTAGTAGGTAAGAATATGGCGGCGCTAGATTGTTCATATTTGTTAATTTCATTTGTGTTCCGTCAAAAAACCAATCAAGATGTGGTAGGTTGAAATCACCGATTAAATAAAACCTGTTATAACTATTTATCTGTATTATCTCTTGTATTGTATTTAAAAAGGTAAGATACGCATCAGAATCAGTGCCCGGTGGTATATAGACGGTGCTAATTAAATAATGAGATTTACCAATGCGGATTTCCAATAAAATATAATCTATTATGGGTGGTACAATATCAAAGGGTATGAGGCGGGGTGCGGGTGCGCAGCGCGCGGCGCATAGCGAGCGCAGCACGGCCACAAGCACTCCGCCGCCATCGCGACGCCCGGTTGCAGCTCGATTTCGATCGCATCGGAACACATTGTAGCGAGAATCCACAAATTCGTTATCAGTTATGCCCTCATGCAACCAAGTCTCAGTTAGTATTATAACGTCATAATTGTGCGATAACATGTTCATGTATATAGTATTTAATTTAGTTCTTAGTCCACGGCAGTTTTGATAGTATACAGATAGAGTGTTGTTATTGAATTTTTAGATTATAATAATAAAAATGTTTTAAGCACAGATGTTTACGTTTAGAGTCAAGATAGATATAGGCCACATAATGTTGAATAAACACACACATTACAAAAAAAAAGGCATTGCCGTTGTTTATTAAAATATATAGATGTTATTAGTCTTATCTGACTGCCTATTATTAATAAGTTGATAACATTTAACGCCCACACATGGGAATCGATTTTATAGTGTCTCAAAATATATATAGTGTTCATATACAGCATAATATTACATATGTTTATATAAATATACTTTTTGTCATTGTTACACATCAGATTACACCGGTAAGAGCATTGACATAATATATTCTTGTACATATATATCGAAGGGTAAGAGTGAAAAAAAATACATGTCACGCTATGTTTGTTGTAAATATAATTTTTAACTAGGGCAAGATGATCACCATAATAGTATATATCGTTACTAAACCATTTTAAGGAATTTATTGCCTTAATACAGATACAACATGAGATATGGGTTTTGTTTACCTGCATAGTTATACCTAAAATTGTAATTAAACTATTTAACGATGGATATAATAATAATGCGATGCTGTAGCGTTGCTTCGTGTCATTCATATGCTGTTTACTTGAATCGAGCGATGTCCTGGGGCGATCTGACTGCGATAGCAGGAGAGGTGTCCGTCTTGCGTGCCAGGATGGTTCCATGTTTGACCCATACGTATTTATACTCGTTCTTCTTAGCAGCGTCCCGGCATTGACGAAACAACATCTTATTATTTAACGTTAAGTGTTCGTTAACGTAAATGGCAGCGGGCTGCCCGGGTATGGATAAAGAGGTTGAATTTAACCCTTTAGCTGCACGGCTGGCAGCGATCACGTTGTCGCGTAGTGTTCTGTTTGCAAATTTTACTATAATGTTCTTTGGGCGCCGATCGTTCTTGTCAGCGTGAGGCATGCGGTGAATAGCGACTATTTCCGATGACTGTATTGGATGCTTAATTACGTTACCCAAGCGTTCGATCAAGCTGACGAGATTTTCATCCCTTCTATCGGGAATATTAGAGATTTCAATATTGCACTGTCTACTTAGCTGTTCCATAGCGTTGATTTTATTTTCGAGACGTTGAATTTGAGCCTCAGAGCCATCATGATCACATTTGTTTTGTTCAACTATTTTCAATCGGCTGTCGAAGACGTCCTGTCGTTCATTCACAAAATCTAACGATTTCTCCATATCAGACAACCGTCCGTTAACTTCGCCCAAGGATTTATTCAAATTAATAACATCTGTGTTAAGTTTTAACACGTTGGTATTTATTTCGGTTAACGAACATGTAATCTTTGACAGCTCGCCAGTTAGCATTGTATTTACTGCCTTAGCAATGCTATTTGAGATGCAGTCAGTGATGCTTTTATTCCAAACTCGCATTTGTATATCAAATTTTTCTTCAAAAGCATTCATATTTTCTTTGATAAAAAGATCCGGCTCACTTTGTTTACGTTTTCGGGTAGTTACGAAGTCTTCGCTACTATCTTTTTGTAACGATGCAGGAATATTACCATCCGAGGAGAAGGTATTCGGTGGTGATCGTGTAGTCATTGCGGGGGATACACAGGTGCGAAAGAGTACAAATTATCGCGTCGTCCTTGCGCCTTTCGGTGAGGAAGGAGGTCCCCGCACCGTTACCGTCGGAAGATGCTACGCGGGAGCAGGACGGTGATTGTTTAATAATTGCTTTCTCACTCAGTCCGCGGAAGTATAGTTCACAGTATTCACAACACTATATTAACGCACTATGACAGTTAATTGCATGCAGTTAATTAATTAGCTAGCGAAACATTAAGCACAGAGTACCACTCTCAACGGTTGCGAAATGAAAGGGTTCCGGTTTTTTCCTAATAATATAACTGATTGCATTAACAATAAGTAGGAAATTGGAAATAACACATATATCAATTAAAATCAGAGTAATTAAAATAAAACCAAACATACGTCGTCGCAAATTCCGTGCCTGTGTTGCGAATTTTTTAGGGGTGCACAGACGTCCATTATTCTCTGTAAGGGCGGCGCACAGACCTGGGGGCTTAGACAAATGCCACACACTTATTTTTCCGCACACGCTAACGATAAAAAATATATGCATTTGACATAAAGTTGACAATACGTCACGGGACTGCTGCTGAATTGGTAGACCAAAGCCAACAGTAGCGTGTCGGGAAAAGTTAGCATCTCGTCCCAACGTTCATGCTCATACAAAATGTCACAAACGGTGGACAAGTGCCAGACTTTGACAACACAAACACGACTTTTTCTGTAACGCTTCACGTTTATTTTTCTTGAGCACGAACCCTACCGCTAAGGAGGCAGGGGTTAAGGTAGGGAATCATTAAACTTACATTGGCCCAAAACCCACAAGACGGTTGAAAATAGAGAGCGAAATAGAATTAACATCAGCAAAAGTTTAATAAATATTATTTAAAAAATGGCATATAATTTTCCGAAAAACAGCTAGAAGACGTCTCAACATATTGTCACCTTAATGCTTAATTGCCGGTCATGTTTTATGTTTGGACGTTGTTGTCCATTGTAACATCCGGTCAAACATAACGTGTCGAGCAATGGAGCACCCTCATCGCCAGCACCAGACACGAAGTGCTCCACATTTTGCGGAACTTATAATAACGGTACATACATACATCACTATACATTATTTGTATTATTTTATAGTTTTTTAGGGTTTCGTAGCCAAAATGGCAAAACGAAACCCTTATAGTTTCGCCATGTCCGTCCATCCGCAGCTTAGCTCAAAGACTGTTAGTCCTAGAAAGCTGTAATTTTGCATGAATATACATATTACTTACGCCGACAAAGTGAAAGAATTTTGTATTTCAAGATTGGGGCAGGTTTAAAAAAATCAAAAGTACAAAAAATTAAAGGTACCCTTTAAGTAAAGTGATGTGATTTTTTTTAAACCTGCCCCATTGTTTGGGGTATCCGAAGATAATAAAATAAAAATGAAAAAGCCTTTATTTGATCCTGCTACATTTCTTCTTTAGGTACTATCTATAACACTTTGTTTGAATTATTAGCCGTCGGCGGCCCACCCAGTGGCAATGCCCGGAAGCGATGTTGTTGCGTTCCGGGCATTTCACACCTACGCAGCCCCTGGATATACACAGGGTGCCGCGCCTTCACGGAAGGCCGCGGGCGGGGCAGATTACCCCGTACGCCCGCCCGCAGCCCCACCTAAAGCGGCATCAGGCGCAGATGTGCGCGCCGACGCCTCCCTGTTTGCCGGCGACAGAGCTGATCCGCCAGGGAGCTCTCTTCCCTGACGCGCTCCGCCGCCTCGTTCTGCGAGATGACGTCCTCGCAGAAGGATGCGACCGCGTTCCACGACCCCTCGCCCCTGACCATGGAGAGAACTACGGCCGGCAACGAGAGGTCACTTTCGACCACTGCGGTGAGAACTCGACGCTGCCCCTCCTAAGCTGGACAATGTTAGAGGATGTGTTGCGCCGTCCTCACCGCAGTCGCAGTGGTGGCAGCCGGGACTCGGTTCCCTCCTAGCGACCGTGTGCAAGTATTTAGGAAGGAAAGGGTCCCGAGCTGCCGCCCTGCCCACTCCTCCAGGACCGGCTGGAGTGCCTCCACGGTTCGAACACCTGCCCGTGGAGCCACCAGTCGGCCCTGCCAACGGGCCATGATTGCCCGCTGGGCCTCACCGCGCCAAGCGCGAAGCTCCTAGGGCAGGGGCACCGAACCCCCTGCCCGAACAGCCACCGCCCGCCGGCCAGACAGCCAGCCAGCTATATATGGTCTATCGAAGACAAACCTTTTCAGAAACCGGCCTGCTCTACAGGCTGTCTAGCTTCGATTACGGGGCTGATTCTTGAGTTTATAATCGTCGAGAAAAGCATGTACAGAGTTTGTAGTAGGATTATCGGTCTATATCTTTTGGGTCTCCCTTCTTATATATTAAAATAATGTTGGATTCGGACCATTGTGCAGGCGTTTTAGAGCTTTGTAATATAAGGCTGAATAGATCAGCGAGCGGTGTTGCCAGTAAATGATAAGCTGTTTTTAAAGCTTCGTTTGTTATGTTATCTGATCCAGGGGATTTTTCTTGTTTGATCCTTTTTTTTGCATCCATGATTTCAATTTCGTTAATTGTTTTTATGTTATCTTCGATAACTTGTTCAATGTGGTTTTCCTTCATGTTTATTGTTTTTATTGTGTTTTTATTTTTTAATGTAGTTAGTTGATTTTTATTGCTATATAGGTTTTTGTAAAAATTAGTTGCTGTGTTAATGATGTCTTTTCGATTGTTTAGGTCTTTGCCAAACTCTTTTAGAACTTCTATCCGGGTTTTGCTTGTTCTGAGTTCTAAAAGAGTTTGAGAGAGGCCTTGCCGTAGTTGGGTAAAAAATAGACCATTCTTAAAAATATACGCATGGCAAGCCGGAAAATTCAAATGACTTATGTTGGTCCAAAACCCATGAAAGGGATAAACAAAAAAAGCGAAATGGAATTAACATCAGCTAAAATATAATAAATATTATAATAAAACTGTCACATAATTTTCTTGTAAAGCAGCTTGAAGATGTCTCAAGATTTTGTCGTCTCAATGCTTCGTTGCCGGACACGTTTATGTTTATATTTTGTCGTGCATTGTAACAAAATACATACATAAAGTGTCGGGCATTGGAGCACCCTCAGCACTAGCACCAGACACAACGTGCTCCAAGCTTTTATGGAACAACAGTAAGTGTAAATAAAAGATCATTTTATATTTTTATTTTATAAGCATTCCTAATTTTTTTTTATTAGTTTACATAAAAAATAAACCGGTAAATTCATATAATCTATGTTGGCCCAAGCCCACAAGAGGGTTTAACATAAAGAGTAAAATAGAATTAACATCAGCAAAAGTATAATTAATAAAATAAAAATTGAAAAGCAGCTAGTCTTAAAACAGTTTGTTGGCCGAGCATGCAAAAAAAAAACATAAATCGAATCCTACATCAATAAATATACAAAAATATTTATAAAAAAATATCTTAAACTATTTTCAAGCGATACTTTTGTTAAATCCCTATTTCTCAATTCAAGTGGTATATCATTATACATTTTTGGAACCCAATATTTTCTACATCTTTTGCCAAAATAGTTTTTATACTCGTAAGTAGCTACTTCAAAGCATTTATCTTTGTTCCTACTCGGTCTCTGCTGTACATAGTATGTATAATAATATATAATAATATATAATAGGTAGGGGTAATCTGTTACTTTCACAATTCTAACATGTAAGTGCTTGGGCGTTATGTTAATTTTGCATTATTTAAAAGAATACTTAATAATCACGTTTCTGAGTTTCTTGTTTGCTATAAACCTATTTTATGACTAGCCTAATCGCCATATATACTACTACCGTGATTTTTTTCACATACCCAATATCAACCATTTAGCTAGCGGGGGTGGGGGGTCACTTGAACTCTTATAAAAATTTGCACTTTAAAACCTAATATTTTACAACCGGATCCCTACGATGGAGTAGGTGACCAAAAATTCACATTTCTACTTTAGATATAGGAAAGGTACCCAAAAAAAATGTTTTTAAGATTTTATTATATTCAGAGTAAGTAATAGATATGTGTACCCATGCAAAATTGCAGCCTCCTAGCACTAACAGTCTCTGAGCAAAGGTGCGGACTAACGAACGGACAGACGGAAATGGCGGCGAAACTCTAAGGGTTCCGTTTTGCCATTTAGACTACGGAACCCTTAAAACTGGACCATTCCAAAAACGTGGTCAGCATGGGTAATATAAACCAAAACCGACAAGTGAGTTGACTTAGGGAGCTAAATAGAATAAACATCAGCAAAAGTATAATAAATATTATAATAAAACTGTCACATAATTTCTTGAAAAGCAGCTAGAAGACGTCTCAACATATTGTCATCTAAATGCTTTTGCCGGTCATGTTTATGTTTGGACTTTGTTGTGCATTGTAACAAAAGTTCAAACATAACATGTCGAGCAATGGAGCAACATCATCACCAGCGCTACACGCGACGTGCTCCTCCTTTTACGGAACTTATAATAACGGTACGTACTTACATGACAACTTCATCCTTTTGTATTATATGTATTACTACGTTTTTTAGTGGTTAAAGATTTACTTTTTCGTCTAAGCAAATAACCTAGCAGAGACTACTGTCAGCGATAAGGTCGCCTATTGTATATGTGCATGTTGTGGAAGCTATTTTTTTAGTTGGTTGACACAAAACATAAAAAGTGGACCAATCTAAAAATGTAACGCATGGTTAATTTAAAAAAAACCGAAAAGTTCAAAATGTAACTAACGTTGGCCCAAAAACCCACAGCAACAGTATAATATCATTTTTTTGAAAAGCAGCTAGAAGACATCTACATATTGTCATCTCAATGCTTCGTTGCCGGACACGTTTATGTTTGTATGTTGTTGTGCATTGTAACAAAAATACAAACATAAAGTGTCGCGCAATGAAACACCCTCATCACCAGTACCAGACACGACATACTCCAAGCTTTTACGGAACTTCAGATAAGAGTAAGTATAGTTAAATTATAATTTGACATTTCTAGATTACAAACATTCAATTTTTGTAGTATACTGTGACATTGAAAACAATCATATTCAAAGTCACCAATGTGTATTTTTTATGATTTAACATATTCTTTATCGTGTAAGCAGCTTTTATATGTGTGTAGGTTATCGAAGCTATTTTTGAAGTGAAATCTTCTTTAGCGGTGTTGTGCACTTTTTGGGATGAGAAAAAATGTTTAACTCGCGTCAGGATATTCGTAAGACGAAGGGAGAGTAGACCGCCGGCGCGGCGTAGGAGAGGAAGTAATATCCCCTCTCTTTCTACCGCGCGGCGAAAATGTATGCCCACTCCTGCTGTTCAATGTGATACCACATAGCCCATAACCAGCGGTTGATAATAACGCTTATGATATATTTTTTAAGTTGTGATTGCTTAGTAATCTAAAAGTTATGCAAGAACCATAACTGTCACCTAATCGTTTGGATTAACCAAACGCTTAGGCAATATTTAACGACCGAATGCAAGCTAAGCAGCAAGCAAATACTAGTAGTGCATACATATTGGAATGTGCTGAACAAGCCCTTTCATTTGATACGCAATGTGGCATGGTTCAGATATTTTATTTTTTATTTCAGGACTTTATGCTCCCTAGAGGGCGCCATATTAAATTCAGTGTGACGTCACATATTCTATAACCAGTAGACTATTATGGTGATGTTATGAGGGAATAGATGAACCTACATACATATAGGGCTAAAACATGTATCGCTTTTTTTGGCCTTGCCGTAGTTGGGTAAAAAATAGACCATTCTTAAAAATATACGCATGGCAAGCCAGCCAGCTAGAGGGGTAAACAAAAAAAGCGAAATAGAATTAACATCAGCTAAAATAATAAATATTATAATAAAACTGTCACATAATTTTCTTGTAAAGCAGCTAGAAGATGTCTCAACATTTTGTCATCTCAATGCTTCGTTGCCGGACACGTTTATGTTTATATTTTTCGTGCATTGTAACAAAAATACAAACATAAAGTGTCGGGCATTGGAGCACTCTCATCACTAGCACCAGTAACAACGTGCTCCAAGCTTTTATGGAACAGCAGTAAGTGTAAATGATTATTTTATATTTTTAGATTAAGCATTCTTAATTATTTTTTTATTATTTTACATAAAAAATAAACCGGAAAATTCATATAATCTATGTTGGCCCAAGCCCACAAGAGGGTTTAACTAAAAAAGTAAAAAAATAATTAACATCAGCAAAAGCATAATTAATAAAATAAAAATTTGACATCATTTTCTTGAAAAGCAGCTAGTCTTAAAACAGTTTGCTGGCCGAGCATGCAAAAGAAAATCATAAATTTTATACTACATCAATAAATATACATAATCCTAAAGTTTATGAAAAATTATCTAATAGTGAGATTCTTAACCTATTTTTAAACGATCATTTTGTTAAATCCCTGTTTCTCAATTCAAGTGGTATATCATTGTAAATTTTTAGAACCCAATATTTTCTACATCTTTTGCCAAAATAGTTTTTATAAGTAGCTACTTCAAAACATTTATCTTTGTTCCTACTCGGTATCTGCTGTTTTTAAAATTTTCGTTACAATATTTTTTTAATGCTATCAAAAATACCACCTTCTCATGGGCTGACAACATATTATATTCTATGAATAACTCTTCTTAATTACTGCTTTTGCAACGAGTTTTTGTATTTTTGTCCACCAATAGTTTAATGAACCTTTTCTGTAACATTTTTATTTTATCTAGGTCCGAGTTAAAAGTATCACCATAGCTAGACAGACCATAAGAAAGTAGCGAGTCTACCAACGCGTAATATAACTTATACATATTCGCCCTATTTAATATGAAGCTGAGATGGTGAAACTGCACAAGCACTGCTCGCAGTTTGTCGCATACGTTTGATATGTGTATTTTCCACGAATCGACTACGAGACCCAAGTACTTGTATTCCTCCACCCCCTCAATGTTTGTGCAATCACATGTTACAGTATCGCATGCGCTTTGTAAACACAAAAGCTATGTCCTTTTATGCATGATGTGTTATTGAGATAAGGCGACCGTAGAAACATACATTTGGTTTTATTTTATTTATTTATTTGTTGACTTTATGCACAAAATATTGTACAAAGGCGGGCTTAATGCTAACAGCATTCTCTACCAGCCAACCTTTGGGTGATGTAACATAAAATTATATAGGTGCAGATTGTAGACAGCCAATGCTAGTTATTTAAGATATATACAATTGATTATAAATATATATATATATAAATATATATATATATATATATATATATATATATATATATATATATATATATATATATATATATATATATATTTATATATATATATATATATATATATACATACGTATACTTAAAAACATAACATACATATAAAAAACATATACTAACTTAAATACATTATATACAAATAAACATAAACTTAAATTCATAACATACAGACATACGTTACAGTCATTTATGTGGCTAACGTTGAGATTCAGCTAATCCATCGAGTAACAGTGTACGAACTTTCAGCTTGAAATTGAAGCGATTAGAAGCCATTCTGATTTCAGGGGGCAATGCATTCCAGTAAAACAGACTGTACAAGGAAGGAGGATCCGACGAATCCAGAAGAATGAGTAGGACATAAAAGAAGCATATTGTTGGAAGAACGAAGCTCCCTGCCATGGCTGGAGCACAAGTATTGAAAATTAGAAGATAAGTAAGAGGGGCTAGTAGGAGAATTAAGAATTGAATAGAGAGTAGTGAGAACGCGCAAACTACGGCGCTGACGAATAGGAAGCCATTTCAGTTCAGAACGGTAAGAAGACACATGGTCAAACTTACGGAGATTGAAAATAAATCGAATGCAATTATTTAGAAGTCGATCGTATTTATTGAGGAGGTCTGCATTCAGGTCATGATAGCATACATCACCATAATCAATCAGTGGAAAAATCAGCGACTGAATGAGCATTAGTATGATTTTGAAAGGTAGAAAGTTCTTCAGGCGGTATAGACTCCGCAGGGTACCAACCACTCTTTGACTCACGCTAGTAACCTGAGCTTGCCAGTTGAGGTTGGTGTCAATTAAAATACCGAGGTCCCTGACCGAAGAATTAAAAGGAATAGTAGACCCGTTAAAAATAATTGGTTGCAATGTGTCGAGGTTAACTCGGCTTAATATTCGTTGACTGCCTACCACAATAGCCTGACACTTAGATGGGTTTACTGTCAGGCCAAATCTGTCAGACCAAGTCTTGATAGCATCAAGATCAGCATTTATCTTTGTGATGGCCTCGGATAAATTGTTCACACTGGCTTGGGCATACAACTGCAAGTCATCGGCGTAAAGATGGAACGCACACTGAAGAACCTTGGTAATAAGATCAATAAAAATAGAAAATAGTAATGGAGAAAGGATCCCGCCTTGAGGAACACCAGCCTCGAGATCACGCCACCTTGACATAGAATCATTCACGCGCACAGACTGCTGGCGCCTCCGAAGATAGGACGAAAACCAGGCTAAAAGGTTTTCTTTAAATTAATAACCGTTGTCTTAAGCCAATTTTACAATTTTGTCGAAGTCCTCGTGGAAATTGTTTTCAATGGCCTTCAAATCATTAGCTGCATTTAAAAAGCAGGTGTCATCTGCATGCATATATACAGAATGACTTTGAAATCAGTCGACAAATTGATACGGGAGTATTAATAGTTAGTACTTACATTATGCATTGACAAATTGCGAATTTATTGACATATCTATTATGGTTTAGTAAACTAAAAGAATCAGTACATTATCATTATTTCCATATGTCTAAAACTTAAACAAATAAATAAAATAATCAAAGTTTCAAAATCATACGACGCGCTATAAAAATCATAATATTAATGTGGTATTTTAGATTTAAGAGTTCATTTTTGTATCCGTGTTATGTCGTTTTAAATAGTTAAGATTATTATGCATGCCAGATGTAGGGTTTATTTTTTGTAATGACGATGTATAGCTAAAGGTCGTTATGTGTACCAGATGTCAGCAAAAGAGATTTCTTAAGAATTCTTGGTGCCTATATGTCAGACAATGGTGATTTAATGGCATCCTTAAGTATTTTAACGATTTGTAAGTATGGCGCCAAGTAGTTTTGTGGTGAACCGATGAGTTTTTGTATCAAATTTAGAATAGATATGGTCTATAGAATTGTTTTAAGTTGTTAAAGTAAGGGTATCGTTAAGTAGGGTGAGAGGCCCAGGTAGTAAGTAATATTCAGATGGTTTAATGTAAGTTTAGATATAAGTCATCAGTTGACGACGAGCATCAGTCGTAGATGCACACGACGTATAGTTAAGTAGATTTAAGAAGTAACTTTAAATAAGACAATCACTTGTCTACCAAATAAAAGAAGCACATACACACTTGTGATATTTCTTTGCCCTGTGATTCCACTAATTATTAGTATCACCAACCACCACCGATTACGATACTACATTTTGGGGGCTCGTCCGGGATCACAGCAAGCTAGAAAATTATAAGTGTGCGTAAAGACGTGTTGGTATTGCGCGCCATAGTTTTGTTGAAGTGCGCAAAGTAGTAAGTCATGGAGGGTGAAGTTGATCAGGTTGCAAGAGGTGTAAACGCGGTAGTGCTGGAAGACGACCAGCTGCCACGAATGACAGTTCCAGAGCTTAAGGAGGAACTCAGACGACGACATCTCAGGGCGACGGGTCGCAAACCCGAGTTGTTGGCGAGGCTAAAAATGGCACTTCTAATAGAACGGGAGCACATTTCTGACAATGAAGAAGAAGCAGACGATGATGAAGACGACGATGAAGACGACGGTAACGACGACAACGACGACGAAGATAATATTGGAAACTAAAGTAGACACAACGACGTAAGTCCCTTGAACCCTATTATTAATAAAAAACATAACGACGACGATGACGAAAACAATACACCCGTAATGCTAAGACGTAATGAATCACGGCGTGTATTGTGGACCTTTCAAGATATTGAGGCCTCAATCAAAAAGTTTAGCGGTGATGGCCACACTAACATACGAGGATGGTTAAATGATTTCGAGGAAATAGCAAAACTTTGTGATTGGAACGATGTTCAGAAAATCATATACGCTAAAAGATTGTTAGAAGGATCGGCAAAATTATTTGTTGAGTATGAAAGGTGTGCAAAAACGTGGAGAATGTTAAAAGACGCACTGACGAAAGAATTTGAAACAACAGTGAATAGTCTGAAAATTCATCGGGAGTTGTGTAAACAAAAAAAGAAACACGATGAAACGTTTCATGAGTATACCTATAAAATGTTGCGGATTGCAGCCCAGGCCAACCTCGAGGTACGTACAGTAATTCAGTACATCATTGAAGGTATTCCCGATGATGCTATAAATAAATCACTATTGTATGGGGCGCAAGATATAAACCAGTTAAAGGAAAGATTTTGTCAGTATGAAAATATGAAAAATGAAATGGCAAAAAGCAGACGACCTACGGAGAAAAGAGGAGAAAAATCAGGGCGATACGAGTATCAGGAGAAAAAAAAGACGGGAGATCAAACGTTGGTAACTAAGCGCTGTTACAATTGTGGCTCAATAAATCACGTAAGTCAGGCATGCCCTGAGAGGGGGAAGGGCAAAAAGTGTTTTAAGTGCAATGAGTTCGGTCACATATCTGCGGAGTGTAAATCTCGGGTTAAAGATGTGTATATAGTGTCGCGACCTAAAACTGATAAATATCAGAAGATAGTGAAAATTAAGGACCATAAGGTTTTAGCTTTAGTAGATACGGGTAGTGATTTAACGTTAATGAACGAGAGCGAGTATGAAGAGTTGGGTTCGCCTCCGCTACAAAAAAATCAGGTATGTTTCGAAGGGTTGGGGTCAGATGCAAATGTAACACTAGGTTCGTTCACCACTAGCATGGTAGTAGGGGTTCATGAGTTTACTGTCAAATTTCATGTCGTACCGAACGTTATACTAAAACATCGGGTTATCCTCGGAACAGACTTTTTGAATTTGGTCGAGCTTCGCGTTCGACGAGGTGAGGTAACCTTTTTTAAGCTAAGCGATGACAATAGTAACGAATCTGAGCTGCCGCACATTTATAAAATTAACCTTATCGAAGAAAATAAAGAGATCGATTTGTCGCACATTAAAATCGAACACTATCGAGAAGAAGTCAAGGAGATTGTTACCAATTATAAACCAGAAGCCACGCGTGACGTCGGTATAAAGGCCAAAATTATTTTAAAATCCGATAAACCAATAGCATCGCGACCACGTAGATTAGCTCCCTCAGAGCGCAAAGAGGTAAACGATTTGATGAATTTGTGGATGGAAGAGGGAGTCATCCGACCATCCAATTCAGAATATGGGAGTCCTATTGTTGTAGTCAAAAAGAAAGACGGCTCTATTAGAGTGTGCGTAGACTATCGAAAACTAAACTCGTTAATTTTACGACCCCTCTCTCCTTTGCCGTTAATAGAAGACCAGATAGACGCATTAGCCGAGGGGATCATTTTTACCGTTCTTGATTTAAAAAACGGATTTTTTCACGTACAGGTCGATGAAGACAGTCGGAAGTACACAGCTTTTGTTACGCCTGACGGTCAATTTGAATTCCTTAAGTTGCCATTTGGATTATGTATTTCTCCTTCCATATTTCAGAAATATATCAATTCGGTTTTTAGAGAATTGTTGCGGTCAGGTATATTAGTTATTTATATGGATGACTTAATTATTATAGCTAAAACAATGGAAGAAGCCCTTGAAAGATTAAAGATGGTTATTACAGTCGCTGCCGAGTACGGATTAATAATAAAATGGGAGAAATGTCAATTTTTAAAGGATACCGTAGAGTATCTTGGGCATATTATTTCAAAAGGTACAGTAAAACCGTCGGAGACGAAGACGTTAGCCGTCCGAAATTTTCCCACTCCGAGTACAGTTAAGGGAGTACAAAGTTTTTTGGGATTAACGGGATATTTTCGCAAATTTGTTCCTAGGTACTCGCTTATAGCACGACCATTGACTGACCTACTGAAAAAAGATAGTCAATTTCAGTTTGGGGCAATAGAGATGGAAGCGTTTGAGAAATTAAAGACTATTTTAATTAATGGGCCTGTGTTAAAATTATATCGTTTAGGGGCTGAAACGGAATTACACACGGACGCATCGCGTTTAGGTTACGGCATAATGTTAATGCAGAAAGACTCTAATGACGGTAAATTTCACCCAGTCCACTATGCTAGCGGTAAGACGACCGAAGCAGAGGCGAAATATAGTAGTTACGAGTTAGAGGCGCTAGCCATTGTAAAAGCATTAGATAAATTTAGGGTCTATTTGTTAGGTATACATTTTAAGATTGTAACTGATTGTCAAGCATTTGCTGCAACGATAAAAAAAGAAAAGTTATGTTTACGAATTGCAAGATGGGTATTGTTATTGGAGGATTTCGACTATGAAGTAGTACATAGGCCGGGTAAGAGTATGATGCACGTAGATGCTTTGAGCAGAAATCCTCTCCCAACGATTTTGTATGTATGTGAGAATGACGCTGGCTTGATCACGCGGTTGAAAAGTGCGCAAGAGAAAGATAATGATCTAAAGAAATTGATAGGCGCTGCAACACGCAATGAAGCCAACGGATTCTTTATGAAGAATAATTTACTGTATAAGGATGTAGCCGGTGAGGCGTTAGTAGTAGTACCTAAGAGCTTAGAGTTACAAGTAGTTAAGCGAGCGCACGACCGAGGACATTTTGGAATAAGCAAAACAGAAGCATTAGTTAAAAGAGACTTTTGGTTCGAAGGAATGCGTCAAAAAGTAGAGCAGGTAGTTTCAAGCTGTTTCGATTGTATTTTAGTCGAGAAGAAGCAAGGTAAGCTAGAGGGATTATTGCATCCTATTAGCAAGGGCGATGTGCCTCTTGACACTTACCATATTGATCACGTGGGGCCAATGACTAGTACGTCAAAAGCATATAAATATATTTTTGTAGTCGTTGATGCATTTAGTAAATTTATATGGTTATACCCAACGAAGACAACGAATACTCACGAAGTACTCCAAAGATTACGTATTCAATCTAGTGTCTTCGGAAATCCTAGACGAATTATTTCCGATCGCGGGACAGCTTTTACGTCCAAAGATTTTCATGAATATTGTGCTAGTGAGAAGATTGAACATTCCTTAATTGTTACGGGGATTCCACGGGGAAACGGACAAGTGGAGAGGGTAAATCGCACCCTCATTCCACTTTTATCAAAAATGGCTGCTCCAACAGTGGACAATTGGTACAAGCATGTGAGCGCCGTTCAAAAATATTTAAATTCAACTCCAAATCGTAGTACAGGAAGAGCGCCGTCCCGATTGTTGCTCGGAGTTGAACTTCGACTGAAGGAAGATGTAAATCTCAAAGAGCTACTCGATCAAGAATGGGCCACGCAGTTCGAAGAAGACCGTGAGGAGTTACGACAGGCAGCAAAGAAACAAATTGAGAAAAGCCAAGAGCAAAACCGGCGAGAATTTAACAAAAATCGTAAAATCGCACCGACTTACGAAGAAGGAGATTTAGTGGCCATTCAGCGAACGCAGTTTGGTACTGGACTAAAGCTAAAAGGGAATTTTTTAGGCCCTTATCAAGTTACGCGGGCATTGCGAAATGAACGCTATCTAGTTGAAAAGGTAGGCGAGCATGAGGGCCCGCAACATACATCAACATCAGCTGACCACATGAAACGGTGGGGAACAGCAGTTGAATGCACTAACATTTGAGGGCAAATGTCATTGCAGGATGGCCGAATGTGGTATTTTAGATTTAAGAGTTCATTTTTGTATCCGTGTTATGTCGTTTTAAATAGTTAAGATTATTATGCATGCCAGATGTAGGGTTTATTTTTTGTAATGACGATGTATAGCTAAAGGTCGTTATGTGTACCAGATGTCAGCAAAAGAGATTTCTTAAGAATTCTTGGTGCCTATATGTCAGACAATGGTGATTTAATGGCATCCTTAAGTATTTTAACGATTTGTAAGTATGGCGCCAAGTAGTTTTGTGGTGAACCGATGAGTTTTTGTATCAAATTTAGAATAGATATGGTCTATAGAATTGTTTTAAGTTGTTAAAGTAAGGGTATCGTTAAGTAGGGTGAGAGGCCCAGGTAGTAAGTAATATTCAGATGGTTTAATGTAAGTTTAGATATAAGTCATCAGTTGACGACGAGCATCAGTCGTAGATGCACACGACGTATAGTTAAGTAGATTTAAGAAGTAACTTTAAATAAGACAATCACTTGTCTACCAAATAAAAGAAGCACATACACACTTGTGATATTTCTTTGCCCTGTGATTCCACTAATTATTAGTATCACCAACCACCACCGATTACGATACTACATTAATGTATTGTGTTGTATAGTTTATTGCATTTTACTAGGTGAATATTGTTGTCACAGTTTGATAATGTTACTTAGGTACTAGTTAAGAAAACGATTTACTTTTGAAAGTAAAGATTCTGCGTGATAAATTACGGCCATTCTTTTCTTTCCTTTGTAAAACATGTATACTTATTCATTAAGTAGCAGTAAATTGGCCAATATTTAAGCACATAAAGTTTTTACATCGTAAGTGGATGCTTCTACTATGTTGTGCCCATTGAGGCTGATGTATCCGATCTCGTGTACTCTTCTAATATTATTGACCTCTTTTTTTGCGTCAGTACTCTAATATGGTGTATAATACAATGGTGGCAGCACCTTACCTGCATATACAGTTTATAAACAGAGAAACATTGTAAACATTGGCAATTTGAAAAGAGTGGCCACGAGTTTTTATTGCCTGTTCTTTTCTCGGGCTTTACCTATTGTTTGCGAACAGGCATTACCAGTAAATGTAGAATCGACTTTTCACAAGTGTAGTATTTTGCTTCCTAAGTGAATAAATCATTTTTATTTTTATTTTATTTTAATAAAAACTGACACTTAAACACCGTTCACGGACCCGAAATCTCGCGTCGCCTTCCGAACAACGTGGTCTAAAGTGATCTTTAATACCCTGTTTCATGTTAACGATCTATGTGTGTGCTTGGCTACGTATGAAGGTTACCTTCTGTGCTCTCGGTGTTTTGTGTAATGCACTCCCGACGACAAACCCGTTCTGGGATTCCGGTCTAAAGTGATCTTTAATACCGACATCGATACTTTTACTCGAAATCAATCAAATGCATTCTCGAATGTAAAGAATAGATTTTTTTACAAGTGTTAATAGTTTTATAGAATTAAACCATTTTAAAATTTCTAGTACGCTCGCATACTCTATCTAGCATCCTAATAAACTGAGGATTAAAGGTTGCTATTGAGTACATTTTTAACAAACTTTATTTATTTATATAAAGAGGAATTAAAAACACAAATCATACTTACATTAATACCAACATAGTATGCGAGTCACTTCAGTCCCCATAAGTACAAGTACGAGTAAATAATTACCAGTATGTAAATAAAATAAGTAATGATCATTATCTACGGAAACGTCCCTAACAGGCGCGGGCGCGTGCCAATCGTTGCTAATGTAAATAAACAATTTCACCAGTGTGACGAAAGCTTAATGAGGTGACGGTGGTGTCATCGCGTGCACTAACTGTCAAGTGATAAGTTTTGGAAGATGCCTGTGGAGACGAGAAGCAACAGTGAACCTATCGATAACCCACAACAATTAAAGGGAAACGGAAAATTGTGCACACCAAAACCAACCGTCCTTAGAGAGGCAACTAAGTGCTACTCAAAACCTTTTGGACTTCGGTAAGTAGTCTTCATGTTTCCACTCATGCCCAAGCAAGAAGAAAACGTTGGACTGTCTGTATTCATTTATGCTCACGGAAACAAAAAACGGTGAGCATGGAATTACTCACTAGATACTTACGTATTTTTTTTGTATTTTAAAGTATCATCATCAGCCTATCGCAGTCCACTGCTGGAGATAGGCCTCTCCAATTGCACACCACCTTGTTCTATCTTCGGCTTCTCGCATCCAGCTCCTGCCAGCCGTTTTGCGTTAATCATCACTCCACCTGGCCTGAGGGCGTCCTACACTACGTTTGCCGTGCCATGGTCTCCACTCAAGAACTCGTTTACCCCAACGGTTGTCGGTTCTTCGGCAAATATGGCCAGCCCACTGCCACTTCAGCTTGGTAATCCGGTGGGCTATGTCGATAACTTTGGTTCTCTGCCGGATCACCTCATTTCTAATTTTGTCCCTAAGAGAAACTCCGAGCATAGCCCTTTCCATAGCCCGTTGAGCGACTTTGAACTTGTGGACTAGCCGTACCGTCAGTATCCACGTTTCGGCTCCGTGTGTCATGACGGGTAGGACGCATTGAATAAAGACTTTAGTCTTTAGACATTGTGGGATCGACGATGAGAAGACTTGACGTAGCTTACCAAACGCTGCCCAACCCAACCGAATTCTGCTGTTCACCTCGTCCTCGAAGTTGTTTCTACCTAACTGAAATGACTGCCCGAGGTACACATATTTTTAAACAACTTCGAGAACGGCGCCGTGCACCGCTATCGGTTCCGGTAGTACATGTTCATTGAACATGACCTTGGTTTTATCCAAGTTCATCTGTAGGCCGATGCGTACAGAGGAGTCAGCCAGGTCATTCAGCATCAGTTGCAGGTCCTACAGCGTTTCCGTCATAATGACAACGTCATCTGCAAATCGCAAGTGAGAGATGTATTCACCATTGATGTTGATGCCCCGCCCTTTCCAGTGCAGCGTCTTGAACATGTCCTCTATTGCATTTGTGAACAGTTTCGGGGAGATAACGTCCCCTTGCCTCACTCCTCAATGCAATGTATCATATAACATTAAAATTTTGTTGTTCTAATTAAATGTGCTATAAATTCTTGGATATACGCAGGTTTACTCATTTAAGTTTGTCGACTCAATTCAAAGTCATTCTGTATACAAACGACTATTTTGCACCACATTGCACATGCTGTTCACATGCATTATCTATCCTATGGGACCGAACACGGAGCCGGTGGGTACACCACAACTGACGTGAGCCGGCTCGCTACATACACCATCAACAACAGTTTGCAGTGTTCGATCCGTGAAATAAGCACTGTGCCGCTTATTCAGCGGCCCTGCGATCCCACATTTTTTCATGGCATGCTGCTTCACAGCTGGTTTAGTTCCAATGTATCAAAAGCTTTTTTGAAGTCTATGTAGACAACCACCACCTGCTTCCTTTGGTCCAACGCGTCGTTGATGTCGTCAGTAAACTGCGACACCCGCCCGCTGCTACGACCCGCCGGAAACCATGTTGTCCATTTTTAAATATTTTATTTGTTATTAAAAAATGACTTATCTGTCCAAAAATGAACATTTAAATTAGTTTATCGATTATGAACAGTATACCTATACTCGTAGGTTTATAGTTTGTATACTCAGTATGTGGGCCTTGTTTATATATGTATAGGTCTTATTAAGGCTACTTTTAATTCGTTGGGATAAATTCCCTGTTGGACACATAAGTTTATTATTAAAGCAATTATGGGGCTAATCTCATTTGTTGCAAATTTTATATCTTTTATTCTAATATTATCAAATCCCAGGGACTTATCACAGCATAAACTATTTATAATTTTAATTATATCCTCCAGTGTGAATAGTAAACTTACGTAATTGAAGTCATACTATAGACATGGTACAGCCAACGAAGCTTGCTGAATCCTAAAGAATCTTATCACACCAAATAAGTATTGTGCATCTCCAGTAAAATGAAGCATACTAAATTAAAGCAACAATTGGTGTGTGAAAGTACTATCTACATTTAATGATCTTCTGCTCATTCCTTAAGGGAATTGGGTGTGATTTTAAGTATCGTATTTTAATTTACAGTTGCGGAATGAAAATGTTCGTCACATGAAACTCCAATTTTTCTTGAACCGAATCAAGGAACAATAACCCCAATATGTGAATGTTGCCAAAACAATAAAAGGTTTACTCAGATTAAAATATATATAAATATATGGAACCTAGAAATAAAATACTTTTTCGTTAAGAAAGTAGAGGTAAACCATATGCAAAAAAGTTTTTATTTCAAGGTCATAAACAACAATAACTGAGAAAATTAATTGACAGTTTCTTAATAGACAGTTAGGATAGCATGGCTATTTTGAAATGTCACGCCCCCAATGGGAATTACTAACAATAAACGACTATTTCTAGATTCGCGTAAAGAGAACATGATGGACCAAAGAAAACATGAGTGGCAAAAACGATATTTTGACGGACCCAACACTGCTACCTATATCTGTCTTATTTTAACACATTATTTGCACGTATTTCAATCAGTGGCAGAGAGTGATAGGGGATAATGAGACAGATATATACGTTCTTTCTAAAATTCATTTGCATCGATTTTTCCACGGGAATAAGATATTTTCCTGCAGTAAAACGTAGCCTATGTGTTAATCCAGGGTGTCAGCTAACTCCATGCCAAATTTTATTAAAATCACTACAGCCGTTTAGACGTGAAGGAGTAACAAACATACACACTCACATACTCACAAACTTTCGCCTTTATAATATTAGTGTGATAAATAGTCATGGACCCAGCACACTTCCCTGTGGGACACCATATCTAATAAGCCGATTACTTGAGGTATAAGTTTCTTCATTTTTAGTCTGAAAATTGTATTTCGTAATGTGTTTTTCAGGTTTTTAATTATTAATATCTCCTTAAGACGCTGACAACAGCTACTGAACTTCGATGTTTTACTATTTTAGCCACGCCCACTATTTCTCCGTTGTCCTAGTGCCATTGTTAAAGGACGGTAATACAGCGAACTACCAAGACAGAAACAAAAGGACGCGGTCAATAATAAACAATGAACCAATAGATGGCGCTTTATATTTTTGTTCTGTATGAAGAACTAGAAAGAAATTAGACAGGGCGATTAAAATAAACAATAAATATATTTTTTACGTTTGTATTTTTAATTATTTCAGGAGACTTTATTTGCTATGAATTTCAAAACAATTATACAGTCTTCCCGTGACCACGGCCGTTGCAATACGGTCGAAACGTCGGGCAATAAACAAGGTATTTTACCTTAAATCATTCACGCGATTAAGACCCGTAATATATATATTTTAATAATGTGTACAAATCGCGAAAGTTTATCAACAAATATAAAAGGAAGAAAAATGAAACTCGAAAATATATTAGCAACATTTTAAATATTTTCGCATAATTATAATTTATTTGCTCTCGGAGATTTGCCGGAACAAACAGACAGACAAAAAAAAACTGTATTTTTGGTATCAGTAACATATATCCATAATAATTAATATATATGCAAAAAACTGTTATTTTGATATTACAAACAGACTCTTCAATTTTATTTATTTGCACAGATAGTTAATAATTAATATTATTTTTTATTAATAATATTATTATTTATTTGACATAAGGTAAATTTAGCGCTAAAAAAAAATTCTTCCAAGTTTGAATGTCCTCCAAAAATTTATAACATACCTGCTACAGCACAATAATTGACTGGTAAATAATTTTAGTCACTGGAATCACTTTCAATGATAAATTTTAAATTGCACATCCTACACAAAAGAGTGAACTTCGACAGGAATCCATTTATGTTTTCTCCTTTCAAATTAATGTGACTTAAATTACAACCCAAGGGTTCAGGGGTAAGGGCCAGAAATATTCTGAAGATTTAAAAAAAAATACGATAATTTTATTCGTCGTCCGATGTGGATTTTTTATTGTGCAGGGCGACTTGTAGCAGTCTAAAAAAATACTAAAGCTTATCTATGCGTAAGTAACTAAATACTAACTGCCAAATTTTATCTTCGACAACCAATACCTGTTCAAGATAATAATATTTACCTCAAGTTTAGGAATATTAACAATGGATTCAACTGTCTCAGATACCTTTGCCGATACTTCAAACCAGTGATGGAAAAAAACTATGACTCACAATAACATAAGAAGTATAAGAACGATCATGAGGAAGTTTCATATCACTTGGGCAAATTGTACACATCTCATTCTAGGTACTTACCTGGTAACATTTTCTGGAGGAATTATAACATCACTTTCTGATGTAACTGCAACAGCCACATTTTCTAATCTGTACAAAATATTTATTACATTTAAACTTAGAAAAACTTTAACTTTTTTTTAAAATGGATAAAGCTACAAGTATTTTAGGAATATTTTCCTATTAGGCCAGTTCTAAGATAGTCGTAGGTCTATGCAAATGTGATAGTATAACATTATACTTATTTGTGACTATTTTTCTAATATGTAAAGGGGATCCTCTTTGTCCATGTGGCGATTCTTTTTGTATAATATAAATAATAAAATTATTATCTATATTAGTATGTAGGTACTTATTACAAACGTACTTGTGAAAAACTTTCCGAAGTTTTACCTGCTTCTGAACTGTTCGTCAAACGTCTCTTTTTACTGAAAAGAAAATTAATGTTTATTCTAAAATATTAAAAATAAATAAAAAAATTGAATAGTCGAACCTAGGTTTCGAACTCGATACTTGATATTCTGAATCAATGCATATACCGCTAGACCAAACGAGCGTCACAGTTGCAGATGAATTTTCGCTATACGTTGTACAAAACAGTTTAGTGTATCTTTTTGGTTTGGTTTCGATTTCACTTCTGTTCGTGCAATATTTTGTCAATATTACAATATGAAAAATGTAATAATTACTTTACTACTTCCATGAGATGTTTTTGTTTGTTGGTATAGAAGCGCTTTTTGCTGGCCTCCGACATTTTTGTTTGTTTCCCAATTATCGTAACAAATATTTTTAAACTTAGAACTAAATATATTTAAATTTACAACTTAGATAGTATAAATTTATAGTATATTTATTAAACTTATATTCTTTACCACAGTTTTGATTTTTTCAAACAACAAACAAAATATGAAGTGAATGGATAGCGAGGCAAAGCGACATACATCCGTCTAGCTGCGCGTCTCTGCGATCACTGTCAGATTGCTTATAAAAGGAAGAGAAGCGCGATCACGCAGCGCTCGTAACTAATTATAAACCATAAAACAATTAATTACTTGAAAATAAGTCGAGTAGTCGAAAATAAAAAACAACCAGATTCTGCATTATAACATGATACGTTATTGTTATTAATTTTACCAACGTACGTTGTTAAGTAATACAGATATTTTTGTTAGAAGATCATTTTAAGAGGTTAGTTTGTAATTTTTTTTTATCGAGAAAAAAAATCAAATACGTGTTTTGAAGACAACAGGGTTCTTAGAAATATGTTCAAGATTAACATATATTTTTCTGCCGTCACAAACTACGTAGATTTGGCTAAAAAATTGTTTAGGATAAGCCTATTTGGCTCTTGTCATCGCCTTAACAGATCCCTTTTCTTCTTGCTACATGTCCGTATACCTCATTTTGGTTTACTGTATACTTTTACCAATAATTGCAATTTAGGGAAACAGAACAAGTCCTTAAAATGATCAATAAATTTATTATATGCTGAGTTTGCATCATCCGTTTCATAAATCTCTGAAAACGTCAAAGCTTCCATACAATTTTTGAACTTTTGAATGTTTTACGGGGTCTATTTAAGTTTCGTTCTGTACCTAAATGTGCAACTTTTTGCACTGGTACTTTCATTAATTGGGTTGTATGATCCGATAAACCATAGTCCAACACCTCGCCTTACATTGAGTTTAAAAATCATGGACAAAGTTATCAATACAGCTATAACTAATAAGCCTCGTTGGTTGGTGTAAGGCCAGATTTAAATTAAAATTCAATATTAAATATTCCAGATCTAGAGTGACTTTATTAGGTTTTAATATGTCTATGTTAAAGTCACCAGCTATTAGTATGATATTATTAGAGATTTTCGAAATAAGCTTAAGTACTGTTTCTAGCTTCACATAAAAAATACTTAAATTATTTTGTTTACTATACAAACAAACAATCACTATCCTAAACTCTATCAGTTCTATTGCACAACATTCAAAAACATTAACTAAAGATATATTGTTACTTCAGGTATTACTTTAAACCTATGTTGATTCTTAACAAGAATGCAACTTCCACCTTTTTTACAACAATTTCTAGAAAAAATATGTCGCTAGAGTATAGTTTTGTAGATTCAAATATTGCTCCTGTCCTGACATCATAAAATCCTCAGATATGCAAATAACATCTACCATTTTTTTTCGTCTGCCAATTCCTCAAGATTGACTAGAAGAGAATCAGATCTATTCAGTAGGCCTGCAATATTCTGATGCATGATATATAAGGATTGGCCGTTATTTAAGAAAAAAATGGTTATTTATTTCGGAACAAGTAAATTTTTACTCTAATTATCAACATTATTTGTGTTGGTACCTACAATTTTCGCGTCTGGTGTCAGACATCATTTACATGATATGTATTAATAAAGTTGCAAATGAATAGCTTAAATAACTTTTGATTGTTTTACAGGTATAGGCAAGCGGAAACATCAAATAGAAGAGGAGACAATCAATGTCCGCATAACACAGGACAATGCTTTCACTGAATACCTAATTATTAAAAAAAATGATATTTGACCACGAAATGAGAGAATGGAATTAGTAACAGAAAAACTTAAGTAAGAAGTACATATTGCTTGGTTAAAAAAATTTAAATTAAACCTACTTTTAAATTTTTATTATAAATAACGCTCGTGCCGACTTTAATATTTCCTATCATTGATTAAGGTGATGTATGTGATTTTGACCTGAATGTCGATCTGGGGCCTTACCATGAACTCTTATAACAGGTCAATTTTAGACGGAAATTAAACTGTCCTGCTATTTTCGAACAATATTTTGCCAAAAAGCAGGCGAGTCAGTGATGACTTAACTTTTTGTCAATTCTTTGCATTTGACAGCAGGTTAGAAACTGTCACGCGCCTAATTTAAACCTTTAACACTTGAAACTCGTAAATTGAATTGGCCTGCTGCCAAATTTGGCAGCTATGTTAAACCAACTATAATTGAAATGTTTAACGTATTATCAATACAATACGTAATATAAAAGTAATTATTGACATATTTTTGCGATAGCAGTGTTAATGGAGCTGTATAATTCATGTAAAAAGTGTTGTGTTTCTTTGTACAAAACTCAATACCTACTTACTTATATGTGCGATGAAGATAAGTTCATGTTTCTCAAACAGAATTCAGAATTCATTCTAAAGCCATCGAACAAAAGATGTTTAATTAAAGATGCTGATGATACTACCTAGTACCTAGTAGTAGTAAATCATGCCTAACACAGAAAGAAATATGACAATAATTACAATAATTTGAATGCCCAAGATGATTTACGAGTAAATGTACTTACATGAAAAGTGTTGAATGTACAAACTGTGATGACATGTAGAAATAGACAAAAATAACTTATAATGAATATTATTAATATTGAATTAACAATCTTATGAATTTTCTGTTAATCAAGAGGTAGAGAGCACAAAATTCTTAGGTATTAATCTTGACTATTACTTTAACTGGAAAATACATTAAAAGAGTGTCTAAGATAGCAAATTAAAATTATATTCCTATGCATTTTATATGCACAAACAGTGAATAACCAATTTAGTGTAATCACTATATACCATGCATGTGTTCTTTCTAGATATGGTGTCATCTTTTAGAGCAACTTAATAGAAATTGTAAAATAAATCCTTAAAGCTCTAAAGAAATGCATTCATGCAAACTGTAGAATTAAATTTACCTGCTGATTCATGTAAGCAATTAATTTTGCTATTAAGTGCATACATACCTACTAATAAAACTTTATTGAATAGGTAGTCTAAAAGTAAAAAAATATTATAATCAAACATCACAAATGAAAAAAGTACCTAAATAATAAAAACTATTCTCTGTATAGTGTCTCAAATACACAATCATTTATTATAACAAGTGAGTGTAGTAGGTTGTTATACTTATGTAATACATAGTATAAATAATAATACTAACTAATGTAATACATAGTAATACTAAGTATAAATAAAATAAAGTCAAAATCAGAATCCAATTCAATCTGTTATTTACTATTATTTTACTTTGTAATATATTATTGTTTTAATTTAATATGTAGGTTATTAAAAAACAGTGTTACTACTTTTGTTAATAAGTTTGCATACTGATGACAAAAAGACCTATTGTATTATGTAGCTCCTATATAAAAATGTACAGAGGTACCTAGTCATATTCACAAAAATAAATTGATTTGATTTGTTTTCAAATTTACTTTAGTGTGAAATTTTGAAATTCTTAGATAAATTCGTTATGCGTTATCAACTCAGTAAAGAAATTGTACAGAAATTGTTAAAGAAACTCAGTAAAAAACTAACTAAATTATGTAGTAAGCTCCAAATTTGGCAGGAATGTTAAGTCTACAAAATAATGATGTTAATGCCCATATTTAATAAAAACTTGAACAAATGTAAGTACTGTGTTTTATTACTATCAATAGGTATACCATTGTTGTCTATCCATTTGAATTCAAACGGTATCTTATTATCCTTATCTTTGCTAAGCTATGTATAAGCATGCAATTGATGTATAAATAGTTGACCTCCTAGCAAAGAGTATTTTAATTTAGAGATATTATAGTGCACAAGTATTTGGTATGTGAAGACGCGATGTGTAAATTCAAAAATACAATTATTGTATTTGTAAAGTCTTTGGCAAGAAGTGCCTATAAAAATTACTTCAATACTATAGGGTTGTCCATACTAATGGATTTTCTAATGGTCTCGATAAATTGTACTAGTAACGATTTTGTAGTTAAAATTTTAACAATATTGTAGCAATAGAATAGGTACACATAGTATTGAGATACCATGTATAAAATCACATTAAGTAGCAGGTAGGTAAGTACAACTATTGATAATTTTGCTCATCAACAATAAGTATTAAGTACTTCGAATTTTCGGTAAGTAAGTAAAAAATGTAGTAGGTACTTATATAGAAAAAATGCAATAGTATCAAGAGAGAATGCAATATAATTGAGATTGAGAGAGATAAAATTTAAATACTTTTCGAGGTCACGACAGTCTTAATAATAATAATAATATGTGCGTATACTTATATAAATATATTTAATTTTTGTGGTTTATTCTGTATCTGGGTGTTATTTATCTATAATATGTATGTATTATTTATTTAGAAATATTTACAAGTTTACTAGGTATATTGATTAAACTATTAAATACTATATTTAAACTAGAAATTAAGACTAAATAAAACTAAAATATTTTGTTAATTTGTTAATTTTTGTTAGCTATATTTAAAAATGTAATTTATATGTATTTAATTTTAATAAAGAGAATAATAATAATACTCTATATTGTACACTAAATATACAAGGACAAGGTGGTATACATTGTATAACTTACATGTAGGTACAATGGTCGGCCTTATCGCTAATAGCGATCTCTTCCAGGCAACCTTTGGATGGATAGAAACAAATTATCTACAAGAAATAAATAGCGGTAGTGTACGGCATGAATAAATAATATAGGTATATTATTACATTTAGCTAT
The DNA here is from genome assembly GCA_945859575.2 of Herminia tarsipennalis. Taxonomy (NCBI): domain Eukaryota; kingdom Metazoa; phylum Arthropoda; class Insecta; order Lepidoptera; family Erebidae; genus Herminia; species Herminia tarsipennalis. The sequence goes on along the minus strand of OX243834.2, from coordinate 23,452,536 downwards.
ATACATATACTTAAGTATAATAATCTAAACTTATCAAGTAGTCAGATAATGAGCCTTCAACATCCTTTTAAACGATACCAACGACTGAGCACGTCTAATAGGCAGAGGCAATGCTTTCCAAAGTCTTGCTGCCTCAACTGTAAATGATTTGTCATAAAATTGTGTGGAATGCACTGGAATTTCCAATCTCAAATCCTCCGATGACCTCAGGAATCTCGAATGTGTGTCATGCAGGAACTTAAAACGTTCTTTGAGATACAAGGGAGTGAAAGGATTAAAAAGTATACTGTACAGCAATGAAAGAATGTGAGTATTCCGACGAAGACGAATTGGGAGCCACTTGAGCTCATTACGAAATTCTGAAACGTGATCATATTTGCGCAAGCAAAATGTTAATCTAATACATAAATTTTGGAGACGCTAAAGTCTGTCAAGTTGCTCCAAGGTGAGGTCAAGATAGCTGGCATCAGCATAGTCAAGTATAGGTAGAAGAAGAGACTGTGCCAGCGCAATTTTAGTGGTAATGGGGAGAAAGTTGCGGAGTCTTCGCAAAGACCCTGTAGATGCAAATAACTTACGGCTGACTTCTTGCAGTTGAGGACCCCAAGATAAGATTTTGTCAATGAGAACGCCCAAGTTCTTTACAGTGTCGCTAATCGTTATAGAGGTATCGTTGAGTGTTACTTGTGGCAATTGGTTCCAATCGATTCGCGAAATCATCCTCGGGCTACCAACTACGATAACCTGAGTCTTCGACGGATTAACCTTCAGACCATGGTGGTTGCTCCATTCACATATACGCTCCAAATCCGTGTTAATAATTGAAAAGGCTTGTGGCAGCTGTCGCAGTGGTGCTTGTGTGTAGATTTGAAGATCATCTGCATAAAGGTGGTAGGATGAAACTAATTGGTTAGAAATAGCATTTATAAAAAATGCGAAAAGAATAGGAGAAAGCACGCCACCCTGCGGTACACCAAACGTTACATCGCACCAACCTACCTATCGATAATCTTTCAATAGGTATGCACACATCACTATCTTTGACATGTAGGTAAGCTCGTGCGAAAACGTATCATCCCCAAGGGAATTCATAACTTAATTCTAGTGTCTACATTATTTATATTAGTTTATACAAATTATGGTTACGAACTTTGTTTAATTTATTTAAAAGTAAAGTTATGAATGTTTAGGTATTGATTAAAATAATTATTTATTAGCACTTGTCCTTCAAATGTATGTAGTGTAGGTAAATTGAGCAACGTAGATACATGATACTCTGTACTTGCACTATAACTGGTATTTATTTTTCGGGCACTAGATCTTCAAAATTCTTATATTACTACTACTACATACTCAAAATTGTGATAAGAATATCACAATTTTGAGTGCGGCAGTGGCTATTGATTGATTGTAGTGTCCGACCGACACTGGTTTTTACGACTGAAACCGAAACCGAATTTCGGCAACGGTCTCAGTTCCAGTTTCGGCAAAAACCAAAACCGAAACTTCCAAATAAGTATATGTTTTGAGCGAAAAATAAAGAAAACGTTATTATAATCAGTCAGTTTTATTTTTTAATCTTTAAATCATATAGCTCTACAGTCTTTGACATTTTAAATTATTGGTAATCAAATCCAAATTAACATAACAACCCTTCATTTAAGGAAATATTTTAATTGCGCCTTAAAAATACTTACAATAGGTGAGCGGTTTATTTGAGTAAGTAGACTAGACTAATTTTTCTATTAATCAATAACTAATTTTTCTATTAATTCTATTATGCAACTTCTGTGATTAAATTTATGTCTTAAAGCCATAGGCAGTACGTTTTGTTAAATCTTTATCTAATGTCAATAAATGGTCGCATTACACTGGCTACCACTGGTATATTAAAAAAAAAAATGTTTGCATATGTAGTGTATTTAATCTTATTTTCGTATAAAGTGTGTAGTGGGGATAGAGTCTGTTCTTCGATTAAGTCTAATAAATAACAACAGCTTTTAGAAATGAAAGAACGTGGATAAGCTATGTAAGAACGTGGATTCTTCATTATTTTTAATACTGTATATTTCGGAATATCTGATGCCCGTTGTTTTTTTGTCTCCTCAATTATTTCACTGCAGTCTGAAGTTGATTTCATTTGAAGAGATATTGTTGATGGTAATGTTTTACGTTGAGATAAAGTTTGGATATATGAAATGGCACTGTTAGATGGATCTTCTACTTTAAATATTATTTTTGAAGCTTTCGATGGTCTTGATATTCCTGGTTTGGTAGTCCCACAATTTACAATTTAAAATGGTGAAGAAGAGACTGAACAGCAATCAGGTTTAATGGGTGATGTTAACTGGCTTACTAATTTTAGTTCTGTCTGGACAGCTTTACTTCTAAATTTGTTTGTTATGAACACTTGTATTGATTTATCAACTGATTTTGGGTAGTTCATAGGCGGTTCCTGACATTCTTCGATTGTTTGCATAACTTTAAATAAAGGGCACATTATTATGTACCATGTTTATACCAATATCCTCAAAAAACTTTGTTTGATAGGTAAATACTAAGACCCATAATCCTTTGAATTACATTTTTAATTGGCTTCCCTTTGAATGTAGATGATGTTATACTAAGATGTAGGTAGTAAGTATTACGTAAATACCTGATCTTTATGATGAAATGCCTGCGGATTCTGATTATTTTGGTGGTTTATTTTTGTCTGCTTTTTCACTTTCTTCAATCAATAACCTTTTTTGTTTCTTCACACAACTGAACGACCATATGTTGGTCGTTCAGTTGTGCTACATGTTTGTTTCCATTTGTCTGGTTGGCATTCAAATCTTGTGGGCATACACTCAGGTCTCATGCGGACTTTTGAACTTGAATCCATTACACGATATTGAATGTAATTTTCCATGTAATTGGGTAACTGAAACAAGAATAATTGCGTAAGTAAATTAATACTAAGTACAAATTTATTAAGTATATAAGTATATTTATTTCAATAAGTATAACAACAACAAAAAATAAAGAAATTAAACCTAACCTCAAAAGTAACCACCACTGTTAAGGTTAATTCCCACTATATGTACACAAGATACAATACATCACGTCATACTTAATCACTATATAAAGCAAATACTTACGTAGAAAAGGTCTTCGCAGAAATAAATCACGGAATTTAAGGATATAGCTGCTGGTTCTCGTCTAGCAAGATTCAGCCACATATTTCTGTCTATTTTCTTCGTCGGAACATTATTAAATAACTTGTTCGGAGTTTTTATCGACGTATTATTACACTAAGGTACTGCACACCACCGATATACATTTGGATTCATGATTATCGCAAAAAAGAATTTAAAATCCGGATCAAAACAAACATTACACAGAGAGTTTACGAAAGAGTGACGTCTATTGATTATAGCGTTTTGAAGGCGTTTTGGTACGAAATTTAAATTGCAATTTCAAAAAGTTTTTTTTATTACAAAATCTATATTTTATGCTGAAATAAGAAGTATTTTTTAAATCAGTCATCATGCTTAATGACCAACTGCAACTAACTTACACAAACTGCCATAAGTGGAGTGTTGCAACATATCTAATGCATACTCTTCCTTCGTCATATAATTGTCTCCATTACTGTCATGACATGTTTTGTATGACATGTCTGACAATTTCTTTACGAATTTGTTTTTGATTTTTCTCATAATGCTGTACAACAAATAAGAAAGTGAATGGAGTAGGTAAGCCCCATCACCTACTATCGGGACTATTGTAAGACTTAATGTTAACAAATTCTGTTACTGCCATTGTGAAAGATGTACACAACAATCAATTGTAAGATGTAGTGAAATGAAAGCTTAGATTGATTAGAGGACTTTATTTACAGAAGAACTTAAAACTAAAAATAAACCTAGGAGTCGTCGGTAGAGACAGATGCGGGGTCGGCAGAGAGAGATGCGGCGTCGGTAGGTAGAGATGCGGTGCCGGCAGATAGAGATGCGGCGTCGGCAGGCAGGGATGCGGCGTCGGCAGGCAGAGATGCAGCGCCGGTAGGTAGAGATACGGCGCCGGCAGTTAGAGATACGGCGTCGGTAGGTAGGGGTGCGACCTCGGTAGGTAGAGATGCGGTTCGGTAGAGAGAGATATGCAGCGACAGGTTCGCCGTTCGCCGTCGCTTCACTGTTCAGTTTCGGAGAACTGTTTACTCTTGGAGAGCTGTCCTTTCTCTTCTTTTCTTCAGATTTTTCCTCATAAAGAAATCTCTCTAGAAGCATTCAAAATTTTAAAGCGTATCCTAATTCAAATTTAGGATTTACCTAACCAAATTACACACAGCCAGTTTGGAATTATAGTACATACTATTTTTATAAAAATACAAAGAACTCTTTGCTCTCTGTTGTCATAAAAACCATGAAAATATTTGTCGAAATGAGAGATTTATCAAAAATAATTGTTTACAATAAATATTAAAGAGATATTAATGTTAAAATAGCGAAATACCTACATAACAAATGGAATATATACAGAAAAGGTACGAATTAACACTACAAGGATATAAACTAAATAACTATACCTAAGAGGTAAAAATTATCACTACAAAGAATAATATTTACACATAAACTACTAAGACAAACTGCCCTTGCTCAGCTTACTAAAACCATATAAACACTAATTATTGAGTAATTATTATAATCTACAACATAAATAAGTAAAAATTCACTAAGTTAAACCACACTAAAACTAAATTAAAATGACTAACTTCAACCAACATATAAATCATCTGAGTGATCAAATTAAACAAATTTTAGCTAATTACCAATTTAAAAACGGTCTATTTACCAACACCGAAACAAATTACAAAACGTAAACCAAGAATCAAGATATCTGAATAATTGTTATATCATCGCGATAAAAACTATCCTATGTCCTTTTCCGGAACTCAAACTATCTCCATACCAAATTCCATCTAATTCGGTTTAGCTATATAATAATAATTTATGCATGAAAGTAAAGCTACAACAATCTTATCATCAGATACATTTACATAAATAAATAACAAACAACACAGTTGAGTATTTGTCGGAACTAAGTTGAAACTGTGTTTCAGGCAAAAAGTAAAAGTATTTCAATAAAACACATTCCGAAACTAAAACTAAACTTATTAACTAAAAATAAGAACTATTAAACTAGAAAATACTGACAAATAAACTAACATTTATAAAAGTAATTATTAGAGAAAATTGGACTTATTTATTTTAGTACTAATAATAAGTCCTCCGTCTGTTCGTATGACATGTCTTTTAATTGCGAATATATATTTTTTTAGGGATCCGTACCTCAAAAGACCCTTAAAGGATCCCTCGTGTTTCTTTCTGTCCATCTGTCATAGCCAATTTTCACCGGATCTACTAAACCGATTAAGTTCAAATTTGGTACACATATGAAATTCTATGGCCCAATTGGGGGGCAAACAACGAAATTTAAAAAAAAACTGTTTACCGTTATTTTAAAAGTTATATAGAAAAACCATGGAAATAGACCACCCCCATTCCCCCCTTATCTCCGAAGCTACTGAGCCTAATATTTTGGAAAACATACAAAAGATAGATCTTAACCTATAGATTACAAGAAAACCTTTAAGAAGTCTGGGTTTTTATTTTTTGGGGGGAAACAAGTTTCGCGAACTGACTCGTGTTAGATATCAAATGAAAGGGCTTGTTGCCAGGATGTCTAATATAATATTTTTATAATTAAAATTTGATAATTAGTTTAGTTTTTCAGGAAAATCTATGAAATCAGACCATTCCCCCCGCCTTATATCCGAAGTCTAATATTTTGGAAAAAAAATACAAAAAATAATCTTTAGAGAGTAAAAAGAGCCTTAATCTTAAGATTATAGGAAAACCTTGATAAAAAGCTTGATGTAAGGGCGCAAATATGTATTTTGTTTTGGTTATATTTTAGAAAGTTCATGCAAATCGACCCCCTCTCACTTTGAAATTACTGAGCCCACAATTCTGAAAAAAAGTCGTGGTATAGTGTGAAAGTAATGTGGTAAATTAGAAATTGTGGATCCGATTCCCACCGAGGTTAAATATACCCTACCATGTTGTACCTATTGACGTAGATATCACAGGCGTACCCAGGATCATGGCTCAATATGTACACAGGGGGGGAATGTATTAGACAACCCCCCCCCCTGGGTCCACCCATGGTTGAATACCAAGTCTTCGCTTTTCCAAAATATTAGGCTCAGTGAGATAAGGGGGGGGGGGAGGGGTTGGTCTGTTTTCTTTGTTTTGTTGAATTATTTGGATCTGAACCCGATGCCGATGTGATTTTTAATATCTATATTGAAAATGTAAATTTACGTGATTTTACAGTCCCGAAATACAGACCATAATAATAATAAAAGCATTTATTCAGTTTAACACCTTACATTGTCTTTATTAAAATATATATATTACGGGTCTTAATCGCGTGAATAATTTAAGGTAAAATACCTTGTTTATTGCCCGACGTTTCGACCGTATTGCAACGGCCGTGGTCACGGGAAGACTAGTTGAGCTCAGCGTCGCCTCCGTGAAGCGCGGGTTTCGGAAACTACCCTCGCTTGATTTTTATCACTCACTCACACTATATGGGTTGCCAAAGGTTCATAAAGGTAACGTCCCACTACGCCCGATCGTAAGCCAAATTAACTCGCCTACTTACGATCTAGCGAAATACCTTTCTTCAATACTGCAACCTTTAGTGGGTAAAACGACATCGTTCGTAAAGGATTCTCGCCATTTCGTGGACATCATCAAGAGCATGAAAGTGGAACCAGACGAGGTGATGGTGAGTTTTGATGTGGAGTCACTATTCACCAACGTTCCCATTCAGGACTGCCTTGAGGTCATCGAGAGAAAGCTGAGAGCAAACGATCTGTCCAATGAGTACATTGTTTTACTTAAAAACTGTCTGGAAGGCAACTTCTTCATCTACCAGGGACAACACTACCTCCAGATCGACGGAGTGGCCATGGGCAGCCCAGTGGCGCCGGTGATGGCCAACATCTGGATGGAACATTTTGAGGAAACAATTGAGCTACAATTGTCCCAGGTCAAACTGTGGAAGAGGTACGTCGATGACGTGTTCTGCATTATGAAGGGCGGTAGGCAGGAAGTAGAACAATTTGCTAAAGACTTGAACTCCAGACACCCTAAGATCAGGTTCACTTTTGAAATGGAGATAAACAGATCGCTAGCTTTTCTCGATGTTAAAATAATGGTTAGAGACAATGGTACCCTAGCACACACTGTGTACAGAAAACCGACCCACACAGACAGATACTTACATGCTGACTCGCATCACCATCCAAGACATCTGCAATCCGTGGTATCATCGCTGACAAATAGAGCATATGACATTTGTGACCCTGAACATTTAGAAAGTGAGCTCACACATGTTCAGGAGGTACTAAAGCGAAACGGATACAGAGGAAGCACACGACGTACGAAGAGGAGAGACTCCCGACCGGGGGTTGACAGGGCTCCAGCTTTTCTACCGTATGTGAAAGGAGTGACGGACAAAATTGGAACAGTACTGCAGAAATACTCCATTAAGACTGTATATAGTCCGCACTCCAAGGTAGCTAAGCACCTACGTACTCCTAAGGATGTAATTCCTCTACAGACACCTGGCGTCTACAAAGTGGATTGCAGCTGTGGCAGTTCCTACATCGGACAAACCAAGCGAACAATAGCGGAAAGGGTTAAGGAACATATCGCGGCTGTGAAAAACCGACAGACAAACAAGTCAGCAATAGCGGAACACTTGCTGGATGCGGGAACCAATCACTGGATTAAACTACACAAACCACAGGTCCTCTCCACTGACCGTCACTATTACTCCAGGATGGCGAGGGAAGCGGTTGAAATCAAAAAACATGTTAATTTCAACCGAGAAGACGGATACCGTTTGTCAACATCGTGGAATCCCGTGATCGGCAAGTGTATACACCGCCGAACAAACATTACACGCCAGTGTGCAGATGTCCTTAGTGTTGTGTGTCGAAGTACGGACGGTTCCGTAATAGTGAGTGATAAAAATCAAGCGAGGGTAGTTTCCGAAACCCGCGCTTCACGGAGGCGACGCTGAGCTCAACTAGTCTTCCCGTGACCACGGCCGTTGCAATACGGTCGAAACGTCGGGCAATACAAGGTATTTTACCTTAAATTATTCACGCGATTAAGACCCGTAATATATATATTTTAATAATGTGTACAAATCGCGAAAGTTTATCAACATTTACCTTACATTGTCATAATTTTAATGGATATGTAACTCAAAATGGACAACAAGATCACATAAAACGTGTCACAAATGAACTGCTTGCAATTTGTACTTACAATTTTGTAGACAGTGTGCATCGAATACAGTTAACAAAATAGTATTCTTATAACGGCACTACCTTTAACTAGAAAACTTTACGAAAGATCAAATCAGTGTCACAAAGCACGCCTATGCATAATATAGCAGCAATCTATATGCGACTAGGATGTTGCTAGCTGTTCCACAATCGATATCTATTTAGATTAAACGATAAATGTAATATATAAAAAACGATAAATGTAATATTAAACGATAAATGCAAACACATGTTTAAGAATGCAATGGGGATTTTAAACTTTATTTGATTCTTAGTGTCTTTGGCAGTTTCATAATAATTACCATTTAAAGTAAGATTTACACATATTCAATCAAACTATTCTATATTACATCTATACTAATTAATAATACAATATATAGGTACTGAATATTTAGAAAAAAAAATGAAGACAAAACCATTTAGGCGTTATAGAATTCCCCCCCATTGATGTCAACAGGTAACGTTCCCTGAAGGGTGGCAATGCTAATTCTTTGTGCAAAGAAAAAGCCAGCCTTTCTGGTCACCGGAGGCACTGATAACTCATCGGGAAACTTCCTTAAATAATAGGTGCACACTTGCCCACCCAGATTTCTGTATTTGCGCCGTTTGAGGTTCTCAGCGAATGCAGCAGCAGCGTAAGCGTAATTCGCCGTGCTTGGAAGATAGGTAGGCGCTAAGGTATCGACGCAAGTTGCATCCCATACCATGGCCGACCCATCTTCCAAGGCAACAAAGACATATCGTCCGGCCAGCATCCATGCTGCACGACAATTTAAATTAATAATCTTACACTGAATCTATTTTATCACTTAAGAGTGTATTGCTGCGTAATCGTAGTAGACATTTGTTATCACCAATTTCCACTATTAGTGCTGATACACACTCGGCGCAACAAGTTGCCGCTATTAGACGCAACCACTAGTCGCAGCTTCGGGTGGCTGCACGTAGTTCCCAGTCGGAACCTGTGGTGGCCATATCAAATCAAAATCAAATATATATTTTTTTAATATTCACACGGATAATTACGACGGGTAATTACACGGATAATAGGGTAGATGACTGTCAAGTCAAATCAGTGTCTTTTTATGATACGTCAAAACGATGCGCCCCGTAGTATTTTTTATGAAATACTAAACAATGACGTCATTCCTTTGAATGCTCAAATAATGTAGTTTCAATGTTTGTTTTGATGTTTATAAATTCATGACAACGTAAAATTGTATAGAAACATTGTTGTTCAGAATATTTTTGTAAATGCTATTTCCAGTATAGTGTAAAATAATTTATTGTTATTGTAGTCATCTACCCAATTAGACACGGAAGAATTATAGAAATTTCTCTGCGGCTTATAAGACAGGCGAAGTCATCTTCTCTTACTATTAAGCATATTAAAGCAGCGCTGTGCGAGGATACTCCGCTTTTTCATACTCGTACATCTGAAATGTAATATTTATTTACTAGCTGACCAGCGCAACTTTGTCTGCGTCAATTTTCCCCGTGTTTGGAAACGATGTTACGATATCGAAACGATATGTTATATTGCCTATAGCCTTCCTCAATAAATGGGCTATCCAAAATAAAAGTATTTTTCAATTTGAACCAGTAGTTCCTGAGGTTATCGCGTTCAAACAAACACACAAATTTTAGCTGTATAATATTAGTAAGTTTATTTAATAAAAACTTGATATGTGAGTAAATGTGGCACCCTGTAGATTTATACCTATTTTAGTTTAAACTAACAAAGCTTTTTACTTTGTTTCTTTTGAAATACCTATTAGAAATAAAATATAATTACGAGTCATAGTACACATAAAAATATGATGTGGTTTTATTGAAACTAATAAAGATATTTTGTTTTCACTGTCTCTTGTCAGCAAGAACTATTTTATGATCATCGTGCTACTTGTTAACTTTTCATAAGATTGTTGTCAAATTAACATAAAAACTTGTAAGTATATTCTTCCTTCAAAGTTTTACGTTGATATGAGAAAAGTTGGTGAATTGCGGATATGGGGAACGTGATATTGAGCCGTAGAAGGACGAGGTTGTTAAGAATAGTGTACACCTTTACTAGTATAAAGTTTTGTATAATAAAAAAATCTTAACAAAAGGCACACTATTGTATGTAACATACCATACAGTACCTACGGCCACTCCTTGTATCCCTTTGAATACGGTGAAACTTAGTGGGCGGCTGACAAATAATAGTAATAATTAACTACAACACCACAGAAGAATTAAAACTAACTTAGTGCTGCTCCTGCTTTACCCGAAATCGCACACATACATAAACACACACACACACACACACACACACACACTTATTAGCGTACACACTCAAATGCACGCACACAAACAAACACACACACACACACACACACACACACTCGTCCATTAATATTGCATTTTTTGTACAATTTTAATAATGTTATAATAGCAACCCTGTTATAAGAGAACCCTTTAGGGTCGGGTTCAGAGCCCTTAAAACAAGTAGTCTTATCAAGTTAGCAAGGTGTGAAATTTTAAGGAATAAATAACAAAAACAAAATATTATGTAAACTAATGATAATTGTATGATCAAATTATTAAGCCGATAAAAATATTGTTAACGTCTTGGGACAGCTCACACACTGTAATCTGGCATAGCCTGCACTATGGCAACCAGACAAAAGGTACTTATTTATTTTGAAGTACATACTTATTATAGATACTTTACAAAATGATCAGTATAACCACTAACCTAACAGGTCAGTCAAAAGTGTAAGAAAATATTCAAAACCAGCTGTACCCGGGACTTCGTTCGCTTGAAAGTCAAAATTAAAGTAATACAGTTTGTACCTTACCATAACTTAATTAAACGATGTTATCCATGTATAATTAGTTGATTTTGTTGTAAGTTTATCTCAATACTTTTATTTATTCAGTAATCTAGGTTAAGTTGATTTAATTGTTTACTACTTGTTTATTTTGTAGTTTACGTACTGTAAACGTTGGATTATTGTTTGGACGCTGTGGTCTCTTTTAATTATAAGAGTACACGCAACGATTTTTTGTGCAAGCTGATTCTATGATAAAGTGGTGTATATTCTTTGTAAGAGATCCATAATATCTAATATATAAAATTCTCGTGTCACAGTTTTCGTTGCCATACTCCTCCGAAGCGGCTTGACCGATTTTGATGAAATTTTTTGTGCTTATCCGGTATCTATGAGAATCGGCCAACATCTATTTTTCATACCCCTAAGAGTTTGTTTGTTTGTTTGAATGCGATAATCTCAGGAACTACTGGGCTGCACTGAAAAAATATTTTATTGTTGGATAGCCCATTTATCGAGGAAGGCTATAGGTTATAATATCACGCAACGACCAATAGGAGCGGAGCAGCAATGAAAAGTGTTGTAAAAAAAAAAGAAAGAAAAAGAAAAAAGGGAAAATTTACGCAGACGAAGTTGCGCGGGTCAGCTAGTTAATAAATAAATAAACACATACCATAATCAACTATGCCGCGTGGTGCCGGCTGTGCCGTGTGGTGCCGGCTTAAGAATAGTACCACCCCATCTCTACCCGTGGGTGTCGTCAAGGCGACTAAGGGATTTCACCCCGGAGGACGGGCAGCAGCGTCCTCTGCGTATTTAAAGCCTTACTGCGATCGCCAACCCGCTCGCCAAGCGTGGCGATTATGGCAATTACCCCCAGGATCTACATACTATTAGGTTCTACTGGGGAGACCCGTGCCCAGCAGTGGGCCATCATATGGGTTGATATAATAATCAACTATGTATTTTTCTTCAGAGAAGTTCTATAACTTTTTGATTGCCTACCTAATACACAAACATAGAGGATGGGGTTGAGGGCATTCAACATTTTTTTCTTACCTACCCCATCGTGTGGGGTAACGTTAGATAAGTATTTTAAAAACGTTTGGGTTGAGATGATCATTATTAGATTTAATGATCCGTTTGTGAAATATTAAGATTTAAAGCGTAAATTTTTGTTAGGGTCAAGTGTGTCCTCCAACCCCTCCAGCCAGTTAAATGGTTCATGTTGAGTATGTAAAAAATTCACGGTAGTATATATAGTGAAATTAAAAGGAAAACTATGACAGCTAAGTGGGCTTTACAAGCTTACGAGTAACAGGTGGTCAAATGTGAAGTTACAAAATTTCGTTCAAATTAATTAAGGAACATTATTATTAAGGACGTTGTAAGTATGAAAACAGAAACAACAGAAAACCCACTTCATCAGCCGCATTATTCGGATGAAGGGGGGGGGGGGGCGACTACGAAACCCAACCTTGGGCGTGGCCCGACATGCACTTGCCCGGTTCTTTTTTTTGTTATTGCCTGACCTGTTGAATGTACTACAAAACTGTAAATTTTCATGAAGATCTCTCTATTGGTAATAGTTTCAATATTTAAAATAAAAATGCTTAGCTCCTATGTGGAAAAGCGTGAAAGTTTACGTGCTTAGACTTGACAAAGCATACGCTGACTACTGAAATTATTGGTATTAGCGCAAGTTTACCATAATAGGGTATTTGAATAAAGTCAAATCAGCCTCTTTTTAAGAACGGCAAAAACGATTCACTCCGTACAAATTTGTATGAAATGCTAGCAAATGACGTCACGTTTTTCATGGTCAAATCATTTACTTTTAGTGCTTCTTTTTATGATTAAAAATAATTAAACATGTTAAATTATTCATGAACATATTTTTCAAAACACTTATTGACATATTTTTACATGGTTAGTATAAAATATTTTATTTTGATAGCAGTCAAATACCCAATTATCTGATGATAATGTCTATGCTTTGTCTAGTGTTTGTATAGATTTGCCTAAGCTGAGTAAGTGCTTCAATCGTACATCGAATCACGGAATACCTTTGAAACAAAGTGCATATGAAAGCCATCTTCTGTCGGTGTATTGTGAAATGGCCAATGGATATGTATTATCTCACTCACATAAGCATTTTACAAGTTCTCTTGCACTAGTTTCTAGTCTCTTGACTGAGCACTGACCTCTAAGATACAGGTTTTCACCTAGTTTAGTGGTCAGAGGATTTTTTTTTTCTTGTCACATAATTATATTGAGCCTAACAGAATTGAACAAACTTGTACTATGTTTTAGAGAAATAAAGACTATTATTATTATTAGTTTGTTTTATAAATTTTGACGAGTGTTCGTGGCGTGCCGTACATGAATGAAGGCATTCATGGCTTTTTCAATAACATTTACTAAATCGAATCGAATTAACAAAAATACGTAGAAACAGTAAACAGAGGGGTGATGTTTACGAGTATATTACGACCTTGTGCGTGTCCGTTATAGCATATCTCCGGATATTGTTTTCTCCTGTCGCTCCCTGTGGATAGATAAGTGATATCTGTAAGAGCATCAATATAGTAAATACATAGGTAACGTATGAGTTTCCGTATAATATTGTGTATGAATGTGATATATTACAGTACCAACGTATGTTAAGATATAGTTTATCCAATAAGTCTCAGCCAGATAGATAAAGAAAACTTCACGCATTGCGCGCTTGAGCGATGCAATGTAAAGTCTTGGAGTTTTGTGCTCTGACCGTTTGACCTACTGATATAAAGCCACAGTGGACTTATTAGTAACTAAGGGGTTTTATGACTCATAATCTAACATCATCTAAGGAACGAAAACGTAATCTACAGCTAGTATCTACTATATTGTACAGAACAAAGACAAAGAGATGTCGAGGAATTTAATTCAGTGTCTGGACTATTTACTACTTTTATATATTTTATAACGGCATGTGACATTCTCAAAAAAGAGCAATTTGGTTTTAGGAAAGCAAATTCTACGACATTAGCATGTTTTTCACTGGTCAAGCAGATAACTGAAAGCCTTAATCAGAATTCAAATATAGCATGTATATTCTTGGAAATGACAAAAGCATTTGACTTTGTTTGTCATAAAACCCTTCTATCAAAGCTGTCATGCTACGGAATACGGGGAAATGCTAACGACTGGATCAAAAGCTATATCACGGAGAGATTGCAATGTGTTAAAATAAAAAAAATGGATAAAATAGAACTAAAAACTTTTAAATCAACATACAAAAAAAAACTTTACGGGACCCCACAAGGCTCGATATTATCTCCATTGCTTTTTCTGCTTTATATTAATGACCTCCCAGATGCCATTAACGAAAATTGTATAATGTTTGCTGACGATTCAACACTAATTATTAAAGGGAACAATAAACAGGAACTACATAATAATGTTAATGTAACTCTACATGAGGCTATAACTTGGTTAAACCAAAATAATTTAAAGATAAATATGACAAAAACCAATATCATCCAATTCCAGGCATACAATACTAATGTGAGTAATCTTGATATATATTATGAAAATAATCAAATCACTAATTTAAATGAATGTGTATTCCTAGGTATAACAGTTGATAAATTTTGTAGCTGGAAACCGCATATAGAGAAAATCCTCAACAAAATAGACCGATTTATTTTTGCATTGAAGAAAATTAAATTAACAGTGAATATCAATGCTGCAATGATAGCTTACCACGGATATGTCGCATCCGTGCTGAGGTACGGTCTCATAATATGGGGTAACTCTGTAAATGTTGACCAAGTAATTAAAGCACAAAAAAAATGTGTTCGTGCAATATGTGATGCGGATTTTCTGGACAGCTGTAAGCCACTATTTATAAAACTAAATATTTTGACATTACCCAGCATTTTAATTACGTATGTTTGTTAAAAAAATTCCACACTTCTTTGTAAAATTAAGTGATAAAGAAAAAAGCCGAACAGGGCATAAGGAAAAACTATGTCTACCTCGAATAAAAAGAAATGTTTAAAAGAAATGCGTATTGCATGTGTATACAAATATATAACCATTTACCTGCAAATATTAGAAAGTTACCATTAACATCATTCAAGAAGATTTTAATTAAATTATTACTGAATAGAAGCTATTATAATGTAAAAGATTATTTAAATGATAAATTTACGGATTATTGACAATAATTTATATGACTTGAATGATGAATTTTTAGATTATTTTATGACATGAACAATAATACAATTAATATTATATACCTAATTGCATGAATGAGTAATGAATAACTGATTAAACAATTATTAAATCATAATCACAACATATATTTGCACGCCATTTTATGGCAGAATATGTCCGAACTCAATCTAACTATAACACCAATGTACCACCATATTTTAGCAAATAAAGAAATATTATTATTATTATTATTATTACATCGAAGAAAATTCTCCGTGCTCGCTTCTAACACGTATAACTATTTTAATACTACGAGTAGGTATGTAACGAACCTTCAGTATCGCCGGTTGGTGAAACTTTAATCGAGTCCAGGTTTAGGTAGTAGATTCGAGTAACGGATAAAAAATTCAAATCAGTTTAACGACGGAGACAGTTGGAGAATTCAATTACAGTTTGTAGGACCAATTATACTTAAACGATTATTATACCGCATTTGGTTTCTGAATTCGAATTAAGTAGAGACTGGAGAGGATTATTTCTATATAATTTTATCAAACGTTGGTAGAATTGAGGTGTTGTGTCAGACTGAGGCCAGGATCTCGTTGCTTTACCGGCGCCAAACTACTGTTTAATAACCTCTTTTCGTTAAACCAGTCTTGGACATAACAAAACACGTCTTACTTATTTTGTGTAAACTTTTTAAAGTCTACTTTATAAAAGCGACCGAAGTATTGAAGACTGAAATCAATTATTAGAAAAGCAAGTAAAAAACAAAGAAAAATATATTTATGGCTGAAAAGAAAACAACCTGATCGAGCACAAAATATTTATTTTTATTTGACATTACAATAATCAAAATAGATCACTCATCATCATTTTAACAACAACGTTTTTATTTATTTAGATTTAAATTTAACAATGACAACAAGTTGTTTCATTAAATTATTGTGACATTTAAGCATGCATGGTATTCAGTTATAAAAAACGGTTAATTATACATAACAAACTATTATTCGATTGAATCGATGACTAAGAGGTCGCTCGGAGGGACTAGGTACGGGAGATGGAGGACTGGGTGTTGTGGTGCAAATCAGCAGACGCCTATAATGTGATGCGCTATTAGATCCGCAAAGGTCGTCAATTTTTTCTTAGAAACTTTTTCAAAATAGTAGACCATGAGAAAATAACAGTTACAGTAGGTATTTATTTTCTAACAATAAGAAGATAATAACATTTAAAGTTAACATTGAGTACTATTTAACTATTTATTAACAAACCCAACTTTTTATAATAACCATTTAGAATCAACGAAATGACCCACGCATAGTAATGCGTTGGGATTATGCGGTTTATAGAACAAGATCCCAATCATACCAGACCGATCATACATTATTTCTGAAATATAAAATGTGGGGCTTAAAAGTGGCCAAAAAAGGCGCCAACTTATCCTTTTTTCTTATGCACATATATTTGCTCATTTATATATAGATTGTATGGGCCAAACATTCTCCCAGACACCAACTAGATTCAGACTATAATAATATCGTGATGGTATTATAATACCTAACTTATTTTCTAACGCTTGATTTTTATATATATTACTAAGGGTGTTATAAGGAACATATATTTCCTCAATAAAAAAAATTAATGGGCCAAACCTTCTCCCAGACATTAAAAACCACTTAGCAGCGCGAAGGTTGACAAAAGCTACTTAGGCTTAGCTTGGCTTAAGCTTAGCTGGTATGCTAGCATTAATTGTACGTATAAACACTACCCGAATCCCCAAATTTTACCTCTCTCAGAAAATAAAATAGGTCAGGCATAACTGGGATCTTGGAACATTAGGTCATAAGATCAGCCGCACTTCGGCTAGCACGGCAACTGCGGTTTATGTCTTAAGTGTAACATTTTTGAATTTCATTGGCCGTTAGTGACCACAATTTATACTTAATTGCAACAACCTAACCTCTATTTAATAGAGAATAACTCCTCGATTTCTTCTCAAATGTTTATTTACACAATAAACTACACAAAATCTGTTGTATTCTATAACAATTTACGACGTCACGTCTAAACGTCAACTGAAACTGATCATAAACCATGTCATAAATTTGACGAAAATATCGTAAAACGTCATCTTTATATAAGATTTCTATCTTTATATGACCTTAAAACAATTTTATATAATATTATTCAATTTATCTAGGATTCTTTTTCCAAATATATACCTATATACACATACATATATTACGTCTTATTTACAGTCATATTACCTACAGGTAAGTAATTAATCCGCTGACGGTCAAAAGTCAACATTTCATCATTTGCAAGTATACTAAAAAAAAATCAGGCTGAGATCTATAGAGCGAACATAGGCTTAGCTTAGATTAGGTAACACTAGTCAAAAAGTTTGACAAAACATGTGCTGACGGGTTGACTTTACAGACATATTCAAACTCATCTAAGATCGCCGCTGACGATGCGTTCATCAATCCAAATGGAGTGGACGTCTGTGAGTCTGAGTGTCAAAAACTTGTCGTGAATGTCAAAAATGGACATACATCACGTCACGCCTGTTGACCGTGAGTGAGCAAATCAAGAAGCTTATAGTAATTGTAGGGTTTATCATGTCGGTAGCCTCGCTTATGGTCAACACAGGTGTTGAGAAACGTTTATCAACATTTAGAAAAAAAACGATATGGCAGCAATTGGAAAAAAATGTATTTATTTAAAACTTTATGCACAAAGTTCTACAGAGGCGCACGCGCCTCGATAATATCAAATCTTGGTTACCTAGTCACGAAAAAAAAAGGTCTCGCAAATAAATTTAAATTTGTTCTATTCACTTGTTCAGTAATAATAGGGTTGACATCAGTTTTCAGTATCAGCTTTTTGCGTACACCCAAATATACATCCATTCGGAATGTGTTCAATCGAAAGTCTTCCAAACGCAAGTTTTGTCAGTGACCTTTACTATATGTGAGATTTACTTTCGGTGAGATTAATAATTGCAACGGCCTGCTAATGCTTTGTCCAGATTTTTATAAAATTCTTTTCTAGTTTAACTTGAACTAAGTCTAAGAACGATTTATAAATCTCAGCTTTGTCTGTACATTTATTTTGTCTATACATTTATTTTAAACTAGATTGTAATATATTTACACTGAAGTTTTTTACTATAGTTTTTCTCGAAAAGTAACCTCAACTTTAATTCTCTAGTTTGTCTCACAACCCTTTCGGTATTAACTGGTGTTTTGTTAACTACTTTATTAACTGGTGCTTCAGTACCTATGTGAATGTTTTGCTCTAACATTATCTTAACTTGTTCTCATTTAATTATATTTCATAACGACGCGACGTTATTAACGCCATAGATATACTAGAATAGAACAAGAGGCAAAATTTTGGACTCCGAATAATATATCATTAATGTACTCGAGCTGCTGCTGGAAGGTCGGCGTTATTATCTACATTAAACATAAACAAAAGTTTTGACAAACACATCGTTGATAAATTTAGATAATAATATTATCCCGACCCTCACAACTTCTCACAAGTGACTCAATTTTAGGAACTTAACATGACATTGTGTGAACATCAGCCTTTTAAGTCACATCGTAATGAATATATTATTCTTTATTTAAAACAGAAAAGATAATAGCCACAAAATACCGAGAGTGCTAACAAATGAGGTAACCCTCGTACATACCTCCCTCGATCAACACACACATAGAGACCGTTTACAGACCATTTAGTCTGGAGATGCCGAGTCCATAAGTGATGTCTATGGCAGCCATTATTTACACGTTCAATCTAGATCGAGATCCCGTGATCGTGATCAATGATCTTGATCCAGATTGTGTTGAATTGACGGATCGCGACATGTTACAACTAATCGAAACAAGACGTATTAATCTATTGCAATGAGTCACCTTGATCAGATCACGATCTGGCTAAAGTGTGTAATGTATGCGTTGGTCGAGCGAGGTACGTATAAAGTTTACAATAGTCTAATATTATTAATAGTAAGCTCAACAAGTCATTTTAAGTTTATACGCTAGGCACGCACAATATTTGCAATAAAATTTACAAAAAAAAAAAATATAAATAATATACTTAGCTATTAGACAAGATTCGTTCACGACATTCGATTCTATTCTATTCGTTTCGAGTTTCCTACAGTTATTTCTTCTGTTACAATGACAATGACAACATGAACGTTGCTATCGTACTATTGGCGCTTGCCCACTTTCAGGGCATTTCTAACCTCATTTATTATTTTGACCTTAAAAACTATAATAGACGATACAGTTTCATTTTGTCCGATCAATAGCTTTATTGCATTGCTTATCAAACTGTACGTCACGTTATAAACGACACGAGACGTCAGGTGTTAATCGATTGAACGAGACCTAGAACTTAATCCATCGTATCGTCTATAAGAGGAGATCTAATATGAAAGTAGATACGATTGCGCTGAAATGCACTCTGCGCTTGTCACACAAGTACATTTTACAATCACCGGTAAATTATTAATAATAATGAATAAATATCTACAATTAATATACAACATGTAACAGAAAGGTGTGGTCATATTCAAGGCTTTGTGTAATTTTATTAAAATCTAAGTACCCTAAAACTTCGTAATTTGAAAAAGTAATTGGAAAAAATAAAACGTTATTACCATGCCATAATAATCCACACAATCGATTATGTCACTTTGGCAGATGCAGTTTATACTGTCCGCTGCTGAAATTTGACCACACGTTTCTGTTACAACACGATAGTTATAAAAATACTCGTATATGACACTGGTTTCTTGTTCATTTTCCATGTATTTTAGCTGAAATCAATGTCCAACCTTTAGATATTTGATACAGGTTTATAAAGCTAATACCTGAAGCGTCACCTCGGGATAATTACTTGATTCTACAATGAGTAATGGGCAGCGCGTGCGTGCGATTACAGTGGGGTTTGTTATAATTATAGGTATTATATAAAATGAACCTAGGAGGTCTCCTAGTACTCCTCTGTATAATCGCATCTACATAATATACTTAGTTACGCATAACCACTTCGATTCGTAGGCTTCTAAGAATCTTGGCACAATAAGTTATCACTACAAAGTGTCATGATTATAGATTAGAATGGGTAGGGGATTTTTCATCTACTTTGGAAACGTAGGCATATAATATGAACTAGCTGACCCGCGCATCTTTTTGGTTCCTTAGCCAAAATGGCAAAATGGAACACTTATAGTTTCACTACGTCTGTCCATCCGTCCGTCCTTCCGCAGCTTAGCTCAGAGACTGTTAGTGTTAGAAGGCTGTAATTTTGCATGTATGCACATATTATTTATGCCAACAAAGTGAAACAATATTTTTTTTTTAAAAATAGGGTATCTATAGGTCCTCCCCTATAAGTAAGTGCCGCATTGTAATTTGTTTTAATAATCAAATTACTTATCAATTTATTCGAGTTATCACATACGCTTTGATACAAAATTGCAAATTATGTATAAAGCATCCAACGATTATTTTTTTTACTTTCTTGACTACAAGCGGTTTGACCCCTGAACTTTGTTGGCTAAATTAAAAGTAATTCTGTATGTATACTTTAAAACTTTACATATGCCAATGCCAATGTGTTCAGGATAATCACCCATGAGTTTGAATTGAGAAAAAAAAGTGAAATCAGTTTATATAGACTTTGAATTGAGTCGACAAACTTCAATGGGTAAACCTGCGTGTATCCAAGAATTTTGAGGACATATTATTAGAACATAATGTTTATGTTATAATAATTTATACTTTAAAATACAAAAAACGTAAGTATCTAGTGAGTAATTCCATGCGTCGTCGTTTCTTGTTTCCGTGAGCATGAATGAATAGACAGTGCAACCTTGCCATACGGTCCCAGTGACACGGTACGGTAACGAGTCGACGAACTATCTGTACAACAAAACAATGTAAAGCCAACTTTTCTTTAATACTTTTACCGGCTTAGGACTTTTTTCCTCTAACTTGGACATTTTCCCGCCATCTTCGCTGCGTTTATCATAAATTGTTAGTTTGGCTATACCAAACACCATATTTAAAAGTTGTTACTTATTAAAAAGTTCACTGTTTCTTCTCGTCCCCCCAGGCATCTTCGAAAACTTATCACTTAACAGTACACAACTTCGAAAGCTACACAACCTGATTACTCTAATCAGCGCACACGACTGTCACTTCATTAAGCATTCGTCCGACTGATTACATTGTTTATTTACATTAGCAACGATCGGCACGTGCCCGCGCTGCCGGGAAGGGATGATACTATGCGAGCAAATGAAATTTATGGATATTTCTGTAGATAATGATTATTACCTATTTTATTTACATATTGGTACTTATTTACTCGTACTTGTACTTACGAGGACTGAAGTCACTCGCATACTGTGTTGGTATTAATGTATTGTTTTCAATTTTTTTTTTTTTATAAATAAATATAGTGTGTAAAAATGTACTCAACAATAACCTTTAATCCTCAGTTTATTAGGATACTGGATAGAGTAGGCATACAAACATACTGGCAATTTTTAATTGATTGTAATAAAACTATAAACATTTGTAAAAAAACAGTCCTTTACATTCGATAATGCACCGTTACTTAACACCAATGTGATTTCGAATAAAAGTATAGTTGTCGGTATCTTTCATTCCTGCCTGCGGCCCCACATCCCGCATTACACGTGCCGGCCCCGCCTGCGGAATCTTCGAATGGGTTTGTCGTCGGGAGTGCATTACACAAAACACTGGGAGTACAGAAAGTAACCTTCATACGCAGCCACGCACACATACCCATCGTTCACTTGGGTAATAATTATCACTTGAGACCATGTTGTTCTGAAGGCGACGCTAGATTTCGTGTCCGTGAACGGGGTTTAAATGTCCGTTGTTATTGCGCGCGTTGTTTGAAGGTACTTTCTTTGCTACTACGAAGGTACTTTTACCTTCTGTACTTTATTTATTTAGTGTTTATGACCAATGACCCTTTGCATGAACTACGAGTTTACGAAATTATGATCATATGATTTTTATTAAAACTTTGATCATTTTATTTATTTGTTCAAGTTTTAGACTTAGTTTTTTTCTGCATCGTTTTAAATTTGTCAATGCCTAATGTAAGTACTAACGGTGCTGACACTCCCTCAGCAATTTGTCGACTGATTTCAAAGAAGTCATCTAAAAACTAATCATAAATATGAGTATAGGCCCATGAAATTTTTCAAACCACGTCATCGACCTAGGAAACAAATTGGTTGACGGTACCTAAAGTAAACCCATAGCGACTTCGTCCGGTCCATAAACTTTTATAGCACATTTCCCGTCATTTAGCCATTATTTTTTTCTTACACAGATCAGCACTTAGAACTTCAATATACATTTAGTTATACATTGACATTGGACAATCTAAAAGCCATAACCTTACAGTGAACAACATGTAGATTTTAAGAGTAGCTTATTAATCATATGCTTATAAATAAGAACACACGATTAGACCATCGAACACCGACACTAGAAGTTTGGGCTCTGAGTGCTGTCGTGTCGTCACTTGCACTTTACACAGACGTGTCTCAGGTAAGTCCTACAATATTACAGTTCACTTGGTACATGTACGTGGCCAGTTCTTCACCAGTGAGCTCGTCGTCGACTTCTCGAAGGCTGGAGTTGGAGACGCTGCGAGGGGACTCGACTGAGTCGGAGGGCTCATTGAGACGGAGTCGCCATGCGCGCCCCCACTGTCCTTGTCCGCTTGAGGATTCAAACACTGGCGGTAGCTCCCTTCCGTTGTAACACTGTATAAACAAATTACAGACAATATTAGATCGATATGTTACTGTTGGGTCCGTGTGATGGGTTACGACCTTTTACAGAGAGGAGGTCAGTGTGTCAGTAACGTCTAGACGGTCGGTATTAATAATCTATCTAACGATGGATTTGGCTACTAGAGCTATTTATTTGATGTAAGCTCAATAAAAATTGTGTCAGAATTCTACCTCAAGTAGCCAAATCCATCGATAGTTAGATTATTGCGACCGGCCCTTAGTCAATAAAACATATGGATCACAGAACGCCATTTCGGCTCAGAGTTTTGTGAGATCCATTATATTGGTTCCGAGAATGGGTGTAGGTACTTTGTCTACTCATGTGCTATACATTGAAGTACCTTAAACAGCGAGAGTTGTCTTTTAATAGAAAAAAAAACAAATTATAAGTTTTACGACTGCTAGTGCTAGAAGCTTAAAATTTTGCTTGTATACACATATTACTTACGCCCACAAAGTGAAAGAATAGAATCTTGAGAAATATTTTTGTTGAGATCCTAACCTACCCTATTTTGTGGGGTATCATTAGATAGGTCTTTTAAAACTTCCTATTACAAAGTATGAGTAAAAAAAAAATGATTTTTTTAATACTTTTTGAGATTTCTTACAAAACTTTTGAGATAAATGGCAACATTCGAGTGCACACACAAACACTCTAAACGCATATACCTTCTCCGTTCCGTCGTGGGTAAAAAAGACGACTCCCGCACTAGGGAATATAATCCCGATGTCTTGGGACTTTAACTTGCCATACAGATTAGCGGACACAAAGTACATCTATAGCAATTTATTGCAGCGACGTAGCCAAGGTATTCGCGCCTTATTTTTATTATTACTTAGAAGTTTAAATCAAATCAGTCCATTCCAAGACAGATGTCTTGTCATTCCATAGACCCCATCGCGTTTCACCTGCAGGCGCTTCAGTTGCCGTCGACCCGTTACTCGTACAAGTCAAGTACAGATAAAGTATCTGGGCCTCCTGGTAGACGGGCGCCGGCTTTTTGTGGAGCACTTCTGCGTTTTGGCACTAAAATTCGAGGCTTCTGCTATCACATTGGGGTGGCTATGGCCGAGCCTGGGTGAGCCCAGTGCCTCGTGTATATACACAGAGTATCAATGGCTCTGTAAGGCGCACCCACGTGGGTGAGGTCTTTGGCCTCTCAGAATAGAGTCCGCTCAGGGAGACACCAGTAGACCACGGCGGTCAGGGCGAGGGATATATGATTACGGCTGGGTCTGTAGATGGTGTGCGATTAGTTTGGCCATTTCCGTGGGATTTGAAGGTGAAGAAAGAAAGAAAGTAAGTAAGATGTAGTTTTTAAGTGATCAGGTTACGAATTTTAGGTTAGTTTGCTGTTAACATCGCTTGTTCAAAGGTTTTATGCTAATTTCGCGACTTATAAACCGAAATAGCCTATACTGATTTAAGCTATGGATAACTTACAAAAAGTAAGTCTCATTCCAATTTGGAATTATTAAAAAAAAAAAAAAAATCATGGCGCTTGCCTCCCGCGCTACGAAGGCTGTATTTATTTAGTTTCGTTATACTTATAACATGTAAGTTATTCCAAATTTAATAGAATTTATCAAAACATTAGAAAGTACTTAAAAAAGTTGGATCGCAATATTTTTTATTATCTAGATCGGATGACAGCTGTCATGTACAATTTGCCGCGTGCCAGGTACAAGTAGATACTGTATTTTAATTTTACACAAATGGATCGAGAGTTTGAGTAGTGAAATATATACAAAAGCTACTTTCAGCAAATAACCTGAGGTATCACAAACTTTTTTCCTTTTTCTACAAAACAGTACATCGTTATATCCACTAATGTACCAAGTTTGCGTCTTTAGATGAATTATGGGCACCAAAGCGAAAACCTAAGAGGTTTAGAAATAAATAGGCTTGTAAATCAGGTGCCGTAAGCAATCCGGATTCCGGGAGAGGGTTATAATATTTAAGAGGCTGCCCTAATAAATCCAACCCGGCATCGCGATTTAGGTCCAATATTAAAAGGTTGACATAAAAATAACATCAGATGACGCTCAAATTCCAACTGGCTCCAAAGATTCCTCAATAAAATATATAATCAAGTAATAAAATGGACATTAAACTCGGTCAAGGGCGATCCAGCCCTAACACGAGGTGTAGACACAAAATTAAACTGTTTTTACGTTTTTTATAGATGAAACAAACGGCATTTCTGAGTAGTTGTACCTACGAACAATAAGTATAAATCTTAAAAGAATAAACAATAAATTAAATCGAAGACTACTTACTACCTGCTTTTGAAAATTAGCAGGTATGTAGGATGTCTCATCTAGGTGTGAACAAATTGTACGGTTAGGTATTAGGTAGTAAGCTTTTTGTGTAGAGCCGCGCAGAATGGCGCGCAGTATGCACACAAACATATACCTATATAGTCTATGTTAGCAGTATTTTCGACATTCCCATCATCTCATAAAACCCTGTTAATACGGGTATTAAGAGTTCATTTTGTCAAAAGGGATAAACGATACTTACTGAGTGTCGGAACCTACATAGGGTTACCAGATGAACCGACGTTAATCTTTCGTAAATAACTAGATCTATATTATATCTGTTAACATGTTGATGTAATGTACTGCGTGTTTATGCAGTTTTATTCCTCTCCTTCCGAACACATTTCGAAGCCCTCAATATTACTTGTTTTGTATCAAATTTTATCAAAATGGGCCAGTAGTTTCTAAACTTGCAATTTTAAGGTCCTACGGTTCGTTATTTTGCGGATTAGCACGCACGACCGACGACCAAGGACAGCCACGCTCCACGCACCGGTCTCTTTCCACGTTACGTAGCGGTCTGTGTGAGTCTTGCAATTGTAGAAGACAAACAAGCAAACATCACCATACGCGCGCACGACTTCCGGGGTCCGCAAAATCGCGCACAGTGGGCCGCAGCCGCCATTATACCAACGTTACGTTGGATGGTAAAGGCTTGCCATGTCAGTATGCCGGTTACTGCGATAAAAATATCTAAACCAACCTCCTCTTTTTTAACTTTTTAGGAACTACTATTTATAGACCTAAGTAATAATAATAATAAAAATAATATTATCTTGGAACAACTCACACAACGCTATCTGATCCCAAACTAAGCAGAGCTTGTACTATGGAAAACAGACAACTGATAAACACACAAATATTTCTAAATTCATACATATTATGCATAAATAGCACCCAGACACAGAATATGCCATAGTGCTCATCACACAAAGTTTTATCCTGGGTGGGGATCGAACCCACGACCTCTTGCATAGCAGTTGGATACACTCCCACTGTGCCATAGAGGCAGTCAAATAAGTACTCGTACTTGTTTTAGTGAGCATTAAATAGGTACGAGACACAGAGAAAAAATGGTTGTCAGTAAAGTCGGTTTACGGACGATATTTTTTTTTTTCAATTGAGTTTGCCTGTCGCTGCAATTGCCAAAACATTGATGCCATTTTAATAAATTACAATGCCTGTGACAGCTTTAGTAGACCCCGGCAAATGCGTCCGACGGTCACAATACTTCAGCCTATCAGCAGGCGGAATCGCCATTCGAGTTGCTTAGCAACTAGTCAGTAACGTGACTGCTTAGCAATCAATCAATAATTTGACCGTTCCTACGTGACACTTTTCCATGCGTGCACCCCGTCATCGAATTAAAAGCCGTTATCACGTCAAAATTTGGGTTAAAAATCGTTTAGATTGATAATAATAATAAAAATTCTTAACTCACTTACACTACAGTTGTAAAAAGTCGATTCTACATTTACTCGTACATGTAGAATCGACTTAAACGGTTACACCCTTGACAGAAAGAATGTTGTTAATGACTTAGGCATTAAATTTGACGAAAAACTGTAATTCCATCCTCATTATGACCACATTAATAAAAGCCTCCTTGGATTTGTACTTCGGACAGTTAGAGATAAAAAAAAACTACAAAGCCTCATTTACCTATTTTACAGCTATTTAATTCGTTGGAATACAATTCAGCAGTCCTTTCTACGTTATTCATGCAAATAGAAAAGAAAGAACACAAAAAAAAATGTCTCAGAATAATGTGCTACAGATACAATTTTAACCAGGAACTACCCACGTGTAAAGACAGACTACGTAAGTTTAACTTGTTGTCTTTGTAGTCCCGCCACAAGAGTACTGACCTCATGTGTCTTCATAAAATAGTCCAGACTGCCCCGACTTGCTGGCTCTTATTAATTTCAAAACTAGGTTTAGATCGCGCCACCCCCATCTCAAGAGTTTCATTTTAAATGTGCACGTGAGTAACACATCATTTTACAATTCAATTGTGAGGATGTGTCGATTATACAATAACTAACTACCAGACCACCACAGCACCTTAGTTAAATTTAACAGTTTAGAATCCAAATTTGGAAGTAAAGTTAGACATATTATGTTCAATTTGAATTAGTAATAAGTAAGTACTTACTCTATTTCTTTTGTCAGCCGTTTCAAAATTTTCTTTGTTTTCTTTTTTGTTTTTAATTGAATGTGTTTTTTTTAGCTTTTAGTTTCATATTTGTAATTAGTTAACACAGTGTATAGTGATAATTCATTTCCGACGATGCCACAGTGTCCACGTACCCAGCTAAGCGCTACTTTGTTGTTTGCGCCTAGTTTGTTTAGGGTTTGGACACACTCTTCAAAGAGCTTGGGATCCATCTTCTGTGAGTTCAAGGCTTTAATTACTGCTTGACTATCGGTGATGATGGATATAATTTTCTTGTATTTTTTGCTGGCTTTCTATAGCATATTCCAGGATAGCAAAGAGCTCTGCTGGGAAGACAGTAGCATACTGACCGAGGTTGCAAGATCTTTTGACCTTCGGTTGCCCTCCGTGGAATCCAGCTCCTGCAAGTCCGTCTTTTTTTGACCCTTCTGTGAACCAGATGACGTCATCATCGTTTTGATTTGCTGGGTGTCCCTGTTTCCCATGGCGATTGTAAAATGATTGTTGAAGCTATATTCACATAGACATTACCATCACTGTGTCTTCTATGGTATCATTGTGCAGGGTTTTCATCGCCAGTGATCTCCATTTTGTTCGATCTACATTTTTTGCTCTCACTATCGCTGCCCTGGCTTCTATCTGTATCTGCACATGCATCGGAGTTAGGTTAAGCAGTGCCTCGAAGGCTGCAGTTGGAGTGAAGGAAATTGCTCCTGTTGTCATAGTAGTGGCGAGCCTTTAAAGGCTAGCGAGTGCCTCTTTGCATGTGACTTGGTCGGTCTTCCTGTGCCATACAACACAAGCGTATGTAACCATGGGTTTTACAATGGTTGTATATAACCAGAGAGCTACCCTTGTGCTAAGGCCTCATTTTGTACCAACTAGTCTGCAAGAGGTACCCATAGCGATTTTTGCTTTCCTAATTGTATACTTGATATGCGGGTTCTATGTAAGCTTCTGGTCTAGGATTATGCCCAGATATTTGACTTCAGTGGAAAACCCAACTTTTTCGCCAAATAGTGTGGGCGGTAATAACTTGTCTAATTTTCTCTTCCTTGTGAAGGGAACAACAACCGTCTTAGATGCATTAACCCTGAGTTGGGATGTAAGGCACCAATTTTCGATGAATGATGAAGGCTTGTCGCAAGAGATCAGAGATTTATTAGATTACAATGTTGTAGCAAATGACTTATGTTTTATTAAACGATACAAAATATTGTATTGTACCGTTCACTATTAATGTATTGAAGTGAAATACGATTTTATTTTTATTCTTCCTTCATCATATATATTGGTATATACCAAATTTTATTAAAATCAGCTCAATAGTCTTAAAGATTGACGCATTCAAACAAACTCGCTTTACTACTTACTACTACTAATTTTATTACTTTGAGGATCTACTATATCTACTACGTATTTAGTATGGATAAGGATTAGTCACATAATACGAGACCATGGGTACATAGCTCGTGTGTATCATTGTGTCAGTTACACTTAATGCGGAGATATTAACTGTGTCTGATACTCGTGTAACATTATGCCAGATATTACTTAGTGTTTATAATGCTCACGAACGTTATATACAGAAAATAGAAGTCGCTTTAAACGACACGGTCCATAGCTCAGCGGCGAGTGGCGGACAATTCGAGGATATGCAATGTTATCTCTGTCGGGCGATAGATGGGTAACCGTTTTCGAAAAATATCACACCCCTCTGAGCCTTAGAGAGCACGTTAAAGTGGTCGTCCTGCGCATAATCTCTCACCGGTCATGTCGGATCGGCATCGGAAGATGAGAAAGGGAATAGAGAGTCCATTTGTGTAAAAACTTACACTTGTGTATTAATCTATATCTATATTAATATTATAAAGCTGAAGAGTTTGTTTGTTTGAACGCGGTAATCTCAGGAACTACTGGTCCGATTTGAAAACATCTTTTTTTGTTGGATAGCCCATTTATCGAGGAAGGCTATAGGCTATATAACATCACGCTGCGACTTATAGGAACGGAGCAGCGATGAGAAATGTTGCAAAAACGAGGAAAATTTATGCATACGAAGTTGCGCGGGACAGCTAGTACTAATATTATAAAGCTGAGTTTGTTTGTTTGTTTGAACGCGGTAATCTCAGGAACTACTGATCCGAATTGGAAAATTCTTTCACTGTTAGATAGTCCGTTTATCGAGGAAGGCTATAGGCTATATAACATTACGCTATGATCAATAGGAGCGGAGCAGCAATAATAAATGTTGCAAAAACGGGGAAAATTTACGCATACGCAGTTGCGCGGGACAGCTAGTATCTAATAAAATATCTCCTACGTAGTTGGCTAGTCTCTGGTGAGATTGGCCGCCGTAACGATGTGCGAGTATATGTCACTGTGAAGGTCCGAAATTAGTAAATCTTAAGTTTTACCTGTGTATGTCGATATTCACCAAATTCGATGGTGTATCTCCGTATATTTCTCTCCGTACATTATTATTATTTGATACCTTACATTATTATGATGACGACAAACACGTGTGAATGTTAACATTCACAGTGGCATTAGGGTGAACCTTAGTTGCTATGATGTTGACAGTGTTTTCGTATATGTATTTTGTTGGTTATTCAGTTTGATGTTACTGTAAAAAATAAAACTCTATATTTGACTGACTGACTCCATAGGATACATACAATGCCGTACACCTAATTATTCACTGCTGAAAATTAATCAAACTTTTTGTTACATACACGTTGTATTTTCAGATTTACTAAGAGCTCATGGCTATGACATGTGCAAACCTCTTTGCGCGAACTTTAGTACGACCCCCAGCCGATGGCAAGTCTATGCCGTAGACTATCTTGGTGGGTACAATAACAGTGTCAGATATTCTTCCGTGAAACAGTGAAGAGCAAAGCAAAGGCAAGGCAAAGTGATATTTCTGGGCAAATGAGGAGTGCAGTGCGTGAAATTAAAATCTTAGCCAAATAAATATTTGTATGGCACTGTTACTGATAGGCTTACATCGCGGTCACGACCTGCTACGCTCTTTATTTAACGGTATAAAAAACGACAGAAGAGGTATAATGTTGTGGCGCAATTTGGAAGTAGACCGAAAACTACTGATGATAATGATGATGATGATACAATCTTACTACATAGAATGACACAAGTGCTACACATGTGTTTATGAGTCTGTGTGTAATAATAGTATAAACAGGATAATTTAAGATAAGTTACTAACGATGTTTTAAAATACACTAATGAAACGAGACAAAATATGCCGATCTTATTAACCGATAATATTTAGTATTTTCTGTACAGGTAGATATTTGGAGTCGGGTGACATTGGAATTTGACCTGTGAATTGAACTTGTTCCACAACTTCTTCACTGGGAGTAGGTATGTTTACGAAATCTGTTTTTATTTGTACGCATTAGTTGTATTTTGTTACAACAGATAAAATAATAATGATAGTTCTAAAAATAAATATGCTGTTTAAGACAAATCTATATTTAGAAATGTTGAATGGTTTATAGCTCGTACAATCGCCGTTAAAGGCAGAAAACTAAATTGACATAATTTTCAATCCATACATTGTGTCATTTCTTGCTAAAATTGTACCTCCAATAAATACGGAACTAGATATGCGTGATTTCAATGACAACTGTCACAAGTGTATAGTCATATTTTACTTCAGTCGCATGTCATTTGCCGTCGCGCGTAGTTGTGTACCTACATAAGCTAAATAACGAAACAAATAAAATGGCGAAATGTTTGATGTGTAGTAAAACCGTTACCAAAAAAAATCCGGGAGTACAGTGTAATAAGTGCAATAAGTGGTATCACGGTCCGTGTGCATCCTTAACAACGGATCAGCTAAGTGCATTATCATCACTAGAATCAGTGAACTGGAAATGTCGAGCGTGCGCGTTGACGGTTGGAGATAAAGGCAAGCGCATATCGGTCATAATTCCCGATCCCGAGGAAGAGGATTCTGAGGCCGAAGGTACGAGTGGTAATGATGGCAAAACATTATCCGATATACACCAGGAAATTCGTCAATTGCGCCAAACAGTTAGGAATATCATTCGTGATGAATTGCAGAATACCCTCAAGTTTTACTCTAATAAAATAGACGATTACGAGGAGAAAATGAAAAATCATGAAATGCGTGTCAAGTTAATGGAGAACCAATGTAAAGATATTATGAATACGTGTAAGAACCTAACATTAAAAAATGAAGTTATGGAACAAAAATTGAGCAAACTCGAACAATCCCAGTACACCAACGATCTGGAAATCTGTGGTATCGCCGAACAACAAAATGAGGACGTCAATAAAATTGCTAAAACTGTCTGCGAGATATTGAAGCAAAAAACTGACGACATTACAAGAGTAATTAGGAAAAAAAAGCCTAATCAGGTCGACTCGGCCCAGACAAAACGGGCAAAAGTAGATGCGCCGATCATAATATCTTTACGTGAAGGTAGGCGCGAACAATGGCTCGAAACCGCGCGATCTGTGAGAATTACGACCAACGACTTCGGAAAAGAAGGTGACGGAAAAGTGTATTTACGCGAATCGCTGACACCTTTGACCGCTTACTTACTGTGGAAAACAAAGACAACCCTTAAGGACAAAATGCTCGCCAAGTATGTATGGTGCAGAAACGGTACAATCATGGTTCGTAAAGTAGATGGCGATAAAAAGATTTATTACGTTCGCACCGAGAAGGATATTGAGCGAATCGAAAAAGAGCTGCAAAAAGGAAGACCTACAAACACCTAAGTATTAGCTGATTTTCGCGCCTAACTGTATAGCACTAAGCACAAATGGCTCTCAGCGACCCACATATAATGGAAAGTACCCATTACTCATGGAATCATTTTATGTCTGAAGTACCTGCAGTGCCAAAAAAACTTATAATGCTTCACGTTAACATTCGATCTATGATCAAAAATCACACACAATTGGAGTACATAGTTAAAAGAAGCCCCAGCGTTATACATGTAATCATTTTAACCGAGGTTAATATTACAACAATAACTTCAACATTATTCGAAATGACGGACTACAGAATGTGTACAGCGCTACGAAGCAACAGGAAAGGAGGCGGCATTATTGTGTACGCACATAACAGTGTTTCGTTTACTAAAATCCCAATTAATACGACGAGCTTTGAATGTTTACTTGGTGAGTTATCAACCTCTTATGGATACAATACTAAATTGTGTTGTGTTTATAGACCCCCCGGATTGAATAAAAATATGTTTGTTAATGAACTAATAACGATTCTATCTGCTTATCCAACAACCGATAATTGTATAGTGACGGGTGATACTAACATAGATATAAGTTGTTTAACTAATACTGTTAGATCTTATCTTAACAATTTAAACGGACTGGGTTTTGATTGTTGTATTTCACATTTTACTAGGATCGAGACAAATATAAATGGCACATCCAAATCTTGTATAGATCACGTATTTATCCGTGACATATGCGGACGCTCGGCGCCCGAGCGCTCGATCCAGTCAGCTGTCGTATGCGAGCCATTGGCAGACCATTACATAGTAGGATTAGCGATTACCTGTGCGGATTGTGTACGTACGTCGGAATTAGTTAATAGACTGGATAACAATAAAATTAAAAAAGAATTGAGTGAAGTTGATTGGAATCCTGCGCTCGAGTGTACTGACCCGAATAATGTGATTGATTTTATTGTCAATAAATTCCAGGTTATTTATCAAAACTGTACGTATCAATCAAAAATAAGCAATAATAGGACACAGGAAAGTGTGTGGATAACTGATAAATTGATTGAAATGTGTAACCAAAAGAATAAGTTGTTAAAAATTCATTTAAATGACACAAATAATAAACAGAATGAGCTTATTTACAAAAAATATAGAAATAGGACTAATAGGATGATTTCGAAGACTAGAAATAAGTCAATAAGAAAAGATATATGTGATAATTATAAGAACCCTAAACAATTGTGGACCATTCTAAATAGAATGACTGGCAGAATTGTTAAGGCTATCGATGATGTGCTTATTAAATCATTCGATTTACCACCAAAAATATTGGCAAACAGGGTCGCTCGTGATTTTGATCAAAATGTTCAGAAGGTAATGATATCATGTGACAAGCCATTGTTGGACACACAAACATACATAAATACACCTACAGTATCATTCCGACTTAAAAATATTAATGACGAAATATTATATAAAATAATCTCACAAATAAATGATAAAAAAAGCCCGGGATATGATAAAATAAGGGCTAAAGATATTAAGCACATCTCTGAACCATTGACCCCGATACTAACACATTTAATTAATTTATGTATTGCTCGATCTGCGTATCCAGATCAACTTAAAGTGGGGATAATCAGGCCAATACACAAAAAAGGTAGTCACAATGATACAAATAACTACAGACCAATAACAATTCTTTCATGTGTTGATAAAATTATAGAAAAGTATATAGGTAATTTATTAACTGACTTTTTAACAACTAACAATATTATACACGAGAGACAGTTTGGTTTCCAAAGGAACAAAAGCACATCACAGTTATTATCTCTATTCACAGATGAAATAAATAACTATCTTGATAGTAGAAACCATGTTATCGCTGTAATGATTGATTTTAATAAAGCATTTGATACTTTGAAATATGAGACATTGTATCAAAAAATGGAACAAAATGGTATACAGGGACCAATGTTAGAACTTTTTAAAAATTACCACAGCGATAGATCTAATGTGGTTAGCATAGCTAATACGCAAAGCGATCGGATCGCAACAAAAAATGGAACGGCTCAAGGATCAATACTCGGACCGATTGAGTACCTATTATATGTAAACGATATGTGTAAAATATTTCGACATGGTTCAGTATACCAATTTGCTGACGATACTTGTATAATCACGGCGCACAAAGACATTATTGTAGCGCAAAATATGATGCAGGATGATTTCGATCTGTTGTGCAAATGGGCCCACGATGTAGGCTTATCAATAAATTATACTAAAACCAAACTAATGCACATACATTCACCATACAAACAATTAGATTACACGCCTAAAATCGTCGCTCATGAGCACAACTGTATGCATCTAAGTAACACTTCATGTACATGCCCAAATCTTGAAATTGTTAAACAACATACATATCTTGGGTTAATAATAGATAATCATTTTAATTGGGCTCCACATATTCACCATGTATGTAATAAACTTAGAGCCATCTTATCGAAATTGTGTATCCTTAAACATAAAATTCCTTATAACACATTGAGACTTCTATATATGTCATTGGCGGATTCTATAATAAACTATGGTTTGGCAAGCTACGGAAGAACATATAAAACTTATATAAATGAGATATACAAGCTCCAAATAAGATTGTTAAAAAATATTGTCCCTTTAAAAATTAAATTTAAAAACAAAGATAACTACCACAATTTGTTTAATTATTGCCAAGTAGTGAGTGTCTTTGATAAAATAGACATAGCATGTGTAGCACAATATTATGACCACGTAATTAAACTAAAAAAAACCACCAGACCCAAGACACTACGTAATCTTACGTATCTTCCAACCTTTGAAATACCTAGATGTAACAATGAATACGGTAAAAGAGTTTGGAAATGTATGTTACCTACTATATTAAATAGGTTGCCAATAGATTTGGTGTTAATAATTGTAAATAAAAATAAACGCCATGTACAAAACATACTTAAGAGGCACTTCATAAATATGTATAAATAAATAACGTGTATATTTTTAAGGTAGTTATAAGTTAATTGTGTAAGCATAATGTAACAAGCAACTAAGTAGGTACTAATGTCATAATCTTAATTTAGAAAAGATTTAGTTAGTACTTATGTGAAAAAAAAACATGTAATTTTTTACTGAAATAAACAGTTTTTATTATTATTATTATTATATACTAATAAGAACGTTTAAAATTTTTGACGTGATAACGTCTTATAAATCGATGTCCGGGTGCACGCGCGAAAAAGTGTCACGTTATTGATTGGTTACTAAGCATGTCTCGTTATTGATTGGTTACTAAGCATGTCTCGTTATTGATTAGTTGCTAAATAACAGCAAATAAATGCGTTGCGAAGCACCGGCATGGTTGTTTATTACAAAGTCATCAATGTTTCTTATAACGTTATCTAACCACAATGGCAAAACGGAACCCTTATAGTTTTATTTTTAGGTCGTGTGGGCCTTTAAAAACGTTTGGGGGTTGTACAGACTGTTTTTAAATTTAGTGATCCGTTTGTGTTATATTAGGCTTTAAAGTGTACCCCTCCCCTGCCAGCTAAATGGTTGATGTTGAGTCTGTGAAATTATAATATTATATCATCATCATCAGCCTATCGCAGTCCACTGCTGGACATAGACCTCTCCAATTGCACGCCACTTTGTTCTATCTTCGGCTTCTCGCATCCAGCTCCTGCCAGCCGTTTTGCGTATATCATCACTCCCCCTGGCCTGAGGGCGTCCTACACTACGTTTGCCAAGCCGCGGTCTCCACTCAAGAACTCGTTTACCCCAACGGTTGTCGGTTCTTCGGCTAATATGGCCAGCCCACTGCCACTTCAACTTGCTAATCCGGTGGGCTATGTCGATAACTTTGGTTCTCTGCCGGATCACCTCATTTCTGATTTTGTCCCTAAGAGAAATTCCGAGCATAGCCCTTTCCATAGCCCGCTGAGCGACTTTGAACTTGTGGACCAGCCGTACCGTCAGTGTCCACGTTTCGGCTCCGTATGTCATGACAGGTAGAACGCACTGATTAAAGACTTTAGTCTTTAGACATTGTGGGATAATATTATATATAGTGATACATTTATAAAGAACCAAAAACACTAACACAGGAACTTTACGTGGCAAACATTAATGTGAGAACCCTGCTATCAGACTGCAGATAACTGAGTTAGATTATGCTTTAAAATCAATCAAATGGGATATTGTAGGGTTGTGCGAGACCAGGAGAGGAAAAGAGGCAATAGAGGAATATGCAGACTTTATTCTCTACCATACTTCTAGCTCATCGGGGAGGAATGGAGTAGGGTTCTTAATTAAGAAACACTTAAGAACTTACATTGTCAGCTTAAGAGCTTTGTCTGATAGAGTAGCATCCTTAGAAATGAAAACAACAGATAACTCAATATGGTGTTTCATTCAAGTTTATGCACCCACGGAACTATACAAGAAAGAAAATATCTTCTACCAATCAGTGAAATCTGCAATTGACTTCGTACACTCAAATAAAATAGTCCTATTGAAAGTAGGACAAATGCAAAAGAAGCAATCTTCGGAAATTACTCACATGGAAGGAGTGCACATGGGCAGATACTAGTAGAGTTTGCACTAGAAAATAACTATAAATTAATAAATAGTATGTTTAAAAGAAAACTACCCAAGAAATGGATATGGCGATCGCCAGATGGCAGACAATTGAATCAAATAGATTACATCCTTAGAAACCAACCTACTCACGTTCATAATTTTGATATAATAAATAATCTTAATTTTAATACTGACCACAGGCTGATACGATGTAAGCTATACGTGCCGTCAACTCGACGACGCAAAAGAACTAACGGAATTTTAAATTACATAAGAGAGTTCTCTTATGTAATTTAAAATTCCGTTAGTTCTTTTAAGACCACCGGCAGTTGCCGGTGGTCTCAGGAGAAAATGCGGTATATTGGCAAAACAAATTAATGGAAGCAATTAACTGCACCGAAGATTTACAAAAACAATATGACAACTTCAAGGTAGAATTTAAACTACTATTAAAACAATCACGAATGAAAGAAAGTGAGTGTAAACGTGGAAACTGAGAATCTTTTAAAAAAGACTAAACAATTATACAATGAAAAAAGAACACAATAAATAAAAGCAAAATAACAAAAATAAATAAAAAAGACAAAGAACTTTTGAGTCATTTATAAGTAAGACAAGAGCAATTCGTAAAGCTTATATAGAACTAAATGATGAAGTAAAGTGGACAGCAAACCTGAACAATACAAGTGGGAAGGTACTGGCAAGGCGCCCTGACATAATAAAAGAGGACACACAATTTTATAAAAAAACTCTATACATGCTAAGACCATCAGTATCAAATCAAAATGGAAAAGGATAGTTATTATAAACATCTAAATGTTCTGACGTCTAAAATAGTAGCTGCAATCAAAATAAAAAAAAAAAACGATAAATCTCTAGGAGACGACAATATTGCTAACGAAGTGTAAAAATGGCTATTTGACGCGCTCCAACAACCTCTACAAATACTATTTAACAACGCCCTGAAACAAGAAGCTACACCGAGACAGTGGTATAAATCAACAATTACACTGAATCATAAGAAAGGAGACTGTAATGATCTCGGAAATTATAGACCCACCAGCCTAATGTCAAATCTGTATAAACTTTTTACAAAAGTTTTGCTAAATAGGATCGCAAGCACTTTGGATGAAAACCAACCGCGAGAACAGGCAGGGTTCCGTAAAACATTTAGCACAATAGACCAATGGAATAACATTCTACATGTGCTTTATAGATTATACGAAAGCTTTCGACTTTCTCAGTCGCTCAGCTATTTGGAGAGCCCTAGAGGAAAAAGGTATTGATACCACATATATCAACTTAATTCGCAGTGAATACTCAAAATGCTGGGCCAAAGTCCGATTAGAGAAAGAAGGCAACGAGTTTCCTATACAAAAAGGCGTCAGAGAAGGAGACCCACTATCTCCAAAAATATTTTCTTCAGTGCTAGAGGCCGTTTTTCGACGAGTGACAAGTAAAGATTGATGGAGAACTCTTAAGTTACCTTAGATTTGCAGACGACATTATTGCTTTTGCGGGGAATGCAGTAGACCTAAATATAATGGTTAACGAGCTAGCACAAGAAAGTTTAAAGGTAGGACTTATATTAAACACATCGAAGACAAATATATTGACAAACGGAGACGAATACAACATCATAATACAACATAAAAAATAGAGTATGTTCAGAATACATCTACCTAGAACAACTAGTGTCGTTTCAAAACTGCACACAGAAGGAAATACATAGAAAAATCGCTTTAGCGTGGAAAAAGTACTGGGGATAAGGGAAAAAACTAAAAAAAAGAAATTCAATTAAATCTAACGAAAAAAACCTTCGAAATAGCAATACCTGACATACGATTGCCAAAACTTGGTCACTTAAGCAAGAGGAAGAAGAAAAACTAGCTATTTGCCAGAGAAAAATGGAGAGATGCATACTAGGTATCAAATAATCTGACAAAATAAACAACCAAAACATAAGGAATACAACTAAGATAGTTGTTGTAAGGAAAAGGATAAGATTGTTGAAGTGGAACTGGGCAGGACATAATTTGCAGGGCTGACAACATTAGATGGACAAGGAAAGTAACAGACTGGATCCCGTTAGAAAATAAAAGAAGGCAAGGAAGGCAAAGGTAAAGATGGAGAGATATATTCAGGCAATGATGTGGAGCTCATTGGATGACGAAAACGAGAGATAGGAATATATGGAGGGGTTTAGGGGAGGCTTACGCCGCTGAGGCGACAGCTACCACAAATTAGTTGAAAAATTTAATACACTGTAACAAGGTAGTTTGAATAAAGGCTTATTTTATTTATATTAGTGAAATTAAAAGGAAAACTATCTTACAAGTTTACGATTAACAGCTTATCAAATGAGAAGTAACAAAGTTTCGTACAAATTCCATTGAAAATTATTTTATGGTATAACGTTGTAAGTTTGAAACAAAAACAACAGAAGCCCACTTCATAAGCCGCAATATTGGAGTGGGGGGGGGGGGTGACTACGGAACCCTACATTGTGCGTGGCCCGACATGCACTTGCCCGGTTTTTTTATTTATATTAAAACTATTTTACGTCCAACAATCTTTTACAATGGCATGAAGACTTCAATTCGACATTGTGCGAAGCAGAAACCGCACAGTGGTGTTCGTGTAATCCCAGTCACACGTGTTAGATATGGGGCTATATTTACATAGGTACATAGCCATATAATTATATAATCCATCCATGTGTTTGTTATTATTTGGTATGGGCTATATGGCTATGTGAATAGCCATATGTATATAATCAATCCATGTGTTTGATATTGATATCTACTATGTAGATGTGTGTTTTGGAATATTGATTGTTCCACTTTATGTAATGTTGTATAAAACCAAACGAAGGCTTGGTGGAACTGTTTTATAAGTTTGAGTCTGGAGTCTGATGACGGTGCAAACCATCACAATGTAATGACTGGTTATCATAGCGATGATTATAAGATCATCCGTGTCTGCAAAACTATGTTTGGTAGTTATGTTAAACTGTATGAAATACCTACTTGTGGCACAGAACAATTCAGAGATCTAATAAATCAATTATTTTTATTATAGAGGTACCCACAGATATCTTAGGATGATGTTTGTATTGTGATTAATACTGTGTCAATTGTTTATGATGCTTATGATATTAGATATGAGAATGCATTGCAGAGGTTGGAATGAATATACTAAATGTAATTGCAACTGATAATATCATCAACGAGTTAGACTAGACTCTTTTAACACAGATGTACTTATTAAACAAACTCTAACGTGGGATCCTACTCACATATGTAAGTATTTGATGAAACAATATTGTTATTACAGTTAATATTTGTATTAATTGGATAATGTAATCTAGTGTCTATATGTTTATATAAATTGTTGTATAACGATCTAAATGTAGAATTATGTTAGAAAACACTGCTAATATCAATAATGTTTCTAAATAGTTATAACTGTGGGATTCTACCCACATGATAGAAATTGTGAGTTGAACCTTTATAAGCAGTGTAACATTCTGACTTAGCTCTCTTTACCTGGTGTCATCCGACGACGAAGGTATGATCCTTAATCAAAGTTACTTTATATTGTTTCTATTGTATTGTATAAATAGTGTTTTTCTGTACTATGTACAATGTTTGTGTATATTAGCTGATTGACTGATGAAAAGATATTGCAATGTGTCTAATTGTCTATTGTCCTGTAAGTTATGAATCTTCTGCCTTGTAGTAATATAGTAAGACATTGCAATGGTATATCTAAGTCTCAGTCAATTGGTTACATTGCAGATTCCTTATGTAAATATCATATTGGCAAATGTATATGGCAAATGTTTTATTAGGAGACGGCCTAGTTTTCTTATAACTTCTTTTCCTAGGCAATAGGTCATCTTGGAAGTGACACTAGCATACTTCCCTACTCCAATTCCATGATATAACCAGAGTGAACTGTGTTTGACAATAAAATGCTGATTGCCATTTGTTACTTTGTATTATTCTATATTACCCTGAATAGCTACCCTGACAATACTGAACTAAGTGTTAGGAACCTTACACAATATACAGACACACACATTACATACTCACATACAATAACTACATCCTGACATTTCTTGAACAGAACATAGTCTTCCAGTTATGATACTGTTCTGTAGAACCATTATCCCTCAGTAAGTACTGGTTACGACTCATTAAGTTACATTCTCAAATGACACACAAGTAGTCAATATTCCAGACGTGAGATTGTATATTGTAGTTATATATCTATACAAGCTTTACATACATACAATTGCTACGACATACTCGTAGCAATTCTATCAAAGCTTTTCTTATAATTATCAGCTTACACCTTCTACAACCTCTACGTTCCCTACAAGCTTCTAACACACGCATGCTTGCACTGATTTGTACATTTTAGAGAGCGGTCGACGATTCAGATGCTATGCTTATCGCATAATCATTAGAGAATCTTTTTGATTTTGTTTTATATATGTCAGTTTAATAGTCACACTGGTGTGATAACCTGGTGTGACCACTAGTCCGGACCGCGTTTTTTGTATTTTTTTGTAGTTACGGACGAATGGGACGCTACGCATAGGATTGAAGTACGCTTTGTTGTGTGTCAAAAAACAGACATTGATTCGCGAGTGTTGTAAAAACTCGTAATCGTTATTTTATAAGAAGGTACTTTAATCGCATTGACTTCATTGATGTCAAAATCAAAGTACTTTATTCATTTAGGTTACAAAATGCAACGCTTATGAACTTCAGACATAATTTGGAATAGAATGATGCTACATTCATTGCCAAGTTAGAAACGAACTTGGCAATAAAAACACATGAAAACTTTTTTTAAATGTATTTGAATACCTAAACAAGTTTCCTTGTTCAATTTTTTTTTAATTATATAGATAGAGCTATATAATTTAAAAACTTTACTTTTGAAGTAGTAATTATGATGTGCTTAATTAATGAATGGCGTTAACTTTTACAATTTTACAAACGAGTCTCATATTCGTTTAACAAGTCGACCGTGACTCGCACACGCTCGCACAAATAAGTTATTTCGAGTTGTCAAAGGTTGCTATCGTAACAATCGTCAAGTGCCTTTTCGTTGAATTTATTAAAATATGTTTTTTTTAATTTACATGGAGTTTTGACACAAAAAAAATAACATTTGTATCACTAAAAGAATAAAAGTACCTAACTAAATAATTCGAATTCACACTGGATAAATAACGTTTTTAATTAAATATTTTCATGAATTTTAATCGTCAGAATCAATATTTCATGAATCATTGAATCAAAGAAAATTGTGACATCGCATCTGCCTACATTTGTATTTCCTACAAACTTAGGAGTGTAGTTATGTCTCAAAAAAGAGAGTAATCTACATAAACGCTTTTGTCCATACATAACTAGACTAGACACTTTTATATAGTATATTAAATATATACAATTAATAAGTGTCTAATCATAAACTCTTTTGTCTTATATACTAGACACTTATAAATTGTATATTGTAGCTGTCCCGGCGAACTTCATACCGCCGCGTTATTTTTTCTTGTTATTTTCCTAATTTTCTTTTTGTGTAAAATCCTTGTATAGAGTACCATCCTATACCATCCTGGGACAACGACTCACATGCCATCTGATCCCAAATTAAGCAGAGCTTGTACTATGGAAACCAGACAACTGATAAACATACTTAAATATTTCTAAATACATACTTATTATAGTTAAATAACACCCAGACACAGAATAAACCATCTCGTGCTCATTACACAAAGTTTTATCCTGGGTGGGGATCGAACCTACGACCTCTGGCTTAGCAGTCAGGGTCACTAACCACTGGACCAACAGGCCAGTCACACAGAGTATCACAAAGCTAAAAAAACCATAGCTTAAAAAAAATAATCAGTAAAGTCGTTCACTAGTTATATCGCGACCAGGGGATTGGAATTCATTTTTATATACAGGGTGTTTTTTTATGTACTAATAAGCTCCCGTTCTTATTTTTCTAGTTCCCAAACTACCAATAATATTAAATGCTCTACTTTATACTATCTTTC
Source organism: Herminia tarsipennalis (assembly GCA_945859575.2). Lineage (NCBI taxonomy): Eukaryota > Metazoa > Arthropoda > Insecta > Lepidoptera > Erebidae > Herminia > Herminia tarsipennalis. The sequence continues at coordinate 23,409,292 of OX243834.2, read as the reverse complement.
CGGTCTTCCAACCGACAAGTACTTTTTTCATCCTGTCTCAGAAGAAGAAATTCAGAAATCAATCAAGTGTTTATCAACTAAAGCTGTAGGCGATGACGGCCTCCAACTGCAAATGCTTCTTCCATTTTGGACTATAACACACCAATTATTTCTCATATTATAAACTTCTCTCTGTTTTCAAAAATTATTCCAACATCATGGGCTCAGTGCTTTCTTTTCGTTTTTTTTTTTTCAGAAAAACGAAAAATGTAAATACTTGGAAAACAAAACTGTCTCTCTCAAGGGAGACAGAGAGAGAGAGAGAGAGAGAGAGTTTTGTTATGCATATTTTTTTGTGAATCACCACTATTTAGGATTTAGGACTTCTTGATTCTAGGTCATTTTGGTATGTGGCAAAGCGGTCCCTGACTTAGTGGCGACTATACATATACATACATATCTGCAAGGTTAAGCAACGTTACCACTGTCAATGAACAGATGGGTGACCGTTTTCGAACATTGTCATACCTCTCCGTGCCTCGGAGAGCACGTTAAGCCGTCGGTCCTGCGCCCAATCTTTCTCAGTAAATTGGTTTCTGACATCGATGCTTATATCCTTGATGTCTAGGTTGCAGTATCGGTAAGCTCGTCGTTGTAGATCTTTGATGTGACGCTTAGCGAATCGACTAGCAGTACCGTAACGAGTGTTGCCTCGTCTCTGGACAAACTCCCAAAACTAGACTAGACCATAAAACACCAAGAATACCTACAAAAAGAAAGCTTCATACGTATTTCGCTCGAGTAACGCATTGGTACATGACAGCGTTCATGAACCCTGAATCTCACAACGCTTTCGAAGCAAAATGGTCTGTGTTTTTCTGTGTCTGTGAGCGACGTCTTTAAACTGTCCGTAGTGTGCGTTGCTCGAGCGAAGTATCTACGTATGAAGTGTGACTTAACATTAAGTTAATGAAGTGTTAGGTTCCCAGAGCCCATAGTTCCGTTGTAGTATGCGATAGTATCTGACCTCACCTGCGCTCTGGGCGGCGCGTCGTATTGCAGCGTGGTGGCGGTAGAAAGCCGGCGCAAGCGGCGCGCGCGCGCCTGCGCACTGGCGCTGGCACCGGCGCGCTGCCGCTGCGAAGCCAGCAGTGCGCTGTACGTGCGCCCCATGCGGCCTGCATCGCGTCGGCAACACGATGCCAATGTCACCTGAGAAACATTGATGGCAGTAATGAATTGTCACTATCACAAAGCACTCTAAAGGTTCATTTCCGTGCATCGCGGCCGATCGCGAGCCGCTCGCGGCTTACGACAAGCGGCTGAGGTAAGTGACAGACGCGCGCGGCCGACGACTGTCGTAGGCCTGCGCGCGCACTGAGAATATTGTCAGATCGGCCGCGAGCGTCAGCCGCTTGTCGTAAGCCGCGAGCGGCTCGCGATCGGCCGCGATGCTCGGAAATGAACCTTAATACCTTAGATTAAGTAAAGCGTGACAAAGTTTTCATTACTTTTAATTTAGAATTTATAGACATATTAGTCATCTAAGACTATACTCTAGTAGATTTTGGTCTCAATATCAGCGTTGGCTAAGTATATTTTGTATTAAACTTGAAAACAAATACGAATTATCTTAAACATAATAATATGTTTTAATATACATACGCAGATTAACTTTAAGCTTCGTTAGATATCTGTGACTGCGATCGCATTATAATATTATGTAGCTATTGCAAGAAGGCTCTTGTTATGCTGTTTTAATCATCCGACCACGATGACATAGGATGATCATGTAAGAAAACAAACTGTAAAATTACTAAAACTCTTTTGATATTTTAAGATTTCATTTAATTCTACCAAATGATAAGAAATAGGGTGTAGGTCCCACTAGCCCTTCGGATTTCACCCCTAATTACCTAAAAGTACATCCAGAAACAATAAGTTTTCGAATGTTGAGAATTTTAAATTATTAATTTTATTTCTGTTTTTGTGAAGTCAGGTAAACACGTGTGTGGCGTTTTGAACACTGTATTGTGTAATATATCAAATAAAAGGGTTTGTTGTAAATTTTAATGTCGTTTTTAAAGTTATTTAGGAAAAACCATGAAAAAAAACCATTTCCCCCTCCCCTTACCTCCGAAGCTACTGAGCCTGATCATTTTTGAAACATGTTTAAAAAATAACTCTTAATCATCACCTGTTTTGGGAGGTATGACCTTAACCATCTACAGAGTTTTCACTTAAGTAAAATTATTGTTTATTGTGAGGTTCAACCTGACAAAACAACATCAATTTTACTTCAGGGAGAAGAAAGCTGTCTCTCCTTATGAAATTCCAGCAGACGTATGGATAATGCTAGGTGCTGGAGGGACGACGTGGTTAACAAAACTTTTCAACACCATCCTACTGGAAAGTTTTCTGACTCGAGCTTCCTTTCTATAAGAACCAATGCGCTTATTACACTACACTAAATGAGGGACCCTAAACCCTTAAAAAGAGAGGATTAATAAGAGTTAGGGCCCTAATTCTCTAACAAATTTTCAAGGCCACCTCGATTTAGGGCTCTGATTTAGGGCTGTGTAATAGCCGTTAAAAATATGTGAGCCAATCTTGAAGTATTAATGTACCTACTACGAACTAGAGAAGTTACCATCGATCACAACCATGTTCCGTTCATGTGAGGTCGTCCGGCGCTTTACACAGTTGCTTGCTCAGATCCTAGCGCATTTGGTCGTTCTTCGTTTTTTAAACGAAAAAAGCTGAACCGCATTAAATATACCGTCGTGTATTTTACGATATTCCCTTACAATTCAACCAATATGGCAAAGTGCAAAAAATAACTTTCCATCGTCAGTAGGTAACTAGAAAATCATTTTAAATATTTTTGGAGTAAGCAATATAGCGTTATTTGTCATAAACGAAAAATTGGTAATTTTAACAGTTATGCTTCGTAGATGTTTGAAAACCCTAATAAGCTTCACTTAACTGGAAGTAAAATTACTTTTAAATTAAAATTATCAAATCAATCATCATAATCATCAGCACAGAAAAGATTAATATAAATATTGTGTCGTTCCTACGTGCCAAAAAATATCATCAAAACTGCATCTGACAAAGTATATTCCCTTATGCCGAAAGACACATGTAGAAAAAGATGTGCAATGACAAGAGATAATGTATCGTGTTTAAGCTGTTTATACAGTTGTGAAAATTATTTAAACGTAAATAAAGACATTAAAAATGTAATAAAATACATCGAATCATTTTTACTTAATTACCTGTACATACTGCGTTTTGTTAACTAACCTCGACGAAAACCAAACCTAGTTTATGAATGAATTGATTTTCATTCATAAACTAGGTTTTGTTTTCGTCGAGGTTAGTTAACAAAACGCAGTATGTATATCTAAGTACATTTGAGTATTACCGACGAATGAAATCTCGAACCTGAAAAAAGTGGTAAAACCTCACAGGTTTTACTCCTCTGAGTTCAGCAGACGTAAAATCTGAATTAGATGCAAAATACGAGATTAACATAAACACGACTATTTCAGAAAGATTATTCGATTGTGCTTTGACAAAACCAGTTTCAGTTATTGTTTCTATAAGTCTGAAAACTACTACCTTAATATGAAACAGCCGCGAAACAATATAAATAACCACTGGAAATCATACAAACAACTTGTTGACTGAAGATGTCGACTGTGAATTTTAACGTTTTATTCCACCAATAGCGTTGCATTTTAGAAATTTTCGAGGGAATTTTAAAACAGACAATTTTTGATGATTAAATTTCACTATAAAATTAGAATAATTTTAAAAATAATTATTTAAGTATGTTTTTCTAACAACAAATATTTTAATATAAATTTATCCATTTTGGAGTCACGTGCATAATTATTTCCTATTCTAAAAGGTTTTGTAAGTGGCAACGCTATTGTTTTTCGTAGAGTAGATAAACGTGACTGTAAACACTTCAATATAATGCCCCATCAAATTGACTGCCATGAATCGAAAACATGTCGTATATCTTTTATGAATACCATTATCTATAATCTTCAGTATACTTGGAGCAAGTTCACATGATGACCTAGTAAATCATTTAAGAAAACCATGTCGCAGCTAATGCAATAAATTTGATAGTTATTTGTCGTCGAGCAGTAAAATAATTTATTAGAGAAAGACAGCACGTTGGACGAGCAGGAAATAGAGCAGAACGTTGTTATTACAAACAGTGATGAGTAACGTCTTTAGTACTCCCTCACTCACGACACGAACACGACGCACGTAAACTGACTCGCACAACTGTTATATTATGTCACTGAGAAGGTAATATATATATAATAACTGATACCAAACATTCCAGAACTCAATGGCGATCTAGCAGACCTGAAGGTTAGAGAGTTTAGGCAACGATAACATTGTCAGGTCTAAAGATGTATAACCATTTTCTAAATAAATTCACACTCTTGCCATCAATATTGAATTTGAAAATAAAGATTAGTTGGTATTATTTTTGATCAAATGTAAAAAACAAAAAAGTCATGAAAATAATGTTTTTTTTCGATTTTACTTGCAAATTTAATGTTTTTTCGTTTAAAGTGTAGTATTTTATTCTAAGCTACAGAGTGACCTCTCTGGCCTAGTCGGATTTCCGTCTCAACGGACTTGTGTAAGACGGAGTGAGAGTGTTGTACCGTGGTTTTACCTAATCAATAGGTACGGTACATACAAGAAGCAAAATGTAATAATTATTGTCATACTTGTTTTACAAAAGTGTTCCAGTACGAAATAATATATCTATGTAGATAATAACAATGACGAAATCGTAAAGTATAAGAAAAATGGCGTTATTTAAATATGTGGTCGTAAACTTAGACCTAGTGGCATGGAAGACATCCGCTATCGGGCATCAAAGAGAACTTTTGTAACAATCCTCGTGTCGTCCCTTTTCAATCCATTCAAAAGAGCAGGGTATCAAAACTTATGCAAACAAGTGTGTAGCCCCGAACCTTAATAGTCTGTCAAAAGTTATTGTGAAACATTTACATAAAATATTTGTGGAGATTTATGAGCGACCTCTGACCGCAAGACGCCACCGGAGACCTATTTTCTCCCTCAAATGTTCTCTAAACTACTTAGAAAATCTGTACAACTAAATTAGAAGAACACGAACGCCTATCTTCTAAGCCCTTGACATTTTCGAGAAGTTACCTAGCTGACTGTCTGCTACTCGTTCAGACTGATATTATAAATCCCAAAGTGTTGGTTTATATTTTATTTTACGCATTTTACGTAACGAATTGACGTAATTCTCTTTATGTATTAAATAGGTTTAAAAATAGGTTTTCCTGGTGTTTATTTTTTGTTCTTACACGTGTCTCTCTTTCTTGACAATCTGTATCATCGTTCGAAGGAAATCGTGGCTTTTTGGGAGGCTATAAGCCTCCCAAAAAGCCACGATTTCCTTCCGAGAGTCCTTTAGAGTCCCAAAAAGTGTCAATTTCCTTCCGACGTGTATGTAAAATTGTTATTATGGGTCCAATGCGCATAGTCAATAGGTTGGGACACAGCATAGGCGTAGGCTGCTTCCAGTGCCTAGGCGTAAAACCTACTATTTTAATACTTCCTAATGTGCCAATCACGTACCTGTGTAGTGTGTATAGGTCTACGGATTTTGGATTTGGTGTTCGACGGATTGGTATATTTTTACATCTATATCTGTCATAAATAAAATGATGAATAATGTTGATGTTAGTTTATAAACCATGTGTACTTCATATTGTTTGGGTATAAAATTATAAATCTATCTTTCGCTTTCCATAACAAAGTCGGTCTGAAAGTGGCGCAGAATATCGACAGTATAGAAAGTAACCTCGCTGGTCTGGACAGATAATTACAGCCCGATTTCATTCTCGAAATATAATCGCATTGGAAAGCATTCCGAGATTCCGTACCTGTTAGCGATATCTGTGTACGCGTTGTACGAACACGAAGGTTACCTTCTGGACTCTCAGTATTTCGTATCGTGATAACGTGCCAAATGTAAGTTCAATAAATAACATATTGAATGAGCTTTTAACTGCGATTAAGCGAGTATTTTATACAGGTGAACACAAATTCTTGGCATCTTCACATCAAAACATTATATCTTATGAATCATTGCGATGTAAGAAAATCCATTGTGGAAGGTTACCCTATTAGTATTTATAAATTATACTAAACCAACTGTCCTTTTTATTGGCATGAAGGATAGCCTATTGCCATTTTAAAGGTATCTCTCTCCTCCGATGTTATTCGGTTCAGGTTATGGCTCGCATATTATGTGCATCCAGCCAGTTTCAAATTTATTTCCCTCTAGTTTTCTTCTTTGAATCACAAAGTAACGATCTCTCGTTATTCTGTGCTTCCGCCAGTTTCAAGTTTATTTTCTATACAGTTTTCTTCTTTGAATCACAAAGTCTCGTTCTTGTCCAGTTATCACTCATTTCAAGTACATTTTACACTGCTTTACACGTTAAACGCGGAACTGAAAAGTAGCGACATGTCAGTTTGCCTCCATTTTCACAACTCACTAAATGTCCGGGCTGAGGTAATGACAACATATATATGTTTATTCAGCCTTTGATTAGCCTAGCACCATAAACATAATACGAAATGAAAATACATGAAAAAGGTAAATGAAGGTAGGCGAACTTATTAAAGGGATAAAGCACATAAAGCTCTATTCAACGCTACGGGTCGGGCTGTTAACTTCGTCTCTCACTTGAACAATGAAACAATTCGTGATAAAATGTATTATTTGTATTGTTACATGTTGAAATATTTCCAGACATCTTTCCCGACTAGTTCAATTATTTTTGAAGTGACAACTTCTTTACCGGCGTTGCGCACTTTTTAAGATGGGTAAAAAATGTTAAACTCGCGTTAGGATACGTGACCTGATCAAAAATTCGTAAGACGGAGGAAAAGTATACCGCCGGCGCGGCGTAGGAGAGGAAGTAATACCCCCCACTCTTTCTACCGCGCTAAAATGTATGCCTGCTCCTGCTGTTTCGTTTAAGCGGCGCAGGGCGCCTGCGCGAGTGTGCGTGTGTGTTTGTAAATTGTCACGTTTGTGTACGATAGCGCAATAGATGAATATTGTATTTAAGCACATAAATGAAAGTACTTATATACAGATAAATAAAGAAATTCGTGCGAAATTATTCCCTAACCATTCCAAAATATTAAAAAAATGCACAACGTTATTGTTCAAGTTTTCACTTCTACCGGCACTCCCAGAGTGCAACCTGTTGTTTTTTTAAACTAAATAACTCGATATTATTGAGGAGAAAATATTAGATATTTTTAAAAATATTAGTTAATAACAAGTATTAACGATAGTTCCCTACTGGATGGCATAATTTTTTATTGTCATAATTTGATATGGCATAATTTTATTAGTACTAATAGGTATTACGCATGATATTATTTTGCATAAATCTTTACACATAATTGTTACTCATCACTACTGATTGAAAAGCATACTATTTTATAGCATAATGTTACACATGTATAATGTTATTTGTGCATAATGCTTAGGCATAACACGTAAGTGGCTTATGAGTGGCCTAAGAGCCAAAAAGCCAAATCCTAAGCCAACTTCGATTGAAAAGGGCTTCTTATGAGCAATCGTATGGTAGCAATAAAACACCATATATCCGAGTCAAGCAGTGCCAGGAACGTTCGAGCTTTTTAACAACACTAGACCGAACGACATATAAGAATTAATTATTTGTGAGAGATAGGTAGAATTACATTTCTATTTTTTTTACCCACGAAGGAACGGAGAAGGTATGGAGTGCATTGGGGGTGAGAGATTGTTTGTGTGTGCACTCGAATGTTGCCATCTATCTTAATAACGACTCATACGATTCAGATACGGTTTTCCTGTAAAGGGTGTGTAATTTGTTTGGGATGGTTCTTAGATAGATTTTATGATGGTACCTAACTCGTAAAGTTAAAAAAAATGTCATTAAAGGATTTGTATTTCTAATCAACAGTTATTTAATTGATGTTATGATGATAATACATCAGAATGAGCCGCAAAAAGTTTTGTAAGAAATCTGTAAAAAGGATTAAAAAAACAAAATTAAAAATGTTAAAAAACCTATATTTTGTAATAGGAAAAGTATAAAATAAAATTTGTCGGGGGCTGCCAATCGCCTATATGTAAAGCCCCTATATGTAAAGTGGGAATGTGATTTTTTTGGTATTCTATCCAATCGTGTGGGGTATCAATAGATAGGACTTTTAAAAAAGTTTAGGGGTTGTGAACACTATTCTTAGATTTATGGATCCGTTTGTGAAACGAGTAACAGCTATTCAAATGAAAAGTAACAAAATATTCCCTCATCTCGTGGCACAGTTTTCGTCTACTTGGTGGGTAGCTAACTACTATATACCGGAACGAACCGTGATATTATTATTGTGTGATTTATAACAATCGAAGCGATCGAACATAGCAGATGTGAGTGTAACTTATTTCTAGGGGGGGGCACTCCCTACCTACATAAGAGAGCAGACCCCTAAGCCGCTATCGTGTTTATTTTCTACACTAAATAACAATACGTACCATATTCGTATCCGTTTTAACATCAATTCACGGTTTTGGTTAGAAGTTAGTTCCACACATTGGTGTGGCACACACAACGCGTGTTACACATACAACACTTGTTTTATCCTACGTAGGTAGTGCATTTTATTTTTAGTTTCGGCTATGAAACCTACACCGAGCATGGTCCGACAATTATGATATGCTCTAACAATTTTTTCTTAATTTTTGTTTTTAACGTTTATGCCTAATAGCTGTTAAATTAATAAAAAAAAAAATACTTTCAACGCGAGATCAAATGATAATTATGCCTACAAAAACATTATGTGACAGTATTGTAATTGCCTTTATCAGTTATGCCAAACTCATTATGCGAAACAATATTTAAGTAAGCTGTTAACTAAGCGTATATTTTAATTACCTACCTATTTGCACAACAACTCTTCGATCTATTTGTCATAAATCCATAATATTTTTTGCCTAGAAGTAATGAATAGCCTTAACATAAATCCGTTCTCACAAAGGTTCATAATATTAGTAGAATGTTGTTCATTCGTTCTTAATCGTATTTAATAGTTATAATCTTCTTACAATCCGTACCAGTTCCTCCACTTTTTATACCAAACGGATCTACCCGAGTAATAAATACATATGAGTAGATAAGTACCACAAATAGACCGACATAAAATATTTTGACGAATACCTATTATAAAAAATATTATAATTTACCAAACGGCGGACTAATCTGATACCATAACTATAATATTTTTTGTGGAGTATATTTTTTACAACAATAATGGCTATATCTATTAAAAAAACGATTTAATGTATGAAGCATAAACGATTACGAATCCCCGTTTCCACTACTGATATTGTAGCGACTGCGAGCTCGATTTTATTACTATTGAAAATGGACGTCGAATAAATAGATAATATTTTTCCTCAAGATGTAAGAATGATTATAATGTGATGAAAGAGATACGGACTCGGGCCGCAGTTCATTTGCAGCTGCGCAAATCTCCTATTAGGGTCTGGGAGGGATCTTTGGTTCGGCGGGAACAATGTCTCGAATGTGCTGTGCTAGAAAGCCATAGATTATTTTTAATCCTGTCAAATTATATTTTCAGGTAAGTTTCACTTCATTTTCTTTTCTTAACTCGTACGAGATGTTCAATCACTTATCTTTTTGTCGAAGAGAGCATCTAATCTACTTAGTATTGGTTGTTAATTCAAGGCCCATTTTTGGTATTTGTTTCCAGTTTGATCTAAAATTCGAAATGACGACTGGATCAGCAGTGTTGTTACACTTCCGACTACTTTTATATATCTTTCTACTCTAGAGCTCAAAGGTTTGCTGGTAGAAAACTCAATTTTGAGTAAAGCTCGCCTTTGTACATAATTACTTTTATTTTGTACTTATTGATTGTATATTTTGTCTATGTGTACATTAAAGAATTTGAATAGCTATTGTGTACTGTTAGAACCACTGTGTACTAGGGGGCACTAATCACTAGGTCGTAGTACACAGTGGCTCGATACCCACTAAAAAAAAGGATATCTCTTTTTCAGTGAAAGTAATAGCAAATCGATTTGCTACATATAAAAACTTCATAATACACTGTGATTTGTGCATGCAACAAATATTTCAGGGTTTTATATTTTTCATGCAACAGCCACCACAACAGTAGCTAGTGCTCAAAAAAATCCTAATTTCCGAGTCCCTCCTTGTCAACCTTGTTTCACAGTTTGGACCACACATTCAGACGACAACACTTGTGTGTTCGCCTGCTGTTAGCCAAATTCCAATGCTTCAACTGTGCAGCTTTAAATACATTAATATCATTAGATTTTAGAGTTCCGTCCTCAAAAGGAAAAAAATTGAACCCTTATAGGATTACTTTATTGCCGTCCCTCCGTCCGACCATCTGTCTGTCAGTCTGTCTGTCCAGACCCATTTACAGGTTGGAACGAAATGTATTTTAATTGATCAATAAAATTGTTATTCTTATTAATCCTCTTTGTATGTGACGGCGCAACGTAAGGCAATACTTGACATTTGCTGTCATTTACGTTAAAATAGATTAGGTAAGAGTCATAAATTATAAAGTAAATCTGGGAAAACTACTTGATCTACGAAAACTAAAATTTGGCAGCTAGTTAGTTTATAAATAAGACCCATCTTCTAAGAAAGATTTTTGTGAATTACACTTCGGGGAATTGAAAAGGGACAAAAAAGGACAAAGTTTACATTGAAGTCAGTCATCGTGTTAATTCAGGTTGGATATAAAATCGAATTATGGTTTATTCCTAAGCCAAAGTTTCGATTAAACCTAAAACAGGAGATTTACGACGTCAATGAGAGTTTCGTAGTTGACGGATCGAACACTTAGCCTCTTAGCCACTTAGCTACCACGAATGTGTTTCGTTTCGGCGTATAAAACGTTAACGTTGATTTGACATTGAAGCCGTCGTCGGTGTACCTATTCTTAAAGTACATTTGACATTTTCTTCGTCGTAGTATGATAAGTATTATATTATATAGGTACAGATACGTTACGTGTTTTTATTTATCATCTTTTCAAATATTATAAATGAGAAAGTTTGGACATATGGATGAATGTTTGTTATTCAATTACGTCAAAACGGCTAAAAGTATCAGTATAAAATTTGGCACAGAGATTGATAATAGTTTGAAATAGCACATAGGTTACTTGTTATTATGTCTTGTCACTTTTATCCCGTAAAAATGTTCCCGTGGGATAGATTTGGTTTTCCACATTTTTACGCGAACGAAGTTGCAGGCAACAGCTTGTTACTAATTCGTTTTATTTTTTCGAAATGAAATGTCAATACAGAATTTCTCTAAATAACGTCACTAACATAAGGCTGACCATTTGTCGTCCCCAAAGGTCTCTTAGTTTCAAGTAAGTTATTTCGGTGGCAATAAAATAAGTATACTGTTGATCCCTACTAGATTTATTAAATGAAGACCTCTTTATATCAAAGAGAATCCTTAATGAATAACTGTTATGTTGGAACCGACAACTCGAGTTGCCAACTCGCATACGTAAAGGCAAACTGCCGGCATTATACTGGAGCTTTTCATTAGGAACTTTGCCTGTTTTTATAAATAATAGCAATCACCCGACTGTATCAGATTTTCCTCGAACGAAACTAACGTTCCGTTAAGTGGCTTCGTAGCGCCATGTAAATAGCTCACTGGGAAAATGTAGGAAGTTGGATTTGGGTACCTGGAAGGAAATAGAAATATACTTAGAGGAAATATAAAATTGTATAGTGTTGTTATTAAAATCTTAGTGAGCAAATAAAAAATGATATTTTTGCAATGTAAAACTCTTTTCGACTGTTGTGAACACCTTCGACTATACAATTGACATTGTTCACGTAATCTTCATCTATAAGCATCAAGTTTTTTGACAGTTTCCAGTCACGAAGACTATATATACAACGGCAAGAAGATGAAAAGAAGGCAATAGTTCCTTGAGGGAATTGTCCACATATTTGACGCTACTCTGGGGTAGTCAGGCGCTGACATTTACCATCTGATCAAATTCAAATCTTACTTAAACTGGAGGCCATAGATAAAGATTGGACACCGAGATTCTGCAGCCCACTTTATTCTTGCCCACTCGTAGTTTCCTCCACTCTCGAAACTAATCTAACCAAAAAAATACTGTTCGACCTTAAAAATCCAATGCGAATTTTTCCTACGACTAAACGGCTAAACGATCTTAACGCAAGTAGATATATGGTGTACTAGGAAAGAGCATGAGATACTTTTAATCATGATAACGCACATCCACACGCACGGGGCCGTGTGCGAAAGTTAGTGGGTGTTAAAGTAATTTATTAAAGTTGGCGTCGTTGCAACCGGCCTTAGTTTAGGACATTGTTTGTTTGGTGGAGTATATTTAACTTCTTATAAAACCTATTATTGGCAATTTTATTTCGAGATTATGTATAACGTCATGAGAGCGATTGCTCACGTCACGTCGGTGTTAGAAGAGTTCATAATGTCGGTAGTACCAGCAGTACTACAAAAGTGGGGCGTGTGCCGGCATGCCTAGTTACATGCACACATGCATGTGTACAGTGTGCACTGGTCCATTTTGTTTTTTAAAGTCGACTCCCGCATTAGGGTACAAGCCCTTTGTCGCGGGGACCTTACAAACATGCAAGTCACGGATACAAATTACACCCAGACTCGGAACAACAATTTGTGGATCACACAAAGTGGTGTTCCATGTGGGGATCGAATCCACGACCTCTTGCGTAGCAATCCGACACACTCCCACCTTGCCACGGAGGTAGTCAATGTAATGGTGTACGTAAATTATCTTAGACCTGAAATAAATGAAAATATAATATACAGAATGATTTTTAATATACTAATATCCTCCCGCTTGTGGTTTCTTTACATTTTAATAAATTGACCCTTAATCACGTACCACTTGTTTTTGGAGTTATGACCTTTACCATTTACAGACTGTTTTGACCGGAGTAAAATCATTGTTTATTGTGAGGTTTAGGCCCTCAATCTGACAAAGAAACCTCGATTTTACTCTGGGTGTGTCAGATGTGTGGTAAGTGGTTGTGTGTCAAAAGTAGATGGTAGATGGTGAAGAGTTAATTTGTAATGTAATTCTCAAAAATGATATTACAAAGTAATTTGGTATTATGTAAAGACGCCCAGAGCGGGAGTCTATTAGTATATCAAAAAACATTCTGTACAGCGGTAGGTATATGTAATAGTAGGCAAACGTCAAATCGATAAAGCTATAAATTTGTTCATGTACTTATACATACACCTACATTTTTAATTGTCAAAACGAATACCTGCTAAACGTCCATGCTCAAAAACCGATTTTAATATTTTCCGCGTAACAGCTGGACTATCTTTAATATGAGACTCTCACTGGCAGATAGCCAACTTTATACGGCTTCAATGCTTTTTTAACACTAAAAATAAATATTGTCCTACAGGAAAAAAGTGTTTTCGTGTATTCTACAAACTGAACAAATTCCACGAGCCGGAACAATAAGTATACGTTATAGATATTTATGTTGTACATTTTTATTTAGAACTTTTGTTCGTAACACTGTAGCTTTACCTACAGTAGCGCACCTAAGTTAGTCAATCCACTCGTATATTTACAAACTGTACAACAGATTTGCAGTTTCAAGAGAAATAAAGGTACAGTTAATAACTTTCGTGATATGTACAGTCAGCTCTAAAAGTTGTTACACGTGTTTAAATTTCCAAAACTCCTTTACATTGTAACTACCATAAGTTGGTGACGTAACAAGGTATCAAAATTAACTTAACATTTTAAACATCCATAAAACGATAATGGGACTCTTTCACTTGTCAGTAAACATATTTTATACTATAAATCGCTGATAGTCTTTCATTTCAAAATTAGATTAACAAATCTTATTTTCTATGTTCCGACGTGTGAATCTACTTTAGGCGATAGAATGTTACATGAATTTTAATTTTGACACTGGGATCGAAGTTGGTAATAAAACCACTGAAGTATACTTAATATTAATTTATAATAAAACTAAACTAAACTTAAATAAGAATAATACAATAAGTATAATTAATAAAAATATATAAATATGTAGGTAAATATTTAGAATATAGTAAAAATGAAAAAAAAGTGTTTTAAAATTATTGATTGTTTATATGAAATGAAATTAATTATTAATTTCATTTCATATACATATATATTCAAAGAGATGTTATTAACACGGGCTATTTCACCTGTACGAGTAAAACCATTACTTCTTATGGTTGAAACTATAGTTTCGTCTTGATGTCTAGTAGTCTTTCTGGGTCTGCCGGTCTTTTTTCTATCCCTCAAGTCACTAGATTCGCCCCACCGCCTAAGCCGTAGGTAGACAGTGTTCCTCTGAAAATCAATTTTAAATGTTATAAATAACATCAAAATTATTATTTTTTGAAATAAGACTAATAAAAATAATGATTGATAATAATACTTACGGAAACACCCAACTCGGTTGCTATATCTGTGATTGTATAGCCCTGTTCTTGCAGCACAATAATTTTATGGCGTTCATGTTGACTGATATGAATGTTATATGACGACATTATTAAACGTTATCTATCACTTGCCCGTAAATAATACTACAATAATATAGACAAACGAAATAATGTAATAACACACACACAATACGGTTCACAAGACAAGACTTTCATAAAATTAGTTTTTAGACCACAACAATGACATTTAGAATTTATAAAAATAAGGTAGAAAGAAAAATGTTATCTCCGTACGTATAACCCGGACAAAATAAATGTGCAACTAACGGTGATAGAATCGCCTTCCTGTGACCGTTATAGGTTAATCGCTTGACTATTATCAATGTTTCAAGGAACTACCTACTTAAAATTATTTAAATTAATGAAAATCTTTAAAACTACACAACGGATGGTTTATATAAATATTAAATAAATTTGGGTGGTTTCATTACCAATCTTAATTATTTGTGTAAAAATACAAATTTACGTAACATTCGGTCACATAAAGTAGGTTAACACGTAAGAACGTAGCAAATAATAACTTGTTAATCTAATTTTGTAACAAATTTCTATCAGCGGCTTATGATTTATAAGATGTCTAGCGATAAATGAAACATTTCTATCATCGTTTTATGGACGTTAGTAATGTTAAGTTTTTTTTTGTATTTTGTTACAACACTGACTTATGAAAGTTCGGATGCCAAGTTATTCTGTACATTTCAATGTACAAGCGATTTTAGAGGCTGACTGTACATATTATAAAATTATATATACCACGGGTCTTAATCGCGTGAATAATTTAAGGTAATATACCTTGCTTATTGCCCGACGTTTCGACCGTATTGCAACGACCGTGGTCACGGGTAGACTGGTCTAGCTCAGCGTCGCCTCCGTGAGGCGCGTGTTTCGGAAACTACCCTCGCTTGAATTTTATCACACGAAACGTCGGGCAATAAACAAGGTATTTTAGCTTAAATTATTCACGCCATTAAGACCCGTTTTATATATAATTTCATAAAATATACGTGCTGTTTTTCTACTTATTTTGTGTGTTTTGTATCTTTTCTTTCTTTCATAACGGCTACAAGTAAACTGCAAGCTAATTTAGTTTGCAAATCACTCGTTGTCGTTCCCAGTTTTACAATAAATCACATCAGTCACTTAACAAATCATCGAAGCACCAAAATAAATAAGACCATAATATTTATTATTTTTCAACCGACTTCAAAAGGAGGAGGTTCTCAATTCAATTGTATTTTTTTATGTTTGTTAGCCGATTACTCGAAGATGGCTGGACCGATATGATTTTTTTATTGTTTTTGGTTACGCTGTCGTCAAAGTTACAATTTGATGATGGAATCTTGGAGGAACTGAGGAAAATTTTCAAATATATAAGGCACACACCTATAGTAATTTGGATATATTTTCATGTAATTCGAGTATTTACTGTTCCTGAAGACGAAGAAGCTGATGATAAAGTAAATATTAAGGGCCACGCATCGTCAAAAGCAATATTGCGAAAATTAGCAGTTTAGATTTGGCAATTGTAACTGAGATAACTTCCAAGCCAACACACTAAACAGTGACAAATAAAAACTGTTTTACAAAAAATATTAAACTGATTTTAAAAATAAATACAAGGTAACTAAAAAGCCTAAATTAATATAGGTTCAACAACAAAAAATAGATACACATCTTAAAGTTGGTGTCTAAAACATAAAAACTACAATCCCTCGCACCAACTTCATTATCTTTATCTACTTTTTGTTGTTGTTCCTATGTTATTTTATGTTTTTTAGTAACTTTGTAAAATAGTTTTTGTTTTTTTTTATTCTACAGATTTCTGAATCTGACTGATTTATGCTACGTAGGGTTGAATATTTACTATTATGAAGTGATTTATATAAGGTAACTACACACTTATATAACACTCTGCCAAGTCACGAGTAAATAGTATCACCGGTGGTAGGTCAGCTAAAGACCGTTTTAGTGTACCCACCACAGTATCAGATATTCTTCTGTAAAATAGGGATGCTATAACATCACTGTGATTCGGTCGAAGGGCACTGTAACGAATTATATTACTGGGCTAATGAGACGTATTACCATTTTTTTTTAATGGTTAAACATTCGGCTTTTTGTTGTGTATGAGGTATCATGGCGTTACTATTAGACTCACGATCTGCTCGTCACTTCATATCGTTCTCAGGTCCAAGGTTTATAATACACCTGAGATATAGACTAATACATAGGAGTGAGTCACAGTAATTGCCACTAATCGGTGATGGTTTCCTTGATTTTCCATTGAAAGCGGTTCATTGTTCTTATTAATAAAGATGTTATTTCTATAAGAAAGCTTGCATTGTTTGTTTAATTTCCCTAAGAGAAATAGGGTCTGAACCCTATTTCTCTTAGGGAACTTAAACAAACAATGAACAATAATCTCTTAAAAGTATATAATTTTATATAAAAAAACTTGAATATTCGGACACAAAAAAATTGAAGATTTTTTTAAATGTCCTGTAGGAAAAGTAAACTTTTTTCATAATTGCCTATGGTTTTGGATTTAGCCATTCACGCCCAATTGAAACCTACCTGTATACATAGTTATGTGTAAAATGACAGGCAATATGAAATATTATCTTAATAATATTATGTATAACTAATTTGTAAAGTATTTAATTACAGTGAAGACTGTCGAATTCGGAAATCCCCAAGTACCTACGACGTACGTCATCGGCACCGATGTCAAGAGGTCAGCTCCGTAACGGTACACTTAATAAAACAACTTAGACAATTGGCATTAACTTGAACTGTTATCTTAATAATATTGGGTTATCTAAATATCTCAATATCTACTATGCATTTATGTCTATTACTTTCAAGATAAACAGTAACTGATGTTTATTTCCTTAAAATGAAAAAAAAAATAAAGCTTAAAACCTCTGAGAGTACCCACTGAAGGAAACCTTTATACCTACTCGGATTGTTTGTTCACATAATTCATTCATACACACGGGATTTCGGAACAAAGTGCCCGAATTGCCGTGTCTGTGCATTGATTGAGCGCGTTTGTGTGAAGCTTACCTTCTGAGCTCTCGGTATTTTGTGCAGTAGTTTAACATTAAATGAAACCCAGAGAAGGTGCTAAAAAGGAGGGGAGAGAGGGGGGTAGAGCGAGAACCTACCTAAACACTACTACTTAAAAATGTGGTCTGGATATATTATAACTTGCTTCATATTTCGATTGCACACTGACTTGATTTTTTACCAATAAATTGACTTTAAATCAATTAAACAGCATCTACAAAGCAGAATCCGGGACTATCATTCATCAACCAATTAAATAATTTTCTTGCAAAGCTGGATGATACTATGACCAATAAACAAAATCAAAAATATTTAATAATCGGTGATTTCAATATGATGATTTCAAAATGGACACGGAATTCACCGAAAACAACTCTTTATCCTAATCATGTTAACATTGTGGATGAGAACAGCTTGATTGATCTATTATGACTACCTCTGTGGCGCGGTGGGAGTGTATCCGACTGCTACGCAAGAGGTCGTGGGTTCGATCCCCACCCAGGATAAAACTTTGTGTGATGAGCACGATGGTTTATTCTGTGTCTGGGTGTAATTTATCTATAATATGTATGTATTTATAAATATATAAGTATGTTTATCAGTTGTCTGGTTGCCATAGTACAAGCTCTGCTTAGTTTGGGATCAGATGACGTTGTGTGAGTTGTCCCAAGATATTATTATTATTATTATTATTCTCTTTATTAAAATTAAATACATATAAATTACATTTTTAAATATAGCTAACAAAAATTAAATATATTTAAAAATATAAAAAATAGTGCCCCACCGGCATCGGGTACAGGGACCAAGCTACCGGTGGTTACGGTTCCAAAGAAAGGAACCTCCTCACTATGCGAGCCGTGTCCAGAAGTACTGCCTTCTGTATCAAGCGCTTGATCCAACCGTCTAACGCGAGCCTCTCAAGGTGTTGGTCGAGGCTCTTGGCAATCAAACCATTAACGGAGACGACTATCGGTACAATGATCGCCGAATCAACATCCCACATGTCGACAATCTCGTGCGCCAGATCCAGATATTTTATTTGTTTATCCTTTTCGGCTTTCACGAGATTTTCGTCATGTGGAATGGTGATGTCGACGATCATTGCACGACGCTCTGATCGGTCTATCAGCACAATATCAGGTTTGTTTGCGACAACAGTCCTGTCTGTGATGATAGAGCGATCCCAGTACAACGTGATACGACTATTCTCGAGAACTGGCTCAGCAACGTACCTGTAGTATGGTACCTCAACGTCCACAAGGTGGTATTTCAGAGCAAGCTGCTGGTGGATTATCCTGGCTACTTGATTGTGTCTGTGCAAGTACTCGCCGTTAGCAAGACGTGAACAGCCGGAAACAATATGTCTGAGGGACTCACCGGGTCGGTGACAGGCACGACAGATGTCAACAGTGCCATCCCTCAGGATATATTTCCGGTAGTTATTCGTCATGATAACTTCGTCAGCAATTGCACAGACAAAACCCTCGGTTTCACCAAAAAGGTCACCGAACCGTAGCCAGGCCACGGACGCTAGTAGGTCCACATCGGGCCCATGAAGAGCCCGAAAGAACCTGCCGTGAAGCTCCTTGCTCTGCCATACCTCCCTGCGCTCGTTGACACCAAGCACTACAGGCCTGCGCCAGTTCTCTTTCGCCAAGGAGAGCGGGGTTAGCCCGGTATCCACCGCGACGACATCCCGATGCACACCCGCGTCCACATGGAGAAAATATTCTCTTAGATTGTATACCTCGCGGTTATGAAGGGACTTAAGGTTTAGCAAACCCCGGCCCCCACACTTCCGCGGGATATACAATCTCATTACAGATGAACGCGGGTGATGCATTCGGTGTGACGTCATCAGTGTACGGACTTTTCGATCCAAGGTGTCTAATTCAGTCTGAGTCCACTTGAGTATGCCGAAAGAGTACATAAGAAGTGGCCATAGAATAACCCAGCTGTTGCAGGCCCGGATCTTGTTGCCACCTGACAAAAGGCTATTAAGCACTTTTTTCAGGCGGCCCAGGAAACGTTCCCGCAGCAGCTGTTTCATGTCAACCTCATTTATGCACAGCGCCTGCGACACACCCAAGTACTTATAGGTCTCAGTTGCGAGTAGTGATCTTAGGTGAATGGAATCCGAGAGTTGAGTCCCTTCGGATTCCACTATCCGCCCTCGCTTTATATGAACGACTGCACATTTGTCCACACCAAACTCCATTCTAATAGAATTACTAAAGGTTTCAGTCACCTTCAGTAGCGCTATTAGCTGTGAGCTGGTGGGAGCAAAGAGCTTCAAGTCATCCATATAAAGCAAATGAGATATAACCTGACCACCACGTCGCAACCTGCAACCTAGCCCTGAACCTACTAGTAAGGTACTAAGTGGGTTCAGTGCTAGGCAGAACCAAAGGGGACTCAGAGTATCACCCTGGAATATACCCCGCTCAATCCTTATAGGTACGCCGCCACTTTCTTGGGTCCCTCGGCACCCTGGATAGGTAAGAAGCGTATTCCATTGCCCCATACACGACTTCAAGAAGGTACGTAGAGTTGTATTAACTTTATACAACTCCAGCACCCTCAGAAGCCATGTATGTGGCACGGAGTCATACGCCTTCTTATAATCTATCCAACATGCCGATAGATCCTTTCGGTTGCGACGAACCTGCTGGCTTATAGTCGTATCAATGAGGAGGAGCTCCTTAGTACCCCGGGCCCCACTTCTACATCCATTCTGAGAGGTACACATGATGGAGTTTGTGTGTATATGTTTGTTTATTTTAGCTCTCAGAATGGATGTAAGAAGTTTATAGATCGATGGTAAACAAGTTATCGGTCTATAATTACTGGGGTCCGAGGTACTACCGGTCTTATGGAGCAGGTGGGTCACTCCTTTAGTCATAAAGGCTGGGAGCGACGCAGATTCTAGGGCTGACTGGAATTGTGATGCCAAACAAGCGTGCGAACTGCGTAGCCATTTTAGCCAAAAGTTGTGCAGTCCGTCTGGGCCTGGAGATTTCCAATTAGACAAAGGACGGACTGCACTGGCTACGTCTGTGCTATTAATGATGGTATCTTCCATTTCTGGAATAAGTTCGCACGCTCGTTCAACGTCACGCATCCATTCCCCCTCTGTGTGTATGACAGGCACCGACCAAATGTTGCGCCAAAACAAGCTTGTCGCTTCAGCATTCGGTAAATGCCCGTCATCCACACCTTGGTCCGTTCGCTGCCAGTCTCTATACACCCACCTTTGGTCCCTTTGGAACATGCGGTTCACGTTATACCTGTCCACGCGTTTTTTATACCTGCGTATTCGGTTTGCCCATGCATAAATTTTTTGCTTCAGGAAGTCGATGCGCTCTGTGACACGTGACATATAATCTTGAGGGCTGATTCCAGTCCCCAAGAATGCCCGTTTCACAAAGCGCATCACTCTCGGACGAGTGTTCCCGGTCCTGAAGCAGGACAACTTGCCAATGAGTACCCTTGCCTCGGTAATACGGCGTTCAATCCTGTATTGCCAAGCCGGTACGGCGTACCTTGGTCGTATAGTAGGGGCTTCAGCTAAAAGCTTAATACCTGCTATACGACACGCCGCAACAGCCGTACAATACAGGATCGAATGGGTATCACCGAGGTCTTCGCTATTGTCTAGGTAAGTAGGCAATAGCGAATCAAGAGCACACACCAGCGCAATGTTCCGTCTATGCATAGGCAACCGAGGCAGGCGTGGCCTAATATTGTGGGGCGTGGACCGATACTCGTGAAGCGCACATTCCAAAGCGGCCTTAACCTCCTCTTTGTACTGAGTACTTACCATTATAGTCGCGGCATCCGGCCCCGTAGATTCACAGTCAACTACATTTGTAGAAACCTGGACCGGGGCAGGGATATCGCGGCTAGTTTGGGGGTACTCCGAGCGTAGTCTCTCAAGTGCAGCCTCATTCAGCAGATGACAGCGCTGAATGGCCCGCACTTGGTCCGATAGTCGTTGTGCCGTAACGTTAACAGTCGGCTCAAGCACCTGAAACAGAGGCAGCATCCGTTCACGGTACACAGTAAGGTTGGCTCCCCCCTCTGTAGCCGCATAATATGCCCGCATGACGTTCTCATTAATGGATTGAGTCCATCTCATGCGGCGCACGTTACCACCGGCAGCGGGGGCCCTGCTTGAGGCCGGTGGGCCTCTGGGTCCCAAGCTTGTAGGTGGCCGGCCTCTCCCTCGGCGGCGTGCAGGTGGTGGTGACGTCGGCGGGGAGAAGTACTCGTCGCTCGACGAGCTCGACGCCTCAGCAACGGTTGGTGTCGACGTAGCGTTCGGTTCCCGTGTTTGCGAGGCGGAGCGGAGCGACGAGTCCGGGGGTGGAGTTTGTGCATCTTGTGCTCTGGCGCGACTTCTTGTTATCATTTTCGTATTATTGGTCTATTGATTTCTTCTTTTATAATTGTAATGTGTTTTGCTTGACATATTGTCATCATCTGTCATTCTGTTTATTTTTGGTTTACTGAATTTGATCGGAATAGGTGTAATTTTCGTAAATTTACTATTAAATGGACAATGAGGTTTCCTTTTCTTTTTGCGGCTATTGTATGGTTTGTAAAAGCTTGTAAAATTATGAATTTAAATTTTATTTGGACGGAGATATATTTGAGACGTCATGACTCTTTAAGTGTTGCCAGGTTATTATTATTATTATTATATCTACACGATCTCAAACAATTTAATGGAGTAGTGAATCAATATAATAGGATCCTAGATCTTATGTAGTCCAATGATGCAGTCTCGGTTTGCACAAGTGATGAGTCCCCATTGATCCTAACCATGGCGCACTCTGCAACAGCGTTAAATTTTTCTAACTTTCTTATTTCAACTTGTTTCAACTGAGAAAGTACCGCCGCGTACTAAACTCATGTTTTCTGAAGCTAACTTTAATTTAACTAATGAAAAAATCGTAGTAATGGAATGGTGAAATGTATAATAAATCAACTCAAGACTAAAAAACAATCTGTGGCTTCTTTTTATTTGTGTTTATATGAGACATCATTAGCAAATAAATTCCATCCAAAATATGTGCAAAAATGATTATCCTATCTGGTACAGTCCATCATTGAAGAAATCTTTAAATATATATTTTTTAAGAAATATTAAAAGTATGACAATCTATCTGACAAATTCAGTTGCGGTATAAGACACCGAGTTAAAAAAAAAAGAAATCGAATGCTATCAAAATTATTTACGTAAATTCAATAAAAAGTAATCCAAAAAATTTTTGGTCATTTATTAAATCCAGATATGATAGCAATATGCTGAACTCACGCAATTATGATAATGCGGAAGCCAGTTCTGGTGAACATATAAGTGGTTTATTCATTGACAACTATTCATAACATAAATGTCAATATTAATAAGATTTCAAATTATTTAAATCACTGGATCTCAACAAATCACTAGATCCGGATTATATACCAACCATATTCTTGATTAATTGTGCTAAAACACTCTCGCTACCAAATAGCCTTCTGTTAAAAAAATCACTATATTAATGTACTATGCCATCTATTTGGAAATCGAAAAATATAACACCAATTCTCAAGACAGGTTCAAAAACTGACGTCCCTTATCTAAGTTATGTATTCTTGCAAAAAATATCTACACACACACACACACACACACACACACACACACACACACACACACACACACACAGCACTGAGTAACTCTCTGAATGAATATCAGGATGGATTTGATAAGGGACGCTCTGCAGCGTTAAACTTTATACTATTAGATAATTATATTACTCTATTCTATGCTAATCCAAAAACTAGAAGCAGTAGGAATTTGTGTGTGGTGACCTTCTAAGGTGGCGTACATTATACATATCCAAACGATCTCAAGCAGTAGCCGTAAACAACTTCATACCTAGTTGGGTTGCCATTCCTAGTGGTGTACCACAAGGTTCTCTTCTAGGCACACTATTATTTGTGATATTTATAAACGACATTGGCAAATCATTCCTGTCCCCCAAAGTATTTGGTGGATGACATGAAAATATTTAAAAAAAAATCATCCATGGCAGATCCCCGAACACTTCAGGCAGACTTGGCACGTCTCGATGACTATTGTATTACGAATGGACAAGACTTGAACCCATTTAAATGTTCAGTTATTTCTTACACCAGCAGGTAGCATTCCATTAATTCAGCCTACTACCTGAAGGGATGAAAACTTATTAAATGTCATACTATTTGTGACCTTGGTCTACACCATTGGTTTATGACTCGAAATTTCAATTATAAGATCATATAGAAAGAATACTTTAAAAAACTTCACAGGGCCTCGGATTTGTAATGCGTTCTTCTATTTAATAAATAATATAATAATAAATATTTATTTAGGTACTTGAATGACACACAATGTTCATAATTATGTTAGGCTTATGGTACTATTTTAAAATCTACAATAGTGAAGTCGTGAATACTGTTCTCCCAGATAGGCTACAGGATAGCCTGTGGTAGGAAAACAGTCCTGTCCCTTGGAATGGTTTGGTTTACAATAGCACGTGGTGTGAATTGGATGACTGTGTGATTTTTTTGGGTTTAAGTGTATGTATTTTTATTTAGTTTTGTTTGTTGTAAGATACTAGTGTGTGTTGTGTGTTATGTGTAAATGTATGAGTAATGGATGTATGTTTGGTTGTGTGAGTAGTGCGTGTATGTCAGGTGTTTGCCGCTGATTTGTATACCTACTAGTGAAGTTAATCAACCAAAAATGCCTCTGTTTCATCGTAGCACATCTTCTCAAGAAACAAGCGGACGGTCTTTTTACAGTCAAGGTAGGTCCGTTCGTATATTGCGCATTTTGCATGAATCTTGTTATAAAAGTAAGGGGCTAGGTACAAGGAGAACCTCTTTATAAAGGAAAAATGAGCAGGAGGTATAGAACAGACCTTGTCTTTTTGCTGTTTGGTGATTTCCTGTAGTGGAGTTCTACGGTGTTGGAACAGGACTGTGTGTAGGAAAAATTGCTGTCTAACATTAAAAACATTCCATTCTCTCTAGAGTTCAGTCGTTGGGTATAAGTATAGGCCGAAAAGATGCAATTTTTAATATTGCTGTGTGAGCAATCTCTACGGGTTTTAAAATGGATTTCCCTGTGCCTCCCCAGGAAGCGATGCAATAGTTGAGTATGGCATCATAGATGAGAAGACTTTCCTTCCTATATATTTTAAAGAGACTAAAACAATAAAAAAATCTATATTGCACTTAGAATATTGCTCTCAGGTTTGGAATCCTTTTTATAATAAAAATGTAGAGAAAATCGAAGGTATTCAAAAAAGCAAAAATAATTGCAATAAGAACAAATGTCTATACAGATCGGACGAATATTTTAAATTGTGCGCCAAATTTCATTTTCTACTATTGTTTATAAGACGTGATATCTCGGACATAATATATTTACTTAAAATCACCAGTAATCAAATTGTCAGTCCACAACTTCTTTATAAAATAGGCTTCACTACTCCGGCCAAAATTTTGTGGTATTATACTATCTATAATATACCAGTTGTCTCGACGAACTGCAGTTAAAACACATTTCTGTGGCGGGCTAATAGATAACTTAACACCTATTCCAAGTCACATAGATAGATATATTTAATCCAAATTTGGCGTCAGTGAGAATATGCCGAAAGTCTTTTGTGAGTTATCTGAATAATTAAGATGAGTCATTGTTACATAAGTGCTTGTTTGTTATTTTTGTTCTATCACATGTTACAATAGTCTTTAATAGCGAGGACCTATTAATGGCTATATGTCGCTTATTGTTATTGCTATATCCAGTTCTAATTGATGTTGGTCTTCCAATAAATAAAAATTCTATATTCAGACGACTACATTGCAATTATCCAATTAATTTTTAGACAACGTTTTAAAAATGTACCTGTTCTCTTATTCTTGCTTTTGTATTTTTAATATTGGAGATCAGTTTGAAATTACATTTCTTACTTGCCTTTAGGGCTGAATCGGGAAATAGCATCTAATACCAATTGAGAATAATTTCCTTTCAAATATACCAAAATAAACTTCATTAACCGAAATAAAGTACATACTTACATTTAATTTTAACCTGGTCCTTAAAATTGCTAAGTTCTCTTTCTTTTAAAATTGCAATTAACCCTGACATCTTGTGAATATCTGTTTATCAAGGCCCTTTGCGCTTCCTAGAATTTACATTCGGACCTATTTGCTTCCATCCATCACTTAAAAATAAAAGGCGATAACTGCCTGTTATCTTATATTCATAACTCCCGCAATGTATTTTTATACAAATGTAAACGCCTTAAGTTACTTTGTTAGCAAAAACACTATAAATTTAAAATCTCGATTGATTACGAAGATTTATAACATATATTTTAGATGTGACTATTGATGAGAGTGATATAATATTCGTAGATAAGAATGATATATTATTTATCAATTTATAATACAACTACTTACGTCATTAAAATTTAAACAGACTATTAGTTACTAAAGAAATGCTAATAGAAATACATAAAAAATACGTGCTAGATTAATCAAAAAAAATAAGTTTTTTGTTAATTACAGATGGTTGGTGGAACTGGTTTAACAAGTTCTCTACGAATGTTTAGAGTGTGATTGAATTTTCTTTATGCATAACGACTAAACTATATCACAAGGACGATGAGAAAAATAATAGATATAACATTGTCTTTGCTTTATAAGCTGTGGCTCTACTGAGCAATACATTCTAGTCTACTTAAATTATATGTTAGAACTATTTAAAATGCAAGTCGTACCTACTAACGCCTGTCCTGTCCATATCACAGGATCTCAAACCAAAATATATTATTTATAATTAAATATAACAAGTAAACAAAACTGATAAAATTTATGAAACGAACACAATACGGCGCATGAAAATGCCATTCAGATATTAAAAATAACATCAAACCATTCGTATAATGGAATTCTTATTTATCTATAATTTGAGTTTTCCAAACTCTGTCATTCACAATGAATTTCAATTTAGGGAACAGGTTATTTGTCGTACTTTATGTGATCGAACGGTGTTCTGTAACTAATTGTAAACCAGAATTTAAGCCTCAAAGCAAAAACGGCTGTAAAATCCTCTGTTATTTTTGACACTGTTAAATCGATCCGATAGCTGATAAGTAGTTGTGTTTTGATTTGACAACATCTACTAACTGCTACAAATTAATCGCTACATTGTCAATTTATTATAGTAGACTTGACAGCTTGACAGACTTAGTTGATTTTTGCTATAACAGGCCTTTCAGAAACCTAGCCTAAAAACCTAATCTAATTATATTTTTAATATCTTTTTGAGACCTAGTTAAAATGATAGAGTGTAGTTCATAGTTTTAATATTGTTTACTTGTTCCAGTTAAAGTAGTATAGGTAGTGAGAACATTCATTTGTTTTGAAATTGTATACCCCTACCGAGTAACAGTGGTCGGAGGAGGAAAAAAACAGTTCGATAAACCAATAAAAATGAATGAAGCTGCGCGGATATGCCTCAAGATAACTAGAGTACAGTAGGTATATACGCACTTCGCTTGGGTGACGCTCGCATAGACAACGTTCACGGACACGTCATCTCGGAACACCATCGAAATTAAGTGGTCTGTAAATTTAGATTAGAAGATTTGAATCTAGAAATGTTATTCATTGCGTCGTTGCTCGAGCGCGTTTGTATGTAACTTACCTTCTGTATTCTCCATATTTTATAATATTACGTCACTTGATATATTTGAATTCGTTGTGTAGTAGCGTAGTGTTTGAGTTAAAAACCCAATAACATTAAGTTAGCATGGTATATCATCAGGTTACGTTATAAAATTAATCATGACAAGAATTGTTCTATTGTTTATTTTTAAACCCGACTACGTTGAAAGTCATTAATATGTATTTATGTTTGTATTTACTAGCGCCAAAACCACTCATCCGATTAAAATGATTCGTTATTACAGTTCGTGTGACATTATTTTGTGCGATATGACTTATTCTACGGCTATGACACACTACATATGATGACTAGGTGAGATTACGCAGGTGTCATTTATAATTTAAGTAAACTACGGGAATGTCTGTAAAGGTTTCAGCTTGTTGTCGCAGTTAGGAATCAGTTTTTGATAAAACTTATATTGTCAATATACCTAAGTTTAATAATATATGTATATTACCATGCACAAAGAATAAGCATTGCCATACCACGTGGCAATGTTGCCAGCCTTCTGGGCACTATACCGGTTAACATCGATGGGGAAGAATTCATCGACGCCTAAACAGGTTGTGCATCACCTTTTTATGTAACCTCTTTTTTGTAGTTTTTTTCTGGTAGGTTGTAAATAATTAGCAAGTTTTAGTTTTATTTTAAATTATTTTTAACAAAGCTATTTTGTAGGGTACCTAATCTAGTTTTAATGTAAATATTTGTAATAAAGATAGAGCTAATAATAAAACTTTGTATGGCTAAGAGAATTTTAAAATATATTTTTAACCGATATTAGATTTTCACAATGGTTAACTATTAAAAAAATATTTAATAATAATAAAAAATCTTTATTCACTGGGGAAGCAAAAAATTACTCTTGTGAAAAATCGATTCTACAGGCACATGTAATGCCTGTTTGCAAACAATAGGTAAAGCCGGAGAAAAGAACGAGGCAATAAAAACTCACGGCCACTCTTTTCAAATTGTTTATAAACTGTATATACAGGTAAGGTGCTGCAACTATTATATTAAACACCATATTAGAAGACTGATGCAAAAGCAAGAGATGAAAATATTAAAAGAAGAGCACATGAGATTGCATATATCATCTTCAATGGGTACAACATAGTAGGAGTATCCACTTACAATGTAAAAACTATATGTTCTTAAATATTGACCAAATTACACTTTTTCATTAATAATTAGCAGTCTAATTATTAATGAAAAAGTGTAAATGTTTTGCAAAAGCAAGAAAAGAATGGCCTTAATTTATGACGCAGATCTTTACTTACAAAAGTAAATCGTTTTCGTAACTAATACATAAGTAAAATTATCAAACAACGACAACAATATCCTCGTAGGTAATATATAACAAAGTGTACGATAAAATAAATTAATAAGGAGTAAAAAACTATATCCATTTATAAAATAAGACACTGTTAAGTCACCATACTTTACTGTTCCCACTGGAATTTCCCAGGGATCGTGCTTGGGCCCTACTTGTTCATTTTATTTATCAATGACAGGCCAATACAAAGACAGACTAGTTTGGCGTGTTTTGCCGACGATACAGCCTCATAATCTCATAATCAGATTTTGATACTGATTTAATCATTAGTCGATTGCAACTTTCAATCAAAAAAATAAATAAATTTATACAAATTTTTCACTAAGAGAAACTGAATAGATTCAAGAACAATGTAACTAGTTGATGTGGGTTCCAACTGTCTCTGGGGTTTGGGGGAACCCGCAGATACACCATGGCGACACGACGCTGTTCGCGTTAGCCTCACATCTTGCAAGCCGAGATAAGGGGCTTTGGAAAATTAATTCACTATTAGCCTATTAACCACTAGCTTACCAACTAATGATAACTTGAGATAACATTTAAATATTATATTTTCTTGCCCTGACCGAGATTTAATTTAAAAAAATAAGATTCAATTAATTTTAACTAGTAGGTACTTAGGTAACTAATATCATAGTTTGCTTTATAACTTAACTAATAAATGGTCGGCGGCTTATTGTGTTGGTTATGTCGTAATCACTGAAAAAAAACCGGGCAAGAGCATTTCGGACCATGCTCGCAGCCTTGAATAATTGCATCAGCAGAAGAGCGTATGTTCATGGCACTTACGGTTTTTTGTTAAGAAACGCAGTTTTTCGACAATAATTCAATGACGGTATATCGGATCATATCCGAAATAATTTTAGTTAGAAGTATTTATTAAGCTTTGTCATTTGTTTCATATTTTTGTTGTCTCACGGTTCAAAAGTTAAGGAGGGGGGGGGGGGGGGCACAATTTATGCAACTTTTGGAGCGATTATTTTCAAAAAAATTTACTCAATCAAAAAAGTTTGATGTAAACCTTAAAATGTTTTTTAAAGACCTGTCGAATGATGTGCCACACGTTGACATTTGCTGAAAACATGCATCGACTTGCTGAATATGACTACATGTATGGAGTACTTCCCCTAAAAATATTTATTATTATTAATTGGCTATCAAACTAAGTACCAGGTACTTTTTCACCCAATTTCATCGATATTCATTGAGTAGTCTTTGAGTAAAATGCCTGCCACATACGGACGGACAGACAGACAGACATGATGAAACTATAAGGGTTCGGAACCCTAAAAATATATTTGAGATCCTAGGACACCATCTATATTCGTGAGAAATGTTATTAAAATCCGGTCCACCGTTTAGCCGTGAAAAGGTCACAAACAGACAAATTAGGATCAATAGATTCAGACTCCATTAGTCACAGTACCGAATACCAGAGCAGGCATAGTGACTTGATCGCTCAAATTGAGGTACTATCGTGAAATGGGAATTGTGACTTGCCATAAACATATTTTTCTATAGTCACAGGTAGCTATTTGGTCGGTGGGGGGGGGGGCGTTAGGCGTTTGTTACGAACAATATCCATATATATTACAAAGCTTTATGAACGAGGACTTTATTGCTTTGCGACTCTAGGGAAATTGCATTCAATAGCTGCATAAGTTTGTAACATATTTCAGGCAATATTGTTAGGGTAGATCGGGGCATAAACGTATAATTTAGTAATATTGCTTTGTAATTTAGTAATAACGAACG
Organism: Herminia tarsipennalis; assembly: GCA_945859575.2. Classification (NCBI taxonomy): domain Eukaryota; kingdom Metazoa; phylum Arthropoda; class Insecta; order Lepidoptera; family Erebidae; genus Herminia; species Herminia tarsipennalis. The sequence goes on along the minus strand of OX243834.2, from coordinate 23,378,697 downwards.
AACGTTTAACTTTTAGGATTCCAGTAAAGGTCTAAATACCAATGATATATGAAATAGCCCAGTCCTTCCAAATTTACGTCATAACATTCGGTCCTCAGTCTTCCGCATTCAGTTCATTCCAGCGACCTTCGACTCCAGCTGCCATTAGTCCTTCGGCAAACATGGCCAATCCAAAAAAAACCCACCGATAGGGTTAGAAGGGCCAGTATGAATAAATAATATTATCTATACTAATATTATAAAGAGGAAAGATTTGATTGTTTGTTTGTATTGAAATTGCTTTAAAATCCGTCCAGTAGTTTTACTGGACGGATTTGAAAAATTCTTTCATCGTTTTGAAGCTACACTAACCCCGGATGACATAGGCTATTTTTTATCCCTGTATTCCCACGGGAACGGGAACTGCGCGGGTGAAACCGCGAGGCGTCCGCTATAGTTGATAAAATAAAATAAGTAAAATAAAATTCATTTAAATGAAGAGGATAGGTACTTCATATTTTATAAGAAAAAGCCGGGGTTCCGTACCAACTTAGTAAATTGTTGGATTATCTTGAGAATCTATGTAGACACAACCAGGCTGAAAAACGGCAACTCGCCGGCCGTGGTAATGTCTACGGCCGGCGTGTGTGTGGCCTAATGTGTGAGACTTTAGTTGACAAAGTGCTCTATTGAGTAGCAAATAACTTTCATATAAAAAATGGACCAAGATAGGAGCTTTGTATGATTTTAAGAAAATGTTTTCCAGTTAGATCACACTTTATGTGATGTTTCAGTGCGTCCGCTTCGTCTTGCCCTTGCCTGAGTACCTAAATTTATTTATTTTGTTAAATTTAATGGCCTCCCTCAAATTTTATATCCAATCGGGTTCAATCAGTAGGTATCCTAAAAACAAAAGGTATTTGTTCTCTACTTAAAGCAGATTCGATTCCCGGTTCTGGCAAAGGACATTTCGAAAATCTCACAATGTACACTCAAACTAAAAATCAATGATTGTCTATTGAATTTTCAGAACAAAATTGCAGGGCCGGTTTTAATGAAATTTCGCATGGAGATAGTGTAAAGGGGTTAAGAGAACATAGCTTACTTCATATTGCGATAAACAATAAAAAATAAAAAACCGGGCAAGAGCATGTCGGACCATGCTCAGTGTAGGATTCTGGACCCGATGCCCTATGAAAAAAACCGATTTCAACAATTGCACCAGCAGAAGAGCGCATGTTCATGGCATTTGCGCACTTTTGTTGAGAAACGTAGTTTTTTAGCAATTACTCAATGACGGTACATCCGATAATGTTCAAAATAATTTTAATTTAAAGTATTTGTTAAGCGCTACCTTATTGGTTTTTTTCATATTTTTTGGTCACACGGTTCAAAAGATAAGGGTAGGGGACACAATTTATGCAACTTTCGAAGCGATTAAAAAATGCCTGTGAAAGACGGACGGACAGACAGACGGACATGATCAAACTATAAGGGTTCCGTTTTCGCCATTTTGGCTACAGAACCCTAACAATATGTCCCACAAGACCGAAATCAATATACAACCAAATTACTACACTGCAAATATAAAACAAATTGGTTCTATTTATTTACATTTCTCATAGCTGCGTAGTGTGTTCGCCGTTAGCCCATATAAGCTATTTTATTGGAATAATATAAAACTATTCCAATAAAATAGCTAAACCGTGTACTGCTACTTGAATAAATAGAAATGTGGAACATTCTTATTTGAAAATATACTTATTCGGTACTAGCTTATGCCCGCGGCTCCGCCAGCGTCTCTGTATGGCGTAGTTAGACAATCGAAGAATGTGCTGCTTATACTCGTAGGTACACAAAGCAAAACAAAGGCATGGGTTATACTTAAACAATTTTGATAAAACTTGTAACCGTATTTAAGTAAGAATAATACCTTTAAAACTGCAATAAAGGAATCTACATTTATTTACGGAATTTTACGTCTCTCCGACGCGGTAAATAAAAAGAAACCGGGCAAGAGCATTTCCGACCATGCTCAGTGTAGGGTTCCGCAGCCCTAAATAATTGCCTCACCAGAAGAGCGTATGTTCATGGCACTTACGCCCTTTTGTTGAGAAAAGTAGGTTTTCGGCTATAATTTAATGATGGTATATCCGATCATGTCATTGTGATTTTTTTCACATTTATCCGAAATAATTTTAGTTTAAAGTTTTTACTTTAAACTAAAATTATCCGAACAAATTTTAGTTTAAAGTTTTTACTTTAAACTAAAATTATTTCGGATAAATGTGAAAAAAATCACAAAAAAAATTAAGTTATTTTTGTGATTTTTTTCACATTTGTCCGAAATAATTGATTGTAGTAATTTTTAAAAAGTTAAGGGGGGGACACAATTTATGCAAACTTTCGGATCGATTATTTCCAAAAATATTAACTTAATCAAAAAAGTTTATTAAGAACCTTATAATCTTTTTAAAAGACCTCTCGAATGATATGCCACACGTTTATGTTAGCCGAAAGCCGTAGTAGTCCCTCAGCAGTTTAGCTTAGAGACTGTTAGTTCTAGAAAGCTGTAATTTTGCTGCCAAAGTGAAAGATTAAAATTGGAAAAAAAAATAGGGTACCACCCTATTTTTGTGGATGTACCCTAAGTGATATTTTTTCTCAAAAACGTGTGGGGTACCTATCATTAAATCTTTTAAAAACATTTCGAGATTTTAAAGACTATTTTTCGATTTAGGGATCCGTTTGTAAGCTTATAAGTGCAAATTTTTGTTAGATTCAATGGCCCCCCCATGGGGGGGGGGGCACTAAATGGTTAATGATAGTTATGTGAAAAAAATCACGGTAATAATGATAGTTATGTGAAATAAATTTATATAGTGAAATAACTATCGTTTCTTAGTAAACAATAACAACAGAAAACCAATTTCTTAAGCCGCATTATACGGATGGGGGACAACGGAACCCTACATTGTGCGTGGCTAGACATGCACTTGCCCGGTTTTGTCGAATACGGTCACCCATCTATAGGCCGTCAGTGGTAATGTTACTCAATTTAGTTGATCCCATATGCTCGGTCGTCTTTAAGTCATCTATATTAATATTATAAACCTGAAGAGTTAGTTTGTTTGAACGTGATAATCTCAGGAACTAATAGATCGGATTGGAAATTCTTTTACTGTTGGATTTGTCGAGGAAGGCAATAAGCTAAATAACATCACGCTACAACCAATAGGAACGGAGCAGCAATGAAAAGTGTTGCAAAACGGGGAAAATTGACTCATACGAAGTTGCGCGGGTCAACTAGTAAATAATAAGACAAGACGAAGGTGAATAAACAGTGTAATAATGTTAGGCTTACCTTAAATGCATTCCTGAACTTGTTCGACATGATGCTGTACAAAAACGGGTTTATCGCCGTGGACAGGAAGTATAAAACACCCGATAAATATGTCAGTACGACATAAACCTGCACAAAAAATAAATTATTATAGACACACAATATTGGATTTGAATACTTACAACAGTTTCAAAATTTATTACAAGTACCTAGGTATTATACCTATTGTATTCAAATTTAGCAGTTCAAAGTTTAAATTATACAATATTCCTATACAAGTGTGGTCACATTTCAGCAGCAGACAGTGTAATACAAATGCTGATTTTTTACTACGGGATATACCTAATAAAAATACAAATATTATATCCCGAGATATAACTAGTCCTGGCCGGACTAGTTATATCTAATACTGTTGCATATTTTTTTTTATTACTTTGAATTTGGAACCGGTTTATTATTTTTAAAAGTTCTTTCGTCTTCGCGCCATTTCACATATTTTTTCATGTTCACTTTCAAATTACAATATGAATTGGGGTACTAAAGGATTGCGGTGATCACCTTGCACAAAGTGGGTATGGAGCCGTCGGTCATATTCCAGATCCTTCAAAAGCTTGCTATCAGCCGTATGCTCGTATATCGAACTATCAACAGATACAACAACACTTCCTCTGTCGAAGACTATAAAAGATGGGGGCCGCGAGTTGTTTAGAACTACAAAAGCTGTTAATGCTGTTAAAGCCAGAATTCGTCGAAATCCCAGTTGGAAGCAAAAAATCTTATTGCGAATAATGAAGATTCCCGCTGGAACTCTGTCGCGTATTATAAAGCAAGACCTGAAGCTCGGTGCTTATCGTTGATATACAGGACATGCCCTAAATCAATCTTTACAATCAAAGAGAGTGGATCGATCAAAACGCCTTCGTTCGCGATACGAATACGGTGAAGGGCACAGAAATATCTTCACTACCGATGAAAAAAAATTCACCATTGAAGAGCACTACAGTAAGCAAAATGATAAAGTGTACGCTCACAGTCCTAAAGAAGCTGCTCAAGTGGTCGGAAAGGTACAGCGTGGTCATCATCCTGCGTCAGTGATGGTTTTGTGGGGCGTGTCTCATCAAGGTGTCACAAAGCTACATTTTTGTGAAAAACAGAAAAGAAGAGACAGTTTGGATCGTGTTGTGAAACCACTCAGCAATAAACTTTTTTAATACACTTCTTAAAAATGTACTGTGGCCTTTCCAGCAGGACTCTGCACCTGGTCACAAGGCACGAACTACCCAAGCCTGGCATGAAACCAACGTTCCGGACTTTATAAGAGCTGAAGACTGGCCCTCATCTAGCTCAGACCTCAACCCTTTAGACTACAGATTATGGTCAGTTTTAGAGGTCATGGCTTGCTCAAAAAGATACGGCATTGAGTCTCTTAAAAAATCTCTGGAGCAAGCAGTGTGGAAATTACCTATGGAAACAGTGCGTAAATCCATAGATTCGTGTCCAGGCAGATTAAACGCCCGTATAAAAGCCAAAGGTTGCCACTTTGAATAGAATATTGTTTTTATTTTTTGCTGAGACTTTAATAAATATGTACATACAAGTTTTAGTAATATTACATTACTTCATTAAAAAAATGCATTTTCATTTGTAACACAACTTATGGACGGACTAGGTATGTTACTCGTACATCCCGCAATGGGTGTTCACACTGTGAGTTATTTTATATTTTAGCACGAGAGCCCATGACCAAAAATTTATCGATTATCTTGAATTTGAAAACACCAATACCAGAAAGTTTTCGCGTAGCATTTGACGTGGCCGAATTTTCAAAAATGTCAAAAAACGAATTCCGAACTGTGTCAAAGCAATTGCAACGCTGCGTTCTAATTCTTATTAAAAACGATGCCAATATTGTTGGTTGTATTGAAACGTAGATTGTGGTCGTCGTTGTCGTTGGTTCTCTTCAAGATCAATAAAATTCCGTGATGGACGATTCCAAGTTAAAGGTTTGATATAATCAAACTAAATGATATACATCCCAAGTGATGTTAAATTAATTTAATCATTCAGTATTGGTTTATTTTCTAAACAACAAGTGTTTAGTTTAAGATGAGTTTCATTTATTGATTTTTTATTTAACTATTGATTTCTTAACTATGGATTCATTCGTTTAAATATTTATTGTTATCATGATATCCATTTTATAAAATGGTTATCATGGTTATCACTGTCCTCCGAGGCTGCCTTTTTTCAAGCGATAAAGCTTGAACAGTATAATACATTGGTAACATCCAGAAATGCTGTTATCACTCAAGCAGCCAGCAAGCTTTCGAGGTAATACATTCCATGTTTAATCAACCATCAGCGATAGTGAAGCTTTTGTAATTATTGGGTTCTTCGTCCGAGTCGCTCACTCATTGCTGAGTATTGTGACTCCTTCTGACTTTGTCGAATAGTTGTCTTTTTCTTCAGCCTCTCGGTCTTTTGGCTCTAAAGGGGTGAAGATAATCTGGAACTCCTGTTCCAGGTTATCTTCACCCCTCCGGGCAATGTGTCCAAAATATTACACTACGCGTCGCAAGCAGTTCATAGACAGCCGCTGAGTATTTTAGAATGGAGATATTTGTGCGATAGGCAGTCCATAGTATTCTCATAATGTGGCACCAACACCACATCTTAAAACCGTAAATTCTCTGCCTGTCTGCGGTCTTGAATGTTTAAGTTTCTGAGCCATATAAACCAATGGAGAAGACAAATGTGCAGACGAGATATATTTTAGTCCGATTGATCATATTTCTGTCTTTCCAAATCTTCTTCATTTTAGACATTGCTGTTTTAACCATGCCTATCAGAAAAAAATGTATAGCACCTTGTTTATCAAAAAACTTTTCGATCTTCCGAAATAATTTAAAAATGGTATTTAGGCATATTAAAGTCTATGTTATGTTACAAGCCAGTAAATTAGTTGCGATTTTAAAATTATTAGTTGATGAATTACAAAGAGTTGAAAGAGAGCTGAAGTTAAAGGACAAAAATAAATTACACAAAAGGAAAATACCTACCTGAAAACCCGAACAGTTTACAATTTTCTGTTTTTGGAAACTAGGTATGTGTTTGTTCTATGTTGATTATCGTGTTTCGCATTGTAACTTTTTGTTAACAAGAGTTTGGTGACGACAAATTTTGTCCCTATTTTCTTTCCTGGTGTACGAGTATCTTCCTTATACGGTTGATCTTTCATAAAACAACTGCCTTTTTTTGGCACAGCAGAAATGGCCTCCCACACAGTTGCTTCCCTTTTGCCGGTTATATATTACCCACCCAGTCGGGTTCAGAATCATGTAATTTGACAATTTTATACAGTTTTGACTGTATTGCTATGATACATGGTTTTAGTCGTGGGCCCTGGTACTTTTTACTTACTACATAAATTCCCAAGACGTAATTGACAAAAACAAATATGGCTTTAGATGAGGCAAAAGGACAGAAGATGCTGTTCTGGAATTAAGAGATACTATTGCAAAAAAATCAATAATTGATCTTAAAACGGTAGTTGTCTTTCTTGATCTTTCACACACACAAAAGCCTTCGACACTGTTTCTGTCTCTATCTTGCTTGTCAAGCTTCAACAAATTGGAGTTAGGGGCCTGCCTCTTGTAATGTTTACGAGTTACTTAATCATCTGGTCTCAAACCGTAAAAATAGGCAATTATTCAAGTAAGGATGTGAACCTCCGTTATGGAGTTCCACAAGGTAGCATCCTTGGACCTAGATTATTTTTAAGATACATAAATGAGCTCTGCAAATTATTACTAATGAACTTCAAGCTGATAATATATGCAGACGACACGGTACTACTTGTACATGGTCAAACCTGGACTCAAACCCGCTCACACGCTGAATCTGCCCTCCAAGTGGTTATGGAGTGGTGAGCCACTCCATAACCACTTAAACCATAACACAATAAAAGCTACTTCTTCTTTTTTAGGCCAAGGAAAACAACACAGTCAGCTTCTTCATATATCTCACGGCGCACAAATGCGGTCTAAGAACAAGCACCAGCTGTAACTGTAATGTATTGGCACGAACAAATAGTATCAAATAACTTGGCGTTATTATCAACAACACGCTGTCATGTGATGATCAAATTGAGACCCTGGTGTCATGGGTAAGAAAATTGATATTTGTGTTCAAAAAATTGAGGTCTTCTGCAAATTTTCCTACATTAAATATTGTGTACTATGCACTGGCGCATTCCATACTAACATACTATATCACTGCCTGAGGCAGTTCTGGAAAGACCCTTCTGCTTTGACTTGATAGAGCACAGAGTAGCAGTACTTAAAGTTATGACATGTAAACCAATTCTTTTTTCAACAAAAGACCTAAACCAATAATTAACCAAATGAACCGAATTTTCCTAAAAAACGATTCAAAATTATATACGTTTTGTTATTGTTACAATATTTTATATTTAGAAAATTCATACAAAGACGAAAATGTTTACAAGAGCAATAGCCCAATAACCCAGCCAAGGTAACAGCTTCACTTCATGTAAACGAAGAAATAAATAATAATTTTCTCAATTAATTTTCATTTTTCATTACAAAATGCGGAAGGCAGAGGCGGAGAGACTGAAAAAGTGGACCAACATTGTACTGGTACAGGCTGATGATGAAGATGATGATGATGATTCCAAAATATAGAACACATCGGCAACTGCACTGTACCTTATTATATCTATATAATAATCTATAAGACGTAATAAATAATGTTCATTTTTCAAAACCATGATTTTTGTTTTTTATAAAAAGACTACTTCCGCAGTATACAAGCCCTGTGTCGCGGGGGACTTTACAAAAATACAAGTCACGAACACAAAGTACACCCAGACTCGGAACAACAATTTGTGGATCACACAAAGTGGGAATCAAACCCACGACTTTTAGCGTAACAGTCGTACACACTCCCACCGCACCACAGAGTCAGTTTCAGTGCATACTTTTATTATATATATTTATTCGCTTATTTAGGCTAAAAACTCACAGAGCGGATTTTTTCCAGTTGCGCAGCGAAGCCGGAAACGCAATGTTCCGTACAATTACGTAATCCATGAAAATATTGATATGTAACTATCACGAAGTGTTTTATTTCCACGGCGGACGCAGAAACAAATGCCTCCACTGCTCCGGCGGAAAACGCGCGGCTCACGGAACGGACATCGTACTCGCATGCCACAAACGCTCCGCGGGCGATTTAACTGAACAGTCTAAGGGTATTTGTCCACCGCAGCCCATCAACGGGACATCATGACGTCGCCGAAGTAGCGATACATAGAATTGCTATAGCCGTTTGTCCACCGCACATCCGTCATCATACCGGTTGCCGAAGTAAAATAATCTCATTCACGGTGATTTCCCGTTGACGTCCCGTTGACAGACGGCGGTGAACAAACGGCCTCAGGGGTCGTCCATTAATCACGTGTGGCTCGAAAGGCTGGGTGTTCGGAAAAATAATAACAAGTAGGAAAGAGGGGATCGTTCCTAGAACCATAGTCCAGATTAATTTTGGTTTCAGTGAGAATGTTTTATTCCCATTAGATCTATGGTTTTAGTAAGAGAATCAAAAATGAAGATATTGGCTCTACTGAGATCTATATCAAATACGTGGATCCATTGATTGTTCTAGTGATAATGTTTTCTTTCCATTAGATTTATGATACGATCTATGATTTTTTAAAGGATAAATAGTATATTAATATCTCAGATAATAACTAAAGCAATTTGTTATGGTTTGGTCTATTTTTGACCTCACTGATATTGTATAGTTTCTATTTGTTTTATATTCGTGATCAATCTTTTTGTTCGGGTATCTATAAGGTCGAATGTGTGGGTTCGGATATGTCAATAAGGTCGAATGTCGCTCCTGTTTTTTTATTAGTAATCGTATAAAGATTATAAAAAAAAACATCCATGTAATTTTCGACCTTGTTGACATTGAATAGGTTTCTATATTTTTTTTAATTAAAAAATCAAATTCATGATCAGCGACATATATATTACCTAAAACAGGATTGTTTGTTTGTTGCTTTGTTTGTTTGTTTGAACGCGGCATTCTCAGGAACTACCGGTTCGAATTGAAAAAATATTTAATAAATTATTCATAATTTTTTGTTGAGTAGCCCATTTATCGAAGAAGGCTAATAACATCACGCTACGAGCAATAGGAGCGGAGCAGTAATGTTTTCTTTTTAAACCAATAAAAAATTGTAACGAAGCTAAGTAACGTTACCCTTTGGGATTCATTTTGGTGAGACGAACTCTGCCTTATTCCTTATCAGGGTGAATTAGAAGCTTACATAGGTAGTACCTATGGAAAGTATAATATTTGTTTGGGTACATTTTCGTAAATAAGGCCCGGACGCTCCCCGAACGAGGCCCTTTAAACTAGGACCAATCTGGGGAAACCCAGATTGATGGCAACCCTACTCATATTGCTCAATTTTTTAGCGTATAGCAAGCCATTAATATACAGTATAGCTTAGTGTGAACATGGTCATATGAATGTATGGTGAGCGATATTGTTGTGCTGTGTGCTATATGCTAAATCTTATAGGGTAGTCTGAAATGCGCTTCAGTGTAAACGGTTCCATTCAAAAGTATGGTGAGCGATATGATTTTTATCCCGTAGTGAAAAATCACCTTAAGTATTGCTTTTTCCGTGGTGCCACATGTTACAGAGTTCGTTATTATTAATATCTGTGATTGAATAAAGAAATCCGTTGAGATCTTTTTGTAACTGTTAGGAGCCAAGTCGTTGAATGTGGGAATGTCATGAATTTCACTACATATTTAAAACTGTTTTTAATGAATGTCTGATTACACTAGGAACTTTTCGCGTAGTGCCGAATGCGACGCGACTTTTCGTTCGCATCGCGTGTTTTCGCAGATTACGGCGTAGAGTCGCGTCACGTTCGTCCTTCTCGGAGTACTTAATCTTTGTAAGATATTTATTTACCATGTAGAATGTATCGGAGGGATGTTCCAAACTTTTTCCGTATATGGCGAGCAGGCGCTGTACGTGGAAGGGCGCCCAACATACAAAGAATGATAGCGCCACCGCAACTGTGAAGTCAGAAGCAATATATCACATAAAGTGTCATAAATAGCATTACAAAATATCCGAGGAAGTGAGATTTATCACCAAATCGCGAAAAATATAGTGCAACATTCTGATATTATAAAAGTTTTTTTTTACGTTGTTATTTACTTAGGTATCATTAGTTGTTACCGGCTACACTGCATGCACCGTTCCCGAAAAAAATAATTTTCGTTTATTTTTCATTTCAACGGATACATAGAAAAAGTCACATTCGAATAGCGATGGCGTTAATGGAAAAGTAGGTACAAAATATATGGAATATCACGTGTTAAAAAAATAGTCAAAATACTTTATTCATTTAGGTTACAAATGCAACTCATATGAATGTCAGACAAAATTTGGAATAGAATGATTTTGCATTTAATACCAAGTTTGCAAGAGTAAAGCCGTGAGAAAAGAATTTGGCAATAAAAACTCAGTGCCACTTTTTTTAAATGCTATTTTTTACAATATATTTGTTTATAAACAGTTAAGCCAGTAAGGTGCTGCAACCATTACACCATACAACTCACGTCACATCTCCTACGGTGTGGATGGAAACATCAACTTACAAAAATACAGAAGAGGGTAAAGGCAACATGCGATTCGATTATTATAAGAAAAACTACTTATTACACAAATATTTACGAACACCTAATTAAGAAATAATAAACCTTTAAAATGATAATGACAAGGCCGACCAGTCACCCCAAGTAGCACCCGTTCACGAGTTTGCCGTATGGGTCAACCATCATCCCCTTCGCCATATTGGAGGGAAGGAAGACGACCCGACCCATACCGCCACCACAAGCAATGACATTTTAGTGAGCATGACGATACCTGACATTACATCTCATAGAAACAAAAATAACCTTAATTAAGGGAGTTGTAAAAATGGCGGCAAACTGACCGGCCATTATTTTTACAGCTCCGAGTTTAACTTGTAAAAAATGATTTGGATACGTGATAATTGACTAAGAACGAGACTTTGTGCATGTAATAAGCGCATAAATACTTGACACTGGCAGAAATTAGCCGTTAAAACGGCTTGATTGCCGTAAATTCAAAGAAGAAGAAGAAGAAGAACCTTAAATAATTTAATGACGTACGATCGCTACTTACCGTTACCTAGACTTTCAATTAGCTAGGTACTCTGTGAATATACAATGCAGACAACATTTTAATATTTAACACAAATCCCTACATTATTCTGAATTTTTACATTTACGACCATGACTTTTTTTTGTCAGTTTATACAATTAAAAAAAAGAAATAAAGAAAAACAAGGTATAATTAGAAAAATTAAAAATTTAAAAAATAATTTAGAATTATACAACATAAAATTCATTTCTGTGTAATTTTATATTTGAATTAATTAAATGGTAAATTCAGAATATGGACAGGTAGCTTATTGTAAAAACGGATACCAAGATGCATAAATGAATTATGCACCTATTGAAGACGATGGTAAGGAACACACAGTTTATGCCTATTTCTAGTAGTTCGTGGTCACTAATCTAGCCAACGGTGAGACCATGTAGAAAATGAAATAAAATGGCGGATTTTATTTTTTAAGAATTTGACATTTGCGGTGGAGATCATTATTTTATTTTTTTGCGAACAATCGTTGGAATCGACCTCTTTTAGACGTTTGATAATTCGCCACAGAACAAATGAACCTTGCTTATGCCAGTACCTATAGTAAAGTAGATTCCTACAGAATCCGTCAAAATCCTTTTATCCTTCTTATTTCCACAACTAAGTATTTTTAAATTTTAATTTATTTATTTTATTTTGAAGAAGGCTTACAGACTAATAACATGTTATAAACAAAAAAAAACATTAGTTACAATATTGCTATTAACAGGCCTCCACATACTTGAAGTGACTAGCTTTTCGCTACGGATTTGCTTGTCTGGATCCCTGTGTCTCTCCTTTATGTGTAGAATTTCCAGATTTCCATTCTTAGTGGATGCCTATTGTCTACGTCACAATCACTATCTGTGTGCCAAAATTTAACCCTATTCCTTCGGTGGCTTTCACTCTGCGTTGATAGATCAGTCAGTCACGGTTATATTTTACGTACTTAAACATAATAATAAAATTCACGTACCTTTTAATGGTTACGTTTTGCAAGAAAAAGTCACGAAATTTTACTACTGTCCATACCATCTTAACTAGCGAAATTCTTAAATTCTAACTTGAATGTAGAAACATTAACAGGTCCTCAGGTGAGGATAAATCTGCAGAGACTTATGTAAGCCGGGCAAAGTTTGTTAACTAAGCATCGAAAATATATCCTTGGAGACAATGTTGTCATAATAATTTAACGGTTTTATTCGTAGAGCCTGTGCACTTTAGGCATTTAAAAGCGCGCGGCGTTGTTCGAACGCGCGTTCCGCAGATGTTAGCCGCGCATTTCTAGATACATGTGCCGCCCTATTGTCGTACATTTGAAGGCACTTTCGCGTAGGGTGGCTAAATATTTGTTGGAAAGTATTTCATGCATTAGTGTAAACTATACTCTGACTTTTCATTACGTTTAAAAAATTGACAACACCATCAGTGATTCTGAAAAATAATAAGACCACATTTTAACTACAGTGAGTAGTAATCTGATAATCCCGATGGGCTTTAAAAAGGAGGAAGTTCTGGGATGGAAATATGTGGAGAAAGATACATACATTTTTTAAATAATAATGATAAAGAATATTTATTTCACAGAAAACAGTACATTAAGATGTTTATTTAACGCTGTCGCATTTAACCTTTGTTCAAATGAAAAATTTAAGAAAAAAAAGAAAGAAAGATAAAAAAAAATATACAGGAAAAAAATGAGTACATGTACATGAGAAAACAAGTAAGTATTTAATTATAGACAATTTGACAACAATATGTAAAATTAAAGCCGAAAAATAGGAGCTAGTTTAGCATATACCAGGCAAAATGCCTGACGCTTTTTCATCTAGTCCCTTTTTATAAATAATAGTGTAAATAAATAAATAATATAATAAATTATATAAATAAAATTATAATTCATAGTGAAAGTAAATAAAAATATTAGATTTATGAGAGATGAGTAATTACGGCTGCAATAAATCCCGCACTTTACTTTAGAACCTATATTACTACATACACCATCATAGCTTTAGGGTTGTTATTATTTTATAGACTTCCATGATACAATACTCAGCGGTTCAAAAAAAAAAATATACAATAATATTTTTTTTGAAGATTTTTTAAGCGAAAACTTCTTTAGCGGCATTGTGCACTTTTTAAGTATGGGTAAAAATGTGTAGATCACGTGACCCTGATCGAAAATTCGTAAGACGGAGGGAGAGCAATGTAAAATTGCTACAATATCATGAGAATAGAATAATTAAACTTACACAAAAAGCCCAAAATGACAATGTTATAAATAGATCAAGCAATAGCCACTTGGGCTATTAAGATGAGCATGTAGATGTAAATGACAAACTATCAGTGACCCCACTCAATTTACAAATTCCTATTCCAAAATACAACTATTTTGTTAATCAAGTAACTAAATTGAATAGTAACTTACTACAAAATTATCCTAGCAACAATTTAAATTCCCAGTGACTTAAATAAAATAATTTTTAATCTTAAACCGACAAATAGCAAAGGTTATGATAATATACCGGCTAACATTTTATTCTAAAGCAGGTTGCCTTCAAGTTATCTTTTATTCTGAGCCATACTATAAATTTATGCATTTTTCATGGCGTATTTCCGTCAGAGCTCAAAATAACAACGGTAAATCCAATATTTAAAAAACGTAATAAATATGATTTGAATTGTTACAGACCTGTTGCTTTAGTTCCGCTCATATCAAAAGTATTTGAAAAGGTGATTCACAACTGTCTATCTAATTATTTCGAAGTTAAACACTTATTAGTTGATGAACAATTTGGATTTAGAAAAAATCCATACTAATATTATAAATGTGAAAGTAACTCTGTCTGACTGCCTGTTACGCTTTCACGCTCAGAAGCTGAACCGATTTAGATGAAATTTGGTATGGAGATAGTTTGAGTCCCGGGGAAAGACAAAGGATAGTTTTTATGGCGATAACCGACATCCACGCGGGAGAAAGCTAGTAAACATATAAATATTTCTATTTTTAAATTTCTTTAAATAGTTATGACTTAAATTGACAAAAAAAGCCAAGTCTCTGCTCTGTATATGGACTTATCCAAGGCATTTGATTATTTTGATCATCATACTTTAGTAAATAAACTATATACCTATGGTATAAGGGGAAACGTACTAGAACTAATAAAATCGTATCTCACCGAAAGAAAACAATTAACTCAAAAATCTAGATTGTGTGTTACTGAAAAATAGATAGTAAATTACTGCTCAGATCTTCAGAATGTCAAATTTGGGGTGCCGCAAGGAAGCTTACTAGGGCCATTTTGTTTATAATTTATATAAACGAGTTTCCAAAAATAGTATCACATCAGACCATACTTTTTGCTTATGATAGCACCATTTTATTTAAGGGCACAGGAAATCAATAATACTTTATGCAACAGTATAAATTGGTTAAACCAAAATAATCCAAAAATAAACATTTTGAAAAATAATTTAATGACTTTTAAAAATAGAGTGAATAAGCTAAGTTAACTTAAATAATCAGTATAATAATGTAAATATCAGTCAGGTACAAACTACAAAACTTTTAGGAATAAATATTGATGACAATCTGAACTGGAAGAGCCATATTAAAAGTCTGTACTCAGAAATAAATCAGTACTCTAAAGGTTCATTTCCGTGCATCGCGACCGATCGCGAGCCGCTCGCGCCTTACGACAAGCGGCTGAGGTACTCGTAAGTGACAGACGCGCGCGGCCGACGACTGTCGTAGGCCTGCGCGCTCACTGTGAATATTGTCGCATCGGCCGCGAGCGTCAGCCGCTTGTCGTAAGCCGCGAGCGGCTCACGATCGGCCGCGATGCTCGGAAATGAACCTTTACGCTCTTTACATGCTTACAAAAACAGCAAACACGTGTACAGTCTAGACCGTCTATCAAGGGTATGTAGCTCGAACTATAAAATATGGTGTAATTTTTTGGGGGAATTCCACAGATATAGATTATGCATTCAGAGTTCAAAAGAAATGTATAAGGGCCATTTGTAAAATAAAATCAACTGATAACTGTCGATCCTTTTTATTAAAACACAACATTTTTTTTTTAAAGACGACTCCCGCTGTAGGGTACAAGCCCTGTGTCGCGGGGGACTTTACAAACATGCAAGTCACGGACACAAAGTACACCCAGACTCGGAACAACAATTTGTGGATCACACAAAGTGGTGTCCCGTGTGGGAATCGAACCCACGACCTCTTGCGTAGCAGTCGGACACACTCCCACCGCGCCACAGAGGCAGTCAAAACATTCTTACTTTGCCTTGTATATTTGGGAAACTGAACTGTTCGTAAAAAAAAAAAAATTGTTTATAAAACTAAAAAGTAAAAACAATTTCTGAAAATAGCGTACCATTTAACACAACAACATATCTTATTATAAGTATATTTTATACGACTCCCAGAATAAACAACCATTAACTAAAGCCAATTCTGGAAGAAGACAATATTAAACTCGTCAAGAGGGTCTCTCACTCTGTCGATCAGTATCTAAAAGATAAGTTGTAATAGAAAAATTTAATAATTGCATGTGTTTTAGAAAGCTATGTAATAATAATGTACTTAGTTGGGCATATATTTTTAGTGTACATCTTCATGTATAATAATATTGCATGCCGCAAGGCTAAACACAATCTTACATATGTCTACAACAATACACCATCACATATAACTGATTTGCAATTGTAATGATAAATAAATAAATAAATAAGGAATAGGAAGGTAAATTTCGCCTCCAGTTACAATGTTTATTATAGCTCAGGTGGGAAATCGGACTGTCCAGAAACCAGAAGACCCTGTTCGTATCGGAATAACGATTATTTTTGCCCTTTTTCTTATTATCTTTTTGATTGAGTGACTATTTTTGGAAATAATGGCTTCAAAGTTGCATAAATTGTGTCCCCCCCCCTAAACTTTTGAACCGTGTGACCAAAATTTTTGAAATAAATTACAATGATAGCGCTTAATAAATACTTTAAACTAAAATTACTTTAGACATGATCAGATATACAGTCATTGAGTTATTGCTGAAAAACTGCGTTTCTCAACAAAAGGGCGTAAGTGCCATAAACATACGCTCTTCTGTTAATGCAATTATTCAAGGCTGCGGAACCCTAGACTGAGCATGGTGCGACATGCTCTTGCCTGGTTTTTGATTTGTGATTTATTATTTCATATTTTTTTATTATTATGTCAGCAAGATCGAAAAATTATTAAAAAATGCACAACGTTAAGCAGCAGATCATTTTATAGACCCTAGTAGTTTTTTTTGGATAAAATATATTTATTTATTCAAAGTATTTACCTTCGTTGTCTATACAATTCTGTCATTTGGAAAGTCATTTAAACCCTTGCAATATAAATATGGGGACCTTGACACACTTACACTCTTATCAAGGATCGATGACAATACCATCCGATAAAAAGGGATTTTTAAAAATTCATATTTACTACCACTATTTTACCCCCTCAGGGGTAAGGGTGTAAAATAGTGGTTGTAAGTTTATATGAAACTCCGTCAGTTTTGAAGTTGTATGTGTGGAATTCGTATTTGGCTTATTGGTTTAAAATAAAGAAAACATGCTTCGGCGTTTTTGAAAAATCAACCCCCAGGGAGTAAAATAGGGGAACTAAATAATAGTTTAAATACTAAAAAAAACACGTTTTTGTAAATGTCTGTACTAAAAAGTAAATGAAAAAGAGTTATTAAGAAAAAAAAACAGTTTATCGTAAAAGGCGTGGGGTGCTTGGGACGATATTGATTTATAATCACCTACCCACCTACGGTTTATTAAAGCGTCTTTTAAACTACTTATTATTTTTTTAAACTAAAGGTTAGGCCCAGTATATCGCTGGAAACTTCACAAACGTACAAAATAAATAACAGACAAAGTACAACAAGTAAGTGCCTGTTTATTTGGGAAAAATGCTACGAGTTGATAAAGGTATGCGATAGGACAATGAATTGTTAAAACACAAAATGATATACATAATGTTTATAATTTTTGGGTTCTTGGGAGGCTCAATGCTAATTGAGGTTCATATATTAGGAAGTGGTGCATCTTTATATCGAAGTTTTATTGTGAAATCTGTTGTCTAATTATTTATTTAAAAACGGCAGCCGTGTGGTTTTGTTAAACTTGCATTCTATACGGCATTCTTAAAAGAGTTGGATACATAAAATTAACATTTATTTCAACGAGATTTCGATAAGGCTTTTCCACAAAAATTACGTTAAGTTATCTTGCCAACAATGAATCACTTCTAAGGAGATCCATCATTATCATTATAAAACAACCCTTAACTAAGATTACCCAACGGCAATATCTGTACATTGAGACTTTATAAAGAGGATTACAAAATTGCAAATTTGATGCACTTTCTATTAGTTTAACCTTTTGTTAAAAATTGAATAAAAATTGACAAAGAGCTTTGTCACTAACTCAAAAGTAATTGCAACCAAAGAAATCAAATATTCGTACTAAGGCGCCATTAATTTATTACGTAAGACGTTTTTGGCCAGCTTTGACACCCTTTTTGTAAGAAAAAACAAGAATTTCTATTTTTTAGGAACGTTATTTAATACGTACCTTCTAATAATTTTTAGTTTTTGGGTTTGAAGATTTATTTTTCTCTTGTATCTCCGCACTCGCATGGATGCGCACGCTTGTTCAAAGTACGTGGGGAATACTGAAAGATTACGGATCTGGCCACTTACAATAAGAATAAAAAAACAAATTAGGAATTCGGAAATGGATCTCTTTGGGAACATGTTACTTTTTAATAGGGATGCTGACTGTTAAGGCAAATCAGTCTCTTTTTATGAAATGTCAAAATGACAAGCTCTATAGAAATGCGTATGGAATAACAACCTATGACGCCTTATGTTCCTGTAGTCAAATCATTACTTTACGTACTTGGTTGTTTTCATGGTTTTAAATTCAAAAACTTGTTAAATTGTAAAAGAACACTTATTTTTAGAGCATTTACATACTTTACTTATAATGTACCAACAACTACCTACCCAATTTGCGACAGTGTCATTTGTTTCTTCGTTGTGGCGTCCTTTCGAAAATTGTATGTCAAAATGAAAATGAATTTTACTCGTGATCATTTTCGATAAATGATGTTTAATGATTCTTGTTGTGGCTTAACAACAAGAGAGTCAGAGACTTTCATGGGCATTCAGTGATACATATCAACCCATATGATGGCCCACTGCTGGGCACGGGTCTCCCCAGTAGGACCTACTGGTATGTTGATCCTGGGGGTAATTGCCATAATCGCCACGCTTGGCGAGCGGGTTGGCGATCGCAGTAAGGCTTTAAGTACGCAGAGGACGCTGCTGCCCGTCCTCCGGTGTGAAATCCCTTAGTCGCCTTGACGACACCCACGGGAAGAGATGGGGTGGTACTATTCTTAAGCCGGCACCACACGGCATTCAGTGATGAAGCACCATATTG
The DNA here is from genome assembly GCA_945859575.2 of Herminia tarsipennalis. Classification (NCBI taxonomy): domain Eukaryota; kingdom Metazoa; phylum Arthropoda; class Insecta; order Lepidoptera; family Erebidae; genus Herminia; species Herminia tarsipennalis. Next base: position 23,359,604 of record OX243834.2, on the reverse strand, counting down.
CAGCTCTGCGTATTTATGCTTTGGAGAGTTAAAACATGGACGTAATCATGTCCATGACGATGTACGTGAGGGTCGACCGTACGATTGCGGTTACTGACTCTATTAATGACACCGTGCGACAACTTATTGAAACTGACAAAAAATACTTGCTTGCAAATTCGTGCTTTGTTAGGCATTGAAACGAGCCATGTGTAAAACATTTTACATGTGCATCTGAAGGTTCAGTAGCTTCTCGATGGATACCGCATTCATGACAGAGGACCAGAAACGACTGCGTTTTTAGCGGTGCCGTAATATTATAAAAGTTTAACGGAGAACAGTAATTGGGTGTTTATTATATGGGTGATGAAACCTGGGTGTACTGCTTTGAACCCGACAGAAAAAGCCAGTCAGCAGAGTGTATCTTTTCTTTTGAAGATTATCCGACGAAAGTTAAGAAAAGTCGAAGCATTGGTATAAAAATTAAAGACAAACTTATAGACATACGTTTTACAAGTCCTGAATCGGCGGTAAATATGTTTCATGTAGCTATTAAAGAGGTTCTTATGGAAGACTGGTCCAACTGCTAGGTTTCAGCAAATGCATTAGATGAGAGAGACTTTACTTTGAAAAACAATAAATGATGTATCGAGTAAGTGTAAGTCTAACTTATCAGAATTCAGAATCTTTTAGTATGCTCTAAGTATACTTAGAGCATACTGAAAGATTCTGAATTGCTTAAAGAGCTCATCATACTATTATTACACCATGTAATAGAGCTGATGATGAAGTATCATGTGAACTTCTCAACAATTAACGGCCCTGCATCGGAAACAAACAATATTTTATAAAACTATTTCAGCAGTTGACATTAAATCCGGTCAATTGAGACATCCAAGGTTACACAAATTGTCTGCATGGATGCCCAATACTATTAGTCTTAAAATACCTAATGAATTTTGGAATTTCTTAAAGAGCGGGCATCTGTGACCATACGTGTGGAATGTCGTGAAAATTATATTCGAAAGTGTTATTTTTCTGTAGTTATTAAAAGACAACATTAAGAACAAAAGAAGCCCATACGACGATTAATAATTACACCTAGAATTTAAAAAAAATACATTATGGGCTTCTTGTAATTTAATATTCAGATAGTTATCATTTAGTTCAGATTCACTGGATGGGCTTTAGTTAAAATGCATGATTTGTGTTATTATATGTTTATTTTTGGAGTGTGGAAAGATCTGGCTTCTATGGAAGGTTGATGTGATAACCTCATAGGTATACCTTTAACTACAAAGGCCAGGTCCAGACCCTTTAATGCGTCAGTTAAAGAAAATACTCTTGTCCAAAAAGTGGCACTTGATTTTAACTTATATGCATATTATGACGATTACAACTCTTCCAACTTTTTGAATCGTTAATCTCAGAAACGATGGCTACAATTTTTGTCTCAACGATTTTTTTAATAAAACTTACCGTTTTGCTGAAAATCGCGAAAAATCCGTTTAATATTATTATTATTAAAATCCGTTTTGAATAAAAAAAAACAGATATCGGATCGATGAGGACTTTTCACATTTCATTTTTAATAGTTTTTTGAACAATTCTACCCATTTTCAGCCAAGTGTGAATTTTTGTAACTTCACCCCTATTTTTTTGACCAAATTAATTAGCTTATTGTAACTTAAATGAACTACAAATCGACTACTAACAAGTGAGAATAAAACCTTTTACAAAAAAAATAGCCGACTTCAAAATTAAATATAAGGCTAAAATAATATAGAACAACAAAAAATAAATAAGCATTTTGAAGTTGGTGCCAAATAAAACATAAAACCTAAAACTACCTACTACTAACTAGTTAATGGCAGCATGGTAATATAATGGTGACATCACCTTACCTACATATATACATTTTATAAACAAACAAACATTGTATACATTGCCAATTTGAAAAGAGTGGCCGCAAGCTTTCATTGCCTTGTTCTTTTCGACGGTTTTACCATTTTGAATGGTAGCCGTATGGTAACTAAAGCCGAGAGTTAATCCTAAATGTCAGTATAAGTCCTTAATCAAGATTTTAGCAAACCAGTATCAGTAATACATAAGATAATCTAAAAATGTTTTTGCTCTATGGCTCGCAATGATTACCTTGTACAGGAAGTTATGAGATGTAACGCAAAAACTTGAGAGCTATTAACGAAACTTGACATCTAAACTTATTTTACTGAGCTCTAAAATATTTTAATTAATACTGATAGCGTATTTGAGAGCTATAAAGTGTGGGTAAATTACAAAATTACCAAGAACCAGTTAGAAATAAATAAAAACAAAAAACGGGCCTAGTACGCGAGTCGCACACATTTATATTTTTTAATTAAGTAGTTCATTAATACTCACATATTCAGCTATACACACAACTATTGTCTTAAATTCTCGTCTTATCTTAAAGCTAATACTACCATCTCTTCAAGATCGAAACGGACAAATTGATTAGAAGATAATAAAGGTCTTGTTTTTTAAGTAAGTACTTGTTCTATGGGATTCTTAGTAAAGCCAACCGTGAGTCCGCTACCCAGTCCCATCAAAATGGCGCTAATACCATGGCCGTCACCGTACATCTGTCAAATTGACGTCAAACGTCGGCCGGGAAGGATACGAACGATATATCTTTAGAATTATGTATTAAACCTATTTAAATATATATATATAATTGTTTGTTGATAAATAAGCTATGAGAAAAAATATAACTTTGCACATACCACCTTGTAGAATTTTATCAATTGGAAGTTAAAGGCGCGTCATGTGATTTTTTCTCCTTTTATTTATAAAAAAAATCATAAATAATAATAAAAGCCATTAATTCAAATACTAAATAATTTATACGCAATAATATAAACCACTAAACAATAATCAATCATAAAAACAACCCACTTCATACATTTTTTTTACACCACCAGCCCACTTAAGACCGGCACTTAAGTACCTGATAAGAACGACCCGAAACGTAAACAAAAAAAATATTGTTTACTTTAAACTTCAATTGTAGCGTGCCTCGAGGTTCGAGTGGCTATAAATCTTATCCTAATAGCTTCAGTCGGTCTTTGTTCGTAATATAAACAGTTCCAAGTGCTATAATATTTATTATGTAAACAAACGAGTTCCAGCTAACACGATATAGCGATAAGAGTCTTGTAATATGATACCAAAATGGAGGGTCTCACACTATTGCGTATTTATCGTAATTTATACAATTTTATTTTGCATGTTAATGTATATTCTTTAATTAAATGTTATTTACTAATTAAAAAATACAAAAATAGAGATGTTTTATACGAAAATATTAGAAAAATCACTGGTATTGCCTCGGCCCCTCGGACCCCCGGGGGTCCCTGAATTTCGTTTTTTTTTTATTTTTAAGTTTACGAAATATCTAATCGGAGTAATTCAAATGAAATGAGTGATAAGTCTATAGATATGTATGTTATCGGTAATAGTAACAACAGTTTCCAGCCACAAGAATGTTTTTGTTATAAAAACAATAAAACAATACGATTTTTTTTTTTTATGTTCAAAATGGCGGCCAATTTACGATAAAATGTAAAATTTGTATCCAAATCGTTATTTGAGACGTTGTGTTTGTATTAAAAAGTGTTTATGACTTACCTGTCGATGTTTTTATCACAGTATAACACTAAAACAACACAGTTTCACACTGACTACACCCTTCACAAACAACACAACAACACACAATACCATGTATAAAAGCGCGCCAACGGCAACTAAATACAGACGAAATAAACAGGTTTAATATGAAATTATGGTGTAACTGTGGTATTATTATGCATCTTTATCCAACGATCTAACATTCTGCCAAGTTTGAAAAGGATAGGTGCAGGTTTAGTAGGTTTGTTTGAACTTTAAAATATAGTCGTACCGCGACCTCCAGGAGGTCGCGGACAGTCATGGGTATTTTAGTCGCGACCTCCTGGAGGTCGCGGACAGTCGAGCGGAATGGCTTTTCAATACATTGCATTTGAAGCTTGAATCGCATATCATTTCCGTCAAAAAAGGTATTGATTATTAGACGGACAACAAAATGATTTCGTTTTGCTTAAAATTAATAAACCGGGCAAGTGTAAAGTCCGCAGCCTTGAATAATTGCATCAGCAGAAGAGCGTATGTTCATGGCACTTACGCCCTTTTGTTGAGAAACGAAATTTTTCAGCAATAAGTCAATAACGGTATATCCAATCATGTGCGAAATATTAATAATATTTTAATTTAAAGTGCTAATAATTAATATTTTAATTTAAAGTGCTTATTGAGCGCTACCTTTGTGATTTCTTTCATATTTTTTGGTCACATGGTTCCAAAGTAAAGGAGGGGGGGGGGGGGGGACACAATTTATGCAACTTTCAGAGCGATTATTTAAAAAAATATTCACTAAATCAAAAAAGTTTCTTAAAAACCCTAAAATGTTTTGAAAGACCTGTCGAATCATGATCACACGTTAATGTTTGCTGATTTTTTTTTAATTCAGCTTCTGCCCCTAATTGCCCCTCTAAAAACATTTATTTTAAATTATTTAGCTATCAAACGAAGTTAAGGCTAATACAAAACACCTATTCACCAAATTTCATCAATATTCATTGAGTAGTCTTTGAGTAAAATGCCTGTAACACACGGACAGACAGACAGACGGACATGACGAATCTATAAGGGTTCCGTTTTTGCCATTTTGGCTACGGAACCCTAAAAACAGGTTTATGCACAGACTATTAAGGGGCTAGTCTTCATTTTTTTTTACTAGAATAATAATATGTTATACTCGGATAAATTGGCTACATAGAAAAAATAATTCTCCTACAAACTACTCAAAGGCTTTTTGTTTGGTTTATCACTACGTCTGTAGAGAAAAACTAAAACCGTTCGTATTCATAATTGACATATCTATGGGATAAACAAGCCTGTGAGAAACTGCTCAAAACCTTAGCTACATATTTATAAACAAAAGAACAATGTAAACATTGGAAATTTTAAAAAATAATCCCCGATTTAACCTATTACGACGTTGGCAGGTACTGTAAAATCGTCATCACAAGTGTTGCTTTTACGAGTTGCTTGCCACACACAAGCGGGCCGGGATCATTCGACACAGGCCTGGCGGTATAATCAAATAAGTAGATGTTCGGCAAAAACGTGCCTAAATAGTAAAATAAAAATAGGTAATCTTGGTACCTATTTTTAGGGTTCTGTAGCCAAAATGGCAAAACGGAACCCTTATAGGTTCGCCATGTCCGTCTTTCCGTCCACAGTTTAGTTTAGAGACTGTTGTTTTAGCAGGCTGCAATTTTGCATAGACACACATATATTACTTACGCTGACAAAATGAAAGAATAAAATTTTGAAAATATTTTTTTTTTAAATTACCTCCCCTACTTATATGTAAAATGGTGACGTGATTTTCTTTCTCATCTATCTCATCATGTTGGGTATCATTAGATAGGTCTTGTAAAAACGGCTGAGAAGTCCATTTTTTGATTTAGGGATCCGTTTGTGTAATATTAAGCCTTAAAGTGCAAATTTTTGTTAGAGCCAAGTGTTCCCCTTTTGCCAGATTAAATTTTTATGAAAAAAAAATTTATATGTAAAAAATCATGGAAGTAGTATGTATAGTGAAATTAAAAGAAAAACTATATTACAAGTTTACGAGTGATCAAATAAGATGCTGATCAAGTAAGAAGGAAGGAAATTTCCGTAGAAATTCCATTTAAAATTATTATTAAGTAGGTATAACGTTGTAAGTATGAAACAAAAACAACAGAAAACCCATTCTTAAGCCGCATTATTTAGATAGGGAGGAACCCTACATTATGCGTGGCGCAGTTGCACTTGCCCCGTTTTTCTATTGAATACTAGTCGTAAAGAACTAAAATTGTATGTTGCAAACACTAATCAATCATGTTTACCTATGTGCCAGACTAAGATAATATCGTTATAGATAATATGAAAGAGAATCAGATATATAATGTTAGTAAGTACATAATATAATATGTATTATTATGATTAGTCTAATTAGTGCCGACGATAGTTTCCCCCTTGTTAGAAAGTTCACCTTTGTTCCGAATGGCCATTTATTTACTTTCTAATCATTGACTAGTTTTATGTTTCCATGTGATTGTGATAATACTACATGATAAACATTTTGGCTTTGTCTTAGACGCGAATACTTTTTTTCACTTTTTACTTCTTTTTTTCACTTTCTCTCACACATATGACAGACATGGCACCATATATTGCCTAATAACTGTCTTCTGTTTTTAATTTTTATTTTATTTGTCTATCTACATATAACTAATTAATTAAGTATATACTGTACATTAAGTCAAGGCTCTTAATTAATATTAAATTTGAACATCCTTAGGGGTAAAAAACAGCACCTTTATTATTACGATAACTTAGCAAGGGTGTTGGTATCGATTACAGCTCTGATTTTAAATAAGAAATAAGATAAAATAATGTACAACAATGTCCATTTATATGTGAACTGTTTATGTGCAATAAATTATTATTCTTATTCCAATCTTAGCAAGCTATTTACTTAAATATTTTATACTTATATATTTTTAGTACACACTTATTATAGATAAATTACATCCAGAGCTTTACACACAGAATAAGCCATCGTGCTCATCATACAATTTTTTTTTCTCCATTCAAATACACTTTCGTAGTTGGTCTTCATTTGTATGAGTAAAGACTTTCAAATGTTAAACTTCTGTAACCATAACAATTGTAGCAGGAAAATAAAGCGACGGCAGATGAAATCAGCTTATAACTTTGACTTTTCTTTACTTTTGATTGAATTTTTATTCTGATTATGTCTACAAAAATACTAGGAAGTATTTCCAAAACCAAAATACATTCAGTACGGTCCAAAAACTGGGTAAAAGTTTGTATGGTAATAATCCACCTGTGCCTGCAGGCGGATTATTACCATACAGCCGCGAGGAACAGTCAGTCTTGAATAGTTATGATATGATTTGTAATGAAAAGTAAAAGGAACACGATCGGTCAAGCCTACAGCTTGACCGATCGTGTTTGTCTAGTTAACTAGTTTTATAGTTTGATGAACATCATTGTGGCAACGAAATTGGTCTCACCTGATGAAATAGGTTCGTCTATTTCGGTTCTTGTTAGATAGAACTATCTGTCCTTTGACATAAATTTGAAGCCATCTAGGTGTAACTAATAACGTAAGACTGTTAAGCTGATTTATTTAAACTAGATACATACACAAAAGCTGCCTCCCTGTGCGTTTAAAACCACTTTCAGTGATAGGTATGTTAAATCGTCAATAATAAAAATCGCTGAAGGGAAACATTGTAAGGAAACCGTAATGTCTAGAAACAAAAAAATATGTTACCTATTAACAATGGGCATTGTCTTTAAATATTACCGACTTCAAAAATAAATATAAGGCAATTAAAAAGCAAAAAGTAATATGTACCTAAAGTAACAAAAACAAATTAACATTTTGAAGTTGGTTCCGAATTAAACAAAAACAACTATTTCATGGCACCAATTTGACTTGTATTTGAAGTCGGTAATATTTTTTTGTATAAAAGTTTTTTATTTCTCACTTTTGAGTGGGTTGGTTTGTGGTTCACTTATGTTCACACATCAGTTCTACTTACTATGAAATGTACCTAAATCACTGTAGGCGTGCCTTTAATATTTGAAGAGTTTCCTCGATTTCTCCGGGATCCCATAATCAGATCGTGATCAGATGACAATGGGACCAACTTGGAAGTATACCCTTTCAAAGACAAAAATATTTTTTCAAATCGGTCCACCCGTCAAAACACCTCCTTTTTGAAGTCGGTTGAAAAAAATATTTTTTGGATTATACAGAGTGGTGTACTGGGTGGGAATTGAAACCCTAACTTTTTGTGCAGTGCCCTATTTGATGCCCTAAGCAATTCACGCCTACACGCCTGTGTCCTCCCCCCCCCCCCGCCTTCAATACGATCAATCATTGCGTACCTTGTACTCTCCTCATACATACGCAGTAATAATATCACGATACTGCAACTGGAGCATCCGACACTGAACTCATGACCATAGAACAAATAAAGTACGTTCATGCGTGGAATTTCCATTCAGAGGTACATGAAGACAATATAATAAGCTACTTTAAAAAACGTTATCCTGATTTAACTTTAACCATAAAAAAGCCTGATCCCGCACATTGCTTCATTGTAGGAACTAATGCTACATATTATGACACCCTGTTATCACCAATCAACTGGCCGGCAGGAACGGCAATCCAGAAATGGTTTCCAAACCGACGCCCGCGCACCTTTCGTAAATAAATTAAGTAAACCAATAACAATCTTCTATCAAAATGTTCGGGGACTAAAAAGCAGAACCGAGGAAACAAAATCCATACTTTGCGAACTTCCTGGCCACACACTGGCATTAACAGAAACAAATCTGGATGACAGCGTACATGATTCCGAATTGTTCACATCGAATTATGCAGTCCTTCGTCGCGATCAAACGGGTGGCGGGGGAGGAGGAGTACTACTGGCAGCTCGTCAGCCCTACCAGCTTCATCGTATACAGTGTGAATGCTCATCGGACGATGAAGTAGTCGCCGGTCAAATAACCGTTGGAAGTTATCGTTTCGTATGTATCGTAGTCTATATACCACCAAGAGTGTCCGACGATCGTTATTATTCGATGTTCAATTGTATCGATACAATGATGTCTGCTCAAAAATCCCCAGTAATTGTGATCAGTGATTTTAATATGTATTCGGCATCTCAAAGTGTTCGCGAAGACTTTAAAATATTATTACGAATGTGCAACTTAATTCAACATAATACTGTAACCAATGATCTCGGCCGTACTTTAGACTTAGTACTGAGTAATAAGTACACGGTAACGCCCACTGTCTCGGAATCTCTAGTAAGTATCGTGGAACACGAAATACATCATGTACCTTTGGATATAAGCTTTAGCTTAAGTAGGTTTCCCATACACAACTACACGCACATTTCACACTCAAACATAAATACTACTCCATCTCGTAACTTTCGGAAAGCAGATTACTTTGAACTCTATTCGCGCTTAATATTTACTGATTGGTCACTACTATACAGTTCATCAAGTACAAACGAGGCAGTAAATAACCTTTATACCATTTTAAACGAGGTATTTGATGAAACAGTACCCTACACAAAACTAACACCATCCCATACAAGTAACTATCCACCATGGTACAACCATGAAATTAAATACACCCTTAAATTAAAAAATAGGTATCATAAACTCTTTAAAACCAGTAATTCACCTGATAATCAACTTTACTATGCATTATTCACATATCACCGCCGACATTTTAAAGAATTAGTTAACAACAGTAAAGATAAATATTATAATCGTATAGAAAACAGTATCTTAGATAACCCTAATAACTTTTGGTCATTTATAAAACAGAACAAACTATCTAATGAACCATCTCAATTCGGTATGTTAGATTCCAAGCAAGTAGCTGATTCATTCGCTTCGTACTTCGAAAGCGTGTATCTATCGAATGCACCCGTATTAAACCCGCTCTCGGCGCTGTCAGCTGCCCGCGAACACGCTGTGTGCGCGCCTCTGCCAATACCCGCTCTGCCCGACGTTTATGTCAACATTGAACACATTCCAGAAAGAGATGTACGTCGCGCGATACGTAAACTGAGTCCCAAATTTACTCAGGGTCCCGACAGAGTACCCCAAATAATAGTTCGAGACTGTTGTGACGTATTTACCACTCTACTTACATTTATTTTTAATATATCGCTTAAAGAGCGCGTCTACCCCGTTGCCTGGAAAACAACTAAAGTGATACCTATTCATAAAGTTGGTGACAAGTCTAACGTCAAAAATTACCGAGCTGTAGCTGTTCTGTCAGTATTTGGTAAGATTATGGAGTCAACATTATGTACCCTAATTTATAAACAGCTGGGAAGTTGGTTTTGTGATCAACAGCATGGCTTCTTGCCTGGCCGCTCCGCTACTACTAATCTCCTAAATATTACAACTTTAGTCATGAATGAGGTTGACGCTAGGAAGCAAGTTAACGTCGCGTACTTCGATTTTCAGAAAGCATTCGACCGGGTAAATTGTGATGTGCTACTCACCAAAATGGCATACATAGGTTTCTCAGAACATCTTATTTATTTCTTCTCTAACTACTTAGCAAACCGTTCTCAATATGTAGCATTTAAAAACCACAAGTCAAGAGAGTATCCTGTTAATTCCGGCATTGGGCAAGGTAGCTCCATCGGGCCTTTACTTTTTTTAATCCTAATTAATGACTTACCATCTCACATCAAACACAGCACTTGCCTTATGTTCGCTGATGATGTCAAACTAGCCATTACTATCAATACACCAGCCGACTGCGCATTACTACAAAATGATATAAATAATGTGCTAGACTGGGGTGGATGCAATAGTTTAAATCTAAATGTGGACAAATGTGCAATAATGTCGTACACCCGCGCCCGCTCTCCTATTTTAGGCAGCTATCTCATTGACAACACTATGCTATCTCGCGTAACCGCTATAAAAGATCTTGGCACTTGGTTTGACAACCAATTGACCTTCCAGGACAATCTTACCAAAATGTGCAACAAATCAAGGAAAAACCTTGGATTTGTATTAAGGCAATCTAAATATTTTCATAATCAATTAACACCTTCCATCCTTTACAATTCATATGTCCGAAGCACCCTAGAAACTAATTCAATAATATGGAACCCTCATCACACTACACATATCAATCAAATAGAAAAAACTCAAAAATCATTTTTAAGATATCTATTCAAAAAAATATATTTCTACTACCCTTACTTGTACCCCACCCTATACATCGCAGGGATGGTGGACTACCGCATGCTTGCGGTGCGACGTAACGTCACACTTGTTACGTACTTCTTCCGTCTGGTTAGCGGACGCGCGTACAACCCGACACTGCTCGCGCAGGTAGGCCTCCGTGTGCCGCGCCCGGGCGCAGGGCGTGCGCGGCAGCGCCTATTCGCGATACCAGCTGCGCGCACCAACCTAGCTCTTCACGCGCCACTAGCACGAGCACTCCGATACATTAATGATATCCTCAACTTCGACAATACATTAGACATCTTTATCTCCACGGAAACGAAATTCACTCATACAGCTGATCGTTATCTTGAATCGCTTACTACTACCTCTAGTATAAGTTAGTTATAGATATAATATTGAACCAAATAATAATTATAATGAATAGAATACATATAAATATATATAAGTAATATTGTGCTATGCATAGTTTATAGTATAAATATAATTGTTAAATATTATGTTCTTCCACTATTACGTTTGGTCTAGCTGTAAGTAATATGTGATATTAGTATATAAATAAATAAATAAATAAATAAATAAATAAACGATGGAGCGAAACAACCGTATTTTTTCGCCAAAAAAGATATGTGTAGGCACAAGGTACTAGTGACCTGATTAAACATGACGGTCATTCATATTGTCGGATACTTGATTGTATTGAAAATGAAAAAATGTTCACTTTGTGAGCCTAATCTCGCGGGAAAACGTCAGACCAAAAGTATTCTACTGTAAATGATATAATACGACAGACAGATGAGAGTGGCGCGGTGGGAGTGTGTCCGACTGCTACGCAAGAGGTCGTGGGTCGATCCCCGCCCAGGAGAAACCATGTGTGATGAGCACGATGGTTTATTCTGTGTCTGGATGTTTTTTTAATAATAATAATAATAATGTTTATCGGTTGTCTGATTTCCATAGTACAGTCTCTGCTTAGTTTGGGATGAGATAGCTTTGTGTGAGTTGTCTCACGATATTATATTATTAGTTACATACTTTTGCTTAAAATACCTACTTTTTATCAAAACTTCATCTCTACTAATATTATAAAGCGTAAGAGTTTGTTTGTTTGTTTAAATGCACTAATCTCCGGAACTACTGGTCCGATTTAAAAAAATCTTTTTTTGTTAGATAGCCCATTCATCGAGAAAGGCTATAGGTTATATAACATCACGCTACGACTAATAGGAGCGGAGTAGCGACAAGAAATGTTGCAAAAACGGGGAAAATTTACGCATACGAAGTTGCGCGGGACAGCTAGATAATTATATTTTCATTAGTTTATTTATCAAACAAAAGTTTTCTGTCATAACAATGTAATCAGATTTTGAACCACATTGCAAACGGAGGTAGGTACTTACAATATCTACAATATATAATACCTTTAAACGAGAAATTCTTATATATAATATATTAGTAGCGGTGGTAGCCTAATCGTTAAGGCATCGGTCTCGCAATCGTGAGGACGCGGTTTCGAATCCTATCCATTATACTACCGACGTGAACCCACTCCTAACACAAGCCTTTGAGCTTAGCTGGAGGGGTTAACAAGATTGCTAGTTAGTTATATTTCGGGTCGAAACGTCGGGTAAATAAAAGGTTCGTACCTTTAAATAATTCACGCGATTAAGTCCCGAAATATATCTAATATGTATAAAAATCGCGAAAGTTTAAAAACAGTAAGATTGCTAGTAATGTGAGAGTCAATCCCACATTGCTAGTTATCTTAATTAAAAAAAAAAAATATTTAGATATATACATAATCTGAATTTCGCCAACGGCTCCAACGATTTTCATGAAATTTTATATGCAAGGGATTTCGTGGCCGATAAATCGATCTAGGTAGGTCATCTAGGTACTTAAGATTATCCTTTGTTCGCTACATTGAGAGTTAAGACATTTATGGTTTTTTATTTTGAAAATCAGATGTCATCGCGGACAAAACCAAGTACTACATACTACATAAAACGCAAATACTCATATAACTTAATCAATTGCAAAACTGTGTTAAGTACATAAACAATAAATACTACCTAAGTGGAACTGAAATAAGGGATTGGCAATAATAATAACTATAATTTTCTATTTTACTTTATTTTAACGTGCTACTTTTATGGCTTTACCTGTTATAATAGTGATGGGACAATAGAGGGAAGTCGTTTATCCAGTGAGAGACATTACGTTGATTTTCTATTGTGAAATTTTATGTAGACGTACGCTACCCGCCTACAAATAGGGCCTACAAATTTACTCGTTTTAAATTGTGTAAAGCTTAATATTTTTCCTTTAGTAATACGCCCAATTAAATTCTTACATTATAAATTACGACTTTGCTTTTGTATGCTCATTACTCTTTCACAAATCGACGGATGGGTTGCTTTCATGAAATTGCGTCTACTTTAACTGACGATAAAATTTAATATTACGTAAAATTATTATCTTGTCACTATGGCAATGAAGGTACAGAAATGATATTATTAGAAAGTAATGAATAAAGAAGCAATTATGAACGTTTATCGTCGGGTGACGTCGTATTCAAATTATAATGTACCTAAGTGATTTTATTTTTAACCCATTCTTTATAATGTAATTAATTAAAATTGAATTTCTTCCCTTTTTTCAGATTCCTTGCTAGGGCAAGGAATCCTATTACTATACCTATCGCTGTCTAACCATCCGCGTCTGTTCTTTTCATACAAGGCTAGTTTACCGATCTAATAGTATTGTCACGACAAACAAACTTGAATGTTACCGAAAATACGCGCAAGTACTCTTGCGAACTCGTAGGTCCGGTCGTTTTACGACGATCCTAACCAAATAAAATATAACATAGCATAAATTGCTATATTTAATACTTACTTACTTAATAAAATGTATGTTTTTTGCTACTTTTTGTATTTGCCAACTGCTGCCACATTTACGAGATAGTTAAGTCCTCATTGGTTATTCCCGTAACAAACATTTAAAAACCGTCAATGATAAAACCTAGCATATAATCTACTAAACTATAATGGTGAAAGCTGGAAAATATTACATTCACGGTCGGTAAATGTTAAGTACCAATACACTAGTAAAACTTAAGATTAACCAATGTACGGGCTTTTATAATGACATAGTACTCGTATATTACATTTTTTGGGTGTATTTTACAATAACAGTCTTATCAACAAATAATAAAAATATCTACTGTGACGACTCATTCTCTCTCAAAGGATATCCCTAAGCTTTATTCTGAACATAAAGTAGAGTATTTAGTAGAGAGAACTTAACGTGTGACCTTTAAGGTGCTGGCTTCTGGTGTCATGAATTGCCTCGCACACGCATAGGATGCGGGTGTTACCTCATCCTTGTGGTCCGAATTGGTTACTAAATCGACCTGTCGCGGACTATAGCTACACTTTGCACATGTCTAGAGGTAATAGTATATACTTAAGTGAACTTTTATACTTGACTAGCTGTCCCGCGCAACTTCGTATGCGTAAATTTTCCCCGATTTTGCAACATTTCTCGTCGCTGCTCCGCTCCTATTAGTCGTAGCGCGATGTTATATAGCCTATAGCCTTTCTCGATAAACGGGCTATCCAATAAAAAAAGAATTTTTCAAATCGGACCAGTAGTACCTGAGATTAGCGCGTTTAAACAAACAAACAAAAAAACAAACAAACTCTTCCGCTTTATAATATTAGTATAGATGTGACGTGAACTATCACCTAAGACGTTAACTCCTAATAACGGTTCGCGTTCCCATTGAGGGACACAATTTTACTATGCACCAACCTTTATTAAAAGTTTTCAAACAATTGTAAATTCAGCTTTTCATTTGTAAAAGTAATTATTCAAAAGTTATAATCACATAAAGGTGGCCTTGTTTCTTTTGGTTAATTGGGTACTTAAATCGTGAATTTTAATATTCAATAAAAAAATATTTTAACGGATATTTTTTTGCATTGTTAACAGAATACCTACATCCCTTTCGGGACGGACAGGGATTATTTTCACCTTGTATAAAGCGTCTTCCAGACGGTTGGAAACAAGCGTACAAACCAAGGTGACCTTGCTTGTTGCCAACAGTATAGATGGATTGTGGACCAAATTATGATTTGACCTTCAACGTCCTTGGCGGGTGATTTGTCGCCGTGTAGTCGGCGTTTCCAATCGAACAACAAACCAAACCCCCACTCAACAACCAATGAATATGATAAAATTAATATTAATGTATTAAATGTATCGCCTATTATAAATTTTCATGTCGCGTTTCATGTACATGACTGACGAAATAATTATGTAACACTATCTACTAACTTTTGGTTAGTTGTACAAAATAAGTGCGAGCTTGTTTGCGGAGCGTGTGTTTTTGTGGTTTGTAACATACAATTGGTGGGCCACACAAAGTTCGCGCCAAAGTCGCGCGTGTTTGCGTTTGTGTTCCAACCGTGTTCCAAGTTTCCGCCAAAGTCACCCTGGTTTGTATGCTTGTTTCCAACCATCTGGAAGACGTTTAAATAAAAAAGTAAACAAACAGTTACATTTCAACTTATTTAACTAAACATTAAAAGCAAATGATAACAATAGAGGTAAAAAAATTATAAATTAACTTAAATATAACCTATTCTCAGCATTCGGCTTATCTCTCCTCTTAACAGCCTATTCGACAAAGGCCTCATCTAAGGATTTCCATTTGATTCTCTTCTTTGCTATACGTAACCATTCTAGCCCGGCTACTTGCGTCAAGTCGTCTTATAATGGCGTTGGCTCTCTTCTTTTACTTCTTCTGCTTTCTTTAGGGTACCATTCCGTTATTATTCTGGTCTATTTCTCTTTATTTTCTCTCAGCATATGTCCTGTCCAACGCCATTTTAATTTTCTGCATATTGATTGAACTTTTCCAAACTTAGTATTTCCTTTGATCTTCTTTAATTGTATTTTATCCCTTCATCTTACTACCAATCGCTTCTCTCTATCCCATTCTGACTATATTTAATTTATTTTGTTGTTGTTCAGTTAAGGGCCAAGTTTGGCACCCATATGTAAGACATGGCAGTATGCAAGCATTAAAGACTTTTCGTTTCTCTGCCATAGGCATTTCTTTATTTTTCATTACTTCACTCAACGACCAGAATCTCTTCCAAGTGTTAGCTATTCTTCTTTCTATTTCTTTCTGCATGCTCTCTGTCGGTGATACTAATTGGCCCAAATAAACGTATTTACTTACATATTCTAACTGTTGATTATTAAATGTAATTGCATTTTTTTCTGAGGAATTGCTCATTACTTTTGTTTTCGTTACGTTCATTGTGAGCCCTGCATTTGCTCTTTTGGCTGATAATTGCTGTAGCATTTTTTCCAAGGTCATCGGGCATTCGGAGGAAAGTATTAAATCATCAGCGAATCCCAAATGACTAATTTTGTCTCCGTTCAGGTTAAGTCCGAATTTATCCCAACTTAGTCTCCTAAAGATCAACTCTAACACAGCTAGCTCCTTTATCTTCTTTTTTGTGCAACACAACTATCACTGGTTTCGTCCAATCTGCTGTTATTATTTCATTAAACAATTTGTTTAGTGAAATAATAACAGCAGAAGTTATTAAGGGACAATAACCGGCATAGATATTTTAAGAAGTTCATTGATGATTTGATCGGGACCAAGTGCTTTTCCTAACTTCTGCATAGTAATAGCTATTTCTGTTTCTTCTCTTAGAATAGGCGGTATAGGTCGTCTTCTTACGTGTCGTCAGTCATAGTCGTAGCAAGTTTATTATTTTTGCTTGTGTACAGCTCCTTATAAAATTCCGTTGCAATATATAATATATCTGATCTTTTCGTGGTACTTTGAGACGTTTAAATAAAGATACATAAATCAGTTTCGTTAAACACGTTATCAAATTATGAGCTACATGCAAAAACCTACATATATAGAATCTATAGAATAAAATATACAGAATCAAAATGAAACTATCCGTTTTTTTAGTTCTAACACTCAGCCAATGTTGAACATGAACTACTAATATTGTACGTTTAAGCGGAATCATGGAGAATAAAAATCGCAAACAAAATTCCTAAGATTTTATAAGTTCCTTTCTTTTTATATTACAGAAGGTAATTTCTTTTTATATTAGGTTAAAAACCTAAGTAAGTTGGTATGTCCAAAAAGAGTCAGAATTAATGATCAGAGGTATTCTACTGTATAAAAAATCGGGCAAGACCATGTCGTAGGGTTCCGCAGCCTCGAATAATTGCACCAGCATAAGAGCGTATGCTCATGGCACGTATAACGTTTTGTGGAGAAACGCAGTTTTTCGGCAATAACTCAATGACGGTATATCAGATTTTATTCAAAATAATTTTAGTTTAAATTATTTATTAAGCGCTACCTTTGTGATTTTTTTCTTATTTTTTGGTCACACCGTTCAAAGGGTACGGGAGGGGACACAAATTATGCAACTTTCGGAGCGATTATTTTCAAAAATATTAAATCAGTCAAAAAAATTTCGTTAAAAGCCTTAAAATGTTTTTAAAAGACCTGTAGAATGATGTATTACACGTTGATGTATGCTGAAAAAAAAATCAGCTTCTGTTACATGTGGGAGTGCCCCCCCTAAAATATTTAGTTTTATTATATAGTTATCGAGTAGTGAGTATATAGATAATAGAGCGATTCTAGCGAGAGAATCATGCGAGTGAGTAGATTCAGACCACTCCCGAATCTGAGTGAGATAAGTGGTCATAGCACCCTAAAAGTATAAAAATTTTCCCGTTTGGGTATGTGTGTTTTCCCTTGATAAAACCTACCCTCAGGGCGGTAAAGCGCCCCTTTTCAAATCAAATCAGAGGATTCCTTAGCCCCTTCCCCTAAACAAAGCGCGTTCCTTTGCCCAGATTGAATATTGAAAAAGGGAAGTAACTCTTATCTTAGAAAGAGTTAATTCCCTTTTCCAAAACTTAATTCAAAATTTAACCGGACTGGCAGGTACAACTTGTTGATGATGTATAAACCACTAGAGAGTGAGCTTAGTACGTTGTTACACATTCGACGTATGTGAGAGACATTTGTAGCGTTTTCTGTGTTTCAGGAGCATTTGTTTCCCCCAGAGTACGAAGACAATGACTAGCGTTTTGGGGCATTTGAAAAACGTCAGTCAGTATAAACACAACGCAATACGCCGAAAGCGATGCGGTTAATTATTTTTTCAAATATTTCGTCCGAGAAAGGGGTATATGAACAGAAAAATTGGATTACGGATAATTTGCCTAGGGTAAAAAACCTTTAAACCGTTCTTAGTTTTACAGGCTTAAGTAAACAGTTTGTTCAACGGGCATTACCGCGGGCGAGCCGCGGGCACAAATTGGTACTTAAAATAAATCGAATGTGCTCTTACTGCTCACACTCACTCGCAGAAATATATCAATAAGAAATAAGTGCTGCTTAAAACCTTAAAAATATCGAACTGCTCTTGATAATGCAAAATCGGTAAATGTCGAGTGCACGCGGAGGCAAAGAAATTCATTTTCTTCTTCTTACTTGTATTGCGAATCTGGTGGTAAATCTCAAATCCTTATTTATCTAATACCTATTGACTTTTCTTAACTAGTATCTCGCTAAGTATCGTCAAAAATCGCACTTAATTTTAAATCTATTACATCAGTTTCATTCGTTATTAGAAGCGCTTACCAAGCATCCTGACGACTCTCCTTTGCGACGCACCGTTCCTGTTCTGCAACTGCCCAGCCCGGTCGTTGCTATCTACTGATAGCTTCTTCACGGGATGCAACACTCGGGATGTCCGTAACTTAATACTGATTAGCGCGTACAACACAGATATTATAGACATGGGCACTACGAAGAATACGAAACTAGATATCACAAACACTTCATGAACTCCGACACCTTTCACTGTACACGAACTCATGTTCTGCCCGTTTTCAACAAAGGACACTATGCCAAACTGCATTGCTTGGGGCACAGCAGTAAACAGCGCAATTATCCAAATAGCGATTATGAATCGCACCGCCCGCGATAGTTTCGACATCGTGTGTGACATGAATGGACGACATATTGCTATGTATCTCTCAACTGTAAAAGCAGTTATTGTCAGCACTGTCGCGTTCGCCGACGTCTCAGATGCGAGTCCAATGGCTATGCATTGCGATTCACCCAGCGGATAGGTATTCGGATTCCAAAGTTTGTGTAATTCAAATGGCAGACCACATACTAGAAGTATTAGGTCAGATATCGCCAGACTGAAAAGGTAGAAGTTGGTGGCGGTGTGCATGGATCGATTCCTCGCTATTACAACGCACGTGCTAGTGTTTCCGAGTATACCGGCTATGAATATCACAGCGTATGTGATGGTGAGAGGAATGACCAAGTCCAGCGTATATTGTTCGTCGAACGGTGCAGAGTGGCCGGTTACATTGGTCATGTTCAATACGAAGACATCTTCATAGTCGTACATCGTTGGCAGCGGTGGCAATGTCATGTTACCTGAGAATAAGACAAACACCGTTTATTTTTGTCAAAAAAATATCAGTACCTACCTACTCATAACCAATTCAACGACAGATTAATAAATTATAATTTACTATTATTTAACTCTTTAACCTTAGTGTTAGTTCAGTACCAATACGAAGGTACTTATGGATAGTTGACCTCCAAAACTAATCTGAGTGTTATGCTGTTGATTTTTTTAAACGAGTATCTATGATTTATTACATAATAGTGGTGAGAGTTTTAGACTATTCCGCGCCACTAAAAGCCATTAAGTAAATTTTGCGACATGTCGACTACAGAAATGTCGAAAAATCTACTTAATGACTTTACGTATTCACTTGTTTTTTAAAATACAATAAGCAGAATTAGAAATTCAATAGGTTCCTATTGAATTTCTAATTCTGCTTATTGTATTCTCCACATGCTATGAACAGCCTAATCGTCGTCTTTCGACCTCTAGACTATAAACAAACTACCTAGATTCTATAGATGTTAGGCAACACCAATGTACATTTAATATTTATCCTAATTAGAAATGTTAATTACCTACTTAATACATAAACAAAATGACAAAATCGGTTCTCATGTTAATACATTATGTATTTTCATAAATTATAAAGCATTATATGTGCAATATCTAATCAAATGTTTGGTGAAACAATACATAAATTAAAACCCATTTATTTTGCATATTCATGCACTCGTCCGGGAGTAAACAAGTTGAAGGTCACTTTGTAATTGGTCCAATGTTTAAAATATAATTAACATGAGGTTAAGCGTTTATTCTTTTAAACGTCTCAATACGGTAACTAAGTAACTGTATGTTTTATGTATATTTCACTACTAAATATTACTGTTTTAAAACCTTACATAGGTAAAAAATATATATTCTATGATGACATCTTAACGACTTACACGACCTTAACGACAAATAATATGATGTCATGTCATCATATTGGTAAACCAACAAATCAAGATATCAGAAAGATTAAACTGTGGTACCACTGTTGGTCCAATGATTGGCAACCCTTTTCGAAAAATATTGTCATTCCGTCACACGGGCATGCATGCACGAAACGTGTGGGATGCTGATGATTCAGTGATGAGTTTGGTCACCGTGATACTGATTGGTGCATTCACTCGCGGAAAGCACCCTATGGTGAAGTGGAACTGATATGATGAAGACCACAAAGGACCAGTGGAACTATTGAACATAAAAAATATATAAATTAATTAATATCACAATGCACTTTACCGTTCTCTATTACATAATGTTAATAGACCTAATGGTGAAGTATCAGGTGAACTCCTCGAAAATTAATTTTGTATTATCAATCTCGCGACAAGCTTTTACGTCTTAATAATCGTATAGTATGAAAAATTTAAGGGTTTGTTTTATTGAAAGTTTATTTTCTTTCTTTTAAAGCATTTTTAAATAAAGGTATCTTTTTTTAAGTAGTTTTTACTGAACATGTATCTGAGTCTGTTCATTTATATTTAATGGTTTATTCAACCACATTGAATCATTATGACTTCCTAAGACCACCTTCCAACTCCATGATCAGATCAGGTCGCACAATGGGGCAAAAGATTCAAAAACGATATTAATTCGATTTTTCAAAATGTGGACATTTCTTAAAACATTGTTGATTTCAAATATTTGAAGAAATATTCTATTAAAATCTGTTAACTTTAGTCACTTTTATATGCTAGTGACTAGTGACTTTGTAATCATTAGTCACACTTTGCAGTTGCTTTCTGTTCTATGCTTACGCATTATTTGCTTTCTTTTGGAGCGATACGTTATGAAATTACAAGTAGGTATTTTTCAAATAAGTAATTAATAATAAGTCATAGTCATCAAGTTCAAAAATATAAGGTAGGTAGGTATATACATATATATATATATATATATATATATATATATATACCTATATATAGTAAAAATAGGAATAACTATCATATTATGAAGTGATTGATTTTATTATGATTTTCAGATAAATTCGTGTGACACTGGTGAAGCATTAGCCGACATTTATATTTTTCGTAATTCTAGCTGCGCGATATTTTTACTCACCATTAACCATGTTCTAAACATTGTATAAATATCCAAACGTATAAAAATAATAACAAGTACAAAAAATATCCAAACTATTAATAGCTCCTCTACTATTAATATAATTTAGCTTGTTGTCTCATGGGTCGGGGTTTTTTCTTTCCAGATGCGTAAGATTTGGGATTTCCATTGATCGACGTGGTTAAAACCTATTTTATTTTAAATTATTAATATGTTATTATCCTGGCTTAAGAATAGTACCACTACGTCTCTTCCTGGGGGTGCGTCAAGGCGATTTCACACCGAAAGACGGGCAGCTGCGTCTTTGCGTTTTTAAAGCCTTACTGAGATCGCCAACCCGCTCGCCAAGCGCGGCGATTATGGCCATTTCCTCGAGGATCTATAATAAGCAGGTTCTGCTTAGGAGATCTGAGTATCTGAGCGCACAAGGCTCAGATACTAGGCACATTTTAAATTCAAGGCTTTTAACAATTAACACAAGCAGGTTTTTGGTATCCCCATAAGTATCCTATTCACGTGAAACAAAATACAAATCCGCTCAGCTATCCTGACCCAATAAGAACTATTACAGAAAATGATTAAAATAATCTAAACTTAACTTACTTTCAATAACGCACCCAGAAATAACACAACATAAATTAACACAATTTAAAATACGAATTCTGGTTTTTTATGCTATAAAATTTAACAATAAAGCTTTTCGTACGTCTCAGTCGAGGCGTAAATATTTTTCAGTCTCAATTTTATGGGTGGTTTTTTTACTCAAGGTATAAAAAACTACGATATGATACCTGTGCGAGGCCGGGGCAGGTCTCTTGTCTATGCTTCTATACTAATATTATAAAGAGGAAAGATTTGATTGTTTGTTTGTGTTGAATAGGCTCCGAATCCACTGAACGGATTTGAAAAAATTTCATTGTTGTGAAGCTACACTAACCCTGAGTGACATAGGCTATTTTTTATCCCTGTATTTCCACGGGAACAGGGAATACGCGGGTAAAACCGCGAGGCGTATAGTAATTAATAAAGGGACATTAAGTTAATCCCAGTACTGATACTATCTAGTAATTCCCAATATTAAGCCGATTTAATTTAATATATACGCTCCACATTCAAGGTTAATGGCCTTTATCGTCAATATATCTGTGTTTTCCAAATATTTTTTTAACCTGACTTGGCTTTTTACTAAATTAAATCTTCAAAGCTGTAATCTAAATGCGATAGTTTAGAAGACTTAGTCTTCTAAATTATTAGAATAGAGTAGTCTTCTTATATAAGAATAATATATAAGAATTAATTATTTATTAATGTTCCTTATTCTCGCACAAACTCATAAGGAACTGGACCGTTTTGAATAATACAATTTTGTTTGGTTCGCCTCAAAACAGGAGTGGTTTAAAAAAACGTTGGGATAATCCAAAGGAACAGCCTTGAAATCGAAATATTCTGTTTTGTATGTTGAACACACCGGGTAAACTTATGGGCCCGCGTACCTCTGGTCAGTTTCCTTACTTGAAAAGTAGATATACTCAAAGTATGCTGAAGTCTTCGCAACAGCTTACTATATTTTAGTGTGATTTGACAAGACAGTGGGCCCCGTGCCTCGTAAAGAACCGGAACCAGAAGAAGTTATACCGTTCGTCATAGTGGGCTAAAAGAAATAGAATGTAGGTACACGTATTAGGTAGGTATATCTGCTGCGTAGTCGGCTGCTATCCGTTAGGATAGAGGGCTGGTAACATTTTTGTTAGTAAGGGTCGCCTACTGCTCTGAATTCAACCATACTTCATTATTTTTAACCGACGAAAATCAACGAAAGAGGTTCTGAAGTAAACATGTAATGTTTAAGGTTCCGTACATCAAGAAGAAAAAAGGAATGCTTATGGGATCACTTTGTAGATGGATTACAAAGTGATCCTATAAGCGTTCCTTTTTTTCCTTCTGTCTGTCTGTCAAGACCCTTTATCTCGGGAAGTCATAAACAGTCTCTTGAAGCTGTGAAAAAGTCAAACTTCTAAGGTAACGTAAAAAAATGCGCACGCTAATTTTAGAAACTGCAAGATTTGATTCCTGAACCATTTATAATAAGTACAGATTTGTACGGAACCTTTGGTAGGCAAGTCCGAATCGAACTTGTCCGATTTTTTTATGTATAATCATTGATCACCCACATCTATTAACAGGGTTGTGCTATTTTAACATTTTGTATTTGATTGTCATAACGTCAGGATCTGATAGTCTAGTCTAATCTTGGTAAAATTTAGGGAACTAATATCAAGTCGTAAATCTTCATTGGTGAAGTGGAACTGATTCTGAAGACTACCATGATACATGAAGATAACAAAAAATAATAAATGTGTCAAGGGTTTCGATTTGATATACTCTAAGAAGATTGTGATTGTCACCATGCTCATAGTGTAACATACTGAGGGTGAAGTACCAAGCGAACTCCTAATGGGAACAAACTCCTCTGGGTAACAAACTAATATAATATTTTTTATTAAACATGCAATAGTATACCATAAAGTGTTCTGAAAAAAAATGTTCATCTATAATTTAACGTGTTTATTACTTTTAATCATAAAAAGAAATATTAAAAGTAAATGATTTGGCCATGGAAAACGTGACGTTATATGCTAGCATTTCATGCAAACGTGTAAAGAACGGGACTCGTAGATTGTAACTTATTTAAATTATAAAATGAATCACTCAAAAGTAAAAAAAAATGCAAAAAATATTATCAACCTCAAAAATAAATACAGCAAAAAAATAATAAAACGCCAAAAAAATTAATAAACATTTTGAAGTTGGTGCCAAATAAATCATAGACAAACGATTACTTCATTATCATCATCAGTCTGAAAACGTACACTCATGAATAAAGGCCTCGTCCAAGGATTTCTATAACGACTAATTTTGAGCGGTCTGCATCTAACGACTACTTTACTAGATCGTCAGTTCATCTTGTAGAGAAAAGTACTCACTGCGTTTTCCAGCTTGTGGTCGCCACTCGAGAATCTCCGGTGCCAATCTATTGTCGGTTCTGCGAGCAATGTGGCCTGCTCATTGCTACTTCAATCTACTAATGTTCTGAGTAACCTTAGTTGTACTGCGAATATCCTCATATCGAATTCTGTCACACAGAGAAACTCTGAGCATGATCTCATAGGGGACCGGAGCCTGTTGTTGCGAGCTCTTTTTATAACATGGTGAGTAACACATTATATTACTATGTTTAAAGTATATATCTAAACTAAAACTTTCATATAGACTGTTACTATGCCAAATATTACGTTTGTCTGCGCCTATATTTTTAAAAAAGAATCAAAAGATTTCACTTGACGTATATATGCACCTATAAATAGTTTTTACCTAAACGTGTTATTATTTATCTACCTATACCAATTCTAGGTAATACTGATTGCTTGTGATTGTTGTAATCAAATAAATAAAATAATTAAAAATGTATGTTGTACTGGATTTTTCCATGTTTTTATTTTATCTTCTAAATATAACTTTGGGGTTATTAAATGACTCCAAGAGACCTGGAGAAACCCAAATGTGAAACTAGCAGTATTGTGACAGAGTATACTTTTATTATTGCGGGAACACCCAGACAAAAACAAAGAAAAAGTTGTACGTAAATTAAAGTGTAGTCCTGTGAATACCCGTTCTCTACATGTGCACATAAGTTATTTTTGTATATTAATTTAAAGATAACCGGTTCTAAGAACGCTACTTTATTTTCAATATTATTTTTTGGCGTAAACATACAAGTACTGTGCTTTAGAGTTTTGGTGTTTACAATCAGTCAATCAGCCTGTATCGGTCCACTGCTGGACATAGGCGTTTCCTAACTTACGTTACAACATCCGATCCTCCGCCTTCCGCCTATATACTATTTGTTTGGTGTAATGGATCCGTATAACTTTTGTTAGGAGGTTTATATGCAAAAAGACATAGACATTCTTGGCCGTTTCCGTATTTCATGATAGTTCAGTCAACTTAGGCTATTAAACGGTGCAACCTCGGAATTACAGATTAGAAGCTGGAAAATTTTACAAACTATAATCTGGGCATTCTAAATGTTACCTCAATTATCGCGATAAATATCACGTTACATATGCGTCTTAAGATATTCGAGGGCAAAAATCTGTATTTCGTAAATATCTCGTTTTATGATTTAAATCTTTATGCATGTATTACAAAAATAGAATACTCTACATATTTGTTTAACCGGTTTTGGGTTGGCCAAGGGTTTAAGAGCATCGTAGCGCAAGGTCAATTGTGTATCCCACTCAATAACACTATAACTTTAAGTTTCTTCTTCTTCATCATCATCATTAGTATAGTCTTTATTGCAAAGAGTGTTAACTTTACATGTTTAGTGTAGACATTGGTGTAAATAACATTCTTCAGAATATATAAAATACTCGACTGTTGCTGCCTGCGGTTCCCAGAGGGTCTGAAGACCGCGCCACATGCCACAGTTTTAAGCCACAGGCGTTTGACCAAATCGTTGCAGATTGGAGAGATCCTAAAGGACTGAATAACCAGCAACAACGTCTTCATCTTGTTCGCCCTATGCTGTGGTACGCGGACAGTTGATACTGTGGTTTGCGGTTGCAATGTCATAGAGAATCATAGAAACCAATTGTTAAGTGTCGCTTGTAATTCATGAATCATTGTAAATAGACCTATTTGTAAGAACATTTGAAATTCACGTTTAACTCTTCAACTCCTACATAGCTTGAATTGTGTTAGGAGATTATGTTACCTTAAAACCCATATCATCTTTGAGAGAATAGACCTTAAACCCGCCTATTCTGTGCAGTATTTAAAGGGTTAAATACTCTAAGCTCCCTATTTTCTTGCCAGTCATAAGTGACTGGCATTATATAAGTTTGTGTAATAGTTGTAACAAACTAAATACGTTTATTTCACCTGCTATTACCCAAGGCCTTGCCCGAAAACAGGTTAATTTTATAGATTACGTAGAACAGTGTCAAGTGTAACAATCGAATTGACAACCTTTTGCACAACAATCGAACCCACTCTAGCTGAGCTAAAAGGAAGTCATTAGCCTTAAATAACATGTTGACATGAATATTATAGGTACATTTGCACGAATACAAGATCCCAAACGTACCTATAAGACGACAGTCTAGAGATAAACGATATTATTTCACATTAAAATCACCAATTAAAATGCGCGAAGCTCGACGAACCTTCTCTAGTCGCAGATGACTATGCGAATAACAATATATTTGGTATATTGACCGCGCATGTTGTATACATCTTTGCATGAGCAAGACATGCAAGGGCTACGATAACCAATATAAGTTTTTTTTTCTAAGATTGGGGTCAAACGAACAAGCGGCTCACAAACAATAGCAGATGCGTTTCCGGCCCTTTTTGGAAAGATAATAAATAATAATTATAAAAAATACGGACTTGTTGCGAAGGGCCTCGACCAACATCTACAGAGGCTCGCGTTGGGTGGCTGGGTCAAGGGCCTGATGAAGAAGGCACGTATAGTGAGGATGTTCCTCTCCCTGATGCCCTAACCATCGGTGATTTGGTCCTTGTACCCGACGCCGCCGGTTGGTTTGCAATTTTTTATACAATTCAATGATTTTATTATTTTTTTATATAAATACTAGCTGACCTTCGCAACTTCGTCTGCGTCAAATTAACCCGTTTTTGCAAAATAGGAGTAAATAAAAAAATAGGGGTTGATCGTAGAAGGGTGAAAATTCAGGGTTGTATGTATTTTTGAATCCGTTATCAAAAAAAAATAAAAAATTTACCTAAAAATTAAAAAAAAAATAGGTCTGGACTACCCTTAACATTTAGGGGGATGAAAAATAGATTTTGTCCGATTCTCAGACCTACCCAATATGCACACAAAATTTCACGACAATCGGTCGAGCCGTTTCGGAGGAGTTAAATTACAAACACCGTGACACGAGAATTTTATATATTAGAAGATGTAATAGTGTAAAAAATTGGAAAAATGATATATAAAGCAAAATAATAATAAAACTTTACTGACACATAAATAACTTACACGTTGCGAGTAATTACATCCAGTATTTTCAATCACAAGCACTCATAATAAAATACGTTTCACATTAAATACCTATAAATTAATTCAGAATAATATAAGATCTATAACAGTAATGAATACTAGCGTCTAAACTAGACAGAGCCTGTATTTTAGATACTAATTTCTTCCAATGATTTTAACTTAATCCTAAAATGACATTAGACTTAAAATTTTACAAATATGTCGTACAATGACTGGTTATAATATGAGTTTATTAGCATTTACCCCGTGTTGTGAGCAAAAAATGTTAACGAGTGGTATGACTAGTAAATGTGTGAACATAATACAAAAATTTTGCTTTGAAATATTTGTTTAAATTAAAAAATAATTTAAATAAAACTAAAAAAATGAAATTAACATAAGATTAAAATTGAATTAATGTGTACATGTAATAAATTGATTGAATTGACGTTTATAATTTTAACTTAGCATAAGTTAGAATTTAATTAATTTCTCAATATTTATATATTTTTTGACGTGATAACGTCTTATAAATCGATGACCAGCTGTACGCATGAAAGAGTGTCTAAAAATAATCACGTTATTGACCGGTTGCTAAGCAACGCAGATGGAGATATGTCAATATATTTTTCTTATGACCTTATCACGTAAAATTATCGCCCGTAAACTGACCTTACAGACAACCATTTTTTACAAAAAAATTATTTATTTGATTAAACTATGACATAAAAAACATAGCATAGTTTAATAAAGGCTGCAGAACTATTTTGCTATTTCGTAAAGCTTTTCGATTTCGTCGTAAGGTTGTGATTTTAGCATTAGTTTTCATGCTTTTAAGCTCAAAAACATGTTAAACTGTAAAAGAACAGTTTTTTTTACCCAGTGGAGATGTGTTTTTTGTTCTCACCTATCCCATCATGTCATCATTAGATTAGTTCTTTTAAAAACTTTAGGCTTGTGACGTTTAGGGGTTGTGAAGTCCATTTTTAGATTTGGATCTGTTTGTGAAATATTACATTTAAAGTGCAAATTTTTGTAATTTTCATACGTATTCCATTGAAAATTATTATTAAGATAACGTTGTAAGTATGAAACAAAAACCACTGAAAACTCATTTGGATGAAAGTGTGTGGGGACTGCGGAAACCCTACATTGTGCGTGAGCCGACATGCACTTGCCCGGTTTTTTATTGTGTTGGTTGGCTTCACTCACAAAAGGTGTTTCTTGGTTTGGGTGGGAATATTTTTGTACGTTGTCATTACTATCCGCTTTCGTGTGTTTTAGGGTTTTAGAGATATTTTTTTCTGCTTCGGTTCAAAGTTTTAGTAGTTATTTGTTATGTTGGTAAGATCCAATATAACTTGAGCTCCTACAGTTTGCAAGGGCGTCCGGCTAGGGATCTTGAAGGATGGCCAGTGCGTTACCTGCAGACATTGTCTGTGTAGTTAGCTATCTCGCTCTCTCGCGCGTTCGCACTCTTGGACTTTATGTTCCCCTTCCCCCCGGACCGCGAAAGCGTTAAGACGTGTGTACAGTGCTATTCCTTTTCATAAATTAAATTAAATTCAAATAATTTGAAATAAAATAAACAAAAACAGAATCACAAACTACTAGGCGCTCATTAACACAAGGAGGTGCACATCCAACATTTGCGGGCGACACACATCAGAGGATTGTGAGTACACGCTTACTTACTCTCACATAGACAAATCCCACCCTGCCGCCCTGTGCACGCGCTGCGCCCGCGCCGACGCTCACACACCTGCAACTGTCACAGCGCTGTGTGTACATACCAACACACCCTTAGAGCGTTGCGCTCACGCCCACCTAACGATCTACTAGCCGCCTCTGCGCTCCTAGTACAATGGCTATGACGCGCTCTCCTTGTAAGAGCGCTTCGGACGTCGATGCTGCCCGAGGTGACGTTGTTACTACTCCGCCGCCGACGTTGTTCGCCACTTCGCGTCAAAAAAGACGTCATGATAACATTACCAGGGATGACCTTGATGAGTTTAAAGATGAAATGCGTCAAATGTTTGTTTCCTTTCAAGAGAAACTAAGCTCTTCGTTTGCAAATGTTGAAAGGTCCATCGAATTTATATCTCATCAGTATGAAGAAATGCAAAACAAAATTAAAAAATTAGAAGAGGAATGCAAGAGCAATCGCAACTATATAATAGCTATTCAAGATAAAATGGAAGAATTGCAGCGAGTTTCGAAACTTACATTTATTGAATTGCGAAACATGCCTCAAAAGGATAAAGAAACCAAAGTTGACCTTTTAAACTACATTTACAACATATCAAAGTCCCTTAATATCAATATACAATCTTCAGACATTCAGGATATTTATCGGCTACAAGGTAGAAAAGATTCTAGGAAACCCATAATTATTCAACTACCTGACTTACACAAAAAAAACTCGCTGCTTGCCTGTGTAAAGGAATTAAACAAAACTAATCCTAATGGAAAGTTAAATACGAGCCATGCTGGAATGTTGGACATTACGTGTCCTATTTATTTAGGAGAGCATCTCACATTGAACTCTAGAAAAATATTTTACCTCGCGCGTCAATTAAAAAAAGAGAATAAGATCAAATACTGTTGGATCACAGATGGTAAAGTTTTAATAAAAAAATCTGACGCCGCTCCTACGCTTTACATTAAAACTGAAAGTCAATTAGAACTCATATGTAAAGAAACGTGACTAGTTCCTAGTTATAATTGCATGTTATTTTATGATAGGTTTAATTCTACTTGTAATAATCGCATGTTTTTTAATTTTAATTTAATTATTTTATCCTTAATTTCATATGCTACAAATATCATTAAAATGATAACAACCATTAATTCACACTCAAATATCCACAATCAATTTACAATTAAAGCCTACAACATATTTACATTATTTAATCTCCGCTACATGGCATGTTATTATCAAAACACAAAACACATGATCTATCACCTCACTGCAATCACAATCAAGTCAATGTTATATTGCATTTTGACCATAAATAGAGTGATATCGCTTAAAACGGTATGCCACCAACATTTTTATAGTATCTGTGGATAACATACTAAAAATTAATGACTCTATTGACCAACTATCCGTCTCTAAATCACTATTCTGTACACCTGAGCAATTAGCTTCTCACTTTAGTCACCATAAACAGTTTAAGGTGATCACTCAGAACATTAGATCGATTAATGCAAACCTGGACAATTTCTTGACTCTCCTTCATAGAATTAACATCGCATATGATATTATTGTTTTTACTGAATGTTGACTAAAACGAAACAGCGTAGTCCCACATATCGAAAATTATACGCACTATAATACAGTTAACCATGTAAACCAGAATGACGGAGTCGTCCTATACATTAAAAATATCTCAGGTTATACGGTTGAGGAACCAAGAATGGCAGACGCCAGCTGTCTGTTATTAAAAATTGGTTATGAGACGGCTCTTATTTGCATTTACCGATCACCTTCTTTTTCTGACATCTCAAACTTTCTTGAATCTCT
Organism: Herminia tarsipennalis; assembly: GCA_945859575.2. NCBI lineage: Eukaryota > Metazoa > Arthropoda > Insecta > Lepidoptera > Erebidae > Herminia > Herminia tarsipennalis. The sequence goes on along the minus strand of OX243834.2, from coordinate 23,328,526 downwards.
AAATATGCTTCTATCGAATCTCTCTCCTTTTAAAACAATTGTTATTATCGGTGATATTAATCTAGATATTGCTAGCTCAACCTACTCTAACCAAACTTCGGAATATCTCAATCTGGTTGCATTTCATGGTCTACTCCCGGCCCACACGCTACCTACTCGTGAGCACAGTTGCCTTGATCACGTTATTCTCAAACACAGTGCTCAACGTAGAGCTATAACCGTGGTCATTGACTCTAGCGTAACAGACCATAATGCAGTCATGTTATGTCTTAAACCAAATAAGCAGCATAAACAGCGGTTCAATACCATATTTAAAATAAATTTGGCACGTTTAGATTCTGAAATAAAAAACTTAGACTTTCGTCCCATCTACGGGAGTACTGATGCTAACAAAGCAATGGAATTATTTATTACTACCCTAACAAATTGCATTAATGCTCATTCTACTATAATTAAGCTACCAAATAACAAGCGACTGCTCAAGCCATGGATGACAACAGGTATGCTTCGTTGTATGCGAAATAGGGATATGATGCATAGAAAACTTAAATCCTCTCCAAATGATCAAATTTTAAGCTTAACTTACAAAAGATATAGGAATTTTTGCTCTAAGATCGTTAAAAAACTAAAAAGAGAGTTTGAGAGGTCAGAACTTAGAGAAGCGGGTAACGATAATAAGAAAATTTGGCAGGTAATTAAAAGAGTGACAAACACTACAAAATCTAAAATTTCTTCTGTGGAACTCCTTTCATCTTGTGACTCTATGGAAACATCAATAAATCATACTAATGAATTTTTTGCCAACGTGGGCAAGAACTTGGCCAACCTCATTAAACCCAACCAAACCAGTTGCATGGTTTCCACTGATAGCGATCGATCATCGTCTCCCCTACACTCATTCGTAATGTTAGACACCGACGAACTAGAGGTAGAAGCGTTCCTTATGTCACTAAAAAAGGACTCTGCTGTCGGTTGGGACAACATCTCTACCAAGTTTTTAAAAGAATACAAAGCTATACTAGTCCCTCCTCTTACATACCTTTTTAACCTCAGTCTTAATTCAGGCACATTCCCTAAATTCCTAAAAAAGGCTATAGTGCATCCAGTGCATAAGGGTGGAAATAGAGACAGCGTTAATAACTACCGCCCAATTGCTGTATTGCCGTCCATTTCAAAAGTTCTGGAAAGGATTATCAACAAGAGACTCATGACATATCTCGAGCAGAAAAATCTCCTTTCTAGCAATCAATTTGGCTTTAGGTGCAACAATTCCACAAGTGATGCTGTACTAGAACTTACTAGTCATATAACTAAGCAGTTGGACAAAAAACAAAGAGTTCTATCAATATTTCTGGATTTGAAGAAAGCTTTTGACACTGTCTCTATTCCACACCTAATAACTAAGTTGGAGGGCCTGGGTATCCGTGACTACCCTCTTAAAATATTTAAAGACTATCTTTCCAACAGAACGCAATGCGTAAGGATTCATGACATGGTCAGTAATGAACTTCCAGTCACTTTTGGTGTACCACAGGGCAGTGTGATTGGGCCGACACTTTTCCTGATTTATGTGAACCAGCTGTGTAGCCTCAACCTTGAACAAGGTAAAATCACAGCTTATGCAGATGACACAGTGCTTACTTTCTCAGGTGCGACTTGGTGTAATGTCTTTGAGGCAGCACAGAAGGGCTTAAACAGAGTCACTAACTGGTTAACGGAACACCTTCTGACACTTAATGCAGATAAAACGAAGATCCTTGCATTTTCGCTTCGTGATTGTACACAGCCTCCACCCTCCTTTACTATAACCGCGCACTCCTGTACAGTCGCCAATACCCACAGCTGTACTTGTCCCCAACTAGAACGTGCCCACACCATTAAGTACCTAGGAATTATCTTAGATGACAGACTGAACTTCGCAACACATATTCAGACACTATCTACGCGTATTAGAAAAATGATTTTTATTTTTAAAACACTAAGACATGTCGCTGAACCACTAACTGTAAAAAGAGTATACATGGCATTGTGTCAGTCTATCTTGGCATACTGTATTCCCGTATGGGGTGGGGCGCCAAAAACGACAATGTTGATGTTGGAAAGAGCCCAGAGAGCTGTCCTGAAGGTGAGCACTTTTCGTCCTATACTCTTTCCAACCGATGTCCTTTATAAATCATGTCAATTACTGACGGTGAGGCAACTGTTCATATTAAACACAACCCTACTTCAACACCACAACAATCCCTTTCAGCCTATTACCAAGCGCCGTAAAGACAAGGTCTGTCAACCTTACAAATGTAATTATTCGTTTACCCAACGCTTTTACTGTTTCCTTGGCCCTAGTATCTACAATAAACTTAATAAAGAGATAAATATATACCCACTACCAAAACAAGCATGTAAAGCGGCGATCATCAGTAAACTAGTAACCATGAACTACCAAGACACGGAAGCCCTGCTTAACAGCTAACGTGTACCTACTAACCTTTTCACAACGCATACACATACCTCACACACTAATTCATCTTTATTATTACACTGACTCATAGTCACTTGCTTAATCTTCATCACATCGTTACTCGTTCTTATCACATAAACAAACACTCACTACACTACATATACATAACTATTAAACACTCGGAGGCAAGCGCATGAATATAATTTCTCTTGTCTTCTACGCTTATTCAAATTATTATGTTTATGTTGTTATTATATTACTATTTACTTTTTGTTTTATTTTATTTTTATTTTTATTTTAATTCCAGTTTTAATTGTTATCAATATTGTTAATATTTAATTCACAATGATATTATTTTGTTCCTTTCCTCAATCAGAACATTATATTGAAATATTTTTATGTAATTCCATTTAGCAGAATAAAATTAGTACTATTTTATTACTAAATAGTTCTCTCCAGGGATGGCCTAGCATCTTTAACACAAGTTATTTATAATAACTTAGCTAAGGTGCTAGTCATCACAATAATAAGTGTTTATGTAATAATATTTACCTACTAGTGTGCAATTTAACAAATTGTGAAAATGTGTTTTATATTGTATTACTTATTGTGATGAGAAATAAATTATTATTATTATTATTATTATTATTATGTGCTCCTAGTACTTCGTTGAAATTGTTTTTGAATTTTAATATTTAAATTTTCGTATTTTTTGCAAAAATAAGTTAACAGCTTGGGCAAGGATGAGAGAGGGCACTTTTTTTAAGGTCCCTAAGTCATTTTTTTGGTCGAAATGATGAATTGTGGTCCCACATTACTAACAATCCTCCTAATTACCCTGAACAATTCCTCAGAACAAGATAGATTTACTTAGACTAAAGCATTAAAATCAATGCATGATCAAAGTGACTTGGCTGTTAAATTTGAAGACCAACTACATATAGAACTTAAAAATATACCAGTTTGCTAGAAATACACTTTAAAACCTCTAGGTTGTAAAATAACTTATTTAATTTGTGTCAAGCAAACATATTATATAATAAAATAAAACGTTTCGCGTCGTTCTCCAACATGTCTTATGTGGAGCGAAGTAGTTAGGTATTACCGAATATATGCAGTTAAGCTTCTGAACTCTCAGTATTTTGTGTTCGAGGGCAGTGGGTGAGGTAGACACAGTACCTGTTGTGTTTTAATGAAGTCGTCCTAATCGCTGATAACGGAAACTATGTTAGATATAATACACGATACTTAATAGCGTGAATTATTTAAAAGTATGTCACTTTTATTTACTTAAGGTTTTGATCGAATTGCTCCGATCGTGGTCACGAGTCGACTGATGGCAGCTTAGCGATATCTCCGTGAGTCGCGGGGTTTTTTTTAACTACTGGTCATGATCATTTTGATAATTTGTACTGTCGGTAGGTACTTCTACATACGACGTATTTGCACTGAGCTGCAGTGTCTTTACGGCGACACGGTTGCATTTGTTGATAAGGGATTTCCATTATAGTGAGGACAGGTTCATCTTTTCAGTTCGAATTCTTCGCGATATACAGGGTGATTTGTAATATATCAATAACCTCTCGTGGCTTCTTTACATAATTTAAACAATTTTATAATATTAGTTTTGAAAATTATTTAGATAATATTTTAACCCATCTACTACCTATTTTTGAAGTTATGACCATAACCACTCACACACAATTTTACCGAAGTACAATTGTAGTTCATTGTAATGTTTAGGCCGTAAACCTGACAAAAACCAACGTTTTTACTCCGGGGTCACAGACGTGTGGTTGGTGTTTGTGTGACAAAAGTTTGTGGTAAATGTTTAAGGTTGAACCCTTAAACATTTACCACAAACTAACAAACCAGGCCAATGTAATGCAAAGAAGCCAGAAGCGGGAGGTTATTAGTATTTTAGAAATCACCATTTATATATAAAATGTACCCATAAAAATCGCAAATTCGTGAAAGTTTAAATAACTATAAGGCAACATATCTATAGATATGGGTACCTATTTATTTTTTTATTAGTTGTGTCTGCGGCTTCCCTAAATTTGATTTGTTATATGAATTGTACATTTTTCGTAAGTAAAATACAGCCAAGTAGGTTTCGCTCGCGGCTTCGCCCGCGTCAGTTATAGCGATTAAAATGTCCATTCTATGTCCTTTGCCGGGAGTCAAACTATCCAACCTAGTCTGGGCATTTATTCGTGAATACACGACACGTCGACTGTGCAAAAACGAATCCTTAAATACATGGACACATTATTCGAAATCAACACTCCATGGAACGACTTGTCGGTCAAGGCCGAGTGGAAGGTGAAAGATCACACACTCGATAACTCATTAGATAGACCTGATAAAAATTGTGACACAGGCCACTACAAGTGGTGCTGAATACCGCTACAAGTGGAAACACATCGCGAATAGTGCAGGATGCTTCACAGAAGCCCGGCCTGGTCATCATGAAACCACACGTGGTTTCATGATTACCAGGCCGGGCTTCTTGTGTAACGCTACCGACACTACATGCAAAAGGAAGTCGTTTTCAGGGGTATTTTTAAGCTTCGAAAGTCTTACTCCGTGTGGGTTTTGAAATCCTAAATTTTATGTAAAGTCAAAGTACCAACAATAAAGGAACTGTTGGAAAACGAAAAAATTAAAACCATAAACTTTTTAGTTTTTTTTTAGTAAAAATGTTTTGTGACCACTACAGACTAAAACGTGACTGTCACGGTCACTTTAGATAACAAAATATAGTGATTTTTTTCAGGTACACTTTGAAAATTATTAATATTACGGAACATAAATAAATAAGTTGAATTTTTGTTTTCACGTTGTTCAAAAGTTGACGATATTGAGTTGAAAGCAACATAGGTACAGTACTCCCAAATTAATAATGCACATGCAGATCTTCGCTAATTGTCGTATTCCCGGAAACACTCGAATCATGGAATCGTAAGAGCCCTAAACAAGGCATTTGCATTTTGCACCTTGTTTAAAAGAGATAGGAGTCAATATCATGTGTGCACAATCGAAAACAAATCGGGCGTTCGGCAGCTGTCGCCGGTCAGCGAAATGTCTGTCAGTCGTCTTTATATATTGGTAGTGACTGCACGTGTTCTCTATTTGTGGAAATATATAGAGCTGCTATTACACACCCTTCTTGGTAAATATAATTTCAACATTAATTAGCTTATTCAGATTTAAATAGTATATTTTGAAAAAAGGAAAATAAATAACATATTTCACGTTTTTTTAATATTAAAAAAATAAAATACCTACATTAAATACATATTAAGTACTAGAAAAACATTTAAAAAATGAGATTTATTTAAATTAAATAAATAGATAAACATGCATAAAAAATATATACCTAACTCTGCCCATGCCATTTTCTTTCAGACGAATTCTTCCAAAATGGATAAATTTAAACGTGGAAAACCGCTTAATTCACAAGCACGGCAAATGGTATTTAATGTGTACCTTTATTTCTTAAATGAAGCCAATGTTTTCAACAGAGACCATGATGGTTATTTTAAAAAAATTCAAGACCGTGTTACAAAAGCTACAGGAATTTCGCGACGAACTTTGAGTAATATCTTAAACGAAAAAAAACATAATCAATCAAAGAAATTTTCTACACCGAAAAAAGGAAGACCTAAAAGTAGATTTCGGCTGGTACTTGATGATTTCGACTACTGTGTTATTCGTAATATGATATACAATTTTCAATTGACGCTGAAAGAACTCCCAACTGTAAATAATTTAAGAATAAAGTTGATCGAAGCTATTAATTTCAAAGGCTGTGCCGAGACTTTAAGGTTGATCTTGAAAGACATGGGGTTTAGGTTTCTGAAAACTGATAATAACAGACAATTACTTATGGAAAAACATGATATACGCCTAAAAAGGATCAAATATCTCAGAGAAATACAACAGCTGAGGAGTTCTGGTAGAAACATAGTATTTATGGACGAGTCGTATGTGCACACATCACATACTAAGGGTAAAACTTGGCAAGATAGCAACAAAAAAGGTATCAAACAACCCATTTCCAAAGGAGAGCGAATAATTATTGTACACGCAGGCAATGAAAAAGGCTTCGTCCCAGGGGCTCTAATGTTACATAAATGTGTCGACTCAGAAGGTGACTATCATAAAGAAATAAACGCGGAACGTTATCAAACTTGGCTACGCAATCAATTGATTCCCAACTTGCCTCCTAATAGTGTGTTGGTAATAGACAACGCCCCATATCATAATAAGCTGTCTGTGAAACAACCAAACTCAAACACATCTAAACCACAAATGACAGCTTGGTTACAACAACACAACATTCCGCATGACCCAAAGAAACTGAAACCCGATTTGTATAAAATTATACAAAGATACAAAGAAAATTACACAGAATTTGCCATTGACCGTATAATGGAGGAACATGGGCATAAAATTATACGATTGCCACCATATCATCCCGATTTTAACCCTATTGAAAATATTTGGTCCCAAATAAAGCAACACGTGGCCAAGAGAAATATTGCAATGACTGTGACGTCAGTTAAAGATGCTATATTAGAAAAAATCAATAAAATAGGACCAGAAGAATGGAAAAAAGTTTCTGATCATGCGGTTCAATGCGAAGATGAATATAGAAAATTTGAGCCAAGAATCGATAGTTATTCCGATAAACTGATTATTTACACAGGTGATAGCAGTGAGGAAAGTGTAAATGAACAAGAGCATAATGAAACTTCTGATGAATCTGCGATGTCGGGAATAGAGGTCTTCCTCGATTCTGATTAATTTTTTTATAATTGTATTATTTTTCTGGAATGATTAGTGCTGTAAACAAATTTGAACTGAGATTTTGATTATATTTTATGTAAACCTCTATTTGAAAACGTTTTTTTCTCCTTCTAATAAAACCTTATGTTATTTAAACCTTTTCCTCCATAATTACACCAACTTCGGTAAGACACTTGAAAACTAATCACTCCAACAATGATTGTAGCGTTTTCGCTATTTACTTACATGGAATTATCGAATCAAATTTCGTTACAGGTAAATCAAATCTGTTTTAGCACAAAACACATAATATATAAAATTAGGCATAGAGAAATTGCTCTTAACCACTCTATATAAATATCGTCTTTCGACGCTCGGGTAATACGACCGTTGCCGAACAATGACGAAGATTTCCGAAGATTTCTATGCGCATTATTACTTTTGGAGTACTGTACGTGTATAGACAAAATGTGTAAGACATTAGATGGTTTTGCGTTGGCCCATAATACAACAAGGAGTGCGGACGCGTTCTATGTTTACGTTCTCTATGGTTACGTGTATTCGGTCTTAAAATATGGATTATCACTGGGGGTAATTCCACTGACATAAATAGAGCATTTACAGTCCAAAAGAAATCGGGCAGGGAGTTTTTTATGAGAACATGGTTCATACTTTGAAAAATTCTGTGATAAAGGTTCATTTCCGTGCATCGCGACCGATCGCGGCTTACGACAAGCGGCTGACGCTCGCGGCCGATGCGACAATATTCACAGTGCGCGCGCAGGCCTACGACAGTCGTCGGCCGCGCGCGTCTGTCACTTACCTCAGCCGCTTGTCGTAAGCCGCGAGCGGCTCGCGATCGATCGCGATGCACGGAAATGAACCTTTAGTCAAGCTCTTTAACAGGAAATAAGGATCATACACGATTAATAGTGCCATGCTTTTCAACACTTATTTACTGATATAGAAAAATGGGTGAAGATATGAAAAATAATAGCCAATCATCTCAAAAAGGTCTACGTCATTCTCACTTTGAGAAAAGGCGACTGTCCACCAATTACCCACAACGGAGTAGAAATTCCACACGATATTAAAAAATACCTAGGCATGCATTTGATAGAAGGCTGACTTGGTAGAAACATGTCTGGAGCAAGCCCGGGATGCAATACTCCGATCTAATAAATCAAACGCATCCACAATAAATAAATTCTGCACGCCTTGAGTCTCAATTCCGTAAAACAAGAAATCCAACTACCAAAGTAAATGCTGTACATGCGGGTACATAATTGAATATAACATACATGAATGTAATAATTGGATTTACGTACCTACTTAGTAAATTGATGCAAGTGCTAAAATAGAAAAATGAAAATAAGTTTGAATATTCAAAGATTTAAAAATTTAATGAAAAACAATAGATAACATTTTAAATATTTAAATAAAGAATAAAATAACATTTAGTCCTATTATTATGTTTGTTCTACTAAAATTCCATGATTTGCAAAAAAAAGACAAAATACGCTATACTCTGCTACAAGTGACCACTTGTACCAGTGTATATTACTTGAATTTGTGTAGTATGTTGTAGGAACACATACTACACAAATTCAAGTATGCTTTGAGGCAGTATTGTAACGTCGAAATCGATTATAAATATCAAATTACAATAAAAAAAATTATGTGGTTCCTATCATTAGAAATTCCAATTTTTTAATTAATAATAATGTATATTTTAGAATTTATATTATAATTACGGTATACCAATTACGTCAATTATAATATAAATTCTAAAATACATTTTATAAATAATGTGTATTTTAGAATTTATATTATAATTAACGTTATACTAATTACGTTAATTATAATATAAATTCTTAAATATACATTATTATTAAATAAAGAATTGTTTTTTTTTTAATAATAATATTATTTTTTTATTTTCAACATTACTTTTAATCTATGTTCTGCATTAAGTTTTACATTTGTATGCCAATTGTATGGCGTTATGTTGTGTCGGATCATGCTCAGTGGAGAGTTCCAGAGGAGGAGAAAAAAAAATCGATTTGAATAATTACACCAGTAGATGAGGGAATGCTCATGGCACTTCCGCCCTTTTGTTGAGAAACGCAGTCTTTCGGCAATAAAAAATAATTCGCTAACTTTTGATTTTTTCTTTTTTTTGGTCGCACGCTTCGAAAGATAAGCGGAGGGGAGACACAATTTATGCAACTTTCGTGGCGATTATTTCCAAAAATATTAACTTTATCAAAAAAGTTTATTAGAAACCATTTAATATTTATAAAAGCCCCATCGAATGATGTGCCATACGTTGAAGTTGCTAACAAAAAACTGCTTCTATTACATGTATGGAGTGCCCCTCTAAAAATATATATTTTTGTTTTATATATAGACGACTCCCGCAGGGGTACATGTCGTGTGTCGCGGGGGATTTTACAAACATACAAGTCACGGACACAAAGTACACCCAGACCCAGAACAATAACTATTTTCATTACTTAGCTATTTAACTAAGTAGCGGCTACAACAAGACACCATTTCACGAAATTTAATCAATATTTATTGGGTAGTAAGCCTAAATGCTATTGACACATCTAGTCATGGCGAAACTATAAGGGTTTCGTTTTTGCCATTTTGGCTACGAAACCCTAAATGGGTTATTCTTATTCTTACCGTAAAAATTGTTTCAGGCAGTTAAAACGCCTTTTTAGTAATTTAATGCTAAAACTAGTTATGCGAAATTAAAAACATCACTCATTTGTCCATAAACAATGAAATTTATTCGCTGTATAATTATGGTGAAATATTAATACAATTAAATATAAAGCAAAGTCACGCGCCGTGGCATGTGAGATGCATGTCATTTTGTCGTAAATTATTTACGGTTCCAAAAGTATTTCGATTTTGGGCATTATTACATGTTTTTTCAATTTTCAGAATGTCAATGAAGATTTTCTTAATAATTTTGAAAGTACTGTGCGAAACTTTATTGATAAATGCATGCTATGAAAGTTGTGATCGTATTTTTTGTCACGACCGTGGCTCGTAATTGAATATGGTACAAATCAGTATATTTTATGATTTGACTATGACAACACTAGCTGTTATTTTATAACTAACAACACTATCTAATGTCAAACAGTTCTAGCAAGACGGTTGCCTGATGTTTTTGTGAAGTCGTTTCTTAGTGTGTTTATTGGATTTGGTCGAGCATAACGCGTCAAAACCGTGCCTACAATATTCGAGGTAATTGTTTATATTTACTTTTACATTTTGCACGTATTAATTTGTCAGGAATAGTCGTTCATCCTGTGATTCAACTAACAATATAGACTAAACCGTTTTGAGGTTATGTGAGCCACGGTTCAAAATTGTCACGACCATAGTAGTCACAACCATGGAATCTATGCTGCCACGGTCGTGACCGTTAGCCACGGTCGTGACTATTTTATTCTAAATTAATAACTATTTCCAAAAATAAATATGTATTCCATTGTTATATGGTACAACCCGACCGAAATATCTATGCACCTCTCTGGAATGCGGTTCCACTACCTGCGGTCGCCTACGTAGTACCGACTGCAGCACTAGCGCGAGTTCACGTGAGATAACAAAAACATTTTTTTTTGGTGTTTAAGTAACAATTTAAGCTCGGTGAATCTAATAAACAAAGTGTTCGACATGTTTTCTAACGAAAAGGAATAAAAATTAAATCATAATTACAATTCACTATATTTTTTATTTCACGTCTCTCAAAATAAGAATAACCCAAATATGACATCATAGTCGTCTAACGCCATATAAAATCTGCGATTTAACATTAATATGTCTAAGAGTTGTTATGACTAGTTCGAAACTGGCCCAGTTGCAACACAAAATGTTGAATGGGCCCCATTAAACATTTTGTGTTGCAAAAATGGGGTATGTAATGATTAGTAGACCGCGAGTTTTTGTGTTTCATTGCTCTATGAATTTGAATAATGATTTCTAACAAGCGTTGCTTGTGCTTCCGTCAATAAGAGTTTTGAGTTCGAGTTTACAGACATTATTAAAGACATGTTGACTAGTATAACAGGTTGGTTCTGTTATTAAATCATATTTTTTATAATACTACGTAATTGTGTAGTATAAAAAAGATCTTGTACCTATTTAATAATTATGGCAGTGATACTAAAAAGAGAAGTAACATGTCATATTAATTATTTAGGTATGAATAACAAATTGTTAATCTTATTTTATTGTTAATAAGACATTTAATATTTTTGAACTATTTACACAACATAAGAATTTTTGCATTTCTCTTTCTCTGTATATCACATAGAAACCGATCGATATGCCCATACCTTATATATATTACTAGGATGTATCTGCTCTATCTTGCAAGAGGAGTCCCTGACTAAGTGGCGACCGAACAGATCAAGATATCTGCGAGGTTAAGCAACGTTGCCACTGTTGGTCCATAGATGGGTGACTGTTTTCGGACATTTCAAAACCCCTCCGTGACTCGGAGAGAACATTAAGGCGTCGGTCCTGCGTCTAATCTCTCTCCGGTCGTGTCCATCGGACTATGAGAGTGAGTTAATAGAGAGTGCACTTGTGTCAGTAAACAGCTTTCTTAAATTATTTTGGTTAATTACATACTTCAATAATTTTATTAATGAGAACTATGACTGTCGCTCGCGATTAGTTTATTCAATTCTCTTGGAGTTTTACTTTTCCGACATCCTTTTATACAATATATGTTGATAAACTTTCGCGATTTGTACACATTATAGAGATATTTACGCGGTTAAGACCCGTAGCTTATAAAATTGTATAATCCTTTTTTACCTCGGGCTTTTTTACCTCTCTAGGACCAAAGTTATGGGCTTCGAGTTTATGGGTGATAGAATGAGATAAGACCTTCATGTTCATTAATAAAAAAGGTTCATAACTCAACGGTGATATCTTTGAGTGATTATCGAATATCAATGTATACTTAGCGTTACATAAACATATAGGTACCAGACTTTGTCTGATGTCATCTTGACCTGTAATATAGACCTAATGAAGATGTAGGCAAGTGTAGCTGTCGGTCGTAAAAGATCTAAATTCTCATAAAGTCTAACTAAAGTTTACTTATACTTCAGAGGGTAAACCTTAACGTTACCAATTCACTCTTTATTCAATTCAATAAATTCTCAATTACCTATTGGTTTTCGGGTTTTAACGCAGACGTGTTTAATGAAGGTAACGAGGAGTCATCCTTTAGGTAGAAAACGAATGTATTTAAAGAACCAGCCGAGGTGAGTTCGTTCCAGACATCATTGATTCAATATCATTGAGTCAGAAGTAATAATTAGGTCGTGCACCTCAATAACACAACACACCCATGGTACAGAAGGTAAGCTTCGTATTGAAATCGGAAAACGTATATTCTATAAGCAAAAAACGGAAACACAGTTTTTATATCTTTTTATAAAAAAAAACTGCGTTGATTAACCCGGGTCACAAAATTTTCGATAAAAAAATTACTTCCGCAATAGTTCATAAAATTACTTCACCGTTACTTTTTCATTACAATACTTTCAAAAAATCACCTAAATGTGGGGTACGGGGCGAATCGGTAGTGGATATTTCGTTCGCCAGCCCCGCACTGTCACCGCGCGTAGTGGACTGGCGCGTGGTGGAGGAGGTGGAGGCCTATTTTGACCACCGGTACATAAGGTTCGACGTCTCCGCCCAGACCTCAGGCACGCCACACGCCCCGAGTGGTCCACGGTGGGCACTGAAGCGGCTGGATAAAGGAGCTCCGGCTCGATCTCATGACGTGGAGGGAGCGACTGTAGCAACCACGAGCAGGGCACGTCGGGCTCTTTTAGGCTGGAGAGGCGCCATGGTGTCCTCACCTACCGCCTGACGCAGGTACTCACCGGACACGGGTGTTTCGGGAGGTACCTGTATCGCATCAGGCGGGAGGAAACGCCCGGGTGTCACCATTGCGGTGAACAGCCGGAAGACACGGTAGCGGTGTGCCTCGCTTGGGCCGAGCAGCGGCTTGTCCTCGTGGCAGCGATCGGCGGCGGCGACCTCTCGTGTCCGGGGCTCATTCGAGCCATGCTGCGAAGCGAGAAGAAATGGGAGGGAGTCGTCTCCCTCTGCGAGGAGGTGATGCTCAAAGAGACGGCGGAACGCGTGAGAGATGGTCCTCACGCCCCGGCCGCCGCGCGATATATCTATAATTTTATAGAATTTTATAAGCTATGGGTTTTAATCGCGTTAACCCGTAGATTATAAAATTCTGTAATGTATAAAAATCGCGAAAGTTTACTTTTAAATCTTTATAGCTAATATAAAATAAAATATAAAATTACGTTTTTAAAATCATGTTCCTACCTTAAATTTCACTATAATTGCCACCCACTTGATAGTCCCGACCTAGTGACTATTTTTTGTTGACTTAAGGGGAAGAAGATTTTCTTCGAATGATGAAGTGACCCGTGCGCTTTACGCCTATTTTGAGGACATAAATTCTGTGTATTTTTACAAGGGGATAGAAATGCTTAGTAAGAGATCTAAAAAGTGTATTGAAATAGAGCTAACTATATACATAAAATGTTTGTATGATGTACTTATTTTCTTTGTAAGCCCGGAAATTTTTGGACCTTCCCCCATACCTAAGTAATGATTGTTTCAAATTTCAAAAAGGATTATTATCTCTGGTGAACATTTAATGTTTTGAGGCTTACAGCAAATAAGTTTTTCTTTTCCATTTAATTATGAACTACTTTGTGCCGAAAGTGTATCGAGATTTGTTAAGATGTTTATGTGGGTACATTGCAGAGGCGAATGGTTATTTATTTTTAGGTAACCCGATAGTAATTTGTACTTTCTTAAGTAATTACATTTCTAAGGGAAACCGAAAATAATTGTGTTCTAATGACCCTTCGCCACTGGTGCATTGTTCGAACGAAGTAAGTATGAAGTTGACTCTCTGTACTCTCCGTGTTTTGTGTCAATAATATCAATGAAATGTTCACGTGTCTGTATTTTTTCGCCCCACATGAATTTGAGCAAGACACAAATAATAAGGTAACTCGGAAACGTCTAATATCTGGTATTTTGTGAAAAGGGTAGGGTAGGTATAGCTAGATTCTTCGCACAGTCTGAGTCGACGGATTTGGGCGATACCTTCACTTTGCAAAAGTACCTAGTCAGTGGTGAAGATAAAACTTGATTTATATATCTATGGGTTCGACGTCACATTAATTGCAGGGAAATGTCCAAGGAAGTGATAATAAGTAAAGTGAACTAAACCGGCTATATTAATTAATGCAAATAAGTTTCTACACTATTTGTGAAAAGAAATTTCTCTACAAACAGTGACAAAATAGATTTTTACTGCACTATGTAGGTAAAAACCTGCTAATATGTCTTAAAAAAACATTTTTTTTTCGCAATTACGCTACCACATTTTATTTTTTGTGAAGTGGGTACCTACATTTAGAATAACACTGTCAACTGGTCCGTTATTATTGGTTTTTCCCTTATTCGAAAAGCCTAGAGACGCGTCCACCTAACTGTGAAACTGTAATAAACTATTCTCAGCGCGGTACCATCACAATCTAAAACGAACAACGAATGAATTGTGTGCACGCTTGCAGCTACCGACATACGCTGGTTAAATATACCTAAACTCGTAATCTATATTATAATATTATAAAGCTGAAGAGTTTCTTTGTTTGTTTGTTTGAACCTCAGGAATTGAATCTCAGGAACTACGGGTCCGAATTAAAAAAATATTTTACTGTTGGATAGCCCATTTATCGAGGAATAGGCTATATAACATCACACTAAGACCAATGGAGTGGAGCAGCATTGGAAAATGTTGCAGTAACGGGGAAAATTTACGCAGATGAAGTTGCGCGAGTCTGTTATATCATAAAGTTGAAGAGTTGGTTTGTTTGAACGCGATAATATCAGGAACTACTGGTTTAAATTATAAAAATATTTTTGTCGTAGATAGCCTTTTTATCAAGGAAAGTTATAGACTATATATAACATTACGTTATGATCAATAGGAGCAGAGCAGCAATGAAAAATGATGCAAAAACAGGTATAAAATATTCCTTTTGAGAGTTTCCGTTGAGTGCGCTGCGTAAAGGGTTAAAGTTACACAACAATCATGTAAAACGGATTTGTACCTCTTAAAAAGTTCTTAAAAAAATATCCGCAACGGATATTTTTTCTTCTTTCTATTTTATCTATACTATATTTTAAGGTTGACCCAATATTACCTGCTTTATGTTAATAAAGCTTTTTTTTTAAATAATGCATTATTTGCGAAATTGTTTAAATAAACATGGTATTAACCCTTATAAATCCACCCTCAGCGTTTGGAGGGAGGGAGCGAAATATGCCTGTTAAAACACATCAGTCCAGTGTCAAAATTGTCATCAATCGAATCTGCTGGGAGGCAAGTCAAGCACTGCACGCGTATATAAAAGGCCTATTCAAACCTGGAGGCCAATTCACGTATTTAAGCAGTGCAGTTCAGTTGCAATAACGTTTCGATAAAAACGGCCATTTTTTTATTCTTGTAACTTTGGGATCGATCACAAATAAGCTTGCGTCAAGTATGCGTCTGGAGAGCGCAATAACGACATTCTAGTATACTGCGCAAGCGTTTTTAAGATCGATCTCAAAGTTACAAGAATACAAAAATGGCCATTTTAATCGAAATTTAACTGCAACTGCACTGCAACTGTACTGCTTTAAATACATGAATTAGCCTCCAGGTTTGAATAGGCATGAATATCCGTGATAAAATTCTGTGGCTAGAGCGAAATGGTTAGTTGCTTAGAAGTATTACCGAGTACTTACCCACTTGGTTTTCTTTACCGAAGGCGGTAGTGAATAGTGGTTTGAATAGGCCTTTATGGAATGATGTGCAAGGTGGCCGGTTATGTAGGCACGGTACAAAGTCAAGCCGGTAGCTCTGAGAGGCAAGCTGCGCGGCATGCTCCCTCCCTATGGAACGGTTGTGTCCAGCAAACTGTTGTTTCATGTATTTTGCCATATAGTATCATATTACTTTTCAAATATATAAGTTGCTTTTTAATTTAATTAAAAAATGTATTTATATGCTACTTTAAAATACAAAGTAAACCACACAAATACCTACTTATTATACCTATATAATATTTTATTTTTAAGAGGCCACAGTACCTATCGTATCATATCGACACCCAGCGTTCCTCTATTATTCCTGTTTCACTCTTACCGATTATAGAGTGGTGTAACTGAAAATAGCCTTTGTTATACTTTTAACATTAAAAATAAAAAATATTACCCATTACAGACAAAGGTACGAACAATAATTATTCTGGTTTCGTCTGCTTTATTTTAATTTAGCACTGTAGGTACAATTTTATCAAATTTTGTTCTATTGTTCTCAAGTGGTTCGTGGATAAAACAAATAAAGTTTCAGCTCCTATAAGATTGTATTTTGTGTGTACTCTCTCTAGCCCTCTCATGTAACGCGGACGAAGTTGCGAGAATCAGCTATCTGTGTGTTTAAGAGGCATAAGAGGAAACTGGCTGACTGACTGATATATCAACACACAGCTCACACTCTTGAATGGGTTGGTTTAAAATTTGGTACACAGATAGTTGTTATGATAGAGCCTAAAGAAAATCTTAAAAGGGGTGAAATGGTAGTTCAAACTTAATGCAGGCGAAGCCGCGGGCTAAATACTAGCTTCCGCCCGCGTTTCGCCTGTGTTCAGTTTATGTATATAATGGTAGCTAAATGAAAATGCAGTTAACATTATAACTTCCGACTTCAATGAAACTCAATCTAATTTACGACGATCATTAGATATATGTTTGTTTATTTATGTAGTATTCTGTGCGATACCATATTACCTAGTTACTTACTAGTTTTATGAGTACCTTCAGGAGGAACACATAAAACTTGTCTGCAACTAAAATTGTCTTGCCAATTGTTGATATTCTTAAAGCTAGGGACCAGATTACCGATTCCAAAGAAAAGTTTCTAGACAATGTGCTATCCACTTGAGGGGCAGAGAGGGTTTTCCGGTTGAGATTAGATTTAATTAGACAAACCTATATTTAGGGTTTGCCTAATAAAATCTTGCTGGTGTACATACAAAATACTCAATACGAGTCTCTGACACTTATTTATCCTGCCTATCCTATTTACTTGAGCCCCTTAGCACCTCCTCCTGTTTGTCTATCAGTACCTGGTCAAAAGGAAACACATTAAAGTTCTATAAATTAAATAACAAATGTAGCCCCGACTACAATTAGTGCTGAGTTCACTTGGCACGTACAAATGTGTGTATAACATATTATTATGATAAGAAATATTTTTCGGTTTTTTTTTCTTGGGTAGTGTTTTAAAATGACTATGTACCTCATCATCATCTTTTTCTACCTGCCCTGATGTTTTTTTTCTTCCTTCCATCTCTGTCAGTCGTAGAGTTTTTCACTTCCATTTCTTTTATAATTCAAGTTTTTTAAAAACCTAATTAAAAATATGTATTTTTAGTTATTTCTTTTTCAAATGGAGTGCCATTGTAAGATGACTTTACAATTAGATTTTTAATTTGTTCAAATTATGGTAGTATTTTCAAGGATCATGAATGGGGTCTGGGGTCTTTATATCAACAGAACTCAAGTCCAATATTGGTATTTCATTGATAGCATTGATTATGTAGCCGATGTAATTATACTTTTTTAATAGCCTCGGTGGCGCATATGGTTGTGGATTCGTTTCCCACAAGGGGCAAAACCTAGTATGATCCACAATTTGTATTTGATGTATAAATAACAAGAAAGTAACACACTAATTTGTGTTTGTAAAGTGGTAAAAATAAGTATTTGTTGGATCCCTACGAGGTCACAACGCGGCGCTCGAATATTCTAATGTTGGAAATTAATTTCATAACTAAGTTATTTCGCAATTTACTGCAGTTTTTCTAGTTTCCGATCGATATCAGATTTCCCCGTTTATCACCTCTCGTCGTTTCGTCCTTCTGCGCACTAAACGTAAGAATAATTAAAGAAAAAATATTTTTCCGACGTCAACTCAGCCAACGAAGCTAGCAATAGCAAAATATCTATTACCAGTCAGTAGTAGGTAGGTACAATCGCGGAATGAAAGTTTAGTCAATTTCAAGTCCACTTTTGCCTGAACCGAATCAAGGAGTAGTAACGCCAAAATGTCAAAGTTGTCAAACTTATAAAAAGGTTTAAGGGACCGTCTCCAAGGACGAGATAATCGTGGTGATATTATCGTCGTACCACCTATTTCTATACACTTTCTTAGAACGTGGCGAGAGGCTGAGTGCGAGAGAAACGTCAAAATATTGCCGCGCACGCTCGCTGACCATAAATACTGTCACAATTAAAAAACATAATAATGTAATTCTTTTATGTATGTTCCGATAGGCACTGCGACCACTGTATGATGTCAATTCAGTATCCTGCGAAGCCGTTCCCTTATAGTTAGTTATACTGGTTACTGTTTAAATCGAAACATAGTATTATATGCTGTCATCTACGTTTTTTGGCGTAGTTTCCTCTTTAATTATTAATGTATAAGTTATTTGTTCAACTAGAAACATTATTAAATAAATATTTGAATGTAGCTATATATATATATATATGTATATATATATATATATGTAGTTGTATGGGAAACTTTGTCACTCATATCTACGTGAAATTCAATTTCCATTGGAATTTATTACCTGTGCGGATAAGATATGTAAAGATGTGAGTCATCATGTAGTATTAAATAATTTGTATAATAAAATTATTCAAAGCCTGTCGAGGGCTGCGGAACTTAGTGCAACTTGTAAACAGAAAATAAAATATCAACCCCTGGTGGGTTGGAATAAACATGTCAAAATTGTTCACTGCGAGGCTCGGATTGCGTTTCAAATGTGGCATCTTTATAATAACCCAACTGTGGGCTATATATATGATAAAATGTGTGACACGCGTAAATTGTTTAAATCTAAGTTAAAGTGGTGTCGTAATAACCAAACTCAAATAAGATTAAACATTTTAGCAGATAATCACAAGTCGAAACATTTTAGAAGTTTTTGGAAAAATACGAGTAAAATGAACCCCAAGCCTAGCCTCCCAGCGAGTGTGGCGGGTGAGTGCGATCCCTCTGCGATAGCTAACATGTTTGTGAGTCATTTTAAAGTTGATTCGCTTTTGGTACATACTGCGCCAGCGTCGTCGCCGGTGTTGGTCGCTAAATCCAAGACCGTGTCCTCGGAACCTATAGTTAGATTCTCTGCCAAGGAGGTGGATAAAGTTATTAAAGGCATGGTAAGAGGTAAGTCTCCGGGACATGATCACCTTAGCGTTGAGCACTTGCGTTACGCTGGCGTACATTTGCCGAGGATACTAGGTATGTTTTACTCACTCTGTATAAGTCATTCCTTCTTACCGGATGATCTCATGAAAACGATTGTTGTTCCAATAATTAAGAATAGGACAGGAGATAGTGCCGATCCTTCCAACTATAGACCAATTTCCTTAGCCACAGTTACAGCTAAAGTGCTGGACTGTCTGCTTGATGCACATATGGCAAGTCGTATCAGCCTACACGATGCTCAATTTGGCTTCCGGCCGGGGCTATCTACAGAGACTGCTATACTGTGCTTAAAGCAGACCGTACAGTACTATGTCGATAGAGAGACGCCGGTTAATGCGTGCTTTCTCGATTTATCGAAAGCATTTGACCTTGTGTCTTATGAAATACTGTGGAAAAAACTACGTCAGGAAAGTAATGTGGACAATGCGGTGATTTCTGTACTTAGTTATTGGTACAACAATCAAATGAATTATGTCAGGTGGGCTGGGGAAGTATCCGACATGTATAGATTGAGCTGCGGAGTGAGGCAGGGGGGGATCACTTCGCCTCGACTTTTCAACCTGTACATCAATCGGCTGATCGTCGAGCTCAGCAACACCAGGGTTGGTTGTCATATAGATGGTATTTGTATAAACAATATAAGCTATGCCGACGACATGGCGTTGCTGAGCCCGTCGATCAGGGCTCTCAAGCAGCTTCTGCAAATATGTGAAGGTTATGCCGAGGCTCATGGACTGAGGTATAATACCAAGAAAAGCGAGCTATTAGTTTTCAAGGCGGGCACCAAAAGTCACCGTAAAGTGCCACAAGTTAGGCTAGCTAATACGCCACTAAAGCGAGTGACAGAGGTTAAATATCTGGGTCACTGGGTCACGGATGACCTCAATGATAACATGGACATCGAAAGGGAGCGCAGGGCCCTGGCTGTTCGAAGCAATATGTTGATCCGTAGATTTGCCAAATGCACTAAGGAGGTGAAAACATCTCTTTTTAGAGCCTATTGCCAATGTTTTTATACATGCAGTCTATGGGTCAAATATACGCAGAAGACATACAGTGCCCTGCGGGTCCAATATAACAATTCGTTTAGAATGCTTATGGGGCTGCCACGCTTTTGTAGTGCTTCCGGCATGTTCGCCGCGGCAGAGGTTGATGGCTTTCATGCCATTATACGAAAACGCAGCGCCTCCATCATACGCAGACTGCGTGCTAGCTCCCACAGCATTCTAAGCACATTGTGTGACCGGTGGGAATTCCCTATGGTGAAGCATTGGATACGTTTGCACAAAGAGATACTTGTGCAAAGGTATCCCATGTTTCGTATGTAGATTTTATATTAGGTTAACACTAACACTAGGTTAAGATTGTAAGACTAACACTAAAATATGGAAATTTTTATTCCGAAATAAATGTTTATTATTATTATTATTATTATATAAAAAAATAATATTCAAGTGAATTATCAATTGAATTAATTGCTTGATTTCTAAATCAATTTCATCACCAGCCAATCGCAGTCCTCTGCTGGACATAAGCCTCTCCAATTGCACCCCACTTTGTCTTATCTTTGGCTTGTCGCATCCAGCTCCTGCCAGCCGTTTGCGTAAATCATCACTCCACCTGGCCTGAGGGCGTCCTACACTACGTATGCCGAGACGCGGTCTCCACTCAAGAACTCGTTTACCCCAACGGTTGTCGGCTCTTCGGCTAATATGGCCAGTCCACTGCCACTTCAGCTTGCTAATCCTGTAGGCTATGTCGACAACTTTGGTTATCTGCCGAATCACCTCATTTCTGATTTTATCCCTAAGAGAAACTCCGAGCATAGCCCTTTCCATAGCCCGCTGAGCGACTTTGAACTTGTGGACCAGCCGTACCATCAGTGTCCACGTTTCGGCTCCGTATGTCAAGACGGGTAGGACGCACTGATTGAAGACTTTAGTCTTAAGGCATTGTGGGATCGACGATGAGAAGACTTGACGTAACTTCCCAAACGTACCCAACCCAACCGAATTCTCTTGTTCACCTCGTCCTTGAAGTTGTTTCTACCTAACTGCAATGACTGCCCGAGGTACACATATTTTTAAAAAACTTCAAGAACGGCGCTGTGCGCCGGTGTCGGTTCCGGTAGTACATGTTCATTGAACATGGCCTTGGTTTTATTCAAGTTCATCCGTAGGCCGATGCGTAAAGAGGAGTCAGCCAGGTCATTCAGCATCTGTTGTAGGTCCTGCAGCGTTTCTGCCATGATTACGATGTCATCTGCAAATTGCAAGTGAGAGATGTATTCATCATTGATGTTGATGACCCACCCTTTCCAGTGCAGTGTCTTGAACATATCCTCCATTGTATTTGTGAACAGTTTCGGGGAAATAACGTCCCCTTGCCTCACTCCTCAATGCAATGGTATAGATTTTGTTTGCTGATTCTGTACTTGGACGGACATGGTGGCGGCTTCGTAGAGACATCTCATCACTAGGATATATCGCCAAACTACTTAAGTTGGCAACGCTGCAGGAACTCCAGAACGGACCAGATTATAAAATATAAAGCCAGCATCATAAAATAGGTCTAAAAATAATCTATCTAAAGTAGGAATCAATGAAATAAAATGTAATTACCAAATAAATAGGAATTCTAAAATATTTTGATATATTTATTCACTATTAGTAAACATTGCGATGAATAATAATAATTAAATTTATACCAATAATGTTCAATCTGAGAGAATCTGTAATTGATTTTTTATGATCAAATCGTTAAAAAATACTAATTGTGCTGGCATGCACGGAATAATTAAATAGTGGGTACTTTTATAGTGCCTGTCCTTAGCCACATGATTAACATATGCATCGAAGAGGGAGTATTTCCACATAAAAATAAAACAAACTATTGTTAAACCTATATAAAATAAAAAGAAACACAAGGCAGTTAAAAATCAAAAAATAATAAAAAACAACAAAAAATAATCAACAACAAAAACTTTATGAACAGTTATTGAACAAAAGCATTAAGTCCGCATAATGCTAAAAGCATTAACTACCAGTCAAGTAAGTAAACTTGAAATAGTAGTTTTTATGTTTTATTTGGCGAACTTCTTTACTTTGTAATTATTTTTTGTTGTTCTATATTATTTTTGCCAGTTACCTTTTTGTTTTTATTTGGGTAATATTTTTTATTTATTACTTTTTAGTGAGTTTATTTGTCATTCATGTTACAATAGGTTTTGTCAATTGTTCAAATCCTTTAACAAAATATTGCTTTTCCTGATACAGGGCCGTTAATTAGTTATTCATCAGATAGTTCATCATCAGCTCAATTACATTGTGTAAACTGTTACTCAATGCCATATTAAATTAATTGAATCGCAAACCGTGAAATATTAAATAGTTCCGCTCGTCATTTGTGGTCGTCATCATCAGTTCCACTTCACTAATTGGTTCTTTTTGAGAGTAAATGCACGAATTACTATAAAATATACCCAAATCACTATAGGTATATATTTTTATAACCACCTTTTAAAGTTTTAAGAGTTTTCTTGATTTCTCCAGAATCCCATCATTTAGTCCTGATCTGATGACAACGGGACCAACTTGTTACCCTACAGAACACAAGATGTTTTTTTTCTAATTGGTCCAGCTGTTTTCGCGGAATCGGTGACAAACACACAAAAAAAAAATACGGTCGAATTGAGAACATCCTCTTTTGAAGTCGGTTGAAAAATAGGAAAGACTAAATTTAGGTAAATAAGGGCAAATTGCATTAGTACCAATATTCGCAAAAATATTAAAAAAGGAGTTTACTATTATAAGTAATTAAAATCATTTTTAGAATAAGGTAGGAACCTCAACAATATTCTCCTTAATGCAAAAGGTAGATTAAACCTAATACGAGACGAAAATCGCCACGAAAAAACTTTAATACAAAACGAGGTTCATCGCTTAATCGATGACTACTGACTACTATACTACGAACCATGTTTTTATTCGAACGCAGTCTAAGATAGATCATAGACTATGTTTATATTTTTTGATGTTTATACCTGATGCCTGTTCGCAAACAATAGGTAAAGCCCGAGAAAATAACAGGTAATAAAAACTCGTGACCACTCTTTTCAAATTGCCAATGTTTACAATGTTTCTCTGTTTATAACTTGTATATGCAGGTAAGGTGCTGCCACCACTATATTATACACCATATTAGAAGACTGATGCAAAAAAAGAGGTCAATAATATTAGAAGAGAACAGTTTATCAGGAGCAAAGTTATATGATCAATCAACATATAGTATTATTTAGTGACAGCTTCTCAGTCACTAAGAGGATATATCATTCATATAACAGAGTCTATGATATCCATTAATGAAAAAGTAGGTGGTAAATTTATTATTTGTGATCTACCTTACGCAACAAGCCATACAGAGCCGTTATTTTACAATTCTACGTACCAATTGTAAGTTTATACTATTTTTCGACACGAATAAATTTATTCGTAACTTTACTTTATCATAAATAATATGCATTTGTCTGCTTTTTATAAGCGACAGGTTGCTAAATTATTAGCATCTAATATATTCGCTATATAAAGGCCTACCAATGCTTTGAGAATTATTAATGTAACTCCTAGTTTAAACTGAAAACAACGCATAAGCAAACATATGGTCTAACCATAGTGCATTAAAATTTTCAGGGCTTATCTGGCAAGGTTCAGGAAATATAATTATTTTTAAAGACCCACCATGTTGATATTTTTGTGTCACAGAACACTGGTTAAAGAACCATGAACTATTTTTATAATGAACATCACAGTATCGTAAGTAAGTTTTTAAGGAAGAAAGCTATACATGGTGGCTCTATAATTTTTTTCTAATAGTGTAAATAGTAAAAAACTCAAAGATATTGTAGCGTACTGTAAAACTCGCTCGTGTAATTAAAGGAGCATTTGTGTTTACCGATTACCACTGAGTGACTTTAATTTATTCGAGACTATAATGGAAGATGTAGGTACTAAAAGTTCTTAGTAATTATAAAAAGCATGTTGTAGTTTGTGACGATTTCAACGTGAATATACTTGAACAGTCACCTATGTGTGTTAGATTATGTACATTATTTAACTCATTTAATTTAAAGCATTTGTTTAATATTTTTTGCAACTGTAGCTATTATAATGAGGTCATATTGAGTGATTAAACATCGACAAAAAGTCACTATTCATATTAATATATATTCCCTATTCATACAGTGGATAAAGTAAACAATGAGTACAGTTTGCCTGAACAAATTGAATGCAAATGTTTCTGTTCATGTTAATATAGATTATTCGAACTAATATGAATTTAATAATATATTCACAACTAAGACTTTTATAAAAATCTAAAAATTTGCTCTTGTGATTGGGCAACAACTGGCATACAAATAAGTCGAGCTAAGTTGTATGAATTGTATGGTATGAAGCAATATAATTTTGACCCTAAGATCAATGTGTTATAAAATATTCCAAAATACTTAAAGATTTGTGCTGCTGCCAAGTCTTTACATTTAAGTAGAAATATTAAACAAGCAGAGAATAAAATTAAAAATACTTGGAAGATAATAATTAATGCTGAATCTGGGCGGACCAAGCTTCGTGAACATAATTTTGAATTAAGTGTTAATAATAAAATTGTAATTTACAATTTTGATCTAGCAGAAACATTTAATAATTTATTTGCTGAAATACCTATAAAAACAACCCGCTCCTTAAAATTATGTCCGGCTACAGCCCAATCACTTATAAGAAGTAGTGTGAAAGAGTGTACTGTACCACTGAGTTTAAATTTTATAAACCCCAATGACATAATAAAAATATTTAAGTCAATTAATTGCAAAAAGACTGCAGACTTTTGGGGTATTTCTGTTAAGTTAATTAATTGCATTATAATTATTAGACAAAATATATATTTATTGCTTAAAAGATAAAGAAAACGCCATTTAGGAAAGTAGAGCAATCTTTATTCATAACAAGTTGCCAAAACCTTTTAAAGACATAAATGATCAACAAATATATAATAAAAACTATGTATAGCGTAGGTGATAATGAAAAATATTTATAATAATTTTTATTTTTTCTTTTATATATTTGTACACCATACTACATGATTGGGCATAGCGTACGTAAGCTTAAATTTATGACCAATGTGACCTATGATGACCTATGATCGACAATTAAAAGATTAAAATTATGATTAGGAGTTCCTATGGCCACCTCCTGACTCCATCACCAGATCAAAACTACGCACCTGTACAAAATTCGAGTCCGATCGGACATCAAGAAGTGGTTTCAATTTAGCTTTCAAAATTTGATCCACACGTACTAACAAACTAACATACTAAATAACTAACAGGGTACGTTATATTAAAGCTTGTATAAAGAAAGAACTCCTCCAGACGAATTAATCGAGTCCAAAGTCAATGGGTTTACCTTGTTTAGTTAAGAAGTTTTCTGTGACTGTCTTCCGGCTCCATCATCAGAACAGTTCCATCAAAGATACATTATGTACGCCAAACTTAAGCCCGATCGGACACCGGGAAGTGCTTGTAATAAAATTTAGCTTCCAAGATTCGTGCCGAACCTACTTACGTACATACATTGCAAGGTAAATAATAGCTTGTAACAAAAAGCAAAGCATATGGATTGTTTATTGATAATACATAATACCTGTTACAAATATAGCCTATCAGTACAAGATATAATATACTATTTCATATCGTACCTTAAGGGTATATAGGTTTATTTTTTCCGTGTACTCGTTCTCCTGGCGTTAATGTGTTCAGAAAACGATATTTTCCAAACGGATGCTGCTTGTGAAAGCTACGGAAAACGGAAACTGTACGATATTTATTACGTTGAAGAGTACTTGGTTTCACCGCTCAATCACTTTAAGTGTTTTTATTCAACTTACTTTTCTAGTAATTCAGATATTACGTTTATAAGCTCTTTAAAGTTATAGTGTAAGGATATGTATCCCAGGGATTACAACTAGAGTAATCTGTAACTCTTATGGTAAGTAAGCAAAAAAATACACCACATATACCGTTAGCATGATGATTAGTAATTTATGTAATGGCCTTATTGTATGTACTATAAAACTGCAAGTTTCCGTGAAAATTCGTCTTGTTGGTGTTTGTTTTATAAAGCTTAATATAACTCAAAGACATTATGCGTTATAGCTTAGCTCCCTTATGAAATAGCGTGATAAATATAGCCTATTTTTTATCTGGACCTATGAGATTGTGTGTGCAAAATCTCAATAGAATATATCCAATACCGACAGACAGACAAAAAATCGAAAAATAATGTTTGAGCTTCTATTACTTACTGTTACTTGACCAGATACAACTTTGTAAGTTATTGCATAGCTTTTATCGCGGGCTTTAAGCGCGGCGACCGAATCAAGAAATTCCGTTACTAAAATTCGCTTTTCGCTTATCGTATATGTATATGGTATGACTGTACGATGCTCGCACGGATCGAGACGAGCTGCTCCGAAATGTTGTGAAAAGAAAAAAAACTGCATAATTAAAAAATAAATAAATAATTATAATTGCATAAGTTGATAAAAAATGCTATGCAAAAGCTTTACCGCGGCAGTCCCCGAGTGCCACACATTTTTAATTACCTATATTATGAAGACGACAACAGTGTAAATAAATATAATTTTAATGAAATACTGCTACATCCTTTACAATTAACGTGCTGTGTTCACAACCTTTCTTCAGTACTTTTTTTTTCATTAAATATCAACAAAACAAATACTGTAAGACTTTGACAATAAAGTTTAGTATCTTATTTATTAATATCTATGCCAACGGATTGTACAGTTTTGATGTATTATTATATTTCTCACCTGATGTTAGGTTAGGTTATGTTATCTACCCACGGACACCTACAACTTTAATAATAATAATATAATATCTTGGGACAACTCACACAACGTCCTCTGATTCCAAACTAAGCAGAGCTTGTACTATGGTAACCAGACAACTGATAAATATACTTATATATTTCTAAATACATACATATTATAGATAAATTACAGCCAGACACAGAATAAACCATCGTGCTCATCACACAAAGTTTTATCCTGGGTGGGGATCGAACCCAAGACCTCATGCGTAGCAGTCGGACACACTCCCACCGCGCCACAGAGGCAGTCATTGCGTTACTGGTCTTTTAGAAACCATTAGGGTCTTTTCTGAACGTATTTTAAAAAAGATACATAATAGGTAGACCACATTATAGTGTTCTTCTACTAGAAGAAGCGTGGATTTTCAACTTATTTTCTATTCATTCAAAGGGCATTTCGTAATCGCTATAATGACGAATCAAACTGTTCTTAATAAGATCAAAAACAATCAGGTATATAATCTTATTTTATGTAAAACTTTAATATTTTGTCAATCACTCATTGTCAAGTAGGTAAAACAAATTGTGCAATTATTGCAATGAAAGTTAAAGGACGTTTATTAGGCAATCAATCAAAGTTTATTAAAGTTGCCATCCTCTTGCAATTTCCTTTTGATCTAACTTTAAATATAAGATACGATGATATTTAAAATCAAGATAAGCACCTTGTTAATTTTTTTTACCTATACGTAAATAGATATAGTGCAATCTGGAACCCGTGTACGGTATTTAGGTGCTCCAGTTCTGCTCTAATGGACAATCTGTTCTTCAAAAACAATATGGTGTTTAATAAGTGGTTGGCGCTGTCCCCAACACGGCACATCAGGGAAGCTACTGTTTCCTAACTGTTTCAACACATCTAACGACGCAATACCTACAAATTCAAGATTTTTCTTTTTTCTTTGGTATTCAATCTGTCAATCTGATTCGATTGTTGTTTAATACAACTATCGACATAGTAGGTAAACAAAAATAAATCTGTGCAAATCCACGATTATTAGTTTGTTTGTTTATACCTAGTGGTACTATATCTAGCGATAGATGTTTACGCTATCTTATTACTTCCATGTTAGAGGCAGAGGTGATGCCATCAAGAACTTTTCTTAGATATTTATAAAAATAAATTCCTGGTTCATTATTTACTTCGTTGGTCAAAACAATTCTATGTTGCATCTAAAAACCTAAAGAGGTTTCCTTTGTCATGTAGACAGGAGACGAAAATTATTGGAAACTCCAGGCATATGAGGGTCAACAAATGTAACGGGACCGAAGTCGCGGGCATAAGTTAGTACAAGTATAATAGCATTAGCCACGGACTACCTAACGTATTAGATTTGTTCAAAAAATTGGGATTAAGATTGCGCTCTGCTAGACCACAGATATCATATAGAGATCATAATAAAATAATGTTACGTTTCGAAATCAAACAATCTAAAAGGTAAATTCATTTTGCACCTAACAGACGAGACCAGATACGAATGAAAGCATATACTTTTATTCGTATCTGGTCTCGTCGCGATTTTTCATTTAGTTTCTTGATAAAAATGTATCGAGTTGTATTGTGGATAATGCTGAGTTACTGATAATAATGCTGGGGTTAAACATTATTTGCAGCACATATTATAGTGTGTTAGTATCTGGATAAACATACATTACGTAGTAATACACTTCACAAAATACAATTTATTTAGGATTTAAAATAGTAACTCATTTGATCATTCATTCTCTACATTGTTGTTCATGGAGCCAATCCATTACGCAGCTATTCTTGAACCAATCTACTCATATCGTTACAGCCACGTACGGAGAGTAGGCACAGAAGGAAAGCTCATACAATGCGCTACAGCAGCAAATTTCAAATATCTTTATTTCGTAAAACCAAATTAATGATTGTTTAAAAACGTCGAATTAATTCATACTAAATGAATAATTAAATTATGATTTGTTTGAAAAAAGGAAACAATATGAAGATAATCGGCAGTTCCAAGCTCATGAAGAGCTGCCAAGAAAGTCATGGACCACTGTTTAAAAAAAACAAGTTTTATACAGTAATAATGTTATTGAATGAACGAAAGAACCAGTGTGGTTGGTGACGCTGGTACAACAGCTTTAGTTTCTAACTATCCTAGGTGGTATAATAAACCATTGATCAAAATTATTAAGGAAAAAGCTAAATTTCACTGTAAATTTAAGAAGTACAAAAACGTTTCTGACTATCAATCTTTTATAATTTTACGGCAAAGGGCCAAGGATTTGGAAAAAAAGTTATTTGACGACTATATAGGAAAAATTGAATCTGACATAAACTGTAACCCACGAGCATTTTGGACATATGTCAAATCTAAAAAGCAAACGAATTCTTATCCATCAGTACTGCAATATGGACAGCACTCTTCAGGAGACGGGGAAGTGATTTGTAATATGTTCGGTGACTACTTTTATTCGAATTTTCAGGAAGAGGGGAAAGATTTGAGTAACATGGAGGACCTTGCGGATCAAACCAAAAATGAACTCATTAATGCGGATATTCACTCTATAGAGATACGAAATGATGAAGTGCATAGGTTATTAAAACATGAAGACTTAATCAAATCGGCAGGCCCAGACAATATTCCGCCCGTTTTCATTGCTGCATGCACTAAACACTTAACCGTACCGATTGCAATATTATTTCAACGGTCGCTTACTACTGGGATAGTGCCTGAGATCTGGAAGTCGGTATATGTAACACCAATCCTGAAAAAGGGATCACGATCTTGTGTTGAAAATTATAGGCCGATTTCTAAATTATGTGTGTTTGCTAAAACTTTGGAAAAAGTTGTTTACAGGCAAGTTTACGCGGCCCTTAAATCTGGTTTTAGTGAACACCAACATGGATTTTTAAAAGGTCGGTCTACCACATCAAATTTGGTTCTTTGCAGCGATTTCCTGACAGAGTCTATGTCGCAGGGGTCACAGGTGGATGTTATATATACCGATTACAGCAAATGTTTCGATAGGATAGACCATAGGATCCTGATGCACAAACTTTTACGTGTGGGTATTAGAGGCGACTTATACAGATGGTTTAAATCATACGTAGAAAATAGATGTCAGACTGTGGTTTTGTATGGATATACATCTAGACCCATGCGTATTCCTTCTGGGGTTCTCTGCTAGGTCCTCTTCTGTTTAACATTTTCATTAACGATGTAGCCACAAATTTTCAGTATTCCAAAATATTATTATATGCAGATGACATAAAAATTATGAAAAAAATAGATACACCCGAAGACACACTTCTCCTTCAAAAAGACCTAGACCGCTTCGAAGCTTACTGCAAAGTTAATAGGATGGATTTAAATATCGCGAAGTGCTGCGTATGTACATTCACCCGTAGACCTCAACCTGTTTCCTACAGCTATAGCCTCTCAAACACATCACTCAGTAGAGTCAATCTGATCAAAGATTTAGGTGTTACTTTTGACTCGAAACTTCTATTTGACGCACACATTGATAATATAGCAAATAAGGCTTCAAAGGCACTAGGTTTTATTATAAGGCTTTCGTCTGAATTTAAGAGCATCAAAACTATAAAAATTCTGTATTGCTCATTCGTTCGTAGTCACTTGAGTATGCATCACAAGTTTGGAATCCCAATTACAACACCTATATTGACCGGTTGGAACGCATACAAAGAAAATTTATGAGGTTTATTCAGTACCGTTCAGGAACCTATTTACCGGACTATGAAAGTAGATGTAAGAAATTTCATATTTTACCTCTTCACCAAAGAAGAAATATAGCTGATTTAACATTTCTTTTTAGTATTGTTAATGGATCAACTGACATTCCCGAGTTGATGAATAAAATAGGCCTGTGTATACCATCCAGATTTTTGCGTAATCCAAATCTTTTATACATACCTCGGGTTACGACTACGTATAGACAAAACTCATACCTAATTAGAGCATTCCGTAATTATAACGCGACGATTCGTGATGTTGACATCGATCTCTTCAACACTAGCATCCTTAAGTTAAGAAAAACCTTAACAAACCACTTTTTCTCATGACACTATACTTTGGTTTTGGTTTCTCCTGTTTTTAGTATTTATTTTTTATGGTATCTTTCTTTTGTGTTGTATAATTCACATATGTCTTTAGTTTAATAAATTCATTGTCTACTGATATAATTACTATTGTATATATTATGTTCTATTAGCGAAAACTTTTAATTGGCCTTCTTTATGTTATTTGTTATTCTTAACTATTGTGTTTAGCTGTAAGTTTTCTTAAATTTTTAAATAAATAAAATAAATAAATCAGTTACTGTAAGGCGTGCCCGCCTAAAAATATTTATTTTTATTATTTAACTATTAAACTAAGTATCTACATGACACCTACGCACCAAATGTAATCAATATTCATTGTGTAGTCTTTGAGTAAAATGTCTGTGACTTACGGAGGGACAGACAGATATAAGGGTTCCGTTTTGCTATTTTGGCTACGGAACCCTAAAAACGACTTAAACATAATATATTTAAGAACTATTTCTTTTGTTTTATTTTCCCCAATATCGGTATGCGTATATATACGTATGAGATAGAAACAAAATCAGGAAATACCCAATGGATCGAGTCAGGTAATAAAAATTGTAAAGTAAACCTACACGTAATGGCAAAATAAGACGGCCCATCAGTGGGAGAGATGCACTGCCAGGCCACTAGGCACTCCAGGCCTGCCTGTAAAAGTTAGAAGATGAAGAAGAAAGGAAAATACTCTTCCAGATTTTATATAAAAAGCAAACTTGTCAATTTGTCAATTCACGCGTCAATGAAAACGAAGATCAGTGATCAAAAATCAAAGTAGCAAGTAACAATGCCGTCGTATCCTTAATAATAATTATATATGTGATTGTCTTTAGTTTGTATAGGAACAAATATGTCACACAGCGCCAGATATGTTTAAAGATATAAGCTCTCAGGAGAGCTTATCCGCTTGCATCCGTGCATGCAGGTCTTATTGGAATTAAGCCATTCAATAATCAAAGACGTGTTTTGTACGTGACAAGTACAGAACACAATGTCTTAACGAGATTAAGGAACTCGGATGAAATTTCAATACGCAAATAGCGATAATGCCAGACACTGAATACGCAAAACGTTATGTGGTATAATAATCTCCTAACCGATATCAGTCAAAGCGGGTAATCTCATCAGAGACTACACATTCCTAACTAAGGGATGGTTATAAAATAGTAAGTCATACTTCATACAAATAAATAAAATTGATGTGTTTGTTTGTGATGTCAAAAGACAGTATTTTACTAAATGTGTATGAAAATAGGTATATTAAATGGTACTTATAACAAAAACTCAATATCTCTATCTCAATCTGTCTATCTGTTTTGAAACTTCTTATTATAACGCTAATGTGAATAGGGAGAGAACAGGACTGCAACTTCACGCATTAAGTAAAAAACTGTTTTTTAGACATTACAAACGGACACTTCAATTTTACTTATTTGTATAGATCCGATAGTTTGGACGCATGGCTAGATGTTTGTTACTCAATCACGCCATAACGGGTAATCGATCTGGATGATATTTGGCACAGAGATAGGTTATACTGCTGCACATAGAGGCTGCGCATGCTATCACATAGAGGTTGCCCACTTTTTATCCCGGAAAATGTTCTCGTGGGACAAATTTTGTTTGCAACATTTACACGCAAACGAAGTCGCGGGCAGTAGCTAGTAAGTCAAATTTCATACAAAATAGCTATTTTATTCGTTAAAATAACTTAAATACTTCAGTGGCACATCTTATTTTTTAATAGTTATTAACTTAATTAACTCATGTCTTGTTTTCTGTGTTAGGCAATGAGTTACTGTTGAGAAATGCGAGCAGTGCGCCCGACGCACTTGGGCAAAGCAAGTGCGTCGGGAGCGCATTTAGGTTCAAAGTTTTGTGAAAGTCAAAATACTTTATTCACTTAGGTTATAAAATGTGAAATCCTATGAACGTCTGACTAAATTTGGAATATATCCATACTAATACTATAAATGTGAAGGTAAGTCTGTCTGTCTGTTACGCTTTTACGCTCAGACAGCTAAACCGATTTAAATGAAATTTGGCATGGAGATAGTTTGAGTCCCGGGGAAGGACAAAGGATAGTTTTATCGTGATAACCGACATCCATGCGGGCGGAGCCACGGGCAAAAGCTAGTAATACATATATTGTAAAATAGATAGCCTTATTTTATTATGATTAATGTCTATGGTGTGACTGGCAGTATAAACTTAAGAAAGAATAAAAACCCGGGCAAGAGCATGTCCGACCATGCTCAGTATAGGGTTCCGCAGCCTCGAACAATTGCATCAGTAGAAGAGCGTATGTTCATGGCACTTACGCCCTTTTGTTGAGAAACGCAGGTTTTTGGCAAAAACTCCATGACAGTATATCCGATCTTATCCAAAATAATTATAATTTTAAGTATTTATTAAGCGCTATCTTTGTGATTTTTTGCATATTTTTTGGTCATACTAAATCTCCTGTTAAACTTTAAATTTTTGTCTCCGACTGCATGATATTAAATTTTGTAGGCGGGTTTTTTTTTAATTTTTTTAATTTATTTTTTTAATTACGTTGTTTTTTAGATATACACTATAAGACATAACCTTCCTTTCTAACATTTGAATCGTTAAAAAACCATTTATGTTATCAATGACAAGGCCGAATGTATTTTATGAAGGTTACCTCACAAAATAAAGAGAGTACGGAAGTCAAACTCATGTATGTACTACGACTTCTATACCTACACCCTACTCACACGTCCGCATATAACGAACATCCGCACCGCGCGAACGTGGCACTCGCTCTGTCTATTTCTACCATAATGCTAGAATACATTTAAGTGGTGTGTTGTCTCGCGTTAGAATCTCCACCACTATTCTGATGCTATTGCACGCACACACACACACACACACACACACACATATGCATCATTCTTTTATGTTATCTCTGTTTAACCTTTATCTTAAGTTAGAAATACATTACATAATATGTATGTTACTAAAATTAACACATTACATACAATATTGTAATAATATACTAGCTATGAAAAAAACTGGATCTCACGACACAGGGAATCCTAGTGTGAAATCCAGGGCTTTATTACTATTTGTTGTAACTTTCTGAACAATAAATCATTTTTATTTTATTATTATTTATCGCCTGCGAGCGGTCACACGCTGCAACACACCACACTGCATTAATGTGTCTAGCCTTACAAAATGTATGAAACCGATACGCTACTGACGCATCACGATACACGCGCTACACGCCTCATCACGATAGTATGTTTCCGCCTTTACTCGTTCCAGCGTGTTCCGAGTCACCGCGTCTGTGACTGACGCTCAGGGACGCGCTCTTAATGCACGCACACACCGTTATCTATGTGTGCTTGCGTCAAGAAAGTTTTGTATGAAACTGTTGTCTGTACGTGTATAATCTGTGGTTACCTGCTATAGGTACAATTGGTTGTTTGTGACAGTGACAAGCACTAGAATCGTCGCGATCAAATCGTCGTTTAATCGCAACAATTGTACGATAATTGTCTAAGCTTATTTTAGGTGAAAGCGGAGGGTGGAATTAGTTTTAAAGTTTGTAATACGATTAAAGGGATTGTGAACCGCTATTCTATTACCTCACTCTCAAGATTTCGTTCATAGTCACTGCGATCCTATCAGACTTCTGTCTGTTGAGACTAAAATCAGACTCGATCGGAGAAATTAAGCGCATCAGCGACGGCTTAATGGTGACATTAAAAAAACCGCCACCCATGTGTGGACAGTAGTAACGTTGCATAACTTAACTGATCTCTCAACCTGCTTGGTTGCCGGGGGCACAAACCCCTGAGAAAGGTATATTTATATACCTATTGGATGTAGCAACCGAAACCAGTAAGCAGAACGATATAAAAAAACAAGAAAAAACCAACGTCAATTAAATACCAAAAGGGCCTTAGTTTAAAGTCGTCTCGGTCTAACATCGTAAAATTCTGAATCATGGATGAATGCACTTTAATTATGACAATTTAATTAGTCCACTTCGTAATGTTTGGAAGGTACTGGTATAAAAGAACGTAACTTATTTAAATATTCTAAGATTAGATTATAATTCTGAACGCGGAACATATAATAAAACCACAAAAAGTATGTAGGTATATTGATAATTCTTCGTCTATATATTTAGTTGAAATCGGAATGTTGTTTAGATGTAGAAAGACCGCATCTAATGATATGAATATTGGTTAGTAAACTGGTTTTACTGTGCGTCTGTCATGTTATAATTTTGAGCGGGGATTCACTCGTGAAGTCAACTTTTTCCGTGTTACGAACTTGCGAGTTTGTGGTAACAGCCAATTACTTGGTAGGTACATACAGATGTTTAGTAGGTATTGCGAGATATATAAAAACTGAGAAATATAGAATAAGGAACTAGAATGACAGA
This sequence comes from Herminia tarsipennalis, assembly GCA_945859575.2. Classification (NCBI taxonomy): domain Eukaryota; kingdom Metazoa; phylum Arthropoda; class Insecta; order Lepidoptera; family Erebidae; genus Herminia; species Herminia tarsipennalis. The sequence continues at coordinate 23,292,421 of OX243834.2, read as the reverse complement.
GTGGAGTGAGGCAATAGAATGGACACACTTTAACAGTGTCCTCCTCTATCCTACCTCCTATCTTGTTGGTTAGTGTCCGCTTAGTTTTTTCTCATTCAAGTATTAAAAGTAGCTATAAGTAGACTACTCTTTGTTATGGTAGGCAAAAAACGAATATTGTGAACATAAAATATGTACCCATTTCTCATGGTTACAACAGGCCAATCATAATATCTGGGGTGTCAGATATTATAATCACTGCCTATATATAGTTTAATATTAATTTATTTCAGAAGTAATATGTTTCAAAGTACATCTGTACTAAAATTAGAACAATTGAAGTAACTTGTGAGAAGTGTGACATATGTATTGCCACCCAGTGTATCATAATCAAGTATTCAAACCTCTTTGCCCAGGCCTTTTACTTATTTTGTTCCGCTTTATTTTTGACTAGCTGTCCCGCGCAACTTCGTATGCGTAAATTTTCCCCGTTTTTGCAACATTTCTCGTCGCTGCTCCGCTCCTATTAGTCGTAGCGCAATGTTATATAGCCTTTAGCCTTCCTCGATAAATGGGCTATTCAACAAAAAAAGAATTATTAAAATCGGTCCAGTACTTTTTGAGTTTATTCGTTACATACAAAAATACAAGTCTTTCCTCTTTATAATATTAGTGTAGATAATGAAATGCGTGATTGGTATTGTAAGTATTAGGTAATTGACTTTTAGCCTCCCTTACCCTGAAAATATTTCTCAAAATGGATTCCAGGCTAAATGTTTCATAATAGTCGTCTAGTTTTTAGTTGAGAAATTCAGCCGTCAAAAATACAAAAGAAAATAAAGGAAAATAAACATCTTAGCTGAGTGTACCTTACAAGGTTTTATGAAGTCATTATTTCAGCCTTTTGCGTAATGTATCGCAACTTCCTCTTTATGTAATATTATACCCCAAAATAAGCTCCCAATAAATAAAAGATTTTCCTTGAAATACAAGTACCCACCAACTTATTCCAATACATAAGTTTATTTTTGTAATGGTCCCAGAAAGTTATCAATAGAGCTAACCGAAGTTCCGCATTTGTAGGTATTTTCACCTGATCTGACCGTCCCGTATGGGAATGTAATCAACAACCTCTCGATATAACCACAACAGACCTACGATGTGGACGTCTATGTAATAAGTTGCCGGCGGCTTACGGTTAACTGTGACCGTTTAATTTGAACTCTCTAATGAATGGCACTATTAGTAAAACGGAGATTAAGTTGCTATCTACCTTAAGTTATACATATAACTATAACCGATTTTAATAAAATTTATAGCAGTTTTTAAGTAAGTATATCGTATTTCATATAATATACTAACTTCTAAACAAACAAAGAAACTCTTCAGCTTTATAATTTTAGTATAGATTTGTCAGTTCTGGCGTTACACGACCGACAATACGTGACGCATTTTCCGTCAGGTATGTACCGACCCAATATGATAAAATAGGACTGCTGCACACTTGCTTCAGAACACTTATTTCCCTAGATAATTATGTGATTGCTTCCTTAATTATATATTTTCTAAGATACCGTTATCTGTGTTTATAAATAAACAAAGTTTGATAGAAAATATGTCTTATCAAAAAAGGGGAAACTATTATTTGGTAGTAAATGCCATAAATATATATTTATATATTTTTAGAAACGTTTGTAATAATTTGGTATTACATAAATGGATAGTTCAAGTTAAAATGTAACCTTCAGAAACCTTAGATCAGTAAATAATATTACCATAAACAGTTTGATTAATTCTCTATGATCTGATAAAATACAGAACCTATCCACTAATATGCTACACTAATAAACAAAAGAAACGAACGCTGAAATAATAAAAATGTAAAATAGAAATAACACAAAATGAAATAAAATTGTAATCATTATTAAGTAGGTATAACGTTGTAATTATGAAACAAAAACAACAGAAAACCCACTTCCGAAGCCGCATTATATAGATAGGGGGGGGGGGGGGAGACTAAGGAGCCCTACATTGTGCATGGCCCGACATACACTTGCCCGGTTTTTAGAAATAAACATTTAATCATTTAAAGGTATTGGAAATGGATGAATAGTTTATGGTACGAAATAAAATTTTTGTTGGTGTTAGAAAGACTTCCGGTGAATAAACTTTATCAAAAACACGTGCTTATGAGTGGTAAATAAAAGCAATTAAAAAGCGGTCGAGATGTGATGAAAGATTTGCCTCGCTCTGGCAGGCCATCAACGTCTTCATGAATATATGAAAGAGATATTTAATGAAAATTACCAGAGGAATGAGGACACCTAGTAGTAATGAACACAAAATACCAAGAGTACAGAAGCTGAATATGTACTTGAAGTTTTATAACATCGTTAACCTTACAGCAGAGGCATAGTTGCCGCCGTATCCATGGTACTCGGACCCCAGGCCACAGGGGCCCGATAGTGCTTTAGCCATAGCCACACTTTGACGTTTTGGGTCTTTCGACACCAGACCCCTATTCCTTCTAAGACGAACTATGCTCTAGTTGCATTGACCAACGATTGGTATGTATTATTATTTAAAACTACCAGCTTCTTAGATCAAGTATTGTCTGAACGAAATTGGGTGGTGGGTGGAAATTTTGGATTTAATCAGTGAGTGAATATATACGTTGTCATGTACCTATCCACGAAGTAAGGTAAAACCGTCATACAATTCTATCATGCGCATAATTTAAATTTATATTTTGTACAATCTACTACTTTTTACCCGACTGCGTCAGAAAGTTATGTTTTCTGAAAGTATGTATGTTTGGCACGCTCTAAAGCCTAAATGGCTTGATTGATTTTAGTTTGAGAGATATCATTAGATCCGTTTCAGTTGACACTGCGTAGGTACATGACAAGCAGAAAGAAACAAATTTCAGATAAAATATTTCAGTTATTAATTTTAAGCAGATGGGTTTTTTTGTTTTCAAATAATTCAAGCTTGTATAAAAATAAAAATACATTTTGTATATTATTATATTTTAAATTCTATACACACTATATAGTCATCTATAATAATAATAATAATCCTATACTGCGCGACTGTCGCAGCAAGCTGAGTAGCAGGGGTAAAATTCCCTAAGGGGTGAAAGCCCTACTTGGTTGAGATCTGCAAGGTTAAGATTGAGCGTGATATTGCTGATGCTAGGGCATTCATTGGCAAGCTTATCTGTATCAGATCGGGCAACACGCCCCCGAGAGTGATGCGCTCTGTGAATCGCGTGTTCTCAGGCACTGGTATTAGCCCCAGAGAATACGCCAAGCGAGTCTCAGAGCGCATTGACTTCCTGAAACAGAAAGTTTAGGTCAAACCGCATTCGACGTTACTAAAAAAGAGTGGATCGATATACCCAGAATCTCGCATTCCAACGAGACCAAAGGTGAGTACAGAGACTGAGAGCGACCCGACATAGACATTGCCGACGTGCGACCAGATGATGACGTCACTAATACATTTTAACGCAGCATCTGGTCGGCGCCCGTCTTGCCTTCTGAAGGAGATTGGATGCGAGATGTAGAGCGTTCGTGTGAGTCTTTAACCAGTCATAATTGACATTACCGATGTAACCAATGCAGTCCGACTGTTACCGAACTGGAAATCAGCGGGAACGGACAGACTACATAACTTTTGGTTAAAATGGCTCCGTAGCTCACACGCTCGCTTGGCATCTCAATTTCAATCGTGTCAAGAATTCAGATCGCTCCCATATTTTGTAACAACTGGCGTAACCCACCTACTCTATAAGTCCGGTAGTGCTGCGGACCCCAAAAATTATAGGCCGATAACATGCGTACCGACGGTTTATAAGCTTTTTACATCCATCCTGAAAGCAAAGATTTCTTTACATATTGTAAAAAATTCCATCATCTCAATTTCTCAGAATGTATGTAGAAAACGGGCCCGTGGAGCTAAAGAGCTCTTTATAGGTGACATGGCCATTGACCAACACGTTCGCCGTAGCCGAAGTGACCTGGCGACACATAAGAAAGCGTTCGACTCGGTGCCCCATACATGGCTTCTGAGGATGCTGGAGTTGTAATAAGTGGATGTGATGCGGCTCTTGTCTATCCAGGGTGTCGCCGCGCCCTTGAGAGCGGTGAACTGGTAAAAATCGAGCAAGGTATATTTCAGGGTGACAGTCTGAGCCCATTATGTCTGGTACTGAACCCTCTCAGCACTTTGCTGGAGTGCTCCGAGCTAGAGAGAGCTAGGCTATCGGCTGCGGAGAGGCGGTCAAGTTATATCTCACCTCTTTTATATAGACGTCTTGAAACTCTATGCTCCCACCAACACGCAACTAATAATGTTACTAAAGACCACAAAAACCTTTAGTAACTCTATTAGGATGGAGTTTGAAATCGTTTTTTGTATCTTTCTGTTTTTATTCGGAAACGATTGTGTAACATTTAACCTTATGGGATATATTTATAGGCAGTAATAAAACACGTCCGTTAACCTTTCGATGAGCAGTCTTGTTATCCTATCGTCTAATTACAAGGAAAACACCTTTAACCTTTCACAAGGTGCACGACCAAATAGTCAAACGTCACTTAAACGTCACGTAACAACTACCAAAGCTCACTTAGTTTGTTAAATGTAAATAAAAGTTTAATTTTCACGGTTCTTAAAAGGGCCAGCGTAACTCTGTTACTTAAGACACGGCTGCCTGTCTGTCCATCCGTCCATCGCTCGGAATAACTAACTGATTATTGCAATAACAAAATTCAATACAAAAACCTGAATTACTTGAATTACTCGTAATATCTCAATCCATTCCTGATGTGATAACATATACTAGATCGATATTCTCAGTAACCACACACACTAGATACTAGGTACGAGGGCATTAGGTATGCCGAGCGAATTATTTATTTAGTGCTTCACACAGAGCGACACGGCCGCTCGACTCACTCTCCCGCACACAACCATTATTTTACAGCCCGCAGGAGTGCAGTACAAAATAAATTAGAATATTTGTTAATACATAATGTCAGATTACGAACACCACAACTATTACAATAGGACAGTTCTCGTTTTGATGACTTTTTTCATTACTTTAAGATTTTTAAAAGGGTTAATATTCAGACATTATCCTTAATTTTTTTTTCATCGACTAAAATTTCTCTTTGGCTAGTCACACAATTTTATTTGTATCTTAATATTTCAGTTTTCGATATATTGATTTTTCCTCTGACCCTGTTTCGCGTAATCTACCCTTAAGTAGCAAAATCTTAGCTTACGTGTTTTAAGGGTTACACATTGCCAGTCCGCGCGCAACAGAGCACAACCTAATGTCGGATCCAGACTTTCGCAAGGCGCCTCCTAGAGGCTCTCGGTACGAGTCTTGGCGAGTGGAGGTTGCAGGAGTGCCATCCACACTCTCGATTTATTGAGTTGCCCGCTACGTCTTGGTTGACGATAAAGACGACACGACAAGATGGACGTGATTGACTGCGTTACCTACTTTATATGCCGACCAATATGATAATGTCTTGCACGCGAGAGTGTGGTTCTTTGCCGTGCCCGAAAAACCGACACAAAACGGAGTGACAGCGAGGCGAGGCGAGGGAACCCGACGGGACACGAACGCACCGTCCTCACTCTTGCACTCACGTTATCTCGTGTAGTCTCGTGGAGAGTCTGGATGGGGCATAACAGTTTTCAATTAAAGGTTAGACTGACGGCCAATCCAACCCATAGTGTCTGCGCTTCGCGCTCATTTTTATAAGGAACATACGAATCCTGGAATTAAGTCGTAAACGAAACAACCCTTTATTCCCAGAAGTTCAATGGAAAGAATTCCATAGCGGAAGTAGTTGGGTTTTCCAATAGTTCCGCCTAAAATAGGATATATACCCGAAAAATCTTTTGGGTACCTACTATAAGCTTCTTGATATACCCCCAGTGGGATAAGTTGACGATCTAAAGATCACTAGAAGTCATTTAATCCGAAAAGCGGAAAAACGGATATCGTTGCACAAAAAAAGCAATTACATATAGTTTCAAATATTATATGTACGTAGGAATTTGTAACCAAATGAAAGAGATGTAAAATATTTTGTGATCGAAAAAGAAATTCTTACTCGTACATCCAACCAGGGCTCATGCAAGAGGTAAAAAACAACCACATAGATTGACCTACAGCGCGTGACATAAACAGAACTATAAACAACTGAATGGGGCTGTTGGCAGCATTAAGGGGTGAGGCCGTCATTTATCGCCAAATTGGCCCAGATTATTCGTAGGGACAAAATTTCAACGACATTTCCTATCAAATAATTTGACCTCGCCCGCTCGAGTTAGTAGTATAATAATAGCAATTACCTATCGCCAAGCTAATCAGTGACTTATGTGCGGTTATTCGTTGACTTCTTTGCTCGAAAGTATTCTTTACAGCGAATACAGATTTGGCGTAGGTATTTGACAGCCTGTTGATTATTAACCATCGTCACCTGGGGTATGGCGTATTTAAATAATAATAAAAATGATTTATTCACTTAAGAAGGAAAATACTACACTTGTGAAAAGTCGATTCTACATTTACTGGTAATGCCTGTTCGCAAACAATAGGCCAATACGCCTGAAGGCGTTGGCTAATAGTAAATATTAGGTATAATTTGCTACTATTCTGTACGTTTATTGGCATTATGTTATTTGTCATTCAGGAATAACATTCTTAACAATATCTCATCGAAAATAAATATTTATTATACGCGGGAATTAATGCGCATTATTTACCTTAAAATTGCTTGACGTTTCAAGTGTCATTTTCGCGTTATTTACATGGACGGAATTAGAAAACGTGACATTGCATTTTTATCAAATCAATAGCTAAATTACCTACTTTATTTATGTTTTATGTTGGTGTATTGGGTTTGACTGTAAAAAGTAACGTATCTTTTGTATAATTAAATAAACAAAATTGGCTTTTATAATATTCTACCGGTGGGTTTTTGGATGCCACACACATATTTTTATTTGTAGGACATGCGACATTCTTCATGATATTTTTCTTTATCGCATTCCGATCCATACAGAAATACCGATGGTCAAATACGCTAAAACAGTAATTGATGTTAAGTTCAAACACCTCTGAATAGGCACTTAATTCACCAAAGGCGGATGTCGAAATTATAAACGGATACAGTTATAAATAATACTGTACAGGAATCCCTGTGAATGTAGGGGGTTTTACGGTAGTTCAATTATTTGCAATAAAGTTTTAGTAGAAATAGTGATAAGGTCAAATGTGATAATCCCTAGCTACTGTTCATTTTGGTGAAAACATCGTCGATACTAAAGGCAGCCGCAAATAAATAAATACAATATATGGGTATAAGTTAGCACCGAAATTAAATTAACTTTTCTGAAATATAGAAAAAATTGCAGTAAAATTAATTAAATTTGCCTAAAATTGTGTGTACCGTACATATTGGATCGTGATTCACCGTACCGTTATTATGACCTAGTTTAGATTTAACTCTAACCGAAGTTGCATTAGGAAAAACAGAGTAAAAGGGCCTTTCCACTCCTTTTTTCCAACTCACGGTTAAAGACCTTAACCGTATAAAAATAGGCACTTCTTCTTTTTACGTCTGACAAAAAGAGTCATTGTAAATTTAACGCTTAAGTATGTTTGTCTGTAACTGTTGTATCATTCAAATCGAATACGATTTTCAAATTAAATTTTTAAAAAAAACAAGCTGTTTCACCGCGTCGCCTGCGTCTTTTTTATTTAGATTGTAATATGGAACCACGGTTACACACTTTATGAGGCTGAATTTTTCACGTCATAATTAAAAAAAACCAACCCGTTCATTAATTTATGTCGGTTATGGTTTTCTTTTAGAGACTAGCTGTTTCCCTTAACTACACTCGCACGAATATTAGTTATCGCGAATAACATTTTGTGGATCACACAAAATGCTGTCCCGTGTGGGAATCGACCCCATGACCTCTTGCGTAGCAGTCGGACACACTCCCACCGCGCCACAGAGGCAGTCAATGTACTTGTCTACTATATTTAAGCGACAGATTGGTAAATTATTAGCATGTAATACTTATATAATTGATTGCCTCTGTGGCGTAAAGTTTAGAATTTTGATTCCTGACATGTTAGTGACACTCGTAAGATTGATGCGAATCGATTGACCTATGAATCATCAAGAATGGCCTACGCATTTGGTATATATAGTGCCACAAAGGAACACACATAGGCTGATAAACACATTACCCTCCTTTGTGTCGCGTTGAAGCAATGAACGGAATAATACAAGATGACATATTTATGCACTCCGCTGTGGCATTGCGCATCTGTTGAAGATCAAGGTCAAATCTTTGAATTAAATCAAATAAGGCTGCTGATTTTGTTTGCGATTTTGTCTCTGATCATTTTACTTCAGCTACTAGCATCTACGTGGGACACTCAGAAAGTTTTGAGAAACTAAAAAACTAGACTAAACTAAACATTTGATTAAAATATTTTATTCATAGAAGTCTATAAATAAAATATTTTAATCAAATCTTTCAAAAAATATTCCTCCAGCATTTGAACCAATTTTCGAAACATTTTATCCATTCCGCCGCAGACACCTCTTCCGCTGCCTTCTCGAACGCTGCTAGCGCGTCTTCCGGTGATGAAAATTATATCCCGTCTAGCTGAGATTTTATTTTAGGGAATAAAAAGAAGTCACACGGTGCCGTCACAGGACTTTATGGAGGGTGACCCAAGACTCTAACCAGTGTGGTGACCAATAACTCCCTCGTTCTGAGCGCTGAGTGCGCGGGCGTGTTGTTAAGGTGAGCACGGGCCCGCGGAACACGGTGTTCGGTCGCTTGTTGCTCATTGCAGACAAAATTCAAAATTTGATTCATTTAGGATGCAAAACAACTCTTGTGATACGTCGGGATTCTACATATACATGTAATTCCAAGTTCGCAAACAATAGGTTAAGCCGGAGAAAAGAACCTGACAATAAAAACTCGCGGCCACTCTTTTCAAATTGCCAATTTTACAATATTTCAATGTTTATAAATTTGATATGGGGGTAAGGTGCAGCGACTAATATACTATAGACTTTGTTAAAGGACTGATGCAAATTGTATTATCAAAAAGTTGAAACATGAGATAAACCATGATTTTGGTTTATCTCATGTTTTAACTTTTTGAGACATGAGATAATTTAATTTGAGATTTGACCTTAGTGGGTACAATATAGTAGGAGCATCTTCTTACAATAAATGTAAAAACTATATGTGCTTAAATAGTGGCCAAAGTACTTGTAACGAATGATTAAATATAAAATATGAATTCTGATATCAAAATGAACAAAAGAATGGCCTTTAATTGTCACGCAAAAACAAAAGTCAAATCATGTGACAACTAAAACAAAGTGACAACAAAATTCACCCAAGCATATTAAAGTAACAAGGAGCAAACAACTAGATCCATTTTTCTTTATCATTTAAATATTCGTCCACTGTATAATAACCTCTACGTATAAGAAGATTTTTGACTACATTTAAACTCACTTAAACTTCTATCAGGCATTTTGAGGTATACCATTCAGCATTGATGCTACTATGGTCTTGAAATGAAATTGAAACCAGATACCCCATCAAAGTGAAGAAACTTCGATCAAAATTACCCCTGCGCTTCTCGATCGCCTCACTTTCTTAGGCGTTGGTTTGTATTGAAACAGTCAAACTGTGGACTGATGCTTTGTTTCTGAATCGTATTGATAAATCCAGGATTCATCACTTATCACAATGCCGTAAACTTACTAAGACGAGCCTGATTCAATTTTTTTAATCATATCAGGGCACCACTCTACACGGGCCTACTTCTGAGCGTCGGTGAGGTTTTGCGGTACCCAGCGCGAAACTATCCTCCTCACGCGAAGGTGCTTGTGTTGAATCTAGTGAACGCTTCCCGAACCAATCTGCAGTGTATGCTGAATCTGTCGAATGTAATTCGCCTGTTGCCTTGAATTATTTTTTTGACTCCCGGTACACTTTCTTCAGTGACAGCTGTCGTAGGATGACCACTCCTTTCTTCATCCCCTAAAGAAAGGCGACCGCGCTTGTAATAGCTATGCCAAATGTAGATGGTTGTTACTAAAGATCCTTCATCCTTAAAAGCCATTTAAAGTCGATCAAATGACTCATTAGGTTTTAGGCCACATTTAAAATCAAAGAAAATCATCCCACAAATATGATCAAATGAGCAACCATTACACCATGAAACTCACGCAAGCAATAACCATAGTACGTAAACTGGTATAATCAAGTTTTAAATGAATTAGCCTCCTACGTTGTAGATGGGAGCATCAACAGTAGTAGTAAAGGCAACATGCGATTCGATTATTATAAGACAAACTACTTATTTATGAACCACTAATTAAAAAATAATAAACCTATAAAATAATAATGACAAGGCGGACCAGTCACCCCAAGTAGCACCCGTTCATGAGTTTGACGCATGGGTCAGCCATCAACCTCTTCGCCATATTAGAGGGAAGAAAGACAACTCGAACCACATCGCTACCATAAGCAATGACGTTTTAATGAGCATGACGATCCCTGACATTACATCTCAAAGGATCGAAAATAACTATAAATAATTTAAAGAAGTACGTTCGCTAGTTACCGTTACTAACAATTTCAATTATCTAGCTAGGTACTCTGTGAATATACAATGCAAACAACATTTTAATATTTAACACAAATACTATTCTGCATTTTTACATATACGACCACGAAGTTTACATCATTCTAGTAACCAGTTTATACAATTAAAAAGAAAAAAAGAAGAAGAAAGAAAACCAAAATAACATTTTTGTAAACTCAAAAATAATTAATATTATACAAAATAAAATTCATGACTCCTGTACCACAGCATTACGACCATGCATTTTTGTCGTTTAAATAATCATTAGGCTTTCTGAATAAGGTCGTTCTCAATTTTAGATTTGATATTTTTACTAAACTGTTGGATATTTGGTCGCACATGTAATATATTGGTATATATATTTTGCGAGGTAACAGTGAGTTTACCTATTTCCTTAAATTTGTCCCTTAGTGAAACCCTAGCTCCAAGCTGATATAAAAATAAATAGTTAAAAGTTATTTAAGAAAAAACATGAAAACAGACCATTTCTCTCTGCCCCTTATCTCCGAAGTTACTAGGCTTAGTATAAAGGTTCATTTCCGAGCATCGCGGCCGATCGCGAGCTCGCGGCTTACGACAAGCGGCTGACGCTCGCGACCGATGCGACAATATTCACAGTGCGCGCGCAGCCTACGACAGTCGTCGGCCGCGCGCGTCTGTTACTTACCTCAGCCGCTTGTCGTAAGCCGCGAGCGGCTCGCGATCGGCCGCGATGCTCGGAAATGAACCTTTAGGGTCATTTCAGGAGCAAATACAATAAATTGAAAAACCGTTATGATGGTATAGTCTAACACGGAAACAAATGAAAGCTTGGTGTAAAGGTTTTAAATATGTATTTTATTGAGTATTTTAAGAAAGTTGATGAAAATCGACCCCTCCCTCTTTGAAATGACTGAGCCTATAATTTTGAAAGAAAGTCTATAGTGTGAAAATAACGTGGTAAATCAACTAGCCTGTTGGTCTTGTGGTTAGTGACGCTAACTGTTAAGCTAGAGGTTGTGGGCTCGACTCCCATCTCATAAGTGTATGCTACTGTTTGACTTATTAAGGTCTAAGTAGCAAAACGTTCAACATCGCATGATATGCAAAATGAAATATAATCGCAAGTTACATATGGCGTGCCTACTGTTCGGCGTCATGAAGTTTAAGGAACCGTCGTACTTACATAGTAAGTTCAACTGCGTGACTAGCAGAAGGAAATGTGAGAGTCGACAATGCTCGCAACAGTAGGTAATATCACACCATATATAAGCTTCGTTTAAGGGCAGCTTTCGTTACGCCACGTCTAAAATATGAACAACATTCCGCCACCGCTGAGATCACTTTACTCCGTGGCCATTTTTTCAATTCAATTACTTTTTTTTTTTTATACATATCTTTTATATAAAACCTAAACATCATACGATTGTATGATGTTTAGGTTTTATATAAAAGATATGTTATTACTTCTAAACACGTACACACACACACACACACGTACACAAACACACATACACACACACGCACTCGCGCGCGCACACTCACACACACACACACACACACATATACACACTATTGTCAGGTCCCATTGGGTTCCAGTTAAAAAGTAGCACCAGGCTCTAACAGCCTGGTATATGCTGAACTAGATAAATTACTTAGTTTAAAATACAAATATTGAATTGTAATATTTTGTGAACTATTTGTTATGTAATTGTTTTTTTTTTTTAATTCATGTTTTTGTTATATCTATTCGTGTTGTTTTTTAAACTGTAACATGTTCTGATGTTGTGACTTATGTTGGAGCAAATAAATATTTTTTCATCTTCTTCTTCTTCAAATCGTCATTTTTAAAATGTGTAGGTACACTCATAATAAAAAGTGAATAGGTAGGTAGGTCTTTCAAAAATATTGCGGGTCTGTTAAGACTATTTTTCGATTTAGGAAACTGTTTGTGCAATATTAAACTTTGAAGTGCTTGCTTTTGTTAAAGTCATGTGTACCCCCCGCCCCCCTGCCAGCTTAATGGTAGTTGTTAGGTATGTGAAAAATCACGGTAGTAGTATATGTAGCGAAATAAAAAAAAAAATAGGCTTTACAAGTTTACGAGCAACAGCTGATAGAGGAAAAGTAACAATAATTTTCGTATTATTTGCATTCCTAAGTATAACGTTGTTAGTAGAATGAAACAAAAACCACAGAAGACCCACTTCTAATATCACATTACTGTGATGGGCAAGTACGGAACCCTACATTAAGCATGGGTGTATGGTCTGACATGCACTTGCCTGTTTTTTTAACTTTTTTGTCAAAAATCCTGCTGTTTTCTGATATTCTTCAGTTTTGAGAAATAACTTCTTTTTATAATAAAATCGTAGTAAATTGCCTCATTCTTTAGTTTATGTAGAAAAAAATACTTTACAAGAGCTAAAATGCTGGCTGTACCGAGGGTTGACCAATCCAGAAGTCGACGAATGCAGAATAGGGCAGAAACAGATATAGTTACAACCAGAAAGGGGCGCGTTAAGAAGTACACAGATAAAGAAAAGGACTTTAAAATAATTTGTCCTATGTCGTCAAATCCATAAATTGAAAACTTAATAGACTAATACATCATTAATTTAAATGACAATAAAACTAAACACAAAGTTGAGCACGAGACGGCGGCGACGGCGGCGATGGCGGGGTCGTTGAGGTGTCACGTAACATGCCACGAAATCGTCGGTATCGAGCGACACCCTTATGCCAAAGGTCTTCCTTTATGAAGGTGGACAGATGTTCCGTGGGCGCTCGCAACCTTAAACAATTTAATATTAACGTTATGGCATGACTCCAATTTCTCCACCCTCAAGATCCATTTCCACAAGGTCTGTATTCTTAGGTACACACAAGTTCATCAGTCATTGTGGCGTAATGCAGACGAGACACAAATAGCTGCGTCGTTGGTGTTCCCAGACGCCGCAAGATATTGGGTCTGACTGATGACCGCTGCATTTGGCACCTCGCAACAACTGTTCACTTTAGAGGCGTCAGGTTTCAACAACTGTTCACTTTGGCGCGTAGTCATGATCCTCTATGGTGTTTTTTTACACCTCCAGCTTGGTCTGTTCTCCTGTGCAAGGCTTGTTTTTAGGAACATGATGTACTTCAACAACCGAGTAACGTCGACATGGTCAAAAGTCACGGGGCGCAGTTTCCGCAGCTCTTTGGCCACAAAAGCTGGCACGTCGTCCGGATCAGTCTCCTTCAGCAAGGTGATGATGTCCTGGACGCTCTTCTCTGTTCCATCTCTCTTGTGGGGCGGCATTTTTTCAGGGGTTTGAAAATCCGCCCCTTGTTGTGCTTATCTCATCTTCTTTGAAGTTTGACTTGCAGATTTATAAAATGGTGACTTCATCCATAGTTTGTTTGAAACTCCGTCAGTTTTAAAGTTAGATCTGCAGAATTTTGAAATGAATCATATTTAAAAGGCTTTTTGGTTTAAAATGGAGAAACATGTGTTTAACGTTTTCCAAAAATCAACCCATAAAAGTGTAAGACAGGGATTGTAAGTTGGTATGAAACTCCGTCAGTTATTAAGTTAGATCTATGAACATTAATATTTGATTTTGTGGTTGTAAATAAAGATAACTACGCATGTTTCAGCATTTTGATAAAAAGCGAAAATCAACCCTTAACGGGGTAAAGTCATCCATGGGCGAATACTATTTTTTTTTTTTTTTTAAAGATAAATTACATTTAAAAAACGTGAAAGTAGTAATGAGAAAGTCTGTCTGTAACGTTTTCACGCTTAGTTTTATCAATAAATGCCCAAGAATCTGATAAAATACTTACCAATTCTCTACAATTCCATAATAAATTCACGTGACCTTTGTACTGCACTAGTGCTTCGCTACGACTGGCAAACTTTTATCATCAATAATAACTTTTTACGAGAAGTATTATTTGTATTAATCTCAATTTACCTTTATACGGTCTGTTAACCTAATTGTTGACAGGGTAGGCAATATCTTGTTTACGTAACATTACTACAAATAAATACATTAACAGTCAACTTGACGAGGAAGACAAGTTGAGCAAGTTATAGAATCGACTTATTTATGTCATTATGGGTATTAGACGCTTATTGACGCGTTTTGTATCATATACATATACGCACGCACATACACATATTATAGATATGTAGTTTAATACACGAATAGTCCACGACAGCTCGACATGGCAATCGGGATATGAGGTTAGTCGGGCAACACCAAGACTGTACGCGTCCTACACCCACGCAACGTCTGTGCCATCTAAAGGTACACACTAAAGGCACACTGATCAACTCCGAAAGGGCCCGGCACTATATCGCCTCACCGTCAAATGTTCGTGAGCTTGTCCCAAAGCGAGGCAATTACGTTACGAATCCGATTAGTGTGCGTTGCAGTGCAGTAGGGAGTTTCATACAAATATACTAAACAGCTTGAGTTGATACGGTTACTTTGACCTTTGTGCACACTTCCGTCGGATGCACTGGTACGAGCATTAATTTCCGTTTTTGCCAGTAACATTAAATTTGAAAATTTTCACATCAATCTGTTGCAGACTATTGATACCTACTGTTTGGAAGCGCTACGTTTTTAGGATTAGGTAGTAAATAAGGAACCCTTACAGTTGCGCCGTGTTTGTCTTACTTGCGCAGCTTAAGTCAGATACTCATGGTATTAGAAAGCTGTAATTTCGGATGTATATTGAATATACATATTACAATGAACTACCCTGTCATGTTGGGTGTCTTTGGATAGGTCTTTTAAAAATATTTAGGAATTCATAATACCATTTTTATTAGGGTTCCGCAGCCTAAATGGCAAAATGGAACCCTTATAGTTTCGCCATGTCCGTCCATTAGTTCGCAGCTTTGCTCAGAGACTGTTAGTGCTAGAAGGTTGTAATTTTGTATGGATTCATAGGTCTATTATTTATGCCGACAAAGTGAAAGAAACATAAAATAAAGAATAAAATTGTTCCTCTTCTATAGGTATGTAAAGTAGAAATGTGATTTTTTATTCTCACCTACCTCATCGTGTGGGGTATCATTAGATAGGTCTTTTAAAAATATTTAGAGTTTAAAGACCAATTCTCGATTAAGGGATCCGTTTCTGAAATATAAAGATATATCGAGTCGTCCGTTGAAAGATTTACATAAAATTGGGTCAACGGGCGTTACGAGACGGGCCGCCTAATGGCGCACAGGCATATTTGAGACGATATCGCATGTCGATAAGCTATCCGACCCAACATTGATGCCAAACCGATTAGACCAGATCCAAGAAGATAGGCTCTTTGCATATCTACTTGCGACGTGCCGTTTATTTCAAACTTATAGGCCCCTTATCATCGATATGAAACATTTTTAACAGACTTCAAAAATGAGGAGGTTCTCAATTCGAAAGTTTGTATTTTTTGTATGTTCGGGCTATGTATTTTTTGTATATTTTTGTATCCTACCAATTTTTAAGGTACCATAAAAACAATGTCGTCTAAATTAAACTTTTTTTACAAAAGGCATCTAACCAACTATAATCGCGGTTGATTTTGCTGGCATTTATTGAGGAG
The DNA here is from genome assembly GCA_945859575.2 of Herminia tarsipennalis. NCBI lineage: Eukaryota > Metazoa > Arthropoda > Insecta > Lepidoptera > Erebidae > Herminia > Herminia tarsipennalis. Next base: position 23,276,148 of record OX243834.2, on the reverse strand, counting down.
TTTCTTTGGCGTTATCAGATCTTTATGAAATTTATATGGGACCCTTTCGGAATAAGCCTTTGAATATGCGGCTATACATATAACTTTTTCATTTATGAATAAACAAATGAAAAAATAATTAATAGTTTTTTGGGGTACTTTGATTTTGATAAAATTAGGTATCATGGACACATACCAACCCTTGAATATGACCACACCTTTCTGTTACACCCTGTATATGACGGAGTGATCTCCAAAAACTACTTTGAATATTTTCTCATCTCCAAAAACAACATTTGGCTGGCAGGGGAGGGTGGACACATTTGACTCCAAAAAAAAAATGTAATTAAAAGGCTTCATATTTAACAAACGAATCCCTAAATAGAAAATGTGATATTCACAACCACTAAATATTTTTGAAAGACCTATATAATGATAGATCATGATGGGACAAGAAAGAAAATAAAAACACACCCCCCCTTGTCGTTTATAAAAGGAAATGAGAAAGCTTTCATGAGAAACTAGCTTTCGCCCGCAGCTCCGCCCGCGTGGATGCCGGTTATTGCGATAAAAACTATCCTGTGTCCTTCCCCGGGACTCAAACTATCTCCATACCAAATTTCATCTAAATCAGTTTAGCTGTTTGAGCGTGAAAGCGTAAAGACAGACAGACAGAGTTACCTTCACATTTATAATATTAGTATGGATAGTATGGATAAATGGAAGCACCTGCATCAGTTTCACTGACAAGAGCACGACTCTTAAATTTTATAATGTGTTTTGTTTTTGCTTTAAACATGGTATAAAGATATAAAGATCCTTCTATGTCAGCAACTTAGCATATAAAATACACTATGTAAAATTGACGATATATGTACTTGCCAATTATCTTCCTTAAACATATCCTCTTTATTCTTATCCTCACATAGTATTGAATGAAGTCGCTTTCGTCGTCTGTTCGCTTATATCTTCTAAACTATGCCACGGATTTTGTTGCGATTTTCACCATTAGTTAGGTAATTCCTTTAGGATGATTTTTATTAAAGTCAGGGCGGGCCGCTAGTACACTATAAATACATTATTTTTCACTAGGATACTTAACATGCTATAAAAGTATATAATCTTCAGTGGGACAGTCTGACTCGTATTTGAACAGTAATTAAAACTAGCTTTCGCCCGCGGCTCCGCCCGCGTGGATGTCGGTTATCACAATAAAAACAATCATATGTCCTTCCCCCTGTCTCCATACCAAATTTCATCTAAATCGGTTTAGATGTTTGAGCCTGAAAGTGAACAGGCAGACAGACCACGGCAGTTGCAATACGGTCGAAGCGTCAGGCATTAAACAAAGGTTAAATACCTTTGTTTATTGCCTGACGTTTCAACCGTATAATATTGCCATGAAATAAAATATTCACGCGATTAAGACCCGCAGCTTATAAAATTCTATAATGTGTACAAATCGTGAAAGTTTACGAACATAAACATCTTGTTTTGACCAGATCATGTTATAATGGGTTCCAAACTTTGATCCCGTGTATCTTACGAACTGTGGGGAGCAGACACACCTTCAGTGTACTCAAACTTATTGTTTTGTGGAGGCTTTTTTATTGTATTTTGTTCACAAAACTGATCTTTAATCAAACATTCTAATTCTAAATAAAACAGTGGTTATAAAATGCATTGAATTGTCATCTACATGATGTGAACACAGCATCCATAATTAAATTAACACTTAACTATTAACTAAAATTAAAGTAATTATAAAATATTATAGAGTATTAAGAATTTTAATTAATTTCTTAAGTTGAAATTTAATGGAGGCTACAGAACCGGAGAAAATGTCTATCTCGCTTCGCGAAGAATTAGCTAGGTACAACCTTCTACCCACAGGGGCAGTTTGACCCAAGTTTGTACGAAAATTCGGGAGAATTACGGTTATGTAAGCGACTACAAGGACGCGGTACATTTATATCAACTTTAAATAATATATCAGGTGACTTTAATTGTCCATGAATAATCTATATCTATACTAATATATAAATGTGAATGTAAGTTTGTTTGTTACGCTTTCACGCGAAAACTACTCAACCGATCATCATGAAACTTTGTACACATATTCTTGGAGGTATTAGAGGTAACATAGGATTATAAAAATGGGAGAAAATTTACGCAGACGAAATTGCGCGGGACAGCTAGTCTTGTATAAAAAAAATTGAAAGCTTTTCTGCGATCACTCAGGGTTGACATAAATAGTTAAGCCAAGATTTATTAGAGTTTAAGATACTGCATTTATTTTCATTATCAGCGTAGATAAGATGATATAGAAAACGATTTTGTACTCTCTCTAGTATATTTGAGTGTAATTGCAGGCACGGATTCCATACTGTATCGAGAAGTAAAATTAGCAAAACGTCCAACATCGCGAAACGCTTAATAAGTAGTAAACCTAATTAGCAAAATGTCCATGTAGCAAAAGGTCTAACTATATAACACCGGGCTAACAGGCTAACATCTATTACACACCTACATAAAACCGGGAAAGAGCATGTCGGACCATGCTCCGTGTAGGGTTCCGCAGCCTTGAATAATTGCATCAGCAGAAGAGCGAATGTCGAAGTATGACAGGTCACACAGGAGCTATGAATTTTATTTTGTATATTTCTAAATTATTTTTGATTATTCAAATTATATCTTGTATTACGCTCTTTTTTTAATTGTATAAACTGGGTACTTGAATGATGTAAAATTTATGGTCGTAAATATAAAAATGCAGAATAATGTAGGTATTTGTGTTAAATAGTAAAATGTTGTGTAATGTAAATTCTTACCTTTTATGTATATATTCCAATGTAGTGTTAATTCGTACCTCTTACATCGAGATACTATGTACTAACGTACTAGAGAAGCTATCTGGAACATAAACGTAGCCTTTTTTCGCTAAATTAAAACTAAAAGCAGCTGCAGCGCTAAAACAATAATTGTGCCGTATAACCTAACAGAGCAAACATGTAGCGCTAGATTTTATTTAAGGGATCATTTCCTCACGACCAAAAGGTCCTAAACGCCATGAATTTTGAGGCACTTACGCGTCTTGTACAAAACACTGACACGTGATGTCAATTTTGAAGATCAACTAAATAAAACCTACAATGTAACTTTTGTACCTACCAAGCTGTTAAGGAACTTATTACGAAGTAGGTATGAAAGTTTATAAGATTTTGAAAATATATCGTTTTAAGGTAATAATTGGTACTTACAGAATTATGCCTTTTAAGGGTTTCGTACCTCAGTTAGTTAGCAGTCAGATAATTTTGTTGTCCATCTGTCAGTCTGTCTGTTTAGACCCTATCTCAGGAACGCGTGGAGGTATAAAGCTGAAATTAATATCAAATATTCAAGTGTGCTCGCTGACTCGCTAACAGACTCGGAAATCGGTTCAATTATTCTAGTACTACTTTGACACACCCTTAACTAAAACAAACAAAACATAATGTTAGTGATGACTGAAATAATATTGTTACTCGTTTTGATGTATCAAGATGAATGATGTAAATGTTGATAAACTTTCGCGATATTTGTACACATTATGAAAATATATATATTACGGGTCTTAATCGCGTGAATAATTTAAGGTAAAATACCTTGTTTATTGCCCGACGGCCGTGGTCACGGGTAGACTAAGATTAAGACCCGTAATATATATATTTTTTGAATGATGTAAATATTAATAATGGAAATAATAAAAATGCGTTATTTCGATTACTGTTGCTTACATCTACAAAAGGTACAGCAGACTTCTTCAGAAAACTCCTTTCCGCTTTTGTGGTATATTTATCGTCTTCACGAAAATGCAACGAAAATACTTAAGTATGATTGGATGGTAACCAGGTCTCTTTAGAGCGGTCGTATTGGGTAAATTTTATTCATTTTTCCCTATATTTACGGCTCAAACGTGGAAATCTTAAAAAAGCAGAATGTTACAAATGATCTCTTACCATATTGCAATATTTTTTTTTTTTTTCATCTTTAATTTTTAATAATTTTTCATTAAATAACTACAGTTAGTGATTTTTTAAATAAGTGTTAGATTATTATTTTCCGCTTTAAAAAGAAACGTTAGCTAATTTTACCTACACTACTTGTTACACAAATTGTCACATCTATATTTTTTTAGTCTAGGACAAAAATGACGCAATATGGCGTATATAAAATATCCAAAAATATTTTGATCGAATACAATTTTAAAATGATTATCTAGTTATTTACTGATGGAAAGTTATTTTTTGTACTTCACCGTATTGACTGAATGATTAGTGCAATATCGTAAAATAGACGACGGCATATTTAATGCGTTTGAATTTTTTTCGTTTTTAAAACCAAGAACGACCAAAGGCGCTAAGATCTAGCAAGCAACTGTGTAAACTGCGTCCGGATGACCGCACTTGACGGAAATAATATTCATAGATATAATAATATTAATGTTATAATTATTAACATTGTAAACAATTATTTGTTGATAAATCACAACTGACATTTGTTGTGTACAAATTGTCAAGCTGAAAATGAGAACCATTATAGATTACAAATCTCTTGATCTCTTATTGCATGATTTTTCCGGAATAACGTTTAAAATAACGATAATAAAATATATAAAAACAATAAGCCCTTTCACCCTTTCATTTGATATTTTACACGATACAGGTGTTTGCGAGTTTTTACTTTTTTATTTTCTAGTTTCCTCCCCAAAAGTGGCTCTTATATTCAAAACTTATTGACTTACGTTACGCGTACGTGTTTGGGTTACAAAAATACATCTGTACCTATACCAAATTTGAACTTATTCGATTTAGTCTAAAATGTCATTACTTGTGGTGGCGGTGTGGGTCGGGTCGTCTTCCTTCTCTCCAATATGGCGAAGGGGATGATGGCTGACCCATGCGTCAAACTCGTGAACGGGCGCTACTTGAGGTGACTGGTCGGCCATGTCATTATCATTTTATAGGTTTATTTTTTTTTAAATAGTGGTTCATAAATAATTGTAATAATTTGTTTTTTTCAGAATCAATCGAATCGCATGTTGCCTTTACCCTCTTCTGTATTTTTGTAAGTTGATGCTCCCATCCACACCGTAGGAGGCTAATTCATTTAAAACTTGATTATACCAGTTAATGTACTATGGTTATTGCTTGCGTGAGTTTCATACTGATGTGCATGGTGGTTGAAGCGCCTTACTGGCGTAATTGTATATATACAAATATTTATATTGTAAAAAATCGGGCAAGAGCATGTCGAACCATGCTCCGTGTAGGGTTCCAGAGCCTTGAATAATTGCATCAGCAGAATAGCGTATGCTCATGGCACTTACGCCCTTTTGTTGGGAAACGTAGTTTTTTGGCAATGAGTCAATGATGGTATATCCGATCTTATCCAAAATTATTTTAGTTTAAAGTATTTATTAAGCGCTATCTTTATGATTTTTTCCATATTTTTAGGTCACATGATTGAAAAGTTAAGGGGGGGGGGGAGAACACGATTTATGCAACTTTCGGAGCGATTATTTCCAAAATAATCACCCAGTCAAAAACGTTTATTAGAAACCTTAGAATGATTTTGCCACACGTTGATGTTTGCTGAAAAATGCCCCCCACCGCCCCGCTAAAATAATAATAATTATTATTATTTAGCTATGAAACTAAGTAGCGGCTACTACAAAACACCTTTTCACCAAATTTCATCAAGATTCATCGAGTGGTCTTTGAGTAAAATGCCTGTGACATACGGACAGACAGACATACAGACAGACAGACAGACGGACATGACGAAACTATAAGGATTTCAGTTTTGCCATTTTGGCTATGGAACTCTAAAAATGGCATTTAAAAAAAAGTGGCCATGAGTTTTTATTGTTCTTTTCTCACGGCTTTACTCTTGCGAACTTGGCATTAAATGTGGAATCATTTTATTCCAAATTTTGTCCGACGTTCATAATCGTTGCATTTGTAACCTAAATGAATAAAGTGTTTTGACTTTGACATTGACTTTAGTGGATTCAGAGCAAATTGGTTGTGATAGACGGACAGAAAGAAACATGAGTGATCCTATAAGGGTTCCGTTTTTTTACTTTTGAGGTACAGGACCCTAAAAAATATTTTAGTTGCAAAATGTAACTATATTCAGATATTGCCCAACTTTTGATGCTCAATCGATATTTGTTTACTACACATTATATATTTACGCATTACTAATAAATATGATAAAAGGACCAAGTGTTGTTATGTCCCGCAGTGAACCAAAAAGGGGCAATTATCTGATGTACCTACGTACTTAGTGGCTTTTCTTTTAAATATAAAACAGATATTCTGACAAATTGAGAATATCTTACTTTTTAAAGTCGGTGGAAAAGAAAAGATGTGGATGTCTTTGGGTGCTCCAAAACATCCTTAAAATTGCAGGTCACAAAAATAAAAAAATAGTTACCGCCATCCATCTTAACTTTTCATATTAGTACATACCTAGTGTTTAGTAATTATCTATATGTTTCTTACATAAGTGTTTATGTCTTAAAGTGTATTTATAATGAATTCTAAGTTAATTAAGTTTGTAAGCTGAATCAAGGAAAAGAAATTAAGTTATTGAGGGAAACCTGTTATTTGGACATGCTATTTATTTAAGTCAACAATATGTTAAACGAACTGTATCGCTGTTGGTTTTCTTAATAAATAAATAAATAAATAAAACGATGCCTCTATTTGTAAATGTTTCCTTAGGTGTTACCTACCACCTACCTAGCGATACACTTGAAGTCTAGGCTTATCTATAATACATTAAAATAGGTAGTTTTACTAAAACGCAATACATTCTAGTGTTCAAAACCCTCCAATTATGTCGCATAAAAATTCCACGTGTTTCGTATTATCGTGCATAATAAATAATGTCAAATATTTCAAGGACATGACTAAACATTATTATATCAGATTCAACGGACTGGCTTGGAAATAAAAGCCCCCTGGATCTTTTCTATGCGAGCGCTCTGTATCTAGTAGATTAAGGACTTATAACCCGGGGACTTCCGTAGATTTACGTAATTACGACTTCCACTAAATCTGTTCAGACGAAACATACGAGTAAGTGAAGTTTCGTTGTGTGCGGGCTGGGTCCAACGTTTCATTTATGGTTCGCTTGATTCTATGAAACGTTTCTAATTAATCAGAAATCGCCATTTACCGCCAAACCTTTAATAAAAAAATTGTCTGGGAAAGAAACCAACATAACAAAACCCGGCAAGACCATGGCGGACCATGCTCAGTGTAGGGTTCTGAAGTCGTCATTAAAAATAAATGCATTATACATAAATAATCCGATTTGAATAATTGCACCAGCAGAAGAGCGTACGTTCATGGCACTTACGCCCTTTTGTAGATAAACGCAGTTTTGGGGCAATAATTCAACAACGGTTTTCCGGTCATGTCGAAAATAATTTTAATTTGAAGTATTTATTAAGCGCTACTTTTGTGATTTATTTCATATTTTTTGGTCACACGGGGCACAATTTAGGCAACTTTCAGAGCAATTTTTCAACAATACTCACTAAATACAAGAAAGTTCAAAAACTTGTCGAATGATGTGCCACACGTTGATGTTTGTTTTGTTTGTTCCGTTACATGTATAGAGTGCCCCCCATAAAAATGTGTATTTTTATTATTTAGCTATCAAATTATGTAGCGGCTAGTACGACACACCTTTTCAGCAAATTTCATCAATATTCATTGTGTAGTTCTTGAGTAAAATGTCAGTGATATGCGGACAAATAGACAGACGGGCATGACGAAACCATAAAGGTTTTGTATTTGCCATTTTGGCTACGGAAGTAAAAAGTTTTTAAACTTTCGCGATTTTTTATTTAATTTTCGGGACTTAATTGCGTGATTTATTTAAAAGCTATTTAAAAGTACCAACCTTTTATTCACCCGACGTTTCGATCGAATTCCACCGATGTCGAGTCGAGTCGATCGGTGCAATTCGATCAAAATGTCGGGTAAATAAAATGTTCATACTTTTAAGTACCAACCTTTAAATAATAAATAATAATGAAATATTATTTTATTTCTCTTTCAGAAGATACAATTTGTTTAGTTTATTTAACATTTACAGAGCAAAATCTTTGAGAGAACTGGAGTCTGTACTAGGTTCGAAACCTGTCTGACAGATCTCCAGGTTCTCTCCGCTTTGCTTTACAGTGAAATTAAAATTAGCAGCAAGGAGATCGAGAGATTTTAAGGATAATAAGGATTATGTCAATAAATATGGTTATGTGTGTGTGTGTGTGTGTGTGTGTGTGTGTGTGTGTGTGTGTGTGTGTATGTGTGTGTGTGTGTGTGTGTGTGTGTGTGTGTGTGTGTGTGTGTGTGTGTGTGTGTGTGCGTGTGTGTGTGCGTGTGCGTGCGTGTGCATGAGTGCGTGCGTGCGTGCGTGCGTGCGTGAGTGCGTGGGTGCGTGCGTGCGTGCGTGCGTGCGTGCGTGCGTGCGTGCGAGAAGCGTAAGGAGCGCTCTTTGTGCACGTTCCAGATCAAGTAGGTAAGTTTGTGCCGAACCGCCCCACACAATTATGCAATACTAGATAACTGATAGGCAGAGTGGTAAATATACCGATCTAAGTACTTGAACATTTGCCACATGTCGAAGTTGTTTGAAGATATAAATTAACTTACGCGTTTTGGCAGTGAGGGCGGTGATATGAGTACGAAAAGTAAGTTGATCGTCAATTTGCACTCCCAGGTAAGTGACACAGTTTGCACAAGTAAGATTAGGACAATTGCATGTTGTCTGCTGAAAAGGGTTGCAAGAGTGAGCTTTTAGAGCATAGCGTAAAGGGGTTGTTTTCCTGCCGCTGATGAGGAGAAGGTATTAGAGAGATATTTTGTTTTGTCAAACACAATAAAGTGAGTAGGTTTTTGATAAGCCACAACGAAAGCGAATTTAATCCCCTGCTAGCATTCACTTGATTAAGTCCAGAAATATATCTAATACCGTAAAGTGTCAAAAAACTCACAATAATGTAATGTTTTTAGATTTTTGCTTACTTTTAAAAATAACTGTTTTCTTTTGTTACGATTTTTTCAGCTACGTCAATATGAAGGTTTGGTAGCTTGGTGGGTACGTACCACAGAGCTTTATATTACTAGTAGTATAGAGTCCAGTTGGTCGTACCTACTCAAATTATATGTTCAATGATCGTGGACTTCATAAGGTTACCTTTTAGTAATAACTGTCCGAACAAAATCTTCAGGTAGCGGAAATTGCCAGCAATAAATTGTATATAGGGTTCAAATAAAGTACTTAAGCTTTTAAGTGGTGAATGTATACTTGCGTGAGTTTTAATAGTTGCACTTGGGTGACTTAAATGCTTGTTTGGAAATTGTACGTTTGTTCACCCACTTAGAGCTCGAGTTTCCTGGAATCGGTTCTTACCCCTTATCATAAATTTATTATTATCAGCTGATGTACTATTTCCCGTACGTGTTTTAGAGGAGGTATTTCAACACACACTGTCCTCTCCTGTCTTGTTTAAATAAAAGTTGACTCTCTACCTAGTGTCTCTCAAATAACGGACACAAAGTACATACAAGATTCTAGGCTCGGAACTAACATCTATGGATCTTACAGAGCCTATGTTACGTGTATAGGAATCAAACCTTCTACTGTGCAGTATACGCTGATATGCGACCGATAGTCTGCATGATACGGATGATTATTATCCGTACTCTGAATGAGTTTACAAAAAAACATTGTTCACCATAAGTTATAGAATTGAATAAAATCTACAATGTCGAAGGAAAAAGTTGGAAATTAGATATAAATAATATTTTTTTATCAATATATATAATTGGAAGACCCCTATATCCGTGATTTAAAGCTCCGCCTACGTACTACTCGTAAGGCAATATATCCTCGCAAATGTGCTATGAATTTAGCGGTACCTTCCTATTCGAATTTCAGATATTGTTGTATGTTACTCGCTCAACCATAAACTGCTAGATTTAGTTAATGATCTGTGGTGTGAATGTAGGGCATGCTTTAGTTATGCGTAGTATTTTTTTTTTATTGAGCAGTGGTGTAGAAACTAGAAAATCTAGACATGCGAGCTTGCATTGTTACAATAGGCTACAGAATGCTTTTGTTTAAAATAACTAGCAATGTGGGATTGGGTCCCACATTACAAAAATGTCCAAGAATTTCCCTAACGACGGTCGCATGGCATTATTTTATGTCGAAATTATGTCGTCTTATTTTTATTAACCATTGGTGGCGCAGTGGAGTTTTATACGACAGCTGCGGTTATGAGTTTGATTCCTACAAGGGACACCACTTTATCATTTCGAGTCAGTACTTCATGTCCGTGACTTGTATATTCGTAAAGTTCCCCACGACACAAGGATTATTACCTAGTGAGAAAGTTGTCAATTAAAAAAAAACGGGTTGCAATCCGGCAGTGCCGGCAGAAGTGAAAACTTGAACATTAACGTTGTGCATTTTTGAATATTTTAGTTAGAGATTTTTTTTTATTAAACTAGTTTTATTAAACCTGTTACTATTCATCTAACTAAGATATGGTTACCGATGGTCCTTAAAATAGATTTCATAAAAATAAAGCAAAAAACTCTTCGAAATCTATAAAAAAATATGAATTCGAATTGTAGAAGGAAAAATATAAAAATATTCGAATTCAATCACAGAATTCGAATAATTTTAGGAGAAACAGGGAACGAGTCGTCTTAGTAATGTGTTTGCCAGCCGTTTGAAGTTGTATGTATCCAACATTTGTTAACACATTAAGTCTCTAATACAAACAATAAACTAATGTTGGGTCAAACTATTACAACAATGTGTTAACATTAATCCTGATTTAAGGTCCTTGGAGATACGAATGAAACCTTATGTATATTTATTAACCAACTAGCCAAGCCGTTAAAGCGGCCTCTTTATGAGTGTCGACAAAATCGTATGTGGTGCGGAGAATTTCCAAAATTGTAATAGTACAATTAAGAGAGAAGCTACATTGAAAGAGACAGTTTACTTAACGACGAGCAACAAATATACTTTTATTAAATGAAATTATGACCTTTTTTGAGGTGATAACGTCTTATAAATCGATGACCGGATGCACGTACGAAAAAGTGACGTTATTGATTGGTTGTTAAGCTATAGAGAATGGCGATTGCAGCGACATGACATGCGATACAATTGGAGCTAACGTTATTGATTGGCAACGTAAATGGCGATATGTCATCATGTTTTCTTAAGACATTATCACGTAAAATTATCGTCCGTAAACCGACTTTACAGTAAAAAACTTTTTATTATTTATTTGTAGGTAATTTTATTTAAAAAAATCAAAACAATAACAAGACATTCAAATATCCATTTCTAAGAAATCTCTCTTTTGGTTCTTTCATAATATTTTAAAAAGTTAAGAAAGAGCCTGCCTGTATTGCGAGCTGCTGTAATTATTTAGTTTGAAGAAAACGATATAATAACAACTGCACTATTAAAAAGGAAACAAAAAGACAATTTTGAAAATTCTTTCTAATAGCAAATAACCTTTTTAAGAAAGTTTAAATTCGATCAGTCATTATATATGTGATTCTAACAAACGCTAGTCATCAGTGATTAATCGGCTTCTAGCAAGAACGGTCGCGTCGCAAACAATCTTGCACTAGTCTAGTGCTAGGTAAAGCGCTGATGCAGCGCATTCCCTCGCGTCTTTGCGTTCATGGTCATCGAAATAACCTAGCCTTGTGAACCATGTGTTTGTGTAATTATAAGACTTTTACAATAGAGGATAAAATTACCAAAGAATAGTAATATATTTAGGAGCAGCTCGTCTCGATCCATGCGACCTTCGTACGTCATAAGGTAGGCGGAGTGGGGGATGTTAGGTTTTATTTTCGTTACGGAATTTCTCGATTCGGTCGCCGCGCTCAAAGAAGAACAAAATGAATGCTAAAACATAACAACAACACATAGAAGCCAGAGATGTGTATGAAACTGATGAAAATGATCTGGCGGATAAACAGAGTGGGTGCGCCAAAAATGCAGAATAAAACAAAAGCTGAACACGTCCTTGTCTTCACTGTCATAAGAAGGTAGCTTCAGAGAAAAAGCAATAACAAAGCCTATAGTTAAAAAAAACCCTACAACTATCAACAATTCTACCAACTTCTCTCAAGTAAGCTGAACATGATAAACGATGATAGGGTCAACGTAAAGACTAAGGACGAAGAGTCTAAACTAACAATTTACGACAAAGTAACTGTCTCTGGTACTCTTACGAAAACATACAAGAGAGACCTATTAGATTGATGGCAAACAACTTACATTCTTCGTGATTCCCAGAGAAAATTATTGAAGACTTGACTTCAAAAATATTTAAAATCCAGGTTGCAGATAGTAAATTAAGCTTTATTCTGAAATCATAACATTCTCAAAAAAGGTTGTTATGATTTCAGAATAATTGGAGTGATTCTCTTATTGAGGATCTTTCAGTAATTGGAATTGGAGAATGGTTGCGAATCTGAAGTAAAGGAGACCAGACCCAAGGTCTCGATAGGCATAGTGAGTCCTATGTATATGAACCTACTCTTGTGAAACGGTTACTAATAATAATAAAAATCTCTCGTAAAAACTCGTGGCCATTTTTTTTAAATGGCCAAGATTTACAATGTTTCTTTGTTTATAAACTGTATAATTATGCAGGTAAGGTGCTGCCACCATTATATTATACACCATATTAGAGGACTGATGCAAAAAAGAGGTCAACAATATTAGAAAAAGAGTACACGAAATTGGATATATCAGCCTCAAGGGGCACAACGTAATATTTTGTATTTTGTGCTTAAATATTGGCCAAATTACTGCTACTTAATGAATTAGTATACATGTTTTGCATGAAGTCACTATAGCTGCTATATATTGTCCACCGAAGCATGTTCTTAGATCAAAGCCATATAAAACCCCCTCTTGTCAGACCTTGGCAACAAATTTATGTTAGGAGGCGATTTTAATGCTAAACCTAAAAAATGGGGATCAAGACAAGGACAACCAAAGAAAAGGAATTACTTTGTGGTGTAAGACAAACAAAAGCCCAACTGTTGGCTATTTTTTGAGTATATAAATTTATCATCGGAGTTCCTAAAGATTAAAGAAGGGTTTGATATGAACTCAGATCATACGTCAATAACATTAACTCTCAGTGAAAGGCGTATTAGATTTGTAAACAGTATTGCGCTTGGAGTAACACATCTGATTTGAAAATAAATACTAAAAAGCACACTTATCCATTAGAAATTAGGAACCATAAAGCTAGAAAAAGACAACAGAAGAAGAAAGTGGCAACAAACACGGTTCGCACTCGATGAAATAGTTAAGCAGAGAGATACAGACTTTTCAAAATGAAACCATGAACGCTTAAACTAAGTGACAAATAAAAGTGCAACAGACTTTTCACTATGGAAAACAATTAAAAAAAACTTATGGAAACCCATTACGCATATTCCTCCTATTATGGAAACTAGTGGCACTTGGGCTTTTGGGAACGAGCAGAAAGCGGCTGGCACCACATCTGGAACAATTTTTTTTACCAAATGACACTGTGATTTGGTAAAAAAAATTGATTGGTGATTTGCCGGACTTTAGTCCGGCAAATCACCACATGAAGCAACATTATACAGACCGATAACTCATAACCCAATAATTTCGAATCTTTTGAAAAAATGCTGCTGAGGCGACTGAAACCTGTTATAGAAAAAATAAATCTAATCCCTTACTTGGTAATAAGGGATTAGATTTATTTTTTCGAGAAAAATTTGGTTTTAGAGAAAAACATTCGACTATAGATCAAATACATAGAATTACGATCATAAAAGGACAATAAATCTACATAGGGGTAGTAGTAGAGTACTGTTTAGTTGATTTTGTTACTGATCTATTTAAAGATAATTATTTTTGGTTATTATGGTTACATGGTTTATAACATGGTCCAAAAACGACCCACTGGACTGTGTTACTGATTCTGATCAAACTTGTTGTGAAGGCTAACTTGTCAGTAAAAATCTCATCGAAATCTATTAAAGCCGGTCCCGAGATTAAAAAAACAGGCAGATAAAGTGAGAAGATATAATGAGACCAGGCGAGCGAAAAGCGAACAAGAGATGGTTGTACCTACTAAGTTCTGTCACTATTCTTTGATAAAAGTGTTAGTAACGTGACAGAAAATTATCTTAAGCTGGTCTCTGATGAGATTGGTTACCGCGCCGGCGCGCGGTCGCCTTGATCAAAATCTGTGATGTATTTATAGTAGGTATTTAAAACAAAAACGGGTTTGTTACGTTATTTTTAACCTACCGATTTGATGATGATCTTTGATTTGTTGAATTATAGTTAGGAGAATAATAATCAAAACATCGAAAAACATCAGGTAAAATGTATATTAAGTTATATCACCAAAAGTTCAAGGCAAGAGCATGTCGGACCATGCTCAGTGTAGGGTTCTACAGTCTTAAATAATTGCATCAGCAGAAGAGCGTATGTTCATGGCACTTACGCCTTTTTTTTAAGAAAATCAATTTTTCGGCTATAACTCAATGACGGTAGATCCGATCATGTCCAAAATAACTTTATTTTAAAGTATTTGTTAAGCGCTACCTTTGTGATTTTTTCTTATTTTTTAGTCGCACGGTTCAAAAGTTAAGGGGGGGGGGGGACAATTTATGCAACTTACGGAACTATTATTTCCAAAACTATTTACTCAATCAAAAAAGTTTACGACAAACTTTAAAATGTTTTTAAAATACCTTTCGAATTATGTGCCACACGTTGATATTAGCCGAAAAAAAATATTTTCAGCTTCTGTTACATGTATGGAATGTCCCCACTAAAAATATTTACTTTTATTATTAGCTATCAAACTTAGTAGTGGCCACTATAAGACACCTTTTCATCAATATTCATTTAGAAGTCTCTGAGTAAAATGCCTGTGACATACAGACGGACAGACAAACAGACAGACGGACACGACGAAACTGTCCCACACCACACACTGTATTTTGGTTTATTTAAAATATTTATTTGGACTTAATATCGAAAAAACACCCTAATTTTCAATCGAAAATTCTCGCTTCAATATATCTGCTATTTTGAAAAAATCGGTGAGCTTTTTGCTCACTGAAATGCCTACTTTTTGATGGTGTAATAAAAATTATACATTACTATGGTAAATTTCCTCCGAAAATGCAAAAAAAAAAACCCCGAATCCAATATTTTTCATTCATTTTGTACAATTTTAAACTATTTATTAAAATATTTATGTTTTTTTTTTCTGTGTTGCAATATTTTTTTAAATTTGATCGTATAGCTGGAAGACCACAAATGTATAGATTTTTCTTATATTTTGCTATTTACCTATTTCTGTTTTGGTGATAATTGAATAATAAAGAATAGTATTATTATTATAAAGAAAAATATTAGGTACGAGTACATAGTTCAAAGAAAATACATTTTACATTCGTCCGTATTACCATATACATACGTACTCTACCTGACTTGGGAGTTTTTGTTGCTAGCAGTACAATTTTGACAAGTACAGAATGAAGATGTCGCGATCCCGATTATCTTCTCATTTAAAACACATAGTAGATGCCTATTTATTGCTATTTTAAAGTAACATAAATACCTCAGTTACCTACCGAAAATTTTAGCCCGTCAAAAGGTATTTTTAGTTTTTTAGCATTTTCTGAGAATATTTACTATAGTAATGTATATTTTTACACTATCAGAAATTAGAGATTTCAACAAACAAAAAACTTAAAAACTTTTTTAAAAAAGCAGATATTTTTACTCGAGAATTTTCGATTGAAAATTGGAGTGTTTTTCGATATTAAGTTAAAATAAGGTAAAAAAGTGCCGTGTGGTGCCGGCTTAAGAATAGTACCACCCCATCTCTTCCCGTGGGTGTCGTCAAGGCGACTAAGGGATTTCACCCCGGAGGACGGGCAGCAGCGTCCTCTGCGAACTTAAAGCCTTACTGCGATCGCCAACCCGCTCGCCAAGCGTGGCGATTATGGCAATTACCCCCAGGATCTACATACCAGTAGGTTCTACAGGGGAGACCCGTGCCCAGCAGTGGGCCATCATATGGGTTGATATGTAAGGTAAAAAAATAAATATTAATAAACAAAAAGTACAGTGTGTTTAGGACATAAAAACGTAAATTTTAACCAAATTTCGTGAAAAAACAAATGTTTTTGTTAAAGATAAAGATAAAATACCTAAAATTTTGTTTTTAGAAATTTACATCAATTTTGAAGTTGTGAAAAAAGTGTAAATGCAAAAGTTATAGATCTTTTTATTACCTACGACTTTGCCATTTAACTGTTTTTCCATAGGACTTGTAGTTTTGCCGTAAATCGAGATAAACCGTATTTTACCCTCAAAAACCCACTCTCTTCCACTTCCCGGCCTCAGATCGACCGTAAATTATTTTTTCTTTCATTTTTGTTATATTCTCTACCTTTTCTAATGGGCTTCATACTACTATTTTTTTTTTCTACAAGTACACAACGCCATGTCATACATTCAAGAATATTACGCTAATTTTAATTCGCTTCAATAAAGCAAATGAATGCCTTGCTGCCACGTAAATTGTACCTATTCATATTAATAAACCAATTTTTAGGGTTTCGTAATGAAAATGGAAAAACGGAACCCTTATAGGATCGTCATGTCCGTCCGTCTGTCTGTCTTTCCTTCTGTATGTCACAGGCCTTTTACTCAAAAACTATACAATAAATATTAATAAAATTTGGAGTATAGGTGTCTTGTTTAAACCGCTACTTAATTCGATAGATAAATAATAAAATAAATATTTTAGGGGACGGGGCCCTTCGTACATGTAACAGAAGCAGATTTTTTTTCAGCAAACATCAATCTGTGGCACATCATTCGACAGATCTTTTAAAAACAAATTAAGTTTTGTTGTTGCAAACATGATGTCTTCCCCCTCTTCATCTTATATCCATATTCATATCTTTATTTGCATTCCTCAATATAAATTAGGAGTTAAAGAATAAATATGTATCATTCATTAAGTACCCCGTTTGGGCACAGCAAAATTTAACTATAATATTGATGAACTTACTAATTTTCTTAATGATCAATTATTCTATACAATAATAACACACACTTACATTATTCAATATTTTCTTTTCATTATTTTATATTATAAATTATTTTTAGTATTATTTATCGGTTAGAAAACTATTCGATAGAAAATTACGGCGTTTAGTAATAAATTTATATTTAACATTTTTTATTAAATTCGGAATTTTAATATAAATTTTAACACACATTGCAAAGGTAAAGTACTTAGTTCTTATTAGCTAGTACTTAATTCTTACTACTTAGGTAGAACTTGGTACTACTAGTTTATTTTTGTGCCTGTAATTTCGCTGTGGGCGTTGCTCGCGTATAGTGGTGGGTGTTCTCCGGAAAATTTGCTGTTTTCTAGTATGAACATGCTGATTATTGTGAGGACTTTAAATATTATAAAATTTGGTCTAGTACTTTCCATATTACTTACATTAGCTATTATTCTGTTGCACCTTTTTTATATGATAAAGTTTTTGTCTACGTCTGCACTATTACCCCTTTTCAAGTGCGTAGCCAAAAAATATGAAAAACAAACAAAGGTAAGGACGCATAAATAATACTTTCAGAATGGTCAGATATACCGCCTTTCAGTTATTGACGAAAAACTGCGCTTCTCAATAAAAGGACTTAAGTGCTATGAAGATAAGCCCTTTCGCTGGTACTCTTTTTCAGATAGTATTTTTTCATATACACACTACTGAAACAGCTGCGGAACCCTACACTGAGCATGGTCCGACATGCTTTTGCCCATTTTTTTTTACGTCCAATTATTGAACTACATTCATTTTAAGTAGAACTTCGTAAAAGTTCGCCGGAGCAGCTAATAAATGTATAAACAAAATTAGAAACGAAACATAATACATCCGCTAAGTAAATATTCCATGAAAATACCCCTTAGTATTTGTTTAACATATGTGTTGAGATAGAAGGGTGAAGGTTGAATGGTCCTACTGGACCCTCGTCTTGCCTTTTCTCTTCGGAGAATTTTAACTTCCACGAAGACAATTTGAAATGTCCATTAAATTTCAACTTCATACTTTGCCTAGCCTTAGGGCGCAGTCAAATTATAAAGATAACCACAGATACGATAGACATAACACAATTGTCTCAAAACCAAGCAAATATGCCTAATATATGTAGATAGGTAAGTACGGTAGGTACTCGCTGGAAGTATCGGTATTTTGTAGCTGATACCATCTTTTTTGGAATTAAAATGATTTTCCCGAAATCGATGTTTATTTCAAAAAGACCAAACTACACACACACAATCACGTAGGTACTTTTTAGGCTTTCGAATAGTGCCATAAGGAAAAATTGAAGTCACGTGGACTTTTCGAAACAAAACTTAAGTTTATCGTCATCTATTATTTTTTTGATCATAATCTTAAACTTTCAATTATATCTTAAGACCATTCAGATACGGCCATCTGATCCTAAAATAGGCAGATCCTGTATTATAGCACTGAAACAACTGATTAAAATACTTATATATTTTTGACTGCCTCGGCGCGGTGGGAGTGTATTCGACTGCTACGCAAGAGGTCGTGGGTTCGATCCTTACCCAGGGTAAAACTTTGTGTGATGAGCACGATGGTTTATTCTGTGTCTGGGTGTAATTTATCTATATTATGTATGTATTTAGAAATATATAAGTATGTTTATCGGTTGTCTGGTTTCCATAGTACAAGCTCTGCTTAGTTTGAGATCAGATAGCTTTGTGTGAGTTGTCCCAAGATATTATTATTATTAAATAAGTACATACATAATAAAGGTATTAAACTGTAATGCGCGTTGCTTTGAAAAATAAAATTTGCAATGAGGTCCTCCGACAAAGAACTAAGGTTACCCACATAGCTCGCCAGTTAAGCACGCTGAAGTGGCAATGGGCTGGACATATCTGCCGAAGGACCGATGGCCGCCGGAGCAAACGAATCCTAGAGTGGAGACCGCGACTCGGTAAATGTAAAGAAGTCCCCTGCTAAGGGGACCGACGTCCTAAAGAAGGTCGCTGGGATGAACTGGATGCGGAAGGCAGATGACCGTATATTGTGGCGAAAATTAGTAGAAACCTATGTCCAGCAGTGGATCTATACAGGTTGATGATGATGACAAAACAACAGCGACACATCACACAAAGATTTATCCTGGGTGGGAATCGAGCCCACGACCTGTGGCTACGTAGTCAGGGTCAATAATCACTCGACTGACAGGCGATCGATAAGAAAAAATGAATAATAAATTACTATGTATAAAGGTTGAGAGAACGGAACATTATGAATTTTAAATATGTATAAATCAATACACAAAATGATGCGGAAGATATCTTTATAAGTACGTTATTCAATAAAGAAAAGCCTTCAGAATAATCCAAAGGTCGCCGATGTGACTAGAGCCTTATCGCATATAATCAGAAGAGCCGTACGTCTCGTAATAAGGGCTATGATGATGATACATAGCAAACGTTGCCACCTCTAACGTCAAACAATGCCCAATTAGGTAGCCCCAGCCGGTGTCGCACGTCGCACCATGATTTGCGTATATTGTTCGCTACATAAAGTCAAATGCCAAACCTAACACCTAACACCCACACGCGCCGCGTGTACTGTGATCCTAATTATCACTATGCATATGACAGTCTGTTCATGTAGCACAAAACGACACAACACCGAGCGTACAAAATGAAAGCTTCATAATTACAATGCTCGCTTGAGCAACGCATACAACGGCATCGTTCACAGGCATGGAACGTGGAATCTCGGCGCATATTTAGATCAAAGTAAATAAAAATGGACTGTGATTCCGTGATTTCGCGTTAGACAAATAATTCCCTAAAGGCCTTGTGATGATAGGAACGGGTTAACTCTATCGTAGTGATCATCTGATTTTAAAGACTAGATCTACCACCCAGGATGAATTCCAAGAAATGCACACTTTTAACGGTGTATACATTTAATATTAATAAATTAATAATATTTTGACTGATGATGATATAATATATTGACTGGCCTGTTGGTCTAGTGGTGAGTGACCCTGACTGCTAAGCCGGAGGTCGTGGGTCCTAACCCCACCCAGGATAAAACTTTGTGTGATGACCACGATGGTTTATTCTGTGTCTGGGTGTTATTTATCTATAATATGTATGTGATTAGAAATATATAAGTATGTTTATCAGTTGTCTGGTTTCCATAGCACAAGCTCTGCTTAGTTTGGGATTAGATAGCGTTGTGTGAGTTGTGTCAAGATATTATTATTATTATTATTATTATTATTAATATTCATGGATAAACTCGTAATAGACAGTGAGTTAGCGCGTGGTCGGCACCCTGAAGCACGTGGTGGCTTGCAGTGGGAATATTATTGGGTATATCAGTTATGTTCACAATTTAATCTGAAGTGGGTTTAAAATGGATACAGTTGACAAAAGTAAGCGAAATAACCCTTTTTAAGAATGTTATGAACACGAAGCTATTTAGAAGTTAAAGCGGCGGTAGCCAAACGTGAGGTCGTGGGTTCGAATCCTACCCATTATACTGCAGACGTGAACTCACTCCTAACACAAGCCATTGAGCTTAGCTGGAGGTTTAAAAGGATTACTAGTAATTTGAGACCAAAATCCTACGCTGCTAGTTATCTTTTATTTTAAAAAAATATATACTTAAAATAAAGTTACTGCCGAAATGAAAATTATTCAGATGACAGACAGTGGATGAAATGTTAATTAAAAAGATTCCATTAAATTGTACAAACAAACATATGTGTTGAACTAATAACAGTGCAAAGATAATTGTATCAAATCGTCTTATTCCACTTTTAATAAATTAAATGTAATAAAAAATATACCAATTAATAACCTATTAATTTTGTTGATCGAAAAGTTCCGTAAACCAGTGTCCGTTTTTTTTTTAAACATTGAAGATTTATAACTTTTAAACTTACGCGTTGCATTATAAATAAGGTAAATAACTTTACCTAGATTAAACGCGTTTATTCCCGTGTCAAATTGTATTGAAGATTTAATTCCAATTTAAGAATTGATTCTAACTTCCATTTTCTCCTACGAACAAACGAACACAGAAAATTATAATAATATGAAACAAAATATTATTATTATCTTATTGCCGATTTTTTTTTTAACCCATATGATAAATAGCCTGTCTTAGGAGGGGTTCAAGCCAGTACTATACATGTGTGCATTCCAACCCACTACCCTCGGGCGCCATCGTCATCTTGTAATAATACTTATATAAAATTTCGTGTCACGGTGTTTGTGGTCAAACTCCTGTAAAACTCGACCAATTATTAATTATTTTTTTTGTCTATTTGGTAGGTATGAGAATAGGTCAGATTCATACTTTTTGTCGCGATTTTAGGGTTCACTATTTTTGTTTGTATTAAAAAATCCGGGCAAGAGCATGTCGGACCATGTTCAGTGTAGGGTTTCGCAGCCATGATTAATTGCATTGGAAGACGAGCGTATGTTCATGGCATTTACGCCATTTTGTTGAATAACGTAGTTTTTCGGCAATAACTTCATCATATTTTAAAAAAGTCAAAAGTAAAGGGGGGTGGGGCAGACACAATTAATGCAACTATCGGAGCGATTATTTCCTAAACTATTCTCTCAATCAAAAAAGTTTATTAAAAACCTTATAATGTTTTTGAAAGACCTGTCGAATGATTACTGAAGAAAATGACTTGGCCACAAGTTGATGTATGCTGAAAAAAAAATAAGTAATAATATTTATTAGACATACGGACGTAAAGACAAACAGACAGACGGATATGACGAAACTATAAGGGTTCCGTTTTTGCCATTTTGGCTACGGAACCCTAAAAAGTTTATATACCTTAAAATATTTTTGAGAGACCTGTCGAAAGATGTACTTCACGTTGATGTTTGCTGAAAAAAAAATTGCAGCTACTGTTACATGATTGTATGGAGTGCCCTCGGACGGACAGATGGACATGACGAAACTACAAGGGTTCCGTTTTGGGTTTTCAGACGAAGTGAAATGAAATGAAATCCTTTATTTTGCAAAAAATCAGTACAAAACTTCAAAAAAAGGTGTTAATAAATAAAATATAAATCCAATACATTCTACCATAAGCGGTGTGCGAAAGTTTTATTTGTTTGATAATCTATAATTTTATTATTATAGACAAAGTGATTTGTTAATTAATGTCAAAATTAATACATGTAAGCCAATCTCAGTTTTAGTCAGAAAAAATAATTAATTACTGATATAAATAAAATGGTGACAATAATAAATGTAATTTTTTAACATTAATTTAAAAAAAATATTGCGCTAAGACATGAAGTCATTTAGGTTATAAAAACATTTATCTTAGAGCCACTTTATAAATTTATTCATAAAAATTGTTAATGTTAGATCTTTAAACGCATTAGGTAGTTTATTGTAAACCTTAATGACATTAATATAACAGTTATTTTGAAATAGTTTCAATTAACAATGAGATTGATAAAGTTTATGTTGGTTCCTGGGTTTTACATTTCTTTTTATTACCTTTGATTGAAGATCAAAGTATTCAGGGTGTTGCTTGACAAATACACAGACTTCTTTTATAAACAGACTGGCTAAGGGAAGTATGTAGAATGTTTTAAATATAGGTCTGCATCTATAGACCATGCCCCGCATATTGCTCTTACGCCCCGCCTAGCTATTGCCCTTACGCATTTTTTTTGTACTTGAAATACTCTTTAATTCAACTGAGTTCCCCCACCAGAACAGAACTAAGATACATGTCCATGGTACGCACTTAGAGTCGCTTCGGTCGATACGGTAATTCGGAGTATATTTGTGACATATACAAATTTATTTAATTTGTCACAGATGTAATAATAATATAATAATGCTACGCCTACAATTTTTATCTAAAATGTATCCCAGAAATTTTGTTGCAAAAATACAAGAGGTAATCATGTATTTTTGTATTATTATAATTCACATCCAGATTAGTTATTTAGCGACTGCCTCTGGGGCGTGGTGGGAGTGTATCCGATTGCTACGCAAGAGGTCAAGCGTTCGATCCCCCCTCAGGATAAAACTTTGTGTGATAAGCACGAAGGTTTATTCTGTGTCTGGGTTTTATTTATCTATATTATGTATATATTTAGAAATATATAAATGTGTTTATCAGTTGTCTGGTTTCCATAGTACAAACTCTGCTTAGTTTGGGATCAGATAGCGTTGTGTGAGTTATCCCAAGATATATTACTATATTAAATATTGTATTTAATTAAACCATGTCTGTTTTTTTTAAATTGATTTAAAGATTATTAGTATTATTTCTTCTTCTTACCTGTGGTGTCATCCGCAAACAACACTTTTTATAATGAGTAGATATTTATATTATGTAGATCGTTTTTATATATGAGAAACAGCAATGGGCCTAGAACCTTGCGGAACGCCGTATTTATTGTTCTTAAAATCAGACCGAACAACATTTGCGGGGGTCAGCTGATATTTTATAATAAGTAGTAATATCTATGTTACAGCTAGCACAAACTCTGCTTAGTTTGGGATCAGATAGCTTTGTGTGAGTTATCCCAAGATATTTTACTATATTAAATATTGTATTAAATTAAACCATATCTGTTTTATTTAAATTGATTTAAAGATTATTAGTATTATTTCTTCTTCTTACCTGTGGTGTCATCCGCAAACAACACTTTTTATAATGAGTAGATATTTATATTATGTAGATCGTTTTTATATATGAGAAACAGCAATGGGCCTAGAACCTTGCGGAACGCCGTATTTATTGTTCTTAAAATCAGACCGAACAACATTTGCGGGGGTCAGCTGATATTTTATAATAAGTAGTAATATCTATGTTACAGCTAGCACAAACTCTGCTTAGTTTGGGATCAGATAGCGTTGTGTGAGTTATCCCAAGATATATTACTATATTAAATATTGTATTGAATTAAACCATGTCCGTTTTATTTAAATTGATTTAAAGATTATTAGTATTATTTCTTCTTCTTACTTGTGGTGTCATCCGCAAACAACACTTTTTATAATGAGTAGATATTTATATTAAGTAGATCGTTTTTATATATTGGAAACAGCAATGGGCCTAGAACCTTGCGGAACGCCGTATTTATTGTTCTTAAAATCAGACCGAACAACATTTGCGGGGGTCAGCTGATATTTTATAATAAGTAGTAATATTTATGTTACAGCTAGTACGTTGGACACAGTTTGCGGAACTTTTTAATAAACAAGAATTACTGGTTTGATACTTAAATGTTATTTCATACAAGAATTCGGTCTGATAATATCAAATTAAAACAAACAAAGACAGGTCGTTGTTGAAATGTTTCGATAAATCACTTCGTTACAACAAAAATAAAACAGCTTTTTCTATTTTCTTATTTATAGGTATCCATCGCTTGTACTCGTAGTAGAAAATCCGTTCTAGAGAACTAAGAGGAGGGCTCTTTAGTGGATGCAGTGTATTTTAAATCAAATTTAGTAGGAATGTTAAAAAATTAATGGCAATTCTTGGACAAACATTTTTTTTTAAGATAACTCCAACTAAGCTCAAAAGCCAGCGTTAGAATAGGGTTCACGTCGGTAGTATAATAGGTATTCATCTGTACATATATATTCACTTGTCCTGACTGGCTGACTGAATGACTGATTCATTAACGCACATCTTAAACCGCTAGGGTTACAAACCTGAAATTTTGGCATTTGATGCCTTTTATGTTGTAGGCATCTACTAATAAAGGATTGTTAAAAAACCCACTGTAAACACACACATTTAATAATTTTAAAACATTTAGGTAAAACAGATAGCACAATCAACATTATGTAATAGTTTTTCCAATACATTTACAAAGGAAATAACTGATTTAAAACATGAATGTAACAGTAAGTTCCTAGACAGATCGTGCTATATTAAAGTTAGTGAAGTATCTCTAAGATATCAACAAGCCTGTCCTAAGGACATAGACAAAATTATATTTAATTAAGTCTTTATAATCATAATAAATCAAGTCACCTGGCGTAGATAAAATAAGAGAAAGAGATGTAAAACTTTGAAAGACTCAATTGAGTCCAATTATAGCGCTATTTATTAAGTTATGTATTCAAATGGGCTTTTATACCCCGATATACTTAAAACAGCTATATTATGACTTATAAATAAACAAGGTTCACATTTAGAAAACGCAAATTATAGGCTAATTGCCTTACTGTCTACTATTAATAAAATTGTGGAAACATATGTAATAGGTCAGATAAGTAATTTACTTGAAAGGAACAACATATTATCAAATGTTCAGCGTGGTTTTCGACGGTGTCGAAAAACGGCTTTGGCGCAGTTTATGGATGATGTCAATGACAATCTTAACCAGGGGTGGTGATCTACATAGACTTCAAAAAAGCATTTGACACTTGGATCACCACCAGTTGCTTCAAGCCATGGAAGAGTGTGGCATTGCGGGTTAAGGCAGGTAAGTGGGTTACCTAAACAATCGGACTATTAATGTCAGGACTGTCAGATATATATGTAAGCTGATGATACTTGTTTATTATGTGCAGATAAGAACTTAAATACTTTCTCGTTATACCTAACTAACTGACCCGCGCAACTTCGTCTTCGTGAATTGTCCCCATTTTTAAATAATTTTTCATTGCTGTTCGGCTTCTATTGATTGTGGTCGCTTGATGTTATATAGCCTACATCAGTGGGTGGTGGTGAACCAATCCGGCACGCGTTAACACAATTCGGGCACGCTGTGTCCATGAGGTGGGCGAAGGACTTCGACGCCTCCGAAGTATAGAATATCACCATATCAGCCCATATGATGTCCCACTGCTGCGCACAGGTCACCCCAGTAGAACCTACTTATTAAAGATCTTAGGGGTAATTGCCATAATCGCCACGCTTGGCGAGCGGGTTTGCGATCGCAGTAAGGCTTTAAAGTACACAAGAAGACGCTGCTGTCCGTTCTCCGGTGTGAAAGATAATATAGTTTGATTTTATTCCTATTGTGCTTGTGTTGATCAACAGTTACTTTAATATGACGTGAAGTGAGAGCTGCGAATTCACTGCACGAAATGCATCACCAGTATTAGTAAACTCTTTGTTCGCAACCATCAATCTTTTTTTTGACGGCATGTCGGGCACGTCAAATGGTAGGTAGTTATTAAAAAAAATTGCACGTAAAACAAACAGGTTTGCCATCCGTGGCCTATAGACTTTCTCGATAAATGGGCTATCCAACACTAAAATATTTTTTTAATTCCAATAAGTAGTTCCCGAGATTCTCGCGTTCAAACAAACATACTTTTTTAGCTTGATAATATTAGTAGGAAGATAGGAGGAGATAAAATACCTCAAACCTAAATACAAAGTTATAGCCAGACTAAAATACCAATCATTTGCTTAAATTGAAACTCTATTTATAGTTGTTAAATAGCTACATTAAATTATAGGTATTATTCATTTTATTGTAATACAGGTTTTACATCTTTAAATACAATTATGATTTTTTATTTATTCAATTATTTACATAATCTTTTACACGAATTATTATTAATTCTATATTTTTATTATGTGCTCAATGAAACAATTATTGTTCTAACTTAAAAACAAATTACTACTAGCAATAAGCACAAATTATGACTAGTTCCAACAATCCGTTCACCACTCTTTTTATAAAGAACTAGTGGATGCCTCGCGGTTTCACCTGCGTAGTTCCCGTTTCCGTGGGAAGACAGGGATAAAAAATAGCTTATGTCACCCGGTGTTAGTGTAGATTCACAACGATGAAATAATTTTTCAAATCCGTCCAGTATTTTCGAAGTCTATTCAATACAAACAAACAATCAAATCTTTCCTCTTTATAAATATTAGTATAGAAGTATAGATGTCAGGGTACACACAAATAATGACCAAACAAATAGTTTGGATTCGTACGTATTACTTTTGTTAAGAACTTAGATTTTATTTGTCTTGTCGAAAACTAGTGCCTAAAGATACAGGCTCGGCCTTGTTTAGGTACTAGTGATCACTAAAATATATTTAAGTTGTAGTACTTAACTACAATGTTAAAATATTTGTTTTGTTTGTGAAATTATTGAATTTTACTAACAGGGTCCTTATTAACGATCTTTTTTTCTGTGTCCGTGGCAAGTATGTGCGAACTGTGAAAATCTTGTCATAATGCTAAATGGAGAGCTGCGCTTAGAAATCCATTAACGCGCGTGCATGGCGGACATTTTTGAGCGCGCATCGCATGCGCCTGTTCTTACCGCGAACACGGAATAAAGATCGTGAATAAGGACGCTGCAGGTGCTTGATGTGTGTGTTTTATAATTTTTGTTGCAATAAAAAATAAACATATTTACATATTTCTTAATACATACTTATTAATAAGCATATCTTTATATACTTATATATTTCTTGTGTGCGTGTGTATGTCACTAAACTCCTCCTAGACGGCTGGACCGATTGATGATTTTTTTTGTGTGAGTTCAAGGGGATTCGAGAATGGTTTAGATTCACAATTGAACCCGATTTACAAAAAAAAAGAGTCGAGACGAAGTTCGCCGGGACAACTAGTATATATATAAACATATTATATAAAAACATTTTTCTAAATACATACTTATTATAGGTAAATTACCCAGACACAGAATAAGCCATCGTGCTCACAGAGTTTTATCCTGGGTGGGGATCGAACGCACAACCTCCGGCTTAGCAGTCAGGGTCACTAACTACTAGACATACAGGCCTGTCGTAAAATTATTGCCCCTACAAAATAAAAATTGAAGTTTGCATGGTGAAAAATATTTCAGTGGGGACGATGGCAACAAAAAATCAAACAACGTGTAAAAAGAAATAAGATCAGAAAGTATTACAGAAATTTGTTGCCTTTTGCCAAAAAATACAATAATTATACTTAAAGAGCACAAGAGATAATCGCAAAAGAAACTCGGCTTGAATAGAAATTCTTGATTGACACAGGAAACGGAAAACGAGCCTATTGTATTTTATTATTATATAAGAAAATAAGCCAAAGCGGGAATACAAAAATTAGCAATCCATAACATTGATCTCCTAAATAGCAGATATAATTATGCCGCACTCAAAATAAACTTAACTTGCAAGTTTTAACCTTCATTATGTTTTTGCTTCAACTATAAGTAATCAAGACTTTATATCCGGTTTAATGGTAGTTTCAAACCGTTTTTTACATATCATACCTGTTTTTTATGAGGCAATAATCTGGTAAAATTCAGTTTGCTAATGTAGGTGTTTGCAGTCGCTAAGTCGTCGTAGCGTTAGATTTAAAGAAAAATACATAAATCATGCTGGCTTTGTGAGCTGAGCTATGGGGTCGACCTCTTGGAATGGAAAAGATAAAAAAATAATAATTAATATCTGTCAGAAAATAAAAAATAGAAAGGTTATACCTACTGTGATCTACAGAAAGTAAGTCACACAGAGAACAATAACAAACGAAACCATTTTTGTTAACCCTCAAAGGCTACAAGCATGTGTTACCCGGGTTTATTTTTTTTTTAACTTCAGGCAGTAGCTTCCGAATTCGTAGAAAGATGGGTTATGTGAGACCGCAGGTTCGGCGAAAAAACGACCTACCGGGTGTATTTACACCCGTTATAGTCATAGTGGACTATTGATCATCTTGTTGGGTGATTATTTTTATTGTTGGTGTATATGTTGTATAATGCGCGATGGTGAGATGTTTTATTCGATTGTTTCGACTGTTGACAAAAATTATGTTAATTGTATATTATTTTAATGTAACAAAAAGAAAATAAAAAAAATATTGAATAGTACAGTTTTATTTTCAATTTAATTTTTTTTCTGTTGCGCTATAAAAATCTATGTGACTTTTAAGACCATTTTTTAATAAGTAATATAAATGATTTAATCTTTAATAAAACGTATATAATGCCTCTTTACTCATACAATAAGGTCTAAACTAACCATATATAATTGGGTTAAATCCCACTTCTGTCGCCCAATTGCGAATGTTGGTTGTATTTTACAGTGAGATTAAAAGTATGAAAAGAATCGATAGGCACATAAGAGAAAATGAAAAAAAAATCAGTCTACTCTTACAAGACCTAATCGTAATAAACTCTTATGATTGTTTTTTATTTGCGTACGAACGCCGCTACATCGAAGGCGGGGTGAAGGTCGGTGCCCTGTCACTGTGACAATGGCCCTAGAGGATCAGTTGCTACATTAAAAAAAACAAAATAAAACAAATCTTGTCGCCTTCATGATACTCTAAGTGAGCACAGTATTTTGCTGAGCACTGGTAAATTTGTTTGGTTATACTTACGCGTAGCTATTTAGTGGGTGTTATTTATCTATAACATGTACGTATTTAGAAATATTTAAGTATGTTTATAAGTTTTAGATATATTTCGGGACTTAATCGCGTGAATTATTTAAAGGTACGAACCTTTTATTTACCCGGAAACGTCGGGTAAATAAAGGGTCGATTAAGTCTCGAAATATATCTAATATGTATAAAAATCGCGAAAGTTTAAAAACAATAATGTTTATAAGTTGTCTGGTTTCCATAGTACTAGCTCTGCTTAGCTTGTGTGTTATGTGAGTTGTCCCAACATATTATAATTATTATAAGTGTTCCCATTCGCTTGTTATCTAGTAGTAAAATGATGCTGAACTTTCAATATCTTTAAACTTTAAGCTTGCAGGAAGCACACAATGTACGCATTTGACATTAGAGACATGCGAGGAAACTTCTCGCATGTCTCTAATGTATCTCGTAACTTATTAACGAATCTATATAATGTTTCCTTTTCACAGGCGTTAACGTATAAAACTAAACGTAAAGAATTGGTTTTGAGATTTGGAATTTGTATCGTACGGGAGACAAAGCCATCATCGTTGAAAACTTTTTTACACATTATGAAACGCGATTTGTACACATTATGAAAATATATATATTACGGGTCTTAATAGCGTGAATAGTCAGCAGCCTACCCGTGACCACGGCCGTTGTAATACGGTCGAAACGTCGGGCAATAAACAAGGTATTTTACCTTGCGATTAAGACCCATAATATATACATATATTTTCATAAAGCCATCATCGTTCATGATTTATGTAGATTTTTTCTGCTTAGCAGTTTTAATAATCACAATCATGTACGTATGCAAATACCTCTTGAAATTACTATAAAATACAGTCATTACCAATACATTGTGTAATTTATTGCGACATAAAGACAATGCCATAATCCTAAACAAACGACAATATAAACTTTACGACGGAAATAAGTAAAATCAATTGGAAATTCCATTATACCGACAGAATCTCTATCGTAGTAAATACTTTATTATCTTTATAGCCGTAAACGTTAATTGCCATTTGTAATTATTATTATGAGAAAGTGAAAAAGCTTTTTTTTTACTTAAAAAAATAACTCCCAGGCTAAGGTTAAGAGTCGCGCGAAGACTACAAATATCGCAACCACAATGTTTTCACAGATTGAGATCTAAATGTAAATATATAATATGTCTCATCCATATTGTATAGCACGACGCATTACAAGTACGCACTCCGCATTAATAAAAAATCGCCGTAATGTAATGTGGCTACCTCACTTAATAATGCCAGTATTATGAAATAATATAATAATTGATAACTATATGTTTTGCTTATTAAAACTTACATTTTGTGTTTCTCGCAGGGGTCGCAGTTCTAGCCTAACCTAACCGAATCGATTTACCGCAATAGGTAGGTTATTATATTATTTTTATGTACTATTTCTAGCACTCGTCGAGCGATACCAATTCACCTCAACATTTTGTCTGTGGGTAAACGTTGGACACCGCTTTGTAGAACGTATCGCATCCAGAATCCGACTGAACGTGAGGTGGCCGCTTTATATATCGGCGAATTTAAATCCGTCGTGCCTACCTATTTGTAATACAGCGTGTTAGGTATAATTTAGATATGGCGGCGACAGAAAAATATATATAGAAAAAAATTATATAATTTCATGCAGTCGGAGGCATTAATGAATCTCGATGAACTTAGTAAAGTGCCTCCGACTGCATGAAATTATATAATTATGTAGGGGATCTTGTTTCCATCTTTTTTGTGCAGGCAGGTTTCTTTATTTTTATATTTTCTTTTTATTAAATACTTTTTAGTATGTAACCGATTTTATGTGGTTTGTTGTTTATGTATTTTATTTTGACATCTCACAGCCGCCATGTTTGTTTTTTCAAACGTCACATATCTAAGAACACTTGGGCAATGAAGACAAATGTAACGACGTCTTAATTGTATAAATCCGTTCAGTGGATTGTGAGATATCAGGTAATAAAGAATATTACATACATACATACATACATACATACAAGATACGCGCGAAAAACATAACCCTTCTTTACAGTCGGATAAAAAGTTGCTTTGTCATCACATTGTGATGCCATGCCGGGCCGAGGATTCCTCCACATAATGAGAATAATAATTGGCTTTCGATTTAATTAATGTACGTGAAAGATATTTGTGTATTTGAGATTTACTCTAATCCGATATTTACTAATATCGTAGCGACTTAATCAATGCGTGTAATCCAATTACTGCAACAAAATATTAATTTGTTCGGTATTTTAAGGGTTTACTTTACTGTTTAATCACTAGTTGTGTTTACAAACCGTCACGTTTCAGGGTCTCGTAAACAGTTAATTAGGTAGAAATAAGGCTACGCTTCGGAGTAGGTACTTGCTATTGATTCACCAAATTTCTAAGTATACAAATTCTAAGGATTCCAAATTTCATGATCCATAACAAATTTTACTTAGAAAAGGATCTGTTTGTAAATTAAAATAACAATATATATCCTTTAAATTAATGTTGTTATTTTCTTTTCAAAAAGCTATTTTGTCTACCTTTGTGTCAGCCACGTGTGGAGGTATGTGAACGCAATCTAAGACGAAGTTATAATATAGACTTTCTTTTCGTCTAATTCTCTAAGTAGTGCGTACCTAAGGGAATCGCAGAACTTGTCGTATTCATTTTATTTTTATTATTAATAACCTGTCTGTCTCATTTAGCTCAGACAATTTTATTCTTCTACATAGCTATCTATCAGTGCACGATAATAGTTAATATTTATTGCCTGTAGTAAAGGGTATAAAGCGAATAAACGCAGACAGAGTTTAAATAAAATTTCCGTCAATTTACGTCTGCGCCAATTTTCTGATTTTGTTGGCACTTTTGCTCTTATAGAGTGCTCCGGAGATTACCATTCACATGGACTTTAATATCCTGAATGACTACATCAATTTTTAAATACTTTCACATCTTGAAAGCTACATTATTTCAAGTGAACATAGACTAAGTTATTTCTTTATTTATCTCCCTACAACTATCATTACAGGCGCAGTGACCAATTTGATAGAGTAGTATACAAATGTATGCTGATTACTGTGACAAAAAGTTTAAATGATAACAAAAACAATAGTACTCTTGCGAGTTCACTCATAGTTCTAAAAAATATGTCTATTGATAATATTATGGGAAGTGTCCATTATGTAAATTTATCTATTTGTCGGAGAATATTAAAACGCTAATTTATTTCCGTTGATCTAGTATTTGTTTTAATTAAAAAGCAAATCTATTGCCTCATTTAAACATGGCCACCGCAAGATGGCGTGACATTAGTTTGACGTTTACATTTGAAATGCCAGTAGTGGAGAAGTGAGTTTCATTCGGGAATCTTAATCGAGCGGTGGTAGCGACAACACGTCTACCGATAGCCGTCGCTATTTTCATAGTCGTGTGTGCAAAGTGTTAGTGTGGTTATAGGGTCAGTGATGCAGTGGCATTTGTGTAATCGCTTGTAGTATCCGCGTTCTAGATAGTAGAAACATCCACTTCTAATTTAAAAAACTATATGCTTAAGCTTAAATATTGGGCAAATTACTGCTAAATAATGAATAAGTACAAGTGTTTTGTAAATAATAGAAACTAATAACTTTAATATATCGCGCCGAATCTTAACTTACTAAAGTAAATCGTTTTCTTAACCTAAGTAAAATTATCAAACTACGACAACAATATTCTTCTAAGTAAAATACAATAAACTGTACAATAAAATTTAATAAGGAGCAAAAAATTACATCCATTTATCTTATTCATTACAAAATTATTTATACTACGGGGTCTTAATCTTCTGACTGTACTTCGATTGTTGGTACTTCGACACACAATACTAAGGACATATTGTGTGTCGAAGTACCAACAGTTCCGTAATAGTGAGTGATAAAAATCAAGCAAGGGTAGTTTCCGATACCCGCGCTGTTGGACCAGTCTACCCGTGACCACGGCTGTTGCAATACAAAACATAGTATTATACCTTAAATTATTCAGACGATTAAGACGTAGAATATATAATTTATTATGTGTACAAATCGCGAAAGCTTATCAATATTTATCATATTCAGATAAATAATCATCGATTGAGTAAATCACTACATAGAATAAAACAAAGTCGCTTCCTGTTTGTCGGTCCCTATGTATGTTTAGATCTTTAAAACTACGCAACGGATGTTGATGCAGTTTCTTTTAATAAATAAAGTGATTCAAGTATAAAACATTTTCAATTTGCGCTTACATTGCAAACGCTTGGTGAACCCTACAAGATAGATCAAAATAATGTACTACAGTATTGTACACTTTAAAAAGGTCTACAAAAAAATCCGCAATTGCATATGTCTATCTCTTAGGGATAACCCACAATAACCATTTTTTATCTTTTACTTTTTACGAGAAATAATAAACAGCATAAATCTTTATCCAATTGAGTACCTACCTTAAATACATTGTGCATAATATAGATCAATATGGCTCTTTACAGCATGATGTCAGTCGTTTTGTACAGCGGTCATCATTCATTCTCGCGGCCATAATACCTGACTTATACATAATACTCCTTTCCATACTTCGTGGGCAAACTTTTATTTTGTTTTTTACTTCGAGTATATTTCCATGTCCGGCATGCGTACGTGATATAAGGAAGTGGACAGGAATCCATCACCTTTATTTTTATGTTCATAGGCATTGAACTTTTCATTATTTCCTTTAAGCTCCATAATTTCCTCCATGCATTCTTCTCTCAACTTCTTTGTTTTGCTTCGCAAAGGAAATCTGTTTTCCCAGGTAAGTATACCGTATTCCAACGGTACACCGTCAAGATTGTTAGGGCACTTAACATAGTTTGTCATAATTTTTGTTTTAAATAGATTTAGAAAATATAATTTGTTCTATTTCTTTGCAATTTTCTGAAAACAATATCGTCGGCGAATCTTAAGTGTAAGCCACTTAAGATTCGCCTAAGTGTTTCTGCTTCAACTTTAGACCAGTTAAGTTTACTAATAACTGACTCCATCACAGCAATAAAGATTCTGGGTGAAATTGGATCTCCTTTTCTTTCTCCTCTCTTTATAGGGATTGGTAGACCTATATTCGAGTTTTACACGACATGTACAATGACTGTAGAGATACTTCAAGACCTCTGCTTTCTACACCTTGTGACTTTAGAGCTTTTCATATCGAATAGTGGAAAATTGTGTTGAAGGCTTTTTGATAGTCTATGAAAACTATGTACAGGAGTCTCTGAAACTCACGATACTTTTCAACGACTTGCTCTGTTGAGTGGAAATGATCAACAGTGGAGTAACCCCTTCTATATTCCGCTTGTTCGACTGGTTGATGCTTTTCTAGTGTTCCACTAATTCTCTTCTCTAAAAATGTTATTAATGTCTGTACTGTTGTGTGTTTTATTATCTGAGTCTTTAAGCCCTTCAACCCATAATCTTGAACAAATTTAATACTATAAATGCTGTTTCTAAGCTGCCTGAGGTCCTAATGTGGTTTTCTGTGGTAAAAGCTAAGTGATTAAGATAATCTTTTTTAATTTACTTGCTTAACAATTTATACAGTGCTTTTATTTCGTTTTTTGTCGAGCGTGTTTTCGGTTTTATTTTACATAAAACTTTAAGTGATGAGCACGATGGTTTATTCTATGCCTGGGTATTATTTATCTATAATATGTATGTATTTATAAATATTTAAGTATGTTTATCAGTTGTCTGGTTTTCATAGTACAAACTCTGCTTAGTTTGGGTTCAGAGAGCGTTGTGTGAGTTGTACCAAGATATTATTATTATTATTATATATGCATACAATTTGGTATGCAGGGGGTTTCGGGGGCGATAAATCGATCTAGCTAGGTTCTAGTAGGTCGTTTACAAAAAATACTGAGCAAAGCTCGGTCATCCAGGTACTTTTTGTCAAGAGTCATGATTTGCGTACGAAAGGGATTTGGCCTTGCCGTATTTGCGCAATTACGCAATGGCGAACGTGGAAGAAGCCCCATATGAAAACGTTTTCTTTTTGTAACTACCCGTCTATTGAAGTTCAACATTTCCTCTATCCGATTCGGCATTTAATATTGTAACTTTCACTGACTATTCACAACGACTCGATAAATCCTTTCCGGTAATAAATTATCTTGGATGTTTACCACCTTATACATGATCTATCGAAACTTCACAAATACAATAGTACGCCTATTTGTCACTTGGTGAAATACGGGTGTAAGTACATCTACTAAACTTTCAGGGGCGTAGGCAGGGGATATCACTCCGCAGTTTAGGTATATTCGGGCAGCGCGCCCCTCGAAGGGGCGTATGGCAGTAGGCTGTCTCTTGGCTCGCACGACATTCGCGGTCACGTGCGTCGCGCTCGCGCGTACTTGTAAATATTTTTTTCTTTTCGACACCCGCAATATCTTCTAAGCCTAAACGTCAATATAATCCGTATAAAGAAGAAGGTTCACTCCCTAAAAAAAGTCTGGATTAGGTATAAAAATATACCTAGACTCGCCAAAGCTTTGTATCAGCCATGTATGTGAACGCAATCTAAGACTATAGTAGGATCAACGTAACTTGACCGGACTGAAGTCAGGTTTTTATCACTTTCGCGCATGTCAAAGAGATGAGACCCTAAAATTACTTACGAAAATGATGAAATAAGTTTAATCGATTAAAATACTAACAAAATTTTAATTCAACAATATAAAAATACTATTTAAATGAGTTCATAAAAGTTTAAATTTGAAACAGTTACAGTAAATACTAAAGAAACTTTGAAAAACAATGTCTTTACGAAAATAATCACAAAAACATGAATTAGTAATACTAAATATGACGATGTAATGCGAAATCGCATCTCTAATTCTCTTTGTTTAGTTACCGCCTCCGGCCCCCGCTTCCTGTCACCATTTACTAGCAAAAAATGCATCTGCGAAACCACTTGTCGCCTACTTCAGTCCGGCCTAGTTACGTTGATCATACTGTAGGTTTTGTTATAGACATTTTTATTCTTTTAAATAGTTATCAGCTATCAGTAAGTATCCATGTATGCACCCGACGACGATCGTTCTCCCGTCGCTGTTTCGTAGACGAGCCAGGGATTGACTTATAAGTTGTGAAGGTTTACAAAATATATTCAACGTCTACAATAACGTATTTCTAACTAAAATTGTAAATATATTATCAATAAAATCAATAAATTTAATTATAAAAAGCATTTTGCTTTTTATTTTCAAAGGTTATATCCTCATTTTACTCGTAAACGGGTAAAAACAGAAAATCGACTATTTGACAAATCAAAAAAAGTAAACACTGGAGGGCGAGTACTGTAATATAATTTATCATGCCTATTATGTCGCAGAGCACAGTCTCTTGTATGCCGTACTCTAGAGGTACTCAAAACCCTACTGTCTGCCAACCCTGACTGTGATGTGTTTACCGATGAGTGGGCAAAGACTATGCAAGTAATTATAATGTTCTGCGAGAAAAGATAGGTATATGAGTGAGTCAACTATTCCATATTAATTTGTAAATCTTCATGTATTATTAAATTTATTTATTAATACATAAAGATAGATAATAATATTTTGTAAATGTTATTTAATGTTTGATATAGTTTAAAAAACATTGTATTACGTTTAATGTTTTTTGTTTAATGTGTTTAATTCTATGTTAATTAATCTAATTGGTGATGTACAGTTTTAATTCACTATAAATAAAATTGTGAACGTGAAACGTGTGGTGTTTATTTAATTCTTTGCATTAATTTAATTAATAAATATTATGTATCGCTATTGTCAAGAAGTTGCTTCCAGAAAGGATCTATCTCATTCGTAGTCGGTATTGCCAACAGAATCTGAAATTGTCCCTCTATTTTTTATTTTTTCTAGCAATTAGTAAAATTTTCTTGAAGTGGCAACTCTGGCGCATGTAGTTCGTGCATGTGTGCACAACAAAAAAAATCAGAGTTATTTTTATTTACACAACGTTTACATCACTACATAATCTTGTTTACTATGTCAGATATTACACGATATTATTATTATATTACGTTGATGAACTAGTGATATTAATTTATTTCCACGGACAACACATTAGCATGGACGCAGCTAAAAACCAAAAACAAACAGGCAAAACCGCCAGTTTAACATTTGACAGCCTCTGTGGCGCGGTGGGAGTGTATCCGACTGCTACGCAAGAGGTCGTGGGTTCGATCCCCACCCAGGATAAAACTTTGTGTGATGAGCACGATGGTTTATTCTGTGTCTGGGTGTTATTTATCTGTAATATGTATGTATTTAGAAATATATAAGTATGTTTATCAGTTGTCTGGTTTCCATAGTACAAGCTCTGCTTAGTTTGGGATCAGATAGCGTTGTGTGGGTTGTCCCAAGATATTATTATTATTATTATTAACAAACAGTCAAACAACTGAGCTTCAAGCAAGTCTTATATTTTGTACTCAGATATGAAAACTATGTTAAAAAGACATTTTCAAGGGGCCTCAAATGTACAGCAAATGCAAGCACTCAGTCGACAAAGTGAATTTTGTTTCAACTTGAAATAACCCGAAATATCTGCTTCATGTTCGACCTACGGCACCAAATAATACTATATCTTTTAAAACAGTTTTCTACAGAACGTGTAGGTAGTAGCATACAGATGCCTACATAGCAGTACTTAAATAGAATGAATAGCAAAACCGACATAATGGTTTGACTTCTAATGTTATTGCCTAATACCTAAAGCTATTTGGTTAGTTCTACACTAATTGCATGAAAAATGAACATTAAAGGAGGCATACAATAAATAGATAATTACAAACAAACAATAATATACTAAAAGATAACGTTTGAACAAATCACTTTTCAGGAAGATTCAAAACAACCACTGGCTGATAGACCTTTTAGAAAAATGTTATTATCCGTAAAGGATTTACTAACACACTAACAAAAAATATTTAATAAACTCAATAGAGGCTAAAAGGGGTATGGAAAATAAGGAAAAATTTGATATTTCCTCAATAGCCAAAGTACACATACGTCCAAATACATGTTAATGTTAAAACCCTGAATTAAATATTTGGTACAAGTTCTTCTAAATAATTAAATTTGTCTTGGCAAATGACTGATTCACCAAGACAAACATAATTGTTTAATTAGAGAAACACGTTGAATAGCACATTCGAATTTGCCAGTTCTATAGCTGAAGGGTGTAACAAGATACACACAAAACGAGAGAGTACAGAAGACACACTTCAGTTAAGGCATCGCTCACCCACATTAAATCTCCGACTATTTTGTTCGAACAGTATTCTGACGTAGACATCACGTCTATCCCTACTAATATATAAATGTGAATGTAAGTTTGTTTGTTACGCTTTCACGCGAAAACTACTCAACCGATCATCATGAAACTTTGTACACATATTCTTGGAGGTAGTAGAAGTAACATAGGATTATAAAAAAAGGGGAAAAATTACGCAGACGAAGTTGCGCGGGACAGCTAGTGTTTTATAAAAGCAATAATAATATCTTAAAACAACTCACATAGCGCCATCTGATCCCGAACCAGGCAGAGCCTGTAACGGGGTAACCAGACAGTTGATAACATATGCTTCTAAATACATACATATTATAGATAATTATCACCCCGGGTGGGGATCGAACTCACGACCTCCCAACAAGCTAGTCAACTCTCTAAACTCTCATTTTTAGGGTTCCATAGCTAAAATGGCAAAAATGGAACCGTAATAGTTTCATCATATCCGTCTGTCTGTTTGTCCGTCCGTATGTCACAGGCATTTTACTCAAAGACTACACAATGAATATTGATTAAATTTGGTTAAAAGGTGTCTTCTGGTATCCGCTATTTAGTTTGATAGATAAATAATAAAAATAACTATTTTTAGAATTTTAATTGAAAAAAAAATGTGCTAACGTCAACGTGTGGTACATAATTCGACAGGTCTTTTAAAAACATTTTACAGTTTCTTTATTATTGTTTTTGATTAATTGAATATTTTTGAAATATTTATGCACAAAAATTATGCCCCTTATCTTTTGAACCGTGTGATCAAAAAATATAAAAAAGGTAGTGCTTAACAAATACTTTAAACTAAAATTTCGAATATGATCGGATATAAGTACCGTCACTGAGTTATTGGAGAAAAACTACGTTTCTCAACAGATGGGCGTAAGTGCCATGAACATACGCTCTTCTGCTAGTGTAATTATTCAAATCGGACCACCGTGCCGGTTGTGTAACATTTAACTATCCCAATAAATAATTCGGGTGACCGAAACCAGGCTTTATGTGACCAAAAACCGGCGATTTTATTAACAAGAGATTTAGCCAAGTCTAAAAAATAAATGTTAGGACGCTTAAGTGAGATAATTTATAAAGCGATTGCGGTTGAAAACGCGCTACCCCAACGCCTATGAACAAATTTTACACGTACCATCAGTAAATCTTCTGAGCACATATATTATTCCTAGGCTTTACCTTAAATGTACCAGCAAAATACAAATTTCTTTAATGGAATGCTCGATCTCGTCCCACATAGTAATTTCATTCCGTTTCACGGTGTTTAGAGATGAATTTCATCGAGACAGTTCGATCAAATTCTACGTTTGTTCTCAATGAACGCCAATGTTCTTTTGTCAAACGTATGTACGTACATTTGTATGATGAATGCCCTATTGTTATTGTTACAAGCAACCGATATTAAAGCCACAAGAATAAATAAAACTATACTTAGTTAATTACTTTTTCTAAACGGTCAACTCCACACTACGGTCTCACAAAGGTCTTATCTGTGTGGAACTCTACCCACCGAGGCAGGCTGGTTAGTTTAACTTAAACAACGTTACGGTTGCAAAGATTTCAAATATTTAATCTTGTTTATTATTGGACACGATTCTATATACCTATAAATTTTATAATCTATTCTTAAAATAATTGTGTTCTAGGGACCCCCTCCGTGTAACACTTTGATCGTCATTTCGGTACCTACCTTATTAAAACTTAAAAAAAATTAGTTGCTGTTGTACCCTGGGCAGCAACCTCTTCGCAGCAATATGATTGCGGTCAAGTAGCAGACCCACCGTGTTTGTACACAAACTTTTGGGTCTTGCAAGACCTAAGTCATTATAATTATCATCAATACTTAACTAAGTTTAATAATTATGTATGTATACAACGCCATCTTTGAGATACACTTCAACACAATAAATTATTGCCTTACTGCCACGTAAATCACATTCATGACAATGTCAATAAAATAAATTTGCATTTTAGTTTTCGTACATTTATTCATCGATTTAATTCTGCGTTATTCTTTATTTCATATTAGGTC
Organism: Herminia tarsipennalis; assembly: GCA_945859575.2. Taxonomy (NCBI): domain Eukaryota; kingdom Metazoa; phylum Arthropoda; class Insecta; order Lepidoptera; family Erebidae; genus Herminia; species Herminia tarsipennalis. The sequence continues at coordinate 23,235,177 of OX243834.2, read as the reverse complement.
ATAAAAAAATTAATTAAATTCGCCTATTAAGTTAACACAATATTTAATGAGGTAGTGCAACATTTGGTCAGGTAGTTATTATCATGTATTAATTAAAATGTCCTTCAACAAAATACTTATATTTTAACTTTCAATAAGAAGAAAACGGACTCCATGCAGAGCAGGCTCCCGAAACGAGCTTGGTTGTAATTAAATAATAACTCTTTGGAATTGTAGAAATACAAGTATCACATAATATCGAGAGCACAGAAGGCAACCTTGCACCCGCAAGCAGAGACAACGCACACGCCGCATGAACAAACTGCACCCCACGATGTAGTTTTCGATTGTAGTCCGTGAACAATGTCTATGCTTGCGTCGCGTCGTTCGAGTGAAGTACTCTTCAGTAATTCTTCTTTACTTCTTTATAGGTACGTACACAGAATATCGATATATTTTTTTTCTATACCACTAGAGTGATGATTGGCAAACAACGCTTTTTATTTAAGACATTAATTCGCTTTTACCCATTGTACACTTGCGCCAGTACCCTTCAACCAACCGAACAGTGATGTGTTAATGAAGAATGACTGGCACTGTAGTACTACCCCCCCCCCTCTCCCCCCAAAGACGGCCTATGACTTGAACCTATCAGCATATTTTTCTTTTTTCCTAGTATTAAACCATGTATTAGTATAATTCGTTTTTAACATAATATATCGGTTGGGTTTGACGGAACGTCTTACAAGTAGTTAGGTACCTACTATCGAATATTGATCCGATTTGATATTAAATAATAAAACATTCTTGAAAAATGTTTAGATCATTAGAGTACCTACAATTTATTTTATTCTTCACTTTCATTTTCCATTGGCTGAAAAAAGACTGTCCTACAACGATCGATTTAGTAGCTTCAATGATTTCATTATTTTTTATAGATTAAAAAACCATATTGATATTTTAATATAAATTAATAAATAGCTTTTACGCAATTTATTGTTAGCTCTTATTATATTTACTTAAATGTGTTTGTTGTCTTAACTTAACATTTGATATAGTTATGTATTATGTAAAAAACATACATATAAATATGAAAAAATATATAATAACGTCACAATACTATAAAATTGCTTTTGTGATAGGTAGGTAATTATTTCCAATATTTATTATTAGCTCAACAATGTTTTTAAGTGCTACAAATAAAAAACTTTATTTACGACATGCATAAAAATAACATATAAATAAATAATGTAACTTAATATACATTAACAAAAGAAATAACTGTAAAGATGTATTTTTATTTAGATATCAGTCTACCGAAAAATTTTATTATCAATAAAAAAATAAATACATACTTGGAATTCCGCAACGACTTGAATCAGGAATTAGCAATCCGATGTTAACATTCTAGGTGCAATTACATGCATCAGTAATATTACGTACACTATCACTTGCAAAAGTTTTCCAAATACGCACGGCGTAGACTCGAAATTCGGACGAGCGAAGAAAATACAAGTGTATGTAGCACGACAAAGTAGAGACGCGGACAAATCGAAACTGAAAACAATCGCTTAACGCTCGCGGCTCAGCGGCTGAGCGGCCGGCGGCGGTATCTTAGCACCGGCTACTACACGCGCACGAGGTCAATGTCGCACGCCAATCTGCACAATAGTATAAAATGTGATTCAATTCTAGGATCGTTCGTTGCATACACAGGATACTATACGTTTAAATTATTTCTAGTGAAGTTAACTATTAGCCTGGTTGTTAAACTTCAGTCGTTATTGCTTCATTCGTTTATTTTTTAATTAAAAGATGTCATTAAAAAATAAATAACAATGCACTCGGCTGTAGCACCACGAGAGGTGCAGTCAGTATTTTTTTTACAGCCGGAAGTTTATACACTATCCGATGTAAAAAAAATACGAAATGAAAACGAAAGCATAGCTACACTCTGTGGCGCGGTGGGAGTGTGTCCGACTGCTACGCAAGAGGTCGTGGGTTCGATCCCCACCCAGGACAAAACTTTGTGTGATGAGCACGATGGTTTATTCAGTGTCTGGTTGTTATCTGTAATATGTTTGTATTTAGAATTATATAAGTAAGTTTATCAGTTGTCTGGCTTCCATAGTACAAGCTATGCTTAGTTTGGGATCAGATAGCGTTGTGTGACTTGTCCCAAGATATTATTATTATTATTATTAATTAGACTGTAGTTATGCTTTCGTTTTCTTTTTTTTTATTCATATCCATGAATGCCCTAATAATACAATGAGACTGAGCATCATGATGTGTTATGCATCCTACATACAAAGCATCATGAAAGGTGTAATAATAATGTCATAGATTGCCCTCGGCCCGCGACCACAACCGGTGCCCATGTTTTAGAGAAATTCATGTGTTTATGGGGAACTGTTAATTTTATTGTTTGTTATCTCACTTAAGGCGTAGGTAGTGTATTTATTGTCATCTTGTTATTCACTAAACCCTTTTATCTTATCAACTATAACAAGATTAAAATAAAATTTTAAAACCCCTAACTAACAGGAGCTAAGTAACTTAAGAAAGTTGGTTCGGCTTCGGTTACTTACCTGCTAGTCCCCCTGACTAAAGTTATTTGATCGGTTTCAAAATGTTATTTGATACTTGTTTACGTCCGTTGGGGGAATTTTCAAAAATTTAATTTTGTTTTTTTTATTTGTAACTTTTTAGAGATTTTTTACTAAATATGCAACTTCGACTTATCCGTGTTAAGAGTGATTGCAACGGAAGTAATATATAATCCGATTTAATAATTAAAAAAAAAATGTATTTCGCCATTTTGTGGTGGCGGCCATCTTGCATTTCAAATTTGTCGTAGTGTTTATTATTCTACTAGTCAAGCCCTTTTATTTGATACTCATATTGAGGCAGTTGTGAAAAAAATGTAATTCACCATTTTGTGGTGGCGGCCATCTTAAATTAGAAATTGATCAAAACGTATAGTATTCTACTAGTCAAACCCTTTCATTTGATACTCATATTGAGAGAGTTGTGAAAAAATATGTAATCCGCTATTTTGTGACTCTCGACTAATTCACCTTTCAAACAAAAACAGCAAAATTAAAATTGGTTCATCCGTTCGGGAGCTATGCTGCTGCAGAGACACACACACACCCGTCGTTTTTGCGTTTGGGTTTAAAAAAAATGGTTAAACTCAAAACAGCTGTAATCAAGTGACAAAATAGTCTATTTATCTGTTATTTTTCTTAATAAATGTAACAAATAGTTGAGTTTTCGTATTAAATATGAAGTACCTGTTGATTAAACTACTTTTTTTATTTTACTTATTTTATTTTATCTACTACAATCTGCTATTTACCTATAATGACCTTTTAACCGTTGACGTTGGAAGGACTCTTTGGTAACAATAATGTCATGGAACGTCAACTTCTTATTATGTTTAAAGGTAGGACCAGGCTACTCATTGGTATTAAGATCTCTTCCGAAATCCTTATAGTTAAGTAATAACGAAGCGATATTGCTAAATTAGACCTTTGTGTCTACCCCACCTACAAAAGATACATCGCGTTAGGTATAAAATGAAAGGACTTAAACGCATGGGCACGGGTTAAAAAAGGATATCGTATATTTTATCACATTTTGTAAACATTTTTTTTTGCACTTCTTGTTCTCGTAGTCTTTATAGGTAAGTAAAACCTGTGATGATTAAAAACAATTGTGTATCGCAGTTGGGTACAAGTTTATATTTAAGTAAAACTTCTGCAATTTCTGAAATCATGAAAGGTATTCCGTGTTTAGTAAAGTATGGTATAATGGTATATAAGTATTATGATAATGTGGCGCGGTGGGAGTGTATCCGACTGCTACGCAAGAGGTCGTGGGTTCGATCCCCACCCAGGATAAAACTTTGTGTGATAAGCATGATGGTTTATTCTGTGCCTGGATGTTATTTATCTATAATATGTATGTATTTAGAAATATATAAGTATGTTTATCGGTTGTCTGGTTTCCATAGTACAAGTTCTGCTTAGTTTGGGATCAGATAGCTTTGTGTGAGTTGTTCCAAGATATTATTATTATTAAGAAAAAAAAAGTTCAACATTATTATCTTTTGTTCGTAGGTAGCAAAAAACTATTGAAGAGCCGACATCACGTCAATGCAGGAAACTGTCCGCGACTGTCATATCATAACTGTTTCGATAGTCTGTTCCAAAAATACTTATACATTTTAGTATATCGTGACGTAATCTAGTGAAATATTCAGTTTATTGCGTAGGTATTGTGATTCCACCTTTGGAACACGATTCGATGTGAATATTTTCACAGCAGGTAGATATTTTTGTGACGAGAATGCTTTACGAGCTTACATAGTAAAACTGTCATAACTATATAAATAGATTAGCTTCCGCCCGCGGCTTTGGCCGCTTTAAGTTTGAACTGCCATTTCACCCTTTTAAAGATTTGCTTTAGGCTTTGTAGTGAATGCACTGGACTGGTTTGTTTTCACAGGCATATTTCGCCTAGCTTCCCCACGGCACGGGTATTAAATATATACCTAGTCTAGCCATAAATATTGTTACGAAGAAAAAACATTTTTTTTTATTGCAAATAATATTTATTACTTTTACAGTGTGTTAGTTTAATACATAAATAAAAAACAATTCAAAATATAAAAAGCTTATTCGAAGTGGTCTCCATTGGCTGCAACACAGTTCTTTAAACGTTGAGGCCAGTTATCAATAGAAGCACACACTCTTTCCATGGGAAAATTCTTCACTGCCAATCGTATGTATTGTTTTAGGGACTCCAAATTATCATGGCGTTTAGAGCAAGCCATACTCTCTAAAACTGACCATAAATCATAATCCAGCGGATTAAGATCGGGACTAGACGACGGCCAGTCTTCAGCTCTGATGAAGTCCGAAACGTTCACTTCCAACCAAGACTGCATGGACCGAGCTTTATGACCCGGCGCTGAGTCTTGTTGGAAGGACCATACTTGGTTATTGAACATGGTGTTGTTAAGGGGTTTAACTACCTTCTCAAGAATGGTATCTTGATACACTTGTGCCGATGTTTTGATACCTTTTTCACAAAAATATGGCTCAGTCACTCCTTCATAGCTAACACCCCACCAAACCATCACTGAAGTCGGATAATGCCCACGTTGCACTCTGTCGACTAATTGGGAAGCTTCCTTAGAGCTTTGAGCATAAATACGGTCATTTTGTTTGTTAAAATGTTGCTCAACTGTAAAGATTTTCTCATCCGTAAACAAAATTTTTCTGTGACCTCCCTTTGCGTACCGCTTCAGTAGTTGCTTCGATTTTACCACCCTGTTCTTTTTTAAATTATCAGTTAAAAAATGACCAGTGCGTCTCTTATAGGCTGCAAGTCCTAAGTCATCTTTTAAAATGCGTGACATGGTTCTGGGTGCTATCTTCATCTCCCGAGATAAAATCTTTTGCTTTCGGACAGGATTTCTTCGAATTCTTTCCCTTACTGCTTTGACCACCATTTTCGTACGAACACTACGTGGACGGCCAGATCTTTTTCTGTCACAAACAGAGAAGGTCTCATTGTACCTATTAATAGCCCGGTACACAAACATTTGACTAATACCAAGCGTATGGAGAGTTTTAAAAATTACATTCGGCTCCATACCAACTTTGTGTAATGCAATCACAGCGATTCGGTTTTCTTTATCACCCCACTCCATTTTAATATAGCAAAATATTGTACAATGTATTGGCGCCAAAATTAGAAAATACAATGAACAATCGCATATTGCATAGTTTTTTAAAACTATGATATCTCCTAAGATATTCATTGAAATCAAATGAATTAAGAGCAGTTTGGTTCAAAATAAAATATTTGTAATGAATAAAGTATTTTTTTAGACAAGGATTAATACCATGTTTATTTAAAGGCTTTCGAAAATAATGCATTATTTTAGAACAAAACCTTGTGTAACTTTATACCACGAGGACATATTATTTCTCGCGGAGTACAAGGAAGTACCCGTCCGTTTACGCAGTCCCTCTATTTGCAACATGTATCATTGCTGCTCCGGTCTTCTTCATCATAGCGTGATGTAATATAGCCTATAGCCTTCCTTATTAAATGGGCTATTCAATATAAAAATAACATTTTTTTTCAATTCGAACCAGTAGTTCAGAGATTTTCGCATTCAAACAAACAAACTCTTTAGCTTTATAATATTTATAATAATAATATTTTTTTATATCTAAATTTAATGAAAATGTTATGTTATAAAGTTGGAATAAAGATGATAAAAATAATAAAGATATTAATTAGTTCAAGACAAGATTATTGTCACTGCAAATTTCGTCAAATTCCGGACGCTTTTTTAATAAGTTTAGAAACGTAGAATTTTGTTACTGAGGTTTTAAATCGTAATGTCCTTTTGTCCATTTGTTACTGTGCCAAGCCCAAGAAAGGAATGTCCTCGTCGTCCAGTATTTGGCTCGATCTTAATTATGACAATAGGAAGACACTTCAAAGTTTCTAAACTATAGTATAGTGGTATATAAACAACAATAGACAAAAATAATATAAATTCAAGATGCTATAAAAGAAAAAAAATAATTGAAAAATAAATTTAAAAATTAATGACTTACAACAAGATATAAATTACGTTTAACGAACACAAGCAAAATGTAGCATTTTGTTACTAACGTGACTTTTTCTCAGGAAGCTTTTCAAAGCAAACATAATACAATAACTTTAACAAGTTTTTATTAAGATCTCCTCATCGAAAAATAAATAACCAAAGTGCTCAACGCTTCATTGAATTAATTAATGTTTTTTTTTATTGAAAACTTCGTTAGCGGCGTTGTATACTTTTTTGGTATAGGTTAGGTAAAATATATTAAACTCGCATCAGGGTTATGTTACCCTGTTCGCAAATTCGTAGATCATGTGACCCTGATCGAAAATTCGCAAGACGGACGAAGAGCAATGAAAAACTGCTACAATATCATTATAATACGAAGGTAAATTTCGCCAGCATCTACAATGTTATTATAGCTCAGGTGGGAAATCGGGCGGTCCAGAATCCAGAAGACGAGTTTGAGACCGAGTAACGATAATTTTTCCCCTTTATTATTTTAATTTTTGATTTATTATTTCCTATTAAATAAATAAATATTATTAATTTTTTTCTCGTATGTAATTTTGCAGAGAGATAAACTTTTTAATTGTCATATCGTTGTCATTGTCATTTTTTAAATTGTCATGTCTGTGTACAATAGTGCAATAGATGAATATTGTATTTAAACACATAAATGATGGTACTTTAGTACTGATAAAAAAAATATAAATATATTCCAACAAAAGAACTAACCTAACCATTCCAAAATATTCAAAATTGCACAACGTAAACTTCGGCACAAGTTTTCACTTGTGCCGAAGTGCAATCCGTTTATTTTTTAATTAAATACGTACTACTCTGTCAAAAAAGTACCCGGAAACGATCAGTAATATACAAAATATTAGTTTTTCATTAACATTTATTTTATCGCCTTCAAAGTATGCTCCTTCAAAAACGATACACTTACGCCAACGAATAATCCAATCCTCAAAACATTTTAAACGCTTTTAGGTTTAAAGATCATTATTATTTGTTTAACATCAGAACAAAAGAAAAAACAGTTCACTTAAACTGAAATACAATAATATTAAAAATAATATTCTAAGAGTTTACTTTTGTTTAAGAGCAAGCTATTATAATCTTTTATATTGTTTGGTAAATTATTATGCAGCTGTGCTGCTTCGAACAATATCGTCGTATTTTAATTTGTTTTTTGTTTTTATTTCTTAAACTATGAATAGCTACTTTTTTAGTTAACTGTATATATGTTTAAACAGAATTTGTCATCTTTTACTTATAAGCAGTGTTATGAATGTAAAGTTGTTATATATTTAGTAATTGTCTTTTGTTATATAATTGGTTTGTTGGCGTTAGAAAAAGGTAATGAAATAGTGCCTTGATTATTTTATTTTGTAGAGTTACCGCGGGTGAACCCCAAACTTCTATTAACTATTCTAAATATGGCTTTACATTATCATGTAATTTTTTCATCTATCCACAATTTAAGATATTTTTCTAGTTTAGAAATGCGTATAGTCTATTTATGATTAAAGGATTACTCCTTTAATCATAAATAGTTTATGGTATATAGATAAATTTTGTATCTCTCTAAAATAAATTTTCCTTTTATTTGTAATTAAATCAGTTATTAGTCTTTAAAGTAGTAATTAGATTAAAGGATTACTCCTTTAATCATAAATAGTTTATGGTATATAGGTAAATTTTGTATCTCTCTAAAATAAATTTACTTTTATTTGTAATTAAATCAGTTATTAGTCTTCAAAGTAGTAATTAGTATTACTCAATATTAACTACAAGTGTTCATAAGTATATAAAGTGAGTCATCTCTGAAAAACACACAAACTTGCCGATCATCACTGCCGCCAACGGATGAATTTTTAAAAGCTCATCTTAAAACCTGGGAAGTATTTGACTTATTTGATACTAACTAAACTCTACAAGCACATAAATACATGTCTCATCTGTGCATGAGCTTCGTCATTCTCTCACTGGCACCAGTTTTAACTCTTTCTGCTTGACAAATTGTGGAAGCTGACTTGGACTTGGAAGCACAATTGGCCCCACACACTCGATTACACACAAAATTACGATACAATTAGGCAACGAACAGCATAATAATACCTACTATTTATATCTAAAACTGTGTATGTTAATCTTCAATAGTTTATTAATTCCTTGTTATTGAATCTTATTTAAATTCTACCCCTTCTCATTTTTATTGCTAAAACTTTTTTCTTTCTTGTTTAGCTTACTTAGCTTTGTTTATTGTTTTACAGGAGTCTAGTGGACAAATCTACAGCTATGACAATGAGTACTCACATCATGTCAAAATGGAAAACAAGCTGAAGTTAGCGTTACTTGAGTGAAAAAAATGCAAAGAAGACAACATGCAGCTATTAACAGAGTGCTCTGAATGTGAAGAGGAAATTGTGAGGATCAATCAGAAAATAGGTGACCAAAAAAAACAACTGATAGACCTGCACATCGAAACTTTGGATATCAATGATCAGCGTGATCGTCTCGAAGTGGAAGTGAAAAGTTTTGGTAACTGCGGTGACATCTATACAAGCTCTGTTAGCCATAATGAAGAAGTGGAACACCAACTTTAAGAACAACTCTTTAGAAGAAACAATACAGGCGACAAACAGGCAAGCAACTCAAAATCTCTTTAGTGAACTCTTAGGTGTTAAATGTGCATTAATGAATCTCGATGAACTTAGTAAAGTGCCTCCGACTGCATGAAATTATATAACTATGTAGGGGATCATGATTCCATCTTTTTTGTGCAGGCGGGGTTTTTATTTTTATAATTTATTTTTTTATTTAATACCTTTTAGTAGTTGTTGGATGTAACCGACGTAACAACTTACTTTTACCACAGCTATTGTCAAATATTAAAAATTGAAAAAATAATCGTTGCTAATCTACTTTTTTAGTATTACAGTCATAATCATGTTATACCTTTTTGAAATGCTTAATGCTGCCCTTTAATTTCATATCCATGTTGCAGTACTCAAAACAACTTTTTTTTTCACACCTTTTTATTTAGACATCCCACAGCCGCCATGTTTATTTTTTCAAACGTCACAAATCTAAGAACACTTGGGCGATCAAGACAAATCTAACGACGTCTTAATTGTATAAATCCGTTCAGTGGATTGTGAGATATCAGGTAATAAAGAATATTACATACATACATACCAGATACGTGCGAAAAACAAAACCCTTCTTTACATTCGGGTAACAAAAAAACTACGGTTATAGTTGTATTCCTGTCATGAACAAATATTTGCCAGCAAATTGATGTATGACCAACATACTCAGGAGCTCAATGCTCAAATCACTAACTTACACTCTCGCCTGTCATCACTCATACTTGAACATGAATCAGAAACTCTACAATATACTCTCAAGTATGAGGAAGAAGCCCAAGTAGCAATAGAGGATATGGATCAATTAACTTCTCTTATCATAAACAACCTTTGCTATAACTGCTCGTTACCACAGTCTGTTTCACCCACAAATAATGTAAATACACTCACAAATACATTATGTTTGCAGAACAGTACTAACAGTAAGTCTGATTGTGACTGTAGATTATTAAATACTCGACAACCTTTAGCTGAACCTGTTACAGAAAAACGAATTGTTATTTTTTCCGACCAGTTAAGAATAGATTTTGGAAAGTTAATTAAGGGTTATTCAAATTATAAGGTTACAAATTATTGTTCACCGGGAGCTAAGTTTAGTAGTTTAATAAGAAAATTACATAGCATTAGTTTTGATGATCAATCAACAGTTATAGTATTATATGGTGACAGCTACTCAGTCACCAAGAGAGATATATTTTTTTTTAATTACGACTCGCGCATTTGGGTACAAGCCCTGTGTCGCCGGGTACTTTACAAACATACATGTCACGGACACAAAGTACACCCAGACTCGGAACAACAATTTGTGGATCACACAAAGTGGTGTCCCGTGTGAGAATCGAACCCAAGACCTCTTGCGTAGCAGTTGGACACACTCCCGCTGCGCCACAGAGGCAGTCAATGTACTTGTCTACTATATTTATGCGACAGGTTGGTAAATTGTTAGCATGTAATATATACGCTGACCTTGGTACAATTAGTGTATCACAGCAATCAGTTAGTTCTATCAATTCTTCTAAGATCATTATTGTAACTCCTAGTTTAAACTAGTTAATGAGACAACAGATAAGCAAACATATGGTCGAACCATAGTACATCAGGGCTCTATATTCAGGGCTTATCTGGCATGATTCAGGAAATAGAATTATTTTTAAAGACCCACCATGTTGATATTTTTTGTGCTACAGAACACTGGTTAAAAAACCATGAACTGATTTTCAATAATGAATATTATAGTATGGTAAGCATGTTCTTAAGGAAGAAGGCTATACATGGTGGCTCTATGATTTTTGTTTCTAATAGTGTGAATAGTAAAAAACGTAAAAATATTGTAGCTCGTTCTGTCGAGCGTACTGTAGAACTATCTTGTGTAGAATTAAATGAGCATATTGTTGTTTGTGTCTACCGTCCACCACAGATTGACTTTAATTTATTCGAGACTTTAATGGAAGATGTACTGACGTTTTGCAAGTGTCAATAGTTAGCAAATTGAATTTAAACCACTCATTGAGGAGATCTAAGTCCTTTTGAGCATCGGTACGTATAGCGTGCATACATCAAAATAAAAAGACATATGCAATTCGCGAAAAGCATCAGGTAACCCGTTTAGTTTAGTTTTGTTTATGTCATTGATGTATTTAAGAAGCATCAATGGGCCAGTTATTGAGCCTTGAGCTATTCCCAAAGATAGTTTTCGAGAGGGACTTGTGTATTTATCGATTTTTACAACTTAACATCTATTTTGTAAATATGACTCGAACATGCTGTATACTACTTTTCGGAATTGAGTTCAGTCTTCGCCACAAATTCTTCTTCATGTCTTCTACCGAATGAAAACGTACACCACAAAGTGGTTATTAGAGTTAAGGATCAAGAAAAAGTTGGCTAGAGCCATATCTGGTAAATTAGGTATTTGCTTTTGAGGGTTTACGTTGAGTTTTTGGCCAAAAATTCGTTTTTGTGCGTCGTATATCGTATTGCAAAATCCAAGATTTTTTTTTCACAAATCTGACCTTTTTCGTCGAACTTGCTCTATAAAGGCCGCATAAAATTCAAATAATATTCTTTATTTACCGTTTAACCTTTAGGCAAGAATTTCGAGTGCCCCACATCGCGATAATCAAAGAAAACTTTGATGACTTTGATGACTTTGTCTTTTGATCGACTTTGGCGTGGTTTTTTTGTTTTCGGTTCCTTTGGAAGGCGCCACTGCGAAGTTTGTTGAATAGTTTGCATTTCAAACTCGTTGTCACCAGTAACAATGCGTTTCATGAAAGTTGGGTCGGAATTGACTCGTTTTAGCATGTCCTCAGCGACAGCATGGCATGTTTTTAGAGAAAATTCAGGTCTTTTGGGACTACCCGAGCGGCAACTTGTTTCATACCCAATTGATTATTAAAAATGGTGCGGATTGACTTGTGAGACAAAGAAAGTTCATTCAAGTTTGAGAGTTATAACTAAAACTTGAATTTTGATTGAACTTGCGATGTTAACTTCAGTTGAAGACGTTGATGGCCTACCAGAGCAAGGCAAATCTTCCATCACATCTGGACCGCTTTTAAACGCATTGTACTACTTATAAACACGTGTTTTTTAAAAAGTCAATTCATAAGCTTTCTTTTACATTTTCAGGGACTCTTGTCTTAAGTTTTGCATCGCCAATAGTATTTCGTGTTAAAATTCCATTGGCGATACAAAATTTAAGACAAAAGTTAATCTTAAGTTTTGAATCGTCAATGGATTTTTTTTTCGATGTTTTGTCCAATAAAAAATTCGGAATACAAAGAGTACTGTGTTTAAACTAAAAAAACAGATGCAACTGAAACTTTGCGCCAAAATGGAAAACAGTTGTATGACTCATAACAACAATTTGTGGGTCACACAAAGCGGTGTCCCGTGTGGGAATCGAACCCAGAACCTCTTGCGTAGCAGTCGGACACACTCCCACCGCGCCACACAGGCAGTTAATGTTCTTGTCTACTATATTTAAACGACAGGTTGGTAAATTATTAGCTTGTAATATATACGCTGACCTTGGTACAATTAGTGTATCACAGCAATCAGTTAGTTCTATCAATTCTTCTAAGATCATTAATGTAATTCCTAGTTTAAACTAGTTAATGAGACAACAGATAAGCAAACATATGGTCGAACCATAGTACATCAAAATATTCAGGGCTTATCTGGCATGATTCAGGAAATAGAATTATTTTTAAAGACCCACCATGTTGATATTTTTTGTGTCACTGAACACTGGTTAAAAAACTATTAACTGATTTTCAATAATGAATATTTTAGTATGGTAAGCATGTTTTTAAGGAAGAAGGCTATACATGGTGGCTCTATGATTTTTGTTTCTAATAGTGTAAATAGTAAAAAACGTAAAGATATTGTAGCTCGTTCTGTCGAGCGTAGGTACTGTAGAACTCTCTTGTGTAGAATTAAAGGAGCATATTGTTGTTTGTGTCTACCGTTCACTACAGATTGACTTTAATTTATTCGAGATTACAATGGAAGATGTACTGACGTTTTGCAAGTATCAATAGTTAGTAGATTGTATTTAAACCTTTACAGTGAGGAGATCTAAGTCCTTTTGAGTATCGGTACGTATAGCGTGTATACATCAAAATAAAAAAGGCATATGTCATTCGCGAAAAGCATCAGGTAACTCGATAAATTTAGTTTTGTTTATGTCATTGATGTAAATAAGAAGCATCAATGGGCCAGTTATTGAGCCTTGAGCTATTCCCAAAGATAGTTTTCGAGAGGGACTCGTCTATTTATCGATTTTTACAACTTAACATCTATTTTGTAAATATACCTCGAACATACTGTATTGACATTACTTTTCCGTAATTGAGTTCAGTTTTCGCCACAAATTCTCCTTTATGTCTTCTACCGAATGAAAACGTACACCACAAAGTGGTTATAAGAGTTTAGGATAAAGAAAAAGTCGGCTAGAGCCATATCTGGTAAATTAGGTATTTGCTTTTGAGGGTTTAGGTTGAGTTTTGGCCAAAAATTCGTTTTTGTGCGTCGTATATCGTATTGCAAAATCCAAGATTTTTTTTTCACAAATCTGACCTTTTTCGTCGAACTTGCTCTATAAAGGCCGCATAAAATTCAAATAATATTCTTTATTTACCGTTTAACCTTTAGGCAAGAATTTCGAGTGCCCCACATCGTGATAATCAAAGAAAACTTTGATTACTTTGATGACTTTGTCTTTTGATCAACTTTGGCGTGGTTTTTTTGTTTTCGGTTCCTTTGGAAGGCGCCACTGCGAAGTTTGTTGACTAGTTTGTATTTCAAACTCGTTGTCACCAGTAACAATGCGTTTCATGAACGTTGGTTCGGAATTGACTCGTTTTAGCATGTCCTCAGCGACAGCATGGCTTGGTCTTTTGGGACTAGACAAACGGCAGCTTGTTTCATACCCAATGGATTATTAAAAATGATGCGGATTGACTTGTGAGACACAGAAAGTTCATTCAAGTTTGAGAGATATATCTCAAACTTGAATTTTGATTGAACTTGCGATGTTAACTTCAGTTGAAGACGTTGATGGCATACCAGAGCGAGGCAAATTTTCCATCACACCTGGACTGCTTTTAAAAGCATTGTACTACTTATAAACACGTGTTTTATAAAAAGTCAATTCATAAGCTTTCTTTTACATTTTAAATTTTGCATCGCCAATGATATTTCGTGTTAAAATTCCATTGGCGATACAAAATTTAAGACAAAAGTTAATCTTAAGTTTTGAATCGTCAATGGATTTTTTTTTTCATTGTTTTGTCTAATAAGAAATTCGTAATACAAAGAGTACTGTGTTTAAACTAAATAACAGATGTAACTGAAACTTTGTGCCAAAATGGAAAACAGTTGTGCCTACCTAATAATAAAAAATAAAAATTTAATTTCGAACCATAAACTGATTATCCATTCCCTTTTTTGACTCAATGTATCTAAATTGATTTCAGTAACATAAGTCTCGTAACACAAGCAATATTTAAAATTATCAAAGCTCCAAAACGAAAAGGACCAAAAAAAATATTTAGTTTTAAACTCCGCGTAAATTAATTTTTGTCTATTTTTAATTGCCGTGATTAGTTTTAATTTGTACTCAGCCGATTTGAATGTTTGCAAATGTTAAGCAATTTATGTAGGTTACTGAAGAAAACATAAGTTCGATTACGTCACGATACGTGGGTTTTGCACGATTCGTAAATTATCCGTAGATTAACTAAAATGTACCACAAGTTTATATGAAATAGAATTCATGTGTCGTGGCCCGTGGGAAAAAGTGGCCGTGGTTTATTATAATAACAAGTTAATTTTAACGTAAGCTGCAACTAAGCACGCGTTGACCCCTTCACTTATGAGATTTTTTAGGTACAAATTTTATATTTTTGTGTTTAATTGACTTTATCTAAAACGACAACCTACGCATTTGGGTACAAGCTCTGTGTGCTGTTTTGGGGCTTTACAAATAAACAAATAACAGACACCAAAGCACGTTCACACTCAAAACAAATACATATGTTTCACTTAAAGTTTTGCCACGTAGGAATCGAACTCTTGACTACTCGAGCAGCAAAAAGTGACAGGCTTGTTGTTGAAAGGTGCGGTGGTATTACATACAATATTATCATTATCACTGTGACACCAACACCACCGATTCCATAATACATACCTAAGACCAATTAAAAAATATCTTAAGGACTGTCACGCCACAGATCGCTTCAAAAGTATACTTTTTTAATATTCGGAGATCAACTACCTCTTGAAGCATTTAAAAACCGAGTCTCCAGAGTAGGTACCTGTTCACCGTGAGAGATGTGAGATTCGATTTATGAGCAATTCACCGAAGCAAGTGTGGCAAGTTTGTACAACACATGCCCAAATACGCAAACTCGACACCGCACGAAAGACCCGCGTTATTACTGCATCTATAATTGGGGTAGACGACTACAATGAAAATAAATTATTAAACACTAATCTGGCAATAATTCTCTGCAACAAAATAATGCTCTGAACAAATAAATATGTTTAAGAATTTATGGTCATTAAAATAATACTAACATCCTAATCGTAAAAAAAGTCAGACGTTTTAAGAGCATTTTAACAAGCGAATGTTTTGTCTTTGTTACTCATTCAATTTTCAAAATAAGAGGAACGCAATATATTTCCCAGTTAAAATGCTCTTAAACGCCTCCTAACTAAACATAAGTAAGGGCCTAAAAGTACTCATAAATGACTTGCACCTGACGTCTCGCAGTTGCCTGTGACACTGTGACATTTTGTATGGATTACCATACGGTAATCCAATCCATACAAAATTTACTGAAGGTAGTGTGAATGTATCATCTTGACGTTTCATGATTTGATTTGATTTGACTTGACGGTCATATAACCTATTATATCTACTGTGATAATTACTAGTAACTAGATACGTACACTATAAAAAAATGTTCCATTGGACAAAAAATGTGAGTCTGTTTAGTGAAAGTTTGTAAAGGATGATTCGAGTAGTAGTTTCCTATGCCTTATTAAAGTGGTACAAACCTATTAGTCAAAAGTGGGTAAATTGTCCTGGCAGACATTTTTACTGTGATAATCAAATGAAACAAGAGGCATACTTTTGAAAATATATTCTGGTGTTTTATGCATTAAACAAGTTGTAATCATACACGATAAAAACTCTTTGATTTAGAGCTGTTTTCAAAAGGATGATTTGTTTCAAGAGAGTAGAAAAGTGTAAAAAATTATAATATCTACTTATACTAATATTATAAAGCGGAAGAGTTTGTTTGTTTATTTGTTTGTTTGTTTGTTTAAACGCGCTAATCTCAGGAACTACTGGTCCGATTTAAAAATTTATTTTTTTGTTGGATAGCCAATTTATCAAGAAAGGCTATAGGCTATATAACATCGCGCTACGACTAATAGGAGCAGAGTAGCGACGAGAAATGTTGCAAAAACGGGGGAAATTAACGCATACGAAGTTGCGCGGGACAGCTAGTAATTCATATGGCTGCTCTAACTAGGCTGCTGCGTTCGTTTTCTGTTTATTCAGACTAGGTTTATGTACCAGTTTAGAAAAAACATATTGATGTGACGGCCAATCATAAAAGCAGTTTTTTAGTCTTGAATAGCTGCGATCCACATCTTCGTCCGCGTGCAATCAAATGAATATTTTGGAAGGTTAAAGTATACTAATTACTTCTTATAATACGCCAAAGTAACGAAAGTAAGAAACCCATTAATACGAGCCCGCTGTGCCTCTGAGCTTCTGTCACAGGATTGTTGTGCGTCTCTTGCACCCCTAGCTATTCGATTCGACCCCAAGAGACACACAATTTTAATTACCATATAAAAATGTATTTTTTGAATTAATAGCAATACAACACTTAACATTTTTACAAAGTAGGTATGTTTTACATAAAAACATTTATCGCTATAAAAACTAACTCATTCCTGAGACTTAAGCTATCTCAATACCAAATTTCACTTCAATCGGTTCAGCAGTTGCGTGAGAACGTAGTAGATAGTAATAGACAGACAGAATTATTTTAACATTTTTTTAAATATTAGTTTTGATTAGTTTTCCCCGCGGCTATGCCCCCGTTAAGTTTGAAATTTGAAGTTTTGCATTTTTCTCGATATTTTTTACAATTAATACTAAGATTTTAACGAAAGCTGGAATTGGTACAACCGTTCGCAAGTTTTGCGCTTAGAAACAGATTTGGCGGTTCATTTGTTTCAGTCTTTTCTTTTTTTTGCAAAATATTTATACTTATTCAATAATTAGCTGTAATATGGGTATATGTAATATTTAAACACATATAGTTTTTACATTGTAAGTGGATGCATCTACTACGTTATTTAAAAAGAAGAGTACATGAGATTAGATATATATAAGGATAATATATCTAATCTCATGTACTCTTTTTTTAATATTTTTATCTCTTGTTTTTGCATCAGTCCTTTATTATGGTGTTCAATATAATTGTGGCAGCTAATAAATATTGTAAACATTGGCAATTTGAAATATATATTTTATATAATATTTTATAATTAAAACTTTTTTTTTTTTTTTAACAACAATTATAATTAAATTTTCACATGTATTTAATAAAAAGCTATTATTTCAAGCTAACGTTATCAATAATCATTTAATTTTTTTTTATTTGTATGTATAAATATAGATGAAACTAATAATAATATTTTTTTAAATAAAAAACTATTAAAAAATTATTAAAAAAAATATTAAAAACTATAACCCTAGTTATAGTTTTTAATTTTTTTTTTAAACTTTTTAAAACATTACTATTACACATTATATATATAAAGTCATGTTGACTGTTTTATTATAAAAAGGTTTCAAAAGATTGTTTAATGTAGTTTGGTATACGAGCTATTGTTAAAACTTCTACTTGTTTAATTCAGATGTTTTCTGTTCTTATATAAACTAGTGATTAAAAATATTATGAAGATTTTTCATCCTAGGCCAGATTTTTACTCTTCATTTTTTTTTTTAATTTAGTTATAAGTTAAATAACTCCGTAATAAATTCATAAAATCTGTGAATTGTCGGTAGAGCTGAAAACAAAATCCGATAGAAAATAAAACTGGATTGCGGCACATTCGATTGAGATTGAGACCCTGATGTACTTAGACCGTACCAGTTGTACTTTGGGCACTCTAGGATTAGATTAAGATAAATTCTAGCAGTTGGTGTCTGGAATTATTTTTTAACACGTGTATTCAGCAATTAAATTATATAAACCTTTATCCTAATTAACAGAAATATGTTTCTATTTTATACCTTTAATGATAAAAATATAAAACCTTTGTCTTGTACACAGTAGTGTCCAAGGTACATCAGCTGTTGGAAGGGCAGGTCCAATTTAATTTAAAAACTTTTTTATATCTTTGAAAATTACAGTTACCTTCTTCTAACTACGCTATATGTTACCTACATATCCTGAGGTTGGAACAGAAAACAAAAATGTCTTTTGCAAATGTATATCGTGACAAATAAAAAGTCAAATTAAACTCAAAAAACGAACTTTTCGAGAATTCTTAAATTACTTTTTCTACCGTCACTAATGCGGCGCATGTAAATTACTCACTGGTACAACTAATTTCATGTTAGTGTTGTCAAAGAATGCTTTGAATACTATAGCCAATATTTACTAAAGTGTAGGAGTTTTCGTAAAACGAAGGTTCTACAAATCTCTTGTAAAATAGTTAATGTAATGTGTTGGTACATAACGACGTTAGAATTTTATTACAAGTGGTATAAAGTAATTCCTATCTAAGTACCTACTGCTTGCTGGGTTTTACTTTTTTGTAAGATAATTGTGTATTATTATATTACGTAATCATCAAATTATAGAGGTTGTCTGCCTAACGAATGTTACTTTAATTTATAGTTAGGTAGGTACGTTTATATAACAACAATATTTTGAGATAACTGATACAACGATATCTGATTTCAAACTAGGCAGAACCAGTTTAATGGCAACCAGCCGATTAAAATTTTGATTTTTGAATATATATCAAAATACATACCTATAACTTAAAGATAAGTTATACCCAGACACAGATTAAACCATCGTTTTTATCCCGGGTGGGGATCGAACCCACGACCTCCAGCTTAGCAGTCAGGGTCACTAACCACTAGACCAACAGGCCAGTCAAAATGTAAATATTACATCGTAGTCTCTTTATCTATATACATATATACGCGTTTGTGCGTCGAAATATTCTTCCCATCGATGTCGACTGGTAACGTATCAAGAAGGCTGGCAGCATTGCCACGTTGAATGACAATGCTTATTTTTTGTGCAAAGAAAAAAACAGCCCTCTGGTCACGTGAAGAGGAAAGATTTGATTGTTTGTTTGCATTGAATAGGCCCCGAAACTACCCTTAGAGATCCCTACGTAAATTATAATACTGTTACTCAAAGTATATAAAACTACGATATGGGACTCGTATGAAGCCGGGGATGGCAGCTAGTACTATATAATATATGTAGAGACTTGATATATAGAGAAAAAAACCTTCATTTTTTTGTGCATTCCACTTGAAGTTAACCCTCGTCCTTATTAATTAAATACAAAGGTACAGTTACTAGGTACTTAATTGCACAATAAATGTTTAAGACAACTTTCATAAATAACAGACAACGTGATCGATATAATGACTAGTTCGGTAATATAAACAATATTATTGTACAATGTAGGTACTTCATTTAGTAGAGTTATTAATAGTCCAGACAGGTAACAGGTAAGGAAAAGGTTTTTCATTGCACATAACAGCATTTGCGCTAGGTTTTTTCAAATTCAAATTCAAATTCTTTATTAGACACACAGAAAAATAACAAACAATATAACATAATACATAGTAATCGTGTACAAAAGCGAGCTTAACTCAATATTGAGTTTTCTCCCAGCAAACCTTGGAATAGTACAGGAGAATGTAATTATTGAGAATAGTTTAAGTACAATAAAATTAAAAATTGTAAACGTATAGAAATATGATAAATAGTACATACTTAAATATATATAAGACACGTGTATGAATATATATACTACAATATATACATAGGATATCTACATATAAATGGGCTTAAACCTACATATAATAATATTACATAAATAAATACTATAATATATACTTATGTACTTAAATAGAGAGAAAATGTTCTTTGGTTTTTTTTCTTAAAAATGTTAATAGAGAGACTGTCACGTAAGGAATGAGGAAGAGAATTCCATAGCCGTACTGCTTTTATTGTTAAGGAGCTGTCATAACAGCTGGAGCTGTGAGCATGAGTGTGTAATATAATAAATCTCGGTTCCGTATAATTAAATATGACATGCTTTGAGCATTTGTTAAGTTAAATTTGTTGTGAGTTGAAGTTCGGTGTAATTATTTTAATTTATGTTACATTTTATGGGTTTCCTTCCATTTAAGATACTATATTATTTAGAAAATAAAATAACCATAATCATTGACTCTTTCGATTAATATCATAAAAATACTGGATGTTTCTTTTTCCTATTTTACGGGTTCGATTTCCAGTCCAGACAGGCGGTTATTTAAAAATCTTTGAATGCAGCTCAAATTGTTTTTAGAATCAAAATGAAGTATTCATTAAGTAAAATGTTCTATCTACAATATTTTTGGATAGAACTTCCTCCGTGTGGCGTATGGCACTTCAGGAAACTTGGCTTTTGCCAGACGACATACAATAGTGTTGTTAAATAAAACCTTTCTTGTGATAAGTGTGTACATGCCTGTTGACGTGATTGCGAACTTAGCGGATTTCACTGACATTTTGAGTTTGATATGTGCTATTAAAGATTCTTGTGCCGTTGACTGTGTATATATGTTAGGGGGATTTTGTAACGAACTATTAAATTTATGTGAGGAGCAAAAATGGAAATGCATTGATTTTAAAAAGTTTGGTTATCTGTCTGAAACATGTACATTCATATGTGAGGCTCATGGTACTAAGCGATGACTTGATCATTGTCTTGTTACGCAAGCCGCTGTAAAGTCAATAAATATTAAATATATGTGTTAAATGATGTTTTGTGGTCAGACCACTATCCTTTAGTCATAGAGTGTGACTCGAGCAAATTGAATGATGTTAACAATGTCTGTACTCTGCAAAACCAAATAATCTGGGGGGAGAGATCACCTCATCAAATAGACATATATACGAACGAACGTCATAGATGGCTACGACTTATAAATTTTCCTTCCGAATTAGGTAGTTGCTGTGATAAAATATGTAGTGATCTTTCACATAGAGATAACATAGGGACTTTATAGAAATATTGTGAGAGCCTTGACAGAGGCTGCTGAGGTGGGCCGGGAAAGCAGTAGATATGGAAGACGGAAAGTTGTAATGGGTTGGAACAAGTATGTAGCAGAGGCTCGTGAACAAGCTAGGCATAAATTTATATTGTGGAATTGGTGTGGAGCCAGGTAAGATCGCTAATCTTTTTATGGACCATTTCCAAGTAAAATATCCGCTTGGAAAATCTAAGCTGATGCTTGATGTTAGGGCTGGTGATGAATCGACTATAAATTTTAAAGTCTAAAGATATTACTAGGATTATAAATTCTATGAGGAAAGGCAAATCCCTGGGACACGACGGCCATTGAGCATCTTCGGTATACGGGCCCTCACTTGCCCAGAGTATTGTCGATGCTATATAGTTTCTGTGTCAGCCATAGCTACGTACCTAAAGAGATGTTGGGTATTGTAGTACCTATTGTGAAAAACAAAACAGGTGACCTGGCTGATAAGACCAACTATAGACCTATTTCTTTGACTGTCTTATCGAAGATGCTTGACAGTATGCTTAATACACAGTTGAATAAATATGTTAATTTACACGACAATCAATTTTGTTTTCGTCCTGGACTGTCCACAGACAGCGTTATCCTGTGTCTTAGGCATGCTGTCAATTATTATGCAAAGCGCAGTACGTCTATTAACTCCTGTTCTCTGGATCTTTCTAGGGCTTTTGACCTGGTTTCATACGATATCTTATCTTATCTTTTCAACTTGTATGTGAACGAACTGATCGGTAAACTCAGCAGCGCTAAGGTCGGATGTCATATTGACGGAATATGTGTTAATTATATAAGTTATGCAGATGACATGGCGCTGCTGAGCGCATCGCCCTGCGGCCTGAAAAAACTTTTAGGCATTTGTGAGAAGTACGCTGAAAGTCATGGCCTTGTGTATAATGCAAAGAAAAGTCAAATCATGGTTTTTGAGACCAGGGGTAAGAGTCCTGACACAATACCACCTATTATTCTTAATGGAGGACTTTTACAAAGAGTATACTCTTTTAAGTACCTGGGTCACGTCCTGACTCCCGGGCTCAAGGACGATGAAGACATAGAAGACATACAGCGGTGATTTGTGTAGGCACATACTATTGTTATACTTTTTGTCTAGATTAGCTACTAACATAGTTTTAAGTAAAATGTAATTACTAACAAATTGAGTCAAAGTAACTTTAAATAAATGGTACTTACTGCTACAAAGTAGAAATCGCTCCTTTCAACAAAATTGTATGCTTTTTTTTTCGTATATATTTATCTTTGAAATGCCAGATACATAAATATAAGTTTTTTGGTGCCCTGTTTGATCGGGCTATTATCCATTTTAGTCTAACAGAAGGATTTACTGGAAATCTGTGAATACTACATAAGAAAGTAACTGATGCAAATAGGTACTGATATCATCGGCTTACAATTAAAAATATAGAAAAAACCATAATGATCTCAATATATCCTGTCATATGCTAGAATTTATTTTATCGATGTAAAGATCGATAAGGTTTAGTCCAGCCCAAGCGTAAACATAACAAAACAATATTTTTCTAAAAACACTATTAACAAATTAATTACTATATTAAACCTAAATAATAAGGTAAAGTACTATGATGGTTTTCATATAAATTTCTACTAAGCTAATGACAAATTACCTTTAAAATGAATGATTCTCTAGATTATTTCGATTGGTAAGGTCATAATCACTAACAGAGCATGTAACCATGGTTTGAGATATGATATTTTTGTAAAATACGATTAACATAAATAAACACAAATTATGTTACAGTTCAATAACAAGCAAGACTAAGTACTTGGGAAGGCCTGTCATTCAAAATGGGTTACAATGCTATTGTGTTTTATTTTCTCTCTATTACTTGTAGCACTGTCTTATAGAAGTATCGTCTTGCTTGCACACTATGTACGTCTATACGTTAGTATATCCTAAGTCTATTGTCGTGCCCCTTTTTATTAATCGGGACCAATCGGGACAAAAATAGGTGACAGCTGTCAAATTTGGTAACTGCTACGTGCAGGAAAAAAATACACCATATTTAAAAAGTGCAGTCCAACTAGGTTACCCAAGGATATAAAAAACTGGGCCAGAGAATGCCGGACCACGCTCAGTGTAAGGTTCCGCAAACCTTGTATAATTGCATCAGCAGAAGAGCGTATGTTCATGGTACTTACGCCCTTTTATTAAGGAACTCGGTGTTTCGCCAATAACTCAATGACGGTATATTCGATCATGTCGGAAATAATTTTAGTTTAAAGTACTAATTAAGTGCTACACTTGTGATTTTTTCCATATTTTTAGGTGACACGGTTTAAAAGTTAAGCGGGGGAAGGACACGATTTATGCAACTTTCGGAGCTATTATTTACAAAAATATTTACTCAATCAAAAAAGTTTATTAGAAACCTTAAATTTTTTTTTAAAGACCTGTCGAGTGATGTGCCGCACGTAGATGTTTGCTTCCGTACATGTAACATATCCCCCCTAAAAATATTAATTCTTATTATTTTGCTATCAAACTAAGTAGCAGCACCAACTAATTGACGAGGTCCACGTTAGAATGAACGCACCCAGAAGATGCCTATGCAGCCCTATAAGTGTCCGGGTTATAATTAATTGGAAACACTGACTGTCTACATAGCAAATATAAAAACGTACCGCTTTATGCAACAGGCGGATATAGCCACAACGTGTGGACGACAATGAGACGGAGGGATCAGTGCATGGAGTTCTAACGAGCACTCTCCGTGGTGTAAATCTTTAGAACACCGACAAGTCGGCCATGTATTGTAAGACTAATCTAATTGACGGAAAGTTTTGGCATTGAACACAAAGTAGATACTCCATTATTAACAAGCTATTAATAACAAATAACTGATGTCATCTTCATGGTATAATTATTATTTTCGGTTGGTAGAATTCTGACAACAAAGTATTAAGTAGGCATTCGACTAGAAACAAACAAACAGTAATTACCTCTTTAGGTCATTACAATCTATTTATGATTGTAAGGCCAATTTTGAGTTTGTGAATATTTAAAAACATCATACAATACCCGGTGTATATTTATCGTTTAGAGTTTAAGATTCCTGAAATCTTTCTACATCTACGGGTCTAAAGGTTTGGATTGGGCTGTCCAGCATTTGATGAGTGTGAACTTTAAATTTTTATACTGGCTGTTGCGGTGAACTTTGTCCCTCCCCGTTATTATTTTTTTCGTTTTTAGGGTTCCGTACCCCAGAAGAAAAAAAAAGAACCCTTATAGAATCACTCGTGTTTCTGTATGTCCTTTTATCACAGCCAATTTGCTCCGAATCTACAGAACCGATCAAGTTCAAATTTAGTGACCTAAATACGAACGCATAATCTAAATAAATTATATCGCATAATTGAAATTGAGAGCCACTTTTGGGGGCAAACTAGATTTACAAACGAACTGTATCGTGAAACATATCAAACGAAAGGGCTTGTTGTGAGCATGTCAAATATATATTGTTTTGTTCATTTTATTATCATTATTTAAAAGTTAATAAGGAAACCCATGAAAATAGACCATTCCTGCCGCCTTATTTCCGAACCTACTCAGCCTAATATACTACACTATTACTGAGCCTACAATTTTAAAATTAAGTAGTGCGAAGATAATGTGGTACATCGCCTAGCCTAGCTAAAAATTAGTGTTGTGCCGTCGTTTATTCATAATAAATAATATTAATTCTTTATTTATATACTATATATACTATTTATAGACTGCCTCTGTGGCGCGGTGGGTGTGTATCCGACTGCTACGCAAGAGGTCGTGGGTTCGATCCCCACCCAGGATAAAACTTTGTGTGATGAGCACGATGGTTTATTCTGTGTCTGGGTGTTATTTATCTATAATGTGTATGTATTTAGAAATATATAAGTATGTTTATCAGTTGTCTGGTTTCCATAGTACAAGCTCTGCTTAGTTTGGGATCAGATAGCGTTATGTGAGTTGTCCCAAGATATTATTATTATTATTATTTAATTTATCATAATAAATATTGTAGAACACAATTTGATTACAATCTTAATTACAGTTTCACCCCCTTATTCACAGTAAACACATAAATTAGCAGGCGTTGTAAGAGCATTTTATTTTATTCCATTTTCGATATTGAAAAGAAGCTCGATAGTTTAAATGATCTTAAAACGTCTGCTAATTTATTTGTTTATTGGGGCATTTCACGTCAAGCGGACAACCAAAAAAAAATGAGCTCGTGAATTTTGTTTATACTCTGGTCAGTTATACTTCTAGTAGGAATAAAATATTAATAGCGAAGTATTTCAGCTTGTTAGCGCATAAACCCGATTGCTTAGAAAGTGCTCAAAGCTATGTGTATGTACTCTATGTGCTCTAAGTCTTAAACTATTGGCGATCACGTTTTATTTTTTTGTGTGAAGAATTAGTATATTTAAAGCTTGAATTCAAGTTAAAAAATGAAAAAAAAATGTGTCGAAGTTACTTAAACGTCGATTTGAAATTTCCACTTCCGGTTTACGATACGTAAAAAAATCAAATTTAGAAATCGACAAAAAAATTAAGAACTTCAACTTTTTTACGATAAGAAACAATGCTTTATTTTTTTTTTTATAAATTAATTGATACAGATATTAATCATCCAAAAATTCATGACTTCATTCTTAGTAAATTTTTAAAAGCTCATAATTCAGCAATAAAGCATCATACGAAAAAAAAATTAGGTGTACACACCCATGTCTACTAGAAGTATAACTGACCAGAGTATAGACAAAATTCACGAGCTCATTTTTTTTTGGTTGCCCGCTTGACGTAAAATGCCCCATTATGAATAAGATGAGGGTGTACAAAGACTACATCAACATGTTGAATGAGGTGTTGTATTCCTAGCGAGGTTATATAATTAACCTATAGGTAATTACAGATACAGAGACAATTCCTAATGGAGGTTGGTTTTTTAAAAAGTACACAGTATAAAGTTATGCACTAGTGTGTTACTACATAATTTAAAATAAAAATAAATCAATTAGCAGTCGTATTAAGAGCATTCTAAATAGTGAATGTTTTGTCTTTCGTTCCATTTTTAAAACAAAACAGAAAAAAAAGACAAAACTAGTTAAAATGCTCTTAAAACGTCAGCCAATTTATTTACTAATTATGAATAAGGGACCCTGACTACCAAGCTAGACGTCGCCGTCGTGGGTTCGACTCTCATCAAGCATAAATATGTGTGATGATCACGGTTGTTTATTCTGTGTCTGGTTTTTGGTTTATAATGTTGTTTTACTTATGGTGTAACAACTATCGCGACTTTATTTTATATTTATAGATATTATTGTATATATTTTAAACTATATAAATATGTTGTGTGGATTGTCTGGTTGCTACAGAAGAATAGAAGTTCGCCGGTACAGTCAGATTTATATAGGTATATAGATTCTTATACAGAGGCAGACTTAATGCTAAAAGCATTCTCTGCCAGTATACCTTAGGATGATATAGAAATTGAAAATTAATAACTTCATTTTATTTTTACATAATACACAAATAAAAATATACTAAAGTAATTTTTGACTTTACAAATACAATAATTGCATTTTTGAAAGATAGAAAATTTTTTTTGAATCCAGACTCAGGAATCGAACCCGAGACTTCCGTAAAAAAAAAAAAAAAAAATTCTATCTTTCAAAAATGCAATTATTGTATTTGTAAAGTCTTTGGCAAGAAATGCCTATAAAAATTACTTCAATATTCGGCCTGCGTCATCATAATTTGTTAAAATGCTCTCTGTAACGAAGCAATAACAAAAGCCGTGATAGTTCTATAACTACCGACTAGATGTCGCTACGGGGGCCTAACCCGTAAGCATTAAGAGATAGAAGAATTTGATATCTAGTAACATAGTCCAGATAGGTGGTTCGCTTCTGGCCCCGGTTTGGCTACGGAAGTCTCGGGTTCGATTCCTGAGTCTGGATTCAAATTTTTCTATCTTTTAAAAATGCAATTATTGTAAAAATATACTAGGTATAGAATATGACTTTGTTTATAAACAAAGTTAGTAAATCAATATACGTCGCATCGTTCATAATATAAACAACGACCGAAAATATTAATTAAATGTAAATACTAATATGTCGATCTTGCTCCATTTTTTCAAAGATTGCACTGATTTTTCCGTGTACTGTTACACTTCACACTCAAATTTTAAGACGTGCGGTTTAAGGACCTAATGTGGTATCAATACGAGTAGCACAAATGCGGTTTGCGGCACAAATTTCATTCGCGGCGTTCGTCGCATTTTTACCTTTTTTGTAATAAAACTTTAAAATGTACCGAATTTCTTTGTCACAAACGTTCATTTTGCTTGCTTAAAAAAATAAATTGAAAACTGGCGGGTACTATTTTATTTTTTATTTTTTGCATCTTCAGAATGTCAACATTTAATGGTATTAAAACCAAACAGTTTACATTCAGTACAACCAAAGTGATTTGATTACTAACAATATATTCAAAATACGAAAATACTTTTGCCTCTACCTTACTACTAACCTACTTATTATAGTGGTTTGTCCTGAATAACTTATAAAACTATAAAAAAACATATTTGACATTCTTACAAGAAGCCCTTTTATTTGATATGTTACATAAAACAGTTGGCAAAACTTTTTTTTTTTATTTCTCATTTGACTCCCATAAATAACCCCCATTTCAGACTTTTTATTATTTATCATGCAATATATTTATAGGGTTAGAACTGTCAATTGTATGTTTTTAAAAATATTAGTAGTCCATTATCTGTATTTGAACATGACAACGGTGTGCAAATTTTGAGAAATATCTAATTACTAATTATGAGGTATTTCAAAGAAAACTATTATGTACTATTAACTATTACAAAAATTACACGCAAACATTTTTATTACTTACGATATTGCTGAAGAACTGGATGTTGATCACAAATCAGTTTTACGTCATTTACAAAAGTCTGGGTATAAGAAAAAACTTGATATTTGGGTAGCACATGATCTCACTGAGAGAAACTTAATGTGTGTGCAACGTGTTTCCATTTGCGATTCTTTGCTAAAACGTAACAATTACGACTCACTTCTTAAACGGTTGATTACGGGTGATGAAAATTGGGTCAATTACATAAACCCCACAGACCGTGGCAAAGCTCAGCCTGACTCGGAACAAAGTGCTGCTGTGTGTATAGTGGGATTGGAAAGGAATCGTCCACTATAAGCTTTTTAAAACGGGGTAAAACTATCGATACTGACCTTTAATGTCAGCAACTGATCAGGTTAAAAGAAGCCATTGAGAAAAACCGGCCGGAGCTGGTGAACAGGAAGGGCGTGGTGTTCCATCATGACAACGCCAGACCGCACTCATCTATAGCCACACAGCTAAAATTGAGAGAGCTCGGCTGGGATGTGTCGATGCATCCTCCGTATTGCCGCCCTGATCTTGCTTCATCAGATTTCTACCTGTTTCGTTCACTTCAGAACTCTTTAAAAAGCATAAACTTAACCTCAAAAGATCACTGTGAAAACTACCTGTCAGATTGGGATCGTGGCACTACCCACAAGATGGCAAAAATCTAATAACCAAAGTAAATATACTTTAGTTATCAGATTTTTATATTAAATAATCACGTTATGAGATAGCCGAAACCATATACAAAGACATCGAAGAGGCATTACACGGTACCAGGAAAGCTCATTACAACGTTGTTAAGGGACATTTTAATGCTAAAATGGGAGTTTATGAACGCGGCGAAATGAAAATCGCACGCAGAAATCACAGGGGCCAAATGCTCATGAATTTTCTAGAGTCGCAGGGGCTTATTTTATGATTTTTTTCTTTATGAAGAATTTATCAAAAAAAACTGCGGCTCTCACTATAGAAAGTGGACATGGCAGAGCCCCGATGGTGTGACAAAAAACGAGATAGACTTTATTATTAAACACAAGTGGCACATATTTAGAGACGTCTCGGTGATTAACAGGTTTAATACCGGAAGCGATCACAGACTGGTCAGAGGCGCTCTAAATATATATATATATATATATATATATATATATATATATATAACTTACAAGTCACGGACACAAATTACACCCAGACTCGGAACAACAATTTGTGGATCACACAAAGTGGTGTCCCGTGTGGGAATCGAACCCACGACCTCTAGCGTAGCAGTCGTCACTAACTCCCACCACGCCACAGAGGCTGAAACCTTTAGCCATGCAGTTGATGATAAAACTAACATAATGGTCAAAACGCTACAAAACATATCTCAAAGATTGTTTCCCGGAAAACGCAAAAATAGGAAGTCGAAATTCTCACTCGAGACTCCCGAACTTATGAGGAAAAGACGAGACATGCAAATATCTTCGAGAGCTGTAAGCCGCAAGATCAGGAAGCTGACGCGAGGTGACCTCCGACACTCCAATACTCGCGCCGTCGAGACTGCGATTGAGCAAAATAGAGGCACTAGAGTTTTCGCAAAACAACTTGGCAGACCCTATCTGACAAAAGTGAACACCGCGGATAGCAAAACTGTCACCTCCAGGTTTGCAGATACTCGAGGAAATCGAGAGCTTTTATGGAAACCTGGGGAGTTAGACAAGGGACATTCGCTCCGTGGCGAATTCGCTAACGCCTACAATGTCAAGTCCAAACAATCGTTCGCAAAAAAATAAAAAAATGTTACAAAAAAAAAATGGTTGTGTTCGAATGTGACTTTGTCTAGGCCCCCTGTACGCATCACGGATGGCTAAATCTACGGGACATCGACGACCACAAAGCCTCATTTACGTTTAACTACATCGAGGACATTTCGGATGTCGGCCTGAACGAGCACGAGGCAGTTCTAGAGCAACTTAAGAACAATAAAGCGCCAGTTATTGACGGAATTACTACAGAGCCTCTACTAAGAGCGTTTGGAATTCCAGTTCTGAAAGACCTCACGAGTCTTTGTTAATTCCTCTGTGGCGCGGTGGGAGTGTATCCGACTGCTACGCAAGAGGTCGTGGGTTCGATCCCCACCCAGGATAAAACTTTGTGTGATGAGCATGATGATTTATTCTGTGTCTGGGTGTTATTTATCTATAATATGTATGTATTTAGAAATATATAAGTATGTTTATCAGTTGTCTGGTTTCCATAGTACAAGCTCTGCTTAGTTTGGGATCAGATGGCGTTGTGTGAGTTGTCCCAAGATATTATTATTATTATTATTATTATTCCATTATCCACCAAGCTGAACACCATAAACGTGGAGCGGAAGTGCGGTAGTTCTGTTCTTCAAGAAGGTGATAAAACATTGCTTAACTAAACTAAACTACAGACCGGTCACATCTACAAGTTGTTTTTGAGAGTTATCACCAACCGCCTCACGAGACAAATTTACGAGTTCCAGCCCCCGAAACAAGTCGGGTTTCGAAAAGGTTCCAGCACCGTAGACCACATTCATATTATGCGGAAGATTTTTCATAAAACTGAGGAATACAGTCAGCCGCTGTGTAGGGCTTTTGTGGACTACGAGAAAGCTTCCGACCCCATTGAAACTTGGGCGGTTCTGGATGCTCTGCAACGATGCCGCATCGACTGGCGATATATTGAGATGCTGAATTACTTGTATGACACCGCCATCAAGACCGTCTAGATTTAGGACCACAAGACTTGGCAGAGGTGTAAGACAGGGGGATGTTATATCCCCGAAATTATTTACCAACGCTCTTGAAGACGTCTTTAAAACACTGGACTAGATTGGACAGGGCATAAATATAAACGGTAAAAACATCTCCACCTTTGGTTTGCCGACGACATCTTTATAGTAGCGGAGTCGCTGGAGCAGCTTAACAAGATGCTGCACAGTTTAAGTGGACTGCATCTCTAGACGTGACGGTCTCGGCATGAATTTTGAAAAAAATAAAAAAACCCGCCAGCCCAAAAAAAATAAAACAAGATCGCCTACTCCGACTGCATTATATAGTTTCATGCAGTCGGAGGCATTAAGAATCTCGATCAACTTAGTAAAGTATTTTTTTAATTTAATACTTTTGAGTAGAATAATTGTAAGTATGTTAGTCTTATTATTGTATTATTTACCCCCTGGCTGGCATAGTGCCAAATAAATTGTTTCTATTTTACAAACATTGCATATTTTCTTAATTATCTCTTAAGAAAAATAACCTCTACATATTTTTTTTAATGAAAGCTATTACTGAAGTAATGATATCGGTGACTATTTCTTGGCTAAGAATTCTAACGTTTGACGTTTCTTACTTCACTCATTTTTTTAACTAAAAAATAGAATTCGTTACTTTAGTAATTACTTTTACTTAAAATCTAACTATCGATGGATTTGGCTACTAGAGGTATATATTTGACATAAACTCCATATAAAATATGTCAAAATTATACCTCTAGCAGCCAAATACATCGATAGGTTATTGAGACCGGCCGTTAATTGTATAAATCCGTTCAGTGGTTTGTGAGATATGAGGTAATAAAGAATATTACATACATACGCGCGAAAAACATAACCCTTCCTTACGTTGGGTAAAAACCAAAATCATGTTTAATAGACGTATCATGCCGAGACCAATTTTTATCGAAGGGGCAATGCTCGAAGTAGTTCAAGAATATAGTTACCTAGGGCAGGTTATTCAGCTTGGTAGAAACAACTTCGAGAAAGAAGTGGACAGGAGAATCCGATTTGGTTAGGCAGCGTTTAGCAAAGTTTGTCGAGTCTTCTTTTCACCTCTACCGCAATGCCTAAAGAGAAGACTAGTGCGTCCTACCTGTTATGGCCTACAGCGCCGAGACGTAGACACTTACGCTGGGCTAGTCTACAAATTCAAACTCGCGCAGCGAACTATGCTTGGGACTCCAAGAGCCTTCTTCTTTTTTTTTTAAAGCTATGTACCTAATAGTATAATAAGTAGACATATAACAGTACATAGTAAATGATTTCAGTGAATTTTGTTAATGAGATTATATAATGTCAATTCAATTAATTGAATATAAATGTCAGCAAAATAATTAAATTATGTAATGTCAAATGTGTGTAAATAAAATTATATATATTGCAGTCTTTTTTCTTAAAATATTGAATTATCATTGAGGTAATCATTTATAGTACAATTACATTTATCTATAAGCACGGCATAAAGCTTATTTTTAAAATTCTTGCTTGTGGTACCTCTAGTTCTAATTTATTTTTATCGCGTAATTGTCTATAGTAGCTCTTGAAAGCTGGTTTATACAGGTTAATATTGGTTTTTACGAAAACATTTACCTCATATATGTATAAAGAGGTTACAGTTAATATATTTAAACTTTTAAAAAATGGTCGATAGCAAATGTACTCTGTAACCCACACATAGCTCTAATATGTTTTTTCTGAGTTAACAAAACAGAGTCTCTATTTATTGAGTTGCCCCAATGTACAATACCAAACCTTATTATGGATGCGACATATAGGCTATAAGTACAGTTTCTAAATTGACTATTTTAGCCAGTATGTAAAGTAGATAAGCAGATTTGTTAACTCTTTTACAAATTTCTTTTAATTGCATTTGAAAGAAAAATTTCAAGTTCAGACCCAGAAATCGAACCCGAGACTTCCGATCGCTTTCGCGCGAAAGCCGAACCATCTAACCTGAACTATGTCACTAAACTTGAAATTTCTCTTCCCTTGTTGCATACGAGTTGGGCCCTCGCAAGCGCCATCTAGCCATGTCCTTAAGAAGTTCCTATTATGGCTTTTGTTATTGCTTCGTTATAATTACGTTTTAACAAATTATGATGTCGAATATTATTGTAATTTTTATAGGCATTTCTTGCCAATTACTTTATAAATACAATAATTGCATTTTAAAGAAAAATTTGAAATTCAGACCCAGGAATCGAACTGAACTTATAGTCCTGGCTCTGAACTTAATTTTTTTTTTTCAAATGCAATTATTGTATTTAAAAATCAATTGGCAAGAAATGCCTATAAAAATTACTATAAATTTCTTCTATTTGTGGTTTCCATGAGAGATTTTTATATATAACTAGCTGACCCGCGCAACTTCGTCTGCGTAAATTTTCCCTTTTTTCTTTTTTCTCCCTTTTTTTTTACAACATTTTTCATTGCTGCTCCGCTCCTATTAGTCGTAGCGTGATGTTATAAAACCTAAAACCTTCCTCGATAAATGGGCCATCTAACAGTAAAATATTTTTTCAATGCGGCCCAGTAGTTCCTGAGATTATCGCGTTCAAACAAACAAACAAACTCTTCAGCTTTAAAATATTATAGTATAGTTATAAATGTTAGGGGTGGGCAATGACCCGCGCAACTTCGTCTGCGTAAATTTTCGCTTTTTTCTTCCTTTTTTTTTACAACATTTTTCATTGCTGCTCCGCTCCTATTGGTCGTAGCGTGATGTTATAACCTATAGCCTTCCTCGATAAATGGGCTATCCAACAATAAAATATTTTTTCAATGCGGCCCATTAGTTCCTGAGATTATCGCGTTCAAACAAACAAACAAACTCTTAGGGGGATGAAAAATAGATGTTGTCCGATTCTCAGACCTACCCAATATGCACACAAAATTTCATCAAAATCGGTCAAGCCGTTTCGGAGGAGTATGGCAACGAAAACTATTAGAAGATATTTTCGACCGGAGAGGAAAAATGATTAAATTACTAAAATGGCTATTAAAAAATAAGGGTTGATCGTAGAAAGATAAAAATTGAGGATTGTATGTATTTTTGTATGTTGTATCATAAAAAAATAGAAATTAAAAATTTTGTCTAAAAAATAAAAAATAAAATTTAGGGGTGGACTACCCCTAACATTTAGAGGGATGAAATATAGATGTTGTTCGATTCTCAGACCTACCCAATATGTACACAAAATTTCATCAAAATCAGTCAAGCCGTTTCGGAGGAGTATGGCAACGAAAACTGTGACACGAGAATTTTATATATTAGATTATGTCCAGAAAGTTGGTTACCGTTCCTGTGTGTATTTTTGTATCCTCATGGTAAATGATAGTTGTCTTTTCTAAATTGATTATTAGATTATTAAAATATTGAGCCATTCTTTAATTGTTTTCAAAGTCAGGTTTATTTCATGTTCGTATGTATTCGGATCGTTGCATTTAATCACTACCGTACTGTCATCGGCAAAAAGTACCATGGGATGGGTGACTTGCTTTGGAAGGTCATTTATATAAAGTAGGATGAGAAGAAGTTTTAGGATATTGCCTCTTAAACCATATCTGTAAAGTTTGTCCAATAATATGTTATAATCGACGTAATCAAATGCCTTTGTTAGGTCCATGCAGCAATAACATATACAGCATTTTTTTCATCTACATTATTTAAAATAGGTTGTATAATATCATAGACAGCCATGTTAATGGTCTTGTTCCTCCGAAAGCCCTTTTGCTCATGTACGAGTATGTTTGATTTTTCCAAGTATGTTGAAAGGGATTTAAAAATTATTTTTTCAAATATTTTTGAAAATACTGGTGTTAGAGCAGCAGGTCTATAATTTTTTATTTGGTTTTTACTATGTTTCATATAGCGGTAAGACAATAGAAGTTTTTAGTTTTGCTGGAAAGACTCCATTTAATATATAATATAATCACAGACTTCTTAGATTATTTTAGTACATACACCATCATAACCAACGCTATTCGAGTTCTTAAGGTTAACCCTACAGTCGTCGCGCATAGAAAAAGGACGTAAGTGGTCGCGTGGATTACATATGTAATCCATTTAAAACTAAGGCTAAAACAAGAATGTATTAATCAATTTGGTTTATTCCGTTTAAAAATGAAGTAGCATACAGTATATTATATTATTTAAATGAACACAACAAAAAATATTAACTTTAAATAGTTAAAAAAAAAAAAAAATCTTATCCTTAATTTAATACAAAAATGGCTCGTTGGCTTCAAATTGGGATCAAATAATAAATGTACGTAAAATTATGAAACTAATCATTAATTTCTAAACAAGAAGAACATATATATTTGGAATGGTCCGGGCAAACGATTTTGTGACAAGATTTACATGATCGACAAGTGCTTTTATTTCGTGACCTACGGCAGTTATGACACCGACCTATCGAGCTACTTCGCGATGATGTTGAGGTAGATAGTTGGGCTCCGACTTCAGTTATATTTCAAAAATCTTTTATTTTGAAAGCTAAATTCGGTGGTAATGATTTCTGCTGTATCCTCTGGTGAGCCAAGGGTTCCATCAATATCAAAGAGAGTGAAATGAGAAACTCACGGCGAGTAATATTCTCAACATTTTTGTTCGCTATATGTATGTATATGTTGGTAGTCTGGTTTTCAAAAAGTCTTTTAGCAGAATCAACAAAATTGTATCTGCGAGTTTTTCTACAACAGAGCTGTTAAAAGCTGGAGGTAAACCCGTACTGAGGGAGCTCCAAAAGCTTTTTAATGCTGTCCTGTTTGAAGGGAGAACTCCGGAGGCGTGGAGTAGAAGTGTAGTCGTCTTGTTCTTCAAAAAAGGAGATAAGACCCGGCTGAAGAACTACCGACCTATTTCTCTTCTAAGCCACGTCTATAAGCTGTTTTCAAGAGTCATCACGAACCGCCTTGCGCGAAGACTTGACGAATTCCAACCACCAGAACAGGCTGGATTTCGGAGCGGATATGGCACCATAGACCACATCCACACAGTGCGGCAGATTATACAAAAGACCCAGGAGTATAATCAGCCCCTGTGTCTAGCATTCGTGGACTATGAGAAAGCCTTTGACTCGATTGAAATCTGGTCCGTTCTGGAGTCTCTGCAGCGATGCCAAGTAGATTGGCGATATATCGAAGTGATGAGATGTCTCTACGAAGCCGCCACCATGTCCGTCCAAGTACAGAATCAGCAAACAAAACCTATACCATTGCATCGAGGAGTGAGGCAAGGGGACGTTATTTCCCCGAAACTGTTCACAAATGCAATGGAGGATATGTTCAAGACGCTGCACTGGAAAGGGCGGGGCATCAACGTCAATGGTGAATACATTTCTCAATTGCGATTTGCAGATGACATTGTCATAATGGCGGAAACGCTGCAGGACCTACAACGGATGCTGAATGACCTGGCTGACTCTTCTGTACGCATCGGCCTACGGATGAACTTGGATAAAACCAAGGTCATGTTCAATGAACATGTACTACCGGAACCGACAGCGGTGCACGGCGCCGTTCTCGAAGTTGTTCAAAAATATGTAACGCCATCCTCTCCAGGGGCTTTTCCATTTTTCAGCTGTTTAAGAGCCAGCACGATTTCGTCAATGTTGACTTCTGGCAGGTCTTCGGTGTAGTGGCGTGTTAGAGTGGCTCTAGGACCCTCATTTTCAGGATCAGGTCGAGATGCATGCGAAGCGTATAACCGGCCATAGAAGCCTTCCACTTCGGAGAGGACTGCCGGCTTCGAAGAAACGACTTCTCCACTTGCTGTGGTCAACTTCGTCAGGTGGCTTCTTCCAAGAGATTGTACGAACACTTTTGACCCCCGGTTCTGCTCGATCGCTCTTTTAATCAAAAGAGTGTTGGAGCACCGAAGGTCGTGTCGTATAAGCCTGTTGATCTCTTGGTTTAGAGCGCGCTTTTCCGACGAAGTGACGGGTGGGTTTTCACGTCGTTCCTTCATTAGCCCTAAAGTCTTTTCCGAAAGCTTTGACTTCGTGCCCTTACGCTGCATTTCACAAAATCTCGTACCTTCTTCCCTGAGTATCCGAACCACATTTACGAGCTTCTGGTTTACGTCTGTTGTGGTTTCCATGGCAGCAAATCGGTTATCCAGGTTTGACTGGAACGCTTCGGATCCTATCATGGTTTGGAGCAAAGTAGGTCGGAGCCTGGACCTCATCAGACGGGCACGTTCCGCCTTGAAGTCGATATTCAGAGAGCCTCGGACAAGTCGGTGATCACTACCGGTATTAAACCTGTTGATCACGGTGACGTCTCTGAATATATGCTTTTTGTCCGTCATGATGAAGTCGATCTCGTTTTTCGTCATAGTGTCGGGGCTTTGCCACGTCCACTTCCTTTGGGGCCGTTTCTTAAAAAAGGAGTTCATCAAGAAGAGCCCCTCCCGTTCGAGGAAGTTGACTAGCATTTGCCCCCTATGATTTCTGCTTCCAAATCCATGGGATCCTACTACCAATTCGCTGCAATTTTGTACTCCCACTTTAGCGTTGAAGTCCCCCATAACAACGTTGTAGTGGGTCTTAGTGGTGGAGTGGAGGGCCCTCGATATGTCATCGAACATATCCTCCACTTCGTCGTCTGGATGTGCCGAGGTCGGTGCGTACACTTGCACTACCTTAAGGCTATACCTCTCGGTGAGCTTGATAATGAGGTACGCTACCCTGTTCGACACGCTAGACATTTCCACAACGTTGTCAGAAAGGGACTTATTTACCAGAAACCCAACACCACCTTGGGATTTTTGGTCTCCCTCGCGGAAGTACATAAGGTGGCCTGACTCGAGGGTTATGGTGTCCTCTCCCTCTCTTCGGACTTCACTTAACCCGAGGATATGCCACCTAATCTTCCCAAGTTCCACCTCAAGTTGTGCCAGATGCGAGTCTAGCCGTAGCGTGCGTCCGTTATACGTCGCCAGGGTCAGTCGGTTGTGGTGGCCTTCCGTAGCCCGGAGATTCTTAGCACCCCCCGCCACGCCGTTACCGTGGACGCCACCATGTCCAGGAATAGCGTGACTGCCGGGAACTGGGGGCCGTGGCCTTAGTGCTTTGTGCATTGGGGGGTAATGCCCATAATCGCCACGCTGGGCAGGCGGGTTGGCGATCGCAGGGCGTAGCTCTTGCATCAGTGACGCTGCTGCCCGTCACTGACCTATTACTTCAGCTACGCCTTAAATTGGGATGGTTATACCGCCACCAGCCGGTCGCCAGAGCCTCGTTCGTTGTACAGCAGGATGTACCGCGTGCAGGTGAGGTTGGCTTGGAGCGAAAGATGGTGATGCGCCCCCTTACATCCCAATGTATGTATGTAAGTAATGTAATTTATGTATATTTTATATGTATGTATGTACATATTAGCATGTATTCGATTATGTATTTTTGTGTATATATAATGATTTTTTTTATTTCTCGACCTTTAATATACTTTTATTATTATCATTTTTATATATCTAGTTTTCTACAATCTGCACCTACATATTCTTAAGTTTACATCACCCAAAGGTAGACTGGCAGAGAATGCTTTTAGCATTAAGTCCGCCTTTGTACTCTATTTGTACATTAAGTGTTAAATAAATAAATAAAATAATCGAACTAGCATTGTGTCATTCAACCATAATGCGGGTGCGGACACTTCGAGCAAGGTAAAGTCAGTTACGGTGGCAAATCATTTCGATCACAAAAACGCTAACACATCACTGACACTATAATAACTCTTAGGCACTTGTAACTCACGACTTTAATTAGCGATATAATAGCTGTGTGGCCATATGGGCTATTAGAGGCACAGTAAGTAATCGAACTAGCATTGTGTCATTCAACAGTAATGTGGTTGTACTCTAGAATGCGCTGACCCCGAAATCCGGATGGCACCCAACCGTTTCAAATATAAAATAAAGTTCGTACGCTGTTCCTCAACAATTCAGCTGGATTTTCATGATAACCACTATAATATATGTATGTATATATCTAAGTGATTTATCTGTCGCTAATTAAAGTCGTGAGTTACAAGTGCCTAAGAGTTATTATAGTGTCAGTGATGTGTTAGCGTTTTTGTGATCGAAATGATTTGCCACCGTAACTGACTTTACCTTGCTCGAAGTGTCCGCACCCGAATTATGGTTGAATGACACAATGCTAGTTCGATTACTTACTGTGCCACTAATAGCCCATATGGCCACACAGCTACGATATATTTATGTATATTTTTTAATATGTCATGCGATCCGGCTAACCCCCGGCGCCACGAGGTACCCGGGCCTTGTGGTGTGAAATCTGTTACCGAAGACTGTGTAGGAGTGGGCAACCAGACCCCTGCACCAGTGAATACTACTGAAAAACGATTTATTCAGCAGGTCCTTCATCCTAGCCTGTTTACAAGAACTAGAAGCTCCTCGCTGGGAAACATATCCCAGATAGACACTGCCAAATCAATGTCCCCAAATAGCCCGGATATTATTGCACCAAAACCACCTGACTGGCAAAGAATCCCCGTATCCAGAAATCAGAAGCGAAAACGACAAAAACTCCAGTCGCCCTCCCGAGAAAGAATTGCAATAAGTAATAGATTTGCTGAACTACCTGTTGATCTTAAGGAACCTAAAAAGATACCTATTGAAAAACGGCCCAGTAAACCACCACCAATAATCTTATATGCAATTGAAGACGTCAACAAACTTGTAGAACTCCTAGAGTCTATAGTAGATAAAGATTGCTACAATATAAAAATTGTCAACAGAAATCAACTAAGAATAAACTGCTTAAATACGCCAATGTACAATAACGTCATCACCCTTGTTCGCAACAAAGACCTCATAGGGCACACCTTCAACATAAAAGACCAACGTTGTTACAGAGCTGTCATAAAAAACCTACACCACACAACTCCACATAGCGCAATCAAAGAAGAAATTGAAAACACAGGCAATAAAGTCCATGGTGAAATTATAAACTGCAAGTTTGGACCGGACAAAAAACCGACCTCCACTTTCTTTGTTAATATAGAACCAGGAGTTAATAACGCAGCTGCCAAGGAGATCAAGCACATCTACCACCAGTCAGGCATAGTGGAAGATCCAAAGAAAAGAACAACGTTGCCACAATGTCAAAGGTGCCAGCAATACGGCCACTCCAAGAACTATTGCATGAGGCCATACCGTTGTGTAAAATGTGCCCAAGGACATAAAACTGCCGACTGCCCAAAGAAAGACCGGAACACACCAGCGAAATGCGCCTTATGCCAAGTTGATCATCCAGCGAACTACAAAGGTTGCGAAGTCTATAAAGAAATCCTAGAAAGACGCATGGGCAGAAAGATAACCTCCAGTGCTAAAACACGACAAGTCTCGAGTACAAATGCCTGTATTGAGTTTAAATCACAACGCCTTAAAGAAAAGCACGATCAACACCTCTATTCGGATATACTGAAAAAGAAACAAAATGAACCAACAACTTCAACCAGCACTAATGGCAAAATAGAAGAGCTGCTAATCAAACAAACAGAGAAATTTGAGATGATCCTTCAACAAATGAGTACTCTAATGAGCCTCATAGCTACTCTAGTTGAAAAAATTACAAAATGACTGCTCTGAGGGTAGGCACTTGGAACATTAATGGACTTGCCCCAAACAAGGTCGAATTGGAACTTTTAATGTATAACAACCAGCTTGACATTGTGCTTATCTCTGAGGCTCACTGTACAATTAAAAGCAAATTTAACATCAAGGGATGCAATGTTTATGTTACTAATCATCCTGATGGAACCGGTCACGCAGGAGCAGCTGTTGTGACCAAAAAATCTATCAAACATTATGTGCTACCAGAATTTAAGACAAACTACATCCAAGCCACTACAATTATTGCAGTGGAAAGCCGATGTGGGCAATTGAATTTATCAGCCATATACTGCCCACCAAGACATACAATCACCGCAACAGACTACACTGAGTTCTTCGATACACTTGGAGCAACAAAGTTTGTAGCTGGGGAAGACTGGAACGCCAAAAATACATATTGGGGTTCCAGGTTAACGACAACCAGAGGTAGGCAACTAAAACTAAGCCTTGACGAAAATAACCTCAATCCTATATCGTCCGGGGAACCATCCTACTGGCCCACGGATCCAAATAAAAAGCCAGACCTATTGGATTTCTTCGTGGTCAAGGGGCTGCCGAGAAACTACCTGAAGGCTGAGACTTGCCTGGACAGTAGTTCTGACCACACACCGATTTTCCTAACCATTAGCACTGCTGTCATTCATTATGAGAAACCGGCCACCTTGTGCAATAACCTCACTGATTGGAATGGCTTCAGAGACTACATAGAGGAAAGTATTGAACTTAAAGTGTCCCTGAAAACGCCGGATGAAATTGACGATGCAACGCTACATTTCACTAACCTCGTACAAAAGGCTTGCTGGATTAATACACCTGTACAAGAAAAAAGTTATCATGCAAGTGTAAACATACCTCTAGAAATAAAACATAAAATTTTAGAAAAACGGAGATTTCGCAGGATCTGGCATCAATCCAGACATAAAAGTAACAAGACTGCACTTAACAAAGCTATTAAGGAGCCGAAGGACTTAATAGATAACGTAAATAATGCTACGCTGCAAAACAACCTGGAAAACCTTACTGCTACAAAATCAACAGGTCACTCACTTTGGAAGTTTACGAAGACACTAATCAGGCCACAACAATACAAATGTCCAATTCGAAATACGTCTGAGAAAGCCAATGCGTTTGAAGTCAAACGTATTCTGTACCAGGACCTGCAATTGTCCCTCCCGCCAAATCCAGTTACAGATCGGGAATTGAAGAGGACTATTAGTAAACTTCAAAATAAAAAGGCCCCTGGATTTGATCTTATCACCAAAGAAATTATCATGCAACTCCCTAGAAAAGCACTGGTGTTCCTAGTGACTGTCTTCAATGGCGTGCTTCGGGTACAACATTTTCCCAGGCTATGGAAAGCATCCATAGTAACAATGATACACAAGCATGGAAAGCCCCCAGAAGAAGCCACATCATATAGACCCATAAGCCTTTTACCAGTGCTTTCAAAAATTTTTTAAAGAGTTCTCTTGAATAGAATATTGCCCATTCTCAATAAAAACCAAGTTATACCTAAACACCAATTCGGCTTCAGACAACAGCACTCCACCATAAAACAAGTGCACAGGGTATGCGAAAAGATAAGATCCTCTTTTGAAAATAAAGAATACTGCTCTGCCGTGTTTCTGGACATACAAGCAGCTTCTGATAAGGTGTGGCACAATGGCCTCCTGTGCAAGATAAAGACTGTTCTACCCCATAGCTATTATCTACTCGTGGAGTCCTACCTTGCAAACCGAATCTTTCAAGGGAGAGAAGAAGGAGAACTCTCCGAATTCCACAATATAATAGCAGGAGTTCCACAGGGATCAGTGCTGGGGCCTGTCCTATACACTATCTACACGGCCGACCTCCCAGAAACACAAGGAGTTACCACGGCCACATTTGCTGACGACACCGCACTACTTGCTAGCAGCGGGGACCCGAATACTGCATCCGCCACTCTGCAGAACAACCTAGACCAGGTGACTGAATGGCTGCAGAAATGGCGAATAAAGGCTAGCGCCACTAAATCCGTACACATAACGTTCACACTCAGACGGGGAACTTGTGCACCCGTTAGAATGTGCGACAGCATCCTGCCACAAAGTGACTCTGTTAGATACCTCGGCATGCATCTGAACAAAAGATTGACCTGGAAAAAGCATATCAAGTCAAAGCGAGATGAGCTAAATATGCGGTACAGGAATATCTCCTAGCTGATGGCACGCAACTCCAAGCTATCTATAGACAATAAACTTCTAATCTACAAAATGATTCTGAAGCCAATATGGATGTATGGATTGCAACTGTGGGGCAGTGCATGCGACTCCAGCCTAAATAACATGCAAAAAATGCAAAATTGCATAATAAGAG
Source organism: Herminia tarsipennalis (assembly GCA_945859575.2). NCBI lineage: Eukaryota > Metazoa > Arthropoda > Insecta > Lepidoptera > Erebidae > Herminia > Herminia tarsipennalis. The sequence continues at coordinate 23,191,814 of OX243834.2, read as the reverse complement.
CTATAGCCAATGTACCATGGTTTGGTACCAATACTGAGATCCATGAGGCGCTAAACATTAGAACTGATAAGGAGGAAATAAAAATAACAGGCACTAACTAAAGAATACGACTGGGAAAACACCCAAATGACCTGGCAACTCCCTTAATAAACACCAGCTACCCTAAACGACTGAAACGCCATGACATCCAAGGGCTTGGTGACAGATGGTGAAGAATGAGTTGCCTTCAGCTGAGGAGCATCTCATACATGACACAAATTGCATACAGCTAATCTGCTTATAGTCAGCGACTGATTGTAGATATGCCAAAAAAAAAAAATTGTTTAATATGTATGTATCTTTTTATATGTGTATGTATTGGTTTATCTATTGTTGTGTATATATAATTATATAGTAACTTTTTTTATTTAGCTTTCTACAATCTGCACCTACATATTCGTATCTTTACATTATTTAAAGGTAGACTGGCAAAGAATGCTATAAGCGATAAGTCCGCCTTTGTATTATTGTTGTCCACCTTTGTGTGTGTGTATGTATATTAAGTTTTAATTAAATAAATGTTGAGTATTTCTAAACTTTATCCCTAAGGCTTTTATTGACTACGCTTCGAAAGTCTCGATCAAGCTAATAAATATAATAATAATTTACTTACTTAATGACATAAGATAATAGATATGGTGATGTGATGAAGTCATCAATAAGTCTCGGTAGGTAAATGGGTCAATTAGGAGAAATAAAGCTTCTTCAATAATACTTAGGTGGATTTTATTTGCTAGCAATAAATCTGTAAGGGCTATCATAGTAGGTCTTATCTTTATTTCATTCGTGGGATATAAAACAAAAATACTGCGGATTGTAAATCTATTCGGAAGCTAAGGGTAGCGACAACCTTGGGCAGTGTTTTGTTGCCCGGTAATGGCTACCTGAAGATCTAAAAATCATTTTTTTTTTATTGTTTTGTAGGTATTGCGACTCGTGACGAGTGGAATCAAATCGCGGGATTTCGTGCGTTTACACGTTCGCGTTCAAAGCGACATTCAACGAGCACGAACACGAGCGTGAGCGTGTGAACGCTCGGCTGTTTGTGCTCGTGTTGCGACAAAACAAAATGAAAAAAAGTTGATGGATGGCAAAAATTTACAGAAATCGTACCGGGTACGTATTGCACAATCGTAACTTAATTGTAGAGAAATATAATATAGGTATGTTATAATAAAATAATTACGGTCTAGAATTAATTAAGCGATAAAAATGCGTACATTATATTAGGAACATAGATTATTAATACAAATGTGAACTTTGTAGGCTTCAAAGTAATATTTTTCTATAGATTGATCATATGTATTTTTTAATATTTTACCTTGTTGAATGAATCGCGATTGTGGCAATTGCTGTCGATGATTTTCTTAAACGAGTGACTGTTTTACATAAACAAGTCAAACTTGTGTTATTACGTTAACGTCAGCTGTGTCCGCCTTAATGGCACTGACTGGTGAGTCGCATGCCTTGTCCGTACCGGGCTGCTAGCCGAGCTGCTTGCCACGCTGCTTGCCGAGCTGCTTGCCAATCTGCTGGCCGAGCTGCTTGCGTCTAAACGCACCATGAGTAGTAATTTTGGCTTACGGAGTACCTTATCTATCTGCCAGTGAAAATCCAGTTAAAATCACTCCAAGCGCCAGCCGTTTTGTGGATTAGTGGTAGCAATCAGACAAAAATTAAAAAATGATTTTCTTTTTACCCGCGACGGCCACGGAGACAATATAATTATGCGTTTGGGGTGAGAGGTGTTTGTATGTGTGTGTTACCGTTTTTCTCGGAAACTACCAGGGGACGCTACAGTGCTCATGTTCCTCTAAAACAATTGTTGGTTAATATTATTTTTCTCGGAGATGGCAAGACGATTTGGGAACGGTTTACTGTGTACAAATGTCATTCCTGAGCATGTTCTAGTTAAGTTTAATGTTACAGACCACCAGGGGACGCTACAGTACATAAGTTTGTTTCTGAAAAAAAAGGATCAAGCTCATCTTTTTATAATAAATTGTAATATATATTACTTCCGTTAAATGTTAACTCTCAACACGAATAAGTTAGTACCTACCTAGTATTGACTGCCTCTGTGGCGCGGTGGGAGTGTGTCCAACCGCTGCGCAAGTGGTCGTGGGTTCGATCCCCACCCAGGATAAAACTTTGTGTGATGAGCACGATGGTTAATTCTGTGTCTGGGTGTTATATAAGTATCTGTTTCATATTTATCAGTTGTCTGGTTTCCGTAGCACAAGCTAAGCTTAGTTTGGGATCAGATAGCGTTGTGTGAGTTGTCCCAAGATATTATTATTATTAGTAGGTATATTTTGTAAGAAACATCTAAAAAGTTTCAACAAAAAAACAAAATTAAAATTTTTGAAAAAACCTACGACGGGCGTGGAAAATAATCAAATAAAACTTCCCGACCAACAGAAGGTAAGTGAACGAAAAAATTAAGGGTTGCACTCCAGGAGTGCCGGCAGAAGTGAAAACTTGAACATTAACGTTTTGCATTTTCGAATATTTTTAATAATGATCAATTTTAAAATATTTAAAGGCCGCGAATGTTTTGTCTTCTGTTCAATTTTGAGAATGAAATAAAAATTAATGATAAAATGTTTGCTACTTAAAATACCACTATTACTTATTTAAGAATTGTGTTATTACCTCCGAAGGGAGAAGAAGATTACGAAAATAAAGCTAATGAAATAAAACATATTTCATTAGCTTTATTTTCGTAATCTACCGATAATGCACATTTGGAGAAGTCTAATGTCAAGAAAAACAATTTCGGGGTCTAAGAAGTTTAAACCCTTACTAGTCTTCCTCGTCATGGGGTATGGCGACGTCGACGATCATTGTACGTCGTTCTGATCGGTCTATCAACACAATATCAGGCTTGTTGGCGACAACAGTCCTGTCAGTGATAATAGAGCGATCCCAGTACAACGAGATACGACTATTCTCGAGAACTGGCTCAGCAACGTACTTGTAGTATGGTACTGTGGCAGGTGCGTCGGAAACTTGACCGGCCACTCGCATAAAGCCTCATTAATTGTGAACTGTTTGTCTTGACGTTCCAAAACTTTGAAATAATGACGAAGAGGAAAACGAAAGAAACAATTGGGAGAATTGGACCAAGCGTCAAGACGAATGGTCGAGAAAAAGAATTAATATGTAAAGAAATGATATAACAAGTTATTCAATATATAATATCGTTCTGGGCTTAAGAAGTTGTTTGATTCCTCATCCTCGAGAGCAATAATCCCGGCTGCGCACCCCAAAGCCAGCAAGAGGTTCACGTCACATGGTGGAGGCGCCTAACTCTTCAGAGGAAGTCATTTAAAGAGCTAAGTCGTATTTCTATGTAAAGTTAATTAAAAATGAGTGCATTCACGGGATTGTATGAGTCCGTAGATGATTTTGTCAACCAATTCCAGATCATCTGTGTGATTAATAAAATCACTTCGGATGAGGAAATGTGACGTGAACCTCTTGCTGGCTTTGGGGTGCGCAGCCGGGATTATTGTTCTCGAGGATGAGGAATCAAACGCTTTCTTAAGCCCAGAACGATATTATATATTGAATAACTTGTAATATGATTTCTTTACATATTAATTCTTTTCCTAGACCATTCGTCTTGACGCTTGGTCCAATTCTCCCAATTGTTTCTTTCGTTTTCCTCTTCGTCATTATTTCAAAGTTTTGGAACGTCAAGACAAACAGTAATTTGTGACGTGAACCTCTTGCTGGCTTTGGGGTGCGCAGCCGGGATTATTGCTCTCGAGGATGAGGAATCAAACAACTTCTTAAGCCCAGAACGATATTATATATTGAATAACTTGTTATATCATTTCTTTACATATTAATTCTTCTTCTCGACCATTCGTCTTGACGCTTGGTCCAATTCTCCCAATTGTTTCTTTCGTTTTCTTCTTCGTCATTATTTCAAAGTTTTGGAACGTCAAGACAAACAGTTCACAATTAATGAGGCTTTATGCGAGTGGCCGGTCAAGTTTCCGACGCACCTGCCACACGCCGCCGCCTTATGAAAAAAAAAAAAAATTTTTACATTTGAGTACTAAGTCAAATTTTTTTTTTTTTTTTTATATAATATAAAACAACAAATATAACCTAGCTGTGCATTTACCTATCATGGCGATATAGATTTTTTTTTTTTTTTTTTCACTCAATTCAATCACTTATAGGTAAATACCGCATGGGCTAATAAAAGAGAAAAAAATAAAGACACCCTACCGCACACACAACAACATTGTAAACACTTTAGTTTTAAAATTAAAGAAAAAAAAGACATTGTTGAACATTAAACAAAAAAGAAAAATACTGCAAGGCTAACATATCTCTAGCAAACAATTCAGAATTCTAGATGTAAGTTTCGCGATTTAAAACCTTACTGAGTCTTGCGAATTGCATCCTAAAACAAAGTGGGGCAATTGAACTGCGAGAGAGTCTTGAGGTAACACGCAAATTAAAATAAGGTAGCGACATGGGGCAGCCAATATATATTATGTATATGCAAATAAAGCATCTCCTCTTATCAAAACTGACTAAGGCAAAGTGCTTCATTAGGGCATTATATGACGGATTTTTTTTGATACTCCATTAGAAAATGCAAGATGCCACAGGAAGCGTTTTTGAACGCGTTCTATACGCTGACCATGTAAGGCATAATGAGGCCGCCGTATCACACTACAATATTCCAAATGACTTCTAACCAAACTATAAAGGATAATTTAAAATTTGTTCTGATTAAAGGTTTTACAATTTCTAATTACAACGTCCAGCATCCTTAACGATTTTTTTATTATTTTGTCCAAGTGCGGGACAAAAGTTAGCTTTCTGTCAAACAAAACTCCAAGATCATTTTAAGTATCTACCTCACTGATTGATTGAAAAAGAATCTGAGTTCATCTGGAGAAAAAATAACGTTTTAGATCATATACTGATTAAGAACATGGAAACCTTAAAAAAGTTAAAATGATTCTTCATATATTATAAAAGTTTAAATAAATCCTTCCTAATCCTTCAAATTCAATAATTTACATTATTATTACTAGAATTGTCGTGACCTGAGAACAAAAACACAATTTTTTATCGCAATATTCTTTGTTACCATTAAGATGTAATAATTCTGACCAAAACCATGACTTAACAGTTCTATACTCAGCAGTGAACTATTTGACGAGAGATACCTGATTTACAGAAGAGATAGGGAAAGTACCAACTTATTTCACAATAAAGACGGCGGTGGAGTATTAATAGCTGTCAAGAATTATTTTAAATCTAAACATGTCGAAGCATGGGAAAGTAACTGTGAAGATCTGTGGGGTACCCTGGAATTACCACAACCGCGCAGCCTCCGTCGAGTGGTTCTTTGTGCGGTTTACTAACCACCACCTATACGCAACTCTTCTCTTGAATACTTTATGAATAATTGTAACAGTGTTTTTGAACAAATTAAAGACTCGAATGTTTTATATGGTGGGTGACTTCAACTTGAGCAATATCGATTGGAAATTGGTTGGTGAATCAGAATACAGTGTGGGATTACCTAGAGTTAGCGAAATTTTTATAGACTTTGTACATATTAACAAGCTAAATCAATTTAACTGTCAAACAAATGCTGTAGGTCGTACACTTTTTCGTTATAAAACAGTAACTACTTGACGGATCTTTATGAAAATTTGCAGTTTTATATAATAAATTTTAATTGTAAATTTTACTTGTCTGCACATGGCCGAACTTAGTGAAAAAAATATTAGGAAATGTTCGAAAAGATTATTTAAACACTTTGCTGCATTTTTAGAAATGTCTGTCTGTCTGTCTGTTTGTTTGAACACGCATCACGCAAAAACTAGCAAACAGATTCGGTTGAATTTTATGACTGCCTCTGTGGCGCAGTGGGAGTGTGTCCGACTGCTACGCAAGAGGTCGTGGGTTCGATTCCCACACGAGACACCACTTTGTGTGATCCACAAATTGTTGTTCCGAGTCTGGGTGTACTTTGTGTCCGTGATTTGTATGTTTGTAAAGTCCCCCGCGACACAGGGCTTGTACCATAATGCGGGAGTTGTCTTTTAAAAAATAAAAAAAAAATAAAAAAAAAAAAAAAAAAAAAATTTTTGCACGTGCAATCTAATAAATGCGGATTACCATTTAGGCTATAAATTATCACGCTTTTTCTCATAGGAGCTAAGCAGTAAGGGATAATGTCTGTAGCTATTTTTCATTATAAAACAGTAAGTTTATATTAAATACTATATATATTATTTACACTATGAATAATTACGCTAACGTCTATGGGGAACGAGCAGCAACGTATTTGTTGTCGCACCATAATGGTTTATCACAAAATTTACTATAATTAGACATTATCTATAATTGTAACCCATGGAATACATAACTTCACGCTAAAACTATAAGGAGCTAAACACAACATTTATAAGTTTCTTCAGAACAGTTATTTTCACGTGCGACGTAGCGAACAGTATAGCCTCGAAGCTATGCTAGCGGTCTTTAAAGACGAAGTACAAGGCTCGAATCTATAATCTAGGAAGCTTGTACTAGGAAGCCTATATACTGTCAAAATGGCAAAGAGTATAATAAAATACAGTAACAGATCTGACCTACTTTCCATAACTTTAAACAAGAATAACTTTGGTTCCAGACTTTATTCAAAGGTTAAGACTTATTTAATTCTTCAGAAAATCGGCCTCAATATTTTCATATTTATTTCATTTATAGACGCAACAAAAAATGACAGAAAAATAATGTTAGGCCCTTTGCCATGGTTCTTTGCATGTGAATGTAGTTCGAAAGACAACACAATAATTTAGATAATATACAGAATATCGTCAAAATTGCCATCTATTGGAAAAATAATAAAATATAACTATAACTATATAATGTGTTGTTGCGTTTTGATAATAATTGTAGACGTCATATTAATTATAGACCGTCATTTATTTACTTATTATACGCATTACAGGTTGGTATAATATAAATTAAAATTTCAATATGTATTAAGTAGTAGTAGATAAAAAGTTAGCCATTTAATTATAAATGGTCACTATTTATAAACTAGTTTCAAATAGACTAAAAATAAAAATCTATAAAAACACCCTTATAATATTTAAAAAACGCACTAAAAATAATAAAATAAATTAATTTACTTGTGTTTTTAATTTATAAGCGTATTGTTCAACTTTTTGAAAACGATATATTTTTTATTATTTAATATTGGTATTTGGTATATTAAGACTACATATAACCATTGACCTCGACCTTGAGTTATATTAAATAATCAAAAAAGATAATTTTGGATGATTTTATAGTTCCAGATAAAACTCCCTAGAACTAGCTTGCCACAAGTTCGTTAATCGAGTATTGATATATAGTGTAGGGTACAAAGGAAACATATAAATTTTGAGCTTACCACACAGCTTCATTGCATAAAAACAATAATCCCGAATTGATATCGACTGAAGACGTCTTTTATTTATCTACGGCATAATGTCTGCTTCAAATGAATTATTCATTCGCCAACCTTACAGGTGTAATATGAGTGACAGACACGTACGCCTAAACTTATGTATATCTACTTATCTTTACATAAGTATAGAAACTTTAATTTTGTTATCAAACAGTTCTTGCATAGTCTCTTCCAAAATTGCGGCATAATACACGAGCTATCGAAAGCTTCACAAAACTTATAAATTTTATTAAATAATTCAGATTATTTTGGCCAACTTTCCTTTCGTAAATTGTATCTAAAACAGAAGCAAGCGTGTAGTACAGTTAACTCTACATTATATAAATAGTATAATAGTACCTACATTTATTTACTATATTATAAGGTTTGGGATGTTTCCTGTAACATGTATGATAGGGATAAGCCTGTGTCTAATAAAGCCTAGGTAGATTTAATATGTCATAATAAAAATCAAATTATAGCATCATGGGATTAACTTATTAGTTACCGTGACTTTATTTTTTTATTATTTCAGATGTTTAATAATCTAGGGGTGATGATTCTTACTAAGAACTTAAAAATGTTACAGGATGTTTAGGTGTAAGAACTTCTTTGAATACAGTAAACACTTAATAATATTTTAATAGCCGTTTTTGTACATGTCGGCAATTTTGTCAATTCGAAGTACGTAATACCTGTGTTCATGTTATTTTTATATACTCGCGTTACAACTTTAATCGCATATCGAAATTCTATACAGTACATTAAGTCGACGCCAACCTAATGTACTGTACGAAGTTCTGAGGTGAGGGCGGAGGGTGGCGAGTTTTAGAGTAGTGCAATTGACATAACACCTAGTCCTGTACGTACGCTACGCCCATGTCTTGAAAGTTACTAGTAGTAGTAGGTTACATCTAATTTAATAGTTCTTAAATTAAAAAACAAATTGAACTAAAAAAAAATAGAGTAAGAATTTAATTAAAAGATTTAATTACATACACTACATTTTAATTATATATAGAGGCAGGTCAAGCTAATAAAAGCGTTTTAAAAAGATGACACAAAAGGATCTTTACCTGCTTTTTCTGTTTTCGTTGGTGTATTTGTTATTTATTTATGTTTATTCACATTTAACAGAGTAAATACATGTGGTTTTACAGATACATATTAAGCTAGGTTCGTCTGTTCAGCTTCATAACAGCATGTAATTAGTTAAACATTAATGTAAAATGAAGACCTATAAGTATAACTGAAACATATTATCAAAAATAATTAGCCTGTATATTTATCAGAATAGGTGCCTTAAAACAATTGGAACTACAAAGAAGGAAAACGTTATGTCATTTTTAAATAAATCCATCTATTGATTAAAATCATTTTATTGCAAGTCAGAACTTCAAATCATTTCGAAATTTTGATTGAAACGATTGGTTTTATATATTCAATGGTAAGACATTATAAATATAATAATAATAATAATAACCATTTATTTTAGGCTACTAAAGCCCATATTATACAAATACATAAAAAGAAAACAATAGACTAATACATAATTAAACTAAACACAAAGTTGAGCACGAGACGGCGGCGACGGACGGCGGCGTGTTTTGCTGCGAGGTGCCGCGTAACCTGCTACGAAATTGACGGTATGCGACACCCTTTGGCCAAAGGTCTTCCTTCATGAAGGTGGACAGATATTCCGCGGGCACATGCACCGTAAACGACTTAAAATTAACATTATGGCGCGACTCCAATTACTCCACCCTCAAGGTCCTCTAAGTCTTTATTCTCGATACTCCACAAGTACCTCAGTCTTTGTGACGTGATGCAGACGAGACACATATAGCTGCGTCGTTAGTGTTGCCGAACGCAGAAACATATTGGGTCCCATCACGCCGGTACCCCACTGGTTGCGGCTGGAGGGTTTCCTCTGCTTCTTTCCGACTTTTATGAAGTCGTCGGGATCTATTTGCCCTTTTGTAGGGACAGGGGGCACGCTCTTCTTCTTCTCATCTGTGTGAAGTCACAAAAAGTAACTTTCGTTCGTTCTTTTCAGCCGATAGACGTCCACTGCTGAACATAGGCCTTCCTCAAGGATCGCCACAAAGACCGGACATGATGAAAAACAACTTAATTAAATAATAATTATACTTTATTTTATAAATGCTATTTAGTTTTTATTTCGATGACATGAACATATTTATGAATGAATGAAAATCTCTATTTGAACTGTGAATTTAGAGTTTGAATATAGCAGCATTTTAGGGTACCTACAGCATAGTATTACTACGAGTTGTGAAATCCCTGCAAACTGACATGTCGTTATTTTCACAGCTCCATGTTTAAAGTGTAAAATATAAATGGAAATAAGTGACAAATGAAAAAGAACGAGACTTAAAATAGACTTGAAACCAGCGGATGCACATAATGTGCAAGCAATTTGCGACTGCCTCTGTGGCGCGGTGGGAATGTATCCGACTGCTACGCAAGAGGTCGTGGGTTCGATCCCCACCCAGGATAAAACTTTGTGTGATGAGCACGATGGTTTATTCTGTGTCTGGGTGTTATTTATCTATAATATGTATGTATTTAGAAATATATAAGTATATTTATCAGTTGTCTAGTTGCCATAGTACAAGCTCTGCTTAGTTTGGGATCAGATAACGTTGTGTGAGTTGTCCCAAGATATTATTATTATTTAATCCTACCAAATAAACTATCGGAAGAAAGAAAAAAAAAGCAGTAGCAACATTCACATACAACAAGTAGGCTACCTAAAACAAAAAATGAAATCCAATAAGTATGTGTTTACTTAATTATATTGAAATAAAAATGTCTGTTTTCTACCAACTTACCTACCTAATGTAAAAGACTGTACTGTACCGTATAAGGTGTGTATTTTAACTCAACAAATAAATTTTCTATTGCAACAAATTATTTTTTTTTATTGTTTGTAAAGAATAAAAAAAAACGGGTCAAAACTGCAAAACCCTATATTTAGAATTTTCAAAAGTTTTTTTTAATTTTATGTTTAGTTCCTAAACGTAAAATCCTTCTTACATGTTTTCCTGTAATCTATATGTAAAAAACTATCTTTGGCATTATTACCAAAATATTAGACTCAATAGCTTTGGAGATAAGGGGGAGAGGGGGAATGTTCTGTTTTCAAGGTTTTTTCTAAATAACTTTTAAACAAATTACTTTAAATTTGTAAAAAAGATACATCCTTACAACAAGCTCTTTCATTTGGCATAGTACACGATACAGTTTGCGAATCGTTTTTTTTTTAATTTTCAGTACTGTGACCACGGCCGTTGCAATACGATCGAAAAGTCGGACAATAAACAAGATATTTTACCTTAAATTATTTACGCGATTTTGCCGAAAACATTTACCTACTAAAGGGTCTTTCAAATAGAGCGGGTCGATATTAATAATCTGTGGCGGCCATTTTGATTTGGCGGCATCTGTCAAATCTGTTTTTTCTTATTCAGTCACTGATGCCAAATCACCATGGCAAGTTACACGGTTGAGCAGCATGTGCAAATGATAAAACTTTATTATCAAAATGAGTGTTCGTTAGTGAAAACGTTGCGCGCATTGCGCCCATTTTACGGCAGACGCGGTGGCCCTTCAAAGTCTACTCTCCAACGATTGGTGACTAAATTCGAGACGACCGGTTCGGTAAACAACCAACCAACACCTTTACGTCAAAGGAACGCCAGATCGGCCGAGAACATCGCCGCTGTACGTGAGAGTGTTCAGGAGACTCCGAAGCAGTCGATTTCTCGCCGTGCACAAGAACTCGGCCTTTCGCAGACTTCAACTTGGAGAATTTTGCGTCGGGACTTGGGTCTGCATCCATACAAGATCCAACTGACCCAGGAGCTCAAAGTTAATGACCATAGACAACGCCGTGTGTTCGCTGAATGGGCGTCGGAACGCTAAGAGGACCCCGATTTTGGCCAAAAAATAATCTTTAGCGACGAGGCACATTTTTGGATGAATGGTTTTGTTAATAAGCAAAATTGCCGTATATGGGATGACCACAACCCACATGAGGTTCACCAGATAGCAATGCATCCACAAAAAGTAACTGTTTGGTGCGGATTTTGGTCTGGCGGCGTCATTGGTCCGTACTTCTTCGAAAACGAAGTTGGCGAGGCCAGCACCGTCAACGGTGAGCGCTACAGATCAATGATAAACAATTTCTTTTGGCTTAAATTGAACAATATGGACGTGAATGACATGTGGTTCCAGCAAGATGGCGCTACTTGCCACACAGCGAACGACACAATCGACATTCTGCATGTACGGTTTGCGGGTAGGGTTATCTCTCGCAGAGGTGACGTGAATTGGCCACCAAGATCGTGTGATTTGACTCCGCTAGACTTTTTCTTGTGGGGTTTTCTGAAGTCGCAGGTCTATGCCAATAAACCACATTCGACCGTTGCCCTGAAAGCCAACATAACGCAGGCCATCGCTCAGATTCAGCCGGATCTATGCAGCAGAGTCATTAAAAATTGGACCTCTCGGATTTGTGCCACCATGCGAAGCCGCGGCGGACATTTGAACGATGTCATATTTCATGCATAATGGCATAAACGGGCCTTTCAAATAAAAAATAAATTTCGTTAATATCTCACACACATCTAGTTTTATTCAATTTTAACATCGACCCGTCTTTGTTGAAAGACCCTTTATAAGAACGTACTAGACCCGTAGTATAAATAATTTCATAATGTGTAACAAATCGCGAAAGTTTATTACCATTGTATTATTTAGCTATCAAACTAAGTAGCGGCTACTACAAGACATTTTTTCACAAAATTTCATCAATATTCATATAGTAAGTAGTCTTTGAGTGAAATGCGGACAAACATACGGACATGACGAAACTATAGAGTTCCGTTTTTGGCGTTTAAAACTGAAACTGTTATTTTGATATTACAAACAGACGCTTCAATTTTATTCATTTGTAAAGATGACCTCATAATGCTGCGTAAAATTCGAACAAATACTTTTTTTTTCAAATCTGCAATCAAAGTGGAAAGAGAGATAAAGAGAGGTTTGTAATTAATTCAGAAGTAGTGTAAATTATGAAACAAAATGGATGTCATTACGCTTTAAAACGAATTAGATGTGCAAAGTTTATTACTCGGGCGCCTGTAATGTGCCCTTCGGTTACTAAGTAATTAAAATTTCCAAGGAATAAAACCTGCTTCGTGGTTCCAACAGGGTTGTTATAATTTGAGGTCCGTGATAATGAGAACAACGTTAAAGCCAGATGCTAACCATTATTTTACTTTATCGAAGATATTTTTGAGAGTGACTTAAAAATTGTTCATTAGATGATAATACTTAAGAAGGACATTCGCACACTTTGCAAATCAAGTTTATGCTTATCTAATATTTTTGTCGTAGGCTAGGCTTAGGTACCATGAGGTAATACCTAGTATGTTATCGTGCAACAGCAAAATTTTATGAAAATGTTTAACAATAACAATTATCATTAAACTTATCTTATATTGTAACGATTACTCGCGAGAATGAACTGAGATAACATGGATTACAAAACACGGAGAGTAAAGGTGATCATCACTTACGCCTTCGCCTCGAGCGGTTAGTATTCTTTATATGGATTTGTATAGAGTAACGCTCACTACATCACCTCCGTATTAGTCTGGCTCACAGGAGATTTTTGCTCAATTTTCTTCAGCAGTCCCTGAAAACTCAAGTGAAGATGATTTCTGAAGGTAATCAAATTTTCTCAGAGGATAGAAAATGTGGCCGAAAAAAGGAAATCTGCCCTAATAAACACATTATATATGAAAATCGGAAATAAAAAAAGTCAGCCACTTAGGGGATAGATTAGTGAATAATGAATCGAGATCATTTTTTAAAGCGGTTTTTTAATTAGTTATGCATTAGTTATTTTTTCCTACAACTTTGCAAGGTGCGATTTTTTAAACTATTAAATCTGAGATGGTTTTCTTTTATTGGAGCTATTCTTAAAAGGGCGAAGTATGAGCGGGGATAACGGTTTGAAGCTTATGCAAACGCATTTATAGAAGTGTTTTGTTAAACGTAACACCGCGGAGCATTGTGATTAACCGACGAGTAGTGGTAACGGATACTAAGTGCACCCAGAATAGAAACCAATATTAATGATATTATAATCTGGTGAACCCAGTGATACGGGTGTGCGGTGCTACATGTGTATTATTTGTATTCCTTAACATTACTGCTGCTTGCTTATAGTGTTTTTTTTTCGTTTCTGTAATATATCTTAATGATTTTTAAAGAGTGGCTCATGAGTTTCGTAGCAGCATCTCCTCATGAGATTTATACTTGTACAATTTTTGTTCAACAGTATAGATTTTCTTATTCATCAAAGAAATTTATCAGAGAGTAATATTATTACATCAATAAGAAATCAAAAAGAAAAAAAATCTGCTAGCAGAAGCTCCTAGCAGAATTGGTAAGTTCACTATTATAGTGAACTTACCAATTCTGCTAGGAGCTTCTGCTAGCAGATTTTTTTTCTTTTTGCATACTTATGATTTTTTTTTTAATGTCATTGATTATTACCAAATCTCAGGGCATCATAATGAGAATATCTAAATGTTTTGAACAGATAAGTACTATTAAAATATTGTACTGTATATTCTACAGGAAGTTTTTTATTCTCATTGGTATATTCGTTAGAAACTATCTTGAATATTATGCTTCTCACATTCGGAACCCAATGCACAATATTTACATAGATCGTATATAGGCTATACAAATACGGTTTACCAAGTATGTTTGTTACCATAAAAATATACCATACCATCCCACGAACTACTTGGAAATGTGCAAAAAAAAAAATTTTTTACCTCTTGCTTAAAGCCATGAATTAGCAGGTTGCACATTTATAATAAAAATTGTATCTGATGAAATTGATTGTCCTAACCTGTTGGAAAGAAATAGCCTAAATTTTCTAACTAAATTTATAAGGTTCAACCCCCCTATTAATATACCTAAGGTTTCCACTAACTACAGATAAAATTCTTTCCTTGTGCGAGCATGTCGTAATTTTAACAAAATTTGTTAAGCAAGCGATTTGGACCCGTTTGTTACAAGTGTTGCTGCAGCGAGGCTGACTCTAAGCCGTGAATGTAAAATACACCATTATATCTTTCCTGTACAAATGTCTATAAGTGAATACCTGTAATAGGTTTTTTGTTTGCATTCTGTGTTTTTTTTCACAAATATTGGAGCTGTTGCTTTTCCAATGTAAAATAAACAAAATAAATAAACACCGGAAAAATCGATCCAGATAAAAAAATAAATGTAAATTTTAAGCTATTGCATTGCTTTTACCGCGGGCTTTGAGCGCGGCGACCGAATGAAAATATTCCGTAACGAAAATAATACCTAACACCCCCCACTCCGCCTCCCATGTAGCTCGTTCGAGCGTTCGCTTAACCTATATGTATATGGTACGACAGTACGAAGTTGACACGAATCGAGACAAGCTGCTCCGAAATGTAATGAAAAAAAAATACTGCATAAATAAAAAATAAAGCAATACTTATAATTGCATAACTTGATAAAAAATGGTATGCAATAGATTTACGGCGGCAGATCCCGAGTGCCACACATTTTTTTTATTTGTTAAACGCAATGATGTTATAAAAGTAAACAAAAAAAAAATCAAAAACAAAACCCGCCTGCTTAAAAAGGATTGAAACAAGATAATCTTAAATTTCTTTTATTTAAAACTGGACTTAATGCTAAAAGCATTCTCTGCCAGTCTACCTTAGGGTGATGTAGAAATGGAATTTGTAGGTGCAGTAACCTAATTGTAAATTAAAAACTTCATATTATTCTTACATAGCTAAAGAATATAAAATAAATACTGATATTTAAAATAACTATACAATAATATACAAACTCACAAAAATACATATATATATATATGACGCACATACAGACAAATATTTAAGTTACTAATGTTGTACAAAGTGCGTACTCTGCATTCTGCATACAGGTCAAGATAGCATACATCTCCTTGTTCAATCAAGGGGAATATCAGCGTTTGGACGAGCATTAGTTCAGCTTTATACGAAAGAAAGTTCTTGAAACGATATAAAACCCGCAAAGTACCCGTAACCCTTTGACTTACATTTGTTATAACCGATTGAATCAGGCGTTCCATGACAGAAATCGAGAGAAGAAATACAGAGACATCGTTTTAGTATTTTCAACTGCTCCAATACGCACAACCTGAAACCCTTACTGAAAATATGTAGAAATTTAAGGAATTTCTGTCTTTCAGAGCATGTCCGGTAGCAGATGGTTCGCAAAGTGAGATTTTTCTGGATGATTATTTCTAAACGCAGCAATGTGTTCTTTGTATCTGATGTCAAATTTCCGACCAGTTTAGTCAATGTGAATACTTTTGCAGCTGTCACACGTTAATTTATAAATTCCAGATTGTTTCTCTTTGCTCACTATATCTTTGCTGTTGCATAAATATCTCAACGAATTTTGAGGCTTAAAAGCTGAAAAAATACCATTAGCCTTCAATACCTTCGACACTCGTTCTGTGATATCTCCAAAATAAGTCATACTGGAAGTACACGTTACAATTTCTTTCTGGAATGGGACAACATATGGTTGACTATGTTGTGCTGTTTTGTTTTATCAATGAGCCAATTAATCTCGTACTGTATCCATTTGATTGAGCTAAATAAAATCATACTGAGCTCTTTTCTGTAACTTTCTTCACTTAAGGGCCCATTATATAACCTGTGGATCATACTGTTAAACGCGGCTAGTTTGTGTTGCCAGGGATGACATGATGATGCGGGAATAGTAGTGTCTGTATATGTCGGTTTCCGGTAGATTCCGAATAGGTGTCTGTTGTTCTTCCTTAATATAGACAGATCCAAGAAGTTTATTGTGCTGTCCTGTTCGATTTCCAGTTTGAATTTTATGTTTGGATGCTTGTTGTTTAATCCATTGACAAAGTTGTGGAGTTGTCGTTCAGTTCCTGTCCAAGCCAGTAAAATATCATCAACATATCTGTAATAAATTAGAATATTATTATCGTTAACCACACATTTCCTTTCGAAGTAATCCATAAATAAGTCTGCCCTCAATGGACTTAAAGGTGATCCCATAGCTAGACCCTTCTTCTGTAGAAATAACTCATTATTAAACTGATTTTTTTTTCATACAAAGCTCAGTTAAACTAATGATATTTCTTCGGGATGTAATTTCTTCTTTTCTAATCGATGTTTAAGTATCTTTAAACACTCACTATATGGAACATTTGTGGATAAACTTTCCACATCCAGAGAAGACAGTTTCGAATTGCGTGGTAACTGTAAATCTTTGATTTTCGTGTTTAAATCTTGTCTGTTTTTGATACTGTATGCTGGTAAAAATAATGTTCTCCCTTTATTGAAATTATTAAGATATTTGGCTAATTTGTATGCAGGTGTGCTAGTTTATGATACCACTGGTCGAACAGGTACTCCATCTTTGTGTATTTTGGGTAATCCATATAGCCGAGGGCATTGTGGGTTCATAGGTATTAAATTCTTACTGACGATGGAATTATCTGGAAACAAGTAATGAGCAGGTTTAATACAAAGCTTTAATTCGGCGTGGAACCGCTTCGTTGGGTCTGAGGCCAGGTGCTGAAATTCCCCGGTTGATATGACATCTTCAACTTTGCTGTTGTAGTCTAATCTTGACATAATCTCGAAATTGTTACCCTTATCTGCTTTATTGATCAACAAGCTATTTGTATTTTAATCGTGAGAAACAAAAAGAAGATTTGGTGAGAAGTATCGCTGCTCATCAAATTAAAACCTACAAAGACAGTAAGTTTCATGATTCTGAACGTAAAATTTACAGATCAATCCAGAATAAGGTACAAATAAATAACTTTGTGATCAATAAAGCAGATGAGGGTACGGCTTATCAGAATTAGACGTAAAAACAGGGTGCTTCTCAATCAAAAGGTCCAGCTCATCCAGGGAAGACAACTTGTGGCGACTGCTGTTTGGCGCTTTGATGTAGATAGCGGCGTCTAGTGTCCAAGCAGCCCTCATCCCGAAGTGCTGACGAGCCTTGCTTAAGACCGTCTGTTGGGCTTTTCTTAGGAATTCCCTAACTGAAACTGCAGAGCTCTTTAAAGCGGACTTTGCTCTCCAAATAGCTGCTGTGAGATCTGTACTGGCAAATCGGACAAGTATGGGTCGGGGCCGATCTCGACTCTGGGCTCCAATCTGGTGGCAGACTTTAAAATCACCCTGTGTGATATCTTTGAGCCTGCTTCTTCTGCACTAGGTCAAGTGTTGCAGCAGTGCAGTCTTCTTTATCCGATTCAGCCACACTAATAAATAGGAGCACTTTCCGTCGTGAACTTGTCTCCATTTCATCCACAATCCTAAGGCTACTAGCTTGATTGCGGAGGATTCCGAGCATCTCGAACACGAGTTCCCGAAAGGTGTGAAACTCCTTGGCAACTTGCGCTACAGTATCTCTGGAAGGCACTCCGCTGTTCCAGTTCATTCATACTCCGGTTGAAGGTCTCTTCCAGTGATTTTTGTGTGGACCTAATTTTATTTAGTTGTGACATCTTATGTGAGTACAATAATTGCATTTTTGAAAGATAGAAAAATTTGAAGTCCAGACTCAGGAATCGAACCCGAGACTTCCGTAGCCAAACCGGGGCCAGAAGCGAACCACCTATCTGGACTATGTTACTAGACCTCAAATTTTTCAATCCCTTGATGCTCGCGATTTGGGCCCTCGCAGCGCCATCTAATCGGTAGTTAAAGAACTATCACGGCTTTTGTTATTGCTTCGTTACAGAGAGCATTTTAACAAACTATGATGTCGCAGGCCGAATATTGAAGTATTTTTTATAGGCATTTTATTGCCAATTACTTTACAAATACAATAATTGCATTTTGTATTCTGAATTGTTGCCATTTTCAATTTTGATTGCTGTCATGCCTTTAGTGACACTCGTAAGATTAATACGAATCGATTGACGGTCCACGCGTTTGCTCTATATAGTGCCACAAAGAAACACACACATACATATACGTCAAACACATAACCCTCCTCCGCAGTAGGGTAAAAAGGTGTAGATAAGTTACTTAATCAACATTCAATCTTTAAAGACGGCAGACTAATCCACACAAAGATGACCTATATATTGTAATGTCACACTATCATAAAACAATAGTAATAGTAGGAAAGCATGACATAAATAACACGAGTGAAAAAGAGAAAAACCGCTGCTTTCATCTGTTGACGCCGGCGATGCCACACTGACATATAAGTTAATTTTGTATAGACGAGTGCTTGTAACCTGTAGGCCTACTCTCTTTCTTTAAAACGAAATTCATGAATTTTAATTTTCTTGGGATTTCTTATGTTTACGGGAACTATTCTAATTAATTTTTGGATAATCACAAAAAGTTAGAACTCATGATAGATTTTCTGGAACGAGTGGATTAAATAGATGTTCCGGGCTCTGTTTTTTATCACCTCATTTTTGATCGAAACTTCGTTTTCATTGAATTAGAGTAGGCCTCCTGTCTACACCTTTATACTTAAAATATTGTTGGTTAAACGTTACAATTTCTCAACAATCAGTTATTATATTTTATACTGCTGCTCCGTACCGGCCATTATTTATGTTATAGTATTGTAAGTTGTAGTAATTACTTTTTCTATCAGGTTTCTTAAAATACCTTGTGTAAAAAGGGATGAGAAGGCGGAAAAAATAAAGGATAAAAGATAGAGATAGATAAATAAAAGTGGAAATCAGTAAACGATTTAAGAGTTTCATTTCAGAAAAAAATGAGACAGCTTGATCAATAAAAAAATTAAAAACACAGCACACAGCAGTATTTAAGTACAAATGGTTACATAAAGTGGATACCTACCTGTTTCCTTTCACCGCATAGTTACAAGAACATTTAAATGATAAACAGATTGATAGACATTACAAAGAATACCTGCCCACGACACAGCGGTTTGAATCCGAATAAAAAGAATATAATTACAATCCGGAAATATTGTTCCATCTTACTTAATGTTTTTCTCAAAGTTTTACATATCTACATCTCTCTCTATCTAAAGTACTTACCAATTCGTATTACCAATCAGTTTCAGCTGTCAAAAGCACTGATAAATCTGAGATTTCGAAGGTCAAATACTAAATCGTAAAGGTGAATAGGCTATTAAAATGAGCCACACAGTGGTGAAATTTGCTAAGCTGGGCTGTTTTTTTTTTTTATTGACTGCTCCCGCAGTAGGATACAAGGCCCTGTATCGCGGGGACTTTACAAACATACAAGTCACGGACACAAAGTACACCCAGACTCGAAACAACAATTTATGGATCACACAAAGTGGTATCCCATGTGGGAATCGAACCCACGACCTCTTGCGTAGCAGTCAGATACACTCCCACAGCGCCACAGATGCAGTCATATGTATTAAACTGACAAAACTTTACTTTAACTTAACAACTAGCAACAAATATGTCAATCTGCCAGACGTGCTGCACTTTTAGAAACATACTACTATAAGCATACAATTTTTACTAATACGATAAATAAAAAAAAAACAATAGCTACTCCTTCATTATGAACCGTTTCAGAGCAAAGGGTAAAGCGGTACGCCATGAGAGTCATTTTGCAATGTTTTTTATTCAGAGTTGTAAAAACTTATAATTATGTATACTTACGATTCTTTCTAATTATCTTATATTGAAAATAACAGGTTATTATTAAATAATCCATTTTATTGAATAATAATAATAATGAAAAATAAGACACAGAAATAAGATGAAGCTGTCCCGCGCAACTTCGTCTGCGTAAATTTTCCCCGTTTTTGCAACATTTCTTATTGCTACTCCACTCCTATTGGTCATAGCGTGGCTTTCCTCGATAAACAGGCTATCTAACAATTAAAGATTTTTTTTATTTTAGAGCAGTACTTCCTGAGATTACCGCGTTCAAAAAAACAAACTCTTCAGTTTTATAATATTAGTATAGATGTAAAGCAAGTAATAATAAATTTTGTTTGCAATAACATTGTTACAAAGATGGAAAGACATCTTAAAATTAAATGTGTACATCTTGTTCTGCGTGAATGTTAAGAGAAAAATATACGTTGAACTTAGATATCATAAGTCTATGACGTTGAAGTAGTTAAAATTATTGCATTTACCGAATCTGTCTATTTATTATTAAAGAACTCTTGAGGCTTTTAACAAATTTATTATAGGGCAGGTCATTTATATTGTTAGGTATGCGGTTTAAATATAACTTCACACATCGCAAAACAGTTCTGTCCGGATTCCTGCTATGCTATTCCCAAAAAGCAAAGGGGTATGCCCACCAGCAGTATCGCTAGTATTTACGTTGTGCCACAAGTTGATTATATGTATAATTCTTGTTTCTAATTATAACGTTATTAAATAATGATATGAAGTCTCACATTTGCCGGAATATTGAGATGCAAATATTAGTCTTTCAGTTTATTTATTTCCTTTCTTTTCGTATGAAGTTATTTTTAACGGTGGTAACACTATTACAAAAATAAAATCATAATATCGATTAGGGTTATTATCGATTTTTATGAAATAATTAATATAAATACTTTATTAATAGTTGCACTGTTTGAATGTTAAGAACGATAATATTTATACACTATACCTTTAATAAGCATATTCTTTGATACCTTTAGATTAGGACCCGGCTCGATTAAAAATAAGAACATAGTAACGAATTTTAATAAAAAAATCGATTTGTATAGGATATGACAAAAGTTATGGCAACATTGAAAAAATGTAATGTGATGTCACTTGTTTGTCTGTGCATAAAGCTTGTTTGGCGCCGGTCCATTAAGGAAACAGTTTAAAGTATTAATAACAAATAGCTTTTGTTATTTCTCGTGTTGTGTATGATATTGTGGTTACATTACGTGAGTTTGAGATAGAGACTCCATATACATAGTCACAATCAGAAATATTTTGTGAGACAGAGACTCGTACCAATATTGTGACAATTGTGAAGTGTTTGTGAGATAGAGATTCGGATTATATATTACTGAAAAGCCGAATTCATAGCCATAAACTAGTGTTACACATCGTGTGTAATACATAATTAATACGCAACATCATAGTTATGTCCTATTTTCAAAAAAAAATTTATATAAATATTTCGATTTTCGAAGTTTATCCACCCATATCAATTAAACCCGGCAAATTAGGTAAATCATTGTTGGTTTTTCTGAAATTATATATTAATATCTACATAAATCAGAAGTTTTCATCTTGGCACAACAAAATTTGTAGCGATACTAAATTCCATAGTCACTTGAACAATAGCCTTTGTTTAGGCGGACTGCACTCATTGGCCTACATGTGATCTTGTTTATTAACCACTGTATGAATAGGAAAAGTGACTTTCTGTCCACAGTGATCAGAAGTTAAATCACTCAATATGACCTCATTATAATAACTACAGTTGCAAAAAATATTATCTAAGCATGTTGTAGAATATGATGTGATCCTTGTTGGTGCGCTAAACAAATTCTTTAAATTAAACGAGTTAAATAAAGTACATAATCTAATACACATAGGTGACTGTTCAAGTATATTAACGTTGAAATCGCCACATGCATCATGCTTTTTACCATAACTTTAGTACATCTTCCATTATAGTCTCGAATAAATTAAAGTCACTCTGTGGTGGACGGTAGGCACAAACAACAACAATATGCTCCTGAATTAATTATAATTTATACTTTAGATGCAATTGTGTTTATATTTCCATGACATATTTATGTATGAACGGAAATCTCTGTTGAACTGTGAATTCATGGTTTGAATATATAATTATATCATATTTTTAGAATACCTACAACATAGTAGCAAGCATAGAAGCAAAATTGCGGAAAACTCAGGCAAACTGGCGGATGTACAGAATGTCCGAGTCATTTAATCCTACCAAATAATTGATCGGAGGAAATAGAAAAAAAAGACAGTAGCAACATTTAAGTAGGTTTAAGTATGTGTTTACATATACCTAGTCACCTAGTAACTACATATATAAAAAAAAAAAACATTTATAAATATAAGCTACTGGTGGTTACGGCCTCAGAGGAAGGAACTTCGTGTCCAAAGGTACTACCCAGAAGGCAGTACCTTTGGACACGAAGCCCTTGCATCTAGCTCTTGATTCAACCCTCTAACGCGAGCCTCTCAAGGTGTTGGTCGAGGTTCTCGGCAATCAAACCATTAACAGAAACGACAATCCAAATCCAAATATTTAGTTTGTTTATCTTTTTTGGCTTTTATTATTATTTTATCAATATATTCGACAAAATCTACAAGACATGCGGAGCTGTGGTTTTCCTAATTTATCTTAAATTTAATATACTTTTCAAATGACGAAGTGGAGTAAGAAAAGCAATCAAAACACAAAAAGATGAAAAAGCACCAGGTGAGAACAATATAAGCAATGAAATAATGAAGGGCCCAATAAGCAAATTAATACCTGTAATTGCTAATTTTTACAATGAAATAATGGACATGAAACAAATACCAAAACAATGGACTCAAAGTACAAATAAACTTTTACATAAAAAAAGAGATACGAAACTAATAGAAAACAGATGTTAGATGAATCACAACACAGAAAAGCAAGCTGGATTCCAAAATAACTTTTCAATCATAGACCATAAACACGTAATCAAACAATTTATTGAAAATGAAACGAGTATAACCAGTCTTACTACATAAGTTTCATCAACCAAACATTGACACAGACTACCTTTGGAGTGCACTAAACAAGCAAGGCGTTAACAAAAAATATAAATAATGAAAGAGATTTACAAAAATAGTGCAGCACAAGTGAGATTGAAAACGACAGGTCACGAATTTAAAATACAGAAAGGTGTTACACAAGGGGATCCTTTATCACCGAAACTTTTTTCTGCTGTTTAAAGCAAAAAAAATATACCTATCACGTAAAATATTTTGTAATATTCTTGGTTTAAATGCATTTGTTAACCGCACAACTTACACATCTAACACAACTTTTTCTGCTAGCAAAATGCTGTTCCTCACTCCACTATAGTAATTAATTTACCAAAAATACAGCTTTATATCGCGCTTTGTGTTTTTAATATTGATTTTACTGGGGTATTATCAACTAGCTGACTCGCACAACTTCATCTGCGTCCATTTTCCCCTGTTTTTGCAACATTTTTCATTGCTACTCCACAACAGCACACTCCGATTGGTCCTAGCGTAATGTTTTATAGCCTTCCTCGATAAATGGGCTATCCAACACTACACTACACTGCCTTGATAACTAGCAGTGTGGGATTTATGTCCCACATTACTAGCAATCCTGTTAACCCCTCCAGCTAAGCTCAATGGCTTGTGTTAGGAGTGACGTCGGTAGTATAATGGGTAGGACTCGAACTTACAGTCTAGCCTACAGCCTCGATTTTCAGTGTTACTATATTTAGCGCGGACCCGTTATCGATATGAGGAAATTACTGAAGATGTTGTGTCTAAATTATATGTACATAATGGCAATAGCGAAGCCGCAGCACAGCAGAGACATAATTATCAACATTTATCAACATTAAATGTATTTGTTATTCATCATTATCTGCATTTTGGGATAATATTAATCCTGTACCTAATAACAAAATATATATATAATGGTCTCCAAATAGATTAAGCTCGTGGTGACCAATCTCATCGTACAAAAAGCCAACTACGCAAGAAATATAGTGCAAAAAGTGTCTGCACATCTAGGTCTTGCACTCTCTATGCCCTCATTCTCTTTGTTTGATGAGATGGAAATCCGACATGACCGAATTGAAATTAAGCGGCGCAGATTCTGTACAGATTACATTGATTTGATTTGATTGATTTGTCACATATGTACTAAAGGTCTTGTGTGACTAATAATTGCATAAATAACTTCGTTATCGTGTGAATAAGCACCAAGTTTGGATGAAATTAGGGTTAAGTATGTTAAATATTTAAAAAAGCAACTAAGCCCTATTATAGCTTTGTTCATGAAAAATGTTTGTCACAGGGTATTTACCCCGATCAATTAAAGAGTGCAATTGTGCGCCCGATTTATAAAGTCTGGAAATCATTTAGAATTTGTCAACTACAGGCCAATAGCCATATTATCGGTTATCGATAAAATAATTGAAAAAAAAATGTTAGTCAAATAAGTAATTTCTTGGAACATACGATTATAAAAAAGCGTTTAATACACTGGATCATGCCATATTATTGCAGGCCATGAATGAATGCGGTATACGCTAATAAATGGTTTATTTATTTATTTATTTATTTATTTTGTTTATTTGCATAAAACAGGTAAGTACAAGCTGGTAAACAAAACATAGGTAGCGCTGTATTATTACCCTTTAAGGGCGTGCAAATTTTTCATATACAATAATAATAATTATAGTTTAAGATTACATACATTAAATGAAAAAAATAAAAAAATAAAAAATAAAAATTAATTAATAATCGAATAATGATGTCCCAAACTAAATGTCAAACAATTTTAAATTATGTCAAAGGAGTAGGTAAAAATAAATGCAGATTAGTAAAGAAATTAAATTATGAATTTATAAAAAAGTTAAATATGTAGGATGTCAAAAGAAAAATATTTCTAAATAAATGTCAATGATTTAAATAATTTATAATTTATCTGTCAAATAGTCTGAGACTTCATAATAACATTTTTCATGTAATAAATTTCTTAATTTTAATTTAAATATATTTACATTACATTCCTTTAAATTAATTGGTAATTTATTAAATATTTTTGGAGCCATTGCAAACACACTGTTGTGCATTAGGGTCGTATTTGTCCTACGCATGCATAATCGGGTTCTGTCTCTTTGTGTTCGACTGTTCGTGTCAGATGCCAGGACAAACAGGTTTGGATTCATTTTTACAAACACCGCCACTTCATATATGTATAAAGATGGCAGTGTAAGAATCCTATATTTTCTGAAATACGGTTTGCAGCTATCGGTCGTTCTAAGAGAGAACATTGCCCTTATGCAGCGTTTTTGTGCTTTAAATACACTGTCCTTAGCAACTGAGTTGCCCCAGAATATTACCCCATATCTAAGGACCGACGCTACTAATCCATGGTATGCAGTTAGTAGCGCATTGACGTCTATTATTTGTGAAAGTTCATGTAGAGCATAAACTGATTTACTAACCCTTTTGCACAATTGCTCCGAATGTAGTTTCCATGTTATTTTCTTATCTATTACAACACCTAAGAATTTAGTGGAATCTACTTCTTTTAAAGTTTGGCCATTTGCACATATATTTAGATTTTTTATTGTTTGAAATACGTTGGCTGAAATGCATTACAATTGTTTTTCCCATATTAGCTTTTAAGTTATTTGCAGTCAGCCAATCGATAACAGAGCACAGAGCGTTATTGATGTCAGATTCATATGTTCTCTTATCTTTACATTTAATGGAGATCGTACTATCGTCCGCAAATAGGGCTATTGGATTCTTAGTCACATTAGGTAGGTCATTGATGTAGATTATAAATAACAACGGTCCCCGAATTGTATTTTGCGTGATTCTGATTGATAAATCTCCTCGATTTTTGTTACACTGTTAATTCTAGTGACTTCAGTGTATTGCGTTCTGTTTTTAATATAGGATTCTAAAAGTTTCAACACATTGCCTCTTATACCGTATGCATTCAGTTTATCAAGCAAAATAGCGTGGTCTACATAATCAAATGCTTGGGTCATATCCAGATATATAGAGCAGACAGGTGTTCTATTGTCTACACTTTCCATAACAAACTCTAGGAAGTCGTAAATGGCCATATTTATTGACTTATTGCATCTAAAACCCTTTTGCTCTTTAACTAAAATGCAGTTTTTTTCTAAATAATCATTTAGTTCCTTATGTATATATTTCTCAAATACTTTTGAGAAAAATAGGTACCAGGGCTATAGGTCTGTAATTATCTATATTTTCTTTACTTTCCTTTTTAAACATAGGTTTTATGATAACTGTTTTTAATTTATCTGGGTAAGTGCCGGATTCTATACATAAATTTAAGATATAGCTAATATGATGACAGATATTACCTGCAACATATTTTATAACCCTAGTACATATTTCGTCGTACCCTACACTGCTGGTATTCCTAAGGTTTTTTATAATATTAAATACACTAAGTGGGGAGCATGGCTTCATAAACATGGATTTTTGTCTAGAGGATACTGGGGTGGGTTTATTGGTAGCATTACTGGGAATTATTTTGTCAATAAAATTATTATTGAACACATTACATATCTTTTTTGGATCAGTAATTATTTCATTTTGGAATTTGATGCAAGTTATTAACTCTTTTGGAACATTATGTTTTGCACTGTTTATAATTTTCCATGCAGCTTTGGCTTTGTTATCTGATGTATTGATAGTGTAAGTATTTTGTGCTCGTTGAGTTAATTTTATAATTTTTTTGTAGGTCCTAGAATAGTTTTTTAGTCTAATTTTGTTTATTTTGTCCGGTTTCTTTCGATATTGCCACAAAAGTGAACGTTTTTTTCTACTACAAGCCTTTATACCACGTGATATCCATTTTTGTTTCCTATTGGTTTTAATAGTTATAAGTCTGTACGGAAAACACAGTTTATATAATAGTGTGAATAAATCAATAAAAATATTATAAGCTAAATTTGGGTCAACAGTTGCATAAATTTCGGAAAAATATAAATTATTTAAATAATTATCAAATTTCTTAAGATTTTCTAATCTATAGTCTCTGCGTTTAATTCGCCATTGTTTAAGCAGTGGCATGAGTTTGACAGGACATTTCATTATCTGTGCTGTGTGATCTGACAGCGCTAAATCTAATACACTAGACTTACATTTTTGGGTGAAATTATGCGCAAAGTTATCAATGCATTTGCTAATTTTCCGAGTAGGTTCTCTCAGTTCCAATTTCAAATTATAGTTTAAAAGTAAGCATTCAAATTCTGATGTAATACTACTTGGTTTTAGTATATTTATGTTATAATCCCCTGCTACAATGATGTTATGTTTCCTGTAAGTCCTATTTATGTATGCCAATACTTTGTCAAGCCTATCAAAGAAAATGCTTAAATTGTTGGTATCTGGTATTCTATATAAACACACAATAATAATATTATATGACGTTAATTCGACTGCACAACACTCAAAGCTAGAAGATACACAAAAAGTTGCAATTCCAGTTATTGTTTTCCACAGTAGTCCTTTTTTAACAAAGATACATGATCCCCCCCTATTACAATTAGTTCTACTAAAAGAGGCTGCCAGGCAGTAATTAGGAATCATACATAGATCTTCATGACCTGACATCATAAAATGTTCTGTTACACAAATTACCCCAATATCAATATTCTTATCAAACAAGTCCTCTAAGCAAATATTAAGTTCATTATTTTTACTTCTTAGGCCCGCAATATTCTGATGAAACACATTAAGATATTTATTCACGAAAAAATTCTTGGGCAGGTATGTCTTCGGTGTCAATGTAAACTAGAGAGCTGAATTGAGGGGTTATACGGAGGTTCAGATTGCCATTTAAGTTGTCAACAAGTTTTTGAAGGTCCGCAAAAATAACCTTCAGACCACTGTTATTTAAGATGCCTGATTTTCTAAACATAGTTCTATCATAACATAAATTGCAATTTGAGTCCAATATATAGGCATAATCATGTGATAAATTGTCCATGTATAGTAACTGATTAAACATATTTACTCTTGAATTATATAACTTAGCATATGGGGTATTTTTAAATGTCGGCAAGGTAATAATAAAGTTAGTGTGATTGTTAGCTATTAAAATATTTCTCATGTTAGATATGACTTCACTAAAGTTCTTTGACACACGAAAGTCATCCTCACCTATTATTATATTACATATATCATCTTTAGTTAATCCTTTCAATTTATTATTTATGTCCAGTAATAATTGACTTATACCCACATTAGGAGTTAAGAAATGACATATACTATATTTTTCATCAAAGTATTGTTTGGCCAGTGACAATATGTTATTTGTTTTATTTGAACTTATAATAAAAAGTTTATTTTGAGGTATGGGGGCGTGTGATGACAATAACTTGGGTGCTTCATCTAAACTTTTTTCAATGCATATTGTAGATGAGATATTTTTTTTACATATTGGGATGTTTTTAGTTATTTCAGGACATTGTACCAAAGGTTGGTGTGAGGGACTTAATGTTAGGTCAACATCTGTTTGAACTTGTTTGTGGTTCATCAGCTTACAAGCTCCTTTTTTCTTCGGTGTCCCAGGAGCTGATTTCCCTGGACTGCTTGCAATTTTTTTGTAAAGTGTATTTTTACGCCGTAAAGAATCTAGTTCATTTTTCATTCCAGTATTTTCTAAAGAGAGCTTGTCTATTTCTTCATTAGCGCTAAGCAAATTCATGGTAAGATGTTCAACTTGTTCTTTCAACTTATTAATTAAATCAGTGTCTTCATCATCTGATTCGTCCGGAACGCTATTACTAGTGACATCTATTTTTGAATGGTCAAGACTTTCATTAGTGTCCGACTGTGATGAGCTCTTGCGAGCCTTCCTAAAGGTGATGTTTTCGAAGAAATTCATTTTTTAACACAAAGATGGCGTGGTTGTTTATTATTTTAAACTAAAGTTTCTAAGAAAACATTAGTTCCTGGAACACTTGAAATAATCACAAAAAGTGTACACGTGATGACTAGGGTTTGAACCGACGACTATATTCTTGCCAGTCCAATGCACTCCCAGACTAGCTACGACTGGTATGAATTTTACTGTCGAAATGTAGTACTACTATGTAAAGGTCTTAAGTTTTTTGAATTTATCAGATCGGTTATGATGAATCACTCCTAAGGAATTTTTTTTTCGCATTCCAAACACTTAGTGAGCAGATGATGTACACTTTAACTTTGTTTTTTATCACAGTTTCTTCAGTTTTGTCCTGATTTATTGTTTGATAATTAAAGTAGTTTAATTAGTATTGTCTTCTTATTTTTGTCGTCTTTTAATATAATCTGAATTAAAGTTTTGAGGTCCACTTTTACACTTTTTATTATTTTAGTATTTAAACATGATTTGCACCACCATAGGACTTGATAGTATTCACGCACTCTACACTATGTATTAGTCACAGTTTTATAGCACTTTTAAGTCGTTTAAACACTATATAATATTTTTAAATTAAATTAATACTCGGAGCTCTTTTGTTTACGTCTTTACCAGACAGCGCCATCTAGCGGGACTAAACTAACTATGGTTTGAAAATTACTTGAGTACCTAATATAAATAATAATAAATAGGAAAATTCATACCGTCATATATGAAGTGCCCGGTGATGAAATGGATGTGGATCTAGAGGTACCGACTGGACCAGTGTTTAGGTCCGTTGGTGATGTGATGCACGTCAATAGTATGTCAAATGTTGTGAACAAGTGTCGAGTGTACATGTATGCGGGTGACAAGTGTCTGGTTTACGATGCTAAAGATATATGTGGGGTTAAAAGGTATATACAAGAGGACTTCGAAAATATTATCAAGTGGGCACATGACAATGGCATAATAATAAACTGAGCAAAAACCAAATGTATGCATATACGCTCGCCACATAGCCGACGGGTTAAAACAGTCTCCAAAGAAAGTCTTGCAGTTACAAGACATACATACGATTGTTTGCATAATAACAAAAATAATTGCACAATAAATTAGAATACGTTGAAGTATTTAAATATTTAGGTTTGAATATTGATGTAAACATTAATTGGAAAACACATGTTGTTGATATTTGCAACAGGTTGCGATCAGTACTAGGGAAATTTTATCAATTAAATAGAGTATTAAATAAACACACATTATTGATTGTATATTATGCACTAGCTGACTCACTTATCAGTTATGGACTTATTGTTTACGGTAGAACCTTTAAAACATACCTGAAGAACATAAAATATTTACAAATTAGATTAATTAAAGTTTTAGTTAGCAAAAAAGACATGGAAAACTGTAATAAAGATTATGAAAAGTTATTTCCTGTTTGTAGAATCTTACCATTAGATAAAAAGGTGGAATACTTTATAGGACTAGAATACTACTATAGTGCTGAATATAAAGAAATTGTCTATACATATAATAAAATTGTAAATTTCACGTGTCTGTACATGGCCGAACATAGTAAAAAAAATATTGGGAAATGTTCGAAAAGAGTATTTAAACACATTCCTACATTTTTAGAAATGTCTGTCTGTCTGTCTGTCTGTCTGTCTGTCTGTTTGTTTGTACACGCATCACCCAAAAACTACCAGACAGATTCGGTTGAAATTTTGTATGTGTATTCTAATAAGTCTGGATTAACATATAGGCTATAATTTATCACGCTATTTCCCATAGGAGCTAAGCAATAACGGATAATGTCTGTAGCTATTTATCGTTATAAAACAATAACTACTAGACGGATCTTCATGAAAATTTGCAGTTTTATTGTAAATACAATAGGTCATTATTTACACTATGGATCATTACGCTATCGTCTATGGGAAGCGAGCAGCAACGTATGTTTTGTCGAACCATTATGGTTTTTCGCAATTTTTTCCACAATAAGACATTATTTACAATTGTAACCCATGGAAACAATAACTTCACGCTAAACCTATAAGGATTTTAACCGTTTTGGTGCCGGTATGCGAGTCTGTTTTTGTGTTTCTTTTTATTATTTTTTAAAGTATTTTTCTAAATGTTTACTTTAATAAGTATACATTTAGAAAAATACTTTTAAAAAAAACAAGCTTTTATTTTCGACTTTAACATGTTTACTTTATTTAACAAATTTTCATATTAATCAATCACTTTCAATAGGCACCTTTAACATTGTTTTGAATGAATCGTAATTATGTTATGAATGTAGAAATGAAAAACAATATTACATTACAAATAAACTACTTGATATTTTCTAGAATTTATGTATGTTAGTTGCTTAAAAAAATGAAAGATTAAGTCCGTGTTGCATTAAAATAAAACACGTGGCGCCATCTGTGATTCGATTTCTTCTGAGTGCCAAAATTGCTTACCTACAAATGTTGATAAACTTTCGCGATTTGTACACATTAAGAAAATATATACCTAGTCTAGCCATAAATATTGTTACGAAGAAAAAACATTTTTTTTTATTGCAAATAATATTTATTACTTTTACAGTGTGTTAGTTTAATACATAAATAAAAAACAATTCAAAATATAAAAAGCTTATTCGAAGTGGTCTCCATTGGCTGCAACACAGTCCTTTAAACGTTGAGGCCAGTTATCAATAGAAGCACGCACTCTTTCCATGGGAAAATTCTTCACTGCCAATCGTATGGATTGTTTTAGGGACTCCAAATTATCATGGCGTTTAGAGCAAGCCATACTCTCTAAAACTGACCATAAATCATAATCCAGCGGATTAAGATCGGGACTAGACGACGGCCAGTCTTCAGCTCTGATGAAGTCCGAAACGTTCACTTCCAACCAAGACTGCGTGGACCGAGCTTTATGACCCGGCGCTGAGTCTTGTTGGAAGGACCATACTTGGTTATTGAACATGGTGTTGTTAAGGGGTTTAACTACCTTCTCAAGAATGGTATCTTGATACACTTGTGCCGATGTTTTGATACCTTTTTCACAAAAATATGGCTCAGTAGTGACTGAGCCATATTTTTTAATCCATTTATGAAGGAGTGCCTTCATAGCTAACACCCCACCAAACCATCACTGAAGTCGGATAATGCCCACGTTGCACTCTGTCGACTAATTGGGAAGCTTCCTTAGAGCTTTGAGCATAAATACGGTCATTTTGTTTGTTAAAATGTTGCTCAACTGTATAGATTTTCTCATCCGTAAACAAAATTTTTCTGTGACCTCCCTTTGCGTACCGCTTCAGTAGTTGCTTCGATTTTACCACCCTATTCTTTTTTAAATTATCAGTTAAAAAATGACCAGTGCGTCTCTTATAGGCTGCAAGTCCTAAGTCATCTTTAAAATGCGTGACATGGTTCTGGGTGCTATCTTCATCTCCCGAGATAAAATCTTTTGCTTTCGGACAGGATTTCTTCGAATTCTTTCCCTTACTGCTTTGACCACCATTTTCGTACGAACACTACGTGGACGGCCAGATCTTTTTCTGTCACAAACAGAGAAGGTCTCATAGTACCTATTAATAGCCCGGTACACAAACATTTGACTAATACCAAGCGTATGGAGAGTTTTAGAAATTACATCCGGCTCCATACCAACTTTGTGTAATGCAATCACAGCGATTCGGTTTTCTTTATCACCCCACTCCATTTTAATATAGCAAAATATTGTACAGGTAAATTAGCTTGAAGAAATTTTTGCGTTTGTAGTAGTGTATGGTCAGCAAATAAAAAAACAACATTTTATTTTTAGTTTTTATTGTTTTAAAGGTAATATACGTTTGTGGCTGGAGCACACCAAATGCGTGCACGTCTACGCATACGCACTACGTACTAATACGGTCGTGAAAATGTGTATCCACCGCATTGTAATCTATGGAACTGTATGAGGCAGACAAGCCAGTTCCAAACATTACAAGCATTGAATGCCGGTTTTCACTTCAGTGAAGACGTGTATGAATTAGGTGTTCTCCGGCCATAAATGTTTTATTCTAATAATTCATCAACCCCAGGCATATCACAATCATCCCCATCCTCGCTTTCATCAGATGAATTATTTAAATTAATTATGATTCGTTCTGATATTGTGTCCTAAGCTGCGTCTCTACCCTGATATTTGCTTTCCTCCTCAATAGCATGCAAACAAACTTTTCTCCATTCCTCTACAGTTATGGCGTTCATTTTTTCTTCAGCTAATGACATTATAACCTTCATATTCATTGCGACATTCTTTTTTGCGACATATGTTTTCACTATCCCCCATATATTTTCTATAGGATTAAACTCCGGATGGTATGGTGGTAAACGCAGCACAGTATGACCGTGCTGTCGTAATATTTCGTCTATCTTGTACTCTATAAATCTCGCCTTGTTTTGCAGAATCAGTTCATATAATTGAGGCTTAAGCAACGTGGATGAATGCTCAATGTTTCGAAATGTCAGCCAGTCTATCATTTGCTGTTTTCTAGAATTACTATTCGGTGCAGGATTTTGTATTGAGTTATGATATGGTGCGTTGTCAACAACAACAACACTATTTGGTTGTAAGTTGGGTATTAATTGAGTTTGAATCCACCTTGAATAGTTGTCATAGTTCATATTGTTGTGGTAATCTCCACTTTTTTGGTCGGCTTTAAACATAAGCAATGCATTTGGTATAAAGCCATCGATACCACCGGCATGAACAATGATTAAGCGGTTGCCTTTCGATATATGTTGCTTCAAACCTGAAGTGCTTCCATCTGACCAAGATTTCGAGAGGGTATGTGATGTATGTATATATGTTTCGTCGGTGTAAACAATTGGTCGGCGTTGTTCACGATATTCAGCAATTTTCATCAAATAATTAATTCGCAAGTATCTAATTTCGTGTTTTTCCATAAGAAGTTTCCGGTTATCTTCTGTTTGCTTCCAATTAAAACCTAATGACATGACGTGTTTTCGTAACGTGCTGACACAACCTTTATAATCGATATCTTCTTTCAATTTTGAGTGCAAAGTTTTTAAAGTGGGAACTTCTTTATTTGTGATGTGGAAGTCATGAATTGTTCTTCTGATAACTTGCTGATCAAAGTTATCGATTACTATTGTAGGTTTACGATTCGGTTTCTTTTTAGGAGATTTAAATGTTACTTCCTGATCTGAAGGACGACATTTGCTTTCTGATACTACCTTTCTGACGGATGCTATTGAAATTCCTGTTGATTTAGCAACTAATTGAGTGGGGGTCATAATACTGCTCGGGTTGTTATTACACTCATTTTCGAAATATTTGTACAAACAGTACAAAACTTCCTTAGTTTGAGAAGTCAAAGGCTTGCCTCGACCATGTTTTAACACTGGAGCCATTTTGAATTATCAATATAAAGTTACAACACTTACACACTTGAAATTAAACACTTCAACAAATATTTTAACAATAATAACAAACAATAACAACAATCAACAAATACAAAATTTCACAATGAAACTACTACGTATCTAATAATTATAATTTTTTAATGAAATGCGTGCTTTATGTTCTAACGGTATCAAGCGACTGACGTCAGACTGCACGTGGCACCTGCGGACAGAGTAAACTGGTTTATTCTGGTTTTGTGCGTGTTTCCACTTTCCACTATCAAGTGACGATTTATTTATTTGTTTTGTTTCGTAATTATTATGGTCAAAACTTTTTACCTATAGCTAAACTACTATCATCTAAAGAACGACACGATATTTTATTGTTTCACGGTAGTCGCCTTGTCGTTTGCTCAAGGACGTGAAATTGAATGACATATTTTTTTTAATAAAGTCAAAACCTTTTTCTTTAAAATAAAAACTTGTTTTTATTGAAAACAAAAATCAGAGTGTTGCTAGGGATAAGTATTAAATTAAATAGTAATGTTAGGATATTGAAACATTTTTGTAAGGGCCAGAACGATATAGTGGAAACGCGCTCTAATATCTAAGTAACATACACACCACTACATATGCAAAAATTTCTCGAGACTAATTTCACTGTACAATGTATTGGCGCCAAAATTAGAAAATACAATGAACAATCGTATAAAAATGACAGATTCCAAATTCAAATGTAATATCTTTCTTATTTTTAATTGTAACAGTATTTATGGCCAGACTAGGTATATTACGGGTCTTAATCGCGTGAATAATTTAAGGTATAATAATAATAATAATACCTTGCTTACCTACGTTTAATATGCATGATAGTATAAGTATAATTTAATATAAAATCATAAAGTATTAAAAAAAACTTATCCCAGTTTTGAAAATAGATGGCGTTTAAATACAAATTAAAAAGAATCAGGAAAATTGATTTAAAAAAAAATCTGAAACTCTTACGTAGAGGGATATGAATATATGATGATCTTAATTTGCGACAGGTTGACACACCTATTTTTTAATTCACCAATGTAGGCATTATAAAATATTATTTAAATCTTCTAAAGTGAGTGAAAAAAATATTTAAATAAGTTTAAACACAAAAAAAGACATATGAGTACCTATATCTTTCAGAAACGTTTGAATGTTGTCTGTTTGTTTGAACACGCATCACAGTACCGCGGGAATGCAATGTTTTAAAAACAGGATATTTTTTAAAAACATAACTCACACTAGCCCTATTTCGCGGGGGACTTTACAAACACGGACACAAAGTGGGTGTACTTTAGACTCAGAAAAGATCGCTCGGGCAGGACTCGAACCTGCTATCATAGGAATTCTGTTAGAGTTTTTTCCATCATACCTTTATTACCTATGTATAAATTAACTTGAAGGAGCGGCTAGGTACCTCCGATTAAAACGTTCGATTTAAAAGTGTCGGAGCCAAAGTTGGAGTCGGAGGTTTAAAATCAATCGGAATTTTCGACCTTTCGGAGTCAGAATCGAAACTCCTTAATACAAAACTTGGGCGGTTTCGGGCTTTATTTAACCCGAAACCGCCCAAGTACTCGCGTGACGGGGGAGGGGGGGAATTTTTCAATATTAATAATATTTGATGTGATGCAAATCATTTTGGTAAAATACTTTTTTGTCGAGGTGCTGATCATGGTAATTTTTATAATTTGTCTTCTAACCGTCTGGCGCCATAAACTTTGTCGCCCTTCATTATGCTGCATTAGGCATTTGCTTGGCTTGCCCTGCCATAGGTCGGGCCCTGCCACCTGCCACAGAGTATTGTGGAGCATGTTTCCAATATGTTTTACACAGAAGTTAAATTGTAACATAAACTACCTTAATATAAACCCAACTTCCACGCGAACGAAGTCGCGGGCACAGCTAGTATACAATAAATATAATACACGAAGTGTCAGAGAAAATAGATTAATCCAACCGCGAATAACCAATTATTATTGCAAAAGACTGTCAAAGTATTTAGTACCAAAGACATTCAATAAGGTTGAGTTATTAAGACAGAAACCTAATAGTCCGGTCAATTTAGACAATTCAAATCAAGAAAATTCCGACAGAGCCAAATCTTCGTAGAGACCTTAGGTTTACCACAAGGAATAAAGTGTCAAAAGTTCCAATCAGACCCATATGCGCTAAGGGACTTATTCGGGGCCCAAGTTTTAGGTTTTTTGGATTTTTCTCGAAAACGGTAAGTTTTATCGAAAAAGTAATTGAGAGCAAAGTTTTAGATCTTAAAATTTTCTATATAAATGGTCCTTATAATTTTTTCTCTAAGACCCACTATTTCCCAGATATTGCACTTGTAAGAATCATGTTCTACATAGCATGCACACATATGCCACGTATTTACATATTTAGGTACTCAAGCAAGCAAAAATGCCTACTCGTGTCTCTTTTATGTATACATTATACTATTCTAAGAAAATTTACTCTAAAAAGACCGCCGGTCCCTTACCGAATCCCCTCTACTTGAATAACATCTGGCCTTGAATAACGTCTGCCTATTCTTTTGTCCGTGTGGTGTCATTCACGTATACCTGCTTATTTTAGTGTTGAATGAGCAGTTCGAGTGACTATACGTATTTATTACAAGCGTCTACTATTGTAGTTAGTGCTGATCAATATTTAAAAAAAATGTCACAATTTTGCTTCATTTGTAATAAACTTTTGTCTCCTGAAGATGAAACTGTTGTGGTCAGTCGTGGAATGCCAACTTTAATCGATGTAACTGTCGCGAGAAGTGATGAGTTTGCTGATTATTTAAGAAGCCAAAAGTCCGTTACAATTCACGTGGTCCAAAAAAAAATGATTGCATAGATACGTACAGATTTTTAGCATTTGTAAAAAATACACGAAACAAAAAAAGCAAGTACAACTATCTTGTCTTCCTCCAACATCGGCATCTGCTACTCAACATTTGTTTTGAGTATACTATCAAGTTCAGACATGGCAAGGCAATGAACTGAACCCTGAAGACTGGGGTTGGAAATTGATAAATAATACTTTGGAACCGATTCGAACTTTACTGCCCCCTGCTCCAGAAAAACTTCTTAACACAATTTTTTGCAATTGCAAGAAAGGTTGTAGTGCCAAATGTGGCTGTAAAAAAGTAGGGTTGCCGTGTTCTCCAGCGTGTACCATTTGCCAGGAAGATTCATGTGATTTTGATGAAGAGACAACTGATTCATCTTCATTTGAACAATTTCTAAGCATTCATAAACAGGAAGGAGAAGAAGAATAAAAAGAAGAAATTGAAGAAAACATGATTGTTGAAGTTGAATATGAAGAGTATGAGTCAGATTAAAGTGATAAAAAAAAAGTTAGAACGACAGTTAAACTCAGTAACCCATAACAATAATCTTCATACTATTAAATAATTATTGTTTCTGAAAATAACGTCATAAAGGTTCGTGGAAAAGGCCTACCGAGGATACCACGTTAAAAAAAACGCGCCGAGTACACTACCTCACAGGTGGTGTGGAAATGTGTGCATATTATGTAGAACGTGATTCTTACAAGCGCAATATCTGGGAAATAGTGGGTCTTAGAGAAAAATTATAAGAACAATTTTTATAGAAAATTTTAAGATCTACAACTTTGCTCTGAAGTACTTTTTCGATAAAACTTACCGTTTTCGAAAAAAAATAAAAAAACCAGAAATTTTGACCTTGGGCCCCGAATAAGTCCCTTAGCGCACATGGGACTGATTGGGACCTTTGACACTTTATTCCTTGTGGTAAACCTAAGGTCTCTACGAAGATTTGGCTCTGTCGGAATTTTCTTTATTTGATCACTATTTTTATGTCTAAATTGACCGGACTATAAGATAAGTAAAGGCGTGTTGAGGTCCAAATTAAGAGACTTGCTTCTCGATGGCCGGGATGCGGCAGGTACTGGTGGCGGTACACAGAGTGACCGTAATCTTTTGCATGTCTCTGATTGATTGTAGTATGTAGGTATCTATTAAAAAAATAAATTATTGTTACGTCAGTAGTTGTTAGTGTGTAAATGTAGTGGTTAAGTATGTAGTATTATTATATAAAATATATATTAGTATTAAACACGAGCGCGTCTCGCCATCAAACATTACAGTTTAGCGAGAAAATATTATGTAAATAAAATTGTATATATTTTTTGTATTAATAAAAAATAAAAAATACTACATTTTATCAAATCGCTTTAGTGGCTGCGGAAAATACGATCATTTTACAAATTTTACCTGTGACAGATAAAATTTGTAAATTATTTAATTTGTATCTTTATTTGTATATCTTACCAGCTAAGCTTCGTTCTGGCTTATTGGACCAGAAACCCTCACGGGCGTCCCTAGAATACTCTACCAAAGTTTTATCACAATCTGATCAATGGATTCGGAATGCATAGGGAACAAACATTGATTTTAATTTATATATATTTATTTTATTGACAGGATACTAGCTACATGTAAACAGACACTAGGACAATATCTAAGAATTTAGTTTTTATAAATGATAATAAGTATGACAGAACTTTTAGTTTAAGCATAGAACTCACCCGATTACTCGATGATTTTAGTCGACTAATCGCCGACTAGTCACACAAAAGATGTGTCATGAGAAAGCGAGGCGAGAAATGAAATATAAATATAATACCAAAAACAAAACTATGCTCAACGGTGTCAATGAAAGCAAATCGGATTAGACAAGTACTGCGAGTGGCGAAATCACGTTGAAGGAGTTTGTCAAAAAGTCAATAGTTTTGTATTTGTCTTAAACAGACTTAGATTGATTTCAACACTACAAACTGCACTGATGGCATAACATGGTCACATATGTTCTATTTTACGATACGGCTTGATACTGTGGGGTAACTCAACAGATAGTGGTAGGGCTTTTTTATCGCAAAAAAGGTGTATTAGCGCAATGGTTGGTATCCCTCCGTTCGGATCGGTCAAAACCACATTTTAAAAAGTTGGACACATTGACTTTACCATGTATGTACATTTATCAAACTTGTATTTTTGTAAAAATAATAAAGATTTATTTGTCACGGCTCGTGATTTCTACCCTAGAAATACTAAAAGAGGAGAACGGCTGGTCATAGATTTTGTTCTAAGAACCACACTTTGGCAGAAAAATTGCTACGCTATGTGTGCAAAAATTTATAATAAATTACTGTCACAAATTCAGAAGTTACCTCTACCGCTTTTCAAGCGTAAACTAAAAGCTCTATAATTTCTAAAAGCTTTTATTATGTAAATGATTGATTTCAGAATGGCATAATATATTGATTGCTATTTCATTATTTAACGAAATTAAATAAGGAATATTGTATTATTAAATTGATTATATTTATTTATTTATTATTTATTAAGGTATATAATATTGATTATTATTTGGGTATAAATTATATTTTTGATTTAATGAAATTATTTGTATGAAATCAGGCTTAATCAACTGTTTGTAATGTTTTAAAAGTATATTCACGTGCCCAGAATAGGCTAAATAGATATAGTACAGAGAAATGTTATAATAATTATTCCATCCCTTGTACTCCATTTACGGAGAATAAATAAATTGCTTGATTGATTGGAGACAAGAAGGGTAGTAAATAACAAAATCGTTTTGGTTGTTTGCAGCGCATCTTCCCTCTTCTCGACTCGTGTCCGCTTTGATAGTATTCGGGCCCAAATATACTCTGTACTGCTCGATGAGATATTTCTCGCTCGCATAAAAACGAGATTTTATAAAACGTTAGAGAAGTGTGACAGCTCTCACAAAAATAATCATTGGATTTCATATTAACCCGAATGAAATAGTTATACTAAAGCTTACAATATAGTATTATAATATATGAAAATCGACTTGATTTGATTGACATCGCATTTGATGTTATAAAATAAGAATATTTGCATATGGCATGTAATTACGGCCATACAGCTGAAGATGGTGACATTTAAGACTTCAGAGGAAGATTGTCTTTGTTTATATTGAAAAAGACGTACCTACTATTACGAAGTTTTATATTCTCTTTGGTACCTACTTTGTCTTACTACCCGACTTCATCACTTTAATGTTTAGTTTTTCCAAAACGCTCCCGAAACACTTATATAAATTTCTAGCCCCTTTGGTGTCAATTTTCTAAAACGCTGATATATCTACTTGCTAAATTATTTGCAGTCATTAGTTAATTTTTTTTTTAAGTCTGTAATTTATTTGTACGTTCCACACAACATTTTTTTGTCCCGTTCACCCTTTTAGAGTTTGAATTTCCTGATATACTTTCTAATATTATTAGTGATTTATATAATAAAAATCGTACTTTATCTATTACTAAATCTTTTATCTATTACTAATCTAATCTTTTATCTATTACCAAAGAATTCTCCATAATTTTAGTTCCACGGATTTGGAAATGAATCGAGGCTATCCTTTCGGTATTTATTTATTTATTAGGGTACTATCACGATGCTCCGCGATGTTACGTTTAACAGAAATCCTCTATGAATGCGTTTGCACAAGCTTCAATCCGTTGTCCCCGTCCATAATTCGGCTAAGCCAATCCCTTCCTTTCACGAAAGAAACACAATGGGAGTAGTTGCACTTTGCT
Source organism: Herminia tarsipennalis (assembly GCA_945859575.2). Lineage (NCBI taxonomy): Eukaryota > Metazoa > Arthropoda > Insecta > Lepidoptera > Erebidae > Herminia > Herminia tarsipennalis. The sequence continues at coordinate 23,150,487 of OX243834.2, read as the reverse complement.
TTCTGTGCATGGTTCACGTCTCTGTGTCTATTTTTACGCACGAGAATATTTTTTCTTACGATTACCATTAATGTCATCTATTTTTATCATTACTTTAGCTGTCTAATGAAACGCGGTTGGTTTTAATTACAACGCAGGTTTTTAAGGTCTAGCTAAGTCCAATATTAGTTTTAAGTGTTAGATTTATTTAAAATGTATGGAGACAAAGTGATAGAGTTTTATTGTTTGCTAAAAAATAGGGAATATTCATACTATATCATGTCTATTTGGATGTCTTTGTAAAATTTGTAGATATTGTAAATATCAATCGGTATCATTTCAACCACACGGGTCACATAGTAAGTAAGTAATCAACTCGTCAAAAGTTATCGTATATTTAATTTTGAGACGGATTACTTACTACTGCTGTCTTATTTAATATATTCATAATATCATATATCCTCCAATATGCCGACTTAGTATGAAACTCATCTCATAAAAACAATATGGAATGCAGAGCCGTTAATTTTTGAGAAGTCCACCTACCTACTTCACCATCAGGTTAATTACTTTACATGCATTAATATGAGTATAATTTGCTTAGATGGCTAGTAATCGAATTGCAGGAGAGGATCCGCTGGTCATGTATGTTCCTTATTATCAGTTCGTGTTCACCTAATTATGTATGTTGCTAGGCTTTAAAGCACGATTACTATAAAATATACCTAAATCACTATAGGTATGCTTTTCATATTTAAAGAGTTCCCGTGATTTTTCCAGGACCCTATCATCAGATCCCAACCTAATGATAATGGGACCAGCTCGGGAGTAGACCCTTTCAAACAATAAAAATATTTTTTAAATCGGTCCAGCTGTCTTCGAATAATCGGTGAAGAAACATATAAAAAAAAATACAGTCGAAATGAGAACCTCCTCCTTTTTTTTTAAGTCTGTTGAAAATAGAAAAGGCACCCAGAATTGATTCTTGTGGCACGCCCGTACTCACTGTTGATCCGGACGACCTTATTTCGTTAATGTCAACATACTGCATTCGCTCTCTAAGATAAGAAGCAACAAGATTAAGCGCTGTACCCGTAATGCTTAAGTTTCGGCAGAAGTGTACTATGTACCACACAATCAAATGCTTTTGAGAGGTCGCAGTAAACACCAATGGCGTCCTTCGAATTTTCCCAGGCAATATATATGTGTTTTAGTAGTTTACAGCCTGCATCTACTGTCCAACGACCCTTTGTGAATCCATATTATTCACTATGCAGTAGATTGTTAGATTTAAAATGTGTTTCTAACTGCATTAGTAGGTATGGTCTTTTCAAATATTTTTCTAATTAGCTGGTACGATAGAAATAGGTCTAAAATAACCAGGGTCGCTTTTTGAACCGGATTTGAACAAAGGGATTACTTTAGCGTGTTTCAATAAATCAGGAAACACGCCAGTATCAACACATCGAATAAATGTGGTAGCTAAATGTGGTGCTATTTTAATTATAATGCAATTAATTAATTGAACAGAAATACCCCACAAGTCTGCTGTATTTTTGCAATTAATTGACTTATATATTTTTATTTTGCCATTGGTGTTTATTAAATTAAAACTAAATGGTACAGTACACTCTTTCATACTGCTTCTTACTAGTGATTGGGCCTTACTAGGACATGAATTTAAGGAGCTGGTGGTATTTATAGGTATTTCAGCAAAGAAATTATGAAAAATTTGCGCTAGATCTAAATCGTCAGTTACAATTTTATTACCAACACATAATTCAAAATTATGATCTCGTGACTTGGCCCGCCCAGCTTTAGCAGTGATTATGTTTCAAGTGGCTTTAATTTTATTGTCTATTTGCAAACTTAGGGTCAAAATTATATTGCTTCATACCATACAATTCATATAACTTAGCTCTACTTATTTCATTTATTTACGTTGCGCAAACGGACTAATATTGGGTGTCAAAAATTATAATAGGTTTCATAATGTGACGTTTTAGTAACATAATTCTACTTGTCCTGTTTTAGCGTTAAGCATAATATTAAGCGCGGAATATCAAAAAGACTCACTTCAAACAATAGTGCAAAGTTTACATAGATGGTGCTACTACACTGTGTTAAATAGAAATCACATCGGTCGAAGCTCTAAAAATTAGAATTAAACTTAACTTGATAAGCTCGTTTGATTTTCAATTACTTAATTATGCAGTAAGTTATTCCCAACTCTCTGCACTTGGCTAATCCTATCCTACAAATAGGTAGCCACAAATCACCGTGAATTATCGTTACAGATTCTGATTATATGTAGAAATATGATCAATGTAAAAACGCATGAAAATAAGAAGAAAGCAAAAAATAAATAACAAGGTTAAAACATTAAGCGTAATATTTTATCAAGTATTAATTTAGACTAGCTACAGGCATCTAGCCGGTTATACGAGAACTATTCAGCCGAGTCCCATTTCACAGTTGGTCAGCTTGTAACTCCATCTGCCGCAATCATTATGAACTTTTACCACGGCAAAATATTCAGCCAACTGCTAAACTTGTTTGATTAAATAAACACCAACCTATATTTTTTATTACATGGTTAGATGTCGCCAGGTGTATCATGTGGTACATATCATAGGTTATAATTTTCTATACCAAAGTAGTTACTTCAACTTTAAAAGTCAGCATAAACAATGAAAGAGTAGAACTCATTTTTGGCGCGGATCTTAATGTTGATCGAAAATAGCTGCCCCAGTTTCATATTATAACAAGCTTTTAGTTAACTTGCCTGGTTAGGATGCAATATTGTTACACACACTAAGTGTGTGGGTGCAATATTGCAGAGTAAATTAGTACCACTTTCTGCCGTTCAATTGGACGTAAATTTTGCAAACATACGTATCTTTGGTGACAATGCAATATTATAATTGTTGTGTTATGGTACCACAGTCCTAATCTGATGATGAAGTCGGCCTAAGGAACTCTTAAATTAAAAAAAGAAACCTAATATTGGGCTCATTTGATTCGCCTTGACAAGTATTCCTAAATGATTTCTAGGGTGTTATAATGGAGCCGGAAGGTGGTCATTGGTAATAATAAATAAAAATGGATAGACTTAGAAACATTTCCAGTAAAAACCGGCCAAGTGCGAGTGAGACTAGCGCACTGAGCGTTCTGTCCAAACTTATAGGTGTGTAAAATGTTCGGTCATCGCGGTAAACTTAAGAGACACACCGCACTGTGTCAACCTGTTTGCAAAAGGGTGACTCACCAGTCGTGAATTACCAATAGCATTTCAAGCTACAGTAATGTATGACCCACATTGTTAGTACCCACCTAGCCTAATGGCTAAGGCCTTGGAGTCGCAATCAGGTCATCTCGGGTTCGAATTCTACCCATTGTACTAACTACGTGAACCTACTCCTAACACAACCCATTGAGTAGTAAACAGGACTGGTATTAATGTGGGACCCACGATCCCACATTGCTAGTTACCTTTTATCGTATCGTTTCAAAAATTGAAATATACGTCATGATGTTTATTTTTATAAAATTTTTATAAACGATTTGTGAATGCGATTGACATGTATGATAAGGGTATATTTTATACACGTCATTATTTATATGTACGACACGTCGTCCATTAATGTAAAATTTTTAGGACTTTGAAAAAACTTGATTTTCACTTAAATTAAACTAATAAGATGATTTAAGTGGAAATCAAGTTTTTCTTAAACTAATTAGTTCTCTTCCATCGTCCAACATAGTGCCTATGTTGGACGATGGAAGAGCCTGAAGCCAAACACCTGATTCCCATTCACCCACAGCCAAAAGGCGAGCTCGCTCTGAAATATGTGAGGTAGTATTTATAAGGTATTCTCATACTGAACTGCAGAGCGGGCCGTCCCACTGTCCCTGGGCGAAGGGGTTGGTGGGTAAATCAACGTTTGGGCAAACAATTTTCCAAGCGTTCAAGGCCTCAGACTTGCACCGGACTTTAGAACTAACCAGTGTAGGTTCTAAAATTTTCCTGGTTAACTCCTCAGTGCTGTGAAGTGAGGACAAAAACGCCGGTAAACTAACATCAGAAATTTTGCGAACGCCGAGGCCACTATAGCGAACGGGTAACGACGCTTGAAGCCACGCTCGGTCGTTCAATGCCACATTAAAAATTTTACACAGGATTTTATGAATAATTTTGTTAAGTTTACCCAAAAGCTTAGGATGTTTCCAAAATTGAGTAGATCTGAGTACGTATGTGAATTTAGAAACAAAAAGACAATATCGAACGATTGTAAAAGCCGAATGTATATTAATTTGAAGAAGTTGGTCCGAGCCTGTACAAAAATTTTGTTTTTTTTCTTCTACGAAAAAATCATAGGACTCCTCTAAAATTAAGGGCCCCTAGGAGTTGAAGAGATTTATTATCTGCAATTTTTAGATTTGGAGCCAAACGATTAAATTTAGAAATAACCAAATCTTTATCTATTTTATCATTCATAAATATTTCACATTTACTAAAATTTGAATCTAAACCAATACCTTAATCTAAATCAAACTTATATTATTACGAAAAAAATATTGCCTGTGTATTCTTGGATATGACACGTGCATTTGACTTTATGTGTTATGATATACTACTGTCTAAGCTATATAGTTATGGATTACGAGGAACTGCTTATGATTGGTTATCTCAAAAATAGAGTTCGAGATAACGAAAATTGACACACATCACGAAAAACACTACCAATCTTCATCCACAATCCACTCTTATTGCTTCTCTATAAATTGAGAGATGAGGCAATATATATTGAAATTACTAATTAACCCTTCACCACCCACTTTTGTCATACAACTATTTAACACATGTCATATCTTAAAGACCCCGGAGTAAAATCAATGTTTCTTTGTCAGGTTGAGGGCATAAAAGCCTCACAATAAACAACGATTTAACACTACTAAAATAGTCTGTAGGTGGTTAAGGTTATAACGCCAAAAACAGGTGGTAGGTGATTAAGGGTTAATATAATAAATATTTTTTGAAACTGATATTATTACAAAATTATTAAGTGTTATATAAAGGAACTACGAGCGGATGAGGTTATTAGTATATTAAAGATCATCCTGTATACATTTAAATGTATGGAGGAAACATTCGTCTCAGACTTAAACCGTCACGATTGCCATAAAACCGCGATACGGTTTTATGGCAATCGTGACGTCATCCAACGCGTTTCCAAGGAACTTGTACGGCTTTGTGAAATTCATTACAGAAACCATTTGAACACAGATTTTTGATGACGCTGGGCCTGAACATTACTCTTTATAATATTTTAAAGCATTTTCATATTAATTTTATACATATACATTTAAATGCGTGGAGAACAAAATAGTCTCCGGTGGGACATCGAGAAATTTCCGTCAAAGTTAAATTTAGCCAAGATAATTTAGCTTCAAGGATAAGGCAAGAGTAGATTAGTTAGTAGGAAATTTAATTTACCGGGTGTAGTTGGGATACATTGACATTTGCACCCACATAGCTATTGTGAGGCCAGATGTAGATGAACAACTTAATTATTAATAGAAAAAGATACCATTCCTTGAATGTACCAATGTTAAGTTATTGTCTTGTTTATTGGCATTATTCAATGATTCCAGTTATGTGATGTGAGATTTGAATGTAAATGCAAAATATGGGGGCACTACACACGACTCATTAATTTGGTCTTCAAGCCAAGTAGAATCGTGCATGCGAAATCTTCATCAAAATGGTGATCAGATATGGTTATTGGGTAAGGATATAATAATAATAATAATATCTTGGGACAACTCATACAACGCTATCTGATCCGAAACTAAGCACAGCTTGTATTATGAAAACCAGACAACTGATAAACATACATAAATATTTCTACATAGACTAGCTTCTGCCCGCGGCTTCGTCCGCGTCAAGTTTGGACTACCATTTCACCCTTTTAAAGATTTGAGAAAGATTTGATAAAATTTGGTAGCTACAATGCTAATTTAAAATCACGCGGAAGAAAACAGGGGAAACATTGTTTTTATGTCTGTAATGAGTAATACTTTATAAGACTGCCTCTGTGGCGCAGTGGGAATGTGTCCGACTGCTACGCAAGAGGTCGTGGGTTCGATTCCCACACGAGACATCACTTTGTGTGATCCACAAATTGTTGTTCGGAGTCTGGGTGTACTTTGTGTCCGTGATTTGTATGTTTGTAAAGTCCCCCGCGACACAGGGCTTGCACGTTTAAAGTATAACATTGGCTATTTCAGGGTAATAGAGAAACAGCAATAATAGCTATACAGCTATACATGCAGCTACGATACGATACGGTGGCCTAAAAATAAAATATAGGCATATAATAATATTTTATTGGTATATGTGTGGCATCATATTCAGGCATATTCCTCCTCCGCCCTCCCCTCGGCGGTATGTACCTGTGATGAATCTAATGCCCCTCCCTTCAGTCATGCGAACAACTCACACTTGGCCAGTTGAGCCAATAGTTGTCCCCCTAAACAAAGTTTTGGATCCGCGCCTGATTTTGTTGCGTAATATTTTGAAATCAAAAGTAAGAGCAGTTTTGTTTAAAATTAAATATTTGTGATGAATCGTTATTCAAAAGTAAGAGCAGTTTTGTTTAAAATTAAATATTTGTGATGAATCGTTATTCATCACAAATATTTAATTTTAAACAAAACTGCTCTTACTTTTGATTTCAAAATATCTATTTAAGAAGAAACACTTGACTCAACCATAAAAGATAGGCATTTGTTGTCGCGGACTTTTATTTAGAAATTTTTAAGAGGAACAAATTCGTTATACATTGTCGTTGTTTAACTAACCGTTTCCGCAGCGCACGCAATGGAAGCTCTCAAAAGAAGTATTTTTTCCCCGTTTTTGCAACATTTTTCATTGCTGCTCCGCTCCTATTGATCATAGCGTGATGTTATATATAATTTTCCTAAATAAATGGGCATTCTTACACAAAAAGATTTTTTCAATTCGAACCAGGGGCCTTACCTACATTGTGACTTAAACTACATAAACGATATTACAACATTGTTTTCGTCATTCAAAAAGCATGCAGATGCGGTGAACCGTTCTCAGGACGTTTCCGTCAAAGAGAGTTTAATGGTTTCCACTACGATCTAAGGGTGAATACAGAAATCGCAAGACATGCACCTCGCAATGCCTGTATCTGCCCTAAAACGAACGACGAACGATTGTGAGCTGCGCTATACATTAGAAACCTCAAGTGCTTGGTAACAATCTGGCATCCACGCGGGCGGAGCCGCCGGCATAGCATAGCTAGTGAATGTAGAAACGTTAGATTTTATCCAACCCTTCCATCTTTTCAGGTATTTTAATTCTTGCTTCAAATATATGTTGAACATAACCCCAAGCCAGTGTCATCAATCACCTATATAATAATCATAATCATATTTGTTTAAACATAGGTAATTGCAATAAAGTTGTTACAAATAATAAAGTATCACTATGTTTCACATTTACAAACATTGTAATTATTACAGCGTGCTTCATCTATTCTATAATATAATTTTATTAAGAGGAAAGATTTGATTGTTTGTTTGCATTGAATAGGCTCCGAAACTATTGGACTGATTTGAAAAATTCACCATTAAAAAACTACATTAACGGGGAGTAACATAGGCTATATTTTGTTGTCAAAAAATTTTAGATCCCTATAAATAACTCAAGGTTCAAAAAACTACGATATGACACCCGTGCGAAGCCGGGCAGGCAGTTAGTATAATATATAATAAGCAAAATAATTCCAAATTTATTAAAAATAGTAAATAAGTGGCTATAATCATTGTAATAAATTGATAATTAATGTAATATCAATTATTTGTAAAATCATTCACATGATAAAAACATTTGTTGACCAAATATGATGTCAGTTTTTATACCTTAAAATTAAGATCTTTAATTTCTTCTGGTATTTTGTTATAAGTGGGTTTATTCTGGGTTTTGAAGGGTAAAAACGGTTATTTCGATTTCTGGAAAAAAAAAGTTCAATGGCAAAGTTTTTATTTTTTAAAATAGTTATACAATTTAATAAAATACACAATCATAGTTACTCTAAATTATAAACATAATAATAATAATAATGGCAAAGTTGTATGTAATAAAAAGATCTACAACTTTTATATTTACACTTTTTCACTTAACTTCAAAATTTATGTGAAAAATTAAAATAACCAAGTTTTTGATTTTTTGTTTTTTATTTTTTACAGAAACATTTTTTTTACGATATTTAGTGTTTTTATATCCAAAAGTTTTTTGGATTTAAAATATTTATTTTTTTCATCTTATTTTGACTTAATATCGAAAAAACACCGTCTAAATATATGTTTTGTTTTTTAAAGTCAGTAGGCTTTTTGTTCGTTGAAATCTCTTATTTCTGATGGTGTAAAAAAATACATTGAAATAGTTAATTTTCTTAAAAAATGCAAAAAAAATAAAAATACCTTTTGGTAGGCTAAAATTTTCCGTAGGTCACTCAGGTATTTATGTTATAATAAATAGTAATAAAAGCGTTTTAAATGAGAAGACAATCGGGATCGCAACAACTTTACTCTATACTTGTCAAAAATATACTATTAGCAACAAAAACTCCTAAGTCGGGTAGAGTAAGTATGTGTATGGTAATACGGATGGACGTAATATTTATTTTCTTTGAACGTAACATTTTTCTTTATAATAATAGCATTATTCATTGTTCAATAAACACCAAAACAGAAATAGGTAAATAGGCAAAATATAAGAATAACCTATACTTTTGTGGTCTTCCAGTCAGACGTGATATTTTTTTTGTTACCTATATTATATTAAAAAATATTATAACACAGAAAAAAACAAAAAAACCGTTAGAAACATAGTTCTGCACATTCTAGCTATGGGGAACTTTGGCTCAAGTACTGTCCTTCTGAGCGGTGGACATAAAGGTGTGATGGTGTTTCTAGGATATCTAGTTAGCGCATAAAACCTGAAGTGACCTAGTGGTTTAGGATAATCAGTTATTCCTTATATTAATTTACAAGCAAATGTACAATGCCAGTGGATGCATTCCAAAATATTGAAGCCGAGTGTCATAGTTGACCAATTAGAGTTTGGTCTTGTTTTCTGCGAAAGTAAGGTGCCACAAGAAGCGCGTTTGCGTACGTTCCAATTGCAATATGTGCACAGCAAAATGTGGCCTCCACATGACGCTGCAGTACTATATAGTACAGCATCATTTTTGAATATTATTCCTTAACACAAAACCTAGCATTCTCGATGCTTTATTGGTAATATTTTCTATATGTGGCACAAATGTGAGTTTTCTATTGAACACTACTCTAAACCAAATCTCGAATAGTGTCGTGTTCCTAATTTTTTTGGTTACATATGAAGTATTCTGATTCTATAGTTTTGTAAAATGTACCCATTTAAAATTATTTCATAGCAACCTCACAATTGCGAGACCGATGCCGAAGCGGCATCGGTCTCGCAATCGTGAGGTCGCGTGTTCGAATCCTAGCTATTATACTACCGACGTGAACCCACTCCTAACACAAGCCATTGAGCTTAGCTGGAGGGGTTAACAGGATTGTGGGACGAAAATCCCACATTGCTAGATATCTTTAAAAAAAATAAAAAAAGATTTTCATTATGTATTTACTGTCCAATTGTTTGTGTTATTTTTTTTTTTAATTATTACTTAAATAACATTTTACTTAGGGTCCATCGACGTGGTCCATCGAATTAGTGCCGGGTGACTGAAATGGCGTTCACTCACAGGAGTATTATATGACCAACGTATTCCCATAAAAACAAAGGGCAAAGTTTATAAAACTGAAGTACGTCCTGCGTTATTGTATGGTTCCGAATGTTGGACAACAAAGAAGGCGCATGAGCAGAACATTCATAATAATGAGATGAAAATGCTTAGATGGGCGGGAGGTGTGACCCGACTTGATAAAGTCCGTAATGAGCACTTAAGGGACAATTTTAAGGTTGCGCCCATTACAGACAAATTGATGACCAAGATCATGTGGTACAAATAGACCTAAATCTACCACAACCAAAGAGAGAACGAGATCGCCCGCCTATGACCTGGTGGTCAAATATCGAAAGAGCCCTCAAGAAAGCCCAATTGCCTGACGCGGCAACCCAAGACCGCATGTCTTGGTGCAGAAAAGTGAGGAGACCCGACCCCAAACAGCGGTATCAGGGACGTATGGATGAATAACATTTTATTTATTTCTTTTGATACCTTGTATTGACATTATAATTTGAAATTGAGTTTATTATTGTTATTCTTGTATTTATAATTAAGATATAAATTAATGATAAATAATTGAAATAACATAATATGATGAAAAATTTAGTAATTGTAATGTATGGAATAATCAATTTACCTATTTTCTCTCTATATAATTTGTACACTACTCGAATGAGAAAGGGCATGGTATGTAAATAAATTCAAAAAAATGTAAATAAAATCGATCGTAAACTAGAAAATTTTGGGAAAATAAATAGAACACTCGCACTAGTTCAAGATTGGTTTACAACGAACAACCTACTTCTAAATCCCAAAAAAACTAAATGTATTAAGTTTAGTTTGCCAAATGTGAAAAGTACTAATACGAGTATAATTTTAAATAATGAGGTGATTAGCTTTGTCGACTCAACAGTTTTTTTGGAAATTACATTAGACAATAGGTTACAGTGGGGCACCCAAATATCATGTCTCGCAGGAAAACTCAGTTCTGCAGCGTATGTTGTCAGCACAGTTAGACAGCTTACGAACGTAGAAACAGCTCGACTAGTATATTTAAAAATAACCAAAATATACTAGATATTTTGGTTATTTTCACAGCGTCATGTCCTACGGCATATTGCTTTGGGGCAAGGCGGCTGATATACAAACTATTTTATTCTTCAAAAACGTGCAGTGCGTGCGATATATCAACTAGGAGCACGAGTTTCCCTTAGAGAAAAGTTTAAAGAGAAAGGCATTTTGACAGTTGCATCACAATATATATATGCAAACGTTATGATTGTAAAACAAAACTTACATTTATAAAACAAAAATAGTGATATTCACTCTGTGAATACAAGAAATAAGCACAAATTGGTAGGTCAATTTCATAGGCTTCATAAAACTCATAACTCATTCATGGGACTAGGTGTAAGAATTTTCAATAAAATCCCAGTCAGCATATCGAGTCTACCAGTAAATAAATTTAAGAATGTAGTCAAGAGACATCTTATACAAAGAGCTTACTATTCAATCGATGATTATTTAACTGATAAAGATAAATGGATGTAGTTCGTTGCTCCCTATTAATGTATTGTGTTGTATAGTGTATTGCATTTTACTAGGTGAATATTGTTGTCACAGTTTGATAATGTTACTTAGGGACTAGTTAAGAAAACGATTTACTTTTGTAAGTAAAGATTCTGCGTGATAAATTACGGCCATTCTTTTCTTTCCTTTGAAAAACATGTATACTTATTCATTAAGTAGCTGTAAATTAGCCAATATTTAAGCACATAGTTTTTACATCGTAAGTGGATGCTCCTACTATGTTGTGCCCATTAAGGCTGATGTATACGATCTCGTGTACTCTTCTAATATTAATGACCTCTTTTTTTGCATCAGTCCTCTAATATGGTGTATAATATAATGGTGGCAGCACCTTACCTGCATATACAGTTTATAAACAGAGGAACATTGTAAACATTGGATAATAAATTAACCCATATACCCTAAAATAATGATGATTATGATTATTATATTGATTACAGTAAAAATCTTTGTCATAGAGTATAGCGTTTTTAAACAAAAAAGTTAATTAAATGAAAAGGGCTATATATTATAGGGGTATATATATATATATATTTATATATATATATATCTACACTAATATTATAAAGAGGAAAGATTTGTATTTTTGTATGTAACGAATAAACTCAAAAAGTACTGGACCGATTTTTATAATTTCTATCCGATTTTAAAATCTTTTTTTGTTGGATAGCCCATTTATCGAGGAAGGCTATAGGCTATATAACATCGCGCTACGACTAATAGGAGCGGAGCAGAGACGAGAAATGTTGCAAAAACGGGGAAAATTTACGCATACGAAGTTGCGCGGGACAGCTAGTCATATATTATGGTCGTAAATATACGACCCTGGCGATACGCATACCAAAATATTCGTCGAATTAGTCTGATTTAATGCGGTCAAAGGGTTATTTACCCTCTTAAGAAGTAGGTACTTTCACTCTATTGAATACGAAAATGAACGAAAAAATATAAAAATCTTTCTTGTTCATAGTTTACAAATATAGCTTTGTTTCAACGTTAGTGTCGTTTAGTGTCCGTGGACCACCTCGTAGTTCACCCAGGTGAGCCACGGGGATTTTTTTTTACCCGTAGTCCACCAGCATAGCCATATTTATGTTTCTAACAGTAAATTATAAAATAAAATTATGGATCTACCTGTGACCAATAAATCATAATATATTTTTTTATTACTTAATTAAATTTAAATTTAATTGAATCATTTTGGTATGCCATTGATTGCTCCTTGTTCAAAGTCACAGTGGTATATCATGGGATTAAACTCTGGCAATTGTAACTTAATCAGACTAAACATATTATTATTCGTTATTTCTTTTTTGTTAGGTAGGAGTGCGAATAAAAGAGGGGTAACATTCGTAGTTTCAATTGAACTACCAATGTCCCCAAAAATACTATACAATTGATAAAATGGTTTTGGACAACATTTAAATGTGCCATCGCCCATAATTCTATTAATTGCACCAATTTTAGTTCTTGTGCTTGGGGGACTAAATATTATAATTCTTGACCCCTCATAATAATAATCAGCCAGTATAAAGTTTTCAAATTGTGCTGGCAAAACAACGTCTTCAATATTACTAAATGTCGTTTTATTTACACACAGCCCCTTACTTCTTATGTCATACAGACAATGTTGGACACTCGACAATGGCGGCAACGGCGCTACAATGTCTAACCCTTTGTTTTTAATTTTTGCTTTTTCATATAGATGGGGTATGGGTTTGGTGGATTTGCAAACTTTTTCTTTTAACATGGCTACTTGCTGGGCTACTTCATTTTTACACATATCCGGGGGACATGAATGTTCTCTTGTTTTAGCTATGTTTTTTTCCTGTAAGGAAATAAATGACAAAATAACTATTATTTAGTCTTAAAAATTAGATAGGTGTGTCATAGCCCCCGTTTCTTCGTGGACCAAATATATATGCACAACTGCGAAATTGTTTCCTATGTTTAAATTATAAAATTAAAATGAGTCAATAATAATAATATCCATATTACTTACTGTCGTTGTGTTTATTATGATAATATTTCCGCTACACTTTAATTTTTTGTAATTGCTGCACCGCCACAGTTCGTAGTTATTTTTGAATGTTTTAACTTTATAATATTGGTGACTGCCGTACAAAGGTATCGTCCCTCCTTTTCGATTAATAAAAAATATATCGTCAGACATGGTTTTAAAGACAAATAACAATTGTGGCTTGTACAAATAAATACAGGCATTGAGAGATATCGTTTACAGTGACAATTTATGTCAGCGATATTCATTTGCTTTAATAGATTTATAGACTGCAGAGAGTCGCATAAAAAGGTTATCATACTTGTGAGTATTGATAGAAGAGCGCTAAGTGTCAGGTGGACCACGGGTAAAAATTATTTCCCGAGGTACAACCAGGTGAACTACGGGGAACAAAAAATTCACGTGGTACACCAGGTGGACTACGGGTAAAAAAAAAAACCCGTGGCTCACCTGGGTGAACTACGAGGTGGTCCACGGGCACTAAACGGTTAGTGTGAATGTATTAATTTCCTCAATTAATTTAAGGAAAAACTATTTTCAAATGCCTAATTCTTTACTTAAAGCTATTTAAATAGACTGTAAAAGTAATAAAGTACACTTATAAAAGCAGGTAGGTGCCTAAATTTTGCATACCATTCTAATACTGTATTAGGGCTTGTACACAAAACTGCGATGCGACGTCGCATCGCAAAAATCTGCGAGCTCCCTCTACGCATCGCAAGAACTTGCGAATTGATTCGCATCGCGCATTCCTGCGATGTTGCGTCACACTTGTTGACACCATTTTAGTTCGCTCTGGGACAGCGCGTGGGCAAGACGTGTACTTTAAAAATGACAGAATACGACGTTGATTTTTTAATATCACTGATTGAGGAGCGCCCTGTTGTTTGGGATACTAGTAATGAAGATTATAAAAACAAATTCATCAAACAAGATGCTTGGAAGGACGTGTGTAAAAGTTTATTTCCAAATTTCGAGGAAAAAGAAAACAATGAAAAAACTAAACTTGGTAAGTACACAAATACATTTATTAAGTATAACTTTTTTTTACTTTTTACTAAAACTACCTACAAATCAAACATTCTATTCATATAAGCACAAAAAATATTCTTTAAATTGTTTACAAATTTTAATGTTTAGGCGTCGACAGCGAGTTACTTCAATGTTTTACGATGTGATCCTTTTGTACCTGTTGTATTGACTTATTACCACGAACGCGAGCAACAATACAAGCCGTATGGTATATTCTTAAATTTTTTGTAGTTGCCAGCTTAATGCTCCAACTTCACTAGTAAAGTAATCCGAATATTCGTTTCTAATTATATTTGCACTTACCACCTGACTACCTACATTCAACCCTTGATGAAGTGGTTGTAGTTCGGAATCATCTATGATCATTTCAATAGGGGTGTCTAATTCATCACGGTTAATTACAAAGTTATGTAGTATGCAACAAGCCTTAACAATATCTATAGCAAAGTCATATGAAACGTTAATGGGGCGGTGAAATATTCGCCACTTATTGGCTAGTATGCCGAAAGTACACTCGACATATCTTCTTGCCCTACTCAAACGGTAGTTGAATACCCTTTGTTTAACAGACAAATGCTTGCCAGAATAAGGACGCATGACATTATTCGAAATAGAAAAAGCTTCGTCTCCGACAAAAACATATGGAACCGGTTCTTGAAAGCCCGGTAACGGCCTTGATGTTGGTATAGGCAAATCACCTCTCATATGTAAGTCGTACAGTTTCGTGTTGTGGAAAATAGTGGAGTCACTTTCCTTTCCATATGCTCCTATGTCCACATAGATGAATCTGTATTTCGAGTCCACAATAGCCAACAAAACTATTGAATTGTAGCCCTTGTAATTAAAAAAAAGTGATCCACTTTTTGGGGGACTACGAATACGAATATGTTTCCCATCAACGGCTCCAATACAGTTAGGGAAGTTGGCTTTCTTGTCAAAGTCCGCAGCTATTTCTTCAAACAGCTGTTGTGTTATTTTTGGTATGTTTGCATTTAAACAAAATTTCCATATTGCTTTACAAACTACTCGTATTATCTTAGCAACTGTACTTATTCCTCGATAATAATCTAAATGTATATTTCTGATTTCATTTCCGGACGCTAGGAATCTGTAACATAAATAGAAAAATAAGGATTAATTTATATAACAAACTTAAAAAGTAAAGAACACTAACCTAAAACGACATAAACATACATAAATTATTTTAATTTAATTAATTGGTAGACAACGCTTCTAGCGTTAAGTTCGCCTATTATTATTATTATTATATTATTGTTCTGTACAATCGGTATTTGATGAATAATAAATAAATGAATAAATTAAATATTGTTTATTTTTTTTTTGCAGGTAATTCAATAATACAAAGATGGAAGGGGATTAAGGATACCTTTAATAAATATGAAAAGAAACTCAAAGATGCAAGTAGGTCAGGGTCTGGATCCAAAAACATAAAAGAATACCATCTGTACAAACAATTACAATTTCTTAAGAAAAATTTGCAAAATGAGACCACTACTAGTACAAATGAGTCAGAAAATGAGCAAGATAATCAAGAAGGTACATCTAAAACACGTTACCAAAGGCAGCCACCAAAAAGAAAGATGGTTAATAATAAATTTGAAGATGATATTGTAAAGATTTTAAAGGAACCTGAGAATAGACACATCTTTTTTTAAAGGTATTTTACCATCACTTGAAAGATTAGATGACAATAAAACACTAATCTTTCAGAGCAGAGTTCTTCAAATTTTAACAGAATTGCATCAACCTCATGGCTACTACTATCCGAATAGCAACTACCAGGGTGGCTATCAAACTCAACATTTTGCGATATCTCAACAAACGCCACTGATACGTCCACAGTCATCTAACTTACCAGATCAAATTGATTCACCCAGTAATGATTTTTCTAACTCAAGCATATTAAGCACACTTTCAACTGAAGAAGACTTTGATTTTTCGTAAATTTTATGGATTGTAATATTTTAAAAACTCTTTTCTCAATAAAAACTAATGTAAACAATTATTGTCTTACTTTACTTACCGGATAGTGAGGCCAATCATTTCCAGAGGCATAACAGGAATTCTCCCCTTGTACGATTGTTTCTGAAGATATGGTGATAATAAACTTAAAAGCTCTTCGAATGAAGATATGCTCATTCTAAAATACTCCAAAAATTTTTTTTCGTCGGTTTTCAAAGCTTTATATTTTAGAAGAAAAAAGTTTCCATCAGGATTCATAATAGTAATAAATGGATGAACCCAAAATCTTCTTTGTTTCTTTTTTCTATATCTCCTAAGCAATAATAAAAGTGCACACTTCTTTTTACGATCCATGTCACGACCTAGCTTTCAATTCAAAATACGTTTAGTACGGTTAACGGTCGTCGAAGGAATGGTCACACTGGGAGACGTCTTGCCGCACGAAATCGCATCGCAGCAATTCGTGTCGTAATTTTCTGCGTTGCGAATTCGCATCGCGTCGCATCGCAGTTTTGTGTACAAGCCCTTAAAGACAAATACATATTTGGCGTTTCAACATTATATGTAAAGGAAAATATCAAACATTATGTAAGCAAATACACTTAAAACCAATTGATTGAAACAAAAAGATTGATAAGATTTGTAATAACGAAAAAAAAACAAAAACAAAGCAAAATTATAACGAAATAACTTGTAAATAATTAAAAAATACGTACAATAAAATGGTGTAATAAAAAGGTGTGGTCAAATATTAGGGCGTTTGTCCACCGCAGCCCGTCAACGAGACGTCGCCGTCGCCGTGAATGAGATTATTTTACTTCGGCGACCCGGACGCGTGGTGGACAAACAGCTATAGTAATAAAATTCTACGTAACGCTACTTCGGCGCCGTCATGACGTCCACCGCACGCCGTCGTCGTGCTGAAGATAACATGCTGATTTTCGACCACAACTTTTTGTTACATGTAGTAAAGGTACAAAATAAAAAATAATAGCTATTATTTTAATGTCTTATTTTTGAAGGCATGCGAAGTAGAGGAGGCACGTTATCTGCTTGGTAACCTGGTGCATAAAATGATTATTGTTATAGTCCTATCGTACATCGGTTCAATACTGATACTTATCCTTATTAAGCATAATGATTACTAGGTAGGTAGGTACGTACATCCAAATTAATATTCAAAGTTACTCTTGTCTGTCTGTTAAGTTTTCAAGTTCATAATTATGATTATGAACTTGAAAAATTAATCGATTTAGATAAAATTTGGCAAGGACATCCACGTAGGTGGAGCAGTGGGCGAAAGCCGTAATACCATAAATACAGAGCTCAAAAGGCAAGCTTCATACCACGCATCACAAACACGGAATCGCGGACCAACTTGTTTAAAAGGTGTTCCAAGATTCCATGTTTGTGAACTATGTCTATGTTGAGTTGTTCGAGCTAGTGTTGTATGAAGGTTGCCTTCTGAAGGTACTCTCGGTGTTTTGTGATATTAGCTTAGTAGCTTAGATAGTAGTCTTACATATTTTATTCTTACATTATTGAAATCATACTTATTACTGAATGGATGTACCAGCATGGATTTCAGGGATACGGAGGAGAGAAAACTTTTTAAACAATACAATTAACTAAAATTTATTGAGTCATCTAAAGTAGTTGTAAGTAGAAATCGCCAAGTAAGTATTCCAATAAAATTATTAGTTATAGATACTGCTTACTACAGATGATTTTCCGGAAATAGTGTCATAATTTTTACACACATTCGATAATAAACCCAAGTCTTGGTAAGTTCCACACCTCTTCAAAGCCCCGGTATTCAAGACTGCATCAAACCTTTGCGTTTCTAACAAAATATCATCACGACTTCCATTCGTTGGCAACGTTACATCGGAATTTATGAATACTTTTGAAATTTTCCCTGCAATTTATTGTCTCGTTTATGAAACAAATCGGTGTTAGAGACGGTTTTTCCCGTTGGACAGATCGATGGCTAGATTAGTCTGTCCAGTGGGAACTTTTTGTCCCATTGTCCAGATCAGCTCGGCTTTTTCCGTTGGTCAGATCAATGGTTAGATTAGTCTGTCCAGTGAGAATATTTTTTTCCCATTGTTCAGATCCGCTTGTGATGTAGGTGTATGAAAGTACCATTGAACACAAAAAGGTCTAGCGGATAAGTATACGGTATATTAATATTAAATAGGTTTTATGTTTAATGTGACAAGTTGTGTTATTATTGTTTATGAAGTAATTTTCCTATGTGTCATGTAATGTCATTTGTAATACCTACCAACTTAAATTCATTAATATTCTAAATAATTTAATTGAAAACAAGGATTAGTAGAGATGGATCTTTATTTTATTAATAGAAAGGGTGGAGTTGTTTTGTTATATAACGGGTTCCAATTTCACAAAAACAAAGATTACAGAAATGGAAACGAAATTTGGCTTTGCAGTCAATACAAAAAAAATCGTTGCGTGGGATCTGTGACTGCTCAAGTACGTATAGTGGTTATTACTATCCCCTGTTACGTGTACAATAGTTCGACAATATTGTTTGTCACTAGTTTTTAAGTATAATTCCTGCCTGTCTAGTGTCGTCTTTAGTAAACAAAATCCTATTACTAGATTTCACTGCCCGTCTATTCATCTGTCACCAGAGTGAATCTCACAAACTGTGATATTATTTCTTACTATCACGGTTCTTGAGTACACGGTCAGCAGCAGTAAGTCGCCTTAAAAACAAATACTAAACAAAATATAGTGAACGAAATAGTTAATAACCACGGGGTTGGTTAACTGATATTTTTTGCAAAAGAAATGTTTCTGTCTTTTTTTCACCGGATAGGTGTAGGTATAATTATGTTAGGATATAGGTGCATATAATATTATGGTATCAATTGAGAATAAGTGCCTTATGTTTTCAGAACCGCAATACAATTATTAAGGCCAAAGATCACACTTGTGTTCAAGATTTTGGCAAAAATGAAATAGAACTTGCATTGCATAATATGCAGGTTCAAGCATGCAAAGATTTTCAACCAGTGCCAACAGTGTATAAAGAGGGTGTCGCCAAGTTGAAAGATTCTGGCTTACATCTAACAAATAATATACCATCTTTTCAATCTGTCAAAAGTACTATATATCGGAAGAGAAATAAAGCGGCTAAAGTTACTAAACTATTTCACGACAACCCTGTCGATGTGGAGATCCCTGAAGAGTTTAGAAATTTTATTTTGGCTGATTTTGTTGATCATAAAAATCGTATAATTGTTTTTTGTACGCCGCAATCGAGACAATATTTAAAGGAAGTGAAACATTTTTTTTGCGACGGAACATTTAAGAGTGTGTCTTTTACATCATTTTCCCAGCTATATACCATCCATGGTGATATCGGTAGTAGCATCGAATCCACTAATATCATTCCATTAATTTATGCATTGATGTCCGACAAAACGGAACGAAGTTACATTAGTCTTTTTAGCATGTTACGATCACAATTACCATATATGGAACCCAAAAAGTTTACCCTGGACTATGAAACTGCTGCTTCTAATGCATTAAAAAATGTATACCCAAGTGCAGAAATAAAAGGTTGTTATTACCATTTTTCTCATAACGTTTGGAAGCAAGCAAAAAAACTTAAGTTGACCAAATCAAAATCATCAAAACGTATAGTTGCACTTTCGAGTATTCTTCCACTACTGCCACCACAATTAATAGATGAAGGCTGGCAATATATTACTAATGATGCTCCTGATAACTTACAGCAATTCATAAAATATTTTAAAAAGCAGTGGTTAGATAAATCTAGTTTTAAAGAAACTTGGTCAGTTTTTGGCCAGAGACACAGAACCACCAACTCTTTAGAAAGTTGGCATAAAGAGGTAAATAAAAAAATAACTAGAAAAGGTCCTGGATTAGTCAATTTATTAAAAATTTTACTAAAAGATGATTTTTCTAAAGTAACCGGTAATCGAAGTAAAGAAAATATAAAAAAAGATGAATTCATTCAAAATTCACAAATGATGTTGATAAATGGAGAATTGACTATAGGTCATTTTTTAGAACGTCTAAGATAAAACATATATTTTTCATCCCACTACGTCGGAAAGAGTAGTGAACTTTTTTAAATTTTTCGCGTGCTTCATTTTCTTTTTGTTAAAACGTAATAATTAAGTTTTAATCGAGCAAGCGAAGAGTTCTAAATTAATTACTAATTTAGAACTTTTCGCTTGCTCGACTAAAATGCGAGGATCTTTTGTCTTTTATTATTAATAATAAAAATAACAGTTTTCATTTTATATCTACTTTCTTTCACTATTCCCAGTGGACAAACTAATCTAACCATCCATGAACAGTTTTCACTTTAAATGTACTTTCGTAATCTATCTGAATAATAAAAAAAAGACTTCCCACTGGACAGACTAATCTAACCATTGATCTGACCAACGGAAAAAGCCGAGCTGATCTGGACAATGGGACAAAAAGTTCCCACTAGACAGACTAATCTAGCCATCGATCTGTCCAACGGGAAAAACCCGTTAGAGATATGTGTACCAGTTTCTAATAGCAAAATGTAACAATATTAACTACTTATATATAGATCTTGTAGAGAGTATTAGTGTTGTATGAAGTAGATTCTGTGGTCTAGCTAGACAATGACAATATGTCACAGAAAGGTGTGGACATATTTTAACAGTATCTGGTATAAGTAGTCCACATACAGTAGTGACATATCCTATTGTCTTATTAGGGGATTTAACTTTTTAAGTCATACTATTTTTATTGATAAGTTTTTTTTTGGGTATATAAATACCTACATGTTTTTCTTTCCGCTAACATTATGCTTTATGGATAATGTCACTTGCCTTTGCCCTGGTTACTGCGGTTATTGAAACGTGTTTATTTAAATAAATCATAAAAGTAAAGACGGAATTATGCCAAACTGATTTCCAACCTCCAGCTGATTTCCAACCTCCAACAGTATAGAGGTACACAGAAAGAAAAAAAAAAATGTGTGGCAGTCGGGGACTGCCGCGGTAAAGCTATTGCATAGCATTTTTATCAACTTAAGCAATTAAAAAAAAATTTAAAATGTTTTTTTTTATTTTGAATTTAAAAAAAAAACAATGTTTTTAATTTTTTTTTTCTTTATTTTAAAGTATTTTTTTCTCTCGCGCCTTCGCGTGCTTCAATATGAGCTTATATGAAGTATAATCCCAACTTGGCGCATTTTTGTTATTTTACTTAACAACTATTAAGACTCCCTCTTCCACCACCTTGTAAAATATAAGACATAGTCGACACTCCTCCCTCATTAAATCGTCTTACGTACTAAATGAATTGCATTTCAAACAGGTAGCACAATGGAAGTGTGTTGCACCCGACCTGTCAAAATTCACAAAATGGTTGTGGAAAAGGTGGATAAATTGTTTAAAATTGCACGAAATTTGCGGGATCATCAACGTGATATCCTGCAGCAACGCCATTTCGGCAGCGTCCCGCCGCAGTCGCGCGCCGTACGCTGTTTGACGAAGGCCCAAAAAATTGTGCCCACAGAGGTGATCTTGTAACGATGTGAAGTTTTTTTACAACAAACTTTGTTAGGGACAATACGGCCTATAGTGGGCAGAAAGTTGTAAAACGTTAAATTTAAACAAATATTTTTTTAAATCTATATGTGGTTTTCATTTCTTGATAAAACTTCGGGAAAAGATTTTAGTTTTAAAGATTATTATTTTTGAGTCTTAAGTTACGGTAATAGCGGATGAATGTTTTATGTTGCCAGCATTAATAATAAAACGGCGATATAAATTGTTAGTAAGGATAAATTATCTTTATTACTTTATTGTAAAACAATATTTTACAATTATTTTAGAAATATATTCGTTAAAAAAGTAAAGAAATATTTCTTTACTTTTTTAACGAATATATTACATAATATAATCATTATTCAGAAAATCATTATATATCATAAATCATTTTTCAAAGCATTTGCAATACTTTTTTCACCTGTCATGTCATACGTTTTGTTTTCAACCGACTTCAAAAAGGAGGACTTTCTCAATTCGTTTTTTTTTTCTGTATGTTTGTTCATCGATTACGCAAAGACGGCTGGACCGATTTGAAAAATTATTTTTATTTTTTGTGTTTGAAAGGGTATACTTCCAAGTTGGTCCTATTGTCATCAGATCACGATCTGATGATGGGATCCTGAAGAAATTGAGGGAACTCTTAAAATATTAAAGGAAACACCTACAGTGATTTAGGTATATTTCATAGTGATTCGTGCATTTACTTTTAAAAAGCACCAATTGGTGAAGTGGAACTGATGATGAACACCACAAATGATGAGCGGACCTATTCAATATTTCATAGTTTGCGATTCACTTACTTTAAAATGGTATTGAGTAGCACTTTATTCTCGTCACACTACTCTCTAATTAAGTGATTTGTACACTATTTATGGTACCACTATTATTAAGCGCTTGTAACCTATCTACACTTTTTTACTTAAAACATAATTGATTTAACCTACCTATCCATACTAATATTATAAATGTGAAAGTAACTCTGTCTGTCTGTCTGTCTGTCTGTCTGTTACGCTTTCACGCTCAAACAGCTAAACCGATTTAGATGAAATTTTGTATGGAGATAGTTTGAGTCCCGAGGAAGGACATAGGATAGTTTTTATAGCGATAACCGACATCCACGCGGGTGGAGCCGCGGGCGAAAGCTAGTATTTTTATATTTGAGCTGGTAACCTAACTATAAAGCTACGACTGACAAATGTCAAATGTGATCTATTTATATTGGCCCTAGTGTTAATGGCACTAAATTACAACTGCCCCATTTGTCATCAGATTCTGGTACACTTATCACCAAGCTGCGTTACTCGTTACTCTTTTTGAGTACATGAGAAGCCAATTTACCCCCAAACATCGGCCAAGAATAAGTCGCTTGGACGACTAGGCGTGTCAATTAATGTCATTATTGGCCCCCAGTGTTAGTAGCTTACAGGTTGGATTTATACTACCTTCATTACCCCCAAAAAATAGCTGTCTTATCCTCGTGCGGGTCAATACCAACAGGATGGGAAACCATGACCTAAAGAATAAGATTCGTTCGGTAATTTACCCGGGTATTCTTCGAAGACATGCGCTAATGATGTTTTATGTGACATCTGAGTCTCCCAATCGCTTGTACGTCGCTCCTGAAAATTAAATATAAAATACTTACGCCTCTAAAAAAATCTTGAATATAATATCTACATGAAAAACAGTTTCCATTTAGGCAATCCCGCTAGCGCGGGATCCCCCGGAATTTGCGGGACTGGGGGAGTGACACACTAGATTCCCACGATTATTTGTTCTGTGTCTCGGTTGTAATTTATTAATTAATGTATGTATTTACAAACATATATACGTTTATCTGTCCGGTTACCGTAGAATAGGTTTCGCCTAGTTTGAGCCTTCTTTCCCACATGTTCTACTCTATTTTTTTTTTTAGATGGCTGTATGTAAGCTGTCTTAAGATTTTATGTTACTACGAGTATTAATACACTTGAATTTACTATAATACCAGAAATAATACTTTATGAATCGATGGGTTCAATAGGTAAATGTCTATCATTAACTATAAAGTCTAAAAAGGTAGACCACCGACTAGTGTGAAAGCCAAAGGATATTCTGCTGTTGGACAAGACTTCAAAATACACCAAAGTTTGCAGGCTATAGTTTAAAACTTTAGATGTATTATGTTTTCTTCACATACATATCGAAATTACTAATAAACAAATATTTAAAGATTTTTTTAAAGACAATGTGCATCATTTGAAATCCTTACGTAACGAAATAAGATTTACATGAAAAATGAGTTAAAAATAGTAAAAACCTAAAGCAAAGGGCCATGAATTTCTTAAAC
The DNA here is from genome assembly GCA_945859575.2 of Herminia tarsipennalis. Taxonomy (NCBI): domain Eukaryota; kingdom Metazoa; phylum Arthropoda; class Insecta; order Lepidoptera; family Erebidae; genus Herminia; species Herminia tarsipennalis. The sequence continues at coordinate 23,126,151 of OX243834.2, read as the reverse complement.
GTGAATCATAACTGTTATGATTAATTAACTTGGGCCCTCAATCCAGACGTATGCATAAAGTGGCATAGTTTAAATCTCAGGTACTATCTGGGTTAATCGTTTTTATTTAAGAATTTAGTTAGAATTTCTTAAATATTTTAAGAAATTCCCAAATCTATAGAATACAATATTACAGGTCTATGGCGGTCCCTCAATTCATTAATATATTTACTGAGGAATTGACCGTACTTTTTGACAGTGGCTGGTTGGCTGGATGTTTTTGGTGTGTAGGAAAAGGTTTGGCCCATACAATTTGTCCGACAATACAATATATGTTCCATACATTCCCCTAAACAACATAGCGAAGAGTTAAAAAAAATTCTAAGGTAACCGGACACCATATATCTATCTTAATGGACACGGTTCTTTGTACAGGGAAACCGAAAAGAATAGTGTTCTAAGAACCCTCCGCCACTGCTAGGATTATTTGTTCCATTATTTCCACTGCGTTTTCGCAAGGTGTTTATCGCTCATCTTGTTAAATCTCTCTTTAGATAACCAGTCAGTATGAACAGATCTTTGTTAACGGGTAATAAAATATAAAGCATGAAAAAAAATTACTAACTCACCTATCCTACCTTTAGCGCACCATATGTATTATGAAATCACCCATAACATTTGCAATTTGTCGTCATGGAATAATGGGAAAAAACGCTTGTTCCACGATTTTCATTTTGTATTGCCATGGAAACAGGTGTTAACTATGGTTCACACGACTAATGTCCAATTTCAAAAATGACCAGTCATAATAATGTCCAGTTCGAATATGACGGTTGTGCTCTGTATTCTCAGTATTTTGTGTCAAAATTGTCACTCAAGTCTCAGAATATACTACTAACAGTTAAATGTTTTTGGTGTCTGGGAAAACGCTATGCCCTTAAAATTTACAATGGCTGAGCAAATACAAGTAACAGTTACAAAATTCAAGCGTCAGAATATAAGCTAAGTAGCTATATTATAATACCCTAGCGCTTATACTAATAACTGATTGTTTTTCATGTCTGAAGGAAGGTAACGTTCGTATAATTTGTCTGGTTGAGCATAATTATATATGTTCCATGCAGGCTTGAATTTGATATATTTTACTTAGAAGATTTCTAAGTAAAATATATCAAATTCAAGCCTTAGAAAATATGCTAAGTAGCTATTGTAATACCCTCGCGTTCATACTAACTGAATACTGGCTGAATATTTTTAATGTCTGGGGGGTAATTTATCTGGCTGAGCAAATATGTGTTATACATTATAACCCCAAGTAACATATATAACAATTAAGGCATCTTAATATAAGTCAAGTATTATAACACCAACACGATCATATTACAGCTGAATGTTTTTGGTATCTAGAAGAAAGTGGCCCATACAATATGTATGGCTGAGCTAATATATGTTCCATTTATTCCCAGTAACATACTCGTATATAAGAATCAAGCATCAGAAAATAACATAAGATGGCACCTTTCTTTGTCTACTGTAAAGTGTCTGGCGGAAGTTATGGCCGGCGGGAAGTGTCTTGCAATGCTTCATAATTTTTTTTATAGTATTTTACACCATATATATAAAATCAACTGTCAGAAATCGATTTTTCGTACCTTTCTCACCTGGTACCTGAAAATTGCCCGTCAACACAACTTAGCTGGTATGCTAGCATTGATTGTACATATAAACACTACCCGAAGCCCCACATTTTGTCTGTCAGAAAATAAAATAGGTCTCGCATGACAGGGATCTTGTTCTTTAAGAAGGTTCTATATAAATAAATTATATAATTTAAAAAAATAAAAGATATAACTTTAAAACTGACGAAGTTACATACAAACATGCCTCCGCCATTTTACCCCCTTAGGGTAAATTTTTTAAAAACAAACCAAAAAGACAAGTACGTAATTTCAAATATCTAATTTTAAAACTGACGAAGTTAGATATAAACTTGCAACCCCTATTTTACCCCCTGAGGGCTTGATTTTACAAAAACGCTGAAACCCATGTTTCATTATTCTAAACCTAAAAGCCATATACGAAATTTCTCTAATCTAAGCTAAAAACTGACGAAGGGAGTTTCATACAAACTTACAACCATTATTTTACCCCCTAGGGGATGAATTTCTAAAAAATCCTTTTTATTAGATGCCCATATTACATAAGGATACATCCTTTAAATGTCTTAATGTTTAGACTGTGCGTTGATCCATCAGTTTGTCAGTCGCTCAGTCAGGACAAAGAATTTTACATAATATTATGGTTGCAGCAACCTACCTGCATATACAGTTTACAAACAAAGAAACATTGTAATCATGACAATTTGAATGAGTGGCCGCGAGTCGTTATTGCCTCGTTCTTTTCTCCGGTTTTACCTACCTATTGTTTGCGAACACGCATTACAAGTAGAATATATATATACATACATATATATATATATATATATATATATATATATATATATATATATATATATATATATATATATATATATATATATATATATATATATATATATATATATATATATATATATATATATATATATATATATATATATATATATATATATATAATATATATATATATATATTTATTATTATTATATGTCGAAACGCCAGGGTGAGCCTATGAACTATTAGCGGTTTGATATTCGAATTAACATTGTGGTAATCGATCAAATGAACACTGATAGCTCGAGTAAGGTATAGACCGTCAACAGTTCTTATCATTTCGATTACACAAAAGCCACTGCATCACTCCAACTATAACCACATAACATAACTATTACACTTTACACACACACATACACAACTATTAAAATAGCGACGTCTATCGGAAGACGTGTTGTTACTACTACCGCTCGATCAAGACTAAACCATTTAGTACATAAATATATAATTATTGTACATAGATTTAAATTGTCACTAACTCGAAAATAAGAATTATAAAAATCAGAAATTAATGAACATCGAATACAATTATAAATAAATAATCAAACAAAACAACATCGGTAATTAAAAATATTTAATTAATAATATATAAGAAGTATACTAACATTAAAAGGTTTTTTAAACTAAAAGCTAATCGCACGTATTTATTCATTAATCTAGTTTTGTAGGTTATAAATAGTATCACCATCTTTCACAGAGTATATCGACGACCTATAAGGGATGACCGGATTAGATGAACGACCCTGAAGACAACATATATATTTAGTTAAATTGATGACTAGAATTAACAATGATGGCCCCGTCATTTTACCATCACACCACGCATCAACCTCGGAGTGAGAGATAATAAGCTGAATTTTCGTAAAAACCTTCATTTCGCCGTTCTAAAAGTAGTCTCAGAAGTGTTAAAAAATGTCGTGTCTCTGTCATAAGCTACTTTTATTTATTTAACACTTCCTGCAAATAGATTGCAGAAGGCGGACTTAATGCCATAGGCATTCTTTTCCAGCCAACCTTTGGGTGGTGGCGAAAAGAGGGTGGTAGGTGCATATTATTTAAATTATTACATTAAAACAAAATAAAAATTAAAGAAACACAAAACATACTAAGGAATAAATATAATTTATATTAATAAACAATATAATACAAAATAATACTAATAAATATATAAGTAGCTCTATATACATTTATTGTAAAGGCCGGAGTATTTATAATTAACTTTATGTTAATTATAAATACTCCGGCCATAAATACTGTTACATAAAAACTTTTATTTTTTCCGACTTTTTCGAATTCGCTCCATTTCACATATTTTTTCGTGTTCATTATCAAATTACAATATGGATTAGGGCGTTAAAGAAAATAGGATTGCGCTGATCACCTTGCACAAAGTGGGTATGGAGCCGTCGGTCATATTCCAGACACTTGAAAAGCTTGGTATCAGCCGTATGTTCGTATATCGTACTATCAACAGATACAACAACACTTCCTCTGTCGAAGACCATAAAAGATCGGGGCGGCCGCGTGTTGTTAGAACTACAAAGGCTGTTAATGCTGTTAAAGCTAGAATTCGTCGAAATTCCATTAGGACCTGAAGGTCGGTTCTTATCGTCAATATACAGAATATAAATCAATCTTTACAATTAGAGAGTGGACCGATCAAAACGCCTTCTCTCGCGATACGCAGGTGAAGGGCACCGGACTTTATAAGAGCTGAAGACTGGCCCTGTTACTCTGTTGCAGCTCTCAGATAACTTCTATATAGCTGACATACTTCATTTTTCAATCCGAAAAGGCTGGTGTACAATCTGATTTCCACAGAAAGCGCATTCCAATGACAAAAATTTGCACTGAGAAATAAAAATATGTAATGCCTGAGCTGTGGGACGGACAGAGGAGTAAAAAGGTATCATAAGATCAAAGATTTCTTACATGATCTAATAATGTAAGAAATCTTCGATTTTCACAGCATACATCAGACAGAGGCACAGATAATAAAAGTGAGCTTCGAGGACTTTTGAAATTAAAGGAAGACTTATAAACCTAAAATAAGAAAGCAGTTATGGGATTTGTACTTTTGTACTTTAGATAGTATGAAAGCCTTCCCCCACCACTTTGGTAACTGTCCGGCTCTGAGTGATTAGAATAGAAGCAATCATAAAACGACTAATCTCATCGCAACCAATGGCCCCACACTTTATGGTCATGATTTGTTTTTTGATTTCGGATAAAAGGAAAACTAATTTGCTGTGGGTCACGATAAATCAGCAATAAAATCCACCGTTTGACTACTACTAACACAATCCAATGTGCGAGAAGTTGAAAAGTGACGATTTAAATCATCTCTTATATTAGTCGTCAGTAGATCACATTGCCGCAAAAAAAAAACCAAATGTCAGCAGGACATAAAAAAGAAATATTATTGAAAATGAAACATACAAATTATTCAATATTCAGGGTAGTATTCACAATATATTCATTGACCTTGCTTTACTGTAAATCACTATCTAATATAGATGGAAACATTATTGGGGCAATAGAAACCGAGATAATCGCGGAAAACTTTTTTTATTCTTGATCTTGAAATAACTTCACGCAGACACGAGATTCTAGGACTAGTTGTCTTAAAAGTCTCCACTTTTGAGACGAATTTTAGACCAAAAAAATTAAGGTATTTACGAAAAATTCAGCTTATTATCTCTCATTTCGAGGTTGATCCCTAATTTGATTGGACTATGATAGCTATAATGATTTAATTAATTGTAATTAATATTTAATTTAAAATAACAAGGAATATGTTCCTTACCTGAGTAAGTAAAGTACATATTCCTTTTAATTTTAATATTTAATGTACAAGTTTCAAGATAGATTTTCTCCATTCCAAATTTCATCCAAATTAGCCTGGTAACTTGACAAGTTGTAACTTGTAGAAGGATTTAGGCAATTTTTACAGTGGTAGCCAAAATCAAAAGGTAGCTTCAGAAAATGAAACGAGTTGGAGAGTTTAACACAGTGTTACGGAATCGATCCATGCACGGAACACCACATTGTGTAATTCACAAAGACCTATTCGTTGGTCAACTTAAGACCCACTGGCTGAAACGTCATCTAATAGCGAACAGTGAAAATAAATGTTATACTCATCACTTAGTTGTATGTTTGATAACTATGTTAGTTTTTATCTTATCTAAATGTTTTTTTTTACGTAATACTAATACGGAAGCTGAATAATCCCGAATAGTTTTTATCATGTTAGGAAGAGATGGCAGTATTTTCTCTGTAACCATCTTAAACACCACCACACTCTAGGCCGCAGCGTGGAACGTTCAGGTGAACGTGTATATCAGACTAAAAAAATTAAATTTAGATAGTTTCATAGTTCGTGTAGTTTTGAAATTTCATAAAAAATATTGATATATTTGACAGTCAACTATCGCGCTTGCATGGTTGCGTTTATTCACGTGTCGGTATACATAGGTGTGATATTTACTTACTGTGAACATTTCTTCTTTGTCCGACCGTTTTTTCTCAAGAAGTTTTACTCTAGTGTCGGCAGCGGGAGTAGGAACCTCGGGTAGCTTGCCTTGTGGCGCCGGCCATTTCTCGTATAAGTCTGGCCGAGGTCCTAATACATTTTCAGGCGCGTAACGACAGTTCTGTATTATCCAATTTTGCTCGGGCACTGCAGGTGACCTGTGAATTAAAAACAGAGCTGTAATTCTGTGCCATCTATTTATTTTTATCATTTGGTAGGGCTACTCCCTACCAAATAAAGAGAGATTATTTAATAAAATACGAACCGAAAGAAAATTTTTGTAAACTGTTCAACCAATTGAGCTGTCATGAATACACTTGCCGTGTGGTACCGGCTTAAGAATAGTACCACCCCATCTCTTCCCGTGGGTGTCGTCAAGGCGACTAAGGGATGTCACACTGGAGGACGGGCAGCAGCGTCCTCTGCGTACTTAAAACCTTACTGCGATCGCCAACCCGCTCGCCAAGCGTGGCGATTATGGCAATTACCCCCAGGATCTACATACTAGTAAGTTCTACTGGGGAGACCCGTGCCCAGCAGTGGGACATTATATGGGTTGATATGTATGTATGTATGTATGTATGATTACACTTGCAGAAAATGGGTGAAAATTTGCTATCAACTTAAAAATTTAAAGAATTCTCTAAATTTAAACCATTAAAAATAGCAACAGAAATGGGTACTTTTCAAAAAGAATTACGACGAGTCTTGTATTCGGGGGTTGATAGATATAAGTTACCCTTTTATAAATGATAGAAAATTTTGGTCTACAGTGCCCAGTTAGGGTTCTGGTAAGAATTCTGATTTGATTTTTACTCATAATAAGCGCCTCTTTAATAAACCTTGCTTTGAAACCCATTAAAAGCGCTTTGAAGTGCTCTTGGCCTTGTGGCTTTGACCATAGCTTGATGCTTTAGTTTAGCCACAATCTTTTGAGTTAGTTATTAATGGGGCATTTGGGTATACCGCAAAAGGGTTCAGGTTCCCACGCTCTCTTTTCTGCTCATTACGGCTAGTTCGTCGGCTAATTCATTTCATACAATGCAAGTATTATTATTATTATTTAACTTCATTGGAGAACATGATTCTTTCACCAAAAAATGTTAATGGGTTTTTTTGTAAAAGGAATGGTTGCCGGTTGTCATTCCGGCTCTCACCATCTTGGAACCCCATTATCAACAAATGCAATCGTCACAGTACAGACATCGCGCCACAGTGTAAAATACGTAGTAAGCGTAGTGTGTAGAAGTACAGACAGTAAAAATTATCAAAATTATTAAAACCAGACGAGGGCAGTTAAAAAACCCCGCGCCTCACAGAGACATCACTAAGCTGCCATCAGACGACCCATGACCACGATCGATGCAATTCGATCGAAACGTCGGGTAAATAAACGTTAGGTACCTTTAAATATTACACGCGATTAAGTCCTGATAATATTCTAATATGTGTAAAAATCACGAATGTTTCAAAATAATTATTACTTGCGAGGCGATTTTGTTTTTATAATTCTTTGCAGAATTTATTTCAGGATTTCCTTTTGACCTTCCTCAGTTCTTTATTAAACTTTGTAAGTGACTGTCTGTAGGGGAACCCTGTATAAATTAATATCAATTGATCAAGAAGAGACGATGACCGGGAGGCCGACTCAACTATGCCGCCTGTCACCGAAGCGAAGGTAGGCGCGGCTGTCCTTTGAATGCGTTCAAAGAACACCGCCCCCGGGCTGAATGGGATTCCCGCCTGGGTGCTAGCCCAGACTCTCGACCACATGAGGGACCGCCTCAAGGGACTGTTCGACGTGTGCCTGGCGTCCGGACGGTTCCCTGACTACTGGAAGGCAGGGAAGCTGGTGCTCCTTCCGAAGCCGGGACGGCCATCGTCCGGCATTTGAACGAGGTCGGTCCCGATTTGACGACAACGTCCCGACGTGGAGGCGCGGCGCCCTGTGTGTATCCAGGAGCCGCGTAGGTGTACCGTGAACGTAGCAACATCGCGTGCGGGCATTGCCACTGGGCGGACCGCCGACGGTATAGCACATTCCGGCGGCCCGTTCGCCAAGGTGGCGAGCGATATACGGCGGGTTTTTTAGTGGGTGCAAACCCCACACCACCTCCACTGTCTTCCCCGGACGGTGGGGGTGTTCGTCAGGATTTTTTCCCGCCAAACCAAAAAAAAAAAGTCCTTTCCGGACAGGGGTGCTTCATGAAGTAATCTAGTCCCGCCTGTTACCATTGCAACTGCAGTGAGGACTCGGCGCAGAATACCCTCCAGCATTGTCCAGCTTGGGAGGGGCAACGTCGGATTCTTACTGCAGTGATCGGAAGTGACCTCTCATTGCCAGCTGTGGTTTTGTCCATGGGCCGGGGTGAGGGGTCGTGGAATGCGGACACATCCTTCTGAAGACGTCATCTCACAGAAGGATACGGCGGAGCACATCAGGGAAGAAAGCTCCCTAGCGGATCCACTCCGTCACCAGCGAACCGGGCGGCCTCCGTGGAGGCGCGGCACGGTAAGAAAAGCCCAGAACGTAACCACATCGCGTCCGGGCATTGCCACTGGGCGGGCCGCCGACAGTATAACAAATTCCGGAGGCCCGTTCGCTAAGGTGGCGAGCGATACACGGCGGGTTTTTAGTGGGTGCAAATCCCACCCTACCTGCTTCCTAAATGGGTAGGATTTGAATCTGCAACCTCACGATTGCGAGTCCGATGCCTCAGCCATTAGACCACCGCCACTGGCGCTTCCAGTTTAGCTGTAGATGTTAACAGGATTACTAGTAATGTAGGAATCATACTAACCTTATAACCGATAGATCATCAGCATCGACCACACATTTACTCTCAGGGTTGTAAAATCCATCACCAGCGTCGTAGTAACCGGTTGGTATTTCACGAGGGGGTAGCTGGGCGCTTACGTTGGGTATGCCTGCTGGTTGCAGACCGTCATCGTATTCTCTTGTATAACTGAAATAAAGAATAGGTTCATTTTTTCCACTGTAGTAGGCTATTTGTTTATAATATAGTATTTATATAGGCATTTCTTGCCAATTACTTTATAAATACAAAAATTGCATTTTTTGAAAGATCGAAAAAATTTGAAGTTCAGACCTAGGAATCGAACCCGAGACTTCCACGAGAATCGAACCACCTATTTGGATAATGTTACTAGACCTCAATTTTTTCTCACGCTCGCGAGGCCCTCCTAATTTGTTAAAATGCTCTCTTCTTTCTTTCTTTCTTTAAAAAAAGACAACTCCCGCAGTAGGGTACAAGCCTTGTGTCACGGGGGACTTTACAAACATACAAGTCACGGACACAAATTACACCCAGACCCGGAACAACAATTTGTGGTTCACACAAAGTGGTGTCCCGTGTGGGAATCGAACCCACGACCTCTTGCGTAGCAGTCGGACACACTCCCACCGCGCCACAAAGCAATAAAAAAAACGTTAAGTAATTAAAAAAGTTCTTTAACTACTGGCTAAATGGCACATGCTTGGGCCCACGCATGTGCCATCTAGCCAGTCGTCTATCGTTCAAAAATGCAATTATTGTATTTATCTTGTTTATAATACCAGGACATTAAAATATGTCAGGATCTACTGAAGGAAAGTGAAAAAAGTCTATGATGGGGCGAGGAAGTTCAGCTAAGTACTCACAAGAGTCACAAGTGCGACGATTGGTTAGATTATCTATAGATACAAGGGAGGAGAATTGAACTATAATATTAAATAATGGTCAGCCTGTTTATTTTAAACAAGTTTTTTTTTTAAAATAATTTGCTGAAATATTTATATGAAGTCAAGACAATAAAAGTACTTGTTAATTCAATCGCATATGGTATGCGATTGAATTAAGTGACATAAAATTAAAATTACTTACAAGATCCCAGTCATGCGAGACCTATTTTATTTTCTGACAAATAAATATTCGGGTAGTGTTTAAATGTACAATCAATTCTAGTATACCAGCTTAGTTGTTGACCAGCTAAGACGGCCAATTTGCAGGTGAGAAAAATACGACAAAATCGGACTAAGTTATCTTATTTTCTGACAGATGATTTTCATATTATTTGGAGTAATACTATAAAAAAATATTATGCAGCATTGCCTGACACTTCCCGCCGGCCATAACTTCCGCCAGACACTTTAAAGTGGCCAAAAAAAGGTGCCAACTTATGTTAATTTCTGATGCTTGATTCTTATATATGTAACTGGGATTATATGGAACATACATTTGCTCAGCCAGACGGATTGTAAGGGCCAAATCTTCTCCCAGACATCAAAAACATTTAGCAGCGCGAGGGTGTTATAAAAGCTACTTAACTTATATTTTGACACTTACATATATTTGGGATAGTTCGTCATTTAAGACCGGGACCGCGGTCCCAATAAGCTAATTTAATTTAATTATTTATTTTGATTCGTCATATGGGACCACAAATAAAGAAATACATTTTGTCATGGTTACAGTTGTCAAAAAATATGGCATGCAATATATTCTCGTAAAAAAATGAATAAAAGGGAATATTAGTAAAATTTTCACAGAATCACTTTTTGCGTTGGTCTAGTAGTCAGTGGCCCTGATTGCTAAGCCAGAGGTCGTGGGTTCGATTTCCACAAATTGGTGTGTCAATATGTGTGATCCATTGACCGTGGCTTGTATGTTTGTAAGGTAACCCCGCGACACAAGGCTTTTGTACCCTTATTTGGAATTTATCTTTAAAAACATATATTACTTAATTATTAGTTATACATAAGGGTATCACGTGCTAAGATGACTTGCACGTCCGTAGTAGTATCTCTCTCTGAATACACCACTATTGTGCACTTGCTTTTCTACCAAGTTGACTACTATTTTTATTATTTTCATTGGCAATACACATCCCCTTGTCGATGGCAACGAGTTTTACAAACAAAAATATTCAAAAAGAATGTTTCTTTTTCTGCTTCTTCTCATGAGCTTGTTTAGTAAACTGTCGTCTAACCTCATTTTAATTTTTTTTTTAATCTGAATTTTATATTATTTTTAGTATGAATTATTTTGCCGTTTCCAAATAATCATTAACCTGGTTTTACGAAATAAAGATATTTGAGTTTGAATGCAGTTTTTTGCTATTCGTCTTTAACAGATAGTGTGACAAATAGTGTGTAAGTTTTTACACACTATTTATAATAATAATAATAATAATAATGTCTTAGGACAACTTACACAACGCTATCTGATTCCAAACTAAGCAGAGCTTGTACTATGGCAACCAGACAACTGATAAACATACTTATATATTTCTAAATACATAAATACATTTGTCACACTATCTAGGGAGAATGTAGGAAGAATGGTGACTTATCTAAAAAAAGTGAGTTTAATCCTATTACATATTTAATACATCATTTTCTAAGTATATTTTAAATTAAAAAAGTGTTTACTGTTAGTACCGACCTACAAGTATGTGAAAAATGATTCTTATTGATTTGATTTATGACACACCTAACGACGTAGGCCACTCCACCAAGATACATAGTCGACTTCATGGTCAGACCAAACCTTGGAAATATCCTTTAAGGAAGAAAAGCCGTCACCATAGATCTTTTAGGTCGCAGCGACTACCGGGCTATATATTCCGGCCTCTGTCCAGATACAATATAAATAGATTTTTTTTTCTTTAGTTACCTTATAATAGATTTATTAAATCTCATGAGATTCGTTTTATTTATTTTAGCTATTACCAGTATCCTGGTAGCTATACCATATATTAAGGATGGAAATCAAGCCCCTACATAAAAAAAAACAACAACAACAGAAATAATTCATCATTCAAAATAAAGTGTCCTTTGTACTGTTAATTTTGAATATTTTTACACAAGAAGACTAACGAAGATGGATCAGATTTATGGAGGTGCCAAAACAAGACTATGTGCAAAATAGGCCAAAATATGGAATGGAACAATTATTCACTTGTGTGATAACCACATCTATTTTTACAAAATCTGCATCAGAGAAGCTAATAAAATCTGAATTCTAGAACTGTTTAAAAAACTTTGAATGAAATCCTAATACATATAGTCACTACTATAATATCCTACTAATAAACATATTTTATATTATCCAAAAGTACTGTTCACACACACTATAAGTGTGTGTGAACAGTACTTTTGGATAATCTTATATCTTTAAACGAGCAATTCTTGTATATAATTATATATATGAATATATAATTCGAATCTCGGCAACGGCTCCAGCGATTTTTTTTAAATTTTGTATGCAGGAGGTTTTGGGGGGTGATAAATCGATCTAGCTAGGTTTCATTTTAAAAAAACGTCTATTTTTTTTTCTATGTATTGTCTATTTCAACGATTTCCATTGTTGTAATAGCTTAGTTGGGAAAAGGGCGATCCACAAAGCAGCTAACTCCGGTTCGAATCCGAATGAAACATATGTTTCTTTTTCTTTTTATATTTATTTTATGATTATTTTTTCCCTTTTTATTTTAAGTTTTGATTTTTGTTTTTTGTTTTGTGCTTTATTATTTCATATTTTTTTATTATTGTGTCGGTAAGATCGAAAAATATTATTCAAATTTTATGTCATTTGATAATCTAAATATAATTTCCAAAAAAATACGATTTACCAAAAAAAAGGCCAGTGTAGGGTTCCGCAACCGTTGCCGTACGAAAAAATCCGATTTGAATAATTGCACCAGCAGAAGAGCGTATGTTCATGGCACATCGGGCGGTCCCGAAACCAGAAGACCCCGGGTTGAGTCCAGATGGTTATTTTTTTTTTCCTTTTTAGGGTTTCGTAGCCAAAATGGCTAAAACGGAATCCTTATAGTTTCGTCATGTCCGTCTGTCTGTCTGTCTATTCAATTTGGTGAAGTTGTCTTGTAGTAGCCGCTAATATTAATGTTTATTATTTAGCTATCAAACTAATTTGATAGCTAAATAATAAACATTAATATTTTAAAGGGGGCATTCCATACATGTAACAGAAGCTGAAACATTTTTTTTAGCAAACTTCAGCGGGTGGCACATCATTCGACAGGTCTTTTAAAAACATGGGTTTCTAATAAACTTTTATTACACATTGAAAGAAAATTGCAAAAATTGTGTCCTCCCCCCCTCTTAACGATTGAACCGTGTCAAAAAATACGAAAAAAAATGAAAAAGGTCGCGCTTTAAACAAAATACTTTAAACAAAAATTGTTTCCGATTTACCGTCATTGAGTTATTGCCGAAAAACTGCATTTCTCAACAAAAACAAAAAGAGCGTATGTTCATAGCACGTACGGGCACGTGCTATGAACATACGCTCTTTTGCTGGTGCAATTACGCAAATCGGATTTTTTCATACGGCTACGGCTCCGAAACTCTACACTGAGCATGGTCCGACATGCTTTCGCCCGTTTTTGTAGGGTTCCGTAGTCAAAATGGCAAAACGGAACCCTTAAAGTTTCGCCCGTCCGTCCGTCCGCACCTTTGTTCAGAGATTGTTAGTGCTAGGAGGCTGTAATTTTGCATGGATATACATTACTTACGCCGACAAAGTGAAAGAATAAAATCTTGAAAAACCTTTTTTTTTTGGTACCTTCTCATCTACCCCATCGCGTGGGGTATCATTAGATAGGCCTTTAAAAAACGTTTAGGGGTTGGTAAGACGATTTTTAGGTTTAAGGATCCGTTTGTATAATATTAAGCTTTAAAGTACAAATTTTTGTTAGAGTCAAGTGTCCACCCCCCTCTGCCAGCTAAATAATTGATGTTGGGTATGTGAAAATATTCACGGTAGAAGTATATATAGTGAAATTAAAAGGAAAACAAGTTTACGAGTAACAGCTAATCAAATGAGAAGTAACAAAATTTTCGTACAAATGCCATTGAAAAATATTATTAAGTAGATATTTCGAATGATGCCACACGGTGATTTTTGCTGATTTTTTTTTCAGATTTTGTTAAATGTCTAAAAATATTTATTTTTATAATTTAGCTATCAAACTAAGTAGCGGCTACTAAAAGACGTCTTTGAGTAAAATGCCTGGGACATGCGGACGGACAAACAGACTATTATACTATAAGCGTTCCGTTTTTGCCATTTTGGCTACGGAACCCTGAAAATACCGAGCAAAGCTCGGTCATCCAGGTACTATACATAAAGGTGATAGATCTAATATATAAAATTCTCGTGTCACAGTTTTCGTTGCCATACTCCTCCGAAACGGCTTGACCGATTTTAATGAAATTTTTTGTGCTTATCCGGTATCTATGAGAATCGGCCAACATCTATTTTTCATACCCCTAAGAGTTTGTTTGTTTGTTAAAACGATAATCTCAGGAACTACTGGGCCGCATTGAAAAAATATTTTATTGTTGGATAGTCCATTTATAGAGGAAGGCTATAGGTTAAAACATCACGCTACGACCAATAGGAGCGGAGCAGCAATGAAAAATGTTGTAAAAAAAAAAGGTAGAAAAATAAAAAAGGGAAAATTTACGCAGACGAAGTAGCGCGGGTCAGCTAGTATTAATATATATCACCTATATGTAAAATTAAGTTAATAAGTAAGTAATAACCCAAACTATATAAATAAAGCTGTGATGATTTGCGTATATCTAATATCATATACTATTTTAATTCAAAGACAGTTTTTTATGTGATAGGTGCTGTGATTTCTTTGAAATAAATATTTTGTTGATTTATAATATTAGTTTTAATTTTATGATCCCTAATTTTTGTGTCGACTGTACTTTTCCGCGCCAAGAAGTTTTCAAAATTCAAAATTCTTTATTCACTTAAGATGCAAAACAACTCTTGTGATACGTCGTATCCATGTACATGTAGAATCCCAATGTTTTTGTTTTTATGTGTAGTCCCATATGACAAATTAAAATAAATAATTAAATTCAATTCGCTTTTTAGGACCACGGTCCTAGTCCCGAATGACGAACGATCCTTTGCTCAGCCTAGCAGATTGTATGGGCCACACCTTCTCCTTCATCATCAGCCTATCGCAGTCCGCTGCTGGACATAGGCCTCCCCAATTGCATGCCACTTTGTTCTATCTTCGGCTTCTCGCATCCAGCTCCTGCCAGCCGTTTTGCGTATATCATCACTCCACCTGGCTTGAGAGCGTCCTACACTACGTTTGCCAAGCCGCGGTCTCCACTCAAGAACTCGTTTACCCCAACGGTTGTCGGTTCTTCGGCTAATATAGCCAGCCCACTGCCACTTCAACTTGCTAATCCGGTGGGCTATGTCAATAACTTTGGTTCTCTGCCGGATCACCTCATTTCTGATTTTGTCCCTAAGAGAAACTCCGAGCATAGCCCGTTCCATAGCCCGCTGAGCGACTTTTAACTTGTGGACCAGCCGTACCGTCAGTGTCCACGTCTCGGCTCCGTATGTCATGACGGGTAGGACGCACTGATTAAAGACTTTAGTCTTTAGACATTGTGGGATCGACGATGAGAAGACTTGACGTAGCTTACCAAACGCTGCCCAACCCAACCGAATTCTCCTGTTCACCTCGTCCTCGAAGTTGTTTCTACCTAACTGCAATGACTGCCCGAGGTACACATATTTTTGAACAACTTCGAGAACGGCGTCGTGCACCGCTGTCGGTTCTGGTAGTACATGTTCATTGAACATGACCTTGGTTTTATCCAAGTTCATCCGTAGGCCGATGCGTACAGAGGAGTCAGCCAGGTCATTCAGCATTCGTTGCAGGTCCTGCAGCGTTTCCGCCATGATGACAATGTCATCTGCAAATCGCAAGTGAGAAATGTATTCACCATTGACGTTGATGCCCCGCCCTTTCCAGTGCAGCGTCTTGAACATATCCTCCATTGCATTTGTGAACAGTTTCGGGGAAATAACGTCCCCTTGCCTCACTCCTCGATGCAATGGTATAGGTTTTGTTTGCTGATTCTGTACTTGGACGGACATGGTGGCGGCTGCGTAGAGACATCTCATCACTTGGATATATCGCCAATCTACTTGGCATCGCTGCAGAGACTCCAGAACGGACCAGATTTCAATGAGTCAAAGGCCTTCTTATAGTCCACGAATGCTAGACACAGGGGCTGATTATACTCCTGGGTCTTTTGTATAATCTGCCGCACTGTGTGGATGTGGTCTATGGTGCCACATCCGCTTCGAAATCCAGCCTGTTCCGGTGGTTGGAATTCGTTAAGTCTTCGCGCAAGGCGGTTCGTGATGACTCTTGAAAACAGCTCATAGACGTGACTTAGAAGAGAAATAGGTCGGTAGTTCTTCAGCCGGGTCTTATCTCCTTTATTGAAGAACAAGACGACTACACTTCTACTCCACGCCTCCGGAGTTCTCCCTTCAAACAGGACAGCATTAAAAAGCTTTTGGAGCTCCCTCAGTACGGGTTTACCTCCAGCTTTTAACAGCTCTGTTGTAACGCCATCCTCTCCAGGGGCTTTTCCATTTTTCAGCTGTTTAAGAGCCAGCACGATTTCGTCAATGTTGACTTCTGGCAGGTCTTCGGTGTAGTGGCGTGTTAGAGTGGCTCTAGGACCCTCATTTTCAGGACCAGGTCGAAATGCATGCGAAGCGTATAACCGGCCATAGAAGCTTTCCACTTCAAAGAGGACTGCCGGCTTCGAAGAAACGACTTCTCCACTTGCTGTGGTCAACTTCGTCAGGTGGCTTCTTTTAAGAGATTGTACGAACACTTTTGACCCCGGTTCTGCTCGATCGCTCTTTTAATCAAAAGAGTGTTGGAGCACCGAAGGTCATGTCGTATAAGCCTGTTGATCTCTCGGTTTAGAGCGCGCTTTTCCGACGAAGTGACGGGTGGGTTTTCACGTCGTTCCTTCATTAGCCCTAAAGTCTTTTCCGAAAGCTTTGACTTCTTGCCCTTACGCTGCATTTCACAAAATCTCGTACCTTCTTCCCTGAGTATCCGAACCACATTTACGAGCTTCTGGTTTACGTCTGTTGTGGTTTCCATGGCAGCAAATCGGTTATCCAGGTTTGACTGGAACGCTTTGGATCCTGTCATGGTTTGGAGCAAAGTAGGTCGAAGCCTGGACCTCATCAGACGGGCACGTTCCGCCTTGAAGTCGATATTCAGACCTTCTCCTAGATACCAATAAGATCGTGTAGGTGTATTTTACTTGGCTTATAATAAGATGCTTGATTCTTATATATGTTACTTAGGGGATAATATGTAACACATATTTGCTCAGCCAGACAAATTGCAAAGGGTGAAATATACCCCCAGACACTAACAATATTCAGCCGTTAGTATGAACGCTAGGGTATTATAATAACTATTTATTATTATTATTATATAACTATTCTGACGCTTGATTTTTGTAAATGTTACTTGTAGTAACATTTACAAAATTCAAGCGTCAGAATATAAGCTAAGTAGCTATATTATAATACCCTAGTGCTTATACTAATAACTGATTGTTTTTCGTGTCTGAAGGAAGGTAACGTCCGTATAATTTGTCTGGTTGAGCATATATATGTTCCATGTAATCTTCTAAGTAAAATATATCAAATTCAAGCCTTAGAAAATAAGCTAAGTAGCTATTATAATACCCTCGCGTTCATATTATTATTATTATTTATTATCATTCTAGAAGCTAAATGTCATAATACTCTAAGCTACAAATATGGCAACAAATGTCTTGTAATTTTTCTAAAATACTTGTTTATGTTTGTTAACACACTTATCCTATTAAAAACACACCTCAGTCTACTACTATATACGGTAACTTACACAATAAACACATACTCAAATTACACTACAGCACAAACCTATACTATAACATACTATAAAAAAATGATTTGTATTATACCATACCATCATAAACCAAAACCTCTAATATTCCATATAGTATATAATATCATATTCTTACGCTACACACTTTTTTGCCAATGCATGTTGTGGAGACCGGCTCCATTGTTTTGTTCATTGCTTGCACCTTTAATTGTCTTTATGCCTGTATACATACAACAAGTACGACTCTTACATTATTACCAAATCAAAATTTATATTATTATTTACCTGCCTTCTCTCACTTGTAATAATTATATACATCATTCGATAACACAAATAATTTAATTCAAAACATTGACCAGTTTAATATTTCCGTCCCCATCTCTTGTGAACCAGAGCAATGCATCTCATATATCTCCAAAATCCTATACAATATCTAAACATTCTACAACAGAATATCCGTAGCCTAAACTGCAACTTCCAGGAGTTACACATTCTCCTTCAGCGACTAAAATTGTCTTGCGATATTATTATGCTGTCAGCATGCTGGCTATCTCGTGTCGTTAACCTGCCATCGCTTGGAGGATATAATTCGTTCAAAACCAATGACAACTTTAATCAAAATGACGGCCTTGTAGTCTATACTCACAGTAACCTAAAATGTATTGTAGAGGAACCCTCCCTATCTGAAGCTAATTGTCTGACAATTAACATACAAAATCATACAATACTAATTGCAATTTATAGGCCACCGAGTTTCCGAACACCTGATACTTTCATTGATTCTTTACATACACTATTGGAAGGTTTCTCGTCTTTCAAAAATATTATAATAGTTGGCGATGTAAATATTGATCTTATTAAAACAAGTCCTATCCAAATAGCATACATGGACACAATTACCTTCCATGGACTACTTCCTGCCATCAACTCTGCAACGCGAGGGAAAACGTGCTTAGATCATGTGTTACTAAAAACGAAACTAGGTGCGTTTACCTTCACCCTGGGAACCACTATCACAGATCATGAATCAGTCTTACTTAGTTTAAAAACTGATGTCACTATAAATAAACCAACAAAATTAAAAACAGTCTGTAAAATTGACAAACAAAGACTAAAATCCGACTGTGACAATTATGATTTTGTGGAAGTTTATCAGGAAGCTAATTTAAATGTTGCGATGAATAAGTTTATTTATATAATCCAACAATTAATTGCAAATAATTCGATCATACGATTAACTCCTAGAAACAAATGTATATTGAAACCATGGATCACGGCTGGCATGTTGCGTTGCATTCGCACTAGGGATAGAATGCATAAAAAATTAAAATCAAATACATCCAACGAAATATTAAAAATATCGTACTTAAGATATCGAAACCACTGTAATAATTTATTAAAAAAACTCAAGAAACAATATGAGAGAGATCAGTTAATAAAATCTAAAAATAACTCAAAAAGGCTTTGGTCCTCCATTAAAACAATAACTAACAACAATAACAAAAATCAACTACCACTACAACTTCTAACGATTGCTGACAATCCTAAAGAGGCGGTCAACAAAACAAATGAATATTTTTCCAATATCGGTAAACATCTATCTGATTTGATATTGCCCACACGCTTTCCAAACTTTAAAAAAAATATTGTGCCTCCCCTGAAATCATTTGTCCTATTACCAACCGACAACGGTGAAGTTGAAAGAACAATACAGCTTCTAAAAAGTGACTGTGCACCTGGTTGGGATCAGATCAGTGCCGAAATTCTTAAAATTACTGTGAAATCTGTAACACCCGTGCTTACTGATTTGATAAACCGCTGTTTTGAGGCTGGGGTTTTTCCGAATTCCTTAAAAAGAGCTGTAGTACATCCTATATACAAGGCGGGAGATAGGGACAGTGTCAGTAATTATAGACCGATTGCAATCCTAACTACGTTATCAAAATTATTTGAGCGCATAATTAATACCAGACTTACTAAATACCTAGAAGATGGCAATCTACTTTCAAATTCGCAATATGGTTTTAGATCTGGTCGCTCAACAAATAACGCTGTACTAGACCTTGTCAACTTTCTGGTAAATAAACTAGATAACAAAAAGAAATGCTTAACTATATTTTTAGACCTTGCAAAGGCCTTTGATACTGTGTCTATCGCCTGCCTCGTAGAGACACTGGAAGCCCATGGTATAAGAGGCATTCCACTAATGTTGCTATCTGATTATCTGCACAACAGATACCAATGCGTAAAAATCGGTGACAGCATTAGTGACGAATTGCCTATTGCATACGGGGTGCCACAAGGCAGCATACTCGGTCCAACACTCTTTCTTTGCTATATAAATGAACTCTGTATGCTTAGCAATAAAAACTGCCGCATCTCGGCTTATGCAGATGACACAGCTTTAACCTTTTATGCTGATTCATGGGATCAACTTTTTGATCTTGCGCAGGAAGGTTTCAACGTGATTTGTCACTGGCTAATATCGCACTCTCTTACCTTAAATGAAGATAAGACCAAATTCATTTTGTTCGCTATCCAAAATAGAAAAGAATTAGCTAATCTCTCTAATAATATATATGCACACAAATGTAATTTTCCTATTACGCCAGGCTGCACATGTCCCAAAATTACCCCTACTAAGTGTATTAAATACCTTGGAATCGAAATTGACGCTAACTTGAATTTTCAAACCCACATACAAACTTTGTCTAATAGAATACGAAAACTAACATACATATTTAAAACATTACGTGACGTAGCAGACAGACAGACCATAAAGTTAGTATACGAGGCCTTGGCACAGTCAATCATAACTTATTGCATCACTACCTGGGGAGGAGCTTGTAAAACAAACATTATAACCCTTGAAAGAGCTCAAAGAATGATACTAAAAGTAAGCCTATCAAAACCTCGGCTCTTTCCTACTCTTAAACTTTATGAAGAAGCGTAAGTCCTCACTGTGCGTCAGCTTTACATAATGCTATCTGTACTTCAAGAACTAAGCAACTTATCAGAGGACAGAAAAGAGCACATAGCTCAAACTAGAAGAAAACACGCGATGTGTGATGAGCGGACTATCGTAAACACTTCATTTGCGCAAAGATTTTCTTCATACCGACGAAGCATGCTATTTAACAGAATAAGTAAAATAGTTCCCTTATCCAACTATCGTAAAACTGAATGCAAAAGTATAATACATAAATATTTACAGAAACTTAGTTATACGGAAACTGAAAAAATCCTAGAGGTAGGAATATAAAGTGAATTCTATATGTAACGTTAGGTACACTTATATATTTAAATATTACCAACACCAAATTTGACACGTGCACTTACAGACACAAATACACCTACATACACATACACACCTACACACACACATACATACACAACACACGAACTCACAAATATCTCATAATATACTTTTTGTTCACTATTCTTACACTATTATATATTACACTATTCTTGCTTATATGTTCTTATATGTTGACAACCTATACAATGTTATGAAATGGGGGGCCTGGAGATCTATAGCACAGGCCTTGGTTTAGTTTAGACTCCAGATCTCCCACAAATTACGAATACCTTGCCTATTTTTCTTGTCAACTGTGTAATGTATAACATGATGTAATTTGTGGAGCTGAAATAAACATTTTTATCATTTTATCATATTGTTAGTGTCTGGGGATATATTTCACCCTTTCAATTTGTCTGGCTGAGCAAATATGTGTTACATATTGTCTCTTAAGTAACATATATAAGAATCAAGCATCTTAATATAAGCCAAGTATTATAACACCTACACGATCATATTACGGCTGAATGTTATTAATGTCTAGGAGAAGGTGTGGTCCATACAATCTGCCTGGCTGAGCAAATATATGTTCCGTATAGTCCCATGTAACATATATAAGAATCAAGCGTCAGAATATAAGCTAAGTTTATAATACCTTCACGATCATATAACGGCTGAATGTTTTTAATATCTGGGAGCAATTTGTCTGAATGAACAAATATATGTTCCATACAATCTCATAAGTAAGATACATATAAATCAAGTTTCAAAATATAAGCTAAGTAGGTTTTATGACACTTTCGCGTTGCTAAATGTGTTTTGATGTCTAGGAGAAGGTTTTGGCCCATACAATTCATTTGGCTGAGCAAATAAATGTTCCATATAATATAAGTTTTATGTATAAAAATCAAGCGTTAGAAAATAAGTTAAGCATTATAATACCTTCACGATCATATTATAGGCTGAATCTATTTGGTGTCTGGGAGAATGTTTGGTCCATACAATCTGTCTGGGTAAACAAATATATGTTTCATATAATCCCTTATGTAACATATATAAGAATCAAGCATCAGAAATTAACATTAAGTTGGCACCCTTTTTTTGGCCACTTTAAAGTGTCTGGCAATGCTGAATAATATTTTTATAGTATTTTACACCTATGTATGAAAATCTACTGTCAGAAAATAAGATAACTTAGTCCAACTTTTTCGTATTTTCTCACCTGGTACCTGAAAATTGGCCGTCTAGAAGATGGAAAGAAGAAAGAAAATACATTTATTTCGACATTTACACACACAGCACAGTTAATACAAAAACAAAAAAAAAACCCAATTCAAGAGTAACGTAAAAATAAAACATTAAAGAAAACAAAAATAGCCTATATATAAAATTAAAATAGAAAAAAAAGAAAATCTCGATTATCAGTACATAGTAAACACAAAAAAGAACAAAACGAAAGAAAACATTGCTGTGTGTATGCTCTTGCCGAAAAAGGTCACCAACTCAGCTTTAGCTAAGCGGTACGGCTAGCGCTGATTTTCAGTGGCAACCTGTTGAGTGATGCACGGACGAGGAAATAAAATGAAATGTATAGTTAAGTTATAGGTAAAAAGTAAATGAATATTTAAATAAAAACTCTATATTTTCCATGTGCATGTTATCAAACAAAGATGTGGAAAAAATAAAATAAAAATAAGGGTTCGGAAAAAAAAATTACGTATTAAATTAAATATCACACAATAGCTATAATTAAATTTTAAAAGATTACATATTTTAATGTTTATTGTACGACCCGAAGTAAAAATGATAGGTATAAAATAATAACCCTCAGGCTGAGAACGACAACTTCATAAAATTACATCTTCCGAAAATTTCCTAAAATGACAACTTTGTCATTCATACAGTAATTCAAATTTACATTCAGTCAGATATTTTCACTTAACTTTTCACGAAATGCTACTGCCTCATTACCTCATTAAAACTCAGTGATAAACTCCTTTGTCCAGCAGTCCTTGCAACTGGCATAATTAAAAAGTCTTTTTATAATATTTCTCTATGATTTATTTTTAGACATAAAAAACTAGTATATAATTTGTCAGTTCGACAATCCTAAAATCCGGTGTTGATTTTTTCAAGAAATAACACCTACGCTACGATGCAATTCATAAAATCACAAAAAAGGAAAGACTGTTTAGTAAGTAATGGGTATAAATACAATTTATTAAAATTAAATAAATAATACAACGTTATGGAGAGATGTGTTAATAGAAATTTGTGTAATGAAACTATAACTTTAGATAATACAAGAAGTCAAGATTTTACGAAATGGTGTTCATGTGTGTTTACCTGATGTTTCCAATAATACTGTTTCACAATTGATAAATATAAGCAAATTCTTGAAGACAATGTGGAAAAAAAAATTAAGAATCATAAAAATGTCATACCTGATATACTAACATTTCAAAGTATTAAAAGTACTATTTATTTTTTTATTTATTTGGCTCACAGAACAAGTTATAATCATAAGTTACAATAATTCTTAGGCTAGGATATAAACTAGACTATAACTCTAAATATGTGGGCACATCAAAATCCAATATAAGTATTACAAGAGGTTAGTGTGTTAGTTTTTCCTTACGATAGTTTGTTAGTATTGTGGGTTAGTAATAAGCGAAAACTTTCCAAAATTATAATATTAAAATAAAAATAAAAATAGTGTAAAAACAATTGCAAGAATAAATATTATAATGAAAACTGTGGACTATTTGGTATTAGGTTTTGCTACAAAAAATATTCCTGACATCCATTTTGTATTTAAGGAAACTATTCTGGAAGATATCCAATGAGGGGTGTTGTAAAACTGTGTCATTGTACAATCGGCACATTCTGGTAATAGGGTTGTAGAATGAAGTGTTATTTTTGTAAACCTGAAGTGAAAATATTTTTTTCGAGGGGTTGCGTGACTTGTACCGGGTGTTGAAAATGACTCGTGATAACAGTGAGGGGCAGTCAAGTCTATAATTAATTATTTTATAGAGGTGACACAATTCGCTACAAAGCCTGCGATCGGAAAGAGAAGGTATGTCAAATTTAGTTAGGCGTTTGGAGTATGACCTAAAACTACGGCCCAGGTTGGATCTGTAGCTGAGAATATTTATGAATATTTTCTGTACTCTCTCAATACGGGAGCTATGAATTTCATAAAATGGCGACCAGATTATCGACGCATATTCTAAAATACTTCTAACTAATGAGTAGAATAAAAGAATGAGGGTTTGCTGATCTTTAAAATCCTTGGTGGAACGTGAAATAAAGCCGACAAGTCGAGTGCATTTGATGATCATGTGGTCATAATGCGAGTGAAATGATAATTTTTCATCAAAGTAGACTCCCAGGTCTTTAGCTACTGATTGGCGTTTTAATAGTGACTCAGAAAGTGAGTACTGAAAATCGATTTTTTGCTTTTTCTTCGTAAACGAAATAACAAAGCATTTGTCGACGTTTAGCTGCATGTGGTTCAACTTGCACCACTCTCCTACTTGCGATAGCGCCTGCTGAAGATCCAAACAGTCTTTGTAATCCTGTACCACTCTATATATTTTGAGATCGTCTGCATATAAGAGGCAAGAACAAGACAGATGTTGCGTCAGATCATTAATGAAAACGACAATGAGACAAAAGAGGGGACCTAAATGGGAGCCTTGAGGCACGCCCGATGTTACTGTAGCAGGAGAAGAAACGTGTCCTTTAATAGTAACCAATTGACTTCTGTTATTTAAATAGGAAGTAAACCACCGCAGTAAATTTCCATGTATACCGTATTGTTCAAGTTTTTTGCAGAGTAAATAGTGACAAACTTTATCAAACGCTTTTGCAAAATCGGTGTATATTGAATCCACCTGATCGTTCTTGGCAAAAGCGCTGCATATATAACTTTTATATTCCAAAAGATTGGTGATAGTTGATCTTTGAGGAACAAATCCATGTTGAGATAGAGATATGAAGGGTTTGAAATGGAAATAGAGTGTGTCATAGATAGATGACTCAAGTAATTTAGAGAAAACAGATAGGATGCTAACTGGTCTATAGTTTTCGCATCTATCTTTGTCGCCAGATTTATAAATTGGTATTATATATGCCGTTTTCCAGAGATCAGGAAAAATACCACTCCTATAGGCCGACCGCTTAACTCGTATATCGCCTGCGCGGTGAGAAGGGAGCGCGGGGTGATGTTAACGGGTGGGTGAGCGGGGTGCGCGGGAAGTTCTCTGTCCCGCGCACCCCGCTCACCCACCCGTTAATATCACCCCGCGCTCCCTTCTCACCGCGCAGGCGATATACGAGTTAAGCGGTCGGCCTATAAGAGATCTGTTAAATAAAATGTAAAGCGGTAAACTTATTGCCTCCTGACAGTCCATCACAAAAGACGAAGGAATACCGTCAGGTCCTGCACCTTTGTCCCGACTGAGGTTTTTTATTAAAGATTTTATTCTGTCAGGACCGATCTCAATATTACTTAAGCTAGTTGTCGACGAGAGACTATTAGTTAATTTCGAGTTTATATTGGAGTGATTGACAAACACGGAACTAAAATAGCCCGAAAACATCTCACAAACCTGATCAGTGTCAGAGGAAACCAACATTTAAACTTTCGCGTTGCATGATTATAACTATTTATTATTTGAGTCCGCTTGTGACCACGGCCGGTGCAACCTGGTCGAAACGTCAAGCAATTTTACGGTAAACAATGCGCGTTAATTCCCGTTTAATAAATAGTTATTAAAAGTACACTATACAAGTGTCGTAAAGTTTTTTTAGAGGGTGACGTTTTGCAGTACAAGCGTTTGGAAAAAGGTGCCAAATGCTTTTTCCAAAAATTATCTTATAGCCGATGAAGATTCGGAAAGAATTTTAATATTTTCATCTATTACATCCAGACAAATAATAAAAAAAATGCGAAGAGTGATAAAATGTACTTTGATGATGGCACGTTTTACAGTGTACCTAGACCATTCAATCAGATATTTACAATACATGTTATTTCTCAAATTTGAAGACTGTAACTGTTATACCAATAGTATACGGTCTGCTGCCCAATTACAAACTACAAAAGAAGGTAGAAAAGTATCAAGATTAAGTGCTACAATAGCCTTACTACCCTCTACCTATATATGCGATGCCTGGTTATAGATAAAAAATATGATGCCTAATGACGATCCGAAATTTAAAAAAAATTAAACGTTATTTTGAAGGACAATGGTTAGAAAAAAATAAAAAATTCTCAAGTGTTGCGTATTCCAAACACAGAACAATTAATCCGGTTGAGGGTTGGCATAGACACTTAAATGCTAAGGTTCATCATAAGCCAAACATATTTTCATCTTCAATAAATTTAACAAAGAAGCTAAACATTTCGACTTAAAAATGAAAAGGAGCTATTTTATTTAAAAATAACCGAAAAAATAGTGAATTAGCTTTTGATATAAAATACAAAATTTTATTGCAGCAACTCGAAGCCCTGAATAGCAACAATTTTTTAAGAATATTAAATATTGAAAGTTAAAAAGAACAACGAAAAGTACAGATCGAACTCGACGACGTCGATAGCCATAAGCTAAATTTTAGTTTTAGTTTCAAAGAAGTAAAGATTAAGTTGCAATTAATTGTTAAGTGGATACTTTGTATTAGGTAAGCCAAGTTTTATTTATTACGAAGTTGTATTCATTGTTAAGTTGTTTTACTTAATTAAAAGACAGAGCAAAGTATATATTTTTAATAATACGGTCATATGCGACCATATGCTTAGAACCTAACACGTATAAATTTGTCATTTATGAGTTATGTCATTTCACAAGAGGGTCGACGAAACCGACTTACTGTCACACTGCTCTGTTGCCTCCTTTGTTGCCCGTGTTACTTTACTAATAATAGTCCTTCTATCAGTAGTAATATCGGTAAATTGATTACCGTTTTTCCTACTGCAGTTGAAAGTTGTTACAACAGCAAATAACAAGTGTAATTAATTTAAAAAACCAAAAAAAATCCGACTGTCTGTATCTATAATAGAATCACCTTTTAAAATCCTTTATTTTGATATCCCACTTGATAGGTTTGGAAGAAAAAAAAATTTTGGAGCATACATTATATCGCCGAAAATCTGCCAATTTGATTTTGCGGTATCAAGACATAGCCTATGACACTTCGGAGGGGAGAACGATTCTAATGACTCCTCACAATTCAAAATCGACCAATCCGTTTAGGCTACAGAAGGTAACAACATTACAGACATACAAACATACATATATACATAGATAAATACGCGCGAAAAACATTAACCTCCTTTTGGGTCAGTCGGGTAAAAATACCCGTATTTTCTAATGTTGTAACAACTTCCAACTGCAGTAGGAAGAACGGTAATCAATTTACCGGCATTAACTACTGATAGTAACACGAGCAACATGACACTTCTTAGTAAGTTGTCATTTTCAGAAGTTGTCATTTTTGGAAGTTGTCATTTTCGGAAGTGGTCGTTTTCGGAAGCGATCGTTTTTGGAAGTGGTCGTTTTCGGAAGTGGTCATTTTCGGAATTTGTCCTTTTGGGAATATGTCATTTTTAGAATTTGTAATTTTATGAAATCGTCGTTCTCGTCGGCAATAAAAATAATATCCTGCGTTAAATAATAGTTTTATGCTTAAAATAAATTAATAGAATTATATAATTGAAATGTCAATATTGATTAGGTCGGATTTAATTTGCGTGCTTATGAGAAATGCTTTTAACTTGTTTTTAAACTAAATAAACTTGTTTGGTCTCTTTTTGGTGGCAGGATATTGTTCCAACATTTAGATGCAGCGTACCGAAAACTGCCCCGAAATGCTGCAGTTTTATGAGCGGGTATTGATAGTTGCTGTGCACAACGTCTACTCTCACACTGGCGGAGGCTGTTACACCAATTGATTTTTGAATATAAGTACGGTGGGCACATCCATCTGGTAATTTGTGCCAAATATAATGTATTTCGTTTTTGTTGGATTCAGTATAAGTGAATTGCTGTTTGACCAGTCTACTATTCTCGCAAGATCCTCATTTAGAGCGTTTATAGCGGTGTTTATTTCCTGTGGTTTAAAAGATATATATATATATATTTGCAGATCAGCATATAAGTGAAATTTACGGTTTTTTATTACTTCCGATATATTTGCACTATATAAAATAAACAGCGATGGGCCCGATATGGGTCCTTGTGAAATGCCATTTTCCACAACTAAAAAGTCCGATGATAGACAAGATCCATCTGGATTACATAGTTTAACACGCTGGCAGCGATTTGCAAGGTAGCTATTAAACATTTTATTGTTTTTAACTTTCGCGATTTTTATACTTAATATTTCGGGACTTAATCACGTGAATTATTTAAAGGTTTTATTTAATAACCTTTTATTTACCCGACGTTTTGATCGAATTGCACCGATCGTGGTCACGGGTCGAAAGAGTTTGAGGTTCGTACCTTTAAATAATTCACGCGATTAAGTCCCGAAATATATCTAAAACATTTTTTTGTTTCTGGAGCAAAACTGTAGTACGTCATTTTAAACAGCAGAAGCGACAAGTTAGAGTCGAATGAATGCCCTGGAAAAGTCTAATAGCACTAAAATAGTACATAAACCATCGTCCTGGGCCGTCAATATGTTAACAGTTACGTCTAGTAATGCTGTGCTACGAAACTTTTTGAAACCTGAATGCACGTCTGGTAAAATATCATTAAATTCTAGAAATTTTGTCAACTGTATGTTTACAACCTTTTCTAACAGTTTTGTTATGAAAGGTAAGATACTTATTGGCCGCAGATCATTGGCATTACTTGGGTTTGGTTTTTTTTAAATAGGGCATACGATAGCTTATTGTTTCCAGATATCGGGAAAGGTTGATGTAGTTAATAGAGTAGTTTAATATCGAAGTTAGAAGATCTATGGTTTGAGGTAGGCTTAGTATAAACATGTCCCTAGTAATATGATCACAGCCCTCTGCATTTTATTTCAAGCCACCTAAAATTCTTAGTATATGAGACTGGTCTACAGTGTTTATTGTGAAAGTAATACCCTCTCTAAACCTTTTAAACTCATAATAAGTTAAGTATGACAGCTGTATTTTACTTTTGCATGGTACGTCTAAAAACTGTTTATTCATTGCATTGGGGTCGTTCAAATGAGGAAGTAGATCGAGGTCATGTTTGGGGGGTAAAATAGATCTGTTTAGGTTTTTCCAAAGTACTGTAGGGTTCTTGATATGGTGGTTTACGTTACATTTAAAGTATGCAACAACAATGTATATTTTTCATGGTAAATTGACTAATTTACAAGATTCTTTAGCTTCTTTTCATATTTATATTTATATTTATTCTCTATTCTAGTTTTTAAGTATAACGATCGAGCCTGGTTGCGCAATCGCATCATAAATTTTACATTAGTTGTAATCCAGGGATATGTCTTGTCCTTTAGTGTGCAAATCCTACGAAGAGCATGTCTATCAAATACAGCAAGCAAATTTCTATTTATTTAATTTACTTTGTCTTTAACGTCAGGAGCCGGTATAAGTAAACTCCAGTTTATGTTATCAAGCTCAGTATTAAATTGATCAAGTGGAATACTGTTGAAATTTCGGCAGGTAAAGGTCTTTGGTAAGACTTTTTATCTCTTAAGAAGATAAGTGCATGCAAGATCAATGAGTGTCTGACTACTATCTGTGAAATGAGTAGCTGACTGTACCTTTTGACTTAAGCTTAAGGAACTTAGAAAAATGTTTAACTTCTTTGTTCTTTCATCAGTCTGATTGAAGCAGTTAATATTAAACACAACTTAGCTGGTATGCTAGCATTGATTGTACATATAAACACTACCCGAAGCCCCATATTTTATTTGTCAGAAATTAAAATAGGTCTGGCATGACTGGGATCTTGGAACATTAAGTCAGCGTATCGGAGGCATCATCTAAGAATATATTGAATTAAGCAGCAGTAGTAAGTTGTCCCTCTCAAATATAATCCGCGATAACTTTTGGCGAGTTGATCACTTACTTACTTCTGTAACATTTCAACCGCACGGATCCATATAGTATGGACCCATGCGGTTGAAATGTTACCGAAGTTGACATTTATAATACTTATTTTACAAAGACATCCAAATAGACATGATATAGTATGGGTATTCCCAAATTTTTAGCAAACATTAAAACTCTAGCACTTAAATGATGAAATTTTTCCTCCATACATTTAAATTAAATTTAACACTTAAAACTTATACTGGACTTAACTGGACCTTAAAAAACCTACTTTGTAATAATAAATAAAACCGCGTTTTAAGACAGCTAAAGTAATGCTAAAAAGAGAAAACTGCTAAACCTTAAAGTGACATTAATCGTAATCGTAAGAAAAAATATTGTCGTGCGTAAAAAGAGACATAAGACGTAAACCATGCACAACTAAACTACTCTCATTGCGTATCTTCTGTGAAAGGAAGTGTAATGATTGGCTTAGGCGAGTCATGGGTAGGGACAACGGTTTGAAGCTTGTGCAAACGCACTCATAGAAGTTTTTGAGGTACACCGCGTAGCATCGTGATAGTACACTGACAGAGAATGAGTTTAGCATTAAGTCCACGTCTGTACAATTTTGTGCAAAAAGTTTAAATAAATAAAAAATATATAGCACAAAAATAATGGGGGTGAACCAACTAAGAGAGAGCTAAGCCACATATAAGTCAAACATGTTATGACGGCCAGTCAGGGGTGCCTACAGCGTGACGCTTTGGGCACGTTTCTTTCGTTTGAAACTTATCCAATATTATTCCAAGCACTGTCATTGGTCAACTCATGTTCCGCTCTGTTCCGGGTCAGTGGAGATGCTCCCTTACTATCAGGCTCACGACCTGATAGTCTCTTCATATAGTGGTTTAAAATAAATTCAGACGTACTTTACACAAGTTAGATATACGTAGATTAAACTTACCGCCTGTCAGGCTTCTTACAATATCCCCAATTTTCTTCCTCGTAAACCAGTCCATCTGCAAACATGAGTTTCCTCTCCACCATAGTTCCCTTGTCGAATTTACCTTTCAGTACGCTTCCGTCAGGGTACCGAAGTTTGCCATCACCTTGGAACATTCCATCATCGAAGTTTCCTTCGTAGATAACTCCTGAGGAATAAGTTTACCTCTGGCTCATGAAATGATACTTTATTACTACACTCCGACTTTTCTTTCTGTTCAGAAATTTGTTAAGTTGAATGTTGACAGATTTAATGAAATTCAAATAGTAACGTGCCAAAAAGTCGAACGCAATGTTAAATTGGTCATATCAATAATGAATGATTGGTGATGGATTAAACTTCCAACTAGTTAAAATTAAAGGCTCAAATCTGAGATGGGCCTAAATCCATTTGGACTCCTCTACAGCCAGACAATGCAATTAAAGGCAATTGTGCTGTCACCGCCGATTTTATTCTGAGGTAGAGTGTAGGCTTCACATGTCGCGGCTATAGAGTGAACTTCTTTCCAAATCTCAAAACCTTCAAACGCAACTCACGTACATAAATTTAAAATTACCTCTCAAACGGCTCAAAAATATAATCTCTAACCAGATTAATATATTTGTGCCGTTTGAGGATAATCATTTATTTATATTTTATTTATTAATTTATTTTATTAAACTATTGCATAGCTTTTATCGCGGGCTTAAAGCGCGGCGACCGAATCAAGAAATTCCGTAACGAAAATAAAGCCTAACACCCCCCACTCCGCCTACCATGTACCTCGGCCGAGCGTTCACTTAACGTTTAAGTATATGGTACTACTGTACGAAGCTGGCACGTATCGAGACGAGCTGTTCCGAAAAAATGCTGCTTAAATAAAAAAACGAACGGCAAAGGATGTTATTCCGCTCCAAACACCCGGCGTGTACAAGGTGGATTGCAGTTGCGGTAGTTCCTATATCGGACAGACCAAAAGGACAATCGCAGACAGGGTCAAGGAACATATCGCTGCTGTAAAAAACCGTCAAGTTTACAAGTCTGCTATCGCTGAGCATTTGTTGGAATCAGGACCAAATCACTGGATAGAATTGCACAAGCCACAGGTACTTTCCACCGATCGCCACTATTATTCCAGGATAGTACGTGAGGCGGTTGAGATCAAGAAGTATAAGAACTTCAACCGAGAAGATGGATACCGGCTCTCACCATCTTGGAACCCTGTTATCAACAAATGTAATCGTAGCCGTAAAGACTCCGCGCCTCAGTGTAAAGACGTTGTAAGTGTAGTGTGTAGAAGTACCGACAGTACAAATTATCAAAATTATCAAGACCAGGCGAGGGTAGTTGAAAAACCCCGCGCCTCACGGAGACATCGCTAAGCTGCCATCAGTCGACCCGTGACCACGATCGGTGCAATTCGATCGAAACGTCGGGTAAATAAAAGGTTCGTACCTTTAAATAATTCACGCGATTAAGTCCCGAAATATAACTAATATGTATAAAAATCGCGAAAGTTTAAAAACAATAAATAAAAAAATATGTGAGCGTAAGTAATATGTGCAAAATGACAGCCTTCTAGCAGTTAACAGTTTCTGAGCATAGCTGCGGACGGACGGACATGGCGAAATAATAAGGGTTTCGTTTTGCCATTTTGTATACGGAACCCTAAAAAGGAATTCTGAGATTACGAGTAATAAAAATGTGGTACATATGATTATTTTTCAGAATGACAGATGATGTTGTCAAATTCTTGAACATGTATATATAGTTATTTTCAGTTCTATTTCTTTAGAAATGTGCGTTAGCAATTACAACGCCCATCACCCATGCCAGTAACAAGACTAAATTAAAAATTGTGACTCAAATTAGTCCTTTGGCTGTATGGAGGTCCCAAACAAATTTTGATACAGAACCTGTGTAAGGTAAGCTACATCCCTGATAAATAGGTACTTTGGAACTAGGGAAATTGCTGTGATTAGAAGGCATATATTACTTGTGTTCTTTTTCTTGGCCTTTAGACAGCAAACATTATGAACACAAACGCGTCCACATCAACTACATTGTTGGAAGCAGTCATCAAGACCTCCAGAGTGACCGTAAGTGAGCACTAACAGAGGATTTTTTTTATTTTTCAAAAGCTAGTTGTCAAGAGTGCTATTGATCAAGAAGTTATTACCATTAGGAAACGTATATATTCCAAATCCGCTCATGCCCAATACGTTCCAGGTACCAAGGTATGTAGACCCGGTTGGAAAGTACTTCGTTGATCGATGAGCCCGGGGCATGTCCGTCATTGTTTGCCTGTAAACAAATTATCTTGTTTTAATTTGACTTGTAAATGAAAATAAATAATTATAATAGTGTATTAATTATTAATTATAAATTATTTTATTAATTAGCAAACAATATAAATAAAAATATGTGGCACTCGGGGACTGCCGCGGTAAAGCTATTGCATAGCATTTTTATCAACATAAGTAATTAAAAAAAAGATTTTTTTTTTTTTATTTTCATTACATTTCGGATCAGCTCGTCTCGATCTGTGCGAGTTTTATTTAGTCGTACTAAATATATATATGTTAACCGTTCTACATGGTAGGCGGTGTTAGCCCGCAATAAAAGCTATGCAATAGCTTAACATAAAAACATATTTGACTTCTTTATTTATTGATCTCCTAATCGATGTCCCTTATGGCGCGGGCGGTCAATCAAGCTGGCTCCCAAATGACCGGGACTCCATAGTCCCGTGATATGGAAACGACATACAAAATAATAATAATTTATTTTTCTTTCCACAATATTTAACGCAGGTAGGGTAGCTTATATATTACATAAATGTATCGTAGAAAACCTGGTGCCTAAGCTAGGCGTAAGCCTGTATTTCAGGTCATCAGTGTTTCCTCCGATATATTGAGGGTAATTATACTTAAAACGCTACCTGGTTGTAGGTCTTGTTTAAAATATATAATTTTATTCAAACAAATTTTAGGTAATTTTTTATAAAGAATAAGTGGTGTTCCTATGACGCCGATTCATTCCATCTTCTCCACAAACTGTGGATATAAACAGTGTCATACGCTTTTGCGAGATCAAGAAATATTCCAATGACTTGTTGGCCCGCATCTATTTTCTTCGCTATGTGGTTTGTTAGGTCATGCACAGCTTCTGATGTTGAACCAGACGGCGCAGAAACCATATTGTGTTGGTGATTATATTTTATTTTTGTCAAGATAGTTGTCAAGTCCCTCATTCATTAAACGCTCTAGAATCTTAGAAATTAAGGGCAGAACGTGTTCCGATACACCGTGTCTATGAACGATGACGTCTGTGTGTGCGTTGTTTAAGCTTTCTTTATATAGGTATTCTCGGAAAGTGTCATTACAGAACGTGATGGGAGATATCAATGTCTTAAAAATAGTTTATTTACAAATATTAAAACAATTTTATTTGTTATTACTTACTGGCATTCTTCCTCGTGTGCTCTGGAGAATTTCCTCATTAACTCCTCCCATTGCGAGACACGTTTTTCCGAAACACAACTGTAAAGCGAATTGTGATGCACCAAATATCTTAGTTTACTTAAAACTAACTAACGGCCGGCCTCAATAATATATCTATCAAATCCATCGATACAAAGATTATTGCCCCGTGACAGTAGAAGAACAACTTACATTTTCGGAGACAGTTACCCGACTTAAAGCTTAAGCAACTCGTTTTTTCATTTTTTTATCATACTCGTTTGTGAAAACTTAAGAATTGTATAGCTATTTTGTAATTGTATTGCAAGTTTTTGTGTAGGTTTGTATGTAGGTTTAATGTTTTTTGTTGTTAAATTCCTTACATTATCTTCAAGTATGAAGTATTTTATTTTATAATTAAACACAAAAAATTGCTATATGTAGATATAATGCAGTAGAATGAAAAATTCGTGAAAAGCTAAGGCGGGCCGCTAGTCCTTTGTATAATCGCACTTACATTTCTATAGAGGTATTTTATAATAGATCTGGGTTAATAGAAGATATACATCTTAGCATCAATAAGTGACTAGCTTTCGCACGTGATTCCGCCCGCGTAATAGTCAGTTATCGCGACAAAACACGATCCTATCCTTTCTCTGGATTCAAACTATCTCCATATCAAATTTCATCCTAACCAACGTAACGAGTTACTAATATTACGAAATATTAGTTTGTATTGGTACCAACTGATTGAGTTTAAAAAATATTCGTCCACAAGTATTTTAGAAAAAAATTGATCACTCAATTTGATCACAGTTTAAGTAATATGACCAATGATAAGCTTACAATCAGTTCATTTTATTCTTGCTTTGATTTACTTGTCAGAAATAAAGTTTTCTTTTTTTCAAGTACCTATTCCTATAAACTTGTGGTTCATATACGAAGTAAAACTACAAAGTCATATTAGGTATTTATAAAGTTTGTTTACTACTTACATAGAAGATCCTTGGATTTTAGATGGCAGCATTTTACACTACACTGCAAATAAAACAATCAATTTAAAAATTGAATAGACAACCGATATTCAAATGTCGTAAACCCACATTGAATAACAAAACTGGTATACACAAACCTTTATTGCGTTTAGTTATACCAAAAGGTACTCAGGAAATTGGTACTGCGAGTAATTTCAGCAAATATACAAAGCGGTTTGTGCCGTAAAATAATTCGGAGCCATACACGATTGCTTACTTAGTCATTCCGCCCAAGCATTTCAAGTGTTTGAAATCCTGGAAAAGTTTTCAAGAATTATTGAATAGTTTGTATAACTGAATGTTTGACAGAAGTGGTAGCGGTTGGACTTTTATGCATAGAAAGCGGCAAATCTTGGTGTTTTTACCCGACTGCAAGGATGGGTCATATAGTTCTCTTAAACCACAAGACAGATTTAAACAATAATACGCTGTTAGATTTATCTTGACCGCCAAAGTGTTCTTAGATATATGACGTTTGAAAAAAACAAACATGGCGATGGCTGTGAGATATCAAGATAAAGGGGTGTGAAAAAAAAGTTGTTTTAAATACTGCAATATGGGTATTAAAATATAGGGATCATCTTAAATATTTCAAAAAGGTATAACATGATAATAATTGTAATACTAAAAAAGTTAGTTAGCAACCATTCTTTTTCAATTTATAATAGGTACTTGACAATAGCTGTGTTAAAAGTTAGTTGTTACATTGGTTACATCCTACAACCACTAAAAAGTATTAAATAAAAACAAATTATAAAAATAAAAAAATTGCCTGCACAAAAAAGATCCAAACAAGATCCTCTACATAATTATTTAATTTCATGCAGTCGGAGGCACTTTACAGAGCCACAGACTGCATGGAATTATAAATAATTAATAGGGGATCTCGTTTCTATCTTTATTGTGCAGGCTGGTTTTTTTATTTTTATTAAATGTCAGTGTCTCTCTGCTGAACAGACGAAACCAGTGGATTACATTTTTTCTCTTTTTTGCACTTGATAATTAAATCATAATAATAATTATAATAATATCTTGGGACAAAGCAGAGCTTGTACTATTGAAACCAGACAACTGACAAACATACTTATTACAAAATAATACATATTATAGATTAACACCCAGACACGACGCAGTATGACTAACTTTGTTAAAAAACTATACACCTTGCAACTAATCAATAAAACTTGAAAATTAATTTGGGAATAGTATTGATTAAGAATAATGTTTACGATCGTCAGTCACCTAAACATGTATCCGGGTGGTCATTAAGGTTAAGGGGGGGGGGGGGACACAATTTATGAACTTTCAGAGTGATTATTTCCAAAATTATTCACTCAATTAAAAAAAAAATATGTATAATTTATAAAGTAGGGACTTGCACTATTTGATGGTCCCCTCCAGGACTATTAAAACTATTAAAACGTCATTGTTTCAATCACGCGCCGGGTACCCGGTTGCCGGCTACCCGGCGGCGAATGTATAGGGAGGGAACGAACGTTGAAAGCTACCGTACATCGCCGTACATTTTGCGTCGCTCGCGCCGGGTACCTGATCGTCGGCTACCCGGCGCCCGGATCGTTTGAAAAGAAAGTCAAACGTCGAAGTTTTCTATCAAATAGTGGCTTAATTTGTTTGATACGTTTACGTGTGAGAACGCTTCATACCTTAGGTAGGTATGACGTGTTCTCACACGTAATCAATAAATTAATCTATAGGTACTATGCAAATAGTGGCGTCGTCAATACTTACTTGTGTAGGTATTCGATAAATAAATCTATATTTGTCTATTTTCTCCGAGATCGTTATAAATATTGCATCGTATAACAAATTCAATTAAATAATGCAATAATTCAAAATTTTAAACTCTTCATATTAGTTTATGTCAATATGACAATAGATGACGTGTTTTCAAAACTTCTGTATTACCTAAATAAAAAAAATATACAAATTTAAACAATATTCCAAAAAGTTTACGTTACGTAAAATAGGCTTTACGCACCTATTAATGCAAAGAGTCCGACAGGAAAGAGACGAAAATTTGCAAGCATTTACTAAAGTCTCATTTTTAGGGTTCCGTACCTCAGAAGGTAAAAAAGGAACCTTTATAAGATCATTCTCTTGTCCGTCTGTCCGTGTATCACCACCGATCAGGAACGGGTGGACCTAGCAAGTAGAAATTAATACCCGATACTGAGGTATAAAAATACTGAATCAACACGATAAAAAAATATAGGCAAATTTGATTTTCGCGAAAACTTGTAAGTAACAAAATTTGCCTTTTCTTAATTTATTTAACTTTTTTTTCGGAATTTTCCCTTCATTTGTACCTTGCTTCTAACTAAAATTGACAATTATAGGTCAACCGGAAGTATATTTTAGTCAAAAATCTAAGGGGTAGTTCCCGTTGACCTGGAATCACGAAATTTGGCAAAACGCAAGGTAAACAATATTTTTGCACAAATTCCACTGAAAATTATCATTAAGAGGTTTAACTTTGTAAGTTTGAAACAAAAACAACAGAAAACCCATTTCTTAAGCCGCATTATTCGGATGGGAGGGGACTACGGAATCCTGTATTGTGCGTGGCGAAATGGATATGTCCGATTTTTAGGGTTCCGTAGCCAAAATGGTAAAACTGGAACCCTTATAGTTTCATCATGTCCGTCTGTCTATCAGCCTGTCTGTCTGTTTATCCGTCCACATGTCACAGGCATTTGACTCAAAGACTACCAATTAAACGGTAAAAACATATACGGAAAAGGTGAAAACGTATACGTAACGTAGTAGCCGCTACTTAGTTTGATATCTAAATATTAAAAATAAATATTTTTAGGGGACTCCATAGGTACATGTATTTAACACAAATACCTACATTATTCTGCGTTTTTATATAGTAGGGTTCCACAACCTTGAAAAATTTTATCAGCAGAAGAGTGCATGTTCATGTCACTAAATCAATGACGGTATATCCAATCATGTCCGAATTAAAAAAGTATATATTAAGCGCTACCTTTATAATTTTTTTAATATTTTTTGGTCACACGGTTCAAAAGTTAAGGGGGAGGGGGAATTTATGCAACTTTCGGAGCGATTGTTTCCAACCATATTCACTTAATAAAAAAAGTTTATTAGAAACCTTAAAATGTTTTTGAAAGTCCTATCGAATAATGTGCCACACGTTGTTTAAGCTGAAAAAAAAACAGCTTCTGTTACATGTATGGACTGCCCCCCATAAAATATTTATTATTCTTATTTAGCTACCAAACTAAGTAGCGGCTACTAGAAGACACCTTTCACTAAATTTTATCAATATTCATTGGGTAGTCTTTGAGTAAAATGCCTGTGACATACGGGCGGACAGACAGACAGACAAACGAACATGACGAAACTATAAGTGTTCCGTTTTTGCCATTTTGGCTACGGTACGATTCGAAACCCTTAATGAGTCCATCTAAACTAATCTAGATGGACTCATTGAGGGTTTCTGAATCCAAAACCATGCTTAGCTTTTCGTGTCTGTTAGTTTGTTTGTTTATTTGTTTGTTTGTTCTAGATTGGCGCGAAGAGATTCTGCTTCCTAAATTTGAAAAGAATCAGTATAGTAATAGAAAAAGGTGCAGTGGGGACGGATTCTCTTATGTTCAGAATAAATATAGGTTATATATTTCCACACTACTTTACTTAGGACCTGAGCAATAACGTATAATGTCTTCACGATATTTTATAAATAACATGCTTATCATAATAAAGAGGCATTACTTGAGAATCATAGCGCTATTGTGTACCTACAGGCTGCCAGCAGTGGTCCATTTTTTGTCGAACCATTCAGTATCATCACAGAAAAAGAGTAAAACTTAACTGCAATTAGACCAGATTAGTTTCTGAAATAAACCTTTTGATATCAAAATATTAAAGCATTAATATTATAGGGATTTATTCGCGAGAAATATTTAAAGGTTAAGGTAAACCTTTTATTCACCCAACTTGAAATACACCGATCGTGGTTACGGGTCGACTGATGGCAGCTTAGCGATGTCTCCGTGAGGCACGGGGTTTTTTAACTACTTTCGTCTGGTCTTTTTTACTTATTATTCGTATCTTATATACACTTATAACGGCTTTACTATAGGGAGCGGAGTCTTTACAGTGACTATTGCATTTGCTGATGACAGGATTCCAAGATGCTAAGAGTCAACTGCCAAAGTAATAGTTGCAATCGGTGGAAAGTACTTGTGGCTTATGCAGTTTTATCCAGTGATTTGGTCCTGACTTCAACAAATGAACCAGTGTACGCCAGAACTTGCTACATCATCGGCGACCCACCCAGCGGCAAAGCCCCACTGGGCATACCTGCTCCTGCCGCGTCCTATACGGTACACACAGAATGCTGCCGTCGCGAAAAGCGAGCGGGAGCGTGAGCAAACATTTAAAGAAAAATAAAATAAAATAATTAACTTTTGTAACCATATTCGACGTGAATAAATATTTATGTCTAGCATCACCACTTGTGTCATTAATTATTTTCTTTACATTTTCACAATAGTATTCAAAATACCTACTGAACAAACAGAAAATGCTGTTAATAAAATAAAGAGCAAAATAATATATTGAAAACATTTTCGAAATACGAAAAGGGGAAGTTAGAGGCAATTGGACCAGTGGTTTGATTATAGCACCTAAATGTCAAATATCTGAAAAGAAAGCGCTTTTTTTTTATTTCCCCGTAAAAGCATAGTCGCGGTCACGACAAAATACCAAGAATCGGTTGTCGAACAATTAATTGTCATTTAAGCTATCAACTAACCAGGTCTCAGTCAGTAATATAACCACATAACTATTTAAACAAGGTGTCTGAAGGAAGGAAGTCTTTGACAGTTTTGGTAGTAGAATAATAATAATAATAATTCGTTTATTTTCTCCCATTTTACAACTATGAGTACATTATCATGATACAGTATTGGGTGGGAGACTGGTTTCCAAACTAGGTAAAAAACCTGTATTATGGATAACCCGGCTTCCATTCCACGGAAGAGTCGTTTAAGTAGTTTGAGTGTGCATATTAAAGGAATATCAAGAGAAAAACATAATGGGTAAGATCAAAATTAAAAATAGATTAAATTTACAAGTTACTTGTGGATGCATTTGTATGTCAGTGTGATTATCCGGGTGTGTGATAAGTTTGTGAGCAAGAGCGTGTATGTGTGTGTGTGTGTGTGAGTGTGCGTATGTTTGTGTGTGTGTGTGTGTGTGTGGGTGGGTGTGTGTGTTAGTGTGTGTATGTGTTAGTGTGTGTATGTGTGAGTAATAATGTGTACTTTTTTTTTTATTATAGCACTTATAGCAGCTTTTCTGTTTGGTCGTAGTTTAAAATAAGTAGAAATTTTGTCACAATTTCTTTAGCACAAATTTTTTGGATACATATTAAGATTTTTATTTAGTCTGTTATACAAGTAACCGCCCAAAAACGAGAAAGATCTGTGAAAGAAATTGGAGCCGGGTGAGGGTGCACAAACTTCATAATTTCGTCGCCTACATAAAATAGTAGTGTCGTAATATAATTTTTAGTGCTGCTTAAGGATGGTATATAAAATAAATAACTGTCGCACTGAAAGTAAGGAGCATTTTTTATAAAGCTCTACACTGGGAAAGCGAAAGGGAAGAGACAATGACGTTTTAAGCACTGTGCGTTGTGCTCGTTCATGTTTTAGGAGTGATGTTTTATAGGTGCCTCCCCATATTGTAAAACAATAGATTAATATAGATTGGCATAGGGCTATATATATCATCTTGATCGTGGCAGGGTCAACAACTCCACGCAGGCTTTTGAAGACGTACATCAGCTTTCGCAATCTTCCTGAGAGTAATTCGATATATCCGTTGAAGTACAAATTGTGGTCGACCCAGTTATTTTATTTCGTTTACACGTTGCAGTGTAGGACAATTGCACTTACAGTTTATAGTTCGGGGACGAGGACAGCAATGGTTTACAATAGACCATATGTCAGGAGGACTTCCCCGTTTTGAGAAGGTCATGTAATCGGTTTTCTCCGTATTTAGTGTCAATACGTTTTCATTCAGCCAATCAGTAACAACATTAAGACCATTTTGAGCGTGGTAAGACCTCCTCCCATGACGGTGCTTTGAATAATAGAGCAGTGTCATCCGGAAAAGTGACGATGGTGCCATTAAGTAATTGTAGGTTGCAGAGCTGGTTAATGTATAGTAGGAAGAGACAAGGGCCTAGAATGCTACCCTGCGGGACACAATACTGGACATGACGATCCTCACTCACGCTATCCCCGATTCTCGTGCGTTGGGTTCTATTGCTCAAATAGTCACTGAACAGTTTTAATTGAGTCCCCTTCACACCAACCACACCAACACACTCGAGTTTCCTTTTTAGGATTTGGATAGAGACCGTGTCAAAGGCTTTTGCTAAGTTTAAAAATATTGCTATGCATTTCAAATTTTGATACAGGTTTTTAAAAACGTAGTCGCTAAGAGCATGTACAGCATCACTTGTGGATAATCCGGAGCGAAATCCATACTGGGACGTCGACAATAGCTTATTCGCTTCTAAGTTTTTAATTTTTTCCAAAATCTTGGACATTGCTTGTAAAATTGAAATGGGTTTGTAATTATTGACACGGTCTCTAGCCCCTCCCTTGTGTATTTGGATTATAAGAGCTCTTTTAAAAGCAGAAGGAAATGTCCCTGAGC
This sequence comes from Herminia tarsipennalis, assembly GCA_945859575.2. Lineage (NCBI taxonomy): Eukaryota > Metazoa > Arthropoda > Insecta > Lepidoptera > Erebidae > Herminia > Herminia tarsipennalis. Next base: position 23,083,850 of record OX243834.2, on the reverse strand, counting down.
TAAAAGCCAAATTGCAAATGTGTGTGAGAGGGGCACTATGATTTCTTTATACGACCTTAAGACTTTAGCACTAATACCGTCACATCCTGCCGCGTCACTTTTTAGAGATGTGATAAGTTTCTCAACTTCACATTCATTCTTGGTCAAAAGTACAAAAGAAGTATATCTATTATTGACCGTGCAGTTCGAATCGTCAGTCGTACTTGCATTTACTTGCCTTTGTATTACGCTTTCAGCAATGATGTTTATAAAGAACTCGTTTATTTTATTTACAGCTGTCAAAGAATTAGGGCAATTTTGAAGAAGTTTATTTGGACTATTTTTTGCTTTTTGTCTATTTGTGATTGTATTAATTGATTTCCATAGTAATTTGGGGTTATTTAAAGATTTATTGAGTTCGGAGCTTTCATAATTTTGTTTCAGTTTTTTAAGCAAATTGTTGGAAAAGTTATGGTAGCGTTTGTAGGTAATTGCAATGGTGTCATTATTAAAGTACTTTTAACCTTTAGGTGCAAGTTATCTCTGTTCCGCATGCATTTCAATAGGCCAGGAGTAATCCATGGTTTAATAATAGTTTTCCTTTTAGAGTGTTTAATCTGTATCGAATTCAAATGAATGGCTTCACTGATATCTGAAATCAGATAGTCAGCGGCGAAGTTAACGTCATTTGAACTAAAGACGGGGTTCAAATCCATATTATTTAGGCTTTTTGTGAGACCCTCGTGATTTATTTTAGTTGGCAATATCTTTACTTTATAATTATTAATTTCAAGTTTAATCTTTAGAAATAATAAGACTTGTTTCGTGATCGGTTAGAGAAGTTTAGGCGACAGAGGTATGGCCTTGTCTCTTAGTTTTTAATAGCACATGATCTAGGCAATTGTCAAATCGTGTTGGAAGAGTATGGGCCGGGAGTAAGCCATGGTAAGCTGCAAGATTCAAATTATCCCTAGCATTTTCGTCTAACGTATGACCGTTTATATTTAGGTTAATGTCACCAGTCAAAATAATTGTTTTAAAGTTAGAGTACGTAGTCATTAAGATGCTATATAATGACGACAGAAAATTAGTAACATTTTTATGTGAAGGTGAACGGTACATAGCAATAATGATGATATTTAAGTTAATTTTAGCAACAAGGCAATTAGCATCCATAAAATCCGGTTCTTCAAATTGTGTAGATATACAGTCTTTAATAAAAACTACTACGCCATCATTTTGTAATGTATTTGTGGATGTATTGTGGCTATTATAACCTTGCAGTGTAGGTAGGTTATTGTTCGCTAGTAGCCAACACTCAGTTAATATTATTACATCCCAGCTATTACTTGTTCTAGTTATCAGGACTTCAAGCCCAGAAAAAATAGAATTTATACTGCGAATATTTTGATTTATTATTTTGGCGTAATTAACCGGGCTTTTAATTAAGTAGCGGCATTGTTCAATGTCACATTTATATGAGTCGCAAATAGAAAAAGAGTCAATATTGTTATGTAATTGTAGATTATCGAATGTTAGTTGAAATAGTTGACCACTTTATGGGATCATTTAGGAAACGTTTAGCTATTGCCATAAGTAAGCGTTTTAAATAGCTATATATAATTGAAGGTAGATAGGCGGACTGCATGAGCGAGTGTATTCGATTTCGTGAGTAAGTGGCATCAATGGTTGGAAGAGTACGTGAGTTTATGGATGAGTATGTCTGTAAGTATAAATGTATATAAACATGACAGTAGCGATGTCGGTGTAAGCTTAGGCTAGTTTGTTGAAAATATAAATGCGTGTTTATGTTAAGTATTGTGTAGATTAACGCTAAGTAACTATTAAAAAATAAAGTAATAAAAATGTAATAACGTATAAATAGTCATGCTTCTTGTTTTTTCAGGTTGAGGAGACACTGTTCAGACCGTATGTTTATAACATTTTCTTCGGGCGTCTTCTTCATTAAGATTCTGCCATTTGATTGCGAATACATACATTTTTTGGCCTTACAGTATTGGCGAAATTCATAGAAAAGTTTCTTCATGGCTGGCGATAGAAGATCATCAACATATATTGGTATACAGTTACCAGAAATTCCAATTGTCAGCGTGTTCAGCTTATCTGGTACGGGCCGTTTTTTGTAGAATTGACGTACACGGGTCAAAAAGTCATTTCTAACCGAAACTGAGTGAAAGTCCACCACGATTGGTCTGTCTTTTTCAATTCTACCGGGTAGACGGTATATGTCTCTCATAGAGTGGTTTTGAAGGCTTATAGCTAGTTTTGAGCTGCTACATCGGCCTTGAGGGAGAGTACATCTTTGGTAAGTGTTGACAAAGTGGCATCTTGTTCGGTTTTCCAATTAGTCAGTCTTCTGTCCTGATCTTCTTTCCAAGTATTAAGCATTTCCATCAGGTCTTTCTTAAATGATGAGAGTTCATGATTTGAACGACTGCGAACAGTCATCCTGGGGAGAGTTGCACGAACGTAGTCGCTTATAGTTTCTTATAGTAATCTTTTCATTGTAATCATCAGAATATTTCTTATTAAGGTCAGCTTCAGACGATTACTTATTAGGGGTATTCTGCATTTTATTAGACATAAGCTAAAATAATTATCACCGCTTAAAGTATATGCAAATATACGCATTCAAAAACTGTTTGTAGCTGTAGTCGTCCCGGCGCGGTGTATCGACGCGCGGCGTAGCGCATGTATCGGTCGCAGGCGCTTGTAGCTGTCGCTGTCGGCGCGTAGCTTGTAACCGGTCTCGTGACGTAGTATGCCACCCGTAGCGATAACCTGTTTCGCCAGCCGCCGCTAAGTTGCCGTGGCGCGTCGGGGAACTGGCTGCCTCAAACAACGCGCGGTACACAGAGGCGCGGGTTCAAATCCCAGCACTCACGTCACAAAAAGTTTGTTTGTTTGATGGACGAACAATGTTCACTTGTATCTATCTCACTTTAAACACGCCCAAGAGGCGGGGTTTCGTCATTAAAATCACACAGAAAAGACAAGGAATCCGTAATTAGTAACAAAAACCAATCAGGATTTTTCAAACCACAAATTTTAGTCACAATTTGCACAGTCTCGCAATACACGTCCACATTCATCGGAGTCCGCGGAAGGAGGGGAAGAAGTTATGATATTATAGCTCAAATTATTTCATGATACTACAATGGTCCGCTCGGGTGGCGGGGGATGTTTCTCCCCGAAGATGTGTTGCAGACGACTACATACGATCACACACATACACACACGCTGACTCTCCCATCAGGTGACCCCGCCCGGAGGGTACGTTTTACCACTCCCGCTGCCTTACGTCTCTTACCCGCGGACCATGGGAGTGTCACGTATGACTGACAGTGCAATAAATAAATAGGTGTAGGTACAAGAAAATGAAAGCAAAGGTTTTTTGCATAACAAGTAATAATAAATGTCAAAGACCAGAGCCCAGAAGTCATAGCTAAATTGCCGCTTCCGTTTTATAGAAAAAGAATTATTTGTTAAATTATCTGATTTGACAGTTATCGGTAAAGTATAGTTTACGTATAATAATTAAAATACATTTTATAATAGTAATCGTTTTATATGAAAAGTATCCATAACGACAATGACAAAAGAGTTTGTGCACGCAGTAATAATAATAGTATTAAACATTTTTCTTTTTATATAAGATAACCAGCAATGTGGGATTGAGTCCAGCATTACTAGCAATCTTGTTTACCCCTCCAGCTAAGCTCAAAGGCTTGTATTAGGAGTGGGCTCACGTTGGTAGTTTAATGGGTAGGATTCGAACCCGTGACCTCCCGAAGGCCAGACCAATGCCTTGATCATTATATAAACAATATTAATGGCAATAAATAGACCACAGGCAAGAAAATACATTGAGGAAATATATATAAATTTTGTTTAGATCTTATTCGTTTTTTATAGCAAAAGGTTTTTATAGCTGATGTTTTCTTTCAAAAAAATGCAATCTTTGACTTATACAAATTCGTATACCTTTCTTTCGCTAACTTGTTTAGCTTGGTTAATAATTGTTTGTAGTCATTTACGTAAATACGATTAGTTCTCTCAATATAAATACTGGGCACTAAGTCTTACAGGCTCGTAAAATGCTCCATGCTTTACAAGGAACAACAAAATACAAGAGTATCTAAACGTTACCACTGTGGCCTCATATAACGTTATAAGAAATAAAACATTGAACGCTTGCAAATCATTTCAATACACTTGCTTTTGTTTAACTTGACAATGTCAATGTGGTTATAAAGCAAAAAAGCACCAAGAGATTTGAGTCGGACAGTAAGGAAATGGCCTGCTGCCTTGTAAAGATCATTTATCTTCTGCCTACTCATATGATTATAGTCTGGTTACTGATTGCAGATCATCAAACCAGCAAATAAAAATAGTATTGAGATTATTTTATTTTTATATTATTTACATTATACTATATACATCACCAATTATACATCACTAACATCTTCTAGTTATCATTTACTATTAAAATAGGTCGCGAAGTTGAGTGGTCTAATTAGTTAAACATTCCCCTATGTGGGAATGTCATGGCCCCTATATAAACTGAAATGCAAACGCCAATAAGTAGACAATTGGTTCAAAAATGTACAACTGTATTTACCTGTTTTTTATACTATATACATCACCAATTATACATCACCAACGTCTTCTTTATGTTATCATTTACTATTAAAATAGGTCGCGAAGTTGAGTGGTCTAATTAGTGAAACATTCCCCTATGTGCGAATGTCATGGCCCCTATATAAACTGAAATGCGAAATAAGTAGACAATTGGTTCAAAAATGTACAACTGTATTTACCTGTTTTTTATGTTCCTGGGCACTGGTAAGAATTGCCGCATTTTATTTTTTTATGTCTTTTTGAACAAAACCAAATTCGACTACTATTTTTATTATTATTGTTATGTTTTTATAAGCCCTCCTATAGTAGGTACAATCATTATATTATATTATATTAATAAATTAAAACGCATAAATTCGTGCACATACACATTGTAACATAGTATCTATTATTGTTTGTATTCGTCATAATTTTAGTTTTTTATATGGAACCCCACTGTATTCCATTGACTAATAAATAATAGTAACATTTCCTGCAGTTGTAATTCCGATTGACTAAACAGCACTATGTCATCCGCAAATCTGATTTTGGACATAATTATATTTGCCGTTAATGTTAACGCCTTCGTTTTGTCATAGTACAGACTTTGGTAGAGAGTTGAACAGTTTAGGAGCATGCAATCTCCCTGTTTTACTTCATGTTCGATGGGAAATACAGGAACAGTTTGGTCGAGTGTTATTCATGCCGCACAGTCTTTGTACATTTTTTCACTATTAATATGTATTAATTGTATGTATATAAGCCCGCCACAAGTAAAGGTGCTCAATCGATTTAAATGCTTTTTTAAAGTCAATAAAAGCAAGAATTATAGGGTGTTCGTGTTCTGTTACTTTTTGTATAAGCTGCTGCATGGTGTAGAGATGGTCGCTTGTACTATAACCACTTCTGAAACCTGCTTGATCCACTGGTTGTTGTGATTCTAACTGTGATTCTGGCTAGAAGTACCTATTTTGATAAAGGTTTTACAGATATTGTATTGACTGCCTCTGTGGCGCGGTGGGAGTGAGTCCGACTGCTACGCAAGAGGTCGGGGGTTCGATTCCTACCCAGAATAAAACTTTGTGTGATGAGCACGATGGTTTATTCTATGTCTGGGTGGAATTTATCTATATTATGTACAGTACTCCAAAAGTAATAATGCGCATAGAAATCTTCGGAAATCTTCGTCATTGTTCGGCAACGGTCGTATTACCCGAGCGTCGAAAGACGATATTTATATAGAGTGGTTAAGAGCAATTTCTCTATGCCTAATTTTATATATTATGTGTTTTGTGCTAAAACAGATTTGATTTACCTGTAACGAAATTTGATTCGATAATTCCATGTAAGTAAATAGCGAAAACGCTACAATCATTGTTGGAGTGATTAGTTTTCAAGTGTCTTACCGAAGTTGGTGTAATTATGGAGGAAAAGGTTTAAATAACATAAGGTTTTATTAGAAGGAGAAAAAAACGTTTTCAAATAGAGGTTTACATAAAATATAATCAAAATCTCAGTTCAAATTTGTTTACAGCACTAATCATTCCAGAAAAATAATACAATTATAAAAAAATTAATCAGAATCGAGGAAGACCTCTATTCCCGACATCGCAGATTCATCAGAAGTTTCATTATGCTCTTGTTCATTTACACTTTCCTCACTGCTATCACCTGTGTAAATAATCAGTTTATCGGAATAACTATCGATTCTTGGCTCAAATTTTCTATATTCATCTTCGCATTGAACCGCATGATCAGAAACTTTTTTCCATTCTTCTGGTCCTATTTTATTGATTTTTTCTAATATAGCATCTTTAACTGACGTCACAGTCATTGCAATATTTCTCTTGGCCACGTGTTGCTTTATTTGGGACCAAATATTTTCAATAGGGTTAAAATCGGGATGATATGGTGGCAATCGTATAATTTTATGCCCATGTTCCTCCATTATACGGTCAATGGCAAATTCTGTGTAATTTTCTTTGTATCTTTGTATAATTTTATACAAATCGGGTTTCAGTTTCTTTGGGTCATGCGGAATGTTGTGTTGTTGTAACCAAGCTGTCATTTGTGGTTTAGATGTGTTTGAGTTTGGTGGTTTCACAGACAGCTTATTATGATATGGGGCGTTGTCTATTACCAACACACTATTAGGAGGCAAGTTGGGAATCAATTGATTGCGTAGCCAAGTTTGATAACGTTCCGCGTTTATTTCTTTATGATAGTCACCTTCTGAGTCGACACATTTATGTAACATTAGAGCCCCTGGGACGAAGCCTTTTTCATTGCCTGCGTGTACAATAATTATTCGCTCTCCTTTGGAAATGGGTTGTTTGATACCTTTTTTGTTGCTATCTTGCCAAGTTTTACCCTTAGTATGTGATGTGTGCACATACGACTCGTCCATAAATACTATGTTTCTACCAGAACTCCTCAGCTGTTGTATTTCTCTGAGATATTTGATCCTTTTTAGGCGTATATCATGTTTTTCCATAAGTAATTGTCTGTTATTATCAGTTTTCAGAAACCTAAACCCCATGTCTTTCAAGATCAACCTTAAAGTCTCGGCACAGCCTTTGAAATTAATAGCTTCGATCAACTTTATTCTTAAATTATTTACAGTTGGGAGTTCTTTCAGCGTCAATTGAAAATTGTATATCATATTACGAATAACACAGTAGTCGAAATCATCAAGTACCAGCCGAAATCTACTTTTAGGTCTTCCTTTTTTCGGTGTAGAAAATTTCTTTGATTGATTATGTTTTTTTTCGTTTAAGATATTACTCAAAGTTCGTCGCGAAATTCCTGTAGCTTTTGTAACACGGTCTTGAATTTTTTTAAAATAACCATCATGGTCTCTGTTGAAAACATTGGCTTCATTTAAGAAATAAAGGTACACATTAAATACCATTTGCCGTGCTTGTGAATTAAGCGGTTTTCCACGTTTAAATTTATCCATTTTGGAAGAATTCGTCTGAAAGAAAATGGCATGGGCAGAGTTAGGTATATATTTTTTATGCATGTTTATCTATTTATTTAATTTAAATAAATCTCATTTTTTAAATGTTTTTCTAGTACTTAATATGTATTTAATGTAGGTATTTTATTTTTTTAATATTAAAAAAACGTGAAATATGTTATTTATTTTCCTTTTTTCAAAATATACTATTTAAATCTGAATAAGCTAATTAATGTTGAAATTATATTTACCAAGAAGGGTGTGTAATAGCAGCTCTATATATTTCCACAAATAGAGAACACGTGCAGTCACTACCAATATATAAAGACGACTGACAGACATTTCGCTGACCGGCGACAGCTGCCGAACGCCCGATTTGTTTTCGATTGTGCACACATGATATTGACTCCTATCTCTTTTAAACAAGGTGCAAAATGCAAATGCCTTGTTTAGGGCTCTTACGATTCCATGATTCGAGTGTTTCCGGGAATACGACAATTAGCGAAGATCTGCATGTGCATTATTAATTTGGGAGTACTGTATGTATCTAGAAATATATAAATATATTTATCAATTGTCAAGTTACCATACTACAAGCTCTGCTTAGTTTCGAATCAGATGACATTGTGTGAGTTGTCCCAAGATATTATTATTATATTTGGTTATTTTCTATAACTGATGGCATGGGCCTAGGCCAAGTGTGCATCAGTGAGATCAAGTATGTGGTGTGGAGGGTATGATTGGCCGAGTGACTGTGTATGTGTGTGTTCTGGATATGCGTTGTTTGAATCACATCGTAGAAATTTTCTTACTATTCGACATGTGTTTAGTATAACTGCTTTTTGCATAAGAAGGTAAGTATTCGGTGGTAGGTTTAAGGTGCTGAGGGGTTGATGTAGTTGCTTCGGTATGACTGCAATTGTTGAGGTTACTGTTGCGACTATTGTTACTTTTTGTAGGTGCCAAAGTCGTGTTATTTCAACTTTGAGTTCAATATATTTGCTTAATTTTTCGGCTATGGTGGTTTGTAAGTTGTGTGTGTTTGTGACAGCAATGTCTAATGGTAACCAGTTTTAGTGTTTTTGTTTATTAGCGTTATGTCTAGTCTATTGTAATGGATGGTGCGGCCCGTGAGGATGGCTCCATCAAAACAAAGTTTTGTAGTTGTATTCTCATGTACGGTTTGGGGTTCGTAATTGTAGTATGGAGCGCTTGATTCTAGGAGGTTATATTGGTGTGCAAGTTTATGTTGTATGATCTTCGCTATTTTTTCGTGTCGGTGTCTGTAGTCAGTTTAAGCTATTGTTTTGCATGCGCCTGTTATATGCTGTATCGTTTCTGATGAGCTGTTACATTTTCGGCAGGTGTCATTCACTGCGTTTTTATAATTAATTTGCCATAGTTTCTGGTTCCAATAACTTAGTCCTGTCCTATAGCAATAACAAACCCCTCAGTCTCGGGAAAGAGTTCTCCTCGACTAAGCCATGCGTTCAACGCTATCGACGTTTAAATTGTGGCGATGTCTCCCATGGAGTGACTTGACTATCTAATCTCTAATTTTGTTTATGTCGTCTATAAGGTTTTCGTTGTTCTGTTCTATTGAATCTACTAGGTTAAATGGAGTAAATTTTTGATCATTTTGCACTATTCCCTTGTGAAGCAAGGATGATTCGGTATTAGCGAAAAAATATTTTCTAAGAGTTGTGATTTGTTTATTGTGTATTCAAAAAATTCTTTATTCTGTTATGGATGCAAAACAACTCTTGTGATACGTCAGGATTCTACATGTACATGTAATGCCAAGTTCGCAAACAATAGGTAAAGCCGGAAAAAAGAAACTGGCAATAAAAACTCGCGGCCACTCTTTTCAAATTGCCTATTTTACAATGTTTGAATGTTTATAAACTTGATATGGGGGTTAGTAAGGTGCTGTACTAATATACTATACACCATGCTAAAGGACTGATGCAAATTGTATTATCAAAAAGTTGAAACATGAGATAAAGCAAAATCAGCCTTAGCGGGTACAATATGGTACGATCATCAACTTACAACAAAGGTAAAAATTATACGTGCTTAAATATTGGCCAAAGTACTTGTAACGAATGATTAAATATAAAATAATAATTCTGATATTAAAACGAAGAAAATAATGGCCTTTATTCGTCACGCAGAATCTTTACTTACAAAAGGCAAGTCATGCTCTTTATCAATGTGACAAATAAAACAAAGTGACAACAAAATTCACCCAAGCATATTATAGTAACAAGGAGCAAGCATGTAAATTTACAATATTGATGATGTCTCTACCTCCTTTATTTCTGTAGGTTTTTGAGTTGTCTTAATCCACTTTATTAAACTAAAAAAATAGGTAAGTGAAGGTATTACAAAAGTGTTTATGAATTTGACTATATTTTTAGAATTCAATTGCGTTTTCAATATTGTGTTAAGACGGTGTTGGATTTTTTGTGTAACTTTTAGTTTTGTTTCTTTGTGTAGTATTTGTTGCGACTGGTTTATGTGCCGTGTTGTTTCTAGTGGTTCTATTTGTTCTCTAGTACCCAAAGTGTATTGATGCTGATAACTCTCCCCTGCTCTAACTTAATTTATCTATACCGAACTCCATTTATATATCGTTTGTGAAATGCTCCGTCAGGTTTCCCCGCTCCTGTAACTGCGATTCTGTTTTGGCGTATAATTTAATATCGTCCATGTAAAGCAGATGATTCAAATTACTACTGTCCATCAGTCTCAGCAAAGTCTCTTTTTAAGGGATATCCTAGTAAGGTTGCATTTAGTATGATAGATAAGGATAGGGTATTTTAAGATCATGTAGCTTTTGCTTATATTAATTAACGTGTTAATTAATTAACTGGTTAATAAAATTTAACAAATAACTATGGACTGTTGTAATTTTTTATACCAATAATTATGAATGTAATCTGATCCATTTTGAGATAGAGTATGAGTGGAATTCATTTCTTTAATAATATCTAACCACTACAATCAAGCGTAGAACTATTGCTAGTATTAGCTTGCAAGGCGCTGCTTTCCTCAAAATCCATTTCTTCTTGTGAAAACTCTCAATATTTTGCCAAGCGAAATCAGGTTTTATTTTTGAACATGAAATGACTTGATAGTTTTTTCCATTGTTACATCATTCACGTTTATCATGGTTTAACTCGAAATCTTTGATGAAGTATATAATCAACCTATTCTTATTAATTTTGATTTGATTGAAGTTTATTGTGCACACTATTCAATTATTTTACTGAAAAGGATAAGTGTAAGTTATTTTGAATACACAATACACCCACAATGTTAAATTAAATATGTGTAACGTTATAAATATACAGACAAGTGTATTTATCCGAATATATATCAGAACAGAAGAATGCTTAAAAAAGTATTTCGTTAGAAAATCGGGCTCGAACTCAAGACATCGTGACCGGATATCGAACGCTTCCCAAATACGCCATCGCGGTTTTTACAATTTTGTTCGAAATACGCACTGATTGCACTTGTGTTATTAAATTACGGTTAACATTAGTGTTCTTGGAGGTAAAGTGACATCCTATTGGTTGGAAATCGCAACTCACGCAAAGTTCAAATTAATCACTTGTTTTTATTAGTTGTAATTATTGTTTTTGTTTCGTTTGCTTTATTGGTTGGTTTTATTTTAATAATCAGTAGGTAGTTTATTTTCACAACACTTATTGTTACTACAGATTGTTTTGCACTTAAAGTTTTCCTAATACACTTTGATGATGTGACAAAAGTAATGATAAATTTTAAATAGCAAGCAACTGGCATTATTATATTATAAGAATTGTTATAATTTATAGCAATATCAGAATGATTAGTAAAAAATATATGTTTAACATTGTCAAATATATTTTTAATTCCATTATTTGTGATTGCACCAGTGTAGTAAGAGAACATATTAAAATCACTAGTGAGGTCAAAATTTGAGTCAAATAACTGTGCGTATTTGTATGTTTGTATATCAAGGTTTAACAAATTATTAAACATCTCTACTCTCCAATTGTATACCGAAGAATAGAAACTGAATTTAAATGTAGGCAAACATATTATAATATTTCATAGATTTTCGAAAATCTTCTTCACCTATTAATATGATACAGTAATCATCTAATGTAAAATTATCTAGTTTCGAACCAATATTATTAAAGAGAGTAGTGCACTAGTTGTGTTTGGTTTTGTTGAACTTCGTTTACGGTTGGGAGTTGGTTGTTTTCTTGGTGTTCCAATATCATTGGTTAATTTCTTAGTGGCTTTTTTCATATGATCATTTTTGTTGTTTAGGCATTTGATCGTGTTTTTTAGTTCGACGTTTTCTAGTGAGAGATTGTTTATTTCTTCGTGGGCTGTTAATAGCTCAGAGTTTGGCTTAAATATTTCATTTTGTAAGGCTTGGAGTTCATCATTTTCGTCGTCCGAAATTGAAAGTAGGCTGTTTGAAGTCCCATTAATTGTAGACTCTTTTAATTGGTAACCCTCAACCAAATTACCCAAAAATGAAAATGTTAGGGGTATAGTATTAACGTTTTCGAAGTCGCTCATATTTCTTGTATTTTGGTATTCGGTCTAAATATGCCAGAATAGTTCTCAAAAAGTTCCTTGGATTACCGGGTTTGAACTCGATGCATTCGTAACAGCAGTCGACTAGACAACCGACGCAGCTAAAGTACTTAAGGGGCTAACACGCGCCCAACGCGTCTTTTTAACTCGAAATGCTGAAGAACCTACGGATTATACCGCTAATAAAAAATACCATCAATAAGATCGTTATGTTCCTATTCATCTCAAATAAACACAATTTTAAATTACTTGCTACATATTGAATAAAAAACATTCTATGCACGTTTTTTTATTCCCATAGCGTGCAATGCCGTGTCAAGGAAGAATGCGTCAATATATTTACACCATGGGATAGGAAATTCAAAAATATACAAAACCTCTTTATAATATAAAATGTAAACTACTCTGAATTATAAATATAATAATAATAATATTTACACTACCTATGTACAAATCGGTAAGTAATCTAAAAATTAGATCGTAATATAGTCTAATCGGTTTAGCTGTTGATTTTTTTAAGTGCATTAACACTTGGTTATGGGTGTGGGATATTTTCCTTTGACACCGCACCCGTAGCTCGTATAATTAACCGATTTTAATGAAACTTACAATGAGTGACTTTGCGTTTTAGTTATTTTTGGTGTTATGTACAAGCATTTCATTTTACCCCGACTTCATACGCGAGACTAAGCAACTATTGTCTCAGTGATTCTTGGCTTACCGAAACTGCTTACCTTGATTGATAGGTTAACATTTTTGATGGCGTGATTCAGACATGTGTTTTACGTGTGATTGTATTTAATTGTATGTCATATTAATGATATTTATTTAAAAAAAAAATTCTTAATTTTATTTTATGAATTACCTATGGATACCCTTATTATTATTTAATACCATTTTAACTTAAAACGTAACTTTTATCTCACACCTGATAATAATCTGTTTCTTAAACATAAATAAACAAAATTAAGTTAAAATTGTGCACACAATAAGAAAGATATGAGCAAAATCGATCTAGAGATTATCACGATAATAAAGTAGTTCCAGTAAACTTTGGACAATTTTGTACTACTTACTTAGTAGTAAAACAGTTGTGTACTACCAAGTTACCAACTCGTAGAATACATTTTTTGCGGGCCCTAGATTGGACAGACCTGCTTGTGCTAGAAAATATGTTTTTTAGAATACTTTAAAAGGAAACGGAACCCTTCGTTGTCCGTCCGTCTGTCTGTGTCTTTGTCTGTCAAGACCCTTTTTTTCAACGCAATCAAAAGATACAGCCATTTATGCCACATATTGTAGCACTAGCAAGGGAAAACTCGCAACAGTCGCAGCTCGTAAAAGTCAATACCAGGTATAGCTGGATAGTTTGTATATAAAACATAAGATATAATACTTTTACCCATAATAAACTATTATAAATCCTGAAAAAAATGATATAATGGGAAAAACTTCGGTTAGCGACTACTATTTTAATAATAAAAATATACTAATACCGACCACACACCAGGCGACCTGTTCTCGAAAATAAAAAATATTTTGTTGTAAAGTTATTGACCGAAGTAATAGCATTTTTTTTTAAAGGGGGTTGTAATCTATTTGGTACACTTTTTCGTCGAGTGCTAGTAGGTTAATTTTTCAATGGTGGAGGTAGTGGTGATTTGGGCCTTTTGATATTTTATACATAACAGGGAAGAGTAGTCTGCGATAGTAGATTCATAGATAAATAAAAGCCTGAGTACTGCAGGAATAGTAGATAAAAAAAACCATATTTGCTAAATAGTTTTGTCTGGTTTTAATGAGTAATTCTGATGGTATAAGTGGTGCCATACAATTATTACGTAAGACGATTTAGGTGAGAAGGAGTCTATGACTTATTTTTTCTTACAAGGAGGTGAGAAGGAGTCTTGATAATTCTTACTAAAAAATACGCGAGAGAAGAAAAACTTTAAAATAATATCAAAGTTAATGAATTTTAATGAATTTGATAAATATTAAAAAAAAAATGATTGGTATCTACATTATGTTTTATTCGGCACCAACTTCAAAATGTTTAATTTTATTTATTGATTTTTAGTTACCTTGTATTTATTTTAGAAGTCGGTTATATTTTTTTGTAAAAAAGTTTTTTATTTCTCACTTTTTAGTGAGTTGGTTTGTAATTCACTTAAGTTACAATCGGCTTATGTCAACTGCTGAAATACTTTTACAAAATATTGCTTACCCCGATGCAGGGCCGTTAATTGTTGAGGAGTTCACAATCAGCTCTATTACATTGTGTAATATGTAGTAGTATAACGAGAATAAAGTGCTACTCAATACCATATTAAAGTAACTGAATCGCAAATTGTGAAATATTGAATAGGTCTGCTCGTCATTTGTGGTCTTCATCATCAGTTCCACTTCACCAATTAGTGTTTTTTAAGAGTAAATGCACGAATCACTTTGAAATGTACCTAAATCACTGCAGGTGTGTCTTTCATATTTTAAGAGTTCCCTCGATTTCTCTAGGATCCCGTTATCAGATCGTGATCTGATGACAATGGGACCAACTTGGGAGTATACCCTTTCAAACACAAAAACAATTTTTCAAATCGGCCCAGCCGTCTTTGCGTAATCGGTGAACAAACATACAAAAAAAAAACATACAGACGAATTGAGAACCTCCTCCTTTTTGAAGTCGGTTGAAAATAGACGTTCCTGAAAATGTTTTCATTTGGATAAAAACATTAAAACAAACCAAATGAATATTCGTTTTTCCTTTAAATATTAAACAAGCGGGATAGGGGTCAGAGTATTCTTATTTTTTCTTACTTAAGTTAGAGAATGATTCTGGTAAAGTCGTCTTACGTAAAACATGAATGGTGCTTAAACAGAAAAATATTAGTTTTTAGTATTCGTTAGATTCCAATCACATAGCTGCTAGTTAAAATAGTTATTAAATCGATTCTTCAATAAACAACCAAATTCTAAAAATCTCTGGTGGTCCCATACTCAATAAATTGTCATCATTATTTCAGTTTGCGACTGTTGTTTCTCTTAAACTAAATTATAGTGGCCGCAAACTAATTCTTTAGTTCAGTTATGTGGGCTACTTTCACCCATTTTTTGTAGGTAAATTACACAAAGTTTCTTAAAAGAAACTGGTGTTTGCTTACCAAAAAAATGCATCCTTACACTTTTACAACGTTACCCCCTAAGTTGTAGCAATCCTGTATGAACCATTAGAATTATTCCAAGCAAAACAAAATAATGCTGTATTCGTTGAATTGCGGCCATATGGTAGCGACCCGGCGTTTTTGTTATTATAAATATTATGTTTTATTTTATCCACATTGGCATAAATAATTACGACAACTTAACTTATTTTTTTTTTAAAGTTTTCTTTTTACCAAAAAAAAAATTACAAGAGATGTTTTTTGGTAAATAAAATAATTACTCGTTGGTGTCACCTTCTACATTATTTGTTGTACCTTCTTGGTATAACTCTCGTGCTTTTATGATTGCTGAGTTAGAGAACTGCTTTTGGTATCAGTTCTGCCATCAATAACGCTACTAGTGAACACAGTCTTGTTATTTTTCCACCTGCAATATCATCTTACTTTAGAATTTTTCCAAATTGCTTAAAATGACACCACGGAAACATGTTGAATTTATGGAATACACTTAAGATTCGTAGATCACTTTATCTAAATCTATCACTCCTCGTGATTTTGCTTTTACTGTTGGAACAAAAATGGAAAGGCTAGTTTTGGAAAGGCTTTCCAAAAATAACTACAATGTTTAAAAAAAATGCTTTAACATGTGTGCATAAAAATATTTATTAAAGTAAGGAATCTACCATTGCCGATGTATAAAAGTAAAGAAATATGTATAATGTTAATGAATTATATTTTTTATTTAATTACTCATAGCACATAAAACGCTGATTAAAATTTGTTATTACTTATTATTCCAGTCAATTATATCATTTTGCTGACATGTTATATTTTTAGTTTTAGTTGATAACAAATTGTGGGTATTATAAACTTAAATGGACAATATACTAGAATTAAGGTCACATAAACACTACTATTGTACACAAATAAAATGATTATACTATGCGACGAAACAAAAAACTGTCTAAACGACAAAAAGTTGCGGTCTTCATGAGTTGGAGTACACTGTTTGTGGGTCTCCTTATGACGGATCCAGTTTTTTGGTAAAGCTGCAGTTGGTACACGCTGAACTGCAGAGAGTGCACACACCGACTGTTCTTGGAGTATTTCGTTAGCTCCTCCCTAGCTCTACCAATGGGACGATTAGGGTGCATACTTCTTATATAAGACACATGTAAAATAAAGATATATTTAATTGTTTTGCAAGTTTATCATTGTTATATACTGACGTTGAAAACCAAAAAAATCAGCTTTAGTGGGTACAGTGTAGCATCTACTTACAACAAAGGTAAAAACTATATGTGCTTATATTTTGGCCAAAGTACTTGTAACGAATGATTAAATATAAAATATTAATTCTGATATCAAAAGGAAGAAAAGAATGGACTTTATTCGTCACGCAGAATCTTTACTTACAATAGTCAAATCATGCTCTTAATCAATGTTGCAATTAAAACAAAGTGGCAACAAAATTCACCCAAGCATATTAAAGTAATAAGGAGCAAGCAACTAGATACATCTTTCTTTATAATTTAAATATTTATCCACTGTATAATAACCTCTAGGTATAAGATGATTTTTGAGTACATTTTTGAACTTAATCAGTGATAGACTCATAACTAGTATTATGAGTCTATCAGTGATTAAGTTCTGGTATCTATCTATACTCTCTCAGAATGAATTGTAAGAATGAATTATGAGTTTTATGTAGCTTATGATATTGACCTACTAATTTGTGCGTATTTTTCGTATTCACCGGGTGAACATCACTATTTTTGTATATGTTTAATAAACATAATGTTTGTACCTACATTTCATAAATAAATTATTGGTTTATAGTTTACGGGAAAGATGATGACCCCAAACTAAGGATTTACGACCAGTAAGTAACTTTCTAAAATAAAATATTCTTCTCTCTAAAACACTAATCACGGTACATCTCCACGGGCGATACAGGGTCGCACAGTAGAATGAAAATCGAGTTCCGAAGACATAGGACTCTTATGTCAAAAAACATATTTTTCTAGCTGAAACTGATACAGAACAGTTACATTAGCAACAAAGAAAAAATAATGTACCTGTAGTGATTTTGACTCGGTCATATTTTTTGAAAATCGAGAGAGTGCGGCGCAAAATATCCTCTGGTGCGAATAATCTCCCTATTTTTTGACATATTGGGCGAAAAAAAATGAAACATTTTTTAAATAATTATTCAATTGCTTTATTTAAGGTGGCTGAGCTTTGTGAAGTTTATTTAACATTAAGTTGTCGCGTGCGATTCTTCTACTTATTTTTTCTTGTTTTTTGACATATTCACACCACCGTTGGACTCGATGGGCTTTGTATAGACAAATTAAATCAAATCGTTTATTTGCTAAATGTGGTAACAAGAGATGTTAAATTATTTACATACAGTACATTTACCATTTTATGGTATGCAAACGTTATTAAACTATAAAAACAAACAAAACAGAAAAAAACTACACTGCATTATAAAGTTCATCTTAATATTCTTCTATTTAAATATATAATATTAAAGTGTTTAAACAAATGATACATATTGTCATAGAAAATTCAAATTATAGTTATTGTGTTTACATGCATTACATTGTTTATAATATTATACGGCTTAGAAATTCGTGTACTAAGTAGAAAAAATGATTTTTTTTTCTATTAGTACACGAAGTTCTGAGCCATGCACACAGTTGTTTTTTTTAATTTTATAAGTGGTAGATCCCTTAGACCTTGAGGTAGATGGTCATATAGTCTAATACGCATGACATAACTGTTTCTATTGCATATTTCAGTTTTTACGTTGGTTTTTAAGGAAATCTTGTGTTGAAATTACAAACTTTTAGATATGAACATAAATTTTCATAATTTATGTAGGCATTTTGTTAAGAAAACTAGGTATGGTAAGAATCCGAATTTTATAATCTATAAAGTACCTACATTACCGACTAATTGCACGGTGGCGTCGATTTCTCTTCATGTCTGCCTGTATGCTTAGTAAATTTAAATGTACCTCGCTTTAATAATATTTATGTTTATGTTTATAAAGATCACTTCAAAACTACAGAGAGTTACTGTTTAATGAAGCAACAGACATATGTTTCACTCTCGGGTTCGACGCTAACAGAACAACTATATTTTTAATTCCTGGATTCAATAGTAAGTAAAAGTCCTAAAACCGCTAATCGCTCTAATTGTATAGGATTACGGCAATCTGATTTATTTTATTCATTATAGAGATATGTTATGTTCTTAACAATAATTGATATTTATTTTGATTAATTAGATTGTCTATTTAGTATCATTATGTTAAAATGAATAGCTATTTATTTTTAAGTTACCTAAGACTTCATAAAATCTATCTCTATCATTCAGGAAATGATTAGAGTTTTGTGTAATACATAAACTAACTTAAAAATATTTTTTGTCTTGTGACAACAACAAAATTACAGTATAAATTCTGTTTGACACATTCTTACGGTTTAAATTCTTGCTGTTTGTGTAAGCTGATAGGTACAAGCTGTACCTAAACTGAAACATAAACAAACAGCTTATTCTATATATGTACAAAAATTAATCCCTATATCCCATGGTCACAACATAACTACAGAACGACTTTACCGAGTTTTTAAATTTTTTTTTAGTTTAACGAAACAAAATTAAAAAAAATAATTATATATGAAAATTGCCTATATTTATAATTTATAGCTTAGACAGGACAACATCTTTCGGGTCAGTCAGTCTAAATTATCATTATTGGACTCATAACAGCAAAATAAATGGTAATAATAAAAATATTACATTTCAGGTAAAACTACAGGGCCCACAGTGACGGGTATTATGAAAGCTTATTTGGATCAAGGACTGTACAATGTTATTCTCTTGAACTGGCAAGAACTTGCCGCAGACATATATAACAATACCGCGTGGTCGTATGCGACATCGGCTGTGCCAAACGCTATAAAGGCAAGTTAATGGTACTATTCCGAGGTCGACTGTAGTGTAGATAGCATCCACAAGAGTTGTCGCATCCAAAATGAGGTGACTTCGGGCGACTGTAGGAACTGCAACCGTAGGCTATGTTGAAATAGGTATTTTCGATGTTTTTTCAGTTTTTTTTACCCGACTAAGGCGAAGCCAAAAAATAAGGTTAGTGTTCTTAACATGTTTAAATATTATGTTTGTATGTTTATATTTACGTACGTTTCATCGTAGCGCCTAAACTAGTTATGCGATTTCATTGAATTAGGTGTTAATCGATTTGATATTGTAGTACGGGTGAGATAGGCTACATTTTTAAACGACTACAAAAAGGAGGAGGTTCTCAATTCGACTGTATTTTTTTTTGTACGTAAAGACGGCTGGACCGATTTGAAAAATTATTTTTGTGTTTGAAAGGGTATACTTCCAAATTGGTCCCATTGTCATCAGATCAGGATCTGATGATGGGATCCTGGAGTAATCGAGGGAACTCTTAAAATATTAAAGGCAAACCTTCAGTGATTTAGGTATAATTTATAGTGGTTCGTGCATTTACTCTTAAAAACCCCAATTGGTGAAGTGGAACTGATGATGAAGACCACAAATGATGAGCGGACCTATTCAATATTTCACAGTTTGCGATTTAGTTGCTTTAAAATTTTGTGTGATGAGCACGATGGTTTATTCTGTGTCTGGGTGTTATTTATCTATAATATTTATGTATTTAGAATTATATAAGTATGTTTATCAGATGTCTGGTTGCCATAGTACAAGACCTGCTTAGTTTGGGATCAGATAGCGTTGTGTGAGTTGTCCCAAGATATTATATTATATTATTAATATGGTATTGAGCAGCACTTTAATCTTGTTATACTACCTACTATTACACAATGTAATAGAGCTGACAGTGAACTCCTCAACAATTAACGGCCCTGCATCGGGGCAAGCAACATTTTGTAAAAGGATTTGAGCAGTTGACATAAGCCTATTGTAACTTAAGTGAATTACAAACCAAACCATTAAAAAGTGAGAAATAAAAACTTTTTAACAAAAAAATATTACCGACTTCAAAAGTAATACGTACCTACAAGGCATAAAACATAAAGACCTGCCGAATAAAACATAAAGACTACTATTTCATGGCACCAACTTCAAAATGTTTAATTTGTTTTTGTTATTCTAGGTGTTTACAAATACGACTATATAAATTTAATATAGTCTGGATTCAAATTTTTCTATCTTTCAAACATGCAATTATTGTATTTGTAAAGTCTTTGGCAAGAAATGCCTATAAAAATTACTTCAATATTCTAGGTGTATTATTTTTTGCTTTTTAGTTGCCTTATAGGTATTACTTTTGAAGTCGGTAATATTTTTTTGTTAAAAAGTTTTGATCTTCCATTATGATGTTCAGTAGGGTATGTAGCGACTATGGATTCACCCTGATAAGAGATATGGCAGAGTTCATCGCACTAAGGTGAATCTTATAAGATATCGCTACTTAACTTTGTTCCAAAGTTAAAATTATATACTTAAAGAAAACTAATAGCAAACTAAATTACGTCTAGAACTTAACCAATCCATTGGGTGTTAATCACACCAAATATCCCAAAGTTAGAAACATATACTTTACCGATAACCTTGCCGGAACGTTGACTTCCGCACAACTCACTTGATCTCACAGTCGATCACAATGTGTATTCATGTATTTCACAATTTAATTAGGTCACCGCGTGTGCAGCCTTGGGGCCTCCAAGGTCAAGTTCAGTCACACCAAAATACACTAACTGCGACACTAACGCGTATTAACAATAATCTTAAAATAAAGTTTATTGGTCGACCTTGTGATACCACGGATTATTATATATGTATATATTATTGTTGATATGCGTTAGTGTCGCAATTTTTTTTTCTTATTATGGCGATATTAATATTTCCGCCAATGACCAGTCGAGACTAGGTAGACTCGTAGAGATCAGGGTTCTGTGGATGTACAAGAGAAATGAAATCTTTAATTAAATTAAAATAAATATTTTTTTTTTAATGGGAATTGAACAGAAATGTAAATTTTTGCATTTTGAGGACATATTATATTTGGTGTGACTGGCATCTGTGTCGGACATCTGACATCTGCTTGTCTTTGGTATAGACCAAAGACAAGCAGATGACAGATGTCCGAGTAGTGATGTGACGCGTTATAAATCGTCTATTATCGCGAACAGAGAAATACATTTTATTACCCGACTGTAAGGAAGGGTTATGTTTTTCGCGAACGGATTTATACAATTAAGATGTTTTTAGATTTGTCTTGATTGCCCAAGTGTTCTTAGATGAGTGACGTTTGAAAAAATAAACATGGCGGCTGTGAGATGTCAAAATAAAGAGGTGTGGAAAAGAAGTTGTTTTGAGTACTGCAATATGGGTATCAATTTAAAGGGCTTATCTTAAGCATTTCAAAAAGGTATAACATAATTATGACTGTAATACTAAAACAGTTAGTTAGCAACCATTCTTTTTTAAATTTTCAATTCTTGACAATTATATATATACTAGCTGTCCCGCGCAACTTCGTCTGCGTAAATTTTCCCCGTTTTTGTAACATTTCTCATTGCTGCTCCGCTCCTATTAGTCGTAGCGCGATGTTATATGGCCTATAGCCTTTCTCGATAAATGGGCTATCCAACAAAAAAATATTTTTTAAATCGGATCAGTAGTTCCTGAGATTAGCTATATATATATACAACTGTGCTGTGTTTGGTATCAAATGAAAGGGCATAATTAGCATTTAAATATATAAACAAACACATTGCTAGTTAAAGTTTTATATTGAACTATCTGACCTTATAAATAGCCTTCCTGTATAAATGGGCTCTTTACAACAGTAAAATATTTTATTAATGTGGACCAGTAGTTGCTGAGATTATGGCGTTGAAACAAACAAACTCTTCAGCTTTTTATTAATGTGGACCAGTAGTTCCTGAGATAATAGCGTTGAAACAAACAAACTCTTTAGCTTTTTAATATTAAGTATAGATATCATCTTTAAAATAAAATGATACTTACGAAAAATTGCTAAGTCGTAATGGAATCCTTGAAATCAAAAAAATGCAGCTGAAACTGAGTTATTTGTGGTAGAAAATAATAAGGAAAGAAGATTAGTTTGTATCTATTTCATATTTTCTTAATATTTACGAAGTACTTATGAGGTTTTCAAAAATGCAATTATTGTATTTGTAAAAGAACGAAGTCTAGATATTTTTCTCAAATTTTAATTATCCAACACAATATTTTTATAGACATTTCTTGCCAATTACTTTATCATTACATATGGTCATCATGGCTTCTTTTATTGCTTCGTTACAGAGAGCAGTGATACGAAAATTGCCCCCCCCCCCCCCCGGCTAGTATTCTTTGTTAGAGCCATAATAACTGACTTGCTTGCAGCCGATTTCAATAATGTTGTCTATTTGTAATTGTACTTACAAATGTTAAGTAAATCTATGAGGGTGGATTGAAAAGTTCGCGGCCTCAGCAAGAAAACAATATAAAATATAAACAAAAGTAATTTTATTTTTCCACGTAATCTTCACTTAACTCAATGCACTTCTTCCATCTGGTTTCCAACGCCTGTATGCCGGTCATAAAAAAAGTTTCTTCAAGGCCTTCAAAAAAGTCACCCACCGCGGTTTCAACCTCCTCATTTGATGAAAATTTTGGACCTCCAAGGTGTTTTTTAAGGTTTGGGAATAAATGAAAGTCCGAAGGTGCCAAATCAGGGGAATAGGCGGGATGGGGCAGTAATTCAAAGCCACAATCACGAATTTGAGCCATTGATTCAACAGACGTGTGAACGCGTGCATTATCCTGATGGAACAACACTTTCTTGCTGAGTAGTCCTGGCCTTTTCTCTTTGATCGTTTCACGCAAATGACGTAAAAGGGTGCAGTAATAAGCAGAGTTTATAGTCTCACCTTTTGCAAGGTAGTCCACCATGATGACACCCTTAGCATCCCAAAAAACTGACGCCATCACCTTGCCAGCTGACAAAATTGTTTTGGCTTTTTTTGGAGTCGGTTCATCAGGTTTTTTCCACTGCTTGGATTGCTGTTTTGACTCTGGGGTGTAGTGGTGTACCCAGGTTTCATCCATTGTAACAAATCTGTCCAAAAAATCTTGTGGATCAGTCTCAAACATTTCCAAACTGTCGCGAGAAATCGTGAGCCGTATTCGTTTTTGTTCAACTGAAAGCAATCTGGGGACCCACCGCGCAGAAACCTTAGAAAATCCAAGTTCATTGACTATGATGTTTTGTGTTCGTTCATATGAGATGCCAATAGTGTCAGCAATCTCCCTGATGGTCAATCTCCGATCTGCCAATATCAGATCACAGATTTTCCCTATGTTTTCTTCAGTCGTAGACGTCGTAGGCCGGCCGGAGCGAGGGTCATCTTCAATACTCTCTCGTCCGCGTTTAAATTCTGCAACCCACTTTTTCACAGTCGTATACGATGGAGCAGATTCCCCCAATGTTGTTGACATATCTTCGTGAATCTCTTTTGAAGTCAGTTTTTTTTTAAACAGGTATTTGATGACCGCACGTTGCTCAATTTTCTCCATTCTTTAAAAACGCTGCACTTAGGCTCACAAAATTCAGTCTAATTTAAAAACAGATAATGCTATTGTGACAGAATTTTACAATGTGACAACCAGAGAGTAAACAAATCGAATGAGGTCAGTTACATTAAAATAAGTCAAGTATTTATGTGGTAGGCCGCGAATATTTCGATCCACCATTTTGGCTTAACTTTTATTTTAATTCCCTACCGATAGACAACGTTTCCTATTTATTGAAACTATCTATCACTGGGGGATGGGTGGTTTAACCACGAATCGTGCCTACTTGCGTCTCTTTTCTACTCCTCCTATCTACTTCAAGAATTGAACTGCCCGATACCATAGTAATGTTTAGGTAATTATGATTTAGGACTTGCGTAAATGTTGCGAGCGAGTTGATAATTTTTGATTATTCCGTTTTTCATCTGGCTGCTTAATGGGCAACTGTATAAGTTTTATAATTCAAATCCGTAGTTCCAGAGATTATTGCATTTAAACAAACATACTCTTTAGCTTTATAATATAAGTATAGATATAACAATGCAATTTTCTTACCATACAAATAAAATCCATACTAATATTATAAATGTGAAAGTAACTCTGTCTGTCTGTCTGTCTGTCTGTCTGTCTGTCTGTTACGCTTTCACGCTCAAACAGCTGAACCGATTTAGATGAAATTTGGTATGGAGATAGTTTGAGACCCGGGGAAGGACATAGGATAGTTTTTATCGCGATAACCGACATCCACGCGGGTGGAGCCGCGGGCGAAAGCTAGTACTAGTATATTTTAATATACTACTATATAACTACTATACAACTGTCGGTACTTCGACACATAACTCTAACAACATGTCCGGACCTCTGGTTTGTGTAGTTCAATTCAGTTATTCAGCAATTGTTCCGCCAATGCGTTTGGTTTGTCCGATGTAAGATCTCCTTAATCTCACGAGTTTCAGACTCATGAGTTTTATCAAATATATATTTTCAGTGTATATACAGGTCAGTAAGGAAGCCAATGGTGCATTTGACTCAAAACTGGTTAAGTGCGAGTTGCTCTCCACGACGGTAGTGTCAGAATGTCAAAATTGGTCAATAGTTACGAAAAAAATTAAATTACACAAATAAAAGTGTTTCAGCCAATAGTCTGGGGTCGAGAAGCAATTGCCTACGTTTGCCCTCCTTTGGTTTTGTGCCTGCCAACAATGCTCAATTTAATCCAGTTTTAGATTGTTTCTTGGTAATAAATAAATACGCGAGACTTGCCAAGAGCTCCCATCTCTCCCCCATGACAGATTTGATGAGCTCCGGCTCGACCCCCCCCCCCCCCCCCGACTACTAAACACCTCACGTAATTAATGGACGCCACAAATAGTTAAAGCTAAAATAATAATTTAATTTTAATTTAATGTGTGACAGTGGAAACAACATCCGCCTCAACGAAAGGCTGTGTTTATTGTATTAGTATGTTAATAAGGTAAAAGTGAATAGTGCATTAATAAACGAATAGACGTCGATGAACCACTTTATTACCATGGATATGAAAAGTTTGTAGGATATTATGTGGGCACAATTACTTAAGGCGTCTAAATGTCAGAAGTAATTTTTTTTATCTTTTTTTGGAACCTTTTTTTCAAGTGTTGGTGTAATAACGTCAAAGTAGCAAACCACAAAAATCGTTTCGTCTTTAGAACATACCGTTATAATTATCTTTGATTGTCTTTTCCAGCTCGGCTCCTACTTTGCTGACACACTAGTAAACATGTCCAACGCTTGCGTGGATTTAAGTAAGACGCACATATTGGGTCATTCACTTGGTGGTCAAGTAGCGGGCATAGCGGGAAATAAAATGGCAAAGAATGGTAAAAAACTGCCGTGGTGAGTAAGAGTGTGATTTATTATTATTCACTCAATCTTATACTTAAAATAAATAAGACTAATTTATTATTTGTAACTTAATGCTACAATCCACACGACAGTAGGCTAATTGTATTTTAAGTTTAATTTTAACTGCTTTACATTCTTAAATTATATTGCTTTGCTTGCATATTATTTCATTATCATCATTAGCTTGGATTGGTCCACACCTGGACATAGGCTTTTTCTAGTTTACGCCACGACTTTATTTTATGCTTTGCAAACTTGGCACAAAACATAGTCATTATTTTTTAAATTCTGGGTTAAGACACCGGTAACAATACCAGTAGCAGATCCAAGACACAATCCCTCCTCCCCTTAAAGTATCTTAGTCATCCCGTGTATATGTGTTTTTCCAAAACAGGTACTTACTGTAAACATCTAGACCTGACAACCGGTCAATGGTAACATGGTCGGGCTTTGTTCCCCTACCTCTTCTTTATTAGATATCCAGATTACCTTACACAAGTGACAGCCATGCACGCGGAGCCCAGGGCAACAGTTGATACTGACAGATACATAAAAAATTGCGCAAAGACAAAAATGATAATTATAACTGTTGATTAATCGTTAATTATTAGGTAGATTATGTCCGATACGAGGCCTCAATCGTGCAGGCCTGGGTGTCATCACCGGACAGACCTGCTAACGTCAACGGCGAGGCTGAGTGGTTCCAGGAAGCCATGTCGGAGGTATGCGATGTGGCAATGCCTTGAGTCTGGCCAGGTCGCGCTCGGCGTCAGGTGCATTGGTGGTCGCGGGAGCTGGCCTCGCTGCGCGAAGCATGTGTGACTGCGCGCCGCCGGTACACCAGACATCGCAGGCTCCGCATCCATCCTCCGAATGCGGAGGCTAGGGAGGCGGATCTGTACGAGAGACACAGAGCAGCGAAGACCACCCTTAAGGAGGCAGTTTGTCGGGCCAAGAACCTCGCCCGCCAGGAAATGCTGCGGGATAAGCTCCGTCCCTGGGCTCCCCCGCTGACGCAAAGTCTTCGGCCCGAGCTGCTGGAGGGCGTGGTGAGCGCTTTGTTCCCTGCGCGCGGTAAGCATACTTCCCCGCGCACGGTCCCGCGTACTGCGATGCCCGAAGCGGACCACTCGAACGACGACGACGTCCCGGAAGTGACTGGGGTAGACTTAAGAGCGGCGGTAGGTAGGTTGAAAGCAAAGAATACCGCCCCAGAACCCGATGGTATTACGGGGAAAGTCTTGGTCCTCTTGGTTCTCGGGCCTCGACTGAGGAGGCTCTAGAGCGCCTGCCTAGAGAGGGGCCAGTTCCCGCTTCTTTGGAAGACAGGGAAGCTGGTCCTAATACGGAAGCCAGGACGTTCTGCGGACTCTCCGTCGGTATACCGGCCTATAGTGCTGCTTGACAAGGTGGGCAAGCTGTTTGAGAGAGTAATTGCAGACCGCCTCGTCGCGCACCTGTCAGGGGCTGGACCGAACCTATCTGAGATGCAGTTCGGTTTCCGCAGGCGGCGCTCCACGGTGGACTCCATCATGCGCGTCCGTGCCGAAGTAGTCTTTGTTTTACAAAAACTCATCACTTTTCGTGATGTCCGATGATCCCAGTCACCTCCAGACAGGGTACCACTTAAGGCATACTCGCCAGTCAACATCTTACATAAATGACAAAGGGGAATGCCTATTATCAATATCGTGTGTATCTAAGTTATGCCAAAAGTTGATTAAACGTATAATTCTTGTTTCTAATTATAACATTTTTTTATGAAGTCTCACATTTGCCGGATTAATGAAACAAAAATATTAGTATTTCAGTTTATTTATTTAGTATTTTTTCGTATGAAGTTATATTTAACGATGGTAACATTATTACCAAAATAATATAATAATATCGATTAGGATTAATAACTATTATTATTTATTAATTATTAGAAAGTCGTAGAATCACTGAATGTATTTTGGTTCTTGTAAATATATTATAATTATAAATACTTAATTAATTGTTACACCGTTTGAATGTAAGGAACGATAATATTCGTACACCATACTTTAAATATAAAACGAAAACATATTCTTTGATACCATTAGATTGAACCGGCTCGTTTAAAAATAAGAACATATTAATGAATTATAATAAAAAAATCTATTTGTGTAGGACAGTTAAGGCAACACTGAAATGTAATGTCACTTGTTTGTCTGTGCTTAATGCTTGTTTGGTGCCGGCGCTTAAGAAAACAGTTTATAGTATAATAACAAATAGCTTTTGTTATTTCTCGTGTTGTGTGTGATATTGTGGTTACTTTACGTGAGTTTGAGATAGAGACTCCATATACATAGTAACAATCAGAAATATTTTGTGAGACAGAGAGTTTTCCTAAAAAATATATATATTAATGCCCACATAAATCAGTAGTTTTCATCTTAATACAATAAAATTTGTAGTGATACTAAGTTCCCTAGTCACTTGGGCATAACCTTTTATTTTTAACAGGATTACAGGTTTAGACCCACCGGGTAAACTATTTGATTTGAAACCCTCAAAAGATAAATTGAATTCCAATTCGGCCGATTTTGTTGACGTGATACACTCGGACTCTAGCAATTATGGAAGCTACGAATCCATGGGTACAGTTGACTTTTGGCCCAACTTCAAGCTAATCGGATACGTTGATCAACCTGGTTGTAACCATAAACTGTCAAACCCTGAGTTTTCTGATGCAGGTATTTGTTTTATTGTCAATCTATCTATCTATTTATACACATCTAATAAAATCGTTGAATTGCCGTATCTGTACATTGGAGATTTTTTCACTCGAACGCATTTCACGCGTTTGGATTCAAGCCAACCAATTAGACTCAAGCAGAAGTCGCACTTTTGTTGGCTCTTTAGCTGGACATGAAAGAAGCCAGGGAACGCTGCCGATCAATCACGTCACACGGACGCTTGCGCGCCAAGCACTTGGCGCGCGATCAGTTCAGATTAACTTAAGGAAAGTCGAAAAATTTTATATATAATCGAAGCTTGTTATGTCACTGTTTCCAGTGACATAACATGCTTCGATTAAATATATTTTTTTTCTCTATCGCTACTTGATTTCTCAAGTAGCGATCTCATATATAGGTATAGTTACAAGAATAAAATCTTTTTTATTCATGTATTACTGTAACTAGCTGTCCCGGCGAACTTAGTGTCGCCCCGTCATTTTGCTTTTCATTATTTTCTTTTTTATGTAAAAACTTCTTTAGCGGCATTGTGCACTTTTTTGGTATGGGTAAAAAATTATAAACTCGCATCAGGATCACGTTACATGTTCGAAAATTCGTAGATCACGTGACTCTGATCGAAAATTCGCAATATGGAGGGAGAGCATTAAAAAACTGCTACAATATAATTAAAATGCGAAGGTAAATTTCGCCACCATCTACAATGTTATTATAGCTTAGGTGGTCTAGAAACCACTTTGAGTTCGATTATTTTTATTTTTGATTTTGGTTTTTTGATTTGTGATTTATTATTTCATATTTTTTTATTACTATGTCAGTAAGATCGAAAAATATTATTTAAATTTCATCAGTATGTTTTTTTTTTCTGAGAGATAAACTTTTTAATTGTCATATTTGTGTACGACAGTCGAGACAGTGCACTAGATGTATAATGTATTTTATAACACATTTACTCGTAAATGGTCTCTTATTTCACCAATTTCTATATCGTAATGTTCTTTAATACGTAGTTGCTTGTTTTAGCAAGATGCTCCGTCTTAAACGAAAGGTACTTTTTTAAATCTTAGCCAAGAGTTTTTATGTAAGAAAAGTGGTCAACATTTTATAAATAAAATTAACTTTGGGAGATAAAAAATAATAAATAAACATAAGTAACAAAACACAAAAATATTAATTTACTTTATTAGTAATACTGTCCGTTTGTGTGCCTTTGCCTTAAAAAAAAACAAGTAAAAAATATTCCGCTCGCTTTTTCCTTTCGCTGTGATACTTACAGCCTCTGCTTTATTGTAGCTCTCGCCCGCCTCGGCTGTAATTTTCAACTTACCGCACCTAAATCATAATGTACTATAACCACATAAATGATAATACAAAATAAAATCACAATGTCAATGTTCAAGTTTTCATTTCTGCCGGCACTCCCGGAGTGCAACCCGTTTTTTTACGAAAGAACATTTTATGGAGTATACGAAAACTAAAAAAAAATAATAAATTTAATGAAATCGGTAAATTTGTTCTCTAGTTATCTTATGACCAAGGAAAATAGGGATTCATCTTTATACAGACAAACATGCATGTCTCATTTGTCTATTAATAAAAATGCGAACCTTTTTTTCTTCATCTAAATTCATAATAACCGGCCAAGAGTTGTCGGACCACGATTAGTGTAGGGTTTCACAGCCTTGAATAATTGCATCAGCAGAAGAGCGTATGTTTATGGCACTTACGCCATAATAAATAACTCAATGACGGTATATCCGATCTTATCTGAAATAATTTTAGTTTAAAGTATTTATTAAGCGTTATCTTTGTGATTTTTTCCATATTTTTTGGTCACATGGTTCAAAAGTTAAGGGGGGAGGGGGCACGATTTATTTAACTTTCGGAGCGATCATCTCCAAAAATATTCAATCAATCAAAAAAAAAAATTAGAAACCTACAAATGTTTTTGAAAGACCTGTCGAATGATGTGAAACACGTTGATATTCGCTGAAAAAAATATACTTCGGTTACATGTATGGAGTGCCCTCCCCTAAAAATATTTATTATTATTATTATTTAGCTATCAAAATAGGTAGCGGCTATTACAAGACACCTTTTCACTCAATTTCATCAAGTCTTTGAGTAAAGTAACTGTGACATACGGACGGACAGACAGACGAACATTACAAAACTATAAGGGTTCCGTTTTTGCCATTTTGGCTACGGAACCCTGAAAAGAACATGTACGGTGTTCAACATTCATAAAAACACAAAACTTTTCTATAACCAAATTCATAAAAAGAACATGTTCAACACTTATTTTAAATCAGGTCCGGGTCCACAGTTTTTTAGTCACAGTCATGGTTTTTTATTACAATGGCATCAATGTTTTGACGGTTGCAGCCACATGCGATACGATTGAAAATAAAAAAAAACCGGGCAAGTGCATGTTGGGCCACGCACTATATATATATATATATATATATATATAATATATATGTGTGTGTAGGGTTTCGTAGTCAGCCCCCCCCCCCTCTCCATCACACATATTTCACACATTCACATATTTTTTCGTGTTCATTATCAAATTACAATATGGATTGGGGTGTTAAAGGAAATAAGATTGCGGAAATTGCCTTGCACAAAGTGGATATGGAGCCGACGGTCATATTCCAAACACTTAAGCTTGGTATCAGCCGTATGTTCGTATATCGAACTATCAACAGATACAAAAACACTTCCTCTGTTGAAGACCATAAAAGATCGGGGCAGCCGCGTGCTGTTATAACTACAGAGGCTGGTAATGCTGTTAAAGCCAGAATTCGTTGAAATCCCATTAGGAAACAAAAAATCTTATCGCTAGAAATGAAGATTCCCGCTAGGACCCTGTCGCGTATTATAAAAATAAGACCTGAAGCTTTATCGTCGATATACAAGACATGCCTATGTCATAATAGTGGATCGATCAAAACGCCTTTTGTCGCGATACGTAGGTGAAGGGCACAGAAATATCCTCTTTACCGATGAAAAAAAAAATTACGATTGAAGAGCACTACAATAAGCAAAATGATAAAGTGTACGCTCACAGTTCTAAAGAAGCTGCTCAAGTGGTCGAAAGGTACAGCGTGGTCATCATCCCGCTTCAGGGATGATGATGGTTTGTTGGAGCGTGTCTTATCAAGGCTAGCACAAAGCTACATTTTGTGAAAAAGGAGTGAAAACTTCATCCAAAGTGTATCAAGAGACAGTCTTGGATCATAATAAGAAACCTCTTAGCAATACACTTTTTAATAATGTACCGTGGAATTTCCAGCAGGACTCTGCACCTGATCACAAGGCACGAACTACCCAAGCCTGGCTTGAAACCAATGTTCCGCACTTTATAAGAGCTGAAGACCCAATGGCCCTCATCTAGCCCAGACCGCAACCCTTAAGACTACAAATTATGGTCAGTTTTAGAGAACATCGCTTGCTCTAAACGACATTGCTACATTGAGTCTCTTAAAAAATCTCTGGAGCAAGCAGTTTTTTTTTTTAATGAGTTCTGCACCTTGGCAATCTGTGTCAACACAATAAGCCATTCAGATGAGGTATCTCGATCTTTGTCTTGTCAGCAGAAGGAATTCCTATGAATCCCTTTCATCTGTTATCACCAAATCTCACGGTAAGTGTAGGGACACTATGCCTTTTTAATCTGGAGTGTGTGATACTTCCTGTGCCCACTAGGTTTGATGCCAGTTCATTGACGTGACTTGATATTTTCGTCTGATAGCTTTCGCTGTATCTAGCGATCTCTTGTTTGACGGTGGCGATCTTTAGGTCCTCGTGTATGTATTTATTTCTCACATAGTAGCATGGTTCTCAATATCTTGCTTCGAAAATTTTCAAGAATCTCTATGTTGCTATTAATAGCAGTACCCCACAGCTGGATTCCGTAAGTCCAGATTCGTTTAAGGATGGTCTTGTAAATAGCATAATATCTTGCTTTCATGTGAGAGGTTCGATTTGCGACCTATTAGCCAGTACATTGATCTGACTTTCATATCCATATGTTTACGCTTCGTCCAGATATGCTTTCTCCAGGTGAGTCTTTTATCAAGATGCGTACCCAAATATTTGGCATCTTCAGCTTGAGGAACTTCCTCATTATAGAGTCTTATTGGGGGACAAGTCTGCCTTCTCAGGGTGAAGGTCACATGAACAGATTTTCCTTGATTAACCCTAATACGCCATTTATCCAGGCATTTTTCTACCTCATGGATGTGGGTTTGTATGTTGGTTGACGCCATGACGGGATCCTTGTGAACCGACAGATGGGCTGTATCATCTGCATAGGTGGTTAAGATATCAGCATGTTTTGGTATGTCCCCGGTTAAAAAGCAAGTACAGAACTGGTCCCAATATACTCCCTTGTGAAACTCCTGAGAGTATTTCATTTAAATGAATAACTTCGCTATTAAATTTCACCTCAAAGCATCTACCGTATAGGTATGACAGGAGAATCGGAAAGAAGGAGTGAAAAAAGCAGCTTTTTAAGTTTGAAGAGAAGTCCTTCATGCCATACTCTGTCGAAGGCCTGGTTGATGTCTAGGAAGACAGCAGTGCAGTATTGTTTGCATTCTAGTGCACGACTTATAGTATCCGTAATACGGTGTATCTGCTCTATGGTTCCATGCTGCTCTCGGAAGCCAAACTGGTGAAGAGGAATAATTCTGGTAGATGGGGGCGCATCCTGTTTAGCAATATTTTCTCGAAGAGCTTACCCAGTACAGGGAGCAGGCTTATTGGTCTGTAGGAGCTAGCTTCGTGGAGGGGTTTGCCTGGTTTGGGTATCATTATAACCTGCGCAATTTTCCACTGAGCGGGGTAAATTGCTAGTCTTAGGCAGGCATTAAAGATGGCCGCGATGTGGATAATACCCTTTCTGGGCAGCTGCTTGAGTAGTTGTTCGTCTATTAAGTCGTAGCTTGGCGTTTTACCCTTCTTTAGTCTCAGGACCTTCCGCCATATTTCGTTAGGGCTAGCGCTTTTTAGTAGTAGGCTCATTTGCAGTGGTGCGTCTAAATATTCAGAAACCTCTTTGTCGTGTTCTAGATTTTTGCTTGGTAGGGGGCTGAAGATGGTTTTTACGTGCTCTGCGTACACTTGGGCCTTTTCAAGTTCTGTTTTTACCCACTTGCCATCAGGACTTCCTCAGAGGCCTTGTTGAAAGCTTTTTGTCATAGGGATATTTTGTAGAATGCCATTTTTTTCGTAGCAGTCTTCTTTCATTCACTTTATCCTTTATGAGTTTGGGGTGGTGGGCATTTTGTGTCATTCGCGGTCTTAAAAAAGATTCTGATCGAGGTTCCCTGTATCTTTTCTGTTTTACTTTCCCCAAAAACATAATGTTTGATGTTCTTTTTTATTATGATTGCAGTTCCTCCATGTGAGTTACCAGAAGGGTGGTTTGTAGTGTACACCATGTAATTTTGAAGTTGGAAATGGGTTTTGTGTGAACCTTGTTTCAGAGATCAAAGCTACGTCAACTCTTTCGAGTTTCAAGAAAAGTTCAAGTTCCTGTCGGCGTTCTGTCAGTCCATTGGCATTCCAGGTGATTATTCTAAGGTTTAGGGGAGCTTTATGAGGCTTGTGATTAATTGGATCATACGATCCATCAAGTTATCTAACATAATGTTTATTATGTTTGAACATGGTGTCTAGTACTTCTCCGAGATTATTTGGGTCCTTGATGTCGGTTGTCGATTCTGCTATGTTTGTTTGTTTTGTTGCTTGTGCATACGAGTATGTGTTATTTCGTTTCGAATGATTGTATAGATTGTAGTTTTTGGTTTGATGGTTTTCATGTGCAGTTTGTGTTGGATTTTGGCGATGTTAATCTTTTGCTGTGTTCTTGGTTTTTATCGGTTTCCTTACCATTTCCACTCTTGTTTTTCGTGAGTAGGTCTTTATATTGCTTATATTTTGTGCAGCCTTTGTAATTTGCTGGATGCTTTTCTTGGCAGTTGGCACAAGTTGCCTCGGTATCCGGTCTTTTTAAACAGCTTGTTGTTGAGTGTTCTTCCCCACATTTAACATATCTAAATCTTTGACATCTTTTACACTACAAATGTCTTTTTGTATGGTGCTTCGAATGACACTTTTACGTAATTCACTTTATTGATTTTGAAGTTTTCTTTGTTGTTATGTTTCGGCTCAAGATCAACATAAAATACTTTTTGTACTTTTATGTCTTACATTATTTATGTGTTCTGTGTCTTCCGAATTGTGTAAACCCCGTAACACCACTCTATAGGCTCTCTCGCTTTTAAGCTTGTATGTATAATGGCTAACATTATTCTTTATAAAGTTGGTTCTTATGTTTTTGTACGTGTCTATGTCACCAGGCATTATTTTAACTATGTGTCCTGACCTCAGAGTTGTCATAGTGTATTTGTCGGTGTTTGCAATTGAGGAGAGAAGCTCTTTTAATTTTGTTGTATCTATGACTTCAGTAACAAATATGGGTTCTGGCTTTGGCGGTTTAAACTCCTTAGGTTGTTGGCTGAGTTCGTCAGTGCTTTCTGACTCCAAGATTTGAAATCTGTTTTCTTTGTTACTGCATATGTTGTCTTGTTTAATTTACTATTTTTTTTGCCCATTCAGGACTAGATTCCGCTTTTCTTTTCATAGGTACATGATCATTTTGCCATGGTTGATTTTGTATTTTACCTTGTTTGTCGTTCTTGTCAGATGTATTCGATTTCTCATTCACCATATCGTTTGAGTTTGTTATATTTGGTGTTTCAACTGGTAAATTTGCCAAGTGAGTGGCTCCTAGCACGTGTAAACATGCTTTTTTGGAGTAATTGTTTGTCATCTTTGGTTTGTTTTGGTTTTCTCTTTCGTGATTAATTTTGTTCCCACGAGTAAAGTCGATATAAAAGGTCACTTGAAGGGTGACGCCCATTCCACCAAGAAGGCGATCTCCAACGACGTTTGCCATGTCCGCCGAGGTTGGCGCTCGATACTGATCTCCCACCAGTCATGCATTCCTTTGGCACGTGTCCCACCGTGGAATTGGGGTGATTGTTTTATAGAGGTTTTCTTCCTCTCAGCCCGGGCAATTAAGCCTAGACTCCCGATCGCTGAATTGCGGTTGCGGGGGATCTCCATTAGCGTTAACACAGTTTTTTACCTTAATGTTGAGGCCAGTTATTGATAGAAAGACGCGCGCTCTCCATGGGGAAATTATTCCCTGACAATCTTATGGATTTTTTAGGAAGTCCAAATTACCATGGCGTTTAGAGTATGTCATACTCTCTAAAACTAACCAAAATGATATTAATCCAGCGCATTAACATCGGAACTAGGTGTCGGCCAGTCTTCAGCTCTGGCGAAATCAGACACGTTCGTTTCCAACCACGCTTGGGTGGATCTAGCTTTAGGATTCGGTTCTGAGTCTTGCAGAATGGACCATTCTCTGTTATAGAAAATGGTATAGTTAAAAGGCTGAACCACCTTCTCAAGAATTGTATGTTTCGACACATTTTTCACAAAAATATTGCTTAGTCACTCCTTGATAGCTAACACCTCACCAAACCATCACTGAAGTCGGATAATGCGTACGTTGTGCTGGCTAATTGGGAAGTTTCTACGGAGCTTGTACAGAAACACTCGGCTTGTAACAATATTGCTCAATATTTCAAAAATTCTCGTCAGTACATCAAAGTTTTCTGTGACCTCCCTTTGCATACCGCTTGTGAAGTTGTTTTGATTTTACCACCTTAGTAATTTACCTGCTAAGTCATCTTTTAAATTACGCGACATGGTTGTAGGTGCTATGAATATACCACCTACAACCTTGGATTTGGAAATAAATATTTCCCAAAACAAAATCTTTTGCTTTCGGACAGGATTTCTTCCAACTCTTTCTTTCACTGCTTTGATCGCCTTTTTCGTACGAATACTACGTGGGCGGCCAGATCTTTTGTCACAAGCAGAGGACGTTTTATTGTACCTATACAATAGCTTGCAAACACGACTGATAAGGAAAGTTTCAAATGTTGCGTTGGGCTCCACACTTACTTTGTGTAATGCTATCACAGCAATTCGTTTCTCTTCATCACCCCACTCCATTTTAATATCACAAAAATATACACGACCATAAATATCGATGAAATTTGAAGCATTTCTTGTATTAGCCGCTGCTTAGCCTGATAGTTAAATATTAAAATAAATATTTTTAAGGAGGGTGGGGGGGGGGGGCTCTATACATGTAACAGAAGCCGTTGTTTTTAGCAAAGGTCAACGTGTCACATGCACATCATTCGACAGGTCTTTTAAAATAATTTTTGTTTAACGTGTTTATTAAATAC
This sequence comes from Herminia tarsipennalis, assembly GCA_945859575.2. Classification (NCBI taxonomy): domain Eukaryota; kingdom Metazoa; phylum Arthropoda; class Insecta; order Lepidoptera; family Erebidae; genus Herminia; species Herminia tarsipennalis. The sequence goes on along the minus strand of OX243834.2, from coordinate 23,046,961 downwards.
TTTAAACTTAAATTACTTTAGACATCATTGAATATACTGTTTTTGAGTTATTGCCGAAAAGAACGCAAGTGCCATGAACATTCGCTATTCTACTGGTGCAATTTATACATCATAGTTTTTCACATTCAGTGCATTTATTTGAATCTAATAACGGCTGCGGAACCCTAGAGAATTGAGTATGTTCTGACATGCTCTTGCTGGTTTTTTTTTCATAAAATGACGTAAACAAAATATTAGATATATTTCGGGACTAAATCGCGTGAATCATTTAAAGGTACAAACCTATTATTTTTCGGGTGTTTCGATCGAATTGCACCGAAGGTGGTCATCAGTCGACTGATGGCAGCTTAGCGATGTATCCGTGTAGCGCGGGGTTTTTCAACTACCCTCGCCTGGTCTTGATAATTTTGATAGTTTGTACTGTCGGTACTTCTACACACTACACTTACAACGTCTTTATACTGAGGCGCGGTGTTGTTACGGCTACGATTGCATTTGCTGATAACGGGGTTCTGTTGGTATAACTCAATGTAATACCTGTAGGTTGGCAACACACAAGTTTGCTTTGTCTATGTGTACAAATTTTATTACTATGTATCATTATTGTGCTATAAAGTTCTCAATAAAACTGCAGTTCAAGTTAAATATAAAACCTCTTGTTTTTACTTAAATTCCATCAGGTTATGGGCCCAGGCACATAATCCTGCATAGTAAAACAAAAGGGTCAGATAGCGATTCGTCGGCTGCACGTGGCGCAACGTTTTAGGTTAGGCCGACGGGACGTAAAATACTTATTTCTACAAGGATTGGACGAGCAGGAAGGAAATCAACACAATGGAGGAGAACAAAACCGCTGGTTCTCACATCAAAGTAGAGGGAGCATCAAATTGGAATGTTTGGAAGTTCCAATCAATAATTTTGCTACGGAGTCACGATCTTTTAGATGTGGTTCAAGGAGCCAGAGTGAAGCCGGAGGAGCGGCCGAAAAGGCTAAATGGGAGAAGCTAGACACAAAAGCTCAAACATGGCTAGTGACAAGAATGTCAGAAAATGCAATGACTCATATTCTAACCTGTACTACGTCTGTGGCAATGTGGAGGAAATTTGCTAGTGTTTACGAGCAAAAATCAGAAACTAGCATCCATATCGTTCAACAACGCCTATTTCAATATAAATTTGAGGAGGGAATGGAAATGTCCACATTTTTATCTAAAATTGAGGAATTAAAAAATCAGCTAAAGCAGATGGGAGAAAACATTTCTGAGAAATTCGTTATAACCAAAGTGTTAATGTCAATTCCAGTAATTTACAAACATTTTGTCTCCGCGTGGGAATCGGCACCGGACGACAAACAAACTTATGATAACCTCGTTGCTAGATTGCTAAAAGAAGAGGAACGATTGAAAAATAAAGAAGATGATGTACCTCAGCCATCGTCGGCTTTTGTCGCAAAGAAAAACGGAAAGTGTTATAAGTGCAATAAAGTGGGACATTTCCAAAGCAAGTGTGGAAGTAATCGTAACAATATTAACAGTCCGAATTCGAACAGTGGTGACAAACCGTTTAAAAAGTGTTTTTACTGTAAGAAATTGGGACATCTGAAAAGTGAGTGTTGGATTAGGAAAAATAAGGACAAAAACAGTAACGCTGGAAACGCATTTGTAATAATAAATTCAAGTGAACGTTTTGAACGCTCACAGTGGCTAGTGGACACTGGCGCAAGCCAACATATGTGTCGAGATCGTCATTTGTTTACGACATATTTCCTATTGTCAAATAAGTCTGTGATTATTGAGAACGGCAATGCAATTACAGCACATGGCTGTGGACAAGTGGCATTGCAAGTTTATGATGGAAAGGAGTGGATAGACACAACAATTGACAAAGTGCTATTCGTGCCGGAGCTTAAAAGAAACTTGTTTTCTGTCAATTGTGTGACAGATAAAGGTTATGTTATGACTACAAACTATAACCTGTGTAAGTTTTATAAACAGAATAAAATATGTGCAGTGGCCAATCGTAATGGTGATATGTACTTCATGGACGTACGTTACAAGTACGGAGTAGCAAATGTAACTCAAGTACAGACGAGTCTCAAGGAGTGGCACGAAAGACTAGCTCACCAAAACCTAAAATATGTAAAAACTGTGCTTAAAAACAATAATATCTCAGTGGAAGATAATATGGATGAACAGTGTTCGAGCTGCTTTGAAGGCAAAATGCATCGCTTGCCGTACAGTGCTAGTTGTTACAGTACAATATCTTTGTGCTGTATCTACAATCTACATCACAATCTTAGGTTCCTTATCGCACGTTCAGTATCTATTAAATGTTTCTACTATCCGTTATTAACACGAAGTCGTTAGTATATAAGATGCACCTTTGGATAATTATAACCAGACTATACTACATCTTTTGTCTCATTTATACCTAATCATATACTGCCAAGAAGTTTGGCAAACTAGTCAAACAAAGACAACTGGACTATGTGAACTTATACACGCTGACACATGCGGGCCTATGGAGGTGCCGTCTGTACGAGGTTCCAGATATTTCATTGTCTTGAAAGCCGACTTTTTTAACTTCAGATTTGTGTATTTTGTTAAAGGAAAGGATGAAGTGAAGATGTACGAGTATATTGAGAATTTCATAACACTTTCGCTGACAGTACGTCGCTAGGCGGGAATTTCAAATGTTGCTTTATGGCAGTACGTCGAAGGACGGGCTATTGTTTTTTAGGAGTAATGACACTACGTCGCTCGACGCCTATTTTCCATATAAGTAGTTTATAGAAGAGTATCCACTGTCATATTGTGAGCAACTCATATCTCTTACTGTCGTAACACTAGTATTTTATGGATAGTTTTATATTGCTATCTCATTCGGTCACACACACGCGTGCAAATCGTTGACACATGCATACTACGTCGACCGGCGTGAGCGCGCGCTTACTTTATAGAACAATCAGTGCGGGCAGTGCCATTCTACGAACTACCACGTGTTTACGCAAATCAAAACGTAAGTAAATTTTACAATATGGAGGTTTTGTTCGTTTGTTTGTTTAAAACCATGATGATTATAGTGTATTTATACTATTTTAGAATATCTTATGATACTTACCTAATTATTTCTAGTGAATAACGTGAATTCATTGTGACACTGGCCAAAGTATAATAATAATGATGTGTGAATGAATGTGATGATTTACAATAATTGTAACGTACAAAAATACCTACGATTTACCTTATCTCAATGAACATTTAACTATAAACTTGTAAAGTTTCGTGTTTTATGATTTATTGTTATTACAAGCACGAATATTTTTGCATATTTATTATATTTATTTCATTTGTATTTTCTTATTATTGTAGATGTCTGAAAAAAGAACAAAGAAACGTCCAAGGACTCATTTATTCGACGATTCGTCATTAAATTCAGATAATGAACCACTCGATCCTTTCGAAGATAATGACGGTGATTATGGCTCTGACACGAACTATGAACCACAGCATTTAGCCGAAGCTGGCGCCTCTAGTTCATCAGAGGATATATTTACATTACATCCTCGTCGATGCTCACCTAGAGGTCCTGTCGCTTCATCAGATTCAAGTAAGTCCGATATTTCAAATAGAAGTTCCGATTCAGAACAGGATAATAGATCTGCCGAACATGCTGAACCAATTCCAGAACCAATAGACCACTCGCCATCCCTTCTTATATCTCAACATGACAATATTATAGAACCAGAACGAGTGCAGAATCGGCACAGATCCCCAGAACCAGAAGATCAGCCGTGGACACACACAACATACGAAATTCCTGATTTTGAATTTGATACAGATTCACATGGCATACAATTTGAGATTCGCTCTCAGACTAGCGCTGTGCAAGTTTTTGATCATGTTTTCCCGAAAGAATTAATTGAATACCTAGTTCAATGTACCAATGATTACGGTACAGCTTTGTGCAATTCAAACAAACCATCAACCAGATACTCCCGCTCTCAAAATTTTCGCCATACCACAGTTGAAGAAATGAAAAAGTTTCTTGGACTTTCATTATTACATGGACATATTCGCACTCCCAAACAACAGAAACTATTTACTCATGATGACCCACTATATTACCATCCGGTGTTCTCTTATACAATGTCTTCTCGACGTTATGAGCAAATACTTCGGTGTTTGTGTTGTTCAGAGCTGAGTGCTAAAGGTGCTGAAAAGATTAATAAATTTATTGATATGTTGACTTTAAATTTTAGACAAATATACAAACCCGATAAAGAGCTTAGTTTGGATGAATCCTTGCTATTGTATCGAGGTAGGCTTCACTTTCGCCAGTATATTAAGTCCAAAAAGGCAAGATATGGCATTAAATTTTACGTCTTGGCAACGGCTGACGGTTACGTACTGAATATAATGATGTACAGTGGTAAAGATGATAACACAGAATCAACAGGTGTAATGGGTAAAAAACTAGAACGGTTGGTAATGAGACTAATGAGACCATATTTATTGAAAGGCCACCATCTCTTCATGGATAATTATTATAATTCAGTCAGTCTTTCCGAGAAACTAATAGATTTAAAAACACACACAAACGGAACCCTTCGTGTCAATAGAAAAGACAATCCTAAGGAGATGGTGAACAGAAAAATAAAAAAAGGCGAGCACGTTTGGGTTAGGAAAAATAAGGTGTACGTCAGTAAATGGGTTGATAAGCGACCAGTAATTATGTTGACCACCAGGGAGCACCCCTGTATGATAGAAACAACTAATCGGTATGGCAAAATGGTTAAAAAACCTATTGAAGTGACAACATATAATAAATACATGTCTGGCGTAGACAGGTCTGACCAGATGATAAACTATTACTCTTCGCCGAGAAAAACCATACGCTGGTATAAAAAAGTTTTTTTTCATCTATTGGACACCGCAGTGTGGAACTCATACTACTTATACAAAAAATTTGTGCTAAAAAATCCTAAATATGAGCTTTCTATTTACCGGGAGCTGTTAATAAAAAATCTAATAAGCTTGCCAGAAAATTGTAAGGGTAAAGATTTAGTTTCTGGTATGAAAAAACAAAATAGCAGAAAATTCAATAATCCTCAAGTAAATATTGTAGATCCAGATAAGGACCGAAAGTGTTGGGGTCACTGGCCTAAGCGCCAGCCTGCACCCGAAAATTCGAAAAAGAAGTATTCGTTTTTGATGTGTAAAATGTGTTCCAAGAATAAAAAGAGAGTTGAAACTAGTTACAGGTGCATTGGTTGCCCGGGACTCCCTCCGCTATGTCCTGAATGTTTCCAAGATTATCACCAATTCCTTGAACAACAAGAGCAAGAGTAGAGACTCTTTTTTGAATGATTTTGTTTACATTATTATTGTTACATTTTCTTTGTTACTTCGGTAAAAGTATCTTTGATATGATTATTCTTTCTTTCAAATAGAAAGTAATAATTTATTATAATACAGACACTTCTAGAATGCTGTTTTGTTCACACTCGTAAAAAAGGAGTATTAAGAATGATCTCAAAATAAATATTAGGGTAACTTACTCAAAATAGTTTGTAAAATGTTTAAATACTACCGACCTACTTATTTTAAGATATAATTGTGATACATTCATTTAAAAGTACCTAATTGCATAAACCAAAACTATAGTTTGATAAACTATACTATTATAATAAGTACAGGATTAGTATTTAAAATAAGTTTCGACTGATTTTTTATTACGAGTACTGAAGAGGACTTGCCATAACATTTTATGTGATAATAATTAAGATTTTGTTGATTTTTTATAAGTGAATTTTATTTGATAAGATGGAAAATTGTTCCTAAGAATATACGATTGATTATAAATATTATTTTTTATTATCCCTCTTTACAAGACTTAATGTCTGTCGACGTAGTGTCACATTCACGCACACGAAGATATGTTCGACACGTCACTACGTCGAAAGACGTGAACGTCTGTCGACGTAGTGTCACATTTACGCAGACAAAGATATTTTCAATACGTCACTACGTCGAGAGACGTGAACGTCTGTCGACGTAGTGTCACATTTACACAGACAAAGATATGTTTAATACGTCACTACGTCGAGAGACGTTCACGTCTGTCGACGTAGTGTCACATTTACACAGACAAAGATATGTTCAATATGTCACTACGTCGAGAGACGTTCACGTCTGTCGACGTAGTGTCACATTTACACAGACAAAGATATGTTCAATACGTCACTACGTCGAGAGATGTTCACGTCTCTCGACGTAGTGTCACATTTACACAGACGAAGATATGTTCAATACGTCACTACGTTGAGAGACGTGAACGTCAAGAGACGTAGTGTCACATTTACGCAGACGAAGATATATTCGACACGTCACTACGTCGTGGGACGTCTATCATTTAGTATGGAAAATTCTACTGTCATATTGAGATGTGAGGGAAAGTACTTACTGTCAGCGAAAGTGATAAGTAAAGCTGAAAATGCAACTAACAAGAAAATAAAATATTTTCGGAGTGATAACAGTTCTGAGTTTGTGAATAAGGAAGTTAAAGACCTATTTGCTAGACATGGTATAATACACCAAACCACAGTTATACCGTACACACCAGAACAGAATAGCAAGGCCGAGCGAGAGAATCGTATGTACATTAGTTGAAGCAGCAAGAACAATGTTGTGTGCCAAAGGCTTGTCGAGAAAGCTATGGGTAGAAGCTGTTCAGACAGCAGTATATGTATTAAACCGGACAAGTAAAAGCAGTGAGCCTGAAAAAACTCCATTTGAGATGTGGATAAACAAAGTTTTTAATATAAATAAACTAAAAACATTTGGGACTCCTGTTATTGTCCATATCCCTAAGGAAAAGAGGTGAAAGTGTGACCCTAAAGGAGAAAAAGGAGTCATAGTAGGGTATGGAGAAGAAGTGAAGGCATACAGAATATTTTTCCCACAGAAAAACAGGGTGGATATAAAGAGGGACATTGTGTTTCTCGGACAGGGCAAGGAGAAAAAGGAGGAGTTCGTTTTGCTGGATTATGAGACAACTACACATGACATAACTAGTCAGGATCAAGCATCTAGTGAGGAGAAGGTTGAAGAAGGTAATGAATAGTCCAATAGTGTAGATCAGATAGAATCCAGTGAAACCGGACAGCAGTCCCGACAGTTTGAGAAGAGCCCAGATGTATCGTTAGAAAGTGACAGCACCGAGTATCAACCATGTCTCAGCAATGAGGGCTCCAGTTATGAAGAAAATGGAAACTTACCACAACATCAAAGAGGTGCTCGTGTCAGGAAACAGACCTCATTCTTCACCTGTCACTATGTTTCCACTCAAAGAAAATGAAACTAAAACGTATCAAGAAGCTATGCAAAGTCAAGATGCTGAAAAATGGCAAGAAGCCATAAAGAGAGAACTAGAGACCCTGAAAGAAAACAACACCTGGGACTATGTCAGTGAAAAACCAGTGAATGTAAAGACTGTAAGTAGTAATGGGGTGTTTAAAATTAAAAACTCTAATGGTAGTGTTCAATATAAAGCTAGGCTTGTGGCTAGAGGTTTTGAACAAAGCGACATATTGGATTTATCTGAAATTTATGCTCCAGTGGCAAATTTGTCTACTTTTAGGTTATTTGTGTCCATCACTACGAAGTTAAATTTACCCATTTACCAAATGGATGTTACAGGGGCCTTTTTATATGGAAATATTGATGAAGTAGTCTATTTAGAATTACCAGAAGAAATAGTAGAAATAAAAGTGTTGTTAAGATAAATAAATGACTGTATGGTTTAAAAAAGTCACCAAAATACTGGAAACATAAATTAAACTCAGTAATAACAACACAAGGTTTTGTAAGATCCCAGAGTGATACTTGTTTGTATACAAAACATAGTGTTGATACCAAAACATATGTTTTATTGTATATTGATGATATATTATCATTATTTTTTTAATGAAAGTGAAATATGTGACCTTAAATTATTGTTATACAGAGAATTTAAGATGAAAGATTTGGGTTTAGTATCAAACTTTCTAAGCTAATATTTTACAAAAATTTGAAATGCAAAGTTGTAAAGAAATGTCTACCCTTATGGACCGTAACTTTAATGTCAAAATATTAGAAGAAAATAGTGATTCTGTAGTTATTAAACATATTGATAAGAAATGTAGAAAGATTATAGGTTGTTTATTTTATGCAGCATTAGGAACAAGACCTGATATTTGTGTAGCTGTGTCAATTTTAAGCAGATATCAGAACAAAGCAAACAATTTATTGTTAACAGCTCTAAAAAGAGTTCTAAGGTATATTAAAGGTACTATTAAGTATAGCTTAATATATAAGTGTAATAACGATATGCTAATGGGATATTGTGATGCTAACTGGGGGGGAGATTTGAAATAAATAAAGTAATATCTTTAGGTTGGCAACACACAAGTTTGCTTTGTCTATGTGTACTAATTTTATTACTATGTATCATTATTGTGTTCTAAAGTTCTCAATAAAACTGCAGTTCAAGTTAAATTTAAAACCTCTTGTTTTTACTTAAATTCCATCAGGTTCCAAGATGGTGAGAGCCGATATGATAGATACTTACTTACAATTCTTGTTCTTCTTGATCTCAACCGCCTCGTGCACTATCTTGGAATAATAGTGGCGATCGGTGGAAAGTACCTGTGGCTTATACAATTTTATCCAGGGATTTCTTCCTGATTCCAACAAATGCTCAGCGATAGCAGATTTGTAAACATGACGGTTTTTACAGCAGTAATATGCTCCTTAACCCTACAGTCGTCGCGCATAGAAAAGGGACGTAAGTGGTCGCGTGGATTACATATGTAATCCATTTAAAACTAAGGCCAAAACTAGAATGTATTAATCAATTTGGTTTATTCCGCTTAAAAACGAAGTAACATACAATATTTTTTATTATTTAAATTAACACAACATAAAATATTAACTTTAAATAGTTAAAAAAAATAATTAAAAAATCTTATCCTTATTTTAATACAAAAATGGCTCGTTGGCTTTAAATTGGGAGCAAATAATAAATGTAAGTAAAATTATGAAACTAATCATTAATTTCTAAACAAGAAGAACATATATATTTGGAATGGTCCGGGCAAACGAATTTGTGACAAGAATTACATGATCGGCAAGTGATTTTATTTCGTGACCTACCGCAGTTATGTCAGCGACCTATCGAGCTACTTCGCGATGATGTTGAGGTAGATAGTTGGGCTCCGACTTCAGATATATTTCAAAAATATTTTATTTTGAAAGCTAAATTCGGTGGTAATGATTTCTGCTGTATCCTCTGGTGAGCCAACGGTTTCATCAATATCAAAGAGAGTGAAATGAGAAACTCACGGCGAGTAATTTTGTCGAGTTCTCAACATTTTTGTTCGCTATATGTGTGTATGTTGGTAGTCTGGTTTTCAAACAGTCTTTTAGTAGAATCAACAAAATTGTATCTGCGAGTTCTTCTTCTATTTGAGGGCACATTCATTGACCAGATAGTGTTGTCTGCACCAACATAATACTGATCATCTGCTGATACAGAGTTATTTTCAAATACCTCATTTGAGATGTCTACCTCCTGCTCAAATTCAGACTCTGGTTCTGCTCCTCAACAAAGTCTTCTTCATCATCCGAGCTGGAACCACCTTTAGAATCGTAATTATCCTCAGCACCTTCATTAAGCCAAGCTTCAATTTGAGCAACACTCTTTTGATCCACAGTGATTCTAATTTTTATTTTTTTAAATGAAATATGTATCAAGCCAGTACTTTTTAGCCTAAATTCATATAATAAAGTATATAGTCTAATAAATAACCGATACATAAACAAATACATTAAAAATAACCGTAAAATGTTAAAAAAATATTAACCTTATCTGGGAAAAAATACTTACGTAATAGGTCGCGCGGATTACAATAGTAATCCGCGAACTTTACGGGGCTCCTGACAAACAATTTGAAGCGATAGGCGCTCGCGCTGCACTTAGGGGAATGCGTAAACTATCTAATATAAAGTACATGAAGTTGCAAAAAATTCCAATGAGTAGTTTTTCTGAAATACTAAATTTTGCAACGGTGGATTACTATTGTAATCCGCGCGACGACTCCAGGGTTAATCATGTCTGCAATTGTCCTTTTGGTCTATTGTTTATGCGCCTCAGTATAAAGACGTTGTAAGTGTAGTGTGTAGAAGTACCGACAGTACAATTTATCAAAATTATCAAGACCAGGCGAGGGTAGTTGAAAAAACCCCGCGCCGGTGACATTACTAAGCTGCCATCAGTCGACCCGTGACCACCATCGGTGCACTTCGATCGAAACGTCGGGTACATAAAAAGTTCGTACCTTTAAATAATTTACGTGATTATTTTAAGTCCCTAAATACATCTAATATGTATAAAAGTCGCGAAAGTTTAAAAACAATGAAAATAAAATATAATCCCTAAACCAAAATCATGAATGTTGATAACTAATCTCGAAATACACATTTGGAGAAATTAGATTTTAAAATCATGAGTTAGTTAATATTCAATAAAATCGTTTGGATGCATAATATATTTTTGACATTTTTAGCAATGTTACTAAAATACCTACTAAAATACCCCACCCTTTCGGGTCGGACAAGGAATAATTTACATATTGACACATACTATTTGTGTTTCATATTTCTTAATTTGTTAATTGAGCCATGAATGTTGAAACGATGAGATACATTTATGTGGGGGTATGTTTCTCCACAGATCTATGCAACCACAATAGATGTTGGCAATACATGCTGGACGACCAATTAAAATATCCTGGATCAGTCCTTGGAAGTTATGCGGAAACTTACATAGCTTGGAAGAATTATTCTCCAGCACAAAGAACTAATACCGTTTTGGAAATGGGAAATTATGATTTAAATGCGTAAGTTTATACTAAATTAATAGCCAATTCCTAATTAAATGGTTTATTTTAGTTTTTTATTGTGACCCAACGATAGATACTTTTTAAGAAACAGATAGAATTAAGAGTTTATAACTCGGGCATTCTCCGTCACCTGAAGCTGTGTGTATCGGACCGGTATGATTGACACCCACAACCTACCGGCAAAGACGCTTTTTACTAGTTCAATACCTGTCTGAAATGAGCTTCATGAGCAAATCGACATTATTTTCGTGCGATATGTGGGAATTTGCAAAAGACAAAGCCACTCTATCGTATTAGGTATGACTTGTAGGAATAGATGTTAAAGATAAATATTAAATAAATAATCGATTGAATCAGGCGTAACATGGCGGAAATCCATCTTAAGTAGATTATAAGGGAGGGATCCCACCACTAACCCTCGATCTGTGAATCACCACGATTAAAGTAGTAAGGAAATGCCCTAAATACAACAATCAAAATAGATTGACAGACCGCACTCAAAAAGAGAGACCTGCAACAAAGAAAATTAGTGACAGGTACTCTTACCAAGTCGAGTGGTAGGCACCTCCGGACACTTGACTTGCAATATTCCGCTTTCACGAAGTGAAACTTCGACATGTGTTTCGCCTCTACACGAGGCATCCTCAGGACAGTTTGGCACCGATTGAGACTGAGCTCAGTCGGTGCCAAACTGTCCTGAGGATGCCTCGTGTAGAGGAGTCGAGTGGTAGGCACCTCCAGACCCTTGACTTGCAATATTCCGCTTCCACGAAGTGAAACTTCGACACGTGTTTCGCCTCTACACGAGGCATCCTCAGGACAGTTTGGCACCGACTGAGACTGAGCTCAGTCGGTGCCAAACTGTGGCACGCGAAACACGTGTCGTGCAAGTCAAGGGTCGGGAGGTGCCTACCACTCGACTTGGTAAGAGTACCTGTCACTAATTTTCTTTGTTGCAGGTCTCTCTTTTTGAGTGCGGTCTGTCAATCTATTTCGATTGTTGTATTAATTTCCTTACTACTTCAATCGTGGTGATTCACAGATCGAGGGTGGGTGGTGGGATCCCTCCCTTATAATCTAATTAAATAAATAAATAAATTGATCCTCCGTTCCTTGTATTTTTGATTGACAAGTTTAGGTGATTATCTACGGCACGGCGCGTTTCGTCAGCTTTGTCTACAAATATTCATAGTGTTATTTTTGCATTGTGACAACGACGGACCTACCACACCATAAGAACTCGCCCTAACCTGGCGATTTAAATTCAGCGTTTGAAAGTTACGAAGTTTAAGTGAACATTTTTGCGTAAACTATCATTTTTACAAATTTCAGTAAACCTGGAAACTACTTCTTAACGACGAACGCTGCATCACCATACGGACGCGCCACAGACGGCCTGTAACCAGAGAATAAATAGATCTTGTCTGTGATTTGTTCGCAATACAACTGTTTATACAAACCAAAATAAAATGTATTTTGATTTAGGGAGTGTTATTATTTAAATCACATATTAAATTTAGGGGAGAAATAGGCCTACCTGATATCATCGACGATAGCTGTACCTGACTAGGTACAGCTATCGTCGATGATATCAGGTAGGCCTATGGTAAATTATTAGCAACCAGTTGGTTATTTTTATTCTAACTTCAGTCAGTTTTCAAACTAAATGTAAAGAGTTTCACAACTTACAAGTGTTGGATACCCATATACTACCTATAAATAAACTATTTCGAGTTGAGTTTGTTCAATCTAAACATTTGCAATAATTATGAAGTTTGCTATAGATAAAATTGAAGTCTACAACTATTTTTTACTTGTTTTATTTTTCAAATGTAACCAACCTACATCGTAATATTTATTATTTTTCATTTTACTATACTAATTAATGTTTTTAATAATAATGTGTCACAAAATTAAACACGCTTAAAGGAAACGGCTTCTAAAGCCTAGCGGTCTAGCTCCGCTGTTGCTGGTCTTGGTAGCAGCCATGGTGACGGTGGGGCAAGGGGTGCTAAGAAGCTGCAACAGACAGAGTCACTTCAAAGACAAGAGAGATTTCATCTTGTCGACAAACCGGCAAATATTTAGAGATATCAACAGAGTCAAATCAGGCAGCGATCATCATGTAACGCTGTCATCTGGGCTCTACATGAAACTAAATAATATACGAGTAGGGTCATGTTGGAGTGGGTGCAGAACAAATTCCTCCGATTTTTGTACATGCGGTATTACGGGATATACCATTATTACCCACTAATGTATCCCACTTTATGTGTGTTGGAAATGGTTGGGTATAACTTATTCGGGTAAGAAGGGATCTTGTACTGACATCATATATTTTAAAAGTAGAAATCACACAATGCTGATGTTTTGAGGCAAATTTTGCGGCGGCGGTCGTGTGCGCGCACAAACTTATTGAGTGAGGCACCATTAACGATGGCGACCTATTCCTCTGTACATTAAATGAGTTCACTAAGGTAACATGTTACAAAATGTAAATGTTTAAAAATTGTTAATTGCAATCTTGAATTAGGGCAATCTGTAAATGCTAATAATAATTGCGAACAAAGAAATAAATATTTAAATATATTTTTTAAAGTTAGCTAGCAATGTCGGATTTAATATCACATTACTAGCAATCTTGTTAATCCCTTCAGCTAATCTCAATGGCTTGTGTTAGGAGTGTGGTTCACGTCGATAGTATAATGGGTAGGATTCGAACCCGCGACCCTACAATTGCAAGTCCGATGCCTTAGCCATTAGGCTACCGCCGCTTTAAATGTTTGCCAACTAATTTCAAGATTTATCACGAATCATTTCGCTTGTAGATTCGACGACTTCCAGCCGAACAAGCTGGTTTCTGAAAAGGCTAACACGATACATACTTATTTTTTTCCAGATTATACTAAAATCAGAGGGATAATCGGCCCCTGTCTATTGAGTATATGGACTATAGAAAGCCTTTTATTAAATCTAAATCAGGTCAGTGCTTTAATTTCCACAGCAAAATGACCCGACGACGAAATTGGCAATTTGAAAAGAGTTGCCGCGAGTTTTTATTGCCAGGTTCTTTTATTTGGCTTTACCTATTGTTTGCAAACTTGGCATTACATGTACATATAGAATTTCGACGTATCACAAGGTGATGTTTCGCATCCCAAGCGAATAAAAAAAATATTTTGAATTTTTAAAATATTAAGCTAAAGTGCAAATTTTTGTTAGAGTCATGTGCCACCCAAGCCTGGTAAACGTTTGATGTAGGGTATGTGAAACAATCATGGTAGTAGTATATATAGTGAAATTAAATGATCATAGCTAAGAAGGCTTTACAAGTGTATGAGAAAGGAGCTGATCAAATGAGAAGTAATAAAACTTTCGTACAAACTCCATTGAAAATTATTATTAAGTAGGTAAAACGTTGTAAGTATGTAACAAAAATAACAGAAAACCCATTTCTAAAGCCAGATTATTCGGATCAGGGGGAACCCTACATTATGCATGGCCTGACATGCACTTGCCCAGTTTTAAGGGTTCGTTAGCCAAAATGGCTAAAACGGAACCCTTATAGTTTCGTCATGTCCGTCTGTCTGTCTGACTGTCTGTCTTTCCGTATGTCACAGGCATTTTACTCAGACTACCCAATGAATATTATGGTAAAAATGGTAATCGATCATATGAACGCAGATACCTCGATTCGATTACATTAAATGTCATCCTATCCTATAACCACACTAACACTTTGCATACACGACTATAAAAATAGCGACGTCTATCGGAAGACGTGTTGTCGCTACGACCGCTCGAGTAAGACTGCCAAATCAGACTCACTGCCCCACTACCGGCACTTTAAATGTAAACGTCAAACTAAAGTCACGCCATCTTGCGGCGGCCATGTTTAAATTAAGTCAACAGGCTTTCTATTTTATTACAACAGATACTAGATCAACGGAAATTAATTAGCGTTTTAATAACTCTCCGACAATATGTAATTGGTTGGTCGTCTGACGCGCGCTCGAGTGGACGTGTACAGTGATCTACGTTAAGTAAATTCTGTGTGTAAAATAAATGATTGGTGAATATTCAGTATTTGCGATTCCTTGTCACTCTTAAGGACATTATACGGGTGCGTGCCGCCCAAGGGGACGTCATAGAGCGAAACAACTATATTTGGATCAACACAAACCTTAACAATGAATGTCAAAATGTCACGTCAAAATGTGCCGTAATTTATTTTTAATAATTTAATTTAATATAAAATACCGAATTTAACGAAAATAAGGATTAAATTAGCCATTTATTTAGACCCCGCTAATAAATCATACAGAACATCAATTTGAATTCCATTCAAGTGTGACAGACACAAAGAATTTTGTTTTCACCGGGGATTATTATTTTAAGCCGCATCTCAAACATTATCAAGGGTTAAATTCTCTTTAAGCAGTGCCTACAAAATACCCAAAAACTACATGGTGTTCCCATGGAGGTGTTTCCGACGCCGTCTGGCGCAAATCTATGGTGAGGCATGCGCGGAGCCCACCATCCACGACGCGACTGCGCGGCAGTGATGAGCCGTGTCAAAAAAATGACAAGTTTAAAAACGTTTTTTTGAGTGTTTTTTGTGCATTGTATTTATTTAAATATTTATTGTTTAAAAATATAGTAAGTTAATTTATTATGTTGCACAACCATAGCGGCAGTGATGTGGGTGTAAGTCAACCTCCCACATTCCTAGTGCGCTGCCCTAAATGTCCCCAGGCCCGGTTCTTCAAGGTTACTACTACATTTTGGTAGAGTCCACAAACCCCAAAATGTGCTTCCGACCCTAGTTCAACCCTTTTCTGAACTTTAATCTTCGCAAATTCCCTTATGGCAGACTTTATCAAAATGTAAAAATTCGGTCCCGGTTTTAAAGAGAGTTCCCCGCGGTGCCAGACCTTCAGTGGCTCAAAATCTGACCCACTTCATAGGTCTGGTACTATTAGAGAAGCCTCTAGGCTATTATTTAGCAGCGACGTGGTGGCGCCTTGTTCTGCAGAAACGCTCGCGGGTCTGCAAAGCAAGCATCCAGTGCCAAAAGATGACCTTTCCTTCCCTGACCCACCCGACACTAATGCCGATTGCTTCACTGTCACGACCAAGTACGTGTTAAACGCCGTGGGCTCTTTCAGAAGTGGCTCTGCGGTGGTCTTGACGGTTTGACACCGCAACACCTCAAAGATCTGTTGTGTTCAGGCGCCGAAGAAGCGGGCGATGCCCTCTTAAAACAGCTGACGGCGCTAATGAACCTTATGCTCTCCGGCGATGTGAACGAGACCATTATTGATATATTGTATGGGGGCAATTTGTGCGCCCTCCGCAAGAAAGATCGTGGAGCAGCCAAAATGTGCTGCACATTTTATTGAGACACGTTATCGAGCACATTCCAGCCCATTTAATTGGGTTTCGGCTCGCGAGGGGGCTGTGAGGCTGCCATACATGCCTTGTCATTAGACTTAAATTTTAGTAAATGTGAAATATTCATAATTGATAAAATAGATAAAGATTTGGTTATTTCTAAATTTAATTCATTGGCTACAAATCGTTTGTTTGGTTATACTTGGGTCCCCGATTTTCCAGTCCTATGAATACTTCATAGAAAACAAAATACATTTTTTTTCTGCAATTTTGGATCTACTGCTTCAAATTAACATACATTCAGCTCTTACAATCGTTCGATATTTTCTCTTCGTTCCTAAATTCACTTACATACTCAGATCAACTTTACTTTAGCAACATCAGGGTCTTTTGGATAAACTGGATAAAATTATACATGAGACTTGCTTTGGCAGCTTCGGCGTCCGCAAAATTTCTGATGTTAGTTTACCGGCGTTCTTGTCCTAACTTCACAGCACGAATGATTTGACCAGAAAAATTTTAGAACCCACACTGATTAGTTCTGAAATGCGGTGTAAGTCTGAGGCCTTGACGCCTGGAAAATGGCTTGCCCAAACGTTGATTTGCCCACCAACCTATCCGCCCAGAGACAGTGGGACGGTCCGCTCTGCAGTTTAGTATGACAACATCTTTTAAATAGCGCTTCAAATCTTTCAGAGCGAGCTCGACTGCTGGCTGTGGGTGAATGGGAATTAGGTATCTGGCTTCAGGCTCTTCGATCGTCCAATATAGGCACTATGTTGGACGATACCACGTTCCGCATTGCCGCTTGCTTGCGTTTCGGTGCCCCCATGTGTATCCTCATCGATGCCACTGTGGAGAAGCCTTAGGCATCATGCCTATCATGCAGCAGGAGTGCAGGCCGCATATCGCGACACGCTAGTGTTAATGATATCATCCGTCGGGCTCTTGTCAGCGCTGGTGTGCCAGCGGTTGCTGAACCTAATGGTTTGGCGCACAGTGATGGCAAGAGACCGGATGGTATGTCTTTACTACCTTGGAAGATGGGTAGACCTTTGGTGTGGGATGCAACCTGCGTCGACACCCTTGCGCCTTCCCATCTACCAAACACAGCAAGCTGTGTCTGCACTGCTGCGGCCTCAGCTGAGACTCTTAAACAACGCAAATATAGTAATCTAGTCGGAGATTACATATTTGAGCCGTTTGGTGTCGAGACGCTAGGGCCATGGGGTCCAAGTGCTCGCCTCTTATTTAAAGATATTTCCCAGCGGCTCGTCAGTGCATCTCGTGACCAGAAAGCTGGCCTTTTCTTTGCACAAAGAATAAGCATTGCCATACAACGTGGCAATGCTGCCAGCCTTCTGGGCACTATACCGATTGACATCGATGGAGAAGAACTCTTCGACGCCTAAACTGGTTGTGCATTACCTTTTAATATAACCCTTTTTGTAGTTTTTATGGTAAGTTGTAAATATTAGTAAATTTTAGTTTTAATTTAAATTATTTATTTACACTTATCTAGTTTTAATGTGAATTGTATTATACACATGTACAAATAATAAAATTAAAGAAAAACCCTAACTCAAGCAACCTAATTAGTGAAGCCTCCAACCAAGGTTTGAACCCACGGCCACTCACGTTCCGCTCTTCATACCGAAAGACTAGCAGCACTTGTCACCTGACGTCTAAATTCCCCACTACGAGCAACCACCGCGGCCACGCATCGACTACGCCGCTATGCCACTGACGTCATCTGCACACCTACGACGGACATCGCTACGACCCACTGAGCGCTACGGTAATCTGACCTGCTACGCGCGACCGTGTTCTTTGACCGCAACCGGCAACACGCTCTCAGAGCGAGGTAAATTGCTCTCTACTGCGCTGCACTAAGGTGCCTTTTTTCTTGAACAAAGCAAATAAAACAATAAATACGCCGCCTAATCATCACGGATCTGGACGACCAGGACACTAATATCACGATGAAAAAACGGAAACATCCCGAAGAATCGTTTGAGAAATTGGCGTCTATGATGAGCGAAATGTCTCTAAGGACTCTGTCTATTTAAAACAATATGTCGTCGAAAACTGTGACAGATTGTTAATCAAATAATGCACCCTGTTCATGCCAGTGCAAGAATACATTACAGGTGTGGGAGACATCGCTTTAGCAAATTTACAACTTACCGATCGACGTTTTAGCGAAATTACAACTTACGGTGTGTAACGGTCAACAAGATTTGAATTCACACTTTGCCCATTTACCATGCCATACGTATAAATAAGTTAACACAGTTTGCACACACACTTGTCCACTACAATGTTTCTGAGTAGTTGACTTACGTCAAAAAAGTTTGGACGTCTTGAAGCTCCAACCCCCATCGTGCGTTCTCTCAAGTTTGAGAGAACGCACGATGGGGGTTGGAGGGAGAGACGTTGAGGGAAGCTACGAGTATACCCGCGATGGTTGACATAAATATTACTTTGTTCTATTAAAAATAATTAAGATACATTTAGTTCAAAGAACACTAAAGTTATAACGTTTGAACCAGAGTTTTTAATTTGAATGTTATTCTAGAACTAAGTACTCGTAAATAATTATAGGTTTAAAATGTAGGAAATGTACACATTACTTATAATTTGAGTAATCTTAACTACCATCGTAACCTAAACAAAATGTATTCACTAATAACTAGCAGCAGAACTAGTAAAGTATTTTTAGCATTGTAGTTTATGTAAATAAAACATTTTTAGGGAGAGAGAGAGAGAGAGAGCAAGAGAGAGAGTTTGGACATAAGTATACTTTGTTAAGATATTAAAATATGTATTTTTTTTCTTTGAAGTCGTCTTTTAACCCTTTATATCACACAGTGATACAGACAGGCTAACAACGATGTGATTCATTATGGGTTCCGTTTTTCTTTTAAGGTAAGGAACCCTAAAAATGTGTTAGTTCTACCAAAAAATCAGAAAAACGCAAGTTCCATAATCGTATAGTTGCATAGATTCAGTGTACCTTACACCACACTGCTACTGATAATAAGGAATTCCGGAATAGCAGATATATAGTTTATTAAACGATGAAATTAAAACTAAAGCTAATCGGACTTCTGCAGAAGGAGACGAATGGGGGTCATGGCCTTTTTAGATTGAGCCTAGGTACATTTTATTCCATATAACCTCCACCCAGGGGACATTAAGCTGCAAGTTTAAACAAATAGTTGCTCAGAGGTAGCTCGTACTTCAAAGCAAAGGTTTCATGGACTTAGTAGCTATGGAATTGGGAAAGACAGTGACTGTAGGTATCACAGGACCCTCAGAAACTGATCTTATGAAAAATGTTTGCCTAAATATACATAAAACAGGGCACGCTTGCAGTAGGAAGAGGCACGACCGAGAAAGGGTATGACCGCGAATATGAAAGAACCGTGACCAGACTGTAATATTGATTTTGTAGCCTTTTTTATTTAAACTATGTCATCCCCCGTTCGAGGAAATGGCGAGTACCTCAATAAGTACTCGCCGTTTAATTCAACGGAGTATCAGCACTACTTCCAATTAACTGGTGCTGATACTAGTACGTACCTAAGTAAAAATAAAATAATTAAATAGACATACTGAGTCAAATAAACTTAAAGATAGGTACTTCAAGAAAGAAACACAAAGGTTTTCTGTTTGGTACTATTTTAATTAATTTATTGAAATCGTTTTACTTTTACTTAAAGAGATCATTACAACCAAGTAGGTTGCAATTAACCCCACGATCTGAAAATGAAAATAAATTATTTATAACAGACTTAAAAAATATGCTATCAATTTGATACGTATAATATATGCGTAACATTCATGGAATTGAGTAATTTTCACATCTGTTAGGACTTCTATACAAATAACATTAGGAACTTTCAGCCCCAATAATAAGCAAATTGCGGACACAAACGAAATATATAACACAGTTGATAGATACCATTATTTTTGTACATTTTTTTCTTTTGTAACATATGGGAAAATTGAAAAATACAAGGCTTTTTAGTAGTTATTCTAACACTATACAAAATATCGTAAGAGCGGATCGTATCACTTCGTCGTCAAGGCGACTAAGGGATTTACCACCGGAGGGCGGGCAGCAGCGTCCTCTGTGTATTTTAAAGCCTTACTGCGATCGCCAACCCGCTCGCCAAGCGTGGCGATTATGGCAATTACCCCCAGGGTACTGGGGAGACCCGTGCCCAGCAGTGGGACATCATATGGGTTGATATGTATACAAAATATTACCATGATTACGTCAAATCGTAGAACATATTATAGGGGTCATGGGCATACCTAAGAAAAGGCCCCAACTTCCTTTTTTTGAATGATACTCGTATTATTGTCATAGATTGTGATGCCCGATTCATACCCGGTACGCAACTTGGCAGGCAGCCCGACACGGGCCGGCGCGGCCGTGGTCCAACCAAGCCGTTCACAAACCGCCGAGCAGAACATTCACGCACATTTACACATTCCCGCTCGTGTCGTGCCCGTTGAATATCGCTATAAACGCGAGCGTGGGAACCTCCATCATGATGATTAAGAAAAGTCTATTGTTATTATTACATATCATCTTTTTGTTTATGCCTTGTTGTTCAACCAATACATCTTTTTAAATAAATAAAATAATAAGTTTGTATTAAAAATAATATTTTTTAAATATAATGAAGTATAAATAAAATAGCAGATGAAATTAAAAATATTATAATTATGCAAAACATCAAAACTTGACTCATCATATCTCAATATACCCAAATGCCACAACAATGCGTTATGTGTGAATATAGCTAGGGGTCATAAGCTTTAAAATGGGGTATAATTCATATATAATTATAAGAATTAAAAAGAATTTGGTGTGTGGTTCTTTAGACTTGTGGGCATTATATTTTAAGTAGCTTAAATTTATCCCAACTTAGAAGACAGTAGGGGAAGGTGGTACAAAATGATCCCTCGAGGTAAAACGATCCCAGAGTGTTTTACTGACTTAATAACGCCATCTAGGATATTTTAAATGAATTTTGGGTTCCTGCGGCCGAGCCGCGCAACCTCTGAGAGTGTCATGGCGTCATTGGCAGTGAGAACATTTTTATGACAATTTATTCAAAATGACTGTGCTTCATCTAATGTAAGCCGTTATTTGACATTATGTAGCTTTAGTCTACGTACATATTATGTAACAGATGTGTTTATCTCAGTTTCTATTACCCATTAGCAATATAATTAACCGTCTTACATTACAGTTTTCTAAATGCATAGGTTATGTTTTGAAGTTTTTAAATTATTAAGGCATTTGGGGCAAAACGATCCCGTTACAGGGTGGACAAAATGATCCCAGGATCATTTTACCCCTGATTCATATTGAATCATAGGCTTAACCTATGATACTAAACTAAACGTATCTTTCTTTTGTTGCTAAAAGTATGCGGTAGTAATCTATATCTTTTTACTTTTAGAAATCATTCCGCGAAATTACGTTATACAAATTACACGCCAAAACTGAAATGAAAATGCCATGAATAACGCCATAGATGCCGTAGAAGAGGGCATGCCATTTAAAAGCGCTTCCAATCAATTCTCAGTTCCACTTATGGCACTTAAAAGAAGAGTGAAAGGAAGAAACATTCACGCTGTGGGGGTCACGAAAGTGATGGGGAGTTTAAAAAAAGTATGAACAGGAGCTTGTACAACACATTAAAGAAAATGAAGAAGCTATGTACGGCTTTATAGTAGATGACGTCTTGAAGTTGGCGTATGAGGTAGCTGAAAGCAACAAAATTAAACATCCGTTTTCTACTTCGTCTCGTAAAGCGGGCAAAGACTAGTCTCATCAACATTAAAAATGCGATGAGGGGGAAATGGATGTTTCTCATGAGCTTTATGTAAATTATTGCAAAATTTGTTAACAATCGGCTTATTAAAAGCTCGAGCTCCTGTAGCTGACGTTAATTCCGTGGCGCGTAGGGTAATATCCGGATGTCTTGTTCGAAATCCCCTTAGAGGGCTAAGTTTAATTTTGTTATTTTTGGTTGGGACGGTGTTCAAACTAGTCTCGTCAACATTAATGCGATGAGGGGGAGGTGGTATGCTCATGAGCTTTATGTAAATTATTATAAAATTTGTCAACAATCGGCTTATTAAAAGCTGA
Organism: Herminia tarsipennalis; assembly: GCA_945859575.2. Classification (NCBI taxonomy): domain Eukaryota; kingdom Metazoa; phylum Arthropoda; class Insecta; order Lepidoptera; family Erebidae; genus Herminia; species Herminia tarsipennalis. The sequence goes on along the minus strand of OX243834.2, from coordinate 23,024,450 downwards.
TGACTTGTTCGAAATCCCCTTAGAGGGCTCAGTATGTAGTAGAAATTAGTATGTAGACTTCGTTGCCGCCAACACGGCTGATCAACAAACAGGAAACGAAATTTTGGAACCTCATCCATCAACATCTGCAGCGCCCAATAGAGTCCAAGTTTCAACTTACCAGATACAACCCCTAAGACTCTCGTTCTTCAAACCGATCCATCGACAAGTGTACCAGTTGAGGAATCAACTATCCAAGGCACTGTGTTGCCTTCTATCCTTTCAACTTATGCAACCTACGAATAAGAAGAAAATAACGAATCCCAGGAACCACGTCCTTTCAAAAGTGTAGCATCTAACTCAATTATGGTTACCGGTGAATGTATGGATAGCAACTTGATAAGTGCAGCCGCTGATCCTTTTTTTCCTGCCAATCCATTGCCGTGTACGCCAATTAAAGATACCTTCCGTCTATGACAACATTCCGCCTTCTACATCATCTATATTTACGGAAGCGACACGATCTTGATCAGAAACATTAATACTAGTTTATAACTGTTTTTACTGTGATAGAAATTAAGGAGAAGATTTACAATGAATATGATTAAATATAACAGCGTTGTTATTTGTTGCCAAGACAGAATGCAGAAAAACTACCAGAAAAATATGATTTAATGTTTCATTTCTGACTTCAATTTTCAATATTGAGGTAAAATGATCCCAGAATCATTTTACCCATACCCTGGGGATCATTTTGGACAAAGGGGTGTACAAAACGATCCTTTAGTAGATGTTTACAAATATAATTAAAAACAATATTTCTAATAGCTAATTGAAATTAAACGCTCACTCAATTTGTAGCTTGATTAAATAGCTATGTTTTAATTTTAATAAGTTTACGAAAACGTTGCAAACACTCGTTTTACAACTATTCTCCCTTAGGGGGATCATTTTGTACCACCTTCCCCTACAACTTTTATCGAAATCGTTTCAGTACTATGGAATATACGAACGAAATCGTGTAAATTTAACGGTCTGGCTTACGGAACACTTCGTGCGCGAGTCCTACTCGCACTTGGCCGGTTCTGTAAATAACTTTTTTTTCTAAAAAAAATTATTTGGTGATTGAAAAACGCCTAGATTCAGAAAACTTGTATAGATACAATAATTGCATTTTTGAAGAATAGAAAAATTTGAAGTCCAGACCCAGGAATCGAACCCGAGACTTCCGTAGCCAAACCGGGGCCGGAATCGAATTACGTTACTATACCTCACTTTTTTCTATCCCTTGATGCTCGCGAGTTGGGCCCTCGCATGCGCCATTTAGTCGGTAGTTAAATAACTATCACAGCTTTTGTTATTGCTTCGTTACAGAGAGAATTTTAACAAATTATGATGTCGTAGGCCGAATATTGAAGTATTTTTTATAGGCATTCTTGCCAATTACTTTACAAATACAATAATTGCATTTTTGAAAGATAGAAAAGTCCAGATCCAGGAATCGAACACGAGACTCCCGTAGCCAAACCGGGGTCGGAATCGAACCACCTATCTGGACTATGTTACTAGATCTCAAATTTTTCTATCCCTTGATGCTCGCGAGTAGGGCCCTCGCATGCGCCATCTAGCCGGTAGTTAAATACATCAATTTAATCAGTTATAAAAGAATGGTGTTAGAAAAATAAGCTAGAGTATACTCCAAGCTATTTTTCTGACACCATTATTTTATAGCCATAAAATTTGCTAAACAAGTCAACTACATGCACTAAGCACAGAATGTATTTAATAGTTATTTATATTTAATTATTCTTAATTAAAAAACAAAATTTATCTGATGCTGTCGATGTACGTTGAAGTATACCAAAGCGACTAATATTAGTTTTTAAAGTAGGTATGCTATGAGCTGTTTATAAAACAGTTATTGAAACTTTATCAACAATGACACTACCTCCATAAAAAGACTCCTAGTCAACGTGAATAAGCCTAGAGGAGAGAACGTGGCGTCGTTCACTGTCATTTGTCTGTAGAACAGTTGCAGCTGGTTGAAGAAACTGCGCTGGGAATAGTGTGTGCGGTGGATCAGCTTACTGGTTAGGTTCTTTGATACCGCCATCTGCACATAAAATTTTAAAAGTTAAAATGTTGTAGCCGTTCGTGCTCGCAACAACATAATAGTATTTTAGAATAATCGCTGGTTTGAATTGAGTGATTCGATCGATCGTTAATAAAATGATTCTGTAGGTTGGCAACACTAGATATCGTTCGTTAAAGCATACAGCAGTGTCGTCACCCCATCTTGACAGTTTAAAAATTAACCGTCCATGGAGCATTATTTTCAAATTGTGAATCAGTTGAGTTTTGATAGTCGAAGAGTTAACAATTGTGATTTACTTGATTGTGATCTATTGTGATGTGTACGGTTTTTGTTTTACAAAAGTGAGTTATATTTTCTTGTATAGTCCCCGACGTAAACAATGTCTGAATCTATGGCATTAAAGCGTCCATATAGGTGGACGTAAGACCGCTTATTTATTAGAATTAATTAATTGTAGATTTAAACTTTTTTGTGGTATTGGCCGTAAGCTCCCCAAACAAAATAAAATAAATTCATTTGTTCTGTGTGACTTCTTAGTCCTCGTTTTTGGAGCGACTTAAACTGTTTTAATATATGTAGGTATAGGTATGCATATTAATTTCGAAACGCTTTGAAATTTAACAATTACCTACACTTTTTTATATATAGGTATTATAGACATCTTACAGTGGATCCGAACCTTATAATATTTTTACTTTGGCGTTTAACAATAACCTAAATGAAATCTGAAACCATAATGTAGTGATCACGGTATGTAGATAGGTACTTATAATACGAAACAACTAGTACCTGACCTTACCAGTTACTATAGAACTACCTATACACAACAGAATAGGCACCCGCCAGTCGACTTAAAGTCGACAAAAGAAGGACATGGTTATAATAATGTAGTTTGCGCCGGTACAGCAGAAAAGAAAATGTGAGGGTAGTTGAAGAAATGTCTGCCTAACACACGGAGTCATGCTGTCGCTTCCTCAGTCAGCTTGTGACCACAGTCGGTGCAATCCGGTCAAAATGTCAGCATAATCGATTCAAGGTTATTCAGTTTTCAGTTGCAACACAGTTGGTTACTCCTTTCACGGAAGATTGTTTAAGCTCCTGATTTTCATGCAACAGGTATTCAGCCTGTTGTTAAAGACTGCAATTGAATTTATCTTGCAATTTATGAACCGGGAGTTTCAGTTCTTCTTTGACGGTTTTTTCTTGCTGGTAATAATTTTATAGTAAGCGTTCATTTTCAGATTTTGTCGTTTTATTTTAGCAGGGATTAACCACTAGCCATTTTGATTGATAATCATTTTATAATTTATTTATTACACAAATTAAAACATACAACTAATAATACTGTGATACGCGGAAGTAGGTCAACGCAAGGCACAACCAACCGTGGGTCCATGACAGCGAGTGCCGACGAAGCTGCGTTATGCACTTTATTCAGAGCACGAGAGCGTCTTGATCGACACGTTCGCTCTGTTTATGTGAATCAAAACGCAACTGTGACAAATGACATTTAGTTAAAGGAGCGAGTTGCTATTGGTAAAAGTGCTTATAATTGACATTTAATTATAAAGTGAGCCACTACGGGCGAATGAGTATTTTTTTGTTAGGCCGCGTTTGGCGCCAGGATTAGCCGAATGTTAGCATAATCGATCAAAAATTAGTCGTAATAAATCATTTTCAGTGGCAACACAGTTGACCGTTAAATTCAAAAGGGAGTTTATAAGAAGTTAAGTCATAACGTTTTTTACTCAGCTAGCACGAACGGTCGTCAACGGCGGACTCATGTTCTTATTCGAGATTTCGAATATGGATGGAGTGAACATGAATATAAATTATAGTTTACTTAGTTAAAAATGAATTTTATTCTTTCACTAACATAGCCCATATGTTACTTTTTATCTCGGAAAAATATTCCCGTGGGATAAATATGTTTTTCAGAATTTCACAAGAAGCAATTCACGAACAGCTATTATAGCATAAATTACGTAGAACTACCAAGATCAGGCGATGCTTATTACTTATAAAACTCCTTATTGAGATCATAAGCTGGTTGTAAACTTACCTCCTCGTGGGTTCTGAGACACGGCTCAGTGATTATCATCAAGTTACCGAACTCTAACATTGCCCACCATGTGAGACTAAATTTACTATAAAAGTCGCCAATAGGTTCATAAACTGGAAGAGTACAACGATAGAATTAATTTTTAGCACACAACACAGGTAAACACACAAGCTAGATCTAGATTACTAAACTCATCCGACGAGAACTGGTGTACCTGAGATCTATAAAGCGTGCTTAGGCTTAGTTCAAGCTTAGCATAAACAAAAAGTTACAAAGAACATCGTTTCCATTGATTTCATAGACATACTAGATGACCCTCGCAACTTCGCCTTTGCGTCAGTTTTTTTCAGTTTTTGCAATTCATACAAAATACAAAAATCGCGATTTAAAACTCTACTATTCTATACTTTACATAAACACAAAAAAAGTCGATCACAAACCCATGACACGAAATTTTCACATATTTGACAGTATGACCCTAAGATTATGCTATGCTTGTGTTGAGCCAATTTTCATTTAAGTTTACATAAGCTCAGCAGGTCTAGAAAGCGTGTTTAGCTAGCTCAGGCTAATCCTAAGCACGTTTACGTCTTAGTCTAAGCTGCCCGGCCTTGGGCCCTGCGTGGATGTAGGATGGACGAAATAAAGAAACTCTGGTGGAATAAGGAAATGATATCGACCGAGACGGTCTTAGTCAATGTCGTTTCTTTATTCAAACAGACACATGACCGAGCGTAACTCGATTTCTTTTTTAAACAACATTTTTTAGACATAAAACCTAGCTAGATCGATGTTTCGCCCCCGAAACCCGGGATTTTGTATGGAGGGCCATACAAAATTTCGAGATTCACATCCCTACTATTAAATAAATGTGAATGTAAGTTTGTTTGTTACGCTTTCACGCTAAAACTACTCAACCGATCATCATTAAACTTTGTACACATATTTTTGGAGGTATTAGAAGTAGCATAGGATTATAAAAAAAGGGAAAATTTAGGCAGACAAAGTTGCGCGGGACAGCTAGTTATATATAATTATATCTTTTCTTTAAATATATTACCTGGATGACCGAACTTTGCTCGGTATTTTCAGGGTTCCGTAGCTAAAATAGCAAAAATGGAACCCTTAAAGTGTCCCTAATAGTCTGTTTGTCCGTCCGTATGTCACAGGCATTTTACTCAAAGACTACACAATGAATATACTGATAAAATTTGGTGAAAAAGCGTTTTATAGTAGCTGCTACTTAGTTTGATAGCTAAATAATAAAAATAAATATTTTTAGGCACTCCATACAATTAACAAAAGCTGAAAAAATATTTTTTCAGCAAAAATCACCGTGTAGCATCATTCGACAGGCCTTTAAAAACATCTAAGGTTTCAAATAAACTTTTTTGATTGAGTGAGTATTATTGGAAATAATAGCCCCGAAAGTTGCATGAATTGTGTCCCCTCCCCTTATCTTTTGAACTGTGTGACCAAAAAATAATAGTAATTTTACAGGCATTTCTTGCCAATCACTTTATTAAAAAATGCAATAATTGTATTAAAAATCACAAAGGTAGCGCTAAATAAATATTTAAACCAAAATTATTTTCGACATGATCGGATATACAAGAAAAGGGCATAAGTGCCATGACCATAACGCTCTTCGTCTGGTGCAATTATTCAAATCAGATTTTTTACGTCAACGGCTGCGGAACCCTACACTGAGCATGGCTCGACATGCTCTAGTCCGTTTTTTTTTGAAAATTATATTTAGACACGAATTGCATACTGATAATATAAATAAAATATTTCGATCTTACCGACATAATAATAAAAAAATATGAAATAAAACCTAAAAAAAAACCTGTCGAACGATGTGCCACACGTTGATGTTTGTTCAACAAAAAAAGTTTCAGCTTTTGTTATATGTATGGATTGCACCCCCTAATAATATGTATTTTTATTATTTAGCTATCAAACTAAATAGCGGCTATTACAAGACACCATTTCACCAAATTCAATCAATATTCACTGTGTTGTTTTTGAGTGAAATGCCTGTGACATACGGACAGACTTTAAAGTAAAATTATAGGGAAAACTATCACAACTAAGTAGGCATCACAACTTAACGAGTAACAGCAGAACAAGTAAGAAGTAACAAAATTTTCATACAGACTCCATTGAAAAATACTCAAATCAAATCAAATAATTTATTTGCTAACAATGTAGGTGTACAGAATAAAGTCTTAACACAAATTAGTCCCAATACATTGTACCTTATGGCATGCAAAAATTTACTTATATGCTATTTGCCACTTTTAAAAGAATAAAACATTTTTTTTATGAATATAAAATATAAAGTAAGGCACAAAAACAACGTAATCATATGATAAAAAAGGCAAATATATTTACCAACGTTTGTTAGTATTATGAAACAAAAACAACAGAAACCCCACTTTGAACCCCACATTGTGCGTGGCGATCTTACCGACATAATAATAAAAAAATTAAAATAATAATATCTTGGGACAACTCACACAACGCTATCTGATCCCATACTAAGCAGAGCTTGTACTATGGAAACCAGACAACTGATACACATACTTATATATTTCTAAATACATACATATTACAGATAAACCGTCGTGCTCATTACACAAAGTTTTATCCTGGGTGGGGATCGAACCCACGACCTCTTGCGTAGCAGTCGGATACACCCACCGCGCCACAGAGACAGTCAATAATAAATCACAAACTAAAAAACAATCATTTAAATAAAAAAAACGGGCGAAAGCATGTCAGACCATGCTCAGTGTAGAGTTTCGGAGTCGTAGCCGAATGAAAAAATCCGATTTGCGTAATTGCACCAGAGAAAGAGCCCTTTGGTTGAGAAACACAGTTTTTCGGCAATAACTTAATGACGGTACATCCGATCATGTCCAAAATAATTTTAGTTTAAAGTATTTGTTAAGCGCTACCTTTTTGATTTTTTTCGTATTTTTTGACACGGAACAATCGATAAGGGGCGGGGGGAGGACTATACCCTATTTTGCAATTTTCGGAGCGATTATTTCCAAAAATATTCATTTAATGTGTAATAAAAGTTTATTAAAAACCCTAATATGTTTTTAAAAGACCTGTCGAATGATGTGCCACACGTTGATGTTTGCAAACAAAAATGTTTCAGTTTCTATTACATGTATGGAATGCCCCCCCTAAAAATATGTATGTGTATTATTTGGCTGTCAAACAAAGTAGCGGCTACTATAAGACACCTTTCCACCAAATTTAATCAACAGACAGACAGACAGACGGACGGGACGAAACTATGAGGATTCCGTGTTTGGCCATTTTGCCTACGGAACCCTAAAAAGGGAAAAAAATAATCATCTGGACTCAAACCGGGGTCTCCTGGTTTCGGGACCACCCAATGTTCCATGAACATACGCTTTTCTGCTGTTGCAATTATGATGTGATGAGCACGATGGTTTATTCTGTGTCTGGGTGTTATTTATCTATAATATGTATGTATTTAGAAATATATAAGTATGTTTATCAGTTGTCTGGTTTCCATAGTACAAGCTCTGCTTAGTTTGGGATCAGATGGCGTTGTGTGAGTTGTCCCAAGATATTATTATTATTCTCTTTATTTAGATTTTTTCTTATAAATTACATTTTTAAATATATATATAAAAAATACATTTAAAAATATAAAAAATAGTGTCCCACCGGCATCGGGTACAGGGACCAAGCTACCGGTGGTTACGGCCCCAGAGAAAGGAACCTCCTCACAATGCGAGCTGTGTCCAGAAGTACTGCCTTCTGCATCAAGCGCTTGATCCAACCGTCTAACGCGAGCCTCTCAAGGTGTTGGTCGAGGCTCTTGGCAATCAAACCATTAACGGAGACGACTATCGGTACAATGATTGCCGAATCAACATCCCACATGTCGACAATCTCGTGCGCCAGATCCAGATATTTTATTTGTTTATCCTTTTCGGCTTTCACGAGATTTTCGTCATGGGGGATGGTGATGTCGACAATCATTGCACGGCGCTCAGATCGGTCTATCAGCACAATATCAGGCTTGTTAGCGACAACAGTCCTGTCTGTGATGATAGAGCGATCCCAGTACAACGTGATACGACTATTTTCAAGAACTGGCTCAGCAACGTACCTGTAGTACGGGACTTCAACGTCCACAAGGTGGTATTTCAGAGCAAGTTGCTGGTGGATTATCCTGGCTACTTGATTGTGTCTGTGCAAGTACTCGCCGTTAGCAAGACGTGAACAGCCGGAAATGATATGTCTGAGGGACTCACCAGGTCGGTGACATGCACGACAGATGTCAACAGTGCCATCCCTCAGTATATATTTCCGGTAGTTATTCGTCATGATAACTTCGTCAGCAATTGCACAGACAAAACCCTCGGTTTCCCCGAAGAGGTCACCGAACCGTAGCCAGGCCACAGATGCTAGTAGGTCCACATCGGGCCCATGAAGAGCCCGAAAGAACCTACCGTGAAGCTCCTTGCTCTGCCATACCTCCTTGCGTTCGTTGACTCCAAGTACTACAGGCCTGCGCCAGTTCTCTTTAGCCAAGGAGAGCGGGGTAAGCCCGGTGTCCACCGCGACAACATCCCGATGCACACCCACGTCCATATGGAGAAAATATTCTCTGAGATTGTATATCTCGCGGTTATGAAGGGACTTGAGGTTCAACAAACCCCGGCCCCCACACTTCCGCGGGATATACAATCTCATCACAGATGAACGCGGGTGATGCATTCGGTATGACGTCATGAGTGTACGGACTTTTCGATCCAGGGTGTCTAATTCTGTCTGAGTCCACTTGAGTACACCGAAGGAGTACATTAGAAGTGGCATGACCCAACTGTTGCAAGCCCGGATCTTATTGCCACCTGACAAAAGGCTATTAAGCACTTTTTTCAGGCGACCGAAGAAACGTTCTTGCAACAGCTGTTTCATGTCAGCCTCATTAATGCACAGTGCCTGCGATATACCCAAATACTTATAGGTCTCGGTTGCGAGAAGTGATCTTAAGTGAATGGAATCCGAGAGTTGAGTCCCTTCGGATTCCACTACCCGCCCTCGCTTTATATGAACGACTGCACATTTGTCAACACCGAACTCCATTCTAATAGAATTACTAAAGGTTTCAGTCACCTTCAGTAACGCTATTAGCTGTGAGCTGGTGGGGGCAAAGAGCTTCAAGTCATCCATATACAGCAAGTGGGATATGACCTGACCACCACGTCGCAACCTGCAACCTAGCCCTGAACTCTCTAGTAAGGTACTAAGTGGGTTCAGTGCTAGGCAGAACCAAAGGGGACTCAGAGTGTCACCCTGGAATATACCCCGCTCAATCCTTATAGGTACGCCGCCACTTCCTTGGATCCCTCGGCACCCTGGATAGGTAAGAACCGTATTCCATTGTCCCATACACGACTTCAAGAAGGTGCATAAAGTTGTATTAACTTTATACAACTTCAGCACCCTCAGAAGCCATGTATGTGGCACGGAGTCATACGCCTTCTTATAATCTATCCAACATGCCGATAGATCCTTTCGGTTGCGGCGAACCTGCTGGCTAATAGTCATATCAATGAGGAGAAGCTCTTTAGTACCGCGGGCCCCACTTCTACATCCATTCTGAGAGGTACACATGATGGAGTTTGTGTGTATATGTTTATTAATTTTAGCTCTCAGAATGGATGTAAGAAGTTTATAGATCGATGGTAAACAAGTTATCGGTCTATAATTTCTAGGGTCCGAGGTACTACCGGTCTTATAGAGCAGGTGGGTCACTCCTTTAGTCATAAAGGCTGGCAGCGACGCAGATTCTAGGGCGGACTGGAATTGCGATGCCAAACAAGCGTGCGAACTGCGTAGCCATTTCAGCCAAAAGTTGTGCAGTCCGTCTGGGCCTGGAGATTTCCAATTAGAAAAAGGACGGACTGCACTGGCTACGTCTGTGCTGTTAATGTTAATATCTTCCATTTCCGGAATAAGTTCGCACGCTCGTTCAACGTCACGCATCCATTCCCCCTCTGTGTGGGTGACAGGCACCGCCCAAATGTTACGCCAAAACGAGCTTGTCGCTTCAGCATTTGGTAGATGCCCGCCATCCACACCTTGATCCGTTCGCTGCCAGTCTCTATACACCCACCTTTGGTCCCTTTGGAACATGCAGTTCACGTTATACCTGTCCACGCGTTTTTTGTACCTGCGTATTCGGTTTGCCCATGCATAGATTTTTTGTTTCAGGAAGTCGATGCGCTCTGTGACACGCGACATATAATCCTGAGGTCTGATGTCAGTCCCCAAGAATGCCCGTTTCACAAAGCGCATCACTCTCGGGCGAGTGTTCCCGGTCCTGAAGCAGGACAACTTGCCGATGAGTACCCTTGCCCCGGCAATACGGCGCTCAATCCTGCATTGCCACGCGGGTACGGCGCACCTTGGTCGTATAGTAGGGGTTTCTGCTAAAAGCTTAACACCTCCTATACGACATGCCGCAACAGCTGCACAATACAGGATTGAGTGGGTATCGCCGAGGTCTTCGCTATTGTCTAGGTAAGTAGGCAATAACGAATCAAGAGCACACACCAGCGAAATGTTCCGTCTATGCATAGGTAACCGAGGCAGGCGTGGCCTAATATTGTGTGGCGTGGACCGATATTCGCGAAGCGCAAATTCCAAAGCGGCCTTAATCTCCTCATTGCACTGAGTACTTACCACAATAGCCGCGGTATCCGGCCCCGTAGCTTCACAGTCAACTACATGTGTAGGAACCTGTACCGGGGCAGGGATCTCGCGGCTAGTCTGGGCGTACTCCGAGCGTAGTCTCTCAAGTGCGGCCTCATCTAGCAGATGACAGCGCTGAATGGCCCGCACTTGGTCCGATAATCGTTGTGCCGAAACGTTGACAGTCGGCTCAAGCACCTGAAACAGAGGCAGCATCCGTTCACGGTACACAGTAAGGTTAGTTCCCCCCTCTGTAGCCGCAAAATATGCCCGCATGACGTGCTCGTTCATCGACGTCGTCCATCGCATGCGGCGCACATCACCACCGACAGCGGGGGCCCTGTTTGAGGCCGGTGGGCCTCGGGGTCCTAAGCTGGTCGGCGGCCGGCCTCTCCCTCGCCGACGTACAGGTGGTGGCGACGTTGGCGGAGAGAAATACTCGTCACTCGACGAGCTCGACGCCTCAGCAACGGCCGGTGTTGAATCCTGTGGTTGCGAGGCGGAGCGGAGAGACGAGTCCGGGGTTGGAGGGTGTGCTGTTCTGTCTCTGGCTCTGCTTCTAGTTATCATGTGGCTCAGTGTGCTTAAATCATTTTTTCCTTGTTATTGTTCCTTTTCATTTTGACATGTAATGTCATGGTGTAGATTTCTTGGCTATTGTCCGGTTTTGCGAATTTATGGGAGTTATAATTATTTAAAAGTATTTATGCTGAAGTATATTTGAATAAAGTATTAAAAGAACATTAGCGAAATAATAAAATATAAAATAAAATATTTGGTGAAAATTTTACGACACACGTCCGACGTCATTCAGTGTTGCCAGTTATTATATTATTATTATTATTATTACAGTATTGGTGACAATTGTGTAGTTGTGGGTTCGAGCCTTCGGTATACAATCGTCTTTTTGTAAGTTATTTTGTTTCGTCTTTCTATTCCGCATTGAACAATATGGTGTTGCGAAGATTATATAAAAAAAAATGAGATAAGAACTTCGTTCCATCCGGGTGTCCCTTGACATTTCCGGTTTGACTGCCTCTGTGGCGCGGTGGGAGTGTGTCCGACTGCTACGCAAGAGGTCGTGGGTTCGATCCCCACACGGGACACCACTTTGTGTGATCCACAAATTGTTGTTCCGGGTCTGGGTGTAATTTGTGTCCGTGACTTGTATGTTTGTAAAGTCCCCCGCGACACAGGGCTTGGACCCTACTGCGGGAGTTGTCTTTTTATAAAAAAAAAAAAAAAAAAAAAAAAAAAAAATTTCATAAGTTTTCTTCTATTTCTATATATATCATAAAATTAGTGCAATTTTTGAACTCATCCTTCTCCTTCTCTTCCTTGCAACTCAGTGTGTTCTCAATTTGTGAATTAAACAAGAGTGTATGCTGCACGTGTCTCAAAATAATGCTTGTATACCAGGTGAATGGTCATCTTGAGCTGGTCTTCGCGTTAAGTGGGAAGCCAATGTCTTTTCTGTGTTTTTTGGAGGCTGGAAACCATTTGGAATAGGTAGTTCTTGAATACAGCTCGCATCAAACTCAAACTCAACTATCTTTATTTCGTAAAATCAGGTTAATGATTATGGAAAACGTCAAATTAATACATACTAAAAATTTTACAAATACAATAAATGCATTTTTGAAAGATAGAAAAATTTGAAATCCAGACTCAGGAATCGAACCCGAGACTTCCGTAGCCAAACCGGGGCCAGAAGCGAACCACCTATCTGGACTATGTTATTAGATTTCGAATTTTTCTATCTCTTGTTGCTCGCGAAATTTAGGCCTTCGCAGTGACATCTAGTCGTTAGTTAAGGAACTATCACGGCTTTTGTTATTGCTTCGTTACAGAGAGCATTTTAACAAATTATGATGTCGCAGGCCGAATATTGAAGTAATTTTTATAGGCATTTCTTGCCAATAACTTTACAAATACAATAAATGCATTTTTGAAAGATAGAAAAATTTGAAATCCAGACTCAGGAATCGAACCCGAGACTTCCGTAGCCAAACCGGGGCCAGAAGCGAACCACCTATCTGGACTATGTTATTAGATTTCGAATTTTTCTATCTCTTGTTGCTCGCGAAATTTAGGCCTTCGCAGTGACATCTAGTCGTTAGTTAAGGAACTATCACGGCTTTTGTTATTGCTTCGTTACAGAGAGCATTTTAACAAATTATGATGTCGCAGGCCGAATATTGAAGTAATTTTTTTATAGGCATTTCTTGCCAATAACTTTACAAATACAATAAATGCATTTTTGAAAGATAGAAAAATTTGAAATCCAGACTCAGGAATCGAACCCGAGACTTCCGTAGCCAAACCGGGGCCAGAAGCGAACCACCTATCTGGACTATGTTATTAGATTTCGAATTTTTCTATCTCTTGTTGCTCGCGAAATTTAGGCCTTCGCAGTGACATCTAGTCGTTAGTTAAGGAACTATCACGGCTTTTGTTATTGCTTCGTTACAGAGAGCATTTTAACAAATTATGATGTCGCAGGCCGAATATTGAAGTAATTTTTTTATAGGCATTTCTTGCCAATAACTTTACAAATACAATAAATGCATTTTTGAAAGATAGAAAAATTTGAAATCCAGACTCAGGAATCGAACCCGAGACTTCCGTAGCCAAACCGGGGCCAGAAGCGAACCACCTATCTGGACTATGTTATTAGATTTCGAATTTTTCTATCTCTTGTTGCTCGCGAAATTTAGGCCTTCGCAGTGACATCTAGTCGTTAGTTAAGGAACTATCACGGCTTTTGTTATTGCTTCGTTACAGAGAGCATTTTAACAAATTATAATGTCGCAAATTTTTCTATCTTTCAAAAATGCATTTATTGTATTTGTAAAGTTATTGGCAAGAAATGCCTATAAAAATTACTTCAATACTAAAAATTTTATAAAATTATGATTGTTAGAAAAAAAAAACAAAATGAGGTTAGGTGGCAGTTCCAAGTGTAAAGCTCATGAAAAGAAGCTTCCAAGAAACTCATGTGCCACTCTTTTAAAATCATCATGTTTTTCTTTACAAAAATAAATTTCATCATCCTTTCCCGAGTCTACGTATATGGGGCAGATTTAGTAAAGAAATTATGACGCATTACTTTGTATTTAACCTACAATTTACGATCCCCTGATTGTAGTGGGGTATTACACGCCTCAAAAATAATACCCTATGGTTTATTTAAACATAAAACAATAAAGTTCCATCAGACGAGCATTTCGTCAGAGCCCATTTGTTTTGAGTTTGTGAAACAGAACATGTAACAAAACGGTGACGTATAAATTTCAGTAGTGGATATTCTGTACCTATCATAAGTATGGACTGGATGCGGAAGGCACAGGACCTGAAATTGACAGGTACCTGCCATGATGTCATATGTCATACATTGTTATGGCATAGTTACAGCTTATAGCGTTTTCTTTTTTTAATTATTTTTAACTGCTAATATAACTAACCATACACCTCCCGTCTCCTCCTATATTCTTTATATAGCCTTCCTCGATAAATGGGCTATCCAACAGCGAAAGATTTTTTCAGTTTGGATCGGTAGTTCCTGAGATTACCGCGTTCAAACAAACAAACTCTTCAGCTTTATAATATTAGGATTGATTAGCGCACTTAAAACATACATACCTATTGTATAAGTAAGCTGGTACAGTGACATAAGCACGTTGATTATGAATGTCAAAAACAGCGGCACCAATAAGAATCCGTACTCATCCGTTATGGCTCGCACAATATCACAAAGTGTACAATACATGTGTGATATACGATTTAACGTAGCTACAGTAGATGCGGACAATTGTTCCGTTATACCTTAAAATGAAACATGTAATTAGTTACGTGATTTTATAGTTAAAGCTCCTTATCTATACATACGTAACAATAAAATAATGACTGTACAAAATCACCAGCTTTTGACGTGTACGTCTTTTTTTCTTTATTTCTTTAAAAAAAAGACGACTCCCGCACTAGGGTACAAGCCCTGTGTCGCGGGGAACTTTACAAACATACAAGTCACGGACACAAAGTACAACCAGACTCGGGACAACAATTTGTGGATCACACAAAGATGTGTCCCGTGTGGGAATTGAACCCACGACCTCTTGCGTAGCAGTCGGACACACTCCCACCGCGCCACAGAGGCGACATTTACGACGACTTAAAATTTGCTTTCATAGTGGAAGGCCATAAAGAAAACGGATGATAATAGAATCGGGGGATGCAGTTTAGTTCCCTAAGGCCTTAGCCCACGACGTTTTTCAACGCGCTAACGACGCGCGTTTTTGATTAGTGCGTTCTCTGCGCGTTATCAACACGTTTAAGCAGATTTTGTATTGGTCGTCGTTTTAAAAGCAGTACAAAGGTAGTAAGCAGAGTTGCCTCGAGCTACTTTATCGTAATATCACAGTCTAATACCTTTCTGTTTTACTGTGGAAATACTGTGATTCTAAATGGCTAAAGCTTTCTGCGCGATGTATCGCTACAAACACGCGTTTACAGCGCGTTTGTAGCGATGCATCGTGCAAAAAGCGCGTTTATATCGATGTATCAGGGATGTAGGCAAAGGTAAAAACATGACTTCAATGTTGCGTTGGATGATTGAAGCGTTCTACGCGCGTCGGCAACTTTAAAAAAGGCTCCGAGTTGTGGCGACTGTCCGCCACAACTCGGAGCCCGATTCCAAGACCGCTCCGCTTAAGACGATGCACCGCAGCCTTTGTATCGCCGGTGCAACTGCCCTCGAGCTTACACGTACCTACCGCACTACAGATCACGCACCGAATGCATGCGACGAATGCCACCAGTCGGCGCGCGCGGCGTCGGGAACATTCTACTGCTTATAGCTGTCGACACCACACGCGCGCGCTTAGCTTACTTGGTTTAATTTAATTGCTGTACTTATTTACTTTACTTATGTCTAATAGTTTAGTACTTATTTAATAAATCTGTAATCACAATCAAATTAATAACATCGTTCATTTCTATTCTCTCTCGCATCTATCATTCATTTCATCACATCTGCCACGCTTCATTAATAAATAAATTCTGCTTGCCGTTATTGCATACGGGTCCGATACCGTTTATGCAATTCAAGTTAGTGGTGTGTATAACACTCATCACTACACGCCGTATGCAGAGTCACAAACGGCTAAGATTATGCTGAAGGATTTAATTTAAGTTTATATTACGGTCAAATACAGTATGAACTTATTCTGAGGCATGTTTATTAAGTTACTAACGTTCGTCATGCATAGTTATAAGCAGTCCCTTCAAGCAGACGTTAAGTTGTATGTAGGAGCAAAGCACAGACGTGCATATTAGACAGAACTGAAGACAGGTTAGCTGCACAATTCCCATCATTATGTAATTAACCAAAAACAAACATTTCCAATATGCTGCAAAAATACATAAAAAATGATGTAATATATTTTAGCAACTCACACAACCCCATCCAATTTCAAACTAGGCAGAGCCTCTACTGTGGTAATCAGACAAATGATAAACAAGCTAATAGTTTTCTAAACACATACTAATTCTAGATAAATTAATTACACCCAGACACAGAATAAACCATTGTGCTCATCACACAAAGTTTTATCCTGGGTGGGGATCGAACCCACGACCTTTTGCGTAGCAGTCGGATACACTCCCACCGCGCCACAAAGGTAGTCAAAAAAAAAAAAAAAAAACCATCGTGCTCATCACACATAGTTTTATCTTGACTAGGGATCGAACCTCTGACTTATTTGTCTCGGTCACTAACGACTGGCCTACAGGCCAGTCAAAAAATCTTTTAGAGAGACCATCAAGACGCTTTTGTATTGATATAACTGTTGCCAGTGCACATGATTATATTGTAGGTACAAGTCAAAGAACTTATAATAGCTATTCTACAAGATTTGAGTTTGATATTAGATCCTCAAACCATTCTTATAAGAATGTTGCTATCTACTGGTGGTAATACCACGGGCAACAAAAACCTACGGAGTTCAATTTCTTTTATAACATAAGCATCGTTCACTTTTTATGGGGCATCTGCTATGCTCATAATTGCCGCTCACAATTGTTATTAGCCTGTATTTTTATTATTATTGACTCAATTTTCTTTGTCTGCTGCGACAAAAGGGCAATATTTTTGGAAGGAGTCTTACTCATATCATCATTTATGCTAAGTTCTGCCACACTGTCGCTGGCCACATTTTGTAGTGTCCTGTGGGTGATTCGTGTGGCCCAAAGACAATCTGGCATGCGGCAGACGTGACCAGCCCAGTCCAATTGACCATTATGAGTGCGAAGGCCAGTAATTTAATATTCCACGCTATCGTTTAATCTACCAAAAAAAATTATTCTGTACTTACAGTGTCCTGTCTTTATAATAATTATATATACAAATAAGCCATAATCCCAAAGTAACATCACGACGCCAGAGAGCCAAAAGCACAGGACAGGCACAAATATTTTCCACTCTCCGGAATTTTCTCGTTTATTGAGTTTGTTTAATTCTTTGTTTATCTGAAAATTTGTCGGAGTGAATGAAGCTACAATAATTAGGTACCCGACTACAGTGAAAGCTGCAAAGGAAGAGTTGTATGCATTTAGAAGTCTATGATATGTTCCATCATAGCGCTTAAACCACTCCACCGATTTCAGTGAATAAGATGTCAATCTATTTGTTATTAAGGTCTTAGTGACATAGGCTTAATTTTTTGCGGTATTTTAGCCACATTATGCCAAAAAATGGCACTAACTACTAAAGCTGTATTATTATTTTAAACGTTAAGCATCAAATGAAATGGCGCTTTGATCAAAGATCTTTATTTTTACGCATAATCACGCTTAAAGTCCTCCCGTACACATGAGCAGTCGCGGATGTCTCCACCCATTGCCAGTCTTCTCAAACTTGACAGCAGCTATTCTAAATAGTAGTAGTATTATTATTTTAAACGTTAAACATCAAATAAAATGGCGCTCTCATTCATTAAAAAAAATGGATTACTGCTTTGTTTGCAATAATACGGTAATCGCGTAGATAATCTCGTTAATATTGTCTGGGCTGTAAACAAAATAATTAGTTGGTGCCTTTAAAAATATACAATCTGAAAAGTATAAATATAATCAAAGCTTTAATTTAGTAAAACTTTTGCTTTCTCATATTTATGTAGTATTAACGTCAATTTATGCTACCGTCGTCAGTCATGTAGGTACTGTGGCTGGTAGGTAGACGTTGATCCACTTCTCTCACGTTAGACCTCATTGTAGTAGATGAAACTCATTAACAGAATAAAAAGAAAGAGATGTAATTCTAAGATTGCGAGTTTCATGGCCGACCCTTCAGGTCGTTAATTCTGAGTTGTTAATAAATGTGATATATATATAAAGTGAATTGATGTTGATAAGTATTGATGTATTTAGTAGAATTTCAAGTATAAATATTATATTAGCTTTGGGGAAATTAGTTCTAAGAAACACCCCCGGTACCTGCTCAAGAGCTGTGCTGATGGCAACAGTACTTACTTAGTGTGATTTGGATCATTGAAATTTGATAAGTTTTATTTTTAATCAAGGAGGCATATTATTTTAGTGAAAATTCGTTTACTATATTACTACTTAAAACAGTAGTAGTTCAGTACAGCTTCAAGTATGCACGACCATTTACAATATATCATACAAGCGACGTAGCTAATAATTACCTTTGAAATTCGCATTAGGCTGTTGATCAAATGTTGCATCCTCTTCATGCCAGTGAAAGACCACATTAGCCCCACCGCTATTACTAGTATCGCAATGAATACTCTCCCGAATTGGTCCAACAAATTGTAAGAACGCAACATATGTATAGATACCAAGGATGACACTGAGATCATGTCTGCGATAAAGAAGATTTATATAATCAACCTGTCATGATTTGTTCCTACATACACCCATGATACGACGTAATCAGTTCTTGAAACATGGGTTTAAACATGTACCTATGTCCCATAATTTGTTTAGCACAAAGAGTTTTTAAATTATCAAAAATGTATGCTTCGTATAATTTAGTGCAAATATTGGCCAGTATTTGACTCCTTTACAGCCCTTGCATCGTTTGTCATCGCCATTTGTTTAATAAAAGATAAAAGGGACCATACATTTAATTTAATACATAAAATAAGATCTTTCTCACGCATAATCACGCTTAAAGTCCTCCCGTACACATGAGCAGTCGCGGATGTCTTGATTCTCCACCCATCGCCGGTCCTCTTAAACTTGACAGGAGCTATTCCCGCGATTCTCGATATATACAGTATGAAGCGCAGAGTCCCTGGTATTTCACATTCAGTGTAAATAGTCTCCATCTTTCTTAAAAACTATTTATTAAAGGCATTATTTATTACAACGATCAACTTCGTATAACAAAGTTACTCATATTTTAGACAGTAAATCTAATTATAAACAACGATTGCTGTCTTTATTCACCATGCCTTTAACTACCTACCTAAATATTAATGATGATTATGATTGACGCGTTCGAAGAATTTCCAAAATACACACCTAACATAAACGTGATTAATCATACTAGACAATCTTAACAAAGACATATAAAACAAAAATAAATCAAGTACAATGGATTTCACAATACAAAATGGATAAGAAGTACAATCACATCTTATC
Source organism: Herminia tarsipennalis (assembly GCA_945859575.2). Lineage (NCBI taxonomy): Eukaryota > Metazoa > Arthropoda > Insecta > Lepidoptera > Erebidae > Herminia > Herminia tarsipennalis. The sequence continues at coordinate 23,004,897 of OX243834.2, read as the reverse complement.
CACTTTGTATTATGAAATCCTCAACAGGCACACGTTCTAACGAACGTGGGCCTTTTTTTTTAAGGGTAACTAGCCATGTGGGATTGTGGACCCACATTACTAGCAAGCAATCCTGTTAAAGAGGCATTACGCCAAGCGCTTCCGAAAATATTAGGCATTTAGCGTTACTCACACAGCGACACGGCCACCCGCCATCTACCTACCGTCTACCTCTCACTCACACAAATATATATATATATATATATATATATATATATATATATATATATATATATATATATATATATATATATATATATATATATATATATATATATATATATATATATATATATATATATATATTTTATATATATATTATACATGCATATAAACGCGGGACAAAATAAAGTCAATTATTCGTTCCTAAAAAATGATGATTAACTTAACACTTTTTTTAATATAATAATATAATAATACCTTGGGACAACTCACACAACGCCATCTGATCCCAAACTAAGCAGAGCTTGTACTATGGAAACCAGACAACTGATAAACATACTTATATATTTCTAAATACATACATATTATAGATAAATAACACCCAGACACAGAATAAACCATCGTGCTCATCACACAAAGTTTTATCCTGGGTGGGGATCGAACCCACGACCTCTTGCGTAGCAGTCGGATACACTCCCACCGCGCCACAGAGGCAGTCAAAACTTTGTAATAAGCGCGTGAAAATCGCGTAATATTCTCCCTGTATAACTACGCTCCCCAGTACTGTTAGGGAGCGTAGTGTGAAATCACGTGTAATTTTCGGCAAGTGTAAGTAACACCTTGTTTACCTGGGCGATATCACCTGGGTGCAATGATTCCAAGTTGATATGAGGACACTAGTTATATCCACTTGTTCACCCAGGTGAAAAATGGGGAATAACTCCCTCCTCCTTTCGTCATGCGAACGACTCACACTTGAACGATTTCACACACGTTTCCAAAATAATACACGTAATGTTGGATAGGGGAGGAAAAAGGGGTCAAAAAGTGGCTAAAAACATTCGCGTGATTAATGGACGGGCCCTATATGTGATTTTGTAACGAATGCCATTTAAAACACTAGCTGACCGGCGCAACTTCGTCTGCGTCAATTTTGTCCCGTTTTTGCAACATTTTTCATTGCTGCTCCTATTGGCCGTAGCGTGATGTTATATAGCCTATAGCCTTCCTCGATAAATGGGCTATCCAAAAGTAAAAGAGAGTTCCTGAGTTTTTCAATTCGATCCAGTAGTTCCCGAGATTATCGCGTGCAACCAAACAAACAAACCCTTCAGCTTTATAATATTAGTGCGAAACAGTTATTTTTATTAAAAAAAAATGCCAATAAACGATATTCGATGTGGTAGGGTGTTTCCTAAAGGGGCCCAAAATTTCTATATTTTTTTTTGACAAGGCGCAACGTTTTCGAAATACGAGCAATTAATAATAATAATAATAATAACCATTTATTTCAGGCTATTAAGGCCCATATCATAAAAATAATAGGTACATAAAAAACTTAATAAACTAATACATAATTTAAACTACAATTACACAAATACGTAACATAAAAACAATCAACTAATACATAATTAAAATTATACACGACACTGGGATTGAGACAGCGGCGGCGTCGTGTTTCGCTGCATGGTGTCACGTAACCTTCCACGAAAACGTCGGTACGCGACACCCTTCGGCCAGAAGTCCTCCTTCATAGAGATGTTCACTGGGAACTCGCACCATGAATGATTTGAAGTTGACGTCATGGCGCGACTCCAACTTCTCCATACTCAAGGTCCACTTCGTCTTGATCTGGAGGTATTCCGCAAGTTCCTCTGCCTTTGTGGTGTGACGCAGACGAGACACATATAGCTGCGTCGTTGCTATTGCCGGACGCAGCAGCATGTTAGGTCGGAAGCATCATACTTCCGCTGCACATCCGCGAGGCTCGCCTTTAGAAAGACTATGTCTTTCAGCAGGCTGGTGATGTCGACGTGATCAAAGGTTACGGGAGGGAGGTTGTTAAGGTCCTTCGCCACAAATGTAGGCACGTCGTCAGGATCGGTCTCCTTCAGCAGCGTGATGACTTCCGCTAGACTTTTCTTAATCCCATCGCGACGATGAGACACCATCTGGGTGGTCTTATTCAGAACGCCGTAAAGTAGCCGCTTGGCTGCAGCTATGTCGTCCTCACTGAAGTTCGTGACGCAGATCTGGACAGCGGACACCTCGTCCATCACGTCCAGTTTCTGCTGCAGAAACGCCAGCAGCTCGTTTGCCACGAGCTCGTTGCTCATGGTTGCAAACTAGCGACGGCTCGCGTCGCGCACAGCGTGTAATGGTTAGTCACACATAAAGTCCGTCCGCGTTGAACGCGGCTGACTGTAGACTGAGAGAGAGAGAGAGAGAGAGAGAGAGAGAGAGAGAGAGAGAGAGAAGAGAATGAAAAAAATATGTGTTCTAAATTGAGAACTAGATTCGGGTACAGGCTATCGATAGGCGGTACCCGAGCTATCGATAGCCGGGACCCAACCTCACTGGCGGATCCATCCAAAATTAAAAGAAACAATACACAGTCAAACATATCAATTTAACATTAGCCGCGTAGTATGTGTCACAAAGTGTACCAAATAGGACCCAACTCAGCATCCGTTAGACACCGAAAAAGGGAGGAGTCAAAAACATCACGTGATTGATAGATTATGAACTTCAATAATCCATTTACAAGCCGTTTGTTGATCGATTTAAAATAAATGTGTGTGATTTGTTTTTATCGTAATATCGATTTTAAATATAGTACGAGCAACATCATGAAACTTCTCCAATATATTCACTACTGAGTAGTTCTGCTGACCATCTATGATTAAATCTTTATCATCTATTCGATTTCACCAGATTACTGTGTTCGAGAGTAAGGTGTCGTCCATAAATCACGTGATGATTTTTTAGCCACTTCTTGACCCCCCCACCCTTCACCTTTGGCGGGGTTTTGTGCAATCAGTCCAACAGCAGTTAAGTGTGAGTCTCGCATGACGAGAGGAGGGGGGGGCATTGATTCAATGCCGGTCAATTCTGAGGAATCACAATCCGAAAAATAAATATACGTGTTTTCTCACTGTACCCCTTCCCTCCCCCTGATGATCTTTCGTGATTTTTTCGAACCCCTCCGTCGTCGAGCCTCAGGGCGACTCAAGGACGACCCCTATCGGATACTATAAAATATATGCCTTTAGTATTTGAAGAGTTCCCTCCAACCTCCTTTCAAAGTTGGTTAAAATAAACCAAAACCATTGATAATTAGAACACTCCTCCCCCCTCCGCTATCGGCGTCGTGCGAACCACTCAGCCGGCGGTATTTATGTTCTTTCTATACTGCCCCCCCTCCTCCCTCTTTCACCCTCAAAATACTTCAACCGCCAATATATTTTTCTCGTTCTCGTAGTCTGACAAAATTGTGAAATATTGACAATCATATATTTTAGTCAACCAACCAATAAAAAATATTCAAAGTGAAATTGACTTATTGACTTACCACCTATTTCCATTTTATTTGCACGACTGTGTAAATAGACATTGTGTACATACACACTTTAATTACGGCGTCGACTCGCCGAACGGAGTGACGTGCTCCCTCTAAATTCCCGCGGCAGACTGCCGAATGCGCTAGTCCGGTTCGCTTCGTAATAATTATATTAATAAAATTTATTTGCATAAAATGTGATGGTTACAGAGATGGTATTGTACAATTAATTATGAGCAAGACACATTCCGCCATATCACAATAGAATGCAAAAAATTTATAGGGTTTTTGACTTTAAATCAAGACATGAAGTATTACTACAATTACTGAAACATTTACTTAATACTAAAACATACACAAACCGGTACTTAATAATAAAAAACGGTATGTAAAAAATATGTATAAAAAACAGTAACATTTTAGATAATTTATTATAAGTAGCCTTGCCAATATTTCAATGCAATTTGTAGTGATAGGAATGAGTTGCATTTGTTTTTATAAATTCATCTGCAGAATAATAACTCTGTTCAATTAACCATATCTGCAAAGTAGAACAAAATTTATGATAGGGCAAGTTTATAATATTTAAAGAAAAGAAAAGAAACAAAAAAGAAAAGAAATATTTATTTTGATAACCGGTTTTTAACCGGATTTACCGGTAAAGAATTAAATATAAGAGGTGCCATATACACGCAACTCACTCAAAACATCTCTTTTCGTGGCACCGGCATTTTTGCAAATGGGAGTGGGTGATTTTTCGTTTATTAGTGTTGTCTTTAATTTCAAATAGTACAAATTTGGCTACTTCATAAATAAATATTCCAGGGACAGTTAAAAGATTTTGTGACTTAAGGGGCTAACACGCGGCAAACGCGTCTTTTTAACTCGAAATGCTGAAGAATCTACGGATTATACCGCTAATAAAAAAATACCACCAATAAAATCACTCTCTGTTCCTGTTCATCTTAATTAAACACAATTTTAAATTACTTGCTACATAGTAAATAAAAAAACATTTTATGAACGTCTTTTTATTCCCATAGCGTGCAATGCCGTGTCAAGGAAAAATGCGTCAATAAATATATTTACACCATCGGATAGGAAATAAAAAAATATGCAAAATATTTTTAGAACCAATATTAACCAGATAAACAAACTTAGGTATATATTTCTAACTAAATACATATTATAAATAAATAGGTATGTACCGTTCACGCATACAAACAAAATGGTTTTACAAATAAAATGCGCTTCATCTACGCTTTTTTTGTTTGTTTGTTTACCTACTAAAGAGCTGTAAGCCATTTTCTAAATATTTTTAATATGTTTATGACACTGCCCCCTGTTGAAAGTGCTCGTCCCAAACATCGTTAGTGTCTCAATATTTCGCCAGTCGCTTAATATGCACGATTTTCACCTTGTTTATTATTCGGTAGGTCACATCGTTGATCTTTGTGATCATTTTATATGGGCCTTCCCTCCCACCGAGCTTGCTATTTCTGAGACTTTCCGATTCATTGCTGCAGGTTATGCAGCCACATCAGCATTCTTTTTTCAAATCCAGGATTTTGCCTTCCGGCGTCTCTGTAATTTTTAGGCTGTTTTTCCGCACGTAATCATGTATATCGTGCATTCGTGTTTGCAACTTGGAGACATAGTCGTTTAAGTATCTGGAAGTGTTCTGGTAAGTTTAATCCACTAGTAGGCAAATCTCTTCCGAAATTGACTTTAGCCGGTGTAAATCCGTGTAGTGCGTTATATCGATACCAGTCCCGCTGGTGATCTATAACTACTTTAGTTAGATGGTTCTCCAGTGTCTAGTTGAATCTTTCCACCATACCGTCGGATTGTGAATGTCTTGCAATCATGCACATTTTATTTGAACGTTGTTTTTAATAATATATGGGATTGTTCTTGGCTCGAATCATCCAAGTGTCCGAGTTATCATTAACTGGAAACATTAACGCCGCCAGGGAGTGCCACACTTTAGTTGCTTGCATAACAAATGTAAAAGCATACCGCTTTGTGCGACAGATGGGTAGCTTGCAGTACTATGGCTATGGCGGGATCAGTGCATGGAGTTTTGTGAACACTTCGCGTCGTATAATCTGTAGAACACTGACAAGCAGGCCACATTACGCCGATGTTGGAAGCTGTGGACCTTTTTTCAGTCAACGCTTCGTCGTTTATAATCCCAATGGCTCTAGTGAGGCTAGTTGGTACTTAGCCGAGCCATCCCACAGGTGACAGCAGTACTCCATGCAAGAATGGACTTATGCTTTATATAAGTTAAGAAGCTGTCCTGGTAAGAAGTACCACTTCATCCGGTTTAGGATGCCCAGTTTCCGACGTGCACTTGAGCACTGTGTGATGTGCACTGTGACGTCAATTTACTATACAGCGACGCCGAAGAAAAAAATTTTTTGAATGTAGTTATATTTGTAAATTGAATATTCAATTATCAATTAAATTAAGGGGGCGTCGATTATCAAGCCAAATGTCATCAAATTTTACCTCGGGGGGATGGGGTCTTGGCAAATCTCACGTAGTTTTTTTTTTAATTGGATTAAAATGAGTAAAGTTAACTTGTTTTAATACAATTTCTTTCATTACTTTTGAGCAATTGGGTATTTGACTACTATCAAAATAAAATATTTTAAAATAACCAGGAAAAATATGTCTTAAAGTGTTCTAAAAAATATGTTCATTTATTAATTTAATGTGTTACTTAATTTATAATCATAAAGAGAAACACTGAAAGTAAATAATTTGACCATAGAAAACGTGACATCTAATGCTAGCATTCCATACAAATCAGTACAGAGCGGCTCGTTTTTGACGTTTCTTAAAAAGAGGCTGATTTGACTTTAGTCAAATACCCTTTTCTGACATTTATTGCTATCCCCGTCATGTGAGCGACTCACACTTGACCAGTATTGAGTCAAAAGTGTAATCTATGTGAGATTAGAAAGGGGGAGGGCGTCTAAAATCACCTCACACAAATGTATGTATAAGTAGTTATATATTTATAAATATAACTTTTTTTTTGTTGCGTATTTTTTATACAGGGTGTAACAGAAAGGTGTGGTCAAATTTCAGCAGCGGATAGGGTATGTTGTCAGTATTGCACATACCATGGTCCCATAGCTGATTGCATTATTATTACATAGTTACAGCATATTTCTTTTTGTCAAAATTCAGTAGCGAAAGGCGTATGCCATAAGAATTATACCTCCGCTGGTACAAAATTCGATTGGATTATTATGGCATAGAACTTTTTAAGTCATACTTTTTTAAATTTATAACTTTTTCATTCATAAATAAACAATTGAAAAAATAATAAATATTTTTTAGGGTACTCCGATTTTGATAAAATTATGTATGTGCACTTAGTATCATGGGCGCATACCAACCCTTTAATATGACCACACCTTTCTGTTACACCCTGTATACATTTGTATTTATTTTCTATTTTGTAATTATGTAGGTATATTGGTAATTTTATCAAAATAATAAGCACTTGCCACCCTTTTCTCTTCACTACCCAAAGGTTGACTTTGAATACCTCAAACATTCTGACAGTATAATTTCTATTGCAAACAAATCGAAGACTGGATTTGAGTCCAAGAGTACGTTAAGTTCTTCGAGCAAGCGAGGTAACTTGAATGTACCGATAAGATCTCAATTACTTGCTTTTTGCTAAATAAGCAATAAATAATAATAAATTGTATACTCTTAAAAGTAAGTTACCTCTGTGATCGATACCACACTCAGACTGCCTCAAACAGCCGTCAGACTTATAAATACATTATAATTCTATTTATTGGTTACGCGTTATAATCTGAATTCAGTAATGTTTTCGGTAGGTTTATTCCCAGTGAAATTTTCATTTTTTTTTTATGTATTGTCTTTGGTTTATTTCTAGTTGCTTACATGCTCTCAGTCAGAGTACCTTTTTTTTTTTTTTTTTTTTATAGATGGTAAATCATCATATGACTTCTCCCGCTGTGGGCACGAGCGGGAGGGCATGTCAGACTCCTACTGACTAAAACCCATCTGTGTTCCTTCTTTCGCCCTGGTGTTCCGGGAGCACGGTAACTCTTTCGAACGATCCCGCACTCCCGGTAGGCGCCGGCCCAATGGGGCCCCGTCACTTGCTGACACCTCTTTAAGGCGCGCGTGGAACACTAGCGCGCCGTCGACCCGGCCTAGTCCTAAGCTGGACGGCAAGCTACCCACTGCTCGTCGTCCTCAGGCCTGCGCCTAGGGTGGCCGGATGTCGTCCCTTGTCACCCGTCGCCCGGGGCGTATCGCGGGGCGGCCGGGGCGTGAGGACCGTCTGTCTCTCACGCGTTCCGCCATCTCCTTTTGCAGCATCACCTCCTCGCAAAAGGAGACGACTGCCTCCCATTCCCTCTCACTCCGCAGCATGGCTCGAATGAGCCCCGGACGCGAGAGGTCACCACCACCGATTGCTACCACAAGGGCAAGTCGCTGCTTGGCCCACAAGCGGGGCACACCTCCACCGTATGCTCCACCGTGTCCTCCGGCCGGTCACCGCAATAGTGACACCCAGGAGTTTCCTCCAACTTAATGCGATGCAGGTACCTCCCGAAACACCCGTGTCCGGTGAGTACCTGCGTCAGGCGGTAGGTGAGGACGCCATGGCGCCTCTCCAGCCACTCCTCAAAGAGAGGACTTACCGCCGCTATCGCGGAGTGGCCTGCTTGTGGCTCAGTCAGTCAGAGTACCTAAGACTTACTTTTATCGCACAACATTGGTTAAGCGTGCCATAAAAATAAGTATTTACAAACCGCGAAGTTCCTTGAAAAGTTAATAAGGGCACGAATTATGGATTATTATATAAAATAAATAATTTATTTTACAATATTGTCCTTTGTGAATCGACCACAAAATCTATGATTTGTTTATTTTTCACATGTTTATATAACTGTGGACAGGAGTATGTAATTACTTAATAATGGTTAATGATACATGGTTTATTTGTCTTTGATGGCAGTTATGATTGTCTAAATTGTACATAGGTACAATTTAGTCAATCTTATCTGCCATCAAACACAAATAGGTACTTAAAAACAAACACATCCATCAAAAACAAATGAACTATTTATCATTAGTGCTAGCTATTAGCTAGTCTCAAATATACACCTGAATATCGAAAACTGTATTGAACGTGACAAATATAGTCGTCAAGTATTGTTTCAAGTAGCTGGCAATCGTACTTCTCACTATCATTCATCTTTGTTTTGTTATTATTTAATATTAAGTTACAAATTATCATTTAACTAAATCAACCTCTCGCTTCAGTTTCTAATAGCCTTACTCATAAAAAGATTCCAAATTGAATCTATAAAGGAAACCGTGACAAAATTATATAAACAAAATGCTTCGGAGTATTTTAATAATATTAATAGTCATCTTTATTTGCAGAATAAGTAACATTCGTCGTTTTACAATTTACAAATTACATCTATAATCTAGTAGATTTTCCTAGCTAGGCTAATAAGTAGCCTGTAATAAGTAGTAACAGTTCCCGATCCCTCAAATGATGGTTAGTAATATTTAAGTATGTTAAGTTATTAATTTTGTATGTGTATGTGTGTAGGAGTGAGTGCGTATGTATGTGTGATGTGTGGGTGTGGTGTGTGTGTGTGTGTGTGTGTGTGTGTGTGTGTGTGTGTGTGTGTGTGTGTGTGTGTGTGTATGCGTGCGTGCGAGCGCGTGTGTGTGTGAGTGAGTGTATGTGTGCACGTGGGCGCGCGCGCTTCTGTGTATATATGCGTGTGCTTTGGTGTAAGTGGAAAGGACTTGAATAGGTGCGTGTGTGGTACGATGTACAAACTTCAGATCAAATAATATTCTGTTTCGTTATATGTTTTGTTTTGGAGGAATAAGTGGACAGTATTTTTGGAATTATGATCAGATAAAATATTTAGGTTTTGAACAGTTTTGTTTATTTTATTGTAAAGCAATAAACATAAAAAAAGATAACCGTGTTTGTCTTGTGGACGTTTATTTAAGTACTTCGTAGGGGGCTGTGTCTTTGTGTGGGCTTTGTCATGTAATTGTTTGTAGGATATAGTGTTGGCGTAAGCTGAGGACGTTGCAATATTTGTATAGTTGAGCCGTTGGATAAAAATTATCACACAGATAAAAATTAGTAACTAAACGGGTTTGGTTAAAATCTTGATATCTGCTCAGAAATAGATTAAGAACCGATTTTTTTATAATTTGACTTCTGAAAGGGTGAATAGGAGATCTCAAACTTTTAGCGAAACTAAAGTTAAAGTAGGTGAAACCCCAGAGAAAAGCTACTGTATAGCATAGACTCCGCGAATCATAACTAACCGGCTCTTACAGCACTACTTCCAAATTATATTAAATCTATTGAAAAAGTATCGTTTATTTCCTGATATTATCAAATCATTTCTTCAGTACATCGTATTGTTTACAAATAATATTCATAACATTGTTCCCTTTAATCCAAGAACTCATTCTTAATGGAATCAATTTTCCTGTAGGTATTTTGTCACATAAAATGGAGATAACATACTCTGAGTGCAAAATATCAGGTACTCTATACGTCATATTGTGTATATCAAGATTCATGGGAATAGCTCCTCTCAAGTTTGAAAGGACACAAGATGGGTGGAGAGTCAAGACGTCCGCAGCTGCCAATATATACGGAAGGGCTTTAGTTGTAATTGTATGTAAGTAATAGTCTTTTTTCTTTGGCCAGTGTTCTTAGATACGTGACGTTCTAAAAAACAAACATGGTGGCTGTGAAATGTCAAAATAAAGATGTGTTACAAAAAAAGTTGTCTGAAACTGACAAACTATATGCGCTTATTACACTACACTAAATTAGGGACCCTAAACCCTTAAAAAGAGAGGAGTTATAAGAGTTTTGAGATCTGTCGCCCTAAATTACCCTTACTCGTGTAAGGAACCCTCTGGGGCGAGTAATGGTTTACTCTCTTACAGGGGTAACTCGGGAAATTTTCAATCTTGACGCGGAGGTTGATTTGTTTTTCTCATTATTTGCGTCATTAGTTGTAATATTATACTCTTTAAAGCATGTCGATCCGAAAAGAATATCGCTGCGGCTATGTCTTGTTATAATGAATGCATATAAGGAAACTTCTAATGTACACATCATCTATAATTTTTTTTCGCCTTTTGTAGCAATGTAAGACAACTCATAGTAAAATGCTACAATGTTTTCGTCTGATTTCTTTTATATATTTTTTTTATTTTGAAACTAATTTCAATTATTCTGCTAAATTACCAAAGCATAATCATACTAATATTATAAAGGCGAAAGTTTGTGAGTATGTGAGTGTGTATGTTTGTTACTTCTTCACGTCTAAACGGCTGGAGGGATTTTAATAAAATTTGGTATGGAGTTAGCTGACACCCTGGATTATCACATAGGCTAATAAACTGCGGGTAACACCGCGGGGCACAGCTAGTAAAATATAAAGCGTGACCTGATAATATGATGCTATGAATGGTTTTTTATCTTAATCGTTTTAGAAAACTATATCATAATATACAAATGACTATACAAATCGTTTAAAGCTGTCTTATGAAAACATCGATGGACTCAGCCAATCTATTAAACGTGGGCATTTTGATATTCTCCCGTTTTAATAATGTTTTTGTACCACTTCCGGAAAACGGCTTCTTGCGGTTTTTTCAGCTTCTGTTACACGTGTGGAGTATTATATTAGAAATATTGAATTAAGTAGCAGTTTATACAAGACACCTATGCTCCAAATTTCATCAATATCCATTATGTATTTTTTGAGTAAAATACCTGTGACATACGGACGGATAGCCAGACAGATGGGGACCAACATGACGAAACTATAAAGGTTCCGTTTTTGCCATTTTGGTTACGGAACCCTAAAAACCTTACTTATTAAAAAAAAAAAAAAAAATGTTATTTTGAAGGCACTACAATTTATTTCCAATGTAAGAATCTAAATTAATTTATCACTCTCTTTGCCCTCTTATCACTCTATTTCTTTCTGCTAAAATCATTATGAACAACTTTAATGTTTTATTCAATGTTCTAGGTACGCTCTCAGTTTTGTCCGTGGTCTCTGCAATATTCATTCGCTCGTTCAATGACGCCATCGTCACCTTGATAGTCGAATTTGTTGTAATTGTCACTGTGATACTGTTAGTATCCGTGGGGCTGGCAGGCTCGTTCACCGGCATGAAGAGGATGAAACATTTCATAAACTACCAAGCTCTTATTTCAAAGGTAAGGATGATGTGAATCCCGATAAGACTTTAAACAATAAGTTGATCTGTTTTGAGTGATAGGGATACAAATTATAACGTCGTATACAAGAAAAATTCTTGACTGATTTTTAGATAAACATGGAACTTAATAAAATATTTACACAAGAAAAACCGAAAGAATGGAAGACGTTTGTACCAGTCATGTGTTTATGGGTTATCGGCAACTTGATGTTATTAATGGATTTAATTTTAAATGTTATTAGCAAGATCTTTGAAAATGGACATAGTAAGTAGGTTGAACTTTTAACTAAGCTGAATCGCTTTTTTCTAAAAGTGGTCTAAGATTAAAGACCGGCGAACATTGTGATCAAGCTTTTTAACATTTCTGGAAAATTGATTAACGTGCAACATGGCATTTTAAGTGCCAATCAATGTTTAATATGTTGAAATAATATTATTTGATATACAGCCAAACATATATAAATATAAAGTTAGTAATAATATAGTAATCATAAATAGCTAAAGTTGTATCCTTATACTTTAGCATTTATTAGTAATTTTGAAGGATTTAATTGCTGACAACATTGATTGGGCGGAAATGCATTTAAATCTGGTGATAACATGTCAATTATAAACTTCCGTTCAGGTTTTATCATCACTCTGTTGTTCAGTGACGAAATTGTTTTTTACAAAACTACAATTACAAGAATCAAATGTCTTCACCGACATAAAATGGCGACCGTTAGACAGGCCTTGAGCATCGCTATACTAAAGTAGTGACTCGGGACTCACAATTGTACAAAATAATGAATTTGTATCCACGCTGCCACAGTTGCGTTAAGTTATCATAATTCTGTGACTTAATAAATCAATATAAAAATATAGTTTTCCATTTGGGTGACATTGTCCATACCTAGGCTGAATAGGTAGCGATTCGCCATTGAATGCAACGTAATTATTTTACGTAATAAGTTTATCAGTTCTAAATTTCAGTCTTCAAAATAATAAGAAAGTTAATAATTTTAAATTAATTTCATTATTTTTATGCTGGCAGACCGCAATTGCCGCCATATTGTAATTTCTATCCAACAACTTTTTCACGTTTTTGACAAACAAAAATATTTCCACACGGATTTTTGGTTGTCATCCGTCCGTTTGAGGTTGTGTGTCATTGGGCCTAAGTGAGCGGCCTACGTAATAAATTCATAATAAACAACTCATTGTTTACCCGCTTGACTGGATTCCTGTAAGTCGAGCGCGAAGCAAACACTGCCATACCATCCTTTACTGGAACCATTTCGCCGCATTTTCAGGCCCCTATTTGAGAACCTCTGGATAATACCAGAACGCGGAAATTTTCGTCATCTAGTAAGCTAGAAAATTACACCTAAAATAAAAAAAATCAAGTCCGTAGGTAATTTAGTTCCGAACTTAAGCGAAAGCAAAGTTTCGCATTTATGACACTCACTCACTCACTCACTCATGATCAACAGAATAAAACTAGTACTTCCCATAAACTCAGAGAGCTGAAATTTGGTACAGAGTTAGGGTTTAATGGCCACATAAAGGGGAAACTATAAAAACTAGGATAATCGAAGATCTGGAGTACCTGGTGACCCTTATTTGAAAACACAAGAGCCCAACCAAACTATTAAAGATCGATATACCGCCTTTACAAAAAATATTCAACTTTGTTTGCCTCTTCATTTGATGTCAAAAATCGAAGGTCTGAAGTTTCTGAAGAAGAATCCTCAGCTTGTCTTACTTTATTTAATTGTTATTTAGTACTCTTAGTTTTCTAGATAATAAAAAAACTACTCCTAAAAACAAAAAAATGTGAGTCTGAAGCCTTGAACGATTGGAAAATGGCTTGCCCAAATGTTGATTTTCCCTGCAACCTGTTCTCCCAGAGGCAGTGGGATTGGCCGCTCTGCAGTTCAATAAGGCAGCATCTATTAAATATTTTTTCTAGTCCTACAGAGTGAGCCCGCCTACTGGCTGTGGGTGAATGGGAATCGGGCATCTGGTTGCAGGCTCTTCCTTCGTCCAACTTAGGTACAAAGTTGGACTATACGACATTTCGCATCGCTGCATGCCTTCGTTTGGGTGTCCAATGTGTTTCTACTCATCGATGTCACTATGGAGAAAACGTGTGCGGCCTCGGATACCATGGCCTGTCGTGCAGCAAGAGCGCAGGTCGTATATCCCACGACGCAAGAATCAATGATATAATCCGACAGGCTCTTGTCACCGCTGGCGTGCCAGCTGTGATCGAACCAATTGGTTTGATGCGCATTGATGGTAAGAGGCCGGACTGTAAATCTTTGTTGCCTTGGAGGATGGGTCGGCCCTTGGTATGGGATGCAACTTGCATCGATACCTTGGCGCCTACCCATCTCCCAAGCACGGCAAATTGCGCCTGCGCTGCTGCTGTACCCGCTGAGAACCTCAAACAGCGTAAATACAGTAATCTGGTTGGGGATTATATATTTGAGCCGTTTGGGGTTGAGACTCCAGGTCCGTGGGGCCCAAGTGCACACATATTATATAAGGAAATTTCCCGACGTCTTATCAGTGACTCCCGTGACCAGAAGGCTGGCCTTTTCTTTGCTAAAGAATTAGCATTGCCATCCCACGTGGCAATGCTGCCAGCTTTCTGGGAACGTTACCTGTTGACATCGATGTGGAGGAATTCTTTGACGCCTAAACGGTTTTGTCATTTTTTTTTATTCTGTAAATATCTTGTATAAATGGATAGAGTAGTTTATAAAAAACAAAAAAGTAAATTTTAATTATAGTTTATAAAATACGGACTCTCAAATTCAGCATGTTCTATAACAAAAAAATACAAAACTTGGAGTTGTTTCAAAATTCATCCATAAATCCACAAGCTTCAAGCACATTAGGCTTGGGATCCTATGAAGTAAATGATATAACTCAAGGTGAATCTGGGCAATGGTTGTCTAAATAAAACATGTTTAGATTTTAAATAATTTAGATATTTATTTATGCATTTGCAAACTATAATTCATATTGAACGGTATTCAAATCTAAATAAACTTAATAGAATAATTTCTTTTGTCAAAAAATTTTGCTGCAATAAACGAAATCCCAATATTAAACAGTTTTTTGCCTTTAAGTGACTCTAAGTTAGATAACTCATTTCATTATTTTTGTCGCCTAGCTCAATATAAATGCAATGAATTTGAACGTGTGTCTCTATCTGACTCTGCAAGTTCTACAAACATTTAATTTATATTTTCACCGGCCTACATTTCTCACTTCGGCGACACTTGGGAAGCTGGGGTGAATACAGCTAAACATCATATAAGGAGAGTCGTGGGTTTCCATTTTGTTGGCTCAGGTGGAAGCAATTTATACAGCTATCTATTGTCCCCTAGACATTTTTTTATAGGCAGGCCCCTACGGTCACTGCCTGGACCTAATTAAAAAAATCAGCTATACTATTGGACGCCTTGGCAGCGCTCACTGCAGAGATATTACAGCGTTGAAGTACAAATCCTTCAACGGGTAGAAGGATGTTTGGTATACAGCCAAACATATATAAATATAAAGTTAGTCATAATATAGTATTAGTTATTAGTTTGCCATTTGTTAGTAATTTTAAAGGATTTAATTGCTAGCAACATTGATTTGCATCTCGTCAGTGACAAAATTGCTTTTTACAAACTTACAATTACAAGAATCAAATGTCTTCACCGACAAATATTTTTTCTAAATTTTGCAACGGATTTTAATGCAGTTTCATTATCATTCAGATAATTTCTTACCGATGCATGGTTCGTGCATATTAAGTACTAGCTGTCCGGCGCAATTTCGCATGCGTAAATTTTCCCCGTTTTTGCAACATTTCTCATTGCTGCTTGGCTCTTATTGGTTATAGAGTGATGTTATATAGTCTATAGCCTTCCTCGTTAAATGGGCTATCCATTTTTTTTTCAATGTAGTTCCTAAGATTACCGCGTTTAAACAAACAAACTTTTCAGCTTTATAATATTAGAGTAGATACACCTAATATGCATGAACCATTGGTAAGAAATTACTCTACTATCTATACAGATATACTATAAAGTCCGTATGAAGCCGAGCGGACCACTAGAAGAGCATACATCTTCATTCATCTAGGCTACTAGACTAATCGAGAAATGGGCAAGAATAATAATCTCTTTTATCATAAATTTCCATTTATGTACCAACATACTTGTAAGGATTCCATACAAATACAATAAATGCATTTTTGAAAGATAGAAAAATTTGAAATCCAGACTCAGGAATCGAACCCGAGACTTCCGTAGCCAAACCGGGGCCAGAAGCGAACCACCTATCTGGACTATGTTATTAGATTTCGAATTTTTCTATCTCTTGTTGCTCGCGAAATTTTTAATCTATCTTTCAAAAATGCATTTATTGTATTTGTAAAGTTATTGGCAAGAAATGCCTATAAAAATTACTTCAATATTCGGCCTGCGACATCATAATTTGTTAAAATGCTCTCTGTAACGAAGCAATAACAAAAGCCGTGATAGTTCCTTAACTAACGACTAGATGTCACTGCGAAGGCCTAAATTTCGCGAGCAACAAGAGATAGAAAAATTCGAAATCTAATAACATAGTCCAGATAGGTGGTTCGCTTCTGGCCCCGGTTTGGCTACGGAAGTCTCGGGTTCGATTCCTGAGTCTGGATTTCAAATTTTTCTATCTTTCAAAAATGCATTTATTGCATAATATTTTTGTATGGCAACACTTACGGAAACAAGCCCTTTGCTATAGGGGACTTTACAAACATTTAATTCACGCACACAAAGCTGTCCAATGTGGGAATCGAACTCACGATCTCTTGCGCAGCAGTCGTATACACTACCACCGCGCCAAATTAAAGCACATTATAAAGTATATAGATTAGTAAATACTCCTATTATAGGCAAAAAAATGCACCCACGCGCCCCTTGTTACTGACTTCAGACCGGCCTAATTAGATTGCGCGAATTGTATGTTGTCTCTGTTAAAAATACATGTACAGTAATTATAAAAACAAAACAAACATCATATTAACTGAATCTAGAAGTTAAGTGTAGTGCTATAATATACCCTATGCTACCAATGCAGTGATGACACTCAGACTATGCGAATCACGTATATTATATTGTAATAATTTCTATATCTCTAGCCCTGATGAATCACCATGGAGAGTTGGTTACCGCCACTATCGTGGCTCCTAATATTCCTAACTTTATGCCGTACGAATTGAAGGTCTAAACAGAAACGAAACTAAAATGCCCTTTTCATTTCAAGGTATAGCGGAACAATTGCTGCCAAAATGTACAGCTACGTTGAATAGTATATCACATTTGTATTATACGCTTTGTGATATTATGCGTACCGTATCGAAAACATACGGAATCCTACTGGTGGCGATCATATTAACAATCGTTTTCTACATAGTGCTATCACTGTACCAACTAATTTTTATTATGGGTATGTATTATTATTTCAATATTATACATTTTTATAGGTACGGTATTGACCGTACCTATACCGTACGAACACACAAAACTGAAATCCTTCGATTGTGGTGTTGCCTTTCGGATGAAAGGCACCACCACAATCGAAGGATTTCAGTTTTGTTTCCCTTTGTCCCTTTTTGTTGAAACGACGTTACACCTTATCCTCGACAAATACATACTAACTCTGTTCCTATCTCAACATTAGCGATAGAGGCACTATACAGGGTGGACCAAACCAATGCCCCCTGGAGGGAAATCACCCTAAATATTTGAGTTAACAAATTTTACATACATATTTATAATATTTTACATTCTTTTATTTTTACAGTAAAAAAAGTACTAAAATAAAAGACTTTTTTAAAAGTCACTTGCCAGTCGAACCCGCTAAATGCAGAAAACAAACATTCTGTCACTGACTTCAAGTGAGATGTATGTATGTTTGTAATTATGTATATATTTATGTATGTTTGCGATTTTCTCAAAAGCAACTGATCCGATTTGAATGGAGTTTTCACTATTCGACAGGATATTTTTCAATTATTTATTAATTAATTAATTTTGGTTTAAGTCTATAAAATCAATATCTTATACACTTAAACCTTCTTCGTAAACTTACCAATATTTTATACACTTAAACCTTCTTAGGCAAAAACATTAGTGGAAATTTCCACTAATCGGTGATCAAAAATGAAAAGATTAATAATATTGTATTATTGATTGATATGATTGACCTTTCTCTTGATTTTCAATTAAAGTCGGTTTATTTTTCTAAGAAAAGTTAATTAAGTTCAGATTAAAAGGGACAATCATATCAATCAATAATAAAATATTATTAGTCTTTTCATAAATCAATTTTATATCACTTCGCTCAAAGTGAGATGATTATTTAAATAAAACCACATTTCGATCTATTTCACTATTTCCAACAGTTACTGTTTCTGCTTCGTCTTGCCCTCGCCTGAGTAGGTAGGTACATTTATAAATATTATTGTTATTTCATTTCCTTCCTCAAATGAAAGATGCAATATTTATAATATAGATTTGTTCCTTAAGTCTTAAGTGTATCGGTATCATAAAAACACATGTTTATTTTCAACATAATTTGATTCCCAGCTCTAACAAGTGACTTTTAGAAAATCTTTGAATACAGTTATTTTTTATCTTAACATTCTTATATTTTAAATAAAAGAATGTTTCCTTTTAGTAAAATTTGCTAACTCAAAAATTTATTATATTTTCCCTCCAGGGCGCATTGGCTTGCTCCACTTGTAGGCAGCGACAGGTCGACAAGATTCCGAATTCATGTTTAGTACTTCAGTCAAAAATGTTTAGACGCCACTAGCGCTGCGCGGTTGTAGATCATTTTTATTTTTTTGATTTATGGATGAAAAATTCGTCTCAGATGGGACTTGAACCCGCGTCTACCATCCGCGACTCCATCGCTAATGTTGAGATAGCCTACCCTAAGTCGTTACTAACTCCGGCACCGAGACATGTCCACCTGAGTCGAATTTAGCCTCCATATAAAACATTTTTATGGCAATCAAATTTTTCCTCCATACATTTAAATTTATATGTATAAAATTAGCAAATGCTTTAAAAATACAACAAGTAATCTTGGTTTATTATCGTGGACTAAACTAATATTTTTACATTATTTTTGTTTCAGTCTATTTAGAAGTTCACGTCATTTATCTTTATCTTGATAGTATTTCCTGGACGGCACTCCAGTTCTGTAACTTGCTTATTATTATTGAGCCGTGTCACCGAACACACAAAGAGGTACTTCTAGCATACATTTCCATTTGAATCTGCACACGATTAAAAAAAAGACAGAAACTGTTTTAAAATAATATTTCCCCAAAAATGTTTAGACTATTACCGTAATTACCTAAAACTAAAGCCCAATAAAGTGACTCAACAGGCCCTGGTCCTCATAATTAAAAAAACTTACCTCTTACTGTTACTAATCCATCTAAAGGTAATGGTACATTTTAATATGCATAATGTTCTTTATTCTAAACGATAAGAAGAACAAAAGTTTTTATTTATCCTCTTGTGGCCCGATTTTAAAAAGGGCACTTCTGTGGAAGACCCGGTGTCCTAATATTAGAATAAACTAAATGAAGTCCTGAACATATCAAAAATTATTTTAAAGTCACAAAATAACCAAATTAATGCCTAGCGTACTAGTATTAGCACAAAAAAATATCACCAAAAAAGCATATTGATTTTGATGAAATTACTTATAGTGCATTTCTGTATCTTAAAAAAACACAAAATCTAGCAAGCATAACACAACTATTTCTAAGATTTCAACTTCAAACTCACTTACCTCTACTCTTTTCACCCACCACTGCCATGACGTATTGTGACAGAAAACCAAAAAAATATTCTCCCCGCTCATTGAAGCAGGGCTGCCACAATGCTAAAATATAATCAAAGCCGATTACGACTACGTAATGACATGTAATTAAATAAAAACACTGCAGAAATAATTAGTTCTAGTATTAGCACTTTCAAACTTGGGCTTTCTTAGTATTAGTACTTTGGAGCTCAGGAGGGTACAACTGAGACTGATTTTTTATTGTACCCTAACTCGTACAGATGGCGGTATCAAAGAGCCTGACCAGTAAGCTGATGCACCGCACACACCGTTCACATCGCGCTTTCTTCAACGTGCTGCTACTGTTCTACAGACAACTGACAGGGAACGATACCACGTTCTCTCCTCTCGGTTTATTCACCTTAACCAGGAGTCTCATTATGACGGTATAGTGTTATTGTTTACCATTTTGGCACCTATCTATAATGATTATGATGACGACAATGTATGTTGCCTTTCATTGAATCTGTAATGTTACAGTATAATATATTTTGTTTGTCTAGCTGTCCGTTTCTATCTTGTGTGGTTGCAAAGATTTTATCAGCTCTTTTTGTAAATCAAATATACCTTTACTGAACTGTTTACTGTTTCAGATCGTTGGATTAATCACCAGCTATCTGGTTATTATGATCTCATCAATAAATTAAACATACCAATAATTTGAAATAGAAAAAGCTATTATTTGCATTAATTGTTTTATTTGTACCCAAACCACACAGCTGATGATTTAAAATTAACACGTGCACTTTGTGGACAAGCTGAATATTTTAAGAGCCCATAAGAGCCAGACATACCTCATTTAATAAAAGCTGAAAGTTTCTGTGCGTATGCCTCCAATACAGGTTATAACGAATATGCAATGCTTTGGCAGCCTAGCAAAAATAAGCAAAAAAGGTAGCAAAAATTGTACCTCATTTACGTTAAAGTATAAAGCTCAGTGTAGTAGCTCAATAATATTAGAAATCACGTCGTCTATTGCCAGACACTTAATACGATTCTAAATCTCTGTCAGACACCCTTAAAGTTTTGTGAATGTCATCTACCCTTACGTCATAGTATAATAATAATAATAATATCTTGGGACAACTCACACAACGCTATCTGATCCCAAACTAAGCAGAGCTTGTACTATGGAAACCAGACAACTGATAAACATACTTATATATTTCTAAATACATACAAATTATAGATAAATAACACCCAGACACAGAATAAACCATCGTGCTCATCACACAAAGTTTTATCCTGGGTGGGGATCGAATCCACGACCTCTTGCGTAGCAGTCGGATACAGTCCCACCGCGCCATAGAGGCAGTCAAAAGTGGGCAGGCAATTTAGTGGCGAAGGTTCTTACAACACGATTCTTTTCGGTTTCATTTTGAATTTTTGTTCAATACATATTTGTAATAAGAAACTTCAGGACTTTTTGCAGTGAAAACTTCTTTAGCGGCGATGTGCACTTTTTTTTGGTATGGCTAAAAAATGTTAAACTCGCGTCCAGGATCACGTGACCTTGTTAAAGAATTCTTTGATCACGTGACCCTGATCGAAAATTCGTAAGACGGAGGGAGAGCAATGAAAAACTGCTACAATTTCATTAAAATACGAAGGTTAACCCTTTCAGACCTGACGTCCACAATTGAGGACACAAACTTCACAAAAATGTTTTACCTTTAAATCTTATAAATTTGTTAAATAGAACGAATGCACTCAATTGTCCACATAATAAAATAACGAAAACGATACTAGCAACGCCATCTTTTATCACAGTTTAGTAGATTTGTTCAAGTTTCGACAGGTAGCCGGCGAAGTTTTGAAGTAGGCAGGTAAGCTGTTTAGTTTATTTGTAAATAATATGTTATATCAAAAAATACGTTATGAAATAATTATAAATAAATTTGTTATACATCGTTAGTTATGTGTAATGTATTTGTTGTTACGATTTGTTGTTTTTTATGCCCCAGAATAGATTTTTTTGTAATGTCTACAAATGTGCACAACCGGCGTATCTGCAAATTTTACGAAACATCCAAATATTTGAATTTAGTTGGTAAAATCCACTAATTATTTCATAAGTGCAACAAAATAATGTTTAATATGTTTATTTGTTAATTATATAATAAAATAATATCAAATTTTTATGGTGCAATAATTATTTACGTGTTTTTTTTTTGTTTTTAGGTGATTTTCTATGTACAAAATGTTCGATCCAGACGCTTGGGTCACTTTGTGCGACGGACATCTATCTGACTTGGAATTATCTTCAGGCGATGAAGATGGATATGGAGGACCAACGAACGGACCTATGCAAGAACATAGGTCCGTTCGGTTTGGTGGAGACGAAGTTAGACCAAGCCAAAGAGAATTATTTCCGCCTGATTCCGATGACGAAGAACCGGACCGTGATAACGACGCAATACCAGCAAATTTCGATGCAGCTTCAGAAGTGGAGTTTGATTCGTCATCATCGAATAACCGCATTGTTTTTGAAAATCTCACCGCAAAACCAAGCATTAGGTGGAGACATAAAGAGCTCCATAACACTATTACAACTGATTGGATTCCACCTATAGCAATAGAGCCTATAGTGCAAGCACCTATTGACTACTATTATAGGTATGTCCCCAAACGTTTATTTGAGGTGATGGCGGCAATGACAAACTTATATGCTGTTCAGTCAGATAGGCTCCGGTTTAGACCTACGACTTCAGAGGAAATAAAGGTATTATTTGGCTTGCATTTAGCCACAGGGGTATTTGGTTATCCTTGCTTGAAGATGTACTGGGAAACTGGAATCAGCATTCCCTTATTTACGGAAAGCATGGCAAGAGATAGATTCTTTGAACTCCGCAATAACCTGCATCTCATTGACAATACACAAATGCCTACCGGCTGTAGCGATGCATTTTACAAAGTTCGACCAATTTATAATACAATAAGAAGTCGGTGCCTGGAGCTACCGCTAGAAAAAGAACTTTGTGTTGATGAACAGATAATTCCATTTACAGGAAAACATAGTGCCAAGCAATATATAAAAGGGAAGCCATGCCCATGGGGCCTAAAATTATTCTTTCTGTGTGGCAAAAACGGTCTGGCTTATGACTTCGTCATTTATCAAAGCTCTTCTTTAGAACTGGATAAAAACTTGATAAAAAAAATTGGTTACGCTGCATCGATAGTACTACATCTGGCACAACGAATCGGAGACAACAAAGGTCATGAATTGTACTTCGATAATTACTTCTCGTCCTATCATCTGCTTCAGATACTGAAGCATAAAGGCATAATGGCTACGTGTACGGCGCGTGTCAACCGATTCGCTAATCCTTCATTGCTAAGAGACAAGGAAATCAATAAAAAACCAAGGGGCTTCGCCCAAGAAGTAACCAGCTTTGATGGCGACGTAACAGTGGTCAAATGGTTAGACAACAAGGCTACTAATTTAGCATCTAACTTTATAGGTGTAGGACAGAAAGATATCGTCAAGCGGTGGTGCAAGAAAGAAAAGCGCTATGTTGAAGTGGAAAGGCCAGAAATCGTAAAAAAATATAATCAGGCCATGGGAGGGGTAGATTTACTTGACCAACTTATGAGTTACTATCGAACATTTATAAAGTCCAAGAAATGGCCTCTCCGCATGATTTTTCATGCTTCAGACTTGGCGGTCATACAAGCTTTCCGAGAATACCAAAGAGATAATGATTTGCTAGGCATTCCGAAGAAAAAGCAATTCACTTTACTTCATTTTCGCCGACGCTTAGCTGAGAGTTTGATTATGCAAAATAAAATGAGAGCAAGCAAAAGAGGTCGTCCAAGTAGTAGTAGCAGCCCTACACCTCGAAAAATACCGAAGAGATCAGGAGAAATTAGACCTGCTTCTGAAATAGCTCAAGATGGTGTTGGTCATTTTC
The DNA here is from genome assembly GCA_945859575.2 of Herminia tarsipennalis. NCBI lineage: Eukaryota > Metazoa > Arthropoda > Insecta > Lepidoptera > Erebidae > Herminia > Herminia tarsipennalis. The sequence goes on along the minus strand of OX243834.2, from coordinate 22,981,260 downwards.
CTGCACATGATGATGGAACTGGAACACGCTGCAAAATGATGGGTTGCCATGGAAAATCCCGCGTGAAATGTATAAAATGTCGAGTTCACCTTTGTCTAACTAAAGATAGAAATTGTTTTTTAGCATTCCACACCTAAATACTAAACTTATTTTGATTATATCTTATTATAGTTGATTATTTACATGACTGATTGAATTATTTGTTACACCAAAGCAAACCAAATTAAACGACTATATTTTGTTATATTTTTATAATAAATATATAATTTAAAAGTACCGTTTTTCCTTGTATAAAAAGCTTTCCCATATATTACTAAAACTATTATCTAATACGAATGTCATCATTTGTGCACATAACGAAAAACTGTTTTTTTGTTATGAAATAAAGTATCTGGAATATTATTTTTATTTTTTTCATATTACTTTTGCTCTAATCTTATCATAAAAATTTAATTACATCCGTACGAGAGAAAAAAATAATTCAGGTCTGAAAGGGTTAATTTCGCCACCATCTTCAATGTTATTATAGCTTAGGTGGGAAATGGGGCAGTCCAAAAACCAGAAGACCCCAGTTCGAGTCTGAGGAACGATTATTTTTTCCATTTTTTATTTTAATTGTGGATTTTGGCTTTTTCAAAATGACATTATTAATATATTTTTTATGTTTAGCATGCAAGCGATCACGGTGCCGGATACAACGCAATAAACCTGGAGTAATCCATGGCTTAAGGCATCGCTGCCGTCTAGATATGGTATAAGTATGTGTGTGGTTTTTGATCAGTAAGGAAAGGTTGCCTACTAGTGTTTCGGCAGCTTTTTTAGCGTCCATTATTGTAAGAAGAGAAGACCAATTAAAGTTGTTTATAGATTCGGCAACAGAGGTGTAATAAATTTTTCTTATTGCTCTGGGCAGGTTTGAGTTCGTTTAATTCGCTTCCAGAAACAATAAAACTGGCTCGTGATCAGTAAATTCCTACAAATGTATTCAATTTATCTTGTTCAAGCTCCTGCATTCGTTGCTCTGAGACACCTAAACGAATTTCCGGGTTGGTTTTTTTATTGCTTAGCTCCATATTTTTTCGTTCAAGGCTCTTTATAGTTTTTTTAAAAACGTCCATACACTCCACGACTTCATCGAGTTTGGCACCATGAAACTGCAGGGATACATTTATTTGTGAAATTTCTCTTTTGAGTGTTTTTTCAACTTCTTTCGTAATATTGCTTAGCAGCTTTTTTGCGTTTTTTGCACAGGTGTTTCATCTTCCTCATCGTCATCTTCAGGTATTATAATAGAAGAACTACGTCTTGGATTTTCTTGTTGACATTCGATGCATGTCCACTCGAGACTCGGTGCAGCTTTTAATGCAGCAATCTGTTTATTGGTTAAACCCGTACATCTCGAGTTCAGATGTGCAATCCTTTCACATTTGCCACATACCACTCCCGGCGTAGGTTTAGTGATGTTTTTTTTTACAATTATCGCACTTTTTCATTTTTGTTGGTACAAAGATAATTTATAACTATAATTAGCATGTGTGTTTCGTACAACAGTTTGTCGACGACCACAACAGAATTGTAGGTAATGAAAAGATCTACAACTGTTGTATTTACATGTGTAAATACAAAAGCTATAGATCTTTTCATTACCTGCAATTTTGCCATTATTTTTCCATAGGACTTGTAGTTTTACCAGAAATCGAGATAAACCGTTTTTAACTATTAAAAGCTCATGCCGTTCCACTTCCTGACCTCAAATCGCTCGACTCTGATCTGTATTGGGAACATAAATGAAAATAAGAAACCGATGCCTATACAAGGAGTATAAACCTCGGTTTCCTTAGTTAGCCATCATCAAAAAGAAACTAAAGGAGGTACATATAACCGAAGACTACTCAAAGGAAACTTTAGATAAGAGAAAAGGCCTACAGCCTCAGCTTATCGCTTATAGCTTATCAAAAGGATATCTGAAAAAGTCATAGTGCTGAATATAAGACCCTTATATAGAAACGTAAAATAGTCCATTATACAAGCCTACTCATAAACGGAATCGGATAAGATAGAAGATTTTATAAAAATAAAAAAATCTATGAAGACCTACGAACAACGATAACAAATTCCTACAAAAACATTATTCTAATGGTTAATTTTAATGGCCAAACAGGAACGTGTAAAAAAGGAGAAGAATACACAGTAAGTAAATATGGACACGGCAAAAGAAGCAAAAATGGAGAAAGAGTCACCTTGACTTTAAATAACAAACTCAGGATCCTCAATAATTTTTACAAGAAGAAGAAAACAAAGCAATAGACGTAGATTGCCCCGAACGGAATACATAAGAACAAAATTGATTTAATTATGACTAACTAGCTGTGCCCCGCGGTGTTACCGGCGGTTTATTGGCCTATGTGTTAATCCAGGGTGTCAGCTAACTCCATACGAAATTTTATTTAAATCGCTCTAGACGTTAAGACGTGAAAAAGTAACAAACATACACACTCACATACTCACAAACTTTCGCCTTTATAATATTAGTGTGATAATGCCAAAATTATTTATCAAACATAATTTATACTTTTATTCGGACCGTAAAATGGTTCGTGCTAGACTGACAAGCAAGTTTATAAAGAGAAAAAAACCGGGCAAGTGCATGTCGGCCACGCACAATGTAGGGTTACAACGTATACTTACAACGTTATACCTACTTAATAATAATTTTCAATGGAATTTGTACGAAATTTTGTTACTTCTCATTTGATCAGCTGTTACTGTGTTCTTAGCTGTGATGGGCCATAAATACTGTTAAATATTTTTTTTTCTTTTTTTCAACTTTTTAATTACTTTGAATTTGGAACTCGTTTATTATTTTTCCCTCCCCCTCTATTTTTCCTTCCCTCTTCCCCCCGGACCGCTAAACAGTGCGAACGTGTGCATTACTATTTATTAATTAAAATAATATTTAAAAATACATTTAATTAATAACATTTCAACTCACCCAGTCAAGTCACGCAAAATAATCGGAACGCATAACCGCGAGGAGCTCTCAACGCAGCGGCACAGCAACTTCGACCTCTTCTACGCCTAGTATCCTGGTAGGATCGATAAACGCATCAACAAATAAGGTACGACTAAATACCGGCTCTAAACCGGCGCGTGCGCAAGGCACCGCCCTCAAGTAGTGCACCACCCCGCCCTCTGCGCGTTGGTAACAACCTACTCAACGAGTCAAGGCTGTGTGCGTAAACTACCCTGCAACGCGTACCACTACAAGCATACCGAGCCTGATGGAGCAAGACCTCCTTCACATACTCGTATATAGCCGCCTGGTACTAGGAACGCTACTTTCGTTAACGTTGTGCTTAAACATAGCGGCTCTACTACATACGATATCCCCGAGCGATAATGGATGACTCAATCAATTCCCGCTACGAATCAAATCTCACTACGCAAACGGAGCTGATTACCCCCTCCCCCCCCCTAACTTTGTATCCGAGCGTAATAACAAGAGGAAAAGGAACAACGAATATGATAATGACTTCCGCACTTTCAAGGACGAAGTTAAAACTCTATTATCCACGTTAATGCAACAACAACAAGAAAAGATTTAGAAAATATTCCCTACCCTCATGGAAATTAAAAACACGAACAATAATATAAAATCTGCCATGAACTTTTTGAAGAGAGAGAAAAATGAGGAGCTCCGAAGCAAAGTTGAGCAACAGGAAACTCAAGCTGCCAAAGACAGAAACCACATCACATTACTGGAAGATAAAATTGAAGATCTTCAAAGGAACTCCCGAAAAACTACCCTAGAAATAAAAAATGTGCCAAAAATACAGAACGAAACCTAAAATGGTACTACGTTTGTCAGATGAAATCGGTTATAAAATTTCTAAAAGTGATATTAATGATATTTTTCGAGTAAATAAAAGGAACTTACATACGACGCAAAGGACAGTCACAGTCAGTGTCTACTACCATGCTCAAAACGGAATTACTGAACAAAACAAAGAGCTTCAACAGATTACACAAAGATAAATTATGTGCATTTTGGCTTTAAGATACTAGAGAATACGCCAATCTATATCTCTGAACGGTTAACTGCCAAAGGGGCCCGTCTGTACTACCTTGCACGCGACCTACTAAATCCAAGAACTATATGTACTGCTGGACTGCCCATGGAATCGTGCCTATTAAAAAGGACGTTAATTCCCCTTGAATCATCATAAAAAGTGAGTCACAAGTTTAAAGTATTTTTCAGCTTAAATGACTAGGAGTTGTTTTTATCTTTACTATACTAATGAGTTGCAACCTTACCATCTTTGTATAGACAAACAATAATCAAGATCATATTATAGTTCAATTAATTTGTTTTGTTTTAATTTTAAGCTTCAACTAGTTCTTAAGTTTTAATTATATGTCAGTAGGTACTAAGTCTAACTCTTTAACTCAGCTTCATAGAAACACAAACACACCACCCCGAGTATCATATTACTTTAATCTCACACCAAAACATGTACATACTTCACATACTACAAATGTTGATTACCACGTCAAATATCTTCGCTGTACACTGATTCTTATTAATGGACAGCATATTACAAGCCTTAAACAACGTTGACCAACTGGAAATAGCCAAAATTTATGATTGTGATCTCGTAGATTTTTGTAAACATATTAGATCTAATGATCAAGACTTCACTGTTATCTCGCAAAACATAAGATCTGTTTACTCTAATTTCTATGATCTCCAGTTAAACTTATTAAAGTTGAAACTTAAAATTGACTTGACAATCTTGACAGAATGTAGACTTAAAGTAAATAAATACTTACCTCACTCATCAAACTATACCTCATTCCATACAACAAAACACATTATGGTAATTACACCCATAAAGTCAAAACAAGAGAAATCAATCTTAATCACGCGTCTTGTCTCGAGATTCAAGTCTCTCCTGATCTTACGGTTATTGCTATATATCGATCTCCCCCAGTTACAGTTGTAGACGAATTCATTAACTCATAGACTCTCTTACCTCAATATGCTGGCGATGTATGGTCTTCTAAATTCGTCGAGGAAATCACCTACCATAGCAATCATACATACTACCATAACTGACCTATTTTATGACTTTTATTAAAATTACAAACAACAGGACTATAGCAAAGCCGAGTAGGTCTAAAACTGTATTTAATATTGAGAAATACCTAAAGAATAGCAGCCTACCAGATCTAATTACATTAAATAATTCGAATACCCTTACGAAAAATATTATTATAATTTTACAAAATTGCATTACCCACAGTACAATTACTTTGACCGTCTCTGGAGCAAGCAGTGGCGAAATTTACCATGGAAACAGTGCATACACCCATAGATTCGTGGCCAGGCAGTTTAAGGCCTGTTTAAAAGCCAAAGGTGGCCATTGTGAATAGAATATTGTTTTCATTATTTGCTGAGGCTTTAATAAATATGTACATATAAGTTTTAGTAATATTACATTACATCACTAAAGAAAAATGGATTTTCATTTGTAATAGAACTTATGGCCCGACTAGGTATATATACTACTAGCGGACGCCTCGCGGTTTCCGCCGTGTAGTTCCTGTTAAAAAAAAGCCTATGTCACCCGGGAATAGTGTAGCTTCCCAGCGGTGAAAGAATTTTTAAAATTGGTCGAGTAGTTTTTGAGTTTATTCATTACAAACATACACACACACAAAAATACAAATCTTTCCTCTTTATGTCGGTACTTTGACACACAACACTAAGGAAATCTGCACACTGGCGTGTAATGTTTATTCGGCTGTGTGTACACGATGTTGACAAACGGTATCCATCTTCTTGGTTGAAATTGACGTGTTTTTTTTATTTTAACCGCTTCCCTCGCCATCCTGGAGTAATAGTGGTGGTCAGTGGAGAGAACCTGTGGTTTGTTTAGTTCAATCCAGTGATTTGATCCCGCGTCCAGCAAGTGTTTCGCTATAGCTGACTTTGTCTGTCGGTTTTTCACAGCCGCGATATGTTCCTTAACCCTTTCCGCTATTATGCGCTTAGTTTGTACGATGTGGGAACTACCACAGCAGCAATCCACTTTGTAGACGCCAGATGTCTCTAGAGGAATTACATCCTTAGGAGTACGTAGGTGCTAAGCTATCTTGGAGTGCGGACTATTAGCAGTCTTAATGGAGTAGTTCTGCAGTTCTGGTCAGCGCGGTGCGAGTCAGCGTGTAAGTACCTGTCTGTGTGCGTCGGTTTTCTGTTCACAGTGTGTGCCAAGGTACAATTGTCTCTAACCATTATTTCAACATCGAGAAAGGCTAACGATCTGTTCATCTCTATTTCAAAAGTAAACCTGATCTTAGGGTGTATGGAGTTCAAGTCTTTAGAAAATTGTTCTACTTCCTGTCTACCGCCCTTCATAATGCAGAACACGTCATCGACGTACCTCTTCCACAGTTTGACCTGGAACAATTGTAGCTCGATTATTTCTTCAAAATGTTCCATCCAGATGTTGGCCATGCTGCAAAAGGAGACGGCGGAACGCGTGAGAGATAGACGGTCCTCACGCCCCGGCCGCCCCGCGATACGCCCCTGGGCGACGGGTGACAAGGGACGACATCCGGCCACCCTAGGCGCAGGCCTGAGGACGACGAGCAGTGGGTAGCTTGCCGTCCAGCTTAGGACTAGGCCGGCTCGACGGTGCGCTAGTGTTCCACGCGCGCCTCGAAGAGGTTTCAGTAAGCGACGGGGTCCCATTTCCCATCTATAAAAAAAAAAAAAAAGATGTCGGCCATCACCGGCGCCATTGAACGTCGGGCAATAAACAAGGTATTTTACCCTTAAAATTTTTCACGCAATTAAGACCCGTAGTATATATAATTTTATAATTTGTACAAATCGCAAAAGTTTATCAACATTTATAGCAAGCCTTGCCTATTATTAATAATTCGTACTCTACAGCAAAAGATTAGAATTAGAAATAGAATTAGAAAGCAACTATGCAGAACGAAAGGAACGAATCTCGCAATTGTCCCTCAGATAGTATTATTTTACGTTTATCTAGAGGATTTTTTAATTTAAATATAAATCTCTTTACATAAGCAAATGCTCTTTTAAGTCTTTTTAATAAAGAATATTTAACAAAATCCATAATGGCTCAAATAGTGTGGCTGAATGTGACTTAATTTCAGGTAAGTTGTGAAGGTTCTTAGAATTAAGAATAGGCCAATTAATCTCGTCCTTTGCTAAATAGCCTGGGCCAGATCACCATAAATCCACGGAGGCTAATGTTTTGGCATTCATACCTCTGGATATTAGATCGGCTAGGATTGAATTCAGTGGGTACACACCGCCAAGATGCTCGCGATGTTAACTCTACTATTTCACTAATTCTGAAGACTACAAAACTTTTTAATTAATTTAATCGCTAATAATCCAAGCCAGCACAACGCTTAAATCAACCAATGTACTATTCTATTAGGCTTAAACCTAAGCGAATCAACCACTGATTTACATAACTTGGCTGAGAGTAACGTGGCGCACAATTCGAGGCGCGTTATTGTAGTCTGCTAAAAAGGAGAAACCTTTGATTTAGCGCACAATAAGGGCACGTCCGGGTCGCTAGGTAGATGAAGTGCACGGAGTTGCGCGTCTCTAGTGCACGGAGTTGCGCGTCTCTAGCCTGGACGACTCCGTGACGTCTGAGGAGGTCCGAGTGGCGATAGAGCAGAAGGCTCAGTGCTCTCCCGGAACCGCAAAGGTCGGTGCAATCCGCCCCGGCCCCGGCAGAGTCGGTGCGGCGTGGGTGCATCGCCGCGGCCAAATTTTTGGCAGAGGCAGGCCGGCTCCTCGTGGGTTTCTCTGCCGCGAGGATTACCATCCTTGAGGCGAGGCCCGCGAGGTGTTACCGACACCTGCGCCCTCAGTGCACCAGCAGCTTTGACTGCAGCGGACTTTGTTTCCGTTGCAGTCGACCGGGCCATACGGCAGCGGCGTGTTCCGCCGCTCCCCACTGCCCCATGTGTGCGGCGGGAAGCCTGCCCGCCAACCACATAATGGGAAGGGCAGGCTGCAAGCCCTTCAAGGCTGCCAAGCTACCCGCGGGGACAGGCCGAGCTCCGGCCGCCGCTGCACCCAGGCTCCGGTGCGGATGGAGGAGAGTGGGAACGAAGTCCCTTCCCATGCCTCTACACCCACCATCTAGCGGCGTTCTGTGTGTACCGAGGACGCCGTAGGAGCAGGAATGTTCGATGGGGCTTTGCCGCTGACTGGGTCGCCGAAGATATAGCAAGTTCCGGCGGCCTCTCCGTGTAGGCGGCGAGTAGGTACATTTTTTAGTAGGGGCAGGTCCCACACTACCTCCAGTGTCTGCCCCGGGTGCTGGAGGTGTGCGTTAGGCATTTTGTACGGCCATTAAAAAAAAGGGGGCGTTTCTTAATTTGGTAACTGGTACTGACGCAGTCCCCCGATTTGCTGAGATCTTGGTGGATGGTTCGGTGCTGAAGAGAGCGATCGCAACTCTATCGCGACTGCCAGATGATTAGCGAACCAGTAGACCGGTCCGAGGCGGGTAGATGTTCGCTATAATAGTCGACTTATTCTAATCGATTGAATCGAACGTCGCATCACTATGTCGGGGCATAGGCACCTGTCAAAATACTATGTCAGCTCTTGAACATGTGGTTTGGTTGGAGCCGGTGCTTGCGAGCCGGTTTTTTTATAAAAACTCTCAATTTCCTCAAGTATCTCGAATCTGGAGGTGACGGTTTTGCCATCCGCTGTGTTCAGTTTTGTAAAACAGTCTGCCTTGCTGCTTGAACTTTGGTGCGTCTATTTCGCTCGATCGACGTCTCAATAGTGCGATTGTTGTCAACTCAACCGACAACTGAGAATGGACCGCTGGATTACATTCTGATCTCATATAAAAACGGTGAAGCATGAAGTTATAGACAGAGCGGACGCGTACAAAACAAGGCTATAACAGCACTCGTTATTGCTTACGTGCTCTACTCAGTGTAAAATTTGGTCTTATCACGAGCCCCAATTATTATTATGAAAAAAAAACTAAATAGTTAATTTTATGATGTTGTACTTTGTGAATAGACAACAATGTTTATTTTTCCTATATTTTAATGACTACCGATAGGAATCTGTAATAACATATTAATGATTAATGTTAGTGTACATGTTTAGTTATGTGATGGCAGTTAAGATTGTTTCAATGGTATCTATACAAATACATTAGAATCCACCACAGTAGTAATAGCTAGTCCCAAAGATAGACCTGTATAGAAAACTGTTAATCTATCAGTAAAGTTAGTAATCAACAAAACCCTTGCTTCAGCTTCTATTAGGCTCATGTTACTGTTCTATAATTTCATTAATTCAATTTGCAAACTATGATTAAATTAACATATTGTCACATTTTTCTTTTGCAGTGAGATATCCCTCACTGCATGTTTTATACCTCTGAACGGGTTAAGACTACTAAAAAACAGGCTAAAAACGTTTTTTTTTTTTAATTTAATCGAAACTAGATAAGTGGGCGAAGCAGTGGGGTTTTTTTATAACTATGACTGACAGTTTACAGCACAATTTTCTTCGAGAGTATCTCCGCTGATCCAGGAAATCATTGTTATTAGTAACAATTTTTAGGCATTTGTCGCATAAAATGGACATAACTTACAATGAGGGCAAAATATCCGGTACTCTATACGTCATACTGAATATATCAAGAATTATGGGAATAGCTCCCCTCAAGTTTAAGAGGACACACGATGGGTGGAGAGTCAAGACGTCCGCAGCTGCACATTTGTACGGGAGGGCTTTAGTCGTTATTATATGTAAGTAAGGGCCTTAGATACAAAAATAATTAAAATAAATATCCTTTAAGTATTATTTTCGTCATATTGAACCGCTGTCGAGTAAGTGATACATTGCACTAAGCTAACCCAATAAATAAATTAATATCTTAATTATAATAATAATGTTTACTTGGGAAAACTCACACAACTCTAACTAATCTAAAACCAAGCAGAACCTGTACTATGGCAACTTAATTTCTAAATACATATATATTATAGATAAATTTTACTCAGACACAGAATAAACGTTATAATTAGTTTTATCCTGGATGGGAATCGAGCCCACAACATCTGGCTTAGCAGTCAGGGTCACCTACTGCTAGACCAACAGGCCAGTCAATCCGTTAATAACCATAATAAAACTGATTATAACAAAACGAACCATGACGGGGTATCAATTATATTCGTCCTGACAACTAGAAAAACAAAACCGGGCAAGAGCATGTCGGATCATGCTCAGTGTAGGGTTCCACAGCATTGAATAATTGCATCAGTAGAAGAGCGTATGTTCATGGCACTTACGCCCTTTTGTTAAGGAACGCAGTTTTTCGGCAATAACTCAATGACGGTATATCCGATCATGTCCGAAATAATTTTAGTTTAAAGTATTTTAAGCGCAACCTTTGTTATTTTTTTTTAATTTTTAGGTCACACGGTTCAAAAGTTAAGGGGTGGACACAACTTAAGTAACTTTCGGAGCGATTATTTCCAAAAATATTCACTGAATCAAAAAAAAATAATAAATGTTTTTGAAAGACCTGTCGAATGTTTGAAAGACATAATGTGCCGTACGTTGATGTTTACTAAAAAAAAATATTTTAGCTTCTGTTACATGTATGGAGTGCCCCCCCCCCCTGAAAATATTTATTATTATTATTGAGCTATTAAAATAAGTATCTAATACTACAATACACCTTTTCACTAAATTTCATCAATATTCCTTATCACAAGCATTTCACTCACAGACTACTCTGTGAGTAAAATGCTTGTGACATATGGACGGACAGACAGACGGACATGATTATTTATTAATTTATTTAGAATGCTTTAATCCATTAATGCCTCCGACTGCGTGATATTTAAAATGAAGGGTTGTTAATATCTTTTTGCAGGGGTTTTACCCCCATCAAAATAGTAGGTTCTCTGTTTGACCCATATGTATGTATGTATGTTCGCGATTTTATGGAGTTTTCGCTATTCGACTGCATATTTTTCTCTAAGAGTATAAAATATTGTCCCAGCTAATAAAACACTAGAAATATAGAACCGAATGTCAATTTTGCTGACTAACTCCTATGTATTAGTACAGTAAACAATGCGCGTATTAACGCGCATTGTTTACCTTAAAATTGCTTGACGTATAATAAATAGTTATAATCATGCAACGCGAAAGTTTAAAAGAACTATACAATATTTGTTATTATTGAAAAAAGAGTTATTTAATTTGACATCGAGTGACTTTTCACGTACATAAACAATAAACTTATATAAATATTCAATTCGTGGTATCAAAACAACACATTTGGTTTTCCCGTTAAATATAGAAAATTGCTCAAGCAAATTATAGAAATACATGGGCATCTGTCATCCCTACCCCTAACACGATAACATAATCTCGATCAGTTTTATATAGCTACGTTCCGAGGTCAAGACTTCTTGTAGAGATGCTCCCGGTATCCAGAAGCATGTTACCGGGGACTTATCTCCCACTAGATGCAGTAGTGTTCTTTGTTAATTCCCGTATAATAAATAGTTATAATTGTATAGTTCGGTAAATACACAGACCTGTTTGAAATACGAACCTACGCGACTTGACAGTAGATCATGCATTGATAATATTTTACATAATGTGCGGAATAGTGCACATGAGGTTCTGGTCTTTGCCTTATCTTCATATCATACGGCGCAATCATTTCGTATTCCGGTAAAACAAAAACATGAACTTAAGTGCTGGTTTGTTGAAAAGCGTGATTATCATAAGGACAGTCTTGATAAATTTGTTAAATCTTTGTGTCGCGGTGGGAATGTGTCTGACTGCTACGCAAGAGGTCGTGGGTTCGATTCCACCACCACACCACTTTGTGTCATCCACAAATTGTGTTGGGTGTACTTTGTGTCCATGACTTGTATGTTTGTAAAGTCCCCCGCGATACAGGGCTTACGGCGGGAGTCGTCTTTTTAAAAAAAAAGGAAAAGAAATGTATAAATGGCCTTAGTTTTCAAGAAGTGGTTAACAGTAAGGATCCAAACGTTTCTTTTACACAGTTTTATGAGTTATTTAGACTCTTTTATAATCTTTGTTTTCCAGTAATAAAAATAAAAATTCATGTAAAAACCAAAGCCTTTGCCAGTGGATTACTAAGGGGATAAAAATGTAGAGTAAAAAGAAACTTCTGTTGCAATACCGTGAAAATCGCACTGAATTTAATAAGGTGAGGTAAGTGTTAGTAAGGTTGTGTAACCTTAAAATTGAGACTAATAGAATAATTAAACATACACAAAAGGCCCAAAATGATAATTTTATAAATAGGTCAAGCAATAAGTGCAAATCCACTTTGGATATTATTAATAAAAATAAATTTAATGTCCAAGTTTTGAGCATATGGTTGTAAATGACAACACGATAAGTGACCCCACTCAATTAGCAAATTCATTTAATAACTATTTTGTTAATCAAGTAACTAAATTGAATAGTAACTTATTACAAAATTATATTAACAACAATTCAAATTCCTTATTCATGGCTCCATCATTACCCGGTGACATTATACAAAATAATTATTAATCATAAAACCGACAAATAACACAGGTTATGATGAAGGTAAAATTTGTCATTTCAAAGCTCATAATAACAACGGTAAAACCAATATTTAAAAAAGATAATAAATAAGATATGAGTTGTTACAGAACTATTGCCTTAGTTCTAGTCTTATCAAAAGTATTTAAAAAGGTGATTCACAACTGTGTTTATTAGTTGATGAACAATTTCGGTTTAGAAAAAAAAAAATATAAATATTGCTATTTTTAAATTTCTTCAAACAGCTATGACTGAAATAGACAAAAAAAGCGAATAATTCGCTTTTTTTGTCTGTTTCTGCTCTGTATTTGGACTTATCCAAGGCATTTGATTATGTTTATCATTACATTTTAGTGAATATACTATATGCCTATAGCATTAGGGGGGTACTAGAACTAATAAAATCGTATCTCACCGAGAAAAAAACAATTCACTGTTAAATATCTAGGTTATGTGCTATTGAAAAAAAGATTATAAATTACTGCTCAGATCTTCAGAATGATAAATTTGGGGTCCCACAGGGCCACTTTGATTATTATTTATATAAACGAGTTTCCAAAAAACAGTACCACTTGTTACTTTTTGCGAATGACATTTTATTTAAACGCACTAAAAAAATAAACAAGAAATCAATAATACCTTATGCAACAGTATAAATTGGTAAACTCGAAATAATCTAAAAATAACCATTCACAAAAATAATGTCCTATTTTTTAAAAAATTAATGAATAAATAGGTAACTTAAATATACAGTATAATAATATAAATATCAATCAGGTACAAACCACAATTTTTTTAGAAATAAACATATTATCACAATCTAAACTGGAAGAGCCGTATTGAAAGTCTGTGTTCAAAAATAAATCAGTACTTCTACGTTCTTTATTTACTTACAAAAACAGCAAAAACGTGTACAGTCTTGATTGCCTATCACGGGTCAGCTCCGACTATAAGAGATGGTGTCATTTTCTGGGTAAATTTCACAGATGTATGTAGCCTTTATAGATTTCTGAATGCATAATTGCATTCAGAAATCTATAAGGGCCATTTCTTAAATAAAGTCAACCGACTGCAGATCCTTTTTCTTTAAACACAACATTCTTATTTTGCCCTGTGTGTATATTTACAACAGAAAATTTGAAATTGTACTATTTGTAAAAAATAATTTGTTTTTAAATTAAATGAAAAAGTTCATTTTGTACGGCTCTCAGTATATACAACTATTTACCAAAGCCAAGACTCGAAGAAGATAATACTAAATTCAATAATTACAGGTGTATTAGATTGCTATGTAATAACAATGTAGTCAATTAAGAATTTATTTTTAGTGTTCTATCTTCATGTATCATAAAAATACATGCCGCAAGGCTAAATACAGTGTTACCTACTTAAGTCTACAACAACACACTATCCCATATTTATTATTACAATTGCAAATACAGGTGTATTTGCAATTGTAATAATAAATAAAAAATAAGGTTTCAAAATACCGTGGCATTAGGTGCCAAATATTTTAGTTAGTTCCCAACTGCCACGAAAATGCAATTTCATAGTCGTTATCTTTTGTGTGTGTGTTCTGTAAAACGTAAATGCGAAACATGATCGCAAAATCATCGCAATTGATTTACTCTACATATTCTAGGAATAAATTTTACTCGCGTTTGGTCGAACCGGCCCTTAGTGTTATAAATCGCTATTTGCATGTATTTAGGTCAGAATATGGTTCTGTTAGTGCCAAATATCGTGGAATTGACTTCCGCTAAATACAGGGTTTATAATTTTCCGCAACTTGTTAAGTTTGTAATATAATTTTAATAACTGAAAGAATGTATATTTTGTCATTTAAATAACTTTCATAATTCGATATACTTAGATGTACTTACACATATAATACACGCTGCATACTATACTATATTACATGTTTACTAATAAAAACTTAACATTACTTGAAATCGTTTCTGAATAAATAGTATTTATAATAATTATATACAATATCCGTTTTGATAAATTATTGCATTCTTATACCAATAAATAAAATAACTTCATAAGATCTAGGCTCATAGAAAAATACTATACGATCCCTACGGCTTTGCCCGCGCATATTTTGGTAATGTGAGCCATATCTCTTCCATTATTAGTAGAATTTTACAAAAATAAGAAATATAATGTCTGATGTGTTTTTAATGAGCGCTATTAGTGCTTTATTTCACAGTTGTTTTCAATTCCATAAAGAAGTTTATACAAAGTGCAACCCTTAGTGCTTTTAAAATAATAATAATAATGATATCTTGGGACAACTCGCACAACTCTATCTGATCCCAAACCGAGCTTGTACTATGGAAACCAGACAACCGATAAACATACTTATATATTTCTAAATACATACATATTATAGATAAATAACACCCAGACACAGAATAAACCATCGTGCATATCACACAAAGTTTTATCCTGGGTGGCGATCGAACCCACGACCACTTGCATAGGAATCGGATACACTCCGAAAAATGCATATTTTCTAAAGTTATAGACTTGTTTTTTTTTAACATCACGTATCATTCTCCCTACCTCCTTTGTATTTTGTACACTCGGAATTAGGAACCAAATGCATCGAAATTAGGATTTTTTAATTCGAAAATAACGGACTTACTGGTAACACAATTTAACATTTTTATTAAACTTTTTTTGTCAAACTATGAGTATATTTCCAAATTAGATAAATAACACTTCTGATAAAAAAAGGCAACTCTACAAAAAGGTACAAAAATACTTATTTATTAATGTTCATATAAATACCTTAGTTTTATTATTAACGTTGTTTTAAACACATAGATTATTTATATTGTCGTACTGGCCTTTTTAATTTAGTTTAATACCTTACATTAATTTTACTACCATTCATTTTTACCAGACTGTGTAAGAAGGAGGGTTAAACTTTCCAAGTGTATGTATATTTCTTTGGCATGCCCTACAGCCTAAATGGATTGATGGAGTTTAGGTTGAGAAGTGTCGTTAGATTCGTCTTAGTTGTGAAGGTGACACTAGCCAATTCTTTCACGGAATTAGGTGGAATTCCAGAGAAAGAAATGTGTGGTATCTTAAC
The DNA here is from genome assembly GCA_945859575.2 of Herminia tarsipennalis. Taxonomy (NCBI): domain Eukaryota; kingdom Metazoa; phylum Arthropoda; class Insecta; order Lepidoptera; family Erebidae; genus Herminia; species Herminia tarsipennalis. The sequence goes on along the minus strand of OX243834.2, from coordinate 22,965,496 downwards.
ACGTTGACTCTAAATGATATTTCAGTGTTAACATAACACAACGGCAATCGTAGTTGATGGTATTGAATTCGTAAGTACCTACACTATTTTTTTAAAAGAAGTGGCAATAGTTACTTATCAACTAAAGGGTCTTTCAACAAAGACGGGTCGATGTTAAAATTGAATAAAACTAGATGTGTGTGAGATATTAACGAAATTTATTTTTTATTTGAAAGGCCCGTTTATGCCATTATGCATGAAATATGACATCGTTCAAATGTCCGCCGCGGCTTCGCATGGTGGCACAAATCCGAGAGGTCCAATTTTTAATGACTCTGCTGCATAGATCCGGCTGAATCTGAGCGATGGCCTGCGTTATGTTGGCTTTCAGGGCAACGGTCGAATGTGGTTTATTGGCATAGACCTGCGACTTCAGAAAACCCCACAAGAAAAAGTCTAGCGGAGTCAAATCACACGATCTTTTGCTTATTAACAAAACCATTCATCCAAAAATGTGCCTCGTCGCTAAAGATTATTTTTTGGCCAAAATCGGGGTCCTCTTCCAAGCGTTCCGACGCCCATTCAGCGAACACACGGCGTTGTCTATGGTCATTAACTTTGAGCTCCTGGGTCAGTTGGATCTTGTATGGATGCAGACCCAAGTCCCGACGCAAAATTCTCCAAGTTGAAGTCTGCGAAAGGCCGAGTTCTTGTGCACGGCGAGAAATCGACTGCTTCGGAGTCTCCTGAACACTCTCACGTACAGCGGCGATGTTCTCGGCCGATCTGGCGTTCCTTTGACGTAAAGGTGTTGGTTGGTTGTTTACCGAACCGGTCGTCTCGAATTTAGTCACCAATCGTTGGAGAGTAGACTTTGAAGGGCCACCGCGTCTGCCGTAAAATGGGCGCAATGCGCGCAACGTTTTCACTAACGAACACTCATTTTGATAATAAAGTTTTATCATTTGTACATGCTGCTCAACCGTGTAACTTGCCATGGTGATTTGGCATCAGTGACTGAATAAGAAAAAACAGATTCGACAGATGCCGCCAAATCAAAATGGCCGCCACAGATTATTAATATCGACCCGCTCTATTTGAAAGACCCTTTAGATGTTGCCTGAGGCTCTAAAAGCGTGCTACTTTGTTTTTAAATATCTTTAGTAATTTGCCAGCTTACATGCTACCTTTCATGTTTAGATCTTAACCTTTATCTAACGATTCCATGATGCTAGATTATTATTTCCTACATGACCACCAGCCTGACCTATTGAGAGTGTCTCAGAGTATTTAAGCCCAACAGCAACGACACCATCTCGATACTGACATGACTGACAAGCTCTAGCGAATGCATGACGAGTCACTCGCCCTATCACCGCATCGAGACGATAAACCATCTCCGATTAAGCGCTTTCTACCTTGCCGAGGGCAGTCTTATATTTTCCGCAGTTGAGCCAACTCAACAAGGAAAATCTTCAGACTTGATAAAATCGAAGATGCTCTGCGAACAGATGTGACATTGACACAGCTATTCAATGGCATTATCCACCACATCCACTTTTTCGAATCGTGGAGACTTAACTGACTCAACGTGCTGCTTTAGCCTGAGAAAAAAAATACTGAAGCCCGATTGTTATAAGCGTATTACGCTCAATAAGCCTGTATGTCGTTATATTTTTGTCAATATCACTAGAAAAAATCTGAAAAAAAAAATAGAGATATACCCCAGCCCGTAGATGCCGAATATGACATAACAACATAAAGTCCTTAATATTGCCGCCTTATTGCACAAGGGCGTCGATTTGTAGAAATGTAAATAGATTTATGGGATAAAGATATTTAAGCCAAAATCATGATAACCAACTTTGACATACTCATCTTCACTTTATAATCAAAACTAACTAAACTTGAAACTGTAATTGAACAGTAAATTAACACAACACAGTAAAATAAAATTGAATTAAATTAAAAAAAATATTTAATGTTTTAGGTATGGTCGCAGTATTCTCCGTGGTCTCGGCAATATTCATACGCACGTTATCTAACGCCATGGTCTCTTTGTTAGTCGAATTTGTTGTAATATGCACTGTGTTAGTGCTAGTAACGGTGGGACTGGTGGGCTCGTTCACCGGCATGAAGAGAATGAAACATTTCGTAAACTATCAAGCTCAGATTTCGAAGGTAAAGTTGGTTAGAGTTTTTGGCAAATCAAAATCGGCAATGCTGCTTAAACTGAAAACTCAAAATAAACTTGAAAAAGAAATACATTTCTTATAAACTGCAAAATAATTATAGATAACATCGATGTTTTCTGAACAAACTTGTGTAGTTAAAATGATAAGTTAATTTATTATTTAAGGCAAACTAAGGGTTTTACTCCTACTTTAGAGTATAGCTAAATATAACATTATGAACTGCAAAAATATTAAAACATTGCCATTTTTATATAAATTTGTGAAAATGCTTGGTTTTCAGACTAACACGGAACTTAATGATTTTTTTAAACAAGAAAAACCGAAAGAATGGAAAACGTTTGTGCCAGTCATGTGCTTATGGGTTATTGGCAACCTAATGTTAATTATGGATGTTACCTCTCATGTTATTCAAGCAATCTTTAAAAATGGTCAAGGTACAACCTTTCATCTAAGCTGAATTGTTTTTTTCTAAGAGTGGTCTCAAATTTGAAACCGTCGCACATATTAATATTGGTGAAGCATAGCGTACAGTGTTTTTCACTGCCAATTCATTATTAACTTTCATGCGAAGCTAAGCTAATGCAAAAAATCGATAAGCGTCCATCGCACATGTTGTCAAATTCTCTTCTTTCTAAAACTTTTCAAAAGAAAACAAAAATTACATATCATTTTTTATCGAATCCATTGACAACGTTTCATGCGTTGCAATAATATTCTAATTGTAAAGTATGCTTCTAATTCTTTATTTTTTTTGCAGTCGGATGGGCGTTGTTGGATTTATTTAATTCCATTTTGTTATCTATTATGCTTCTGACCTGCCTTCAGTATTATCTGGTCTGTAGGTCCGTTCTTTCCTCCTACAAACAACTCAACGAATGCTTAAGGGGATTGCTTATAACGTTTCAGGACGACCGTTAGTAACTATTTATTTTTGTTATTATAAATAATTAAATTCTGAGTCATTTAACGCACTACATCCGCGCAATCTTACTTGACTGACCTAAAATTTTTATCATAAAACTGACAGTGTTTTAAGATCACGAGCGTTTCTATAAGAAGTTCGCGCAGGTGACAAAGACCAGAGATGCGTTCTTAAAATTGTGAACTCATTCTACAGTATATAATAATAGAATATACAGGGTGATTTTTAATATAATAATAACCTCCCGCTCTTGGCTTCTTTACATTATACCAAATAACTTCGTAATATAATTAAAAAAAAAATACAAATTACCAAATACCTACTTTTGTCGCACAACCATTTACCACACATCTGAGAGACCCCGGAATAAAATCGATGTTTCTTTATCAGGTGTGGGCCTAAACCTTTGACCATTTTCTAAATAGACTGCCAAATGGACTACTGTAGGGTGTCTTTCATGGATCGCAAATGAAAAGATACGCCAAATTGCTTCGTTGCTACTTACAAATTGACCCATCTGGTACTGTGATACTTTGTCATTTGCATTGGTTACAGCGAAGACGGCCATATCGCTACCTTTGATAACATATTTACAGATGTACTTTATCGACTTCACAGAGTTACAATATTCCACATTGATGTGAGTCTGTATCTCGAATTTAAATCGATTGGCACCATCTATGACAAAATACGAAACTTTTTTGTTTGTTTAAATTCATAAAAAGAACATGTCCGATGGTCAACGTTTGTTCCCATACAACTTTACCAATTTTGTTTTTTTTTTTCAATTTTCGGCTCTTTCTTTCAGTTTTTCATAATTATCTTTGCTTTTAAACCTTCCCTGAATTAAGGCAAATGAAATAAAAAAAGAATTATTAAAATCGGTTTAGCCGTTCTCGAGTTTTAGCGAGACTAACGAACAGCAATTGATTTTTATATATATAGATAATCAATACGCGTATGGGATTAGAAGTCAGATACTTAGGGCATACTAAAAGTTTCCGGATTCTGATAAATAAGACTGAATATAAGACCTAGAATACATTTATTGTTTTTTAAAGTATATTCCCTCGCAATTAATGTATTTTTGCATTCGCTCAAAACATGGTACAAGCAGTTGGACCAGTCTTCTTTAGGAATCAATTCAATGGCATCATGGAACGCAAAAACCGCCGTTTCAGAGCTCGCAAAACGTGTGCCTCTAAGTTTGTAGTTAATTTTGGGAAACAAAAAGAAGTCGCGGGGTGCGAGATCCGGGCTGTAAGGCGGATGCGTCATCAGTTCCAGGTTTCGTCACCTGTCAAAAAATTATAGACAGCCAATGACTGTCTTTTTATCTCACTTTTTTATCTCACTCACTGGATACACAGTCCTTTCTGGTCCTCCGTTAGTCATGCGGTATCCATCAAGTGCAAAGCTTTCGAACCTTCAGATGCACATGTAAAATGTTTTGCACTTGGCTCATTCTAATGCCTAAACAAGCACGAATTTGGTGTCAAGTTATTTTTTGGCATTTACAATAAGTTGTCGTACGGTGTGAATATTAGAGTCGCGCTTCCCAGTCGCTTGTCGTGCTCGCGCATACAGTTCTTTAAAGCATATTAAAAATAGTATTGTTCTATTATTGAGATCTTGTGGAGTACTTAGTACATAATGGTGCAGTGCAAGAAATGTAGCAAATTTATCTCAATAATGAAAGATGAAATAGTGAAGTGCAAGGGATCATGTGACGGTATTTTTCATAAAAAAATTGTGTCGAAAAATCTTTTAAAGATGATTAATGTGAGCAGTGCATTACTCCACACAATTCACCCGAACAGGAAGAGCCGAATATCACAACAACCCTAGATGAAATGAATAAAAAGATGGATGTGATATATGCCATGGAGAAAAGGCTGACTGAGTTAACTGATTTAGTTGATTTCGTATCTGGCAAATACGATAAAATATGTGAATGGATAGCTGGCTTAGAAAGGAAAGAAAACGAAGATATCGCCGTAATAGTCACCCAAGTTGCCCAAAAACTCGATTTAGATCCCAATCAAATCGAATGTGCAGAGAGGGTAGGGCGAGAAAAATTAGAAAAATCGGATGACAAAATTCCTCAACCGCTTGTGATAACTCTAAAAACAAAAGCAGCTCGTAATGAGTGGATTACATGCCGTAAACAGCGACTAACCAATGGCCAAATATATGGTACAAAAAGTGACAAACGTGTGTATATCAACGAAAACCTACCAAGATATTAACGAAACCTGCTGTGGATCAGAAAAACCCAACTGAAAAAAAGTTTTAAGTACATATGGGTGCAAAAGTGATGAGCAGAAAAAAATATTTTCAATTCGCAGTGAGAGTGATGTAGCACGTTTTGTAGACAAAGAGGGTATAGCGGACTGATATCACTGCGCACATAGCGCGAAATGTACACTGCGTACTCACAACAACGAAATAAGTTGATAATTTCGATGCAATTGTCACGTTAGAATGTAATTTTGATAGGTATAAGAATATGATATGACTGATTGGGGACGGAGTTACTCCATCAGCACAGAATATTTACACGTAGTACATCTTAATATCAGGTCTCTAAGAAAACATTATAATGAACTTTTAATACTATAAAAGCAGAGCGCTCAGGAGGCTCAGGTTGACCTTATACAGCATTGCAGGATACCAGTTATTTTCGAACACGCGAGAACTTAATCGAGGAGGAGGGTTACTAGATCTACACCAAAAATATCTATAGTTTTACTGCAGAAAAAACCCAAACAGTCTGTATGGAAGGACTGAAGTGTAAACTCACCCTATGTCAATCAATTATAAATATCATTGTAGTTTACAGACCACCCAGAACAAGTAAGGCATTATTTGTATCTGAAATGAATCAGCTGTTGAAGAGTATACCAGGAAAAGAGAACATTATTGTGCTAGGCGATGTCAATATAAAACCTATCGGGACTAATCGACGGTAATCAGGTGTTACAATACAAAGATTGTATGTGTGCATTAGGATTACAATGCGTAATTCCGTGCTCGGAGGTGCCGCGAGAGGCGATCGTCTCAGGTGCAATTGAATCGTCGTGCATTGATCACGCGTGGGTGCGAGCGAGAGAGCTGCGAGACTATGCGTCCTATGTTATTGAGTGCGATATATCGGAACACCATATGGTTGGAGTGTCAGTGCCGTTATCTGTGACGCAAGTGAGGAGTGACAGTAAGGACTGGGACCTACGGTATGTCATTAATACACAGTTAGTAGCTAGAAAACTCTCTGAATATACCTGGTCTCAACTTCTTACAATTGATTGTCCTTTAATTATGTACGATAAATTTTATTGTATATTTAAAGATATTGATAATGTTTGCAAATATGTATTACCACAGTCTACAAAACGTGCCCACACACAACCATGGATAGGAAAGAGTTTACATGATATGTTATTACGTACGTACGTACGTACCTCAGTTTTACCTTGAATAGGGCTACGATGTTTACAGTATATTATGCGCTTGTAGATTCAATAATTTCTTACGGACTGACTAGCTATGGTCGTACATTCAAAACTTATTTAGATAAAATTAAATAATAATAATAAAATACTCATATTTTGTTACTACTTTACAATATTTTGTTTAATCCCAATGCCTCCTCTTTTCTCAGAAAACGTTTTCAGTTTTTGCATAACACACATATGAGGTCCTTGAGGTCATCAAATGATTTGAGCTTGAAAATGCCAATGCATTCCACAAAAATTATGAACAAAGCATTTACCGTGGTAGCTGTTCGGTTGTGGAATGCACTACCTTTAGACATCAGACAGGCACAGTCAACCAATATGTTTAAAAAAATGATAAAAGCGCACTACCTGTCCAGCGGTTCAGTTGCAGCTACATATTAATGTGTTTAAGTAAATATGTGAATTTTATATTTTATTTTCTTTTCTCTTTTTCTCTTTTATACAGGGTGTAACAGAAAGGTGTGGTCATATTTTAGCAATGAACAGTGTTAGGTATAAGTATAACATCTGCGGGGGTACCAATTCTGATTTTATTAGTATGACTGAGATAAAGAATTTTCTTTCTTATCGAGTGCGTAACACCGACATACTGAAAATACGACTTTACCGATAGGTACCCAACACTAACAGATAATCAGCTGTTTCCAATGAACTGCAATGAACTTCAGGTTTGACCTTAAATCACCACCTAATTTCATTTTGTTTCACTCTTTTGTTCCTGCAAAGATGAAACAAGTGATGATGTGTGAGTGAGACAAGTTAGTCTCGTTCTATCATTTTAACTCTCATTCGTCCTTTGGTATCTTGTTTCACTCTTCCGTAGCTTGCCTCTCGTTCTTTATGGACGAAGAGTAAAATAAATGCAGTTTTCATTAATAAAAATAATTTATCTCTGTCACACAATAATCTATCTGGTCGACTACATTTGTGTGAGTGTGTGTATACCTACACACTCACACAAATGTAGACACACACACAGAAACACTATACGTAGGTAACCCGAAAACCAATGTTCGGAGTACCAAGGTAACAGACATTGTGAGGAGTACTTGGGAACAACAGGTATGACGCCTGACGCCCATCTATTGCTTTAAATAGGACACTTTAAATTACCTACGTAATAAAATATGATACTTAAGTCATTTAAATATTTTCATTGATTTTGTTGACAAGGTAACGAATTCAGGCAGCAGTAAACCGTACATTATTTGTAACTTGAACATCACCGCTCACACCATAATTTCGAACTTTCTTCCCAAATTCCCCGTCTTCCAGGGTACGGTAGGTAGGTATTACATCACAAATAAACAAAGGTACCTACTGACCCTAGTCGGCGACGACACACTGTTTACATTATACGAATTTGTTATTCTTATAGTAACTTGTCGGTGTACCTCAAAGTTGAACCAACTTCTATTATGATATAATGTTTGCGTAAGTTAAGCAACCTTACCACAGTTGGTGCATAGATGGGTGACCGATTTCTAAAATGTTATACTCACATGAATCATCGTTTTGGTCTTTTTTTATTGTCAGAGAAAACTTTTTAAATCTATTTACATGAAATCGTTAAAAGAATTACATAATTTCACAAAATCCAACAATTTATTTCATTGTAGGATTAAAATCATTGAGGTGTTAAGGTAGTTTTTTAATAGTTTAAATAATACCACAAACAATAAAACAATCTACAATCTAAATCGATATTCATTATTTTGTGTTGAAAAGTAATTGACAAACACAGACATTCAGGTGAACAGTTGATTTGCAACAAAAATAAATTGTAAACTCACGGCTCAACTTCGAACACTCATGGCGAAGTCCCGCGTTATTAACGCATTATAGTATAGGATCCCGATATACAACGACCTTCACCGAGATGTTTATTTCATGAAACATATTTTATATTTAATTTAATATGTCAATAAATATATTGCATATGGGTTGCCTAACAAATTTTAGTCCAGAGTATTTTTAAATAATAATTAAAAAAAAAAATTTTAAATTATTATTTAAGATATACTCAGATATATAATTAGATAAACTCTATACCAATCGAAAGTATAAAGCCCATAGAATATGCAAACGTTAGGTTGCCTATTTTTTTCCGGTCACAACTATCGGGTAGCCAGGTATAATTTTTTTAGGGACAAACTTTTTAACCGTCGACCATCACTCCTACTCTTATCAAGTTCAGGAAAATTCCGTAAAAAAAACTAAAGAAACTAATTATGAATGTCATCACGAAAAAGCAGATACAAGGATTATTTTTCATGCTTCTAAAGCGGAACCAGGCTCAAGAGTTTTAATTAAAGCCTCTGATACTGATGTTTTGATTATTTTGTTAGGAAATATGCACAAACTTATCGAATCAGAAATTTGGCTTGCCAGTTCAGCTACTAAAAAGAGTAATAATCAAACTGTTGATTGCATTAATTGCACCGATTTAGCGTTGAAGTTAGGAATTAAATTATGCCAAAGTCTCCCAGCCTTCCATGCATTTACTGGTTGCGATGACACGGCTGCATTTTACAATAAAGGGAAAGTAAAACCTTTTCAGCTATTTTCGAAAAATGAAAAATATCAAACAGTTTTTGCATCATTAACAGATCCTGCTGATATTTTCATTGATGAAAAAATGAAGGTCGTTCAAGAATTTACAGCTAGTATGTATGGTATCAGGAACTGCACCAGTGTGAATGATGCGAGACATCGCATTTTTATGAAAAATTACTCTGCAAAAGAAGACGGAGAGCACTTTTAAAAAAAAATGAAAGGCTTCGACTCCAACTCCATACCACCATGCTGGATATCATTAATTCAGAAAATTTTACAAGCTATTTTCGTATATGCGTGAAACTTCAGCCTGAAAACTGCGGTTGGTTCTTAGATGAATATTTTAAACCAGTAGGATTCATTGGGGATCATACACCTTTAAAGATAGAAGACATTGTCGAAAGAATTGAAGCAGAGTGTGATGACAAAGAAGATTAAGTTATATTTACAGAAGTTGAAGATTACAGTTATTATGTCCGATGACTCGGATCCTAAATAATTAAAAAAAAAAAAAAAAAAAAAAAAATTACAATAAATAGTAGTTTTTTTTTAATTGTTGTTTTTTATTTTGTCTTCTAATAATAAAGATAAAATTTGCAAGATTAGTAATATATATGTATTAATATAACCTTCTTCTTCAGTAAATATGTGTATATAATTTAGTGTCACATAAAAAATAACACACATAAATAATTAATTGATTGAAAAATAAAAAATTCAATGACTATTTCTCTATTTTAATAATAAAATACTCCAAAATGATGCACAGCATATACGCGTCTATCGCTATCCTTTTCATTTTCAAGCACAAATAGCATGCGCACTCTCTTTCTTTAAATGGGTGGACCTTAAACAGCTGCTATGCTGTGTCCTCTTCTATCGCATGGGATGGTTGGTTGGGACCTCTCAGTCGCACACTTTCACTCGCAGCGATATTTTACTTTTTAAAATTCGACAACCGGAATAGGAGATTGATTTTTCGCAGGCAACCCTATACCACCGTGTTCATAATTAAATAATCTTTAATTTTATTTAAGTTCAATTCAATAAGCATACCGTTGCAAAATGCTAGTATAGATTTACCTGTTTATACCTGGCTACCCGATAGTTGTGACCGGAAAAAAATAGGCAACCTAACGTTTGCATATTCTATGGGCTTCATACTTTCGATTGGTATAGAGTTTATCTAATAATCACACCGGTGGAATGTTTAAAAAAAAAATTTTTTTTAATTATTATTTAAAAATACTCTGGACTAAAATTTGTTAGGCAACCCATATGCAATATATTTATTGACATATTAAATTAAATATAAAATACGTTTGATGAAATAAACATCTCGGTGAAGGTCGTTGTATAGCGGGATCTTAGACTATTACAACTTATTGCATTAAACACGTAAAGATTTTTTCAAAAACTTCAAATGCATGGAAATTAGCTTTCCAAACAAAATAATTATTTAAAACAAATATCAGTGCCTCAAACTCAAACTGACCGATTATTGGTTTTATTACCTAGTTAGACAGAGACACCAACATTTCAAGGCCGTGGCGTCATAAACAAAACGTGTGCAATAAATAATTCGGTATTTGATCGGAAGCTCGGCAGAAATATTCGGAAGTCATTGTAATTTCAAAATGAGTTTTTAATACTCTTTTGTTGTTATTATGATTCATAAAATAATTTGATATTGCCATTAATTAAATTAAAACTTTTCTAAGATAATTTACATACATTTTCTTGTAATTTTAGAAGATTTAAGTTTTTAGGCACTTTCATTTTTTTGTTTCATTCTTGGTGTTGCTTATTTATTCCGTCACTGTCCGTCAGTGCTTTCGACGCGGAGCCCGAAGCGGTTCGATCTATTTCGTTTCTTGGTTTTTGTTTGTCTTTCTTTGTGGAAGTGATGTGAAATTGATAAAGAAATTTTGTTTTAAGTTAGTAACAGTGAATAATTTCGAAATTGTGTATCAATTGCATATGACGCGATCGTAATCTACGTGATGTAGGTTAGGTACCAAGTAAGTTGATAGAAACAGTCTGCTCGGTCCTGGACAAAACGTACCTTAAGGGATCCAACGGTGGCCCGTAATGCATGACCCGTAACCCGTAGGTACTTACCACTTTCGGCGAACGCAACAAATATTTTTTGTTGACCGATAGGTAGGTACCGATTTAGTTATGTAGTGGTGCCAGGAATGCGGGGAAGCGTCACCGAGTTTCGCGCCTATTTTCATTATGTAGGTGTATTATCAATTCGAACAAACAAGTGCGCGTTGAAGTTAGTGCTAAATTGATGTGTTGTGATTTGTGATACTGTGTATTCGTAACTTAAAGTATGTAAATACCTAAATCTCATTCTTATTGAAGTTTCAAAAACGGTAGGTAGGTACCCGAACCCTAAAAACATTAATATCAAAAATTTAGGGATGTAAAAGTCGAACGTAGGTACCTAGTACGTTATTTTGTACCGTGAAGTGCATTCAAATGATCGTCCACCAGATGTGATAACAAAGTAGGTACCAACAACAGTGAGATGGTGATTAACATTTTTCCGTTCGATGTGGTCGTCGTGAAAGCCGGTGGCGACGGAAAACGTACAGAGGTTAGTAGTTAGTTGGTATTCATTTGTTTGCCTGTGTTTCTTTGGTTTACGGACGCGCGGACGTCCGTATATTTGACGCTTGACGGGTACCAGGCGCGCAGTGATACATAAGAGATCATTGTGCAGGGTCATCCAACATAATTGAACTCTCTACTACTACTATACTACGATGAAAATCTTGAATGATTGGTTAGTGATGTAGCATTATTCGTGGCGATATTTTGCATAACAATTTATGGACTGATTATAAATGACGTAAAATTTTAAGGTTCTTACATTTTGATAAGATTAGGTACACACGCTATTTATCATGTGTATGTGACGACCCTTGAATATGACCACACCTTTCTGTTACACCCTGTATATAACTATAGTATATTGTGTTTATGTAAATGTTTGATTGTGTATTTATGTATCTATTAGCATACGTTTCAATCGTTTTATTATAATGTTAGATATATGTTTTTGTTTTTAACTGTTGTCTTTATGTTAAATCGTGTTCGTCTTTATTTAATTTACATTTTTCTACACCACCTGTCAGTTGGTATTCTTATATACATTCCTGTCCATCCAAAGGTTGCCTGGAAGAGATTGCTCTCAGCGCTAAGGCCGCCCATTGTGCATGCGCTTAAGTAATAATTATGTGATCGTATAATTACAATGTAATTTTGTTATGTTATGTGTGGTGTACAATAAAGAATTTTCGATCTATCTATCAGGACAAAGTTTTAAGACAAGACTTTTATTTCGACGACACGCGCGTGAAGTCTTTTTGACTACTGCACTGCAACTAAAACAAATACCAACTATGCATTTTAGAAGGCGCGGCGAGGTTAGCAATTTATTTCGTGCACAGTGAATCAATGACAGGCAGTATCCGATTTAGGGCAGGGCAAGTCGGGCAAATGCGAGCCCCGAGCAACGGGAGGAGGGGGGACCCTCCCCCCGTCACTCGTGGTACTTAGGCGGTATCGCCGGAGCGGCTAATTGTCTAGATTGGGCCCTGATAACAGGTTACTAGGGATGGGAATTATGTGCAACAAGAAATAATTACATTATAAACGAAAATGTATTGAGTGTGGTCGAATCGACTTCGCGCGACCTCTTGAAGGCTAATTACCTACTCGTCCCTTTCGGATCGGAGAGAATTTTTTTTACACACTGTAAATTCAAAAAATCATCCGTGCATAATTTCAACCTGGCCAACTTATGTTGTGTTTATTAAGCAAGCCTGTGTCGCAGTGGCAATCCAGGGTGAGGATAAAGGGCTCCCCCACCTACCCCCCCCCCCCTCTCAAATATCTGAGTCATCTCATGTTTACAGAAAAGTCAAGCCCCAAGATGTGTCGTAATTAAAAAAAACTTAACAACACTTTCGAATACTAAGTCAAAAGTCAAGGGTTGGGTTAGTTGGATGGGAGTAAATTAAGTAATCGTTCAAATTCTGCAGCTACTCTGCACGCACTGAGCGCAATAATATCCTCTCTGCTATGATTTATACCCATACGCACTGAAATTTTACTTTGCTAGATATAGTTAATTGCCCTTTTCATTTCAAGGTATAGCAGAACAATTGCCAAAATGTACAGCTACGTTGAATCGTATATCACATTTATATTGTACGCTTTGTGATATTGTGCGTACTGTATCGAATACATACGGAATACTGCTGGCCCCGATCATATTAACACTCACTTTTTACATAGTTCTATCACTGTACCAACTTATTTTTATTATGGGTATGTATGCATTATTTTAATATTCTGATTTTTATTAACTTTATCCTCCCTTTGTATTAAAAAGACGTTATACTTGTCCTCCACACATACGTACTAAATGTATATCTGTATCAACATCAGCGATAGAGTCACTACATACCTACTATAATAGACAGCGACAGATCGACTTATCAATTAACGAATTCAGTTTTAGTACATAACTTTAGCCAAAAAGGCTTATATGGCATTAGAGCTGGGTATGGAGCGTGTATGCAGACTACACTAACATTTTTGTATTATTTTAGTTTCAGTCTACTTAGAAGTTCACGTCATTATTCTTTATCTTGATAGTATTTCCTGGGTGGCACTCCAGTTCTGTAACTTGCTTATTATTATTGAGCCGTGTCACCAAACACACGAAGAGGTACGTACGTCTAGCGTAAATTCTATGCGTAATATATTATATATTACTAGGAATTGGATATGTATTCCCAGGACACATTTAAAAAAAGACTGAGCTTGTTTTCAGTAATATTTGCACTAAATATGAACAGCCTGTTACCGCAATTACTTAAAACCAGAGTGATTAATAGACATAGACAGGCTCAGGTCCTCTTATTAAAAAAAAAACTGACCTCCTGCAAATCTGACCTAGTTCGCCTAAAGGCTCATGTACATATTTAATTATGTATAATGTTTTATATTCCAAACGATAAGAAGTAAAAAAATAATATATAGCTAAGACTGATATTTGGTTGTGCGTTATTAAGTACTTTTACTCATACAGATGAAAGTGTCGAGGAGACTTACCAGTAAGCTGATGCACCGAACACACTGTTCACAGCACGCTTTCTCCAACGAGCTACAACTGTTCTACAGACAACTCATAGAGAATAGTACCACGTTCTCTCCTCTCGGCTTGTTCACCTTGACCAGGAGTCTGATTATGACGGTAAAGTGTCATCGTCGACCATTTTGGTAACCATCTATATTAATTATGACCACGACAATGTCACATCACAGATTCAATCAAAGGCAACCCTTTGATTGAATCTGTAATATCACAGTATAATATATTAAGTAATTCAAACATTTGTTTATATTTTCAGATCATAGGGTTAATCGCCACCTATCTGGTTATCATGATCTCATCAATAAATACCTAAAATAAAATAACCGATAACTTACATAATTTGTTTAATTTGTACCTAAACCACACCGCCCCTTGTTTAATTAGGTAATTACACGTGCACTCTGTGGACCAACTGTGCAATCAGCGACCTACGTGTCCTCAAGGGCTTTCAAATGCTATATGGGTATGCTTTTGCAGTGCATCAGGGATGTTGCTGAAAACACACACACACACAAATGAGTTACTTGTGTACTATATGGTGCAAAAAGACTGCAGTGATGTATCAAGTTGTGACATACATCATCATTTTGAAGGTCATAACAAAATCTTCATTATATAGTATGACGTCAACAACGAAACTCGCGCAGAGAATTCACTATGAATTATCATAGCTGGTCAAAATGAAACTTCAAATTGCTCTCCTGTAAAGTATGCTATTAGCAGATACGATACTGTACGTTGTGTCAGTCAATAGGTATATGACTGACTAGCTGACCCGCGCAACTTCGTCTGCGTAAATTTTCCCAGATTTTGCAACATTTTGCATTGCCGTTCCGCTCCTATTGGTCGGAGAGTGATGATATAGCATATAGCTTTCCTCGATAAATCGGCTATCCAACAGTAAAATATTTTTTCAATTCGGACTAGTAGCTCCTGAGATTATCGCGTTCCAACCAACAAACAAATAAACTCTTCGGCTTTTTGACTGTGTACATCAACTCCCCGTTTAAACCTCGTTTTCGGCTTTATAACTTTCCAAAGTACAATCAAAGTATAAAACGTCATATAAAAACGCAGTGTTATTGTTATCTCTACGTTCTGCACTAATATTATATATATTACTTGTTTTATTTATTTAATTCTGCTAACCGTACACTTAGATTTTGGGGCCGCCAATAGGACGCCTCCTTGAGGTCAGCCTGTCTTGACTTTTCTTTGATGGTCGTATCTAGAAGGGAGGTTGATGCAATTCTGTTGCAAAGCATTGAGTTTCCCCATCTTGTGGTTGTTTTATCAATGCATTTATTTTCCAAACTGTTGAGTATAGTTTGTGTGTTTGTGCTGTCAAAGGCGCCCTCTATGTCAAGAAATGCACAGAGGGCTATTTCCTTCTCTTCAACTGCATGTGAGATAAGGTCTACCAGATCCATTAGAGCGGATTCTGTTGATTTACCTACAGCAGTAAACCAACGGTTCTATGGTGCTGGATTATTACTCCATCCATGACCACCAAGCCTGTCCTGCAAAAAGTGACCCACGCAGACTTTGAATATTTAAACACTATCATTAACACATTACTCTAATCGAGGATAGAAGTAACGTCGGCACGAAGAGCACCGATCTCGGTTGATCTGTAATCAATCTCAATCTAGCCTTAGCAATTAAGCATCGAGCAAGCAGTTTGGTTGCTCGATGTTCAAGTCAGGCATCCACCCCAACTCTCTACAAAACCATATCTGATTAAGCGCTTTTTAGCTCACCGAGGACAAAGAGGACTGGCCAACCAAGTGCAGTGAAGGATTTGCCGTACTCAACTGATGAACCTATCTAACTTTCTGTACCCTCATTTTTTTTTTTTTTAATTTTCATTGAGTTTTAGGGATCGCTACCGCATGTCAAAGTTTTGAAATCCTACAACGATCTTAATACATAAATATTAAATATTTTATTCAAACGTTTTCCCCCAACAACTATAGAATCAAATACTGCCTCTGTGGCGCGGTGGGAATGTGTCCGACTGCTACGCAAGAGGTCGTGGGTTCGATTCCCACACGGGACACCACTTTGTGTGATCCACAAAGTGTTGTTCCGGGTCTGGGTGTACTTTGTGTCCGTGACTTGTATGTTTGTAAAGTCCCCGCGACACAGGGCTTGTACCCTACTGCGGGAGTCGTTTTTTAAAAGAAAAGAAAAGAAAAAAAATGGAGGGGTGAACGGATGATTTTTAAAAATTCGAAAATAAGGACCACCCTAATGTTTATCGGCTAGGTAATCGTATTATTATCTCTTGTCGCTCTAAAGTACAAACCTACACCAGTCTTCAAAAGATTGCCATTATAATGACAACAGGAGCACTCTCCTTCATTTCAACTGCGGCCCCCGATTTTATTATCATTGGTTTTCAACAACTTTATGGATTGCCCGCCACGATGCAAGCAAATTTAAAGACGTATTCACGTCAAAATTCAAAGACATGAGCCAGGGTGTAACTTACGCCCTAAGAATCCTTTGGTTACCTCTAAAGTAGACTGCTTTTAGGGTGAAAACTTAAATGAAATAAAATACATTTTGTCAATATCAAGCATTTATTATCTAATATTTAATATCATATTTATATATATATAAATATAGAATAATGCTATCATTATTCTCTAATAAAACCAAAGTAAAAAATAAAAAATGATGTTCTCTAACAGTTGCTCTTATATTCGGCGACGTACTTTTCTATCTGGTCGTCACGCTTGGTAGGTTTAAACAACGTTTGAGAGAACGGTGTGGTCAAATACAAGTGTTCTTATGTGCTCATGATACAGAGGGCACATACCTAATTTTATAAAAATCGGAGTACTCTAAAAATTCATTCATTATTTTTTCATTCGTTAATTTTATTTATCACTATTATATAAACATTCTAACGTTCTACATCTTAGTGGTCCTTGGGGACGTTGTTCCGCATCTCAAGCACAAGATTGAAACTTCAGAATGAAGAGTCATTAGAAGAAAAGATCTAAGGGTTTACGATAGGTTTCATGTCAACAGGTAGGGAATTAAACACAAAACTTGTAACTTCGGACATAGTGAGGACTATGTCCGAAGTTACAAATTGCGAAGCATGGCTGTAGGTACCAGTAGTTTAATTATTTAATTCCCTACCTGTTGACATAAAAACTATCGTAAACCCAAACATGTTTAAAAACAAATTAAAATAACTGTTGTTAGAGAGGTGCTTCTATTCCATAGATGACTTTAAATGTCTGGTTTAGCTAATATTTACTGTTTTATATGTTTTGTAGCAATTTTAATTAATTACATTTAACCATTTTAACCTTGAGTATAAGTTTTATGACATAGGTTAGTTTTTTTATTCTTGACACTGTTTTATTTTGTGATTTATTATTACGTAAATTACGAGCCATGCCTGCACTCTCAACTAGCAACGACCTACATACGACGGAGCTGCAGACTCGGCGCCTCGTGTCGTCCCCGATCACGCCACGCCGAGATGACATAGATTCTAGATCTTACATACCACGGAGTTGCTGACTCGGCGCCTCGTGTCGTTGCCGAACACACCACGCCGAGATGACATAGATTCTAGATCTTTTAGCATAGGGCACTTCGGTACCACCATCGTCCGAGTCTAGACATACCTTTTAAATAATTGTAATTTCTAATATCGAAATTAATTAAATCTAGTATTACTTATACTCTGGTTTCTTTTATCTCCCGGCTGGCGTACTTACCCATAATTGGCGCAGTCGGTACTTCTTCGGGACAAATTCGCGGCGCGTATATTCCTAGAAATCGGATTTGGCTTGACTTCGCATAGTCGCCACCCGCGTTCGCTCCGAAGACAAGAATCTATCAACCTACGAATCTACACCGGCCGAGGGCGTATTCGAAAATCAATACGAGAACCAGACATGCAGATTTTTTATATGTAAGTACTTTGAAAGTTTTTCTTAGTGTTGCTTCCTTGTCCCTCCTTCAAAATTTTCCACCTACGGAAAACCGGAGAGACACCTGTCTCGAACCGGCAGGAACTTAGAAATAGGGATTTAGACAAACATAGACACTTAGATTTTAGTGATTTAGAGTTAGACGTATTCTTCAGTGAACAAAAAATGTCATTCACCGTAGATGAAATTTATAAGGCTGTTAGAGCGGTGCCAGAATTTGACGGCAACCCTAACGTCTTAACTAGATTTATTGCAATATGTGAGACCTTGATAGAGGCTTACATAAAAGATGACCCAAATTTTAGGTTAACTAATATTTGCTTAATTAATAGTATTTTAAATAAAATTACTGGCCCAGCCGCCGCGACGATAAACTCGAACGGCATTCCTAGTAGTTGGGCAGAGATACGTAAATTACTCGTAAATAATTTTGCCGATCAGAGGGATGAAACTGCCCTCTATAACGATATTGCTATGTCATTCCAAGGTAACAGCACACCGCAGGAATTTTACGACAGATGCCAGAACCTTTTTAGCATGGTAATGACGTATGTTACGTTACACGATAACGTGGCTACCACCGTACAAGCTAAACGCGAGTTGTATAAAAAATTAACATTAAAATCTTATATAAGAGGTCTAAGAGAACCTTTGGGCTCTCGTATTAGATGTATGAGACCCGATTCAATAGAAAAGGCTCTGGAATTTGTCAACGACGAACAAAATGTAATTTACCTACAGCGAAGAGGTGACCCAGTAAACGATAGGCACACCGCATACAGCGCGAATTACACGCCGCAATTAAATGGTGCAAAGTTTGCAGGTGAGGTTGCATCTACTTCACTTAGAGGTAATTTACCATATTTAGGTTCGAACGGGCATACGCCCACGCATATACATATCCCCCCGCAAACCTCGCAGTGGAAACCCGCGTTCAGGTTTGACCAGAAACAAGCTCACCAGCAGGGGCACTCGCAACCGCAGCTTGCCCCAGTTTCTGGGCCTAGCCGTACCCAACAGATGTTTCGCGCACCGCCACCGAACTATAACCCGCGTAGTAAGGTATTTAAGATACCACCTAGGAATGATCAACCATTCTCCTCAGGGCATAAGCCAATGAGCGGTGTCAGTCACTTTGTACCCAAATCCCTTCCACCGACAATGACAGGACATGATTGGCAAAGATCAGGGAACCCGCCATCTAACAATTATTTTAAATCGCGACAGGTAAACTTCAACGTGACAGCTGACCCTAATGACTCATATTACTATTGTGACTACGATAACGAGCACGGGGCCGAATGCACTGCGTATGACGTTAACTATACCGACCATTATAATGACTATAATTGCAATGAAGGCCAGCAGGAGTTTACTTATGAGACCGAAAACGATGACTCAAATTTTCGCGAGGCTATCCCGAATACCGAACCAAAATAGAATTAAATTTACAATCAAAAAGGGAACTTCGTTATGTACAGATAGCTAACCCTCCATTAAAATTACTTGTCGATACTGGGGCAAATCAATCCTTTATAAGCCCCGAAGCCGTCGAGAATTATTTTTCACATATACCTTTGAACTTTGACCCCTTCGAAGTAACTAATTCTCGTATGAGTAGTATACATAATTATTCTATTACGTTACAGAACTTTCCAGAGTTTTACAAAAGCAAATTAATTAAACTATTCATCTATAGATTCCATAATGATTTCGATGGGCTATTAGGGTTGGATATCTTGAATAATTGTCAAATAGATCTTAAGCATAACCTTTTAATTACGGAAAATGCTAGTATACCCATGCTACCTTACACTTGTAGAAACTTAAACTCTCAAGAAACAATACCCGCGCGCTCTAGTAAACTAGTAAAAATACAGATGTATAACTATGACGGCGACGTATACGTAACCGAACAGATCTTGTGCAATTGCATCGTGCACGAATGTATTACAAACGTTAGCGACGAAATAGCCATATTAGAGTTAGAGAACCCAACCGACACCGATATAATTATCCCGAACGAACGCTTAAACCATCCTTTCGAAGCGTATGCATTCAATACCGAGTGCAATAGCACTGAACAAGATCCTCAACGCGTAAGCCGAGTGTTGTCGCGCTTACGTACCGGTCATTTAAACGCCGAAGAAAAAACTAATTTAGAAACTTTATGCAGTCGTTATGCAGACATATTTTATTTAGATGACGAACCTCTTAGTTTTACTAATAAAATAAAACACCGCATTAGAACTATAGACGAAATACCGATTTATACCAAAAGTTATCGTTACCCCTTTGTGCACCGGAAAGAAGTTAAGGAACAAATCGCTAAAATGCTACGTCAAGGCATCATAAGACCCTCAGACTCCGCATGGAGCTCCCCTATATGGGTAGTGCCGAAGAAAATCGACGCGACTGGGGAACAAAAATGGAGACTCGTTGTGGACTACCGAAAATTAAATGACAAGACTATTAATGACAAATATCCTATCCCTAACATTACTGACGTCCTTGACAAGCTAGGAAGGTGTCAATACTTCACGACCTTGGACCTATTTTCGGGCTTCTACCAAATACAGACACATCCAGACGATATTTCTAAAACAGCGTTCTCTGTAGAGCACGGGCACTACGAATTCTTGCGTATGCCGATGGGACTCAAAAATTCCCCATCAACGTTTCAAAGGGTGATGGACGAGGTACTCCGCGGACTCCAAAACGAGATCTGCCTGGTATATCTCGACGATATTGTCGTATTCGGGACCAGTCTTCAAGAAATGATGGTAAATCTAGAGAAAGTATTTAATAGATTGCGTGACTCCAACTTTAAAATACAGTTGGACAAGTCTGAATTTTTGAGGTTGGAAACACCATATTTAGGTCATATCATTAGTGGGGAAGGTATAAAACCTAACCCCGATAAAGTTTTAGCTATTCAAAAATATCCACTTCCAAAGACCCCCAAAGAAATTAAACAATTTCTAGGACTCATGGGATATTATCGTAAATTCATACCCGACTTTGCTCGTATTACAAAACCTATGACGAAATGCTTAAAAAAATCAAAGAAAATAGTTTTAGATTCCGACTACATCGAATGTTTTGAAAAATGTAAATCCCTACTGACTAACGACCCCATACTACAATACCCTGACTTCTCAAAAGACTTTATACTGACGACGGATGCATCAAACGTCGCAATTGGTGCAGTCCTATCTCAAGGGACTGTAGGAGCGGACAAACCTATCTGCTACGCATCTAGGACTCTAAATGATAGTGAAGTTAATTACAGTACTATAGAGAAGGAGCTTTTGGCTATAGTATGGGCAACTCAATACTTCAGGCCCTATCTTTTCGGTCGTAAGTTCAAAATAATTACCGATCATCAACCACTTCAGTGGATAATGAACGTCAAGGAACCTAATTCAAGACTGACTAGGTGGCGCCTTAAACTTAGTGAATACGACTATACAATAGTATATAAAAAAGGCAAATCTAATACCAACGCAGACGCTCTATCACGAATTCAAATTAATAATCAGGAAACAGAGTCCTTGATAGTTCATCACACTGAAAAACCTTCATCTATATCGGACTCTACTACAGCTACCGCCCACACAAGTAATGAAAACCCCATCCTTGAGGTTCCCATAACCGAAGAACCCTTGAATAAATTTCACAAACAGATAAGTTTTACTATAGTAGGCGATATTAAAAGACGTCCAATCACTACAAGACCTTTTGACACGCATACGCACACCTCTATACAAGTGTCCGAATCGAACCTCGAGCAGGATGTAGTCAATGCAATTAAAGAACATATCAATCCAAAAATTAGAACCGGCCTTAAAATTACACCACCACTAGGAATGTACTCTATAGTCCCTATTATACAGAATAATTTTAAAAATTCAAGCATGAACCTATCCCTTACTAAACACGAATTAGAGAATGTAAAAGAGTATTTAAGGCAGCAAGGAATTATTAGAAATTATCACGAGGGTAAAACTAATCATCGCGGCATAACCGAATGTTACCTAGCACTATCTCGCGTTTATTTTTGGCCTAAAATGAAAGAAGAGATAACTAAATATATTAATGCTTGCGCTATATGCGGACAATCGAAGTATGACCGTAACCCGATTAGGCCCCAATTGAATATCGTCCCGCCAGCAACTAAACCCTTAGAAAGAGTACACCTAGATATTTTTACGGTACAGAATGAAAAATATTTAACATTCATGGACGTTTTTTCCAAGTACGGGCAAGCTTACCACTTGAGAGATGGAACAGCCCTAAGTGTCTTACAAGCTGTAATAACTTATTGTACCCACCACGGATTGCCTCTAACTATTGTCACAGATAACGGGACAGAGTTTACGAACCAACTCTTTGCTGAGTTCGTAAGACTTCACGGAATAATACACCATAAAACGTTAGCACACTCACCAAATGATAATGGAATAATTGAAAGATATCATTCGACATTGTTAGAGCATTTGCGCATACTACAATTACAACACAAAACTGAAACTATCGCTAATCTAATTCCCTATGCGTTATTAGCATATAACAGCTCAATACATAGCTTTACAAAATGTAGGCCCCATGATATAATTCGAGGTCATTTTGACCCACGCGATCCCCTAAATATAAACGTATCAGAGCACTTCATGCAACAATATATATTAAATCACCGGGAGCGAATGAAAATAGCATATAATCTAATTAATGAATCGTCGTTAGAAAATCGTACCAGCCTAATAGAAAATTGTAATAAGTCTCGTGAACCGGAAGTAAACTATGAACTAAATCAACAAGTTTTTGTTACTAACCCCCAAGCGAGTCGGCAAAAGACCGCAGCTCGTTATACGGAGGATATCGTACTAGCCAACCTACCAATACACATCTATACATCAAAAAAGAAAGGTCCCATTGCCAAAAATCGTCTGAAGCGTGTTCCTAAATCATCAAAATTGTTACAGATTACTGCTAACAACGACCGCCCACCTGACAATGACGCTCGAGATAAGACTTGATTACTTGGGTGACGGCCCCGGGTTGCTTCCCTTTGACCTTGGTCCAACTAAATTTATAACCCATTACCATCCATTTTTACATTACCTAAACCTGACTGACATCGAAAGTAGACTTAGTGCAGTAGAATCGCAACTAAACTTATTTGAGGCTAAACTGGATAGCGAAAAATTTCCATTGTATGAAGCTCAAATTAATTATATTTCTAATAAATTGGTAAAGATTCACGAGCAGATAGACAGTCTGGAATCACATCGCACCAAAAGAAGTCTCTTCGATGGCTTGGGTACAGTAATAAAAGAAATCACTGGAAATTTGGACTACAAAGACGCTCAAAAATATAATTCCGCCATTAAAATATTAGAAAATAATGAAAATACACTTTCTTCCGAACTAAAACAACATATAAGTCTCAATAAGGAATGGATGACACAAAACGATGTACTACTGTCGCAAATAACCGATAACCAACAAAAAATCAATAGTACTTTGGAGTCTGTCATCCACAGTAAAACTTATGACCAAAACTTATTAAAGTTTGTTAGGTTTAATCAACTTTTAACTATAATAAGCGAAAATGTGCAAGATTTAACGTCAGCATTAGTTAGAATAGAGGATAGTTTAGCTTTTATCCGTGCTTCCAGCACACATCATAGTATGATTAAATATGATATTTTAAAAGGTATGGTCAACCAATTAAAATCTTTATATAATGAAGAGCAGGTACTAAATATAGATTTAAGGGAATACTATAGAATTATAAAGCCAAGTTACTTCTACGCAGATAACAGAATAGTTTTTGTCTTTAAAGTCCCGGTCATTTCTCCTGGCACATCCAAATTGTATAAATTAGCAATCGTCCCTAATAAGTATTCTCAAAGTCCTATTCCACCATATCCTTATATAGCAACCGATGGGAAAGCATTCATGTACATAGAGGCTGAATGCCCGAAGTTCAATGAATTTCACATCTGTGAGGAAACTATCAACAATCGACCGAGAGAACAACGAGACTGCATGCAGAGCCTGATTGTGGACCAAGTCATCGACAAGACCTGTTCACCAACTAGGATAACCCTGAGCAAACAAGCCCTAGAACAACTGGACGACCAACATTATACTGTAGTGTTCCCGAAACCGGCAAAAGTAGAGCTACAATGTGACCGGCACGAGTATGTAATTCTCAATGGAAGCTATTTGGCAACTATACCAAAAACATGTCACCTTAGAACGGAGGAACTTACAATCGTCAACACGAATGACGTAGTAAAAGGACAGCCGCTCAAGATAACTGAAATACCCTACGCAACCTACGGCGACAACCAGTCTATAGCAATCCCGCACTTCAAGTTGAACACCATCAATCTGAAAAATCTGCACAGTATCGAGGATAAGATACTACTCCAGCATCCAATAGAGTTGCAACCTGTCGAGCAAACAGAAACATTGTACCATACGACCATACCTTTCTATGGAATATTAGTCGGTGCAGTCATACTCGTAACCGTCGTCGCAATCCGTCGCCATGTACTACGCACTAAGGTAGTAACAGTGCAATCACCACCCGAGGAGGTACTACGCACTAACGTAGTAACAGTGCAACCATCACCTGAAGATGCCAGATACTCTACACCAACGGCACTCAAACCAGAGAAGGATCCGGCAGCAACATTCTCGCTCAAAGTTCTCAAATAGTTGCTGTTCTAAGAGGGGAGGAATTACGAGCCATGCCTGCACTCTCAACTAGCAACGACCTACATACGACGGAGCTGCAGACTCGGCGCCTCGTGTCGTCCCCGATCACGCCACGCCGAGATGACATAGATTCTAGATCTTACATACCACGGAGTTGCTGACTCGGCGCCTCGTGTCGTTGCCGAACACACCACGCCGAGATGACATAGATTCTAGATCTTTTAGCATAGGGCACTTCGGTACCACCATCGTCCGAGTCTAGACATACCTTTTAAATAATTGTAATTTCTAATATCGAAATTAATTAAATCTAGTATTACTTATACTCTGGTTTCTTTTATCTCCCGGCTGGCGTACTTACCCATAATTCGTATCCCAATGATTTGTTTGTAAACATGATATCCTCACTTGGTACAGAACTTCGTTAGTTACTAATTACCCGACTGTAAAGAAGGGTTATGTTTTTCGCGCGTATCTTGTATAAATGTATGTATTTAAGTAATATTCTTTATTACCTGATATCTCACAATCCACTGAACGGATTTATACAATTAAAACGTCATTAGATTCGAAAAAACAAACATGGCGGCTGTGATATGTCAAAATAAAGAAGTGTGAAAAAAAGTTGTCTTGAATACTGCAATATGGGTACCAAATTAAAGGGTTCATTTTAAATAGGAAATAACATGACTAAGACTGTAATACTAAAAAAGTTAGTTAGCAACCATTCTGTTTTCAACTTTCATTACTTGACAATAGCTGTGATAAAAGTTAGTTGTTACATCGGTTACATCCTACAACTACAAATAAGTATTTAATACAAAAATCAAAAAACCCGCCTGCACATAAAAGATGGTAACAAGATCCCCTTAATAATTATATGATTTCATGCAGTCGGAGGCATTAATGAATCTCGATGAACTTAGTGAAGTGCCTCCGACTGCATGAAATTGTGCACGAAATCGTTTTTGTGCAGGCAGTTTTTTTATTTTTGTAACGATGAAAAATGTTCAAAGTTAAGTAAGTCCTTGATCCAATGATCGAGAAACAGCTGAAGACATAATAGTTATGTCATATATGGTTTTTAAGGTTCCGTAGCCAAAATGGCAAAACGGCACCCTTATAGTTTCGCCATGTCCGTCAGTCCGCCCGCAGCTTAGCTAAGAGACTGTTAGAGTACTAGTAAGAAGGCTGTAATTTTGCATGGATACACATATACTTACGCCGACAAAGTAAAATAATTAACATTGAAAAACATTTTTTTGAGGGTATACCTATATATGTAAAGTGGGGATTTGATTTTTTTTCTCATCTACCCCATCATGTCATCAGATAAAAAATGTTGTTGAGGTTGTGAAGACCATTTTAATTAAGGATCCATTTGTGAAATATTAAGCTTTAAAGCGCAAATTTTTGAAGAGTCAAGAGAAGTAGCAGCAATGAAAAACGATTTATTGGAATTCACATTGCAAAGCTAATATGTGTCTGTTTGTTTTCTTAACTTTTCATGACTAAACGGATCTTAATAAAATGTGGCGTAATGATAGAGGTGTATCCTGGGGCAGGGCACAGGATATTTTTTTTAATGATAACGGACATTCACGTGGGCGGAAGCTAATTAAATTTGTATTTGTCTTTGGGATCTAAAGACAAACCTAATGTTATATGTCTGTGTTACAGTACAATATCTTTGTGCTGTATCTACAATCTACATCACAATCTTATGTTCCTTATCGCACATTCAGTATCTATTAAATGTTTCTACTATCTGTTATCAACACGAAGTCGTTAGTATATAAGATGCACCTTTGGATAATTATAACCAGACTATACTACATCTTTTGTCTCATTTATACCTAATCATATACTGCCAAGAAGTTTGGCAAATTGGTGACCCCGACAAACGAATACGCAGCAAGAAACATGGCACAATCACCGTGCAAGGCGAACATAAATCAGCAAGGAACACTTGAAGTAGCTGCTGGCACCTCGGTTTTATCCCGCATTCCGGAATTTTGAAAAGACCAACCAAGATTATGGTTCACGCAACTAGAAGCCATATTAGCACCACAGAAGCAAGGAGACGAATACAAATACTGTACAGTAATAGCAAAGTTATCCAAGGAAGAAATACTACAAGTTAGTGACCTAATAACTTCACCACCGACTACAGATAAATACAAAAACATCAAGGAACGTTTAATTGATTGTTACGAAGAAACAGAACAGCGACAGTTTCAAAAATTAATATCAGAGACAGAACTCGGTGATCAAAAACCTTCGCAGTTATTACGTCAAATGCGAGTCCTCGGGAGAGGAAAAATCAGTGACGAAACAATTAAACTACTATGGTTCAGGCTTTTACCAACATCAGTTACTACGGTTCTAGCAGTTACGGAAGACATGGAAATTAACAAACTGAGCCAAATTACAGACAAAATAATAATGAATTCAAAAGTAACCGAAATATCAGCTGTTAGCAACGACACTTCAAACGACAACAATACAGCATGCATTTTAGCCCAGCTAGCAAAATTACAGATAGATATTGACGCAATTCAGCAAGGTCAATATGGCTATCGACCCAACACGCACAATCATTTCAAGAAACGTCAACAATTCCCGATTATGAGGCCGAGAACAAACTATAGAGGAGCAAATCGATTTTGTTACTACCACGAAAGATTCGGAAAATATGCAAAGAACTGCATTAAACCATGCGGTTGGAAACCAATGACTTACGTACGGAACCAGGGAAACGAATAAGAGCACAGACAACGGCGAAACTCTGTGCAATCCACCCATCCAATCGCCTCACCATTACCGACCGAAAAAGTGGTATGAAGTTTTTGATTGACACGGGCGCAAATATTTCAGTCATTAGCAAGCAACAGAGACATTCAATTTTACAAAATGAACAATACACACTATACGCTGCAAATGGGACTAAAATTAGGACTTACGGCGAGAAGACGCTTACCTTGAATTTAGGACTACAACGATGTTATAAATGGAATTTTGTAATCGCCGATGTTACACAACCAATAATTGGAGCAGATTTTCTAGAGCACTATAAACTATTAGTCGACATAGCAGGTCGCAAACTTATCGACAAAGTTACAGAGCTGACAACGCATGTAACTTCGGAAAAAGCGACACAACAAACAATTCGTACTATCGCAGTGGGAACGAATCCACGTATTACGCAACTTTTAAACAAATACGAAGACATCACGAAAGGGTCCTCTCTCCGCAATGCGCCCAAACATAAGATTGAACATCACATTATCACTACAGGACCACCCGTCGCAGCTCGGGCAAGACCATTACCTCCAGAAAAATACGACATAGCCAAAAAGGAATTTCAAAATATGATAGAACTCGGAATTTGCCGACCGTCAGATAGCCCATGGGCAAGCCCATTACATA
Organism: Herminia tarsipennalis; assembly: GCA_945859575.2. Taxonomy (NCBI): domain Eukaryota; kingdom Metazoa; phylum Arthropoda; class Insecta; order Lepidoptera; family Erebidae; genus Herminia; species Herminia tarsipennalis. The sequence continues at coordinate 22,937,030 of OX243834.2, read as the reverse complement.
TGGTAAAAAAGAAAAATGGCGAATGGAGACCGTGTGGAGACTATCGAATGCTCAATAGCACGACAGTACCGGACAAATACCCACTACCAAGATTAACTGACTTTACATACATATTAGAAAATAAGAAGATACTAAGCAAGATAGATATACGTAAAGCATACCATTGTATTCCTGTTAAAGATATAGAAAAAACAGCCATCATCACACCTTTTGGACTTTTTGAGTACTTAAGAATGCCTTTCGGATTACGCAATGCGGCACAAACATTTCAACGATTCATGGATTCCTTATTTAGAGATTTAAACTTCGTATTTATATTTGTAGACAACTGTCTCATCGCATCGGACAACGAAGATTTGCATTATCAGCATTTAGAAACGGTTTTCAAACGTTTACACGAGAATGGAATAACCATTAATCTCGAAAAATGCGAATTTTTCAGAAGGGAAATAGATTTCTTAGGTTATCATATAACGAGCCAAGGAATACACCCTACCGAAGAAAATTACAAAGCAATCATGGAATTTCCCAAACCGAAAACAATTCAAGAATTAAGAAGATTTTTGGGCATGGTCAATTTCTACAGAAGTAATATTCCACGCGCAGCGGAAAATCAAAGAATTTTAAACGAATATCTACATGGTTCAAAAAAGAACGATAATTCACCTGTTCCTTGGACAACGGAAGCAGACAAAGCTTACGAAAAATGCAAGGAAAGCATGAAAAACGCAGTGTTAACAGCGCATCCTTCCCGCAACGCATCACTAGCGCTCATGACCGACGCTAGTGCTACTTGCGTTGGTGGAGTTTTACAACAAAAAATTCGGACGCAAATGGGAACCATTAGGATTTTTTTCACAAAAATTGAGCGAAACTCAACAAAAATATTCTACGTTTGACAGAGAGCTGTTAGGAATATACATGGCCGTCAAACATTTTCACAGATTAATCGAGGGAAGAGAATTTACAATATTTACGGATCACCGACCTTTGACATACGCATTCTCCCAAAAACCATCATCAAACGATACACCGCGACGGGTCCGGCAGTTAGATTTCATTTCACAATACAGTACCAACATTCAACACATAAGCGGACGTGACAATATTACCGCCGATGCCTTATCTCGAATAGAGGAAATATACGTGCCATCACCTATCGATTACGCTGAATTGGAAAAATGTCAATCAACAGATAATGAACTAAGTAAATTACATGACAATAAAAGATTAAAATTCAAAAACATTACGCTTCCGGGTTCCACAATAAACATCACCTGCGACACATCTACTGGAAAAAGCCGCCCCTACTTACCAAAGCATTTTCGCAAACAAATTTTCGATACCCTTCATGGTATGAGCCATCCAGGAAAAAGAACTACGAGAAAAATGATAACCCAAAGGTATTTATGGCCGTATATGAACAAAGATATCAATAATTGGTGTAGATCATGTATAGCCTGCCAAAAATCAAAAATACAACGACATACGATATCACCTCCTGGTACATTTATGACAGCGCAACGTTTTGAACATTTACATATTGACATCGTCGGACCACTTCCGATTTCACAAGGGAAGAGATATTTAATCACAATCATAGATCGTTGTACGTCATGGCCCGAAATATTTCCGGTAGAAGATATAACTGCAGAAACAGTAGCCAAGACACTTTTCGAAGGATGGATTACTCGTTTTGGATGTCCATTGCGCATTACTACGGATCAAGGCCGACAGTTTGAATCAAGAATATTTGAGTCACTCTCACAATTTTTGGGAATACATAAAATTAGGACAACACCTTATCATCCACAATCCAATGGAATGATAGAGAGATTTCATAGAACTTTAAAGGCGGCGTTAATGACAAGAGAATCCAACGAAAATTGGTTAAAAGAAATTCCAACAGTTTTACTCGGGTTGCGGAGTAGCTTGCGAGAAGACACAGGTTATAGTTCAGCAGAGATGACATATGGAACGCCAATACGACTCCCTGGAGGATTTTTTGAGTCATCAGCAGCACAGTTATCAACGTACGAAGAGTTTGTAAAACAAATTCAAAAGGACATCACACAAATGACATCAATTCCGAAAAGAAAAAAACACAATCAAGCTATATTTGTGCATCCCGAACTCAAAGAATGCTCACACGTATTTGTTCGGTGTGATAGAATTAAGAAAGCCCTGACACCGCCGTATGAAGGACCCTACCCAGTAATTAGTAAAACAGATAAAACATTTTGCATTAGAATTAGGGATAAAGAGACAGTGATATCAATTGATAGATTGAAACCAGCTTTCATGATCAATGACGAATCAAACTACGTGCCAGATTCAAAGGATTGCGACAGGCATTCACACACGTACACTACACGATCGGGACGTAAAGTAAAGCCAGTAGTACGTCTATAAAAAATCGCTGATATAAGTAAGCTATTCGTATATATATTAACATAGATCTTAACATATACCATTAATTCACAACTACTCGTAACAACAAGACATCTAAAATGGGAAATCAAAGTTCTAAGGACCAGATAACATACAATACGGACAATTGCCTCAATCAAAACGAAGCGGACCAACTCCGTAACCTGATTCAGGAGGACTTACGGTGGACAAGAAATGTTGCAATGGGACAGATTATTTTAACAATCGGCGTGATCCTAATTTACTGCATAATGAAAACACTGGACAGAAGAATGAAGAGTTTAACGAAAAAAAATAATAAACACTCGTGCAACAGCTAAGTCAAAATTACAGACGTCAGCAAATCACACCACAACAGGCGTCATCAAATTCCACCGCGTACAATAGCATTATTATTTATATACATCAGCAAATAACTAGTAAGGTCTAGGTCAAATTTATATTGTAAACACTATTACCATAATTTTTTTTAAAGGGGGGTGTACTGTTACAGTACAATATCTTTGTGCTGTATCTACAATCTACATCACAATCTTATGTTCCTTATCGCACGTTCAGTATCTATTAAATGTTTCTACTATCTGTTATCAACACGAAGTCGTTAGTGTATAAGATGCACCTTTGGATAATTATAACCAGACTATACTACATCTTTTGTCTCATTTATACCTAATCATATACTGCCAAGAAGTTTGGCAAAGTCTGCATATGATTATATTAGCTGTTGCCCGCGATTTCGTTCGCGCGGAAATTTTGAACAAATATATCACGAGAACCATACGAGAACATTTATCCAAAATAAAAAATGTGTATGTGCTATTCCTGACCATAATCTATTTCTATTCAAAATTTTATCAAGATCCGTTCGGCCGTAATGAGTGACAAACATACATCCATCAAAACTGTCTCGTTTATTGTTACGATAATATGAATTAGATTTATTTAATGTCAACGGAATCGGCCGAATCTTCTTTATTTGTCTGTATGTCAAGATGTATCTTCTCATAAATTTCTAAAACTAATATGGAATTCCTAATTCTGAATATATATCGGTCTATTTAAGTAAAATACTGGGTCGATTTTGATGGATTTAGATGAGGTTCAACCTCCCCTTAATAAAGTAGTCTATAAATTAAAAGAAACTCCGCCCTTCCGTCGTAAAGGTTGTCATTTATCACGGACTGAAATCTCCTCTCCTATCCCCCAAAAAGTAATAATAGGTATATGTACATAATGGCAGTTAGTTGAGTTATCATAACATTAAATGATAGTTGTCTTGTTCATGATCGACTGTGAAATCTCACAGATGACGTAGCGCCTAATATCGCAAGACCAGTCGTACAGCCGATGAGCATAATAGTAAGCACATGTATACTCCGGGTTGTTGTGTGGTTGAGAGTAATACCACTCGTGGAACACGTCGCTGAGAGGTTCTCCTAAAACAATAACAACAGTTTATGTGATTTTTTTTTTAAATACACGTCGTTGCGGGAACTTTACAAACATTCAAGTCACGGATACAAAGCACACCCGGACTCGGAACAAACAATTTGTGGATCATACAAAGTGGTGTCCCGTGTGGGAATCGAACCCACGACCTTTTGCGCAGCAGTCGTACTCCCACCGTGCCACCGAGGCAGTCAGTTGTAATTTTACAAGTTGGTTAGAAGGCTTCACAAAAACTTATAAAATTAATATCAATCAATCAAGTATTTTATTTGCTCAAACATGGTGGTAGTCTTATATTAGATTATTAATGTTCATGCATGTTTTGCCACATAGTGGCGTGCAAATTTATACTAATATTATAAAGCTGAAGAGTTGAACGCTATTATCTCAGGAACTACTGGTCCAAATCGTTTTTTTTTACTGTTAGATAGCCCATCTATTGAATATATAACATCAAGCTACAACCAATAGGAGCGGAGCAGCAATGATAAATGTTGCAAAAACGGGGGAAACTTACGCAGACGAAAGATGCGCTGGTCAGCTGGTATTATATAATTCATAATATATTTAATTCACAATTAATTTCGTTAATATAATTCAAGTATTATTTAATATATATTTTATTTATATTTTATTCAATAATATATAATTCAAGTACAGTGTTATACATGCTTATCATCTAAGTATTCTTTGATACTATAATAGAGTTTGTTATGTTATAATAAAGTCAATGATTTTCTAAACATCTCAAGTGGCAGATTATTAACACTACTTGGTAAACGATTATAAAGTGTAATACACATGCGAAACCTTTTCCAATAGTATACCTCCCTACTAATATGATGTAAACATTTGTTTGTAATGGATAATTTGTTTGTAATATATAAAATACCGACCATATATAAAATTATGAACCGATTTTGATATTAACATTGGATTTAGAGGTTTTTCTGAAATATTAAAACAACAGTTTGTGAAGCCTTTAACGTCAACTTAAACTGTCGACTTATTTGAATCGTGACCCGTAATGGGTTTATTTTTTACAGCCATTCAAACACAATTAGGTTGAAAATTTTAATATTGTTGAGGTTGTAAGTGCAGCATGTTAACTTTAAAATAATCTATTTTGAAGGTTTCAAACAAATTTTCTGTCAGGTGTCACTTTTAAAACGTTCGTTTTGTTATTTGTTTGAAAATTTAGGTTACCTACTATAGAGATCCCTTTGTTGCCAAAAAATATAATTTTCACACACAGTATAATTTTCTATGATACCTACATATGATACCTAATATCTACACTAATATTATAAAGCGAAAGAGTTTGTTTGTTTGTTTGTTTGTTCGTTTGTTTGTTTGTTTGTTTAAACGCGCTAATCTCAGAAACTACTGATCCGATTTGAAAAATTCTGTTTTTGTTGGATAGCCCATTTATCGAGGAAGGCTATATAACATTGCGCTACGACTAATAGGAGCGGAGCAGCAACGAGAAATGTTGCAAAAACGGGGAAAATTTACGCATACGAAGTTGCGCGGGACAGCTAGTCAGATATAAAATCAACCACTTACCGTGAACAGTGCGCCATTCCATCACTCCTCCCGGTCGGTTGTCTCGCAGCCCTGTCCATATGATGTAGTAGTGGTAGTAGTAGTAATCACCAGAGTCGTCTACAATACGCCGGACCATATCCGCTTCCTCTGCGTCGTTCACCACGAGTAGGTGTGCGCCTTCACTAGCGCACGTAGTGTTAGCGACGTACCACGTCACAGCACTGTTGTGGTACTTGTAGTAGCTCCTTGTGGCTGGGTAGTACTTGTATCCTGTTTAATTGATACCAGCGTTAGTGCGCGGGTTCACTCGCGTGGCTTACAAAATTATATAGAGTTGATATTGTCACGGTGAAATAAGAATATGTTCACACTACATATTATCTATGGCTTGTTTGTTTGTCAGCCTGTTTATTACTCTTCATGATTAAACGGCTAAACTAATGTTAATAAATTAAGGCAGGGCGATATATAGTTTCATAGGTCTACTAGAAAAGGACAAAATAAAGTTTATTTTTTTATGGCGATTATCGATATTCACGAGCGGTCACGCGATCAAAAGCCAATACTTATGCAATAAATTTGAAAGTAATTCAGTCTGTCCGTCACGTCTTTACGGCTTATGGTTTTATTAATTTGTTTTATTTTTTTGTTCAAGTACGGCTGTACATCACATACAATAGAACTTATTAATATGTAGTCATAATAGGTTTTATAAAAGCGGATTTCCATAACGTGGGAACAATACCTTCTCTCAGCGATCTGTTAAACAAAATACTGACTGGCAATACTAGACTTTCTGCGCACTTTATTATGAAAATAGGTGGGATCATATCTGGTCCTACTTTATGGGGAATCTAGGCCTTTTAGGAATTTAAATAGTTTACCGGGACATACAGCGACACTGTTTAGACAATCCTGACTAGTAGACTCAATATATGTTTGAGGGGTAGAATCTTGAGGATCCGTATCTTGGTAGGTGCATTGAAAATATGACGCAAATAACTCATTGAGTCCTTCGCCTGTGTCCGCGCTTGCATTTAAGTAATGCATGACCATCTTTTGACTGTAACGTCACGATCTCGTCTCCAAATAATATTCGCCGTCAAATAGCTCACTACTGTTATACTGTCCAACAACAACATTTTCTTAAGTTCTTTGGTAGTTTCACTTAGCGATGACTTAATGTCAGCAAACTCGGACCTAAGCACACAGATTTCGTCTTTGAGACGTTGTAATGGAGTAAGTTTGTCCGAGAGAACGCGAATCACCTTTAACAAGACAGCGACTCGTTACATGTTCCGCAATTGAATGGCTCTATTGCTGATTTTATGTGTATGAACAAAACTCTGAGAATCACTGGAAAACAACTTTAACTAAGAAAGAGTAGGTATTGACAACGTCCGTTCGGTACAGGATCTACAACGGAACTAATATAAATTGATATGTAAAAAATTAATAGGTTTATTTCAATGTAAAATTATATTCTTCCTTTATTTAAAAAAATATGAGTTTGTTTTTAAAAATGTTCTTTGAACTATTTATTTTTTATACTTCTGTTATCGAACAGCCCTTGTTTATTTTCGGCAAAGTACATCATGATGTCGGTTGTGAGTGTTACTGTGACCTGATGGGCATAACTCACCTGGTGGAATCGTCGACAATGGTAATAGCTCGTTGCTGCTTGTACTCGGCGCACTGGTGCTTGTAGCAGGCGCACTGGTGCTTGTAGCAGGCGCACTGGTGCTCGTATCTGGCGCTCTGGTGCTCGTAGCAGGCGCACTGGTGCTCGTATCTGGCGCACTGGTGCTCGTAGCAGGCGCACTGGTGCTCGTAGCGGGCGCACTGGTGCTCGTAGCAGGCGCACTGGTACTTGTATCTGGCGCACTAGTGCTCGTAGCAGGCGCACTGGTCCTCGTAGCAGGCGCACTGGTGCTTGTATCTGGCGCACTGGTGCTCGTAGTTGGCGCACTGGTGCTCGTACTTGACGCCCTGGTGCTCGTATCTGGCGCAATGGTGCTCGTAGTTGGCGCACTGGTGCTCGTAGCAGGCGCACTGGTGCTCGTAGCAGACACACTGGTGCTCGTATCTGGCGCACTGGTACTCGTAGTTGGCGCACTGGTGCTTGTTGCCAGCGCACTGGTGCTCGTGGCAGACACACTGGTGCTCGTATCTGGCGCACTGGTGCTCGTAGTTGGCGCGCTGGTACTCCTTGCTGGCGTACTGGTGCTCGTACTTGACGTACTGGTGCTCGTACCTGGCGCACTGGTGCCCGTAGTTGGCGCACTGGTGCTCGTATCTGGTGCACTGGTGCTCGTAGTTGGCGCACTGGTGCTCGTATCTGGTGTCGTTATTGGAGCAGGCACTGCTGGTGGTACAACAAAAAATAAGATACTGAGCTAAAAGTATATCTCAAGCTTGTAAATTTAACCTGGGGTCTACATGCGCGTGGTCGACATTATAGCAGCAAGATAGTCAAAGAGAACAACGCCGAGTTCATTGTCTATAAGGTGTCGTTGCAAATAGTCTATACTTGCTGGCACTAGTGAATGTAGTGAGACTAGCATGCACCTTGTGAAATGTTATAAACAATAAACAATTGACTAACCTTCGCCGAACACTAACACCTCTTGTTTCGTTAGCTCTTGTTTCGTTTCAACAAAGTACATCACGCTGTTGCCTGTTTCATCTATCGCCTTAGACAACGCTGTATCCACAGCAGACGACGGAAGCGTCTCTGTACAAACAAACAACGACGGCATCACAAAATGATAATAATTTAACACAGGTTTATAAGCAACTCTTAATTGTGAGTTGCACTAAACGTGCCTCTCACAGGTGTATCTCACCAATAATTTAACAAATGTGCTAGTAACTAAGTACTACTAACAACGTGGAACAGAAAAGTGAACAGCCTATGACATAGCTATTTCATCTCTCATGGCATATGCCAATATGCAATTTCATAGATTTAGCTTTTTCTTTATATTAAATTTCAGAATCGTATAGTATAATTATTGAATTTCCGCTGGTACAGAATATACCATATAATCCGATAGCATTATTATACCATATAACTTTTTAATTGATAAATAGACGAATGAAAAACCAATCATTGAGATTTTTCTAAAATGTTATATAGGCACCATAATTGTGGGCATAAAACAAACTTTAAATTTGATCACACATTTGATGTTTCACGTTATCACATCACACTAATATTATAAAGGCGAAAGTTTGTGAGTATGTGAGTGTGTATGTTTGTTACTTCTTCACGTCTAAACGGCTGGAGCGATTTTAATAAAATTTGGTACGGAGTTAGCTGACACCCTGGATTAACACAAAGGCTTATAAAACGCGAGTAACACCGCGGGGCACAGCTAGTATACTATACGTTCATTGTAGAAAATTTTTAATTACTTCTTTGTATGTCAAAATTTCTATGCCGCACACGTTGTATATATTATACCCAGAAGCAATCTTTAATTTGAGATAGAATTTGAAAGAATTTTCACTTGCAGATAGCTAACTTTGTAAGACGTAATACAAAATTACGTGTTGAGGCAACTAGTGTACGTTACCGTCACGGTTAGCGGCGGCGGTGTTTTGGCACGGTGACGGCAACTGGCCCCGCGCCAACCAGCGGTGGAAGAGGTGGCCGTGCACCCCATCTGTAAACACAATGTTACACTATTATATGCAAACGTTATGTTTGTAAAACAAAACTCACATTTATATAACAAAAATAGTGATGTTCACTCTGTGAATACAAGAAATAAGCACAAATTGGTAGGTCAATATCATAGGCTTCATAAAACTCATAACTCATTCATGGGACTAGGTGTTAGATTTTTCAATAAAATCCCAGTTAGCATAACGAGTCTACCAGTAAATAAATTTAAGAATGTAGTCAAGAGACATCTTATACAAAGAGCCTCCTGTTCAATCGATGATCTTTTAACTGATAAAGATAAATGGATGTAGTTCGTTGCTCCCTATTAATGTATTTTGTTGTATAGTTTAATGCATTTTACTAGGTGAATATTGTTGTCCCAGTTTGATAATGTTACTTAGGTACTAGTTAAGAAAACGATTTCCTTTTGTAAGTAAAGATTCTGCGTGATAAATTACGGCCATTATTTTCTTTCTTTTGCAAAACATGTATACTTATTCATTAAGTAGCAGTAAATTGGCCAATATTTAAGCACATAAAGTTTTTACATCGTAAGTGGATGCTCCTACTATGTTGTGCCCATTGAGGCTGATGTATCCAATCTCATGTACTCTTCTAATATTATTGACCTCTTTTTTTTGCATCAGTCTTCTAATATGGTGTATAATATAATGGTGGCAGCACCTTACCTGCATATAAAGTTTATAAACAGAGAAACATGGTAAACATTGGCAATTTGAAAAGAGTGGCCACGAGTTTTTATTGCCTGTTCTTTTCTCGGGCTTTACCTATTGTTTGCGAACAGGCATTACAAGTAAATGTTGAATCGACTTTTCACAAGTGTAGTATTTTGCTTCATAAATGAATAAATAATTTTTATTATTATTATTATTATTACACTCAAAAGTATTAAATATATTAGAAATACCTGACCGTAACCAGCGCTTATTATGAGAGTGCATTTCCGTTTCCATCAGATTCTTACCGATTTTTCAAATATTTATGCATCGATTTCCGGTCCAGTAGCACCGTCAGGCGGATGGCGAGGTTTCGTTATTGATAACGCGCCATTTTGTTTTATTGGCGTTCCGTCAGCCGAGACGGTAACGTACACTCGTTGCTTCAACACATAACTTTTTTTTCGTTCGATTCAAGTGGTTATCTTTGGACTAAATGGTTATCTTTGGAGATGTGAAAAAATCAGGGTAGTAATAATAATAATAAAATTAATAGAAAAACCATCACAGCTAAGTTGACAAGTCTACGAGTAACAAGCTTTTCGTAAAAATCCCATAGAAAAATACTTATGTAACGTTGTTAGTAGTATGAAACAAAAACAGCAGAAACACATTTCTTATACCGCATTAATATTGCTGCTAGGGAACCCTACATTGTAAATATTCAAAAAGAACTGCCCACTGGCTTTTTCTTTCGGGTTCAAACTAGTACCTGGATGTACTTCTTTGAACCCTTTTTCGTCCCCTTTCATAGTAAAAGCTCTGCTTAGTTTGGGATATCATATTATACTATATTATTTAGCTATCAAAATAAGTAGCGGCTACTACAAGACACCTTTTCACCAAATTTTGGCTTCGGAACCCTAAAAATCATTGAACGAAAACGTTCAGGGGTTGAATTCACTTTGATAGCGACACACAATTTTCGAAAGAACAATTATTATAGTCTCACAAATTAAAAAGTGACTTGTTCCCAAAGAGTTTCATTTTTGTACTCAATAATTGTTTTTTTATTCATTTATTGTAAGTGGTCAGCAGTGCTATTTCTAAAACATACAGCCTCGACCACAGCGTTGTCAGAGCGACGAAAAACCCATTATGTATTCCCTTAAGTTAAACTAGAGGGCGCAGAACTACTCAAAATTGAGCTTGTTGTCATTTTTCTTAAGATTTTTGTATTCCGTTTAAAATCACAGCGCCGAGTTCGCTTACAGCCTAGCTGACAGCCTCGATTTTGACTGTCAAATTTAAAAGCTACTACCTATATATTTAGCGCGGACCCGTTATCAATATGAGGAAATTACAATTACTGAAGATATTGTGCCTAAATTATAATTATGTACATAATGACAATAGCAAAGCCGCAGCATATATCAGCATGAGATGTATTTGTAATTCATCATATCTGCAATTTGGGATAATATTAATCCTGTATCTACCTAACTAGCAAAATAATTATATGTTTTGCGTTTCGCAGAATGATTGGTTTTATTCCAAACACCACTGGCCATAAAAGTAACATAATGGTTTTCAAATAGTGGTGTGGTGACCAATCTCATTATACAGCAAGCCATCTACGCAAGGAATATAGTGCACTAAAGTGTCTGCACAAGCTGTATCTGCATATCTGGGCCTTGCACTTTCTATGCCCTCAATCTCTTTGTTTGATGAGGTGGACTCCGCCATGACCGAAGTGAGATTAGGCAGCGCAGATTCTGTACAGATTAGATTGATTTGACTACGATCATCGGAGCGTGTTGTTGTGGAGCAGCAATGAAAAATGTTCCAAGAGCAGGGAAATTGACGCAGATGCAGTTGTGCGGGTCAGCTAGTTGATAATACCCCAGTAAAATCAATATTAAAAACACAAAGCGCTATGTAAAGCTGCATTTTTGGTATATTAATTAGACCCCTTAGGGGAGTGAGGAACAGCATTTTGCTAGCAGAAAAAAGTTATGTTACCTGTGTAAGTTGTGCGGTTAAAAAATGCATTTCAAACAAGAATATTACAAAATATTTTACGTAATATTTTGTAATATTTTTGTTCTTGCTCGTTAAGTGCACTCCAAAGGTGTTGTTTGATTGAATCAAATGCTTTGCTGTTGTTCACAAAACCTATGTAGTAAGACTGGTTATACTCGTTGCATTTTCAATAAGCTGTTTGATTAAAATTTGTTGAAAAGTTATTTCGGAATCCAGCTTGCTCCCTTGGTTGTGATTCATCTAACGTTCGCGTAATTCTGTCTAAGATTATTTTAGAAAATACTTTATACAAATTTGGCATTAAGCTGATTGGCCTGTAGTTTTGTATGAGTTTCGTATCTCCTTTTTTACGTAAAAGTGTAAGTTTAGTTTAAGTTTTGGTATTTGTTTCGTGTCCATTATTTCATTGTAAAGTTAAGTTATTACAGGTATTCATTTACTTAATGTGCTATTCATTATTTCATTGCTTATATTGTCGTTACCTGGTGCTTTTTCATATTTTTGTGTTGATTGCTTTTCTTACTTTTGAAAGTATTTGAGATAATTTAAGCTCAACCCCAGCTCGAATGTAGTAAAAATAAAAGCCGAAAAAGATAAACATATAAAATATTAAGATCTGGCGCACGAGACTGTCGACAGGTGGGATGTTGATTCGGCGACCATTGTGCTGATAGTCGTTTCTATTAATGGTTTGTAATAGTTAATAAAAATAAAAACAACAACAGTTTGTAAAAATAAAAACACTTGTGAAAAGTCGATTCTACATTTACTTGTAATGCCTGTTCGCAAACAGCCCGAGAAAAGAACAGGCAATAAAAACTCGTGGCCACTCTTTTCAAAGTGCCAATGTTTACAATGTTTCTCTGTTTATAAACTATATATGCAGGTAAGGTGCTGCCACCATTATATTATACACTATATTAGAGGACTGATGCAAAAAAGAGGTCAATAATATTAGAAGAGTACACGAGATTGGATACATCAGCCTCAATGGGCACAACATAGTAGGAGCATCCACTTACGATGTAAAAACTTTATGTGCTTAAATATTGGCCAATTTACTGCTACTTAATGAATAAGTATACATATTTTATAAAGGAACGGAAATAATGGCGTAGGTAATTTATCACGCAGAATCTTTACTTACAAAAGTAAATCGTTTTCTTCACTAGTACCTAAGTAACATTCTCAAACTGTGACAACAATATTCACGTAGTAAAATGCAATAAACTATACAACAATATACATTAATAGGGAGCAACGAACTATATCCATTTATCAGTTAAATAATCATCGATTGAATAGTAAGCTCTTTGTATAAGATGTCTCTTGACTACATTCTTAAATTTATTTACTGGTAGACTCGATATGCTCACTGGGATTTTAAATTATTAAAATTAAAGTTTGATTCTAACTGCATAAGTATGGCCTTTTCAAAAATTTTACTAATAGATGATTTAGCAAGATGGATATCGGTCTAAAATTACAAGGATTATTCTTTGATCCGGATTTAAATAATGGTATTACTTTGCTATGTTTCATCAGATCAGGAAACATGCCGGTATCAACACATTGATTAAAAATTATAGATAACTGTGGCGCTATGCCAGTAATTACCGTGAATTAATTTTACTGAAATACCCCATAAATCAGCAGATTTTTTTAAATTATGTTATTTGAATATTTTAATTATTTCACTGGGGTGTATATATTTAAAAGCAAATGGTACATTGCATTCATCCACATTATCTCTCAAGAGTGATTCGGCTTTATCTGGGCAAGCGTTCAAGGAGCTGATTGTGGTTAGTGGTATGTCAGCAAAGAAATCATTGAACGTTTGTGCTAGGTCTAAATTATCAGGAACAGTCTTATTGTTAATTAATAATTCAAAGCTTTTATCCCGAGGCTTTGCCCGCCCGCTTTCCGAATTAAAAATATTCCAAGTGGCTTTTATTTTATTATCAGATTTTTTAATATTTCTACTAATATGTAAAGCCTTGGCACATGCACTAGCTTTTCTAAAAGTTTTTGAATAGTTTCTCACATACTGAATAAAGTTTTGATCAAAATTATTTTTTTTCATACCATATAACTCGTACAAGTTAGCTCTACTTTTATAAATGCCAGTAGTTGTCAAATCACAAAAGAAATCCCTATAAAATTGGCTTCTGTGATTTGTAGTGCAGGTTAGACAGAACCTTTCTGGAGAGAACTGACGATCGCGATACATACAATAGATGTTAGCAAGTTGTTGTGCAAGGAATGAAACAAATATGATAAATCTTATTACCATCTTATTACAATACTCGCCCTCCAGTGTTATATAAAGGATTATTTAATTTTATTATTAAATATTGACATTCAATTTTTTTCTTTTTACCCGGTAATACAAGTGAAAGGAGGTAATTGTAGTTATAGAATTTTATAAGCTACGGGTCTTAATCGCGTAAATATTTTATTTTAAGGCTAAATACCTTTGTATAAAGCTAAATATCTCAGTCTACCCGTGACCACGGCCGTTGCAATACGGTCGAAACGTCGGGCAATAAACAAAGGTATTCAGCCTTAAAATAAAATATTTGCGCGATTGAGACCCGTAGCTTATAAAATTTTATAATGTGCATAAATCGCGAAAGTTTACGAACATATAAAGTAATTGTAGTCTTTAAATATATTTTTAAAACCTTTAAAACTCATAATTCAGATTAATAGATTACGTTGTGAAAAAAAAGGGTCAATCCCTAGCTCGTCACGTCTCGTCGACAACTCGACTTGGCGTACAGCCTAGACATTTCGTTTTTTTTGGGAATAGCATAGCAGATTCAGAAACTTTCAGTATTCCCGTACTACCTTTAGTATTTTTTAATGGAATTGGGGGGGGGGGGTATGAAAATACCGCGAGTAAGCTTTAGTGGCGGCACTGTGGTGCCAATGTTTCATTTTTAGATTGCTTGTCTGAATGGTTTACAGAAAGTGGAACAACTAGAGTACCCACGTAGACTTTGAAATCCCTCTTGCCTTAATCGGTCTATCGATAAAAAGCCAGCAGAACTTTGTATGTTCAGGAGTGAAATTGTCATTTTGATGGCGTGAAAGTTCATTATAAGCGGCTAATTTTATCGTCCTAGGTCCTTATTCACTATCTTTTTTCGTTTTCGCGTCAAGCCCGCGCTTCCAACTGTCAAAATCTTGTCATAATAGTATATCGAGAGCTTCACTTAAAATTGCATCGCGAATGCGCGCGAGGTGCGCTCAAAGATGTCCATCTTTGAGCGCACCTCGCATGCGCCATTTGCATTGCGCGGACTCGCCGCGAAAACAAAAAAACATAGTGAATAAGGACTCTACTCGAGACACTCGCTATTAAACCTTGCCTCATGGATTGAAGAAATTTCGAGAGGTCAAACTATAACCATTATTTCTCGTATTATTTTGACATCTAACTAAGCGTGTAAATTGTTAGAATACTTTAAGGACATCAAAAGCTGAGCTATAGCTTTTGATGTCCTTAAAGTATTCTAACAATTTACAGACACTTATTAGAGTTACTTATATAAACGCGTACAAAATTGCAGGTAAGCTTAAGGTTCATTTCCGTGTGTCGCGACTTGCTTTAATCAATGGATTCAGAAGTAGAATTTTAAATTCCAAAGGCCCGAACTATGAAAAATCAGGTATATATAGGGCCCCGCGTTGATAAAATCATCGCCTTTTAAGGCGTGGGTAAGCCGAACCGCCGTCCAAAAATTTTTGGACGGCATCTCAGTGATACCCTGAATCACATTGTGCATTAAGTAGATGCCACTGTACGCTTATAGTGCAGTAGTAGAGCGCCCTAGATATGGTATTCCTATTTCTTTTTAGATAAAAAAATCTCCAAAGAATCGACACATCATCCCGCCATCTCTATGCTAGGAAATTTTAGCTCCCGAATGGATTATAGTTTCTATGAAACTTAGTTAGCTTTAACAAAACCATGTTGCGCCGATATTAAGAACACTATTAAAGCTTTTGCTGATGAATGAACTTTTTCGTTTATGTAACTTGTCTAAAATGATGCAGCCGTTTTTAAAAAAACTATATCACAATTATGTTCGATCATCTAAATAACAACTTAAAGTTCTGATAATATCATTGAGGAAAGTAGGGAAAGAAAAAACGGATCCTGTTTATCAATAACTAAGAGACTGAGTAAACATAGTGGGGTAGATAATAACAACAAAATAAAGATATATTAATAAAATCAAAATTAAAACTAATGTAAAAGTAACGCAATAAAGAAAAAAGTTACAAAAACAGAAAAAGTAACCTCAGCTGGCTCGAACCCTCGACCAGCCGATATCGGTTTTCGATTAAAATACTGACTGTTCGTTGAAATACCCGTCATAATAAAACATTTGAAAAGTTGTGTTTAGCTCCTTTTGATCATAGCGTGAAGATATGTGTTCCAGTGACTATAATTGTATTCAATAATGTAACTCAAGACTTTTTGGTATGGTTCGACAAAAAATGCACCACTTCTAGATCCTTTTATTTGACCGGGCGATGATTCTTAGTCAAGTAATGGCCCTTTATATAAACTGCCAAATTGCAAGTTTTTACAGAGATCCGCACAAGGGTAGTCATGTTATTTTCAAAATATTGTATTGTTTACGTTATTGCTTAGGTTTTAAAGAAAATAGCGTGATGATTATATATTCTGTAATTTAATCCATAAGTGATTTTACTTACAAAATTTGAATAGAATAAATCCAGCAGTTTTTACGCCAACCCCGAACAAACGTTTATTTCTTCTAACACAATCAAACAATCCCAAACAGTGTCTATAAAAGGTGATGTCTATAAAGTATTGTCTGTTAAAGGTTTCTGGAAATTCCTTTGAATCCCCCAAGGATCGCATGCAAGGCGGAGCCAAAAGCAGCAGTATATGTTTTTGACCTTTAAGTATCTTTCTTCATCTGTTTCCTCCTAATTTCTTATATTATTCTATTATTATTAGAAGCGTCTTAATTATCCGCTTGTTGTGTGTCAAAGTCATAACAGGGGATACAGTCGAATTAAAAAATAATAATAATAATATTTTGGGGCAACTTACAGAACGTCACCTGATTTCAAACTAAGCAGAGTTTGTACTATGGCAACCAGACAACTGATATACATACTTATATATTTCTAAACACATACATGTTATGTGTGTATTTATTTCATTTAAAACTAGCTAACCCGCGCAACTTTGTTTGCGTTGTTTTTCCCCATTTCTGCAATATTTTTCATTGACGCTCCGCGATTCTTTGCGGGACACACAGACCATCATTCATTTATATAATGAATGTTGGTCTGTGTGTAAATAAAACAATATTCATATATACATATATATATATATATATATATAGTTGTCTGAACAGTGTCATGTTGAATTTCAAATAAAAGGCTTGATTAGTACATTCCGAATCTAATATATAAAATTCTCGTGTCACAGTTTTCGTTGCCATACTCCTCCGAAACGACTTGACTGATTTTGATTAAATTTTTTGTGCTTATCCGGTATCTATAAGAATCGGCCAACATCTATTTTTCATACCCCTAAGAGTTTGATTGTTTGTTTGAACGCGATAATCTCAAGAACTACTGGGCCGCATTGAAAAAAAATTTTATTGTTGGATATTCCATTTATCGAGGAAGGGTATAACATCACGCTACGACCAATAGGAGTGGAGCAGCAATGAAAAATGTTGTAATAAAAGGGAAAATTTACGCAAAAGAAGTTGCGCGGGTCCGCTAGTATGTATATAATATTAGTCTTTACTTGCTTTTCCTCGATAATATTATAATAAACTTGAACAAATCACAATTTCACAAACCAGGTATCATTAGAAGTGACTATATAGATGGTCCGCTAGTTATAGGCTATAAGGCGTTACTAAACGACATTAAACTCAATATCTAGGAGCATAAAGTCCTGATTTAAAAAAAAATGTCTGAACAGTTGGCACTGTGCACTTTTTAATGTTTGGTATCAAATGAAAGGTTTGATAAGAACATTTTGAAATTTGACTGGTCTAGTGGTTAATGACTATGGCTGCTAAGCTGGAGATCGTGGGTCCGATCCCCACCCAAGATAAAACTTTGTGGGATGAGCACGATTGTTCATTATTCTGTGTCTGGGTGTAATTGATGTATATTAAGTGTGTATTTAAAAACATAAAAGTATATTTATCGGTTGTCTGGTTACCATAGTACAAGCTCTGCTTAGTTTGGGATCAGATAACGTTGTGTGAGTTGTCCCGAAATATTATTATTGTATCATTATTATTATATTATTATACTAGCTGTGCCCGCGACTTCGTTCGCGTGGAAGTTGGGTTTATATTAAGGTAGTTTATGTTACAATTTAACTTCTGTGTAAAGCATATTGGAAACATGCTCCACAATGCTCTGTGGCATCTATGGATATTAGGGCCTAGCTCTAATCAGGGCCCGACCTATGGCAAGGCAAGCCAAGCAAATGCCCAGTGCAACAAAATGAAGGGCGACAAAGTTTATGGCGCCAGACGGTTAGAAGACAAATTATAATAGTATTTTACCAAAATGATTTGCATCACATCAAATATTACTATTATCGGTTTCGGGTTAAATGAAGCCCGAAACCGCCCAAGTACTCGCGCGAAATAGGGCTAGTGTGAGATAAGTTTTTAAAAAAATATCCTGGTTTTAAAACATTGCATTCCCACGGTACTGTGATGCGTGTTCAAACAAACAGACAACATTCAAACGTTTCTAAAAGATATAGTGAATTAGTATATCTTTTAGAAACGTTTAGTTTAAATACTAAACTACTGTCGTAGCCGAGGATAGAACAAAGTGTGCAATTAGAGAGGCCTATGTCCAGCAGTGGACTGCGATAGGCTGATGATGATGATGATGAACCTGTCGTTAATTAAGATCATCATAAATTCATATCCGTAAATAATATATATACAATACATAATCGTAAGAATTTCAGATTTATTTTTTAAATCAATTTACCTGATTCTGTTTAATTTGTATTTAAACGCCATCTGTTTTCAAAACTGGATAAGTTTATTTTAATACTTGATGACTTTAAATTAAATTATACTTAAACTATCATGCATATTAAACGTAGGTAAGCAAGGTATTTAACCTAAACGCGATTAAGACCCGTAATATATATATATATTCATAATAGTTGTGCCCGCGACTTCGTTCGCGTGAAAGTCGGGTTTAAATTAAGGTAGTTTAGGTAACGAAATAACTTATAATGTATAAGAATAAGAATAAATATGTTGGAAACAGACCTGTTGACTAAATACTTACTAAATAAAAATTGATCTGCTCTATTCTTTTAGATAGTTAGTTTGGTGTGCGGCTTAAGAAGTGGGTTTTCTGTTGTTTTTGTTTCATTCTTTCAACGTATACCTACTTAATACCTAATATTTTTTAATA
The DNA here is from genome assembly GCA_945859575.2 of Herminia tarsipennalis. Lineage (NCBI taxonomy): Eukaryota > Metazoa > Arthropoda > Insecta > Lepidoptera > Erebidae > Herminia > Herminia tarsipennalis. The sequence continues at coordinate 22,917,749 of OX243834.2, read as the reverse complement.
GAATTTGTACGAAAATGTTGTTACTTCTCATGTGATCGTAAACTTGTAAAGCCTAAGTACTTAACTGTGATAGTTTTCCTTATAATTTTAGTATTTATACTACTACCGTGAATTTTTTCACATACCCAACATCAACCATTTAGCTGGCAGGGGGACACTTGACTCTAACAAAAATGTTCACTATAAAGCCTAATATTATACACAAAGGAATCCTTAAATCTAAAAATAGTCTTCACAAACCCTAAACGCTTTTTAAAAGACCTATCTAATGATACCACACACGATGGGGTAGGTAGGTGAGAAAAAAATCACATCCCCACTTTACTTAAAAGAGAGGTACCCTTAAAAAAATAATGATTTTCAAGATTTTATTTTTTCACTTTATCGGCGTTAGTAATTTATTCATGCAAAAGTTGCAACCTTAGCACTAACAGTCTCTGAGCTAAGCTGCGGACGGACGGCCTTAAGGGAACTGTGAGGGTTCTGTTTTGTAATTTTGGCTAAAAATGGGGTGTATTTCATATAGTGTTACAACGCAATACTAATAATAAAACTGCTGTAACACTTTAGTAAGCAAACACAGAGCGTGTCATGTGTGTCATGCCCGCGAAAATGTCAGATATCCCTAAAGGTACGGTTGACAAACAACGACCCCCCTCCTCCCGTCACCCGAACTACTCACACTTGAACGATGTTGAGCCATTCATTATCGTTGAATTGATGAACACGTCATCTCCAACCATAACTCCAAAACATGATCCTCGATGCACCTGTGTGATGCGTGGTCAAACAAACGGACAGACAGACAAACATTTCTAAAAATCATAGCAATGTGTTTATTTTTAAAACTTCTTTTACTAAGTATAGAACATTATTGAATACAACGCCATCTACTTTCAAGAATGTTGCCGTTGTTTTGTTGTTCACAATTTGATTTCATAGATGGCGCTACATGTACTTTTTTTACGTGTGTATTGTCTTTTTTTTTAGATGAACACATCATTTCTGGAAAATGTCGAATACTTTTTAACTATAATGTAATATTGTTTTTCATTTCTACTACGATTAATTCATTACTCTCAGCAGTGCATGCAATACCTATAATTAATTGCATAATTTACTTGATTTTTAATATAAAAAGTAATAACCAAAGTAAATAAGTTACCTACGGTCGAAAAAATAACTAAAATATTCAGAAAAATATTAAAAAAGGATAAAGACAATTTAAATAAATACAAAAAGAACATATTCAGACATCAGATTCGAGCCTGGGACTTCGTCGTCAAAGTCCGCTAGCATAGCTTCGAGGCTATACTGTTAGCTACTTAACACGTCAAAATAACTGTTCTTATGAAACTTAAAAATGTTGTGTTTAGCTCCTTTTAGTTTTAGCGTGAAGTTATGCATTCCACGGGTTACAATTATAGATAATGTCTAATTGTGGAAAATTTTGTGATAAACCATTATGGTGCGACAAAAAATACGTTGCTACTCGTTCCCCATAGACGTTAGCGTAATGATTCATAGTGTAAATAATGTCCTATAGTATTTACTATAAAACTGCAAATTTTCATAAAGATCCGTCTAGTAGTTACTGTTTTATAACGAAAAATAGCTACAGACATTATCCCTTACTGCTTAGCTCCTATGGGAAAAAGCGTGATAATTTATAGCCTAAATGTTAATCTGCATCTATTAGATTGCACGTGCAAAATTTCAACCGAATCTGTACGGTACTTTTTGCGTGATGCGTGTTCAAACAAACAGACAGACAGACAGACAGACAGACAGACAGACATTTCTAAAAATGCAGCAAAGTGTTTAAATACTCTTTTCGAACATTTCCTAATTTTTTTTTTCACTAAGTTCGGCCATGTACAGACACGTGAAATTTACAGTTTTATTATATGTATAGATGGATATCTTACTAGCCTTTTTAGGGTTTCGTAGCCAAAATGGCGAAAACGGAACCCTTATAGTTTCGTCATGTCCGTCTGTCTGTCTGTCCGTTAGTCACAGGCAATTTAATCAAAGACTACTCAAGGAATATTGATGAAATTTGGTAAAAAGGTGTCTTGTAGTGGCTGCTACTTAGTTTGATAGCTAAATAATAAAACTAAATATTTTTGGGGGGATATATGTAACAGAAGCTGATTTTTTTTTCGATCGGAGCGAAAAAATATGAAAATTTTTGGAAATAATCATTATTACAATAGATTATTTTTTTATGATTGCGTTACAAACGCCTAGGCAGCTATCGTATAACTTATATAAAAATAGGTACCTGGGTACACTTTGTTTATATTAAAATACCAGACATGGCTATGCAAGTCTATAATTATGTCAATTGTGTTCTTAATAATTGTATCACGAAATAGGATAAGACAAAGTAAAAGTACTTACAGGTTGTGTTGTAATTCGCATGTAAATTACTTGAGATGATTATAACACATTATTATTTCATTAATATTTCATTATTAGCATCCACTAATCACAATTTGTTTTATACAGATCGAAATGTCAAATAGCGTTGTTATGGTATTACTTCTTTTATCGAAATTAATTACAGTAGTGGTGTGTATTGTTGGTAGAACCTTACCAGTAATAAATAATGATTTAATTAAATTTTAATTAAGTGAATTGTATGAAAAGTCATATAATTCACTAAATTTAAATGTTACGAGTAGAAAGATGAACTACTCTATAATTACAGTACAGTAATATAATAAAACAGTTTAAAAACTCACCAGTAACGGTCGCCAGGAGGACGCAGGTTGCGATTAAAACACGCGATTGCATGGTGTTAGTATCGGGAACACAGGAACGTCTCTTCGTCCAACGTGACAGGAATAATGCGTGTACAGCGCTATGGAGCGCTTTATATAGGCGATTACGATAGGCATTACTGTGACGGGAGTGGGGATCCTATGCTTCTTTTTCCTGTAAGCTAGTGGCATGTTATGTCAGTTTGTAATGGATAAACTTAAAAAAATACAAAGTTGATTTAAATATGCTTTCACCCGTGAGATGATACATTATCAGCGAGTAACGTAGTTTGTGTTTAGTTTTCAACATTTTGAGATCCCTGATAAAATCGCAATAATGTAAATTTCCAATTTGGTGCGCGTTGTGAAAACTACTGATCTTTTATCTATTTATATATAACTAGCTGTCACGCGCAACTTCGTAAGCGTGCATTTTCCCCGTTTTTGCAACATTTTTCATTACTGCTCCGTTCCTATTGGTCGTAGCGTAATGTTTTATAGCCTATACCTTTTTCAAAAAATGGGCTACCCAACAGAAAAAGATTTTTCAATTCGGGCCAGTAGTTGCTGAGATTGCCGCGTTCAAACAAACAAACTCTTCTGCTTTATAATATTAGTATAGAAATATAACCACTTGTCCTGACTGACTGGCTGATTTATCAACGCAGAGCCTATACCGCTGGGACTACATACCTGATTTTTTTCATTTGATGCTTTTTATGTTGTAGGCACTAAGAAAGGGTTTTTGGAAATTTGTCGCCTGAGGAAGTAACATAGAGGTTGCAAGTACATATCATATGAAATTCCGCTAATTTTAGTTAGATTAGTTAAACTTCATATTTTACGATTTTTGTTTTTTGGAATACCAACCTCTGAGGGGTTAAATAGGGGTTGCTTGTAACTATATAAACATAAATAACTCCGTCAGTTTGAAGTTAGATTTGTGAAATTCCGTATTTGGCTTTTTTAAACGCTGTAACACTTGGTTCTTTATTTTAAACCATAAAATAAAGAACCACTATATTAAACCATAAAATAAAGAACCACGTGTTTCAGCGTTTTCGGAAAATCGACCCCTGTGGGGGTTAAACAGAGGTTGGGCGTTTATATGAAACTTCATCAATTTTGAAGTTAGATCTATGAGTCCGCCCGCTTGTATGATTTCACGTTTTTACTTTCTGTAATTCAGCGGTTTAGGCTCTGTGTTGATGAGTCAGTCCAGACAAATTATTAAAAATTATCGTTATTGCTGTTGTTGTGATAGATTATTGTTGTTCGTTAGTCTCCCTAAAAGTCAGAATAATTTCTTGTTTATTACAAGCTTTTATTTAAATTATCCTGTATGTTAGTTTGTGTTCTTACAAATATTTACTTGATTTTCTATAATAATACTTATGTCTGAACTAGGAAACTAGGACTATGTTTCAGGCGATAAATGCATAAAAACAACAAAAGTAAGGTATAAAATAAAGCAGTTTAAAGTGCAAGATAACTATGAGTAAGTTACTTATGTAAAAAGGGGGATATGATCACACTGTATAATTCGATCAAACAATGACTGTAAATAATTGGTTTCTTGGTTTAATTATTGAACATTAATGAAATAGAAGTTATATTTGCTTTAATACAATTTAATGATTTGTCTGTATCTTCGTAAGACATATTTTAGGGGACTTTCGTGAGATTCTACTTACAATTTTCTAGGGTCATGGAATAAATATTTGCAGTCGCATTTAGCCTATCACAGATAAGCGGTTCTAGGAGGACGTGAAGCTTGATAGTGAAAGCATAATAATAATAATAATTTCTTTATTTTCGTCTCACAATCACCAATCTATACAATATCAATTCATCACATTAACAATGATTAATAAAAAAAGCGTGTTTTGTTTCTGTTTCTTTGTTGTAAGCTATATACATTTTTTCTTTATTAGTTTGTATATACAGTGCTTAAGGAGGGTACGGTGTGCTGATTTATTGCTATGTTCATTATAAATGGTTGTCGAACTGTTAGCACTTTGTAAGATTGGTAGAGTTATATTAGTGGGGTAAAGAAAAGGGCGGATTATTGGGAACACTTTGAGAGTCGCTCTCTGCGCTCTTATGATAACAGGGTTTTGCCGGCGCCGCCTCATGTGGTGTTGCAGTGAGTTGTTAGGGACTGGCATAGGGTGGAATAAGCTTGTTTGGTTGATTAACGATCTGCAAAGTTTTGCGAACAAATTAGTATTTAAAAACAAATATTAACATAAGAAATTCTGGCATACTAAACTTATATGTGGCGTTTGGGTGAAGGAGTTTAATCGACTTAGGTGACATCTCATCCGCAAAAGATCTCATCTTCGGATGAAAAGCCACTCTTTTCAAATTTATAGGTGACGAATTATCCGCAAAAAAATCTTCCTCGGATGAAACGTCGCCCTTTTTAAATAGTTAGGTGACGAATCATCCGCACTTGGAATCGATTTTGGATGAGTTGTCGTAATTAATACTAATAGTGGTCTTTTTGGCCGAAATAAAATACTTGTTTGTTTATGACGACTAACGTCTAAATAATTATATTTCGATTACGATTTCTATTACCTGTATCCTGTTTACGTACGTTTTAAAAAAATCTTTTGAAATCAAAATTATTGAGTTTTAATAATTAATCAACAATCAATCTGTGTAGGTATCTCTAATAAGATAACTTCTCTATACAATGTCCGAGGCTGATTTCATTGTCAATCAGTTCGGTCAAACAGTTATTTATTTTTGTTTCTTTCAATATACTTTCTTCGGTTCTCTTTGAAATAAATCCTTGATTTTTCCACAAATTATAATGATATTTGGCATCTTTTTTTAGAGTTTTTAATAAAACTGCCATGTTAGGTTTGTTTTTTATAGTCCTGTTTAATCTTGAATTCCACCATATGTTGTGGCAACATTAGGTTGTCTTCAATCATTTTGCAAGTACCCTCAACAATAACACACAATGAAAAAAAATGAAATTGTTGAAGGTATTGACACAATGATTGAGACATCGTAATGTAGTTTTACAGAGTATTTATTACATTGATCAGTGTCAACAGTGTAGGTACAAATTAATAAACTATCTTATAACAAGTATATATGGTATTTAATACAGTTTTCTTGTTCTATTGCGTGTAATTCAGCTACCTTAGGGTAAGTATTGTTAGTATTACTTTTTAAAGAAATTAAACGTAAGATTTAAACTAAATCATTATTAATTGTTATATTAGATTTACGATAATGGACAAGGAAATTAAAATGATTCCATCGCAAAGAGGAGGAAAACTTCTTATGCTAGGTAACTACCGATATCACAAAAAACGTCAAAATAAAAACGGTCATTTAGTATGGCATTGTGTGTCACAAAACTGTAAATCAAATTTGATTACTAACAGTGATTGCAGCCTTGTAGTGAAAGAACAAGCCCATAGTTGTGGTTCTAGTAGTATTAATAATCAGTTAAAGGAGAAAATTGAAGAATGTTTAGAAAGAGCAAAAACTGAAAGTACTCCTGTGCCTACAATTTATAAAGAGGTAGTAGAAAAATTAGAGTCTACAGGATTAGATTTAGTAGTACAATTACCAAAATACAACAATTTAAAAAAGAGGATGTATAGGCAACGTAACAAAGAACTGCAGACTAAAACTGTACGATTTTTTAAATTCAGAGATGTGACAGTTCATGGATTGTACAAAGATTTTTTGCTAGCAGATTATTTTGGAAAAAAGGAGAGAATAATATTATTTGCCACAGAAGAATGTAAAGAAATTCTAAAAAAAGCAAAACATGTATTTTGTGATGGAACTTTTAAGGCTGCGGTTCATCCATTCAAGCAATTATATACGTTACATGTTGACGTGGGTAGTACTAATACACACACGAATATTATACCAGCAGTATATGCTTTATTACCGAATAAAAAGCAAATAACCTATGAGATCTTTCTTTATCTTATAAGAAGTCAGATTCCAGAATTTAATCCTGAGTTAATCACTACAGATTTTGAAATCAGCGCGATGTTAGCAGCCAAAACTGTATTTGATAAAGTGACTACTCGAGGGTGTATTTTTCATTTTAAAAAAGCCGTACAAAAAAAAGCAAAATTACTTGGAATAACAAAAAAATCGAATATGTCGAGAGCTCACGTAAGGCGTAGTATGGCGTTGGCGTATCTTCCTGATACAAAGGTCTCAGATGGTTGGCTTTATGTTTTGGGAGAGTGTCTACAAAAAGATGATAAAACAGCTCAGTTCAACAATTATTTCCAAAATACTTGGATAGAAAAAAAGGCCACGTTATCAGACAAATGGTGTTTTTATAGCGTCCGGCACAAAACAAATAATGCCATAGAATGGTGGAACTCAAGGTTAAACAGGACTATAAAAAACAAACCTAACATGGCAGTTTTATTAAAAACTCTAAAAAAAGATGCCAAATATCATTATAATTTGTGGAAAAATCAAGGATTTATTTCAAAGAGAACCGAAGAAAGTATATTGAAAGAAACAAAAATAAATAACTGTTTGACCGAACTGATTGACAATGAAATCAGCCTCGGACATTGTATAGAGAAGTTATCTTATTAGAGATACCTACACAGATTGATTGTTGATTAATTATTAAAACTCAATAATTTTGATTTCAAAAGATTTTTTTAAAACGTACGTAAACAGGATACAGGTAATAGAAATCGTAATCGAAATATAATTATTTAGACGTTAGTCGTCATAAACAAACAAGTATTTTATTTCGGCCAAAAATACCACTATTAGTATTAATTACGACAACTCATCCAAAATCGATTCCAAGTGCGGATGATTCGTCACCTAACTATTTAAAAAGGGCGACGTTTCATCCGAGGAAGATTTTTTTGCGGATGATTCGTCACCTATAAATTTGAAAAGAGTGGCTTTTCATCCGAAGATGAGATCTTTTGCGGATGAGATGTCACCTAAGTCGTTTAATCTAAAGTAACGTTATTTTGTTTCAATTGTGCTTGTAATAGAAGGCGGGACAAGTGACAATCCTAATCGCTATGGTTATTTTCACACGCTAATTATAATGAATATAATGTAATCTAAAAGAAGAATTGCTAATTCTTAATATTAGTAACCAAATCTTTAAATATTTTAATGGACATACAGTAAGCATTTTTCTTTGTCATTATGTCGAGTGCGGCTATTGGTTGACAGATCTGTCCCCCGGGAACCGTAGATTATTTTGGGGTTAGAAGAACCTATGTACTATTCCAGACTATAGACTATAGCTCTGTGTCAAATTTCAGATCATTTCAGCCGTTTTGGCGTGATAAAATAACAATATTAGTGTAGATACCAGATGGTATAGATTGATTTAGACAGATCTCGGTCTAATATCAGGTAAACTCCTTAAAAATCAACGGCCTTGTATTTCAAAACGCAACATTTTGTAAAAAGAAATGAGCAGTTTAGATTAAGCTATTGTAACATAATTCAAATACAAACCAATACATTAAAAAGTGTTTATTTAGTTTAATTATTTTTTGTTGTTGTACCTATATTATTTTTTACTTTTTTTTCTTTTGTACCAAAATTAACTTACTTACTTCGCTGCTGTCCCATATGGAAATTTCAAAATTTGTTGACACCATTAGATGACCTTATGAGGTCAACTTTAGACTCAATTTTGAACATACAGCTCAGCGATAAGTCCTGGACCCAAGCATCCCTCCCCATTCACCATGGTGGTTTAAAGATCCGCAAAATTTCTAGTGTCTCCTTACCAGCCTTTTTGTCTTCTGTCCACAGCTCAGCTAGTCTTATTGGTAAAATCCTTTACTCAAACCATAAGACTGCGGGTTTGGAGCAAGCTAAAAAAAGCTTGGTCATCAGCATGCCCAGGTGAGGATATCTCTGCCCGTCCAAATTTTCAAAGAAGCTGGGATGATGGTTTGTGCAAATTTTCATACAACACTCTGTTTGACGAAAGCTCAGGTCTTGAGCGCGCTACACTATTGGCATCCAGCTCCAGAGAATCCGGTGAATGGCTTCGTGCTTACCCGTAACCAAACACTGGCACATTTCTGGAGCCTGATACCCTCCGGCTTGCTATAGGTCTGCGCTTAGGGCTGCGCATATGTACTCCGCACCGTTGCCCCTGTGGCAGTGAAGTCGACCAATTGGGATACCACGGGCTATCTTGCCAAAAGAGTGCAGGTCGCTTTTCTAGACACACCGCCCTGAATGACATAATCCGTCGGGCTCTTGCCTCGATAAACGTATCAGCTCTTCTAGAACCTACCGGCTTAGCTCGGGACGATGGCAAGAGACCTGACGGGATGACGCTGATTCCTTGGAGTTTGGGAAGGGTGCTTGTGTGGGACGCCACGTGTGTAGACACACTTGCTCCTTCCCACCTCCACGGAACCAGCGTTCAAGCTGGAGCGGCGGCTAAAGCGGCCGAAAATCTAAAAACCCATAAATACAGGGGTCTCGGCAACCAATATACATTTATACCATTCGGCGTCGAGACCTTTGGCCCGTGGGGTTCAAGTGCACAACATTCATTTAAAGAACTTTCCAAAAACTGGTCGACTCCACTGGTGACCGTAGAGCTGCCAGCTTCCTCGCACAACGCATCAGCGTTGCTATACAGCGAGGAAATGCCGCCAGTATTTGTGGAACCATGCCCAGGGGTCCTAATTTTTTGGATATATTTTAGTTTTATTTAGTCCTAATTTCTAGTTTAAATATAGTTTTTAATAGTTTAAGTGCAATTAAAGATATTTTACTTTTTAGTTACCTTATATTTTTTTTGGAAGTCGTTTTTTATTTTTTTGTAACAAGGTTGGTTATTAGTCTGCTCTTAGTAATATATAATAAGGCGGACTAAGGTTTCTTGTACTTCTAGGAAGTACTAGAAAGTTAGTCAGGGGCGTAACCTTAGATAGGCTCTGTATCAAAATTTGTTAGTGTGTATCTCCATCACTAGAACGTGCATTAAGTACCAATTGCACCTAAACATGTGCAATTTTGTAATGCACCCCAATTGGGGCCCCTTTTCATTGACACGGGTGATATGTATTAACTTTTTCGTTCATATAACTTGTCAATAATGTAGCCATTTTTACCCGACTGCAGGGAAGGGTTATGTTTTTCGTGCGTATCTTGTATGTATGTATCATAGACTTAGAATATTACTAACGGTATGTATATATGTATGTAATATTACTATATTACATAATATCTTTCAAACCACAAGACCGATTAAAATAATTAAGACGTCGATAGATGTGTCTTGACCGCCCAAGTGTTTATGTAGATAAGTAGTTATGTGTAAAAAAAGTTTTTTCGAATACCACAAATTAAGATTCATGGTTGGCACTTCAAAAAGAAATAACATGATTATGACTGTAATAAAAAGTCAATTAGCAATCATTTTTTTTCCAATTCTCAGTACTTGGCAATAGATGTGATAAAAGTTAGTTGTTACATCAGTTACATCCTACAACCAATTAAAAGTTTTAATTAAAAAAAAAAATTTAAAATATAAAAAACACGCCTGCGCAAAAAATCACGCACGCAAGGAATTATTTTTACACAAAATATTAAAATGCAATGTCTAAACGATTTGATTAAAGATATTATTAAGTTATACCTAGACGAAGGTGGATAAAAAAAAGGATTTATTTGAATACTACGATGATCGTGATTTCGCGATCAGGTCTCGCATTTTCATTTATTAAAATGAGTGCATTTGAAACTTATTTCTAAAAACAAAAAACCCGAAAAATCACACGAAAAATACAAGTAGGTAAAACAACAGACTTTGACAGGTCCGGTCCAACGCTATAATGCGACAAAACCGCGTTGACATGACTTACGCTTTAACACCATCCCTTATTAGAACAACGCATAATTGCCGGGTATTACGTTCGTTCATCATTCTTTTTTGCTATTTGCGCATAGATAATCTAAGTATAGCTATACTGTAAAACGTCTAATAATTTACTCGAGAATAAGATCTTGGAATAGGTTATTTCTACTACTTGGATGGATTCGACCAAACAGAGGTTTATTCACGAGTATGGTATTATTTATGATGGATTCGAATCCATCCTAACATGTGGCACATCATTTGACAGGTCTTTCAAAAACATATAAAGGTTTTTATATTTTTTTTTGATTCTGTGAATATTTTTGGAAATAATTGCTCCAAAACCTCCGAATCAAATAGCTCAAAAGATAAGTGGAGGGGAGCCTCCCCTTATCTTTTGAGCTATTTGACCAAAAATATGCAAAAAATCACAAAGGCAGCGCTTAATAAACACTTTAAACTAAAATTATTTCGAATATGATCAGATGTACCGTCATTGAGTTATTGCCGAAAAACTGCATTTCTCAACAAAAGAGCGTAAGTGCCATGAACATACGCTCTTCTGCTGATGCAATTGTTCAAGGCTGCGGAACCCTACACTGAACATGGACCGACATGCTTTTGCCCGTTTTTTTTTATATATGCAATGTACACACGCTACTTTACAGTTTTAAAATAGTAGCGATTAACTTTAACAATAACAAGGATAAAACAACATGCATATTTTAATTAATTGATCTGTTTGTGGGTTTTGTTGAAAATTGATTAGGTTATTCCAGTACCTAATGAGTATATTTTGAAATATGCGATTATTGATAAGGCGAACAAACAATGTTTTTAATTAAATACTTAGTAGTTCTTCCAACTAACATGATGGATGTTGGATGGAAGGTTTTTTATAAGTCACTTGTAATTATTTTGAAAAATCATGAAGATAGAGTAAATGGAGGCCACATGCTGGCCGAATAAAAAAAGTGAAACGATATGACCTTGAAAATACTGTTGTCCTCTCCACCTCTTTCTAAATAGGGACTCTCTTTCTTAAATAGGGTGACCATGTTTTCTTTACTTCTGGATATACCTAAAAATTTGATCCGACTATTTTATAGGAAAATGCTGAATATCGACTTACTTACTAATCTGGAATTAATCTATTTAATAAATACCTACTGAACTATAATTTATCAAAAATACGGAATCGATTTGCAATATTATAAAACCTGGAGAGTACAACAGGCTACTTACATCGACGAGGGCGCAAAAGTATTGGAAAAAGGAAAGATCCAACATGTTATAATGGTAATTGGATTTAAATAAAAGTTTTTTTTTTTATTGTGATACTGAAAATGTAGTTAGGTGTTAGCACTGCCATAGTAATAGCTTTCACATAAAGAAAGGCGCGGCTCCTCGTCAGTGCCTCAGTGCTCGTATCACTGGCCGAAGAAGACCGTAGCGCATAGCACCCGTAGACACCTTGAAGGGGCTATTAATATTATAGTAACAGTGGTAAGTTGAAAGTGAATGTTTGCTATAAACTTTCTCGTGGGAGATTCATGTACGTTATAAAAGGAACTTCTGGTCAACACTTTAGCTTTCTAGGACTGAGGTTTGGGCTGGACGTCAATGAGTTAGTCACTGACTGAGTGATTCGGAACTTGTAATAGCTAGCAATCTACCGTGTTTGTTACACCAGTGAGGCTTCGAAGTGGCTTACATACTGTTGAAATAAACGAGTTGTCTTTCTTTATTTCTTCTTAAATAACAAGTACCTATTAGTTGATAAAATAATATCCGACTACGAAACAATCACTTTTTGATGTTTATCTCTACGGGTGCTATACGCTGCGGTTTTCTACGGCCAGTGCTACGAGCTACGAGTAACGAGTAAGCGATTGTAGAACTCGTAGCTTGTAGCACTCGCTTGACCAATTAACAGTTTATTTTGACCTAATGTACTACCGACCTACTATCCGGTACATCCATACTGGCGTAAACGTAGTCGTAAAGAGTTTTACCCCTAAATCCTCTTATTTAAAAAAGAAAAGAAAAGAGAAGATACATTTATTCGTTGCATAAAATTTGTTACATAAAATGTTGTGTCTCGCGGTTGCTACGGTTCAGCATAAGCTAGACTTAAGCCTGGCGCTGGTTTTCAACTGGAACCCAGCGAAACGTGTTAGTGTGTGTGTATGTAGGTGTGTGTGTGTGTGTGTGTGTGTGTGTGTGTGTGTGTGTGTGTGTGTGTGTGTGTGTGTGTGTGTGTGTGTAACTTTATATTTAACCCAGGTATATCTATACTAGCATATATATTAGCATTTACATCAGCCAGCTCTCGCTGCATATCTCATCTCTGTGGTATTGGTAACTGTTATGAACATTGTCGACTCTGATTTTCTCTTCTGCTAGTCACCAAATTAAGCTTACTATGCAGGTATGACGATTCCCTACCCTCGATGACGCCAAACAGTAGGCACGCCAGATGTAATTTGCGTCTATTTTTCATTTTAAGAATTGAATGCTCATTAAAAAAAAGTGTGACATGGCTTCTTGGTTGAATGGAGAAACAGAACCGTGCACAGGCGTTATGTACCCTTTGAATGAGACTCTCAGTTCGTGCTAGCAGTCGGGGCCTGTACACCACATCTGCGTAATTTAACTTTGATAATATAAAAGTATCGACCGGTCGTACTCTGAGTTCCTCAGACAGTTACGGTCGCATTTTGTATAATACTTTGAGTCGGTTGCAGTAGAAGCAGTTTTTGAATTTGTTCTTGACCACTCGGCTACGCGGTTGAGATTGTGGCGGTACCCACATAATATAATAATATAAATAAACTGACACTTGACAGTTCGCGTCAAAATCCTGAATCGCGATGTAGAAGTTTTAAAAACTGCTAACTATATAGACAAGTTCCCGACGTTAATCGTTGGGCCGCGGCCCGACAGGCATGATCACCTCGCCTGGTCGGAGGGACTTAACACCTTGCCCTCCACAAGATCATCATTAAGTTCTGCTATAGCCTAGATGTACAGTTGGACGTCGTCAGCGTATATGTGATACTGTGTGTTTCTTAAGCACTTAATAGCATCGGCACAGTATAAGATAAACAAAATTGGATTTAATATAGAGCCCTGTGGCACACGCCTTTTAAGTAGAGTAGGATCTAATCTAACATGCGAACCGTTGTTAAGTCTCAGTTCCACAAACTGTTTTCGATCGTAACTGTGAAACCATGTTATTGACTTATGATCCAAACCATAATACCTAAGCTATGACGGTAGTAGAACTGTGTATATTGTATCGTATACGCGTGAATAGTCCAGCAATACGAGTAGTGTGCACATGCATCTTGTGCGTTTAAAATGTTGTCAGTCACATCGAGTAGTGCAGTAGCCGTACCGCGTTTTTTTTCTGAAGCCTGACTGTAGTTGGGGTAAAATGTGCTGTGTTTCTGGATATTCCACTAACTGGTTGCAAACTACCTTCTCCATAACCTTAGAGAGACACGGCAGTATACTGATGGGTCGAAGGTGCCTAACATCAGCGGGGTGTGACTTTTTTGGAAGAGGACGGACAATGGTCACCTTCCAAACATACACATGGGAAATGTTGACGCTTCAATGGACCGATTAATTAAACCAGTTATATATGGTAAAGTGTAGGGGAGAGTCAATAGAAGCACGTTTAGGGAAATATTGTCATGGCCTTCTGCGTTGTATTTAAATTTCGTTATAATACAAAACACCATATCAGATGTCGTTTTGTGTTACTGGCGTAAGTGTAAATATTTGATCATAAATGTTACAGAATTTAAAGTTAGACATATATGAGATCGTAGTGGTATTGCTACCAGGCACGTCGATAAAATGGTCATTTACTTGTGTTGGGTCCGTAAAATAAAGGGGTAGATTATTTTTCTGTTTCAGCTTGTAAACAGTGTTCTTTAAGTTACACCATAAAAGTTGAGGATTGTTAACTTTATTGTTATTATAGTGCTTAAAGTAAGCAGTTTTTTCCCGATGCAAGGACACAGTCACTAATGATTTCACTTGCTAATAGTAATCCTTTTTTGGACTCACACCTTGATCTACGGTATTTAGCAAGGGAGTCGTCTCGCAAGTTCATCATCAGTTTTATATTGTCCGTTATCCTTAATGAGTCCGACTTCAATCGGCGTCAAGTACTGCCAAAATATTATCTTTCAGTGTCTCGAGCATAGTATTTACCGTACCCGTTGCACTAAAGCTACTCCAGTCCATCCTAGATAGATACGAGGTGATTATGTCTGGATCCACATCCTTTAAAGGTCTAAATCTAACAAAAAAAGGGTTACACTTATCCCTTTTGCCCGAAAACTCACACACTATGTCTAAGTGACCATTTGTAGCTCTGAAAGGCTCAACGGTCCGCTTGGCGCGAAAATCGGTGCATACCAAGTCAATAAAACTTTCGCTGTTGTTGACGTTATGCGTCGGAATTGTAACTAATTGCTACAGACTATGGCAACTAATAACCTCAAGAACCCTTTTAGTTTTATCATTTGAATGCAACAAATTTACATTAAAATCTCCCAGCAATATAATATTATCACAGTGGCTCAAAGTACCCATCGTATCTGGGACGGCGTCTAAGAAAAGTTCCAAGTTTAACCAAGGTGGTCGGTACGCTGTGCCTATTGCTAATTTCTTACTATTTGATGTTAATGTCAGCCACATTTGCTCGACAGATACGTATCTAGGATCCACGGAGTAAACCCAGGTTTACACCTCGTCTGATATAAGACCCGACACCACCACTGCGGCCAGAGCGCACGCTCTTTGGGCGCGGAGTGTGGCGCAGGTGGTAGCCAGGTACATTCGGCGCTCGCCCCTCTTCCCCTGTACGCAACCATGTTTAATTCACGGCAAAAATAATATGATATTTTTGCCGTGAATTAAAATTTTAATTAATTAAGACATGTCTTTCAATCAGTTGTATAAAATCATCGTGGTATGTTCCCAAAGAACCTGCGCTGAGAAAACCAACTTTAAAAAAAAATATTATTGTTCATTATTTGTAGCAATTTTGTAGTGGGAAGTAAATATTAGAAATGTTATTTAATATTTTTTTTATTACATTGTTGAATTTATTATTGTTGGTTATCCATACTAATATTATAAATATGAAAGTAACTCTGTCTGTCTGTCTGCCTGTTACGCTTTCACGCTCAAACAGCTAAACCAATTTAGATGAAATTTGGTATGGAGATAGTTTGAGTCCCGGGGAAGGACATAGGATAGTTTTTATCGCGATAACCGACATCCACGCGGGCGGAGCCGCGGGCGAAAGCTAGTAAATACATAATTATAAATTAATTCTATAAAATATTGAATTATTATTATTATAATTGTCATAATATTGATTCTTATTTATAGGATATATTGATATTTAAGTCTTAAATACAAACTGCAACTTGGTGAGAAATAAATTGCAAATGTATAAAAATAGGTAAATATATTATAAAATAGAATGAGTTATTTCGTTGATATCTTAAAAGTATATTAGTATGTTTTATTAAACAAAAAATGAGGTGGTATTTATTAAAAGTAAATGATAAAGTGTAAGTGTGCGATAGAGTACAGATGTAAGTGTAGCAGCATCTTATGTGAGACTCCACGAAATTTACATGATATGTACTTCCGCGAGACAAAGCACAAGATCAAACAAAGCCTTGACCAAAAACTTTTACAATGTCTTTATTTGGAAAGTATGCGCACTACTGGCTTGCCATCTTCCTGACGGGCCAAAATTTTGCCGTCGCGCGTCCATAAATACTTTACTGGTGTTGTTGTGTTGTCAGACGCTCGTTGACGTAGACGCGGTGGGGAAGCCCGGGCACTTCCACCTCAACCGATGTGATATTGCGGCGCACACTAGTCCGGTCAAATTAGACCAAAAAATAAGAGTAAAGTTACCTAAATTCCCACCAAGCTGAAAATCGGTAAGATTGTTTAAAATCTCATTAACAACAAAATTTGAAAGTTCCCCATCTTTCCCTGTAAGGAAAAAAAAAATTCAAGGTCAAAGGGCAAAAAAATGAGTAGGTAGGGCGCGAACGCATTGCAGCGGCGTAGGTGGCGGAACGGACGCCGGGATCAACAGAAACAGCGTAAGCGTTGTCAACTTCCACTCTATTACGGCGAACTGACCCGGTATGTTCTACGTGAATGATATCCCTTGGCTCAATGTTTATACCATTGCTGCTGCTCATTTATAGCTTTATTCTTAATCATTTAATGATATACAGCAGGTTTGGTCTCTGGGCTCCGAGATCCTAGACACCTCAAGATTGTCGTGCAACAATTCTTGATCCCGGTCATTAAGATGCCGCTTGAGGTCAGCAATAGCATTCTCCACAGTATCAACCTTTTTCGGAACAGCTTGCTCAAACTTAACTTCCAAGGCGGAGATACGACAGTCCATTGAAAACAACCCTTCATTTACGGCTGCTTTGAATTCTGCATTTTCTTCCCTATACTCTCGGAAGTCGGTCCTTAAAGATCCCAGCTCGCTTCTCATAGCCCATATCTCGCTTATCAAGTCGATGTTGCTTGCCGCAACTATGTTTGTAGTACAGTTGGGTGTACTAGTCTGACAGGCGCTAACGCCGCTGCCTGTCTGCTAAGTACACCGTTCTCAGGTCGGTCGACACAGCCACGATGGAATGATAGCACACATTGCGTACATCTCACGGCTGCGTGAGCTGCCATAAATGTAGCACATATTCCGCACTTAACCATTTCGACGGTATTCAGCAACAGATGGCATTAAAATCGTCGCAGTTACTAGGGGCCGAGTTACGCGGGCGCAGGGTTGACGTGTAACTTAGTCCGCGGGTTAGCTCACAGATGGAATTGCAATACGAAGTTATTATTATGGGAGTATATAGGACTTTAGCTTTATTAATACAGCCGAGCAGTGATCGCACGATTAAACAGTCACAGTCTGAAGATGATCCGCACTTCGAAGTTTTTTTTGCTTTTTTTTTGCTAGGGTAGGTTTTTTGCACTGTTAGTAGTAATGATTTTGCATTTGCAGTTTTATTTAATTATTGCTAAGCACTGGCACTCACTATATGACGAAGTATGATATGTGACGCACTACAAGATAACTTGTTTTAACCAAATTAGTGTCTATAAAAGCGATTAAATATTTTTAAAACAAAGTTGTAAACAGAGACTGTTGACTGCCTCTGTGGCGCAGTGGGAGTGTGTCCGACTGCTACGCAAGAGGTCGTGGGTTCGATTCCCACACGGGACACTACTTTGTGTGATCCACAAATTGTTGTTCCGGGTCTGGGTGTACTTTGTGTCCGTGACTTGTATGTTTGTGAAGTCCCCCGCGACACAGGGCTTGTACCCTACTGCGGGAGTCGTCTTTTTTTAAAACAAAACAAACAAACAAACAAACAAACTGTGTGACAAGTTATAGCTACCCGGGTTTATTTTATTATACTCATTTTACTTATATTATAAATTTATTATATTACGCTTTATTATTACCTGATTATAGTCAGGTAATAATAAAGCGTAAAGGGTAGTGTTTTTCGTGCTTATATTGTATGTATGTATGTAATATTGATTATTACCTGATATCTCAAAATCCACTCAACGGATTTATACAATTAAGACATCATTGTGACGTTTGAAAAAAACAATCATGTGTGTGTGGCTGTGAGATGTCAAAATAAAGAGATGTGAAAAAAAAGTTGTTTTGAATACTGTAATATCAAATTAAAGGACTCGTCTTAAGCATTTCAAAAAGGTCGGCTATAGCAATAAAAAAAAATACTGGATGGATGATTCTGACTAGTCGTTGAAATATCCGTCCTATTCCAATTGTACTAGCTGACCCGTGCAACATCGTCTGCATAAATTTTCCAACATTAAAAAAATTGCAACATTTTTTATTGCTGCTTCGCTCCTATTAGTCATAGCGTGATATTATGTAGCCTATAGTCCTCCTCGATAACAGGGCTATTTTACAGTTAAATATTTTTTTAATTCAGACAAGTAGTTTCTGAGATTATTACGTTCAAACAAACAAACTCTTCAGCTCTATAATATTAGTATAGATTTAATAATGTAACTCCAGACTTTCGTTATGATACGGTATGTTTCGACAAAAAATGCACCACTGCTAGATCACTTTAGACAATATCCGATGGTTTTTAGTCAAGTAATAGCCCTTTATATGAACTACTAAATTAAAAGTTTATACAAAAATCGGCCCAACGGTAGTCGTGTTTTTGAAAAATATTGTGAAAATGAAGTTATTTTACGTTATTGCTCAGGTATTAAAGAAAGTAACGTGATTATATTTATCCTATAATTTAATCGGGGCGTAAGTGATTATACTCACAAAATATGAATAGAATCTGTCTAGTAGTTTTTGCGCCAACTCATTTCACATGTTTTTTCCTGTTCATTATCAAATTACATGGCCGAGCCGAGGTGATCGCCTTGCACAAAGTGGGTATGGAGCCGTCGGTCATATTACAGACACTTCAAAAACTTGGTATCAGCCGTATATTCGTATATCGCACTATCAACAGATACAACAACATTTCCTCTGTCGAAAACCAAAAAAGTAAAAAGGCTGTTAATACTGTTAAAGTCAGAATTCGTCGAAATCCCATTAGGAAGCAAAAACTCTTGTCGCGTTAAATGAAGATTGCCGCTAGGACTTTGTCGCCTATTATAAAACAAGACCTGAACCTCGGTGCTTATCGTCGATATACAGGACATGCCCTAAATCAATCTTTACAATTAAAGAGAGTGGATCGATCAAAACGCCTTCTGTCGCGATACGCAGGTGAAAGGCACAGAAATATTCTGATTACCAATGAAAATTCACGATTGAAAAGCACTACAATTAGCAAAATGATAAAGTGTACGCTCACAGTTCTAAAGAAGCTGCTCAAGTGGTCGGAAAGGTACAGCGTGGTCATCATCCTGCGTCAGTGATGGTTTGGTGGGGGCGTGTCTTATCAAGGCGTCACAAAGCTACCTTTTTGCTCCGCAATTCACTTTTTAAAAATGTACCATGGACTTACCGGCAGGACTCTGCACCTGATCACAAGGCACGCACTACCCAATCCTGGCTTTAAACCTACGTTACGGACTTTATAAGAGCTGAAGACTGGCCCTCATCTAGCCCAGACCTCAACCCGTTAGACTACAAATTATGGTCAGTTTTAGAGGACATGGCTTGCTCTAAAGGACACGGCGACATTGAATCTCGAATAGAATATTGTTTTTAATTTTTTGCTGAGACTTTAAAAATATGTACATTTAGTAATATTACATTACTTCATTAAAAAAATGCATTTTCATTTGTAACAGAACTTATGGCCGGACTAGGTATATAAGTGGGTGTAGGTACCTGTTTATATAGCTCGGAGCACTATTCGGTTTGTTAGGGGCTGTCTCTACAGACAAGAGAATATCGGCGATATTATCGTCGTGTCACCTATTTCTAAATGCTCTTTCAGACGTGTCTCCACACGGCTATGTTATCGTGGCGCTGCGACAAACGGCTGATGCGTCGTCGTATCGCTTGCCCCTGAACGTGGTGCTCTTGCAGCGAGAGTGGGCGATCGCGCTGTCAAACGCAGGCGTCCCGCCTAAAAAAGTAAAGACACCGTTACGAGTCGTCGCGGACACAGGAAGGGAGTGAACATAGTGGAGTGAACGTAGTATGTGTGTGTATGTGTGTGTGTGTACTCAAGTAAATAAACGGACTAACACCAAAATATCATATGTTCATCCTAAGGTAGATCCATAATTAATTGAGCTAGACTTTTATAGACAGAATACAAATGTTGTTTACACGAATATTAATAATATTTATATTTTTAAGGTCGGCCAATTCCACAGAATTGTTTCAATGATTGCCACCCAAAATAATTATTTGTATGAGGACCATTGTCTTATATAAAAAGGTATGTTTATTAGTTGTCTGGTTGCCAAAGTATTGGCTCTACTTTGTTTGAGATCAGATGGCCGTGTGTGAGTTGTCCCAAAGATATTGAATGCATTAAAGGCTTGTGCCATTGCAGTGGGAACGATATAAGAATAATCATATACGTTATATAAATTCCTATTTATGCAAATATTAATCCATTTTACACAAATATGAAAGAAACAATCCTATATGTGCGGTATCATACACGTGTCGCTAGTGTGGGTGAAACCCGGGGTGAATGACGCGCCCTGGGCGAACTCTTTGTCACCAGTAAGGCAGAGGGTGGATCCTGCGGATGCACCCACGAGATATTTAATCTATGGTTTGACTATGGTACAAACCAGAGATTCAATATAGTTAATAAGTCCAACTGATGAACGCGCCGGCTACAGCATATAATCTTAATAACCCTTCTAGCTAAACAAAATAGTTAATGTTAAATGATGAATATGTTCTCGTTGGTAGTATAATGGGTGTTTGCAAATTTGATGCCTTAGCCACTAGGCTACCGCCCCCTGTTATAGAATTTTATAAGCTACTGTTTACGAACATATAGCGCCACCTGCTTTAAAACTTAATTAATAAATTACACTTGATAGCTTTCAAAATTGATCATCGTAGCTAGGAGAAACTAGCAGTGAACCGTACAGAGTGAAGAAATTGTATAGCGGAGGCACAAAAATATTGCGACGAGGTTGGTTCCAAATACTTGGCAACAAGAGACAAACCAGGCATCAGAGTGGATTAACGCCCAGCACCAGCATGCTCTCTTGTCAGGTCTGCGGTAGGCTGCGCAGATTTCGTATTGGATTGTACGGTCACCAAAAGTGCCTTGTGACAGACATTGCACCTTAAATCGGCAGTAACAGTTAAAAGTCGTGGTCACAGTCACATACTCACGTGACTGTGACCACGACGACGCACAATCATATCGTCTGTTGTTTTGTTTAAATTTGTTGTTAATTAAAATGTTTTGCACACGAGTCTTATCACTGTAAGTTCGTTAATCGCTCTTTCCGCTGTTATTAATTTGATATTGTTACCTATTTGACCGCCGATTCAAACACGGCGACGACGATGTTTTGAGTTTGACGTCCTTATCGTGGTTGTTATCAGTGTGTGATCCAAATACAATTAATTATTTTTCTAATTTACTGTAGGTAATTGTTGTGACGGCGATTTTCAAGGCCTGCAGACATGTGGTTGTAAAGCTTGTAAATTACACAAAGTTTTGTCCTATGTGACAATCTCTTACACAGCAGAGGTACACACTTGCACTGAGCCAGTACACTTGCACTGCGCCAGTACACTAGTCAGTTATGATATTGTAAGTGATTCGACCGTCCATTGAAATGTCACAAAACAAGTGTTATTTACACTGATTTCTGCAGCACTTTCGCCATTACATTCCTGCCGCTTAACGAATTTAGGCGCTTCAAAGGTAAAAATATCTCCATATATACTATAGAGATCCTTTGAAGTGGTTTTCATTCTATCTTTCACAAAGCCCTCAGTTTGTATCAGTAAAAGGATATGACTCATGTGTGTATCTTGCCAAATCAAGCATGCCACAGGGGTCTCACTTAGGTCCATTAGCTACTTAAAACCACAACCGCCGCAAAATTGAAGATGTTTCGTCACAAACTCTTCAACGGCGCTATAGACTGCAGTCGCCTACTCAACAGTATACATCTTACAGTATACACCTTACAGTACCGAGCTTCTGCTCGGTACTGTATACTGTATACCGCAACACCCTATCACAAAATGTTGATAAGCAAGCTTTCCAGTGCTGGTATGTACCAAGTACAATACTTTTTAATTCTGTTGTAACATAATATTTGAGTAACAGGATTTAATGTGTTGATGTTAACGGCATGAAGTCTACCGGCTTAACGGTTCAGTTAGACGTGCTACAAGGTTCAATTTTAGGCCCATTTTTGTTTTTAATATTTACCATTCTATTTAGAAAATATATGTAATGTTGTACTGTTCGCGGATGATACATCTCTTATTTTCAAAGTAGATGATAGAAACAGAGAACACGAAGACGAAGTGAACTGTGCTCTCTCTCTCAGGTAACGGAATGGTTTACGCTAAATAACTTAGATAGACAGACTAAATATTTAAAATTTGCACTTCCTAATGTGAAGAATCTTGGACCAAATATTGCAATGAATCAGGAAATTTTGGAATCTGCTAGCGACATTGTATTTTTAGGCATCACGCTAGCTATTAATTTGCAAAATAGGGTGCACATATATCTCGTCTCACTGGTGAACTTAGCTTGGCTGCGTACGCTGTTTGGAAGGCACGTGAACTCACAGACGTTAACACTAGGTTTCACTAAGGGAAAAATTTAAGGACATAGGTATACTTATTGTTACTTCGCAATACATATATGCCAATATATTACATGTGCGACAAAACATCCAACAGTATAGTAAAAATAGTGATGTACACTCCATCAGTACTAGAAATAAGCATAAATTGTGTGCTACCATCGTCTGCAAAAGGTTCATAGTTCATTTGTGGGATTTGGTTTCTTTTTTTACATTGAGCTAACCTGTTCATATTCTGAATTTACCACTTAATTCATTCAGATCTAAAATTAAGAATGAACTTATTCAGAAATCTTATTATTGTATAGATGATTATTTAAACGACAAATACTCATGGTCGTAATACTCACACAGGAGGTATGAATTTTATTTTGTATAATTTAGATTTTTTAAATTTTGAAATTGTATTTTGTTTTCATCCTTTTTTTTTAAGTTGTACAAACTGGTTACTTGAATGATGTATAATTAATGGTCGTTGAAATAAAAATGCAGAATAATGTATTTGTGTTTAATATTAAAATGTTGTTTGCATTGTATATTCACAGAGTACCTAGATAATTGGAATTGTTAATAACGGTAACTAGCGATCTCTCTTCATTAAATTATGTAAGTTATTTTCGTTTCTATGAGATGTAATGTCAGGGATCGTCATGCTCACTAAAATGTCATTGCTAGTGGGTCGTCTTCCTTTCCTCCAATATGGCGAAGGGGATGATGGCTGTCAAACTCGTAGACGGGTGCTATTTGGGGTGACTGGTCAGCCTTGTCATTATCATCTTATAGGTTTATTTATTAATTAGTGGTTCTTAAGTATTTGTATAATGAGTAGTTTTTCTTATAGTAATCGCATCGCATGTTGCCTTTACCCCCTTCTGTAATTTTTGTAGGTTTATGCTCAAATCCACACCATAGAAGGCTGATTCATTTAAGACCTGATTATACCTACTTTACGTTCTATGGTGATTGTTTGCGTGAGTTTCAAGGTGTAACAGTTGCAACACCTTACTGGCATAACTGTTTATACATATACAAATATATTGTAAAAATTGGCTTTATAAAAGTGGCCATGAGTTATGCCTAATTATTTTCTCACGGCTTCACTATTGCTAACTTGGCATTAAATGTAGAATGATCACAGTCCATTTGTAAAGTAGTAATGAAAGATTTAGGCGTTTGGAAATGGCATTATGAGCACTTTCCATAAAACGAGATTTGGGAAATTGAACACTACAAAAAAAACAAAGCAATATTTAAAAATGTGGTACATTAACTGTCAATACGAAAGATTGACCAATTTTGAACAGATATTTAATAGTGTAAAAAAAAAATTACAGAAAAATATTACCGACTTCAAACATTTCAACTAAAAAGCAAAAAATAATACACCTAGACTAACAAAAACAAATTAAACATTTTCAAGTTGGTGCCATGAAATAGTAGTCTTTATGTTTTATTCGGCACAAACTTCAAAATGTTTAATTTGTTTTTGTTATTCTAGGTGTATTATTTTTTGCTTTTTAGTTGAAATGTTTGAAGTCGGTAATATTTTTTTTTATAAAAAAGTTTTTAGTTGTCTTCATAATCAGTTCCACTTCACCAATTAGTGGTTTTTAAGAGTAAATGCACGAATCACTATGAAATATACCTAAATCACTGTAGGTTTGCCTTTCATATTTTAAGAGTTCCCTCGATTTCTCCAGGATCCCATCATCAGATCTTGATCTGATGACAATGGAATCAACTTGGATCGCTTTCAAACACAAAAAGAATTTTTCAAATCAGTCCAGCTGTCTTTGCGTAATTGGTGAGCAAACATACAAAAAAAAAATACAGTCGAATTGAAAACCTCCTCCTTTTTTTTTTTTGAAGCCCGTTAAGAAGTATTTCATAACATGATAAATTAAGCGCTTATTATTTAAAATTATTCGCAAATAGCCGTGAATGTAGTGATAGCCTAATGGCTAAAGCATCAGTCTCGCAATCGTGACGTCACAGATTCTAATTAAACTACTGACGTGAACCCACTCCTAACACAAGTCTTTGAGCTTACTTGGAGGGGTTAACAAGATTGCTAGTAATGTGGGACCCAATCCCACATTGCTAGTTACCTTTAAAAAAAATGCCTCATAACGCACCCCAAATTTATTATTAGGAGAAAAAACTAAATAATATATTTTAAGATATTGTACTTTGTGAGTTGAGTATGTTTATTTTTGTTATGTTTAAACGACTATGGACAGGAGTGTATAATTACATAAAAATGATTAATGTTAGTTTACATGTTTAGTTTTGTGATGGCAGTTAAGATTGTCTAAATTGTACCTATCTAAATACATTAAAATTATACTTACAGTAGTAATAGCTAGTCACAAAGATACAACTGAAACTTAAAAATCTATCTCTAAAGTGAATCTCTTCTATATATAATATTATCTATTCTGATCCATATCATTTTCATTTTAAGCAATTTTTCTGTAGGTATTTTGTTGCATAAAATGGAGATGACTTACACTGAGTGCAAAATATCAGTTACTTTGTACGTCATACTGTATATATCAAGATTTATGGGAATAGCTCCCCTTAAATTTGAGAGAACACACGATGGGTGGAGAGTCAAGGCGTCTTCAATTGCCCATATGTACGGGAGGACTTTAGTTGTAATAATATGTAAGTAAGGGACTTGGATACTGTTTAATTATATACTAATAATAATCACTAAATAACTAGTAGCGACACTTTCTAGTGTATTATTTAAAGAGTGTATTATTTAAGAATGAATAAAATAAAGTGTTAGTTTTGTTCGAATCTCGAAACCGGCGTTTTATTAGAGGTTATTGACCCAGGAAAAAGGGTGTTTATTATCGCGAAAATGGATTGCAAGTTGTGCCAATTAGTCTTCGCAGATTGAGAATAAAGTTTGTCATTGAACTGTGAACTCTGTGTTGGTAAATATTTAGAAAATGACAACGAACTATCTTGTTAGGGTGCCTAAATTGAAGAGTGTAACAAGTGGTCTTTTACACTTTTCTTATTCTAAAAGGAACCTTCGATCGCATCAAATCTACAAAACCAGATGGAGCCACAGCCAACGCGCGACAAAAGGAAAGTTGATCTTGACAATTGACTCGTCACTTATTGTACACATGAAAGACTCGACTACTAAAGAGTTCTGGAAGAAACTCAAGAAGTTGTTTGACTACTCCGGCTTCACCCGGAGTAGTCAAACAACAATCAGTCTATTGAGGAATCTCATATCAATCCGTCTAGAAAATTGTAAATCGATGACTTCGTACGTCACGCGGATAATTGAAACTAAAAAAAATTAAGCGGATCGTCAACTTTAACATCAACGATAAGTGGGTTAGGTTGTTATTTCATGGATAATCCTGCTAATTTTCGCAGAATTATCCGAGAAATTATCCATGAATATGGCGATCGAACATTCAGGGATTGCCATTATTGCAGACGCCATTAAAACCAAGTTGATAGATCTAGAGGAAAACAGTGGCGACGTAAGCGGAGCATTTATGAGTTTCCGTAAACATTGTAGGTGTGTCAGCACTGTTGACAACAGAGACCAGAGAGGATATACATCAAATTCAAATCGCAAAGCGGCGGTTGCCTAATAGTTAAGGCATCGGATTCGCAATCGTGAGGTCGCAGGTTCGAAAAACGTTTTACCTATTATGCTACCGACGTGAACCCACTCCTAACACAAGCCATTGAGCTTAGCTGGATGGGTTAGCGGGATTGCTAGTAACGTGGGACCCACAATTCCCCATTGCCACTTATATTTATAATAAAAAACTGTCAGCGTCAATAAATATTACAAATGTAAACAAACAAGACATTAGCATAATCAGTGCACCCGTTTTCACAAAGATTCAGTCTTGTGAACGTAAACAAACAAACGCGTTCAGTGCCGTAATCTTAAATGGCAGATTCTCAAAGAATGAATGGATAGACATTTATTGTTTAAGAACTCGACTCTGGTGCAAGCGCCCATATAACCGCCAATGAACATTGGATTTAAAATGTTTTGTATCGATCATCCGGTCAAAAAATTATGATGGCAAGTATAAGGTGCAGGTCAAATAATTGGAAATATGATGTAATAGTAGAAGAAGTACTATTTCTTCTAAGTTTGACCAATAATCTGATTTCAGTGAGTTAACTTATTGCTAAAGGCGGGTACAATTTACCAATAGTGACTGTGAAATCTATTATAAAACTGGTGAATTAGTTTGTACGGCGTTGTTATTGAATCGTGTTTACAAGCTGAGACTGCCTGAAGCAATTATGGCTGCGTCAATGAACTCGAGTGACATTTGGCATCGCAGATTAGGCCATATCAACAGCAACTACCTGAACAAAATACAGAATACCGTAGAGGTGTAACTCTAGACAGAAAAGCAGATGTTTTAAAGTCATCGTGTAAAGTGTGCTGTGAATGGAAAAAGAGCTGATTACCTTTTCCACAGAATGGCACTAGAAGTATAAAACTTCTGCATACTTTATACAGATGTATTTGGTCCATTCATAAATGTTGCGATTGGAGGATACAAAGCACTTGTGGAAAACCCACTTAACAAGAAAATAAAGATTCTGTGAAATGACAATAGTAAGGATTTTGCAAAAAAGAATTCCATGATTATCTTGGAAATTTAGAGATAATTCATCAGAAAATCAACCCTGAACAGAACGGTTGGATGAGGGTTTTAACCGCATTGTGGTCGAAAAGGCTAGATGTCTATCATTTGTTTTCATTTGATGCTGATCTTGAAGAAAAAATTTGGGTTGAAGCGAGTAACACTGCAATCTAATCAAAAAATAGGACTGTAGCATCAGTTTTTATTGGAAAGACGCCTTTTGAGATTTGGACAGGTACAAAGCCAGACATCAGTCATTTGAAAGATTTTGGGAGTGCAGTAAAGATACATATACCAAAAAAAAAGGCTTAAATGAAAAAAAAGGCTGAGAGAGACATTTTAGGTTGTTATCCAGATGAAGTGAAAGGATGTCAAGTGTATTATCCTAAAACCAAGGTGATTACAACCAGCCGTGATGTAATTATAATTGAAAAAAACACCAGCAGCAAAAACTGCAGTTCAAATCGACGAAAAACCAACAGTTTTACTAAGGCGTACGAGGATTCAGTATCCACACTTTGTTTCTGAGTATTCAGATATAAGATGATTCAAAGATGCGACATATGTACCAGATGAAGATTCTTCTGTCAGCAGTGTGAAAGGTGTAGTGAGCGTTGGTAAAAGGTATAGTTCCAGTAGGCAGAGGCAATAACCAGACAGGTATGGCTTTTTAAATGCTTGTATCAGTGGTAGTATGGAAGACTGTTGAACTTACACTTGAGGAAGTTGAAAGGGCCTGGAAAGGAATGATAGTTAGAGCCAGTGCGTGATGAGTTACAGTATTTTGACGATAATAATGCGTGGGGAGTTGTTAATGTACCTAAAGATAAAACTATAGTACAATGTAAATGGGTTTTACGTAAGAAGTATGACAGTAAAAACAAAGGTATCGTGCCAGACTAGTTGCTAAAGGTTTCTCTCAGAAACAAAGTGTTGATTACACAGAAACATTTTCGCCTGTTGTTAGACACACGACCCTACGACTATTGATTTCATTGTCAGTACAACTAGGACTTGATGTTACACATCTAGATAATTGTTTGTTTGAAACTGGTTATTGTATAAACATGCATCATGCATGCATGTTTATACAATTACCATGTTTTTAAAGTCGGTTAAAAGTTATTGTTAACACACTTGTTTTATTTTTCATTACCTATTATGTTTATTTCTTGCACATCAGCAGTTATTTTTTTCATAGCCCACTCTTTATCTTTGTCTTTAACTTACACGCCTAACACCTAAAAATATATCAAAACTGAGCAAGTCCATGTCGGGCCTCGCACAATGTAGGATACCGTAGTTGCCTATTACAATAATGCAGCCTAAGAAACGGGTTTTCTATTGTTTTTGTTTCATACTTACTAACAACGTTAGGTATGATTTAAGTAACTTTCAATGGATTTTTTACGAATGTTATTGTTAATTCTGATTTGTTAGTGTTATTGGTGCCGTAAAATAATAAAAATAAATTGGCGGAGGACAGTCATTGGCTGTCTATAAAATCGTGACAGGTGATGAAACCTGGGTGTACTGTATATATATATATATAATGAAAAAGCCAGTCGGCAGAGTGGTCTTTTTTTTGATCATGTGCCGAAAAAAAATATTGCTTCTTTAGTGAAAATGCGTCGTTAGTCGTTACCAATTTTTCAATGTGCTGAAACCAGAAAGCACAGTTTAAACACGTTTATGATAAAATTGTAACATAAGGCTCTATAAATAATATCGTTTAAAAAAATACATTTTTATTATCATTACACTTCAATTTCAACTTTATTTCTAAGGCAATATCATTACACCATATCTAACAACATTACACCTGACATTATATCTGTCATTTCATAGACTAACTAGATATAATACTAATATCGTCATGTTCACTAAAATGTCATTGCTTGTGGTGGCCGTGTGGGTCGGGTCGTCTTCCTTTCCTACAATATGGCGAAGGGGATGATGGCTGACCCATGCGTCAAACTCGTGAACGGGTGCTACTTGGGGTGTCTGGTCAGCCTTGTCATTATCATTTTATAGCTCTATTATTTATTTTTTTAATTAGTGCTTTATAAATAAGTAGTTTTTCTTATAATAATCGAATCGCATGTTGCCTTTACCATCTTCTGTATTTTTGTAAGTTGATGCTCCCATCCACACCGTAGGAGGCTAATTCATTTAAAACTTGATTATACCAGTTTACGTACTATGGTTGTTACTTGCGTGAGTTTTAATGGTGTAATAGTTGCAGCACCTTACTGGCTTTACTGTTTACATACAAATATATTGTAAAAACTGGCATTTAAAAAAAGTAGCTATGAGTTTTTATTGCCAAGTTCTTTTCTCACGGCTTTACTCTTGCGAACTTGGCATTAAATGTAGAATCATTCTATTCCAAATTTTGTCTGGCGTTCATAAGCGTTACATTTGTAACCTAAATGAATAAAGTATTTTTGTCTTCGACTTATGTAGATATAGATATTTTTTGATACAGTAAACACATACTTTTATTAATCACGATGAATTTTATATATTGATAAACTTTCGCGATTTGTACACATTATGAAAATATATATATTACGGGTCGCGCACGTACACGCTCAATCGCGTGACCATGGACGTTGCAATACGTTCGAAACGTCGGGCAATAAACAAGGAATTTTAAATATATATATAGATTATTTATTTAGTAAAACTGAAACTTAGTAAAACATTATTGGATTGTTCTGGGAATTGCAGAGCATTAAACTATCTTTTAAGTACATGAATAATATTAGTGCCTTTGAGATTAGTTGGGTATTTGAATGTCAAGTCAAATCAGTATCTTTTTTATAAAATGTCATAACGATTCGTTCAATAGAGATTTGTATGCAATTTAACATTGTGACGTCATTATGTTCTGGTTTCAAATCATTTACTTTTAGTATTTATTTTGATGATTATAATTACTAAAACATATTATATTATGCACGAATATATATTTTTAAGATCATTTAAAGGCATGTTATTACTTGGTAAGTGTAAAATAATTTATTGTTATTCATTGATTTGACATTCAAATACCTAATTTTGTTTTCAGCAAAACCCAGAATTATTTAATGCGAGGTGAGACGTATCCGCTCAAGGTCTTTCCCATAGAAACTTTTACCTCCCTATCTTAAGGGATGGGGGGGGGGCGGGGGGTGAGGAACAGATATTTTATTTATCTTATTGTTTCTGTGCTCATACTTGCTTTCACACCAAATTTCAGGTTTCTTTGACTTCAGGAAGTACCCTAACGGTTTTGCTCACACACAAACGCACCCACACACACACACACACACACACACACACACACACACACATGCGCACGCGCGCGTGCTACTTTATTTATTAAGATTGTAAATAGATTTATACGATAAAGATATATAGGTATGCCATAATCACTATAAACAACTTTAACATTTGATTGAATGTTCTAGGTATGGTCGCAGTATTTTACGTGGTCTCGGCATTATTCATACGCACATTGGCCAGCGCCATGATGTCCTTGTTAGTCGAATTTGTGATAATATGCACTGTGATATTATTAGTGACGGTGGGACTGGCGGGCGCGTTTACCGGCATGAAGAGGATGAAACATTTCGTAAACTATCAAGCTCAGATTTCGAAGGTAAAGTTAGTAAGAGTTTTCGGCAAAACAGCACTGCTACCTAAACGGAAAACTCAAAATAAACGTAAACAAGAAATACATCTATATAATACCTTTAAACAAGCAATTCTTGTTTAAATATACAGGGTGTAACAGAAAGGTGTGGTCACATTCAAGTGGCGTTACACACACATGATAAATAACCTGTGTACCTAATGTTACCAAAATGTATGAACCTTAATATTTCACGTCATTTTTAATCAGTCCATAAATAATTATGTAAAATATCGACACGAGTAATACTATATCACTATCCAATCATTCAAGATTTTCATCGTAGTATTGTAGTAGTAGAAAGTTCAATTCGCGTAACGGGCACCAGGGGCTGCGCCCCTAGTGCCCATTACGCGTCGAACATACGGACATCCGTAAACCAAAGAAACACAAAGGCAAACAAATTAATATTAACCAATTACTAACACAGGAGGGCGTTCACAATGACCGCATCGAAAGGACAAATGTTAATCACCATCTCACTTTCGGTACCTACTTTGTTATCACATCTTGTGGACGATCATTTGAATACACTTCACCGTCCAAAATAATACTACCTACGTCGGATTTTACATACATTTTTAATATTAATGTTTTTACGGTTCAGGGAAGTACCTACCAGTAATAGGTTTTTGAAACTTCAATAAATTTAGTATAAGTTATTTACATACTTTAGGTTACGAATAAACAATATTACAAATCACAACACACCTTTATTTTGTACTATTTATTTATTTAGCTCTAACTTTAACGCGGTTTGTTGAAATTGATAGGTACTTAATGAAAATAGGCGCGAAACTCGGTGACGCTTCCCCGCAGTCCTAGTACCACTACAGAAGTTGACTAAATCGCAAAGTGGCAAGTACCTACGGATCACGGGCATCATTGTTTCGCATTACATGCCACCGAGGGAGACCGTATAACCACCATACGGTCTTCCTCGCAGACTATCTCCATCAACTTATTTGATATCTTACCTACATCGTAAATGACCATCACGTCATACGCAATTGATACACAATTTCATAATAATTCACTGCTACTGACTTAAAAACAAATTTTCTTTATCAATTTCACATTACTTCCACAAAGAAAGACAAACAGAAACCAAACTTAACAGATCGAACTGAACCACTCCAGGCTCCGCGTCTTCGCGCGTGCGACGATTGCGACGAAAGCACTGATGGAATTTCACTAAATTTGCAACAGCATGATTGTGTCTTAAAACTTCTAAAATTACCAGAAAATGTTTGTAAATTATCTTAGAAAAGTTTAATTAAATTAAATTATTTACAAAATGAAATTATTTTACAAATCATGATAACAACAGAAAAGTATTCAAAACTCATTTTGAAATTACTATGGCTTCTGGATATTTCTTCCGAGCTTCCGGTCAAATACCTAATTTAATTTATTGCATGCACTACGTTTTGTTTAAGGCGTCACGGCGATGACATGTTTGTATCTCTGTCTTACTGGAATAAAACCAATATTCGGTTATTGAGGCGCTGTTTTTTGTAGTTATTTCACATTTTGCATTAGTAGCTACATGCCACTGTATTACTATTATCTACTACATAATAGTAAATAAATAAATAAGTCTTTATTGTCATAAATAGTTTATACAATATGTTTGCAAGCCCTGATTCCCAAACTAGCGTGAGCTGTATGTCGGGAATTAGTTCCTTCCCAAAGTAGGTGAACAGTTAGTCTATTTTAAAGGTGGTCGTTATACATTAATGGACATTATATAGTGTCCTCACTCCAAAGGCTTCTACGTTCGGGCTTCCTCATATATGTCTTTATGTTGAAAATTTTAATCCACAAATTAGATTATGGTTCTTAAAGGTATTAGATAACTTTGACAAACTTATGTTGAGCTGTTTCGGAGACCATTAACGCTTTTCTGGTACAAGAAGCTTAATTATAATTCAACTTGTACCTTAATAATAATTCAACTTGTCTAAAATGACGGCAGGCATAAATATTCGACTACTTTGTATTCCGGGGATTGTAATTATAGTAGCCAAACGACATAATTATGCTTGATTTTCAGATGAACACGGAACTTAACGATTTTTTTATACAAGAAAAACCGGCAGAATGGAAGACGTTTGTGCCAGTCATGTGCTTATGGGTATTTGGCAACCTATTGTTACTTATGGATTTTATTCCTCATATTATTATACAAATAATCTTTAAAAATGGCCAAGGTACAACCTTTTAGCTAGGCTAAATGCTTTTTTCTAAGGGACCGTCTCCACGGGTGAGAGTATCGCGGCGATATATCGTCGTGCTACCTATTTCTATACACTCTCTTAAAACGTGTCTCCACGCGGCGATGTTTCGGCCGCGTTCCAACGTTTGGCTGAATGTGAAAGAAACGTCAAAGTATGAGCGCGGCGAGTGCGCTGACCATACTGTTGCAATTAAAAATACATACATAAAGGTATGTTCCGATATGCACTGAGACCACTGTAAAGTATGGCGTCAATTCAGTATCCTTCAGAGCCGTTCCTTTATAGTTAGCTATACTGGTTACTGTTTGTATCGAAACATAGTCTAATAAATACTGTCATCCACGTTTTTTTGCGCAGCTTTCTCTTGAAAATAATTATCAATGTATAAGTAATTTGTTCAACTAGAAACATTATTATATAAATGTTTGAATGTAGTTATATTTAATTTAATATATTTAAAAAAATATATTCTAGTAAATTATCAATTGAATTAATTGCATAATTTCTCAATCAATTTAATTAATTTAAATTACTGGACGCTGTTGATCACTTGATCAAATGAGATCACTTGATATGCCAGTGTTCGCAGTACAAAAATTGTGACGATTTATGACATCACATACTTCCTAGGATACTGTGGCAGTATACTGTCAGTCCTTAACGGAACGAATTTCTCCCCAGTGAAAGCACTTAACAGTGGTAGCAGTGTATATCGGAACATACCCATGAATAGTGTGGAGGACCCATGAATAGGCGGAACCAAGTCTTGGATTTCAAAACTACATAATATACAAATTACATCAATATATATTTAGTAATTAAACAAAATAAGTTGTCCCAGTTGATAACCTGCTCAGAGGCTTAATCCTTCCTATGCAAATATACTTGCTATTATTTTTATTAGGTGCATGAATCGTTTCAAAAATATCCACCGTATACGATGGTCCGGCCATCTTGACGATTAAGTTATTTGGTATTTCAAGTCGAAGGGCAGCTTAGATTTAAATTTTCGATGAGTAACTGTTTAATACCTTTTTTAGATTTTATATATTTTTAGAAATTTAGGTAAATACCTAAATTTCGCTACCTTTAAATTTTGTAAAAATATCTTGTTTGGATTATGTAAAAAGCCTGAGAAATTGAAAACACTGGCTGACCCGTTTTTTTTTTAGTTAGATGTGTTTAGTAACGATAACTACAGCCGAAAAAAATATCATCACATCGTTATTTCTTTTTAATTGACAAAAATAAGAGTATGTCGTACCATAGTCAGTGTTGTGTTCCACAATCGTTATTACAAATAAATGCATTAGGTACATATTAAAAAATACAAGGTAAAAAAATGGCACCAGCAGAAGAGCGCATGTATGTTCATACCACTTTTGCCCTTTGGTTAAGCAGTTCAGTTTTTGGCAATAACTCAAAGACATGTAATTTTTTCATATTTTTATGTCGGTTTAAAATATAAAGGGGAGGGGACATCATTTACGCAACTTACTCATTATCAGAAATATTTATTTAATCACAAAATTTTCTCAGTAACCTTAGAATATTTTTAAAAGACCTGTCGAATGATTTGCCAGACGTCGAGGTTTGCTTAAAAAAAAATTGCTTCTGGGTAGATTCCGCCATAGACGACTGCTATATTACAATATTTGTTACTTATTGTTATAACAATGCAAAATAGACGGACTATATTTATTAACAGAAGATAAATGTTGCCCCTAACTTATAATAAAAAGAATTGGGGGGTTGTCCAACTTATCAGACGAAGATTCGGTGTAAAATTCAATTACCGTACCTACCAACACCACATACCACACGTTTTACTTGATAAACCAATCATTTATTCGTTTCCTACAAAACTTGTTAATATTTGTTGCCCCTTTACAGGATTATTGAATGCAAATAGCTTATGTTAGAGTATCACTCTGACGTAAGCTATTTGCAACCCGCGATTTAAAATATAGAAAGTTTGTGTTTTTCACAAATATAAAGAGCTAACGTTTTGAAACTTTGTAAAAGTAAGAAGAAATTGAAACCAAATTTAAATCGTTAGGTACTCGTACCAATAAAGTATTGTATTTGTGCATAGAAAGGATAAGCCTCTAAGCAGGCTATCAACTTGGTTCTGTCATCTTGACGTTAAGTGGCGGGACACGTATTTTGTTTAATTACTAAATATATTTTAAGGTAGCTAAAGTTTGAATGTATGCAGCAAATAGTTGCAAAGAGGTACTTACTGCATTTGTATATGTATATGTAGTTTTAAAATTCAAGACTTGGTTCCACCATCTTGACACTCGCTTAAATAGTCTATGCCTTACTAAACTCTATTAAAAAAACTTTGCACAACACCACGTTGCAGACACGCGGCGATTCCGTTGCGAGTCGCGACGATACGCTGACGGAATAATCGCTCGCTCGTGGAGACTACCCGACGAAAGTAAAGCGGATACGTCGCGATTCTCCCGCCCGTGAAGACGGTGCCTTAGAGTGGTCCCAGATTAAGGACCGGCGCACATATTGATGTAGCATAGCGTAGAGTGCTTTCACTGCCATCATATTCATTCATTCATTCATATCAACCCATATGATGGCCCACTGCTGGGCACGGGTCTCCCCAGTAGAACCTACTGGTATGTAGATCCTGGGGGTAATTGCCATAATCGCCACGCTTGGCGAGCGGGTTGGCGATCGCAGTAAGGCTTTAAGTACGCAGAGGACGCTGCTGCCCGTCCTCCGGAGTGAAATCCCTTAGTCGCCTTGACGACACCCACGGGAAGAGATGGGGTGGTACTATTCTTAAGCCGGCACCACACGGCATCACTGCCAATTCATTTCCAACTTTCATGCGAAGCTAATGTCTGAAATCGATTATCGTCCGTCGCACATAATGTCGAATTACATATAATTTTTTTGCCAATCCATTGCTAACGTTTCATACGTTACAACAATATTCTAATTGTAAAATATTCTTCTAATTAATTTTTTTGCAGTTGGTTGGGCGTTTTTGGATTTATTTAATTCCATTTTGATATCGATTATGTATCTGGCCTGCCATCAGTATTATCTGATCTGTAGTTCCGTGCTTTCCTCCTACAAACAACTCAACGAATGCTTAAGAGGATTGCTTATAACGATTCAGGATGACCGTTAGTAACTTTTAACTTTCTATTATTATAATCTACAGTTCGCGCAATCTTACTTGACCAGCCTTAAAGTGTTATCATCAAATTGAATGAGCGTTTCTGTGAGATGTTCGCCTCAGTGACAGAGACTATAGATGCGTTGTTAAGATTTTGTACTGAAATGATTTCTTTTGTTTAAACTACTAACATTTTTTTTTCTATAGTATACATTCATTTTAGGCATCATGATCTTATTTTATTTACGCTTTTTATTCATATAAAATTAACACAAATATATATTTTATTCAAAAACCATGATAAAATGTGATTTCTTGAGACTTGGCAATATAATGCCAACATGGCAATATAATGCATGCAGTGGTGATAAAAAATGTTTTAATTATAAAATTTTAGTGTTTACCTTGATAAAAGCTACCCTCAGCTCCGTTAAACCCTCCCCAAACCGAAATCCCTGAATTGATCAAGCCAAGCCCTCAAGATATGTCAAAATTAAAGAAATAGAACAACAATTACGAATAATGACCAAGTCTAAAATTCATGGGTTGGGTTAGTTTTGGGTAGTAGATTATTAAATAATTTCTGAAATCTGATCTCTCTCGGCTACCGCCACTTTCAGTACTCCTAATATTCTTAGCGTTAGGTTTACCCATTCGAACTCAAATTCTAAACCATTATTAAGCTAATTGCTCTTTTCATTCTGTTTCAGGTATATCGGAACGATTGCCCAAATGTATAGCTACGTTGAATCGTATAACACATTTGTATTGTACGCTTTGTGATATTGTGCGTACTGTATCGGAAACATATGGGATCTTACTAGTGCCGTTGTTTTTGACACTTCTTTTTTGCACAGTTCTAACACTCTACCAACTCATGTTTATTATTGGTATGTATGCAATACCGAATTTGGGGTTGTGGGCTTGTATGGAACTCCATCAGTATTGAAGTTAGATCTGTGAAATTTTATATTTGGCTTTTTAGTTTAAAATAAATAAACAAGTGTATTAGCGTTTTTAGAAAAACATCCCCTAAGGGAGTAAAATAGGTATTGAAAGTTGGTATGAAACTCCGTCAGTTTTGAAATTAGATCAATGAAATTTAGTTTTTGGCTTTTTCGTTGAAAATAAAATTCAACTTCTAAAGCTTCAAGCGTCATTACCCGTTCGCTTTGGCGGCCTCGGCGTCCGCAAAATTTCTGATGTTAGTTCACCGGCATTCTTGTCCTCACTTCACAGTACGGATGATCTGACCAGGAAAATTTTAGAACCTACACTGGTTAGTTCTGAAGTGCGGTGTAAGTCTAAGGCCTTGAACGCCTGGAAAATGGCTTGGCCAAACGTTGATTTGCCCACCAACCTATCCGCCCAAAGACAGTGGGACGGTCCGCTCTGCAGTTTAGTAAGACAACGTCTTTTAAATAGCGCTTCAAATCTTTCAGAGCGAGCTTGACTGCTGGCGGTGGGCGAATGGGAATCAGGTATAGGCTTCAGGCTCTTCAGGCTCTTCCATTGTCCAATATAGGCACTATGTTGGACGATACCACGTTTCGCATTGCTGCTTGCTTGCGTTTGGGTGCCCCATGTGTCTCTTCTCATCGATGCCACTGTGGAAAAGCCGTAGACAGCCTTGGGCATCATGGCCTATCATGCAGCAGGAGTGCAGGCCGCATATCGCGATACGCTAGTATTGATGATATCATCCGTCGGCTCTTGTAAGCGCTGGAGTGCCAGCGGTTGCTGAACCTAATGGTTTGGCACGTAGCGATGGCAAGAGACCGGATGGTATGTCTTTACTACCTTGGAAGATGGGCAGACCTTTGGTGTGGGATGCAACCTGTGTCGACACCCTTACGCCTTCCCATCTACCAAACACAGAAAGCTGTGTCTGCACTGCTGCGGCCTCTGCTGAGACTATCAAATGGCGCAAATATAGTAATCTAGTCGGAGATTACATATTTGAGCCGTTTGGTGTCGAGACGCTAGGGCCATGAGGTCCAAGTGCTCGCTTCTTATTTAAAGATATTTCCCAGCGGCTCGTCAGTGCATCTTGTGACCAGAAGGCAGGCCTTTTCTTTGCACAAAGAATAAGCATTGCCATACAACGTGGCAATGCTGCCAGCCTACTGGGCACTATACCGGTTGACATCGATGGGGAAGAATTCTTCGATGCCTAAACTGGTTGTGCATCACCTTTTTATGTAACCCTTTTTTGTAGTTTTTTCTGGTAAGTTGTAAATAATTAGTAAATTTTAGTTTTATTTTTAATTTTTTAATTATACTAATCTAGTTTTAATGTGAATTGTATTATATCTAATTTATTGTCTTAATGTCCCTAATAAAGTACAGGTTACTTCTAAGGGGGTAATTTAGGGTTTGCAACTTTGTATGAAATTCCCTTAGTTGAGAAGTTAGATCTCTAAAATTTCAGATTTAGCTTTTGGGTTTTAAATAAGGAAACAAGTTTCAGCGTTTTTAAAAACCCACCCCTTAAGGGGTAGAGTAGTGGTTGCAAGTTTTTATGGAACTCCATCAGTTTTGAAGTTAGATCTGTGGAATTTTGTATTTGGCTTTTTAGTTTAAAATAAATAAACAAGTGCTTCAGCGTTTTTAAAAAATCAACCCCTAAGGCGTTTAAAATAGGTGTTGCAAGTTGGTATGAAACTCCGCCATTTTTGAAGTTAGTTATTAAGTATCGTATTTAAAAAAAATTAAATTAAAAGAAAGAAAAAAGGAAAAGGAACTCATAAGGCGTTGCAAATTTGTATAGAACTCCGCCAGTTGTGAAGTTATATCTGTGAAATGTTGTGTTTGGTCTTATGGCTGTAAGGAAACACGTGTTTCAGCGTTTTGATCGAAAGCGATAAATCAACTTTTTAGGGAAAAATGAACAACGTGGGCGAAGCCGCGGGCGTCAGTTAGTTCTTAATAAGTGGGAAATCCGAACGCGAGTAAAAGGTCGAAGGGAGATATGGCGTTAACCATGACTGCAAGACGAAAATGGCATGACTGGAGTAAGTAGCGGTTACTGTGACTTTTAACTGTGTAGATGGTATCTGGCTTAAAATCCCGGTTTTATCTTCAAAAGTAAACAATATTTTAACACAAATTTTACAGGATATAAAATATACATACTACAGGCAGTTACCTTCGTAGAAAAGCACAGCGCATACTTTCCGAAAAAAAACACATTAGATTACAATAAAAGATTACGAAATAGAAAGAATTTAATATTGTATATTCTTATATAATATATATCTCTATATTATTCTATATATAATATATACTTTTCTTGTATAAAAACCTACAACCACTTACCAAATGACATAAAGCAATTAGATAAAATTTAAAGGTTTGAGAGAACGCTTAAAAAAATGTTGATAGATCGTTGTTTCTATAACCTTACTAACTTCTATGGATAAAATATTTTAGATAAATATTTTCAAAGAACTCCCTACCTCCCTCTATACAAAGTTTTATGAGTCTAAACCAATTTTCGAAACATTTTTTTCTGTCCGCCGCAGACACCTCTTCCACGGCCTTCTCGAACGCTGCTAGCGCGTCTTCCGGCTAAGAAAACTGTATCCCTTTCAGCTAATTTTATATTTTAGGGAATAAAAAGAACTCACACGGTTCCAGACCAGAACTGTAAGGAGGGTGAGCTAAGACTCTGACCGGTGTGGTGTCCAGGAAGACCCTCGTTCTTAGCGCTGCGTTAGCGGGCGCGTTGTCATGGTGAAGCCCCGCGGGGCCCGGTGTTCGGTCACTTGTTGTGCTCATTGCAGAAAAAAATTCTTCGCTTTGGTCTCGTAATGAAATTGAAACCAGATACACCATCAAAGTGAAGAAAATAGCGATCAAATTTTCCCTGCGCTTCTCGATTGCTTCACTTACGTAGGTTTAGTTGGTTTTGAATTATTACGATCTAAAAACAAAGCGTCATTCGACAGTTTGCCAGTAACTGTCAACTGACGCTTTGTTTTTAGATCGTATTGATAACACCAGGATTCGTCACCTGTCACAGACGAGCCTGCTTAAAATTGAATTCTATCACGGCACCACTCCACACCTGCCAGGGGCCTGCTTCTGAGCTTTAGTGAGGTTGGACGAAACTATCTTCCTCACGCGAAAATGCCTCATGTAGAATCTTGTGAATGCTTCCCGACCTAATCTGCAATGTGTGCTGAATCTCTTAGCATTTAATTCGCCTGTTTTCTTGTTATTTTTTTATTATCGTTAGCACTTTCTTCCGTCACAGCTGTCGTAGAACGACCACTTCTTTTTTCATCCCCCAAATGCGACAGCGCTTGAACTCGCTATGCCAACGGTAGATGGTTGATCCATAGATCTTTCATCCATAAAATCAATTTGAAGTCGATCAAATGCCTCTTCAGACCACATTTAAAATTGTAAAAAATCATCGCACGAAAATGTTATCAATGCAGATTCATTTCTAAATGAGACACGATAATTTAGTTTAGTTATCGAAAAAATGTGGAGGGGAATTCGAAATTCAACAATGGTACTTTTACTTTTAAATAACCAAATTTTTCAAAATAATTAAAATTGGCCAGTCCCTTAAACATAAAAACTTTTTTTGCAAAACTTGTGTGGTCTTGAATGGCCTGGTAGATTATAGTATAGAAGTATAGACAAAATAGTTGAAATCATACTATTTATAGTTAATTTACACATTACTTTTAGATGTTTCAGTAGAAACGATGTTATGGTTCTGTTTAATGAAGTAAAAATGATTTTGCCGACAATCTTTATGGTGTGGCCAAACTGACAAGAAAAAAAAAATTAAGCACCCTATTGAGCATGGTCCGACAGCCATAATGGCAAAAATGGAACCCTTATAGTTTCGTCATGTCCGTCCATCCGTCTGTCTGTCTGCTATAGGCATTTTACAAAAACTAATTTTTTTGTAATAATGGCTGCAGAACCCTACACTGAGTATAGTCCGACATGCTCTTACCCGGTTTTTGGACATTAACAGAAGGATGAAACACTTCGCGCATCTAACAACAGCCAGTTATACTTCCGCGTATAACTACGACCTGTTGCAAACTATACTAATATTTTAATTACTGTTTCAGTCTACCATGAACTTGACAACATTTATCACTATTATAATCATTTCTTCTGGGTGGTACTACAGATCTGTAACTTGCTTCTTATTGTTGAGCCATGTCATCGAACACACGAGGAGGTACATAATATTTTTTATCATTCAACTCTCTCTCTCTATGCTCTTACCAACCTCTTTTTGAAAATAAATACCAACTTAGCAAATAAACATTCTAATTCCACTTTCTTTTGAACATGGAATGATATGATAACTTGAAAATGTGTTTATCAGCTCCCATGTGTTTAAAAGCATTAGTGATAAAAACTTTTTAACAAAAAATATTACCGACTTCAAAAATAAATACAAGGCAACTAAAAAGCAAAAAATAATATACCTAGAATAACAAAAACAAATTAAACATTTTGAAGTTGGTGCCATGAAATAGTAGTCTTTATGTTTTATTCGGCACCAACTTCAAAATGTTTAATTTGTTTTTGTTATTCTAGGTATATTATTTTTTGCTTTTTAGTTGCCTTGTATTTATTTTTGAAGTCGGTAATATTTTTTGTGAAAAAGTTTTTATTTCTCACTTTTTAGTGGGTTCATTTATAATTTACTTAAGTTACAATAGGCTTATGTCATCTGCTCAAATCCTTTTACGAAATATTGCTTGCTCCGATGCAGGGCCGTTAATTGTTGAGGAGTTCACTATCAGCT
Source organism: Herminia tarsipennalis (assembly GCA_945859575.2). NCBI lineage: Eukaryota > Metazoa > Arthropoda > Insecta > Lepidoptera > Erebidae > Herminia > Herminia tarsipennalis. The sequence continues at coordinate 22,875,265 of OX243834.2, read as the reverse complement.
TTATTACATTGTATAATAGTAGTATATCGAGATTAAAGTGCTACTCAATACCATATTAAAGTACATAATTGGATCGCAAACTGTGAAATATTGAATAGGTCTGCTCGTAATTTTTGGTCTTCATCATCAGTTCCACTTCACCAATTGGTGTTTTTTGAAATGCACGAATCACTATGAAATATACCTAAATCACTGTAGGTGTGCTTTTAATATTTTAAGAGTTCCCTCGATTTCTCCAGGATCCCATCATCAGATCGTGATCTGGGGACAATGGGACTAACTTGGAAGTATACCCTTTCAAACACAAAAATAATTTTTCAAATCGGTCCAGCCGTCTTTGCGTAATCGGTGAACAAACATACAAAAAAAAAAATAATACAGACGAATTGAGAACCTCCTCCTTTTTGAAGTCGGTTGATAAAATGCCTTTAAACATAGATTATTTATTCACTGTGTAATACGATATGTAAACTTAATTGTATTGATTGTATTATCGACGTAGATTATGTGTAGCATAAGTACAAACCTTGTGGTTTATGAATGCTATAAGAAGTATTATGATAATCTGTATTTTTAATGGTAAATAAAAAAACTGAAATCCTCAGAATTATATATACGATGTTTACTTCTACTTAACTCATACAGATGGCGGTATCAAAGAGGCTGACCAGTAAGCTAATGCACCGCACACACTGTTCACGGCGCGCTTTGTTCAACGAGCTGCAACTGTTCTACAGACAGTTAACAGTGAACGACGCCACGTTCTCTCCTCTCGCCTTGTTCACCTTGACCAGGAGTCTCTTTATGACGGTATAGTGTCATTATCGACCATATTGATAACCATCTACATTTCTTATGACCACAATAATGTTTGTTGCATAGATTTGCCTCAAAATAAAAATCAACTTGCAAAATAATAAGCTAAAAACTTTAAAAAGCGCAAGCCATGTAGTTAAAAATTATGTGATTAATTAATTCGTTTTGAGGTATATTTCCGACTTACAAAGAGAACTTGTTTTTTGTCTGGCTGTATGTTTCTTATGGCGTTTTAAAGATTTTAACAAGTTGTTCTGTAATTATTTTGTTTATTTTTTCAGATCGTGGGTTTAACCACCACCTATCTGGTAATCATGATCTCCTTAACAAAATAATACAAAGGTACTCTTTAAAATAAAATAAACGAATGCTTACATGAATTGTTTAATTTGTACCTAAACTACGCTGCTAATTTAATTACAAGGTATTATTATAAGAACAAAAAACCCGACTGCATAGGTATGATATATATGTCACTCTCCACCAGTGGCGGAGGGCTCAAAGAACACCATTCTCTATAGTTTCCCTTTGACAGCTACTTACATAATATTCCAGTTGTTAAGAATCGTGTCCAGCTAGACATATTTTTTTATCGAGTTACCTCAGAAAAATTTTAACCCATCGCCTCTGCTCTCCACGACACCTCATGATGAAATACGTTAAACGTCAAAACGTTTGGGCTGTACAGTAGAGTGAAACTAACCATTTTATTTTTCTTTTTCTGATATCTCCTGTATGTCTTATCAATGACTCTATGTATAAGCTTCATTCATTACACATTACATACATTATAAAGTAAATATGAAAACTGATATTAATTAGACCACAAAATATCGAGAATACAGAAAGCACGCTTATGTACTCGTATGTACCACGATTTTTATATTTAAGCTCTGTTCTGCCTATGCAAAAAGTTGTGTGTGATGCAGAAAAATAAAAATGTTGGAATTTGTACATAGTTATTAGGGTTCCGTATCTCAGTCGGAAAAAACGAAACCCTTGAGCTGTGTACGCACCAAGGAACAAAACACAGTTGTAGGTACTTGTGTTCGACCACTCAGTAAACATGGATTCACCGTTAAAAGTAGTCGACAATGAAGTAGCCAATAAATAAACACTGTCCGCACATAACAACCCAATTGGATCGCCACAAACAATTTTGACGAACACAGTGTTTGATGTTTGTGATTACCATGTTTTTGTTCGTTCGTGCGTACACGGCTTCAAACCGTTATATGATAGTTATAGCATATTATATTATTGTTCACCTGTCTACCTGTCGACGCCTTTTTTTTCGGTCCGTCTGTCTATTTGTCAAGACCCTTTTCTTAGGAATGCGTGGAGATATAAAGCTGAAATTAATATCAAATACTCAGGTCTGCTCATGGATTTAGGATATACTAACGTATAGACGTACTACATAGCGTGCAAGCAAGAGGATACTTCTATATGACACTGTTACAAGTAAGAGAGAGAAAACACACACAATAGCATTGTGACCATATTGTGACCCATTTTGAATGACAGGTCATCAATCACATTTCCCAATTTGCTGTGCGTGGTAATGAACTCTAACAGAATTTGTGTTTATTTAAGTTAATCGTGATTATTTTACAAAAATATCACATCTCAAACCATGGTTACGTGGTCTGTTAGTGATTGTGATGTTACCAATCAAAATAATCCAGGGAATCATTCATTTTTAAGTTGTCATTGGCTTAGTAGACCTTATTTAAGTTTATTTCGATGAAGTTTATATAGAAACCGTCATAGTAAAAACGAAATTCATACAATGAAATCTTTACCTTATTAGGTATTATATAGCAATTCATTCGTAAGAAGTAGAGTTTTTAGGAAATATTGTTATGTTATATTTACACTAGGACTTGACTAATCCATATCGATCATTTAATCGAAAAAATAAAATTGTAGCATATGACAGGACATATTAGAGATCAGTTTTTTTCTATTTCTTTTTTAATTGTAGGTACAACAAATAGGTACTGATATCCTAGGATATCAGTACCTATTTGTTGTACCTACAGATTTCCAGTAGATCCTTCTGTTAGACAAAAATAGATAATAATAATAGCTTGACCAAACTGGGTATCAAAAAATCTTCCTCAATATGTATATAAGATAAATATATACGAAAAATAAATATGAATACAATTTTGTTGAAAGGAGCGATTTCTACTTGTAGAAGTAAGTACCATTCTGTTTTTGTGTATTAATAGGTATGAGAAGAGGTCGAAATTTTTAATTTAATTACGAGGGAAAATTGACGCTGACAAAGTTGCGAGGGTCAGCTGAATCATCCGATAAAGGCCGGTGGGAGTGTGTCTGACTGCTACACAAGAGGTCATGGGTTCGATTCCCACACAGGACGCAACTTTGTGTCATCCCCAAATTGTTGTTCCGAGTCTGGCGGACACAAAGTCCGTGACTTGTATGTTTGTAAGTCTCCCGCGATACAGGGCTTGTACCCTGCTGCGGGAGTCGTCTTTTTATAAAAAAAAGGTAAAATGAATAAATAGGCGACGTTGGCTACATCTATTCACATTCAGTAAATCTTAGCACATAATATATATATCAACTAGTAGGTAAATGTATTTTTTTTGGCTTTTGTTATTAGAATTTAGAATACTATGGTTTTACCAATGGCGGTTGGTAAATGTTGATTTTATGAATAAAACAATGAGTACCTACTTATTTTCTAATTACTGCAATACCAAGGGACTGCTAGAAATAGCAAAAAAATATACAGACAGAGAGTCCTAATTCCAAATTTCCGAGTTCCATAATGATTGACTCTTTTGATTGATGTCATAAAAATATAGAATGTTTCTTTTTTGCTATTTTGTGAGATCAATTCCCAGTCCAGACAGGCGGTTATTTAAAAATCTTTGAATGCAGCTCAAATTATTTATAAATCTAAATGAAGTATATCTATATACAGTATTTAAGGTATTTTCCCTCCATGTGACAAAGTTTTGCGACCTGTATTTTGTAATTAATCCATTCGATGATCACCCATTCGACATATTTAACATCTCGTTAAAACGAAGCTACCATGACGTCACACGTAAATAAGCTCTTTCTTTGTCTACTAGTATATCCTAAGTCTATGGGTCTGCTTCTCCATGGAGCAGTGAAAAAGTTATAAGTCAAATTTTTACGATGGCAAGGGAATCAGCATGTCGGACCATGCCTAGTGTAGGGCTCCGCAGCCTTAAATAATTGCATAAGCAGAAGAGCGTATGTTCATGGCACTTACGCCCTTTTGTTGAAAAAAGTTTTTCTTCTGTAACTCAATGACGGCATATCTGATCATATCCAAAATAATTTTAGTTTAAAGTACTTGTTAAGCGCCACCGTTGTGATTTTTTTTCATATTTTTTGATCACACGGTTCAAAAGTTAAGGGGGGACACAATTTATGCAACTTTCGGAGCGATAACTTCCAAAAATCTTTACTCAATCAAAAAAGTTTTCTAGAAACCTTAAAAAGTTTTTAAAAGACCTGTCGAACGATGTGCCACACGTTGATGTTAGCCGAAAAACATTTTTTTCAGCTTCTGTTACATGTATGGAATGCCCCCCTAAAAATTTTTATTTTTATTATTTAGCTATCAAACGAAATAGCGGCCACTATAAGACACCTTTTTACTAAATTTCATTAATACTCATTGCGAAGTCTCTGAGTAAAATGCCTGTGACATAGGGACGGACACACAGACAGACGGACATGACGAAACTATAAGGGTTCCGTGGTTTTACCATTTTGGCTACGGAACCCTAAAAACACACCATGCCACGTACGTGCTCACGGAACTGAAGCTGTGCGCCCCCGATGGTTACGTGCGCGTCGACGACCCCTCACGTAAGAGTGAGGGGTCGTCGGCGCGCACCTACGTAGCGTCCTACCTAGCGTCCCAGTCACGAGAACTAATTTGCTGAAATATTCCCCATTGTCGCGAGCCATACGACTAATTAATTTAATTGCTACACACGTATTTATTTATCACTGTAACCTGTTGAAATTCACAGAAATTGCTCTAATATGTATTGAGTCAAATATAAATATATTCAATTAGATATAAATAATATTGTTTGTTGCTATTATAGTATAATTTCATAAATTTATACTTAATAATATGTATTTAACTTAAAACTTAAATGGTTAGATTATCTGTTAGTATAAGTTAGATAAAATAAATAAGTAAATTAATACAATTATTATGTACTTAATATATGTAGCTTATAATACCGCATGGTGGGAATCCTGTAATGGTATAGTCAATGTTTTATAAAAATAAATAAATAAATGTCAAGATAAAAATCCATTACACAATATAAAACATGATTCGATAATTAGACATGATAACCAGAAGCAGAGCCAGAAACCAAGCATACCCTCTACCCCCGGACTCGTCGCCCCGCCTCGCAACTACAGGATCCAACACCAACCGTTGCTGAGGCGTCGAGCTCTCCGAGCGACGGGTATTTTTCTCCGCCAACGTCGCCACCACCTATACGTCGGCAAGGGAGAGGCCGGCTGCCGACCAGCTTAGGACCCCAAGTCCCACCGGCCTCAACCAGGAGCCCCGCTATCGGTGGTGATGTGCGCGGCATGCGATGGACGACATTGATGACGAGAACGTCATGCATATTACAGGGCTTCAGAGGAGGGAACTAACGTTACTGTGTACCGTAAACGGATGCTGCCTCTGTTTCAGGTGCTTGAGCCGACTGTCAACGTTTCGGCACAACGATTATCAGACCAAGTGCGGACCATTCAGCGCTGTCATCTGCTGGATGAGGCCACACTTGAAAGACTACGCTCGGAGAACGCCCAGACTAACCGCGAGATCCCTGACCCGGTACAGATTCCTACAAATGTAGTTGACTGTGAAGCTACGGTGCCGGATACCGCGGCTATTGTGGTAAGTACTCAGTTCAATGAGGAGATTAAGGCCGCTTTTGATTTTTTTTACAATTTTACAAGTTTTGGTGATATAATTAGATATAATAAGTAAACCCTGTCTCCTAAATTAGGCCGAGAGGCAGAAACAGAATGAATGTGCGCTTCGCGAATATCGGTTCACGCCCCCACAATATTAGGCCAAGCCTGCCTCGGTTACCTATACATAGACGGAATATTACTCTGATGTGTGCTCTTGATTCGCTATTGCCTACTTATCTAGACAATAGCGAAGACCTTGGCGATACCCACTCAACCTGTATTGTGCAGCTGTTGCGGCATGTCGTATTTTAGCAGAAACCCCTACTATACGACCAAGGTGCGTCGTACCATCGTGGCAATGCAGAATTGAACGCCGTATTGCCGAGGCAAGGCTGCTTATCTTCAAGTTGTCCTGCTTTAGGACCGGGAACACTCGCGCGAAAGTGATGCGCTTTGTGAAACGGGCATTCTTGGGGACTAACATCAGACTTCAGGATTATATGTCGCGTGTCACAGAGCGCATCGACTTCCTGAAGTAAAAAGTCTATGCATGGGCAAACCGGATACGCGTACCTACAAAAAACGCGCGGACAGGTATAATGTGAACTGCATCTTCCAAAGGGACCAAAGGTGGGTGTATAGAGACTGGCAGCAAACAGATCAAGGTGTGGAGGGCGGGCATGTACCAAATGCTGAAGCGACAAGCTCGTTTTGGCGCAACATTTGGTCGATGCCGGTCAGTCACACAGAGGGGGACTGGATGCGTGACGTTGAACAAGCGTGCGAACTTATGCCGGAAATATTTTGAAAGTGGTGTCTGATGACGATTCTTTTTATTTTGCCAATGATTATGATGTTTCTTCTGCCGAAGAAAGTTTTTCATCTCTTACAGATACGCTGGGGGTTTTTGTACGCAATAATTTTAAGCATCTGCACAGCCAGCTATTCAATGTTTGTCATATTAATGCCCAAAAGTATACCCAGTCATTATAGTGATCTGATAGAAGCGTTCAGTGTATGAGGTTTCATACTCTCTTCCTGGTTTCGTTTTAATCCGCAACGATCGTGTTGAAAGAAGAGATGACGGGGTACCTATCTATCTATGTAGTGAGTTCAAGTTTAAAGTTGCTGCCTCCTCGTCCAATTCGTTTGGTTCCGCTGAGTATCTTTTCCTTGAAGTTGCAGTTAAAGGAGTCAAAACCATTCTTGATGTCGCTTACTGTCCACCGAATCGGTTTTGGAATCATTAGGGGTTGAGTTTGATAACCACATCATCATGGGCGACTTCAATACGGATCTACTTTCTTCTTATTCTCCCCGCTCTCGGAAACTATCCAATGTGTCTCCATTTGGCCCATATGGCTCCATATGGCCTTTACAAGCCACTCATCATAATACCTATGGGGACGACACGTGCATACACACACCACAATGGAAGCTAAAGTCGCCGTATTTAACAATTTAATTCTTAACGTGTACAATACATGGGTATTGTGTATTTTTAATTAATTGCTTGATTATTCTTAATCAACTGCTTGCTCTGGTGAGATTGGTCGAAAATTACTAGCATCACTTCTTTCAGAGTCCCTCTGATGACCTTTGTCTTAGTCTTAAAAGTATTTTTGAAACCCTTTCTCTACAACTTGAAACATGGATCTATACATGTCGTTGGGTGATTCTAATTCTAATAATGCAGGATTCAAATTACATAGAATATTGTTTCTAAAACAAAAAAAAATATTTTTTGATAAAGACCTAACTGTTGTCTTTCGAATATTTTTGTAAGTAGAGTTTTATAGAGAGAGCAGTTTTATATACTCATGTTAAAGTCGCTACAAACTATTAAGCCTTTCTTGCTAAATTTTATCTTCTGAGAGCATCTTCTATCACAGACTCAAATAAACTTAGGTTTTCTGAAGGGGTTCGGTATACACAAATAACAATATACTGTTCAAGCTCAACACAGAACAACTCAGTAGTACGCTCTATAGATAAACTTGTTAGGTCTTTGCGTTCCTTACATGCAATACTTTTCCTAACAAGTATTAGTGACCCACCAAGCATGGCTTCTTTTCCCACAAAAGAGCTTTATATTTCTAAAACTAACTTCATGAGCTTTAGCCAATGTTCAGTAATTGCTTAGACATTTTAATATAAATAGCCTCCTACAATGATCAGTATGGTTTTACTAAAGGTCGCTCAGCAATAGAGGAGTTGCTTTATTAAAACACATCTACAGTGCCTGGGAAGACTTGAAAAATGCCATTAAAATTGGCATTTAAATAAAGTGGCCATGAGCTTTTATTGCCAATTTCTTTTCTCACGGCTTTATTTATGCGAACTTGGCATTCAATGTAGAATAATTCTATTCCAACTTTTGTCTGACTTTCATAAAAGTTTCATTTGTAACCTAAGTGAATAAAGTACTTTGACTTTGACCTATAGCACCCCGCAATGGTAAGGCCCGTTTACAAGGGGTCACAAACTCAGAAATTGGGAGGAAGAGGACTGACATTGTGTTTGCTTTACCGATGAATGTCGTTCCGGTAGAGGCCGAATAGAAGAAGTTTTCTAGTTTGAAGGACATCTAGAATTTTATCTCATTTGGATCAGGGACAACCTTAATGCTCAAAATTATGCGCAGAGGATATTTTCAGATGTGATCATCCTTTTGCGAAGCCAGTTGGATGATTCGGTTTGACTAATGCACAATAATGCATGTCTACCCACGGCTAGAGTAACACGCATTCTTTCCGATGCAAAATATAGGGATAATTTGTTAACCTAAACATAGGAATTAAAATAAGAAGCTAGTCTGGAAGTCTACATTTTTAACTATTTTTTATTTTTTTTATACTTCAAAATGTACTTAATCCCTAGACATTTTTGATGTGTGACTAAAATACAAATCAGGGAAAAATACGATATATAGATAAAGTCACCTCACGTTTTAAATAGAACGGATTTACATCACATACATACAAACATACCTACATACGCGCAGTAAACATTACCCACCCTTCTGGGTCAATCGGGTAAAAAGTAAGTCAACATTCTAATAAATTAGCAAAACCATTACTTAGAAATTAATACATTATCATTTATGTACACTATAAAGTAAACATGATAACTGTTATTACTTAGACACTGGTCAAACACTGTTAAAATGAGAACTACACGTAGTTGTGAAAAAGATACCTCACGGACAGGACAATATAAATGTGCCGGTTGAAATTAGTGAAACTGAAAAATATTATTGATCTGTGATATTCAGGAGGTGAATTTAAGTTATGTCCTTATGTGTGCAAATTTTATTTAAACTATGCAACGGAGAATGAGGGTTTCATCATCGTGTAACTTCATCTGAAAGGTTTATTTATTTATTGAACCCTTCCTGCAAATATATTGCAAAAGGCGGACTTAATACCATAGTCATTCTCTACCAGTCAACCTTTGGGTGGTGGCGATAAAGAGGGTGGCATGGGTATACCATTTAAATTTTTACGTTGAAACAAAAGAGAAATTAAATAAACACAAAAGATACTAAGGAATAAATATCATATAATATAATAAACAATATAACTATAATAAATACATACAAAGAATGTCGAACGAATACTCTGCTGCAGCTGCCAGATAACTTCTTTAAAGCTAACCTACTTTATTTTTAAATACAAAACGGCTGGTGGACTATCGAATTTCCACAGGAAGCTCATTCCAAAGACGAGAAGCCTGCACTGGGAAAAAAGAGTGTATAATGCCTGAGCTAATACATTAATATTAAATTAATAAAAAGTGGAGTAGAACCACGCGAAGCCGCATAGAATCACATAAGCCGCATTCAGAATGTCGAATGGATCTGACATTTTGGCATACGAATGGAATGAACTTATCAATTCTTCATTCAAAGAACCTTACTCGTCGAAAGTATTTTTTTCTGTATCCTTACTGATCGTGTTCTTTACTAGCCTGATTGGTAATATTTTGACATGCATCGTTATTTACTACGATAAATCAATGCATACTGCAATTAACTATTATCTATTTAATTTGGCTGTCTCAGATTTACTACTAACATTCTCAATTTTAATAATCTCATATGAAGATTTCACTGAAGAGGGATATATCCTAAAATTGAATAACGGAGTTTGGGCTTGCAAGCTTTTAGTTTGCATTTACTATATGATAATCGCAGTACTTTGGAACAACGGGTTTCTGGTGATAACAGCATTATCTATAGAAAGATATATTGCAATATGTTATCCAATGGTCTTGCCCGCTACATCACCGAGAAAGCGAGTTGGCAGGATAATTTGTGTTGTTTGGATGATCGCTTTTATTGAGACAGTGCCGCTGTTTTGGAAAATAAATATTATAGACACCGGGAACACATTGATGTGCTTTTCAGTTACGACTCCGACAACCAAAATTATAGTAGGAGCCTTCTTCTTGGCAACATTTATGTTGCCCATATGTATCATGATTTTTGTGTACGCAATGATAGTGTTTAAGGTCAAAAACAATGAAAAATACAATTTAAAATATATGGCAATACCTAAAAATGCATTCAGAACGAAACATGTGAATAAATCGATTGGTAAGTAATTTAACTTGCAATTTGTCTTGTAAGTCAAAGTTTGTGTTATATTTTTATATCAGTTTATAATATTATCGTTGTTTATGTTCAGTGGCTCTGACTGCGTCGTTTGTTGTCTGCTGGCTTCCACTCTTTACCATCATGATACCTGAACTCTTCAATGATATATCAAATTTGCCTCACTTTCAGTCGGTAAGTAATAAACACTGTATTTTTACTTATTTAAAGCTAGCAGCAGTAACTAGCTGGGCCGACCGAGCTTGGCTCAGTGGTTTTGGGGTACACTAATAGAAACAATGCATGTGTCTGTAAGATTTACAAGACACCGTTATTATTGAAATTTAGCATAAATGAAAAAATGTATTTTGTACAGATCAAAATCATTTTTCGCTTATTAGATATACTCATTATTTTTTCTTTTACAGTGGTTTCTGATTCTTCACAAAATAGCAATGTTCAATAGTTTTTGCACTACAGCACTAAATCCTTTGCTATTCAGCTTAATGTCCATAAAGTTCAGGAAATCGCTTAAGGTGAGTTTATATTTCATATATCGAAAAAAACTTGGTCTAAAGCTAAGTACTCTAATATAATTAAACAGATTTAGAACTCAGCTTGAAACGAGATCTCGTTTATTCTTGCCGAATAAGTGTTTTAAGTGACACACTCGTTTAACTATACGAAAGGAGATAAGTGAGATTAATAATGTTTAATTGGCATTCAGCAAAGACATTGATAATATATAAATAATTTTGATCAAAAATATTTTTCACCTCTACAGACGCTATGGAACAGAAAAACAAAGAAGAGCTACTATGAACCAAGGAAAATTAAAACAATAGACTCCTTTGATCAACAATGACAACGTAGATACGCAATAAAAATGTCAACATCGTGTTATCTAGTCCAGTGAACATTCAATCCAAATATTTACTATTTTGCTAAACTGTTGCGTAATTCTGTATTAGCATTGAATAGATGCTTAAGATTATTCTCGCTTACGGCTCCGATATTAAAACACAATCATGAACATTTAGGTAGGTAGGTAAGTATTCAATAAAAAAAATAATGAAAACTTTTGAAAAAACTCTTACACATCTGTGATGCAATCACATTTTGCAACCACAAGAGATCAAAATTCAATAATATATTTATATTTAGATACCAATTTTCTTACAACTTGCTAAATTCACAAAAGTTATTCTAGTTTGATCTACGACAAAAGCGAACACACATAGGATGTGTGACTCGAAGAAACATATCTGCAACAAATTCGAGATCTTCTGTTCGGGTAACAGGCTCCAGACGATACTTTCTCAGCAGACCCGAAATTAAGGTTTTCATTTCTATTAGAGCAAACTTCTGACCTGAAATCAACATTAGAGGTGGGCGTTGTAATATAGGTTAATTATGATGACAATTCTGTATGAGAATGCAAAACGCTATTTATTTATTTATTTATTTAAGGATTTCCAACAAAAGAATATACAGTGTCTTACATTACAATTAAACATTAAGTCATAAGCGTGTATAGTCCTTAACTTATAGGAAACCACAACATGCAACATTATTAGACAACAGCTTTAGAATAAAATATTAAGTATTGAAAACATAAGCATAAACTGAGTGAAATGATAATAGCTAAAATTAGAATAAAATTATATAAAATAAGTGATTATTAAGAATGCAAAAATTAAAATACTAGGATAACAATTTGTAAAGACATTTTTTGAAGTGTGTTAAATTGTTACTTAAGTCTAGGTCGGTGTCAACAGAGAGTGCATTGTATTGCCTACAGAGCCTGGATGTAGCTGTGTAGTGTCCGAGATTATGTTATGTAACAGGCTAGGTGCATTTGGCTAAACATCCTTTAGAAATCCCTCAGACTTAAATTAACGCTTATTATATCAATCTAAAGATAATCACAAGCGCGCTATTGTGTCACGTCTTGTAATGTAACGGGACGCCCTAAAATGAGTGTACCAGAAAGCTGTAGGTATCTATAACCCGTAAAATAATGATGTGATGTATTTATCGTACACATTATTGATTATTATATGAATTACATACGGGCTGAATTTATCAAATGTAATTCTTAAAAGAATTTCTAAATTAAAAAAATATAATTGAAAAGGTCTGATTTTGCACCGAGAGAAGCGTAATACTCTCGTCATTAATCACTGCTAAAAAAATTAAATAGATTATATGCTGCATTTGTAATCGGACATACTAATTAAACTGTCCACTGCTAAAATACCACACCTTTGTGTTATACGTTATATTAAATGAGTGCACAATGTGGGCATTAACATTTCAAAAATAATGTTAAGTCATCCTTTACTGTTTAGTTTGTATTAACTCTATGATTTCGTGGGTACAATTTAATGCCATAAAATCATATTTAAGTTTTTGTAAAACTTCTGCATATTTTAAGAATCTTCCTTACCTATGCAATTCCTAGGCCCAGCACTAAATGGTATGTAAGCATAGGGGTGTCGTCTAACTGCATTCTCTTGTAGAAACCTTTCAGGAACGAACTTTTCAGGATCAGGGTATACGTCCGGGTTACGATGGACGTCGTATATATGGACATCATAGTAAGTGTTCTTCGGTACCCTGTGACCAGCTATGACAATATATGAAACGGTTAAAATACCTTTATATATATTTTTAATCTTTTCCTGTTCCATTTAATATGACTTGATGACTTTTATCTTCTTCTGTTGCTATAATACCATAAGTATAAGTTTCTCTACTCAATAATAACTTAAATTAGAAGTAGGCAGGTAAAAGCTCTTTCTTATATGTTATTTTAAGATAATTATTATCGTCTGTTTGCCTGATAGTTAGTGTGAGATTATCTCATGAGTACCTATATCCTATGTACTTATTAGTTATTTGTCGTATCTTCTGATAGGCCTATCTACTGATTATAAATCAGCCAACCTATAAACACAGAATACCGAGAGTGTAGAGGCCAACCTGCATCAAAAACGCTCTTGACACAGTCATCTGTGTGAGTGAGTCAAGAGCGTTTTTTTTGCAGGGCGTTTGGATATTCTATGTAGACATCGCACACGGACGCATACACGATGTCTATGAGTGCATTCGGTATAAAGGTTACCTTCTCTACTTTTTGTATTTTGTACTATAGATGTCTACTAAGCCTTGTAGTATTACCTATTGTCATTTCTTCAGTAATATATCTTGATATAAACGGCACACTAGGATATAGTCGTAGAGATTCCTTGATGCAGCATTCTAGGTACTTCATTTTATTTATATCTGCAATAGTAGGCTCTCTGTCATCGTCACCGAAAATTTCTTCCAATTCCGCATGTATTGAATTCTGAAAGCAATCAAGTGAAGTCTTGGAATAATGCGTAGATATATTATAATTAATGGTTAATGATAACAACTAAGCAATTTTATGCAATCACAGAATTACATGACAAACCTGTATAATAGATTCGTTGGCCATTCTCACAATCATAAATACCAAAGCTGTTGCAGTTGTGTCGTGACCCTGGAACCAAAAAGAGACTGATGATTTTTTAATAAAAAGTTGCTTTACTACAAGTATGTCAAACTGGCCGAAAGTTGTTTGTTCGAATATACGACGTGTTATAAGTTTAAACCTTTGTGTGTGTATGTCTACATATCAGAGCTATTAAACCGATAACTTATAGATTAAATAAGTTTTGAAAAAAACATACCGATTTTTATGCGTTTTGTCGGGGTTAAAAAAATATCGTTAGGTACCTATTTAAAGCTAAAGAAAAATACATCGATGTCCATCGTTAGATAGATTACTTATTTATTTATATAATCATCACTTATTGTTACAGGTACTACCCAATAAAATAGTATAGCAATCCTAATAATAACTACTTATTTACTAATGTTAAATGTTATATATGTGAATTCACTCGGTGTACAATCAAAAATGTCTATCTAATCCTAAAAGTCCGAAGTGCTTGCACCAGGTGCGCCTCATGTAAGCTCTGGTTTCCTAGGATAGTGGCGGTGCCGTAATATAGCGCCCGTAATACTACAGACGCAAGAAGACGGTAGTCTTTAAGTTATTAAGTATGGGTGCCGTTGTTACTGCTGATGTCGTTGTCGAAAAAAAAATGGGGCAAAACAAGTCTATATCAACTTTACTAATGAGATAATTGAAACTTCTTGTACTTCTCAACATAAATGTATTTCGCCGATAATTGACGGATGCAAAAGGCTCATACAATATCGGTCGCAGACCTTATGATTAGTCCGTAGGGTAACTTTAGATAGGAGTTCAGTGCTGTTCACTAATCCCTTTGAAGGGGGGGTAGGAAGTAGGATCTAGTACAGCGGTGATTGTAGTCCGAAGACCATTGTTGCGCTCCATAGTCGAGGTATCTCAGTGACTTTTTTTGTATATTCTCAATACAAGAATTGTAAACTTCCACACTTGAGACACATACTCCAAGTATACTCCAAGCTGACATATGAACAATATAGTACTTCGATGTGTGCGTTACTCCAGCAGAATGTTGTCTCCTTTCAGGATATGAATGATACAGATTTTCAGTGCAACATGACGTTGAAATGTGCGCAACTTTTTAAATTTGTGCGTCCAGTAATTTATGAGTTATTCAAGAAAAATAGTGGAGTAACAAATGTCATTTTATGAATCTTCATATCATCAGCGTAAAGGAGTATATATGAATACTGACAACAAGATTTCAGAAATGAAAAGGATGATCAAGAGAAGTCATAAAATGGATCCTTGAGGGATGCCTGAATGAACATTATACCAATATGAGAAATAGGCTTGAATTACCACTGCTTGCGTACGATTATCAATATATGAAATGAGCTATCTATATAAGTACATCATTTTCATGGTAACGTTCGAAATGTATTAAAATTTCGTCGTCTTTGCTGCTTCAGTTGGAGTTGGAACTCATACTGAACGTCGTCCAATCAAAACAAAATAATATTTAAAAAAATGGCTACACCGCTATCAATAAATAATAATATAAATAATAATAATATTATATTTATATTATCGCTATCAGTTAAAACATTCACGTCAAGACGGCCGTTATGCAAATGGCGGAACCGCTTTTTCACGAATTAATCACGTTTTGTTAAATAAAAGACAAACTTTAAAAAAGCCAATTACCTCAAACAGGAACGTATCCACTTCTTCTTGTACCCCATTTTTACTTATATTATGTTTTTTTTCTTCGTCTAATAAAATATCTACCATAATTTTTTTGCAACTTTCTTTAATACCATTATTTTTATTTATAAACTCTCTCCTTTTTTGTATAATGTGTTTAGTAAAATTATGCAAGCCAGGCAAAAATGATTGTTTTTTTAAATAAAGTGGAGATATTTTGTATAAAAAGTTTATAAAATACTACGGTCTTATTAATCTCGTTACATAACAATCACCCAAATTATGGACATTTTCCATATACTTCTTAACAAACGGTGTGTCATCGGATATTTTTGTGCCCAACGAAGTTTCTGAAATGTAAGTAGGCACTAGTTAGATTCGTAATCTAAGGAATGCAGATATTATATTAATTTTCTGATGTGAATAGGCTTACAATAGGCCAATCGATTATATTTAGTTTGACCTTCCATTCAGAACGGTATTTCGTGAATACATAGAAATCTAGTATTAAAACTTACCGCACATGGTTCGTAGAGTAAATTTGTAAATTATAGGTATAATGTCCGTTTTCTCTTTGTCGTCTTCTTTTTCTATTATTTCCAATAGACTCGATGTTTGTTCTATGAATATTTTAAAGAATTTCGTCAATATATTGAAATGAAAGGCTGGCGTTAACAATTTGCGTCGGTGTTGCCATTTTTCACCTGCCACAAATACAAAATATATTATAGAATTGGGAATTTAGATTAATGCTTTTACTGTTTTATACCGTCCCTTAATCTGTAAATATTAGGCTATTACTTTTACTTTTTTTCTGATAATTTGTTAGTACAAATTATCAGAAAAAAGGTCTTGGTGCATATTTTAGTTTTTTATTAGAGCAAGGAGACCCATACAAGTGAGATACTTAATAATACAGAAAAAAAATACCATTACTAATTAGAAGTCCATCTCCAAGCCAGCCTTCAAGAAATGTATAAGGCATGTCTTTGTGACTATGACGTAAAGGAGAGAGAAGAGTCTGAAATAAACAGGTAAGTACAACTATGCATTATTATGGATAAAAAATCCTCTCAGTCTGGCAGTGTTTTAACAAATATTTTATTAAATTACTCGGACTTGCTTTACTTACTATTACTTGAATTAATCGGACTCGTAATCATGAGGTCACGGGTTCGAATCCTATCCATTATACTACCGACATGAACCAACTTAAAACATAAGCAATTTAGCTTAGCTGGAGGGGTTAACAGGATTGCTAGGAGGGGTTAATATTTTCTTCGTGCGAAGGCTGTTTCACTCACAGCAATATATTTCATGAGAGCGCTACCACAAAGGAATAATTTTAAAATACTACTAGCAAAGTCAACAGTTTTTAAAATTACTGAACCTAAATGTTACAATAAGTACTCATTATCTATTTTTAGTAGTTATTCATTATCCCACACCCTTTTGTAATGCAAACAGAATAGAGAGAAACTTTACACTGCAAAACTTTCAAAGCAGAACTTTTTTATACGGCTCGTACCTTACTGTAAATCCAGCTCTGGAGAACAATGCACGTATTGCGTAAGTTCTCCTATTCCTAGCAGTTCAGAGTCGCTGCTATGACAAATCTATAATTTATACAATATAATAACAATTTTTATTAGATTATTAGGGAAATAATCTATTTAAAAATATTCGAATTTCGTATTAATTGACTACCTGACAATGAAAAAGTCGGTTGAAAACGACAAAAAAGATTTTGATTGTGAGGACTACGAGTCCGTTCCGTGTCTGTCCGGGATTTTTTTTTATGTTCTCCTCAAAAGGTTATAAGCACATGACCACTGGGGATTTACTGAAATAAAATATGTACGTATATATTTGTTATTTTTTTTTCCAATTTCTTAATTTTACTTTTATTTTGTTTTGTAATGGCTTATTGCATGTATTTGTTGGCATAAACCTATTGTAAATGTAAGGGGAAGGCACTGTCTCCTGTAATACAGTATATACTAGCACAGGAGATAGGGTTATCATATATTATTGTGCTTGTCCCTGTATGTCAATAAAGTTTAATTTTTATAATTTAAATAATACTAAATTGTACCAAAAAAAAGAATAGCAACAATAAACCTGGTTCTTTATACATAGTCAGCATATTTCCAATAAAGGGTTGTCCCTTGGGTCCAGGTATTTTTGCCATTAATCTCCCTGCACGGCTGCATCGAAAGTATACACATATCATGGACACCACTGCACACAACACGCAAATAAATTCCGATATCATTTTAATACAACCGTGTGTTAATCTTGAAATAAAATATATAACTGGCTGGCTTAAAGCATTTGTGAACCGGTTTTACGAGTACTAATTAAACCAACACAGGCACTATTCAATAAAGATATTTAACTATATTATATAGATGTGATAAATTTTGGCCATTCTTTTATTTCTTTTAATACTGCTATTAACATTTGTACTTATTCATTCGTAAGCAGTGGGGATTTTGCCAATATTTATTTATTTAAGGTAATACATCTAGCTTTACAGGTTTCTTAGCCTTATGCGATAGTGTACAAAATAAAAAAGGAGATTACATTTCATCTCTAGCCTTTGAAACAGTCCTCTAATATGGTGTACAATATAATGATGGCGCTTTCACAAGATTTTTACGCACCACATGTTGTATGTAGATTCATGACTTTTAACAAGTGTAGCATTTTACTTCCTAGGTAAGTAAAGATTTTTTTTTTCATAACAGATGAGCTTTTTTTATAGATACTTGTGAATATAAACATTACTTTATTATACAAGCTTCGAATTACACACAATACATTAAAAGTAACCTTTTTTAACGTAGTATGACGAGTAGACTGATTTGGAAAATTCTTTTTTTTCTTTGAAAAGGTACACCTATAGTGGTTTATTTTTGCATAGTTGATTGCTGTATTTTTATATGATAGGGGCAAACGAACCAGCGGCTCACCTGTACTGTGAGCGAGCACGAAAAAACATTTGGCACTTTCTTATCGTTTCTGTATTCGATTAGTAACCGTAAGATTTTGTATGGAAACTTGATCAGCGCCTCGGTGTGCGTCAAGGGTACCCATATATATAATCTGAATATCGGCAACAGCTCCAGCGATTATCATGAAATTTAGTATGCAGGGGGTTTCGGGGGCGATAAAGTGATCTAGCTAGGTTTCATTTTTAGAAAACGTCGTTAAAAAGATATCGAGCGAAGCCCGGTCATCCAGGTACTGTTTAATAAACGGCAGCATGAACATTTTTTGACATAAGGTATCGTGAAATTACGACACGTTGCCATGAAGACGCACGTAAACGTCTCACTGACATTTCTAAAGTGAGGTGTATTATTACTAAACATGTAACTAAAAATGTCCTTCAGACCCTATAAAATGTGCTCTGTGGCTTTTTGTTACTTCGCATGGGTTTTGGTTGTTTAGAGCACATTAGGTATAGAGTATAGATATATTGTAGAATACAGTGACACTTATTTTTTTATGCCTAGATATGAATTTTAAAACTCCGTTAATGTTAAGTACAGGTTCCCCCTTTCCTACCCAACACGTGTAGTCCTATAAGTGGGGTGCAATGTGCAATAATAATCGACGCCAGTCTTGAAAAAATACACATGATATCTCACCGCCCTCTCACTGGTGATATTTTGTTATTTTATTCCCCCGTAGTTAGCGTAGTTTATTTTACCCCCTGAAGGGTTAATTTTTATCGCTTTCGATCAAATCGCTAAAATTCGTGTTTCCTCATTTAGAGCCACAAAGCCAAATACAAAATTTCCCAGATCTAACTTTAAAACTGACGGAGTTCTATACATTTTGCAACCCCTATTACAACCCCTTATGAGTTGATTTTCCAAAAACGCTGATACATGTTTCTTTATTTTATACCAAAATTCCAAACGCGAAATTTCACAGACCTAACTTCAAAACTGACGGAGTTTCACACTCTCCTGCGATGGAGTTTCACACAAACTTGAAACCCCTAACTTATCCCGTTAGGGCTGATTTTTCAAAAATTCTAAAACACGTGGATCTTTATTTTATGTCAAAAAGCCGACTATGAAATTTCACAGATCTAACTTCTAACTAACGGAGTTCCATACAAACTTGCAACCCCTAGATTATCCCCTCAGGGGTTGATTTTTCAAAAAAGTCGAAACATGTGTCTCTTTATTTTAAACGAAAAGCTAAATAAAAAAATAGACCGATCTATCTTCAAAACTGACGGAGTTTTATACAAATTTGCCTACCCTTTTTTTTATGGCCGTAAAAAATGCCTAACGCTGTCCCGGGTGCTGGAGGTGTCTCCAGCACCCGGGACAGACGCTGGAGGTAGTGTGGGACCTGCTCACACTAAAAAATCAGCCGTGCACCTACTCGCCGCCTTCACGGATAGGCCGCCGGAACTTGCTATATCTTCGGCGACCCACCCAGTGGCATATCCCCATCGGGCATTCCGGCTCCTGCAGCGTCCTGGGTACACACAGAACGCCGCCATCGCGGAAAGCCGTGAGTGTGGGAAACTTCCCCGTCCATCACGCTCACAGCCAATCAAACGACGTCACGCGCAACAGCGCCTCGACGTCGCTCGGTTCGCCGGCAACGGGGCAGACTAGCCCCGCTACCTCCCCCCACAAGACAAACTTCCTCCCACGAGATGAATTTCCCGCCCGTGGTTGCGAACGCGTCCTAGACCCCCTACCGCACAACGCATCCGGTATCCCTATCACTGACGACAAGTAACGAGCAGGGCCAAGGGAGTCCGTTAGGTGTAGGGTGAGGAAGCTTGAGAGGGCGCCTCGTCTTCACCCTTCTCCATTCGCACCGGAGCCTGGGCGCGAGAAGCTCGGCCTACTCCCGCGGGCGGCTTACATGCCTTGGGGGGCTTGCAGCCCGCCATCCCCATCATGTGACTGGCGGGCAAATTGCCCGCCAGTCACATGATGGGGAGGGCGGATGCGCCGCGCTTTTGTTGTTGAGCGCTGGGTTCCTCAGCTGTCAACATTTCTAAACCAGTACATGACCCACCCACCAGCACCTTCGCTTAGCTCGGCTAGCGAGGTCTATATCGCTAGCCGAGCTAAGCGAAGATTTGGAGCCGAACCGGCGCGAGCGCAACA
This sequence comes from Herminia tarsipennalis, assembly GCA_945859575.2. NCBI lineage: Eukaryota > Metazoa > Arthropoda > Insecta > Lepidoptera > Erebidae > Herminia > Herminia tarsipennalis. Next base: position 22,854,567 of record OX243834.2, on the reverse strand, counting down.
GGCTATCCAGTGTATATAATAAAGTATGGGGGAAATAAAGGTCCACCTGGGCAGTGCCCCCAGTACCTGGCTAAGCGTAAATTTGTATCCCAAATGGGGGATTCGCAGGTGCCCCAGCTGGGGTTAGCGCTAGGTACCGAATATCCCATCGGCCATGCATCCTCTGGTCACGCTCCGCAACACAGGATTCGAGGATTTTTTATAGAGGTTGTCATCCAAGACCTCCGATCCCGCTCAGAGCCGTAAGACATGTCTACGACACTCCTACTAGGGACTACGAAATTCCAACGGTACCAGAAAGAAGATCTCCCCGCCCGCTCGACGGCAGTGTGAGTGCACGTTAAGCCCACCCTCCGGGCAGCCCAGGTATGGGCCATCCCCTACTCTGCCAGAACATAAGCCGCAATCTCTATTTTACCCTCTTTGAGGACGATTTTTTTTTAAATCCTTCCTTTTTGGATGTCTACAACATAAAAGGCATCAACTGCCAAAATTTCAAGTTTGTAACCCTAGCGGTTTAGGCTCTGCGTTGATGAATCAGTCAGTCAGTCAATCAGGACAAGTGATTATATTATATATAGATAGATAATAAAAATATATAATAATAATAATAATATTTTAATCTGTAATTAAAACGAAAATTAGCCAGCTAAAGACATGTCAAATACTTATTCACAATAGAAGAAGAAGTTACTCATAGTTCCTATTTCTCTCATTGTAATTTCTACTAAGTGCATTGTCTTAAATATAAATATGATTTTTAAAATAAAGTTTTTTATTAGTATTTCACCTATTTTTAAAGCCAGGCGGGCCACATTATCCGAACGCATGTTTGGGAGAATTCGTAAATAACTGGCAAACTTTGATTATATAATGTCTAGATAGAGCATTCTCTCAATAAGCCTATAAAAAAATGAAGCTTTGAGATAGAACATTCTCTCAATAAGCCTATAAAAAATACCCTCTTTGACGATGAGAACAACTATGGCTAAAACATTAGATGGCGGCTTTTTACCTGTCAAAAAGTACGTCCACTTTACCGTACTTTTTGACAGTTCTTTGCTTCAATTTTAGATGCCGGATTAGGAATCTAGATCTGACGAGAATTAAGGTGGGTAAAGCATCACAAACTTCTATTTTTTTAATAGACCTTATTTTATACAATATATCATTCTTACAAGAGTTTTATTAAACGTGATTTGGACAATTTATGATCTTTTGGAATTATCAATTATTGACATTTAAAATAAGATATAAACGATTTCATTCTAACCAATCTCAAGTCTTAGAACTTCGCTTTAAAATGAACTGAAAAACGAGAAAATAATTAGTTTAGAGCACATTAAAAATAAAGTATAGATCTATTGTAGAATATTATACATCGATACTTTATTTTTTATGCCTAAATATGAATCATAATAGTGTGTTTATATTACAGTTTTTTTATGCTTTCGGAATAATATAACGCTACTCCTTCCTAGTGCGACGTGGTTGGCTTGAATAAACATTCAGACCAAACAAAAGTCAGTAAATATGTGGAGGAAGAACTTGCGGAGATATTAAACAACCCAATAATGAGCTATACATTTATTAATGCCCCCAATAAATAAAGGTACCTGCATGATATCTAAAAATAAGTAACTGAAAATAGTTTATTTGTACACAAAATAAAGTAATTCATTCACAGAAATAAGTTCTTTGTTTTCATAAAAACAATATGTTTTGTAAAAGTAATGTGATTTTATATGATTGCAGATAGTTTGACGTTATCTACAAAAGTCGTGGTTAATGACAACCTATCCAGCAGCATTGGCTGCTGAGGGAAGATGACATATAGCAAATTGACATATAGCAAAATTAGATCTCGCACCGCCTGGTCCCCACATTAGGATACCATGTGTCTTGATGTCCAGTCTGTTTCGTTTACAAGACATTTATTGAAAAAATATTTAATTTTACAAAGATATATAAAAGACAAAAAAGTAAACATCAATTATTATGCAAATATATTATATTTAGGGTTTTTACCAGCCTTACTTACATATAATGACGACTAAAGTCCTCCCGTACACATGTGCAGCCGCGGACGTCTTAACTCTCCACCCATCGTGTGTCCTTTTAAACTTGAGGGGAGTTATTCCCATAAGTCTTGATATATACAGTATGACGCACAGAGTTATTGATATTTTGCATTCAATGTAAGTTGTCTCCATTATGTTTTCTGGGTTGCAGGAAACAATGTTATAAAATATAATTAAGGATGTGACTGATAAAAATTATTAATAAACGTAGTAAACCTTATCGAAAATAATCGATCCGAAATTTGCAAAAATTTTGTCCTTATGGCCAAAAAATATGAAAACATGATCAGATATACTACGCTTCTCAACAAAAGGACGTAAGTGCCATGAAGGTACGCTCTTTTGCTTTCGTATTATTTATAGTGCACTTCTTTTTAGTAACAGCTGCCTTACACTGAGCATGGTCCGACATGTTCTTGCCCGGGTTCTTTATGGTTTATGAATAGGTATAATTTGAATAATCTTAACTGCCATCACAGACAAATCGAACTAAAATTAATCATGATTATGTAATTGTAGTTAGTCAGGAAACGATTAAATGAGAGTCAAATAAACATACCTATAATTGACATTAATCAATGGTATATTTATTCTTCGAACCCAATATACACGATAACAAAACATTATGACCATGTATTCTTATAATCATTCAAGGGTCTTCTTTTTTTAAATACTAGAGTAAAACACTAGTGTGGTCATTATTCTTAGTGTATGAGAAAAAAATAATAATCAATGTTTAACTATTTTTCAGGTCATCAAAAACAAAAATAAATTCCTATTTTTATTCGGAAGTGGTGGTAACTTTAATAATTAATAATCAAAAGTTACCACCACTTCCGAATAAAAATAGGAATTTATTTTTGTTTTTGATGACCTGAAAAATAGTTAAACATTGATTATTATTTTTTTCTCATACACTAAGAATAATGACCACACTAGTGTTTTACTCTAGTATTTAAAAAAAGAAGACCCTATAGATCCATGGAATAAAAAAGGCTAGATATGCCTTTTTATTCCACGGATCTATAGTCTTTATACAATACTATAAAAACAAACAATATAAAAAAAAATTAAGTTAAAAAATAAAGGGGTATTTATACAAGGCCTCTCAGTAATGATTATAAGAATACATGGTCATAATGTTTTGTTATCGTGTATATTGGGTTCGAAGAATAAATATACCATTGATTAATGTCAATTATAGGTATGTTTATTTGACTCACATTTAAGCGTTTCCTGACTAACTACAATTACATAATCATGATTAATTTTAGTTCGATTTGTCTGTGATGGCAGTTAAGATTATTCAAATTATACCTATTCATAAACCATAAAGAACCCGGGCAAGAACATGTCGGACCATGCTCAGTGTAAGGCAGCTGTTACTAAAAAGAAGTGCACTATAAATAATACGAAAGCAAAAGAGCGTACCTTCATGGCACTTACGTCCTTTTGTTGAGAAGCGTAGTATATCTGATCATGTTTTCATATTTTTTGGCCATAAGGACAAAATTTTTGCAAATTTCGGATCGATTATTTTCGATAAGGTTTACTACGTTTATTAATAATTTTTATCAGTCACATCCTTAATTATATTTTATAACATTGTTTCCTGCAACCCAGAAAACATAATGGAGACAACTTACATTGAATGCAAAATATCAATAACTCTGTGCGTCATACTGTATATATCAAGACTTATGGGAATAACTCCCCTCAAGTTTAAAAGGACACACGATGGGTGGAGAGTTAAGACGTCCGCGGCTGCACATGTGTACGGGAGGACTTTAGTCGTCATTATATGTAAGTAAGGCTGGTAAAAACCCTAAATATAATATATTTGCATAATAATTGATGTTTACTTTTTTGTCTTTTATATATCTTTGTAAAATTAAATATTTTTTCAATAAATGTCTTGTAAACGAAACAGACTGGACATCAAGACACATGGTATCCTAATGTGGGGACCAGGCGGTGCGAGATCTAATTTTGCTATATGTCAATTGTGATTCGGTCGCATGGCGGAAGGAGGGAGGAAGGGGGTCGGTATTTTTACTACTTACAACCTACCAAACATTTCGGTTTCCGTAAAGGTTTTAATACTATAGACCACAGCCACACATTGCGGCCAGTTTCAGATGTTTTAACGTATAACCTACCACTATGCTTAGCGTTCGGTGACTATGAGAAAACCTTCGATTAGAGCCAAATTTGGGCTGTAGTACTGGCTAACCAGAGGTTTTATAGCATATAACTTGAAACTTAATCCCACAAGACCAGAACTCGGAACCTAATCAACTGCGAGTACTGAGACAAATAGATGTACATAATTTATCTGTTGGAACTGTTCGCTTTTGCATTGAAAGATGTCCATTCTCTGTTGAAACACTGTTAGCTTCGGCATTGGAAGATGTCTTCAAGAGACTGGAAACGATTTAGCATCAACATTTACGGCAAATACATCAACCGCCTTCGATTTGCCGATAATATAGTCGGTTGAGACTTTGGAAGACCGTAGCGCAATGTTCGACGGCCTCAATATAGCCTCCAAAAGAGTGGGTCTTAAAATTAATTAAAATAAGATTAAGATCATGACAAATGTTCATGTTCCTTCTACTCCCGTATAAGTCGGAGACTCTACGCTCGAAGAAGTCTGATTTCGAAAAGAGGTCAGGCGACAAATCCAACTCGGCTAGACGTTAAAGCCACTGCGGTTAAGGCGGAAGCTACGAAAAATCTTCACGTCCCAGCAGTGCGTCAAAACGCAAATATTTGACACGCTAATGACTTACGACACTGAGACGTGGCCCTTTACAATGTACTATCACCATGCTCGGCGGTGTCACCTTTAATAAAATTTTTATTTGAATGCGTTCGCTCAAGCTTCGTAGCGCCGACCCCGCCCACAATTCGGTTAAGCCAATCAACCTCTTGCGAAGAAGCAAGGATCGGGATTTTTTTTTTAGTTGCAATTAGCACTCGCGCGTTGTCAATGTCTCCCTGTTTTCTAAGTTTAGATTTACGACATTGGTTTTATTACGAACTCTGATTTATATTGCCTTCGCTTTGACCTGTTTTCTGTACCCGTACTCTGGATTCCTCCTGTTATAGTTGGGACAAGGGCTTTAAATAATGAGACCTAAAATATTATTGAAACAATAATATGTTTGATTAAAAAACATAGTTTAGTTTTGGTTTTGCCGATTTCGGTTACGGCGGCCAATCTCATCAGAGACTAACCAACTGCGCAGGAGATATTATAATGCACAAGTGTATGCGCAGACACAACTGCACTCTATTCCTTACTCTCATAGCCCGATGGGACGGCAATCTGACACGTCCGGAGAGAGATTGGACGCAAAGCTGACGGTTTATCGTGCTCTCCGAGGCACGGAGGGGTATGACAATGTTCGAAAACGGTCACCCATCTGTTGACCGGCAATGGTAATGTTGCTTAACCTTGCAGATATCTCGATCTGCTTGGTCGCCACTGAGTCAGGGACCACTTTGCCACATACCAAAATTACATAGAACCACAGAACACATCCACTGTGGTTCAAGGTGGCGAATATTCGAACTCACACATTCACGCGCATCGGTCGCCAAGCGTAATACTTTCGCAAGGGGCGGGGTCACCCACACATAAGTCCCACGGCCTGCAAGCAACTTTAAACCAAATAGGGGAATACCGGAGTTTTGACCGATAATAACTTACTAAGAAACCTGAAGGAGGGAAATGCTGGGTTCTTCCCTTCAAGATCAAATCAAGAAGGAGGAGATCCGCAGCAAGACCAAGATCACTGATTTTGATTAAAAATTACCAGACTAACACATCGCTTGGAGAACCGATGGCCGATGGGGTAGAACCGTTCTTGAATGGCGACCACAAACTAGAAGATGAAGCGTGGTGGGTAGACCTCTGATGAGATGGAATGACAATCTTTTAAAGGTCGTGGGAAACGACTGCATGCGGTTGGCGTAGGACCTTTTATTATGGCTATCTATAAAATTCTTTCGGCTTAAACGATGACATAGTAACTGGACTCTATATTAATCTTCCTTGCCGGTTTCGGCTACAGCGACTGCTAATTTGGACTTTTACGTGGGCCTTATTGATTTACCCTTTCGTGTGCTCGATGATGTCTAATATAGTCTATTTTTTTTAAAACGTTCGGTCACACTTCAGTACATCGCCGTTATAATTATAGGTTATAGCCGTAAGTGGTCTTCTTTCGTCCCATTTGTCGTCAAGCTCTTTTCTACGCCGGTGTTCGAAAGCATGCAAGCAGCTGAACTCATATGAAAGATGTCTGTGATTGAGACGCTGCATCTGTAAAACAAGTAGACAATGTAGTCGGAATTCTGTCGGATGTATTAATGATTCTCGATGAACTTAGTATTGTGCTTCCGACAGCATGATATTACATATGTAGGGGATCTTGTTTGCATCTTTTTTGGTCATCATCTAGGTGGGTTTTTTTATTTTTTTTAATACTTTTTTATAGTTGTTGGATGTAACTGATATAATAACCTTTTATAACCGCTGTTGCCAAGTATTCAAAATTTAAGAATGAATGGTTGCTAATCAACTTTTTTAGTAATAAAGTCATTATCATTTTATACCTTTTCAAAATGCTTACAATGAGCCCTTTAATTTCCCCCCACCCTAGGACAAGCACTGGGGCCAAGGTGTCAGAAGAGGTTGTACAAAAAGTATGACATAGATATCATACTTGTTGTACAACCTCTTCTGATACAATAAAGATTATTAATATATTATTATTATGTGATATAAAACACCTACGTGCCTAAGGTTCATTTCGCGAGATCGCGAGCCACGCGCGGCTTATGACGAGCGTCTAACGCTCGCGGCCGATGCGACAATATTCAGAGTACGCGCGCAGCCTGCGACAGTCGTCGGCCGCGCGCGTCTGTCGCATACCTCGGAAACGGCACCATACATTCTCATACTCTGACCACCGTCGCATAGGCCGCGCGCGTCAGCCGTTCGTCGTAAGCCGCGCGCGGCTCGCGATCGGCCACGATGCACGGAAATAAACCTTTACACTCATATAACTTACTACCTTATTTTTTACAACCTTCGATACAAACGTTGTTATTAGATAAACATTTGCATGTCTGTGGCAACGTGGCTCTTAGCTATGAGTTTGTTCGATTTGACACGAGGTTTTGGGTTTCGATCCCCACACTGAACACCACTTTGTGTAATCCACAATTTTTTATTCCGAATCCGGTTCAAGTCACTACCCCTGTACTCTAGTACAGAAGTTGTCGTATTGAATGTTCTAGGTATGGTCGCAGTATTCTCCGTGGCCTCGGCAATATTCATACGCACATTCTCCAGCGCCATGATCTCCCTGTTAGTCGAATTTGTGATAATATGCACTGTGTTACTGTTATTAACGGTGGCACTGACGGCGTCTTTTTCCGGCATGAGGAGAATGAAACATTTTGTTAACTATCAAGCCCAGATTTTGAAGGTAATAGTGCAACGAAGTGTTAGAAGTTCACCAAAATGGAAATGCTGTTTATTAATTAAAACTTTTGGGGACATTTTCGAATCGCCCTATGTCAACAGATTGATGACAGCTTACTGTCTCTATATAAGCACGATCCTTACTAATTTTTTTGCATTTTAATTTTTGGACTCTCTCGAATATAAGCTATCTTTAAACAATAAGATTACGGGTCTTAATCGTGTAGATATTTTAAGGTTACTTACTGTTATTATTTCCTGGAGTTAATACCTACCCATATGTTACAATCTGTAGATACATCTAATCATACAAATCGTGTAAGTTTCAGAAAATTATTTTATAAATGTTATCAGATGCGAATAACAAATAATTTTGAGTTTTGTACCTCACATGCACTCTCTCTATAAAATATCCGTCGGCGTTGCAACCACTGATACCTACTAAATGCCCGTAAACAATATATCCGTAAACAAAAAGTACTTCTTAAAATAGACTGTTTTATAAGAAATAAATATATAAAAGAATACACAACAAATGACTTGACTAATTTTCAGATAAACACAGAACTTAATGAATTCTTTACACACGAAAAACCGAAAGAATGGAAAACATTTGTGCCAGTCATGTGCTTATGGGTTATCGGCAACTTAATGTTATTCTGGGAATATAGTTTACACGTTATTAAAATTATCTATGAAACTAGACACAGTAAGTAAATATAGCATCATTTTAATTAAAAACTGCTATCTGTTTTAATTAAAAACTGCTATCTGTTTTAATTAAAAACTGTATCTGAAATAAATAATCTTTAAAATCGTTTATGATCCGGCAATGTCAGTAGTTGGTCGCCAAACTGGCTAAGATCCTTCGACTCGTTCCTTGATTCGCTCGGAAATAATTCATACTTTTACCTACATGTTTGTAAAGATTTATACTTACTAGAATATTACTAGATATATTTTATCTTTTTGCAGTGTACTGGCAGTTATTGGATGTATTTAATTTCATTTTGTTATCAATTATGCAGCTGGCCTGCCTTCAGTATTATCTGATTTGTTCTTCTGTGCTCTCTTCCTTCAGACAACTCAACGTATGCTTAAAAGGAGTTCTATTAACGGTTCAGGAGGACCGTAAGTATTTTTATATTATTACTAGCTATAGCCGGCAGTTTTTCCCGCGTGGATGATTTTACGCCGATAAGAGTCGATTTCAATGATCAATTAAAACGTTGAAGCACGTGTTTCTTTAAATGTTCATAAACTTTCGCGATTTGTACACATTATAGAATGTTATAAGCTACGGGTCTTAATCGCGTAAATATTTTGTTTTAAGGCTAAATACCTTTGTTTATTGCCCGACGTTTCGATCGTATTACAACGGCCGTGGTCACGTGTAGACAGTTTACCCGTGTCAAACACAACAAAATATTTACGCGATTAAGACCAGTAGCCTATAAAATTCTGTAACGTGTTTCTTTATTTATAACCACAAAGCCAAATACTAATTTTCACAGATCTTACTACAAAACTGACGGAGTTTCATACAAAACTGTAACCCCTATCGGACACACTTAAGTGTTGGTCTTCTAAAAATGCTGAAACACGTGTTTCATTAATTTAAACCAAAAGTCAAATTTTCATTAATTTAAAAAAAACTTTTTTAAGTTACTGCTACCACTCTATAAAAAACTTATCAGATCTTATGAAAAGCCAAGCTCCTAACTGTACGTGCCTTAACCTAATACTCTAATAGCGTTCTGCGAAAATCTTAAGTTCTCTACAAATCCTTCGCCGTAATTAAAAGGTGTGGCTTGGCTGTTGCGTTATTCAAGGACCTAACATAGAAGGCACTAAAGGCTCTCTAGGCACAAAAATTAACATTTATTGATTCAATACTTTCTGAATATAAGCCCGTAAGAGTGTCTGCGTCACTCTTACGAAACGACCAAGCCACGCGTTTTGACTACCTATTGTTTGTAGAGAATTGAAGACTAGGATTCACGCAAAACGCTATTCGTTCTAATGAGAATTATAGCGTATTAGCTTTCGCCCGCGGCTCCGCCTGCGTGGATGTCGCTTATCGCGATAAATCTATCTTATGTTCTTCCCCGGGACGTAAACTATCTCTATACCAAATTTCATCTAAATCGGTTTAGCTGTTTGAGCGTGAATGCGTAACAGACAGACAGATGGATAGAGGTACTTTCATGTTAATAATATTACTAGCTGTCGCCCGCGGCTCCGCCCGCGTGGATGTCGGTTATCGCGATAAAAACTATCCTATGTCCTTCCCCGGGACTCAAACTATCTCCATACCAAATTTCATCTAAATCGGTTTAGCTGTTTGAGCGTGAAAGCGTAACAGACAGACAGACAGACAGACAGACAGAGTTACTTTCACATTTATAATATTAGTATGGAAGTATGGATAGTATGGACTAGCTGTGCCCCGCGGTGTTACCCGTGGTTTATTATAGCCTATGTGTTAATCCAGGGTCTCAGCTAACTCCATACCAAATTTTATTAAAATCGCTCCAGCCGTTTAGACGTGAAGAAGTAACAAACATACACACTCACATACTCACAAACTTTCGCCTTTATAATATTAGTGTGAAGTGTGATTATGGATGGATATGGATTAGGTAAGGGCGCGTAGAGTTAGGAGCTTTGCTTTCCATAAGATCTGATAACTTTTTTTTACAGTGGTAACAATATGTACATACTTTTCTTGGAGTCACCTCACGTGAAAATGTATTAGTTGGATACCATTTTTTTTTGTAAGTTATACACTTGTAGTAGTTTTAATTACCCATCATGTTGATTTTTTTTTAACCCATTTGTTGCCTAATATGGCTGTCCTAGGTTCCCCCTCCCCGCCGAGTTGTACATATGTACCTAAAAGGCGTATTGTTACGGTTTTATCTCTTAATGGATTTATAATATTAAAAACTGTTCATCATAAAAGTTGTAGGGCATTTAATCTTGCATATTTTTTGGTTTCCTGTCCCGTTCCCGTTTTCATATTAATGCTCATCAAAGTCGAACGTTACATATTTATGAAAAATGTTAAATTTTAGCTTTCTATTACTACAGAAAGCTCTAACAATTTCGGTGATCATCAGTCGGTAAGTGACGAAATTTGGATATTTTAGACATTCATCTATACTAATATTATAAAGCGGATGAGTATGTTTGTTTGTTTGTTTAAACGCGCTAATCTCAGGAACTACTGGTCCGATTTGAAAAAATATTTTTTATTGAATAGCCCATTTATCGAGGAAGGCTATATAACATCATGCTATGACCAATAGGAGCGAAGCAGCAATGAGAAATGTGGCAAAAACGGGAAAAATTTACGCAGACAAAGTTGCGCGGGACATCTAGTACTTTATAAACAACTAGCTGTCCCGCGCAACTTATAACCTTCCTCGATAAATGGGCTATCCAACAGTGAAAGATTTTTTTTATTCGAATTAGTAGTTCCTGAGATTACCGCGTTCAAACAATCAAACTCTTCAGCATTATAATATTAGTATTGATAATAGCTGTAACTTTGAAATTTGGCATGTTTTATAAGTACTGTATTGACATCATATCCTAAGAATTTGGGCTATCTAGCAGTATCTAGCCTCCCGGTCTATGCGAAATAGGAATGCCTCATCGACTCAGAAAAACAGCATTAGCCAGTAAGATCTCTTATTCCGTTGGCCATTACCATCGCTATCGTTACTTCTAATATTTCTAGTATTGTATCCAACTGAGCTTTTATATCATTCAGAAGCTCATTATCCCTTTCATTTCAAGGTTCAGCAGAACAACTATCCAGATGTACAGCCATTTTGAATCATTTATTACATTTGTACTGTATGCTTAGTGATATTGTACGTACTGTATCAGATACATATGGGATCCTACTGGTGCCCCTGTTTTCGACGCTTATTTTTTACATGCTTCTAGCACTATACCAGCTCATTTTTATTACAGGTATGTATTATTATTAGGTATATAAAAGTGTTGGCATGGTTGAAATACCCAAATCGCCGCACGCAGTTGAATATTTGGCACATAAATAAAGACCAATTATAACTTTAAAGGAGTATCAGAGAACCACAATTTAGAAGGGTGTTTGCACTTAAAACTGATATTTTTACAAAAACTATTAATGATTCTGGAAATGTGTATAGTAATTTATCATAGATTAGACCAACAACTCTGTTGTCGTATATCTTAGAAATGATATACTATAATGGTAATATGTAAAAACCAATACCTACATGAAAATAAAACTAATATTTTTATTCCCGTTTCAGTTTACCTTGATGCTCACAATATTTATCTTTATTTTGATGATATTGTCTGGGTTGCTCTCCAGTTCTGTAACTTATTTCTTATTATTGAGCCGTGTCACCAAATACATGAAGAGGTACGTCTACCAGCACACGTGGGAGAGTTACAGCCGGACTCATGTCAAAGTCTCGACTATTTATAACTTCTGTGCTTCCAGAACACATATTCAGATAACCTGTTCACCACCATATTCTAGTTTTGAAAAATATCTTATTAAAAATATTATCTGAATACTTTTTCTGCAAATATTTATTAGGAAACGGGATAGTTTTCTTGTGGGCTCTTTTCTTAGCCAATAGGTCCTCTTAAAACCAAATTTAGTGTGCCTACCTGGTCCAAAATCCTTGATACTATCAGAACAAACAAATATAAGAATATATGATACTTGCCTTTTATTACTTTGCATTATTTACCTCTCTGATGTATATTATATTATCTACAACTATGAATACTGAACTGATTGATAAATATCCTGACATAGTAGTAAATTTACTTTTACGATGAGTCGTAATGATCTACAATGAGTCGTAGTACTACTACGATGAGTCGTAGGACTTCTACCTAGTTCTACAAAAAAAGCTTTTATTTTTTGCTACAACTCGCTACGAAACTTGCAAATGACGAATGATCCACACACATGCAAATGACGAAAATCGTTAAAGTATACTATTTTCAAAGTACATATTTTTTTCTATACAAAAAAAATATTATACTTGCCGGAGTTGTTAATTAAAACAAGAGTGACAGTAGTAGATTCTGGATTCTATGCAAAGAAAAGCACAAAAATAAACTGAATAGCTGAGATTATTAAGATATGTCACATTTAGTATCTTACTTGTATCTACAGATTGCGGGTTCAAAGAGGCTGACCAGTAAGCTGATGCACCGCACACACTGCTCACAGCGCGCTTTCTTCTACGAGCTGCAATTGTTCTACAGACAACTGATGATGAACGGCGCCACCTTCTCCGCTTTCGGCCTGTTCTATTTAAATAGGAGCCTTATTATGACGGTATAATGGCATGGTCACTTTTAGGTATTGCGTTATTTTCAACCACCTGCATTAAAAGCGAAGAAGTATTGTATTGTTCATAACAATGTCTCTTTGCTTATGTTTAAAAGCAATGGTTTCAAGTAAATTAGCAAGCAATGATTTTCTACTTTAACATACATAGATGTTTTTCGTCTACCAATATTTGAAAATAATATCTCTAACTCGCTGGTAGAAACTGACTAATGATTTCTAGAGATGTTTTTAATTGAAACCTGTTTGTCCGTTTAAAATATATGATTTACTTGTTTAGCTGTTTCAAAGACATTATATTTTTTTAACATCAGAATTTTTTTATCTTTTCAGACCATGGGATTGCTCACCACCTATCTGGTTGTCATGGTTTCTTCGATAAGCCATTAAATTAACAAGAACGTTTTATTTTTATATTTATACCTAAACAATACAGTTGCTAATTCTTTACATTTTTTTTAAGACGACTCCCGTATTAGGGTACATGCCATGTGTCGCGGGGGACTTTACAAACAAGTCACGTACACAAAGTACACCCAGACTCGGAACAACAATTTGTGGATCACACAAAGTAGCGTCCCGTGTGGGAATCGAACCCACGACCTCTTGCGTAGCAGTCGGACACACTCCCACCGCGCCACAGAGGCAGTCAACCTATCTGGTTGTCATGGTTTCTTCGATAAGCTATTAAATTAACAAATACATTTTATTTTTATATTTATACCTAAACAATACAGCTGTTAATTGATTACAAATTAAAAATAAAGTGAGTAAACATTCCAATAAATTAGCAAACCATTACTTAGAAATTAATACATTATCATCTATGTACATTATAAAGTAAACATGATAACTATTATTACTTAGACACTGGTCAAACACTTGGTTAATATGCAAGCTACGTGTAGTTGTGAAAAACATACCTTGCGGCATAAATGTGTCGCTTGAAATACATTAGTGAAACTAAAACTAAGACAGAAACATTTGCATTTATTGATATTCTGAACGATAATCCAGCAGTTAAAACTTCAATAAATAATATCAAATCTTAAACAAATTGTGTGTAGGTACAGTGCATTCGAACAACGAACAGTTTTAACTTTCATTTATAGAATTTCTTCGAAACGATGATACATGATTGTTAAACTATTTAATAGAAATAAGTTAAAGTGTCCTCGGTCGATCATTCAAAATGTCAAATGGATCTGAAATTTTGACAGACGAATGGAATGAACTTGTGAAATCTTCATTCAAAGAACCTTATTCCTCTAAAGTGTTTTTTAGTGTATCTTTATCGTTCGTGTTCTTTGTTAGCCTGATTGGTAATATCTTGACATGTATAGTCATATACTACGATAAATCAATGCATACCGCAACGAACTATTATCTTTTTAACTTGGCTGTCTCAGATTTACTACTTACGTTCCCAATTTTAATATTCTCATACGAAGATTTGACAGTAGAGAGTTATATTCATGAGATTGATAACGGCATTTGGTATTGCAAGCTTTACCTTTGCATACACTATATGTTTGTCTCAGTACTTTGGAACAACGGGATTCTGGTGATGACAGCTTTATCTATAGAGAGATATATTGCAATATGTTTTCCTATGGTGTTGCACGCTACATCAGCGAGGAAACGAGTTAGCAGGATAATTTATGCTATATGGATGATCGCTGTTATTGAAACAGTGCCGCTGTTTTGGACGATAGATATTATAGACACAGGGAAGGCATTAATGTGCTCTTCAGTTACGACACCTACAGCCAAGATAATAATAGGAGCTTCATCAGTGGCTACATTTATTTTGCCCTTAGGTATAATGATTTTTGTGTACACTATGATAGCATTCAAGGTCAAAGACAATGAGAAATACAATTTAAAATACATGGCGATACCCAAAAATGCACTCAGAACCAAACACGTAAATAAATCGATCGGTAAGTAACACCATTAACAATTTGTTTTGTAAGCCAAAATGTGTGTCTTAAGAAATATATATTTTTATTTTTAGTGGCTCTGACGGCTTCGTTTGTGGTCTGTTGGCTTCCGCTCTTCATCGTCTCGCTACCTGAAGTCTTTACTGATATATCAAAATTGCCTCATTTCCAGACGGTAAGAAATGAACAAAGCATTTGTACACATTTACAGATGAATATACTTATGCAGTCTCGTATTCGATATCTCATACATATATATCTTTCTATTTTTTCCAGTGGTTTATGATTCTTCACAAAATAGCGATTTTCAACAGCTTTTGCACTACAGCACTGAACCCATTACTATTCAGTTTAATGTCCATAAAGTTCAGGAAATCGCTTAAGGTAAATTTATTATTTTATATAATTATAAGATTTTAAAAACTTTCAAAAACTAAAACTCCAATACGAGTATATACATTATGAAATAAGAATATATTCTTGTCTGGCATTTTTATCTAGAAAACTGTGTTCGTGTGTCATTTGTCACCTTGCCCTTAGCAATGGCAAGAATGTTACCTTGTTTGTTAAAGTGATGAGTAGTTGTGAAGTTTTGAGGAAACATATAAAGATATAAACATACAGGCTAAAATCATATACTCTCTCCTTTTGGCTTTACCGTAATAGGGTAAAAAAATAATTTGAATGTTCTTAAAAAGAGAACTTTAGTAGTGACTACATTCATAGGATACAATCGTTTATGATTTAAGAATATTATTGGCATTCAAACGAGAGTTATTAGTATTATAAATCGTTTTATAGAAAATATTATACACCTTTACAGATGCTGTGGGAGCGGAAAACAAAGAAGAGCTATCAACAACCAAGGACTAACCAAAATAAAACAGTAGATACGCAATAAAAATGTCAACATCGTGTTATCTAGTCCAGTAAACATAACATTCAAACACTATCTATTATGCTGTACTGTTATGCAGTACCAATTGTATTAGCTTCAAATAGATAGTTCAAGTAAAATGTTCTCACTTAATTATACATTTTTTAATGATGCAAAAACAAATATCATTTTCAATGGAATTTGGACGAAAATATTGTTACTTATTATATACTTATTTGATTAGCTGTTACTCGTAAAGTTGTAAAGCCTACTTAGCTGTAATAGTTTTTCTTTTATATTTTACTACTAGCTGACCCGCGCAACTTCGTCTGCGTAAATTTTACCCGTTTTTGCAACATGTATCATTGCTGCTCAGCTCCTATATGTCGTAGCGTGATGTTATATAGCCTATAGCCTTTCTCAATAAATCGGCTCATCCAACAGTAAAATATTTTTTCAGTGCAGCCCAGTAGTTCCTGCGATTATCGCGTTCAAACAAACAAACAAACTCTTAGGGATATGAAAAATAGATGTTATCCGATTCTCAGACCTACCCAATATGCACACAAAATTTCATCAAAATCGGTCAAGCCGTTTCGGAGGAGTATGGCAACGAAAACTGTGACACGAGAATTTTATATATTAGATATACTCGTATACTACTATCATGATTTTTTTCACATACCCAACATCAACCAAATTGCTGGAAGGGGGGACACTTGACTCAAAATTTGCACTTTAAAGCTTATTATTTTACAAACGTATCCTTAAATCTAAAAATGGTCTTCACAACCCTTAAACGTTTTTGAAAGACCCGACGGATAATTCTACGGATGGAGTTTTCTACCCCATAGGGAAAAGACAGTTCATAGTTGGTGATATAGTTTGGATACATTCCGCTTCCGATGTCACTAGTGCCCTATTAGTTTCAGTTACCGTACTTGAATAAACAACTGGACGTTCCCTAACATCTACTAGTAATGATGCACTTTGATCCGGAGGAGAAACGGAAATATCAGATGGTTGAGACTGATGAGACACCATTTCTTCAATATTTGTGAGTGAGAGTTGATCACCACCCTTCTATTTCATCATTTGATCAACTGTCTTACACATTGAAGTCTCAAATCTTTAATAAAAATATTATATATTTTGTTACCTATCTTACTCTTTACTTTCTTTCCGTGCGCTGTGCCATCGGGTCCGAACTATATTACCAACTATGAACTAAGGTGTAATCTTTGAAGGCAGAACTAAGTCAAGACGCGTTCGCAGCCTCCTACCGAACATCAACTCCGCTGGTGTTTTCCCAGTGGTACAGTGCAATGTTTCTATAATTAAACAAATAACCTAACAACAATTGTACATCATCCCTTAAAATACATTTAAACATTTTTTTACACGTTCATACAGAATTTTCATCCTGACCATTGCTAGATAAATGGGTGACGTCATATGCATTATTAGACAAATATTTTGAACTCGTTCGAATTAATTTTGACATCATTATCCGATACCAATACCAAAGGAATGCCAAACGTTGAAAAGACTACTTTAAGTTTAGTTATTAGAGCTTTCGTTGAAACGCCACTACATATATATAAGCATTCTACCCATTTGCTGAAGGAATCTACAACCACCAATCTACATCTACAACCTTTGATCTACGGTCACATAATCGATGTGCACGGGCTGCCAAGCGCTGGCGGCAACAGGCCTGGGCGTGGGAGGCTCGCGAGGAGGCACCGCTTGCACACTGGCGCATGTTGAAAACGAACCAGTGCTCGATGTCACTATCGATGGCCACCACATTCTACTACGTGCATTGCTCTTTGTTTAAATTATACCTAAATGAGTAACTTGCAGCTTTCGTAGCATACTATTTCATAATACCGACGGAATAACTATCTTATGACATCTAAAAATACACCCATTTTCATGTAGCAAGTCAGACTTGCATTGGAAGAACAGATTTGGAATTTATTGTTCGTGGCCAGCCCATTTGCATACATCTAATGACTGTTTGAAGGATCAAATCGCTTTCCGTTGCCCGAACTATGTCATGTACCGTGGTAGCAGGCGACGCCTCGTTTAGAAACCTGAGCGCATAATAGGCATCTACATCACCTACGCTTTCAGCTGACTCAGGTGTACATTTTAAGGGTGCGCGTGAAAAATAATCTACCACTACATTACTATTACATTTTTGAATTTGGCTGTAGTTTCATTTGCTGGCGGTTAGCACACGAGACGCATACGCTAAAGCCATTTAAACCAACCGATGACAACCAGGACCGACGTCCTGGTTGTCATCGGTTGGTTTAAACGGCTTCGATTCCGTCCGGAGCCACATCGACCGTCAGCACGAGCTGCGCCGTCGGTTCGAAGTGCGCCAGTACGCTCTCCGATGCAAGTTTACGGCGCACTGCTGCTATAACTTGCCGCTGCCTTTCTCCCCATTAAGCTGCAGACAGACGAACTGACATAGCGGAACTATAAGGGTTCCGTTTTGGCTAAAAACAATGGAAATCTTAAAAAACTCAAGAGCTTAAAACGAAGATTTTTAACCATCAATTTAGGAAATATTTATAGCCTACTGAATAGGCAATAATTATTTGACCTTGAGTGGTTATTAAACTATTACAATTATATTCACACAACTACTAATTATATTAATTGACTTCATCTGGCAAATAAAAAGAAAATTGTTATCTATGAATAGAGCATATCATGCAAAAAACACCTTGTCTGGTTTTAAAAGTTGTCTGGTTTCTAAGGTTTAAAACCTGATCAGCATTGTAAAAAAACTCTTTCACATGCCACTGACGTAGCCTGTATACACAGTCTTTAAATGGGTGGAATTTTTTAACAGGTGTGGAGTGGGGTGTGTTTTCTGGTGTTCCACCACTGTAATGGATCCTCTTTCCTATTTAAATACTCCTTATTTAAATATTTATCAAACTCGCGGATGCCCGCAGCAACCGGATTTTCAGGCCTTGTTCGGCGGCTTCGGCGTCTATAGCAGTTGTCAAATGTTCAGTGAAAGTGATGTTAGTGAGTTGTGTAAGACATGTTGATCTGATTTCACATACCCTGCGCTTTGAACTTTCACAGGCTCTTAAATAATTTTCAAGTGTCCGGAAACCTCTTCTTTAAAGCGCGGGTCCAAGATAGTACTCTCCGAGTACAAATTATGTTTTTACAGCTCATGGAATCTCGAACGGATTTGTGAGTCCAAGACCTCTACTAGATTTCGTATATCGGGATCCCTTTGTTCGGAAAGATTTGTTATTATATGTCTTGTCAGCAGTTGCACAAAAATTAAAACTTTTGAAAGAGACACATATTTTTCGGTACTAAGTTCGTTTGTAATTTCGTAAAATGGCTGCAGTATGGGAATTACTTTTTAATTTTAATCCAATCCTCTGGTTGTAATGATAGGTCATTCCGAAGTATAGCTAATGTGCTAATGACGGCGTTTTTAATTTTTATTATTCGGTCTAGTATGTCGTAGCAGGAGTTCCAACGAGTCGGACATTCTTGTTTGAGTTTAAGTCGGGGCAATCCTATTTGTGTTTGGATTTGCTCCAATTTTGTTAATCCAAAAAAAGTACGATCTACTTTTTTTAAAGTACTCCACTATGTTTTTAATTTTTTCTATAATTATTCGGATTATTCCCAGTGCTTGCTGAACCACAAGATTCAGGGAATAGGCAAAGCAACCGATAGACCTCCACTCACCCAACCTAACAGCAGCCAAGATGTTTGTGATTTGCCAGTCGTTTAACATTTGCTTCAAGAACGCAACTAAGTTCGAGCTGGTGTGCCGCTCATTATAATTCACGCACCCTAACGTGGCAGAACTTAATTGACCCTGGACATCTATGAAGTGCCCCTTAACTGCAATATAACATTGATTTGTAATAGATGTCCAACCATCTGTTACAAATATAAGGCAAACTGCTTGAGCTTCGGTTAATTTACTCTGGATAGCCTCAAAAGTATTTATATATTTTTTTGGAATTAAAGTTGTCGATAGGGTTTCTCTAGTAGGAAGTTGGTATCCTGGACAATTAGATACCAATTCAATTTATTTTTCTTCTACTAGCCGTAATGCGTGGTGTCCTTTAGATATCATTCGAACAACTTGATAGTCAACTTGCTCTACTTTGCGTGATGAAAGTGGTTTGCGTATGATGTTAGTAATAGGAATCAAGTTGTTGACTGTCTGTAGTGGTCTGTTGTACTGTATTTGCGTTGAGGACCTCGTAGATGGCAAAGACAATATTGGGAACATCATTGCTCATATCATTTCTGGCCGGTTGTCTTTGGGTTGTTAAAGATATGGGTGAATGTTTATTTTTCATGTGCCTATTTAAGTTTCCGAGTGAGCCACTTTTAATGTTTAGATACATGGAACAGTAATTGCACTTAGCACGGCATTCATTTACAGGATCAGGATCTTCTGTGAAATGATTCCAGATGTTACTTCTCTTGGTTCTACTTGGCGCCATTTTTATTAAACACAAAATTTTTTGCCAGTCAATAACAATAAGTATCACATTTATTTATTTAACTATTATATTACAATATTATATACAATTCGTTAGTAAGTAAGAACATGCAGATGATACATACGAAAACGGCGGTATTAAGTTGTCCAGTATCCTTTTTTTGTGAACATACACCAATTTTCGATTATACTGAAGGCTTGTCGCATAAGATTGATCTAATACAGTTTATTTTTTTTAATATAATCATAATATCACAAAACGCACACGTGCCTTAGTGACTTGTGCACATATGATTAAGTTACACTTTTCGGGTTGGCAGTCCAGCCATAAGAGTGAGTAGAGGGTCGTGCAGCTAGCAGTACACCTCCTCCGCCACGTTCTACAAGATCACGTATACATACGGCATATTCTTATGGAAAAACTTCTCAGTCGAATACTGTGTCATCTAAGCGTGTTTCAGTTAAAGCTAATAGATTTCCTGGAAAAGTTTGAAGTAGGTTTTTTACACATTAGTACGCCTAGATTTCAATCCTCGAACATTCTGATAGAAAATCATATCCATTTTCTTAGTTTTCTTTATGAAAAAATTTTTTGGTGAGCGAACAAACCGTTCCTGGAGCAATGTATTTTTGGGCCAATTGTTTGGTGACATGTACGAATCAAATAAATGGGCTGGTCAGTATGAAGCAATTATGTATATACACTAGACAGGATTGGCTTTCAGAATAGTAAGTGTTTCTGCGTTAGGGTATTTCTTCATTAGGTAAGATCGTAAATTATCTTCTGAGACATCATGTTGAAAGTTCCAGACATGGATATACTTCACATGCTCCAGCGTCTTTAGGTCAGTGTCAGCGGCTCCCGTTGCGCGGATGATAGTCCGGCGTGGAAACATATTGTTAACTGAGTATATCTACGACTAGAGCTAATCCTTTTATTTGACTTGTTAAGATCTTGATAACATTTTATTACTAACATTGGGTCTAATATTTTATATCATCAGGCGGCCAAGGATATGTAAAAAGGACCTACTTTGATTTTAAAACCACTCAAGCCCTGTCAGTACTTTACAATACACTTGTTCTTAGTAGGTACTTTTGAATAGGTACACGTCGCCAGTATGGAATCCCATTTACAGTAATTACAAAAAAGCTTAACACGTTATCTGCGTTAAAGGTCTAACAGCTGCCCATCACAAGCTGTTTACGCCGAAAGACTCTGCCACTTTAAGATGTCATCTTTGGAAAGCTGTAGACATTCACACGATTTGACACTGCTGTATAAAAATATCAATGGATCTATTCAGGTACATACCAAGACTTCTCACTATAATATATTATTATAAAATATATATATTATATTATTATTATAAAATAAATATATCTGTCCCTCATGGCTCACTCAGACCAGACCGAAAGGCCCAATTTCGTAACCTAATACTCCATCTGCAATTATTGACATAACCCCGGACCACTCACAATTCCATATTATAGTTCAAAATTATCATATTGTTATGATTATGATAATTTATATATGAATAATGTATATAAATAAAAATTTAGATTTAGAATCATCTATGTTATTACTACTATGCTGTAGTTTGTAAGTGATGTGTCTATCACTAACTAATTCACCCTAGCCTAAAGTAAAAATAGTTATAACATATAATAATGAAGTGGTTGGCGTGCCATATTAATAAAAATATAAACAACACGGAGCTCTAGTCTATCACAATCTATCCGTTAACTACACCATTACTTTAGAGAATAAAGTACAATGCATGATAAGAGCTACCGATTCTCAAATCATTTACTTTAAGTAGGGGGGTATATAAATATTATAATAGTATATAGTAATATTAAATATTATATTAGTCATAATCAAATAATTTATTTTCACTGTGGTCATCTAGCTCAATCTAACCAAACATATTGTTTGATCAAAACCAACCACTGAATACTGTTATTTGGTATGGAGTTAGTTTGAAACCTGGGTACGAGGCACTGTTTCCATTATGTATTAACGATATACCTAGTCCGGCTATGTTCTGTTACAAATGAAAATGCATTTTTTTTAATGAAGTAATGTAATATTACTAAAACTTATATGTCCATATTTATTCAAGTCTCAGCAAAAAATAAAAACAATATTCTATTCAACATGGCCACCTTTGGCTTTTATACAGGCCTTAAATCTGTCTGGCCACGAATCTATGGCTTTACGCACTGTTTCCATAGGAAGTTTTGCCACTGCTTGCTCCAGAGATTTTTTAAGAGACTAAATGTCGCCGTGTCGTTTAGAGCAAGCCATGTCCTCTAAAACTGACCATAATTCGTAGTCTTAAGTGTTGAGGTCTGGGCTAGATGAGGGCCAGTCTTCAGCTCTTATAAAGTCCGGAACGTTTGTTTCAAGCCAGGCTTGAGTAGTTCGTGCCTTGTGACCAGGAGCAGAATACTTCTGGAAAGTCCACGGTCCACGGTTTCACAACACGATCCAAGACGGTCTCTTGATACACTTTGGATGAAGTTTTCAATCGTTTTTGACAAAAATGTAGCTTTGTGACGCCTTGATAAAACACGCCATACCAAACCATCACTGACGCAGGATGATGACAACCAAGTTGAAAAAAAAGAAAAGTTTTTATGTAACAGTATTTATGGCCGGAGTATACAAGAAGGGCCGTGGCCGATAGTTAATTCTTAAAATATTTTTTACAACATACAAAAATAAATATACTTTAATTTATAATCACAGCATATGTAATACACAATTACAATTTTCCTGACTCTATGATTTGTTTAAGCCTATATTTCTGGATTTTGCCGGAGGCCGTTTTCGGAAACTCTTGAGTGACCTTCAAAATCCTGGGTATCTTGAATCGGGCGATGTGACCTGTGCAGTGACGTTTGACGTCATCCATAGTGACAAAGGCACCTTCCCGAAGCCGCAGAACAGCACAGAGTTCTTCACCTAATCTTTCATCAGGAACTCCTACCACCTGAGAAAGATAGAATTATTGTTATGATTTTTGCTTTTTATTTCTTCTATATTTAATGATAAAGGCGTCCAATTGATAACGTTGTTTATCAATTAAACTATCTGATACTATATCGACTTCTACTCACCCCAGAATAACTTTACATAAGACAGACAGTTTCAATGAGAGAGTTCGATCAACACGGGAATCTATCTAGACATACGGCACTGTATCAACCAAGTTGCAAAAGGGCGACTCACCGACCGTGGTTATATGAAGGATTTTGGGTCACGCTAATGAGCGACCCACATTGCTAATTGCTATTAATAAAAAAAACTTAGTTGCTAAATTGCTCTATTGAGTCGCAAATAATAATATACACACATCAAAAGTGTCTAGGGATCAAGCATTTTTATGCGGATTTCTTGAGATTGAGATGTGGCTTTGTAATAAATTTATGATTTTATAAATTTATATGGATCCTTTTTGGTGCATTTCATAATTTGAATCAGGAACTGTGAATCAAATTCGAGTAAAAGATGAAAATCAGCTGTCAATATTTTCCCTATAAAAACATACAACGCATTGAAGACATTATTAGTGCTACTGTTTCCCTACTACTGATTAAAACCAACGTTATTATAGAGCGGCGACGTCATTTAAGCAGGGAAGAAATGCTCAGAGCCGTGGGAATGATAGAAGCTGGTTCCCGGCAACGTACTGTGGCTTTAGCTCTGAATACAAGTCAGAGTGTTATCAGTCGACTTTGGACATGTTACCGAAGCACTGGTACCGTGGCTGAGCGCCATGGAGGACGGTATCGCTGCACCACACGGAGACAAGACCGATACATTCAAATCTTAACTCGAAGAGGTCCAACAATAACCGCCATGATGTTAGCCGTGAGGCTTCATCACTCTTCAGGGAACTTAATTAGCGACCAAACAGTCAGAAACCGCTTGCATGAAGTGAACCTTCATTCCCGAAGACAACTACGGGTACCACCTATAGCAATGCACAATCGTAGGATTCGATATCAATGGGCTCTTGAACACAGAAATTGGGCAGAAGAACAATGGCGTTTCGTGTGCTTTTCTGATGAGTCTCGTTTTGGTATGAGACCGGATACAAGACGTATACGACACTGGAGAACCCCTGGACGCCAACAGCGATTAAAATCCTGCCAGGAAGTCCATCCTTATAGTGGTGGAACCATCATGGTATGGGCGGGTATTTGGATCGGCGGAAGAACTGAGTTGATTTGGATCAGAGGCAACCTCAACGCTCAAATTTATGCTGAGACGATTGTATCAGACGTCATCGTTCCTCTACAAGTGCAAATCGGTCCCTTATTTCAGTTAATGCATGATAATGCACGACCGCACACCGCAAGAGTTGTAAGACAGACTCTCGCCGCAGCTAACATCAATGTCCTGCCCTGGCCTGCTCAGTCGCCAGACTTGAACCCGATTGAGCATGCATGGGATATGCTACAGAGAAGAGCTCTGCCGAATATGGAGGGTATCCAGTCGCAAGAAGACCTTTTTTTGTTGTTGCAACGAACATGGGCGGCCATTCCACAGCGTGATTTGGATGAACTCATTTTGAGTATGCCAAACCGATGTTCTTGTGTTGTTAGTGTTCGCGGTAGAAACACGGATTATTAATTGTTTAAGTTACCCAATAAAATTTTAAAGAAAACTGTTATTTCAGTCTTTTTTTCGAACTTTAATGTTAGTGGTTCAAATGTCAAAAATCCCTTTATTAGGAAAATGTGACTTGGTTTATCGTGTGACAAACGAAAACACTTTATTTGATGAATCCTTAAAGAAATAAAAAAAAAAAAAACAATCAGGAGAAAAGTTATTGCAAAAATATATGTTGATCCCTAGACACTTTTGATGTGTGTATTTCAAAAAATGAAATTCCTTGTATGATAGTTATATACTAGCTGACCCGCACAACTTCGTCTGCGTAAATTTTCCCTTTTTTTTAACAACATTTATCATTGCTGCTCAGCTCCTATATGTCGTAGCGTTATGTTATATAGCCTATAGCCTTTCTCAATAAATCGGCTCTATCCAACAGTAAAATATTTTTTCAGTGCAGCCCAGTAGTTCCTGAGATTATCGCGTTCAAATAAACAAACAAACTCTTAGGGGGATGAAAAATAGATGTTGTCCGATTCTCAGACCTACCCAATATGCACACAAAATTTCATCAAAATCGGTCAAGCCGTTTCGGAGGAGTATGGCAACGAAAACTGTGACACGAGAATTTTATAAATTAGATTTAACTTATATCAGACAACTCACGCAAGACCATCTGATTCCAAACTGAGGAGAGTCTCTACTATAGCAACTGGACAACTGATACTCGTAAACACACTTAGATAATTGATACTTAGAGTCGACCCGTGACCACGATCGGTGCAATTTGATCGAAACGTCGGGTAAATAAAAGGTTCGTGCCTTTAAATATTTCACGCGATGAAGTATTCTAATATGTGTAAACATCGAGAAAGTTTAAAAACAATAATAAGATTGTTCTAAATACATACATATATCAAATCAATCAAAATTTCTTTATTCACTTAGGAAGCAAAATGCTGCACTTTTAAAAAGCCATGATCCTTTAAGTACATACTACATGCCTGTTCGCAAGCAATATGTAAAGCCAACGAAAAGAACAAGCAAATTGATGTTTACAATGTTTAGAATAGAATAGAATAAAATATATTTTTATTTTTAAGAACAGATCTCATAAACAATCGTTACAGCATATTCTGCCAATTGTGGCGTGCAAATATTTAAACATTGTGCAGGTATTTCGTATACTTAATATTAGTTAAAATACAATTATAATTTATATCAAGCCATGCAATCATAATAATTTAATATAATTAGAATAAGGACATAAAGTGAAAAATAATAATAAAGTTAAAATGTTTGTTCAGGGAAGCCACTATTATATTATATGTGGGTACAGAATATTAGAGGACTGGTGCAAAAGCAAGATATAAAATTATTTTAAAAAAAGGAGGCTTGAGATTCAATATAACAGCCTCAATGCGTTACTTATCCTAGATGGGAATCGAACCCACAACCTCTAGCTTAGCAGTCATGGTCACTAACAAATAGACCAACAGGTTAATCGATTTATAGTAATTGTAGGCTCTGTAATTTCAAAGAGAGAGGAGCGATGAACTTTCTTAAATAACCTAAAAAATATATATTTGAGACCCTTACACCAAACCTTTCATTTCTTTTCATTTGTAACATCTATACCGTTTTCATAACGGTTTTTCAATTTATTATTTTGCTCCTAAAATGGCCCTCATGTTCAAAAGTCAGACTTTTAATAGGTTTTCCTGTAATCTATAGATTACCTAGTTCCCTCGTTTTCTCCAAGATTTTATTATCATATCCTAACTTTGATGACAATGGGACCAATCTGGAAGTTTACCATTTCAAACACAAAAATAATTTTCAAATCGGTTCAGCCGTCTTCGAGTAATCAGGTAACAAATATAAAAAACCGGCCCAGTGCGAGTAGGACTCTATCATAAAGGGTTCCGTACCATTATCTATACAACATTAGATACTACTCGTATATTATAATTTCGAGCAGAAACGGCAAAAAAAATACGTTTTTTGTATGGGAGTATGAGATAGAGATATGTATTTTATTCTGTTTATTAGTAGGTATTTGTTTTTATAGCGGCAAAAGAAATACATCATCTGTGAAAATTTCAACTGTCTAACTGACACGGTTCTAGAGATACAGCCT
The DNA here is from genome assembly GCA_945859575.2 of Herminia tarsipennalis. NCBI lineage: Eukaryota > Metazoa > Arthropoda > Insecta > Lepidoptera > Erebidae > Herminia > Herminia tarsipennalis. Next base: position 22,827,518 of record OX243834.2, on the reverse strand, counting down.
GGTGACATACGGATGGACATCGGAGTTTTAGTAATAGGGTCCCGTTTTACCCTTTGGGTATGGAACCCTAAAAATAAAGTTTGATTGAGACTTTTCTCCTTTTTGAAGTCAGCTGAAAATATACTCAGGGATAGATAATCATGAATCAATGAAAAACTGCGGAACTTCCAATCAAAATATTCTAAACTAGCGGACGCCTTGCGGTTTCAACCGCGTAGTTCCCGTTTCCGTGGGAATATAAGAATAAAAAGTAGCTTATATCACCCGGGGTTAGTGTAGCTTCCCAACGGTGAAAGAATTTTTGAAATCGGTTCAGTAGTTTTTGAATTTATTCATTACAAACACACACATACACAAAAATACAAATCTTTCCTTTTGATAATATTAGTATAGATTAAGGATCTTACTTGACTTTCAACAATATCAGGATGTGTATTCAATAGATCTTCTATCTCCTTCGGTGCGATGTTCTCTCCTCCTCTAACAATAATGTCTTTCAATCTGCCCACTACTCTGCCATAACCATCTTCGCTTATTGTAAATTTGTCACTGTAAATAAAGAAATATGTACCACAACTTTCATTATTTTTTAATATTAAGTATTGAAATCAAAGTCTACTAGAGTGGTAAAAACACATCCTACCATCGGGATGTGTTCAGTTGTGTATGTTGTTGTAAAAGCTTCTTTGACGCAGTGTAATTAAGGTTGATTTTGGTTTGACATAACATTTAAATAAATAAGTTCAACATCTTAGATGTATTACAAAGAAGTGTTGAATACCCAGTGTTGAGCCATCCATCTTCAGCCAAGGTCTGCCTGGTTTTCGCAGGCTCGTTCCAGTAGCAGATCATGTTGTTGTAGCCACGTACGACCAGCTCGCCAGGACTGCCGAACGGCACTATGGCACCATCATTGTCCACCACCTATGAAAGCTCTTTGAATATAGTGTATTCACAAGCAGTGGTTTGTTTATACCATCATTGATTTAGTTTTATGAAATAAATATATGCTGAGAATAGATTCGGAGAAAGAAAAAACATGTTGGAGTAGATTTATTGCTCAGCATATATTTTTGTAACAAAAGTTTGTAACAAAAACTTCAATTCGTCTCATCTTATTTTCTCACTTATTAACACTAGTACTGTTATGAGTACCAGGTCATCCTACAATGTAATAAAAGTTGGAGTGCCGCAAGGAAGTATTCTAGGACCCTTGCTATTCTTAATTTACATTAATGAATTTCCAAACATAATACAAGATCAAAGCGTACTATTTGCCGATGACATATCTATATTAATTACTGGTGATAGCTTAACACAAACAGAATATGAAAATAAAATAAACAATACTGTATCGAAAGTAATTGAATGGTTAAGACAATTAAATTTAACAATAAACTTAGAAAAAACAAAGTATATACCTAGTCTGGCCATAAATACTGTTACAATTAAAAATAAGAAAGATTTGGAATCTGTCATTTTTATACGATTGTTCATTGTATTTTCTAATTTTGGCGCCAATACATTGTACAATATTTTGCTATATTAAAATGGAGTGGGGTGATAAAGAAAACCGAATCGCTGTGATTGCATTACACAAAGTTGGTATGGAGCCGAATGTAATTTTTAAAACTCTCCATACGCTTGGTATTAGTCAAATGTTTGTGTACCGGGCTATTAATAGGTACAATGAGACCTTCTCTGTTTGTGACAGAAAAAGATCTGGCCGTCCACGTAGTGTTCGTACGAAAATGGTGGTCAAAGCAGTAAGGGAAAGAATTCGAAGAAATCCTGTCCGAAAGCAAAAGATTTTATCTCGGGAGATGAAGATAGCACCCAGAACCATGTCACGCATTTTAAAAGATGACTTAGGACTTGCAGCCTATAAGAGACGCACTGGTCATTTTTTAACTGATAATTTAAAAAAGAATAGGGTGGTAAAATCGAAGCAACTACTGAAGCGGTACGCAAAGGGAGGTCACAGAAAAATTTTGTTTACGGATGAGAAAATCTTTACAGTTGAGCAACATTTTAACAAACAAAATGACCGTATTTATGCTCAAAGCTCTAAGGAAGCTTCCCAATTAGTCGACAGAGTGCAACGTGGGCATTATCCGACTTCAGTGATGGTTTGGTGGGGTGTTAGCTATGAAGGAGTGACTGAGCCATATTTTTGTTAAAAAGGTATCAAAACATCGGCACAAGTGTATCAAGATACCATTCTTGAGAAGGTAGTTAAACCCCTTAACAACACCATGTTCAATAACCAAGTATGGTCCTTCCAACAAGACTCAGCGCCGGGTCATAAAGCTCGGTCCACGCAGTCTTGGTTGGAAGTGAACGTTTCGGACTTCATCAGAGCTGAAGACTGGCCGTCGTCTAGTCCCGATCTTAATCCGCTGGATTATGATTTATGGTCAGTTTTAGAGAGTATGGCTTGCTCTAAACGCCATGATAATTTGGAGTCCCTAAAACAATCCATACGATTGGCAGTGAAGAATTTTCCCATGGAAAGAGTGCGTGCTTCTATTGATAACTGGCCTCAACGTTTAAAGGACTGTGTTGCAGCCAATGGAGACCACTTCGAATAAGCTTTTTATATTTTGAATTGTTTTTTATTTATGTATTAAACTAACACACTGTAAAAGTAATAAATATTATTTGCAATAAAAAAAAATATTTTTTCTTCGTAACAATATTTATGGCTAGACAGGTACAATTTCGACCACATCAGGCTACACATAAAAAACTAGCAATACAATACAAAGGACAACCCATAGAAGAAACAAACACATCTAAATTTCTAGGTCTACATTTAGATAACCATCTTAATTGGAAAATGCATATAGAACAGCTTAATAATAAAATAAGGTCATACTGTTATACATTACATGTAATAATCAACACAACAAATGTCGAAACAGCCCAGTCGGCATATTATGCTAAAATTTATTCATTGTTAAATTATGGTATTATTTATTGGGGAAACGCCGTAGATTCTGACAGCACATTTATATTACAAAAAAGATGTATCAGAATCATTCATAACATTGACAGTCAGACATCATGCAGACCAATATTTAAAGAACATAAATATCTCACTCTAACAGGAATATACAAACTACAGGCAGCTAGCTTCGTAAAAAAACACAGCACATACTTTCCGAAAAAAAGCACTTTAGATTATAATAAAAGATTACGAAATAGAAACAATATAATATTGCCTCATGCTAGAACAGACATTTTTAAAAGGAACATATACTTTTCTTGTATAAAAATCTACAACCACTTACCAAATGACTTTAAGCAATTAGATATGCCACGGTTTGAGAGAACGCTTAAAAAAATGTTAATAGATCGTTGTTTCTATACCTTACAGAGTATTTTATAAATATGTTGAATTAATTACTGTTTTTAAATATACAATTAATCTTAAATAAAATTGCATGCCTAATAAGGTAAATTGTGTTGCACACCATTACTTTTAAGACCACATATTTTTGTAAAACCACAATTACTGCAATAAAATTCATTTCATTTCATTTCACCTAACTAGTACCGACACAAACAAAATATTATATTAATTGACCATTAAAAGACAACCTTTTCTCGTAGTCTCGGTCGACCCGTGACCACGATCGGTGCAATTCGATCACAAGGTCGGGTAAATAAAAGGTATCGTACCTTTAAATAATTCACGCGATTAAGTCCCATAATATATCTAATATGTATAAAAATCGCAAAAGTTTAAAAACAATGACTTTTTTCGTAATTTCCATTAAAATATTGAATCATGTTAATCCTAAATTATGATAGCTGGACCTGAACGAGGGAACCAGATCCCCTTCTCGCCCCCATATTCCCCTAGGTAAATAGTATCCTAGAAGGATAATATGAAAGAGGTACGAGTACCTACCGACTCTGGATAATTTCTTCAGTATTATATAAAAGAAGTACAAGCACCTACCTTAGTTTCCACATGGTCCTGGATATACCCAACCGTTTCTGCCACCACGTCTATACTATCGCCGTGGATACTCTGGAATATACTAGCCGTGGTCTCCGTCATGCCATAGAGTCCCTGAAAACAGAGAAAACATAGAATATTCTATTGTGAACACTACATCTTTGTACCATGCCATTTTTGTCGGCCATGCTAATCGCGTATTTCAAAGCAGTAGCTGAAGGAAATTTTATATCTATAATAATATATATATATATATAATAAAAACATTGTTTCTCGCACTCTACTGAAAACGACTTATAGTTTAAACTTGGTAATAGTTTTTAGCGTTTGGTCTGAATCTAATTATGGACTCACATTCGCTAACTTATGCACAATGGATGGCACGGGGTGAATATACCTATATATTAGATACACACGAACATTAAATATAATTATTTTTAGTGTTCAAAGTTGTCCGTCCGCAGCTTAGTTGAGAGACTGTTAGTACATATTGCTTACGCTGACAAAATGGTAAAATAAAATTTTGAAAAAAAGAGAGGTATCTTATGGACACTCGGTCTTGGTATGTAGTTCCTTTTGCTATATATTTTTTGGGTTTGTATTAACTAATAAATAAAATAGAAAATCTGGAAGAACGGCTAGATGTTTGTTTTTGAAAATTTGAAAAAATCATCTAAAATGAAATTAAAAGGAAAACTGTCACAGCGAAGTAAGCTTTACAAGTATACGAATTATAGCCGACCAAGTGATAAGTAAAAATAATTTAAAAATTCCATTGAAATTTACTTATAGGTACTCTTAATATAACGTTGTTAGTAGTATGGAATAAAAACAACAGAAGCCCACTTATTAAACTGCATTATTGTGATGGCCAACTACGAAACCCTACATTGTGCGTGGCCCAACATGCACTAGCTTTATTTAAAATAATTAAGTGCATTATAAGGATTACTTAAAAAATGTAAACAACGAACAAAGCGACGACGAACTGCACTTGCTTATAGAGGTAAAATGGGCATATAATACCATCTACCGTGACTTAAAAGAAGTTGTGCGCTTACAGCAGACGCATAAATTCTTACCAGACACGGTAGATGGAGCTTGAAGTAACTCTGTCTAAAAAGGTTGTTTATCGTAGTTCAGTATTATTTTTAATAAAATCTTTGCCACTTTTTTTTCTAAAACACAAACCTTCACATCAGCTTTTAAATATTTCTGCATGTCTTTGATTAGCTGAGGGCTGCACGGTGCACCAGCTGCCAAGGCCATGCGGAGTTTGGATGGAACGTCTCCCATAGTCTTTACTTTAGCTAACATGTCCACAAACATAGTCGGAGTCCCGGTGATTGATGTACAACTGAAAAGTCATTTATTTTTTGACACAACGAAAACAGGCAATATTGTCGTTTATTCGGAACAACAATTTGTGGATCGCACAAAGTGGTGTCCCGTGTGGGAATTGAACCCACGACCTCTTGCGTAGCAGTCGGACACACTCCCACCGCGCTATATTTCTACACAATCTAATTGCTTACTGGCAGATGGGCCGTAATGTATAGTATAGTATAGTATATCAAATTTAACTTACTTTTCAGCGAACAATGTTTTGATATTAGCATCTATATTGTAAGTTGGAGATGCAAGTATTAACGAACTGCCATGTCTGAGGCCTCCCAGAACCGTTACGATAGATCCTAAAGCATGAAACAATGGCACCTAAAACACAATAAAATATGATAATAATAAACCTATAAAGGCGAACTTATGTACGATATAAACTAAAAGTAAGAAATAAGGGGAAAGAATGGTCAATTTTCGTTAAAAATTATAATTTTAAAATTATAAAAAGAACTTAGCCATTACAATAAGCCCTTTTATTTAATATGTTGTACGATACAATTCGTTTTTTTTTCAGTGTCCTAATTTGCCGCCCAATCCAAGTTATTAGTAATTTTGAAGTATGGCCTGGTTGGATAAGATGAAGGCAAGACAAAACATACCTGTACGCAAATATTGTGATGAAATTCGTGGAAGGTATTCCTCTTTCCTATGAAATATGTATTATTAACTACTCCCAAATGAGAATCCAAAGCAGCTTTTGGATCACCTGTAAAGGAAAACGTCACATGTTTGTACAATGAACCAGTCTCATTCCTTACTTTAAACCGATTGAATCCAAAAGTTTTAGTAGGTATCTATAATAAACGTATAAAATAAATTAAATTTTACATTGCTCGTATTACCACTATCCATAAAAAGACATTTCATTACTAACTTGCAAAAAAACTTTATAAGTTACTAGCAGCCTGCCCTGGCTTCGTACGAGTGTCATATCAGTTTTTTATACCTTGAGTTACATGGTGACAGATTTTTTGAAATCGATCCAGTAGTTTTAAAGTTTACTCGTTAAATACAAAAACACAAATCTTTCCTCTTTTTAATATTAGTATAGATATACTCGTAAATTGGTATTTCGCATTTTAATTCACAATTCGTCAATATTGTTTCTAAATCATAAACATATTATTAAAACATTTTGAACGTATTCCTATAATAAAGCATCTGTATAATTAAATAGAAAGAAAACCGACCGGTAGTGCCTGAAGTGAAGTGAATAATACTGCCATCCGAAGACTTGACCTCACTGCCGTACCGCGAGATCTCACTGCCAGATCCAGTGATTAGCGACTCGTAAGAAATAGTACCTCTGCAATGACATAAGAATAAAATTTAAATTTCATTAAACGAACTAAGACCTTCATACGAACCAGGCGTAGTCAGTAGCCTAAGATTACAGACTGCACTTGTTTTCTGTAAGAACCTATAATATAAGAGCCAGTATTAGAAATATATACCCTCATCTGTTATTTAATTCAGCAAAGATTATAATGATAATATTGCCTAGATTATTAAATTGCAATTGGGTTGCCTAGCTAAATCACGTCTTAATATTGTAAACTGGCATTATTAGTATACTCACCTCAGTTATTTAATTGTTTTTTCAATGATAGTAAATCCTTATTCAACAGTATGAATAAAAAATAAATGCGAGCTCGTTCAACTAGGGAATCGTAGAGACTTGTTTTGTCTTATGATGTAACAACAATTTAATGGTTTTTATGTCAATGCTTAGTGGAAAACTTCATGATTTTAGAACAACAGGAAGTATCCTTTAGGTTTTGATTCACCTTATTGATTTAGATAGGCAACTTATTTGGGATTTATCAATCTAGACAATATCTATTTATTTAAACTTATCAATTTGTTGTCGCATAGCAATAGATTAGTTGATTTTTGATTTATTAGCATTTCAACAAAATAAAAACTGGGCAAGAGCATGTCGCATCATGCTCAGTGTAGGGTTCCGTAGTCATTATTAAAAATAAATGCACTATATATGATAAAATCCGATTTGAATAATTGCACCAGCAGAATGGCGTAGAAACAGTTTTTCAGCATTAATTCAATGACGGTACCTATATCCGATCATGTCGAAAATAATTTTAGTAAGTATTTATTAAGCGCTAACTTTGTGACTTTTTCATATTTTTGGTCCCATGGTTCAAAAGATAGGGGGGGGGGGGCACAATTTAGGCAACTTTCGGCGCGATTATTTCCAAACATGTTCACTAAATCAAAAAAAATCTTATTAATTTAAAAACATTTTTAAAAGACCTGACACGATGATGTTAGTTGATAAAAAAAAATCAGCTTCTGTTACAGGTATGGAGTGCCCCCCTTTAAAAAGGTTTATTTATGTTAAACGAGTAAAATGACATCCAGACGGACAGACAAACAAACAGACAGACGGACGGACACGTCGAAACCATAAGGGTCCGTTTTTGTCATTGGTTACGGAACCCTAAAAACCGGGCGTAAGTCAGTTTCGCTTAGCTTGCACTCCTCAAATGTCAAACTAATGATACCATCAAGAAATATTCAACATAAAACATAAAAATAAAGTATAACAACAAATATATCGCCAATCATTGCGATGTTGCTAATATATTTTGTGAACAATTTAACTATAAGTACGCTAAATCTTTTTCGCTCGTACTTAACGAATCAACAAATGTAGAATTTATGACATTTGATCAGACTGACAAAAAAATTATCTATCGCAGATACTTTTTTTACTAAAAGGTCAGAGCCAAAGTATTTTCATATTTTTCATCCACAGAAAAAAATAATTGTAGACATATATATTTTTTTATTTATCTATACTAATATTATAAAGCTAAAGAGTTTGTTTCTTTGTTTGTTTGTTTGAACGCAGTAATCTCAGGAACTACTGATCCGAATTGAAAAATTTTGCTTAACTTTCACTGTTTGATAGCCCATGTATCGAGGCATTTTATAAAACATCACGTTAGGACCAATAGGAGCGGAGCAGCAATAAGAAATGTTACAAAATGTAGGAAAATATATATCTATATATATATATAAATATATACATAATACACAATTACTGTATTATTAATACAATAATTGCATTTTTGAAAGATAGAAAAATTTGGAGTCCGGACCCAGGAATCGAACCCGAGACTTCCGTAGCCAAACCGGGGACAGAAGCGAACCACCTATCTGGACTAAGTTACTAGACCTCAATTTTTTTATCCCTTGACTGTATTGTTGCTGGTATAACTCATCATAATTCATAAGCAATTATAATTAAGTAGCGATATAATTAAGGAATAAATAAATAATGATAGACGGAAAATTAAATCGGTACTAACGCCAAATTGTCCTTGCCCGCATTAATAACAGAGGTTAGACTTGGAAACTCGTTGGATTTCCACGATCCTGCCTTCTTGTTTTGTAGCTCTGGTAATAGTTGTGTTAGTATATCATAGTAATTCCTGCTTGGCAGTCTTTCTCCTATTAATAAACTTTTCATTTCTGTTTTCCTTATGCAAAAGCTCAACTCATTTTTTTCGTACACGGGATTAATGAGTACCTGAAATAGAATACGATAAATTTATTCTCATTTTGTTAATATCTACCAGGTTCTGTAAGACAAACCTCAGTTTTACTGAGGTTTTTAGGACTAATTTTCAATGGTAATTAAACCCTTTACAATAAATCAAGGTTAGGTAAGATTTTCTACACGAACCCGCAATCCGTTTCTCCATTCAGACATAGTGATAAGTTGATCTAACTCGGCTTCACAATCATGATCTTTTCTCCACTTTTGATTAATAATAATTTTATCATAATCCTAATAATCTTTGGGAAGAAATTATATAAAGATAATGAAAGCTTTAGCAGAATCTGTTACATTGTTTACCTACATGAAGTATACTTCTATACGGCCATTGCTCGGCTCAGTTATTTACGTTTTACAAGGCAACCAAGTGTGCTATCAGTGATGTAATCATTAAGTAACGGTAATTTTGAAACGAAATTTATATTGTCTGTTGATAGATCATTAGTATTATCTGTAGAATTTTCAAACAACATTCCATCGTCATCGTGTATATCCTCTAGATAACTGCTGTCACCTTGTACACCCTTTCTTAGTCTTTCGTTTACTCATAAAGGATTTTCAATGTGCGTCGTATCTATGTTGCATGTAACTGGCATTAGAATATAAATAAAGACTATAGTAACAAGACAGGTGAACAAACATTTTATATTTTTATTTAGTTTATTCCGTGGCCATCAGCTTCTTCGAAGTAATCTACGCTACGGATTTAGACGCGCCTTTTCCCTGTCCATTGTAGAATTTATTTTTATTCTGATTCTAGAATAGAATAGTACCTATTAGCAAAAAAGTGCAAGAGCCATTTTAACAGCAAATGCAAAAAATTATGTAAAATTTAAAATCTAATTACAATTATTAATAATATACCTAATTAATAAACACTTATAATTATAATTATGTTTGTTTAATAATGATTAATTCCTATTTAACTCATACAAAATGCAAAGAAGCTCACAATTATGAAGGCCAAGCCGGGGAGGATATAAAAATATGTAAATAGATTTAGCAATCTCTAAATTTTTGTATAGTCCTAGAGTTTAGTTAGTTTACATAGTTATTTGCTAATAAACCACGCTCTTACTGATACGTCTTAGAGGACGATGATTGGCGTTCATAAAATTAGGAATTAAGAAAAGAGGAAGTCATTATGGAAAGAATTCACCTGGGGGACGACAAACTTAAAATAAAGATGGCCCGATGGTCAGAGGGGCTAAAGTCTTGCATACCGAGATAAGACCTGCTCTGGCAGCTGCAATCAATGCCACTATCCATGAAGCGCTGTTGTGTAACCAAAGTCCAAGTCTGTCTCCCTTCTCCAAACCTTGGGCTCGAAGCGCGCATCCTAAGGAATCTGCCTGAAAGCATAAAATTAAAAAGTCTTTAGATGCTGCTTGGTCTTGAAACGAGTGACAGTATAATATAAACACGCTTGAACAGCTCGCAGATACTTGTCAAGCACTAGCAAACCTAGTTTATCTCAAATGATGTGGTCATTATAGCACAAATCAATCAGTTAATTGATTTTTTTTGATTAGGTAATTGCCATTATTAGCCCGACAATAATTACAGAGTGACACATTGGTATTTTCTGATCACACTTTGTTAACGGTTTAATCGTTAACGTAATGTTCTATCTGCTACATTTTTGTGATATGAAGTTTGTGGGAGCAGTTGGACAAGGCGTGACTAACATTGAACTGCCAGACTAAGAAAATATCTACACATAACTGAGCACCGCAGTTGAACAACTTGACGTTGTGTTCTGTGTCTAAGAAAAGATGCCTCCCTGAGCCCTTAGACAAGTGGCATAAAGAAGAATGTCAATTGAATTAGTAGAATGACTTCGTTGTGCATACAAAACCGCGAAATGATAATTTCTAATATGAAATTCTCAGTTTTTCGTGCGCAACGACGTCATTCCGACATCATTCTATTTAATTAGAGTTTATGCCACTTGTCTAGGGGGGCTGCACCCTTATCGATGAGTTACTGAACTGTCAACGAAGACCGACAAATGATAATTCCTTGTATAGTTTTTTTTTTATAATAATATCTTGGGACAACTCACACAACGCTATCTGATCCCAAACTAAGCAGAGCTTGTTCTATAAAAACCAGACAACTGATAAACATACTTATATATTTCTAAATACATACATATTTTAGATAGAAGAAGTAGAAAAGTAACTAAAAAATGTATAACTGTTATCCCTAAAACTGTCAGTCGATTTGAGAGTTTCAAAAGCCGCCTCATTTGTAACCCTCCACTGTTGAATGATGACAGTGATCCTAACATTTTATATAAAACATTCTTTAATAAATTTTGTCATAATTTCGATTCGGTTTTCACTCCCAAAACGATTATGGTTAAGGGGAATGCAACTTTTAGTGAGTGGGCTACTGTCGGCCTACATAAAAGTAGAAAAAGATTATATGAGCTGCATGATGAAATTGTGAATTGGAAATTGTGTATGAAAAGTTACTACTCAATAATTGATTATATGGAAGACAAAAACGCTTGGGATTGAACTGCTTTCTCTCACAGGCTATTAAAATGTACTTTAAGATTATATGTATATATACATATTTACTTTGTAAGAAGTGAAGTAGTGTGTTTGCTGAATACGTTTATATATACTCATTTTAGAGTTACTAATAGTATTATTATTTAGTTATCCTTATTTTATAAACGATTACACTCACCAAACACACTGGTTCATTCAGTAAAATTTATTTTTGTAAAGAAAAACTTTATCATTTTACAAAAGAGTGGCACATGAGTTTCTTGGCAGCTTCTTCTCATGAGCTTTACACTTGGAACTGCCACCTAACCTCATTTTGTTTTTTTTTTCAAACATTCATAATTTTATAACATTTTTAGTATGTTTTAATTTGACGTTTTCAAATAATCATTAACCTGATTTTACGAAATAAAGATATTTGACTTTGACTTTGACTTTGATAAATAACACCCAGACACAGAATAAACCATCGTGCTCATCACACAAAGTTTTATCCTGAGTGGGGATCAAACCCACGACCTCTTGCGTAGCAGTTGGATACTCTCCCACCGTGCCACAGAGGAAGTCTAGTCGTTCGTACAGTAACTTCTAACTATATTTCAAAAATACGACCGGCTGTTGTTTACCACAAAAGTTGCTTCTACTTATAAATTTAAATGTATGGAGAAAAAATTCGTCTCAGGCGGGACTTGGACCCGCGACCCTAGGTGTACCGGCCCTAAGCCGTTACCAACTCCGGCACCGAGACGTGTCCGCCAAAGTCGAATTTGACGGTGCCGGAGTTAGTAACAGCTTAGAACGATTTTTTCCTGCATACATTTAAATTTATATGTATAAAACTAGCATGAAAATGCTTTAAAAATTACAAAAAGTAATTGCTTCTACTTATTCTTAAATTAGCTGACCCACGCAACTTCGTCTGCGTATTTTTTCCCGTATTTGCAACATTTTTCATTGATGCTTCTCTCCTATTTGTAGTATCGTGATGTTATATAGCCTACAACCTTCCTCAGTAAATAGGCTATCCAACACTAAAACAAGTTTTCAATTCGAACTAGTAGTTTCTGACACTATCGCATTCAACCAAACAAACAAACTTCAGCTTTATAATATTAGAATATAATAACGGTAACCTAGTCCATTAGGCAGCTAATAATTTGTGTCAGTATCATCTTTTCCTTGTACACTTTAACTCTTCAAATATAACTTCTTATCTATTTCACGCATAGGTATTACAGGTATTTCCACACATTAAACTTTGAGCTGCAGTTTTCTCTCGTGCTATTTTTCTAACGGCACTTTATATAATAATAATAATAATAATAATAATTTATTTCAGATTTCTCATAATTTGATAAATCCATAATATTGTTAGTAGTACAATGGCGAGCTTACAAACTAGTGTTAGTCATAATTAATAATAAACTAAGTGGTAGGTCCGAGTGGACAACCCGATGGTGTTGGGCACTCACTAAACGACATTGATTGTCCACTTCATTGGTATTCTTTAAGCCAGGACTTCTGAATGTATATACCTATTAAGTTTGTACCTTGCTTTGTACTGATAGCTCTTAAATAACAAAAAACCTACCTGTTTTAACAATTGTTCATAAGTGATAGTGATATTCTCATGCAAAGACTTCACAGCAACTCTGTCGGGATACTTGTCGGCTGTTTGAGCTATGACGTCACCCAATGTTTCGTATGACAGGGGTTCGGATCCAGGATTGCGAAGGTAGCTGCCGCCGGCCGTTGACTGAATATTTCGAGCCCACCTGAGAACATACAAAAAACTGCTTAAGACAGCCGAATTACTAAGTGTAGTAGGATGAAATTTTGCGTCTCCATCCTCCCTTTGTATAGGTAAAATAGTTTTTTAGGATACTTAAGTGAAAAAAATCACGGTAAGAGTATATATAACCAAGCTAATAGGGAAAACTATAATAATTTCTGACTACGGACTAAAACTATGGTCAACTATTTCTTACTTACCAGTAGGTACTAGTAAGTAAGAAATATTCGGAGGGGTAAAAATGTCGTAAAATAGTGGTAAGCGTAAAAATGTCGGAAAAAAATCATTGAAAATTACTTAAACGAGTATAACGTTTGTAAAATGAAACAAAAACTAAGAAAAAAACCCTTGCAACATTTGGTCAGTTTTTTTATCAATTTATATTCTCGAACATTTCACACATTCCTGGCGAAATTATGAAATAAAAAACTTGAGAGGTGTCAAGGGACACCCGGATGGAACGAAGTTCTTATCTTATTTTATTTTTTTTATAATCTTCGCAACACCACACTGTTCAATGCGAAATAGAAAGACGGAACGACAAAAAGACGATTGTATACCGAAGGTTCGAACCCACAACTACACAATTGTCACCAATACTGTGTACCGAATTTATGCCTCTAGACCAAATCGACAGGTGACTTCTTCGTCAAATAGATGTTCATATCTTACGCGCACGCATCACGGCTTGTGTGTGTCAAAAAGTGTCGTTACAACTTTTCGTAAGATTTTTTCCGTCTAGCCCCCTTTCACAACGCGCGATAAGGAACTTCGTTCCAATAAATATATATCAACTCGTTTACATTTAATCGCAAAAAGAAAAACTGCAACTATGTCTCACGTAATCTGAAGTGCATGAATATACATATAACTAAAAATGTAACTAGTGTAATTTAAGCTATTAAGTACTTTAAAATCATATCTTTATGGTACTACAATCATCGGCTTATACTCAGTGTTATACCCAAAATAACACATTAGGTATAGGTATAAGCCTTAAAATTAACAAAATATCGTAGTCGTAAAATTCCGCGAGTATTCAGTTCAGACTGAGACGGCAGAATCTTCAAAAATAATTACAGCACAATTTACAAAACTAAAACCGGGCAAGAGCATGTCGGCCGGGAGAGCGTATGGTCATGGCACTTACGCCCTTTCGTTGAGAAACTCAGTTTTTCGGCAATAACTCAGTGACAATATATCCCATTAAAATAATTTTAGTTTAAAGTACTTATTAGGCGCTACCTTTGTGATTTTTTGCATTTTTTTTTGGTCACACAGCTTAAAAGATAAGGGTGGGATACAATTTATCAACTTTCAAAAATATTCATTTAAAATATTAGAATCCTTAAAATGATTTTGAAAGACCTGTCGAATGATGTGCCACACGTTGATGTTTGCTAAAAAACATTTATTTCAGCTTCTGTTACATGTATGGAGTGCCCCCCCCCCCCTAAAAATATTTATTTTTATGATTTAGCTATCAAACTAAGTAGCGGCTACTATAAGACACCATTTCACCAAATATTAATAATCATTGGGTAGTCTTTAAGTAAAATGCCTGTGACATACGAACAGACAGAGACAGACAGACAGACGGGTATGACGAACAAACGACGAATGTCGACTACCTCGTATACTTAGCTACTTCTACGAGTGTTGGAAAGCCCGTGTCTATTTGCTTAAGTAAAAACGAATGATAAATAGTGGTAATCAAAGTGCGATGGGTATATTCAGTTCTTCTCAGCGTCGTTACAGGTTAGGGGGGAGAAGACTACAACGGGATTGGCACGGTGTACGGGCGGTAAGACACTTGATCCAGGGTTATATTTTGATATGTCCGCCGCTCGCAATCTCCACTCACTCCCCTAAAATACACTAGAGATAATTATTTTTAAGCTTATAGTTGTTTCTTGTATATACCTTTTTTCAATTAAGCGACTTTTACGCTTAAAATAATTCAGTCCCATTATACCCTAAACTTAATGATATTTCCCACTAATGTTGGATCAAAAGTTTGAACAAAACTTTTGCAGCATCTCCGTTTGGTTGAGATAAGATTTTGTGATGTATTTCCATATCGGTTCTGTTCAAATTCAATCCCAATATTATATTATTTTAAGTAGACTCATATCGGACACATTCCATCAACAAGTGGTGTAGATCCTCTACAACCCCACATTTATGGGTAAGGCTATTTTTCTCATCGGGAAGGAAAATTTTCTACATGGAATGTGTCCAGACCTAAATCTATGTGCAGTAATAAGTAGTAAGCTTAGAGCTCTGTAATACTAATAGTGTTCCTAACCGATTTCTTTGTTCAAACTCAACAAAGCGGTCATCTATTAAACCTGTCAGTACCGTAACTCAATGTTGTTGATCACACGATCTACATGTGGTTATACCACTGCGAGTAACGAACAAGTTTTTTCAAATTGAAAATGTGTCAGTAACCCTTATATCCGCCCATTTGACATTAATTGTTTTACGATATTGTCCTAACTCGTAAAAGAGGCGCCGCTTGTTGGCATAATTTGCCACGTTGTTAGGTGTGTTTGTTTGGTATTAGTCAAAGGGCCTAATAAAACAGAGAACTTTATAAACTAAGCCATTATTCGTCATATCTCAAAGAAGGAATTGAAATATTATATCCAGTGGTATTTTCAATTTTGCCTGAAGCGTCGTACTTAGCATCTATGGAAATGGACAAATTTGAAGGTGAGTTTCTTTTTCTCTACTTATTACCATTATTCAATTGTTAACTAGCTACATATGGCAATACATTGAAGATTGTTAATAAACTAACCTAGATCAATAAATGAAGGGTTTCTGAATCTAAGACTTCGTTTCTTTCACGTCTGTTTGTTTGTTTGAAAGGGATATCAACACATAATAAACAAATTATTCATTGACAAACAAATTATTTCAAAAATTCTAATAAAGTAATCAAAATCTATTCACAACGTTAATACGCGGTTAGCAGATGTTTATTACTTCACTCGATTTTTTTAAATAATTTTATACACTGCTACAAGTTTCATTAAACGGCTTGATATACCTTGATCACATAAAAATGACTGGCGTCATTTTAAAGATATAATTAGCTAATAATGCTTGTCTCGGGATTTTTTTAATGTGCACAATTTAAGTTTATCATCAAGGAAGATAGAATTATGTTGTTAAATTCCTCCACTCCGAACCAACCCCTTTTAATAGCTTATCCCAAATTATCGCTATGAGTGTAATGTAAAATATGTATTGCAACACTATGTAGCACATTAAGTATGAAGGACTAAAAAAGATGATGCAATTACATCATATTTTCTTCAGTTTTTGATAAAATAATTAAATTGGTCTCAATCGCGGCCAATCTCATTAAAAGCTACGCGAGTGTATGCGCAGACACAAGCGCACTCTCTATTCCCTCACTTTTATAATCCGATGGGACGGAATTCCGACATGACCGGAGAGAGATTAGGCACAGGATCGAAGGCTTAACGTGCTCTTCGAGGCTCGGAAATCTTCTGTATTTCATATATTATTCTTTGTCCTTACTGACTGATAGAATTAATGTTTATAAGAGAGATTTGTTCCTTTTAATCCCTTTGACCCTTTTAATCTGTATTATAAAAACACAGATTTTTTTTCCACATTTAACGGGTTCGATTCCCGGCTCTGCCAAGTGACTTTTAGAAAATTTGTTCTTGTAGTTCAACTTGTTGCAGTAATAAGCAGATGCAGAATTCAGAATATAATTTTACTTTAAAAATTATTTAAAGTGGATTTTCTTTTTATCCGACTGCGGAGGAGGGTTATTTGTATGCTTCAAATGTTTCTATGCCCGCTCATAGCTCCTGAAGGGCTCAACCAATTTTAATAAATGATACGTCATTAGTACCTACGAGTTTAAAAGATTCTTAAAAAGTCCGAATAGCAATAGGTGGGGTCCTAAATCAAAGGTATTTAAAAGGTGAGTACGATAATCTATACATTACTCACTATATGTTGCAGTTGTAACCAAAGGTTGTGGCTGGTTATGTGATCAACAACTAATTGATTTTTGGACATTTTAAAGTTGGTAAATGGACCTACAAAGGTGAGTATATACTGGAGAATTATTGTAATGTAATGTAACATTCATACGAATGATACAATATATATAAATGCTCAGTATCCTAAACCGTTTCTATTTAACGTAACGATCTTGCGAATACTCGACTGTTTGAAGTGGCAAATCATAGAAAAAGCAACGATAATAATAAAACAAAAAGTTCTTTCTTATTATATCGCCTTGTCTTTTGCCCAGTGACATTGTAAATTACTGGTGTCCGTAATTAAACGTAAAAATTATTAGTTGTACTGTTTAAAATAATACATTACCAGTATTTTTGTATGTTAATATGTACACTTAATACGCATTGATAAACGTTTGTGGCATGAAAACTACGCTCCTTGGTAACAATTTGAGTACTTTACCATGTTAAATAACTAATTACAAAAAATAAATGATTACTAAACCAGATTTGAGTACTTTACTTTACTATGTTAAATACCTAATTACAAAAATGAAATGATTACAAAACCAGTTTGACATTTGAGTCTTTAACAATTTTCATTTTCTTTCTCGTACAGCTGTTGTCAATACTTAATTTAAATTCACTTTTAACCATTGTTATACTCTTATTTAATATAAATCATATCTTGCCCAAGTATTGTTATGCCCTCCAACCGGATCGACCGCTATGCAGCAAGATAAGACAACACCTTACAGACACATCTTCAAATGCTGCAGAGCGAGCCCGCCTACTGGCTGTGGGCGAATGGGAATCGGGCATCTGGTTGCAGGCTTTTCCATCGTCCAATGTAGGCATAGTGCCTACATTGGACGGACGATACCATATTCCGAATCGCTGCCTGCCTTCGTTTAGGTGCTCAGTGTGTTTCTCCGCGTCGATGTCACTGTGGAAAAGCCGTGTGCAGTCTTGGACACCATGGCCTGTCATGCGGCAGGAGCGCGGGTCGTATACCCCGCCATGCAAGCATCAATGACTTCATCCGTCGGGCTCTTGTCTCCGCTGGCGTGCCAGCTGTTGTTGAACCCAACGGTTTGACACGCGGCGACGGCAAGAGGCCGGGCAGTATGTCATTGTTGCCGTGGAGGGTGGGTAGGCCTTTGGTATGGGTTGATACCTTAGCACCTACCCACCTTCCAAGCACGGTGAGCTGCGCTTGCGCTGCTGCTGCATCTGCTGAGAATCTCAAACGGCGCAAATATAGTAATCTGGTTGGAGATTATATATTTGATCCGTTTGGGGTTGAGACGCTGGGGCCGTGAGGACCAAGTGCGCACCACCTTTTTAAGGAAATTTCGCGACGCCTCATTAGTCTGGGGACCAGAAGGCTGGCCTATTCTTTGCACAAAGAATTAGCATTGCCATCCAACGTGGCAATGCTGCCAGCCTTCTGGGAACGTTACCAGTTGACATCGATGGGGAGGAATTCTTTGACGGCTAAACTGTTTTGTATCCTCACTTTTCAATTATTATTTTTTTGTAAATATCTTGTATATATTGTATTATTATAGATGTAATGTAGAGTAGTTTTTAAATATCGTGTTTATGCTTTGTAAACTAAAATAAATAAACATCAACTAACTGTATGAAATCATATCTTTAGTCTTGTAAATTTTCATTTAGAACTTATTTTTTTATATCCCTACCCAAGTTTTTTTTCTTAATCTTTTCAGTAATGACACGTAAGGCAATGGCAAAACATATTAAAATAAATTAAAAGTCGCCTTACTAGAAATAGACGAATAAGCAGCTATTGATAGATCGCATTGATGGTTAAGAAGAAATCAATCAAAATGAGAAGGTCTCCATATTGAAAGTTGAACTTACAAAGCTACATGTGAAATTATAGTCTTGTTAAACCAGCGTGATAGGCTGCAGAAGGATGGCGGCTCTTTTAATAACTACAATCCAACATTTTTTACATGTTTAAGGCTAGCCTGAATGAAGCTCATAACACAATAATTACATTAGAAGATACTATTCAGACATTCAACAAACAGTCTCAATCAGAGCTTATAATCTGAGCTTCTAGGTACTCTTATACTAAGAAATCCATTGTTTATATTCATAGTCATAGGAAATAGAGGAGGTTTTCAAAAATCAGTAGGTTAATTAACAAACAAAAACACTCTGTTTCACTATATGAGCGTGACAAGTTATTAATAATATTTTATAGTATTTGTTATAGGCATTTCTTGCTAAATACTTTATTTATTTTATTTATTTACATAGATTTACCAACACTTGTTAATACCATTTAATTTATATAACAATAACAGTGCAAATTACAGACTGGCCATGTGTAACAAAGAATTACAGGTAAATACAGCATTTACAAAAAATAAACAGCTTAAACTAAAGTAAACTAAAAACTAAAAAATCGCTATATTATATTTATTAATACAATAATTGCATTTTTAAGAGATAGAAAACTTTGAAGTCTAGACCCAGGAATCGAACCATCTATCCGGGACTACCTAGTCCGGCTATAAGTTCTGTTACAAATGAAAATGCATTTTTTTTTCATGCAGCTCTTTTAAAGTCCGGAACGTTAGTTTCAAGCCAGGCTTGGATAGTCCTGCTGGAAGGTCCACTGTACATTTTTAAAAAGTGTATTGTGAAAGGTTTAACAAAACGATCCAAGACTATCTCTTAATACTCTTTGGCTGAAGTTTTCACTCCTTTTTCACAAAAATGTAGCTTTGTGAGAGATTTTTTGCTGCCTAATGGGATTTCGACGACTTCTAGCTTTAACAGCATTAACAGCCTTTGTAGTTCTAACAGCACGCGGCCGACCCGATCTTTTATGGTCTTTGACAGAGGAAGTGTTGTTGTATCTGTTGATAGTACGATATACGAACATACGGCTGATACCAAGCTTTTGAAGTGTCTGGAATATGACCGACGGCTCCATACCCACTTTGTGCAAGGCGATCACCGTAATCCTTTTTTCATTAACACCCCAATCCATATTGTAATTTGATAATGAACACGAAAAAATATGTGTAATGGCGCGATAAACCTCAAATTCTTCTATCCTTCCTGTACGCGAGTCAGGCCCTCGCTTGTGCCATCTAGCCGATAGTTTTAAGAACTATCACGGTTTTTGTAAATGCTTCCTTACACATAGCAGTTTAACGGAAAAAACGAATTTCAAAAGATAGAAAAATTTAAGTCCAGATCCAGGAATCGAACCCGAGACTTCTGTATGACAAAACGGGGTCCAGAACCGAACCATCTATCCGGGACTATGTCACTAAACCTCAAATTCTTCTACATATAAAACCCACGACATGCGATTATTATAAAAAACTATGTTTGCCTATTTTTTATTTTTTCTTTGACATTTTTGTCTTTTTTACACTTCAACTTCACTTCTTTCGACGTTGATGACAAATATTATATCATTTTAACATGATCTGAGTTTTGATCATGTCAAATCTCTAGAGATTTGATCATATCCCCGATATCAACCCTGCAATCTTAGATAACAGCGCCGCCTGCCGAACTTCAGTAGGTATTTGTACGAGTAGCTGTGGGCTACAAATACCTACTTATTTTAAACAGTTGTTGCACGATGGGTCGACAAAAAATGGCTAGCTCACGAGACCCTTTTGCGCCTCTCGTGGCGTCCTAGGGTTAGCCATTTTTTTGTGTCGACCCATGAATGGTCTCGGTGGTCAATGCCCTTGAACGATAGTAAGTCAAACAATGATGATTGTAAACATAACACCAAAGCAATTCAAAGAGGAAATGATTAGATAATGTAATCAATTATACAGTTTTCGTTCATTTATTCGGCGATTATATTAGTGGCTTCATATAAACGTGCCGATTGTTTGCCTATTACTTTAATAATGTCAAAAACAAAGTTGTATTCTAATTTAAAATATTTAATGTTTCGAGCATTATCTATTAATTTTAATTAGAGATAATATACTGAGCGGTAACTAAGCAAATGGGTTCTAAACTTTAGTGGTTTTTTACTTTTAATTCCAAAACATTAATTTTAATTAGGTAGAGATAATAAACCGAGTGGTAACTAAGCAAATAGGTTCTATAACTTAAAGGGTTTTTAGGGTTCTGTAGCCAAAATGGCAAAAATGGAACTTTTATAGTTTCGTCATGTCCGTATGTCTGTCTGTCTGTCTGTCCGTCCGTATGTGACAGGCATTTTACTCAAATACTACCCAAAGAATATTGACAAATTTTGTATTAACCGCTACTTAGTTTGATAGCTAAATAATAAAAATAAATATTTTTAGGGGCACTCCATACATGTAACAGAAGCAGATAAAAAGCTAAAAGCTTTTTTTTGAGCATACATCGACAGGTCTTTTAAAAACATTTTAAGGTTTCTAATAAACTTTTTTCACTATGTTAATCCATACTAATATTATAAATGTGAAAGTAACTCTGTCTGTCTGTCTGTTACGCTTTCACGCTCAAACTACTGAACCGATTTAGATGAAATTTGGTATGGAGATAGTTTGAGTCCCGGGGAAGGACATAGGATAGTTTTTATCGCGATAACCGACATCCAAGCGGGCGGAGCCGCGGGCGAAAGCTAGTATTATATATACTACGGTCTTAATCGCATGAATAATTCCGAAACCCGCGCTTCACGGAGGTGACGCTGAGCTGAACCAGTCCGTTGAACCTGTGGCCACGGCCGTTGCAATACGGTCGAAACGTCGGGCAATAAACAAGGTATTTCACGCGATTAAGACCCATAGTGTATATAATTTCATAACGTGTACAAATTGCGAAAGTTTATCATTTCATTGAGTTATTGCTAAAAAACTGCGTTTTTCAACAAAAAGGCGTAAGTGCCATGAACATACGCTCTTCTGCTGACATGCTCTTGCCCGGTTTTTAGTTGCTTACTAAGTTATACTGTACTATCTTTTGCCGCCGGCTCCACCCGCGTGGATGTCGGCTATCGCAATAAAAAATATTATTTTTCCCATATATTTGTACACATTTACTTTGGATAAATAGATAAATTTAAAAAAATCAACAGCTTAAATAATGTATAAATAATTCTGCGTCTGCCTATTATGCCACAAGGCGATCTACAAGAACCAATTCATTTAACTTATCACGCATATATATAAAAGTATTGGCTTCCACAATAAATACCTACTCTATATCTATTCAATATCGAAACGAAGAAAATACGACTGGATGAACTCGTCGAACCAGAAATACTAGTGTAAAAGAAGGACTCTGAGTGTAAATGTACTTTCATCTCGAAAGCGGTATCAATTAAATATATATTGATTGGCCAGCTAGTCTAGGCCAGTGGCTCCCAACATATTTTTTCTCGTTACCCTTTTTAAGCACTTTAAAAGCCATTTTACCGTCTCGAACGTATGTATGTTTGAGCCTCCTTTTGTAACCCAACACGGCTCCTATTCGCCCGCATGGGTATAGGTTATCGCGATAAAAACTAATTTATGTAATTTCTTTTGCAGGGACTCTAGCTATTTTTATACCAAATTTCATCTAATGATTTAGTTTAGCGGATTAAGTGTAAAACGTAGCAGACAGACAGACAGAAGTAGTTTAACATATATAATATTAGTTTGAATATACAGGGTGTAACAGAAAGGTGTGGTCAAATTTCAGCAGCGGATAGGGTATGTTATCAATAATGCACCTGCCATGGTGCCGTTGCTGGTTGCAGTATTATTACATAGATATAGCATATTATTTTTGTCATAATTCAGTAGTGAAAGGTGTATGGCATGAGAATTATACCTCCCCTGGTACAAAATTCGATCGGATTATTATGGCATAGAACTTTTTAAGTCATACTTTTCTTAATTAATAACTTTTTCATCCATAAATAAACAAAAGAAAAAATTATAAATATTTTTTTAAGGCTATGTGCACTAAGTATCATGGGCACATACCAACACTTGAATATGACCACACCTTTCTGTTACACCCTGTATTGCTCGCGGCTGCGCCCACCCGCGGGCAATCAATGGCTCATTTCAGGAATATCCCTTAACAATTATTTTCTTAAAATATTCAATGTCAGTATTTTAATATAATAATTGAGGTTTTTAGCATCAGTGTATTCGATTTTTCATACAACATTTAAACACTCAGGGGTTGAATTTACTATTTGAACTTAAAATACGCGTTTCGATAATTATGCTGTCTAAATGTGCTTCTTTATTTCAAACCAAAAAGCTAAATACGAAATTTCGCAGATCTAACTTTAAAACTGACGGCGTTTCATTTAAACTTAGGTACAACTCCTATTTTACGATTTAAAAACGATGAAACACGTATTTCAATATTTTAAACCAAAAAAACCAAATACGAAATTTCGAAGATCTAACTTTAAAAATGACGGGGTTTCATACAAACTTGCAACCCTTTTTCACCCCCTTAGGGATTGATTTTCCAAAAACGCAAAAACCCGTATTTCATTATTTTAAACCAAAAAAGCCAAATACAAAATTTCACAAATCTAAGTTTAAAACTGATGGAGTTTCATACGTTTGTATGAAACTTGACAATTACAACATTATATTTTGACCTCCTTAGGGAATGATTTTTCAAAAATCCCTTCTTTTAACCTACATTATCTAAGGAATACGTTTTCGAAATTTCTCTTTGATGCTGTGCGTTGAACCATCAGTCAGTCAGTCAGTCAGGATAAAGAATTTTATATGAATAGATTTTTTTCTTATGATAATGGAATTTTGCGTAGTTAAAAACAAATTGTAAAACTTGTCTATTGCGACGTAAAATAAGTAAAGTTAAACGTTCTCCTTTAGGTAACGTACCTAATTAGCACTTTTGTTTTACAGTGCTCTTGTTATGTAGTAACTAGTGAACCGTGAACTGACGAAATTTTATTATTTATATAATTTAAGAAAGGTTAAGAAATATTAGTAGTTTATATTTTTACGTGACATAAAAGTTGTCATAAAAGATAATAGATAGATGGTATGTTTGTGAACTTATTCCACCATAACTTCTTATTTCCCAAACGGTTTTACATGAATAGAGTATTGTTAGAATCATTATAGTATATAAAAAAATACGACTAATAAAAAAATGCGTCATGTCAGATGCGATATAAGTAGCCTTCGATATTGTTTTTACTAAACAAAAAACTTAATACTATCTTTTTTTTCTTATGTACATTTGGTTACGTCTTCGGGTGAATAAAAATGTCTCATTGAGGCGATATCAAATATACTTAAATTAGTGTCATTGGGGTCTTCGTAGTTTTTATATTTTACTACCTGTCTTGGCGAACTTCGTACCGCCTCATATTTTTTCCAATGTTATTATTAGTTAATCTAAAAAATTAAAGATCATGAAAATCGATCCACCCGTTGTTGAGTTATAATGGTGTAACTAACCCGACTTTGTTTTACATAAATACAAAGATTTATTATCATAACTAATTATGAATGATAGATCACAACTCAACGAAACACGGTGTGACCTTTGCATATTGTTTCTATATAATACACTAGCTAACCCGCGCAACTTCGTCTGCGTCAATTTTCCCCGGTTTTGCAACCTTTTTTATTGCTGCTCCGCTCTTATTGGTTGTAGCGTGATGTTATATAGCCTTCCTCGTTAAATGGGCTATCCAAAAGTGAAACAATGTTTCAATTTAAACCAATAGTTCCTGAGATTATTGCGTTCAGACAAACAAACAAACCATCTGCTTTATAATATTAGTATAGATTATATTTTATCGTTATCCGTCTTTATTTGTCCAATGTAGTATACATTGGACAAATAAAGACGGATAACGATAACACTTAAAAACCAGACGAACGACCAATAAGCAAAAGTCCAAAATTAATAGTGGGCAAACACAAAACAGCTTTATCTCGCATCATTCATGTTAGTAAATTTTTGCTATCAACAAACAATGAAATTAACAGAAAAATTGCTGCTTGTATGTGACAGCGGCAGCAAAAAGAAAAATGGGA
This sequence comes from Herminia tarsipennalis, assembly GCA_945859575.2. Taxonomy (NCBI): domain Eukaryota; kingdom Metazoa; phylum Arthropoda; class Insecta; order Lepidoptera; family Erebidae; genus Herminia; species Herminia tarsipennalis. The sequence goes on along the minus strand of OX243834.2, from coordinate 22,802,204 downwards.
CGACAATTTTTAACAGCGTTGCACTTTTTGGACTGCGACCATAGCTGACGTACTAACGACGAGTACTTGCTAAATTATTTTTGTGCACGGCACTGTGACAATTAACAATTATTTTCTATTATTTCTTTCTAGAGTGCAAATTTTTATTAGAACCAAGTGTTCATAAATGGGGTCTTTGGAAATCACAAAAAACTAGTAGTTGTATACTACTAACTAACGCAATTAAAAGGAAAAGTATCACAACTAAGTAGGCTTTACAAGTTTACGAGTTATAGCCGATCAAATGGGAAGTAAAAATAATTTACGTACAAACTCCATTGAAATTTGTGAGTCATAGTTGTTATATGAAACAAAAACAACAGAAAACCCACTAGTTAGACTGACCCACTAGTTACAAAATAGCGTTGCCCGACATACACTTGCCAGGTTTATAATAAAGATAATCGTCGACCAAGTCCACACACATTTGAACTCTGAGATAGCTATATTTTTTTTAACATAGGTATGGCTATAAATTAATATTTGAGCAAGTTTTTGACATCTAGCGTGTAGGTTTTCTGTGATTCATGAGGTTCTGGTACCATCGTAGGAAAATATGCTACTTATTCTGTATAAGGAAAATAATAATAAAATATTGTACATTTAACTCAGCCTGAAAATCTGACAATTTAAAAATTTGTCGAGTTAGAAATGAGGGGAAAAAATCTGTGTTATACATACAGTTGTACACACGACTCAAATACGAGCAGGAATTTAATGTATCTAACCTATTCAATATATGAATATTTAATCACAATTTAACGTAACATACACATAGATATGTGTAATAAACAGAAACAGGAGTAGCATTATTGATATTTATGAACTTCAGAATATCATGAACAACCATAAAATGTATTATTATATCTAATCATATTCATAAACATGAATAAAGATTATCATTATATTCTCATTTATTATCCAATAAGTAGGTAGGTACCTAATCTATAACCTCCTAATTATATAAAATAATGAACTATGGTCGGTTTAATCTATAAGGCGACCCCTAGTTTATGATTAATTCAAAATGGTTCCCAATTAGAAAAGTTTTTATTTCAACAATTATTATTTATTATAACTCATTGTCATACCAAAAGTAATATAATCAATACCGTAATAGCATAGTTTGTAATAAACATCTTACTTAATTATTTGCAAGAACAATGTGACATGTTTTCCCCTTTTTTTTAATAAAGCCAAATTTTTGCTAAACTTTCAAATTGTCAGGATTGTAACTAGTTTTCACATAGTTAATTTGTTATAACAAATAATAAAGTGTGGATCTACAGTAAAAATTATGTTTATTTCGATACAATCATTTTTTGAAAGTTGAAAAGTGCTCTACTATAAAATTAAAATTTTCAAGATAACACATTAAGGAAGCAAAGAGTCGATATTATCCAATAAGTAGGTAGTTACCTTATCTATCCAGAATTCATAAAAATAATTTATATTAAAAATAATTATTGAAAATAAAAATATTTCAATTAGGCGAACCCCCACTTTATATTTAATTCAAGAAGCGAAATCTTTAGATCCCTTTTTAAATATTGACCGCAAAGAGGAACGAGAGATTTGATATGGTTGAAGTTTACATGGAGAAGAAGTGCAGAAAACAGAAAATATATTTTAAAATTAACTTAAAATATTCACTGTTTACGTTAGTGTTATGTCAAACACAAAAGATTTGACTTATGTTTTGTAACAGTACAAAGAAAATATATGCAAGGAGTAGGTATTTGATAAACTTTAAGAGAACAACACAATGGTAGTAACTTAAAAAAAACTACGGTCGAATTTCTACCACCTGACGATCCCTGGTTAAAATTGAATTATTCTTTAGAATGCGTAAAGAATATTAATTCACATCATCCAATGACTACGTTATTTATTCCTCCTTAGATCTAGTTAGATAGGCATCCCGTGTATCCCTGTATGAACACATAGTTAAAAAAAATAAACTAACCTGCTATTGATTGAGCTGCTCAATCTTGTAAAACCTAAAGCGTGCTTGCTCCACATTTTTAGCACAACACAACACGACTGCGCGCTACTCACTGACAGTGTCTACTGACAACTGAACCTTATCAACATGTACATAATTATAATTGAATACACATTCTTATCAGATGTCTTGATTATAATACATGATGTTCGGTAAATTGTATTTAATGAGCGTTTTTTTAACATAACAGTCGACATTATCTGTAAATACACGTATTTTATTGTTGTAAATCATTTAATGCGAAGTTTTTTTATTTTTTTAGTTGTTAAGTAAGTTCTCATGTACCCGTCCAGGCGAGACGGCAGGTTTGGTGATAATAAGGTATTGGACGTTTGAATGTTTTTTGAAACTGTGAGGATGAATATCAACATGATGGAACCTTCACCAGATTTAATTAATTATGCAGTGCCGTTACTGACTACCAGGTATTTTTAGCTCCTGGTGCGATTTTCGGTAAGTGCGCCTTTGAACTTTGACGAGCAAACGCGATTTGGCAAGGCCAATAATTACGCTAGTGAAAACCGAGTCTGCTTGACATACCCATCGTCTTGCCATAGCTCCGTCTTGTCTGTCATTGCCTACGGCCATAGTATGTAGACTAAAGTTGACGTATTCATCGAGTAGATTCCTGGCTTAAGAATCCATCTCTTCCCGTGGGTGTCGTCAAGGCGACTAAGGGATTACTTACCGGAGGACGGGCAGCAGCGTCCTCTGCGACTTTAAAGCCTTACTGCGATCGTCAATCCGGTCGCCAAGCGTGACGATTAAGGCCAATACCACCAGGATCTATACTAAGTTGGTTTTACTGGGAGGACCCGTGCCCAGCAGTGGGATATCATATGGGTTGATATAAGTAAGCTCTACCACGCTTCTCTTTTTTAAACCTACATCTCCTTCTTATTACCCACGACAGAACGGAGAAGGTACATGCATTTAGGGTGAGAGATCTGATTAAATGTATGATATTTGGTTTTTAAACGTACCCGTTTCTTGCAGACGGGTAAAAAATCCCCATTGACCGGCGTAAAAAAGAATCAAATAACATTTAAAAATCCCCTAAACGACAGAGGCTTAGGACCTAGCCCACTGGTGGGTGGTCTGGAATATTAATAAAAATTGTAACACACCTTAAACGCATATATCTCCGTGGCAGTCGCGTAAAAATGGATGTTTTAAAAAAATGTAATGCAATTGATTTTGACGTATAACTACTATTTGCATGATGAAGGTTTAAAATAACACGTTTAAGTTTGTAACTTAAAATCATTATAAATAGAAGACACTGTAAAAGATTAACTATGCAAATTGTATAAATGTAAAATTTCATAGACTTCCCTTTATCTTTTAGAAAATGTTATGTTACTTAGAAAAAATAATCCTTATGACTGACCCTTTAGATTAGTGTCATAAAAATACACTAATGCTTTTTCACGTTCAGGTGTTTAAACAGGAAATTATTTAAAAAACTTAGAAAACCTACAGTTTGATTTATTTTTAAAATCAAGATGAAGCCTTCTTCCAGTAAAATATTAACATTTAAGGTCCTAACCTCCATATAGCGTGTAGGCATAGTTTTGGGACACCCTATATACCTAGTCGGGTCGTAAGTTCTGTCAAAAACTTTTAATGTGATTAATGATACAGTTTTTTATAATTGTTTAAAAATTATATATGAAATGAAAGGTAATTAAATGCACAATCCAAATTTATTTACATTATTCAAAATGCCCTCCCCCATTTTGAATACATGCCCGTAATCGACGCGGCCAGTCGTCGATCGCAGCACGCACCACATTCATGTCTATTTCTGCCGCTGCTTTAACCAGAGATGCTCGGAGAGACTCCAAATTCTGATGAGGTTTAGCACAGACAATCTCCTCCAAATGTTGCCATATCTTGTAGTCCAGTGGGTTTAGATCTGGACTAGAAGAGGGCCAGTCTTCATGACCAATGAAGTTAATTCCTCGGGCGGTCAGCCAGTCTTGCGTGCTTCGTGCCCTATGAGCTGGCGCAGAATCCTGCTGGAATATCCAGTGTCTGTTTTCGAACATTGTTTGGGAAAGAGGTTCCACTATGTTCGTTAGGACGGTATTTTGGTATACAACGGCACTGGTTTTTACACCTTTTTCACAAAAAAACACCTCAGTTAATCCTGAATATGAGACTCCAAGCCAAACCATGATTGACGAAGGATAATGCCCACGCTGCACCCTTGGAATACGCGCGCTTGCTTCTTCACTGCTATGGGCATACACTTTGTCATTTTGTTTGTTGTAGCTTTCCTCGATGTTAAAAATTTTTTCGTCGGAAAACAAAATTTCGCGGTATTTTTTTCCCGCGTACCGCCTTAACAAAGCTCGGGATCTTTCCAGCCTAATTTTTTTCAAACGCTCATTCAAAAAATGTCCGGTCTTTTTACGATAAGCTCGTAGTCCTAGGTCTTCATTTAACACTCTTTTAATCGTGGTTCTGCTTAGGCCCATCTGAAGAGCTAAGATTTTTTGCTTCCGGACGGGATTTCGTTGAATTCGCGCCTTCACGGCTTTGATGACCGCTGGTGTCCTAACTGTGCGAGGTCGGCCGCTCCTCTTACGATCTTCGAAGCTTGAATCTTCAGTGTACCGTTTGATAGTGCGATAAACAAACCGTAGTGTTATTTTCAAATTTTTCAGAATGTTGAAAATCTCTGTTGGCGTGTAACCACAGCGGTGCAACGCGATAACCGCGACTCTATCTTCCTTTTGCGACCACTCCATATTTGAAAATGAATAAAAATGATTACTTTCTTTATATTTGAAAAGGGCGAATGTTCTATTTTTAAAATTAGTCGAAGCATATGTGGCCAGTATTCGAAGATAAAAAAAATATGGATGTGACAGAACTTACGACCCGACTAGGTATTATAATATATAGTATATAAAGTTGGTTATTTTATGAATTCCTTTATAAGCGTAATCTTAATAAATAAAATTCTCATGTCACGGTGTTTGTAATTTAACTCCTCCCAAACGGCTCGACCGATTGTCATGAAATTTTGTGTGTATATTGGATAGGTCTGAGAATCGGACAACATCTATTTTTCATCCCCCTAAATGTTAAGGGTAGGCCACCCCTAATTTTTTTTAATTTTTAGGTAATTTTTTATATTTTTATGATACCGGATTCAAAAATACATACAACCCTGAATTTTCACCCTTCTACGATCAACCCCTATTTTTTTATTTACCCCTATTTTGAAAAAACGGGTTAATTTGACGCAAACGAAGTTGCGAGGGTCAGCTAGTTTATTTATAGAATATTGTCACTTGTCAATTACCTCGAATCCCAGGCCGAGCACGAGTATAGGTAGGTATTTAAAATCAAGATCAGCTCGAGCTAACCTTCTGCATACCTATTTATTATGCTGTCGGTATTTTGTTTTCTGTGTGCGTAATAAAGAGGGTTTGTTTAATCATTACGTGTGTAAAAGGATCCAAGGTGCGGTCGCGAGTAAAAGTAAAACTACGCGGAACTTTTTATCGTGATAAATCTTATAAATCGATAACCGGACCCACGAAAAATTGTCAAAAGAAAGTCACGTTATTGATTGGTTACTAAGCAACAGCGAATGTGTATTACAGCGACATGACATGCGATACAATTGGAAATAACGTTATTGACCGGTTGCTACGCAATGCGAATGGCAATGTGTTATCAATGTTATCTTATGACGTTATCACGTAAAATTATCGTCCGTAAACCGAATTTACAGACAACCATTTTGTTTAGATTACACAAAGTGATATGTGCAATTATCAAACCAGTAACATCTTTTTTTTAATGATGACTAACTATGTATGTGGCCACATTTAACTAGCAATCTTGTTAACCCCTCGTCAGTGGGTTCACATGGGTAGTTTCGAACCCGGGATCTCTCGATTGTGACTATTAGGCTACCGGCTATCTTGTCGATTCGACTGCTACAATTTCATAAAGGTAGAAGACCAAAAAGACACCTATTTGTTGCATCGACAACAGCGTTTATTTCATCTCTATACGAATCTGTACATCGATAATACTGGTCAATATTATAATATACCTACCATTATAAATTCACTTTGCTGTCCTTCAAGTCTCTGTCAATGTGAACTGACCCTAACATTCCAACGATTCATAACAATTTGTTGTTTAACTGGTTTCTTTCTGGTATTAGGTAAGTGATTGCTGTATCAATGTTCATTCATTATATTTGAATATAGCAACCGGGCAAGTGCATGTCGGGCCACGTGCAATGTAGGATTCCGTAGCTGCCCAGCACAATAATGCTGTATAAGAAATGGGTTTTCTGTTGTTTTTTTTAATACTACTAACAACGTTATAGGTACAACTAATTTTCAATAGAATTTGTTGAATGTTGTTACTTCTGACATGGTTGGCTGTTACTCGTAAACTTGTAAGCACAAGTAACAACACCAGCTTGTACTTGTACACAAACAACAACTTGTACTTAGCTGGAATAGTTTTCCTTTTAATTCCACTATATAAAGTAAAATTATAAGGAAATTGGGTATGTGAAATAATCACGGTAGTAGTATATGGCCGGGCTGGCCATAAAAACTTTTCTTTTTTTAACTTTTTAATTACTTTGAATTTGGAAAGCGTTTACTATTTTTAGGTTTCCGTAGCCAAAATGGCAAAAAACGGAACCCTTATAGTTTCGTCATGTCCGCCTGTCTGTGTTTGTCCGGCCGTCCGTATGTCTCAATGAATATTGATGAAATTTGGTGAAAAGGTGTCCTATAGATTGATAGCTAAATAATAAAAATAAATATCTTGAGGGGTACTCCATAGATGTAACAGAAGCTGTTTTTTTTTCAGCTAATATCAATGTGTGACACATCATTAGACAGGTCTTTTAAAAACATTTTAAGGTTTCTAATAAACTTTTTGTTGAGTAAATATTTTTGTAAAATATAGCTCCAAAAATTTTGCCCCCCCCCCCCCCTAATTGTGTCTACTTACCCCTTAACTTTTGAACCGTGCGACCAAAAAAATATGAAAAAATCACAAAGGTAGCGCTTAACAAATACTTTAAACTAAAATTATTTTGAACATGATCAGATATACCGTCATTAAGTTATAGGCGAAAAACTGATTTTCTCAACAAAAGGCCGTAAGTGCCATGAACATATGCTCTTCTGCTGATGCAATTATTTAAGGCTGCAGAACCCTACACTGAGCATGATCCGATATGCTCTTGCCCGGTTTTAAAAGTTCTTTCGATTTCGCGCTACATATTTTCGATTTCACAAAGGTTGATAATGCTGTTAAAGCCAGAATTCGTCGTAATCTCATTAGGAAGCAAAAAATCTTATCGCGAGAAATGAAAATTTCCGCTAGGACTCCGTCGCGTATTATAAAACAAGACCTAAAGCTCTGTGCTTATCGTCGATATACAAGACATGCACTAAATCAATCTTTACAATTAAAGAGAGGTAATCGATCAAAACGCCTTTTGTTGTGATACGAGAGAAATATCCTCTTTACCGATGAAAACATCTTCACCAATGAAGAGCACTTTAAAGGTGCTCAAGTGGTCGGAAAGGTACAGCGTGGTCATCATCCTGTGTCAGTGATGGTTTGGTGGGGCGTGTCTTATCAAGGCGTCACAAAGCAAAATTTTTGTAAAAAAGGAGTGAAACCTTAAGCCAAAGTGTATCAAGAGATTGGATCGTGTTGTGAAACCTCTCAGCGATACACTATTTAAAAATGTACCGTGGTCTTTTCAGCAGGACTCTGCACCTGGTCACAAGGCACGAATTACCCAAGCCTGGTTTGAAACCAACGTTCCGGATTTCTAAGAGCTGAAGACTGGCTCTCATCTAGCCCAGACAAATACAAATTATGATCAGTTTTAGAGGACATGGCTTGTTCTAAACGACACGGCGACATTGAGTCTTTAAAAAATCTCTGGAGCAAGCAGTGGCGAAATTTCCCATGGAAACAGTGCGCAAATCCATAGAAAGGCCTGTATAAAAGCCAAAGGTGGCCATTTTGAATAGAATATTGATTTATTTTTTGCATTATCAGCAGATAATTCACCTTTTCCAAAATAAAATACTCAGGGACTTCGTAAATGCGCCCTGGTTAGAAAAAAAATACTTATTAGTCACCAGACTAGATTGTAATGTATATAAAGTACTGTATGTAATAAAGTACTTCATTAATAAAAAAAACGGGTTGCACTGCGGGAGTGCCGGCAGTGAAAACTTGAACAATAACATTGTGCATTTTTGAATATTTTGGATAAGGATGAATAAATCACAAATCAAAAAACAAAATCAAAAATGGAAAAATTAATCGTTACTCGGATTCGAACTAGGGTCTTCTGGTTTCTGGACCGCCCGATTTCCCACCTGAGCAATAATAACATTGTATTCAATGATATTGCAGCAGTTTTTCATTGCTCTCCTTCTTAAGAATTTTCGACCAGAGTGACAAGATTTACGATTTTTCGAACAGGGTCACCTGATCCTGACGCGAGTGTAATTGTTTTTTTTTAAAGTGCACAACGTGCCGCTAAAGATGTTTTCACTTTAAAAATCCTCTAAGGGGTCCAATTAACATAACAAAAATCCAGCTTTAAATCACGTTTTGCGTTTTTAGGGTTGTTAATTGTAAAGTTTTACTAAACATGTTGCTATCAGCTGTGGGGGACAGCTGATTGAATCTCATCCAACATTTTTTTAATCGACTTCACAAATTATTGTTATGTGTGTATTAGAAATGCGCCGAGTAATCGGTCATTACTCGATATTTGGCATAGTCGGCTGTTTTGTTACAACTCGTACTCGGCCGAATTACTCGGTTTTAAATTACTCGGAATTTAAAAACTTCAGTAATTTAACTATACCTCCTTACAATGGTGGTCAGACACTTAGAAAAAAATATCGAACATGTGAAATTGTCTCTTATAGTAACAAACTCCACAATAGATGAACAACTTTGAATTTTAGCCGTTAAATATATCTAATCTGTAATCTAGTTGAACCTACATACATAATTGACTATTATAAGTAAAGATTCTGCTTGATTAAAAAAGACCTTTTCCTCTCTATTGTTATAGGGAAGAATTTACATTAATTAATTAATTCAATTACAGAGTGGCCGTGAGTTTTTATTGCCTTATTCTTTTCCGGATTTACCTATTGCTGCACTTGGTATAGATATAAGATATTTAGAATTATAACTTATATTTGCTTCCTAAGTGATTATGAAAATTTTAATTTAAACAAATTGGTATCTAATACGTATCAGACACCTATTAATTCAAATGTAGGCACAGGTGTTAGATTTTACATATGGGTCGTAGCGAGTTGTAGTAAATATTTATGCTTTATTTGTGGTACTATATAGAAGTCCTACGACTCATCGTAGACGTACTACGACTCATTGTCAAATAGAATGATGTCACAAAAGTTATTAATATAAAATGATATATGATTATTATATACCAAAAATAAGAAGGGACCGAGTATTGATCCCTGAGGTACGCCCATACTAATTGGCGATCCAGACTACCTTACTCTGCCTATATCAACATATTGAATTCTTTCACTCAGGTAAGGCAAGTAGATCTAGCGCTGTACCTTTAATACCGTAATGCCTAAGTTTCAGCAGAAGTGTCCTATGCGCCACACAATCAAAAGCTTTAGAAAGATCACAGAACACTCCAATGGCATCCTGTGAATTTTCCCAGGCACTAAAAATATGTTTCAATAGCTTAGTACCTGCATCAATTGTAGAGCGACGCTTTGTGAAACCATATTGATCGTGATGCAGTCGATTATTAAAATAAAAATGTGATTCTAACTGCATAAGTATGGTCTTTTCAAAAATTTTAATAATAGCTGGCAAGATGGATATCGGTCTAACATTACTAGGGTCATTCTTTGATCTGGATTTAAATAATGGTATTACTTTACTATGTTTCATCAGATCAGGAAACATGCATGTATCAACACATTGATTAAAAATTATAGATAACTATGGCGCTATGCCAGTAATTATACTGTGAATAAATTTTACTGAAATACCCCATAAATCAGCAGACTTTTTAAAATGAAGTGACTTGAATATTTTCATTATTTCACTGGGGTGTATATATTTAAAAGCAAATGGTACATTGCATTCATCCACATTATCTCTCAAGAGTGATTCGGCTTTATCTGGGCAAGCGTTTAAGGAGCTGGATTAATACAATAATTGCATTTTAAAAGATAGAAAAAAAATGAATTTGAAACCCTTCTAGTGATTGGCGAGCCACCACCTGCTGCATTGTCCGTGTGGCGAGCATTTGTCCGTGTATCAACCAATCCACAAACACCTCACCCTATAACACAGTATATTACTTTACCATTTTTTGTAATCGTTCTACACTAATCAGGGATTTTCTTTGGGTACATTTCTATAGTGTAACTCTCAATAAGTGGCAACATGCACTGGAAAGCAATGGCTTAAAGATTAAAAGAAGAAATTAGAAGTTTATATTTGGGCCACCACGCCTCTTAACCCTAAAAATAGACCAAGGTCCAATGCCCCTGGTAAATCATTTCAAATATCTATGCTCAATCCTTGATGAAACCGCCAACTTAGATGCCGACATAACACAAAGGGTAAACTCCGGCTGGATAAAATGGCGATCGCTGTCGGGTGTACTCTGTGACCCTAAGATGTCAATTAAAACCAAAGGGAAAGTTTATAAAACTATGACGCGGAATGCTGGACTACCAAACAGGATCATGAATCCAAACTCCATGTTACGGAAATGAAAATGCTGCGATGGGATGGTGGTGTAACTAAACTGAAAGGATCAGAAACGAATATGTGCAGACAGCTTAAAGGTCAAAGCTATAGCAGATAAGCTCCAACAAAGTCAGCTTTGGCGGTACAGACACGTAATGCGTCGTGAAGAAGACCACTCAGTTAAAATAGCTCTTATAATTGACGTAGGAAAACAACCCCGAGGACGCCCAAAAGCTACTTGGTAGAGAAACCTTGACAAATTAGCACATTCAATTCCGGCTGATATTATTGACAGAAACGAATGGCGCAAACATATTCAGAGGGCCAACCCCAAATTATATTGGAAGAGGCACGCAGAAAGAAGACATTTCTATAGTGTATACAGCGATAATCGCCGGTTGGTGTCACATAGCCTTAGATTAAGGTGTCCGGGCCTCTGCGTGGCGTATGTTGGCGTCGGCCCATGCCTCCCAAATTACCGGGATATGGATAATGTAGTCAAAAATCATCTTATACGTAGAGGTTATTATACAGTGGATGAATATTTAAATGATGAAGAAAAATGGATCTAGTTGCTTGCTCCTTGTTACTTTAATATGCTTGGGTGAATTTTGTTGTCACTTTGTTTTAATTGTCACATTGATAAAGAGCATGATTTGACTTTTGTAAGTAAAGATTCTGCGTGACGAATAAAGGCCATTCTTTCCTTATAATATCAGAATTAATATTTTATATTTAATCATTCGTTACAAGTATTTTGGCCAATATTTAAGCACATATAGTTTTTACCTTTGTTGTAAGTAGATGCTCCTACTATAATGTACCCATTAAGGCTGATTTTGCTTTATCTCATGTTTCAACTTTTTGATAATACAATTTGCATCAGTCCTTTAACATGGTGTATTTGTATTGTAATTGGCAATTTGAAAAGAGTGGCCGCGAGTTTTTATTGCCAGGTTCTTTTCTCCGGCTTTACCTATTGTTTGCGAACTTGGCATTACATGTACATGTAGAATACGACGTATCACAAGAGTTGTTTTGCATCCTAAGTGAATAAAGAATTTTGAATTGAATTTTTTGAAGGGACTCTATAGTCTCGTGTAATAGAAATACATACATACATAATAATATTTCATTAATTTCAAGCAACATTACGTCACTCATAATACAATCGTATAAAAATAAAATAATTCATAAAAAGGTAAGCTGATATCTAACCTTGAATAGTGCGACTATGGAACCCATGTGAATGGTATTCCAGTGTCATACTGTCGGCAATATATATTTATTACGGTAAACGTATTTAACTGAAAACTATTAATAATTGTCTGTCATTATTAATATTTACCGCAATTCGAGACAAAAGTAGGAAATTAATCATTTTTTCGATGATTATTACTAACCAACGTTCGGCGAGCACTTCCGCCTTCAAATTCTACAGCGATGTGCCGGCCAATGTGCACGCCACCTCTGCAGACACAAAGGGCCACACAAAGCCCCAGCATCCGATGCGCCCGACCGTTCGGGAAATCCCTGAGGTTGGCCAGGCGCGCCACCTGCTTAAAATTCCCTCCGCGGGCCGTGATGAGGGTGTCATCCGCATAACAGACGACCCCTATCCCGAGGGGGAAACCACACCGCAGGGCCCAGTAGCCGATGTTCCACAGGAGAAGCCCCAAGACAGAACACCGCACGAGACGTCACACTACTACACTACTATGTTTATGTTTACCAGTTGTCTGTTTGCCATAGTTCAAGCCCTGCTTAGTTTGGGATCAGTTGACGTTGTATGAGTTGTCCCAAGATATATTAAAATTTATTTATATTTATGGCAACCGATTCTAACATATTGTATTAGATACAGTGTGGGGCGGCACAAAAAAACTAATATAATGAAAGTGGAAAGAGCTCAAAGGGCAGTCTTAATTATAGGCCATTCTCTACCCTTTCTTTATCCTACGAGAGACCTCTATGTTCTATCTGATGTCCGGACAGTCCGGCACCTTAACATCTTTAATACTATCCTAAAACAACATATGTCACTCACATACGATCCATTCCAGACAAAAAAGAGACGACTAAAGCACTGGATTTGCAATACAAACGGCAACCAGTGGTCCTCAGCTTTCTCTGGAAATTTCTTCCATCAATGCACAACAGGTGGAGTAAGCAGCACCGCCAATAAATTTTAGACGTCTATACTCAGCTAGCCGTTTCCTGTGTAAAGTAATTTGTAATATTTCTCATCCCCTTGTTAAAAAATGTAAGCCTGACACCGAGTTACTGGAACCATAAAGAAACCCCACCTAAACATTGAAGCTTTACGCAATACACAAACCCTGGTAGACAATCCTGGCGCTCCGTTTGACCCAATGGTACTAGCGTGGCTTTTGGTGCATTGGGGGAGGATTATTGAAGCGAGTCTGAGCGATTTTTTACAGATGCATCTACACTGACGGTTACACTGGGTTGGTTACACTGGGGTAGCTATTTACTACCAAAATTGAAAAACTATTTTGACATTCAAGTACCCTAGAAAGTTCCCAGTGTTTACAGGGGAATCAATTGAGTTAGGATCTGACTTTGGCTGATGGTTTATTTAAGATTTGATATTTGGCATTCGGTGGCGATAGAATGGAACTTACAAATTTACTGTTTCCGTTGGTCGGTCATTTGCGTGGTGTTTTATTTATTTACCCGACGTTTTGATAGAATTGCACCGATCGTAGTCGATTCATGTTTGTTTCAAGTTCAAGTCAATTCGATCGAAACGTCGCGTAAACAAAAGGTTCGTACCTTTAAATAATTCATGCGCTTAGTCCCGTAATTAATCTAATATGATTTTTTTTTTATTTGTAAGTTTATATCGAAGTTGTCGCTTCGGATTATATTGATTATATTCCGGGTCAACAAGTATTATGAATAAATCGTGTAACATAGAATCCAGAATTTACCGATAAGAAGGGATTTTTAATAAAAATCCCTTCTTACCGGATGCTCAGATACATCATATTAATGTGAGGAGAAATAAATATATTATTATTATTAATAATATTATAAGGTATACGTCCTCGAAATTTCAGGTTTCTGCGATCAGCGGTTTAGGCTGAAATGTTATAGGGCAAACGATTATAAAACTGAATTAAGTTTAACAATATATTATACTTACTTGTCCTTCGTTGATTCGTATTATTTAAACCCCTAGATTACCTACTAATACTGAACTGATTTATATTTTCATTACAGTCTTACAATAGGTCACATTACATTTGAGACATTAGATAAACAAGTAACTGCTTTATAATATCCTGAAATAGTAGTTCTGCGATTAGCCGTAGCTGTTCTACACTAAAAGCTTCTTATATTCTGCTACAACTCCATATAATCTAATACGCGCGTACTATGAAGTTTTCTTCCTGTTCTTACTTAACTTACTCACTTAAGCTTCACAGTAACTCAACAGATGTCTATGAAATCCACCAATAGGACGGCGAAAGCGATTTAACAAAGGTAAAGTTAGCTTCGCGGTCCTTTTGGTGAATTAGAGAATCAAAGGGGAATCAAGCGATTCTCTTGGTTCATTTGACACAACTTTAAATAAATTTCAACAAAACCCATTCCTGATAGCAAAGCTAAGCACAATTTACATTCAGTTTTATAATAAATATGAAAAATGTATTATATAATTGTACAAAAAACCGCGAAAAACTAACATCTTAATAAATAAAGTATATACGGACCTCAGGCACCGAGGGGCGTATTAGTAATACATAAACAACCTTCACTCCAAACATGATTTTACATTCGCATATACGTAAGGACACCTTAAATAACGTACTAAATATGTTAGTAATAACGGACCACGGTCAAGTCTTTGTATTCTTTTTGGTATCTGATCTTGGCTGGGCTGAATCGAGGCCGGCGGGCGCCCGTGCCACCTCGCCGGAAGTGGCGCGTGGGGCGCACGCGACGGTAACTCCACCCCCTTTGCCCCACTCGACCCCTCCCTCCCCTTACCCCACCCCGCTGTGACGAAACATGCAAATTTTCCCGACCTCCTAAGGCCACGATACAGATCTAGGTAGGTGAAAATGCGTTACAAATGTATTTTCCGCCTTCCTGTTCTCTCTAACAAGGTCGAGAGGTGAAAGATCTGGTCCCCTTTGCTGCTATTTCTGAATAATTATTCGAAGTTACCCTAGCATTAACCTTATTTTCGATTATTATGAAAAACGTCGGACATTCAATATTTAGTGACATTAAGAAACCTATAAATTTTATAGGTTTATAATTAGAAACATTACCTAATAAAATTATTTAGGTAAATGTCTTATGACTACGACTATCCAATATACTGAATCCCTGAATTACGAAACTAAAAAAATATGGGAGAAAATAATATGGGTCTAATAGTATCTATATGATAGCGCGAGGCTTCCATATTAACGACATCGACGCGGTCCTAATTCTTTGAGTAGGTATCTCACATCAGTTTATTAGAAAACGAAATGCTAAAATACCAATAGCAACGGTCTGACAAATACATACATACATACATCCAAGTACACTGTAAAAACTGTTTACTCATCGAACACTGACTTTGCTTTTTAATTTCATTTGCTAAATTGCAACACCTTCGACATATCATATCATGTCAGGTCGAATTGTGCCACCATTTTGAATATTGAACTCGCAATTTACTAATAGATTAATACTTTTTTTATAAAACTTTTAGCAATAAATACGCAAAATTTTAGCAAAGGGTGTAATTTCACTAATTTACTTACTTGTATTGCTAAAGTTTCGTAATTTTAATTGCTTATTAGGATGCCAAGTTCTATTAAATCTGATAAACTTTTTTACCGTCACGTTTAGTTTGGCCAAAATTATAATAACTTAAGTATATCTGTTAAAACGCCTTTAAATTTCTATATTGCAGCAGCAGTTGTAAATATCCACTTGCTCTTACCGATTAATAATTTCCAACTAAAGGGAATCTTGTAAACGATTTAATAACAAAATATTTTTAACCACATACCCCTCGGATCCCGTGACAAAGAACTAAATGGGTCAATGCATGGGACATTCTGAGACATCGCTCGCGGGAGTTTGTTTGTAAATCCAGCCGGGCGCAAGCCGTCGCCTTTATTTACTCGAATCATGCAAGAAATCGGCTGGCGCTACGCAACCGTGCCGCAGTCATGCTCCGCCCGCCCACCGACTAACATACTCGGCAAGCTCGAGCCATGGCTGTTCGTGATACCCTGTGTAGTGCTTCGTAATTGTGATACTGTTATGTGACGATGTCTCAGGCTGCCGGCGGCAAGAAAGGCGGCAAGGGCCCGCCGAAGAAGAATCCAGATGAAGATAAAAACCCGCCGGTTAAAGCCGCGGATGATGCAAAAGAAGAGACATCTTCTAACAATGGTGATAAGAAGGAGGTTAAGGAGAATGGTGCCACGGAGAATGTCGTCAAGCCTCCCAGTGCAGGTGTTAACATCCGGGAGGTGGCTGCTAGAATACTCACTCTGGCACAAAAAGGAGAGTGGCCGGCTGTGGAGCAAACCCTCAAGGTTTTGGAGAAGCTGGTGGCTGCTGGAGGCGATGATGCAGTCTCTGTGCCCATGGCAGGAATACTGGATCCGGTGAGCATGCAATATGTTTTGAACTTCAATAATTTCCTACGACTTAGAAAGAGACGATCGTCAACTTCGGAATGAAATTCTTTGGATATCATTCTTCATGCATTGTAGTGATTGTTTATATTTTATGCAGATTTACATATAGATTCTAATAGGTACTTTAAAAATATAACTTTATGACATGATCTGCACCAATCACTTTTTTTTTTAATTTTCTCAATTGTAGTAGTGTTGTAGTTTTGATTCAACTATAAGTTTAAACTACTAAACAGAAATCTTTAGATATTATTGACCTACATTTTGGTAATGAATCTTATAGTAAACTACTGTTGTTTAAACTGAATTTAAAGTATATTACACACTCTCCTTGTTTAAGTTTTTATTCATCAGCGGCCTATGTCCGTAACAAGTACTAAACATTTCAGAAATGTATAAGGAATTTTTACTACCTCCGCATAGTAAATTGTTCCGCTTTCGTATGAAATATTAAAAGAAACAATTAGGCGTATATTTGTTGAATGAAATTACTTATTAGTACAATAGATAAATATTTGCTTTCAAATAGTTTATTAGATTTGGTATATTGATAACTGATGATACTATATATGATTAACTGTCAATATTTTCAATTTCTTTAAATCGTCGATCATAATTAAAACGTAATAAAAGGTAAATTTGCAATCAAATGGATATCAAAGATTTCAAAGCCACCGTCTAGACACCCTTCATACCTGCATTTTGCATTAATGCACCCGAACGGCACATTAAAATTGTTGATTTATGGTTTTGATTTGGCTTACATTATAGCAAAATAACCTTTTTATACGGACTTTCTACTTTATTACACACAAGAGTGGCCTTGTTTTAGTCCAAATTAATTCGAGGTACTATTAAAGATGTCCTTCATACTTTTCGTTAGCCGCGTGGTCGCCAAAGGTCTTTCTTGAAACTGAAACCTTCAACTTTCGTAGTTCACTTAATACTGGCTAGTTTTCCATATAAAAGTAATAAATTATAATATTCAGCATCATTGACGAAGAAAATTCGGTAATAATAGGTATGGCAATAGAACATATCTGTAAAATCAGACCTTGGATTGATCTGTTTAAATCAAAGTCAGAAATACTAACGGATTGTGGTTCAGGACAACTCTAGTATAGAATGAAAGATACCTTAGGGCTAGGTAGACTATGGGTTACTATATTTTTACAAAGCTGATATGAGAGCATGTTTTTCTGAGTACAACATAACGGAATTGCAAATTTTCAGAGATAGAACATAAATAAATTCAAATCTTCTTATTTAGTTACTCTTTTTTCGTAAACATACATGAGTATCAAGATGGATGACATACACGAGTTCGTCATCTCTGTCTGTCATTGTGTACAACAGAACCTTAAGGTCGATCCGGGCGCCGGGTTGCCGGCGACTAGGTACCCGGCGCGAAGTGTATGGCCGTGTACGGGAGCTTTCACACGTTCCGGCTTTAGTCCGTTCGCTATACATCGCCGCCGGGTAGCCGACGACCGGTAACACGGCGCCGGGCTGAACCTGGAACGTGGGAAAAGGACCTTACTGATTAACACAATAACATCATTAAAACTCACGAGTATGTACTTACCACATCATCTACTACTAATTTATACTCGTATGGAAATCTGTAAAAATAACAGCCGTCACTGTCAGATCTAAAAAGTTTGCAATCAATTCAGGAGCCAAAATTAACGCTTTTGGCTTCTCTTTTTAGAGTTCTGTAGCCAAAAACGGAACCCTTATAGTTTCGTTATGTCCATCTGTCTGTCTGTCCGTCCGTATGTCACAGGCATTTTACTCAAAAACTACACAATGAATATTGACGAAATTTGGTGAAAAGGTGTCTTATAACAGCCGCTACTTGGTTATGCACTTAGTTCGAGGGGGGCATTCCACACATGTAGCTCCACAGATGTTTTTTTTCAGCTAACATCAGCGCGTGGCACATGTTTCGACATGTCTTTTAAAAATATTAAAAGGTTTTCAATTTTTTTTGACGTGACATCGTCTTATAAATCGATGACCGGCTGCACTCACGAAAAAATGTGACGTCACTGCTCACGTTCCGGTGATGTCAAAAAGTGTGACGACACCGCTCACGTTTCGCCTGCTCATGTCCACTAAAACTGTCACATGCATGGTTGTTTATTACAATGTAATAAATGTATTGGCGATTGCAGCGACATGCGATATAATAAAAAAGAAATCACAGGCATGGTTGTTTATTCAATGTCATCAATGTTTTCTTATGTCGTTATCACGTAAAATTATCGTCCGTTGTTTTCATCATATGTAGTGTTTTTATTTTTAATAACCGCTACGGAACCGTACTCTGAGCATGGTCCAACTTGCTCTTGCCCAGTTTTTTACCACTACGACGCGCGCCGGAGGTAAACAGGCTTACGGCCCACCTGATGTTAGGCGGTTACCGTAATCTATTTACGCCTGAAACATTAGTGGTGTCATGAATACCGTGTAGTATACCCATATTTAAACCCAATAAAGTGCCTCATTTAGGTCCTGGACCATAGACAGCATAGAGGAAATGAGTTCTAATTTTTCCCGCTGCACCTGTGGTCGCAACGGTATATTTTACGTGTTGCGATTGAAAAATCCTCTAAAAATTGACGCGATAGCATCGGTTTTGATTTCGATTTGCTTCAGTTTTATAGTTTTAATACATACTTATTTACTGTGCCTACTTAATCATTATATAAATTTGGCGGTAGTAGATGCTGAGCATTTTTTTTTTTTTGTAAAAAACAGCAAAAAAAATATTGGTTGTTATTTCATCAGTAACGAGCACTATCGGCACTAACTATAGTTATATCAAAGCTTTTAGAGTGTTATCATTTTTATGCCTAAGTAATTAACTTTCAGTGCGCCACACATACTGTACACGACATTATCTAATCTGTTTCAGATTCAAAAAAATAAGATTTTATTATTTTAGGATGCCGTAACTTTATAGGAACACCCGGTAAATGCATGTCGGGCCACGCACAATGTAGGGTTTCATAGTTGCCCATTACAATAATGCAGTCTAAGAAATGGATTTTCTGTTGTTTTTGATTCATACTTACTAACAAAGTTACCTATAGGTAATAGTTTTTTTTTCAATTAAATTTGTACCAAAATTGTTACCTCTCACTAGGTCGGTTATTACTCGTAAACTTGTAAAGCATACTTAGTAGTTATAGCTTAAGTTTTAATTTCGTTATTTAAACTACTACCCTGTTTTTTTCACATTTCCAAAAGCAACCATTTAGCGGACAGAGGGGAGACACCTCTAACTCTAGCTAACTTGACGCTAACAAAAAATAGTACATTAAAGCATAATAAACGGATCCCGGTCTTCACAAACCCTGAATAATTTTAAAAGACCTATGCAACGCAATCTCATACGATGGGGTAGGTGAGAGAAAAGAGTAGGGGACGTTCCCTAAAAAAATATTTTTCAAGATTATAATTTACCACTTTGTCGGCGTAACTAATATGTATATCATTGCCAAATTACATTTCTAGTACTAAGGGTCTCTGAACTAATCTGGGGAAAGATAGACCGACGCATGGACGGCAGGATAGACTGAAACTATAAGGGTTCCTTGTTTACTACGGAATCCTAAAAATGGAATCCTCACAGGGTCTCTTTGTTATACATCTACGTCTGTATGTCAAGACTCTTTTTCTCAGGAATACGTGGAAAGAGGTCGTGATCCCCACCCAGGATAAAAAATTCTGTGGAGAGCACGATGTTTTATTCTATACTAGCTTTCACCCGCGGCTCCGCCCGCGTGGATGTCGGTTATCGCGATAAAAACTATTCTATGTCCTTCCCCGGGACTCAAACTATCTCCATACCAAATTTCATCAAAATCAGTTCAGCCGTTTAGGCGTGAAAGAGTAACAGACAGACAGACAGACAGACAGACAGACAGAGTTACTTTCACATTTATAATATTAGTATGGATCTAGGTGAAATTATCTATAATATGGAAATATATAAGTATGTTTATCAGTTGTCTGGTTGCCATAGTACAAGTTCTGCTTGGTTTGGGGTCCTAAGATATTATTATGTGTCTTGCCATAACTCGGGACTATAGAGCCCCGATCATTCGGAAGGCATGCGTGGGGCCAAAGCCGACACGTAGAGGCCCGTTAGACACTTTAATCTAAGGTTTATGTGACACCAACCGGCGATTATCGTTACTATGGAAATGTACCCAATGACAACCCCCAGTAAGATTATAACTATTACAAGAAATAGTAACTAATGTGACCGGGGTATGGAGGTGAGATGTTTATGGATTGGTTATCTGGTTCATTGTAAATACTATTGTGCCTGCCCTGCAACACATGGTAAAAACACATGGACAAATGGGCAGGCAGTGATTTTTATTTTAATATCAAATACTAGGTCTGCAAAACTCTTAAAGCAGTGTAAAATCAATACGGCTGTTTATGTCACAAATTTTGATACTCGCAAGTGAGTTAAGATAAGCTAAAAATAACGTTTAATTTATGTTAAGAGCTATGGGTTTAATAATAAAATACATGTTTTTTTTAACAATATTTAATATTATTATATTTTTACATTATTTTACAAGCCTTACGTAAAATTAATTTGAGTAATAGCGTAATAAAAGTTACATTGGCCTGTAAGTTCCTAAGTGACAAAATTAGATTAACATGACTGAAACTAAAGGTTCATTTTCGTGCATCGCGGCCGATCGCGAGTCGCGCGCGGCTTACGACAAGCTACTGACGCGCGCGGCCGATAGGACAATAGTCAGAGTGCGCGCGCAGCCTACGACAGTCGTCGGCCGCGCACGTCTGTCGCAGACCTCGGAAACGGCGCCGTACATTCTCATACTCTGAGTATTGTCGCATCGGCCGCGCGGGTCAGTCGTTTGTCGTAAGCCGCGCGCGGCTCGCGATCGGCCGCGATGCACGGAAATGAACCTTTACAGAAAACCGGTCTATATTCAGCTCTATAGCAGGTCTTGGTTCACCGACCTATGGAAAATACATTTCAGGACGGCTACTGCTATTTAACTAATACTTTGTTTGTTGCTTTCATTTTGTTGTATAAAAGTCTTCTTCTTTATCGTCTTTTTAAGGGTTCCGTAGCCAAAATGACAGAAACGGAACACTCGTAGTCATGTCCGTCTGTCTGTCTGTCTGTCTGTCCGTCCGTATTTCACACGCATTTTTCTTAAAGACTACACGATGAATATGGATAAAATTTGGTGAAAAGGTGTCTTGTAGTAGCCACGATTTAGTTTGATAGCAAAATAATTAAAATAGGGTCATATTATCACATTTAAAATCATACATATAAAAGAAGCTACATTTTTAATCACATAGGTTTTTTCTTTCTAACTATATTTTTTAAATATGGGAATATTTCAGTCACCATTATACCTCATTTCAAAAAAAATTAAAAACAGTCGGCTAAGTAGGTACCTGCGATTATTGAATCATTTGCCCTAACAGCTCCGCTACAAAAATCCACCACGCTTGTCTATTACTTCCCTTGACTAATTTAGTCTTTGAGTATTTTATTGCAATTTGCGAAACAGTAACAAAGAAAGCAACAGACAATAGTTACAATAGTTTTAATGTAACGATGTTTTCCATTTCCTAAATGAGAAACTTTAGACATTATGCG
Organism: Herminia tarsipennalis; assembly: GCA_945859575.2. Taxonomy (NCBI): domain Eukaryota; kingdom Metazoa; phylum Arthropoda; class Insecta; order Lepidoptera; family Erebidae; genus Herminia; species Herminia tarsipennalis. Next base: position 22,780,030 of record OX243834.2, on the reverse strand, counting down.
ACGTCATTATGTGTTTAACCTGCAAAAGGACAGCAGGACAAAACAACACGAATGAAAGTCGTAGAAGCTTGATTTGAATTTACAACGGCGTTATTTGCTTTCTCATTCTAGACCGTAAGCCAGGCATAGATTGACATGACCAAGTTCCTCCCGGGCGAAAACTTGTAAAATGCTTCAGAGAGTTGTATTATGATTATGAAGTTCCGTTAACGTCAGCTGCGGTTCGGTAGGTGGGTTAAGCAGTAGGTAGGTTGTAGTTTTTTCGTAACGTGGCTCCAACGCACGTTACGAAAATAACTCAAATTAATTGATTTGTAATGAGAACAACATTAATTTAATTGAAACATTACAAAAAGATTAAATATCTATCAGTAAGAGCATGCATCATAATGTCGAATAACTTTACATATGGCATTTCCTCCTGGATAAAAAATTGTAAACTGATAGTTATTATGATCCTGTAAGTAATAAACAAAGTCATCTGGCAATATGCCGAGGGGAACTCTTCAACTGGTGCATTTAAATAGGCGATAATATATGCTCCTACGCTACACCCTTCAGGGCATCAACTGACAATCTTCCGACCGAGTCAGCTAGCTATAGCTGACATATTTTTTTATTGACTATATCGTATCAAATGTCATCTGGTAAATCCAATTGAGAAAAAATACCAAAAATATTAATAATCTCTTTCAAGTTCGTGTGACCAGCAAACGTATTATCCACCACTTTATAGTCGGCTGACTTTATTTTTTCTTCAAAATATTGGGTAAGCTATTAATTTGATAATTTTCAAACGGGAGGAAATGAATAAATTTCCATTTATTGCGTAACGTGCGGTGGAGGCTACCGCTGCTTAACCCACCCATCGAATTGCAGTTGACGTTCACAGAGCTTTATGATACAACTATCTGAAGCATTTTACAAGTTATCGCCCGAGAGATTAGCTTGAGGGGTTAACAGGATTGCTAGTAATGTTGGACCCACAATCGCACATTGCTAGTTATCGTTTAAAAAAACTACGAGTTATGATACGGATCTCAGATCGAAAATATATGCCCCGCTATTATGAACGCTAAGAAGCCCATATTAACCGTTAAGTCCTCAAAGGTAACATATTCTCTATACTTACGAATCCAAGCCGTGAAACGAAAGCTTTGCTGCCGACCCGAACCGGACGTGTCTGAAAGAGTTCATATAAACGTACGCATTGTTATTATTTTAAGCCACTGACGGAGCACGGTCCGTTCACGTCCCGGACACGGCTCAAACACGGTCCCGAATGTCCCGATATGTGTAGTTATTATTATTGGTCTACGAAGTCTTAATATCTAAAATAGTTTTAATGCTATTTTAGTTGGGACTTCGTATGTTAGTGATATTCATATTGTCAAACTTCGAATTACACATAGTGCCTAGCGAGTTTAGTAATTACACATATACCGAATCTACGATTATTATTATGAAATACCGAAAATTGTGGGGGAATTCTTCAGTTATCGCAAATGAAAATACACGTTTTCTATCCTCCATCTAATTTAATGTGTGACCCAATATTTTTAAGAACAAACAAAAATTGAAAGTTTGTTGTAAGTTTTTAGTGTTCCGTAGCCAAAATGGCAAAAACGGAACCCTTATAGTTTCGTCATGTCCGTCTGTCTATCTGTCTGTCTGTCTGTCCGTCCGTATGTCACTTAATGACTACTCAAGGAATAACGATGAAATTTAGTGAAAAGGTGTCTTGTCGTTGTCGCTACCTAGTTTGATAGCTAAATAATAAAAATAAATATTTTTAAGGGTGTACATTATTATCTCAATGGTACTGCCCCCCTTAAAAATATTTATGTACCATACATGTAACAGAAGCAAATTTTTTTTAGCAAAGATCATCGTGTGACTCATCATTCGACATGTCTTTTAAAAACATTATAATGTTTTTAGTGAACTTTTTTGATTGAGTGAATTATTTTATTAAATATTAAAATAAATAAATATACATTATGCTAGATTACCCTACGAACTAATTATATATATTGAGTGAATATTTGTAAATAATCTCTCAAAAAGTTGCATAAATTGTGCCCCCCTCTTTAACTTTGAACCGTGTGACCAAATATCTGATGAAATGATGAGATGAAAAAAATCACAAAGGTGTTTTCTTAATAAATACTTTATACTAAAATGATTTCGGACATGATCGGATATACCATCATTGAGTTATTACCAAAAAACTGCGTTTCTCAACAAAAGGGCGCAAGTGTCATGAACATAGCGTATGTTTATGGCACTTACGCTTCTGATTAAAATGCTCTTGCCCGGTTTTTTAAATTTTGTTTGCTTTGCTATATTGTTAAGATCAACATTAGATTTGACTTAATTTCATGTCCAAAATAGAGGCAGAACATTGCTTCATTTTGTAGGATTTATGTAGTTATTCAGGTTCGTGTTCTATATCGAAAGTTAAATTTTGACATTTCGGCATATATTTGCACCTATTTAAACTATATTCTATTATAACTTGGAACCTTATTCACGTTGACTAATGCCGAGCCCTTTCGAAGAGCATCACTAAATTTAACAAATAATTCCAGTATCGCGAGGGTCTTTACATATATACATCACCACGGACCTAAAGTAGGTACTGTTAATAGCAGTTTGCGGATCACAAAAAATGCCGAGCCATGTGAGCATCGAACCCACAGTCTCTAGCACAGCAATCGTACCTACGTAATGGTGTACATCACCAAGGCAGTGAAGTTATGACCATTAAGATATTCACTAGTACATTATTATCTCAATGGTGTTGGCAGACGTGAAAGAGAAGTAGTGCTCTTTGTAACGATAAGAATCGGATTTGATATAAGCACAATCAAGCTCACATTTTCATAATCTCATAACAATCCATATGATATCTTACTGCTGGGCACGGGTCTCCCCAGATAACCTACTTATTGTAGATCCTGGGGGTAATTGGCATAATTGCCACGCTTGGCGAGCGGGTTGGCGATCGCAGTAAGGCTTTAAAGTACGCAGAGGACGCTGCTGCCCGACCTCCGGCATGACATCCCTTAGTCGCCTTGACGACACCCACAGGAAGAGATGGGGTGGCTGCCTTTCTGGCGCAGTGGGAGTATATCCGACTACTACACAAGAGGTCGTGGGTTCGATTAAATAAAACTTTGTGTGATGAGCATGATGGTTTATTCTGTGTCTGGGTGTATTTATCTATAATATGTTTGTATTTAGAAATATATAAGTACGTTTATCAGTTGTCTGGTTTCCACAAGTTTAGTACAAGCTCTGCTTAGTTTGGGATCAGATAACGTTGTGTGAGTTGTCCCAAGATATTATTATTATTATTCATAAGCCGGTACCACACGGCCACATTGGTTTAGGTGAATAAGGTCCCTGTATATGTCAAAGCCCTGATATTACTTAATATTATAAACCCCGAGTCGTGAGACTAAAGGCCGCTGATGATACATCCATCAATCCAAATGGAGTGGACGTCTTCCCAAAACTTATCGAGAATGTCAAAAACGTATTCCATTTGAATGGACGTCGTCCAGTTTTGGAATTCTAAACGGACGTCGTCCAGTCCAAGTAGACGCTATTTGGAAAACGTCCGTAATGAGTAGGCAAATCAAGAAGCGTATAGTAATTGTGTGAGTGATGTCTCGCTTAATCATAATCAAAAAAGAATAAGACGGTCTCGCAAAATGTTAAATAAATTCAAATTTGTTATCTTCCCTTCTTCAGTAACATATTTATAGTGGTGACACCTGTCTTACCACCTCCAAATAGAAGAATAGTTAATGGCGTCATAACTTTTCTTATACCCATTGGGATTGCGTCCATTCGGAAGTCTCCCATTGACCACCTTTACATTTGATTATTCGAAATGGATAATGAATTTTCAAAAAATTAAACTAAGAACCATTCCAATTAAACGAGCTTTTTATTAAAAAACATTCAAATACTTTTGAATAATCAGAAATATACTTGTAAAACTCCAACACTCTTCCTTTTGCGTCAAAGGTTAATAATAAAAAAGGCTAAACAAACCTTTGATTCAGAAAATATATCACCTCCTCCCCATTATTGCTGGCATCATTTAAAAAAATATGATGTTCCGATTTATATAAACAGTATTGTGTGCACGGCAATTTAAAGGGGAGAAATAGAGCTCAGTTTTTGTAGCTCCTGAGTTAGGGAGGAAGGCTGTCTGTTCGATACCTTGGCAACGATCGCGTGCCTGCCAGTCGCACAACGAGACATCTTTTTACCTTTTTACTGCCTCTACAAGGGACTGTTTAGAAACGGATCGATCAGAACTATTGCCATATATGATTTGTTTTGCTATTCGCGTGAGATACGCCGCTTTCCATTTTGAATTGTTGAATCTAAATAAATCAATAGTCTTGTTGGAGTTTACGTGGCAGCTACTTCCTTAAGAGTGAAAGTTGTTTTGTGTCTGTTGGTTTATTATTTACAAGCAAAGGGCAAAAGGAGACTACGTATTATATACAGCCCCGGTTTCCGCCGGAAGTCAAATATGGAAAACACTTATTAAATAGATTTACATCCCTAGTTCAATGGCAACCGAGCAGATCGACATATCTGCGAGGTTAAGCAACGTTACCTCTGTCGGTCCATAGATGGGTGATCGTTTTCAAACATTATCACACCCTTCCGTGCTTCGGAGAGAACGATAAGTCGCCGGTCTTGCGTATAATCTCTTTCCGGTCGTGTCGGATTTCCGTCCCATCGGACTATGAAAGTGAAGGAATAGAGAGTGCGCTTATGTCTGCGCATACACTTGAGCACTATAATATCTCCTGCGTAGTTGGCTAGTCTCTAATGAGATCGGTTAGAAAGACCATCATTATCTACTCGTACCTACATATCATTGAAACGTTAGGATTTTAGTAAGTATTTTATATAAGACATAACTATCTTTAGTTATCTTTTTTTTTCATTATTTATTTAAGGGGCTTATGATTAAAACATACATGACAGTCCCATTATAACTTAAGCATACATACAAACTTATAACAAATTCTTAACTAATATAATATATTTACATCATATATTTCATTATATAATTCACAAAGTAATCTTGCTTCTTCTGATGACGGGTTAGCCAAGACGGTTTGTATTAAACCTACTTCTTTACGATTCCAATTCATATAATTCATCAGCATTTCTCTCGGATCTCTGTTCTTACACACATTCCATCAATATGTGTTAAACATCTTCTATTTGGTTACATGTTTAAGGAGCACAACAACCGGGCTATAACAATATTTAGTCCCGACGCAAAAAGGGAGATCATAAACCTATAAATAATAAAAACAATAAGTAATCAAAATAAATAATAATAAAGATCATACGGAAAGGGAACAGTAATGAAGATGAAACCACTGAACGTGTCGTAATCACTTCACTAAATAGTATAAAACAAAGTCGCTTTCTCTGTCCCTATATCCCTATGTATGCTTAAATCTTTAAAACTACGCAACGGATTTTGATGCGGTTTTTTTAATAGATAGAGTGATTGGTGAGGAAAGTTTATAAGTATAAAACATCCATTAAATAGTGGAGAAATAAGGAGCGGAGCAGCAATAAGAAATGTTGCAAAAACGGGGAAAATTTACGCAGACGAAGTTGCGCGGGTCAGCTAGTTAATTATAAATGAGTCTCGGTGACCATTTTTTTTTTTTGCTTTATATTATAATGTTATAGTGTGCATTTGTGGCATTTGTGTCTTTTTTAAGAATAAATTATTAAACTAAAAACTTTAAGCAAGTTACTGGAGACACCTTAAGACCTGTTTATTAAACGGGAATTAACCTGGGCTGTCGAAGTAGCCTGGTCGAAACGTCAAGCAATTTTAAGGTAAGTAATGCGCGTTAATTCCCGTATAATAAATAGTTATAATGTTAGTACCTGAAGACCTGGACCATTAAATATAGTTAAATACAGTTGTAAATACTTTTCAGTAACGTGAGCTTCTGCATACGATTTAAATATTGTTGGATGTATCGCTAAGCCTGTTTTGACAATTGGTTTTTTAAGGAGATACCTAAATAGGAGACGAGACGTAACGACGTCGTCTTACAGGTATCTTCATAAAAATGTTCACACTAGAGGATAAAGGAATGGTGGATTAACGTATGACGAACGTACTGACACACCACAAAATGCTTTAATAAATTTGCAGGTAGATTAAATACGCACATTACCATGGAATGAGGAAACTGCCTTTGGTTATGGACTATGTTCTTTCTATCTCATTTTACTTTGACCTATAGTAATTAAAATACAAGGTTGACCCTTAACCATTCAAGTGTACAAGATATTCTATTTTTGGCTTACGATTGCCGAGTGGAGGTAATGCTTAATTAAAGGTTTAGTTAATAGTCCCCTTGGTTGGCGTGAGCTAAGTGTGCCAGACGGCGATCGCCTGCTTGCTCTGCTTCGAAGGTAATGTTCAACGATAAAAACTGAATCTATGAGTAATTCCTGAAAATGTACATAAATGTATGTATGTAGTTACACCATGTCAATAGTTGTGTAATAATGTTGGCATTCAGATTCTACACCATTTGTTAAACAAAAAAATACTTGATATAATTATACGTTCTTGAAATTAAATTTAAAGTGTCTAATATATCCGTGGAATAATTATATATACTTAATTCACTAAGTCCTACAAACATCGCCGTTTTTTACATCCATAGTTTTATGTTAGGTATGTAATCAATAGATGAAATAAGCTTAGCAAACAAACTTCAGCAATATTTTGAAGTCAAGCTTATTTTTGAAGTAAAAAAAAGCATAACGATGAATAGTCTTCGAAAACGTATAAAATGAACGAAATAATCAAGCGAAATGTAGCCCTAATATCGCAACTCGTAGCGACAAATCAGCTTTTTGTGGTCACCTACATAGCTGAACACTAAAAAATTATACTTCAACTCAGCAATAAATCCAGCAATCAGGACAGGACAACTCGTCGATAACCACAGGGTTACTTCGAAGGCGGTGAATGTAACGACCCTTATTTCCGCCTAAGGGCGATATTCTTACAAACCCCCGTCCTACATAATTTTGGGTGTAAATCGAAATATAAGCCGCGAACTGACCATTTCTGTGTCAAGGCTAGAAGCAAGGAGTTTTGCGTGTTGCCCTGGCCGTTACTTGGTAATCGATGGGAGATTTTCGACCTTGGTCTACCACATCCTTGGGTATTAGTGACCTGTCTAATACTTAGAAGGCCACTGGTGTTTGAATGCCGTTAGGAATGAGGAAAGTTTGGTGGTGAGGCTCGTAAAATACTGGAATTCTTCAGCGTGTTAACATTTCCTGCGGTGTTATTTGGACGGTTGTAAAATGGGTTCTTGGATATTTTATTTTGATAAGAGAAGTATTTTCTGAGAATTTATTCTTCATGAAATTAGTTGGGAATGTGTTCAGCGTCAAAGTAACTGTTGGTTCAAAGTACAAAATGCTATCTTTGATGAGCATAAAATGGGATCTGGTTTTCAATTCATTCATACTTTTCCACAGTTATTCTTTTGTTAGAGCATTGATTTTATCTAGAATATAGAATTTACACAAAAATGTGTCCCATTCCCGTACGATCAATAATATGCTCCCGTTACACATTTATTATAGAATACAACAAGGTAGCCTTTAAAATTATTCCAATTTTATAGACCAGCGGTCTATGTAACTTACTAAGCTCTAATCTTTTACGAATATGTCCTTATACAAACGTATTTATATGTATGTGAATTCATTCTCATTACACAATCACGACAAAAGTTTTCACACAACTTGAAAATGTAATTTACTTTAACATAAAAACCTACTTTTTAGGGTTCCATAGCCAAAATGACAAAAACGGAACCCTAATTGTTTCCTCACGTCCGTCTGTCTGCCGGTCTGTCTGTCCGTCCGTCTGTCACAGGCATTTTACTCTGAGACTACTCAATGAATATTGATGAAAAGGTGGAAAGGTGTCTTGTAGTAGCCGCTACTTAGTTTGATAATTAAATAATAAAAATAAATAGGGGCAATCCATACATGTAACAGGTAACATAAAACATTATAAGGTATTTTTGAAAATAATCGCTCCGAAAGTTGCATAATTGTGTACACCCCCCCCCCCCCCCCCGAACCGTGTAATCAAAAAATATGAAAAAAATCACAAAGGTAGCGCATAATCAGTACTTTAAACTATAAATTAAAGTGGCGTAAGTGCCATGAACATACGCTCTTCTGCTGATGCAATTATTCAGGGCTGCGGAACCCTACACTGAGCATGGTCTGACATGCTCTTGCCCGGATTTTTTTCTAAGTTCTTTCTGTTAGTCTGTCAGTCTGTCTGTTACCTTTTCACGTTTAAACCACTGAACTGATTGAGATAAAATGTTGTATGGCGGTAGTTTAGGGTAAGGACATAGGATAGTTTTTACCGGGATAACCAACATACACGCAGATAGAGCCACGAGCGAAAGCTAATATCTTATATAGGAAGCCGGTTATAATTTTCGCCAAAGCGCCGAATTATATCGGTATTTCAGCAAAAACAAAAAGTAATAATGTAGAATGGTTCTCTGTGTACCTAAGTCTAACAGAAAAGTGTGGTTAAATTCAAGGATTAATAAGTACACATTTTATCACTTGTTTAATCAATTAAAAAGTAAAAATGGTATTCTACAAATTACACTATGGATGTGTAAATGATGCATGAAATGCAATACTTTTAAGATAAGATAAGTTCTTTATTTGCATAAATACATTAGGGTAGAGCCACAAAACTTTTTTTTCAATTTGAAAGTTCCTTTATTATTAACTAGCTTTCGCCCGCGGCTCCGCCCCCATGGATGTAGGTTATCGCGATAAAAACCATCCTATGTCCTTCCTCGGGACTCAAACTATCTCCATACAAAATTTCATCTAAATCGGTTCAGCTGTTTGAGCGTGAAAGCGTAACAGACAGACAGACAGACAGATAGAGAGACAGACAGAGTTACTTTCACATTTATAATATTAGTATGGATAGTATGGATTGATGTTCCATATTCTTAGAAGAGCACATGAGGGTTCAATATAGAGAAAGTCATAAAATTGGGTTCACACAAACAGGTTTATTTAAGGCACCATTATTATCCATTTCACAATATTTTAATTTTATATTACAATTGAAAACAAAGAAAAATATGTATTATTCAATGTATAAAGTATTTAATAATGCTCGGAGTTACAAGATTGTTTATAAACTTCTCCGGCGATGCGCTGAATGAAGCTTTCATATAGAGTCATTGATTAAACATACAAGAGATATAAAAATAAATCCCTCCACCCTAGTATACACACAATGGCTTGCCAGATGTCATATACATACCTAATTACGCTATACACTACACCAACCAGTGTTAAAATTGGGCCCCATCACCGAGGACTACAAACAATCAAAGTTTTACCGGTTTAATCCCCGCTCGGATCATCACATTGAGTGATCAACAAATGATTGTTCCTATTTTAAGTCAATTATCTGTATGTTAAATTTAAAAGTTATACTTTAAAATTTTAGAAGTTATACTTTTAAAAGTTATACTTTTAAATTTACGCGTTGCATTATGCGGTCGAAACGTCAAGCATATAAAGTTTACTTTACCTAGTTTAAACGCGTTTATTCCCGTGTCAAGTTGTGTGATCTGCATCTTCATAAGGTCTTCGGCGACACAACCATTATTATCTACAATAAAATATAGGCTACCAGCGGCTCGCCCCGTAGTTTCCTACACCATCTATATACATAATATTCATTTAATATACATTTAAACGACCTGGAAGAAATTAACTGAATGATAGCAAAAACCGCATTAAAATCCTATGCGTGGTTTAGAAGATTTAGTGTACATAGGGACTGACAGCGAGGAGCGACATTGTTTTATAAAGTATTATATAGGTACTAGAAACAATTTAACATTATTTTTGAGTATTTGTGAAAGAAGTATTTGATTGGTGGTCATTGCTAAGGGAACATGCAATAAGTTATGTTTTTCAAAGTCAAAGTCACATTATCATTTTACATAGAAGTATTCACCATAAATCAATATCTAACCGTGGTTTAGAACGTTGGTTCTAAGACTTCAGGGAACGACAGTACGTAGGTAACTAGGTATTTAGAAGTAATAAATTAATTGTGGTTTAAAAATATACTTTGTCTTTTTCTACACAAGTTTATTGTCAATTCCCTCGTGTATAAGACTGTTGTGGGTTCAATTTACAAACGGAATAGGGCTTTGTGAGATTCATAAATGGTTTCAAATCTGGGTATACTTTGGGTTCCTTAACTGTATGTTTACAAAGCCAGTTTCCCACAACACAGCACAAGACGTATCGTGGGAAACATTATAAACAGATTTTTCTAACTTGAAATAACCTCGCATCCTAGTTTAAAAAAAATAAGTAGGTATTGTAGCTTTATTGCAGTATAATGTTCTTACTAGACCAATTCTGGTATGCGCCTATTTTAAAACAGTTATCGTTTACAAAATCTAAACGGCAATGATGTAAAAATCTTGGCAACATTCCATTAGTTTCAGTTGTTACATGAAATTTTGTAGAAAGTGAGGCTCATTGTGCAATGCTCTATGATGCACTGTTACATAACTTTGATTAATAAACGACTCCTTGCCTGTTGGTCTAGTGCTAAGCCAGAGGTCGTAGGAAAGTTTTATCCTTAGCCTACTCAGGATAAAACTTTGTGTGATGAGGACGACGGTTTATTCTGTGTCTGTGTCACAATTGTATAGTATAAATGTCAGTTGTTTGCTTGCCATAGAACAAGCTCTACTTAGTTTAGGATCAGATGACGTTGTGTGAGTTGTCCCAATAATATCAACCCATTTGATGTCCCACTGCTCGGCACGAGTCTCTCCTGTAGGATCGTGGAGGTATTTGCTATAAACACCGCTCTTGGCGAGTAGAGTGGCGATCGCAATAAGGCTTTAAAGTACGCAGAGGACGCTGCTGCCCGTCCCCCGGTGTGACATCCTTTAGTCGCCTTGACGACACCCACGGGAAGGGGTCGTACTTCTCATAAGCCGGTACGACACGACATTATATTATTATTAGGTACTTACAGTTCGTAAAATATCTGATCTATGACTTGACCTCTGTATCGCTTTGTCAAACTAACATGTTCTAGGCACTTATAATTTACTCAATTGGGACAAAAAATTATCAACCAACTTCAAAAAGGAGGAGGTTCTCAATTCGTCTGTATGTAATTTTTTTTTTTTTGTATGTTTGTTCACCGATTACGCTAAGACGGCTGGACCGATTTGAAAAATTATTTTTGTATTTGAAAGGGCATACTTCCAAGTTGGTCCCATTGTCATCCGATCACGATCTGATGATGGGATCCTGGAGAAATCGAGGGAACTCTTAAAATAACAAAGGCACACCTACAGTGATTTAGGTATATTTCATAGTGGTTCGTGCATTTACTCTTAAAAAACACCAATTGGTGAAGTGGACTTGATGATGAAGACATCAAATGACGAGCAGACCTATTCAATATTTCACAGTTTGCGATTCAGTAACTTTAATATGGTATTGAGTAGCACTTTATTCTCGTTATACTACTATTACACAATGTAATAGAGCTGATAGTGAACTCCTCAACAAAAAACGGCCCTGCATCAGGGCAAGCAACATTTTGTAAAAGGATTTGAGCAGTTGACATAAGTCTATTGTAACTTAAGTGAATTACATACCAACCCACTAAAAAGTGAAAAATAAAAAACTTTTTTACAAAAAAATATTACCGACTTCAAAATTAAATACAAGGCAACTAAAAAGCAAAAAATAATATACCTGATAACAAAAACAAATAAACATTTTGAAGTTGGTGCCGAATAAAACATAAAGACTACTATTTCATGGCACCAACTTCAAAATGTTTAATTTGTTTTATTTTGTAAAAAAGTTTTTTATCACAATTTTGGATTTATCACAATCCTACCTATTGCCATCGAAAATTAGTAATTCGGCAATGAACACCCAACTCGGTATAATGAAAACCTAAGTAATAGGAGGTTAACAATAATGTAAAAATTGTATCTAGGTATTGATTTTTTGTAAAAAATTACGATTCTTCCGTTATTTTTCAGTTTACTCGTACATCAATAACGCGTGTAGGTACTAAATAACTTATAAAAATATCGATGGAATATAAAAATAAACGGATTTGAAGAAAAAATGGCTAAGTACAATTAAATACAAATACCTATCTAACTATTCCCACGGCATGCATTCTAGTAAGATGTTGAACCCATTTTTTTTGGCCACTTCCTCACTATTTCAGCATAAAATTGGAATGTAAATGAATGTCGACTTTCATATAATTATGTAGAATACATTCCTTTGCGTTTAAATTAGGTAGGTATAGCTGCCACCCTTATGAATGAACGAAACGATTTTTTTATTGACTTATTTCAGTTGCCATAGGGTTCATAATTTGTTGATGATTAAGCTTTTGTTGAGAAACGCAGTTTTTCAGCAATAACTCAATGAAGGTATATCCAATCATGTTCGAAATAATTGTAGTATTTCCTAAGCGCTACCTTTTTATTATTTTTATATATTTTTGGTCAAATGGTTCAAAAGATATGGGGGGGGGGATAAGGGACATAATTTATACAACTTTGGGATCGATTATTTCAAAAATATTCACTTAAGCAACAAGTTTATTAGAAACCATAAAATGTTTTTAAAAGACTTGTCGAACGATGTGCCACACGTTCATGTTTGCTCAAATAAATAAAAGTTTAAAAAACTAAAATAAGACACGCTTTTGTAAATAGCTGTACTAAAAAGTTTATTTTACCACCTTGGATGTTGATTTTTCAAAAACACCGAAATATGTTGTCTTTATTTTAAACCAATAAGCCATATACGAAATTCCACACACGTAACTTCAAAATTGGTAGAGTTTCATATAAACTTACAACCACTATTTTACCCTCTTAGGGGATGGATTTTCAAATATCCCTTTTTATCGGATTGTATTGTCATCGGTCCGTGATAAGTGTGCGAAGTTTTTATTTTTATTATTTAGCTATTGAACTAAGTAGCGGCTATTACAAGACACCTTTTCACCAAATTTAGTCAATATTCATTGTGTAGTCTTTGAGTAAAAGCTTGTGACATACGGACGGACAGACAGACAGGCAGACGGAGATGACAAAATTATAAGTTTTTGCCATTTTGGCTACGGAACCCTAAAAATGAGGTTCTTATTTACTTTCTTTCCACACCTTTTTTCTCTTAAATAAAATGTCAGAATTGGTCTAGTGTTCAAGTTTTGCGCTTAGGGAATCATTTTTATCTTCATAAATAAGTAGGAATATAGGTATAACTGCGAAACTAGGACATCGTTTATTTGACTTTCAAGGTTTTAATTTCGAAAACCTAAACTAATTTTGTAAAGAAACAATCATGTCAAAGTTTGACTGAGTCAATTATAATTTGATGTTATGTATTATGCGTGTGTTGAAAAGGGAGGTTTTTTTTCAATTATATGAAAGTTTGATAGAACTAAGTAAGCGAGTCAAGGACTATGCAAGGTCAGTGAAGGGGGGAACAGGCGAACGCACACTTGTGGAACATACATTCTATAACTTTCAGAATAATACTCACAATAATAAAATGGTGTTGCTGGTGGGACAGGTGCCTTACGTAAAAAAGTTTATTTCACTACCTGATTGCGCCAAGAGGAGTAATGTATTTCAAACGTATGTATGTCCATTTCTTTAAAACGGTCAGCCCAAAAGGTTTGACGAACTTCATCATGTGAGGTGGCATTCTGGCATTGGATTCACGTGACAATAATATAAGCTGTATAATAAAACGCCCGGAAATAATATAAGCTGTATAATTTTTTACAAATTTCATAAAAAGCAATTAAAAAATATTAAACTGACTTCAAAAATTAACTAAAAATAATGAAATAATATATTGTTTTAACCAAAACACCCAAAACATTTTAGTTAATTTTTGAAGTCAGTTTAATTTTTTTTAATTACTTTTTATTTGTTAAAATAATTTGTCGTTAATTATAATGATTTAGCTTATTGTCCAGATCTAGTTACATAAATGTTCAATATTAATATTTGGTAAAAAAGGAAATATTATAATTATGTATTACACAGATAAACAATCTCACACTGGCGACTTTGACCAATACCTTACATTTTTTTGTTCTTATTACAGCATATATTTAATCTCTTACAAAGGATATACACCACTTTAACATCTCTAATAACATTAATTATATACCTATGTAGTAGATAGATATATAATATATACTTAAAACTGAAAAACCTAATAGGTAGGTACCTGTTATAAGTACCTAAGTATATCAAGAGGCGCTTAAAAAAATATTTTGATATCCATTTACTTCCTAAAGAAATCTTCATTTCATCAACTTAATCATCTATCTAGAAGTTATCTTAATTTATACCTGAAACATCTGTTATCTACAAAGATTATAAAACTTTAAGTAAAAAGTGATCACAGCAAGTTGAAAAGCGCTCGGTGTCAATATGACAGCGTTGATGTCTTTCAGATGAACAGAGTGTCGGGCGGATGTTCTGTAATATGGATGTATGTAGTTTGTACTAGGAGGGAACTCTCTTGGCGCGCACTTGTGATTGGGTTAAAAGATATTTATTTTCAAAAAAGACAAGAAGTCACATTTATTAGAACATCGTTTACTAAGTAAATTAGGTAATCATTCATTTCACAGTATTTTTATATTTGTAGCCGACTCTGAATATTTATAGAAAATAGATTATAGAACGTAATATTACTGTACTTGAAAGTACGAATAGTTGCATAGATGTGTTTTGGTACTTTAATTAATTACATGCATCGGTAGGTATGTTAAGTATTTGCTGCAGCTAGTACCTATCCACGTAATATACCTATTAATGTAATGTTGCAACTCGTAATATATAAATGAAATTTAATTATTGTTTTTTCTAGATGTGTTACTTTTCGAAATTAAAAGGCTACTTATTACTAACACAAAGTTAGACCATATAAAATTCCCTGTATATAATTGAAACCGCCCTTGAGATAACAAACGCATGTTTTGGGAAATGTCGTTATTTTGACACTACTAAGTTACGAACATTTCAATTTTCAATAGAAAATAAATTTCTTTTTCATGGTTAGTTTTGTGTTGAAGTATCGTTTCTGAAAAAGCATACTTCTTCAGAAACGATACAGTTACGCCAAAGAATAATCCAACCATCAATTGTATAAAAGCTTTTTCTGGAATTGAGTTCAGTTCGCGCGGCGAATTCTCCTTTATGTCTTCTACCTAATGAAAACAGGTGCCACAAAGTGGTAATTTGAGTTTAGAAAAATAAAGAAGTCGTTTGGAGCCATATCTGCTAAATAAGGTGGTTGCTCGATAGTATTTGTTGAGTTTTTGGTACAAAATTCGTTCACAATGGTGGCCTTGTGCAAAGGTGCAATTTCGTGGTACAAAATCCAAGATTTTCCTTTCCACAAATCTTGCCTTTTTCGTCGAATTTGCTTAAACGGCGCATAACAATCAAATAATATTCTTTATTTAACGCTAGACCTTCCGGTAAGAATTACAATTGCAGAACACCGCGATAGTCAAAGAAAATAGTTAACATGACTGTGACTTTGGATCGACTTTGGCGTGGTTTTTTCGGTTTTGGTTCAGTCGGAAGCACCATTTCGAAGCTTGTTGACTAGTTTGCATGTCAAACTCGTAAACTCATGTCTCGTCGCCAGTAACAATGCAGTCAATCATGAATGTTGGGTCAGAATTGAGTTGTTTTAGCATGTCCTCGGCGTCTCTTATGCTATTGAGATTTCGGAGAAAATTCAGGTCTTTCGGGACTAGCCGAACGGCAATATGTTTGATAATCAATTGATTATTTAAAAAGGTTCGGTTCGACTCGTGAGATTCAAAATGTTCAGCGGCTCAAACTTGAATGAGGATTTTTGAATCACCATTTCCTTCAGTTAAAGATGTTGATGGTCTACCAGAGCGAGGAAAATCTTCCATCACATCTGGTCGAGATGTGATGGAAGATCTTCCTCGCTTTTGAACGTTTGGTGCCACTCAAAAGTTTTTAATAAAGTCGATTCACCGTAAGCATTCTGTAACATTTTCTGGGCCTAAGAATACAAAGTTCGATTAGCGATGTAAAATTTAAGACAAACTCCTTTCTTTTTTTTTTTAAAGACGAATGTTTGTTCGGTGTTTACTTCCATTAAGATATTAGCAATACGCACTAGATATGAACTAACTAAAAACAACGCTGTATTTAATCTAAATAACAGATGCAACTTAAACTTCCCGCCAAACTGGAAAACAGTTCTGCCAGTCAACAACAAAATATCGGAGTTCGAACCCTAAACTAATCATCCATTCCCTAAACTTTTTTGACTGAACGCAAGTTGTGACAATAAATAGTAAAACTAATAGAGTATTTATTCATTTATTTCCACTTGTTTTACTGTCCTTTTCCACAGTTCTACCATAGAACTAATAGGATTTTTTATTCCCACTATTACTATATTTCGATATGGTTCAGAACAATAGAAGTAGTGACACTTATTTCCAACTAATTCTACTCTGAGATATCTAATTGTGTAAAGTTAACAAAAGCTAAATCTGAAATTATTGTTTTTTTCATTACCGCACCTCGCAGCCTCGTTATCTGCCGTTCGTTAGATTAGTGATCAATTAAATGGAAAAAAATAGCGAAGATACTATTAATCTACGTACCAACTTGAATTGACCACGTGACATACATATTTCAATTCCACACAAAGTCACATTCGAATGTTGATGTCGTTAATGGAAAAGTAGGTATACTTTTCCATTAATGACATCACTATTCGAATGTCACTTTTGTCACGGCCCTCGATAGCTAGGTGATACATATTTTTTACCGAATTTTATTGAGTTATAAACATGCTTATGATAGCTTGCCAATCGAAAAGTTTTCATGGCTTTTTTAAATTTAATTATTATATTCCATGAACAGCAGGCGACTATATACGATTATTTTTGTAATTAAATTATCTTTCTTTCGATACCATTTTTATACATAGCTAAGTAGGTACTCAGATCGGTGTAGCTATCAACAATCTGCACCTACATAATTCTATTTCACATCACCCAAAGGTTAGTAAAGGATGGTAGAGAAAGCGTTTAGTATTAAGTCCGCCTTTGTACATTATTTTTGTGAATAACGTAAATAAATAAATAAATATTGACTTACTTGTCATTACTTATTTATTTATCAGTCTCATACCTGCTTGCCAAGTAGCCATAAACAGAAATAAGTAGACAATCCTACTAAAACTTATTCTACATGTTAAAAACTACCAGTTTAAACCAAATTTGTTAGTTTTTCGTAATTTAAGAAGACTTTCCTGTGAAGTGAATCAAATATTCTCAGGGAATCATTGCTTTTTATCTCTTTTAAAATGTGTGGTCAACTTTAAGCAACCCACAATGTAATTGTAAACCGAATTGTTTTTCTAGAACTTAGATTATGAACGAATAATTAAAAACATGATGAAAAGTTGTAAAGCTATAACCTAAATTTCTATGTAGGTATATGGATTCATTATTATGTTTATTAACGGTTCTGAATTTATACCCAGACCAAAGATGGTCTTTGACCTACACTATGACACATTTAAATCCATGACGTATCTGTATTATAGTCACTCATACATTTGACAAAAGGTTGATTCATCAACATGACTAACTGTTATCCAAAAGGCCCTTTACTCCAATTAAACTGAATTTAGTCACCACTAACGCCATCTATCAAATTATGGTTGAATCACTCGCCGGATATGAGCAATCCGGAAGTAAGTAAGGAGGTTAGTGTGATGAGTATTAATCGACTAAAAGCCTTCGAACTCCGGATATTGCTACCTAAAGGAAATTGTTATGGCCTGGATTCCAGGACAAAAGGAAATTGGATAAAGACCAATCTTTTCGTATATTTTTTTACAATAGAAAGGTCCTGAATGCTTAATACCTATTGTTAATATCTCAACTTCTAAATATATATGGCCTATTGGTCTAGTAATTAGTTACCCTGACTGACCAGGATAAAACATAGTGTGAGTTGTCCCAAGATATTATTATTATATATTAACATATATATATATATTAATACCTAATAAGTAATACAGTGTAGGTAGTGTGACGCGTATGTATGTTTACAAAACATTTTTTTTTTTTGTATAAAACCGATTTAAAATGTCTACAGTTTGGATAAAACGAGAGTATATTAATCCAAGATTGTCTAGCAACAACCTAAACTATGCCACGTAATATAATAATAACATTTATTCTACAAGTTAACTGCGAAACGAAACGATAACTTTACGATAGAAATATCCATCGTGACATAGATCTTAGAAGTACCTAATACAGACATTACGCTATGACGTCATTAGGAAAATTTGTTTCGCGTGCCTCATATCTCTAGGGTTGTCTACTTAATCTTCTTATCATGGCAAATTCAATGGCAAACACAAACTGTGTTCGTATTATTGCAGTTAGTTGCAGTCCAGAAAGAGGCCACGTTAATTGGACTTTAGGTGGCTGCCATTAGATTAATCTCCAAGTCTAAGTACGAGTACATGTCTCCTACAAAAGCCTGGGGTACTTCATTTTGGTATTTTTTGACAGCCAATATGACTTCATACTCTTGACGTATTATAGGATTCCGTACCCGTGCGTACGACTGCAGTGCAAGAGGTTGTGATTCGATTTCTCCCCCCCCCCCCCCCTCCTGACAAAATTTTGTGAGATCTACGAATGTTGCTCCCGTTCCCCCAGTAGGCACAGTTGTTTACGATATACGTTATTTTCACTAACTGCATGAATGCAAAGTCCTATGCGACATTGGGATTGTAACCCTCTGCCGACTCTCGTTGAAAAAAACCTCTCGGAAAAACCTTTCCGGCTGCATAATTAGTGCACGTCGGTACTGGTGTAATAAGACACGTCTTTATTTAATTAAACATAGTAGAACTCTGACTAAAAATAATAATAATTATCTGAATTGTACACTAAATATTTAACAGCAAAGTGATACATAGATACATTGCAAGACATGAATGAATAATAGGTGGCCTAATCGCTTCAAACAAGCTCTTTCAGGCAACCTTTGAATAAATTGAAATACACAAGCAAGAAATAGAGAGGAATAGTGGAGTACTCAAACTTTACACTGTACATATAGAATTTCAATCTATTATACAGTGTAACGGTTGGAAAAGAAGCAACCCTATACTCAAAACCCTGGAAGTTGCCTTTATAAAGTAATAAATTAGACACACAAAGTACGTAATCAAAATACCAACGAAAAAGTATGAGCGAAGACGATTACATTTTGCATTGATTTCATGAAATATAAGGCCTACATTTTTATGTAAAATACTTCAAGCTCATTATTTTTAGCGACTTTTGTTCTTCTTCCTAATTTGTATTATTACATACTAGTTGTTCTCTGTGGCTCCATCCGCGTATATGTTGGTTGTCGCGACAAAATGCAGCCTAGCATCTGTTATACTTCCGTGAAATAGTAATGTTAACACACCGTGTGTCGGTTGAGTGACTTTTGAACTAATGTCTCAAATGAGGAGCGCGAAGGAAGGATTTGGGTGGCACTAATACTGTTATGGCAATAAAAAAAGCTAATAGCTTTCACACATATTTATTTCAACAGATAATATCTGTTATCGAAATATTAGATGGTACCTTCTACTTCTTAGCCACGACTATAGGTACGTGGTTTCTAACATGAACAACAACAGAGTGCGATTTCTGAAACGATCACCCATCTGTGTACTTGACAGTGGCATATTGATTAACCTTGCAAATGTATCGATCTACTCCTTCACCACTGCGTATTTAATGTGCACGGTTTCTTGTTGTTTCATGAATTTAAGTATAAAATTACTTATCGCATGCATAAGCTGATTTATTAAGATTCATAAATTGCAAAGCCTTTCATTTTGTTTTCGCCGAGTTTACGAGAGCTTTCAATCATGGCGGAGGGCTTGTTAAAACTTGCAAAATGATGAATATTAAACAAAAATATATTTTTATAACCAAGTCGTTGAATTCACTCGAAACCCGATATATCTGTATTTTTATTAATACATTTCCATTTCAATTATAATAAAGTAGCTTTAACGTTATATAGCTCCGCCCAATTGATTAAAGGGGATCAATCAGGCGGAGCTATATAATGTTAAAGCTATGTCTAAATCATGAGTTTCCTAAAATATTAGCTTATGTCTACATTTCAACAGAAGTCACATTGTTAAATTTCCGTTGCGTTGATGACTGAGTCAGGAGCGTTTAATGTTGAAATAGATAAACAAATATTTTCACATTATCCATCCAGATTAAAGATAACTATGTGGGACTTACAATCCACACAATGCGCACATTACTAGCAATCTTTTTAACCCCTCCAGCTAAGCTCAATAGCTTGTGATCACGTCGGTAGAATAGTAGTCGGTAGGATTAGAACCCGCGACCTCACGATTGCGAGACCGATGCCTCAGCCATTAGGCTACCGCCGCTGTACGCTGTACCTATGTAATGAATTTTGTTTTTTTCTTATCTTTCATAACGCTATTTATTGATTCTATCACCTGGTGTTACCTAAGCGCATCATCTGTTATGAGCTTCTTGTACTCCAAGACTAGAAAGTACGTATCTATATATATTTATATATAATACTAGCTGTCCCGCGCAACTTCGTATGCGTAATTTTTCCCCGTTTTTGAAACATTTCTCGTCGCTTCTCCGCTCCTATTAGTCGTAGCGCGATGTTATATAGCCTATAGCCTTCCTCAATAAATGGGCTATCCAACTAAAAATTTTTTTCAAATCGGACCAGTAGTTCCTGAGATTAGCGCGTTTAAACAAACAAACAAACAAACAAACTCTTCCGCTAATATTAGTATAGATAACAACGCAGGACGAACTAGTTTTAGTACTTACATGTATAACAAACAATTACATTCATGATACACACAAAAAACTTATTCATACATATTCAAAACAGATATTAACAAAACTGCAAATTCATCTACATTAGTAATAAAAACTTTTTACAAATAACACTATGAGCTAGAACAGCCATATTTCCATAATTCCCTTAATTACATATGCCATTACTGATGGCACACCCACTCCTACTGTGCCATTGAAACTTATACATATTTGAATTACCATAAAACCTGTTACGTACATAATGTACAAGTGTAACGATCTTATGATAAATGCGCTAAAATCATTCACGACTTTAATATTTTTGACCTCTACTGTTAAAACCATGTCTTCTTCATGACCCAACTGGGTAGTCTACAGAGACTCGATAGGTAAGTCGATAAAAAAATATCTTGCTGGACACGTGTAATTGACTCCACTCCGGCAAGTGGCGAGACGCGACGTTGTGCATTATTATTGGCTACCACTAGACCAAAAGGCCAGTAAAATTATGTTTCATTTAACAACAACTTGACGCTTTAAATATAATAATATCTTGGGACAACTCACACAACGCTATCTGATCCCAAACTAAGCAGAGCTTATACTATGGAAACCAGACACCCTACAAAAATAATAGTTTTCGAATATGAGAAAGGAAAAATTTGGGGCTCCAGGTTAATATATTATTATGATTTAAAATTTAATAAATTTCTAGTCAGAATTGACTTAAAACGTCATTGTGTTTGAAAACTAAAATTTTAATAAATAAGCATTATTTTTTAGCCACCACTAAACAAACACTTACAATAGATTTATGCACATATTTATTTGAAACAGTATTTGCGAAAATTGGATAGAACTAAGGTGAAATATTTTATGCAAATTATATTAAATTATAGTAATTTACAACGAGTACAGGCACACTATAAATGATTGCCTATCTGCATTGAGGTAAACTTAAATAAATACTGCAAAGGATTTTTTTAAGTAGTAGTGTAGGTAAGCATGGAAGCATGAGCCATGGTTATTCAAATCAAAATTTTCACGCTATACGTCTATTAGAAAATATAATATATACTTTTAATACCTATAGTTGAGTGTGTTTTTTTAGATTAATAATAACATTACAGCTAGAGGGTAAAAATGATGTTTAAATTTAGAAAATGTTTATTTTTGTCCAACAGCTAAAAGGACTACACTTTTAGGTGTGGAACAAAAACACTTTTCACTATCATTTATTTTAGGGAATTATCTAAAATAAATGATTACATATTTATTTGTATAATACATGCATAATAAATAAGTGTGTAGAGTGGAGAAATCTCAGTGACAAGCCGGGACGGGCCGCTAGTTATCTTTAAATTTTAAATGTTAATAATGCCTGCTAAAATAAAATTGTATGCATTTGACATCAAGTTGAACGATGTGAGAGAAAATATTTCTCAATTGAATGTCAAATCTATACATTTGTTCTTGCTGCAGTCGTTACATTTTAAAGGTAATGTAATGTAAGTCCTCAGGTCAATCTAATAAACGCATGTTAAAAATACACAAGGACTTATAACAGTTATAACTATGACTAAGTATAGAAACATTGATATCACAGACCCTATGAAGATCACCCAGAAGCGATGAAACACCCTTTGTATTAGATAACGGACCCCTGAAGTGACCCCATCGTCTTTAAGTCAGTTGTAAATAAGTTTTAAGTGTAACACCGCTGTGTTCATAAATAACACAAAGTGTAAATGAGTACTTACCAATTAGAAGTTTCTGTTAGATCATTATAATAATTATAATGGGTCACGCTCAAGTCGTGGCAAAATGCCTGTTCTAACCCCTTTTGTTTATAACCTACCTAAGAAGTTGGTATAAGTTACTAGCTTATAGCAATTCGCGATATCGAAAAACAATATAACTAAACGTTATATTTTTGTCTGCATTACTTAACAGAAACATTTTGCTACATGAAAATATATCAATCTTATTGTAAAATGAGCCGTTTCTCGCAGCTTCGCCCGTGTATTTAGGGTACAAATTAAACGTCACTTGGCCGCCCGCTTAGGGCTGCAATTACCGAAATCCGCTCTTTATTAATTATTTTAGCATTCTTTTTATTGTAATCATTACCTATAGGTACTTACCTATTATAATGACTGCCTTTATTACGATGTTCCGTAACGCAACGTGAATACCAATACCAACTATAATATCTTGAGACAATTCACATAACGCCATCTGATCCCAAACTAAACAGAGCTTGTACTATGGCAACCAGATAACTTATAAACATACTTAAATTATATATTTCTAAATACATACATATCATAGATAAATGGCACCCAGACACAGAAAAAACCATCGTGTTCATCACATAATTTTTTATCCTGGGTGGGGATCGAACCCATGCTTCAAAGGACAAATTACTTTTTGTAATTTTTAAAGCATTTTTTAACCTAATTTATACACATTAAATGTACTCCTAGAGTCGCGGGTTCGAGTCTCACCTGGGACGAATTTTTGAAGGACAATCTCGGAAAACAATGCAAATATGTGGAAAATAGTTTCAGCAATTCAAAAGTGCATTATTGCAGACGGATACAAACCCTGATTTATTTATACATATACATACATACATATCAACCCATAAGATGGCCCACTGCTGGGCACGGGTCTCCCCAGTAGAACCTACTAGTATGTAGATCCTGGGGGTAATTGCCATAATCGCCACGCTTGGCGAGCGGGTTGGCGATCGCAGTAAGGCTTTAAGTACGCAGAGGACGCTGCTGCCCGTCCTCCGGGGTGAAATCCCTTAGTCGCCTTGTCGACACCCACGGGTAGAGATGGGGTGGTACTATTCTTAAGCCGGCACCACACGGGATTTATTTATGTACTTAGATAATTGTTCAACTGGAGTGAATCAGGGTGGGTCGTTAGTCCATTATAAAAATTGAAAACTCGCAATAGCATCATTATTTCTATTCTCTTATCGTTTTCAGTACAATCTTGTAAATTGCACCACTCCTTCAGACCTACTATTTATCTGCACGAAACTTCGCTTCGACTGAGCCTCTCGGACAATTATTACTTGAAGACTTTTTACCCAGTAATCGTGATTTAGGTATAATGAGTTTGGAACTTACTGTTTTGTGGAGAAACTATATTCAACAACATACGTCTGCCTTCTGAGTGTTTTTTAATCATGTAAGAGATGATCTAATTTCAGTACCAGGTCATTTTCTGTTAGTCATTTTCGGTTTTCATGGCTATGCAATACTTATGTATTGTAACTCTAAAGGTACTACATTCGATTGACGGCTACTAGAGTTAGCTACTATTACAAACAGTTAACGGTAAATAAGTTATTGAGACAAGCTGTTAATAAACAAGAGACAAAAAATTACAAAATTTTAGAGCATCTAGGTTATTAGAAAAAATGCGAATACCTCGTATAAATCCTCGACGACGATACGTGCACACACTTTGTGGTTAAAATCGTTACGATTTAAAATAATAGTTTTGCTTAGTATATAAATCAACTACTATCAACATGTATCATTTTAATCTTACATTTTATATTATTTAGGTGTACAGTGGTGTATGACTTTGAGTGACAATCTTATGTTTTTGGTTAAAAACACGTTTCTTATTATCTTTTTTAACAGAATAGCTTGAATTTTACCACGGACAATTACACTTCCTTTAAAACATATAATTTATTGTTTCTTTTATTTATCTCTAATCATCTCATCATCCCATTATCCATTTCTATTATTCATTATCATCCGATCATCATCACCATCTTCCAGAAGTTCACTTGTAGCGTCTAAATTAATATTTCATAATATATTTTTTCAATCTATTCAAAAGAAATAAAAAAAAAATAAGAAATCATTTCATCACACCTTGTATAAATATATTAAATAAATATAAGTATTAAAGCTTTACTATTTGTATCTTATAACTCTGTAATAACAATAATATTAGTAGGCATTTCTAGCTTTTTTATCAGTTCATTTCTGATTCCATAGTCAAACGGGATTTAGGCAAAATGGAAAGTTCTAATCTGTTTTCTTTAATTTTGACAACGATTGGTGCCAAATACACATACAGGTAAAGCCAATAAAAAAGGCGTGATAAATACAGGTTGTTAATGTTATTTATTTTATTTCAGACGACGGGGATGACAACACTGATGTATGCGGTGAAGGACAACCGCACGTCGTTTGTGGAAAGACTGATTGAGCTCGGCTCCGACGTCGGCGCTAGGAATAATGTGAGTCTATTTATTAGGTACACCTAGCTGTTTTCGTTTTCATTATGGGGCAGGGTTTAAATTTAACTCGCTAAACGAATAGACTGTATAAAGAAATGATTATAGAATTTTATAAGCTACGGGTTTTAATCGCGTAAACATTTTTAGGCTAAATACCTTTGTTTTATTGTCCGACGTTTAGACTGTATTGCAACGGCCGTGGTCACGGGTAGACTGTACAAATCGCGAAAGTTTACGAACATATAATATCACTGACTGATTGTTTATATCATGCCTGTAATAAACATCTTAGAAGACATGTCATTTATAACCGGACACTTGATAAAGATCAAAGAAATATTGTTGCTGAAGCTGAACCACAAAGAAAATCAATTTTCAAAAGAGGCATTGTACTTCGTTCTTTCTTTAGGCTTAACGGGATAAACGATTGCTACGACGATAAAAGATTAATATTGTGTACTAACGTCAATTCTGTCAACGACTCATCACAAGTGCTACTGCTTACGAAATGAATGAAGAAATTAAAAAATAAGTAGGAATCTCGAATACAGCAGAAAATAATGTCGTCGTGTTTCGTGATTATGGGTGCAGCAGGTGGTATTATATTTTGTATATTTTTATTTATTTTTTTAAGAAAAGGTAAAAAATTCAAAATTTATATTACAATGTTATTGAGTGTTATGTAAAAAAGCCACGAGCGGGAGGTTATTAGTATATTACAAATCAGCCTGCATATCTCTAGAAATCCACCTGGCATGTTATACTATGCCTTCTACAGGTTACCTACTAATTTACTAACTAACTTAACCTAATAATAATAATAATAAGTTTATTGATCATTAAAAATATTGTACATTGATTGGTTACATAGTTTAAAAGTTCATTATATATTTATTTTTTCTACAATTGTATTGGGTGCAGCTCTGCGCTCCTAACTAGGTTACTGAGTAACCTGTATGAAGGAGAGACCTAATAATTAAACGCAGGTTACGTTTAATTTATTCCTTTATTATCGTTTTATATGTTACTCGCGTTTAGAAAGGAAGCTAGCAACATAATTTTGCATAAATATAGTTAAGCTATCCACAAGTCTCTAGTAGGCCCATATCTACTAGATAACAGTAATAATTTTTTTCAATATTTTTTTGTAACTTTAAACCATTTTTATTGTAATTTATAAATGCCTATCGAACTCGCGGGTGTTTGTAATTGAACATTATGACGTAATAATTTATAATCATCAAAATTAATACAAAAAGTAAATGATTTGACGCCAGAACCTCATTATGTTTTGGTGTCAAATTATTTACTTTTAGTATTTATTTTGATGATTATAAATACTTAAACATATTAAATTGTAGACGAACATTTTTTTCGGATCACATAAAGGCGTATTATTACCTGATTACCGTAACATAATTTCGAACTCGTGGATTGAGTATAAGTCAAATTTTTCCCCCATACATTTATGGGAGAAAAAATCGTCTCATATTCAACCCGCGAGTTCAAGTCCCGCCATAACAGTCCAGCAGTCGACGGCACAAATGTCGGTTTCGCTACTAGAGTTAGCTATTTAAACAGACAGTTAACGGTACATTAGCTATTAAGACCAGCCGTATGCGGCCACGTATTGGCCTGTAGGTACTCCAAGAAAAATCCTTGGATCCTTTGATCCAGCTGCAGTGGACATTTTATAAGGTTGATTTTGTAGGTATATGTATGTAGGTATATTGCGTTAGTGATCTACATTTCTCTTCAGTTTATCATGCCCCATTACAATAGTTCAGAGCGTTATAAAATGTTGACAAAAGTGTAAGTGCAATTGTAATTAACAGCATGTTTGTAGTACGTCTAAAACAAAGCAAACTGGAACGAAGGGGTAATTTCCTTTAAGGCGTGCCTGCTACTGACATTGAGGCACACGTCCACATATAGCTATAACTGTATCAAGCTTAAGAGTCGTGATGCAATTACGAGCAAGCAGTTCGAGAAATCAGTAAGGTTCAGTAACGTTATCAATGTCAATCTATTGATAGGTGATCTACTAAAAATATCACACGCCGTCGGTCTTTCGCTTACTCTATCTCCGGTCGCGTCAGATTTTCGTCCCACCGGACTATGACAATGAGGGAATAGAGAGTGAGACGTAGACTTATGTTAGCGCACACACTTGTGCACTATAGTACCTACCTATCTGTGGCTAGTTTAATGAGGTCAAGCTCGAATATAGATCAGGAGATATAGGCCTTATTTAAATTGAAAGATCAAATCTTACTTTTACGAAAAATATGACCCTTTAAAATATTATTCAGCTTGCCGTAACCAGTATCTTGTTTACCTGTCTTAATAATAAATGGAGTTTATTTCATAATTATAATCACAGCATAAAATGATTATATGGCACTCCCTAGAGTTCGATCATTTCAAGAGGGAATCTTTCCGAAATCCTTTATTCCATTGAGAAGAAAACGGTTAAATGTTCGTAAACTTTCGCGATTTGTACACAGAATTTTATAAGCTACGGGTCTTAATCGCGTAAATATTTTATTTGAAGGCTAACGACGTTGTAATACGGTCGAAACGAAAGCCTTAAAATAAAATATTTACGCGATTAAGACCCGTAGCTTATAAAATTCTATAAAACGGTTAAGGCCAGCCTTCAGTAATTATAATTCTCTCTCTCACCATCGCAATACCACAAAATTTGTTTCGCAATCTGGGTATTCTTTGTGTACATTAATTGTATGTTTGTGATGTTCTCTCTTGTATCCTAAATACCCTAGGCAACAAGTGTTTTTTTGCTCAACTTTCTTCAGCAGTCTCCGAAAACTGTGAACGAGGTGTCATTCGATTTGGAATAGAGTGTAGATGATTTTCGAATAAAATCAAATTTCGCTATATATAACAAAGTTGAGCAAAAAAGCACTTGTTAACTAGGCAGTACTACGGGATATGTATTTTTGAACTCACTTTAGATTCAAAACAACCCCTAGCGCATTTCAAGGATATATGGATCCAATTTTCGTCAGATATTTTCCAAAACTCCATGCGAAGTGTTTCATCTCTATAATTTATGAACTGTCGTGAACAAAATGTCGTCAGTGTATTATCAAGTTTTGTACCAAGGGAACCACCTAATACAAAGTACATAACCTCAATGCAACATTTACCAAAAAATGAACTTCGCATGCAGTGTCAACGACCCCGGGTTGAGTGATCGGTAAAGATGATTCATTTCTGACATGTAAAGTGATCATAGATATCTGTCTACCCATTTTGAGAAATAAAGCTGATTGCGATTACACAACTAAGAACTCGTGAAATATTTAAAGGTACCTACGAAACCTTTATTTACCCGACGTTTTGATCGAATTGCACCGATCATGGTCTTGTGGCCACGAAGTCCCGATAATATTCTAATATCCGTCAAACTTCTTTCACATTATTCAAGACGTTCACAATGATAACGTGCGATATAAGTTTTAAAATGTACATACATAGGCTTAGTTAATTTCACCTCAGTATTATAGTTAGTACAATTTTCCTTGTCATCAGGAAAATAGATTAAAGGAAATAGATACATGTTTTATTTCACTCACACTAACATTGTACCGGTTTACCTACAGGTACCTACCTACTTATGACTGTATGGATAGTTTGGTTATCCGAGCTTCGCTTGGTGCTTTTATGTTTGAGGAATACAAACAACAGAAAGTATCTGTAAATTTTACGAGATGGCGTTATAATCGAACTTAAAATAAATAAGAAAATGTATATAAAACCTAAAATGTCACTGTCACAATTTGGTATTTGAGTGTGAAATCAATCAATAACAATAAATTATTTTACGCTAATCAGGTAATAATACGCCTTTAAATGATCCGAAAAAATGTTCGGCCACAATGTAACATGTTTAAGTATTTATAATCGTAAATAATTTGACACCAGAACACAATGATGGTTTGTCTGGTGTCAAATCATTTACTTTTTGTATTTATTTTGATGATTATAAAGTATTACGTCATACTCATAATGCTAAATGTTATACTCAATGGAGACCAATCCATAGCGTCTCACATGTTGAAGTCGATGAAATTGTTCGAGCTGTAGTGAGTTCCATTTCGGATTTCCCTACACATTTTTTTGAGAGCCAAATAAAATTATCGTATCTCATTTAAAAATGGATCTGCATCGAGAACATTTTCTATTTTCTACGATTTTAAATGTGGCCTCATTTGATCAACTTCAAATGGCTTTTAAGGATGAAGAACCTTCAAAAGCAACCATCTACCGTTGGCATAGCGAGTCCAAGCGCGGTCGCCTTACTTTGAGGGATGAACAAAGGAGTGATCTTCCTACGACGGCGGTCACGGAAGAAATTGTGCTGGCAGTAAAAAAAAAAATTCAAGAAAACAGGCTAATTACATCCGAAGAGTGCGTAGTGAGCGCTGGGTGCCGTACAACCTCACCGAAGCTCATAAACAGGCCAGTGTGGAGTGGTATCGTGATATAATTCAAAAATGTTATAGGCTCGGCTTGGCGCGTACACGACAATTTCACAGATGACAAATCCTGGATTTATCAATTCGATCCAGAAACAAAGTGTCACTGTTTGTGAACCCAAATAAAGTCAGTCAAAATTTTGTCGTCAAAATACAATAAGTGTCAGTCAAAATTTTGATCGCTAGTTTTAAAGGGGTATCTTGTTTCAATTCTTTTACGAGACCAAAGCAGCATCAACGCCGATTGGTATGGTAAAATTCCTGCCAGAAGTTTTGACTGGAAAAATGTTCGAAAATTAGTTCAGACGCATGAAACTTTGTATAGAGGCTGGTGGAGATTTTTTTTAAAAGATTTAATTAAAATATTTTATTCATAGCAGTTTCTTAAAACTTTCTGAGTGTCTTTGTAAGAGGTTTGTTGTATAACTTATAAGCAAAACTCTAATAAAAAAACGATTTCAGACGAGATTTACATATGGTACCAGAATTCCTCGTGTAATAGATGACATATTTGAGCCATACACTTTCATTAGATATTTTTATAGCTTGCGGTCTGCACACTAGTGTGCAAAATGTACTTTTATTACTCTCTTAAATAAATTTCACTTAATTTGCAATTGGTTTAAAAGTCGAACTAGCTATCGGTCTGCTAACCCCAAAAAATAACAGTCGTGAACTACAAAACATATTAAGAACTCTTGAGGTAGTTTCCCTGACTAATGTTTCTAACTTATAGCGAGGGTTACATGCCTACCGTCACAGATTGCTTGATAACCCCCACAGCAGGCAATTTATGCTCATAACCTGTAATAGGTCAGCGCTAAGGTTTATAAGAAAATGTTCACTTCGTAAGAAAATGCATTGTGTAGCGATTCAAGTGTTCCCTT
The DNA here is from genome assembly GCA_945859575.2 of Herminia tarsipennalis. Lineage (NCBI taxonomy): Eukaryota > Metazoa > Arthropoda > Insecta > Lepidoptera > Erebidae > Herminia > Herminia tarsipennalis. The sequence goes on along the minus strand of OX243834.2, from coordinate 22,749,253 downwards.
TGTATATGGCGCCGTGTTATACAAGTTCAGCTAAGAAAAGTATGATTATTTGGAGCAAAAGTCATAATTTAATAAGCTATGATAGTAAACTTGGTAAGGGTAGTGCAATATTATGGTTTATAGATTCGCTATACGTATTTGTATAGCGAAATGAATATTAGGCATTCATTTCGAATATTAAAAAACGCCAACATAAGAGTAAACGCGCAGCACAAGATTTGTTTTGTCAATAAATTAAATAACTTCATTTTGATCCTCATAAACAAGCCACGTGCGAGTCGGATCGGGGTTGGAGTATATTTACCAAACCTAAAAAATGCCCAAAACATTTATTTTTATGAAATATGGAAAGAAGGCGGCATGTTTTTGGAAAATTAACTGTTTATTGACCATTACTTTAAAAACCCAAAAGTCAGTACCATGTCACACTTGACCAATTAGCCGCTAAATGACTAGATCGGGCTCTGAGTTTGCCTATAAGTTGACATTATGTAAATGAACGCCGCACCGCTTATAAAATTGTATAAAGTAGCCAAGCATAATGGGGAATTAACTAATTTATAGATCAATCAGTTCACTGAAAACGACGAAGTGAGTCCTACTGTACCCCTCCAGAAGTCTAACTGAGGTAAACAACTACAAAAGTTTTGACTAAGACTAGTAAATTAGAAAAGTTTTTAGTACAGTTTCAAAGTTTTAACATTTTAATTAACAACCCTCCAGTTGAATGAAGCCAACATACATTAATCCACCGCACCCCTTGTCTAAAATAAGGACAGCACAGGATGTTATGGGCCTTGATAGTCTACTAAAGAATAATGTTTCAACTGGCGTGCCTTTTATTTTAATCCAAGGTACAGTTTGTCAGTGTGCTCAATTTCATACAAATACGTTCGAAGGCCATAATGGAGCTGACTATGTAAAAAACATAAGGCATACTTAGTCAAAAAAGTACGTATAATCACGGGTGGAGATAGCTACACATCCCTCTCGTTAGCTCCCACACAGCAGAATGGAATCCAAAGTGCATTAGGGTAATAAAATAAATTAAAACTATGACACCTATGCCTGATGTCAGTGATGAAAGTTCACATTCGCCTAGCGGCTGAGAAAAACATTTTGCCATTGTGCCCTAATAAATTTAACTCCCTTGCGTGAATTTCTGTTCATATTGAATCCAGGATAAGTCAATTTGTGTGCTATATATTTCAACGAATTCAGGCCTAGTATGACTAAATCTAAGTTTTCTAGTTTTCTAGTTGGTCAACGCAAGAACTGCTCCTTTTTCAAAATAAAAGAAGTCTATTAATGTACGACAGCTAGTGAAATATGGTGACGAAACGTTTTCATACTCGAAATCAGCTTGATTCATCAGGTCTATGAGTCAAGACCGTGACATTAAGAGCAACAAATTGGCGCGAGGTGACCAGCAACGAGCAACGACACGCAACAAACGAATTACAAACACCTACGTTCTTACACACAAAGGGACGCGATTCCTCAAGTTTACAAAAAGTTGCTTGAGCTACCTATGCTCTGTTCGTTTTGGGTTTAGAATAGGTGTTGAGTACCTAGTCCGGCCATAAGTTCTGTTACAATTCAAAATGCATCTTTTTTTTAATAAAGTAATGTAATATTACTAAAACTTATATGTACATATTTATCAAAGTCTCAGCAAAAATATTAAACAATATTCTATTCAAAATGGCCACCTTTGGCTTTTATACAGGCCTTGTCATTTATGCCTTGAATCTATGGATTTACGCACTGAATGAAATGAATTCCTGGAACGATTTTTCAGGAACCTATAGATATATTCAGTTGATCTTAAGAGACGGATAACGTAGTAATTAATCTATTTTATTTGTATAGGGTGTTCGAAATACATTCCCCTGAAGGGAAAGTACCCTAAAAATTTGATTATGGAAATTTTACTCCCTTTTTTTTATTTTTGATATTAAATGAGCTGCGTTCAAAGATATTCTAAAAGTCACTTGGCCTTTAATCTGTCTGGCCACGAATCTATGGATTTACGCACTGTTTCCATGGAAAATTTCGCCACTACTTGCTCCAGAGATTTTTAAGAGACTCAATGTCACCGTGTTGTTTAAAGCAAGCCATGTCCTCTAAAACTAACCATAATTGGTAGTCTAAAGGGTTGAGGTCTGGGCTAGATGAGGGCCAGTCTTCAGCTCTATAAATTCCGGAACGTTGGTTTCAAGCCAGGCTTGGGTAGTTCTTGCCTTGTGACTAGGTGCAGTCCTGCTGAGAGTCCACGATACATTTTTAAAAAGTGTATGCTGAGAGGTTTCACAACACGATCCAAGACTGTCTCTTAATACACTTTTTCACTCACGTTTTCACTCCTTTTTCACAAAAATGTAGCTTTGTGACGCCTTGATAAGACACGCCCCACCAAACCATTACTGACGCAGGATGATGACCACGCTGTACCTTTCCGACGACTTGAGCAGCTTCTTTAGAACTGTGAGCGTACACTTTAACATTTTGCTTATTGTAATGTTCTTCAATCGTGAAAATGTGATGCGTATCGCGACATGTGTTGCGTATCGCGACATGTGCTGCGTATCGCGACAAGTAGCGTTTTGATCGATCCACTCTCTTTAATTGTAAAGATTGATTTAGGGCATGTCCTGTACATCGAGGATAAACACCGAGCTTCAGGTCTTGTTTTATAATACGCGACAGAGTATCTTCATTTCTCTCGATAAGATTTTTTGCTTATTAATGAGATTTTGACGAATTCTAGCTTTAACAGCATTAACAGCCTTTGTAGTTCTAACACCACGCGGCCGCCCCGACGTTTTATGGTCTTCGACAGAGGAAGTGTTGTTGTATCTGTTGATATTACGATATACGGCTGATACTAAGCTTTTTAAATGTCTGGAATATGACCGACGGCTCCATACCCACTTTGTGCAAGGCGATCACCGCAATCCTATTTTCTTTAACACCCCAATCCATATTGTAATTTATAATGAACACGAAAAAATATGTGAAATAGCGCGAAACTTTTAAAAATAATAAACGCGTTCCAAATTCAAAGAAAATAAAATGTTGAAAAAAACTGTATTTTTTTTAATAACAGTATTTATGGCCGGACTAGTTATAAACAAACCATAAAAAGTTCGTTTAAATAGCTATTACTCCTTGCGAAAAGCATTGTAACGAGAGTATTCGCAATTACCACTACGTTTATGAAGGGCCAATTTAATAGATCACATTTGACAAATCATCAAAATTTTACAAACGCTTGTAACGGCGGGTACACGATATTATTATTTTATTCAAAGTTAGAACTAAACAATTGCTTAAAATTTTTGAGTTAAAATATAAAATATTTATTGTAATAGTAACTAAAAAACACAATTTTATACTTTACTTTCGCTAATAAATAAACTATTTTAAACATAAATTAATAACATTTGTTCTAAAAAACAGCAAATTGTTATAAGGTTAGGTCCTTTTCACACGTTCCGGTTTCAATCCGGATTAAACGGGGTACCCGGCGCAATGTATGGTTACATTCCTACACAACAACGACAACTCGAGCGCAACATACTTCCGTTGCGCTATCTGTTTGAATAAGAAAAATCAATTTTGAATTTCTATAGGGAACAACGTATGGGTAATATCGCGCTACCGCCCCGCTCGCGATCTTTCACGCCGCGCTCCTATTATATTATTATAGCCTAGCACGATACATAATAATAATTATTATTTATAAAAATAATATAATATATTATCCATAATACAATGGGGCAAAAGATAAAAATTACAAAAAAATGTTGTTTACAAATATTTAAAGGGATATTCTATCAAAATCTGTTTGCCTTAGTCACTTTGCGTGCCCTGTTACGCATTAGTTGTTGTCTTTTGGAGCGTTACATTATCAATTATTTTCTCAGTTATAATGTTATTGATCTATTGTAAAATGTAATGTAATACGGAGGTAAGATAAATCTATTTAAAATTAATATTGTTGTATACAAGTATTTGCCAAATAATAAACAGATTCACAAGTCATGACAACACTTTTTAAAATCTGCCGTTGCCAATTATAATCCGAACACAAAATTGCTTCATTTGCCACAATTTTTTTTATATTTTTTAAATCCTACAGTTTTACACATTAAAATCTCAAATGCTACTCCTGAAAGCTGAAAATATATATTTTCAGTTAAAATAGGAATAAAAATGATGTAAACTGACGGCTCCTAATATGATTTTCAGATAAATTCGTGCAAAATTGGTGAAGCATTAGCCATATTAAATTAAAAAGTAAATGTTTTTTACTGGAAATTAGAAAGCATTGAGATGATTTTAATTATAAGGACACAGATTATGTATATGCTTAACTCTTAAAATAATTTAAGGAAAAAAATAATGAAGAAATTATTTATATTGTTTCTCACACTTTTGCCCCATTGTGCGACTTGATGCAATCGCTAGTCGCTAGTCGAGCGCTGTGTGACATTTTCAACATTAATTAGTGCATTGGCGCCATCCATTTATTACGTAAGACGATTTAGGGGGTGGAGGGAGTCTTGAAATGATAAAAAAATGTGCCAAGTTTAGATAATACTTATTAAACAGGATGAGAGGAGGCTATTTTTACATAACATCAGGTGGAATTAAGTAATTTGCTAACCTATAAATAATAATAAAAAAAACACTGGGAGTGCCGGCAAAAGTTAAAATTTGAACATTAAATTACATACTGATGACATTTGAATAATATTTTATTAAATCTTACTGACACAGTAATATAAAAATATTAAATAATAAATCATAAATCAAAAAACTAAAATCAAAAATTAAAATAAAAAAGGGAAAAAATAATCGTTACTTGGACTCAAACTTCGTGTTTCTGGACCGCCCGATTTCTCACCCGAGCTATAATAATATTGTAGATGGTGGCGAAATTAGTATAGAGTATTCTATTATTATTGTAGCAGTTTTTTATTGCTCTTCCTCCGTCTTACGAATTTTCGATCAGGTCACGTGTCCTGAAGCGAGATTAACATTTTTTATCCATCCCAAACAGTGCACAACACCGCTAAAGAAGTTTTCACTAAAAAAATGGCTAATTTGGGTAATAAAACACTGGTAAAAGTTCATGGTCTAGTTTCTGCCAATAAAACAATGTGTACATACTAATAATATTATAATTAGCGAAATGAAATCGTATGGCAAGTAGTCATTAAATCGTAGGTTACATGTAGGTCCAGTATCTATACCTACGTAGGTAAGTTTGCATATATATATTGATTAAGTACATACTAATGTCTTAGTAGGAACTGTATTCAACGCACGCGATCTTTAAAGTATGTGTACGTACGAGTTATTACATTTAAGAATTTTATTAGAAGTTTGTATGAACATTACATAATATTACGTTGAGGAATTTCATGGCATAGTAAGGTTCTTTGCTTAAAATGTACATGTACCTAGTTATAGTGTGGGTAGAACCAACTTGGTTTATTCAACTATTGTCCAATTATATGGTTTATTCGACTATTGTCACATTTAAAAAAAATCTTGTATCAAAAATTATATATTTAACCAAAGTTTTTGGTCAAATTGGAAACAACGTCAAAATGAATAATTTGATCATCCTTCACTCATAGCCTTTCTGCTCTATCCAATTCAGATTTGACTGGCATCTTATATGAAAGGATAAAAGCAATGTTCAATTCTATCAACAAATTTATTATAACTCAATATTTTTACTCCACAGGACAACTACAATGTCTTGCACATATCTGCTATGTACTCGAGAGAAGACATCGTCAAGTTACTGCTGTCCAAACGAGGAGTTGACCCGTTTGCTACTGGAGGAGTAAGTGAACCATAAACACAATAGAAACTTTGCAAGACTTTATCTAAGGTCCTAACTGCACCAGACTTGGCTATGACTTGCTGACGACCGTCACACGAGCGACGGACATGGTCAGAACGTAGCAGTTGCATAGACTAACATACTCCCGACACGTGATAAAAACCTGATGGTCTTGAAAACGGTTGAACAAGTTTTTGCCAAATAAGGCTCGTAGCCGACATATCAACTCGGAATAGGATCGTCACCGTATCACCTCACTGTCAACCAGACATGAACCTAAAAAACCTTGGGAGGCTTGCATCCTTTCTTCCCCATCATGTGATTGGCGAGCAATTTGTCCGCCGCACACTCCTTGTGCGCGGCGGGCAGTGAGGGGTGGCTGAACATTATGCCGCCCTGTGTCCCATTTGACCGTTGTGGTAGCAGTGATCGCTCAAGTCAAATCCAGGTGCATTTGGGTTGAGAGTACCCCATCGCCATACACTTAAAACATCTTGCGGGCCTCGCCTCTATGAGGGTGACAGCGCGCCCACAAGGCACCAACTGCTCCGGGACCAAGGGGGATGGCGCCGACCTTCTTGACTTCATTGGCGCGCATCCTTTCACGCCATCCTTAGACGCTGCAAGCCCCCGCAGCGTCTCCGCGGCGAGGTCCACCCCTTTCGCACGTGTCCTGACCGGTATACTCCAAGATGCTGGCCCTGGTCGGGGTGTGGCGGAAGGTGATCCACCCTAAACGCCAAAAATATTGGCCCAGGGGTCCCTGCGGCAATATTATTTGCGTTTAGGGTCACCCTGGCGCAAAATCACCGCGTAGGAGACGCTACTCCTCTCCGCCTCCGGCGACAGTGTCACAACGATGGCTGCCGACTTGGTGGAGTAAGCTTCGGCTTTTTCTTGATCCAGATTGTAACCTAACGTAGCTACAGCTTTTACGTATTAAAATTTGACCGACGATGGCTTTGGCAGATATCAGGTAGCAAAGGTGTGTAAAATTACATCTCGATTTCATGGTCAGGAACCGTTTTTACCTGTATTAGGGACATACACAGAGAAACTTTCAGGTTTTATAAAATGACGAAGATCAGGTCGTCGCTGGCTCTTGGCTATAAGCAAGGGGATGAAGAGACTTAAGCGCTGAAACAACGAACAGTAAGCGCGGGAACTGCAAGATGACTTGGGCATGTCCCGAGGCGAGGCCATTACATTGCTAATCCGATTAGTGTGCGTTGCAGTAGGGAGTTTCATACAAAGAATACTGAACGATTCGAGGTGATACGGTGCCGGTCTCTTTTCGAGTTGATTTGTGTGCTATGACCTTAAAGCAACGAGGCCGGAAGCGATAGCCAGTATCTCTCCTATTAACATTTAATTAAATAATTATTCAATAACCCTCGGAAAGGTTTACTCTCTTAACTACTCATTGAAATCTTTACTAATATTATACTCGTAAATGCAAAAGTTTTGATGTATGGATGTTTGTTATTCAATCATGTCAAAATCGCTAAACGGTTCCGAATGAAATTCTGTGTCGTCTGGAACAAAGCAAGGCAAGGCTATTATTTTAAACCCGAAAAAATGTTCCCGTGGGATAAATTGGTTTCATAATTTTACGCAAACGAAGTCGCTGGCAACAGCTAGTATTGTTTAAAGTTGAAGCAGAAATTTAGGCACTGGGTCATTAGAAGTCGCTTAATACATTTTTTTTCTTTTTGTACAGAGCCGGCAACAAACCGCCGTGCATTTAGTGGCGAGCAGACAAACAGGCACAGCTACAAGTATACTGAGAGCTTTGCTAGCAGCAGCAGGAAAGGACATCAGATTAAGAGTCGACGGGGTGAGCATAGTAATCCATATTAACAGGGATCTTCAGTATAATATTCAGTAAGTTCAAAGGTCTTGAAACAAGACTACAATCGACTCATCCAAAAGTTCATCCAGCTCCTTCAGAGGTCATTTGCTGTCTGCGATTAATACGTCGACCGATGCCTACATTTATCAATATCTAGCATACAGCATAAATATATATTCAAATTCGAAATAGTAAAACTAAACGACCGATGCGAATTGAAAACAATAAAATGTAAGCTTTATGTAGCTGTTATTAGAGTTATGATTTGTAAATATTGGAGTAGTGTAAGGGTGCGGGCGTGGATGCAGCGTCGTCGCAGTGATCGCGTGCAGCCCGCCACGCCTGGCACCACCATCCGCTTGCGATTCAGGAACTACCCCCGAAACACCCGATAGATACTGTAAACAAAACTCCACGTTTACACCCCAACCGGTGAAGTTTAAACAACTCTATGCCTACAAAAAAAACTCTTAAAACTTGCACGATACTGAGGGGCTGTTATTTGACGCAGCACACATTAACTGACAAAAATAATATAATCAGACAAATATTAATTATGTGTAAATTCCACCAAAATGCTAACGCCTCCCTAAAGCTGACGTTTTAAGGACATTCGGTTGTAGAGCGAGCCACCCTACACGAATAGAAACTAGCTAATTATCCAACGAGCTTCAGCCGCCCGAGTAAACGTCACAGCGCGAATTTACAATGCAAATCACCTTGCTGAATATTAGTTATAACGTCACCGCTGAAATTCAAAATTACTAATTTTAATACAATACGTCTCAGTCGTTCCTTCGTCACGACTAGAGTAAGGCAGCTTTGCCATGGCCTCCGACTTTACGTTCCCACAGTACTCCTAGTACTCATGGAGGATCAAGTACGTATCTATGACTCTGAGCGTGACGGACTAAAATTAATAAAAACGGAAATCGTTGCACATTCGAATGCATCAGTATTCAGTGAGAAGCACGATAGACGATCGATTATACGTTATTGTCTAGCCGCCTACGAAGATTGCGATGCACGTAAATCGGTTATTATTGTCTGTGGTGTCACAGTTTGGAAGCGATTCGTGCAGTTGCACACCGCAATGCATGGCGTGAGTTGTTCGTGCTAAAGCCGGTGGCATGAAGTGCAGTGCGGGCCCGTGAGCGGCCGGGACTATGTGCGACGGGCGGGGCGCGCCGAAGAGTGCCAACTTGAGGTGCCGCTCGGGTCAGCGCAGCCCGCCCGCCAACGTGCAGGCGAAGGACCTGCAGCGCCTCGAGCTCAGCTATATCGAGCTTAACAAAGAGCGCGCCAAGCAGAAGGAATGGAAAAAGCTAATTCGCGACATGGTGTTCCAGAGGGGGAAAATTCCGCTTCTGCTGGCAGTGGAGGCCGGCAACCAGAGCATGGTGCGTGAGCTCCTCAGCGCGCAGACCGCAGAACAACTCAAGGTAGGTGGAACAAACGCCTGATGGTTTCGTACAGCAATGTGGACGACATGTGTGAGACATGCATTCATACGGCGTTATGCAACTACACTGTTGTTAGGTTCGTAAAGTTTTGACTTTTACTGTCTGCTTTGGATTTAACAAATTATTATGTTTTACAATCATACTATACAAATATATTCAAAAAGCTTGCCCAGTGCTTTTGTAAATGATAGCGCTTTAAAATATTTAACGTGTTTTTTTATACTTTGTCTAATTTGATATTCGCTTTGTTTACAAATATTATCACTATAGTTTTTAATATTCTTATTTATATTTTACCTTACATTCATAGTTTTGTTTTTTTAAATCTCTGTCACGCCTTTCTATAATCAAGTACCACATTTTTGCCATAAACCCTAGAATAAGTCTGATGGTCTTAGACCAGTGGTTGAATATGTAATTGTCGCGTGTATCCCAGGCCTGTACTCCGGCTGGCGACACAGCTCTACACCTAGCTGCTCGTCGGCGTGATGTGGACATGGCCCGAATCCTCGTGGACTACGGAGCAGTAGTTGACGCCATCAATGGTGCCGGCATGACAGCGTTACACATAGCTGCTGCAGAAGGAGATGAGCCCCTCGTCAAGTACTTCTACGGAGTAAGGGCTAATGCGGCTATTGCTGATAATGAAGGTAACTAAAATAAAAAAAACTATTTTAATATACTATGGTAGCAGACGTGTCCCCGGGTCAACTGTCTGTAAGAAATTACCATGAGCTATGTACGCTGTAACTTGTATTTGATTGACTCTATTATTGTGAATATTTATCCTCAATAATGCATGTCTCAATGCTATTATTTAACTGAAATATGTAAGTGGAAGAACTAATGGATGTAGGTGACATCATTTAGTTCTTCCTACACTTACAGGCCAAAGAGCTCTATCTCATTAATTCGTAGCAAAACATATCAATCAAATGTCGGACAGTTCAATCTGCTAATAAATGAAACCTAATCTAATATAGGCCTTATGATTTCCATAGTTATTTGTAACATTATCTGCTCTAAAAACCCAATTGATAAAGAAGCATTTTAACTTATCGCCATCATCACAAACAATTTTTTTTGTTATACGGGTGCTTAACTTACTGCGTCTAAATACTCAACAGTTTTGATTTACATTGTTGAATCTGCTCTTAATTCGTAACTCATGCTCCTTCCAGATCGAACTCCAATGCATTTAGCAGCTGAGAACGGTCATGCAGCAATCATCGAGCTTCTCGCCGATAAGTTCAAAGCTTCTATCTTTGAGCGAACTAAAGACGGCAGTACGTTAATGCACATCGCCTCTTTAAATGGACACGCGGACTGCGCCATGATGCTTTTCAAGAAAGGAGTTTACTTACACATGCCAAATAAGGTAAGATTTTTTTTTTAAGATGTTGATCATATAACCTTTCTGTAGGTTTAAAATACATGACGACAAAAAGGTTTGTAGCAGTAAGTAAGTACATCTTCGTGAATAAAAATCATTAGATTTGAAAGTCCTTCACTTATTATCTTTTATTTCTTTATGGTAAGTAGGTAATTGCAGTTATTAATATGAAGGATAGTCCTTCCACCAATAGCTTTTAATGATTTAACAATAAATGATTCAAATAGTTTAAAGTTTTTATTCAAATATACTTATTATTTTCATTATATTTTGTTGTTAAGCACATTTTGATTTAATAATAGGTAGGGGCAAAAGTATTTTTGTATTTTTAGAAAAACCGGCCGAAACTGGTGAACAGGAAGGGCGTGGTGTTCCATAATGACCAAGTCAGACCGCACTCATCTATAGCCACTCAGCACAAATTAAGAGAGCTTGGCTGGGATGTGTTGATGCATCCTCAGTATAACCCTAATCAGATTTCCACCTGTTTCGGTCACTTCAGAACTCTTTAGGAAGCATAAAGTTAACCTCAAAAGAACACTAAAAACTACCTATCAGATTTTTTGATCAAAAATCTCAAAAATTTTACAACAATGGGATCATGGCACTACCCACAAGATGGCAAAAAGTCATCGATCAAAATAGCACATACTTACATATATAAATAAATAATAAATGATAGGTACCTGGAAATGTTTTTTTCTTCGTATGAAAAATACGGAAATACTTTTGCCCCGACCTCATATTTCGTAAAAGCACGCGTCGGGCATTACAAAAAACAACATGAAACAAATGCATCGTAATATGACCTATTACGCAGTAGGTAAGTCTTACATAAGCTCCCACAATTAAACGCGTACCTAACCATGTGAGTAGGATAAGTGATGCCGACTATTTCTTGTTAGGAGACAACTAGGTTATATTCACTTAGGTTACAGAATGCAACGCTTATGAACGTCAGACAAAATTTGGAATAGAACGACTCTACATTTAAGCAGTAACCAGAGTACGTAAAGTGGGTATAATCAAGTTTTAAACGAATTAACCTTCTATGGTGTGAATGGGAGCTTCAACTTACAAAAATAACAAAAGAGGGTAAAGGCAATATGCGATTCGATTTATGAAAGAAAAGCTACTTAATATACAATTATTTATGAAACATTCATTAAAAATAAACCTATAAGATTATGATGACAAGGCCGACCAGTCACCCCAAGTAGCACCCGTTCACGAGTATGACGCATGGGCCATCAGGGAAGGAAAACGACCCAGCCCACACCGCCACCACAAGCAATGACATTTTAGGAAGCATGACGAGCCCTGACATTACAACTCATAGAAACGAATATAACCTAAAATAATTATTGTAACTTGGGTGGCAGGAAGTGGTCATATTGCAATTAGTACCTGCTCATTATTATATTGTTGTAAATACCTACATGGCACGGGCGTACCCAGGATCATATTTAGAGAAGTGATCGTAATTTTGTTAGTTGGTACAATTGACTAGGTACAATTGATTAAACACCGGCCACTGTGCAACCTACCTTTGGCAATATCGGGTGGGTTACACAGGTGATTATCCAGCGACTATTTTTTAATCCACAGGTGATTATCCAGCGACTATTTTTTAACCCACTTCAAAAAGGAAGAGGTTCTCAATTCGACTGTATTTTTTTTATGCTTGTTATTCAATTACTCGATTGACCGATTTGAAAAAAAAAATGTGTTTGAAAGGGTATACTTCTAGATTGATCCCATTGTCATGAAAGTTTGGGTCTAATGATGAAATCTTGGAGAAATCAAAGAAACTCTTCTAATATTAAAGCCACACTTATGGTAATTTGGGTATATTTTGTTGTAATTCGTGCATTTACTATTAAAAAACACCATTGAGTGAAATGGAACTGATGATGAAGACCACAGATGACCAGCGGAACTATTTAATAATAAACATTGCGGGTTGCGATTTGAGTACCGTGTTACCTGATCCTTCGCCTCCGTCAAATCATGTAATGGAATAGTATAAGGTGAACTCCTCAAAAATCAACGGACTTGTATCGCAAAACGCAGCAATTTGTAAAAAGAAATAAGCAGTTTGAATTATGCTATTGTAACATAAATCAACTACAAACCAATACACTGAAAAGTGAGAAATAAAAAGTTTTTTACAAAATAATAAAAACGACTGCCTTTGTGGCGCAGTGGGAGTGTGTCCGACTGCTACGCAAGAGGTCGTGGGTTCGATTCCCACACGAGACACCACTTTGTGTGATCCACAAATTGTTGTTCCGAGTCTGGGTGTACTTTGTGTCCGTGATTTGTATGTTTGTAAAGTCCCCCGCGACACAGGGCTTGTACCCTAATGCGGGAGTTGTCTTTATAAAAAAGAAAAAAAAAAAAGTATAAAATAATATAGGTTCAACAACAAAAAATAATTAAACATTTTGAAGTTGGTGCCAGGAAATGTAGTTTTATGTTTATGGCACCAACTTCTAAATGTTTAATTATTTTTTAACGGTTTTTATTTTTTGTAAAAAAGTTTTTATTGCATTTGAGAAGAGACTAAACATTACTTTAAACAATTGGAATAATTCTAGTTCATCATAAAAATAATAGATAGATAAAATTGCTGACTAATAACGTAATTAACTCGTATAGCCCTAAAAAAGTTCATTACTGTACCTATATTTCTGTGATAGCACTTATAAACATTCACTCTTAGACACGAAACAATTTTATGACGTCGCGTGTTTAGTTTAATTTTAACGTCAGTGCATTACAGTAAAATATATTTTGCTTTATTTAACCTTAGCCTTATTTTTTGCTCATATGAGTGGCAGTCGGAGCCGGATGGGTGTCCTAAGGGTGCGTCAAAGGTCAAGCTGTTGGTATGCAAGACGTGCTAAACGGGGGCTGCTTTATACGCAGTGATATGAATGTACGACTTTATGGCATGCGTGTTTGTAGATTATGGACTACCTATAGCTTTTGTGTTGTTATAAAACTCCTCAGAATCAACTTCCGATACGGAAGTAATTTGTGTAAACTGTTCGTAATAAAGCTAATGCAGAAATCATTGTCGTATTACGTTCGTATACGATATGAAGTAGATAGGTAAATTAAGCCGGTCATTCCCGACAATATCAGTCAAAACAAAAATTGTTTCGCGATTTGAGAAAACGACATTTGACCAATCACTACATAGTATAAAACAAAGTCGCTTTCTCTGTCCCTATATCTCTATGTATGCTTAAATCTTTAAAACTACGCAACTGATTTTGATGCGTTTTTTTTAATAGCTAGAGTGATTGAAGAGGAAGGTTTATATATATAAAAACATCCATATATTTTATACCCGTGTATTCAAACTCAAAAAACCTTTATTTCATAAAAAGAAATCAATCATTGCTTGAAAATGACAATTTGGAAAAAAATCGACGTTAGGTAGTAGTTCAAAGTGTCAAGCTCATGAAACTCCTGGGCCACTCTTTTAAAATCATCAACCAGTGTGTTTGGTAAAATAATCTTATTTACTTTAAGTAATTATTAATATTTAATTATTATTTTTAAGATTTATAATTAAAAAATAATTCAGAATTTAAATTAGCTTCCAATGCACTGATGTTTTTAAAACGAAAGGCATTCATACCCTAAACATGTTCATTTCAGAAATGTTGTCTGACCTTCTCTATGGCTAAATCAACACATCATCTGCTGTAATATTTCAGGATGGGGCTCGCAGTATTCACACCGCAGCTCGCTACGGACATGTGGGCATCATTAATACTTTGCTGCAGAAGGGAGAAAGCGTCGACGTTACCACTAATGTATGTGAATCTTATTTAAAAAAGTACTAGCAGCTCTTCTTCCACTTCTGATTAATTTTTTATTCTAGCTAAAAATCAGCGGCAGAATCTTTATGTGTGATTGTTTGTAAAGTGTAAGATAACTAGTACTATAATTCGCACATTACAAGTATTCTTGTTAATCCCTCCAGCTAAGCTAAATTACTTGTGTTAGGAGTCTGTTCACATCGGTAATATGATGGGTGGGATTTGAACGCGCAACGCTGATACCTTATAGACTACTGCCAGCAAATCTTAGTCTCGTGTAATACATAAGTACCAAAAAATACGAAAAAATATATTGATAAACATGTTTAATACCAGGACAACTACACAGCACTACATATAGCGGTAGAATCTTGCAAGCCTGCAGTGGTGGAAACTTTGCTGGGCTACGGCGCTGATGTCCACGTCAGAGGCGGCAAACAAAGAGAGACAGCACTACATATCGCTGCTAGAATAACCGATGGTAATAATCCTTTATAAGTAAAAATACCTTTTTGAGTAAAAGACACGAAGTAAGTACTTCAAAGTTGATCCTTATTTCTATTGTCATTTTTCGCTTGCCCAAGATATTTTCTTTACTTTCAGGTGACAAATGTGCTCTTATGTTACTGAAGTCGGGCGCAGGACCTAATAAGGCAACGGAAGACGGCATGACGCCAATACACGTGGCAGCGAAATACGGAAACTTAGCTACATTATTGCTACTATTAGATGATGGTGGTGATCCTCTTAGGAAAACGAAGGTTTAACTCACACGATTTTACAAGCATTTGAAAAACCGTGGCTTAAACATAGAATTTATTCAATTTATATGATGATGGATGTTGATGTTATAATGATGGTTATTTTCACAGACTGGAGAAACACCTCTACACATGGCATGTCGGAGTTGTAAACCTGATGTCGTGCGACATTTAATAGAATTTGTAAAAGAAAAAAAGGGTGAGAACATTGCAACAACATACATCGACGCAGTGGATGAAGATGGAGCCAGCGCTTTACATTACGCCTGTAAAATCACGAAGGAAGAAGTTAAAATACCCACAGCGGATAGACAAGTAGTCAAATGCTTAATCGAAAATGGTGCCGATGTTACACTTACTACAAAACACAATTATGAAACAGCGTTTCATTTTTGTGCTGTAGCAGGCAACAATGACGTCATGACTGAGATGATACAACACATATCTGCTGCTGATGTTAGTAGAGCGCTAAACAAACAAAACTCTATAGGCTGGACTCCTTTGTTAATAGCGTGTAATAGAGGACACATGGAACTTGTGACGACATTATTAGCCAACCATGCTAGAGTAGACGTATTTGATACAGAAGGAAGATCGGCATTACACCTTGCGGCAGAACATGGATACTTACAAGTGTGTGACGCTTTATTAACAAATAAAGCCTTTATAAATTCTAAGGCAAGAAACGGCAGAACTGCACTTCATTTAGCCGCCATGAATGGATATGCGCATTTAGTCAAATTCTTAATTAGAGACCACAACGCTGTGATAGATGTTCTTACGTTAAAGAAACAAACTCCTTTGCATTTAGCAGCAGCGAGCGGCCAAATAGAAGTTTGTAAGCTTTTGCTAGAACTCGGAGCTAACATTGATGCAACAGATGAATTAGGACAAAAACCTATTCACGCAGCGGCACAAAATAACTATAATGAAGTAGTACAACTTTTTTTACAACAGCATCCAAACTTGGTAATGGCTACGACAAAAGATGGCAATACCTGTGCTCATATAGCAGCTATCCAAGGTTCAGTGAAAGTGATTGAAGAACTTATGAAGTTTGACAGAACTGGAGTCATATCAGCCAGAAATAAATTAAATGATTCAACTCCATTACAATTGGCTGCAGAAGGTGGCCATGCGGATGTTGTACGAGTTCTTGTTAGAGCAGGCGCTTCATGTACCGATGAAAATAGAAGCGGTCTTACTGCTGTACATTTAGCGGCTCAATATGGACACACCAACGTATTGGACGTTATGAGATCTACGAATACCCTGAGAATATCTAGCAAAAAGTTAGGATTAACACCACTTCATATAGCTGCTTATTATGGCCAAGCAGGTAAATAGTTATTACACAAAATTAAAAAAATAGAGCTTTTGAACAATGTTTGAATTGTATGATTTTAATTTTCAGAAACTGTTCGAGAATTACTATCTCACGTTCCCGGCACGGTAAAATCAGAAGCTCCCACAGGAGTATCACTAGTTCCAGAATTAGGTGCCGAATCTGGTTTAACGCCACTTCATTTAGCTGCTTATAATGGAAACGAAAACGTTGTCCGCTTACTCCTTAACTCCGCTGGTGTTCAAGTGGATGCTGCATCCAATGAAAATGTACGTAAATACTATCCTTCTGAAAAATAAGCGATTGTAATTAATTACGAATGCTACTTTATTCTTTCAGGGTTTCAATCCATTGCATCTAGCATGCTTTGGTGGCCACATGTCCATAGTAGGTCTGCTTCTGAGCAGATCCGCAGAATTACTTCAAAGCACGGATAGACATGGTAAAACTGGCCTACATATAGCCTCAACACATGGACACTACCAAATGGTCGAAGTTCTACTCGGTCAAGGAGCAGAAATCAACGCAACTGACAAAAATGGATGGACGCCCCTTCATTGTGCGGCAAAAGCTGGACATTTAAATGTAGTAAAACTTTTATGTGAATCAGGCGCATCGCCCAAAAGTGAGACCAATTTAAATTGTGCTCCAATTTGGTTCGCCGCCTCAGAAAACCACAACGATGTCCTAGAATACTTGCTGCATAAGGAACACGATACGCAATCACTTATGGACGACAAGAGGTTCGTTTATAATCTTATGGTGTGTTCGAAGAATCACAATAATATACCAATTGAAGAGTTCGTATTAGTGTCGCCAGCGCCTGTCGACACCGCGGCGAAATTATCAAATATTTATATAACTTTATCCACTAAGGTAAGTGATAATCATTTATTGGATTACGACTACATAATAGCTTTATATTCAAGTTGCGTCGTTTGTTTTAACAGGAAAAGGAGCGTGCCAAAGACCTTATAGCTGCGGGAAAACAATGCGAGGCGATGGCCACTGAGCTACTGGCGCTAGCTGCCGGGGCCGAATCCGCTGGACATATACTGACGGCTACGGACAACAGAAATATTGAATTTTTGGATGTCTTAATAGAAACTGAACAAAAAAATGTCATTGCTCACACAGTAGTCCAGAGATATCTTCAGGTAAAAAATAGGTAACTTCTCCATTACAGCGGAACTTGTGATAACAAAGTTACGATGAAATTCACCATTCGGTTTGTTCGCAGGAACTCTGGAGAGGGAGCCTCAAATGGAGTGGCGTCAAAATTATGTTCCTTTTTGTCGCATTTATAGTATGTCCGCCAGTTTGGATGGTGTTTTCTCTTCCATTAGGTCATAAATATAATAAGATTCCAATAATTAAGTTCATGTCGTATTTAACTTCTCACATTTACCTCATGATATTGTTGTCTTTAGTAGCCATAACGCCTATTTATAATTCAATATTTAGGGATAGTTTAATACCTAGGTGGTACGAGTGGATGCTACTTATAGTCTTGAGTGGTCTTCTACTCTTTGAATTAACGAATCCTAGTGACAAATCTGGCTTAGGGTGGATTAAAATAGCTGTATTGTTACTGGGAATGATCGGCGTGGCGACACACGTCGTTGGCTGGATATTCGTCCAGCAGAAATACTGGCCAACATTAATGTACTGTAGGAATCAATGCTTCGCGTTATCATTTCTATTAGCTTGTGTCCAAATTTTAGACTTCTTATCATTCCATCATCTGTTCGGTCCATGGGCCATCATTATCGGAGATCTGATGAAGGATCTCGGACGGTTTCTCGCTGTATTAGCGATATTTGTGTTCGGTTTCTCTATGCATATAGTTGCATTAAATCAGCCATTCAGAAATATAAATAAATCTGAAGACAATAAATATGCAAGACAAGCAAGAAAAAGGCTGTTTTCCGACGGTAAGTGTGACTCCATTACACATCCTTTGCCTTACCATTATAATATCTTAATTATCATTCATTCTGATCACAATTTTATTCATTTTAATATTTAAAATCATACTTATTACTGTGATAGAAATTCAGCGAACGAAACGACAAGCGTATGATTCGCAATCACAAAATACGCTTTCTGGGGAATCGTACAGGAGAAAACAGGGATCCCCGGGATGTAAGTCCATATAAACGAACCAGAGTTCATCGATATCATTTAAAATACGATGATCGCATTACCTCTCGATGTGCTTCTTTTAATCATCTAATATCTGCATCCGCTTGCAAGCTTCAGTGTTCAGCACATCGAGAATGTTATCATCGTTGGCGTATATAAATATATACGTTTCATTAGATAACTGTTGCTCGCTCTAAGAATGTGGAATGTGTTAGGTTTCTGTAATATACAATGTATAAACGACACTTTCCTTCGCCATAATGTAAATGTTTTATTTTCCAATTATGGCACGTGTAAGTGGTTCGATAATTAGAATAATTGATGTCTAATTTATATACACAATGCATTTTCTGCATCACATCAACACCCATGGCTTTATGAGGGCGGTGGTTTCCAGATTTGGATGTGGACACAGAACATGCATTGCGCGTCACATTACTAGTATTAGTGGAATGAGTGGCCGACTTCACCGCATTTGATGGAGCAAGTTTATTTGCGCATGCGCCGCGACTGGCTTATGTCCCGCGTTTTGTACACCGATGCCGAGGTACCACTTTATGTTTTGGATATGTTTGGCTGATTGTCCTCATTGTGGCGTTTGCCCATGCTCTCGATGTTGACACTCTCTAGATAGTAGAGGACGGGGTGGATTGATGCAGTGGTATAATGAGTGGTCAAAAGTCGAAATTCCAAAGAGTATTGTTACTACACATATACAAAACTCACATTCATAAATTACAATCATTTGAATTAACACACATAGCTACTTACTTACACTTATTTATACCGATGTACAGAACATAACACGGACATCAATCTGTCTCTTCCACACATTGTCGATGTGTTTTAGTCGTCGTAGATCTTTAGATTTTTGGGAAGATTGATGCAGCAGATAGAGATATACACCTAAACGGCCTCCTTTAGATACTAATCATTCATACGTAAAACTTACATACTTTTACTGTGCATCAACCTACCCCAAACTCTTTCTTGTCGAGTGAAAAGAACGTGGTCCATTGTGTCGTGTTGTCTTCTAGCGACGTTGTCACCATACGAGGCGATGGAGAGACTGTTCTTGGCCATTTTTGGACAGATTACCCTCTCAGACCTGAACTACCTGTCCAGCTTGCGCCCACTGTGGAGTCAGAATCTATTCAAGTTCGTGTTCGGCGCGTACTTGCTGATGTCGGTCGTGGTGCTCATGTCTCTCCTCATTGCGATGATGTCGGACACTTACCAACGCATACAGGTAACTTGTCGCCCAGAACTCCGATCTTTTGTTCGCAGTTACCATGAACCCACTGTACTCCTTCGAGTTGCTCTTCTTTGCTGTCTTCGGGCAGACGACGACTGACCAGACAAGAGTACATAGGAATGATAGCAATGTGCAACCAGCCTGGACAAATTATCTTTTCAAAATTGTATTTGGAATCTACATGTTGGTGTCAGTAGTTGTACTGATCAATCTGCTCATTGCTATGATGTCAGACACGTACCAAAGGATTCAGGTAACAAACACGTGACTTGATTAAAACATTTAATGCTAATACATTGTCCGCATACCAAATACACGAACAAAGAACATCAACGCGTTAATAAAATCAGCTGGGTATCTGGACAAAGTTTGAAATTTAAAAAATACCTTTATAAAAGTAAAAGGAGGATGTGGGAGATAATAAGTAAGTATTCTATATAAAATAAAATGAATTCTACTATGGTTAGAGACTAACTTTAACCGTAGAAAAATTCAGACATTCTCTGCAAAAAATCGAGGTGTAGTCTTCTCAATTCCCATGGGGACATTGCCTTAGTAACGTAGGCATTTTTTATGACTTATTTACGAGTAAATCACACCTTTTGTCGGTCAGTTATTTATAAGAATACCCTGGGGTTGTACTGGGCAACAAAACATTGATTAATTTTAAATATTCCAGGCGCAATCTGACATTGAATGGAAGTACGGCTTGTCAAAGCTGATCCGTAACATGCACCGCACGACTACGGCACCATCACCACTTAACTTGGTCACCACATGGCTCATGTGGCTTATTGCCAGGTGTAAGGTAAGTAATACAGTGATATTTATTTTACTAAAACCAACCCATGTTCCCACTAAAACCACTAAAGGCACCCTACTAATGATACACTAGACAAAGAACCCAATAGGGAAAGCAAAGCTTTAGACAATTAAAATGTCTATAATTTGTGTACTTCATAGAATTAATATCTTAGTTAGATCAGCAATTGTCGATCTACTCAATTCTTTATACTTACTGATTACAATTAAAATAAAGAAAAGTATTCAGAAAAGCGAGGTTTACCCAAAAACCGTTGTATAATTCTTGTGTCGGTCCAGGCTCGATTAAATAAGAAGAAGCGGCCAAGCTTAGTCCACATGATCGGATTGCAGAGACAAGACCAGATGAGCGCCCGATCCAAGGCTGGAGCCAAATGGCTGTCAAAAGTCAAAAGAGGACAAGTCGTCCCGAAAGGTAATTATATTTTCACCATCTAAGCTAAAAAAAACACTTGAAAGAGAAAGTTTGTGCCTTAATAAAATATTAAATTAAGGAACACACAAACACGCAAAGAAAAATAGTAAAAATATCAAACTCAATCTGAATGAAATAATACTTACTGAAAATTACAACTTGGCATTGGAATTAATCAAATTATGTCAGAAACTAACTAGAAACTGATTGAGGGATATCATTTATGATAACAACCTTCAATTTTCCAGATTCGACACGTCTGTCAGTTGTCCACCTCAGTCCTCTGGGCTCCCAGCTAAGCTTCAGCAATGCGACGAAAATAGAAAATGTTGTAGACTGGGAAATCATCGCGAAGAAATACAGAGCACTCATGAGGGCCGAGTCAGACGAACCGGTTAATAAGGAAAATGAAGAAGATACAGCTGACGACGTGTCAGAAATAGTAGCTAATAACGTATCAAACGCTCCACCTTGAACATAGCATAATAAAAGGTGGAAAATGAATGTAAAACTTGTAATATACTTGATAAAAACCTGAGTAAGGTTTAAAAAACAAAGAAAAGAATTTCAGTAGTTTGTGGTTGACGAAATTGTTAACATGGCGAAAAGCAGCTTTTGCGTAGCGGCAAACTTGTAAATATTAGAATAAGCTTCGAATACTCTCTTAGTAAGATTTTTTACTGAACGAATACTGGAAACCTGTACATATTGATCATACGTTTTGGTACTTTAAGGTGATTTTGACATAATGTATATTAAATTAATTTGACGATGCTTAACATCAATTAATTGGTTGAAAGAAGATTAAAAATTCAAATAACAATTTCGTACGTATTTCGATTAGGCTTTATTTTGTTATTATATAAATGAAAAGAGGTACCTTTAGCATTTTTTTATAATTAACGGAATGTTATTTACATAACATGAATTGACTTCCATTTTTTGTAACTTTTAACACTACGTTTATAAAATACTCAATCGTACGTGCGCTAGAAAAAATAGTATAAATATGGTGCCTTTCGTTAACTTACTTCAACACACACAAGTTGACGTAGATTACCCATCTCACATGCTAAGATTAGACTCAGTGGCAGATCCTGGGGCAGAGCTGAGGAGCTCAAGCCACCTTTTTTTTATAAAATCAATCTTCAATAAACATAATAAAGCGGCGGTAGCCTAATGGTTAAGGCATTGCACTCGTAATCGTGAGATCAAGGGTTCGAATCCTACCCATTACATTACCGACGTGGACACACTCCTAATACAAAGCAATTTAGCTTAGCAGGAGGGGTTAAAAGGATTGCTAGTAATGTGGAAACCCCAATCCCACATTGATAATTTTTATTTAAGAAAAGTTTTTATTTGAAAAACAAACCCCCTCCTCACTCCAAACAATAAAAAATCCTGGATACGCTATTGCTTATACAACTAAAGTTGTACATTCATAAATATTTTATTGTTACAGACTAAATAATAACGTAGACATTACGAATTAGAGCTAAAATAAGAACGAGCGATGTTATTTTTCCAATTTAGTGTTGTTTAGTATTAAGACTAATTTATTTGTAGGTACTAATATTTTTATAAATAAACGTGTTGTGTATTTGTGTAACTGTATTGTTTTAAATAAATCAGAGCAATTTTTTACTATTCGAGTTTGGACTGGTACCTATAATTGATCAAATTCTTCATATAGCCACATAATTTGTAACCAATCCTTGATAAAAAAAAAAGAAGAAATACGCTAAGAAGGATTTATGGATGTATACTATCACAGGTATGCCTTTTAGATTGTAATATGACATTGCTAGATTTGATTGAAGATTTAAAAATAGACAATCGCCGAATAAGCTAGTTTCGCAACCATAATTTGAACTTGGCCAATTTATCTAAAATATTAATTACTTAGGCTGTAAATATTTAGCACTGACATAACTGTTATACTTTCTATGTCGCGACAGTAAAAACAAAAACACAATCCAAGGCCGTTGCCATTTCCTTGACTATTCATACAGAAGTCATTGACGTTCATTATCAGTTATCGTAATATTAGTGCGGAGCGCGCGCGCATCCGTACACAAACGCATACGGACCGCGGACTTACCGCGCGGTTCCGAAAAAATAACAAATTTAAACAAAAACGAACATTTATTTTAATAAGAAGTGCAAACATTTTTAAATAAAAAGTGATAATTTTATCTATAGAAGTGTGAAATTCCTACGAAATGTGTAATAACAAATTAAATTTGATAACAGCGTCGCTATTTTTATTATGTTAGTATATTTTTATTTTTATACTATAGTAAATTTCTATTTTAAAACTATTTTCGCTGAAAAGGTACTCTCAAAACTCTTGTTAAATAAATTACATTTATTTTTTATTTCTCTTTGCTACAATTTATATAATTGATTTATAAATCGAATGCATAAAACAATAGGACCTTTGTACTCTACTCACATAATAATATTTTTCAGGTTTACTGAAATTTTCACAAGCAGCCTATTTGCGATGTTATAATGGGTAAGACTTATTTTGTAACAATGTTTATTTTCATTAAGTAGGTACAGAGTATTAATAGTCAAAGTTTAGAAACAAATTTTATATTATTCTTCTTATCTATTTTTCTAAAGTACTATTTGTAGACTGATCCAAACGTAAGGTAATATTTTACGAGCATATGTACCTATATTAAAAAAATGCTTCTTTTCTTTTCTTTTCTTTATATCTTTTTTTTGGCAAGTTCTAGAATCAAAGCCTATTGACAGAGTCCATAATGTGAGATTTTAATATATTCCCCTCAATTGTGGAAGCTATTTAAAAGGTTCATAGTTAATTTTAAACAGTCAGATTTTTTTATCTTTACCCGACTTCGACGCAACCGCAAAAAGGTTACGTTTTTAACAGCCTATGTAGGTATGTTATTTTTTTTTATTTATTAATTAAAATATCGATCAACTAATACTTCTTAGCACTTATAAACCACAAGGTTTAAGGTACATTGTAAGTTATAGGGCATACTGAAAGTTTCTGGATTCTGATAAATAAACCATGGCACAAAGACAAAGCCGTTGGACCTCATTCAGGGCTCGTAAAACGTGTGCCTCTAAGTTTGTCTTTAATTTTTGAAAACAAATAGAAGTCGCAGGATGCTGTTCCATATTTGAAGCCTTTAATTAGGCTTCTGTTGCCTTAGCGGAATGTGTGAAGAACATTGCTTCGAGGACGCTTTTTGCGAATTTTTTCTAAGACTGAAAGTTTTAATTTTTTAAGAAGCACTGCCCTTTGATCTTCAAACGATACCGTTGTGTAATGTCCTGATTTGCTTTTACCAATGCTTCGAATTTTCATGCTTCAAAAGGAAAGGCCCACTCTGGCGACTGGCTTTTTTTCGGGTTAAAAAAAGTGGGAAAGCAGTGCACCCAGGTTTCGCCACCTGTCACGATATTATAGACAATGACTGTCCTCCGTTCAACTTTTTTATAATTTTCCGACACCACTGGACACGCAGTTGTTTCAAGTCCCTCCTCCGGTAGGTCATGCGGTATCCATCGTCTGCAAAGCTCCTAAATCTTCAGATGAATATGTAAAATGTTTTTCACTTGGCTCATTCAAATGCCCAACAAGACACGATATTGTTGACAAGTTTTTTTTTTGTCAGTTTAAATAAGTTGTCGTACGGTGTCAATATTAGAGTCTGTAACCGCAGTCGCTGGCTGACCCTTACGTACCTCGTCATGGATATGATCACGTCCACGTCTTAATTCTCCAAACCACGAATACACAGAGCTGCGAAATGGTGCTTCATCACCAAATGCCAATTAAAGTCTCTGGCAACTCTCTGCCACAACAAAACTCATTGAACGAAAATGTTCACAAGTTAAATTCATTTTGATAGCGATACACATTTTTCGAAAAGACGCCACATTAAAAAAACAAATGGTAGTCTCGCAAATTAAAATGTTTTATGATCCCAAAGAGTTACATTTTCGAATTCCGTAATTGTTATTTCATTCTTTTATTGTAAGTGGCCAGACCCAGAAACTTTTAGTACATATGCAGCACGTATATACTTACGTATGTTTTTTACGATATTAAAGTAGGATTTTTTTTAATTCTTAAATTTCTATGCCGTAGTATCAACTGATATTTATTAGGGCACAATTAAAAAATGTACATTTCATTAGACTTTACTCATTACATATTTTATTTACAGTCGCTTGAGTTCCTATTTATTTATACCGGTTGGAGAGACGATAAAACTCAACCTTTACCCCTCTGATAACACAATGAGACATAACAGTTGATAAAAAAAAATCTGGGTGAAGATCGATGGTCAGCGTCTCTTAGACCATGCCTAAACTTGCCTACTTATAAAGTATGCCTACGGCAAAGTTGCTGAGTTTATTAGTTTGGGTGTATGGGGGTGATCTCTGAATTAAGTAGCTTGAAGGAGGATACAGCGATTCGGCCCCTGTGGGCTGCAGTAAGCCCCGGCAAAGGTTAATCGTTTATCACACAAAATAACGTCATGAAACGATTTGTAAGTCCTTAAAAAATTGCACAGTTGGTATCTTTAAAAAAATTCAAAGCTACAATTTGACTACGGGCGAAAATCGCGGTCTAAAAAGTTATTAGTCGTAGTTGGGTATAAGGGTGTATAAGTTTATAAGCCGTAGTTGTATAAGTTATAAGTTTAATTTCTGCTTGTTATATCCAATAAGAATGTTCATTAATCACGATTCAAATATTGATTTAGATCAAGAGCAGCTTATTCATATAACATTATAATGCATTAATAAACTATAAATAAATGTTGCACATATTGCAATAACTAAATGTCTAAGGTCAGTATATATGAAATCTAAATTTAAATATCTACTAATTATACTGTGTAAATTTAAGTACGTTAAATCACATCCAAACGGATCAATATGTGAGCAGAATAGGTACGCGACATATGATGGTATAAGTATGTCCAGTTCTGTCCACATCTATACTAATATTATAAAAGTGAAGAGTTTGTTTGTTTATTTGAACGCGACAATCTCAGGAACTACTGGTTCGAATTGAAAAAATCTTTTTTTGTTAGATAGCCCATTTATTGAGGAAGGTTATAGGCTATATAACATTACGCTACGACCAATAGGAGCGGAGCAGCAATGAGAAATATTTCAAAAACGGAGAAAATGTACGCAGACAAAGATGCGCGTGACAGCTAGTAATTTATAAAAAAAAGGGGCCATTGAGAGTCGGACATTGCACCGAGGGTTCCGCTATCGTTCCTGTACATTTTTAGCTAAATGGTGCTAATTTTGCATTGAGCAGTTCAAATATTTTCAAGTGTTAAGCGACTAATGTACCTAGCTGACAATACCAATTAACAGTTTATGGATCTTTTCTTCAGATCCTCTAGAATCCTACTAATATTATAAATTCCAAAGTTTGTTGCTCTTTTACACAAAAACTACAAAAATCAAACATAACGAGTGAGGCCGCCGGAAAAAGCTAGTGGGAAACATTTTTACATAACCTATAATAGGTTATGATACTTTTTACATGAGTGCGTCAAAATAAACGGGCAAGAGCTTGTCGGACCATGCTCAGTGTAGGGTTCCGCAGCCTCGAATAATTGCATCAGCAGAAGAGCGTATGTTCATGGCACTTACGCCCTTTTCTTGAGAAACGTAGTTTTTAGGCATATCCGATCGAATGACGGTATATCCGATCTTGTCTGAAATAATTTTAGCTTAAAGTATTTATTAAATTATATTGTATTTTATTCATTTTTTTGGTCCCACAAGTCTAAAGTTAAGGGAAACACAATTTATGCAACTTTCGGATCGATTATTTCCAAAAATACTCACTCGATCATAAAAGTTTATTAAAAACCTTAAAATGTTTTTAAAAGACATTACAAAAAAAATTTAGCTTCTGTTACATGTATAGAGTGCCCCCTAAAAATATTTATTACTATTATTTAGCTATCAAACTAAGTAGCGGCTACTACAAGACACCTTTTCACTAAAATTCACCAATATTAATACTTTGAGTAAAATGCCCGTGACATACGGACGGACAGACAGCCAGACGGACAAGACGAAACTATAAGGGTTCCGTATTTGCCATTTTGGCTACGGAACCCTAAAAATGACAATACTTTTTCATCGCATTGGCTTGAAAACTTCACTTTTCACTATTGGAAGATAAGCTTATTAATTGGTATTAATTTTAACTTGATAAGTACTTCTACATCCTGAGAAAGAGGATCTAGTCTCTAAATAGATAAGAGTATCATCAAAGTAATCCTATCAATATATATATCGTTCTGTTTCTCCTTTTGAGGTACATACGAAACCTTAAAAGGTTAGTACTGCCTACAAAAAACAACTGGTTTTGCCTTTATCGTCAGAATGATTACATGGGTTACAACCTCGGACATATCACGTAGGTATTATTTACATCGCGCCAGCCAGTGTTTAAATAACACAATAAATTTAAATATATATAAATACTACTTTATATATTGTATTGTATCGGGATAGAGGCCGGGATGTGTAGCCCGGAAGTCGCTGCGACCTAAAAGATCTATACTACTTTATATATACTTCAAGTTGATCCTTTTCGAAATGTTGAGAGTGCCTAGCCTAAATCCATTGCGTATTACCACAATTCTATTAGCTAGGTCCTAAGATTTTTTACGCTGAAGTTCAATCTCAGGAACTACTGGTCCGATTTGAAAAAATCTTTTTTTGTTGGATAGCCCATTTATCGAGGAAGGCTATAGGCTATATAACATCGCGCTACAACTTATAGGAGCGGAGCAGCAATGAGAAACGTTGCAAAAACGGGGAAAATTTACGCAGACGAAGTTGCGCGGGACAGCTAGTGTAATGGCTCAGTTTATGATCCTTTATAAAAATACTAGCTAAGTAAAAGAATTTTTCAATTTGGATCACAAACAAATCTTCAGGTTTATAATATTAGTATAGACTAGCTGTCCCGCGCAACTTCGTCTGCGTAATTTTCCCCCGTTTCTGCAACATTTCTCATTGCTGCTTCTATTGGTCGTAGCATGATGTTATATAGCCTATAGCCTTCCTCGATAAATGGGCTATCTAACAGTGAAATAATTTTTCAATTTGGACCAGTAGTTACTGAGATTACCGCGTTCAAACAAACAAACATTTTTTCTGACTTAACGAAGGACCGTTAAGTCATGCGGTATCCATCGAGTGCAAGGTTTTACACTTGGCTCATTCCAATGCCTAACAAAGAATTTACTGGCAAGTAATTTTTTTGTCACTTTCAATAAATTGTCGTACGGTGTCAATATTAGAGTCTATAATCGCAGTCGCCAGCCAACCTTCACGTACCTCGTCATGGAGATGATCACGTCCACGTCTAAATTCTCCAAACCACGAATAGACAGAGCTGCGACATGGTGCTTCATCACCAAATGCTAATGAAAGTCTCTGGCGAGAGTTCTGAAGAGAGTTCTCTTGTTCACTTAAGCCACAACAAAAATCATTGATTTTGAATTCATTTTAAGAGCGACACACAATTAGCGAAAGGACGCCACAGTGAAAAAACAAATGACAGTCTCGCAAATTAAAAAGTAACATGTTCCCAAGGAGTTCCATTTTTTAATTCCGTAATTGTTTATTCATTATTTTATTGTAAGTGGCCAGATCCAGAAACTTTCAGCATGTCCAACGTATTGGTATTAAGACCCAATCAATCTTTTTGTTTTCTATATCTATACTTCTATACTATACTTTATACTATTATACTATACTATATAATATTATAAAGAGGAAAGATTTGATTGTTTGTTTGATTGTTTGTTTGTATTGAATAGGCTCCGAAACTACTGGACGGATTTGAAAAATTCTTTCATTGTTGTGAAGCTACACTAACCGCGGGTGACATAGGCTATTTTTATCCCTGTATTCCCACGGGAACGGGAACTACGCGTCCGCTAGTTTGTTATAAAGTTTTATTATAATCTGTCAAGTCGATTGTACTTGGCTGTTTGACATTGGTAAGGTAAACAGCAAATATTTTTGTCCGTGGTTCCACCCGCATAGATTACTGAATCGTAATAAGTACAGTGTAGCCTTTACCTACCTGTCTGTTATCCTGATGTATGGGGTCATAATAGATATATTACTGTTAAGAGCGACACACAATTTGCGAAAGGACACCACAATGAAAAAACAAATGACAGTCTCGCAAATTAAAAAGTAACATGTTCCCAAGGCGTTCCATTTTAAATTCATTTTATTCATTATTTTATTGTAACTGGCCAGATTCAGAAGGACAATGTAACTTATTAGACCAAAATGTCGAAACATGGTGTCCAAAGATGAAACAAATAGATAAGATCTAACAATTAACATGTATTTTATCTCTGGACAACTTACCATTTTATAAAAATCGCGTTATTTATTTCCTGAGAACCCTATCTTTTGTCGCTTGTATCTACTTATTAGGGTTCACATAATAGTAGTTCATTTTATATACACACTAGCTGTCCCGCGCAACTTCGTATGCGTAAATTTTCCCCGTTTTTGCAACATTTCTCGTCGCTACTCCGCTCCTATTAGTCGTAGTGCGATGTTATATAGCCTTCCTCGATAAATAGGCTATCCAACAAAAAAATATTTTTTTTAAATCGGACCAGTAGTTCCTGAGATTAGTGCGTTTAAAAAAACAAACAAACTCTTCCGCTTTATAATATTAGTATAGATGACCTTCAAAAATATCTAAGAATCAGTCAAGGATTAAGAGAGTGGGTTAATAGACCGTGATGTTATATCATACTACAACGATCGTAAATTAAACCACGAACACTTTCTTGTGTATAAACGTTAAGTGCGTGTGTGCGTGTCAAACTTTACTGTTAGTAGAAGTACTAACAGTCGATCAACTCGATCGATAAAATCGACCAATGACGTTCTCTTATCAAGCCAACTCCCGCACTAAGGTATAAATCCTGTGTCTTTCGGGGAACTTTACAAACATTAAATACAAAAAGGTAATAGATTTGAAACCAACATTTTATGAATGAATACCATAAAACTCTTTCAGTGGACTAGCCTGTTGGTCTCATGGTTAGTGGTCCTGACTGCTAAGCTAGAGGTCGTGGGTTAAATTCCCACACGAACGACGTCAACGAGACGTTAGCGAGTACCTACATAGAATTACAATAGACGCGTGTCCATCGGACTCCCGTAATCGCCCCGGTCGCCGAAGTAACATAATCTCGTTTAGTTGCATCCCGTTGGCGGGTTGCGGTGGACAAACACCCTAAAGGGAGAGGCTAAATGTCACGTAATACAAATAAACCAATCACGTCGCCATCAGTTTTCACAGTTATAGTATGGTTAACAAGGCCTTTTTGGCTTCATTTTCTTCAACAGGCCCCGAAAACAAGAACAAAAGAAATTCCTATAGTTGATATTTCAGATATCAGATTCTTTCAAATGTAGGTTTCTTCAAGCTTGTTAGCTATTATCAAAACCGGTATGACAGCATAACAGTGAACTCATATTACGTAGCGTGTGTAACTAAGCATTTCACCAACAAAAGTTATTTTTGCTAAATTGGATCCGATGGAAACTATGACTAAATGCTGAAAATCGATTCTAATTGATATTATTCAACTGATTCGACTAAAGACAATGGTGGTCTCTATTTTTATTTTAGTAAACCACCTAGAAATTACTCTTGAACAATTAGGTAGATAAATCATTTGAGGATTCCTAATCTAAAACACTGAGGTGACTTTGATAGGAAAACAGTAATAGTCTGGATAACAAGTGTTTTTTTTTCTAAACTTTCTTCAGCAGTCTCTGAAAACTATGAACGACGTGTCATTCGATTCGGGATAGAATTTAAATGATTTTTTAAGTTAATCAAATTACTATACCTAGTCTGGCCATAAATACTGTTACAATTAAAAATAAGAAAGATATTACATTTGAATTTGGAATCTGTCATTTTTATACGATTGTTCATTGTATTTTCTAATTTTGGCGCCAATACATTGTACAATATTTTGCTATATTAAAATGGAGTGGGGTGATAAAGAAAACCGAATCGCTGTGATTGCATTACACAAAGTTGGTATGGAGCCGAATGTAATTTTTAAAACTCTCCATACGCTTGGTATTAGTCAAATGTTTGTGTACCGGGCTATTAATAGGTACAATAAGACCTTCTCTGTTTGTGACAGAAAAAGATCTGGCCGTCCACGTAGTGTTCGTACGAAAATGGTGGTCAAAGCAGTAAGGGAAAGAATTCGAAGAAATCCTGTCCGAAAGCAAAAGATTTTATCTCTGGAGATGAAGATAGCACCCAGAACCATGTCACGCATTTTAAAAGATGACTTAGGACTTGCAGCCTATAAGAGACGCACTGGTCATTTTTTAACTGATAATTTAAAAAAGAATAGGGTGGTAAAATCGAAGCAACTACTGAAGCGGTACGCAAAGAGAGGTCACAGAAAAATTTTGTTTACGGATGAGAAAATCTTTACAGTTGAGCAACATTTTAACAAACAAAATGACCGTATTTATGCTCAAAGCTCTAAGGAAGCTTCCCAATTAGTCGACAGAGTGCAACGTGGGCATTATCCGACTTCAGTGATGGTTTGGTGGGGTGTTAGCTATGAAGGAGTGACTGAGCCATATTTTTGTGAAAAAGGTATCAAAACATCGGCACAAGTGTATCAAGATACCATTCTTGAGAAGGTAGTTAAACCCCTTAACAACACCATGTTCAATAACCAAGTATGGTCCTTCCAACAAGACTCAGCGCCGGGTCATAAAGCTCGGTCCACGCAGTCTTGGTTGGAAGTGAACGTTTCGGACTTCATCAGAGCTGAAGACTGGCCGTCGTCTAGTCCCGATCTTAATCCGCTGGATTATGATTTATGGTCAGTTTTAGAGAGTATGGCTTGCTCTAAACGCCATGATAATTTGGAGTCCCTAAAACAATCCATACGATTGGCAGTGAAGAATTTTCCCATGGAAAGAGTGCGTGCTTCTATTGATAACTGGCCTCAACGTTTAAAGGACTGTGTTGCAGCCAATGGAGACCACTTCGAATAAGCTTTTTATATTTTGAATTGTTTTTTATTTATGTATTAAACTAACACACTGTAAAAGTAATAAATATTATTTGCAATAAAAAAAAAATGTTTTTTCTTCGTAACAATATTTATGGCTAGACTAGGTATATAAGATACTAGAGACAATAGTTGAGCAATAACTAGTTCAGATTTTTCAAATTTGAAAAAAGGTTTCATAAATAAGAAGACATTTCCTAATGATATCTTCCGTAACTGAGGACTAATGTTCATAATTTTCTCAGAGGAGTGAAAATACAGCCGAAAACGGGATATCTGGCTTACGCAAGGCACACCCGCTTTAACAAAAACAATAATTCAAACATAATAAAAATACGTGACTTTTTGTCGTTTTTTCTAGATCTTAATAACCATAACAGGTAGAAGTGTGTGGTACGGAACCCTTCGTACGCGAGTCCGACTCGCAATTGACCGATTTTTCTTTCTTCTAACTTTGTCAAAATGTTCAAGGTCGAAACGTAAGTTAAGTTTGTATACAAAACATTCTTAACATTATAGTGTGGGTTAAAACTTACGTTTATTAAATTTGTTTGAATGAAAATAATCGCAGTGACCCACTTCCAGCAATGCTCTACTTATTTATAATTAACATTTGCCTGTAGTACCTATGACTATAATTTATTAGTATTTAATGCATACTACAAAAGAATAAAATGCAAAAATTGTGTTTTAGGAGTCGGCGAAATACTTGCTATTATATTTCAAAATATTATTCAATAAATGTTGCGCATTCATTGAATTACAGTATCTTGGTAGGTACAAGATACAATAATAGTCTCATACAAATCGATTGGTACTATTACTTACCGTAAGTACTTGATATATTAAAATGTAGATAAGTTTCACCCCCCCCCCCCCCCCACACACACACACACCACCCCCTACCTCGAAAAATAATCCTAGGTACCTACGCCCATGTAATGATGCCCATGACTTATAAGTCTTCCAAACTTCGAGAACTACCAATGGCGAAAAATATAAGAAAATACACGCAAGCAAGACGCTTCAAAATCATTGAAATTAATAGTTAAACACCTACTACTTGTCAGTATATTGGCATTAGTTGAGAAGAGGCGCAAATAGGTACGATTTATAGAACGTACATATATGTTTTTTGCTGTGGGTACAAAGGACTTGTGAATGGCTGTTGTTGTTGAAGGTACCCATGTCAAAAAAAGTGCGTTACGACAACTGAAGCGTAGGTAACTAATGGAAAGTTACCCAGCGCCTAACCTATGCAGTTTTTTTCGAAAACAATACATTTTGTTAATATTAGCAACTCACTCCTCGTCACGATTTGAATACAATACGGGACATACCTACCGATTGCCAATCAGAATAAATATTTGGCTAAAACCATAATGTGGTTAACAAGTGTGACTAACGAATCAGCTTTTGTTCCAAACAGCTGCGCAGAATTCTTTTATAAGCAAGTCCCTGACTGATATGAAGTAGGTAGTTACCGCCAATTTTGCAATACGATATTGTTAGAGCACTTCTCTTGGTCATTAGCATGCAGAACATTTTACACAAAAACGAAAATTCTGACTGGTACCAAAAGCCTAATCGCCGCCCGTGAGGGAAGAACTGTGGCTACAATTTTTATTGCGTTTAGGTCCTTAAATTAAATATTGCTATATTAAATATGTTTATATTGGTATTAATGTGTAAGGTGGTGGATAAGTGTAAGGTTTCTCACATAAACTACTGAGCACAGCCAACAGTGGCTAACGACAAACAGCTTACAGGATTTTTCAGGCACACAACAGGCCACTAAAGTGCACAAAACACAATGTGAACCTGTACGTAGATCACTCCATAAGTTTTGAGTTTACTCTTTGCTTTGAGATCCAGAGAGAAAAACGCAATGCATCTGTTTTATATATTTTTTAAAGGTAAAGCGGTTTAAGGAGTTTTTATTGAGAAGATTCTTGGCGTTAGCTCGGGGAGCCTTAACATTATTTTGCATTAGCAACTTGGAGTGAGGAAGTTTTGTTGTGGTTGGATCCTGCGTTTGCTCGCAGACATTGAAAAACAGTATGAATTGGTGCCGCGAAATGCGTCTATGATTGGAAAACGTTACGTCAAGACGTGTTTCAGAAATCATTACGGGCGACGAAATGTTGTTATCTATATGCTCCGGAAAATAAGGGACCGTTCTCAGTATGAGTGTTTTTAGAAGGAAAGTAGCCGACAAAACTGCAAAGACCTCGTAACGTTGGTAAAAAAATGGTGGCTAGTTTTTTTTTTCTCGCAGCTGGCATGTGTCCACAACAATATTGCAAAATCATTATCTGTTAACTCGGAAAGGTTTACAACAGTAGCGTTGGCGAAAGTTTTCCAAGCTCTGCGAGAGAGGAGACCAAATACTGGGCTCCCGGAATCACGCTGCCTCAGAACAAAGGCGTTTCTTAAGGAATCCGTCGTTGAAACCTTGCCTCATCCTCTGTACAGTCCTGATTTAACTCCCTATGATTTATTTTTGTTCCTGATAATAAAGGAAAGAATAAAATAATTTTTGTTTTGTCTGCTGAAGAGGCCGTGGCCTGTCTTTCGCTTTAGATGAAATTGGTATAGAGATAGTTTGAGTCCCGGAGAAGGACATAGGATAGTTTTTATCGCGATAACCGACATCCACGCGGGCGGAGCCGCGGGCGAAAGCTAGTGTGAAATAAATATTGTGTTTGTCTCAAAACGTACCTAGTAGTCAAACGTTTTATCTTGTTACCTACATGAAAATAAGGTGTCACTCTGCAGCCACTTGTGGATGTAGTTAGTGCCTATATTGCACAAGGGCTTTTTAGGAAATTTAATAATTCATTGGCCTACAAGTTTATCTCCTCTCTTTCTGTTTGAAAATATTAGCTGGGAATGAAAACCTGCCTAGAGAAGTTTTCTTAAGATTGAATGTTATGTTTATTAAAATACATGTTGTTCTAGGAGCTGTTCCACGTTCAATCTAAGAAATGTATAAGTTTTGAACACGCAACCTCTCTATTACGAGGTCAACGCCTTGACCGTAGGAATATCGGCACATTTGACCTAAAATACTGCTCTATTAATCTACATTTAATTGATTAATAATACTGAAACTATTATCTTAATGGACATGCGTGTTATATAATACCTATTATTAGAATTAAAACTGTACATTCACGAGACCATAAACACTATTTATTTATAAAGATTATTATAACAATGTTAAACTTAAATCATAGAAGCATCAGTTTTAACTTCCTCCTCCCCCCCACCACCCAGGTGGTTGCTTTCTACACCGAATTTCTTGTATTATTTTCCAAATGGTATTAGGTAAAGTTAAATAGAAAAGACACCTGATTGGAACGTAATTTCTTTTGCTATACATTTTTAGTGTTTGTATTAAAAATGGATTTTGAAAAAATCTGGAACCTCATAGTACACACCTTTAACTGGCGATCGTTTAGTTCGTGCGGCACCTACTTATCAAGATTTTTCACCTGCCCAATTCAAAGGAAATGGACCAATATTGTTTTGATGCTAACGTTACGTAGATTAAGTATCGTCAGCTTCTTCTATCGCCTTTAATTCGCCGTTGTTGACTTTTATTCCCGGGAGACCACGGGGTTCCTTTTTTTTCCATGTCTGAAGTTTTATTGTGTCCATTTAGATAAAAAACCGGCCAAGAGCATGTCGGGCCATGCTCAGTGTAGGGTTCCGCAGCCTTGAATAATTGAATCAGCATAAGAGCGTATGTTCATGACACTTGAGCCCTTTTGTTGAGAAACGCAGTTTTTCGCCAATAGTATATTCGATCATGTCCGAAATAATTTTAGTTTAAAGTATTTATTTAGCGCTACCTCTGCGATTTTTTTCATATTTTTTGGTTACACGGTTACAAGGAAAATTGGAGCGATTATTTCCAAAAATATTCATCTTATCAAAAAAGTTATTAAAAACCTTAAAATATTTTTGAAAGACCTGTCGAACGATGTGTCACAATTTGATGTTTGATGAAAAAACAATTTCAGCGTTTGTTACATGTTTGGAGCGCTCCCTAAAAATATTTATTATTATTATTTAGCTATTAAACTAAGTAGCGGCTACTACAAGACACCTTTTCTAGACACTGAATTCCATAAATGTTGAGTAAAATGCCTGACATACGGACTGACAGACGGACACACAAACAGACAGACAGACGGACATGACGAAACTCTAAGAATTCTTTTTTTGCAATTTTCGCTACGGAACCCTAAAAAGATACAATCGTAGTGAAAACAAAACACTATTCAATAAGTACTTAAATGACAACATTTTAAAAGAGTATTCCATTTTTTTTAAATAAAGTTCGTTTGAATTCAGAATTTAATTCCAGCCATTATATATATTAATACATACATTAAGTTTTAAATGGCCAATATTGTAACATGGCAATTTAATATACCCATCGATTTATAGTAATGTGTGCATTTGCTCTTGGAAAGCATCATTTGGTTGGGTCGAAATGATTAATTTAAGTCGTCCGTCCATCTGGCTGGGGGTCGTCCTACCTTATGTTTACAGAGTGGCGGTCTCCACTCTAGGACTTTTGCTCCATCGGACATCGGTACTTCGGCAAATGTGTACCAGCCACTTCAGCGTGCTTAACCTGCGTGCTATGTCGGTAACTTTGAGGGTGACCTCTTATAAGACGGTATTACTTGCCAAACTTCATAGTTCTAAGTCAACGGGAAGTTCCCTATAAATTTTAATTCCCTAGCGAGTGTCGAAACACATGTTTTTTGCGGCATAAACAGCCGCATCTTTCGCCGTTTTTACTTTAACTTGGAAGTTTGATTGATTTTTCCACAGCTTCAAGGGACCGTAGACTCCACGCGTTCTCAAGATAAACGGTCTTGACTGAGAGACGGACGAACAACAAAGTGATCCTAAAGGGTTCCATTTTGTCCTTTTGAAGTACGAAACGCTAAAAGTTTGGGAACCACTGCTTTAGACATTAATATAAGGGGCATCACTCAAGCGTTAGCGACCCTGTGAACAATTCCCAACACAAGGGCACAATCATCAGGCATTATTAAGCTATTGCATAGCTTCTATCGCGGGCCTTGAGCGCGGGGACCGAATCCAGAAATTCCGTAACGAAAAAACCTCACGCTCCCCACTCCGACGGGCACAGCGGTGATACTTTTTAGTTTTGCCATCTATCGATGAATAGCAGAACTTTTAATGACTTTTTTTAAATTAAAAAAAAAAAAAAAATTTTAAAGAAAATAAAATTAAAAACATTGTTTTGTTATAATTAAAATTTTTTTTTTTTTTAATTCCTTTTTTGTAATTTAAAAATAAAATTAAAGAAAAAAAATTAAAAACATTGTTTTTTATAATGAAAATTTTTTTTTTTTTTTAAATGCTTAATTTGATAAAAATGCTATGCAATAGCTTTACCGCGGCAGTCCTCGAGTGCCACACATTTTTTTACTTGTAGTTACCATTCATGCGTAGGTAATCTCTTAAGTATCACGCAAACTTCCGTATGGCTCACTATGCATTCGTGTTCTAAACAAATGCTTCAAAATTACTGTAATTTGTTAGTTTTAAAGATCACTCCGACTTATGGTAGAACCAAGTTCACTGTCAGACCTTCACAATGACAACGCACTGTTACGCAAACTTGCCATGACGAATACTAATTCTACGGCTGCATTGTAGCGTGAGGATTTTACAGTCACGGATTGTTAGATTAACTACTTATACAAATATTTGTTCTCTGTCCCTTTGTCACTGTTTTCGTTTGTCTAATAATAATAATAATAATTTCTTTATTACATCAAATATGGTAGGTACAGAGGTCTTATAAAAAATAGAAGTTTCACATATTTGGCAATATAAGCATGCAATAGAACAAAATCTGCATTCCAACATTAAACATCTTTATACACTTACGTAATCTATACACTTTTATTTTATTCATCTATGCCTGTATATTTTTACAAGGATATTTTTTTTAAAACTCATCAATAGAATAAAAGCATTCTTTTAGCAACCATTTCTTTAATTCTAGAGAAAACTTTTTAAATGGTAGTTGAGTAATAACTTTAGGCAAAGAATTATAAATTAGGGGAGCCATATAAACGCAGCTCCGTCGAAAGACTTCTAACCTAGGAATAGGCATTTCGTAATCTAGATGTGTAACTATTCTCTTATTTTGATTATCCTTACGCTCAAATAGTGTAGGATTAGATCTTAAAAACCTGGCTACTTCGTAAATATAAATACAGGGGACTGTGAGAAGATTATGCACTTTGAAGATAGGCCTGCATGAATCGGACCACTGCATATCAAACATAGCACGAATACACTTCTTTTGTGCAAGAAACGTCTGCTCAGTAATCCGTATACGTCTTTTTTTCTGCTTACTTTTTCTAAACAACTGATTTTGAGATTTTTTCCGGAAGGTTTATATAATAAGATGTGCTATATGCAATGTGTAACAGAAAGTTGTGGTCATATTCAAGGGTTGGTATGTGCCCATGATACTGAGTGCACATAGGTACCTGATTTTATCAAAATCGGATTACTTTCCCTAAAATTTTATTTATTATTTTTCGTTCGTTTATTTATGAATGAAAAAAAGGATGACTTACAAAGTTCTATGCTATAATAATCCAATCGAAAATATGTTTTCTTTCGCTAGGTACCTTGGTACCTACTGAAATTTGACAAAAAGAATATGCTATATCTATATAATAATAATTCAATCGGCTATGGCGCCATGGTGCAATATTGATAAAATACGATATCCGCTCCAGAAATTTGACCACACATTTCTGTTACACGTTCTAAAATAAACTAGATGCCGCGTGCAACTTCGTCAGCCTCAATTTTCCCCGTTTTTGCAACACTCTTCATCGCTGCTCCGCTCCTATTAGCCGTAGCGTGATGATATAAAGCCTTAGCCTATAGCCTTCTCGATAAATGGGCTATCCAACAGTAAAATATTTTTTCAATTCAGACCAGAAGTTCATGAGATTATCGCGTTCAAACAAACAAACTCTTCAGCTTTATAATATTAGGTAGTATAGAATAGAATATTTCTTTATTTGCTAAAATATGGTGGTACATTGGTGTTACAGTAAGATTGAGTTCGGACATATTCTGCCATAAAATGGCGTGCAAATATATTTAGTGATTTAATAATTGTACATTCAGTTATTCATTACTCATTCATGCATATTATGTTATATTAATTGTATTGTTGTTCATGTCAAATAATCATAAAATAATCTAAAAATTCATCATTCAAGTCATATAAATTCATGTCAATAATTCGTAAATTTGCATTTAAATAATCTTTTACATTAAGTATAATAGCTTCTATTAAGTAATAATTTAATTAAAATCTTCTTGAATGATGTTATTGGTAACTTTCTAATATTTGCAGGTAAATCTATATAAATAAAACAAAGTCGTGTTGGTTACACCATTTATAACTCAAGGACTGCTGGACCAATTTGTATGATTTTTATTTTTTTGGATATGTCTTCGCCCGGAATAGGATAATAAGTATTAAAAACATTGAAAACTTGACAAAAAAATAAAATAAAAGATAAAAATATTCCCCTACAAAATGTTCATAGGTTTCGTACCTGTCAAACATTTAATGTTAATAATAATAATAATTTCTTTATTGCATCAAATATGGTAGGTACAGAGGTATTATAAAAAATAGAAGTTTCACATATTTGGCAGTTTATGCATGCAATAGAACAAAATCTGCATTCCAACATTAAACATCTTTATACACTTACGTAATCTATACACTTTTATTTTATTCATCTATGCCTATAAAACTTACAAGGATATTTTTTTAAAAACTCATCAATAGAATAAAAGCATTCTGTCGATACCATAGACTTAAGAACGTAGCCGATACGGTAAACTTTTAAATTAAAGAACTTTTAGTAGAGGTTTCGGATAGACAAGATTATCCACAATATTTGAATAATCGCGTATTTTAGATTTTTTAAATGTAGAATAGTGTATACGGTGTCATTAATGAAAAATAATTGACATATTTATTGGTTGTCAAATATTTATGCGTGCGTTTAAATAAGTTCATAACCTCCTTTGTATTTGATGATGTTCAATAACGAAAAAAACTCTGTTTTAGAAACTGGAGGTTCAGATTAAATAAAAAGATTTTTTAAATTGATTAGTTGGAACGGTTTTTATCATTATCGTAGGCTCGAGGCATGGTGGGATACTTTTACAAACAACGATACATGTACCTATTAACCTGATAGGGAACGTTGCTTAACTTTGCTGAATTCTCATATTACATGGCCACCATTTACGAATTCCTTCGAAATCTATACTAATATTATATAGCTGAAGAGTTTGTTTGTTTGTTTGGTTCAATAATCTCTGGAACTATTGGTTCGAATTGAAAAAATATTTTAGTGTTGGATAGCTCATTTATCAAGGAAGGGTATATATATTAGATATATTTCGGGACTTAATCGCGTGAATTATTTAAAGGTACAAACCTTTTATTTACCCGACGTTTCGATCGAATTGCACCGATCGTGGTCACGGGTCGACTGATGGCAGCTTAGCGATGTCTCCGTGAGGCGCGGGGTTTTTCAACTACCCTCGCCTGGTTTTCATAATTTTGATATTTTGTAGTGTCGGTACTTCTACACACTACACTTACAACGTCTTTACACTGAGGCGCGGTGTCGTTACGGCTACTATTGCATTTGCTAATAACAGGGTTTCTAAGATGGTGAGAGCCAGTATCCTTCTTCTCGGTTGAAATTTTTGTACTTATTAATCTCAACCGCCGCGTACTACTTATAAATAAAAGGTTCGTACCTTTAAATAATTCACGCGATTAAGTCCCGAAATATATCCAATATGTATAAAAATCGCGAAAGTTTAAAAACAATGAAGGCTATATATATATATATATATATATATATATACGCTTCGACAATATAATAATGCGGAAAATGACGCATACGAAGTTGCGCGGGTCAGCTAGTGGTTATATATTTGTATACACATGCAATACACATTTCTTCTAAACCTTTCTAATTTTATTCGAGGTAGACATACCTAGTTTTTCTTTATGCCGTGTTCGGCTTTTTTCTTTATCACTAAATTTTACAAAGAAATGTGGATATATATTTAACAAACATGCATAATTCTAATATGTACATGCTTGGTAATGTCAAAATATTTTACTTGGATCAAACTTTTCTATATAAAATTTGTCATAATAATTTTGATTGTAATGAATTAATGAACCAAATTCATATTAGCATACCTAGTAAATCTCTAAGAATTCGCAACACATATAATCAAAACCTATTTGCTCCGAAGATGAGCAGAACGAATGCTGGAGAACGAGCTCCCCTGAGGAGAATTATGAAATCATATAATGATAATTTTGCCGGAATCGATATATTTTACTTGTCACCTTCAAAATTTAAACAAGTTATTTTGCAAAATTTATAATCTTCACTTAGCTATCATCTTACTCCCTCATACCTTTATATTTTTGTTACAGTTCACTATGCTATGAATATTTCTTTGTAGTTATTACTTGTGGATAACGGTGCTGGTTGCGTGATTAGACAAATAAGTTAATTAGAAATAAGGTAATTGTTAACTATTATTACGCAATTGTTTGTTACCCCGAATAAAATAAAATAAAATAAAATAAATAAAATAAGATATGCACGGATAGCTAGTGAAAAAGTCATGTAAAACCTAAAAGCACATCAATATTTGTGAGATAAAACCAACACGCGGCGTGTCCATAACATTTACCAGATAGTACCTTTATACCAACAGGTACAGAGGGCAAATTATGAGCGCTATCAATACAATAATAAAACCGGAGGCCGTGGGTTCGATCCCCACCCAGAATAAAACTTTGTGTGATGAGCACGATGGTTTATTCTGTGTCTGGGTGTAATTAATCTATAATATGTAAAACCGTGACTGACTGGCTTTTGTACGCACAACGATTGGGTTGAAAGGCACACAGTTAGTTATTACGGTTTCTTTAATTCAACAACCCAAAGAG
Organism: Herminia tarsipennalis; assembly: GCA_945859575.2. Lineage (NCBI taxonomy): Eukaryota > Metazoa > Arthropoda > Insecta > Lepidoptera > Erebidae > Herminia > Herminia tarsipennalis. Next base: position 22,706,878 of record OX243834.2, on the reverse strand, counting down.
GTAAAACAAACTCTGTCTTAATTGTAGACACAATGATCGGCTCAACCTCATACGTCCAGGAACCCAAAATTGATTTCGGTTTGAGGGGAGACTTGACCCCTCTCTGATCCGTTAATGTGTTGTTAGGTATCATGTTCCTATTCGATTTATGTAATTTTTATAAAAAAATAATTTCTATATATATACATATAAAAATGTTATATTGGTTTGTGTACGCTTCAAATACTCAAAAAGTTCTACACCGATCGAGCTGAAATTTTAGCATGATATATAATCCGCATCAAGGATTGTTTTTATATCCACAAGTATTGCAAAATTAAACTTATATGACATGTATTCTTTGTTTTGTTTCTCACCACAGCGAAGCGTGGCAGGGTACAGCTAGTGATAAATAAAAATTCTTAACAGAAGTCATGTGGGAAAACACACGAAGGTTGAAAAGATTGTTTTGATTGTAAAGAGGCCTTATACAATCAACGTTGCTAAAATATCATGAAAATTTACACATTTCGACGAAATTTGGTAATAAATCGTGAATTTTAATATTCAATAAAAAATCGATTTGATGGATTATTTTTTTAGCATTTTTAATAGAATACTACACGCCCCTTTCGGGTCGGAAGGGGATTAATTTACACGTTGTATATAAAATTCTTTGTCATGACTGACTGATGAATCAACCGCTGATCGAGTGACGATTAAACGTGGAATTTTGAGGTTGTATCGTGTTGACGTCGCCGTCGTGTAGACGTGATATTCCTTAGATGATGTATAGGCCCAATAAGAGCGGATTTTTCAAAATTCCACCCCTAATGGGTTGAAAAGAGGTGTCATAATTTGTATGAAACATTTATTACACGTGAGGATATTACTTTTAGGGGGAAAGACTTGAGCCCCTAGGAGGATAATCTGAGGAGAGATGTACGAGCATACTTATTAGGTACCTACCTACAAGTGCGGCCCGACCAAAACCTATGTATACCTAACACATTTCAGTATTTGTAAAATAATAACTTGAGATAACTGAGTGGATTCCGTCGGGTGGCGTGGCATTTGCGATGGTTTTCCAATCACAGGTAAACCCGCAGCTAAATGAAGCACAACACGGTTTCCGACCGGGGCGAAGTACGGGGATCAACTTGTTTGAGTTTGTAACGTATCTGCCACCGCATAATAATATCGACACAGGAAGGCAAGTAGACACAGCATACTTTGACTTCCTTAAGGCATTTGATGTTGTGGACAATGACATACCTACTTAAGGAAATTAGCGGCCATAGGATTCACACTACATCTTTTAAAGTTTTTGCCAGTTACCTTAAGGTTCATTTCCGAGCATCGCGGCCGATCGCGAGCCGCCCGCGGCTTACGACAAGCGGCTGACGCTCGCGGCCGATGCGACAATATTCACAGTGCGCGCGCAGCCCTACGACAGTCGTCGGCCGCGCGCGTCTGTCTATTACCTCAGCCGCTTGTCGTAAGCCGCGAGCGGCTCGCGATCGGTCGCGATGCACGGAAATGAACCTTATAGAAATTAGCGGCCATAAGATTCACACCACATCTTTAAAGTTTTTTGCCAGTTAGGTACCTTAAAGAGCGTCGACAGTATGTTGAGTACGGAGGATACGAATCAAGTCCATATTAGGTACCTACATGTTTTAATGATCAACGATCTGCCTAAAGAGGTTGAGACTATGAAGTCTTTGCTGTTTGCGGATGATTTGAAGCTAGGTATTTTTGGCTATATAATGTACCTACTGCAGACCTCATGAGGCTTCAAGAAGATATTAGTAAGGTAGATAATGGAGTCATACCTATAAGATGAATTTCATGTCATAAGTGCTGTATGATGACTATGTACTCATGCTCCGATACAGTACCAGTACATTATGGATGCCGTGGTAATGCCTCGAGTTACACAAATTGTCATCTCTGAGTGGCGCGGTGGGAGTGTGACCGACTGTTACGCAAGAGGTCGTGGGTTCGATTCCCACACAGGACATCACTTTGTGTGATCTACAAATTGTTGTTTCGAGTCTGGGTATGCTTTGTGTCCGTGACTTGTATGTTTGTAAAGTCTCCCGCGACACATGGCTTGTATACCCTACTGCGGGTTTTAAAAAAAAAGATTAGAGATCTAAGAGAGGGCAAGAGAATCTAAAAGAGAAAGAGAGGGCATGATAGGGGGGCTGACATTTCGTAATCACATTATGGACGTATGCGGCAATACCTTTACAAATCTAGGTTTTGTTTAGAGGCAGAGTCAACGTTTTAAAAATACAGTATAGTAGGTACCTAGTTAGTTTTGTAAGTATAATGCTCCCGTCTGTAGCTATTTTGAAGCTAATGCGACATTAGGGACGCCCTGTGAACTTAAATATAGTTTAATGTTAGAAAAAAAATAGAATAAGTTTACGCGTTTTTTGTATCATAAAGAATATGCTTACTACCTGCTGCTGATGTATCAGAGTTTATTCGTTATGGATATGGTGGGATACACCGGGCTGACGGGTAGAAGGGATGTTGTACTCCTTAAATATTTCTGCAGGGTTTAAAACACCACCCAGATGTATTGCCAGCCCCACCGGACGGGGCCTAAAACTGTTCAATATACCTAACAGCGACAACAACCCTTAAGTTGGGCCAATGTGACGTAAGACTCATTAGGTAATTATACAGCAAAATACATAGATATAGATATCTTTCATCTCAGCCTGCCGAAATTCACGGAAAGGGTTCAGAGTTAATAAATAAGTATTTTAATCTATTTTAATTTATATTATCTAATATATAAAATTCTCGTGTCACAGTTTTCGTTGCCATACTCCTCCGAAACGGCTTGACCGAGTTTGATGAAATTTTTTGTGCTTATCCGGTATCTATGAGAATCGGCCAACATCTATTTTTCATACCCCTAAGAGTTTGTTTGTTTGTTTGAATGCGATAATCTCAGGAACTACTGGGCTGCACTGAAAAAAATATTTTATTGTTGGATAGCCCATTTATCGAGGAAGGCTATAGGTTATAACATCACGCTACGACCAATAGGAGCGGAGCAGCAATGAAAAATGTTATAAAAAAAAGGAAGAAAAAAGGGAAAATTACAATCTATTATTCATGCCCCTAAGTGATAAGGGTTATCCACCCCTAACATTTATAACTACGAGGGTCAAACTGAAAGTTCTTAGAACTGGCCACTTATAAACTATATAATAAAAAAATAATTCTAAAATTTAAAAATATAACTCTTTGCCAATATTACTGAGTACATATTTCATTCATTTGTCATTTGTTTTACGATTTGGCGGCAAATTGAAAATTGTCTGTGTCACGTCAACATGAATTTAACACGAGAAAATTTTCGTGCAATGATTTTTTATGACTTTCGATGTCATTTAAGTCAACAAGAAAGTTATGATAGACTACGATTGGCCTTTCACGATGAAGCCCCATCTCGTGCGACTGTTTACAACTGGTTTAATGAGTTTAAACGTGGTCGCACTAATCTCACTGATGATTTACGTGAGGGACGGCCTTCTACGGCGACGACTGAAGATAACATCTGTGTTGTGCGGCGTATGATAGAGACTGACAAAAGAGTGACCTATCAGCAGATTCGGACAAGCTTAGGCATCGGTATGAGTCAAGTGCACAAAATCCTCCACGAACATTTAGCGGTCAGGAAGCTTTGCGCCCGGTGGATACCTCATAATTTGACTGAGGCTCAAAAACTCCATCGTGTGGACTGGTGCCGTAAAATGATTGAAAGATTTAACAGAGGTGACTCAAATGCTGTGTTCGACATACTAACAGGTGACGAAAGCTGGATTTACTGTTATGATCCTGAAACCAAAAGACAATCTGCTCAGTGGGTGTTTCCTTTCGAGGAGTTGCCAACTAAAGTGAAAAGAGATCGAAGTGCGGGAAAAAAAATGGTGGCCTCGTTCTTTGGAAGGGTAGGTCATTTCGCAACAATTGTGTTAGAGGATCAAAAAACAGTTTCTGCAGAATGGTACACTACCAATTGTTTGCCACTTGTCTTGGAAAAAGTTCGAGAGAAACGACCTCGCAGTAGGATCCTCCTTCACCACGACAATGCCTCGTCGCACACCGCCAAGCGAACGATCGACTATTTGGCGACATCAAACGTTGAATTACTGGGTCACCCGCCGTATAGCCCCGACCTCGCGCCTTGTGATTTTTATTTATTTCCAAAAATTAAAGAAAAACTTAAAGGAAAGCGGTTTATGAATGCTGAAGAAGCGGTGTCTGCGTATCGCGATGCCATTGAAGAGACCCCTAAGAACGAGTGGGCAAAGTGCTTTTCCCAGTGGTTCCATCGCATGCAGCGGTGTATTGACGTGAATGGACAATATTTTGAAAAGATATAATAAAACTAATAACTGGCTAATGTAATCAGTTTTTGATTTTCTAAGAACTTTCAGTTTGACCCTCGTATACTATAATATTAGAAGAGAGAGAAGAGTTTGTTTGTTTGTTTGAACGCGATAATCTCAGAAACTACAGGTCCAAATTGAAAAAAATATTTTACTTTTAGATAGCCCATTTATCGAGGAATGCTATAGGATATAAAACATCGCGCTACAACTAATGGGAGCGGAGCAGCAACTAAAAATGTTTGCAAAAATGGGGAAAATTTACGCAGACGAAGTTGCGCGGGTCAGCTAGTCTAATATATAAAATTCTCGTGTCACAGTTTTCGTTGCCATACTCCTCCGAAACGGCTTGACCGATTTTGATGAAATTTTGTGTGCATATTGGGTAGGTCTGAGAATCGGACAACATCTATTTTTCATCCCCCTAAGAGTTTGTTTGTTTGTTTGAACGCGATAATCTCAGGAACTACTGGGCCGCATTGAAAAAATATTTTATTGTTGGATAGCCCATTTATCGAGGAAGGCTATAGGTTATAACATCACGCTACGACCAATAGGAGCGGAGCAGCAATGAAAAATGTTGTAAAAAAAAAAGGGAAAATTTACGCAGACGAAGTTGCGCGGGTCAGCTAGTTAATGTTATATTTTTTATTTTGGCTAACAAATAAATAACAATTGCATATAAACATACATTGTTTTTATGCAATTGGTATTTATTTGTTATTTTAAATTATTTATTTTAGTTTAATAAGTATTCTACCGCCCGCCGTGTGGTGCCGGCTTAAGAATAGTACCACCCCATCTCTTCCCGTGGGTGTCGTCAAGGCGACTAAGGGATTTCACTCCGGAGGACGGGCAGCAGCGTCCTCTGCGTACTTAAAGCCTTACTGCGATCGCCAACCCGCTCGCCAAGCGTGGCGATTATGGCAATTACCCCCAGGATCTACTGGGGAGACCCGTGCCCAGCAGTGGGCCATCATATGGGTTGATATGAAGTATTCTACTCTGTTATTTACAACATCGAATTGGGTAACCAACTATAATGGTGTTGTTATTGTTTTTGTAAATAAATAAATAGAAAAAAATAAACATGGTACCACATAGCACATACTTACATTTTATTTAGGTATGTACGTAGGTATGTCAATCTACGTATGATTTTAAGTTGAGTTGGCATAAAAAGGTTCGGCTTTTATCTGTTTATGACCTCGAGATTTTTATTGTTAGCTTTAATTATGTATCTATTATATTTTTTAACTATCATACATAACTTACCAAAATATTAACAAAAAGTATCTATATAAATACTTTTTGTCGACATATCCAATGTTAGTTACCTATGTTGGTATGATGATTTAACTATCTATACTTCTATATCTATACTAATATTATAAAGAGGAAAGATTTGATTGTTTGTTTGAATGTTTGTTTGTATTGAATAGGCTCCGAAATTTTAAAATTACTGGACGGATTTGAAAAATTCTTTCATCGTTGCGAAGCTACACTAACCCCGGTTGACATAGGCTATTTTTTATTTCTGTATTCCCACGTAAACGGGAACTACGCGGGTGAAACCGCGAGGCGTCCGCTAGTCTACACTAATATTATAAAGAGGAAAGATTTGTATTTTTGTATGTACCGAATAAACTCAAAAAGTACTGGACCGATTTTAATAATTCTGTTTTTGTTGGATAGCCCATTTATCGAGGAAGGCTATAGGCTATATAACATCGCGCGACGACTAATAGGAGCGGAGCAGCGACGAGAAATGTTGCAAAAACGGGGAAAATTTACGCATACGAAGTTGCGCGGGACAGCTAGTAAATAATAAATCGGTAGTAATAAACACATACTTTTGACCTTTGTACAATGATGTACCTGAATGGCTTTTGACCAACGAATGTCAAGAGCACTTTTTACTTGGGTACTAAGATCTACTGCTACTGACTTGTTATTTATATACTTACTCTATACAAAATAAATAAAATTGAGTGTCTGTTTATAATGTCAAAGTAACACTTTTTTACTAAATGCATATGAATTTAGGTATACAAGGTTATTTTTTAGTATACTGCAAAGCTCAGACACCAACAACAAGATTTTTACTTCAAGAAATCATATAAAAAAAAGAAAATGAAATTATTGAAAACAGAGTTAGGTATAAGCCATTCAAGTTGTCTTATGTTCTACGCGCTATCCATGGTTAGATATTATTGAAAAATAAGTGATGATTTCACATCACAATGTGAACTATTATTTAATTAAATAATTAATTAATTAAAAAATATAACATGTTCCAAAAACTAACCCATTGGATTGTGTTACTGATTCTAAGCAAAATACTTTCAGGTTTGCACTATACCAAAAATAATGTTGTATAATTATGATACTTATAACAAAAATACTATTTTTATTTTTTCTTCCTGTCTGTCTGTTTGTTCCGGCTAATCTAAGAAACGGCTAGACAGATTTTGACGGGACTTTTACTGAGACAGCTGAGGAGTACTTAGGCTTTATAGGGAGAAAACAGCACTGCTACTTCGCGCGGACCATGTCACGGGCACAGCTAGTTACCTACTTAAAAGATACAGTGGTCATGAACATCCTCGTACATTTTCAATGTGACATTATAAGCATTGGATGGAATATTAAAACTAGATTAAACCTTCAAATAATTTCCTTTTATCTTGTTCTACCTCCCTTATTTCCTCATGTCCATGTTCGTGGTCAGTGTTCCGTGATATGAATATTCTTTAACGGGAATGTACCTATGCATAATGGAAACTGTATCTGATACTATAAAATAACTCTATATGTAATGGCTTGTTATGTTACATAAATCATAATGATGATAAATTACGTGTGTATATTAGTTATAACAAGAACAAGTTACAGAAGTTAACTGGCAGGATTTTCCAGTTTTCTTTAGGTACTCTGTAGGTTAGTTAGTAGTTGCAAGGATCCACTTGCAATCATTTTATCGTCGTCGGTGAACATTCCACTCTTGAAATTAAATACAATGAAATGTGATGGCGTCCTCATTAACGGCCGGTCTCAATAATCGAACTATCGATAGATTTGGCTACTAGAGGCAGAATTTTGACATATTTTGTATGTATCTTATGTCAAATATATAGCTCTAGTAGCCAAATCCGTCGATAGTTAGATTATTGAGACCGGCGTAACAGGTTAGGTACATTGCTTATTGACTACTGCTATTATTAGATATTATAGGTACCTTTGTCACTAATGTAGAGTTCCAATTACATTATGAAAAGTCGTCTTGTAATAGGAATCCTATATTGGTTAAGAGTCAAAGGTCTATCGTGTTACCTCTATTATGAATAGACCAAACTCGTCACTTAGGTATTACCTTTTGTAAAACAGTGAGTAAGAAAATCTAGAAGATCTCTACACCATACCTACATCACTGCCAACTATTTAAATTGCTTCAGACTAGATTCCCCGCACGGGATTTCGTGCAATTCGGTGACCTAAAACCAGGCTCAGAACATTTAAAATATCTTTGTAAAGTTCCCTGGGATCCACATCATTAAGATTATTCTCAACAGGAGTTTAATATCTTGGGACAACTTACACAACACTATCTGATCCCAAACTAAGCAGAGTTTGTATTATGGAAACCAGACAACTGATAAACATACTTATATATTTCTAAATACATACAAATTATAGATAAATGACACCCAGAAACAGAATAAACCATCGTGCTCATCACACAAAGTTTTAACCCACGACCTCTTGCGTAGCAGTCGCATACACTCTCACCGCACCACAGAGGCAGTCAAAGTTGGACCTAACTTTTGAGAAAGAAATGTGCGGGGAGATTGTTAGTGCTACCTAACAAGCAAATGTTGGTATAGCATCACACTGCTATCACCTTTCATTTGTCATGTTTGGATTATGAAAAAAAAAAAGATTGTCTAGGTACAACCCTTTTAATGTCCTTGATAATAGTCTTTCTATGTTTTTTTTTTAATTCCAGGTCAATATACCAATACAAAACAACGACACTGGACAGGCCACTAGAAATATTGCCATGCATCAACCCATCGTTGCCAACAGTTATCTACACGTTTGGCTACCGGGGCAAGCGTGCTGGGCCCGCCACCACCGCTGTACTGTCCGCCTACATAGCTAAGAGGAAGAGGAACGTTATACTATTGGACTGGGAAGAGGAGGCCAGGAGTGGACTACTTGGAATAACATTAGGTTACGCATTGAGCGCCGTACCTAATTCAAAAAAGGTTTGTTTGATACATTTCGTCTTTTGCACCTACCTACCTATTATACATATGGGAGTTGCCAAACGATTGGGTAAATGAAGGGGAATGACATTTCGTATGAGGTAGGTCCTATTGAACCATAGTAGGAATGTTTGGCAAGTGTTCAATATTGATATGGAACTCAAAGGGCCCTTTGTTTATGTTTGTCACATCGTAAATTCGTTACCTCATTTTAACTAAATTAGAATGGTTTTCATTATTATTGAAGTAGGTATATTTTAATAAGTTACACGTGCGTTCCTACCTAGTTGTTACAAACTTGCAGGTCAGCTTATGTTTAGTCAAGTATCTTACAAATTTTAAGGTACCTACCTAAACTAAGTTAAACTCACCCTAAGGTCGCTCCTAAGTCTGCACCAAGTCCCATCGGATGCTTGCATTTGTGTACATAAAATGAAAACCAGGTAGGTTTTCATTACATTAAAAGAATTTGAAAACTGCCATTTTGACTAGTCGCGGAATACCGGCACGGTACTTGAGTTTATTTTATGAAAATCTGATTGTTACAGATGCGTAGCCATATATCTAACAAAACCAAAGTAAGCATTATTCTTAGTAGGTAGGTACTAGGTATAGACTATTTTAGCCAACGGTTATTTCAGTGATTTTCTGTACCTAAACGGGAGGTAGTAGGTATGTACTTCTCTAGTCGAACTGAAGTCATGCGAATGTAATTCTCTATAATTTTTTACTTTGTTTATAATGGCAGATCGGTCGACAGCTTGGCGATGCACTCATAACACTCACACAATATGGACTGGACTTGGAAAACATTCACCTAATCGGCCACTCTTTAGGAGCACACATCATGGGGTTCGCTGGTAAACGCGTACGGCAGAATCATCGTGTCGTCACAAGGTAAGAAAGCACAAACCTAATTGTAATTTGGACAAAACCACAATAGACACGTGTGAAATTAAAGGTACCTTTTGTTACAAATGACTTGGTAAAGGCATTCAAATCGCGGTATTCATTCATTATTATGCCATCCATATGTCAACCTTGGCAAGATCAATAAGGATATCTATAGGTAAAATAGAGTATCTAATCATCCTTCTTCAGTCAACTTGCGTACAACACTCGCCCAAATAGCAGTTAGCAATTAGTTCAAAGAACTGGGCCAAAAAATGTCTTAATTTATTGGTGATCCAATAAAATAACATTGTTTTAATTAAATGATGAAAGCTCGCCCCCGGGATGACTATATATCCAAACCATATGCCTACGTAATGAAAATTTTAAACTATTATAAATTTTCATTAAGTAGGTATATGGTTTGGAATCTCAGATATTTTACTTAATTACCTACATTTTTAATCTATTGCATAGCTTTTATCGCGGGCTCGGGCTATGAGTGCGGCGACCGAATCAAGAAATTCCGTAACGAAAATAAAACCTAACACCCCCCACTTCGCCTACCATGTAGCTCGGCCGAGCGTTCGCTTAACGTTTAGGTATATGGCACGATTGTACGAAGCTCGCACGGATCGAGACGAGCTGCTCCGAAATTTAATGGATTTTTTTTTATTAAGTATAATTTTTTTATTAATTGCATAAGTTGACAAAAAATGCTATGCAATAGCTTTTTTTTAGAAGATGACTCCCGCAGTAGTGTATAAGCCCTGTGTCGCGGGCGACTTTACAAACATATAAGTCACGGACACAAAGTACACCTGGGTGACCAACAATTGAACAACAATTTGTGGATCACACAAAGTGGTGTCCCGTGTCGGAATCGAACCCACGACCTCTTGCGTAGCAGTCGGACACACTCCCACAACGCCACAGAGGCAGTCGAATATCTGAGAATCCAAACCATGTACCTAAGTAGGTACTTAATAATAAAAAATATTAGTTTAAACTTAATTACCTACTTTAAGTAAAATATCTGGGAATTGACTGACTGAGGACTCATTATTAAATACTCTATTTTACCTATAGATATCCTTATTTATCCTAACACTAGCTTTCGCCCGCGGCTCCGCCCGCGTGAATGTCGGTTATCGTGATAAAAACTATCCTATGTAATTCCCCGGGACTCAAACTATCTCCATTGCAAATTTCATCTAAATCGGTTTAGCTGTTTGAGCGTGAAAGCTTAACAGACAGACAGACAGAGTTACTTTCACATTTATAATATTAGTATGGATATACTGGGTGGCGCAAAAGTAAAGACCCTATTTGGTTCAGCTATAACATTTTTTCTAAATTAGAAAACTAGATTTAGATTTTTTTAAATGTATATTTGTGCCATTAAATTTCGTACCATTAGGATTTAAAGATGATGTCTTTTAAATGGTGACCTCCAGAGTTGATACACATTTGAGCCCTATTTATGACATTTTGCATAACTTGCCGTAACACTTCCTGCGATATGTTCGTTATTTCTTGACGAATGTTTTCTTTTAGAGCTGCGAGAGTCTGTGGCTTGTTCACATACACCCGAGATTTCAAAAAACCCCAAAGAAAGAAGTCTGGACTGGTCAGATCGGGTGATCTTGCAGGCCAAGGCAAATCGCCAAAACGAGAGATAACTCGGCCTGGAAAAGCGTCCCTCACTAAGTCCATAGTGTCGCGCACTGTGTGTGCCGTAGCGCCGTCTTGTTGAAACCAGATGTGCTCCAGCCCCAATTCGTCCAAACTGGGTATCAAAAACTCACGTAACATGGTTCTGTAGCGTTCTCCAGTGACAGTTATCGCATTGCCTCCAGCGTCTTCGAAAAAATAGGGTCCGATCACTCTGTCAACACAGATGCCACACCATACAGTAACTTTTAGTGGGTGTAGAGGTGTTTCTTGAATAATGCGCGGATTATCAGTGCCCCAGAACCGAGTATTCTGCTTATTGACATGCCCTGAGAGATGGAAATGCGCTTCGTCACTCATAACCAATTTTAAAGGAAAATCATCCTCTTCAAGGTTGAGGTTTATGACGCGCTGGCAGTAATCTAGACGAGCTCGGTGGTCAGCAGGCAGCAGCTGATGAGTCATTTGAGTTTTATACGGGAACATCTTTAAGTCTTTCACCAAAATACGCTGCAGGGTCCGTCTGGAAATGCCCAATTGCGTGGCACGTCGCCTCGTTGATGTTTCTGGACACTCTTCCACATCTTCGCGCACAGCATCGATATTTTCAGCTGAACGGCCTGTTCTTGGTCTCCCAGACTTAGGTCTATCCAATGTTGAGCCAGTTGCTTCAAGGCGTGTGGCAAAGCGTCGAATTGTGCGACCAATCGGTGCCGGACGGTGGGGAAATCGTCGACGAAATTCACGTTGTGTTCTTATCACTGATGAATTATTCCGTAAGAACATTGACACAATTATTCCACGTTCTTGGGGAGTAAAACGGTCCATGTTTATTTTCAGTGTAATTTACATTTGTTCACTTCACAATTTTCAACAACAGAATGACAGAAAATGTCATATAAAAAAAAAAAAGTATTTTCTTTAGTGCCAGTACTTTTGCGCCACCCAGTAGTACTAGGTGCTCCGTGCAACTTCGTCTGCGTTTCCCCGTTTTTGCAACATTTCTCATTGCTGCTCCACTCCTATTGGTTGGAGCCTGATGTTATATAGCCTATAGCCTTACTTGATAAATGGGCTATCCAACGGTGAAATTGTTTTCAATTCGGATCAGCTTTCACCCGCGGCTCCGCCCGCATGGATGTCGGTTATCGCGATAAAAACTATCCTATGTCCTTCCCCGGGAATCAAACTATCTCCATACCAAATTTCATCTAAATCAGTTTAGCTGTTTGAGCGTGAAAGCGTAACAGACAGACAGACAGACAGACAGACAGAGTTACTTTCACATTTATAATATTAGTATGGATTAGTATGGATATACATAGTATGAATTTTATATCTTCTTATTTTGAAAGAATAAATACAGGGACTTGGAATAGGTAGGTAGTCTGAAGCCCTTTCAAGAAAATAGACATTCAGGGATGTTGTTCCGGTAAAAAGACCTAGTTAGGTATTTTTACCGGAACAACAACGGCCTGTTGGCTGAGGTGACGTTCAGGGAATTAGACCAGGTCCGTTATCTGGCTTATATCCACTAAACTACAATTTGATATTCCGTTACAAAATAGGTGTCTTTATAATGCAATATCCGTGATCGTTAATTGTTGCTCTAGTACACCGTTTATGGTAGGTTTAGGCAATATCCTGTCTTGAACTCAGGTCTCTGATGTAATTAAGGGTTGTTAAGTGTTTATTTACCCTATAAACAAGTCTAACTAGTACAATACAACAAAATATGAACTTAGTCTTAATTCATCAACGCACCACTTCCCATGGAATAGATAATATTTACATACTACCTATTAGGGACATTCAGAACGATATTCACAAAGGACAACCATAACATATTTATTTTAATACTTCATAAGTTATTGCGATAAAAACTCAAACTATCTCCATACCAAGTTTCATCTAAATCGGTTTAGCTGTTTGAATAAAAGCGTAGACAGACAGACAGACAGAGTTACTTTCACATTTTATAATATTAGTATGGATTACAGAAAACTCGTAATTGGCCTTTTGCTAATATCCTCTTTAAACACAGCCTATGTTTTAACTGTAAGTTTTCATAAAATTATAAAATAATAAATAACCGGTGTAAGTATAAGTAGGTACCTACTAAAACTTAATTAAAGTACTTCACCGTTCAAAAAACTAATTCTCTCACAAGTCCATAAACAAGTAAGTACTATCTGTCTAGATTACATTGAAAATGTACAAGTATCCTTTTTTTTTCCCAGAATCACAGGTCTAGACCCAGCACGCGCTCTTTTCGAAGGAGTGCTAGCTCTCCAGAGCGGGCTGGATCGCACCTGTGCCAGATTTGTGGACATAATCCACACAGACCCTGGCGGCTACGGCATCAGTACTCCAATGGGCACAGTTGACATTTGGCCTAACTATGGAAGAAATGATGGAAAGCAACCTGGCTGTCCAGTCGGGGATTTTGATATGTTTACACAAGAAGGTATATTCCCACTAGATTAATAATAATACTGCTGGAAATATTATAGTACACAAATGCTATATGTCTCGAGACAAATTAGTTGACTACAGTGCCAGACAGAAATACTGATTGACTCCTGGGCGAGATCCGGCTGGGCGATTTCTTGTAGAGCTATTCAATTTGCTCTCATACAATAAATGGCTGTCTTTACTGTCGCTTATGTAAATTGAACTCGTTTATTATTAACAGATACTTGTAGGTTATTAAATACTACGATTTCAATAAACAATAGGCAGCGGTCAAACCAAAGACATAGAACTACTTTGACATGATCCACAAATTGTTGCTCCAAGTCTGGGTGTCAAATATTTTTATAACTTTTAAACTTACGCGTTGCATTATAAATACAATTTGACACGGGAATAAACGCGTTTAATCTAGGTAAAGTTATTTACCTTATGCTTGACGTTTCGATCGGGTTACACCGACCGTGGTCACAAGCTGACTGAAGCATAAGGTAAATAACTTTACCTAGATTAAACGCGTTTATTCCCGTGTCAAATTGTGTCAAATATTTTTGTCCTCGTTATAGTAGTTATTGTTGCTATTGAACAACATCATTTTTTAAACAGATTTGTGCAACCACGACCGCTCATGGCACTATTTCGTGGAGGCGCTCCAAGCACCGACATCCTTCCCGTGTGCGTCTGCTGAAAACTACGAGGAATGGATCACATACGGGGGAGTCATTGAACGGACAATATACTTGGGTGACCTGACCAATATTCGGTAAGCTATAAGAAAGAGTGGTATACTAAAAAGGCAACAGGGTTGATTGATCACAGAGTTGTGCCACCGGTGCCTAAGTTTTTTTTTAATGGCATCCACCTGCGCTCCAATCTTCAGAATGCGTGTTTTAAGTTACAGGCTTTAAATAATGTCCTCAGAAAATCCAAACCTTGACACTTAAAAACAACTCAATGATGCTACACTCAAATATTTCGTAATACAACTGAAGTAGGTACTTAGGTATCATCGAAAATAGAGACTCCAACTTCGTATTATAATGTTGAAAGAATAAGCTAAACAATACCTAATCTTTTTTCACAGTGCCAAAGGCAACTTCTTCCTCAATACAAACGGCTATTCTCCTTACGGAATGGGCGTAGACGGAATAACGCCTGACTACAACCAGTGAAGAAAACCAAGAAACCGCAATCTTATCAAGATCCTAACATATTTTAGATAGTAGATTGTTTTGGGATTAAGTGCTTGGATTTTTATAGCAAAATACTCGTAGATCTTAAATTACGGTAACGGACGGGCAATCTACTCAGAAAGAGTTTTGACATTGCGAGTAAAATGGATTCCGAACGGAGTCCGCTCGTTTTTAATGAATTTAAAACTCTCTCTTGGTGCAAGCGCCACTACCTTATTGGCCAGTTTACGTTTAGTCTTAGTCATAAGATGCACTATTTAGCCAAAGAATAATAAAGACAATATTCCGACCCACTTTCAACAAATAGTTACTATTATAGTGAATTGTCAATGTATAGGTAAATTAGCTTCGCGAAGATGCAATTCTTATGTGCATGTTTGTCTTAAAAGTACCAAACAGGGATTAAACATGGAAGTGAAGTAACATACGTAATATGTACTAATATAGAGATCCTAAATAAAAGTCATATTACAAACCTTATAACAGCCATAAGCATGTAATAATGGAATGTACCAGTGTGGCCGAGCACCGGGCACAGTTCCTAAAAACACCGTCATCCCTCCCTGAAGCCTGCAGCAACCTGCGGGGAATGCTAGGCTTCTGGGAGTGTTTGGGCTGGCTGGAGTGAAAATAACTGACACATTACAACGTACGCACAATGGCCCAATTAAGACGCTAAGTGCGACATTGCGGCCCCGTTAAAACAAACAAAACAAACAAACATGCAAAGCAAGGAAACATTTCAATGAATATCTCTAAAACGTGTCACAAGATTATTTTTTTTATCCATTTTGTAAGTGTAATGAACGGTATGCAAAAGCTTAGAGCACGGTCGCCTTGGAATGAATAGGTCTCGTCAAGTTTGAGGAAGCGAGATTGGCTAAACTAAGTACATTTATTTCTATGACATCTTTGACATGTCTAACAATGGTAAGAAATTGTTTATAAGTGTAATATTTTTCAAATATTCCCATTTTAATTGTGGGTTTTTAGGGATCGCCAGTATTGGTACGGGAAAAACTTAGAAATTGGTAGCCATGTTGGCTACGTGGGCCTCGATTTGAAGGATTCGATTAATAAAAAAAGAAATAGAATGTAATAAATGTATTAAATTCCATTATTGCTCTATTGCATATATAATTAACTAGTAACTTAAACTTCAGTAAGCTAAGTAATACCAGTAATGTATAAAGTTAAATCTAAGTGTGGCATCTGTTGAGAATAAAATAAATGTATAGCTATACTTGCCTAGGTATCTATATTTTAACCATACCTAAAACGTTATGGTTATTTAATAATGCACAAATACAGACGGTAGGTGTATACGACAACATACATCACACCTTGAGATTGAAACTTTTTAAAACTAGGTTTAAACTCTGATTCTGATATAAAAGGCATAAGACAAACAGAGAGGATTTAAGAAAAGACCACGTTCTCACCTTATCTTCTATATCCGCCTGTATATTTTGTTTCGTTTTATCTTTTTCAATTCTATTTTGAAAACTGTAATAAAAACAATCACAAAACATTCGTTAGTCAAAATGCGAGACTTTCTTACAATTTGTATGCAAGTTCATTTAAAGGACGTTGTTATTGCGTTTGTCCTTTTTTTCTGTCTAAAGTTGTGCCTAAGAGATCCAAAAATACATATATATTACACAATAAACAATTGTTTAATATTTTAACCCTTTACAATAACGTAATGTAACTGAATAATCAGGTTAACTAATGACATTATTGCATGCCGTCGAAAGCATATTTCAAATGAGTCCCTGAAGGATTTGAAAATTAGTAAGTGATAAGCGACTTCTAAAAAATCTTAAATATTTTATATTAGTACATAAATCAAATATTTTAACAAATTAAAAATGACTAGTGCTTAGCGCCAATAATATAACATAATATTGTATACAGTTGGATCAAACTAACGGCCGGACTGAAGTAGGCGACAAGTGGTTGCGCAGATGAATTTTTTGGAAGTAAATGGTGACAGGAAGCGAGGGGCGGGGGCGGTAACTAAACCGAGAGAATTAGAGATGCGATTACGCATTACATTGTCCTAATTAGTATTACTAACTCATGTTTTTTTGTGATTATTTTCGTAAAGAAATTGTTTTTCAAAGTTTCTTTAGTATTTACTGTAACTGTTCTAAATTTAAACTTTTATGAACTCATTTAAATAGTGTTTTTATATTGTTGAATTAAAATGTTGTTAGTATTTTTACACGATTAAACATATTGAGTCGTTTTCGTAAGTAATTTTAGGGTCGCATCTCTATGACATGCGCGAAAGTGATAAAAACTTAACTTCAATCCGGTCAAGATAGGTTGATTGTACTGTAAGTTTTGTTATTGATATTAGAAGTGTAGGTGCCGGCAGGAGTCTTGTACACCGTTGACAGTATGGCGATTAGGTCACCAACACTGACCTCTTCCTATATAGTACTAGTACACTAGACTGGCTATCCCTCGAACCCTCATTCGATTCGGCATTCGAAGTTTGAGAGACCGTTGTTGTTATCCTTGTTACACAAGTATAGACTTCCATTTAAGTTTGTCAACTGACCGTACAAATGTCAACATCAAAGGAATTCTTGTTATTGTCGGAGATAGCCTGTGCAGTGTACTAGTAGGTACTAAAGAGGTCAGTGAGTAATACCAAATTTAAAGTAAAAACATTTGATCTTGTTTTCTTTGGAGGTCTACTTATCTATGCCTGCCTCTTAATAGAAAGAAATAGATAGGTCTTCATACTATACATAGTAGGTATAGTAAACATAATTTTATTGATGTTGACAAAATTAAAAGATTGCACTTACAAAAAACTATAATTTACTAATACTGCTAATACAGACACCACAGAGGGAGTAAAAGATAATATCATTACATGGATACTTCCTTATTTAAAAGCTATTTAATATCACCTCTCATGTAATAAGCTATATAATATACTAATACATTATTCTCAAAGTTTACAAACATATTTTACTCACTGCCCAGTATACTGAAACCGTAGTCCTTCTGTCACATACAAAAGATATACAAACTACAAATATATATTTGTTTTTAAATATAACTCTCATAGTCTCATTTATAGCAGGGTATAACAACCCCTACGTCGCGGTATTACATTAATGTAACAGATCCCAGAGGCTGATCTATGGTTTGTTTCTTGACCCTAGTGAGGGTTTATAGTATTTTTATAGGCATTGCTTTAATGACTTTATTAATACAATAATTGCACTTTTTACTTAACCAGACCCAGGAATTTAAACTTCTAATCACTTCTATCAGGACGCAAAAATGTATGCACTACAACTATCCTGAACTATGTCGCTGAATCTGAAAATTCTTTCCATTTTGCAGGCAGGTTGGGCCCTGGCTTTCAAATGTTTGATGATAAAAACTAAATGAGTTTTTATCATTAAACACTGGAGGACTTAGATACTTTTTGGTGGGAGACTTGAGTCCTTTACAAGCTAGATCCGCTACTGACTTTACAATACATACTTTAACAATCATACTTCAAAAATACAGCTAACAGAATTACTATAATTAGTACAAAAATAGTCAGTTGATGTAAAATACAAAGGGGAATTATTAACCGTGCGAATAAAAAACATATTGGGCGTAAAAAATACAAGAGTGGGCGAAAATTATACGGATCGAAAGATTGTTAACCGTAGCATGCTGCTTACAATTTAATACACTAAATCGGTTAGGTTAGGTTAGAACTGTGGCCCCCTGCGACGAGGCGAGCGAGCGAAACGAGCATGCCGCGGCTGCGGCCGTCGAGTGGTTTCACCCACTTCCATTTTTCGCCCACTTAGTATTTTAGTACGCCATAATCAGAAATTTGACACGCATAGTTGGAATTTATATTCGCTTGTTTAAATACTACACAAATACAAACGATTGAAGATATACCTAGTAGTCTAGACTATTAGTCCCCCCCCTCCACTCCCAGAGGCTCCATCCCCTGAAAACCAAATCCTTCTTCCACCACTGTCCATGCTTCTATACTACAGAATCTATAATTATAATATTTCACTTTACACTGGCACTATAACTTTAAATAAACACTAAAAAGTTTCCAACAGTGAGATGTGAGCGTCACAGCTCACATATACCTGTGCTAAGTAGAGGACGTTGTGTAAAACCTCTTCATTGAGACGTCGATATCTACGATGGCGTTGCGCACGTCGTGTGTCGACGCACTTACTCTTTCAAATGTATTCGCTAGACGGTCCATCGCACGAGCCTGTAAAGTAATATAGACATCTTTGAAAAGACAAATATGAGTTTATAATTTTTACTCGACTGTGCAAAAGCACGCTCAGATTCATTCATTTAGGCTCTACCTAAATGAATGACTTGAACAAGCTTGAGAGGTATTGTTATGAGAGTGACGCTGGGTACATCAAAATTATAAGCGAATTTTTGACACCAATATTTTAGTAATTAATTTTTAAGCAGTTGGGTTTTTTTTTGTAATAATTTAGCTTTGTTACTACCTTGTCTATGTTTTCTCAGAGGAATTACTGCCAGTAGCAAGTGTTAGTTATAAATCATAAACATTTGGTACTTCTTATTTACTCATATTAATATACAGGGTATCGATTTAGTCAATAGAATCCTTGCAGTGGGATTGATCAGACAATTATACTAAAACATTTTTTTTTAAACCTTATTTTTTTATAATAATGTTGACTGCGTGGTAGCACAGTGGGAGTGTGTAGACACTGCACTACCAAGGCAGTCGCAGAACAATCGCTCCACGACAGTTTACTAGTATTGATATGGGTTTGAGATAAATACCTATTAAGTATCTACTTAAGTCTTTTTTCGGTCCTGCTAAATGCATCTTTCAAAGTTTCTGTCCATCAACGGTTATGGAAACGCACAGATGTACCGATTACTAAGCCGAAATGGATGTAAAATGTTCAATAACAAAAGTTGCTTAGCAATCATTCATCATAAATACAATCAGTCAATGGTTGTTAAGCAATTTTATTATTAAACATTTCATTTCCATTTCCACTTTATTATAGAGTTAGCTATTGTAATAGATAAGAGATATTGAGACCGGCCCTTAGTCTCGTTGTTATATACCCTCTCCCCCATAGGCGCGGATCTAAAGGCGGGTGGGGGCGTCAACAGGAGCAATTGCCTCCCCCCCCTCCCCAGATTCGACCGAATGAACTTTTTTGGGGAATTTGAGAATTTTGACACCGGTCAAAACTGACAGCAATTCCCCTTCGGCGGTGGGGGTGCCTAGTATACCCTTGTTGAATCAAATGCAACCCCCCCCCCTCCCACCGTCATTATAGTAATAATAATAATATAATAATAATAATACAATAATAATAATAATAATATCTTGGGACAACTCACACAACGCTATCTGATCCCAAACTAAGCAGAGCTTGTACTATGGAAACCAGACAACCGATAAACATACTTATATATTTCTAAATACATACATATTATAGATAAATAACACCCAGACACAGAATAAACCATCGTGCTCATCACACAAAGTTTTATCCTGGGTGGGGATCGAACCCACGACCTCTTGCGTAGCAGTCGGATACACTCCCACCGCGCCACAGAGGCAGTCAATATAGTGAGTCACACTTGGCCGGTTGAGTCAAATGTTGCCCCCCTCCCATGAGCTACAATGTTTCCAGCGACCTGTATCTGCGAGGCGTCGGCCAGCCGCTCCACGGCCTGCGCGCTGACGCGTGACGCGTGCGCCAGCTGCGACAGCGCCTCCGCCTGCTCACTCATTACTTTCATCTGAAACAACCGTTGTACACTACATTTACGAATTTTGACGTATTAATGAAAAATATGGATATTTTAGATGTTATAAAACAAATGCAGGGCTAAATGGTTGATTGTCATGATCTTTGATTGGTTGGAAAAATTATGGGGATAACGATCTGAAGTTCGCCGGTACAGCTAGTTTAAGATAAACTTGAAATATGTATCCGGTTTTGAGACGTTTCTATCAAATTGCGCCGATCGAGTGGACGGTGACGGTCACCATAACCGATCAATTCGGTCAAAACGTCTTTTGCCTCTTTGCCTGCTTATAGTTTCTGATTTGATCCCAATTTTTTGTTTATATATAAGACTAGCTTTCGCCTGCGGCTCCGCCCGCATGGATGTAGGTTACCGCTATAAAAACTATCCTATGTCCCTGGGACTCACACTATCTCCATGTCAAATTTCATTTAAATCGGTTTAGCTGTTTGAGCGTGAAAGCGTAACAGACAGACAGACAGAGTTACTTTCACATTTATAATATTAGTATGGATAAACTAATAAATAAATTCATAACACTACAATTCCTAGAAATCTGTTAATGGGCTTGTAAAGCCGATCGCAACATATTTAATACAAAAAATAACACTACAAGAAATAAGCTGAATAACCGGATAACAAAATTATATTGTACAAGACCCATGAAAAGATACATGGAGTCTGTGAAGGAAGACATGACAAGAAAAGGAGTACAGAGATGACGTCAGATAAAAGTGTTCTTTTTTCAAAAAGATAACTAGCAATGTTGAATTGGGTATTTGACTGCTATCAAAATAAAATATTTTATACTAACCATGTAAAAATAAGTCAATAAGTGTTTTGAAAAAATATGTTCATCTATAATTTAACGTGTTTATTCATTTTTAATCATAAAAAGAAGCGCTAAAAGTAAATGATTTGATTATAAACGTGACGTCATATACTAGCATTTCATACAAATTTGTACGGAGTGAATCGGTTTTGTCGTTTCATAAAAAGACTGATTTGACTTTAGTCAAATACCCTATTGTAGGATCCCATGGGCATATCCTGGATTTTACTTTGGGGTAAATGAAGGGGGGGGGGGGGGGGGGCAAATGTTTGTGCCAGCAATCCTGCTAACCTCTCCAGCTATAGCACGTCGGTAGTATATCGGGTAGGATTCGAACCCGCGACCTCACGATTGCGAGTCCGATGCCTTAACCATTAGGCTACAGCCGGTCATACTCATATTGCACCGACCCCAAATAATTGGGATAAAATGCAGGAAGATGATGTATATTGTAGAAGAACTTACAAGTTTATCCATGATAGCAATTTGCCTATCCTCGACGTCAACTGCTGGTTCCTCAAAGGCATGTACCGGTTCAACCTCAACTTGGTTCTGGTCCATACTGTCTTCATTATAAAAGCTTTCGTCTACGAAAGTGGACTCCTGCTTCACATCACTTCTAGGTTCTGAAAACAAAATTATCAAACATTTGGATATTTTTGACTACTATTACCTACAATAAATTGTTTTATACTAACCAGACAATAGTACCTAAAATGATCTAAATAATTATATTCACCCATGTAATAACATTATTTATGATTTAAGTGTTATTGTTTCAAAGCAATAACATTAAAACCATACTATTTCATACAAACTCATATGTGTGTTTTTTCTCTCCTACCCCATTGTGTGGGGTATCATTAGATAGGTATTTTAAAAACATGTAGGGATCGGACAAAATTTCATATAAATCAGTCCAACCGCTAAAGAGGAGTGAGGTGACAAACACGCGTACAGAAGAATTTAATATGTTAGAGAATTATTAATCCGCTAATTGATTGCCTCAGTAGAAATTGGTATATGCTGGTAACAGTAGTCCGAAAGTAGTATTAGTAGTAGTAGTATTATTAATAGTATTAGTAGTAGTATTATTATTAATAGTATTCGTAGTAGTAGTATTATTAGTAGTATTGCAATATGTCTGAGTTTTGTAAGAAACCATAAAGTCGGGCGAGACTTGGTGATCCAGCTGGGGTGCGCATTTGAAATTTTATTTTATTTATATCAGATTTGATACTGTACTTTGACTAAGTATGAAGTTCATTTCTATGTTGAACCTTCTGTGTTAAAATTACAGTCAGTGATGGCATGTCTGAAAATTATAAAATCCCTAATTGATTTTTATTGACTTAACATCTGTTTTGATTAAATGGCAGGTCTTTTGACTCATTTGAATTGTGATTCCCTAGATAAATGATGAAAAGCACACATACACAGGAGTGTATGTGTGTATGTGTTTAAGGCTCAGAAATGTTTGGGACAAACTTAAGCCCATAATATGCAAACTAGGGATCATTTGGTGGACTTGATTTGGCATGTCCAGACACAGTTCGACAAGTCAGAATACTATATGACATTTGTCCTGTATAGTATTCTGGTTTAACATGGTGCATATGATACCTTTTAGAATTTATAAGAGAGGTTTCAACCCCCAAATCCCTCTGGTACACCCATGCTGGGGCCGCTTACTTCTCCCATTATACAGATTTAATACATCATTATATATAATGGTACTTACTCGCACTATCATCAGCAATAAAAAGATCCCAAATCTTCTTCTCTATGTTGGAACACAGACTATTTGGATCACCCCCACCACCATGCACCTTGGATCTTACTGTTGACTTCTTATCAGCCCAGTACTGTAAAAAAAATTGCCGCCTTGAATTTTACATAGCATATTTATATTGTGTCACCACCAAGCTCACTCCATAAAGTAAGAAAATAAAAGGTGGAGATTATTACTATGTAATAGTTTCATTGGTTCCATCCTATTGGATCCCTTGATGAGGAAAGTTGCTCCTAATAGGGACCAACTGAAAAGCTTCTTAGGTTTGTAGGTATGTGCTTCTCCTTGCCTCACTCAGCCGCGGTCTAGTTTAAGCCAACGTCTGGCTTGCTTTTGTGTATCTGAGCATTGCCTTATCCTCAAAGTCCCTGCAATTTAACCTTTTGACTGCCACTTCAATAAGGAAAATCCATGTTCCCCATGCCACATTATGTAAAAATGTAGTATTTTTGATATGTCATGCCATCAGTGGCGTCATCAGCATGTTTTCATTTGACGTCCATACACGTCCCTGGCGGTCAAAAGGTCATCAGGTGGTACCTTTAGAAAATTAACCCTACTTACACCAATGATATCCCTACTAAACTTACTTTGATCCAAGACTTCATAGGTCTAGTAGGGCCTGTAATATTATTCACAATCCTGGTCAGTTTGAACCAGAGTTTTTTACTTTCTTCCCTGCCTTCTAACCCTCGTAACTGGCCTAGTGCTAGTGCTGGATGCTTCTCCATAAAGCTCACAATAGCATTCACCTGCTCCAGGCTGGGACGGGACTGGAAATTAGAAAAATAAACAATTATTTGGTGGAACGGACTATTTATCTTTAAATTACGAACTGTAAAAGTGGGTGCACATCATTATTTTTACCCAGCTGAGCAAGGAGGGTTATGTATAAATAATAGAATATGCATACTTATAAATAGAATAACAATGTGTTAATATTTTATTACAGTTAAATATTAAAATACACATTATAATACAAAAACTTGCAATATAAATCTAAAAATAAAGATATAAATTTTATCAAAATGTAGGCTTATAGTAGAAACCAATAAATTCTTAGTAAGTACAATGAAATGAAATGAAATGAAATGAAATGAAATGATCATTTATTCGCTAGAGATGTGGTTTTACAAAAGGTGGTCAGGTGAAGATTGCAGGGCTTTGACACAACTCACCCTCAGCGGGTATGCGAAAATTAAATTTTATAAAAGTATTTTAGAATCAACTTAACTAAAATAATAATGTCATGTAGAGAAAAAAAATATAATAAAAAAATAAAATAATTATGGTGTAAATGTCAAATGAAAATTATAAAGAATACTCGTAATAATAATGAAAATAATGAAAATAAAAAAACTAAAAATAGAATGTCAATTAAATTAATAACATTAAAACACATAATTATAATAACAATAATTGATTCCAAATTGTACATTTTAATAATTTAAGAACTCGTTTATTGTGTAAAAGCAGTTTTCTAATAACCATTGTCTAAGTTTAGTTCTAAATTTGCTTGTTGGAAGTTCTCTTATAAGTCGTGGTATATTATTATAAACTTTTATGCACATTAATAAACTGTTTCTTTTGTGAAGACTGCTTTTACACATCGGCACTCTTAGTTTTGTAGGATCTCTAGGTGCGTATCTACAGTTTTCGCTAATTTTCTCGAACAAGTGTGGTTGATTCCTTACAAACATGCCTATTTCTAGAATGTACATAGATACCAAGGTCAATACTCCCAATCTCTTAAAATGTAATTTGCATGAGTCAAAGGGCCCAATACCGCAGATTGCTCTGATGCATTTCTTTTGCAATATGAATATTTTGTTTATATTAGTTGAATTTCCCCATAAAAGTATACCATATTGAAGACTAGATCCTATGTGGCCATAGTAGGCAGTAAGAGCTGCAGATTCATTTGAGGTTTTATTTAGTTGTTTCAAGGCATTAATGAATTTATTCACTTTTTTGCACACTGCTTCGACATGAGACTTCCAATTGCAGTTTTCGTCTAAAGTAAGCCCAAGAAATTTGATTTTATTGTCTTTTTCTATTTCTTGTCCATGAAATGACAGTTTGATGTTTTGTGGCTTTTGTTTATAGTTTTTAAACAGTATGTACTTAGTTTTAGTGATATTGATTTTTAAATCGTTTTGTGTCAACCATTTTATAATATCACTGAGCGTTGTATTTACGATTTCTTCGTGGTTCTGGTCTTTATTGGGTTACAAGTTGTATGTATGTATTTTTAAACTTTATTATATCCAATCAGCTCAATATCTGCATGTAGGCAGTTGTAGTTTTTTTTCTTTCAATAGATAAGTTCCTACTGCTTTTTAAATAGATAAATTTCTGTAATAATTGCCGATCATAATTTTCTCATTGTTCTACATAATGAACGAATATTTAATAACACTACAGAAGTACTTCTACAGATACGAACAACTATCACCTCATCTTATCATCAACGATAAACCGGTGAGTAGAGATGAAGAAAAGAAGTAAAACACGAATTGCGAGAAGAACCTTTCGAGTTACCGTGTTTGGAGATTGTGATACAAAATAACAACAATAGTAGCTAGAGCCACTTACCGCGATCACACGGTCCGTCATGATTGATAATGACCATAAATTATCGATTTAACTCTCTTAAATTATTTATATTTTTAATTTCTAAGCGATTTTATTGACAAACATCCATTTCGAATCTAATTCGTGTTCATGAAATGCCGAAATTATTCCATAGAAAACGTCGATAGCAAATTACACGACAACCATTGGTTGGGGCGTCGGGGGCGGGGGTGTCGAAGAGGTGTCAAACTGTCGCGTGTCGTCGTTATCCATTAGTGATGTCGGGTAAATACTAAAAATTGTTAGTTTTTTAATTT
Organism: Herminia tarsipennalis; assembly: GCA_945859575.2. Taxonomy (NCBI): domain Eukaryota; kingdom Metazoa; phylum Arthropoda; class Insecta; order Lepidoptera; family Erebidae; genus Herminia; species Herminia tarsipennalis. Next base: position 22,680,657 of record OX243834.2, on the reverse strand, counting down.
CGTTAAAAATATTCAGACCAATTAAATTATTAAATGGAAGATAAAATAATACCATCGATTGAAACGAAAAGAACAATAAAGGTTGCTATCACCTACTAGTATAGTATTATATTATCTGTGCTATCACATTGCTATGAACATAAATTAAATTATTTCTCGAATCTTGTAAATCCTCTAAAATTTTTGATGCGTTTTTACATTATTTTGATTTGATTTTGATCTCCATTCCAGACAAACAAAATTGCTCAAAAACCCTTAATTGTTTTTTTCAAAATTATTGCATATCGTATTTGTTTTTGTTTCTCGTAATTCGTAATTCTCCGCTATTTCAATTCCACAACACATGTCTCTCTTAAAAAAATTCCGATTACATTTTTTTCAATTGTAAATTCGGAATTGAATGACAATTAAATTCTACATCAATCGACTCACTGACCTAAAATTTCTAGTTTAAATCGACTAGTTTCTTCACAGTTGAATGATTATGGGAAGGAGGTTTGCGTTACCCCAGCAGACTGTTGTCTCCTTTCAAGAGGGGCGTCTAAACGGGCCATTTTTCACGGCAATTTGTGGCGGCAATGCTGTGGCGGTCAATATTGCTAGCAATACTGGCAAGACAGTAATATTGCCGTAATGTTCCGACCATATGGCAATATATGTTTTGTATGGCCACTTATTGGTCAATATTGATTTGATAGGTTGCCGGGCGATCGCTGAGTGATAGATTTTCCGCATTATGGCATGGTTTATCCTTGTCTACGCGATATGAAGTTTGCTGTGGGTGACGTCGTGACTTATTGCTAAATTCTGTGTTGTCAGGTGTGATGTTGTTTTAGGTTATATAAAAAAGGTTTTAGTCGTCTTTGATAGGTACTGAAAAATGAAATCATCTAAGAATACTGACCTCTATAGTCATAATATTTAAAGTGAACTGCCAATGGTCTCCAATGAGCAGTACCTATGAACTGAACCGACCACCGGCTGATACCAGTACCTACACGAAATCGCGGAGCGGCGATGAGAATAGTTCCAACATCAAATTATTTGTACTACTGCCACTTACAGTGATGTAACATCGTGCGAACATTTGAACGAAAATGAATAGATACTGTGCACCTTGACCTTACCCATATACTTACAGCATAAAGTAATGACATCGATATGTGAAGCGCAAATTCTAAACAACTGAATCACTTCAAGCACTGCCTGGAAAGTGTAAAAACCCAACAAGAGGCGTAGAATGTAGAGCAGAATCCCACGCAAGCCATCATTAGGTACACCATGTATGCAATTTTATTACTTGGTGGCTTATTCATAGGAGTGTGTGGCACCCGCAAGGTCAAGTAATGTCTCCACAACCACACACAACAAAGGAGCGCGGCGAGTCCACAGATCGCACTCAAGCAATAGAATTGTTGTTGTGTACTGTACTGCTGGATACCAAGTCGATAAAGTGAGTTAACCCATCGTCAATCATTGCCATCAATGATAACAATTCACGAACCTTTGTAATGAGAAAATAAAATAAAGGTTATATTATTTCATTTAAATATATTTTCCTTTACATATTCCATAGTTTGTGTTTATCTTAAGTTATAACTTTATGCTGCATAGGTTAACCTATCGCCTGTGCACTCTGTATATGTTTTTACTTTTTATACAATAACTTTTCCAGTACAATAAACACAACATATTTTTTCTCATATACATTACAATTTTCTGAACATGGTTCTTACCACATTTACCAAATTCTGGAAAAAGCTTGAAAATAAATAAAAAGGCAAATAATTTAGGATCAAATGTTTTATTAGTTAAAGTACACAGTTTGGTTTTTACATAAGAGTATTTATCGAATATGTCATCCAAAAACTTAGCTGGGGTAGATATATCTCATCATATCTATGTACCCCCGCCCAAATACCATGTCAGTGTCAACATGGGCACAGCAACCTACAGTTATATTTCCAACAACTGCAGCAATAACCTGAGATAGCATCTATAGTATTGACAACATTTTATTAATAAATTAGTAAAATAAGTTCTGCTACCAATATGTCTGGACATTACTCTCTTTCCAATTAAATACCTATAATTAGAGGTATATCATCTTTAAGGGCATCCTAGTCAATGATTCTACCATACAAACATGCATAAGTGATTACTCCTCTGTATGAGGTCGCAAGTCAAAGCTTAAAATCATCATATCATTTTGTTTTATCATAAACTAGGCTTGTAAAAAACGATAATTAAAATATTTTCAATTACTGCTTTCTACAAGCCTAGTTTATGATAAAACAAATTGATATTAATTTTAAGCTCTCACTTACACTAGGGTGCTCTTAATTTCATTATTTACTTCTAATGTGTAGGTGCCATTTATTCATACATGCTCACCACATCTTTGCTTACCACATAGTATGACCGGGCTGTTGATATGTCCCAATTGCCAACTCAATCTAGAATATGACCATCATAACATACCGTAAATGGCTTTACTAAATTTTGATATTCATGTAAACTATCTCTTTAAAAAAAAATAGTTGCTACTAGTTTGCAGATAAACATATCATGTTGCATCACAAATGATAATAGCAGGCTCGTTTTTATTGAGCAGATCAGGATTTCCAAATAAGTTCTCAGGTATTATTCTGCTCCTCAAATCAACTTCTGCCACCATCGCCAGGTGCCATCTGCAGGCTCATGCATTCTCTTGCCTTAGACATATACCGTTCCAATGGCTTTCGGCTTATGACACAGACTACTTCTATGCAATTTCTCCAAGTAAATACTTAATGCAACACTTGCAGAAGGTACTTCATCACCTAATCTTCCCATTAATGTCCCTAGTGCTGGAGGTGGTACAGGTAAGAGATACATTCTGAAAACAAGACAATATGATATTATTCCAAATTCAAATTGTTAACATGTCTGTTATCATCTTGCTGAATTATACCTATGCCCATTTCTCGTAGCAGTCATCCAACATGTTGCGCAAACGTGTTTATGATCTGTAATAAAAACATTTGTTACTTTTAATAGGTATATATACTTAGAAACATTAGGAAGTTTGAGAATTGAAAGCTTGATAAAACGATACACAGTGAATGGTGCTTGCTTTAAGTTTTATGAAATATGTACTACTTAATCTTATGTTCGAAGCTATCTTGAATATGCGTCGCAAGTTTGGAATCCCCAGTATGAAATTCACAAGTCTCAACTAGAATCCATCCAGAAAAAGTTTTTGCGATATCTGGATTTCAAAGCAAAATGCCACTCCACAGATTACATAGATCGATGTAAAAGGTACCACTTCCTACCACTTGATCAACGAAGGCATATACATGATATCACATATTTAATGAATATCGCAAACGGCTACATTGACTCCCCCCAACTCCTATCCAAAATAAATATTAGAATCCCACATGTAGGACTTAGACAGCGTCCACTACTTGAGACCCCGCTTGCATCAACAAATTACAGGCGTAACACCTTTTTCTATAGAAGTGCAGTGAGTTTCAATAGTCTTCCCGCAGAATACGACATTGACCTGTTCCAAACAAAACCAATAGCTGTAAGCCGCATTTTGAGTAAAGAATTCTTTGTTATTGATCGAAGCACCATGTAATAATTGATAGTGATTTAGCGTTAACCTATGTATTATTATTATTTTTTATTCTATTTTTATTTTTTTTAAGATAGACTTATGTTAATTTTTGTGTTCATTTATTTAATATTTATTATATTTATATTTTTTTAATATTTATGTTAATTTTTAAAGTTGTAAGTAGTTTTTTAACAATATTTCAATATTTTTATGCTCATTTTAACACAAGTAGGTACTTTATTTAGTTGTAATGTGTGAAAGCTTGTAAATGGCAATTTACTTATATCTATTTGTAACTAGGATAGTTAAATTTTAGACCGTAAGCTTTCCTGTGAAAAATAAATAAATAAATAATACATAAATAAATAATAATGTATTATCAAGTCCAAGAGATGAATTGAAAGTTTCAAAATCATGTTATGTGTGTGTAGGCAGTACAGCAGATTGATTCTAACCGTCGTTGGTGACATCCAGCCACTAAGAACATTCACCATGGCTTCAGTTGCATCTAAAAACAAGCGCCGGCGCTGGTGCGTAAGTCATAACGAACCATTTTCGGTAGAGAGTACTTTTAATTTAAGAATAAAAGTAAAAATCATATTAAATAATTTTGACAGTTAATTGTTGTTTTATTTGTAAGCTTCGGTGTTGCCAGTCATATCATAACATAATAAAGATTTTGAATTTGTGTATCGATTCTCATCTACTGATTTTATTTTGTTATTAAATAAAGAATAAATTTACACTTGTATTTCCTTTTTTCTATTTTATTACAGTTCTATTGGATTATGTCGTAGATTTATTTAAAGAATTGTTCATATTTTTATGAAGACAACAAGAGATTATTAAAATCGATTTTTTGGTAAATAATTTATTATTAAAAATCGATTAATCGTAACATACTGGCATCTATTTAAGCAGCAGGTAGTTAATTGGTAGATATAGGAAGTTACAGGTGCTTTGAACTAGACTTGGGTTTTGTTTTGTACTTTTTTCTGGTGAAGTTATGGTTGCTATTACACGGGGTTTTATGAGAATTAAGTTTACTTACTAGAAGCATTTGTGTATTTCAACATTGCAGCTGTCCAAGCACTAAGCACTTGTGCTGCATCACTCACTATATTTTTTTTTATTTTGTTGGGGATGACATGATACACATTCAATTTAGGCAGCGCTCTAGTGTGACCCAATTTGCTGTTTATGTAATAAATAAACTTGATTTCTTTCCATGTGCCAACATCTTTAGCTATCATAAAATATAAGTACTTATGTTCTGTCCTGCTTTTTGAATTACCAAGACCAGCTCGAAAGGTGAGACCTTGGTCACACATAAGATCCAATGGCGACGATCCTGCTTCTCTTCCAATACAATATCTTTTATTAATTGTACAAGCTCTACTGCTTGTACTTTTAATGAAGTAATAAGCCAAGCTATTACTTCATACTAACTGACTAACTAACTGTCACCAAGGAGAAATATCCCTATAATCATGAATACCAGAGTATGGTCACGATATTTTTGCGACCTTTCATTTTGAACCAACTCTAATCTACTAATGATGTCCCTTGCTTTGATATGTGTTAAATGCGGGTTTCTAACATTTGGTTGGTATCTCATCAAACACTAAGTACATAATTATAATACTATATAATACACTAGCTGTCCCGCGCAACTTCGTATGCGTAATTTTTCCCCTAATTTTAAACATTTCTCGTCGCTTTTCCGCTCCTATTAGTCGTAGTGCGATGTTATATATGGGCTATCCAACAAAAAAATAATTTTTCAAATCGGACCAGTAGATCCTGAGATTAGCGCGTTTAAACAAACAAACAAACAAACAAACTCTTCCGCTTTATAATATAAGAATAGGTTGCAAGATGCATTATAATATTATATTTCTAAATAGTATGTAGTACCTAATATCTAGTTATTAATTTAATTAGTTTGTAAGTTTTGCAGCACCCTTACGGGGTCTATGTATGTTTAAGGACTGCAATGCAGACTGAATGAATAAATAAATAATTTCTTATTTACTTCCTAGTTTTTTTAAAAACAAGCTTGACTTGGATGAAACAAGAGAACAACAGAAACAAAGAGCATCAGAAAGTTTTCATATTTCTAGTCATAGTCAATATCAAAAATTTTCAGATGTCATTAGTGACAGTTCAACCAAATTAAATGTCATAGAGTTTGGCCATTGTTGCTGGGTTGTGTTGCCCGCTTATGAGTCTGGGTCATGCTCCATACTATTGCCGACATATTGCCATACATTGCCTAACCATAGATTACTTGGCCATCAGTTACATTTTTGTGATGGTTGGGCAATAAGTTGCCAATAGTGCCGCCACAAATTGCCGTAAAAAATGGCCCGTTTAGACGCCCCTATGTAAAGTACAACTGTTTACAAAACCCTGGTCAAAAGTACCTGGATGCGTCCAAATACCTATTAAAGAAACCACAAAAAAACGTTTTTTTTGTTTCGCATGTTGTATTAGAACGGTATTTTGGAACGCACCCTATTGTCAAGTCAATAACGAATTTATTACGTTTCTTAAACTCATTTTTCCAAACGAATAACAGCAGTAAGTGCTTGGAATAAAAGCGAAAAATAATTAGGTTTGTTTTTTTTGTATTTAGTGTTTATTATCATCTAAATAAATAGTATGATTATAGTTGCGCTTTCTTTTATAGCGTAAAACGCAACGCTAATGACCAATGACGCAACATATCTGTAGATTAGAAAGCTGAAGAGTTTGTTTGTTTGAACCCGGTAATCTCAGGAACTACGGGTCCGATTTGAAAAAAATCTTTTACTGTTGGATATTACATTTATCGATGAAGGCTGTAGGCTATATAACATCACGCTATGACTAACAAGAGCGGAGTAGCAATAAAAAATGTTCCAAAAACGGGGAAAAATACGCAGACGAAGTTGCGCGGGTCAGCCAGTAATTTTAATAAGTTGACATTTCATGGATCATTCACAGTTGTGATTTGTTAATGCTTTCGTTTTCGATGTCTTTCTGTTGGATTGTTTTACCGTTTGTGACGATTATTCTGTGCTTTTGATTACCGGACACCGATTTTGCCTTTGAACTTGGATTTTTGCACCGAGTGTGTCGTCTTGATATCTATCAAAAGTATTACTTACGAAATAAGAAGATCGTAGCTATTCAGAAGTGATATTTAAATGAAAGAGTTTAATAATATTATGCATGAAAACAAATCAATCCTTCCTAGTACATTCTGTGTTTGGACGCGCTAAATAAAATTGAGATCCAGCTTGTATGGGAATTTGGCAAATGTTCTTTGTGAATCCAGACATTTTTTAATTATTTGCGAAAAATTGATTCTCCTGGAGTAACGTTACTCCCGCAAATTTTTGTTTTTGTGATTGACCTACTTAAATATGTATCTCAATCTATCTATCTTTATAACTATTTCATAATATGAATATGAAATATAGCTTTTTATAGCATATAGAAAGATAGCTTTTAATTTGTGCTAAATGTGCATGCAAACCTAAATTTGTGCATCTTATGGTTTTTATTTTATTTAAGATTTTGCTAATGGCTAGATCTCGCAAACTATTTTAAGGAATATTATATATTTTTTAACATATGTAGGGAGTAATTTGTGCTTCGATCTTTCAAAATAATTACACCGTTTACTAGTTATGAGACACATTTTTGAAAACGAAATTAGCTTGTTTTCAAACTAGAAACATAGAAATTTCACTTATTCCCATAATCCTACAAAATTTCATAAGCCTACTTCAAGCCATTTATGATATACAATAAATATTCTGTTTCAATCGACTAAGTTATTTTGAACTTTAAATTCACTCTTTAACAACGAGTTAACGTATGAATAAATAGTATTACTTTTATGTGAATTTATTTAATTTAAGTATGCAAAATGTTATCTAAAAATGTGCTACTATTTACTTAATAATATTAAAAAACTCATCATAATGTGTTTAAAAAAAAAAAGCAACCGCGTTGTACAATAAAAGACATTTTAGTTTGGTACAGATGCGTACAAAAGCTATATATATTTTTTAAGGTTATGTTTATAGAATTTTTAGTTAATAAATTTAGTTTATTTATTTTAATTTATTAAACACAGCTTGTATTAACAACAACATTATAAGAAAATATTCAGGGTGTCCCAAAACTATGCCACACAAATGGAACATTTTAATTTTACTACAAGAAGACTTCATAGGTACTGATTTTAAAAATAATTCGAACGGTCTTTCCGGCTTACCGTATAAACCCTTGTAGAACATTATATCTAAGAGTAGAAGACAATATGTAGCTATAACAATGTAATGTAATGTGTAATTACGATGAAAATTATGGTTTTATCTCAGAATTGATTTTAATTAACACAAAGGTTAAGGTTCTTTCAAAGATCGCCGCATCCATCATCACTCTGGAAATCATCTAGGACCAGAGTACTTGTCAATATGACTCAAACGAGTCCAAATTCAATGAGTTGATCTTGTTTAGTTTAGGAGTTCTTATGGTCACCTTCCGACTCCATTATCAGACCAGCTCCATAGTAAGTTTATACCATAATATTGCATTTTCACCGAAGATACGTGAGAAAACCAAGTTTATGTCCAATCGAACATCACGAAGTGGTATTAATTTAGCTTCCAAGATTAAACCCGAACCAACAAACATTTCAAGTTAATTAAAAGCTTGTGTAAAAACCATTAAACAAACTAGGGTTGACGATTTCACTTCTTTTTCCGCATCCTCAAAAAGTGATTTTAAAAATCCTCTTCCTCTTCGGCTCTTTATGAGGATGTGTCATCACTATCGTTTCAAACAAAAAGCCATCATTGATATATCTTTTATGATAGTTTTAAATGTAAAAGATAGGTCGGTAGGTAAACCTCTACTTTCATATTCTAGTATCAACCACGAGTATTTGTTAAAATTATTAATTAGGGTTCCGTAGTAAACGAGGAACCCTTATTATGCCTTCGCTCTGTCCGTCCGTCCATCTATCTGTCCCTGGGTTTTCTCAGAGATCCTTAGAACTATAAAGCTTTAATTTGACATGGATGTACATATCAATCAATCAATACAATCATAATGGTTTGAAGTAGGCTTGTAAAATTTTGTGGATTAAAGAGAATAAATGAGAGGATGATAAACTAAAACCATCATTGGGTTTCAAGGTCAACTAGAAGTTTGGAAACTAGAAGCTAATTCCTTTATAACTAGTAAACGGTGTAACTATACAGAAAAGAAACAAGTCCCTTTAAGGACACGAATGCACAATTTTTTTTTTGAATGCACATTTGGTACAAATTAAAAGCCATCTTTCTAACTATTTTATACCCAGACAAGTCAATTGCAAAAAGTTGCGCAGATTTCAACGGCATGTTGCACTGAAAATCTGTATCAAGCTTATCCTGAAAGAAGATAATATTATACAGGGGTAACGCACACGAGCTTATGCTATGGCAATCAGACAACTGTTAAAGATATATTTTAAGCTATTGCATAGCTTTGAGCGCGGCGACCGAATCAAGAAATTCTGTAACGAAAATAAAACCTAACACCCCTACTTCGCCTACCATGTAGCTCGGCCGAGCATTCGCTTAACGTTTAGGTATATGGTACGACTGTACGAAGCTCGCACGGATCGAGATGAGGTGCTGCGAAATGTAATGAAAAGAAAAAAAAAACTGCATAAATAAAAAATAAATAATTTTTAATTGCTATTGTTAAAAAATGCTATGCAATAGCTTCACCGCGGCAGTCCCCGAGTGCCACACATTTTTTTTATTTGCTAGCTATACTAGCTAGTTACAGCATAAGGCATGCTGTAACTTATAGTTCAAAAATTGGCGATAGCGTAGATAAAGGCTATGAGAAAATGAATGTAGGAGTTGAAAACGGATTGAAGTTTGCCGATTGGAGATTTTTTCGACGCACGTATTCTGACGGACTCCATACACAGAGAAGTATCTCCTCTCCTCAACCCTCAGAATTTCTTAATGTCACTAATGTCATTGTCAATTGCTGGATTGGATTGTGCCATTGTGCCATTGTCACAGAGTACTGTATTGTGCTGCTGTAAAGTGCTGTAGCTCTAGCTGATTGAATTGGAATGTTTATTTTTATTTTGTAGCGGGTGATATTATTCGCAGTTACCTATTTTAAAAATATTATATTGTTTACATTCACAAACACGTAAATTATAATTGATTGTATTTTTCATACACACATATCCTTTAAATAAATTGATATTGTATTGAACTATTCCGGCTCATTTTAACAAGTATTTGTGTGTAAAATTTAGCAGGTTATTATTATAAAAATGTCAAATTCGGTAAATATATCAATCGAAGCCCCGATAGAGAACCAGATACAGGAAATCACGTACGATGGGCAAGAGATCTACCAAGCGTTAGTATGCCAATGAAAATCTTGATTTTATAGCATTTATATGTAAACAACCATTGCATTAATAGTACGTATACTTGAATTTATGCCTGACTGCCTGATTCTAGATACTTTAGGCGTATAGATAACAAGTCCTAAGGCGTGAAATCTTGAGGTAGCTAGGCCACTGTGCCGCAGGGAGTACGATTCCTCAAGAAGATTTTACACCCTAGCCTTCTGCCCAATTAGTCTATACTATATAGTTGATCAAGACTAGAACCCTAAAGTAATCTAAGATTTTTTTACAGACCCTTGTCTATGTCAGAGAATCTAGCACGTCTGGCCCAAAAGATAGACTTTGCAAAAACCGATGATGACTTCAGCAATATCAAAAAGGAGGGTGAAAGTAGTTCCGACTCTAAGTCTGAGGATGAGAAGGAACCGGGCTATCAATCTAGTTTATGGCCCTGGGACTCTGTGAGGAACAAACTCAGGAATGCACTGACTGAAGTGTGTGTATTGGCTGATGTTCTGAGTATCGCTAAAGAGAAAAGATATATGGTGAGTTTGGGTCACTATGGAAGGTTGTTTATTAGTAATTATTATGTTATTGCACTAATTTGTGTATGTAATATAAAGAAATTTATAATTAATTAATTATAATTGATAAATTGATGAGCCTATTCCTCATTATATTGAGAACTAGAGGACGCCTCGCGGTTTCACCCGTGTAGTTCTCGTTCCCCTGGGAATACAGGAATAAAAAATAGCCTATGTCACCCGGGGTTAGTGTAGCTACACAATGATAAAATAATTTTTCAAATTCGTGCAGTACTTTTGAAGCCTATTCAATACAAACAAACAATAAAATCTTTCCTCTTTATAATATTAGTATAGATATAAGAAATATTGTTAGTCATATGCATGATTGCACAATTGTTTGTTATCCTAAAGAAATAAAAAGAAAATAGTCTATAACATAACATTGTGTATGACATAATAGACTTTGTTTACTTTTTCTGTATATAAACAAACATAAATAGAAAAAAAAACATTAAACAGTAAGTAATATGGCTTTTATTACACAGTACTTAATCAATGTACTTCATAATCATCTTTTTTACATAGCTGCAATTTCTATCATAACAGAAGTACAATGTAGCAAAATTAAAAAAAAAAAAAAAAAAATGCCTTTGCTAATTTCAATGCAAACACTTCCAGGTGTTGGATCCTATACAACCAGAACAACAAGAAAATAGACCAATGGTTCAAGTGTATGGCAGAAAGAAAGCCCTTGCTGCAGCAGCTGCAGTACTCTTGGCTGGTGTGGAGCGCCTCCGGGCCAGTGAGAACATGAGGATGACTCGCAACATGCCTGATTTTCACATAGACTTGCTGCGTCTCCGACAAAATTGGCGACTAAAGAAAGTGTCCAATACTATAGTTGGAGATCTGAGTTACAGAACTGCTGGCTCTAAGTTTAGTCAGACTGGGGTCTTTGAGGTGAATCCCATGAAAATAACATTAATTTATATGTGAAAATGGCCTTATATAAATAAACTTATGGTAAAAACCATAAGTTCTATTCTCAACTAGACCTCCTAAGTAGTGTTTATGAATTCCACATGTTATGAAATTCTTTTCACCAAAACATTTAGGGTTTGGGGTCATTTGGCCTTAAAGTGGCCAAATGAACTGGGACCAAGGACCAATTAGCCCCTTTTAATATTTGATAATGGTCAACTGCACCCATATCTGCTCTCTTATGTTATTTTATTGTACAACCAGTGGTGGTGGTGTAAAAATTTTATTTTAATATGGACTTTCTCCTAATACCACTTGGAGATCCCTAGTTTAGTGTAGAAATGGCAAATATCTATAGTTCATGTCAAAACATATTTAAATATATATATTTTATTATTTTAGTAGTTTGTTAAAAATGTTCAAGTAAATTTGCATTTCAATCAATTTACTAAAATTGTTGTCAGTAAAGTCACATATTAATGATTATTATTAACATTTATTCAGGTTACTAAAGCTCCTGAGGAACAGATTGCACAGGCCATGAATGCAACTGGTCCCGTACCTTCCGCTTTGCGCGTGACTGTACCACCGGAACTGCAGGGGGTAGCCTTTATTTCAGTGCTCTGTCAAAAAGGTAAGATTCTGCTTGGCCTGCTAAAGGGTTTCATTCATTTGATTTTTATGTCTTATTTTCACTAAGCAGCTGTTGTGTGTGACTGTATTGCAATGAATATGTGCACAAGTGTATTATAAAAACCAGCTCATACTCGCTACCTAACTGAATCTTACTGTGTAGTGGGCATTGCATATAAAACAGCTTATGACTTATTCAAATAAATAGATTTAAAACACGGCTTGTCTAGCCACTTAATGTTTTAGAATAAAACAAGAGAAAACTAGAAACAGAATATGTTATTAGCCAACAATGGTATCATCATTATTATTATTTAGGTCACCTACTGCTATGGTGGGTGTGGTTTCTGCACTTAGTCCCGGGTGTGGACCATGGTGGCCGTTACTCCAACCCAACAATGGCATAATATACAGGTTTCCCAAAAAGGTTTTTAATATGTTCCGTTTATTTATAGAACAAGAAGATGTAGTAACAGCCACATTGAACTCAGCAGCTGTGAACTGTCCGGGCACACTGCCAGGGGATGGGGCAGAGTTGCACTGGCAACAAAAGCTTGAAGCTGCGCAGAATGTGTTGTTTTGCAAGGAGCTTTTTGCCAGACTGGCTGCTGAGGCTGTACAGCTAGATGCCTCTATACCACACATGGTTGTGGGGAATCAGATAATGGCTACCGTAAGTCATTTCCAATTACTGGATGTTGGGTGTGTTGTAGTTACATAAACTTGATATCAATCCGTCTGGAAATATAATACAAAGTTGTCAAATTTCCTACAGCTACACTAATGTATCTGTTATAGAGTTTAGTTGTATAGTTTTAGTATTTGATAACTAACATTATATTTCATTTAATCTTACTGTTTTAGGTTTTACCCGGCATTCAGCTACTGATTGGACTATGTCATAATAATGGACAAAATAATAATAATGCTAATTCTGAAGGAGCCAAGGTTTGTTACCAATATGTAGATTTTTAACACAACTTTAGGTAAATCATGAAAGAAACTAATAACTTATATGCACTGACCACTTTTTATTTTAAAGACAACTCCAGCCAACCTCCAGCTCAGCTTATGTTAGGAGTGGGTTCACGTCGGTAGTGTAATGAGTGGGATACGAACCAGGAGGCCTACTCTAATTCAATGAAAACGACGTTTCGATTAAAAATAAGTTGGTGTTTGAAAATCGTCTCTGGGTTCGGACTTCTTGTGCCAAATCCAAAAAACAATTAGAATAGTTCCTAAAGAAATTTAAAGTAAATTCAAGAAATTTAAGAAAACGAAAATTCATGAATTTCCTTTTACAGAAAGCGAGTAAGCCTACAGAGACCGAGCCATTAGGCTACCGCTGCTTTACCTTCTTTCTACCTCTAGTATTAGTATGCTAGACTGGCTACTCCGTGCATAGGGACAGCAATTTATTGTGCCAAATTAAATGAGCCTGTGAGCTTTTTTGGCACTTATGACAAATGACCATTGTATACACGAGTATAGACCTAGCCTGTCTAGCGTACTAGTAAGTACTCATATGCATCGCTTTTATTTTTCAACAGTCCGAGAGTGCGTCAGGGAAGTCGGATCACGATCATGTGTTAGAGCATTCGTTGCACCAACTGTTGCGGGCGGTACATCACTCTAACACGCATCATCCATTCCCGCATCCGGCGACCGGACCACTTGGACCTTCTAAACGACGCTGTTTAGCAGGTAAGTACCTACTTACCTACCGTTTATTTCCAAATTACAAGTGCCATAAACAATGTAATAAAACACTATGAAGGTATTATGTATATAATGAAAAAAAGGGATGATTTCCGAGGTATATGCGGGCGATCAAACGTTATAAGTATTGTTTTATTGTCGTAGGACCGATGGCAGCTGATCGATATGAGCTTCTTGACATGAGTAAGGAGCAATCTCTCTTAGAACAAATTATACAGCAAGCTCAACACTTCTTCATGCGCCGACGAAGCGAATATGTTCTGGATACTATTGCAAAAGAGGTAAGCGCAACTAATGAACCTATTGACTCATTATAAGAATCTTAATACGACACGCTCTATAAGCAAATAAATAGGTATTATGACGTCATAATTTTCTGGTGTCAAATCAGTTATTTCTGTTATATAATTTGATGATTACAAATACATTGGAATTGTTACTTTACTGCAATCGTTTGTCTACAGGTCAAAGATCCGCTAATTGTGTCACACTGGAATGCCCTGAACAGTCCTACACAATCGTGTGTAAAAATAAACATCATGGCTTATGGGTAAGTTAGTTCAAGATCCCAGTACCTACCTACTAGTTGATCATGTTGACAGTTTAAGAGGGCCATTAACCACTTACTTAGCCTAATAATTACATTCTGTATAGACAACTGATGAACTTATATTCCTAAACGTCGTATGCGTCAATTTTCCCCGTTTTTGCAACATTTTTAATTGTTGATCCGCTCCTAGTGATCGTAGCGTGATGTTATATAGCCTATAGCCTTCCTCGATAAATTGGCTACCCAACAGAAAAATATTTTTTCAATTCGGACCTGTAGTTCCCGAGATTACTGCGTTCAAACAAACAAACTCTTTAGCTTTATAATATTAGTATATGAATTCGCACACATTTCCATGATTGGAATACAAGACTGAAAGTGTCCAGCTGTAATACAGCATGCGGGCTCAGCGTGGTGCGATGGACGTCATTATTTGTATAGTATGCGTTCGACGTTAGAATTTTTGATGTTGTTTCCTTAACCGTTTTTGAGTAGTGGCAATAAAATAAATCACCAGGTCTGGCCATTAACACAGACGAGCTAGTGCTCTCTTCAAATGGAGGTGCTGGCCTCAAGTCCTCCCATTGATTAGTAGGGGAGGGATAGAACCCTAGTGTTCAATTTTCACTACATTTGAAACAAAAGGAGCTGAAGAAATAAAAATGCAATCTGGCATTAAAAATGATATATTTACATCATTACGAAACTGTACAGATACGACGCGGTATGCAGAACATCTTTGGTAGTGCACGTCGGTGAAAAGACACTCAAATGTATCTGCCGCGACGGCAAAGTAAGACATTTGTCTTATGAACTTCAAGAGCTCAGAGATCTTATATACTGTCAGGTAATGTTGTACTCTATTCATAAATTGTATATATTAGACTAATATCCTGAAAAAAAAAGAAACATTGTCCTATAATAAATAATGCATTGTCTCTGAACTACGAGGAAAACACAACAGAAACAGCAGGTATTTTTAGATTCCATCCCATTACTAGTCACAGTTATGTAATAAAAACTATTTATTTCGAATTCACATATAATATTTTCAGAATAAATTGTCTAAATAAACAACAATATTAAAATCGGTTAAGAAGTTTAAATGAACTAATCGCAAAGGCTGTCTGCCTACAGGCAATGTGAGCTTACAAACAGATGCTTTGCACAAACTATACAACCCAATGTTAATAAAACTAAAAAAAAATCCGACCTGCAAAAAGACGGAAACAAGAGACCCTTCACATTTAATATCATGCAGTCAGAGGCAATGATGAATCCTGTTGAACCTAAAAATTGTGACCCCGACTGCATGACATTAAATGTTACATTAATATATGTAACATTCATGCATTAAATATCTACTGCATTTATAATTTAAAAATTGTAACATGTTACATTTATGAATGTAACATTTAATGTCATGCCCGACTGCATGTCACAAAATTTTTAAGTTAAAACAGAATTCATCATTGCCTCCGATTGATATTAAATGTGAAGGGTCTCTTGTTTCTGTCTTTTTGCAGGTTTTCTTTTAATTACGTTGTTTTTTTTTAAAAGCTGATATAATTTAAATGTAATTTGGAATAAGAAATGCTAATTCTTATTTCAAATTACATTTAAATTATATATTTGATATCAACTTTTAAAATTGATACCACATTTTGATACCCCGCTCCATAGGTTTTCAAGATTTTTTTTCCATACACAAGTATATATTGGGGTCAAAATTACGCAATTTGATTTTTATTTTTATTATAAGTACCCAGTGTCACTCTTGCAACTAAGACGAATCTAATGACACCTTTCAAGCCGTTTAGACTCTAGAACATGCCAAAGAAATATAGGTACATACACTCGAAAAACATAACCCTCCTTCTTTCGCAACTTTTCATTTTATCGGTTTATGAAAATGTACAAACAATAAATTAGTTATTTAAAGATTATTACAATGATTAGATAGTGTTTTGATAAGATTATACAGTTTCAGAATCGTAGGTAGATATGTTTCGGCCAATATGATCAAATGGAGAGTATGCATAATAGCCAGATATTATGCGTAATAAACAAGTTGTGTAAAAATGAGATAAATTTATCGCCCTTTTTTAGCCATTATTCATAATGCCTAGCTAGTTGTGGTTGGCTAAATATATAATATTTTATTGTTTTTGCCCTATTAGTCTTTCTGTTACAAAATTAATGATGATCGTTGATGATGTTTGATGACGATTGAACTATCAAGTTGGTATGGGTCAAAATATTTATCGCCCAGATCTTAAGGGTCGCATCTTCTCAGACGCTGCGGAAAGTGCAGTCACTTGCAGGCACCCTGCGAGCCGAAGCGGCTGAGCCTCCGGCTTTGAAAACCCTCCCCGGTGTGAGACAAACAAGTGGGCCGTGAAGTCACGCTGGCCTAAGCCGATTGTATATTTTTTGAACCTGCTTTACTACATGCCTACTACACGTTTTGAAAGAAATATATATAAATTCTATTACTTTATCCATTCAGCCTTACTAGATATTATATGTAATAGCTGGAACATGTGATTAATTCAGGCCCTAATCACTTTGGCTATAATGGGTAGCTATTATGTCAAATGGCTGGCAATTATACATAATATCCAGGTTAATCACTTTGACCGTAACATATAGGTACAATACACTTAGACAAATATTATTTTGATTATATTTTATTTTAAGGGCTTTTACAGTGCGACGCAGATGATCCCGTGACGGGATGGCAAAATATGTAATGTAAATTGACATGTTCAGAGCGAAGTGTATATGGAGAGCGATCACCAGACATGAGTTTATCCGCACGGGGACGGTCCACGTCGCACTGTGGCAGACCTAGTACTTACCATTAAACTATTGGGGGCAAATTATCATCCCAAAATCCTCTCTATACGTTCATACGGCATCAGCTCTTCTACTTATACTCGCCTCTGCCTTAAAACAGGCAGGATATTTTTTTATGTAATGCATCTGAAAATCATGTCAGCCTCAATTTTAAAATGATAGGAGATCAAGACAAGTTGTTCTCTCTACAGATATACCAACATCAAATGACGGCAGTCCAGGCAGTGGGCCGGTGCATGGGCTGGCAACTGCTGGCTAGCAGCTCCCATCTTGGCTCCGGTCCAGTCGAGCCACTTGGAAACGCCTCGTCTTGTCTTCTCGCTTCTCCTAACGGTAGGTCCCCATACTCTATTACCAAGGGAAACTGACCCCTCCGAGTCAAGTCTGCCGCCATTTTGTTTAGCATTTTGGTCGTGTTCAAAATACACACGAATAATATTAACATAGGTATTGTCTGTTCTTTTTTCATGTTAGACCACAAAAAATAATTGCAATTATAATATTGTTATTTATGACGGCACAAAATGGCGCCCTGCCAGATTCACTGATAACAAAACTTAACACAAATCATCATAGCCGAATATTATCTATTACATTGCAATGGATGAATCTGTTTTGCAACTGTTTAAAAAAATATTTTCTTTAGTTTGATTGTAAGTGGATGAGCAGTAGCATCCATAAATAGACTGCTATCACAAAATGACTTATCCATTGTGGTAATAATTGCAATGAATGAATCTGTTTTGCAACTGTTTACAATTTATTTTGTTTAGTTTTATTGAAAGTGGATGAGCAGTAGCATCCATAAATAGACTGCTATCACGATATGATTTATGCATTGTGGTATTAATTGCAATGAATGAATCTGTTTTGCAACTATTTACAATTATTTTCTTTAGTTTTATTGTAAGTGGATGAGCAGTGGCATCCATAAATATACTGCTATCACAAAATACACTTATCCATTGTGGTAATAATTGCAATGAATGAATGAATCTGTTTTGCAATGTTGACAATTATTTTCTTTAGTTTTATTGTAAGTGGATGAGCAGTAGCATCCATAAATAGACTGCTATCATAAGATACATTTGACCGTTGTGATAATATAAGCCGAAATTGTCATATCAATTGCAATGAATGAATCTGTTTTGCAACCGTTTTATAATTTATCTGTTTTATTGTAACTGGATGAGCAGCTGCATCCATGAATAGACTGCTAGCTATCATGAAAGTACAGTTATCCATTGTGAATTGCAATGAATGAGTCTGTTTTGCAACTTTAGTTTATTCTCCCACTAAGCTTCATAAATTTTGAGGATCCGATCTATAATTCCGCTATTTGATGTTTTTCAGGTGATAGAATGATTGCAATAAGATGTGAGCCATCAGTTGGAATTCAAGTGTTTATAGCTCAATCACCAAGAAAGGACTTCTTTGCTAGTGAGCTGGTTCAGGACAAGAAGTGGGAGCACCTCGGTGGAGCCTTCAAAGAAATCAAGCTTGACAAGATGGAAGGCAAAAACTTTTTGAATAAGATGGAGTTACTCATGGCATGTCTCGGGAGTCCTTCATAATTATGTTTCAAAAAATTAGCAATAAGAATAACTTTGTGATGTAATTTTTTTCAACTTAATAAAAATCTGATTGAATTGTAATCATATATTTTTTTTAAAGAAACTTAGCAATTAGGGTGCTTAGGCAAAATGTTAAGTAATCACTGAAGGATTGTTCTTGCATTTACTTCCCGACAATTATTTTTGACCAGATATCAGAATTCCAAGGAACTGAAACAAAAACCTTTGTTAAAATCACACAATGATGTTTATTAGGTTGGATAAGTTACAATGGTCATTATAATCTACGCAAGGATCTAAATTGCATAACCTAACTTTTAAACATACTATCCGAACAGAAATACAATAGTTGAGTACACATTTAACATAATATAATTATCATTAAATACATTGAAAATTACTTCTACATTAATTTGTTAGTCACCTCGACACAAGTTACATTAAGATGCTATAAAAGCCAAAGCAAAATTTAAGTAATAATGAAATCGTATTACCTCTAATTCCTTGAGACATCAATGGAACTCTTCCTAGTATTAAACCCTCAGTTTTTACTAGACATTGAATTTAACACTTGGAAGGCTTCAGATTACGATAACACTAACACCTAATGATAAACTAAATACTAAATTAATATCGAGACAGGGGTGACCTAGATCTGAAGCTACCACCGCCGGAGCCGTACTCATCGCGTTGGTTGTTGCGATTGTACGGGCGGCCACCACCGTACGAGTTGAATGATCGGTTGCCGCCGCCGGGCGGGCCGCCGAAACCACGGCCGCCTCTGAAACCACCTCCACGGCCGCCTCTAAAACCGCCTCCGCGGCGTGGTCCGTCACGCTTCCTAGAGATCTCTACTTTTAAGGTCGCGCCTAACATCTCGAATCCGTTCATAGCGCTACACGCATCCTCTGCCTCTTGCAAGTTTTCAAATTCTATGAAAGCAAAACCCGGAGGGTTGAGTGCCACCCATACAGAATTTAGTTTTCCATATTTGTCGAACTCCCTTTCGAGGTCTTCCTTCTTGATGCCTTCTACAAGTCCGCCGACATAAACGCGGGTGCCACCAGAACTCATGATTGTGTTGAAATCTAAAAATAAGATGAAAATGAATAAATAACGGAACAAAACGTTTAAGATCGTTAGTATGAAACTGTTAAACATGAAAATAATCACTACAAGAACGTACTTCGCACAAAAATAAATATATAAATACAATGAATAAAACAAAATGTCGACACTACACAGGAATTGCCACGCCACGCCAACAATTAGTGAAAATCTTAAACTACAGAAGTAAATGAAAAACTTACGTGTAACGTCGATATAAAAACGATAAGGAATTAAAATGGACCTAAAATTACTTCAAATTAATATCTATTTTAACTATTTCAACTATAAAATGTGAAGACTTAAAAAGAGTCGACGAAATTTATGAGTGAATGAACGAGCGTTGGTAATTTCCAAACGCAGTTAGGAATGAAAATGAATGAACAAAGCGGCTTAGTCGGCTTGTTGTCAGTGTTGCAACATAATGAAATAAATCGACTAAATGGGCATTTTAAAAAACAAATACATTTGAAAACTGCTTGCTTTAGGACGACAATATTTTATTTCTGTTGTTTTAAGTTTATTTAATTTTATTATATTCAATTAAATGATAATAATGCATGATAATAATATGAAGGAAATAAGGAATGAATGGAAACAATAAACCATTTTTACATACACCAACACACATTTATAGTGAGGCTTTTGCTGGAGGGGAGGAGCAAGAGGCTTTGATAGAACGAATGAGAATGAGAGAGGGCAGGGAGGGAGGAATCAAAATCAACAAGAAAACCGGCCAAACGACTTTGTTCAACGGTCGCGCGGTAGCGCGCATTTTCGCTTGTTTTATTTTTAGTAGGCCCCACCTTTGTTTCGATATGAATTGTTTTCATTCAAATTTCCTAATTCACCTGAGAATTTATTTATAATTTTTAATGTTTATTTATGGAAATGTGTCTGTAGAATTGAATCGAGTTACCAAGTGATGTCTAGATAGGTAAAATAGGTTCGTGCAGGTGAGGAGCGTTAGTAAAAGTGAAATGAATATTTATGTGTTAAGTTAGAGAATATGGAGTGCTGTAAAGATATGGGTGTACAAAAGAGACACAGTCAATTCAGCGACACGAAGTATAAGTGGAGGACAGTGTTGGTGTTTATCATAACGGTCCTGTGTTGTGGGTGTAAAGGACAAGAGTCGCTTGGTGCGACGGATCCTTATCTGTTAAACAAGTCATCAGGATTGACGGAGCTGTCGGGCGGTGTGTTGACCGGCGGCCGGACTGTGTGGAAACCTGACGGTAGCCCATACTTGTTGCGGGATGACCTGCTGATAGAGAGAGATGCCGAGCTCATTATAGAACCAGGAGTTGAAGTGCGTTTCGCACCTATGATCGGCATAACAGTGCGCGGAAAACTAGTCGCTGTGGTAAGTAAACAAAAACAATATCTACCTTACCTAGGTATTTATATTTAAACGCCGGCTACTCGATCTTCACGTATACTATAATTCTGTTCTTATATCCTAGTAACTGGTCGAATAGCTAAGAGTACTTACTGCCTGTGCGTGCTAGGCAATTATATAGGCTTGTTAGCGAGCTGCCGTTATACAATGTAGATACCTGGCTTTTTATACAATGTGAAGTATTTTTTATTAAAATATTGCTTACTGTTCTCAGCAGTGTAGAAATAGATTAAAAACATATGTCAAACTAGATTCTAATAGGAGTAGTTTTTGCGTTAGGTGCTTAAAATACAGGTCTTATTAGTTTAGTCGTAGGTAAAAATGAATCCAAATCAGATCTCTAACAGAGAGGGCTTTTTAACCCGTGGTCTAGTCACAATGAAGACGTATCGTCAAGTTATACTCTGCAATGTTTTTTTTATTTATTCCATATTGGGTTTTGATGAATGATGCATATGATAATCCGTGTCGTGAGATATTTTTAAATGTTCAAGTCACATACAAATTATACACGGATAGGTATTTTGTCTCCTGCAAACATTGAATCTGGATCCAGGTGTACTAAAAGGGGTGCGCTAAACTTTTTTTTTTTTTCAAAATATCGAATTGTTATCGAAATATTGAATTCATAGTATCATTTTTGTATGGAGATGTTTCTGGCACCCGGCGGCTGCTGCCACGGCAATGTGCAATTGTGCACTTTTTGTGCTACTAAAACAAAAGAACATTGAGAGTATTTGTCTTTTTTTTTTAGAGTTAATCGGCTGTTGTGGATTGTGGATCCCATATTACTTACTAGCAATCCTTTTAACCCCTCCAGCTTAGCTAAGCTTTTCAGCACAATGGCTTGTGTTAGGAGGGGGTTTACGTCGATAGTGTAATGGGTAGGATTCGAACCCGCGACCTCACGATTGTGAGTCCGATGCCTTAGCCATTAGGCTACCACCATTTTTGGTTACACAATATTTTGGGTACTCGAGCCCTAAAATTCAATTTTAAAATGAGTCCAATGCAATTATTGATCAGTATATTCTTAAGATAAACATTTGATAAGGTGAATGATAACGGCACGTACTACCCGCCATGATAAAGGCACATATCAAACCCATTCAACTGATATTGATTTATTCACCTGCTTGTATGTCGTGTCAATATTTAACACTTTTATGTTACCAATTGCGAAATAAATACCCGCTATTGGCAAACACTTGAACTGAAAAACATAGATACGTGTTTTCTTCATGCAAAAAATAGCATTGTATCTAGCACGTTCTGTGTAAAAAAGGTTGATAAGGTATAATGTAAGTAAATTCTACAACTCAATTTCTCTAAACATTTAATATCTTCCTAGAATATATAAATACTGAATCTAACAAAGCAGGCGTATTATATACTTGTCTTGACGAATGTTGCTTAACCCTATAACATTGCTAGCTGCTATCATTGTCCTTATATTTTTCCAAAATCTTTTAGTTATTAATTTCTTGATCGGTTGTTGGTTACTCAATCTTGCTCAATCTATACAAAGTCGACTATACGTACCGTACTATGATAACACAACACAACAAACAATAATTATTCTTCAGGCTCTTGTTTCTTGCCAGGCAGAACCATAATTAGGAACGGTGTACTTATTATCCATACTACTACGAGTGTAATTTATAAGAAGCTGAAGAGTTTGTTTAAATGCTATAAACTCCGAAGATATTGGGCCAATATGAGGAATATTCATCTTGCTACCCTTATCCCTATAATTTGGCGATCTATGTATGACTTCATCCCAGTACTCAATTCCTTTCTCACGATTTCATCTTTACCTACACCTTTCAACTTTATTCCTCAATTTTTGAAGCATTCCTGATTTACTCTTAATACATCAAACTCGCATCTAGAGATCGCAGATTCAAATCCTACCCATTATATTGATCCCACTTCTAACACAAGCCATTGAGCTTAGCTGGAGGGGTTAACAGGATTGCTAGTAATGTGGCACTACAATCCTAGGAGCTGTATCTAATCTATCACAATAAATATCTAAGTCTTTTATCTTTTACAAAATGCGCTAGAGCATAAGCAAGTCAAAGCGAGCACACGTTTTTGTCTATTCGTAAAAGGAAAGGAAAGGACGACACCGCTGTACCGCAAAGCTTCACGAATAGGTAACATAACTACTATCGAGACATGTGTGTTCTGAGATCGAGACAAAGAAATAATACGACAATTGAGTCGAAATAGAATTCTAGTACTTAAAACAGTTAGCATTCAATTGCATTTTGAATAACATTAATTTATTTTTACGGACAATCACCATGCGCAGTTGACGACTTTCCTAGATTTTTTTTATTAATATATCAACACTAGCTGTCCCGCGCAACTTCGTCTGCGTAAATTTTCCCCGTTTTTGCAACATTTCTCATTGCTGCTTCGCTCCTATTGGTCGTAGCGTCATGTTAAATAGCCTATAGCCTTCCTCGATAAATGGGCTATTCAACAGTAAACAAAAGAATTTTTCAATTCGGATCAGTAGTTCCTGAGATTACCGCGTCCAAACAAACAAACAAACTCTTCTGCTCTATAATATATAATGTATAGATTAACGGTAAAATATATTACACAAGGATTTGCAACAGATTGGTCGAATTTTTAAGTGTTTTTTTATTCATATAAATATTCTTCATACGTGATTCATTGTAGCACTTCATTCGTTAAGGGCGTAACTGTACCTAAGTTCCGTGTGATTCATACGTGATAATGACACGTGATGGTATGAGGGACATGTCACAATCACAATGCCTAAAATGCGTTATCTTTGATGAGATAATTTACTGCTAAACAAGCTAAGAGACGGAAATTAAAAGGTGTACCTATTAATTTATGTATATTAAAAATGCGAAAGTAACGATGTTTCTTCTTTTTTTTTTTGGAAAAAGATTAATATAGTTTCTTTATAATATTAACAAATTTACATTGTTAATAAATACAAGCTAGATTACCTTACGAACGAACTATATACGTACTATTAACATTTTTTACAACTTACCTAGTAAACTATAAAAAAAGGATTACATAAAAAGGGAGTCAAAAAAGGAAGTGTTTTAAGAAGAGTTAGCATACATAATATTTATTTTTATTACCTACGAACTCGTTGTTTTAATGCCTGAATCTGACTAACGCAGTCAGTGCTAGTGCCACAATCGATAAATAAATGAAAAATGTACCTATTATATTTATTTAGCATAAATACTGCTGCCACATCCCAACACACTTTAATTCCAGCAAGGTTCTAAATACCTACCGATATGCAGGTAATAATAAAGTAACCGAAAGTAATTACATTAAATTACTTGTTTATTACAAAAGGCGCCTGGCACTAAATGCAAATCAGATTCCTTATGATTCAGAACACTGAACAAGCACCGTTCTACAATATAGCTTCAAGGCTGCCGTTCGGTATTGGAACAAATAGGTTATAGCAACCAGTCAACCACGACGATTAGGTGTCTTCTAGTAACTGTTTTTAAACCGTGGATTAAATGTACGATAAGAGGTCATTAGCAGCCAGGTGCAACATGCACCTTTCGTCTCAGAATGCGATAAGCATGGAGTATTGCTATCCAAGACTCTGAAGGCCTACTTTAATTCAATGAAAACGAAGTTTCGATCAAAAATGAAGTGGTGACATACAGAGCCAGGAACATCAATTCAATCCACTCGTGTCTGAAAATCGTCTATGGGTTCGGGCTTCTTGTGCCTATCCTAAAAATTAATTAGAATAGTCCCCGTAAACTCAATAAATTATAAAACCGAAAATTCATGAATTTCGTTTTAAAGAAAGAGAGTAGGCCTACTGTTGTTTTATTCTTCATTCGTGTACCTATTTCATACCATAACAACGGTTATACTTTAGATTACTTACCTTTTGATAGTTATCTTGTTTACAGATCTTGACACAATTTTGATATGAGCCCTAAAAACCATGGAGTTTTTCACTCGGGCAGATAAGAATACAGTTAGTAAAATAACTAGATACTTACCCAATATTGAAATGGCGGAATGTTAGGAACTAGCAGCAAATGTTATTACAATTAGGTACCTATGGTAATAAATCAATTACTTCGATCTAATTATGCAAAATGCAATCATCCGGTTTAAAGTAGCGGAAAGACAGAGAAAAGAAAGGTAGTGAAAGTTACAGCAGGTACTTTTTGCATTTTGAGAAATGGCGGTTAGTCATAAGTGGCGTAATACCGCAGCAAAACCTAGAAACATATATATTACTAGCTGTCCCGCGCAACTTCGTATGCGTAAATTTTCCCCGTTTTTGCAACATTTCACGTCGCTACTCCGCTCCTATTAAACAAACAAACATACTTTTCCGCTTTATAATATTAGTATATTCGTATTAGTAGGTATATTAGTATTAGTATAGAAGTATAGATAAAAAATTTCTTAGTTTTACAATCAATCACGAATCTATACTAATATTATAAAGCGGAAGAGTTTGTTTGTTTGTTTAAACGCGCTAATCTCAGGAACTACTGGTCCGATTTGAAAAATTCTTTTTTTGTTCGATAGCCCATTTATCGAGGAAGGCTATAGGCTATATAACATCGCGCTACGACTAATAGGAGCAGAGTTGCGACGAGAAATGTTGCAAAAACGGGGAAAATTTACGCATACGAAGTTGCGCGGGACAGCTAGTAATATTATAAAGAGGAAAGATTTGATTGTTTGTTTGATTGTTTATTTATATTGAATAGGCTCCGAAACTACTGGACGAATTTGAAAAATTCTTTAATCTTAGTGAAGCTACACTAACCCCGGGTGACATAGGCTATTTTTTTATCCCTGTATTCCCACGGGAACAGGAACTACGCGGGTGAAACCGCGAAACGTCCGCTAGTATTTTATAAACCCAAGGGCGGATGTCAACGTGGAATTATCATGACGGCTTAGAGATCTTTTAAATACTAGACAATAGTTTTGTAGTTTACTTACTATCTTAACGATAAGCTAACTGTCTACAAAAGTAATTTGCACTAATTGCTTACAATCAGAGTAGATAATTATCTAATAAAGCACTGTAAATGGGCCAGCGTAAGGGGTTAATAAATGCTTAACTGAATCAAAGACCAAAGTAAATTCACAATTTGACTACCTCTGTGGCGTGGTGGGAGTGTGTCCGACTGTTACGCAAGAGGTCGTGGGTTCGATTCCCACCCAGGATAAAACTTTGTGTGATGAGCACGATGGTTTATTCTGTGTCTGGGTGTAATTTATCTATAATATGTATGTATTTAGAAATTTATAAGTATATTTATCAGTTGTCTGGTTACCATAGCACAAGCTCTGCTTAGTTTGGAATCAGATGACGTTGTGTAAGTTGTCCCAAGATATTATTATTATTATTACAATGATATATAATTATTACCTATTAATAACAATAATTTCGCACATAAATTTGTTTATGACTTTATTCTATTGTTGGCCAGTAATCTTTGTGGCTTGAAGACACAATGAAATACCGTGGGATACATTTCTCCCAACAAATTGCATATTACCATGGAAGAGCGGATTCTATTCTTGAGAATCAGACATGGATAATTTGATATTGCATTCCGTAAACCGTAACAGAGGTAATAAAATGTTATTTTGCATGAAATGGAAATGTTTTTTGAAAAGCTCGTCATACGAGATGATAAAATTTAAGTGATCAATGTGAAATCCAAAAACTTTTCTTTTATAAGAATACTAGCAACCCATTCCGGCTTCGTACGGGTACATAGGGATCTAATTTTTTTTCTAATAATAAATATAGCCTATGTTACTCAGGGATTATGTAGCATTCTAATGGTGAAATAATTATTAAAATCGGTCCAGTAGTTTTAAGTTTAATCGTTACAAACATACAAAAATCTAATCTAATATATCCTCTTTATATTATTAGTGTAGATAGGATACCCAATTAAAGAATTTAAGTACCAAAAACTCTGACTGTACACCTATTGGCTCGATTTCTCAAGATAGGTGTTTACATTATTTTTATCCTAATGGCGTCCAATGTCTCAGAAAATCGGGGTCAGTCTATCCTCCGGATCAAAGGAAGTGTCTATCGCAAAGCATCCGAGGGTACAAGGAGTGATTTGGTCTTTTGATTGAATTAGCGAAAGGATGTCGTCCCAATCTCGGGGTCAGAAGGGTCAGGTACGGCGGCATAGCGTCTTTATAGCATCAGCTGCCCTCGACACGTGTCTCTCATCGCCGATTGTTGAATGATTCATCTGTGTTGTAAATAGCCGTTAAGCTTTGAATTATACAAGGGGACATGAAGAGTTGCCACGACACCTCAACCCAACTTAGACCCAGTGTCCTGTTAACATTTGGTCATTTGTTTGAGTCATTACTTTATATATATATATATGCAATCTACTTGTGAATTAAAGTTAAACCTAGGCAGAATTACATTTTATGAATTCCAATATTAAATCGCTGACGAATTTTATTACTTATCTGAATATTTATATTTCTGCGTTCAAAAACCCACAGCCACAAATGTTCCGTCTGCGATGTTATTTAATTTTGCGATGAGTCAGGTAAACCTTTTCCTTGACACTAATTAAATACTAGTACTCTATATGGCTGGGCAAGGCCATTAATTAACGAAAAGTAATTTAAGAGAACAGACCACGTCAATGTTTTTTTTTAGTCAGTGTATGTCGATCTTTTTATTTAATAGTTTCTTCTTAAATTCTGTCCTTAGTGGTAATAATGTGAGTCATATCCTGTTTTTCTACGTAGACACTTACTTGATATCTTGCATTATTGCATGCTTTAATATGCACTGGT
This sequence comes from Herminia tarsipennalis, assembly GCA_945859575.2. Lineage (NCBI taxonomy): Eukaryota > Metazoa > Arthropoda > Insecta > Lepidoptera > Erebidae > Herminia > Herminia tarsipennalis. The sequence continues at coordinate 22,652,428 of OX243834.2, read as the reverse complement.
TTCCAGTGAAATGCAACTAAGTCCGGGAACAAAAATAACCAACAGGTTACACGTAAGCTATTAGTGAAGTACTTTTTATAGGCAATATTTTTTTAAATGTCTCAATTTTGAGCTCTTAAATGCTTGTACTTAAAAACAAGCATTTTAAGGCTTAAAGCCGTCTGTTTATTTAATAAAAAAAGTAAACTGCTTATGGTACGTCTACATAAGTACTTACCTACAAAGAAACTTAATATAAAAAAACCATAAGTTAATACTTTAGTATTTTAAGCGAAAAAGCAATAATGTTTAGTGTGTGCGTGTTTATTAGATTCCCTTCATGGCAGCGGCAAAACCGTACCTTATTTACTGGTTTCAAAATTGGCAAATATCTACACACTATGAAAATTGCTGCATAGCCAATTAGGTAGGTATTCCAATTGAAAAGAATATCAGTGAAAGTTAAATTTAAAGCATAAAATAAAAATATTTGAAGTAATCTATTTTGCTCTCGTAACGTTGACGCAGACGGGTAAATGGCCTAGATGAGTCACCATCGCGTTTGTTTACCTATCATTACCTCGTATATTAAACATTAAATACTCACTTACTTCCGTTATGAGTTATGATGTTGTTATCAGCCACCGTGTGAGTAAGTAGGTATTTTATTACATTCTTCGATAGTGATGAATATGATACATCCTTACTGTTTCTGATAGAAGTGTTTGTAATACGACAATTCGGACATACAATTGAAATTTGTTTTTTGACTAGCCTGTTGGTACAGTGGTTAGTCACCCTGACTACTAAGCCAGAGGTCGTGATTGGTTCGATTCCGATTTGATTGTATCTGGGTGCAATATATACTTACTAGGTAGCTAGGTATGTAGGTATTTAGAAATTGTTTTTGAATTGAATAGTTGGCCGGCTCTGCCTAATAATATCTTACCTGTTTCGTATTTCTCTAATTCTAAGTATATACACAAGATATAACCAAATATAATCTATACAAAACTAATATAATAAAGAGGTAAAGTTTGTCATTTTGTGATGTTGTGAGTTTGTGACGTTTTAAGGGGTAATCTCTGGATCAACCTGATTTTAAAATTCTTTTACCAATAGAAAGCCATGTTATTTGTGAGTGGCATAGCTATAACACCACGCTATGACCAATAGGAGCTGGGCATCAATGAAAAATGTTGCAAAAACGGGGTAAAATGACACAAACGAAGTTGCGCGGGCCATATAGTGTATAGTGTGTATAGTCCACAGTTCCTTGTAAATTTAAACACCATTAGTTAATATACATATAAAATAATTAATATTCAGATGAGGGTGAGGTTGTAGGGTCCCTGACTCAATGGCGACCGAGCAGATCGAGATATCTGCGAGGTTAAGCAACGTTCCTCTGTCGGTCCATAGATGGGTGACCGTTTTCAAACATTGTCAAACCCCTCCGTGCCTCAGAGAGCATTTTTAGTGGTCGGTCCTGCGCCTAATCTTTCCGGTCGAGTCTGATTTCCGTCCCATCGGACTGTGAGAGTGAGGGAATAAAGAGTGCAGTTGTGTCTGCGCATACCCTTGTGCACTATAATATTTCCTGCACAGTTGGCTTGTCTGAATGAAATTGGCCGCCGTAATCGGCTAGGAGACTATGATACAATTCAGGTAATTCTCAAAAATACTTCAGTAATTCTCATCTTATTAATGAGAAAAACTAACGTAAAGGGAGAAAAGAAAGCTATGTTCATATCGGATCGAACATAAAACATTTAACGGAAAAAGCCTTTTGTTTGGGATATGCAATAGTTTCTCTAAGCATTTTGTTTAAGACATTTCGAGGTCAGATCCAAATAACTGTTCCTACATACCTATTTAATTTGGTAGCATTGATTTCTGAAGAACCGGGTTGCGGTTTAGACTGTTAGTCTTGTTACGCAATCGCAGTCATCGCAGTAGATGCTAGTATCTACGTCATACTCGGTTACCCATGGCAGGATGGGAAAACGGTCGACTTCCGATGAGATGATCATATTCACACCGAGAAAGTCGATTTAGTGTTTTTACAACAATAGAGTGACAAAGAAACATACGACTTGCCTCCTAGCGGGGGGAGGGGGTTGGAAGTTAAACCTCCCCCCCCCCCACCGAAATTGCAAAAAGAAATATGGTACACATTTGGCGAGTGTTAAGTCAATTGTACCACCTAAAATCTCATCTGAAATTGCGAAAATGATCCTGGGATTACTTACTCAGTTGCCGTTACCGTATTTTATATTTGTGACTATCTGTCCCGCGCAACTTCGTCTGCGTAAATTTTCTCCGTTTTAGCGTGATATATAGCCTATAGCCTCGATAAATGGGCTATCCAACAGTGAAAGAATTTTTCCATTCGGATCTGTAGTTCCTGAGATTACTGCGTTCAAACAAACAAACTCTTCAGCTTTATAATATGAATTAGTATAGTTAACAATATCAAGGATATCATTTAAAATCGAGATCTGAGTTATTCGATTAACCTTCTCGCACAATAAAATTGCTAAGTTTGTACAATCAATGGTACCGTCTCGGTCTTGTGGGAAAAGGATTAAGATTACGACACGAGTTATTAAACAATGATGTTTTAATAGACATTACTTATACCTACTACAGTTTTATCTCATGCTAGACCTAGTTGATCAATCACTTTCAATATTTCACTAAAGCGTTGTTTAAAATCGTGAAATCATTATATTATCTACAAAGTTATTTTAAGCAAAAAGGTGTGCAACATTCGATCTTTAAAAACGGCAAACTAATGCATACATAGATAACTTAAATATATTGCAATGTCACACTATTGTCTAGATAAAAGTGCCGCTTACTGAGCGCTTGTAACCTATCTGCACCTTTTTACTTAAAACATCATTGATTATCTACGAAATAATAATTACCGCTGTGTGCTATATATTCTACTTAATCTATACTAATATTATAAAGCGGAAGAGTTTGTTTGTTTGATTGTTTGTTTGTTTAAACGCGCTAATCTCACGATCTACTGGTCCGATTTGAAAAATTATTTTTTTGTTGGATAGCCCATTTATCGAGGAAGGCTATAGGCTATATAACATCGCGCTACGACTAATAGAAGCGGAGAAGCGACGAGAAATGTTTCAAAAACGGGGAATAATTACGCATATGAAGTTGCGCGGGACAGCTAGTAATATTATATAGATGTTAAATAGCAGGTATCTTGCTTCTGCCTTATATCTTGCTTTTCCTTTTAGGTTATCTATTGGAGATAACCTATAATTTGGTTTGGCAAGTCTACTAGCATGTGCAAGATGTTATACCTACTTAGAATAAGTCCCTTGAAGGTCAAAGAACCTATTCCGCAAGGACACCCTCACTTTTGGCCAAGGACCAATATCCCTGTACATCGTTTGTTTTTTTTAGTCTGTTCGAGTTCGACATACGACATGTCGTGCCCTCGACAAGATGAGATCCATTAAAAAAACTTACTTATGGAGTGACTTGGAATTTTCAATAGATTTTAATAACTACTAAAACTTAATACTACTGATCTACATAGTAAGAACACTGTGGCTATACCTAAATTTAATGAAACCCATTGCAAAAAGTTGTATAATGTTTTCAAAACAGTATTTCAAATTCATGCACAAATCATTTCAATCTAACTATCGCTAACTAACGCATCGCAGTAAGTCAAGATTTCTGATAACCCGTACAAAGTGCAGAAGGTACCTTGTTTGCGATGCGATATAATAGGCTCGGTGTTTTCGTCTCGGTTGTACAAGCTGCTCCAAATAACGATGGTATAACAAACGACCTGGAAACCTCCGCGGTGGGTGTGAGTTCAATGTCTTGCGATATCGTAGCGATCTCATTACGAGGCTGCTATTAGGGCCTGTATCGACTAGGTGAAACATAGCCAGTTATAATTTTTATCTATTTGTTATTTATTTTTATTTAAGTACTAGCTGTGCCCGCGACTTCGTTCGCGTGGAAGTCGGGTTTATTTTAAGGTACAGTACAATCAACGTATCTTGACCGGATTGAAGTTAGGTTTTTATCACTTTCGCGCATGTCATAGAGATGCGACCCTAAAACTACTTACGAAAACGATTAATCGATTAAAAATACTAACAACATTTTAATTCAACAATATAAAAACACTATCTAAATGAGTTCATAAAAGTTTAAATTTAGAACAGTTACTTACAGTAAATAATAAAGAAGCTTTGAAAAACAATTTCTTTACCAAACTAATCACAAAAAAACATGAATTAGTAATACTAATTATGACAATGTAATGCGTAATCGCATCTCTTATCCTCTTGGTTTAGTAACCGCCCCCGCCCCCCGCTTCCTGTCACCATTTACTTCCAAAAAATGCAACTGCGCAACCACTTGTCGCCTACTTCAGTCCGGCCTAGTTACGTTGATCGTACTGTAGTTTATGTTACATTATAACTTCTGTATAAAACATATTGGAAACATGTTCCACAATGCTCTGTGGCATCTATGGATATTAAGGCCTAGCTTTAATCAGGGCCCGACCTATGGCAGGGCAAGCCAAGCAAATGCCTAGTGCAGCAAAATGAAGGTCGATAAAGTTTGTTTCGCCAGACGGTTAGAAGACAAATTATAAAAATTAGCATGCTTAGCACCTCGACAAAAAAGTATTTTACCAAAATGATTTCACATCAAATATTTTAATATTGAAAAATTCCCCCCGTCCCCCGTCACGCGAGTACTTGGGCAGTTTCGGGTTAAATGAAGCCCGAAACCGCCCAAGTACTCGCGCGAAATTTTGTGTTAAAGAGCTTCGATTCTGACTTTCTGACTGTCGAAAATTCCGATTGATATTAAACCTCCGACGACTCCAACTTCGGCCCCGACACTTTTAAATCGGACGTTTTAATCAGAGGTACCTACCTAGCCGCTCCTTCAAGTTAATTTATACATAGGTAATAAAGGTATGATGGAAAAAACTCTAACAGATTCCCTATGATCGCAGGTTCGAGTCCTGCCCGAGCGATCTTTTCCGAGTCTAAAGTAGGGCTAGTGTGAGTTATGTTTTAAAAAAATATCCTGTTTTTATAACATTGCATTCCGGCGGTAGGTACTGTGATGCGTGTTCAAACAAACAGACAACATTCAAACGTTTCTAAAAGATATACTCAGATATCTTTTTATGTGTTTAAATACTATTTCTAAACTTATTTCAATATTTTTTTTACTCACTTTAGAAGATTTAAATATTTTTCAGTAAGTTTTTTTTAATCAATTTTCCTGATTCTTTTTAATTTGTATTTAAACGCCATCTATTTTCAAAACTGGATAAGTTTCTTTTAATACTTGATGATTTTATATTAAATTATACTTAAACTATCATGCATTATTAAACGAAGGTACGCAAGGTATTTAACCTTAAATTATTCACGCGATTAAGACCCATAATATCTATATTTTCATAATGTGTACAAATCGCGAAACCTACAAATGTTGCATTTGTAGGTAAGCAATTTTGACACTCAGAAGAAATCGAATCACAGATGGCGCCATGTGTTTTATTTTGATATAACACGGACTTAATCTTACATTTTTTTTATGCATCAAACATACTTAAATTCTAAAAAATATCAAGTAGGTACTGTTTATTTGTAATGTAATATTATTTTTCATTTCTACATTCATAACATAATCACGATTCATGCAAAACAATATTAAAGGTGCCTATTGAAAGTGATTGATTAATATGCAAATTTGTTAACCAAAGTAAACATGTTAAAGTCGAAAATAAAAGCTTGTATAATAAGTATACATTTAGAAAACTACTTAAAAAAGAATAAAAAGAATTTTAAAACAACACAAAAAGAGCCTCACATACTTGAGACTCGATCCTCTGACCTCGCTCGTTCAATACCGCCACTTGTGCCAATAGACCACCTCAACCGATACAATAATTATTAAAATAGCTGATCTTAAGAAAATTTAAAATGTTGTGTTTAGCTGCTTATAGTTTTAGCGTTAAGTTATTGTTTCCATGGGTTACAATTGTAAATAATGTCTTATTGTGGAAAAAAATGTGAAAAACCATAATGGTTCGACCAAACATACGTTGCTGCTCGCTCCCCATAGACGATAGCGTAATGATTCATAGTGTAAGTAATTACCTATAGTATTTACAATAAAACTGCAAATTTTTATGAAGATCCGTCAAGTAGTTATTGTTTTATAACGATAAATAGCTACAGACATTATCCGTTATTGCTTAGCTCCTATGGGAAATAGCGTGATAAATTATAGCCTATATGTTAATCCAGACTTATTACAATATATATACAAAATTTCAACAAAATCTGTCTGGTAGTTTTTGCGTGATGCGTGTTCAAACAAACAGACAGACAGACAGACATTTCTAAAAATGTAGGAATGTGTTTAAATACTCTTTTCGAACATTTCCCAATTTTTTTTTCACTATGTGCGGCCGTGTACAGACACGTGAAATTTACAATTTTATTATATGTATAGATATCATTACTACGTAGGTAAACTGTGCGCCAACGTCATGTTCAACTATCTTGCCTGTTTGTAATAAACACCTGAGTTTGTCACCATATTGCCTACGGTTTGCTTGTAAGTACCTAACTGCATACAGGCGTGGCCCACCCCTGACTCGATTGCATATTTTTTTTTTGGGGAATTTGATACTGGACCGGTGTGTTTTGACAGGCAATTGCCCCCCTTCAGCGGTGGTGCGTAGTTACCCGTTTTGAAGCGAATGCAATCCACACACCGTGATGCGAGTGACTAACACTGGGCCGGTTGAGTCAAAAGTTGCCCTCCCCCCATCAAGCATATAAATTTTCCTAAAACAGTTAATTATGTATATATTATATTTTTTGGTGTTTTTTGGCAAAAAATACCTCTGTGTACAAAAATATAGCATAGGCAAATAGTGAGCAACAGAAGGTTTGTTTAGTTTGACTATGGGTCACTTTTTGCTCCATAACCGTGTATATCATGGTGTTGAAGAGTTGCTATGCGTTTATGTGACAATTTGCCGTAGCCGTGTGTAGTATGCGTGAGATTTTGTGTTCGTTGACCGTTTAGAGTCATGGTATGGAACGTAGGGAAAGAATGGTGTGGTTTATCGTTTTTGTGTTTTATGTTTTTGTATATCATAATAATATCAACTATAAATAGGTGTATGAAAACAATGAACGGCTAATGTAGATATTAATCACGTTAGGCTCGAAGGCGGTGTGGGGGGAGGTTCGGAAATATCACCGGAATAGTAAGAAAACACGTGTATTTTTTCGGATTGTGACTCCTCAGACATAATCGGCGTTGAATCAATTTTACCCCCCCCCCCCCACCTAAAAAATGCTGGGTTGTTTTTTGTACCTACCAAAAAATACACCTTTTTTTTTTAGGGGGTGAGTCTAAAACCTTACCAAGTATCACCAAGGAGGAGGTGGGGTCAAAAAGTGGCTAAAAAAACATCAAGTGACGTATCTTTTTGATATTTTTAAATATAAAAATGGAATTTAATTGATATTTCTAAGTACAAGAATGGTATCTACTCTGCAATTTCACTCATTACGAACCAGCTACCTCGTCTCGAACTCGTCACAGCTAGCAGCCACTGTTAAAATAGGTCTAGAAATGAGCATGACGAACTAAACAATTTCCAAAACGGTTGCTACACGTCCAGCGTTTTGAACACATCGATATGGAAAGATTTGAGAATGAGAATACTTTCCGTATCTACTTAGTAACTTATATATTACATCATACTCCATGACGTCTTTCAATCAATTGGGTATTTGAATGTCAAATCTATCAATAAGGATAAATTGTTTCAAACTCATCATCAGGTACTTTAAATTGTCTAAAAAAGTATTCGTCTACAATTTAACATGTTTTAGTATTTACTAGCGGCCCGCTCCGGCTTCGTTAATGTACATATAAACCTTTCTCTTCAATCACTCTATCTATTAAAAAAACGGCATCAAAATCCGTTGCGTAGTTTTAAAGATTTAAGCATACATAGGGATATAAGGACAGAGAAAGCGACTTTGTTTTATACTATGTAGTGATAATCATCAAAATAAATACTAAAAGTAAATGATTTGATACCAGAAAATTATTACGCCAATAAATTAAATTGCAAATTGACTAAATACCGGCCAAATGTATACAGTGTACCTATCTTTTATTCCACCCATGCTCTACACAGCAAAATGTTTTGACGTTTCATTTGACTTGAAATTGGAATACCCTAACTTATATTATATATATACTAATCTTTCCAGAAAATACCGGTAAAGGATCAATAATACACAAAATGTTGGTTATTCCTTCAAATTTATTTTATCGCCTTCAAAGTATACTCCTTCAGAAACGACACACTTACGCCAACGAATAATCCAATCATCAAAACATTTTTTAAACGCTTATTCCAGAATTGAGTTCAGTTCTCGCCGCGAATTCTATCTGATGAATAAGGTGGCTGCTCGATGGTATTTGTTGAGTTTTTTGTCAAAAGTTGATGGCCATGTGTAAAGGCGTATTATCATGGTGCAAAATCCAAGAATTGTCTTTTCACAAATCTGTAGGCCTACTCTCTTTCTTTAATACTAAATTCATGAATTTTCGTTTCTTTAAATTTCTTAAGTTTATTATTCGACAAAAAGGACCAGGAGGCCTACTCCAATTCAATGAAAACGAAGTTTCGCTCAAAAATGAGGTGGTAAAATACAGAGTCAGGAACATCATTTTAATCTACTCGTTCCAGAAAATCGTGCAAGAACTTCTTGTGCTTATCCAAAAATTAATTAGAATAGTCTAAATACCGAATATTATTCTAATTAATTTTTGGATAAGCACAATCGCGTAAGAGTCGCTGAGGACATGCTGTCCTCAGCGACTCTTACGCGATTGAGTTTTTGGAAAAAAAATCAGGTCTATTGGGGCTAGCCGAACGGCAACATGATTCATACCCAGTGGATTATTTAAAATGGTACGGATCGACTTGTGTGACACAGAAAGTTTAGAAGTTCTCTCTTAACTTGAATAGTTAATAGAGGATTTCCAGTCACTATTTTCTTTACTTTTGCGATGTTAAATTCAGTTGAAGACGTTGACGACCTACCAGAGCAAGGAAACTCTTCCATCACATCTCGACCGCTTTTGAACGCTTTGTACCACTCTTAAGTAACTGCAGTTCTGTTACGAAGCGGAAGTGCTATAATCAAAACGTTAAATTTGCTCCAAAACTGTTTGTCTCCATTTATGCAACGATTTTGTTCCGCACGATTTGTAATTGTCTAAAAACCGAGAAACAGTCCAATGATTGAATGGCTTATTCACTGCATTAAAGTTTCTTCTTTAAATTCACCAACGGTCAATGCTATTGCATGAAGTACCTAAATATGAATAACTAGCTTTGGCCACGGCTCCGCCCGCGTGGATGTCGGTTATCGCGATAAAAACTATCCTATGTCCTTCCCCGGGACTCAAACTATCTCCATACCAAATTTAATCTAAATCGGTTTAGCTGTTTGAGCGTGAAAGCGTAACAGACAGACAGACTAAGTTACTTTCACATTTATAATATTGGTATGGATTATTTCCTTTTAAATACAGGTTTATCTTGACTTACATTTAAATACAGTGGTCGCGGTCGCAGTGCTTGCAACGGCAGTTTCGCAAGATGCATATTGCAGTTTGCTCATTCATACACACAATATGAACCGAAGTAACTATGTATAGGGCCATTTGTATGCCATACCACGCTACTACAACTGACTAATGGCGCTTGTGTATTCGTGTATACCTTGTTCTTGTAAATCACCCCTGCCAAGTCTTTTCAATAGCAAATTTAACAGATATTTAGGTATTGTTACTCAGTGCCGAAACTAGCTTTTTATGCGCCTGGTGCTAGCTTTTATTCACCCTGTGTGAGCTTATATAACTGCTAACCCTTGGTATTGGTCCTGATGGTCTTTTATGGGCCCCTCCAGGAACTCGCGCGTTGTGTCTGGACGCCCTAGTTACGGCACTGCTACTACTAGTATTGTTATTTTGTCGTTAGAGCTTGGTATCTATGGTCCTAACTATAATATCTTATAATAATATCTTGGTACAACTCACACAACGTCATCCGATCCCAAACTAAGCAGAGCTTGTACTCTGGAAACCAGACAACTGATAAACATACTTATATATTTCTTAATACATACATATATTATAGATAAATAACACCCAGACACAGAATGAACAATCGTGCTCATCACACAAAGTTTTATCCTGGGTGGGGATCGAACCCACGACCTCCTGCGTAGCAGTCGGATACACTACCACCGCGCCACAGAGGCAGTCAATATTAGGTTCCATGTTATGGAAACTAAAAAATGAAAACTGAATGTTTTTCACTTACATAATTATTAATATCAGGATTCTGACTCTGAATGTTCATTACTAGGATCTAATTGGAATTAGGCACCATAGAGAGTTAACTTAGTATTTTCACTCAGATTTGAACGTAGGTAGGTATTATAAGTACATATGTGCGTTAAAAGTTTATCAACCTAAAAAACCAATAAAACATTTTTGAAAAAAAAAAAATATTTTGCTTAGCTTAGATTTCTTTTTAATAGGGCTGACAACGCTGGTGACAATCGAAGTAAGTAGGTAGATAGACTTCGTCGACTAATACTCACAATTGTTTGTAATAAATTGTAGGTAAAAGTGATAGTATCTTCATTATTGGTTGCATCGGCAGCATTGACTCAGTCTGGTAGACCACGGTCGATCGATGTGATTATGTTTTCATTAATATAAATTCATAGTAACAGATTGCATAATTTCCTGCAGACATTTTTAACTCCACTAAGTAGTGGCACAATATACCAAGAGTATAGAAAGTAAGCTTGATGCGTAGTTACATTCCGCTTGGGCAACGCACTCAGACACCGTTCACGGTCAAGAAATCTCGGATGACCACTTTGTCCCAGGCGCGGTTCCAGTAATTTGTTCAGAAGAGAGGGGAGGGGACAACATTTGACTCAGCCGGCCTAGTGTGAGTGGCTCGCATGACAGGGGGGTGGGGTACATTTGATTCAACACTGGTTCCAGCCACCACACCCAGGTTGAGGAATTGTCTGTCAAAACACACCGGTCTAGTGTCAAAATTCCCCAAAAAAGGTAGAGTACTTTAGTAGAGTCTAGGGGGCCACAGTCAACACAGAATCTCGAAACACTTTCGGGACAACACAACAGGGGTGTCGTGTTGGGTTGTCAGTAAAATGTTCCGAGTTTCAGTGTTTCAAGTTTGTATGAAACTTACTTTCTGTATCTGTCGGTGTTTTGTGGTAGTGAAGTTGAGGTTACGTTCGTTCCGGCCCGTTCAACTCTGCGCGGTTTGCGTAAAAGATTTCATTCATACGCCGCGTTTATGCTATAATGCATTTCTAACTAGTAAAAACTGAATTATACAGCCAAGGCGTTTCCAATCACGTACTCGCAGTTATGAGCTCATAATGATACGAATTGCTAAGAATTATTCAGTATAACTTGTGCGTAATCAGTTTTACTTGTTGCTGAGTTCAGTAAGTGGGTAGCTAGGTATACCGGTCAAGTGTTTAAATGCATAACTGTTTAAAAAAAATCCTTCGTAGAATGGACAATACATAAAACTGTGGGCGGATCTTCATTCTGAGGGGGACACGGTGCCGGATCTAACGTGAGTCGAACACACGATGGGTGGAGTGGAGGGGGGTGCATTAAATTTTAGCCCGACACCAACCAAGTGTGAGTTGCGTGTACGATGGGGGGTGAGTACCCCAAAAAACGAACTACCGTGGGAGGGAACCACCCTCTGGATCCGCCTATGCGTATATCTATGAAAAACAAAGCACGGCCTAGAAGACTGGAAATCTGGAAGTATTGTAACATGTTTTTGTGCACAACGATTTGGTATTTAGGTAGTCAAAACCAAATTCATCCTATTTCACTCAACGTACCAACTTATACTTACCAAAAAATATCATGGGTAGGCGTACTCAGAATCTTTTTTCGGGATTTCGTTGTGCCAGCCTGAGTCTAGATTATTTAATTATTTAGGTTGGAGCGACATCAAATTTTGAGGCCCAATCGTGTATCGCACGTACGACGACAGGGTTGTGGGGGAGGAGGTGGGGGTGCAAATCATCTCATCCGATACCGCCTAAGTACCTCGCCGACAGAGGGGCGCGGGCGGTGCAAATCATCTCAGCAATAAACACCATCATCCAAATATATAATGTACTATGTGGTTTAATACAGTATATATTTTCTTTTTGTAATTTCGTAGGGGGTTTCAACCGCCAAATCCCCCTCCCCCCTGGATACGCCCATAAAATATGAATCCCATATTTTAACCGTTAACCTTTTTTAAGATTGCATTAATATTATAGACTCTATAATGGGTACATAAATTGTTATGGAGTCTACTTTTAGAATGCATTAGCTGCATCGGTACCATGCGTTACATATTACTGACCTAAATAAACGATCTCAAAGGGATAGTCGTTTAGAAATAACACCGATGTCTAGAGACGTGAATACATGATGGTATGTGCTTGTATAACACTCCGGGGATAAACATACAGGACAAAGGCTATTGTCTGTATTTTAAAGCCATAATAAAGGTGTTCGTGTCCGCCATGTTTTTAGGGTTTCGTAGCCAAAATGGCAAAACGGAACCCTTATAGTTTCGCCATGTCCGTCCGTCCGTCCGTCCGTCCACAGCTTGGCCCAGAGACTGTTAGTGCTGAATTCTAGAAGGCTGTAATTTTGCATGGATACACATATTAGGTACTTACGCCGACAAGGTGAAATAATAAAATCTTGAAAGACATTTTTTTTAGAGTACCACCCTTATATGTCACGTGAGGATGTGATTTTTTTCTCACCTACCTTGCGAGGTATCGTTAGATAGGCCTCTTAAAAACGTTTAGGAGTTGGAAAGATCGTTTTTAGATTTAAGGATTCGTTTGTGAAATATTAAGATTTAAAGTGCAAATTTTTGTAAGAGTCAAGTGTCCCCCCCTGCCATCTAAATGGTTGATGTTGGGTATGTGAAAAAATTGACGGTAGTAGTATATATAATGAAATTCAAAGGAAAACTATCACAGCTAAGCAGGCTTCACAAGTTTAAGAGTAACAGCTGATCAAATGAGAAGTAACAAAATTTCGTACAAATTCCATTGAAAATGATTATTAAGTAGGTAAAACGTTGTAAGTATGAAACAAAAACTACTGAAATCCCACTTTATATGCCGCATTATTCGGATGGAGGAGTGGTGACTACGGAACCCTACATTGTGCGTGGTCCGACATGCCAAGTGCAAGTCGGGCCACGCACAATGTAGGGTTTTTTTTTAAAGTTAGAGCGACGCCTCTTTTTATTTGACCATTTTTAGATACATAACTAGCTGACCCGCGCAACTTCGTCTGCGTAAATTTTTCTTTTTCTTCCATTTTTTTTACAACATTTTTCATTGCTGCTCCGCTCCTATTGCTCGTAGCGTGATGTTATAACCATAGCCTTCCTCGATAAATGGGCTATCCAACACTAAAATATTTTTTCAGTGCAGCCCAGTAGTTCCTGAGATTATGGCATTTAAACAAACAAACAAACTCTTAGGGGTATGAAAAATAGATGTTGGCCGATTCTCATAAATACCGGATAAGCACAAAAAATTTCATCAAAATCGGTCAAGCCGTTTCGGAGGAGTATGGCAACGAAAACTGTGACACGAGAATTTTATATATTAGATATCATTTTGCTTAGTGTATATTGTCCCCACGTAATCTCAGAGGGAAACAAATAATGAAATTAATAGATAGTTTTAGTTATTTATGTATGTCTATTCGTTTAACTATAGTTTTCCCTAAAACAAAGTAGCTTGATGGTTTATAGGAGTCAATTTGGAAAGGGCCTACCGGTAGCCTACCTACCTAAAATGAACTGCTCCCAAATCAATATTCGGTAGGTACCTACTTATAATTTAATAATGTTTTGTATACTTAATGGGTGCTTTGCGGGTTTTACACTTAGCTAATTACTTTTAGTCACCAGCAGTCGACGCTTTCTTGTCCCTGGCCGTTTTAAAAAGAATATGGCAATGATTTGAATAAATGCTGTCAAAGGTCATACAACTATACCTAATGTTTTTGATTTTATATTTTACTAGCTGACCCACGCTGCTGCTCCGCTCCTATTGGTCGTAGCGTGATGTTATATAGCCTTATAGCATATATAGTAAAATCATTTTTCAATTCGGACCAGTGGTTCCTGAGATTATTGAGTTCAAACAAACAAACAAACTCTTCGGCTATAAAATATTAAGTTTATATTTAGTATTATAAAGCTAAAGAGTTTGTTTGTTTCATCAATGATCATACAGAATAGTAGGGAAGTGATATGTAGGTAGGTACTATATCGATCATCGCCACACCCGGTGGCGCCCGTCCCTATTTACAAAGTGCATGCAATATTGAGTAATGTAGTCCCTGTGACCGAGTGCTTTAAATATGTCCGAAAATGGGCTCATTTTATCTTGATAAGTAAGTAAGTAGTATATAGTAAGTAAAAAGAAGTACCTCAATCTATACTAATATTATAAAGTGGAAGAGTTTTTTTGTTTGTTTAAACGCGCTAATCTCAGGAACTACTGGTCCGATTAAAAAAAATATTTTTTTGTTGGATAGCCCATTTATCGAGGAAGGCTATAGGCTATATAATATCACGCTACGACTAATAGGAGCGGAGTAGCGACGAGAAATGTTGCAAAAACGGGGAAATTTACGCATACGAAGTTGCGCGGGACAGCTAGCACTTTGATAAAATCTTATGCTTCTGTGGTTACTAAATATATCCCATAATAATGTACTAAAACAATGTACTGTCAGAACCTTATTCAACGTTACGAATTCAAATTTGGCCTATTTGGGATTCGATTCCACAAACAACTTCTGGCACAGCAGTCGTGCCTACTCACTTCCACTGCATCACCTAGGCAGTTTGTAAGTACCTACTTAAATAACTTGAAATGTTTAATAATAAAGCTTTTATTTATTTTAATTAAATTAAAACAATAAAGCCTCTATTGTTGTCAACAAATATACATATTACAAACCTGCCAAGGTAGGCGTGTATTTATGGTGTCGGATAACATTTGGCACGGGAGATACCATCGTGCCGCTCTGGTTGCGTTTGTGAAAAGCGTGACAAATGCACTCGCTTTGGTCTGATCTGTGAAAAATGTTCGTGACGAATAAAAGACTGTTACCGCGACAATTTCTTCTAATTCATATATAAGTAGGTAGGGTAAACCACCCAATCGTTAGCATTCGTCCGTTTATATTGGCACTTTAGATTTTAGTTTGAAAAAAAAGTAAAATGGTTTTCTTTTCCTGTTCAAAATTACCAATCAATATAGGAATATAGAGACAACAGGTGACATTTACCTACTCTTAAAGTGCCAACAATTGGGTGGTTTTCCCTACTTTGTATTCTCTCTACGTTTGAAGCCAAAGGGACCGTCTCCACGGGCGAAAGAATCGCGACGATATTATCGTTGTACCACCTATTCCTTTACTCTCTTAGAACGAGACACGTTTTATGAAAGGTTACATTACACGGCGATATTCTCGCGGCGTTGCGACAAGTGGCTAAGTATGTGAGAAACCAACTTCCTTAGGGTACTGCGGCAGTATACTGTCAGTCCATAACAGAACGGATTTCTCACCAGTAAAAGCACTGAACAGTGGTCGCAGTGTATATCGGATTATACCCATGAATAGGGCACGTACCGCCTGCTGATAGGCTGAATGAAGTATTGTGGCCGTCGGGCGCATGCGCCCGAGTCCACTAAAACTGCCACAGACATGGTTATTACAATATCATCAAAGTTTTGGCGATTGCAGCGACAAGCGATAGAACTGGTAATAAAAAATAAAATAAAAAAAGGCATGGTTGTTTATACAATGTTTTCATATGACGTTATCGCGTAAAATGATTGTTCGTAAACCGACTTTACATTATTTTATACCCAAAATATCCATAACCAACTAAAAAGTTTATGTTTAATCTATACTACGTTTACGTTACTATACGTTTGTTTGTTTGATTGTTTGTTTGTTTGTTTAAACGCGCTAATCTCAAGAACTACTGGTCCGATTTGAAAAAATCTTTTTTTTGTTGGATAGCCCATTTATCGAGGAAGGCTATAGGCTATATAACATCGCGCTAAGACTAATAGAAGCGGAGCAGCGACGAGAAATGTTGCAAAAACGGGAAAAATTTACGCATACGAAGTTGCGTGGGACAGCTAGTATATCATATAGATAAGTACCTAGGATCTACTACGGTAGGTATCTAATGTTGCAGAATGATAAAGTTATATTTTACATAATATCTCTGAGATTTACTTTAATTACTTTAAGACTAGATAGATATCATATTTAACCTTAATTAAGCTCTCTAGTTTATACTAGAATACCTACGTGGTTATCCACGTAGGTAGGTACTTAAATATTTCTTTCGATTTAAAGGGCTACCTACCTATTAAAATGCGTTTTGTTAGAGAAAAGCTTGTTGCAAAGCCGATGTTAGGTGAACAACCTAGAAATATTTGCAACACAGCCGCACGATTCTTTGCTGTCAGGATCGTGATGTCGTGATCCACTATAAAGTGGTGTTTGTAGTAGCCAGTTACGCGCTGGCTAGGCTTTGTAAGTTTTATTGGTCTGGTCATTTATAACCCGGGAAATCGTTGTTGCAAAAATGGTAAGTTTTGTGTTCCTAAGTATGCACAAAATATCATACAAATCAATTGAAAGTGTAAGGCGACCGGGCATGAAATTACATATTAAAATACTATTTATTATTGTCTAATAAAAAAGTTGCGTATAGGATTGTAGCTAGGTGCATACCTACCACCTACTACTATAAAATCTGTAGAACAGAAGTAAGTAATAGGTACTTGCTTCTGTTCTACAGTTTTTAGGTTAGGTGAGAAGTAAAGAATTCTTCTGAAAATATATTAGTATTTTTATTATAAACCCTGTAGCCTGAGCCTAACCTGTAGGTAAGTATAAAATATATCAACTATATACCTAACAATTAAGCGGATCGCGACAGTACAAAACCATTTCAAAGTCGATGATACTGTCCTTGACGATATCTAAATGTTAGATTGTTTATCGTATACGGGAGAGGTTACTGATTGCGTTATGATAATGATAAATTGATAGGTTGGTCTTGGTAGGTATCAACCCACTCTAACGAATGTTTAAAAATCGTTATGAATTGTGTGGGGTTAGCATCTTTTGAGCAAAAGATTGTTTTTGCCAATCAATCGATCATAAAACTTTTTTCCAAAAAAATATTATTGACTTCAAAAAAGCCAGGAAATAGAGTTGAAATGCTTTAGGTGGTGCCTAAAGCATTTCAACTATATTTTGCACTTCAAAATATCTAAGTAGGCACTCATTTTTTGGTGTTGTACATACCTACATATATTATTTTACGCTTTTTAGTTAAGTACCTTGTATTTATTTTTGAAGTCGGTTTGAAATTATCAACCAACTTCAAAAAGGAGGAGGTTCTCAATTCGACTGTATATATTGAAGCGTACTACAATAGGCAAAATGATAAAGTGTGTACGCTTACAGTTCTAAATAAGCTGCTCAAATGGTCGGAAAGGTACAGCGTGGTCATCATCTTGCGTCATTGATGGTCTGGTGGGGCGTGTCTTATCATGCCGTCACAAAGTAATTTTTTTGTGAAAAAGGAATAAAAACTTCAGCCAAAGTTTATTTAGACGGTCTTGGATCGTTGTGAAACCTCTCAGCAATACACTTTTTAAAAATGTACCGTGGACTTTCCAGCAGGACTCTGCACCTGGTCACAAGGCACGAACTACCCAAGCCTGGCTTGAAACCAACGTTCCGGACTTTATGTTACATTACTTCGTTAAAAAAAATCGCATTTTCATTTGTAACAGAACTTCTGGACTAGGTATTTTTAATGTTTGTTACCTGATTACTCGCAAACGGCTGAACCAATTTGAAAAATTCTTGTCATCAAAGTTAAAATCTGATGATGAGATATTTAGGAAATCCAGGGAACTCTTTAAATATTAAAGGGACACCTATAGTAATCTGGGTATATTTTGTTGTAATTCGTGCATTTACTCTCAAAAATCGCCATTGAGTGAAATGGAACTGATGATGAAGACCACAGATGACCATTCAATAATAATGGAACGAAACTATTCAATAATAAATATTGCGGGTTGCGATCTGAGTACCGTGTTCCATACCTAATACTTCGCCTTCAATTATGTAATGGAACTGATCGTCTAGTATCAGGTTTTCAAAAATTACGGCCTTGTATCGCAAAATGCAATATTTTATAAAAAGAAATGAGCAGTTTGGATTATGATATTGTAATTTATATCAATTACATACCAATACACTAAAAAGTGAGAAATAAAAACTTAAAAAAAAAATGAAAACTAACTTCAAAGAGGAAACAAGAAATAAATGTATTTTGTCCATACATAGTCAATTATTAAAGTATTATTGAGAGACAAAAATGGTCATAGCTCGGCTAGATTGCAACTAAAAAGCAAAAAATAATATACATACATAGTACCTTTAACAACAAAAACTAATTAAACATTTTGAAGTTGGCCTAAAGGCCTTTAAAGTAATCGAATCGTAATCTCAAGTACTTATTATTGAGTAGTTCCGCTGGACGTGTATGGTCTTCATTATTACTTCTACTTCACTAAATGGTGCTTTTTGAGAGTAAATGCACGAATTACAACCTTGTGCCTTAAATATTTGAAGAGTTCCCAGCCGTCTTCGAGTAATCTGGTAACAAACATAAAAAAAACACAGCCGAATTGAAAACCTTCTCCTTTTTAAAGTCGGTTAAAAATCAAAAGTTAGTTTCCTACGTGTCTTATTCTCTCTTCCAAAACGAAGTTTAGGTAGTTACACCTGCTATTCCTCAATGAATTTCATCCTGTCTTAAATAAAGCCTTGAAACGGTTTCCTGGAAACTGTAACATACTTAAATACCTTAATAATTTTATTGTTTTAAGTTGTGAAGTTAATGACGACATAGACATTGTTAGTGCAATTTGTTTGTCAGAACAATGAACTCTTGACGGAGGTGTGGAGGTCATAACTGTATTACATGGTAAACTTTAACCTGGCTGTTACGATTAGGTATTAAGCAGGCAGTAGATTACTAGCAGTAGAGGCAGTAGTAGGCAGTAGACTACTCAATAAGGGAATCACACTAATATTATAAAGGCAAAAGTTTGTGAGTATGTGAGTGTGTATGTTTGTTACTTCTTCACGTCTAAACTGCTGAAGCGATTTTAATAAAATTTGGTACGGAGTTAGCTGACACCCTGGATTAACACATAGGCTAATAAGCCGCGGGTAACACCGCGCACCGCGGGGCACAGCTAGTAGCCTGATAAATGTGCTTGAAGCTTTGATTTAATAAATTCAAGGCTATGATTAAATAATTTATAAAATCAATTGAAGTTTGCATTCATGGTGGTTAACTTTTGCGGTGAACAAGACGGATAGTTCCCTTTTTTCATCAAGTGGGGACATGGACGGATTCAGGATTTTACTCTGGGGGAGGAGGCAGCACAAGCCGGACGGGGTGCCCAGTACCGAAAATATTAGGCAGAGCAAATAAAAGAACTCATCAATGGGAGTCAATACAATATAAGAAATTCGATAGACAAAACAACCCCCAGGAGGCCTACTCTAATTCAATGAAAATGAAATTTCGATCAAAAATGAAATAGTGACATACAGAACCAGGAACATCAATAATTCAATCCACTCGTGTCTGAAAACAGCTATGGGTTCGGGCTTCTTGTGCTTATCCAAAAATTATTTAGAATAGTCCCCGTAAACTCAAGAAATTTAATAAAACGAAAATTCATGAATTTCGTTTTAATGAAAGAGAGTAGGCCTATTTGATCCGTCTATGAGTAGATAAAAGTACCGACTAGGTACCAGTGTTGAACTACGGCTAAGAAGGTTGCGGTTCAATCACTATTTGATTAAGTTCATACCAACCAAATAGCCAGTCCTACGATCGGATATATAATGGTACCGAGACATCTCAATCCCACGCAGCCTAGTAGCTTTAAGCGAATCATTTATTTAATTTGTTAGGTTATGGTTATCTATTTACGTACATCCTATATTGTTATCTAGACATAGACGTATCAACCCATATGATGTCCCACTGCTGGATGTGTCTCCCCAGTTGAACCTAAGTACTTATTCTCTATTGACTATTGACTGCCTCTGTGGCGTGGTGGGAGTGTATCCGACTGCTACGCAAGAGGTCGTGGGTTCAATCCCCATTCAGGATAATAAAACTTTGTGTGATGAGCACGATGGTTTATTCTGTGTCTGGGTGTTATTTATCTATAAAAAGTATGTATTTAGAAATATATAAGTATGTTTATCAGTTGTCTGGTTGCCATAGTACCAACGACCATATGGTCGTTGCATAGTACAAGCTCTGCTTAGTTTGGGATCAGATAGCGTTGTGTGAGTTGCCCAAGTTATTATTATTATATTATTATTAAAGGTTCTGTGGGTAATTGCCATAATCTCCTCGCTTGGCGAGCGGGTAATATCTATTGTAGTAATAATCATGTTTAGATGATCTAGTTCGCCATTAGAGCCAAACTGTAGTTTTATTGTTTTTATTTATACCTTCCTGTTAAATTATATCCTATTCAAACTTACAATGAAATGTAAAAGTTTGTAATTCTAGTTCAAGAGGTCAGTTGAATTCTAATGTGTGTTCCCGTTGATCATACAATTTAAAATTACTATTTGTATGTTTAATGGCATTATCTCCTGTACCTAAATATAATAATAATAATAATAAAAATGTCCTCAAATATAAACATTTATTATTACAAATAGGTACCTATATCTATAGGTAGGTAACAATTGTCTTGTAATAGAGTAGGAATTAGGTAGGTACTGCATAGTCTGTTAAAAACCTAAGTCGTTTAACAAAAGCAATAATCTCGCAATCGTGAGGTCGCTGGTTCGAATCCTATCCATTATACTACCGACTTGAACCCACTCCTAACACAAGCCATCGAGCTTACCTGGAGGAGTTAACAGGATTGCTAGTAATGTGGGACCACAATCCCACATTGCTAGTTAAAAATATAAGCTTACAGTCTTGAAAACCAAATCGCTAACATGCTATGCTACATTAATAATTTTACAATTTTGTGTTAAGCTAATACTAAATACATATGAATAGGAACTTTAACAAAACGAACACTGAGATCACCAAAAACTAAACAAAATATTTCAACTTTAAAAATAAGAAAACTAATAGGTGCCTAGGTATATAATTTATAATAATTAAAAATAAAAAATACTATTTTAAATATAGTTTTTAATAGATAATAAGTAGTTATTTTTAAATATTATTATTATTAAAATGATGTAATAGGTAAGTAATTGAATATTAAACTATAGTCAAATGCCAAATATATAATGGTCAAAAGAAGAAAAATAGAAGTAAAGAATTAGAAATACTTAGGTATTATGGTATTTCTTAAAACATTTATTTTAATTTGGGAATTTTTTGTATAAAATATGATCTAAGTAGATTATTTTCGCCGGCCGTTAACTGCATAACGCAAATGTCAGTCAAGTAGAATGACGAGTAGTCGGTGTCGCCGTCTTCCAGTGCCACAAATATAATTATTGTATAGGTACATATAGATTAAAGCAAACCCGTACGATTGGATTATCTATAATAGTATTCAACAACAAATGTGTATGTTAAGTTATGCCTGAGTTCCGAGTCCGAGTTACACCGAGCGCATTTCCGTTGGTCTTGAAAAATAATGGCACAAATGACTACCTACTTACTTAATTTGTTTTAAATTCTGCCATGTTTATCTTCTTCTATTAAAAAAAAATCGTAACTATACGGCACTCCATATTTGTGCTGAGGTGTCAACTGTATCTAAATAACAGAGTCATGTCCAAGTCCAGCGTCTGGGTACCTATTGTTGTTTTTTTTAAATAGGTAGATAATAACTGTTGGGTAGGTGACTTATCTAAAAAAACGAGAAGAAGAAGGTACTAATCTACGCGTACGTTAAATGTGTGGCTGATGATCAATAAAGATATGTCCTAGTTCATACATAATCAGCATCAACCACACGTAATTACAGAAATGTAACTAAACTATAGACCCTTTGAGGAACAGATCATCTTAGTCAAATATCAAACAGAAATTTATTTAGTTTTTTTTCCCTCTTCCCTCCAATATTAATCGGTAGAGATTATGGCTCGCACATTATGTGCATACGCCAGTTTCAAGTATAATTTATTTCTAGTTTTCTTCTTTCAATCACAAAGTCTCTTTCTTGTACAGTTATCACGTATTTCAAGTCTATTTAACACTGTTTTACACTTTAAACGTGGAGCTGTAAAAATAGCGACATGTCAGTTTGCCGCCATTTTTACAACTCATTTATTTAATTACTTATTTATCTGTTTATATAATTAAGTCCATTTGAAAGTAATTTAACATAGGACGCAAACATTACAGCCTATGGTTTTAGTAGGCAGGATAACAATACTGCAATTACTATGGGTAGTTGTAAACAAGGCCGCGTGGCATGAGAATCATCCATGGACGTAAATAGCACCTGTATAAATTGCTTGGCGAATACGATGGTGTGCGGAGAAATCAGCGGAAACATGCCCCGTTAGTGCAACACTTTGTGTAAGCTTTTCTCTTCCCGTACCAAATAAATTGCTTGTCCTTTGTAATTAGTACCAAGTTTGTATAATTTCTGAGTATTGTAATCGATTAAATAAAAGAAAGTAGGTACCAGGCTAAAACGTACCAGTCGCCTAATCGATAGAAAGTACAGTAGCTTTGTTGTTAACAGCAATATTAACAACAATAGTCTTTTTTTAAGGTCTGGTAAACATAAAACTGTTTAAGATGGATAAAGCCGTCTTCATTTAAGATTCCAAGCCACGCGCACTGGCAGGAAGTAGGCGCTATAACTGGTGGAATTTGCCTTGAATGTCCAATAAAATATAGTGAGGAGAATAGCCATAGCCAGTAGTACACGCATCGCAACGGCTGTTGAACACTGTGGTTAAACAATCGATTTGCATTGCTTTACCGAGCAGGTAATATTGTAAGTAGGGTCCCTCCTTATTCACGATCTTTTTTCCGTGTCAAAATCTTGTCATAATGGTAAATGAAGAGCTGCATCAACGCGCATGCGGGGCGAATAAAGATCGTGATTATGGACCTACTTAATCGGGTCAAGAGTGTAAAGTTATTGCCTTATTTTACTGACTAGGTTTTCCTCCTGTAATTTGCTTAGACATAGACTGTAGTATAGCTAGTAGTATTTTCGTAAGAGATAGGTAGGTACTTGGCTTTCACTTACCTATCTAGTGATGAGTAGATAGGTAATCTAAACAATCCTAAGGATTAATTAAGATTCTCAATCAAAGTTATCAATATCCGTGGACTTTTCGAAGATTACTGGTATTTTGCACCGAAGATATCGGTAGAGACAGAACCAATGTAACACGCAACGCATTCAACGTTCATCTTAAATTACCTTTTTGACTTTGACCTTCATAAGAAGTTATGTAACGGCTAATATGAACTTGAATTTGAGTTTATGTAAACAAACTATCTGTGTTCCAAAACGTTTTTGAAAACATGTTTAGTACGGTTAATGTTTTAATAATGATAATAAAAACAATAAAAAGCTTATTAAGCCGAAGATCTCAATTTGTAGGAAAGCGAAAGCATTTATTTTTATACTAGCTGTCCCGCGCAACTTCGTGTGCGTAAATTTTCCCCGTTTTTGCAACATTTTTCATTGCTGCTCCGCTCCTATTGGTCGTAGCGTGATGTTATATAGCCTTTAGCCTTCCTCGATAAATGGGCTTCCCAACAGAAAAATATTTTTTTCATTCGGACCTGTAGTTCCTGAGATTACCGCGTTCAAACAAACTCTTCAGATTTATAATATTAGTATAGATTATATCCTTGTAGATACCTACCTAGCTAATTTTACAGCCCAATAAGCTTTCAAAATCTTGGCTCGGCGAACAATAATTTTACATTCACTAACACAATCTAGCCTTTTCAATCTCAGACAAAGAACCAAATTTGCAACCTACGATTTATTTGTCAATGTCAGTCTTGCGTCATCTTAACATATCGTTATAATACTTAGTAACAGTTATATAAAATAAACGGACAGGAATGCACATTTCAACAGGATTTATTTAAATTATTAGATAGATAAGTAAGTAATTAGTTGTAACTAACTCGAAAATAAAGTCTTCGCAAGTTAGCACCTAGAAAATTTTACAATGGATTGATTTAAAAATGAGGATTAAATAAAAAACGACTTTTGAAATCGTTCGGTTTAAAAGCGACTGAGCTTTTAATGATGTTGAATAAGTAGGTACCATACATCTTTTTAGCTGACTCATAGTTTAAAAACCGTCCTTGCTTCGTCCTTTGGCCTTATTATCTGTATTCGACCACTAATATGGGGCTTTTTTATGACTCGTCTCGTGGTAGCTAGCCGGTCGAGCGTAACGATTTAACGGACGTCTGCGACCTGCCTTAAAATATGCCGTGTGACGTGTACGGAATCATAAAAAAAGTCTTTTGAGCGTTGTATCGGTTCTTCGCGCTCACGCAACTGCCACTTTGTAATTTATAACAAGGGTGAAATAATAAAAACTTATGGACTTTTTACATACTTAATATTTATGATGCGTTAAATTCTTGTTAACAAGACGTTTTTGGATTTGAGAGTATGTAACTGACCTTTTAGATTTTCTAGGCTAAATGACGCAGAAGCAGAATAATTTGACATTATCTATGCATCGCTTTTAACTGCAACGCCTACAATGACTAGTCCTAAGTAGTCCATTTACACTGGCTACGGACTACGTTCGAAGTAGATGTTCAATAAACTATACTACTACACACAAAAATGACAATAAACTATAAACTTCATTGCAGTTGTCCATTCCATAACCTGTCAAATATCTTTATTTGTATATTGTGAATAGCCCCCTTACAATCGAAATTACATCATTCACATTCCAATTTAGCAACAGTGAAGTAACAGTTGGGCAGTAGAACGTGACCATATGAATGGGGTTGTGTGAAAAGACAGGAAACCATAGAAACGAAGTGCAAGGGCGCAACGCGTTAGTGTAGGCTGTCGACCGGCGGCAGCGCACGCGCATTCGCCGGGTATGACGTCATAGGTGGCTATAGGTGTCGATGACCATTAAGTTATGATAATTTTGTGTAAAATAAATGTTTGAATTAGTCATTCGTCCAGTAGTTTTTATCATGTTTATCGACCTACGATTTTTTATATTCTGAACTCATGTTAGTTTACTAAACTATCTTAAAGGTTTCTTTATAAGCAATTAACTGGCTGCCCCGGCTTCACACGAGTGTCATATAGTAGTTTTTATACCTAGA
The DNA here is from genome assembly GCA_945859575.2 of Herminia tarsipennalis. Taxonomy (NCBI): domain Eukaryota; kingdom Metazoa; phylum Arthropoda; class Insecta; order Lepidoptera; family Erebidae; genus Herminia; species Herminia tarsipennalis. The sequence continues at coordinate 22,626,804 of OX243834.2, read as the reverse complement.
TTTATTACATTATTGCAATTTTCGTAGAGATCTCAAATTTTTAAATATAGCCTTTGTTACTCCCCGATATGTAATATAGTGAAAGAATTTTTGAAATCGGTCCACTAGTTTTTAAGTTTATTCGTTAGATACAAAAATACAAATCTTTCCTTTTTATAATATTAGTGTAGATGTAGATAACGCAGAAGAACAGATATATTTTTTATTCATCATAGATAGCTCTTGCATATAGTTCACACGACAACATGCAAAAAAGATTTACCTTCTTCTTATCAATAGATGACAGGATGCAGGTTAAAAACCCCTCTTTTATCGACGCCTACGCACTTACTGCCAAGTACCATCCGCCTGAGCTCGATAACGGGATTTTGCTTGCACAAAGTTTATACAATTTCGAAAGGAATGACCCAAAATGATTTCCTTTTAAAGCAGGTCACGAACTAAACCGATTTACATTGAAACGTAACTTTCCGTAAAGAACAATAATTGTTAGTCAATGTTCTGCACATCCGCCTATTCTTTTGTAGTTTACCTGTGATGTGCTTGAGTAATACTTATCGAAATCTTGTGAAATTGAAACAATACGGTCACAGATACTTGCGCATTATATTCTTACTTCCACTTAAAAACTAACCAATATCTACCATGTTTCCGTTATCATTATGTTGATACGGATTTATGTATATGTACCTACATATATATAAATCCGTATCCGTGCTCAAAATTCAGTGTTACTTCAATTCTTGTACCTACAAGAATTGAAGAAGCACTGAATTTTGAGTTGTGAATGGAGGAATGATTTCATTTGAAAGAATGGCTTATTCATTTCCATTTATAATCCCAATTATTTAAACAAAAAGTTTTACCCACCTACATGTATTTAGTCTATGTCAATTATTGAAGTCTCTGTAGAATATTTAAGACGACGAATTGCAGCCAAAAAAACTGTAAAGTATAAAATATGAAAACATTTATAATACCCGCATTTCCTGTTGCTTTCAGGGTCAGCGTCAAAATGGAATAACGTTCACTAGTACGGAGGAGCCTATAAAGTCATCGAAGCCTATACCAGACATTCGCTTGGTGGATGGACCGTCTATATTAGTGGGAAGAGTACAGTTATTGCACCGTGGACAATGGAGATCAGTGTGTACAAATTCCAGGAAGTAAGGAGAATTTTCTTTTGACTTCGAAATTTTTATCATTCCTATTTCGTCTTCTTCTAAGAATATAACTATTATTTTCAGCTGGACTTTGAACGACATGGAAACAGCATGTAGACATTTGGGCTTCATGGGAGGCTCGTTTTACAATTGGATGGATCGGCAGCCCGGCAGACGGGCAAGGCTCTTATTCGAAGAACCAAAGTGCAAAGGAACTGAATACGATCTATTTCAATGTGACTGGAATTCAAGGCAACTCGGCTCAGGTGTCTGCGATTATCATCCAGACCTCGCTATTCAATGCTCGCCTCACCATGACGTTAACGGCGTTTCTGGACGTCACTGGAGAGGTATACGCTTCGAAAATGCTGTTTATGAAAGAATACTAACAGCAGTAAATACTCTTTACGTTCCTACATCTATGTCTAGACTAGAACATATAATTATAAAAAATGCAGGCCTCGGAAGAGATAACAACGCTACTAGTGCTTTAGACGTAATAGGTGTCCCTCCAGTCATGGAAGACATTGAAGTGTCCAATTCCGCCTTTAACGCGATAAATGTAACGTCACCCAATGCTCCCATTATAATCAACAATTGCACGATTCAAAACAATAGAGGATACGGTGTGTATGTCAATTCTACCTATGGTATGGCCAAGATAGAAAACTGCTTGATTCACGATAATGGTGGGGATGGGGTCAAATACGTAGTGCACGAAATGAACATCGATGAACGATTTGACAGGAGCGAAATATTTGACCTGTGTACGCTGGCATCCACCCCCAGTCAGACATTTCCAATTCAAATGTCGATTGAACAGTCGAGATATTCAAATATGGAAAGAGATTGCCATCAGAAATTCTATACCAGGCCGGACCATGTACTGACTTTAAGTTTTATCAAGCTTTTAACTAATCAAAATAATACAGGTGAAATATTCATATACGATGGTTTATCAGTAGATGATAGACTTATACTAGCATTTAGTATTAGAAACCATACTCGACCGCAAAGTGTTACGTCAACAAGAAACCGCATGTACGTGAGATTTCGTGCCAACACAAGGACAGATATTACAGGCTTTTTGAGATTAACATCTGGTGACAGCAAAACTTATGATTTAAACGTTACTGACACTATTATATCCGATAACAATGGTAGAGGCGTGGTTATAGAGAACCTAAGATCGCAGATTCACATTCACCGCACTTCAATATCTAATAATAACCATGTTGCTGGACTCCAAGTTGTAAGTGGAGCTGGTGATGTAAACGTTACTGAAAGTAGAATATCATTTAATCAAGGTGACGGAATCAATGTTACCGTTACTGGAGGAAACAGAAACATATCAAGAAGTACATTAAGCTCTAATCAAGGTTATGGTATTGCTGTTTGGATAAATACTACTCAAGAAACGGAATATATCCCCGTAAACCAAACAACGGCTGTTGAATATTCTGAAATATTTAAGAATTTGGATGTCGGTATTCTGCATGGAAATTTTTGCGGTGACAGTTGGGTCAACATTACTGGTAACTGGTTTAACTCGAGCGTTGAAAGTACTGTAGAAATAGCAACCTGCTGGAGGCTGAATAATCCTACGAGACTCCTTAATTTACAAATAGGTCACAACAGATTTTATGAAAACCAAAGAGTTCCTGTGAAAATCCAACCGGCGCTTAATGTACTTGGAAGGATAGAATATAATTACTTTGAACATGGCAATTATGGTGCAATTGTGATATTAAATCGAATAGAAGGAAAGTATCTAGAAGAATTTGAAATTTTACCGGCAAGGTTTCATATTCAACATAACTATTTATTTGGCAATAAGGGCCCTTTCGTGGTCAACCTTGGATTGTCTCCTTATAGTGATGTCCAATATATTCTATTTTCGAGAAACTTTTTACGAGATAACAAAATAAGAGAAACCTTTGAGCCTTTGGAAGGAATATCATCCAGACTTACGCCAAGAAGTAGGGTCGCTGCAACTATAGTACTGGCGTCAAGTAACATTGACGTTTTTAGAAATATTATTAATAACCCAGAAGCTCAATATGAAATTGGTTCACATGTCGAGGACCAAAGTAAGGTATTGAACTGTACATTCAACTGGCTAGGATTTGGCGAAGAAGAAAAAGTCTACAATAGACTATTCCACAGAAAAGATAGATACAATTTAGCGAAAATTATTTACATGCCATATTTGTTACACAGCAGCAATCCAGGAGCTACACAGATAAACTATAACTCACTGTACGTACCGCAGTTTAATGTACCGGGTACATTTGTAGTAGGTGGCGAGGTCGAAGGCATAGAAATGCTTCGACAAGGAGAATACGACGTTAACAAAGATATTAATATTCGTCCCGGTGGAAAATTAGTTCTACAATCTGGTGTTACTTTAAAATTCCCTCCAGCCATAGGTATAATGGTAGCTGGTAAACTAGATGCAAGAGGAAAGCGACCTAATGATATCACTTTTACGTTAAAAGAGGAAATTATAATGACGAATGACAGTGTTTATGAAATAGATTTTGAGCCCACCACACCAGGATACGCAGAACCTATCGTGCCTATACGACTTCTAGGAGGAAGAACTCAGCATGAAGGAAGGTTGCAAGTTCGATTAGATGACAAATGGGGAACAGTGTGCAATTACAGATGGAATATTATTAACGCTGCTCTTGTCTGTAATCAATTAGGGCTAGCTCTGAACCCTGATGATTGGTTTTTAGAACCTAACGAAATTCCCTCTGCAGGCACTACAGAGGATATCATATTATCAAACGTAGAATGTACAGAATTCGATAATGATATTACAAAGTGTAAATCTGAAACTAAAGAACACTTTGAAAATTCTTGTACACATGAGAATGATGTTGGAATAAGATGTTATGAAACCAGCTGGGCTGGGGTGAGATTTAGCGTTATTTCTGAACGAGCAGATTTACAATATGTCACTGTAGAAAAGGCTGGACTACTGGATTATTCATCAAATCTTTTTAAACCTGCACTTCAAATAGACTTTGCTCGACACAGTCTAGAAAGTGTCAGAATAACAAACAATTACCACGATGGTTTAGGGATTCTTTATTCCGATTTATATGGAGCAGACGCTGTCAATACCGTCCGTAACTCAGAATTTAGCAATAACAGAGGTAGTGGGATCAGTTTTAAGCAACTGGGGCTAAAAGTTTATGGGTCGGTTATAGAAAACAACAACTTAGCTGGAATTTCCCATAATCCACATATTCCTGGTCCTCAACAAAGAGAAATAGCCGGGTGGTTTAATCTAGACCCTGGATTCAACATGGACGAGTCCAGCTACCGTCCTATATTGCTGCCTGACTACGAAACAGATATAAGTTTAGTCAATGGAGAAACAAGACACATAGTTTTCAAAAAACGACTAGGTGAAAATATTTCAAAAACTTATAATATTAAATGCAATCCAGGTTATGTTCTCGGTTTACAGCTTATAAATCCGATTCACAACTTTTCATCAGAAAACATTTGTATTTTTGATTCGCAAAATATTAACGAAGCAAGTGTTAAATGGTGTCTGGATCGTGACCTATCAACGTTTCCAACTACGAGCAACAGTTTTGGCGTAGTACTTACGTACGAAAGTGGGTCAAACGCTTTAGGTGGCGTTGTATTGGTTGTTAGCACAATTGTAGCTCCTGTACAAAATCTAAGAAACAGAATCGTCAAAGGGCCAGTACCAACTTTACAAGTCGTCAATTCAAAGATAAAAGGAAATACTAAAGGCATCAAAGCTTTATACTACAATCGATATCTCAATGAATTAGGCGATCACTTTTTGAGGAAAGCTAATGAAAGTATTAAAATCTTCAGCTGCGAGATCGCACACAATAAAGAAGAAGCTATTTATGTAAACACACCATTTTGGGACATTCACGAAAGTAATATTACTGAGATAACTATTATGGTTAACAGCAGTTTAATCACTGATAACGGTGGAGGAGTATATCATTTTGCTAGGGATTTGAGAAGTTCGAATAATTTATATCATTACATTTTACAAGATAATACCATAGAAAGAAACAAACAAGGTGGATTTGATGTAAGCTTGCCCTATGTATGGCAGTATAATGAGAATTTCACACATTCAGTCTACATGCATAATAATACTTGGCGCAGCAACCAACAATTCGCTTTAATCATAGATGGTCATTTTGCGGAAGTTAATATAACAAAGAACATCTTTACTGACAACTATTGCAAGACAGGCCTAATATCTATTCAAGGCATGGAAAAGAAAATGATGATTGATGGTAACTTTATTGAAAGGAATAATGGACAGTTCATGGTAAAATTCCACATGGACAGTCAGAGTGAAATCATGGGACTAGTTTATGCTCTATTCGTTTATAACCAAGTAAAAGGTAACAAGCATATACTGTCCCAGGTCAGTCGCGGTGCCTTAATAAGAAGTGTAGAACCAACGTACGTTATTGGTTTTCATGGAATACAAAAAGTTAAAGTGAATCGAAACTTATTTGGCAATAATGCATTAGAATATACTTTATTGGCTGGCATTAAGACCGCGAAGATAAATAATTTGCTAGACGTAACCGAAAATTGGTGGGGAAGTACTCTAGAAAATGAAATCAGAAAACAAATATTTGATTTTGATGATTGGAATAATCACGCTATAGCAACCTATTTACCTTATTTGCTTGAAGACAGTATGGATTCTAGTGTATCAGCAACGTTCAGTCCGGAGAATCTAATGTATATTAATGAGTTAGGAGGTAGATTAATATCTAATTTGACTATAGAGTCTAGAATTGCTCCATACATAGTTCGAGCTGATATTACCGTAATGCCAGACGCTGTTTTGACAATTAGTCCAGGTGTTATAATGGAGTTTGCACCAAATGTCGGCATCTTGGTCATGGGATACCTTCATGCTATAGGCCATAGCCAATTACCCATAGTAATGCGTCCTATAACTCCGGAAAACAATATTGAAATCACTAGGATGAGAAGAGATGCTGATAAATATTCAGCAGGTCGTCACAAACACAGACGTCAGTTGGAGTCGTTGAGCATGCCCAATTCAATTAGATTATGTACAGGAAGAAATTGTTCTATAGTAGATAATATATCAGAAAGGACAAATGAAGGCTTTTTAGAATATTACAATAAAACTACTCTTCAATGGGTACCAATGTGTGACAACCGATTTACAGAGAGAAATGCTCAAGTGGTGTGCAGAGAGTTAGGTTTTGATCCTATCAATGTGTTCTTCGCGCACGATCGAAGAGTAGAATATCACAGTAATTCGTTGTCGCGGATTTGGTCTTGGCCAGAGCCATTGCAATGTGTAGGCACTGAAGACAGATATGATAACTGCCCAATTAGGCTGAACGGACAGCTGTACGGGCACCGACATGAGTGCAAGTGGGATTCCAAGTTCATTTTTATTCATTGTGGTGCAAGAAATCTAGAAGAGAATCTAGCATACTGGGGAGGTATTCGATTTGCAAATCCAGAATTTGAATATTCCCTTTACGAACACCGCATACACGATCATCACACTCACGAAACAATGAAAAGATCTGAGAGTGAATTACTACACGTACAAATTATTGGTGCCGGCATTCTACATAATGAAAAATCACCTGCTATTCAGAGCATTATAAAGAATCCAAGTATACAACATGTTAATATCACAAAATGTGCTTACCATGGTATTAATTTCATATCACCTACCGATACAATAAATATGAGATTTAATTCTGTAAATGATATATTAGGAGAAGGTGTTAGTGCCATATCGTTGAATGGAGAAGGTAGAGAATCTGAAGAATCAAGTTTTACGCCGCTGAAGGATTTGAATCTACCTTATCATTTGTACTCACTGATTGACATCTGTGATAGTTCCAAAATGATTACTATTGAAGAGCGAGTACTGTTGTACTACAAATACGATAATAATCCAGTAAACTGCGTCAAGATATTCAAGAGCATGTTCAGAGTCAAACCATTTGGATTCCGTTTGCTTCAATTCAATCTGTTTAACCATACACAGAATTACGGCAAACGTGATTCTTTGACGTTATACGATGGTGACATTTATAATATAACGGCGCCTATGATTGGATATTTAGAGAATGGATCTCCAGATGAAAAGAAGCTTTTCAGGACTGAAGGACCCAGTCTCAGCATTAAACTGTTCGCAAATGGGGCATCTGCAGTACATGGATTTATTGCTGAGATTGTTACTTTGCCGATATCGGCTATTGGATTTAGTAAGTAATACATTACTTTACGTAATTGGAGAAATTAAATTCCAGAAATTGATAAGTATTAACAAAAGATTTATTTCTTTCAGATCGCGATGTACAACACAACATATCAAATAGTGAATTCATAAACAACAGGGATGGTGCTATTACATATCAATCCGTAGGAGAAGTTAATCCGTTGGTCGCTATCACAAGAAACGAAATAGTCAATAACTGCCTCAAATTGTACGGCAACTTTACTTCGTGTCCTTCAGCTGTTAGGATTGACGTGCAGAATACACAAACTCTGGTCTTTAGAGTAAGTTCAATACCATAAAATATCTAAGATAGGATTAGATGGTCATGTTTTAACTTTTCGACGTCGATCTTCGCCTAGGGCATACCTACATTTATTTCTCAAATCCAAGTACCTAAACGAAAGATATTTATACGAAAGAAAGGTACTTTTTATATGAAAGAAAAATATATTTTTTGTTTCAGAACAACTTAGTGCGCAATAATGTTGGAGGATTATTAGTGAGAGCTGACTCTAGAGGATCTGCTACTTCGCTTCGTGGATGGATACACAACAATTTATTCTTTGCAAACCACGACCTCCCTTGTCTTAAAGTGGAAGGTATAATTTAACCTCATCTTATTCATAGTTAGATTGATGATTGTATAATAGATATGCTTTTGAAATCAGGTAGCCTTATGAGAGTTGTCCTGAGATAGTATTGTTATTTAAACAACGGGTGAGGCCGGCGCGGATCCAACACTTTGTTCTAGGGGCAATATTTGACTCAACCGGGCAAGTGTGAGTCGCTCGCATGAAGAACGGAAGTACACTAGCCACCACTCCCTGGAGGAGGGAGAGAAGAGGGGGGGTCAATTACATTCTAACAAAATCTACCAGGACACGACTGAAATACCTTTTTTGAGACAATTTTTCATGTTAGTTACGTATGAGTGTTACAAATGTTAATATTTATTAAGTAGGTATTTGGATATCGTCATCAGAAGGTAAAGAAAAAATGATATATTTTTTTTCTAGGCCGGCAATCCTCACCGTACCAAGAAATAACAATCTACCGAAACTACTTCACTCGCAACCGAGTGCAGTTCAATGACGTCATTGTCCTACGCCAAGTCGTTTCTAACTTCACTCACAATTATGTTCATGATAACACCGGCATGAGAATCCTTGAAGTCTCAGGATTCGACAAGGTCAGACTGCCCATCTATCAGACCACTTCGCATAATGGATTTTACAAGTAAGTTTTCTTAATTTTACGTAAAAAAAAGAAATATTTTTTGATGTGAATGAGGCTACCTATACTATACCTAGATGACCCATCTCGATCCATCGATTTAGATAAATACAGTACGATCAACGTAACTTGACCGGATTGAAGTTAGGTTTTTATCAATTTCGCGCATGTCATAGAGATGCCACTCTAAAATTACTTACGAAAACGACTAAATATGTTTAATCGATTAAAAATACTAACAACATTTTAATTCAACAATATAAAAACACTTATTTAAATGAGGTCATAAAAGTTACAATTTAGAACAGTTACAGTAAATACTAAAGAAACTTTGAAAAACAATTTCTTTACGAAAATAATCTCAAAGAAACATGAGTTAGTAATACTAATTATGACAATGTAATGCGTAATCGCATCTCTAATTCTCTCGGTTTAGTTACCGCCCCCGTCCCCCGCTTCTTGTCACCATTTACTTCCAAAAAATGCATCTGCGCAACCACTTGTCACCTACTTCAGTCTGGCCTAGTTACGTTGATCCAACTTGTAGCTAAGTGTCACAAGTAGCTATACAAGGCGAATAACAATGTGAGAAATATTTAAAAAAATGTAATACGAGTAAATAACATGTGGACTTGATAAAATCATTTTCAGAAACTATGCAACCGACCGTGAAGGTCGAGCAACCGTCGTCGCCGGAACAGCTGGACAGAATTATGTAGACAACATCTTCTTTAACCCAGATAATGATTACGAGATGATTACCGTAAATCGATCTATGTAAGTAGCCGTAGCACCTATCTACCGCCTGGAGTGGTTTCCCAAAGCGGGTTCCACACGGTACGAGATCTTAATTAGAATAGTTGTAATCCCCCCCCCCCCCTCCGAGTGATGAACTTGGGGTTCCACAAAATAAAAGGTATTTGGCGGGTGTTCCATTATGGTAAAAGTTGGAAAACCCCTGGTGTAAAATTATCATAGGCTATAGGCATAACTAATGTCTTTGCATTCCAGTAATTATACCTGAACTTTAAATATAAACAAACTGCTGGACACCTAAATCGGGTCATTCTGATTTTAAATAATGGCATAATTAAAAAAAAACAGAATGTTGTTAAATCAAACCGACATATACTGGCCACAATTTTAGGCTGACATTAACAATGACTCTTTGCAAAACGGAAACAAAATGTGTGAGTCGATACATGCAGATGTTCGGTACTTACAATAGTTATATATTTTCGTAACTCCCGCTAAACTGAAGGATTTATGCCAGAATTGGGTTTACATCAGTACCTAACATATCGAATCGGTTTTGGGAACTGCTGCTGAACTTTAAACTGCATCTTACGGTCAAAATTAATAAAACAGTTTTATCTAAATGCTTTAATTTACAGATATCGACCAAACTGTTATTATTGGTAGGTATAATGTGTTTTAAATAATTTGTCGCATTATATTTTTTATGTCATATTACACAATATGATTTTGAATGCGTCAGTGGCGAGGTGGGAGTAAGTACGACTGCTGCGCAAGAGGTCGTGGGTTCGAATCCCACTCGCGATATATCTTTGTATGATCCACAAATTGTGAAATTAATGTTTGTAAAGTCCCCCGCGACACAGAGCTCGTGCAAAACACGTATAATTGCAAAATAGCTTTTGATTCGATTGATTATTATTTTTGGCCGCAAGTAATTCCTGCATGATACCTATAGATATTAAAGCCATACCTAGCTATAATAAAAATATATTTATTTGCATGTTTTTGTTGCATGACTACCCGGACCATAGCTTTGTTGACTATAATCCGAATGCTATAAGGTGAGTTAATTAATATAATTTATTCTTAGTAATAAATGCTTTTTTAACTAAGTAACTGTTATTTATTGCCTAATTTATTATGTGTTTGTCTATAATTTAATTACTTCTATTGTTTAACGGTCTGTAAATACTATTTTATATTGCTTTATTTGTTTTTCAATTTATTTATACTTAACTATATATAGATAGGCAAACGATTAGGTTAAGTAGGTACCTATATTATGAATGAAGCGGCAAATGAAACGGTCGTAGCCATTAGGCTACGACCGTTTCATAAAAACATTGTGAGAGAAAATAAAATAAATTATTATTATTACTAAAGTTATTATTATTATTATTAAAAAAAAATAGGTATGACTCGGACCTGCGAGTCGTCCGATGCCTTAACTCAATGTTTTTATGATAAAATTATATAGTATCAAATTCTTTGATATAATTGTAACAGTAAGTGTGGTAAACTGGTGCCTGTGGTAGGTTAAGAATAACCTGTATTACAGGTCACCAAACCAAGGGTATTATATAAGCGATGTGGACCCACTCCTAACACAAACAATTTAGCTTAGCTGGAGGGGTTAACAAGATTGCTAGTAATAGTAAGCAGTAGTAACGACACCCATATTGCTAGTTATTTTTTAAAGAAAAAAAAACTGTACCCAACATGCACTGCGTTTTTTAATGTCGTTAGTTCAATGCCCCTAGAAAAAATATTTTCCTCTCAATAATTATTTGATAGTTTCACCTATCTTCTCGTATTAAATAATAAGTGTTGTGTGTGTTTTTATGTGATTGTGAACTGTGGTTAATAGGGACATTTTCCCTATTTCTTATATAGTTAGGCGTTTTATTATATTAATTAATGAGAGAACGTTAATGACGTCGTCATCGCTAGTAACAATAACAAGTTCACTAGAGAAACTACTCAACAAATTAACTGAATCATTTCATTAGTTGTCATTAAGTGCTCGGTGCCGTGAGTAATGTCCATTGGTTAGGAGTTTTTTAAATAAGTTTACATGTAACAAAATTACGATCATCTTTTTCTATTCTGCTAAAAAATATAGTATTTTTGGGTGGGTCCTAACTGTATTTTATTATATTTTAGGTCAACAGTAGACATATAAGTGGGGTTCATATAAAAATAAATGAAGTTATTTCTAAATTTTTAGTTCTTTGGATCTTTGGCGGACTCGAATCGATGCGAAACACAATTTCTGGAGTTACAACGTGACCCTGGCAGTTGCGGGAAGAATAAGGGATCAAAGTGATAATCCTTTGTTGCTCGAGGTGGACTACAGGCCGTTCTATATGAATAATCAAACAGTATTAGGTGGTGGGAAATGCCCACCAGGATGGGATTCGATAGCTGGGACTTGTTATATGTATGTGGGAGCACCGATGACGTATGCAGATGCAAGGGCTTTCTGTTTGGTAAGTGCCTACCTATTGTTTTGTTATTATGTAGGCAACTATAGTTTTATATGGAAACCTAAAATTATGTGGAATTTACCTACTCTATCTGTCTATACGAGAATATAATATGTGGTGTTCTGTAAAACTTTCAGAAGTTTAATTGAATGGGCCCCTTTTCTCTGCCTAATTTCATGGTTTGATTCTATTCTACACACGTTTGACACCCTATTCCTTGGCTATAAAGAATAGATTACCGTGATTGAACACTATGCGACATTTTAATCGGTTCGATTCCGACAAAAACGTCTTGGTGTGACTTCGACATAAATGGAAAGAAACTAATCTATTTATCCGCAACTAAAACGATATCGTCACTTATGATATATAGCTAGATACTGACCTACCTACTTATTTTAACATTGACTTAGGACAAAATGAATCAAACAGGATTATCACAAAACTCGTTTTTTATCCCAAACAAAAAACTACCCTTTTACGTCCTCAACCTTTTTAAACAAATCAAGTTTTTTATTCTTTTTTTTCTAGTCTGACAACGCATCGATGCCGTATGTAACAGGCAACTACGCGACACTTTACGACTTTATAAGTCGCCAAAGCCAAAGTTTCCAGTACAGCGATAGGGTGTGGGTCAACCATATTGATTACGTCACCGAATGCACGTCTTTCGCTTTTACGAACGTGGAGGTGACTGACTGCAATCAGAAGAATGCTTTCATTTGTGAAATTGGTGAGCTTGATGTTTTTGTAACATTTATAGAATTAAAAGCTATCTCAACAAATAAAAATAAAGCTCCAGGGATTGCAAGTTACCAACTGAGACTTTTAAGAATAACTGCTCGGCCTTGGGTAAATAAATATCTAAATAGGTACAAATACTATATTGTTTAGAAATACAATAATTGCATTTTTGAAAGATAGAAAAATTTAAATCCAGACTCAGGAATCGAACCCGAGACTTCCGTAGCCAAACCGGGGCCAGAAGCGATTCCTGTTCGATTCCTGAGTCTGGATTCAAATTTTTCTATCTTTCAAAAATGCAATTATTGTATTTGTAAAGTCTTTGGCAAGAAATGCCTATAAAAATTACTTCTATATTGTTTAGGTCATTAGCCTACATAAAAAACAATGCAGTTAGCGTATATAACGTACCTACTTAGGTACTCCACCTAAAAACAACCGGAATGACGTCTTATTTCAGAGAATTGCGGCATACACGCTATGACTACTATGACCACAGATATTTATCTGAGAAGACCATGAGTCAATTGTATGGAAGAGTTTGTATGTACGTCAATAGTATGGTTCTGACAGTAAATATCTTAAAACAATGGGGTTTCCAAAACACAGATGGATGGATAGGGGGGCAGTGTTAAAAAATATCAGGGCTTAAATTTTTTAGATAGAAGATGAAGATGATCAAAAAGGCATCGCCGCCACGTAGTCTGCAAAATGAAAACTACCATAGGCGTACCCAAGATCATTTTACGGAGGGCAGGGCCTTGATTTCGGATTTATTAGTTGTGGCTTTTTGCAATTACGGGGGAGTGGCAACCCCTCTCTCTCCCCACCCCCTTGGGTACGCCCATGCAACATAACTAGGTGTCAGAGGCGAAGGGTTAAAATTTTTCTAAGGTAACCCGATACAACAGCATGTCTAGCTGGACATGACATATTATAGTTCTTTGTACCTTTAATATTATGTAACTAGGATCCAAAGGGAAGCCGAAAGTAACAGTGTTCTAACGACCCTCCGCCACTGCTAGGTGTTATTTAATACATATTTATGTTTACCAAAAGCTACTAAAAATAACATTTTTGACAGCCTCTGTGGCGCAGTGGGAGTGTATCCGACTGCTACACAAGAGGTCGTGGGTTCGATTCCCACACGGGACACCACTTTGTGTGATCCACAAATTGTTGTTCCGAGTCTGGGTGTACTTTTTGTCCGTGACTTGTATGTTTGTAAAGTCCTCCGCGACACAGGGCTTGTACACTACTGCGGGAGTCGTTTTTAAAAAAAAAAAAACATTAAAACAAAGAAGAAGCAATAAATCCATTCTATTGCTTCTTCTTTGTTTATAATAAATATTATTACTTTATAATAAATATTATTACTATATTACTTTATAATGAATATTATTACTATATAATAAATATTATTTTGTTCTGTTTCAGACCCTAAAATCACGATCGACCCGATGTCGTGGCAAGGAGACACATTAGCAGTCGCCTTCATCGGAGTATTATTGGCTATGGTATTGTTAGTGGGAGCCGCTCTCATCTGCTGGTACTCTAAGTCGAAGCACAGGTTGGTATACCTACAGAAATATATATAACCTACCATATTAGTATATAATATATATAACCCCTCCCAGTGATATTTAAAAAGAAAACTCGTTTATGTAACACTAACCTATGAAGAAGTGAATCGAAAAGTATAAAACGTTGTTTTTTTCGTACCTTCTTATAGATTGAAAAATTACCAGCATTTTTTTATTATCAGGCAGTTGTTCACAACTATGTATTCAAGGATATAATATCTTAATAAATTTGTTTTGCAATATAACATACCTCTCTAAGTACCTACACATAAACCGCAATACCTACCTGCCTATAGGTACCTACTCTAATAAAATAACATCGGTTTGCAATCCTGGCGTAATACCAGGATATATTATAATTATTTATTCAAAGTAATATTTCGAAGAAAGCATTCGTCACATGTGTTCAACTCAGTGGACAACAAACTTAACAATCTTACTTATTTTTCAGGCATGTTCAAAGGTTAGAACGACGAAATTCAATTCGTCAATCACTGCATTCAGTTCGATCAATCGGCAGCATCAATGGTGGCTTCCCAGACACTCCTTATAGGAGGAAACTAGCTCAAATGGTGAGAATTTCCCTGTTACTGCTACAAATTATTTTCCTTAAAAGGTTATACCATTGTTCTTTAATATCTGTCGTATTATACATAATCGTCATAGTTTTGGATTCACTAGCTACAATTTTTGTTTTTAAACTTTCGCTATTTTTATACATATTAGATATATTTCGGGTAAATAAAAGGTTCGTACCTTTAAATAATTCACGCGATTAAGTCCCGAAATATATCTAATAGCTACAATTTTTTGATTACAGTCCCACCGAATTTAAATATAATATAATAATATCTTGGGACAACTCATACAACACTATCTGATCCCAAACTAAGCAGAGCTTGTACTATGGAAACCAGACAACTGATAAACATACTTATATATTAAAACATACATATTATAGATAAATAACACCCAGACACAGAATAAACCATCATGTTCATCACACAAAGTTTTATTCTGGGTGGGGATCGAACCCACGACCTCTTGCGTAGCAGTCGGATACACTCCCACCGCGCCACATTGCCTAAACGTAATACTACCGCTAGAACAAAGTAACAGTGGGTAGCTAATATGTAAAATAAGTTAAATAGGTATATACATAGATACTTATCCAAAACTAGGCTCATGACTATCAATGTCCTGAGCTCATGACGTCCCCAGCCCCACTGCTGGAACACAGGTTTTCTCTCTGAAAGAGTATACGAGTCGTAACCAAACACTCGGGCTCGTTGTGGATTGTTGGAATGTAATGTTTTAGAACTGCCTTATTTATTTTTCTATAATGTCCCACAGAGTACCCGCTCCACAGACACACTAACAAAAGGTTCCGACTATAGAAAAATGCTAGCATCCGCTACTTCAATGGAATCAATGGAAAAAAGTCAATTTAACTCATCCCTAGAAGACAACCAGAGCTTTGATATCTACGAGGCACATAATCCTAACACAAACGTAATGCCGCTCACACACAGCACGTTTGTAAAGAAACCCATCACACCAGAATATTCAATCCCCCAGCCAAACAACAATCGACCTTACAACTTGAACTTAGGGTTCAGAAATGATGGTTACAGGGAGAATTCTGGTACAGCGAGCGGGGCACCGTCGATTAACACGGTAGCTACAGAAGAAATTCCTATACTTCATCATCCTGAAGGGTTAAGATCGCCCCCAGATGACTTCACATCTCCCAGCAGTGATAATAATCAGTATTACACATCAGACACACTGCCGTTAAGAGATCATGAAGATGGAG
Organism: Herminia tarsipennalis; assembly: GCA_945859575.2. NCBI lineage: Eukaryota > Metazoa > Arthropoda > Insecta > Lepidoptera > Erebidae > Herminia > Herminia tarsipennalis. The sequence goes on along the minus strand of OX243834.2, from coordinate 22,610,719 downwards.
ATACACTGAAGAGGCAGTTAGAAAGGGCTGGGAAGATATACTCGTACGGTGCACCGGCCAACAGTTACAGCTCGCAACCTAAACTATCTTTCCTAATGGAGTTGCGGTCCAAAATGCCGGAGCAACCACAGCCGGGAGCGGTACCTGCGACTACGTTTGGTCAAAGGAATAACATTTCAGGTAATTAATAGCCCTTTCGCGATTTGTACACATTATTAAAATATATATATTACGGGTCTTAATCGTCTTAGTCTTCCCGTGACCACGGCCGTTGCAATACGCTCGAAACGTCGGGCAATAAACAAGGTATTTTACCTTAAATTATTCACGCGATTAAGACCCGTAATATATATATTTTAATAATTAATGGCCCTCCGGCCCACAGAACAAAAGAAAGAGGTTTCTGTGCCGTTATGTCAAGTTACCGTTTGGTCTTGTCTGTCCGTTTTATCCTCATTCATCTAATTACCATTTTGGTTCGACCCCTTTTAAATGTACTAATGGTAGTCCTCATTAGTCCAATGCCCGATGGCAATAGTACCTGCCCTCTTATCTAATAGTACTTATTTATACCTACACATGAAATTGGATTTTTTTTCAATCGGATCAATGTTGCCTGATATCAGACATATCAACTACAAATCTTATATTTTGCATGCTGTGATTGTTACAGCGAAAACATGTACGTACTACTACAATTTTGTAACACCATTTTATACCATGTTTTTACGCAAATAAACGTTCATTATTATTATTATAAAACAAGAATGTGAAAGAACCATTGAAATAATTACTACTACGTACATATGCAGGACGATTTTTAATATAATAATAACCTCCCGCTCTTGACTTCTTTACATTACACCAAATAACTACGTAAAATAATCTTTGAAAACAAATTTACTTTTTTTTTTTCACCACTTACCACCTACTTTTGCCACACAACCACTTACCACACATCTGAGAGACCCCGGAGTAAAATCGATGTTACTTTGTCAGGTGGTTAAGGCAATAACTCCAAAAACAAGTGGTGGGTAATTCAATATTTTCAAAAAACTGATTATTTACTACTAGCTGACCCTAACTTTGTCTGCGTAAATTTTCCCCGTTTTGCAACATTTTTTATTGCTGCTCCGCTCCTTATTTCTCCACTATTTAATGCATGTTATTATACATATAAACCTTCCTCTTCAATCACTCTATCTATAAAAAACCGCATCAAAATCCGTTGCGTAGTTTTAAAGATTTAAGCATACATAGGGATATAGGGACAGAGAAAGCGACTTTGTTTTATACTATGTAGTGATAAACTAATTAGTAATTGTGCCTAAATGTTACAGACCAGCAACAGTATTACGAAGACAACCTACCAAGTCCGCCCCACCCACCGAGGTACTCCAGCGCTTACGACACTACCACATCAGAGAATATACCGAGCTACGACTCCAGTCCTCAAGATCTATCCAGAGATTACGACGACTCGCCGCTGCCCGAACTTCATCACAGATCGAAGTCGGAGGCTTTACTTGAAACGAATTTCGACTTCGACGACTCCGAAGCTAGCCCCACGCCATTGTCGGAAGCGAATCGATCGCACAGTCAGCCTTTAGAAACTGCAATGTGAGAACAAGGCTGAATCTCGAATATGTATATTGAGAAATCAAGTGTTACTTAAAAGGCTATAAATAGCTTATTAAGAATAGTATAATTAAATAATTACCTATACATAATGTAATAAAACCCTGTCGGTTCTTCAAACTTCTAAAAGACTTAAATATATATGGAAATAAGAGTTTTTATTGTGCCTAAATACCTATATATCTATTCGTCGTTGTTTTCTTTTTCAAGTTTATTGGCGCGTTAAGAAATAACAGGGTTTTTGTTACTCAATGTATAAAAGGAGTTGATCACACAATCCTATCGTAGAAATAGAAAAAAATGAAAAGACTGAGTAATGATGTCTTGGTTGAGATACCCAAGTATTTTATTTTCCTTGCATTTAATTGCGTTTTGTATGCGTTTTCAAGTGCCTTGTAAACTTTCGACATTCCATCTTTCTATTCTGTCCCTGTAGTTATTATAGTTTTTATGTAAAAAGTATTTTAAGTCAAATGACTATACAAATTACCAGAGGTGATCGATCTCATAATGAAATAAACAATTTAGGTAAATTCTAATGTTGTATGCCTTATGGAGAAATACAAGCCTTACTTTTAGATTTTAAGTACATAAGTATCATACGTGCATGTTAAAGTACTTATAAAGGCAGACATTTTGTATAAAATTAATATGATGCAATATTTTATATATTAGTTACGTTTGTACGTCCGTCCTAGTATGTTGAACGTCTTATGAATGTTTATTCGACAAATATTAAATATAATGGTACCTAGGTTTAAGACACAGTCTTTCCATATTGTTAATATTATTATATATTCGGTATCCAAGTAATTTTAAATATAAGTAGTTAGATATTTAAGGTATTATTATTTTTATGTTTATTTTAAAACATTATCACACTTAGTTTCACAACTAATTGATATGCTCTCACATTTTTATTCTTTCATAAACTTATTTGCTCAGAACTTAATTACGCTTTATTATGAAGTATCTACATACATTTTTTTCTATTAGAGGGCTCGCTATCAATACGTTGTCGATATCAATCAATTTATCTTACATCACAGTAATCTGTGTTTTCGCAGGTTTTAATTTATTATATTTTAAATTATTTTTATTTACTTACATACTATTTTATACCTACTTCATTACAAAATAATGACCTAATACCTATTTATGCTTTAAAATGTAAATTGTACAAGATTTGTAAGACATAAAAAAACTTAGGTTCTATGACAAAATATAGAATATAGTTAGGTAGGTATGAAGAATTTATTAATAAAATTCTACACAATATTTTTAACAACAAAGAGTTTTATTTATGTAGGCTTTTATGTATGTACTTACCTACTAATCCACATTCTAATAATTCTAATCGTGTGGCAAATTGACGAGTGGATGCCACTTGTTTACCAAGACGTGCCCTATTGAGCGAAGTTGCTTTCGTCAAGAGAAAGGTCGGAAGACCCATGTTGCGTTTCAAGGACTGAAAAAAAAATGCGACATTATGTCTTTTGAAGTTAACTCCACTAAATATGAGGAACAACTGGAGAAAGTCTGTGGCTGAATTGCGGCCATTGACCTAAGATGATTTTCAAACATTTTGATTTTTTTGGGTCCATTAAAAAGACTGACCCCGCTGAGAGGTATACTACGGTTATTTTTGAAGTATATACGGCAATTAATTAATTAATTTATTTATTAAATAAATAAATGACCAGTACTATTGACTCAATTTAATATACGATTAATAACCGGTCAATAAAACTCTTTTTTATCGATTATTGACACAATATCGATAAAAAAAAGTTTTATTCGATCGTTTAGGACAGCAGCGACTTCCACTCGCGCAATTTCCTCTGTGTCTCCTAATATACGAAATCAGGCCACCAACGTGTATACACATGTTACATACTTATGATGCTTGAGAGAGCTTCCTTTAGCACCATATCTCTAGAGGAACCTTCCCCTTTCTAATTTGCGCACTTTCCACATCTGTGCCGCATAATGGAAGGAATACCAGTGTTCGCACCAACCTGACTTTAGTGGCATTGGTAAAGTTGCGATTCCTCCATACTCTCTATAACTTCTCCATCGCAGTTCTAGTTATGGCCATACGTCGTTTTACTTCATCTACGCAGCCGCTTGATATTAAGGCTCCAGGGTATACATAGGTGTGGACGACGTTGCAGTTCGAAATTTGAGTAAATTCGGGCGTATTGTCGTTGGCGCGGGCCACAATCTTAATCTTGGTCTTTGATCGATTTTTCTTTAACCCAAACGTAAAGCTTACGCGCTCGATTTTGAGAAGAAATTCCTCCCTATGGTAATTCCTCGCTAATAAGGTGATATCATCTGCGTATTGCAAGTTTGCAATTTTGTATTCACCAACCGCAATACCATCTGTCCAGTCTTCGAGAGTGATTCGCATTACTGCATTGTAGCTCGATGTAGATGTTAAACAGAAGAGGTGATAATATGTATCCCTTTTATACGCCCGCACTGGGGTGGAAACTGTTTAAGAGAAGGTCATCTGTCCGCATTGAAGCTGTTCCCCCTTCTTAGAGGTCCCTGAGCAGATGCACGAGGTGTTGTGGTGTGCTTATGTCCAGTAGTTATTTCCACAACGTTGGTCATTTCATCAAGTCAAACTGTCTGGAGGAATTAACAAATTCTGATCGCTCAGGGGCTTTTACTTTTGCGCCGTGTCTTTCTGCCTGAGCAGTGACTTTCAAGGTTACGTTGGACCCTCTATTCGCGCAGTGGCTTCTAAGCTTAAACTGTGCCCATCAACGCTGCATTTGATTGACGCCGAATCGCAAGTGTGCGACGACGGGGTGTGAGTTAAAAATGCAGGAGTTTGAGGGGGGCGGGCAATTGCCCCTTTGCCCCTCCCTCCCCTTGCATCCACGCCCACGAAAGCTTTGCTTAGCTCTCTGAAGCACGGAAGGTGCGACATTTTTAGAAAATGGTCACCCGATAGTGGTAAGGTTGTGTAATCTCTTACTAATAATGTTACCTATGTGTATAATTTTGCTAATAAATTTAAATAGTTTTTTGGCAAGCAACGTTTATATAATTTTTACTATTTTTGCCTATACTATCATTTTCTCCTGATTTGTTCAAAATCCATTTGGCAACACTGATTAATTGTCACCTGTCATTGTCGTAATTCAATTGACAGCTGTTGTTATTCAATACTGTTCATTGTTCAATACATTCAACTCAACTAACAATAATCTCCTACGAATACATATTCGATCGCGATCGTAAACGACGAATTGAGATAAATAAATGAAACTAAAATTTAAATTAATTAAGTGGATAGCGAAAAAAAAAAGCAACAAGTTAACCATAGCAAAAAACTAGAACAAGATTTAAAGATTCGAGCTTTGAAGCATTCGCAGTGATACAAAATATTACGTTTTTTTTTTAAATTGTGAGATAACTAATTTAGAGTAAGTTTTATTGTGACAATGGATGCGACTGGCTCTATAAATACTGAAACATTAGATAGTATTGAAAATGAGGACGAGGTTATTGACGATTCCGAAGAAAAAGAGCTGGTGACTGACTCATGTTCCACGAAAGTATTAGACACGTCCGAAGAGCCCCGGGATAGATACTGTATTGTTTATATACTGTTCTACCTCTTTGGTATAACTTCCCTTGTACCCTGGAATTTTTTGATGACTGCAAATGATGTAAGTATCGTAGATTTTCGTATTTAGTGCACAAACTGTGACCTTCAGTGAACAATAGATTAAATTACTATTTAGCTTTGTGACCTTATTCATATCCTAGAAAAGGGTCAGTTCAAATAAAGAACAATTTTTTATACTAACCAATCAAGAACATGATACTTAAATTTGTTGGAAATGTGAATATTATTTTAGTTTTTCTTTTTTATTTAATAAATACAACTCCAGCTGATCGCAAGCAAGCTCTGTGTTGCAGTGGAATTTACATGATACAAAATTAACTGATACAAAGAACACCTAGACTCAGAACAACCATTTGCACATCATACAATGTTTTTGTCTCATTACAATCAAACCTAACATCATGCACAGCTGTTGTACACACCCACTGTGCCACCATGACAGTCTATAAACTATTTCATTTAAGAAAGCAATCAAATGAATAAAATCTCATATATCCTTTTGCACATTCAATGAAATTCATCAAAATTAACACGATAGTTTGTGAAATTACTGCCTATATTCTAATTTAAAAATGTTAGTTCTTTTCAGTATTAGAGTTGATAAATGAGTTTTTGCTGTATCTACCAAAAAACCTTCCAACCAAACACACTGTGAGGAAAGCAAAAAAAATATTTTGAGTGTTTAAAAGATTGGAAATGATTCTTTTGTTAATTGCCACAAATATGACAGGCACATGCATGTCATGCAACCTTAAACTACATATACAATAAACACTACCCATTAAATTTTATGTTGAGCCATGCAACACTATTTTTTTTTAATATGGGTATTGTCTTATTAATTTTGAAGCATTAAATACTAACATGTTTCACATAATTCCAGTATTGGATGTACAAATTTCGAGAAGTGACACCAAGTAATCTCACAATGATGGTGCGAAAGACACAGTTTCAGGCCGAATTCACGTCATATCTCAATGTTGCTTCTGCCATTCCTAACTTGATATTTCTTATACTCAACTCCTTGTATGGCCACTTGTAAGTATATTTTTTACTCTAAACCTTATCATGGGTGTACCCAGTATCATTTGGGGGGGGGGGGGGGGCTTTCGTAATTTCAGGAGAGGGCTTACATGGTACAATTGACTAAACACTGGCCAAATGAGTACCCCCCTCTTCTACGTACACCCATGAACCTTATCATGAGATACTGAGTGTCTATGCATCCTAATTATATTTCAATTGACTTATACTTTACTGCTACCTAATATGTTAATTAAAGAAAACCATGCCAATATGTAGCTGCCAAGTGAAATAATAACTGGTTTCTGCCTAGTCAATGTTGTTGCTAGCTATGAAAATATGCTTATGTCCTAAGTGTTAAGCTATCCTGAATACGAATTTCATCAAAATTGGCTTAGTTGTTAAAATTATAAATGTAGATGTAACCAGAAAACAACATATTGTCTGATTACTTCTATTATTATTCTTCCTCATCAAAATACATACACTAAAGTCTGTCTATTTGTATCACAACTAAAGGTCAATGGATTAATTAAATTTTGTAAGAATATAAATGATATCCAAGGGAATGGCATAGCATAATTTTTATCATGGTAACCCATATTTTCATGAGCGGAAGCAAACTTGTATACATATAAATTTGGACCTGTTATCAAGCTGTTTTTACATACTAATTAGAAGGAAATGTAATAAACAGAAGTCCAGAATATATAGCAATAGATTAACTTCCTTATTCATAATACTTTAGTTACATAATAATAACTAGTGAATGTATTGTCTTTGTTTTATGTTCCATTTTTAAAATTTTATGTATAGAGACAAAACATTCACTAGTTCAAACGCTATTACTAAAAAATAATAAGTAAGAGGGATAGATTATAAATACCTAAAGATGTAAAAACTTTTTGCAGAGTGTCAACAAAGAGCAGACTCCAAGGGTCACTGATAGTGGTAACAATATGCTTCCTGTTCACAACTTCTATGGTACAAGTGAACACGGATGACTGGCAGAATGGATTCTTCACTCTTACAATTGTCTCTGTTGTTATCATGACTGGTAAGAATATAACCATTATATTTTTAGTAATGCAGGGAGTACACTAATTCTGTGCCTCTAGTGAAAAAGGGTATAAGTCCACTTGTGTAATAAATGAGTTAAGTATATATATAAATAAAAATAAACATGGTCTATCAATTGGTGTAAATATATTTAAGTTAGATTTCAAATTTTATGATTATTTTTATTCAAATTTTATGAGTATTTTTGTCTAAATGCATGCTGAATGTTTTTTGCACCTGCTGTGTTATATATACCCTTTTATACTTGAGGCACAAAGTTTAAGCAAAATTTACTAAAAGAAGATCTTACAGCTGCTATATATGAACTATTCATTATAATGGATAGGCATATAATGACTGCCTCTGTGGCGCGGTGGGAGTGTGTCCGACTGCTACGCAAGAGGTTGTGGGTTCGATCCCCACTCAGGATAAAACTTTGTGTGATGAGCATGATGGTTTATTCTGTGTCTGGGTGTTATTTATCTATAATATGTATGTATTTAGAAATATGTAAGTATGTTTATCAGTTGTCTGGTTTCCATAGTACAAGCTCTGCTTAGTTTGGGATCAGATAGCGTTGTGTGTGTTGTCCCAAGATAATAAAAAAAATAAAAAAAAACATTAAATACGTAAGGGACCTGAGAGGCGTTAAAAAATCTGCATACCCTTATCTTGGGTAAAACCCATTGTAATAATTTGTAAGTGGAATTTAATATGTATTAAAAATCTAGCTCCATTTGGGATGCCCAATGTTTAATTTCTTCATTCTATAAAATCACTTCACTTCAATTTACATTTTATTTTACAAATTTGTATTGTTTATTAAAATATTAAAATCTTAACTACAATGTGTTTATTCATATCCATTTAGCCAATCTAGTATATGACTAACAATGTGTAGACATTGTAATCTGTTTACCTACACATATTAGCTAATTGCACACATTGCAATTAGTCATACCTTATTTTCTTTCTTTGTAAATTGTCTGTAACAGTAAGTATAGCCAAGGTTTCTAGCAGCTAAACAGAGATTAGATACACATTCAATTTAGAATATGGAAGTAATGGAAAAGTAAGTTTATACAGATATTTTAAACAAATAGGTTATAAGGATAATGTGTGCATGATATCAAATGAATGTTTGAACTATGATCTGTACCAATAGACTCATCCTTTACATATATACTTGTTTTCCTGAGAACCTACATAATATGCACATATATATGGTTAATGTTTATAATATTATCTAGTACACGTGCTCACATTATTGCTGTTTTATCAAGAAGTAAGTATAACAACAATAACAAAATATATGAAACCCGATAACTTGACATAATTATGTTCCTATCTTTTAAATGATAGTTTAAAGACATGCCCTCACTGGGTGCATTCGCTTGCAATGTAATAATAATAATATTTTTTTATTTGTGAAACATGAGTATACATTTACAGGTTTGTAAAGTAAGGTGTTATATATTATAAAAGCTCTACATGTTTCGCCATGTGATTGGCATACAAATTTACAAGTTATATGTAGTTATGAAATTAAATTTAACATTAAATAACAATAGGTTTATCTACTATTAGTACTAGTCTAAAAAAAATACGTGACAATTAAGAGAATGTGAAATAACAAAAATGTTAAAATCTAGCAAAACGAAACAAAATATAACAATAACAAAAACAAAACGTAATAATAGTATGTTACGTACTCATAAAATCATCTAATTTATAAAAACATTTCGCAATAAGTTCTTTCTTTAGTTCCTGTTTAAATTGTTGTAGAATATAATTGTTTAGATCCGAACAATGATTGGGATACTATTTGTAACGACATTTTAAGTTGTTTGTTGACAAACTGAACATTAGACTGCGTTCATAGCATGGACGTACTCAGGATCATTTTTCTGGGAGGGTTTCGTAATTTTGGGGGTCTTAGGTGGTACAATTCACTAAACACTACCTTTTTGCAATTTCGAAGGGGGAGGGGGTATTATCCCCTAAATTCCCCTTAGCTACTCCCATGGTTCATAGGACATTGAATTGTAACTTTTTTTGCGATATTATGTTATTTTATTCGTTATTCGTATGGATAAGAAACAGCAGTTACTAGCACGACGGTGTGTGAACGGTTATACATAACATAACCAATTACTTATTTCTGCCACAAAAAGGTAAACAGTGGCATGTGGTACCAGTTGTAATGAATTACCATTCTCATTCAGTTTATATACCCAATTTATTTTATTAACAGAGAAGACTTAACATCACTATCAACCGTTTTAGCGTATCAATTTGCTAGCCTATTACAAATCTTCACGTATTCAATGAATAGAATACAGAAGGCGACAGTGTTATCTATCCACGATATTAACATTACACTGGTAATTTGGATTGTTACATTACAGGCGAATGCTCGGAGTGAGGGAGCGCCTTTACTGAATACATTTATTCATATTATATTTATTGTGTTTACACATCATTTCCATTTTCGGTCCGCTCCATGACTGATTATGTAAATTCATAATCAGGTATGATTCATTTTCCGTTTTAGATTAATAAAAAATAATAACTATTTTAAAGTAAAATTGATTGTTGAGCCTGGCTTCCACTGCCCGCGAGAGGCCGCTTGACAAGGCGTCCACGCCTTGCGAAGCGGTTCACACATGGTCATCTGATCCCAAACCAAGCAGGGCTTGTACTATGGCAACCAGATAACTGAAAAACATACTTATATATTTCTAAATACATACTTATTATAGATAAATTACACCCAGACACAGAATAAACCATCATGCTTATCACAGTCACAGTTTTATCCTGGGTAGGGATCGAACCCACGACCTCCGGGTTAGTAGTCAGGGTCACTAACCTAGACCAATAGGCCATTTGTTAAGTTGTTAAAAACTCTTTCTTGTAAGGTAAAACCTATATTATAACACAAAAGGGGGCTGTTATATTTGACGTGTGTATCTGTATCGCGGCTCCGCCCGCGTGGATGTCAGATATCGCGATAAAAAGTATCCTATGTCCTTCCTACTATGTGACTCAAACTATCTCCATACCAAATTTCATCTAAATCCGTTTAGCTGTTTGAACGTGAAAGCGTAACAGACAGACAGTTACTTTCACATTTATAATATTAGTATGGATGGCAGTTGTTGCTACCCTTTTTACACAAGACTAAACTTACATTTAATTTTGACAACTTTCCGTTCGTAATGTCAGAATCTAATTGAAGTTTTCTGTCCAGCGTACCTACTAGAAGTAGGAAGGTACTAGAAGAGTCAGTGGCTATCCTACGTTAATAAATGGCCGATTTTAATTAAATTTGCACACCTCATCCTGGGTACCTCCGTGATTTCAATTTTTTTTTTAAATATTTCAGCCGCCAGTGCAGTCTTCATCGGTGGTCTAGTGGGCATAGCGAGCCGATTCTCCAAAGAATACATGGGCGCTGTCGTCAGCGGCCAATCTCTAGGCGGCATCATAGCAGCCGTCGCCCAAATCATATCCCTCGCTTTCAAAATATCTCCTTTACATAGCGCTCTTATATACTTCATAATAGCCGACATAATGGTCATCACTTCCTTGATTTCTTACATCTTATTGTATAAGATTGACTTCTTTACATATCATATTCTAAGAGGATGTGGGGGCATGGCTTCTAATAGACACAGGACGGTGTCAATGACTGCTATTATCAAGAAGGTCTGGGTGTACGCGTTTAGTATATTCGCGGTATTCGCTGTGAGCATGGCCGTGTATCCGGCTGTCACTGTACTCGTGGAATCACATCCGGTTACCGCAGGAACTGATTGGAACAGTAAGTAAAATTATATTATAAATACTTATAACCTTCTTGATATCTTAGATTCGATTGATTAAATCTATATATTGATATTATTGTTGCAATTATGAAAGTCTAATTTATCCTTTGTGTTTGTTACCTCTTCAATCTAGAGTTACTGCTCTGACGTCACCTTGGTGCGGTATTAAAGATACCTAATCTTTTAATGACTGCATTACGGTGTCGTTTCAAATATAAGTCACGCACGACTCGCGAGGTAGAGTAGCAAATGTGTTTGTTGGTGTCTTAGGAAAATTAATACTGAAACAGCTGGGTTTCTCCACTTGCCTTTTGTTTGTTAAGTGCTTTCCTGTTTGTATTCTTATTGTTTCTTATACGTAGTTACTTAATATTATTTTTATATAATAAAGTTAACTAGCAATATGGATCGCACATTACCTATTAGCATTCTTGTTAACCTCTTCACCTAAGCTAAATTGTTAATGTAAGGAGAGGGTTCACGTCGGTAGTATATTGGATAAGATTCAAAGTCCGACCTAAGGCATCTGTCTCATCAACGGCGGGAAAGCTAGTACCGATTTTATGGCTCAATAAACTTCTATACGTATGTAGCTGATTGCTCACACTGCCGGCGAGTACTGACTCTATACTGCATCTCTTTTGTTTACACAGACGGGATCTAACAATATATATCTATTGTAAGTTTCTTATCGCTACTCGCCGTTGGTGGGACAGGTGCCTTACGATTGCGAGTTGTATGCCTACCACTATGTTGCTGCCATAGGCGGAATTGACCTAGGGCACAATAGGCCCGGACCTAGGGCGACTAGATTTTAGCGGCCAATAGTGAAAAAACAATAACATCAAAATTAATATCGGGTGAAATGATTTGCACTGACCCACTTGTGGCAGCAGAAAGGGGCGTCTGGCGTGGCCTACGCCTAGGGCGGCTAACACTGCAAATCCGCCTCTGGTTTCCGCCGCTCATATTTGAAATTCAGTCAAGTGCTGTAAAGTAGTACGAACCTAGGCTGAGACTCGCAGAGAAAGGGTTGAAGTCAAGAAGCCAAGAACCCCCTATCACTTGGATAATATGCTCTTGACAATAGCACTATGTTTATTTTTCAGATATATTCTTCGTACCAGTTGTGAACTATCTGATATTCAATTGCGGAGATTATGCAGGACGATTGGTAGCCGGATTTTTATTGCGAGTAAGTATATTTTTTATTTAGTGCTTTACACAATTTTTAGACAATTAAGCAAAATACATAAGTTTTTTTAACTTATGTATTTTGCTATTAGAACTGCATTACTTATCAAGTGCGTATTTTTATGGAGAGATCCGTTTTTTTGAAATTTTTCTCATTATTGTATAATTTAAATATTAATACTTAATGTTTATTTATGGTCCCAGTTACATAATAAACATAAATAAATAGGTATTGGTTTTTTAGGAAATGTCACAATATACCAATATTCCAAAGCGTCTAGAGACCGGTTTTGACAACTTATAGTTGTCAAAATCGGTTCCTAGACGCTTTGCAACATTTTCCACTATTATAGGGAGTTGAGTTCACAAATTTTTTGACTGCCTCTGTGGCGCGGTGGGAGTGTGTCCGACTGCTACGCAAGAGGTCGTGGGTTCGATTCCCACACGGGACACCACTTTGTGTGATCCACAAATTGTTGTCCCGAGTCTGGGTGTACTTTGTGTCCGTGACTTGTATGTTTGTAAAGTCCCCCGCGACACAGGGCTTGTACCCTACTGCGGGAGTCGTCTTTTTATAAAAAAAAAAAAAAAAAAAAAAAAAAAAAAAAAAAAAAAAAAAAAAAAAAAAAAAAAATGACCTTAAATTAATTTCCGATAATTAAATATGCAGTGGCGGATTCGAGAACAGCAGAAGGGGGGAGTCTAAATCTTGGGTTTCTCAGCGGGGTGAAGCCTCTCCCACAGGCTTCCCTGGCAAAAATCGCGAAAGTTTAAAAACAATGATGTACAGTACTCCCAAATTAATAATGCACATGCAGATCTTCGCTAATTGTCGTATTCCCGGAAACACTCGAATCATGGAATCGTAAGAGCCCTAAACAAGGCATTTGCATTTTGCACCTTGTTTAAAAGAGATAGGAGTCAATATCATGTGTGCACAATCGAAAACAAATCGGGCGTTCGGCAGCTGTCGCCGGTCAGCGAAATGTCTGTCAGTCGTCTTTATATATTGGTAGTGACTGCACGTGTTCTCTATTTGTGGAAATATATAGAGCTGCTATTACACACCCTTCTTGGTAAATATAATTTCAACATTAATTAGCTTATTCAGATTTAAATAGTATATTTTGAAAAAAGGAAAATAAATAACATATTTCACGTTTTTTTAATATTAAAAAAATAAAATACCTACATTAAATACATATTAAGTACTAGAAAAACATTTAAAAAATGAGATTTATTTAAATTAAATAAATAGATAAACATGCATAAAAAATATATACCTAACTCTGCCCATGCCATTTTCTTTCAGACGAATTCTTCCAAAATGGATAAATTTAAACGTGGAAAACCGCTTAATTCACAAGCACGGCAAATGGTATTTAATGTGTACCTTTATTTCTTAAATGAAGCCAATGTTTTCAACAGAGACCATGATGGTTATTTTAAAAAAATTCAAGACCGTGTTACAAAAGCTACAGGAATTTCGCGACGAACTTTGAGTAATATCTTAAACGAAAAAAAACATAATCAATCAAAGAAATTTTCTACACCGAAAAAAGGAAGACCTAAAAGTAGATTTCGGCTGGTACTTGATGATTTCGACTACTGTGTTATTCGTAATATGATATACAATTTTCAATTGACGCTGAAAGAACTCCCAACTGTAAATAATTTAAGAATAAAGTTGATCGAAGCTATTAATTTCAAAGGCTGTGCCGAGACTTTAAGGTTGATCTTGAAAGACATGGGGTTTAGGTTTCTGAAAACTGATAATAACAGACAATTACTTATGGAAAAACATGATATACGCCTAAAAAGGATCAAATATCTCAGAGAAATACAACAGCTGAGGAGTTCTGGTAGAAACATAGTATTTATGGACGAGTCGTATGTGCACACATCACATACTAAGGGTAAAACTTGGCAAGATAGCAACAAAAAAGGTATCAAACAACCCATTTCCAAAGGAGAGCGAATAATTATTGTACACGCAGGCAATGAAAAAGGCTTCGTCCCAGGGGCTCTAATGTTACATAAATGTGTCGACTCAGAAGGTGACTATCATAAAGAAATAAACGCGGAACGTTATCAAACTTGGCTACGCAATCAATTGATTCCCAACTTGCCTCCTAATAGTGTGTTGGTAATAGACAACGCCCCATATCATAATAAGCTGTCTGTGAAACCACCAAACTCAAACACATCTAAACCACAAATGACAGCTTGGTTACAACAACACAACATTCCGCATGACCCAAAGAAACTGAAACCCGATTTGTATAAAATTATACAAAGATACAACGAAAATTACACAGAATTTGCCATTGACCGTATAATGGAGGAACATGGGCATAAAATTATACGATTGCCACCATATCATCCCGATTTTAACCCTATTGAAAATATTTGGTCCCAAATAAAGCAACACGTGGCCAAGAGAAATATTGCAATGACTGTGACGTCAGTTAAAGATGCTATATTAGAAAAAATCAATAAAATAGGACCAGAAGAATGGAAAAAAGTTTCTGATCATGCGGTTCAATGCGAAGATGAATATAGAAAATTTGAGCCAAGAATCGATAGTTATTCCGATAAACTGATTATTTACACAGGTGATAGCAGTGAGGAAAGTGTAAATGAACAAGAGCATAATGAAACTTCTGATGAATCTGCGATGTCGGGAATAGAGGTCTTCCTCGATTCTGATTAATTTTTTTATAATTGTATTATTTTTCTGGAATGATTAGTGCTGTAAACAAATTTGAACTGAGATTTTGATTATATTTTATGTAAACCTCTATTTGAAAACGTTTTTTTCTCCTTCTAATAAAACCTTATGTTATTTAAACCTTTTCCTCCATAATTACACCAACTTCGGTAAGACACTTGAAAACTAATCACTCCAACAATGATTGTAGCGTTTTCGCTATTTACTTACATGGAATTATCGAATCAAATTTCGTTACAGGTAAATCAAATCTGTTTTAGCACAAAACACATAATATATAAAATTAGGCATAGAGAAATTGCTCTTAACCACTCTATATAAATATCGTCTTTCGACGCTCGGGTAATACGACCGTTGCCGAACAATGACGAAGATTTCCGAAGATTTCTATGCGCATTATTACTTTTGGAGTACTGTACACCATTCGACACAGTTATAGACTTATTTATGCTAGATAACCTTTTAACTTAGCATAAATTCCCGAGTCGAATTGTGTCAATTCGGTGGGAGTGTGTCCGACAGCTACGCGAGGTCGTGGGTTCGATCCCACACGGGACGCCAATTTGTGTGATCCAAAAATTGTTGTTCCGGGTCTAGGTATACTTTGTGTCCGTGACTTTTACGTTTGGCATGTTCCAAATAGACACGGCTTGTACCCTACTGCGGGAGTCGTCATTAAAAAAAAAATATTCCAATAATATGTATTTGTTATGACAGCCAATAAATCAATGGATAATAGCGGGTGCGAGCGTCTTGCGCGTGATCGGAGTGCCGATGTTGATGTTGTGCAACGCGCAGCCGCGCGCGCACCTGCCCGTCGTGTTCCTGTGGGACTGGGAGTACATCATCATTATGATCGTCTTCGCGTTCACCAACGGATACCTCACCAACATCGTCATGATACACTCCACAAGGTATGTCATATGTATTTGTTTAAAACGACTTCTGCTCTAAGGAACAATATCTGGGTCACGTTCAAATTTCTGTATTCACTGACGGCCGATTTCAGTAACTTCTATAAAAATCTACCGTTAACTGTCTATTAACGCTAGCTAACTCTAGTAGCGAAAGTAACATTTGTGCCCTTGAAAGATATAAAACCTTTCGGGTTTTCTATCTATCGACGGTTATCAAAACGCACAAAATGTTAAAATGCAAAACATCACTTGTGTGTGATACGTCATGATTTTACATGTACATATACTTAATGTCAAAAGGGTCAATCGTAGAGAGCCCTGATTGTACCTACGTAAAGTGCTGCCACTAATATTATACATCATACTACGGGAATAGTGCAAATTATACTACATAGTATTGGGAATTAATTAATTAATATTTGAATCGTTGGTAAAATATTGTAATTAACTAAATTACATTGATTCGTTAATCGTCAGATAAAAAACGAATAGATTTGCAAAAATCTTACAATCATAATTAATTTTATATAACGGTTAATTATGAATTTCTGCTTCAATAGAAATAAGTATCATCACTGATCGAACAAAATAAATATTTTGTTTGGTTGGAAATCAGCGCGCTGCTATCTAGCTGCCCCCCCCCCCCCGAGCTACAGCGACGAAACCGGTGTAGGTTTTGTTGTTGTAGCTCAGTGAGGTCAGCTCGACATACTGCCGCATTTATACTATGTAAATTTAGGACTACATGTTTCAAAAAGGTCATAATCGCAGTAGGACCCACTATCGATTAACATTGCCATATAAAAATCACAAGTTTTTAAAAAAAAAATCGTTTTATGTGATTCTGGTACACCTATACAAACTATTATGGTTTTCTTTCCGACATTGCATTAAGTTATTATGTTATTTAGTAGTTTGTTTACGTATAGTAATAACTAATATTAGACACGTGGTTCGTGTGCTATCTATCTGACCTAGATGCAATGACTAGAGGTTATCACACGTCTAAATTACCAGATACCTATTTAATGTTCTAACGTTCTAATAGTTCCATAGGATATCGAGTAAATACTTATAATATTTTTTATTTTTAACCATTTGTCGGGTTATGCCAGTCCCCCATCCCCCTTCTTTAACCTACTCTATGTCCCCGAAACGACAACTAATTCATTTTCGGAATAGGTTTAAATAAATCCATCCAATGAATTATAAATAATCCAAACGGCTCCTTTAATAAAATAATAGACTATTGTAGTGAAATAGTTTTCCACTTTCAGATTTGGTTATATACATAGGTATGTACTAGTTTGTCCATAATTGGGTATTTGACTACTATCAAAATAAAATATTTTAAAATAACCAGGTAAAAATATGCCATAAAGTGTTTTAAAAAATATGTTCATTTATTAATTTAATGTGTTACTTAATTTATAATCATAAAGAGAAACACTGAAAGTAAATAATTTGACCTTCGAAAACGTGACGTCATATGCTAGCATTCCATACAAATTTGTACAGAGCGGCTAGTTTTTGACGTTTCTTAAAAAGAGGCTGATTTGACTTTAGTCAAATACCCTATTATGTAGCTTATGTCGTTTCCCAATCTTCAGGCCACTTTCATACCAAATATCATCAAAGTTAGCGTAGTTACTTTATCTATACTAATATTGTAAAGTCGCAGTTTGTTTGTTGGTTTGAACGCGGTAATCTCAGCAATGGTTATTATGGGATTTGATAGTTATATAGCCTCGATAAATGGGCTATCCAACAGTAAAATAATTTTTCAATTCGGACCTGTAGTTCCTGAGATTATCGCGTTCAAACAAACAAATTCTTCAGCTTTATAATATTAGTATAGATTAAATTTAATGCGGGTAATATTAGTGTAGATTGATTGATAATATCTAATAACAATGCAATTAAATGTTGATAAACTTTCGCGATTTGTACACATTATTAAAATATATATATTATAAAATTATTAAAATATATATAGTCTTCCCGTGACCACGGCCGTTGCAATACGGTCGAAACGTCGGGTAATAAACAAGGTATTTTACCTTAAATTATTCACGCGATTAAGACCCGTAATATGTATATTTTAATAACAATGCAATTTCTATTTCCTCAGGGTGGTGGAACTCCATGAGCGTGAGAAAGCGTCTTCCCTCATAGCGACGATGCTCAGCGTGGGACTGGTCGCCGGCGCAGCTGTGGGCATGTTACTTGTGCGATTACTTTAAATTCGCTTTTATTTTATTGTAGGTAGAACACGCTGGCCTCTATACCACTAGTACGCTGGACTGGCTACCCCATACAAAGAGACAGCTATTTCTTATACCAAATCGAATGAGCGTCCTGTAAACTTTTTTGATTTTTATTAAACTTTTCACCTCCCGCTCTTGACTTCTTTACATTACACCAAATGACTTCGTTATATAATTAAAAAAAAAAATAACCCTTCACCACAAATCTGAGAGACCCCGGAGTAAAATCGTTGCTTCTTTGTCAGCTTTAGGGCCTAGAACTCACAATAAAACCGCGAACCACCTATCTGGACTACGTTACTAGACCTCAAACTTTTCCATCCCTTGATGCTCGCGAGTTGAGCCCTCGCAGCGCCATCTAGTCGGTAGTTAAAGAACTATCACGGCTTTTGTAATTGCTTCGTTACAGAAAGCATAACAATAACAAAAGCCGTCAAAAGAAGTATCGGGTTCGATTCCTGAGTCTGGACTTCATATTTTTCTATCTTTCAAAAATGCTATTATTGTATTTGTAAAGTAATTGGCAAAAAAATCCTATAACTCTAAAAACAAGTGGTAGTTGATAAAGAGTTAATATATTAAATATAATTCAAACTTGATATTACAGAGTTATTTAGTGTAATGTAAAGAAGTCACGGGCGGAAGGTAATTAGTATATTACAAAACACCCTGTATACAAGTATAAAGAGATATATTGAGCGTACCAAAATCAAATAAAAGATTGTTGCTGGCGACAGCCTGTCCAGGCTACTAGTACTATAGAGCTTAGTGGTAGAATAGTAGCGGTACATGACGCATTCAAGAGAACACTCGTAGATGCATAAGTATGGCAATTAGCTTACTTTGTATTTTTTTTTTTTATAAAAGACGACTCCCGCAGTAGGGTACAAGCCCTGTATCGCAGGGGACTTCACAAACATACAAGTCACGGACACAAAGTACACCCAGACTCGGAACAACAATTTGTGGATCACACAAAGTGGTGTCCCGTGTAGGAATCAAACTCACGACCTCTTCAGTCGGACACACTCCCACCGCGCCGTTATATTACGAAGTTATTGGGTTGAAGATTAGTGATTCTGTTTATCATCTGGTACATTGCCTATTTCCTTATTTGCTGTATACCACAACCGCACCCATATAATAATGGCCCTATTTAAACATCTCACCTGCCGTCCTCATCCAAGCTGAGAATAAATATTTATAAGTTTAACGCGTTTATTTGAAGCGGCTCATTTATTGGATTTATAGCTCACGTTTTAGGTAAACCTGTACATGAAGTACGGTTCTTTTCAGGGGACTATAAACAGGATTTTTTTATTTGAAGCCATTCGAAAACTTAAAAATATTCAAGGAATTAAAAATGTGTTCTATGCTTATCTGGGTGTTCTTTAATGAAATAATAAATGCAGTCATGTACCCTATCTATTGGTATGTGAGGTGGGTAGTCGGAGAAATTAATAAATAATATAGAAAGTGTAATATTATTTAATCAACAAAGATTTTAAGGATATAAATATTTGGAGTACAGGGTTTAAGTGACATCTTAACGATAACTGAGAGCAAAGATTTATCATTGTAAAATGCTTAACTATATGTACTTATTTTATACGGTACTTTGTTTAGTACTAATGCGTTAGGTGACCGATATTTGCATTGGGTTAGCCTGAAACTGAACGTTCATTGAGCGTGCAACGTAGCGATGCGTCACGATGACTTTACATATGATGTAAAGTCTGGTGATAAGCCATAAATAGCTGATTCTTTTGATCATGACCCATTCAATTAACCTGCAAATACCTAAGTATAATGCAGGAATTGATGAGATTATTAAATTAAGTAATATAATTTAAAGAAGTCCTAATTAATTTTGAAGCACCCAGGTAAAACAAAAATAGTTTTTTATATAGAAAGCCACGATATCAGTTTTCGTTACGATATCACTTGCACCTTTTGTAGTATTACGTAAAACTATATTATATGTTATTTCGTGTTATTGTAGTAACATGTCTGTTCAGTGTATTATTCGTATACAATTTACTCTCAAATATATTGATGTCATTTTCTGCAAGAATAATAGTTATATGATTATTAAATAATTTAATAGATGTCGTGAACCAAAGTAATTAGACTTGTTGTAATAATTGTAAGTAATAAAATGTTTTGATCAGAAAAAAATAAACAACTCGGCTGCTATACAGTGTAGGTACTTGGGCTATCTCAGGGCGCCCTAATCGGTGATTGTACCATTCAAACGCACATAAGTGATTACTCCTCTGTTTAAGATCGTAAGTCAAAGCTTATAATTAATATAAAAAACTTGGCTTGTAGAAAGCGATAATTGAAAATAAATTAGTATTTTGAAAGTGAAGAAAAAATTAAGTATTTAAAAAAAAAATGCAAAATTCTAATGCTTCAAGGCTTATTACTTTCAAAATATTCATTTATTCTAATACCTTATACAGAGGCGTATCACTTATGCACGTTGGTATGGTAGACTCATCGACTAGGGTGCCTAAAACTTGACAAAGCATAGATTTGGAATTTAGAGACTTTTGGCCGGTCGTTTTGCTACTAGAGTTAGATATTTTAACTGACAGTTAACGGTATATCCCGACCGGTTGTTAATCAACTCAGATTACGCTAATATTGGGTAAACTCAAGATATACTTTGTCAAGTTTACATAAGATATTGGGCATTTAAAGAATTTACAAATATTTTATAAAATCATTTCAGTTTATTCTGGTCACCTAGTATCTGTATCGGTTTTAATAATTAAATCAATATATTTCTCGGACTACACACTCGAGGATAGCTTTAAAGAACCGTGGACAGTATTTGCTTATCAGTTAATAAATTTTGCATGACAAATGATAATTCATGCAGAATGTATTACCTATATCCGTGCGATACATATAGTATCTTTCATTTAGCATGTTTGACATTTGTATGGGATATTGTATCAAACGTGATTGTATCATTGACACGAAGATCCGAGCAAGATGTAAAACAGCATTGGATTTACATAAAATGAATGACAGAGTGAAAATAAAACGCTTATCAAAATTGTATTCTATAGTTTCCGAAAGGTTGTTCAAACAAAAATCAACAAATCAACTGTGAAATCTATTGTTATATTGACCGCCTAAACAATTTTTTCTTGCCAAGTCTTTCGGGAATTTAGCATTAATTGTTTATCTCATGTAAAATAAAAGTGTCTATGACATAAAGGGTGTATCCCACTATTCCAATTTGAAATTTACATTGCGATATGAGGAGTTTGTCGCGCACGGATTTTAAGTTGACAGGCACACAGGGATGATGTATTAGTTTCTCTTTAGATAAAACTAACTGTCTGCCCCGGCTTCGCATGGGTGTCATATCGTAGCCTTTTATACCTTGAGTTACATTATTGTAATTTTCGTAGGGATCTCTAATTTTTTGACAATAACATATAGCCTATGTTACTACCCGATAAAGTAGCTTTCTAATTATGAAAGAATTTTTAAAATCGGTCCTGCAATTTCGGAGCCTATTCAATTCAAACAAACAATCAAATCTTTCTTCTTTATAATATTAGTACCTATAGATAACTATATCAGTGATTATTATATTTTTATTTTATTTTTCTTTTTATTAAAAATCCTATCCTACCTTTAGCGCACCATATGTATTGCTAAAACGCATGCAATTAGGAAAAAACTAAAGTCCCTCAATTTCGATTTTATATATAATGGGATACACCCGGCATAAATGACATGATACTGTGAGAGCAAGTAGCTCCAAACTCCAGAGTACAAGTACACATTCCATTTTCCAAATAATTTAATGTAGTTAGTGGTTGCAATTTACTAGTGTTTATAAGAATTGTACAAAGCAGTGTTGCCTAACTACTTACACTCGGTTGTTGTTAATACAAAGTGACATCGAAAACTAATCCCGATATCGATATAAAGATAGAATCGATATTATTGACGGTATCGGTAGTTTATTTAACTTCAGCAAGTTTTCTGAATAGTTAACCAACAATAATAAGCATAGCTTAAACTGTTAAGAGTATTACAAAATTAAATAGTATCGATATTGTGATTAGTTCTGGAGATCGCCAGAGCTCACTTGCAATACATCTATCGATAAGTAGTTACGCAACACTAGTATAAAGACATCAAATTAAATGTTTAGCCACGCACATGTACCTAAGTGTGTAGAAAGTACAGAATATAACGATATATATTATATTTACATACATGCAATTATGAATATAATGTAGTTAAATATTTAGTTACCAATTACCTTTTTTATAGTTTTTTTGTACATTAAGTTTAGTTAATAATTACTATTAATTTAAGTTTGACTTTATTTATAGAAGATAAGGAAAACGTGTGTCCTTTGGATTCACTATTTGTTTTTTTTTTACAAAAGATTATTAGTTTGAGGATAGCCTCGGAGTTGGACTTGCTTCAGCCATTTTAAAAAATATTTTACTTAAATCGTTGATGTTGCTATAAAATCGACATGATACTATCAACCTAGGGTTACAATATTTTCTTTACACGTTTCTACAGAGTACAGTAGTGTATGGCTGAATAAGATCCAACTTGTAGTTATAAGAATTAAAAAAGGTGGAATCACGCCTCTAGTAGATAAAAAAATATGCCTATATTAGGCGAAAAATTTATACGCGACAACCATTTAGTCCAAAAATCAAACCATTACTTTATTAAAAATATATAAGTAAATAACATAAAATCTTAAAAAAAACGACACAATAATGAGTAAGTCACAATAAAAAGTAATGCAAATAAAAATCAGCTTTGCTTACGGCAATAAATGATTATAATAAAACATCGTAGCGCACGTCAATGTGTTATACTTAGTATTTAGTGGGTAGTACATGTACTCACGGTTTTAATCGCCACGCACTTATATATTGGAAAGTGCAAGATGGACAGCGGTACCATCACTCATTGATTGTACGACTCCCGATTATAAATATAAAGAACTATCTACTTCGCTGTTGTACTTGTTGATTTTTAAAGTCTTTGTGCTGATGTATAAACTACATAAAGATTCTTAAAAATCCGTTCAATAGCTTTTGTGTGAAAGAGCAAATATCCTTTCATCCGATTTTCGGATTTATAATATTAGTAGGATACAGAAAGAATGCATTCGAAAATTCTGTACAGTGTATGGACCAAAGAATTTATGAACTAACTGGAATGCTTACGGGGCTAACGTAAAAAATATAAAGGGTGCCTTATTTTCAAGTGCATTAAGATATTTAAGTAAAACAAAAGTGGAAAACTTTCGTAACGAGAAACGACAAATGGTGCATGCATCCCTTTCTTGCAACTACCAGGTCACATTAGTAGAAAGAGCAAAGACTCCCTGTTTGAACCTGTTCTAACGTTTTTGCTTTTACGTAAGCATTCCAGTTAGGTATATAAGTTCTTTGATCTAGACCCAACTAGGGATCTAGAACATGAGCCACTTCCTAGGCTCATTGGCGGCTCAGTTTTACCGTGACGGTTCGTAAACTTATTTATTATTTAGAAAAAACAAATAACTATGACGAATGTTATCTGTTCTATGAATGTATTTTATTATTTTGATGCAATTTATTTTTAGCAAATGTGTTGATCTCATAGCGAAAATCAAATACATAATATTAATTAAGTTTAGATATTTATAAAACTATTATAATTTTTTTTACTAAGCGTTTTGTACCTGAGTACCTTTATTTTTTGTATCTTGGGAATGCGTAAATAGAAAATGTATTGAATTATTTATAAATATTATTTAAGAATCAGTATATTCTTTGTTCAATATGCCCATATTGTAAGGCTAATTAGTTTTATGGCGTTTAAGGCCCATTGCCATGTACATTGATCAGCGCCTGTGCACAAAGATAACTCCAAATTGTTTTACTTTAAGGTTTTCAGCACATCTGACCAAGGGTGCGTCCGACGTATCTGTTTAGAATGGTCGAAGTGCTAACACATAATTGTTTGAGTGTGTAAGGTTGAACATTTTATTACTCACTTGTCCGATCTGCCGTTACGCAACTGATGATCGACGTATCATCCCTAATATACTAGAGCCCTAAAAATACCTACACGTAAAAGGCTTTGACGGATGTGCTTTAAGTGGCGCGATGTCCAATATACCTGCGATATGACGTCCTTGAACGCAAACAAGGTTTATCAGCGTATGACGTTATTTCTAAGGTTCACAAGTTTTTGCTTTACGTTGGGTGATAATCCTAGGGTGTAGTCGTTTAATATACGAAAATGTTCAACAACAAAAATTAGAGAATGTGATAACTATAGAATTAAAAAAATATGCAACACTATTTGGGTATCGTTTATTCTTGAACTTTTACGCTGTATTTGTTAAGGTTTCTACACACTATAGCCGCCAGCCCGGCGGATTATGCCACCGACTTTTTTCCGTACAATTGGCGCAAAAGAAAGCCTGCGACCTACCTGCCTGCCGCCGCCGGGTCATCGCCTCTGGTGTGTAAATACCGTTAATCTGCTGATGTTGTTACCATATTTCGATCTATAGTCGAGTTGAATTTGTTCGAAGAGTGCCCTAACTATTATGGTGTTATTTAATCGTCTTTAATGTGTAGTTTGTGTCACAATTACGACCGCTGTAGATATGCATCAAGTCCACCACGCAGCAGTCGGTATATTATGTACTCAATTAGACAGTTTCTATGTGATAATTTGTTAATGAATGAATTTAAATACATTATTTATGTGAACCTAAAGTACTTTTATTTTCATTACTAGCTGTCCCGCGCAACTTCGTATGCGTAAATTTCCCCCGTTTTTGCAACATTACTGGTGGCTGCTCCGCTCCTATTAGTCGTAGCGCGATGTTATATAGCCTTCCTTGATAAATGGGCTATCCGTCAAAAAAATATTTTTTCAAATCGGACCAGTAGTTCCTGAGATTAGCGCGTTTAAAAACAAACAAACTCTTCCGCTTTATAATATTAGTATAGATAATGGCAATCAGATACAAGGATACAAGTTGCAACCTGAGTTAACTTACATTCGTAGTCAAAAGAACGTGATACACAGAAAACAGCGACGGATCTGTCCAGGCGGTCAATTCACGTATTTAAAGCAGTGCAGTTGCAGTTAAGTTTCGATTAAAACAGCTATTTTTGTATTCTTGTAACTTTGGGATCGATCTCAAATACGCTTGCGTAAAGTATGCTCTAGAGAACGCAATAACGACATTCTCTACGTACGTTTTTAAGATCGAGCCCAAAGTTACAAGAATACGAAAATGGCAGTTTTAATCGAAACTTAACTGCAACTGCACTGCTTTAAATACGTGAATTGACTCGCTGAGAGGCTTTATAGTACTAGAAAGCTGGACTGGCTATCCCGTACAAAGTGACAGAAATTTCAAATAACGAATCGAATGACCGTCATGTAATTTTTTTTGACACATAAGACAAATGGCCGTTGTTATTATCCGTTGTTACACAAGTATAGACTTCCATTTGATATTGTCAAATAATATCAAAGACCGTCTAAATATCAAAATCAACGTACTAGTATTATCTGTAGTCTGTCCAGCGTACTACAGTTGGATCAACGTAACTAGGCCGGACTGAAGTAGTTGCGCAGATGCATTTTTTGGAAGTAAGTGGTGACAGGAAGCGGGGGGCGGGGGCGGTAACTGAACCAAGAGAATTAGAGATGCGATTACGCATTACATTGTCATAATTAGTATTACTAACTTATGTTTTTTTGTGATTAATTTCGTAAAGAAATCGTTTTTCAAAGTTTCTTTAATATTTACTGTAACTGTTCTAAATTTAAACTTTTATGAACTCATTTAAATAGTGAGGTCAGTGATGCTGAGGTACTCAAGAATCCCCCCTCTCCAAACCGAAATCCTTAATCCGCCCATAGACGGAGCATGTAACTTTTGTTTAATGGTCCACCATCTATGCTCAGACCGGATAATGGACAACATGATGTAGCTGCAAGCAAACATACGTCCTAATAGGAATAAAAGGAAGCCATATTTAAAAAAAAACATCCATTAATCAGTCAGTCCGTTTAATAAATTATGTCATGTAAAAAATCAATCACAATTTTAGACAAATCTAAATGAGAATGATAGTAATATAAACAATTATTATACCTTATACAAAGCGATTACTCGTTACAAATGTTTAACGTTCATAGATCCAGGCACCATTGATATACTAATTAAACAACAAATAAAATCATTTGAACAAATATCCAATATGACACATATTACACTACTACATACACACTTACCAAAGGTGAAAAAAAAAAGTGGTTATATTTATTTAAAATTAAGACCTCCCTGTAACTATTAAAGCGTTTCTTAAATAATAATAATTAGCTATACTATAATTACTTAATTAGTATTATTTTCAAGAGTCTCTAATGGCCTAAAAGTCTGCCAAGACCGATAATGGAGTAGCTGCCTGATGGTGAGAAAAATTGTTTGTTACTACTTACTCGGGTACAAGTAACAATATATCAATTTATGGCTCTTATAGCGGTAACAAAGCGCGGTAAAGAGCGATTTTATAAAGTCGTAAAGGCAGTCTAACCTAAGCGAGGTTATCGAAGCTAGTATCTCGGTGCTTGTGGCTCTGAAAGCAATTAAATATTCAACACTAAAGTGTCACGTGTGAACACTTTAACGCCGAAAGTGTAATCGGTCTTGAGTCGTAATCGAGAGGTCAACACTGCGCTTAAAGACAAGAAAAATAACGCTATTTCTATTGGATATTTATTCAAACACATGTCTCTACATTTGACAACAATATGAGCAACGCGACGCCAACAACATCGATGAGCACAATAAAAATATATCTGTTTTAACTCTATGATGGTCTTTTCGCCAGTCCCTATAATCTATCGATATCGATATAATGATAACTCCTGATAATTTTAGGGAATGGGGTAAACAGGGTTGTGCAAATATATTAAGTCGTATACATATTAAAACGACACAATAAAATCACTACTACAGACTATTGAGACAATACAATATTCAATTTCTAAAATATTAGATCACAAATTGCGGAAAATTATATTAAGACATGTTTGTGGGGGAGATATATAGTACCTATATGTTAGCAGACAAGATTCGCTAGATTTATTTTATAACTAATGGGAGTATAAAATCCATTTGTTTGGTCAAGTTTTACTGGCAATAAACACTTTAATCACTATACGAATTTGGGTAGAAGACTACAATGAGCACTAATTAGTTCATAAATTTATAATCATCAAAATAAATCCTGAAAGTTAATGATTTCATTATAGACAATTATGACTTCATAAATTTGTATGCCATACAAATTAGTCTGATTGTTCTGATGTTTTATAAAAAGAGATTGTTTTAATTGATAGTCCTTAACCATAATAATCAATAATGCTACTGCTCCACCTGCGTCTTAACGTGTAAATTAGCACGTTATTTATGACGTTACGTACATGTGGCCAACTTTCTAAAGTGTTTCTTATTTTTTTCTTCTTAGTTTTATTAAAATCCCATAATTAACAAGTCCTGGGACATTAACATCAACGTTAACGTTCACACAGGTGGAGTAGCATTGGAGGTATAAAACTTTTGCAACATGACTTAAAGTTTAAATTAATTGTTTTTCTTTAGAGTTGGGTTTAACGTGATTGTTGGGCATATGTTTATATGTATGTCGTGCAATGTAGTCCTAAATTGCTACAGATAAGATAAAACTACAGTCATTAGTAGTACTTGTCGGTTTATATATGTCTAGGTACCTATACCATTTAACATAGCGAGAGCATTGCGGCATAGCTGACCTATATTATTAAGATATGTACAATTCAACACTCCTATAAAAATATATATTATTTATGAATACCATAGCTCACGAATTTTTATTTAACTCTCTTACTTGAAAATAAATGGCCGCATTAAAAATATACTTTTAATTTTACAGAACCTGGATGACGACGAAACGACGTTTTCTAAAAATGAAACCTAGCTAGATCGATTTATCGCCCCCAAAACCCCCTACTAAATTTCATGAAAATCGTTGTAGCCGTTGCCGAGATTCAGATTATATATAATATACATTTATATAAATATATATATATACAAGAATTGCTCGTTTAAAAGTATTAGATGTTCTTTATAATTTATCACTTGCTCTCCTAAATGAGCAAAGATGTGCGCTATTGAAAAATAATAAATTGCATAAACTTCGCTGTACCATTGAGAGCAGTTGCCTAACTATCGATAGGGTACTATATACTATCGTGTGCTTGAAAACTAGACAATATCAAAGGGTTGCGATATTATTGGAATAATTAATACTATTGATACCATACATAGATTTACTGATAATAATATACGAACATCAATAGTACGCCTACGTCATGCGATTGACACCATCCATAGTAAGTATGAATAAATTTAATAATATTGATAATGTAACACTAGAGGTCTTATAATAAAGTACTCGTGTACATATATACATATGTAACATATGTGAGTGCTATGATATTCATAGAGATAAATTACATGAAGACACTACAGTCGTAAACATTCCGATAAAACATATTTACGTAAATAAAAATATTTGCGAGAATTTTAAACTAATGATAACTATCTCCCGCATTTTCAAAGTTATAATAATATCTTAAGAGAACTCGCACAACGTCATCTGATACCAAACTAAGCAGTACTATGCCAACCCGGCAACTGATAAACAAACTTATATATTTCTAAATACATACATATTATAGATAAATTACATCCAGACAGAATAAACCATCGTGCTCATCACACAAAGTTTTATCCTAGGTGGGAACCGAACTTACGACCTCCGGCTTAGCAGTCAGGGTAGACCACCACTAGACCAATAGGCCAGTCAAGCCATGTTTCGTAGATAAATCACATTTTATTTAACTAGTCTTTTTCCGTAGCTTTGCCTGTGTTAATATGAAAACCGTTCGCGTCATGAGCAAAAGCGTAAATAGGAGCAAATGTATCAAGGAAAAATAAATATGAAGCAAATCACCGAATGCATTGTCAATATCAATGGTGTTTTTTAAGCTAGGACAACGTTTTATACACTAAAACCTTCCCAGAAAAATATGCAGTCGAATAGCGTAACCTAATCTAAATCGGGTCACTAGCTTTCGAGAAAATCGCGAACATACATACGGGTCAAACAGATCTACCTACCTTTTTTGAAAGCGGTAAAAAAACGTAGATCCAGTGTCCAGTTGGCTGACAGGGCGCAGACCTTGGTCGCTGCTATCGACAGAAAGTTTTCAGAGACCCTTAGATGGTTCTCTGTTTGACCCGTATTTTGATTTTCTCAAAAACTATTAACTATATTATAATAGACGTTTTGCTAATTGCCTGCATATTTTTCTAGAAAAGTTGTAATATATAAAACGCTATCCTAGATTATAGCACACCAGAGCTATAGACATAGAATAAGTCAGTGAAATTAATATGAAGCAATTTCCATTTTTTTTTAATCAGAAATATGTAGTAAATATTTTATTAAAGTTCAATTAATGAGAAACGCTGCCAACATTATTTTAAACAAATTCAAAATTTTGTTTTTTGAATTCCCGACGCAAATAGAGAGCTGTGTAAATGGTAACGTGTTTATCTGTATGTCTGTTTAAGGCATAGTAACGTTCAAAAGGGTGAACGGATTTTGACATTGGCTTGTATATAATATGGCATAGACGAGAGGATACACATAGGAGGACATAGGAGGAGAGTGCCAAAAAATGCAAGCATTTTATAATTTTTTTTATATTTCATTACATTAGTGGAGTCTGTCAGCTGGACGGACTCCTTAGCGTTTGGTTGTATATATAGAGAAAATGCTTTTTACAACTTTAAAAATAGTTTTCTAATAGTGTATTCATTCAAAATAAGTTTTATGTTAGTCCTACGCGTCAGTCATGCGTTAAAGTTGTATTCATTAGTCTGCTCAATCTGCGCGTCCCATCGACTATTCCCGATGGTACGGAAATACGATACGACTTGAGAGTGATTGGGCGCAGGACCGACGGTTTAACAATCTCTCCGAGGTACGGAGGAGTACAACAATGTTCGGTAACGGTCATCCATCTATGGACCGACAGTGGTAATGTTGCATAACCTCGCACTTATTTCGATCTGAGATATCGCTTACTGAGTCAGGGAGTGTTTTACTATAAAGCTAGTAGGGTAATCAGGATGGTTTAGTTTGATGAAACTCTATAAAGATAATGGGGTTTTTAATGTGTAGGTACACATTAGCTTGTTTTATTATATAGATTTGGATGCGGATTTCTCATATCAAAGCTGGTATACATCCCAGCTTTTATTATAATACTCTCGGGATTTAATCGTGAAAGTTTCAAAACAATTACCGCCTTTACTTTAAAAAAAATAAAATAAACAGCTCTTTATTGCTATTAGAAATATAAACTTGTTTGTATTTCTACTGATTCCACTAATTCTCTCAATATATAATACCTATACGCATACTATAACGATTGCGAACTGAACAGTTATGTGATAACTACTCTCGATGTATTTAAAGCAACGTGCGACTTTGTTGTAATAATCTATTTCTTAAGGGTCTGTGCAAGAATTCTGTGCCATCCACACGATAGTGACTTGCGTACGCTACAAGCTACGCGCACAATATTATTTGCACAAACCGGATGGTGCAAATGTTTCCGCATTTATATTGTTCTTTCTTCATGTATGTGAAGAAATAACAATATAAATGCGCTCATGTTTGCACCATAACTTAATTGTGCAAATCAATTTGTACAAACTAGCGTTTTATGCAAGCCATTTGTGTGGTATACCGTTTTGCAGTGTTAACGCACATGTTTGCTTGTACAAACAAGAATTTGTGCATATAACATTGTGCATGTAGCTGGGCCCTAAGTCATATTTGACTTTTTTATTTTTATTCATTGTACATATTTTAGAGTTAATTTAGCTATGAAAGCGTAATAGATAGAAATACGTATAAATTTAAATGTAGTAGGGAAAAATTCGTCTCAGGCGGGACTTGAACCCGCGACCTTACGGGTACCGGCCCTAAGTCGTTACCAACTTTAGCACCGAGTCATGTCCGCCAAAGTCGAATTTAGCCTTCACATGATACGATTTTATGGCAATCGAAATATTTGAAACGAAACGAAATATTGGAAACTGATACAGTTTTAGAAAAAAAATGAAACAGTTTTCCAGATGAGCGTGTGTATATTTATGTTCCTTTCTTCTACATTGTAGACATGAGTGAATAATCCTTGTCTTTACAAACCCTCAAATTAAGCGCACAAAGTATAAGTGGACTAGAAATAACAATTTGTCGTCCACATAAAGAGAACGCCACTCGCGGGAACTAAAAGGCACATTCTGGTTAAGTGTTGGATCCAGGATGGAGAGACATAACCCCCCTAAAGTATCTTAGTCCTCCTGTGCATTTATGCTTTTCTTTGATAAAATCTACCTTCAGCGAGTTCAAGTGCCAATAACTTTGAAAACAAAATCCTAGATCATTATTTTTTCTTTAACTTATTTTTTTTTTAAATCTAATTATCAACAACGCTGCTAAGTTTCACTTTAAAATATAAACCATTGAACCTATTATTACAACATACTAATGCAGTTTAAAAATTAAAATAAAGATATACAATTGTATGTTAGAATTGGAGTATAGTTTGCACAACCCTGCACCATTATGTGGGCGAGTACAACAGTTCATTGGGTGGCGGCGAGTCACCTGTTCCGTTGTGTCACAACTTCAGCTCCCTGACGAACAAACCTGAACATCCCGTTCGATATTGCCACTACAGGAGAGAATAACCGCAGCGGGTATTCGCTGGAAAGGAAAAAAATATCACATTAATATATCAACTAGCTGTCCCGCGCAACTTCGTCTGCGTAAATTTTCCCCTTTTTTTATAATCCTATGTTACTTCTAATACCTCCAAGAATATGTGTACAAAGTTTCATGATGATCGGTTGAGTAGTTTTCGCGTGAAAGCGTAACAAACAAACTTACATTCACATTTATATATTAGTAGGGATTTACATATAATCAATTTGTATAAAAATCAATTGCTGTTCACGTTACACGATACAGTTAGCAACTCTACTTTGCCCCCCAAAAATGCGCTCAATCTAATATATAAAATTCTCGTGTCACAGTTTTCGTTGCCATACTCCTCAGAAACGGCTTGACCGATTTTGATGAAATTTTGTGTGCATATTGGGTAGGTCTGAGAATCGGACAACATCTATTTTTCATCCCCCTAAGAGGATGTTTGTTTGTTTGAACGCGATAATCTCAGGAACTACTGGGCTGCACTGAAAAAATATTTTATTGTTGGATAGCCCATTTATCGAGGAAGGCTATAGGTTATAACATCACGCTACGACCAATAGGAGCGGAGCAGCAATGAAAAATGTTGTAAAAAAAAAAGGGAAAATTTACGCAGACGAAGTTGCGCGGGTCAGCTAGTATTATTATAAAATTCATTTATCTACGTTATGCCTCCGTGTTTGGGTTACAGAAATACAAACGTGTAACAAATTTTAACCCATTCGATTCCGTAGATTCGGAGCAAATTGGCTGTGACAGACGGACAGGCTCAACACGAGTGATTGTAGATTGTATATGGATTCTATTTTTTCCTTTTGAGGTACGAAACCCTTAAAATAATCTATAATAATAATATCGATAAACTATTATCGATTTCAACAAATTTCCTCCAATTTAGACATGTTAGTTTGACATCAGCCTCAGAGCCTAAAAAGTTAAATAGTATTTCTACATTCAGGATGTTACTTACCTTCCAATAACAGGAGACGCCTCGTTGCCACTCAGTATGAATACCGGGAAAAATATAGAGAACACGCAACCACTGGAACAGATATTATTGGTTCTTTAAAACATTTATTTAAATAAATCTTGCATTTAAACTAGCTTTTGCCCGCGGCTCCGCCCGCGTGGATGTCGGTTATCGCGATAAAAACTATCCTATGTCCTTCCCCGGGACTCAAACTATCTCCATTCCAAATTTCATCTAAATCGGTTTAGCTGTTTGAGCATTAAAGCGTAACAGACAGATTTATAATATTAGTATGGATTAACTTTTCCCTCCCCCTATTCCCAGGGTTCGCCAGCATTATGTTTGATTTGTTTAACTATACGCTAATCTGATGACTAAACTACATATAGGCATAAAGTTTAATAAAACCTGTCTGTAGGTTTTGCGTTACAGAGCCACAAACTTCCATCGAACCATCAACACAAACTTTGTTATCCGAAATACTTTGAACTTGGTGTAAGGCACTTGTCCAACCAACGGCGAGAAAGCGAGCAACTATAAGCGATTTTCTCACTCAATAGACAGAGAGAGAGAGAGAGAGAGCGATAGATACTGTGTGTTCTGGGTATTAGGGTTCAAATTAGCACGAGATTTTATGATGTAGTGAAACACATCCGTTCTTCACGATATTTATTAGCAACTAAAATCACAAATTGCATACAGCTGTTTATATAACTGATGTTTGGATTAATTGTATGGAAACGCTTGAACATAAGCCGCCCACCAAAGAACCTATGGTTCTTTTAAAAGAGATTAACAAGTATCATGCAAAATTGTACTTAATAAGCAAATGAATATAAAACAAACAAAAATATTATCAACAAATGATGGGAGGACAACTACGATGTTAAATAATATAACAAAGTCTTAATCTGTAGTAGTATCTATAGGAAGGGCGCATAACTTCGTGATACATCGCTTTGTCAAGTTATCTCCACTTTTAACGGTGTACACCCTGGTATAACCATCCGGACCGGGATGTTTCTCAGTCACACGTCCCATGAGCCATTTGCCTGGAGGAAGGTTATCTTGTTTAATTAATACAATATCGCCAATGCTAAACTCTTCTTTCCGTTTTAACCATTTAGGCCTCTGCTGGAGTCTGGTCAGGTATTCCCTTTGCCATCGTGTCCAGAAATCATTTAATAATTTCCTTGTGTACTGCCATCGCGTTAAGTTGCTTACCTTAGCATGTGTCATATTGCAGTCTGGTACTATGATTGGTGGTTCGGTTATCAAAAAGTAACCGGGTGTTAGTGCCTCCGTGTTGTCATCGTCCGTCGGACATAATGGACGGGAGTTTAAGCATGCTTCGATTTCGCAGAGAATCGTTGTCAACTCTTCATATGTCAGGTTGGTAGTGAGTATCCTTTTTAGATGAAATTTTATAGACTTGACTCCGGCCTCCCAAAGTCCTCCAAATGTCGGTGAATAAGCTGGTATAAAGTGCCATTGAGTGCCATCGTTCGCTAGTAAGTCAGCTATTTCTGCATCTAACCAGGCCCGCTTCCTTCCAAGCTTCTGCCAATTCCTTATTGGCACCGATAAAATTTCGTCCTTGATCACTCCAAATATTTGTGCATTTACCTCTGCGTGCGCAAAATCTTTTGAAAGCGCCTGTAAATGCAGCTGAACTGAGGTCGCCGACTAGCTCCAAATGAATGGCTTTCGTGGACATACATACAAAAATAGCTATGTATGCCTTGTTGGTTCGAGCTTCTCTGCCTTTAGTCGTTAGTATCGGAATCGGTCCAGCGAAGTCGACACCTGAATTTAAGAAAGCTCGCGCAGGTCTCACTCGCACTCTCGGTAAGTCACCCATTACTTGTGTTCTCACTTTAGCCCTCAATTTAGCACATACTAAGCAACGGTGAACGTATTGTTTAACCAAGGCCTTTGCCCGTAGAATCCAGTACTTAGATCTCAGATAAGTAAGCATCAATTGCGGTCCCCCGCGCAGTGTCTTCACGTGAGCTTCTGCTATGATGAGAACGGTAAGTTTAGTATTACGACCAAGAATTATTGGGTGCTTACTTTCATCGTCTAGCTCCGAGTTTCGTAGGCGACCACCTACCCGTAGAACGTCATCTTCATCAAGGTAAGGATCGACGAATTTTATTTTGCTTAATCTTTTAACTGTTTTCTTTAATTTCAGTCTATATATCTCTTCTTCAAATTCTTCCTCTTGAGCTCTTTTTATACATATTTGCAAAGATAGATGTAGTTCTTCAGTTGTCATAACCGTATCCAGGTTATAACTTAATTCTTTTTGTTTCAGGAATCTTCGGCAGTATACGATTGTTATTAGCAGTTCTGTTAATGTATCAAAATTGACAAATAGTGAATTTAATTTACTTTCTTCATCATCTTCATTGCTTGTTATCTTTAGTACTTTCATAGTGTTCCTTTTCTTTTCTAACTCGATTGGTATTATGTTTGGTTTAGTGAACTGTATCTTCGGTTGCAGTAACCAATGTGGTCCATTCCACCACAGGTCGCATCCTTTTAGGTTTGCTATCGTTAGATTGGACGTGATGCCACTGATTATAGTTTAGATTGGTTGTGATCTCAACAACGCGGTTGGCTACAAACGGTTTTCATCTGTTCGGATCGCCAAATAACCAGGCAAGTACAATTGACGAATCTGTCCAAGCATAGGTCTGTGATGTAGGGATTCTCATGGCTTTTCCTATTTGGTTTAGTAGCCTAGATAACAGCAAAGCTCCGCATAGTTCTAGTCGAGGTTACGATATGGTTTTTAATGGAGCTACTCTTGTTTTTGCAGCAATTATCGAGGTTTTGACAGTTCCATTCGGATTCTTAACACGGCAATAGACGACCGCACCGTATGCCTGCACAGATGCATCACTGAATCCATGGATTTCGATTTCATTTCTGTTTGCATTGAATGTGCCTATCCATCTGTTTATAAAAAATCCATTGGCATTTTCAAGGTCTGCTCGTATTGTAGTCCATCTGTCCACTAATGTCGGGTTCAAGGTTTCATCCCAATCAACTTTTTCTAACCAAAGCTGCTGGATAAGAATCTTGGCCATAACGAGACAGGGCGCAATCCAGCCAAGTGGGTCGAACAGCTTTTGAATATCGGAGAGGATGCTTCGCTTTCGTGATGACGCCGATAGAAGGTAAGTTTAATTTGTATTCTAGACGATCTTTGCCTAAATTCCACTGTATACCCAGTGCCTTAACTACTCCATCAATGTTCAATTCCAGGAGTGCATTGGAGGTTCTCTCGCTTGGATCTATGGTTTCCATGAAGTCGCGACTGTTAGATGACCATTTTTTCAACTGGAAGCCACCTAGGTGCAGTATCCTTTTCAAAGCTTGACTGATTCTGATGGCTTGATCCAGATTAACACAACCGGACATGACATCGTCAACAAACATATCCTCCCGTAATATTCTGGCCGCTTCGGGATATTGGTCACCTTCATCATCAGCTAATTGTAGTAAGGTTCTCACGGCGAGATATGGCGCTGAAGCAGTTCCAAAGGTAACGGTCAAGAGTCGGTATTATTTCATAGGTTTAGCAGGGTTGTTTCTCCATAGGATCCTCTGAAAGTCTGTATGTGCCTTATCAGTCCATATCATTCTGTACATTTTCTCTATATCGGAAACAAAGCAAACAGCGTGAGTTCGCCATCTTATGATCAAGCTTCTCAAATCATTTTGCAAAACTGGACCTGACAAGAGTTCATCGTTCAAGGATATGCCATTGCTGCCCTTGCCTGACGCGTCAAACACTACACGAGTCTTCGTGGTCTCTTTGTCACTTCGTATCACCGCGTGATGAGGTAAGTACACGGCTTTATTTTTTATTTCTTCTACAGGTACTTCTTCCATATGCTTCATTTGTATGTATTCTTCCATAACCTTTGTATATTTTTGTTTAAGTTCATTATTTTTCTCAAATTTTCTTTCCAGCTGCTCTAATCTTCTCTTTGCTACTTCGCGAGTGTTTCCCAGGTGACCTGGGGTGATCTGTGGCAAATGGTAGCTTGACAACATATTTTCCATCATTATCCCGCTTGTGAGTTTCTTTATATATACTTTCGCATTGCTGTTCTTTTAAGGTGAGTGTTCTTTTAGTATCTAAATCAACTTCCCATATTGTTTTTAATAAATCATCCATATTAACTTCTTGCTTGTAAACTTGTATTGCCTTATCATTCTTATTTCCCGAGGTCCCACCCATGACAATCCAACCCAAGTGAGTATTTTGGGCGCATGGGGAACCGGGTACTCCCATAACGAGTCCTTGTTTCAGAATTGCTGCGTACTCATTTACGCCTAATAGCAGATCTACTGTTCCCGATGCAAAATAGTTTTCATCTGCTAGTTGAATGGTACATGTGGCCAATCAGTCTCCTTAATAATGGTTGAAGGTACATTTGCGGTTAAGTGTTTTGTCATCACATAGGCTTTGATAGGTAGTTTGAAGTTGGTTTCCCACCGTGATAACAATTCAAATTCGACTTCATGCTTGATTTTAACCTTCAACGCTTCCATTCCTGAGACGACTGCGTTTACAGGTGATTTGTTTAATTTCAGAATCTGAGTTGCCTTCTCACTAATAAAACATGCTTGAGATCCTGAATCTATGAGCGCCTTAGCGACAGTAGTGGTTCCTTGATCATTACTTAAAATAACTACTGCAGTGGCCAATAGCGCAATTTTCTGCCCGGAGATATGATTAGACACAACCATTGCTTGGTATACCTTCTCTTCTTCTACATCTGCTTGAGATGAGGCCGGTTGGTTAGAATCTTCGA
Organism: Herminia tarsipennalis; assembly: GCA_945859575.2. NCBI lineage: Eukaryota > Metazoa > Arthropoda > Insecta > Lepidoptera > Erebidae > Herminia > Herminia tarsipennalis. The sequence goes on along the minus strand of OX243834.2, from coordinate 22,572,699 downwards.
GGGTGGTTGACTCATCTACGTTCCTTGATTGATGCAGAAGTGTATGGTGTCGTTTCTTACAAATGCGGCAGGACATCGGCATACGGCACTTGAAAACCGAATGTCCCACTGCCAGGCAGTTGAAACAGAGTTTGTTTGTTTTGACGTGTTCTCTTCGTCCATTGATTGTCATTTTGTTGAACTTGTTGCAGTGACACAGTATATGCACCTCCTTACACAAAGCACATATTTTCTTCCGTTCATTTTCAGAGGCGGTGACGTGAAAGACACGCTCTTTGGTAGTCTTGTTAGTAGGGGCAGGATTCACAAGTTCGAGTGTCCGAAATGTAGCTTCTAAAAACTCACGTAAGTCTTTCCAGGTGGATAGTTCGTCTGATTTCACCGAGTAAGCAGCCTGTTCCCACTCTTTATGTGACTCTGGGTCCAACTTCTGTACAACAAGTCTCCTAATATGCACAGGTATAAATCTTCTTGCAGGAAAAATTCTTCATTGACGAAATATGGCATCACTGCACGTTGTTCCCGCGTGGTACATTTGAGTAAGTCATAATGTGCCTTCTTGTACGTACTCCAATAATCTTCAATTGTATCAATTCGAGCTTGTAAATAATACGGTTTTGATAATCTTTCTTTTGGGCATTTTTTCAGGTTTTGTTGAATTTTCTGAAGTAAGGCGGTTGTGTTCAAGTACACTTATTGCTTGATCTGCTTGTGACGTCATTGTGTAGTCTTGAAGTTATTTTACTTCCGAACCACTTGATTATACGAAGATAAACTTTTTATAAATCGTACTAATTAGTTTGCGTAAACGACTTCACTCGGCCGTTTGCTTATCGCTCAGGAATGTGTCGTCCTATTGTTCTCGCGCCCGCGCCGGCCGGGAGCAGGTAGCCGGTCCATCGGAGTTGCGTATAATTCGGCTCGATATTCGACCATATGTTCTGGTTATTAGGGTTCAAATTAGCACGAGATTTTATGATGTAGTGAAACACGTCCGTTCTTCACGATATTTATTAGCAACTAAAATCACAAATTGCATACAGCTGTTTATATAACTGATGTTTGGATTAATTGTATGGAAACGCTTTAACACTGTGTAAACAAAAGAGAAAGGTACTTGTGTTTTTCACACTGCCGAGAACTCTCCCTATACAGTGTCTCTTTTGTTAACATGGGATATAATAGGTGTAGAAATCTATTGTACGTTTCTTGAGTGACAAAATAGTTGATAGTTGCCCGCTACTCGCCGGCGGTGGGACAAGTGCTTTAAGGTGTATATATATATTAGTTAAAAAAAAGAAAATAACGCGGTTTTTTAGTGGGTGCAAACCCCACACTACCTCCACCGTCTTATCCGAACGGTGGGGGTGCTCGTAAGGATTTTTTCCCGCAACACCAAAAAAAAAGGAGTAGGTTCACGTCGGTAGTTGCCGGCCTAGATTCGAACCCACGACCTCACGATTGCGAGACCGCCTTAGCCATAAGGCTTTAAAAATGCATTATCTATCGCGTTAATCCCCATATTCATAAAATCATTAACATCCGTTACTGCGTCATTTAGTACGTACTACAAGTTCGGTACACTAATTAGTAACAGATAACCTTGTTTACTAGAACAAAGAGTAACCGTAGTAAAGCATTATGTAACGTAAACAATGTAAATAATCATTAGTACATTTATTGTTAGCAAGCTCAATTACAAATTCCATCTATCTAAATAGATAAGATATATGTGACGAAAACATTTTACAAATAATTATTATTAACGATAATACCGTGAAGAACTATTAACTTACAACAATCATATTTCATTAATAAATGCGTCTTATCACTTAATTATTTATTATAAGTTAGCAATAATGTTTCTTAAAAAATCAGAAATATTTATAGATAAATGCTCGTCCCGGTTTGGTACAAAAAGTGAGGTAAAGTCAACATTTTTATTCATATTTCGTATTCATATGATCCCCCTCCCGCGGGGATACTACTGAGTAAATCAGCATCCACTATCATTTGTATGTATAAATAAAATATACATTCGCTTCTCGTAGAATTTCCCAAACATATTGATGTAAGCCTCGTTCAGATTCTTATAATTAACTCGGTCTTGCACCATTCATTCGTAGGTAGGTATTTACATTACATTAATAATTATGTGCATTAATATCTTATGATTTTACATACAAGCTGTCGGTGTTATCGAAAGTAACTTTGACCCCTTTTTAGTCCCCTTATCTTAGTTCACGTGTCCTACGTATAAGCTACCCACCTACCAAATTTTAGCACTTTTGTTTCCCTAGTTATCGAGAGTGGATGAGATAGTAATCTTTCGCTATTATTTATTACTAGCTGTGCCCGCGACTTCGTGCTCGTGAAGTTGCAGAATTGCTCTCTTCCTATAGTCGTTAGCGATGGTAAAAAGCCTAAGTTACTCCTTACATCTTCAGCTGTCTGACAGTGACAGTCCCGTCAAAATCCATCCAGCTGTTTCGAAAATTACCCGGAACAAAGAGGACAGACAGACAAACAAAAAAAAATGTGTTTTTGTTATAAGTACCAGCCGTGTGGCACCTGCTATAGAATAGTACCATCCCATCTCTTCCCGTGGGTGTCGTCAAGGCGACTAAGGGATTTCACATCGGAGGACGGGCAGCAGCGTCCTCTGCGCACTTTGAAGCCTTACTGCGATCGCCAACGCCCTCGCCAAGCGTGGCGATTATGGCAATTACCTCTAGGATCTATAATAAGTAGAATCCACTGGGGAGACCCGTGCCCAGCAGTGGGACAGTATATGGGTTTATATGATTGTAAGTACCATTTAAATACTTTCACATGCATGTTACAGTAACATGTTATTTTGACATTACAAACAGACAATTGAATTTTATTTATTTGTATAGACTATAGAAGATACTAGATCACTAGATTTAAGTTATAAAACTATGCACTGACTGCTTGGAAGGAACTCTGGCTTGTCTACACATAATAACATTTTATTATATAAGCAGATTCTCATGATGAGAAGCCGAAGATAGAACAAAGTGGCGTGCAATTGGAGAGGCCTATGTCCAGCAGTGGACTGCGATGGTGATGAGATTCTCATGCCAGTATGGACGTACGGAATTCAACTCAGGGGCTATACTAAACCAAGTAAATGTAGCTATCATTCAGCGATTCCAAAATAAAGTGCTAAGGGAATTGTGAATGCCCTCTGGCACATCAAAAGTGACCATCTCTATTAGAATCTCAATATGGCCACAGTCCACCAAATTATCCATAAAAGTGCATACATGAATATAGACTTCGTCACCACGTGAATGTCGAGGCACTCCGGTTGACAGACCACACGGACTTAGTACGAAAACTAAGAACTAAATTGTTCGAGTTAGTGTACTTTTAGTTAAAAAATAAAAGTGACAGTGCTTTAAATTTACACACAAACAAAGTGTTTTAATTTTAGACTCCAAAAAGTGCAACAGACATTATTCTTAGTTATAAAATTAGTGTAAACGTCTAAAATTAAGTTAAAGAAAAAATGCTTTTTGGCCTTAAAGGTTACATCGTAACTAATTGTAATGAACTCAGTTCTTGACATCCAAGTTTAAAATAAAAAATATTGTGAACAGTAATAAAACAATGTCGTATTTTAACCTTTTGACTGCCCGGTCAGATTTATACGACGATGTTTTCGTATACGTTGCGATGGCGACTCGGTCTTACCTACAGTACGATCAACGTAACTTGACCGGATTGAAGTTAGCTTTTTATCACTTTCGCGCATGTCATAGAGATGCGACCCTAAAATTACTTAAAAATACTAACAACATTTTAATTCAACAATATAAAAACACTATTTAAATGAGTTCATATAAGTTTAAATTTAGAACAGTTACAGTAAATACTAAAGAAACTTTGAAAAACAATTTCTTTACGAAAATAATCACAAAAAAACATGAGTTGGTAATACTAATTATGACAATGTGATGCGTAATCGCATCTCTAATTCTCTTGGTTTAGTTACCGCCCCCGCCCCCCGCTTCCTGTCACCATTTACTTCCAAAAAATGCATCTGCGCAACCACTTGTCGCCTACTTCAGTCCGGCCTAGTTACTATGTTCTAGAAATCTATGTTCGTTTGTTGTTTTTTGTCATATAAATCAAAATTGAGAGGTGAATATGGTAAAACATGCTTACCTAATAATATACGATTGTGGTATCTGCGTTAAGACGGCCAGCGGTAATCCGAAGCCGAGGAAATAAGGCCAATTGGTTTCAATGAACGTGAGTCGCTTGTGAAGTTCCCAGCCCATGTTGAACCACTTGTACTCAAACGAGTACAGCGAGTACAGCAGACACATGTGAATGAGGCACAGCAGCTCACCTATGTATGTTATTGGTAACATACTGACTAACATACTCTGAAAAAAAATATTGGCGAGTTAGTGTCAATTCAAACAGGAAATGGAGGGAAACAGTTCAAGTACTTGTCCGATGATCTATAATAATATTACAAAGTTGAAGTTTGTTTGTTTAAACGCGGTAATCTCAGGAACTACTGGTCCGAATTGAAAAAAAAATCCTGTTTGATAGCCCATTTATCGAGGAAAGCTATAGGCTATATAACATCACGCTACGACCAATAGGAGCGGTGCAGCAATGAGAAATGTTGCAAAAACGGGGAAAATTTACGCAGACAGTTGCGCGGGACAGCTAGTAATTAAATATAATCCTCGTACAATTCAAATACGGATGAATGAAATATTAATTGCAGATCAAATCCCAAAAAGAATCTATACTGCTGTAGAAGTAACCCAGGCTTTTAGGGCTATTATAGAAATATAGAACCCTCAGGACGAAGTTTATAATTCTCGTATTTAGAATTTACAAAAAAAAGTTCTTTCTTATATACCTCGACCATAGAGCGCAACAATGATCTTTGGACTATAATCACCATTGTAGTAGATTACCACTTCCTATCTATTCAGTACACAAACATTATTTAGTTACAGTACATGCGAAAAGTTAAAGATTAGTTAAAGTTAGCATATGAATTGTGCAGGCTTATTAAAACCAATATGGTTATTAAGACGCTGACAACAGCTACTGAACTTCGATGTTTCACTATTTTAGCCACGCCCACTATTTCTCCGATGTCCTAGTGCCATTGATAAAGGACGGTAAAAACAGCGAACTACCAACACAAGGACGCGGTCAATAATAAACAATAAACCAATAGATGGCGCTTTATTTTTTGTTCTATATGAAGAACTAGAAAGAAATTAGACAGGGCGATTAAAAAAAACAATAAATATTTTTTATACGTTTGTATTTTTAATTATTTCAGGAGACTTTATTTGCTATGAACTTCAAAACAATATAGAAAGAAAAATAAAACTCGAAAATATATTAGCAACATGTTAAATATTTTCACATAATTATAATTTATTTGCTCTCGGATATTTGCCGGAACAAAGAGACAGAACAAACAGACAAAAAAAACTGTATTTTTGTTATCAGTAATTATTATGGATATATGTTATCCATAATAATTAATATATGTGCATAAAACTGTTATTTTGATATTACAAACAGACTCTTCAATTTTATTTATTTGCACAGATAGTTAATAATATATATTATTTTTTATTAATAATATTATTATTTATTTGACATAAGGTAAATTTAGAGCTGAAGAAAATTCTTCCAAGTTTGAAGTCCTCCGAAAATTGATAACATACCTGCTACAGCACAATAATTGACTGGTAAATAATTTTCGTCAGTGGAATCACTTTTAATGATAAATTTTAAATTGCACATCCTACACAAAAGAGTGAACTTCGACAAGAATCCATTTATGTTTTCTCCTACCAAATTAATGTGTTTTAAATTACAACCCAAGGGTTTAGGGGTAAGGGCGAGAAATATTCTGAAGATTTAAAAATAAATGCGATAAGTTTATTCGTCGTCCGATGTAATAATAATAATAATATTTATAAGGATTTTTTGTTGTGCAGGGTGACTTGTAGCAGTCTAAAAAAAATAATACTTAAAGCTTACCTATGCGTTAGTAACTAAATACTTACTGCCAGATTTTATCTTCGACAACCTGTTCAAATTAATAATATTTACCTCAAGTTTAGGAATATTATCGGTGGATTCAACTGTCTCAGATACCTTTGCCGATACTTCAAACCAGTGATGGAAAAAAACTATGACTCACAATAACATAAGAAGTATAAGAACGATCATGAGGAAGTTTCATATCACTTGGGCATCATCTTTACCTGGTAACATTTTCTAGAGGAATTATAACATCACTTTCTAATGTAACTGCAACAGTCACATTTCCTAATCTGTACAAAATATTTATTACATTTAAACTTAGAAAAACTTTCTTCAGCACTAATCTTGCCTATTATGTCTAACTAGCTGTAGGCTAGCTGTGGACGTAGCCTAAGTTACTCCTTACATCATTAGCTGTCTGACAGTGAGTCCTGTCAATCTCCGTACAGTCGTTTTGGAGATTTGTCGAAACAAACCCACAGACAGACAGCCAGATAAAAAAAAAACTGTATTTTTGTTTTAAGTACTATGCGTATTTCATAGCATTTAGTAAAAAACTGCTATTTTGACATTAGGAACAGACACTTCAGTATGTATAGATCGCCGTATATAGGTAAAAAATACTAAAACCTACACAACTATTTGTATGGAAAGGGCAAGAAACAATGGATAAAGCTACAAGTATTTTAGGAGTATTTTCCTATTAGGCCAGTTCTAAGATAGTCGTAGGTCTATGCAAATGTGATAGTTTATCATTATACTAAGACTTGTTTGTAACTATCTTTCTAAAATGTAAAGGGGATCCTCTTTGTAAATGTGGCGATTCTTTTTGAGTAATGTGTTAATGTCAATAAATATAAATAATAAAATTATTATCTATATTAGTATGTAGGTACTTATTACAAACTTATTGGTGAAAAACTTTCCGAAGTTTCACCTGCTTCTGAACTATTCGCCAAACGTCTCTTTTTACTGAAAAGATAAAAGAAAATATTAAAAATAAATACAAAAATTTAACAGGCGAACCTAGGTTTCGAACTCGAAACTTGATATTCTGAACCAACGCAAATACCGCTAGACCAAACGAGCTTCACAGTTGCAGATGAATTTTCGCTATACGTTGTACAAAACAGCTTAGTGTAGCTTTTTGGTTTGGTTACGATTTCACTTCTGTTCGTGCAATATTTTGTCAATATGAAAAATATAATACTTACTTTACTACTTCCATGATATGTTTTTGTTTGTTGGTATAGAAGCGCTTTTTGCTGGCCTCAGACATTTTTGTTTGTTTCCCAATTATAGTAACAAATATTTTTAAACTTAGAACTAAATATATTTAAATTAACAACATAGATAGTATAAATTAATAGTATATTTATTAAACTTATATTCTTTACCAATGTCTATAATTTTTCAAACAACAAACAAAATATGAAGTGAATGGATGGCGAGGCAAAGCGACATACGTCCGTCTAGCTGCGCGTCTCTGCGATCACTGTCATATTGCATAAAAAAGAAAGAGAAGCGCGATCACGCAGCGCTTGTAACTAATTATAAACCATAAAACAATTAATTACTTGAAAATAAGTCGAGTAGTCGAAAATAAAAAACAACCAGATTCTGTATTATATCATGATACGTTATTGTTAATTATTTTACCAACGTACGTTGTTAAGTAATACAGATATTTTTGTTAGAAGATCATTTTAAGAGGTAAGTTTGTATTTTTTTTTTATCGAGAAAAAAAATCAAATTCGTGTTTTGAATACAACAGGGTTTTTAGAAATATGTTCAAGATTAACATATATTTTTTCTGCCGTCACAAACTACGTAGATTTGGCTATAAAATTGTTAAGGATAAGCCTATTTGGCTGTTGTCAGCGCCTTAATATAATGTTTATATCTACCAATATATTATTAGTCTGTTCTTCAAAATTAAGTAAATAATAATAAAATAAATAAAATTATTATGGGTAGTTCTATGTCAAGCAATTAAAAATTTACCTGAACTAAAAATAGTGCCTGCACCAGTAAGCTGAAGAGTGAGTCAGCGATAATCTTGCTGACACTCGACATGAACTGCGGCCGCCCTCGTCTGTGACGGTACGCAGAGTCTGCTATGTCCTGATAAATAATAAGCGAACAAATTAGATGATGACTACAATTTTTAGAGTTCCATAGCCAAAATGACAAAAATGGAACCCTTATAGTTTTGCCATGTCCGTCCTATGTCACAGGCATTTTACTCAAAGACTACTCAATGAATATTGATGAAATTTAGTGAAAAGGTGTCTTGTAGTAGCCGCTACTTAGTTTGATAGCTAAGTAATAAAAATAAATATTTCCATACATGTAACAGAAGCTGAATTTTTTGTGGCACCTCATTGGACAGGTCTTTCAAAAACATTTTAAGGTTTCTAATAAACTTTTTTGACAGAGTGTATATTTTTGGAAATAATCGCTCCGAAAGATTCATAAATTGTGTTCCCTCTTGACTATTGAACTGTGTGATCATAAAATATGTAAAAAATCACAAAGGTAAAAATAAATGCTTTAAACTAAAATTATTTTGGACATGATCAGATATACCGTCATTGAGTTATTGCTGAAAAACTGCGTTTCTCAACAAAAGGGCGTAAATGCCACAACATACGCTCTTCTACTGATGCAATTATTCAAGGCTGCGGAACCCTACACTGAGCATGGTCCTACATGCTCTTGCCCAGTATTTTTCAAGAGTAAGATGTGACGTCATGACTCAGTATTTCATACTTTGTGCAGAATGTATCATTTTCACGTTCCTTATAAAAGCACCTGTTGGGCACTACTTTTTGTGATTAACATATTGCAGTTTAAAATACAAATTTAGAACTGCAGATGGACACAGGTTTGTGAATAATCATACAAATCAACACAATCAATAAAACTTTCAAAGGCACAAAACCATAAAAAAGAAATAAATACTATAATGGGAAAAGAAGTTTCTTGAAATATAAAGTTTAATAAGTTAGAGTTTTTCTATTCACTGGCTTGACTTTATAATTTAATATAAAGACTATTTCAATTAATCAGCCTAAGGGTGTGTTTCCACTGACGCGGAGCAGGGCTTAGTGGAGCTTCCGCCCCACTTCGCATCAGTGGAAACGATGCGAAGCGGGGCGACCTTAGCGGTACCGGCCCTAAGCCCTACCAACTAAGTTTTCCTGCATACATTTAAATTTATATGTATAAAATTAGCATAAAAATGCCGGCATCAAAAAATTTTTCCATTTTGCCATTGCATTTTGGCTACGGAACCCTAAAATAATATAAATTGTCAGTAAAAGGTGACAAAACAAAAGGTAGACTGGGGGACCGGAGGTTAAAGGTGACAAAAGTTGTGACAGAAACACTCTTGAGCATGACTCTAAGTGAAGATCATTAAGTACATTTTAGTAATAGTGGTGGTTCGCCCCACCCATCCCAAAATATCAAAAAGGTAGGTACACATTTGGCCAGTATTTGGTCAATTGTGTTATCTCAACCCCCAAAACATTATCCTCATCATTATCCATCAGAACCAGGTATTTGTGAAAAAATTATGTTAGCATTTACAATGTACTGGGTCAAAGTAATCAATATGCTGGCATTACTTAATAGAGCAAATGTTTAGCATGTTTACTTGCATTAATCATTGTGTTGGATTGTACTCTTTTGAAGATTTACTAGCAACAATGTTTATAATAACCCTCCTTCTTGTGTAGTCGGGTAAAAATACACACAGTCTTTATTTTCACTTATGGGATGTTATGGGCTGACCCATAACATCATAACTGAGAATATAAAGACAGATTGTATGGTGTTGACATGTGATGTGGTCTGAACTGCTTACTGCAAACCGTTATGTTTAAGGGGATGTAGGGATTTGAAACTAAAGAAGATCCAATCAGCACTAGGCCAATGAGTGGTATCTCATTTATCGAAATTGGATGAGCGGTATAGGCTCTATAGTGGAACATCTATGCCTATAAAGCTCAGAGTTAAGTATTATAATGTAGTTTGTTTAAATACTCACTTGGAACCACAAGCTGTTGACTAGTTTACTCAACAAAAACAATGGAAGCACCCATATCATTCTAAACGTCATGGACAAAAATGGTTGCATCCATGCCCATACATTGTGCGCAACACCTGGATTATGTCCAAATATCACTGTTACTAAGTACTTGACCGCAGGCAATAGTGCATACTCAAATATTAATATGCTTAGCAAAAATATAAAACCATTCAGGATGCATGATTGCAACACCCTTGTAAGTACTTTTGATTCCCTGTAACAAATAAAGTAATATTAAAACATTAAATTTATATTTTGTACAATTCAAACTAATATACAATTTGTATATTAGTTATGGTTTTCATCAATTTAAAAATGCTTTGTTAGTTGTTACTAATGTTGAGTTCTGTGTTTTTATTGTTTAATGAAATAATGATCATTGTTCTAAAAGTTGAATTTTTGAACAACCTAATTGAACATAATAAATTAAAGCACCAAGAAGCATGGATTTATTTAAAATTAATTTGTTTTTCTTTTTATTAAGAAAAGTTTAAAAAAAAAAATAACATGTACAATTTAGCATATTGGAACAAAAACGTGGTAATTACGTGCGAAATTAAACAAAAAATGAATTAACTTACTGTTTCACTTTAGGTTGCTTTTGTTTATTTTTTGTATTTTCAAATTCTGTTGGAGGTGATCGGCTTTGCGCCTTTTCGTTGATTTCTTTATCTAAATATAAAAGTACAGTTACACCCCGTAAGCTGTCTATAAAACCTTTGATTAGCGATACAGAAAAATTCTGAAACAATAAAAATAATGAACAATGAACCATTTGTAAACAACACGTAGTAAAATTAATCTCTATATGTAGCTTACTGTAACGCTCTCCATTTTGTTGTCGATTTGATTTTTTCACAATTTCATAAATCAATTATATATTCAATTAAATAATCACATTATTTTGTTCAATTTTGTTTGACGTAAATTTACGTAAAAATGTAAATGATTGATGTGAATGAATGAATTGTCATAAATTGACATTAGACAGTAGTAGTAGAGCAGAGCAGTAGCGACGTATTTTGTTCCAAATCTACTACTAAATAAACTATTGAGTCCACAGAACAAATATACTCTACGAGATTGAGTCGTTTCGGGATACTTTGATAATGTGAAATGTGGTGTGTGAACAATTTGTTGCTTTACTCGGTTTGTTTTTACCTGACTAGGTCTGAAGGTATAATAATAAAAATCAATTTACAATATCCGGTCCTCCGTACGCCTTCGTTCCTTCAACTATTGAGGTGTTTTAGGAAAATATAAAAGCTATCCTCCTTCTATAAATAAAAGGTAGGAACCTTTTTATATCCAGAATGGTTCATTGCAAAAAAAAAAAAATATGTGTGCCACTCGGGGACTGCCGCGGTAAAACTATTGCATAGCATTTTTTAACAACAAACAATTACATATAATTATTAGTATTTTTTTATTTATGCAGTACCTATTTGTTTTTAATTGTCATGTTATTTATATAAATTACATACAACACAGATCAAAATAATGATATTAACATACTGCATCATTCTATGATCAAAAATTGCCTTAAGGGGCGTCTAAACGGGCCATTTTTTACGGCAATTTGTGGCGGCACTATTGGCAACTTATTGCCCAACCATCACAAAAATGTAACTGCTGGCCAAGTAATCTATGGTTAGGCAATGTATGGCAATATGTCGGCAATAGTATGGCGCATGACCCAGACTCATAAGCGGGCAACACAACCCAGCAACAATGGCCAAACTCTATGACATTTAATTTGGTTGAACTGTCACTAATGACATCTGAAAATTTTTGATATTGACTATGACTAGAATTATGAAAACTTTCTGATGCTCTTTGTTTCTGTTGTTCTCTTGTTTCATCCAAGTCAAGTTTGTTTTTAAAAAAACTAGGAAGTAAATAAGAAATTATTTATTTATTAATTTATTGCACAATGTTGTTACAGGCAGTCCTTAAACATACATAGACCCCTTATGGGTGCTGCAAAACTTACAAACTAATTAAATTAATGACTAGATATTAGGGAAAAAAATAAAATAAAAAACGTACAAAGTTAATAACTAGATATTAGGTACTACATACTATTCAGAAATATAATATTATAATGCATCTTGCATATCTATACTAATATTATAAAGCGGAAGAGTTTATTTGTTTGTGTAAACGCGCTAATCTCAGGATCTACTGGTCCGATTTGAAAAATTCTTTTTTTGTTGGATAGCCCATATATAACATCGCGCTACGACTAATAGGAGCGGAGAAGAGACGAGAAATGTTTAAAAAACGGGGAAAAATTACGCATACGAAGTTGCGCGGGACAGCTAGTATATTATATAGTATTATAATTTAATAAGTAATATAAGCATTATGTAATAAGTTTATTTCCAGAAAAAATTACAAAATACATCACAATAATATTGTTTAAAATTATTATACTATACAGCAAGTACTTATTTGTGATATTTGACGTGACTCCTTGCACTAGGCTAAGCCTGTCCCGCAAGGAGCCCAACTTACAGTTTCTGACTATGAGTAGGTACATGGAAGTATTTTGTAAAATATTAGAACAATGTGAAAAATATTAAAATAAATAAAAGAAAAATCAAATAAACAGAGTTAGGTAAATCTTCGAACCTATGATACATAATTAACAAAATAAAGGACATAACAAGTTAGTAACAGAGTATTAAACTTATGCTAGTTGTCTAAGTAGGTTTTCCGATTGGTCGTAAGTCCAAGTTAGGAGTTCTTTATTGTGTTTGCATTTAGCCTGATAAAACGACAGGGTGTGCAAGTTACATGATTTGATAATTTTATTATACACATAATGTTGAAGGTATCTACAGAATCTTTTAGCGAATGTAGTCTAACTCTAATAGTCGGTAATCTTAAAATACGCTTATTCATTCTGTTATCATTGCAGAAATAAGAGGCGTTTAAAACTTCCTTAAGAGTCAATAGAGTAATTTTTTTTATAAATAGTCTTCTGATACTGAGTACTTGTGTGTCATCGTGAACTTGGATAGTTGGGTACCGGAATGGCTTTGCTAATAAAGTTTTCAATACGGCTCGCTGTGCTCTCTCCAGTAACATTAGATGTGTCGCGGCAATACCACCCCAGGCTAAGATACAGTACTCAAGTAACGACTGTCCAAGCGATTTATAAACCATGATTAGCAAGCAAGTCGGGGCCACATCGCGTAATTGTTTCATAATATATATAAGCTTTCTGGTTCTTGCAGCCATGGTTTCGACATGCTCCCTAAAGGTCAGTTTTGGTCTATTATAACTCCCAAGTATTTTATACTATTAGTACGCTTTATTGCCATGCAGCAGCAATTTACTACGTCTGAGTTGCAAGTATGGGTTATTAATTTAATTTCAGGCGGAGGAGCTGAGTGTTTAATTTAATTATGTACTTAGTGTTTGATGAGATACCAACCAAATGTTAGAAACCCACATTTAACACATATCGAAGCAAGGGCCATCATTAATGGCTTTGTAGAGTTGGTTCAAAATGAAAGGTCGCAAAAATATCGTGACCATACTCTGGTATTCATGATTAAAGGGATATTTCTCCTTGGTGACAGACAGTTAGTTAGTCAGTTAGTATGAAGTAATAGCTTGGCTTATTACTTCATTATAATACAATCTTTATTATAATTATTAATTGTACAAGCAGTAGAGCTTGTACAATTAATAAAAGATATTGTATTGGAAGAGAAGCAGGATCGTCGCCATTGGATCTTATGTGTGACCAAGGTCTCACCTTTCGAACTGGTCTTGGTAATTCAAAAAGCAGGACAGAACATAAGTACTTATATTTTATGATAGCTAAAGATGTTGGCACATGGAAAGACATCAAGTTTATTTATAACATAAACAGCAAATTGGGTCACACTAGAGCGCTGCCTAAATTGAATGTGTATCATGTCATCCCCAACAAAATAAAAAAATATATAGTAAATGTGCAGCACAAGTGCTTAATGCTTGGACAGCTGCAATGTTGAAAAACACAAATACTTCTAGAAAGTAAACTAAATTCACTTATAACCTCGTGTAATAGCAACCATAACTTCACCAGAAAAAAGTACAAAACGAAACCCTAGTCTAGTTCAAAGCACCTGTAACTTCCTATTATCTACCAATTAACTACCTGCTGCATAAATAGATGCCAGTATGTTACGATTAATCGATTTTTAATAATAAATTATTTACCAAAAAAAACGATTTTAATAATCTCTTGTTGCCTTCATAAAAATATGAACAATTCTTTACATAAATCTACGACATAATCCAATAGAACTGTAATAAAATAGAAAAAAGGAAATACAAGCGTAAATTTATTCTTTATTTAATAACAAAATAAAATCAGGAGATGAGAATCGATACACAAATTCAAAATCTTTATTATGTTATGATATGACTGGCAACACCGAAGTTTACAATAAAACAACAATTATCTGTCAAAATTATTTATTATGATTTTTACTTTTATTCATAAATTAAAAGTACTCTCTAACGAGAATGGTTCGTTATGACTTACGCACCAGCGCCGGCGCTTGTTTTTAGATGCAACTGAAGCCATGGTGAATGTTCTTAGTGGCTGGATGTCACCAACGACGGTTAGTATCTACTTAGATAACTAAATCTGCTGTGCTGCCTACAGACACAATTCATGATTTTGAAACTTTCAATTCATCTCTTGGACTTGATAATACAATAAGTAGTACATATTTCATAAAACTTGAAGCAAGCACCATTCACTGTGTATCGTTTTATCAAGCTTTTAATTATCAAACTTCCTAAGGTTTCTATATATACATATTAAAAGTAACAAATGTTTTTATTACAGATCATAAACACGTTTGCGCAACATGTTGGATGACTGCTACGAGAAATGTGCATAGGTATAATTCAGCAATTTGTTAACAGACATGTTAACAATTTGAATTTGGAATAATATCATATTGTCTTGTTTTCAGAATGTATCTCTTACCAGTACCTCCAGCACTAGGGACATTAATGGGAAGATTAGGTGATGAAGTACCTTCTGCAAGTGTTGCATTAAGTATTTACTTGGAGAAATTGCATAGAAGTAGTCTGTGTCATAAGCCGAAAGTCATTGGAACGGTATATGTCTAAGGCAAGAGAGTGCATGAGCCTGCAGATGGCACCTGGCGATGGTGGCAGAAGTTGATTTGAGGAGCAGAATAATACCTGAGAGCTTATTTGGAAATCCTGATCTGCTCAATGAAATCGAGCCTGCTATTATCATTTGTGATGCAACATAATATGTTTATCTGCAAACTAGTAGCAACTATTCTTTTATTAAAGACATAGTTTACATAAATATCAGAATTTAGTAAAGCCATTTACGGTGTGTTATGATGGTCATATTCTAGATTGAGTTGGCAATTGGGACATATCAACAGCCCGGTCATACTATGTGGTAAGCAAAGATGTGGTGAGCATGTATGAATAAATGGCACCTACCCATTAGAAGTAAATAATGAAATTATGAGCACCCTATTGTAAGTGAGAGCTTAAAATTAATATCAATTCGTTTTATCATAAACTAGGCTTGTAGAAAGCATTAACTGAAAATATTTCAATTATCGTCTTTTACAAGCCTAGTTTATGATAAAACAAAATGATATGATAATTTTAAGCTTTGACTTGCGACCTCATACAGAGGAGTACTCACTTATGCATGTTTGTTTGGTAGAATCATTGACTAGGATGCCCTTAAAGATGTTATCCCTCTAATTATAGGTATTTATTTAGAAAGAGAGTAAAGTCCAGACATATTGGTAGCAGAACTTATTTTACTAATTTATTATTAAAATGTTGTCAATACTATAGATGCTATCTCAGGTTATTGCTGCACTTGTTGGAAATGTAACTGTAGGTTGCTGTGCCCATGTTGACACTGACATGGTATTTGGGCGGGAGTACATAGATATGATGAGATATATCTACCCCAGCTAAGTTTTTGGATGACATATTCGATAAATACTCTTATGTAAAAACCAAACTGTGTACTTTAACTAATAAAACATTTGATCCTAAATTATTTGCCTTTTTATTTATTTCCAAGCTGTTTCCAGAATTTGGTAAATGTGGTAAGAACCATGTTCAGAAAATTGTAATGTATATGAGAAAAAATATGTTGTGTTTATTGTACTGGAAAAGTTATTGTATAAAAAGTAAAAACATATACAGAATGCACAGGCGCTAGGTTAACCTATGCAGCATAAAGTTATACCTTAAGATAAACACAAACTATGGAATATGTAAAGGAAAATATATTAAAATTAAATAATATAATATTTATTTTATTATCTCATTCATTACAAAGGTTCGTGAATTGTAAATGTTATCATTGATGGCAATGATTGACGATGGGTTAACTCACTTTGTCGACTTGGTGTCCAGCAGTACACGACAACAATTCTATTGCTTGAGTGCGATCTGATGTGGACTCGCCGCGCTCCTCTGTTGTGTGTGGTTGTGGAGACATTGCTTGACCTTGAGGGTGCCACACAGTCCTATGAATAAGCCACCAAGTAATAAAATTGCATACATGGTGTACCTAATGATGGCTTTCGTAGGATTCTGCTCTCACATTCAACGCCTCTTGTTGGGTTTTTACAATTTCCAGGCAGTGCTTGATGTGATTCAGTTGTTTAGAATTTGCGCTTCACATATCGATGTCGTTGCTGCTGTAAGTGTATGGGTAAGGTCAAGGTGCACAGTATCTATTCATTTTCGTTCAAATGTTCGCACGATGTTACATCACTGTAAGTGGCAGTAGTACAAATAATTTGATGTTGTAACTATTCCCATCGCCGCTCCGCAATTTCGTGTAGGTACTGGTGTCAGTCGGTGGTCGATTCAGTTCATAGGTACTGCTCATTGGAGACCATAGGCAGTTCACTTTAAATATTAAGACTATAGAGGTCAGTGTTCTTAGTTGACTTCATTTTTCAGTACCTATCAAAGACGACAAACCTTTTTTAAAATAACCTAAAACAACATGACACCTGACTACCCAGAATTTAGCAATAAGTCACTGCGTCACCCACAGCAAACTTCATGTCGCGTAGACAAGGATAAACCATGCCATAATACGAAAAATTTATAGCTCAACGATCGCCGGGCAACCTATCACATCAATATTGACCAATATTGGTGTCCATACAAAACATGTATTGCCATATGGTCGGAACATTACGTCAATATTACGGTCTTGCCAGTATTGCTAGCAATGCTGCCGGCCACAGCATTGCCGCCACAAATTGCCGTTAAAAATGGCCCGTTTAGACGCCCCTTTAAAATAGGCTCTAAAATATATTTTTTATTTTTATTACTTGATCTGATGGTTGAGATTAAGGGATCGGAAGTTAATAACATAACAGTAGTTAAATAGTGATTACTGATTAGTATGTCATCTCGAGGTTTTTCCCTAAAATTTCTTGCATGTTAGTGCCTGCCTTCTAAAGCATCTTCAGACAATTGGTAAAGTACCTAAATTACTGTATCAAGTCAGGTGAATGAACCAATATTTTACGTATTGATGTTGGTATATTTATATCTTATTTAATGTTCATTTGTTGCCATAAGGAGTTCTTGATATTTATCTATATTTATTTTAAATCCACTTGAAATTATTCTGTTATTAAGATCGTAATTTTTAAATAAGACTCTGCTCCGTACCAGCTATTTTACTAGAAATCACATAGTTTTTAAAAAAGGTCCTGTGGGTTGTGTTGCCGTCGTTAGTTGATCGCCGGGTTTAGGTTTATCGACTATGAGGCCCATCTTTTCCTTAAACTCATTTTGAATTACTTTCTTGTTTTCGTTCAATGTTTTCTGCTGTGTCTCACCATGAACTTGTTAACATTTCAGAGGTAACCTATATGCAACATGAAGTAAGAATTTAAAAGATCTGATCTGATATGATAAATCAAGTTCATTATACAAGGCTAATGCGTCTAAAGGTAATAATAAAGACGAATCATCTTTAACATGTGACTTGTCAGATGACCATTTAGCCGCAAACTCTAATTTACTCGTGTCCCGAGTTTGAAATAAATCCAAAACGCGACGTTTTTTCGAAGCTTGGCACTAAAGCTTGTTCAAGGTCTTCCACGTTTTGAGTGGATGTCTGAAGAGGTTCCAAATGTTTGATTACTGATATATTAATCATTTACTATCTTTTCAATTGACAAATAGCTATCAAGCCAATTTCTATAATTTTTATTTAGTATTTTTTATTTTATACTACTCTATCTCCAATATGTACTCGCTCTCAGAGAAAAAATCCTGGCTGTTTTTCTAATACCATGTTTAAATAATTGAGGATACACTTTTAGTTGGTGATAATTTAAAATGTATTGGTAAACAACGTTAATTTTTTCGTTTGTGTCTGAACGCCGTATTTCAAAACATTCTGTATTTTTTATTTGTGTCGTCATTGTACCTAAAAATATATATCTCATGAATCGCACGACAGCGCGCACTGGGACTTTTCTAGGTTAAAGAATACATAATAAACTACCATATTATATCAAAAAATCAAAGATGTATATAAGAAGTGATTTTTTTAAAACACTAAACTTTCTAAGTCCTTTAAAATACTCAATACATACCAATTTCAGACATCTAGAATAACTTGTAATAGTAATTTAGAAAAAACACTAGCAACTTTCGACTAATTTAATAACTTTGCACTGATAGAAGCTTGAGCTTTATTGTGCTTAGCACGAAAGTAACTCGTTCGTTTAATTAACTCGCGAGTTATTTAAATTTTTAAATAACTCGCGAGTTAATTAAACGAACGAGTTACTTTCGTGCTAAGCACAATAAAAATAAAAATGATCATTCCAACATTGAAGTCATTAGTTTGTTTTCCCACACAGATAATTGTGCCAAAAGTTTAACTACCTACATTTTGGTTGAACAATTTATTTATGATTATGTCGGCATTTATTAAATTCAGCTGAAAAAGTTTCGAAAAACGTTAAAAGACTCGCGACACTGTGCGCCATCTGGAACGCACCCTAAAATACTGACTGCTGTCAAAACCAACGATGACTGACTCTTTCGTACCCACAATAAAAATATATTTCTATCTCTTTTATCCAGAGAAAGTGTTGTAGTACTTCAAGTAGTTCCTTGACATGTGGTGATATTTTTTTTTCGTTTGGAGTGGGTATTTGACAACTACTTTGTTTTGGATAACGTATAGTGTTTCACTTTTGTTTTACTCAAAAAATTAAACTTTGTGTGGTGGAGTTAAGTTGTTTTTGGTGCATATGAGTTGTGCAAGATGGATAACGTCTATATTCTCAACAATTTAGGGTAATTAAACTTGCGAAATATGTGTATGTGTCGTAACTGTGCTTTTTGCAACGTAGGTAACAAGTAAATGGTTGTTTGACCTATTAACCAGATAAACGCAATTATCTAGCAAGTAATACGCTCTTAAACAGATATTCGCCTTACAACTTAAATTAAGTAAATAATGCTTGGTTTGTGTCATCCACAGGGGAAAGCTAATGGTACCTTTTTCATAATGCCCTTTCATTATAAAATGACGTAGAAAGTTATAAAAGCTCACTAGCAAAAGAATCTTACGTCGTCATGCACAAAGTAGAACACAGCATAAACCATCATGCTCATCACTCAAAGTTTTAACCTGAGAGGGGTTGAACCCTTGTGGGTTATTATATTAGCAGTAACTGTCATTGACCACTAGATGAGAGTAAAATGACAATGTGGGGAAACTATGTCACGACAAAATTTTATTGCAGCTTTCTAGTCCATATCCTGAACTTAAAATACCTGAAAGAAAAGTTATGTGATTCATATTCCTTTAGATTTACTGCTCATCAAAGATTGAGAAAATTTTAAAGTGCAGCATATTCAATATCACATTATAATTTTTTTTTTATGTAAGCATCTATGGTTTACTAGTTGTGTCCATGGTTCACCTACGTGAAGTTGCAGTTTTACTCTCTCCATAATAATATGATGATAAAAGTTACTCCTTACATCATCAGCTGTCTAACAGTTAAAGTCCCATCGAAAAACGTCCAGCCTTTTCGGAAATTATCCAGAACAAACAGAGAGAGAGACAAAAAATTAAAAACTGTGTTTTTGTTATCAGTATCATAAATAGTTTCACATGAATATAGTTAAAACTGTTAGTTTGACATTACACACAGACACTTCAATTTAATTTATTTGTATACTTAGTTATGTAATCACATTTTAGCTAATTACCATGTAGATTTAAAATAAAAAATTATAGGAAGCCGCGAAAATGGGCCATTTTTAATACTTGAAGTGCTAGAAAAAAACTAATATATAAAAAAAAAACTGGGAAGTTAAAGGTGAATGTTGTAGTCTATCCTTTAGTAAAAACTTTTTACTAAGGATAAGTAGGTATACCAGACAGTGTTAAAAAGTATAGGGTTTTTAAAAAAAATATTAATTGTCATCTTACCAAGAAGTACTAAGATTAAGTTGGCCATTTAACTTCCCAGTACTGTTTAAATTGAGTTTTATTATGATAAACGTTTCAATTCAGGGGCCACGTTTGATCGATTGTAACTTTTAAAAGGCTGCTTTTACAAACTTAAGGTTGATTTTACAATTGTTCAAGTACTTTTACTAACGCTATACCCATACGCAAATTTCCAAATTCCATTGTTATCTACACCGAAATGAACATTATGATGATCAATTGAAGGACCACCTTTTCAATGCTCATTTTTTTTATTCAGTCATCAGAAAGGGTTGATATTTGTTGAATTAGTTTTACAAATCTTTTATTAATAGTTGTCATTCATAACATTTCTAAAGGGGTATGCCAGCAGTATCGCTAGTATTTACGTTGTGCCACAAGTTGATTAAATGTATAATTCTTGTTTCTAATTATTACTTTATTATATAATGATATGGAGTCTCACATTTGCTGGAATATTGAGATGCAATTATTAGTCTTTCAGTTTATTTATTTCCTTTTTTTTCGTATGAAGTTATTTTTAACGGTGGTAACACTATTACAAAAATAAAATCGTAATATCGATTATTGTTATTATCGATTTTGATTAAATAATTAATATAAATACTCTATTAATTGTTGCACCGTTTGAATGTAAAGAACGATAATATTTATACACTATACTTTTTAAGAAGCATATTCTATGATACCTTTAGATTAGGACCCGGCTCGATTAAAAATAAGAACATAGTAATGAATTTTAATAAAAAAATCGATTTGTATAGGATATGACAAAAGTTATGGCAACACTGAAATGTAATGTCATGTCACTTGATTATCTGTGCATAAAGAATGTTGGCGCCGCCGCGCCGGTCCATTATGAAAACAGTTTAAAGTATTAATAACAAATAGCTTTTGTTATTTCTCGTGTTGTGTATGATATTGTGGTTACATTACGTGAGTTTGAGATAGAGACTCCATATACATAGTAACAATCAGAAATATTTTGTGAGACAGAGACTCGTACCAATATTGTGACAATTGTGAAGTGTTTGTGAGATAGAGATTCGGATTATATATCACTGCAAAGCCGAATTCATAGCCATAAACTAGTGTTACACATCATGTGTGATACATAATTAATACGCAATATCATAGTTATGCCCTATTTAAAAAAAAAAAATGTATTTAAATATTTCGATTTTCGAAGTTCATCCACCCATATCAATTAAACCCGGCAAATTAGGTAAATCATTGTTGGTTTTTCTGAAAGTATATATTAATGTCTACATAAATCAGTAGTTTTCATCTTGGCACAACAAAATTTGTAGCGATACTAAATTCCATAGTCACTTGAACAATCGCCTTATAGTAAGTTATGAGATATGGGTGCCAGTCAGTCACAATTGACCACCTTTAACTTTTCAATTGTTACTTTTACTAATTAATGGCTGCATTTACAATTGTCTAACAACTTTTACTTAAGGTGTATTTTACACTGGTGTATTTAAAACTCAAATTGAACATGTCGTCCCTCAATAGGAACACAAACAAATTACTATGGTTCTTGTCTTTGGCATCTATAGGAAGATCAAACCTAGTTTCATCAAAATCAAAAATCATTGTGCACCCTCGTCAAGTGTTTTGACATGGAATGACTCACAGGGAACAGCTAGTATGTTTGCAGCTTGTCTGGTTCAGTACAGGCTCTACTTAGTTCAGGATCAGATGGCCATGTGTGATTGGTCCCTAGATAGACACTTTAAAAAATATTCTATACTAATATTATAAAGCTGAAGAGTTTATTTGTTTGCTTGAACTCAATAATCTCAGGAACACAGGTCTGAATTGAAAAATACTACTACTACGAGGAAGGCTATATAACATCGTGCTATAACCAGCAACTACTGGTTCCAATTGTAATAAAATAAAATTTTTAAATTGAAACCAGTACTTGCTGAGATTATCGCGTTCAAACAAACAAACTCTTTAGCTTTATAATATTAGTATAGATTCTTAAGGCTCCCACACACTACCAGGCCGCCGCGCCATCGGCCTATCAGTTAATCGCAACAGAGCTCCTAGACAAGTGGCATAAACTCTAATCGAATAGAATGACAATAAAATATATCAATTGCCAGTCTACCCCCAATCAAAATTCAAAAGTGGAAGACTGACATGGGCCAAATTTTTACCGTGCCACTTACCAAGTCTTTAATTTTACCCCCTCGCACAAAAGTTGTATATGAACTATCATATCACCACCAAGGCAGGGGTGCAAGCCAGGGGTTTAGCTACCGCCATAGCAGCCATCAATGATACGGGACCCACTCGCTATAGGGGCCCCAAACGTACGTTAGCAATTGCACCCACGTGCCAGCGACGTACACTGTAGATTTGTGCAAGCTACTCACTTCAATCCTTTGGCCAAATGGCCAAAGGATTAAAGTTTGGTGGTGAACCTGGTTGAACCTGGGCCTCTTAACAAATTTTGATGTAAGGCCCTTATAAGGCAAGCTACGCCCTTTCTACAACTTACCCTCTGGCTCCCATTCCAGTGTTTACAACAGTTGGTAACATTAAATTAAAAAAAAAACAGTTGGTACCTAACATTGACATATAGACCTAGACCGCCCAATTCCTTTCAAATAAAAAGTAAGAAGTAAAGCGTGAAAGAGAAAAAAAACTCGTGCGGCCCTGTATCTTTGACAGGTATTGTCCACAAAGTAGCGTTGTCTCTTTCTAGAGAGTGGTCAATTTTGTGAGGTTATGGCGCAGTCCAGGTCTATACGTCATGCGTCAATGGTACCTAACAAATTTGTTTAGTTTAAATCTTATTCAATGGTTTTTTTTTATAAAAAGATAACTAGCAATAGTTATCACTTCTAGCTAAGGTTAGGAGTGGATTCACGTCGGTAATATAATGGGTAAGATTACAACCCGCGACCTCACGATTGCGAGGCCGATGACTTAACTATTAGGCTACCGCCGCTTCATTGCATTATTCACAGTCTTTGGCATCAATTCATAATATATGCATGTGGGAAACCACATGCTGACAAAGGCTAGTAATTATATGTACCTACATATAAATTAAATCGAAATGACGTATGTCTTTGATATCAAAATTACTTTATTCAAATTTGTGTAGTACCAACTATATAAAAAAAAAAAACTATGACTTTGAATGGTAGGCTCCTAAAAAACAGTTTTTTTATTAATTCATTAATTTTGGTCCCTGTGTCCAGGCTAATGAAAATTATAAAGTCTAACTCTAAATATTCTTAGATTTCAGTGAAAAAATAATAATATGACCCTTTAATTTTGACTTTTGAAGTTGCTACCTAATCAAAACATTATAAAGACAATATGTGTGTTTCAGTGTTTCAACTGCTTTATTTTGGTAATGGACTTTACCTTGAGTTACGAGTAGAGTCTAAATTTTTATTTTGTCTAAATTATTTTCTTAAATATAAATAGCAGATAGCAGCTCAATTTATAAAGCAAGCAAAACCTGATTTTTGAGGCAGTCATACAACTTTAAAAGATTCACGTGAATAAATAGTAGTTAAGTTGCGGCTCTTGATGTAAAGCCAAAGTTCAAAACTGGTATAGCTAATCAGTCGACGTCACTGCGACCGTCCCTGAGTAGACCTACTCAGTCGAACACGATCAAACGAACAGTGAGCGCGCGTCCGCTGCGCGAATCGCGCGTATTATCAGCAATTACATTTCTTGCTCCTTTGTGACGTAGGAATGATCAACTGAGTTTTAAGTTTAATAAAATCCATTGTGTTTGTTTCAAAATGAAAGTGGACAAAGAATCGTGCCTTGCGGGGCCTGTTGACAGTAAAGCTATTATCTCCAACAGGAAAGGGAGTTTAAAGGTGACCATCACCCCCGCACAACACAAGACCCTCACACACTTGCCGAAGAGACCCCCAGTGGACTTGGAGTTCACTGATCTGACTTACAAGGTGCAGGAGGGCAGAAAAAGCAGTAAGTAGTTTGTCAAACGTCTTCTTTAAGTCATTCATTAGTTACCTGTATCGCTTTCCTTTAGATGTAGTTGTAGAACTTAGTATTTATTATTTATTTTATTATACCATACCATACCAACACAAAAATAATTCTTGCTTATACGTAAGTATAGGTATATGCTTAAATTATACATTGTAAAATAAATGTCTCCATTCAGGAAAATAACAAAATAATATGCGATTTAACGATGTCTCATTAATTATGTATGTCTTAATGAGATGCTATGCCCTGACCCCAATGTTAATACCTATTTCATTAAGCTAAACTATTATAACTTAGTTTAATTTCATTATGTCTTATAGGTCCTCAACATCGTCTTTAAATTGACCGGTTTAGGTTTATATTTAGGTATATGCAAAAATACCAAGAATAAAATCTGAACTAATGTTATAAAGCTGAAGTGTTTGTTTGAACGCGATAATCTCAAATTGAAAAATATTTATATTGGATAGATTAATTATTTGTATTGGATAGCCCATTTATCGAGAAAGGCTTTGGCTATATAACATCATGCTACGACCAATAGGAGCGGAGCAGCAATGAGAAATGTTACAAAAACGGGTAAAATAGCCGCATTCAAAGTTGCGCGGGTCACCTAGTGTTTATTATATTCTCGCGATCCTTCCTTTTTAAACGTGTATTTTATTAATAATCATTATCCTTTTGTTAAAACAACTATAATAATTATCTTTTATCTTCGTATTTTGTCGGAAGTAGATACTCTCGAGGAACAGATGTCCTTGTTTTGATGACAAAGACCGATAGTGAAAATATTTTGTATTTAACATTATTATCTGTTTGAAACAACAATAACATATAAATTATTAACATTTCAACAACATTGAAAGATACCTAACGTTTCTGATACAAATATCCCGCTTTCGAAAAGTCTCCCATCATAAAGAAAACTACAATGAACTATTTATGTCTTTCTGCCTTTATGGTAAACACTTGAAACCCGTTGTTATCGACCATGCAATGCAAGTGATATTATATGATGTTGTTGGACTCCATGGGTTACGGTGATTGTTTACCACCTGAGTGTGCTGTCCGCCATCGTAACATGTTCAATCCTTCGTCATAGAGTTTGATGTCCGTTTTAAATATAAAAAGAAACCTTCATTATTATTCAGTGTCCTTCCCTTCTCAACGTGTTTACTTGCCTCTTAATATCAGTGATCTTTTCTCTGAACCTCAGAATGTCACATTAAAGACAGTTTAATTATTGCATAAAGCACCCAAGATGATCCCACAATTACTTTCTGTTTTTCTTTGTTTTGTTATTTTGTTGGCGTACGGCTTACAGTATTGAATAAGGAAGGGCCGTGATAATAAATCTTTCAGAATTCAAAATATCATTCACACGACGATAATAAAGAATATCATTCACACGACTGACGCATGTGGAGGTCCATATACCGACGTATGTCGAATTTTCCGGAAAGTTGGCAAACATTTAAATAAATCGACATTATGATGCTTTCTGTCTTTTGGTAGCAAAAGCTGTCAAAATATGCTAGTTTTTGCATTGCACAATATGGTAGTAAGTATAAATATGAGGCAAATTGATAAGAATCAAGTTTAAAACTCTCGTCAGTCATGGTTAAAATCATAGCTGGTGTTTTGTTACCGATTAGATGATTTTACAATGGTATTTAAATTAAATACATGACATGTATTATTTTTCAACCCATAAGATAATTCGCAACATGTGTAGTGTGTAGACGTTTATAGAAAACGCGACTGCCTCTGTGGCGCGGTGGAAGTGTATCCGACTGCTACGCATGAGGTCGTGGGTTCGATCCCCACCCAGGATAAAACTTTGTGTGATGAGCACGATGGTTTATTCTGTGTCTGGGTGTTATTTATCTATAATGTGTATGTATTTAGAAATATATAAGTATGTTTATCAGTTGTCTGGTTTCCATAGTACAAGCTCTGCTTAGTTTAGGATCAGATTGCGTTGTGTGAGTTGTCCCAAGACATTATTATTATAGAAAACTTGTTTAGTTCTTTCCGCGGGTATTAAAATAGACTAGACTAAAAATCGGAGACGCTGGAGTTTTAGAAACGAAATTATATTATCTTCTTTTTATTATAGCTTTGCGTGTATGTCTAGATGTGGAGGAATCGCATGCAGTTAAAAGACTTACAGCACAATTTCTTGAAATGTGGCCGTTAACGGTGCTTTCGACACCAGGCTACGCATTGAGCTAAGAGAAAGTTGATAGTTTGATGATTTAACATCATTTTTACGTTTATAAGTCTTGGCGATGTCACTTGCAACAGTTTTCAAGATGCAAAATATTTGACGTCTTAAAGAATGGGGAACATTCCGTAAAGCAATAAGGCATTATGTAAGTTTAGTCGTCTATGATTAATTAATGAAATTACAAAGGAAACAGCAATTCCTAAGTACTAGTAGGCGTACCCGAAACAATTTAGCTTTTCTGTTGTAATCGTTAACTAGTGGTTATAATGTCAATAAGCACCTTCGATTAGATTAATATGCTATGCATCAAATGAATGCACTTATTTCGAAGCGACTTCTTTATCTTTATGTAGAAAATAAGGTGCACTAACTGCGTTATTGATTAAATAATAGGCAGGTTACTACTTTTGTTTAGTGCTTTCTAATGCTCCTAACGTTGTTGGAAATAATGCTTAAGTTAGAAATGAATATGAGGTTATTAGTTTTAGTATTTAAGTCTCGAAGTTGGTATAACCTATTGTTGATCTTCACTCAAAAGTTACAAGTCTCACCAATTAGGTGACAAATTCGAATACCAGCCACAGTTTTAACACCTCTATTCCAATATGTTCTATGATTTTTGTTCTACACTATAATATGTAGGTTTTATATGCGTCGTAGGATATAAGAGTATATAATTATTATAATACAAAATATTATACTCTGTCAGCTGCAAACGTTTGAATTCAGAAAGTAATTTATTAAGACTATCAGTATTTGTTGCTGAGAGTAATTTTATCAATTTCATAGACAGCGAGACTTATACCTTTTGTTTTTTTGTTTTGTTTTCTTATCATTGACGGGTTTACTGACCAGCTGGTTGTACTAAAATATCTGTTCTAATTTTGGATGTAAATTGGAATGTTAAAGCTCTATCTTTATGTAAACATACATTTCACACAATTTATACTTCTTTATTTCAAACCCGTCGAGACCTGAGACCAGTTATATCAGGCCCTTTGGCACTCGTTGTGTCTACAATCTATCTTCCTTAACCATTACATCGTGTCTTTAATGCACTATTACACCCAAAGATCATTCAACAAAATATGGTCGGCACGGAATAAGGGTTTCTAATTCTACAATTAGTAGTGTTCTAATAAGAGCCAAGTACTAACAATAAGAAAATTTATAGTATAGGCCCCCATGTTTCCTTTGGGTAATAATCCTTCAAGGTCACTGTGATCAACCACCAGATTTATGTGCACTCAATAAAATAGGCACAAAGATACGACCTTCTGCTAAGCTATCTATCGCTCATCCGCATTTTGGATGACATACAATCACGATGCAAGATTGTAAATATGTATGTATTAACTCTTTAATCTTTATGATAAGAACAGGTAGTTGTTATCGCTACAACACGCAAAGGTACAAATTGGGTAACATATTAGCCATTTTAAACTATTTATTCATTGATAAATTTTAGTTTATTGTGTGTATTGGTTTATGTCAAACAAGTTAAGATCCGCCTATCGACATCCAAAGGAATCATTAGCGAGTAGTCGGCATGTTTAACAAAAAAACATAAAATGCATACTAAGTTAACTGTGGAATCTGAGGGGCCTGGTGACCTGTAACACAGGTATACAAATACCTATCACGGGCACCAGTCTCTCACAAATGCATGTAAACAATTGTATCAATCCAACTTCTGTATTTTACCATTTGAGAAGAGAAATACATAAATTTGAAATTTAAATTTAGGACATGCTATTGAACGTGCCTAAAGCATAATCGGTAACATCCGGACGAGCTCCTTTGGACCTTATTTCCTCTTAAAGTAAAACAGTTTTTTTACTGGAACTGAATAACTCGACAGTAGTAGATCTACCTCAAATCCAAAACCTCAAATGTCGTTAAGTTTCGTGCTTTCACTGTCACTTTGAGGTGAATGGTATCGACATAAATACTTTTGAACACCTCTCAAAATACTTTTGGTTTGAGTACTCAGGGTTAATGGTATAAACAATATTACTATATTTTGCCCGCGACTGTAGCCTCGTTGTTGTGATAAAAAGTAGCCGGTGTCATTGTCGTTCTCAAGGCATAAACCTACCTCTGTACTAAATTTCATCAAAATTTATTTTCTTATGGAATTGTAAGTTGTGCGTAGGTACCTATTGTTAGTAGAACTATTACGCCTATGTACTTCCAAAATAGTCGATTATAAAGATCAGATAATATACTAGTATTATTAATATTATTATCATTATAAAAACAAACAAAAAATTTAATTTCATAACACGTGCCAGATTCATATATAGATAGACGATCAGCGTAGGCCTGCTGTATGCTAATAAATAGGAAAAACCTGATAGGACGTACCGTTCTAATTAAGTTGCCTTTATGAAAAAGTGCGTGTAATTTACGACAGTCTATTGGCTGTCAAACAACACTTCGTTTAATAGCGCACAGCGTAATTACGCTTGATTAGATTGACTATACTGCGCAGCTAAGACACTAAACACTTGTGCCGGCTGACTACAGTATAACCGGTCAAGTGCGAGTTGGACTCGCCCACCCAGGCCTCCGTACAAATTTGTAGGTACATATTATAAATAGCTCAGGAATCTCCTCGCAGTTTTTTAAAGACTATATGTTTTATGATTGAATTACAAATAAATATTGTTTAGACTTTTCCCTATGCTTATAGCATAAGACGGTATTACTTGCCAAATTTTATAGTTCTAGGTCAACGGAAAATACCCTATACATTTTGATTCCTTGAGAGTGTGGAACTGTTTTATGCGGCATAAACGGCTGTATATTTTTTTACGTTAACTTAGAAGTTTTTTCACAGCTTCTAGGGACTGGAGACCCTGAGTATATGGTTTTAATTTCAACTCAATACCTCCACGCGTTTCCGAAATAAAGGGTCTAAACAGACAGACAACAGAGTGATCCTATAAGGTTTCCGTTTTTTCCTTTTGAGGTACGGACCTCTAAAAACATAAAGGGGAAAACAGTCTGACTCTCTCAACACTTACTAGGCACTTGAAACTTTATATATTTCCCTACTCTTTCTCCTATATTTTTCGGTACCGGCTCAGTGAAGATACGCTGCACAGGTTTCGTGTCGTTTCAGAAATTGCTACGTTCAAAAGTTGTAGTTGTCAGAAAAAGTATTTCATACATCATGCTTGTTGTCTCCTAGGATGGAAATCTACCTTAATCCTTCACTAAAATATGTTTTACTTCTATAGGCATGAAAAGAGACTTTTGTAATTAAGCCACTTGTCAGTTACTAATCCGAGAATAACTGTAACAACGTATATCAGCGTAGTAAGAAATAACGAAATGCAATGCGTTTGTAGATCAAGGCTTTGTTTCTTGGTTATAATTGGTCATGCCCTGTGAAGTTTCAACATTGATTTACCTTATTTGTTGATCGGAATCTTTGCAGATTGATACTTAATCTAGGTATATTATAAACTAGCTGTGCCCGCGACTTCGTTCGCGTGGAAGTTGGGTTTATATTAAGGTAGTTTATGTTACAATTTAACTTCTGTGTAAAACATATTGGAAACATGCTCCACAATGCTCTATGGCAGATGGCAGGGCCCGACCTATGGCCGGGCAAGCCAAGCAAATGTCTAGTGCAGCATAATGAAGGGCGACAAAGTTTATGGCGTCAGACGGTTAGAAGACAAATTATAAAAATTACCATGCTTAGCACCTCGACAAAAAAGTATTTTACCAAAATGATTTGCATCACATCAAATATTATTAAAATTGAAATATCCCCCCTCCCCCGTAACGCAAGTATTTTGCGGTTTCGGGTTAAATGAATCCCGAAACCGCCCAAGTACCTACTTGCGCGAAATTTCGTGTTAAGGAGCTTCCATTCTGACTCCGAAAGGTCGAAAATTTCGATTGATTTTAAACCTTCGACTCCAACTTCGGCTCCGACACCACAACCGCTCCTTCAAGTTAATTTATACATAGGTAATAAAGGTATGATGGAAAAAACTCTCACAGATTCCCTATGATCGCGGGTTCGAGTCCTGCCCGAGCGATCTTTTCCGAGTCTAAAGTACACCCACTTTGTGTCCGTATTTGTAAAGTCCACCGCAAA
The DNA here is from genome assembly GCA_945859575.2 of Herminia tarsipennalis. Lineage (NCBI taxonomy): Eukaryota > Metazoa > Arthropoda > Insecta > Lepidoptera > Erebidae > Herminia > Herminia tarsipennalis. Next base: position 22,541,657 of record OX243834.2, on the reverse strand, counting down.
ATAGGGCTGGTGTGAGTTATGTTTTTAAAAAATATCCTGTTTTTAAAACATTGCATTCCCGCGGTACTGTGATGCGTGTTCAAACAAACAGACAACATTCAAACGTTTCTGAAAGATATAGGTACTCAGATATCTTTTTTTGTGTTTAAATTCATTTAAATATTTTTTTTCACTCACTTTAGAAGATTTAAATATTATTTTATAATGTCTACATTAGTGAATTAAAAAATAGGTGTGTCAATCTGTCGCAAATTAAGATCATCATCATTCATCTACGTAAGAGTTTCAGATTTTTTTTTAAATCAGTTTTCCTGATTCTTTTTAATTTGTATTTCAACGCCATCTATTTTCAAAACTGGATAAGTTTATTTTTATACTTTATGATTTTATAATAAATTATACTTATACTATCATGCATATTACACGTAGGTAAGCAAGGTATTTAACCTTAAATTATTCACGCGATTAAGACCCGTAATATACCTATATATTTTCTTAATGTGTGCAAATCGCAAAAGTTTATCAACATTTGTAGGTAAGCAATTTAGCCACTCAGAAGAAATCGAATCACAGATGGCGCCACGTGTTTTTTTTTGATATAACACGGACTTAATCTTTAACATACATAAATTCTAGAAAATATCAAGTAGTTTATTTGTAATGTAATATTGTTTTTCATTTCTACATTCATAACATAATCACGATTCATGCAAAACAATGATAAAGGTGCCTATTGAAAGTGATTGATTAATATGAAAATTTGTTAAACAAAGTAAACATGTTAAAGTCGAAAATAAAAGCTTGTTTAATAAGTATACATTTAGAAATATACTTTAAAAAAGAATAAAAAGAAACACAAAAAGAGACTCGCATACTTGAGACTCGATCCTCCGACCTCGCTCGTTGAAGACGGCTACTTGTGCCATTAGACCACTTGAACCGTTACAAAAGCGCTTAAAATAGCTGATCTTAAGAAAAATAAATGTTGTGTTTAGCTCCTTATAGTTTTAGCATGAAGTTATTGTTTCCATGGGTTACATTTGTAAATAATGTCTCATTCTGGAAAAAATAAAATTGTGAAAATCCATAATGGTTCGACGAAACATACGTTGCTGCTCGCTCCCCATAGACGATAGCGTAATGATTCATAGTGTTAATAATGACTTATAGTATTTACAATAAAACTGCAAATTTTCATGAAGATCCATTAGGCAGTTATTGTTTTATAACGATAAATAGCCACATACATTATCCGTTATTGCTTAGCTCCTATGGGAAATAGCGTGATTAATTATAGCCTATATGTTAATCCAGACTTATTAGAATACACATACAAAATTTCAACCGAATCTGTCTGGTAGTTTTTGCGTGATGCGTGTTCAAACAAACAGACAGACAGACAGACAGACATTTCTAAAAATGTAGGAATGTGTTTAAATACTCTTTTCGAACATTGCCCAATATTTTTTTTCACTATGTTCGGCCATGTACAGACACGTGAAATTTACAATTTTATTATATGTATATAGCTGTGCCCGCGACTTCGTTCACGTGAAAGTCGGGTTTAAATTATGGTAGTTTAGGTAACGAAATAACTTCTGTGTAAATATGTTGGAAACAGTCCTGTTGACTATGTTTCCAAATAGAACAGATCGATTTTTATTTAGTAAGTATTTACTTACTAAATAAAAATCGATCTGTTCTATTCTTTTAGATAGTTAGTTTGGTGTGCGGCTTAAGAAGTGGGTTTTCTGTTGTTTTTGTTTCATTCTTTCAACGTTATACCTACTTATTACCTAATATTTTTTAATAGAATTTGTACGAAAATGTTGTTACTTCTCATGTGATCGTAAACTTGTAAAGCCTAAGTACTTAACTGTGATAGTTTTCCTTTTAATTTTAGTATTTATACTACTACACTGTTTTTTTTCACATACCCAACATCAACCATTTAGCTGGCAGGGGGACACTTGACTCTAACAAAAATGTTCACTATAAAGCCTAATATTATACACAATTTAAATCCTAGCCTAATTTAAATCTAAAAATAGTCTTCACAAACCCTAAACGCTTTTTAAAAGACCTATCTAATGATACCACACACGATGGGGTAGGTAGGTGAGAAAAAAATCACATCCCCACTTTACATTATAAGAGAGGTACCCTTAAAAAAATTATGATTTTCAAGATTTTGTTCTTTCACTTCATCGGCGTTAGTAATTTATTCATGCAAAAGTTGCAACCTTCTAGCACTAACAGTCTCTGAGCTAAGCTGCGGACGGACGGACATAAGGGAACTATATGGGTTCTGTTTTGCCATTTTGGCTAAAAATGGGGTGTATTTCAAATAGTGTTACAACGCAATACTAATAATAAAACTGCTGTAACACTAGTAAGCAAACACAGAGCGTGTCATGTGTGTCATGCCCGCGAAAATGTCAGATATCCCTAAAGGTACGGTTGACAAACAACGACCTCCCGTCACCCGAACTACTCACACTTGACCGATGTTGAGCCATTCATTATCGTTGAATTGATGAACACGTAATCTCCAACTATTACCCCAAAACATGATCCTCGATGCACCTGTGTGATGCGTGGTCAAACAAACGGACAGACAGACAAACATTTCTAAAAATCATAGCAATGTGTTTCTTTTTAAAACTTCTTTTACTAAGTATAGAACGTTATTGAATACAACGCCATCTACTTTCAAGAATGTTGCCACTCAGCATCTCAAGCACCTATACCCTATTAAATGTTTTCATAATTATGGAATTATTTGATCACGGTGAACAATTTGATTTCATAGATGGCGCTACATGTTTTTTTTTTAAGTGTGTAATGTCTTTTTTTTAGACGAACACATCATTTCTGAAAAATGTCGAATACTTTTTAATTATAATGTAATATTGTTTTTCATTTCTACTACGATTTATTAATTACTCTCAGCAGTGCATGCAATACCTATAATTAACTTACCTACGTCAATAATTTACTTTATTTTTAATACTAGCTGTGCCCGCGACTTCGTTCGCGTGGAAGTTGGGTTTATATTAAGGTAGTTTATATTACAATTCAACTTCTGTGTAAAACATATTGTAAACATGCTCCACAATGCTCTGTGGCATCTATGGATATTTGGGCCTAGCTTTAATCGGGGCCCAACGTATGGCAGGGCAAGCCAAGCAAATGCCCAGTGCAGCAAAATGAAGGGCGACAAAGTTTATGGCGCCAGACGGTTAGAAGACAAATTATTAAAATTCCCACGACCACACCTCGACAAAAAAGTGATTTGCATCACATCAAATACTATTATTATTGAAAAATTCCCCCACCACGCGAGTACTGGGGCGGTTTCGAGTTAAATGAAGCTCGAAACCGCCCAATTACTCGTGCGAAATTTTGAGTTAAGGAGCTTCGATTCTGACTCCGATAGGTCGAAAATTCCGATTGATTTTAAACCTCCGACTCCAACTTCGGCTCCGACACTTTTAAATCGGACCTTTTAATCGAAGGTACCTAGCCGCTCCTTCAAGATAATTTATACATAGGTAATAAAGGTATGATGGAAAAATCTCTCACAGATTCCCTATGATCGCAGGTTATGTCCTGCCCGAGCGATCTTTTCCGAGTCTAAAGTACACCTACTTTGTGTCCGTGTTTGTACCGCGGGAATGCAATGTTTTAGAACTATTTTGCAGGGGCAAAATACGAGGGTGGATTGAAAAGTTCGCGGCCTCAGCAAGAAAACAATATAAAATATAAACAAAAGTAATTTTATTTTTCCACGTAATCTCCACTTAACTCAATGCACTTCTTCCATCTGGTTTCCAACGCCTGTATGCCGGTCATAAAAAAAGTTTCTTCAAGGCCTTCAAAAAAGTCACCCACCGCGGTTTCAACCTCCTCATTTGATAAAAATTTTTGACCTCCAAGGTGTTTTTTAAGGTTTGGGAATAAATGAAAGTCCGAAGGTGCCAAATCAGGGGAATAGGCGGGATGGGGCAGTAATTCAAAGCCACAATCACGAATTTGAGCCATTGATTCAACAGACGTGTGAACGCGTGCATTATCCTGATGGAACAACACTTTCTTGCTGAGTAGTCCTGGCCTTTTCTCTTTGATCGTTTCACGCAAATGACGTAAAAGGGTGCAGTAATAAGCAGAGTTTATAGTCTCACCTTTTGCAAGGTAGTCCACCATGATGACACCCTTAGCATCCCAAAAAACTGACGCCATCACCTTGCCAGCTAACAAAATTGTTTTGGCTTTTTTTGGAGTCGGTTCATCAGGTTTTTTCCACTGCTTGGATTGCTGTTTTGACTCTGGGGTGTAGTGGTGTACCCAGGTTTCATCCATTGTAACAAATCTGTCCAAAAAATCTTGTGGATCAGTCTCAAACATTTCCAAACTGTCGCGAGAAATCGTGAGCCGTATTCGTTTTTGTTCAACTGAAAGCAATCTGGGGACCCACCGCGCAGAAACCTTAGAAAATCCAAGTTCATTGACTATGATGTTTTGTGTTCGTTCATATGAGATGCCAATAGTGTCAGCAATCTCCCTGATGGTCAATCTCCGATCTGCCAATATCAGATCACAGATTTTCCCAATGTTTTCTTCAGTCGTAGACGTCGTAGGCCGGCCGGAGCGAGGGTCATCTTCAATACTCTCTCGTCCGCGTTTAAATTCTGCAACCCACTTTTTCACAGTCGTATACGATGGAGCAGATTCCCCCAATGTTGTTGACATATCTTCGTGAATCTCTTTTGGAGTCAGTTTTTTTTTAAACAGGTATTTGATGACCGCACGTTGCTCAATTTTCTCCATTCTTTAAAAACGCTGCACTTAGGCTCACAAAATTCAGTCTAATTTAAAAACAGATAATGCTATTGTGACAGAATTTTACAATGTGACAACCAGAGAGTAAACAAATCGAATGAGGTCAGTTACATTAAAATAAGTCAAGTATTTATGTGGTAGGCCGCGAATATTTCGATCCACCCTCGTAGTTTTAAAACATTGCATTCCCGCGGTACTGTGATGCGTGTTTAAACAAACAAACAACATTCAAACGTTTCTAAAAGATATACTCAGATATCTTTTTTTGTGTTTAAATACTACTTCTAAACTTATTTCAATATTTTTTTTCACTCACTTTAGAAGATTAAAATATTATTTTATAATGTCTACATTGGTAAATTTAAAAATACCTGGTGTGTCAACCTGTCGCAAATTAAGATCATCATATATTCATATCCCTCTACGTAAGAATTTCAGTTTTTTTTTTAAATCAATTTTCCTGATTCTTTTTAATTTGTATTTAAACGCCATCTATTTTCAAAACTGGATAAGTTTATTTTTATACTTGATGATTTGTATATTAAACTATCATGCATATTAAACGTAGGTAAGCAAGGTATTTAACCTTAAATTATTCACGCGATCAAGACCCGTAATACATATATTTTCATAATGTGTACAAATCGCGAAAGTTTATTAACATTTGTAGGTAAGCAATTTTGGCACTCAGAAGAAATCGAATCACAGATGATGGCGCCACGTGTTTTATTTTGATGTAACGCGGTCTCAATCTTTTTTTAAGCAATTAACATTTATAAATTCTAGAAAATATCAAGTAATTACTGTTTATTTGTAATGTACCTAATATTGTTTTTCATTTCTACATTTATAACATAATCACTATTCATGCAAAACAATGATAAAGGTGCCTATTGGAAGTGATTATTAATATGAAAATTTGTTAAACAAAGTAAACATGTTAAAGTCGAAAATAAAAGCTTGTATAAATAAGTATACATTTAGAAAAATACCTAAAAAAAAGAATAAAAATAATTTTAACACAACACAAAAAGAGACTCGCAATTAGGGAGTCGATCCTCCGACCTCGCTCGTTTAATACCGCTACTTGTGCCAATAGACCGCCTCAGCTGATGCAAACACGGTTAAAATAGCTGATCTTAAGAAAATTGAAAATGTTGTGTTTAGCTCCTAATAGTTTTAGCGTGAAGTTATTGTTTCCATGGGTTACAATAGTAAATAATGTCTTATTATGGAAAAAAATGTGAAAAACCATAATGGTTCGACAAAACATACGTTGCTGCTCACTCCCCGCATAATGATTTATAGTGCAAGTAATGACCTATAGTATTTACAATAAAACTGCAAATTTTCATGAAGATCCGTCAAGTAGTTATTGTTTTATAACGATAAATAGCTACAGACATTATCCGTCATTGCTTAGCTCCTATGGGAAATAGCGTGATAAATTATAGCCTATATGTTAATCCAGACTACACATACAAAATTTCAACCGAATCTGTCCAATAGTTATTGCGTGATGCGTGATCAAACAAACAGACAGACAGACAGACAGACATTTCTAAAAATGTAGGAATGTGTTAAAATACTCTTTTCGAACATTTCCCAATATTTTTTTTCACTATGTTCGGCCATGTACAGACACGTGAAATTTACAATTTTATTATATGTATAGATATAGATAGATAGCATGATTCAGTATTCACGCGCGATGGCTTATTATTAGCGTATTTCATGTATAACTTTGGTGTTTCTATACCGATTTCTATTAGTATTTTTTATGGAATAGTTAATTATGTTAACTTTTTTAATTAGGGATGACTGAGAGTGTTATAAACGTAAGAGTAGACAAATTTAATCAGAAAGCTTCGAACTACTAAGCTATCGGGAGTTACACGTGATATTGTGAGTCAACCATAAAAGATAGACATATGCTGTCGTGGGATATTTTTTATATAATTTTAAGGAGAACATTTCCGTTATACATGATTTCTGTGTAGCTTTAACCATTACGGTTGCACACGCGACGAAAGCTTAAAAAATGGAGTAACTTCTCCCGTTTTTCTTCACTGCTCTGCTCCTATTGATCGTAGCGTGATGAAAAGTATACTTTAACCTACTCAGGAGTATAAAAAATAATTGTACCAAGTTTCGTTAAAATCCGTCGAGTAGTTTTTGTTTCTATAACGGTTATACAGACAGACAGACAGACAGACAAAAATTTTACTGATTGCATTTTTGGCATCAGTATCGATCCCTAATCACCCCCTGATAGTTATTTTGGAAATATATTTCATGTACAGAATTGATCTCTCTACAGATTTATTATAAGTATAGAAGATAAAAAAAATAATAACCAAAGTAAGTAAGTTACTTACGGTCGAAAAAATAACTAAAACATTGAGAAAAATATTAAAAAAGGATAAAGACAATTTAAAAAAATACAAAAAGAACATTATCAGACATCGGATTCGAGCCCGTGACTTCATCGTCTAAGTCCGCTAGCATAGTTTCGAGGCTATACTGTTCGCTACTTACCACGTCAAAATAACTGTTCTTATGAAACTTAACAATGTTGTGTTTAGCTCCTTTTAGTTTTAGCGTGAAGTTATGTATTCCATGGGTTACAATTATAGATAATGTCTAATTCTGGAAAATTTTGTGATAAACCATTATGGTGCGACAAAAAATACGTTGCTACTCGTTCCCCATAGACGTTAGCGTAATGATTCATAGTGTAAATAATGTCCTATAGTATTTACTATAAAACTGCAAATTTTCATAAAGATCCGTTTAGTAGTTACTGTTTTATAACGAAAAATAGCTACAGACATTATCCCTTACTGCTTAGCTCCTATGGGAAAAAGCGTAATAATTTATAGCCTAAATGTTAATCTGCATCTATTAGATTGCACGTGCAAAATTTCAACCGAATCTGTACGGTAGTTTTTGCGTGATGCGTGTTCAAACAAACAGACAGACAGACAGACAGACAGACAGACAGACAGACATTTCTAAAAATGCAGCAAAGTGTTTGAATACTCTTTTCGAACATTTCCTAATATTTTTTTTCACTAAGTTCGGCCATGTACAGACACGTGAAATTTACAGTTTTATTATATGTATAGATACTAATAAGTTAAAAGTTAATGTTTTGCACAAATAAAGCCTAACTGTTTAAAGAGACTACACGGTCGAATACTTTTAACGTAACTAGGTAGGTACTTCAAGACACATCTCTTGTCGTAGAAGCGGAATAGTAGCGACGGAAATACATATTTTTGAGTAAAATAATTATAAGAAATATATATATTACGGGTCTTAATCGCGTGAATAATTTAAGGTAAAATACCTTGTTTATTGCCCGACGTTTCGACCGTATTGCAACGGCCGTGGTCACGAGAAGACAGTCTTCCCGTGACCACGGCCGTTGCAATACGGTCGAAACGTCGGGCAATAAACAAGGTATTTTACCTTAAATTATTCACGCGATTAAGACCCGTAATATATATATTTTAGTAATGTGTACAAATCGCGAAAGTTTATCAACATTTAATTATAAGAATACTTAAAGTATTAAGTTGAGTTGAGTAGTTGAGGGTAAATGTATCAAAACATTTTTTTATAATTCGTACCAACATTAATTCTTACCAGTAGTTTAAATCTATACTAATAATATAAAGCTGAGGAGTTTGTTTGTTTAAACGCGATAATCTTAGGAACTACTGGTCAGAAATAAAAAAATAATGTTACGGGGAAAATTAACGCAGACGAAGTTGCGAGGGTCCGCTATTTCATACTAAATTAAAAACGTGCCGTTAAACTTGTCTCTTTCTTCCAATTTTTTACATTCAAGAGTAGATAAGGGCACAAATAGTTAATTCATTTAAATAAAGTAGACAAACTGGGGAATTATGGAGATACTTCCCCAGTTTGGCTACTTTATCAAATGTTTATAATTATTGTTTTCCTACTCCAGCTGTGCTGCTATTTATGGGCAAATACACATAAACAAGATATACTTGGCCAACACACCTTAAGATTTAAATCGAAATACCGGAAAAATCTTCAAAATAAACCGGTAGTTTCTGTTCGGGTTTCAGTTAAATTATTGTCACAACGCTCCTTTTACTCTTTAATTGTAAAATGGTATGTTAAAAGGGCATCATCAAGATGTCAAGGTTTTATATTCGGAAGAGGTCACCAGAAAGTCTTCTTGTAATGACAACACATAACTGCTTTTTGTAAATTTGATTTTCCAAGAAGTCTTCCATCTTTTTCCAAGTTATTTTTATTCTTAAACGTTTCGCTATTGTTTAGGATCCTGACTCCTTGTCAGACGATTAGTGGTTTGCCTCCATCTAATCCGGTTCGTAGCCTGATGGAAGGTGGCGCTGACAGGTAACTCCAGCTGTTCGGAGATCGGGTCCGTACGTGTCGGGTTTCGACCTCTTTTTCGGTCTTCAAACTTCAAATATCTTTATTTGGTAAAATCAAATCAATGATGGTATAATAAAACAATATTAAAATTATGATTAGTTTGAAAAAAAAAAAACAAAATGAAGTTAGGCTGTAGTTCCAAGTGTAAAGCTCATGAGAAGAAGCTGCTAAGAACTCATGGGCCACTCTTTTAAAATCATCAAGTTATATAAATGTTTTTTATTGAGTGAACCATTGTGTTTGGTAAATTTAAATGTCAACGTTAATAATACTAGTATAATTAAAGAAAAAAAATACTACACGTAACTTTAATACGGCTAACTATCTGTACTAATATTATAAAGCTAAAGAGTTTGTTTGTTTGAACGCGGTAATCTCAGGATCTACTGGTCCGAATTGAAATATTATTTTTCTGTTGGGTAGCCCATTTATCGAGGAAAGCTATATAGGCTATATAACATCATGCTAGACCAATAGGAGCGCAGCAGCAATGAAAAATGTTGCAAAAACGGGGAAAATTTACGCATACGAAGTTGCGCGGGTCAGCTAGTTTGAACATATAGAGCAAACACAGAAGTTCACATCTTACATAATACCTAATCTTATCTGATTTTTTTTTGAAAATAAAAATGTTTTTAAAATATTTTTATTTTCAAGCTTTTTAAACCATTCGAATGGGTTTGTAGGTAGCTTGAAACTAAAAACATTTATGTTGTTAATTGTTTTCATTATCCTCGTTCGCCAATACAGGTTTGGACATAATCTAGGTTTTTACCAATCGATTCTTGACGCATTAGTTCTGGCATATCTACATTGAGAGATTCTAAATAATATATCTACATATCAATTCGCATGGAGTAACTAATAAATATTATATAACCATGTTGTTTGTAGAAACGAATAGTCTTGAAGATGTTATATAAGGACGTTTAATAGCCGAAATGTTGGGAAAGTGTACTTATGTGTGACAAGCCTAAATATTATAATGAATTTATATATTTTATTCCAAACACTATAAAGTATTTTGAGCGGTGTGTAAAGTGACAATGATATTTTTAAATTTAATGGCGTGTGATTATACGACCGCCCTTCATATTTTAAATAAATTTGGCACAAAAAACGGCAGAAAGTTATTATTTCAATTATGGCTAAAGACATTGTGAGTACTGCCCTGATCCGCCATGTTCCGGTTTGCGACGACCTTCTATGTTATTGCAAAAGATAATTACACTTATTAACTGCGGGCTGGACTTTGATACCTTTAGCTACAAAAGAACCTTGCTAAAGTTAATGCCATGGCTGTCGTTTTACGACGATAACATTGGTTTCCACTCATCTCTATACCTTGCAATTCCTTCGCATTTTCTTAATACTATCATCTCAAGTGCTATTCAAATTTGATCCTTAATACTCGTGCAATAGTATCTAAGTAACGACAGAAATAGTTTAAGTGGGTACAGTTTGAGTAGCCTTGTGTTAAACTAAAAAAAAACCTCTCACGAAGCTCAGCTATCAAGCCTCTGTTGCCCCAAAAAGTATCCAATGTTAGACCAAAATCATACAAACTGATGTCAAATATGAGGTTTGCGGAGGTGTACTGACATATTTGTCTAGTGTACTGTAATAGTCAAGGCGTTTGACGTTTTTTTGGAACGGTTAAAGGTCACTCAAATGCTATTAATTTGAAAGTAATGACGTTCTTTAATGTCGTCTACCTATCTAGCAAATATCTACACGGTTATATCACGAAAACACTGACAAATATTAGCCTATACTTATATTGGAATATCTTTCCTAGATCTGCTGCCTCGTATTTTGGACATTTAAATATGTTATCTAATTGACATATTTAAAGTGGCCTCGGTAGGCTCATTGTTCACAGTAATTGCTCGTTGTAATTATTACGCAGTAAGTTAATTAAAGAGGTAAATCCATATTAGATATATTTTGGTACTTAATCGCGTGAATTATTTAAAGGTACGAACCTTTTATTTACCCGACGTTTCGATCACTCGATCGAATTGCACCGATCGTGGTCACAGGTAAATCCAGTTACAATTGTATTCTATCAGTCTATGATTTTCTCTTGAAGCCGAAGGATCTAAAGGTTTTGGTTATCTATATCTGTATATTATACGTGATGCAAAATATTGAAAATGTAAAAATATTTATTGCAGCAATAGACACAGTATTACATTAAATGCAAATATCACAATCTTTCTTAATCTAAAGCTGGTTGGACATTTACTGCTGTATTACTGTTGGTCTTCTCACTAGGCTAGTCTGTATCGAGGAGACTGTATGTTAACTCGTATCTAATTATCTACCTTTGTTACATTAATATTTATTAGGTATACCTAATATTATTCACAAGAAGAATTGTACCCCTTTTAACGAGAATTGCGCGGACGGAGAAGTATGAAATTTCGCACACTTACAGTTAATGTAGAGAATAGAGTGCGGAATGCTAATATTAATCTTAACTTGGCGGCCAGTAGTTTTATTAATTAGTTGTCCTATAAAGTCCTATTGTCCATCGATTTCTCTTTCGTCGTTTCTTTTCGTCTTACAGCTCCAGTCTCTTTTCTTGAAATAATACTTTGATTACGAATGATCCACCTAAAATTTTTATTTAAACTTCTCGGTCGGTTCAAGTCTAAAACGTTAACGTGATGAACAGATAAAGGTGACCAGAAATAAGATAGTGCTTTCTGTTTGTAACATTCGATGTTTGCGTTAATAACAATTATTTAGTACAAGATATTTTTGATTTTCTAAAAATGTTGTAGGTTATTGTTTCACTCCATCGTTAAATAATTACTTTTTCTGTGAATAATGAATATTCAAAATGATGCCTGCCAATGCCATTAACACAGAAATATTAGCTTTAATTCATTATTTGTTTTCATTACTTAATTAACCAGATATTTTAAAACGGTTTCGAGAAATAAATATAATGATATCATATCACGTATTCAGAAAACGATTTTTAATAATTTTGTTTGTACATTATGTAGATAAAAGGTACGTCTCAGACGCGAACTGAATAACTTAAAAAGAAATTGCTGATACGTTTATAATATTTGAGGATTTCCCCTTATATTCTCTGGGATTCTCTCACCAAAACTAACTTGGTGACATTGGGACTACCACAAATATAGATCGTTTTCAAATCAGTCTTCAATCGACGAAGACATCGAGTAACATAGACACGAATAACATTCGAATGGATCCCTGCTTTTAGTCGTTAAAAATTAAACAGGTAAATAAAAATTAAAGGTAATATTGAGTGATTTAACATCAGATCACTGTGGGCAGAAAGTCACTTTTCCCTCACACACAGTGGCCAAAATAGATAAGATCACATGTAGGCCAATGAGTACGGCTCGCTTAGAAAAATTCAATTCTAACGTTTCTGCTAATATTACCAGTATAGACTTCAGCCACTCTGATCCGAACTATCTTTACTCCTCAGTGTTTAATATAATCAAAAGTGAATACAATAATATATTTAAATCAAAAACTTTTTATAAGAATTCTAAACTTAGCTTTTGTGATTGGGCAACTACCGGCATTTATAAAAGTAGAGCTAAGTTATACGAGTTATATGGTATGAAACAATTTAATTTTGATCAAAACTTTATTCAGTATGTGAGAAACTATTCAAAAACTTAAAAAAGCTTGTGCATGTGCCAAAGCTTTACTTATTAGTAGAAATATTAAAAAATCTGATAATAAAATAAAAGCCACTTGGAATATTATTTATTCGGAAAGCGGACGGGCAAAGCCTCGGGATAAAAGCTTTGAATTATTAATTAACAATAAGACTGTTACTGATAATTTAGACCTAGCACAAACTTTCAATGATTTCTTTGCTGACTTACCACTAACCACAACCAGCTCCTTGAACGCTTGCCCAGATAAAGCCGAATCACTCTTGAGAGATAATGTGGATCAATGCAATGTACCATTTGCTTTTAAATATATATACCCCAGTGAAATAATTAAAATATTCAAGTCACTCAATTTAAAAAAAACTGCTGATTTATGGGGTATTTCAGTAAAATTAATTCACAGTATAGTTACTGGCATAGCGCCACAGTTATCTATAATTTTTAATCAATGTGTTGATACCGGAATGTTTCCTGATCTGATGAAACATAGTAAAGTAATACCATTATTTAAATCTGGATCAAAGAATGACCCTAGTAATTTTAGACCAATATCCATCTTGCCAGCTATTAGTAAAATTTTTGAAAAGGCTATACTTATGCAGTTAGAATCACACTTTAATTTTAATAATCTACTGCATCCCGATCAATATGGTTTTACAAAGGGTCGCTCTACAATTGATGCAGGTACTAAGCTACTAAAACATATTTTTAGTGCCTGGGAAGATTCACAGGATGCCATTGGAGTGTTCTGTGATCTTTCTAAAGCTTTTGATTGTGTGGCGCATAGGACACTTCTCCTGAAACTTAGGCATTACGGTATTAAAGGTACAGCGCTGGATCTACTTGCCTCTTACCTAAGTGAAAGAATTCAATATGTTGATATAGGAGGAGTAAGGTCGTCTGGATCTCTAATTAGTATGGGCGTGCCTCAGGGATCAATACTCGGTCCCTTCTTATTTTTGGTATATATTAATGATTTACCATTTTATGTTAATAACTTTTGTGACATCATTCTATTTGCTGATGACACTTCTCTAATTTTTAAAATCGATCGTAAACTAGAAAATTTTGAGAAAGTAAATAGAACACTCGCACTAGTTCAAGATTGGTTTACAACGAACAACCTACTTCTAAATCCCAAAAAAACTAAATGTATTAAGTTTAGTTTGCCAAATGTGAAAAGTACTAATACGAGTATAATTTTAAATAATGAGGTGATTAGCTTTGTCGACTCGACAGTTTTTTTGGGAATTACATTAGACAATAGGTTACAGTGGGGCACCCAAATATCATGTCTCGCAGGAAAACTCAGTTCTGCAGCGTATGCTGTCAGCAAAGTTAGACAGCTTACGAACGTAGAAACAGCTCGACTAGTATATTTTGGTTATTTTCACAGCGTCATGTCCTACGGCATATTGCTTTGGGGCAAGGCGGCTGATATACAAACTATTTTTATTCTTCAAAAACGTGCAGTGCGTGCGATATATCAACTAGGAGCACGAGTTTCCCTTAGAGAAAAGTTTAAAGAGATAGGCATTTTGACAGTTGCATCACAATATATATATGCAAACGTTATGTTTGTAAAGCAAAACTTACATTTATATAACAAAAATAGTGATATTCACTCTGTGAATACAAGAAATAAGCACAAATTGGTAGGTCGATATCATAGGCTTCATAAAACTCATAACTCATTCATGGGACTAGGTGTTAAATTTTTCAATAAAATCCCAGTCAGCATATCGAGTCTACCAGTAAATAAATTTAAGAATGTAGTCAAGAGACATCTTATACAAAGAGCTTACTATTCAATCGATGATTATTTAACTGATAAAGATAAATGGATGTAGTTCGTTGCTCCCTATTAATGTATTGGGTTGTATAGTTTATTGCATTTTACTAGGTGAATATTGTTGTCACAGTTTGATAATGTTACTTAGGTACTAGTTAAGAAAACGATTTACTTTTGTAAGTAAAGATTCTGCGTGATAAATTACGGCCATTCTTTTCTTTCCTTTGAAAAACATGTATACTTATTCATTAAGTAGCAGTAAATTGGCCAATATTTAAGCACATAAAGTTTTTACATCGTAAGTGGATGCTCCTACTATGTTGTGCCCATTGAGGCTGATGTATCCGATCTCGTGTACTCTTCTAATATTAGTGACCTCTTTTTTTGCATCAGTCCTCTAATATATGGTGTATAATATAATGGTGGCAGCACCTTACCTGCATATACAGTTTATAAACAGAGAAACATTGTAAACATTGGCAATTTGAAAAGAGTGGCCACGAGTTTTTATTGCCTGTTCTTTTCTCGGGCTTTACCTATTGTTTGCGAACAGGCATTACCAGTAAATGTAGAATCGACTTTTCACAAGTGTAGTATTTTGCTTCCTAAGTGAATAAATGATTTTTATTATTATTATTAACACTCACTGACGTAATATGGTCATAGGATTAGTCTATCTGTTAGATTAGTATAATAACAAACATTATTATTTAGTGACAATTATTTTTAGATCATGGCCGGTATTCTAATTCAACGAAATTCGAATAAATTAAATAAAAATATCCAAAACTGGCAACATTATTTCAATTCATTCGTTTACGATGATTCACAATGGATACGAATTTCTGGTTCTTAAATGAAAATAAATCATGGTAGCCTCCATAAACTATGAAAATTTAAAACTACGAAATGGAGTAAGTTTTTTTCAGGAAAAGAGAGGTACCTGATGACTGCAGTTCTTGTTTAATGAAAGAAACAAAAAAATCGCCATTTATAAAAAAAAACTCTTACAATATAATGGCATTATACAACAATCAATATTATATTAGTATTGTAAAGTAGGATGTGGACTTTGCCAAGGGATGAGTAATACGGGCAAACAATGAAACAGCATGCGTTGTTGCGTATTGTATGAAATCTGCTTATCTGTATTCAAGTTGCGCATGTGTGCATGGAAATGTAGGTTTTATTGTCTAAAGTACATGTACGAGGAAATGATTATAATACCCGTAGTCGGATAAAACAAAGTGAGTTTGGTTTTAAGTTAGATTATTTGGTGGGCAAATGTTTCGGAAATTGTTGGTGACGCATGACTCATTATCTTTAACTAGCTGTCCCGCGCAACTTCGTATGCGTAATTTTTCCCCGTTTTTGAAACATTTCTCGTCGCTGCTCCGCTCCTATTAGTCGTAGCGCGATGTTATATAGCCTATAGCCTTCCTCGATAAATGGGCTATCCAACAAAAAAAGAATTTTTCAAATCGGACCAGTAGTTCCTGAGATAAGCGCGTTTAAACAAACAAACAAAGCAAACAAACAAACAAACTCTTCCGCTTTATAATATTAGTATAGATGTAATAGGCGGCAGCACGCTCAACCACTGTGTTTATTACAGGTTTATAGGAACTGCTGTAGGACCGGTTTTTGTTAGTGTTAATGGATGATGTAGGATACGGTGTTAGTCGTCCCATTATGAGACAACATAATGGCACTAATGAGATACCCAAATAGGTAGGTACACTTTTATTTGAATTGTATGCAATTAACCAAATGTCAAAGACACATTGGAATTAGCCAACGTGTTCTCATTTTGTTCTTATTGTTATTTCTACCTAGGCAAACACGACTATTTTTTTAATTAAAAAAAAAAATCGTGGGCCTTTGGTAACTGTTCTACAGAACCCCAGGGTTCCGTGGAACCCAGTTTGGAAATCCTTGAGGTAACGAATACTTAATACTATTTGTTTTCCAAATAAAATGAAGTCCATATTTAATTGTTATCGGAAAAATAAATATTGGTTTGACGCTTTGCCGTATAAATAGTACTTAGAGTTACCTAACTTTGATTTGTTTTAGTTATAAACTAGCTGTGCCCGCGACTTCGTTCGTGTGAAGTTGCAGTGCTGCTCTCTCTCTATCAACGTTAGCGTGATGAAAGTAGCCTAAGTTACTCCTTACATCCTCAGCTGTCTGACAGTGAAAGTCCAGTCAAAATCCGTCAAGCTGTTTCGAAGATTAGCAGGAAAATACTGACAGACCGATAGCTTGATAGAACTTTCATATGCATTTAGTAAAAAACTGTTATTTCGATTTGCTATTCCGTTGACGTTTTTAGTTAGTCCAACAGGCTGGATTGGTTTATTAAAACAAGGCGGTTAGGTGTTCAAATAAAGACTGGCAACATTAAAAAAAAATGCAAGGGTGGATAGATGTATCAATCAAACACGTTCAACGACTGGCTTTGTATGACATGCAAATATTATCTTCTACCAGTTTTATTACTATATAAATCTTCTCAGGCACACGGAAAAGTTAACAGCATTGAATAAATTTGTTGACGCACCGCACAAGTTACGTTAAGTGATATATAACTACAAACCGGATAATTGAATGATGTTAGTAAATATTTAGAAGTAATAAATTGTAGTTATACTTACTACAAATATTTCATGATTGAAAACCAGTAAGCACCGGTTCAATGTAAAAGATAGAATACAAACAATTTCCCACCTTACATCGTGTCCTGTGTGCCCTACCACATGCACATAAGACTGGACGGTTGCTTTCGATAATGCAGACGAAATGGCCGTGTTCTGGGCCACATCAATAGAATATTTAATGCCCAATATAATGTTTACTGTAGAAACGCTTAGAAGTAGAATATTAAAGACCCTCAGGGCCTGAATTACCGCTCGAAGTAAGCACCCTTTGTGCTAACAATAGTTTTGTCAAACAAGTACCTCGTAACTTGTTCGAATAAAGCGGACAAAACGATTCAAAGTCTTTGATATTAAAAATAATGAAGGTATATGAACCCTAATCATTTAAAAAAATAAATCGTCTGCGGATACTATAGCCGCCTTAATAATAGTTATTTATGACATCGATGTCAACTTAACTACTGCGATGAGAACAATAGATGAAAATTACTGTTTTTTTTACAGTAGAACAATAGTTATGATTGTTCTTTAAATGTATAGAATTTCTTTTGTATTGATGCTGATAATGTTATTTATTAAATTGTACTTTATTATATTACGACTATTAAAATGAAAACTGCATGCAATGTTATCGCCTCGTTCTTTTTTCCGCCCCAATTATTGCTTTTAGAACTTGGTTAACTAAACGTAGAATCATATTTGCAGTAATTTAAGAAATTTGATTTTGTGTTTGTTTCTTAGATATAGCTTATGGGTTTTTGCAATACTTTGACCTGTATTCAAATATGATTCAAATTGTTGTTTTGTCAATTAGTGCTTCATATAGGTACTTATGTTTAATGGGACACTTCCATTGAACTGTGAACGACGTTTTTATACCTAATAGCAAAATCAAAACTTGAGAGGAGATATCTCCATTAAATATAACTAATGTAATATTTTTTACCTCTTTTCTTAAACTATGTTTAGTCTTTCCTTCATATATCTTTATATATATATTTCTTGTGTGCGTGTGTATGTCACTGAACTCCTCCTAGACGGCTGGACCGATTTTGATGAAATTTCAATTTCCGAGTTCAAGGGGATTCGAGGATGGTTTAGATTCACTATTGAACCCGATTTACAAAAAAAAAGAGTCGAGACGAAGTTCGCCGGGACAGCTCTAGTGTATACATTTATATAAATTTGTTCTATTATTTATTATTTTTGATATATCTATACTAATATTATAAAGCTGCAGAGTTTGTTTGTTTGACTCAGGAACTAGGTACTGGTCCGAATTGAAAAAATATTTTTTGTTGGGTAGCCCATTTATCGAGGAAGGCCATAGGCTATATAACATCACGCTACGACCAATAGGAGCGGAGCAGCAACGAAAATTGTTGCAAAAACGGGGAAAATTTACGCATAGGGGACAGCTAGTATGTATAATATATATATATACTATATATATGAAGGAAATACTAAACTTAGTTTAGGTATATAAAACTAAAAATATTTACTTAGTTATATAGACAAAATGACGCCACCTTAAAAAACTTAAATCATCATCATTATAGTTTTTCGTGTACATACAAGTATTTTTTTTTTACTAAAGTTATGTCGAAGGTCGGTGAACTGTACAAAAACTTAACCTCTAACAACTTGGGAATTAGTTATTGTGTTTATTCATTCAATTAATTTATTAAGGAGTTTAATATACTTGGTTACTATTCTGCTATATTTCAAGAATTTTGAACAACTTTGGCGTGGAAATTCTAATAGATAGGAATCCATTGCTTTTCTAATTCAGAGCGGCTATCTAGATGAGCAGAAACCTTTTTTTAAGGTTTTAGATATAATTTAACATCATTTGGTTATTTTTATGGTTACATCGATGTCAATTTAACTACTGCGATGAGAACAATAGATGAAAATTACTGTTTTTTTTACAGTAGAACAATAGTTATGATTGTTCTTTAAATGTATAGAATTTCTTTTGTATTAATACTGATAATGTTATTTATTAAATTGTACTTTATTATAATACGACTATTAAAATGAAAACTGCATGCAATGTTATCGCCTCGTTCTTTTTTCCGCCCCAATTATTGCTTTTAGAACTTGGTTAACTAAACGTAGAATCGTATTTGCAGTAATTTAAGAAATTTGATTTTGTGTTTGTTTCTTAGATATAGCTCATGGGTTTTTGCAATACTTTGACCTGTATTCAAATATGATTCAAATTGTTGTTTTGTCAATTAGTGCTTCATTTAGGTACTTATGTTTAATGGGACACTTCCATTGAACTGTGAACGACGTTTTTATACCTAATAGCAAAATCAAAACTTGAGAGGAGATATCTCCATTAAATATAACTAATGTAATATTTTTTACCTCTTTTCTTAAACTATGTTTAGTCTTTCCTTCATATATCTTTATATATATATTTCTTGTGTGCGTGTGTATGTCACTGAACTCCTCCTAGACGGCTGGACCGATTTTGATGAAATTTCAATTTCCGAGTTCAAGGGGATTCGAGGATGGTTTAGATTCACTATTGAACCCGATTTACAAAAAAAAAGAGTCGAGACGAAGTTCGCCGGGACAGCTAGTGTATACATTTATATAAATTTGTTCTATTATTTATTATTTTTGATATATCTATACTAATATTATAAAGCTGCAGAGTTTGTTTGTTTGACTCAGGAACTAGGTACTGGTCCGAATTGAAAAAATATTTTTTGTTGGGTAGCCCATTTATCGAGGAAGGCCATAGGCTATATAACATCACGCTACGACCAATAGGAGCGGAGCAGCAACGAAAATTGTTGCAAAAACGGGGAAAATTTACGCATAGGGGACAGCTAGTATGTATAATATATATATATACTATATCGTCGTTCATATTGCAATTTGTTTTATGTCAAAAATGACGAGTTTACAGGAGAGCAAAAAAACAGAATACTGGAAAAATTCTTTTCTGACACTAAAATGTTTTTTACATAATACTGCCGAACTATTATGTACTATTAAATGTACGCTTTTGAAATTTCCATAAATTATTATATTTTATTAGAAATTTGACATAGAACCTATTGTAACCACAATTTACATAAAATTTGTGACATGCAACATGTTGATAGCTTATTTGTATGAAATAATACACAGATAATTTCAAATAACAGGTATAGTATTTATTCAACTTATAAGCAAAGAAGGAATAATATCGATGAGTAGAAACAAAAAAAAATATAGTAAAGAAAAATAAACAACAAAATTGACGTTTTCTCGACAAACTTAAATGTATAAGGAACAAACTTAAAATGAACTTATTTTAAACTTCACGAATTATACTTAAATGGATTTTACCATTTGAACAAGGTTATATAACATAATTTGTATGCAATGGGACCATTGCATACTAATTATTACGTATATGAGGACAGGCATCAAGATTTGAACAATTATGTTCCAAGGAGTCATAAAAAGGGTGATAATCTTTAGGTATAAGTGGTTTTAATTCTTGCAAATGTATAAATTTTGTGGTGTCAATAGGGAGAAATGATTGATAAAGGGCAGTATTACCACTTCGTACGTAATTATTGTTTGCGCGTCGTGGTAAATCTTTGAAGTCGTCATTAAAGTCTAACTTATACCGTATGATCCCATCTGGATTATATTGTAGGCTTACAATGTCGACTACTAGTGGATCGCCCTTTTTGTTTCCTGGTCGAATGCTGGAGTACCTACCACCTTCACACCTGCGAAAATCACTGTAGCTTAAACAAACTACTTTATACGGTTCAGGCTTGGATCTTGCGCTCTTTATTATATTAATGTAGTCTCCAGGTATGAAAATATCACGATGAGGTGGCAACTTTCTTTCGATGCTGCTATGTATCGAATCGACCTCCATCTGGGTATGTCCAACTTCGAGGTATTTTTGTTCGATAATTATCTTTTTTTCGACTGATAATTCAATTAGAGCATTAGACAAATTCAAGGATCGGTTTTGGTAACCACACCCGTCACTCCACAGAATAATTTTTTTGGTATTTGGTGCCTTTTGTAGTTCTGCCTTTAGATGTTTCTCCATAATAGACGTAAAGACATCACTGTCTAACCCACCGGCTCCCTCGTGCCATAGATAGCAAATCACTTCTTTTGTCTTTAAATTATAGTGTGTGTAGTTGTGAACTTTGAGTTTTGTTTTATAGTAAACAGCTGATGCCTGAATTCTTGGGCATAGAAGTACCGCTTGGACATCCATAGTATATACTAATGCATCATCTTCAGTATTGTTTTTGTCACTATCCTTACTTTGTCTTGCTGTTTCTTTTTTCTTCAAGTGACTCCTGTACTCATCTTCATTAACATTACCATTCTTGTAGGCTAAGCACTTGTTGCACTGGTCTTTCCTGGGTTTGAAAATAGATAAATTAAGCTCGTGGTACTTCCTCTCGAACGTCGCAACACAATATTGCCTCTTATTGTTATTCATACAAAACTTTTTATACTCAGCATACAGATCACCATGAACACTATTCCAGATTGGTTCTAAATATAATTTTGAGGAAGACGATCTGCAATAATGGGACTCTACTTTCGGCAGACTGTCAAAAAATTCTCGAATTGAATTGGATGCATTATTTTGAGTCAACGCATTACACTCATTATCATTTTGAGAAATAGTAAAACTTTCCGCATCTTTATTAGAAACAACCCAATCCCTCAGTTGTCTTTGGCCAATACACAAAGTTTTTATGAGCATTTGCTTACAAACATGAACTCTCTTAGAATTATCTTTCAAAGTTAGGAAATATTTAAATGCTTTGCCTTTTCTAGAGTCTACGCTCGAAGAACGTCGATGCTGTGGTGAATATACACTAACTAAACCTCGAACGTATACTTTACGAGCTTCCCAAGAACTCAATGCCCAATAAGAATCAAAAATCAGTTTTCGATCTTCTTCGCTTAAAGTTTCACATTCAAACCTTTGTTTCGGTCCCCCGTGTTTCACCTCAGTATGCCCACCACATCTTTCTTGTAAGTTTTTAGCTGGTCTTGACAGCGTTTGATTGTATTTTCCAGTACTATCTTTCTCAAAACCCTCATACTGCTTACCTTGTAACCTAGCCTTAGAATTTCTAAATCTCTTCCATTTACTTGGATCTGCTTGACCCTTACGACTACGTTTCTTTTTGTGAGTACCCTTACGACTAAGCACCCCTGTCTCTTCATCAAGGACCTCTTCGTTGGAGCTGGTACTATCTTCTAATGTATTAGAAAGAAAGTCAATACTTTCATCTGGCACGTAGTCAGAGTCAGAAGACGACACTTCTTCGTACGGGACCTCTTCACTAGACGTGTCACACTGTTGCAAAGTTTCATCTCCACACCACTGGCCAGTAGCTTCGTTCAGTAGCTGCTGGCGAGGATGTTGAGAGGAACTTGTAGCTAGCTGTATTAATAGCCTTGCTCTTGTGTTATTCATCTGCAACAATCAACCACCAAACCATGCATTCAAAACCAAAGCAAAAGTCAAAAGGTTCTATGTGGCGTTTGTAGAGTACGTATCGCAACATAGGTCTTATTGTTTTATTGTCATTATTTACAATAAAAGGTCAAAATAAACAATATATATATAAATAAACGTTATTTGTTAAGAGATTCGATTCATTACAGATCTTAAGCGCATAACAGCAAAATCAGCAGTCCAAAAGCGAATTCACGGCGCTTTTTGTTAAAAGTAAGGTTAAGATTTCCCATTAGTGTAATTGAAATCAGAAAAATAACGAAAAGCAACCAAAACCAGCACACAATTATTTATAATTTAAGATATTTAACAACTTACCTTAAAAACAAAGCACAATTGATAACTTAATTATTAATTTTCACTTGTTTCTTCTCAGAGCAAAAATCCGTTGCCGCTTAAACTTTGACATAGAACAATTTGCCGTATAAGATTTACTGCCGAGTCGATCACGTGACGTATTGCAAGTTTCAAATACCGCTTTCCTATTGGCAGATGACATAGAACCTTTTACGGTCGCGTTCAAAATTAAAATTAAAGCTTAACTCACACATAAAAAAAAAAAAAATTTTTTTGACATTGAACAAATTGAAATATGAACGACGATATATATGAAGGAAATACTAAACTTAGTTTAGGTATATAAAACTAAAAATATTTACTTAGTTATATAGACAAAATGACGCCACCTTAAAAAACTTAAATCATCATCATTATAGTTTTTCGTGTACATACAAGTATTTTTTTTTTACTAAAGTTATGTCGAAGGTCGGTGAACTGTACAAAAACTTAACCTCTAACAACTTGGGAATTAGTTATTGTGTTTATTCATTCAATTAATTTATTAAGGAGTTTAATATACTTGGTTACTATTCTGCTATATTTCAAGAATTTTGAACAACTTTGGCGTGGAAATTCTAATAGATAGGAATCCATTGCTTTTCTAATTCAGAGCGGCTATCTAGATGAGCAGAAACCTTTTTTTAAGGTTTTAGATATAATTTAACATCATTTGGTTATTTTTATGGTTTTACACGATATCAAAAATTTTAAATGGCGTTATTATTTGATATATATTTTATTATTAAGTATACAGAAATGTTAATTGTGCCCACGACATCATGTATATGAAATTACATTACATTGTTTAAACCGTCTAAACGATGTCTGTATACTGTGACTATCCAAGTTCGTTTTGTCTGACCGATGGAATCGACCAGTAGGTAGTGATCGTAGCATGAACGGTATACCAACACCTTTAGTTTTCGGACTACACCGCGACAGTTTGTCAATTTTCAAACTTATTTCTAGTAGGTATACATTGTATAAAAACACAATTATCATTCAAAATTCAAAATTCTTTATTCACTTAGGATGCAAAACAACTCTTGTGATACGTCGGGATACATGTACATGTAATGCCAAGTTCGCAAATAATAGGTAAAGCCGGAGAAAAGAACCTGGCAATAAAAACTCGTGGCCACTCTTTTCAAATTGCCAATTTTACAATGTTTGTATGTTTGAAATTTATAAATGCATCCGACGTGCGGGGTGTAGAATGCGCACTGTCTT
Source organism: Herminia tarsipennalis (assembly GCA_945859575.2). Classification (NCBI taxonomy): domain Eukaryota; kingdom Metazoa; phylum Arthropoda; class Insecta; order Lepidoptera; family Erebidae; genus Herminia; species Herminia tarsipennalis. The sequence continues at coordinate 22,517,162 of OX243834.2, read as the reverse complement.
GGTCGGTTGTCATGTCCCTTTCGGCTGATCATGTCTAGGCTCCTACAATGTCCATAATGCTAGAGTCCATTGCCTACCTGTCGCGGTGTATTGTATACCTCCAACTTACATGGTGAATTTTGATTTTATATAATACAAGACGAAAACGTTTTAAGATTGTATTTATCTTTTATAGATGTGAAGACAATCCTCAAGTCGGTCTCTGGCCGACTTCGGTCTGGTGAGCTGACAGCTATCATGGGCCCATCGGGCGCTGGCAAGTCTACACTCCTCAACATTCTCACAGGTTACAGGTAAATTGATTTTATATACTTACCACTTCACTGTAGACATTGATTAACAGGTTTAACTCCCAGTCTTTTGTCTCTTTCTCCAAAAAAATACAATTTTAATTTAGCTGAAGAGTACAAAGAACTAGAGCTTTTGTATGTGAGTTTATAAATAACTTAGATTTAAAAACTTCTTGGATTTTGAAGAAATCTATTTGGGATTGATTATACGAACCCTTGATCTGAAAATCGATTACTTAGTTCATAATCAGTAGGATTTTGTATTGGCAGAAGGGTAATTATAAATATTAAAAACATAACAATTACTAGAAACCGGATGGCTTAAATATGAAAAGGAACACGGTATCAACATGAATAATTCAGAAAAAAAATAAAATCTCCCAAGATTCCTTGATTCAATGTGCAACCAGTTGATATCTACCTATGTTACTGATGTAAAAAAACTAGAATATGTTTACCTACTGTTTGGGTATAAAATGGCGATCATGACTTGTGGTTGTTTGTCTTTTGAATAAAATAACTTCCTATAATTTTTAAATAAATATTTCATTTAATATAATATAGGTAGATAGATTTGATAATACCTATGTATAAGCCATACAGTCCTGTATAGAACGGGACCCTATTAGTAAGACTCCGCTGTCCGTACGTCTGACACCAGGCTGTATCTCATGAACCGTGATAGTTAGACAGTGGAAATTTACACAGATGATGTGTTTCTTTTGCCGCTATAACAACAAATACTAAAAACAGAATAAAATAAATATTAAAGGAGGCTTCCATACAATTCTATGGTGGAACATATCATCTAAAGACATGCATAACACATAAATAGACTGCTAAAACGCAACCCTTCGTCTTTAACTTCACCGTGTTCTGATAATAAACGTGGCTAGAATCTGTAATGTCATATAAGTAATTGAAGAATAACGACAACTGTCTATTAAGTAATTGAGGAAAAACGTGATGGATATATTATTTTATACTGCTATTAACAATATATATACCTAATATAATGATGTGTGTCAACAACTCAACACATTTAGTGACTAGGTATGGACATAGCACAACGGGTTTAGCTATACACTAACAAACCACACCTGAATGCTGCGACTCAAATGAAATTTCTGGATAGAACATTTTTTGTATTGCGTATAGTTACCTACAATAAATTGATCTTGCATTCCAACTATATTTTTTTATAAGGCCTTCTTGCCTTCCGCATATAGTGTATCATCCCAGTGACGTTATTTAAGTCGTCAGTCCATTGCCTGGGGGTTGTTCTACTTCACGTTTATCGGTTACAGATCTTCATTCTAAAACTGGGTAGGTAACTTCTGTTCTTTTCTTCTTCTGTATTTTTCCAAGAAACTCCAGTCACACCTGGTTCTATAGCCCATTGCGCAAGTCTCTATTTTTACTTATATCTTAGTCTCTAATTCTAGTTTATTCTATAGTGTGTGTCTACCTGCTTTGTGATTAAATGCACGTGTACCCACTGTGTTTTCTATCTAGCTACGTACAGTTAGCAACAGCCAGCGCTATTATCTATATCGCGCGCTCAAGAGATCTCAAATTATAACAGTACCTAATAGTCATCAGATAATCATAAATGGTAATACACTAGCGATTATTCAAAATAATTTTGTGGTTGAGATGTTTTTCGATGATGGATTTGTTAGGCGACTTATATCGTTAGGTACACCGCGTTAGTAGGAGTGGAGTAGTGAGTGTCATCATTGTGCAGAGTGCGGATTGCGACAACGGTTATGTAAAGCCTAGTAAGAATATGATTTAACTGTGCTTGACTAAGATATTTGCATTTACATACTTACTGCCAGCTCAAAGGATTTCAACTACTACTAACTATTCACCTTACCCTTCTCTACTATAGGTAATGACATTTTAAAGAAGTTGTATAACCTAGAATGGTTCAGGTTAAGTTTTTAAGATGAGATAATACCTACAAGACAAGTAGGACTAGGTGAGCTCACATTGTCATCACTGCTAAAAAACGATGAAGGAAATATAGCGTATACATCAAAGATTGCAATCTGCAATCAGGCGCGGATACAAGGGGGGGGGGGGTGGCAACAGGGGCTTTTGCCTTCCCCCCGCGCCAAGACACGACTGAATTACCATTTTATTTTGGGGAATTTGGTGTAGAATTAAATGCACCCCCGCCACCGAGCGTCTCACACTTGACCGGTCGAGTCAAATGTTGCCCCCCTTAAAACAAAGTGACCCCGTATGTATGACCCGCGCCTGTCTGCAGTAGGCCGGCGTGATTTATTACAGCCCGTATACTCTTAGAATGGTGGCCTGAGTTCCTGCAGGGCGAAAGTTTATAACTGAAGATAGCAACATTTGGCAATCACGAAAACACCACGAATACTATCGCTGTTATCATAAATGATCATTATGAATGTTATCCTACATTAGGTATAAACGGATAAATACTATTGATCACGTCTGTCCGTTTTGTGTGCAACTGCAATCATATATAATATTTACATACATATTTATTCTGCACACAAATACTGTTGGGATAATTAGGTTTGTTAGAGTTCCGATGACGCCATATTTATTGTGGGTTGAAATCGCCAATTCAATATTATGTGAATAACTTATTATTGAATTGACAATTTTAATTTCAATATGCTTGAATGTATTCAGAGGTTGAACGGGATGTATGGTGTATCTAACTATTTCTATGGAAATACAAAATGGAAATTGTGGTACAAACTTTTTTTCCTAATTACATAATTATTCCAATATTTCCATGACGACAAATGGTTTTTTGGCGTTTACACAATATAGGATATGGATACAAAAGGTGGGCCAGGCGTTTTAAGTTATTAGTATAGTTTATAAAGTTATTTAGTTTATTATTTCACTTTGATAAGGTGATTTTATCTAGCTGACACGCTCAGATTAGTTTGACTAATTTTCCCTCTTTTTTGCAATGTTTTTCATTGATGGTCCGCTCCTATTGGTCGTAGCGTGAACGTTGATGTTATGTAGCCTATATTATACTCACAAATAACGTGGCTTTCTATTGGTAAAAGATTTTTCAAAAACGTTTCAGTAGATCCAGACATTACCCCCTACAGCCTCACAAACTTTACCTCTTTTTTTATTTAATATTAGAGAGATATTGATGTCGTGGTCGGATCGTAAAATTAAACGAACGCAGATATCTCGATGTGTTCGGTTGCAGTTTCCATATCCTATTTTGAAATCCAATAATAATCCATGGACTTTCTACCCCCTACTTTTGTTTCATATTATTATACTTGATCAATTAATATTTTAAACATCTTCTATAGCTTTCATTTAAAAAATAAATAAGCTAATAATGATGTAAGAATACTTAGTTAACACAAACCTGTGAAATACGTTCCAAACTCCTATTTAGCTTTTTAGTTTAGAATAAATAAAGAAGTTTTTAAGTAGCTTTTTAAGAGATACGTATTTCAGCGTTTTTGGAAAATCTAATCATAAGAGGCTTCGTCAGTTCTGAGGCTAGATCTGTACAATTTTGTATTTAGCTTTGTGACACGTGTTTTTGCGTTTTGATCGAAAGTGATTAATCAACCCTTCAGGTTACCCCCTGAAGGGGTCTACTTCGCGGGCGAAGCCGCGGGCGACAGCTAGTTACATATACCACACTAATATTATAAAGGCGAAAGTCTGTGAGTATGTGAGTGTGTATGTTTGTTCCTTCTTTACGTCTAAACGGCTGGAGCGTTTTTAATAAAATTTATGGACTTAGCTGACACCCTGGATTAACACATAGGCTAATAAACCGCGGGTAACACCGCGGTGCACAGCTAGTTGTTATATATAAAACCATGTCCACCGTCATAGGGTACGCACGTAACGGCACGGGACGCGAGTGTCGCACTTTCGTAGTAGCAACAGTTGATTCATCACTACATATTTACCCGACTGCGTAAGAAGGAGGGTTATATTTTTCGAGTGTTTGTATGTATGTATGTACATTTCTTTGTCACGGCCTAGAGCCTAAACGGCTTGATGGATTTTAGCTTGAGAGGTGTCGTTAGGTTCGTCTTAGTTGTAGAGTGACATTGGGTACTTAAATTTTAACAAAAAAGTCAAATAGCGTAATTTTGGCGCCATTATATACTTAGGATTTGAAGATTCAAAACCTATTGAGTGGGGTATCAAAACAAAGGATTTTAAGAGCTGATTACAAATATATGTGGTACTAGCGGCCCGCTCCGGTTTCGGACGGTTATAAAATATATGGATGTTATTATACAAATAAACCTTCCTCTTCAATCACTCTATCTATTAAAAAAAACCGCATCAAAATCCGTTGTGTAGTTTTAAAGATTTAAGCATACATAGGGGTATAGGGATAGAGAAAGCGACTTTGTTCTATACTATGTAGTGATTTAGAGTTAAGAGTGCCCATTTTGTATACATGTCGTGTCGTTTTAAGTAGTTAAGATCATTTTGTATGCCAGATGTAGAGTTTATTTTTTGTAATGACGATGTATAGTTTTAAATAGTTAAAAAATAATAAATAAAGGTCGTAATGTGTACCAGATGCAAGCGGAAGAGATTTCTAAAGAATTCTTGGTGCCTATGTCAGACAATGGTGATTTAATGGCATCCTTAAGTATTATTATGGTGGCGTCAGATATGAACGATTTGTAAGTATGAACCGATGAGTTTTTGTAGAAAATATTAGAATAGATATGGTTATAGCATTAGCACAAGTTGTTAAAGTAAAGTCAGAAAGAAATAGTCAGAGTGCGCGCGCAGCCCACGTCAGTTGTCAGCCGCGCGCGTCTGTCGCAGACCTCGGAAACGGCGCCATACATTCTCATACTCTAAGTATTGTCCCACCGGCCGCGCGCGTCAGACACTTGTCGTAAGTCGCGCGCGGCTCGCGATCGGCCACGATGCACGGAAATGAACCTTAAGGGTGAGAGGCCCGGGTAGTCTGTAATATTCAGATGTTTTATTGTACGTTACTTTTAAGTCGACAGTTGAAGACGAGCGTATGCAGATGCACACGACGTATATTAGTAAGAAGACGAGTAGTAGTTTAAGATGTAAAGTTGTTTTAAGACGTAACGTTAAAAGACGTAAATTAAAAAAACCCGCCTACAAGACAGAAAAAAGATACCCTTCACATTTAATATCATGCGGTCGGAGCTACAATTTTAAGTTCAACAGGATTCATTGATGCCTCCGACTGAATGAATGAGTGATGAATTAATAAAATATTTGTCAGCAATTAAACTGCTGCGATCAGTACACCATAACTATTTTGTTGTCGAACGGAAATAATTCACGCTAATTGCTAATTAGCTAATATAATAATTACTTAAATTATTAATTCTCAAAAACTTTCACGTTTAAAAGGCGAGCGTGACTGTACGAGGCACAAATCAAGCATAGCATGAACATTTTATAGACATGAAAAACATAAGTCATTTTCTTTGAAATTTCTCTATAAATCCCGGCCGATCGATTTTGATAAAACTTGCATCGTTCCCTAAGTTGGGGTACATAAATAAAAAGTAATAAAAAAAATTAAGCATTAAAAGACTCACCTACTTAAAAAAAAGTATTTTTTTAAATTTAAAAAGATAGATAACTACTAATGTTGCGGTCCACATTACAAAAAATCCTGTTGACCCCTTCAGCTAAGCTCAAAGGGTGGTGTTAGGAGTGGGTTCACGTCGGTAGTATAATGGGTAGGATTCGAACCCGCGACCTCACGATTGTGAGATTGATCTTGGTACCAATCTTGTTTCCAACTTTTTTTAAGCAGGCAGGTTTTTTGATTCCTAAAATGTATTTTTTTTATTATATACTTTTTAGTGCTTAGTTGTAAGACGTAATAACTGTAACTACCTACCGACAAAAACTAATAGATCATCATATGAGCATCAATCACGCAATTCCAATAATACCACATAATATAGGTACATATCGACTTGTTAACATATTTTTTTTAAGTCTTTTAAAATGTGCTTTTGTCGCCAATACTCACATTTAAATGACGTGAGAGCATATTTTGTTACACATATCATATGTGTTAGCATCGGAGTTAACGGTTGGTGTCCCAAAGCTTAGTGACGTTAAGTGTTTAGCCTGTAGACAATTTATCTTTCCCTTAAAGTGGCACACTTTTAATGCTAAGCAGAGAACCCTAAAGTTTGACTGTCGAGTTATAGGGTGGGTGATTGGGTCGGGCAGGTGCATGATTGATGATTATTGATCAAATCACATGGCTGATTGAGCGTTGGTCCTATCTATATCTATTCTTCTTCTTCTTTTAAGTTAATGGCTATTTACAGTTAATTTCAGCCAGCACTAAGATTCTTATATCAACTTAACACGTTGTATTGTTCATTTTACAGAAGTTTCAATCTAGGTCAGGCAAATATCTTATTAAATATTTTGTAAATATATTTGTTACTTATTTTTTGTTGTGTGATTAGCTATTGTACCTATACTTTCTTTAATAAATTTTATAATTATTTTTAATTTTAATCGACTAGAAGAAGAAATGTCGTAAGATTTGTCCAATTGGCCAGACGGTAAGTACACGGTTAAACTGCCGCGGTTTTTAAACGCTACATTTTGTGACACAAGGAAATTAATACAACCGGCCAAGCTTTTGGTTTTTCCCCGCGACTGATTTTTACTAGTCATATAGGCGTTTCAAGAAGTTTTTTGGTTGACCGCTGGCGAGAATAAAACCTAGTACGGACTGAGCCAAACAAAGTCGGTTTTTAACGAGTAAAGGTACAGAGGCACACACTTGACACAAGTCCTTATTTCAAAAAACACAATAGTATTGGCGGGTGTCTACTTAGTGTTTAGAATTATGTATTCCCTATGCTACGAGCTAGCATTTATCGTCCTTTGCAAGAGTTGCAGGATAGCAACTCCCAACACTAAAATTCAAATTTAAGAGTAGGAAGACGGAAGCCATCTTGATGTAGTCAAATTACTTTCATCAAACTATATTTTGTAAATAAGTGCTAATTAATAAATGTTGTTTGACTGTAACTAAAGTAGGTACAACGAATAAGTTCAAAGATCATAATATGATAATGCGGTTTTTTCTTTGTATGTTCACTACAAAGATAACTTACTGTAGCGTTGTTTGACAGGGAATGTGAAGGGAATAATTGTTTTCATCATAGGAACCGGACTTTGTTATCACGGCGTCGCGCGGGCCTCGCGAACTGGGTCGAGTGTCCGATTACTACGGATAGCTACGTTTGCCATTTACGCAGTGATGGCAACATGTCTATTCGAAAAAGAGACACTACAATTACTGACTGCCTCTGTGGCGCGGTGGGAGTGTGTCCGACTGCTACGCAAGAGGTCGTGGGTTCGATTCCCACACGGGACACCACTTTGTGTGATCCACAAATTGTTGTCCCGAGTCTGGGTGTACTTTGTGTCCGTGACTTGTATGTTTGTAAAGTCCCCCGCGACGCAGGGCTTGTACCCTACTGCGGGAGTCGTCAGTTAAAAAAAAAAAAAAAAATTACTGTATTTCTATCTCTATCTATTGTTAATGATGAACGAAGCGCTAACTGTAAACAATAATGTAATGAATGCATTGATGAGTAATTGGAATTGAAAAAAAATGCGACGAAGGTGACAACCGAAAAAAATACCGTAATGTATAATGTTGCCACAATACAGTTAGTTTATAGACAAATACCTACATAGAAATGTATTACACACTAAACGTTTCAAATAACAATAACCTGCTTAGTCATCAGTAAATGACTAGGTACCTACCTACGAAATTTAGCGTAAACATTTATTTTATAAAAATCAATTGTTTTTCGTTAGTCTTGCAAAAACTCGAAAATAGCTGGGCTAATTTATGTTTACTTTTGTTTTGTTCGTGTTATTACTGAGGTGTATTAAAACACCGACCAAGTGTGATTCGGACCACGCGCAATGTGGTTCCGTAGTTGCCCAACACAATGTAGACTAAGAATTGAGGATGTCATGATTTTATTATTGGGTACCTTACATGGTCTATAAACTTATACTAGGTATATTTACAATTTGTCTTGCACAACTAAAAACGTTATACAAGTAATTTTCAATTGAATTTGTACTATTTTTTTTACTTCGCCAAGTACATCTTAATAGTTGGTCCACAATTACTCGTAAACTTGTAATGCCTATTTAGCTGTGATAGTTTTAATTTTGTTATAAATATTACTTCCGTCATTATTTTCATATGAGCAGATAAGTTCACGAGGATCCCCTGGGGATCTGGCTAGGGGATCCTGGTGGCCGAACTGCCAAAAACAACCATTTAGCTGGCACTTGACTCGACAATTACAGCTTTCAGGGCATACGGACGGACGGACGGACATGGCGAAATTATAAGGGTTTCTTATTGACTGCGGCACCCTAAAAAAACCGAAAATAAGGATAAACTCAAGAGAAATAAAAATGGGAAAAAATCGAAACGGGTTTTGTATGGAAATTGCCACTTCGGATTAAAAACATTGAATCTTAGGTATCTATGTAGTATGTAGTATGAAAAATTCTAAGATTTTGAGACGTAGCTAACATAATATTTCGCACTTCAGATCAAGAAGATAGGTTTGATTACCAGTTGTGATAGCTACCTACTATTTATACTTAAGACAGCTTCAACATATACTTAAACAGAGTTTACATTATAAGCTAAAATGACGACCAGTTTTTTCATTTATTTAATAATTTAACCGTTAAGTAGATTATAAGGATCCCACCCAGTTTGACTCAGTCGGCCAAACTGTCCTGGGGATGAAGTAGAAGCCAAACACGTGTAGAAGTTTCACTTCGTGGAAGCGGAATATTGCAAGTCAAGGGTCCGGAGGTGAGAGTACCTGTCACTAATTTACTTTGTTGCGGGTCTCTCTTATTGAGTGCGGTCTATCAATCTGTTTCGATTGTTGCATTAAGGGCATTTCCGTACTACTTCAATCGTGGTAATTCACAGTACGAGGGTGGGTGGTTGGATCCCTCCCTTATAATCTATTTAAGATGGATTTCCGCCATATGACGCCTGATTCAATCGATTAATTTAACCGTTCTTAAACCGTATTATAAGTTTTATTTTAGATACTAATTACTCATACCTACATATTTTGATTAGATTGCTTTATATATAGACTAGAATATTCTTTATAATCCGTTGAGTACAGGCTTAATGAACTATTACCTAGTATTGTCTTGTGCCTGGTCTAATAAAACTACGTAATATGGTGGACTGCATATACTGCGTCGTAGGATATTCATTATAAATTCCTGAGATGACATGTTATTATTGCAGTTAGAATAGGTAGGTATAGAGTCGTCTGATTGTTTTGAATCTCAAGTTAATATTCAGGTATACGCTTAACACACACACACACACACACACACACACACACACACACACACACACACACACACACACACACACACACACACACACACACACACACACACACACACACACACCTCCACACTAGCGCTCGTGCATTAACACACTTCCTCTATCACCCAGTCCATACATAGGTACTCAACACCCATGCATGCATCTCGAATACATTATTATCTCAATCTTTTTGTTTTTTACCTGTATTGTACACAATAAATTTAAAGTTGTATGAATAAGGAGAGAGCCTGGAGATCTGTCACACAGGTCTTGAACCTATCACGGACTCCAGCTCTCATAAGGTCTATATATAGTACATTATTGTTCAATTTATGTAACCTTTGAGAGAAATATTTTTTTTTATTATTATTATATATGGTTCTAGCTGTCTAACGCAGCTTCGTCCGCGTAGTTGATTTTACCCCCTGAAGCGTGGATTTATCGCTTTCGACGACGTGTTTCCTCATTTACAGCCACAAAGCGAAATACTAAATTTCACAGATCTAACTTCAAAACTGACGGAATTCTATACAAATTTGCAAACCCTATTACAGCCCCTATGAGTTGATTTTTCAAAAACGCTGAATGGCATGTTTTTTCTTTTAATTTAAAAAAGACCAATATAACATTTATAACAGATCTTACTTTAAAACTGTGACACGTGTTTCTTTATTTAAAAAGAAAAAGCCAAATCCGAAATTTTACAAATCTAACTTCATAACTCAGGGAGTTTCAATACAAAGTTGCAACCCCTAAATTACCCCCTAAGGGGTTGATTTTTTAAAAACGCTAAACCTGTATGTCTTTATTTTAAATCGAAAACTCAAGTACGAAATTTTACACATCGAATTTCAAAACCCCGGAGTTTATACAATCTTGTGACGAAGTTTTACATAAACCTGCAACCCCTATTTTACCCCGTTAGGGGTTGATTTTCCAAAAGCGCTGAAACACATGTTTCTTTTTTTTATGTCTAAAAGCCGAATACGAAATTTCACCGATCTAACTTCAAAACTGACGAAGTTTCATACAAACTTGCACCCCCTATTTTACCCCCTTAGGGAACGAATTTTTAAAATTCCTTTCTTAGTGGATGCCTAAAACATAAAAGGCATCAATTGCCAACATTTCAGGTTTGTAAGCCTAGCGACGCTTAGGCTCTGCGTTGATCAGAGTATAGGAAAAGTGTGAAAGCTATACATTTGTAATTAAATCATAAAAAAATAGTCTTTAAAAAACTACCAGACAAGATTCCTGAACTATTTTTATATGTATGTACTTACAAATTTGTACGGAATCCGACTCAAACTTGTCCGTTTTTTTTATAATAAAGTACGAGTAGTGCGAGTTTTAAGTTTCTTAGAACTGGTTTGGCTGTTTTAAAAACTTGATAGAATTCTTCCGCCATTTAATTTGTATTTTTTTTATGACAGCGACTACCTACTTTAGGTTTTAATTAGCCTTGAAATAAAACTAAAGCAAAGTCTTTTGTAAATAAATAATAATAAATAAATAAATAATAACTTTGGACAACTCACACACGGCTATCTGACCAGACAATTATGTACTGATAAATTTTAAATACATACAAATTATACACACACACATAGACACTAAATAAACAACCGACCGTGCGTGTTTATCACATAAATATGACTACAAGCTGTTCCCTGAGGATCTGCCCGCATGTGTTTCTTTATACACAAGCCTTCATACCCCTTATCCACGAATCTTTAACTGATACTTTGAGTCGTGCTGTCACCACTGTTCATCTTTAAGTGACAGTGATAGCATGATTTGAGTACCATTTATGTATTCAGCACTTATGAGGATCACTTTTCGAATAGGTATTCCTTGTTAGTGTTCATTTATATCATTGAATGTAGGAAAATTTTAATGTTTCTAACAGGTCGACTAACGTACAGTGCGTTAGTCGATCTGTTTGAACTAGTTTCAATATTTTTTTCTTACTAATTAGAATTCTATGTATTTTTTTAAATTTAATTTTTCTATGTTGATTAATTCTATGTTGATAGTATAAATGTGCGTCTCTTTGTAAAACATGTATAAACACCATTTTTATTTTTGGAAGTAAGCTGAACGCATGGATAATCTTTTTTCGTACGATTCCGTAAACACTTGTCATTATAAATACACACAGGTTATAATACTATTAGGTTTTTAAAAACTTTATGACAAGCAAGATTATTCAAATTAAAATTACTTAGTTTCATTCCTTCCTTTTTGGATTCGTCGTAGTCTGGTAAAAATCAATTTATCCGTGAATTGAGACAACAATTATAGCTAAGAAACTGGCTTACCAATCTCGCAAGTACTACCATGTATTGCAGTATCTAATGACGGCGCGTAATGGGCTGCATACTTCGACGATTCAATGTGAGGAAATATATACGCGTTTGCACTTAGGTTTCTCTATGTGTTTACTTCATATTGCAAAACTTGGTTGAATCTACATACACTTCCAAGAAACGCAGGTTGGCACGGTCGAAAGGCATTGTATCTACTTACTGTCGATACGGTTTTTCTTCAGAAATGGGTATAATGCCACCGTTCACAAGTCATCAAATAATAAACATTGAAACTGACTGGCTTATTGATTGATATGAACTGGGAAAAGCATGCTGTAGTAATGCGTGCACATTAAAAAACTCCGTGAGGATAAAGTTATTCTCTTCGTCACAAGCCAGCTTCCTAATCATAAAAGTCATACAAAACAGATGCACGCAATAAAATTACAATACGTTAGGGAGTCTATGGAGCCAGTCTAAAGCCAAGGGATTAAATATGATTGGTGCAAAATTGACTCACAATATTTTTAAAAGTATAAAAATCGAAGTAAAATGATTGAATCCCTACTATATAAATGTGAATGTAAGTTTGTTTGTTACGCTTTCCCGCGAAAATTACTCAACCGATCATTATGAAACTTTGTACACATATTCTTGGAGGTATTAGAAGTAACATAGGATTATGAAAAAAAAAATAAAGGGAAAATTTACGCAGACGAAGTTGCGCGGGACAGCTAGTAGTATATAATTTCTGACTGACATTGATGACACCGTATTTTTCCACGTCGTCGATAAAGATAAAATAAATGTGTTAAGTAGTGTTATGAACTTATTAGGTATTTAAACAGTCTGTGATCTCACAGTTTTGTTTGATATTTTTCCTTATGCTTATGTTTTCGTTGTCAGCTGGCTATTTGGCACTTTGAACCCTCGCAACTTTGACTGCGTAAATTTTCTCCATTTTTGTAATTCATACAAAAATACTGAAGTCGGGATGAAAAAAAATCTATATGACCTATTTTCATACATACCAATTATACAAAAAAAAATCGGTCGATCCGTTTCGGAGGAGTTTGACCACAAATACCGTGAAACGAAATTTTTATATATTAAAAATAAATTTTATGTAGGTATGTCAGTGTAAAAACTCTTCGATAACCATCTCTTAGAGTTGTGAAAATGGCGGCAAAGTGAGCAGTCATCATTTCCACTTAGCATACTAGGTACATAGGTTTACTTTTACATATATATGAAATACGTACAAAATCCATAAAACAGCGTCTTTGTGCAGTTCAATTGTAGGTACCTACCTAACTTAATGACTTACACTGTGCGCTGGTACAAATTGGTTGCAAAATCGGCTAGATTGCCATCAACTTAAAAAGAAAAGTAACATTAGGTATAACCTCTTACTTTTACGAAATCGGTTAAGAACAATATTCTGTTGTAAGGAAGATGCCTTAATAAGAAACAGTAGAATGCGGATGTCTCATCCTGCTATATGAAGAAACGGCTCGGCTCAATTGCGGAAGCGGATAAATGCCACTTCCAATTGTACGGTCTGCGTTAATATCGTAATATTATTTGGTAACATTGACCTTTGACCTGCCCTCAACGATAAAAATATATAAATACTTTGTTTGGTGAAAAGTATGTCGTGGTTCATGGGCATGTGTGTACCCAGGGGGATTTCGGAACACCTTCGAAACAAAGTGGTCCGAATCATGCGCGTACTCAGGATGATTATTTTTCGAGAGTTTGCCTAATTTCGGGAGGGCGGGGGATTAAGGTGGTCCAATGGACTGAACACTGGCCAAATGTATGTACCTGTATTTTTGCAATTTCAGAGGGGGTTTCAACCCCCACATTCCCCTGGGTACCATGGTCCGAAGTGATCCGAAATTCTGTATCTAAGCGATGTCCATGTATCCGTTGCATAGTGTAAGATTTTGTTAATCTACTAGGAGCACAAAATTCTAATCACGATGAAAGAAGCTTCTATAATAGTGAAATGATATTTATTGTTTATGTGATTTATAGTATTTTTTAACAATTATACATAACTCACTTTTGCCCGCGGATTCACTCGCGTTAAAGGAGTAACTTAAATCCAGTTTTATTGAGAACAGTATTTTTTTGGATGAAATGAAGAAAAGTGCTCTCCTATAGATAATTCTCACCTAACCGATGGGTTAGGTTAGTATTTTAAGCATCATATATGACTGAGGAATCTGATTATTGTCCTAGATTGGTAAAATCTTACACTGTGCGTTGATTGTAGTTTTCTTTCTCGGTGTTTTGTGTAGGTAGATTCGTGCAGGAAGTGGTCGACCATATCTTGAAATGGTTGCATTGCGTCGTATCAATTACATACAACTCATGTATGATTGTCTGATTTACTTGTACTTCATATTACCACGTAGAAAGAGAATTCGTCATCCAATTAAAAAGAAAAGATTCTTTTTAATTGGATGACGTCACACAGGTTTTTATCAACACAAAAGTGTATAGATTTTTTAAAAAAGTTGACTTAATATGTATTGAAAAAAATATATAAATTATTTAGTATCAACTGCATGTCCATTATACAGACACAGTAATTACTCACAGTTGTTTTGTTGACCGCAATCCCTGGCGAAGACATTATCAAATAACATAAATATGCGAATTACACGTTAGTAGCTGTACTTTATAATCTTTGAACATAAAAAAAACTTTATTGATGTTTTGGTTTTCCTTGCGTGGTTAGTGCAACCTTCGAATCAATGACACACGATCCTCGTATGGTATTAAACTAATCTGTGCGACCCATAATATATAATTTTAAGTCTTTATGTACTTTGAACTAATACATGCCCAACAAGAGATATCGTTTAAGGATAATATACTAAATGGCAATTTAGTTAGTCGAATCTTCGCGGGACACCATGATAAAGTAATTAACCAGGTTAATCTGAGCGAAATACCGCTCGTTCGGTGCGGTGACCGATTTGAGCATAACCAGATTTAAACCCTAATTTAACCGGTATATATGCGCATAATCAAGTTTAAACCCTAATTTAACCGGTATATATGCGCATAATCAGGTTTAAATCCTATTTAACCGGTATTTTTCGAACCGTTTCCTAACCCTGCACATAATATACACTGGTACACAGACTATGTGATTTGCGTCGAGAATTAAAAAAAGGAAAATAAAGACTTAAGTTCCTATCTATTTCTTTGTTCACTAGGACCTCAGGAATGGAAGGCAGTATCACAGTGAATGGTATGGAGCGTAACCTGTCAAGTTTTCGCAAATTGTCTTGCTACATTATGCAAGACAATCAGCTGCATGGCAACCTGACTGTCGAAGAAGCCATGGCGGTGGCTACAGCGTTGAAACTGCCCACTGCCACCACCACCGCTGATAAGGAAGAAGTGGTATGTTTATTAAACGGTCCTTTTCTAGTATTCTAATAGTGACTTATGTAATAAAGCTAAATAATTTGTTTGATCGAGTTAATTGAATTAATTTGTTTGACTTTGGTCGATTTTATTAGAATTTTGTAGGCAGTAGCTTAAAACTTAGAGGGTTATGATACACGGAGAAGAAACCGTTTTCGGTCAATATTTAGTACTGATACAAATGAAGGGTGCGTTTGTTTCAAGGCGCGAATTTCCAAAATGACATTTAGTTTGGAGATAGTTTTAAGGCCTAAGGTCTAAAGGGGACTTTTTATTGCTATTCAATCTATAGGTCGCTTGCTTCAGGTAGTTGGGCTACTTTTATCGCGATCCATCATCAGAATTTCACGTGGGGGCTAAGATCCGTCATCAGCAATCCACGAGAGCGCTAACTCCGACTAGAACATAATTTGATAGGGAAGTCTTTCATGAACTGTTATTATTGTTACAACGATAAACTACCGCACACCTAAACGAATCGGTTTCGCTACTGCAGATGTCTGTAGTAGCGAAATCGAGAACAAAATGATTAAGTATAGGTATGACGTGTAAATATTGTACAATACAAAATGCAATCAGATTGCGACTATTATGACATACATAAAGAATTTTCTTTTTATCGAATACGTAATATTATAACGATAGTCCAATGACAAATAAATGAATGATTAAAATATCGTGAAATTATACAATAGGTACCTTGATTTTGATAAAATTAAGTCAGTCTTATCATGTGATGTAAAGACTCTTAAGACAACCTTTTTTCTTATACGTTGAAGAGTCAGGATAGTATTAATCGGTCATATTAGGCAGCCAGACTATCGGTATAATACAAGTAAACTTTTTAGCATCAGCTCGCGTTGGTTCCTAATATTAGAGTTAAATAATGCTCAAAATTTTAAAGATATGTTGTAGAAATATCCATAATGCACATCTTAAATAAATATTTTCCCCTATTCGTAGTGCGTTAATGACAATATTTTAACTTCTACTATTCTATTTTGAAAATAGAACTAAAATGCTTAAAAATAACAATAGCCCAAAAACTAAGACAAAATATTTCATAGTTAAAAATGTAGTTATTAACGTATTATGAAATGTCAAAATTCATTAGCAAGAATATAGGTGGACTAGTAAGTTTTGGTCAATTAACATTTTGGGGTCTACTTTAGACACACCATACGGTATTCCCATTTTTCTTTAGCAAATGTTTTCAAATTGCCCTTTGTTCCAGATCCAAGAGATTCTCGAAACTCTCGGTTTATCTGAACACCACAAAACCATGACGTCAAATCTTTCCGGAGGACAAAAGAAACGTTTGTCAATTGCCTTGGAACTCGTTAACAATCCCCCTATTATGTTTTTCGACGAGCCTACGTCAGGACTCGACAGTTCTTCTTGCTTCCAATGTATATCGTTGCTGAAAACGCTGGCAAGAGGAGGGAGGACTATCATTTGTACCATCCACCAACCTTCGGCTAGGTTGTTTGAAATGTTCGACCACTTGTATACACTGGCTGATGGACAGTGTGTCTACCAAGGCAGTACAGGAAGATTAGGTAAGTTTGTTAAAGCAGAATAAATAATAATACACGGTCGGTCAAGCGCCTAATCTCCCCCCGGTTCTGTTGGATTTCCGTCGTATCTCCCGCGTAGTTCAGTAGCTTCCATCAATATCGGCTGCTGTTACTAAAATCAATTAACAGGAACCGGTAATAGTGGGGACGTAAGAAAGTAGAACCGTTATTTTTCTTTGTTGCATTTGCAAAAACAAGTGCAAAAAAACAGTGACTGAGTTATGCAAATCTTAGTAACCGAAGTAGTGTTCGTAAGTGGACACATTGACACTCAATGCCCAGGGGCAAACCACCTTACTGTGGTTCCGCTATAATTACTGTGCACTGAATCTGCTCCATCATTATAGAATTGGGTATTTGAATGTCATGTTAAATTAGTATCTTTTTTTTTAAATGTCAAAACGATTCGTTCTGTAGAGATTTGTATACAATTTGACATTGTGACGTCATTATGTTCTGGTTTCAAATCATTTACTTTTAGTATTTATTTTGATGATTATAAATAGTAAAACATATTTAATTAAATTATGCACGAATATAATATATATTTTTAAGGTCATTTAAAGGCATATTATTATCTTATACTTACCAAGTAGTGTAAAATAAGTTATTGTTATTGACTGACTGCCTCTGTGGCGCGGTGGGAGTGTAACCGACTGCTACGCAAGAGGTAGTGGGTTCGATCCCCACCCAGGATAAAACTTTGTGTGATGAGCACGATGGTTTATTCTGTGTCTGGGTGTTTTTTATCTATAATATGTATGTATTTAGTATGTAAGTATGTTTATCAGTTGTCTGGTTTCCATAGTACAAGTTTTGCTTATTTTGGGATCAGATTGCTCTGTGTGAATTGTCCCAAGATTTTTTATTGTTGATTTGACATTCAAATACCTAATTAAAGTCACTGAGACTGTAGCCTGCATGATAATTTATATCTAAAATTTAGGTATATTAAGAAAATTGTAGAATAAAATATGGTCGGTTGTCTAGTTGAATGGCTGGGCAGCGAGGGTCTGCAGTGTCCCGCGTACCACAACCCAGCGTCCTTCATCATTGAGGTGTCTTGCGGAGAGTACGGAGACAACACCGGCAAGTTGGTGCGCGCTATCAACAACGGGAAGAATGACATCAGGTATTACACCAAAATACTTAGAAATATAAAGGAGGACGACTTTCGTTATAATTACTTATTGTTTTTTAACTGTCGCGCTTTTTATACATCTTCTTTTCCGAATATATAAGAATCTTGTGTCACGGTGTTTGTGGTCGAACTCCTTTGAAACGGCACAATCGATTTTAATGTTTTTTTTTGTAACATACAGTGGTGGTTATACAATTAAAGATACCTTTTATTGAAATACATACAACTTAATTGATAGTGTTATAAATTCTGAAAACAAGTATTATTTTTTCTTTAATTATTGTTTATTATTACAATAGCGTCATATCATTGAAATGAAAACAATAAAGTGGTAGTTAGCTATAGTCAGACCACAGAGGAATTAAAGGTTTAGACCTTATTGTTATTTTAAAAATAATAACGGTTTTAGACCACTTTTCCTGACCACGCAATTAAAGACAGTAATGTTTCATATTCATGTTCTAAAAATATAATCATGAATGCTATCAAGCATTTCAAATAATTTATCCAGAAAACGTACCTAGAGACCTCCGCACGCGCGCAAGACTCTATAATAACACTGTTAGCCAAAAAAGAGTCGTTCGTAACATTCGAACTTATCCCTTTGCAAGTATTTGATGGAGACAGGTTGAGACGTGTGTCTGCAAGAACAGTTGGAAGGCGATTTTGTGAGGCAAAGTTATTTCGAAGAATAACTCGAAGAGTACTTTCAGAGAGAAGCAAATATCAAAGCTAAATTAAAGTTTGCAAAAAAATATGACCGTGAATGGAAAATCTACAATTTTTGGGATAAAATAAAAAAATGATTAATTCTGACAGTAAACAATAAGTGAGACGTATAAAACGTCCTTCAAATAAAGAAATAGACCCAAAGCATACGAAAGAAACAGTCATACATTAAGGAGGAAATGTCAAATCTTAGGGGCTTTTTTCCTTGAGCTGGTATTAGACCTGTTCGAAAAATTATCAGCGATGTGGATAAATTCTTTCTGTTAAATAAACTATACCGAGGAATGTTTGTTAGTGATTTTGACATTTCAACAAGACAATGATCCCAAATACACAGCAATAGTGTTTAAAAACTTTCAACGGAGACAACCAGTAACGGTGTTAGATTGGCCTTCGTACAGTCAACCTATCAACCCTATAGCAAATTTGTGGTACCATGTGATAAAACTGGTGGCAACAAAACATAGCACTAATATTCCTCACATTTATTTGGCTTTGGACAACATGGAAGCAAATTCCTATACCTATCAACAGCGATGTCGGGTTATTATTGCTACTAATGGAATTGTGACAAAGTATTTTTTTAAAATCGCGATTTTCGTATTTTTGAATTGCAGAAACAGGGAAAATTTAGAACTTCAGACGAAGTTGCGAGGGTTAGTTATTATTAGATATATACTCGTATCAGGCCTTAATCGCGTGAATTATTTAAAGGTATGAACTTTTTATTTACCCGAGATGTTTCAATCGAATTACACCAATCGTGGTTACGGGTCGACTGATGACAGATTATGATGTCTCCGTGAGGAGCGGGGTTTTTCAACTACCCTCGCCTGGCCTTGATAAATTGGAAATAAAAGGTTTTTACCTTTAAATTGTTGATTCGCAGGTTTTAAAAGTGTACAAACAGTGTTAAGGTCACTTTTTACACTTTCAACCTGTGCGTCAGCTATACTAAGAAGGCTTACAGTGTGTTACGCATCCAGTACAGTGGCAGCATTGCGTTCGATACTGCAGCGCTTTAGGGATGTACAACAAAGAACAGTTCGACGATTTATGGGCAAAAATGATAATGCGCAAATGAGTAGCATCTCTGTGGAGGCGCATGCGAGACAGCCCTAACAATGTGCTAAAAATAATGACGGCAAGATTCGAAGATACAATCTTTAGTCATTGGACAAATGCATGTGGCACTGTCAAATCGTGCACAATTATATCTTGTATTGTCTTGTGTTGTTTCTGCGACTACTATTATTATTAAATAATTTAAGCAATTATGTCCCGATATACATATATCTTAAATGACATAAGTTATAATTTATATCGGATAGCTTTTAACAGATTGATGCCTCAATTTCCTAATTATTTTTCCACAGAAACGGAATGCCATTCCCAGAAAAGAATGTGCCAGCATTCAATAATAAAGAGGCAATGGAGGAATCTTTAAAGGCACAATGGAATAAGAACGATCTCTCTCAAGTACAGGAGAAATTCAAGGATGTTTCAAATGGCGCCAATGGCAACGGGAACCTTCATAATGGAAACTTGCAGTATGGTGGAAGCGATCTTGTTAAAGGTAAGATGTAGATGTATTACTGACCACTATATAGTACTAGTAAGCTGATTTTTTTTTTTATTCTTAAAAAGACAACTCTCGCATTAGGGTACAAGCCCTGTGTCGCGGGGGACTTTACAAACATACAAATCACGGACACAAAGTACACCCAGACTCGGAACAACAATTTGTGTATCACACAAAGTGGTGTCTCGTGTGGGAATCGAATCCACGACCTCTTGCGTAGCAGTCGGACACACTCCCACTGCGCCACAGAGGCAGTCCAAGCTAATTCTGCTTGTAATTATCTTAAAACAAGTAAAAAGTGCTAAGAAAATAATTAAATTAAACACTAAAAAACCCGCTAAAGCTGAACATAATTTGTCATAATCAAACGGCAATGGCCGTTGTTTTTATCCTTGTTACCAAAGTAGACTTATGACAAATCCTACTAATATTATTAAGCCGAATGTTTGTGAGTGTGGATGTGTGGATGTGTGGATGTTTGTTCCTCTTTCACGCACAAAATACTGAATGGATTTCAATGAAACTTTCCAATAATTTAGCTTATACATCAGAATAACACATAGGCTAAAATTTATAAAGATATTGTGTAAATTGTACAAAATATAACGATAAGTGTCAAGTAAGTAGGAAAAAATTCTACAATCGGCGACATGTTTTGGCGTGCGCCGCAAATATCGTTGAAGTAACACATATATAATGTACTAGCTGTCCCGCGCAACTTCGTATGCGTAATTTTTCCCCGTTTTTGAAACATTTCTCGTCGCTTCTCCGCTCCTATTAGTCGTAGCGCGATGTTATATAGCCTATAGCCTTCCTCGATAAATGGGCCATCCAACAAAAAAAGATTTTTTCAAATCGTACCAGCAGATCCTGAGATTAGCGCGTTTAAACAAACAAACAAACAAACTCTTCCGCTTTATAATATTAGTATAGATGAACGATATGTTTATCATAAATAGTCCTACAAAAAAGTCCGCGACAGCATAATTATGTGTAATATTATCATTTCCTACTTCCAGTAACTGTACTACTGCGGAATTTATTTTCCTAGAGGTGTGTTTCAAGGGGGCTAGAGCCATTCTAGGTGTTGTTTATTCTCCTCCAGCAGCGGATTATTTCTCCAGTTTCGAAATGATTCTGGAATCTATAGGGTCAGAGTATACTCACCATATCATCATGGGCGATTTTAATACCGATCTCCTCTCGAGTAACTGCCTCCGTTCCCGTAAGTTACTCCATATCGTTGAGTCCACTAGCTTTCATATCTTACCACTGCAAGCTACTCATCACAACTTGGATGGAATGGATACTTGGTTAGACATCATTCTTACCTCGGCTCCTTCTCTAGTCCGTCATCATGGGCAATCTTTAGCTTCGGGGTTTTCTCATCATGATTTAATTTTTCTCTCCTACAAGCTAAAACCACCAAAACCTTGTCCTAAAGTTATGTACGTGCGTTGCTTTGGTCGGATGAATGAAGATAAACTCCGTGAGGATGCGTCGGGATTGGATTGGGAACCGGTATTTGAGGCCCCTACGTTAAATGATAAAGTTGACGTTTTCAATGATTTGGTCGTGGGGTTGTACGACATTCATGCGCCTGTTAAAAAAGTTAAAATTAAGCGGCCTCCAGCGCCCTGGATGACGAATGGAATCAGGATGGCTATGCGCCGCAGAGACCGAGCTTTTCGCAAATTTAAGAAAGACCGGGACGATGATAACTGGGCCCTTTATAAAATTGCAAGGAATCGGTGTAATCAGATGATTCGCAACGCTAAACGCCGTCATATTCTTATTCATATTAATTCATGTTCTCCCAAGGGTATTTGGCAGTTCTTGGGGACTCTAGGAATTGGCAAACATGGAAGTGTTGATCCTCCGTTGGCGGTTGGTTTAGATGAAATCAATACTCATTTCACCTCCTTCGTACCTATTGATCATCTAACCAAGCGTAGTACCTGTGAGTACTTAGCTAACCTTCCTCGCCCCAACATAGACTTCTTTCACTTTTCTTCAGTTGAACCTGGCGAGATCAATAAGATAATTATTTCTATCAAATCTAATGCTGTTGGTAATGATGGTATTAGCCGTCGCATGATTATACCCATTCTTGATCACCTTCTTCCTGCTTTAACACACATCATAAATTTTTCTTTAGATTCAGGGACTTACCCGTCTTCGTGGCGAAATGCTTTTGTTATTCCTCTGCCTAAAATTACAAATCCCACTCTTTCTAATAATTTTCGACCTATCTCTATTCTTCCTTTTTTATCTAAAGTGCTGGAGGCTTGCGTGCATAAACAAATGGCACATTTTGTGCATCGAAACAATTTGTTGAGCCAGTTTCAATCAGGCTTCAGGCCAGGACATAGCACCACCACTGCTCTTCTCAAAGTAACTGGCGACATTAGAACTGGCATGGATGATACCAAAGTTACGGTTTTACTTTTGGTTGATTTTTCTAATGCTTTCAATTCTGTCAGCCATGATATCTTACTCTCTATCCTATCTCATCTGATGTTCTCGGCAGGTTCTTTAAACTGGTTCTCATCTTATCTTCGGGGACGCCAGCAGTCCGTGCGCGTAGGTGATACTTTATCGAGGTGGCGCGATCTTGACGCTGGTGTTCCTCAAGGCGGTATTCTTTCTCCTCTATTATTTTCTATTTTTATCGATCTCATTACTAATGTCCTTCAGTGTGCGTTCCATCTTTACGCAGATGACTTGCAGTTATACGCCCAGGCCAGTGTGAATAACATATCTGAGGCCATCACTAAGCTTAATGGGGACCTTAACGCTATCAAGACCTGGTCAGACAAGTTTGGCTTGACTATAAATCCGTCTAAGTGTCAGGCCATTGTGATAGGGAGTCAACGCCTCTTAACTCGATTGAACACCGACACATTACCACCTGTTATATTTAACGGCTCCATTATCGCGTTACATTCTTCGGTTAAGAATCTCGGGATTTTCCTTGATACCACCCTCAACTGGCATACTCAAATAACAAATGTAAGTCAAAAGGTTACGGGTACTTTGCGGGCTTTATATCGTCTCAAGAACTTTCTTCTGTATAAAACTAAAGTAATGCTTGTCCAAACGCTAATATTCCCCTTGATTGATTATGGTGATGTATGCTATCTTGACCTGAATGCAGAGTTCCTTAATAAACTTGACCGACTTCTAAATAACTGCATTCGATTCATTTTCAATCTTCGTAAGTTTGACCATGTTTCTTCCTACCGTTCCGAACTGAAATGGCTACCGATTCGCCAGCGACATAGTTTACGCGCTCTCACTACACTCTATTCTATTCTTAATTCTCCTACTGCCCCTTCTTACTTGACTTCCTACTTTCAGTACCTGCACTCGAATCACAGTAGCGATCTTCGATCTTCCGACAATCTACTTCTTTTATGCCCTGCTCATTCTTCTGGATTCGTCGGATGCTCTTTTATAGTTCAATCTGTTTCTCTCTGGAATGCCCTGCCCCCCGAAATTAGGATGGCACCCAATCGCCTTAATTTTAAATGGAAGGTACGCACTTTGTTCCTTGATGGATCAGCTGAATCATCACAACATTAGTAACATAAATATTTGTCTGTATCTATGTATTTATTTGTGTATGTATGTATGTATGTATGTATTGTTGTAAGTATGTATACTATTGTATAGTTATATTGTATTTTAGTATTTATTTTATATTCTCTATCTAGCTATTTTTATTTGTGTATTAAGTAAGAATAATAGTAAGTTTTTTTTATTTTACAATTAGGTTACTGCACCTACACATTCCATTTCTACATCACCCTAAGGTAGACTGGCAGAGAATGCTCTTAGCATTAAGTCCACCTTTATACAACTTTGTGCATAAAGTTTTAAATAAATAAATATGTCTATCTCTTATGTGGAAGCAATTATCGTCAAAATATTGAACCATAATTACAATAGAATTACTAATACTAATTATGACAATGTAATGTGTAATCGCATCTCTAATTCTCTTGGTTTAGTTACCGCCGCCGCCCCCCGCTTCCTGTCACCATTTACTTTCAAAAAATGCATCTGCGCAACCACTTGTCGCTTACTTCAGTCAGCTTCATAAGTACCTTAACAATAGCAATATTGCAAATCATCAAACTCCAAAATTAATAGACTAAACTGTGAGGTTTAACTTTTATTTATTTCAAGGTAATTATATATTTGTAATTAAAAAGATATTAGAACTGAGTTAGTTCGAATATTTGCAAATGTTAAGAATATTTGCAAATGTTAAGCGACTTATGTAGCTAACTGTACCTCACGAAAAATTTTATCCCTCGCTTCTCATAGGGCAGGTTGTGGCCCAGGAACAAGTGGACATAAAGGTCCTTTGTACTAATTTAAGACAATCCAGTATTGTGTTCAATCAGTGCAATCCAATTAGTCCAGTATGGTGAATAAAAGAAAAATAGGTGGTAATCTAAAGCTTGAAGTTCCAATCTTAAGGTTTTTTCATAATATAAGTATAGAACGGGTTATTCATTAAATGTTAATTAGTTTGATTAATTAGTGTTAACTCAGGGCCTCAATAATAATTTACGGTCATATGTCATGTCGTACACGACACGATACGACCGTAAATTCGTTTCCGACGATTGGGGATTCACGTTATTAGCAAATTCGGTCAGTAAACTGGTGAAATGCAATTCAGATTGCTGCTGAAGCCTAGCTCACACTTGATCCGTTTATATACGAGTATAAATATAACAACTACTAGTTTAAAGCAGTATGAACTAGACTTATAGCGGTTTTACTTTAAAAATCTCAAACCTAAAAAAACTAATGTATTTTTTATTATGCCTACACGTTTCTACAAAAAATATCAATCAGTTAATTACAATTGAAACCAGTCATAATCGTACTTTGACCAATTGCCAGTTATTATTGCCATATAAAAACTACAACTTAAATCTTAACTAAACTTCTGGTATAACTATATGTGTTACTAGCTGTCTCGCGCAATTTCGTCTGCGTAAATTTTCCCCGTTTTTGCAACATTTCTCATTGCTGCTCCGCTACTATTGGTCGTAGCGTAGTAATGTTATAAATGGGCTATCCAACAGTGAAAGATTTTTTCAATTCGGATCAGTAGTTCCTGAGATTACCGCTTTCAAATAAAGAAACAAACTTCAGCATTATATTATTAGTATAGATACCTACTTGGTCCTGGTCATACACCAAAAAGTCGTGGGTGATTAATACAATAGTTATGCTCTGCTCTATGCATTTTCCCTATATTTCACGTGTAGGTATATCACATATTATAGTGTGGTATAATAGGACCTGTATATTTAATGAGAACGTAAAGTAATTATAGTAGTACCTACTTGTCGCTGTTGCAGAAGTGAAAAAAAGTGAGATAGGAAATCTTAACGAGAATGCCGCCGCTGTCCGACTATCATGTCAAGCAATCATTGACCTTATTTATATAGAGTCAGAACTCATATTATCAGTGCGTTGTGCAGCGGCTACATCTTATAATTTAACTACTGATATTGAGCATCCGCTTGCCAACCATAGGAGTACGTAAAGCGAATAGCCGGATATTACCAACCTTAGTAATAATGGCAATATCCGGCAAATCGTCCGTATTACATGGTAGTATAAAATAAAGTATACTATGTACGCTTAGATCTTCTAAACTACTCAATGGATTTGGATACGGTTTTTACTATTATTTAGATAATTTCCGGAACGTTTATATATGTAACTAGCTGTCCCGCGCAACTTCGTATGCGTAAATATTCCCCCGTTTTTGCAGATTTTTTCATTGCTGCTCCGCTCTTATTGGTCGTAGCGTGATGTTATATTGCCTATAGCCTTCCTCGATAAATGTATAATATAATAATACCTATGTATTTTCATAAACACTAGCTGACGCGATGAACTTCGTACTACGATATATAAAAAATAATATAATCCGAAGTCACAATTTCTATGCAAAAGTAGGTATCTGTTTCGATTTTTCGGATGTTTTCCAAATTTCCCAATTGTTACTGTACCTAAAGCCAAAATTAAAACAGAGACTCTCTTTCAGTCTCAGTACACAATGTTAGTTTAGCCAGTTACAGTCTCTATAACATGCAATTTACTATTTGAAAGTAGAAGTCACATATTCAAGTGGTTTTGTTTCAATGTTTTCATTATTTAGTTATCAAGCATAAAAGACGCAGTTAATTTGACAGCAGAGTTAGATCATTTTTGACTTTAAAAAAAAATTAGGCGTATGACACGAGATTAGAATACCAATCACTGACTTAAAGTTATTCCATTCCTATTATATTAGAAACTTATGCGTAGATACGTAAGAGATAGTAAAGATCAAAGGTAATGTGATGTGACATCCTGTTCGTGTTATGCCTGTGTTCTAAACATAATCGTAATGAATGGAAATACGTTACACAATGCAACACTTTTCACTTACTTATAAGATAAGATCAGAAACATATTGAAGAACGAAATTCCATAGATATTGCACATAAGATGTGTTAAGGCCTAGCCGAATTGTGATATAGTATCACAAATAATACAAAAATGCAATCCGAGTTGGAAAGGCAGAAAATTCGTAGTCTAAAAAGATTATAGAATTTTATAAGCTACGGGTCTTAATCGCGTAAATATTTTATTTTAAGGCTAAATACCTTTGTTTATTTTCCCAACGTTTCGACCGTATTGCAACGGCCGTGGTCACGGGTAGAGTCTACATACAATAAAATATTTACGCGATTAAGACCCGTAGCTTATAAAATTCTATAATGTGTACAAATCGCGAAAGTTTACGAACATTGTCTAAAAAGATTGTTTGTCGTAGTCGGGTATAAGTTTTGGTAAAACTTATTTTTGTTGAAATGTAGTTCTATTGGTGACTGTGGAATCGTGGGATCGATTAGATTAAAACTACATTCCCAACTAAGCTAGTTTTAGTTAGATAAGATATTGTTGGGTGTGTAAGCCGCCCATAGGATCACTTGTTGTTCATACTAACCATAATATAAACCAGTGGCGAAGGGTCCTTAGAACACCATTACTTTTGGTTTCCCTTTGGATTGTAGTTACTTAGTATTAAAGATACAAAGAATTATTTCAATATACTCAAAAAAATTTTAACCCTTCGCGTCTGATATAAGCTATGAAAATCGAGCCATTGTATTAATAGGGTATTTGACTAAAGTCAAATCAGCCTCTTTTTAAGAAACGTCAAAATCGAGCCGCTCTATACAAATTTGTATGGAATGCTAGCATATGACGTCACGTTTTCTATGGTCAAATTATTTACTTTTAGTGTTTCTCTTTATGATTATAAATTAAGTAACACATTAAATTAATAAATGAACATATTTTTTAGAACACTTTATGATATATTTTTACCTGGTTATTTTAAAATATTTTATTTTCATAGTAGTCAAATACCCAATTAGCGGGTCACTAAGCTAACTAGCACATCTCTCGTAACGTAACCTAATCTAACCACTGTAGGATTTACATTGAGATAAAACTACTAACTATAACCGCTATATAACGCTATAAACTCTGTCCGATCCGAAATAGTCGTGCTGGTATATATATATATATATATCTAATAAATAAAATTCTCGTGTCACAGTTTTCGTTGCCATACTCCTCCGAAACGGCTTGACCGATTTTGATAAAATTTTGTGTGCATATTGGGTAGGTCTGAGAATCGGACAACATCTATTTTTCATCCCCCTAAGAGTTTGTTTGTTTGTTTGAACGCGATAATCTCAGGAACTACTGGGCCGCATTGAAAAAATATTTTATTGTTGGATAGCCCATTTATCGAGGAAGGCTATAGGTTATAACATCACGCTACGACCAATAGGAGCGGAGCAGCAATGAAAAATTTTGTAAAAGATTATTAAGAGGGAAAATTTACGCAGACGAAGTTGCGCGGGTCAGCTAGTATATATATATAAGTATTATTAGCGTACTAAACTGAATAAATTTAATAGCCGTGGAGTTATAACGATGAATTGTACATTGAATAAGAATTATTCACATAAAGAATGTGTATTCACCGTATATATCCTTTGAAAAAACATAATCATACCTGTCAAGTGTATTTATACATGACTTGAGATTAAAAGCTCAACGTTCTATTTTAAAGAAAGAATATTGAATTGGTCTTTAG
This sequence comes from Herminia tarsipennalis, assembly GCA_945859575.2. Taxonomy (NCBI): domain Eukaryota; kingdom Metazoa; phylum Arthropoda; class Insecta; order Lepidoptera; family Erebidae; genus Herminia; species Herminia tarsipennalis. The sequence continues at coordinate 22,488,463 of OX243834.2, read as the reverse complement.
ATATTCTATATCTTATAGCACGAAACAGATTCTGGGGTCATATTCATTTTAAACCTAACCACTTTGCCAATATTTGATGATGAATGAAGCGGCGGTAGCCTAATGGCTATGATATCGGTCTCACAATCGTGAGGTCGCGGGTTTGAATCCTACCCATTATACTACCGACGTGAACCCACTCCTAACACAAGCCTTTGAGCTTAGCTGGAGGGGTTAACAGGATTGCTAGTAATGTGGGACTCAATCCCACATTGCTAGTTTATTTTTTTAAATTAAAAAAAAATAATAATATAAAATTTGTTATAGAGATCATTGTACTTGAAATCTGCAAATTATTTGTTTTACTATATTTAACTGTTAACTACTTCATTTTATGCAAACGTAACTAGAATATATTCATTTACGTATTAGTGAAAGTAATTTGAAACCAACTGATACTATTATGTCAGCTTTAATACTTTATTGCAAAACTCGACTAGGTACCGTAAGTATTATAGAATTGCTAATTCGTCAAATTAATGATTTTCTGCGTAATAATTAAATTATTTAGAGTTGGAACTGTTTGTAATTGTACTCGATAGTTTATCACATATTGTCAGGGTGCTTTTCCACCAGAGATGTGCTATGTTCCTTGCTACGGTTGCGTATGATATCCACCAATCATTTTCATTAGTCCATAAAGCTATCCTAAAGAACAATGATTATGATTGGTGGATATCATATCATGAATATCAGGATAGCTGTCACCCGCGGCTTCGCTCGCGTGGATGACTTTACCCCGTTAAGGGTTGATTTTCGCTTTCAATCAAAACGCTAAAAATCGTGTTTCTTAATTTACAACCTCAAAGCCGAATACAAATATTTACAGATCTAACTTTAAAACTGGCGGAATTTCATACAAACTCGCAATCCCTATTTTACCCCCTTAGGGGTTGATTTTCTAAAAACTCTGAAACACGTGCTTCTGTATTTTAAACCAAAAAGTAAAATTTCGAACTGTAACTTTAATACTGACGAAATTTCGTTTAAACTTGCGACTCCTGTTTTACAAGTCCCCCTTAGGGGTTGACTCACAAAAAACTAGAGTTGATGAATTAGAGAATTTAATAAGTCTTGTCTGAAATATTTCACCTTTCTAATGATGAAACCTTCCCAAGTAGGTAGATTAGTTAGAGGATTACCTTCCACGAACACACAATATTCGCGTTTCTCAATATAATACGATTTTAGGACATGATACAACATTTTTCCATTGTAAATTACACAACGTGTATAATATCTGAGTAAAACTTTGACCCAGATCCTCAACTAAGACAATGTTCACATACTAGTACTTACGTATCAAATTGTCGACACGTTTACATATGACTACTAAGTAACCACTAAGTTTAGATGTTATTTGTTAAATCTGCGTTTTCAATAAAAAAAAAAAAAAAAAAAAATGTCTTTATTGTCATTACACTGTTTCACTTAACTAGATTACATATGAAACCGCCTTTTAAGCAAGGAATTGCTTGTAGTAGGAGATTCCGCTCTTCTATTATCAGTAATTCTTAAACATGTGCAATTCTATATTACTACTAAATATTTAGTGCGAATTAACATAAAGACTTAAATAAACAGAATGGTTTTAGCTTTCCTAGTTTTAATTAGATATGTGTGTGTGTGTGTGTGTGTGTGTGTGTGTGTGTGTGTGTGTGTGTGTGTGTGTGTGTGTGTGTGTGCACGCGTGGTTAACCAGTTATCGAATTGAAGAATTTACGAATTTGCCCTGCTGGATTGTCTTGGGATCGGTAAAAATACAATTTCTGTGCTTACGGTTAAAATAACAGTTTTGTGTTAAGTCGTTAATAAAGATTCTATCTCGTCGTAGTTTTTTGTTTTAAGCCATTCGGTTACGATTTTTTTACAGTTATAAGATTTTAAAGGGTATATCTTAACAATTTTATTTATTTGGTTATATAAGTGGGTAGACTGGCCCTCATATTGTCTTTTGGCAAAGGAGGATCTAATTTTGTTAGTTCTTGCAACGGAGTGATTCCTCCTTCGGGTTAGAATCGCGTGATCAAATGGGAGGGCTTTATGTTTTTTTAAAATTACTTGTAGGATGTAAAGTTTCCTTACTGAAAGAACCTCAGATGATTGGTAAAGGGTCACAGTAGGGAACCTATATGGTTTAAAAAGCATAACTTTCAGTAAACACCTTTGCGCACGTTCCAGCTCCAAAAGTTTTGTTTTCGTAGCGCCGCCCCAACATGGTAGACAGTATGTTAGTAGCGATTGAGTTAGGCTTATGTATACTTGTTTCAGTAGGTTTTTTGAAGCTGAATGTCGCAAAGTATTAAAGGTCCATATCATTCTTCTAACTCTTTTCATGGACAATTCAATATGCGTGTGCCAGGACAACCGTTGATCTATAATTACACCTAAGTATCTTGTATGCTGTAGTCTATCGATTGATACACACAAGCAGTCATTATCGTGGGGATGAGAACTGTTGTGGATTTTAATTTGGAACATAGGAGACGGTTGTGTGTTGTTATATTTTGTAAAACAAATGAAGCTGGATTTAGACGTATTTAAAGTAAGGAGGTTAACATTAAACCAGTCTAGGATCTTCAATAGACCGTCTTCAGCTTTCTTTTTTACGTCAGCCCAAGTCCTATCAGCAAAGACTATTGCGGTATCATCCGCGTATGAGAAGATGCTACCGCCAACAATCTTCATTTTACAGAGATTATTAATATAAATGAGGAATAAGGTTGGACCGAGTACACTTCCTTGTCCCACGCCATAAGTCACAGTCTCTTGCGAACTATGGTACCCACCGATTCTAACAATTTGTTTGCGGTTACATAAGTAAGACTTTAGTAAGTTATAAGGAAGCCCTCTTACTCCTATATCTTCGAGCCTCTGCAAGAGAATGGGAACGGATACAGTGTCGAAGGCCTTTTGTAGGTCGAGGAAGACAGCCAGACATTTGTGACCTTTGTCTACGTGATTTACTATGGTAGATGTAAGCGACATTAATGCATCTTCCGTTGACATCCCCTGTCTGAAACCAAACTGAGTTGGGGATAGAATATTATATTTAGAGAGGTACTGCATTAAGCGCAAGTTTATCAGTCTCTCGAGAATTTTTGAGATGGATGGAAGAACGGAGATTGGTCTAAAGTTTGATGGATTGCTTTTGTCACCACTTTTATAAACTGGAGTAATAAGAGCTATTTTTAAGGCATCAGGAAAAAGCCCCTGATCAAAACATAAGTTCGCTAAATATGTTATTACAGGTACAACATGTTCATGAGCGGCTTTCAAGAATTTAACGGGTATCTTGTCCCAGCCCGGTGCACTATCCGTTTTTAAGTTCATAAGAATGGCATGGACTTCATTAGGGTCTGTATCAAGCAGAACGAGCGATGATACCGGTGGGCTGCTCGGTTGTAGATTTTTATTATTGTTTGTTAAAGGGAGAGTTGTTATGATTTTATCAGCAAGAGTTTTACCTATATTGGAGAAGAAATTATTCACTTGATCAACCGACTGCTGTGGTGTAGAGGAGATTTCTAGGAGATCTGAGTTTTTGGATTTCGGAGGCTTCCGTTGGGTTATGTTGTTAATGATTTGCCATGTTTTTTTGGGATTATTGTGTGCGTCTATTAATTGGTCTCTATCATATTTACGTCTTTGCTTTTTAATTATACAATTGCAGTAGTTGCGATATCGTTTATAGGTTATTCTAAGTACGTCGTTATATGGATCAAGTTTGAGTTTTTTCTGCATGTTATTTCTATTATGAATGCAGCGTAATAACCCAACAGTCATCCATGGTTTTATAATTCTATTTTTCAGTGGGATAGTCGAAGTAATTGTACTGTGGGTAATGCAATTTTGTAGAGTTATAATAAAATTATTTGTAAGGGTATTCGGATTATTTAATGTAAGTAGATCTGTTAAGTTGCTATTCTTTAGATACTCAATAGCTTTCTCCATACTAAATACAGTTTTAGATTTACTCGGCTTTGCTATGGTCCTGTTGTTTGTAATTTTAATGAAAGTCATAAAGTGGTCAGTTATGGTAGTGTGTATGATTGCTATGGTAGGAGATTTCCGTGACGAATTTAGTTTCAGCATTATAATATATAATAATACCTATTTCTATGAGAATAATAAAAATCCTCAGAAGACAATAAAAATCCCCTTTATGGACGGAGATTTAATGAGAACCAGGAGAGAGAATCAGCTACGCTGCCGCTCTACAGATCTCATGTCAAACTAACTACTGATTATATTTATATCAATGCTAGCAAATTGATCTTCAGCTCTATTCAACCAATTCAGAGCTCATATTTACCTACTTGTACTACTTATCTCTTTTATCCCTCCCCGGCTTACTACGGATGTTTCTTCTTTCACTATCTATGCGCATAATATGCATGTATTAAGTATACATATGAAACCTCCGGAAAAATTTGTCTAACGATTTTTATACGATCGTGAAAATCGTATAAAAATCCGTTGCGTAGTCTAGAAGATCTAAAGGTTCATTTTCGAGCATCGCGGACGATTGCGAGCCGCGCGCGTCTTATGACAAGCGGTTGACGCGCGCGACCGATACGACAATAGTCATAGTGCGCGCGCAGCCTATGTCAGTTGTCGGCTGCGCGCGTCTGTAGCAGATCTCGGAAACGGCGTCATACATTCTCATACTCTGACTATTGTCGAAACGGCCGCGCGCGTCAGACGCTTGTCGTAAGTCGCGCGCGGGTCAATGAACCTTAAGGGTACAGACACGGAAAGCGACTTAATTTTATACTTTTTAAGGATATAAGTTCCTGACGACTAAAGAACAATGCTTTTATTATTATGGGCTTAGGTCTTAAAATGTTTAGGTTCAAAATAAAACTCCCTCAAGCTTGAAACTATGGTTTTTTAACTTATACTATTGAGCTTACTATGCGTTTGAAAAAACATCAAAATCGAAACCACAGTTTAAGAGTTATATCATGTTATTCAACGTTCGTCGATGATAAATTATGTCCATAGGATGGTGGGGCCGCTTTTGTCGATTCCATTCAGAAGAAAATGTTGTTCACTTGCCGCTCTTTTAAACGAATCACGTGGTAACCCTGGGGACATTATTTTTTTAACTTTTTAAATAATGGTGTACCTAATCAGGAAAAAGAAATGGTGTTGAAGCTAACATTCGAATACGAATTTGTAAAACATGGCTCGTGGCTCGATCTGGAACAATATTTTTCATGGGAAAGTAAAACTACAGGCGCCAAGTAATAACATACAATGCCCTTGGTTAGGTACTTTACTAAAATCTTCAGTCTGTTGTCTTGTTAAGTAATAAATATTTGAGTACTTGACTACTGAACATAGCTCTACAATACGAACATACTCACGGCTATTTGAAATAGTAGATACATACAGACATATTCTGTTTAATTATAAAACATTTCAAGGTACCATTCGTAAGATGAGCCGCCATAATGTCGTCAAGTAATTTCTCAAGTATCTTGTTAGTTTAACCCGGTGCCCCTGTTTACTAGTTGGTGTGTTCTTAGAAGTGGATTTCTCATATAAAATTACAATTACTGCTGACCAGCAGTCAGTTTGTAATTATTTATATTATATTATTTTAGCAATAAATTACCGGCTCTGTGTACCTCTATTATACAACCATTGTGACAATAAATGTATATAACTTATATTACCAAGTACTATGTACTAAATTACCAAGTTTTAAGAATTTATATATTTATGCTTATTACATCAGAGGGCTGACTTAAGCTTAAAACATTAAAATAAACTCTGATTATTAGGGTTCCGTAGCCAACTTGGCCATGGCCATGTCAGTCCGTCCGTCCGTCCATCCGTCTGCAGCTTAGTTCAGAGACTGTTAGTGCTAGAAGGCTGTAATTTTACATGGATACACATATTACTTATGCCGACAAAGAGAAATTATAAAAAAAAAGTTTACCTCCCCTATATGTAAAGTAGGGTGTGTTTTTTTTCTTACTTACCCCATCGTATGGGGTATCATTAAAAAGGTCTTTTAAAAACACTTGGGGGTTGTAAAGACCATTTTTCGATTCTGCCGGCTAAATGGTTGATGTTGAGTATTTGAAAAAAATCCCGGTCTAAACTATCACAGCTAATTAGGCTTTACAACTTAACGAGTAAGAGCAGACCAAGTGAGAAGTAACAACATTTTCGTACAGATTCCATCGAAAAATACTTATACTTATAACGCTGTTAGTAGTATGAAACAAAAACAACAGAAAACCCATTTCTTAAGCCGCATTATTTGGATGGGGGACTACGGAACCCTACATTGTGCGTGGCCCGACATGCACTTGCCCGGTTTTTTTTTATTACATCTCTAGTTACGGTGTAGGTAGGTATAATGATATTATACACCTGAGCTGTGATCCACACATATGTTATAAATTACATCCACATGTAAAATAACAAAGTTACGGTTTAACCTCGACCAACCTTGATATTGAAACTCGTGTTGTAGAATTACTGAGTATACGGCATTTGTAAAAACAATATACCTTTTTATAAACTGAAAGTTTTTTTTAAATACCTATATTTTTATTTTTAGTCAAGACTAAAAATAATTTTATTAAATTGGAAGTGAAAGATAATATCCTCATCAAATGCTCCCCAAATGTGTCGTCTTTGCTGAATTTGATTTCTATCTTAAAGTTCATTTTCGACTTTGTGGTTACACTAATAGTCGTGCCCCTTGGCAAAACCTTTATGGCAGAAAGAGGTGTTATAAAAGACGTTTTAGGCTGCGACTTCCTGCCGGTCTCTGTCCAAATACAATATGTGTCTACAAAAGTCTCATTTATTTATTCTCTGACGACTGTATGTATGTATGATAGAATGCATATTATCTGAAGTCATTTTAATATTTCTATGTGTTAAACGACTTCAGATGCTGATGCTGAATGATCAACTTTTCCAACTATGTTCTCTTATCGAATTATTTCCTTGTTCTCAGGAGATCCGCTCGTAGTACAAATGGACACGGAGAAACATGACAACGTCGAGGTGGCTCTTCTTGGAGGCGAAGGCTCTCCTAAGAGATACGCAACATCAGAACTCACACAATTTTGGGTCGTCTTGAAAAGGACACTACTCTTCAGCCGGCGAGATTGGGTAAATTAATGTTATATGGCCTATTCTTAAACCCAACTCAAATAAGGCATCTATAATAATTGTCAATGTCACTACAAGGAAGAAGGCAATAATCAATCCTAATACCTTAATAATAAAAAAGTTTTTATTTCGACTCAACTTTTAGAAACAAAAAATGCGCGGACGCATATTTATTACCGTTGCACAATTTCTAAATGTACATTTCGCTCATTTGCAAGAAGAACGTCATAATTCTAAAAACTGTGATATTGAGTTATTTATACACAAATAATCAAGAGAGTCTGCTTTATTTTTTGTAAAAACGACACAATTCTTTGCCTTAAAATGAGTAACTGAGAAAGGTTGTGTCATTCTGTCTCAGTTTCGTAAGAGCGTGCGTTTTTTTTCGAAACTGGCTCATTTCAGTTACTACGAGTTTGTTGTGAAGAGAGCACATACAAGTTTTCAACGAAGATGACACATTCCGTTTTATGACAATCTTCTCGTAAAAGTAAGTAAAACTTGTTTTAATTGTTTGGTGTTTGAACGACACATACTGGTTTGTGACGATGTATCAAGAAAAATATGTTTCAATAATGGTAGTCATTTTGGTCTTTGTGTCGTTATTCTTAATAAAAAACAAAGACTTGTAATAATTATTTGGACTTAGTACGTTATTGACAATAATTCAAACAACAAGCATTATTTCACGAACGACATATTACTTTATAAGCCCTTTTTGCTGTTATAATTAGTTTTCTTTCGTAACTATATATTTTTAATAATTTATGTTATGACATTATTAGTAATAATGTTTTAACTTTAGGCGCTTCAGTGATACGGTATTAACTACGATGACTTCTAATAAAGGGAGGAAGATATTGGCCTAAGTCACCCCCAGTGACGATGATGCATCAACCAATTTGTCGGATACGAACAGTAAATACTATTTACTTTTTCTAAATATTTTTAAATGCTTTGGTATGAGAATTAAACTCACATATATTTATTTTAGATGATACAGCCCATCGTTATAAATGTTGATAAACTTTCGCGATTTTTACACATTATTAAAATATATATATTACGGATCTTAATCGCGTGAATAATTTAAGGTAAAATACCTTGTTTATTATAGACTCATGTCAGTCAGTCTTCCCGTGACCACGGCCGTTGCAATACGGTCGAAACGTCGGGCAATAAACAAGGTATTTTACCTTAAATTATTCACGCGATTAAGACCCGTAATATATATATTTTAATAATCAGCCCATCGTTCCCGTACAAGTAGTAAAAGCTCTTCAAGTTCTTCCAGAAGTTCCTCAAACAGTGCAAGTTCTTCATCATCTTCATTTAAGGATAGTATTTGTTACTTACCTACCTTGTAGATTCGAATTTATATTTTAACGTAGACATTTTGCCTAGCGGTTTTTAGTGTTTAATACTATTATTATTAATGTTACACTATTTGCTAAGACTATTTTGCTTTTTCCGATAGTTATGGCTTTGGCAAAGATCCCCTTTATCAATCAGAAGATGTTGTTCCACCAGTATTAACAGCAATTTCTGTTCAAGATAACAAGGATATTATTCAGATGGAGACAGATGATTAACCAAGTTACAATTCAAAATATAAACATTGAAATTATTCAAACGCCACAATTAATTAGTTCTAATGCACAAATCAGTAGTTCCAGCAGAATCTGTTCAGCAGGGTTTGTCTAATAGAGGCAGAAAACGGAAAAGAGATGAATACAATTAAAAAAGAAAAGTAATGAAGAGACTCTAGTCAGTCTCAATCTTATGAAAGTATAGCTACATAAAGATAGTACCCGATCGGAAAATGGACAAACCTTATTACGAAAGATGCAAGTTGCGCTACAGCACACTGTTTACAGAAACTGAAAGAAAAGCATTGTTTGACGAATATTGGGCACTTGGAGACTATACTCCAGAAGCATTTATCAGTGCAGTTAAGGCAACCAGATCAAAACTGGAACCGATTAAAGTAAATATAATGTCTCTCGGGGTTTTTTTGATTGGAAAGAAGTGTGTACACAGATGGGCTTAAATATCATTAAGGACGACGCAGGTGGTACTATTAAATTTACTGATCTCAAAGCTGCTAAAGTAGAAAGGGAGAATCCACATGACATATTTTTTAACACATCTTACTAGGATACAGAGTTCAAATGATCAAAGGTGATAAAAAAGAAAAAGCATGTTGATCCAGAGCTTAAATATGCATACAGTCAGTGTCCCGGGTTAAACAAGAAAAAAAAGATGGCTTGCTGAACTCATTGGCTAAAAACGCTATTCCAAGTTATTATGGTACCTTTTATAATTCATTATAAGTTGCCAAATTAGCTGAAATCTATAAGTACAAAGTTAATTATTTTAGCAAGTAACAGTAATATTTAATTAATAGTAAGATACAGATGTGAATGATTTTAATTTGATAAGACTGACTTTGGGCCATTTTAAGTTTTACTAGATGCTAATTATTATTAATAGTTGATATTTGTTGTTAAATTTTAATAAAAGTTATTTAATATTTAACCAAATGATCGATTTAAAAATAATAATGTTGTCATAACAAAGCAATAATGAAATGTTTTATTGTCTATAATGGCATTTTTTTATTTACATACCTTTACTGACCCTTAGTTAACAAAATATTTATTATCAATAATGACACAATTTAAAGAGTAAAAAAAAATATAAACATATTTATTGGAAATAACGGCACAACTGATTCCAGATGAATTTAAAATGTGGATTATAAAAATACTGCTCACATTTAAATTATTTGTAAAATTGTTATAGAAACTTAAATAGATGCACAATACAAAAAATGTAGTAGAATAACCTGTTCATGAATAGTTATTAAATTAAAAAAATCTCAAACCTTAAAATCGCGTTTCCCAAAAGTTGTCAATTTTTAGTTGTGTCGTGCTTCTTGCAAATGAGCGATTTGTAAAATGTTATGCGTTTTGAAAGTTGTGATTAGTTTAGCGAAATATAAATAGCTTTTTAATGTCTTAGGAGGATAATTGAACGATTATGTGAGTATATTGCAGAATCCTTACACAGGTTTATAATAATAATAATATCTCAGTAATTAAATACGACGTCTTGGGGCAATAGCCTTGATCTTATGACGTTCATCATAGACGTTACTGGTTTTGTTTTGCCAAATAATAAAAAGTCACAAAGTATTTTTTTGCTATAATGAATACTGAGGTATGTAAGCAGTGTTAATTTATGTTGACCCACGGTACAACGCTAAGTTGCCGAAAGTGTGTCGGCTTGTAGGGATATTTACACGATTCGAGAATGTAGCAGTAATGGGCAATATGCATGTGACGCTAATTTGGGAATATTTTTTTTTATAAACTTTATCACGTTGGAATTGTGTCTACATCAATATACGCCGTGAATTTGTACGACTTTTTACGCGAATTTTATCTTCTGAACATGCTTTTATCAGTTTATAATTTTAAATGTTTTGTTTTCTTTATCTAAGTTGCTTCTTGGGGCTGCATATTTTTTTCAATTATATGTCAATGTAAGCCATTGTGATGTGATAATAATAATATTGTTTGGACGTAAATCTTTGACATGAAGGCTATAGCAATTGTAAATACATTCAAGTTAATGTCCAAGTTAATGTCTGTGCTAAGGCTACATTCAAATGACAAGCGCTTAACGAGTGTTTACTACTATTTTTCATGGTAACGTGCGATGAGTATGAAATAGGGTATTTGACTAATGTTTCAAATCAGTGTAGTTTTAAGAAACGTCAAAAACGACGCACTCTATACAAGTTTGTACGAAATACTAGTGAGTGACGTCACATTTTCTAGTTTTTCTTTTGATGAATAAAAACTAAGAAACGTATTAAATTATGAACGAACATATTTTTTTAGAATACTTTATGACATGTTATTACGTGGTTAGTAATAACTTATTATTATAGGTAGTAGTCGAATATGTATTATGGATAGTAAGAAAAAGCAATAGGTTAATTATAAATTAAAACTTTACAACAGAGTGGAGTGGATATGAAATTTATACTAATGTTAGAGATAGCAAAGAAATAGGACACTGTAGTTGAAAGATAGTGAAAACTGATATATTAAGGTGTATAGAATGTTAAGGTGAATATGCTCATATACATTTATAAAAATAACGGTTTTAATAATATAATCACTAATGATAGATACTGATGCATTATATTTGTATTATATATCTATACTAATATTATAAAGCGGAAGAGTTTGTTTGTTTGTTTAAACGCGCTAGTCTCAGAAACTACTAGTCCAATTTGAAAAAATCTTTTTTTTGTTGGATAGCCCATTTATCGAGGAAAGCTATAGGCTATATAACATCACGCTGCGACTTATAGGAGCGGAGCAGCGATGAGAAATGTTGCAAAAACGGGGAAAATTTATGCATACGAAGTTGCGCGGGACAGCTAGTTATTAATAAAATTTATTCACTAGCTCCAGTAGTGGTCAATAAACTCTGAATCGCGTTTGCCATTATGTAGGTACACTGAATGTTGTTTGTTATATTAGGTAGCAGAATTGGGCGTAATCAACCACATTGAGTAATCTAACTACATATGCAACTACAGTAGTTACGATTACTTGTAATCAAACTACATAAAGAAGTCAGTAATCTGATTACTGTAGTTAAGTAGTTATAACTATATAACTACTTTTGTGCTAGTGGTATCATGTTGTTAAAAATAAATATGTAAAGGGAGGTTACGGAGGAGGAAGGATGTTGAATGCTTGGGTGTACCCAGGGGGGGACGCTGGGGTTGACCCCCCCGAAATTGTAAAAAGGTAGGTACAGAGTACAAATTTAGCCGGTGTTATATTAATTATACCACCCCCCCTCCCCCCGTCATTACGAGCCCTCCCCCCAAAAATAATTCTGTGTACGATGCAAGAGTGACTCATCAGTTTTAATGTCGATCAATACACTTTCATAGATATAAATAATAAATGATTCTTGAATAACATGTGTTAAATTGTCCATAGACATTGATGTACCTGCGTCTGTTCGCTCACATCCTGGTGGGGTTGCTGATCGGCGCGTTGTATTATGACATCGGCGACGACGGCTCCAAGGTGCTCTCCAACCTTGGGTTCCTGTTCTTCAACATGCTGTTCCTTATGTACACCTCTATGACCATCACTATACTTAGTTGTGAGTATTTCTATCTATGTTATTAAGTAATCTAAACTAATACTATAAAGCTGAAGAGTTTGTTTGTTTGAACGCGGTAATCTCAGGAACTACTGGTCCGAATTGAAAAATTCTTTCACTGTTGGTTAGCGTATTTATCGAGGATGGCTATAGGCTATAAAACATCAGCAGAGCAGCAATGAGAAATTTTGCAAAAACGGGGAAAATTTACACATACAAAGTTGCGCGGGAGAGCTAGTATTGTAATAAAACCGCACAAAAAAAACTATCGTATGTCCTTTCCCGAGACTCAAACTATTGTCATACCATATTTCATATAAATCAGTTCAACGATTTAAGCGTGAAAACGTAACAGACAGAGGCACAGGAATGTTTACTCTCGAAAGAGTAAGTATGACTCTTCAAAAACTCCTAACTCTAAGTACGTACTACATCATTTACTTATTTATAGTTAACTAGGTTATGCCTGCTGCTCCGAACGCGTCAATGCCGATCATTACACCCATTTTACTTGAGGTTAAGAACGCACTATGCGACACAACAGCGGGAGGCGCGTCGCGGCCTAAAAATATTCTTCCCACTGTTTCTAAACAGCGTAAACATGTAGTAGGGTCCAACTCGCGAGCATGCAAGGATAGAGAAATTTGAGGTCTAGTAAGATAGTCCAGAGGTGGTTTGATTCCGGCCCCGGTTTGGCATACGCAAGTCTCGGGTTCGATTCCTGGGTCAGTAGGCCTACTCTCTTTCTTTAAAACGAAATTCATGAATTTTCTTTTTATTAAATTTCTTGAGTTTACGGGGACTATTCTAATTAATTTTTGGATAGGCACAAGGAGCCCGAACCCATAGATAGACGATTTTCAGACACGAGTGGATTGAATTGATGTTCCTGGCTCTGTATGTCACCACTTCATTTTTGATCGAAACTTCGTTTTCATTGAATTAGAGTAGGCCTCCTGGACTTCAAATTTTTCTATCTTTCATCTAATGTTATACTTAACTGATTACAATGAGATTTGAAGAAAAGAAGGTACCTAAGTACTTGAATTGAAACACGAAACAATAAATGAATGAAATTAGGACTGAAGTTAAATTCTTTCAACTTTAACCGGTTAAATCTAAATTTAACCGAAAACAAAAAAAAAAATAGAATTAAACAAACCCGCCTGCTCGTCGGAGTCGGAGGCATTCATGAATCCCAGTGTACTTACTAAAATGCCTCCGACTGCATGAGATATATTTTGGTAAAAAAACGTTCGTTCATTAGACAATTATTTAAAGTGGGTACTTTTAAAACAATATCACTAGGAATACAAAAAGTGCCCTAATGTCCTCTTCATTGTCATCTCCATCGTAAGAAAGATCGGCGATACATTAGAGCAGCGTTTCTCACACTGGGTTCCGTAGAAAAGTTACCAGGGTTCCGTGAAATATGCTTTGTAATTTTTTTTTAAATAGAAGTAAATGTACTGAGATCTTTATCAGATTTATTGCACCCTTCCCCCTCTCCCGCGTTATGAACTTAGTGTTAAAATAAAATGTACTTGGTGGGAGTTCCGTTAAGTTGAACCCTTGCATTAGAGGATGAGATGGAACACATTATACTCGTGTGTTTATTTATGAAAAGGGTAGTTAACAATATAAACAAACATTAATTAATCTCACTACATAGTATAAAACAAAGTCGGTTTCTCTGTCCCTATATCCCTATGTATGCTTAAATCTTTAAAACTACGCCACGGATTTTGATGCGGTTTTTTTTATAATAGATAGAGTGATTGAAAAGGAAGGTTTATATGAATAATAACATCCATTAAATAGTGGAGAAATAAGGAGCGGAGCAGCAATAAGAAATGTTGCAAAAACGGGGAAAATTTACGCATACGAAGTTGCGCGGGTCAGCTAATATATTAATATTTCAATAGCTAGCCTTAATACTGGTTATATCAGTTACAGACGTGTACAACAATTTATTCGGTTTTATGAAAAGAGTGAAGGTTATGGAAAAAACAAATGATTTGAACACTTTTCGATTGGCAAGGTTTCATAGTCGTGTTTATAAATAAAAAAAAATATCTTTTTATCACTTTCGCGCATGTCATAAAGATGCGACCCTAAAATTACTTTCGAAAACGATTAATCGATTAAAAATACTAACAACATTTTAATTCAACAATATAAAAACACTATTTAAATGAGTTCATAAAAGTTTAAATTTAGAACAGTTACAGTAAATAATAAAGAAACTTTGAAAAACAATTTCTTTACCAAAATAATCACAAAAAACATGAAATAGTAATACTAATTATGACAATGTAATGCGTAATCGCATCTCTAATCCTTTTGGTTTAGTTACCGCCCCCGCCCCTTGCTTCCTGTCCCCAAATAGTTCCAAAAAATGCATCTGCGCAACCACTTGTCGCCGACTTCAGTCCGGCCTAGTGACGTTGATCCAACTGTATGTCTCATCTGGTTATTAGATGGGTGCAGGTCGATGTTCAGCATCTCTTAGGCCATCCGTGCGAAGTGAGCTGCTAGTTATATATTATACAATACTGAGATTTTTTATTTCGTATATCTAAAACTTTACGTGTATATTGTTAAATTATATGTTATTTATACATTTTTTTTCTAATTTACAGTTCCCCTTGAAATGCCTGTGTTGGTGAAAGAACACTTCAATCGATGGTACTCATTGCGGTCCTACTATCTCGCGATCACTGTCTCGGATATACCGTTCCAGGTAAATATTCTATGTTATTAACCAATTTTAAAAAAGGAGAGAGATGCAAGTATTGCAACGCAATGGCTTTGCTATTGTCGTTGAATGTTCGCGAAATGAGAAGGTTCGTCACTTTAAAGTCCACTTTTGCTTGAACCGGATCAAGGAGCAGTAACAACATGTCAATGTGTATAAAGATTTTAGTTCAACTATTCATAGGGTTACCAAAGAGTTAAGCATAATTGGGTATTTGACTACTATTAAAATAAAATATTTTATATTAACCAGGTAAAAAAATGCCATAAAGTGTTCTAAAAAATATGTTTATTTATCAATTTAATGTGTTACTTAATTTATAATCATAGAGCGGGTCGTTTTTGACGTTTCTTAAAAAGAGGCTGATTTGACTTCAGTCAAATACCCAATTTACAACTGTCTGGTGCGATACATTGTTTAAAAAGGTAACATGTGCTTGCAAAGCATAAAATGAGTGTATTTGAAAACTGGCGAACATTTTCATTTCTCGACTGTACATAAAGGTCATAGTGTCAACCTACCTGTGCTATAATAATTAGCACCTGGATGACCGAGCTTTGATCGGAATTTAATTTTAATAAACAAAGTTTTCTAAAATTGAAACATTCAGATTTATATATAATCTGAATGTTTCAATTTTAGAAAACGTTATATCTTTAAACGAGCAATTCTTGTGTGTATACGATAAAGATATTAGAGAATCTCCTAACTGATTTCGATCCACGGCTCATTCTCGTCAAAGACTAGCCCAACTACGCAGGAGGTATTACAGTGCATATATTACAGTGTGTGCGCAGACATAGTGCGCTCTCTATTCCTTCGTGCCATCGTTCGATAGGACGTAAAACCGATATGACTGGAGAGAGATTAAGCGCAAAGCTAGGAACGTACGTGCGCTCCGAAGCATGGAGCACTGATAAAATTACTTGAAAGCGGTCACCCATCTATGGACTAACAGTGGTAACTTTGGAACCCTTATGAGTCGCGGTTTCATATCCCATTAGACTTGTAACGGCCTGCCGATACCTATGTTTAAGTACTTAATATTTCTTAGAACTATACAGTTAATACAATAATTGCATTTTTGAAATATAGAAAAATTTGAAGTCCAGACCCAGGAATCGAACCCGAGACTTCAGTATGGCAAACCGGAGCCGGAATCGAACCATCGGGACTATGTTACTAGACCTCAAATTTTTCTATCCTTTCCTGCACGCGAGTTGGGCACTCGCTTGCGACATCTAGCCGCTAGTTAAAGAACTATCACGGCTTTTGTTATTGCTTCGTTACAGAGAATCATTTTAACATATTATGATGTCGCAGGCTGAATATTATAGTAATTTTTGTAGGCATTTTTTGCCAATTATATTGTTAATACAATAAGACAATAACAAAGTAATTGGCAAGAAATGCGGAAATGTAAGACGGCCTATGGCTTACGGCCGGTCTCAATAATCTGACTATCGACGGATTTGGCTACTAGAGCTATATATTTGACATAAGCTACATACAAAATATGTCAAAATTCTACCTCTAGTAGCCAAATCCATTGATAGTTATATTATTGAGACCGGCCGTTAGACCTACCACTCGTAAGCACAGTCGAATTCCACGAGTATGTTAAGTTATTTATGTTTTGCAATATGTTCGCAGGCGATATTCTGCGTGATCTACGTGGTGATAGTGTACCTGCTGACGTCACAGCCGCCCGTGTGGTTCCGCTTCTCCATGTTCCTCACGTCGTGCTTGCTCATCTCCTTCGTGGCGCAGAGCGTGGGGCTCGTGGTCGGCGCAGCCATGAACGTGCAGGTACGTGCACATTTTTTTTTTTTTTATATATTGTGGGAGACTTTAGGCTTCAGGACACCTGGTGTCCAGCCTTTATTCTTAAATTTATGTCTATTATCTATACACACTACAGAGTTAAAAAATTGAATAGAGACTTGAATATAATTAGATATAGGTAGAATAGATTCATATTCCAATAATATCAAACTTCCGGTATGAAATTAGTGAAATATAAATAATTATTATACCCATTTATTTACAAATGAATTACTTACATTTTTTTAGGGTTTCTTAGCAGGGTTTTTTTTTTTTGTAAAAACAACATTTAAAATACTTTTTGGAGAGGTTGCAAAGTAATATCACACGTACTTTGGCAACCTCTCCAAAAAGTATGACGTTTGTTTTTTATTATGTACTTATATTTTTTTAACCAACAATTTTTTTAATCACTAACAATAAAAATAAGTAGCCTAATTAACTAAATTATTAAAATTAAACTATATAGAACCCAAAAAGCTAACACTAAATAAATGCTAAAATATTTATAAAAAAAAGGGGACTCTATGGGCATGGTTTCACAGATACTGGCAACATTTCCTCGCTGTATAGCAATGCTGATGCGTTTTGTGAGGAAACTGCCATCTCTATGGTCACTAGTGAAGTCGACCAATTTTTTGGATAGTTCTTTAAAGAGCTTATGTGCACTGGGACCCTACGGGCCAAGGGTCTCGACGCCGAATGGTACAAATATATA
The DNA here is from genome assembly GCA_945859575.2 of Herminia tarsipennalis. Lineage (NCBI taxonomy): Eukaryota > Metazoa > Arthropoda > Insecta > Lepidoptera > Erebidae > Herminia > Herminia tarsipennalis. The sequence continues at coordinate 22,470,782 of OX243834.2, read as the reverse complement.
TTTGTGACCGAGACCAATAATGCCACCGAAATCCTACTACTCCGCTGTCTGTCTACCTTTCTGTCACAAGGCCAATCCGCTCGCCAAGCGTGGCGATTATGGCAAAGACCCCCAGGATTTATCTTAAATAGGTTCTACTGGTGAGACCCGTGCCCAGCAGTGGGACATCATATGGCTTCATATATATCTAAGTAATGATTAAATTTTGTGTTAGATAGATTTTTTTTATTAATTTACCAAAAAAAAAATAGTGACATCATTGTCCGGCATTTGTAAAAGATCTCTCTTTGACATTTCTTGAAGAGTTGTTGTTTTGACTAGTTGTAAACTAGTCATATTGTAAAGGCACGTTTGTGAACAGAACGGAGTGTTCCTGGCGCCGGTGATGTCGGTCCCGTTCCTGCTGTTCAGCGGCTTCTTCGTGTCGTTCAACGCGATCCCGGTGTACCTGCGCTGGATCACGTACCTCTCCTACATCCGCTACGGGTTCGAGGGCACCGCGCTCGCTACCTACTCCTTTGACAGGCCCAAGCTGAAGTGTCACCAGGTCAGATTACATTCTTTTAGCGTCTTAGGTGTTTCATTTAGTACTAGCGGATACCCGGCGTGTGCTAGTACGCCTGTTTATTTATTAACTTTTGACGTGATAAGATAAAATTCTGTTTTTGTTATCAGTACCATATATTCTTTCTTATGCAATTAGTAAAAAACTTTGATTTTTTAGTAAATGTCTTTGACATTACAAACAGACACTTAATTTTTTTATTTTGTGTATATATATTTGTTTACATAATGCTGCCATACAAAGTTGATTTATACGATTTTAGATAGGTCAGGGCATTATTAACGTCCTTCATTTGTGTAGAACATTCGTCGTAATAAAAAGTAGACCATCATGTTTTCCAGGCAGCCAATGAATTATTGTATCTAACTATTAGTAAATATTCTGCCAAACCCTATTTTAGTCGATGTTTTACTAGATGTTCCTTGTGATACTGAATTACTACATACACACACGTCTGCGTGTCGTGTCTGCACGAGTCGTGAGCACACTATATATCTACAATATGTATTTGTTTAGTGAGAAATATTAGAATCGATCGTCAAAATCCAGTTTACGGCTAAACCATTGGAGAACGACAGCGTTACTTATAATATTATAACGTTTTCAGACATATTGCCACTTCAAGAACCCGCTGACGACCCTGGAGGAGCTCGACATGGAGGACGCGGACATCGCGCTCGACATCGCGGCGCTCTGCTTGATCTTCCTCGTACTTCGCATATCCGCCTTCCTCTTCCTCCGCTGGAAGCTCAAGTCCACCAGATAAGCGACTTTCTATCCTAAGCCTTAGAGTATAAAATCAAACGACAAGTAATTCTTAAGATAGGGTTGTTACTTTGTAAGAAGAAATGTCTAATCCACTGACCTCTATAGTACTAGTATACTGGACAGGCTGCCGACGTCAACAACAAGAATTCCATTTGATTTTGACATTTGGTACATGCACCACATACACTGGCCATTGGTCATAAGTTTCAAAAAAGTTTACAGTACACTAGGCACAAGAAATTGCTATAGAATAGCGGCTCAAATCCTACTCATTATACTGCCGACGTGAACCTACTCCTAACACAAGCCTTTGAACTTAGCAGGAAGGATTAACAGGATTGCTAGTAATGTGGGACCCACAAGGCCATGATACTAGTTATATTAATTAAAAAAAAAACTTGATATGGAGCAGTCAGTCCGGCGTACTAGTATTATCGTGTTCAGTGGTCTAATCCTTTATAATCTTGTGGCCAATATACCAAAGTCGCCTTTACTCTAGGTATGTACTAGAATGCCCGAATTATATTTTGACAAGGTTTCAATCGTCGTAGTTAGTAATTTTGCAGTTATTGTGATATAGAGATGTCATTATTTCGAATAGATCATTGAAAATATGAAATCGATTTCACCTCTTGGCACTGAGATATGTTACCATAATACCTATGTAAAGAAAAAATATTAAAATAAAATATATATTTTAAATATTCTATTACAAAGTGTTTCGTCCAAAAAAAGATTATGAAATGATAAAATATGAATGAGAATATACGGAATGTGATAGCTATGTATGTGATATAGAAGAAAATGTTCACAAAAAAATAAATACATTTCAATATTTTTATAAAATGTAAGTATTAGTTCTATAACAGAGTATGAAAATATGATCGAACATTCATTATAAAATATATTAATATAATTAACAACTCGAGACATGCTTATTGTATCTAACTATTAGTAAATATTCTGCTAAACCCTATTTTAGTCGATGTTTTACTAGATGTTCCTTGTGATACTGAAATACTACATACACACACGTCTGCGTGTCGTGTCTGCACGAGTCGTGAGCACACTATATATCTACAATATGTATTTGTTTAATGAGAAATATTAGAATATCAGATAGTTCTGTGTGAGTTGTCGTTATTGTACTTACAAGAAAATTTTAGTCCAACACTCAGAAGCCCTTTGGACACGTATAAAGGACACTATTAGTGTACTATTACATTATTATTAGTTGAATGACTCTTTACACTCTAACCCCCTTATTCATTATAAACAAATAAATTACCAGACGTTTTAAGAGCTGTTCAACTATCAAGCTTCTATTCAATTTTGAAAATGGAATGTAATGAAATGTTATTAAAACATCTGCTAATTTATTTGTTTATTTTAAATAAGGGGCTAAATCTAAAGGCTTATTTACGCGATGCCATTTTCTTGTACATTTAAGAGCAATTGAAAGATGACGAGCTTTAACTTACGAACCAAGTACGTTACAATGATGCGAACCACACTTCTCTCAATTCCAAAAGGATTAATAACATTTGTGCTCACGTCTCCTGCCGGTACTCCAAGATGTCAATATAATAACGCTGTTTTAAGTCTTATTGACCATTACAGCGACAGAGTCTATGTCCATCCATTATGCAGCTTCATTTATTTATTATTTGAACAAACATTTTAAAATGATGGCCCATTAGCTTCTTGCCACCGGCACTGAGTTCATCGATCGTTATTTTACGACTTGTTCAATTCATTATAGAGTTTAATTAGGGTTTTTTTTCTAATTTGCCTTGAAACTGACAAATACTAAATACAATTTTATTCTGTTTCTTGATTCAAGATCTGATAAAATCGAAGAAACAAGATTCTTATGGTAACGTCGTTAGATAATATATTAATTCATATCATAAAGAGTATTTTAGTTTTTCCGTATTTCGTTCAGCAGTGGAACAATAGATGGCTTTAATATCTTGCTTGACTGAGGAATTATACGGTTCCCTTATACTTGGTGTTGAGGAAAACGCGAGGGGAACCGCGGGCAAAAGTTAAAGTAGATAGTAAATAAAATTTGCTCATTCGCTTATTCTTATATCTTGCCTTCTCGGCTTGCCGTTAATTTAATTTATCAACATTGCTTGGTACTGGTCATTTATATTTTAATTGTAGTTTATTCAGAAACAAAATAATAGAAATGTAATTTCTTTACTAGAGATTTTTTTTTAAATTTTTAGTACAACCTTTTTTCTCGTCTGTTGGGTCGCTAGTTTATCTTTTTGTTAAACAACGCTATGGATTTTGATACAGTTTTATACGTAACAGGATTGCTAGTAATGTAGGACCAAAATCCTAAATTGCTAGTTATCTTTTTTCTTAAAAAAAAAACTTTTAAAACCTACGAAAAAATTACGAAAAAGAAATGAGGCTGTACGAAGTTCGCCGGGACAGCTAGTAACAAATATAAATGACCGTTACCGTTGCCAAATTAGACTTATATATTCAGGGATCATGGTAATATTTGTTGTACTTAGAGATGTAAACTAGATATTGTGGTCCAATTATTATTGATATGGTTAGTTATAATGGTTTTAGATGTGTAATATGATGTTTTGTACGTATATATATTTTTTAAATAAATGGTTTATGAAATATTTTTATGATTTTTATTTCTCTTTTAAGTAGGTGCCTACATAACTAACTTTACCAATTTTAAACACCAACAACTGTTGGTGTTTAAAATTGGTAAAGTCAAATCGAATCACAAAATTTGAAACTTCCGGTTTGTTTACACTTCAAACTTACGGCCGGTCACAATAATCTAGAGGAATACTAGAATTAGAAGAGGTACAATTTTAACATATGTTCCAAATCCAATAATCAATACGGCTGATATGGCGGTAGCTACGCCTCTTGCAGGTATATAATTAATTTATTCACCTAGATAAGTACACAAGTTACAAATTAAAGAACAAGAGTAGTGCTTAATTATATGGGAGCCTGTACTAGGTAAAACCTGTATCACAGAAGGTAAATAGTAATAATAAGTTGTCGATTGCGAAATAACAATCTTTTGAAAAATATTTTAACTATTTAAACATTTATTTCATCCAGTGTACTATAAAAAATGATAAAAATGATCACATTTATATTATAAAAAGGATACATGCGAAAAATTCCATAAATACCACAGCAAGCCGGATTATTTGAACTCTTCAAATATTAAAGGCGCACCCTTAGTAATTTGGGTCTACATATATAGTAAAACTAGCTGTCGCTCGCGGCCCCACCCGCGTGTATGTCGGTTACGGGTAGGGCATCGAAAACCGGTCCTATTTGAGGAACCGGTTCTTTTGGTTCCAAGCTTAAGCCAGAACCGGGTTACCCGATTTTTTCGGTTCTTTCGGTACAAGATGAATTGGTTAAAAAGTATTTTTGAAGCCATAAAGTTATTTAGATATCATAAATGAACTTTTTGGGGTATTTATAGTAAACTAGCTTATGTCTGCGCTTCATAACGATACCTTAATCCGCAAATCAGCCAACTCCATTTTTGTCAAAAAAAATATTATGATGCCGATTTTTTCATAATATAACTCCGCGTAATCTAGATGACGGCGCAACATATGGCAACACTTGACATTCACTGTCATTTACGTCGGAAAAGAATGAGGGTAGTTGATCATTCTTGCGGAACGTCACATGGACGTGATGGCGGGGCGGCCATCTTGTAGGCAGTTGGCCGACGAGAGCCGTTTGCGCACCACGTGCCCGACGAATCGCTAATTTCCGACCCGATCATTTTATTTTTTCATCAATTATTAGCTATATAATTTAGACGCGTCTAGTATTATTTCGTTTATTAAATTATTATCTGTGGTGAAATTAAGATTTTAATTTAATTAGTAATAGTAAAATCTAAACCTAGTGATCTCCCGGTGTTCGTGAACGATGGCAAGCTATAACCTGCGGCATCCTGAGCTTACATCAGAAGTGGGATGAAACACCCCTGTAAACCGGACGGAGACGCGTGCTCATATATAGTTAAAAAAAAAAAGTTGCTTGTCGCGTGTGATATTCGTGTATTGTGTGGACGTGTTGGACGTTATTCTACGTCCAGTTTGGCCGTTTTGTGTCTACGGATCGGGTATATCCAGTTTCGTCGCGGATCTCTTGTATGTGAGTTGTCCTAAGGGACTGTTCATAGACACAGGTGAGTCTTTCTTGTTTTATTAACATTTTGAAGCAGAGTACTGTCGCATTCCAGAAAAAGTGGTCACTGAACTATGCAGTAAACGGGTAAATAACTGTCACTAGTGAGCGTTGCGAAAATGTTCAAATCTTATCCTTAAAGTGTTGTGTGTAATGCGTCGTTATATATTTTATCTCGCGTGTGTAGTCCCGTTACGTTAAATAGTTGTGGGGCGCAAGAAAGGGTTATTTCATTTCGCGATTGAGCCGAGTACAAGCAGTAGTTCAAACAATGTTCGTGAAACCGTTAAATTCAATTAATTTTCGGTTTTCTTAGCATATGGTGAATAGCCTCTCATGTGACGTGACGAGTGGCTAGTTGGAAATTCTCTTTCGTTTAAATTTAGTAGTGAGCATTTGTGCTGAGTATTTATACTGTTTATGCTATCCTTAACACTACCATATGACGATCAACCGTTAATAGTAATGTGAACATTTTAACTTGTGTGAATATTGATAACGTCAAAAATCATTAACACGCCATAGTGATTGGACGTGAAATTTTATTCAATGCATGGCAGTTAAACCGTTGGCGCCGTTACTAATGTCCCAAGCTAGTACTAGTATCTCTAATGCTGGTTCCACTGAGAGGTTCAGTGCGGGGTTCACAGAGGCGTCTAACGTGGGGTCAATGTGGGATCCATCGAGGGGTCCACCGTACGGGTTAATGGGGTCATCAACAGTGGTTCAGCTGTGGGGTCGACAATGGGCCAACTTTGGGTCAACTGTGTGTCAACATTGGGTCAACTGCGAGGTCAACTGTGGGTCAACAGTGGGTCAAAGGGGTGTCAACTGCGGGGTCTACTATGGGGTCTAATATAGTATCTCTGGTTAAGCAGTAATGGTACCACTGCATAAGTGGACATGTTTCAGTATCGTGGATAAAACAGTACGAATCTGTCGCTAATTATGTGATGGGTTGAGTGGCGCTGGTTAAGTGCTGTTGTAGCATTGTGTTGTAGAGTACTAGTTAAGTACTTCCTGGATCGCTGGTTAAGCAGTTATGTAGAACACGGTAGAACACAGTTAAGTGCTATAATTGTGACAGTTGCAATGCATAATATCATTTTATATTTATAATATATCTGTTGCAATGCATAATAGTTCTGATTGGGTAGGTATTAAAGGGTCGGTTACAAACGATAGGTTCGTCTTTGTAGGCAGTTTGAATTGATTGAATTAACCTGATATAGTGGGCTCCAGTTAATCACCCAGTGTTTAGCGTGAATCGGGTAGGAGAATGGGAGTAACCGTTTGTGAGTTGAGCTGTATGGTAGAAGGTGGTAAGGGGCTGCTCAGTCCTACTAGGATTTTTACTAGGATATTAACTTACGTATTATTGACTTGACCTGTGTGAGGTTGACTAGCCTGTGTGGCAATGACTAGCCTATGTGGCAATGACTAGCCTGTGTGGCAATGACTGGCCTGTGTGGCAATGACTAGCCTGTGTGGCAATGACTGGCCTGTGTGGCAGTGACTGGCCTGATTTGGCAATGACTGGCCTGTGTGGCAATGACTGACCTATGTGGCGGTGAATGGCATGAGTGGCGGTAATTGGCCTGTGTGGCAATGACCGTTTGTGTGATAGTCACAAGGATGACTGTTTGTATGATAGTCACTGGGACAACTATGTTTGTGTGATAGTCACAAGGATGACTGTTTGTATGAAAGTCACAGGAATGACTATGACTGTAGTTGCAATAGTACCAATGTTTAATGTCGATCAAGATTAGATTATTTTTATCATTTTCTGTAATAGTTCTGATTTGGTCAGGCAGGATAGTTGAGCGGTACCTATATCGCGGTATAACAATAAGCAGTGCGTCGCCATAAGCATGAGACTGTTAGGTGCTGGTTCGATTTACCCACTGGTAGTACGAAATCTACTATTACTAAGTACTCTCCAACAGAACTGATGTACGGTATTCGCGCACAATGATTAGGTATGTTTAAGATCAACTCTAGAACTAATTAAACAACTCACTGTGACGATTAGAATAACTCGTTAGATTTAGAGACCATTTAAAATAATGCTTCGGAGAATATCCAAAAAGCTGCTGCAGCCGATGCTCGTCGATTTGATTGCGGTCGCGCTAATATCAAACCATTAGCCGAAGGTGATTTTGTTTTTATTAACGGGTGAACGGAACTTAGTATGAACTAAGTTAGATAGGAAGTTTAAGGGACCGTTTTTCATAACCTCTGTATTAGAGAAAGACCGCTATGAATTAAAAGGTGTGAGCGGTCCACACCGCGTCTTCAATTATCCACGTGAGTATTTGCGTTTAGTACCTCAGGGGCATACCGTTTTATTAGAAATAGCTGCTAGATTAATGAATGAAGAGGAGGCCAAGACGGCGCTGGAAGATGTTAAAGGGAGTCGATCTGACGGTAATTTCCTATCATCTCAAAGACATAGTGACCATGACGATTGCTTACTTGTCAGAGATGATACCTTGCAATAGACTCGGACACATCATCAGCCAATTCAGAAACTCTTACTGCCGGACTCAGTGTATGCTGTGATCCCGACACACTCAAAGTGCAACATGGAGTGGAAATTCATAGTGAGCAGTAGTTGTTAAATATAATTGTAATGTTGTAAATTTGTGATTTTGAACCTGGTCGAAGGGACAGTGTCGTCCGGTCCATGCCGCCTGTAGGGCTGGTCGAAGGGACGCACTCATCCGGTTCAGTTGTGTGTTGGTCTAACTGGTCGAAGGGACAGTGTCGTCCGGTCCACGCCGCTTGTAGGGCTGGTCGAAGGGACGCACTGTTCGAAGAAACAGTGTCGTCCGGTCCATGCCGCTTGTAGGGCTGGTCGAAGGGACACACTCGTCCGGTCCAGTTGTTTGTTGGTCCAACTAGTCGAGGGGATAGTGTCGTCCGGTCCACGCCGCTTGTGGGGCTAGTCGAGGGGACGCACTCGTCCGGTCCTGGTTGCTGTCTGAAGTTATTAACTAATAGAAAAGTATCGCTCGGTCCACGTTGCACTTTGGAGCTGGTCGAAGGAACACACCTTTTGTGTGAAGTATTATAATTAATGTGATCGAAAAGCTTTCATTGACTGCACATAATCAGGCTGTTCGTCAAGGATGGACGAGCGTTGTTTCAGGACAACCATAATGTATTATCGCCCGAGGACGGCCGAATGTCAGTCTGGCCGTGACGGCGCAACATATGGCAACACTTGACATTCACTGTCATTTACGTCGGAAAAGAATGAGGGTAGTTGATCATTCTTGCGGAACGTCACATGGACGTGATGGCGGGGCGGCCATCTTGTAGGCAATTGGCCGACGAGAGCCGTTTGCGCACCACGTGCCCGACGAATCGCTAATTTCCGACCCGATCATTTTATTTTTTCATATAGTGATATGTGGAATCAATTATTAGCTATATAATTTAGACGCGTCTAGTATTATTTCGTTTATTAAATTATCTGTGGTGAAATTAAGATTTTAATTTAATTAGTAATAGTAAAATCTAAACCTAGTGATCCCGGTGTTCGTGAACGATGGCAAGCTATAACCTGCGGCATCCTGAGCCTACATAGAAAAAACAGTAACTCCATTTTGAGCCTATTTTTTTCGTAAATCGTTGTTTGAAAATCAGACAACTCCAAGCGTTTCGGAACGCGCCAATTTTGACAGCTAACTCCGCTCAGTCGGCCATTTCGTATGGCGATACAGCAAGAGTACGTTGTAGCTGCAGATTATTTTCGATAATTGATATAAAAACAGAGTATAAGGTTGTAAACGAGTGCAAAAGAATATTATTAGGATTCAAGGTAAGTGTTAATCACTTGTATTTTTCTAAACGCACCGTAAATTTTGGGTAATTTGTGTTTTTATTTTTTGGTTGGAGTTGGCCGATTTGCCTTGTGAATGTGGTGGGAGTTAGCTTATCTTATTCATTTTATTCCGCAATAATGCACTTTGCAATTAAAAGTTCTGATTTCAATACAAACTGTAAGATATATTGTCATCATTTTGTATGACGAAGTAAAAATGAGTAGTTAAATGGGTCCGCTTCCCTAGCAGCAGAAAAGTGAAAACCTTAATTGTCATAAAAATGCATTCATATTTTTTTCTTTTCTTTGCTTGGGTGTGTGAACCTTTTTGCTTTTGTTTCATGTACTTATTACGCTAGATGGCTGCCCAAAAATCACGCTTGAAAAAAATATTTAACGTTATGCAAAAAGAAAGCACAGAGGAACAAGATAACCCAGACTCTGCTTTGTTTGTGAATAATCAGTTTCCTACAGCCTATGATGAATATACTTTTCCTTTAGCTGCTTCTTCTAACAACGACTACTGCGAGCACGAAACATTTGTCACTTTCCTATCGTTTCCGTATTCGAATAGAAACGGTAAGATTTTGTATGGAAACTTGATCAGCGCCGCGGTGTGCGTCAAGGGAACTAAAATTTGGCAGCATGAACCCCGTAGTTTCGTCATCGAGTAGTAATAGTATCGTAATAGAACAGTTACCATACAAATGTATATAAAACGGCAGCATGAACATTTTTTGACATAAGGTATCGTGAACTTACGACACGTTGCCATGGAGACGCACGTTAGCGTCTCTCTGTAATTTTTAAGGTGAGAGTACAATTGTGAGGTGTATTATTTACTAAAAATGAATTAAAAATGTCCTCAGGACCCCATAAAATGTTTTCTGTGGTTTTCAAGGAAGCGAAAGACGAGAATCAAGGTTCGTAAAGTTTACGTTACAAACTTCTAGTGCCAGAAGGAGGTTTACGTTTTTTTTTAATTTAGATTTTACATCCTTAAACAATTCTCACAGGAGTTTTATATCCCAATTGACATTTAAATTAGGATGCAGACTAACCAATGAATGTCTTAGAACATCGCTTTAAAGTTAACTCAAAAACGAGTAAAATTATTAGTTTAGAGCAAATTAATGCCGAATATGTCGCGGATTTCGTGGACCGCAAACATTCGCGACCGCCGCGGAAATAAAACGCGTCGTGAAGTAACTTAACAACATTTTCACGGATTACGTGATCGTATGAGCGCACCGTGAGTTCTTAGCCTAACTCACGTAATCGTATCGAGTCAACTATACGAATACGGATACGAGAGTTGGTCGGCAGCACGAACACTTGAAACATACGAGACTACACGATAACGTAAGTTTTTTATTTTTTAATTATATAATGCCTAGTTTATAATATAAATTGAACGAATGTAAATAAATGACACGTTCAAAAATCGCTATCGTCCCATTTATTAAATCATTTATCTTGCTAGAAATATACACTATAATACACTATATATAATGTACATTAAAATATTACACTGAAATTACAATTTTGGAATTATATAATATAAACAAAATAAAAAAATCCAACTGTTACGATTTCTGAACATGAACCTTTTGTCGTTGACAATCCGCGTCAGAGTGACATAATTTTATTTTAGGTGTTATACGAGTTAAGCGGTCGGCCTATAGTTGCTCAAACCAAAAAGAAATTCTAAAATATTTATGCTAGTAGGAAGAAAATGCGATGCGTGTAATATCGTCATCGTAACATCGTCGACATAACTGACGTGATTCTTCATTTACATTAAGACAAGTTCATTATATGTAATAATACAGTTGGAGAAAAGATAAAGGCAATAAATACAAATATACTACAAAACTGCACTTTATTGATTGAATAGGTTCTAGGTACAGACAAGACTACAAGCAAGATTCTCAGTGCGTAGTATTTAATCGGCTAAAGGTAGCCTTCCCGAGAAGCGAGGTGTAGTTGGTGTATCGTCTTCCCTCAGCAGCCAATGCTGCTGGATAGGTTGTCATTAACCAGGATCTTTGTGGATAACGTCAAACTATCTGCAATCATATTAAATCACATTATTTTTAAAATACATATTGTTTTATCAAAATAAAGAACTTATTTTTGCAAATGTTTTTTTTTCTTATTTGTGAATGAATGAATATCATTCTTTTGTGTAAAATTATTTTCACTTACTTAAATATAAATAGCATGCAGGTAGCTTTGTTCAGAAAGGGGCATTAATAAATGTGCTATGTATGTAATGTGCTCATTGTCGGTTTGTTAAATGTCTCAGCAACTTCTTCCTCCACATTTTTACGGACTTTTGTTTGGTCTGAATGTTTATCCATGCCAACCACGCTTTGGTAGCGTTATATTATGCCGAAAGCACAAAGAATAATAATATAAATAATAATAATAATAATATATTTATTGATCCAAAGGAATACAGATAGGAGTTACATATTAACTTAATGTATATATTAATTTAAATTAATGTTATCTGTTACGATAGATGTTACTCTGTCTCTCAAACTAGGTTGACCTGTATCTTGAGAGACAGTGTTCAGCCATGGTGGGGTTATAGGTGTAACATTAAACGGTGGATTGTGTCGATCTGTATTTACAAAATTAGATTAAAATACTAAAAAAAAAAAAATAACGTAGAAAAAAAAAGGTAAAAGTAAGATAATATGGAAAGTTTGTGTGTATGTGTATGTGTGTGTGTGTGTGTGTATGCGTGTATGTGTGTGTGTGTGTAGTGTGTATTGTGAGTGGTGTGTGTAAGTGAGTGCGTGTATTATTGTGAGTTATAGTTAGGCGATGTAAGTGATTAGAGATTCAGTATTATGATAGTCCTGTTGGAGAAGCCATCCTGATATTTTTACTTTAAGATCATATTTATTAAGGTCAGATATGTTTAGTGTTTTGTGTATTTTACTGTATATATGTGTTCTCAAAATGAAAAATTGGTGTCTAGCAAACGAGGTTTTGTAGCGTGGGCCTGAGAGGGGGATTCTACGTCGGCTTGGATCCGATCGAGGGACGGTAGCATGACGTCTCAGGGTTGCCTGGAGCACATAGAGCTGTCGAACTGTCAAAATATTACAGTCCCGATACAGTTGAACTGTGGGGTAGCGGAAGGGTTTCTTCAACATTACTTTTATTACAGCTCTCTGTGCTCTCTCGACCCTGAGAAACATGGTTTTAGCAGCTCCACCCCACACAGGAATGCAATACCCTATAACCGACTGGCACAAAGCATAAAAAACCATTTTTAAGGTATCTAGGTCTGCAGAGTGCCTGAGAGACTTGAAAATAGGGATGAGTCTCATTGCTCTAGTGGTGACAGCGTCTATTTGCTTATCCCATCTAAGAAATGAGTCAATCTGCACACCCAAATACCTCACCACAGAGGCACTTTTTAAAGAATCTGTAATTTAAACGCAGTTTTAAAACTCATATGTAGACAAAAAATGTCCTGTATATTAATCAAGGATGTATCTATACTCTACATTTAATGTCTTCTAAGCTAATTCTTTTACTCGTTTTTGAGTTCATTTTAAAGCGAAGTGTACCTAAGACTTTCATTGGTTGGTCTATATCTTATTTTGAATATCAAATGATAATTCCAAAAAAACTTTGTTGTTCCAAGCGCTTTATAGTGAGTATGATTTTATTATTGATGATTCTCGTCTTCCTCTTCTTTGCATCCTAAGCCAAAATATATTTTATAGGGTCTTATGGACGTTTTTACTTAAATTTTATGTAAATTACACCTTACAATAATACTCTCACCAAAGAGAATAAAAACTTTCCGTAGTATGTTTTTAAACTCTTTGATATAAACTCACCATAAATGATAGTGAGAACCAAAGAGAATATAAAACTGAGAACGCTTACGTACGTCACCATGGCGACGTGTCGTAAGTTCACGATGTTCACCATAGAGACTATCTCCTCCATGATGTTCTCGTTTTTGTTAATCTGTGTTAATATCTCTATGGTGTGTGCTGTCTACTAAGTAGCGGCTACTACAGGGCACCTTTTTACCAAACTTCATCAATATTCATCGAGTAGTCTTTGAGTAAAATGCCTGTAACATACGGACGGACAAATAGACAGACAGACGGACATGACGAACCTTATGGGTTCCGTTTATGCCACTTTGGCTACGGAACCCTAAAACAAGTATGCGATCTAATCCAAGTCCAATGTCTTCTTCTAGTTGTTTCCTCTAGCAATAGTAACAAGTAATCGACCAGTTAAATAACAATTTTCGAACTGCTTTTTGACCCGGTTATGTGTTTAACGTATAACCTTCCAATGTTCCTATGTCCCCTCATAGTCTCATAACGGCTCAACCGATTTTAATAAATGATACGTCATTAGATTCACCTCGATGACGCGAGTATCACTGGGTACATAAAATTCTTTAAAAAATCTTTGTGGCGTATTTTATGAGCTTTAATGTGCGGTCTGAGTAAAAATATATTTAGAAGACCCTAGAGTGGAGTATCATATTAAAGGCGAGTTCGAAAATATGATCCATAAGTTTGAAAAAAGTTTGGAGAGACAATTTATTGAAACAAAGTTGTAATGAAACAAATTTAATAAAACTTATTAAATAGCTCTTTAATTGTCTTACAATGACTAAAAAGTACTAAATAAAAAAAAAAATATACTAAAAAAAAGGGGATGCACTCCGGGAGTGCCGTCAGAAGTAAAAACTTGAACATTAACGTTGTGCATTTTTGAATATTTTGGAATTTTTGGGAATGTTTTCATTATTTTGAAACCAAAAAGCCAAATATGAAATTTCACATGTCTAACTTTAAAACTGATGCAGTTTTACACAAACTTACAACCACCATTTTACCCCCTTATAGGATGAATTTCCAAAAAAAACCCTTTTTATCGTATATCTACCTTATATAAGAAACTAGCTTCCACCTGCAGTTTCACCCGCGTTAAATTTGGATTGCCATTTCACCCCTTGATTTGCTTGAGGCTCTGTAGTGGATGGTGTTGTATCCATGAACCACTTGAGAACAATTTAACAAAATTTGATAAAAATTGGTACCAGAGAAAACAGTGTTTGTATGTATGTAATGGGTAATACTTTTTTATTATTATTAACGTTAAAAGTATAATGTAGGCATATACCACGCTATGAAAGGTACGTGTGAAACAGGAATTATAAAAGAACGCTCGGTGGCTACGATACGATACTGTGGCTTAAAAATAAAACATAGGCATATAATAATATATGTAGGTATTTGTGTGGCGGCATATTCAGACATATTCCTCCCCCGCCCTCCCCTCGGTGGTTAATGTGCTCGAGTTGAATCTAATGCCCCCCGCCCCCTCAGTTGTCCCCCATGAATAAAGTTCTGGATCCGCGCCTGATTTTGTTGCGTAAAATTTTGAAACTATGATATCTCCTAAGATATTCATTGAAATTAAATGAAGTAAGTAATTTTGTACAAAATTAAATATTTGTGATGAATAACGTATTTATTTGGATAAGGGTTAACACCATGTTTATTAGAATACTTTCGCTAATAAATGCATTATTTAGAACAGATTTGATTACCATAAAAAGGTAATAGTGGGTTAACAACGACCAAAGATAGACATTTGCTGTCGCTGACTTTTTTTTATATTTTTTTAAGAGGAACCATTCCGTCATACATTGTTGTTGTGTAACTTTGACCGTTTACGCCCTAATTGATCATAGTGTGATGTTATATAGCCTATAACTTTCCTCGATAAATGGGATATTCAACACAAAACATTTTCAATTCGAACCAGTAGTTCTTGAGATCACGTTAAAACAAAAAGACAAACAAACTCTTCAGCCTTATAATATAAGTATAGATACGTCTTCTAAATTTCACGTGTCAACTATCAGAGGTTTAGGCTGTGCGTTGATCCATTAGTCAATCAGTCAGTCGGTCAGAACTTTGAATTTTTTAATATACTATCATTCCATCTCTAACATTCAAATATTTCATTCAAAAAATTTTCCAACACTTTTAACGCCGCTTTCATAATCTTCATCCACTGAGCTTGCAGCTGCAATTCGGTATCCCGCTGACGAAAGCTCAATATCTCTCTGCCGGATCCTCTCTCTTTCTAATTCCAGATACATTCTTTCTCTATCCCTTGCATCCTCTCTTGCATTCGTCTCACATTCAAGAAAATAATCGGAAATGTTCGCCTTGCGCTTTCTGTTTTTTTTTTTTTTTTGTGGTGGCAATGGTGGAGGTTGTGGAGATGGTAAAAATGTTTGAGATGGTAGGGATGGATGCGATAGTATGATTGATGGAGATGGCGGAGTTGCTTGAATTGTGGGGAATATAAGTGAATCGGATCTCGAAAATGCGGTGGGTGCTGGTAAAACTCGGGGTATAGGTGATGGCACATGTCCTTCGTCCCTACTGTGGCTAGGCATATTCCAGCCTTCATCACCTGTAGGCATACGATAAAAAAGTCACGTTTACTCTTATTACAAGTAATACTATTTATTTTATTAAGTAGGTACAGACACAGACTACAAGTATACCTACACAATAATAATATATTAACTGCAAACTATGCGTTGTAGCAGTTTAATATTGTAATATTAAATTACTACAACGCATAAGTTAATTTTAAACTGCCTCTCTTTTATAACCATAGTTTGTAGCGAGTAATCTAGATAGTTACCTTTTGGGTTTGTCGGCTTTGCTGGATTTTTGATTTCACTCTATAATATATTTTTAATAGAATTCTCTATAATATATTTTTAAGATTGTGGATGTCAATCCACAATCTTATTTCCAATTTTCGTAACATATTATTATTTTTTTTTATAGATACAATACATTAGGTAGATATAAGTTTACAAAACACGTCAACGCCAACTTCAGGTATGGCCATACCCACAGCTGCCTGGACCCCAGTAATCGCTAAAACGCGTTGTTCGAGGTCCGTCAGGTATATATTTTGGGCTGGTCCACCACCTGTACCCTGGACTCCTCGGTTGCTTTTAGCCCATTTTGTTTTTGAGTTGTTTTTAAAACTGCTCCAAACCTTAAGCAAATAAAATAAAATAATTACGTATACAACGCTTAAAAATGGTGAATAAAGAAGTATGAAAAGCTTATAAATTGTGTGCCAACTGAAACTTACTTTCCACCACTTTTCTTCGGTGCGAGCCTCGCCTATCCCTTGGCTGTTTAACAACTCCGCCAGCTCTTGCCATTTTTATATGTCCACTACCGTCCGTTAGGCATATATTGGGGCTTTGATAAATCTCGATGTCTTAAAATAATAATGATTATGTTTATAGGTTCGCCATTTAGTACCTATATAAAACGAAATAACGGAAACGAAAAATACTTACTTCTCCATAAACACTACCAAAATCGTAAATTGTGTGATAGTGGTTGGTGACATTTTTACTTTTATTTTATTAATTTGTAACAAATTATTGAATAATACTATGTATATTTAAAGCCTGCGCGTTAAGTTGCACTGACATGGGTTGTCAAGGTCAAAGACAAAAACGACCACGTTTAGAAATTATAAACCTTGGTACATTTTTTCTGTTTAGAATACATAATTACAAAATATCCATTTCAAGTTAATTATCAATGTACTTTACATATGATACGATTTGTTTAATGTATGTCTATTTTTCAAGACTTATAAGCAAGATAAATTACTAATTATATAGAACGATAACAATTTTCGAACGTGTCATACATTTACATTCGTTCAATTCATATAATGTATACTGGGCTTTACTAACGTTATCGTATAGTCTCTACGAGAGTAACTTATAGCGTTCGTGCTGCCGACCAAAGTATAGTATCCGTATTCGTATAGTTAGCTCGATACGAATACGTGACGTAGGTATCGAATGTTCATGCTCGCAGTACGCGCTTGAAGTACCCGCTGAAACTTTAAACTTACCTGGTGACCGGATCCTTGCACCCAACAATATAGGTACTTATAGTATTGTTGACGGAGTTACTATTGAAGAAGTGTTTGAACCAAGATCTCAAGAGAAATCCCCAAGTTTACTGTCACACCTTGACCAGTCTAGGTACTCAAATAACAACGAATTGATTATTGAAGCTTCTGTTAGTACAGATGACTCCTTCTATGCCGTTGATAAATATATCTTGTCACACGATAATCCTTCAACGTCTTCAAATTATATACAGGAAGGTACTTTAATGCTTCAAACCCCCAATGCACCTATCCCAGATACACACAAACTCGTTGATTACAGTGACACTGAATCTGAAGCAGATGAACCAAAAATAAAAAGGAAAAAGCGATGTTTCTTTACCTGAAAGAAAGAAGACTGGGCGGAAGAAATTAACAAAAAGAACAGAGAGAATGGAAAGAAATACTTAGGTAAGAAAAAAATTGAAGGTAAATGGAAAAAAGATATTAGGAGACCTAACAGGATCATGTAAAAAAAAGAAAGGAATGATTCAGTGTCACCTGTTATTGGAAGAGGACAGACAAAAGATTTTTGATAAGTTTTGGGCTATGTCTTGGGATGAAAAACGGGTATACGTTGAAAATTTAGTAAAAGCTATTCCCACTAACAGACAGAGGGACAGAAAAAACCCTGATGAATCAAAAAGGTCGTGCAGTTTTGTATACTACTTGAAAAAAGGAGATGAGCCGATTAGAGTTTGTAAAACATTATTTTTGAATACTTTATCAATAGGTAAATCATGTATCTGGGGTTGGAAGACGCAAGCTAAAACCACAACTGATGAAACAAAGACAATACAGCCTAGAAAGACGCCTTTTAAGACTGAACTTCAAATAATGCAAAATTTTCTGGACGAGTTACCGAAGATGCCTTCGCATTATTGTAGGAAAAGGACCATTCAGATTTATTTACAGCCAGACATTGAAAGCAAACGGCAGCTCTACAATCTCTATAAACAATACTGCTTGGACAACCATACTAACTCACTATCGATAGCTACATTTTCCAACGCCCTGACCAAAAAATATCTTTGTTTAAACCCAAAAAAGACTTGTGTGAGATCTGCAACGGATACAAGCTAAAAAATATAAGTAAAGAAGAATACGATGTTCATATTGCTAAGAAAGAAGAAGCTAGAGCTGAGAAAGATTCTGATAAAGAGCAGAAAGACTTTGTGTTTACAGTAGATCTGCAAGCGGTCTTGATGGCACCTCGTTCTAATGTGTCGTCGCTTTATTAGAAGACTAAGTTGTGCGTACACAAGTTTTGTATCTATGACATGAAAACTAGTGAAGGGTATTGCTTTCTTTGGAACGAGACCGAGGGTGGTCTTAATTCAGACGAGTTCGCCACTATAATAGCCACATTCTTAATAGAAACTGTTATACCCAAAATGGGTAATAACAATCGTGAAATAATTTTGTTCTCCGATGGTTGCTGTTACCAAAATAGGAATACTGTCTTAGCGAATGCTCTTTCCAATGTAGCAATGTTGTATAATGTGACAATCACACAAAAATATTTGGAAGTCGGCCATACGCAGATGGAGGTCGATAGTATGCACACAATGATTGAAAAGAAATTAAAAAATCAAACCATCAATGTACCAGCTGAGTATATAACTGTCTGTCAAAAAGCGAAGAAGATAAAAGCTTACCATGTGAAATACTTAACCCACACGTACTTTAAAAGTTTTAAAGATCTCAATTTCTTCAGATCAATAAGACCGGGAAAATTAAAAGGAGACCCAAAAGTAAGCATTTATTTAACAAAAACGATATTAGGAAAATTTGGTAATATTAACGACGAACTGTACCAAACTAAGTTCCAGCTCAAATCATATCTACCATACCATTGTAAAAGTGGGTAGATGGGTGTCATGTGGGGTAGAACTTTATGTGCTTTTTACCTACTTATCGTTTTATAAATAAACCTATTTTTATGTAACGTAATTACTTCGTTTTCCAGGTGACCGATATAAGATCTCTAAAATATGATCCGGCTGGCCAAGTGTTCTATAACCTACGATTTCGCGATGAATTCACATTACTTAATCAACGACGAAATAAGGCCATAGATAAAACTCCTTTTGAAAACATACCACAGCTACATACTGAACGGAGAAAAATAACAAAAAAAAAGTATTTAGATTTGCAACAGTTGAAAAATACGATGCCCGAAGACTACCGAATTTTTTATGACAACTTATCTTATGAAGATTAAACATACCTAGACCTACAATGTGTTAAACTATGCCATTAATATTATTTTAATTTTTTTTTTTGAAGAAAAACTTTTTTATTACGTACCTAATGCAGTAAAATCAGATAACTACAGGTTGCTCAATTTTCGGTGTTCAGCAAAAGGGCCAACTCCAAAAAAACGCTCTAATTTGTCAATGGAGAGTTATTAAGTAATAAACATAGTAAAATATTAAACTTTGTGACATAATGAACCAATGGGACCTTCATTTTCTTTTTCTTTTATTCAGAATAAAAACTAGAAAGTTTTAAGTGTCTCCTGTAAACTTTGGCAAAGTGGAGTTGGCTGGTTTGCGGATTAAGGTATCGAAGCTAGTTTGCCTTTTAATTTCGCCTAAAAAAATATTTGAGCTCTATGGCTGGTAAAATAAAGATCAGGTTGTAACCGAATGGCAAAAAAATGGACCTTTCGAGTTTTTCCGGAAAATTCTTGTCAAACTCAAATATCCTTATTTCGTAAAACCAGGTTAATGATTATTTGAAAAATCTCGTCTCTTTGAACTTGAACGAATATTTTGAAGTCTTTCCTTGAACTTGAACGAATATTTTGAAAAAATTTTTAGATTAGTATTAAAATGTTCTAGTGGGATTAAATAGTCTTCAATCAATCACTAATGGAATATCAAAAAATATTACATCGTGTCACGTATATAATAATAGTGGTAAAAATAATATGCGGCTATAAATCACATGTCTAAAACCATTACCAACCACTTTATGTACAAACATAAGCATTCATAACAACAGTTATTACGTAGATACTAATTAAGGAATAAATCATAGATACTATGACATCCTTCCATTCTTGAATGCCTTTGTATTGATTTTAACCCTCGACGATGTAAATAGAGCTGTGAAAATGTCAACTAAGTAATAATAACAATATCTAGAGACAACTCATACACCGCTGTCTGATCCCAAACTAAGCAGAGCTTGTACTATGGCAACCAGACAACTGATAAAAAATATCGATTTAGATTTAAATAATATGAATAATAGTATAAAAAATATAAAAATTGTTATTTCATCGACTGTTAATTAAAACCTAAGCAATCTGATATCTGTAAATGCATTAACTATATTATAGACTGCCATGATTATGATGTAAAGTTTTTGGATCCAAAACAGTTTAAAAAACGAATCAGTAGTCACAGGCCCAGTTAGCTATTTAACACCAAAACAAGTGAACCCTATATAGACAGGAACTATACCTTTTTATTATAAAAGTATTGGTAGCATACCAATCCAAGACACCAAAAACTATTCAACTTCGATTCATAAATTACAAAAAGGGACTATTCCCTGATATTTTCCCGTGATAGATAAAAATGGTCCGTTTTTTCGAGCCAAACAGTTATAGAATATTACACCAAAATATTGCAAGTATTTTATCAAAACAAAAACTTTTAAAACTTACTATACAGGAACTTCGTGAGGACAATATATGCCATACACAATGACCCACTTGTTATATGCCTTACAGAAACTTATTAAAAAGGGTCACGAATCACATGTAAGAATTTAACTACGACATGGCTTCTACTTCTGTAGGGAAAAGCAAAGAGGTGGAATTTGCATCTTAATTAAAAAGAATTACAGTTTATTAAGAATCACGCTATACAAAACATCTTTGAAGTTGGTGGTATAGAAGTATTATTTAGTAATTTATTAGTTCTTTCTCTGTATCGAACGCCTCAATCCGATGTCACAATATTTATGAATAAACTAGATAAGCTTTTATTTGAACTAACTAAGAAATACAAATCAAGAATGCGAATAGTTATAAGAGGTGATCTCAATATAAATACCTTAGAAGTAGGCTACATAACAAATCAGTTTATGGACCTAATCCACAGTCACAATATGAAAATTTACATCGATGTACCAACTCGTAAGTCAACATGCATGACCACATTCTTAGTAATATTCTAAACGCATCGACTACTGTAATGCCACTGTATCTCTCTGACCATGACACTGCCCAAATGATTAGCTTTCCCACAAAATGTAAAGCCCTTAAACCTGCCAAGTACCGCATACATATAAGAGACTACTGTTTGCATAATATCTACAAGTTAAGAGAATGCCTACGTAGTCTATCTTGGTCGGGCATACGTTTAGAGAATGACGCTAATAAAGCATTCAGTGATTTTCATAGTATTTTCTGTCTTTTCTACAATCTTTGCTTCCCGAAATCAAAAGTAACGATAAATGCATGTGATAAAAATAAACAAAATTGGATAACTAAAGGTTTGAAACGCATCTGTAAAACAAAAAGAGTGTTACGTTATCAATATTATAAAAATATTACAGATTAAAATAAATATATAAATCACTCAAGTAAACTTAGAAAATGTATACATCTGTCAAAGAAAAATGCCAATATTAGGTTTATCAATAAAAACAAAAACAAATGCAAAGCCACATGGACTGTAATTAAAAATGAAGCACAAAACACGATCCCTAAAGATAGTATCGAAAATATAAATATAAATAACACGGTTATAACAGAACCTACAGATAAAGCGTCAGCTTTCAATGATTATTATATTGACCTAGCTAATAAACTGAGACATAAACACCCGAACAACGCACTTAATAGAAATATAACACTTATCTCAATGTTTCTCACTCCAATGTGTGAAAACGAGGTTGTGAATGAAATAATGTCTCTGAATAATACAAATTCAGAAGGCTATGATAAATTAACATGAAGATTATCAAGACTTGCGTTAGCAAATTGTCTTTTTATCTTTTTAATGTGGAGTCTTTCCCGATGCCCTTAAGTTATTTGTTGTTATGCCTGTATATAAAAAAGGAGAAAAATATGAATTAACTAACTATCTTTCCATAACAATACCCATTTTATCCAAGATATACGAAAAATGCACGTACAAAATATTGAACAACTATTGTAACAAACTCAATATTCTTAGTGAATCTCAATTTGGATTCCAAAAAAATAGGTCCACAACTATAGCAATTTATACGCTTATGAATGAAGTTTTGTCAAATATTAATAATATATAAATAATTACTATACTACAGGACTTTTTTTCACTTATCCAAAGCGTTCGATTTAGTATTGCAATGGACCATAAATGCTTTCTCTTTGCCGACGATGTATTAAGCATTGTAACAACTAATAAAAAGACACATACTGTTAAAGAACATGAAATAGAAACAAATAATACAATATATATGTTAATAAATCTGTGTCTACAATAATAAATACAATTTCATATTAGACATTCCAAAACTTAAAGCATTTTGATACAAAATTTTAGGAGTAGTTATCGATGAACAACAAAATTGGAAAACGTACGTAGATAATTTAGCATCCAAAATCAATAAATTTGTTTACGCACTTAGGCAAGTCAAGAACGTAACCAATATAAAAACTGCTGTAATGTCATATCAAGCTTATGTTGAGTCATTGTTGCGATATGAACTTATTATGTGGGGCAATAGTACGGAAAAAAGGAGGGTTTTCATTGCATAGAAAAAGTGCATTACAGCTATATCCGGGCTTCAACCTGGCAAATCATGTCAACCGGTTTTTAAAAGGCTTGGCTTGTTACCACTGCCCTGCTTGTACATATATAAAGAAGTTTGTATGTTTGTAACAAAAAATAAAAATCAGTTCAAAACTGTCAATGAAAACGTGCCACGAAATAGACGAGACCAACATGTGCTAAACGATGTTCTTAAAAGCACGAAATATAATAATAATTGTTTAGCTATGTTTGTAAGAATATTTAACAAGTTACCAACTAATTTGAAAATGTTGAATCTGAGGCAGTTCAACATTAAATTGTACGAATGGCTTAACAAAAATCATTGCTATTGTATAAAATAATTTCTTGAAAATAAACATTCAACTTTTTGAGATTTGCATGCTTTGTATCAAAGCTAAGACATGTATGCACTTCAGTAATTGTACCATCTTATTATACTATGTTTTAATGCAAATTAATTTATTATTCTGATTATGTATGTCGTTTCCATATCACGGGACTATGGAGTCCCGGTCATTTGGGAGGCGTGCGTGGGGCCGAAGCCAACACGTAGAGGCCCGTTAGACACTTTAATCTAAAGGCTATGTGACACAAACCGGCGAATATCGTTGTATACACTATATAAATGTACCCAACGACATTCCCCGGTTAGTGTAAAAACTATTGTCAAAAAGGGGTAGCTAAGAAACTGGGTTATGGATGGTGATGTGTTAGTGGAATGGTTAGCTGGTACTATTGAAGGACTATGGCGCCTGCCCTGCAAACACATTGTAAAAACACACGGACAAATGGGCTGGCGGTGACTCGCCACTCACTAGATGGGCCCCCTTCTGGCCGCCACAGGCATACAGCCAAACAGGCGACAGGGAGCAACATGGGTGTGAGCAGCTTGGGGTGTCGAGCGGTGCGGCGCCGGTTTCACCATCACGAAGAAGGCCCGTGAGCGGGTTTCCCCGTAGTTATGCCCTTGAAAATGACACTTCCACCCTCCCGACCTCCCTCTGGCCGGCCGGTTAAGGCAAGCCAGAGTTGAGAGTCCTGCGGGCGCTCTTGGTGTTCCACTCCCGCCGGCCAGTGAAGGCAAGCGGGAAACGAGGCCCTGACCGACTCCCTGAGGCATCGGGACCGCAGTGTCGCCACGCACATTCAGCTCGCCACAAAGCTGCCCTGCGGTTTGTGTACTCTTATTTCACCCTCATGAGACATTTTTTATTGGTGTCATAAGGATTTCAAGAGCTGCTACTATGCCCTCAGAGTGTTGCGTTAATCTCATATAGGGAGACAACGACTAGCCCCGAGGGGTTTATTCTTATTATTATTATTACAAAACCGCTACACCACTATTGTTAGCAATGTTTTTCCTTCGGTTCTATTTGATTGATTGCACGGAATGTTCATTTCATTTTCAGATCTGTAAAGTTGGGTGCATAGTAAGTAAGAATCAATGAAAACAGCATAATTTCATATTATGACTTAATGTAATCATCATTTCGTGGGTGGCTCCTCAATTGTTCGTACCTAATTTGACATGGTGATTCATATTATCTTTCTTAATGATTAGTCGAATTTAATGGACAGTTGTGCCTTAATGTACGTCTCGTCTCGGTACGAAAAGAACAGTTCGAATCATTGAAGTACAAAATGGTCATACATAAGAGAGTAGGGTACATTTTGAACATTTATTTTTAAACACGAAAAGTAGCGTTGACATACAAAAAAACTTTTTAATCATTCACTATACTCATAATTATGCTTATAATAGGACACACACAAAACTATCCGCGTTGTCCGTGAAATGTGAAGGACAAACCAAACATCATTTGTCGGTGCGGCAACTGGATTTTGTTTGAAATTTTTACATTTTGAAAGTTGTACGCGTGCAAATATTTGCATATTTAATTAATAGTTCTATTATAAATGCGATGGTAGCTATTAAGATTCCAGAGACACAAATGCACCACGGAAAAAGAAAGCGAGTTTGAAAAGTTTTCTTGTGGAATATTTTCTTTAATTTTCTCGAGTGATAATGATCTTGTAAGCTTTTATCTGCCAAACCGCTTTCTCTCATTCGCAACGTATTTAGTTTAAGACTTCGTGGAATAGGAAATCCTTTGTAAAAAAAATATCCAAATAAAAGTTTCGCATAAGGTTTATCCAGACAGTCAACTAAGGGATTACCCCATTTGTCACTGTATTTTGCTTCATTGTATAAGTAAAAATAATTTGGAACGATCGTGAACACATCAGCAGAAGTGCTTACTGTGTCCATAGCATCAGCTGTAGTTTTGCAAACTTCTTCATTAAAGCTCTTACGTTTACCAAGTTCGAAAGTTTCACTCCACATATACTTTCTTACCGAGTTACTCAAACAGGGCTTTAAATTGTACTTCATAATATCCTCTTCATTTATGATTTGGTAGTCTAAACTAGGATGGGTGGTAAGGCTAAAGAGGTTGGATTGGTAGAAGGTGTTAATGAGGTATGCGAACCACATCCACATTATAAGGACACACTTTACTGAAAGACGAGTGCGGATAACAGGACCATGCAACACCAAATTGTCCAAAAGCCATAAGATAACTTTACCCCAATCTTCTGAGTGGATAAGTATTACAACAAAAGCCGAATATATTATGAGGCTAATAAATATGTAGCCCCAAACGTCTGGTTCGAATTCTAAGTAAATGTATTTCCAGGTAGGAACTATAGGTGAGCTTTTTACTGCAAATAGTAACTCGTCGGTGTAATCATGGTATCCGTTGAGATAGGTAAATGCCTCAGCCCTAGCAGTGACCAACGTCATCGCACCAAACATTATATCACATTCGTTATTTTGCAACACAACCATATGACCGATTACCGTCATATTTGGTATTACTGTAGAATATTGTTCACCGTATGAATTATATTTGAAAGTAACTGTAAATTGTTCAGTTTTACCAAGTAAGCTTACTATATATTCTTCTGTTCCCAATTTTTTTTTCTCTTCTTGTGTCCTCGCTGGGTCTATACTGAATGGTGGTCGATGTGTAACTGATGCTGTGAAGGTACAGTTTCTGAGTCCAGTGACTAGTTTATTTGGGTATAGATTAGTTGTAACTTCTGCACAAAGTCCGTAGGTGATGACCGTCTCGTAGTATTTGCCACATGCGTAGTTATCGAACGGGTTGTATGTGTATAGATGAGCATCGTCAGTGCCATTAACTACCACCACATTATTGACATGTAGTCTCAGAAGCTCATCAAATATTAGACTTAATTCATCATCTTCAAGCCATTTTATGACGATCAAAAATCGTGTGTAAGGATTCCAAGCTGGCTCTATTGTGAGATACTTGAAGTATTTAATGAAATCAGCCACATTATTGGCGAATACCAAATATTGGGTGTTATAAAGGTACATATCAAAAGAAGGTGTTCTAGATGTCAATGTAAAACTCATATTGGAATGGATTGCTTTTAGAACTTCATTTTCATAGTGCTTACTCAAACTTACGAAAGTGAGCTCAGGTTCTTCAGTAAAATATTTTTCTAGTACATTTATTACACACTCGACAAGTTTCAGGTCATTGGGATTGTTCGTGGGTGCCAATAATTGACATTGTCCAGAAAAATAAAATAGTGATACTGCTAAGCACGCGGCCAACATATTGTGTTGTGAAAATGCTTATGATAGAACATTTATTAAGTACTGTTATTAGATTCGTGGTGTATAATAGCTACGTTATAAATAATATCTTAGCTATTAATTATAAATGTATTATTTATGTTCACTAAGTTTCATGGATTTTTAATTACGTAGGTACTAGAAAGAAATAAATACTCTATCATATTTGTTTACATTAGATGGTTGTGTTGGTAACATATATAACCATAAAGATAATATTATGTAGGTTAATGCGAAAAAGAAAATCCCACCAAAAACATTTTCACGTAAATTGACGCCAAGACGAGTGGTTCATATTGCTACCACTCTAAAAACAGTTATCAGATCTTATGGAAAGCCAAAGTCCTAACTTTACTCGCCCTAGCATAATACTCCTTGATTCTCATCATGACCACGGGGTCTCATCACGAAGA
Organism: Herminia tarsipennalis; assembly: GCA_945859575.2. NCBI lineage: Eukaryota > Metazoa > Arthropoda > Insecta > Lepidoptera > Erebidae > Herminia > Herminia tarsipennalis. Next base: position 22,443,535 of record OX243834.2, on the reverse strand, counting down.
AACAGAAATGTAGGTCAAATAAATATCAACAGATGGCGTTATAAGTATCGATTTGATATTGAAGTTTTTTAAAACTTGGAATATCAGAAGATAGGTACTAAAAATGTGTATTATTATTTTTTTTATTATTAAGCTATACAAGGGGTTGTAAAATAATAGGTTCCTAAATCAAATTTCCATAACTTTACAAAAGTCATAACTCTAGCGGCAATTTATTTGTACTACGTTATAATAGGCACAACTTAAACATTAAACTGGTTCAATCTAACAATAGATGGCACTATTTGGGAATTCCGATTCTGACCATACCTACATTTTGTTGATATATTTTACTTATTTTTCGACGAGAAGTAAGAGTGACATGAAGTTGTAGTAAATTACAACTAGAGATAAAAGAATTGGAGGCTTTTAAACCCCATAAAAGAACTAGACTCCTGTTCCATTGCCCATCATGTTCTGGGGGGAGGGGGTAACACAGGCCAAGTGTGAGTTAGTTCACGCGATGTGGCGAGGGGGGAGGGAGGGGGTTAATAAGTACATAATCATACACTTCCCCTCAACGCCTTAGGCAGGACCCGCTATTGAATGTGTATTTTTACCCGATTACGGAGGGTAATGTGTTTGACGTGTATGTATGTATGTATGTGATTTTGATCAATTTTGATGATTCATACGTCGATCGATTCGTAATAATCTTGTAAAGACATGACAGCAATCGAAATTCAAAATGGCGACAGCCAGACGCCATATTGTGATAAAGAAAAAAAATAAAGTCAACCAACTACTAAACAAAGACTCAAGACTGACTCGTTGGTCTTGACTCTTGCGCCTAGTCGCTCGTCAGTGGTGTCGGTTTTGATGGGTTTCTGCCCTATGACTCCATTAACTTCTATTGGGCTATAACTAGGGACAAGACTACTCGTCGATCCTGCGCCTTGTCCCACTCAAATTTTATGATTTATTGACACATTTGACTCATTGATCCTGCGTCAAATCCTTCTTCAAATTACCAAAACCAACCGGACAACCGAAGTCCATGTTTTTGCGAACGAAAAAAAATATTTGAAATAAAAATGCATTTTAAAAATAATAATCAAGGTCAGGTTATAAATAGGTACGTACCAGCGCAGCGGTGTTTTCAAAGACGCCGGCTTCCGATCAAATGTACCGACCGATGCCACAAAATGCCGAGAATAGAGAAAGTTAGCTCATAATAATGTATTTCATTATTTATACCTACGGTAGACACAGTTAGCGCGACCGCCCGCGCTAAGTCAATAAACTTTGGGTTATACAATAAGTAAAACACACCTTTTTGTAGTTTGTTTTAGATATGGTTGCTAAAGCTAATAATGAATTAATTTATATTGAATGCCATACCTGTATTACAAAGTAACCGAAAATAACGAATGCACGGTTAGCCAATTATATAATAATATTCCAAAAAAAAGCAATGCCCGTGAACGATGTCTATGCAGTCTAAAGTACGTAAAGCATGCATTGTATGAAGCATGCCTTCTGTAGTGTCTTGTTATTTTATGTCGGTAGGGCCAGTCGGGTGGTCGGGCGGTCGGGCGCTTAAACCAGTAATGCCGACGCATTGCTACACTACCCTAACGGTTATACGACACAACTTAAAATTTGTTTCTTTTTGAATGAGCCTACTAAAACGTGATTGTTAAGTAATAATGTTGTTTTAATAGACATTATTTTTTTATTATTTTTCGTATTGTTTACCCGAGGAACTAACTTTCGGATCGGTCAAGGTTATCTTACAAATAGTAAATACGTAAATATACTAAATAAAATGGGACTAGACTATATTGTTTTTTATATTTGAGTTGATAGCAATCTACCCAACCTACGAGTTTATGCCATTTTCGGTCCAACAGTGTGTTTCGTTTCCGAGTTATGCGCAAATTTATAAAAAAAGGACGTAATGCGAAAAATCGAAAAATACTTGCATCAAAGCTGAACAATGTATTAACTTTTATTATTTTTTTGATTGAAAGCACTGTTTTCGAGATATGAGCAAATTCATAAAAATACAGTGTCCCTTTTTTATAAATTCGCTCAAACAGCGATTTTATACTTTGTCCCATACATTATCTAGTATTGGTGTAAGTGCAAGTATGTGCATCTAAAAGACAGACAGACTGCGCCTAGTACCACAGTCCTACTCAGCTCGAGACAAAAATCCATCAAAATCGACATGACCGAAGAGGGACTAGGCGCAGGATCGACGAATCGGTCCTGCGCCTAGTCACAGTCCTACAAAATGAAAATGCATTACAATCGACATGTCCTGCGCCTAGTCACAGTCCTGCAGTACGAAAATGCATTACAATCGACATGACCGAAGAGGGAATAGGCGCATGATCGACCAATCGGACCTGCGCCTAATCACAGTCCTACAGTACCTACGAAAATGCATTACAATCGACATGACCGAAGAGAGAATAGGCGCAGGATCGCCCCAATTGGTCCTGCGCCTAATCACAGTCCTGCAGAACTCAGGACTAAAATCCATCAAAATCGAAATGACCGAAAAGAACTCGATCGACCAGTCGGTCTTGCGCCAAGATAATATTCGATATTTACAAATCAATGCATCAAGGAGGCCCCGCGAGACGTGCAGTACGGTGCTTCGCCACGGGATCACGGGGACAAAATAATGTTGAGTTGTGTCATTTTTACCCGACTGTAAAGAAGGGTTATGTTTTTCGCGCGTATCTTGTATGTTTGTATGTAATATTCTTTATTACCTGATATCTCACAATCCACTGAACGGATTTATACAATTCACACGTCGTTAGATTCGTAATAATTGCCCAAGTGTTCTTAGATAGATGACGTTTTTAAAAAACAAACATGGCGGCTATGAGATGTCAAAATAAAGAGGTGTGAAAAAAATTCTTTCGAATACTGTAATATGCGTATCAAATTAAAGAGCTCATCTTAAGCATTTTAAAAAGGTAGAACATGATTATGACTGTAATACTAAAAAAGTTAGTTAGCAACCATTCATTTTTCAATTTTCAATACTTGACAATAGCTGTGATAAAAGTAAGTTGCTACATCAGTTACATCCTACAACAACTAAAAAGTATTAAATAAAAAAATAAATTATAAAAAAAAATAAACCCGCCTGCACAAAAAAGATGGAAACAAGATCCCCTACATAATTATACAATTTCATGCAGTCGGAGGCATTAATGAATCTCGACAAACTTAGTAAAGTGCCTCCCACTTTATTTTTTTATTTATTAAACGTGTATATCTTATGAAGTATGGGGCGCAGACCTACCTACCTTTTTGTTCTCAAATTTCTGGTTTCTACAAGATCAATGTGATCACAGGGTCAAAACTTTGAACTCCTATATCACACAAACTATAGGGCATAGACTCACCATGTTTGTACTCAAACTTCTTGTTTTGATTGATGAGATCTATGTGACTATGGGGTTAAAACTTTGAACGCCTATATCACACGAACTATGGGGCGCAGATCTACTTTGATTCTCTCTCACACTTTGTTACTCGTTCAAACGAGTTTGATTACAAATAAGGTTGGTTTGGTTGGTTGGTACAAATAACCTATAGTTAGTGTGAAATAGGCGTTCAAAGTTTTGGTCCTGCGATCACGTAGATCTCGTTAAAACAAGAAGTTTAAACGCAAACAAGGTGGGTCTGCGCCCCATAGTTAGTAAGATGTAGGCGTTTAAAGTTTTGACCCCGTGATCACATAGATCTCATCAAAACATCAAGTTTGAGTACAAACATGGTGGGTTTACGCCCTATAGTTCGTATGTTATAGGAGCTCAAAGTTTTGACCCCGCGATCACGTAGATCTCGTCAAAACAAGAAGTTTAAGTAGAAACAAGATGGGTCTGCGCCCCATAGTTCGTAAGATAAAAGCGTTTAAAGTTTTGACCCCGTGATCACATAGATCTCATCAAAACATCAAGTTTGAGTACAAACATGGTGGGTCTACGACTTATAGTTCGTGAGGTATAGGCGTTCAAAGTTTTAACCCAGCGATCACGTAGATCTCGTCAAAACAAGAAGTCTAAGTAGACACAAGATGGGTCTGCGCCCCATAGTTTGTAAGATATAAGCGTTTAAAGTTTTGACCCCGTGATCACATAGATCTCATCAAAACATCAAGTTTGAGTACAAACATGGTGGGTTTACGCCCTATAGTTCGTATGTTATAGGAGCTCAAAGTTTTGACCCCGCGATCACGTAGATCTGGTCAAAACAAGAAGTTTAAGTAGAAACAAGATGGGTCTGCGCCCCATAGTTCGTAAGATATAAGCGTTTAAAGTTTTGACCCCGTGATCACATAGATCTCATCAAAACATCAAGTTTGAGTACAAACATGGTGGGTCTACGACTTATAGTTCGTGAGGTATAGGCGTTCAAAGTTTTAACCCAGCGATCACGTAGATCTCGTCAAAACAAGAAGTCTAAGTAGACACAAGATGGGTCTGCGCCCCATAGTTTGTAAGATATAAGCGTTTAAAGTTTTGACCCCGTGATCACATAGATCTCATCAAAACATCAAGTTTGAGTACAAACATGGTGGGTCTACGTCCTATAGTTCGTGAGATATAGGCGTTCAAAGTTTTGACTCCGCCATCACGTAGATCACGTCAAAACAAGAAGTTTCAGTACAAAAAATATGGGTCTGCGCCCCATAGTTCGTAAGATATAAGCGTTTAAAGTTTTGACCCCGTGATCACATAGATCTCATCAAAACATCAAGTTTGAGTACAAAAATGGTGGGTCTGCGACTTATAGTTCGTGAGATATAGGCGTTCAAAGTTTTGACCCCGCCATCACGTGGTTCTCGTCAAAACAAGAAGTTTCAGTACAAACAAGATGGGTCTGCACCCAATAGTTCGTAAGATATAGCCGTTTAAAGTTTTGACCCCGTGGTCACGTAGATCTCGTCAAAACAAGAAGTTTAAGTAGAAACAAGATAGGTCTGCGCCCCATAGTTCGTAAGATATAAGCGTTTAAAGTTTTGACCCCGTGATCACATAGATCTCATCAAAACATCAAGTTTGAGTACAAACATGGTGGGTCTACGACCTATAGTTCGTGAGATATAGGCGTTCAAAGTTTTGACTCCGCCATCACGTAGATCACGTCAAAACAAGAAGTTTCAGTACAAAAAATATGGGTCTGCGCCCCATAGTTCGTAAGATATAAGCGTTTAAAGTTTTGACCCCGTGATCACATAGATCTCATCAAAACATCAAGTTTGAGTACAAAAATGGTGGGTCTACGACTTATAGTTCGTGAGATATAGGCGTTCAAAGTTTTGACCCCGCCATCACGTGGTTCTCGTCAAAACAAGAAGTTTCAGTACAAACAAGATGGGTCTGCACCCAATAGTTCGTAAGATATAAGTATTTAAAGTTTTGACCCCGTGATCACATAGATCTCATCAAAACATCAAGTTTGAGTACAAACATGGTGGGTCTACGACTTATAGTTCGTGAGATATAGGCGTTCAAAGTTTTGACCCCACGATCACGTAGATCTCGTCAAAACAAGACGTTTAAGTAGAAACAAGATGGGTCTGCGCCCCATAGCTCGTAAAATATAGCCGTTTAAAGTTTTGACACCGTGGTCACGTAGATCTCGTCAAAACAAGAAGTTTATGTAGAAACAAGATAGGTCTGCGCCTTATAGTTCGTAATATATAGGCGGTAAAGTTTTGACACAAAGATCTTAACAAACCGGAACGACGAGAAAATCTTAAGAAGGGTTCCTCGTCCTTAGGTAAGTAAGTAATTGAAATGAAGTAGAAAATCCCGATTTTCATAAATTTTAGCTAAGAACACTCGATCAAGTCAACTTTCAATCAAAAAAACTAAATCAAAATCGGTTCATCCGTTTGGAAGCTACGTTGCTACATACAGGCACACAGATACATCATTAAGCAGATACGCGTTAAATTTATAACACTCGTCATTTTTGTCGAGGGTTAAAAAAAGAGTTAAATACCTACCCGATGTGGTCGTTAATGAATATTTACAATAAAATTATTTAAGGACTCTGACAGTTACACTCTCAAGGCCCGTATTATTAAAACGATCTCAAACGTAAGATCGACCTTGAACACGAGTTCGAGACTCCGTTCTATTCAATAGATTAAGTCATAATACAGAAAAATTAAGGCAAAAAAATAATATTTTTGCCATTGATATCGTCACAGATAATATAATACTATAAAATCGTCGTTGATTATGTCAATTTTAATCCTAAATTGTGGATTTTGTGAAATTATGCATAATCTTTTCACGATTACATTTAAATAAGTATAAAAAAATGTTCTCTGACAATAAACCAAGACCAAAAAGATGATTGATGTAAGTATAACATTTTAGACAAGGGTCACCCATCTATGCACCGACTGTGGTAAAGTAATTAACTTACGCAAACATTCTATCATAATAGAAGTAGGTTCAACTTTGAGGTGTACACCGACGAGTTACTTTAGCAATAACAAATTCGTTTAATGTAATTGTGTAGTGTCGTCGCCTATTAGGGTCAAATTACAATATTTTTGAGGTCTGCACTCGAATGACGTCATTTAAAGCGATTTTCTGCGTTATTTGTACGGGCGCGATATAAGCTATCTATACATGTTTATTAATTAGTGCCGTTTAGTAAGACGCTAACCGCACTTAGAAGGGATATCGTTCTTTAGAACGAATCTGAGCTTCATCTATTAATACGGACCTAAGCACGGCCGATGACCGCGTAGTAGCAAATAGCAACCAACTTTATTTCCAAGTAAACACACGACCTAGAACAAACCAAGCGGAGGCCTCAATTTTCATCCCTCGATGTTTTACCGCCATCTTTTGGCGACTTTAGTAAGGAGGGCCATTAAAATCAATCAGCTGTAGCCTGAATCACTAGATGTCGCTTGCTATGCACCACTGCTAATGCCATCTAACGTCTCCGTAAACGAGCCCGAAAACGAGCCCGAGTTAGGACGATCGCATTTCTTTGTATGGGATGAGGTATCTGTACTAGTATAGTATTATATCATCTGTGTCATGACATATAGCGTTCTGCGTGAATCCTAGTCTTAAGTTCTCTACAAACCTTGCATCGTAGTCAAAATCTGTGGCTTGGCTGTTTCGTTTCTTGAGAAACAGAACAGCCAAGCGACAGATTTTGACTGCACAAAATTAACACTACTTACTTCTTGGTCAATATTTTTTGTTTATAAGCCAATATAAGTGAAGTAATATAACCCTTGCAAAAAAGGTGATTCGTTTTGACCGGTATGTATGTATTCATGTTCGCAATTTTCTCGAAAGCTAGTTATCCGATTTAGATAGAGCTTTCGCTATTCGACTGCATATTTTTTCTGGGAAGGTTTTAGTGTATAAAATGTTATCCTAACTAAAAAAACACCAGATAAAACATAGGAGTAAGTTAGCGAATTTTGCAGTCGGTGATATTTTTCCTTGATATTTATTTGAAGGCGATTATTTTTTCTTATAAAAGTTATTTATTTCAGTCTCATAGTTCCAAAATGTACGGCAATCCTGAAGTCTTATCCCATTTTACTACCGATGTGACTCCTTACACAAGCCAAGTTAAGCTGGAGGGTTAACACGATTATTACTATTACTGGTAACCCCTGCTTTACTACGGGACCCACAATTCCACATAATCAGTTATCTTTACTAAAAAAAAATATAGTTTGAGCGGTAAGGTTCTATTAAAATATAGGCATGCCGTCAAAATTATTTTATACTTTCAACCAATATTAGGACGGGGCTAAAGTGTAGGAACGGGAACATAAAACATTTTTGTTAACTTAGTTGCAATTTGCACTTCCTTGTATGATGACGCGCGCGCATGTTTACTGTATTTTGCTCACGACTTGTTCTGTTTACGGATTCTGATATCTTGCCACTTCGTTGACCCTTGGTATTTTCTTAGACTACTGATTGAACTCTCGTTGACTTGTGGTGTGAATTAGTGGACCATTTCTTCTTCATCTGTTTACCTACGGTGGCTGTGTTTTATTGGACTGTTGGGTAGTTGGGTCACTGCACACTACAGTGCAGTGTGCAGTGACCCTAACTTTTCGAGAAACAAAAAAGTGAGAGTAGATGAAGATTCATCGGCCTGACGGAGTCTTAACATCGCTGCGACAGTCCGCTTGTAACCACGGCTGGTGCAACCTGGTCGAAACGTCAAGCAATTTAAATAATAAATAGTTATATTATATACAAGTTGTCTAGATACATGGCCTGGATTATACAGCAATGGTAACGATTTACAGTTGTTGTGAAAATTCGTCGTAACCAATCTTTGAATGCGCTGAACCTAGAAATCATAGGTCATTCATACTTTAAAAGCTTTATAAAGAATATCGTTTTAGAAAATAGCATTTTTATCGATATAATATGTTATTCTCTTTGATTATAATTATAATGTCTTGATGGAGCATTCCCTCAGTAATCAGTTAAGATAGAACTACGCAATGAACATATATATGAACATATATATCATTAAGCCGGTTGGAAACAAGCGTACGAACCAAGGTGACCTTGGCGGGAGCTTTGCGTGGCCCACCGTTTTTACTTGGTATTTGGTTTGCAACAGCCGTCTACACTGTTGGAAACCAGCAAGGTCACCTTGGCGGGAAGGCTTGTTTCCAACCATCTGGAAGACGCTTAAATCACCGACGATGTAATGCAGAAGGTATTAAGGTACATCGCCGGTTAATTAAGATTTTTAATTTACAAGTTTGGATCAAAAACGTATCATTCCTGCAGTATACTCATCATCTATAATAATATTGTAAAGCTAAAGAGTTTGTTTGTTTGACCGTGATTATCTCAGGAACAATTACTACTGGTCTGAATAAAAAATTTATTTTACTATTGGATAGCCCATTTCAAACGGGAAAAATTTACGCAGACAAAATTGCGTGGATCAGCTAGTCGTCAATATTATTATTTCGACTCATACAAACCCACTGCCGAATATAGGAATCCAATCCGATGCCATTCGCGTCCAGAAAGATCTCAACGACGACGTGACAATGTCGTCGAACCATTGCGCCGCCCGGCCGGTTTGCCCAATGCCTTTTTGCTCGGGCAAATCACCAACAAGGTAACCCTAAGATTGCTTTGCCGCTACAGATAGTCGCTCGAGTAGAAAATTAGCTAATGTTACTTAGTTTCTAGTGTGGAGCTCGCATTAAATGACACTGTAAAGAGGCTCATGAAGCGCTTTTTTAAAAACACAACAGGTTTATTTAATTACATTAAATATTTTATTGATATAAACAAGGGCGTTTAATAAGTCAAATTATAATCGAATGCTACGGGTTCTTTAAGACGTCCGGTTTTTTCCCGGGACGCCGGATGGAATTTTGCCAGTGTTGTACGGCTTACATCCACTGGACACCGGTCCGGCGACAAATGTTCTACAGCCGTTCAGCCGGCGAGAAATGTTTTACAGCTAATCTAACCTAAAACCTACAATAAACACAGTTGTTCACAATAAATGCCTGTAATACAAAGAAAATTCGAAGTGATTTTGTTTTCTATATAATCAAGTGACTAGAACTTAATCTATCTTTTGTCTTCGACTTCCGTCGTACTCCAGCTTTAGGAGTCATTATATATTCTTTTTTAATTTTATTTCGTGACCGTTGTATGTAATTAATGAAAATTTCAAAAATAAAAGTAGCTGTAGCGATAACACACCCTACAGTATAAATCAACCATAGCGTAGAACTTGTTATGGTAAAATTATTTTTGTCATTAACTTGATCATTTAGTAACGAATCACTGTAGTAGCGACTTATACTTTTATCAACTATGCCGCTTTCTCTCAACCTGATCGATGTACTTCGCATTCTATCGGTAATAGGAAAACCTTTGTAGAAAAACGTTGCCATCAGATATTGCGCACATGATCCACCAATTTTATGAACGTAAGTGTGATCATCAATATATTCTTCTATGTGGGTTAAATATAATAATTTTGGAACAATAGTAAACAGATCTAAATCTGAATTTGAAATAGCCTTGATATAGTCTGTTTGTATATCATGCCCCCCACAAGTGTCCATTAAGTCACTTGCGTTTTGCCCTTCAGTTGTTAAGTACATCTGCAAATACGAAGGTACACAAGGCTTTAATTTATGTTGCCTGAGATCTTTTTCAGTTGAAATTTGAAACTCTGTGATTGGGTGAGTCGTAAGACTGACAAGACTGGATAAATAGTAATTGTTAATTAAATAAGCAAACCACACCCATAACATAAACATACACTTCACTCTAAGCTGACAGTGTATTGTACAGCTGTGAATAAGCATCGCATCAAATAATGTTAGCACGAGTTTTATTTTGTCTTTAGGACACATCAATATGATCATGATCACGTTATACGTGACGAACACTACCAGAAGTAGAGACCAAACTGTAGGAGTAAACACTAAATAAAAGTATTTCCACCCAGGGACGAGTGGTGCTTTCTTTACAAAACAAAATAACTCGTCAACATAGTCAAAATGACCGTGCAGAAATGGGAACGCCTCAGCTCGTGATGTAACTAATATAACATTTCCAAACATAACATCTGTTTCGTTATTCTGTAATTTTGCCATAGGCCCAAAAGCTTTCATATCACTATTTATAGTAGAGTATAAGTAAGTTCCGAAATCGTAATTATAATTCACTTTGAATTGTTCACTTTCAGCTAATAATTCAAATAAATACTGTTCGATTCCTCGAGATGTGTAGTCAGTATTTCCACCTTCTACCGGGTTTAGGGTGAATGGTGATGCGTGGGGGACGGAAGCAGTAAAAGTGCAATTCCGTAGACCATTGACAAGTTTTTGTGGATACAAATTGTCTGTTGCTTGCAAGCACAGCCCGTAGCTAACAACATCGTCGTAGTATCTGCCACACGCAAAGTTATCAAAAGGGTTGTACGTATACAAGTGAGCGTCTTCAGTACCGTTAATAACAATAACGTTGATCACGTGTAGCTTCAGCAATGTGTCAAATATTTTCTTTAGTTCGCCGACTGGAATTAGTTTTATGGCGATCAAGAATCGAGCATACGGATTCCACGTTGGTTCCTTTGCGAGATTCGGAAATTGTTCAGTAAAACTTGATATTTCTTCAGAAGTTATAATATATCCTTCGTGTGGAAACGATGACTTTATACTCGACTGTCTGGACACCAGGGAGACGGCCGCCATTGAGTGGATCATCCTCAGAAGACCGTCGTCGTCAGAGTTTATATTAACATACGTGAGTCCTCTGCTCTCTTGAAAGTATTGTTTGAGTATGCCAGTAATACAGTGTATTAGATTGCTTTCTAATGAAACAATATTTTTACAATCAGCATGCAAACAAAAACTTGACAAAAGAAGATACATGACCAACATTTCGAACTGATCTACTTTGATAGATAAAACTGTCTAATGGTCTTCCATTACCTGGTACGCAGAAATCAATTACTTATCTCACTGGCTTCGACCTGCCTTCACCTCGGTCGTTAAATCTGTTTTATCCGCTAAGCGTCAAAGCTCGGCTTTGAAGTTTTAAACAAGTTACCTGCATATGTTTCCCTTTGCATGACACGTCATATTATCAGTGTATGTGTATTTCGAATAAATTTATGAATCCATAAATATTTTAGATATTTGAAAATATCACCACAGAACTGTTTTAGTTCGATGTAATAAATTAAAGGCACACCAGAGATTCAGATTAAGTAACGATAAGTTAAATAAAGTCAAGCTTTTATAGTAAAAGCTTTTATTTCTCCGAGTTCCAATTAACTAAAATTCGTCCTACACTACCATCTAATGGACTTCCATTAAAATACCAATTAATCAATGTGTTATAAAATATTTTCTTGATTAAGGGTTGTTCGGCCACTTGTCGGCCGATTGTCGCTTCGGCCGCGCGCGGCAGCCGTTCGTCGTAAGCCGCGCGCGGCTTGCGATCGCGATGCACGGAAATGAACCTTTAGTCATATCGACGCCCCCGTTCAATAAGTCGACAATGTACTATTATGGACTTCATGTTACCTACCACCTATGTATTTTTTTTCAGATTTTTGCTAGTGATATTGACAAAGATATAACGACATATAGGTTTATTGGACGGAAGAATAAATAAAATATTACGTCGGATAAAGTACTGTTATGCATCAGTACCATTGTGTGTCATATTTTATTTTAGTGAGTTGCACTTACCGGATTATTGTTATAAAATAAACTCCATTCAGTCCTTGGTAATCACCAACACAAGATGTTTTTGCAAATACTTAGCAGACAGAACGCCGTCACCTGCCACTTGAAGTCGTCTATGTTGAGAGAAGGTGGTTTAAATGTTAAATATTCGGCGGAGATTAGTAGACGTTGAAAACTTTTAGATCAGTCCAGAGATTTAGACATGATCAAACGATCGAAAAGCACTGTGTAGCAGTAGTAAAAGTACTGTGACCACGCTCTCCTTTTTTTGGTGACAGTTACGAAGTTCAATAATCTAGCAAGCTGTTGCAGCATAGATTGTTCAGTACGGAAGACGGACTGTTCGCAAAGTGGCTAAATAGAGGATGGGTGTGAAGTGGATGAGCTAAGAGTGCAACAACACAACCTTTTTGAAGACTTTCTGACGGTCGATAACTATCGGGCCTTAGTATGTTATTTCCGGAATAAAGTAGCATATTGAATCAGTTAAGTCTCTATGATTCAAAAAAGTGGATGGGGTGGAGGATGCCATTGTATAGCTGTGTCAATGTCACGATTGTTCGTAGGGTCGGTGACGCAGGGGATTGTCTATTGTATCGGGCCCGCAATTTTTTCGCAGTTGATTATGGCAAATCATTCACAAACGCTGATAAGATGAAATATATGCACTTGTCTATGCGTCACTCAAACCGCAGCGACGCTGACACAGATTTATTTGTACACTATTGCAACAACCCCTTAGAAAACACATTTAACTGTCCTGTTAATCACAAGAACATATGTCGGTATTATTATCCATGACACTCTTTCATTTAAGTATCACATTGAAAATTTAGTGACTAGAGTCAGAAAATTAATGTTTGTTTTTAAAAAACTTCGTACCATCGCAGGCTAAAAACTGATTTTACAAATATATCAGGCTGTGTGTCATTTCGTCATTCAATATTGCATAACTTCATAGGGAGGAGCACTAAAAACCGTTATTCTGCCTCTTGTTAGAGCTCAGTGAACAGTTTTAAAAGTTAGCTACCTTTCGTTCTTTCCTATTTCCCACTTACCTACTCTATAAATGCTGTAAGGTACTGACTGTTCGCCAGCTATTTCTACTAAACGTAATTTTAAAACAACATAAGCTGCTCCCAACCCATAATATAACCTTCAATGTGTCAGCATAGTTACTAACAAAAGGCGAAAAGATATACAGTAGGACCAACGTAACTAGGCCGGACTGAAGTAGGCGACAAGTGGTTGCGCAGGTGCATTTTTTGCAAGTAAATGGTGACAGGAAGCGTGGGCCGAGGGCGGTAACTAAACCAAGAGAATTAGAGATGCGATTACGCATTACATTGTCATAATTAGTATTACTAACTCATGTTTTTTTGTGATTATTTGCGTAAAGAAATTATTTTTCAAAGTTTCTTTATTTACTGTAACTGTTCTAAATTTAAACTTTTATGAACTCATTTAAATAGTGTTTTTATATTGTTGAATTAAAATGTTGTTAGTACTTTTAGTCGATTAAACATTTTCGTAAGTAATTTTTGGGTCGCATCTCTATGACATGCGGGAAAGTAATAATAACCTAACTTCAATCCGGTCAAGTTACGTTGATCGTACTGTAGTCTGCACATCTAATTCTACCTGCAGTTATATGTTTACAAACAGATTTTTTTATTTAGTATGCCCTTTTTTGTACAACAGAATAAACCGAATAATAAATATATGCCATATTAATTACAGAACATCTTAATTTCAAAACTATAGAAAGTCACATATTCAGCTTAATGTAAATTACAACAATAATAAAATAGAAGCAAAAGTAAACACAACAACATTTTTAGTACTGGTACTCGATAAGCACTGCAACTGGAAGTCGCATGTGGAATATGTATGCAACTAATTCGACCGGTTTGCATTTGCTATAAAACGATTGCGACAAACCGTGTCAACAGAAACGGTACTCAGTGCCATGGATACGTATCTTCGGTGCTCTCATATGGTCTCTTGTTGTGGGGAAACTTAGTTGAGATTGAGAAAGCATTTCGGGTCCAAAAAAGTGCGTGAGAGCGATTTGTGGAGCCTGGTTTACAGAAAGTTTGCATGTAGGTCTCTGTGTTTTTGTCAAACAATGTCCAGGTTACTTTAGCATGTATTCAGAAGCGGAAGGCAAAACTTCCAGAAATAAATTTAAGCTGCATCGGCTTAGTAGGTGCCGACTGGATATACATATATGACAAAAATGTTTATATAAAAGCTATATTATATATATTGGGTAATATAAAGAATTAGCGCCTACTTTATTTGAGAAAAAACTGATATTGTGGCTGTTAGAAAAATGATTTTATAATTTAAATGAATTTATGACATATAAAGATGATGTAAATAAATAATGTTAAAAAAGTTAAATCAAGTTTTAATTTAATGGTTTACAATTTCTTTACAATTTATAATTATTAACTAATGATTAATAATGTTAAAAAAGTTAAATCAAGTTTTAATTTAATGGCTAACAATTTTATATCCAAAATTCTTTATTCACTTAGGATGTAAATCAACTTTTTTGACACGTCGAGATTCTACACGTACATGTAATGCCAAGTTCGCAAACAATAGGTAAAGCTGGAGAAAATAACCTGGCAATAAAAACTCGCGTCCACTCTTTTCAAATTGCCAATTTTACAATGTTTGAATGTTTATAAACTTGATATGGGGGTAAGGTGCTGCGACTTATGTACTATACACTATGTAAAAGGATTGATGCAATTTGTATTATCAAAAAGTTAAAACATGAGATAAACCAAAATCGGCCTTAGTCGGTACAATATAGTAGGAGCATGTGCTTAAATGTTGGCCAAAGTACTTGTAACGAATTATTAAATATAAAATATTAATTCTGATATCAAAAGGAAGAAAAGAATGGCCTTTATTCGTCACGCAGAATCTTTACTTACAAAAGTCAAATCATGCTCCTAATCAATGTGACAATTGTGACAACAAAATTCACCCAAGCATATTCAATTATTATAATTGTTGACTAATAATTGATAATGTTAAAAAGTTATTTCAAGTTTTAATTTAATGGTTTATAATTTTATATTCAATTATTATAATTATTGATTAATGATTGATAATGTTAAAAAAGTTAAATCAAGTTTAATTTAATGGTTTACAATTTTATATTCAATTATTATAATTATTGACATTGAATATTTGACATCATATTTAGGTATTTTATTTTTTATTTTTTACTACTACTACTTTTGACATTAATTAATATAACATTTTAATGCAATGTTAACAACATCTAAAATAATTAAAGATCAGTTTGACACATATTCACGGACCACAGCTATTGAAAGAACTTATTTATCACTATTAGGTACCACCAACATGTTACTACATTTCTTGTAAATAAATGAATTTGTATTGTATTTGTATTATTTTAATTGTAAAAAAGCTGTATGTTCGCAATTACAAGATATGTCATATGAACGGATAAATGATTTACTGGCAGTACCAAAATAAAATTAAATGACCAATTTTCTTACTAAGTTAATAATTAGCTTTATATAAGTTATTTTATTTATCTTTGTTTTATATGATAACAGTTCTTATTTTTAGTTAAGATTAGTTTTAGTTTCAGAAAGTATTTATTTTAAATACTTTTTTTCTTTTTCGCCGGAAACGCAGGTCAACCTAGTTCAGGCAAATATCTAACTGTGCCGTTTATTATTTATAAATGTACCTAAGATAAGCTATTAAACCTATAATTTCATAAATAAATGTTATTATTATTATTCACAGCACTAGGTCTCACCAGTCCTCTCTGTATTCGGCGAGGTAGAAAGCGCTTAATTGGAGATGGTTTTGTGGAAATTGGGGGTGGATGCCTGACCAACCGACTTGGGAATTGAGCATCGAGGAACCAAACTGCTTGCTCGATGTTCAATTGCCAAGTCTAGGTTGAGATTGATTACAGTGCAGCCGATCTTTCCAGTCGGCAGATCTTCGTGCTGATGTTCTTCTATTCTCTATTATCAGAGTGATGTGTTAAAATATTCAAAGCCAGCGTGGGTCTCGATACGGTGAAAGGGCGAGTGACTCGTCAAGCAATCTCTAAAGCTTGTCAATCTTGTCAGTGTCAAGATGGTATCGTTGCTGTCTGGCCTTACATAGCTCTGAGACACTCTTAATAGGACAGGCTGCTGGTCCTGGAGGAAGTATTTATCTAGCACCATCGAACCGTTTGGCTAAAGGTAAAAATCTAAACATGAAAGGTAGCATGAAAGCTGGTGAATAACTTAGGATATTTACTGCTATATGTAAACAAATTAGAACGCGGTTAGAGCCGCAGGCAACACCTAGTTGATAAGTAACTATTGCTACATTTTTGAATAATTAGTATAGATTTCACGAATTCAATAATACTTCTATACAGATTATCGTATCAGCCACGATTGTCGTTAACGCTGACTAATCGTTTAGAGTCAACGTATAATGCCGTGTGGTGCCGGCTTAAGAATAGTACCACCCCATTTCTTCCCGTGAGTGTCGTCAAGGCGACTAAGGGATTTCACACCGGAGGACGGGCAGCAGCGTCCTCTGCGTACTTAAAGCCTTACTGCGATCACCAACCCGCTCGCCAAGCGTGGTTATTATAGCAATTACCCCCAGGATCTACATACTAGTAGGTTCTACTGGGGAGATCCGTGCCCAGCAGTGGGCCATCATATGGGTTGATATGTATAATCATCACTATCACTACATAGTATAAACAAAGTCACTTCTTGTCTGTCTGTCCCTATGTATGCTTAGATCTTTAAAACCACGCAACGGATTTTAATGCAGTTTCTTTTAATCAACCGACTTTAAAAAGGAGGAGATTCTCAATTCGTCTATGTTTTTTTTTGTATGTTAGTTCACCGATTACGCGTCTTTGCGTAATCGGTGAACTAGCCGTAGCTCGTAGCTAGACCGATTTGAAAAATTTAATTTGTGTTTGAAAGGGTATACTTCTAAGTTGGTCCCATTGTCATCAGATCACGATTTGATGATGGGATCCTGGAGAAATCGAGGGAACTCTTCCAATAATAAAGGCACACCTACAGTGATTTAGGTATATTTCATAGTGATTCGTGCATTCACTCTTAAAAAACACCAATTTGTGAAGTGGAACTGATGATGAAGACCACAATTGACAAGCAGACCTATTCAATATTTCACAGTTTGCGATTTAGTTACTTTAATATGGTATTGAGTAGCACTTTATTTTCGTTTTACTACTATTACACAATGTAATAGAGCTGATAGTGAACTAATCAACAATTAATGGCCCTGCATCGGGGTAAGCAATATTTTGTAAAAGGATTTCAGCAGTTGACATAAGCTTATTGTAACTTAAGTGAATTACAAACCAACCCACTAAAAAGTGAGAAATAAGAAACTTTTTTACAAAAAAATATTACCGACTTCTAAAATAAATACAAGGCAACTAAAAAGCAATAAATGATATACCTAGAATAACAGAAACAAATTAAACATTTTGAAACATAAAGACTACTATTTCATGGCACCAACTTCAAAATGTTTAATTTGAAGTAATTTTTATAGGCATTTCTTTCCAATTACTTTACAAATACAATAATTGCATTTTTGGAAGATAGAAAAGTTTGAAGTCCAGACTCAGGAATCGAGCCCGAGACTTCCATAGCCATACCGGGGCCAGAAGCGAACCACCTATCTGGACTATGTTACTAGACCTCCAATTTTTCTATCCCTTGATGCTCGCGAGTTGGGCCCTCGCATGCGCAAAAAATTTTTCTATGTTTCAGAAATGCAATTAATGTATTTGTAAAGTAATTGGCAATAAAAACCCTTAAAAATTATTTCAATATTCGGCCTGCGACATCATAATTTGTTAAAATGCTCTCTGTAACGAAGCAATAACAAAAGCCGTGATAGTTCTTTAACTACCGACTAGATGGTGCATGCGAGGGCCCAACTCGTGAACATCAAGGGATAGAAAAATTGGAGGTCTAGTAACATAGGCCAAATAGGTGGTTCGCTTCTGACCCCGATTTGGCTTCGGAAATCTGGGTTCGATTCCTGAGTCTGGACTTCAAAATTTCTATCTTTCAAAAATGCAACAATAAAAAAAAAACAAATTAAAACATACAATATGTTTAATTTGTTTTTTTTTTATTGTAGGTATATTATTTATTGCTTTTTTGTTGCCTTGTATTTATTTTAGAGGTCGGTAATATTTTTTTGTAAAAAAGTTTTTTATTTACTTTTTACGAGATATAATGGCTTTATTACGAAGCGATTTTAAGCAATACAGCATTAATCCTTACCCAATTGAATACCTTTAATATATTTAATATACATCAATATGCTTTTCATTTTACAACATGTAATTGAAATGAATATTTTCGAAGATATTACAGATTTAAAATGCAGGGACATAGCGGTTGCGACGGTACCGTCGCCGCGTCGGGGGGCCGGCGCGGCGGCGGCCCGTGTCTTTAAATAACGCGTAGAAGGCCGAGCTTCGCCCACAGAAAACATTTGTAGATACTGAAAGCTTCGCCCTATAGCATTTATTATTTAGCAGCGATCGCACGCGTTTATCGGGATTCTCTAGCGAGGAATATAACAATCTATACTAATATTATAAAGAGGAAAGATTTGTATTTTTGTATGTAACGATAAAACTCAAAAATTACTGGACTGATTTTAAAAATTCTTTCAGTTATAGGTAGCTGCATTATCGGGAAATAACATAGGCTATATTTAATTCTTGAAAAAATAGAGATTCTTACGTAAACTGCGTTTATGTGGATACGAGTATGTTTGTTTAGTAGAGAAAAGTCCGCGCGAAGCCGGAGCGGGCCGCTTGTCTGGTATAAGGTAATACAATACTTTACGACGCTTTTTTGCAACTTGCGTTGTTTTTTTAGTTTTTTCTTAAAGTGGCATCATAAATCAATGTTAGAATTGTTGATAAACTTTTGCGATTTGTACACATTATAAAATTATATATATTACGGATCTTAATCGCGTGAATAATTTAAGGTAAAATACCTCGTTTATTGCCCGACGTTTCGACCGTAGGTATGGTGACTTAAAAAAGAAGGAAAGAAGCTTAACAAATTGACTTCAGAAAAATAGAGCTACGGAATGAAATTAACGAATGAAGAATGGAAATACTTGGAATCACGAGAGTCGAGTTTGAAAACTATAAGAGATTTTTTTGCTAACACAATTCATAAATTTTACAATTTTTGTGAATTTTGGAATCCAGATAAAAGAGGCTCAAAATTCAGCGAGAGCACGCTTTAGAAATAAGAGAAACAGACTCATCTGTTTCGAGGGAATTCAGGCTCCCTGCGATGAGGGACTACGGCTCATAGGCACGGGAGCTCAGACTCACGGCGATGAGGGACTGCGCCTATTCTGCATCTCTAGTAGTAAATGTGTACCTACCATTACTTTTTTTTAATTCGTCCTTGTAAGTGAGTGTAAAAATTAATGTAAGAGTTCGAATTTTCTACTCGACTATGGCGAAGCCAAATGGAAAGATTATGTTCTTAGGGTAACGTAACGTAAATGGCAAAAATGGGACCCTTATAGTTTCGTAATGTCTGTCCGTCCGTATGTCACAGGCATTTTACTCAAAGACTACACAATGAATATTGATAAAATATAGTGAAAAGGTGCCATGTAGTAGCCGCTACTTAGTTTAATAGCTAAATAATCAAAATAAATATTTTTACACATGTAAAAACTGAAAAAAGAAAACTAACATCAACGTGTACACACATTCACAGGCACATTCGACAGGTTTCATAAAACAAAAAAGATTAAAATAAAATAAAAGTTTAAAAACTATAATTGGTAAATCTATACAAAATTACCATTAGGTACTTTATTCTGTAAACTGTAGTTTAAATGTATTTAGTTATAATTGTATCCTGTTTTCTCAAATAGGTACCTAGTTTACGTATAAGCAAGGTCACATCGTTAAAAAATATTTTTTAATTATTTCCATATCGATTATATGGTAGGTAAGGCAATAATAGTTACAAAACAATTTTAAACTAGATAGATTCTATCAGATAAGCATTTAATTTCATACATTTATATCAGGGCAACACAAAGACAAATAAAATACAAAAGTTCTAAATGGAATTGTAGATAATGTAGGTATTTATTTAACATCTCATTCGATAAAAAATATGCTTTATCTGTGTTTTTAGGGTTCCGTACCTCAAAATGAAACGGAACCCTTATAGGATCACTTTGTTGTTCGTCCGTCTGTTTGTCAAGACCTTTTGTCTTGGGAACGCGTGGAGGTATCGAGTTGACATTATAACCATATACACAGGTCCACAATCCCTTCAAGATGTAAAAATCAAACTTCTAAGTTAAAGTAAAAAAATATACGGCCATTTATTTTAAAACTGCAAGACTCTAATTCTGAACTTAGAATAAAAAGTTATAAGTAAGTACATGTACTTACAAATTTGAACGGAACCGTCGGTGGGCGAGTCCGACACACAATTGTCGGATTTTTTACTAATTCAATGTGTAAAAACTATATGTGTGAAAAAAAATGGCTTATTAAAAATAAGCCTAGTTATTATCATTTGCAAAGGGCGTAACAGTTAGTATCTATTATGGCCCAGTCATTTTTGCATCACACCAAGCATCAAGCTCGGATTAAGAGATAATAAGCTGAATTTTCGTATTTATCTTTATTTTGGCCTTCTTAAAGTTGTCTCGTTAAAAGTATGTACAAAAATTCAGTTTATTATCTCTCATTCCGAGGTGGATCCCTAATTTTAATCGACGATTAAGTATATCCGATCACTTTAGATAAACGAATATAAATACGAGCTACACGCATGAGATCCTTTAATATTTTCGCTCACTCAAAATGAAACCATCTATTTTATTCTTTGTAGCAGTTATATTTTTTGTAAAGTATGACCTGCGTTATGTAAGTACCTATCTATATCTTTGTTTAAACTACGGTGAAGGCCAGCCACCTTTGCATTTGGTTTATTTGATAGAGTATTTTGATAATTTTTCTCCTTCTGTTGTTCAGCAGTTGGATTTAATGTACTCGTACTATTGTCTTTAGTGATTGCGAGTATTGCAAGCAATCCCAGGACCGCCGGCATTGAGGTACTATGACAGTGCATATGTGGAAGACATTGTATTGAAAACCAGACGAACTGAAAAACGAGGTGACCTAGCATTCAACCTTGAATTTACAACCAAAGTGTTTTTTGGAAATAACTTTTCGGTAAGACTTTAGATGTTAAATCACATTTCAACGATTTTTAGGGTTTCGTACTCAAAAGGTAAAAACGGAACGTTATAGGATCATTCGTGTTTCTGTATCATTATTTCCATATGTCTAAACCTTAAACAAATAAATAAAATGATCAAAGTTTCAAAATCATACGACGCGCTTTAGAAATCATATGATCATAATTTCGTCATTCATAGGGTCATTGGTCATAAACACAAAATAAAGAAAGTGCAGAAGGTAACCTTCAAACAACGCGCGCAATAACAACGGACACTTACACCGTTCACGGACATGAAATCTCGCGTCGCCTTCCGAACAACGGGGTCTAAAGTGATCTTTAATACCCTGTTCGAAGTGAACGATGTGTATATGTGCGTGGCTACGTATGAAGGTTACCTTCTGTACTCTCGGTATTTTGTGTAATGCACTCCCGGCGACAAACCCGGTCGGGGATTCCACCGGCCGGGCCGGCACGTGTAAAGCGGGTTGTGCCGCAGACGGGAATGAAACATACCGATATAGATACTTTTACTCGAAATCGTAATGAATTGATTTTTACAAGTGTTAATAGTTTTTTAGAAATAAACTGATTTAAAATTTCTAGAACGTTTGCATACTCTATCCATACTGGATAGAATACTGCTGCATTTTGTCCTAATAAACTGAGGATTAAAGATTGTTGTTGAGTACAATTTTAACAAACTTCATTTAATTATAAAAAGAGGAATTGACAACACAAATCATACTAAGAGAACAATACATTAATACCAACACAGTATGTCCTCTGTTGCACTTCAGTCCTCGTAAGTACGAGTAAATGTGTAAGTACCAGTATGTAAATAAAATAAGTAATGATCATTATCTACGGAAATATCGATAAATTTTATTTGCTCGCATAGTATCATCCCTAGCCGGTGCGGGCGCGTGCCGATCGGTCACAATAAACAATTTCACCAGTCGGACGAAAGCTTAATGAGGTGACGGTTATGCGCGCTAAAAGTGTAATCGATTGTGTAGCTATCGAAGTTGTGTACTGTTAAGTGATGAGTTTTCAAAGATGCCTGTGGGGACGAGAAGAAACAGTGAACTTTTTGATAACCAAAAAATTTTAAATGTTGTGATTTGGTATAGCCAAACTAACAATTTATGGGAAACGCAGCGAAGATGGCGGGAAAATTATCCACACCAAAACCAACCGTCCTTAGAGAGAATTTGTAAGTGCCACTCGAAACCTTTTGGACTTCGGTAAGTAGTCTTCATGTTCACACCCATACATAAGCAAGAGGAAAAAAGTCCTAAGCCGGGAAAAGTATGAAGGAAAAATTGGATTTACATTGTTTTGTTTCGCGGCATGATAGATAGGTTAGGTACAGATAGTTCGTCGACTCGTTACCGTACCACGTCCCTTGCACGGTATGGCAACGTTGCACGGTGGCGGGATCACGGCGTCTTGAGGTGGTAATAAAATAAGGCAGTGGACTGTATAAATATTATAATGGATAACAAAGAATCGTATAACTGTTAGTCGCGGTACTTAAATATGAGGACAAATAAATTGATACAAATATGAGGTGCGCGAGCGCGGTTGTGCATTGAATACATGCGCTGCGGTGCGACGGCGGGCGCGTCGACTGGGGAGTCCCGCTCCCGTACCGCGCCGTCCCCTCCGCGCCGCCTGAGCGCGGCACTGTGTTGAGTGAATGACTCAACACTCTGTCTGTATTCATTCATGCTCACGGAAACAAAAAACGGCGGCGCATGAAGTTACTTACTAGATACTTATGTATTTTTTTTGTATTTTAAAGTATCATAGAACATTAATATTTTCTTCTAATAATATGTCCTAAAAATTCTTGGATACACGCAGGTTTACTCATTGAAGTTTGTCGACTCAATTCAAAGTCATCCTGTATAGTTGTTCCCAGTGACTCCGATCGCGTGTACCTTGATTCGAGTGATAAGAATCCTACATCCTTCACCAATGTTTTAAAACCTATATTATTTTGTAAGTTCTCTGTTATAAGTATTTTATCTATATTTAATTTCAAATAATCATTGGATTGATTTATCGGAATAAAGATATTTGAAATTTAAAATTTAAATCGGGCTAGTAGTTTCAGGGTTAAAGTTGTATGTGGAGATACAACTTTAACACTTTACTGTTAATAGTATAAGTATGGTTTTAATTCAGCAAGTTATATTTAATTTTTAACCACAAATTATTTTAATAGAAATGAATGTATTACCTGGAATGAGAGCAAGAAATAAAGAAACGAGTAAATTGTTTTATTAATTTTATGGATACGTCAAACAATTCCATAACACATTTAATATCTAATTATACTTTAAAATTATGGATGAGGTATGCAAACTAAAACTAAATGCAAATAAAAAAATATTAAATTATTATTTTATCATGCTATATAGTCATCAAAGTGCTTAATTACCAATTACTTTATCAATAAATATTATAGTAATAACGTCTTAGTTAGTGAAAATAGTCAGTTTCATTAAATTTTTAAATTGACTGCCTCTGTGGCGCGGTGGGTGTGTATCCGACTGCTACGCAAGATGTCGTGGGTTCGATTCCCACAGGGGACAATTTGTGTGATCCACAAATTGTTGTTCCGAGTCGTCTTTTTCAAATTAAGTAACAATGTATGAATTAATGAATTATCTCAGATGCTAGCTTATATTTATTACAGTAAAATAACCAATAAGTTTAATTTAGAATACAATTGAAATAATTACAAACGTTTAATTTCAATACAATCTATTGGCTCTTCTGTCAATATATATTACCTCTCCTGGAACATCAGCACTCATCTACCCCCACATATAATAATAATTCGTCCTCACATTCACACTTCCGGATTCACATTTCTGGGCTTGTATCTTGTATTATTTACACGTCATAAGTTCTGACGAATGTGTGCACTCGATTTAAAAAAAATCGTCTGAAAAATTAGCGTGTGATAAATCAAAACCTCTGTCTTCTCGAGCAAAACGCACTCCTGCTTCTTCTAGGTCCAGGCCTAATTTTTGTAGCGGAATATTGCACACATTTCTTATAGCCTGCATGCCGCAGTCAAATGGTCTAGCAAACGTCGACGTCTTGGTAAATGGCTGCACTTCGTATGTGCTGACCATTTGCGTTACGCGATCTGACGTTAAGAGAGTCCTCCTCAGCATCCCACTATATCCAACGTCACGCTGTAGCTCTCTGAAAAAAAAAAAAGAAGTTAAAATAAATATATAAAAGATCTTCGATACCTATTCATTTAAAGGTTGAATGAATAGAACAGTAAGTCAAGCATATTTTTAAAAATGTGCTTGACTTACTGTTAAAAAAAACTACTGGATAAAACAATTTTAGGAAAAATTTTCGCCACCGACGGTTTAACAAATTCCGGCGGCCCGTTCGCGAAGGTGGCGAGCGATACACGGCGGGTTTTTTAGTGGGTGCAAACCCCACATTACACACCTCCCCCGTCTTCACCGGACGGTGGAGGTGTTCGTCAGGATTTTTTCCCGCCAGACATAAAAAAAAACGGTGTAACTCGTACAAGAAATAATATGCATATTTGGGACACGTAATCTCCGACAATGGAGCCCAGACAGATCCGGAGAAGATAAAAGCTGTGCGCAAATGACCGACTCTGAAGAATAAAACTGATATCGGCACTTTGTGAAGAACTTTTTGGACATAGCGAAACCATTACATCGTCTCACAGAAGATGAAAGAAACGTCATTTGGGATTCGGATTGTCAGCGCTCATTCGAAGAACTTAAGATATTACTGTGCACAGTTCCAATTTAGTGCCATCGTATTAGAGAGGGTAAGTTCATAATGGACACCGACGCCGGTAATGTAGGAATCAAAGGAGTGTTATTTTAAGAACAAAATGGACAGCAAGTAGTGGTCGCATACTTCAGAATATCTTTATCGAAGGCAGAACGAAACTACTGTGTCACTCCTCATGAACTACTGGCACTTGTGAAGACCAAAACTTCTTACTAAACTTTAATAAATACTTGCTGGGAAGAGAGTTCACTCTGCGGACAGATCATGCAGCGCTTAACTGGCTTCTGCAACTCAGGACTCCTGAAGGTCAGGTCGCGGGATAGATTGAACAAGTACAGGAGTACAATTTTGTCATATAACATCGAGGTGGAAGGACTCATTCCAACGCCAATACTTTATTAAGACGACCCCGTCCTGAAAATTATAAGCGCTACTTAAAGCAAGAGTCCAAAGAAAAAGTGAAGATCACAAGGACCCAAGGCTCGGATGAAACTTGGAGTACAGAAGAAATGTGCAAGGCACAGAAAGAAGATCGAGACAAGACCAATAGGACCCATGAAAACTTTGTGGATAAAGACCTTTGTGGACCATATCTACGTCAAGCCCTATCACGAAGGCATACTGGGCTCAATGGGATAGTCTCGTGATGCAAGAGGACGTTTTGTACGGGAAGGGGGAGTCACTAAAAGGCGACCTGCAGACCATGCCGGTGTTTATCCCCCGAAGCAAAGTGGCTTCATTATTGAAAATGGTGCACGATGTAACATCTGGCTGATATCTTGACGTTAAGAAGACTTTAGTGAAGGTAAAAGAGCGTTTTTATTGGGTACGCTGCCGAAAGGACATCGAGGAATGGTGCCGAAAGATTTCGACATGTGCTTCGATGAAGGGACCACGCACAAGATCGACAGGAAAATTGAAACTTTATTACATCGGAGCTCCCTAGGAGAGGAATGCCATTGACGTTGCTTGGCCATTTCCACAAACCGAAGATAAAAACCGCTTTATAATAGTGGTTCAATACTACTTTACAAAATGGCCTGAGGTGTTGGCTACACCTAATCACCTAATCAAGAAGCTAAGACTGTGGCGAAGAAGCTGGTGGATGAAGTAGTGCGCCGGTTTGGTGTACCATTAGAATTACACAGCAATCACGGAAGTCAAGGTGCCAATTACTCGGGATACATAAACGCGCACTACTCCAGGACATTCACAATCCGACGTCATGGTATAAAAATTCAACCCGACCCTAGAGAACCACCTGGCTAAAGTAGTCAAAGGTCACCAGCGAAACATCATTCTTTCTGTTGTCGTATCGTTCTGCAGGGCACGACATTACTGGACTTACACCAGCTAAAGTCAACTTCGGAAGAGAGATTTGCCTACCAATGGACATAATTACGGAAACACTTCCGGATATACCAATATACGATCGACAAGCTCGATGGAAAGGCCCATTTAAAATTAGGCGACTGGTGAAATATCGAGGCGATAAAGATGCTAGGGACGAGCACCATTAAGAAGGGGGCAGTGTAACGAACGAGTGAATGTTCCGGAAGCATACGGATGCGACGCGAATGTTCGAGAAACGTACGGATACTGCGTAGTACGCTCTGAAAACTCGAATAACACGCAATTGTTTAAAGATAGGCAGCTGTGTTAGTTTGCGTGAGCCGTGCGTGCCTACGTACTGCAAAGTGTAAACAACGCTTGTTGTGTTTGTGTAAACTTTCTAAACGTATCAGATCGTATGAGAGTTTTTTATACTTTTGGAACTTTGGTATAAAAAGGCCTGCGCTCAACGCGAATCACTTTAGTTATGAATACGATCTCAATGCGTTCCTTTCGGAGGCGATAGTTTAAGAATACTGTACAGTGAATTGTACTGTGATTTTGTGTACATTTTGACAGTGATATACAATAAAGACGTCATTGCGGATTTGGCATATTATTCAAACTTACCATCCTGATACGTAACAGTATCTACATCTATCGAGGTATCTTTTTTAGTATTTTTATAAGATACCGCTGTTTTTGATAAATTTTACATTAAACGAGTATACTTTATCTATCTTAAGAAATAAAAAGATTAAAAAAATATTTATTCGTTTTTTCTAGATTAATGTCGTCTTCTATGAGTATCTTCATAATGAATACAGAAGATCGTTCGTCGAACTTCATTACAAACTATGCGACCTCGTACTAAAAGATGAATTACTCGGCCCATTAATAAGAAAAACTGGTATAAATGTATGTCCAATACCACCGGTGAGTACAGTGTGACTTACTTTAAAACATCTTCTTTTGTGTCTTAAAATAGAAGAATCAACTGGTTACTTACTTTAAGTAATACAATTTGTCCCCCCCTTAAATATAAAATTTGGTGCCTCTTCATCATCTCAGTTGGTGCCGCTAACGTGGTTTCCTCTAAATTCGGCACAATGCTTAGTATCAACTTTGCAAGTAAAATGATCTCCGTACGGAGTCTGCTTCGCGAAATGTACCTTCATTATGAGGTAAGCACATTCATTTAAGACCAATTGAGAAATGCAGTAAATTATTTTTTTCTCAGTTTGATGTGCGAAGGGTAATCTTATGTTTGGTTTTGGTAGTTCTATTTGTGGTCTCTCTTTTTCTGGTGATTCTATGGCATCATTAGATTTATCATCTTCACTGACATCCATTGGCGCTTCTTGCTCTAAATCTTTTTCTTCTAAATCTTTTTCCTCTATAGGCGCTTTTTCTTCTTCTTTGCTTGGTTTATTTGTACTTGGAGTGTCATCTTTGGTGATCTTATTTTCATTTGTATCAGTAGTTTTTAAGGGCAAGTTCAAGTTAACAGGTGGTCCTTTATTGTAATCCTTTCGGATTTGGATTTCGATCTTTTTAGTTTCTTGCGGGCGTCGAGCGAGTGCTCGAGAACGAGGTTGGCAAGTGTGTGTGTGGGCAGCGAGAGCGGCTCGTCTCTCAAACGTTCGGCCGCAGCCTCCACAACGAGGTAACTCGCCATCACCTTCCATATTATCCATCCAAGCCTGGTTTTCTTGATCCAGTCTTTCTTCCTCAGTAATCTTTTGTGTTGTAGTGGCCTTCATATTATTTTTCCGTTTTTCGTAGAAAGCTGGTGGATTGTTCATCTTGAAGGCTTTCGCTTGTATGGACTCCCGTAATCTTCTTATTTGTGCAGCGGTTTTCCTGTGAACTTTGAACAGATGTCTATAGACACTCCATGATGTTGAAAAGATCTCCAAACAGTCTGGGCATGGGTAGACTAAACGAGTTTCGACATGTTTGTACTTCATATGGAACTTTAATGTTTTTTGGGTAGCAAACTGCATATCACAGATTTTGCATTTCAAGATGTTATTACTGTCATTTTCGTCATCATCACTTATTTGTATAACATTATCAGACTCTCCCATGGCAAAACTTTTGATTTTGAAATTGCCATCACTTTGTAACACAGCTACATCTCTTGACAGTATGTTATCCAACTCTTTAACTTGAATACTCATTTCATCTGTCTGCTTTGTAGCGGTTGTTTCAATATTTTGGAACATAGCGACAGTACTGTTTGGTATTGTTTGCAGTGCTATGTGGGTCTCATCACAATTATTTTCATAAGAACCTTTCTTTTTAGCAATTTTCTCAATGACTGTAGTCAAATCCTTAGTTAAGGGTATTCGGTCATCAATATCTGAGGTTTCTTTATTTTCAACTTCGCTAGGCTCTTGAAGGGATTCTTGATAACCTTGTTCCAGACGTTTGATTTTCAAAATTTCATTAATCATTGAAGCACTTTTGATAAATTCACTATGCACCGAAGTGTTAAACTTTTCCTTGCAATAGACACGTTTATGAGATATAAAATTAGCCAGACTTCTGAATATATTTCGGCATACTTTACATTCATATAATAAATCACATTCATTAGACTACCTACTACTACTATAATTAAAATACCTACTTCACCATTCCTCATTTAATCATTCTTCTTAGTTTACTTCAATATAATTGTATGCAGCAGGCAAAAAAACTTGCATCGTTAGCGAACTCACTTAAGTGTATACATTTCAGGGGCGCTACCACATGATGAACATTACATTTAACCGAGAGTTCCCTTCTGTGTGGCCGTTTGAAAAAGGACGTGGAGAATTAATAGTTAACGAAGAACCTTCAGGAAAAGAAGTGGCTCGTGGCGACTTGGTGCTGACGTTCCAAATGAAAACTAAATTTTAACCTACTTTTTTTTAAATACATTGCAAAAGTAGTATAGGACTTTATGCAGTTGATAGATAAGGGGTAAATTGATGGTTATTTACAAAGATAAATATCCATCGTAATAAATAAATTCAGGTAGATATACCTGTGTAATACGGGATGAATATCTTTTTTTTTTTTTTATTAAAAAGATAACTAGTTTGATGTTTAAGTTTAGCCTGTCAATAAATCTTAGACATAATAACCATTTTAATGAGGAACCCTAAATACCACTGTAATGTTGTTAACTGTGACAGTATTTGTACATGAGTCGTAGGACTTCTACGAGAAGGAGTCGTAGGACTTCTACGTAGTTCTACAATAAAAGCTTTAGTATTTTGTTACAACTCGCTACGACCCCTATGTAAAATCTAACACAGTCAACTTTGGGTAGTGGAGAGTAAAGGGTGGCAGGTGCATAATTGCATATTATTTTGATAACTAGGTACATACATATAAGAAAATGTGAAATAAATATGTATACCATATAAAATAAACAAATGTACACACTAGATTATACTTAAAATAAAAACTTAAAATACGGGATGAATATCTGTTTTTTTTATTTTTTTATTAAAGAGATAACTAGTTTGATGTTTAGGTTTAGCCTGTCAATAAATCTTAGACATAATAACAATTTTAATGAGGAACCCTAAATACCACTGTAATGTTGTTAACTGTAGAATATGTGACAGTATTTGTACATTAGAATAACAGAATAGGTACCTCATGGCAGAAAAAAATGATATTATAAAACTAGGTACAGCTTGTTTAAATTATAACGATAGATGCCAATTGTGTTTTAAGTAACGTGAACAATATTTGTATCACGAAATAGGTTATGACAAAGTTAAAATACTTACAGTTTATGTTGTAATTAACATGTAAATGACTTAAGATGATAATAACACAATATAACACATTTTAAATGAACTAAAACAACAAATAAGTATCCACGGATCACAAATGTACTGATTGAAACGTCAATTAATGTTGTTGTGATATCTTCTTATATTGAAAATTAAATGGTAGTGTGTTTTATCCGTGTGACAGTTTTAATATTATTCATTTATTTAATTAACACGATTCTGTGTATTAAATTATTTTATGGTTTAAAGTACCATAAGTAAGAATAATCGCGAAGTACTCGCAACTTCTTTTATATGCAGTGTATTTGTCCTATGGAAGGACTTGAAGAATTAGTTATGTTTGAAAGTATCTGTGGCATATTGTAATTGTTATTATGTATTTAGGACGTATGAAATGTTGTACGGCAAATGTTTATTAGGAGACTGGATAGTTTTCTTGTTTCTCTTCCTAGTCAGTAGGTCCTCTTGGAACCAACATTAGTATACCTACTTATTACTAAATCCTTGATACAACAAGACCAAACAAGGTTGAAAATATATGATACTTGCCATTTATTCCTTTGTATTATTCACCTCCCTGATTTATTCTATTGCCAACTACCTATCGATACCATATTGATTAATAAGGTTAGATTGCAACTGATTAAATATATGATCTAAATGTCCTGACACAGTAGTAAGTGTAGTTCTACGATAAGTCGTAGTACTACTACGATGAGTCGTAGGACTTCTACGAGAAGGAGTCGTAGGACTTCTACGTAGTTTTACAATAAAAGCTTTAGTATTTTGTTACAACTCGCTACGACCACTATGTAAAATCTAACACAGTCAACTTTGGGTAGTGGAGAGTAAAGGGTGGCAGATGTATAATTGCATATTAATTTGATAATTAGTACATATAAGAAAATGGGAAATAAATATGTATACCATATAAAATAAACAAATGTACGCACTAGATTATACTTAAAATAAAATATGAAACTACCTGTATGTATAAAATACAACAAGGCCAATTAATTACTCTGCTGAGTAGAGAGACTCTAAATTAAATCCGAAACGGCTGGTGGACAATCTGATTTCTACAGGAAGCGCATTTCAAAGACGAGAATCCTGAACCGCGAAAGAAGAATGAATTATGACTGAGCTATGAGACGAATATATTTTTATTTATTTATCATTTGTTTAAAGTAACTTTGACTCAATTTGTTAGTAATTACATTTTACTTAAAACTATGTTAGTAGCTAATCTAGACAAAAAGTATAACACTAGTATATGCCTACACAAATCA
Source organism: Herminia tarsipennalis (assembly GCA_945859575.2). NCBI lineage: Eukaryota > Metazoa > Arthropoda > Insecta > Lepidoptera > Erebidae > Herminia > Herminia tarsipennalis. The sequence goes on along the minus strand of OX243834.2, from coordinate 22,411,728 downwards.
TCGCTGTATCATTCCATGTGAAATGGCACAGCAATGATTCATGTAGACACAATCCAATCTATTTACAATCATGTTGATGATGCTGTTAGAGCTGGCCCGAACCCTATGGACCAGGGATGCACACCTTTTGCGCATTGTAGTATAAAAACAGTCAACGCTCGCCTCAGCGAACATCCCTGATGCGCTACAGAAACGGGGCAGCCCCAACAGCACCCTGAATGCATTATTATATTGGATACGGAGGGTGTTGTAAGACTTTTGAGTATATCTAGCCCACAGGTTGCACGTGTAAAAAGATGTGCAATATGCTCGGAACAGTGTGATTTTAACTTGTGTTGAACATCGTGCAAACCTGCGAGCCAGCATATTCGCTCTCACTGACAACGCCCTCCGTTCCCTTTCTATGTCTTCATCGTCCTTGAGTCCGGGAGTCAAGATGAGACCCAGGTACTTAAAAGAGTATACTCTTTGTAAAAGTCCTCCATTAAGAATAATAGGTGGTATTGTGTCAGGACTCTTACCCCCGGTCTCAAAAACCATGATTTGACTTTTCTTTGCATTGTACACAAGCCCATGACTTTCAGCGTACTTCTCACAAATGGCTAAAAGTTTTTTCAAGCCGCAGGGCGATGCGCTCAGCAGCGCCATGTCATCTGCATAACTTATATTAATAACACAAATTCCATCAATATGACATCCGACCTTAGCGCTGCTGAGTTCACCGATCAGTTCGTTCACATACAAGTTGAAAAGCGTTGGCGAGGTTAAACCCCCTTGCCTCACCCCGCACTCCAACCCATACGAAGCCGACAAGGCGCCTGCCCATCTTACATTGTTGCCCTGTTTTCCATACCAATATCTAAAAATATTAATAATTGATGGTGGTACTTTAGACTCGTTCAACTTATCCCTTAAGATATCGTATGAAACCAGGTCAAAAGCCCTAGAAAGGTCTAGAAAACAGGAGTAAATAGACGCACTGCGCTTTGCATAATAATTGACAGCATGCTTAAGACACAGGATAGCGCTGTCTGTGGACAGTCCAGGACGAAAACCGAATTGATTGTCATTAAAATTAACATATTTCCTCAAATGTGTATTAAGCATACTATCAAGCACCTTCGATGAGACAGTAGCCAAAGAAATGGGCCTATAGTTGGTCTTATCAGTCAGGTCACCTGTTTTGTTCTTCACAATAGGTACTACTACAGTACGCAACATCTCCTTAGGTACGTAGCTATGGCTGACACAGAAAGTATATAGCATCGACAATACCCTGGGCAAATGAGGGCCCGCGTACCGAAGATGCTCAACGCTAAGGCCGTCGTGTCCCGGGGATTTGCCTTTCCTCATAGAATTTATAACCTTAGTAATTTCTTTAGACTTGAAATGTATAGTTGATTCATCGCCAGCCCTAACATCAAGCATCAGCTTAGATTGTCCAAGCGGAGATTTTACTTGGAAATGGTCCATAAAAAGATTAGCGATCTCCCCTGGCTCAGTCTTACCGCCTACGCTCACAGGAAATCCGGGCTTATAATTCAATTGATTAGTATGTTTCCAAAAACCACGAAAATCATTGCACGAATGGTGTGACGCTAGTATGTCCATTTTAATTTGCGTTTCATGATCTTGGCACCATTATAAACGTGATTTAAAGATTTTCCTGGTTTCGCACATATCGTCATACATCATTCCCGACGAGGGTTTACCACACCAATTCCACAATACAAATTTATGCCTAGCCTGTTCGTGAGCCTCTGCTACATACTTGTTCCAACCCACAACAACTTTCCGTCTTCCATATCTACTGCTTTCCCGGCCCACCACCGCAGCCTCTATCAAGGCTCTCACAATATTCCTATAAAGTCCATCTATGTTATCTCTATGATCACTACATATTTTATCACAGCAACTACTTAATTCGGAAGGAAAATTTATAAGTCGCAGCCGTCTATGACATTCGTTCGTATATGTGTCTATTTGATGAGGTGATCTCTCCCCCCAGATTATTTGATTTTGCAGAGTACAGACATTGTTAACATCATTAAATTTGCTCGAGACCATATTTAAATCACACTCTATAACTAAAGGATAGTGGTCTGACCACAAAACATCATTTAACACGTATACATTCTTTATTGATTTTACAGCGGCTTGCGTAACAAGACAATGGTCAAGCCATCGCTTAGTACCATGGGCCTCACATATGAAAGTACGCATGTTTCAGACAAATAACCTAACATTTTTAAATCAATGCATGTCCATTTTTGCTTCTCGCAGACATTTAATAGTTCGTTACAAAATCGTTCAGTCGGATGTGCACTATAGTCTCCCAACATATATACACAGTCAACGGCACAAGAATCTAGAAATCCGCTAAGTTCGCAATCACATCAACAGGCATGTACACATTTATCACAAGAAAGGTTTTATTTAACAACACTATTTTGATCGCACGTATACGCGGGTTTTCGCACGGAATAACGGTATGTTACCGTTATTCCGTGCGAAAACCCGCGTATACGTTGAAAGACACTCCTTCGCCATAACAACGCTACTCCTCCGTAAGGCCTGCCGCGCATAACACCCGACGTTAGGTCGACTGCTGAAACTCCAGTCGCACTGAATTCGTCGCTTATGGTGTTTAAAAAAGGTATGTCGTCTGGCAAAAGCCAAGTTTCCTGAAGTGCCACCAAGTCGCATGATTTACAAATATTCCGAATATTTTGCAAAGAACGTTTGACATTCTTACAATTAAAAGTAATAAACTTATGAATTATCGTTTCATCCATCACTAATTTGTATTTTTATCAGAGCCGATAGTTTTCATTTTATGTTTAGCATGAAAGTGGATAAACCTTCGAAAAACAATACCTTGTGGTCATATTGTCTCGTCTAAATATAGTGGTAGTATAAACTACCACTATATTGATACAAAAAACATATAGGCATTGTAGTCGCATTGTCGCTTAATAGATATTTTTTCTAACGATACCCTCTCTTGAGTTTTTTTTTTCTATGTAATTTACAATATCTATTTCCGCAGTATTTTTATCCACATACGTTATAAACATCGGTAATTTCCGTTCAGCTGCTTTAAATTTTTCCTCTGGATCATTTATAGCCTTGCCTTTTTTACCCTGTACACGATAATTCGGTATTCTCTTATAGCTAACTTCTTTCCAGCCATTATTTATATCATTTTATGTCAGTGCAACGTTCGCATACGTTCGATTTTGTGCCGAGTCAGTCAGCTGATTTTGCGCAGCGGTCACCGGTATGTTATGAGTTAGCGGTATCGAAGTAGCCCATTTCGCCTCCTGCTATCGTGCTTTGGTCGTTATCGCATAGGCCAGCGCTCATAATATTACGACGACTTGTATTTAAAGTCCGTAACGGTTCATTTCTACCCTCAACAACCTTTTCGTTAGTGTCCGTTAAATGTTTGTTGATTTCCTTTTGAGGTGACAATATTTCACTGCTACATAATATGTTCTCAGACACTGTATCACATATCTTCCCTGATAACTCCATCGGCACACTGTTTTTCTGATTCCTTTTAGCCGTAAAGGTTGGGGACATGAATTTGTTTTCCTGGCGGCATCTATTGAAATCCTCCAAATCATCATTTGTCACATACGAAGATTTTATTGCGCTAATTTCCGCTTTCACTGTCGTTAAGTCTTTTAGCAGCTTAGTAACATCTATGTGATCGACACTTAGTGGCGGTAATTTTTCCAAGTTCCTCGCCACAAATACCGGTATAACGTCCGAATCGATCGCTTTGAAACGGCCTATGATGTCAGATAATATGCGTTTCTCCTTGCCTTCTCCTCTCCTTTCTTTATTTTTCGTTTTGGGCAAATCCGACGGTTCGAGGGATTCGATCAACAATTTGTTTGACTTTTCAATCTATTCACTAGTAAACGATGATGCACAAATTCTCACTAGGGTGTCCTCGTCGTACACAGAAATTTTATTCTGTATACATGCTAGTAACTCATCGATGACTATCTTGCATAAGCTACACTTTAACGTATTTGACGACATTCTACACACCCGATAACACATGCAACGCCAATGCATGCGCGCGCGCGAATGAATATAGAAGAAAGAGTATTAGAAGACCGAAGATTTCTGACATGATTGGAGCACAAATATTAATGTAAAAAAAAAAATAGCATAACTTATTTAAGTGAAGATCAAAGCGTATTTTGTCATTTAATTTTATTAGTAAATACGTTTTATTTAATACTAGAATCATTGTAAAATGGCGACATTTTTCGCAAAAATTGACGGTTGTTTTTATTTTTTTACAATTTAATGTAATGAATTTAAAAAAAATGTGCTATATTATGTGTCAATAAATTTACATATCCGATGTTATGGTAATTTTTATAGAGCCTATTTAAAGAGGTGTAATGAGAGAATTAGTCATTTGAAAGTAGCTTTAAACGTACTTTCTATAACACGGCGAGTGGGAAATTGATCACTACAAAATAAACAAAACAGTATTTGTAAATGTGGTACATTATCTGTTAATATTAAAGATTGATCTATTTTTAACATGTATTCAATAGTGTAAAAGTATTTCATAACTAGCTGTGCCCGCGACTTCGTTCGCCTAAAAGTTGGGTCTAAATAAAGATAGTTTATGTTACGAAATAACTTCAGTGAAAATATGTTGGAAACAGTCCTGTAGGGTGAGCTGCGATATGATTCAGCTGCTAAGAATCGTCGTATACGTCTTACTCATCTATTGATGGCTTCAACACCGAAAAACTTTGTGAAAATAAATAAGTACCAAATACAGACTCTTCAGGTATTCGTTTACTGTGTTTTAGATAGTTAGTTTGGTGTGCGGCTTAAGAAGTGGGTTTTCTGTTGTTTTTGTTTCATACCTACAACGTTATACGTACTTAATACCTAATAATTTTCAATAGAAGTTGTACGAAAATTTTGTTACTTCTCATTTGATCAGATGTTAATAGTAAACTTGTAAAGCCTTAGTACTTAACGGTGATAGTTTTCCTTATAATTTTACTATATATACTACTACCGTGAATTTTTCACATACCCAGCATCAACCATTTAGCTGGCAGGGGGATACTTGACTCTAACAAAAATTTTCTCTATAAAGCTTAATATTTTACGAAGGGATCCTGAAATCTAAAAGTAGTATTTACAAACTCTAAATGCTTTTTAAAAGACCCATCTAATGGTACCCCACACGATGGGGTAGGTGAGAAAAAAAAATCACATCCCCAATTTACATATAGGAAAGGGACCATAAAAAAAATGATTTTCAAGATTTTATTCTCTCACTTTATCGGCGTAAGTAATATGTGTATTCATGCAAAATTGCAACCTTCTAGCACTAATAGTCTCCGAGCTAAGCTGCGGACGGATGAACGTAAGGGAACTATAAGGGTTCCGTTTTGCCATTTTGGCTAGAAATTGAGTGTACTTCATATAGTGTGACAACACAATAGTTATAAAATGTTTTTTCAGGTTTTTCCTTTGTCTGCAAAGATATACAACTGAAAATGGAAATAAAACTGCTGTAACACTTTAGTAAACACAGAGCGTGTCTGTTTGTCATGCCCGCGAATATGGCAGCGTCAGATATATAGGTACATACTAATCTATGGGCAGCGTCCAAATAGGTCAAACATTAGCGATGTTTTCAATGGTTTTTTAAAAATTATTTGTACTCTGTGGAGTGTTTTATATGTTTTCTTACGTTACAATGATGCAAATAATAAAAAAAAGACATGCACCGCCCCCTCCCTCAGACTCATGAATTTTCAAGCCTTTGCCATACATTTGGCCCGTGATGACAGACAATAACCCCCACTCCCCTCTCACACTTGGCCGATGTTGAATCATTCATTATCGTGGAATTGATGAACACTTGATCCCCAACCATAACCGCAGAACATGATCCTCGATGCACATGTGTGATGCGTGGTCAAACAAATGGACAGACAGACATACATTCTAAAAATGAAAGCAATGTGTTTCTTTTAAATACTATTCTTAAACTTCTTTTGTTGCCACTCAGCAAGAAATAAATCCGTGATTGCAAGCATCTATACCCTTATAAATGTTTTCACAAAATTATAAGGAATTATTTGATCATGGTGAACAATTCGATTTTATAGATGGCGCTACATGTTTTTTTACGTATGTTATGTCTTTTTTTAGCAACGAACACATAAATTCTACACAATGTCCAATAGTTTTTAATTGTAATATAATATTGATTTAATTTCCGCTACGATTAATTCATTACTCTCAGTAGTGTATATTTAACTTGATTTTTAATGTAAAAATTGATAACCAAAGTAAATAAGTTACCTACGGTCAAAAAATTAAAATAGGAAAAAGACAATTTTAAAAAAATCAAAAAGAACATATTCAGACGTCAGATTCGAGCCTGGGACCTCGTCGTCAAAGACCGCCAGCATAGCTTCGGGACTATTTTGTTCGCTACTTCGCACGTCAAAATAACTGTTCTTATGAAACTTGAAAATGCTGTGTTTAGCTTCTTATAGTTTTAGCGTGAAGTTATGTATTCCATGGGTTACAATTGTAGATAATGTCTATTGTGAAAAATTTTGTGATAAACCATTATGGTTCGGCCAAAAATACGTTGCTGCTGGTTCCCCATAGACGTTAGCGTAATGATTCATTGTGTAAATATATCTATAGTATTAACTATAAAACTTTTCATGAAGATCCGTCAAGTATTTACTATTTTATAACGAAAAATAGCTACAGACATTATCCCTTCCTGCTTAGCTCTTATGGAAAAAGCGTGATAATTTATGCCTAAATGCTAATCCGCATCTATGAGATTGCATGTGCAAAATTTCAACCGAATCTGTCTGGTCGTTTTTGCGTGATGCGTGTTCAAACAAACAGACAGACAGACATTTCTGAAAATCCTCAATGTGTTTAAATACTCTTTTCGAACATGTTGCAATATTTTTTTTACTAAGTTCAGCCATGTACAGACACATCAAATTTACAATTTTATTATATGTATACAAGGTATATATCATTTTATTTACAAAATTTGAATAGGTAAGGACAAAACATTGGATAGTAATAAGAAGAGTAAAGAATTTTGAAAAATTTGGGAAAGCTGTATTTTTGCATGAACCTTCTTTTCAACCGACTTCAATTTGAGTATATCTATAGTTTTTTTTTTGTACGTTCGTCATCTGATTACATGAAGACGGCTGTATTTTTTTGTGGTGTTTTAAATGGTAGGTATATTCCCGAGGTGGTCTCATTGTTATCGGGTTGGAATCTGATGATGGGACCCTGAAGAAATCTAGGGAACTCTTCAAATATTAAAGGCAAACTTTTAGTAATTTAGGTAGACTAGATGCCGTTTTAGTGAGCCGAATCCCCGCGGGAGAGTGGCATGGCGTGATTTCCTGATCACACCATGATACTGTCTCGATACTTTCTTGACAGAGTCGTACTTCATTCACCCTCTACCACTACTCTTTTTAAGTATTAATATATTTTTAATTAGTGCTTGTGAGGAAATTCCCGACAAAGACAGCCGTGCTTGGGATTTTTTTTTCCTAATATTTGTATTTTGTTCTTGATGGCCGTTACCTTACGCGCAACAAATGCAGCCTGGCTAAAATGGAGAACACTTATAACAGGTTTATTAAGTGATGTAAAGTTTACAAAACAGCAGTAAGACCAGTCATGATGTTCGGTGCTGAGTCATGTTGGGGCGTCAAAAACAGCATGAACAAAATATGCACACCAATGAAATGAAAGTACTACTGTGTGCAGCCGGAGTAACAAGGCTTGACAAAGTGCGAAACGAGTACATCTGATGGTATGGCCATGTAATGCGACGGGACGAAATAGCGCCGTAAGGAAGGGCCTAGCTATACAGGGTCCTTATTCACTATCTTTGTTTTCGTTTTCGCGTCAAGCCCGCGCTTTTAACTGTCAAAATCTTGTCATAATAGTATATAAAGAGCTGCACTTAGAAATGCATCCAGATGTCCATCTTTTACCGCACCGCGTATGCGCCAATTCGCTCGGGCTTGCCGCGAAAACGAAAAAAAAACATAGTGAATACGGCCCCGGACAGAAAGAGAGGTAGAGAGCGACCGCAAGCCACGTGGTGGACAACCGTTGCGAAGAACCTAAAACGGGCTCTCTAATAGACGAGCAGCAACCCAACACCGACTGCCTTGGCGTCGTAAAACGAGGAGGGCTGACCCCAAATAAATGGATAAGGCACGGAAGAAAAGATTTGTATTTTGTTCTTATAGTTATGTCCATGTCATCCCCTCAGGTCTCTTGCCATCGTCCCGAGCTAAGCCGGTAGGTTCCAGAAGAGCTGGTACGTTTATCGAGGCAAGAGCCCAATGGATTATGTCATTCAGGGCAGCGTGTCTAGAAAAGCGACCTGCACTCTTTTGGCAAGATAGCCCGTGGTATCCCAATTGGTCGACTTCACTGCCACAGGGGCAACGGTGCGGAGTGCATATGCGCAGCCCTAAGCGCAGACTGATAGCAAGCCGGAGGGTATCAGGCTCCAGAAATGTGCTAGTGTTTGGCGACGGGTAAGCACGAAGCCATTCACCGGATTCTCTGGAGCTGGATGTCAACAGTCTAGCGCGCTCAAGACCAGAGCTTTCGTCAAACAGAGTGTTGTATGAAAATTTGCACAAACCATCATCCCAGCTTCTTTGAAAATTTGGACGGGCAGGGATATCCTCACCTGGGCATGCTGATGACCAAGCTGTTTTAGTTTCCTTCAAACCCGCAGTCTTATGGTTTGAGTGAAGGATTTTACCAATAAGACTAGCTGAGCTGTGGACAGAAGACAAAAAGACTGGTAAGGAGACACTAGAAAGTTTGCGGAAATTGGATTGATTGTATTCACTATTTCGTTCTCGAAAGTTCTTCGCTACTCAATTAGTAATGTAGTCGGGTCGGATGTTGGTTTTATCGATGGGTATCGATATAATAAAATAATTTAATATTTATTATTTAACATAACAGTACAATTACATTATGAGGTTGCCTAACATTCATACAAGAAATTTATTTTATTACATGTATTTAATGGCATAGGTGCTTTATATAAAAATTTTATCAAACTTTAACAACATAATTAATATAATTTTAATAATGTTTGAGACATTGCATTGACCAACCGGTTATTTCAGTGTGTAAGATTCAAAAATCGCCATGCCGGTTCCCGCCTCAAGGGCAGCACAACAAACATTTCAATTTCCACTCTAGTGCCACTGGCCAATTCACCGTTTTCGATAATTTCAAATTAATTTTATTTATAAAGATAAGTGTATTTAGGTTTTCCCCTTTGTATGGCATCTTTACCAAATCTTAAAATATATATTACTTAAAAAAATCCAAATGTGTTTTATTTCAAGGGTAATAAATAAAAAGTCAAAATAACACATTTTTAATTTTAACCCAAGTATGTAAGATGACTTTCACAATTAATTCAGTATTTCTTATTATACGTGAATTTTCGCATGGAAATTCTGAAAACATGCAACAGGTAAATATTTATTTATTTGAGATATTAATTTATGTAAAACACATTTGTTTAAAGCAAGTAGTATATTATACAGACCAATAAGGCCCTGCAGGGAATCCACATATGAGTATTTGTACCAACTAAAACCAATTCCATCAGACACCACTGGTTATTCGTACTAGCACGAACAAGCTAAAAAATACTCTTTCATGTAGGAAAAGAGTATTTCTAGTAGTATTATTATACATATTCGTACTACCGGTGCCTGACGGTTACCGGCTTTGGGTCCGACTGGTCAGTGACTGGTGTAATTATATAATTTATTTTTAAATAATACTACGCAATTCTTCTTACAGTTTTACTGAACTCCCAACAAATCTAATTTTTTCGAATTAAACAAGCAATCGGGTATCTATCGAAATCGATAATGTAATTCAAAATTCAATGTGTTCTGCACTGGTCGAGTAGCAATATATATAGACCTATGACACGATTGTCAACCTCATGAATAAAGTAATTAAATTCATAATTGCTTCGACTAAGAATACTGCCATCTATGGTCGAGTTGCGGATTTAATTTGTAAATCGAATCTAGTTTGACTTATAGATTACAAAACGTTGTAAATACTTTCTGCGATAAAACAACATAGATCCTATAAATAGAGTATGAAGGTTTATTTCCAGATGTAGGATTCGTGAGTTATGCTAGTTATGAGTAAAATTAAAACGACAAATCAAATGAATTGTTTATTTGTAGTTCATTATATGAATATCGGTTTATATGTATGAGTTTGGCGACAACGGTTCCTATAGTAATTTTGTTGCATATATGCACTTCCACCTGTTTTTTCTGTACCGTGGGTTTTACATTGTTACGTTATTCAACGAAACGAAAGCAAAGCTAATACATATAATTCGTTTAATGTTTTTGAAGCAAACGTTATAGTTATTTATTATACAAAAGAAACGATTCGAATAACTGGTTAGTCGATTCATCAAAAATAGTTTCAATTGCATTCACATCTCTATGACCGATTGTGTGAAGGTCATTTAAAGGGAGTAAAACAATGTTCACACTTTTATACTTTAAATTAAATTCCTTGTTCAAACATCAAATCCATGACTCGTAATGTCCTAAAATAATATAAAAATAATTACCTACTATACAATTATGATTTTGCTGCATGAGACTTTTTGGCACCAGTTTTCGTCATTCTCTTTTTCGAATCATATCACGGCGCCGCGCGCCGCTCCACACGGGCTTGCTTTTGAGCTTCGCTGAGGTTGTGCGACACCCAGCGCGAAACTATCCTCCTCACGCAAAGGCGCTCGTGTAGAATAAATTTGCTAATCTAATCGAATAGAACCAATCTGCAGTGTATGTTGAATCTCTTCGTATAATTACATAGGTACCTGTTTTTTTCCGGGACAGCCGTCATAGGTTCATTAATTCGTTCAGTCATTCGTTCAAAGTGACCGTATGCGCACGTTTTGGCATCGCGTTTTTTGTGACGTACTCGCGATGTAAAAATGGCGTCTAAATTAGTTAAATGTGCAAACTGTAACGTAGTTATCAATGAGCTATTGGTAATTGTTCAGAATAAAGCAGATGTGATGGATGAAGTCTCACTTGTTTAGATATGTAGCGAGAATTTCTCGGAAAGTGAAATAGTGACGGCTATAATTAATTACTGTTTGATTCAGTGTTAAATTCAAAAAGGAAAGTTCGCAAAAACAATGGAAAGACTGTTCGGGATATTGATGACATAATAAGTCTTCTTAGTCCACCAATCCTGGTACCAGTTTTTGAGGCGCGAGACCTGCAAAACTGCCACACGTGACCTTTGACCACATCGATGCGACCAAACAACTTAAAGATATGTTAGTCCTAAAAACTAATGTGCAAGCTCTGAAAACCGAGTGTGCGTCAATGGAGCAATTCCGGGAGTTGAGGATAGAAGTAGACAACTTAAGGCAAGCATCTATAGTGTGCAATAAATTTGACTTTGTCAACACGGACAAAAGCACTCGCAAAAGTTTCTGAGCAAAAATAGATCGCCCAGTATCAGCGATTATTTTCCGAAATATGTGGGTATTCAACAAAAAAATGTAACGACGCCAGATAGTTTAAAATGCGTAATGCAAACAGCTGACGTAAGGACGGCGATAGAAAAGGAACACGTTATATCATGTAGCCCTGTCTCTCTCGCACCAGGGGGCAGTAATGGCGAAGCGTCAGAGCATGTCACGGACCTATTGAATGAACTGAATGAACATTGCAATTCTCCTAGCATTGGACAAAATATCACCAACGAGGATGTAAACAATCCTAGTGCGGTTATCTCGGTTACAAAATGCATACAGAGGTGGTAACTAATGCAAGTAATAAACGCGAACAAATAGTAGGGGACGAGAAGCCGTGGAATTTTGTGGAAAAAAGGCGCAAGAAAATCACAACAGGTGGGATGACGGGCTCTTACCAGAGCCCTAACCGGGCACTGCAGACTAAACAAACACATGTACAAGATGCGTCTAAACGATACTAATGTTTGCAGGTTCTGCCACAAGGATGAGGAAACACCTATACACATCCTATGCGGCTGCGAGGCAATTCACCGCACTAGAAGCCAGTACCTAGGAGGGCACTTAATCACACCTGACGACGTTAAGGCCACTCCACCAAGACTTATAGTCGACTTCATGGTCAGACTAGAACTTGGAGATATCCTTTAAGGAAGAAAGAGGTGTCACAATAGATCTTTTAGGTCGCAGCGACTTCCGGGCTACATATCCCGGCCTCTATCCAGATACAATACAAATACGGGCACAGCCAAAGTTGACTCTAGTGGCAAATTTAAAGCGGCGCTTTTAAAAATACCGTTATATATCTCAAATGTGTGTAAAAATACGAAAGAGAGACATATTAAGACATACATATAAGATAAAACACAAGAAGATGTCGAATTTTACAAAATCTTTACGTCTCTAAAACTAACCTACACTTATTTCTTGATGATAAGTTCTGACCCGATTGAATAAGTTTCAGACGTTTCATGCGTGATAATTATAAGGCAAAAATAGGCATACTTAAGCAAACTACAAAATAAAATATGGATAAAACTTGTTACCAAAAAACTAAAATGATTAGTTTCAATTGCAAATCAGTCGAAGGAGTAAGAATTCTATGTCAATCAGCGGACATAATCGATGTACAGGAAACATGGCTGTTACCTTACGACATACCTTATCTTGGAAGCATACTTGAGGATTTCGATTATACAGGTGAATCCTCAGTCGATATATCGACTGATTTACTCAGAGGTCGTAAAAGAGCGTTTAAAGCGGTCACGGTGATCAGTTCTCTCAGTGCGCGATTAGCGGCTATTAAAGCGTCAATCAGAGATAAGTCTATCATTGTGTTCAGTGTGTATATGCCGACCGATACTTGTGAAAACCTAGTGGAATTTTCTGAATGCTCAGGTGAAATGATTGTGTTAGAAAGAGGCGTAGAATCTGTAGATATTGTAGAGAGTTCTAAGAGTTTCTAACATAATATTATAATAAACTTTCAATGTAGAATAATGTAGAACTGCTACGACTACTTTTTTAAAAACTACATTTATTATTAGGTCAGGATATCAAACTACTTTAATATCTAGATATACAACCACTTCATCAGGATGTATATAAGTCAGTGACTTGATCATCTGTTAACTCAGAATGCTAACTAAATGTGATACTTGACTACTACTACGTGACTTAAACTTCTTACCAATATGCTTGGTACTGAAAGGTAGTCTAACACAACCAGGGTGGTAAATAATACAAAGAAATAAATGGCAATTATCATATATTCTCTAACTTGTTTGGGCTGATTGTTCGGTGATCGAAACCATTCCTCATCTCCTCCGGGATGTTCTCTGTAATGTCCAGTACAATAAAAGAAGTCTGTTTATTGCAATGACGATCGTTCGCGAATTTCACCATCGTCTCGCTTTTATCACAGCCTACCAATTTAAAATCTTTTGGAATATACGTCATCAATATATTTGTGACACTGCCGTCGCCACAACCAATATCAAGGATCCTATTGTTATTCGTTTTCCATTTGAATTTCGATGCTTGTTTTTCTAAGCATATAGTAACATCTCTTTTTTGAAGACTATTGGTTTGTTGATATAGATCTGCGTTATGCATTATACCAGGTACTACTGACTTCTATACTACTTGTAGTCATACAAAAGTACTCTGTGCTTGTAGTATAAAGGCCACTGCCAGGTACGTAGGAACGATGAATCTGTGTTTAGTCGATTTTATTGTTGAGATTATTTGACGCTTATCAAAGCAAATACTGCGTTGTCCGGGCATGTGATAGTTAATCAGTAGGTATATTTTTGGTTACCTTATTCACAATATTTTTTTTTCATTTTCGCGGCAAGCCCGCGCGAATCGGTGCATGCGCGGTGCTTTCAAACATGTCGGCGCGCATGCGCGATGCATTTTTTAAAAAATACGTTTAAAGATATAAGATAAATAATAATACTTAACACTATTTTTTCTTTCTGAATTAAAAGGGAACCTAAAAGGAAAAACAAGTTTATTAACAGTGATTGCCAAATATTTAAACTTTAGCTCAATTTTTGAAGTGCATGTGTTTACTGTTTAATCTAACTATATAGGGACTAATACTAGCTGACCCGCGCAACTTCGTCTGCATAAATTTTTCCCGTTTTTGCAACATTTTTCATTGCTGCTGCTGCTCCTATTAGTCGTAGCGTGATGTTATATAGCGTTCGTCGATAAATGGGCTATCCAACAGTGAAATAATTATTCAATTCGGACCATTAGTCACTGAGATTACCGCGTTCAAACAAACAAACAAACAAACTCTTCAGCTTTATAATAAGTATAGATTATAAAAGTGAAAAGTTTGTTTGTTTTACACACTACACGTGTTTTAGACTAATAACGCGTGTTAACGCGTGATACTACGCGTTCTGACGTTTTTTCTGTACAATGTCAATCGAAATAATGCACCGATTGCACGTTTCTATGAGGACCTTATTTTTTTAAATGTGGACACTTTTTTATTATTTTTAGCATTACCTACTTTTATAAGATTTTAGATATTTCTTACACGTGCGTTGCGTAGATTCAAAATAATATTATTTGTTGTTTGTTTATAAATTTTGCATTGTGCCTACCTAATGGTACCACAAAAAAAAAAAAATCTACCATTTATAACCTACGTTGACGCACGAGGTCAATTAATTCATCAGATATTTTAAATAAAAAAATAGGTAGCGACCTGCCTATGGTCCTTCGAGCCGGATAGATGTGCAGTGCTCGGTTTCTAGTGATTTTAGCATATCGGTGCGGTTGAATATTGTCCCAACGGAAAGCTACAATCGTACTGAAGGCGAGTAGAAGGTGACTGGAGGTAAGAGCATTGAGACACCTATACATAAATCAACAAGAACTAGTACCTGTGGAGACTCCGCTCTACAGTGACCACGGTAAATATACAACTTGTATTACATAACTCAACTAACTTCAAACAACAATGGAAAAGAGCGTTGAGGAACTTATCAACGGGCAACAGCTTATTTTCGGCGCATCAAACTTGCCGTACTTTACTAAAGAAGTGTTTAGCGGCACAAAAATAATGTATGAAGAGGTTTTGCAGGACCTGTAAAAACGAAAGACAGCGTTACCGAGTTTTGCTAAAACGATGCAAGCCTTAACAAAACCAGAAAACCCACCATCTAGATTTTCACGTGGTACTTCGCCAAACGGATGAATCATCAGAAAAACGACAAGATCTTCTACGTCAGCAATACTGCAATTTCAAAACACACAAATCATTCATTACTCGCACTTTGTAGTGAACAGACGTGCGTTTTATTATTAGCATTAATTTTATACATGTTTATTAAATCAGTGACCTAGATTTCTAAACGCTTGCAATTTATAGTGATTAAGTAAATTTTATTATGACAACCGACTAAAACAAATTATGGCTACTATGGAAAGTAGCCCTCGCAGCCCTCCCAGCACACCTCAGTCGCAACAGAAGAAAGACCTCACCGTTGAAGCCTTGAGGACCAGTGATATCAAGAATTGGATGTCAACAATAGAACAATGTCTGAATGAGGTATGCCAAATTGCTGCAGACGGGAAACTGAACTCTGAACAAAAACTGAGAATCAATTCAATTGCGCGGAAGGTCGGAAATGGAGTCTCTCAGATGGCTGTGCACTGCCAGTCATTAAAGGAAAAAGCGATTTTGATCCACACTTCACTAGAATCATTAAAGGAAAACCAAGACCTAGCTGAATGCTTTAATGACTTCAAAAAATCTATCAGGGAGACCATGGAAGTAAACAGCAATAAACCAGTGACTCAACAAAGCGAGCCATCCTTTGCGGAAATGGTCAAGACCCATAACAATTATTCTCTGTACCCTAAAAATTTAAGCTCAATAGCTATTTACCCTAAATATGGTCAAAAATCTAGTGACGATACCAAATCTCTAGTCCAAAAAATTATCTGCCCAGAGACATTGAAATTGCACGTAAGAGGGCTACGTAGGACCAGCACTGAAACGAAGGACGACATAGAGAAGCTTCGAAAGTCGACTCAGCTAACCAGTTCCGGACTAAAAATGGAAGAGCCACATAAAAGAAGACCTAGAATCATAGTCATCGGGGTTCCAGTTACTTTACGTGACCAAGAAGTGTTTGACCTCATATTTGACCAAAATCTAGCCGAAAAAATGCCAAACCTAACGCGTGAGTCGTAGATGTCCTCTATGAAGTTGAGCCACAAATCAGGAAAAAAAGACGCACCAACATGCAACTTTGTACTGGAAGTGACGGACGTCCTGCCCAGTTCGGGACTTCATGTTGGTGACCAGATGCTTCAAATGTCAACAATATGGACACGCAGCTCGAACTTGTCGCGAAGCAACCTCCACTTGCAGACAGTGCGGTGAACTAGGTCACCAGGTAAATGAGTGCACTAAGAAAACTGACTCACCAAAATGTGCAACATGAGTACGCTTCAAAAAACCGAGCGATCACAAAACAGGTGACTCAGAATGTCCGGCGAAAAAGATTGCTGAATCGAGATATATAAATAGCATAGATTATAATGAGGACACCTAAAAGCGTCATAATGTTACTCTAACATTGTAAATTATTCTAAATTAAATTTTATTTGTTACCTACCTATACATATTTTACTTGATAAATATTGATAAAAATTCATAACAAGTGCCCTTAACGCCTGTGGCACAGGTTTACTTTAGTACAGCCACCCTATTATTATCCCTATTTAAGATACTTTTCTTTATGAACTAAATATAATATATACATTTGTAATTATCACAATTTAATATGTTTAACAGTCGTCTGATTGCCATAGTACAGGCTCTGCCTAGTATGGGATCAGATGACCACGTATGTTGTACCAAAATATTATTATTAGTTTTTGTTGTATCTGCTGTCTAATTTTATGTATATGTTATTTTTTTTTGTAAAAGGTTTTTCGTAATAAATTTATTATTATTATTATTAAAAGATTCGAGAGTATTGTGGATTAAATTGATCCTGATATGACCATCAAATGGAAAAGTGGGAGCTAGAAGATCACCTTATTTATCAAACTTAAAACTAGATGGGAGCATATAGAATAAACTAATTGGGAACTGGACTACATATTGGTTGAGGATTCGGATTACCGGAACAAATATGAGGCGGCTGAAAATGTTTTTGATGAGTTGCGTAGAAAACTTCAACACAGCATTTGGAACAATGTACATTACGAGAAGACGACGCCAAAAATTGTGATTCCCGACTTTCACGGCAATTACAACCACTGGCTAACTTTTAATGATCTATTTATCACTGTCACTCTCAAAAGCGCAAAAAATGCATCATCTGAAAACAACACTCAAAGGCGAGGCTGAGAAACTGGTACAGCACCTACATATAAGCGCGGACAACAATAACTCTTGTTGGGAGATAATCACTCATCGCTACAACAACAAACGACTTCTTTGTACGTACTACTTGAATACGTTATTGAACCAACCTACGATTCAGCAAGCAAACGCTGTTAGTATAAGCTAACGAACTATTGGCATTTATTCAAAATGCTATCGATACTATGGACAAAATCAGTACGTTACGTTTGCATTTGAGGTGCCGGTAGTGGGGCAGTGAGTCTAGTTCGGCAGTTTTGATCGAGCGGTCGTGGCCAAGGCACGTCTTCCGATAGACGTCGCTTTTTTATGGTCGTGTGTGCAAAAGTGTTAGTGTGGTTATTTGTGTAATCGAAATGATTAGAACAGTTGGCGGACTTAATAATCATCTAACGAAATACTCACCTACAGAACTTTATGTTAGGGATTCGCGTTCAGTTGATAGGTATGTCTAGATTAAACTCAGAAGTTCATGGTTAGAAGGAACGTTTAGATCTCGACACTATATGGCAACAGGCGTCGGATAATATTGAAAAGGCTGCAATATCTGAAGTAAGTCGTTTTAATAAAGGAAAAGGTTTTCAAGTGGTGAATCGTGTTTCTGAAAAAATTGTGAACGATGATATCAAACTAAATTGGATAGGAAGTTTAGGAGTCCATTCGTTACAACGACGGTATTAGATAACAATAGGTACGAACTACAGAGTTTGAGTGGTTCTCATCGAGTATATACTCGTAAGTATGTGCACGAGAATTTACGCTCAGTACCTCAGGGACACGATGGGTTGTTAGAAATTACGAGCAAGATTGCTCGTAATTTCTAACAACCCATCGTGTCCCTGAGGTGTTGAGTAATGAGGAGGCCGAAACGGCGCCTGATGATGTAGTAAATGTACCTGACCCGACTGACATATCAATTTCCCAAGATTATGACACCTTGACCGTGTGTTTGGACGAACAAAATTCAGGATTCAGTCAAGCGAACCCGTCGTCGCAGGTGTGTTCTACGCCATTGTTCATTATATTAGTCGATCCTGTATGGCACTTTTTATGGAAGTTCATAAAGGTGATGTCATCCAGATGGTTTCAGTTAGTCGAGCCTGGTCAAGTGGTGTCGTCCGGGAAACACCTGAAAAGGTTGGTTGAAAGGATGCACTAGCTTGGTCCAGATGGAAATTGTGAGTTTGTCGAGCCTGGTCAAGTAGTGCCGTCCGGGCCACACCTGAAAAGGTTGGTTGAAGGGATGCACTAGCTTGGTTCAGATGGAAATTGTGAGTTTGTCGAGCCTGGTCAAGTAGTGCCGTCCAGGCCACACCTGAAAAGGTTGGTTGAAGGGATGCACTAGCTTGGTCCAGATGGAAATTGTGAGTTTGTCGAGCCTGGTCAAGTAGTGCCGTCCAGGCCACACCTGAAACGGTTGGTTGAAGGGATGCACTAGCTTGGTCCAGATGGAAATTGTGAGTTTGTCGAGCCTGGTCAAGTAGTGTCGTCCGGGCCACACCTGAAAAGGTTGGTTGAAGGGATGAACTAGCTTGGTCCAGATGGAATATGTGTGGTTGACTGGTTGGAAGGACAGAGTCGTCCGGGCCATTACTAGGTGGATTGGTTGAATGGATGCTCTCGTCCGGTCCAAGTCATTGCGAGTGCGAAAATGTGAGCTATGGTTTCCTTGAGTTGGTTACCTGGAAAATTCATGGTAAGTTGTTAGGACATTGTCGTCCGAGTCAGACCCAAGATGGGTTGGTTGAAGGAAAGCACTCGTCCAGTCCAGGTCATCTGAGGTAAGATCAAATTCCAAGATTTTGAAGTTTCTGCATTAGTGATATTGATGATGACAAAGTTTAATAGGATGGACGAGCGGATGAGTGAGTGATCGATTTCCTTTTGATTCCAGAGACCTATAGACGCCCGAGGACGGTCGTATGTCAGTCCGGCCGTGACGGCACCTTACAGAAATGTCAGTGTTAAGAGTGACGTGAGCTGTCAATGTCACTCTAGCGGAGCGTCGTGTCGATGGTAGCAGGGCGGCCATCTTAAAAAGTACACTTTTGTAGGAACCGCCGCGAGTGCACCACGTCTGCGACGAATCGCTATCTATCGGGTTAATCCGTGTAGATTATAACTTAGTTAGTGTTTATTGTAAAGCCTGCAATTACCGTGTGATTATCTGCGACATTATTTTGTGTAAAATTATAATCATTTGGAAAAGTGTAACGGTTTTATATAAATATCCGAAATAGTTTAAATTGTAAAGCAAGTTAAAAAGACGTTGTAGCCGAAGTGAATAGTTGTTTCTATTACTCGACCACGTGCCTACGATGAATCCTGACGAAGGCCCTCCTGCGCTTATAGATGTATTGTAATGTTAATTGTTGTTATTTTATCATTGACATGTTAAATATTAATATAATGCATACTGAATTATCTAATGTTTAAAATATGTATCTAGGTCTACTATTATATAGAAGCACTCCAACAAATAGATTGACAGTAGATTATGGAGACACATATTACCACTGTAACACCTTACCTTTTACCCATTTTCGCAAATAAAAAGATTGATTGAAAAAAAAATCAGTAAGGCATAGAAGATCGAGACTTACGACTAATAATCGAGTGGAAACTTCGAAGACAGACCTCCATGAAGTGACATATCCACATTCAGCCCTATAACGAAGGCGTACTGGGACGTCCTATACGGACTCACTTAAGGGCGATGACCTGCAGACCATGCAGATGGTTATCCTGCGAAGCAAAATGGCTTCATTATTGAAACTCTGGCCATCTCAGCGTTAAGAAGACTCTAGTAAAGGTGAGAGAGCGCTTCTACTGGGTATGCTGCAGAGACGACATCGAGAAATGGTGCAGAAAGTGCTCAACATGTGCTTCGCTTAAGGGACCACGCACATGATCGATAGGGAAACTACAACTTTATAACGTTGGAGTTCCCTGGAAAAGAATCACCATAGACGTAGCTGGGCCATTTCCACCAACCAAAAAAGGAAACCGTTTCACAAAAGTGGTTCAAGACTTTTTTAACAAAATGGCCGGAGGTGTTTGTTACACTTAATCAAGAAGCTAAGACTGTGGCGAAGAAGCTGGTGGAAGGAGTAGTGAGCCGGTTGGGTGCACCATTAGAATAACACAGCGATCAAGTAGGAAATTTCGAGTCAGCACTTTTCCAAGAAATGTGCCAACTACTCGGGAATGCTGCTACCCCTCCTCCGGTGTGAAATCCCTTAGTCGCCTTGACACACCCACAAGTGACAATTATATTGACATTGTAGATAAAATATAAAATCAAATTGAAGTGGCCAGTACATATCGGACACTTAAAAGTAGATTTTATTTCAACAAAAGGGTATTTTACTCTATACGAGAAAAAATCTATTTAAAGATTTTTTCTCGTATAGAGTAAAATACCCTTTTGTTTATTTTTCACTTAGTAAATAAACGCAAAAAAACACAGCGCTTTACGCATAAAAAGTTAGGATTTTACGTTTTCATAAAAGTGAACAGTGATCATATAAATAGGTAGTTAAGAGATTATAATAAATCAAAAAGGAAATCATTCTCTGGTTTAGGATGATAGATATTATCTCAATCGGACAAACAAAAATGTAAGCACTCAATCGCGTTGTACTCAACGAGTCTGTGGAGGATTTTACTCTGAATGCATCATTGACATAGAGAACAGGACTGCGCCATAACCTCACAAAATTGACCACCTCTAGAAAGAGACAACGCTACTTTGTGGACAATACCTGTCAAAGGCCGCACGAGTTTTTTCTCTCTTTTACGCTTTGGTGTCTTTAATTTTTACTTTTTATAGTTAAAGTTTAGAAACGTGCCGCATTAATGGGGGGAGTAGGGGGTGGGGGAGATGGAGGGGGAAGGGGACCACATCCCCCCTCACACTTTTAGCCGGGGAATTTTTAAAGTTTGTCATAAATGTCATAATTAGGTTGAGGGTTGCGGGGGAGTTGAAACGGGGAGACACCTTAAAATTTTTGTTTCTACTAGGAGTCACGGCTAACCTAACCTAACTTAACCGAATCGATTTAGTGCAATGGGGGCGGGGGGGAGTAGAGGTGGGGAAGACACATCCTCCCTTACCCCCTTTGCCAGACACACGTAGCTTGTTTACGAATTTTTAGACTTGGTATAAATGTCACTAATAACATGGATTATGGAGGCGTTGAGTGTTATGGCACTCGGCGGCCGCTGCCGAGAGCCAGAAACAAATGCGTAGGTGGTTACAGTTCTAACCTAACCTAATTGAATCGATTTCGTGCAGGTTCATTTGGATTAAAGTCCACTCAAGCAATGTTCACACCACATGACGACACGGACATAGATTATGCAATTACTTACATAGAAAAACAAACAAAGAAATTCGGTGCGCGTGAAATCTAACATTGTTGGTTTGTATCACGATTGTACTCCTTCATCGTGTTTGTTTCATTATGTGAAACACATATACAACATATATTTCATTTTATTGTACTATTTCTAGCACTTTTTGGTTAAAACAGATTCCGTGGACATCAGTTTTCATGGACACCTCAACATTACACATCAATTAATAAAATGGCATAGTGTTATGTAATGACGACAGTTTTCATTCGGGATAAGGCATTTTGTAAAACGTACGCCGCGCCGTTTGTAACGCCTTCGTACATTTTTTAACCAATGTGACGTATTTTACTATAAATAAGTCATTAACTTGGTAAACAGTTTGCTTCGTGAGTTTAGTGATGGTTTTGGACGTGAAGAGTTACGTTCCTAACCTCAAAAAAATATTAACTTTAATTTCTATTTAAAATAGAAAGTACGCGTCTCCGGCAAGCAAAAAACTGTTGTGGGGGTTTCAAAAGAACCCCCAGAATCCCCTTGTGTCCTTGGAATCTTTATAGCGATGCGGCACGTTTCTAAACCTAACCCTAGTACATTAATACCTCAATGTCTGTTGGTCTGAATGCTGATTTGCGAAAGTGACATTTTGCGAACCGGGAGGGTCGTGATTAGATATTGATGATGGTAGAGTGATTTGAATTTACATTAGGACAGACTTTGGAAAATTATTAAATAATTATAGACAACGTAAAACATTAATTATATTTCGTTACTTTTATCCGTTAATGCATTTAGTGTATCATTATTATTGAATTTATACGTAAGTAAATTACATGAGGACTAGAGGCACCACAGGGGTAAACACATTCTCTTGTAAAAGATAATGAATAGAAAAGAAGTTTTTGATAAGGAAATTAATGCATCATATCTTTAATATGACTAATGACTTGGTGACCCTGACTGATAAGCCGGAGGTCGTGGGTTTGATCCCCACACAGGATAAAATTTTGTGTAATGAGCACGATGGTTTTTTCTGGCTGGGTATAATTCATCTATAACTAGCTGCCTGCTGTTTTTTTTATTTTCTACAGAGCTTGTCCTGACAATAACGAATACAACAAAGAAGAATTAACCAATTTGGTACAGTCGATCTGAATCTCTTCCCGTGGGTGTGTCAAGGCGACTAAGGGATTTCACACGGGAGGAGGGGCAGCAGCGTCAAACGTCGTCGGCAAACGTGGCGAATATTGCAAATACCCCAGAATCTATAATAAGTAGGTTCTACTGGGGAGACCCGTGCTCAGTAGTGGGTATATATGGGTTGATATGATAATTGAAACCGTAGTAATTAAATAGTTTCGTAGCTCGCCGACATCATAATTACGGGCGTAGCGCTTGCGCAAATTCTGTACCGTATTTCCTTGCATTGGCATTTATATTATCTGTGTAAGAAATAATCTTTAAATTATGAACATAATCTCGGGTTTTAATTAAAACAAAACAGAAAAAGTACATGAATTTACTGAATTAAACCCAACATCCAGTTGTTTATAGCTAGATTCTACTTTTGCAGTCAGTATTTCAGTCGTTGATAGATATAGTTTAATTGTTTACACCATAACAAGGTCGTTGAGAATAAGTTGAGAGATTGAGTTTTAACTCATACCTACACATTTTCCCTTTATACAGGCTTTCAATTTTGCATCAATACGATGAAGACTTAGAACTCTTATATCCGTGAGATTTCGTTATTTACGATATTCTCGAGTTTTATTCCGCTGAAGATTTAGCTCCCCAGGTTTTCATTTTAATACCTAGTAAATCAACACAAGCTTGTAGATTTATATTTGACAAAACGATTGCAAACGACTACGAATTTACGCATCATTACGTTAATCTGCCAAAAATGCCTATAAAAGCTTTAACTTCGTAAGCTGACATGTACCTATTTATTAAAATATATATATATTACGGGTCTTAATCGCGTGAATAATTTAAGGTAAAATACCTTGTTTGGAATCCCGTGACCACGGCCGTTGCAATACGGTCGAAACGTCGGGCAATAAACAAGGTATTTTACCTTAAATTATTCACGCGATTAAGACCCGTAATATATATATTTTAATAATGTGTACAAATCGCGAAAGTTTATCAACATTTATGTACCTATTTGTTTTAATACTAATATTTATAAGTTTATTTCCAGGAAAATTTACAAAACACATCACAGTATCATTGTTTAAAATTATTATTCTATACAGCAAGTACTTAAGATATATGTGATCTTTGTCGTGACTCCTTGCACTAGGCTAAGCCTGTACCGCATTAGTACTCACTCACTCTCGTTTTGTAACTACACACATCAAAAGTGTCTAGGGATCAACATATATTTTTGCAATAACTTTTCTCCTGATTGATTTTTTTTTTTTTATTTCTTTAAGGATTCATCAAATAAAGTGTTTTCGTTTGTCACAGTAACGATAAACCAAGTCACCTTTGCATTAATAAAGAAATTTGCCATTTTCCTAATAAAGGGATTTTTGACATTTGAACCACTAACATTAAAGTTCGAAAAAAAGACTGAAATAACAGTTTTCTTTAAAATTTTATTGGGTAACTTAAACAATTAATAATCCGTGTTTCTACCGCGAACACTAACAACACAAGAACATCGGTTTGGCATACTCAAAATGAGTTCATCCAAATCACGCTGTGGAATGGCCGCCCATGTTCGTTGCAACAACAAAAAAAGGTCTTCTTGCGACTGGATACACTCCATATTCGGCAGAGCTCTTCTCTGTAGCATATCCCATGCATGCTCAATCGGGTTCAAGTCTGGCGACTGAGCAGGCCAGGGCAGGACATTGATGTTAGCTGCGGCGAGAGTCTGTCTTACAACTCTTGCGGTGTGCGGTCGTGCATTATCATGCATTAACTGAAATAAGGGACCGATTTGCACTTGTAGAGGAACGATGACGTCTGATACAATCGTCTCAGCATAAATTTGAGCGTTGAGGTTGCCTCTGATCCAAATCAACTCAGTTCTTCCGCCGATCCAAATACCCGCCCATACCATGATGGTTCCACCACTATAAGGATGGACTTCCTGGCACGATTTTAATCGCTGTTGGCGTCCAGGGGTTCTCCAGTGTCGTATACGTCTTGTATCCGGTCTCATACCAAAACGAGACTCATCAGAAAAGCACACGAAACGCAATGGCGTTTCGTGTGCTTTTCTGTGTGCTGTTCTGTGTGTTTGTGAAGAACAATGGTTCTTCTGCCCAATTTCTGTGTTCAAGAGCCCATTGATATCGAATCCTACGATTGTGCATTGCTATAGGTGGTACCCGTAGCGGTCTTCGGGAATGAAGGTTCACTTCATGCAAGCGGTTTCTGACTGTTTGGTCGCTAATTAAGTTCCCTGAAGAGTGATGAAGCCTCACGGCTAACATCATGGCGGTTATTGTTGGACCTCTTCGAGTTAAGATTTGAATGTATCGGCCTTGTCTCCGTGTGGTGCAGCGATACCGTCCTCCATGGCGCTCAGCCACGGTACCAGTGCTTCGGTAACGTGTCCAAAGTCGACTGATAACACTCTGACTTGTATTCAGAGCTAAAGCCACAGTACGTTGCCGGGAACCAGCTTCTATCATTCCCACGGCTCTGAGCATTTCTTCCCTGCTTAAATGACGTCGCCGCTCCATAATAACGTTGGTTTTAATCAGTAGTAGGGAAACAGTAGCACTAATAATGTCTTCAATGCGTTGTATGTTTTTATAGGGAAAATATTGACAGCTGATTTTTATCTTTTACTCGAATTTGATTCACAGTTCCTGATTCAAATTATGAAATGCACCAAAAAGGATCCATATAAATTTATAAAATCATAAATTTATTACAAAGCCACATCTCAATCTCAAGAAATCCGCATAAAAATGCTTGATCCCTAGACACTTTTGATGTGTGTATATTACACTTTAATGTGATTGACAGACTAATGTGAATGACAGACTAATGTCAATCAGTCTGTAGTATTAGCTCCTGTGCCATGGACAACACGTTAAGCCAAACGTTCTACGCCTACACACCCTTCGGTCAAAATTGACAGCGATCGTGTGCTATAATATGTAATCTATAACACACAACGTAAAAAACCTACATGATAAGTCATCCAATCACATCCAAATGCTATTATTGATCTCTGACTTTCGACCTATTGAGATACTTTAGGTAAAAAGCAGCCCGAAAATGTTAGTATCAGTTCATAAAACAATTAAATAAATTTTAAAATTAAATTCAAAGTTTTCAGTTTTTTTAATCTGTTTTATAACACCATGAATGATGCCATGTCACTACGTCATACGACTGTGTAAATCTTAGACATATAGAACAGGACTGCGTCATAACTTCACAAAATTTACCACCGTTACTTTGTGGACCTGTCAAAGGCTGCACAAGTTTTTTATCTCTTTCACGTTTTGCAGTAAATTTTTACTTTTTAATTAAAAAGGATGGCGCAGTTCATAACCTCACAAAATTGACCCCCTCTAGAAATAGACAACGCTACTTTGTGGACAATACCTATGAGGATGAATTAAAGAAGTTGTTACAATTTTAAGAATTTAATTCACTATTTATATACTTTAGCTGTAAGTTTTAGGCAATTGTTTCTAAATATTGTGTTCTCAGGGTCTCTAGTTGAGTGGATGTGCTCTGAGATGGTCTGACGAAGTCGGTTTGGTGGTGAAGTGTCACCACCAAACCGACTTCGTCAGACCATCTCAGGGCACATCCGCCGCAACAATTTCGGTCTCTTTCTCAGCAAGCCGCTTGCTGAGAAAGAGACCGCGCTAGTCGCAGCGACCGGGCTAGTCCTTGAACAGCAGAAGGTGTTGAGCCGGACGCAGGGACATTGGGAAAAGAAAAAAGGTCTTAGTAATTTGTTTACCGCCTGTCGGTCAGCCGATAAGATAAATTAATCTGAAGTCATCGTTTTGGTATTAGACGCTTGAGATGAAGGTTTGAAATCCACATCTGGATTGAATATCCAGCAATTTTGTACTGTCAATGATGAGTAACGGCTGCACTCACCTTTTATAAGTGTTTTCTAAGATGTACTGGTTAATATTTATGAAGATTTAATTTTGTACGCTGCGATAATGCAGATCGAAACAAGATAAAGTAAAAAAGAAATAAAATCAAGATGGCGTAACGCATAGACTTTCGACACCTTGGATAATTAGTATGATGTTTTTAGTCCAGGCTTCATTACCAAGATTATTTAATTCATTTTAATTGACACAAATTTATAATTGCTATTGTAGGTGCAATTATTTATTTTTAAAGCTGTCACAGTGTGACACAAGTTTGTTCTTATAATGGGGAATGGTTTGGATACCTTGTAAATATGTTTTATCAATTTAGTCTGGTTAGTCTAATGGCAAATCATACTAAATTATCATAATACTAAATTTCAAACGCAAAGTATATGGATGAACATAATCTCAAGCCATCCTTGTGGATTAAGCATAGTTATTAACGCTGAAACGAATAAAATCTAATGCCATCAAAATAATACTGTTAAAAACGCGATTTGTTTGAACGCGATAACCTCAGGAACTACTGGTCCGAATTGATGATTTTTTCCATTTATCGAGGAAGGCTATAGGCTTTGTAACATCAAGCTACGACCAATAGGAGCAGAGCAGCAATGAAAAAATGTTGCAAAAACGGGGAAAATTGAGCTAGTTATAAATATTATTCTTACACTGATATGTATGGAGACCCTTTGTTGTACTATATTGAGAAACCTTTTGCGAAATGATTGCGAATTTACTATTTCTACAAAGGATTTTCAATCTCAAACAGATTTCATTTGAACATGCGGATGAGAGAGAGAGTGGCTTAGCTGATAAAAACTTACAAGATCACTAGGCCTACTCTCTTTCTTTAAAACGAAATTCGTGAATTTTCGTTTACTTAAATTTCTCAAGTTTACAGGGACTATTCTAATCAATTTTCGAGAAAGCACAAGAAGTTCGAACCCATGGAAGATTTTCTGGAACGAGTGGATAAAATAGATGTTCCTGGCTCTGTATACTACCACCTCATTTTTGATCGAAACTTCGTTTTCATTGAATTAGAGTAAGCCTCCAGTACTACATGAGAAGATTAAAAAGTCGTGTATCGATTTTGTTGCTCCGTGGGGCGTTTATGTTGTGGACTGTTTAGTAGCTGCCACTACTTTCTTCGTAGAGCTCATGAGTGTGTACTTCAATAAGCATCGTTTCAGAAATTAAAATTTTGTAAAACTATTAAACACTTACAA
This sequence comes from Herminia tarsipennalis, assembly GCA_945859575.2. Taxonomy (NCBI): domain Eukaryota; kingdom Metazoa; phylum Arthropoda; class Insecta; order Lepidoptera; family Erebidae; genus Herminia; species Herminia tarsipennalis. The sequence goes on along the minus strand of OX243834.2, from coordinate 22,383,507 downwards.
ACTTTTCATCCACAGATAAAATAAGGTTCCAACAGTCACCAGTTTCTCATTATAATAAATTATAACTCTAACAAACCTACACTGACTGATAAAAAAATATAATAATATGCCATTATGAAAAATAATATGATCCTATCCTAATTAACGTCAGATATTCGTCAAGATATAGATAATGTATACTGTGGGTGCATAACGTAAAGCTTTTTCTAACTTCATAATCCGATGTTATTTTTGAAATGTTAGTCGTAATTTTGATTATTGTCATTTCCCAGTATTCCACTGGGAGCTGTCACGTAATACCAACTATGACTCCAACATACAGTGAAGATTTAGTCAATTGTGTGACAGAAATAGTGACAAAATACTTTGCATCACAAAAAGTGCTCACTTATGTGGGAAATAAAATTGAGGATAATGAATTTCTTAAAGCTGCTCAAGCTCTGAACACCGTAATGGTAACTAAAAAATTCACATACAAATTGAATGTACCTTACCAGGGATATCTAATGTCTGCAAGTAATTATACAGAAGTTAATAAACTTGTTCCACTTCTAAAGAAAGAATGGACTTGGGATTCGCAAGCACATTTTTTAATCATCGTTAGGTTTCTTGAATACTCTCAACTTGGACATATATTCAATAAATTACTAAAACTGCACGTAAATAATGTAATAGTTATCAACGGGACTGCTGATGCAGATCTATATACATACAATCCGTTTGATAACTATGGCTGCGGAAAACGTTATGACTCCATCATCACGTATGGAAAATGTTCACAAGCAAAAACTCAAAATCTGTTTCCAGACAAATATGTGACCTTGTTGCAAAATTGCACTTTTACCCTATCAGTACCACATAGACCACCATACGCTATACATCCTGCAAACGTGGCTATTTCGTCCATATCTCTGGCTTATGGAATAGAACCATACTTGTTACGATTAGTTGGCGAGATTTGTGGGTTTACAATGAATATAATTTTCGATGACAAAAATAGTAACTTATTTTCTAATGTTTCTACTGACATGGTGGCGGACGGGGTATTAAAAACATTACAAGATTTCAGAGCTGATATTGTCACGGGAGGGATGCTGCTGACACCTGCTCGTGCTTACGCTTTCAACTACATATACGAATTTCTACCTTACATTGATGAAATACGATTTGCAGTTAAAGAAGCAGAATTAGTAGCAACTTGGAAGAATGTATATTTAGAATTTGACTCTACGGTGTGGATGCTTATCGTGCTTTCTATTATCATATATTCTATGGTAATGATAGTGCTTCTGCATGAGGAAGACAAGAGCAGAGTAGTGTTGAAGCTTTTACAAAACTTAGTGCTCCATGGGTGTAAAATCAAATGTGAATCAACAGTGAAATTTGTGTTCATTGCGTGGGTTTGGTTTGCGTACCTAATTAATGCTTTTTATCAGTCCAGCCTCTTTAGTCTTACAACGAATCCCGCTAGCGAGAAACAAATATCAACAGAAGAAGAAATTATGGAACAAAAATTGACGCCATGTTTCAGTGACATTATGCATAATTACTACCTGGAGGCTTCAGAACTGGATTCATACCATGCAACGCCAGGATGTCAAACTACGAAAGAGAGCGTAAAAAGGGTATTTGAAAGTGATGACTATTTCAGCCTTGTTCTTTATGGAGAGTACAAATACAACGTGCATAATTACTTTGGTGAGAACGGACACCATTATGTTTATACTTTAGCGAAACCTTATTCTAAGGTTATTTATAGCACATACTTTTATAAAGGGTTTCCTTTAATGGATGAGTTGCGTTTAAGTGCACTTCGAATGAGGGAAATAGGTTTAGTGACTAAAGCCATCGAAGACATGGATCACTTGAAAACAACTAAACATGGTTTTCGTTCAAAAGATCACAATCCTCGTTTCGCTATGCCATGGTGTGTTTATATTTTGGGCGGTATTGTTGCAACTATTGCGCTAATTTTGGAAATGTTATCAATCCATAAGTATTAAAATAGAAATACCTATCATGTTTTTGTATTTTTTTTTATATCTACATCAACTTATTCGTATCTAAAATTCGCCTATCGAGACATACAGAATATATAAATAAAATTAAGGCAAATATAATAATGTAATAAATAACGGTTACATACAGTCTACAGTCAGCCGCGTTTTAAATGCGTTTCTGCAGCAGAAAGTGGACGTGATGGATGACATAGTTGCAGCCAAGCGGCTACTTTACGGCGTTCTGAATAAAACCGCCCAGATGGAGTCCCATCGTCGCGATGGGTCTAGCGGAAGTCATCACGCTGCTGAAGGAGACCGATCCTGACGACGTGTCTAAGTTTGTGGCGAAGGACCTGAACAAGCCCCCTCCCGTCACCCTCGACCACGTCGACGTCACCAGCCTGCTGAAAGACATAGTCTTTCTAAAGGCGAGCTTCGCGAATGTGCAGCGAAAGTATAATGCTTCCGAAGCCAACGTTGAAAATCTGTATATATCGCCCGCATAGTGACCCCGCCCGCACGCCCCGCAAGCCTGCGCCCGTGCCTGCGGTTGTTACCTGCAGCGCTGCTAAGGTCAGCCGCCCCGTTGTACAACAGAAACGGGAGATGAAGATGAAGACCAGCGAGAGCGTACCCACAGCACCTGCTAAAGGGCAAATGGATGTAGAGACCAATCAGACATTCCAAATGTGATTTTCCAACTTCAATATAAATAATGTCACATATTATAAGTGGAATGCATCAGATTGTTTTACATACAGCACTAGTTAATGATACTATTGTCGAACAAAAATAATCTGTGTTGATCTTCAACTTTCCACACTGCGTAGGTAGGTACACTTCACGTCGAGTCTGGTTGACCCAAACATTGCACAGACCACTTTAATTTTAGGACATCTCTGAGTTCTGTATATTAAATCTTCTCTCTCAATTCCAAGCTGTGATCAATGTTTTGAAAAACAATAATAAGCATGTATTATTAAATCTTTGGTCACACATCGCATTTCACTCGATTTTTGCGTTTATTTTGTTGCCACACCATATTTAGTTAGTTAATAATTTAAAGTCACTAAACACGCATTATTCGTCATTAATAATTGAAACTAAAATACGCAAAATTGTAAATGGTCTAACTTTCAAATTGTTAAGTTTTTGACATTTTAAGGTTATTACCATAGTTAAACTAGGGTGATCGAAAGACTAATCTATAGAACAAAGAAGATCATCGATTAAGCGATGAACCTCGTTTTGTAATAAAGATTTAATAAAGATTTGAGATCCATGGTTTAAACCAGGATTTTCGTCAAACCAGGTTTAGTCCAGCTTTTGGAATAAGGCGGTATGTGTCTCGTTTGCATCACACCACAAAGGCAGAGGAACTTGCGGAGTACCTCCAGATCAAGACGAAGTGGACCTTGAGGGTGAAGAAGTTGGAGTCGCGCCATGAGTTAACTTCAAATCATTCATGGTGCGAGTTCCCAGTCTTTGTTGCCTCTGTGGCGCGGTGGGAGTGTATCCGACTGCTACGCAAGAGGTCGTGGGTTCGATCCCCACTCCAGGATAAAACTTTGTGTGATGAGCACGATGGTTTATTCTGTTTCTAGGTCTTATTTATCTAATAATAATAATATTATCAGTTGTCTGGTTTCCTTAGTACAAGCTTTGCTTAGTTTGGGATCAGATAGCGTTGTGTGAGTTGTCCCGAGATATTATTATTATTATCTGTCCATCTTTATGAAGGAGGACTTATGGCCGAAGGGTGTCGAGTACCGACGTTTTCTATAAAGGTTACGTGACACGACGCAGCGAAACTTGACGCCGCTGTATCAATCCCAGTGTCGTGTATAATTTTAATTAAAAAAAAAATGTATTAGTTTATCGTCTTTTATGTTTCGTATAGTTTAAAATATGTATTTGTATGATATGGACCTCAGTAGCCTGAAATAAATGGTTATTATTATTATTATTATATCGACATCATGCTAAATTTTATTTTTAGTACTGTGTATTTATTTCCTATTAACACAAGAAAAAAACATAATTGAATCTATCAAAATATACTTAAGATGTTAACAATTTACTCATAAACGAGGGCAAGACTAAATGTATTCGATTTATAACACCTAACGTGAAACCAGTAAAAACAGTTATTAAATAAACGAAGATGAGTTGAACCCTGTAAAGACCACAAAGTTTTTAGGAATGACTCTAGATTCTAAGCTTCATTGGGGCCCACATATAATATAAGTGAATTGTCTAATAGACTCAGTTCTGCACCATACGCAGTTAGAAAAATTTGTCAGCTAATAGACGTTAAAACAGTGCGATTAGTTTATTTTAGTTACTTTCATAGTATAATGTCGTACGGTATTCTACTGTGGGGGAATGCTGCCGACGTTCAAACCATTTTCGTTTTGCAGAAGAGGGCTATTCGATCAATTTACGATCTTAGTAGTAGACACTCACTTAGAGAAAAATTAAGGAAATCAATATCATGACTGTTGCATGTCAGTATATCTATGAAAACCTTATAAATGTTCACAAAAATATTGATAGTGTCTGTATGAAATGTGATATACATAATATTAACACGTGGAACAAACATAAACTTGTTGTACCAGCGTCAAGGTTACAAAAAGTAAACAAATCATTTCGGAGCCAATGCCAATGTTTCTACAATAAAATCCCTAGCGATATTCAAAAATTAAGTCGTAATAAATTTTAGTGTACCATTTAGAAAAAAATGTGTATGAAAAGTTACTACTCAATAATTGATTATATGGAAGACAAAAACGCTTGGGATTGAACTGCTTTCTCTCACAGGTAGCTAAGAAGTGAAGTATTCTGTTTGCTGAATACGTTTATATATACTTGTTTTAAAGTTACTTATAGTATTTTTATTTAGTTATACTTAATTTATAAACGATTACACTCACCAAACACTCTGGTTCATTCAGTAAAATTTATTTTTGTTAACTTCATTTTTTTTGCAAAGAATCATAATTTTATATTTTTTTAGTATGTATTAATTTGACGTTTTCAAATAATCATTAACCTGATTTTACGAAATGAAGATATTTGAGTTTGAGTTTGAGTGTGAGTTTGATACTTTGTAACATTATGAAAATATATATATATATTACGGGTCTTAATCGTGTAAACAATTTAAGGTTAAATATATATATATATTCATCAAATCACATTGCAATATATTGTATTTTCGAGATTCGAGACTGCTACCCTACAGTCCCGGGAATAACGAAACTTTCGAGACTCAAGTTAAACAGTCACCCTTATTCATAAACCTACCAATCCGACAGTCCTTTTTTATTCCGGTTTTGAGGCAACAGCGTCGAGGTCCAAGCATATTTTAGGAATCATTTTTCTTGATTTCAAATTTAACCTAGAGCCTCTTTCCAGAGCATTTTTCTATCAGTTCTTGAACTATCTTTGTACTTAGTACATTCTTAAGCCTTTATAGTACATTTCAAGTGCCAGGTGATACTCTAATATTGGTCGGTGCTTCTAGTGAGTGAATGAGTGAATGGTATCTTCAACAATTGCTGGCAGTGTCAATTGATGCGCAGCCATTTCTCCATTATATGGAGAAATGGTTGCGCCGTTATGTGTCTGTGTTTAGAACACCATTTTTGGTGGAATATATCCCCCTTATTAATAATAAAGTTTAAGAGCATATTATTTCATTCCATTTTCAAAACTGAATAGATGGTAGCTAATTTATTGGTTTATTATGACCATAATATATAATACATAATAAACCATTAGTGTTTTTCATAGCTGTCTAAAAATATAGTAATGTTGCTATCGTAACTCAAAACACAACCCTGTGTAGTTCTCTAATATGAACTTTACATTTGGAGCTTCCAAACTTTTTTTTCAAACTGATGTTTTTCAAACAAAGAAACTTGAGTTTAAGTATGCGCAGCACTCACCTGTAACTTACGACTTACGCGACATAAGTGTATGGCGAATTTATCAGAGAATAGCATTTACTCCAGTTCTCTCATTGTATTTCTTGTAAATTCGACTTTCACGAAGTGACTGGTTGGCTGTCATGTCAGAATCACGATAAAATGGAGCCGCCTACTCTTCACCGTCATTTTTTTAAGGTTTACTTAGGCGGCCCTTCGCTATCTTAACACTTAATTTGCTAAAACAAATTTCATTTTTTTTTTTTTTCTCATTTATCCTCAAAGCTGAGGGTCGTGGTCTCTAAGAAGAAAGTTTTCCTTGACCATTAATCGCCAGCCCACCCTGTCCTAGGCAAGGCGGATGGCATCGCAGATCGAGGTGTTTAAAGCAGAGCGAATCTGGTCCGTTCAGCGCATTGGGATCCTATCTCTAAGCTTTTTTCAGCTCACTTTCAATTCCGAGCATCTTTTTCACATTTAAGCGTGTCAATGTGCTGGCTATCAGATTGATTTTTTGAGGGTCCGAGTCACTGCGGCGTAAAAGAAAATGGAAAAAACGAGGGTGGCGACAAGCTGCTTCTTTGTCTTTCTCGAGATGTTCCTGTTGTTCCATACACGGTGAAGCTTGGACATAAAATTTTTCACCTTGCACCACAATCACAATTCATCTTTTGATGACCCTAGCACAGGAGCCGTTATTTGTTATGGTGGAGCCCAGATATGTGAAGTCCTCTACATTTTCAGGTTTAGTCTGCCTAGTGGTGAGCATGTGTGTCATGGTGAGCAATATGCTGCGATCGACTTTCATAATTTTGGTCTTGTCTCTGTTTACAAGGAGTCCCATTTCTCTATTGGTTCATTCTAATCTCTCTTGCAAGGTGCACATTTGTTTCTTCGTTAGAGGAGAAGAATATGGTGTCGTGTAATAGTAACGCAACGAATATTACGCACTTTTCACATCTTGTATAGGTGGCTTAAATGATTGTGATACCTATTTTCTGCGTATGAAACCTAGTTTTGTACCAGTCTCGAAAGTCTCGTTTTTTTCCCGGGAGTCGAAAATATATCGAAATTGAAAGCCCTAGTACCTGCTTATGAAACTCTTTAATAAGTATATCCTAATGACAACATAATTGCAATGTTAACCAAATCTCTATAAAACAATTGATAAGAACCACATAGGACAATTATTCATCGAATCACATTGCAATATCTTGCCATCAATCAATATACACAACACACAATAATATTAAGTTTCAGAATTAAGCAACCTTGTATTTATTTTTGAAGTCGGTAATACTTTTTTGTGAAAAAGATTTTAATACCAAATGATTGATGATTACATTAAGGTCTAAGAAATTATTCTGTTGTCATTGATTCTTACTTCTTATGCACCCAACTTTAAAGACCTTTGAATTGAATGAATATACCGTGCAAGTCAATCTAATAGAACCGAAGGAAAAACATAGCTAACAATAGTGGTGTAGCCGTTTTGTAGTCACTGTCACTGATTGAAATATTACACTCCATCATGGAGTCTAACCTACCTAACAATTATTATTATCACGAATTAAGATGTCTCGTTCAACATGCCTTAATAGATATAATATGAGGGCAACTCCTAATCAACGTCAAATACCTGTCAAATATATTTATCTGAGGCGCGATGATCATATATAAAGCTGAACAATCCCAATAATCTGACTCACACAACATTCAAAAATGTTGCTCGTTATCATAAGTTATCTCCTGTTCTGTTCAGGAAACTGTTACGTAATACCAATACCAAAGTCAATATACAGTGACAAATTAATCAAATGTTCAACAGATTTAGTGACGGAATATTTCGCTACACAGAAAGTTCTTACATATGTAGGTAACAAACACGAGGATGTCGAGATGCTCGAAGCAATTCACGCTTTGAATGTTGTAACAATCATGTCAAAACGTTCTAGTCGTAAACTGATTGTACCTCACGAGGGATACCTAATTTCTGCAAATAATTATACCATTTTAAATGACCGCCTTCCACAACTGCTTAAAGAGTCAACTTGGAATCCAGCAGCACGATTTTTAATCATTGTTAGATCGCTAGAAGATTTTCAACTGAAGCCTATTTTTGATACTTTGATGAAACAGCACATAACTAATGTTATAATTGTCAACGGCTCTTCTGATGCACATTTGTACTCTTACAATCCATTTGACAATTACGGGTGCGGTAAACGTTACAAAGATGTCATCAGTTACGGAAAGTGCTCACAACGCTTAAACGCACAAGATCTGTTCTTCTTCAAATACGTTACTGGTTTGCAAAATTGCACTTTAACCGTAGCAGTGCCACATCTTCCTCCATACGCGATTCTACCTGACAACGTCACTGATATGTCCCGTCCTCTTGCGTACGGAATTGAACCATACTTTCTAAGATTAATCGGTGAAATGAAAGGATTTAATGTAAATATCATTTTGAACGAGAAAGATGAATCTTTCGCTACAGTTTCTGCTGATATGGAAGCTGATGGATCTCTCAAAATGTTACAAGACTCCAAAGCAGATGTAGTTTTAGGTGGCCAGTTACTGGTACCTTCTCGAGCCGTTGCTTTCAACTACATATACGATTTGCTACCTTACGTAGATGAAATACGTTTTCTGGTTAGACAAGCCAGATTAATGCCACTTTGGAAAAACTTTTATTTAGAATTTGATGCGACCGTCTGGATACTTATCATAATTTCTTTCATGATTTACTCTGTGGTACTGATAGCTCTTCTTCGAGCGGAAGATAAGAGCGATGTGGTGCTGCAACTTTTCGATAGCCTAATGCTCCACAGCTGTAAAATTCGTGGTCACACAATAATTAAATGCATTTTTATTACATGGGTATGGTGTGCGTGTTTGATTAACACTTGCTATCAATCTAGTCTTGTCAGTCTTACTGCAAATCCTGCTAGGCAGAAGCAAGTTTCAACTGAAGCAGATATTGCAGACTATAAGCTGAAGCCTTGTTTTAGTGAAGCAATGCAAAAGTATTATACTGAAACAACAGAATCAGTTTTTACCAACGCTCCAGTTCCTGGTTGCAAAGGCCCGATCGAAAGTATTAAAAAGTTATTGGATTATCCAGAATATTATACCATTTATATGTATGGATTATTCCAGTATAACAGACAGGACTTTTTTGATGTTTATGGGCATGCGCACATTCATGCGTTGAAGAAGCCTTATTCTAAAGTTATTTATTGCATGTATTTCTATAAAGGATTTCCCTTTGTCGTTGAACTATCAATAAGCGCTATTCGTTTGAGAGAGATAGGTTTGGTGGACAAAGCTATGTCGGACATGAATTATTTGAAAGTGATTACACATCATTTCCATGCGAAGGCATATAAACCACGCTTTGCATTACCATGGTATATTTACGCTATTGGATGTACCATGGCGGCTATTATTTTCATTGTAGAAATAATATCTAAACATAAGTAAATCAAGTAAGATTACATTTCCTGCGCTGAACACTTATCATTTTCAGAACATTTGAGGACGAATGACTAAACTCAATAAGCAATAGATTTAAGTAAATAAACTTTAACATTACAAACTCCAGCAATTATTTTACGGAAGATTTAGCTACAATCATGATTTAAGTATTGATATGTATTTAGCAATTAACTTGGTGACTCTTGCGATGAAAGTGAAGGAGAAATAAGAGTTTAGGATTGAACGTAGCGCGACAACAAGTTATAGAACTTTGTTTTCTTTCATAGCATTTTCAAATGTTTTAATATATTTTATGTACTCACAATAGATAGTTAATAGTCAAGGGTACCTGTGTGTCTATTTGCTACAAGTAGGTAATTAATTTTGTAATGGTTTGCTTGATCTTTATCCTTTGCGAAAACTGTTTAAATTAGGCAACAATATAGTTTAAAAGTGATTTGTCAAGGGTTGCTTATATATTTTTTTACAGCAAACCAATAATCACAATCTACTACCTACTTAGAAACAAAGATTTTGATTTTGTTTGTTATTACACATGTTAAAGAATTAAAAACTTTAAATTATACCTAAGGCTTTTTTTAAGACGACTGCCGCAGTAAATTACAAGCCCTGTGTTGCGGGGGACTTTACAAACATACAAGTCACGGACACAAAGAACTCCCAGACTCAGAACAACAATTTGAGGATCACACAAAGTGGTGTCCCGTGAGGGAACCGAACCCACGACCTCTTGGGTAGCAGTCAGAGACACTCCCACCGCGCCACAGAGGCAGTCGAAGTAGAAGAATTAAATAGTCTTTACAATCCTTAACAAATGGAATACTCATCAAAAACTATAACATCGTGTCACGTATATAATAATAGTGGTAAAAATAACATGCGGCTATAAATTTTTTGACTGCCTCTGTGGCGCAGTGGGAGTGTATCCAACTGCTACGCAAGAGGTCGTGGGTTCGATCCCCACCCAGGATAAAACTTTGTGTGATGAGCACGATGGTTTATTCTGTGTCTGGGTGTTATTTATCTATAATATGTATGTATTTAGAAATATATAAGTATGTTTATCAGTTGTCTGGTTTCCATAGTACAAGCTCTGCTTAGTTTGGGATCAGACGACGTTGTGTGAGTTGTCCCAAAAAAAATATTATTATATTATTATAAATCACATGCCTAAAACCATTATCAACCACTCTATGAACAAACATAAGCAATCATAACAATAGTTATTACGTAGGCACTAATTATGGAATAAATCATAGAAACTATGACATCAGGGCTGACTGCCTTTCTATTGATTATAACCCCCGACGGTAAACATATAGGTGAAAGTTTCTAGTAAAGCGCCAACCGCACAACGGTTAAACGCCAGATTTTGTCACACAAGTAAACTCATACAAGCGAGTCTAACTCTAAATAGATATGTAATTATGGGTGTGTTTGTCTGCAGCAACAGGTGGACGGATTTTCATTGTTATTAGAAGCTATTATTTCTTATCATTGGTCCCTACTAAGCACCTATGATGAAACGTTGATTGACAGGCTTTCTCTCATACACGACACAAATTATTTTCCAGATATTAAGTACTTTCATAAAGTAAGTACGTATGCACGTAGGTATTTCTATAAAATAGAGATTCGACTAATTAAACGGCATTATTTTACTGTTGGATAGCCCATAAACAGGGTGTATTTTGCCAAAATGAATATGCTATAACTATGTAATAATAATGCAACCAGCTATTAGGTGGTGGTAGGTGCAATACTGTTATCACACCCTATCCGCTGCTGAAATTTGACCACACCTTTCTGTTACACCCTGTATATATATATATCTTTATATATATATATATATATATATATATATATAAACATATAAACATTAAAATACAATAAGGCACATTGAATTTTGCACCTTCTGTTAAGCCAAAACTACTTACATTAGTAAAAAACACATAATTAAAAAAAAGCATATTTTTTATCAAATTAGATGTTCTGATTAATATTTTCGATAGCCTAATGCTCCACAGCTGTAAAATTCGTGGTCACACAATAATTAAATGCATTTTTATTACATGGGTATGGTGTGCGTGTTTGATTAACACTTGCTATCAATCTAGTCTTGTCAGTCTTACTGCAAATCCTGCTAGGCAGAAGCAAGTTTCAACTGAAGCAGATATTGCAGACTATAAGCTGAAGCCTTGTTTTAGTGAAGCAATGCAAAAGTATTATACTGAAACAACAGAATCAGTTTTTACCAACGCTCCAGTTCCTGGTTGCAAAGGCCCGATCGAAAGTATTAAAAAGTTATTGGATTATCCAGAATATTATACCATTTATATGTATGGATTATTCCAGTATAACAGACAGGACTTTTTTGATGTTTATGGGCATGCGCACATTCATGCGTTGAAGAAGCCTTATTCTAAAGTTATTTATTGCATGTATTTCTATAAAGGATTTCCCTTTGTCGTTGAACTATCAATAAGCGCTATTCGTTTGAGAGAGATAGGTTTGGTGGACAAAGCTATGTCGGACATGAATTATTTGAAAGTGATTACACATCATTTCCATGCGAAGGCATATAAACCACGCTTTGCATTACCATGGTATATTTACGCTATTGGATGTACCATGGCGGCTATTATTTTCATTGTAGAAATAATATCTAAACATAAGTAAATCAAGTAAGATTACATTTCCTGCGCTGAACACTTATCATTTTCAGAACATTTGAGGACGAATGACTAAACTCAATAAGCAATAGATTTAAGTAAATAAACTTTAACATTACAAACTCCAGCAATTATTTTACGGAAGATTTAGCTACAATCATGATTTAAGTATTGATATGTATTTAGCAATTAACTTGGTGACTCTTGCGATGAAAGTGAAGGAGAAATAAGAGTTTAGGATTGAACGTAGCGCGACAACAAGTTATAGAACTTTGTTTTCTTTCATAGCATTTTCAAATGTTTTAATATATTTTATGTACTCACAATAGATAGTTAATAGTCAAGGGTACCTGTGTGTCTATTTGCTACAAGTAGGTAATTAATTTTGTAATGGTTTGCTTGATCTTTATCCTTTGCGAAAACTGTTTAAATTAGGCAACAATATAGTTTAAAAGTGATTTGTCAAGGGTTGCTTATATATTTTTTTACAGCAAACCAATAATCACAATCTACTACCTACTTAGAAACAAAGATTTTGATTTTGTTTGTTATTACACATGTTAAAGAATTAAAAACTTTAAATTATACCTAAGGCTTTTTTTAAGACGACTGCCGCAGTAAATTACAAGCCCTGTGTTGCGGGGGACTTTACAAACATACAAGTCACGGACACAAAGAACTCCCAGACTCAGAACAACAATTTGAGGATCACACAAAGTGGTGTCCCGTGAGGGAACCGAACCCACGACCTCTTGGGTAGCAGTCAGAGACACTCCCACCGCGCCACAGAGGCAGTCGAAGTAGAAGAATTAAATAGTCTTTACAATCCTTAACAAATGGAATACTCATCAAAAACTATAACATCGTGTCACGTATATAATAATAGTGGTAAAAATAACATGCGGCTATAAATTTTTTGACTGCCTCTGTGGCGCAGTGGGAGTGTATCCAACTGCTACGCAAGAGGTCGTGGGTTCGATCCCCACCCAGGATAAAACTTTGTGTGATGAGCACGATGGTTTATTCTGTGTCTGGGTGTTATTTATCTATAATATGTATGTATTTAGAAATATATAAGTATGTTTATCAGTTGTCTGGTTTCCATAGTACAAGCTCTGCTTAGTTTGGGATCAGACGACGTTGTGTGAGTTGTCCCAAAAAAAATATTATTATATTATTATAAATCACATGCCTAAAACCATTATCAACCACTCTATGAACAAACATAAGCAATCATAACAATAGTTATTACGTAGGCACTAATTATGGAATAAATCATAGAAACTATGACATCAGGGCTGACTGCCTTTCTATTGATTATAACCCCCGACGGTAAACATATAGGTGAAAGTTTCTAGTAAAGCGCCAACCGCACAACGGTTAAACGCCAGATTTTGTCACACAAGTAAACTCATACAAGCGAGTCTAACTCTAAATAGATATGTAATTATGGGTGTGTTTGTCTGCAGCAACAGGTGGACGGATTTTCATTGTTATTAGAAGCTATTATTTCTTATCATTGGTCCCTACTAAGCACCTATGATGAAACGTTGATTGACAGGCTTTCTCTCATACACGACACAAATTATTTTCCAGATATTAAGTACTTTCATAAAGTAAGTACGTATGCACGTAGGTATTTCTATAAAATAGAGATTCGACTAATTAAACGGCATTATTTTACTGTTGGATAGCCCATAAACAGGGTGTATTTTGCCAAAATGAATATGCTATAACTATGTAATAATAATGCAACCAGCTATTAGGTGGTGGTAGGTGCAATACTGTTATCACACCCTATCCGCTGCTGAAATTTGACCACACCTTTCTGTTACACCCTGTATATATATATATCTTTATATATATATATATATATATATATATAAACATATAAACATTAAAATACAATAAGGCACATTGAATTTTGCACCTTCTGTTAAGCCAAAACTACTTACATTAGTAAAAAACACATAATTAAAAAAAAGCATATTTTTTATCAAATTAGATGTTCTGATTAATAAATGAGAGACATATATGTATAAAAGACCGAAATTTTAAAACATTTTTTGAAATGAGATTTCATGATGAAACTCATTATTTAATAATAATAATAATAATAATAATAATATTTTATTTCAGACAAAATCCATAGAAGTGTTAGTAACAATATTCTTAATAACTATGTTAGTAATAATTAGGTACAATAAGTATTTACATATTTCCCATTACAATTCCCACCCAGTGCGCCTGTATGGGACAATCGCTACGGGATGCAATCATTTTCAAAATACTGTTGGTACTGCCGCGTAATCGGTCAAATATTGACGCCACTTTCTTGCGCATAATGGCTTGAAAGCCGTCAACGTGCGCATTTGCGAACATTTGCGACGCACTGCAGTATCGCGGCAATCCCAACAGCATTCTGAATGCATTATTATATTGTACTCGCAGGACGTTATAGGCTCGCTGCGTATACCGAATCCACAGGCTGCTCGAGTAAAAAGACTGGCAGTATGCCCTGAAAAGGGTTATTTTTACTTCGGTGGTACACCGAGCAAACCTGCGGTTCAGCATGTTGCTTCTTACCGCCAACGCCCTGCGCTCCCTCTCTATATCTAGGTCATCCCTTAGGTCGTCCGTGACAACATGACCCAGATATTTAAAGTTTTGTACAATCTTCAGTGTACTGTCATCAAGCATGATCGGAGGGACTGCATTAGGTCTTTGTTTACCTGCCTTAAAAATAAGTACCTCACTTTTTAGGGAATTATATCTGAGGCCATGCTTGAGGGCGTATCGTTCACAAATGTGAACTAAAGTTCTCAAGGCGTTGACCGAGGGGGCCAGCAGAACCATGTCATCAGCATAACTTATGTTGTTGACACAAGTACCGTCAATGTAGCATCCAACATGGGTTCCGCTGAGCTCCTCGATCAACTGGTTTATATATAAGCTAAAAAGTCCAGTAGATGTAAGGCCACCTTGTCTTACACCGCATTCCAATTTGTACTCATCGGACAGCGCATCCATCCATCTCACCTGGTTAATTTGCTTTGAGTACCAATATTTAAAAATATTAATATACTCCGCCGGCATACCCGTTTCTTTTAGCTTGTGCCACAGTATGTCATAGGAAACTGTGTCAAAAGCCTTTGACACATCGAGGAAACACGCATATATAGGAGTCTTTCTTTCTGTGTAATACCTGACAGTATGCTTAAGGCACAGAATAGCGCTCTCGGTGGATAGTCCCGCTCTGAATCCAAATTGTGCGTCATGTAAATGTAAATACCCACCGAGAATCCCATTAAGCAAACTGTCAAATATTTTTGCAGCTGTTGTAGCCAGTGAGATAGGCCGATAATTCGCTATATCCGATTTATCTCCTGTTCTGTTTTTAAGAATAGGTACAACTACAGTTTTCATGAGCGATACCGGTAAGTGCGAGTGCCCAATACATAATGTATAAAACATCGCTAATACACGAGGGAGATGTACTCCAGCATACTTGAAATGCTCGATGCTGAGACCGTCATGCCCTGGTGACTTACCTTTTTTCATTTTTTGAATTGCAGTAGCAACATCTTTCGCCGAAAATCGAGTTTTAGTCCCGGGCACGTCGGTTCCAGCACCACTTACATCAAAAGTGGAAGGACCCAAAGGAGATCTCACAATAAAATTATTTTTAAAATTATTTGCTATACCCTTTGCGTCACTAATACCACCAACATTCACCGGCACACCAGGTCTGGGGTTCATAGTGTTTGTGTTCTGCCAGAATGCTGAAAAGTTCCCCTGTGAGTGGTTTGAGGCTAGAATGTCCATTTTTATTTGTTCCTGCCTGTCCTGGCACCATTTTAATTTAGCCTTAAATGACTTTCTAGTGTCACACATACGCTTATGGACAATGCCATTTGATGGTTTACCAGCTAACACCCACTGCTGAAACCCCAGCCTAGCCTCCCGGTGAGCACCCGCGACATACCGGTTCCACCCAGCTATATACCCTCCTTTCTTCAAACAATTTAAGTTTTAAACAATTTAATTTAAGTTTTATTTTTCAGGCCTAATTATTTGAACTAGGTACCTAAATTGTCTACAACTCTGTTTAGAACTTCTGTACCATTTAAAATTAAAGTGCTTGTCTGATAAAATCTATTTCTATCAATTATTATAGGAAGTCTAGTACCTACATATCCAGTTTGAAATTATTTTGTAACCATTATAGCCTTAGCTATCATTTCATTGAAGGTCACAACCTTGCCTCGTTTATAAAAACAAGGTAGGTACCTGTTGAGAAAACAGAATACAATTATCTATACATTTAATAAAATTGTAAATTTAACGTGTCTGTACATGGCCGAACTTAGTAAAGTAAAAGTAAAAAATATTGCAACATGTTCGAATAGAGTATTTAAACACATTGCTGCATTTTTAGAAATGTTAATCTGTCTGTTTGTTTGAACACGCATCACGCAAAAACTACCGGACAAATTCGGTTGAAATTTTGCACGTGCAATTTCATAGATGCGGAGCGCGGAGTCAATGTCAGTTTTTTTTTTTTTTATTATTATTCTATTTTATTTAGCGACTTTTAAACCGCAAAGCGTATGTCAGTCCCATCGTACCCTAAGTATACACAATTCACCGTAAATCTTAATTACATTAAAGTAGCCATGAACCTGAACAGGGCTTCTGCAGCAACACTATTTGGTTGAGACAAAACTTGGTGGAAAGTGCCTACATCAGTTCTGTTCAGGTTCAGGGTCGATATTAAATTACTTCTATTAGGCTCATATCGAACACATTCCATCAATAAGTGGTGTAAGTCTTCCACGACACCACACTCTTCACAATTAGGTGAGGTGATTTTTCTCATCATGAAAGCAAACTTTTTGCATGGAATGTGTCCAGATCTGAGTCTATGCGCGGTAACAACCAATTTTCTATTATGTAAACTATTCATAAACCATGGCACACGAAGAGGCTTGTATGGTCTTCAATGTCAGCTAATTATAAAAAAATGAGGTATATACTCGTAGATTGGTTTAATAATGTCTGAAGACTATAACGAACGTATAAAAAAAACAACATAGATACACTCAAATTGAAGTCGGTTAAAAAGAAGGTTCATGCAAAAATTTAGCTTTTCCCTCATTTTTCCAAAGCCTTCATATTACTATCCAATGTTTTGTCTTTATCTATTTAAATTTTGTAAATAAAATAAAAAACCAAGTCGAAACATGTTAGAAATCTTCGGTCTTTTAATACTCTTTTACTTCTGTTCATCTTATAGCTCAGCCATAATTCATTCTTCTTTCTCGGTTCAGGATTCGTCATTTGAAATACGCTTCCTGTAGAAATCAGATTGTTCACCAGCCGTTTTGGATTTAATTTAGAGTACGTATTGGAAGACTCACCCGAGTAATCAATTGGCCTTGTTGTATTTTAAACATACAGGTAGTTACATATTTTATTTTAAGTATAAACACTGAATTATACATTTATTTGTATTATATGTATACATATTTATTTCCCATTTTCTAATAGGTACCTAATTATAAAAACAATATGCAGGTAAAAGGTAGACTGCATTAAGTCCGCCTTTGGCAAAGTATTTAAAAAAAATAAGGAGGCTAAAATTTAGTTTTCATTTGGAACGTCAGCACCAAGTCGCCACGACCTATTTCTTTTCCAGAAGGTTCTGCCTTTAATATTAATTCTCCTTTTCCTTTTTCAAACGGCCACACAGAAGGGAACTCTTGGTTAAATGTCATGTTCATCATGTGGTACCGCCCCTGAAATGTATACACTTATTTAAGTTCGCAAACGATGCAAGTTTTTTGGTTGCTGCTTACAATTAAATCGACATCTCGAAGCACCCACGCTGCATCTTACCCACCGACATTGCATCTCAACGCACCGACGCTGCAGCTCTACCTACCGAAGTGGCATCGTGACGCACCGACGCTGCACATCAACTACCTCCTAGGTTGATCTTAATTAGTTTAAGTTTTCTACCACTTTCATGTCATTATAGTCCTCTAATCCTACACTAAGCTTTTATTTCACTACAGTTTGAACAGAGAAGAATGAAGTAGGTACTTTAATTTATTGCATTCTTCAATTGGTCTTAAATGAATGTCCTTACCTTTAAAAATTATCTAATAGAGAAGGTACATTTCGGCAGGCAGACTCCGTGTGAGATGATAAGGAGGCACCAAAGGTTACATTTAAGGCGGCGGGGGGGGGGAGATTACATTACTAAAAGTACGTAACCAGTTGATTCTTCTATTTTAAGACACAAAAGAATATGTCTTAAAGTAAGCCACACTATACTCACCGGTGGTATTGGACATACATTCATACCAGTTTTTCTTATTACTGGGCCGAGTATTTCATCTTTTAGTACGAGGTCGCATAGTTTGACATGAGCTTCGACGAACGATCTTCTGTATTCATTATGAAGATACTCATAGAAGACTAAATTAACCTAGAAAAAACGAATAAATATTGTTTAGATTTTTTTTATTTTTAAGATAATTAAAGTATACTAGTTAGTATACTAGTTAGTATACATAGTTTAGTGCAAAATTTATCAAAAACAGCGATATCTATTATTATAAGTAGTAAATAAAAACCGGACGGATGTCGGACCATGCTCAGTGTAGGGTTCCGCAGCCTTAAACAATTGAAGAAGAGCGGCAAAAGAGCGTATGTTCACGCCCTTTTGTTGAGAAACGCAGTGTTTTGGCAATAACTCAATGACGGTATATCCGATCTTATCCGAAATAATTTTAATTTTAAAGTATTTATTAACCGCTACCCAGTCCCAACCCAAAATGGCGCTAATACCATGGCCGTCACCGTACATCTGTCAAATTGACGTCAAACGTCGGCCGGGAAGGATACGAACGATATATCTTTAGAATTATGTATTAAACCTATTTAAATATATATATATAATTGTTTGTTGATAAATAAGCTATGAGAAAAAATATAACTTTGCACATACCACCTTGTAGAATTTTATCAATTGGAAGTTAAAGGCGCGTCACGTGATTTTTTCTCCTTTTATTTATAAAAAAAATCATAAATAATAATAAAAGCCATTAATTCAAATACTAAATAATTTATACGCAATAATATAAACCACTAAACAATAATCAATCATAAAAACAACCCACCTCATACATTTTTTTTACACCACCAGCCCACTTAAGACCGGCACTTAAGTACCTGATAAGAACGACCCGAAACGTAAACAAAAAAAATATTGTTTACTTTAAACTTCAATTGTAGCGTGCCTCGAGGTTCGAGTGGCTATAAATCTTATCTTAATAGCTTCAGTCGGTCTTTGTTCGTAACATAAACAGTTCCAAGTGCTATAATATTTATTATGTAAACAAACGAGTTCCAGCTAACTCGATATAGCGATAAGAGTCTTGTAATATGATACCAAAATGGAGGGTCTCACACTATTGCGTATTTATCGTAATTTATACAATTTTATTTTGCATGTTAATGTATATTCTTTAATTAAATGTTATTTACTAATTAAAAAATACAAAAATAGAGATGTTTTATACGAAAATATTAGAAAAATCACTGGTATTGCCTCGGCCCCTCGGACCCCCGGGGGTCCCTGAATTTCGTTTTTTTTTTATTTTTAAGTTTACGAAATATCTAATCGGAGTAATTCAAATGAAATGAGTGATAAGTCTAAAGATATGTATGTTATCGGTAATAGTAACAACAGTTTCCAGCCACAAGAATGTTTTTGTTATAAAAACAATAAAACAATACGATTTTTTTTTTTTTTGTTCAAAATGGCGGCCAATTTACGATAAAATGTAAAATTTGTATCCAAATCGTTATTTGAGACGTTGTGTTTGTATTAAAAAGTGTTTATGACTTACCTGTCGATGTTTTTATCACAGTATAACACTAAAACAACACAGTTTCACACTGACTACACCCTTCACAAACAACACAACAACACACAATACCATGTATAAAAGCGCGCCAACGGCAACTAAATACAGACGAAATAAACAGGTTTAATATGAAATTATGGTGTAACTGTGGTATTATTATGCATCTTTATCCAACGATCTAACATTCTGCCAAGTTTGAAAAGGATAGGTGCAGGTTTAGTAGGTTTGTTTGAACTTTAAAATATAGTCGTACCGCGACCTCCAGGAGGTCGCGGACAGTCATGGGTATTTTAGTCGCGACCTCCTGGAGGTCGCGGACAGTCGAGCGGGATTTTTGTTGTTTTTTTCATATTTTTTGGTTACGCGGTTCAAAGTTAAGGGAGGGGGATACGATTTATGCAACTTTCGAAGTGATTATTTCCAGAAATATTCACTCAATCAAAAAAGTTTATTAGAAACCTCGAAATGTTTTTGAAAGACCTGTCGAATAATGTGCCACACATTGATATTTGCTGAAAAAAAAATCTGCTTCTGTTACATGTATGGAGTGCCCCCCCTAAAAATATTTATTATTATTATTTAGCTATCAAACTAAGCAGCGGCTATTACAAAACATCTTTTCACCTAATTTCATCATTAAGTAGTCTTTGAGTATAATGCTTGTGACATACGGACTCTGTCTGTCTGTCTGTCTATCTGTCCGATAGACAGACAGACAGACAGACGGACATGACGAAACTATAAGGGTTCCCTTTTTGCCATTTAGGCTACGGAACCCTAAAAAGGTAACTTGATAAATATTAATGTAGATACTGTTACGTGTCAAAATCACTGTACAGTTTTTTTAAACTATTGCCTTCGAACAGAACGCTTTGAGATCGTATTAAAAACTGAAGTAATTCGCATTGAGCGCAGGCCTTTTTATATCAAAGTTCCAAGGACAGAAAACTCTCGGTAACGATCAGGAACGTTTGGGAAGGTTACACACGCAAACAAGCGTTGTTTACATTATGCAATAGGTACCTACGTGTTAGTGTGCGTGCGTACACTAACACAGCTGCCTATCTGTTATGGGTGGCCAACCCAAACCCCAATTAATGTTAGTAAACCAAGCTTGAGACGAGCCACCGTCGAAGACTCATTTAGATCAATTACCAAGATCGAATATTGGAATGTCAATGAATAACAGAACACCATTGATGGGTGTTCTCTCACCAAGTTGCACACATGCAACTAACCCTGTATTTACACATATTTTTCACACATATAAGATCAATTTATAAGACCGTGTCTTGCAGACACATTAGATTGTTCCATTCTGTTGCTCATGCTGAGCACGCGTGTATTGTAAATAAAGTTTTTAAAAACAAAAACACCGCGTGTAATTATTTGACTATCTGTAAACAATATTGCGTGTTATTGTTCGAGTTTCCAGAGCGTATTACGCAGATGCTTCTCGAACATTCGCGTCGCATCCGTATCATTCACTCGTTTTATGCACGATCTTTGGCTTCTTCTTCGTCGCGATGATTTTAAATGGGTCTTTCCATCGAGCTTGCCATTTCGGAGATTTTCCGATTCCGATCCGGGTTATGCAGCCACACTAGCATTCCCTCTTCAAATCCAGGACTGTTTGCCTTCCTGTCGTAACGAGTTTTCATTTTCTCGCTGGTTTTCAGGTTGCTTTTCCACACAAAATTGTGTATCTCGTCCATTCGTCGGAGATGTAGTCGATCGTTGATATTGGTGTATCCGGAAGGGTTCCCGTAATTATGTCCACTGATAGGCAAATCTTTTTTCTGAAGTTGACTTTAGCTGGTGTAAATTTGTGCACTGCAGAACGATACGACTACAGAAAGAGCGGGATATATCGGTCCCAGTCCTGCTGGTAATCTTCGACTACTTTAGCCAGATTGATCTCTAGGGTCTAGTTGAATCTTTCCACCATGACGTTGGATTGTGAATGTCCTGGAGTAGTACGCGTTTTATGTATAACGAGTAATTGACACCTTGACTTCAGTGATTCCTGTGTAATTCTTATGGTACACCAAACCGGCACACTACTTCATCCAGCAGCTTATTTGCCACAGTCTTAGATTCTTGATTAGGTGTAAGGCCATTTTGTGAAGTAGTATTGAACCACTATTATAAAGCGGTTTCCATCTTCGAAGGTTTGTGGAAATGGCCAAGCAACATCAAGGGCAATCCTCTCTCAAGGAGCACCGATGTTATAAAGTTTCAGTTTTCTCTTGGAAGCGCACCTAGTAAAAACGCTTTCTCACCTTCACTAAAGTCTTCTTAACGCCGAGATGTCCGCCAGATGTTCCATCGTGTACCAATTTCAATAAGCCATTTTGCTTCGGGGGTAACCACCGGCATGGTTTGCAGGTCGGCTTTTAGAGACTCCCACTTCCTGAACAAACCGTCCTTGCATCACAAGACTATCCCATTGAGCCCAGTATCTCTTCACGATAAGGCAATATCCACGAAGTTTTCATTGGATTAGCGATAACAGGTCTCGATTTTCTTCTTCTTTCTGTGCCTTGCTCACTTCTTCTGTACTCCAAGTTTCTTGAGTCCTTGTGATCTTCACTTCTTCTTTAGACTCCTGCTTTAAGCAGAGCTCACAATTTTTAGGACAAAGCCTTGATAAACATCGGCGTTGGAATGAATCCTTTCACCTCGATGTTATATTACAAAACATTTTAACATTTCAAAGTTGGCGCAAGGAAATGTACTTTTATGTTTTAGGCACTTCAAAATGTTTAATTATTTTTTGTTGTTGTACTTATAATATTTTTGCTTGTTAGTTACCTTATTTTTATTTTGGAAGTCGGTTTTTATTTTTTGTAAAAAAGTTTTTATTTCTCA
The DNA here is from genome assembly GCA_945859575.2 of Herminia tarsipennalis. Classification (NCBI taxonomy): domain Eukaryota; kingdom Metazoa; phylum Arthropoda; class Insecta; order Lepidoptera; family Erebidae; genus Herminia; species Herminia tarsipennalis. The sequence goes on along the minus strand of OX243834.2, from coordinate 22,360,594 downwards.
CTTTTTAGTGCCTTGGTTTGTAGTTGATTTATGTTACAATAGCATAATCTAAACTGCTAATTTCTTTTTATTAAATGTTTCGTTTTGCGATACAAGGTCGTTCATTTTTGAAGAGTTCACCTGCTACTAGACTATCAGTTCCATTTGATGGAGGCAAAGAATCAGGTATCGAACACGGTACTCCGATCGCAACCACCGACAATATTTATTATTGAATAGTTCCGCTGGTCATCTGTGGTCTTCATCATCAGTTCCATTTTACACAATGGTGTTTTTTAAGAGTAACAAAACATACCCAAATTACCATAGGTGTGCCTTTAATATTTGAAGAGTTCCCTCGATTTCTCCAAGATCTTATCATGAGATCCGAAGTTTAATGAATCAATCTGGAAGTAATTATATAAAATTGCTTGACGTTTCGACCAGGTTGCACCGGCCGTGGTCGAGACGTCAAGCAATTTTAAGGTAAAAAATGCGCGTTAATTCCTGTATAATAAATAGTTCCAGTAAGTGCTTAACAAGCGAGTACGGGGAAGTGCAGTTATAATCATGCAACGCGAAAGTTTAAATGTTAGTACACTTCCTGGAAGTTTCTAGCAACGAACTCATATGGTTCGGTGACTGTGATTCCCGGTCACATTCCCGAATCTTCCTTAGACAACTAACAGCTTCACATAGCTCAAGGACTGCATTCTCCCGTAGCTATATCGCCTTATTGCTGAGGTTGACTGCTCTCACCTTTGCTCCTTGTCTAGTCATGACTAACGTTCTTCCTGTTAACGGTTAGCTGCTACATCTTCAGAAAAGTTGATATCGACTAAGGTCTCTGATCTCGTCTTGTCTTTTGGCTCTTGTCTTGTCTTCACACTATAGACCTCAGAAGTGCCAATTCCTTCTAGAAACACTTCTTGATCTGGGTAGTTGAAAACTTCTCTTGGTACATCTATCACTATCAGTCATTGTTGATGTCGTAGAAAGTCCAGTTCGATGATGCAGTCGTCATTTATATCGCCACCAAACTCGATTGATTATAGATCTTCTCTCCTAGCTCGATCCTTACATATGTGATTCCTATGATGGTCACTGGCTGGCTTGTCGCTATTTGCAATCGGAATGTAGGTCGTTCATCTTGCCACATAATGATTAACTTCAAAAGTTCGGGCCGAACTATTGACCTTGATGCTCCGGTATCAATCGCAGGGCGAGCTGTTTTGCCGTTTATTTCTCACAAAGTTGCCGTTTATTTTTCACTATTCCCATCACATGCCTGTGACACTTAAATCTCGTCGACCTATGTCGAGGTTGATGCTTTTTTTATTTATTTATAGGTAAGCAAATGACTCCATTCCACCTGATGTTAAGTAGAAATAGGGTCCAAACATAAGGCCAGACAGTACAGCAGTATGTGCAGCACTGACTGTCCTTACCTTGCTCACCTACAAGGTGCTTCTTCACACCTCTTTTGAAAGACCCCATGTCGTAGGTAGGAGGAAACACATACGTCGTCGCCGCGCGACCAGAAGCTGTCCCTTGTGAAATAGTTTTCTTCACGTTCAACGGGCTTTAGACGAGTTGGTATGTCTCCACAGAGTAAAGAGATATTAGTTCACGCATTCTGATCAACCGCCTCTTACCAATGATTTCTCATTCTCGCCCCTCGAGGATCACTCTCGGGCTTGCTTCTCAAAGCAAGCCAATTTTAATAAGGATTAAGATCGTTTTCTGCCTTTCGACGAGTCGTTAACCTTCTGCGGTATGGAATAATGGTTGTTTCCCCCTTTTCTTCCACAGTCTCTTTACCCGTCACAACTTTCTCGCTCTATAGCATTAAGGACATCAATATTTTGATGATAGGTCATATCGCTACTACGGGAACGCTGGAAATTCCACCCAACAATGTATGCAGCATCGTAACTTCACAGTGATCGCAGCAATTATCGCAGTGATTAAATATTAGAAAATTTCGCTAAATTGCATTTTAATTTAGAGCGCACTTGGTTAAGCCGCCGATTCAGAATTTCGAAGTTCAGCCGATTATCGATAGTAAGTCCTAAATGTATCGGAACTTAATCGCGTGAATGATTTAAATGTACGAACCGTTTATTTACCCGACATTTCGATCGAATTGCACCGATCGTGGTCACGGGTTGACTCACGCGAATAAGTCCCGATATAATAATATATATGTATATATATATATATATATATATATTTATTTATATAATATTTTAAAGAATTTGGCATAGATATACATATAAGTTAAGCCGACATAGTGGTAAAATAAAAAATCGGGTACCTTACCTACACGTATAGTGAGGATGTGGTTTATTTTAGTCACCTACCCCATAGTGCGGGGTGTCGTAGGATAGGTCTTTTAAAATTATTTAGAGGTTGTGACAATCACTTTTCGATTTTTGGCATCTGTTTGTAATAATAGCAATAAATATATTAAGCCTTAAAGCGCATTTTTTGTTAGAGTCAAGTGTCCCTCACCGAGATGTTAAAAATTTAAGGTAGTAGTATATATAATGAAATTAAAAGGAAAACTATCACAGCTAAGTGGGCTGTACAAGTTTACGAGTAACACCAGACCAAGTGAGAAGTAACAACATTTTTGTACAAAGTTGTCAGTAGTAGGAAATTAAAACAACAGAAAACCTTTATTTAGAAAACACTTCATATAGGTACCGCATTATTGTGCTCGTCAGCTACGGAACTCTACATTGTGCATGGCCCGACATGCACTTGCCCGGTTTTTTACTATTTTGTGAAAGCATTTATGTAACTGCGCTATGATTCTGGGTGTGAGGTAGATCTTTCAGCATCGATCTCTGTAGTGATTGGGTGCAAATCCGTCCAAGCATGTCACAGCGTCTTTGATACAGCAGATGCTAGTTCAAGTTATATGTTGTAGCCTAACTGTTAAAACGCTTCTATTTATAAAAAAATAGGAGTAAATCGAATTTAAAAAAACCCTCCAAGTGCGAGTTGGACTCGCGAACTGAGGGTTCCGTACTAACTTATAAGTACATAAAATGTACATTGTTAGATCATCACGGTAATCTATCTAGACACACGGCACTGTATCAACCAAGTTGCAAAAGGGCGACTCACCAACCGTGGTTACACGAAACATTTTGGGCCAGGGTAATATGCGACCCACATTGCTAGTAGATAATAAAAAAAGACCTTTTAAAAAAGCTCTTTTTGGTTGACTTTTAGGTGTACAAAGTGCTCCACACTTATTACATTTTTTATTTAAGTTTTTTTTTAGATAGATACAAGATGATTTGTAATATTCTAATAACCTTCCGCTCGTGGCCTCTCATACCTAACACTAAATAACTTTGTAATATCAGTTTTGTAAAATATTTAATATAACTGCCACTTGTTTTTGGAGTTATGACCTTAAACACCCACAGACTATTTTACTGGAGTAAAATCGTTGTTTATTGTGAGGTTTAGGCCTAAACCTGACAAAGAAACATCGCTTTTACTCCGGAGTCTCTTAGATGTGTGGTCGCGGCCTACTCGGCGGTCGTACACCCATACGGCTATAATGGCATGCGAGAAACGTTTGCTCTCTACGTAAGCGCACTCACACAGGCACATCAGCGCCTTGTCGGATGCAAGGGGGCGGGGTCCTTGTTTTTTTTAGTGCGTTGCGTTGTTGTTGTGTTTATTTCGAGCCGATTAGACAGTTGTAAATACTATTATAGGATTATGACTTTTGCTGTAAGCGCGCTTTTTGCAGTTGCGCGAAATAGCAATGAATTATTTTATTTGTTGATTTGATTATATTTTTAAATGGTTGTGTGACAAAAGTATATTACGAAGTTATTTGGTGTAATGTAAATAAGCCAAGATTAGGAAGTTATTAGTATAGTATATTAAAATTCACACTGTATAAGCGTGTTTTTCAGCTTTTTTAAAAGCTATACTTTCTCTTTTTAGTTTGTTTAAAATTTATTTGCTAATTGCGTTGTTGTTGTTTAATTTATTTGCTAATTGTGTTGCTATACGATAATAAGAAGTACTTAGGTTAAAAAATTAACCGATATCCTGGAAAAAATAGACCTCCAAAAATGTAGATGGACCGGCCATATGTTGAGATCTACACAAGAAAAGTGTAGGCAAATTATAACGAATTTGTATCCAAGAGATGGGAGAGGAATTGGTATCAATGAGAAGGACGTAAGAGGACGACAACTAATGCGCTGGGAAGGTGAGCTGAAACTTACTGTGAAACCCAAATGAAGGAGAGTTGCTCAAGACAGGAAGCAATGGAAATTACTGAAGGAGGCCTTTGCCAAAAGGCACACTGAGTTGAGAGATATCCTATAGCCAAACAAACCAAACGATACAGCTTTAAAGATTAAAAGATTAAATCTCTCACCCAGAATAACGGGCTAAATAAATAAATAAATAAAATAAAATATTTGTAGATATTTAGGTAAGGTGCTGCCACCATTATAATGTACACCATATTATATGACTGGTGCAAAGGCAAGAGATAAATTTATGTTAAAAACTGGGCAAGTCATGCACTTGCGTCGGGCCACGCACAATGTAGGGTTCCGTAGTCACCCCCCTCCCCTCCCTCCATCCGAATAATGCGGCTTATGAAGTGGATTTTCTGTTGTTTTTGTTTCAAACTTACAACCTTATACCTACTTAATAATAATTTTCAATGGAATTTGTACGAAATTTTGTTACTTCTCATTTGATCAGTTGTTACTGTTAAACTTGTAAAGCCTTCTTAGCTGTGATAGTTTCCTTTTAATTTGACTACATATACTACTACGTGATTTTTTTCACATACTCAACATCAACCCTTTAAATGGCAGGGGGGAGGGGGACACTTGACTCTAACAAAACTTTGCACTTTAAATTTTAATATTTTGCAAACGGATCCCTAAATCTAAAATTGTTGTTATTTGTGTATCTTTAGTATTTTTTTCAAAATATTAGTAGTTTCGGAGATAAGAAGAGGGGGGGGGGGCATGGTCTATTTTCATGGTTTTTCATAAATAACTTTAAAAATTAAGAAAACTATAAAAAAGAAAATATATATTATATCCTTACAACAAGCCCTTTCATTTGATATATATATTTTTTATTTCCTAGTTTGGCCCTAAAAATGGCTCTCAAGTTAAAACTCTTCTATTTACGTTACCCGTTCGTGTTTGGGTCACAGAAACACATATGTGAACCAAATTTGAACTTAATCGGTCCAGTAGATTTGCTATGCCATGAATCGGCTGTGACAGACGGAATGAAACCCGAGTGATCCTATATGGGTTCCGTGTTTTCCTTTTAAGTTACGGAACCCTAAAAATCGTTGAAATGTGATTTTATGGGGCGTCTAAACGGGCCATTCTTTACGGCAATTTGTGGGGACAATGCTGTGGCCGGCAACATGGCAGTAATCATATAAATAATGTAATATTAATTTGATGGTTGCCGGACGATCGCTGAGTGATCTGTTTTACGCAATGTTATCTGGCCAATTTTGTTGTTGTTTCAATCGCCCTTTTATTGTTGCCGGGTTGTGTTGCCGTTTAGGAGACTGGATCATGCGCCATATAATTGTAGACATATTGCCATTGTTGGCCGAGCAATTAGTTGTCAATAGTGCCGCCACCAATTGCCGTAAAAATGGCCCGTTTAGACGCCCATTCACATCTAAAGTCTTACCGAAAAGTTATTTCCAAAAAACACTTTGGTTGTAAATTCCATGTTAAATGCTAGGTCACCTCGTTTCTCAGTTCGTCTTGTTTTCAATACAATGTCTTCCACATATGCACTGTCATAGTACCTCAATGCTGGCGGTCCTGGGATTACTTGCAATACTCGCAAACACTAAAGACAATGGTACGAATACATTAAATGAAACTGCTGAACAACAGAAGGAGAAATGTTTTAAAATACTCTATCAATTAAATCAAATGCCAAGGTGGCTGGCCTTCACCGTAGTTTAAACAAAGATATATAGGTACTTACATATCGCAGATCAAACTTTACAAAAAATATAACTGCTACAAAGAATAAAATAGTTTGTTTCATTTTGAGTGAGCGAAAACATTAAAGGATCCCATGCGTTTAGCTCGTATTTATTCATTTATCTAAAGTAATCGGATATACTTAATCGTTGAATAAAATCAGGGATCAACCTCGGAATGAGAGATAATAAACTAAATTTTCGTACATACTTTCAACGAGACAACTTTAAGAACGCCAAAAATTCAGCTTATTATTTTATCATTCCGTGATGCTAAAATGACTGGGCTATAATAGACCCTAACTGTTACGCCCATTGCAAATGATAATAACTAGGCTTATTTTTAATAAGCCATTTTTTTCACACATATAGCTTTTACACATTGAATTAGTTTTTACAATTAAAATCCGACAAGTGCGTGTCGGACTCGCCCACCGAGGGTTCCGTTCAAATTTGTAAGTTACATATAACTTTTTATTCAAAGTTCAGGAATAGAGTCTCGCATTTTTAAAATAAACGGCCGTATCTTTTTTACGTTGACTTAGAAGTTCAATTTTTACATCTTGAAGGGATTGTGGACCTGAGTACATAGACCAGCCATAAGTTCTGTTACAAATGAAAATGAATTATTTTTAATGAAGTAATGTAATATTACTAAAACTTATATGTACATATTTAATAAAGTCTCAGCAAAAAAAAACAATGTTCTATTCAAAATGGCCACCTTTGGCTTTTATACAGGCATTTACGCACTGTTTCCATGGGAAATTTCGCCACTGCTTGCTCCAGAGATTTTTTAAGAGACTCAATGTCGCCGTGTCGTTTAGAGCAAGCCATGTTCTCTAAAACTGACCATAATTTGTAGTCTAAAGGGTTGAGGTCTGTCCGGAACGTTGGTTTCAAGCCAGGCTTGGGTAGTTCGTGCCTTGTCAATTTTTTTTCATCTGTAAAGAGGATATTACTGTGCTCTTCACCTGCGTATCGCGACAAGGCGTTTTGATCGATCCACTCTCTTTAATTGTAAAGATTGATTTAGGGCATGTCCTGTATATCGACGATAAGCACCAAGCTTCAGGTCTTGTTTTATAATACGCGACAGAGTCCTAGCGGGAATCTTCATACCTCGCGATAAGATTTTTTGCTTCCTAATGGGATTTCGACGAATTCTGGCTTTAACAGCATTAACAGTCTTTATAGTTCTAACAGTACGCGGCTGCCTCGATCTATTATGGTCTTCGACAGAGGAAGTGTTGTTGTATCTGTTGATAGTATAACTTCAAGCTTTTGAAGTGTCTGGAATATGACCGACGGCAATCCTATTTTCTTTAACACCCCAATCCATGTTGTAATTTGATAATGAACATGAAAAAAAAAAGTGAAATAGCGCGAAATCGAAAGAACTTTTAAAAATAATAAACGCGTTTCAAATTCGAAGTAATTAAAATGTTGAAAGAAAGAAAAGTTCTGTTGAAAGAACAGTATGTATGGTCGGCCTAGTTATATAGTTTTAATGTCAACTCGATACTTCCATGCATTTCCGAGATAAAAGGTCTTGACAAACAGACGGACAGACGAACAACAAAGTGATCCTAAACGGTTCCGTTTTTTTTTCTTTCGAGGTTGGAACCCTAAAAGAACAGATAAAGCATATTTTTTATCGAGTGAGGTGTGATTTAAAAAAAGGCTATTTGAAATACCTACATTAACTACAATTCCATTTAGAACAGAACCTTTATATCATAATTGTCTTATATCTTATTTTTCTTTGTGTTGCCCTGATATAAATGTATGAAAATAAAATGCTTATCTGATGGAATCTGTTTCTATCAATTATTTTAATAAGACTCGTACCTACCTATCTAGTTTAAAATTGTTTTGTAACTATTATTAAATTGCCTAACCTACCATGAAATGGATATGGCAATAATTGGAAATATATTTTTTTAACAATGTGACCTTGCTTATATGTAAACTAGGTACCTATTTGAGAAAACAGGATACAATTATAACTAAATACATCTGAACTAAGGTTTATAGAATGAATTAATGGTAATTTTCTATAGATTTACCAATGATAGCTTTTAAACTTTTATTTTATGATAAACTTTTTTTTAAGAAACCTGTCGAATCATGTGCCACACGTTGATGTTAGGTCATTTTTTTTTTTTTGCTTTTTTTTCATGTATGGAGTGTCCCCCATAAAAAAAATCATATTATTTAGCTCTTCAACTAAGTAGCGGCTACTACAAGACACCTTTTCAGTAAATTTCATCAATATTCATAGAGCAGTCTTTGAGTAAAATGCCTGTGACATACGGACGGACAGACATGACGAAACTATAAGGGTTCCGTTTTTGCCATTTTGGTTATGCTACTCTAAATCATAATCTTTCCATTTGGTTTCGCTAGAGTCGAGTAGAAAATGCGAACTCTTACATTAGTTTTTACATTTCATTACAGATTTACAACTTTACAAGGACGAATTAACAAAAAGTAATGGTAGAGCGCGCCTCATCCTTCACACTAAAATTTCCAGACTTGAAACTCTTGAACCACATTTGTGCTACTCGTATTGATTCCGCATTAGGTCCGTACACCGCACAAATTTTATTAACTTTAAAATGTACCGAATTTCTTCGTCACATACGTTTATTTTGCTTGCTTAAAAAACAATTGAAAAATGGCGGGCGTGAAAAATGCATCTTAAGAATGTCAACATTTATTGGTATTAAAACCAGCCAGTTACATTCAGTACAACCAAAGAGGTTTGGGCAAAAGTATTTTCGTATTTTGAATAATAATAATAATAATAATAATATATGTTTATTTTTCTCTTCACAAAGGGTTACAAAATATTATTACAGAGACTATGTTAAGACGATCCTTTGTGAGAGACTGGAGTCCATACTAGGGAAACCCTGTGTTACAGATCTCCAGGCCCCCAACTCGGAGTATTCTAATAATAATTAATACATATTAAAAACAAACAGACTTAATGAATGTATTCTTAGTAAAGAATACATTCAAAATACGAAAATACTTTTGCCCCTACCTATTAATATTTGTACTACTAAGAATGTACCTAAGAAAACGATTCAAAATTATAAAAAATAATTATAGTTTTTAGTTCCAGTTTTTATAAATGTTTATAAATTAGAAACAACATTTTATAAATAACTAGCTGCCGCCCGCGTTATGTTTTAACTGCCATTTCGCTTTTAAGATTTGCTTTAGGCTTTGTAGTTGATGCCTACATCATAACTACTATCAGTGTACCAAATTTCAATCCAATCTATTCAGAAGTGTGAGCTATGTGTTGATATATCAGTTAATCACAGTTTCCTCTTAAGCCTCTTAAATACACAGAGACATGAGAAGAGGACTAGAGTGAGTGGGCAGTTGGGCACCTATCCTAAAGAAGCTGAAACTTTCTTTGTTTAATCCCCGAACCACTTGAGAACAATCGAATAAAATTTGATAAAATTTGGTACCTACAAAGTTAATTTAAAATCGCGCGGAAGAAACCAGTGAACATTGTTTGTATGTCTGTAATGGGTAATACTTTTTTTATTATTAATATTAAAAGTATAACATAGGCTATTTTAGGGTACACCACACTATGATCGGTAAGAGTGAAACAGGAATAATAGAGGAACGCTGGGTGGGTACGATACGATACTGTGGCCTTTTAGAAATAAAATGTAGGCATGTAATAATATTAGTACCTGGATGACCGAGCTTCGCTCGGTCTTTTTTAACCACGTTTTCTAAAAATGAAACCTAGCTAGATTAATGTATCGCCCCTGAAACCCCCTGCATACTAAATTTCATGAAAATCGCTTAAAGGTTTAAAGGTATAAAATAAGATAAGTCTGGCGTACTTTATATTTTAAAGTAACATTATAATACATATATATTTATAATTAAATAAAAAACAAACTTATTTATTCAAAAAGTATTATTATACTTTATCGCAAAAAACTTTATTGAAGGTCAGAATAGTTTCAAGTTATCCTCTACCTACCAAAGAGAATTTAAACTTTCGTTTAGTACCTATTTACAGAAACAAATCAAAGACAAGACAGGTTGTTATACTAACTCTATAACGTTAAATTATAGAGTTAGAATAGCAACCTGTAAACCCTAAACTAATAATATAGTATTATACTTGTAAGCGCAGGAGGGCCTTCGTCAGGATTCATCGTGGGCACGTGGTCGAGTAACAGAAACAACTATTCACTTCGGCTACAACGTCTTTTTAACTTGCTTCACAATTTAAACTATTTCGGATACAGTTACTTTTAAATAAAACCGTTACACTTTTTCAAATGATTATAATTTTACACGAAATAACGTCGCAGATAATCACACGGTAATTGCAGGCTTTACAATAAACACTAACTAAGTTAAAATCTATATGGATTAACCCGATAGATAGCGATTCATCGCAGACGTGGTGCGCTCGCGGCCGTTCGTACAAAAGTGAAGTCTTTAAGATGGCCGCCCCGCTACCATAGACACGACGCTCCGCTAGAGTGACATTGACAGCTCACGTCACTCTTGACACTGACATTTCTGTTAGGCGCCGTCACGGCCGGACTGACATACGACCGTCCTCGGGCGTCTATAAGTCTTTGGAATCAAAACGAAATCGATCACTCACTCATCCGCTCGTCCATCCTATTAAACTTTGTCATCATCAATATCACTAATGCAGAAACTTCTAAATCTAGGAATTTAATCTTACGGCAGATGACCTGGACTAGACGAGTGTTTTCCTTCAACCAACCCATCTTGGGTCTGACCCGGACAACACTGTCCTAACGACTTACCATGAATTTTCTAGGTAACCAACTCAAGGAAACCCTCACATTTTCGCACTCGCAATGACTTGGACCGGACGAGAGCATCCATTCAACCAATTCACCAAGTAATGGCCCGGACGACTCTGTCCTTCCGACCAGTCAGTCAACCACACATATTCCATCTGGACCAAGCTAGTGCAACCCTTCAACCAACCTTTTCAGGTGTGGCCCGGACGACACTACTTGACCAGGCTCGACAAACTCATAATTTCCATCTGAACCAAGCTAGTGCATCCCTTCAACCAACCTTTTCAGGTGTGGCCCGGACGACACTACTTGAACAGGCTTTCCATCTGAACCAAGCTAGTGCATCCCTTCAACCAACCTTTTCAGGTGTGGCCCGGACGACACTACTTGAACAGGCTTTCCATCTGGACCAAGCTAGTGCATCCCTTCAACCAACCTTTTCAGGTGTGGCCCGGACGACACTACTTGACCAGGCTCGACTAACTCACAATTTTCATCTGGACCAAGCTAGTGCATCCCTTCAACCAACCTTTTCAGGTGTGGCCCGGATGACACTACTTGACCAGGCTTGACAAACTCACAATTTTCATCTGGACCAAGCTAGTGCATCCCTTCAACCAACCTTTTCAGGTGTGGCCCGGACGACACTACTTGACCAGGCTCGACTATCTTAAACCTTCTGCATGACATCACCTTTATGAACTTTCATAAAAAGTGTATACCATACAGGATCGACTAATATAATGAACAATGACGTAGAACACCCCTGCGACGACGGGTTCGCTTGACTATTGTTTATATAATTTTGTTCGTCCCATGTCTCCGGGTCTGAGAGTACACACTAAGAGTGTCGGAATCAGATGTGATTGTGTTAGAATCAGCAGATAATTGAATCCAAACACACGGCCAAGGTGTCATAATCATGGGAAATTGATATGTCAGTCGGGTCAGGTACATTTACTACATCATCAGGCGCCGTCTCGGCCTGCTCATAACCCAAAAGATTGCTCGTAATTTCTAACAACCCATCGTGTCCCTGAGGTACTGAGCGTAAATTCTCGTGCACGTACTTATATACTCGATGTGAACCACTTAAACTATGTAGTTCGTACCTATCGTTATCTAATACCGTCGTTATAACGAATGGACCCCTGAACTTCCTATCCAATTTAGTTTGATATCATCGTTCACATTTTTTTTTAGAAACACGAATCACCGCTTGAAAACCTTACAATCGATGTGCGACCTTTATTAAAACGACTTACTTCAGATATTGCAGCCTTTTCAATATTATCCGATGCCTGTTGCCGTATAGTGTCGAGATCTAAACGTTACTTCTTACCGTGAACTTTTGAGTTTAATCTAGATATACCTAACTGAACGCGAATCCCTAACATAAAGTTCTGTAGGTGAGTATTTCGTTAGATGAGTATTAAGTCCGCCGACTGTTCTAATAATTTCGATTACACAAATAACCACACCAACACCTTTGCACACACGATCATAAAAATAGCGACGCCCATCGGAAGACGTGCCTCGGCCACGACCGCTCGACTAAGACTGCCGAATTAGACTCTTTGCCCCACCACCGGCACTTTAAATGCAAACGTCAAACCAAAGCCACGCCATCCCGCGGCAGCCAAGCCTAGATGAGTCAATAGAGTTGCTTTCCAATCAAAACAGATACCAGGCCAACGGAAACCAACCAGCGTTTCAACAATTCTCCGGCACTATTTTCTTGACCTTCACCTGTCCTCGAGTGTAAGAAACAAACCCCATGACTTGTATCAAATCTAATTTGATTAAACCAAAACTTTATGTGAACAATCTTAATTTAAATTACAGCAAAGTCAGAGCAATCAGAACACCTAAGATTATTTGATTCAAATCATCAAATCACAAACTAAATCATTTAATCTATTCGGCATTGATTGACTTGTAAACTAGTATCCTCCAGTTACTTAACCATTCAAATGCGTATCCCACCTGGATCGCCAAGTCTCTTCAGACTTCATGGTTCCTTACAAAACTCAGACACCCACCACAGTTGATTGCAATACCGCGTACTCACCGACTACTGTTACCAACAGATACCGATTTCTACTGAGCTTTGGCTACAAATTAACCTGTGGTGCCGTCCCATCACAATACGAACTTCAACTCACTCGTCTATAGCTAGACTCTCAGTTTGACTATCCACAATTTCATCAATGACACTCTGATCACTAGGCACATTTCAATTAAAGGCTTTGACCTTTACCACAAGCGGTTTTTTTTTTCTTTCTATCTCCTTAGGTATCCTATTCACGTGAACAAAATACAAGTCCGCTCAGTTATCCTGACCCAAATAGAACTAGACACCAAATACTGGTACTATTGCAACTACAGTCATAGTAATTCTAAATAAAATAAAATAACTGTGACCATAACCCAAACAGTCATCCCCGTGACTAACACATAATCACAGACATCTTGTGACTATACACAAACACAGTCATCGTGACTATCACACAAATATAGTCATTGCCACACAGGCTAGTCATTGTCACACAGGCTAGTCAGCGCCACACAGGCTAGTAAGTGCCACACAGGCTAGTAAGTGCCACACAGGCCAGTCATTGCCACACAGGCTAGTCAAGATCACACAGGTTAAGTCAAAACCACACTCGTCAAGTCAATATCATGTAAGTTGGTCCAGAGCTCAAATCCTGGTAGGACTGAGCAGCACTTTACCACCTTTCACTATATACCCTAAATCACAAACGACTGTCTCCCATTCTCCCACCCCACTCACGCCAAACACCGGGTGATTGACCGGAGCCCACTATGTCAGGTTAAATGAAACCCTTCAAACTACTAACAAAGACAATCCCGTCGTCTGCAACCGACCCTCTAATACTTCACCCAATCAGAACTATTACAGAAAATCATATGAAGCATTGCAACTATCACAATTATAGCACTTAACAGTGTTCTACTGTGTTCTACCGTGTTCCACCGTGTTTTACAGTGTTCTATAGTGTTTTGTAGTATTCTAACACGTTCTACCATGATCTACCGTGATCTACATTGTTCTACACTGTTCTACCAGGTTCTACAGTGTGGATTTATCAGCAAATAAACTATACAGGAAGTACTCAACTAGTACTAACACGAAGTTACATCAGCCATTACTCACCGCTTCTCAACCCATCACATAACTAGTGATAGATCCGTACTGTTCAATCAAAGATACTAAAACATCACCGCTCAACCAGTGGTATCATTATCACTTAACCAGGGATACCGTCCCAGACCCCATTGTAGACCCCCACAGTTGACCTTGCAGTTGACCCACTGCTGATCCCACAATTGACCCGAACAGTGGACCCCTCGATGAACCCTACATTAGCCCCACATTAGACTCCTCTGTGAACCCCACACTGAACCTCCAGATGGAAATCTCATTAGAGGTACCAGTACTGGCTTGGGACGTTAGTAACGGTTCAACAGCCATGTATTAACTAAAATGTTACGTTTAATCACTGTCGTCGTGCTGAAGATTTTACGATTTCACGCTATTAAAATCCACACACGTTAAAATGTTCACATTACTATTAAAGGTTGATCGGTTCCATAACAGTCATAACGACACTATAAATACTACAACAAAAAAATAACAGAAATTGTGCCCATATCCGTCACGCTACATTGCACCTAACACCACCTATTGACATATGGGAGAAAGCATAAAATCGCCATTTTATGCTTTCTCCCATATAATACGTAAGCAACCATCACGTATCAGTGTAAGTATTTTTTCGATTTCGCATAAATGTCCTTTTTATTCTAAATTCGTTTTTATCTCGAAAACGGCGCGTTATATCAAAAAAATAATGAACTTGGGGCCCCCTTAAGAAACCCACCACCACACCGAATACCATCCATTGGCACACCTTCTTCTTTTATAAAAGTCACCATTTCCCACCTCACCGTACTATTTCGTACAACTGCAAGAATTTTTAACGCAAATGTCATATCGCACATGTCTTGTATAGCATCCGTTATAAAATCACATTAGCGTTATAGTGTGTAAGTATGGCGTCAAGTGACGCAAGAACATTGCGATGGAAAATTTACTGTCAGTGATATATCGCATGTTATATCGCGGTGATAAAAATAACTTACTTCATCAAATGATAATGACTCGGCCAATAAATACACAGTACAAATACTCTGCATAAATGCCCACCACTTAATTTAAACGAACACAATATTCAACCAGCCACGTGGCAGATAAGAGATTATACACCACATGTGAAGAAAATCGAAAATTAATTAAACTTTACGGTTTCACGAACATCGTTTCAACTCGCCTCAATCGCGAAATGGAACAATCCCGTCTCGCGCCTCACAGCAACCTAAGGCAACGGGACTACACACGCGGGATAAAATTGCTTCGCTTACTAGTGACACCCATTTAAACGTTTACTGCATAGTTTAATGGCTTCTATTTCTCGAACGACACAGTACTATGCCTCAAAATCACAACAAAACAAAAACGACTCACCTGTGTCCATGAACCGTCCTTTAGGACAACTCACATACCAGAGATCCGCGACGAAACCGGAAAACGGCCAAAATGGACGTAGGACAACGTCCAGCACATCCACACACACGACACACGAATACCACACGCGCCTTCGTTCGGTTTACACTACGTTCGCTCAAGTTGATCGGATATCCCACTTCTGATGTAAGCGCAGGAGGGCCTTCGTCAGGATTCATCGTGGGCACGTGGTCGAGTAACAGAAACAACTATTCACTTCGGCTACAACATCTTTTTAACTTGCTTCACAATTTAAACTATTTCGGATACAGTTACTTTTAAATAAAACCGTTACACTTTTTCAAATGATTATAATTTTACACGAAATAACGTCGCAGATAATCACACGGTAATTGCAGGCTTTACAATAAACACTAACTAAGTTAAAATCTATATGGATTAACCCGATAGATAGCGATTCGTCGCAGACGTGGTGCGCTCGCGGCCGTTCGTACAAAAGTGAAGTCTTTAAGATGGCCGCCCCGCTACCATAGACACGACGCTCCGCTAGAGTGACATTGACAGCTCACGTCACTCTTGACACTGACATTTCTGTTAGGCGCCGTCATACTAAAACGTAGTGATTACTTTCTCTGTGTCAAATATTATCTGTGTCTAAACGTAAAATTGTAATAGCGGTCTGGTCTATTGTTTGGGACAGCATTCATTATTTTTTTGCAAGAGATTTGAAATATTTATTTTATTCAGTCAGACCCGGGTTTAATCATTTAAAACTATCTGAATTTCCGATGTCTTGTTTATTTAATGATGTTCATACAGATTGTATTCATCAAACAAAAACGTCATAGTTATTTTGCCGTCTCTACTATGCCTTTGAAATTGAGTTAAAGCAAACTCAGGTATGAAATGAATGTGCTAATTAAGTCCTTTCATTTGATACCAAGTACTGTACATTTAAAACTTTAAAAAATGAAAACCCCATTTAAATGCTTACCACACTTTTTGTGACCATCATAATGGAAGAAAATGTTGCCTATGTCACTCGCGCTATAATAACGAATCAATTACCAACTCGTTCATCGAAATCGGATACGTAGGTTATGCGCTACAGTGAAACATCTCATCAGTCAACTAGGAGCACGAGTTTCCCTTAGAGAAAAGTTTAAAGAGATAGGCATTATGACAGTTGCATCACAATATATATATGCAAACGTTATGTTTGTAAAACAAAACTTACATTTATATAACAAAAATAGTGATATTCACTCTGTAAATACAAGAAATAAGCACAAATTGGTAGGCACAATATCATAGGCTTCATAAAACTCATAAGTCATTCATGGGACTAGGTGTAAAATTTTTTAATAAAATCCCAGTCAGCATATCGAGTTTACCAGTAAATAAATTTAAGAATGTAGTCAAGAGACATCTTATACTCAGAGCTTACCATTCAATCGATGATTATTTAACTGATAAAGATAAATGGATGTAGTTCGTTGCTCCCTATTAATGTATTGTGTTGTATAGTTTATTGCATTTTACTAGGTGAATATTGTTGTCACAGTTTGATAATGTTACTTAGGTACTAGTTAAGAAAACGATTTACTTTTGTAAGTAAAGATTCTGCGTGATAAATTACGGCCATTCTTTTCTTTCCTTTGTAAAACATGTATACTTATTCATTAAGTAGCAGTAAATTGGCCAATATTTAAGCACATAAAGTTTTTACATCGTAAGTGGATGCTCCTACTATGTTGTGCCCATTGAGGCTGATGTATCCGATCTCGTGTACTCTTCTAATATTATTGACCTCTTTTTTTGCATCAGAACTCTAATATGGTGTATAATATAATGGTGGCAGCACCTTATCTGCATATACAGCTTATAAACAGAGAAACATTGTAAACATTGGCAATTTGAAAAGAGTGGCCACGAGTTTTTATTGCCTGTTCTTTTCTCGGGCTTTACCTATTGTTTGCGAACAGACATTACCAGTAAATGTAGAATCGACTTTTCACAAGTGTAGTATTTTGCTTCCTAAGTGAATAAATCATTTTTATTTTATTATTATTATTAAATACAAACAAATAAATACTGCTAAAAACATTACCCTTCCTTTTTGGCTTCGCCGTAGTCGGGTAAAATGGATTCGCACAATGGTTGGACACCACTTTGTGTGATCCACAAATTATTGTTCCGAGTCTGGGTGTATAGAATAGAATAGAATAGAATAGAAATATATTTATTTAGTACACAGAAGACACATAGACATTATTAAAACAGTCATGCAGAAGATAAACAAAAACAAAAAATAAAATAAAAATAAAAAATGGTAAATAATAAAAATAACAGTAGACAAAAAGAAAAAGAAAACAGACAAAATTAATAACGGGGAACAGAAGAAATAAATAAACAGAAACAATAACACAATCAAACATTTCAGTTTAACATTAGCCGCGTACCATGTGTCACAAAGTGTACCAAATAGGACCCAACTCAGCTCCCGTCAGACACCGAAAAAGGTCTGACACTGATATTCTGCTGGGCCCTTTGCCACGTATCGGATGCCCAGTAAGTCTGTGTGTCTGTGTGTCTATGTATGTGAGTGTGTGTATGTTCTTGGCAATTTCACGTATATTAATTCTATTAATCGATAAATTTAAAATTATAAATTATATTAAATTACAAATTACATTATGAAATAATATTATAATATTAATAGTATACGAGAACCTATCCAAATCACATCATACAACAGAGATATTATTTTCGTTTGTCAAATTCCCAAATTCTTTCTGTGCGGCGATAATATATTGCCGTAATCGCATTTTGAAAGTACCCAGTGTATTTATGCTTCTTATTGGTGGTGGGATGTTATTCCAACATTTGGAAGCCGCATATCGAAAACTGCCTCTGAAAGCAGTTGTTTTGTGTTGTGGAATTGACAATTGTTGCGAACAGTGTCGACTGATATGATTTCTGCTATTTGCAACCCAGCTCAATTTTCTATGCAAATAATTTGGCTCTCCAAATTTAATAATGTTAAAAAGAAGACACGACAAATGCATCTTACGACGTGATTTCATTTTGATTATCGATCTATCATTTAGAAACGGTGTGACGTGACTTCTTGACGGTACATTAAAGCAAAAACGACAACATGCATTTTGGACACGCTGTATTAGCCGATAAGTGCGAGCCAATAGCCGTGGGCCGTATACAGTGTCGACGTAATTTAACTTTGACAGTATCAAAGATTCCAACTGTAAGCGTAACTCCTCAGACAAGTATGGTCTAATCTTGTATAGCGTTCTGAATCGGTAAAAACAGTTACGAACTGACTCGGCTACGTGTCGCTCATATCTCAGTTCAGAATCCATGATTAGTCCAAGATTACGTGCTTCATTGACTCGACCGATCGAGCTCCCCATCAGCTTCACGTTTAGCACAGAAGGTAGTCGATTAATTTGATTCTTAGTACCAAACGCCATATATTTGGTTTTAGTCGGGTTAAGTGCCAAACCACTTCTTTTAGCCCAAAGAGATATTTGGTTTAGATCGTCATTCAAATCCAAAACTGCTCTATCGCAGTCTCCTGGCCTAAATGAAAGATAAACCTGAACATCGTCAGCATAAATGTGGTACTTGCAATTCCTTAGGCAGTTAGTTATGTCTGCGCAGTAAAGTATAAAAAGAACGGGACCCAGTATCGATCCTTGTGGAACTCCTCTAGCTACTGAAGCTATCGGTGAGGTAGGCCTAGATCCATCACTCAGGCGTAACTCAACAAACTGACTGCGGCCACTTAGATAGCTTTGAAACCAGTGGCGTGCGTTATCATCCAATCCGTAATAGTTTAACTTTGACATAAGTAGATCTCTGTTGATACAGTCAAAGGCACGCGAGAAGTCTAGCAATACTAACAAAGTACACAGGCCTTTATCTAGGGCCGATAGTATATTATCTGTCACATCCAGCAATGCAGTAGAGGTGCTGCGTTGCTTTCGGAAACCGGATTGCAACTCTGGTAACATGCCATTATTTTCTAGGTAAGCCATCATTTGCTGACATACAGCCTTTTCCACAACCTTAGATAGGCATGGCAGTATGCTAATTGGCAGAAGGTCTTTTACTTCTAAGGGGTTTGTTACTTTTGCCAGCGGTCTAATAGTTGCCAGCTTCCAGGCGCTAGGAAAGGTTGCTGTAATGATCGAACAGTTAACTATGTCCGTGATGGAGTTAAGCGAATGTGGAAGGCTTAAAGTTAGCATGTCTAGTGTAATTCCGTCACTGCCCTCAGCGTTAGATCTGAGCTGTCCTATATACTTAGTCACCAGATTTCCATTAACTGGCTGTAAGCTAAAAGTTGAACCAATAAATCTGGAAAATTCAAAATATGTAAGATGCGATATGCTGCATATTGAGTAGCCTGGAATTTGTAAAAAACTGTAATTTATATCTTTGGGGTTTATTAAATTAGCAGGTAAATCAATTTCTTGATGATTCGGTAGTATAACACTTTTTAATTGTTTCCATAAAACTGTAGGTGTATTTAACCTATTATTAATATTATGTCTATAATAAGCAATCTTCTCGTTATGAATGGCTTCTATAACCAGCGATTTTAATTGTTTGTAATACAAGAACTTTGAATCAGATTTAGTTTTACGAAATATTGCTAATGCTTCGTCTCTCTTTTGCATCATAATTTTTATAATTTCTGTTATCCACGGATAAGAAGGTTTCTTGATTAGGCTGTACTTAATTGGTGCATGTGCATTAAATACGTCCAATATGCAACGATTGAATAATTCAACCATGTCGTTAACGTTGTCCAAGTTAGAAATATTTTCCCAGTGCACCACAGAGAAGTCCCTATGAAGCATTTCCAAATCAATATTTTTCAAAGGCCTGAATCTAACAATGAAAGGTTTGAAATTTCTACGTTTGATATTAAATTTGCAAATAATAATTGAGTGACTATTAATGGACCCAAATGGCTCAACTGACACGTACCTGGCATTGAGGTCGGTACATACCACATCAAGTAAGGTTTCACTATGATCAGTAAAATGGGTAGGGGAATTTACTAATTGTTGTAAATTAAGACTGTCCAAAAATTCATTAAATTTCTTGGTTTTACTATCGTTTGCGTTCCATAAGTTTACATTAAAGTCGCCTGCAAGTATGTAATGATCACAATTTGCCAACGAACTGACCGATTCCGTTATAGCGTCGAAGAAAGTACACAAGTCGAACCAAGGAGGGCGATATGCAGTGCCTATAGCAATCCGTTTACCATTTAAAGTGAAAGTTATCCACATCTGTTCTACCATCTCATACTTTGAGTCGATGCAGATCGGCCATACACGAACATTAAGACTACGACTGACGTAAAAGCCTACACCGCCCCCACGACCACCACGCACACATAGCGGCCGTGAAGTATGCCGTAGGCGGTACCCAGGGACAGACGGAGCGCGCCCTTACTCGCCCGTTCGCAGCCAGGTCTCGTTGACTGCAAGGATATCGAATGAGCACCTCTCCATTCCCGCTATAAAGTCATCATGATTAGTGCCTAAAGAACCTGCGTTTAAGAACCCAATTTTAAAATATTTATCAGTCATATTTATTTATAAGATATTTATTCACATAACATGTACATAAATCATCACCATGGCTATAAAATGCCATTCGCCATAATAAAGAGAAATCATTGAATTTAATTAATAGAAAAATTAAAAATAAAATTAGAGCATAAAATAAAATAGATTCGAATTCAATTTCATATAGTATCAATTTGTACATATATTTTTTTAAATGTATACCAATACTATTTTTTGAGTATGTATAATGGAAATGACTGGATTTGATTGTAAAAATTAGACAGCACCAATTCGTATACTTAAAAATAAATCGTTCCAGAAAAACTTTTTCAACGTAGTAGTCCAAGATTTCATTAATTACATTTGAATTAATGTCGAAGTAAGTAATTGGATATAATAAAATTGATTTGTAATAGAAATACTTATAACTGTAATCAACAATGTACCCATTAAATGCAACAAAAACAATATAACGTGAGATGTGTTTTAATATGTATGATATTGTGAAAAATATGTGTGTATTGATCAGAATAAGTAGTGTTGTAGTGTAGGATAAAATTATATTATAAACTACCAGGTCAATATGGCGACTATCCCCAGCAACATGGTTTAAAAGCGGTTGATCGCTTTGACAACTTAGCGCCACATGATACACGGTGTTGTTAGCCCAGACATTACATTGTAATAAAAGTTTGTTCTTAGTAACCAACTTAAAGTGAACCAAAAACCCGACTAATATCTTTATCTGTAGAAATTCGTTCTATCGGTTTGCCATCATCCTGGCGCGCAAATATTTTGCCATCTCTCGACCAAATGTATCTCCACTGCTGCCGACGCCCTATCTCGCGCACGCGTTGCAAAAGCTGGTGGTTTATACGTGTGAGTCGTTCGTTAACATAGATGCGTTGCGGTACTCCGAGTATATCAATGTCTGTAGTCGTTAAAACGCGACGCACTTGCGCCGCACGGAGTATTCGGTCGCGCACAGCGCGTCGAGTTAGTCTTACAACAATGATTCGCGGTCGCTGTAAAATGTTTTCAGATTCTACTCTGTTGCGAAGTGTAGATCCTATGCGCTCAACATGCACGACGTCTCTTTCTTCCTGCTCCTCTCCCAATTTTAGTGCGATGATTTTGACCGTGTGTATCAAGCTTTCATCGCTTTGTTCGGGGACTCCTGCCAGCACCATATCGTTGGATAACAAAAGCTGATCCCGCTCATTTAGATCTTTTCGCAGTTCTGAGATTACCTCGTCCGCAGAGCTTGTGCTCCCAGGGACCACTTCATCGATTTTTTTTTCTAGAGTTGATATACGGTTGTCCATAGCTGACATTTTTTCACTGTAATAGGACTGGGCCGAATTCAGATCCGCGATTTCTTTTAGACACTCACGAATTTCCCCTCTCATCTCACTTAGTTCGCATCTTAAAGAACGTATCTCCATGGCTAAGTCGGCCTTACTGTTATCGGTGCTATTGCCGAATACACATTCTGGGCTAGATTGAGACCCAGTGACCGAGGGAGTTTTCGTCAAGGTCTTCTCCGATGTGCACCGGTTTTCTCCACGAGGGCAGATCGCCTTGCATTTATTGCATATCCAATCCATCATCGTCGCTGACTCCGGAGATGATGTACACTGTTGGTGGAAATGAGTAGCGCATTTATAGCATCGCACACCATCTTTTGTGCCCAAGAATTTACCACAATTCCCACATTTCGCCATAGTTTGCTTTGTTTACAACAATAGTACCGTATAAATTCCAATTGGTGGCGCTGCAGTTAGATGACAGCTTGTTTTATTATGTCAACTGTTTTATTGACAGACTAATGTTGCTTTCAGCGAGCATCGAAAGATGGCGCTATTTTAAAGAAATATTGATTGGAGAAAACAAACACTTTGCTGCACCACGATTCACAATTTGTTAATCCACAACAGAAGCTAGACCACAGGGTATACTTTTTGAACACGCACATACCACGGGCAAGTTATGTAAAACTTTTAATTTTTGTTGACACTGGACACTTTTTATTATAAGTTCGGGTAGTTCCATTCACTGAAATTTGAATAACCTTATGCATCAACTGACATGCCAAATTAATGGACCTTTTTATAATAAATTTCATTTTATTGACACTAACAAACTTGTTAGTAAATATTTTTATTTGACAAAAGATAGATATTATCTTAAAAATAGTTGTAAAAGACAGATAGCTGTTTCGCTATCTTTTTATATTAATACTTCAGCCAAGAATTTGGCAACTCAAGTTGCTTCTATTGAGCAACAAAATTATGACATTAATTTTAACTTAGCCAACAATTTGGCTAAAGCACCTGACATTAATAATGATAATTTATGTATTAATAATAATTATAATATTGACATACCGAATAATTTAAATTAAATTTTAAGACAATAGAGAGTACCTCTTGCACACATACTTGTGCACTACCACTTGAAAATTATTCTGTTATGTCAAAACAGAACAATAGTTATATTAATAAAATTAACCTGGTGCATCAGAATATCAGAGGAATGACAGGAAAAGACTTAGAATTGGAATTGTTCATGAATGCTGAAGCTATTGATATTTTATGTATTACTGAACACTGGCTAAAGAGCGATCAGTTCATGTTTAATTTCAACAATCACCAGGTAGGCAGCTCGTTCAGCAGGGAACTGGCTATACATGGTGGTTCACTAATATTAATAAATAAAAATCTTAAATTCAAAGAACGCCGTGATATTGTTAACTTCTCTGTTGAACGTAGCATAGAAATAGCCTGTGTAGAGTTGAAGCGGTTTATTGTATTGACTGTGTACAGACCACCTTCAGCACAATATCATATTTTTGAAGATGTTATGGATGAAGTCTTGCATAAGGTAACAAACCTTAATAAAAATGTAATAATATGTGGCGACTTTAATGTTAATTTATTAGAGAATACTACTTCAAGTATGAGGATTTTAGCTCTATTCAAATCATTTAATCTGTGTAATTTATTTTTAGAGCCTACCCGCATAACTGCCACTACAGCCACATGTTTAGATAATATATTCACAGATATTATTGTAGATAACAAGAGAGTAATTAATCAAATGGATTCTGACCACTGTGGTCAACTTATTTCTTTTGATATTAAAAGTAGAAAAGTAACTAAAAAATGTATAACTGTTATCCCTAAAACTGTCAGTCGATTTGAGAGTTTCAAAAACCGCCTCATTTGTAACCCTCCACTGTTGAATGAGGACAGTGATCCTAACATTTTATAATAAATTTTGTCATAATTTCGATTCGGTTTTCACTCCCAAAACGATTATGGTTAAGGGGAATGCAACTTTTAGTGAGTGGGCTACTGTCGGCCTACATAAAAGTAGAAAAAGATTATATGAGCTGTATGATGAACGAAAGTATAACTGTTGTGAAAGATTTCAAGCTTATGTAAGAAATTATGCTAAAACATTTAGGCAGACTTGCAAAACAGCAAAAGCTTGCTACCTTAGTTCACAAATTAAAAACAGTGATAATAGAATTAAAATGACTTGGGATATTATAAATAGTGAGACCGGAAGAGTCAGAAGTCAGAATAATGATTACTGTCTTAAAATAGATAGTAAAACCATCACATCGGACATAGAAGTAGCCGCTGCATTTGAAAAATTCTTTACTGACATTCCAGTCTCCACTACAAAGTCATTGAATTCCTCACCTATTGTTGCTGAGTCTATCTTGATTAAAAATGTTAATAAAAGTGACATCACTTTTCAATTTGATTATGTTACACATATAGATGTCATAAAAGCTTTTAATTCTATTAATGTTAAGAAGACTACCGATCTCTGGAGTAACTCAGTTGTGATTACTAAGTCTATAATTTCTTTTATCGCGCAGGACTTGGCTTTTATATTTAATAAATGTATAGATTGTGGTGTATTTCCTGATTTAATGAAATATAGTAAAGTAATACCATTGTATAAATCGGGTAGTATGTCTGACCCCACTAATTTTAGACCCATATCAGTACTACCAACATTTAGTAAAATCTTTGAAAAAATAATATATGATCAGATGCAGAACTTCTTTTACAAAAATAAATTATTACACTTTAAACAATTTGGTTTCACTAGGGGTCGCTCTACAACCGATGCTGGTGTGGAGCTTTTAAAACATATTTTTGACGCCTGGGAGGAATCGCAAGATGCTTTAGGCGTCTTCTGTGATTTATCCAAGGCATTTGACTGTGTTCTGCATGAAACATTAATCAGGAAATTGCAACATTATGGTATTAAAAACACAGCTCTGAATCTTCTTACGTCCTATCTGAGTAACAGGATTCAGAAAGTTGATGTTAATGGTAAACGCTCCCCGGGGTCTGTGGTCGAAATGGGAGTCCCACAGGGTTCTATTCTCGGGCCGTTGTTGTTTTTAATTTACATAAATGACTTACCATATTTAGTAAATAATAATCACGAGATAGTCCTGTTTGCAGATGATACATCACTCTTATTTAAATTAAAACGCCAGCAAAAAGACTTTGAAGATGTAAATATGGCTATCTCAAAAGTGGTTAACTGGTTTGATGTTAACAATTTACTCTTAAACGAGGGCAAGACTAAATGTATTCGATTTATAACACCTAACGTGAAACCAGTAAAAACCACTATAAAAATAAAAGAAGATGAGTTGAACCCTGTAGAGACCACAAAGTTTTTAGGAATTACTTTAGATTCTAAGCTTCAGTGGGGCCCACATATAAGTGAATTGTCTAATAGACTCAGTTCTGCAGCGTACGCAGTTAGAAAAATTCGTCAGCTAACAGACGTTGAAACAGCGCGATTAGTTTATTTTAGTTACTTTCATAGTTTAATGTCGTACGGTATTCTACTGTGGGGGAATGCTGCCGACATTCAAACCATTTTTGTTCTGCAGAAGAGGGCTATTCGATCAATTTACGATCTTAGTAGTAGACACTCACTTAGAGAAAAATTTAAGGAAATCAATATCATGACTGTTGCATGTCAGTATATCTATGAAAACCTTATATATGTTCACAAAAATATTGATAGTTTCTGTAAGAAATGTGATATACATAATATTAACACGCGGAACAAACATAAACTTGTTGTACCAGCGTCAAGGTTACAAAAAGTAAACAAATCATTTCGGGGCCAATGTATACGTTTCTACAATAAAATCCCTAGCGATATTCAAAAATTAAGTCGTAATAAATTTAAGTGTACCATTAAGAAAAAATTGTGTATGAAAAGTTACTACTCAATAATTGATTATATGGAAGACAAAAACGCTTGGGATTGAACTGCTTTCTCTCACAGGCTATTAAAATGTACTTTAAGATTATATGTTTAGATACATATTTACTTTGTAAGAAGTGAAGTATTGTGTTTGCTGAATACGTTTATATATACTCATTTTAGAGTTACAAATAGTATTATTATTTAGTTATCCTTATTTTATAAACGATTACACTCACCAAACACAATGGTTCATTCAGTAAAATTTATTTTTGTAAGGAAAAACTTGATGATTTTAAAAGAGTGGCACATGAGTTTCTTGGCAGCTTCTTCTCATGAGCTTTACACTTGGAACTGCCACCTAACCTCATTTTGTTTTTTTTTTCAAACATTAAATTTTTATTATAATTTAATTCAAACAATTTTATAAAATTTTTAGTATGTTTTAATTTGACGTTTTCAAATAATCATTAACCTGATTTTACGAAATAAAGATATTTGACTTTGACTTTGACTGGTAATTAAATTTCTAGTTTTATTGTTTTTGTGCTGCACTGAAGCACTTTATAACAGTTTCTGTGATGTATCACACTTCCACAAACACTTTGCGTAACACTTTTTCGCGCTTCTATTAACTATTGTGTATTAAAAGAGAAATATTCGCGAGCGCGGTTTAAGACAACTTGACAACCCAAATTTTTTTTTTTTTTTTTTTTTTTTCTGTACCTACTTTGTGTTCGTGATTTGTATGCGTGTAAAATACCAGTGTGGGAGTAATAAAAAGAATTAAAAATTCTAAAATTACCTGGAGTTAAAATGCGGGATAACTGAAAGAGGGTACCCAATTCCAATCAAGCTAAGTGCGGGAAAAGCCGCGGCAAAAGCTAGTAGGTTTGTTGGTTTCTTTGAACGCGAACGGCTTCAATTGAAAAATCTTTTACTGTTGAATAATCGATTTATCGAGGAAGGCCATAGGTTATATAACACCACGCTATGACCTATAAGAGCGGAGCAGCAATGAAAAATGTTGCAAAATCAGGGAAAATTGATGCAGACGAAGTTGCGCGGTTCAGCTGGTGTCATACATATGTCGAAGCGTCAGGCTCAATATTCCAATTAACATTATGGAAAATGGTAATCGATCATATGAACGCGGATACCAGGAGCAAGGTAAAGTCTGCCTACTGTTCTAATCATTTCGATTACACAAAGCATCACTGTCCTATCCTATAACCACAATAACATTTTGCACACATAAAAATAGCGTTGTCTATCGGTAGACGTGTTGTCGCTACGACCGCACGATTAAGACTGCCGAATTGGACTCACTGCCCCACTACCGGCACTTCAAATGTAACCGTCAAACTAAAGTTACGCCATCATGGCGGCCATGTTTAAAATGAGTCAATAGACTTTCTTTTTAATCAAAACTGATACAAGGTCAACGGAAATCAATTAGAGTTTTAATAATTTTCCAACTTGGCCTTCCTGACCTTCACCCGTCCTCGGGTGCCTCTGTAACATCGAAGATTCAATAGAAACAAACCCCATGGCTTGTATCAAATCTAATTTGATTTAAATCAAAACTTTACATGAACTGTAGCCAAGTCAGAGCAATCAGAGCATTGTTGATTACTTGATTCAAATCATCAAATAACAAACTACATCAATCGTTTAATCCGTTCGGTATGTGATTCACTTGTAAA
The DNA here is from genome assembly GCA_945859575.2 of Herminia tarsipennalis. Classification (NCBI taxonomy): domain Eukaryota; kingdom Metazoa; phylum Arthropoda; class Insecta; order Lepidoptera; family Erebidae; genus Herminia; species Herminia tarsipennalis. The sequence continues at coordinate 22,332,647 of OX243834.2, read as the reverse complement.
CCAGTAACGTCCAGTTACTCAACCATTCAATTGCGCATCCCACCTGGATCACCAAGTCTCTCCCGACTTCATGATTTCTTACAAAACTCAGACACCTACCACAGCTAATTGCAATACCGCGTACTCACGGACTACTGTTACCAGTAGATACCGATTTCTACTGAGCCATGGCTACAAGTCAACCTGTGGTACCGTCCCATCACAATATGAACTTTAACTCACTCTCGCCTATAGTTAGACTCTCAATTTGACCATCCACGATTTCATCAATAACACTCTGATTATTAGGCAGGTTTTAAATTCAAGGCTTTTAACATTAAGATAACCTGAAATAGGCCTCTATACTTTTACTTTCAACTTAATTAGTTGTTAACCGACTTTCACCTATCACTGACACAGACCCAAATAGAACTATTACAGAAAATGTTAAAAGTAATCTTTAATCGACATTAAACATTGCAACTACAGTCATAGTCATTTCTGTGACTATAATAAAACCTATTGTCATCTCTGTGACTAACGCCCAAACATTGTCATTCCCGTGACTAACACATAATCATAGTCAAACTGTGACTAACACAATCATAGCCATCCTGTGTCAATACACAAACATAGTCATCGTGACTATCACACAAACAAAGTCACCCCTGTGACTATCACAAAACCCTAGTCATCGCTGTGACTATTATACAAACATAGTCATCCCTGTGACTATCATATAAACATAGTCAGGCTAGTCGTTGCCACACAGGCTAGTCGTTGCCACACAGGCTAGTCAGTGTCACACAGGCTAGTCATTGTCACACAGGAAACACAGGCTAGTCAGTGCCACACAGGCTAGTCATTGTCACACAGGTAGTCATTGCCACACAGGCTAGTCAACATCACACAGGTCAAGTCAAAACCACACTCGTCAGGTCAAAATTATGTAAGTTAGTCCCACGCTCAAATCTTGGTAGGACTGAGCAGCACTTTACTTTACCACCTTCTACTATACACCCCACATCACAAACGATTGCTTCCCATTTTCCTACACTATTCACACTAAACACCGGGTGATTGACTGGAGTCCACTATATCAGGTTTTATTAAACCCATTTAAATTGCCAACAAACAGTGTTCTACATTACTGCTTAACCAGCAATAAAACTATTCAGGAAGTACTTAACCAGTGCTAATACAATGTTACAATAGCTATAAACCAGCGCTACTCAATCCATTACATAACTAGTAACAGACAGTACTGTTCAATCAACGATACTGAAACATCACTGCTTAATATCATTATCGCTTAACTAGAGATACTGTTGTGGTCTACCATGAGGTCTATGAAGATAGATAGATAGATGAAGGTCACTGAACCTATCGGTGGAACCCCCATTGGAGGAACTAGTACTATGTTGAGACATTAGTGAGTCCACTATGTCGTGTTGAAGATATTCATAAAATAAAAACAATGTTCAGAGAGACGCCATCAAAATCCACACAAGTTAAAATGTTTACATTACTATTAAAAGTTGATTGGTTCTAAAATTGTTGATAAACTTTCACGATTTGTACACATTATTAAAATATATATATTACGGGTCTTAATCGCGTGAATAATTTAAGGTAAAATACCTTGTTTATTGCCCGACGTTTCGACCGTATTGCAACGGCCGTGGTCACGGGAAGACTAGTTGAGCTCAGCGTCGCCGCGTCGCCTCCGTGAAGCGCGGGTTTCGGAAACTACCCTCGCTTGATTTTTATCACTCACTATTACGGAACCGTCGGTACTTCGACACAGAACACTAAGGACATCTGCACACTGGCGTGTAATGTTTGTTCGGCGGTGTATACACTTGCCGATCACGGGATTCCACGATGTTGACAAACGGTATCCATCTTTTCGGTTGAAATTGACATGTTTTTTTATTTCAACCGCTTCCCTCGCCATCCTGGAGGAATAGTGACGGTCAGTGGAGAGGACCTGTGGTTTGTGTAGTTCAATCCAGTGATTGGTTCCCGCATCCAGCAAGTGCTCCGCTATTACTGACTTGTTTGTCTGTCGGTTTTTCACAGCCACGATATGTTCCTTAACCCTTTCCGCTATTGTTCGCTTGGTTTGTCCGATGTAGGAACTGCCATTGATGATAGGTTCGAATAAAATTCCAAATTCCGCAATGACATATTTATTATCATTATTCCACAAATAACACTACTACAATGTCCACTGATCTACACTAATAATAACACTAAATCACTGTACACTAGTCACAAACTATAGCCTCGAACTTCACTCTTTGAGATCGTATTTCAAACTAAAACTGACTTGCGTGGAGTGGCCGACTTTTTATACAAAACTTCCACGATCCAGAAAAATCGACCATATAGTAGTAGCCGGGAACGTCACGAATACAAACAAGTTGTTAGTAGTAGCCGGGAACGTCACGAATACAAACAAGTTGTTTACATTTTGCGGTGCGTAGGCACGCGCGTCTCACGCACACATACATAGTTGTTTTTGTTTATTGATGTACTCGCGCGTATTCTACGAGCTTCTCGAACATTCGAACTCGTTCGTTCTGTTATACCTAGCAACTGAAGGCAAACTGCTAAGTTGCACTTTAATATAGAAGAGTCAAATAACACTCAAAGTGCTTATAGTATTGCGAATGCCTCACAGAAACCCATTTTGTTTAAATATATTTGAAGTCAACTCACAGGCAAAGCTGAAACGACATGCATCATAAAAGAGTTCGAAAATTTCGAACAACTAATAGAGTTTCTAAAACATCAATTTGGGGAAAGAAAACACTATGCCCATTTTCGTTTCAGAACTTCAAGAATGTAAACAAGCCCATTTAGAAAGCGTAAATCAATATTCCCTCAGAATAGAAACATGCCTTCATGAATTCATGCCACTCCTAACGGAAATCAAAATCTTGTGCCTTAAATAAAAAAATTAGAACTCGCCGGTCGAGTGTCAGCTATGGAGGACCTTGCACTTCATACTTTTGTCGTTGGCCTTTAACCGCGTTAATAGTTAGATGTCGCGACCCTCTTACATTAAATTTAGCCATCAACTTTGCGGTCGCGGAGGAAAAAATAATGTCTGGTCTTATAAGAAAGCCCACACAAAATAGTTCCAATGAGAGACCAAGATTCACATCTCGCCCTAATCGTTTTCCAACTCCTCAAACCTCACGATTAGAACATCCAAAGAATGCTTATACCAGCGATGTTGTCTGTCGTTACTGTAAGAACATAGGCCATACAATTGAAAACTGTCGCAAACGACAATATAACAATTCCAAAACACAATCTAACGCCCAGACACCACCTGCCCGTCAGAATAACCCCCAGCCGAGTCCTCCTCGTAGAACCTTCAACGTTCAATCTGATGATGCTGAATATGATGAAACTGATAGTAATAATTTAAACGAATAAAAATTCCGGATTGGTATCGCTCTGGAAATTACCATAGATTTAAAGCCAATACACCAAAATTCACTGTATCCACTGTTTCCAAGATCCATCATCATACTACTAAATCAAATCCACTGAATCCACTGCATCCACCGAATCCTGTTACTACTAAATCAGTCATCCATCACTGAAACCACTGTATCCTGTCAATACTAAATCAAATCCACTGAATCATGTCAATACTAAATCAAATCCACTGAATCCACTGTACCCACTGAATCCACTGAATCCTGTCAATACTAAATCAAATCCACTGAATCCATCACTGAATCCACTATATCCACTAAATCCTGTCACTCCTAAATCAAATACATCACTGAATCCACTGTATCCACTGAATCCTGTCAATACTAAATCAAATCCACTGAATCCTGTCAATACTAAATCAAATCCACTGAATCCTGTTACTAAATCACCAAAATCCGTTACTAAATCACCAAAATCTGTTACCAAAACGCTAAATTCCATCATTGATCCAATTACAACTGCTGGAGAACCGTTCCCTTCAACTTTTGAACACACTCATTTTACACAATAAAACAAAACATATTAAAATTTACGAAATACAAATAAACGTTACTTACCTCATGTTAGAATTCAAACCCCTGTAGCCGAGCGAGCATTGTCTTTTCTAGTAGACACTGGTTCCTGTGTGAGTTTGCTGCAATTGAACTCTATGACTAAAATGCCAAAATTAAGCAAGAATATAATCACACTTAAAGGAATCGACCATGGTGACGACGTTACGCCTACGATGGGTAGTTTTATGATGCAAGTATTCCAAAATTCAACTAATTATATGCATGAATTTCATGTGGTCGAAGACATCAGTCTACTTTATGATGGAATTATTGGTAACGACCTTTTGAAAAACTTAAAATGCCAAATCGATTACAACGAAAGAGTCCTACGTAAAGAAGACGATTCAATCAAGCTAAATTTCGCTGAACCATTATATACTATTCCCCCTAAATCAGAAACTGTTATTGAATGCACAGTCAGTAACCCACAAATTCAAAAAGGCATAATCCTAGATCAACATATTTCTAAATCAATACTAATCCCGATTTGAATATTACTCCCAATCCAACTTCAGAACTCCCAATAGTTCAGAATGAAGAACCACTACTAGATCTGGGACATGACTTAGGTATTAACCCAAGAAGCGACTCAAACTAAAACCTTCCAGACCTCAATGTTCCCTCACCAATAGAACCCAACTCACAACTTGAGACTCACTCACAATCCAATGTCCCAAATAACGACGATTACTCCAAATTTCTGAAATCAATCAAAAATAAAGATACTATTTCCAATACTATACTAAAAGAACACAACGAAAACCTGCTAAAGTCTACATGTAAGACTATCTTAATTCCCACGTCTATGGATCTAGATGAATGTAATCCCTATATTCCTGAAATATTATCCCATAATACAAATAAAGAAGAAATCCTAAATACTGAATTCGAACCGTATTCTTTCTTAAAGACAAAATATGAAGACAAAATCGTTTACCTTTTATTCACAAAAGTCCATCACTTCGACGAACTCGCTTATCCTGCTATTTACGACACTCTGAAAAAAGTAAGAGACTCAATTTTAGAATCCAACCTTCCAACTCAATCTTCAAACCTAACTACTGATATCGCGATCTCAGACTTTAAGAATCCATTCGATCAACATTCTTATACTAAACTCTATAACATTCCTATTTCATAATACCAAAATCCGCATACATGACTATTTAAATAAAACAATCTATCCAACCTTGAGCGAAAAACCTCGAATAATGCGAGAAAATCATGACATCCCAATAGCGGGTCACTTAGGTTCATCACGTATGTCTAATAGAATTCGGGATCAATACTACTGAAAAGGAATGAGAGGAGATATAGAAGATTTCGTAAAAAAATTTAGACTATGCCAAGAAAACAAAGCCTTTAGAAGGTTAAATAGAGCCCCTATGGAGATCACATCAACAATACTACACCTTTTCAGAGAATCGCCATAGATATTGTAGGACCTTTGCCAGAATCTGGCCCTGCCAAACTCAAATATATCCTTACTATTCAAGATGACCTTACCAAATTCTCTACAGCCTATCCCATTCGAAGCATGATGGCTTAAGAATCGGCAGACTGCCTAATCCATTTCATTTCCCTATTTGGAATCCCTAAATCAATCCTCACTGATCAAGGCACAAATTTTACCTTAGACCTCTATAAGGTCACATGCCAATTCCTGAAAATTAAACAATTATGGTCATCACCATACCACCCTCAAACTCAAGGAGCCTTAGAACGCAGTCATTCAACCCTCAAAGAATATTTGAAATCATTCACGAATGAAAATCAAGACAACTGGCCTACATATTTTTACACTGCAATGCTCACTTATAACACCACTGTAAACTCTACTACTCGATTTACTCCACACGAATTGGTGTTCGGACATAAACCACACATCCCAAGTTCTGTATACGAACCTAGTCCGGGCAACACTTACTCAGATTATATAAAAATGTTACAACACAAATTGAAATACACTAGGGAGAAAGCATTATAAAACATCCTAAAATCTAAAGAATCGTCCAAAGCTTATGATTCGCGAACGAGAACACCTCCACAATACAAAGTTGGTGATTATGTTTATCTTAAGAATCACTAGAGGCTACGGAAAGCGTTATCGCCCGTCTGGAAAGGGCCTTAGGAAATCATTTCAGTTTAACCATACAGTCACTCTACTCATCAACAGACAACATATCACACACCATTTCGACGAAATTAAACCAGCGGAAACAACACCACATTTAAGTGATTAACAAAACGATTATTATCTGTTTAATTTCTCTTTCAGCACGACAGTCTATGCTCAACAAGACTTTATCAAGCCATACCCTTTCAATTCAAGAATATACTTCGACAGTATTTGAAAACTTAAAATAATCAAGGGTGATTTAAATATTATTAGTTATATAGATATATCTTATATAAAGCCACATTTAACCAACATAAACGAAATTCTAGGAACCTTAAGATATGCATGTCAACATTCTAGTGGATCTCATTGCCAAGAACCACTATCACCTTTATCAGTCCGCTTTAATGATGTCTGTCGCGAATATAATTATATTTCTCATTTAATTTCCTAACGCAATAAGCGATCCGCGTGGTTTGGCGGTATAGGAACCGTGTTCAAACACGTTTTTGGCACTCTCGATGAAGATGATGCTACGAAATACGATTCTGCTATAGAATCTGTTCAAAACGACCAAAAGAAAATGGCAGAATTAATTAAACAAAATATAATAATTACTACTTCCACATTAGATTCCTATACAAAGGTAATAACTAAACTAAAAACTAATCAAGAAATAGTCAGCAACTCACTTAGTGTACTTCTAAATCAAATACATAATATGACTGAAATGTCAAACACGTTAATTTTAGAAACAAAAGTTCACTCCATACTTATGAGCTTGGAAAGTTCTTTACTTACATTGTCATTCCAGTTAGAAGATTTGACTAATGCAATAATGCTCAGTAGTCAAAACATACTACATCCGAACATATTTTCACCTGCGCAATTATACCAGGAACTAATTGATAACGACAGGCATCTGTCTCGAGACACTGGGATTCCAATCTCTCTAAGTTTAGATAACATTCATATAATTCTAAGTATTTCTAGTGTATCATGTTACTACTTTAATAATAAGCTAGTGTTTGTTTTACATGTACCTTTAGTCACTATTGACGAATTTAATCTGTATCATAATCTTGCATTGCCTACCCCTCATGAAATGGATGACTCTAATACTTTAAGTTTAATTTTACCTTCTAGTTCATATACTGCTATTTATAAGGATAAGCTAAGTTTTTGTAATCTAGATAGTTTACATAGGTGTAAAACGATAAACTCTGAGTTCTACCTGTGCGAGATACATTCGGTCTTATTATCTACCAGTAACCCTACGTGTGAAAGTGAACTGTTAACAAAGACAATCAGTGCTATACCAATTCAGTGTGAGACCAGATCGATAGTCGGCGAATTAGACATTTGGAAACCACTTATAAACAATCGGTGGATCTTTGTACAATCTCGCCCGAGTAAAATCTCTATTGAGTGCGGTGTTTCCGAATTACGGGAAATAATAGTGTCCGGTACCGGTGTATTAAACATTCCAAATCAGTGCACGGCTTATACGAAAAGTGTACAGAGATACTCTGCACATTCGTGCGCCGGCTTGCCCTGAAGCCTGGTACCTGCCTGAGGTAGGTCGGAGGGTAACGCAGTTTGAGGAATAGTAATAAAACTATATCAGTGACTGACTAGTGTATATATTTCAGTAAGAACATGGGTACATTCAATTACTGAGAGAGATCCATCAGTACGAGCTAGGCTCAAGTATCTTGATCGAATCCGCTCAGTACTCGGTTACAGCTGTATTTATACCCGTCGAAAAACCGTTAATTCCTATAGCATAGTCCGGATACACCATCTAAATCGAAATAACCTGTCGCTATTGGTCAATTTTATTTTAGCAATGTTGTCAACCCTATATTTATAAATTCCCTAAATTATTATAAAAAACCCATAAAATGATTATCACTAATTTTAACATTCCTGAATGAAAACCAATCATGCGCGAGCGGTCAACATTGATTCGCTCGCGTGCCGTTGCTATGGACTTTGACTGATATAGACTACTCTGGTTTTCCCCAAAAAAGTCTTTAAAACACATAACCTTCCTTCTTGCGAAGTCGGGTAAATACCGCTTCCCCACTTATTTCTCCCTAAATTTTGGGGTAAATCCACTAAATTGGCAACAGTGCTATTACATTATATACAATTCTGACAAATAGGAATGTTCTAAGGCGCGTACATACCGTGCCTATCAGATTTCAATTACAAATTACGGCTAAACTATGCAATATTACTAAGAGCTATTGTGCTAGAGATATTGTATAACCATAAAGAAGTGTAATAACAATACTATTTACACGTACATTTAACAAATAATGGAATTATAATCAAAAAACATCGCGACCTCAGAGACAAGCTTTTAGTGTCAAGTTGCTGAACTAATTACGACAATGAATTAAGAATTATACAAACTTAGTATCTAAGGCACGAAAGATAAGTGAAAATGTCTCATAAATCACTTTGTTATTTTACATTTCACTATTCATAACTATTAATATACTATATAAATCAATTTCACTAATTAAAAGTTAAAGATACTATTTGCGTTGTAATCTCTATGGTGAAGGACAATTCTATATCAAAGTTAAAAATTCTCTTTGGATATTATTTCGTTCTTTGTTCGTTCTATCTAGTGACATGAGACGGACAATGTTACAAGTTAAGGAATCAATGTTGCAAGTTAAAGAACTAAATTAAAACTATTATTTTCGTATCGATTATTTTAAACTAAACGCAAAATAAAACTATTGGGTTATTATCTGTCCCGCACATTCTCCCGCCGTGCGACTTGTCGCACCCTCGTCTGGTGCGGGGTCAATGTCTATAGCGCACACTATATCCGGCGCATCCTCGTCTGGTGCCGGGTCTATGTCTAGAGTGCACACTATATCCGGCGCATCCTCGTCTGGCGCGGGGTCAATGTCTATAGGTAGAACTATCAGTTTTCTCACTGGTCTGCGCAACACACCTCCCTTAGCTCTGATGTCGTTGTTGCGCACTATGTTGCCTGGTCCGGGGTAGACCGCTATGACTCTGCCTCTGGCCCACACGTTGTCCAAGTCTCCCAGCTGGATTGAAGCGCCTCGTCCCTGTGTGTGTGTCTCCCGCCGGTGTTGCAGCTCGGGTAGATACTCGCGCAGCCATCTCGACCAGAAGATGTTTGCTAGCCGTTGCGAAGCTCGCCAACTCGATGATGAGGTTGTATCCCTCTCGGTTATTTTTGGCACTTGGATTCTATTTCTATTATGTAAGCATCGATAACGCATATTTCGAGCTTCCGCTATTTCCCACCTTCTATTTACTGTTTCCTGTTGGAACTTTCGACAATCTTCTATTTTGTGTCCTGGTACATCACACAACGAACACTTTTCTATACTATAAAGTGGACTGTCTATACTATTATGTGCACTTTCTATACTATTATGTACACTTTCTATACTATTATGTACACTTTCTATACTATTAAGTGGTCTTTCTATTACTGTGTGGATGGTCTGCGGACGTCTCTGTTGTACTATAGGGCGCGGTGTAACGTACGGTGTGAGGTTTTCAGGCTGCGCATATCTACCGCATAAGTCGGCCTCTCTTTGCGAACACTTTTCTATATTATTAAGTGGACTTTCTGTACTATTATGTGCACTTTCTATACTATTATGTGCACTTTCTATACTATTATGTGCACTTTCTATACTATTCTGTGCACTTTCTATACTATTCTGTGCACTTTCTATACTATAATGTGCACTTTCTGTACTATTATGTGCACTTTTTATACTATTATGTGCACTTTCTATACTATTATGTACACTTTCTATACTATTATGTACACCTTCTATACTATTCTGTGCACTTTCTATACTATTCTGTGGACTGTATATACTATTAAGTGGTCTTTCTTTTACTGTGTGGATGGTCTGCGGACGTCTCTGTTGTACTGTAGGGCGCGGCGTAACGGCGTACGGCGTGACATATTCAGGCTGCGCATATCTGCCGCATAAGTCGGCCTCTCGTTGCGAACACTTTTCTATACTATTGAGTGGACTTTCTATAGGTTGTGTAGCTTGTTCATTGATGACAGCTGGCGGAGCTTGATTGTCCAGCCACTTATCCACACGAGTATCTGTTGTCGTTTTACTATATTCAGAGATACTGACCTTGACATCTTCATCTGAATCTTCGGCTTCTAGCTCGGCGACTCTAGCCGTAGCTAGCTCTATTTGAAGGCGTAGTAAATGTTGCTTAGCCTTCGCTATTCTATAAGATTTCGCTTTAGAGCAAGTTGACCCCTTGCCATGATAACCGGCGCGGGATACTGCTATTTCTTTTTTATAGTCCGGCCTCGGCATAACCGTGCCGTGGGACTCTACTATACCAAGGTCCCGCACCACTTCGGGCTCCTCAGGGCGTCGATACGACGACCCGATCGGCACCGTCGCGGCCGTGGAAGCAAGGCCGATATTCGCTATAGAGCGAGTTGACCCCATGCCACTATTTTCGGCACGGGATACTGCTATAACTTTTTTATAGTCCGACCTCGGCGTGGCCGTGTCTTGGGACTTTACTATAGTCGCCGGCGGCCCCTCGCAAACTACTTCCGACACCGGCCTGGTTCCAACCGTCGTTGTGACAGTCGTACTAGCAGGCGGCGCCGGGTTCGTCATCGACGGAGCTTTGCGACCTATATACACTGTACTCCTCCTCAGGTACCAATGCGCTAGAGCAGAACGCCAGGATAAATCCTTACGTATCCGGCTCGAAGGACCATTAAATGTACAGAGATACTCTGCACATTCGTGCGCCGGCTTGCCCTGAAGCCTGGTACCTGCCTGAGGTAGGTCGGAGGGTAACGCAGTTTGAGGAATAGTAATAAAACTATATCAGTGACTGACTAGTTTATATATTTCAGTAAGAACATGGGTACATTCAATTACTGAGAGAGATCCATCAGTACGAGCTAGGCTCAAGTATCTTGATCGAATCCGCTCAGTACTCGGTTACAGCTGTATTTATACCCGTCGAAAAACCGTTAATTCCTATAGCATAGTCCGGATACACCATCTAAATCGAAATAACCTGTCGCTATTGGTCAATTTTATTTTAGCAATGTTGTCAACCCTATATTTATAAATTCCCTAAATTATTATAAAAAACCCATAAAATGATTATCACTAATTTTAACATTCCTGAATGAAAACCAATCATGCGCGAGCGGTCAACATTGATTCGCTCGCGTGCCGTTGCTATGGACTTTGACTGATATAGACTACTCTGGTTTTCCCCAAAAAAGTCTTTAAAACACATAACCTTCCTTCTTGCGAAGTCGGGTAAATACCGCTTCCCCACTTATTTCTCCCTAAATTTTGGGGTAAATCCACTAAATTGGCAACAGTGCTATTACATTATATGTGTCGATTAACTTCAAACTTGGATAAATCCACTCTACCCTTTTTAGAGGTATAAAAGAAAAATGATAATCATCTTACTTTGATGGTTCAAATATGCAGTATTTTGTTTATTATGACAACACTATTGAGCAAAACCATTCTGTTCAGCAAATTTAGCCTAAGAACCATCCATAGTTACAAAAAAATAATATTTAGATTGGATTTACCTTCATTTGATATAATGGAATGCAATTTATCTACGTTTGAAAGAACTCAGTGTGGATTTATAGAATTCTGATATAATAGATCTGGATTTGTCTAGATTTGAAAAAATACGATTTTAACTAGGGATGTGGTAGCGGCAAGGTCACGTAATACTATCGACAGTAAAATTTGTAGTAGCTGACTAAATATGGTTTTATTCAGTTACCTACCACATATTTTATAAAAAATAATACAAACTAAATAAGGAAATCAAGTTAGTTATATTTTACAGAAAGAGTAATTAAAATATTTAATTATTTTCAACAAAATTTAATATTTCTTCTGAGTCATCTTCTTCATTTTCTTCTTCGTGGATTGGTCGCCCTATCACATTCTCACTGTTAAGCAGTTAAGCCAAAGTGCGTTTCCAGTAATTTACGAACATCAATTTAATAAAGCGGATTTTTTTGAAACAATAGAACAACATAAAAAATGGTTATTAAAAAGTATCGTTAACGGTTAGCACAACCCTAGTATCAACTCAAGATTTTCAAACGAACTAATTTCAAACTACCGAATTTTTGCTCTTTCCTCTTTCCTACGGCGTAGGTTTATATTAGGCCGCTTCCGGGCTTTATTTGGCGACACAATTTGAATTGATTTTTCCATGACAAATGGCTCATAAATGACTAAATAATAAAAAAAAAACAATGTAAAGCGGGAGAGTACAGTGCTTGTGTCGCAAATTTACATCAACTGACGGCCATGTTGAACAAACGCAATTCGCTGATTGGCTCGGATGGACATAACTACATTTGAAAAACCCTGTCTCTTGGATCTATCTGACTTTGATAGAATATTATGAGTTTAACAGTTTTTTTCTCAAAAACCATATGGATTTATATTAGACTGATAAAATAGTTTAAATAAAATTTTTTTACCCTTTATTTTGATACCAAAAACTTAAAAATTCTCAGAATGGGATTTATCCGAGTTTGAAGTTAACCGACACATATACAATTCTGACAAATAGGAATGTTCTAAGGCGCGTACATACCGTGCCTATCAGATTTCAATTACAAATTACGGCTAAACTATGCAATATTACTAAGAGCTATTGTGCTAGAGATATTGTATAACCATAAAGAAGTGTAATAACAATACTATTTACACGTACATTTAACAAATAATGGAATTATAATCAAAAAACATCGCGACCTCAGAGACAAGCTTTTAGTGTCAAGTTGCTGAACTAATTACGACAATGAATTAAGAATTATACAAACTTAGTATCTAAGGCACGAAAGATAAGTGAAAATGTCTCATAAATCACTTTGTTATTTTACATTTCACTATTCATAACTATTAATATACTATATAAATCAATTTCACTAATTAAAAGTTAAAGATACTATTTGCGTTGTAATCTCTATGGTGAAGGACAATTCTATATCAAAGTTAAAAATTCTCTTTGGATATTATTTCGTTCTTTGTTCGTTCTATCTAGTGACATGAGACGGACAATGTTACAAGTTAAGGAATCAATGTTGCAAGTTAAAGAACTAAATTAAAACTATTATTTTCGTATCGATTATTTTAAACTAAACGCAAAATAAAACTATTGGGTTATTATCTGTCCCGCACAAAAAGTGTAAGACTTATATCGACAAACAATGCCTTAAATATAAATATTCCTAGCCCTAGTTTAGATTATAGTTTTATAAATGACTCATGTTGTAAATTAACCAATAAAGATACAAAATCAAACATAATTTTATCTCCTACTTTACTACAAAATATTGATCTGGATGATCTAACTGCTAACACAAGAAACGACAAGTTATTCCACGAATTAAATGAAATCATCAAAGAAAAACCCATTCTAGCAAAGTATGAGACCCCTCATTTTGTATTTATCTCCGTAATCTCTGTAATAGTTATATCCTTTGTAATGTTTAAATTAATTAAGTTAAGTTTTGTATTTTTCAAACATTCTCGTTAACCTAAGTTTAATGTCTCTTTTGTAAAACCGACTCGTACCGTAGATACCGATAATCCGCATATTGACGAATCACGTTGCAACTCAGAAATCGAATTACCCCGATTAAGAGAAATAGTCTAAAACCTATTCTGAAATTCGGCCTTTCCCCCAATTTCAGTCTTCTGCCGGGTTGTTATACCTAGCAACTGAAGGCAAACTGCTTAGTTGCACTTTAATATAGAAGAGTCAGCAGTTTTGGCTCTGGGAGGATGCACGAGGCATCCAGACAGGCAGATAGTTTTGAAGAGCGGTCCGGGTCGGTCGTACTAAATCCTTGTACTTAAATTCTTGTTCCTAAAGTCTATCTCATAAACTATTTCAATATACTTCAACCTTGTGCTCATATAAAGTTTTTTTTTTAAAAACCTAATTCCGAAACCCCGTATAACAGTTCGTAATATGCCACCCTCTTAATGGTGCTCGTCCTGAGCATCGTTAGTGCCTCGATATTTCGCCAGTCGGTCAATATGTACCATCTTCAGCTTCTTCCTATTCGGTAGGTCACATCGATGATCTTTGTGATGATTTTATATGGGCCTTCCCACCGAGCTTGCAATTTCGGAGATTTTCCAATTTTTTCGCTGCGGGTTATGCAGCCACACCAGCATTCCCTCTTCGAATCTAGAATTGTTTGCCTTCCTGTCGTAACGAGTTTTCATTTTCTTGCTGGTTTTGAAATTGTTTTCTCGCACATAATCGTGTATCTCGTCCATTCGTGTCTGCAACTCGGAGATGTAATCGATCGTTGGTGTTGGTGTATCCGGAGGTGTTCCAGTAATCAAGTTCACTGGTAGGCGAATCTCTCTTCCAAAGTTGACTTTGGTTGGTGTAAATCCAGTAGTGTCGTGCATTGCAGAACGATACGACAATAGAAACAGTGGAATATAACGGTCCCAGTCCCGCAGGTGATCTTTGACTACTTTAGCCAGATGGTTCTCTAGGGTGTGGTTGAATCTTGAAGTAATTTTTACAGGCATTTCTAGCCAATTACTTTACAAATACAATAATTAAGCGAGCATCATGGGATAGAAAAATTTGAAGTCTAGTAACATAGTCCAGATAGGTGGTTCGCTTCTGGCCCCGGTTTGCCTACGGAAGTCTCGGGTTCGATTCCTGGGTCTGGACTTCAAATTTTTCTATCTTTCAAAAATGCAATGGTTGAATCTTTCCACCGTGCCGTCGGATTGTGGATGTCCTGGAGTAGTGCACGTTTTATGTATCCCGCCCGAGTAGTTGGCACATTTCTTGGAAAAGTGCTGACTCGAAATTTCTTACTTGATCGCTGTGCTATTCTAATGGTGCACCCAACCGGCTCACTACTCCTTCCACCAGCTTCTTCGCCACAGTCTTAGCTTCTTGATTAAGTGTAACAAACACCTCCGGCCATTTTGTTAAAAAAGTCTTGAACCACTTTTGTGAAACGGTTTCCTTGTTTGGTTGGTGGAAATGGCCCAGCTACGTCTATGGTGATTCCTTTTTAGGGAACTCCAACGTTATAAAGTTGTAGTTTCCCTATCGATCATGTGCGTGGTCCCTTAAGCGAAGCACATGTTGAGCACTTTCTGCACCATTTCTCGATGTCGTCTCTGCAGCATACCCAGTAGAAGCGCTCTCTCACCTTTACTAGAGTCTTCTTAACGCTGAGATGTCCAGAGTTTCAATAATGAAGCCATTTTGCTTCGCAGGATAACCATCTGCATGGTCTGCAGGTCATCGCCCTTAAGTGAGTCCGTATAGGACGTCCCAGTACGCCTTCGTAATAGGGCTGAATGTGGATATGTCACTTCATGGAGGTCTGTCTTCGAAGTTTCCACTCGATTATTAGTCGTAAGTCTCGATCTTCTATGCCTTACTGATTTTTTTTTCAATCAATCTTTTTATTTGCGAAAATGGGTAAAAGGTAAGGTGTTACAGTGGTAATATGTGTCTCCATAATCTACTGTCAATCTATTTGTTGGAGTGCTTCTATATAATAGTAGACCTAGATACATATTTTAAACACTAGATAATTCAGTATGCATTATATTAATATTTAACATGTCAATGGTAAAATAACAACAATTAACATTACAATACATCTATAAGCGCAGGAGGGCCTTCGTCAGGATTCATCGTAGGCACGTGGTCGAGTAATAGAAACAACTATTCACTTCGGCTACAACGTCTTTTTAACTTGCTTTACAATTTAAACTATTTCGGATATTTATATAAAACCGTTACACTTTTCCAAATGATTATAATTTTACACAAAATAATGTCGCAGATAATCACACGGTAATTGCAGGCTTTACAATAAACACTAACTAAGTTATAATCTACACGGATTAACCCGATAGATAGCGATTCGTCGCAGACGTGGTGCACTCGCGGCGGTTCCTACAAAAGTGTACTTTTTAAGATGGCCGCCCTGCTACCATCGACACGACGCTCCGCTAGAGTGACATTGACAGCTCACGTCACTCTTAACACTGACATTTCTGTAAGGCGCCGTCACGGCCGGACTGACATACGACCGTCCTCGGGCGTCTATAGGTCTCTGGAATCAAAAGGAAATCGATCACTCACTCATCCGCTCGTCCATCCTATTAAACTTTGTCATCATCAATATCACTAATGCAGAAACTTCAAAATCTTGGAATTTGATCTTACCTCAGATGACCTGGACTGGACGAGTGCTTTCCTTCAACCAACCCATCTTGGGTCTGACTCGGACGACTATGTCCTAACAACTTACCATGAATTTTCCAGGTAACCAACTCAAGGAAACCATAGCTCACATTTTCGCACTCGCAATGACTTGGACCGGACGAGAGCATCCATTCAACCAATCCACCTAGTAATGGCCCGGACGACTCTGTCCTTCCAACCAGTCAACCACACATATTCCATCTGGACCAAGCTAGTGCATCCCTTCAACCAACCTTTTCAGGTGTGGCCCGGACGACACTACTTGACCAGGCTCGACAAACTCACAATTTCCATCTGGACCAAGCTAGTGCATCCCTTCAACCAACCTTTTCAGGTGTGGCCTGGACGGCACTACTTGACCAGGCCCGACAAACTCACAATTTCCATCTGGACCAAGCTAGTGCATCCCTTCAACCAACCTTTTCAGGTGTGGCCTGGACGGCACTACTTGACCAGGCTCGGCAAACTCACAATTTCCATCTGAACCAAGCTAGTGCATCCCTTCAACCAACCTTTTCAGGTGTGGCCCGGACGGCACTACTTGACCAGGCTCGACAAACTCACAATTTCCATCTGGACCAAGCTAGTGCATCCCTTCAACCAACCTTTTCAGGTGTTTCCCGGACGACACCACTTGACCAGGCTCGACTAACTGAAACCATCTGGATGACATCACCTTTATGAACTTCCATAAAAAGTGCCATACAGGATCGACTAATATAATGAACAATGGCGTAGAACACACCTGCGACGACGGGTTCGCTTGACTGAATCCTGAATTTTGTTCGTCCAAACACACGGTCAAGGTGTCATAATCTTGGGAAATTGATATGTCAGTCGGGTCAGGTACATTTACTACATCATCAGGCGCCGTTTCGGCCT
This sequence comes from Herminia tarsipennalis, assembly GCA_945859575.2. Taxonomy (NCBI): domain Eukaryota; kingdom Metazoa; phylum Arthropoda; class Insecta; order Lepidoptera; family Erebidae; genus Herminia; species Herminia tarsipennalis. The sequence goes on along the minus strand of OX243834.2, from coordinate 22,315,271 downwards.
CCTCATTACTCAACACCTCAGGGACACGATGGGTTGTTAGAAATTACGAGCAATCTTGCTCGTAATATTTCTAACAACCTATCGTGTCCCTGAGGTACTGAGCGTAAATTCTCGTGCACATACTTACGAGTATATACTCGATGAGAACCACTCAAACTCTGTAGTTCGTACCTATTGTTATCTAATACCGTCGTTGTAACGAATGGACTCCTAAACTTCCTATCCAATTTAGTTTGATATCATCGTTCACAATTTTTTCAGAAACACGATTCACCACTTGAAAACCTTTTCCTTTATTTAAACGACTTACTTCAGATATTGCAGCCTTTTCAATATTATCCGACGCCTGTTGCCATATAGTGTCGAGATCTAAACGTTCCTTCTAACCATGAACTTCTGAGTTTAATCTAGACATACCTATCAACTGAACGCGAATCCCTAACATAAAGTTCTGTAGGTGAGTATTTCGTTAGATGATTATTAAGTCCGCCGACTGTTCTAATCATTTCGATTACACAAATAACCACACTAACACTTTTGCACACACGACCATAAAAAAAGCGACGTCTATCGGAAGACGTGCCTTGGCCACGACCGCTCGATCAAAACTGCCGAACTAGACTCACTGCCCCACTACCGGCACCTCAAATGCAAACGTAACGTACTGATTTTGTCCATAGTATCGATAGCATTTTGAATAAATGCCAATAGTTCGTTAGCTTATACTAACAGCGTTTGCTTGCTGAATCGTAGGTTGGTTCAATAACGTATTCAAGTAGTACGTACAAAGAAGTCGTTTGTTGTTGTAGTGATGAGTGATTATCTCCCAACAAGAGTTATTGTTGTCCGCGCTTATATGTAGGTGCTGTACCAGTTTCTCAGCCTCGCCTTTGAGTGTTGTTTTCAGATGATGCATTTTTTGCGCTTTTGAGAGTGACAGTGATAAATAGATCATTAAAAGTTAGCCAGTGGTTGTAATTGCCGTGAAAGTCGGGAATCACAATTTTTGGCGTCGTCTTCTCGTAATGTACATTGTTCCAAATGCTGTGTTGAAGTTTTCTACGCAACTCATCAAAAACATTTTCAGCCGCCTCATATTTGTTCCGGTAATCCGAATCCTCAACCAATATGTAGTCCAGTTCCCAATTAGTTTATTCTATATGCTCCCATCTAGTTTTAAGTTTGATAAATAAGGTGATCTTCTAGCTCCCACTTTTCCATTTGATGGTCATATCAGGATCAATTTAATCCACAATACTCTCGAATTTTTTAATAATAATAATAATAAATTTATTACGAAAAACCTTTTACAAAAAAAAATAACATATACATAAAATTAGACAGCAGATACAACAAAAACTAATAATAATATTTTGGTACAACATACGTGGTCATCTGATCCCATACTAGGCAGAGCCTGTACTATGGCAATCAGACGACTGTTAAACATATTAAATTGTGATAATTACAAATGTATATATTATATTTAGTTCATAAAGAAAAGTATCTTAAATAGGGATAATAATAGGGTGGCTGTACTAAAATAAACCTGTGCCACAGGCGTTAAGGGCACTTGTTATGAATTTTTATCAATATTTATCAAGTAAAATATGTATAGGTAGGTAACAAATAAAATTTAATTTAGAATAATTTACAATGTTAGAGTAACATTATGACGCTTTTAGGTGTCCTCATTATAATCTATGCTATTTATATATCTCGATTCAGCAATCTTTTTCGCCGGACATTCTGAGTCACCTGTTTTGTGATCGCTCGGTTTTTTGAAGCGTACTCATGTTGCACATTTTGGTGAGTCAGTTTTCTTAGTGCACTCATTTACCTGGTGACCTAGTTCACCGCACTGTTTGCAAGTGTAGGTTGCTTCGCGACAAGTTCGAGCTGCGTGTCCATATTGTTGACATTTGAAGCATCTGGTCACCAACGTGAAGTCCCGAACTGGGCAGGACGTCCGTCACTTCCAGTACAAAGTTGCATGTTGGTGCGTCTTTTTTTCCTGATTTGTGGCTCAACTTCATAGAGGACATCTACGACTCACGCGTTAGGTTTGGCATTTTTTCGGCTAGATTTTGGTCAAATATGAGGTCAAACACTTCCTGGTCACGTAAAGTAACTGGAACCCCGATGACTATGATTCTAGGTCTTCTTTTATGTGGCTCTTCCATTTTTAGTCCGGAACTGGTTAGCTGAGTCGACTTTCGAAGCTTCTCTATGTCGTCCTTCGTTTCAGTGCTGGTCCTACGTAGCCCTCTTACGTGCAATTTCAATGTCTCTGGGCAGATAATTTTTTGGACTAGAGATTTGGTATCGTCACTAGATTTTTGACCATCTTTAGGGTAAATAGCTATTGAGCTTAAATTTTTAGGGTACAGAGAATAATTGTTATGGGTCTTGACCATTTCCGCAAAGGATGGCTCGCTTTGTTGAGTCACTGGTTTATTGCTGTTTACTTCCATGGTCTCCCTGATAGATTTTTTGAAGTCATTAAAGCATTCAGCTAGGTCTTGGTTTTCCTTTAATGATTCTAGTGAAGTGTGGATCAAAATCGCTTTTTCCTTCAATGACTGGCAGTGCACAGCCATCTGAGAGACTCCATTTCCGACCTTCCGCGCAATTGAATTGATTCTCAGTTTTTGTTCAGAGTTCAGTTTCCCGTCTGCAGCAATTTGGCATACCTCATTCAGACATTGTTTTATTGTTGACATCCAATTCTTGATATCACTGGTCCTCAAGGCTTCAACGGTGAGGTCTTTCTTCTGTTGCGACTGAGGTGTGCTGGGAGGGCTGCGAGGGCTACTTTCCATAGTAGCCATAATTTGTTTTAGTCGGTTGTCATAATAAAATTTACTTAATCACTATAAATTGCAAGCGTTTAGAAATCTAGGTCACTGATTTAATAAACATGTATAAAATTAATGCTAATAATAAAACGCACGTCTGTTCACTACAAAGTGCGAGTAATGAATGATTTGTGTGTTTTGAAATTGCAGTATTGCTGACGTAGAAGATCTTGTCGTTTTTCTGATGATTCATCCGTTTGGCGAAGTACCACGTGAAAATCTAGATGGTGGGTTTTCTGGTTTTGTTAAGGCTTGCATCGTTTTAGCAAAACTCGGTAACGCTGTCTTTCGTTTTTACAGGTCCTGCAAAACCTCTTCATACATTATTTTTGTGCCGCTAAACACTTCTTTAGTATAGTACGGCAAGTTTGATGCGCCGAAAATAAGCTGTTGCCCGTTGATAAGTTCCTCAACGCTCTTTTCCATTGTTGTTTGAAGTTAGTTGAGTTATGTAATACAAGTTGTATATTTACCGTGGTCACTGTAGAGCGGAGTCTCCACAGGTACTAGTTCTTGTTGATTTATGTATAGGTGTCTCAATGCTCTTACCTCCAGTCACCTTCTACTCGCCTTCAGTACGATTGTAGCTTTCCGTTGGGACAATATTCAACCGCACCGATATGCTAAAATCACTAGAAACCGAGCACTGCACATCTATCCGGCTCGAAGGACCATAGGCAGGTCGCTACCTATTTTTTTATTTAAAATATCTGATGAATTAATTGACCTCGTGCGTCAACGTAGGTTATAAATGGTAGAATTTTTTTTTTTGTGGTACCATTTGGTAGGCACAATGCAAAATTTATAAACAAACAACAAATAATATTATTTTGAATCTACGCAACGCACGTGTAAGAAATATCTAAAATCTTATAAAAGTAGGTAATGCTAAAAATAATAAAAAAGTGTCCACATTTAAAAAAATAAGGTCCTCATAGAAACGTGCAATCGGTGCATTATTTCGATTGACATTGTACCTACAGAAAAAACGTCAGAACGCGTAGTATCACGCGTTAACACGCGTTATTAGTCTAAAACACGTGTAGTGTGTAAAACAAACAAACTTTTCACTTTTATAATCTATACTTATTATAAAGCTGAAGAGTTTGTTTGTTTGTTTGTTTGAACGCGGTAATCTCAGTGACTAATGGTCCGAATTAAATAATTATTTCACTGTTGGATAGCCCATTTATCGACGAACGCTATAGGCTATATAACATCACGCTACGACTAATAGGAGCAGCAGCAGCAATGAAAAATGTTGCAAAAACGGGAAAAATTTATGCAGACGAAGTTGCGCGGGTCAGCTAGTATTAGTCCCTATATAGTTAGATTAAACAGTAAACACATGCACTTCAAAAATTGAGCTAAAGTTTAAATATTTGGCAATCACTGTTAATAAACTTGTTTTTCCTTTTAGGTTCCCTTTTAATTCAGAAAGAAAAAATAGTGTTATTATTATTTATCTTATATCTTTAAACGTATTTTTTTAAAAATGCATCGCGCATGCGCGCCGACATGTTTGAAAGCACCGCGCATGCACCGATTCGCGCGGGCTTGCCGCGAAAATGAAAAAAAAATATTGTGAATAAGGTAACCAAAAATATACCTACTGATTAACTATCACATGCCCGGACAACGCAGTATTTGCTTTGATAAGCGTCAAATAATCTCAACAATAAAATCGACTAAACACAGATTCATCGTTCCTACGTACCTGGCAGTGGCCTTTATACTACAAGCACAGAGTACTTTTGTATGACTACAAGTAGTATAGAAGTCAGTAGTACCTGGTTTAATGCATAACGCAGATCTGTTGTATAGGTGCGGGTGAGTGAAACAACGGTTCGCTTGACACTCGTTTCTTTAATGACAGAGAAAAGGATATGTGGGCGGGGCGCAGCCCGCTAGACTCTGTTGAGTGCAATATACCTATATACACATATGTAACATCCCTCCCTCTTTATATAACACTTACAATCTAAAAAAACTGTTTATAATTAACGCGAGGACGGTTGCGTCTATTTAACACTGATCGCGTTGGGAAAGGCAAGTTTTCTAAGGCAGTGGCAACACTTTGTGATTCACATTCCTTGGCATCTGACGACTCGTTCGCGGCAACAGCTGACTCCTCTGCAGCTGACACGGACTCGTCTGCAGCAACCGCATACTCGGTCCCAGCTCCCGCGGCAGGAGATCCGGATAGGGCCGGAGCAGGGGACGGGGTTGTGCCGCTGCTCGCCGTCTGCTCCTCCTCCTCCGCGTTAGACACTACCCGCGTTGACGGGTTGTCTGTGCACGTTTGCTGTGCAGGTGTAGCAGCCACCTCTATGTCGTCTTCGTCTATGTCCGACAGAGGGGTCTCATTCAGATAATATGTTTTCATCTGATTTTTGTGGCGCATCACATAGGCTCCCAGTTCCGGAACGTAAACTTTGTATACTACCTTGCCTTCTCTGCCGGTTATAGTTCCCTTAACCCAACAATAGTGTTTTTTATTTAAATATTTTTTAATCAGCACTTCTTCGTTTATGCACGGGGTCTCATCACGAAGAAACAGAAATGTAGGTCAAATAAATATCAACAGATGGCGTTATAAGTATCGATTTGATATTGAAGTTTTTTAAAACTTGGAATATCAGAAGATAGGTACTAAAAATGTGTATTATTATTTTTTTTATTATTAAGCTATACAAGGGGTTGTAAAATAATAGGTTCCTAAATCAAATTTCCATAACTTTACAAAAGTCATAACTCTAGCGGCAATTTATTTGTACTACGTTATAATAGGCACAACTTAAACATTAAACTGGTTCAATCTAACAATAGATGGCACTATTTGGGAATTCCGATTCTGACCATACCTACATTTTGTTGATATATTTTACTTATTTTTCGACGAGAAGTAAGAGTGACATGAAGTTGTAGTAAATTACAACTAGAGATAAAAGAATTGGAGGCTTTTAAACCCCATAAAAGAACTAGACTCCTGTTCCATTGCCCATCATGTTCTGGGGGGAGGGGGTAACACAGGCCAAGTGTGAGTTAGTTCACGCGATGTGGCGAGGGGGGAGGGAGGGGGTTAATAAGTACATAATCATACACTTCCCCTCAACGCCTTAGGCAGGACCCGCTATTGAATGTGTATTTTTACCCGATTACGGAGGGTAATGTGTTTGACGTGTATGTATGTATGTATGTGATTTTGATCAATTTTGATGATTCATACGTCGATCGATTCGTAATAATCTTGTAAAGACATGACAGCAATCGAAATTCAAAATGGCGACAGCCAGACGCCATATTGTGATAAAGAAAAAAAATAAAGTCAACCAACTACTAAACAAAGACTCAAGACTGACTCGTTGGTCTTGACTCTTGCGCCTAGTCGCTCGTCAGTGGTGTCGGTTTTGATGGGTTTCTGCCCTATGACTCCATTAACTTCTATTGGGCTATAACTAGGGACAAGACTACTCGTCGATCCTGCGCCTTGTCCCACTCAAATTTTATGATTTATTGACACATTTGACTCATTGATCCTGCGTCAAATCCTTCTTCAAATTACCAAAACCAACCGGACAACCGAAGTCCATGTTTTTGCGAACGAAAAAAAATATTTGAAATAAAAATGCATTTTAAAAATAATAATCAAGGTCAGGTTATAAATAGGTACGTACCAGCGCAGCGGTGTTTTCAAAGACGCCGGCTTCCGATCAAATGTACCGACCGATGCCACAAAATGCCGAGAATAGAGAAAGTTAGCTCATAATAATGTATTTCATTATTTATACCTACGGTAGACACAGTTAGCGCGACCGCCCGCGCTAAGTCAATAAACTTTGGGTTATACAATAAGTAAAACACACCTTTTTGTAGTTTGTTTTAGATATGGTTGCTAAAGCTAATAATGAATTAATTTATATTGAATGCCATACCTGTATTACAAAGTAACCGAAAATAACGAATGCACGGTTAGCCAATTATATAATAATATTCCAAAAAAAAGCAATGCCCGTGAACGATGTCTATGCAGTCTAAAGTACGTAAAGCATGCATTGTATGAAGCATGCCTTCTGTAGTGTCTTGTTATTTTATGTCGGTAGGGCCAGTCGGGTGGTCGGGCGGTCGGGCGCTTAAACCAGTAATGCCGACGCATTGCTACACTACCCTAACGGTTATACGACACAACTTAAAATTTGTTTCTTTTTGAATGAGCCTACTAAAACGTGATTGTTAAGTAATAATGTTGTTTTAATAGACATTATTTTTTTATTATTTTTCGTATTGTTTACCCGAGGAACTAACTTTCGGATCGGTCAAGGTTATCTTACAAATAGTAAATACGTAAATATACTAAATAAAATGGGACTAGACTATATTGTTTTTTATATTTGAGTTGATAGCAATCTACCCAACCTACGAGTTTATGCCATTTTCGGTCCAACAGTGTGTTTCGTTTCCGAGTTATGCGCAAATTTATAAAAAAAGGACGTAATGCGAAAAATCGAAAAATACTTGCATCAAAGCTGAACAATGTATTAACTTTTATTATTTTTTTGATTGAAAGCACTGTTTTCGAGATATGAGCAAATTCATAAAAATACAGTGTCCCTTTTTTATAAATTCGCTCAAACAGCGATTTTATACTTTGTCCCATACATTATCTAGTATTGGTGTAAGTGCAAGTATGTGCATCTAAAAGACAGACAGACTGCGCCTAGTACCACAGTCCTACTCAGCTCGAGACAAAAATCCATCAAAATCGACATGACCGAAGAGGGACTAGGCGCAGGATCGACGAATCGGTCCTGCGCCTAGTCACAGTCCTACAAAATGAAAATGCATTACAATCGACATGTCCTGCGCCTAGTCACAGTCCTGCAGTACGAAAATGCATTACAATCGACATGACCGAAGAGGGAATAGGCGCATGATCGACCAATCGGACCTGCGCCTAATCACAGTCCTACAGTACCTACGAAAATGCATTACAATCGACATGACCGAAGAGAGAATAGGCGCAGGATCGCCCCAATTGGTCCTGCGCCTAATCACAGTCCTGCAGAACTCAGGACTAAAATCCATCAAAATCGAAATGACCGAAAAGAACTCGATCGACCAGTCGGTCTTGCGCCAAGATAATATTCGATATTTACAAATCAATGCATCAAGGAGGCCCCGCGAGACGTGCAGTACGGTGCTTCGCCACGGGATCACGGGGACAAAATAATGTTGAGTTGTGTCATTTTTACCCGACTGTAAAGAAGGGTTATGTTTTTCGCGCGTATCTTGTATGTTTGTATGTAATATTCTTTATTACCTGATATCTCACAATCCACTGAACGGATTTATACAATTCACACGTCGTTAGATTCGTAATAATTGCCCAAGTGTTCTTAGATAGATGACGTTTTTAAAAAACAAACATGGCGGCTATGAGATGTCAAAATAAAGAGGTGTGAAAAAAATTCTTTCGAATACTGTAATATGCGTATCAAATTAAAGAGCTCATCTTAAGCATTTTAAAAAGGTAGAACATGATTATGACTGTAATACTAAAAAAGTTAGTTAGCAACCATTCATTTTTCAATTTTCAATACTTGACAATAGCTGTGATAAAAGTAAGTTGCTACATCAGTTACATCCTACAACAACTAAAAAGTATTAAATAAAAAAATAAATTATAAAAAAAAATAAACCCGCCTGCACAAAAAAGATGGAAACAAGATCCCCTACATAATTATACAATTTCATGCAGTCGGAGGCATTAATGAATCTCGACAAACTTAGTAAAGTGCCTCCCACTTTATTTTTTTATTTATTAAACGTGTATATCTTATGAAGTATGGGGCGCAGACCTACCTACCTTTTTGTTCTCAAATTTCTGGTTTCTACAAGATCAATGTGATCACAGGGTCAAAACTTTGAACTCCTATATCACACAAACTATAGGGCATAGACTCACCATGTTTGTACTCAAACTTCTTGTTTTGATTGATGAGATCTATGTGACTATGGGGTTAAAACTTTGAACGCCTATATCACACGAACTATGGGGCGCAGATCTACTTTGATTCTCTCTCACACTTTGTTACTCGTTCAAACGAGTTTGATTACAAATAAGGTTGGTTTGGTTGGTTGGTACAAATAACCTATAGTTAGTGTGAAATAGGCGTTCAAAGTTTTGGTCCTGCGATCACGTAGATCTCGTTAAAACAAGAAGTTTAAACGCAAACAAGGTGGGTCTGCGCCCCATAGTTAGTAAGATGTAGGCGTTTAAAGTTTTGACCCCGTGATCACATAGATCTCATCAAAACATCAAGTTTGAGTACAAACATGGTGGGTTTACGCCCTATAGTTCGTATGTTATAGGAGCTCAAAGTTTTGACCCCGCGATCACGTAGATCTCGTCAAAACAAGAAGTTTAAGTAGAAACAAGATGGGTCTGCGCCCCATAGTTCGTAAGATAAAAGCGTTTAAAGTTTTGACCCCGTGATCACATAGATCTCATCAAAACATCAAGTTTGAGTACAAACATGGTGGGTCTACGACTTATAGTTCGTGAGGTATAGGCGTTCAAAGTTTTAACCCAGCGATCACGTAGATCTCGTCAAAACAAGAAGTCTAAGTAGACACAAGATGGGTCTGCGCCCCATAGTTTGTAAGATATAAGCGTTTAAAGTTTTGACCCCGTGATCACATAGATCTCATCAAAACATCAAGTTTGAGTACAAACATGGTGGGTTTACGCCCTATAGTTCGTATGTTATAGGAGCTCAAAGTTTTGACCCCGCGATCACGTAGATCTGGTCAAAACAAGAAGTTTAAGTAGAAACAAGATGGGTCTGCGCCCCATAGTTCGTAAGATATAAGCGTTTAAAGTTTTGACCCCGTGATCACATAGATCTCATCAAAACATCAAGTTTGAGTACAAACATGGTGGGTCTACGACTTATAGTTCGTGAGGTATAGGCGTTCAAAGTTTTAACCCAGCGATCACGTAGATCTCGTCAAAACAAGAAGTCTAAGTAGACACAAGATGGGTCTGCGCCCCATAGTTTGTAAGATATAAGCGTTTAAAGTTTTGACCCCGTGATCACATAGATCTCATCAAAACATCAAGTTTGAGTACAAACATGGTGGGTCTACGTCCTATAGTTCGTGAGATATAGGCGTTCAAAGTTTTGACTCCGCCATCACGTAGATCACGTCAAAACAAGAAGTTTCAGTACAAAAAATATGGGTCTGCGCCCCATAGTTCGTAAGATATAAGCGTTTAAAGTTTTGACCCCGTGATCACATAGATCTCATCAAAACATCAAGTTTGAGTACAAAAATGGTGGGTCTGCGACTTATAGTTCGTGAGATATAGGCGTTCAAAGTTTTGACCCCGCCATCACGTGGTTCTCGTCAAAACAAGAAGTTTCAGTACAAACAAGATGGGTCTGCACCCAATAGTTCGTAAGATATAGCCGTTTAAAGTTTTGACCCCGTGGTCACGTAGATCTCGTCAAAACAAGAAGTTTAAGTAGAAACAAGATAGGTCTGCGCCCCATAGTTCGTAAGATATAAGCGTTTAAAGTTTTGACCCCGTGATCACATAGATCTCATCAAAACATCAAGTTTGAGTACAAACATGGTGGGTCTACGACCTATAGTTCGTGAGATATAGGCGTTCAAAGTTTTGACTCCGCCATCACGTAGATCACGTCAAAACAAGAAGTTTCAGTACAAAAAATATGGGTCTGCGCCCCATAGTTCGTAAGATATAAGCGTTTAAAGTTTTGACCCCGTGATCACATAGATCTCATCAAAACATCAAGTTTGAGTACAAAAATGGTGGGTCTACGACTTATAGTTCGTGAGATATAGGCGTTCAAAGTTTTGACCCCGCCATCACGTGGTTCTCGTCAAAACAAGAAGTTTCAGTACAAACAAGATGGGTCTGCACCCAATAGTTCGTAAGATATAAGTATTTAAAGTTTTGACCCCGTGATCACATAGATCTCATCAAAACATCAAGTTTGAGTACAAACATGGTGGGTCTACGACTTATAGTTCGTGAGATATAGGCGTTCAAAGTTTTGACCCCACGATCACGTAGATCTCGTCAAAACAAGACGTTTAAGTAGAAACAAGATGGGTCTGCGCCCCATAGCTCGTAAAATATAGCCGTTTAAAGTTTTGACACCGTGGTCACGTAGATCTCGTCAAAACAAGAAGTTTATGTAGAAACAAGATAGGTCTGCGCCTTATAGTTCGTAATATATAGGCGGTAAAGTTTTGACACAAAGATCTTAACAAACCGGAACGACGAGAAAATCTTAAGAAGGGTTCCTCGTCCTTAGGTAAGTAAGTAATTGAAATGAAGTAGAAAATCCCGATTTTCATAAATTTTAGCTAAGAACACTCGATCAAGTCAACTTTCAATCAAAAAAACTAAATCAAAATCGGTTCATCCGTTTGGAAGCTACGTTGCTACATACAGGCACACAGATACATCATTAAGCAGATACGCGTTAAATTTATAACACTCGTCATTTTTGTCGAGGGTTAAAAAAAGAGTTAAATACCTACCCGATGTGGTCGTTAATGAATATTTACAATAAAATTATTTAAGGACTCTGACAGTTACACTCTCAAGGCCCGTATTATTAAAACGATCTCAAACGTAAGATCGACCTTGAACACGAGTTCGAGACTCCGTTCTATTCAATAGATTAAGTCATAATACAGAAAAATTAAGGCAAAAAAATAATATTTTTGCCATTGATATCGTCACAGATAATATAATACTATAAAATCGTCGTTGATTATGTCAATTTTAATCCTAAATTGTGGATTTTGTGAAATTATGCATAATCTTTTCACGATTACATTTAAATAAGTATAAAAAAATGTTCTCTGACAATAAACCAAGACCAAAAAGATGATTGATGTAAGTATAACATTTTAGACAAGGGTCACCCATCTATGCACCGACTGTGGTAAAGTAATTAACTTACGCAAACATTCTATCATAATAGAAGTAGGTTCAACTTTGAGGTGTACACCGACGAGTTACTTTAGCAATAACAAATTCGTTTAATGTAATTGTGTAGTGTCGTCGCCTATTAGGGTCAAATTACAATATTTTTGAGGTCTGCACTCGAATGACGTCATTTAAAGCGATTTTCTGCGTTATTTGTACGGGCGCGATATAAGCTATCTATACATGTTTATTAATTAGTGCCGTTTAGTAAGACGCTAACCGCACTTAGAAGGGATATCGTTCTTTAGAACGAATCTGAGCTTCATCTATTAATACGGACCTAAGCACGGCCGATGACCGCGTAGTAGCAAATAGCAACCAACTTTATTTCCAAGTAAACACACGACCTAGAACAAACCAAGCGGAGGCCTCAATTTTCATCCCTCGATGTTTTACCGCCATCTTTTGGCGACTTTAGTAAGGAGGGCCATTAAAATCAATCAGCTGTAGCCTGAATCACTAGATGTCGCTTGCTATGCACCACTGCTAATGCCATCTAACGTCTCCGTAAACGAGCCCGAAAACGAGCCCGAGTTAGGACGATCGCATTTCTTTGTATGGGATGAGGTATCTGTACTAGTATAGTATTATATCATCTGTGGTTTATGTTAAAGTCTTTTTGATTTTTTCCACCATAATGTTTACGCTGTAACAATTGTTTATTTACTACCGTGGTACGAATGTCCGATGAGGAAGGCGATGGAGTCGGTTTCAAGAGATCTAGCCTACATCTAAGCTGCCGGCCATACAGCAGTTGAGCCGGTGATCGTTCGGTTGTACTGTGAGTCGAGTTACGATAATCGAATAAAAACTTGTTTATTCTTACATCTAAATTTTTCCGATCGGGGCAAGATAATATTATACTTTTGATCCCTTTTTTGACTATCTTTACGGAGCTTTCAACCTGACCGTTACTGCTAGGGTGATATACGGGAGAAAAAATATGGCGTATGCCGTTAGTTTTACAAAACTCCTCGAATCTATGGGAGGTAAAAGATGTTCCATTATCACTAACGATGATCGCCGGTACGCCCATTCGAGACATTAGGTCATACAATCGCTCTATTACTGCATCGGACGAAATGGTGGACCTCATCGAGAAGCATTCTACCCATTTAGAAAAAGCATCGACGACTATAAGGTACATGCGATCATACAAAGGTCCTAAGAAATCGATGTGTATTCTATAGAATGCATGCGGCGGATAAGGCCAGGGCGCGAGCGGGGCGCGCGGCGGCGCGGGGCGCAGCTGTGCGCACACGCCACAGGCGCGTGCCTCGCTCTCGAGCGCCGCGTCGATTCCCGGGAACCACAATCTCGCCCGCGCCTCAGACTTCATTTTCACTATACCGAAGTGCGAACTATGTAATTCGGTAACTATTTTTCGGCGTAATTCTTTCGGGATTACAATTTTGTGACCCCGCATGAGGCATCCGTCCTCCAGAGACAACTGTGTTTTACATTGATAATACGGTTTCAGGTCTAAATCGTTAACTTTACGCGGCCAGCCAAATTGTACATATTTCACGACTTTTTGTAAAGTTACGTCGCGGTCAGTGGCTTCGCGTAGTTGGGCCAGCGTGACAGGTAGATCGCCATCTATAATAAAATTAACGTACGCTGCGCGGTCTTCGCTGATGTGATCGTCATCTTGCAGGCCCGTACTCGAACTGTCCGGGTTTGCGATAGATCGAGACAGAAAGTCTGCGACGTTATCAGCGCTTTTTACATACGTAATTTTGTAATTATATGCTGCTAAAAATATTGCATATCGCTGTAATCTATTCGCTGTCACTTCCGGAATTCCCTTATGTGACCCAAATATAGATAATAGGGGCTTGTGGTCAGTTCTTAATATAAACGGATCCTCCCTACCATACAAATATTGGTGATAACGTTTAACTCCAAATATTATAGCGGTCGCTTCTTTTTGGATTTGAGAATACCGTTTCTCAGCCGATACTAACGATCGCGACGCGAACGACACAGGTCTCTCGAGTCCGTCCCTGTCTATTTGCGATAACACCGCGCCGAGACCATAAGGTGACGCATCGACCGTCAATATAACGGTTGCGTGCTGATTATAATGAGCTAAAACATTGTCTGACGTCAGGTGACGTTTAATCTCATTAAATGCATGTTGTTGAGCATCCGTCCAAAACCATTTAGTATTTTTATTCAATAATTGATACAATGGATTGAGGATTGACGAGGCTCGAGGCACGAAATTCCTATAATAATTAACCAATCCTAAAAAAGACTGTAATTGGTTTATGTTTGTTGGCATAGGAGCGTCACGAATTGCCCTAATTTTATCGGGAGATTTCCGGACACCATTCTTGTCAATTGTGTGACCTAAATAGTTAACTTCATTTTGAAAAAATACGCATTTATCTTTTCTCAAAGTTAAGCCAGCATCATCTAACCTTTTTAATACTGCTTTTAATCTAACTAAGTGTTCCGTGCTATTATTACCAGTAATCAATAAATCGTCCATCAGACAAAGTACACCATCCAAACCCGATACTATTCCTTGCATCGCCTTTTGGAAAATGGCGGGAGCACTAGATAACCCGAATACTAAACGTGTATACTTAAAAAGACCTCTATGCGTATTTATACAAGTAAACATTTGTGTTTCATCATCTTCAGTAAGTACAAATTGGTTATAAGCACTCGACAAATCCAACTTTGTGAATTGTTGCCCGCCATGCAATTTTGTAAATAAATCATCTACAGTCGGCAATGGATATTTTTCAATAACGAGTTGTTTGTTGATAGTCGCTGAGTAATCCGCGCAGATTCTGATTTCTCCATTCTTTTTCAGAACTGGGACTATAGGAGAAGCGTAATCGGAATACTGAACGGGTGTTATTATGCCTAACGACAATAAGCGATCTAACTCATTATCAATTTTGTTTCGTAGTGCAAATGCTACCGGCCGCGCTTTACGAAAAATTGGTTTGGCGTCGGGTCTTAGCGACAACCTAATCTTATATTTTGAGAACCGCCCAATTTTCTCAGAAAACACAGAAGGGAATTCCTCAGCCAGATTGTCTAAAATGTTGTCGTTTGCGATAGTACAATATTTAATCGGGGATATTTGTAATTTGAATAATCTGAAAAAATCTCTGCCCAATAACGAGGGCCCGCCATTACGCACAACGTAAACATTGAGTGTGTGTGTGTGACCTACGTAGGTCACCGGTACTCGAATGACGCCTAATGTTATAATTTTACCGCCAGCATAACTTTTTAAAGTTTTTGTAGCACGGAGTAAGGGAACATTCGGAAAATGATCGTAATACGTCTTGTCCGATATAGCAGTAACGGCCGCCCCACTGTCAACTTCAAAAAGCAAATTCAACCCGTTAATTTGAATACGCTCGGACATTGGCTTCGTATCTGACTCACACCTAATATGATTAATGACTTTACCTCTTTCGTCGCCTTCCTCCTCGGAACTCGCCCCGACGTATTTCACCGTTCGCGATGCCTTATTAGAACACATACGCCTTATATGACCTTTACGACCGCACTTGCGACAACTAAAGTCCTTAAAACGACACTCGACCGTTTTATGGTTTTTAAACCCGCACACCGCACATCTGGATTCTCTGTCCGTCTGCTTGTCGGCAATTTTGAAGACTGCGCTGTCGGACGCCGCCACCGCTGTAGGACCGCCCGCTGCGGCCGCACGCGCACAGCGCACGCTTTCCGCTAAATCCACTGCCTTCGCCAACGTTAGCTCCTTGACGTCTTTTGTGAAAAGTTTGTCGCGCTCGGGTCCTTTCGTCATTCCCATGACAAAACGATCTAGCAACGACTCCTCCAAATTCGCAAATCCACAGTGAGCCGCTAACCCACGCAGCCGGACCGCCCATTGCGTGTGACTTTCATTTGACCTCTGCGTCGCCGCGTAAAATGTTGAACGCTCGGCAAAACCATGACGCTTCGGCGTAAAATGCTTGTCCAACGCATCAAGGATACTTTCAAACTCCTCTTCCTCTAATTTTTTTGGAAGCACGAGGTCGCTGGCAAGCTTGTATGTCGAGTCGCTGAGTGCCGTAAGCAAAATCGCCCTGCGTTTCACACCCGCCTTGTCTGTTTCTGCGCCCGTTAGGTCGTTAGCGATGTACCACTGCTTGAGGCGGTTCTTGAAGGAATCCCAATCTTGCGATTCATGATCAAATGCATTCAAAATCCCGAAGTACGTAGCCGCCATGTTTGTTCGTGTTTTCTAGAATCCTCGTCGCCACTGTTGTATAGGTGCGGGTGAGTGAAACAACGGTTCGCTTGACACTCGTTTCTTTAATGACAGAGAAAAGGATATGTGGGCGGGGCGCAGCCCGCTAGACTCTGTTGAGTGCAATATACCTATATACACATATGTAACATCAACAAACCAATAGTCTTTAAAAAAGAGATGTTACCATATGCTTAGAAAAACAAGCATCGAAATTCAAATGGAAAACGAATAACAATAGGATACTTGATATTGGTTGTGGCGACGGCAGTGTCACAAATATATTGATGACGTATATTCCAAAAGATTTTAAATTGGTAGGCTGTGATAAAAGCGAGACGATGGTGAAATTCGCGAACGATCGTCTCGGTCGGCAATAAACAGACTTCTTTTATTGTACTGGACATTACAGAGAACATCCCGGAGGAGATGAGGAATGATTTCGATCACCGAACAATCAGACCAAACAAGTTGGAGAATATATGATAATTGCCATTTATTTCTTTGTATTATTTACCACCCTGGTTGTGTTAGACTACCTTTCAGTACCAAGCATATTGGTAAGAAGTTTAAGTCACGTAGTAGTAGTCAAGTATCACATTTAGTTAGCGTTCTGAGTATTCTGAATATCCTGATGAAGTGGTTGTATATCTAGATATTAAAATAGTTTGATATCCTGACCTAATAATAAATGTAGTTTTTAAAAAAGTAGTCGTAGCAGTTCTACATTATTCTACATTGAAAGTTTATTACAATATTATGTTAGAAACTCTTAGAACTCTCTACAATATCTACAGATTCTACGCCTCTTTCTAACACAATCATTTCACCTAAGCATTCAGAAAATTCCACTAGGTTTTCACAAGTATCGGTCGGCATATACACACTGAACACAATGATAGACTTATCTCTGATTGACGCTTTAATAGCCGCTAATCGCGCACTGAGACAACTGATCACCGTGACCGCTTTAAACGCTCTTTTACGACCTCTGAGTAAATCAGTCGATATATCGACTGAGTATTCACCTGTATAATCGAAATCCTCATGTATGCTTCCAAGATAAGGTATGTCGTAAGGTAACAGCCATGTTTCCTGTATATCGATTATGTCCGCTGATTGACATAGAATTCTTACTCCTTCGACTGATTTGAAACTAATCATTTTAGTTTTTTGGTAACAAGTTTTATCCATATTTTATTTTGTAGTTTGCTTAAGTATGCCTATTTTTGCCTTATAATTATCACGCATGAAACGTCTGAAACTTATTCAATCGGGTCAGAACTTATCATCAAGAAATAGGTGTAGGTTAGTTTTAGAGACGTAAAGATTTTGTAAAATTCGACATCTTCTTGTGTTTTATCTTTTATGTATGTCTTAATATGTCTCTCTTTCGTATTTTTACATACATTTGAGATATATAACGGTATTTTTAAAAGCGCTGCTTAAAATTTGCCACTAGAGTCAACTTTGGCTGTGCCCGTATTTGTATTGTATCTGGATAGAGGCCGGGATATGTAGCCCGGAAGTCGCTGCGACCTAAAAGATCTATTGTGACACCTCTTTCTTCCTTAAAGGATATCTCCAAGTTCTAGTCTGACCATGAAGTCGACTATAAGTCTTGGTGGAGTGGCCTTAACGTCGTCAGGTGTGATTAAGTGGCCTCCTAGGTACTGGCTTCTAGTGCGGTGAATTGCCTCGCAGCCGCATAGGATGTGTATAGGTGTTTCCTCATCATTGTGGCAGAACCTGCAAACATTAGTATCGTTTAGACGCATCTTGTACATGTGTTTGTTTAGTCTGCAGTGCCCGGTTAGGGCTCTGGTAAGAGCCCGTCATCCCACCTGTTGTGATTTTCTTGCGCCTTTTTTCCACAAAGTTCCACGGCTTCTCGTCCCCTACTATTTGTTCGCGTTTATTACTTGTATTAGTTACCACCTCTGTATGCATTTTGTAACCGAGATAACCGCACTAGGATTGTTTACATCCTCGTTGGTGATATTTTGTCCAATGCTAGGAGAATTGCAATGTTCATTCAGTTCATTCAATAGGTCCGTGACATGCTCTGACGCTTCGCCATTACTGCCCCCTGGTGCGAGAGAGACAGGGCTACATGATATAACGTGTTCCTTTTCTATCGCCTTCCTTACGTCAGCTGTTTGCATTACGCATTTTAAACTATCTGACGTCGTTACCTTTTTTTGGTTGTATACCCACATATTTCGGAAAATAATCGCTGATACTGGGCGATCTATTTTTGCTCAGAAACTTTTGCGAGTGCTGTTGTCCGTGTTGACAAAGTCAAATTTATTGCACACTATAGATGCTTGCCTTAAGTTGTCTACTTCTATCCTCAACTCCCGGAATTGCTCCATTGACGCACACTCGGTTTTCAGAGCTTGCACATCAGTTTTTAGGACTAACATATCTTTAAGTAGTTTGGTCGCATCGATGTGGTCAAAGGTCACCTGTGGCAGTTTTTGCAGGTCTCGCGCCTCAAAAACTGGTACCAGGATTGGTGGACTAAGAAGACTTATTATGTCATCAATATCCCGAACAGTCTTTCCTTTGTTTTTGCGAACTTTCCTTTTTGAATTTAACACTGAATCAAACAGTAATTAATTTTAGCCGTCACTATTTCACTTTCCGAGAAATTCTCGCTACATATCTAAACAAGTGAGACTTCATCCATCACATCTGCTTTATTCTGGACAATTACCAATAGCTCATTGATAACTACGTTACAGTTTGCACATTTAACTAATTTAGACGCCATTTTTACATCGCGAGTACGTCACAAAAAACGCGATGCCAAAACGTGCGCATACGGTCACTTTGAACGAATGACTGAACGAATTAATGAACCTATGACGGCTGTCCCGGAAAAAAAACAGGTATGTAATTATACGAAGAGATTCAACATACACTGCAGATTGGTTCTATTCGATTAGATTAGCAAATTTATTCTACACGAGCACCTTTGCGTGAGGAGGATAGTTTCGCGCTGGGTGTCGCACAACCTCAGCGAAGCTCAAAAGCAAGCCCGTGTGGAGCGGTGCCGTGATATGATTCGAAAAAGAGAATGACGAAAACTGGTGCCAAAAAGTCTCATGCATCAAAATCATAATTGTATAGTAATTATTTTTATATTATTTTAGGACATTACGAGTCATGGATTTGATGTTTGAACAAGGAATTTAATTTAAAGTATAAAAGTGTGAACATTGTTTTACTCCCTTTAAATGACCTTCACACAACCGGTCATAGAGATGTGAATGCAATTGACACTATTTTTGATGAATCGACTAACCAGTTATTCGAATCGTTTCTTTTGTATAATAAATAACTATAACGTTTGCTTCAAAAACATTAAACGAATTATATGTATTAGCTTTGCTTTCGTTTCGTTGATTAACGTAACAATGTAAAACCCACGGTACAGAAAATACAGGTAGAAGTGCATATATGCAACAAAATTACTATAGGAACCGTTGTTGCCAAACTCATACATATAAACCGATATTCATATAATGAACTACAAATAAACAATTCATTTGATTTGTCGTTTTAATTTTACTCATATCTAGCATAACTCACGAATCCTACATCTGGAAATAAACCTTCATACTCTATTTATAGGATCTATGTTGTTTTATCGCAGAAAGTATTTACAACGTTTTGTAATCTATAAGTCAAACTAGATTCGATTTACAAATTAAATCCGCAACTCGACCATAGATGGCAGTATTCTTAGTCGAAGCAATTATGAATTTAATTACTTTATTCATGAGGTTGACAATCGTATCATAGGTCTATATATATTGCTACTCGACCAGTGCAGAACACATTGAATTTTGAATTACATTATCAATTTCGATAGATACCCGATTGCTTGTTTAATTCAAAAAAAATAGATTTGTTGGGAGTTCAGTAAAACTGTAAGAAGAATTGCGTAGTATTATTTAAAAATAAATTATATAATTACACCAGTCACTGACCAGTCGGACCCAAAGCCGGTAACCGTCAGGCACCGGTGGTACGAATATGTATAATAATACTACTAGAAATACTCTTTTCCTAAATGAAAGAGTATTTTTTAGCTTGTTCGTGCTAGTACGAATAACCAGTGGTGTCTGATGGAATTGGCTTTAGTTGGTACAAATACTCATATGTGGATTCCCTGCAGGGCCTTATTGGTCTGTATAATATACTACTTGCTTTAAACAAATGTGTTTTACATAAATTAATATCTCAAATAAATAAATATTTACCTGTTGCATGTTTTCAGAATTTCCATGAGAAAATTCACGTATAATAAGAAATACTGAATTAATTGTGAAAGTCATCTTACATACTTGGGTTAAAATTAAAAATGTGTTATTTTGACTTTTTATTTATTACCCTTGAAATAAAACACATTTGGTTTTTTTTAAGTAATATATATTTTAAGATTTGGTAAAGATGCCATACAAAGGGGAAAACCTAAATACACTTATCTTTATAAATAAAATTAATTTGAAATTATCGAAAACGGTGAATTGGCCAGTGGCACTAGAGTGGCATTGAAATGTTTGTTGTGCTGCCCTTGAGGCGGGAACCGGCATGGCGATTTTTGAATGATCTTACACACTGAAATGACCGGTTGGTCAATGCAATGTCTCAAACATTATTAAAATTATATTAATTACGTTGTTAAAGTTTGATAAAAATTTTATATAAAGCACCTATGCCATTAAATACATGTAATAAAATATTTTTTTTGTATGAATGTTAGGCAACCTCATAATGTAATTGTACTGTTATGTTAAATAATAAATATTAAATTATTTTATTATATCGATACCCATCGATAAAACCAACATCCGACCCGACTACATTACTAATTGAGTAGCGAAGAACTTTCGAAAACGAAATATTGAATACAATCAATCCAATTTTCCGCAAACTTTCTAGTGTCTGCTTACCAGCCTTTTTGTCTTCTGTCCTGTGTCAGCTAGTCTTATTGGTAAAATCCTTCACTCAAACCATAAGACTGCGGGTTTGAAGGAAACTAAAACAGCTTGGTCATCATCATGCCCAGGTGAGGATATCCCTGCCCGTCCAAATTTTCAAAGAAGCTGGGATGATGGTTTGTGCAAATTTTCATACAACACTCTGTTTGACGAAAGCTCTGGTCTTGAGCGCGCTAGACTGTTGGCATCCAGCTCCAGAGAATCCGGTGAATGGCTTCGTGCTTACCCGTCGCCAAACACTAGCACATTTCTGGAGCCTGATACCCTCCGGCTTGCTATCAGTCTGCGCTTAGGGCTGCGCATATGCACTCCGCACCGTTGCCCCTGTGGCAGTGAAGTCGACCAATTGGGATACCACGGGCTATCTTGCCAAAAGAGTGCAGGTCGCTTTTCTAGACACGCTGCCCTGAATGACATAATCCGTTGGGCTCTTGCCTCGATAAACGTACCAGCTCTTCTGGAACCTACCGGCTTAGCTCGGGACGATGGCAAGAGACCTGAGGGGATGACATGGACATAACTATAAGAACAAAATACAAATCTTTTCTTCCGTGCCTTATCCATTTATTTGGGGTCAGCCCTCCTCGTTTTACGACGCCAAGGCAGTCGGTGTTGGGTTGCTGCTCGTCTATTAGAGAGCCCGTTTTAGGTTCTTCGCAACGGTTGTCCACCACGTGGCTTGCGGTCGCTCTCTACCTCTCTTTCTGTCCGGGGCCGTATTCACTATGATTTTTTTTCGTTTTCGCGGCAAGCCCGAGCGAATTGGCGCATACGCGGTGCGCTCAAAGATGGACATCTGGATGCATTTCTAAGTGCAGCTCTCTATATACTATTATGACAAGATTTTGACAGTTAAAAGCGCGGGCTTGACGCGAAAACGAAAACAAAGATAGTGAATAAGGACCCTGTATAGCTAGGCCCTTCCTTACGGCGCTATTTCGTCCCGTCACATTACATGGCCATACCATCAGATGTGCTCGTTTCGCACTTTGTCAAGCCTTGTTACTCCGGCTGCACACAGTAGTACTTTCATTTCATTGGTGTGCATATTTTGTTCATGCTGTTTTTTGACGCCCCAACACTCAGCACCGAACATCATGACAGGTCTTACTGCTGTTTTGTAAACTTTACATCACTTAATAAACCTGTTATAAGTGTTCTCCATTTTAGCCAGGCTGCATTTGTTGCGCGTAAGGTAACGTCCATCAAGAACAAAATACAAATATTAGGAAAAAAAAATCGCAAGCACAGCTGTCTTTTTCGGGAATTTCGTCACAAGCACTAATTAAAAAATATATTAATACTTAAAAAGAGTAGTGGTAGAGGGTGAATGAAGTACGACTCTGTCAAGAAAGTATCGAGACAGTATCATGGTGTGATCAGGGAATCACGCCATGACACTCTCCCGCGGGGATTCGACTCACTAAAACGGCTTGTAGTCTACCTAAATTACTACCCGCATTACCCCTAACAAAAACACATTACTTGATGTAATTTTTACAAAAACCGACACTGTACCTTATTCTATTCAGATTCACCACAACGACGATTTGAGTGACCATGCATTAATAGTCACAACCTTCCCAATCTCTATTGAACGTCCTGCACCGCGGACTATTACTTATAGGCCGCTAAAAGATAACGCAAGTCTTATTAACAATGCCGCGCAATACACTGCGTGGGAGTTTGTGTCTCAATATGACAATATTAACGATATGGTTGCTATGTTCAACCTCCTGGTTTTAGATCTTTTTGATACATTTGCGCCACCGCGTACTCGCGTCTTTAGGTTGCCCCCCGCTCCCTGGTTAACTGATTCTATTAACGCTTTACGTGTCTTACGTGATAGGGCTTGCATAAGGGCTAAACTAACTAAATCTGAAGGTGCGCTTAGCTATTATCGGCAGCTTCGCAATGCCGCCAACTCTGCCATTAAAAAAGAAAAATCTAATTACTTTAACCATTACGTCAATAATCATAATACAAACCCTACTGCTATGTGGCGACATATAAATAACATCTTAAAACCTTCAGCGGGGTCGAGTCTGCCTGCTCACTTAGCTGATCCTTACACTTTAAACGATCATTTTGTTAATAGTGTGATCATTTTGTAAACCGCACTATCAGCATTTCTCGAACTCTGCTTTTGAATTCAAAAGTGTGTCCGAAGAAGAAATTATGAGACTCATAAGGTCTAACTCCTCTAATTCGTATGGCTGTGACGATATCACTATGAATATGATTTCGCTCACCTTGCCATATTCCCTGTCTGCACTGTCAGCCATTATAAACAAATCTTTAATCGATGGGGTTTTTTCAGATCACTGGAAATGCGCGCTTGTAACTCCGATCCCCAAAAAAAGCAAAATAAACAACGTAAGCGATCTTAGACCAATTAGTATTTTACCAGCATTATCCAAAATAATTGAGAAAGTGGTCCAACAACAAATTTCACGCTATCTTGAAAGCAATAATATTATACCCGCTTTACAATCTGGCTTTCGGAAGCATCATAGTACAACCTCGGCATTGTTACATATAGTTGATGACATATTGACGGTGTCTGATCAGGGTTATGGTACACTTCTTGTTCTATTGGACTATACCCGTGCATTTGACTGTGTTCATGTTCCACTCCTTATAGACAAACTCAAGTTTTATGGGTTCTCAGACTCGGCTCGTAAATGGTTTGTTTCTTATTTTTCAAATCGCAGCCAAGTAGTTAGACTCACAAGCGCTAAGAATCTACCTGAGCGATCTACCGCCATTCCGGTAAAACGAGGTGTTATCCAGGGATCGGTGCTCGGTCCGACCTTGTTCTCTATTTATACTTCAGACGTTACAAAAGTCATTCAATACGCGAGTTATCACTTATATGCTAATGATACCCAGCTGTATATTAACTTTCCATTATCGGCTGAAGGAGTCGCCTCCGCTGTTGATAAGTTGAATAGCGACCTACAAACTCTTTTCCAGTGGTCAAGTGAGAACGGATTAGTACTTAACCCTATTAAAAGTGCATTCATTATATGCGGGACCGAAGCCCAAGTACGTTCCATCAAATCCCATAACCCTGATGTAAAAATAAATAATTGTTCAGTTCCACGGACAGATTGTGTTCGGAATTTGGGACTGATTGTAGACGAAACTTTAAGGTTTGAAAAGCACGTTCAACAAAAAGTTGCAAGATGCTTTGGCTCTCTTAATACACTATACAAGCTTCGACCATTTCTTAAGACTAAGATTAGACAGCAGTTTGGTGTTGTCTCATCTCCAATACTGTGATATAGTTTACGGGCCGTGCCTCTTTAATAAAACGGTGAATGCTATTCAAAGAGTACAGAATGCTTGCATTCGTTATATTTATGAGATCCCAAAACGGCACCACATTACACCTCATTTAATAGAGGAGGGGATTCTGGGCATGGACAGCCGGCGTACTTTAAAACTCGCATGTCTAATCAATTCCCCATGTAAACATAAAACGCCTAGCTATTTATTCAATAAACTGGAATGGATATCTGACGCGCACACGTATGACACTAGGTCACGGAATCTCCTATTGCTCATGCCCAGGCACACCTTATCTAAGACCAGAGGACGCTTCAAGATCGCCGCTTCTAAGTGCTGGAATGTTTTACCTCCACCTATATTACTTTTATCTCACTCATCCTTTAAAGCGCATTGCTTCAAATGGCTCATTTTGAAGCGTTCATTGGATTTTGGGAGCTCTCAGCTTACCTAAAATGTAATTTTATGTTAATATATTTCACACTTCTTATAATGTAAACCGTCAGGTTTACATTATAAGAAGTGTGAAATATATTAATACAACTTACAGGTTAATCATCCTTACTATGTAATCATTGTCATTATTCTATTCAAATGTTATCATTGTAACTAAAGTCAGTCGTGGTCAGGGATATTTACTATATATACAGGGATAATTTTTTACTGCCAAATGTTTAAAAAAAATACTGAAAACGTAAATATATAAATAGTAATTAACACCAGGCTTGGACAGAATATCAGCGGTCGGCATGTTTTGTGCTGCTGACTATATGCTGAGTCCAGGACCTTTTTGTCTTTTATTTTCATTTATTGTTTGTGTAATATGGCAAATGTAATTGTACTTATATAAAGGACAAATAAATGCTTATTATTATTATTATTTGCATTTAGGCATAAATAATCACGCTTTTTCTATAGGAGCTAAGCAGGAAGGGATAATGTCTGTAGCTATTTTTCGTTATAAAATAGTAAATACTTGACGGATCTTCATGAAAAGTTTTATAGTAAATACTATAGATAATTATTTACACAATGAATCATTACGCTAACGTCTATGGGGAACCAGCAGCAACGTATTTTTGTCGAACCATAATGGTTAATCACAAAATTTTTCACAATAGACATTATCTACAATTGTAACCCATGGAATACATAACTTCACGCTAAAACTATAAGAAGCTAAACACACCATTTTCAAGTTTCAAGAACAGTTATTTTGACGTGCGAAGTAGCGAACAAAATAGTCTCGAAGCTATGCTGGCGGTCTTTGACGACGAGGTCCCAGGCTCGAATCTGACGTGATGTGAGGACGTGGTGAGTTGATTTTTTTTTAATTGTCTTTTTCCTTTTTTAATATTTTTCTCAACGTTACAGTTATTTTTTGACCGTAGGTAACTTATTTACTTTGGTTATCAATTTTTACATTAAAAATCAAGTTAAATATACACTGCTGAGAGTAATGAATTAATCGTAGTGGAAATAAAAAACAATATTATATTACAATTAAAAAATTATTGGACATTTTGTAGAATTTATGTGTTCGTTGCTAAAAAAAGACATTACATACGTAAAAAAACATGTAGCGCCATCTATAAAATCGAATTGTTCACCATGATCAAATAATTCCTTATTTGTGAAAACATTTATAAGGGTATAGATGCTTGCAATCACGGATTCATTTCTTGCTGAGTGGCAACAAAAGAAGTTTAAAAATAGTATTTAAAAGAAACACATTGCTTTCATTTTTAGAATGTATGTCTGTCTGTCCATTTGTTTGACCACGCATCACACAGGTGCATCGAGGATCATGTTCTGCGATTATGGTTGGGGATCAAGTGTTCATAAATTCCACGATAATGAATGATTCAACATCGGCCAAGTGTGAGAGGGGAGTGGGGATTATTGTCTGTCATCACGGACCAAATATATGGCGAAGGCTTGAAAATTCATGAGTCTGGGGCAGGGGGCGGTGCATGTCTTTTTTTTATTAAGTAAGAAAACACATAAAACACTCCACAGAGTACAAATAATTTTTAAAAACCATTGAAAACATCTCTAATGTTTGACCTATTTGGACGCTGCCCATAGATTAGTATGTACCTATATATCTGACGCTGCCATATTCGCGGGTATGACAAACAGACACGCTCTGTGTTTGTTTACTAAAGTGTTACAGCAGTTTTATTACCATTTTCAGTTGTATATCTTTGCAGACAAAGGAAAAACCTGAAAAAACATATTATAACTATTGTGTTGTCACACTACATGAAGTACACTCCATTTCTAGCCAAAATGGCAAAACGAACCCTTAAAGTTCCCTTATGTTCATCCGTCCGCAGCTTAGCTCGGAGACTATTAGTGCTAGAAGGTTGCAATTTTGCATGAATACACATATTACTTACGCTGATAAAGTGAGAGAATAAAATAAGAAGGGACCATAAAAAAAAATCATTTTTTTTTATGGTCCCTTCCCTATATGTAATGTGGGGATGTGATTTTTTTTTCTCACCTACCCCATCGTGTGGTGTACCATTAGATGGGTCTTTTAAAAAGCGTTTAGACTTTGTGAAGACTATTTTTAGATTTCAGGATCCCTTCGTAAAATATTAAGCATTAAAGAGAAAATTTTTGTTAGAGTCAAGTATCCCCCTGCCAGCTAAATGGTTGATGCTGGGTATGTGAAAAATTCACGGTAGTAGTTTATATAGTAAAATTATAAGGAAAACTATCACCGTTAAGTACTTAGGCTTTACAAGTTTACGATTAACATCTGATCAAATGAGAAGTAACAAAATTTTCGTACAACTTCTATTGAAAATTATTAGGTATTAAATAGGTATAACGTTGTAAGTATGAAACAAAAACAACAGAAAACCCACTTCTTAAGCCGCACACCAAACTAACTATCTAAAACACAGTAAACGAATACCTGAAGAGTCTGTATTTGGTACTTATTTATTTTCACAAAGTTTTTCGGTGTTGAAGCTATCAATAGATGAGTAAGACGTATATGACGATTCTTAGCAGCTGAATCATGTCGCACCCGACAGGACTGTTTCCAACATATTTTCACAGAAGTTATTTTGTAACATAAACTACCCTAATTTAGACCCGGCTTTCAGGCGAACGAAGTCGCGGGCACAGCTAGTTATGAAATACTTTTACACTATCGAATACATGTTAAAAATAGATCAATCTTTAATATTAACAATTAATGCACCACATTTACAAATACTGTTTTGTCTATTTTGTAGTGATCTATTTCCAACTCTCCGTGTTAAAGAAAGTACGTGTGTAGCTACTTTCAAATGACTAATTCTGTCATCCTCTCAGTTCCGGGTGGTACCAGATGGTACCAGTAAACGATTATTGCCTTCAGGTCCGGCTGGTACCATACGGTACCAGCACACCATAGCTGATTTAAGCTCTATTTGTACGCTCGTTGAGGTTCAATATCGTTTGTAAATGATTGATGTCTACGGTTGATAAGATTTCTGAACCATAGACAATAGTAAAAATAAAAAATATTGCCGGCAACATTAATAAAAACTTTTCTAAACTAGCTAGTATCTGTGAACGCTGTCATTTTACTTGGCGATAACGCGCGCGCTGCCAGACGTCAAGGAGTTTTCTAATTGAAATCATCGGGGCTGAAAGGTTAAACCTCTTTAAATAGACTATATAAAAATTACCATAACATCGAATATGTAAATTTATTGACACGTAATGTAGCACTTGTTTTTAAATTCATTACATTAAATTGTAAAAAAATAAAAACAACCGTCAATTTTTGCGAAAAATGTCGCCATTTTACAATGATTTTAGTATTAAATAAAACGTATTTACTATTAAATTAAATGACAAAATACGCTTTGATCTTCAATAAATTAAGTTAACTTATTTATTTATTTTTTATATTTCAATATTTGTACTCCAATCATGTCAGAAATCTTCGGTCTTCTAATACTCTTTCTTCTATATTCGTCTCATAGCTCAGTCATAATAATTCATTCTTCTTTCTCGGTTCAGGATTCTCGCCTTGAAATGCGCTTCCTGTAGAAATCAGATTGTCCACCAGCCGTTTCAGATTTAATTTAGAGTTTCTCTACTTAGCAGAGTAATCAATTGGCCTTGTTGTATTTTATACATACAGGTAGTTTCATATTTTATTTTAAGTATATTCTAGTGTGTACATTTGTTTATTTTATATGGTATACATATTAATTTCCCATTTTCTTATATGTACTTAATTATCAAATTAATATGCAATTATGCACCTGCCACCCTTTACTCTCCACTACCCAAAGTTGACTGTGTTAGATTTTACATAGGGGTCGTAGCGAGTTGTAACAAAATACTAAAGCTTTTATTGTAGAACTACGTAGAAGTCCTACGACTCCTTCTCGTAGAAGTCCTACGACTCATGTACAAATACTGTCACAGTTAACAACATTACAGTGGTATTTAGGGTTCCTCATTAAAATGGTTATTATGTCTAAGATTTATTGACAGGCTAAACTTAAACATCAAACGAGTTATCTTTTTAATAAAAAAAAAAAAGATATTCATCCCGTATTACACTGGTATATCTACCTGAATTTATTTATTACGATGGATATTTATCTTTGTAAATAGTCATCAATATACCCCTAATCACTTAACGGCATAAAGTCTTATACTACTTTTGCAATGTATTTAAAAAAAAATAGGTTAAAATTTAGTTTTCATTTGGAACGTCAGCACCAAGTCGCCACGAGCCACTTCTTTTCCTGAAGGTTCTGCGTTAACTATTAATTCTCCTTGTCCTTTTTCAAACGGCCACACAGAAGGAAACTCTCGGTTAAATGTTATGTTCATCATGTGGTACCGCCCCTGAAATGTATACACTTAAGTGAGTTCGCTAACGATGCAAGTTTTTTTGCCTGCTGCATACAATTATATTGAAGTAAACTAAGAAGAATGATTAAATGAGGAATGGTGAAGTAGGTATTTTAATTTACTGCATTTCTCAATTGGTCTTAAATGAATGTGCTTACCTCATAATGAAGGTACATTTCGCGAAGCAGACTCCGTACGGAGATCATTTTACTTGCAAAGTTGATACTAAGCATTGTGCCGAATTTAGAGGAAACCACGTTAGCGGCACCAACTGAGATGATGAAGAGGCACCAAATTTTATATTTAAGGGGGGGACAAATTGTATTACTTAAAGTAAGTAACCAGTTGATTCTTCTATTTTAAGACACAAAAGAAGATGTTTTAAAGTAAGTCACACTATACTCACCGGTGGTATTGGACATACATTTATACCAGTTTTTCTTATTAATGGGCCGAGTAATTCATCTTTTAGTACGAGGTCGCATAGTTTGTAATGAAGTTCGACGAACGATCTTCTGTATTCATTATGAAGATATTCATAGAAGACGACATTAATCTAGAAAAAACGAATAAATATTTTTTTAATCTTTTTATTTCTTAAGATAGATAAAGTATACTCGTTTAATGTAAAATTTATCAAAAACAGCGGTATCTTATAAAAATAGTAAAAAAGATACCTCGATAGATGTAGATACTGTTACGTATCAGGATGGTAAGTTTGAATAATATGCCAAATCCGCAATGACGTCTTTATTGTATATCACTGTCAAAATGTACACAAAATCACAGTACAATTCACTGTACAGTATTCTTAAACTATCGCCTCCGAAAGGAACGCATTGAGATCGTATTCATAACTAAAGTGATTCGCGTTGAGCACAGGCCTTTTTATACCAAAGTTCCAAAAGTATAAAAAACTCTCATACGATCTGATACGTTTAGAAAGTTTACACAAACACAACAAGCGTTGTTTACACTTTGCAGTACGTAGGCACGCACGGCTCACGCAAACTAACACAGCTGCCTATCTTTAAACAATTGCGTGTTATTCGAGTTTTCAGAGCGTACTACGCAGTATCCGTACGTTTCTCGAACATTCGCGTCGCATCCGTATGCTTCCGGAACATTCACTCGTTCGTTACACTGCCCCCTTCTTAATGGTGCTCGTCCCTAGCATCTTTATCGCCTCGATATTTCACCAGTCGCCTAATTTTAAATGGGCCTTTCCATCGAGCTTGTCGATCGTATATTGGTGTATCCGGAAGTGTTTCCGTAATTATGTCCATTGGTAGGCAAATCTCTCTTCCGAAGTTGACTTTAGCTGGTGTAAGTCCAGTAATGTCGTGCCCTGCAGAACGATACGACAACAGAAAGAATGATGTTTCGCTGGTGATCTTTGACTACTTTAGCCAGGTGGTTCTCTAGGGTCGGGTTGAATTTTTATACCATGACGTCGGATTGTGAATGTCCTGGAGTAGTGCGCGTTTATGTATCCCGAGTAATTGGCACCTTGACTTCCGTGATTGCTGTGTAATTCTAATGGTACACCAAACCGGCGCACTACTTCATCCACCAGCTTCTTCGCCACAGTCTTAGCTTCTTGATTAGGTGATTAGGTGTAGCCAACACCTCAGGCCATTTTGTAAAGTAGTATTGAACCACTATTATAAAGCGGTTTTTATCTTCGGTTTGTGGAAATGGCCAAGCAACGTCAATGGCATTCCTCTCCAAGGGAGCTCCGATGTTATAAAGTTTCAGTTTTCCTCTCGATCTTGTGCGTGGTCCCTTCATCGAAGCACATGTCGAAATCTTTCGGCACCATTCCTCGATGTCCTTTCGGCAGCGTACCCAATAAAAACGCTCTTTTACCTTCACTAAAGTCTTCTTAACGCCAAGATGTCAGCCAGATGTTCCATCGTGCACCATTTTCAATAATGAAGCCACTTTGCTTCGGGGGATAAACACCGGCATGGTCTGCAGGTCGCCTTTTAGTGACTCCCCCTTCCCGTACAAAACGTCCTCTTGCATCACGAGACTATCCCATTGAGCCCAGTATGCCTTCGTGATAGGGCTTGACGTAGATATGGTCCACAAAGGTCTTTATCCACAAAGTTTTCACGGGACCTATTGGTCTTGTCTCGATCTTCTTTCTGTGCCTTGCACATTTCTTCTGTACTCCAAGTTTCATCCGAGCCTTGGGTCCTTGTGATCTTCACTTTTTCTTTGGACTCTTGCTTTAAGTAGCGCTTATAATTTTCAGGACGGGGTCGTCTTAATAAAGTATTGGCGTTGGAATGAGTCCTTCCACCTCGATGTTATATGACAAAATTGTACTCCTGTACTTGTTCAATCTATCCCGCGACCTGACCTTCAGGAGTCCTGAGTTGCAGAAGCCAGTTAAGCGCTGCATGATCTGTCCGCAGAGTGAACTCTCTTCCCAGCAAGTATTCATTAAAGTTTAGTAAGAAGTTTTGGTCTTCACAAGTGCCAGTAGTTCATGAGGAGTGACACAGTAGTTTCGTTCTGCCTTCGATAAAGATATTCTGAAGTATGCGACCACTACTTGCTGTCCATTTTGTTCTTAAAATAACACTCCTTCGATTCCTACATTACCGGCGTCGGTGTCCATTATGAACTTACCCTCTCTAATACGATGGCACTAAATTGGAACTGTGCACAGTAATATCTTAAGTTCTTCGAATGAGCGCTGACAATCCGAATCCCAAATGACGTTTCTTTCATCTTCTGTGAGACGATGTAATGGTTTCGCTATGTCCAAAAAGTTCTTCACAAAGTGCCGATATCAGTTTTATTCTTCAGAGTCGGTCATTTGCGCACAGCTTTTATCTTCTCCGGATCTGTCTGGGCTCCATTGTCGGAGATTACGTGTCCCAAATATGCATATTATTTCTTGTACGAGTTACACCGTTTTTTTTTTATGTCTGGCGGGAAAAAATCCTGACGAACACCCCCACCGTCCCCGGTGAAGACGGGGGAGGTGTGTAATGTGGGGTTTGCACCCACTAAAAAACCCGCCGTGTATCGCTCGCCACCTTCGCGAACGGGCCGCCGGAATTTGTTAAACCGTCGGTGGCGAAAATTTTTCCTAAAATTGTTTTATCCAGTAGTTTTTTTTAACAGTAAGTCAAGCACATTTTTAAAAATATGCTTGACTTACTGTTCTATTCATTCAACCTTTAAATGAATAGGTATCGAAGATCTTTTATATATTTATTTTAACTTCTTATTTTTTTTTCAGAGAGCTACAGCGTGACGTTGGATATAGTGGGATGCTGAGGAGGACTCTCTTAACGTCAGATCGCGTAACGCAAATGGTCAGCACATACGAAGTGCAGCCATTTACCAAGACGTCGACGTTTGCTAGACCATTTGACTGCGGCATGCAGGCTATAAGAAATGTGTGCAATATTCCGCTACAAAAATTAGGCCTGGACCTAGAAGAAGCAGGAGTGCGTTTTGCTCGAGAATACAGAGGTTTTGATTTATCACACGCTAATTTTTCAGACGATTTTTTTTAAATCGAGTGCACACATTCGTCAGAACTTATGACGTGTAAATAATACTAGATACAAGCCCAGAAATGTGAATCCGGAAGTGTGAATGTGAGGACGAATTATTATTAATATGTGGGGGTAGATGAGTGCTGATGTTCCAGGAGAGGTAATATATATTGACAGAAGAGCCAATAGATTGTATTGAAATTAAACGTTTGTAATTATTTCAATTGTATTCTAAATTAAACTTATTGGTTATTTTACTGTAATAAATATAAGCTAGCATCTGAGATAATTCATTAATTCATACATTGTTACTTAATTTGAAAAAGACGACTCGGAACAACAATTTGTGGATCACACAAATTGTCCCCTGTGGGAATCGAACCCACGACATCTTGCGTAGCAGTCGGATACACACCCACCGCGCCACAGAGGCAGTCAATTTAAAAATTTAATGAAACTGACTATTTTCACTAACTAAGACGTTATTACTATAATATTTATTGATAAAGTAATTGGTAATTAAGCACTTTGATGACTATATAGCATGATAAAATAATAATTTAATATTTTTTTATTTGCATTTAGTTTTAGTTTGCATACCTCATCCATAATTTTAAAGTATAATTAGATATTAAATGTGTTATGGAATTGTTTGACGTATCCATAAAATTAATAAAACAATTTACTCGTTTCTTTATTTCTTGCTCTCATTCCAGGTAATACATTCATTTCTATTAAAATAATTTGTGGTTAAGAATTAAATATAACTTGCTGAATTAAAACCATACTTATACTATTAACAGTAAAGTGTTAAAGTTGTATCTCCACATACAACTTTAACCCTGAAACTACTAGCCCGATTTAAATTTTAAATTTCAAATATCTTTATTCCGATAAATCAATCCAATGATTATTTGAAATTAAATTTAGATAAAATACTTATAACAGAGAACTTACAAAATAATATAGGTTTTAAAACATTGGTGAAGGATGTAGGATTCTTATCACTCGAATCAAGGTACACGCGATCGGAGTCACTGGGAACAACTATACAGGATGACTTTGAATTGAGTCGACAAACTTCAATGAGTAAACCTGCGTGTATCCAAGAATTTTTAGGACATATTATTAGAAGAAAATATTAATGTTCTATGATACTTTAAAATACAAAAAAAATACATAAGTATCTAGTAAGTAACTTCATGCGCCGCCGTTTTTTGTTTCCGTGAGCATGAATGAATACAGACAGAGTGTTGAGTCATTCACTCAACACAGTGCCGCGCTCAGGCGGCGCGGAGGGGACGGCGCGGTACGGGAGCGGGACTCCCCAGTCGACGCGCCCGCCGTCGCACCGCAGCGCATGTATTCAATGCACAACCGCGCTCGCGCACCTCATATTTGTATCAATTTATTTGTCCTCATATTTAAGTACCGCGACTAACAGTTGTACGATTCTTTGTTATCCATTATAATATTTATACAGTCCACTGCCTTATTTTATTACCACCTCAAGACGCCGTGATCCCGCCACCGTGCAACGTTGCCATACCGTGCAAGGGACGTGGTACGGTAACGAGTCGACGAACTATCTGTACCTAACCTATCTATCATGCCGCGAAACAAAACAATGTAAATCCAATTTTTCCTTCATACTTTTCCCGGCTTAGGACTTTTTTCCTCTTGCTTGTGTATGGGTGTGAACATGAAGACTACTTACCGAAGTCCAAAAGGTTTCGAGTGGCACTTACAAATTCTCTCTAAGGACGGTTGGTTTTGGTGTGGATAATTTTCCCGCCATCTTCGCTGCGTTTCCCATAAATTGTTAGTTTGGCTATACCAAATCACAACATTTAAAATTTTTTGGTTATCAAAAAGTTCACTGTTTCTTCTCGTCCCCACAGGCATCTTTGAAAACTCATCACTTAACAGTACACAACTTCGATAGCTACACAATCGATTACACTTTTAGCGCGCATAACCGTCACCTCATTAAGCTTTCGTCCGACTGGTGAAATTGTTTATTGTGACCGATCGGCACGCGCCCGCACCGGCTAGGGATGATACTATGCGAGCAAATAAAATTTATCGATATTTCCGTAGATAATGATCATTACTTATTTTATTTACATACTGGTACTTACACATTTACTCGTACTTACGAGGACTGAAGTGCAACAGAGGACATACTGTGTTGGTATTAATGTATTGTTCTCTTAGTATGATTTGTGTTGTCAATTCCTCTTTTTATAATTAAATGAAGTTTGTTAAAATTGTACTCAACAACAATCTTTAATCCTCAGTTTATTAGGACAAAATGCAGCAGTATTCTATCCAGTATGGATAGAGTATGCAAACGTTCTAGAAATTTTAAATCAGTTTATTTCTAAAAAACTATTAACACTTGTAAAAATCAATTCATTACGATTTCGAGTAAAAGTATCTATATCGGTATGTTTCATTCCCGTCTGCGGCACAACCCGCTTTACACGTGCCGGCCCGGCCGGTGGAATCCCCGACCGGGTTTGTCGCCGGGAGTGCATTACACAAAATACCGAGAGTACAGAAGGTAACCTTCATACGTAGCCACGCACATATACACATCGTTCACTTCGAACAGGGTATTAAAGATCACTTTAGACCCCGTTGTTCGGAAGGCGACGCGAGATTTCATGTCCGTGAACGGTGTAAGTGTCCGTTGTTATTGCGCGCGTTGTTTGAAGGTTACCTTCTGCACTTTCTTTATTTTGTGTTTATGACCAATGACACTATGAATGAACTACGTGTTTACGAAATTGTGATCATATGATTTCTAAAGCGCGTCGTATGATTTTGAAACTTTGATCATTTTATTTATTTGTTTAAGGTTTAGAAACACGAATGATCCTATAACGTTCCGTTTTTACCTTTTGAGTACGAAACCCTAAAAATCGTTGAAATGTGATTTAACATCTAAAGTCTTACCGAAAAGTTATTTCCAAAAAACACTTTGGTTGTAAATTCAAGGTTGAATGCTAGGTCACCTCGTTTTTCAGTTCGTCTGGTTTTCAATACAATGTCTTCCACATATGCACTGTCATAGTACCTCAATGCCGGCGGTCCTGGGATTGCTTGCAATACTCGCAAACACTAAAGACAATAGTACGAGTACATTAAATCCAACTGCTGAACAACAGAAGGAGAAAAATTATCAAAATACTCTATCAAATAAACCAAATGCAAAGGTGGCTGGCCTTCACCGTAGTTTAAACAAAGATATAGATAGGTACTTACATAACGCAGGTCATACTTTACAAAAAATATAACTGCTACAAAGAATAAAATAGATGGTTTCATTTTGAGTGAGCGAAAACATTAAAGGATCTCATGCGTGTAGCTCGTATTTATATTCGTTTATCTAAAGTGATCGGATATACTTAATCGTCGATTAAAATTAGGGATCCACCTCGGAATGAGAGATAATAAACTGATTTTTTGTACATACTTTTAACGAGACAACTTTAAGAAGGCTAAAATAAAGATAAATACGAAAATTCAGCTTATTATCTCTTAATCCGAGCTTGATGCTTGGTGTGATGCAAAAATGTCTGGGCCATAATAGATACTAACTGTTACGCCCTTTGCCAATGATAATAACTAGGCTTATTTTTAATAAGCCATATTTTTCACACATATAGTTTTTACACATTGAATTAGTAAAAAATCCGACAATTGTGTGTCGGACTCGCCCACCGACGGTTCCGTTCAAATTTGTAAGTACATGTACTTACTTATAACTTTTTATTCTAAGTTCAGAATTAGAGTCTTGCAGTTTTAAAATAAATGGCCGTATCTTTTTTTACTTTAACTTAGAAGTTTGATTTTTACATCTTGAAGGGATTGTGGACCTGTGTATATGGTTATAATGTCAACTCGATACCTCCACGCGTTCCCAAGATAAAAGGTCTTGACAAACAGACGGACGAACAACAAAGTGATCCTATAAGGGTTCCGTTTCATTTTGAGGTACGGAACCCTAAAAACACAGATAAAGCATATTTTTTATCGAATGAGATGTTAAATAAATACCTACATTATCTACAATTCCATTTAGAACTTTTGTATTTTATTTGTCTTTGTGTTGCTCTGATATAAATTTATGAAAAATTAAATGCTTATCTGATAGAATCTATCTAGTTTAAAATTGTTTTGTAACTATTATTGCCCTACCTACCATATAATTGATATGGAAATAATTAAAAAATATTTTTTAACGATGTGACCTTGCTTATACGTAAACTAGGTACCTATTTGAGAAAACAGGATACAATTATAACTAAATACATTTAAAATACTATTTACAGCTACCTATAAAGTACCTAATGGTCATTTTGTATAGATTTACCAATAGTTTTTAAACTTTTATTTTATTTTAAACTTTTTTGTTTTATGAAACCTGTCGAATGTGCCACACGTTGATGTTAGTTTTCTTTTTTCAGTTTTTACATGTGTAAAAATATTTATTTTGATTATTTAGCTATTAAACTAAGTAGCGGCTACTACATGGCACCTTTTCACTATATTTCATCAATATTCATAGTGTAGTCTTTGAGTAAAATGCCTGTGACATACGGACGGACAGACATTACGAAACTATAAGGGTCCCATTTTTGCCATTTACGTTACGTTACCCTAAGAACATAATCTTTCCATTTGGCTTCGCCAGAGTCGAGTAGAAAATTCGAACTCTTACATTAATTTTTACACTCACTTACAAGGACGAATTAAAAAAAGTAATGGTAGGTACACATTTACTACTAGAGATGCAGAATAGGCGCAGTCCCTCATCGCCGTGAGTCTGAGCTCCCGTGCCTATGAGCCGTAGTCCCTCATCGCAGGGAGCCTAAATTCCCTCGAAAGACCCCTGAAGATTCCCTGTTTCTCTTATTTCTAAAGCGTGCTCTCGCTGAATTTTGAGCCTCTTTTATCTGGATTCCAAAATTCACAAAAATTGTAAAATTTATGAATTGTGTTAGCAAAAAAATCTCTTATAGTTTTCAAACTCGACTCTCGTGATTCCAAGTATTTCCATTCTTCATTCGTTAATTTCATTCCGTAGCTCTATTTTTCTGAAGTCAATTTTAAGCTTATTTCCTTCTTTTTTAAGTCACCATACCTACGGTCGAAACGTCGGGCAATAAACGAGGTATTTTACCTTAAATTATTCACGCAATTAAGATCCGTAATATATATAATTTTATAATGTGTACAAATCGCAAAAGTTTATCAACAATTCTAACATTGATTTATGATGCCACTTTAAGAAAAAACTAAAAAAACAACGCAAGTTGCAAAAAAGCGTCGTAAAGTATTACCTTATACCAGACAAGCGGCCCGCTCCGGCTTCGCGCGAACTTTTCTCTACTAAACAAACATATCCACATAAACGAAGTTTACGTAAGAATCTCTATTTTTTCGAGAATTAAATATAGCCTATGTTATTTCCCGATAATGCAGCTACCTATAACTGAAAGAATTTTTGAAATCAGTCCAGTAATTTTTGAGTTTTATCGTTACATACAAAAATACAAATCTTTCCTCTTCATAATATTAGTATATATTGTTATATTCCTCGCTAGAGAGTCCCGATAAACGCGTGCGATCGCTGCTAAATAAGAAATGCTATAGGGCGAAGCTTTCAGTACATACAAATGTTCTCTGTGGGCGAAGCTCGGCCTTTTTTCGCGTTATTTAAAGACACGGGCCGCCGCCGCCGGCCCCCCGACGGTACCGTCGGAACCGCTATGTCCCTGCATTTTAAATCTGTAATATCTTCGAAAATATTCATTTCAATTACATGTTGTAAAATAAAAAGCATATTGATGTATAT
Source organism: Herminia tarsipennalis (assembly GCA_945859575.2). NCBI lineage: Eukaryota > Metazoa > Arthropoda > Insecta > Lepidoptera > Erebidae > Herminia > Herminia tarsipennalis. Next base: position 22,276,568 of record OX243834.2, on the reverse strand, counting down.
TAAATATATTTAAGGTATTCAATTGGATAAGGATTAATGCTGTATTGCTTAAAATCGCTTCGTAATAAAGCCATTATATCTCGTAAAAAGTAAAAATAAATAAAAAACTTTTTTACAAAAAAATATTACCGACCTCTAAAATGACAAGGCAACTAAAAAGCAATAAATAATATACCTACAATAAAAAAAAAACAAATTAAACATATATTGTATGTTTAATTTGTTTTTTTTTATTGTTGCAGTTTTGAAAGATAGAAATTTTGAAGTCCAGACTCGAAATAGAAACCCAGACTTCCGAAGCCAAATCGGGGTCAGAAGCGGACCACCTATCCCTTGATGTTCACGAGTTGGGCCCTCGCATGCGGAAAAAAATTCTTTTCTGGCCCCGGTATGGCTATGGAAGTATCGAGCTCGATTCCTGAGTCTGGACTTCAAACTTTTCTATCTTCCAAAAATGCAATTATTGTATTTGTAAAGTAATTGGAAAGAAATGCCTATAAAAATTACTTCAAATTAAACATTTTGAAGTTCGTGCCATGAAATAGTAGTCTTTATGTTTCAAAATGTTTAATTTGTTTCTGTTATTCTAGGTATATTTATTAATTGCTTTTTAGTTGCCTTGTATTTATTTTAGAAGTCGGTAATATTTTTTTGTATAAAAGTTTCTTATTTCTCACTTTTTAGTGGGTTGGTTTCTAATTCACTTAAGTTACAATAAGCTTATGTCAACTGCTGAAATCCTTTTACAAAATATTGCTTACCCCGATGCAGGGCCATTAATTGTTGATTAGTTCACTATCAGCTCTATTACATTGTGTAATAGTAGTAAAACGAAAATAAAGTGCTAGTAATAAAGTGCTACTCAATACCATATTAAAGTAACTAAATCGCAAACTGTGAAATATTGAATAGGTCTGCTTGTCAATTGTGGTCTTCATCATCAGTTCCACTTCACCAATTAGTGTTTTTTAAGAGTGAATGCACGAATCACTATGAAATATACCTAAATCACTGTAGGTGTGCCTTTATTATTTGAAGAGTTCCCTCGATTTCTCCAGGATCCCATCATCAAATCGTGATCTGATGACAATGGTACCAACTTAGAAGTATACCCTTTCAAACACAAAATATTTTTTTCAAATTGGTCCAGCCGTCTTTGCGTAATCGGTGAACAAACAAAAATTTCAAAAAAAAAAAACATAGACGAATTGAGAACCTCCTCCTTTTTGAAGTCGGTTGATTAAAAGAAACTGCATCAAAATCTGTTGCGTGGTTTTAAAGATCTAAGCATACATAGGGACAGACAGACAAGAAGTGACTTTGTTTATACTATGTAGTGATAGTGATGATTATACGTTGACTCTAAACGATTAGTCAGCGTTAACGACAATCGTGACTGATACGATAATCTGTATAGAAGTATTATTGAATTCGTGAAATCTATACTAATTATTCAAAAATGAAGCAATAGTTACTTATCAACTAGGTGTTGCCTGCGGCTTTAACCGCGTGCTACTTTGTTTACATATCGCAGTAAATATCCTAGGTTATTCACCAGCTTTCATGCTACCTTTCATGTTTAGATTTTTACCTTTAGCCAACGGTTCGATGGTGCTAGATAAATACTTCCTCTAGGACCAGCAGCCTGTCCTATTAAGAGTGTCTCAAAGCTATGTAAGCCCAGACAGCAACGATACCATCTTGACACTGACAAGATTGACAAGCTTTAGAGATTGCTTGACGAGTCACTCGCCCTTTCACCGTATCGAGACCCACGCTGGCTTTGAATATTTTAACACATCACTCTGATAATAGAGAATAGAAGAACATCAGCACGAAGATCTGCCGACTGGAAAGATCGGCTGCACTGTAATCAATCTCAACCTAGACTTGGCAATTGAACATCGAGCAAGCAGTTTGGTTCCTCGATGCTCAATTCCCAAGTCGGTTGGTCAGGCATCCACCCCCAATTTCCACAAAACCATCTCCAATTAAGCGCTTTCTACCTCGCCGAATACAGAGAGGACTGGTGAAACCCAGTGCTGTGAATAATAATAATAACATTTATTTATGAAATTATAGGTATAATAGCTTATCTTAGGTTCATTTATAAATAATAAACGGCTCAGTTAGATATTTGCCTGAACTAGGTTGACCTGCGTTTCCGGCGAAAAAAAAAAAAGTATTTAAAGTAAATACTTTCTGAAACTAAAACTAATCTTAACTAAAAATAAGAACTGTTTCTTAAAAAACAAAGATAAATAAAGTAACTTATATTATGCTAATTGCAAAGTTAGTAAGAAAATTGGTCCTTTTATTTTATTTTGGTACTGCCAGTAAATCATCTATCCGTTCATATGACATAAATCTTGTAATTGCGAACATACAGCTTTTTTACAATTAAAATAATACAAATACAATACAAATTCATTTATTTACAAGAAATGTAGTAACATGTTGGTGGTACCTAATAGTGATAAATAAGTTCTTTCAATAGCTGTGGTCTGTGAATATGTCAAACTGATCTTTAATCCTTTTAGATGTTGTTAACATTGCATTAAAATGTTATATTAATTAATGTCAAAAGTAGTAGTAGTAAATAAAAAATAAAATAAATATGATGTCAAATATTCAATGTCAATAATTATAATAATTGAATATAAAATTGTAAACCATTAAATTAAACTTGATTTAACTTTTTTAACATTATCAATCATTAGTCAATAATTATAATAATTGAATACCATTAAATTAAAACTTGAAATAACTGTTTTAACATTATCAATTATTAGTCAACAATTATATTTTTTAATTAATTATTAGTCAATAATAATTGAATATGCTTGGGTCAATTTTGTTGTCACTTTGTTTTAATTGTCACATTGATTAAGTGCATGATTTGACTTTTGTAAGTAAAGATTCTGCGTGATAAATAAAGGCCATTCTTTTCTTCCTTTTGTTATCAGAATTCATATTTTATATTTAATAATTCGTTACAAGTACTTTGGCCAACATTTAAGCACATATATAGTTTTTACCTTTGTTGTAAGTAGATGCTCCTACTATATTGTACCGACTAAGGCTGATTTTGGTTTATCTCATGTTTCAACTTTGTGATACTACAAATTGCATTAGTTCTTTAACATAGTGTATACTACATAAGTCGCAGCACCTTACCCCCATATCAAGTTTATAAACATTCAAACATTGTAAAATTGTCAATTTGAAAAGAGTGGCCGCGAGTTTTTATTGCTAGGTTCTTTTCTCCGGCTTTACCTATTGTTTGCGAACTTGGCATTACATGTACGTGTAGAATCCCGACGTATCAAAAGAGTTGATTTGCATCCTAAGTGAATAAAGAATTTTGGATATAACATTGTAAGCCATTAAATTAAAACTTGATTTAACTTTTTTAACATTATTAATCATTAGTTAATAATTATAAATTGTAAAGAAATTGTAAACCATTAAATTAAAACTTGATTTAACTTTTTTAACATTATTTATTTACATCATCTTTATATGTCATAAATTCATTTAAATTATAAAATCATTTTTCTGACACAATATCAGTTTTTTCTCAAATAAAGTAGGCGCTAATTCTTTATATTACCCAATATATATAATACAGCTTTTATATAAACATTTTTGTCATATATATATCCAGTCGCTGAGTCGCTATATATATAAAGTGCTGTCAAAACTTGGCTTCTCTCTCACAACTATAAGGTTACGGAGCATTTGCTGAAATAAAATACATTCCTACGCACTCGTATAATACATATATTATACATTGTCCCACACACATACCCCATCCTCAGACACGCGCGTGTTAGATATGGGGCTATATGGCTGTGTAAATGGCCATATATATATAATCAATCCATGTGTTTGATATTATTTGGTATTGGGCTGTATGGCTGTGTGAATAGCCATATGTATATAATCAATTCATGTGTTGCATATTGTCATCTACTATGTAGAGGTATGTTTTGGAATATTGATTGTTCCAGTTTATGTGATGTTGCATAAAACCTAACGAAGGTTTGATGGAACTGTTTTATAAGTTTGAGAGGTGGTCTGGAGTCTGATGACGGTGTAACCATCACAATGTATTGACTGGTTATCATAGCGATGATTATAAGATCATCCGTGTCTGCAAAACTGTTTGGTAGTTATATTATACTGTATGAAATACCTACTTGTGGCACAGAACAATTCAAAGATCTAATAAACCAATTATTTATATTATAGATGTACCCACAGATATTTTAGGATGATGTTTGTATTGTGATTAATACTGTGTCAGTTGTTTGTGATGCTTATGATATTAGATATGAGAATGCATTGCAGATGTTGGAATGAATATACTAAATGTAATCGCAACTGATAATATCAATAACGAATTAGACTAGACTCTTTTATCACAGATGTACTTATTAAACAAACTCTAATGTGGGATCCTACCCACATATGTAGGTATTGGAACAATATTGTTATTACAGTTAATATTTGTATTAATTGGATAATGTACTCTAGTGTCTATCTGTTTTATATCCATGGTTGACGAATCCCGCTGAATGGCACTACTACCTAGCCGATCCCTAGTTATCAGACATGTTTGAAGTTTAATTCACAGTCGTTTATCTCCTATGTCACTGATACAGTTTTTTTAGTGTATAGAGATAGTGATAAAGTTTTTTTTTTACTCTTTCAATGCTTGCAATATTTTTTAAATTGTGAAATTTAGAAGTTGCGTTAATTTTAACCGGAAGTGGAAGTTTAAAAGTTAGTCCGATTCAAATACCTACTACAATTTGAATCAGAAGCAAACCAACTTTTAATTCTTGAAACAAAATAAAGCATTTCCTAATTTCCTTTTGGATCTGGTTACACCTATGGGCTACTTTAATAGTTATTTGTTATACAAGAGTGCAAATTTGCTTTTTAACCGCGTGCTCAATTTTGATGACCGAGCTAGCAAAGGATTCTTAAATTGAATCACGAGTGCAGCGAGGGAGAATCAAATGAACACGAGGTGAAAAATCTTTGCACTCGAGCACAACACGTCTTTTTCATCCCACCTCAGCAAGGAAATGCTAAATTTAAAAAAAAACATTTACAATCACAAGATACTTTTATTTCAGTTTAGGTATTATGATAGGTAAGTATTACAAAATAATCTTTAAATTATAACAAATAATATTAAGCTATAATTAGGAAAAAAATAAAGTAACGTTGCTACAGTTACTTAAGTTGAGTGTAATATTTTTGTTAGGTACTGAATTAGAATCACTCACTTCAGGTATTTCAATTGGTTTCAAGTTTCTTATTTTAAACCTAAGGTTTTAACAATATGACGTGAAAAGAAAATGTAGCGCGCTAAGCAAATTAAAAAAAGAGTACACCAAGAAGGTTCCGAATCTGAGTTTTAAAGTTTTAAACACATTAAAAAAGGGTACATGATAAATTAGGCACCATGGATGTAGAAGTGTATATAGGTTTAATGATGTTTTGAATTCATAAACTAAGTGCACACGATGTTCTAAATTCAATTTACTTTATCCTCTAGCGGATAAAAACGGCTTTTGCACTCAGATATCGAAGAGCAAAAATACTCTTTCCGAGATGGGGGGGGGGGGTGAAAAACCTATTTTTACGCCCAACATCGGCCGAGTGTGGGTCGCTCGAACGATGCCACCGCGAGTTGTACCACCTTCACTACCTTCAAAGAATTGCTATTTCACCCTCACGAGATAGTGGCTATAGTGGCATATTTCACTTTTTGACGTAAAACACATGTAATAAATTGTTATTTACGATTATTAAAGAAACAACAAGGAATGTTTCTTGAAAAGTGAAAGGTTTTTTATTGTTAACATGGCAATAAATCGAAATATTTTAACTGCATAATTTATAATTACTATATCAAAGAAATTTGCTATGTATTTTGTTAAAAATTGAAATAACTACGAACTATTATTTATCTAAGTACTTGCGTTCCAGTTGTACAAAATTACTCTCTCTACAATTATCTTATAGTTTATTAATTACACTTTCAATTTCTACTTTTGGATTTAACCTAGACCTTCCCATAGTTTTTTTTATGATAAGAAATCGAATAAAAGAATGAAGTCATGTTCCAAACTTTAAATGCAATTTCCTTAAATTTTCAATCACTAATTTATTCTTTTTGATTAAGGGTGCGAAATATCAGCAGCAGAAGGAATACGACATGAGCCGGTTGCAGTGTTTAATTTATAGACATTTTAGATAGATGATTTTTTAAATTGTTAGCTTTTGAAATTGATATAAATAATTCAAAATATTACAAAATTTTAGGGTGTTTACATTCTGCTACTTAATATACCCCTTGGTTGTGAACACCACCTAGCGAAAGCTTTGTGGACGTCCTTTAGGCTAGCCGATCTAAAGAATCGGGGCAAGCGCTTTTGATTTTCCAATCTCTCAACTAGTAGGGGCCGCTAGAGTTTTCCTCGCTTCGAAGAGAGTTTTTAAATAGCCTAGCTAGAATCCACCAGAGGCAGCTCTAGAGGGGGTAATTAAAGTATTGGTTTTAATTACAACTATTTCGAAACCATTTCATGTAGCTAGCAAAAAATTCAAAACCAAATGTAGCTGTGGCGAAAATACAGCCAGCTATATATATACACCATAGAGTAGAACTACACTGACGGACTCATAAACTGCATCAAAGTTCAGGTTTACTCTAAAAGGATTTTTTTATAATAAGTATGCAAACTTTTTAGATTAAATTATATAAATATGGAAAGACTGGCTCTTAATCTTAAAAAAAAAAAAAATTTAAAAATAGAACTGCGGTAAAACAAATGAATATAGCCGGGAAAAGAAAATTTACTCGTAGTATCAGATTTGCGTGTTATTTATAGCAAAGTTTTAAATTAATTCTCATTGATTTTTTTTGTTTGGTCAATTGAATTATTGTTACCAGCATAATTGTTGGGTTAGTTTTTTAACACATCGAGAGTTTTTGAACCATAATATGGATACTTCGTCCGAACAAGCGGCACAAATTGTAGCATTGGTGCGGGAGGGCTTGGATCAACGAACGATTGGTAGAAATTTAAATTTAAACCAGTCTACGGTTTGTAGAATATACAGAAGGTTTGTAGAGACAGGTTCTTACAGGAGGAGACGTGGTACAGGCAGAACTCGAGCAACCACAGGTCGTGATGACCGATTTATTGTTACAACTTCCCTGCGAAATCGTTTCCTCACGTCAGTTAACATCAAAACCGAGCTTAATGAAGTGCGTGGAAAAAACGTGTGTGCACGAACAATAAGAAGAAGGTTAAAGGAAGCGGCTATCACCCCTTTTAGACCAGCAAATGGTCCAAAGTTGTCTGCAGTTCACAGACAAGCTCGCTTAAGATTTGCGGGTCATCACCTGAATTGGACAGAAGAGCAGTGGGCCTCTGTATTGTTCACGGACGAGTGTAGGACATGTTTATATGGTGCAGATGGTCGCAGAAGAGTCTATCGTCGACGTGGGGAGCGATATGCTCAAAGTTGCATTGAGGAGCGTGTTCCTTTTGGAGGCGGTTCATGTATGGTCTGGGGTGGCATATCGATGAACGGGCGAACAGAACTTGTGATCATAGACATGGTCCGTCAAAACGGTAATAGAGGGGGTTTGACAGCACATCGCTACATAACAGAGATATTAGAAGATCACGTGGTGCCTTACATGGGATTCATAGGCGAAAATTTTACTTTAATGCAGGATAATGCCCGGCCGCATGCAGCTGCACAAGTTCAACATTATTGCGAAGAGGTTGGGATACGTACAATGAATTGGCCAGCACGCAGCCCGGATCTTAATCCCATCGAGCATGTTTGGGACAATTTAAAAAGAGCTGTATATGCGAGAAACCCTTCGCCTACGACAGTGGCAGCACTAAGAACAGCACTTTCAGAAGAATGGGACAATATTCCGCAAGATCTTTTAAAAACCCTTATAAAATCTATGCGGAACCGATTAGAATCCGTAATAAGGGCACGTGGGGGTAATACACCTTATTAAAACACAAATAAACCCTTGCATAAAGTTTGTGTCTATTGTTAAAACCAATTTTTTAATTAAACAATTTTTCCTTAAACTTCTGTTTTTTCTTCAAAAAAGGTCTTAAGGTCCTTTCCAGTACATAAACTTAAACTTAAAGATATGATCCTACGCTGTTTTAAAGTTCACGAACCAATCTAGAGGTTTCAATTTAAATCTGTATAGAAAGTTTGCATACTTGGTTAAAATATTTATTTCAAAGTCGTCTATTACTTTGATGCAGTTTATAAGTCCGTCAGTGTATTTATATTAATATTTTTCTTGTGACTAACTTGAACCTTTAATAAAGAAGCCCTGTAGTAACGACTTATACATTTTTCTGCTATACCAGTTTCTCTCAAACGAATGGACGTAATACGCATTCTATCGGTAATTGGAAAACCTTTGTAGAAAAACGGTGCAAACAGATATTGCGCACAAGGCTTTCGGAATTTATAAAAATTGATTTGACCAGGGATGTCTACATATTGTTTAATATTGCTTAAAAATATAAATTTTTGAACAACTGTAAACAGCTGCAACTCTGATTTTAGCACAACGTTGATGTTTTTAGATGAATTCGAACAATTTTCTTTTGTATATGGTATATTATACCCTTCTGCCAAAAAGAACATTTGCAAATTTAAAGTTACACAAGGTTGCACTTTATATTGAATCAAATCCTCGTCAGTTGATATCTGAAACTCAGTGATTGAGCGAGTGGTGAGACTGACAAGACTGGATGAATAATAATTGTTAATTAAATAAGCGAACCACACCCACAAGATAAAGTTGCCCTTCACTCTAAACTCACAGTGTATTCTACAGCTGTGAATAAGCATCGCATCGAACAATATTAGAACGAGTTTTATTTTGTCCTTAGGACGCATCAGCATTATCATGATCACGTTATATGTGACGAACACTACAAGAAGTAGGCACCATACTAGAGGAGTAAATACTAAGTAAAAGTATTTCCACCCAGCGACCAGGGGTGCTTTCTTTACAAAACATAATAACTCGTCAACATAGTCCAAATGACCGTGAAGGAATACGAATGGTCCAAGTCGGGGTGCTACCAGCAATAAATTACCAAACATCACGTCTGTTACATTACTCTGTAATTTATCCAAGGGCCCAATAGCTTGCATATCACTGTCTATGGTTGTAAATACAGTCGTGTTTCCGTAGTCATAATTATAATTAACTTTGAATTGTTCAGTTTTAGCCACTAATTCAAATAAATACTGTTCGATTCCTCGTGAAATATGGTCGTTTTTATTATTGTCTTTTAACGGATTTAGAGTGAACGGTGGTGCGTGGGGAACAGTGGCAGTAATAGTGCAGTTCCGTAGACCGTTGACAATCTTTTGTGGATACAAATTATCAGACCTTTGCAAGCACAGCCCATAGCTAATGATTGCGTCGTAGTACCTGCCACAAGCGAAGTTGTCGAAAGGATTGTACGTATACAAGTGAGCGTCTTGAGTACCGTTAATAACAATAACGTTAACCACGTGTAGCTTCAGCAATGTGTCGAATATTTTGTTAAGCTCACTGAATTGAATTAGTTTTATAATAACTAAGAATCTAGCGTAGGGATTCCATGTTGGTTCTTTGGCGAGATTTGGAAAGTTTTCAGTGAAATTTGATGTTTCTTCAGAAGTTATAAGATATCCTTGGTGTGGAAACGATGACTTTGCACTAAACTCTTTGTATACTAGAGAAACAGTCCCCATCGAGTGGATAGTTCTCAGAAGACCGTCATCGTTAGAATTTATATTAACGTACGTGAGTCCTCTGCTCTCTGCGAAATATTGCTTGAGTATGTCAGTAATGCAGCAGATTAGATTACTTTCTAATGTAATAATGTTATTACAATTTCCATGCAAACACAAACTCGACAAAAGATGATACACGACTAACATTTCGGACCGCAACCTTTACTTTGATATATTAAACTGTCTTAATGGACATCCATTAGTTGAATCTTTGTGCCTACCTTCCATTCACAATTCGGAAATCAATTACCAGCATTCACAAAGCTTAAAGTAAGTATTTGTACCAATTCTATTTATATTAACGATACATTTTTGCTGCTCTAATAAATCATTCTTTTCATCCACCTAATGGACATGTATTAAAAGAATAAACCCTTATTGACGAGATCATAAAACTTATAGTGTGTCTTCATGTCCGTTCGTTCTAGGTGGACTACCTACACACACTACACTACACACGTCTTTAGGTAGCGAGTTTCTTCACTTACCTATACTAGGTTGTCCGACTGGGATATAATCTCCATATTAATAAGGCGCTTTTTACTCATGGAGAATATCTCATTAAATTTTTAATAATGTGTCAATCAGGATATTACGTATATTGGCCTATTGGTCTAGTGGTTAGTGACCATGACTGCTAAGCCAACGGTCGTGGGGGCGATCCCCACCCAACATAAAACTTTGTGTGATGAGCCCGATGGTTTATTCTGTATCTGTGTATAATTTATCTAAAATAATTATGCATTAGAAACATGTATGACACTACAAGCTCTGGTTAGTATGTGATCAGATTACGTTGTGTGAATCGTCCCAAAATATTATGATATTATTATTTATAAAGCCCCTTGTTTTTAATTATTCTAAATAATATAAGCAGAGCTCTTAAAAATGTGTACTAAAATAAAAAACAATTAAGTATTATTTTCTTGTTGAACCTTATTCATATTTTCTATAATTTCATCATACTATGCCGAGCTGCATTGAACGTTTTATCTCTTGATTTTGCAGTTGAATAACATCCATTACAATTTTAATCAGACATTCGCTATTGAACCTTGCCTCAAGATTGGAGTAATTTCAAGAGATCAAGCTTTAACCATTACTTTTTGTGCTATTTTGACATTTATATGGGCATAAATCTGTTTTTAAGTCCTTATGATATTGTAACTTAACACAGACACTAATTGAGCGTGAGTAGAATATAGCGTGAGCCTGAATGGCGTCTTACAATGGATTCAGAAGTACATTAGAGTTTTTGAAGGCCCGAACTATGAGAAAACAGTTCTGTGCCCCCGCGGTGATGAAATCGTCGTTATTGAAGGCTTGGGTAAACCGGCGGTTTCTGGGTGATATCGCGATGATACCATCGCGACGCGAGACGTATGCCAAGGTTCAAATCTGATGACTTTTTCACATTTTGCATTAAATACATGCCAGTTTACGGCTACAGTACAGTATTATCAAGTTCGCTCAGCCCTTGATGAGCTGGTATCGGATCCAGGAATCTATCTATTTAAATAAAACCAGCACTTCAATCCCGGAAGAATATATAACATTTATTTTCACCAAATGAAATAGTATAAATACAGCACAAAACATCACTTGTAATATTATCACTAATTATTAGCTCAATACTCTATTTTATACTGTAATAAATAATTTTATAAAATAATAAATTATTTACGACCCGAGCGGTCGGCTATGAAACTCCCAGCCCCAGACTGTCTTTTATTTCTTTCTATTCTCAAACAACTTCCAAACGAGTTTTACACACAAAATTTTATCAACATACTAGCTATAACTATAACTTGTCAAACTTGTTGTGTTAAAGCTATAACGTGTCTAAAATGATACAGCCATTTTTGAAAAACGGTATCGCTATTTTGTTTGATTATCTAAATAATTGCCATGTGGTACCGGCTTAGAAATGGTACCACCCCATATCTTCCCGTGGGTGTCGTCAAGACGACTAAGGGATACCACAACGGAGGACGGGTAGCAGCGTCTTTTGCGTACTTTGAAAACTTACTACGATTGCCAATCCACTAGCCAACCGTGGCGATTATGGCAAATACCCCCAGGATAAAAAGGTTCTAATGGGGAAACTCGTGTCCAGTAGCAGGACATCAAATGGGTGGATATATCTAAATAATAACTTAAAGTTCTGATAATACTATTAAGAAAAATAGGGAAGGTAAAAACTGATCCTCTCTTGCGTATAAAAATATGTTATCAATAATTGAGAGATTGAATAAACAAAGCAACGACATAATAACAACAAAATAAAGAGATAAATTAATTAAAAGAAATTTCGATAGATTTTATTATTTACTTGTAAAAACTAATATAAAAATAGCGGAAAATAGTAAAGAGGTTGCAAAAAAGAAAAAAGTTACTTTAGCAGGCTCGAATCATCGACCAACCAATATCGGTTCTAGGCTTACCGTTTAACCACACGACCACGGAAGATACTGACTATTCGTTGAAATTAATGAAACTTTAGAATAGTTGTGTTTCGCTCATATTCATCATAGTCAGTTAATAATGTAACTCAAGACCTTTTGTGATGATATGGTATGGTTCGACAAAAAATGCACCACTGCTAAATCCCGATAGATGATAGCGCGATGATCCTTAGTCAAGTAATAGTCTTTTATATGAACTACCCAATTGCAAGTTTTTACAAAGATTCGCCCATCGGTAGTCGTGATATTTGCAAAAAATAGTAAAGATTAAGTCATTTTACGTTATTGCTCAGTTCTTAAAGAAAATAGCTTTATTAACCTATAATTTGGGTGTAAGTGATTATACTCACAAAGGGGAATAGAATCTGTCTAGTGGTTTTTGTGCCAACCCCGAACAAACAAACGGACAAGAAAAAAATAAGCATAGATTTGAACTCAGAAACCCTTCAAACCCTTAAAAAAAAACTAACCTAGATCGACTAACGATCTAGGTTAGTTTTTTTTTAATATCTTCAACGTACTGACTCAGCTACTTTACAATTTTTTAATAGTATAGATAGATAGATAATGAGCAACTGATGACTGTTGGAACTTTATTTTATCTGTGGATGGAAAGTTTGGAAGCAGTTTATATTTTCAGAGAATTTTAATTTCTAGAACGACGCTTATTGAAGTACTTACTCATGAGCTCTACGAAGAAAGTAGCTACAGCTACTAAACAGCCCACAACATAAACGCCCCACGGAGCAACAAATCGATATTCAAATGCTTTTGCTGACACACGATTTTTTAAGCTTCTCATGTAGTACTGATCTTGTAAGTTTTTATCAGCTAAGCCGCTCTCTCTCATCCGCATCATGTTCAAACGAAATCTGTTTGAGATTGGGAATCCTTTGTAGAAATAGTAAGTTCGCAGTACTTTCGCAAAAGGTTTCTCAATATAGTACAACAAAGGGTCTCCATACTTGTCAATGTAAGAATCATATTTATAATAAAAAGTCACCATTATTGAAAACGTGTAGCTGTTCTTGCTGACAAAATCTAACGACTCGGGTACAGATTCACAGGCATTATTTTTGACAGTATTATTTTGATGGTATTGCATTTTATTCGTTTCAGCGTATAACAACTTTGCAAAGTCTAAAGGGATACATGGCTTCAGATTATGTTCATCTATATCATTTTCATTTGAAATTTGGTACTCTCGGATGGGATGTGCCATTAAACTGACTAGACTAGATTGGTAAAAGATGTTTACAAGGTACCCAAACCATACCCACATTATGAGGATAAACTTGATCTTGAGAGGACGAGAGATGTTTCGTGCTTGTGTCACTAAATTACCTAGCAATTCCAAAATCACCTCGCCTACGTCTATCGGCCGAAGGAGAAAAACCACAAAAGCAGAATATAACACTAAACATATTAGTAGAAGTACCCAAACATATACATTAAATTCTAAATAAAAATATTTCCAATTGGGAACAAACGATGCTTTTCTAACCGCAAAGATCAAGTCATCAACAAAATCATTATAACCATAGACGACAGTAAACGCTCCTATACGAGAGGCTGTTAACATCATCGCACCACATATAATATCTGTTTTATTCTTCTGCAATATATCCATAGGGCCAATGGCTGTCATATTTGGTGACATCACTGTATAAGGCGCACTTTCGAAATCAAACACAAAATTGATATTAAATTCATCTGTTTCACTGACTGTTTTTAAAACATATTGTTCCATACCAGGCAATTTATTTCTATATTCGTTTTGGGTCGGATCGATGGTATACGGTGGTCGAGAAGTAAGTGATGCTTTGAAAGTGCAGTTTCTTAAGCCAGTGACAAGTTTGTTCGGATATAAATTGTGTGAGGTTTGCAAGCACATTCCGTACCTAATAACGGAGTCATAATACCTGCCACAAGCGTAGCCGTCGAACGGGTTGTACGTATAGAGATGCGCATCTTTAGTGCCATTCACCAAAACTGCGTCGTTAACGTGCAGCTGGAGGAGCACATCAAACACTTGTCTCAGCTCGAAGTCTCGCAGTGATTCAATAACGATCAAAAACCGAGCGTAGGGGTTCCAGAATGGCTCTCTTCTGAGACCGTCGAAATACTCAGAAAAGGATCCCACGTTTGGAGATAATACCAGGTATCCTCTATTTGGAACAAACATCTGACTGGTCGCTTGTCTTGATATAAGAGTAAAATGCATTGTTGAATGGATTACTCTTAGAAGATTGTCATTTTCAGGATTCATGTCGACGTAAGTCAACCCTTTGTGGTCAGAAAAGTACCTGCCAAGTAAACCAGTTATACACTGGCTTAGATCTTTGTCATCATTTTGATACCATGTTTGCAGGTCTTGATACTGTTCAGTGTTAGAAAATAGAGATATTATTAAGCAGGCGGCTAACATTCTGAGGTGTGATCATGTGAATGTCTCAGGTTCCTCAGATTTACAGAAGGTCGTCGTGATTAGATATTGATGATGATGGTATAGTGATTTTAGGTAAACTTACATCGTGTATACAGGTTGATTTTTAATATATACTATTTTATTTTTATTTTATTACATTAAATAACTTCGTAATATACATTTTGAAAAAACTAAACTAACCACCGCTACTTTGGTCACACACTTCGGAGTAAAATCAGTGTTTTTTTGTCAGGTTTAGGGCCTAAACCTCACAATAAACATCGATTTTACTCCAGTGAAATAGTCGGTAGTTAATTCATATCTCCAAAAACAAGTGTTAGGTGATTAAAATATTTTTCAAAACTGATATTACAAAGTAATTTAATATTAAGTAAAGAAACCACGGACGGAAGGTAGTTTTTACAAACCAACCTGTATAATATCAATTTACATTAGGACAGACTTTGTATTTTTTTAAGTAATTATATTCAACGTACATATTACACGCTTTAATTATATTTGTTTATTTTTATCCATTGATGTGTTACATCATTATTATTGAATTAATACGTAAGTAACCTAGAAAAACGCGGCATTTTAACCGCCTGATTTTTTTTTTTACTTTTTTTTTGTTTATTGGTGATTTTAGTACGCAGTGCGACTATGTCAATTCCATCGTGCTTACACAAATAACCTTACAATAACTTAACTAAGAATAACCTACTTATCTAACATAACAGCAAATAACAATTTCGCCGACGGGTTTCAGATTTTCGCATTAAAAACGCGAATTTGTTCAAAGGAATGTGTCCTGATCGTAATCGATGTGCTACAATAATTTGGCGACGACTTAATGTAGCATTAGCAAACCAGGGTACACGAGGAGGCTCACTTTGTAAGCTTTTGTACCAGATTCCTTTAGATTTCGATCTCTCATCATAATATTCTTTCCAGAGATTGTGACATTGCGTTCTGTACTTAATTATAATCTCAGAGCATGTTGGTAGTAAGTGCATCTGTGTACCTGATAATATAGCTTCCCTGGCTAATCAGTCAACCTCCTCGTTAAATGCTAGTCCTATGTGAGATGGTATCCATTGCAAAATTATAGACTTATTCGTTTTTCTTAGTGAATGGATATGTTCCAAAATTTTATATGCTATCGCCAACCCCTTTGACCCGAAGACACATTTAGATATATGCTGTAAAGCGCTCTTACTGTCGGTGCAAATTAGTATTTTATTGATATTTAGGTGTGAAGCATATTGAAGTGCTTCATAGAGAGTAACTAACTCAGCTGTCATGATAGTCAGATGTTTGTTCATTTTTAATATTTTGTAATATTTATTCATTGGATCGTAGTAAGCTGCACCGACACCGTCAAGCGCCTTAGATCCGTCTCTATATAAAAATGCCAGTCACTGTATCTTTCTTGGAGTTCGTTTATGACATTGTACTTCAAAATATTAACATTGAAATGTGACTTTAGGCTGTTTACACAATTTAAATTAGATCTTATAATATTATTGACATTTGTATTAGATACCCATATTTCCAGAGTGAACATATCAATAGAGTAGGAGGAAGAGATCTCCTCGGACTTTAGCATGAGGTGCGATGTAACTAGCAGAGGATTCCTTTTTCTATTCCAATAACTGTGTTGAGCCATCTTACCAAGGTCTGTTAAAATATTCCTGGTAAAGTCATTGATTCTATTTTTCAAACTCAAATAATATTTGGATGCCAAAAATCGTCTTCTCAGGTTTAGGGGAGGTATGCATAACTCACTTTCTATCACATGGATAGGAGTAGTTTTTATAAATCCGCCGATAATTCTTAAATCCTGGTTCTGTACTTTATCTAGTTTATAAGTATGAGTAATTGCAGCATTATCGTACAGAAAGTATCCATAATCTATCCTGCTTCGGATAAGAGCAATATACAATCTCCGAATGTGTAACGGATGTACACCCCACGATGATCCCGCAAGAACTTTGAGTAACTGAATCTTTTTTTGTGAGCTTTCATATAACTCGTTGATATGTTTGCCCCATCTTAAGCATTTATCGAGCCATACCCCCAAATACTTATAACAGTCAACAAACACTAGTGAAGAATTATTTACATTCATATTAAGGTCCATGGACTTACGGCCTCTACTAAATAGGCAACATTGTGTTTTGTGACTTGAAATATTTAGTCCTAAGAGTTCCATACATGAAGTAAATAGATTTAAGGCTGTTTGCATATTATCAATACTATCTTTGAGCTTATTATAGTTGCAATAGAGGACAAAGTCATCAGTGTATTGACTTACATACACATTTTGAATGTTTCGACAAAAACTAGCTGTGACTATATTAAAAAGTAAAGGCGACAACGGGTCACCTTGAGCCTTTACTAGTCCATCTAGTGTATTTGTCTGTTATTTTTTTCGCCACTAATTACTAGATGCCTTTCTTTTAAGAATTCCCATATCTTTTTACATATTTTTATCCCAATTCCCAAGTCGTTCAATATATAGATAACACGATCTATGAGATATTGTTGTACGCTCCTTCCACGTCTAAGAATACGGCAAGTGTAGGGGTGTTCATAGTAAAACCTAATTGTATTTTAGTGATTAAGCCCGTTAAGCTATCAAGACACGAGTGAGATTTTCTAAAACCAGTTGTACTAGGTGATAATATTTTTTTATTTTCTACAAACCATTCTAGCCGTTTGAAAATCAAGGTATGAAATATTTTGCATAGGCAAGACATTAAAGCTATAGGCCGGAGCTTACAATCAGAACCACTGTTAGATTTGGGGATTGGTATGATGTGAATGTCTCTCCATTCGTAGGGTACGCACGAATTTTTGAAGATCATGTTATATAGTTCTAATAAGTGTAAATGTTGATAAACTTTCACGATTTGTACACATTATTAAAATATATATATTACGGGTCTTAATCGCGTGAATAATTTAAGGTAAAATACCTTGTTTATTGCCCGACGTTTCGACCGTATTGCAACGGCCGTGGTCACGGGAAGACTCTTTTACCTTAAATTATTCACGCGATTAAGACCCGTAATATATATATTCTAATAAGTACTTTTTAACAGTGGTAGGAAGATTAGTTATCATTGAATATGTTATATTATCGATTCCGGGAGAAGTGTCTTTAGGTTTTAAACAGGTCTGTAATTCCTGTAAGGAGAATTCACAATGTACAGGTGATTCTGCATCGCTGAGTAGGGGAGTTGGGGTCAGAACAAAGTCCGGTGCCATTGAGACCAATAGCTCCACTTTTTTATCATCTGATGAAAATAATCTAGATCGCTTTAACCCCCTAAGCCACCACATTTTCCTCCACATATCAGAAGAATTCGTTGTATGATCGATACTGTTACAGAATTCATACCAATTTTGGGACTTGGCACGTCTAATTTGTCTTTGAGCTGCTGAGATTTTTATTTTTAATATATCTAAGTTTTGTGGTGTGGGGTTTTTTCTAAAGAGTGTTAATGGTAACCGTCTCTCCGCAATTATTTTTGAAAGCTCCTGATTCCAATAGGGTTTCGGTTTAAAATTATTTCCTGGATTTATGCAGCGTTTGGTTAATGGGATTGATATATCAGCAACCTTACGTATTTGCTTAGTCAAAAAGTTATACATGCTTTGAACGTCTTTCGAAAGGGGTGGTTTTAAAAATGGTGTTGATATAGTTTCTCTTAATTTAGGCCAATCGTCTTTTTTAAAATTTCGTTTTGTTATAAAATTATAAGTGTCCTCATACTTTATACAAATTTTAATCATTAGATGCTATTGTGACGTCTAACAACTGGTTTCCTCTAGAATCAGTTCTGTTGGACCAACTTGCATGATGGGCGTTAAAATCGCCTGCACTTATGGAGTTTTTCGGTAATCTTGAAAATATGTATTCCTAATCTGCTTGAGTTGTTCTTATTAAAGAAGGACAGTAGACAGATATTATATGATTACCTAGTTTGCAATTGATAATTTTGATATGGATGATTTCTATATCGGAATTACTTACAGATATAGGGATATAATAAACGTTTTTAGTGATTTGTGTGAAAGAATTGCGACCCCACCATACGAGTCTTATCTATCTATATCTTCTATACATATAATAAAACTGTAAATTTCACGTGTCTGTACATGGCCGAACTTAGTGAAAAAAAATATTAGGAAATGTTCGAAAAGAGTATTCAAACACTTTGCTGCATTTTTAGAAATGTCTGTCTGTCTGTCTGTCTGTCTGTCTGTCTGTCTGTCTGTCTGTTTGTTTGAACACGCATCACGCAAAAACTACCGTACAGATTCGGTTGAAATTTTACACGTGCAATCTAATAGATGCAGATTAACATTTAGGCTATAAATTATCACGCTTTTTCCCATAGGAGCTAAGCAGTAAGCTATTTTTCGTTATAAAATAGTAACTACTAGACGGATCTTTATGAAAATTTGCAGTTTTATAGTAAATACTATAGGACATTATTTACACTATGAATCATTACGCTAACGTCTATGGGGAACGAGTAGCAACGTATTTTTTGTCGCACCATAATGGTTTATCACAAAATTTTCCACAATTAGACATGTAGTATCGTAATCGGTGGTGGTTGGTGATACTAATAATTAGTGGAATCACAGGGCAAGGAAATATCACAAGTGTGTATGTGCTTCTTTTATTTGGTAGACAAGTGATTGTCTTATTTAAAGTTACTTCTTAAATCTACTTAACTATACGTCGTGTGCATCTACGACTGATGCTCGTCGTCAACTGATGTGCATCTTCGGCAGATGCTCGTCTTCAACTGATGAGTGTCGACTTAAAACTAAACTTACATTAAAACATCTGAGTGCTACTGACTACCTGGGCCTCTCACCCTACATAACTATGTATACCCTTACTTATACAACTTAAAACCCTAATAACATTTACGGATGCCATTAAATCACCATTGTCTGACATAGGCACCAAGAATTCCTTAGAAATCTCTTCCGCCTACATCTGGTATACATTATGGCATCGTCATTACAAAAAACAAACCCTACATCTGGCATGCATAATAATCTTAACTATTTAAAACGACATAACACGGATACAAAAATTAACACTCTTAAATCTAAAATACCACATTCGGCCATCCTGCAATGACATTTGCCCTCAAATGTCGTCGTTTCGTTTTTCGCCTACTTAACAGTCTATATAACAATAATACACGTCTTTTCAAACATCGTTGCACAATCTTTACTATTTGTGGCACAAGCAAATACCTAACAGCTACCTTAATATAATATGAGAGTTTCACCATACTCTTAAAAATAATGTTTTCATGATATTCCACGTTTATGTGTAAAGATCTGGCATATCTTTCATTCATTAGCCCGTGCTGAGCCGCAACTTCTAAATTCATCAAATCTTTTACTACTTTTCGCTCTGAAGGAGCTAATTTACGCGGTTTGTCTGACTTTACAAGGTTAATTCGTTTCGTCCTTATATTGACCTCACTTATTGCTATCGGCTTATTACTTAAAACAACTTTAAACTGTGTTAAATCGATCTCTAAGCATACATCAATATCGTCTTTGTCATTAACCATGTCATTTACAGAACACATCTGTTTCTTATATAGCGGCGGCGCTTCTAACTTTTCATGCACACTCTTACTTAATAAAGGCAAGTCACTAATTGTCTCTACTAAAACTAAACCTTTAGAGTCTCTAATTTCCACTTTTTCCTCTTCAAATCGTGACTCTATACAAACAGCATTTGTCATCGACGGACTCTCTAAAACTGTGTCTTTAAATTCACTACACTCATAAGACTTTGTATCGTCTATTTTCTCAGAGCACACTGCACTCACACGATTTTTTATACAATGTTTAACAGTTTTCGTCGTAGTCGTCGTAGCGTCGATCTTCTTCTTCTGTTGACATATGTTGCGTTCTAATTTATCACCCTTTTCTTGAATTAATACTTTATTTTGCTTCTTTTGTTGACTACGTTCTCGTTGCACTGGTTTACTTTCAATCTTTTTCCCAAATTCGTCTTTCAGCGCTTGTTTCAACATACCCCACGACTTTCTGCACTTCCCATATTCAACGAATTCAACGAATAGCTTCGCTGCCCCAATTAGTAGCGCTTTAGCGCAAATGACCATATGGCCATCAGACCAACCGCAACGTAACGCCATGTCTTCAATCTCGTTAAGCCACTGTTGTACGTCAGAGTGATCCTCACCACTAACCTTCTTCATTGAGTCTTTTACTTCATAAAACGTCCACAATACACGCCGTGATTCACTACGTCTTCGAATTACGGTTGTATAGTTTTCGTCATCGTCGTCGTCGACGTCGTCGTCGTCTTTATCGTCGTCTTCTTCATCGTCAGAAACGTGCTCCCGTTCCAGTATAAGTGCCATCTTTAGCCTCGCCAACAACTCAGGCCTACGACCTGTCACCCGGAGACGCCGTTGTCTAAGCTTCTCTCTGATCTCAGACACCCTCATTTGCGCAAGCTGGACGTCTTCCAGCTCCTCTACGCTTAAGTCTCCTGCAACCTTATCGCCTATACCTGCCATGGCCCCTACTAAATTGCGCACTAACTGAAACTTGGAAGGCAATGCACTGACACGTCTTTTCGTCGTTACGTCTTTACATCGTTATTATCTTTACGTCGTTATCGTCTTTACGTCGTTATCGTCTTTACGTCGTTATCGTCTTTACGTCATTATCGTCTTTACGTCGTTATCGTCTTTACGTCGTTATCGTCTTTACGTCGTTATCGTCTTTACGTCGTTATCGTCTTTACGTCGTTATTATCTTTACGTCGTTATCGTCTTTACGTCGTTATCGTCTTTACGTCGTTATCGTCTTTACGTCGTTATCGTCTTTACGTCGTTATCGTCTTTACGTCGTTATCGTCTTTACGTCGTTATCGTCTTTACGTCGTTATCGTCTTTACGTCGTTATCGTCTTTACGTCGTTATCGTCTTTACGTCGTTATCGTCTTTACGTCGTTATCGTCTTTACGTCGTTATCGTCTTTACGTCGTTATCGTCTTTACGTCGTTATCGTCTTTACGTCGTTATCGTCTTTACGTCGTTATTGTCTTTACGTCGTTATCGTCTTTACGTCGTTATCGTCTTTACGTCTTCATAGTCTTTACGTATTCACGTAATCACGTATTCACGTCTTCACGTCTTCATCGTCTTCACGTCGTTATCGTCTTCATGTCTTTACGTCTTCACATCTTCATCGTCTTCACGTCGTCACACACATGATTTTCTTGCTCGCTGTGATCCCGGACTTTGATCTTCTTCAATCCCGAAAGATCTTCTTCAATCCCGGACGAGCCCCCAAAATGTAGTATCGTTGGCGGTGGTGGTTGGTGATACTAATAATTAGTGGAATCACAGGGCAAGGAAATATCACAAGTGTGTATGTGCTTCTTTTATTTGGTAGACAAGTGATTGTCTTATTTAAAGTTACTTCTTAAATCTACTTAACTATACGACGTGTGCATCTACGACTGATGCTCGTCGTCAACTGATGTGCATCTTCGGCAAATGCTCGTCTTCAACTGATGAGTGTCGACTTAAAACTAAACTTACATTAAAACATCTGAGTGCTACTGACTACCTGGGCCTCTCACCCTACATAACTATACCCTTACTTATACAACTTAAAACCCTAATAACACTTACGGATGCCATTAAATCACCATTGTCTGACATAGGCACCAAGAATTCCTTAGAAATCTCTTCCGCCTACATCTGGTATACATTATGGCATCGTCATTACAAAAAACAAACCCTACATCTGGCATGCATAATAATCTTAACTATTTAAAACGACATAACACGGATACAAAAATTAACACTCTTAAATCTAAAATACCACAGACATTATCTATAATTGTAACCCATGGAATACATAACTTCACGCTAAAACTAAAAGGAGCTAAACACAACATAAGTTTCATAAGAACAGTTATTTTGACGTGGTAAGTAGCAAACAGTATAGCCTCGAAGCTATGCTAGCGGACTTCGACGACGAAGTCCCGGGCTCGAATCCGATGTCTGATTATGTTCTTTTTGTATTTTTTAAATTGTCTTTATCCTTTTTTAATATTTTTCTCAATGTTTTAGTTATTTTTTCGACCGTAAGTAACTTATTTACTTTAGTTATTATTTTTTTATATTAAAAATCAAGTAAATTATGCACGTAGGTAAGTTAATTATAGGTATTGCATGCACTGCTGAGAGTAATTAATTAATCGTAGTAGAAATGAAAAACAATATTACATTATAATTAAAAAGTATTCGACATTTTCCAGAAATGATGTGTTCGTCTAAAAAAAAGACATAACACACGTAAAAAAAAAACATGTAGCGCCATCTATGAAATCAAATTGTTCACCGTGATCAAATAATTCCTTATTTGTGAAAACATTAGGTGCTTGAGATGCTGAGTGGTAACATTCTTGAAAGTAGATGGCGTTGTATTCAATAACGTTCTATACTTAGTAAAAGAAGTTTTAAAAAGAAACACATTGCTATGATTTCTAGAAATGTTTGTCTGTCTGTCCGTTTGTTTGACCACGCATCACACAGGTGCATCGAAGATCATGTTTTGGGGTTATGTAAACATCGGTCAAGTGTGAGTAGTTCGGGTGACGGGAGGAGGGGGGTCGTTGTTTGTCAACCGTACCTTTAGGGATATCTGACATTTTCGCGGGCATGACACACATGACACGCTCTGTGTTTGCTTACTAAAGTGTTACAGCAGTTTTATTATTAGTATTGCGTTGTAACCCTATATGAAATACACCCCATTTTTAGCCAAAATGGCAAAACAGAACCCTTATAGTTCCCTTATGTCCGTCCGTCCGCAGCTTAGCTCAGAGACTGTTAGTGCTAGAAGGTTGCAACTTTTGCATGAATAAATTACTAACGCCGATAAAGTGAAAGAACAGAATCTTGAAAATCATTATTTTTTTAAGGGTACCTCTCTTATATGTAAAATGGGGATGTGATTTTTTTCTCACCTACCATCGTGTGTGGTATCATTAGTCTTTTAAAAAGCGTTTAGGGTTTGTGAAGACTATTTTTAGATTTAAGGATTCCTTTGTGTATAATATTAGGCTTTATAGTGAACATTTTTGTTAGAGTCAAGTGTCCCCCTGCCAGCTAAATGGTTGATGTTGGGTATGTGAAAAAATTCAGGGTAGTAGTATAAATACTAAAATTATAAAGAAAACTATCACAGTTAAGTACTTAGGCTTTACAAGTTTACGATCACATGAGAAGTAACAACATTTTCGTACAAATTCTATTAAAAATTATTAGGTAATAAGTAGGTATAACGTTGAAAGAATGAAACAAAAACAACAGAAAACCCACTTCTTAAGCCGCACACCAAACTAACTATCTAAAAGAATAGAACAGATCGATTTTTATTTAGTAAGTATTTAGTCAACAGGACTGTTTCCAACATATTTACACAGAAGTTATTTCGTTACCTAAACTACCTTAATTTAAACCCGACTTTCACGCGAACGAAGTCGCGGGCACAGCTATTATGAATATATATATATATTACGGGTCTTAATCGCGTGAATAATTTTAGGTTAAATACCTTTCTTACCTACGTTTAATATGCATGATTTAATTTAAAGTCATCAAGTATTAAAATAAACTTATCCAGTTTTGAAAATAGATGGCGTTTAAATACAAATGAAACAGAATCAGGTAAATTGATTTATCAAATAAATCTGAAATTCTTACGTAGAGGGATATGAATTTATGATGATCTTAATTAACGACAGGTTCATCATCATCATCATCAGCTTATCGCAGTCCACTGCTGGACATAGGCCTCTCTAATTGCACGCCACTTTGTTCTATCCTCGGCTACGACAGGTTGACACACCTATTTTTTAATTCACCAATGTAGACATTATAAAGAAATAAGTTTAGTATTTAAACTAAACGTTTCTAAAAGATATACTAATTCAGTATATCTTTTAGAAACGTTTGAATGTTGTCTGTTTGTTTGAACACGCATCACAGTACCGCGGGAATGCATTGTTTTAAAAACAGGATATTTTTTTAAAAACTTATCTCACACTAGCCCTATTTCGCGCGAGTACTTGGGCGGTTTCGGGCTTCATTTAACCCGAAACCGATAATATTTGATGTGATGCAAATCATTTTGGTAAAATACTATTATAATTTGTCTTCTAACCGTCTGGCGCCATAAACTTTGTCGCCCTTCATTTTGCTGCACTGGGCATTTGCTTGGCTTGCCTTTCCATAGGTCGGGCCCTGATTAGAGCTAGGCCCTAATATCCATAGATGCCACAGAGCATTGTGGAGCATGTTTCCAATATGTTTTACACAGAAGTTAAATTGTAACATAAACTACCTTAATATAAACCCAACTTCCACGCGAACGAAGTCGCGGGCACAGCTAGTCTTTTCTATAAATATTATACCCGGACAGATTTAATCGAGTCTCAGGCTCCAACCACGTTTCGCTTAGTATAGCTACATGAATATTTTCTCTATTTAAAAATAATTCAAACGCATTTAATTTAGGCTTAAGGCTCTGTGCGTTCCACTGGACTGTATTAATATTGAAAAAGGTTACCTCGTTAGCCATCTTTGAATAATGTAAACATTCTACTTGCTATATCGCAGGTTGTTACAGTACAATATCTTTGTGCTGTATCTACAATCTACATCACAATCTTATGTTCCTTATCGCACGTTCAGTATCTATTAAATGTTTCCACTATCTGTTATCAACACGAAGTCGTTAGTATATAAGATGCACCTTTAGATAATTATAACCAGACTATACTACATCTTTTGTCTCATTTATACCTAATCATATATTGCCAAGTAGTTTGGCAAATTGGTGACCCCGACGAACGAATACGCAGCAAGAAACATGGCACAATCACCGTGCAAGGCGAACATAAATCAGCAAGGAACACTTGAAGTAGCTGCTGGCACCTCGGTTTTATCCCGCATTCCGGAATTTTGGAAAGACCAACCAAGATTATGGTTCACGCAACTAGAAGCCATATTAGCACCACAGAAGCAAGGAGACGAATACAAATACTGTACAGTAATAGCAAAGTTATCCAAGGAAGAAATACTACAGGTTAGTGACCTAATCACTTCACCACCGACTACAGATAAATACAAAAACATCAAGGAACGTTTAATTGATTGTTACGAAGAAACAGAACAGCGACAGTTTCAAAAATTAATATCAGAGACAGAACTCGGTGATCAAAAACCTTCGCAGTTATTACGTCAAATGCGAGTCCTCGGGAGAGGAAAAATCAGTGACGAAACAATTAAACTACTATGGTTCAGGCTTTTACCAACATCAGTTACTACGGTTCTAGCAGTTACGGAAGACATGGAAATTGACAAACTGAGCCAAATTGCAGACAAAATAATAATGAATTCAAAAGTAACCGAAATATCAGCTGTTAGCAACGACACTTCAAACGACAACAATACAGCATGCATTTTAGCCCAGCTAGCAAAATTACAGATAGATATTGACGCAATTCAGCAAGGTCAATATGGCTATCGACCCAACACGCACAATCATTTCAAGAAACGTCAACAATTCCCGATTATGAGGCCGAGAACAAACTATAGAGGAGCAAATCGATTTTGTTACTACCACGAAAGATTCGGAAAATATGCAAAGAACTGCATTAAACCATGCAGTTGGAAACCAATGACTTACGTACGGAACCAGGGAAACGAATAAGAGCACAGACAACGGCGAAACTCTGTGCAATCCACCCATCCAATCGCCTCACCATTACCGACCGAAAAAGTGGTATGAAGTTTTTGATTGACACGGGCGCAAATATTTCAGTCATTAGCAAGCAACAGAGACATTCAGTTTTACAAAATGAACAATACACACTATACGCTGCAAATGGGACTAAAATTAGGACTTACGGCGAGAAGACGCTTACCTTGAATTTAGGACTACAACGATGTTATAAATGGAATTTTGTAATCGCCGATGTTACACAACCAATAATTGGAGCAGATTTTCTAGAGCACTATAAACTATTAGTCGACATAGCAGGTCGCAAACTTATCGACAAAGTTACAGAGCTGACAACGCATGTAACTTCGGAAAAAGCGACACAACAAACAATTCGTAATATCGCAGTGGGAACGAATCCACGTATTACGCAACTTTTAAACAAATACGAAGACATCACGAAAGGGTCCTCTCTCCGCAATGCGCCCAAACATAAGATTGAACATCACATTATCACTACAGGACCACCCGTCGCAGCTCGGGCAAGACCATTACCTCCAGAAAAATACGACATAGCCAAAAAGGAATTTCAAAATATGATAGAACTCGGAATTTGCCGACCGTCAGATAGCCCATGGGCAAGCCCATTACATATGGTAAAAAAGAAAAATGGCGAATGGAGACCATGCGGAGACTATCGAATGCTCAATAGCACGACAGTACCGGACAAATACCCACTACCAAGATTAACTGACTTTACATACATATTAGAAAATAAGAAGATACTAAGCAAGATAGATATACGTAAAGCATACCATTGTATTCCTGTTAAAGATATAGAAAAAACAGCCATCATCACACCTTTTGGACTTTTTGAGTACTTAAGAATGCCTTTCGGATTACGCAATGCGGCACAAACATTTCAACGATTCATGGATTCCTTATTTAGAGATTTAAACTACGTATTTATATTTGTAGACGACTGTCTCATTGCATCGGACAACGAAGATTTGCATTATCAGCATTTAGAAACGGTTTTCAAACGTTTACACGAGAATGGAATAACCATTAATCTCGAAAAATGCGAATTTCTCAGAAGGGAAATAGATTTCTTAGGTTATCATATAACGAGCCAAGGAATACTCCCTACCGAAGAAAATTACAAAGCAATCATGGAATTTCCCAAACCGAAAACAATTCAAGAATTAAGAAGATTTTTGGGCATGGTCAATTTCTACAGAAGTAATATTCCATGCGCAGCGGAAAATCAAAGAATTTTAAACGAATATCTACATGGTTCAAAAAAGAACGATAATTCACCTGTTCCTTGGACAACGGAAGCAGACAAAGCTTACGAAAAATGCAAGGAAAGCATGAAAAACGCAGTGTTAACAGCGCATCCTTCCCGCAACGCATCACTAGCGCTCATGACCGACGCTAGTGCTACTTGCGTTGGTGGAGTTTTACAACAAAAATCCGGACGCAATTGGGAACCATTAGGATTTTTTTCACAAAAATTGAGCGAAACTCAACAAAAATATTCTACGTTTGACAGAGAGCTGTTAGGAATATACATGGCCGTCAAACATTTTCACAGATTAATCGAGGGAAGAGAATTTACAATATTTACGGATCACCGACCTTTGACATACGCATTCTCCCAAAAACCATCATCAAACGATACACCGCGACGGGTCCGGCAGTTAGATTTCATTTCACAATACAGTACCAACATTCAACACATAAGCGGACGTGACAATATTACCGCCGATGCCTTATCTCGAATAGAGGAAATATACGTGCCATCACCTATCGATTACGCTGAATTGGAAAAATGTCAATCAACAGATAATGAACTAAGTAAATTACATGACAATAAAAGATTAAAATTCAAAAACATTACGCTTCCGGGTTCCACAATAAACATCACCTGCGACACCTCTACTGGAAAAAGCCGCCCCTACTTACCAAAGCATTTTCGCAAACAAATTTTCGATACCATTCATGGTATGAGCCATCCAGGAAAAAGAACTACGAGAAAAATGATAACCCAAAGGTATTTATGGCCGTATATGAACAAAGATATCAATAACTGGTGTAGATCATGTATAGCCTGCCAAAAATCAAAAATACAACGACATACGATATCACCTCCTGGTACATTTATGACAGCGCAACGTTTTGAACATTTACATATTGACATCGTCGGACCACTTCCGATTTCACAAGGGAAGAGATATTTAATCACAATCATAGATCGTTGTACGTCATGGCCCGAAATATTTCCGGTAGAAGATATAACTGCAGAAACAGTAGCCAAGACACTTTTCGAGGGATGGATTACTCGTTTTGGATGTCCATTGCGCATTACTACGGATCAAGGCCGACAGTTTGAATCAAGAATATTTGAGTCACTCTCACAATTTTTGGGAATACATAAAATTAGGACAACACCTTATCATCCACAATCCAATGGAATGATAGAGAGATTTCATAGAACTTTAAAGGCGGCGTTAATGACAAGAGAATCCAACGAAAATTGGTTAAAAGAAATTCCAACAGTTTTACTCGGGTTGCGGAGTAGCTTGCGAGAAGACACAGGTTATAGTTCAGCAGAGATGACATATGGAACGCCAATACGACTCCCTGGAGGATTTTTTGAGTCATCAGCAGCACAGTTATCAACGTACGAAGAGTTTGTAAAACAAATTCAAAAGGACATCACACAAATGACATCAATTCCGAAAAGAAAAAAACACAATCAAGCTATATTTGTGCATCCCGAACTCAAAGAATGCTCACACGTATTTGTTCGGTGTGATAGAATTAAGAAAGCCCTGACACCGCCGTATGAAGGACCCTACCCAGTAATTAGTAAAACAGATAAAACATTTTGCATTAGAATTAGGGATAAAGAGACAGTGATATCAATTGATAGATTGAAACCAGCTTTCATGATCAATGACGAATCAAACTACGTGCCAGATTCAAAGGATTGCGACAGGCATTCACACACGTACACTACACGATCGGGACGTAAAGTAAAGCCAGTAGTACGTCTATAAAAAATCGCTGATATAAGCAAGCTATTCGTATATATATTAACATAGATCTTAACATATACCATTAATTCACAACTACTCGTAACAACAAGACATCTAAAATGGGAAATCAAAGTTCTAAGGACCAGATAACATACAATACGGACAATTGCCTCAATCAAAACGAAGCGGACCAACTCCGTAACCTGATCCAGGAGGACTTACGGTGGACAAGAAATGTTG
This sequence comes from Herminia tarsipennalis, assembly GCA_945859575.2. Taxonomy (NCBI): domain Eukaryota; kingdom Metazoa; phylum Arthropoda; class Insecta; order Lepidoptera; family Erebidae; genus Herminia; species Herminia tarsipennalis. The sequence goes on along the minus strand of OX243834.2, from coordinate 22,246,704 downwards.
CAATGGGACAGATTATTTTAACAATCGGCGTGATCCTAATTTACGGCATAATGAAAACACTGGACAGAAGAATGAAGAGTTTAACGGAAAAAAATAATAAACACTCGTGCAACAGCTAAGTCAAAATTACAGACGTCAGCAAATCACACCACAACAGGCGTCATCAAATTCCACCGCGTACAATAGCATTATTATTTATATACATCAGCAAATAACTAGTAAGGTCTAGGTCAAATTTATATTGTAAACACTATTACCATATTTTTTTTTTTTTAAAGGGGGGTGTACTGTTACAGTACAATATCTTTGTGCTGTATCTACAATCTACATCACAATCTTATGTTCCTTATCGCACGTTCAGTATCTATTAAATGTTTCCACTATCTGTTATCAACACGAAGTCGTTAGTATATAAGATGCACCTTTAGATAATTATAACCAGACTATACTACATCTTTTGTCTCATTTATACCTAATCATATATTGCCAAGTAGTTTGGCAAACAGGTCTTAAAAAATGTGACAATATAGGACATAGCTTTTTCTAACAGCATTTTCACAAAATCCTTATCCTTATCTTCAAATAAAGAATTCGATGTAAAACTATCTTTACACTTATATAATAAGTTAGTAAATCTAGACAGTTTTTCTCTCCTATCCTGTCTTCTATGAGAGTCTTCTACTAGGTCCTTCGTGCTATTTTCCTGTTGTTTCAATGTCTCTTGGAATTCTTGTTGCTTTTTTCGACCTTTGCTTTTTTTACGTTTTCCTTTTTTGTTTTTTTTTTAAATTGCGGGATTTTCACTCGTATCCTCCTCTGTATCACTTTCATCTTCACACGATATATTCATTTGTATAGGTAGGGTTAATACCTCAGTTTTCTTTTGATAAATGAGGATATCTCTGTAACTATAATTATTTATTGAAGTAGACTCCGTATTTTCATAGTGTACATTCTCATGTGTAGCGGTACGTTCAAGTGATTTGTTCTGGATATATAAACTAAGCGCTTTTTTATATGTGCAGTTGTTTTGCGCTCATAATATTTCTTATATATTTTTCTTTTAAATAAATTGAGCAGTTTTTATTTAATGTCATATGTGACCATTTGCAATTAATGCAGGTGTATTTCTCTGTTTGATAATTGTCATGGTCTATACCGAAATGAAAATTTATGATTTAGATATATTTCATAGTGATTCATGCATTTACTCTCAAGAAGTGCCAATTGGTGAATTGGAACTGATGATGAAGACCACAGATGACCAGCACAACTATTTAATAATTCGCAGTTTGCTAGTCAATTACTATTGCTAAGCACTTTATGCTCGTCATACTACAATTACACCATGTAATGGAGCTGAAAGTGAGGTCGCGTGAACTCCCCAACAATTAACGGCCCTATTATTATTATTATTAAAAACAATATTTTGTAAGAGAATTTCAGCAGTTGACATTAGGCTGTTTTAACTTAGACGAATTTACAAAACGACCACTAAAAAGTGACATATAAAAACTTTTTTATCAAAAAATATAACCGTCTTCAGAATTAAATATAAGGTAACTAAAAAGGATAAAATAATTAAAATATTATCGGTTACTTAATCGCGTGAAATATTTAAAGGTTCCTTTCGAACCTTTTATTTACCCGACGGTTTCGATCGAATTGCACCGATCCTGGATATCGTATCGTACGATATTCTAATATGTGTGAACCACGCGAAAGTTTAAAAAAAAATAATTTTATTAAATAAATAGAATAAAATAATAAAAAAATAAAATATAAAATAAAACTACTGTTTCATGGCACCAACTTCAAAATATTTATTTATATTTTGTTGTTCTAAATTGTTATATCCTTATAAGTTGCCTTATATGTAATTTTGAAGTCGGTTATATTAAAAAAAAAAGTTTTTATGATTATTAAAAACGTATAAACTATCCTGTTGGACAAGTGGTTAGTAACCTGACTGCTAAGCCAGAGGTCGTGGGTTCGATCCCCACCCAGGAAAAAACTTCGTGTGTTGAGCATGATGGTTTATTCTGTATCTGAGTGTAATTTATCCATCCCAACAAAAACATTCTGTAAAAAACTAGCCAAGTCTCGATAGAGCTGCTTGTTTAAAAAGTAATGAAATTTAGACAAAGTCGTGCCAAGTCTAAGGTTCCTTACTGCGATTTTTTTATTATTATAGTTAATGTTGTGTGACTTGGCCGTTGAATATTCTATATACGTTAGTGGGTACAAGTCCATTTTGTTTATACGTAATGTTACATCTGTTGTAACTATCTATGTTTGTTAAGCGAGCTAACAGCCCATACTGGTATTCGTAATTGGACGCTAGTGTGTCATTTTGTGACTGACTGGTTATTGAATCAACGTTTTCCAAGTGGCAATTTTCCATCGTCAATGGGTAGCGGTTCTGGCGACAGATTGGTGCAATGGTGTCATGGTGCACCTGGTTTTGTACCCTTCAACGGCCAAGTCACACAACATTAACTATAATAATGAAGAAATCGCAGTAAGGAACCTTAGACTTGGCACGACTTTATCTAGATTTCATTACTTTTTAGAGATAAACAAGCAGCTCCATCGAGACTTGGCTAGTTTTTTACAGAATGTTTTTGTTGGGATTTCACTTCTTTTTATTTATTTTATTAGATTTTATTATTTGACACATTATTTTTTCTTCTCAGGAGAAGTTCTTTTATTATTACAAATCTTCTTTTCTTTTTTTCCGGTTCTGATTCTTGTACAGTAGCAACAGTTTTTCGTATTGCCCATTCGCGGTCATTATTTATTCTTTTAGACGGTTTAGACGGTTTAATTTCTGAAAGATCGGCGCGGTATTTACGCCTAAGCCGGTTGTATTCGGTGATTACTGAAGCTTGAGCTTTTATACTCATGAAGTCAACATTTATGAGGTGCACCACACGAAGATTGGTTATTCGTGAAAGCGCCAATGAAAAGGCAAACAAAGTTGAATATTTTTTGTAAAGGCGGTAGGTATATCGATCTTTAATAGTTTGGTTGGGCTCTTGTGTTTTCAAATAAGGGTCACCAGGTACTCCAGATCTTCGATTATCCTAGTTTTTATAGTTTTCCTTTTATGTGGCCATAAAACCCTAACTTTGTACCAAATTTCAGCTCTCTAAGTTTATGGAAAGTACTACATAGTTCTATTCTGATGATCATGAGTGAGTGAGTGAGTGAATGAGTGTCATAATGCGAAACTTTGCTTTCGCTTTACTTCGGAATTAAATGATCTACAGATTTTTTTTATTTTAAGTGTCATTTTATAGCTTACTGGATGGCGAAAATTTGTGCGTTCTGGTCTTATCCAGAGGTTCTCAAATAGGGGTCTGAAAATGCGGCGAAATGGTTCCAGTAAAGGATGGTACGGCAGTGTTTGTTTCGCGCTCGACTTGGCATTTTGGATACTATACCGGTTGACGATAAAACTATTGGGACTATTGTGTGCGCATTCTATTGGGTTTCGAGTTCTATTGCAAGGTCTTGATATTTTAATAGCTTCCCTGATATTGTAGATTAAATGTTATGAGTGTTAGGGATAGCTATATCAATAATATATACGATTATTAGTAGTTTGGTCCCAATAAATTTTGAACGTTTTGTGAAATAAAGTAAGTAAATTTTGAATGGTGTCTGGTTTATATTTATATTATGGAACTTTTTAGGAATTTGTACCGGTGTGCTAGGTGTTGTTGTACTATGTAGCTACTTGGTCATAGCGGTGTTTGTAGTCGGATTTTATGAGTGATGTACAGGCGCCGGTTATTTGTTGTATGGTTTGAGAAGCGGAGTTACAGTGTGGTCAGAATTTTGAGTAGGATCTTTAATTATAAATATCTGTATCTAGTGGTAATGACCTGGTCTTGAATTGCTAGCATAAACTCTTCAGTCTCTGAAAACAGTTCCCCATAATATTAATTTTATATCATGTATGTTTGGGTGTACCTATACCAAACAGTAGGTACTAAAGGCCCGTAGTGGTCGAAATTCATTCCCTTGTCCAAGAAAATGAAGAGAAAGAAAGAAGTTTTTGATGAGGAAATCAATGCATCAATATATCTGACAATTTATTTTTAAGGGTAGCAATTTGACAAATAAAACCACTTTGTCTTTACATTGATGATAACGTGTGAATCGTGTCTATATCATTCACAAAATAAATTGTTATATTCTTCAGGGTCACTCGTCTAAACCATTTTACATTTTCGAAATCGTAGACATAAATAGATTCGTAGCTCGCGATGTCATACTCTCGGCGTAGCGCTTACGCATATTCCGTGCCGGATTTTCTTGCTACGGCTTATATATTTTCTCTAAGCTACGACGATATCTTGTAACTCGTAGGCGTTATTTGCGCGTAGCACTCGTAACGCTTATATCATTTCTCATCCACTACCCACTCTCGTGCAAATTGTGCGTGGTTTTAATTTGGATGTAGCATTGAGTGTTGCTCTTACAGTAAAATGTTACTTAAGCAATAAAGTTCCTTAAAGGTAAATAAAAAATCTACATTGAATACAGTAACATAAATTTATTATGTTTAAATACAATTCCAAAACATATCACATACATTATGGGCAGTACCGGCCTTAGGGGCGCGCGCTAGGGCGTTCGTCCTGAAAGCGTGGGCAGCGTGCCCGCTTGAGCCAAGATTTGGCAAACATTGCGATGAATTTAATGACTCTATCACTGTCACGACAGTGACGGAGTCACTAGATTCATCACAATCTTTTGAACCCATTCGTTTTCAGAAATAAAAATCTTATACAAGGCTAAACGATCAAGCTAAAGTTGCAGAAATTTCGAGAAACACTAAACTGGCGACCTACTGAGAGTCTGATCTAGGGTTCTAGTTGCCATAGACTACCAAATGATTAAGTACCCTTTGAACGACTTCAAAACCTGATGCACGCTTATACAGTGCTGCGTTTTTAGAAAAGCGGGCAACTCGATAGATGCCCACTCCGTCCTTGCGCCCTGACTTCAGCCTATTTAGCCTTCAGCCAAAGCACTGCATCTACATTATGGTATATCTGAGTGGTACGTAGGAACAGAGTGTGCCAAAGCGAGCTCCTCCGGCTAGTCATAATTGACAATTCGTAAGTTCGATGTTCCATTTACATGAACGACGAGCCCGAGGTGGCTCAATTAAGCAGAACTTAGATAAGCAGCACAATGGTTACAGATCAAACGCCAGGACTAATAGTATGGTGATAGCACCTTAACCAGGCGAAGGTTCAATCATTATACATTATATTAGCCCGAAAGTTTAAAGGCCAAGTTGGTCTTAAAACTCTCGAGCCCCAACTGAGAATGCTGAAAGAGTTGGAAAAAATTTCACCTCAACCTTTTTTTTTCATTATTTATTATATTTAGTCTTAGGTTGCGTCGACTTGTTTTCTGTGTTGCTTCTTAAAATCGACATTGTATCAATGTTGACAGTAATGTGAGCTCATTTTCATCTGTACATGCTTGTTTAAATCTTCTTAAAACCAATTAAATCGCTCGAAAGTATCTTTCGCAATCCCCGCATGGTCGAGTTTAGTTGTCATGACGCTTCATCACCATTCTACACATCCTGATATTATGGGTATCGTACAGTATGACCACTTCCTGCCTCTCTTTTGCATCGTTTGCCTATCACTTATTATTTTTACGAGAAATAGTTTTCTGTTGAATACCTCACAGCCTGACAGGTATTGTGACCTAACTTGAAATGTTGTTCTAGTGACTTTATAACGATTCAAGAACAGATCCAGAGAGGAGAAGTCCGTCCAGAGATCATTCCTGTGTAACATCTGTTACGAAACTTCGTCATGGTTCGAGAAAAGATTTACTAGTTGGGGTCGCACAACTCGTTGAATAGGTTTGGAGGCTAGGTCTGGATATGGCTGTCAACAAGTCTAAGTCCCAGCGGCCACAGCGTGTTTAGCCCTATTCAGGCAGCAGAGGGAAATAATGCCTCGTTTCCGTCTGTGAACCTATATTATAGAGGTTCAATTCGTTCATTGACCTTGAACGCCTGCAAACCAAGCAAGAGACAATTACTAAGGCCGCTGTGACGGAACATCATACGGTTTTTAGTCGATTTAATTGCGTCATACTAGTTCCTCCTTGGCCTTCATTAGAGTCATATCAACAAGGATATTTGCATAATAAAAAATAGGTGCCTCTGATGATTCACCCGGGGTGTCACAGTAGCTACGGCCGGCCACTATAAATCATTTCTTAGCCCCAGACTAGGTTTATATTTGTTCGAAAGACAAAGGAAGTATTAAAAATAAAGTAATGGTTTTAAATACAATTTCCAGACTATTTCATGTAGCTAGCAAAAAATTCAAAACCAAATGTAGCTGTGGCGAGAATACAGCCAGGGGGCTTAGACAAATGACACACGCTACTCTGTCCACACACGCTAACGCGAAAAAATGTATGCATTTGACATAAGGTTGACAAAACGTCACGCGACTGTTGCTGAATTTGTAAACAAAAACCAACAGTAGCGTGTGCGGAAAAAGAAGTGTGTGGCATTTGTCTAAGCCCCCAGCTATATATATAAACCATAGAGTAGAACTAGTTACTTTAATATTTTTCTTGTGATTAACTTGAACTTTTAATAAAGAAGCTCTGTAATGACGACTTATACATTTTGCCGTGATGCCACTTTCTCTCAAACGAATAGACGTAATACGCATACTATCAGTAATTGGAAAACCTTTGTAGAAAAACGTTGCAAACAGATATTGCGCACAAGGTTTTCGGAATTTATAAAAATTAATTTGACCAGGGACGTCTACATATTGTTTAATGTTGCTTAAAAATATAAATTTTTGAACAACTGTAAACAGCTGCAACTCTGATTTTAGCACAACGTTGATGTTTTTAGATGAATTGAAACAATTTTCTTTTGCATTAGGTATATTATACCCTTCTGCCAAAAAGTACATTTGTAAATTTACAGTTAAACAAGGATGCACTTGATATTGAATCAAATCCTCGTCAGTTGATATCTGAAACTCAGTGATTGAGCGAGTGGTAAGACTGACAAGAGTAGATGAATAGTAATTGTTAATTAAATAAGCGAACCACACCCATAAGATATAGATGCCCTTCACTCTAAACTCACAGTGTATTCTACAGCTGTGAATAAGCATCGCATTGAACAATATTAGAACGAGTTTTATTTTGTCCTTAGGATGCATCAACATGATCATGATCACGTTATACGTGACGAAAACTACAAGAAGTAGGCACCATACAAGAGGAGTAAATACTAAGTAAAAGTATTTCCACCCAGCGACCAGGGGTGCTTTCTTTACAAAACATAATAACTCGTCAACATAGTCCAAATGGCCGTGAAGGAATACGAATGGTCCAAGTCGGGGTGCTACTAGCAACAAATTACCAAACATCACGTCTGTTACATTACTCTGTAATTTTTCCATAGGTCCAATAGCTTGCATATCCTTGTCTATGGTGGTAAATACTGTGGCATTACCGAAATCATAATTATAATGAACTTTGAATTGTTCAGTTTCAGCCATTAATTCAAATAAATACTGTTCGATTCCTCGTGATATGTGGTAGTTGTCATTATCATCTGTTGACGGGTGTAGAGTGAATGGTGGTGCATGGGGAACAGTGACAGTAATAGTGCAGTTCCGTAGACCGTTGACAAGCTTTTGTGGATACAGATTGTCAGGCCTTTGCAAGCACAGCCCGTAGCTAATGACAGCGTCGTAGTACCTGCCACAAGCGAAGTTGTCGAAGGGGTTGTACGTATACAAGTGAGCGTCTTTAGTACCGTTAATAACAATAACATTGACCACGTGTAGCTTCAGCAATGTGTCGAATATATTGTTAAGCTCACTGAATTGAATTAGTTTTATAATAACCAAGAATCTAGCGTAGGGATTCCATGTTGGTTCTTTGGCGAGATTTGGAAAGTTTTCAGTGAAATTTGATGTTTCTTCAGAAGTAATAAGATATCCTTCGTGTGGAAACGATGACTTTGCACTAAACTGTCTGTACACCAAAGAGACAGTCCCCATCGAGTGGATGGTTCTCAGAAGACCGTCATCGTCAGAATTTATATTAACGTACGTGAGTCCTCTGCTCTCTGCGAAATATTGCTTGAGTATGTCAGTAATGCAGCAGATTAGATTACTTTCTAATGTAATAATGTTATTACAATTTCCATGCAAACACAGACTCGACAAAAGAATGTACACGACTAACATTTTGAACCGCAACTTTTACTTTGATATATTAAAGTTAAACTGATATACTAAAGTCTTAATGGTCATCCATTAGTTAAATCTTTGTAGGTGCCTTCCATCCAAATTTCGGAAATCAATGACATTTATTCACAAAGCTTAAAATGAGATTTTATACCAATTCTATTTAGATCAACGATACGTTTATGCTGCTCTAATAAATCATTCTTTTCATCCACCTAATGGAACTTTAATAAAAGAATGAACCATTATTCACGAGATTTGAAAGTTAGTTAAGGCGGCCCCCTGTAGGGGGTGGGGGCGCCAGGGGTGCCATCGGTGGGCCCTGAAGGGGCGTAGGCATGTGGCACGAGCGGTGGCCGACCGCTCGACTCCTGGGGCAGGCGCACCTTGATGATTTCAAGGCGGGCGTCAAATAAGCTCCCGAAGACCAGCGAGAGCTGACTCAGATGTACGTCAAAAGCAATCCGTTGTAGCTCCAGAACCGGCCGGAGGATCGACTGACTTCGGCTGGAGCAGAACCGGTCTGAGACATAGCGAAATCTACCCGTAACTGAGCAACCTCTGCTCGATGTTGTTCCAGCTCCTCCTACTGAGACTCCACCTCGGAGGCAGTAGCGGGCACAAACAATGCCTCTACCACCTCCATCAGAACTTGGGCAGATTTTTGCTTATTGTGGCAACATTCACAATGACCGTCACGGAATCGGTCGCCGCTTGGACTATCTCCGAACCAGTTTTTGGGGCGCCATCCCCTCTCGTGTTCCCGGTGACCAGCTTTCCATGCGGATGCGGGCGTTCGCCTCCCGTCTACTGAATGGTGACGCCGTAGCAGACGTCGACGGAGTTTGTGGGCGAGACAACGGTGTCTTAGCATGCGTTTCCGCCGCTGATCCTCTCCTCTGAGAGGAACGAACCTTCCTTGGGGTCTTAAATGTCACCTCAGGAGTGCCATTATCACTGCCAGGCGAGGCACCGTGCTTCTGTTGTGAAGCATGGCGTTCGCCGGCCGTTAGGGTCTCTGGACGGAAACCTTTCCTACCCACCACTAGGTCCAGATCTCTAAGGACCGAGCTAACAGATGAATCCAAGTCAAATCGGCCCGAGCGCAGCAAGCTCTCGAGTGACGCCGACGTCACTGACGTCCTTAACCCACTAAGCTGGCCGAGGTCAACCACTTCATGGGGCAAACGGTTGTCACTTCTTGCCGACACGACGCTCGTCGATCGAGAGTCTCTCGCCACTGTTTGAATCGGCGTCCTCTTTCCGCTCTTCCTCTCCTTGTGCTCCATTTATTTTTGAACATATTTTTTAATGTTACTTTATCCATACTATTTCCACTAGTATAGGGGAAATAAAAGTCCACCCGGGCAGTGCCCTCTGTACCCGGGCAAACGTACATTTGTATCCCAACTGGGGGGTCCGCAGGTGCCCCAGCTGGGGGTAGCGCTTGGAACCGAATGTCCTATCGGCCATGCATCCTCTGATCGCGCTCCGCAACACAGAATTTGGGGATTTTTATAGGGGTTGTGATCTTCGCCGGCAAAGGTGACCAAGATCCTTGACCGCGCTCAGCGCCGTAAGACATGTCTACGACACTCCCACTAGGGATTACGAGTTTCCGACGGTGGCAGAAAGAAGATCTTCCTACACGTTCGACGGCAGTGTGAGTGCACGTCAAGGCCGTCCTCCGGGCAGCCCAGGGATGGGCCACCCCCTACCCTGCCAGAACATTAGCCGTGTGACGGTGGTTTCGCGAAAAGGCGCGAATTCACCGGCATTTAACACCCCAAAATTACTAACCCTAAATTAAGTTACAGGTTAATTTTTTTTTTTCCTTTTTAACATTGCAAGAAATATTTTTTTTATATTTTATTTATTAAAAAACTCGAAACACAGATATATACAAATAAAACGTTCTTGTCACCCATGGTTTCCTTTGGTTCTCCTTACGCGAATCGAGAAATTCCCATTGTTGGTGTAACATTTCAAAATAACCGTGCCATCATTCGTGTCTGATATGAAGCTGTCAACCAATTTACTTAGTTATTACTCTACCATTGCCTATTCACCTTGAAATAAAAACGTATTCGCATGTGGTTGATGTATGTCTACTTTCGTGAAAGTTTTTGTTTCAGGGTTTTATCTATTGCTTTAGTTAAATTCTGAGTAAAACCATAGTATTAGTTTAACAACGATTTTTCTGTTCCTTGACTTGGTTTAAGCAAAATTGAACTTTAAGGTGACGATAATTTTCATTCCGCGACTGTACCGAAATATTCTAACGCCGGCTTCACACGTTGGCCCCAACGTCGGTCACAACGCCAGTCGTCCAACGTGTGGATAGAATAACGCTCGTCCCAATGTCGGTGCCAAGCCAATGACATTCTCAGGATCCGCGTTGGGCCCAACGTGTGGAGCTTCAACGGCTTCACACGTTGGCCCTAATGTCGGCCACAACGCCAGTCGTCCAACGTGTGGATAGAATAACGCTCGTCCCAATGTCGGTGCCAAGCCAATGCTATTTTCAGGATCCACGTTGGGGCCAACGTGTGGAGCCGGCATGAAGGATCATTATGCACATTGTAAAACAATAATCTTCCTAAATCACTTTCATACCTACATTTTATGTTCCTATAAAATTTAGACATATACAGGGTGATTTGTAAAATACTAATAAGATAATAATAATAATTTTATTTTCTCCACAAAGATATTTGATGTGAAATTTGTAACTCAAATTTACTGAAGTAGGTTTCAAACAAAACCTGTATTACAGATCACCAGGCTCCCTGCCACCTCGGAGTAGACTGGTGTATTATTAGTGTATTATCATAGTCTTACGTTTAATTGTTAACTACATGGAGTGATGACAATTTCAATAGTTTTTAAATAGGTATAATATATTTTAGTATAGTGTATTATTATTGTGTGTATGTGTGTGTTGTCTGCGTGTGTAAGTGTTGTAAGTAGGCGTAGTGTGTGTGCGTGAATATGTTTTATGTGGTTATTATGTTTTCTGTGTTGTATAATCTTGTTCAAACAGCCAGTTGGTAACTATAGTTTTACATTCCATATTAGATTTTGGGTTTATATTTAAAACTTTGTTTAGTAAAAAAAGTATACAACGCCATTCCAAGTGAAATTAAAGACTTACCTACCCCCAACGAAATTTATTAAGGAAATGCGTAAGTGGCTTTTGAATAAATACTTTTACACAGTTACGGAACTTTTTGTCCACAAAAATAAAGTAATGTAAATGTTATATGCATAGGTATTATTTCTGTTATTGACATGATTTTGTGATTAATAATTTTATACAATTTGATTATTGTTAAACTAATTTTATATTTAATCTTTTAAATAATTTTAATCTTAAATAATCTACCATAATATGGCATTGATTAATATTATATTTTATCAGTAAAAATAAATATTTACTTTCTTGTTAACTTTTGTCACGTCAAATTATAACAAAGTGTTTAAGGTTCTAGAAATTTATTAAAATTATCTTGTATGTTACCACACTTTATGAAAAATAAAGATTCTTTTCTATTCTAAACAAGACCACCAAGATGGCAGAAACTCCTGCGCGCGAGGTGAATGGTGAAGGAAACAGTGGGACAAACATTGTGTTTTCTTCATTGTCAGCTAGTTTAAGTGGGTCATATAGAGTGAGTGAATGAGTTTTTGTTGCTATGTTTAAGATGAACTGCTGTCGGACTGTCAGTAGGCAATAGGTTCTTTAGTCGGATATAGGAAAAGTATTTACCATCCAACTTTTAATATTAAGCATTGCGCCCGTTCTAATTTCAAAAATGAGGATTTAGTAGCACCACACCAAGAGATGATACAGTACAATGTTATTGATTGACAGAGAGCCTGGTATACCTACTAATTTTATAATTGTTTTGTCAGGAATATGACGAAGATTTTTAAAAATGTAAATGAGTTAGCGTAGTCTGAATGACAGTAAGTCGATATAATGGTGGAACTTTAATCTGTAATCAATTTGAATGCCAAGATATTTAATGGAGTCTGTACTGGTTAGGTTAGAACAGGCCTGAACAGGCAGATTTTGGTTTTTCTATATTTAATGTCAGTGAGTTTTTACCTAGCCATTTTGAGATCAGATCAAAGCCTATCTGTGGGTGACCAAAGTAGTAAGACCTGGTCATTCCATGGAAAATAAGGGCAGTATCATCGGCGTAAATGAATATTTCTCAATTTCGGAGGCAGTGTTTACAGAGCTTATTTTCAAATATCAAAAATAGAGTAGGGCCAATGATAGTTGCTCGCACGATTCCTGTCTCCACCCTTGTATATTAGATGAACATTGGCTATTTTATACGCATCAGAGTATACTTCAGTTTCAAAGGCTAGGTTTACAAGGAAATCTTTTCAGGAATGATCCAGAAACACAATCGTAACCCATGGCGCAATCAGATCGCAAAGTCATTATTATTAATTCAATTACTGCTTCATCAGTTGGACTAAGAAAATAGTATTTATATAGGGTTAATTGTTTTTTGAAGGGGTTGGTTCAACGTTTAAACTACCAAAATCGAAATTACAGCCTCTGCTAGTGATCTACCAATATTCTCACAGAATTTGTCAGTGTCTATAGAGGGTAGTAGATCGGTTGCAGTGTTTTTTGTTTCTTGGAATCAGTAATAGTTTTCACAGTATCCCAAAGCTTTTAAGTGGTCTGTTTTTATTAAATATTTTCCTTATTTTTTTATATCAGTTTTGAAAAAAAAAATCAACCCTCAACCACCTACCACATACTAAAATGTTTTATCTCTCACTTTCTAGTGTATTGGTTTGTAAATAATCTAAGTTACAAGTTACAATAGCCTAATCCAAACTGCTCATTTCCTTTTACAAAATATTGCTTTTTCCGGTGCGGGGCCGTTCGTTTTTGAGGAGTTCACCTAATTTTTGACTATCGGCTCCACACATGGTGTGATGGTTGCAAAGTATCAAGTGCATTGTGATAAACCATATTAACGTAATCGAATTTAATCCGAACCACTTTTTATTAAGTAGTTCCGATGGACATCTATGGTCTTCATCATCAGTTCCACTTCACTAAATGGTGCTATTTTTGCTATTTTAAGTAAATTATCGAATTTAAACAAAATATACCTAAATTACTGTAGGTGTATCTCTAATATTTGAACAGTTGCCTCGATTTCTCCAAGATCCCATCATCAGATCTCAACTTGATGACAGTGGGACCAATGTGGAAGTATACCCTTGTATACACAAAAATCGGCCCAGCCGTCTTCGAGTAATCAGGAAACAAACATAAAAAAATACAGTTGAATTGAGAACCTCCTCCTTTTTTAAGTCGGTTGAAAAGTTAGCAATATGTAGTCAACTACATACAGGGTTTCCTAAGGTTCCAGGAAAAAAAACGTGATTGTCTGCGTAGAATGCACAACTACAAAATGTGTCCAGTTATTACAGTTTTACCTACTACCCTCAAGTCAATCTTAGTGACCTGATCCATCTTCCATCGAGTTGAAAATTAGGTAAGGTTAGTTTCTAGTGTGGAGATAGCTTGAGAAGAAACTATAAAGAAGCTTTTTTAAAAACAACAGGTTTATTTACATTAATTATTTTATTGATATGAAGACCGTTTGATAAGTCAAATAAAAATAGAATGCTACCAACCATAACACCTACGATAAACACAGTTGTTCTCGATGAATCGCCTGTAAGACAAAGAAAATTCCTAGTGACTACAACTTTTAAAATATATTTTGCCTACGACTTCCAGTGTACTCTAGCTTCAAGAGTCAATTTATATATTCTATTTTTTTATTTTCAATGCGTGACCGTTTTATGTAATTAATAAAAAATTCAAAAACAAATGTAGCTGTAGCGATAACACACCCTACAGTATAAATCAACCATAGTGTAGAACTTGTTATTGTAACGGTATCTTTGTCGTTAACTTGATCATTTAATAACGAATCACTGTAGTAGCGACTTATACTTTTATCAACTATGCCGCTTTCTCTCAACCTGATCGATGTACTTCGCATTCTATCGGTAATAGGAAAACCTTTGTAGAAAAACGTTGCCATCAGATACTGCCCACATGATCCATCAATTTTATGAACGGAAGTGTGATCATCAATATTTTCATCTATGTTGGTTAAGTATAATAATTTTGGAACAATAGTAAACAGATCTAAATCTGAATTTGAAATAGCTTTGATATAGTTTCTTAGTTCTCTATCAAGTCCCTTACAAGTTTCAAATAATTCACTTGCGTTATGGCCTTCAGTTGTTAAGTACACCTGCAAATATGCAGGTATACAAGGCTTTAATTTATATTGCCTAACATCTTTTTCAGTTGAAATTTGAAACTCTGTGATTGGGTGAGTTGTGAGACTGACAAGACTGGATGAATAGTAATTGTTAATTAAATAAGCAAACCATACCCATAACATAAAGATGCACTTCACTCTAAATTGACAGTGTATCTTACAGCTGTGAACAAGCATCACATCAAACAATGTTAGCACGAGTTTTATTTTGTCCGTAGGACGCATCAGCATGATCATGATCACGTTATACGTGACGAACACTACCAGAAGTAGGCACCAAACTAAAGGAGTAAACACTAAATAAAAGTATTTCCACCCAGGGACAAGTGGAGCTTTCTTTACAAAACATAATAACTCGTCAACATAGTCTAAATGGCCGTAAAGGAATGGGAAAGCCTTAGCTCGTGATGTAACTAACATGAGATTTCCAAACATGACATCTGTTTCGTTATTCTGTAATTTTGCCATAGGTCCAAAAGCTTCCATATCACTATTTATGGTAGAGTATACATAAGCTCCGAAATCATAATTATAATTCACTTTGAATTGTTCACTTTCAGCTAATAATTCAAATAAATACTGTTCGATTCCTCGAGATGTGTAGTCAGTATTTCCACCTTCTACCGGGTTTAGGGTGAATGGTGATGCGTGAGGGACGGAAGCAGTAAAAGTGCAATTCCGTAGACCATTGACAAGTTTTTGTGGATACAAATTGTCTGTTGCTTGCAAGCACAGCCCGTAGCTAACAACATTGTTATAGTATCTCCCACACGCGAAGTTGTCGAAAGGGTTGTACGTATACAAGTGAGCATCTTCAGTGCCATTTATAACAATAACGTTGATCACGTGTAGCTTCAGCAATGTGTTGAAGATTTTCTTAAGTTCGCCGACTGAAATTAGTTTTATGGCGATCAAGAATCGAGCGTACGGATTCCACGTTGGTTCCTTTGCGAGATTCGGAAATTGTTCAATGAAACTTGATGTTTCTTCAGAAGTTATAAGATACCCTTCGTGTTGAAATGATGACTTTATACTCGACTGTCTGGACACCAGAGACACGGCCGCGATTGAGTGGATCATCCTCAGAAGACCGTCGTCGTCAGATTTTATATCAACATACGTGAGTCCTCTGCTCTCTTGAAAGTATTGCTTTAGTATGTCAGTAATGCAGTAGATTCTGTTACTTTCCAATGAAACGATATTTTTGCAATCAGCATGCAAACACAAACTGGACAAAAGAAGATACACGACTAACATTTTGAACTGATCTACTTTGATAGATTAAGCTCTAACTATCATCCATTAGCTGCATGTTTGCAGGAACGCAGAAATCAATTACCCATCTTGCTGGCTTTAACCTGCCTTGACCTCAATCGTTAAATTTGTTTAAAGCGCCAAAAGGGCGATTTTGAAGTTTTAAACAGGTCACCTGGATTTGTTTGGTTACATGGTCAGGGTCTGTATATTTCGGGTGAATTTAAATCAATACACAAATATTTTAGATGTTAACAAGACTTGAACTGTTTTAAGTCCCGATAATATTCTAATAACAATAGCACATTATTGTAGTAATTAGTAAGTAATTGATTAAGTAACGATAAGTTAAATAAACTGAAAGCTTTTATTTTCCTTCGCATTGCAATTAACCGAAATTCGTCCTACATCACCAACTAATGGACTTCCATTAAAATACCAATTCATCAAAGTGTTGTATTATATTTTCTTGATGAAGGGAACGTTAATTGTACTTTAGATATATATTTAAGTTACATATTTTAAGGTTATTAGGCACACAATTACATTGTCTTTGTGTATACAAGCGAAAGGAGAGAAGGTTCCTGAAGGAATCCTGGATTTTAGGAAATATGCGTTATTTTAATCATAAAATATCCGTAAATATTAATTATATTTGCATCGTCCCTATTTGGACCAAGCTCAATTTAGCTTAACAAGCACTATGGGATAAAAGAAGGCACGTGCCACAACTGGGGATGTAGGTTACCTACTGCAGAGTACTTCACACTGGGCTTTGGTCATGTAAATTCATCTCGCATCTAATCCAAATATCTCAAATACTTATCAGGCTGAGCGTGGGCGTACCCCGGGGTTTTTTGGGGTTTTTTTTACCCTTTGACATAAGTACGTACTCAGCGTGAAAACAAAACAATAATTGAGAAGAATTTTCTGTTTTTTATTTAAAAATCATAATCTACTTAGATCCTAACGAATAGATGATGCATTACACTATTCGCCTTCCACACTTTCGGCATTCTTTAATAAATAACAACAACAACATTCATCGGACACACTCACAGGTCACTACATTGTTATAATGCAACTAGTTCACTTGTAATATGCAGAACCGACCCTAGCCCCAGATCAAGGTAGAGCGAGTTCGTTTTTGCCTCTCAATAGGAGCCATCGTAATTTGTTTCTGGGTTTATGGCTGGATCCTGAATTTTTTTTACAACGAGGGGGTGGTGCATCGACGGGGGAAGGGTACCCCAAAAAAAATCGTTCTGGGCACAAGAGGCAAAGGAGCAAAGAAATTCAATACAATACAAAACAATCAGTACATAAAACAACCATCTGCATGGGTACATGATCCTGTGCCTCCACCCCCCCCCCCCCTGGATACGCCTATAGGCTTTTTGACACCCCTTGCCACCTAGCGCCTAGAGCGACCGCTCCACTCGCTCTACCCTAGGGTCGGCCCTGCTTATATGGGGTGGTCAGCGTATACGCTTGTCGTTTCGCTGCAAGGGGTCTCGCGCACCGCAGAGGCGGCGCCGGCCGGCGTACACCGCCGCCGCCAGCGCCGCCAGGAGCAGCGCCGTGGCACCGGCGCCGGCCGCTACGCCGCGCAGCCGTGAGTACTCCGGCACGCGCAGCGCCGTCCCGCCCGCCGCGCCGCTCCCGCACCGCACTCGCGCCCAGTACCGACCGCCCTCTTCAGTGTCGCTCACTGTAACACATACACCCTTAACCACCTCATTTGCATTCTTAATTATGGTAGCAGTAGGTACTGCCAAAAATTTAAAAACAAAACCAAAATTTTTTTCAACATTGAAAATGAAATGTGGAAAAGTTAATTTTATTTTATTTTCAAAAGAACGGCCAGGAACTTTATCTTTAAGTATTCTGGCACACAGTTTTTAATATTGCTAAAGAGCGAACGGGTTGCTGTAAAGGAGGCTATAATGAGGCTATAAGGCTCCTTGGAATGGTTGTGGTTCGCTCTATGGCTTATGATGGCCAGTCATAAAAAGCACAAGCCAAGACCAAGGTAAAAGCAGATAGTGATAGGCCTAAGGCGTACCCTGCAGGTGACACGCAGGCAGCAGCCGGTTCCTGTTACAAAAGGTCAAAGGTTGTGGCAACACCAAAGTAGTAGTCTGACAGGAAAAAAAACATATTGCGCCGACCCCAAATAAAATTTAATAAGGGCAGAAGGATTATGATAACTTATAGGTAGCTTGCCTTAGACGGGCCCTGTATCAAAAGTTTGCCGGTGCACAAAAGCCTGAACGGAAAATGGGCTAATGTGAGTAATTCTCACAAATTTGCAATTGGCTCTTCAGTGTGAGTCGCTGGCAGGGGTTGTTAACGCACGTTCGGGGCCCCTGTAGGCTGGGGGCCCTGTATTGTAACGGCTGATTTGGCAGTAGCTAAGCCCCAGGGTCTGTCCTGCCTCTTTAGGTCTGCCAATTTATGTTAGGTACACATAAACTGGCAGACCCAAAGAGTAAAAAGTTAAAAAAAAATAGCATAGCTAAGATAGTGGCTCTACGCACCTAACATGTAGTCGTGGTGCGTATGTCCGGTGGCCAGCAAGCGCTCGCCGGGCGCAGCGCCCTCGTACCAGCGCACGGTGCAGCGCGACGTGTCGTGCGGGTCGCGGCGCCAGCGCACCAGCGCACCTTCCTCGATGAGCCTCACGGTGACCTCCATCTCGTCACCGGTCACCTCCCCCGCGACCCCGACGCTGTCCGCCACCGTCGCGTCCGTGGTGACAGCTGCGAAAGCGATCTGATCACCGGTGATCGCTTCCTCTTCCATAAAACCTTCGAGAAAAACTTCTACGGTTAAATATTAATTGTAAGCTCATAAAAAAAAACAGTCCGGGAAGACTCCTTCCGATAAGTCTTACCGAGCGTCCTCGCAAACACAGGTTTACTGAAAAGTCCATCACCGATGAGATCTTGTGATAGCACTCGTAACTCGTATTCGGTTCCTGGTCGTAATCCCACAAGCGTCGCTTCGGTCACCCCTCTAGTAAGAATTTTCATGGTGCGCCACTCAGTAACGTTCTTCTCACGATACCAAACGTTGTAATCCACCTCGAGACCGTTGTGACCTGCGCCAAAATCGAAACACAATTATTACAAATTTAAATTTAAACTTTGACATAATTTATGTAACAAGTTAGTAGAAGAACCTAATGTTTTATTCTGTTGGATAAATACTTAGTAATATTTGAAATCCAAAAGTAGGTACAAAAAAAAACACTTCGTAAATTAAATTAAACTTACTTACCACATTCGTGTCATGGCGCAGACACGTACTAACCATGCGCTACAGTAATTTGAGGGGTGGTATATATGGTAATCACCTGGTACCCAGGAGAGATGTAACGAGTCAGTGGAAGGTCGCACGGTGAGATTGTAAGGTGCACGTGGTGGCATATTCTCGACGAGCAGCTCGGTTTCAATGTCGACGGCGGCAGCCTCATTGCTTATGGTACAAACGTACACGCCACGGTCCTCTTCCGCGACCTCGATTATGGTGAGGTTGCCGTCTTCTTGCGAGTGACGGCCGGCAGGTAACTCAGTTCCGTCTTTCTATAGGCACAGAGCAAAACACATGATGTAGAGTGCTGGAAACGCGGAGGACGGATGCAGCAATTCGGTACTCACCCGCGACCAATGCACGGTGGGCTCGTCGTGGTGCGATCTGGGGCTGGCAGCGCACGGCAGAGTGAGCGTGGCGCCGAGGCGAGCCACATAGAGCGGTTGCGGGCGAGTGGACAGCGCGGGTGGTCGCTGGACGCGCACCCGCACGCCTGGGGACGGACCCTCTGAACCCAGTGAGTTGTATGGCGTACACGAGTACTCGCCCTCGTGAGATTCATCTACCTGATCACATATATTTACATAATCAGAATTAACAGCTGAACTTCTTCACAGTAGACCCACTGAAAACAAGATCAGTGGTCGATTCTCAGAAGAGGATTAAATATATCGATTAGCCCATTACTAACTTGATTAAAAAGTAAACTTCCGTTTCTACTATAAAAGACGCCGGGCACATTGTACGGATCGAAGAGAAATCCGTCTTTCTCCCAGCGCAGGTTAGTGAGCGGGGGGTTAGCACTAAAGTGGCAGTCCAGGCTCGCAGGTTTGCCGTACGGAAGGTAACGTTCTTTTGGAGCGTATACCACTTTTGCTTTGTCTGAAATATAAAGAAACACAGAAACACCGTTAATAATAAATTAAGTAGTTCAAAAAACTTTCTCAAATTCAGTCATTCAACACCACATAAGGTAACAAGACCATAAAGGCTTGGAAAGTAAGTACGAAGTATGTACATAGTTAGTGATAGGCTATTAGTTATAGCGATCCTCGCATGATTCCGGCTTCCGACTGTATTGGCGAGGTTTTAGAAGCGCCAATGCAGGTAACACGTGAATCAGCGCTTAATTTTATTAAGCTGAATAATGTTCATACTAACACTGCACATCCAGATAGGCGGAGGCGCTCTGGGTGGCATCGTCAGGCGCTCGCACACGGCACTCGTACTCGCCGGGGTCTGACGAGGCAGCGCGGCGGAGCACCAAGCTGCCATTCCCTGGTTGCTCGCTGCGCAGCGCCAGCTCCGGTAGCTCACTGAGTGGCAAGCCGTCCTTGAACCACGCTACCACAGACTCAGGACTTTTGGGGAGACATTCCAACTCGGCTCGATCGCCTTCCAAAACCGTCACGTTCATTGGTGGTGTTACAATCAAGTTACCTCCTGAAGAAAACACATTGTTTCAAAATTGTGTAGCTATTTAAAAGGATATTATTTTATAAGCGGAAAATTTTGCTTTCTTAACCATTTTGATCATTAGCCATTATACGTACCGTCAACGTCGAGATAGTAGAAGGTGCCATTGTTCCGCGAGGGAGGCGTGCGATTGGGGAAGGTGACACGGCAGCGGTACAGACCGGAGTCGGTTTCGCGCACAGCGCTCACGTTGATGGAGCCCCGGCCGAGGCCCAACAGCCCTTCACTGAGACGTCGCACGCGCCCGCCCCAGCGGTCACCAACACGTACGCGACCCTCGCCGCTGTACCATGAGAATATCGTCTCTCCCTGTAACACAGCAACCAAACGAAAGTAAAGACCAAGATTAATAAAGTTTATGCCCCAACTGTGCAGCAGAGTCAATAAGTTACGTTTACATAATAAATGTTATTAGTTTTGGTTATACGACTAAAAGTTACAGAACCAAGTTGTAGACAATTAAATTTTAAGAAAAAAAATATCTTATGTGACGAATAGTTTAACCAATATAGCTCAAAAACCATTTGAACCCTTTTTACAAAGTGATGGCCGCGGGACAAGGGTTGCGACCCCGCAAACTTGGATTTAACTTTAGACCAACCCTGTCAAGATAGGGTTGGTCTAAAGTTAAATCCAAGTTATACAAATAATAAAATTGCTCTGACTTTTGCAACTCCTAATATAACTTCTTATTGGACTAGTTGAAAACTTCACTAGCGCTCGTTAGGGAAATTTACTTTTTGAAAGACTTCAGCAAAAACAAGAAAACAAATATAGCCAACTTCAATAGAAAATATATAAACACATTATCACGAGCAGGTAATAAAACAAACTTCAATGAAGACCAAGTCACAGAATAAGAAATATTACTACGTACAGAAGGTTCACTCCCTAACAAAAGTCAGGTTTAGGTATAAAAATATACCTAGACTTGCCAGAGCTACCCGCCTGCAAGCTAAATTGAAACTTATAACCGCGCGCGAACCGTGAATTATCTTTGCGCGCCCCAGTTTTATAACCGAGCCGCGAAGTCCGCACAGGGTTGTCACTTAACATTTATTAGTTTTAAGATAAATAAATAGATTAAACATTACAAACGTACATTTTACATTATAAACATAAAAATTCAAATTGTCGTGTGTTGGATTCTCACGGGTGTAGATATTCGTTTGTAAACATTATCCTATTATGTTCCTAATATTATTCCTGGGCATGTAATTAAGGATTTTTATTTTAACTATTACTAAGTACTTAAGGACCTAGAGCTTTAAAAAGAACGACCGGCTGTCGCCGCTGCTTTTACACGTACTTCGATGACGCAGTGGAATTGTAAAAAATGTTAGTTCTGATTCACTATTCGTTTTATTCAGACATCCGTATACACAGCAATATATTTTATATGAATTAAATTGACGTTTAGGCTTAGAAGAAATTGCGGGTGTCGAAAAAAAAAAAATATTTTCAAGTATGCGCGAGCGCGACGTGACCGCGACTGTCGTGCGAGTTGAGAGACAGCCCACTGCCATACGCCCCTTCGAGCGGCGCCCGAATATACCTAAACTGCGGAGTGGCACCCCACTGACTATGTTTATAATTCATTTTAATTGCGTTTACGTTTTTGTCTGAATGTTCACACACACTACATTATTTAAAATTGTCATGTCGACCTGTATTGCCACTACGAACACCTGTAGTCCACGTATAGTATTTAAGCGTTCCGTTGAGGCCGGTTTCATGCCCACCACCCGGAAGTCAGCATAATATATTATGGTACACCAACACCTATAGGTACACAAAAAATAGAAGTAGATAAAGGCAAAAGATCTATTTCTAAACTGTGCGCGTTCGTGAAAATTAAAAATATACTTAATTTGAAGAAAATTAAATAATAGGTAAGTACACCTAAAATTATACTTCGCAATTACATTAGGTCTTCGTGAACCCTCGAATACCAGCATGAAATTCTAACTGGAAGATCTACAACCACGATCAGTTTTCTGTTTTATCTAAAGTAAATGACTCAACGCCTCCAAGGTGACATTATAAACACCGACATCAGCTAATTTTTTGACCGTATACGTACACGATTATGAAAATATATAAATACCTTGTTTATTACCCGACGTTTCGAAAGTATTGCAACGGCCGTGGTCACGGGTAGACTTGCAATACGGTCGAAACGTCGGGCAATAAATAAGGTATTTAACCTTAAATTATGCACGCGATTAAGACCCGTAATATATATATTTTCATAATGTGTACAAATCGCGAAAGTTTATCAACGTGCACGATATGGCATTTAGAAGCAACTGTGTACATAAGTACATCGTGCGTCAGACTGTAGTGTTGAGTGGATCCGTATCATCAGCCCATTTAACGTTCCCTCAGCTGTTCCCCAGGGATCACTGCTGGGACCGCTATTATTTAATATTTTTACAAATGCCGTTGTCTCTTGTTTCGTACACTCTAAAATGCCGTGGGGCAAAATAAAACTGTCGAAGATGCATACTGTTACGTGTCAGGATATAGGTTGTTTTTATTTATAGTTGTTTTTGTTTATTGATGCGCTCGCGTGTTCTACGAGCTTCTCGAATATTCAAGTCTTACGTTCGTAATAACACTGATTGCAAGAGCTTAGATCTTAACCTCTTTCAAACATACTGCAGGGCTAATCATTTTGACCTAAATGTGTCCATTTTCTATGTATGCTCTCAAACTTGATTCAATTTATTATAGTTACTATTTAATAGATACACCCATAACCAAAGTTAACCACATTAAGGATTTAGGTAACATTCGACTCGGAATCAATAGAACCTCTATTGATTCCGAGTCGAATGTTACCTAAATCCTTCCTGGATTCATCAGATTCTGAATTTTCAACAATATCAAGATCATCAGAATCCTGTACTGCTTCTTGGTACGCAGTCACCAGGAGTATGATTCTCCAGTGTAGAATCCTCATTAAAATCTATAGTAATATTAAAAATAAAAAAATGGATGGATGGGTTTTTGTTATTCAATCACGCTACAACAAGTTAACGGATCTTGATGAAATTTGGCACAGAGATAGATTTTAGTCTGGAATTGCACATAGGCTTTTTTCAAAATATCACGAGAATGAAATCTCGTGATATTTTGAAAATCAGACTCGTACATAAACTTACAATCTACATAATTAGGAAACTGCCTACTGGTAAAGTAGGCATTGTCTTATTTATATACCTTTGAAATATATTTTTGTATAATTTATAAGAACAGGGTTTTATCATGTAGGTAAATATTTGCACAGGGACCTACCAGTAACAACATGTTTATAAGTATTTACAATGTAACAATAATCATACAAGACCGCTGGAATTGCTTTTTACCAATTGTATAAGACAATAACAAAAAATATAAAGCTACAATAACAAAAACAAACAAACATTATGAAGTTGGTTTACTTAATATGTTTTAATTGGCACCAACTTTAGAATGCTAATTTATTCTTGAAGTCGATGATGTTTTATATTACGAGTAGGTATACCTTCATTACTTAAACCTACCTCCATCATTAGTCCTTTTTGAACAGAGAGCGATTTCAAATGACAGATCGATTGATCGTTGTAGGAGCTGAGTGTTGTGTATTTGAAATTATAATGAATTAACTAGACTTTTAATATAAAAAACCGCTATCTAATCCGTTATTGGGTTTGGTGCAAATTTATACCTAGATATAGCTAAGTAGGTGTCCCTAGTAAGCCGCTACACTAGACAGACTAGCACTGAAAGAACTGGGACTGAGACGGATTGACGTTGCAGCTTCCGCGTTGAATCTAGACCATAAATCAACGGCACACAAAATGTTTGCGAAAACCACGTGCGCTCATAGCAGAGACGGCTGCGAGGCCGGGACGTAGTTATATCGCTCTTGAGTCCTGCGCATAATGTAAGTAGTGTTAGCAACTAGACAATTACAGCTCCCACGCGCATCTCGCGCTGCGCCTACAAGTCAAGTCGCAAGTGGCACTCCTCCCACGCTCTTGCGTTTGTGAACTCTTACCGAGCCACCTGAAGGATCGCCACAGGACCCTAATTTTTTCTCGCCTGCCCCAAAAAAAGTGTTTTTTAGCCAGTTTGCTAGTTTAGTAAGTAGTATACTAGCACGCCTCACGACATTACATAGCGTGATGATAACTCACATACGTGACCAATCGTGACACGATGATCGCGTAGAGGTAACGACCGACTTCACGCTTCTAAAGAGTAACAAACGCATTATCCTAATTGTAGACATGAGTAAGAAGGTAGGGTCATTAAGCCAGTTAACGTACTTATAAACTAGGCACCTCCTCACACTCCGAGCTAAACAAGCGCTCACGGCGAGGTAGGTGATAAAATAAATAAGAAATAGCGAATCGCAGTTCCACCCCTACAAATACCAGATTTAGAACAAAATATGTACCTGTGGAAATTTTATTATTTAGGTAGTTGTAACACCATAAGAACTTGAAGATATGTAAACACTAGTTTACAAGGTTTTTGGCCTTGAAGCAAATCACGTTTTTTATAGAATGCTCTAAAACAACAGCATTGTGAGAAAAATATTTAAAAAAAACTGGGCAAGTGCATCTAAGAAGTGTTTTTTTCTGTTGCTTTCGTTTCATACTACGAGTACTAACAATAAGAACGTATACCTATACATATATAAGGTCGGGACAAAAATATTTTCGTATATTTCATACAAAGAAAAAATAAATTTTTAGGTATAATTTTTTATTTATCTAATATATAAAATTCTCGTGTCACAGTTTTCGTTGCCATACTCCTCCGAAACGGCTTGACCGATTTTGATGAAATTTTTTGTGCTTATCCGGTATCTATGAGAATCGGCTAACATCTATTTTTCATACCCCTAAGAGTTTGTTTGTTTGTTTGAATGCGATAATCTCAGAAACTACGGGTCCAAATTGAAAAAAAAAAAAGAGGAATTCTATAGGCTATAAAACATCGCGCTACAACTAATGGGAGCGTAGCAGCAAGTAAAAATGTTTGCAAAAATGGGGAAAATTTACGCAGACGAAGTTGCGCGGGTCAGCTAGTTAATTTATAATAACTTATTTATAATAATTATTTATTTATGTATGTGCCATTTTGATCAATAACTTGTTGCCCTCTTGAAGGGTGCCATGATCCCATTGCTGTAAAAATTTTGTGAATTCTGATGATCAAAATATCTGACAGGTAGTTTTTAC
Source organism: Herminia tarsipennalis (assembly GCA_945859575.2). Classification (NCBI taxonomy): domain Eukaryota; kingdom Metazoa; phylum Arthropoda; class Insecta; order Lepidoptera; family Erebidae; genus Herminia; species Herminia tarsipennalis. The sequence continues at coordinate 22,220,811 of OX243834.2, read as the reverse complement.
AGTGGCTTTTGAGATTAACTTTATGCTTCCTAAAAAGTGACCGAAACAGGTGGAAATCTGATGAAGCAAGATCAGGGCTATACGGAGGATGCATCAACATATCCCAGCCAAGTTTTCTCAATTTTTGCTGAGTGGCTATAAATGAGTGAGTTCTGGCATTGTCATGATGGAAAACCACGCCCTTCCTGTTCACCAGCTCCGGCCGACTTCTCAATGGCTTCTTTTAACCTCATCAGTTGCTAACAGTAAAAGTCAGAATCGATAGTTTTATCCTGCGGAAAAGCTCACAGCGGACGATTTCTTTCCAATCCCACCATACACACAGCATCACTTTATCCCGAGTCAGGCCGGGCTTTGCCACGGTCTGTGGGGCTTTTCCATACTTCGGCCACGATCTTTTTTGGACATTCTTATCATCAGTGACTCATTTTTCATCACCCATAATCAACCGTTTAAGAAATGGGTCGGAATTGTTACGTTTCAACAAAGAATCGCAAATTGAAACACGTTCAATTAAGTTTCTCTCAGTAAGATCATGTGGTACCCAAATATCAAGATTTTTCTTGTACCCAGACTTTTTTAAATGACGTAAAACTGTTTTGTGATCAACATCCAGTTCTTCAGTAATATTGTAACTACTAATATGTCGATCTTGATCTTTTTCAAAGATGGCACTGATTTTATCCGTGACAGGGCGTCCAGAGCGAGCCTCATCCTTCAACACAGCACTGTATATAAATTGCCAATTTTACAATATTTGAATGTTTATAAACTTGATATGGGGGTAAGGTGCTGCGACTAATATACTGTACACCGTGTTAAAGGAGTGATGCAAATTGTATTATCAAAAGTTGAAACATGAGATAAACTAAAATCAGCTTTAGTGGGTACAATATAGTAGGAGCATCCACTTACAACAAAGGTAAAAACTATATGTGCTTAAATATTGGCCAAAGTACTTGTAACAAATGATTAAATATTAAATATTATTTCTGATTTCAAAAGGAAGAAAAGAATGGCCTTTATTCTTTGTACTATATAGGTACCTACTGAACATTTTTCTTTATTATAATATTCTGTTATTGAATATTATAATAATTATTATTATTGAATATCTATGAGTATTCTTCAATATATAATAAACACCAAACAGAAATAAGCAAATTGGCAAAATATGTTCCACCTGTTTCGGTCACTTCGGAACTCTTTAGGAAGCATAAAGTTAGCCTCAAAAGAACACTGTGAAAACTACCTGTCAAAGTTTTTTGATCAAAAATCTCAAAAAAAATACAGCAGTGGGATCATGGCACTACCCATAAGATGGCAACAAGTCATCGATCAAAACGGCACACACATATTATAAATAAATAAAAAATGACCCTAACAAAATTCTTTTCTTTGTATGAAAAATACGAAAATACTTTTGCCCCGACCTTATATTTGGATACAGTAAACCACAATATAAAATTTTTAAAAAAAAAAATTAAAAACTCTTACTGAAACAGCGAATTTGCATACTTTAATTAAATTTCCGAAAGATTTTAAGGTTTACACACAATTTGTTTTATATATTTGCGCGGACAAAGGAGTATGAAATTTCACACACTTATAGTTTATATAATAGAAGGATCGCGGAATGCTAATATCATCACTACATAGTATAAAACAAAGTCGCTTTCTCTGTCCCTATATCCCTATGTATGCTTAAATCTTTAAATCTACGCAACGGATTTTGATGCGGTTTTTTTTAATAGATAGAGTGCTTGAAGAGGAAGGTTTATATGTATAATAACATCCATTTAATTAGTGGAGAAATAAGGAGCGCAGCAGCAATAAGAAATGTTGCAAAAACGGGGAAAATTTACGCAGACGAAGTTGCGCGGGTCATCTATCTATACATATAATAAAACTGTAAATTTCACGTGTCTGTACATGGCCGAACTTAGTGAAAAAAAATATTAGGAAATGTTCGAAAAGAGTATTTAAACACTTTGCTGCATTTTTAGAAATGTCTGTCTGTCTGTCTGTCTGTCTGTCTGTCTGTCTGTCTGTCTGTCTGTCTGTCTGTTTGTTTGAACACGCATCACGCAAAAACTACCGTACAGATTCGGTTGAAATTTTGCACGTGCAATCTAATAGACGCAGATTAACATTTAGGCTATAAATTATCACGCTTTTTCCCATAGGAGCTAAGCAGTAAGGGATAATGTCTGTAGCTATTTTTCGTTATAAATCAGTAACTACTAGACGGATCTTTATGAAAATTTGCAGTTTTATAGTAAATACTATAGGACATTATTTACACTATGAATCATTACGCTAACGTCTATGGGGAACGAGTAGCAATGTATTTTTTGTCGCACCATAATGGTTTATCACAAAATTTACCAGAATTAGACATTATCTATAATTGTAACCCATGGAATACATAACTTCACGCTAAAACTAAAAGGAGCTAAACACAACATTGTTAAGTTTCATAAGAACAGTTATTTTGACGTGGCAAGTAGCGAACAGTATAGCCTCGAAGCTATGCTATCGGACTTTGACAACGAAGTCCCGGGCTCGAATCCGATGTCTGATTATGTTCTTTTTGTATTTTTTTAAATTGTCTTTATCCTTTTTTAATATTTTTTTCAATGTTTTAGTTATTTTTTCGACCGTAAGTAACTTATTTACTTTGGTTATTATTTTTTTATATTAAAAATCAAGTAAATTATGCACGTAGGTTAGTTAATTATAGGTATTGCATGCACTGCTGAGAGTAATTAATTAATCGTAGTAGAAATGAAAAACAATATTACAATATAATTAAAAAGTATTCGACATTTTCCAGAAATTATGTGTTCGTCTAAAAAAAAGACATTACACACGTAAAAAAAAACATGTAGCGCCATCTATGAAATCAAATTGTTCACCGTGATCAAATAATTCCATATTGTGAAAACTTTTATTAGGGTATAGGTGCTTGAGATGCTGAGTGGCAACATTCTTGAAAGTAGATGGCGTTGTATTCAATAACGTTCTATACTTAGTAAAAGAAGTTTTAAAAAGAAACACATTGCTATGATTTTTAGAAATGTTTGTCTGTCTGTCCGTTTGTTTGACCAAGCATCACACAGGTGCATCAAGGATCATGTTTTGGGGTTATGGTTGGAGATTACGTGTTCATCAATTCAACGATAATGAATGGCTCAACATCGGTCAAGTGTGAGTAGTTCGGGTGACGGGAGGAGGGGGGTCGTTGTTTGTCAACCGTACCTTTAGGGATATCTGACATTTTCGCGGGCATGACACACATGACACGCTCTGTGTTTGCTTACTAAAGTGTTACAGCAGTTTTATTATTAGTATTGCGTTGTAACACTATATGAAATACACCCCATTTTTAGCCAAAATGGCAAAACAGAACCCTTATAGTTCCCTTATGTCCGTCCGTCCGCAGCTTAGCTCAGAGACTGTTAGTGCTAGAAGGTTGCAACTTTTGCATGAATAAATTACTAACGCCGATAAAGTGAAAGAACAAAATATTGAAAATCATTATTTTTTTAAGGGTACCTCTCTTATATGTAAAGTGGGGATGTGATTTTTTTCTCACCTACTTACCCCATCGTGTGTGGTATCAATATATATCATAGGTCTTTTAAAAAGCGTTTAGGGTTTGTGAAGACTATTTTTAGATTTAAGGATTCCTTTGTGTATAATATTAGGCTTTATAGCGAACATTTTTGTTAGAGTCAAGTGTCCCCCTGCCAGCTAAATGGTTGATGTTGGGTATGTGAAAAAATTCAGGGTAGTAGTATAAATACTAAAATTATATGGAAAACTATCACAGTTAAGTACTTAGGCTTTACAAGTTTACGATCACATGAGAAGTAACAACATTTTCGTACAAATTCTAAATAAGTAGGTATAACGTTGAAAGAATGAAACAAAAACAACAGAAAACCCACTTCTTAAGCCGCACACCAAACTAACTATCTAAAAGAATAGAACAGATCGATTTTTATTTAGTAAGTATTTAGTCAACAGGACTGTTTCCAACATATTTACACAGAAGTTATTTCGTTACCTAAACTACCTTAATTTAAACCCGACTTTCACGCGAACGAAGTCGCGGGCACAGCTAGTCTAGTAAATATATATACTTAGAATTTTCTTTTCATGCAACTTTTGTGACATCGAATAAACTGTTACAAAATGATCTATCGTTTCGTTTGTACTGTTTTAGGCAGGGCTCGGAACGGGTTTATAAATAGCGGTTATTATTGGTAATAAAACCGGTTTAATTGTGCCCGTCGATTAACCGGTTAATCAAGATACCGGTATTAATCATAAACGAAAACGAAATAATTTTGATTACCGGTTAAAACAGAGAGCGTAATGCTAACCGATAATGTGAGCTGAATTAACCGGTTAAATTCAAACAAACGATTCGTGACGCAAGCCACGGTCGTTCGGTCTCGACCTCACGTCATTGAAACTTAGTACTTTTTCTTTTCCACATGTATGGGTTAGACCGTCGTCGTGCGTCGTGTTAAATCATGTTCCCTGCAAATCTACAAGCATGCGGCCGTTATTTAGTGTAGGTTAATTATATTTTGTGTGTATATTCATCATGGGAAAAAGAAAATAAAATAAGATTTAATCTATGTTCGCTTAAAATTAAGAGACCAATAAATCGAAATGTTTGATGAAAGGTTGTAAACACCACGCACGCCTCCGTAAAGCGCGGGTTCCGGAAACTACCCTCGCTTGATTTTTATCACTCACTATTACGAAACTGTCGGTACTTCGAGACACAACACTAACGACATCTGCACACTGGCGTGTAATATTTGTTTCGACGGTGTGTACACTTAATCATCGCGGGATTTTACGATATTGAGAAACGATATCCATCTTCTAGGTTGAAATTGACGTGTTTTTTTTATTTTAACCTCTGCCCGCGCCATGCGGGAGTAATAGTGACGGTCAGTGGAGAGGATCTGTGGTTCGTGTAGTTCAATCAGTTCATTATTGAATATATTCGCGATTAAGACCCGCAGCTTATAAAACTCCATAATATGTACAAATCGTGAAAGTTTACGAACTAATAAGCTTAGGACTTCTTTAGAAGTGCTAACCAATTACGAAATAAAGTTTTTAATTATTACATGGTCACTACATTACACTTGGCCAGCGGAACTTACATACGTATCACTAAATACAAAATTTTGTGAGACATGAATCATCTAATACAATGTTGCGTCTACAGACGAATCCGTTAAAGTGGACGATGATGAAAGGATACAAAAGCTCACTACAACGTTGCTATGGGAGATTTCAATGCTAATGTGGGAGTACAAAAACGCGGCGAAACGAAAATTGGACCTAACTGCGTAGGGCGCAGAAATCACATGGCCCAAATGCTCGTTAATTTTCTACGTTCGTCGGAGCTTTTCTTATTGAATTCTTTCTTTAAAAAGAAGCCTCACAGAAAGTAGACATGGCAAAGCCCTGATGGTGTAATAAGAAACTAGATAGATTTCATAATTACGGACAAGCTGCAAATAATTAGAGACGTCTCGGTGATCAACAGGCTCAATACTGGCAGCGATCACATATTGGTTCGAGGGTCTCTAATTATTAGCTTCAAGGTCGAAAAATTCCAAATAATGAGGCCCATTCTCCGACCTACTGCCCCCCAGATAGCCTCATGCCCCGAAAAGTTATAGTGGGAGCTTCAAAACCGTTTCGCATCGCTGGAAACACAAACGAGAAAACCGACACTGGTCAAAACGCTACAGGATGTATCTCGGAAGTTGTTTCCCGGAAAACGCAAAAAAAGGGAGTCCGAACTCTCACTCGAGATTCTTGAACTAATGAGGGTAAGACGAGACACGCAGATGTCTTTGTCAGATATGAGAGCCATAAACCTGAAGATCAGGAAGCTGACATGACCTGACCTCCTACGCTACAGCACTCGCAACATTGAGACGGCGATCGATCGAAATAGAGGCACTTAAGTTTTCTCACAGCAGCTAGGCAGACCCTGTCTGACAATACTAAACACAGCGAGTGGTAAAACCTCAAGGCTGGAGATATTTGGGGAAATCGAGAGTTTTTACGGACATGTATGCATCACGGATGGCTTAACCTATGGGACTTAGCGTCGATGATCACAGAACCCCACTCACGTGCCACTATACCGAGGGCATATCGGATGTCGATCAGGGCGAGGTCGGGGCAGTTTTCGAGCAACTTAAGAATGACAAAGTGCCCTGTGATGACAGAATCATTACAGAGCAGGTGGGACCCCAGTCCTGAAAGAGCTAGCAAATCTCTTCAACTCCGTCATCCACCAAGGCTTAACACAAGCGTGTGGCGGGAGTGCGTGGTCTGTTCTTAAAAAAATTATAACCCCATGCTGAAGAACTACAGACCTATCTCATACCTGAGCCACGTCTACAAGTTGTTCTCGAGAGTGATCACCAACCGCCTCTCTAGAAAACTCGACGAGTTCCAGCCCCCGGAACAAGCTGGGTTTCGAAAAGGCTTCAATACCGTGGACCACATCCATACATGACTGCAAGACGAATTCAATAGAGCGTCTAATCCCCGAAACTGTTCACCTACGCTCTCGAAGACATCTTCAAGACACTTGATTGGACTGGATAGGTCATAAACATAAACCGTGAGTAAATCTCACACCTTCGGTTTGCCGACCATATTGTCGTAGTAGCGCAGTCGCTGGAGCAGCTCAGCGAAATGCTGCACAGCCTAAATGGAGCCTCTAGATGTGTGGGTCTCGGCCGTAGGTAACTTTAATGTGAGTTTGATTTGTTTCCAGTTTGGTAAAAGCAACTTCGAACAAGAAGTCGATAGAAGGATTCAATTGGGTTGGGTAGCGTTTAGCAAACTTCGTCGAGTTTTCACTCCGCCTTAACCGCAATGCCTGAAGGATCAACGTAACCAGTGCGTCCTACCTGTTATGACCTACGGTGCCAAGTCATTTATTACGGTTGAGTTAGTCAAAAAAAAAAACAAAATTGTGCAGCGGGCTATGGAACGACGTATGCTTGGGAGGATAAAACTCGCAATAAGGTCATCCGACAAAGAACTAAAGTTACCGGCATAGCTCGCAAGTGTTGGACATAGGCATCTCCTAATTTTTGCCACAACAGCCGGTCCTCTGCCTTCCGCATCCAGTCCATCCTAGCCACCTTATTTAGGTCGTCGGACCTGGCTGGGGGCCGTCCTACCTTACGTTATAGTACTCAATGTGGCACAAGCTTTTGATAAAGTCTGGCATGAAGGCTTGCTATATAAACTGAAAACAATGTTACCAGATCAATTTGCTACTGTCCTAGAATCTTACATTTCTAGTAGAGCATTTCGAATACGCCAAGAGGATGTTTGTTCTAAAAATAAAGAAATAAAAGCTGGAATTCCACAAGGCAGTGTTCTAGGTCCGGTCCTGTATCTTTTATACACCCGTGATATTCCAGAGCTCGAAAATAATGCTATTGTAACCTTTGCTGACGATACAGCCATCATAGAAGTAGGAAATACCCACAACGAATCAGTAGAAAAGGTTCAAGTAGCCATCAACCAAGTCTTAGAGTGGACGACAAAATGGAGAATAAAACTTAATGAGAGTAAGTCCGTTCACGTTGACTTCACAAATAAAAAAGGTCAATACTGCCCGATGCTTATACCAACCAATACTCTACTCGAATACAGCTAAGTACCTCGGTATGACGCTTGACGCAAAGCTACGCTGGAAAGCACATGTCAAGAAAAAAACAGAAGAGCTATCCCTACGCTACCAGAAGAAGTACTGGCTACTGGGAAGACACTCTTCCCTCTCAGTATACAACAAAGTCCTGCTATATAAACAGGTGTTAATGCCAGTATAGACTTATGTAAACAGCTTTGGGGCTGTACCGCTCAGAGCAATCGACAAATAATACAAAGATTCCAGAACAAAGTGCTCAAGAATATTGTCAACGCCCCTTGGTACTTAAGAAACTGTGATTTCCACCGGGACCTTAAAATGGATGACATAGAGACAGTTATACAAAAAATAGCTGAAGCACATCAAAGCAGGCTTCAACAACACGTGAACGTCGAGGTAATCCAGCTCCTTGATACCACTGAGTTAAAAAGAAGATTGAAACGGCTGAAGCCGTTTGAATAAGTGTAATATAATAGTGACATATTAAATGTAGTGTAAGTGCAACGTAAAAGAACACATGAACAAAGTGACTTCACATATGTAATAGAGACAATAAGATAAGTGTTATTGGACACATTCTTAGGTTTAAGTCCTTATAGCAATTTAGGTCATAATTAAATTACTCATTAGTCTTTAGGCTAGATTGTAATATATATAAAGTATTGTAATAGATACTTATATAAAAAAAAAAATCGAAGTAGTAGTTCCTGAGATTGCCGCGTTCAAACAAACAAACTCTTCAGGTTTTTAATATTAGTATAGATAGTATGTTACTTTTTAGATTTAATTCAATTGTTTTACTTTATTTCACTGTATGTTTACTTACTATCATCTGTATCAGAAAGTATATTTTCGGCAACACCAAGAAAAAGCGGTTGACTTCATTCGTTGATAAGAATCTATATCATTTTTGTATGTTAAGAAATGTACTGATATTCACAATTTCACTCAATTATTATTTCATTTATAATTCAGTGCGCAAACGTAAATGTTTAACTATACAAATGTAAACATATACAAAATACTCTGTGAATCTGAACGTTGACTAAACAGACGAAACACTCGGTTCAAAAAATTAATAGAGATACGCGTACTCACTAATGTCCTTGAAACTCAAATTAACCGGTTTATTTCGCTGAACAGTATCGGAATTTGTGAAAAACAGGTTTTAACCTTAACCTGAATTCATTTCGGTTCGGGGTCAATGACCAAAACCGGTTTGGAAATTTAACCGGTTTCCGAGCCATGGTTTTAGGGCTTCACATGTATTCTTTTATTACCCGACTGTAAGGAAGAGTTTGGTGTTTTTCGCGCGTATCTTGTATGTAATATTCTTTATTACCTACCTGATATTTCACAATCCACTAAACGGATTTATACAATTAAGACGTCGTTAGATTCATCTTGATCGCCCAAGTGTTCTTAGATATGTGACGTTTCAAAAAAACAAACATGGCAGCTGTAAATACATCTCAAAGAGACAAAGAGGTGTGAAAAAAAAAATTGTTGTGACTGCAATATCAAATTAAATGTAATACTAAAAAAGTTAGTTATCAACCTTTCTTTTTTCAAATTTCAATAACAATAAAAGTTAGTTGTTACATCGGTTACATCCGACAGCCACTAAAAAGTATTAAATAAAAAAATAAATTATGAAAATAAAAAAAAACCCGTCTGCTCAAAAAAGATGGAAACAAGATTCCCTACTGATGTAATAGCATGCTGTCGGATGCACATTACTAAACTCATCGAAATTCAATAATACTACCGATTGCATGATATGACTTAAGTAGGGGATTCTTTGCATCTTGTTTGCGCAGGCGAGTTTTTTTATTTTTAAAATTTATTTAGTTTATCGTAAGAAATAGTAAAGCTGACAATAAAATTGATTCATGTTTTTTTTTTTTAAAGCAATGTGGAATTGTGGGTCCAACATTAATTGTAATCCTGGTAACCCCTCCAGCTAATCTCAATGGCTTGTGATAAGAGTGGGTTCACGTCGGTAGTATAATGGGTAGGATTCGAACCCGCGACCTTACGATTGCGAGTCCGATGTTTAACTTAAGTTAGGATTACTTTATGTTAAACTTTACAAAATTAGTTGTTAATCTAAATCAAAATCAATCTTCAAATTGACCAATAATATTACCTATTGCAGACATACAAACAGTGTATCTCCTGTTTCCGTCCGCGTGATTTCAAATTAGCACTTTAGGTGCTAAATTTTACTCAATTTTATTCAATGGTTCTCAAGTGGTTCGTGGATTAAAGGGAGAAAGTTTCAGTTCCTTGAACTGCTTTCTAAAACCTAAAAAATAGTTTTCTAGCTGTATAGTACCTATTTCAAAATAAGTTTTACGTTCGTCAGTAATGCAAAATCTTGTAAGCAGGCACGTCATGAACACTTTTAAGGTACGAGTTTCTTAATTATATATTGATGACATTAAATGAGTGTAAATCTTAAAATTCCGGGATTTTAAGATGAGGCGGAATGTCCACGTTATGCTTCGGTTGACGAATCCTGCTGAATGGCACACTACCGAGGCCGACCACTAGTGAAGACACCAGGGCTCGGAAACCGGTTAAATTTCCAAACCGGTTTTGGTCATTGACCCCGAACCGAAATGAATTCAGGTTAAGGTTATCTTTACCGGTTATTTACCGGTTAAAATGGGAAACCGGTTTTTCACAAATTCCGATACTGTTCAGCGAAATAAACCGGTTAATTTGAATTTCAAGGACATAAGTGAGTACGCGTATCTGTATTAATTTTTTGAACCGAGTGTTTCGTCATTTTAGTCAACGTTCAGATTCACAGAGTGTTTTGTATATGTTTACATTTGTATAGTTAAACATTTACGTTTGCGCATTGAATCATAATAATAATTGAGTGAAATTGTGAATATCAGTAGTTACATTTTTTAACATACAAAAATGCTATAAATTCTTATCAACGAATGAAGTCTTACCGGATAGTCAACCGCTTTTTCTTGGTGTTGCCGAAAATATACTTTCTGATACAGATGATAGTAAGTAAACATACAGTGAAATAAAGTAAAACAATTGAATTAAATCTAAAAAGAAACATATCTATACTAATATTAAAAAGCTGAAGAGTTTGTTTGTTTTAACGCGGCAATCTCAGGAACTACTAGTTCGTTTTTTTTTTTTTTAATAATTAAGTATTACTATTACAATACTTTATATAGATTACAATCTGGCCCTAAAGACTAATGAGTAATTTAATTATGACCTAAATTGCTATAAAGACTTAAATCTAAGAATGTGTCCAATAACACTTATCTTATTGTCTCTATTACATATGTGAAGTCATTTTGTTCATATGTTCTTTTACGTTGCACTTACACTACATTTAATATGTCACTGTTACACTCCACTAATTCAAACGGCTTCAGCCGTTTCAATCTTCTTTTTAACTCAGTGGTATCAAGGAGCTGGATTACCTCGACGTTCACGTGTTGTTGAAGCCTGCTTTGATGTGCTTCAGCTATTTTTTGTATAACTGTCTCTATGTCATCCATTTTAAGGTCCCGGTGGAGATCACAGTTTCTTAAGTACCAAGGGGCGTTGACAATATCCTTGAGCACTTTGTTCTGGAATCTTTGTATTATTTGTCGATTGCACTGAGCGGTACAGCCCCAAAGCTGTATACCATAAGTCCATACTGGCATTAACACCTGTTTATATAGCAGGACTTTGTAGTATACTGAGAGGTAAGAGTGTCTTCCCAGTAGCCAGTACTTCTTCTGGTAGCGTAGGGATAGCTCTTCTCTTTTTTTCTTGACATGTGCTTTCCAGCGTAACTTTGCGTCAAGCGTCATACCGAGGTACTTAGCTGTATTCGAGTAGAGTATTGGTTGGTATAAGCACCGGGCAGTATTGACCTTTTTTATTTGTGAAGTCAACGTGAACGGACTTACTCTCATTAAGTTTTATTCTCCATTTTGTCGTCCACTCTAAGACTTGGTTGATGGCTACTTGAACCTTTTCTACTGATTCGTTGTGGGTATTTCCTACTTCTATGATGGCTGTATCGTCAGCAAAGGTTACAATAGCATTATTTTCGAGCTCTGGAATATCACGGGTGTATAAAAGATACAGGACCGGACCTAGAACACTGCCTTGTGGAATTCCAGCTTTTATTTCTTTATTTTTAGAACAAACATCCTCTTGGCGTATTCGAAATGCTCTACTAGAAATGTAAGATTCTAGGACAGTAGCAAATTGATCTGGTAACATTGTTTTCAGTTTATATAGCAAGCCTTCATGCCAGACTTTATCAAAAGCTTGTGCCACATCGAGTACTATAACGTAAGGTAGGATGGCCCCCAGCCAGGTCCGACGACCTTTTTTCGCGTTTTCCGGGAAACAACTTCCGAGATACATCCTGTAGCGTTTTGACCAGTGTCGGTTTTCTCGTTTGTGTTTCCAGCGATGCGAAACGGTTTTGAACTTTTCGGGACATGAGGCTATCTGGGAGGCAGTAGGTCGGAGAAAAGGCCTCATTATTTGGAGTCTTTTGACCTTGAAGCTAATAATTAGAGACCCTCGAACCAATATGTGATCGCTGCCAGTTGATCACCGAGACGTCTCTAATTATTTGCAGCTTGTCCGTAATGATGAAATCTATCTAGTTTCTTATTACACCATCTGGGCTTTGCCATGTCTACTTTCTGTGAGGCTTCTTCTTAAAGAAAGAATTCATTAAGAAAAGCTCCGACGACTGTAGAAAATTAACGAGCATTTGGGACCTGTGATTTCTGCGCCCTACGCAGTTAGGTCCAATTTTCGTTTCGCCGCGTTATTGTACTCCCACATTAGCATTGAAATCTCCCATAACAACGTTGTAGTGAGCTTTTGTATCCTTTCATTATCGTCCACTTTAACGGATTCGTCTGTAGACGCAACAGTAGATATATTAAATGATTCATGTCTCACAAAATTTTGTATTTAGTGATACGTATGTAAGTTTCGCTGGCCAAGTGTAATGTAGTGATCATGTAATAATTAAAAACTTTATTTCGTAATTGGTTAGCATTTCTAAAGAAGTTCTAAGCTTATTAGTTCGTAAACTTTCACGATTTGTACACATTATGGAGTTTTATAAGCTGCGGGTCTTAATCGCGTATATATTCAATAATGAACTGATTGAACTACACGAACCACAGATCCTCTCCACTGACCGTCACTACTACTCCCGCATGGCGCGGGCAGAGGTTAAAATAAAAAAAACACGTCAATTTCAACCTAGAAGATGGATATCGTTTCTCAATATCGTAAAATCCCGCGATGATTAAGTGTACACACCGTCGAAACAAATATTACACGCCAGTGTGCAGATGTCGTTAGTGTTGTGTGTCGAAGTACCGGCAGTTTCGTAATAGTGAGTGATAAAAATCAAGCGAGGGTAGTTTCCGGAACCCGCGCTTTACGGAGGCGTGCGTGGTGATTACAACCTTTCATCAAAAATTTCGATTTATTGGTCTCTTAATTTTAAGCGAACATAGATTAAATCTTATTTTATTTTCTTTTTCCCATGATGAATATACACACAATTAATATAACTCACCTACACTAAATAACGGCCGCACGCTTGTAGTTTTGCAGAGAACATGATTTAACACGACGCACGACTACGGTCTAACCCATACATGTGGGAAAGAAAAAGTACTAAGTTTCAATGACGTGAGGTCGAGACCGAACGACCGTGCCTTGCGTCACGCGAATTTAACTGGTTAATTCAGCTCACATTATCGGTTAGCATTACGCTCTCTGTTTTAACCGGTAATCAAAATTATTTCATTATGATTACCGGTATCTTGATTAACCGGTTAATCGATGAGCACACCTTAAACCGGTTTTATTAACAATAATAACCGCTATTTATAAACCGGTTTCGAGCCCTGGAAGACACCATGCCAGTAGAACAGACGACGGTACAGTCGCAAATAGCGTGCATGCTAGTTGCTTGCTAGTACGGCGGACTAGCTACCCTGTACAATATGACACCAGTTAGACTTTTTTTTTCTCTTCCCGCCAATATTACTTGGTAGGGATTATGAGTCGCACATTCTGTGCATTCGCCAGTTTCAAGTTTATATTCTTTCAGTTTCAAGTTTTCTTCTTTGAATCACAAAGTTTCGATGTCAGTTCCAAGTTTATTTTCTTTCATGTTTTTTTCTTTGAATCACAAAGTCTCGTTCTTATCCAGTTAACACGTATTTCAAAAGTATATTTGTTTTTTGTTTTTACACGATAAATGCGGAGCTGTAAAAATAGCGACATGTTAATTTGCCGCCATTTTTACAAAGCCAGTAAAGACTTCCATTTGATTTTTAAATGTCCGTCCAAATGTCGTTTAAGAAATGGGTCAGAATTGTTACGTTTCAACAAAGAATCGTAAATGGAAACACGTTGCAAAGAAACTTACTCTCTCAGTGAGATCATGTGGTACCCAAATATCAAGTTTTTTCTTGCATCCAGACTTTTGTAGATGATGTAAAACTGTTTTGTGATCAACATCTAGTTCTTCAGCAATATCGTAACTACTAATATGTCGATCTTGCTCCACGTTTTCGGTTCGGTTACGGTTCGTCGCATTTTTACCTTTTTTGTAATAAAACTTTAAAATGTACCGAATTTCTTCGTCACATACTGTTTATTTTGCTTGCTTGAAAATAATTGAAAAATGACCTATGCGTTTCAAATGAGTTGATAATTATCATGATGACATTTTAGATAAATGCGGAGCTGTAAAAATAGCGACATGTTAATTTGCCGCCATTTTTACAACTCCAGTATAGACTTCCATTTGATTTTTAAATGTCCGTCCAAATGTCAAAATCAAATGAAAGTTGTTGTTGTTGGCGGTAGTCTGTTCACCGCACTAGTACTATAGAGGTCAGTGAAACTAATAAATAAATAAACTCAGGGACCGTCCGTCGTTGTTAACTGCTCATACGAAAGAATAGTTACAAAGACAGGAGCGGATCCAGGATTTCATTCTGGGGGGGCACGAGAGGCAAATTGCCGTGCCGGATCTAACATGTTTACGACGGAAGAGGAGGGGTGAATTTCGTTTTGGCTAAGTGTAAGTTTCACGCACGATGGGGGGTGGAGGGGTGGGGTGGTTGCCCTAGTAATAACCTTCTGGGGGCGCACAAGAGGCAATTGGGCAAAGAAATTCAATACAATATAAGAAATTCGGTACATTAGACAACCGTCTGGGGGGCGGGCACGTGCCCCCGTGCCCCCCCTCCATTGATCCATCTATGGTGATAGATGGTCTGCTTATGTGATCGCTTTAGCGGAGGGATGCGCCGATTCGATCTTCAGGATCAGGATCGAATCGCAAGCATACAATCCAGCGATTTTTTGGATCGGATCGATACCATTCGATTCAAAAACATCAGAGATGGGATCGCGAAGATCGAACTAATAATGAGTGACTTGTTAATTGGACTAGTAGTACATTATGTAAACACTCGGGGCTTTTCCTTTAACTAACTGGCAATCCACCTTTTGTAAGTGGACAGATAAAAATAGCGGATCTATTATATTAGTGTAATAAATAATGCGGTACGAAAATAATTATTATGGTTACCATAAAACCTCGTATCATTCAATGATTTTTGATCCCTGGTTTACAACTGAGGCAAAGGCTTGCATTAATTGCTTCGCAAGTCTTTGCATTGCTCATCAGCAATGGAAAAAACTTAAGTTGACAATAGGTTGTATGATCTATGGAAGTTTTATAGCTAATTGGTACCTATCAAATCAAAATTAATTTCTAATATAGTAAAACAAATATTGCCATTTGAAAACTATACTTACCTTAGGAAAGCTAACCCCGTCAAGTACTGGTCTACAAGGACATTATATCTTATATTATATATTATATTATATTAACTTTCGCGATTTGTACACATTAGAGAATTTTATAGCTACGGGTCTTAATCGCGTAAATATTTTATTTTAAGGCTAAATACCTTTGTTTTATTGCCCGACGTTTAGATCGTATTGCAAATGCAACGGCCGTGGTCACGGGTAGACTGGTTCAGCTCAGCGTCGCCTCTGTGAAGCGCAGGTTTTGAAAACTACCCTTACTTGTTTTTTTTTATATTGCGATTAAAACCCGTAGCTTATAAAATTCTATAAATGAAATTCTTTAAAAAAAATATTAAGTTAAAAAAAAATACGTTTCCTATCGGTAGTAGCAACTTCGGTCACATTAGTGTGCTTAGTGCGAGCTTGTTTTACGTTAACGCGATCGACACGTTTAAAACGTTTGGCGCTCTGATTGACCCGCTGCAAGCTCTTAAACAATCAGAGAGCCAAATGCGGTTAACGATTCGATCGCGTAAACGTAAAACAAACTCATACTATACACACTAAGCGACTCTTCGTCAACTAATTTGACTTTTTGTGAGATTCGTAATAGGCTAGATTCAAATCGTCTCTTTAATCTAATATGTACCTACGTCTAATTATAATAATATTACAAATCTTTATTTCATTCGATCTATTGGATCGATATTCCGAATATCGGATCGACAGCATGCGATACGAGACGTTCTAAAGACTAAACCTTGATATCTACTTGATGCTTCAAACAAATTACTACCGTCTGCGAATGTAGTACAAATTGCTACCTATGTAAGTAAACTAGGCAAATGCTAATGTACTAACAAGTTTTTTTTTTTTTTTTAATGTACATAGTAATGTGGGATTGAGTTCCACATTACTAGCAATCCTGGTAACCCCTCCAGCTAAGCTCAAAGGCTTGTGTTAGGAGTGGGTTCACGTCGGTAGTATAATGGGTAGGATTCGAACCCGCGACCTCACGATTGCGAGACCGATGCCTTAGCCATTAGGCTACCGCCGCTTCAATTTGACCAACAATTGAAAATTGACCAACACTTCAAGCACTTCTAAGTGTATTGACAAGAAAGTGATCTATACATTTTTCTATTTGTTATAAACGGCCATTACCTATTGATTTGACTGCCTCTGTGGCGCGGTGGGAATGTATCCGACTGCTACGCAAGAGGTCGTGGGTTCGATCCCCACCCAGGATAAAACTTTGTGTGATGAGCACGATGGTTTATTCTGTGTCTGGGTGTAATTTATCTATAATATGTAAGTATGTATTTAGAAATATATAAGTATGTATATCAGTTGTCTGGTTGCCATAGTACAAGCTCTGCTTAGTTTGGGATCAGATGACGTTGTGTGAGTTGTCCCAAGATATTAGATATTATTATTATAACCTATTTGTTACTTTTGTTCAGAGTGAAACGTGCGAGGGAGCGGCGAGCGTTCGTTGTGCGTGAGCAGACGCTACATGACGCGTGCGGCCGACATGGAACATGCATTGTGGTAATGAAGTACTCATTGAAGTACTACATATTGTCGTTGTCGGTGATTAGCCGCAACAATGGTGTGCCGCGCATTGTGACCCGCTGGCGCTCTCAGACTCCAACTCATTGTACATCAGCTCACTATTTTTAGAAGAAATGCTCATCGGGTTTATTCGCCTTTTGGCCCAGAAACTTAAGTTGGTTGGCCGTAAATTTGTTTTGCAAGTGAGTTCGTTCGTTTACTAGTAGTACAGATAATATAATATACTAGTCCAGTAGGTACCTTGTACCTACCAACTCTTTGGCAAGTTATGTGTATCTACTAGCTGAAGAGTGATTGGTGAATTTTGAACTAACAAGGGTAATTTCTCAAAGATACAGTTGAACACGACCGATCTAGGTATCTAGGCAATTGTAATTAATTACCCCACTTACAACAAGCTACGGACGTCAAACTATAGATACCAGTTTACCGACGGAAAGACCTAAGCTATGCATATTAGCCACTTTATTGATTAGGTATCACTTTTCGCGGCCGATCGCGAGTCGCGCGCGGCTTACGACAAGTGTCTGATGCGCGCGGCCGATGCGACAATAGTCAGAGTGTGAGAATGTATGGTGCCGTTTCCGAGGTAAGCGACAGACGCGCGCGGCCGACGCCTGTTGTAGGCTTATGACAAGCGTCTGACGCGCGCGGCCGATGCGACAATATTCACAGTGCGCGCGCAGCTTACGATAGTCGTCGGCCGCGCGCGACTTTCGCTTACATACTTTCGTTTAAAAAAAAAATAGAGATCCCAACGAAAATTACAATAATGTAACTCAAGGTATAAAAAACTACGGTATGACAGCCATTCGAAGCCGGGGCAGGCAGTTATTTATACTATCCAAAGTAGCCTACCAAGAACACACTCACCAACGGGGAAGGATCTAGATATTACCTCACTGTTGTTTACGTGATTTGGAAACTGTAGCTGTTAGACAAACATCCGGTTGTACAGCTGATGTAACGTGCGACCGTTCTCAAACTACTCGGTCGGCACGAAGGGAGGCGCGATCCTGTGACACTACGACGCGGTAATTGCGCGTTGTGTAAAGAGCCCGCATTCTGCATCCATTGGTTTATTCCACACAATACATCGAATTTGGTGTCGATGGATCCAATTGTAACCAGTTAAAAGGTACCTAATCCATTATGCCGATGTTCACTTACGGGCCAGTGAGGCCACTAACAGTATCACATCTACTTCATCACTTATTCAGTTGTTCATTGATCGGACCTACCAAGGATCATTTTTCGATGGGGGGGGCTTTTGTAATTTCAAGGGGCGTGGTACAATTGACTAAAGCCGGCCTAATGTATACTGTGTATCGACCTTTTTGCGATTTGCATTTTCGGTTGGTTTTCAACCCCCAAATCCGGTAGATTGCATGCCAGGAACCTAAGTAGGTACTTATAAATAGATATATAACTCAATAGGAAGGATTGTTTAGCACGCAAATATTCAAATATATATTCATCAGTCTCCATTAACGTAATGCACGACATGTGTTTAATTCCTGTGAAGTCCGACACCTCTCATCAATGAGCGATGTCGTAATTTAATTTAGATCAATGAGCCACTCCTGCGCGTGGCACTGCAATACTCTCGGGGATATTGTTTATATAGTGGGTGCTACGTACTCTCACGTAATATATATATTTAGTCCTGTGTCATGGCGTCTAAGATAAACGGGGACAGTATGTCGTAAGACTGTTAAAAGTAAAAAAAACAACAAACATAAGCACAGCCACATTGCATCAGTTGCATAGTTTTGTACCTATTAATGTGTGGCCCCAAACAACAATAATTCTGATTTGGTAAGTCACACAGATATTATATCCTAGTCCTAGAATATTCCACTGATTGTTTGCGAACACATCGCATTGGTCAACCGCAGCGATATGTTTATATTTAGAGCACCAGGTGAGATAACCAGAATCATATTTCATTGATCTAACGAGACATAGAGACATATAATTTGTAAAGTAGTTTTACCCTATCAAGATTAATATGCTCAGCAGTATGCATAAGAAACTTCTTAAAAACCCTACCTACCTAAAATTCGGTGTTAGTGACACTATTTAGGATCTTGTCTATCTATTGAATTATTAAACCAATTCACAGAGATCTAGGCAGTCCCCAAGGACCGCCTAGATTATTCGCCTTCACACCAGACTGGCGAGATAGTGTCTACATAAAAGTAGGTCGGTACCAAACCTTTTTATTTTTAGGGTAGTAAACCTATGCACTAAGTTGAAAGTGACGTAGATAACTAAATAATATCACAAAGTAAACATTGCATTTAGGTATTCTGTTTTAGATCCTAGGTAGGTGTTTGTCTGGTCTCTACATTTATAATTTGGTAGGTTCCTATTTACTATTTATCTGCTTATCTTAAAATAAATAGGTCATCAAGTTTTCAAATCCAATGTTTGTAAACAACAAGTGGTTTCAAGACTACAATAACTACTGTGAACTGGTGATAAGGAAAAGAGTGAAACGGTAGCAGACAGTGGTTACATACAATCCGACATCTGAAGCAATCGACTTACATCTTTGTCCCACTGCAACTGGTAGGGTATCTCGTTGCCGAAAGGAAAGTCGAGGTGGCAGTTAAATACGGCAAAGCCTCCTACGCTGGCGTGCAGTCTTTCGGCGTCGAGCGGCAGCAGCGAGGCCAGCGCCGCCGCGCCCATCGCCAGCACCCACGCACAGCGCCACCACACCGATAGCGACATGACCGTTCGCGCGACGTTCCTAGCTCAAGCGTGACGCTAGTCGCGACTGACCCGCCGAGGACTGCGGGACCAATTGACCGCTCCTCGCCGTAATAGAGTTAACCTCAAGCGGAGAGCATGAGTAACGTCCGCGAGGCGAGGTCGCCCGCCGCCCCGCGCCGCCGCACCTGCTGCGCCAGCGCCGGCCCGACCGCGAACAAAGGCGCGCAGCGCGAGCAGGAAACGATGTTAATTCCCGCTTCACTACGTTTAACTTCTTCGACTAGGTACACGCTTGTTATTGTTCACAAATCATTCTTAAGTATAACGGTGGCTATATATGTAGGTACGTAACTACCGTTTAGTCTAATCTAGCGCACAGAGCAATGTGATGGATGGAATTTTTAGATATCTAACCTAAACGTAAATATTTAGATACTGAAGGAGCGATGTACGCCTGTCCGGTTATCAGCAACTAGGTAGGTGGGTAGTTAAGTAGGAAACCTAAGTAGGTATTTAAAAAAAAAATAATGTAGGTATATTTATAGGGACCGCTCTCAAATAAGATGTAAACCATTAACATTAAAAAATAGGGATGCTATCTACTTAGTGAATAAGAAATCATAAGAAAATTGTCTCGCCGAAAAAACTTCTATCGAATAGTAAAGTAGTCATGTAGTGTGTGTGAACCAATTGCTTTGTATTGTAGATAGGTATGATTAATATTTTTGTTCCTACGAAACTAAGGAATTCTTCTTCGACTCTAATACTCGAATGTAGGTTATCGTGATATTTTCTTCTTAGCGTTTTGATGGCGTTTTGATAGCAAAACTTATAGGCAATGACTACCATAGGTTCATAGACCAGTATGGATGAACGCGGCCATATCAACCGCATTGCCGGCAGGCCCACCGAAAGAGGCCGTGCAAGGCGTGTTGTGCACCGCACGCGGGCTTAACGTTTAATTATCGATAAACAACAAAGCTGCAATATTCAAAACTTAAACATGTCGAATTAAATCCTTACGCGTTAATATGGCCGTTTAGTTGATAGATTAATGAATTTAATAGACTATAAGACTAGAAATGGCTTGGCCTTTCTGAACCCTTATCTCCTCATTATTATTTGATTTTAAATTCGAACTTGGAGAGGCTGCCAGGTAGGCAGGACCAGACCGTGCATAGCGCGATCGGAACGGCCGCGTCAGCACCAAACGCCCTAGGGCGCCCTCGGCGCTGGCGTTTGGTGCCGAAGCGTACGGCGAAGGTACCTAGACAACTCACCCCGTTTCGGCTACACTTCTGTTTACATTTAATGGCCACGGGATACCACCGCTTTCATACTTAAACTAAAAGACATTCCCGTTTCCTTTATTTTTTATTACGCGGCGCCGATCTGGGACGCCTAGCCGCCCTCTACGATATGTTCATTCCGTTTTTAGGGTTCCGTAAACAGAACCCTTATATGATCACTCGTGTTTCTGTCTGTCCGTCTGTCACAGCCAATTTGCTCCGAAATCAAATTCAAATTTGGTAAGAATTTTGAACTTGAGAGCCATTTTCGGGGAGCAAACTAGGAAATTTAAAAAAGTTTCGCAAACTTTACCGTGTTACATATCAAATGAAAGGGCTTGTTGTATAGTAATTATTAAAGTTATGGTTATAACGTAATTTTTAAAGTTATTTAGAAAAATCCATGAAAATAGATCATTTCCTCCCCCCCCCCCCCCTTATATCCGAAGCTACTGAGAATAATATTTTGAAAAAAAAATTAGAAGATAGTTCTTATTCTATAGGTTACAGGAAAACCTATAAGAAGTCTGGGCTTTAAACATGGGGATCATTTTTGGGGGGTCGAACAGTGACATGTTACATATCAAATTAAAGCGCTTGTTGTAAGGATAAATAATATATATTTTTTTATAATTTTATAATAATTAGTCTAAAAGTTATTTATGAAAACCACGTAAATAGACCTTTTTTAGCTACTGAGCCTAATATTTTGGAAACATTAAGATTAGGTACAGGAAAAACTAGTAGAAGTCTGACGGGAGCCATTTTAGGGGCAAAACAATAAATTGAAAAACCGTTATGAAAACAGTATGGTGTAACATGAAAACAAATGAAAGGCTTGGTGTAAGGGCAAAGAGAAATGGGTGGGTAAAGGGTCTCAAATGTGTATTTTTTTAAGTTATTTAACCGTTAAATTTTCACTTTCTATTTGTATTTTTGTATTTGATTATTTATTTAAATGGAATGTGAAATGGAATGGACTTATGTCTGAATAAATAATTTGAATATTACTATTATAGGGAGCATTACGCTTCTTGGGCGCGGGCGCCCAAGCAGCTAGTGGCGGGCCAAAGGATCCAAGGGTGGGGCTCCCCCCCCCCCCCGATCATGAACTGTGCGCCATACAATTGACCACGTTGGCAGGCAATTGCGCCTGTGGCGGTACCCACATATAATAATTTAAATAAACTGACACTTGACAGCTCGCGTCAAATCCTGAATCACAATATAGAAGTTTTCACAGCTATAAATACGAGTTCCCAACGTCCAACGTTAACCGTTGGGCCGCGGCCCACCAGGCATGATTACCTCGCCTGGTTGGAGGACCCACCCTTTGTGTTGGAGGAACTTAACACTTTGTTCTCCACTAATTTTTACTACACTAGTTCTTTACTAATCCAGTCCTAACCATGGCCGTTAGGACTGGATTAGTAATCATTTCATCTTCATCAGATTACAGTTTGGAAATTACAAATTTGGCTGTACCTACTGAATGATGTAGTTTTAACCACATTACGTCGTCGCTCGCATCTATCCATGGCAGTCCCGAAGATCTAGGGTGGGCAATCCGGGGTCCGTGATACCCATGTTTGAGTGGCGCCAGATTCAAATTCATATTGTGGAGTAGAGTCCCAAAGAAGTTATGGAGACAAAAAAATGACATCAGAGCATTTTGATATAGGGGTTTTAAGGAATAACTTTATACAAATGTGGGTAATCCGGGGTCACCTGCATCCATCCATTGCAGTGCCGGAGATCTAGGGGTGGGCAATCCGGGGTTTGGGGGTGCCAAATACAAATTTTATTCATATTGTGAAGTAGAGTTAAAAAGAACTTTTGGAAGCAAAAAAACGCTATCAAAACGCTGAAACACGTGTTTCTTTATTTACAGCACAAAGTGAAATTTTCACTGAAATTTTCACTGATCTAACTTCAAGACTGAAGAAGTTCCAAACAAACTTACAACCCCTATTCAAAAAATGGAGAAACGAGTTTTTCCTTTATTTTAAACCAAAAAGCCAAAACATAATTTCACAGATCTAACTTTAAAACTGACGGAGTTTTATACAATCTAGTGATGGAGTTCCATAAAACTTGCAACCCCTCTTTTACCTTTTTAGGGGTTGATTTTCCAAAAACGCTGAAACACGTGATTCTTTATTTTAAACTAAAAAGCCAAATACAAAAACCCACAGAAATAACTTTAAAACTGACAGAGTTTCATACAATCTTGCAACTCTTAGGGTCGGTACATATCTGACGGAAAATGCGTCGAACGTATCTGTTTAGTATGGTCGACGTACTAACACATCATCGGTTAGGTGTGAATGGTTAAATGTTTTATTGTATATTTGTCTGTTCTGGCGTTACGGGACCGATAATACGCGACGCTTTTTCCGTCAGATATGTACCGACCCTTATTTTACATATTAGGGGACGAATTTCCAAAAAACCTTTTTTTAAGTGGATGTCAACATAAAAGGCATCCAAAATTATAAAAATTAAAATATCCAAAATTTTAGGCTTGTAGCCTAAGCGGCTCAGGCTCTGCGTTGATAAATCAGTCAGTGAGTCAGTCAGTCAGGACAAGTGATTATATATGTATGTATAGAAGATTTATTATGGTTTTACAGCGATGCTCAACGCACACTATTCTCCAGTACCTACCTACTCGTACTTATATATTACGTTTACGAGTAGGAGAATAGTGTGCCTATGTAGTACACTGACGGACTCATAAACTGCATCAAAGTTCAGGTTTACTCTAAAAGGATTTTTTTATAATAAGTATGCAAACTTTTTAGATTAAATTATATAAATATGGAAAGACTGGCTCTTAATCTTAAAAAAAAATTAAATTTAAAAATAGAACTGCGGTAAAACAAATGAATATAGCCGGGAAAAGAAAATTTACTCGTAGTATCAGATTTGCGTGTTATTTATAGCAAAGTTTTAAATTAATTCTCATTGATTTTTTTTGTTTGGTCAATTGAATTATTGTTACCAGCATAATTGTTGGGTTAGTTTTTTAACACATCGAGAGTTTTTGAACCATAATATGGATACTTCGTCCGAACAAGCGGCACAAATTGTAGCATTGGTGCGGGAGGGCTTGGATCAACGAACGATTGGTAGAAATTTAAATTTAAACCAGTCTACGGTTTGTAGAATATACAGAAGGTTTGTAGAGACAGGTTCTTACAGGAGGAGACGTGGTACAGGCAGAACTCGAGCAACCACAGGTCGTGATGACCGATTTATTGTTACAACTTCCCTGCGAAATCGTTTCCTCACGTCAGTTAACATCAAAACCGAGCTTAATGAAGTGCGTGGAAAAAACGTGTGTGCACGAACAATAAGAAGAAGGTTAAAGGAAGCGGCTATCACCCCTTTTAGACCAGCAAATGGTCCAAAGTTGTCTGCAGCTCACAGACAAGCTCGCTTAAGATTTGCGCGTCATCACCTGAATTGGACAGAAGAGCAGTGGGCCTCTGTATTGTTCACGGACGAGTGTAGGACATGTTTATATGGTGCAGATGGTCGCAGAAGAGTCTATCGTCGACGTGGGGAGCGATATGCTCAAAGTTGCATTGAGGAGCGTGTTCCTTTTGGAGGCGGTTCATGTATGGTCTGGGGTGGCATATCGATGAACGGGCGAACAGAACTTGTGTTCATAGACATGGTCCGTCAAAACGGTAATAGAGGGGGTTTGACAGCACATCGCTACATAACAGAGATATTAGAAGATCACGTGGTGCCTTACATGGGATTCATAGGCGAAAATTTTACTTTAATGCAGGATAATGCCCGGCCGCATGCAGCTGCACAAGTTCAACATTATTGCGAAGATGTTGGGATACGTACAATGAATTGGCCAGCACGCAGCCCGGATCTTAATCCCATCGAGCATGTTTGGGACAATTTAAAAAGAGCTGTATATGCGAGAAACCCTTCGCCTACGACAGTGGCAGCACTAAGAACAGCACTTTCAGAAGAATGGGACAATATTCCGCAAGATCTTTTAAAAACCCTTATAAAATCTATGCGGAACCGATTAGAATCCGTAATAAGGGCACGTGGGGGTAATACACCTTATTAAAACACAAATAAACCCTTGCATAAAGTTTGTGTCTATTGTTAAAACCAATTTTTTAATTAAACAATTATTCCTTAAACTTCTGTTTTTTCTTCAAAAAAGGTCTTAAGGTCCTTTCCAGTACATAAACTTAAACTTAAAGATATGATCCTACGCTGTTTTAAAGTTCACGAACCAATCTAGAGGTTTCAATTTAAATCTGTAGGTATAGAAAGTTTGCATACTTGGTTAAAATATTTATTTCAAAGTCGTCTATTACTTTGATGCAGTTTATAAGTCCGTCAGTGTAGATATAGGCATTATTTTCTCTCGTGTTTAAATTATTTTTCGACCGACCGACTTTAAAAAATGAGAAGGTTGTGTGTTTTTGTGTGAATTCGACTGTATGTATGTTTTTTTGTTGAGGACATTTTTTTAATTGACCGAAAGATATTGTCGTTAATAATGTTGTAAGTTTTAGTTTGTAAGACTAAAAATTAAAGAACCAAGAGAATTTAATTTGCACCAAAAAATGTTTTTTCAATTTTTCTGTGCGACCCGACGAATAGTTTGCCCGGTATAACGTCAAAACCATTCCCAGCCCTTTTTACAAGCTGACGGCCGCTTGAAAAGCATTGTGGCCTACAACCATGAATTTTACATATACCTACTAACCCCTCATGACATACAAAAAAAAAAAATTGCGTGCTCTGATTTTTTTACTACAAGCTGACCAAAAACAAAAATGATTTTTCACCCCTTGATATCCTTTCCGTAGCCAAAATGGCAAAAACGAAACCCTAGTATAGTATAAGGGTTCCGTTTATGCCATTTTGAAAAATGAATAAAAAATCACAAAGGTCACGCACGTTTTATTTTTATTGTAAAATTGGGTGGATTTTATAATTTACAAGCAAGTTTGTTTTATCCCCAGTTATCTCTCATTTGTAGTTTGAGAGAGATTTTTTTTTTTTTTAAATCGGCAATTTTTTTGTCTTGAAATTCTGAAATATATGTTTTACTCTGAAAGTCCCAAACTAAGTGAACTCCCAGGAAGAGTTCATGGAATGGGGATTTGATGATGATGATGACTGTCAAGTCAAATCTTTTTATGAAATGTCAAAACGACACGCAAGAAAATTTTATGGAATACTGAGGCGTAATGTCACAATTCAGGATCGTCAAATCATTACTTTTAATATTTGTTTTGATGATTATAAATTCTTACATTCATTTAATTGTGGAATAACACATATATTTAGATCTCATTATGACATACTATTGCCTGATTACTAAAAAAATATTTAGGTATTTTAATTGCAGTCATCATCCTAATTGGGATGTGACATTTTTATGGCGTCATTCTTTTAGTTTAAATAACTTTACCCAGTACGGTGGACTATTCGAGAAAATAAATAAAAACTGAAAATCGAAATACTCATACACAAGGTGTAACGGCAAGGTGTGGTCATATTCAAGGGTTGGTATGTGTATCAAGAGACAGTCTTGGATCGTGTTGTGAAACCTCTCAGCAATACACTTTAAAAATGTACCGTGGACTTCCCAGCATGACTCTGCACCTGGTCACAAGGCACGAACTACCCAAGCCTGGCTTGAAACCAACGTTCCAAAATTTATAAGAGCTGAAGACTGGCCCTCATCTAGCCCAGACCTCAACCCTTTAGACTACAAATTATGGTCTAAACGACACGGCGACATTGAGTCTCTTAAAAAATCTCTGGAGCAAGCAGTGGCGAAATTTCCCCTGGGAACAGTGCATAAATTTATAGATCCGTGGCCAGACAGATTAAAGGCCTGTATAAAAGCCAAAGGTGGCCATTTTGAATAGAATATTGTTTTTATTTTTTGCTGAGACTTTAATAAATATGTACATATAAATGCATTTTCATTTGTAACAGAACTTATGGCCGGACTAGGTAGTTCCGCTGGCCATCTGTGTTATTCATCATCAGTTCCATTTCACTCAATGGTGTTTTTTAAGAGTAAATGCAAATATACCTACCCAAATTACTATAGGTGTGCCTTTAATATTTGAAGAGTTCCCTCGATTTCTCCAAGATCTCATCATCAGATCCGAACTTTGATGACAATGGGACCAATCTGGAAGTATACACTTTCAAACACAATTTTTTTTTCAAATCGGTCCAGCCGTCTGCTTGTAATCGGATAACAATTATTAAAAAAAAAATACGATCGCATTGGGAACCTCTCTCTTTTTGAAGTCGGTTGAAAACAGAATAAAATAACGTGAATTTTTTGCCGTTTTTTGCTCGATAATAATATTGTCGAATGTTATGTAGGTAATGTGAGTCCGATTCGCACTTGGCCGGCTTTTTTAACAAACAGCTACATGTGGCATCATTTGAAAGGTAGGTATTTTAAAAACATTTTAAGGTTTCTTACTTTTTTGATTAAGTGATAATTTTTGGAAATAATAGTTTCGAAAGTTGCAAAAATGTCCCCTTACCTTTTGGTGTCACCGATCTTTTAAACCACCTGGCCAAAAAATATAAAAAAAATTACATAGGTAACGCTCAATAAATATTTAAAACTCAATTGTCTTTGAGTTATTGGCGAAATTCTGCGCTTCTCAACAAAACGACGTAAGTGCCAAGAAGATGCACTTATTTTGCTGGTGCCCTTTTTCAGATCGTATTTTTTCATAAGTAGTGCTTTTATTGCTGGTTTTTTTTATTGCTGGTGTCAGATTTAACAATATTATCCATGTATAATAAATAAGTTGTTTTAAAGTAAGTGATTCAAGTGACAGCACACAACTTTTAAATTGATTGTGTTGATGTTAATTAATTTGAGGTGTTAAGTAAATTATTGTTAGAAACAGATCATAGAATTAAAATGAAAACAGTAAATAGTAATTACAAATATTTTATTGTCTGTACAAACATACGAATGCATACGATATAAAATTAATAATAAAATTTTGGAATACATTTGAACGGGAATACAAATACGGAATCGTAAGTTTCGATAACCAGTCTACAATACAATAGGCTGCACTTGACGGCCTTAAATGCGTCCATGACCTCTTGCCCACTACATACTACGAGAGCACTGGAGGTCCATAGGTACTATAAAATAACTTCGATTGTTTAAATTACGCCTTTTAAAACTTAAATATTAATATCTAGTTATATTATGTTATATAGAATAAGTAACTCTGCTTCTATGGCACTTAACCCTGCATTATGAGGTGCACAAAGTTCTCATAGTTAATGTTGCCCTGCGAGTCTTCCTGTCCCTGTAGGAGCTGCTCCACCTGCACACAATAAAACACAAATTCAACAAATTATATATCACTACATAGTATAAAACAAAGTCGCTTTCTCTGTCCCTATATCCCTATGTATGCTTATATCTTTAAAACTACGCAACGGATTTTGATGCGGTTTTTTTAATAGATGTAGTGATTGAAGAGGAAGGTTTATATGTATAATAACATCCATATATTTTATACCCGTGCGAAGCCGGAGCGGGCTGCTAGTTCTCTATAAACCGAAGTCTCCAAAGGACAGCCCTTGAAGACTTTGGTTCAAAGAGAATCTACTTACTCTATTTCTACTAGTTTTAAAAATGTAAGTACTAAGATCAGGTTATGTTACATCAAACATTACAAATCGTTAAATATTTCTAAAAGAAAAATAAATACAAAATGAAAGTTTTGTACATTCTTCTCATTCTTTCAAAAGTTCCTTGCGAAAAACATTAAACTGAAATCCTTCTGGTACACATGGTCCTCTTTCTCAAAATGACCACTTGCACAAAAATATAGACCCTTTTGATTTTAATGCAGTATAGAGATGTTTACACTGAGATGCCTCAGTCTAACAGTGGACTCATAGAAGCTGATAATGATGCTTGGGGGGTTTAAAATGTATCATGTATTTTGGTATCAAGAGTCTAGACTACTTTTTGGATTGCTCTATTCTCAATTTCTAGAAATAAATATCTAAGAAATAACTCAGATTGCAATTTAAATATTATAATGTTTATTTGGATTACAATTTGAACAATTTATAAAATTACAACTTAGATTGTAGACACAACACTTTTGAACATTTGACAGTATTTAAAAGTGATTAGGTTTTCCTATATTCATCACATAATTATGTGCCAAGCTTGCAATACAATAGGTAGATCCAAGAAACAGACACAAAAACTTAATCAGTATGGTATAATATCCCAAGATGCTGTAACCAGTACTACTCTCTTTATCGAAATTCATAAATATTCGTTGTTTTAAAGGGCTTTTTCCAATTATTTTTTGGATAAGCACAAGAAGTCTGAACTCATAGACAATTTTCGGGAATGAGTGAATTGAATTGCTTTTCACTTTTAATCGAAACTTTCGTTTTCATTGAATTCGAGTAGGCCTTCTGTACATCATGCAATGCAAAACACTCAAGCCTAGATTAATTAAGATTTTGTGTGTTTTAAATGATGGCAATCTAACTGATTTCGCAACCAGTTTCTACTAAGTTTATCGTTATAATAATGGTCTCCTAACTGATGTTGGTTACGGCAGTTAATCTCATTAGAGATAGCCAACTAAGAACAATATATTATAGTGCACAAGAGTACGCAATACGAGTGAACTCTCTATTCCCTCACTTTCAGTCTGATGGGTCGGAAATCCAACACGACCTGAGAGATTAGGCGCAGGAGCGACGGCTTAATGTGCTCTCCGAGAAACGGAGGGATGTGACAATGTATGAAAAAGGTCACCCATGTATGAACCAACAGTAGTTATGTTGCTTACCTTTGCAGATACCTCAATCTACTTAGTAGCTACTGAGTCAGGGACGCTACAAGTTTATTGTGCACATTAACTGAACAAATATGCAGTAGTGATGCAAGAGACTCAGTCGTTTAAGGCCTTTAAGAAAGACTGGACTCCATTTTACACGACTTAAGTCTTAAAAGAAGACTCGGGTTTCTAGTCTTCACTATCCACTATCACTACATAGTATAAAACAAAGTCGCTTTCTCTGTCCCTATATCCCTATGTATGCTTAAATCTTTAAAACTACGCAACGGATTTTGATGCGGTTTTTTTTAATAGATCGAGTGATTGAAGTGGAAGGTTTATATGTATAATAACATCCATTAATTAGTGCAGAAATAAGGAGCGGAGCAGCAATAAGAAATGTTGCAAAAACGAGGCAAATTTACGCAGACGAAGTTGCGCGGGTCAGCTAGTTGTAGGTTGAGTTGTTTAAGGCTTTTAGTCTTTTAATAAAAAGACTAAAAGACTTAAACGACTCAACCTGTTTTTAAAAGGACTCCCGCCTGAGTCTTGCTTGATATTATTCAATACAATTCTAGCAACATATTTATTATTGTAATATTCTCACTGTAAGTGAACTGTTTAATGTTCTTTTTTGTGAAATACCTACATGTCTTTAAACCGAATAAACAATTGTCGATTAAATTAAATGCAATTGATTTTTAATAAAAATCGCTATTTTCTGCTAAGTACCTTACTGTCTACTTATCAAAACAATGTGAATTGTGATAATCGCTAATATCAACCGAATATATCAAGGTTGATTGTCCAGTGTTCATATGTGAGGAAAACTTCGCAAGACTCAAGGCGTTTAAGGCGCGAGTCCTTTAAGTATTATAAGGCTTTTAGTTTTGGAAGCCCTATAAGTTATGATTTAGTCTATAATATGTATGTATTTAGAAATATATATGTATGTTTATCAGTTGTCTGGTTTCCATAGTACAAGCTCTGCTTAGTTTGGGATCAGATAGCGTTGTGTAAGTTGTCCCAAGATATTCTTATTATTATTATTATTATTATTAGTCTTTTTAGATTCAAGGTTATAGGACTTCCGACTCAATTTAGTCCTTAGTTGTAGTCTTTTGACTCCAAAACTTAAGGGTTAAAAGACTAGTCTAGTCGCCAGTCGTCAAAAATGAGTCTAGTCTTGTTTAAAAGACTTAAACGACTGAGTTTCTTGCATCACTAATACGCAGTCTTGCAAATTTTGCATGTTCTTTTACATTTAAATGTGGAGTGATGAAAATTATAATAGTTTAGTTTACTGCTATTTCCACAACCCTATAGGTACTTCTTTGTATTATATAACATGTGTTGTTAATGTCAATTACGTAACAATTATTTATGTTTAGTGTACTGATTGGATAATTACCTCATCGTCACTGAGCTTCTCTCCAAGTGTTGATAGCAGGTGGCGCAATTCAGCAGATGAAATGAAGCCATTGCCATCCTTGTCGAAATGCCTCAGCCCCTCAATAAAGTCATTAGCAGTGTCTCCGCTGCGTGCTTTTGAAATGGCCTACAAACAAACAACCAATTTAGCATTTTATGTGACACTAGCTGACCCACACAACTTCGTATACGTCAATTTGCCCCATTTTTGCAAGATTTTTCATTACTGCTCCGATCCTATTGATTGTAGCGTCATGTTATATATCCTATAGCCTTCCTCAATCCATCAGTAAAAGAATTTTTCAATTCGAAACTAGTAGTTCCTAAGGTTATTGTGTTCAAACAAACAAACAAACTCTTCAGTATTATAATATTAGTATAGATTTGATTACCCCACAAGCTATTTGCCATACACCTACATAATTATGCTCGAGCTCATGAGACAAATCTTTATTAAAGGTTGCTTTACAATGGAAAACAAGTAATTATTAGAATTTACCTCATTCATTATGTTATCACCCAAATGGTTACAGTAGTTTCAACAGTAATTTTAAATAAAAGAACTTTATTTTTAGCATTTTAACATTATGACTAATTACAGACTGATAATATTCAAGGTTCTAATGGCACCTGCTTCAATAATACTACTGGCTGTAGAGAAACGTCGGGAAATAAACACAGGTTAAAATAAATTTAGCCTTAAAATAAAATATTTACGCGATTAGCTTATAAAATTCTATAACCATGCATGTTTTAAAATAGGATTATTTTTATGAATGCAAAACTAATAAAACTGTATAAGACCAAAAACTTGTTAAAAAAAAGACTACAATTGGCTCCAAAAACTTGATTATAATTCTACTGAACAACTACTCCATAACAGCAACTAGCTAGGGCTCTTCATCAAATTCACGAAATCACAACACAACATTCCAAATAATAAACACACATTCACACTACACACAATTTCTACAATCACACAATTTTTTTTCATTATATTTACATACTTATATATATATATATATTATATATATATATATATATACATTTCAATTCATATTTTATTTTATTAGTCTATATTAAGAATTTCATACAAATTCACCAGATAAGCAACTAGGCATATCTTCTGAGTCCTGGTTAGGGGCCTGGAGATCTGTCACACAGGGGATCATAGACATGTAAATTAGTGATAATCACCCCACTTCTAAGTTTGCGTTTCACCTTTGTGATAAGAAAAAAATAATGATTATAATTAGTTCAACTACATTGTTCTAACATTAGATGAGATATACCATTATAAATACATCTATACTATTATAAAGCTGAAGAGTTTGTTTGTTTGAACACGATAATCTCAAGACCTACTGGTCCGAATTGAAAAATTCTTCTACCCATAAGCCATTATGGATAGCCTATTTGTTGAGGATGGCTATAGGCTACAACCAGTAGGAGCGGAGCAGCAATGAAAAATGTTGTAAAAATGGGAAAATTTACGCAGATGAAGTTGCACGGGTCATTATTATAAAATGAATGTAGACTTGTACTAACTATACATATGCGTAAACTTGAATAATGTGAAATAAAAATTTACTCACTAAGTTATTCAAATGTGGTATCAATCCTTTAGTTGTTTAAAAGTTAATAAGATGCAAGGTACCTGGTAGATGGGCAAAAACACTTCAAATGATATCCTCTCATCAGGTTTCAAGTGCAGAGTACATTTCTTTACGTCTGACTCAGTGGGATTCTGTCCAAGGGCCCGCAGCGCATCCCCAATCTGTGCCACATGGATCTTGCCATCACCACGTGAATCAAATAACTGGAATGCCTCCTGGAATTCTGAAAACATTAAGGATTGAGTAACTTGACCTACTTTTTAATAATCAGCAAAAAGTTATATTTATGAGGACTGTAATAGACCATTTGCAACAAATGTGCCATGCATGCTATGACTACGCTAGACTATTAGAGGAAACTACCTTCAACAGATGTAAGTTTCAGCTTGGTTGGCGGTTCGTACATGAACATGTTGCTCTCGAGGCGCGTCGTCGTGCACTGTGACATACTCAGTAGTTACTGTCACTGCGAGTGGCGCGAGGCCAGCGGCCATACGCGACACCTGGATCGCTTTAAAATACTAACCATATATGGAAACTAGGGCGCTTGTAAGAGCCACCGCTTTCGGTAAAGACGTTGATTGACATGTTATGAGTCACGGATTACGCGAGCGCCACATCGAGACTCCGCCCGCCACGGACAACAGAGATGCACAACTTGTCTTTATTTATTTTTGTTTTTGTTTGGTTTATCAATTAGTATATCACTTACGATTTAAAATTATTTTCTTTATACATTGATAACACTATATTGTACAACTCACCCGCTAGTTGATCTTCTGAATATCCAGCCTGTAACAAATATATTTAAAATATTTTTTTAAAGTACATTTCACAGGCAAAAGATAACACAAGATTGATAAAATACATTTTACTTACCATTTTCTCAATTAAATTGTGCTCAAAGAATTAATTAAACGTTATTTGAGTTTTATGATGACTCACAAACAAGCAAATTACTTCAACTTCAACAAAACAATTCGTTCAATGACAAATCCGACAAATCGTCTTCCGTCCTCCACTGTCCTCTATTGCAAGGCGTAAATTTTATTCAAATTTACGGCGTTATAAAAAAAAAACAATTTTTGTAATGTTTAGTTTTATCCGTTTTTATTTTGGATAACTTACTAGGAATCACGTAAAAAAAATTTATCATACAATTGTAGCCTGGTTTGTAAAATGTTTCTAAATTTTAAATTAAAAAAATAATACACGTTCATGTCGGGTTACTTTAGTTCTCACTAATCTCAACAGTGAGTTAACAAAGCTTTAACTTCAACTTGTCTTCTAAAGTGCCCTAT
Source organism: Herminia tarsipennalis (assembly GCA_945859575.2). Lineage (NCBI taxonomy): Eukaryota > Metazoa > Arthropoda > Insecta > Lepidoptera > Erebidae > Herminia > Herminia tarsipennalis. The sequence goes on along the minus strand of OX243834.2, from coordinate 22,186,449 downwards.
AAACGATCAAATTGTTTGTCATATTTTACGAGTTTGCCAAATAATTTGATAATAAACCGCTTTGTTTAAAGTGTTTGTCATACGATCTACGTGTTTTATGTGATATGCGTCAGTAAGTCATGGAGATAGAGTAATTATTGGAGGCCACATGCTGGCCGAGAAATAAGAGTAAAACGATTTGACCTTGAAAATACTGTTGTCCTCTCCATCTCTTTCTAAATAGGGATTTTCTTTCATAAATAGGGTGACCATGTTTTCCGTACTTTTGGACATTTCTAAAAATTAAGAGCAACGGAGCCGACTACTTTATAGAAAAATGCTAAATATCGAGTTACTTAGTAATATTTAATTTATCTATTTATTTCAATATCTACTGAACTATAAATTTATCAAAAGTACGGAAATCGAGTTACATATTGCAACACGATTTCCGTACTTGCGATAATAAACAGTTCCGTAGGTCTTTTTTTTTAAACGGACTCCCGCAGTAGTGTGCAAGCCCAGTATCGCGGGGGACTTTACAAACATTCGAGTCACGGACATAAAGTACACCCAGACTCGGAAACACAAATTGTGGATCACAAAAGTGGTGTCCTATGTGGGAAGCGATCCCCGCGACACAGAGGCAGTCTAAATTATATTAAAGCGTGATTTTTTAAATTTATGTTTGATTTCTTTAGCTTAGAAAAGATAAAGCAGGTTTAGATTCATTACAGTTAAATACCTAAAACTTAGATTGTTTTAATATTCAAACACGAATATAGATAATGTTATGTTCATGATAAATATAAAACTCCTTCACAATTTTTTTAAAATTAAATATTAGTATTATGTAAAAGAACATTAAACTATAGTCAAATGCCAAATGTATTTTACAACATACTTAATTATTTTATTACTAATTATTAGTTACACTTACAGTTTCGTGTGCAATCAATAGACAAAGCTCCATAAAAATCTTTATGGAACTTTTTATCTTGTGATGGGTATCATTTGTTGGACACTTCGAAGAAGACGAAGATTCGACCTTTTCTCCCCGAAATTGCTCAGCTGGTGCACTCCATAGTTAGTCTATCTCTATGGCGCCCTGTAAAACAATGTGCCAGACTCGGGTTTCTCGTATTAAGGACCCTGTAAATGATCAAATATATTTGTCGAACTTCGCGTTTTCATCAAACAATAGCTAAAACGTTCAAACCAACCATCAAACAACGTGCCAGTGCAACGATTAAAATTATTTGCCGCTTACAAATATACATGCCGTACATGTTCAAATATGTTTTTATTGCCTCTGTGGCGCGGTGGGAGTGTGTCCGACTGATAAGCAAGAGGTCGTGGGTTCGATTCCCACCCAGGATAAGACTTTGTGTGATGAGCACGATGGTTTATTCTGTGTCTGGGTGTAATTTATCTATAATATGTATGTATTTAGAAATATATAAGTATGTTTATCGGTTGTTTGGTTTCCATAGCACAAGCTCTGCTTAGTTTAGAATCAGATGACGTTGTGTGAGTTGTCCCAAGATATTATATTATTATAAAAACACCCATTAAACATGACGTCAATCCCATTTTTCATCAAACACGTAAATCGTTTGACAAACCCTTCAAACAAAGCGGTAGACTATCAAATTATTTGACAAACACGTAAAATTTGATAAACAATTGGAACGTCTTTAGAACACTCTACTCTAAATATAAAAACGTGCAATGAGTATTATAAATCAAGCATTTTTGGCATTGATCTGATCTTTATCATTGTGTATTATGAAAAAAGAAATGTAAAATTGTATTCCTTTTCCGTAATACCGCCACTATTATCATGGATATTATAAATAGGATAATATAATGGAATAGTGGCGGTATTAGCTGTTGCTACCAGAAGGCGTAGCGTCCTCCATCATGCCAAATTTCCGTAGTTTGTTACTCTTGGCGAAATATTAAAGCGCCCTCACTCTAAACTATTAAAATGTTTGTCGCTTGAGATCTCATTTGGCAAACACCACCGTACATGTTCAAACATGTTTGTCAAACACTCACCAAACACTCCAAAAGCTCCCCGTAAACGATCAAAATGTTTGTCAAATTTTACGTGTTTGTCAAATAATTTGATAGTATACTTTGAGTTTGAAGGGTTTGTCAAACGTTTTACAATGAATTAATAAATAATAAAGAGACGCTGTATTCTACCATATGAACTTTTTATTTGTTCAAAATAAATATTTTTTTTTGACGAGATAACGTCTTATAAATTGATGACGGGGTGCACGCACGAAAAAGTGTCAAGGGTCACGTTATTGAATGGTTGCTTATCAGTCAACCGTCGGGCGCATGCGCCCTGGTCCAATATAGCCGTCACAGGCCTGGTTGTATAATACAATGTCATCAATATTTTGGAGAAAGCAGCCACATGCGATTCAATAAGAAAAAAAACGAAAACTAAACTATCACATGCATAGTTGTTTTTATGTCATCAATTTTTTTTTTCTCTTCCCGCCGATATTACTCGGTAGGTATGGCTCGCACATTCTGTGCATTCGCCAGTTTCAAGTTTATTTTCTTTCAGTTTTCAGTTTCGTTCTGTAATTTTACACGTTAAACGCGGAGCTGTGAAAATAGCGACATGTTTGTATGTTTGTTTGTTATTTTCGTGTCAGGGTGGTAGGTTCGAATAAAATGCCAAAATCCGCAATGACGTCTTTATTGTATTACTAATTAGCACAAGTCACTGTTACAAAAACACCAAACTATCGCCTCGAATGTAGTCGCTTTGAGATCACACTCAAAACTGAACTGATTCGCGTTGAGCGCAGGCCTTTGTTTACCAAAGTTCCAAAGAACAGAAAATTCTCGTATCAAGCAACTCTCGCCTGATCACAGCACGTTTGGGAAGGTAAGCAAGACTGGCCCTCATCCAGCCCAGACCTCAACCCTTTAGACTACACATTATGGTCAGTTTTAGAGGACATGGCGTGCTCTAAACGACACGGCGACATTGAGTCTCTTAAAAAATCTCTGGAGCAAGCAGTGTCGAAGTTTCCCAAGAAAACAGTGCGTAAATCCATAGATTCGTGGCCAGACAAATTAATGGCCTGCTTATAAGCCAAAGGTGGCCATTTTGAATAGAATATTGTTTTTATTTTTTGCAGAAACTTTAATAAATATGTACATTTATGTTTTAGTAATATTACATTACTTCATTAAAAAAAAATGCATTTTCATTTGTAACAGAACTTGTGGCCGGACTAGGTATATATATTGCTTCTTTGGTTTTATACTACAATGTATGGCTTGTGTTTTTAGCTACCTGCAATCAAGCTACAACAGACCTATCTGTGACAACTCAGACTTCTTGAACTGGCTCAGCAACGTAGGTACAGTCCGTTAGAATCTATATTACCGTTCTGAACATAGATGCGCGGGCGATTGTGCCGGTATGAATGCCCGCGATCGTCTACGTTACTGCGACGCGACTCGCGCAACGTTCAGAACGAGCTTAAAGATTCTTACGAACTATGTATACCTACTTGTACTTTTAAAGGTATTTATTACTAGACACCCGGCTCAGCTTTACATGGATGTACCTACTAATGATACTCCATACATATTAATACGATCCTAGGGGCATCGGCCCTAAGCCGTTACCAACTCCGGCACCGAAACATGTCTGCCAAAGTCGAATTGATATTATTCACCGCGATCCTAAAGGAACTTGTACGATTCTGGGAGTTCCTCCATACATTTAAATTTATAAACATATTAGTTTTGAAAAATTTGGCCAACCAATGTCTTTGCATCATTTTCGCGATCGCAACCAAAATATAATACAGTACACACTATCACTTTTAACTGTCAGTTTTAGCTGAACATTTTTTAACTGAACTGACAGAACTGATCAGTTTAAAATGCGTCGTCGTCTCATGACATCTTGAGAATAAAATGGTGTTGTCATATGTCAAAAGGAACGACTGTGGGCACAAGGGACGTCAGTTTTTACTGTCAGATAAAACTGACAGTTAAAAGTGATCGTGAGTAGCCACTAATAAATATATTCAAAAATTCTTACTGTTCTGTACGATTTTTCAGACAAACTTTGTTCTAAAAAAACAACAAAAAAAAATTCTTACAGGTGCAGCCGTTCGTAAGACTTTTTCAATAGAATTGTTAGGTAATTGTACAAAAATAAAACAGGAAGTTAGTCAGACAAAATCGTCTTGAGGGTCTGGTATTTTAAATGCTCTTTGGGTCTGGTCTAGTAGCCTCCCTGGTATTCATAATTTTAATCGACGCTACTACGCTAGAGATTGCAACGAATCTGCACTGGAACGCAACCTTCGTGCGGTTCGTGGATGTTTCGGATAGTCGGCGAACTCGGCGAATCAGCAAGCGAATGGCGATTGGTGAACGGACAAAACGGGCGTAGAAGAAAAGAAAATGGCAAAATGGTGTGAACCATTGATCTTACTCAATAGGTTAGTGTAAAAATTAATAATATTTAATTCCATTGTTTTATTTAATTAAGACTGCGTTTATTTTCCCAAAATATTGTGCTAAAATTTGCACAATTTCGGGAGAGGGATTACCGTTATCGCATTGTGTGTGTCGATGTCGAGTCGTCGACACAGACAGGCGACGGCGCCGTTCGGCTTTCGCTTTGTTCGCTCGTCTCCACGTGCCTTCCGCCATTTAGATCAGTTTTATCGATAGATTATCGTTATTCTGACGATTTTAGTCGCCAATTATAATGAAATCCAAAGATACGATCCCAGGCAAGCGTATTTTACAGCATTTAGATCAATCCAGACTAAAAAATAAAAACGCACCCGGCGGCGTGGTCGTGTTCAGCTGCAACGTTAATGTATTACACAGTAGTATTTAGGTGCAGGAATTCCTAGTCTTGTAAGTAGATACTTAGTCGAAGACGATACAGGCTGCCAACGTATTCGAGCTGGTTGACAGTGCATTGATATTACAGGTGACAGCGCGAGGCGGGGCGATGGCGGCCGGTGCCGAGTTTGTCGAGGGCTGGCTGGTCGCCCAAGTCTTGGGAGAAGGTGCATACGGAGAGTAAGCCATATTTTATTTATATTTACCGTTCTAATATCATCGACCGGCAATCCGTTTATTTATTCACGGTTGATGACAAACACGCTCATCAAAATTCGTGGGAACTGGAACTAGTTTGGTGTAAAAATGAAATTAATATTTCAGTCAATGTTCTTGTTCATAAAGTATGACCAGTAAATTTCTACCTTCATTACTGTTGGAAAATGTGATTGACAATAATGTTTAGGCATACCTACATGAAGTTCATTGTCTAATCAATTAGCTGTAGGTTTGGAGTGCAGTCACAGCTGTTGTGCCTGTTGTATGCTAACAATAACTATACCTTATGTAGGACATCACATAATAACTAGTTTTTTTTTTTTTCAAATAAATGATAAACTTAATAAGGTATGTACTTTGTAAAAATCTTAATAAACTCTATTTGTAATTTTATCATAATTCTGTACCATGAATATTTTTCTATTCAGATTTAAAATATATTTAGGTACTCTAATCTTTTGTCTATATTGACAATAACTCAAAATGTAACTGACGGATTTGTCATGAAACTGATTCTATACTATAGGGGTATCTAAGAGAACCCGATTATATCCTGGGTCACTTGACAACCAATTTGAGCTTGCAGCTATGATAATTAGATAAAACCTAACTATCTGAATTATTTTAGCTCTGCTCATGCGGATATCCTTCTCCATGATATTAGTTATCTCCTTGCCTAATTTAATTATGATCTATTCAGGCCTTTAGCTGAAAACCATTCTATAATATTATAAATGTGAAAGTAACTCTGTCTGTCTGTTACGCTTTCATGCTCAAACAACTAAACGGATTGAGATGAAATTTAGTATGGAGATAGTTTGAGGCCCGGGGAAGGACATAGGATAGTTTTTATCACGATAACCGACTTCAACGCGGGCAGAGCCGCAGGCGATAGTTAAGAAATAAACGAGACTCTTTTGCACTTATATTATTACACTAGTTTACTGTACACTTAGTTGAACAAAAAAAAAATGTTCACCATTTTTAAATGAACACAATTTTGCCACTTGTGGTCATTGTATTTTATTCAAAACTAAGGAGATGCCACAATATTCTTTTTTTTTTTTCAATTATGAAGCTTTTTTAGAAAGATTTAAATATCTTACATGATCATCTAACGCATTTTGTGAAAAGCATTTTGGCTTGTTTGATACATAAAATCAGTATCAATTTCTCAGCTTGGTTCTTTATTATATGAAAGTGACTAATGACTAAAAATATATGTGAAGATTCACATATATTTTTAGTCATTAAGGATTTAGGTGAATGTTTTACTGAATTATTAGGGTGCTTTTATGCCTTTTATATTGATCAAGATGATTCTGTGGTTCCTGTCAAATGTTTGATGTTCCAAATAAGCATTTCTTTTGCCATTTTTTCACAATTTAAAGTATTCAATACACAATTTACAAACCCTATTAGGAGTCCAGGACTTGTCAATTTTATCAAAGTATCCCAAAGTACTCAAAACTGTTTTTAACTAACTTCCTCCTCATATTCTTTACATATTTAGCAAAAATTTATTTTGAACAACATCTTAAAGAACTTGTGTTGCAAAAACTTCAAAGATTAGTCTTACTAAACACAGTGAAATACACACATTACCAAATTCAAATATTCTTATTTCATAAATCCAAATTAATTATTATTTGAAAACATAAATTTGAAATAATAATCATGATATCTATACTTATAATAAAAAGCTGAAGAGTTTGTTTGTTTCTGTGTTTGAATGCGATAATCTCAAGAACTACGGGTCCGAATCGAAAAAATATTTTACTGTTTGATAGCATATTCATCGAGGAAGGCTATAGGCTATATAGCATTACGCTACGACCAATAGGAGCGAAGCAATGTAAGTGTAAGCAAAAAATATTGCAAAAAGTCGAAAATTTGCGCAGACGAAATTGCATGGATCAGCTAGTGAAATATAAAAGATAGGCAAGTGCACAATTTTTTTGAGAGTAGATTTAAAAAAGTATTTTAAAAGTAAACATTAAACCACAAAAGGCATCATATAGGTCTGAATTCCAAAATGGGGTAGTTTATTCCTTTGGGTTAGAGCGCTGATTTCTATACTACTGCTACGCTGGATAGGCTACTGCAGACAACAACAAAGGCTTCCGTTAAATTGATACATATTTGGAGGGCAAGTTTTTAAAATTAAATGAAAGTATATACTTGTGAAACAAGGATAACTAACTACAACAGCCATTTGTTATAAGTATTTTTTATAAGTGACAAAATACTGTCCTGGGAATCTTTCTATTCGGCATTTGAAATTGCTGTCAGTTTGTATGGGGTTGCCAATCCAGGGTACCTACTAGTAGAGGTCAGGGGTTAAAAGCCTTATTCTTGGAGATAATAAAAGTTGTAATTATTAATATTATTATAATTAACAACTCAAGTGGTCTGTCAGTGCTGCAGGTCAATTTTTTTTAGTCAGTTTCCTTATGCATAATGTACTTTGCTTCTGAAAATAAGCAAACATAGACGTCGTTCATTGACAAGAATAGGGTATTTGACTAAAGTCAAATCAGTCTCTTTTTAAGAAACGTCAAAAACGATTCACTCCGTACAAATTTGTATGAAATGCTAGCAAATGATGTCACGTTTTTTATGGTCAAATCATTTACTTTTAGTGCTTCTTTTTATGATTAATAATTAATAAACACGTTAAATTATAGATGAACATATTTTTCAAAACACCTTTTTTTTTTACATGGTTAGTATAAAATATTTTATTTTGATAGCAGTCAAATACCCAATTTCAAACCACTGTAAATTTTATTAGGATTTCTCACTTTATACCACACTAATTAACTTGAAGTTAATATTACTACATGACTGGATATTTAGATACAGGTCGGGGCGTCCATAAAGTACGTGAGGTCATTTTCCGCCCTCCCTCTAGGGGGAATTGGCTTCACCCCCCTCCCTAATCTCACTTGAGCTTTCACATTTTACTCAACACTGGTTAAATGTGAGTCGCTCGCATGACTGGAGGGGGTGTTAAAACTGTCCAAAAATTGGGGAAAAAAAAAAATTTTAACAGTTTCAATCAAGAATGGGGGGGGGGGTGATTTAGTCGTATTTTAGTATAGAAACACGTTTTACTAGCTTTAATCCAGATAGATTAAGTCCATTTTAGCGAATAAAAAATTACGTGATATGTACCTACTAGCCAAGACCACCCCCTCCACGACCCCGCTTCCCCTCCCCTAAATACCTCACGCTATCAGTGGACATAACGACATTTACTTATACAAAAATTAAAATAATCCAGCTCAAATAAAGCCTCGGAAGTTGTTGTGTGCCATTGCAGAGCCCAAAGGAAGGACTTAACTGATTTTTAAAATTAAGATGCTAGGTTAATCACGAGTTGGTAGGTAGGTCCAAGCCATAGGCCGCCTTAATCGGTACCATAAGTGTCAGTTACTCTTCCGTGAGATAGTGATGTTAACGCATCGCATTCGGTTAAAGGTCACTATAGTAAGTATAATTACTGGGCAAATTAGATTTATTGACTAATTTCTCAAATGAGTAGCGCGGTGCGGGGTGACATTCAGATCTTTGTCAAACAAGGATTTGGGTGTCACCGATACTGTTATGAGCTAACGTGACTCTTACCAAAAGGCGCACGACCTGAAGAGACAACCTCTTCATTTCATTGTTTAAAATAGTATCAGAATAAGTTTTTCAGCGTCAAAATGCTGAAGAACTTATTCCGATATTTTTACAGTACAGTACGATCAACGTATCTTGACCGGATTGAAGTTAGGTTTTTATCACTTTCGCGCATGTCATTGAGATGCGACCCTAAAATTACTAACGAAAACGATTAATTATGTTTAATCGATAAAAAATAGTAACAAAATTTTAATTCAAAAACATAAAAACACTATTTAAATGAGTTCATACAAGTTTAAATTTAGAACAGTTACAGTAAATACTAAAAAAACTTTGAAAAACAACTTCTTTACGAAAATAATCACAAATAAACATGAGTTAGTAATACTAATTATGACAATGGGATGCGTAATCGCATCTCTATTTCTCTTGGTTTAGTTACCGCCCCCGCCCCCCGCTTCCTGTCACCATTTACTTCCAAAAAATGCATCTTCGCAACGACTTGTCGCCTACTTCAGTCCGGCCTATTTACGTTGATCGTACTGTAGCTTGTTGTACTAACTAATATTATAAAAAGGTAAAGTTTATTTGATTTCAATAATTCTTTCACCGTTAAGTCTTCACAGTAGTAATCAGATTAAAGCAAGTTGAAAAGCTAAATTTAATAACCAGCTGTTTGTATGTCTGGCTATAAAAAAGATTGAAGTATAAGCCTAACCTAACTTTTGAACAAACAATATTATAGTCTGTACTAGCTGACCCTCGCAACTTCGTCTGCGTCAAATTAACCCGTTTTTGCAAAATAGGGGTAAATAAAAAAATAGGGGTTGATCGTAGAAGGGTGAAAATTCAGGGTTGTATGTATTTTTGAATCCAGTATCATAAAAAAATAAAAAATTACCTAAAAATTAAAAAAAATAATTAGGGGTACTACCCTTAACATTTCGGAGGAGTTAAATTAAAAACACCGTGACATGAGAATTTTATATCTATACTAATATTATAAAGCGGAAGAGTTTGTTTGTTTAAACGCGCTAATCTCAGGATGTACTGGTCCGATTTGAAAAAATCTTTTTTTGTTGGATAGCCCATTTATCGAGGAAGGCTATAGGCTATATAACATCGCGCTACGACTAATAGGAGCGGAGAAGCGACGAGAAATGTTTCAAAAACGGGGAGAAATTACGCATACGAAGTTGCGCGGGACAGCTAGTATTAGATAAATGTGTCAAGAGCACGGAATACACATTAGCAAATTTTGTGCAAGACGAGCTTAAAGTTGCCCTCCCGTAAAGTAGAGATTTTGCAGATTTAACTTTGTTCTTCGGATAGATCGATCAAAAGACTGATTGATCAGTCTGATTGTTAAATCTATACTAATATTATAAATGTGAAAGTAAAGTCTTTCTGTCTGTTACCTTTTCACATTAAACCTTGAACCCAATTTAGATTAAATTTGGTATGGAGATAGTTTGTGTGTGTGGAAGGACATAGGATAGTTTTTTATCGCGATAACCACCAACTACGTGAGCGGAGCCGCGGGCGAAAGCTACTTAATATATAAATAATCCGTACATATAAAGACAACTATTACTGAGCAATCCATTAAAACATAGCTCAAACCACTAAACAGATTGCGCGGGTATCGGACACGTAGATGTTTTAATGACGTAGAATGCCTAGAACAGGATTTTCCAAAATTCACCACCTAAGGGGGTAAAATAGAGGTTGCAAGTTTCTATGACACTCCGTCAGTATAAAAGTTACATCTGTAAAATTTCGAATTAGGCCTTTTGGTTTTTTGGTTTTAAATAAAGAAACATGTAAGTCAGTGTTTTTCGAAAATCAACCTAAAATAAGGGGATAAAATCATCCTAACACCTCGTTTATTACATAAGTGTAACTAGTAACCAATCTTGAACACAATTTCTTAGGAATTTCAACCCTCGGTTTCGGCCGAAGGTTGTGCCGATAGCCGATTAATCGGCTTCGGCTGTGACAAGAAATCGACCTACGGTCAGACATTACCTGCCAGTGAAAGTCCCGCCAAAATTGTTGTCGTTTTAGAGATTATAGTGAACAAACAGGCAGTCAGGCAAAATTTACAAATAATGTATGTCCTTTTCTAGGATGCCATCATTCTATCTCTTTGCCTAATTGAGATCCATTATTGTTTTTAAACTTTCGCGATTTTTATACATATTAGTTATATTTCGGGACTTAATCGCGTGAATTATTTAAAGGTACGAACCTTTTATTTACCCGATTCGATCGAAACGTCGGGTAAATAAAAGGTTCGTACCTTTAAATAATTCACGCGATTAAGTCCCGAAATATAACTAATATGAGATCCATTAGTTATAAAATATCGGCTTTATAATGCAAAATAGCTTAGACATTATCCGTTATTGCTTAGGCTTTTTAAACTCCTTTTAATTGAAGTATGTAACACTGTTTTCGATTTGTTTATTTCGGTATACAAATTGCACACAAGTAGGTCGACACGAAATATTACGGAGGTTTCTATCAGAAGAATTCTCCGTTGCTATTTAACTCTTCTTCTCATCACAAACATAATACCTACGTAATAATAAATAATCGATACGACACAACCTCGAAGCGATCAGACGTCCTCCGGACGACACCGTGTTGTCCCCGCTCTCGGCGACGCTAGGCGAACGCGGAACTAGATCGACACTGCAATTTGGAGAGAAAAAACACGAGGCGAGCGAGTCACGGCGCGGCGGCGGAGCATCCTTGAAAGTTTATCCACCCCGCGCGGTCATCGCCGCCTCCGTCGGCTCGTTTAAGCTAGCCTCGCTTTTTCGGCGCGCAGCTATGCACTGCAAGTTTGCTTGACGCCATGTCGTGTGACAGGGTGCGGTTGCTGGTGCACGCGCGCTCGGGCGCGGCCGTGGCGCTGAAGGTGGTGCGCGGCGCGGCGGCCGAGGCCGAGCCCGGCGCCGCGGCGCGCGAGGCCGCGCTGCACCGTGCGCTGCGCCACCCGCACGTGCTGCGCTGTCTGGGCGAGCGCGTGCACGCGGGCCAGCACTACATGTTCCTGGAGTACGCGGCGGGGGGTGAGCTGTTCGACCGCATCGAGCCCGACGTGGGGATGCGCGAGGGCCGCGCGCGTCGCTACTGGCGCCAGCTGCTAACGGGGCTGCAGTACCTGCACGCGCGGGGCGTCGCGCACCGTGACATCAAGCCCGAGAACCTACTGCTGGACCGTCACGACAACGTGAAGATATCTGACTTCGGGATGGCCACTCTCTTCAGGTGAGGTAGGTGTACGTGTGGACGAGTAATGTCTAGATTCTGCATCACTAACCCCCGTATTTATAAACGAGTAATAGCAGTTACTTAAGTAAAAGTAATTACTTAAGTAACAGTTTCGATTTTATAGTTAAGAAAATGATTGAAGTAAGAAACGTCAAACGTTAGAATACTTAGCCAAGCAATAGTCACCGATATCGTTACTTGAGTAATAGCTTTAATTAAGAATTTTATGTAGAGGTTATTTTTCTTAACACATATTTTAAAAATATGGAAGGTTTGGAAAATAAAAACAATTTATTTGGCGCTATGCCAGCCAGTCGGTAAATAATACAATAATAATAATAATAATATTTCATTTATTTTAGGCATCAATGGCCCACAGAAATCTATAACTTACCGTCTAACATATTTACAATAATACATTATGTAAAGTGCTAGTAAAAGTAAATACAACTTAAAACCTCTATATATTAAAACTATATCAGTAGGTACGCTTCACTACCTCATAAGTAACATGCGTCGCGACCCAGAATCTGCAACCCCGTCTTGTAGCGGAACTTCTGACGCACGTACGCGCGCGCAGAGTCCTCATAACTTAGCTTTGCCGCAGCGGTTCTTTATGGTTGGTTGTCGGCGCTTCTTTCCTTGCACCGTCACAAAACCTATCTTCTTTATTTCTGTTCGTTGTCCTATCCGGGTAATGCTTGACAGGGGCTTCCGGCTACACTGACAAAATCTATTGATTGTGGTACTTGAGATTTCACCGGGACAAGCAATGCAGTCGACACAACGGGGAGGCTGACCGCGGTCTCAGGTTTGCGGGCTTACAACCATTAAAAATTATACCCTTGCTACAGAAATTATAGTAACTTGTGCCCGTATTTAACCAGCAAAACTTCCTTTATATAAAACAGTAAAACACAGGTGATATCTTCAGTGACATTTCTTGGGTGACATCAAGCGAGTTTTATGACGCTAAATTAAAAATAAGTTCTTCAAAAATACTTTAAATACGTGTGACGGGCTATTTCATTTGGTAGCATTACTATTCAATTATGTTGCATTTCGTTACATTCAGAAAACTAAAATTGAAGAATATCGATAAAATCAAAATTTGGTCTGATTAATTTCTGTATTATTAATTTTTAAAGTTTTAATATTGTAGCTATTTTAGTTTGTCGTAATATATTTTTGGCTCTCTGTTTTGCAAATTTAATAAAATCTTGTTTATGTAATGGAACGTTTTTTGCGGCTCATCGGTTGCTAAGTAATAAGTAATACTTGGTTGGTTTGCTCAAGGAAGTAAAGAATATTTCTTGTCTATAAAATAGATTTTTCTAAGTAATTACTTTAAGAACTAGCCATGTCTCAATGAAGTAATTGCTAAGTAATAAGTAATGACTCGTTTATAAATACGGGTGTAAGTATCTATTAGTTTTAAATAATTCGTTTGTACGAGCGACGTGACGATTTCAGGTAGCGTTGCGACCTTGTAGACTCGGTTCGCACAATACATAGGTATAGGAAAAACAATGTTTTTTTGCGTTAGCAAAAAGTTAAAAATATTGTTCAGGTAGATGTTTGAATAAAACGATATTTTCCGTCTATGCTTTAATATTGAGCTACTTTAATTGTTTGTTTATATTTAATTTAAAATCATACATTACTAAACAATAAAAATACACATGCTTCTAATAAAATCTGATGCATGATAGTCATAGTTAAGACACAAATTCTCTTTCAACAAAAAATTATACCTATTAATTATCTCTCTCCTAACTCGATATTTGACTTTATTAAATAGCTTAATAAATAAATGTATTATACACTAAAATTTGTTATTTAATTGTTAGTTGTTACGGATTGATATATATTGTACGTCTAAGAACACAGTTATTTAACAGTTTTTATTAAGATTGCATTTTCGTTTTATGGATATTAATTGAAAGTCATTTGATGCAATTTGTTTTAAAATACATATGTAGGTACCAGTGGCGGAGGGTTCTTAGAACACCATAACTTTCGGTTTCCCTTTGGATTGTTACTTTACTTAGTATTATAGGTACAAACATCCATGTTCAGCAACGTATATTTTGTATCGGTTTACCTCAGTTTTTTTTTACATTACTACTGGTGTGTATTGGTATTTGACTTTAAGCATGTATGTTAGAGAACATGTTCAGGAGAAACTTGACTCAATTGAGCACACCATGATTTTGGTTTTCACATTTTGACACTGGATCCGTTATTGCTTAGCACCAAGAACTATAGAATTTCGAATGTGTATTGTGATAACATCTATGTTCAGGCATAGGTGGCAGCAACGGCACTGATCATTTGTATACATCTACGGTTTTAAGAATTGGTTGAATGATGACAAAATGTCGTCGGGTACATGTCCATGTATGTACATTTTAGACGGGAGGGCTCCCGACGTACTGACGCGCAGCTCGTTGCAGGCACGGCACGCGCGAGCGGCTGCTGTCGCGCGTGTGCGGCACCGTGCCGTACGCCGCGCCCGAGGTGCTGAGCGCGGCCTCGCGCGCCTACCGCGCGCCGCCCGCCGACCTGTGGGCCGCCGCGCTCGTGCTGCTGGCCATGCTGGCCGGAGGTGAGTCGCCGCCGCGCAACCGACCGCCCTCCGCCAGCCGACCGCCTTCCCGCCGCCCGACAAAGCTCGCGGCTCGTCTCTTTGGTATCCTAGCTGTAGGCGTGCTCGCAGACCCTAAAGTTATGGTACCGAAGTTACGAGTCGCGGGGCACGCTGCGAGTCTACGTCCGGTGAGGTCATCTCGACGTCGTCCACCGTTTTCTTTCCTGTGTTTGCCGTCCGTCTCCCTGTCGTGTATATTGCGCACCGTGCTGACCGTTCGTGGTGTGTTCAAGAGCTGCCGTGGGAGCGCGCGAGCGACAGCGACGATCGCTACGCGGAGTGGGCCGCGTGGGCGGCGGGCGGCGCGAGCGCGACGCGCGGGCCGTGGCGCAAGCTGAGCGCGGGCGCGCTGGCGCTGCTGCGGCGCGCGCTTCAGCCCGACGCCGCGCTCCGCGCGCCCCTGGACGCGCTGCTGGAGCACGCGTGGCTGCAGGAGCCCGCCGGTGAGTGCACGTGACCCGGCTTCGCCCCCCCTTGTCCGCAGGAGCAGCAGCCGGCGGCGCGGTCGTGTCAGGTACTAGGTGACTCTGAGTGGCCGTGTCTCGGAGCCGCCTGGTGCCTCAGCACGACTGCGCCGCCCGCGCCGAAGCCGCTCGCTCGTCGTGGTCGTCTACGAGCCCGCGCGGCGCGGCGCTTTGGCGATTTAGCTCCGTGACGTGTGAATGCTCATAAAGCTAGATTACCAAAGCACTGCGTCGTTGCACGATCGCCGAGCCGTCGTCGTCGTGTTGTCGACCTCGTCTTCACTACTGGTTATTTACAATGTGTTATATATTTGTGTGTTCATGAAAGGGTGCATAACTATTATATTTTTTTTCGATTGGACACTCCCCTCGCTATTGGAGCGTTCAATCTTTTCTTCAAAATTGTATCAATTTTTGGCCTAGGCAATATTTCCACAGTAATAAAACATTAACTAATTAAATAAATCCAACAGGAGTATTTTTTTTTAATTATCTGCTTTGTCGTCGCCAATGTCGTAAAGGCGTAAAAATAATATATGTATGTGTAAATGATTTAACTTTCTTACACAAATCAATTAAATCAACTTACCACATACAAGTAGAGTATCTAAAATAGTCTAATGATTTTTTTTAAAGAAAAACACTATTTAAAAACCTATTGCATGTAGCATCTCGATATGATTGCCCTGTCTAGACGCTTATTTATGTACACTGAATGATGTTTTGTCATTGTGAAACTTTATTTTGAAAGAGACGCAGCGGACGTAGTTTTTAAATTACAAAATAAATTGTTTTTTGTTTATTTTTATGTAAAGATCGAATGATGATTTTCGAAGACAGACAACCAAACTCAATAAATGCCAGCAAATCGACCGTGATTGAAGTCTCGCCTGGTTTTTTTTTTTGTAAAAAAAGTTTTATTTAACAAGATTATTATGATCTGCGGATTTATAACAAAGCCCGAGGAACAAAGACCAACTAGTGTAATATTATTATGTCAGAGAGCTCGAGTCGCGCGTGGCGCTCGCAGCCGGCGCGCGGGTCGTGCGGCGACGCGCCGGACGCGCCGGCGCCGGACGCGCTGTCGGCCGCCGACATGGACGCGCTCATCAGCTACTCGCAGCCCGCGGCCGCCGACGACCTGCTGCTGGGCGACGAGCTGAGCGCGTCGGGCGTGGCGCCGCCGCTGGTGCGCCGCATGACGCGCCTGTGGCTGCGCGGCGACGCGCCCGCCGCCGTGCGCGCGCTGGCGGCCGCGCTGCGCGCGCGCGGCTACGTGTGGCGCCGCCTGCATCCCACCATGGTGAGTGCCGCTCGACCGACGCCCCCCCCCTCACGTTAACTGGCCGTTTCGTAACTAACTTTAGTAGCGATATTGACATTTGTACAGTATAACCGTTAGTAGATAGAAAAAAAATCTATTTTTTGACGGCACAAGTCTTAATGTCAATTTTGATTAGTCGTAACTTGTATATCGTCAGAAACGCTAGTCGTCAAATACACATAGACTCGCAAATTGTCAGAAACGGAGCTCGCGACAAACACGCAACTCGTCAGATATTTGAAACGGATTTAGTTAAATAAGAGAAGTGTACTTGAATAATAATCAGTATTTTTAATGTACATTAACAAAGAACAGTATAACATTTATTTTTTCTTTGACTTCAGCCTTTAGGCCACACATGTAGCTATATATATATATCATACAATAATATATATTATAACCGCTACCACAAGGAGATGATGCAATAATATATAATTTGGCTCCATTTCCTGTATCTATTAAATGAATATACAATAATATAAATTACGATATATGTTTTAAACAATTTCCTTAAATATAGTAAGTTTTTTAATAGATTAAATACGAAAGAGTACATTACGTTTTATTTAATAATTAAATATCGATGTCAAATTGTGTTTGACCAGCTGCATCTTTGACGTGGTGCAAATCTGAATCTGACGAGATTCTGTTTTGTCATGGTGCGAATCTGACAAGATGCGTTTCTGTCAACATGCGTTTTGGCTAAATGCGTACCGACCGTTAACCGATTGTGTTAACTGCTAGTAAAACTTGTAGGCGGTCGCAATTGATTTCTGAGAAATGCTCGAGAATTTTAACTCGTGTGACGTATGCGATCAAACAATTTGAATTGTGATATTTACTATTTATTCAATCACTAGCTGTCCCGCGCAACTTCGTATGCGTAAATTTTCCCCGTTTTTGCAACATTTCACGTCGCTACTCCGCTCCTATTAGTCGTAGCGCGATGTTATATAGCCTATAGCCTTCCTCGATAAATGGGCTATCCAACAAAAAATGATTTTTTCAAATCGGACCAGTAGTTCCTGAGATTAACGCGTTTAAACAAACAAACAAACTCTTCCGCTTTATAATATTAGTATAGATTGACCACATCATCTTCGAAATTAATGACTCGAAAGAAAAATCAATTAAATTCATCATAAGGCGTTAATTTATATTAAAATGTGGCTGAATCTTAGATTGGCTATCGCCGCCCTCACGCCTCGGGCTCTGCCTGCGAGTAACTAGCATCACTACTAGCGTCACTTTGTCCGCAGCTGGCGATCGAGTGCGGCGCCGAGCTGCGCATGCGTGCGAGCGCGCTGCGCTGCGGCGGCGCGGGCGGCGCGGCGCGCACGCTGCTGGAGTTCCGGCGCTCGCGCGGCTGCGGCCTGCAGTTCAAGCGCCGCTACCTGGAGCTGCGCCGCGCGCTGCAGCACCTCGAGGTGCCGCCGCCCGACCACCACCGCGACCATGACCATGACCACGACATGACCGACGACTGATTGCCTCTATAGCGAGCTCTCCCAACCCTACCCTGGGTTCCCGGGAGAAATTACAAAATAAATCGTAGTTTTTACCTGTTTAGAAAGAACGAGGACAACACGAGAACACGTTTGTTATTTCCAATCAGTCCAGTTATTAATATGGTTCTCATTTGATAAGTATTGGTTAATCCCCCCCCCCCCCATGAAGTCATGAACTTGGGGTTCCATAAAATAAGTTATTTGGTAAATATTCCATTATGAACTTTAGGAACCCCTACTACTAATACGCTGGCCCCAATAAAAAAAAAAAAACCTGTCCAGCATACAAGTACTAAAGAAGTCAATGTTGCGATCACACAACACAATTAATTAACAACTCGACACATGTATCTCGGCCCAATCTCAACCGAAGCTGCCGAAGTTGAAATAGTCCGTACATAAGCGTTTTCACTCGTAAGGACATTCTGTACCTATATATTGCCGCGAGTGCCAAGACACGACATGACAGCGTGTGCTAGTGATGACCAGTGAACACAAGTTTTTACCGTTTTTGTTATGTATGTTAAGATGAATTGAACAATGTTAGATCTGTTATAATAGTTATATGTAAGGGACCAGGGGTGGGTCGGTCTATGCCACCTGTTGTATGTTAAAATGTTGCACAGGAGTCCGACCTGCCCGACATTACAGTTTTAATGACAGTCTGAAGTATTATTGTAAACTGTTACTATTTTCTTATTGTTTTTTAATAAAAATAAAGTTCAATAAAACAATCTCTTTTCTTACATCCTTTGTATGCACGCCACATCATGCTTTTTTATGGAAGGTTCCAAGTCAGATAAACTTCCACGAAAAAACACCAAGGTGTGTGGTTCCATGTAGCTATGGTTTCTGGCCCACAACTACGAAACTAATCCTTGGTGGAGCTCAAACCCACGACTTCCGGCTTTGCAGTCAGGGTCACTAACCACTAGACCAACACCATAAGTACGAAATTATAGTTCATTTTTAAAAAAAGAGTACTAGAAAGACATTGAACGAACTGTCACCGCTAGGAAGCATAGGATTACTGCAACCTTCAATACCTATACAGTTGGATCAACGTACCTAGGCCGGACTGAAGTAGGCGACAAATGGTTGCGCAGATGCATTTTTTGGAAGTAAATGGTGACGGAAAGCGGGGGGCGGGGGCGGTACCTAAACCAAGAGAATTAGAGATGCGATTAGGTACGCATTACATTGTCATAATTAGTATTACTAACTCGTGTTTTTTTGTGATTATTTTCGTAAAGATTTTGTTTTTCAAAGTTTCTTTAGTATTTACTGTAACTGTTCTAATTTTAAACTTTTGATGAACTCATTTAAATAGTGTTTTTATATTGTTGAATTAAAATGTTGTTAGTATTTTTAATCGATTAAACATAATTAATCGTTTTCGTTAGTAATTTTAGGGTCGCATCTCAATGACATGCGCGAAAGTGATAAAAACCTAACTTCAATCCGGTCAAGTTACGTTGATCGTACTGTAGGTAGTTACGTGTTTAGACTTCGCTGTTTGTCACAATCGCAGTGTATCAGTCTGTTCGTCATAAAAATACCTATAATTATCATTTACCTACTCAATTCGTCATGTGAACATGGTTCGTTACAATTTAGCTAACAAATTACAAAAACTTTGCATTCAGTCTACAAACTTCAAGGGGCAGGGGCGTAGCGTGGATATTCGTCGACCGGGTCCAGCCGGCCGGAAATTCGCCGTCCCCTGGCCGCTGCCCCTTATTTTTGTTTCCCAAACTAAGCAGAGCTTGTACTATGGAAACCAGACAACTGATAAACATACTTATATATTTCTAAATACATACATATTAAAGATAGATAACACCCAGACACAATAAACCTTCGAGCTCATCACACAAATTTTTATCCTGGGTGGGGATCGAACCCACGACCTCGTGCGTAGCAGTCGGATACATTCCCACCGCGCCACAGAGGCAGTCTGTATTTGTAAATTCATTCATTCAATGTCCAAAAGTCAGACTTCTACTAGTTTTTCCTCTACCTAATCTTAATGTTTCCAAAATATTAGGCTATTTTCGTGGTTTTCATGAATAACTTTTAAACTGATTATTGGTGGGTGGGTAAGCCTCTAATGAGATGGATCAACCTTTCCGTTTATTTTATCTACCACTGGTTTGTACTGTACTGTTTCATTTATGTTTATATTAAACTGTTACAATCTATACTAATATTATAAAGCGGAAGAGTTTGTTTGTTTGATTGTTTGTTTGTTTGTTTGTTTAAACGCGCTAATCTCAGGATCTACTGGTCCGATTTGAAAAATTCTTTTTTTGTTGGATAGCCCATTTATCGAGGAAGGCTATAGGCTATATAACATCGCGCTACGACTAATAGGAGCGGTGAAGCGACGAGAAATGTTTCAAAAACGGGGAGAAATTACGCATACGAAGTTGCGCGGGACAGCTAGTGTTTAATAAATGTATGGACAACTTGATTAAATAAAGTATATTTTGTAAAACAAACATAAACGACAAAATAAATTCTTAATCTCCATTTGAAAATGTTGATTATACATACAGTACAGATCAACGTAACTTGACCGGATTAAAGTTGGCGAAAAGTGGTTGCGCAGATGCATTTTTTAGTAGTAAATGGTGACAGGAAGCGGGGGCGGCAACTAAACCAAGAGGATTAGAGATGCGATTACGCATTACATTGTCATATTTAGTATTACTAACTCATGTTTTTTGTGATTTTTTTCGTAAAGAAATTGTTTTTCAAACTTTCTTTAGTATTTACTGTAACTACATTTAAATTTAAACTTTTATGAACGCATTTAAATAGTATTTATACATAATTAATTAAAATGTTGTTAGTATTTTGAATCGATTAAACTTAATTAATCGTTTTCGTACGTAATTTTAGGGTCGCAACATGTGCGAAATTGATAAGAATCTACTCTTCAATCCGGTCAAGTTGATCCAACTGTACTATCTACATAAATTACTGTAAATTATCCGAACAAAATTGTCGCAAGTGTCACAACTGACAATTCACCTAGAACGTAGTCCTTGTGAAAATTTCGGAATTACATTATTTCCTAAACTTTAATGTCAATCAATTTTATACTGTAGTTTTTATCCAGTCTCTTAGTTATTTTTTTTTATCGTCAAAACCAATTTTTAACTGCTCTACTGAAAAGTAATTTTTTTGTGCGGAACCCACATTGTTAGGGACCAACGCTAGGTCCTGATCAAAGGTCTAAGACTACAGGTCCTTTCGCGAATAAGTTCAATGTCTACTGGATACTACTAACGGATGGAATCATTCCCTTTGTTCTTCGCTATAACCACTCAGCGTGTCATGTAATGGGTGCTAAGCTAAACACAAGATCCCGTATCCCCGTATTTTGTATCGGTTTACGTTTAATATTCACAGCATAAAAGTAACAATCATTAAGGTAGTTTCTTGTCTACGTGGGTGATACCTAGGTTTTCAAAACGGGAGCCTTCATTTCTTTTGTAGTTTATTGATGTTACAACTTTTTTGTGGGGCTCAACTTTTTTCTTGTTGTCCAAGTTGTTCCAAAATCATTCACAATCACATTCGAAATAAAACTTACTTAGGTACTATTTATAGTAATTCTGCTGGTCATTAGTGGTCTTCGTCATCAGTTCCACCTCACTAAATGGTACTTTTCGAGTGTAAATCCACGAATTACTATAAAATACACCCGAATCACCACAGATATGCCTATAAATTTTGGAGATTTCTCTCGATTTCTCCAAGATCCCATCATCAGGTCCTTACTTTGATGACAACAATACTGATCTAGGAGTACCTAGATATACCCTTTTAAATAAAAATAAAAAAAAAAATAAATCGGGCAAGCCCTTTTTGAGTAATCTTTATTTTTTTTAATTAATTGAACTTAATGCACAAAAAATTTGTACAAAGGCAGACTTAATGCCAATATACCAGTCAACCTTTACTTCCTAATACCACAGATAATTATAATACTAAAATAATAGTAAGCATGAAAGTAGGTAGCAAGCAGTTACAGCAAACATAAAAAAACATTATGTTGAATTGAGAATCTCCTCCTCTTTTGAAGTAGGTTGAAAACTGGATGGTAGTAGCTAGCACAGAATAAGTAATAGTACTACGTAGTTGTTATTTTGACTTTACTTTGAATATAACTGAATGGTAGGTAGTAGAAGGCATAAGTCGTCTGGATCGAATAAAATAAAACTAATACCTTTTATTAAATTATTTATTACAAAGTGCTTCGATCTGGAGATCGCGAACACGATCGAAACTAGCTCCAATGCAAACAATATTGTTTCGTCGCTTCGCGTCTTATTGCCATCAGCCGCCACTTCACATAACGCTTCGGACGTTCATCATGCAGCCTCGGCAACTTCTTGCAGACCTAGAGGGGTCGACAATGTACGCCGTACTTAGGCCGCAGTTATACAGTCTCACGGACTAAATGTAAATGTTACAAAATGGTACACTAAGTATATAGGTACATACATTATCTAAAGTCGGTAAACGACGGCTATTACGATAATACATTCAATTAAAAGTACCTACAATACTGTTTTTTTTTTAATTTAATTTTGCAGGATTAGATTCCATTAGCATACATACATTTTTTATAAGGATACACCTACAACAGAGTTCAAGCCATGTGTCGCGGGGGATTTTAACACATAGAATTAACACCGAGACTTTGAATCAACATTGATGGATCTTACAAAGCTGTCTCGTTTGGGAAGTCGGTTATTCTTTTGTTGTATATGTAAGGAGTGGTGATGAGTTGTAATGGTGCGGCCAGGCCGCTGAACATTGTCGGTAGCGTCATGATTCTAACGACCGGCGAAATTCGCTCCACGCGCTTGCCGAGTCGCCCAGGAAGCCGCCGTACCATGAACGTCAAAATTATTTTCCAAGTGCAGGGCAGTTCAACATCATGTTTAAACTTGACGCATGTCAGTCACTGAACTGCTGTCAAGTGCAAAGAATTGACAAATAGACATCCCGGTTTGGTGACGTCATCACTGACTCGCCTGCTTATTGACAGGATTTTGGTACGAAATTAGCAGTTTATTTTTCGTCTACAATTGACTGGCTTATAGGTTCATGGTACGGCCCCAGTACTTTTGATGATATCAGCAGAATGTTTTTGAATGTTTAATAAATATGTACATAAGCAGCGGCTTCTAGTTTATGTTTAATTCAAGCTACAAATTTCTTGATTGACATCTTATAAATACCTAAACTACCTCGTGACTGCTAAGTGACGATCACTTCGCCTAGATCACTTCACGGCGCGCGTATTACATGCGCCGCGTTGTAGACACATGTATTTTATTTTATCGTAAGCTAACTTTACAGTAACATCTAACGTAATATCCTTATTATATCACTTGCAGCGAAATGCACAGAACTGTGATATTAATCTACTAGCATTAAATTTCTAGATGACACATCGGCTACGAACATTGAACGTGTGTGACGGAACACAGTGCGAGTGCGTGGCGAGTGCAAGCACTGCCAGCGGGCGCCACTGTCGCGAGTACACAACACGTATAAGATACCTATTCCACGCTGATGCATAAACGGGTTACATTACACTACACTGAATCAGGGTCCTAAGTCAAGAGTGGCCTTGAAAACTAATTAGAGAAAATTATTAATTATTGACTCTTATTCAGGGGCGGATTTGGCCTAAGGCATAGTAGGCTCGCGGTAGTCAAACGGCCACAGATATAAGGGGCGGCCAATCGTGAAAAATAATCACTGATGAAAACAAGAAACAAAGTACCTAAATATTCTAAAATCTAAAGGATCATTATGGCGGACCGGAGCCGCACTGCACATAGTATAACAATAATCTTCCTAAATCACTTTCGTATATTTTATATGTCTATAAAATATAGGTTTATATAAAAAGTATGTATCTAATTATTTCGTTAAAAAACAAAGCCAAAAAGTTGTTTTTTTATATGAAAGAGATTTTCGACGCAATCGACAGCTTAAGCTAATACAGGTGAAGAAATGCACTATGCATATTAAGAGAAAGGGGCGGCTGGTGCTTACTACACGACCTGGGGCCTGGGTGCGGAGAAAACTGCAAATCCGCCCCTGCTCTTATTACACCTTTCTTATAAAGGGTTTAGGGACCCTACTTCAGGGTGATGTAATACAGCCATTACTGTAACGGGGCAAACGCGACGAAACTGATCTTAGTAATACAAAACAGTTAAAATGAAGACCGCATGATGTAGCGGTCCCTTGCTCCTGGAGACGTATGATATGTTACTGCAGGTGTCCGGGGCAGCGCTATCGCTACAATACAGCGTGCGGTGTGCGTGATCGTATAATACTGAGACGTCGACTGACGCCGGTCACCACACCACTCACAACACGTAACTACTAGCTAAGGACATGATTATTATAATTAAGTATAACTAATGGGAACGGCCTTCTGCGGCTCCCTGCCTTCGATCCATGAGATTTGGTTCCATAGCCTACAGAGTTTTCGCTTTTTCTAGCAACTCGTTTATGAATTTCTGAAACAAAAATATTAATGTAATAAAGGGTAGCTACAAAATAAATTTATTTCGTCGGGTTTTATATTGTCGAGTGTCAAACAAAATATTTTATTTTTTTATGAAAGAGCAGCTTCACACATAGACTTAACCGCCAACTGCCTTCTCGGTGTGAATAGACAGTCCTCTTCTTGGCGTTTCGACAGTAGGTAAACATTGAAGAGGCATTAAATTTAATATTGATGTGGCAAATTTAATAAGAACGCGGTCATTTCGACTGCATTATTCGACACACCCATCAAGTCCTTCTGTGTGCAGTTGGTGATCAATTAATAAAGTAGAAAATCATATACTCACATGTACATCTTTTTGTGGTTTTTTGGCATCCGCTAATAAGGTCTGTAAATAAAAAGGGATGAGCATGAAAAACTGCAATAATATACAGACTGTTACTCATATTTCAACTATCTCAAGACAAAGGCTCCAAAATACACTTAGGAACTCCTAAATCAAATCATCTGTATTTTTATAGTTTGAGTTGTAGGTAAATATTGAGAAAAATTAAATGTAGTGTGTCTATAGGTACACATATATAACAACAATCATACTCAAATTGAATTCACTATTGTAGAGGTCGTGTGTGTGATAGAGTAATTGGCCTGCGGTGGCTTACTCGCTGAGAGGTCGTTGATTTAAATGTTGCGTTGAGACACAGAATACTTTATTTTGTGGTTGAGATAACGTCATCGTTTTCTTTATATAATATACGCTGATAAATATCTATATTAGGTAAGTAGCAAACACATCTGATATTATTGGACTTCCATTAATATCAGATGCCGTGTGGTGCCGGCTTAAGAATAACACCACCCCATCTCTTCCCGTGGGTGTCGTCAAGGCGACTCAGGGATTTCACTCCGGAGGACGGGCAGCAGCGTCCTCTGCTCTGCGATCGCCAAGCGTGGCGATTATGGCAATTACCCTCAGGATCTACATACCAGTAGGTTCTACTGGGGAGACCCGTGCCCAGCAGTGGGCCATCATATGGGTTGATATGTATTAATATCAGATGTGTTTGCTATGAGACGAGTCAGGTTGTCCTAATTTCTGACCAGTTTTTGCCTGGTCAGAAGGACCAAGTAATAAGACTGGCCAGAAGGACCAATATACATCAAGAATAGGTCGACATGTGGTTCGTACCGTGAGGTGTCTGCGGCGGTGCTCGTCGCTGTCCATGTCGAGTAGCTCATCGATGTCCACCTCCACCTCCGTTGTACTACTACTCCCGCCTCCGCCGTCCTTCTGTAATATACACATTATTTTGATACAGCTTAATCTACAACTTATTGTAAGCGCCAAAAACTGTATGGCAACGATTCTTTCTGTAAACGAAGTTATGTTAAATAGATTAGTTTGTTGGTGAATGGCTTTATCAACGTGAAAACTTCTGATCATATTACGTCTTACATCAAGAGCGTAACTTGCATTAGATGGGCATGTACCAAATTTGTTTGGGGGCCAGGTACCCAAAGACCCAAAGGACCTCGGTCTATGAATCGCTGGCACGGAAAGGGGTTGGAATTGCGTGGGGGGGGGGGGATCATTAATACAACAGTTGCTTCGCCCCTGTCTTATAAAGATACCTAGATTTAAGAGCACTCCGAAGCCTAAATAAATATACAGTTTAGCAAAATAAAAAGAAATGTCACAAATGGTGTCTTAAGTCTACAAATGATAAAAAGCAAATCTTACCGGAGTGTCGTATAACTTTTGTAACTCGTCGTAAAGCCACATCTCTACGGCGAGTCGTTTACGGATCAGCGCCATCTGATGGCTGCCATATTTGGCCGTGAGGAACTTCTCACGGCGTTCTTTCACCTGTTAAATTTAAACGAACGTACTAAGTGCCGGCATAAAACAAAGTGTTATATTCTCTTGGATCAGGCATTCGAATGGTCTTGTAATACCAGAGTGAGAATTGCAGGAAGCAGTGCTCATGGATCAAGCTCGGGCGAAGCAGAGGCCTACTCTAATTCAATGAAAACGAAGTTTCGATCAAAAATGAGGTGGTAATATACAGAGCCAGGAACATCTATTTAATCCCCTCGTTCCAGAAAATCGTCCATAGGTTCGAACTTCTTGTACTTATCCAAAAAATAATTAGAATAGTCACTGTAAACTTAAGAAATTTAAGGAAACGAAAATGTATAAATTTCGTTTTAAAGAAACAGAGTAGGCCTACAGAGCGGCTTGACTTCTGTCAAGTCGTTCTACTATTGAGAAGTAAACTCAGAATGAACCCTGGCGGTTGGTTTTTAAAAAAATAAAGACGTCTCCCGCAGTAGGATACAAGCCCTGTGTCGCGGGGGACTTTACAAACATATAATTCACGGATATAAAGTACACCCAGACTCGCAACAACAATTTGGGATCACACAAAGTGGTGTCCCGTGTGGGAATCGAACCTTTGCGTAGCAGTCGGACACACTCCCACCGCGCCACAGGACAGAAGGCAGTTGCAGGACTGACGAAGTGGTGTAACCAAAGTTGTTAACATTTTTACCTCTCCTTTGTCGCTAAAGTTGACATGTAGGCCGGTCTTGGCAGGAGAGCGCTCAGTGGGCGAGAGCGCAGGGTGTGGGGGATGCGAGTGCGCGGGGGGTGCGGGGTACCCGCTCGGCGCCGCCACGCCGCACTCCATGCCGCACGCCGCTGCGCCTGCGCTGCCGCGGCTCTGCAATAACAACAGCAAATAAGTTGGTATTGAGTCCCACATTACTATAAATCTTGTAAACCCCTCCAGCTAAGCTCAAAGGCTAATAATAATAATGGGTAGGATTCGAATCCGCGACCTCATGATTGCTAGACCGATGAGACCGATGCCTTAGCCATTAGGCTACCGCCGCTTCTTTTGCTTGTATGACGTATGTGTAACCACGTATAACGTTTGATTGGTCACTGAAATAAGCCGGGACTCGGGAAGTAGATGGTTGGAATGTGAATGTCTGTTAATATAATGTAAAACCTAATATAATGTAAAAGACTGTACTGTGCCGTAGGTATATAAGTAGTGTGTGTTAACTCAACAAATAAATAAATTTTCTTTTATTATGCGTACGTACTGCCTGTTAACCAAAATTCTTCTAGATCGTTCTACGAAGGTAGGTATTTGCGTCACCTTTTCCTGCAGTTACGAGTTAAGTATCTACCTAATTTATCACCCACCCAATATCCATGCTTGTGTTTAGTTTTACATTCACGCATAGCTAAGTAAAGCCATATTATCTGTGGTATTCACGTGTATGTACATACTTAATTAACAGGTTGATAATTTTTCGAAGAATACATCAAAGCAATATCAACACCGGAGGCATAATTGATGCCGTTTCCAATTTTCCATTAGACTGTTATGACATTCCGTAAATATGGTCCTAAAATAGATCACAAAAGGTTCATGTTTACACACATTCCATGCATGGTTTGCCTACGCTAAAAAGTGAAAAATAAAATATTTATTTTTATATTAGATACTTTAAAAAGTACAACAATAAAGAGAAAATAATTAAGTTCAAATCCAGGAATCGAACCTTAAACATACAATGAACAATTTCAAATCAAGTGAAGTGAAGAATCAGCTCACTCAAACTATGTAACTAAACTTCAAATCGTCTTTTCTTTGATTTAGAGCCACAGCTGACTTATGCAATTAGAATTAAAGTATAGATTATTGTCTCTTCGGAGAAAAATGTACCTACACTACCCAAAATGAATACGTCACGCCTAATGCAAACTGAGACTAAACACAGCCGCACCAGGCCGAGTCTTCTCTACCAGTCAACCTTCGGGTGACACCGAGAGAAGGGTGATAGATGATTTATATTATTAAAATAACAAAAGAAGAAGAGTAACGCAATACCTGTGTTGCAACTTTAACGTACCCACAGCTATTAGTGGTATGAAAAAATCTAACAATCGTGCATGCTAAACCGATGTAGCTTGTATGTTAATGATTTATTACTTTGTTGTATGTAATTCTGAACGTAATATTTACCAGTCGTTGTGAGGTCACTGAGAAGGCTTGAAACGACGTAACAAATTGAAGATATTTTACATCCAGCATGGCTAATTTACACAAAAGCGAGGCCGACTTCGCTATTGCCGTGTGCCACAATGTCTACCTGTCCGCTTGAC
Organism: Herminia tarsipennalis; assembly: GCA_945859575.2. NCBI lineage: Eukaryota > Metazoa > Arthropoda > Insecta > Lepidoptera > Erebidae > Herminia > Herminia tarsipennalis. Next base: position 22,157,758 of record OX243834.2, on the reverse strand, counting down.
ACTGACTGAGATAGCTTGCTTATGAACTAAGAACAAAACAATGCAGCAAATTTGCAGACTGCTATGCAAGGTTTAGTAGCTACTTTATTCTACAAGCAAAATTGTAAAAAGGTAGGTATACCATAGTATTTATTAAACGGGAATTGACGCGCATTATTCATCTTAATTGGTATTCTTATTTGGTTACACCGGCCGTGGTCACAAGCAGACTGTCGCAGCGATATTATAATATAGCAACCTGGTCGAAACGTCAAGCAATTTTAAGGTAAATAATGCGCGTTAATTCCCGTAAATAGTTATATTTATTATACGGAAATTAACGCGCATTAATCATGCAACGCGAAAGTTTAAATGTTAGTATACCACACTAACCCTAAAAAATTTGTAAGAAGTTCCGTAGGTCTAGCGACATAAGAAAATCTCGACAGAACATAATCTGATAATTTTAATTACCTACTTAAAATAGCCTGCATTCCTTTGAAATATTGTGGAGCCAATAACTTAGGTAGGCACTATCTAATACTAGGTACAATGTTGCATCCAGAGAAGGTATTGTGTTCTAAATCGCAACCCAGTTGCACAGAATTCCTATCCCAACCGTAGTTACCACTGACAGTTCAGTATTTTCAGTTGCCAATAGCATTAAGTAACAAACATTCATACAAATAAAAGCCACAATCTTGATGCCTATCAAAATGGAAGAGAAGAATTAGAGAGTGGCTAGCCAGAGTAGCCAGCCCTACCGCAGTGAGTTCGAATTTTTCGCTATAAAGATACCGATAACCTACAGAGAGTGAACGGTGGAAAACCGCGGTGCTTCGTCGTCGTGTCCAAGCTATTCAATATCAAGGCTTGTTAAACGGCTGAATCTAATTCGAACGACTATTTAAAGTGAATCTGATGTAATTTCCAAGAGCAAGCTGTAGATGTCTTTAAATACAGCCACGGGCCTTCAGACGAGAAGTGGCGGTTTGGGCTGGCGCACACGAGACGGGCGACGCGGCGCGGCGCGATCGATCCGCGGCGCGAGGAGACGGTCAATCCGGGCGCCCGCTTGTGTAGCCCAGCCCGACAACTGCCACAACGGTCGACCAACCTTTGTACATTAACAAGCGACCGCTAAACAGTGCGTTCGTCACCAATCGGATTATCTGCTGATATCATTGTTTATAAAGACACAACTTACAAACTTCTAGCCATTCGAAAAGTCGAGACAGAGATTGGAGACCGTAGGTGTAGGTCCTGTGTTTCCGATGTTTATGTTTGCCATAAACGTGGATTTGAAATTGGAAGCTTATTTTTGTTGTTATACGAAGTTTTATATAGCACATTCATTTTCCTTGTTAGTGTCTCTGTTAACGATTAACATATTACAAAAATAATAAAATGTTGATGTAGAATGTTCAATCAACAATCAAAACTAAAAAGAAGCTCAATGTTAGTAGTTTTTCACACCATAGGAGACCAATTCATTTGAAACTTGATTATACCTACTTTACGTACTATGATTACTGCTTGCGTGAGCTTCATGGTGTAATGGTTGCAGCACCTTACTGGCAAAACTGTATATATGGTAAACTTTGGCTTTAATAAACAGTGGCCATGAGTTTTTATTACCAAGTTTTTTTTTCACAGCCTTACTCTTGTGAACATGGCATTAAGTAAATGTAGAATCATTCTATTCCAAATTTTGTCTAACGTTCATAAGCGTTGCATTTTGTAACCTAAGTGAATAAAGTACTTTGTCCTTTGACTAAGACTTTGAAGCGATACATACAGATAATGTACCTATATGGATATTGACCAGATCACGACAACATGAAACAAAAGCCTGCGAAACGTATGGACATGAACTTCAAAATACATTGAACAGAACCCACAGTTTAACTAAAAGAAAAATTTAACGCAATATTGAGGAAATGACGTACATTTTTAATAACAGAGTATCTAAGTAATCGCACAAGGGCTCAACTGTCGAGCACAATGCCTGGGGGACGCGAACCGCGACAAACAATGAAAGCTAAGAAGGTGTTCGTCATACATGCATACAGTGTACACTGGTGCAATGTTAAAAGCTGTCGAGAAACAAAACAGCTCTCCGGGCTCGGGCTCATGACCTGTGCAGTCTGGCCTGCTAGACGCGCCACCTCCCCCCACACCCTGTCTGCGGACGTTCGTGACGGCACATCTACCCTTACACCCTACACAGTCTACACCTTTAGGATACAAATTACATTACTTATTGAAGGTTCTTCATCTTCAAACCTTTGTCTGACTTTCCTCCATGTCTGAAAAGAGGAATGCCCTTTTTATAATCAAGAAATTTCAGGATTGACCTTTTTAATGGCACAATAACAACCTTTTCCTAATTTGTATAAATACACGAAAGTTGACGAAATCTGGGTACACCAAAAAATAGTTTTTAAAATTTTTGTCTGTCGTCTTTTTATCAATTTTCTTGGGCATACTGCGCAATCTGCCCACAACGGCTATGTCATACTTGATGGGGCTTTGACCACCATTAAGTTAATAAGTAGTACTCTGTTTGACTGTCTTTCTCTTAATTTTGATTACAAATGGTCTTGAGCGCAAACACAGAAACCTTTAAAATGCATATGTACACAATCTTCATGCGTACCTACGGACGAAAATCCGATTATGAAGGGACATTTACTGCAAACCTAACAAACATTAGGCAAGTAATATAAATTTCAACGTAACGAGCTAGTTAAAAATAAACGAACATAACGTGACGTTGGCGGAACAAAAACAAATTATACACGTGCTCAAGTCTAAAACACAACGAATATTAAAATCGTACATTGTAGCTTTGTGTCGCGTTGGGTATTTTCAGCCCATTTCATTTGCAGCGATAAACTTTAGCTTGTCTCTATGTAATCTATGCTTAATATATTTTTGTTTGTTTCTTTGAACGAGATAATCTCAGGAACTACTGGTGCGAATTGAAAAAATCTTTTAGTGTTGGATAGCCCATTTATTGAGGAAGGTTATAGACTATATAACATCGCGCTATGACCAATAGGAGCGGAGCATCAATGAAAAATGTTGAAAAAACGGGGAAAATTGGCGAAGTTGTGCGGGTCAGATAATTATTAAAAATGGTCTCCTAACTGATGTCTGTTACGGCGGCCAATCTCATAAGAGACTAGCCAACTACGCAGGAGATATTATAATGCACAAGTGTATGCGCAGACACAAGTGCACTCTCTATTCCCTCACTCTCATAGTCCGGTGGGACAGAAATGCGACACAGGACAACGTGCTCTCCGAGGCACTGAGAAATGTGACATTGTTCGAAAACGGTCACCCATCTATGGACTGACAGACAGACGTTGCTTAACCTCGCAGATATCTCGATCTGCTCGGTCGCTTCTGAGCTTCTGAGTCAGGTTTTACCCTAGAGTACGAATTAAGTATGACATGATTTATATTACTCGTAACAAGATATAGCTGGCAGGCAAACTATTGAAATAAGGCCGATAAGTTTCAAATCATGCGGTCGCATGTAATTGTTTCAATGAACGCGTAAAAACAAAGCCACAGATTGAGAGAGAGAGTTGTATGTGATGTAGGATAGTGCGTTAACAAATAGATAAGATATCCCTTTCTGCTGGGTCCTTATTGACGTTCTTTTTTTCGTTTTGCGCGGCAAGCCCGCGCGGACTGTCAAAATCTTGTCCTAATAGTAAATAGAGAGCTGCGCTTGGAAATGCATCAATGCGCGGCGGCCATCTTTGAGCGCACCGCGCATGCGCCTGCCAGTTCGCCCGGGCTTGCCGCGAAAACGAAAAAAAGAAACTGAATAAGGACCCTGGTGTTGCATAAAATATTGATAGTTGGTCCCTGGGTACCTCTATGGTTACAGTATTAATATATAGTTTCTGGGGTATGGCAGTGCCGGATTTTACGTGCTTACGACGGAGGGGGGTGCATTACGTTTCGCACGGCACCGGCCAAGTGTCAATCGCACGCTCGGGGGGGGGGGGGGGGGGGGTTATCACAAAAACAACCGGGGCCCACCCCCTGGATCCGCGGATAGTTTGGTTAGTCAATAATAAAATTGTGCTTACACGTGCGTTTAAGTTAAGCTACGGGTGCCTCGTGGAAGGCCTCGAATGCTAATTCAATATTCGACTAGTGTAAACAGGGTTGCGTACTGTTTCTGTCAGTTATTAATTCTTCTCTAAATAATAGAATATTCACTAAGTATTTTGTTTTAATCTGTCAATCTATCTTCTACGAGTATATAATAAATAAACCGGGCATGGCCATGTCGGGCCACGCACAATGTAGGGTTCCGTAGCTCCCCCCCCATCCGAATAATGCGGCATAAGAAGTTACTTTTCTGTTGTTTTCGTTTCATACTCACAATACAACTTTATAGTTAATAATAATTTTTAATAGAGTTTGTACGAAAAGTTTGTTACTTTTCATTTGATTTGCTTGCACTATATAATATATTATATTGCTACCGTGATTTTTTTGTACAAACCCAACATCAACCATTAAGCTGGCAGGGGGGGGGGGTACTTGACTCTAACAAAAAATTGCGCTTTAAAATAATGGTAATATTTGGTAAAATTTAAATGGTTTTCACAACCCTTAGACGTTTTAAAAGACAGATAGTATGAAACCCCACATGATGAGGTCGATGAAAAAAAAATCACATCCCCACTACATTGCACAATTACAGGCTTCTAGCACTAACAGTCTCTGAGCCTCTGAGCTAAGCAGCGGACGGACGGACATGGCGAAACTATGACAGTTCCGTTTGCAATTTTACCCTAAAAAAAATAATCGTCGAAATGTATGTACGCGATAACTTCAGAATGACCGCACCAAATTGTATAATTCCTGGTTTGTTTAAAAGAAAATAATAAAACCTCGTACGGAAAATTGCAATATTTAGATTAAAAACTATACCCTTGCGAATGTGCGTCCCATATTACTAGCAATCTTGTTAATGCGCTTATTACACTACACTGAATCAGGGACTTAAACCCTTAAAAAGAGAGGTGTAATAAGAGTTAGGGCCCTAATTCTCTAACAAATTTTCAAGGCCACCTCGATTTAGGGCCCTGATTCAGGGTAGTAACAGCCGTTTAACCCCTCCAGCTAAGCTAAATTGCTTGTGTTAGGAGTGGGTTCACGTCAGTAGTAAAATGGGTAGGATTCAAACCCCTCACGATTGCGTTTCCTATGCCTTAACCTTTTTTTTTTTTAATTAAGCTACTGCCGCTTTTAATTTTATCTTCTATTATTAAAACATTATTCCGAGGTTTTAACAAACTGATAAATCCAAAGGTTCAAGAGGTAAATGATAAATTCAAAAGCCTATTTTATCATGAAAAGAGCTAAAGATATTTTTATCAACACATCAGTTATGATTTATGAACCATCACGATTAAACCTGTCAATCCAATCTAATCTGTCCATCCGTTACGGACGCTACACAAAGACTCCCTTGCGAGGCATCAAACTGATAACACCATAAACTTAGGATTAGTATATCCTAAGTTTATGGACAACACTTATTTTTCACCAGAGATTAAAAATGAAACCAATAAATCCTGTGTCCTCTATTGAATGCCGAAGGCGGAGGTTCGGGTGTCATGGCGAAATTATTGACTATTGATTTTAACTGCCTCTGTGATGCGGTGGGAGCAGTGTGCCCGACTGCTACGTAAGAGGTTCGATTTCCACACGGGACAGCACTTTGTGTGATCCACAAATTGTTGTTCCGGGTCTGCGTGTACTTTGTGTCCGGTGACTTGTATGTTTCTAAGTCCCCCGTGACACAGGGCTTGTACCCTACTGCGAGAGTGATATTTATTACAAAAAAAAAAAAAAAAAAAAAAAATAGGGGGGTCCTAAATCGAGCAGTGGACGAGGCCTAAATCCAGCAGTGGAGCGATAGAGGATGATTGAATGATACCTATAGGCATTTCAGTGAAGCACACAAAGCACACACTCCACACATATGTAGGAGATTTGTTAGCTATGTAAACAATCTGATTTAGGTCAAAGCTTGTTTCAGGAAAGGTATTTATTCAGTTCAGTGGTTTAAGGCAACAGCAATTTCGGAAAACTAAGTACAAAGCGTCTATAGAACACGTCCAACTACGAACGTGTCAGGACACTGTCAGGATAATGAATTTGTAACTGGCCCCGTTGGGAGAAGACCTCTACCTCTCGCTTCCAAGTTCTGATTAGATATATTATTATAATGAACGAGTGACGTGCAGTTTACGCCACGATTTATTTATATGGTACCATGACTAACACTCGTTTCATGTGCTCGTACATAATTTATCAACACACGCGCTGGTTCTGCGAAGGAACCGTTCGTGGTAAAGCGATCGATGGGTACCTATAGATAGGTTTGTTTACAGGTGGTGGAAGAGTAGGCATTAGGCCGGTGTACTGTGGGTTGTCAGTCAGCATGGTCGAACGATGCGACTCGTGTGATGGTTTGTTTAAGTCCCGGTTTGGCAATCATGTTTTGTACCATTTTCACAGTCTGCAACAGTGAGGCCACGTGCCACGACTTAATGGGGCATCTGAATCTGAGGAGTATGATTAACTGGTCGAATTTCAATCAAAAATCGCCCAGAAATCTCTATGTACTGTATAACATAGTTTCAAGATCGCTTGACAACCCTGGGCCGGCTCGATACGGCCCAGTGCGCACTCCCGCCCGCTCTTGTTGCGTTAATAACTTATATATAACTATTTACCACACTTATTAAGTAGGTATGCCGTGAAAATGCAATAAAATTATTACTTTCGTTACAAAATACGCCTCACCAGAACATTATATAACACACATAAGCACATTATATAGATGACAGGTAGGTAAGATACCCACTAAGGAGTTTAGGACCTAACAGAATTACATTAAATACCTAGCTGTCTTTCTTAATATTCTTTATTGATTAGCGTAGCTTTGTATAGTCTGTGGTCTTATATGTAGGTATATCAATAAACCTTATATCAACGGAACATGCAAAACAAGTAGGTACCCGCTCTGGAGGCTTTGCGTGAAATGACCAAAGGTTGATGACCTTCGGCTCGTCGCAGACGCGCGATGGCATCGGCATCAAAATGTTAATGAGTAAGTGACGCGGCGCAAACGGAGCGCGCCCGCGGGAGATCGCGCTATCGCCTCAGAGTCAACGTTGAAAAGTCGTCTATTACAGAAATAGAGCCGCTCCGGCGACTGCGACCAACCACGTTATAATATTTAATAATATCAGATGATGCGACAAAAATATATGCGCCCAATTCCCGAAGCTCCGATACACAAACACATCATCATCATAATTAAGTAGGTTTAAATATCCTTGTAAGTAGGTACCTGTGTCAACGCCACAGCGCTTGGTCGTTGGCATATAATTAACAATATTATAATATCGGATGTTGCCACAGAGCTATGGTAAATACAGCGTAAATAATAATATTAAATTGTAAATTGATTAGGTGCACGGTTCAACGCAAATTCCACTACTCGCTCGCCGAAGCGCACGGGAAAGAGAAATATTTAATTACCGTTACCGATATTTGCAATACTAACTAAATAAAGTAATAGTCTAACCCGAACAGTTTGGAACAACATAATATTTACGCAGTTCATTTCTTGGAATTGAGATTGTGACTCATCATTTTTGTTGGCAGGTTGTTACAAACTGGAAAAAACATGCGAGATTCAAAATGAAATCATTTTGACAAATATCTTCGTCCTCCTACTGCGCCTAACTCGTTTCTTCGTCATGTGAGATGTAAGAAAAGAAATAGATTGTACAGTAAATTCCATAGTACTATCACGAGTTGTAGAAAGATGCGTGGCAATCGGCAACCCTAGTATCTGGCAGAGCGTGACGTTTCCATCGTTACCACTAATAAAAACCCTATGTACACATGAAGATATACCTGGGTAGAATTCGCATAAAACAACTTTAAATACAAACATCTGTAGGGTTTTAACGCTTGTAGTAAAAACAAACAATCCTTGGAATCGCGTTAAAAATATTTCCACAACACGTGACTACCACGACATTGACATTGGAAAGAGCAATCATTAACAGAACTACTGACAGATTGAACCGAACTGCAATTAGCAGTACCTACCTACCCACCATATTAACAGTGTCTTTAAATGTTGAGTATTTGGCTTCCTAATCTAGCGTGAGATTTTTTAAATAAAAATTAACTAGCTTCGTTTATTATGCTATTACTTTTATCATTGTCTTTCGCTTCCAATGTTTGTAAAACATCGTCCTTCTGTATTTAAATTATAATATTATTTAAAACATTCCTTTTGTTATAATGGACACACCATTAGGTACGTGTGCCACCATTTACGTTTATAACTGCTTGTACAGTGTGCGTAGCAGCCCTATGTCTCAAAGGAAATATACTTAGTAAGTGGAACAATGAACATCGACGCAACATAACCAAGCGGGTTATATTATAAAGAAGCGCCTTATAGCTAAATGCGGCGCTGTAGCTCAGCACACAATACATGCACACGAAACTAAGCAAGCGTATCACTCTTCTACATGTGGTTGTTCGCCGACGTCCGCTTTGTCACCTTCAAGCGGGACTCAACTCCTCGGAAGCGAGATGCCCTTGTTGCGCAATGTATTGTTTTATTAAGTAGGTACGTGACAAAACTCAACACATTGGAGAGGATAGGCGACAAATTACTCTAGCAGAATGTGTTTATGAGCAAGATGTTTAATTTTCATATCTTGGTCGGCTATTCTCTGTCTATATAACACGATTGTAACTTCAGGACAGAACTTCTAAGATTTAAAAGACGACAAGTATTTAGATAACATATTAGGGGTTTTTCCAAACTGGTCAAAACCGTTTCTTTTACATACCTCACCTACGAACTACGCCTACAAGCTCAAACATATACCTAAAATAACCAACTGCCTCTGTGGCGCGGTGGTAGCGTGTCCGACTGCTACGCAATCGATCCCCACACGGGACACCATTTGTGTGATCCACAAATTGTTATTCCGAGTCCGGGTGTACTTTGCGTCCGTGACTTGTATGTTTGTAAAGTCCCCCGCGATACAGGGCATGTACCCTACTGCGGGACTCGTCCTCTAAACGACAAAAAGACAAAAAAAAAACAATTCTTTCTGATCCATGACCGTTGTTCGATAATTATCCTACTAGTCTAATTTGGGAACCAGTGCACGTGTGTGTACACAGTGTGGTCCATGTATAATGACAGCTGACGAGCTGCGGACCGGACGCACGAGTAAATACGTGAACACTTTCGTTTTCAAGCGCTTAAGAATCTCGGGGCTCTACTAAAAATGTAGAAGGTTGACAAAACGATAGTTCTAAACACTGAACACCAAGCTATCGACCCAAAGTCAGACAACGATATACATAATACAGCAGTAAGCAGAAATAAATAAAATAACCTGTCTGGAGTCTTTACTTACAGATATTACTGAACGAGAAACCAGTTTATAGGTTGTACAGAAACGTAGCAATAACCAGAAAAAGAATAACACGTAATGAGAAATGTCTGCCAGAATTCGATATAAGCTGGTAGATAGAACACAGCTGGCTATCAAGGTCACTAATCTAATATACAGAATTCCAACTAGAATACAAATCGACAGTAATATGTGGGTTAGTTCAAGCGATTGCTTTCTTTATGTGAACGTTTCTGGGGAGAAACACACTAAAAATAAACGATATCGAACTTATGTTTATGAATCTCTTAATTATTATGGACATTTAACAGTACCGTCGTATTTGCGTGCTAGATATACATTATCGTTAAACAAATATTACAATTTGATAGTGAGGTATCAGACTGCGGGTTGTACCTACCTACTGCCTATAGGCAAGCTGTATTGTGATTGGGTGTGACGTGTAATGTGACTTGACGCAACGATTACGTAAAACAAATACAAAACAATGTAGTGAAGTCCAATAGTCCAGTAATACCAATAAAAAAAGCAGATGCCTGCAGCCTAGTAAAAACTAGGCAGGCTATTTGACTTTAACTGGTTATTATAGTACAGAAAAAGAAATCTGATGATGGTAAAATTGAAGTGTACTATCATGCGATAGGGTCAAACTCTATATATTTACGGTCAATCAGGGCAACTTGATAGAATTACTTGTTTATGTGTTACAAACACATGCGAGACGTTCAAAGTTTTCCATTACAATGCAAGACTAGGTAATTCCCGTTTGATTAATTGAGATTAACATAATCACTTTTCAGTGCAAACCAAAATAACAGTCCGACTCGAAAACGAAAAAAAAAAACTCTTTGCGATGAATTACTTTAACTTTCGGTTGTCTCATGTAATAACAATGATTGCTTACAGAAATCTATACTAATATTATAAAGCTCAAGAGTTTGTTTGTTTGAACGTGATAATCTCAGGAACTACTGTGTCGTATTGAAAAAATATTTTACTGTTGGATAGCCCATTGATCGAGGAAGACTATAGGCTATATAACATCACGCTACGACCAATAGGAGCGGAGCAGCAATGAAAAATGTTGGCAAAAAAGGGGAAAATTGACGCAGACGTACTCGTAGTTGCACGGGTCAGCTAGTAATAGTTATGGAATGTTCAAAATTCATGGTTGATACTCGCATTGCATTGAGAATTGAGAGTTGAATTTTACATAGTTTCCAATCGCTAAAATGATGGCTATTAATAATAATTATTATGGCACCTGTTATCTCCAAAATTAACGTCATAGTAGAATCTGTAAACAATGTGATAAAAACGATCTCGGTAGGTATTAAGATTAACGCACACACATTGTTCAAGGTGAAATCTAAACGACTGGTAGAAAGAACGCCCTCCTTGATTCTAAAAAAATCCTAAAAATCGAGAAACTCATGGGGTTTAATAGTTACCTTTATAGGCCAAAATGAGCTAATATAAAGCCGACCTGAAAGCCGAGTATTTTGGAGGCATTCATTTGTAAATCCTTGTCAGTATGATCACATGGATTACAGTTTTAAGTATCTAATTCAATCCTCTCAGCGCATGTCCGACTTTCATTCATTTGAGTATGATAAGAGAACAAAGATAAAACTCGTTGGACATGAAATCAAATGTACCTAAGTGTAAATAAATTATTCGTGAGTATCGAGAGGACAGTTAGTACCTACTTATTATGTTTTACCTATAAAGCCTATAAGAAATCTGTATAAGAACGAAAGTAACCGACATACGTATAACGAAGAAGGCAATGTACTATGCGTTTCAAATGAGAAGATAATCGCGATCGCGGCAACTTCACTCTGTATTGTCAAAATTGTACCGCTAGCAACAAAAACTCCTAAGTCGGGTAAAGTACGTATGTGTATTATGGCAATGGAACGGACGTAATATTTATTTTCATTGAACTATGTAGGTATCTACCTAACATTTTTCTTTATTTTATATTATTAGTATTCTTTATTATTTAATAAACACCAAACCGAAATAAGTAAATAGGCAAAATATAAGAATATTCTACACTTTAGTGGCCTTTTAGTCAGACGTAATGTTTTTTTTAACTAAAACATAATAAATAGCAAATTCAGTGCTCATATATAGTTCATTAGAGTAGATAGGTACTTCTGTGTAATACTAATGACACCTTTTTACGAATCATTTTATTGCTGACCTTACGTCATACAATGAAGTTGCAGTCGCAATGCGAAACCAAATGTCATTATGACAGTTATCAACTCATTTGAAACGCATAGTACATTGCTTAAAGAAAATATAAAAACTGGGAAAAAGGACGATGACTTGGAGGACGCAGTGTGGGCCGACCTCCTACCAGATGGATCGACGATCGGGTTAAAGCAGCCGCGACGATCAAATGGATGATTCTGGCCTAAAATCGTCAGGAGTGTAAACCGCAGGAGGAAGTCACAACAGACAGGCGTCTTAAATCTGAAGATTGAAAGGCAAAAAATATACATTTTGAATCTACTAGGTATACAATACAATGATTCAGTCCACAGCCAGAGGAATGACGGCCACAGGTAATGCCAGCGGCTTTTTCCCCATTGTAGTTTTTAGAAACTTTTGGCAAAGTTAAAGTCACAACCTCTTTTCTAATGAATTCAGGCTTAGGTACATGTATGACTTGGTTCTTAGCGACATAAGTTTGTACGCTTAGTGCACCTTCTTTTGAACAGTGCCCTAGTCTAGAATCCTAGTGTATACCTATAAGCCAAAATTTTAACCGGGAGTATTTTCCTTTTGTTTTCTGATACCCCATTGACATAAACCAGTCAACTAATTCATAACTCTTCTTCTAAATTGTTAAAACGTGTCTTCTAGACATCATAAAAAAAGTATAGCCCGACTGGTGTCTAGGTAGGTAGGTATATGTACATATCAACCCATATGATGGCCCACTGCTGGGCACGGGTCTCCCCAGTAGAACCTACTGGTATGTAGATCCTGGGAGTAATTGCCATAATCGCCACGCTTGGCGAGCGGGTTGGCGATCGCAGTAAGGCTTTAAGTACGCAGAGGACGCTGCTGCCCGTCCTCCGGAGTGAAATCCCTTAGTCGCCTTGACGACGCCCACGGGAAGAGATGGGGTGGTACTATTCTTAAGCCGGCACCACACGGCACATATATATGTACATATACAAAAATTGTAATACAAAATTGTAGTCTTTCATCTTGAAATCTGTACGCCTCAATAATACCATTGTTCAGGCTTAACAGGCCGGAAGAATGACAGGATGCAGGCAATAAGTGCTTTCTTCGTGAATATAGAGGACTAACTCTTAAACATAGGACACTGTGGCACGAGTCGACCTCAAGGTTAGTAATGTAATTGTATCACGTAGCTCTTTGTGATTAAAAGACAAGATTATCATAATCAATTAAGTTATCAGTGGTTTGCGAATTAGCCACTTACGGCCCTGCAGGTATGTAGGTACCTACACAGATGTGCTCGTACCCAGTCCGATTCGCACTTTATTCATTTGCAAAACCAATTCCAGTGTCAAGACCGTTGTCTGCCGTTGACAACTCGGTAATTGGATTATTACTTGGGGACGTATCCTTTAATTGGTTTACGTGTGCAGTTTACTAATAATATGACACACTAGCGGCTTGTTGGTGTGACATTATGGAAGTAGGAAGATACAGTATATATGATAGGCAAATTCCACAACATAACACTCAAGTGATTAATAATAATAACGGTGGATTTGATGAATCACAGTGCGGCGGCCACTTCATATTTTTAATAAGTGGCACAGATACACCTACACACAAAAATCACCGCAATATTTGTTGGAATTGCTGGAGTCTGCTTTATTTTTATATTAAATAAATGAATGCAGGTAAGTAGCTTTATCTAATGAATGTGCTGTTATAATGGACTTGCCAAATTAAAATAATGCACTAAGGACATTGCACAACCTATCTACTCGAGTGTTAATCAAACTCAAATGGACGTAACGGATGTGATCGTGAGGCCATAATTACTTAATTCTATACACAATATCTACCTACCTACTGTAGCTATTTACGCAATTGCCGAAAATAATCGTTATCTTGTTAGCCTTCCTTAATCTCCGTAGGAGTTATTAAACAGTTATAAAGTGATCTGAGCAAGCGGAACATCCGGCAACATTGTTACCAGTGGAACTATTTGACTAGTATATGTTTCGGTGTCACCGTTAGTCGGTATTTAAATGACTGAAACAACAGCGAGGAGTACGTTACGCGCGAGTGTGTCACGCTCGCAATCATCTCGGAGTCCGTACCGAGATCGCTGCGGCGGTCACTGCCCTCGGTGGAGGCCGCACTCCGAGCTCGCTGCACGCCGACGCTGGTTCCGTTGACCACACGGCACGGTGACTATTGATCACTGGACACGAGCACTGCTCATTCACCACCGACACGACATAGATTACGTGTGCACTGCGCGAAATACGAAGATACAAGCGCACGAGGACCCGCGCGAGCTTCGACTGCGCGCGTAGATGGATCGCGCGGTGTGCGGGGCTCACCGGGGGTGAAGCGGGAGTTGGGGCGTCAAGTGGGGACCGCGAGTCCGCGACCTGCCGCTTGCCGCGCTCAGCTGATGCCGCTGATGGTAGTCGCGAGCCGCGAAATGCACCTCACTTCTTCCACAAAATAAATGACACTGATTACGTAGGTTTGTGGCTGTATTGCGTTGTGTTAATATTAGCATTTATAATAGTATAAAATAATAAATACCAAGTACACATCAAATATTACTGCTTAATTACACATAACTTTAGCCTAATAATTAGGCAGAAGCTACACATGTCAGTAAAACAGAACAGTAGTGTGTATGCTAGTGGCATGCCAGTAAATCAAAATCATGATGCATGCCAGTTAGCGACGTTAACTTAGCGTATCTATAAGCAGTAGGATGTAAAATGCTGGCACACTTGCATGCAACAGCTCCTTGCACGTGGTACTTAATTGTCATGTGAATACCTTCACAAACTGTCATGCCTGTAGGTTTTTGTTTTTGATTTAGGTACTGTTGTACACAACTAACATTTTCGCTACTGTTCTGTTTTACTGGCGTACGAGTAGGTACATACTGGCATGCATTTAGGTAGCTAGCATGTGTAGGTGCATGTGCAAGGAGCTGTTTTAGAAGTGTGCCAGCTACTGGCATGTGCACAGAGGGTATAAATACAGTTCGAGCCATCTGTGAGCATGTGTATTTCGCCCACTAATTTACTGTCTGTCTTTGTTCTGAATTTCCGAAATTGTTTTACACATAGGCACATTGGTACAGTTAGCGCCACCTAAGTTTGCGATTGTGAAGTTGTATTCACTTTGGTTGTATTCGAATGTAATATGCGTTTCAAATGAGAAGATAATCGCGACCGCGACTACTTCACTCTGTACTCGTCAAAATTGTACCGCTAGCAGCAAAAACTCCTAAGTCGGGTAAAGTAATGGAACTGACGTATTATTTATTTGCTTTGAACTATGTACATACCTAATATTTGTCTTTATTATAATATTAATAGTGTTCTTTATTATTTAATGAACACCAAACAAACATAAGTAAATAGGCAAAATATAAGTCTTTCAGTCAATCGTGATATTTTTTTTTAACTAAAACTTAACTATATTAGTAAATAGTAAAATACAGTGCTTATAAATAGTTCATTAGAGTAGATAGATACTTCTGTGTAATACTAATGACACCTTTTTACGAATCATTGATGACCTTACGTCATACAATGAAGTTGCAGTCGATATGCGAATCAAAATGTCATTATGACAGTTAACAACTCATTTGAAACGCATAGTAGTTTCGCGCAGAGACGTCGTTCCTCGCCCTTCTTCTTCATTCCTTCCGATACCTACCTAAATTTGAGTTGGGCGCAGCTTACGTGCGAACATCAGACAAGCAATCTTAGGTGGCGCGAACTGTATAACAAAATTCGATAGGGCAGGGTTATTGATAAAATAAACGTTGTCTAAGAATAGCGCAAAGATTCATTAATAAACTATGACAGTAGATCGTATGGCGTCACAGCGACACATGGGCTCGATATCCCTCGGCGGCGCTTCTCTCGTTTAAACTTCTACCCTCAAATACCTAGGTATTATGAGTTTGGTTATGTAATAAGAATAGTCAAACTTTACTGGCGCCAGAATATCATCTGTCTACCGTAATAACATATACCGTATACACCTACATTTATCTACATAAACCTATACTACAAATATCAGTGGTGGAGGATCCAGATCTTATAATATCATCTGAATCTGAATCTTGGAATCGGCTTTTTTCATGAAATTTAGGGGGGCCAATAAATCGATCTAGCTAGATTTCATTTTTAGCTCAGTTATCCAGGTACCTACTATACTATAAAGACGAAAGATTTGTATCACTACATAGTATAAAACAAAGTCGCTTTCTCTGTCCCTATATCCCTATGTATGCTTAAATCTTCAAAATTACGCAACGGATTTTGATACGGTTTTTTTTAATAGATAGAGTGATTGAAGAGAAAGGTTTATATATATAATAACATCCATTAAATGTTGCAAAAACGGGGAAAATTTACGCAGACGAAGTTGCGCGGGTCGGCTAGTTTTTGAATGTAACGAATAAACTTAATAACTACTGGATCGATTTCAAAAAATCTTTCACCGTTGGGAAGCTACACTATCCCCGGGTGACATAGGCTACTTTTTACCCGACTGTAAGGAAGGGTTATGTTTTTCGCGCGTATCTCGTATGTATGTAATATTCTTTATTACCTCATGTCTCACAAACCACTGAACGGATTTATACAATTAAAACGTCGTTAGATTCGTCTTGACCGCCCAAGTGTTCTTAGATAGGTGACGTTTGAAAAAACAAAAATGGCGGCTGTGAGATGTCAAAATAAAGAGATGTGAAAAAAAGTTGTCTCGAATACTGCAATATGGGTATCAAATTAAAAGGCTCATCTTAAGCATTTCAAAACGGTATAACATGATTATGACTGTAATACTAAAATAGTTAGTTAGCAAACATTCTTTTTTCAATCTTCAATACTTGACAATAGCTGTGATAAAAGTTACATGTTACAACTACAACTTAAAAGTATTCAGTAAAAAAAAAAAAAAACCCGCCTGCATAAAAAAGATGGAAACAAAATCCCCTACATAATTATTAAAATATATATATTACGGGTCTTAATCGCGTGAATAATTTAAGGTTAAATACCTTGTTTATTGCCCGACGTTTCGACCGTATTGCAACGGCCGTGGTCACGGGAAGACCCCTACATAATTATATAATTTCATGCAGTCATAGGCACTTTACTAAGTTCACCGAGATTCATTAATGCCTCCGACTACATGAAATTATAAAACTATGTAGGGGATCTTGTTTCCATCTTTTTTCTGCAGGCGGGTTTTTTTCATGCCTGTATTCCCACGGAAACGGGATCTACGTGGGTGAAACCGCGAGGCGTCCGCTAGTACCGTAATAAAATATTTCAGTCTTTTCAATATGACTAAAATAATTGAGGACCAACAAGGGTAGGAAAAATACATTAAGTACCTAAATAAAATCATTTGAAAGGAACTAAGAAAGCGATGAATTAACGCTCATGGTGTTTTGTGGTAATGGTTAATGGATATGCCCCCGTACCATTAGCCAACATGGTCATGTTGGCTAATGGTAAAGCTATTGCATAGTATTTTTATCAACTTAAGAAATTAAAACATATATATATATTTTTAAGTGTTTTTTTTTAATTATAAAAAAACAATGTTTGTTTTTTTTTTTCTTTAAAAAAAAATGTTTTTTTTTTAAATTTAAAAAAAGCAATTAAATTTGTTTTTTTTTTAATTTTTAAAAAATCATTAAAAGTTCTGCTATTCATTGATAGATGGCAAAAGTAAAAAGTATCACCGCTGTGCCCGTCGGAGTGGGGAGCGTGAGATTTTTTCGTTACGGAATTTCTGGATTCGGTCCTCGCGCTCAAGGCCCGCGATAGAAGCTATGCAATAGCTTAAAAACCGGGCAAGAGCATGTCGGACGTTACTACAAAGAAATGCACTAAGTACATAATAAAAAAATATGATTTGATAAAGTACTTCAGCAAAAGAACGTATGTTCATAGCAATTAAGCCCTTTTGTTGAGAAGCAGTTTATCGGCAATAACTCAAAGACGGTTTAAGTATATCCGATCATGTTGAAAATTATTTTGGTTGAAATAACTTATTAAGCGTTAGGTAGTACCTTTATAATTTTTCATATTTTTTGACCTTACCTACGGTTTAAAAGTTAAAGGGTGGGCACACAATTTTTGCAACTTTCGGGGCGATTATTTCCAAAAATTATTCACTTACTCAAAAAAGTTACTTGTCAAATGATGTACCACACGTAGATGTTTGCTGATTCATTTTTTTACATGTATGGAGTGAAATATTTCTAGGGGGGGGGGGGGTACTGACTGCTACAAACAGCATACATTTTATAGATAAAAAACACATAGACGGAGAATAAACCATTACACAAAGGTTTATCCTGGGTGGGCATCGAACCCACGACCTCCTCCCGCTTAGCACTACTAAGCCGTGGGTTCGATCCCCACGTGCCACGCCATATGTATGTCCTTATTTAAGAATATATAAGTATGTTTATCAGTTGTCTGGGTCCCACAGTACATGCTGTGCATAGTTTGGGATCAGATAGCGTTGTGTAAGTTGTCCCAAGATAATATTATATTATTAGTTACAGTTTCAAAGTAAAATGCCTGTGACATACGGACGGACGGACAGACAGACAGACAAACGGACGGACATGACAAAACTATAAGTTTCCATTTTTAAAAAGGCTTTCCATGCATGTGCGCAACCGTATTAATCAATAGGGATTTTTCAGAAATCGTTAAATATGTATGGTATGGAATCCTTCGAGAGTAAATCCGACTCGGAATTGGTCGTTTTTATTGAAACGAGAGATAGAGATTCAAATACTCCCCCCTTCGCCCCTCCCTTCGTCCTCCTTAACACCTAGACTGAGTCTGGCTCCTATCGAAAAATAATCATGGGGTAGGTTACCTACCTGCCTTACCACCTAGGCCTATGGTTGCCAGAACATTAAACCCAAATCTGGAGAAAATAAAGTTTATAAACCGCCTAAGTATCCGAAACCGCCTTACATCGCGCGATGGGGGATGAATGCTAGTCATTTCTCCCGATACCGCCTAAGAACAACATCGCGCGACAGGGTGGACAGAGGGCGGTGCTGTGCGAATCTGGACATCACATAAAACGTCGGGAAAATCCAGGTGATTTTTTACCATCTGGCAACCCTACCTGCCTACGTATAATGTGCATATATATATAAATAAGTATTTTTTTTTTAAAGACGACTCCCGCAGTAGGGTACAAGCCCTGTGTCGCGGGGGACTATACAAACATACAAGTCACGGACACAAAGTACACCCAGACCCGGAACAACAATTTGTGGATCATACAAAGTAGTGTCCCGTGTGGGAATCGACCCACGGCAGCAGTCGGACACACTCCCACTGCGCCACAGAGGCAGTCATAAATAAGTATATTATGTTAGGTATTTTTAAATAGGAACCTACCTACTTATATTATTATGACGTAACATAATATAATTATCTAGTGTTGCGGATTTTTTATGATAATATTGCACATGTGTATGTGTATACAACAATAAAATTATGATAACATGTTTTGTATTAAACGGAAGTCCTAAGTACGTATCACTATACAATGTCTGGAATGTGCCAATTAATATTTGTTTGATAAGTACATAAGTACCTAAATATTTATATGTATCTCCGTGTAACTCCCTTTTGGAGCTCAAATATCCTGAATGAAATACATTTTCTTGACTTGTCTACATCACAAAAGAAACCTCAATCCTCACTACAAAATTTCAGCAATCTAAATCTATAGGTTTGGATGAGTTAGGCCCTTCTTTACACAAAGAAGTATGAGAACGAGCCCAAAAAACCGTGGTGTGATTATGATTATAAATCAATATCGTCACAAGCACCCCACGCTTTTTTACGATAAACTGTTTTTTTTTCTAAATAACCCTATTTTTTTAAATTACAAAAGACTATTTTTAACTTTTTAGTAAGTACAGACAGTTATTTACAAACGTGTTTTTTTAGTTTTATAAACTACTAGCTGACCCGCGCAACTTCGTCTGCGTAAATTTTCCCTTTTTTCTTTTTTCTTCCTTTTTTTTTTACAACATTTTTCATTGCTGCTCCGCTCCTATTGGTCGTAGCGTGATGTTATAACCTATAGCCTTCCTCGATAAATGGACTATCCCACAATAAAATATTTTTTCTATGCGGCCCAGTAGTTCCTGAGATTATCGCGTTCAAACAAACAAACAAACTCTTAGGGGTATGAAAAATAGATGTTGGCCGATTCTCATAGATACCGGATAAGCACAAAAAATTTTTTCGGAGGAGTATGGCAACGAAAACTGTGACACGAGAATTTTATATATTAGTTTTTAATTTTATTTATTTTTTGTTTACTACCCACACCTTACTGTTTCTTAATGTAGGTACTTACCTACTTACAATAATATTGTCTCAATTACGTGTTCATTTTGTTCAAGTTTCTTCGATGTTATGTGAACAACAATGGTTGGTATTTAACAGAAGATTTATAGCTTTATCTGACACGCTGTTAATGTAACAGAGGGCAGCCATAAACTATAATGAGTCTCGGTTCACTCAACTCGGACCAAGTCGTAACAAAGGCGTTTCTCAAACTATCTCTGTCAACATGATCAGTAATTAACTAATTAGGTAGGTTGAATTAATAAATAAAAGATAAATTGAATACAATGCATTATATAGAAAATCCATTGATAAATAATAATCGATATGTAAGTAATTATTTTAATACAAAATTTCTTTAGTTTTTACTGTAACTGTTCTAAATTTAAACTTTTATGAACTTGTATAAATAATATTTTTATATTGTTGAATTATAATTTTGTTAGTATTTTTAATCGATTAAACATAGTTAGGTAATCGTTTTCGTAAGTAATTTTTGGGTCGCATCTCTATGACATGCGCCAAAGTGATATGAACCCGGCCGAGTTACGTTGATCCAACTGTATACTATGTACCTACTCGTAAGTATCTATTTCTTCCGTGGCAGGGTAGGTATTTACTGGATTTACAGAGGGATATTTTTGACTTGCGAAATAACCACAGATAGGTAGTGAAAACTAGACGCCTAGTCTAAATAAAAGAAAACGAATTTCGATCAAAAATGAGATGGTAATATACCCGAAAATAGTCGGACTTTTTAGGGTTCCGTAGCCAAAATAGCAAAACGTAACCCTTATAGATTCGCCATGACCGTCCGTCCGTCCGCACCTTTGCTCAGAGACTGTTAGTGCTAGGATGCTGTAGTTTTGCATGGATGCATATATTACCTACTTACGCCGACAAAGTAAAAGAATAAAATCTTGAAAAAAAATTTTTTTGAGTGTACCTCTCCTATATGTAAAGTGAGGGTGTGATTTTTTTTTCATACCTACCCCATCGTGTGGGGTATTATTAGATAGGTCTTTTAAAAACGTTTAGGGGTTGGAAAGAGCATTTTGTTCAGTCAAGTGTCCCCCCCCCCTGTCAGCTAAATGGTTGATGTTGGATATGTGAAAAAAATCACAGTAGTAGGATATATAGTGAAACTAAAAGCAAAACTATCACAGGACTTTACAAGTTTACGAGTAACAGCTGATCAAGTGAGAAGTAACAAAAATTTCATACAAATTCCATTGAAAAATATTATTAAGTAGATGTAAGTATGAAACAAAAACAACAGAAAACCCACTTCTCGTCGTCCCCACCCCATCCGGATAATATGGCTTACATATTATTCGGATGGGGTGGGGACGACGGAACCCTACATTGTGCGTGGCCCGACATGCACTTGCCCGGTTTTTATTTACTGTTGTATCAGTGACACCCAAATCTTTGTTTGGCATAGATCTGATTGTCATGTCACCCCCCTCCATCCTATTAATGCGGCTTATGAAGTGGTTTTTGATTCATACGTACAACGTTATACCTACTCATTAATAATTCGCAATGGAATTTGTACGAAATTTTGTTACTTCTCATTTGATCAGCTGTTACTCGTAAACTTGTAAAGTCTACTTATGTGTGATAGTTTTCCTTTTAATTTCACTATATGTATATAGGTACTACTGCCGTGATTTTTTTCACATACTCTACATCAACCAATTAGCTGGCAGGGGGCGATTGCTTTACTTTAACAAATATTTGCACTTTAAATATTAATATTTCAGAAACGGATCACTAAATAAAAAAAATGTTTATTCCAACCCTAAACGGTTTTAAAAAACCTATCTAACGATACCCCATACGATGGGGTAGGTGAGAAAAAAAATCACGTCCCCACTTTACTTAAAGGGGAGATAATTACTTTAAAAAAAAAAATTATCAACATTTTATCCTTTCACTTTGTTGGCGTAAATATGTGTCCATGCAGAATTACAGTCTTCTAGCACTAACAGTCTCCGAGCAAAGCTGCGGACGGACGGACGAACGGCCATGGCGAAACTATAAGGGTTCCCTTTTGCCTATACTGTTATGGACTAGCACGACGCTTACCTTCAGGCTCACTACATGCTCGTCTTTTCGAAATAGTAAGTATCTACTTACCTATCGAGATTTGCTCATGTAACAAGCTGTTATCTGCGCCCTGTGACCTGGCGTCTGCCGAACCTACCTGCGCGAGCCACCGCGCCCTTGCGTCTCCCTTTCGTACTTACAGTACCACTGCTTCGTACCCCGACCTTTGTCATAGCCTACCCTTACTGTTATTATCGCGAGAAAACAAAACATTTGTTTTGTAACACAATTACATACTTATATTAGCGCTGATAACCTCATTAACGCCCAAAATCAATTAATTACTCGCATTTTTATCGTGTTATCTAAAACTTCTTAGAATAAGACCTTCATGTTGTGCGTCTGGAATTTAAGACTGTGTTAATTATAACAATGAACATCGACCGATGACTGGCTGCTCGTACGTAAATACACAACATTTTACAGGTCTAAATGCACTGGTCACTACTTTGAATAATTGAATGAAAACAAACAAGAATTGAACTGTACGGCCGATGGAAGTTATGGAGTAAGTAGACGTGATAAGGGCAGGGTACTCACGCCGCTCCTGAACTTGAAGAACAGCGACATGATGCACGTGTCGCGTGTCGCGTGCGGTGCGGAGCTGCGGCGGGCTACGCGCCGAGACTGCCGCGCTCGCGGTCACAACACACGGAGGCGGCAGGATCACCACCTCACAGAGACCAAGACGCAGGCGCGTTGCCACCCGCGCCCTGTCGCCAGCTTCACCAGCATTCACTTGAGAAGGGGTGCCATACGTGACAGAGCTTATCTTAAAGAAACTCTGGAAATCTGTCGAATTATAAGCTATAGTTACACGTTGCGTTTTCAAGACTCGCATCCAGATACTAAACTAACGTATTCCAAAAATATAAGTTAAACAAAGGAAGTTGACGCTCTACAGGGGGAAGGGCCAGGGGGTTTAAGCTCCTCCCGGCGCAACCCCCCCCCCTCAAAGTGTCTGCGTTTTTCTGTGTAAGCTTTCTTACAGTGTTTACCTTGATAAACTGCATAAGTTACTAACGGCCGGTCTCACTATCTAACTATCGATGGATTTGGCTACTAGAGGTAGAATTTTGACATATTTTGTATTAAGCTTACGTCAAAAAAATTGCTCTAGTAGCCAAATCCATCATAAGATAGATTATTGAGACCGGCCGTACGACATTTAGCGAAGTAAACAGCCTGTAATGGTAAGAGCCAATCCTTAGCAGCGTGCTTGGGGTGCCATGTTGGCTTCGAATAAGTCATAATCTCATAATGGGATTTGGATTTTGAAATATTTTCTTTTTGGGAAATGGTTAGTTTACGAGAGGTATATTTTCATCGTGGGAATTGGGATGTGGCTGGAGGCATACCCAGGATTATTCTTCGGGGAAAGGCTTTGGTAATTTGCAGGAGGGGTGGTGTTATATGATACAATTGTCTTAAACATCAGCCAAATGTGTCCTATGTCCACTATTTACGATTTGTGGAGGTTTCATTCAACCACCAAATCCTCCCCTGGGTACGTCCATGGCCGGAAGGCAGCATGTCATACGTTGAACTGCCTAGTGTGAAAGGCGTTACATTTCGAATAAATAGGTAGGTACACTTACACCATACTGCACTTAGTGAAAAACAATTCTTAGGAAATACTCATAAAATTGACATTAACAAACATTACAATTTCCTAATAATTTAAAAATAATTTAAGTACCTCTATATTACTTAAGTGATCTATCTATATAAAACATTGTTATTAAACTGTGTAGATACTTATCAATTATTTCCTTATAATTACGTAGTATGTGGGTAGGTACCTTCCTTGTTTACTACGGAACCCTAACAATGATTAAGTACGAGCAAATAAAAGTTGTTTTCATGGTTCTGGTCATAGTTTAATTATTAAGTTATTTACTTGACCAGAATGTTGAGTAAGTAGGTATCTACCTATAGGTACAGATACTCTAATACGTAAGTGAGTGACTTCATTCGCAACCCACAAGCAATGTGAGTATGTACAACCAACGCTACGCAACGAGCAGTAGATACATAGTCAAGAGATGGCGTGGTTTAGCCGTTTTTAGGGTTCTGTAGCTAAAATGGCAAAATGGAACCCTTATAATTTCGCCATGTCCGTCCGTCCCTCCTCCGTCCGCAGCTTAGCTCAGAGACTGTTGGTGCTAGAAGGCTGTAATTTGCATGCGTATACTTAATATGTTACGCTGACAAAGTGAAAGAATAAAATCTTGAAAAACATTTTTTTGAGGGTACCTCCCCTATATTAAAAAAACTTTTTTAAAAAAAAATGTAAAAACCAACTTCCAAAATAAATATAAGGTAACTATATAATAATATAAGTTACAACAACAAAAAATAAATAAACATTTTGAAGTTGGTGCCTAAAACATAAAACTACATTTCCTGACACCAACTTCAAAATGTTTAATTATTTTTTGTTGTTGTACCTTGTACCTACCTACTCATATTATTTGCTTTTTAGTTACCTTATATTTATTTTGGAAGTCGGTTTTATTTCACACTTTTTAGTGTATTGGTTTGTAGTTAATTTATGTTATAATAGCATAATCCTAACTGCTCATTTCTTTTTCAAAATGTTGCGTTTTGCGACATAAGGCCGTTGATTTTTGGGGAGTTCACCTGATACTAGACCATCAGTTCCATTACACGATTTGACGGAGGCGAAGAATCAGGTATCGAATACGGCACTCAGATCGCAACCCGCAATATTTATTATTGTGTTGTCTTCATCATCAGTTCCATTTCACTCAATGGTGTTTTTTAAGAGTAAATGCACGAATTACAAGAAAATATAAACAACTTACTATAGGTGTGCCTTTAAAATTTGAAGAGTTCCCTTAATTTCTCAAGATCTCATCCTCACATCCGAACTTTGAATGGGACCAATCTGGAAGTATACCCTTTCAAACACAAAAATAATTTTTCAAATCGATCCAGCCGCAAAGTAATCGGATAATAAACATTTAAAAAATACAGTCGAATTGAGAACCTCCTCCTTTTTGAAGTCGGTTGATAGGGAATAAGAATAATAAACATCTTCGGACTCTCACATAACGTCATCTGATCCCAAACTAATCAGAGCTTGTATTATGGCAACCAGAGAGCTGTTATACATACATAAATATTTCTAAATACCATACATATTATAGATTAATTACATCCAGACCCAGAATACCATCGTGCTCATCAGACAAGTTTTATCTAGGGTCCTTCTTCACGTTATTTTTTTCCATTATCGCGGCAAGCCCGTGCGAACTGTCAAAATCTTGTCATAATGGTAAATAGAGAGCTGCGTTTAGAAATGTATCAACGCGCATGCCCGGCGGATAACTTTAAGCGCACCGCGCATGCGACCCTGGGTAGGGATCGAACCACTAGACCAACAGCCATTTTTTTTCTTACCCAACCCATCGTGTTGGGTGTAATTAGATAGGTCTTTTAAAAACATTTAGGGGTCGCAAAGAGTATTTTTAATTTAGGGATCCGTTTGTGAAATATTAAGCTTTAAAGTGAAAATTTTTGTTAGAGTCAAGCGTGTCCCCCCTGCCAGCTAAATGGTTGATGTTGGGTATGTGTAAACATTCACGATAGTAAAGCTTACGAGTAACACTGTATTGATCAATGAGAAGTAACAAAATTTTCATACAAATTCCATTGAAAATTCGCCCGACGTGAACTTCCTGTTTTTTATATAAAAGCGTGTTTTTACCTTAGCTATAATTTTTTTTATCCGAAACCGGGGCTTTTTACCTGAAAATTGTTCTTTAGCTGTTGGCCTCTTGATGATAGTGGCATTTGCATTTAGACCACATTCAGCGTTGAGCGTACCTGTGAACATCTAGTCGAAGCCATCTCCATTGAAAGCGTATTCTATGCATATTTCTCGCGGTGCGCAGGCGTGTCAATATTGATCGCGAGTCTATTTTTTCATCCGCGGCCCAGTCACAGCTCGAGAGGTATCTATGAGAAAAATTTAGTTAGTTCCTGTCTGCACCCCGATCTACACAACGGAAGTGAAGTATTTCAAAATGTTACATGGACGAGCCAGTTTCTTGTTTTGAAGTAATCGTTAATATCTGAGAATATTCGAGAAGTCGTGGAGCGCCTGAAAAGCTGTGGTAAAGATGGGAGCTCGTGCATGGGCATGGTGGGTGGCGCTGCTGGCAGGCGTGGCGGTCGCGCGTGAGCTGGACCCTGCCGCATGTGCTGCGCGCTTCGACGTGCAGCGGGACAAGATTATACGCACTGAAGAGTCTCGCGAGATGGGCGCGAGATACCTCTCCGAGCTCGACGTCGGGGCCAGACATGAATGCCTGCGCCTTTGTTGCGAGACTGATGCCTGCGATGTCTTTGTCTACGAGGAGAAGGTAACTACTTCACCAAATCAATGGTTCATGACACATAGCTGTAGTTACACTAGTCATATGAATAGAGAGATGGGAATGGGATTAACATTACAGAGGCTGAGTGATGAAACTTTATAGAAGCCATTTTGGTTTTCTCACTAAGATGACGTTCATTTCATTTTTGTCTTGTCTAGGTGTTGTACCTATCTATAGTTATGTAACTATTCAATGGGATGGGTACCCGGCAGACAAAGGTGGCGCCCCGCGGTGTTATCAGTGCCGTGGCCATTTTGATTCACCTGCGCGCATCGGCTATTTATCGTTATGGCGCAATGTAACAAGTAATCGATAATTTAGTACTTGCGCGAGTGAGGTCCTAGCCTAGATCGAGCTCGAGAACTTAGTATTCTGTGAAAACCTAGAACTGGTCTGTTTAAACAAGTAAAAAAGGCAACAGTTTTAAAACAAAGAACCGTACAAAAGATAGTTATAAAATGCTGAACCTAGTTATACCAACTAAAGAATGTGAAGATATTTTATAACTTAGTGAGAATGGACGCCATTTTGTGAATCGATCTCGATGACCTAGTGACCTCTATCTAGTATCTCGTTAGCTCTTTGTCACTGAGGACTACGCAGTTTAATGTTCTCTTTGTTCATCTACTTTTGATTCAAGAAGTTAAAGAGAGCTGTATGCTCGACAGGGTCCTGGCAGCTGTTATTTGTTCAACTGCGGCCCACCAGAAGACTTTAGGTGCAAATTCACGGCACACAGCAATTTCAGCAGCGGCGTCCTCGCGCTGAGCCGGCGTCTCGCTGAGCTGCAGGATCAGGAGCGGCTCGCGCATCATGAGCAGGAGCTCGCCAACTTAAGGTGACTTTACCTATTTTGATTTTACCATCGTCTGTTCCTTTTCGGTCCTTTTGTTATTGTAGTAGGCTTGTGTTAACATAGTACCAGTCTATAATATCTACCAATTCTACTTGTGTGTCCAGAAGTGCAACTAGCAGTACGCCGAGCACCACCACAGTGACGACGCCTGCGCCTGCACCGCCACCACGAGCGACACCACCTCTCAACGTAGACCGACCACCAAGTAAGTGACTAGGTACCTGCAGACTATGTACATGACTGCAGACAATTTCCGTCTCATCATCAAGAGCTTAGTGGCAGGACAACATTGATTAACCTCCTTGATCTGTCAACTTGGATTTTACTGCCATGACTCAGTGATATCTCGCCTCTAAAGCACACGGCAGCTTAAATGGACTTCAGCAGCAAAGGATGCTAGACTTGTCGTTGTTACCGTTGGGCGAGGCAGGGCTATATGCAATGGCAATGATCTCAGCCACCTGAGGGTTTGCTTCAATTAAACGTTAGCGTCGAACATGACGTTTAAATTAAAACTAAAGTCGGTTTGCAAAACAAAAAGATGTTGCACAAAGACATAAATTAATATTGTGTTCGGTGTGAGTAGACTCGTTGATAGCTTAGATATTGATGCGTCATTAGCGGGTGGTATTGTAGGCACGTGGCCGAACGGGGCGGCGGCGCTGGCGTCTGGGGTCATCGCTCCTCGCCCTCGATCACATGTGTTGACACGCTCGCGCGGAGTCTTCACCTCGGCACCAGGCCGCAGTTAGAGCACCAGTTTGTTTATTATCGCGACCCACTTTTAAGAATTCGAAAGGATGTTAGTGTGAGTGATATTGATGAGTTTTAAGAGGCCCATTGTAGGTATAAACCTACCGGCAGAGTTTTACCTACAGTTTCTCGACGTGAGAATAGCAATCCAGTATGCGTGAAGCGTCGTTTTCGGCACTACACACCAAATCTTTCGTTTTGTTTACCTAAATTTTGTTTGGGTTATATCTACCACCGATAATGTAATACTATACTACTTAGTACGAATCAATTAATTGACCTGCCTACTACATTTTCAAAGAACCTACTGCTTTGGTGTGCTCCTGAGATGACCTAAAACTGTGAATTACATTGGCAATACTCGCGTGTCACATGGCTTAATCACGACCACTCTCAATAAGTTCGGCCGAGCGTATCGTCACGCACTTAACACGCAGAATGAACTCGCAAAAACATCTGGGTAACGGTGAATCTGCGCGCGTCATAATCACTGTTACCTACTTAGTTTATTAGACACAGAACAATAATTTGAATACCTAAATGAAAATGAAATAAAATTATTACCATTTTAAAATCAAATATATTTTCTCGGTAAAACGACATCAATGATTTTTTTAAATGTCTATAAACTTGATGCTGTATGGCGGTAATTTCAAGGGTGGGGCTGGGTGAAGCTCGTTTTGACAGTGGTAGGTGAAATCCACATGCTGTTTAGGAAGTTAAGGACTAATATTCTTTATGTCGTGCAGCAAGTCACTGCAGTCGCTATCAGTTCGAGTGCCGACACGGGAAGGAATGCATCGCGGTGTACAACGCTTGTGATGGAGTGGCGCAATGTGCAGACGGCAGTGACGAGGCGCCGGAGCTGGACTGTCCCCCTCCGCCGCCTCCTCGAGTGCCCCCCGCCCCCGCGCCTCATCCCGCACCACCTCTAAGAACTTCACCTCCTCCAACTACGCTACTGAAACCAGTGCAGCAGGTTGGTAAACATTTGAGAGAAATATTATTTTCGTCCAACTGATTAAATTGAAGAATTTTTCGCATAGATAGGCAAATTTATTGGCGCACTGTTTAACTAAGCTTTCCTTAGTATTATTCTCTAATCTACCTACTTACTTACACATTGAAGTAAAATATACCTAAATTCGACGCTGGTGAGATATGGTATCAGGCAATTGTACCTATCGTCACGTCAGGATTCAAAAGTTATCATGGGCGCACAAATATAATGCTCTTTGAACGTTATCTAATACGTCAATGTTCACAAGGGGCTCTTATCATTGTGTGCAGGAGGGCATGGAGGCGGGTGTTGGTGGCGATGGGCTGGTGGTGGCCGACAGCGGCGCGCTCTCCGACCGCTGGCCGCACCGCCTCGCGCAGGCACAGCCGCAGCTTCGATACAACGGTATGCACTCCTAAAAATCCTTTCTAAGGCCACTCTTCGTGACAGATGAGAGCGAGTTCTAGATCGGTAACATGTTGCCATGTTTCTAGATGGTGCCAGTTCTCACATCTTCAGCCACAAGGGGGGTTTGCTGCAGGAGCCGGAGGGAAGCGTGCAGTTCCCGCCGTTCGAGACCCCCTGGCCACGACGTGCCTGGCCCGCGCAGCCGCCGCCGCCCGGTAACGTAGGACGTTCCGGCCACTCGCAGCGAAGACGGGATCCCACTGCCGTAACTAGTATTAGCTAAGCGTTATAATAAGAAGCTGTGCGCTATTGCGAATAATTCTCGACGAGATAGTCGAGTGGCGTGTGTGTTGCGGCTGACAGAGCAGACGGCTATATTGAAGGCTGGTTTTAGGAATGGAGGGAATGTCCGGGGAGCGCGGGTGGTCGGGCGGGTACTCGCGCGTGGACTGGCCCGAGCCGGACCCGCGCAGAGCCTGGCCTGTGCCGCCACCTCGCGCCGAACAGGTATCGTATTTCAACTTTAATATTGACGGGTGAATAAATTATTCAGCTTCATGACCATTATTCTTTTTTCGATGAAATCTTACTTACTCTACTTATATAATTTTTCGATTTAACAGGAAATACCGGTTTATATCCCTCCGAAGACGATGCCAGAAATACCGGTAGAGTACTCCAGTCAACAGCAAACGTTACGCGACAGTCCCAAGAAGGGCTTCGAGCTTCTAAAGAAAGAGAGCACCGATCTGCCTCCTCACATAGACAACAACGAGATAGACCAGCGCGAGGAAGTCAAGCCCCCTGCGGTTGGGAATACTACTAAGAAAAAACTTGTGAAAGAAAAAGTGAGTC
Source organism: Herminia tarsipennalis (assembly GCA_945859575.2). NCBI lineage: Eukaryota > Metazoa > Arthropoda > Insecta > Lepidoptera > Erebidae > Herminia > Herminia tarsipennalis. The sequence goes on along the minus strand of OX243834.2, from coordinate 22,127,267 downwards.
GCGTGAATAGAATAAAACGATTGGTATGGGTCATAGTCGCCGTAATGCTGTAGGTATCTTACAATTACCAATAATAATCTAAGTTTTAATTTGTTCGTGCAGACAGTGCAAGTGAAAAAACCGTCGGATGAGAGCGTGGAGAAGAAACCGATGTCGTTGGAGGCGGCTCATCAGCACTATGCGAGTCTAGACGACCACGACGGACTTAGTGATCATCCCCCTGCCGCCATGATGCTACTAGCCATCGGTAATAACTTTTTACAAACAACATATTTCCATAAAATATAAAATACAGCAGTCCAAATCAAGGAGTCATGGCCTCGCCTAGGCTGGACGTAAGTCCATATAAAACCAAATGTTTTGCAGGCTGACATCATTGTACAACTATTAAATCCCCCTTGATCAGTTAAACATTTACTGTTCTATCAAACCTGCAGGTATGGTTTTGTCAACGCTGCTGGCGATCATGCTCGGATGCAAAGCGCGCGCGGCTCGTCGCCGTCACCGCCGCGGGAAGTCGCCCTTCGCGCACGACGCGGACTATCTAGTCAACGGCATGTACCTTTGAAAAACCAACAAGCGACGGGGAAGAGAAGAAACCGAAGACAACGACCAGCTCGTTTACACGGAGAGTTTTGTGACGATTAAAGACATTCCACGGTTTCTGTGTAAATTATATATGGTCAATCTGTGACACACCAGGGTAAGTCAAGGGCCAACATTGCAAAACCACGTTGGACCAGCATTTTAAGTCTGTTAGTCTGACGTGTGCGAATTTGCGAAAGCACCGATTGCAGGACATGGCTTTGACTTACCAACTAGTGAACGATGGAACTAAGTAGAAATGATCAGTAATCTATTCAGTTCCATCGCCGAGGGAACATATTTTTGATGACACTAAATATTTTTATCAATTACATTTTACATAATGATAATATAGATATGATCTGTAAACCTTAATAGCAAATGGACGCAACATGTGTTCAGATACCGGCAAAGATCTTGACAAGTGCGGGGCATAAAGATGAGTGGGTGACTATGAACTTTAAGTAGTAGTCCAAGAGAGGAGCGCCAAAAAATGCAACTAGGTACCTACTTTATAAAGGCTGATTTTTTTATATTACGTCACATTAATGGAAAAATTAAATAATCCTTTGATCACTCAGCAGGGTTCCTTAGCGTTTGGCGCAGAAGCAGGTTATTTTTTTTCGAATGAACTAAATATATGGTGAAACAGCTTTCTAAAATTAAAAAAATAGTTTTCTTGTAGTACCTATATTAATTCAAAATAAGTTTTACGTTGGTCAGTCATGCAAAATTTTGTAACCAGTGCTCGATCTGGGCGTGCTATCGAATGCGTGATATGAAATTTAGTATATCAGGTGTAGAATATCAAATTCACACAATTAGTCAATTAGTATAACTCTGTAACAGACAGATGCTGTCAGTAGCCGATTAAAGTCTCGTACGCCAAACGCTAAGGAATCCAGTTGACTGACGGAAGGATATTTTTTTAATCCACAAATGTGACGTAATATCAAAAATCAATCTTTATAAAATGCTTGCATTTTTTGGCGCTCTCCTCCCGGTCTATAGCGTTCGATTGCGCGTGATAGTTTCATCAATCCACCGAATAAGTTTAGGTACATTTAATGCAGCCAGTCTTTATAATTCGCACTACGTCCAGGAGGCCTACTGAAACCCGAACATCAATTCAATCCACTCGTTCCCAAAATTCGTCTATGAGTTCGTACATCTTGTGCTTCTCCAAAAAATAATAAGTAGATAATGGTTACTTATATATAATAGCCCCCGTAAACTTAAGATATTTAAGACTACGAAAGTTTATGAATTTCGTTTCAAAGAAAGAGAGTATAGGCCACGGACCTTTTTGTTTCACTCTGATGCTACAATATTTCACTACGCCAGCTTGGTCAAGATTTTTGCTTAAGTCTATAAGTTAAAGAAATCTACCTATCATTATTTGAAATCCAGCACCGTGAACCTACTTAGGTACGCACTTTCGAACAAGGGATATGTCTAGCAATTTTCAGTAACAGACCAGCATCTGGAATAAATAAGTTATATATCTACCTAGGTACCTACAATAGGGGCATCTGATTTTGATTAATCTGCCGACTATCAAAAGTGATCAAGAATTTGAGACAGAGAAGGTAGACGTACCTACTTATTGCACGTCTTAGATTTTTCATAATTTTTTGATGTCTTTGGCAAAGGACGATCTATAGATACGTGACGTAGTGGATGAAGGAAAACCTGGATAGAGTAGATAGGTGCCCCTACTATTTGACCTAATATAAAAATGATTCACTAACTGGACAGATATACAAGGGATGCTATGTATATAATCTTGATGTTCGAGAATGCGTACCTGCGCCATGTAGCCGTGTTAGCAATACCTTCTATTTAAGTAATTATATTTACTTAACTACCTACTATATTTTAATTTGTTCAACATACAATAAAAGTAATACCTACTGTTGTGGTTTAGTTTGATTAATTTTCCTATAGTCCATTGAAATGTTAATTTTTTTAGGCCTTACCTTGCGTTTTTTAGAGGACGCCATTTATTTTTTGATGGGTCAGTGTAAAGCTAAAACCAAGTTTGTGGGATTGCCCTTGTCCCACGGCCGCCATCTTGAAAATAGGGGTTGAAATGATTTTTACAATATATCTCATAAACTATTTATCTGATAAAAATTGTTAGCATTTTTGTTGCAAATTAAATTCTCTACAACATTGGTCCAGTAACATTTTGTCGTAGAAAGTAGTGAAAATGTTCAGAAGTTCGAGAAATAAATTTATATTTTTCGATATAACTTTTTTTTTATCATTTTACGATAAAATTATATCAGACCATTTTTGTAGCTCGTTTTTTAAGGAACAATTTTTAAAAGCAACATTTTTTCATTAAGTCAATAGCTAAGGTTTTACAGCGCTCCGAAGTGAGTACGGCCATCAATTTAAAATTATTTTAAAAATCAATAATTGTAAAATTCTGTAATGGAGTGGAGAAGAGTCAATAATTAATTATTAATAATATTACAAAAATAATAATTAAAAGAATAAAAGACTTGACGTTTTCCAACCACCGGAACAGGCATGGCGCCATAGACCACATCCACACAGTGCAGCAGATTATACAAAAGAGCCAAGAGTATCAGCCCCTGTGTCTAGCATTCATGTCTAGCGACTATGAGAAGGCCTTTGACTCGATTGAAATCTGGTCCGTTCTGGAGTCCCTGCAGCGATGCCGAGTAGATTGGCGATACATCCAAGTGATGAGATGTCTCTACGAAGCCGCCAACATGTCCGTCCAAGTACAGAATCAGCAAACAAAATCTATACCATTGCATCGAGGAGTGAGGCAAGCGGACGTTATTTCCCCGAAACTGTTCACAAATGCAATGGAGGATATGTTCAAGACGCTGCACTGGAGAGTCATCAATGGTGAATACATCTCTCACCTGCGATTTGCAGAAGACATCGTCATCATGGCAGAAACGCTGCAGGACCTACAACAGATGCTGAATGACCTGGCTAACTTCTCTGTACGCATCGGCCTACGGATGAACTTGGATAAAACCAAGGTCATGTTCAATGAACATGTACTACCGGAACCGATAGCGGTGCACGGCGCCGTTCTCGAAGTTATTCAAAAATATGTGTACCTCGGGCAGTCATTGCAGTTAGGTAGAAACAACTTCGAGGACGAGGTGAACAGGAGAATTCGGTTGGGTTGGGCAGCGTTTGGGAAGCGCCAAGTCTTCTCATCGTCGATCCCACAATGCCTTAAGACTAAAGTCTTCAATCAGTGCGTCCTACCCGTCATGACATACGGAGCCGAAACGTGGACACTGACGGTACGGCTGGTCCACAAGTTCAAAGTCGCTCAGCAGGCTATGGAAAGGGCTATGCTCGGAGTTTCTCTTAGGGACAAAATCAGAAATGAGGTGATGCGGCAGAGAACCTAAGTTATCGACATAGCCTACAGGATTAGCAAGCTGAAGTGGCAGTGGGCCGAAGAACCGACAACCGTTGGGGTAAACGAGTTCATGAGTGGAGACCGCGTCTCGGCAAACGTAGTGTTAGTTCATTTGCAACAAAAATGCTAACAATTTTTTTTTATCAGATAAATAGTTTATGAGATATATCGTAAAAACCATTTCAACTCCTATTTTCAAGATGGCGGCCGTGCGACAAGGGTGGCGACCCCACAAACTTGGTTTTAGCTTTACACTGACACTACACATCAAAAAAATAAAATTGCGTCCTCTAAAAAACGCAACCCCAAATGTAACTTTTCAATGGACTACTACAAAAATGCGCTCAACGAGACTTGCTTATCTACTTTTGGCGCTTAACAATTTGTACTTGTTCAATTGAAACACATGCTGAATCTATTTATACTACATTATGTAACTAGATTCGACTTGAACTTGTAGAAATCACAATTCACAACACTCAAGTTGATTTAACATGACCTCTGTTAAAGGTAAGTTAAGGGCATTCAAATTTGAGGAAAAGGATATAGAAACCTACTTATTTACCCTATCTTTCTCATATTAAGTAAAATAGGTCTCTCTTACATAGGTTGTTATTGACGAGGGAGCAAGCCCCATCCACTTTTTCCTATGCCCATGTTTAAAAGATGACGAGCACAGTTGCAGGTGTTAGCAAATCTACAATAACACACACCATTTGATCAACACTTTAATAATCACAAGGACAGGGCCGCATTTGTAGGTGTGGAGGCCTTGGGGCAACAAAGGAGCGAAGGCCACTAATTATATATGACAAGAACTTCTTCGATTTCAGAATATCCATCAATGATCCTTGTGGCGGCACCTTTATATGACCAGCGAGTATCACTAAGATTTTTTAAAACATAGGACTGTCTGTTTATATTCTCTGATATTTTTTCAGTCAGAATTTGGTATCATTGTGTTTTTGCTAGTAAAATAATACATACGTTATACATTCCGTTCGAAATCAAAGAATTGAACAGCAGATGCAAAAGAGTTAGTAGCTGTCTTTCTAACTTAACTAAGTTATGTGAGTGACCACAACATGATACAAACGCTGATAAATGACTTTTTTGCAAAATTTAAGCTTGCATCCCTTTGTATTTGCCACTCATATTTGCAGCATTGTCATACAATTGACCACGGCAATCAAGGATATCAATTTGATGGTCACCTAAAAATGTTATTAAAGCTTTTGCTATGGCTTCGCCAGTATGGTCACAGTTTAGTAAGAAATCGTTCGTATCCAACCTTCAATGTATCGAACAACTATAGTAAGTAGATCGATATGAAATTCGTCGGGAGTAGAGTCCACTGAAACTGTACTTTGAATTTTTAATCCTTGCTACAATTTTATTAAGTACTTGATCACCCATGGAATTTATCAGTTCTTCGCAAATCGTGGAGAAAAGTTAATTGACACGACCGCTCCCTTTGTTTGCATGCTGTTGTAAATAAGCCGCCATGGTTGGTTCGTACTCGGCCAGCAATTCCAAAATACCCAGAAAATGACCGTTTCTCGGTGATCCAATCATTTTATTGTCTCCTCGGAAGGCTAATCCGGGTTCAGCAATAAATTTAATCGTACTGACAAGCATTCTAAGAATTTTTCAACATTATTAAATTTGTTGTGCCTCTTGTAGCTTTTGGTGGATACGCCCTGTGACTTCTCCCCGCTGCACTAAACTCATTACTGTCTTTAAATAAGTCTTCAAAATCTCATGCCTGTATAGGCATACAGATGCATGCTTCCAGCCACTGAAACCTTCTCCACTTAGCCTCGTTTTTTGAGTAGACATTAATTTACATGAATAGAAATAAATTTTCCCGTAGTTGGAAAAAACAAAACCAGAATAATGCGGCTTAAGAAGTGGGTTTTTTATTGCTTTTGTTTTATCGTTGCTTTGGTCTAAGCCTGGCTGCACTACTGATACCTCGACCATCGGACGATGAATCGTCAGATGTCGCTTTACTATAAAAACTCACGTAAAAATGTCGTTGCTTCGTGACATACAATACTATTTAAATCTAGACTTTTGTAAGTAAAGATTCTGCGTGACGAATAAAGGCCATACTTTTCTTCCTTTTGATAGCATAATTAATATTTAATATTTAATCATTCGTTACAAGTATTTTGGCCAATATTTAAGCACATATAGTTTTTACCTTTGTTGTAAGTGGATGCTCCTATACTATAATGTACCCACTAAGGCTGATTTCGCTTTATCTCATGTTTCAACTTTTTGATAATACAATTTGCATGAGTCCTTTAACATGGTGTATAGTATATTAGTCGCAGCACCTTACCCCCATATCAAGTTTATAAACATTCAAACATTGTAAAATTGGCAATTTGAAAAGAGTGGCCGCGAGTTTTTATTGCCACGTTCTTTTCTCCGGCTTTACCTATTGTTTGCGAACTTGGCATTACATGTACATGTAGAATCCCGACGTATCACAAGAGTTGTTTTGCATCCTAAGTGAATAAAGAATTTTGTTTTTTTTTTAATTTATACTAATATTAAAAAGCTGAAGAGTTTGGTTGTTTTTTACGCGATAATTTCAGGAAATACTGAGTCGATTTTTTTTTTTACTGTTACTGCTGGTAGCCCATTTATCGAAGAAAGCTATAGGCTACGACCATGCAACATCACGCTACGACCAATAGGAGCAGAGCAGGAATGAAAAAAAAAAAATGTTTCACCGCCAGCGCATTAGTGCCGCGGAGACGAACGAACGACTTGACGAGGCGATACAAAGCCTCAAGGACTAAGCAAGCCTCAGCAAAGTAAGTATATTTGAATACTTGAGCATTGTGGCAAAAATAAAAAGTGTAAATAAAAGACATCAATACCTATTGTTGCTAACTTGTTAAACCGAATTTTCCCAATTCCACTAAGCGATTATTTCATTTTGAGCAAACGTTTATTAGTTTTCCTGATATGCATTTAAGATCATGGTCCCTCGCTCAGGTGTTTTATTAATTGACTGTGTGAACGAACGTTTCATCGATCAGAGCTAGTGTTGGAATAAACGTGCTGATAATATGCATGGTGGTACCTATAACCTATAATGCAAGCTCATAATTGCTTTAAGTAGATATACTCAATTATAATAAGTGTATAAAATGGGAGTCAATGGTCTGCAGCCCGATGCATAAGAGGTGGCTTAAATATTTAAACAACGTGTTATAACTGCATTAGCCTATCCACGGCTGACATTTGTTCACCCTTTCGGCCGTGTAAACTGGAGTCTATCTTTGTTTGAAACCAGGAAGTCTATAATATTGTCTATGCATCTGATCCTCCTGTGGTGAGAAAGATGGGAGCTCGAACATGGGCGTGGCGTTTGCGAGTGAGCTGGACCCTGCCGCATGTACTGCGCGCTTCGACGTGCAGCGGGACAAGATCATACGCACTGAAGTCTCGCGAGATGGGCGCGAGATACCTCTCCGAGCTTGACGTCGGCGCTAGACATGAATGCCTGCGCCTTTGTTGCGAGACTGATGCCTGCGATGTCTTTGTCTACGAGGAGAAGGTAACTACTTCACCAAATCAATGGTTCACGACACATAGCTGTAGTTACTAGTAAACAAAACACTAGTCACTCGGACAGAGATATAGGATTAACGTTATAGAGGCTCAGTGATGAAAGTTTATAGTAGCCATTTTCGTTTTCTCGCTTTTTTTAATTATTTCATTTTTTTCTAGGTGTTGTACCTATCTATAGATATTATTATGTAATTATTCAATGGTAAGGGATTCTTGGATTTATCAGGTTGCATTGTAGGTATCACGCAGAGGAAAGATGGCGCCCCGCGGTGACGTGGCCATTTTGGTTCACCTGCGCGCATCGGCTATTTATCGTTATGGCGCAATGTAACAAGTAATCGATAATTTAGTACTTGCGCGAGTGAGGTCCTAGCCTAGATCGAGCTCGAGACCTCAGTATTCTGTGAAACCTAGAACTGGTCTGATTAAACAAGTAAAAATAGCAACAGTTTTAAAACAAAGAACCGCACAAAAGATAGTCAGTGCCTGCTATAAAATGCCGAGCAAAGCCATACCAACTTAAGAATGTGAAGATATTTTTTATCTTAGCAGTATATTTTTTAACTTAGCAGTGAGAATGGACGCCATTTTGTGAATCGATCTCGATGACCTAGTGACCTATAGTACCTCGTTAGTTCTTTGTCTCTGAGTACTGCGCAGTTAGATGTCCTCTTTGTTCATCTGCAAGTTCAACTGTGGCCTACCGGAAGACTTTAGGTGGAGGAAGGAGGAGCTTGCCAACTTAAGGTGATCTATTTTTTCGGTCCTTTAGTTATTGTAGTAGGCTTGTGTTAACATCGTACCAGTCTATAATATCTACCAATTCTACTTGTGTATCCAGAAGTGCAACGCTACTAGCAGTACGCCGAGCACCACCATGGTGACGACGCCTGCGCCCGCACCGCCACCACGAGCGACCCCGCCACTCAACGTCGACCGACCACCAAGTAAGTGACTAGGTACCTACAGACTAGGTACTAGGACTACATGATCCTGTACCTTGTATCCTAAAAAAATTCCGTCTATCATCAAGAGTCTAGAAGACGCTTAAAGCACACAGCTTAAATGGACTTTAACAGCAAAGGATGCTGGACTTGTCGTTGTTACCGTTGGGCGAGGCATAGCTAAGTATATGGGACAATAATCTCAGCCACCTGAGGGTTTGCTTCAATTAAACGTTAGCGTCGAACATGACATTTAAATTAAAACTAAAGTCGGTTTGAAAAACAAAAAGATGTTGAACGAAGGCATAAATTAATATTGTGTTGCGTGTAAGTAAACTCGTTGATAGCTTAGATATTGATGCGTCATTAGCGGGTGGTATTGTAGGCATGTGCATTTCGTTTTGTTTATGCTATACGTATTAATTAATTGCCTGCCTACTACATTTTCAAAGAATCTGTCGCTTTGGTGTTCTCCTGAGATGACGTAAAACTGTAAATTACATTGGCAATACTCGCGTGTCACATGGGTTAATCACGACCACTCTCAATAAGTTCGGCCGAGCGTATCGTCACTTAGAAGTTTGCGTACGCACATAACACGCACAATGAGCTCGCAAAAACATCTGGGTAACGGTGAATCTGCGCGCGTCATAATCACTGTTACCTACTTAGTTTATTAGACACTCTGAACAATAATTTGAATACCTAAATTTAATCATTTTAAAATTAAATCAAATATATTTTCTTGGTAAAGCGACAACAATAATTTTTTTAAATGTTTTTAAACTTGATGCTGCCTGGTGGTAATTTTTAGGGGTGAAGCTCGTTTTGACAGTGGCAGGTGAAACCCACATGCTATTAAGGAAAAACAAGATTAATATTCTTTATTTCGTGCAGCAAGTCAATGCAGTCGCACCTCAAATGCCCCTCGCACCCGCGGCTATCGCAGCACCACCTCTAAGAACTTCACCTCCTCTAACTACGCTACTGAAACCGGTGAAGCTGGTTGGTATCCATTTGAGAGAATAAATCGAAGAATTTATCGCATAGATAGGCAAAGTTATTGGCGCACTGTTTTACTAAGCTTTCCTTAGTATTATTCTCTAATCTACCTACTTACTTACACATTGAAGTAAAATATACCTAAATTCGACGCTGGTCAGATACCTATGGTATCAGGCAATTGTACCTATCGTCACGTCAGGATTCAAAAGTTATCATGGGCGCACAAATATAATGCTCTTTGAACGTTATCTAATACGTCAATGTTTACAAGGGGCTCTTATCATTGTGTGCAGGAGGGCATGGAGGCGGGTGCTGGTGGCGATGGGCTGGTGGTGGCCGACAGCGGAGCGCTCTCCGACCGCTGGCCGCACCGCCTCGCGCAGGCACAGCCGCAGCTTCGATACAACGGTAAGCACTTCTAAAAATCCTTTCTAAGGCCACTCTTCGTAATAGATGAGAGTGAGTTCTAGATCGGTAACATGTTGCCATGTTTCCAGATGGTGCCAGTTCTCACATCTTCAGCCACAAGGGGGGTTTGCTGCAGGAGCCGGAAGGAAGCGTGCAGTTCCCGCCGTTCGAGACCCCCTGGCTACGACGTGCCTGGCCCGCGCAGCCGCCGCCGCCCGGCAACGTAGGAGGTTCCGGCCACTCGCAGCGAAGACGGGATCCCACCGCTGTAACTAGTATCAGCTAAGCGTTTTAATAATAAGCTGTGCGCATTATTGCGAATAATTCTCGACGAGATAGTCGAGTGGCGTGTGTGTTGCGGCTGACAGAGCAGACGGCTATATTGAAGGCTGGTTTTAGGAATGGAGGGAATGTCCGGGGAGCGCGGGTGGTCGGGCGGGTACTCGCGCGTGGACTGGCCCGAGTCGGACCCGCGCCGAGCCTGCCCTGTGCCGTCATCTCGCGCCGAACAGGTATCGTAATTGAAATTTAATATTGATGGGTGAATAAATTATTCAGCTTCATGACCACTTTTTTTTATTCGATGAAATCTCATCAAAGCCATATGCAATAGGTACTCTACTTATATAATTATTCGATTTAACAGGACATACCGGTTTATATCCCTCCGAAGACGATGCCAGAAATTCCGGTAGAGTACCCCAGTTAACAGCAGACGTTGCAGACCTGCTAAAGAAAGAAAGCACACATTTGCCTCCTCACATAGACAACAACGAGATAGACCAGCGCGAGGAAGTCAAGCCCCCTGCGGTTTGGAATACTTCTAAGAAAAAACTCGTGAGAGAAAAAGTGAGTCTCGTGAATAGAATAAAACGATTGGTATGGGTCATAGTCACCGTAATGCTGTAGGTATCTTACAATAACAAATAATAATCTAAATTTTAATCCGTTCGTGCAGACAGGGCAAGTGAAAAAACCGTCGGATGAGAGCGTGGAGAAGAAACCGATGTCGTTGGAGGCGGCTCATCAGCACTATGCGAGTCTAGACGACCACGACGGACTTAGTGATCATCCCCCTGCCGCCATGATGCTACTAGCCATCGGTAATAACTTTTTACAAACAACATATTTCTGCTGAACGTAAGTCCATATAAAACCAGATGTTTGGCAGGCTGACATCACTGTATAACAATTGATTCCCCCTTGATAAAGTAAACATTTACAGTTCGATCAAACCTGCAGGTAAAATTTTGTCAACGCTGCTGGCGATCATGCTCGGATGCAAAGCGCGCGCGGCCTGTGACCGTCACCGCCGCGGTAAGTCGCCCTTCGCGCACGACGCGGGCTATCTAGTCAACGGCATGTACCTTTGTAAAGACAACAAGCGACGGGGAAGAGAAGAAACCGAAGACAACGACCAGCTCGTTTACACGGAGAGTTTTGTGACGATTAAAGACATTCCACGGTTTCTGTGTAAATTACATATGGTCAATCTGTGACACACCAGGGCAAGTCAAGGGCCAACATTGCAAAACCACGTTGGATCAGCATTTCAAGTTTGTTAGTCAAACGTGTGCGAATTTGTGAAAGCATCGATTGGAAGACATGACTTTGACTTACCATCTAGTGAACGATGGAACTAAGTAGAGTATATATGAGATGATCAGTAATCTACTTATTCAGTTCCATCGCCGAGTGAACATACCTACTTTTGATGAATTACTGCCTACCATGCATGTGTCACTTCAACACTACGGTATGATGTGGTGTAATTTATTGGGCCACTTCCATCAATACGGAAACAGCCTTCAAAGCTCAAAAGAGGTGTATCAGAGCCATGTGCGGTATACAAAGCACTGACTCTCGCAAACCATTTTTAAAAAATTTATGCATATTATCGTTACCCTGCTTATAGGAACATATAGGAAGTAGCTATATTTATTAAAAGTAGTTTCCATCTATTTGAAATCTTAAATAGCCTTCGGAATAGGAATAAGATACGTTGTAGACCTCATAAGAAAACAATCTACAGCAAAAACTTTTAGAAACTGCACCTAAAATATGTAACAATTATAATCTATTTAAAAAATATTACACTGTTAACGAATACCTATTAGATGGCAATATGGTTGATGCTTAATGTAGTGATAATATAATATTTACTATCTTAATAGTTATATGATAATAACAATGATATGTGTCTAATAATTTAAAGTTTCAGTAATAAAAAATTGATTGATGATGATAAAAAAAAAAAAAAACAATTCAATCCACTCATTCCCAATAATCGTCTATGTGCTTATCCAAACCTTAATAAGTATTAAGTAGATACTTTTAAATAATAGCCCTCGTAAACTTCAGATATTTAAAACTACGAAAGATTATGAATTACGTTTAAAAAAAAAGAGTATAATAGGCTTCCAGGACCTTTTTGTTTCACTCTGATGCTACAATATTTCACTACGCCAGCTTGGTCAAGATTTTTGCTTAAGTCTATAAGTTAAAGAAATCTACCTATCATTATTTGAAATCCAACACCGTGAACCTACTTAGGTACGCACTTTCGAACAAGGGATATGTCTAGCAATTTTCAGTAACAGACCAGCATCTGGAACAAATAAGTTATATATCTACCTACCTACAGTAGGGGCATCTGATTTTGATTAATCTGCCGACTATCAAAAGTGATCATTGCGTGAATGAATGGATACCTGGAGTTCCACGGGATCTGCGCCCCTGCTTCGGCATGTAGCCGTGTTAGCAATACCTTCTATGTAATTATATTTACTTAACTACCTACTGTATTTTAATTTGTTCAACATTCAATAAAAGTAATAGATCCTATTGTCGTTTAGTTTGATTAATTTTCCTATAAAAATGCGCTAAAAGAGACTTGCTTATCTACTTTTGGCGCTTAACAATATGGGCTTGTTCTTCGACAAAACACATGCTGAATCTACTTACTTACATCTGCAGAAGGTAACAACAATAATAATAGTTATATAAAGTCCAGGGGCACCTCTCAACTTTTAGTTGCTCAGGATATGTTGCACCTTGTCGTTCTGTGCCCACGGCCTTTTTCGGAGCCCCATTTATTGAGTTGACGAGTCACCGCCTACCCATTTATCAGTGTTTTTAACATGTATTTACAGGCAGGCACCATAGTCCCACAATAGACCGAATCACCCAATCCACGAACACCTTGTCACCATTTCTTGTAATAGTTTTACTCTAACCGGGGATTATTCGTTGGGTACATTAACAGTCTAAGTATACAGCGACACAGATAATATAATACTAGACAGCGATAATCGTCGGTTTGGGTCACAACGCTTTAGATTAAAATGTCTAAAGGGCCTCTACGATGCTGGCTTCGGCCCCACGCACGCCTTTCAAAAGTCCGGGACTCCATAGTCCCAAGTTATGGTAAAGACAGACATAATAAAAAAAAATCTTAATTCACTTAGGAAGCAAAATACTACTCTTGTGAAAAGTCGATTCTACATGTACAATGCCTGTTCGCAAACAATAGGTAAACTCGGAGAAAAGAACAGGCAATAAAAACTCGCGGCCACTCTTTCCAAATTGCCAATGTTTATAATGTTTCTTTGTTTATAAACAGTATATGCAGGTAAGGTGCTGCCACTATTATATTATACACCATATTAGAGGACTGATGCAAAAACAAGAGACAAAAATATTAAAAGAAGAGTACGTGAGATTGGACATATCATCCACAACAACATAGTAGAACAACATAGTAGGAGCATGCACTAATAATGTAAAAACTATATGTGCTTAAATATTGGCTAAATTACTGCTAATTAATGAATAATAATAAGTAAATGTTTTGCAAAAGAAAGAAAAGAATAGCCTTAATTTTTCACGCAGAATCTTTACTTACAAAAGTAAATCGTTTTCATAACTAATACCTAAGTAAAATTATCAAACGACGACAACAATATTCTCTAAGTAATAAAATAAAAAACATTAATAAGGAGCAAAGAACTCATTCATTTAACTTTATCAGTTAAGTATTATTAGATTAAATAGTAAGCTCTTTGCATAAGATATCTCTTGACTACATTCTTAAATTTATTTATTGGTAAACTCGAAATGCTGACTGGGATTTTATTGAAAAATATAACACTTAGTCCCAAGAATGAGTTATGAGTTTCATGAAAACTCGTGCTCCTAGTTGATATATCGCACGTACTGCGAGTTTTTGAAGAATAAAAATAGTTTGTATATCAGCCGCCTTGCCCCAAAGCAATATGCCGTAGGACATGACGCTGTGGAAATAACCAAAATATACTAGTAGAGCGGTTTCTACATTCGTAATGTCTAACTTTGCTGACAGCATACGCTGCAGAACTGAGTTTTCCTGCGAGACATGATATTTGAGTGCCCCACTGTAACCTACTGTCTAATGTAATTCCCAAAAAACACTGTTGATTCGACAAAGCTAATAACCTCATTATTTAAAATTATACTCGTAGTAGTACTTTTTATATTTGCTAAACTAAACTTAATACATTTAGTTTTTTGGGATTTAGATGTAGGTTGTTAAAAATTTATATTTTACGATTAATTTAAAAAATTAGAGATGTGTCATCAGCAAATAGAATGATGTCACAGAAGTTATTAATATAAAATGGTAAATCATTAATATATACCAAGAATAAGAGACCGACTATTGATCCCTGAGGCACGCCCATATTAATTGGTGATCCAGACGACCTTAAACCGCCTATATCAACATATTGAATTCTTTCACTCAGGCAAGAGGAAAGTAGATCCAGCGCTATACCTTTAATACCGTAATGCCTAAATTTCAGCAGAAGTGTCCTATGGGCCACACAATCAAAAGCTTTAGAAAGATCACAGAACACACCAATGGCATCCTGTGAATTTTCCCAGGCACTACAAACATGTTTTAGTAGCTTAATACCTGCATCAACAGTAGAGCGACCCTTTGTGAAACCATATTGATCGTTATGCAGTAGATTATTAAAATTAAAGTGTAATTTTAACTGCATAAGTATGACCTTTTCAAAAATTTTACTAATATCTGGCAAGATGGATTTTGGTCTAAAATTATTAGAGTCGGTCTTTGATCCGGCTTTAAATAATAGTTTAAATAACTAGAATCGACTTGAACTTCTTGTAGAAATCACAACACTCAAGTGGATATAACATGATCTTTTTTGAGGTAGGTAGGTCTAAGAGGATATAGATACCTACCTACTTACCCTAGCTTTCTCATATTAAGTGAAATGGCTCTCTCTTACATAGCTTGTTATTGACGAGGGAGCAAGCCCCACCCGCCTCTCCATTTCTTTCATGTTTAAAAGATGACGAACACAGTTGACAGGTGACAGCAAGTCTACAATAAAACACACCATTTGATCAACACTTTAATAATCACATGGATATTTTAATATTTCAAACATGATCTGACATCGGTCTAGGCCTGGCTGCACTACCGATACGTCGACCATCGGACAATGAATCGCCAGATGTCGCTTTACTATAAAAACTTACGTAAAAACGTCGTTGCTTCGTGACATAGAATATTATGTAAATGTAAATAATATATAAACAGATCAATAATTAGAGTCGAATGCACCGCCACTGTAAGACTTGTTAACCAGCGTTCGGCTGCACAATGCCAAATCGGATCAGAACTTCTTATAAGTAGTAGACCAGGTACTTTTAACGTTATATTTTAACGTTAATTAATTGAGGAAATAGGGGAATTACCTATAAGGAATCCTGACGCGCGCGACCTGCGTAATGTGCCATTGAATCTGGGTAACATTTGACTGCGTTTAAATAATAGCGGTGAACGATTACGAATGATTGATAGGCAACAATGTCACACGTCCAATAAGGCTCATATACACGAATCAAGTATCTATAGGCATGTCATACGCTATATTTGTTTATTGCAGTGATGCGGCCTGCTACTAGAAACTTGTCTAGTATAAATGACCCTTTTTCCTTATTATAATAATTAATTAGTTAACTTTAACAAATCGATATTGATCACAATCATAGTTTAGGCACTGTTTCAGCGAATAATAGATATACTTACAAACTCAACACGAGCAAACGTGGTTACTTATAAGTCTTATACATTTTATGGAATGGACTACAACACAACCTAACTTATAGATAAAATATTCCCAGTCACAATAACATAATAATAATTATAATTTATATTTAAAGAACAATGTTTCACCGCCAGCGCGATTAGTGCCGCGGAGACGAACGGAACGATTTGACGAGCCGATATAGCTCAGCAAAGTATATTTTAATACTTGTGTATTGTGGCCAAAATAACAAGTGTAAATAAACTATATAACAATGCTTATTGTTGCTAACTTGTTAAACCGGATTTTCACAATTCGATTATTTCATTTTGAGCAAACGTTTATCAGTTTTGCTGACATGCATTTAAGATCATGGTCCCTCGCTCAGGTGTTAAACTGTTTAATAAGCAAAGTGAAAACTTTTGCTTAAAATTTGAAAAGTATTGCACTACTTTTGAAATTTTAAGCAAAAGTTTTCGCTTTGCTTTGAAATAATCGAATCGAACTCTACAATTATTCTGGCATTTAGTATTGTAATCTATCAATTAATTACCTACACATTTGCACAAATGTTGTAATAAATGTGCTGATAATATGCAATAAGAGGTACCTATAACGCAAGCTCATAATTGCTTTAGGTGGTATACTCAATTGTATTAATTGCATAAATGTCTGCAGCCCGAGGTATAAGAGGTGTCTAAAATATTTAAACAACGTGTTATAACTGCATTAGCCTATCCACGGTGACGGTAGCACATTTGTTCATATACATTTTCATCCTTTCGGCCGTGTAAACTAGAGTCTCGCAAATAATTGCGAATGAATACTTTTTCATCTTTGTTCGAGGAACCAGGAAGCCTATAATATAGTCTATGCATTTGTTCCTTTTGTAATTCGAAAATGAAATAGAACAGTTTACGTAAACGAAGGAAAT
This sequence comes from Herminia tarsipennalis, assembly GCA_945859575.2. Taxonomy (NCBI): domain Eukaryota; kingdom Metazoa; phylum Arthropoda; class Insecta; order Lepidoptera; family Erebidae; genus Herminia; species Herminia tarsipennalis. Next base: position 22,110,284 of record OX243834.2, on the reverse strand, counting down.
ATAAGAACTAAGACGTGCAGGGTTCTTTTTCAACTTTGGATCAAAATGGTGAAAAAGTCTTCAATAGCAGTTATACGAAACCCAGATTTAACAAGGCGAAAGTATTTCACTATAATTTGTATAACACAACACAGGGATAACACGCTACTACGTGAACTATCATAATGTCACAAATAGGTTTACTTCCAGGGTCCACGACAATTTGGACCGCAGTACATGTGAAGACACTTTATATAAATGCTGGATAAGACTAAAAATCATATAAGATAAGCAATATACCTATTATAATTTCATTTTGTAAATTGATTTTCTGTAGTCAATTTCTGTCATAAGTTTTAAACATACTGAACTATTAAATCACGTCAAATACGTAATTAATTCAGCTAGCCAGCTGAAATACAACTAGCCCGAACATTTGTACGTTTTTAATATTTCGTGCCCGATCAATATTAATGTATAAGTAAATGTAAAACGAAAAAAAATAATATTTTATAGTCATGTTGCTGCTATAAATACACCTGACGGTCTCATAAACTGCATCAAAGTTCAGGTTTACTCTAAAAGGATTTTTTATAATAAGTATGCAAACTTTTTAGATTAAATTATATAAATATGGAAAGACTGGCTCTTAATCTTAAAAAAAATTTAAATTTAAAAATAGAACTGCGGTAAAACAAATGAATATAGCCGGGAAAAGAAAATTTACTCGTAGTATCAGATTTGCGTGTTATTTATAGCAAAGTTTTAAATTAATTCTCATTGATTTTTTTTGTTTGGTCAATTGAATTATTGTTACCAGCATAATTGTTGGGTTAGTTTTTTAACACATCGAGAGTTTTTGAACCATAATATGGATACTTCGTCCGAACAAGCGGCACAAATTGTAGCATTGGTGCGGGAGGGCTTGGATCAACGAACGATTGGTAGAAATTTAAATTTAAACCAGTCTACGGTTTGTAGAATATACAGAAGGTTTGTAGAGACAGGTTCTTACAGGAGGAGACGTGGTACAGGCAGAACTCGAGCAACCACAGGTCGTGATGACCGATTTATTGTTACAACTTCCCTGCGAAATCGTTTCCTCACGTCAGTTAACATCAAAACCGAGCTTAATGAAGTGCGTGGAAAAAACGTGTGTGCACGAACAATAAGAAGAAGGTTAAAGGAAGCGGCTATCACCCCTTTTAGACCAGCAAATGGTCCAAAGTTGTCTGCAGCTCACAGACAAGCTCGCTTAAGATTTGCGCGTCATCACCTGAATTGGACAGAAGAGCAGTGGGCCTCTGTATTGTTCACGGACGAGTGTAGGACATGTTTATATGGTGCAGATGGTCGCAGAAGAGTCTATCGTCGACGTGGGGAGCGATATGCTCAAAGTTGCATTGAGGAGCGTGTTCCTTTTGAAGGCGGTTCATGTATGGTCTGGGGTGGCATATCGATGAACGGGCGAACAGAACTTGTGTTCATAGACATGGTCCGTCAAAACGGTAATAGAGGGGGTTTGACAGCACATCGCTACATAACAGAGATATTAGAAGATCACGTGGTGCCTTACATGGGATTCATAGGCGAAAATTTTACTTTAATGCAGGATAATGCCCGGCCGCATGCAGCTGCACAAGTTCAACATTATTGCGAAGAGGTTGGGATACGTACAATGAATTGGCCAGCACGCAGCCCGGATCTTAATCCCATCGAGCATGTTTGGGACAATTTAAAAAGAGCTGTATATGCGAGAAACCCTTCGCCTACGACAGTGGCAGCACTAAGAACAGCACTTTCAGAAGAATGGGACAATATTCCGCAAGATCTTTTAAAAACCCTTATAAAATCTATGCGGAACCGATTAGAATCCGTAATAAGGGCACGTGGGGGTAATACACCTTATTAAAACACAAATAAACCCTTGCATAAAGTTTGTGTCTATTGTTAAAACCAATTTTTTAATTAAACAATTTTTCCTTAAACTTCTGTTTTTTCTTCAAAAAAGGTCTTAAGGTCCTTTCCAGTACATAAACTTAAACTTAAAGATATGATCCTACGCTGTTTTAAAGTTCACGAACCAATCTAGAGGTTTCAATTTAAATCTGTATAGAAAGTTTGCATACTTGGTTAAAATATTTATTTCAAAGTCGTCTATTACTTTGATGCAGTTTATAAGTCCGTCAGTGTATATGAATAAATTAGATAAATATGTACCTAGCTGGATAGCATTATAAATTACAAAATAATAACATACACATGGTTTAGTTAATCGATTTACAAAATGAAATATCTATAAAAAATAGACCAAAATATAGACTCCACTGAGTCACTAATAGCTGATTAGGCAACACTGTAGTTGTTAGTCCTGAGAGGGTAAAAAAGTTAACTTCAAAAATCTTTTACCGCCTCAAGAACTTTTTCACTGGCAAGCTTGATGAAAAAAAATAAAATGAAAACCCCTAAACAAACAAACAATTTGGCATACTCTATAACGTACGCGATACAACGCTCGGTTAGAACTTTTACATGATGATTGGTCAACTTAGTATTAACTTTATTAAAATATATATATTACGGGTCTTAATCGCGTGAATAATTTAAGGTAAACCGTATTGCAACGGCCGTGGTCACGGGAAGACAGTCTTCCCGTGACCACGGCCGTTGCAATACGGTACGTTGCAGACCCGTAATATATATATTTTAATAATGTGTACAAATCGCGAAAGTTTATCAACATTTAGTATTAACTGTGAACAATATTAAAACAATAAGTTACTGTAGTGATACAGACAGATAATAAAATAGGCTTAACTCTAAAATGCGCCAATCACCAAGGTACATGAAGGTAGTTCATCGAAGCTTGTGTAAATATAAGTCATGACAAACTACAAGTACACACCAGATTCACATCCCAAATATGTCGGACAATCAACTGCAAATGTGCAAGTGAATTTACAATTGATGTGTGTCACCAAAAAAAGTGACGTTAAATTTATAATCTTTTTTAGTACTTTAAATTAAATAAAATCATCTTTAACGACCTTCTATAAATTGTCCTCAGGTAAACACATTGCCATATATACTATAATTGCTCAAAAAATACAAGTCAACGAACACAGTTGTGATGAACAAAACATGACATTGATCTAAATAAATGACTTGTTTAAATGCTCGATCTAATTGGGTGGCAACAGTATGTGTTTAATTTTATCTAGTTGTGTGTGAGTACTGCACGCAATATAACATTAATAAACAGCTGACAACAATCCAACTTGGTTTATTCCAATTATAAAATCGACCAATGGCGTTCGAATTGATCTCCCAACTATGAATAAATGGTTTTTAATTTTAAAGTTTCCTGACACACCATCAAAGCAATTCGATCGAAACACTGGGTAATTAAAAGGCATCTCACTTATTTTTCGGTTAAAGTATGCCCCCCACTATCTAGGTGTAAAAGCTTACAATAACATTTGTCACGGAGCGCTTAATTTTTTTACTACCTAAGGTTTCCTAATAAAAAGAAGCTGTTAAGTACAAGGCTATACCACTACGGCAAAAAGTAGTCATGGTGCTATTTCCAGACCATAATCTATCTGTGCCAAATTTTATAATTTAAAATTTTAACTATGTTGGTGATACTATAACTCTTTACTCACTTTTTTCTATCTTTAAACTATTGATTCAGGTACAAGACTGCAGGCTTGATGAGCCCTTTGAGATACGGAGGTGTAATTGTTTTTAAAAGTGGTCTATTATCAATAGTCCTTGCTGTGATAACGCTTAACCTTATGAATTATGATGTGTTCAGTCACCATTTCATACACGACAAAAACAATACGCGAACGCCTTTGTCAGATTTCATCGGTTGGACAAATCAAGTTATACTGTCTTTTTTATTTCCTAATAAGTATCTACCTACAGTTTATTTCATTGTTTGAGTTATTGCCAATGTTGAGTACACAGTAAAAGTTATAACAGCAACTTACCTACACTGAACTAGAGATTAAATCTCATACCTAAGAAAATGCATTTAATTATTTAAAATAATAATATAATAACAAAACATTGGCCTAAATGTTCCGTTAACTGGTAAAATTACCAGTAAGAGTTATTAATTATTACTTACTCAAAACGATTTAGTTTACAGTTTTTATTGTTAAAATAAATAATGTTTTATTGTATTAATTATCTAATTTAATGTGTGATATATTCCCTTAAAGGAACAAGCATCTTTTATGCTTCTAAAACTGGTCATAAAATTATACTTTCTTCCATTCATAGGTATAAGTGATTGAATTCAACAAAGAGGAAAATTAACAATTTTTTCTTTTTGCAGTATCAAAATGATCATAATATTATACAATATATATCAGACTTTTGAGTTGCTGTAATCTTCAATTTCTCACTATTAACGAGTATTTGACTGGGCTAGTTTTGAGTACCTAAGTAATAAATTATTTTCTAGAATTCAATCATCTGAATAAAAGTATATAGATGCAATATAGTTATTATCATTTTACCTTATGGAATTAATTCTAGTATTAATTGAACTTGAAAACATATTCGATTATATATGTAATAAAAATTGTATAATGGATACGGCAATCTGAGCAACTGGAGGAGTGTCAGTGGTGAAAGCTGCACACCTCAGCTTGTACTATCTACTGTCTCACTATTCATTTGTTTGCATTATATGATATATAATGAGGATGAACGCCACTTTACAGTGGCATGACCACGCAGAGTACATAAGAAAAATATAACATTTGAAGGCACTTCAACTTAAGCAATTTATACTCGTTTGAACCAGTCACACAGTGAAAAGAGAGGTATCGAGCCCCGCGTTGATATGTTAATAACATCGCTCGTAGTCTCCATTCATTATTTCACCTATATACACTCACTACTTAATATTTTTTATTCATCAACAAATATACAGTCACACAGAGCCCATACATGACGACTTTTCCCCTGGAGCTCACGTATTTTAAAATACACAATCCTAATTGAATATAAGGCCATAGGAACTAGTCGCTCGATCCACCGATGACGTGCGAACTTACTCGAATTGCTTTCGATCTCAGCGGCGTCATCTATATCGAAGTTATACGCACACAGGCAGGGCAGCAGCACGTCGTCGTCACAGCGGGCGGCGGTGTGCCAGCTGGCAGTTCTCCACATAAAGGTCTTTGACCAGCACGTCGGCGGCCTGCAGGCGCGCGTGCAGGCGCCGCACGGCCGCCTCGGCGCGGCCGCAGCGCGCCCGCAGCTCGCGCACCTCGGCGCCGGCGCTCGCTCTCTGCAACAACAACACGTGGCCAACTTAGAGGATTTTGCCCTAAATTTAGGCGTGATTAGCATTAGAACTAGCTAAAATAGCTGGTGTAGAGTCAATTTGCACTCCCTTCGTCGTGCGAGCGACTCACACTTGAGCGGTTTTGAGCCTGGTTTTCGTTGCTTTATCAATTTTTTTGTGAACATTTAAGGGGAAAAACTTGAGAGTTGCCAACCTGGGGCAGCACTCACCTGTAGGGGCACGTCGGGCGCATCGCTGGCCCGCGGTGCGCAGTATGCGGGGTTGTGGTAGTCCCGCGGGCGGCGGCGAGTGCACGGCGATGCGGCACGCTCGGTGGCCGTGAGGCGCCGCTCAAGCGCCTCTAGCCGCTCAGTCAGGCGCGCATTTTCGGCGAGACTCGCCTGCAGCTCGGCGTCTTTGTTGCGGCGATAGGTCGTGAACTCGTCCTCGAGGTCGGTAAACTGCGCCTCGAGGCTGTGCCGCTCGTCGATGGTGGGCAGGACCCCGGGCGCGTGTGTGAACTGGCGCTCGTACTCGCCGATCTTGGCGACGAGTTCAGAGAGCCGCTCGTCGCCGAGACGCTGCTCCTCATTGTAAGCGTCGCGCTCTTCGTCCAGCTTGCCGCTCCAGTATTCTTCGCACTTGTCGTATTCCGCTTTCATTTGTTCCAGACTCGTCTCGAGGTCCCTGAAAATGTGAAATAGTCAGAGATGAGTAAGAATAGGTGATAGGTAGGTAATATTCCGATGCCACAATTTTACCACTGTTTGATGATCGTGCATTTGTGACGATTGGCAAATTCAGGGGAAAAATTACTAACTTGACGAGGGTGGTGAGTTTACGTTTCTCATCGTCGTGTTTTCGGTCTAGGTCGATCAGATCTCGTCGCAGGGCGTCTACGTCGTCACAGGATTCTGTCTGTATGGCGGCGTGGGTGAGAGACTGCACTGGCACAATAAGAGTGTCGCTGAGCTCAAGAACTCGCTCCCGTATATGAAGCAGCGAGTCTCTGATGGAGCCGCATGACTGACAAGCATTCTCATCAGTACATGGAAGAGTGTTTACACTCTCGAAGATCTCCTTAAGTTTAGTTACAGCTTCAACATGTCCTAGTATTTGCTGATCCATACTTGCAGGTGACGAATAGTACTCCTGCAACAAATTTATGATCATTATAATCAACAATACATCCACAATTCAATTTCATAAATACTTCAATGGGACCTACCTCAGGTTTGTCCTCAGTTAAAAGAGAGTTTAGCTCGGCGGACAAGTCCCCGCCACGGGAGGCGTCGCTGGTGCGAGGAGCGACTCGACGTTCGGCCACCTCGAGCGCGGCGCACAGTTCGTCAATACGATCTCGTAACGACTTGTTTTCGTCGCGCACCTCCGCCAAGCGCAGCGCCAGTTCCCCCGACGCTCCGCAGTTCGCAGCCGCCGCCTCACCTCGTTCTAGCGCCACGTGTAGCTCGGTCGCAAGGCGTGTGATCTCGAGCTCCCGCTCGCTGGCACGTTCTTCCGCTACACACGCGCGCGTCTCTAGCTCATCGGCGCGATCCCGCAGCGTGTCGACTTCAGCGCGGAGACGTACCTCAGCATCGGCGCGTCTTGCGACCTCCGCCTCAAGTCTGGCTCGAATGGCAGCGCTACGCTCGCGTTCCGCCACACATTCGGCTTCCGCTTGCCGGGTCGCCTCGGCCTGGCGTACCTCAGCGCGTCGAACGCTCGCCTTTAACTCAGATTCTATACGCGCTTGACTCTCGTCCACCTCCTGGGCAAGGAGGCGAGAGCGTTTGTTTGCCTCTGCCACGTCATTGCGGAGTTTATCTCGTTCGGCGGCGGTGAGGTCGGCCCGGCGACGCACGAGCTCTAGACGTAGACGACTGAGTGCCAGCGCGGCGCCCAGAAGCAGTGCTCGCGGTTCACGACGCTCGGGCGGCGCGTCTGGCAACGCTCGCAGCTCGTCGTCGAGTGCACGCTCCAGCTCCGGCGGGCGCAACGCTGGCGCGCCGAAGCCGAGCTCTACGAGCAGTCGGCGCGGTTGCTGCACGCCGGCGCGCTCCCAAGCTTCCAGTACGAGCTCGCTTGGCACGCTACCGCCTGCCACGACGTCACTCGGGTCGTCGGCACTGTCTCCTCCAGCCACCGTGGCTCGTGTTTCCCGACTTGTCTCCTCCATCGTAGTGGTCAGCGATGAGTTCAATCGGTCGAAGAACTCTCCGACCGTGGTATCGGCAGTTCCGGTGTCCTCGAATATACGCTCCACGAGCCGACGATCGATACCATCCATGTTCAGGCCCCGACAGAGCGCCAAGGCCTCGTCTCTGTCTATACGTCGGTTATGTTCGAAATTTTCAGAGGGTGTACTAGCGTCGTCGCCTGCTCCAGTTATGTCGCAGTCATTGCGACTCTCCATTGCGGAGGCACTACGTCGATACCTCATCCGCTGTCTAGCTTTCTTGTCGTCAGTGTCGAGACGCGAGGCCGACGATGAACGGGGGCTAGCGGGTTCGTCTACTATGGGGGTGGCGCGTGGCGGTCTCGACCGCCGCCCGTATTTTTTGGAGCCGAAGACGAACTTAGGCGCCACTTCGCGGCCAGAGGAATCGTCGTCACTATGCTGATGTGGTGGGTCGGGATGAGGTTGCGCAGCCGGCGCTGTGGCAGTAGTGGTGGTTGGCGTGGAGTCGCCTCCCGCACCGCCTAACACGGCGAGGAGTCCGTTGCGGAACTGTGCAAATGTCACTCGATCGGAACGTCGCTCGAACAGTGTATTCACGAGAGCGGCACCGCGGTCCTCCAGCTGCAATGCGTCACAAAGATCATGTACTGCTGATCTATCTAGGGCTTCCTCGTTATCTACGTCGAATGTTTTAAACACAGTGTACAGCTGTTTTTCGTAGCGATTCATGGACTCGTCATCCATATCTATAGCTTAAATTAGAGGCCGATAGGATCCCCTGAACGTCGAAACCTTACATCTACATTGAATAACTTTACATATTGGGATATTATAAAAATAAGCTGTACTATATGAACACCATAAACCTAAATCAATCACATTAAATTCTGTTCTGAACTCATTGGCGACTCTGACTTGTCACTGTCAATGTCAATATTGTCAGACGAGTGTAAAATGCATTAACAGTTTACGAGGTCAGTTATTTGAACTCGATTGATTTTGTTGATTTTTATAAAAATGTAGGCCGTAACTCAGACCATTTGTTTGACACCTTTGAAAAAACAATAAAAACTAAAAAAAAATCCATTAAATATTTTTGTTTCTGATTGATTGGCTTCAATGTAATTATAAAGTGTACATATTTACAATAAATACAAGCCCCTATGATTATAGATTTTCATTGATATTATTGACGGATTGACCCCGGGAACAGCGAAAAGCGAAATTGTGATGTAAATTTGTTATTTTAGTTTCCCTCTACCTACAGTTTTTTAATTATTATTAAGTTCAGAAGTCTATTAATTTGTTCTTTTGAATAATGCAAAATCAAAACCAACGTCCGCGCCCATGAAACAACAAAGTTATTGAGAGAGATATATATTTTGGTCTCTCTCATTCTATCATGCTTAAGGTGTATATAATCTTTTTATCTTAGGTGATCCTGAACGAGTCCTGAACGTGCGTCACAGCGTCAATGTCAGTGGTCAGATGACAAAAACAATCACAATCTTTTGTTTAGTATTTTCCTATTGATATAATCACGTTAATTTTAGGTAGGTACAGGTAGTGTATAGTTAATTTATTAATACATTCTTTCGAAATTAAACTCGTTCTATTGAATAAAGGCTATTGCCTTTCAGAGTAAAATCCTTGGATTGCACCGTTTGTTTATTGGTATAATCCAGATTTTAGAATAATATATTTGTTATCTATTGTTATCAATGTTTGGGTACATGATAAACAGTTGTACAATTAAAGCATCCCTATTTCAGAATACGATCATTATGTGGGAGAAAAAAAACAAAGAAGAAAGGAACAACAAGTTTCAGCGGCTAAGAGACCACGAAAGTGCATCGGTAGACAATGTTGAACACGATATAAAACATTTAAAAGCAAAGTCCCATACCCAACTTCTATGGCGATTAGGAATAATAAGTGCCTGTTTATTATTTATATTCATCATGGTTATGTGTATAACGCAACTAGTAACTCTTAACCCTGTGTCATATAAAAGTATGTGGCGGACATCAGCGCACGTCCATGTGTACACATACAAGCAACTGGCTCGCATGGCGCCGCAATTCGATAGCGCACGCAACAAGCCTGACCTTCAATCTGACAAAGTGGTCTCCTGCTACTACAACTTACCTACTCAATCACAATCCAGCCAGTTAATGCCAGGAAATATCCATCCTTACTTGTGTACACACATAAATGTTGCTTTTGCTCGTATTGTAAACAAAGAAATATCTTTAGATGATAACCAATATAAACATTTACGTGATGTGGTAGCTCTTAAACAAAACAATCCCAATCTCAAGATTTTGCTCTCGGTGGGTGGATCGGGCAATGATGATGGATTCTCAGATATGGTAGTCGACCATGCTTCTAGAAAAATATTTATTAGATCCATAAAGAGTGTATTGAGAAACTACACTTTGGATGGAATAGATCTGGACTGGGAGTTCCCTGCACTGAACAAGAAAGTTGGAGACCGTGAAAGACAACATTTCTCACAATTGCTGCGGGAGATAAGAATGGAATACATTCGAGAAAAGCGTGACTATATACTAACAATAGCAGCCCCCGCTCCTGACACCATCGTCAGCATCTCCTATGATATAGATCAAGTCAATCAGTATGTAGATTTTGTTAATATTATGACTTATGATTATCATTTCTACACTAAGTACACCCCCTTCACAGGATTCAATGCCCCTCTATTTCCAAGATCTAAAGAACACATGTATCTGGCCACTCTAAATATTAACTACACAGTACACATGTATATTGACAAGGGACTTGATCGCAATAAGATAGTAGTCGGAATACCAACCTATGGACACACATTCTCATTGGTGAATACTAACAATGCACGAGTGGGAAGTCCAGCATCAGGATTTGGATCACTAGGTGGCGCAGGTTTTATTAATTATCCAGATGTATGTACTTTTTTAAAGAATTTCAATGACGTAAATATAATTCAAGATGATGAAGCAAAGGTGCCTTACTTATATAGGAGTAAGGAGTGGGTCTCATATGATACTCCAAGTAGTGTTGTGGAGAAAGCGAAGTTCATCAGAGATAACAATCTAAGAGGCGCAATGATATACTCACTGAATGCCGATGATTACGCGGGTGTGTGTAATACCAATGTTGAGGGCACCACCAAGTTCCCATTATCAGAATCAGTTAAAAATACACTGATCAACACCAATATAAAAAACCAAACAGATTAAAGAAAACTTAGGTGAAGTTGCACGACAAAACATTCTAACAGCATTTAATTAGAAAGTTAGGTACCTGTTTTTTCTTCGTCACGTAAGTGATTTTGTACATGGTGCAGTTTTTCATAATTCGTGTGGAGATAAGCACAGGACACTAGCACAGTCGGAGCGCAGGTGCCGTGGCGGAGGCGGCGCTGAGGGCCGCGGTCGCCCACGCCGAGCTCGTGAGGCGCGGGCCGGCTTGCGACTGTCCGGCTCGCCGCGACTGTGCCGCTGTGCTCATCCATACAGAACCGCACGCGCCGCATACATTAAACTTTTAATTAACTTTTACAGTTGGAAAAATGTAAGAATGTTACCTTACTGTTTGATTACCAACAAGTGTTTCCACTCCACCGAGTAAACCTAGGACGCGTACAATTCCGGTCGTTGCGATACCTGGCGGTACTAGGGTCAATGAATCATTTTAATTGAGCATTTTATATAGGTATTTTATTAATTTTAATAAATATATCGGAAATCTAAGAATAAAAAAAACGCGTGTTAGACGTAGATATGATATCGAATCCAAAACCCCTGATTTAGGTCGATGTGATGTGGCGTTTTAGTCGTTCTTAGGTTTAAAATAATTGTAAACAGTAAAACACCATATCTTTTCATCTAGAGATTTTAGATTAGATCGGCTTTGAAATTTCGGTTATTAGTCTGAAATTCCAAATTAGCTGTATCAACTTGTAAGTGATGTGTGATAGTTTAGTTTGTATGTAACTATATACCTAGAGTATTTTTTCCTAAGTCTACTACGGCCGTGGTCACTGGTAGACTACTACCCATGACCACGGCCGTTGCAATACGGTCGAAACGTCGGGCAATAAACAAGGTATTTTACCTTAAATTATTCACCCGATTAAGACCCGTAGTATATATAATTTTATAATGTGTACAAATCGCGAAAGTTTAGCAACATTTAGAGTACCAAGTTTTGACAAGTCGTCGGTGTGAGTTTGATGTCAAAAGGACTTTTCCTACGGCCTATCAGTAATGACGTTTTACATAAATAAAATCTCATTGCTTATCAGCGATAATTTCATGACTGTAAACAATAGAAATAGCTGAACATGACATGCAAATTTAAAATCCCGGCAATCTAAAACGAATGGACTCTGCACCCTTGTTAGGGTTCTGTAACCAAAATGGCAAAACGGAAACCTTATGGTTTCGCCGTATCCGTCCGTTCGCAGCTTAGCTCAGAGAGACTGTTAGTGCTAGAAGGCTGTAATTTTGCATGGACACACATATAACTTACGCCGACAAAGGGGTTAAGGTCTTTTCAAAACTTTTAGGGGTTGTGAAGACCATTTTTAGATTGTGATAAAGTCAAGTGCCTCCCCCCCCCACTCCCAGCTAAATGGTTGATGTTGGGTATGTGAAAAAATCACGGTAGTAGTATATATAGTGAAATTAAAAGGAAAACTATCACAGCTAAGGCTTTTACAGGCAGTTTACGAGTAACAAATTCTATTGCAATAAATTATTATTAATTAGGTACATATAACGTTGTAAGTATATAACAGAAAACCCACTTCTTAAGCCTTCGGATGACGGTGGGGTGGTGGGTGGGGGGAGGGCTACTACGGAAACCTGCATTGTGCGTGGCCCGACATGCTCTTGCCCGGTTTTAAATAAATTATTTTATTTTTTATGGGGAACACGTTGTTTATTTATAATATAAAATACATAGTGTTCAGCTAATTATGTTGCGAACTGTACCTTTAAGAAATTGTGTTAAAATGTTAGGTTTTGCATTCCAGAAAATTTATAAGCATTTTCATGGGGTAGTCAAATGTATTTTAGTGGATATGAATAATGTGATAAATTTTATTTAATTATATGAAATGTTAATTATATTTTCTTTTATTTATTGTTTTCTGTGGTGATTGGTTCTATATTTTGTTAACTTTTGTATTCTTCAACGGGCTTTATTGTACTTATAGTTAATTATAATATTATTTTATTCATAAATTCATCCGAAAGTTCATAAACATTTACTGCCTCTGTGGCGCGGTGGGAGTGTAGGTATACGACTGCTACCCAAGAGTTCGTGAGTTCGATCCCCACCCAGGATAAAACTTTGTGTGATGAACACGATGGTTTATTCGGTGTCTGGGTGTAATTTTTCTATAATATGTATGTATTTAGAAATATATAAGTATGTTTATCGGTTGTCTGGTATCCATAAGCTCTGCTTAGTTTGGGATGAGTTGTCCAAAGATATTATTACTATTATTATTATTATAAGAATCAAATTATGTATGTATTGTGATAATATTATGAAAGTGAGAAAATATTTAGTAAATAAGCAATTAGAGGTTGTTGAAACGGCGACAACGACAAAGCCGTTGACATTGAACACCATACCAGTAGTGCAATACGTGGGTGGAACTACCAAATGTCGCTCATCTGTCAAGGTTCCACATCTCATTTACATTAATTTGCATTAATAGCCAATACTCATTTGGCGTTTATATCTTATCTTATATTTCCAATTTAAATGCACGCTAGCCAGTATTTTTTATTTAGTAAGCCGAGGCTCATACTGCATCGAATTGCACGCTTTTGCAAGAATTTGTTGCCACTTGTACTGGAATATCTTTAAAGTTACATATGTACCTATAATCTAAAAAAGCCGACACGACGTTGATTATCTTCAAAACGGTTAAAACGGATTTTCATGAAACACAAGCTTTCTAATAAAAACCCCATCTAAATGAAGATGTAAATTTTGATTTTTACCTTACAGTTTATACAAAACAATACAAATTGGATACGTCTTATACTTTTCGAAATAATATGTCTGTACTCAGTCGGTGCGCGCTCGCATTTTAGCACCGAAAATTGTTTGAAATATCGATTAAAAATTTATGAAATAATCAACACAAATATTTTTTGAGTAACCGGGTAGTAAGAGCGTGGAACAAACTCCCAGAAGACGTAGTCTCAGCTCAGAATTTAAATACATTTAAAAACAAATTGGATAAACTAACACCTTCAACAACAAAAAGACAACCTAGCGAGAGTATAGCAGGATACAGGTCCATATCAGTTTTTTTAACTGCCAGCCTGTTAATAAATACATAAAAACCCATATGATGGCCCACTGCTGGGCACGGGTCTCCCCAGTAGAACCTACTAGTATGTAGATCCTGGGGGTAATTGCCATAATCACCACGCTTGGCGAGCGGGTTGGCGATCGCAGTAAGGCTTTAAGTACGCAGAGGACGCTGCTGCCCGTCCTCCGGAGTGAAATCCCTTAGTCGCCTTGACGACACCCACGGGAAGAGATGGGGTGGTACTATTCTTAAGCCGGCACCACACGGCGGGTGTTAATAAATAATAATAATAAATAGTTTGTTCCTTACACATTATATAGACTCGGAGACATACCTACTTTGCTCTGAAGCCTGACATCGAAATTTATTTGGGGGAGGTGTCTGGTGTCAGAGTACCTACCTTGAAATTGTGCAAGCGACGTGCTTTTACCAATGTTAGTAGCTTGCACAATTTTTTCCGTAAGTAACGCAAGTTCTCCCTGTAGTCTGGGGGCCCCGTATCTCAGGAACTACTGGTCCGAATTGAAAAAATATTGTACTGTTGGATAACCCATTTATCGAGGAAGGCTATATAATATCACGCTACGCCAATAGGAGCGGAGCAGCAATGAAAAATGTTTCAAAAATGGGAAAAATTTACGCAGACGAAGTTGCGCGGGTCAGCTAGTCATTGATACGGCTCTTATGGCGGTAGCTGCGGCCCTGATTAGGCTTCTGCCCTGATTTCAGCGTGCAATAAAGCGCCCAGTATAATGCAAATGAAGATGAACCCAGTCTTACTGTACCACTGTTAACTTATCTGCACGGAAATGGCAGACTTGTTGCAGCCACCGTGCGAGCTAAATCGTATTTATTTTATCAGTTTCTTTTAACCTTGGTAGGTACTGATTATTATCTTGTCTCGATATAATGGACTAAGTACCTACCCATTGATGTAAGTAAACACCACAAGTGTATTATTGTGTACCAATCTGTATGTGCAATACATATTTTAATATTGAATAAAAGATCGTTTAAAAATAGACAGGAAGCTCTTTTAATATGGCACTACCTTACAGTACCTACGCGTTAGTTTTACATTACAATATATCTTCAAGGCATCGCCGGGCGCGAGAACGTGGGCTGAACACTGCAGGACGAATGGCACTCGCGTCTTATCACAAAACTAACAACATACTCAAATCTATCTCAATGAGAACAATAAAAACTTACTAATTACTCCATGCGGTTGTTCAGAACACGCCGTTTAACCCAAGTCATTCTTTACCTTATCAATTAAGCTGCCAGTACTATTACTATTGAGACAAATAATAAAAAAAGCACCTAATGTACAACATTGTACAATACAGACTCCCTTGATGTATTTTAGTCTTACTAAATTTCATACAGGAGTTTTATACAGTTCTATTTGAATATATAAGACTATAGGTCAGGAGCAGGCAACCAAATTACAGTAGACAGTATGAATTAAGTGCTTCCTTCAATAGTGGAATTTTTATCAGTAATGTCTGATGGCCAGGCTCAATACTTATCTAACGTTAACTGTCTGTTATAGCTAAGTCTAGTAGGGAAATGACATTTGTGCCGTCGATAGGTAGAAAACCGTTCGTGGTTATATATCTATTGACGGCACAAATGTAGGTTCTATCTATCGAATGTTATCGAAAAGCACTTTAGTTTCGTGAGGCATTTTAACACAGTTAATGGTAGATAAGTTATTAAACCGGTCGTAAGTCAGCCAGTTAACGCCACTATCTCAGAAAGCAGAATTATGTTTTTTTAAATATAACTTGATGCAGCTATATAATATAGCAGCATTATAAAATTATACATACTACAGGTCTCAATCGCGTGAATAATTTGAGGTAAAATACCTTGTTTATTGCCCGATGTTTCGACCGTATTACAATAGCCGTGGTCATGGGTAGACTCTACCCCGAAGTCGTAGTAGAAGTCTACCCGTGACCACGGCCGTTGCAATACAGTCGAAACGTCGGGCAATAAAATCGCGAAAGTTCATCAACATTGATGCAGCTCATCTTTCAACTCAGATGTTCATACTTCATAGCATATAATTTTGATAGCTGTTACAAATACATGTACCTATAGTCTGTATATAAAATTAGTGCCATCTACAATTCACTTAAAACTATAGTTAACTAATTATATGGCCGAGTCATCTATGTTACAATAACATTTCATATTAGTTTCATATCTGACTTGTGGAGGCACTCGCAGTATGTGCATATATCTAACTAATGCACTGTCTAATGTGAAATTCTATGTCAGTAATCATTTATAACATTCAGTTTGCACCATTTAGTGTGAGCATTATTTTATAAGTGTTACTAAATATGTCAATGATCTCACATTGTTCTCCTGGACTTTTGTTCAATATTTGATTGAATTCTGGTATCAATTAGGTACCAGTGAGGAGATCTGCATATATCTATTGTAACAAAAAAATAATAGAACTTCAAGCAAGCAGCAATGATTCACAAAACAAGCAACATAATTATTATTCTAATTACTTGAGTATACCTATAATTAAAATATTTTTAAATAATGTGACCAGTGTGAACACCTTATTTGTTCAAAATTAAAAAAATAATTGTTAAAGAAGTTAAAAAAGTAATTGTTAAAAATGAGAGAGCACAGTGTAAACAAGTCAGAGTATTGCTTATAAATGCAGTATCAATTGAGTTGTAACTTGAGGTCTAAAGTAGGGATATATTTTAGCAAAGATGTCATCCACAATAGATCTACAGTACATAAAATAAATTACAAGCCTATAAAAGTCTACAAACTAATTATTGTAATTTTTTTTGTAGGAATGTAGTACAGCAAATTACATGAAGAGTACTAGTGTCACATATTAGCGGAGTGGCACACAGCCACTTTTGCGAACTTACACTACCTACCTGATAAATCTAACATTGTAGAGTTCACATAAAATGTAAATTCATTTGTATCACAAACTATAGGTATATAATACTCTATACTTCTCTATGCATATATAATAAAATTATGTATAATTGTTGAGTATCTAAATATTAGGATATGGCAACTTAACAACAACTTATTGTCTAGTGGAATATTCTATCAGCTAGAGTGGCGAGTGAACTATGACAGTGCACAGGCCTGCTGTAGTGACAGCATGGCAGCTGCACCTCTTACCATCACCATTGTTTAGTATTGTCTGCAACACATATGTATATCACACAACCAGAGACTGGTGATGTAACTACAATTACAAATCATGATATGTCAAGGCTTCATAATAATGCTAAGCATTTGTTTCTTGCATATGTGTAGCAGGATGGGCATACACACATATTGTCATTACATATTTACCTTTAACTAATTAATAAAATTATCTTAAAGACATATTGTGTGACATAAAACTGATGTCACATTCAACCATTTGAGGGTCTGATTAGTTGTACTTTAGACTTTTAAATGAAAGGTGATAGTTGCTCAGTTGTTTGCCAACACTAGGTCTGGCTTCACCTTATGCTGGAAAGTATAGTATTAAAGTACAAACAATTTTCCAACATGAAGCTTGAAATGCTGCACAAATTTCTAATCCACCCTGAACCTTTACTATCTACAGTCAAAGTACATCTACTACTATCTAATTAGTCGATAAATCATAGCAGGACGGTTTTGTAGACACAGTGATCAATTAATCATAATCAGCAACATTTTGATATGTGCAGGACTACCCACTCACAGTTGTACCAGAAACATGAGATTCAATGATTTTCTAGTTATTATTGGATGTCAGTTGACACAGTTTTGTGTCAGAAAAGTTATTTATTCTGTAAAAAAAATGAACATTTCTAATTAGGAGAAAGTAAACAAGGGAATAAAGAGAATAACTGCAATTAGTGTGAAGTGTATGTGGCAAAGTGTTACGTCTGCAGCCAGTGAAACATGAGGCTGTGCACTGTAGGGTAGTCAAGCTCTGCATTTGGTGAGCTCAAGAACTCCTTTAGGCTGAGAGAGAAGTCTCCTGACAGCGCCGCCTCCTTGAGTTCAGCGGCAGAGTGCGCAGAGTTATCGTCTGACGCACAGTCTGAAGATGCGCCCGGCTCTCGCCACTTATCGTCGTAGTTGAGATCGCAGAGCGTGGGAGGCTCGTCACCATCACTGAGCTCCTCCTCCAGCATGAGCACGCTTGATTTAGACCGCGCCGTGTCGCCGTCGGTGCTGTCTCGTCCACCGCCGCCGCCGCCCTCGTGCTGTCGCCGGGCATTCTTTAAGGCCCGGTATCGCCGGGATCGCTCCCGCTGTAATCTACGTTTCCTTTCGTCGGCTCGCTCCAGTTCCTCGGGTGTTTTCTTTAATGAGTTCTTACCAAAAAAATATCTCATAAATGACTCGTCACAGTTCCGTTTTGATAGATAGCTTGCCATTAGTTTGTAGTAGTATTGGTTATCCATCTCGTTGATATGTTCTATGATTCGTTATTTTCACTTTTCGTCACAAAAACAATAATTTTATGCAGATATTCTCGAAATTGCGAAATAAAAATAATGAGAACGCGACAGTCGCTGACGTGACGTCACTGTGTCACTGACATTTCAATCCGTTTCGTTGCTTTGTTCTTTGTAGTCGTAAGAAGTTACGTTTGGAATTTTTACTAAATTAAAAGGTATAAAAATAATAAATTATCATTGAAAAATGAATCAAACAATTTATAATAAATGTGACAAAAAAATAATTAAAAAAACTAATAAAACCCTTCAAGCAACACATTTTTAAAAAATATTTTCTTATCCGCTATGGTCAAGAATGAACGAACGAAAAGAAAAAAAAGTATAGGAAATGCACTCGAAATACACCATGGAGATAGAGTATTATGTAGTTGCACAGTGATAAATGAAGTCCATTTTTCGGAGATTTCATTTTTATTGTAAAATCCGATAGATCCCATAATTTATCTATTATTGGTAGTTTTCAAGAAAACAAAAGTGTTGAATTCGTCATTATTTTTAATTCGTCAATTTTTTATCTGGAAATTCAGTTTTTTTTTTTTCCCCAAACTAAGATCTCACAACTCGAAAGGGTTATCTTATTTAGTTATGAAGATTCTATGGTCGTTTTCAGCTCCATGGTACCATATTGTATTGTCACCAAAGATATTTATGTCGGGAAGTGGTTCTAATTTAGCTTCCAAGGTTCGTGCCGACACACAAAAAAAAGTCTTCTTTCAGTGAAATTTTCTATCTACAATATTTAACGTGTGGGTTTGGTACACCCTGTATATCTTGATCTAACAGTGTTATGAGGTTCATTCATGCTTTATAAAAATGCAACACTAAGCTATATATATATATATATTAAGCTTAGTTTGGGGAAAAAATATTTCTGAATTTTGAGATAAAAAATTGACGAATTGAAAATAAGACGATTTTCAACATTTTTGTTTTCTCGAAAACTACAAACGATAGATAAATAGCTAAAACTAACTTGCATTTAAATGGTGTGATCTATCAAATTTTACAATAAAAAGACGATGTCCGAAAATGGGGTTTATAAAACACTGTGGACTGACCAATTTCGGTACTTTTTTAGGGTTCCGTTGCCAAAATGGCTCAACAGAACCCATAAAGTTTCGCCATGTCCGTCCGTCCATATGTCTGTCCCCAGATTAGCTCAGAGACCCTTAGTAGGTAGGTACTAGAAAGCCGTAATTTGGCACGGATATATAAAAAAATATTTGGGTCCCTACCTATTTTTTTTCTCACCTTTCCCATCGTGTGGGGTGTCGAAGTATAAAACATAGGTCTTTTAAAAATATTTAGGGGTTGTTAATATGACTTTTTGATTTAGGAATCCGTTTGTGAAATAGGTATTAAGCCTTATGTACGATTTCCACCAAACGGGCAACGCATCGTAGCATATGCGCAAGCACGCACGAGCAGCCGACGGCCATAATCTGCTGGAACCCGGGCGCATGCGCGCATGCTCGCGTATCCGTTAGCATGCTTTTAGCGCCTATAGCCGTAGCCGAGCGGAAGATAACATTATGTACGTTCTAGTTTTTTCATGCGATTTCGTGGTTTTGATCATTCGATCTCCCTGCTCTAAAACCTGATAAGCCGTCTGAGACTCCTGAGAGTAGTCAGATGAGTATGCGGATATTGTTATTTGTTACTCATGCATGTGTGTATATGAAGTATTTTGTTATTTGCTTCTCCCCGTCTGTCCCGGCTATAAGTCGACAACACGCAACACGTGAGTTATAGCTGTGGCGAAATCCGGTGCATCTATAGGCTGCGGGAACTATTTAAATCTTTAACTTTCTTGGTAAATACATAAAAAAAAAACAGGCTAGTATCTACCTATCCGCACAAGCAGGTACAGATGTTACTTGCTCTGCGGGTCAATTCACGTATTTAAAGCAGTGCAGTTGTAGTTCATTTTGAGTTATATTCGATTAAAACGGCCATTTTCGTATTCTTGTAACTTTGGGATCGATCTTAAAAACGCTTTCGCACCGTACTAGAATGTCGTTATTGCGCTCTCGAGACGCATACTTGACGCAAGCGTATTCAAGATCGATCCCGAAGTTACAAGAATACAAAAAAGGTCGTTTTAATCGATACGTAACTGCAACTGCATTGCTTTAAATACGTGAATTGACCCGCTGGAATGTATGATTGGTTATGAACCTAAGACACTAATTTTGCATTTTATTTTACTGAAATATCCACACTTTTTATACGAGTTTAGGGAAGAAAGTACAGGTAGACAAGAAATTTAAAAGAAAAACAATTTCGCTTATATAATAAAGTATATTTATCAAAGATCAAAACACAGCGATGTCGGTGCGCTTGACGGCGGTGAGTCCGTCGTCCCAAGTCAACATCGCGTTGAACGAGAAATAGAGCGCCATCGCCGACAGCATGTGCCAGAGGTCGTGCGAGTCGTAGAACTGGAGCACCTGGCACTCGTGGTTGAGATGGCGGGAGAGCGCGGGCTTGGTGGACCAGTTGGTGCTGCCCGATACGAAGAAGTATAGTGCTGGAGCCCAGGACGCGGCTGCCACGGCTAAATACAGCCACGAGTACCAGCGTAAGCGTTCGCCGTGGAGTAGCTTCATTGTGAGGTAGAACATCATGTGCATGAGTGTGTTGGCCAGTAGCACCATTAGGAGGTGGCTGGCGAAGTCCCCGCTCTGCGTGAAGAGCCCGTAGATGGCGAACATCCAGTTGAGAGCGTTGGCGATTAGAAGGAGGACGAGGCGCGCCGTGTATAGCGGCCGAATGCCGCGGTTAGGCAGCGAGCGCAGCCCGCGTGCTGCTACTTGCAGGCTCTCTTTTTCTGTGTTGACAAATAAATAATCATAAAATAAACTTTTCAGTTTCAGCTTTTATCAAAATCCATCTCTGAAGTCCTATGCATTATTATTATTATTCGCTATGTTCTTACACATTTAAAAATAAAAACGGGTTGCACTCCGGGAGTGCCGGCAGAAGTGAAAACTTGAACACATTTTTTAATATTTGGAATGGTTAGGGAATATATAATGTAGTTATAATTTTTTTTGAGATTTTTTTGTCAGTATTAAAGTACTATAATTTATAAGGTTAAATACAATATCATCACAAACATGACAATTGAAAAAATGACATTGACAACGACATGACAACTAAAAAGTTTATCACGTGATCTCCGAATTTTCGAACAGGGTCACGTGATCCTGACGCGAGTTTAATATTTTTTACCCATACTAAAAAGTGCACAACGCCGCTAAAGAAGTTTTCACTTCAAAAACTAGTCCTTTGTATGATTCGTTATGTGCCCGTCCACTTAAAACACAATTCTATATAAATACTGAGTACTATATAGCTGATTAAATTCAATTTACATATTGACACGACTTTAACGCTTGTAATAGGTTTTGTTAACAAGACGTACAGATACTTAATATTTAAATTGGCTGATCGTACATATTGTACGGTTGATATGAGCAACTCGAGACGGGCTAAGTGTGTAGTTTTTAATATAGTTACCGAATCGAAACTGTCCGACGTAGTAGATGCGGAGCGAGATTACTAAGAAGGAGAATACATGCAGCACGGTGAACAGGCTCCAGAACAGCGGCCCGCCGCCCAAGACACCCCACACCACTGAAACAAGGTTTTATAATAATGCGATTATTTAAGCCCTGGGTGGTTTGTTTCTAATGGCATCAGGGCGTAAAGGCGTTGTATTTGACTTAAAAAAAAATGCCTTTAACAGGCATTTAAAATTTTTAGAGCCTAACAAAATTGTAACTTCGATAAATATGAGCTGGATATCTTCTCTCGCTGTTTACCATTTATCTAGACTAGGGGTTCCAAAACTTTTAAACATAAGAGAACACTCACCAAATATATAATATACATCTTGCCTATTGAGATTATTACTAAGTCAAGAATAGTCTATATCAAGTTTGAAGTGAAGTAGTTTACGTACCGAGACTTATAAGTACGGCGAGCACGCCGAACGTAGCGTGCGCGCGAGCGTTCACGTCCGGGTGTCGCGACTGGTAAATCTTGATCATGCTCAACACGGCCAGCACGTACATGAACGCAGTATCTGTGTGTCAGAGGATAAAATTCACGTTTTTCACACAGGAACCAACCCCACACTTCCTTGAGGGAAGGGTGGGGTTGGTACTACAAAAATTAAGTCCTCAGCAGGGTCAACCACAGATTACTATATACTATGGCAAGATATATGATTACTAGATTACTATATACTATGTAGCAAGCTATGGGGTTGACCCATCTACATAATACTATGTACTATGTAGATGGGTCAACCCCTCCAAAACAAAGTTCTGAATCCGCTACTGGCCCCTCTTCTTTCAACTGCCTCATTATGGGTAATGGGTTTTGTTGAAATGTATAGGAGGCATTTCCACTTTGCATCGTAGCTTCGCCCACATGGATGATCTTGCCCACCAAAGGATTGCTTCTCCAAAAACGTTGTACGTCTAACACGTAACTTTAAAACTTACAACCCTTATTTTTAGGGGACTAATTTCCAAAAAAACCTTTCTTAGATAGTGGATGCCTACAACGTAAAAGGCGTCAGCTACAAAAAAAAGTAGGTGTCTAGTCCTAGCGGACGGAGCTCTGCGTTGATGAATCAGTAAGAGTCAGGAAAGGCAATTGTATAATTATGTATAGACACATAGATAGATTTATAAGCTATTCGCAACATGTTTTTTCAAGGCAATCTTACCAAACTGGAAGTTGAGCCCATTGGGACAGACGTGGTACGTGGCGGAGAGCAGCGCCACCATCATCATGGCCGCGCCCAGCGACGTAAGAAGTCCGTAATGCGTCGGAATGCCGTACTCCTGCAAAATATGCTACAATATCAACCTTGGCTTTTGTGGACTACGAGAAAGCCTTCGATTCCATCGAAACTTGGGCGGTTCTGGACGCTCTGCAACGATGTCGCATTGTGATTGGGGCGATACATCGAGGTGCTGAAATGCTTGTATGACACCGCCACCATAACCGCCCAGATTCAAGACGTCATATGCCCGGAACTGTTCACTAACGCTCTCGAAGACGTCTTTAAGATACTTGATTCTACTGGACAGGGCATAAACATATACGGTGAGTATATCTCGCACTTTCGATATTGTCATAGTAGAGGAGTCGCTGGGGCAGCTTAGCGAGATGCTGCACAACCTAAATTCTCCATTTAGGCTGTAGACCTAGACGTAGTGCAGTTCTAGACGTATGGGTCGTGACCCACACGTCTTCCTTCTTTACAAAATCATGCCTAGGCATGAATTTGGAAAATACCAAAGTCATGTTTAATGAACATGTCATGCCGAGACCAATTCATGTCGAAGGGTCGATACTCGAAGTTGTCTAAAAATTCTACCTTGGGCAAGTAATCCAGCTTCGTAGAAACAACTTCGAGGAAGAAGTTGACAGAAGGATCCAATTGGGTTGGGCAGCGTTTAGCAAACTTCGCCGGGTTTTCACGCCTGTATCGCAACGCCTGAATGCCAAGGTATTTAACGATTGCGACCTACCTGTTATGGCTAGTCCACAAATTTAAAGTTGCACAGCGGGCTATGGAGTGAGCTATGCTTAGAGTTTCTTAGAAGGATAAAATTCGCAGCAATGAGGTCATCCGACAAAGAACTAAAGTTACCGACATAGCTTGCAGGTTAAGCACGCTGAAGTAGCAATGGGCTGGTTATATTAACCGAAGGACCGATGGCCGATGGAGCAAATGAGTCCTAGAGTAGAGACTGCGACTCTGTAGACGAACGGTAGAACGACGACGAAAAACAAATACCCCAGTCAGATGAAAGAAGGTATGATAAAGAAGGTCGCTGGCATGGGCCGGATGCGGAAGGCAGAGGACCGAAAGTTGTGGCGGAAATTTGTAGAGGCCTATGTCCAGCAGCGGACCGATACGGACTGATGATAATAATGAGAAAATGTTACAGAATCAACGACATACTGTAGGCAGGGTACTCGCTACATAAGGTGCCAATGAAATCACTGCGCGTGCCGTGAATAAATGAAAATAAAACTATTTCTTAACTTAGTAGGCAATAGTTACAAAACATGGGGTATCTCATCAGGCGCACCATATTTTTGAAGAAATGATATCCATGCGTAGTTCTAAATTTATTACTTATTCAAAAGTATCTCGAGGTTAGATATATTTCGGGACTTAATCGCATGAATTATATAAAGGTACGAACCTTTTATTTACCCGACGTTTCGATCGAATTGCACCGATCGTGGTCACGGGTTGACTGGACTTAAAAACAATAGTATCTCGACGTGTTGTATAACCTACCTCGTGTCTAGGAGTGCGTTTTCTTCTCATTTTTCTGCGTCTAACTTGCAACATGAAGAGCGCCCCCAACAATAAATATCTGTAATATAAATTATACCCCTCACTAAATTTATTCGTCTTAATGCGTGCAGGGAAATACTAACCTATGAATTTAGAAGAAATGTTTTTAAATTCGAAATATTATGTAGAGTTTTACGATTACTGAAACATTTATACAAGGCTTTTAGTTTTTATCAAGGGTTGGAAATTGAGATTTAGACAAGTATTCGAAGACATGTAAAGTAGCGAGAAATGATTCCAGGTTACAGGTACAGGCAGTATTTAATGGTACAATATGGCCCCATTCAATACTGCCTTTAGTATAATTTCAAATAAGTGTATAAGTCTAAAATAGCAGTAACATAGTGTTATTGTCCGGGTGTTATAAAATCGTGCTAGTTCTTACCCGACGTTGCTGAAGATATGATTGAAGTCTGAGATGGCACCGGCCGGGTGTGCGCATAGGAAATTGTAGTAGCAGATGTCCAGTGACCCCGATACGTTCATTACCTGAATTAATATTTATATTGGGTTACTTATATTGCCAAGACAATTATTAAACTGTACAATTAAAGACAGAGTCATCTGCGACACAGAACATTTGCCCAAGCGAGAGTTTCACTTGGGTAATGATGGCTTTACAAACATACATTTAATGGACCTGGAGCCTAGAAACCAAGGTTAATCGATCCCTCAAAGGCCTTGTGCGAATCAATCAGTAAAATCTTAGTAAAATTTAGAACAAATTTTGAAATGTAGGTATGTCATTTTTGTTTATAATAGGTTTATCTACTCTGTTTGAAAGAATAGTTTAAAATGTTGATTTCCTAATAAAAAGTCACAATAACAAATATTTCGGCAAAATAAACACGCTTTTCAGCTATATGATTTATTCCCGCGAAAACGCTGTCTGCGTTCACAACGTCATATCGGCAGAGACCAATCGGATTGGTGTTAGTGGGCGTCAAATTCAGTGTCGGCAATGCCATCTATGCTGGCTATAGGGCAACGTAACAATTATTTGTATTCCATCAGCACTAGGTGGCGCTACTTTCTATCTACATTTTTTCTGCAGCTTAATTTTGAGCAAAAGCTCAAAATATGGTAAGTAGGTACGACAAAGTAGGTGTAGGTAGGTACCTAGTACATGACCATGATCCGTCCCCAAACCAAGACTTTGGGATCCACCACTGAAACTTATTCGTCTGTACTCGTACTAAATAAGATATTATAGTATACTGACTTATAGGAAGTAGGGTAATACTGAATTACTGACTAGTTGGAAGGCAGCGACGAACTGTACAACGGGCAGCGCGTAGAACATGCCGACGGTGTAGAGCGTGTAGAGGTAGCGGTCGGAGCGCGCCTGCAACACGCGCGCGCGCCGCCGGGCGAGCGCCGCAACGTTCAGGTGCAACGGCAGACCGAACGGCCGCGAGATCTGGCGGGACACACCTGCGCGGCCCGACTGCTGTAACACACGTACATGGGTGAAAATAGGCTAAAATTCTACTCACTTTCTCTTTATTTCCAATCTATACTAATATTATAAAGCTGAAGAGTTTGTTTGCTTGCTTTGTTTGTTTGTTTAAACGCGCTAATCTCAGGAACTACTGGTCCGATTTGAAAAAATCTTTTTTTGTTGGATAGCCCATTTATCGAGAAAAGCTGTAAGCTATATAACATCGCGCTACGACTAATAGAAGCGGAGTAGCGACGTGAAATGTTGCAAAAACGGGGAAAATTTACGCATACAAAGTTGCGCGGGACAGCTAGTTCGTAATAAGTATTTTATTTGTTACATGACGGACTTAATAACAGCATTTTGACTAGCTAATGTTTTGGCTTTTATTTTTCGTTCCATATTTAAACATGTTAAAATGCTGTTAGGTACTAAAGTATTATGAACTAGCGGACTCCTCGCGGATTCACCCGCGTAGTTCCGGTTCCCGTGGGAATACAGGGATAAAAAATAGCCTATGTCACCCGGGGTTAGAGTAGCTTCACAACGATGAAAGAATTTTTCAAATCCGTCCAGTAGTTTCGGAGCCTATTCAATACAAACAAACAATCAAATCTTTCCTCTTTATAATATTATTAGTATAGAAGTATAGATAATGATAAAGGTCAAAGCACACTGATTAACTCGGAAAGGGATTGGCATCGTATCGCCTCGCCGCCGTCCACTGTTCGTGAGCTTGTCTCGAGGCGAGGCGATTGCGTTACGAATCTGATTAGTGTGCGTTGCAATAGGGAGTTTCATACAAAGAACACTGAACGGCTCCATTTGATACGGTGCCGGTCCCTTTCCGAGTTGATCAGTGTGCTTTGACCTTATTTTTAAAGCCATACGTACTAATAGTAAAGTTGATGGAAATCGGCTAAAATTACAATCAAATATATGAAACATGATGCCAAATACTAGAGCGCTAGTAAGTCATAATAAGTAAATACGGGATTGCATTAAAGGACAATGCCCAAAATGTACGAATAAAAAACTCAAAAAGACAAGCGGAGCTAATAATGTTAGTGATATATTGTTCTGTAAATATTTCATTTTAAGATTGAACGGTGTGATTCTGCTATTTGTTTTTCTTTAGTAGTGATTTTTCCACGGTATGAAATAAATCAGATCTGGTAATGTAAAACTATTATTCAACATTTTTATAACAAAACAATGCGTGGACGTCTATTTTAT
Source organism: Herminia tarsipennalis (assembly GCA_945859575.2). Taxonomy (NCBI): domain Eukaryota; kingdom Metazoa; phylum Arthropoda; class Insecta; order Lepidoptera; family Erebidae; genus Herminia; species Herminia tarsipennalis. The sequence goes on along the minus strand of OX243834.2, from coordinate 22,082,908 downwards.
CATAAAATATGTTTGTATAAAAGGCAAAAGATAAAAAAAATCACGAAAGTTTTTTAAACATTGACCCGCGCAACTTCGTCTGCGTATATATTACCCGTTTTTGCAACACTTTTCATTGCTGCTCTGCTCCTATTGGTCGTAGAGCGATGTTATGTAGCTTATAGCCTTCCTCGATAAATGGGCTATCCAACAGTAAAATATATTTTCAATTCGGACCACCAAGTTGTATTTTTGAGATTATCACGTTCAAAAAAACAAACTCTTCAGCTTTATAATATTAGTATAGAATGTATGTGTAACTTAGACATAAAACAAAATAATGTGGCAGTTAAAATTCTACAACTTGAGCAATATTCCTATAATTTGTCACAAGATATTTTGAGTTAGTTTATAAAAAATATTCATCAATCACCTGTCTAGAATTTTCATCTACAACATAGATTCCATTTTCAGATACTTCATTATCTATGCCAAAGTTTCTTTCTGCGCCGGCTTCTTCGTTGGTACCGTTATCTGTAGATGTTGTGATGACGGGACCGGTGGGGTTAGGAACATTGGTGTCGGTACTGATGACAGGAGCGGGGGTCACGGGAGTGGGTGTCATAGGAGTGGGGGTCATGTGAGTGGGGGTCACGGGAGTGGGGGTCACGGGAGTGGGGGTCACGGGAGTGGGGGTCATGGGAGTGGAGGTCATAGGAGTGGCGGCGATGGAAGCCACTGTGGTGGTAGTGACCTCCTCTTGAACTTCTTCGTCGTCTGTGTCACTGTTATCGCTACTGTCAAATGTAGCGTCTGAAACAAAAGTTTACACAAGCAGGTACAGATAATGCAATTCAAGAGCGTGAAGTATATACGTACATTGCGGTTAGTGTAATTCCCACTCACGAATGATCTCTCCATTGAGTATACGGTATACAGTACGATCAACGTAACTTGACCGGATTGAAGTTAAGTTTTTATCACTTTCGCGCATGTCATAGAGATGCGACCCTAAAATTACTTACGAAAACGACTAAATATGTTTAATCGATTAAAAATACTAACAACATTTTAATTCAACAATATAAAAACACTATTTAAATGAGTTCATAAAATTTACATTTAGAACAGTTACAGTAAATACTAAAGAAACTTTAAAAAACAATTTATTTACGAAAATAATCACAAAAAAACATGAGTTAGTAATACTAATTAAGACAATGTAATACGTAATCGCATCTCTAATTCTCTTGGTTTAGTTACCGCCCCCCGTCCCCGCTTCCTGTCACCATTTACTTCCAAAAAATGCAGTTGCGCAACCACTTGTCGCCTACTTCAGTCCGGCCTAGTTACGTTGATCCAACTGTACTCAATGGAGAGATCATTCGTGAGTGGGAATTCATATATAGGGCGAGTCACTACTCCTTATCGTATCAGTCTATTCTTCAAAAGTGCCCGGTTATTTCGAACCGGGTAGGTACATTACTAGCATTCTTGTAGTTTTCTAGTGTCCACTTAAAAATAAAATTTAACTCTACGACAATGTGATGTACCTAATAGTACTAGCACAGTAAAAAAACCAACAGTAGGATTACGCCTTTGAAGTTGTAATCAATGCCGACAACAATCGTCGGAAGTTAAGGTTGCCGAAAGTAAATAATATGTGTTGAACAAATTATTTATTTCTTATTTTAATAAATATCCTACTTAAAAATTATCAACACAAATAAATAATTAAAAAAAAAAAATGTGTGGGACTCGGGGACTGCCGCGGTAAGGCTATTGCAGAGCATTTGTTAACAACGTAAGCAATTATAATGATTTATTTATGCAGTATTTTTTTTCATTACATTTCGGAGCAGCTCGTCTCGATCCTTCCAGCTTCGTACAGTCGTACCATATATATAATTTGGCCAACCTCATTAAACCCAACCAAACCAGTTGCATGGTTTCCACTGATAGCGATCGATCATCGTCTCCCCTTCACTCATTCGTAATGTTAGACACCGACGAACAAGAGGTAGAAGCGTTCCTTATGTCACTAAAAAAGGACTCTGCTGTCGGTTGGGACAACATCTCTACCAAGTTTTTAAAGCAATACAAAGCTATACTAGTCCCTCCTCTTACATACCTTTTTAACCTCAGTCTTAATTCAGGCACATTCCCTAAATTCCTAAAAAAGGCTATAGTGCATCCAGTGCATAAGGCTGGAAATAGAGACAGCGTTAATAACTACCGCCCAATTGCTGTATTGCCGTCCATTTCAAAAGTTCTGGAAAGGATTATCAACAAGAGACTCATGACATATCTCGAGCAGAAAAATCTCCTTTCTAGCAATCAATTTGGCTTTAGGTGCAACAATTCCACAAGTAATGCTGTACTAGAACTTACTAGTCATATAACTAAGCAGTTAGACAAAAAACAAAGAGTGCTATCAATATTTCTGGATTTGAAGAAAGCTTTTGACACTGTCTCTATTCCACACCTAATAACTAAGTTGGAGGGCCTGGGTATCCGTGACTACCCTCTAAAAATATTCAAAGACTATCTTTCCGACAGAACGCAATGCGTAAGGATTCATGACATGGTCAGTAATGAACTTCCAGTCACTTTTGGTGTACCACAGGGCAGTGTGATTGGGCCGACACTTTTCCTGATTTATGTGAACCAGCTGTGTAGCCTCAACCTTGAACAAGGTAAAATCACAGCTTATGCAGATGACACAGTGCTTACTTTCTCGGGTGCGACTTGGTGTAATGTCTTTGAGGCAGCACAGAAGGGCTTAAACAGAGTCACTAACTGGTTGACGGAACACCTTCTGACACTTAACGCAGATAAAACGAAGATCCTTGCATTTTCGCTTCGTGATTGTACACAGCCTCCACCCTCCTTTACTATAACCGCGCACTCCTGTACAGTCGCCAATACCCACAGCTGTACTTGTCCCCAACTAGAACGTACCCACACCATTAAGTACCTAGGAATTATCTTAGATGACAGACTGAACTTCGCAACACATATTCAGACACTATCTACGCGTATTAGAAAAATGATTTTTATTTTTAAAACACTAAGACATGTCGCTGAACCACTAACTGTAAAAAGAGTGTACATGGCATTGTGTCAGTCTATCTTGGCATACTGTATTCCCGTATGGGGTGGGGCGCCAAAAACGACAATGTTGATGTTGGAAAGAGCCCAGAGAGCTGTCCTGAAGGTGAGCACTTTTCGTCCTATACTCTTTCCAACCGATGTCCTTTATAAATCATGTCAATTACTGACGGTGAGGCAACTGTTTATATTAAACACAACCCTACTTCAACACCACAACAATCCCTTTCAGCCTATTACCAAGCGCCGTAAAGACAAGGTCTGTCAACCTTACAAATGTAATTATTCGTTTACCCAACGCTTTTACTGTTTCCTTGGCCCTAGTATCTACAATAAACTTAATAAAGACATAAATATATACCCACTACCAAAACAAGCATGTAAAGCGGCGATCATCAGTAAACTGTTAACCATGAACTACCAAGACACGGAAGCCCTGCTTAACAGCTAACGTGTACCTACTAACCTTTTCACAACGCATACGCATACTTCACACACTAATTCATCTTTATCATTACACTGCCTCATAGTCACTTGCTTGATCTTCATCACATCGTTACTCGTTCTTATCACATAACCAAACACTCACTACACTACATATACTTATTTATTAAACACTCGGAGGCAAGCGCCATGAATATAATTTCTCTTGTTTTCTACGCTTATTCAAATTATTATGTTTATGTTGTTATCATATTACTACTTACTTTTTGTTTTATTTTATTTTAATTTTAATTTCAGTTTTAATTGTTATCAATATTGTTAATATTTAATTCACCATGACATTATTCCTTTCCTCAATCACAACATTATATTGAAATATTTTTATCTAATTCCATTTAACAGAATAAAATTAGTACTATATTATTACTTATTAGTTCTCTCCAGGGATGGCCTAGCATCTTTAACACAAGTTATTTATAATAACTTAGCTAAGGTGCTAGTCATCACAATAATAAGTGTTTATGTAATAATAGTTACCTACTACTGTGCAATTTAACAAATTGTGAAAATGTGTATTATATTGTATTACTTATTGTGATGAGAAATAAATTATTATTAAATTATTAAAATTATACATATACGTTAAGCGAACGCTAGGCCGAGCTACATGGTGGACGGAGTGGCGGGTGTTAGGTTTAATTTTCGTTACGGAATTTCTTGATTCGGTCGCCGCGCTTAAAGCCCGCGATAAAAGCTATGCAATAGCTTAAAAGGTGTCATAGAAATTATAAATAAATTAAAAATATGACTAACGCCTAACTACGACTGCCCTGAGCACTAGGAACCGACTCAGCGACCGCGAGTCGGGTCCCATTACCCATCTATACTTAGGCTTTGTCACACGACTGTATGAGTTAATAGACTGTGGTAAAAGTGACGAGCAGACTCCCTAGTGGCGACTCGTGGAACTAACTTATGACAGATAACACATACAATCGTCAATCAACCATAAAATATGTTTGTACGCGCCCAGGTTCATTACTTGTAAATATGAAACTTTGTCTGTGTATGTTACTTTTTATTTTATATTCTTTTATCACTGCATGTTATTAAAAATCTAATAAAAATGTCTAGCTTACACGCTAATCCTGTAAATAACTCGGAAGAGCGGAGTCTCCTCTCACAAGCATTATATGGCTTAAATGGAAACTCCAAATGTAATGTAATGTACCCAAATGTAGAAAAAGAAATAAACATTTTTATTTATTATTTAGATAAATAATAGTGGACAACATTTTATTCGCACAACATTCTCTAAACTAATATATGTTGTTGAATTGAAAATTAAAAAAAGCCGTGTTTCACAGTTTTTGTAAAATCGATCGCTGAGGAAATTCAATTAAAGAACAGTATATCATACGTTACTTCCGCAAACAACTAGCAGGGACATTCAATCGTTATTAGTGTAGTAAAAATGAAATGACTGACCAGAATCGCGTCGTCTGCGCGCTGCTGTCGTCGCCAATGTACTTTCTATCTCCGATCGAGTAACTTCGCCTGGTTCTGAAAAGTCAAGAAATTTGCTATTAAATGTGCAACTATTACCGGTTAAATGACGCATCGTGAATTACAGAAAACAGAAATAATAACAGAAAAACTATCAGCCCTATGCCGTCAATTTTGCGGTGGGTACATGGGTGAAATGATTTTTTCAGGTGAAAATGAGGATTTACGACTAATTAATTATTTTTGTATTGATAGATCATTAAATAATGACGAAAAACTTAGTGCCGTACAAAAGTAGTGGTACTTTCAGTCAGTACATTTTTTTAATTCGTTGATAATTATAGTATTAGTATAGGTATACCAAAATCTGATAAAAAATGAGGAATTTAGAGACGAACACCTACCTAATGGTAAACCTACTAGGATGAACAAGTCTTGATCGTTGAATTTTTTCATTGAATTATATATAACGAATTGAATTTAATTTTATATAACGGTACATTATCAATTTCTGCTTCAATGGAACTAAGTATCATGACTGTTTGAACAAAATAAATATTTTGTAAAGCAGCTCCGGCCGCGTGTATGTCAGTTTTTGCATTGAATAATAAAAATTCAAACAACAAACTTTCAAACTTTATCTTCTTCCGGTTACTATACACTTATGGCGGTTAGAAATCAACTCCACATACTGCCGCATTTATATTATGTAAATTTAAGAATAGGTACATGTTTCCACGAAGGAGTATCAAAGATCATAATCGCAGTAGGAGCTACTGTTAGTTAACATTGGCTTAAAAATCACAATTTTTTTTGACAATTTCGTTTCACGAGATTCTGGCACACCTATAAAAATGTAAGTTACGTCTAAAAATACGGCAGCCCTGGAATACTGAGACCACGCTGTGAGCGTCTAGCGTGGTCTGCCTCGCCCCTTAACCCCCACACGATTACCCCGTCTAGACGGCTTCATCGAACGACTGTATGATATACTCGATTGTGGAAATACTAACTGTGTGCAAGCACAGCTTGCGGCGCTACAAGCCGCTTCCATCGCGGCCATCGTTGTGCGAGCACGAGCGCGCCGAATATCACGTAGAACAGCAAGAACACGCTCAGTGCAACTACTGCGCCCACTATGTACTGAGCACGGGTTAGCGCCACCTGACAAACATACTCATACATCATATATATGTATATGTTTATATATCATCATATACCACTATACTGTTTTATATGGGAGTAGCTGTCCCGGCGAACTTATTACGTATGAACCTTCTACAAAGTATTAGAAAACTAAAAAAAATATGAATGAGATCGCTAAAATCGTTTTCTAGTTATGGCGTGACCAAGGGAAATAGGGATTATTTTTTTTTATATATACGGAATGTATAGAACGTCTCTTTAAGGCACCTGTCCCACCAACAACGATGAGCGAGAAGCGAGTAGCGATTTATCGCTCAAGAAACGTACAACAGATGTATTTTGTAGATCTCGTCCGTGTAAACAAAAGATATGTAGTAAAGAGCGAGTGCAGTGTGAACTTAACGATCAATTATTAATATCTGTATCTCTTTTGTTTACACGGGATCTACATAAATATATACGTGTCTTGAGCGATAAAATCGCTACTCGCTACTCTTTTTCTCGCCGTTGGTCGGACAGGTGCCTAACGGCCGGTCTCAATATCGTATTTACCGTTATCATAATATCAACTCATATAACGTCCCTACTGCTGCACACGGGTCTACTTATTAGAGATTGTAGGGGGTAATTGCCATAATGGCCACGCTTGGCAAGCAGGTTGGAAATCGCATTAAGGCTTAAAATACAGAGGACGCTACTGTCAGTCCTCGGGTGTGAAATACCTTAGTTGCTTTGAGAACATCCACGGGAAGAAATGGGGTGATACTATTCTTAAGCCGGTACTAAAGCTCCCATCTAATTTTAGTAGCGAAACTGACTTGGTCGTTTTAATAACCATAGAAAGATAGAAGACTCGAAAGGCTTTCTATCTATATAAGTTACTAGCTGTCCCGCGCAACTTCGTATGCGTAAATTTTCCCCATTTTTGCAACATTTCTCGTCGCTGCTCCGCTCCTATTAGTCGTAGCGCGTTGTTATATAGCCTATAGCCTTCCTCGATAAATGGACTATCCAACAAAAAAAGAATTATTAAAATCGATGCAGTATCTTTATAATGTTAGTGTAGATTAAGACCGGCTGTTAGACATACTAACTAGAGATATATCGCTGTTCTATAAATTGCCATATGGATAGTTTTTAGACCACAGGCAGTAGCTCGCGTTTCATGAAAATGTATAATAATAATTCTTTATTGACATAAAATAAGGTACATTATGTTAGGGCTCTAGCTGATTGGCAAGGGTACCTCCAATTGAAGTAAAGTAATTGTTTACTTTGTTGAGTGATAATTTAGGAGTGATATCGGTAGCTAATAACTTTTCTTCGATCATTTTTGCGATTTAAATCACAACTTCTTTTACAATTTTCCATGTGTTTTTTTTATATTTCCCTTATCTATAAGTATGACCAACAAACACTTTTATAGCTGATTCTAACTTAACCATCCCATTCTGAACTTGACGTACGTGTGTAGGTTAAGCCAAGCCTTAGGAAACGTTTCCAATGACGCGGAGCAGACTATTTTATTTTTTAAATATATAACTAGCAATGTGGGATTGTGGTCCCACCATTGACGTATAGACCTGAACCGTGCGACAAAGCGTGATAGAGAGAAAAAACTCGTGCGGCCCTGTCTTTTTAACAGATATTGTCCACAAAGTAGCGTTATCTCTTTCTAGAGAGTGGTTAATTTTGTGAAGTTATGGCCCAGTCCAGGTCTATAGGTCTATACGTCGCACGTGAGGCGACACTGAACAAGTGTGCGTCGTTCGCATCGACGCCCAAACGAGCAAGTGCGAGTCGCTCGTGCAACAGGGTGGGAGGAGGGGGGGCTTTTGATCACTGACATCGTAGTCAGTCTTCGACAGAGAGTGAGTTAAAATTCTTGTGTCTGGGGGGGAGAGGCAGTTATTAACACGGACCAAATGTATGGCGAAGACCAGAGATCTGGAGGGGGGGGGGGATAGTCCCTTTTGCACCCCTTGTATCCGCGCCTGAATATAATACGCTGGAACGTTATATTAACCTGTAGTGTACTCATACCTTGACATGCATCGTGAGCGTCTTGCTCCTCGTCGTGTGCACAGTGAGTCGGTCATGTTCCCCGGCGGCGAGCACGGCGGCCTCCCACAACCAGTCATCAGCGTCCGGCGAGCTCTCGCGACACTCCTCGTCGTTCTCATGCACTAGCGCGATCAAGTAAAACCCGCTGGGGTATGATTGACGCTGGAACGTTAGTGTTATATAGAGGAGTCCCTGACTCAGTAGCGAGCATATAGAGATATCTATGTTACCACTTTCGGTACATACGGTAACCGTTTTCGAACATTGTCACAGAGACCAAGCCGTCGGTCTTGCGCCCAATCTCTCACAGGTCTTGTCGGATTTCCCTCCAATCAGGCTATGAGAGTGACAGCACTTGTGTATGCGCATACACTTGTGTACTATGATATCTCCTGCGTAGTTGGCTAGTCTCTAATGATATTGGCTGCCGTAACCGACATCGGTTAGGAGACCTTTATTATACAGACACTAGCTGTCCCGCGCAACTTCGTCTGTGTAAATTTTCCCTGTTTTTGCAACATTTATCATTGCTGCTCCACTCCTATTAGTCATAGCGTGATGTTATATAGCCTATAGCCTACCTCGATAAATGGGCTATCGAACAGTGAAAGAATTTTACAATTCGAATTAGTAGTTCCAGAGATTACCGCGTTCAAATAAATAAACTCTTCAGCTTTATAATATTAGTATAGATATAAAGGTTGAGAAACTTTCGCGATACAAATCGCGAAACTTGTAATATATATGTTTTCATAATGTGTACAAACACATTATGAAAACATATATATTACGAGTCTTAATCTCGTGAATAATTTAAGGTAAAATACCTTGTTTATTGCACGACGTTTGGGTATATGGCCGTATTGCAACGGCCGTGGTCACAGGTAGTCTACCCGTGACCACGGCCGTTGCAATACGGTCAATAAATAAAATACATCTAGTTTCCCAACAATTTAACAATTTAAAACTATAATTAAATAATGCTAGCAAAGTAAGTTACCGAGACGTATGTACCACCGGACTTGAGCACTGTCATCCTCATTGTGGAGGATTGTATGAGGGCCATGGTGTCTGCAATCGGGCACTGAAATCAACGGGTACAACTTGGTGAACTTCTTTTTAGGGTTCCGTAGCGAAAAATGGCTAATGCGGCCCTTATAGTGTCGGCATGTCCGTCCGTCCGTATATGACAGTCATTTTACTCAAAAACTACGCATTGATAATGGATAAAATTAATAGTATAGGTTGTTGTCTTGTACGAGTATGAGCCGCTACTTAGTTCGGGAGATAAATAACAAAAACAAATATTTTAAGGCGGGGGGGGAGCACTCCATATATGTAACAGAAGCTGAAAAATGTATTTTTTTAAGTACCATCTTTTATTCCTCTTCTTTTCCGAAACTCATTATCCCTGCCTTCTAGTTATATACGTAACAATATTTTAAAATAAGTAAAAAAAGAAGGATGGTTAACTGCCTCTGTGGCGCGGTGGGAGTGTATCCGACTGCTACGTAAGAGGTCGTGGGTTCGATCCCCACCCAGGATAAAACTTGGTGTGATGAACACGATGGTTTATTCTGTGTCTGGGTGTTATTTATCTATAATATGTATGTATTTAGAAATATGTAAGTATGTTTATCAGTTGTCTGGTTTCCATAGTACAAGCTCTGCTTAGTTTGGGATCAGTTAGCGTTGTGTGAGTTGTCCCAAGATATTATTATTATAAGTAGGTATTTATTTAAAGTTAGAGCCATTATATCAAAACACCAAAGGCGCTATTACAGTTAGCAAGTTACTTTTATACAAGATGCAAATTGCTTATAACTTGTATACAAGTTACAATTTATATGACGTATTCGAATTTGTACAAAAGATTGAAATCAATAGTGTTTTGTTGTTGATGGTACGAACATGTTTCCAATCGTCATACTTGTATGCAAGACTTGCCTTATGGAATAGCGCCTGTAGGATATTTCAAAGTTTGATCTATTATGACTGCCTCGGTGGCGCGGTGGGAGTGTGTCCGACTGCTACGCCAGAGGTCGTGGGTTCGATTCCCACACGGGACGCCATTTTGCGTGATCCACAAATTGTTGTTCCGAGTCTGGGTGTTCTTTGTGTCTGTGACTTGTATGTTTGTAAAGTTCCCCGCGACACAGGGCTTGTAACGAATTGCGGGAGTCGTCTTTTAAAAAAAAAATCTATAATGATCTCAATTTTAATTAGAATGGTCACTAGGAACCAGGACCTTATTACGTTAAATCATTTTCGCCGGGGGGCATAGTCGACTTCATGGTCATATTTAACCTTGGGTATGCCCTTTAAGGAAATAAGAGGTGTCCCAATAGATCTTTTAGGTCGCAGTGCCTACCGGGCATTGCATCCCTGCCTCTATCCAGATACAATACAAGGGTGCATAGACATACCGTGTAGTTTTGTATGGCGATAGTGGTGCACACTTCGTCATTTGACTCCACCACGACCCGGACGCTGTGCTGCTCCGGCAGGAATTGGTAGTAGTGGACACTCGTGGCACCCTGTAAGTTTGCATGTCTATAGCTGTCCCGCGCAACTTCGTATGTGTACATTTTGCCCGTTTTTGCAACATTTCTCATTGCTGCTCTGTTCCTATTGGCCGTAGCGTAATGTTATATAGCCTTCCTCGATAAATAGGCTATCCCAACAGTGAAAGCATTTTTCAATTCGGATCAGTAGTTCCTGAAATCACCGCGTTCAAACAAACAAATTCTTCAGCTTTATAATATTAGTTCATTACTTTGGCCTACTTCTGAAGAAAATTTGACAGCTGCTTAATTATATTATACTAACTGCCTGGCTCTTCACACGGGTGTCATGTCGTAGTTTTTTATACCTTGAGTTACATTATTGTAATTTTCGTAGGGATCTCTAATTTTTTTGACAATAGAGTAAAGCCTATGTTACTCCCAGTTATTGCAGCTTTCTAATGGTGAAATCATTTTTTAAATCGGTCCAGTAGTTTTTATGTTTATTCGTTACATAAAAAATATATATTTTCTATAGCTTATTCCAAATCGAATGAGCTGTCGCTCATATTTATAGGAGCTTAATCACTAATTTTCAACTTGTTAACTACACTTTTAAACTAATGAATGTTTTGACTTATTCTATTTAGAATGAAAAATAAAAACGCTTTTACTAACGTATTACGAATTAGGGGTAAAAGAATAGTTGTGTTCTAGTAACGTTGTCTTTTATTTAAATCGAAGAACGATTTTAAGAAGGTATTGTAAGATTTATAACGCCTAGGTAATATTCTCCTCTCCTTTGCCAGAGGGAAACTATTCTGTGAGAGGAAATGAGGATAGTGTACGAATAAGCTACTGCAATATTTGAGATTTTCGTCGAAATGTAATTGATTATGGGCGCGGTGGGAGTGTATCCGGGTTCGATCCCCACCCAGGATAAAACTTTGTGTGATGAGCACGATGTTTTATTCTGTGTCTGGGCGTTATTTATCTATAATATGTATGTATTTAGAAATATATAAGCTGTCTGGTGTGTCATGTCATGTTTATCAGTTGTCTGGTTTCCATAGTACAAGCTCTGCTTAGTTTGGGATCAGATAGCGTTGTGTTAGTTGTCCCAAGATATTATTATTATAAGTAGGTATTTATTTAATGTTAGAGCCATTATATCAAAACACTAAAAGCGCTATTCGAGTACGTAAGCTACTTATATACAAGTTCTTTTTTTTTTTTTTTAAAGATAACTAGGAATGTGGGATTTTGATTCCACATTACTAGCAATCCTGTTAACGCCTCCAGCTAAGCTCAATGGCTTGTGTTAGGAGTGGGTTCACGTCGGTAGTATAATGGGTAGGATTCGAACCCGCGACCTCACGATTGCGAGACCGATGCCTTGGCCATTAGGCTACCGCCGCTTCAAAAAAGTTACTATTGTGCCGTATTCGAACTTGTTTGAGATCAGATAGCGTTGTGTGAGTTGTCCAAAGATATTATTATTATTAAATTAGATAAAACTTGTACGTTACCTGCAGAATGTTATGTACAGTAAGAGGCTTATCGAAGTCTATTTTAAAGTCACGGACGGGCGTTACCCGTAGCGACAGAGCCGTCGAGGTGAAACACGACGAGCCTACGTGAAGCGAGAAAGAGCCGTGGATGATCTGCTCCGGACCCTCTGGGAATGTAATAGACACACATATCTTGTGATTTGATAAGAAAGAAATAAGTAATTTGTTTTTGCAGACAAAGTAAGGAAGTGCACCAAAAAAACCATACAGGCATGATGCCAGTAGGCCAATAATTCAATTTATGAATTTTTGTTTACATATATTTCTTAAGTTTACGGGTACTATTAAGCTATTGCATAGCTTCTATCGCGGGCCTTGAGCGTGGAGACCGAATCCAGAAATTCCGTAACGAAAATAACCTAACACCCCGCACTCCGACCGGCACAGCGGTGATACTTGTTAGTTTTGCCATCTATCGATGAATAGCAGAACTTTTATTGACTTTTTTTTTAAAATTAAAAAAAAAAAATTAAAGAAAAAAAAATAAAAACTTTTTTTTTTTTTTTTTTTAATTGCTTAAGCTGCTAAAAATGCTATGCAATAGCTTTACCGCGGCAGTCCCCGAGTGCCACACATTTTTATATATAATTTTGGATAAGCACAAGAAGTTCGAACCCATGGATGATTTTCTGGAACGAGAGGATTAAATAGATGTTCCTAACTCTGTATTATTGTACGAAACTTAGTTTTCATTCAATTAGAGTAGGCCTCCCGGTGTCGAGTAATGCCGATTATCAGCCGGTCTCAATAATTTAACTATCGATGGATTTCGCTACTAGAGTATTTGACTTAAGCTCCATACAAAATATGTCAAAATTCTAACTCTAGTGACCAAATCATTCGATAGGTAGGTTATTGAGACCGGCCGTAAGATACCTATACTTTAACTAAATAATTATACATGCTGGCTTTCAACTGGATTATATAGCTAACTTAGAAATATCTAGTCCGGCCATAAGTTCTGTTACAAATGAAAATGCATTTTTTTTAAATGTAGTAATGTAATATTACTTTAACTTATATGTACACTAGCTGCGCCCCGCGGTTTCATCCGCGTAAGTATACATCCTGTGGGAATATCGGGTTAAAAGTAGGCTATGTGGTGAGAGATATATTGTCTCTAGCTGGAAATATGTATGTGTATAGCCATTAATAATCACACCAATATTTATTACGATTTCACATTCACATTTAAATATAATATTTTATTAGATTTTATTTGGCGGTAATACAAAAGTTATCTATTATATATATCAGAGGCAATAAAAGTATTTATTTTGATATAGATCAATTTGATACTAAGAAATATGTATTAGAAATAAATTATCAATTTCTATTGTAATTATGGTTCACTATTTTGACGATAATTGCTTCCATATAAGAGATAGAAATATGCTGTCGCGGACTTTTTTGTAGGACTATTTTATGATAAACATAATTAGGTATCGTTCATATATTATATATGTGTAACGCCAAAACATGTCGCCGATTGTAGATTTTATCCTACTTACTTGACACTTATCGTTATATTTTGGACAATTTACACAATATCTTTATAAATTATAGCCTATGTGTTATTCTGATGTATAAGCCTAAATATTGTAAAGTTTCATTAAAATCCATTCAGTAGTTTTTGCGTGAAAGAGGAACAAACATCCACACTTCCACACTCACAAATATTCGGCTTTATAATATTAGTAGGATATATATAAAAGTTTCAGCAAAAAATAAAAACAATATTCTATTCAAAATGGCCACTTTTGGCTTTTATACAGGCCTTTAATCTGTCTGGCCACGAATCTATAAATTTACGCACTGTTTCCATTAGAAATTTCCGCACTGCTTGCTCCAGAGATTTTTTAACAGACTCTTTGTCGCCGTGTCGTTTAGAGCAAGCCATGTCCTCTAAAACTGACCATAATTTGTAGTCTAAAGGGTTGACGTCTGGGCTAGATGAGGGCCAGTCTTCAGCTCTTATAAAGTCCGGAACGTTGGTTTCAAGCCAGGCTTGGGTAGTTATTGCCTTGTGACCAGGTGCAGTCCTGCAGGAAAGTCCACGGTACATTTTTAAAAAGTGTATTGCTGAGAGGTTTCACAACACGATCCAAGACTGTCTCTTGATACACTTTGGCTGAAGTTTTCATTACTTTTTCACAAAAATGTAGCTTGTAGCCTTGATAAGACACGCCCCACCAAACCATTACTAACGCAGGATGATGACTACGCTTTACTTTTCCGACCACTTAGGCAGCTTCTTTAGAACTATGAGCGTACCCTTTATCGTTTTGCTTATTATAATGCTCTTCAATCGGGAACACTTTTTCATCGGTAAAGAGGATATTTCTGTGCCCTTCACCTGCGTATCGCGACAGAAGGCGTTTTGATCGATCCACTCTCTTTAATTGTAAAGATTGATTTAGGGCATGCCCTGTATATCGACGATAAGCACCGAGCTTCAAGTCTTTTATAATACGTGACAGAGTCCTAGCGGGAATCTTCATTTCTCGCGATAAGATTTTTTGCATCATAATGGGATTTCGACAAATTTTGGCTTTAATAGCATTAACTGCCTTTGTAGTTCTAACAGCACGCGGCCGCCTCGTTCTTTTATGTTCTTTATGGAAGTGTTGTTGTATCTATACGAACATACGGCTGATACCAAGCTTTTGAAGTGTCTGGAATATGACCGACGGCTCCATACCCACTTTGTGCAAGGCAATCACCGCAATCCTATTTTCTTTAACACCCCAATCCATATTGTAATTTTTTAATGAACACGATAAAATATGTGAAATGGCGCGAAATCGAAAGAACTTTAAAAAAAATAAACATGTTCCAAATTCAAAGTAATTAAAAAGTTGAAAAAAATGTTGTTTTTATGTACATATCAGTATTTATGGCCGGACTAGTTAGAAATAGAATTTGTGACAAAGACAGCTCTCCTGTCATATTGAAAAAGAAATAAAAGCTAGCAGTTAGCAGTAAAAAATAATCTTATTTACGATTTCAGAATTTTTTTTTTTTTTATCTTTTTTTTAAGCATTTATTCATGGAAGATTATTATGAAATGAATATTCGAAATTCGTACTCAATTTGAACAATTTACGGCCGGTTTCAATAATCTAACTATCGATGGATTTGGCTACTAGAGGTATATATTTAACATAAGCTCCATACAAAATATGTCAAAATTCTACCTCTAGTAGCAAAATCCATCGATTTGTAGATTATTGAGACCGGCCGTTAGAGATGAACGAAGTTTCCCACAAATGGTAGTAATGGATGTGTACTGACCACAGGCTTCCTTCAGAGCCTCGCCGCCTACGCTGTCCTCGGGGCATAGTGTGCGCTCCTGCTGGTACAGCAGCGTGTCACCCAGCGAGAACGGCAGCTGCCAGGTTGTTGCACCTACACACAAAATACAATGCTATTGTCAAATCAACTACCTTTAGGTATTTCCATAAACGGGTTACATAATTCAATTAGGCGATATTTAGTTTTAGTCCATTCAGCCATCGCAGATAGCATGCAATTTAGTAACAGTTAAGGTTCATTTCCGTGCATCGCGGCCGATCGCGAGCCGCGCGCGGCTTACGACGAACGGCTGACGGGCGCGAGCGATGCGACAATAGTCAGAGTATGAGAATGTATGGTGCCGTTTCCGAGGTAAGCGACAGACGCACGCGGCCGACGACTGTCGTAGGCTGCGCGCGCACTCTGAATATTGTGGCATCGGCCGCGAGCGTCAGCCGCTTGTCATAAGCCGCGCGCGGCTCGCGATCGGCCGCTATGCACGGAAATGAACCTTTAGCTGGCCCGCGCAACTTCTTCTGCGTAAATTTTACTCGTTTTACAACATTTTTCATTGCTGCTCCGCTGCTTTTGGTCGTAGCGTTATGTTATATAGCCTTCCACGATAAATGAGCTATCCAACATTAAAAAAATTGTTTAATTCGCACCAGTAGTTCCTGAGAATTTCGCGTTCAAACAAACAAACATACTCTTCAGCTTTATATTAGTTTAGATAAAAAAAACAACTCTTTTCTCACCAACTGACTCTCACTCGCGTTTTCAGTTTTTCTAGCGAGTGACCAAGAGGAGTCTGAAATATCTATCATAAATCCGACGTGTTAGAAATATTCGTCACGTCATAAAATAGAGTGCAGAAGAAACGCTCATGTATGTCCCATGACTTGTATATCTACACTCACAAGACCGCACGAAACTCTCATTCGCTGTCTCTGGTCCGTCTCGTTCCGATACTCCGCGTCTGTGACGATATCTATCGTCACAGACGCGGAGAATCGAAACATCGTACGCAAGTATTAAGCTTTCGTTCTGTACGGTATTCTGTGGTTACGTGGGAATTTCTGACCATAGGACTTCCTCAAGTCCGAAGCACTGGGCACTGACTAACACTCGAAATCCTTAGACAAACTGTAGCTATGTAGTTGATATAGGTACCTACCTATTTATTTATTTTTTAAAAAGACGGCTCTCGCAGTAGATTACAAGCCCTGTATCGAGGACTAAACAAATATACAAGTCACGGACACAAAGTGGGACTGGGAACAACAATTTGTGGATCACACAAAGTGGTGTCCCCCGTCCCCTTGCGTAGCAGTCGGACACACTCCCACCGCGCCACAGAGGCAGTCAAAATGATTGATGTTATCATCGATATCTCCCTGTCCGCCCCCTATAGGGGGCCCTTCAAAATAACCTGGAACATATCCATATGGTTCATCTACCTCTAGTAAATAGATAAGCTTTTGAATTCCCCAATATGTACCAAAACATATTGGGGAATTCGTATCAGAGAGTAGCGTCACTACAGCGGCCTGTTCAATGAAGCGTTGCGGCCTCACGCGTCGCAGTGGCCTACCTACAACCATATCATCACAGTATAAAAGTTTTATAGATATATTTCGGGACTTAATCGCGTGAATTATTTAAAGGTACAAACCTTTTATTTACCCGACGTTTCGATTGAATTGCACCGATCGTGGTCACGGGTCGACTGATGGCAGCTTAGCGATAAATAAATAAATTTAGCGATAAATGTTTATAAACAATATATATATTAAATGTATGCATTTAATTTGATACCAATAGGTATACCTATTGGTATCAAATTAAATGCATACTGTAACCGTTTTGCATCCGGCGTTTTTTATTATTTCACCGTTGTGGTATAAAAATAAAAATTGAGACCACGCTGTGAGCGTGTAGAGCGGTCTACCCTCCCCCTGCGTCGATTGCCCCGTCTAGACGGCGTCGTGGAACGACTTTATAAGTTGCATAACATGCAGTATCCATAATTTAAAAAAAAAATGTTTAAGGCTTCAAATTAGCGGTACATACCTAGTAGCATACCTCTATTTTTTATATCGGCACTAAAACTAACTTCTTTGTTCAGATTACCTATTCTCTGTCGTGCAGTGATTAGAAGCGGATGAGCTGTGTCGCCTCCATCGGTCTTCATCCACACGCGACTCGGCCATTTCCCCTGGTCACCGGTCTAAAAATACGCAGATACAACACTACAATACATGCAATATTATATAGATATAAATATATATATTATTTTATTTAAAGTTATCGTATAGATTTGCTCGTTCCGGGTCCAGACTTGTGATTTTTTTTAGTATATAATCGAAATGCACTGATTAATTTTCGATATTATATTAACATTTAGACTCCCTCTGTGGCGCGGTGGGAGTGTATCCGACTACTACGTAAGAGGGTTCGATCCCCACCCAGGATAAAACTTTGTGTGATGAGATGAGAGATGATAAATAACACCCAGACACAGAATAAACCATCGTGTGGTTTATTCTGTGTCTGGGTGTTATTTATCTATAATATGTATTGTATTTTGAAATATATAAGTATGTTTATCAGTTGTCTGGTTTCCATAGTACAAGCTCTGCTTAGTTTGGGATCAGATAGTGTTGTCGCAAGATATTTTTATTATTATTTTGAAGTAAAATTTACATTAAGTACATTACTAAATTCGTACTGGTTTAGTGTTTTAATCAAACACGTTATTTTGTAAAATAATAGAAAAGCGGGGTAACATGATGGCTACCGACAGGAACCCACTCCAACAGTGGTTAACAGGATTACTAGTAATGTGGGTCCACAATTCCACATTGCTGTTTTAATAAATAAAAACAATAGTAACATACCGGTATAAAATCTAGAATGTACTCCCGGGAAGTATCCACTAACAACACGTGGAGTTCTTCAAACGCCAACCTGTCGAAACCAACCTATACTTACATTCATTCTAATTAAAAAAACTTTTTACGAAAAAAATAGTCTTCAAAAATAATATCTCTCCTCCCTATCCCTATCCTCCTTTAACAATACATACCCAATTTATAGAAGTTGGTACCATGAAATAGTAGTTATTTGGCACGTATTCAAAAAAATTTCTCACATTTTTGCGAGTCGTTTTGTAATTTATCCATAGGCTTAATGAATCATAATTCTATGAATTTATCTAAGTAACAATATCCTGTTGTCAACTACTCACCTCCTTATACAAAATATTGCTTATCGTGATGCAGGGGCGTTAATTATCGAAGAGTTCATCTGGTAATTCACCATCAGCTCCATTATACCATATGTATTATGACGAGCATACATTATAGCATAAGATATATTGATATATACTCGTGCTCACTAAACGAATTCACACGGGCTACATACTTTATATTATGTAACTACGTATTTTAAGGCTATTATTGTTAATTACATTATTGCATTAGGTTATAACCTGTAAAGATAGACGTAAGTAAAAAGTTATGCGTACATTAAAACACATATTGACTTGAGAACCTCCTGTTTTTTTTGTTGACTAATATGCTTTAAAACTGGAAAAGCAAAGTATTAAATTTAGATACTTGTATTATACTACCCAGGGTTACTGGGAGTTTATTACAAGTATCTAAATTATGTCATCACCATCATGTTAATGGTGATAAATGGTGTGACATTTAAAAGACTATGTATCAACTTATAAAACAGTAACAGCCTAGGTAATTTATCCCATATGTATATCCCCAAAAAGAACTATAGGTTTACAACATTTGCAATAAAGTAATCATAAGTGAAAAAGTACCGGTTCACGCGTATCTCTCTCGCGGGGGCACGCTATCTCTCCCCTGAGCTATACCGATGTTTTACCGGATTATTTCTTTAAACAACTACGTAACAACAACAATTTAAGCTATACAATTCAAAGAAAACAATTCAACTTTGTCAATAGCTAGATATTATAGAACAGCATAGAGTTAGACTACTCACTGTCGTCTAATGACGGAGACGTTGAGATTTGCAAGCGCCGCGCCGATCAGCAAATATAGAGAAACTGCGACCGCGCAAACACGCATTTTGCACTCACAAGTTCACGCGTACTTAACTAATGCACACATTACATATAATTGCACAGGT
Source organism: Herminia tarsipennalis (assembly GCA_945859575.2). NCBI lineage: Eukaryota > Metazoa > Arthropoda > Insecta > Lepidoptera > Erebidae > Herminia > Herminia tarsipennalis. Next base: position 22,063,122 of record OX243834.2, on the reverse strand, counting down.
CACTTGATACAGGTAGTGTTTACTAAGGTGTGTTGGGCAGAACTGGGCGAAACACCGTTATCTAGCTATCTTGTCGTTTGTGTGATAAGCACATAGATATGGATATGTGATTCATTTATTCACTTCGATTTGTCAGTCATGTATGTAGGTCGATCAGTCAGTGAGGTCGCCGGTCAAGTTTTATAACGATTAAGCCGAAAAATAATGTTTTATCTACTAACATAGATAAATACACACATACATATTTGTGTGGGACGTTTTTTTGTATGTGTGAATTATTATGCCTACTGTGAACAATATGGCCCTGAAAAAGGAGTATACAAGTTTAAGTTATTGTTTTTCTGTCTTTCTTTATCTTTGACTTCGTGTTCCTTTTAAACTAAGAAGTTGATTTAATTGGAATAGCTTCGATTCCGTGATGTTCAATAAAATTCCCGATTGGTTTAAAAAGCGGGAAGTCCGATTACGGAGTTTATTTTAATGTATAAATATTATGATTATTATAAGATACGTGTCGATTTATATTGAAGTTTTGATGCTTGGGATGTTCTTTGTTAGTTTTCCGAACCAAGTTCATCATGTTTAAACTCGGTTAGTATGCTTCAAAACTATTTTACTAATTTTAATACCGTGATAATGTTGGATATAACATTATCACGGTATTAAAATTAGTAAAATAGTTTTGAAGCATACTAACCGAGTTTTATCACTAATTAGTAACAAAACCAGATATTCAAAATAAGAATGGAACAGCTATCAGATAAATAAATTTGTTATCCATTTATCAACGCCATTCAATTTAATTTTATGCCGTAGTTATAATTTTACGATATAAGTAATCGGCGAGATATCTATGAGTAAATGAGTACTTGGAACTGGAATGCTATTCCCCAAACACGCGCAGCGCTGATGCAGTGATAAAACGTCATTTTCTTTTTGACATTTCGTCGCTGTTGTACGGGCTGGCTGTTTGTTTAGGGAATAGCACTCCTGGTCAGGACGGGAAATAATAAACGGAAAAGCGTGTGAAAATAATTTATTAAGTATAGCGCGTATACTGCGAGGTGTGTGAGTGTGAGGTTCGTCAGTGTTCGGCCGAGCGCGAGTACCGCAGGCCCAGCTCCGTGACCACGCGTTCTACGGCCGCTAAGCACTCGTCCAGCTGAGCGCGAGAGTGAGACGCCGATAGACAAAACCTGCACAAACGTACTAACCTTAAACCTCTCTTTTTGGCCCACTGGAAGAGATAGAATCTGTGAACGGGATCTTTACTAAATTCAGTAAAGATCCCGTTCACAGATTCTATCTCTTTATAGTCAAAGTCGAAAAAAAGCATAACCTCTAAAGTAAATTTTTCAAGATCAAATATTTTGACTTTATAGATTAAATTTATACCTTGATGGTTAAAGGTAATCTTGACGACTTTTCAGCTAATTTTGCTCCTTTAACTTGTCATTTTCGAAATGGAAAAACAAGTTCCAGCAGCTTGTAACAAGATATATGTACTCTAGGAGAAACCAAGTTTTTCTAACATAAAATTGGCCAGGTTTGTTGGGATTAATCAATCATTGTAATCGTACAAGCGAGCTTGCTACTAATACCAATATATGTATTAAATAAAATAATGAGCTATTTTGTGCAGGGCATAATGCCACCCAGCGACGAGTCATAAAAAATATGCAAGGGTTGTCACAAAAAGAACTATTATACAACTGACGTGACACATTTATCTATAATTTTCTGCAAGGGTTGTAACAGAAAGAACTATTATACAACTGACGTGACACATTTATCTATAATTTTCTGCAAGGGTTGTAACAGAAAGAACTATTATACAACTGACGTGACACATTTATTTATAATTTTCTGCAAGGGTTGTCTCAAAAAGAACTATTATACAACTGACGTGACACATTTATCTATAATTTTCTGCAAGGGTTGTAACAGAAAGAACTATTATACAACTGACGTGACACATTTATTTATAATTTTCTGCAAGGGTTGTCTCAAAAAGAACTATTATACAACTGACGTGACACATTTATTTATAATTTTCTGCAAGGGTTGTCTCAAAAAGAACTATTATACAACTAACGTGACACATTTATCTATAATTTTCTGCAAGGGTTGTCACAGAAAAAACTATTATACAACTGACGTGACACATGTATCTATATATATATATATATATATTTTAACGACTCCCGCAGTGGGATACAAGCCCTGTGTTGCGGGGGACTGTACAAACATACAAGTCACGGACACAAAGTACACCCAGACTATATAGAACAGGATTATAGATATTATAGGAACAATAATTTATGGATCATAGAAAGTGGTGTCCCGTTTGGGAATCGAACCCACGACCTCTGGCGTAGCTGTCGGACACACTCCCACCGCGCCACGGAGGCAGTTACAAAATAATATATAAACATCGTTACCGTATCCTGGCTTTATTGAGTGGTGTGGCGGGGAAGCCGACGCCGACCGTCGCGATGCGCAGCTCCGTGAGCCGCTCCACCGTGGCCGCCATCTTGCTGAACGTGTACACGAGCATGGGCACCACGGGCGAGTCGTGGTGACCGAATGTTACTACACCCATCTCTTTTAACCTAAAAAATATTTTATTTCATAAATATACTGTTCTGTTCATCTAGTGGTTAGTGACCCTAACTGCTAACGGCCGGTCTCAATTACTACTCTGCCGACAAGCGCGGATCCAGAACTTTGTCATGGGGGAGTTGGTGCATTTGATTCAACATCGGTACACCAGCCACTGTTGAGGAGGGGGGGGGGGCAAATGCCGGTCAAAACACACCGGTGTTGCGTCAATTTTCTTAAATTCCCCGAAAAACAGGTATTATTTTTTGTTAATAAGTGTCTCTGTTACCTTCCCTCCCTTGGATCCGCGCCTGTCTACCGGTAACTGTTGAAATACCTAACTCTAGTAACGAAACCGACATTTATGCCGTCGATATACAATAGAAAACATTTCGGGTTAAAAGGTTGAAACTATCTATCAACTGCTATCGAAATGCCTTAGCAGAGTATGGAAGTACATTTTCAAAAAAGTTGTGTGACTTATTTCAGTTTTTGCAGTTCATTTCATATTCAATTTGAAACAATAGGGATGTTGAATGCCAAGTCAAATTAGTCTCTTTTTATGAAATGTCAAAACGTCAAGCTCTATACAAATGTATATGGAATAGCAACCTATGACGTCATAAGTTTCTATCGTAACTTTTAGTATTCGTTTTCATGCTTTAAAATTTAAAAACATGTTAAATTGTAAAAGAATACTTATTTTCAGAGCATTTTAAGATCTACTATTCCGTGATTAGCATAAAATAATTTACTTTTATTGTAGTCAACTACCCAATTGCCGGTGGTCGATGTGTAGTCAATAGGGTAGATGACTGTCAAATCAAATCAGTATCTTTTTAAGAAACGTCAAAACGATGCGCCTCGTACTAATTTATTTTAAATACAAAACAATGACGTCATTCTTTTGTATGGTCAAATCATGTAGTTTCAATGTTTGTTTTGATGTTTATAAATTCATGAAAACGTAAAATTATAGAGAAACATTGTTTTCCAGAATATTTTTGCAAATGCTATTTCCTGTATAGTATAAAATAATTTAATGTAATTGTAGTCATCTACCCAATTGTACCACCTGAAAACCCCCGAAAATACACCCGTTGACGTAGTTTAACCTCGCAAAGATATCAATCTGGTCGGTCGCCACTGAGTCCCCCTCCCCCTCATTTAATATGTTTAGTGGTTATGAGTAGAAGCGCTGGTACATACTTGGTGCGGAAGTAGTGCGTGTTGTCCCGGAGCGTGTGCACGCGCTGCTTGCCGGCGGGCGTGTCGAGCGCGCGCATGGCGCACAGGATCTGCTGCGCGACGGGCGCCGCCATGGCGTGCGCGTACGTGTGCGCGTGCCCGTGCGCGCGCACCCACGACGTCAGGCGGGACGAGCCTGACGGAACAATTCACATTATATGTTCACTTTCTATGGCGGCTCTACATTTATAATTTCTATCTAGTCACTCTTTAAAAAATGACAAAACGCTTATTTCACATAAATATATCAGGATATGACGTCAGTATTTTTTCTCGTCAAATTACTTATTTTTATTGTTTTTAAACTTCGCGATGTTTACACATATTAGAATATTATTAGCAAATTATTATAGCACTAGCTGTCCCGCGCAACTTCGTATGCGTAATTTTTCCCCGTTTTTGAAACATTTCTCGTCGCTTCTCCGCTCCTATTAGTCGTAGCGCGATGTTATATAGTCTATAGCCTTCCTCGATAAATGGGCTATCCAACAAAAAAATTTTGAAATCGGACCAGTAGTTCCTGAGATTAGCGCGTTTAAACAAACAAACAAACAAACTCTTCTGCTTTATAATATTAGTATAGATTAATATTAAAGCATATTAGAACCTTTTATTTACCCAACTTTTCGATCGAATTGCATCGATCGTTGTTACAGGTCGACGGGTAAACGACGAATAAATATAAGTTGATAATCCAAAACGTTCTTAACTAAGTGGTAGTCTCGAAAATGTTTACTTTATAACTCATAACCACACTGACAAACATCTATATTTTAGCCAGTTTAGTCTGTAGCCATTGTATTCGAACTGTTGACCCATATTTCAAGACAGGCATAGAATGGCGCAAAAGTAATGTAATAATTTAAATTAGCTACCATTGTTACAAATCTCCATTGTCAAAATATATCTATATATTTTTATGAAATGTTTATATAAAAATGCAATAGTCATGATATTAAGTCAGAAAAATGATGTCGCTCAAATGACCACCTCTCGAGTTAATCACAATAAAATTTGTTAGCTTTCTTAACGGCTTGCAAGCTTAGTAGCTTATTGTAGTAAACGCGAGATTTTAAAATCTCCAAAGGAAGAAGTCTAGCGACGCCAAGTTCAAATCTCCAAACAGGAGATCACTTGGCCCGAAAATGGGTGTCTCAAAATCTCCATCGTTGCCTGAGCTATGTGATACTTCGTTACATCTTCAAATAACATTTTAAAGAACAGTTTTTTTCTTTTCTAACTTTTTTGCGCCACCCGTTATGCGGATCGCTGGTGAGACCTAAACATACAGAAAAGTGACTAAAAATACATACCGGCAATATACCCGCCGGCTGCTCCGAAGCTTTTTGTGAAAGTGCCCATGAGAACGTCGACATCCCTGGGGTCGACCCCCGCGTGATCTGTGACCCCCCGCCCGTGAGGCCCCAGGGCTCCTATTGAGTGAGCCTCGTCTAAGTACAGCTGGAGCCCCAGCCGTTTCTTTAATGCTATTAACGCTTTCAGGGGACATATTGAACCCTCCATACTGTATACGCCCTCTACTACCTGAAAAAAACATGATAAAATACAACCATACATATTTTGCCAAACGGAAAACTTGCATTGTCAGTAAACTGGCCTGTTCTAGTGGTTAGTGACCCTGATTGCTAAGCCAGAGGTCGTAGGTTTGATCCCCACCTAGGATAAAACTGTGATGAGCACGCTTCTGTGTCTGAGTGTAAATTTAATGAAGCTGAACTTATGTGTACCCACCCGCTTACTTGTGTAAGCTCCCTGACTTCCTAAAATAAGTTTAACGTCAAAAAAGTAACTCACGACAACAATCTTTTTCCACCGTCCTTCAGCGACGGCGGCGCGCGCGAGCTGCTCCAGGTGCACCATGTCGTTGTGTCGGAACACTCGCACAGTGGCGCGCGCCAGGCGCATGCCCAGGATCAAGGACGCGTGGTTGTTGGCGTCGCTCAGCGCCAGCGTGTCAGGGCCCAGGAGCCCTGGGAGCGCTAGGGTGTTCGTCGCGAAACCCATGCCCACTACTATCGCTGACTGCATGACAAATTGAAATATATTAGTGCTTCTGGTTAAGTCCAATGGGGGTTGACCTCGCTGAGGATAATTCGAGAGAAATACTAAAATTCACACATATATGAGTGGATTCAAATACTTTTGGGGATGCTTGAATCCCTTAGCCTTTCTTTTTCCCTCTCCTGAAACTACCATTGGAACTTATCCAGTAGTTGTGAAAATTAGTATAACACAGGAAAGCATGTAATCCGCGTAAAATTCAGGAGGAGCTGATCTTTTTGTAACTATAGCTAATTTCTCGAGGAAGAACGGTATGAAGAGTAAATTTAGGAAAGCCCAAAACAATACACTGCTGCTATTTTTGTACAAAATATGAAAAGGCGTCATGCCAGTCAAAACACTTGTTTTATTACGATTTATTATTACTATTCACACTCCCACTGCGCTAGCAGTCTCCTTTTCGCCAAGGCAATAAACTACAGATTATGACATAAAATGTAGTTAATATTATCCAATACATTTTTGAGAAACCATTTCAACATTTTAGGTCGCACCCAAATTACTTTTCTAGTTTGATTAGTTCCATCGTAAGCTACTACAAGACTAATGCGGATAAGCGAGCAGCCGACGGCATCTGCCCAACGGCCACAATCAGCCGTGCGCCGCCGTCCGCGAGCGCGCGAAGCCGTCCGGTTGCCGCGGCATCCGCGCGCATCCGACCGGCTCGGATCTAACCGAGTTCCAAGCAGTGTAAATTCCATGCAAACATGAAACTTATGGCTAAGTTCAGAAGTTTCAATTCCCTCTGGCACAGTGTGAAATACGCTGAAGTACGAGTAGAGAATGATCAATACAGTTATAAATAGATATGATTAATATTACCTCAACCCCGAGGAACTGCGCAGTAGTTCTCTCGAGCTCCTGATGCAGCGGTGTTTCGCCGAGTTCCGCTCGCGACGAGCACATTGCCAGCCCGTACTTGCGCGTGGCGGCCGTCACCTCGGCGATGGAGCTGCCGCCCTCGCCCTCCGCGAAACCGAGGTAGTTGTACGAGCCCAGGTTGATGCAACGCTGCAATCTACCTGTGAACCTGTAACCCGAAATAAAGACTTGGTTGATCCTATACAAGTTAATATTCTCCAAAGCTCATCACCCATTGTCACGCTTGTAACTTACAATTTAGATTCCGACTTTAAATAGTGTGCGTTAATGTCAATTTTAAAATGACAAGATTAAATAGTTGACGACTCGCCTGTACGTCACCTCATTTTATTTTGCCACTCGAAAAGTTACTTTAAAGCACACTGTTTAAAGTCGTAATCCTATTGCAAGTGCTGTGCTGGCGCGGTGCTGTTATGATGAGGGCACTATAAGGGTGCGTTTCGACTGCCGCGGAGTAGACCGGGGCAGACCGTCAATTGACCAATCACAGTGCTCGGAATTGTACCCAGGATTATTTCAAGCACAGGTATTTGTCAATTCACGGTCAGCTCAGCTCCACTCGGAAACGCACCTTAACCGTACGGGCACAAGACTCATAGGTAAAACAATGGCTGGTACGATCTCTTAGGTTTATACGCATTGTCGGAAATGGCTACAGTCCCGATATATTGGATAAATATAACACTATAGGAAAAATTACGTCCTGCGCTTCGAGTAACACTCCAATTAATTCGATGTTCGTTTTAAAAGTACAAGCTATTAAACAACAAACAAAATCACGTCATGGCGTGTTTAGTATTTATTAACGACTATCACACGCCAGATGGTTTGTACTGTCACACCTTTTATTATTATAATTAACACTAATCAATATTTACAGTCCATCAAATCTAATAGGTACCGTTTGACGTTTCATATTTTTCAAACCGAAACAACTTTGTTCATACGTACATTATTCAGTTTCGATAACCTTTTTCATAAAACCATGAATTTAGAAAGATTTCATTATTGTATCTAAAAATGTACAATTCTTAATATCTAAATGTAATTGAAAACTTTCAAACAAAGCAAAATAACACATATTTACACAGTAAATAATTTCTAATAGTTATATTCTTGACCTCATTACAAAGTTACGTAGTTAGGTCACTGCACGTAGTGTTGCGACTCTTCGGATACACTTGTATGCAAAAAAATCGTTTACATATACGAAAAATCTAATGTATTATTTACAAATTACACTTGACAACCAAACAAATATTTTTTCATGTGAATGGGATTTATCTCACATATTACGATTACATAACTAAATAGTTATGTAATCGTAAAATATGAGATAAAACCCATTCACCAAAAATACGTATTTATAAATCAAATATATTTGCTTCTTTAAAAAGTTGTCGAAAGCGATTTGTCGATTTTTGATTTTCGCGCCCAAATAAGTCGGGGTTTCTCGCGCTAACGCTGTCGAAATAGTAAATGGAGTCAGGGATAGTGTTTTTTACATTTATTTTTGTGTATGATAGTATGGGTTTGCATATTACAGAGAAATAAACAAATTTTTAACAAGCACATCCATTGATTTTACAATTACAATTTTTTCTTCTAAGTCTTATTTCTACGTCTAAAACTAATAAAAATAAGGTATGTAGAACCCATTCACAAAAATGTTGTTGCCTGATGTTATAAATTAACGACGTTACTGCGCGACCGCATAATGCACTGAATACACAGATACCCTAAAATAAATTAATTTAATTATTTTTAGGTCAATAGGCAAAATCGCAGGTGTCCAAGTCTCTACAATTTTTTTTTTCTGGCAACACTGCCAACTACAAGCGCACGCGGTCCGCTCGGTCGGTTCGGCGTCAGCAGTCTCTCGCCATCTTGGAAGCTGACTGTGCGCGTACTTGCTTTCTCGTTTGTGTTTTACAATTTGTGACTTGGCTATTACTTTTCTGGACTGATCATTCTTTATCCGTTTACCTTGGCAATATTTATACTGGACTCCGAACTAAGCAAGTGTTTATTAATAATGTCGAAAAGAGGACGTACTTTGAACAGCCAGGCTCGTGAATTGGTGGTGAAATTACACGAGTATTTTGAGCGTGAATCTCAAAATGGTGGACTTCTACTGCCAGTTACACAAGTTCGGGATCGCGTCGGTGAAGCTCTCGGTATTGGTAGCCGCACCGTTGGCAAAATATTAAGTGAAAAATATGGGCCTTCGGGGAGTGACAGTAACGTACTTCACACACCGAAAAAACGAAAAAGAAATAAACCTGTGACAGGCATCGATGAATTCGATAGTCATGCTATTAGAAACCATATATACGGGTATTTTACAAGAGGCGAATTTCCAACATTGGCAAAGTTATGTGCAACTTTAAAAGATGCCGGGCTGTATAAGGGAAGCATAGAGTCGTTGAGAACGGTAATAACAGGAATTGGCTTCAGATACAAAAAAGTTGACAAACGAAAAATTGTTATGGAGCGACATGACATAATTATGCAGCGACTAACATTCCTGCGCGAAGTTAAACAAATTATAAACTGGGATAATGTAATATTTTTGGACGAAACCTGGCTAAATTCCAACCATTCTGTGCCGAAAACATGGACTGATGATTCTGAAGCTTCGTGCTCGAAGGTGCCGATAGGAAAAGGTGGACGCCTCATAATATGCCATGCTGGGTCAGCGTCTACAGGCTTCGTGGAAAACTCTTTATTAGCTTTCCAATCCAAAAGCACTAAAGAGTATCATGAAGAAATGGACGCAGTAAGGTTCCGAGAGTGGTTCTTAAATTTATTACAGAATATCCCTCCTAACAGCACAATTATAATGGATAATGCCCCATACCACTCTGTGCAAATTGATAAAGCACCTACGTCAGCCAATAAGAAAGCAGATTTGGTGGCATGGCTGCAAAGAAAAGGAGTGGATGCCGACATGTCACTATTAAAAGCTGAATTATTACAGTTAGTGAAATTGCATAAACCACCAAAACCGACATATGTAATTGACCAATTGGCCGAAGAGCACGGGCACAAAGTCATACGACTTCCTCCGTACCATTGCCAATATAATGCCATTGAACTGATTTGGGCCCAAGTTAAAGGTAATATTTTATAATATTATAATAATAACACGAGTACTTCTAACATTTATAATTTAAACAATGGTTTTCGTCTGCTATCAAATAGTTACATTATTGTTTTACAGGTTATGCAGCAAGACACAACACAAAACCACCCTTCAGTGTCAAGAAAATGGAAGGTTTATTAAAGGAAGCATGTGCCCAAGTTACACAGGAAGATTGGAGTAAAGTAGTACAAAAAACAAAGAAAATAATAATGGACGACTTCGAAAGAGACGTACACTTTGATAATGTAATGGACAATCAACTGGTCATTAATTTAAATGACGATGATGACGAAGACGACGATACTAGTACTAGAAGTGAATAAAAAAATATCCTAAACATTTCTTTTATTTAATTATAACAATTGATTTCTTAAAATTCGGATATTATAGTAATCGATCTCTTAAAGTTCGGATATTATAGTAATCGATTTTTTCATCCCATCCCTATCATTCAATTGTCAGAACTGTCAAACGGTACCTATTAGATTTGATGGACTGTAGGCATTCAGCTTTAATAGCTACTTACCTTCGTTTGATCATGAACCGAACCTATAATAGCTTATGCGGTCAGGCTATACCGTCACCAATATATAGTATCAATTTCAATATATAGATAATCAGGTGCTGTCTTTAGTCGTAAGGAATACGAAACTTCCCAGACAGTGCCATTGCATGTATTAAATGCATGACTAACGTCCTGGCTACTAATAGAAGAGGCATGCGCCAAGGACACATACACAGCAACGTTTTTGTCCTTGGCACTTACCACGCCTCGCCTATACTATTTAGGTATGAGGCCAGGCCATAATTACGTGTTATCACTACATAGTATAAAACAAAGTCGCTTTCTCTATCCCTATATATGCTTAACGGCCGATCTCAATAATCTAGCTATCGATGGATTTGGCTACTAGAGGTTTATATTTGACATAAGCTCCATACAAAATATATCAAAATACTACCTCTAGTAGCCAAACCATCGCTAGATAGATTATTGAGACCGGGCGTTAATCTTTAAAACTACGCAACGGATGATGCGGTTTTTTTTTTAATAGATAGAGTGATTGAAGAGGAATGTTTATATGTATAATAACATCCATTAAATAGTGGAGAAATAAGGAACGGAGCAGCAATAAAAAATGTTGCAAAAACGGGGAAAATTTACGCAGACGAAGTTGCGCGGGTCAGCTAGTAATTTATAATACATGCAATGTGTATTGTCTGGGTATAAACCTGGAACCGCCAATTACCACCTTATATTTGCCTATCAAGCGTGAAGTGAAAATTTTACCCGGTAGTGGGATTAGCACCTTTTGTCCTGGATTAACACTAGGATCGCCGAAACCTACGACGAACCAAGCAGGCAAAACCGCAGGCCGAGCCACGGGCGAAAGCTATGATGATTTTGATATACCTACTTACAATATGTAAGTTACAGGAGATCGGTAGTCTATTTATCTGTATAGTATTTGATTAAAATAATATAAATCGCCAATAAAAAAATACAACATACTAAAACAGTAAAAAAAATTCAAACAACATAACTAACTCAAATAAATTACTCTTTAACTTCAATAAACTTTTTACACCTAAGAAGCATCAATTTATCTAGAAATAATAAGAGAATAAAGACTAAAAAAAACAAATCTAAAAACAATACTATGATTCAATATTACTATCCTGCTACTACAAAAATAAACCACGGACAGTTTGATATTTTCAAAATCTTGGGTGGGACGTATTATGTAGAAAATAATTTCGTCTCTTAAATAGTAATATAAGGTTTCCCAATAAGAGTGCAGTTTTTAAATTTGGTGCGATATTTTTTCCTGCATGTGGCAGCTTTGGAACTTTACAGCCGTGTGGTCGTGTGTGAAATCGTTGCTGCAATGTGTCTGGCGGTGTGGCTTTCTCATTTTTATACCTAGTGAGTCTTCACAATAACAACTTGTCATCTTTTTTCTCTGTGTAACACTCCATTTTTAATCAGAACAATCATAGGTGACAGCTGTCAAATTTCAGAGCTGTCACATGCAGGAAAAAAAACACCAAATTTAAAAAACTGCACTGTTATTGGTACACCCTATATGTAATGTGTGTTCGATAAAATAGGCACTACATTGCATCATCGCATCTTACTAATACTTTATTCTGTACTGTATATGCTATAACTCGATTTTGATGAAATTTAGAATGAATTTGCTTCAACCGTGGAGAATCAGGCGCGGATCCAGAACTATGTTCAGGCGGGGCAACATCGCTCACATGACCGGGGGGTTCATTTGATTTAACATAGGTACACCAGCCACGACTGCCGGGAGGGGACCCCTCCCCTCCCGGCAGTCGTGGCTGGTGTACCTATGTTAAATCAATAAAGGCAATTGCCCCCGCAATTGCCTGTCAAAACACACCGGGACAGGTCAAAATTCTCCCGAAAAAGGTCTTTCAGTCGAATATGGGCAGGGGCATTGCCCCTGTTGCCCCCCCCCCCCTTTTGAAACACGCCTTAGACATATTATAGACATTGGCTTTTATCACGATTACTAATCTGTCGGCCCCAAAAGACCATATAATGATTGTTAAATAAATAAAAATAACAATCTGAATTTTGCGTGTGCGTGAGTGGATGTGTGTGCAAATTGTAAGCAATATTTGAGTCGGATTCCCAGCGACGATTGTCACATAACTTTCCATCCCGTATTTTGGAAGTAACAAACTATTGCGGTACCTGTCATTCCAGTTATTACTGTATCTGTGGAGGTCCGTTTTCGTGACGTCAGGGGTAGGTGCAGGCCAGAACATTCTGTACATAACTACCGTTCAGTACAGAGTTTTTCTGTGTACGGTTACATGTCGTAAAACTCCATGTTCTTATTATTCCTCCGTCATTAGCTATGAGTCTAATAAAAGAAAGCTTACAGCTACTCAGTTGCCTATGGCCTATGAGAAATATTTGTTGATAGCCTATGTTACCAAATAGAGTATTCGACTGAAGTCAAAGCAGTATTTTGGTAAGAAACGACACAAAACATCACGCTTCACTACTAGTAGTGAAAGGACAAATCATTTACTTTTAGTATTTCCTTTAATGATTAAAAATTTATAAACAATAAGTTATAGGACCACATACTTTCCCTATTTCTTCTCTTTATTACCTATTGCATGGTTAGTGTAAAATAATCAATAGTCTTATGTACCAAGTAGCCAAATACCCAGGCAGGCAAATGTTCAGGTTACAATCAAATCTCTTAATCAACTATTTGTGATATACACTGGCGATACTGGATAACATCAGGGAAGAAGAGTTTATTTAATTTACACAAGGTAGGATAGGTATAATCAACTTTACATCTGGTCGATATTGAAGGCAATCGATAAAAGGTCTTGTCTGACAATTCTAGGGTTGTACCTGAAAGTCCAGTTACGATCATCGGTACATCGCTCCTTGATCGTGACTTCGGCGCCCGGCGTGGAACAGATCGGTCTGTTGAAGCAGTGCCGCACACGTCTGTACACGTACCGCGAGAAAAACTGCTCGAACGGGTCGTATAGAGGCGCATAACCCTGAAAAGTCATAGAACCAACATTAATATATCTCTCGTGCCAGGAAATGCATACCATCCGAAAACTTTAATTTCGGTAAAGGGCTTACAAAAGCTACAAAGTGCTGTACAATTTTAACCCAATTGCTATAATAATAATAATAGTAAGTTTATTTGGAACTTACAACAGTTTATACACAGTACAATAATATCGAAACGATGATACCTGTAGTAGTAAATTACTGTGTTACAGATACCAACGCCGCCTCCCAAAATTAAAAGTGTTTAAAATTACACCTTAAAAACAGTAGTTTAATTATCCTTACAGTTAGTTAGTTAGCCAGGAAATGCATACCATCCGAAAACTTTTATTTCGGTAAAAGGCTTACAAAATGCTGTACAATCTTAACCCAATAGCTATCGGGTAACGCCTGTTATTAATCCAAATTGTATAATTTGTTTAGGAAGGGCTGAGTGATGAGCAACTGCAGTAGGCGAACGCGTCGAGCGACGAAGACAAATTATAGAAGAGGTAATTAGTTTGTCCTTCGCTATTGAAAACGAAAATGTAAATAAGTTTCTTTTTGGACAGCAATGTGATTCTGATTCTGACGCTTGTGCCTTGGGGCAGCCCATTATTTACACGCGATAGGAGCTATCAGTATCACAAAGTTGAGAGGAATTGATGGCTTCGGGTGCCAAGATTGGTGGGATGCACACGCCGGTGGCAAGCATTGATGATATCTACAGAATTGATACGACTTCGATTAGATAATAAACGTGTACAATGACTAACACAGATATTCAGCTATGACTAGACTTATTGTGGGTAGATGTTTATGCAGTGTAAGTAACTCTTTCAAGGTAATTGACGTAGACAAACACTTAATGCCGCTGACTCATTTCCAAACATTTAATTAATTTACTATCGTGATAACGTATGAGGTGAGGATCGACGTACATACATAAAAGTGTTGCAATGCCACGCCGGGAATATAAGCTTTGTTGCCGAATAAGAAATTTGCAGCGTACAATTTTATATGACGTAAATTAGGCACAGTTATATTTTATTGTCTACCATAGACCGACTTGATGTTGGACACTGGTGTATTACTAAGAAATAATGTCTCCGGCGCGGAGTAGCCCTCCTAAAGACCTCGATATCAACAATCGCGAGCATGGACGCAACATATTCGCAATAGATTTTAAAAGCAATAAAAGACATTAATTAGGTACCTATCTTAGATATCTGTTATCTATTTAAAAGATAGAAACAAGGCTAGCCAAATATGTAATAAAATCTGGTTATGGCTAGATACAGTCAAACAATCAATAGGTAATATAATTTACATTTAAGCATTTTTCAAGTATTTCCAGAAGTGGTACGTTATTTATCTAAGTAACTACAATGCAGTCACTGATTATGATGTTAAGTAGGTACAAGGAATTTCAGCGATAATCTCTACAATAAACCATTGTTCTAGTTTCTTAATTCATCCTTCAGACAATAATAATTTACAATTTCTTGAAATCTCTTTATATATTATGGTTTTAAATTTGTATTATTCTAGACAAAATCAAGGTGTAAGTACATTTTAAAGTTTGTATAGTCGTGTGGACATTTTTATCTATTGCAAAATTGATTACAAAAACAAGTTTCTAAAGACGCACCTATCATAACCAACTACTGAATTATAGAAATGAGTAATGATTGTCATCAATAGTTATGACATCCAAGCAACAACGGCATTCTTTAGTTAATGTCAAAACATTTGATGATGTTCTTACCGCCGAAGTGGTTTTTAGGGACGGGAACACGTTTTTAAGTGCAAAAACTAGCACGGTCATTCTCGCTCACTTTCATACTTAAGATGATGATGATAACCCATTATAATCGACTACGATTGAAGAGATCAGACGGTTTTTAACATGCTCTTTAAGTCACGGAAAGATGAGATTTGAGACGTGAAAGCGTTCACCTATCACTTGAACTGATAGTAGTTCGTTGTTTAACCTCGTTAATCGTACACCACTGAATTCCGGATGTATTTACACGAACTGAATTTGATTACTCTGTGACCTAGCAACGGTAAGGTGTGAAATATCGTATGAATTAATACTATTAATACTGATCAATCAACGAGACGAGGCACTAGGCCACGGTTTTTTATTGTGTAACAAGGCGCCCGCATAGCGAGGCGTCGAGCGGGTGGCAAGTGTACTGGTTAACAGTTCGATAATTGAACTAAAAGCAGCCTGTATAATAAAAAATAGAATGATATGTACCTACCTACGCAACGCATAGAAATGCTACAGCATTTACTACAGCTGAAGTCTAGTTTCGAAACGTCTTTTCTTGATCCTTGATAAATAGGAAAACCCTATATTCTGCAACGCTTTAATACCGCTCACGAACATAATCAGTCGTTTAACTCTATCACTCTATACTAGCATAACTAAGAAACGAGTAATGGACATCATACAGCAGTATCCACAGCTTACAAACAGCAGTGCGCAAAAGGTTTTATCTCAATGCGAATCTACCTATATTATATTGCAAATATAATTGTTTTCCATACTGTACAAAAATACGTTAATATATTACCATTTACAATTATTGCGGAAACAAAACAAAATATTGTTATACACTTTATTATTATGTTCCAAAGGATAGTCCACGCGTCAACTAACATTTCCTTCCTCAACGATAGATACTACGCCTGCGCAGCATTGTCCGGACACTTCGCAGAGATATTATTAATTATACACATAAGGTCTGGGCAAAAGTATTTTCGTATTTTACATACAAAGAAAAAAAAACAATAATTATAAAAAAAAATAAGTATATTTTTTTATCTATTTAGTATAGATATTATAAAAAGGAAAGATTTGATTGTTTGTTTGTATTGAATAGGCTCTGAAACTACTGGACGGATTTGAAAAATTCTTTCGTTGTTGTGAAGCTACACTAACCCCGGGTGACATAGGCTATTTTTTATCCCTGTATTCCCACGGGAACTGGAACTACGCGGGTGAAACCGCAAGGAGTCCGCTAGTTTATTTATAAAATTGATGTGCTGTTTTGATCGATGACTTGTTGCCATCTTGTGGGTTGTGCCATGATCGCATTGCTGTAAAAAATTTGAGATGTTTTATCAAAAATATCTGACAGGTAGTTTTCACAGTATCCTTTTGAGGTTAACTTTATGCTTCCTAAAGAGTTCTGAAGTGACCAAAACAGGTAGAAATCTGATGGAGCAAGATCAGGGCTATATGGAGGATGCATCTACACATACTTAGCAAGCTCTCTCAATTTTTGCTGAGTGGCTATAGATGAGCGCGGCCTGGCGTTGTCATGATGGAACACCACGCCCTTCCTGTTCACCAGCTCCAGCCGGTTTTTCTCAATGGCTTTTTTTAACCTCATCAGTTGCTAACAGTAGAGGTTAGAATAGAGAAGATTTTGCCCCGCCGCAAAAGCTCATAGCGGACGATTCCATTCCAATCCCACCATACACCAGTGTCAGGCCGGGCTTTGCCACGGTCTGTGGGGCTTGTCCATGCTTCGACCACGATATTTTTCGGTCATTCTTATCGTAAGTGACCCATTTTTTATCAAGCGTTTAAGAAATGGGTCGTAATTGTTACGTTTCATCAAAGAATGGCAAAAGGAAACACGTTGCATTAAGTTTCTCTCAGTGAGATAATTTGGTACCCAAATATTGAGTTTTTTCTTGTACCCAGACTTTTGTAAATGACGTAAAACTGTTTTGTGATCAACATACAGTTCTTCAACAATCAAATCAAATCGTAACTACTAATTTGTCGATCTTCCTCCACTTTTTTAAAGATGGCACTGATTTTATACGTGACAGGGCGTCCAGAGCGTGCCTCATCCTTCACTCTAAAATTTCCAGACTTGAAACGCTTGAACCACATTTGTGCTACTCTATTGATATCGCATACCGCAAACCGCACAGATATTATTCGCGGTGTTCGTCGCATTTTTATCTTTTTTGTAATAAAACTTTGAAATGTATCGAATTTCTTCGTCACATGCGTTCATTTTGCTTGCTTGAAAAACAATTGAAAAATGGCGGGAACTACTTTTTTTCATTTATTGCATCTTCAGAATGTCAACATTTAATGGTATTAACACTAGCCAGTTACATTCAGTACAACCAAAGTGGTTTCATTACTAACCACACATTCAAAATACGAAAATATTGTTGCCCCTACCTATTTTAACAGGAATAAGCTTGAAACGGCACGGCAAGTTCGAATGAGATCACCTGGAGATGAAAGTGACTAGCAATGCATGTTCTGTGTCCACATCTATGATGAAGTAAAAAATGCATTTCCTACTCAATTAGGCACCAATTAATTATACATATTACAATATTATGAAAATCAAATTATGGTAACGGATGGAAGGAAAGCATTTCAATTTAAAATAATGATAGGAGGTGTCAGATGAATATATCGAATGGATGTCGTCATTTATTTTACAAAAATAGTCATTAATTTCGAATGTAGGAATCCTAGAAATCGTTATCACTTTAGAAGTTACTTACTTTAAGTTATTCTAAAAATTAATATAATGTAATGTAATTAAATAATTTATTACAAATTGCAATGGTTCGATACAAGGCAAGTGTATAGATTGTAGATAATAAAACGTAATACCATGCCTTTTATTAGAGCTGTGATGTGACGATTGCTATTATCTTATAGAATTTTATAAGCTACGGGTCTTAATCGCGTAAATATTTTATTTTAAGGCTAAATACCTTTGAGTCTACCCGTGACCACGGCCGTTGCGATACGGTCGAAACGTCGGGAAATAAACAAAGGTATTTAGCCTTAAAATAAAATATTTACGCGATTAAGACCCGTAGCTTATAAAATTCTATAATGTGTACAAATCGCGAAAGTTTACGAACATATATTGCTATTATCTTGTCTTTACGAGCACACATCAGAACGAAATCATTTGAATCTGTGAATATTTTTTTTTTACTTGCCTAATTACACAATACTTGTATAAATAATGTTAACTTGTCACACTAACTAACTCTCGTGCGGGCTGACCTTTTAATAGCTTGTGATACACTTTGTCAATATCATCTATCATCTTTTAAGAAAAGAGGAAAGAATCAGTCAGGAGTTGTCATGTCAATGTTTTTTTTCTACCGCCTAGTACCTACTAACACAATAGTGGATCTGTTCCAGGTACCATCGTATTGGTGTAAGCCATCTTGACCTCATAACTCAAACCTCATATATCTAATGTTATGTCGGCATATCGTGGACTGTAGTAGCAACGTCAACAGTCCACAGTACTTATTTAGTAAAACGTTTATAGAATGTAACAAGATCAAATCAAACATTGGCCAAACTCATTAAACTAGTTAAACTTTTATTGGGTTCGTTAAGCTCGCTATGGAAATAAATTATAGCTCTAGATAGCTAATTAGAGCTGCTAAATAGTAACGTGGACTAGGGTAATACAAACGTTCCTACTAGTTGTTACTTGCAAATACTAGCATGAATATCCTTAACGGAAAATAGGTTAAAACATCTCTTTCGGTTCATGGATTTATTTATTATTTTATCGTTTAAAAAATGTACGTTACCATGTTTACAACGTAAAGCAATTATGAATTCATTTTGTGCAATAAGCATATTTGAATGTTAGCTTAAATAAAGGTGGTGTTGTACTCATGAGTGCAAAGAGGACACGTGCACTGAACGCACTCAACGCGTTGGGTACAGTGTTGGTGCTAATAACAGATAAGTAACGGTGGTGAGTCTACCGTAGCGAAGTGTCCCGATTTCTTCAGCATGAATGAACATAGAGCAATGTTTCTGAATTTTGTACGAGTCGAGCGTTTCTAGTCTTTAACTTTTCCTTGAAAGGTCGCATTTGAATACTTCAAAACTTAGTATTCAAGAACATTTTTATTATATACCAAAAATAAACTTTTCAAATTCTGAATAAAAAAAGCCGTCTGTTTTAAAAAAGATTGAAACAAGCTAACCCTAAATCATGTAGTCGGAGGTATTCATGAATCCCAATGAACTTACTAAAATCTCTAAAATAAAATACTCATTTTGAATTTTGATTGCTGTCATGTCTTTGTGACGATCGCAAGATTAATACAAATCAAAACACAAAATCACATCAAAATCGGCCCACGCGTTTGGTCTATATAGTGCCACAAAGGAACACACATACATACATACATACATACACGTCAAACAAAATAACCCTCCGCAGTCGGGTAAAAATAAAGCAGTATGTAACCAACTCTCAAGTAATTCTAATTTTGTAATTGCCTTACTGAATGAAAAAATATTAGAAACATGCAATTCAAATCGCAGACCAAACTTTTATTAACAATTGTTTTTTACATTTTTCTCTTCTTCGTCTTTTGAAGTTAGTTGAGGTCCCATTTCTAGTTATACATCCTGAGTTAGCAATACGTGACGAGTGATTCAGCGAATGGCTTCACCTATTGTGAAACCGCTGCTTGCCTCGCCCACGGTGTATTGTTGTCCTGATAAGGGACACCGAGTAGCTACTTTGTGCCCATACGTAATTGGAATTGCACTTCCTTAAGAATTGATAAGTATGCACATACGATTGTCAACCTATGCCATAGATAGACCATCTTGGTCGGTACGTAGGTCACTCGGGTAAGTTTTGAGATGCTCGTAATTTAAAACGGAACGCATCTGTTTTATTTATTTTTAAAAGGCAAATTTATTTAAAAATAGAATGCAAGTAGTCAGGTTGCTGGTTTGAAAAAAAAGATCCAGTCATTATAATAATTCGTTGCAAAGAAAAACGCGGTAACGTTTTTCTTTTTAACGATGGAGCTTAAGCGCGAACAATTGCGTGCTATGATATTTCAAGATTTTAAAGAAAAAAAAAAAGAAAAAGAACACATTTATTGACTTACACATTTTAAATTTGCTTTAACTAAAAACTTAGCCTTCAACGATTGCAATCAGCGTTAAGGAAGTCTGCCTCATTTCGGGCAACAACTTTTAGAAGGTTCAGTGAATTTAATAAGGGTTAAACAAACCTCGAAGATGACCATAGAAGTGGTCGCCCACAAACGGCAGAAACTGCAGAAAATGTGTGGAATGAAATGATGGAGAAGACCCGACCCCAAATCACACGGACAGCGAGAAGATTTTTGTTAGTTCGGGGAGCGTTAACATTATTTTACATCATCAGCATCTTGGAGTGAGGAGCTTTGTTGTCGTTGGATCTCGTGTTTGCTCTCAGACACTGAAAAACAGGTCCGTTTGGATTGGTGCCCCGAAATGCGTCTACAATTTGATAACGGAACGAAAAGACGTGTTCGGAAATCATTACAGGACGAAACGTAGATTTATCAATATGATTCATAAAATAAAAGACAGTCGTCAGTATGGGTCTTTTCAGAAGGAAAGTTGTTCACAAAACTGCATAGACCTCGTAACGTTGGTAAAAAAAATGGGGCCTTGTTTTTTTCCACCCAAAGGGCAAATGTCGATAACAATGTTGGAAAATCATAGATCTGTTAACTCGAAATGGTATACAACAGTAGCATTGCCGAAAGTTTTGGGGAATCATGCCAAAATCACGTCAATGCTTCGTCACATATACGTTCGTCAGAACAAAGGCGATTCTTGAGGAATCCGAAACCTTGCCCCATCCACCGTATAGTCGTGATTTAGCTTTCTTTTTTTTTGTTTTTGTTTTAGGAAAAAATTAAAGGGACTTTTTTGTCGTGTGCCAAAGAGGCCGTGGCCGATTTCGGACGCGGAGCACTGTTTGGTGACATTCAGATCTTAGCCAAAACTAAGATTTGGGTGGCTCTGATACGTGACGTTTAAATTGAATTGGAAATTGCCTAAATCCTGCGACATGTGATTCACTAAATATATTAAACTAATACCTAGAAACCCTTTTTAACGGGACTATATCGAATCGGGATTATATTCAGTCATTCATTTAACGAATTAAGTGCTTGGCTGAACATGCCTATTGAAAAGATCGTAAGTACAATAGTACACACACTTATAAACGATAAAAAATCCTATTTACAAATTTTACGACTCTGCATAAAATAAAGTTCATGCAACTATTACCCCACCTTCAGAAATTTCCACTTGCTGCTTGCGACCTATATCGACCTTATTACAAGCTCTCTCCGAGAGCACTATATCAAATATGTTCTGTGATACAGTCGAGTCCAACCATGAATGGCAATATTTCATGAAGTGTTGTAGGCAAGAGACAGAGAGCGGTGGTGGGTGCCACGACTGCGTTGACCATGGCTTTAAGACCAAACAGGCGAGAACTCACTTTGTGTGATCAGTTTTATAACTACTGTGTGCTAAGTGCGAGTTTGTTTTTAAGTTAACGCGATACACTTTAAGACGTTTGGCGGTCCTAATGCCTTGCTCCAAACTCTTAATCAATCAGAGAGCCAAGCGCGGTAAACTTTTCGATCGCGTAATTCTCGAACTCTAGCACTGTTCAGAATGGGTGAAGGAAAACATCGTGAAATTGGGATGTTAGAGATCCCATTATGTATGTTGACAAGATAGAAGACTTACCTCTCTGTTCTTCTCTGTTGCAGTTTTAGGTTTGAAGAGCAGCTGGTTGACGAAACCAAGGAACATAAGTATATACAGCCCTATATGCGTGAGTATCGCTGTTATAATCGAGCATTTTTCGTAGGTACCGCCGAAAGTGTCAAACTTGGACCAGTCCATCTTCGGTATTATTCTAAGTGCTTCGTCTTCTGGAGACGGTTTCTGAAAAAAAGAACACGAATATTGTTCACTTTATAATTCAGCAGCATGTTTTTTGATTGAAGAGCTTTAGAAATAGTCTAATATTTTTCCTCTTCCCCTTCGATTTCTATTTATTGCATAGATTGCGTCAAGTGATCTATACTACGAGTTTTATTATCATAGCACCGACAAAATACATTGCACGCTAAGATTATTACCAACCATAATGGGTAACGTGCAGTCATCGGCGTCGAAGCGTTTTGACGAATGTTTCATTGTTATGTAGACTGATTCTTTTACAGTGAGGAAACTTATTATGTTAAGGATTTTGATTGCACAATATGCTTGTGTCTTGTCGTTTGAATATAAATGTATCGTTAGCAACCGACTGGGAAGGGCTTAATGGCTAAATTTTTAGGGTTCTGTACCTCAAAAGGAAAAAATGGAGCCCTTATAGGATCACTTTGTTGTCCGTCCGTCTGTCTGTCAAAAACGCGTGGAGGTATCGAGTTGAAATTAAAACCATATATAGATACTCAGGTCTTCAGTCCTTTAAAACTGTGAAAAAATCAAACTTCTAAGTTAACGTTAAAAAAAGATGCAATCGTTTATTTTCAAAACTGCGAGGTTCGATTCCTGAAATGCTTATAATACCTACAAATTTATACAGAACCCTCGGTGGGCGAATCCGATTCGAACTTGTCCAGTTTTGAATACAATAAAGCAACGGGACCAGATTATTTTCAACACCAACTTGTACCTAAAAATGGGTAACACCAATTAAGATTAGAAATCGAAATGTGTGCCCATGTGATTGTTCTTTACTCAATTTATGTATCCAGATCCGGTTTTACGACACATAAGTACGTCGCTCGAATTTGAATCCCTATCAATATAATGCGACTGAAATTTGCCTTTCCTGACGCCAATCTTTATATATATATATATATATATATATTTTTTTTTTTGTGCGTTTATATGTCACTGAACTCCTCCTAGACGGCCGGACCGATTTTGATGAATTTTTTTGTGTGAGTTCAAGGGGATTCGAGGTTGGTTTAGATTCACAATTGAACCCGATTTACAAAAAAAAAGAGCCGAGACGAAGTTCGCCGGGACAGCTAGTAAATTTATAAATTTCCAAGCAGTCCAAACGTCTAGTCTAGTCCAGTAGTGTCGAGTAAAATGTTTCTCTATGCTTGAGTAAAATTCCGATGGCATAGCATTTTACTCGTCAACGGGATTCCCAAGATTTTACAACTAACTGTCTATTTGTACAATTTAATGCTTCGTTCAACAACGAAGATTCGTTCGAAGGTTAAATATGCTAACCGTGGTCACAAAATAATACGACACTAGAGAAACAAGGTCAGCAGCAATAATGTTTATTTTATGGCGTAAATAACTAAAATATCTATTAATTATGAATGTATTAATTAATTACAATATAATGGTAATACAAAATGCGAATTAGGGCATCTGGTAATAATTTTGCAATATACCTACTTAATCAAATTGTTTAATAACTAAGTACGTACGTAATTAATTTGTTTTTGTTGCTTCATTAAATTAAAAAAAAATGGTTTTATGATTAACTTAAATATCTAATGGTAATACAATAAATATGTATAACTAGCAATTGTATCTGTTTTTGTAATAAATTATAACAAAAAACACATAAGTAATTAATCATGTTTATATTGAGCCTTAATAATTTATTAAAATCTATACATAAGTGTGACTTGTCCTTCCTGACTGACTGATTTATTAATCAGAGATACATCTTCGAATGGCAAACTGGGTGGCGTAGGGGAACGACGATGATGTTTGCTTTAATTGAATAGTAATAAGTGAACTACGTTATTATACGTGTTATTCTGACAGATCGCTCCGGTCTGTGCCGAACAAAAGTCCGCAGAAATAATTGCATGCTAACGTAGACGATGTTACTTTAGTCGTGGGTAATCTGGTCTGGGATCATTGTAGATG
Source organism: Herminia tarsipennalis (assembly GCA_945859575.2). Classification (NCBI taxonomy): domain Eukaryota; kingdom Metazoa; phylum Arthropoda; class Insecta; order Lepidoptera; family Erebidae; genus Herminia; species Herminia tarsipennalis. The sequence goes on along the minus strand of OX243834.2, from coordinate 22,038,837 downwards.
TGTTCCGTACATACTCGTACAGCTCTCATAATAAAATGACCGACGCTACGCAGACTAATTGTGCGACGCGGACGCGAACACACAGAAAATATGTCTTCTGCTATGTATTATTCACAGTCGCGGAATGAAAATGTTCGTCACTTTAAAGTTTAATTTTGCTTAAACTGAATCAAGGAACAATAACGTCAACTGTAGTAGTACCAAGTAGACCTGGCTGGAGAGTAGCGGGGCTATATCAAACCATTTTTTTTTTAAATATTATTTTTTCCAAAAAAATATGTTTGAGGCAATGTTGTAGTTTAATGTTTAAAAAATAAAAAAAAATAAGCCAAACACTTTAGTCGGAATTTTAACATTGCCAGATGCGTGCAAAAATATTTTGCAATAAAATATAAAAAAATGTATTTGAGGCAACTTGAAATTTTAATAGGGTATTATTTACAACTAAACAATAAGATTCTCAAAAAGACAGATCATTTTGGTGGGACTTTCTACCTGCCAGGTGATCTAATAAATTATGTATAGGTACGAGTGATTTTGTTTATGTGTATAGCATAGCATATAGCATAAGAAGTGGATTTAATTTTTAATAATAGCGGGAATAGCGTGTGGTACCTTTAGTCGAAGTACATACTGTCTCATGATTTAACCTCGTCTCTCCTTATCAAAAATTGTGTGTTTATTATATTTTTTATCGATATGATATATGTAGATTACTTATCAGAAATACATCGTAGTATTTTTTGCGTTGTTTCATGCAAATTTTAACCGTCAGTTGCAGGAAAGCTTAAAGGCATTTTTGCGTAATATTACTACATCCTTACTATTCGTAAGTAAAGATTCTGCGTGATAAATAAAGGCAATTTACATTTACATTTATCATTCGTTAACAGTAGGTACCTACTTTGGCCAATACTTAATTTAGCATTACATGAAGAATTCTAAACATACCACCTACTACTTATCACAAGTGTAGTATTTTGCTACCTAAATTAACTAATATTTTAAACCTGAAAGGCTATGAGGATGGCTCGGTGTATGTTACTCCTTCACGCAAAACTGCAGGAGGTATTTGGATAAAATTTTACAATCCATCAAATATAAAATCAAACATGCAGCGAAACGGGAAACTAGTGTTATCATAATATTTTTTTACTGCCTCTGTGGCGCGGTGGGAGTGTATCCGACTGCTACGCAAGAGGTCGTGGGTTCGATCACCACCCAGGATAAAACTTTGTGTGATGAGCATGATGGTTTATTCTGTGTCTATATAAGTATGTTTATCAGTTGTCTAGTTGCCATAGTACAAGCTGTGCTTAGTTTGGGATCAGATAGCGTTGTGTGAGTTGTCCCCAGATATTATTATTATTAATTTAATATTACAAACAGTCAGACGAGAACCTGTCTATTGATTATAATAAAATTAAAATGTTTGTTAGTAATAAAGTTAAGTAATAAGCATAATTATGAAGACGACACTGAAAATGATGGGATACAGACACATCATAGCCGCACTAAAATCTAAATCCAAGTGGATGGATGGCCTATGGCTGTTGGGGCTGCCCCGACGCTGCAGTGCATCAGGGATGTTTGCCGAAGCACGCACAGATTGTTTTTATGCAACGATTCGCAAGAAATGCACATCTCTGGTGCGCAGAGTTAGGGCCAGCTCGAACAGTATTCTGAAAATGATTGCTCTAAGACTGGACTGCCCATACATGAATCGGTGTGACCGTATTCATATGGAGTACATCCGGTAGTATTTTAAAATATTTAATTATGTAGGGGATCTTGCTTTCATCTTTTTTGTGCAGGCGGGTTTTTTTTAATGATTATGTTTTATTACTAACATTAGTCTTTAAGGTGTTTGTTATATTTCAATATTGTTTTCCTAACACTAAAAAGGATCAACGGTCTGAATAAATTATATTATTAATATAACCAGTCAAAAATCTGCATTACAGCCGTCAACCGTACATTATTTTACTGATAACAACTTGTATGATTGTGACTATTGCGATGATAAATCTCCTCAAATAACAAATCGTTGTGTTCTGCAACAGCACAGTGACACATTAAATAATATCGTATTACTAAAAAAAAATAACCTTCATCTTTAAAGTAAAGAATTTAACCCTCAAAATACCTTGAGTGTGACGCCGGCTCCACACGTTGGCCCCAACGCCACTCGTCCAACGTCTAGATCTAGAAAAACAGCATTGGCGCCAACGTTGGGACGAACGTTATTCTAGATCCACACGTTGGACGAAGGGCGTTGGGAGTGACGTTGGGGCCAACGTGTAGAACTGGTGTAATTGGTAGCCTGTTAAATGCTAATTATATTTCATAGCATGTTGAGTTAGACCTTTTTTTTCATGGTTTGCAAACCATTAAAACCATAGAAAAATATACCGGGCAAGAGCATGTCGGACCGTGCTCAGTGTAGGGTTCCGCAGCCGTTATTACAAATAAACGCACTACATATGAAAAAATACGATTTGTATAATTGTACCAGCATGTATGTTCATGGCACTTACGCCCTTTTGTTGAAAAACGCAGTTTTTCGGTAATAAATGACAGTAATAACTCAATGACGGTATATCCGATCATGTCGAAAATAAATGTAGTTTAAAGTATCTATTACCTGTACCACAGATAATATAATACTATTCTAGTACCTGTACCTTTGTAATTTATGGTCATATTTTTTGGTCACATGTTCAAAAGATAAGGTATATAACCGATAGATAAGGTATAAACCGACGGACATGACGAAACTATAAGAGTTTCGTTTTTACCATTTTGGCTATGGAACCCTAAAAAGCCTCATTATTTAGGAATTGAGTATAAGTGAGCTCATTAGTTTATGTCACTTTATTTAATGGTTTCTACTCACATGTCTTTGTTGGCAATGCCTGACAACGATGACCCTTTATACTTTCATATTATAGGTATTTCTCTCTCTATGTGTGTGTATGAGTGTTTATGTATTAGAACACCCAATAAAGGTTGTAATAATATCGGAAACCATGGGCGGATCTAGGGTTTCTTTCTGGAGGGGGCACAAAAGGCAAATCAGTACCGGATTTAATAGGGGGGGGCGGGGTGCCAAAAAATCGTTCTGGGGAGAGGGGCAGGATAAGAGGCAAATGGGCAAAGAAGTTCCATACACGAAACAATCGTCTGGGGGGGGGGGGGGGGCACGTGCTCCTGGCCCTGAATCTATGTCGGAAACAATCATATTATTTACATGTGTGCAATATACCTATAGAAATTAATTAGATTTTTTCGGTAAAAGCCTGTTCACAATGCGATGGAAACTTTTTTTTAAATAATAACTATGGATTGCATACTACGCGACCAAGCGAAGGCGATTCTGCAAAGAACACAAGATAACTCTAATCTATATACATCAATGCATTTCATCATGTGATGATCTTCAGTAAAGTTGTGCATGAGCCCACAAAGGTTTCTGAGTTGGTACGACCAATCTTCGACAGATTGCCCCACTATCATTCCAATGAATATATATATATATATATAGCATACCAACGCGTGCAGGGTACAGCTAATAAACTACATAATTTTTTCAATACTTTTATTTTATTGTTTTTAAACTTTCGCGATTTTTATACATATTTAGTTATATTTCGGGACTTAATCACGTGAATTATTTAAAAAAACATCTAAACTCGATCCACCGTAATATCAAATTCACATTTGAAATGGAGGTAGGTAGGTCGTTGCCTTTTCTTGATGTGAAGGTATCGGCGAGACAAAATGGTACCCTCGGACACGCAGTATACCGAAAATCTACACACACGGATAGGTATTTACATGCTTTATCGCACCATCATCCGCGCCACTTACAGTCCGTTGTAGCTTCTTTAACAAACAGAGCATACGACCTTTGCGACCCCGAACACTTGGAGGGTGAACTTGCACACGTTCGGGAGGTACTAAGAAGCAACGGATACAAGCATAACCTTCAACGTCCAAAGAGCAGAAAACCTGAAGTAAATGCCGACAGAGTGCCAGCTTTCATGCCATACATCAAAGGAGTTACGGACAAAATTGGAACAGTATTGAAGAGTTACTCCATTAAGACTGTATATAGTCCGCACTCCAAGGTTTCGAAGCTTTTACGAACGGCAAAGGATGTTATTCCGCTCCAAACACCCGGCGTGTACAAGGTGGATTGCAGTTGCGGTAGTTCCTATATCGGACAGACCAAAAGGACAATCGCAGACAGGGTCAAGGAACATATCGCTGCTGTAAAAAACCGTCAAGTTTACAAGTCTGCTATCGCTGAGCATTTGTTGGAATCAGGACCAAATCACTGGATAGAATTGCATAAGCCACAGGTACTTTCCACCGATCGCCACTATTATTCGAGGATAGTACGCGAGGCGGTTGAGATCAAGAAGTATAAGAACTTCAACCGAGAAGATGGATACCGGCTCTAACCATCGTGGAACCCTGTTATCAGCAAATGTAATCGTAGCCGTAAAGACACCGCGCCTCAGTGTAAAGACGTTGTAAGTGTAGTGTGTAGAAGTACCGACAGTACAAATTATCAAAATTATCAAGACCAGGCGAGGGTAGTTGAAAAACCCCGCGCCTCACGGAGACATCGCTAAGCTGCCATCAGTCGACCCGTGACCACGATCGGTGCAATTCGATCGAAACGTCGGGTAAATAAAAGGTTCGTACCTTTAAATAATTCACTTTTATTTTATATGATTTCTGGAAGTAAAACTCTTGTTGGGGTGTCTGAGCTTTGCGCTATACGAAAAAATATATATACATACGGTATATTTCAACTGGGATGAAATAAAGTTAACAGCGGGCGAAAAGTGGGTAACATCAGCCAATAATTGATCAACCTGGTGATTAACGGAGGACTCATTCGCTGAGAGGTACATAATAATAATTTAATGTATTATGTATAAATTAATTAATAATGTATTTCATTATGAATGTATAATAAAATTCGTCTTTGAAATTTAAATTGTAATATTAAAAGAAAAAAAGGCTAAAATAAATAAATAAATATTTTAACTACCTGAAGTGAGATTTGTGACTATGTATTTTATTTAAAGAACACAAGTTAAGTGTTTGATAAACTTTTACATCACTTCCACTTGAGCAATACAAAAATATCTAGTAAACGTAAATTCATGTTACTAGCTAATATTTCAATCAGGTACTACAACTACACTAGTAAACTTTTTTGGCGATTCCTTATAAAATCTGTATATTTAAATATGTAAAAACTCTAGAATAAGAAATTATGTAATTAAAACAATATTATAAAGGTGAAAGTTTGTGAGTATGTGAGTGTGTATGTTTGTTACTTCTTCACGTTTAAACGGCTGGAGCGATTTTAATAAAATTTGGTATGGAGTTAGCTGACACCCTAGAGTAACACATAGGCTAATAAACCGCGGGTAACACCGCGGGGCACAGCTAGTAATATTATAAATCCAAACGTTTGGAAGAGTTTGTTGATCTTTCACACAAAATCTATTAAATGGATTCTAATAAACCTTTAAAGAAATGTAGTTTATTACATGAGACAACCAATAGATTAGGTACACTATCAAAAGGTGAACAAAATAGTGAGGAAAAGCTTTTAATAAAAGTTATTCTATTAATATGTATTAAATTTATACTTTTATATGAATAAAAAGATAATAAGAATTATTTCCACACACAAACCACACAGAAATGGTTTTAAAATAAAAATGGCAGACACTATTAAAATAAATTACTTATAACTATAGCTCACCAAGGTACAGGTGTTTACTTTATCCTCACCGACTGGGAAATGTGCAATAAGAACTTATAATGGGTTATTTTATAGGGACATTAGTTGTCCTCCTTACATGTATCGCCTAGTTTCCTTATAATCAATCAAGTAAGCATAAATTTATAAATTTTAATTTGTTTAGTTACTAACAATTTGTTGTTTAGGTATATAGACAATGTCACTTACTTGAGAATTAATTAATTACATTTACGTTTATGATCACACAACTCAATAGTTTATTTTCATTTTACAATGGACACAAGTGTGGTAAAAAATTAACATATTAATAATAATAATAATCTTGGGACAACTCACACAACGCTATCTGATCCCAAACTAAGCAGTGCTTGTACTATGGAAACCAGACAACTGATAAACATACTTATATATTTCTAAATACATACATATTATAGATAAATAACACTCAGTCACAGAATAAACCATCGTGCTCATCACACAAACTTTTATCCTGGGTGGGGATCGAACCCACGACCTCTTGCGTAGCAGTCGGATACACTCCCACCGCGCCACAGAGGTAGTCAAATTATAGGTTAGATGTAGAACCTTTTAAGACCTTGTAGGACACTGAAAATCCAAACAAAATATTATAAATGTGAAAGTACAGATATTCCATCTCACGAAGTCCGTTAGGTTATGAATGTTGTCAAGCGTGCATGTATATAATGTTTTAGTGTGCGTAAGCGCGGGAGCGCTCAGTCACGATCGCAACGCGGTCGATGTCACTAGTGTATTATTGTGTTCGCGTCATATTGTTTTACCGAGTAGCGTCAGCATGGAAAGTAAACGTCGGAAAGTTGTTCATAGTGAGGTAAGATTTATTTCTTCTTAACTTCTGAAAAATATCAATGGCGCTGTTATGAGCGACTATAGTAATTGTTAAAATTATATTTTTATGCTTACAATTTTTATTCATGTACCTATGTACTGCATGGGATAAAAAATTACCTACCTTCTTTTGCAACTATTTTCTTTTATGTATTATTTTGTGCAACTTTTCAAGTAGGTAAGTTGCCGTTAAAAGTCTTTCGTTATTTTTACCACTTTTCATTGTTTTATGCACTATCCTTAGTAGACACATTGTATCCACTTGTTTTTGACGTTAAGTTTTGACACAACTGTGATAATTTTTAGGTACGCCGCGAATAATGCATTTCACTGAGAAATTGTATTTGGTTTTGTTTCAGAGTCGCAGCATGATAGCTAGCGTTTATCATTTCCTGCGACAAGAATATGAATTTACAAAAACATACATGGAACCTAACTGCGATTTGTCTCATTTACGAGATATCACGCGACGTACAGCGGAAGCTACAGGTGTGTCTACAAAAACTGTTCAACGAATATTAAAAGAAGAAAAGGAATTGCCATCCACATCATCAACATTCACTTCTCCTATGAAGAAAAGAACGAAGCGAGAAAATAAGGTGGAAATAGACAATTTTACCGCTGATGTTGTTCGAACTACTATACAGAATTTCCATGTCGTCCATAAAGAAATACCGACGCTATCTAAAATTAAAAATGTATTAAATGAAAAAATTGGATTTGCAGGTTGTTTAGAAACTGTTCGCAAATTGTTACTGAAGTTGGGTTACAAATGGCGTAAAACAGAGAACAACCGTAAAGTTTTGACAGAGCGTCATGACATACAAATGTGGCGTTATAAATATTTAAAAAAAATGTCGGAATATCGCACTCAAGGTCGGCCAATTGTCTACACTGATGAGAGTTATGTTCTTTCAACACATGTGCGAAACAATACTTGGGCACAAAAAAAAGAAACCACACCATTTTTGAAGAAAATTAGCACAGGTACTCGCTTCATTTTAGTGCACGCGGGAACAAAGGACGGATTTATTGGAAATGCTGCTTTGGTTTATAAGGCTAACTCAACAGCTGGCGACTATCATTCAAATATGAGCTATGATAATTACGTTAAATGGCTAAATGAAAAATTATTACCCAACCTACCTCCTCGGTCTGTCATTGTGTTAGACAATGCTTCTTATCACAATACACGAGCCGAAAAATTACCGACGTCTGCTACAACGAAAGCAGATATGCAGAAATGGCTTAGAGACAAAGGTATAGATTTTGATGAATCTCTCATTAAATTGGCCTTGTACGACATTATAAAAAAACACAAATGCGATCACATTACCTATAAAATCGATGACGTCATTAAAAGCAAGGGGTTTGAAGTCTTACGCCTCCCCCCCTATCATCCAGAATTAAATCCTATAGAAAATATATGGGGGATTGTAAAAAATTATATCGCATCCAAAAATATTGATCAAAACATAACGAGTACTGAGAGACTGATCTATGAAAGCCTAGATCAAATAAATAGTGAAACGTGGCGAAAAACCTGTGAACATGTTGAAAAAATTGAAAATGAATATTTGAAATACTTTGATCTGGATTTTCAACTCATAATTAATTTGCAAGATGATTCCGATACTAGTGAATCGGATTTTGAATGTTCTTCAGATAGTGATTGATTTCTTTTTCTCTGTAATACTCACCTAAATAAATGCTCCTACTTATTTAAACACATTTGTCTTTTACTTACTACTCCTAATACTAATACCTCCAAATTTTCTGTGCTGACGCTCCTCACGTTCACGCACACAAGCACGCTTATCGGTACACGTTACACACACAACGAAAGCCAAAAGGACTTCGTGAGATAGAATATCTATATTATAACACTGTTTATCTGTCAAGTTAAACCAACACACACACACACACACACTTGAAGGTCACACGGTTCAAAAGATAAGATGGGGGGGACGATATATGCAACCTTCGGAGCGATTATTTCCAAAAATATGCTCATAATAAAAAAAGTTCACCAACAACCTTAAAATACATTTTTAGTCGAGTACAGAACCTGTAGCCAAAATGGCAAAAACGGAACCCCTAAAGTTTCGTCATATCCGTCTGTGTCTTTAGTATGCCGAAATCAAAAAGTAGGATTACAATACAAATTACCCCAAGAAGGGACCAGCGATGCTGGAGAATTATTTTTCTCTGAGAAGGGCCCACAGTGCAACTCAGACAGCCTCACCGTATTTGGGGGAGGCACAATTTTGCTACAAAAATATGAAGAACATGACTTAGATACACCCACTGGTCTAAACAAATAGTATATAAAAACCCCGACACCAATAGGAAAAAGGTACAGCAGGCTTTCCATCCTAGCCTGTTTAATAATGGCATGATGGACCATATAATCCAGCTTGTTGCAAGCCTATTTAACAAATAAATCATACACTTCGAGTCGTCTCTTAGAACGCCAACAGCCCGACGGATTGTCGTCAGGTTCTTTTTGAAGAAATGTTTGTAACATTTCTTCAAAAAGAAAAAAATGACATAGGCCATCATAAGATTAAATATTTTTCAATGGCTTCTTATATGTATTATTTACAAAGCAGCTGCGCCGCCACAAAAGTGAGAAAAAAATTACCAATAATGTTAAACGAATACCCAAAAACGATCAAAGAAAAAGTTACCGAACGTCGCCGTCTAAGAAAAATATGGCATAAAACTAGATAGACAAAACAAACAAATCCGCATTTAATCGTGCTTCTAATAAACTGTAAAAGCTGATTAAAACCATAATGTCACTTCACAAACACTCCTTTCTAACTTGACTCCGTGCATAGATACAGGCTACTCGCTTTCGAAGACGACACAGGCTAAAACACCTAAATAGCCCATCAAATAAGTCTTCCGCAAAAATTTGTAAGCCCCACTGAAATAGCTCGTGAAATAAAACAGCTAAAAGATGGTAAATCGCCGGGTTACATACCCGTACGTATCTAATTGATAGTGCTCTTCTAAAAAGTCGTACTAAAAGGAATGAAGATTTATCTGAATGACATGATTCCAAACCACCAACTTGAATTTTGTTTTAAGGGCACCCCTTAAACAAAGTGTGGCGCGATGGCCTGCTGTATTTTAAAATTAAAAATATGCTTTCTCACTCGTCTTACTACATATTACATTCCTATTTTAGTATGCAATGCTTTGAAGTAAAATTTCTTGACAATCTCTCTGACTTTTATATAATCAAGTCAAGAGTGCCCCAAGGGAGCATCCTAGGTCCGGTACTTTCCACAATATTTACTCTCGATCTTCCAACAACAAACAACACTAAGGTTGCGACATATGCGGACGACACAGTCCTACTATCTGCCCACATAAATCCAGTAACAGCATCTGACCAACTACAACACCACATTCATAAAATTGAGGAATGGCTTAAAATCACTTACAGCAAACTATCAGTCTACAAAGCTATCCTGAAACCAATTTGGACATATGGCATTTAAATCTGGGGTACAGCTAGCAACAGCAATATTGAGATACTGGAATGTTTCCAGATAAAGACAGTGAGAGCCATCTTTAACATAGCTCAATAGGTACATAAGTAACAGAATCATACATCACAAAGAAATAGCAAAGTATAGTAATAACTACCAAAAAAGACTTTGAGATCACAAAAAAGAGCTTGCCCAAAGACTAAGAGGGTACAAAGGACTGCGACACAGTGTTCCAAATCTAGCAGACAGATTTATCTCATTGGAATAAGACATTTGTCTATGAAGTGTCTCACTAGGCTGTACAACAAAAAAAAACATCCAATACCAGATTGTCAGACAAAGGGATGGCTTATTGTTGACCGCAACAGATTACCAAGATGCAGATAAAATAAAGAAGAAAAAAAATACATTATTGAGTAGAATAACAAGCTACAAAAATAATAAAAAATAGTGCGAGTCCCAGGAAATGACATAGGAAAGTTTTAGATATTTTACATATTAATATTAAAAAATATTTATTCTAAAGATACTACATACTAGAGAGGAGAGTACATGTTTTTAGTTTAAGACAGTGTATTTGTTTTATTTTTAGAGTAGTGTGCTTAGGCAGGTATTACTTATATATGTATAGTATATTTCTGTAAATTACTGGATGACCGAGCATTGCATGCTACTTTTTTTTCAAACAACGTTTTCTAAAAATGAAACCTAGTTAGATCAATTTATCACCCCTGAAAACCACTGAATACTAAATTTCATCAAAAAAAGGAGCTGTTTCTGAGACTCAGATTATATATATATATATATTTACAAGAACTGCTTGTTAAAAGGTATTATATATATAATATATTAGAGACTTTTATTTATTACAATATACCTATTTGAATTATTTATTAAACTTGGGGGTCTGGCAGGGTTTAAAATCATATTAAGTATTTCAATGGACTATTATTTCTAATATTATACAAAAGAAAATGTAAAAAGTTTGAGCTTATACTTTAACGTAAATGAGGTTCAATTTGATACACCCTTTGCTATCCTCTGCCTGCCATGACCACATGACACATATTCATTCTCACCTGCATTGGTTGGCATGCACAGAGAAAGTTTTAGCTCTTCTAAAATACTGTATATCTATATCTGGCTCTCATGGGCTCTTAGGATATTTGTTTATAAACACATTTGCTGTCCCGGGAAACTTCATACTACTCCATATTTTTTTTATTTCCTTTCCTTTAAAGAATCTTCTACTGAGTATTAGAAACCAAAAAAAAAATTGGTAAAGTTGTTCTTTTGTTATTTCATGACCAAGGGAAATAGGGATTTATTTTTATAAATAGATTTATTATATTTTCATTACTTATTTGCTTTGGTAATTTATTTTAGATTTATTAGACATTGTTTATGGGCTGGTTGAATGTATATTCAGGTTAGAAGTTTTGTTAATTTGGTTTTATGGTATAAGTTATACATCGTTAGGATGTGGTCTCCAGTTCTGTAGAGTTCAGGGTATTTTTTTCTTACGGGAAGCTTCATCAAAACAAGAAGTCAATTACAAGCTTCCAATTTCACAAATCAATATTTATGCCTAATAATTTAGAAATACTATTGTAACGGACCACTGAGCTAAATTTAAGTCATCCATCAACAATAAAGCGAAGCGACCTTCATGAGGTTTATGTTTCCAGGAAACTGCAATGTGGCGGGGCATTCCCGCATTGACAGCATTGGGATAATATGACACCGGATAGACCTGTGGTAAGCCCTCACGCTGACAGCTTACAACCCACTAACGTGGGGCGTGTCGTATCATACACCGGTCAAACTAATATCATCGAAAACTTCTGAGTGGGTTATAAAAATAAATGAAAACACTTACATTGATTCCATTATTTAAATATGTAGAGCTCACGTAACCATTCTTGTGATTGCTTGATTTTCCATTTATGAACTTTCCATTACATTCTTGATGTATTTTCGAATTTGATGCACTCATATCATCACAACCTATCGGCACTACCTTCGCCATCCTTGTGTCTTGTACGAAATGAAATGAAATGAACGATTGAATTGAATTTTGAAGAAACAACACACTATCGTACAGCAGTAATATCGCTAAATAATTTGAAAGCAATTTTTTTAACGATCGCTGGAGATTATTTTACAAAACACTGAGAAAGCGCTATAGAGCTGAAAAAATAAATCACTACCTACCTACACTGTTTTACCGACTTTTGACACCTACTAACACAATTGACAGATTGACAGATAGACCCACAGTGCAGAAATTCGTTCTGAAATAAAATGTTATTTCAACAAAGCATTGACTGTAAAACCTTAATTTAAAATTATTTGATATTATCAGTATTTATAAAATGTATTCTATTTAGTGAATAATTGTACGCATATTACACGATTTTTGAGCTGATTTTTGGGAGTACCTATCACGTATTTAATTATGTACTTATAAATCTCGCAAAATGCACAAAATCTCGGTCCCTTCCAGAGCGGTTGGTGTCAGTAATAATTTTTTTTAAGTTGATTTAAAGATCCCAAAAACAGCTGTTTTTTATTTTTATCTAACAAGCTTTTTATAAATGACAGCGCTGACGCTAGTGTCGCCCTCTACTATTTAATTCTTTAGTTTGTCATTGTGTCAAATTTTCTTTCTATCATCCTAGTGTCGGTAAAACAGAGCATATGCGCCTTCAAAAAAAGGCCAGGAACGGAAAGTCAATACTTTACGCAATTTCTTGCTAGCGATTGTTCATTTATTTTTGTCGAATTATTACAACGTATTGTGAAGCATTGTTATTACTCTTTTAGATTATATAATTGACGAGTTTGATTTGTTTTACTAGCTTTTATTGTAGACAATTTAATTTCGAACATATACCTACTTTTACCGGCGAACGACGTCGCCCCCGCTGCATCGTAGGGGTCGACGATGAGTAATACCGTTCGTTTCTCGTGCTGAGTAACGTCGTGCAGCGCCGGCCGGCACACGGCTCGCAGACCGCAGTACGATACGGCGAGGACGCACGACAGGACCCGCCCTCCGCGCTCGCAGCTTCGCACCCGCGTTTCACTCACACCCTATCGATCACTCTCGATATCGCTCTTTTTTATCTTTTACATAAGGAAACATGGATAACACTGACCTTCTTCTCGGCGGCCTGGCGAGCGGCGATAAGGCTCCAGCGCTAGATGCGCCTTTAGCCGAGGTGGCCATGAAGCGCGACCAGGACTCGACCGACGACTTCGAGCACCTGGAACGCGACGGCAAGCGCGATTTAGCCGGTTCTCCGGAACAGCTGAAGGCTGTCGCCTCGCGCAACTTCATTGACATGGAACGGGACCTGATGACGGACGCTCCACGGGCGCCTTCCGCGGATCATATTGCTGACAAGTTCACGGACAGCGAGTCGGACGCCGATACCGCTGGAGAGTCACCACTGCACCGGCCAGCGCCCAGCCCGCCCGTGACGCGCATATCTGAGCCGATCGACCCAACGCCCGTGCTGGCGCCTGCTTCCGCCCCGGTCTCTGCACCGGTCCGGGAGCCCAGCCCTGAACCAGCGCCATTACACAAACCCTTACCGGAGGAACCCAAGCCTATTATTCCAGAAATTCAGCCCGAACTTCCTAAACCTGAGCTTCCAAAGCCAGAGCCTCCTAAACTAGAGCCCGTGAAGAGGGAACCGAGCCCACCCCCGAAAGTGAGCGCGCCAGAACCTTCGCGTCCAATCGCCCACGTCATCGATGCTGAAGTTATCTTTTGCCAGATGGGACTAGGTAAGATGAACAACTTTTTTTTAGTTTCAAGAGTTACACAATTATTACTTAGTTCCTAATTTTGCTGAAACGCTTTTTCCAATTTCTGGGCCATTGAGTTAACGGCTAAATGAATTGTAAAGTGTATTTTAAAACTAGAATCGAAATTCTACAACAATAATTTATTTCGTAAATCTATTCGACGTGTTTGACGACGAGGTGTCACGGCAGGTACCTACGCGGCGCTTTTTTGTGATCTTTAAATCGTTTCATTTTGAGATGAGCGCTCATCGCCAGCGGACCGTGGAGAATCACGTCTGCAGGTGGACAATGGTCGCGAGCATGAATATCTACTATAGTATTGTATATCATCTGAACTAAACTTTTCCGTATTTACCCTAAACGGAAGTGTCCTATCCTTCAGTACCAATTAGATTTATTTAGTTATTCATCGAGAGTTTCGAATTAAAACCATCGACGCGACGTCTGCATGACCATAAGCTCCGACCATGATGTAATCTTTCTCAATCACGACATGTGACTCATGCATACATAACATTAAAGGCTTAATAAAAGCTCACGATCTAGACAAAAAGTGGTATCCATTAAAGAGACAACAATGGGTGAGGGTGTAGTTTGCGGTGCGCGGGGGTGGAGGGTGTGAGGAGATCGGCTGCAGAGGTGGCGGAGCGGCAAGAGCGTTGACCGCGGCACCGCGCTGCAGCGACGGGCTAACGGCACCCGCTGAAGCCCACGCCTCTCACTGCACGCGGAAAGGATGTCCGACTTCGACCCGCACACCAATGTATTATTCAAGTGGCGTAAGCCTACTGCGAACCCTTCGTTATTACGACGTAACATGCCTGTGCAGCCAGTCTACCTGTCGCCGTCCTAACAATTACATGAAATTCCTTCTCGTTATGTCGTTTTACTTCTATTCTTGCAGCTGGCAATTGAAATGCCTTTGTTTCCTTTAGCCGCATTTAGGTACTATGTGAGTCGATCTAAATTCGGCTAAAATCGTAATGTGACGCAAAGTTGCACTTCCTTGAACTGCGTGAGTCATTGCCAGGTTACAGTAACTATTAGGTTGGTAATCGATTTTATGTCGTTGCCATTAAATTCTCACAATGGTTTAGCAATGTTCAGACTCAGAGCGAGCATTAACAGCAAAATTATTATCTTATCTACAGCAAACATAGTTGAGAGCACTCTTTGTAACGAGATACAAAATTCAGTTTAATGTCTCTGGCGTTAAATTCAGTTTGATGTCCCCTACATTGATTGATAAACCACCATGATTCCCGAGATAACGTCTTATTATTAATGGCGACATTTTCGGTTCCGGTCGAGTCGAAATCCATTTGTAATTCTAAAGGCGACGTTATCAGAATAATACAGATAAATGAAAGAAAATAGTGGCAATGGCATGCCTATTGCCATTTTTTCCTTTGGAGCGTAGAGGGAGCAGGCGTCGTGACGTGGTATGCATGGCCGACGCTACATCGCTAATTTTAGCCGCGAGAAGCAGCACCGCTTGCTCACAAGCGCAGCACCCGGCGCCGCGCTCACGTCGCTCTTCAGTCTTCAACACTCGCGCGTATCTGTAAATTCGTGGACTCGTTCTACAGGACTAACATATTGTGTGAATACTGTTGTATGGTGAAATATGGCACCACAAAGCGCTGATATCAATGGTGAGTGTTACCATTTGATACTTATTCGAATATCAGAATACCTACACCCCTTTCCATCATTTTGGACCTATTTTGATCACTCGAAGGAATAAGAAAGCTAGGGTCAGAATGTATTCATTTCATAGCTTTGTGAAATCGCTGCAATGGCCCAAAACCTATATGGTAGCATCGTTGATCACAGTCCAGTAATAAATATATAAGATAAACCTCCGCGCGACAATCTGCATTAAAAATTACGTCAGTAACGCTTCCGTTGTTAATTTTGGCGCAGTTGTCCAGGCAGATCAACGACACACTCTTTGAAACATTCCATAGATTCTATGCATTATACCTACTAATGTTATCATGTTTTTAAAATATCAACTATTTGTAACACGCCTGTACAAATGTACATACATACAGATGTATATACAACACGTACGTATTATTTTTATTCTGAAATGATACGTTCGTCCGAATCGACCTCAGTGTTGCACTAAGTATATATTGATAGAATACCGACTTGATAAAAACATTGTCAATATTATTGATTCTCGTTTTTGGTTACTTGTGTGGATAATTTTAACAACAGAGAAATGCAAATAATCACCTTATTTGCTATTTATATATAGCTGCGAGAGATTTTTAAGCCATTATAACAATTCTCATTAGCCAAGCCCTAATCACATTCATGGTCAGGGTCACATATGAACATGACATCAAAATAAACTAAAATATTTTTATGTGAAATGCGGCCATTTGGTCTAATAAGTAACCTTGTAATAATGTACGACATGACAAATAAGCTGCCAAACTGCTGGTAATTAAATGTGTTATTGTTCCGGCGCAGAGACGCTCATGTTCTCGTTGCTGTGCATTAGCATGTTTGCAATTTTAGAGATTGCCTCTCTTGACTCGTGAAAAAAAAAATCGATTGCTTCTTACAAAACAGATCTGCGGAAAACCTTACTACCCCGCATATTTAGACCACCAGTCCTTGTATATCTAAAAGTACCTATAATTTATTTTAAAACTAGGTAGAAAAGAACCTTTTTCAACCCTTGTTTAAATATAGTAACCCTCCGAGTTCGTCCCACTGATATTTATATTTTTGTAACATTGATCGCAAACGAGATTGGAATTTGGACCATCTTTCAAAAATTTAAAATTTTACTAAGTAAATCCTTCTCCAATCATTATATATACTGTTTTGTCATTAGGTAATTTGTGTCTTGCCATTTAATTTTCTAGAAAAAAATTTCGACTCCCGCAGTAGAGCACAAGCCCTGTGTCGCGGGAGACTTTACAAACATACAAGTCACGGACATAAAGTATACCCAGACTCGGAACAACAATTTGTGGATTACACAAAGTGGTGTCCCGTGTGAGAATCGAATCCACGACCTCTTGCGTAGCAGTCGGACACACTCCCACCGCGCCACAAAGGCAGAAAATTGAAACAAGGGGTGAAAAATTATTTGGAAAATGGAACTTTGTTATTCGTATTTTAATATTACTGGATTTTGTTTATTTTCCTTTGAAAACACCAACAGGCACTCAGAAAATGGCTGAGTAAAAGAAGTCCTGTACTGAACAAAAGGCCTCTTTTATAATTTCGAGGTATGTTCAAATATTTAACTTGTGACTATAGTCTCGGCTGGATACGATACCTATATGCTTATTCACCTACATATTATTTAAAGCGGCGGTAGCCTAATGGTTTAGGCATCTCGCAATCGAGAGGTCGCGGTTTCGAATCCTACCTATTAAACTACCAACATAAATCTACTCCTAACACAAGCTATTGCAGCTTAACTGGAGGGGTTAACAATATTGATAGTTATGTGCGTCCCACATTGCTAGTTATCTTTAAAAAAATATATTCTAAGCAAAGAGGTTAAAAACCAAAGGACGAAGATTAAGTCGTCGAATCATTAAGTTTATGTTAAAAGATTCAAGTATTCCTGTAAAATATTCTTCTTTGAAATAACATCTCTAATAAAATGAACAAAAAGACGCAAGTTATAAACATGGCCGGCCAGAATTACTGTTCTCCACGTTTCTCCTGAACTCGTTGACCTAATTCTGGTCTTTAAAAAATGTGGCGCACGGCCCTTGTGTTTGTGCTCTTCTCGAGTGACGTCACTTGCAGCCACCCTTCCTTTGTTTATCTGTGGCAATGGCGCAGTTATTCAGGAAGGTCGTTTATATCTGGATTGAAAAAATAACTTAATATTGTTAATCTTCGATATACTTATTATTTAATTTTTGTGAAAAACATATCTATTGTGTTAATCTATACTTCCATAAGTACTAATATATAAATGTGAAAGTAACTCTGTTTGTCTGTTACGCTTTCACGCTCAAACAGCTAAACCGATTTAGATGAAATTGGGTATGGTGATAGTTTGAGTCCCGGGGAAGGACATAAGATAGATTTTATCGCGATAACCGACATCCACGCGGGCTGAGCCGCGGGCGAAAGCTAGTTAATGATAATGACAAACATTGTTCAGATATTACGTTCACTTGATTGCCTCACAATAAGCCACGTATGCAGTGAGATGAATCACGGCGGCGGATTCCATTTACTTGAAGGTGTCACTTCTATTATTAGAATAAATTACGTTCTGCTTATTCTAACTTGGTGTCATAAATGAAATTCAATGCTTCTTGGGCATCATTTTGTAGTTGGCATGAAAAATTCAATTTCTGACGGAACATAATTGTGGTCTAGATTACTGACGGCAGCTTGCGTGTCTCGATTGCTTTATCATGTCATTGAATTAGTGGAAAAGCCCAGACATCGTGCAATAAGGCCCGGCTCGAGAGTGGCAGGTCGCGACCAGCCGCGAGGGTGGCGAGGGGTGCGCCGGATCGATACTGTTCGCTACGCACAGACACACTACCAGTACTCTTTATATAAACGGATCAGCCTTGTTACTAACCCGTACGCTACCTGTACTCAAGCCTTCTGCAGCTAGCTAATACCTGCTGGTTTATATTGTTCATGTCAATTTAGCGGAGAGTTATTGCCTCTGCTATAATAATAGAAATATAAGGAGAGGTACTTAATCATCTACTAGATTAGGGTGACGCAGAGAGTGAGTAAGCAAAGGAAAAACCTGTTTATTAAAGTACCCCTTTCATCGTGTCTTTACACACTTCGGTAAAGTCAATTAGGTAAATTGGTGGAGCCAAAACTTTGTTTTACAATGTTTAAGCCTGATTACACGTTTCACCTTGACTAACTTATGACTTGTTGATCTTCATGGTAGTCATCGATATCAACTGAGTTTGTCGTTCTCTTCGGGTGTGACGAATTATTACATTGTCTTCTACTACGTTGCTCTGACAACAGTGATGACATGTTTGGATTAGTCTAATTTTGGCATGAATTTGCAGCTAGTTAAGTTTGTGAGGAGCTCTGTTATTAGAGCCGGTGTGTGTTCAGGTAACGATGACGTCACGTTTCGTGGCGCAGATATTTTTACCCGGCGACCAGGCGTCCCGCCCTCGTCACGCGACATGTTTAATTGTCTGTGCAACGCCCGCTATGGTGAATTCCTTACGCACAAGTGCTTCTGTAACTGGGGATAATATAGACGTATAGCGTCAAGTTGGATCGAGTTTAGTTCTGTATTTTCCTACTTGACTGAAGTGATTAATTAGTTCAACTTTGATAAGAGTTCTGCCGTTTTCAAGGAAGTCCGTGACTTCAAATATTACGTCATTTTATGTCATTCCTTTTTATAGGGATTCGTGTAGGTACCGATATATAATAAAACATGTGAAGTGTTAGTATTATTAGGCAAATATAGGTGCTTCCGAACTTGTAAAATTCCAACCTTGCTGACCTAAAGATCATGTGAATTTAATACTATGTACCAATATTAAAAAGTGCTTGTAGAATTCAACACAATCTTGGCAGTACAATGTTACATCCATTGCATCAATTTATACTCATCTCATCAATACGCCTGCCCAACGTCAAGCCTATTAAGCCTTGTCTTAAAAATTGTAATATATCATCATCTCTCTGCCCTTTATCCCAATTATTTGTGGTCGGCGCAATATGCACTTTGCTTCCACACACTGTACCGGTCCTAGGGTGGTGCTAGCGGTACGACCGTACCGGGTGCCCCCAAAAGGGGGTTGGGGGGGGGAGGGTGCCGAAATCAACCGCAACGTGACCTTGGCGCCCTTAGCGCCGAAGGCACCTCTATCCGGGTGGACTTCTGCTTACTTGAAGCGATATCTGCATACTTTTTCAAAAGAAAATTTCACTTTACCTAAAATATATATAGCCTTTCCTAATTTTTCTGTACTACTGAGCTGCCGTAGGTACTCAAGTTATAGGTAAAGTGTACGCCGCCGCAGCGATCTGGCGCCCTCTAAGACATGTTCATCCTGCTTTTTAGTAAATGTACGTAGTACAGAAAAATACCATGTCAGAGACCATGTCTTACAGGACACGTAGACGCTCGAATTAGGCGCCTATTCAGCAGTTAACTAAATAGGTGCCGATTTCGGACGTCTAGGCGCCCTGTAAGACATGGTCATCTTGTTTTATAGCAGAGGAATTTAGCTGCAGGAGGCTCATCTTTGGCTATTTTATTTTCCTCCAAAAACAGAGGCGCCTTGGCGCAGCAGGCGCTGATAACGCTGGACGCCTTTTTTTGCACCACAGGAGCTCACTTGTATTATATAGAGGTCAGTTACTAGGTGCAGTAGGTCGTCGTTTCATCCGAAAGGCGTAGGTATTCCCCATAGATGGCCACAATTACCGGTCCTGTGACACACGCAATCGGTCGTTTCTCACGACCTTAAAAAGGTTGTCGGTCCATCTCATGGGAGGTCTACCTACGCTTCATCTTCTGGTTTGTGGTCGCTGATTTAAGAAAGCTTCTACCCTCGCTGGAGAACTACATCCCTTGAAGAGCCATCGTCGTAGTGGCTCAAGCTGTGAAGAGAGATGGGCCTGTATTTCTTCAGTAAGGTGTTATGAACATTTTTAAAAAGTAGCCCCCACCCTCGTCAATACATACTTACATAAATTGACAAAAAATAAGAATATGCTTCAAATTTAAAGAGGGGGTATCGAGGTGGATTTTAACCAATTTATCGCAGAGTTTACAGAGTTGATGGTGTGAAGAACTTACATAAGTTTCTATCTGAAAGTTGGCTCTATTAATTTCTCTAAACATATAAACATAATAGGTATCATAGTTTTGTAAGTAAATCATAGTTTGTGTTCGTTCATTGTTGATCAGGCCGGAGACACACTTCGGTTAAATGACTCACGTGACATTTATTCTTCGCGTCTCGGCTCTCGACAGCCTGTCGAGACATTGGTGCGGCACTATATCGAGCTATAAAATCAATTATGTCTAAGGCCACTTCAGGCAACTTTTCTTCTCAGATTTGTACGCCCTTTCGATTGATATTAGACTTTTAAGTCCTTAGGTGTATCTAAAACAATTTTATAGATTTTGTGGTGTTATTGGCTAGTCTTAATTTCGGTAGTGACGAAATATGAAAATGGGGCGATGTTTTATTTTATTGTCAAATTAATTCATAGTCACAACAGTTTCAGTTTTTTTTGTTTTCTCAGACAGTTTAAATATCCACTTTCTATAGTAATAAAGCAGTTCCTAAATAAAAGTAAACAACAAAGTTTTCAAACTCCGTCGTCTGAGTCGTCGCCATGTCGCAACTCAAGCTGATGAAGTCGTTTCGTATCTATTGGGCACAATGTTTAGATTTGTTTTTCTGTCTGCCAATGCGTTGTGATTTAGAGTTTTTTTGTTCTACGAGTTGCGGCAATTCAGTTGCCATGCAAATGCACGAATACGTTGCAACTAGACCATTTTTATATTCAGGTACAATGTTGATTGATTATAAATCTCAAAATTTTCAGTCATATTTGCGCTGTCAAAAAATAAATTAGTTAAAATTTTAGATGCAGTTTTGTATCTGTAGGTACCTATATAAATAAATAGTGCCTAGACGGTGGGTGATGATGAATGAGTGACGCCTGTTATGTTTTCTGTAATAGTAAGCGATAACTAAGCATGACATGAACAACGCAGTTGTCTCGATGTGACTCATCTAAACGTAAGGTGTTAAACTACATATAAGACGTAAACACGTACTTCGGTCGTGGCCACTTTTCGCCTTCTCTAAATGACAATTCGTCTAGCCCTCGGAGGTCATACGTTAATTCTATTACTCGGAAACTGATATACAAGTATATGAGGCGAATGCACTTTGCAGGTCAGTGCAGCTCGCCTCTGACATTATTTTATGTAGCGCCGGTGACCCGCCACCCGCGTGCAGTAAACAACATGCATAGGTACTACATCCAGTTATCTTTGTTATTTATTACTTGCTATATACCTACCTAACAACGTAAGTTTGTGTGTAAATAATGCCAATTGTACACTACAACTAACCATGTACTTGGTAATACTAACCGTATTATAATGTAACGCTTAGCTTTGACTAATCGATGGAATGTAATGTAAGATATGTGGTGGTGGTATGCATGTGTCACGGGGACGGTGGTGGTCGGTGGTCATGCAGCACGTTGGGGGTGCCGGGACCGCGCCGCGCGCAGCACGCATGCGCGCGTCCAGGCGCGCGGTGCGGCGCGGCGGAGGTCCGCGGGGGTGCGGCGCGCGCGGTGGCGGGGCGGGCCGAGCGCGGGGCTGCGCCGCCAGTATCGACGCGAGAGTCGGGCGCGGCGCGCGCTACGTCCGCCGCCTTCTTTCCTCCTCACGCTCCGCGTTACGTAAATCACCAGCATGACGGACTCCGGACCCTCCCTCTGCAGCGTCCTCAACCCGCGTAAGTGCCGCACCCCCCTCCGGCCCCCCGCTGCGCCGGCAATGCTTCGCCTGCTTTCCTCTGTCTGTCGCGACTAACCCGCTAACGCGCAGCCTTATATTCCAGATGCCTGGTTCGACCCGCAGAGGCTGCATCCCGAAGGTGAGTGGTCGCTGCGAGCGGAGGGCAGAAATACGTATAGGTGGCGCGGCGCCAACCGGGCCGCCCGGGCAGCGCGCCTCGCGCCGCCCTGCGCCCTGCACTGTGACCCACTGCGCCCATCGCGGTCTGCACATACATGTATTATAGTGTCGTGAGCTGTGTGACTGTCTGATCGATCGCCGCGGATGTGGTGCCAGTGTACATAACGTAGTAACGGTGGTGGTGATGGTGGTGTTGGTGGCGGTGGATGGTAGGTGGCGGCGAGGCGGGCGGTCGCGTCGCGATGTCCCGCCAGCCCACGATAGAATCGCACTTAACCTTAGTCGCCGCCGGTGACAGAACAATAATAACTCCGCGTGTCGAGTCAAGGTTCGAAGACCGTCCTAAATGTGTCCGTATTATTAAATAATGAACTAATTGTGACGAATTACGTCACAACAACGTTTTACAAACAAAGTTTGGATATAATTGGCACAGAGACATTTCTATAACACCACGAGTTAAAGTTTGATAGTTTCCACGGTTGCTCGGGATTCCGGCACGGCAAGATAATTGTGTAGGATCATGAGTGAAAAAAATCCACTGCACCGCATATAAAAATGTATTAATATACACGGTTTGAGACAAAAACGGCGAGTAATGTGTGCGTCGTCGTCGAGGTATCATTACAAGAATCCATCATACTAATGGTTGTTCATAGTAGTGCTAGATCATCGCCTGGACCATGGATGCCATTAATATATTCCGTGGTGCATGTGTGTCGCGCGCGCGCTGCTGCATACCCCGCAGACACCAACTCTCCATTGCCAAGATGAAATTAGACTCATTTTAACTGACACTGCGGCCGGTATCTTGTGATTTATAGCGATCGACGAACCATTGATTTCGCATTGGTTTTAATGCAGACATGGTCATCATTCCGAAGATCGCTTTTTAATTATCAAGTCTCTTTGGCTGCGCGTGACGGCGTCTTGCCAAAAATTATCGCCCGTTATTGGCATAACATGTTGATATCATTGTGCTAAGTTTCAATTATAACTCTTATATTATGAAATTTATCACAGTAGACCTAAAATAAACAACAGCTTTATCTTCATATGCTTATTAGAATTCAAGTCAAAAGATTGATACGGTATATTATCACCTAGCTTGACAATTTCATGCCGATTCATCAGTCTAGCCCGTTCATACGGCATTACGCTGATCTAATTGAATTAAGGCCTCATACTTCATACTATAGGCACAACACGTGTCTCTGCAGTGGCGTCTTCCTTTTGTACATTATACTTCTGGTAAAAATATAATCTGCACATTTAAATGTTATATTACCCCATTTTTTAAATTCTTCTATGTCACTTTGATAGTTCTATGTGTTAGCAGAGTATTAATCTCGGCCGCAACGGAACGGTGGTTTCCTTTGTTTCCTGGTTTTCTAAGCCGAGAGAAACTTGATCATACACTGGAAGGCCGCATCCTATATCCATGTGCAGTACAGTAAACTTGCCACTGAGTATCCGTTACGTTGTCGTCTTGTAAGACGATTCTACGGTTTCGTTAAATACATACTCCGAGGCCTTTTTTACACTCAGTACCTAATCCGTTTTTGGGTATAACATTTTACATATAAAATAGTATTGGCGAACGAACCAGTTGGATACGGTGACTGATGCCCTTGGAACGGCATATCGTAACGATGGTCAACAAAAACTAACTACTATATGTATATACCCATGATATGGTCGAAACGGCATTGTTTATTGTACCTGCTCGTACGTGACCTCACTGACAATTTAGTTTGCACTGATTTCATCTGTATTCTTATTAGTTTCGCCTTGGTCCAATGTTTACTTACTAATTGTACCATTGCAAGTCTGACGGCACCTCAGATATTAATTATGCTTCGCATATACACGATAATACAGTTAAAAAAGGTAAACTGGCGATAATTGCAAAAGAAAATATGTACTATTTTAAAATTCCTTTAGCATTGATCCATCGCGCAATTAAATGAATGAAATCGTCCTTGGTCTTTCAAATATACCTACTTGGTTTTGAGTTTGTCTTTTTATTAACGTAAATACAAAGCAGCGGTAACACATGTGCCGAGTTCGTTCTTCCCCCAATACGTGCACGTGTTATTCTATGGTAACAAGATAAGCTACACAGGCATGGGAATACCATAGTTTATTTGTTAACATTCCAATATTATCAAGATTGGCTCAGGTTTGTCTTACGTTCATAAAACATAGTGACAATGTTTTCTATTTGTTACTAATTTAATTAGTAATAATAACTTGAAGAAGAGCATAAAATTTCTTAGTTACACAGTAATTAATACATATCAACGACTCTTTGACGAACAAACCCATTAAGAGTCCATTAATCGAAATTTTCCACTAATTGATTATAAATAAAGAACAACAGAATGTTGTTCTGCTCGAAACTTCGTTTCCAAAGTACAAGTAACAATTGTAGTGCATTAGTGGATACAATCAGTTGCAAACATAGGGTGGGGCACTATGTCTGTTATGAACAGCTTCCCGTGACACGGTCCCGTCTGCTAGCTGATTGACGATAGATAAGCGTTCCTATCGCGACGACTCACTATGTGAGCTCTAGCCAGATACTAGCTAACACCTGTCACGCATAGATACGCGACTTGTCACCCGTCTTAGTGTAATCTTATTAGTTTCGTAACTCTTCGTACTTCACCTGTGACTAAACGTCTCAGGTGCTTTATGTGAAGCAATCTATACTTCTATACTAATATTATAAAGTTTGTGAAGTTGTAGGGGGTAATGTCTGGATCTACTGAAGCATTTTTGAAAATTATTTTACCAATAGAAAGTCACGTTATTTTTAAGTGTCTTAGGCTATTATTAGATACATATATAACATCACGTTACGACCAATAGGAGCGGAGCATCAATGAAAATGTTACTAAGACGTTAAAAAGTTTCTGAATTGAAATATTTGCAATTGAATACACGTAACGTGTTTTGAAAATCAAAGTTTCAAGTTAAATGATGAAACTTATACAGATTGGTTTAGTTTTTGTTGAACAATTTGCCATATCTATTGAAGTTTTTCTTAATGTTATTCAACACGCGAGCTATCAGTGCATTTGATCGGTTTTTTTTGTATCTTCGCTTTCTGCTAATTTGCTCGTGGAAATCAGTAGAGGCTACATCGGTTTTGCTATTAGATATCGATCTCTATAAAGTTTACTATCGCTAAGACAAAAGATCGTTAATTCTCCTTATCTCAGTTATTTTCTGACTTTAAGTGTTTCCATTTAAACCTATTTTGTGACCACTTAATATAATTTGATGAGAGTTCAATTTTATTGACTTTGTCCATTTTTACCTACGGGAATAAGAAAGAAGAATTTTGTTTCATCATGTGGTTAAATTTTTTTTGTGTATTCTTTCAAAGTGTGTGAAAGGAATGTTTGAATAGGATCATTTTGAGAGCGTTTGTGTGTGCGCGATGCGGAAGCCGCAGTGGAACTGTGCGTTATTTTTACCTCTGCATTAAAACGGAGTCGCCTCCCGCCCGCCATTGTCTTTTTTTTCAATACTTACATTTGATTAGTTTTGTTACTCCCGTCATCCTGGATACCAAAGTGCTATACATTGGAATTGTTTGTTTGGTGGACTAAAGCCCTGTCCATTTCTGTTCAGACAATGAGTAGCCAGTGTAGCCCTTCGCACTGTCTTTAGGTTCACTCATTCACATAAACCCGGAAAGTAAATGTTCCATCCAATTGAATTAGAAACGCGGACCAGCTGTTTTGAATACGGAATCAATTATAATAATGCACACATGCAAGTGCAGTGAGACTGCCGGCGATAATGCATAAAAGAAATTTATGGTATTACTTCATATTGCAGCAATGGAATCCATTCATAAGTAACAAACCAAGGAACTAATTTGTGCTAACGTTTGTGTTAGTTTTGTTGATACATCTGTATTTCTTAACGTGTGTTAGACAGACTTAAACTGTTTCCAGTGTCATATACAATGACATATTTATACCTAATGTTACTAAATTGTATCCGAAAATTCAAGGAAAACGAGTCCCTTTGTACCTTGCGAACCTAACATGATTGTTGACAGTATCGTTGAAACTTACTCGTACATAACTTGTCTATGAGAATAATAATAATAATAATATCTTGCGCTTTTCTCCTTTACTGACTGAATACGGGCGCCACGAAGTGGTAATTTGATAAGATAGAAGTGGTGAATAAGGTGGTTGCTCGATGGTATTTGTTGAGTTTTTGGTCAAAAATTCGTTCACAATGAAGGTCTTGTGCGAAGCCGCATTCTTAGTGCACAATTCAAGAATATTCTTTCCACAAATCTGTGGCCATTTTTCCTCGAATTTGTTCTATTAATCGCCTCATAACACTCGAATCATATTTTTTTTTAACGTTTGACTTTCCGGCAAGAATTCCGAATGCACAACACCGCGATAGTCAGAGAAAAAACACACACATGACTTTGACTTTTGATCGACTTTGGCGTGTTTTTTTCGGTTCAGTTGGAAGGTGCCACTCCGAAGCTTGTTCACTAGTTTGCATGTCAAACTTTTAAATCCATGTCTCGTAACGAGTAACAGTGCGTTTCATGAATGTTGGGTCGGAATTGACTCGTTCTAGCATGTCCTCAGCTAATTTTATGTGATTAAGTTTTTGGAGAAAATTTAGGTCTTTTGGGACTAGCCGAGCGGGGCAACATGTTTCATACCTAATTGATTATTTAAAACGGTATGGATTGACGACTGAAACACAGAAAGACTTTGACGTGTTTTTTTCGGTTCAGTTTGAAGGTGCCACTCCGAAGCTTGTTCACTAGTTTGCATGTCAAACTTGTAAATCCATATCTCGTAACGAGTAACAGTGCGTTTCATTAATGTTGGGTCGGAATTGACTCGTTCTAGCATGTCCTCAGCTAATTTTATGTGATTAAGTTTTTGGAGAAAACTCAGATCTTTTGGGACTAGCCGAGCGGGGCAACATGTTTCATTCCTAATTGATTATATAAAACGGTTCGAATTGACTCGTGAGACACAGAAAGTTCAGCGGCTATCTGTCTCAAACTTCAATGAGGCTTTTCAGTCACTATTTCCTTCACTTTTGCGATGTTAACTTCAGTTGAAGACGTTGATGACCTATCAGAGCGAGGCAAATCTTCCATCACATCTTGACCGCCTTTGAACGCTTTGTACCACTCATAAGCACGTGTTTTTATTAAGTCGATTCACAGTAAACCTTCTGTTACATTTTCAGGGACTTCGAACACGAAATTCCATTGGCAATGCAAAATTGAAGACAAACTCTTTGTTCGATGTTTATGTCTATTATGAAATTCGCAATACACACTAGATATGCTCTAACTAAAAACAGCACTGTATTTAGTCTAAATAACAGATGCAACTCAAACTCCGCGCCAAAATGAAAAACAGTTGGGCCAATCTAACAACAACAAAATTGATAAATTTGTACCAGTTACGTTCAATCACGGTTGATTTTATGGCATTTATTGAGGAGTTTCGTTGTCTGTCTCCAAAACTCATTATCAGATCTTTACGAAATTGAAATGGGACTATTTCGGAATAACTCTCTCAGAACAAAAAAATAATTGTGAAAATCTTAAATGATTCTTATGACGGAGTTAAGCTCAATCATACATAAAAAAATACAAACATCCGAATTGAGAATCTCCCATTATTGTACTGTAAGATTAGATAGGTGATGATCCTGCGTTACTTGAGAATTTTTCTGAGATAATTCAAAACTCATGCTGGGAAATAAGTGTAAGAGAACTATTACTGCGCAGTAGAATCTGCCACACGCTACAGATGGCGTTAAATTGCTTTATTATCATTGTTCAATAAGTAAATCAACAATCAAGAGTTTGCACGAGCTGTCAGCGAAACGATCTTACACACATCAACCTATATGATGTCCCACTGCTGGGCACGGGTCTCCCCAGCAGAACCTACTTATTATAGCTCTTGGGGGTATTGCCATAATCGCCACGCTTGGCAAGCGGGTTGGCGATCGCAGTAAGGCTTTAAAGTGCGCAGAGGACGCTGCTGCCCCAGTCCTCCGGTGTGAAATCCCTTAGTCGCATTGACGACACTCCCGGGAGGTGGCGTGGCTATTCTTAAGCTAGTACCACAAGGTCAAACGAAACAATCTAGTGTTTTTTTAAAACCAAAAATTGAAGAGATCAAATTGATGATGTTAATCACTGTCATTTGAAGTTTATCTTGTGCTATTTATTATCATTAAAAGCAAACATGGCTTGCATTTTTCGTAAGCGACGCTTATGCAGTTCACTCTTCACGAAGGTCGAGCAGTTTATTTTACCAAGTCGTACACAGTCATCATAGTAATATTTGTTGCATTATTGATAAGGCAATTATTCTGACTGTGGCATTGACCGCGAGAGCGCAATGCGTCTACGAGCGCATGTGCCAAGAGCGCCTGCGTATTTACTATGCGCAAGAGTAGAGTCGCGCACCACTGGCTTGTTGCGGCAAAACACTTATTCTCCGATAACGAAAGCCTTTCTACATAGTACGTACTTTCGGTTTCGTTTACATGTTAAACAGGTTTATAAATGGGATTTGTAAGTTAATAGCTGTGGTTGTTTTAAGTGATTGTGATGGATTTTTGACTAAGGCTGTGTACTTTTTACAAGATTTCATTTAACCTGCAATCTTTGTATGTATGTGTTCGGCACGAATCTTGGAAGCTAAATTAGAACCACTTCCCGGTATCCGATTGGCCTGAAATTTGGTGTTCACTATGTGTCTTTGGTAACAATACAATATTATGGTACCACAGATCGTGTGTTCCGTCCTAGCCCGGCCACGGCGACACAAAAGGCCGTGGCAATGTCAGTAAGCAGTACGGATGCGTACTTTTCTGTACTCAAAAAGAAAAAACAAGTACCACTTTATTTCACCAGATATTGAACATTTTTTGTGGCCGGGCTGTAACGCATGCGTCCCAGCCCGGCCACGCTTCTATCTCAATTAAATGGGACCTTTATGATATTATTTAAGTATGGGGCAGTTGTACACATCGTGTACTACCGAATCGAAGTAGATTTTATTTGAAATCAGTTACAGTTTACAGTTTACTAACGAATCAAACTTTATTATATGAAATGCCTTATAAAAATATTAGAGCAAAAACATAATTTGACATGTCTAGTTTTGTTATGTAGGCGCAATAGCTCGCACGTATTCAACATTTACATTATTATTTTTTAGTAATAGTATATCTGTGGTAATAATAGTAAATCGTAAATGGTAATACATTTTATATTGATGTCGGTATTTGAGAAACTTTTTTAAAAATATTATTATGATGTGCTTCAATAGGTATATGTGTGGATAAATGTTTGTTACTCTTAAACGTAAAACTACTGAATGGATTTTAATGAAACTTAACTTATACATTACTTATAGCTTGTACATCAGATCAGAATAACACATAGACTATATTACATTCCCATAACTCCACGGGAACGGTAACTGCGCGAGTGAAACCGCGGGCGGGAGCTAGTGTAGTTATAAATGAAATAAAAAAACAAATCAAAATATTTATTTTCCTAGTATATGTTACGTCATAATTAACATTCTTATAAGTACTTATGTAAAATATATACAATACAATATTATTTAAGTAATTTGTTTGACAACCAAGGCGACCATGAAAGTCAGAAATAATCTGCATTATTTTTTATAAAAACCAATGTTGAACTTCTAGAAATATACTAAAAATAAAATAATACTTCTAAAAATACTAGGTACTTTAAGAAAATGACATAATTACAAGGCAGTGTAAAATATACTATGTATGGACATATTTTTATGTTTTGTAGATAACACTTTAGATTCTAGGTCATCATAACGTTCCCAACGATTGTTTAATCGCTTACAATGGGCTACATAGTGTCGTATATCACTTTTAAATTCTATGACAGCCAAAATACTAAATTTCTTGTCTTGTAGTTCCAAATTGTGTGGGATGTCGTCTATATTTATTGTTTCACTCTCATCCAATTGAAATATCAAGAAATCTGATAATTTATAATAAATACCAAGCATCCCAAAACAGGGAAGCCCGTCATTTGATTTAGTACATTTTTCATTCAACTCAAAATGTAGCATTGCCTTAGCTGCTTCATCAATAAATGAAATGCCCTTTTCAGCAAGAATAACTATGTTCAAGGGCATATGTGAAACATGGCGTTCGACTATGAATTGATTTCTTTTACAGTTCTCATTTGAGCATTTCTTACAAGATGTTACACTAGGAATATCGTTGTTTAAAATTTTATCCAACGGGTAAGAAATGTTCGAAAGGCAATTAATAATAGTGACATTATTATTTACAGTTTTCTCATAATAGTACTGTTCAATAATTTTAGTTCTCATTGCAATAATATTTTTTGTGTAGTCTTTTGTAGCTAGAGCTTTAACCAATTTGGCAAATTCACTATCTTTTTCATCAAACGCCTTCATAAGGCAATTTCTATCAACATATCCCACCGCACACACTTGAAGTACGGAATCGAATGCACATGTATTTTGAACGATAATCCTGTTAACACCCGATGAACAGATATTCCCATTCTTCAACAAATCTATTGGTGTATTAAGGTTTTTAATAGATTTAGGTTTTATATGCATATCTGACGTTTTCGCCACTAAGCCTCTCCAGTTTTCATAAAGAAGAGGGGCCTCGGACAGAATTGACTCTTTTGGGAATTCTTTTAACTCACATTTTACAACATTAACTTTATTATTCCTCTCATCTTTTTTATCTGTTTTCTTATATTCTACAACTACATTGAAATCACTAATTGCTTGCTTGAGTTCTCCAGAGAGATATTCAACATGTCTTATAATAAATTCGTCTACTCTAAGTTTTTCAGACGGATACTTAAGCAAAGTCTTAACATTCTTAAAATAACTTTCTACATCAGAACTTGTGGGAGTTTCGTTTAGGGTTTCTCTGTAAGAAAGCATAACGTTTGTCCATAAAGGTAAACGAGACAAAAGCCTTTTAAGTATTGCGATGAATTCCGGTAAGTAATACAAGTTGTCATAAATTGAAATATTCTCACTGAGAGTCAACTCAAGCGAAATCCGATCTAGTTTATTGCCAAAACTCAATAAAAAGTCATTATCACCGTCAAAGTCATCATGTTCCAGGTTGCCATCATCGTTTAAAGGGTTACAATCACACATTTCCTCTTCGTCTATATTTTCTCGAGGGTTAGATGAAGTAGCAAAAGTTCGTAAGTTCGTTAAACTTTTATCACACAAAGTGGACTGACCGTTCTCTAATTTTCCGGTGTATTTACTTAATGAAATAATGGCTAAATGCTCAGCAATGAATATTATTTTCTCAAAGGACGTAGACTCTTTAATTATGACTAAATATTTAATAAAAAACTGTCTCACTCTTTTGTCTACGTAATGGAAACATTTGCAATTGTACAAATTTTTCATAAAGTGAGAAGTGTCTAATCTAATCAGACAGTGGTTTTTTTTGCATGGTATTTTTTTCAACAAAATATCATAACAATAAGAAATATAATGACGGGTGGTTTCACAATGTGTAAACGCTTTTACTATTGCGCCTAATAAGGCGGCGGAATCATCACATACAACTTCTTGCGGTGTTTCTTTTCCAGAAATCCATATTTTTAGCCATTTATAAATGTTATCTAAGCTGTGACAATCTGTTAGCATTTGTGTTACAGGGACGCAACTACCGTATGTTTTTAATACAGCTACATAAAAAAAAATATGTTTAGAAGCAACGTAACATTTATTTGGATCTATAGGTGGTCGCAGTGGTTTAACTATGCTCCCAGTTGCGTCAATACTTAACTTAACTTTCCTGTTACTATCAGTCGTCATAAGCCTGTAGAATTTATCTTGTAACTCTGTCCAATAAAGTACTATAAATGGTAATAAGGATAATAATTTAATTACATCTCTAAAACCAGGTGTCTTTGTCATTGTATACAGAGACATGATTTCTATTTTGTGAAAATAAGTTTCAGCTTTACTACTTTGCCTAATATCTTCTAAGGACTTCAAAGACGGAATAAAAGGTGGTTCATACGTGTCACTATCATCCATTGTTTCGTTAATAATTTTCCTTCTTAACACTGTTGGGTATTCCTTTCGTAATGTGCAGGATAATTGTTTTTTCTTAAATGTTGTGACCTTATTTTTTATTTTTGGGTCATGTATAACTTTCTGATCACCTTCTATAATTTTGCATTGTAATGAAGCAGCAAAATTATCATTTTTTTTCGTAGTTTGAGCGTTAATCCTTGCACCGCATTGTTTGCAATAACCGCTAAACTTGACAAAGTTGTCTTCTGTTGCATAGCTATTCTTAAATATCCATGTACATTTCCTATTTGTATTTTTCCACAAAATCTCGCTTACTATGTTCGTCCATTTTTGCTTAGGCAAATTAGGTCGTTTTTGTAAGTGGACGTTTGGTTTATTTTTATCATTTCTTGAAGAATAATATATGACCGGCTTAATTTGTTCCCATGTAGATGAATCAATATTGATTATTATGTTTTCATTATTATCATCATTATGTAAACTACTTGTTGATGAAATAGGACTACTAGTACTACTTCCTGATTGATAATCATTTTCATCTTTGTGGTGAAAAAACAATCCATAATTTCTTTTAAGAGACAGATATAGTGCTTTGACAGACATACGAAACGAAAGAGCTCGTGAAATATCTTTAAAAATCTTACTTGAAGTAGGTGGTAAATTATTTACATCTGCAAATTCTTCTTCATATTTGAGAAACTCATCCCTTTGATCTTCGAGAGAAACTGACAACACTTTTGCACGTTTATTATTTTTATTCATTTTATTGAGTTTCACACATATTGCACATTGCTTCACACACAGTAAGAATGATAACGATAAAAATATAAAAAATGAGGGTAGAAACATTTTTCCATTCATACCTATTGAAGCACATCATAATAATATTTTTAAAAAAGTTTCTCAAATACCGACATCAATATAAAATGTATTACCATTTACGATTTACTATTATTACCACAGATATACTATTACTAAAAAATAATAATGTAAATGTTGAATACGTGCGAGCTATTGCGCCTACATAACAAAACTAGACATGTCAAATTATGTTTTTGCTCTAATATTTTTATAAGGCATTTCATATAATAAAGTTTGATTCGTTAGTAAACTGTAAACTGTAACTGATTTCAAATAAAATCTACTTCGATTCGGTAGTACACGATGTGTACAACTGCCCCATACTTAAATAATATCATAAAGGTCCCATTTAATTGAGATAGAAGCGTGGCCGGGCTGGGACGCATGCGTTACAGCCCGGCCACAAAAAATGTTCAATATCTGGTGAAATAAAGTGGTACTTGTTTTTTCTTTTTGAGTACAGAAAAGTACGCATCCGTACTGCTTACTGACATTGCCACGGCGACACAAAAGGCCGTGGCAATGTCAGTAAGACACATCGTGTACTACCGAATCGAAGTAGATTTTATTTGAAATCAGTTACAGTTTACAGTTTACTAACGAATCAAACTTTATTATATGAAATGCCTTATAAAAATATTAGAGCAAAAACATAATTTGACATGTCTAGTTTTGTTATGTAGGCGCAATAGCTCGCACGTATTCAACATTTACATTATTATTTTTTAGTAATAGTATATCTGTGGTAATAATAGTAAATCGTAAATGGTAATACATTTTATATTGATGTCGGTATTTGAGAAACTTTTTTAAAAATATTATTATGATGTGCTTCAATAGGTATATGTGTGGATAAATGTTTGTTACTCTTAAACGTAAAACTACTGAATGGATTTTAATGAAACTTAACTTATACATTACTTATAGCTTGTACATCAGATCAGAATAACACATAGACTATATTACATTCCCATAACTCCACGGGAACGGTAACTGCGCGAGTGAAACCGCGGGCGGGAGCTAGTGTAGTTATAAATGAAATAAAAAAACAAATCAAAATATTTATTTTCCTAGTATATGTTACGTCATAATTAACATTCTTATAAGTACTTATGTAAAATATATACAATACAATATTATTTAAGTAATTTGTTTGACAACCAAGGCGACCATGAAAGTCAGAAATAATCTGCATTATTTTTTATAAAAACCAATGTTGAACTTCTAGAAATATACTAAAAATAAAATAATACTTCTAAAAATACTAGGTACTTTAAGAAAATGACATAATTACAAGGCAGTGTAAAATATACTATGTATGGACATATTTTTATGTTTTGTAGATAACACTTTAGATTCTAGGTCATCATAACGTTCCCAACGATTGTTTAATCGCTTACAATGGGCTACATAGTGTCGTATATCACTTTTAAATTCTATGACAGCCAAAATACTAAATTTCTTGTCTTGTAGTTCCAAATTGTGTGGGATGTCGTCTATATTTATTGTTTCACTCTCATCCAATTGAAATATCAAGAAATCTGATAATTTATAATAAATACCAAGCATCCCAAAACAGGGAAGCCCGTCATTTGATTTAGTACATTTTTCATTCAACTCAAAATGTAGCATTGCCTTAGCTGCTTCATCAATAAATGAAATGCCCTTTTCAGCAAGAATAACTATGTTCAAGGGCATATGTGAAACATGGCGTTCGACTATGAATTGATTTCTTTTACAGTTCTCATTTGAGCATTTCTTACAAGATGTTACACTAGGAATATCGTTGTTTAAAATTTTATCCAACGGGTAAGAAATGTTCGAAAGGCAATTAATAATAGTGACATTATTATTTACAGTTTTCTCATAATAGTACTGTTCAATAATTTTAGTTCTCATTGCAATAATATTTTTTGTGTAGTCTTTTGTAGCTAGAGCTTTAACCAATTTGGCAAATTCACTATCTTTTTCATCAAACGCCTTCATAAGGCAATTTCTATCAACATATCCCACCGCACACACTTGAAGTACGGAATCGAATGCACATGTATTTTGAACGATAATCCTGTTAACACCCGATGAACAGATATTCCCATTCTTCAACAAATCTATTGGTGTATTAAGGTTTTTAATAGATTTAGGTTTTATATGCATATCTGACGTTTTCGCCACTAAGCCTCTCCAGTTTTCATAAAGAAGAGGGGCCTCGGACAGAATTGACTCTTTTGGGAATTCTTTTAACTCACATTTTACAACATTAACTTTATTATTCCTCTCATCTTTTTTATCTGTTTTCTTATATTCTACAACTACATTGAAATCACTAATTGCTTGCTTGAGTTCTCCAGAGAGATATTCAACATGTCTTATAATAAATTCGTCTACTCTAAGTTTTTCAGACGGATACTTAAGCAAAGTCTTAACATTCTTAAAATAACTTTCTACATCAGAACTTGTGGGAGTTTCGTTTAGGGTTTCTCTGTAAGAAAGCATAACGTTTGTCCATAAAGGTAAACGAGACAAAAGCCTTTTAAGTATTGCGATGAATTCCGGTAAGTAATACAAGTTGTCATAAATTGAAATATTCTCACTGAGAGTCAACTCAAGCGAAATCCGATCTAGTTTATTGCCAAAACTCAATAAAAAGTCATTATCACCGTCAAAGTCATCATGTTCCAGGTTGCCATCATCGTTTAAAGGGTTACAATCACACATTTCCTCTTCGTCTATATTTTCTCGAGGGTTAGATGAAGTAGCAAAAGTTCGTAAGTTCGTTAAACTTTTATCACACAAAGTGGACTGACCGTTCTCTAATTTTCCGGTGTATTTACTTAATGAAATAATGGCTAAATGCTCAGCAATGAATATTATTTTCTCAAAGGACGTAGACTCTTTAATTATGACTAAATATTTAATAAAAAACTGTCTCACTCTTTTGTCTACGTAATGGAAACATTTGCAATTGTACAAATTTTTCATAAAGTGAGAAGTGTCTAATCTAATCAGACAGTGGTTTTTTTTGCATGGTATTTTTTTCAACAAAATATCATAACAATAAGAAATATAATGACGGGTGGTTTCACAATGTGTAAACGCTTTTACTATTGCGCCTAATAAGGCGGCGGAATCATCACATACAACTTCTTGCGGTGTTTCTTTTCCAGAAATCCATATTTTTAGCCATTTATAAATGTTATCTAAGCTGTGACAATCTGTTAGCATTTGTGTTACAGGGACGCAACTACCGTATGTTTTTAATACAGCTACATAAAAAAAAATATGTTTAGAAGCAACGTAACATTTATTTGGATCTATAGGTGGTCGCAGTGGTTTAACTATGCTCCCAGTTGCGTCAATACTTAACTTAACTTTCCTGTTACTATCAGTCGTCATAAGCCTGTAGAATTTATCTTGTAACTCTGTCCAATAAAGTACTATAAATGGTAATAAGGATAATAATTTAATTACATCTCTAAAACCAGGTGTCTTTGTCATTGTATACAGAGACATGATTTCTATTTTGTGAAAATAAGTTTCAGCTTTACTACTTTGCCTAATATCTTCTAAGGACTTCAAAGACGGAATAAAAGGTGGTTCATACGTGTCACTATCATCCATTGTTTCGTTAATAATTTTCCTTCTTAACACTGTTGGGTATTCCTTTCGTAATGTGCAGGATAATTGTTTTTTCTTAAATGTTGTGACCTTATTTTTTATTTTTGGGTCATGTATAACTTTCTGATCACCTTCTATAATTTTGCATTGTAATGAAGCAGCAAAATTATCATTTTTTTTCGTAGTTTGAGCGTTAATCCTTGCACCGCATTGTTTGCAATAACCGCTAAACTTGACAAAGTTGTCTTCTGTTGCATAGCTATTCTTAAATATCCATGTACATTTCCTATTTGTATTTTTCCACAAAATCTCGCTTACTATGTTCGTCCATTTTTGCTTAGGCAAATTAGGTCGTTTTTGTAAGTGGACGTTTGGTTTATTTTTATCATTTCTTGAAGAATAATATATGACCGGCTTAATTTGTTCCCATGTAGATGAATCAATATTGATTATTATGTTTTCATTATTATCATCATTATGTAAACTACTTGTTGATGAAATAGGACTACTAGTACTACTTCCTGATTGATAATCATTTTCATCTTTGTGGTGAAAAAACAATCCATAATTTCTTTTAAGAGACAGATATAGTGCTTTGACAGACATACGAAACGAAAGAGCTCGTGAAATATCTTTAAAAATCTTACTTGAAGTAGGTGGTAAATTATTTACATCTGCAAATTCTTCTTCATATTTGAGAAACTCATCCCTTTGATCTTCGAGAGAAACTGACAACACTTTTGCACGTTTATTATTTTTATTCATTTTATTGAGTTTCACACATATTGCACATTGCTTCACACACAGTAAGAATGATAACGATAAAAATATAAAAAATGAGGGTAGAAACATTTTTCCATTCATACCTATTGAAGCACATCATAATAATATTTTTAAAAAAGTTTCTCAAATACCGACATCAATATAAAATGTATTACCATTTACGATTTACTATTATTACCACAGATATACTATTACTAAAAAATAATAATGTAAATGTTGAATACGTGCGAGCTATTGCGCCTACATAACAAAACTAGACATGTCAAATTATGTTTTTGCTCTAATATTTTTATAAGGCATTTCAGTTTACAGTTTACTAACGAATCAAACTTTATTATATGAAATGCCTTATAAAAATATTAGAGCAAAAACATAATTTGACATGTCTAGTTTTGTTATGTAGGCGCAATAGCTCGCACGTATTCAACATTTACATTATTATTTTTTAGTAATAGTATATCTGTGGTAATAATAGTAAATCGTAAATGGTAATACATTTTATATTGATGTCGGTATTTGAGAAACTTTTTTAAAAATATTATTATGATGTGCTTCAATAGGTATATGTGTGGATAAATGTTTGTTACTCTTAAACGTAAAACTACTGAATGGATTTTAATGAAACTTAACTTATACATTACTTATAGCTTGTACATCAGATCAGAATAACACATAGACTATATTACATTCCCATAACTCCACGGGAACGGTAACTGCGCGAGTGAAACCGCGGGCGGGAGCTAGTGTAGTTATAAATGAAATAAAAAAACAAATCAAAATATTTATTTTCCTAGTATATGTTACGTCATAATTAACATTCTTATAAGTACTTATGTAAAATATATACAATACAATATTATTTAAGTAATTTGTTTGACAACCAAGGCGACCATGAAAGTCAGAAATAATCTGCATTATTTTTTATAAAAACCAATGTTGAACTTCTAGAAATATACTAAAAATAAAATAATACTTCTAAAAATACTAGGTACTTTAAGAAAATGACATAATTACAAGGCAGTGTAAAATATACTATGTATGGACATATTTTTATGTTTTGTAGATAACACTTTAGATTCTAGGTCATCATAACGTTCCCAACGATTGTTTAATCGCTTACAATGGGCTACATAGTGTCGTATATCACTTTTAAATTCTATGACAGCCAAAATACTAAATTTCTTGTCTTGTAGTTCCAAATTGTGTGGGATGTCGTCTATATTTATTGTTTCACTCTCATCCAATTGAAATATCAAGAAATCTGATAATTTATAATAAATACCAAGCATCCCAAAACAGGGAAGCCCGTCATTTGATTTAGTACATTTTTCATTCAACTCAAAATGTAGCATTGCCTTAGCTGCTTCATCAATAAATGAAATGCCCTTTTCAGCAAGAATAACTATGTTCAAGGGCATATGTGAAACATGGCGTTCGACTATGAATTGATTTCTTTTACAGTTCTCATTTGAG
The DNA here is from genome assembly GCA_945859575.2 of Herminia tarsipennalis. Lineage (NCBI taxonomy): Eukaryota > Metazoa > Arthropoda > Insecta > Lepidoptera > Erebidae > Herminia > Herminia tarsipennalis. The sequence goes on along the minus strand of OX243834.2, from coordinate 21,999,324 downwards.
CATTTCTTACAAGATGTTACACTAGGAATATCGTTGTTTAAAATTTTATCCAACGGGTAAGAAATGTTCGAAAGGCAATTAATAATAGTGACATTATTATTTACAGTTTTCTCATAATAGTACTGTTCAATAATTTTAGTTCTCATTGCAATAATATTTTTTGTGTAGTCTTTTGTAGCTAGAGCTTTAACCAATTTGGCAAATTCACTATCTTTTTCATCAAACGCCTTCATAAGGCAATTTCTATCAACATATCCCACCGCACACACTTGAAGTACGGAATCGAATGCACATGTATTTTGAACGATAATCCTGTTAACACCCGATGAACAGATATTCCCATTCTTCAACAAATCTATTGGTGTATTAAGGTTTTTAATAGATTTAGGTTTTATATGCATATCTGACGTTTTCGCCACTAAGCCTCTCCAGTTTTCATAAAGAAGAGGGGCCTCGGACAGAATTGACTCTTTTGGGAATTCTTTTAACTCACATTTTACAACATTAACTTTATTATTCCTCTCATCTTTTTTATCTGTTTTCTTATATTCTACAACTACATTGAAATCACTAATTGCTTGCTTGAGTTCTCCAGAGAGATATTCAACATGTCTTATAATAAATTCGTCTACTCTAAGTTTTTCAGACGGATACTTAAGCAAAGTCTTAACATTCTTAAAATAACTTTCTACATCAGAACTTGTGGGAGTTTCGTTTAGGGTTTCTCTGTAAGAAAGCATAACGTTTGTCCATAAAGGTAAACGAGACAAAAGCCTTTTAAGTATTGCGATGAATTCCGGTAAGTAATACAAGTTGTCATAAATTGAAATATTCTCACTGAGAGTCAACTCAAGCGAAATCCGATCTAGTTTATTGCCAAAACTCAATAAAAAGTCATTATCACCGTCAAAGTCATCATGTTCCAGGTTGCCATCATCGTTTAAAGGGTTACAATCACACATTTCCTCTTCGTCTATATTTTCTCGAGGGTTAGATGAAGTAGCAAAAGTTCGTAAGTTCGTTAAACTTTTATCACACAAAGTGGACTGACCGTTCTCTAATTTTCCGGTGTATTTACTTAATGAAATAATGGCTAAATGCTCAGCAATGAATATTATTTTCTCAAAGGACGTAGACTCTTTAATTATGACTAAATATTTAATAAAAAACTGTCTCACTCTTTTGTCTACGTAATGGAAACATTTGCAATTGTACAAATTTTTCATAAAGTGAGAAGTGTCTAATCTAATCAGACAGTGGTTTTTTTTGCATGGTATTTTTTTCAACAAAATATCATAACAATAAGAAATATAATGACGGGTGGTTTCACAATGTGTAAACGCTTTTACTATTGCGCCTAATAAGGCGGCGGAATCATCACATACAACTTCTTGCGGTGTTTCTTTTCCAGAAATCCATATTTTTAGCCATTTATAAATGTTATCTAAGCTGTGACAATCTGTTAGCATTTGTGTTACAGGGACGCAACTACCGTATGTTTTTAATACAGCTACATAAAAAAAAATATGTTTAGAAGCAACGTAACATTTATTTGGATCTATAGGTGGTCGCAGTGGTTTAACTATGCTCCCAGTTGCGTCAATACTTAACTTAACTTTCCTGTTACTATCAGTCGTCATAAGCTTGTAGAATTTATCTTGTAACTCTGTCCAATAAAGTACTATAAATGGTAATAAGGATAATAATTTAATTACATCTCTAAAACCAGGTGTCTTTGTCATTGTATACAGAGACATGATTTCTATTTTGTGAAAATAAGTTTCAGCTTTACTACTTTGCCTAATATCTTCTAAGGACTTCAAAGACGGAATAAAAGGTGGTTCATACGTGTCACTATCATCCATTGTTTCGTTAATAATTTTCCTTCTTAACACTGTTGGGTATTCCTTTCGTAATGTGCAGGATAATTGTTTTTTCTTAAATGTTGTGACCTTATTTTTTATTTTTGGGTCATGTATAACTTTCTGATCACCTTCTATAATTTTGCATTGTAATGAAGCAGCAAAATTATCATTTTTTTTCGTAGTTTGAGCGTTAATCCTTGCACCGCATTGTTTGCAATAACCGCTAAACTTGACAAAGTTGTCTTCTGTTGCATAGCTATTCTTAAATATCCATGTACATTTCCTATTTGTATTTTTCCACAAAATCTCGCTTACTATGTTCGTCCATTTTTGCTTAGGCAAATTAGGTCGTTTTTGTAAGTGGACGTTTGGTTTATTTTTATCATTTCTTGAAGAATAATATATGACCGGCTTAATTTGTTCCCATGTAGATGAATCAATATTGATTATTATGTTTTCATTATTATCATCATTATGTAAACTACTTGTTGATGAAATAGGACTACTAGTACTACTTCCTGATTGATAATCATTTTCATCTTTGTGGTGAAAAAACAATCCATAATTTCTTTTAAGAGACAGATATAGTGCTTTGACAGACATACGAAACGAAAGAGCTCGTGAAATATCTTTAAAAATCTTACTTGAAGTAGGTGGTAAATTATTTACATCTGCAAATTCTTCTTCATATTTGAGAAACTCATCCCTTTGATCTTCGAGAGAAACTGACAACACTTTTGCACGTTTATTATTTTTATTCATTTTATTGAGTTTCACACATATTGCACATTGCTTCACACACAGTAAGAATGATAACGATAAAAATATAAAAAATGAGGGTAGAAACATTTTTCCATTCATACCTATTGAAGCACATCATAATAATATTTTTAAAAAAGTTTCTCAAATACCGACATCAATATAAAATGTATTACCATTTACGATTTACTATTATTACCACAGATATACTATTACTAAAAAATAATAATGTAAATGTTGAATACGTGCGAGCTATTGCGCCTACATAACAAAACTAGACATGTCAAATTATGTTTTTGCTCTAATATTTTTATAAGGCATTTCATATAATAAAGTTTGATTCGTTAGTAAACTGTAAACTGTAACTGATTTCAAATAAAATCTACTTCGATTCGGTAGTACACGATGTGTACAACTGCCCCATACTTAAATAATATCATAAAGGTCCCATTTAATTGAGATAGAAGCGTGGCCGGGCTGGGACGCATGCGTTACAGCCCGGCCACAAAAAATGTTCAATATCTGGTGAAATAAAGTGGTACTTGTTTTTTCTTTTTGAGTACAGAAAAGTACGCATCCGTACTGCTTACTGACATTGCCACGGCCTTTTGTGTCGCCGTGGCCGGGCTAGGACGGAACACACCCACAGATCACATACTTGATCTGATGATGAAGTCGGAAGATGGCCGTAGGAACTCCTAAACCAAAAAAATAAGAAAATGAACATAAGTAAAACATAAAGGCACTTATAACACAAAAGCTTGTCGTGGGATTTTTCTGATACTGTGCTGCACGTTATACAAAATAACAGTGTAGTATTGTCAACCATTGTCAATCGGTCTTCGTATATAAGCTTTTATGTCTTATAAATAGTATAATGTAACAAATTGATGGGTTTGTTTTAATTTAATGTTTATGTTTTTCGTTGTGTGAGTTGTCCCAAGATATTATTATTATTATTGTCTGTCAGTTCCATAAACGAATTACCAAACCGACGATTATCGCTGTATACACTTCACAACAACAATCAACAGTTAAAAAGGTAACTTAATAGACAGGGTTCTGGAAGTAGGTGCTCGTAGATTGGATGACGTAATACGTAAAACGTAAACACATGTTTCAAAACACAAACAAATGGGCAGGCGGTGACTCGCCAACTCAATAAAAGGGCCCAGTTATATTTCAAATACTTATCTAAATATTTTTATGACAGGCTTTTAGCTAACCTAATTGATTAGGTTGGTTATATTTCACAGTTTTCAGAATTCGATTGATTCTGGCTTAAACTGAAATAACGAATATTATTTCTACTGGCCTTTCGTGACTTCAATGATGTCAAAGTAACTTCATAATAATATTATAGCCTTTAGATTAAATTATCTAACGGGCCTCTACGTGTTGGCTTCGGCCCCACGCACGCCTCCCAAATGACCGGGACTCCATAGTCCCGGGATATGGAAACGACATACATAATAATGTAGGTACGTGGTCCTAGTCCTTGATAGTGACCATTTACGTGTATTGCTTAGCACGATATAGGTGTCCACTTGATGTCATTGGAATGTGGCCACTGCGTCATATATGTCCTATCGGGTATTTTCAGTCTAGTCCTGTATCTTTGCCGTTGGTCGCATAAAATACTGCTGGAGTTTTTGGACATTTCTAGCAATGTCCTAAAGTGCCTAATGAATTGTATAAAGCAGTTGAACGCGATAATCTCAGGAACTACTGGTTCAAGTTGAAAAATTGTAGTTAAGTGTTGGATAGCTCATTTATCGAGGAAGGCTGTAGGTATAACATCATGCTACGACCAATAGGAGCGGAACATCAATGAAAAACAGTGGGGGATCCTGGATTATTTGGGGGGGGGGGGGGCTTAAACCAGATAGGGACGTTGTTGTACCACTTACACGAATCGAATAGGTAAATGGTGAAATATTTGGGTCGGGCTTGAGCCCCACTGATGAAAAATGTTGCAAAAACGGGGAAAATTGACGCAAACGAAGTGGCGCGGGTCAGCTAGTTAAGTAGGTATATGAGTAGATACGTACGTAGATACATACTACAATTTATTTATAGATGATGTGTCATTTCAGAAATTATTCGATTCATGTCGAAGTACTGGCAGTTGATCCCCAATATAGCAGCATGAGTCACAGTAACTTTGTATTTTAACAGCCATCATGGCATCAATCAATATTGATAGGGCGTCTGGTTTAACATACACTCTTAATGCAATTGAAATCGTCCGTGTTATTTACGTTACAACAGTCTAAACTTGAGCGTATCCATTTATCAAGTTCAATGATATGACCGCTACTTCAGTAGGTAATTATATGGCGCTTATCTATAACCAGCTTTAGACCGCGGCTACACTCGTCTGGGTTACTGTTTTTTTTTTATTGGAATCATACCTTTTGTATTCTTTTGAAGGCTGTCTCCCTAGAGCAAAGTTTCTATAGTGGTTATTTAGTACACTTTTTAAAATTGTAATTTACTCAAATGCCCCATTACGTTAAGTAGTTATTGATCGTAGTCGTAGTTATCGATCGAAGTCTGACACAAACTGACATACTGTAGGCACCTATGACAATGTAAGTTAGGCCAAAAGTCGCGTTCGTTCGTGAACTATCGATTGAGTGATAGTCAGCAGTGAGCTTGCTTGGAGCTCGGCGACAGATTGCGTGGCAGATCGTTGCGGTGTCAGCGGCGGGTCATGATGACGTGTGTAGAAAGGTAGGGCCGCGTGGCGCGCGAGCCATGTGCACGCTCACTCCGTCGCCATGGCGCGCCCCAAGCACTCGCCGCGACACGCCGCACAGTACGATGACCTGCCGCCCAGAGGACCAGGTATTCTAACTAAACCATCACAAAAAATACCTTATAAACGAACTTTTATACACTTCTTTTTATTTAGTGACAGTGTTTTTAGTCAGTATTCGTATAGTATCTGGTTTCGTGTCGTGCCGGAGTCGTGTGGACGTGGATCGGAAGCCTCAGATGTGCTCTGCGTGGAGCAGGGGGAATGTACTATGTACATTAAGATGCAGTGTTCCTTACAATGCATATCGCGGGTTCTCATTCATGTTTTCTTTAAATACTGTCTATCTTATCGTCGGAAGCGGATAGTTTTGTTGGATATGTACTAAAAACGGTGCCGCCGTAACATATGTTACTTAGATACGGTATGGTTTATTGTGTTTTTAATTGTCTAATAACGTGATAGTTTCGCATTCGTGTCTGTGATAAGTCGTGGGAGTGGGCCGAACGGACTGGTCTAGGTATAACTGTAACTAAACCGTAGCGCCATTCGATACGTACCGGCCATAATATCATTTAAATCGGTTCAAATGAAGCTGGGAAGTTTATCAATGTTATGAGAACAAAGAAAGGTCTGTGTCACGATAGCAAGCCGTACAGTGGTCAAAACTAAGTTATATTTAAGTCACGAAACAACGAAATTATTAACAGGATAAACAGGTTTTACTGATTACTTTCTTCGTCACACAGTGAATTGAAAACATGTTTACAATCTTTGTAGTGTTTTCTTGTGCATAATCTTTGTCGGTTTTTTATTAAATTTAAACAGATCTTGTACGGGGCTGTTTGTAATATTGTAGAGTTTATACCATGGTCTGCTTTATGTAGCAAGATGAGATGCACCAACATTGATACATGATTAAACAAAGAAAAAATGTTTATCAATGACCAAGAAAACGATCTCTTCTTGTCTGGCTCTCAGAGAATTTCTCTTCCTCTTGAGTGGTTACCAAAAGGTCTGATCTGAGGAATCCAAACTTAGCAATAGGTACTGTACTAATTCACGGTGCGCTTTTGGAATTGGATTGTATTAAATTCGGAATCAAGGCGTAAGCAGCATCAGTTACCTTGTATGAGGTCTATAACAGATGTCAATAACTCTTCGTCTCTCTGCAGTGGAATCGCTGATCTACTGGCGGTCGGCAGCGCACAGTGGCGCGGCGCTAGGCGCCGGTCTGGCGCTTCTGGTGGCCCTGGCGTGTTGCTCCGTGGTGTCGGTCACAGCCTACGCGTCCCTCCTCGCGCTCTCCGCAGCTGTGGCCTTCCGCATCTACAAGAACGTGCTGCAGGCTGTACAGAAGACTAATGATGGACACCCCTTCAAGTTAGTATCTTTACATTACTGCCCTGTTGTTGTTGTTGTATTAGGAATGGGTATTCATGTCGGTAGTATAATGGTGGGATAGCACCGATTGTTAAGTCACAGAGGAGAGCCTTATCTTTAACTCTTCAATGGGTGCAATGATTGTTGCAGGTATATCTGCTTGTCCAGTGTAATATGAACTTTTTATCGGGACACCATACAAGCAAATAACTGTGAAATTCGGAGGCCAATTCCAAAATGGGACTAAACATTCTTACATTTCGCCACCAAGAAAACTTTCCGTTTTTACCAAAGAGACGGTACCTAATGATCTAGGGAACGTCTAATATACCACTGCCAGAGTAAAGACTAATTAGTTTTTTAAACACGCAACTAATGTAATCAATCATCTCTATAAACTCATTCATGATAACTTTTCCCACAGACATTTTTCACTAAAAAATATGAGTAGTCTTGCTGGTTGGTAATTTACTACGAGGTAGTTTGTTCTGGATTCTATTCTAAGCTAGCTAACCGGTCTTTATAGATACAAGGTGCCTGTTAAGTCAGGATCTAATGAACGTTCGTGAATGAGGGTTGGTTCCTCGTAAGTTTGTAATTTTAAAACAATCTTTGAAAGCGAACAACAATAATTTAGGCCTTATTGAAATATATTAATAATTAAGTAATTTTAATTGAGAGAAATTAATTAATTCAAACCATTTTCTAAAGTTCAATTTGTTTATTTGTTGTCATAGTCATTATATCTTTATTAGTTTTAGGTATCTCTCTACTAGTGGGTTTAATCAATTGCTAGTGTCCTACGTCCTTGTAACACCGATTTAGTCACATCTCATGAGGTATATCGCTCTATTGTTTGTTGTTGTACCTATTCATTTATCAATCGGAAAACAATATTGTTATTAATCCCATACTTTGGTAGTAATTAATATGGTATGTTATATATGCCTTATTAGGCCACCTGGACCAAATATTCGTCATGTTATTCAAAATGCGATAAGTTTGAGCATAATAATAGTTTTATTTATGAATGACATCAGAAATTCTTTATATTTAGCGGTGAGCTTTATAATGGAATTTACCAAAATATATAGCTAATAAGTTAAATATCGGTTAAATATATTTAAGATCGGAGCCTAAAATAAATTGCTGATTTAACCGGTCATTAGATTTAACTTAAACTAACCCAACCCTTACGTCAGCCGGTTCGTGCTTTGGAGAGCCTGTTCCACTCTGTCCCTAAATAACTATGACAATCAACGATGGAACAGTACTCCAGTGCTTGCTAAGGGTCTCTTGCTAAACCAACCCTAACGTATCTGAGTCTTCCTTGTTTATAAAACGTACCCCTAGCGGTCCAGCTAAGTTACTGGATCCGACATTGCCATACTCTCTATGTATGGTTTAAACCTGCTTAAGATATCTAGGTATTGATCCAATAAATGGTCTAATAAATGGGAATGGGTATATACTGGATTATGTACGTACACACTAAGATATACGTACTGGTCTGTTGGTCTAGTTAGTGTCCCTGACTGCTAAGCCAGAGGTCGTGAGATCCATTCTACCTAGGATAAAACTGTATGATGAGCACGATGGTTTATAATATCGCCATACCAAATTTCATCTAAATTTGTTAAGCGGTTTATGCATGAAAACGTTACAGACCGACAGATTAATTGTTTTTAAACTTTCGAGATTTTTATTCATATTAGTTATATTTCGGGACTTAATCGCGTGACCCGTGACCACGATCGATGTAATTTGATCGAAATTTCGTGTAAATAAAAGGTTCTTACCTTTAAATCATTCACGCGATTAAGGGTAGATCACGCGAAACAGGGTTCGGCTCTCTCAAAAATTTATGTAGAAAACCTAAATATTAGGACACGAAAAAAATTGTGTCACTAGATGATATAAAGAAATTTAAGTAATAAATAATTCTCTTAGTGTAATGCCCCCCTTAAGTCCCGAAATATAGATTTACTTTCACATTTATAATATTAGTTTGTATTCTAAATTTCTAATGAGTAAAAGAGAATATATTTTTACGTGTTATCACTGAATCACGGCGCTAGGCAATATACCTACATAACATCAGTACAATTGGCACTAATCCACGTCGTTGTAGGTAAGTGTGCCGAATTAAATATTACAACAGTGCACATAATACTATGTCAATTAATCTTATGTCGTAACTAAATTTTAAGACCGAGTGCCTTATTCTGTTCGTATACTGATTTAATACGATAATGGGAAATTCAAGTGGGAATTTGGTGACCAGAGGGGCTGTTTGTCATATATACTCGTAGGTACTTGTAACTACATTACTATTACAAAACAACATAACGGAAATCGCTATTCTTCGTCTACGAAAACTATTCTAATTTACTTTCAGGTAGGCACAAGAGGTTCATGAACAATTTTCGTGAACAAATGTATATTTTTTTAAATACCTAATAATTTTTGGACAGGCACAGTGCTTATGAGTTAGATAGCTATTTTTTACAAGTTTTTGTAAATAACGATGTATCGATCGTTTTGCAGCAATTTAATATCGCACCGTTCACGCAAGGCCCAATAGTAATTATGCGTAGAGCTGAACGCTTTGTCCCAAATAATTGTATTCATTTTATTCTCGGCACGTTTCGTTGCGACTCTTCATACTACGGCATGTGTCAAAAAAACAGACTTCACATGCCAGTAGAACTGATAGAATACAGAAATATACTTAATCAATTCATATTTGTTCAGTTGTTGGGAAGTCTTACGTAATATGAATGGTCTCGTCGGTCTCCACCGTGGCTGCACAGTACTACTTACGTACCTATCAATAATAATTTACAAGTAGTTTAAAATAAGCATGGTATGGTTTCTTAATACAAAGCAGTAGGATTATACGGTGATAATAGTTGTGTACTATCTAGTTCATAGTTATACCTATAGAGATTCACCGTGTTTAAGAAGGCAACTGTTATTTTTGCTCGTTTAATTCTCCCAGAGTCGACAAAGCCCTCAGTACTCTCTAGTAGACCTGTCTAACATTGATACTCTATGTTAACAATATTCATGGTAGGCAGCTATTGACCGAGAATAGTAAGCATCTACAGTGAATCGCTTTTGATATTTCGGCATAGATCGAATGGAACAAAAATGTAATAAAAAATAGTAGGCGTAAAATCGTACCTGTTATATTGCAGAATCTAATTATATTTTTTGCTGTTTAGATATAATTTATTCTAGTATAGTAAAGTATTATATTACACTACGATGCGATTTTAGAAATGAAGTAGGTATGTAAAATGTAACTGGTCTGAATGTCTGACCTACTTTTGTTATTGATTTCCTTTTCAAATTTGAAAGTAAACTAGAAGCGACGAACTATTTACGTCATCTTTGATGATTCTAGAACATTTTCGTTATTGACATCGTTTACCTATATTTTTTGCGGCACCGGACAATAAGTTCTACTTACCTTTTATCTGGTACACTACATCAGTATTTCCCAAACTGGGGTTCCGTAGAACAATTACCAGGGTTCCGCGAAAAATATATTTTATAGAAATTTAGAAATAAAAAGTCGTTATAGCCTGCGTAGAATGTGTACAGTTATGAAAGTTTTCATTTTATTTGGTAATCCATAAATCATAAGGTATTTCATGGATGTTCCACTGTATTCAAAGTTTGGGAATGCCTGCACTACATTATTGTTGTCACTATTTTGTTGCAAATATGTGATGTGTGGGTAATAATATTACAGATGGCTTTTGGAGAGGGACGTTTCGGTGTCGGCGGAGCGCGCGCAGTCGCTGGCGGCCGCCGCCACCGCGCACCTCAACGCAGCACTCGCCGAGCTGCGCAGGTATGGAATTATTACTTTATCTATCGTATCATATGAAAGCAGAATTTATAATGATGTAACATTTGAACTAATAGGACTTCGTCGTAGCTCGGTCCGAACTAGGAAGTCTCGCATGTCTTAGTTTGGACCGCGGTCTCACCATAAGTAATAAAAATTAAAAATAACCTGTATGTGCCTATAGCTTTTAAGGATTCACCTTGATTATTACTATGATTCCATTATTCGATGCAGACTTATGAAAATGTGCTAAACAATGAAAGGTTTTTTAAATTGATACTTAATTGTTAAAAGTTATTTGTACATAAAAATACATACTAAGTACGGTCCTCTTGTAATATTTCTAAAGTAATCGATCTTGCTAAAGCTTTTGATTGAGTAGTACACAATACTCCTCGCAACCATAGGGCAGAGATGCTGCGTATATTTAATGTACTTGGCCATTGTTGTGTATTTACATAGGTAACGGGTGTGTAAGTATGTTTTTACTTAATGAGTTTTTTGGAATTGATACTTAACATAGGAGTGCCTAAAGGCTCTTAGCTCAGCCCTTTCATTTATAGAATATCTATTTTTTTTGACTCTATATTTGCATACCTGTCTTAATTTAGGATTATGGTTTATCAGCAGCTAAAACCTTTTAGCGTTTTGAATGCTAGAGCATCAATCATTCAATTTGCTATTAGACATGTATTAGTATCAGCCTAATGTAAATATATGGCCATTTAAAATAGGTAGCTATGGAAAATATATTGCGAACAAGGACAAATGTATGCGGTTGTTGACACTGTCTTGTTATCTGCTTCTGTATTTATTGTTACATTGAAATACTATTTAAGATATTGTATGATATGACATGTAATTAGAATGTTTATACATGCCTGTCTAACTTAAAAATAGAAGTTAGTTTTGAAATTGCTAAAATTTAACTGCACGGGTTTTTTTATATACGTACCTAATTTTAACGTTATTCCTCTGTTCTAACAAAAGAATCTTAATTCTTGTGTTAAATTAAAAGTTAACTGCTCGAATCGGTTATAGTAAGTCTTGAAATGGAGACAAGAATGCGTAAGATGGTTTTATTGGGTTTTCCAGGTTATTCCTGGTGGAAGACCTGGTTGATTCGCTGAAATTCGGCGTCCTGCTGTGGTGCCTCACGTACGTTGGCGCCTGCTTCAACGGCATCACGCTCATCATACTCGGTAAGTACTTCATCAGCATTTAATTGTAACTTACCTACTTACTTGCTAGGCTAGGCTAGTAGCAAGCTGTATCTATCGTTACACATAACTGATTTTGATCAAACTTGTATTAGTATTTAATTTAGGATGTTACTTTTAAAACTACATAAAGTAAACAATCGAATTGGCAAAAAAACAATAGTTTCGGATTCGGAAACCTTTAATTAAATAATATTCAAAATACATACACAGCAATTTTGTTATAGCAGAGATATGGTACATGTTACAGAACGTAACACAATATTGTTACTGTGACGTACACTGTTCGACAGTTCTAGCAGCGGCACTCCCGGCGAAATTTAATAAAAATAAATATATGACATGACTACGAAATATAAATAACTGGTTGCGTCCCTGTTGATGTTAGTCAAATATATATTATACATGTAACCAAATTTCTGTCACACTCGTCGTTAAATACATTATTCAAAATTTAAAATAGTTCAGCTTACATATTTTGAGACGAGCAGCTACAAGATGATTTACAATAATGTAATATTCTTCTAACCAATCGGCCAATCTCATTAGTTAACTACGCAGTAGAAAATACAGTACACGAACATGTGCGCGGGCACAAAGGGATAGGGCGGAAATACGACACCGGAGCAAAACCGACGACATTACGTGCTCTTCGAGACACGAAGGATTGTGACTTTTCGAACACGATCACACATCTATGGACTGTTGACATCTTCCAATGTTCAGTCACCATTCTTACGGACCCCTCAAAACCAAACCAAATACAAAACTGCAAGCATACTTTGATTTTGGTTTGGGAGGCGTTTGATCCCACTAATTAATACAAGGTTTCGCTTCAAACTGACGGTATTTTTATGGAGGAAACACTAAAAACATATTTACACTATAGATGTGGGATACTTTTGAGCCCCTTAGCGCCCGACTGGATCCGTTACTGACGGAGATAGAATGGAAACCACTCTCTCGAGTTTTTTAACATACTTCAAAAAGGAGGAGGTTCTCAATCCTCTTTTTGTATGTTCAGGCATAACTCCGTCATATTAGACGGATTTTAAAAATATTTTTTTTGTTCGAATGAGGTTTATTCCGAAATGGTCCCATATTAATGACTGCCTCTGTGGCGCGGTGGGAGTGTATCCGACTGCTACGCAAGAGGTCGTTGGTGCGATTCCCACACGGGACACCACTTTGTGTGATCCACAAATTGTTGTTCCGAGTCTGGGTGTACTTTGTGTCCGTGACTTGTATGTTTGTAAAGTCCCCCGCGACACAGGGCTTGTAAACTAAAGCTAGAGTCGCCTTAAAAAAAAAAAAAATTAAAGATCTAATAATAAATTTCGGAGATAGATAACGAAACTCCTCAATAAATGCCAGCAAATCAACCGTGATCGAAGTCGGTTAAATGTATTTTTGTAAAAAAAAATGTGTCAGCTACGTTAGCTACCCAAACTGCTTTTTATTAGATACCATGTTAGTTCATTCGTAAGTTAACATGTTTGATGTATTACATTTCAGGATGGATAGCGTTGTTCACATTGCCAAAGGCGTACGAGATGAACAAAGCGCAAGTAGACGCCAACCTGGAGCTGGCGCGCGCCAAGATCAATGAAATTTCCGCAAAGTGAGTATCGCATCTCTACCCATAAACGTTACTCAGACAGGATTTAGGACACCACAAATCGTAAAAAGTTGGACATAGCAGTAACGGAGAGTCTTAAGACTTTAGTCTTTAGACTTCTTATCGGCTTCCATTTAAATTGTATTTAATTAATATTGCACGTACGAAAACCGTCTCTATCAAGATACATTTTCATATAGGGTAACCTCAGGAAAAGGTTAACCCTTAGCCTTTGGCCGGTGTTTATATAATTGTACCACGTACCCTCCCCCTCATGTCCCATGTCATCCAGGCCCATGACCGTACTTCGTAATATTTCTCCTTTACAGTTCGTAGCTTGATCTTAATCATCAGAGGTGACGTTTCTTACATTATCGCAAAAAATATAGTTAACAATATTCCAATAGTTAAAAATATTACAATAGTTAAAAATAATTCTAAAAAAACCGGGCAAGAGCATGTCAGACCATGCTCAGTGTAGGGTTCCGCAGCCTTGAACAATTGCATCAGCAGAAGAGCGTATGTTCATGGCACTTACGCCCTTTTGTTGAGAAACGCAGTTTTTCGGCAATAACTCAATGACGGTATATCCGATCATGACTAAAATAATATTAGTTTAAAGTATTTATTACCTTTGTGATTTTTTTTTATATTTTTTGGTCACACGGTTCAAAAGATGAGGGGGGGGGGGACTTAGTTTATGCAACTTTCGGAGCTATTATTTTCAAAAATATTCACTCAATCAAAATAGTTTATTAGAAACTTTAAAATATTTTTGAAAGACCTGGTGAAAAAAAACTCAGGAAATACTGGTACGAATTGAAAAATTATTTTATTGTTGGATAGCCCATTTATCGAGGAAGGCTATATAATATCACGCTACGACCAATAAGAGCGGAGCAGCATTTTTTTGTGTTTTTTGTGTTCAATACGTTTAAGATGTTGGGTCTAAAAAGTTTTGAAGTGCCGTATTGTAAAAAAATATAAAATTTGAATGATATTACTGCGGCATGTCTTGTAATTATAATGTCCATAATAAACATGACATGTTCCCCTTTGCTAGCCTAAATTATTACCTACTGATATAACTGTAGATAGAATCAACAATTATCTCAGTTTATGACATATCGTAAAGAATAGTAATATAGTTGATGGCACGCTCTTGAATATTAGCGTTACGTATCTCAATGTCTACAGTCACATGGACTACTACGTAGGTTTGAAACATGTTAGGTTGTAAATAGTACAAAATCGGTACAAGTTCTGACTGAATCGTGCTCATTAAATTCTCATTTAAGATTCCTAGTGACTGAATCGTGCTAGTTAAATTATTATTTGTAATTCCAAGAAAATTGACGCTTTCTATAGGTAATCTACGTACATAAAACCAGTACATCTTCTTGTCTACTTACTATATAATTTTTGAAAGGAAAGGTACTGAACAAACAGGACGAAAGACGAGGAAGAAAAAGGCAAAGGCGGGTTGTCTTTTCTATGTACGACTAATTCTCGTACTTTTAGATTCAATTAACTTTTGAATTGTGAGAGGTACTGCACACATAACGGCACAGGCCGGGCGGCATACTTGCCGACTTTGCCAAACACGTACGCTAAGCCGGGCGACAGCTAGCCGGCATGAATCGATGCGGCCGGGCGGTAATATCGAATGATGCCGGCCTGATTGAGCTACTCGATCGCTACTTATTAAATGAATCCGAAAATATGTAGCAGTTGTTTCGGTTCGTACGTGCCGACCATCAGTGTTTGATGATAGCGCCCTTCACCTTCACGGATAACGTGTTTACGATGGGGGGGGGGGGGGTTTCACCCCCCGTAGAACTGGCCCTGTGTACCATCCCTAAGTCATCGAATCTTTAGATATAAGCAAAGCAATAACACTCAATAATACTAATAATAAAGCCTTTATTACTGATAACGAAACATGCATACGCAATTATAAACTTAATATCTATCACATCGAATTGCACGGTTTAGTGATCAGCGTGTCCTCTTGCGACACAGGCCTCTTCCCAGCTCTTTCATAGCTCATAGTAATAGAGCAATACCTTACCTTAAATCAGTAATGCCTACCTTCAGGCCGTAGCTAGGTACTGTCGTCCTTAAACTCGGAAGTCTAGCTACGGCCTTGGATTTACTCAGTTTTTTTTTTAGATAACTAGCAATATGTGATTGTAGTATATATTATGTTCGTAAACTTTCGCGATTTGTACACATTATAGAATTTTATAAGCTACGGGTCTTAATCGCGTATTGCAACGGCCGTGGTCACGGGTAGAGTCTACCCATGACCATGGCCGTTGCAATACGGTCGAAACGTCGGGCAATAAACAAAGGTATTTAGCCTTAAAATAAAATATTTACGCGATTAAGACACGTAGCTTATAAAATTCTATAATGTGATTGTAGGTCCCACATTACTAGCAATGTTGTTAACCTCATCGTGTTATATACCGTGGATTCACATCAGTAGTATAATGGGTAGGATTCGAATCTGCGATGCTTTAGCCATTGAGCTACCGCTATTGTTTGTAAGTTAAACATAACTGTGTGTACGTAATAATTTTATGTGTTGTGTTGTTGTGTCTGCAGGGTACGGGCAGCAGTCCCGCTGGGCCGGAAGTCAGAGAGCGAGAAGGACAAGTAGGGGGTGGGAAGCTTGATTAGCGCCGAGTACTTCTCATGTTTGTTATATTTATTATTATGTACTATTAAAGATAACTACTTTACGTGTAAAGCTTTATGAGACGAGTCATGCGGAGATTATTGTATTTGCTTTTTGAAATTTTAAATTAAAATAACTGTCGAACCAAACTTGATTTTTATTTTTTTGTTTTATAACCTATCTTCAGACTTCCGTCGCAATTTGTAGGCCCTATATCGTTAATAGCACGTAGATGGATGCCCACAAGATATGAATCATTACACAAGTGCATGTCAACTATTTTAATGTTCAACAGCAAGTCCCATTTCTGAAACGTGGAAAGGTTTGTATATGAGTAGCCCAAAACAATTTTCTCATTACTGCTCGAAGGTCGAATGGCTCACAAGAGTATTTTATGACTCGCGCATATGAGCCGCCGATCACAATCACTGGGTGGCGCAGTTTACATTCTTGTATAAAATCAAATCAAATCATCTTTATTCGTGAAACATAGGTTACAATAAGTTGTTATTATACATTGTAGGTTTCGCTATACCCTGCCATGCATCAGGCGTACAAAAATATTTCGCTACATTACAATATAGGTTAACAATTTGAACGTTAAAAAATATATATCTGTAAGGTCAACTACAATTATTAGAAATTTCTTCTAAACTCGCTGCCATTTGCGACTGTCCATCATTCTGACCAAAGAGTAAACTTGCTTGTGACTCCGTGACTGCACAATAATTATGACTATGCAGAGAGGTAGAAGAACAGTACATTTCTAAGGGAAACATTTGAGCTTCATCGGTGAGCCAGCAAATCGTAGGACAGCGGCAGTGAGTAAATTACTATGTATCTGATATGATAAGTTTCATTTCAGATCAATATCAGCAATGAAACTTATCCCACTATAATATTATTAGCTAATGTTATACCAGTGTGCTCCAAAAGTTTCTGGCTGGAGAAAATGGCAGCTTTAAAAAAATAAAAAATGTGTTTTTTCTTATGGAGATAGAGTAAATAATTTTTCAGCTTTTTTCGTGTATAGTTTTGAAGTTTGTTTGTTGTAGTTTTGATTTGGCGGCGCTTAGGCACCTGTCCCACCAAGAACGATGAGCGAGAAGCGAGTAGGTAGCGATTTATCTCTCAAGAAACGTACATTATATGTGACGGTGCTTAAGCAGACTATTGAGGAGTCCTGTGCGGGAAATGCTTCGTTTGCAGATATGGTGAAGAAGAAGTCTAACAATATAGTCCGCCCTAACAATTTAAGCGCTGTTGCCATCTATCCACAGAATAAGCAAAGATCCAGTGACGAAACTAAGACAGTTGTGCAAACACTCATCAGGCCTGATCAAATGAAGCTACATATTCGAGGTGTTAGAAAAACGACCAATGGAGGTGTTATCATTAGCACTGAAACAAAAGACGCTGCTAATCTTAAACAGGCTGTACAAATGTCCTTGTCCGGCTTTACCGCCGGCGAGCCTCAAAAGCGCAAACCACGAATGATTGTTGTCGGAGTACCACCTTCTTTGTCGGAAAAGGATTTTCTAACCTATATATATGAACAAAATATAGCCAATAAAATACCTTCAGTGTTCATTAATTCGTTTTTGTCCTCCACAAAATTAAGCCACAAATCTGGTAAAAAAGACGCCAAGACCTCTAACTTCATAATTGAAGTCTCAGCACAAATTAGGAAAGGGTTGGTTGCCCAAGGTAGACTTTTTATTAACTGGACTTCCTGTCCTGTCCGAGATTTTACGTTAGTAACTAGATGTTACAACTGCCACCAATATGACCATGCAGCTAAGTCATGCAGAGACACTACCCCAACATGCGGACATTGCGGGGAAACGGGCCACTCGATGACGGAATGCGTCAAGAAACAGGACTCGCCGAAATGCGCAACATGCCGACGATTCAATAAGCTGAGTCATAAAATAGGTGATGCCGAGTGCCCTGCCAAAAAAGCTGCGGAGTACCACTACATAAACTCCGTGGACTATGAAGGCACCTAGAGCACTGCTTAGTACTTCAAGCAGTGGACACCATGGACCATCCCTCATCCTACATATTATACCAAGCTAAAGGTCGTACGTGACATTTGTTTAAAATTCTTCCGCTACTCTACTGTCCTACTTACGATTTATCGCTATCTATGTATTTTATTAATTCGATCGCACTACAAAACAATAAATAAATAAGAATAGACTCAAACGCGTTTTATGCAAAGTCAACTTTAGCCCACTTTCAAAAAATGCTGATGTAAACTGTTTTGAACATAATATTATTACACACACTAGTTCCTATACGTTTTATATTTTGAATTTATATTGTTATTATAAATATTCGATATAGTGAAGACTAATATTACGGACTTTTACAGCCTGTGATACAGGTATTACCTACAGACACCCATATACTTAAGCACTACTCTTGTTCTTAGAATTAATTTGTAACTTTGTACTGTGAATTATTATTATGTTGTAGATCCCGACCGTGTAAACAAAAGAGATGCAATATAGAGTGAGTACTCGTCGGCAGTGGGAACGGCGATCAGCGATCAACTATTATTATCTGTATCTCTTTTGTTTACACGGACGCGATCTACATCTGTTGTTCGTTATGATCGGATCTACATAGGTATCTAGGTTTCTTGAGCGATAAAATCGCTACTCGCTTTCTAGCCGTTGTGGGACACGTGCCTTAGAACATAATATTGAGGATTACTTTGTAGTTATCTACCTAACAAAAAAAAAGTCAATTACCTAATTGTCAATTTTTTTTGTTCTTATACCTGTAATGGGAAATTAAGAGGTCTCACTCACTGGAATTTCTGGAGCATACATGAATGAACAGATCACGGGAACTTTATCTAAGAATAAACAGCACTTCAAAAACTGAGCTTTAATTTAAATATTTGGCAATCACTGTTAATAAACCTGTTTTTCCTTTTAGGTTCCCTTGTAATTCAGAAAGAAAAATATATGAAATTTATAAACCGAACAAACTTTGAAAATAATGTCATTTTGAAAAATAAAGAAATTTTAGTTACAAAACGAAGAGATACTTTGCGAAAGCCTACAGAATGACTTTGGCTGCCAACCATTCGTCAGAACTGGTTCTGGTTGGTAGTCGAAGTAGTGTAAACCACTGTCAACTATAAGTACTATATTACAATTACGTAGTCCTTTTATGAAACTTAGCTGCGCTCAAGTTCTTACAGTCCGTCAACTGTACATAGTTGCTACAGCAGTTCGTTACAGGAATAGCTTAGACAACATAGCTATGTCATACTCCCAACGTCTTAAAAAATGGAAAAGAACAAAATGTCGCAAATCAATAGGAAGAAAGTCCTTTCTCTTTATGGGTCCATATATTTATGAGAAACTAAATAAAATCCTTGATATTTACGAGTACTTGCTACCCACCAAAGCCTGCAAGACTTATTGAAAATAAAAGACACAGACAGGCTTCTGTCTAATACTTAGTCTGTTTAATTTGGCAATTAAAATGCTAGCATACATATAACACTCACTCACGCACGCAAGCACGAGCGCGCGCGCACACACGCACGCACGTGCACACACACACACACACACACACACACACACACACACACACACACACGCACACACAAATATGCATTAATTCTTAGATGTTATCTCTTTATAACCTTTAGCATAAGTTAAAAATACATTACTTAATATTTATGTTACTTTTTTTTATTTTATTTTTTATTTATTTTATTTAGCAAAGTACAATTTTTAAAATTACATTATTCTTAAAGTTAAAAATCCTCGCCAAACATGCCGTTTAAAGGCGAGACGCGCTCTTTCTCTTTCTATCTATATATTTACGTACTTACTCTATATATATTATAAAAAAAACAATCAGCACAAAAACAAAAAAAATACACATTCTAAAGGGTAGAAACTAAAGAATGAATTGCCTATGATCTCATAATCAATTCTCTCTTCAGCTTCTTCTTCAACATAAACATACTCATTTTATCTTCGTCTCTTAACATATCTATTTTATTAAATATTTTTGGCACTATATATTTATTAGTTCTCTCTCCATAGTAGTTTATTATTCTAGGTTTATTTAACATATTTTCTGTGGCCCTTCTGGTGTTATATTTATTCTCAATTCTACATTTATATTCATTACTATAGTAATATTCTAATCCTATTAAATATTCGACTTTCTTATCTATCGGCAGTATTTTACACATTGGAAATAGTTTATCATAATCCTTATTGCAACTGTTTTTCTCTTCCTTACTCACTAAATATTTTATCAGTCTTAATTGTAAATGTTTAATATCCATTAAATAAGTTTGGAAGGTACGCCCGTATACTAATAGACCGTAGCTGATCAGGGAGTCGGCAAGCGCGTGATAAACCATCCTCATTGTGTCTGAGTTGACTACTCTGTGTAGTTGGTAGAACTTGCCTAGTACCGATCGTAACCTATTGCATACATCATTCACATGGATTGAGAAGTTAAAGTTTTTATCTATTTTTAAGCCTAAGTATTTAAAATTATCGACATATTGTATTACATCACAATTACATCCATGTTTGTTGTTATGTAAGCAGTCGTATGTGTGTCCTATTAACTTAATATTATTTTTATTTATATTTTTTGCAATTTTGTTGTAGGGTGAGTGAATGTGCATACATTGTGTAAAATTAAAACATTACATACAATATTGTAACAATATACTAGGTATGAAAGAGACTGGATCTCACGACACAGGGAATCCTAGTGCGAGATCCAGGGCTTTATTACTATCTATTTGTAACTTTATTTTTTTATTTTTTTTATTTATTTATTTTACACTTATGTTACAAAAATAAAACTCATAGTTAATAATAGTGAATAGTATTTGGCCCATTATGCTATTAATTCATATTGGTTCGGTACACAAGTAATAAGTATATCAATCGCTCCACCAGCGTGCCGCAGGCAGCCTGGTGGAGCGATTGATATAATCATCGATAAATCGCTGAAATCATTGATGTCTCATTTTTGACCCAACTGATCATATGACAAAATTACCCTAAATAACAGGTAATGACTTTTTCTGGCAACACCAAATGTGAAAGCGAGAAAAACAAGTGGGCACGGTGGTAGGTACAGTTGGATCAACGTAACTTAACCGGACCTGAAGTTAGATTTTATGAACTAAACGGATAGGCTTAACACGTGTAAACAGCTCCTTATCAGTAAGTTACATAAAAATAAGTAAAATTTAGTTGACGACTTAACCACTTATTACTAAACTTGTAAACTAGGCATAAGGGCGACATCATTTTAGATCTGTGGTTTTTTAGTTGTCAAAATAATGTCAGGTAGACACTGACAGCTTTCTTGACAGTTGATGTCGTCAAACGCAGCTGACGCAGGCCAGCTGAGTTGCTCGTGCATTTTCTGTGGTGTAAACGTAAATTTATTTTTTATTCGCCTCTTACCTCGCTCGATACAGATAAATATATGATTATTTTATGTAACATTGATTATGATTCATATCTTCTTATAAACTGTTTATGCACGTTATTATCGAAGTAGTATATTTTTAAATCCATTATTCATATAAGTGAAATAAATTAACGATGATGTAAGGGAAGTAATTTCTATGCAACAGTTTCAAATTGTGTTATAAGCCGGAAGTAATAACGTTTTAGTAAATATAAGTGCCTTTGAAATCTATCATGGACGAGAACGTAAGGTTAGTTGATACATAATTGTTTTTATTTTGTTTTAGTTTTTTTTCCAGCACACTAAATAATAAACTAATAAGAGTTTTTTTAAATGGTTATCCAGAGACCAGAGACTGAAAATTAAGAAAAAAAAAATGACCATGTAATGCGTAGATTTCCATTACATAGTCATTTTTTTTTCTTAATTTTCAGTCTTGGCTTTGCAGATAAGTTTGTAGTGTTATCAATTTAGTACCTAGTGGTCCTCTGGATAACCATTTAAAAAAACTCTTATTAGTTTATTATTTAGAAAATCTATTATTAGTTTATTATTTAGAAAATATCTTATTAGTTTATTGTATTCATCTCTCTCTTCTTACTGAAATTTTAATGAACATAAATTAAATTTCATGTTTAATTCATTTTTTGTGACAGCATTAGAAATAAAAAATTGTGTATTTATGTAAGTATATTTAATTAGTTTTGTTATACTATTATTTATATATATTTTTTTTAGTTTTCTTTGTCTGATTGTATGTAATATCTACAGGTTTACTGCACCTACATACTACATTTCTACATCGCCCTAAGGTAGACTGGCAGAGAATGCTTTTAGCATTAAGTCCGCCTCTGTACAATTTTGTGCATAAAGTTTTAAATAAATAAATAAATAAAATAAAAATTTAAAGAAACCAAGTTTTATTGAATCCATTATTAAAAATGTAGGTAATTCAAGTTTCATTCTTAAATCCTTTTTTTGTTCCAAGATCTGTGTGTATTTAAAATCTGTTTTGTCATAATTTTGTAATTGTTAACCTATAATACTTATAAGCTTTGATTATATTATTGTCTCGATTTAACAATTCCTCTGTAAGCATCTCAAATACAAATGAAGTCATTCAATAATAAGTGAACTTGCCAAAACACAACAAAAGTGTATGTTTTGACAATAGTAATGTAAATAACAAGATTTGGGGATTTTTAATATAATAATAACGTCCCGCTCATGACGCTCATGAATCTTTACATAGCACTAAATATATAATCAAAACTTTTAAGTTTAATAAGTTCTAGATTTTTTCTAACTGTATGCTAGTGTGATCAAACAAACAAGAGTGCCTGAAAAATTCTGTAGATGCTTTGTAGACTTGATTTTTGTTGTTTTCAGGTGTATGGCTTCTTCTTTAATGAGGTGATAACTTCAATGTCTGTTGCAGTATGTAGTACATTTGTTTACTGCTATTAACCATGGAAATTGTGTCTGTGTTGGTGTTGGCTTATTAACAAGAGTAAAGTGAGCTACTGACATTATGGGCGTTAAAAGGTTAAATTTGTAATATAATCATCAGTGGTTGGTTTACGTAGTGCCATTCATATTTTGTCAATTGTGGCATAGTCCCATTCATAATTCTATGAGATGTCCTGGCCAATTCCTAGACTCGGGTTTAAGGTAGGTACGATACAACATATCTTGAGTTTGACAGTAGGGATGTTGACTGTCAATTCAAATCAGTCTCTTTTTATGAAATGTCAAAACAACAAGCTCAATAGAAATGTGTATGGATAAACAACCTGTGATGTCATATGTTTCTATTATCATATCATTACTTTTAGTATTTTGTTTTCATGTTTATAAATTCAAAAATATGTTAAAATATAAAAGAACAGTTATTTTCCAGAGTATTTTAAGATCTATCTATTACCTAATTAGTATATATTAATTAACTTTTATTGTAGTCAACTACCCAATTGTTTCCTCACCTCAAATAGGCTTGTTTCCTAGATAAACAAAATAATCCAAAAGTCTGATTAGTAAATAAAACAAGCATTAAAACTACCAACAATTAATTGCTTATTAAATATTGCCTTAAATGGGATTTTTATCATTATTAATATCATAAAAAGAAGTGATTTGTCTAGAATAGTAATGTCATAGTCCGTCTGTTATTTGTGAGATCTCCATATAAAATCTTGGCTTTAATATTTTTTAAAGAGTTGTTGTTTTGACTAGTTACAAAGTAACCCTTATAATAAATATATATATATATATATATATATATATATATATATATATATATATATATATATATATATATATATATATATATTTAAATATATATTTATTGACAATTTGATAGTTTTTTTTAATCCTGGGGTAAGTGACATGTTAACTTATTATTTATAGTTGTTGATCCTAAATGGCACTACCTATACCAACCAGTGACAATAATATTGCATATTGCATGTTATTTCAACAAATTAATATGATTATGATGATGATGGCATGATGTAGCTATATGATGGACAGGGTTTTTTTTATCTGAAGGTGAGATGATATAAGTCAATGGGATAGGTGTCTATCTATCACAACATAATATGTGTCTTTTATCAAAGTTGGAATGGTACAAGTTTGATTGAATATCAAAGAACATCATAATATGTATTGCTTGTGTTACGAGTGGGTTTATGTACGTAGAACTACTCTGTCAAGAAAGTACTGGGAAACGATGAATAATAAACAAAATGTTATCCAAATTTATTTGATCGCCTTCAAAGTATGTTCGTAACCAATGAATAAACCAATCATCGAAGCTTTTTTTAAAAGCTTTTTCCTGATATGAGTTCAGTTCTCGCCACGAGTTCTCGAAAACGGGTGCCACAAAGTGGTAATTTGAGTTTAGGAAAAAGTACGAAGTCGGCTGGAGCCATATCTGGTGAATAAGATGATTGTTCGATTTCGATTCGATTCCCTAAGTTTTTGGTCAAAAATTTATTCACAATGCCTTGCCTTGTGCGAAGGAGATTATCGTGGTGCGAAATTCAAGAAAGGAAATTCTTCCACAAATAATATTCTTTATTTACCGGACCTTTCGGCGAGAATTGCGAGTGCACAACACCGCCGCGATAGTCAAAGAGAACAGTCAATATGACTTTGACTTTTGATCGAGTTGGGCTTGGTTTTTTCGGTTTTGGTTCAGTTGGAACCACTCCGAAGCTTGTTATTTAACTTGTTATTGTCATCAGTAACAATGCGTTTCATGAATGTCGGGAATTTGTTGAATGTTTCATTGTCGATGCAAAATTTAAGAAAACTCTTTTTTTGTACAATGTTTTTGTCCAACATGAAATCTGCAATACTCACTAGATATGATCTAACTGAAAACAGTAATGTATTTAATCTAAATAACAGATGCAACTCAAACTCCGCGCCGAAATGGAAAACAGTTGTGCCAACCTAACAAAAAAAAAGAATTTCGAACCATAAACGAATTATCCATTTCCGATACTTTTTTACCCGACTGGATACGAATCCGCGACGTCACGATTGCGAGTCCGATACTTACCGCCGCCGCCGCTTAAAAGCAAGCAAGCATTTTAACACATAGGTGTAGTGTACTACGTCTACATCTATTCCAATAAATAAGTTATTTGGTCTTATTTAAGTAGATATTATTTATTCCTATATTTTATCTATAAGCCGAGATTATTGGGCACCTAGTTAATTTAACACCACCGCCGCGATAGTCAAAGAGAACAGTCAATATGACTTTGACTTTTGATCGAGTTGGGCTTGGTTTTTTCGGTTTTGGTTCAGTTGGAACCACTCCGAAGCTTGTTATTTAACTTGTTATTGTCATCAGTAACAATGCGTTTCATGAATGTCGGGAATTTGTTGAATGTTTCATTGTCGATGCAAAATTTAAGAAAACTCTTTTTTTGTACAATGTTTTTGTCCAACATGAAATCTGCAATACTCACTAGATATGATCTAACTGAAAACAGTAATGTATTTAATCTAAATAACAGATGCAACTCAAACTCCGCGCCGAAATGGAAAACAGTTGTGCCAACCTAACAAAAAAAAAGAATTTCGAACCATAAACGAATTATCCATTTCCGATACTTTTTTACCCGACTGGATACGAATCCGCGACGTCACGATTGCGAGTCCGATACTTACCGCCGCCGCCGCTTAAAAGCAAGCAAGCATTTTAACACATAGGTGTAGTGTACTACGTCTACATCTATTCCAATAAATAAGTTATTTGGTCTTATTTAAGTAGATATTATTTATTCCTATATTTTATCTATAAGCCGAGATTATTGGGCACCTAGTTAATTCATATTTTTTAAAGCTTAAAATAATTTTATTGTGTTTATTGAAATACTTTTTATGCATTCCATGAAGAACTATTAAGTTCAGGTCAAAAGTTATCATTAGTTAATTACATTGTTAATGATTAATATTCATTTCTAGATTACATACAATGTATTTGATAGGGTCATTAATTCATTATACAACAAACTGTACAAGAGCGTATCAGACCACGCTCATTGCAGGTTTCCGTGTTTCTGTTCTGTTATTACAAAGAAATGCACTACTTTATAAAAAATACGATGTAAATAAAAAAATAAATTATAACAATAAAAAACCCGTCTGCAGTACCAAGATGGAAACAAGATCCCCTATATAATTGTAATTTCATGCACTCTGAGGCACTTGACTAAGTTCATCGAGATTCTAATTCCTCCGGCTTCATGAAATTATATAATTACGTAGGGAATTTTGTTTCCATCTTGTTAGTGCAGTCCGAATATATTCGCTTAATAAAAAAAACAAATGTTAGAAACTTTAGTGTTTTTAAAAGAACTGACGAAAAATAGTTTTTTTTTTGTTTTTAACTACCAAACTAAGTAGCAGCTTATTCAAGACACATAAATGTTCTAAATTTTATCAATAGCCTATACATTGTCTAGTCTTTGGCATACGGACGGACATGACGAAACTCGACGAAAGGGTTCTGTTTTTGCTATTTTGGCTAGGGAAACCTAAAAACTAGAAAATACTTTAGTCAAAAGATCAGCGTTTCCCATAGTGGTTCAGTAGATAAGTTACCAGAGTACGTCGAATTTTATTGTGGTTGGTCTTAGTTTGTGTAGAAAGAACAATAAAAAAAACATGTCGGATAGTTCCATTGTGTCCAGTTATGATAGTTTCTTGGTAAAAGTGAAATGAGAACTATCATAACTAGACATTTGATAATTTGAGATTAATTGCACCACCATCATCTCATGAACTTGGGGTTCCATGAAATATGGTATTTGATGGGTGTTCTGCTATGTTAAAAGTTTGGTACAAAGTTTAGACACCAGGCACTTAATTTAGTCAAGTACATTATTTTAATGATGTGTGAATGAATTTTACTGCCACAGTGTTTGGAAAGCATAAATCAAACATGCTTATTTGTCACGTACGTAATTAATTCTTGTGTAAATGAATCATTTTAAGTCTGATTTCGGCTGTCCATTAAATTACGTAATAATTAGAGTTCAGATTAATATCTCTGTAAATACATATTTTTATTTCAAACTATTTTCGGTTTTCTACATAAATTATAAATTTGGAACGACAAAATGTACATATTTTTTATTTTCCATATTTCAAATGTAAGCTCATATTTACATAATAAAATATTACAATCATTCATACTTTCATCCAAACTGGTTACTGAATGGCTAAAGAATAAAAATCGGAATCAGAAATTCTCGTTGCGTGGAAGAGCATGTTGTGTGGAACATTATGGTACATACTCGTCGTCACACTACCGCGTTGTCGCACTGGTGTAGAAGGCAACGTTGGTGCCCTCTTTTTTCTCACTTTACCTAAATTTGCACAATTTAGCAAGTGTGCTAAATTGTGCAAATTTAGGTATGCATCTGTGATATTAAAAAAATGTCCGTACCGCTTATTTTTTTTTTTTTTTTGCCGAATTAATAGTTATCCTATTTTAGACTAGCAGTTGTAGCAGTGTTCTTAATATCAGTTGCCGATCTAACACCCCCACATTCCTAGTTAGTATTTTTCCACATGCCTAGTTATCTTAAAAAAAAAATGTTAACTCTCTAGGTATAAAAAAAACTACACTCGCGAGCAAAAGTATGGAATCACTTGATTGAATTTGATTCCGCGCGATCTTGAGTACTTAATAACTAAATAATAATAATAAAAATGATATCATTTTAAAGGTTAAAATGTAGTCTTAAAATTGATACCAAATTCATTCAAATCGCTTCATTATTTGTGGAGCTATCTTGGATTAAGTGAAGGAGGTAGGAATAGGCAAGGATAATGGAAAAATAATGAATGAAGAAAACAACAAAAATTAATTAATAAAAGTTTAATTTCGCTTAAAAACTTAATGTCAATACTTAGTGTTCCCCCCCCTCGCCCTAATGACAGCTCGGAGACGGTTCTTCATGGACTTGATGAACTTCTGTATGGTATCTTGTGGGATACCTTCCCACTCTTCAATCAAAGCCGTTTTGAGCTCATGTGTGTTTGAAGGAGTAGGATTTCTGGATCGAACCCTCCTCTTTAGTTCATCCCACACGTGCTCTATTGGATTCATGTCCGGGCTAAGCGCTGGCCAGTCCAATGTGGCGATACCGACTTCCTCTAGGTATTCGGTTGTGGCACGAGAAGTGTGACAACGAGCGTTATCGTGCATGAGGACGAAGTCATCACCGATATATCCCGCATAGGGAACGACATGTTCCAGCAGAATATCGGTAATGTACCGGTCTGAAGTTAGACCGCCTCCTCGTCCCCCGCCAGGCACGAAAACAAGCTCCGTTTTACCGTCGAAAGAAATGCCGGCCCACATCATACAAGAACCGCCTCCATAAGCCACTGTCTCAGCGAAACAGCACTGCGCAAATCGCTCCCCAGGCCTCCTGTAGACCCGACCTCTTCGATCGTTGCCGTGCAAACACATTCTGGACTCGTCCGAGAACAGTACACGGCTCCATTCCTCAACCTCCCAATCAAGGTGGGAACGAGCGAATCGAAGGCGGGCTTGTCGATGAGCTGCCGTCAGTTTAGGGCCTGTGGCAGGCCTTCTTGGGGTTAAATTAGCTTGCTTGAGTCTCCGACGAACTGTCCACTCGCTAACAGCGACCCCGCGAACATTTCGGAGCTCCTGTTGGACGTCAACACCAGTCAAATGCCGATTTCGGAGAGAAGTTGACACGATAAAGCGGTCATCCCTCTCCGATGTGCACCGGCGTCGTCCAGATCTTGGTCTCGGGACAAAGCCACCAGTCTCCAGAAAGCGTTTGTAGACTTTCGAAACACAAGACTGACTTATGTGGAGCTGACGTCCGACAGCCCGCTGGCTAAGCCCTTCTTGCAATAGGGCGACGATTTGGGCGGCTTCTGTAGGTGTTGTATCCATTGTCTTCGAAGTTCAAGGGTCCAAAGTTGCGGAGATGTGTACCGGTCAACGTGTGAAAGCTAACTGATAAAAAAAACCGATAACACGTGCTTTTATAGGGGATGAAGGGCGCGCAACTCGCGACGGGTCAAACAATTGAAACGTATCTTTTTTCGTACTTCTTCACGTAGCCCGGGATAACTTCTTAAGTACTGGCGTTATTTGAATGATTTTGGTATCAATTTAAAGTTAATTAATGAACCTTTAAAATGGCATCATTTTTATTATTATTATTTAGTTATTAAGTACTCAAGATCGCGCGGAATCAAATTCAAGCAAGTGATTCCATACTTTTGCTCGCGAGTGTAGTTAGGTGTATCACTCCAGTCGCGACGGATTTTCGTCCTACCGGAGTAAGAGAGGAAGAGAATAAAGAGTGCTTGTGCTTGTGTATGCGCACACACTTGTGCACTTTAATATCTCCTGCGTAGTGGACTAGTCTCCGATGCGATTGGCCAGCGGCCGTGACCGCTATGGGTTACAAGACCGTTATTATTACACTAGCTGTCCCGCGCAACTTCGTCTGCGTAAATTTTCCCCGTTTTTGCAACATTTCTCATTGCTGCTCCGCTCCTATTGGTCGTAGCGTGATGTTATATAGCCTATAGCCTTCCTCGATAAATGGGCTATCCAACAATGAAATAATTTTTCAATTCCGTATCAGTACCTGAGATTACCGCGTTCAAGCAAATAAACAAACTCTTCAGCTTTATAATATTAGTATAGATAGAACAACTTTTGAACCACATACTAATCTATGTCGTATTGGACTGTTGGACCAGTGATAGTGGTTGGACAATGTAATCATCTTGATAGCCGATATTAAAGAAAGACTTAGATATGGTATAATAACACATTCTATTAGAAATTAACGACTATGTGGCCGATCTCTGGTCTGTTTCACTATGTTCACATGAGTGATATCATCTGCATATTCGTACGTAGGCAACCCTTTATTGCCCTTTGATCACCATGGAATATGATTATGGTGTTCATAGACGACTGTAAACACCTTTTAAAGAATATTTTACCTGCTGCCTTTTTTACAAATTCGTAAACGGAATTCTACTGTAAAACCGTAAAAGGCAAAATCAGTTTATAGTATTTATTAAGCGCTATTTTGATATTTTTTTTCAAATAAAAGTTTCGAAAGTTAAGGGGGCACAATTTATGCAACTTTCGTAGTGATTATATTCAAAACTATTTACTCAATCAAAAAAGTTTGTTAAAAACCTTAAAAGACCACACGATGTTTGCTGAAAAAAAAATGTTTCAGCTTCTGTTACATGTATGGTGTGCCCCCGCCTAAAAATTATTATTAGGTATTTAGCTATGAAACTAACGTAAAATGCCAGTGACATACGGACGAACAGACAGACAGACAGATGGACATGACGAAACTTTACGGGTTCCGTTTTTGTCATTTTGGCTACGGAACCCTAAAAAGGTGGTATAGACCGAACTTCGGTCTTCATTCGTTTGACGTGAATATTAATGACTGTCGAAAACGATATACCGACCTACCTACTTTTAACTATACTATTATTTATTCTGTGCAATCACATACAATAAACAGATACAACTGCTAGTCTAACATAAGATAGGTACTATTAACTAGCCGAATTGGACAACCTTAGGTTGATAAACCTTAGCAAAACTTACAGAGCCGTGTGTTTTAGTGAGAGAAAAATAAATTTGTTAAGTCAAACTTCTACAGTACACAAATGGTTGAAGTGTATGGGTTGATAGTCTGCCAATTTGATCCAATTTAAAATACTTAGGAATAGTTGCTGATGACGATTTCACAGAGTTTACTGATTGTCTTTGATTAATTCAACAGTAACCATTTAAGACCGAAAATAGCAAACCATCTAGATAATCCAAAAATATGGATTATAAAACATAATTAGTTAGGTAGTTCGGTACTCAATGAATAATAAATTTGGATCAAATTGGCAGACTATCAACCCATACACTTCTATTTCTTTTTTAATTTTATTTTTCTATTATAACAACTAGATATGCCCGCGGCTCCGTCGGCCTGTATGCCGATTTTAACACTATTCTTTTTGAGCTTTCGAACAACATCGCACATCATACATTATTAAGAACGTGTCGATACTTACCTATACTTTAAATGTAATATTGGCTTGCTATACGTTATGCAATTGAACGATGCGTTGTGCTGTGCTGTTTTAGGGTTACCATCCGTCCGAGTTTCCCCGGATTGGTCCTAATTTAAACGATGTCCGAGGAACGAGTCTTATTTCTACCTAGTGCAAGTATAAAGTTTTCAAGCCATGGATTGCCGCCGATGGGCATCAGTCCGACTCCCACGCTGCGCCGCGTATGTCGCGCATAAAGTGTCATCAATGTGCATGTCCAAGTTCTGAGCTCCAGAATCCAAGGTTTTTACGCTTCTGGTCCTGGTTACCAATTTTTAGAGATGGGAACCCTATATGCACGCCGCATTCTTCTTTGAACTTTTTATGATTTGATTATCCAAAGTCTAGTATTTTTCTTCGTAGGTATGTAGTAGCAATGACAAACTATAGTCGAATTCTGCATTGTCATCATAAGACTGCCCAGTATAAAATCCATTGTGTGCACATTCTCATAGATCGCTGTCAACTGGGCTTGCCATTTGTCATTTAGGTAAGGACCCCTAGAACAAATTTTCTAATGATAGATTTGTTATCTGGCTAGTTTCTTAGGTATACAAAAAATCCATACTACTAATTAGTAATTAAAACTAGCATTTAAACTACCAACGATAAAGTCCCGATTAAATTTCGAGTTATATAAGATTTTTTATCATTAATCATATCATAAAAATAAATGATTTGTCTAGACAAATAGTGACGTCATAGGCATATTTGCATGAGATCTCCATATAAAATATGTGTTTTGACATTTCATAAAGAGTTGTTGTTTTAATTCACTAGTCAAAACAACAACTGAACAACACAAAATTGGGCGTCTCGTCAAACAAAGCTAAGTGTATACCTACTACTATATGCTATACGTTAGTGAATATAAAAATAAATTTATCGTGTACATGGAGTTGGGCGTCTCGTCAAAACGAAGCTACCATGATAATTGCAGCTTGGCAATTGCATTTGAAAATTTGTTATAGATCTATAACAAATTTTCAAATGCATGCAAACAAAGCATATAATAGTAGGTATCACTATAATTAATTTTGGTATCGTATCATACCTTACCTATATTTACTTGGTATTACATCGCGTAATGTAAACGCAATGCTCTTTGACAGCAGCCTTTTTTTTAGAAATAGATAACTTACAATGAATCCCACATTGTAAGTTATCTAACAAAATATCTAAAAAAAATATTATTGGAACGTTACTATTAATCTTGTTAATCCCTCCAGCTAAGCTCAAAGGTTTGTAGGAGTGGGTTCACGTCGGTAAGATTCGAACCCACGACCTCAAGATTGCGAGACCGATGCTTTAGCCATTAGGCTACCGCCGCTTCAATAGCTATGACATTCGCAATATATAGCTTTGACAGCCATAATGCTATTTAAATAGAGGCTGTCAAAGCAGTGCATCATATTATAACGTTGTCTGACATGCGCTTGATTGTACCTAATCTTCTTCTTCTAATATATAAAAATCTCGTGTCACGGTGTTTGTGGTCAAACTCCTCCGAAACTGTTCAACCGATTTCATTTCTAGGGTTCCGTAACTCTTTAGGAAAAACGTAACCCTAATTGGATCACTTGGTTATCCGTCCGTCTGTCTATCAAGACCCTTTATCTCGGAAACACGTGGAGGTATCGACTTGACATTATGTACTTACTCAAGTCTACAGTCACTTGAAGCTGTAAAAAAATTTCCAAACTTTTAAGTTTACGTAAAAAGATACGGCCGTTTATTTAAAAAAAAATGCTAAACTTACAAATTTGTACGGAACCCTCGGTGGGCGAGTCCGACTCGCACTTGTCCGGTTTTTTTTAAATCACGATTTTAGTATTTTTGTATGAATTGCAAAAACGGGGAAAATATAATGAATAAAAAAAATAATGTGTGATATGAAACTGTATCTATAATTATAGGTACCTATCTATAATAATCAATTTTGATAAAACTTGTAGCGATATTTTAATTAGAATATTAATTTCCAAACTGCAATCAAAACATAGCCTCCAACAACCAAATAAACTAATAGACATGAAAAAACAAAGAAACAAAATTAGATTGATGAGTTTTTTAAATGTCTTCAATACTAGGTGTAGGGTTCCGTAGCCTTGAATAACTGCATCAGCAGAAGAGCGGATGTTCATGGCACTTACGCCTTTTTGTTAAACGAGAAACGCAGTTTTAGCCATAACTCAGTGACGGTATATCCGATCATGTCCAAAATAATTTTAGCTTAAAGAGATTTTTTCAGATTTTTTTCATATTTTTTGGTCACACGGTGCAAAGGTTAAGGGGGAGACAAAATTTATGCAACTTTCGAAGCGATTATTTCCAAAAGTATTCAATCAAAAAAGTTTATTAGAAACTTCTAAATGTATTTTGAAAGACCTGTCGAATAAAGAAGAAGAAATGAGAAAAATGAATAAACACGTTGATATGTGCTAAAAAAAAAAATCTGCTTCTATTACATGTGTGGAGTGCCCCCTAAAAATATTTAAGTAGCGGCTACTACAAGACACCTTTTCACTGAATTTCATCATTATTCATTGGGTAGTCTTTGAGTAAAATACACGGACTTACGGACACGGACATACGGACTTACAGACAGATAGACAGACGGACATGACGAAACTATATGGGTTCCGTTTTTTACATTTTGGCTACGGAACCCTAAAAACCGGGCAAGTGCATGTCTGGCCACGCACATTGTAGAGTTCCGTTGTCCCCCATCCGAATGGGTTTTCTGTTGTTTTTGTTTCATGCTACTTACAACGTTATATACAGGGTGTAACAGAAAGGTGTGGTCATATTTAAGGGTTGGTATGTGCCCATGATATTGAGTGCACATATCTAATTTTATCAAAATCGGAGTACTCTAAAAAAATATTTATTATTTTTCCATTCGGTTATTTATAAATGAAAAAGTTATTAGTTAAAAAAAGTATGACTTAAAAAGTTCTATGCCATAAGAATCCAATCGAATTTTGTACCAGGGGAGGTATAATTCTTATGCCATACGCCTTTCACTACAGAATTTTGACAAAAAGATATGCCAAAACTATGTAATAATAATGCAACCAGCTACGGCACCATGGTAGGGGCAATACTGATAACATACCCTATCCGCTGCTGAAATTTGACCACACCTTTCTGTTACACCCTGTATATTTCAATTGAATCCGTACGAAAATTTTGTTACTTCTCACTTGGTCTGCTGTTACTCGTTAAGTTGTAAAGCCTACTTAGCTGTGATAGTTTTCCTTATAATTTCACTATATATAATACTATCGTGATTTTTTTCACATACCCAACATGAACCACTTCGACTCTAACAAAAATTTTCACTTTAAAGCTTAATATTTCACAAACGGATCCTTAAAGCGAAAAATGATCTTTACAACCTCTAAACGTTTTTAAAAGACCTATCTACTGATACCTCACACCATGGCATAGCTGAGAAAAAGAAATCACACCCCTCCTACCTATAGGGGAGGTACTTACTCAATTTTTTTTTCTAAATTTTATTCTTTCATTTTTTCGTTATAAATAATATGTGTATCCATGCAAAACTACAGCCTTCTAGCACTAACAGTCTCTGAGCTAAGCTACGGACATGGCGAAACTATAACTGTATCCGTTTTGCCATTTGGCTACGAAAACCAAAAAAAAAGACCAAGCATTCTCATGAACTAGCCCTCAGCTCGACCCGCTGTCGGTTATCGCTATAAAAACTATCGTATGTCCTATCGTATATCCTTCCCTGGGACTCAAACTATATTCTATCAAATTTTAAAAACGTAACAGACAAA
This sequence comes from Herminia tarsipennalis, assembly GCA_945859575.2. NCBI lineage: Eukaryota > Metazoa > Arthropoda > Insecta > Lepidoptera > Erebidae > Herminia > Herminia tarsipennalis. The sequence continues at coordinate 21,964,229 of OX243834.2, read as the reverse complement.
CAGAGTTATATTTCCATGTAACTGTAGTAGATATGAAGGTAAGACAGTACCTAATCTATTTTCACTCAAAACCAACATGCTACATAGTTAAGCTACGGTGCAACCGCAGCATTAATTTAATCTGTTTTGATGAATAAATATCAAATAGAAAGTATTCATTCATTATTTACATATCGATAAAAAATATTTTGTAAAGTTCATCAGATAACACCTCACAATTTTATTATGTTAATAAGTAGGTAATATTATCTGTGTTTGTTCATATATTTTAATTTATTATAGGTACCTACCCAAAATTGGAGTTACCTTGAACCATGGCGGAGCAAGGACATACAATATTATTATTGTATGCTATTAATATCATGCATATCATAAATATATCTCTAATATGTAGATACCTACATCTTTAGCTACAACTTAAGCTTATTATTTACCAATGTAGATAGGTAAATAATAAGCTGATGTTTTCTCAAAAAAATATACCCGACAAACAATTTTTCAGACCGCAGCCTAGCGTTAGTTGGATTTTATTTTTTGAATAATTATTTTAAAAACACTAACGCCAACTATCTATTTCGTTTATAACTCAATTGATAATTACATACATGATTTTACATATATAAAATCATGATAGTAATCGCCTCACGCACTATCCTGGAATAATAGTGGCGATCGGTGGAAAGTACCTGCGGCTTATGCAATTCTATCCAGTGGTTCGGTCCTGATTCCAACAAATGCTCAGCGATAGCAGACACACTTGATGATTTCAGCCGCGATATGTTCCTTGACTCTGTCTGTGATCGTTCTTTTGGTCTGTCTTTTTGAACTACAGCAACTGCAATCCACCTTGTATACGCCAGGTGTATGAAGAGGAATCACATCTTTTGCCGTTCGCCGTTCGAGACCTTAGAGTGCGGACTATATACTACTACTATAGGTTCTAATTCTCTCTGTCACTTTTTAATATACCTACGGCATAAAAGCTGGCACTCTCTCGGCATTTACTTCTGGTTTCCTGCTCCGTGGACATCGTTGGTTACGTCTGTATCTGTTGATTCTTAGTACCTCCCAAGAACATGTGCAAGTTCACCCTCCAAATGTTCGGGGTCGCAAAGGTCATATGCTCTGTTAGTTGAAGAAGCTACAACGGATTGTAAGTGGCGCGGATGGTGGAGTGATAAGGCGTGTAAATATCTATCGGTGTGTGTAGGTTTTCGGTATACTGTGTATCCGAAGGTACCGTTTCGTCTCGCCGATACTTTATATCGAGGAAAGCCTGCCTAGCCAATTCGATCGAAACGTCAGGTAAATAAAAGGTTCTTACCTTTAAATATTTCACGCGATTAAGTCCCGATAATATTCTAATATGTGTAAACATCGCGAAAGTTTATAAACAATTATGCATAAATATCTTCTGAAATAAAAAATAACACTCGGATGACGACGCGTGTTACAGCTAGCTAAATATAAAATCCATCAGTGGTCACATAACTTTACTATAAAATGTCCATTTAGTAACTTTTAAGATAATTTGTGCCTTCATTAACATATTGATGAAATACAAGATGTACTTTGTGTGATAATTTGAAGACGCACCTATGACATTGAAGACTTTTTTCAAACAAAAAGCCACAGTTTTCATATTCTGTAATTAATTACGTCTATAACAATTTAAATACAAAGGCATCTTATTGAATTGGATGCAGATGTTTCTTATAGCATTTATTTTTATTCAATAAGTTGATTGTTTATAAGTAGTAAACTCGTATTTATACACAAATTATACTTAGATTAAGATTGGAACGTTAAAGAATAAATATATGTTTATATTATAAAACTAGCTGACCCGCGCAACTTCATTTGCGTAAATTATCCCCGTTTTAACAACATTTTTCATTACTGCTCTGCTCCTATTGGTCGTAGCGTGATATTATATAGCCTAAAGCGTTCTTCGATAAATGGGCTATCCAACAGTAAAAGATTTTTCAATTCAAACCTGAGATTATCGCGTTCAAACAAACGAACAAATAAAACTCTTCAGCTTAAACTAAATATGTACCTACTCGTTTTGTGTGTTAATGCTATCAGATCTTCAGTCTCTCTGGTTCCGCCAGCCATCCTAAAGTTCACGATTTCATACTCTTTTGGCTTTTGTATTTTACATAAGTATCATTAATTTTATTTTTGCTTGTAAAAAAGCAGTAAAAGGAATATGTACCTGACCTATTCATTGAAAGTTGATGACAGTATATGTATACTTACACCGGCTCCACACGTTGGTCCCAACGTTGGTTCCAACGTCGGTCCCAACGCACTCGCAACTCGTCCAACGTGCGGATCTAGAAAATAACATTGGCGTCAACCATAGGCGGATCCAGGGGGAGCACGCCGACAATGCCGGATCTAACATGCTTACGATATGGGGCACACCATTCGCACGGGGAGACACGGGCCCATTTGCCTCATATGCCCCAGGACGATTTTTTTGGGGCACTCACCCCCGATGCCCGATAAAACGAAATGCTTCCACCCCTACGCAGGGGTGGCGTAGGGGCGGAAGCATTTCGTTTCGAATGGTGATGAGCATGATCGATTGTTTACTCTATGTCTGGCTGTAATTTATCAATAATATGTATATAGATATTTAATCACAAATATTTATAAGTAGGTACGTGTATATGTTTATCAGTTATTTTATTATAGTAGCTACTAAATTTTGTAGCTAGCTACAAAATTTACAGTCAACATTTATTTTCCACAGAAATCAGCATAAACATATATGTTTGTCGAATCGAACCCTTAAGGCATCTGTCCGACCAACGGCGAGAAAAAGAGTAGCGAGTAGCGATTGACAATGCCGGATCTAACATGCTTACGATGGGGCACACCATTCGCACGGGGAGACACGGGCCCACTTGCCTCATATGCCCCAGGACGATTTTTTTGGGGCACTCAACGTAATGCTTCCACCCCTACGCAGGGGTGGCGTCGGGGCGGCAGCATTTCGTTTCGAATGGAGCATGATCGATTATTTACTCTATGTCTGGCCGTAATTTATCAATAATATGTTTATGGATATTTAATCACAAATATTTAATTTTATAAGTAGGTACGTGTATATGTTTATCAGTTATTATAGTACTCTATCTTTATAAGTATTTATCATCTCTATGTACACCTAGATGCAATTAATGATTTGATTCAGATTTTTTTTATCTGCCTCTGCCTATTTTGGGATTAGATAGCCATGTGTTAATTATTCTAAAATAATTTACACACATATTTATTTATTGTACATATTGTAGGTATGATAGATAATGATGTTGAAGACAAAATTAATTTCAATGACGATCTATAATAAATTGTTTAGATGGGCAGAAACTTACTTATTATTTCCTATGAAACAAATTAAAAATTGATCGTAAAATTGCATATGACTTTTCACATCACATTATTTTTCACCATTTAATGTAAATGGTGACGAGTAGAGACATCAGCTAAGTTGAAAAGTGTCGAGGGGGGGGGGGGGGGCAACGTGTGACCCAACTGGCCAAGTGTGAGTCGCTGGTATGACGGGGGAGGAGGGTGCATTTGATTTCATACCGGTACACCAGTCCACCAAAACTCACCGGTATTGACAATACTGACAAAATCTCTCCAAAAAAAATGTCTTTCCGTCGAGTCTCCCAGACTCAAGCTGGCGTGTGGCATTGCCTCCCAGACTCGACTGGGGGGAGGAGGGGGGAGGGTCCGCGCCTGATACAGGGCGCGATCTAGGGCAGGGCAAGCCCGGTTAATAACCAACGGAAAATTATTTGCACCCATTCCCCGTCCAGCGAGATGTGTACAAGTTTTTTTTTTTTTTTTTTTAATCTTTTATTTTTAGAGCTTTTATTCTAGGAACATGTCAGCCCCGTAAGGCTTAACCTATACATTCAGTACAAATAATCACGAATACGCGAACATCTTAAATAGTGATAACGCAGCATCTGATGTAGGGTTTGCCAAAACAGTTTCGAATACGCCCATATCCATCATATTTAAATTAAATTCTCGCACTAATGACTCCCGCTGACTCTGGTATTTTCTACAATCTTTTAGTAACTGTTGGACATCGTCTAGTACTCCGCATATTTCACAGTTTGGCGACTCAATTTTTTTCATTAGATGACCAAATTTTATGTGTACAAGTTGTATCAGGTGAAAAGATTTGCCTAAGTACTTGCACCTGTGCTTATATCAAGAGTGAATCCAAGTGCGTTACGTAGGTATACAGACAGGCGAGGATCCAAAACTTTGTTCAGGGTGGAACTTTTGACTCAACAGGCCAAGTGTGTGTCACTCGTATGATGTTTCATATAACACTGGTACACCAGCCACCACTGCCGAGAAGGGGGGGGGGGGCAACTGCCTGTCAAAATCCACCGATCCAGTGTCAAATTCTCCAAAAAAAAAATGTGTGGCACTCGGGGACTGCCGCGGTAAAGCTATTGCATAGGTAGCAATTTTTATTAATTTATGCAATTATAATTATTTATTTATCTATACTAATATTATAAAGAAGTAAAGTTTGTGTGTTTGTATATTTGTTAAATTGTAAGGGGTAATCTCGGGATTTACTGAACCGATTTTAAAAATTCTTTCACCAATAGAAAGCCACATTATTTCTGAGTGTCATAGGTTATATAAAAAACCGAAAAATAAAAAGGCTTTTACGTGGTAGTCAGTTTTGCAAAGTGAATCGGAGAAAAAACGGTCGAATGAAAGCGTTTCTTACGAACGCTGCCTTAACTATGAAAGATATATTTTTGAGTTCTAGAGAAAAGATGTGGAGCTTGAAAATGCCTACAAAAAAGTCAACGACAGCATATGTCTAAGTTTTATATTTAAGTTACAAAAAGTAGTTTTTTTTAATATTAGATTATATAATTTATTTTTTAATATTAATAAAATAATTTAAATCGTTAGGTCATATTTATTAGTCACTAGCTGTGCCCGCGACTTCGTTCGCGTGGAAGTTGGGTTTATATTAAGGTAGTTTATGTTACAATTTAACTTCTGTGTAAAACATATTGGAAACATGCTCCACAATGCTCTGTGGCATCTATGGATATTAGGGCCTAGCTCTAATCAGGGCCCGACCTATGGCAAGGCAAGCCAAGCAAATGCCCAGTGCAGCAAAATGAAGGGCGACAAAGTTTATGGCGCCAGACGGTTAGAAGACAAATTATAATAGTATTTTACCAAAATGATTTGCATCACATCAAATATTACTGTTATCGGTTTCGGGTTAAATGAAGCCCGAAACCGTCCAAGTACTCGCGCGAAATAGGGCTAGTGTGAGATAAGTTTTTAAAAAAATATCCTGTTTTTAAAACATTGCATTCCCGCGGTACTGTGATGCGTATTCAAACAAACAGACAACATTCAAACGTTTCTAAAAGATATACTGAATTAGTATATCTTTTAGAAACGTTTAGTTTAAATACTAAACTTATTTCTTTATAATGTCTACATTGGTGAATTAAAAAATAGGTGTGTCAACCTGTCGTAGCCGAGGATAGAACAAAGTGGCGTGCAATTAGAGAGGCCTATGTCCAGCAGTGGACTGCGATAGGCTGATGATGATGAACCTGTCGTTAATTAAGATCATCATAAATTCATATCCCTCTACGTAAGAATTTCAGATTTATTTTTTAAATCAATTTACCTGATTCTGTTTCATTTGTATTTAAACGCCATCTATTTTCAAAACTGGATAAGTTTATTTTAATACTTGATGACTTTAAATTAAATTATACTTAAACTATCATGCATATTAAACGTAGGTAAGCAAGGTATTTAACCTAAAATTATTCACGCGATTGAGACCCGTAATATATATAAATTCATAATAGCTGTGCCCGCGACTTCGTTCGCGTGAAAGTCGGGTTTAAATTAAGGTAGTTTATGTAACGAAATAACTTCTGTGTAAATATGTTGGAAACAGTCCTGTTGACTAAATACTTACTAAACAAAAATCGATCTGTTCTATTCTTTTAGATAGTTAGTTTGGTGTGCGGCTTAAGAAGTGGGTTTTCTGTTGTTTTTGTTTCATTCTTTCAAAGTTATACCTACTTATTACCTAATAATTTTTAATAGAATTTGTACGAAAATGTTGTTACTTCTCATGTGATCGTAAACTTGTAAAGCCTAAGTACTTAACTGTCATAGTTTTCCTTATAATTTTAGTATTTATACTACTACTTTGAATTTTTTCACATACCCAACATCAACCATTTAGCTGGCAGGGGGACACTTGACTCTAACAAAAATGTTCACTATAAAGCCTAATATAATAATAATACCTAATAATACCTTGGGACAACTCACACAACGCCATCTGATCCCAAACTAAGCAGAGCTTGTACTATGGAAACCAGACAACTGATAAACATACTTATATATTTCTAAATACATACATATTATAGATAAATAACACCCAGACACAGAATAAACCATCGTGCTCATCACACAAAGTTTTATCCTGGGGGGGGGATCGAACCCACGACCTCTTGCGCAGCAGTCGGATACATTCCCACCGCGCCACAGAGGCAGTCAAATATTATACACAAAGGAATCCTTAAATCTAAAAATAGTCTTCACAAACCCTAAACGCTTTTTAAAAGACCTATCTAATGATACCACACACGATGGGGTAGGTAGGTGAGAAAAAAATCGCATCCCCACTTTACATATAAGAGAGGTACCCTTAAAAAAATAATGATTTTCAAGATTTTGTTCTTTCACTTTATCGGCGTTAGTAATTTATTCATGCAAAAGTTGCAACCTTCTAGCACTAACAGTCTCTGAGCTAAGCTGCGGACGGACGGACATAAGGGAACTATAAGGGTTCTGTTTTGCCATTTTGGCTAAAAATGGGGTGTATTTCATATAGTGTTACAACGCAATACTAATAATAAAACTGCTGTAACACTTTAGTAAGCAAACACAGAGCTTGTCATGTGTGTCATGCCCGCGAAAATGTCAGATATCCGGTACGGTTGACAAACAACGACCCCCCTCCTCCCGTCACCCGAACTACTCACACTTGACCGATGTTGAGCCATTCATTATCGTTGAATTGATGAACACGTAATCTCCAACCATAACCCCAAAACATGATCCTCGATGCACCTGTGTGATGCGTGGTCAAACAAACGGACAGACAGACAAACATTTCTAAAAAACATAGCAATGTGTTTCTTTTAAAACTTCTTTTACTAAGTATAGAACGTTATTGAATACAACGCCATCTACTTTCAAGAATGTTACCACTCAGCATCTCAAGCACCTATACCCTAATAAAATTTGATCACGGTGAACAATTTGATTTCATAGATGGCGCTACATGTTTTTTTTTACGTGTGTAATGTCTTTTTTTTAGACAAACACATCATTTCTGGAAAATGTCGAATACTTTTTAATTATAATGTAATATTGTTTCTCATTTCTACTACGATTAATTAATTACTCTCAGCAGTGCATGCAATACCTATAATTAACTTACCTACGTGCATAATTTACTTGATTTTTAATATAAAAAAATAATAACCAAAGTAAATAAGTTACTTATGGTCGAAAAAATAACTAAAACATTGAGAAAAATATTAAAAAAGGATAAAGACAATTTAAAAAAAAGAACATAATCAGACATCGGATTCGAGCCCGGGACTTCGTCCTCAAAGTCCGCTAGCATAGCTTCGAGGCTATACTGTTTGCTACATGCCACGTCAAAATAACTGTTCTTATGAAACTTAACAATGTTGTGTTTAGCTTCTTTTAGTTCTAGCGTGAAGTTATGTATTCCATGGGTTACAATTATAGATAATGTCTAAATGTGGAAAATTTTGTGATAAACCATTATGGTGCGACAAAAAATACGTTGCTACTCGTTCCCCATAGACGTTAGCGTAATGATTCATAGTGTAAATAATGTCCTATAGTATTTACTATAAAACTGCAAATTTTCATAAAGATCCGTCTAGTAGTTACTGTTTTATAACGAAAAATAGCTACAGACATTATCCCTTACTGCTTAGCTCCTATGGGAAAAAGCGTGATAATTTATAGCCTAAATGTTAATCTGCATCTATTAGATTGCACGTGCAAAATTTCAACCGAATCTGTCCGGTAGTTTTTGCGTGATGCGTGTTCAAACAAACAGACAGACAGACAGACAGACAGACAGACAGACAGACATTTCTAAAAATGCAGCAAAGTGTTTAAATACTCTTTTCGAACATTTCCTAATATTTTTTTTCACTAAGTTCGGCCATGTACAGACACGTGAAATTTACAGTTTTATTATATGTATAGATAGATAAGGCCAGTCTTACTTTAGAAAGATTACGAACAATGTTAAACTGTAAAAATAAACAAATTGATTGAGAATAGAGCTTTAAAAAAAGTAAAAAACCTTAACCTCCCCTGTCCTCCTCCATACTGCCATTCTGTAATCTAAATGACGTTTGGTAAGAAAGCAGCTAGGTCCTAGTGGTTTAGCAGAGATCTGCAAAAACGATCAGACGGACAATGTTATTTTTGCATGTATAGTAAAACTAGTCCTTCATTTATTATTCATCCATCATTTTAAGTAGACGATTTTATAGACCGTCAATTCTAACGCTATTCAGCTATTTTATTACTTACATTTAAGATATCTATCGATGTCATTAGTGCCATAAAAACATATTTACGTAATTATTGTTTTTAAACTTTCGCGATTTTTATACATATTAGTTATATTTCGGGACTTAATCGCGTTGAATCGAATCGCACCGATCGTGGTCACGGGTCGACCCGTGACCACGATCGGTGCAATTCGATCGAAACGTCGGGTAAATAAAAGGTTCGTACCTTTAAATAAATAACGCGATTAAGTCCCGAAATATAACTAATATTTACGTAAGTATCTTTTCACATAAAAAACAAAAAACCGGCCATGTTCAACGATAATTCCATGTTTTGGCACCGAGGCAGAACTCGGTAGTCGAATTTTACTAGAAAATGGGTTAATTTTGTAGAGTTTTCGCAGAGTAGTTCTTTCTTTCTTAGACTTAAACTATCGTCGTACTTAAAGTAAAGGCAGAAGTGTTACTTTCGTATTTATTAATTGTCTTTGATTATTTTAGCTGCTAGAGCGAGTATAGCGACGTTTATTGAAGATTTTTCAGTGCACAGGCACAGACAGGTCACACACTTTTCTATTAATAAATATATGTGTTATGTCATGTAGGTAGGGATATTACGGAGCTTAAACTCTGACTTTGAAAGGTCAGAACTTCAGATTGATTTTACACCTCCGACTCCGACTTCGGCTTCGACACTTTTACCTAATTAAGACGTTTTAATCGGAGGCGTTCGGCGATCGCTCCTTCAAGGTAATTTATACTTACATGTTATGAAAGAAAAATTCTCACGGAATCCCTGTGATCGCAGGTTCGAATCCCGGTCGAGCCAATTTATCCTACACACATTTAATATGACTGAATATTGTTTCTTTGTAGTATTTTATTTTCTTATCCAAGCTTTATTTCAACATATTTGTCTTTTGCCACCACCTCCGATTCCGATTCCGACTCCGACAAACCAAATTTTAAAACTCCGACTCCGACTTCGGTTCCGATAAATCCACCTCCGTAATATCCCAAGTACTAGAATCTTATAGTAATTTATGCCCTAATTTGGTAAAAAAATAGGCATCTGTTTAAAATGCTGTACCTATCAGGTACATAATAGTTGTGTAATTAAGAAAACTTAGAAAGTATTATGAAACTGCGAGACCATACAAAAAAGTAACTATCAAATATCGCGAAGAATTATTTTGCAATAAGATTTAAAAACGAGACATTCCTACTCGGACTGGCTTTGTCCTAATTTTCCTTATTAGGTATTTATATACCCACGTAGTTAGGTTGGGAAACACGGGTGTTTCGGTATTTCCCGACAGGAAAGAATGTTTTTACAATATTTGAAAATAAATTATTTGTCGCTTACAGGCTAGCAGGCTGGGGCCGTACCATAAACTCTGATAGCCGGTCAATTGCAGACGAAAAATGAACTGTCCCGCTAATTTCGTACCATAATCCTACCAAAAAGCAGGCGAGTCAGTAATGACGTCACCAAAGCGGCGAGTCTATTTGCCAATTCTCTGCACTTGACAGCAATTCAGCGACTGACATACGTACTAACATACCTTTTTTTTTTTTTTTTTTTTTTTTTATGGCCGTAAAAAAAATGCCTGAACGCACACCTCCAGCACCCGGGGCAGACGCTGGAGGTAGTGTGGGACCTGCCCCCACTAAAAAATCGGCCGTGTACCTACTCGCCGCCATCACGGATAGGCCGCCAGGACTTGTTATATCTTCGGCGACCCACCCAGCGGCATAGCCCCAACGGGCATTCCTGCTCCTGCGGCGTTCTGGGTACACACAGAACGCCGCCATCGCGAAAGGCCGCGAGCGTGGGAAACTTCCCCGTCCATCACGCCCACAGCCCCACCAAGCGACGCCACGCGCGACTGCGCCTCACGTCGCTCGGTTCGCCGGCGACGGGGCAGACTAGCCCCGCCGCCTCCCCCCACGAGATGAATTTCCCGCAGGAGGGTGCGACCGCGTCCTGGACCCCCTACCGCGCAACGCATCCGGTACCCATATCACTGACGACAGGGGCGAGGAGCGAGCATGGCTAAGGAGTCCGTTAGGTGGAGGGTGTAGGGGCATGGGAAGGCGCCTCCTCCCCACCCTCCTCCATCCGCACCGGAGCCTGGGTGCAGGGGTCAGCCGCAGCTCGGCCCGTCCCCAAGGGCGGCTTGGCAGCCCTGGGGGGCTTGGCAGCCCTGGGAGGCTTGCAACCCGCCCTTCCCATCATATGGTTGGCGGGCAGGTTGCCCGCCGCGCACACGGGGCAGTGGGGAGCGGCGGAACACGCCGCTGCCGTATGCCCCGGTTGACCGCAGCGGAAACAGAGTCCGCTGCAGTCAAAGCCACTGGTGCATTGCGGGCGAAGATGCCCCGCGCCCATGCACCGATAACACCTCGCGGGTCTCGCCTCGAGGATAGTGATCCTCGCGGCAGAGAAACCCACGAGGAGCCGGCCCGCCTCTGCTAATGTTTTGGCCGCGGCTACCGGGCAACGCGCCCACGCCGCACCAACTCCGCCGGGGCCGGGGCGAATCGCACCGACCCTCACGGTTCCGGGAGAGCACTGAGTCTTTAGCTCAATTGCCTCCCGGACAGCCTCGGACGTGATTGAGTCGTCCAGGCCGGAGACGCGCAACTCCGCGCACTTTGTCGGCCTGGCGACCCTTACACCCTCCTCGCCCCCCGCAAGACGCCTCAGCGTCTCCGCCACTAAGTCGGCCTTCTTCTGGCCCTCCGTCCCCGGAAACTCGAGGAGCCGGGCCCCGGTCTGTGAGCGGCGGAAGCTCACTTCCACGCCCCCAGCTGCCAGAAGAGCGGCCCTCGCCCCGCTGAAAAGGTTGGCGTACGTAACGCCTCGACTTTCCGCCTCCGGCGACACCGTCACGAGAACGGCGGCCGTTTTCGGCGGAGATAGTTTTGGCTTTCGCCTAACCTTTTCCCTGACCGGAGTAGCCTCCCGCACAGAAGCGGCGGAAGCGGCCTCCTTTTGCTTCCGGCGCCGCGATTTCCTACTCTCCGCCGTTCGCCACTCCTCACCAGAGGGGGCAGAGGCGGGGGCAGACGCTGGCGCCGGGGGACAGACCTGGGTGGCTTGAGCCCTTGAGGTGCCCGCTACGGAAGCTCGGGGTGCTCCTCTCAACGTACGCTGCGGCGGGGGATCTTCACCCCGCGGCCGCGCACCTTGCTCTGAGGCAGCCACTGTAGCAAAAGACCCGGCGCGGCCTTCTTTACGGGGTGGCGCCGGGGGTGGCATCTTTGGCCCCCGAGGGGGCTTATGCGCCGCGAGCGGCGGCCGGCAGCTTGGTTCTGGGGGCAGACGCGCCTTAATTCCCTCAAGGCGCGCATCGAAAAGCCCCCCGAAAAGTAGTGCGAGCTGCCTCATCTGCGCCTCCGTAAAGGAGTCGTCAGATGGGCGCCCTTCACTAAGAGCCCGAGCAGAATCAGCCGGCACAGCGTTAAAACCGGCTCTGGCCGACGCAAAGTCGGCACGTAATTTAGCTACCTCAGCACGTAGCTTGCCCAACTCCTCTTCCATGCGGATGTTGCTCGCCCGCAGCCTTTCCGATTCCGCCTCGGTGGCGGCGGCACGCTCGAACAGGGCATCCACCACTTCTCCCAAAACCTGGGCGGACGTCCGCAGGCCTTTTGCGAATGTGCCCTTAAGATTTTTGCTCTTAGTGGCAACATTCACAATAACCGACAAGGAGGTGGCCGCGGCCTTAACAAGTTCCGATCCGGTTTTCGGGGCACTATCCCCTCCCGTAGATCGGAGTTCCTCCAGGAACCCGTCCACCTGGTTCTCGGCGACCAGTTCTCCTTCCGTCCGGGTGCGGACATAGGCCTCGCGTCTACTAAAAGGTGACGCCGAGCCAGCCAAGGTGTTATCGGCCGGTGTTGACGTCATCGGAGTTTGTGGGCGGGACAACGGTGTCTTAGCACGCGTTCCCGCCGCAGGTCTCCCCCTCTGGGAGGTGCGTACCTTTCGAGGGGCCTTAAATACCACCTCAGGTGGGTCGTTGTCGCTACCCGGAGATGCAACACGCTTCTTTTGAGGAGCGCATCGCTCGCCAACGGTCAGAGTCTCAGAACGGAGACCTTCCCTACCCATCACTTGCTCCAGATCGCTAACCGCCGAGCTTATGGATGAGTCGGAGTCGGCCGACCGCAACAAGCTTTCCAGTGACGCCGATGTCACTGACGTCCTCGATCCGCTAAATTGGCCGAGATCGGCCACCTCAGGAGGCAAACCCTTGCCTCTCACCGACAATGCGCTCGTGGATTGAGAGTGTCTCGCCGGTTGAACCGGCGTCGTCTCTCCACTCCTTCTCTCTGCGTCTTCTCCCTCTCTTTTACTGTCCTTCTCAAGGAGCCTTGTGCTCCCTCCTCTATTAAACATATTTTTTAATTTATTCTTATCCATACTTAGTCCCACGAGTATGGGGGAAATAAAGGTCCACCCGGGCAGTGCCCCCTGTACCCGGGTAAGCGTAAATTTGTATCCCAACTGGGGGGTCCGCAGGTGCCCCAGCTGGGGGTAGCGCTTGGAACCGAACATCCCATCGGCCATGCATCCTCTGGTCACGCTCCGCAACACAGGATTCGGGGATTTTTTATAGAGGTTGTCATCCTCGCGGCCCAGGCGACCAAGCCAAGACCCTCGCCCCCGCTCGGAGCCGTGAGACGTGGCCACGACACTCCTAATCGGGATTACGAGTTTCCGACGGTGGCAGAAAGAAGATCTCCCCGCCCGCTCGACGGCAGTGTGAGTGCACGTCAAGCCCGTCCTCCGGGCAGCCCAGGAATGGGCCACCCCCTACTCTGCCAGAACATTAGCCGTGTGACGGTGGTTTCGCGAAACGCCGCGAATCCACCGGCACACGTTGCCCAGGGTGCACCACGAGGAGGTTTTCCGGCACTTAGCACCCCACGTACTAACATACCTACACTGACCTACACATTGCAAATAATTTAGATGTTCATGGTACGGCCCCTGGTCTAATCCACGATGTCCATATGGGTGATGGGTCCCTCTCATAGAAAGGAATTCTGTGTACCTACAATAGGAAGTTTAAGGCAGATTTAAGTACAGGCGACACTTTAGTGGCGTTTGATCTCCTGTGTACCTGTATTTATATAATACCTACCCGTCTTATATTTACTCAGATGTTCAAAGGCAAGGTTATTTAACCAGAGATATTCTGTCCCACTAGCCTTTTTGTTTCTTTTGGCCTCCGCTTTGTTTATTTCCTACGAATTCAATACTTGTTTATCATCTAATATCACAGATTTTTTATATTTATCCGATGACATGTTCTTGGAATCTAGATTTTTTTTAGTTTGGTTCGTAGCAGAGCAACGTCTGCTGGTGGCTTAAATTGAGACAGCATGTTATTTACTTATACAATATTTTACTGCGCAGTAAAATGTAATTTTCTGTATTTCTTTTTTATAATACCAGGTATTAAAATACCACAACATTAAAAAAACATATTTACAGAATGATAGAAGTCTTTGCATAATAATTAAAATTTCAACACACATCGTCATAAGTGTTTCGAAATCATAGTTTCAAGGTTAGCCGTGCAGTCTTAAACTTTATACAGATATCTGTTATACCGCCAAATCTTATGTAGCGTGCGGCATGCTGCATGAAATAAGATTCACACCGAAATACGATAAAAAAATATCGGCTCCTTCATAGTTTAAAAAATTCAGAGTCAGTGATAATAACTATGAATTGGTTAAACTGAAGGAGAATTAATAAAATATGTCCGAAGAACTGATGTAGCACTCGCAATTCGCTTTTCACGTTCGCAAGGCGTGTGTGGCTCCACCTCCGCTCTACCGATAGGTACCGCCATGCTGTCATTACTATCTTCCAACAAGTGGTCTAAATAAAATAGCAGTAGATGGATCCTGCCTGACGAATAACAGCCACAGGTCTGACCAATGTAGAATCGACAAAAAAGTATAGGTATGCAGTGCCGTCCCGAGGCCGGATTTTGGTTGAAGCGAAATCAAATGTTGGCGCCCCAATTTTGGTCAAGTGTGAGGCGGCAGTGCAACAGTTCAACTCAATACAGCCTAAATACATCGCGCGACGGGGAGTGCAAATTCATTTAGCGGCCCTGGCAAATAAACCTAGCCCCCTTTGCTAATCAATTTTGCCCTTTTAATAGCATTAGCGCCCTAAATTCCTTAGCCAGAGAATGCTTTCGGCGCCCCCTGATTTATAGCGCCTGGAGCGACCGCTCCGTTTGCCCTATAGACGGGCTGGCCCTGGGTATTACGGAAACAGGATCTTCCAAAAAAAGTGAACACTTGACTCTAACTAAAATTTGCACATTAAAGCTTAATATTTTGCAAACAGATTCCTAAATTTTAAAATCGTCTTCCCAACCCCTAAACGTTTTTAAAAGACCTATCTAATGATACCCCACACGATGGGGTAGGTGAGAAAAAAAAATCACATCCCCACTTTATATATTATATAGGGGCTTAGAAAAATGGCGTATGATTTGTCGGCGTAAGTAATATGTGTATCCATGCAAAATTACAGCCTCCTTAGCACTAATAGTGTCTGAGCAAAGCTGCGGACGGACGAACGGACGGACATGGCGAAATTATAAGCCTTTCGTTTTGCCATTTTGGACTTTTACGGAACCCTAAATAGAAAAAAGCATATTAGGGAAACAACATACGGATCAGACAAAAAAATAATTCAATAAAAAAGTCGTGAAACGCATTTACGACGTGGTTTAGTGGTTTATTGTCATTAATTGAAATCTTGTAATGTAAATTTATGTACAAAATTCATATTGTCACCATCTTATTTACATAATGCAGATAAAGTATCAGATGGTCAAAACCGGCACTGGTATCCTTCATTCCAAAGATTAGTAATGTGTATATTTGGTATTTCATACCGATATAGTTTCTTCATATGCGTGGTCGCGTCGTCGCTTTAGACGTTAATTCCAATCCATGTGTCTTGTTCCAACTGGTTTATGACTTTATAATAATCACTCAGTGTGTCGAAATAAATTATACCTTCTTCAAGTTAGGATTACGGTGTGCGACCAAACAATATTATATTAAGCGAAGCGTTGCAGTATGTAAGTGAACACTTAATGTAAATATTTCTTAAATATTATAGAATCCGTATTCGTCAACAAAATAAATGCATGAATCTGTCCTTCGAATTAAATGCATTCGGATATTACCGATTAACGGAAATTAAATGAATTAAATAAATTGGCAACGATTTTTTACTTTCACTCATAACGATTGAGGGACAATTCATAAAATTAATAAAAATAATAGGTAGGGTAGCACTCTATAGGAAAAAACCTTTAAACAGATTTTTTCAAAACATTAGTATTAAAAAAAAATATGTTATGTAATGTAATGTTAAAATGATATAATAGTATATTTTCCATTTATATTTTCATACAGTTTGACCCTTCCATGTATTGATTTTTGCTGCGTGCAAACTTTTGGAATCATTCAGCTAGATGACTCCATACGTTAGCACTTCTATGTCGCCTCTCTCCTTACTTCCTTTTGCTTTTTTGTGTTGCGTTTCATGTTTCTAATTCTGTGCCTCCTTGGTGATTTGATTCGAGTTGTACCCTTTTTGTGATTTTAACATAGCTTTGCTACCTCGCAAAAATCCTGCCCGTTATATAACTTTGCATAAAATTATCTCCCTAAAGTTTTGGACATAATTTTATGCAAAGTTATATAACGGGGAGGATTTTACAAAAATAATGTGAATAGAGATATATTTCAAGTTGTAACCTCTTAAAATAATTGCTGCATACAGTATTTTTCGTGCTTCGTGATATAAGCGTTATTATATTAATTTACACATTTTATTTTTTGCAGTGCAGTTAGGTATATCACTATGAACAGATTTTTACAATTCGGCATATTCCTTCTATTTTTGCTTAATTGTACCTATCAATTAAGCAAAATTATAAAAATAGATATGGATGTTTCAAAAATAACGCAGACGAAATTGCGCGGGTCAGCTAGCGTTATATATGAGATTTGCTGTTCTATTCGATTGTCATTCTATTCAATTAGCGTTTTTAAATCGCAATTAATTACAGCAGTCGTACCTACGCACTCCCATTGCGTCAACAAGGAAGCGTAACTGCAGGATATTTTAAATTTTATTGTCAATTATAGTACAAAAACTTTGTTTTGTGGTACCTGGTACAGACACGTCATGACTAAACAGTAATAATGTTTAAGCAACATTACGCTAGGCAGCAATACTAATGAGTTATAAGATGAAAATATATATATATTACGAGTCTTAATCGCGTGAATATGATGTGGGTAGACTGTCACAGTAGACGTGACCACGGCCGTTGCAATACGGTCGAAACGTCTGGCAATAAACTAGGTATTTTACCTTAAATTATTCCGTAGTATATTATCCCGTAGTTTAAATAATTTTATAAACTGTACTTGTATCAATCGTAATTTATATTATAAATTAAAAAGAGTACAACTCGCACATTTTTCAAGGATTACTTTAAAACTGTATAATTTAGCACTAAAATTGAAATGCACAGTGAACGTTAATGTTTTCATCTACAAAAGAAGAAGTACAAAGTAGAGATTTCTTCAACAGAAGAAAGGTATTCAAGGCAAACCTAACCCACTTATATCGCGAACAGCGCGAATTAGATTTTTTATTTTTCTCCTGTAAAGTGTAGATTTTTTACTTGCATCACAGAATTAATCTCTAGCTACTTTGTGTTTCGGGAATTGGCAAAATGCTTAGTTCTTTATGAGGTAGCAAACTTTTGAATGGCTTGGTGAGAAGCAGTTGCCTTAGTAAGCGCAGCCGTGACCCGTGCCATATTTCTGTATGGTGGAGTGGAGATGTTGTCTATCCCACGTAGGCCACGGCTCCACTATTATCTATTGCGTAAGCATTCCTAAACTTTTAACATAGATTTCAGTAGATTCACCTAATGTCCAGTTGTGATAGTCCTCATTTCATTTGGCCATTCCAATGTGTTTTCTCGTTGAAAGTTGTATAGAAGTGGAAATGATTCCCAGTTACCCAAAAAAAAAAAAATCTAAAAGATAATTTCGCGAAACCTGATAACTTTCCTACAGAACCGGTTCCGCGGAACCCACTTTGTATAATGAAATTCAATTGTTACAAAGTATTACTGAATTGTTAACAAACAACCAACCCAACTCCACAATTAGCTCTTAATTGCGAAATAAAATACCTACCCAGGTATGTATTTATTTACAAATATTAACAGGTTTGTTATCTCTTATCTCGCAGGTTAGGCGAGCAGAAGGAATGCACGCCATGTATAGACCGCGGCGACACCGTAGCAGTGAGCGTGTGGGGCGCACAACGGCGTGTCACACTGGATGTGGTTATGGTGTGCTGGGGCATAGCCACGTGGCTCGGGGTCAACGGACTCTACGTGCAGCTGCCGCTGCTTGTTCACCGCCTGCCCGAGGGTTGGGCACTCGGCTCCTATATGGTGCTGGCCATACAGTTTGCCAATATCGGCATGCTCCTCTACGGAGCGCTCCGAAGACTGTGCCACAGAATCTCAGACTCAATTTATATATACAGTTTACTAACAATAGGGGTATTAGCGTTAGTCCTTAACGCGTTCTTGTATGATAAGACTAGTGTGATCCTCGCTAAACAGTACTCTGTAGCATACTTAACGTTGACGTTCTTCGCGGCGCTGGTGGGCTGCACCAGCTCAGTGCTGTTCTACCCGTACTTAAGACATTTCCGTGAAGTGTACCTCGCTACGTATCTGGTGGGGGAGGGTCTCAGTGGTTTCATTCCTAGTATATTAGCGCTCATTCAGGGTGCGGGCGGAGAACCGGTTTGCGTACCTTCAGCGGACAATTCAACAATGCAGGCGATATACCCACCAGCGCGATTTAGTACTACAGTGTTTTTACTGCTGCTGGGCGCGCTCTCAGCGGCCGGTCTGGTTAGCTTCATTACCATTAATAACTTCAAAGGATTCCACTCTGAGAAAGTGGCTCCTACGGTGGTGGTCAAGGACGAAGAGGAGACCAAACCGCGGAAGTCGATCTTGAGGCCGCGGTGGCTATGTGTGCTGGCGCTGATGATGTTTCTTAACGCTTTAAGCAATGGTGTTCTGCCGTCGATACAGTCGTATTCGTGTATGCCCTACGGAACTGCCGCGTACCACTTGGCGGTGACACTGGGGGCGATGGCTAACCCGGCCGCGTGCCTGGCGGGCGTGTGGCTGCGCCCCGTGAGCTCCGTCATCCTCGGGACGATGCTGGGCGTCGCTGTGGTGCCTTTCTGCTACATCATGACCACAGCACTCCTCAGTCCCACACCGCCGCTACTCCACAGCTCCAGTGGTGAAGCATTAGTCGTAAGTGATTATTTTCATATTTACTTAATAACGTAATCGCCTGGTTCGTGGGATAACTCATGTACGATCGATGCAAACCCTAAATATAAATTTAAAATGCAAATTCGGCTACTTATTTGAATCGTTAGATACGTGCAAGTCAAATAATCGTGTTATAAATTACATTTTATCCGAATAAAAAATGCTCCCAAATCAAATCAACTAAAATTACGGCAAAGTTAGTAGTTAGGTTAGAAGGTTGTAAAAAAAGAAGCAAACCCTTTAGACCAGTGGTTCCTAACCTTTTTGATCTTGTTACCCTTTTTTTAGTTACCCTTTTAAGTCAATATTAGCCCTACGTGTGAGAAGCTCACACGATAGGGGGGGGGGGGGGGGGGTTATACAGCCCTCATTACCTGGTAAATAGTCACGGGTTGGGAACTCAGGCTTTAGACGAAAACGAAGAAGGACCAGAAGACGAATCTTTTAAATTTAACATAATCGAGGAATCTTCTATATAATATAAAAAATATTGACATTCTGATAGAGGTATATTAAATTGCATACAGAAATATTAAATGAAGGTAGTCATCGGCTTCAGATTTTTGATTACTAAAGGTGATCAACATATAATTTTATTTTTTACTTTACATTTTAGTAAAGTAAAAAATAAAATTAAAACAATAATTTACGTAATAACTACGTTAAATTTGATTATACGTCTATAATCAAATTTAACGTAGGTGAAGTTACGGTGAAAGGTTAGTAAAATATAAGAAATGTTGATGGTGAAGTAGATTATAAAAGAGGAAAGTTTACTTATGATATATTTCCGCCATGTGACGACTGATTAAATCAGTTGATGGTGAAGATCTATGCTAATTTTAATTTTATTCAGCCAGCAAGATTATTTTCCAAATTATTTGGTGACCAAGGTATTCAATCTCTTACAGGTACTGAGCTGGGTGGTGGTATCCGGCGTGGTGTCATATGCTCGTATGTGGGTATTCGCGTGGGCGCGGAACGGCGGCGCTAAGGGTATGCGGGCCTGTGGGACGGTCACCCAACTAGGCTCCATGGCTGGCTCCTTCGTCATATGCTACTTAGTCAACTATACGCAACTGTTTGTCGCGGGAAATGCCTGTAGTACTTAAAATTAGGATTTAATTGCAATTCAAAGTTAAAACAGATTTCGCTGTTCCCTAAGAGTGAGTACTTAGTAGATAAATATGCAACTAAAACTTACTTCGCACGGAGACTTTTCCGTACGAGCTCTCTATCAACTACCTCTTATTTCGAAACTCTTTCTTGGTGGAAGTACTGCTATTTAATTTACTGTCGTGTGTCAAATGGATACCACTTAGAAATCGTTTTAGTCCTCAGTGTGACAGTATAAGCCCGTCTATAGGCACTCGGAAAAAAACTAAACACTTCTTAGGTAGGTAGGTACCTACAAAGCATAATGATGATAAATGAATGAAAGCACAATGACCGATGCAAAACGTGCCTATAATAGGTTTAGTAATTTATGGTAATAGTGAGCTTAAATGAACAAGCAAGTTGTTGATAAGATATAAAGAGTGCGGTACCAGATTGTGTAAATGTATACCTACCCTGTTACTGTTAAGTAACTCGCAGTGTTCGATAAAATAAAGACGAATATGAATTGAAGTAGGTAGTTACAAACTATATCGATCTGTCAACGTTTACACTGTGTATTGCAAGGGTATGTTCCGATTTGCACTGGAGCACTGTAAAGTATGACTTCAATTTAGTATACTGCGAAGCTGTTCCTTTATAGTTTATACTGGTTACTGTTTAAAATGGAACCGCAGCAGTCCATTATACCGTTTACCACGTTTAAATATTATAAATGTATAACATAAACGATCAACATAAAAATGTAGCTATATTAATAAACTGAATATTCAAGGTAATTATCAATTAAATAAATTGCATAATGTGTGAACCAATGGAATTAATTTAAATTTCTGGTCGCTGTTGATCACATGATCAAAGTAATGAGAGCACCTCACGCCTTCGAAAACGCCAGTGCTCACAGTACAAAGATGGCGACGATTTATGACGTCACATATTTCCCAAGGATACTAAGGCAGTATACTGTCGTAGCGGAACGAATTTATCCCCAGTAAAAGAACTGAACAGTGCTCGCAATATATATCGGTACACACCCTAAATGTAATGTAATTCGGTAAAAATGAGACAGAATAATTAACTCACGTTTTCTTTTATTTACTTTATTATGTAATTAAGTAGGCACAATTCAAAAATAGGTATTGCAATTATAATTCGGTTTCTTAAAACATAATTATGTAACTCACGTTTTTATTTTATTTCCTTTATTATTAAGCACAATACAATAAATAGGTCTGTGATTCGAATCGATTAAGTTTCGTTATTTTGATTTATGAATAGCAACTGAAATTGTAGCATAATCTAATAATATGTAAGTATAACCTTTATAAAGTTCCCTTTACTAGGGAGGGGGGGGGGGGAGGTCTTACGGGGGATACGGGTTTCCTATCCTATGTAGAATGACAATCGAATAGGATGACGCTGCAATGACGTCGTTGCGCGTGTATTACTGCGAAACTCGTATTAAAAAAAAATCATATTCGCGGTTTTGCACACTCAACAACGTCATTCTACTCAATTGCTATTCTATTTGATTAGCGTTTATGTCTAAGGGCTTTGTTCTATGAGAGAAGCTACGGGCCGTGAACCACCGAGCCTGCATATTTTGATATGTGACATATCATTCCGATATCACAAGATGTTTCCTAACGATTTTAAGGAGTGGTGATGAAACAAAGCACATTAAGATAGCGCTGCCTAAACCACCCCCCCCCCCCTTCCTCCCCGTCGGGTTTTAAGCCTGCGGTTCGTAAGTAAGAAACGTTACCACTGAGCCACAAATGCTCGTGCATAATCGAATAATTTATTTATTATATTAATTGTTGATGTCCTATGTCCAGCAGTGGACTGCGATAGGCGGATAATGAATTGTTGATAAATACCACGGCCAGTCAGCTACATACAAGTCACTTAACCTTTGCAAATATTCAAACCGAGTCTGCAGAAGTATCTCCTACCACATTACCCTCTCTCTATATTTTGTGCACAGTCGGTTGAAAATCGACCGTTAAGACCGTTATAAAGATCAAAATTAAGCATTTAAAAATATTTGCGAGTGAAAAATGTTTACTCATTGTTTACCAATTGTTGTAAAGATAGTCTGGCAGTGTTTTTGTCACATAAAATATGTGTCAAAAAAAACTGACACATAAGATCTATGTAGAATCCTAAGATTTTAAAATGCATACCCAAATGACTACTGATTGTTAAAACGATTCGCATTTTCTGAACTTTCCAGATAACCGGGATTTTATTAACTATTTTTCCGTGTTTACTTTATAGTAAAGTGCATCATATCATAAAATCACATTGATAGGGCACAAAAATAGTTTCAGTAACGACTGGGTAACACTATTTTTTAATGATTAAAGATATTACTCTTGTTGAGCGACTTAGATATGTTGCTGACTGTACATCCTCATGTCTTGGGGCGCCTGTGTTGCCCTCTACTTTATTTTAAGTATCCCTAACTCATACGCCTCGCAAAAACGATAATGAAAAGTAATAGAATTTTGTAAACTTACAAACATGGGCGGATCCAGAATTTCATTCCTCATGACGAGAGGCAAATACCAGTGGGTAACGGGTGTTTACAACGTGGGGGAGGGGTTGCTCGCACGATGGAGAGGGGTTGCCCAAAAATAATTCCTTTGGGGCACAAGATGTTAATGGGCAAAGAAATTCAATACAATACAAGAAATTCGATACACAAAACAACCGTCTCGAAGAGGGCACGTGCCCCCGTGCCCCCGATGGATCCGCCTATGCTACAATGATGTCAGTATCGGTAGGGACAGTAGGTACTTATTGTTTTTCTGTGCCTGTTGGAGTAGATGAATTAAGTGATATAATTATGTAGATAATATTTATTTATGACAATTTATACTAAATGTTGAAGTTATATAAAGTGTTTTAATTGCTTTTACTTACCTTCTATGCTTTTTATTGCTCTACTCTTCGTTCCATCCGGGCCTTAGAATGGTCTTCATCTAATGCACGGACCAAACCAGTAGAGTCCAGTATATTGGTCTGAGCGGTGAACTCCGATTTTACTTTGGGGGGTGTTTGGGCCTCTTAGCCCCCTTCCGTCCTTGGTTACGCCACTGGAATATTGGTACTACGAACAATAGCTAGCGAGGTGCAATAGTAAAATATGTACCAGAGAGGTCAACACAATCAGAGTTCAAGAATAATAAATGTCCATTAAACTGCTTCAGCTATTATTAAACGAGTTTATCAAGAAAATGAATTGACATGTTTCGATAAAATGTGACATACATCCATTTTAAATTACATAATATTATGTGGTAAAGATTAAAAAAACATTAATGCTTATTATAAGCATTATCTATACCTACTATGTACCTACATATACTTATTTAGGTACTTTGGCAATCTCAAAGCACTTTGTTAGTGCCTCGAAATGTTTGTGTTCTACACAAAGTTCTGTTTAGAATTTTAAAATCTTGTTTGAAGAGATACGCGTAAATGTAGTCACATTTACATCAGTTCATTTGTGCCAGTTGCATATTTTGAAAACATTGACAACGCTACATGACACTCGTACCTACACAAGATTCGTGGTAAACGAGACTGTTTACAGAACAAAACTTCTACTTTTAAGTAAACTTTCTCACGAAATATTCCAAACAAAATTCCCATTTATATATCTACATTGAAATTAACAAAAATCTTGTAACATAATGTTTAGATTGAGGTGCTATTTTTTGAACCGTTTAGTTCTAAGTACACTGTAGGTATATGAAGTCTTATATTTATTTATTACTAGCTGTGCCCCGCAGTGTCACCCGCGGATTATTAGCCTATATGTTAATCCAGGGTGTCAGCTAACTCCATACAAAATTTTAATAAAATCGCTCAAGCCGTTTAGACGTGAAGAAGTAATAAACATACACACTCACATACTCACAAACTTTCGCCTTTATAATATTAGTGTGACTAGCTTTTGCGACTCCGCCCGCGTTTGTTGTCGGTTATCGCGATAGAAACTATCCTATTTTTACGTATTTATATGTTACAACTCACACTTCCCTAAAGTTGCTGTCGCTCGTCGGTAGCAAATGGATCTCCCTAATAAATCAATTTTCTAACAAATAACAAAATGGCACGTTAAATAAAGACTTATAGGCAAAATTGTGATAAAAAAAAATATACTTAGTTTATTTTCCTTGTTGATAATGTCATGTAGCTTTATATTGGCGAAACATTTTTAAAATCGGTTAAGTGGTTGTCGTGTTTCGGTTTGTTTACCTATTTATTTTGGAGATGATGATTTTCTAGCTAAAATATCAAAAAAATCTCCAGGATATAACCTAACATGTGAAATTCTAAAACACCTCCCACGTAAAGCTACTAAAACTGAGCATATGAACATCTGCCTGAGCCATGGCAAATTGCAGCAACCAGTAAGTATTTTTGAGAAATTGTTTTAAAACGATTAAACACTATTTTAACGATTATTACACGAGGGAAACGTCATACCTTGTCACCAGTTTAGGTTTAAGAAAAAAACACTTAACAATGGACCAGGTAGGTAGGTACATGGTATATCTATTTTTATCTAAACAGCTCTCGAAAGTAAGTAAAGTCTACGCTACCGTATAGTTTGATTTAGATGTATCCAACGCAAGCTTTTGATAAAGTCTGGCATGAAGGTCTGATTTAAAATTGAAGCGACCTTTGCGTAAATATATCGCAGACATCTTATATTAAAAACAAATAGTCCAGGATCCCTGGCTGTTTTTTGCACTTGATTACTATCAAGCTGATTTTCCGTGAGTAGCTTGGTTTCGATGAGACGCCCAACTTTTTCTTGTACGATAATTTTCGATTGTGGTAGGTAACAGAGGTAGCAGAGATAAAATATTTTGATTTGATCATTCTAAAAAATGTATTACTAACTGAACTTTTTTATGTTAAATCTTATGATAAATATCTAATTATAAGGAAAAATTTTTGTCCTACAAAATGTATGGTTTGGTCAAAGAGTCCCCCTCCTCCCAACATGTATCGATAACGAGGTCATCAAAAATGATTACTAACCAGTTGATTTTTTTTTATTCACACCGTTAATATTTATATAATTTAACAGTAACATTGTCCTACAAATTATGTGGTACGTTATCCCGGTCCTACGCTCAGAAATGGTTAATACCACAAGATCATTTTTCTCATTACTAACTGTAGGACGAAAATATGACGTAATAGGTTAGTGTGTTCTATGCTGAAATGAAACAATGTCCGACAAAAAAACAGGTATGTAACTCTAGTCCGACAAGAATTGTGATTTTCTCGTTTTTCTATTTCTAACATAAAATGCAACGAATTCATCATTTTTTTTTAATTTACACTTTATTTTTTAGCAAAACGGGTAGAAAAAATTGTATTTTACATTAAAAAAAAATAATCTTCGTCAGATTCATCTGATAATTCTTCGCTGCTCACATCGCTGTCATCTTCATCTATTTAATTGTCTTCCTGACTCTGTAATAACATGAAAAAAGGAAAAGATAGAAAATTAGAAAATTATATAATAATGCGTAATGAATCAATAAATAACAATAGTATTAATAGAGTACCTTGTATTTCAGAAGATAATTCCTCAAAAGATGGACTTTGGGGACCGTCAAACCAATAATATTCATAATTGCCATCAATTATTGTCCATCCAAAATTTTCTGACCATTTTTCTGTGGGACACTGCATATGTGCATTACACCATACACTGCAGATGAATGCAGTTCTTTTAATTTGTTGCAACAATTCTGGTTTTGTTGGTGGCAAACTCGAAGGGTCATATCCTACAATTTTTTGTTTCAAATTTTTTTCATTTTCTTTTTTTGATTTATACCCTTTTTCAAATAACTCATACCGTCCTTTATTGATATCATTTTTTGTTTTTAATGAATACATTCTACATACATACTCTTCAATAGTTTGAACTACCTTATTTGACGTTGTTAATGCACGTCTTTTCAATTCGTAAGAGTTGAATAAAAGCCTCGTGAAAATTAATATTTTTTTTATTAAATACTGAAAGGTCTCTTCTTTCCTTTACGAAACAAAGCAGGATTATAACCATTTCCTGTAAAAATATGGCATATGGCAAGTGAACAAGCTAATTGATCTCCAAGCTTGACATAAATTTCATTTATGTTTAAGTACATTTTTTTTTACTAGTGCTTAAATTAATAATTATTTGAATTTGTTTTTTTAAATATTTAAAATTAGCCAATATTAATAATGGTATATCAGAATCTGTACAATGTATCTGCACACGATAGTTATTATTAAGTTGACAAATGTGGTATACAATTTTGTTGTAATCAACTGGTTGTAATCTTTGGTTGTAATCAACTAGTTAGTAATCATTTTTGATGACCTCGTTATCGATACAGGTTGAAAGGAGGGGGACTCTTTGACCAAACCATACATTTTGTAGGACAAAATTATTTTCTTATAGCTTAGATATTTATCATAAGATTTAACATAAAATAGTTCAGTTAGCAATATTTTTTTTAGAATTATCAAATCAACTTATTTTATCTCTGCTACCTCTGTTACCTACCACAATCGAGAATCATCGCACAGGAATAAGTTGGGCGTCTCATAGAAACGAACCTATTCACGAAAATTCGGGTTGATAGTAATTATTTTTATATCAAGAATCTGTATTCCTACTTTTAAGAGTAGGCCCGGGATAACGTACCACATAATTTGTAGGACAATGTTACTGTTAAATTATATATATATTAGCGGAGTGAATAAAAAAAAATCAACTGGTTAGTAATCATTTTTGATGACCTCGTTATCGATACATGTTGGGAGGAGGGGGACTCTTTGACCAAACCATACATTTTGTAGGACATATTTTTTTTCTTATAACTTAGATATTTATCATAAGATTTAACATACAAAAGTTCAGTTAGTAATATTTTTTTTAGAATTATCAAATCAACATATTTTATCTCTGCTACCTCTGTTACCTACCACAATCGATATCGTACAGGAAAAAGTTGGGCGTCTCATCGAAACCAAGCTACTCACGGAAAATCAGCATGATAGTAATCAAGTGCAAAAAACAGCCAGGGATCCTGGACTAAAAGCAACAGTAGACCTACTCTCTTTCTCTAAAACGAAGTTCATAAATTTTCGTTTTCTTAAATTTCTTGAGTACACGGAACTATTCTAATTAATCTTTGAATAAGTACAATACGTCCGAACGGCTGTTTCCTCGTGGTCATACTAATTTGTCACACCAGTATGACCACGAGGATATAAATGTCCTCGTAGTCATACTATCATTTTGACACCCCCTGTAGAAAAAATAAGGAAAGTAAAATCAGAACTAAGAATAAAAATACTTTTATCGTAATTTTTCTAGAAAAAAACCTATACAAATTTCTCCATGTATGAGTTCCATTTGACAATTTGTAATGAAATCATCACGATCAATATATTCCTGGCGTCTTTTTTTTGCTTCTTCCCTTATATCATTTTCTCTTTCACTTAAAACGTTAAGCAAACGCAGTATTGATACCGGAGTTCGCTTTTTCATTTCTTTATTTAGTTGGGAGTGCCAACTTTCCACCACATTATTAGTTCTGTGGCGTTCACCATATACCTACGGACCATTGTCTCTTAGAACATGTGTTAAACCAGGTGGTATTCATGTATTTCAGGAACTTTGTTAATTTCTCAGTCCGAGGACAGTTGCTTTTTATGTACGCTATTCCATCTTCTATTTGTGTTTCCGGCAACAAAGGCAACGCGGTACATAGTCCCACAATTCGTTTTTCAACTTTGGAATTAAATTTTAGATCTTTTGCCCTTTTCCACAAACATTTTGTAAAGTGATAATAACATTTTTTTATTTGTACTTTAGGAAATACTTGCAATAATGCATTAGAAACAGCCATTTCAAAATCTAGGTGCACTTTTTTGGGTGACCATCCCGTAATTTGTGATTTTATCATCTCAAATAAAGCCCTATATGTCTCTTGTCTTTTGTTCGACATTAACACGTAAATTAGAGGTACGACATTGGTTTCCATTGATGATTTACTGATATCTCCATGTATGGAATAAAATTGTTCAAAAGGCCTAGGGCAACTTTTGAATGTTCCATCCATAAAAAAATCATCTACATTAAGAATCAGTCTTCGGGCTTCTTGGGAAGCGAATGCTATGATTCGACAATTTAACTCATGATAGTCTGCCAGAATATAACTTTCGAACTTTTCAGGAATAAATACATCATCAGTATATTTAAAACATGATCTATTCCTTTGTGCGTATAAAGATGTTTTTACACTTTGTAGCGTAGGTAATGGCTTAATGAAATGTGCACCTTTATTTTTTAAAGTTTTTATGCCTAAATTATAAATTTGGGGAATCGGAGTATCGGTAAGTCGGGCTTGCTCTTTCATGTTATCCACTGAAACATCTATATCATTTTTAGTGAAGTCAGGCATGCAGGTATGAACTGTCGATTTCAACGCATGGTTACCCTAAAAATTTAAATTAATTGATGCATTTTTCAGTGTTGTAAATGCACAAGGAAGATGATAATTTATTTAAGCTAAATAAAGGAAGATATAATTTCGCCCGCGTGGAATTTTATTGCCTAAACTTTTTTTCGTGCGTAGGTAATTCCTCTCGGATGCCAGCCCTGCTGGCCTTCGGGAGCGATTATGTAGCACTCGAAAACACTGAACCGGCACACCGTCTCAGGTCTTCAAATCCCGGGCTCCTGGCTGACCCTGGGCCCTTATGGTTAATTTTTTTTGAAAATATAAGCCTATGTTATTCAGTGAATATGGCGAAAAAAATTTTGATATCGGTCAAGTACTTTCGGGGCCTATTCAATGCAAACAAACAAACAAATCTTTCCTCTTTATAATATTAGTGTAGATAGACTTACTTTAATAGTAACTGAACCCCGGCACTTATCTTTCCTCACTTGACTACAGTTCCAAATCGAACTTCCATTTTTATAAGAACGCTGTTTGTAATGTTGGCGGCCGTTATATAACAATACTTGTCCCCGTTTTCTTTTTAAAAATACTAATTCTTCCATTGTAGAACAACACAATTTCGATGGTGACAGTTTAATTATACTGACAGTTTAATTATTTGCTCTATTGCCTATTCTGTTTTATTCTTAATGAGTGAAATATGCGGTCATACGCGGAAAAGTTTCTATACCAATGTATAGGTATACTTATACAGGAGGAAGTAAACCCATTTTTCTAATAGATTAGGTTTTAGTATGACTACGAGGACATTTATATCCTCGTGGTCATACTGGTGTGACAAACTAGTATGACCACGAGGAAACGGCCGTCCGAACCCATAGACGATTTTCAGACACGATTGGATTGAATTTATGCTGCTGACTATATATCGCCACCTCATTTTTAATCGAAACTTCGTTTTCATAGAATTAGAGTAGGCCTCCAGAGCATGTAGGTATATCATGTACATAGAGTAAGAACAAATGATGCCTACTCACTCAGAGCATAAATAGATAAAAGCTAGGGTGCCACAAGGTAATATGCTAGGCCTAATCTTATATCTGTTAAATATCTAATCATTCTAGAACTGGAAAACAACGTTGCAGAGGAAACCGCTATTATGGCTACCTATGGTCGAATCGTAAGGAAGCAGTAGATAAAGTAGAGGTAAGTAGGTACCTACTTACAAAAAGCTCTTTCATGCTGGGGTCCAGAAATGGAAGATAAAATGAAAATTTTGAAATAGGACAAACAAAAGGTGTTTCAGTCAAGGGGGTGGGGAGGGATTTAATAATAAATGTTACCGACGATCCATCGTTAGGTTAGGGGGATAATTTGGATTTACACTTTTTGTAAACAGTCGTAAAGTTCGAAGATTGACGATGACATTTTTGCCTACCTACATAATAAATTTGGTGGATTAAACTAATGTTATTATTAATTTAATTTAATAAATTTTCATGTAGGTCTTAGGTAGGTACACCAGGAGTAGAGCGCTAAAAATGCAAGCATTTTATAACGGCTAACTTTTTGATATTACGTCACATCAGCGGAGTAGGTAAGTTGTATTCATTGATACCTACCTATCGCTCGAGCTGCACGTGCTATCGAATGCGTGATATGAAATTTGGTAAAGAATATTATCAGAATCACAACAATCAGTCAGTCAGTATACCTAACTCTGTAACAGATGCTGCCAGTAGCCGATAAAAAGTCCTTTAGGTACGTCAAACGCTATGGAATCCAGCTGATTGAACGAAAGGGTATTTCTTTACTCCACTAATGTGACGTATTAACAAAAAATCTGCCTTTAAAAAATGCTTGCACTTCGGCGCTTGCCTCTTGGACTATTAGATAGATAAATATGAATGGTAACCCAAAACTCGAGAACGGCTGTAGGTACCTGCTAATTCCGCTGTTGTTAGGAATAACGTCTAACACTATGTCGACTTGTTGCGGTCTGTAGGTATCTCGTTATTGAGAGCACCCTAGCAATACATTTATCATATATTATTAAATTTAGTTACTTTTTTTTTTTTAAAGACTACTAAGCATTAAGGTACAAGCCCTGTGTTTCGGGGGACTTTACAAACATACAAGTCACGAACACAAAGTACACCCAGACCCGGAACAACAATTTGTGGATCACACAAAGTGGTGTCCCGTGTGGAAATCGAACCCACGACCTCTTGCGTAGCAGTCGGACACACTCCCATCCAAGGGCGTCGCCAGCCGATGGCGCAGGGGGGGGCAAGTTGACTTTACCTACTACAATTTATACTTTTCTCATTCTCTATGAATGAGAAAAGTAGGTGTGAATTGTAGGTAAAGTCGACAGCACATGAAGCTTTTCACTTGTACTACGAGCCTTACATCTACAGCGATTGTAATAACAACAGTATCTTAGTACTATATACATATATATTCTGTGACAGTACAGAGTCCAATGTGTGAAGCTACACGAGCACGAGCTCTTGACTATGCAATAAAAAAACTTGTAAATAAGTTATAATAACATTTATTAGAAAAATAGAATAAAAAGGAGTTTGAATTTGAATAAGTGTACAGCGTACAGCGTATTTTTTTTTAAATTACCAGATTTTAATATTATAGTGGTCGTTGTTTGTTTATATTAGGTTAATTAAAACATAATTTTCGGGGATTCATTGTAAACTTCTCGACCACTTTATTATTAAAATCTTGTAAGTTTCCATGTATAAGTTTTCGGTGCACACTCATCATGGCCAAACCATTGAGGCGATTTTCACTCATAGTGCTTCTTAGCCAGGTTTTTAGTCT
Organism: Herminia tarsipennalis; assembly: GCA_945859575.2. Classification (NCBI taxonomy): domain Eukaryota; kingdom Metazoa; phylum Arthropoda; class Insecta; order Lepidoptera; family Erebidae; genus Herminia; species Herminia tarsipennalis. The sequence continues at coordinate 21,932,663 of OX243834.2, read as the reverse complement.
CCTGAGGCTGCTAAACGATCGCTCTACCGTACACGTCGTGCATGGAAGAGCGATCAAAATTTTCAACGCTTTTTCCGTGTCGGGAAAGAAGGTTTTTGCTTCTTTTAGGATATCAACAACGGTTTGATCTGTTGAGTTTGGTTTATTATGCCAGAATTGCTGCCAAAGCTCGACTTCAATTTTTATGTTTGGTAAATTATAAAACTGAGCGATAGTTTCACAAGTTTCTGTGAGATTTTCGATTGACATCGTTTGCATTTGTGCGGGGTGTAATTTAGATAAAGCAAATGATGGAGTATTTTCTTCAGCAAAGCGTGTTTCAAGCGATGTAATAACGGAGTCCAAGTATGGTATTATCAATGATCTTTTCCAGAATTCTGAAGGGCTTTCTGCTGGGTGATTGCTTCGATGACGTTGTTTCCCAACAATGCGCGGCATTGAAGTGATATCCTCCTCCAGGCCGACTTTCTCCGCAACAACAGTAGCATCCTTTATGATTTCATCTGTGACTCTTTCGGGATTATCACGGTGGCTCTTAAGCAATTGCAAAATGCGTTTGACGTGTTGCGAGGCCTTAACCACATCCAAAGCTATGGATTGGAGTGCGTTGACAACAGGTTCCAACAAAGCAGAGTATTTAGCTATCAAAGTAATACAAAGTATAAACGAAATTTTGAAAGCAGCCGCATGAAGTTGAAAGGCGTTTTTTCGAGTCGCACTGTTTCCTTCACGCGATAAGTTTTCTAAGGCTTCCAATATAACAGGAAAATTCTCCTTAAATACATACATACATATCAACCCATATGATGGCCCACTGCTGGGCACGGGTCTCCCCAGTAGATCCTGGGGGTAATTGCCATAATCGCCACGCTTGGCGAGCGGGTTGGCGATCGCAGTAAGGCTTTAAGTACGCAGAGGACGCTGCTGCCCGTCCTCCGGAGTGAAATCCCTTAGTCGCCTTGACGACACCCACGGGAAGAGATGGGGTGGTACTATTCTTAAGCCGGCACCACACGGCACCTCCTTAAATACTCTGATAGTTTTATGTTTCTCACTCCATCTTGTTTCGCAGAGCCTGGCAATATTAGGTACCAATTTTCTTCTCAAAACAGATTCCCGAAAAAAATTAATAATATCTTTAGTGGTTCCCATGGTGTTTCGAATTTCAGGAAGAATATTGAGATCATTTATTACCAGATTCAGTTTATGGGACGAGCAATGAAAGAACAATGCTTTGGTATATTTTTTGCGCAGGATCGCTTGTACTCCACCGTCTTTTCCGGACATCGTCGAACAACCGTCAAATCCAAAACCAACGCATTTATCAGCAGGATTAAGGTCTTCTTTTGTCAGAAACTCATCGATGCAATATGCAATAGATTTCGCATCCAGACCTTTCAGCTCAACAAATCCGACGAACATTTCTTGGACCTCATTGGCTTCCTCGTCAAAATATCGCAGCCCAATCGATAATTGTTCAGTACCGGAAATATCAGCTGTTTCGTCTGCTAACACACTATAAGCTTCTGCTTCTTTTACTTTTTTCACAATGTCTGCCTTAATAACATCTCCACAAATTGCGATAATTTCATTTTGAATATCAATCGATCGATAGCTTGCATTCTTTTTCCCATGCTCAATGTGTTTCTTCAAAACTAAATCTCCCGCGTCAATTCGTAGCTTGTATAAGTCCTCGAGAATACCTTCGCCATAATGTTTTCCTCTCAGAGCTAAGTCGTGCGACCCGCAAAACGTAATGCAGGAAATAATAGATGTTATAATTTTTCGGTTTTCTTCAATAATGCCTTGGGAGTATTTGTTGAGTTGTAAATCTACAGGCACACTTCCAAGAAATGATTTAGCGGCTTCCAGTGCCATCTTATGGAAGTGGGTTTCCATGTGCTTTTTGCAATGCTCGTGAATATCTTTGAACTTACAAAACGGCCTTATGATAAATGACCCTAATACGCCTCTAAAAGAATTTGGATTTGGCGGGAACAACGTACAATATTTACAAAAGGCTCCTTTTTGGTGCCTGGAATAGGCCAACCATGGAGAGTACGTTTCCAACCATGAATACTTGAATTTCCTCTTTAAATGTTTAGCGTCTTCCGCAAAGTCATACGTCGCAGACGGAGACCAAGTGTTGTCAAGCAATTCTTTCTTCATTTCAGTCGATAACATTGATGCTTGTCCAATAAATTTACCGATGTCATTTTCGTTGCAGTCATTTATCGAAGAGTCGGGAACTAAGTCCGGTTCTTTGGATGTGCTAGGTCTCTTCAGGTCACCCACGGAATCATCGCTGTCACTGCTTGCTCCTTCAGGTTTCTTTCTTTTTAAAACTGCAAAACAAAATATTTGAAATAGCTACAACTTCTTCTGGTCCGCAATTCACATTGAAAGCATAAATGCGCTTCAAGACGGCGGCAGGCTCGAGCCCGCGCAAGGACGAGCGTCAACGATATTTTTTATATCAACAGTCCTAGCTATTTCGGGCGGTTTAACCGCCGCGGCTATGCTTGCGCGGTCTCGGGCATCCTCGCTCGAGCACTCTAGAGCGGGCGCGACGACACGCACGCGCCGGAGTCTCAAGCATACGCGAGCCGACTGTGCCGAATCGGCACTGCCGATATTCATTCATACAATTTTCTACTTTAAGCTATGGTAATACGGTCCTATTTTCGATTGAGCCATTAAATTGAGCAATTTTCCTTTTGGTTTAAACTGACGACCCTTAAGAATCGGATATCGTGCCTAGAAACGGATTTTTTGCGATTTTAAAAACCGATGCAAAATCAGCATTTATAATCAAATCAATTGACGTTATTTTACGGACGGAAAATACGAAAGCTAAACGCAAGTGATACTCACCAAAAAACTTTCTGATGTCCATATTGATTATGTGGTCACAGCAACTATTTAGATGTGATAATAGCGCACAAAACAAACGTAAAAGCGGGCAGTGGCAACGCTAACGCACGAATAAATGACAGACAGACGCTAAAACAAAGGCGGCTGTGCGGAGGGCGCGAGCGCCGCGCGGTTACATGTTGCTTGCCCACTCCCCCTCTCCCGCTTCAACGATAGAGTAGAGCAGAGCGTAGTTGAGCGTACGGAATATTAGGAGTGGAATTGGTGAATTCATTCGAGTTTCGACGTACGGGAATGATTGTTCAAGGCTTGAACTTCAAGCAAATTAACTCAAAGACTTAGGACTTTGGTTGCATTATATTTGGCAACTTTTTTAGAATCTCTAGGGGGGGGGCAGCTGCCCCTCCCTGCCCCCCCTTGGCGACGCCCTTGCTCCCATCGCGCCACAGAAGCAGTCGACTTAGGTAGGTACTACATCACAGTAACTAACTATATAACCTATCTAAGTTCAAATCATTAGATAGTGAACAGGTTTACGTACGTATAGGTACTTATCTACCATTTAGCTATTTGCTTTCTGTCATTTATTATGTTCAATTACTACTGATGATGACCTGCCATTAGGTAGGTCCCTACTTATAATATTCTACGATGCACCGTGGTTGCGGTACCTAATAGTGCACATTGATTGTTTGACAAATATGAGCACGTTTTTAAATTGTACTAAATAAGTAGGTAGATTATAATCATTGTTAAGGCGTATGACCATGGAGATAGAATGCGTATGGCAGTTCTTTGATGTTATTGGTAATTAGGAGAGTTCAATTGTCTTAAATTTCAGATGCGATGCCGTATCGTCGTAAAAGATGGTAGGTAATTGGATGTGTTGTGCAGTTGTGCTGGATACACATTATTTCTTATCAAGGATTGAAAAGCTTGGATCAACTTATTATTCTGTTCTGAAGGCTCACCTTACCCTTAACAAACCTTTTAACTGCACACTGTCATGAATTCGATCGATGTTCGTAGTCGATGCAGTTGTTAGACGGACGCACAAGACCATGGACTTGATTAACTTTATCGTAACTTATTTTGTCACCAAGCATCTGCACACTATGACTGCTTTCATTTGCTGGCCGCCAGGTAATTATATCTACCTACAAATATATTGAATAAAATAAAAAATAATAAAATACTTATTTATCTTGCGGCAACTCACATAACGTCTTCTAATCTCAGTGGCGGATACAGAAAAACCACAAGGAAGAGAGCTAACGGTATCAGGATACCTACCTGTGATAGTTTTCCTTTTAATTTCACTATACATATACTACTACCGTGATTTTTTTCACGAACCCAATCAAATAGTTAGTATAGTTCCGCTGGCCATATGTGGTCTTCATCATCAGTTCCATTTCACACTCAATTGTGCTTTTAAGAGTAAATGCACGAATTACAACAAAATATACCTAAATTACTATAGGTGTGTCTTTAAAATTTGAAGAGTTCCCTCGATTTCTCCAAGATCTCATAATCAGATCCAAACTTTGATGACAATGGACTCTCAAACACAAAAACAATTATTCAAATCGGTCCAGCCGTCCGTCTGGGAGTAATCAGGTAACAAACATTAAAAAAAATATACAGTCGAATTGAGAACCTTGTCTTTTTTGAAGTCGGTTGAAAAGTAGCCTATGCTATATCAGATCCTATATCAGTTCCGTTAAGCCGCTCTAGCGTGGTTGAGTAACAAACATCCATTCCTCAAAACTCTTGCATTTATAAATATTGTACGATACGATAGGTACACAAATTTTATCACCCAGATCTGTACCTACCTTTCCTGTCATACTTACTTTTAACAGATCAGGTAGCTGAGCTATGGCGTGTCGCCAGCCAAAACGGAGTAAGACTAACAGTGTACAAGGACCTGCGGCGTCCTCCGAGGATGGTCCCGTACGACCTACACCGCGAGGCTATGCTGGTGGACGTGGAATGTCCTGACGCTGAATACCTTATGGAGAACGTAATGTTTCATTCTATAAATAGCTCGTATAAGTAGAACAATTAATCTTTAGATTCACTTGAAAGTCGAAGGAGCAGGAAATTCTAGAAGTATTACAACATATAGGTAAACGTTAGCAGTTAGATACCTAGTTTTGCTTTTCATCCGTAGCAAATCGTTATGACATTTTGCAGAGAAAAGGTTCATGCAGTTAGTATGTTTGTTTACTTCTTTTAGCTTTACCTATTTCTATTATAGATTCGTAAAAGCATATTTTATATATTGTTGTTTAGTTGTTTACCTATTCTGACTTCATAATTTTTCAGGCATCTTTTTCCCGAGCCTTCAACTACCGTCACGCGTGGCTCCTTCTTCACCACTCCGAGTACAACAGAAGCATTATTGACGACACGCTAGATGGCTACGATATCCTTCCAGACGCCGACGTCGTGTGGTCCACTCCTGACAAGCTAGTGGACGTATACAGGTTGAAAACTCAGCAGCCCTACCTCTTGACTGATCTGGGATTAAATCGGTCTAGTGTTTGGCAAGAGTTCGTGTCAGTATGGGGAGCCCTGCGTGCGCCTGTCACCCGGAGAAAAAATCTGAGGCGTATTGTTATAGTTGGCGCAACTGTGGTAAGTACCCATCTATATAAGGGTACTAGAACCTGTATATATTAGGGTTATGTTGCCCAAATGGCAAAAACGAAACCCATATAATTTCTTCATGTCCATCTGTCTGTCTGTCTGCCTGTCCGTCCGTATGCCACTTTACTAAAAAACTACACAATAAATATTTATTAAATTTGGTGAAAAGATGTCTTGTAGTAGCCGCTACTGAGTTTGATAACTAAATAATAAAAATATATATTTTTATATGGGGGCACTCCATACATGTAATAGAAACTCATTTTTTTTCTGCAATCATCAACGTGTAGCACCTCATTCGACAGGTCCTTCAAAAACATTTTAAGGTTTCTAATAAACTTTTTTGATTGCGTCAATATTTTTGAAAATAATCGCTCCGAAAGTTGCATAAACGTGTCTTTAGAGCCCCCAACTTGACTTTAGAGCCGTGTGACTAAAAAATATGAAAAAAAATACAAAGGTAGCGCATAATAAATACTTTAAACTAAAATTGTTTTGGACATAATCGGATATACTGTCATTGAGTTATTGCCGGGAAACTGCATTTCTCAACAAAAGCTAAAACATACGCTCTTCTGCTGATGCAATTATTCAAAGCTACACTGAGCACAGGGCAATTTTGCTGTTTAGAACAGGAAAATTTTAATACCGCATTAAGAAAAAGGAAACATGACAATTAATGTTCCTACAAACTTCAATTACCGGATTTTCGTGCTGAAATAATGGGTTACTTAGAGGAATCCGGCAAAAAAAAAAATTGGAACACCTTCATGTGTGTGTAGAAATGTCTGAAATTGAAACTGAGATCCAAGAAACAAGAAAAAATATAATTAAACAAGAAATACAAATAAATAAACAAAAACGAATAATCAAAACTTAGAACTAAAATTTAAAACCATGGAAAATGAAATATCAAAACCCAATACAAATTTGGATAAAACATTCAAAACAATTTGAATTACAACCATAAAACCGTAAATTAAAAAGTAAGTAAAAAGGTGATAAACAACCAAAAAAAAAATGTGGAATCTAATTAATCTAATTATGTAAAAAGGTGATAAACAACTAAAAAAAATGTGGAATCTAATTAACTCATTCGCTCTTAATAAAAACAAAGATAGTAGTAGGTATACCTATGAAACTTGTGACAGGAAATATGTCAATGTTTTAATGACTTCTACAGAAACAACCATGGAAAAGGTTCCATGGTCGTTTCTGAAGAACAGACAAAATTCCCATTAATTATACACAGATACACAAAAAGTTCAAGGTATGTTCAACAACATATTTAAATTGTTATGATTAAATGTGTGTTCACATTACACACATTTAATCTTTAATCCGACCTGAACCCACTCCTAACACAAGCAATAGAGCTTAGTTGGAGGGGTTAACAGGATTACTAGTAATGTGGAACCACATTCCCAAATTGCTAGTTATCTTTTTTGTAAAATAAAAGAAAAAAATATATAGCTTAAAAATTGCAAAAGCGGAAGTAAAACCGAGCCCAGTAATTACAGAGCAATATCTGTTCAAAATTCAAAATTCTTTATTCACTTATAGCAAAACAACTCTTGTGATACGTCGGGGTTCTACATGTACATGTAATGCCAAGTTCGCAAACAATAGGTAAAGCCAGAGTTAAGAACCTGGCAATAAGTACTCGCGGCCACTTTTTTCAAATTGCCAATTTTACAATGTTTGAATGTTTATAAACTTGATATGGGGGTAAGGTGCTGCGACTAATATACTATACACCATGTTAAAGGACTGATGCAAATTGTATTATCAAACAGTGGTTTTACCTGGTCATTTATACTCAGCTCAACAATTACCTAACCGAAATAGGTTTCTTCTTCCCGCAGCAATATGGCTTTCGCCTAAACTCCAACACTCTAAACGCAACTACTGATTTAGTCAATAAAAATAAGGTCGCGATTGACAAAAAAGAGATAGCATTAGGTATATTTATAGATGTCAAAAAAGCGTTCGACACAAATAGCCACAACACCCTACTAAACAAACTTAAAGACGTGGGAATTGCAGGATCAGTATTTAAAGTTGTGGAGTCATATTTAAACAATCATGTGCAAATAGTTAAGCTTAAAAATACTCAAAGTAATCCCGCCAAACTCCCCTACGGAATCCCACATCCCTGTCTTACCTATTAACGTGTTGATCCAATTCGGTTCACTTACATCATTTTTTTTTCAATTTAATGGTTAAAAAAAGGTAATCTAAAATAATACTTATTTCTTAGACAGACGCCCCCATTTTGAATGGCCAGGAATATATTTACACACTGTATAAGCAAATGCATTCGTTTCAGATATCTTTTCCGGAATATTTCCACAGCTGGTCAGATTTGACCACGCGCCAACTCGACACCTTTCCCAAGCTTTCGTACGAACTCATGCTGCTTCTTGCTGACGACTTAAACTTCCAGTTAGTACTTTATGATTAGATATATACAAGGTGTAACTGAAAGGTGCGGTCATATTCAAGGGTTGGTATGTGCCTATGATACTTAGTGCACATACCTAATTTTATCAAATTCGGAGTACCCTAAAAAAATATTTATATTTTTTTCATTTGTTTACTTATGAATGAAAAAGTTATTAATTAAGAAAAGTATGACTTAAAAAGTTCTATGCCATAATAATCCAATCGAATTTTGTACCAGGGGTGGTATAATTCCCATGCAATACACCTTTCACTACTGAATTATGACATAAATAATATATCTATGTAATAATAATGCAACCAGCAACGGCACCATGGCAGGTGCATTACGCTGCTGAAATTTGACCACACCTTTTTGTTACACCCTGTATAACATGATCGTATCCAGGATCATTTTTTGGGAGGGTTTTCGTTATTTCGAGGTAGAAAGCGGGGGTGGGGGCAAATGTGTACTGTGTAGGTACCTTTTGCAATTTCGGGGAGAGTTTCAACCCCCAAATCACCCTCCTGAGTAGAGCATTCTTGCCTGGATTTTTGTTGTGCAGGTATCACTGTTGATCTGCGATTGATTTATTGGTAGTGGAATGTGGTAGGTGGGGGGGGGGGGGTTATTTATATAATTCGTAAGCATTATTTTAATCATTTTTAACTTCCCCCTCCTTATTTCCCTCAATGTAACGTAAAAATCGTTTTTGTTGAACGACAGGAGAGTGGATGAGGGTGGTGCATTTCACTTCATTCAACACGCGTTTGATCTACAATAGGTATTTTAACAAATATTGCTGACGTAACAGAACAAATCCGCTAAAGAAGTTCCTGAGATTATTGATTTTAAATAAATAAACAAACAAACTCTTCAGCTTTAAAATATTAGTAAAGATAAGTCATCATTTCTGCCTTTTGACTGGCCTGTTGGTCTAGTTGGCCGGAGGTCGTGGGTTCGATCCCCACCCAGGATAAAACTTTGTGTGACGAGCACGATGGTTTATTCTGTGTCTGGGTGTTATTTATGTATTTAGAAATATATAAGTATGTTTATCAGTTGTATGGTTTTCAAAGTACAAGCTCTGATAGCGTTGTGTGAGTTGTCCCAAGACATTATTGTATTATTATTATCTGTTCCCTTACGTAGTTACGTTTCCGCGTTTCTAGTTTGGCTTTGCGTCAATTGGACGTTTACGGTGTGGCACATCCGAACGGGTCATTCGATGGTTTGGCTGGCATGCTGCAACGCCGCGAGTTGGAGGTGGGGATCTCTTCCATCTTCATGAGGCAAGATAGGATGGAGGTTCTGCACTACTTCTCCGAGACAATGGCACTCACGTAACTGCCTATCTATACCATTATTATATAAATATACTAGCTGACCAACAACAATAACATTTTTTTATTGCTGTTCGGCTCCTGTCGATCATAGCGTGATGTTATATAGCCTATAGTGTTCCTCGATAAAAATATTTTTTCGATTTGAACCAGTAGTTTTGAGATTATCGTGTTCAAACAAACAAACAAACAAACTCTTCAGCTTTATAATATTAGTATAGATTTGTTGGTATTATTAGCCTTATAACGTAAGGTGCGAGATTTAGCAAATTTTGACACTTGTGTTTGCACATAAACTTTTGCCCTATATGTACTTGTAATTAGGTACTCCTGCGAAGTTGACTAGTCTCTGATTAGAATGGCCTCCGTAACCGCCGTAACCGGTTGGGAAACCATCATTATCATTTATTTTGCCAAATTTCAGAAGATCAGAAAAAATATTTATCTCCCTCGTCTCTGTTCTGGCTAGAAAAAGAATTCGTAAAGGGGCGTCTAAACGGGCCATTTTTCACGGCAATCTGTGGCGGCAATGCTGTTGCCGGCAACATTGCTAGCAATACTGGCAAGACCGTAATATTGACGTAATGTTCCGACCATATGGCAATACATGTTTTGTATGGCCACCAATATTGGTCAATATTGATTTGATAGGTTGCCGGGCGATCGCTGAGCGATAGATTTTCCGCATTATGGCATGAGTTATCCTTGTCTACGCGACATGAAGTTTGCTGTGGGTGACGCCGCGCCGTGACTTATTGCTAAATTCTGTGTTGTCAGGTGTCATGTTGTTTTAGGTTATTTGTAAAAGATTTTAGTCGTCTTTGATAGGTACTGAAAAATGAAGTCGACTAAGAACACTGACCTCTATAGTCGTAATATTTAAAGTGAACTGCCAATGGTCTCCAATGAGCAGTACCTATGAACTGAATCGACCACCGATGATACCAGTACTTACACGAAATTGCGGAGCGGCGATGGGAATAGTTCCAACATCAAATTATTTGTACTACTGCCACTTACAGTGATGTAACATCGTGCGAACATTTGAACGAAAATGAATAGATACTGTGCACCTTGACCTTACCCATATACTTACAGCATAAAGCAACGACATCGATATGTGAAGCGCAAATTCTAAACAACTGAATCACATCAAGCACTGCCTGGAAATTGTAAAAACCCTACAAGAGGCGTTGAATGTGAGAGCAGAAGCCCACGAAAGCCATCATTAGGTACACCATGTATGCAATTTTATTACTTGGTGGCTTATTCATAGGACTGTGTGGCACCCTCAAGGTCAAGCAATGTCTCCACAACCACACACAACAGAGGAGCGCGGCGAGTCCACATCAGATCGCACTCAAGCAATAGAATTGTTGTCGTGTACTGCTGGACACCAAGTCGACAGTGAGAGAGTCAGAAGTGAGTTAACCCATCGTCAATCATTGCCATCAATGATAACATTTACAATTCACGAACCTATGTAATGAGAAAATAAAATAAAGATTACATTATTTCATTTAAATATATTTTCCTTTACATATTCCATAGTTTGTGTTTATCTTAAGTTATAACTTTATGCTGCATAGGTTAACCTAGCGCCTGTGCACTCTGTATATGTTTTTACTTTTTATACAATAACTTTTCCAGTACAATAAACACAACATATTTTTTCTCATATACATTACAATTTTCTGAACATGGTTCTTACCACATTTACCAAATTCTGGAAAAAGCTTGAAAATAAATAAAAAGGCAAAATAATTTAGGATCAAATGTTTTATTAGTTAAAGTACACAGTTTGGTTTTTACATAAGAGTATTTTATCGAATATGTCATCCAAAAACTTAGCTGGGGTAGATATATCTCATCACATCTATGTACCCCCGCTCAAATACCATGTCAGTGTCAACATGGGCACAGCAACCTACAGTTATATTTCCAACAACTGCAGCAATAACCTGAGATAGCATCTATAGTATTGACAACATTTTAATAATAAATTAGTAAAATAAGTTCTGCTACCAATATGTCTGGACTTTACTCTCTTTCTAATTAAATACCTATAATTAGAGGGATAACATCTTTAAGGGCATCCTAGTCAATGATTCTACCATACAAACATGCATAAGTGATTACTACTCTGTATGAGGTCGCAATTCAAAGCTTAAAATCATCATATCATTTTGTTTTATCATAAACTAGGATTGTAAAAAACGATAATTGAAATATTTTCAATTACTGCTTTCTACAAGCCTAGTTTATGATAAAACGAATTGATATTAATTTTAAGCTCTCACTTACACTAGGGTGCTCTTAATTTCATTATTTACTTCTAATGTGTAGGTGCCATTTATTCATACATGCTCACTACATCTTTGCTTACCACATAGTATGACCGGGCTGTTGATATGTCCCAATTGCCAACTCAATCTAGAATATGACCATCATAACATACCGTAAATGGCTTTAACAAATTTTGATATTTATGTAAACTATGTCTTTAAAAAAAAAATAGTTGCTACTAGTTTGCAGATAAACATATCATGTTGCATCACAAATGATAATAGCAGGCTCGATTTCATTGAGCAGATAAGGATTTCCAGATAAGCTCTCAGGTATTATTCTGCTCCTCAAATCAACTTCTGCCACCATCGCCAGGTGCCATCTGCAGGCTCATGCACTCTCTTGCCTTAGACATATACCGTTCTAATGGCTTTCGGCTTATGACACAGACTACTTCTATGCAATTATCCAAGTAAATACTTAATGCAACACTTGCAGAAGGTACTTCATCACCTAATCTTCCCATTAATGTCCCTAGTACTGGAGGTGGTACAGGTAAGAGATACATTCTGAAAACAAGACAATATGATATTATTCCAAATTCAAATTGTTAACATGTCTGTTATCATCTTGCTAAATTATACCTATGCACATTTCTCGTAGCAGTCATTCAACATGTTGCGCAAACGTGTTTATGATCTGTAATAAAAACATTTATTACTTTTAATAGGTATATATAGAAACATTAGGAAGTTTGAGAATTGAAAGCTTGATAAAACGATACACAGTGAATGGTGCTTGCTATAAGTTTTATGAAATATGTACTACTTATTGTATTATCAAGTCCAAGAGATGAATTGAAAGTTTCAAAATCATGAATTGTGTGTGTAGGCAGCACAGCAGATTTGGATAACTATAATAAGTAGATATATATAATTATAAGTAATAAGTAGATATATATAATTATATGAAAATAAGTAGATATATATAATTATATAATTATAAGTAGATACTAAACGTCGTTGGTGACATCCAGCCACTAAGAACATTCACCATGGCTTCAGTTGCATCTAAAAACAAGCTCCGGCGCTGGTGCGTAAGTCATAACGAACCATTCTCGGTAGAGAGTACTTTTAATTTATGAATAAAAGTAAAAATCTTATTATATAATTTTGACAGTTATTTGTTGTTTTATTGTAAGCTTCGGTGTTGCCAGTCATATCATAACATAATAAAGATTTTGAATTTGTGTATCGATTCTCATCTACTGATTTTATTTTGTTATTAAATAAAGAATAAATTTACACTTGTATTTAGTTTTTTCTATTTTATTACAGTTCTATTGGATTATGTAGTAGATTTATGTAAAGAATTGTTCATATTTTTATGAAGGCAACAGAGATTATTAAAATCATTTTTTGGTAAATAATTTGTTATTAAAAATCGATTAATCGTAACATACTGGCATCTATTTAAGCAGCAGGTAGTTAATTGGTAGATATAGGAAGTTACAGGTGCTTTGAACTAGACTTGGGTTATGCTTTGTACTTTTTTCTGGTGAAGTTATGGTTGCTATTACACGGGGTTTCATGAGAATTAAGTTTACTTACTAGAAGCATTTGTGTATTTCAACATTGCAGCTGTCCAAGCACTAAGCACTTGTGCTGCAACACTCACTATATTTTTTTTTATTTTGTTGGGGATGACATGATACACATTCAATTTAGGCAGCGCTCTAGTGTGACCCAATTTGCAGTTTATGTTATAAATAAACTTGATGTCTTTCCATGTGCCAACATCTTTAGCTATCATAAAATATAAGTACTTAAGTTCTGTCCTGCTTTTTGATTTACCAAGACCAGGTCGAAAGGTGAGACCTTGGTCACACATAAGATCCAATGGCGACGATCCTGCTTCTCTTCCAATACATTATCTTTTATTATTTTACAAGCTCTACTGCTTGTACTTTTAATGAAGTAATAAGCCAAGCTATTACTTCATACTAACTGACTAACTAACTGTCACCAAGGAGAAATATCCCTATAATCATGAATACCAGAGTATGGTCACGATATTTTTGCGACCTTTCATTTTGAACCAACTCTACAAAGCCATTAATGATGTCCCTTGCTTCGATATGTGTTAAATGTGGGTTTCTAACATTTGGTTGGTATCTCATCAAACACTAAGTACATAATTATAATACTATATAATACACTAGCTGTCCCGCGCAACTTCGTATGCGTAATTTTTCCCCGTTTTTTAAACATTTCTCGTCGCTTCTCCGCTCCTATTAGTCGTAGCGCGATGTTATATATGGGCTATCCAACAAAAAAAGAACTTTTCAAATCGGACCAGTAGATCCTGAGATTAGCGCGTTTAAACAAACAAACAAACAAACTCTTCCGCTTTATAATATTAGTATAGATATGCAAGATGCATTATAATATTATATTTCTGAATAGTATGTAGTACCTAATATCTAGTTATTAATTTAATTAGTTATTTGCTGACGATAGTACGGTTACCGTAACATGTAATAATATTGACACTTATGAATTTGACATCAATAAATCATTAACATCTAAGCATAATTAAATGGCTTGATAATAATAATTTAAAAAATAATTTAAATAAAACTAATATTATGCATTTCGATCAAAGATCAGAAAGTCCATCTGACATTAAGCTAGTCTACAAAGATTCTATTATTTCCGAAACTGATACGACACGATTTCTTGGTCTAATAATTGACAAGAAATTAAATTTCAAACCTTTTGTAGATAGATTATGTAAAAAAATTAGTAGTTCTTCATACGCCCTATATAAACTCTCGCTCGTAATTAATACTAACACAATATTAACAACATATTATGGTCTCGTTTAATCGTCCCTGAGATTTGGTATTATCTTCTGGGGCAACTCGAAAATATATTTAAAACGCAAAAGCGCTGCATTCGCGCAATGTTTGGACTCCAAAATACAGATAGCTGCATACCAATGTTTAGAAAGCACAGAATTCTAACACTTCCATCATTATATATTATTGAAATAGCTCTATTTGTAACAAATAATCCTCATCTGTTTCCACGTCTGTGTGATAGAGTGATCCTTAATCGACGTGATAACGATAGACTCTGTTTACATCGATCTAAAACCACTCTATTGCACAATAGTGTCGTATGTATGGCGCCTATTATATACAATAAAATTCCAAAATGTTTTAAGATATTAAATTTAAATGCATTTAAGAGTAAATTAAAAAACTTGTTAGTCGAAAAATGCTATTATTCTGTCAAAGATTGTATTTTGTTTTTTATGTCTATTGATTCATATTATTACATTAATTGTTGCAGATTTTATTACCTAAGTTTTCTATTTTATTCATATTGTATTTTAAAATTATATTGTAATCTGAATTTTGTACACTGATATCGGTAAAACATGTTGATCCAATAATAACATAACACGTCTGTATCTACCTTACACATGTTTTTGCAAATAAATAAATTTTGTATTTATTTTGTATTTTGCAGCACCCTTACGGGGTCTATGTATGTTTATGGACTGCCTGTAACAACATCATGCAATAAATGATTAAATAAATAATTTCATATTTACTTCCTAGTTTTTTTAAAAACAAATTTGACTTGGACGAAACAAGAGAACAACAGAAACAAAGAGCATCAGAAAGTTTTCATATTTCTAGTCATAGTCAATATCAAAAATTTTCAGATGTCATTAGCGACAGTTCAACCAAAATAAATGTCATAGAGTTTGGCCATTGTTGCTGGGTTGTGTTGCCCGCTTAAGAGTCTGGGTCATGCGCCATACTATTGCCGACATATTGCCATACATTGCCTAACCATAGATTACTTGGCCATCAGTTACATTTTTGTGATGGTTGGGCAATAAGTTGCCAATAGTGCCGCCACAAATTGCCGTAAAAAATGGCCCGTTTAGACGCCCCTTAAGTTATGCATTAACATTAATTAAAACTGGCAGCGAAGCTACTATCGTATAGACCAGTATCGTAACATATAGTTCGTATCTATACTAATATTATAAAGCGGAAGAGTTTGTTTGTTTGATTGTTTGTTTGTTTGTTTGTTTGTTTAAACGCGCTAATCTCAGGATCTACTGGTCCGATTTGAAAAAATCTTTTTTTGTTGGATAGCCCATTTATCGAGGAAGGCTATATAACATTGCGCTACGACTAATAGGAGCGGAGAAGCGACGAGAAATGTTTCAAAAACGGGGAGAAATTACGCATACGAAGTTGCGCGGGACAGCTAGTTATATATAAATGTCCAAATATCTTTCAGATGCGCTTTCATATTTCGCCAACCGCCTCGATCTGCCGTGTCCAACGTGTTCCTGGCCCCATTCAGCACGGGCGTGTGGTGCGGTTGTGGGTTGGTGGCGCTGACTGCCGCCACGCTTCTCGTGCTGTTGAGGAGAGTGAAGGAGAGAACGCATCGGAAGTTTGGAGAACTGCTCGCACCCTTGACGTTCCCAGACACTTGTACCTTCGCGCTCGGATCATTATGTCAACAAGGTACAAAAGTTTCCGATCACCCTCGTATGATTCTGTTTTCTTTTTCTCTTCAGTCTCATGGTATAAAGAGGCTAGTCCTCTTTATACCATGAGACTGAAGAGAAAAAGAAAAGCCTAACCTAATTATGTGACAGAAATGGTAACGGTGGTTTCGGTTTATTTTATCACCCTCGTATGATTCTGTTTTCTTTTTCTCTTCAGTCTCATGGTATAAAGAGGCTAGTCCTCTTTATACCATGAGACTGAAGAGAAAAAGAAAAGCCTAACCTAATTATGTGACAGAAATGGTAACGGTGGTTTCGGTTTATTTTAATCTCCCCGGGTTTAAAACCGCCACGGAGAGGAGTTTATTGCGACGCAATGCGCTCTGCTATTTGATACAAAGTTTTAGATCTTATTTACAATTATTTGTGCGTATGTGTGTGAATGTGGTTATGTGTTATTGAGTTTTTTTAATGTGTTTACTATGTGTGTTAAGTGTGTCATGAAGGTGTTAGTGGCTGTTGGTGGTTTCAGGTTTGAAATGAGATATTTATGTCATACTGTCGGCCATATACATTACTTAGTAACTGCGAAACATCTAAAAGATGCTACGTTTATAAGACCAGGGTTACCCAAACTGGGTTCCATGGAACCTTTGGGTTTCGTAGATCAGTTACCGGGATTCTGCGTAAAAATATTTGATTAGAAATTTAGTAAAAAAGTCTTAATTACCAACAGAACAGCCCAGAAAGAAAAACAAGGACAAAACGAGAACACGTTGCATAATTTCAATGTGACCAGTTGTGATAATTCTTATTTGAAATAAGAACTTTCTTATCTGATAATTGCATCCTGCCCCCCCCCCCCTCCGTCAAAGAATACTAACTATTACTACGTAAGTACCTCCGTCATGAGCTTGGGGTTCCATAAAATAAATATATGTATTTGGTGGGTGTTCCACTATGTTAAGATTATTTTATACATAATTACTATAGATACATACATCGATTGATACTAGTGTTACTAATCACCAGGGTTTTACATAACGCCGGCAGTGACGTCGGTGCGCCTGGTTATGTTTAGCACGTTGCTGTCGTCGCTATTCATGTTCACGGCGTACTCCGCCAAGATCGTGACCTTACTGCAGACTCCTAGTGACGCGCTGCGGACGGTCGACGATCTTACCAGATCACCAATGACACTGGGCGTGCAACAAACTACATACAAGAAAGTTTATTTTACCGTAAGTTGTCCTCCATGAAATAGTAGTCTTTGTGTTTTATTCGGCACCAACTTCAAAATGTTTAATTTGTTTTTGTTATTCTAGGTGTATTATTTATTGCTTTTTAGTTGCCTTATAGGTATTACTTTTGAAGTGGGTAATATTTTTTTGTTAAAAAGTTTTTATTTCTCACTTTTTAGTGGTTTGGTTTGCAATTTACTTAAGTTACAATAGGCTTATGTCAACTGCTCAAATCCTTTTACAAAATATTGCTTGCCCCGATGCAGGGCCGTTAATTGATGAGGAGTTCACGTCAGCTCTATTACATTGTGTAATAGTAGGTAGTATAACAAGAATAAAGTGCTAATCAATACCTACCATATTAAAGTAACTAAATCGGTCTGCTCATCATGTGTGGTCTTCATCATCAGTTCCACTTCACCAATTGGTGCTTTTTAAGAGTAAATGCTCCAACCACTATGAAATATACCTAAATCACTGTAGGTTTGCCTTTAATATTTTAAGAGGTCCCTTGAATTCTCCAGGATCCCATCATCAGATCGTGATCTGATGACAATGGGACCAAATTGGAAGTATATCCATTCAAACACATTACGTAATCGGTGCACAAACATACAAAAAAAAAACAGTCGAATTTAGAACCTCGTCCTTTTTGAAGTCGGTTGAAAACACTACGTTTTAGACAGCATCTTCCATCGTCCGGCAAGTCCACGCGTCTAACTGTCAAAACCTTCTCATAATGGTAGATAAAGAGCTGCGCTTAGAAATGCATAGCGCGTGCTCGCGGACATTTTTGAGCGCACCGCCCATGCTGCGAAAACGAAACAAAACATAGTCAATAAGGACCCTGTTTAATTAGTTGTATATTATTTTCTAAGACCATAAAACCACATTATTTTAATGGTCATCGGCCAGGAAGCAGCGGACGTCTCGGCGCAGATGCTGTACAGGCGCAAGATTCTACCGCAAGGTGAACGTGCCTACATCCGTGTGGACGAGGGTATCGCACGGGTCAGGAACGGACTGTTTGCTTTCCAGGTCGGTCGTCTATTAAAGACCTAATGAACTTATTAAATACCGTGGTAGAGCCAACGCTTGTGGTTACTGTAGCATAGGCTAAAAAAGCTCGCTGTGGAATCTTATAGATATTATATTATGATACCAATTTATACTATTCCAAAAGATCAAAATTGCTACTGCACTCTGAAGGAGTATAAGGCTATAAATAGGTATCAAGAACACGTTAGATTGGAGAATAAATTATGTACTTAACTATATAGCTCTGCTGTCTGCATCCCTTACTGAATACTTAAATATAAGATTCAGCGCGTATTTAGTAATGTCTACAGGCTCTGTAAAACTAGGTGGAGCGCAGCTCCGGCTACGACGTGATCACGAGGACTTTCACGGAGCGAGAGAAATGTTCCCTCGACGAGATCGAGGCGTTTAAAATGCCCATGGTGGGCATCCCTATGCGAAAGTACTCGGGGTACAGGGAGCTGTTCGCTGTCAGGTACAATCAATATTTAGGCAACGGCTCAATTAACAGGCTAGACATTAGCCATCCAACTGTCTCTTACAACTTTCTTTTAACATAAAGTTACTTACAGCTAGTACCTAGGTATGTACTACGTAATTTATAACTAGTAGTTCGCTGTGGTATATTATTGTTACTATCTTCCCACACGGGTTCGTCCCGTTATATTTTTATAGCATATGTGTACCTACTAGCTAACCCTAGCAACTTCGTCTGCGTCAATATTCCGCGTTTTTACAATTCATGCATAAATATGTACTAAAACGCGATTTAATAAAAATAGCGATCTATTCTCATACCTACCATACTAATATACGAAAAAAACCGGCTAAGTGCGAGTGAGACTCGCGCACTGAGGATTCCGTACAAACTTATTGGTGTGTAAATAATTCGGGAATCTATTTAATTAAACTGAACTGTGTCAACCAGGTTGCAAAATGGTTACTCATCAGCTGTGGTTACCCAAACCATTTCAAGCCACGGTAATGTCCGACCCACATTGCTAGTACAAATCGCTAATAAAATAGAAATATATTCATGTATGATATTGCATGACAGGAGCTATGTACGATTTAAAAAAAAAACAGTTAAATCTAACATATTTTATTTCACATTTTTGATTTATTTAATATAAGACAACTCACACAAGATCATCTACGTTATACCCCCATCACCCCAAGATAAGGGCATGTCGAGATTTATTTAACCCCCTCCACCTCGGGACCCTTACGTAAAGGAATGGCCTAAGCCGGAGGTCGTGGGTTCGATACCCACCTAGAGTAAAACCTTGATGATGAGCTCGATGGCTTATTCTGTGCCTGGGTGTAATTTATCTATGATAGTTATGTACATATTTAGAAATATATATAAGAATTATAAAATTATATATACTACGCCTCTTAATCGCGTGAATAATTTAAGGTAAAATACCTTGTTTAGTACAGTCTACCCGTGACCACAGCCGTTGCAATACGGTCGAACGTCGGGCAATAAACAAGGTATTTTAACTTAAATTATTCACGCGATTAAGACCCGTAGTATATATAATTTAATAATGTGTACAAATCGCGAAAGTTTATCAACATTTATATATAAGTATATTTATCAGTTGTACCATAGTACAGGTTCTGCCTAGTTTGGGATCTGATGGCGTTGTGTGAGTTGTCCCAAGATATTATTATTATCATTAATGACTGTGTAGAATGCGCTGGCTGCGAGAGGTGGGCATGATGGCTCGAGTGCGCAGTCTGTGGTTGGTGTCGCGCCCGCGGTGCGAGGCCGACTCGGGCGGGTTTGTCAACATCGGCATCGTCGACATGCTGCCGGCTATACAGGTGATAAACTATGTAACAGCGTTGATTTTTTTTCTTTATTGATATTTTTTTGCAATGATTTTTGCCTACATATCTTCTGACATGCGACAGACATTTCCGACCGAGTCCCGCTTTAGTTTGCCGGCTTTTTAGGTGAGATCTATTTAGATGCGTTGTTAACAGTAGAGTCGTGTTTCTGATCCGGTCTGTTATTCTGACACCTAGGATGCTGCGCTAAACCTCTTAGGTGGACCTCTGCTAGGCCAGTAGGCAGTCCAAGACCAAGTTTACGTTGCGAACCATACGTGTGTTGATAAGGTATTGACTGCGGAAAATGTGATCTTATGACAGTTCTCAATCAATGTCACCCCGCGCGGATCCACCATTGGGGAAGATATTTCCATGGGCAGTTGTTGACTGTTAGTTATATTCTTTATAATTGCCTATAGGAAGGTTGTCCCATCTCAGATAGTTCTCAAATCTTGATTTAAAATCTAACCCTGAAATTAAGTATGTAGCTTAAAAGTAAAATACTCCTACGATATGTTAATAGCGCTGCAACGAAAATCTCTTCAAAGAATATTACTAACGTTTTTTGTGCAGGCGCTTGGTTTGGGTGCGTTGATGTCGATGCTGTTGCTTGGAGTCGAGCTAACGCTACACGTACTTGCAAAGAAGTGTCCAGAACGACGTCAACGGTCAGCGACGAAGGCCAGGCTCTCGAGAGAGTCAGAAGGTGGAAATAAATATTAGGTATCTATTAGATAATTACCAAGCCTCCCCCCAGACTTGACTGGAAGACCTTTTTTGGGGAATTTTGAGCTGACACTGTACTGGTATGTTTTACCAGGCACTAGCACTAGTGGCCCTTTTGGCGTTGGTGGCTGGTGTACCGATGGTGAATTAAATGCACCCATTGAATCACATGTTGCCCCCCCCCCTGAACAAAGTTCTGGATCCGTGCCTGTCTCCATCAGTTTTCTATTATTAACCTTACATTTTTAAACATTTTATAAAAATCATTGGCACTTTGAAAGGAGTGGCCGCGAGTTTTTATTGCCTTTTTCTTTTCTCCGGCTTTACCTATTGCTTTATGAACTTGGCATTAAATGTTACAATAGAAAGTACATGTAGAGATTAGGTAATTGCTTTTGCTTCATATGTAAATACTGAATTTGTTTTGATTTGATTTAAAATTCGACGAATGTCATTAAAGTCTGACAATTTTTTTTTAAGCTATCTTTGCCCGCGAATTCATCGCACGATGTCGCAGTTCTGCTTACTACCTATACCTACACATTAGCGCGATAATAAAAAGAGCCTATGTTACTCCTTATAACAACAGCTGTCTGCCAGTGAAAGGCCTGTTAAAATCGTTCCACCCGTTTCGAAGATTAAGGAACAAACTGTCGCACAGATAAAAAAAATAAAAGTTGTTTTTATCTATACATACTAATATTATAAAAGCAAGAGTTTGGATATATGGCTGTCTCAACGGGCCGAAATTTGGAATAGACCTAGATTGTAGTCTGGAATAGCAAATAGGCTTTTTATCCCAACAAAATGTTCCCGTGGGATAAATTTGTTTTTCAAAATTTTCACGCGAACGAAATGGCGGGCAACAGCTAGTTTGTTATAAGCATCGTAATATAAACATGTACTTTCATATGCATTTAGTAAAACGCTGTTATTTTGATATTACAAAAAGACACTTCAATTTTATTGATATGTCTAGATAAGAAACTACCTTTAAATAAGACTCAGTCACTCTTCGAGTGGATCAATTTATTTGAAAAAAAATCTATTCAACCAATTTGAATTTAACAGCTTTTTAACAAATTTATTTATTTTTTACAGAGGACTTGGCGAAGGATCCTGAATTTTAGCTACCACGTCGAAATTGCCACACAATTAGACTGTTTTAATATACAAGCTTTTAATTTTCAGGCTATTAGAAATTAGGACACCTAACACACAATAACAATTATTGTTAACTTTATGTCGTAATTAAAATTAGCTGTTGCAGTTAATTATATTTTTAATTATTGTTACGTCCATGACATTTATACAGGGTGTAACAGAAAGGTGTGGTGAAATTTCAACAGCGTATAGTACCCTATACGCTGTTGAAATTTCACCACACCTTTATATTGCATTTATCAGTATTGCATCTATCATGGTGCCATAGCTGGTTGCATTATTATTACATAATTATAGGATATTCTTTTTGTCAAAATTCAGTAGTGAAAGGCGTATGGCAAAAGTACTATACCTCCCCTGGTACAAAATTCGATTGGATTGTTATGGCATAGAACTTTTTTAATTAAAAACTTTTTCATCCAAAAATAAGCGAATGAAATAATAGTAAATATTTTTTTAGGGTACTCCGATTTTGACAAAATTAGGTATGTGCATGGCCACACCTTTCTGTTACTCTAAATATAAGTACTAGTTTTCTCCCACGGCTTTGCTCCCGTTAGTTTGATTTCTATCAATGTGCTATTCTGATCTATAAACTACTGTAAAGGTTAATTTCCGTGCATCGCGATCGATCGCGAGCCGCTCGCGGCTTACGACAAGCGGCTGAGGTAAGTGACAGACGCGCGCGGCCGACGACTGTCGTAGGGCTTCGCGCGCACACAGAATATTGTTGCATCGGCCGCGAGCGTCAGCCGCTTGTCGTAAGCCGCGAGCGGCTCGCGATCGGCCGCGATGCTCGGAAATGAACCTTAAAGTTGCATGAAAATCCGTTCATTAGTGTTAGAATGAAAAAACTACAAAAAACAATCCTAAAAAATAAATTGGATTTATAATATTAGTAGAATTTTTCTTATCAAATAATCACAGGCCGTCGACGACCAAAAATAATTCAACATTATTATAAGGCTTCTACTCCCATGCCGGGTAAATGTTTGCCCGCCGGGCATCTGCAAGAGGATGGGCCCACAAAAAGACTCGGCATTGTCGTAGTAATGCAGTCTATGCGACATCATAGGAGGTGCAGCAATTATGCCATGCAATGGGTTATACCTCTATTCATAAATCTAACACAGGCCACGGTAATAATGATAAGAAAGACTTATATTACCTCTAGGTAAAGAGATACGTTTGGATGTAAATACGTCGACATCGAAATAGAAAGGGTGATAACTTGAACTAGCTTGAACTTTAGGAAAGAACATAGTCAACTTTTTGTCGGAAAAACCTACATTTAGTAGGTAAGTAATGGTCTCCTAAACAATGTCGATTACGGCGGCCACTCTCATCAGACTACTCAACCACGCTGGAGATATTACAGTGGACTTGCGTTAATCCGACAAACGTTTTGCAGGACGTTGTCGGACTATCGAATTTGTCGTATTATAGAGTACTGCCACAGACTCCGAATCCGACAAATAAAACAATAAATACTTATTGATTGCAAAGCGTGAAAGAGAGAAAAAACTCGTGCAGCCTTTGACAGGTATTGTCTATAAAGTAGCGTTGACTACTCTCGAGAAAGATACAGTGCCACAGACCTCTATAATCCGGACTTTTTTTGAAGGAGTGTACCTTGTAATCTGACAAATAACAAATCTCATGCATGACAATGTACAGTGATAGGCATGCCGGATTACAAGGAGCTCCGGATTAGCCAGGGGCCGGATCACCGGGGGTCTACTGTATAGCGCACACAAGCGCACTCTCTATTCCCTCACTCATAGGCGGATCCAGGGGGGTACGAGGGTACGTGCCCCCGACAGACGGTTTCTTTGCTCATTTGCCTCTGGCCGTTGTGCGTGCAACTTTTGACCACCTTGCCCAAAACGAAATGCACCCCATGCCCGTAAACATTTTAAAACCGGCACTGCCATTTGCAACTCGTGCCCCCCCCCCCCCATCAGAATGAAATCCTGGATCCGCCCCTGCCCTCACTCTCATATCTTGATGAGATGGAAATCCGACACCACCGGAGAGAGATTGGGCGCAGGACCGACAGCTTAAAGTGCTCTCCGAGGCACAACCAACGGAGCCATGATTAACAAATAAATAGTAATGCATAAAGATGATAGATTGCAGTTGGTGAATCACAATTATTATTGTTTATAAACGTTACATAAGACTTGGTACCCTGATAAGGGTATTATCGTTTATATCGTTAATTTGACATCGTTATCTGTGATACCACAACGGAAACAGATCGCCAGACGGAGAAGTAATATTTACCTTTAAGTAGGTACTTGTAAGAAGGAAACGGGGATCCAATATTATCAACCTGTCATTTCATTGAATTTACATTTCAATCACCTCTATCAGATCAGATAATCTGGATAAAAGGTAGTCATTTCCATATACTTCAGCAGATAAATTGGTACCTACTTATAAAGTAAATTATATAAAAGCAATATTTTACTCTCTCTCAACTCTACTAAAGGTTTGATTAAGAAATTAAATATGATCTGTTTACGGCAGCAATGACAAACATTCATGAACAAGGGTAGATATGGAAGCCACACATATCTACTAATGAATGTGTGGGAGCACGTGAACTCAGGGTAGGTTGGATATAGCGTCTTTCCTTCTAATATTTCACTCTAGTTTAAGTCATCTTACTAACTGTTGGCTTCGTAGTTAAAATTCTTTGATTTGAGATGAATGTTAGTCAAGTACGAAAGGTAAGTAATCACCTGAATGTAATCACTTACAATGAGATTGATGTTATCATGTATCATCGACATGATTTACGAGCGTAGAAAATCATGAATGAATGATTCAGAGTGAAAAACAGACAGCAACATTTAGACTATCTACGAAGAGCATGCATACGACACGTCGGGCGCGCAAACACATGAATGACACATCAAATATTATCATAATCTTTTGTAGATTTATTTGATTTAGGTTCAGCACTACAATCTATAATCTACTTGTAAAAATAAAAGTTATGACTCATTCATTCACGCATCACGGTCTAGCGCAAACCCAGAAAGTAACAATTTTGTTACTAATGTTCCAGTGACATTATCGAAATATTATCACAATTTATTTTAAAACTTAATCTATCTCCCAAGCATTGGTTATATATACCTAGACCTAAGTTAATAACCTAGACCGTAAGTACCTTTTGGACCATCTATGAAAATTTTGCGCCAGCCACAGTACATTGAGTTTATTTCTGCCAATACTGAGATTGTAATTTGACTTTGAAATATTTAAACATTTAAGATTAAGCATTTAGTTTGGTCCAGGTCACCAAACTAAATGCTTTAAGTATGTCTGTAGAAATAAGGTCTGAGTGCTTTACATTATTATAAGTTTTAACTCAGAAGGGCACTTTTTTATAATATCTCATATTGTTAGGGACACCCAGGTCTGAAATCAAGTTTAAGGTTACATTATTTGTTTTGTTTTTAAAATACATTTATTAGCTAATATTCTCTTCTTAGATATAAGGTCATACATAAATTAGACTCCATCACATGAATAATGCAACTTTTGATATATCCACTTATAATTCTTAAGGCCTGATTTCAATTTGTCCAATTTTGAAATGTGAGTTTTTGCACTACTATCATCATACATGAAACAGCATTCGGCATAGTACATTCGGCTTCGAATTAAAAATATATATAATTTACGAATATGTTATGTATGTATACCCCATGAGCTAGGTACCTACCCGCTAACACTAGGTATAAGCAAATTAAGAAATTTTGAACATTTACTGACAATTTCATTTACATATTTACCCCAGCGCAGGCTTCTATCTAACCACATGCCAATATATTTTATTCAGTCTGAGCAAATCAAGGTCTCGTCATTATTTTTTAAAACAGGAACTATTCTACGTCTTCCTCTGCTATATACACAAAATTTAGTTTTATTTGAAGACAATTGCAAACCAAGCTCATCTCATAATTCGATTTTAAAGCATTTTGTACATAAATTTCACATTTTTTAAATCTTTATCTTTTAAAATAGACGACGAAATTGTCAGCATATTGCGATCGAACATTAAGAGGAAGTCGGCATACAAGTAATTAAATTAAAAACCGGGCAAGGGCATGTCGGACCATGCTCAGTGTAGGGTAGTGTTGCCCAAATGCAAGAACAAGACGAGACTTAGCCAGTCTTGGTCTTGGTCTTGCGCCAATACACCTGGTCTTGGTCTTGGTCTTGGTCTTGCGCTCCCAGTCTTGGTCTTGGTCTTGGTCTTGCAGCAAGAGTCTTGCAAGTCTTGCAATTACCTATTAGTCTATTACTATTTATTAAAGTTTACTTTAAATCTTAGAAAAACGTATTAGAATTGGAACATTGTGAGCTTGAATTAACATAGCCATAGTAAAGATCAAGCAGATTAATAAGTAACTGAAGATTTGATAAGAAATTCGAAAAATCAACTGACCTATATGTCGTTTTCCATGGAAGTAACTGTTTCTTAATAAACATTTATGATTTATAAGCTTACATTTGCTAAAACATGTAAAAAAACAAATTAATTACAATAACTTGACTGTATTTTAAAGAACAATACTTATCTGTCTAGAAAGAGATTGAACCCTCAACTTATAAGAAATTTAATAAAAGAGTTTACGATTTATCATTTATTTGAATAAAAAATAAAATACAACACAAATCAACAGCTTTATCATTAGGTTATGATACTTTATATAATTTTTTTTGACCAAGAATTAATACAAAGTAACCATCTGGCTGACTCATCACTTAACCTATTTCTATGTTTTCTAATTACTAATGATGCTTTAGAAAATAACCTCTCAGCAGGTACTGAAGTTGCAGGTATTGAGAGAAAATCACGGGCCATTTTCGATAAAATCGGATACTCTGTCTCATGCGTCCTCCACCAATCTAAAATGTCTTCCGAGCTGGCAGTTCTTGGTTTTCTCAGGTACTCCTCCAACTCGTCTATCACTAAGCCTTGAAGACAAGATCCAGATGACGTCGAGGGACATTCATAGAGTTTATCAAAGTCTATTACGTCTTCATCTTCATCACATACTTTATTTTCTTTTTCTGGTAATTCCAGAGATTTGTTCAGTGAGTGTAGACTTTTATATTCTTCATAAAGTTCATTGAACTTGCGCAGACTTTCTGTTTTAAGTTGCTTCCCCCACATTGTCAGGTCAAAAGTCTGAGCCTTATGCCTTGGGTCTAAAATTAAAGAAGTACAATAAATCCAGTTGCTCTTCTTGTAATGTTTAAGCATTTTGTCTCGAGCTGCTTGGAAAGCTAGAATGAGCCTTTCATCCACTTCAGATCGATTAGGTTTCTCATCTAACTGTTTTACCATGGATTCAATTTTATCTAGCAAGAGATTGAATGATACAATGACTAGCGGTAATGTAACATATTTGTCTCCACCAAGTTTTGTACTTAAAAGTTTAAAGTTTATTAGAAATTTATGTAATTTTTCGAGTACCTGCCATTCATTAGCTGTGATTTGAAAATCATTTAATTCGGTGACAGAACTGCACAATATGTCAATGCCCGCTCTCACTTTTAAACCAAATCCAATCATATCATGTGTGGAGTTCCATCTCGTTGGACAGTCAAGAATGGCATTTAGATTTGATGGCACGCCAGCTGCTTCACAAGCAGACTGAAACTTCTTCTTCACTATCTCACTTCTTTTTATTTTACTGGAAATACTGCGTAACTTTGTTACAGATGTACGCGAGTCAGCAATATTTGGTGCAGATTCTTCATCTTCCTCATCCTCAGTTTCGTCTGCATAGTCTTCGTACTGCTGATCTTGCGCGTTAGTGTCAGACTCACAGTGTAATGCTAAGGTCTTTAATAAATCTTGTACACCAAGGTTTAAAATGTGAGCAAAGCACGGAAATGTTGATTGTCTGAATCAAAGTGTGGCGGCAGCTGTTTGCCCAGTTCATACATGAATTTGGTATTTGCAGTTGCGTTGTCGACCGTGATACCTTGTATTTTATCAATTATGCCATATTCCAATAAACATTCATGGAAAATCGTTGCAATATCTTCCCCAGTATGTCGACCGCGTGATGGTATAAAATCAAGAACTACAGATTGATACTTCCATGCGTTGTCTATATAATGAATAGTAACCCCGTAGTAACTCCTACCAGCAATTGACGTCCACCCATCAATGGTAAAAGACATTTTAGATGATAATTGTTGAAGTCGTTCCTTGAGATTCAATTGGAGCTCTTCAAATCGCTCTTTGACTTTCCTTCTAAGTGTAGACCTTTTAGGAAACACCATATTAGGGCAAATACGTCGAAAATATACTTGTGTAGCTTCGTCATCGAAAAATGAGAAGGGAAGATATTTTTTCACCACCCAATCAACTGTAGCTGTCGTGATGTTGTCACTGCTGTTTTCCGACTGAAACAAAACAATAAATCTTGTGTTATTAGGTTTGAGCGTATAAGAGGAGGAGGTTTGTTGTTGTTAAATCGAGAAAATCGTTAAATTGATATTTGTTATATTAAGGTTGCACTGTACTGTAATTTACCAAAATAAAGTACTTAGTTGTTACTGGCCGATTAACTGAAAATATGGGTGTTTATAAAAAATATTTAAGACGATAATTACATACTTAATATGTCGCACCCCTAGATGAAAACTGTGAAAACACCACTAACTCAAAAATACTTACGTAAGTTAATGGCGTTTTTGAAAGTATCGCATGAATAGCTACGCGGAGTTAAAATTCTTTTAACTGTTAAAAAAATATTCTTACCTGTCCACTTCCAGCGGTTACTAAAAAGCTTGTGATATCTCCACTTAATTTTGGTTTAACAGGAAGAAATATTTCTGATTCCTTTTTGTGGAAAGATATTAGATGTTTCCTTAAGCCTGAAGTGTTTCTGTTTTTCATTTTTATTTCAATCTTTTTATGTTGGCACAATTTACAGAAGGCAGTTTGGGATGCATGAATTATTTCGAAAAACTCCTCAAATTTGCTTTTGGGTCTTTTAGATCTGTGACTCAAACTCTCGTTACTCGGACTAGAATAATTTGAATCTTCGTCACTCATATTAAATTGTACACGTGATACGTTTTTAGAAAACAACGAGAATTAGTAAAAACAATTATCAAGTTAGACTCGAAGCACAGCTCAATTGGAAATGACTGGAATTAAAATAATTCCTTTATTTATAGTACGTTTCCTTGCTTTACCGCGCCGCCTCGCCACGTGCCGGCTCTATGAAAAGGATGCCGCCGCAAATCAAACAATGCCGCGTGCGGCGTACAAACACACACTAAATATTACCTACTTGTACAGACGCGACGCGTGAATAAAATAGAATTAGTGCCAATCACTATTCTTTACATATAAGTGAATGTTTTGGCGTACATCTATACTAATATTATAAAGCTGAAGAGTTCGTTTGTATGTTTGATGACAGAAGTTTTAAAATAAATAAATAAGTCCTGAACGTCACTATACCTCCAAAGTTACTATTCCTCGTGGACGAAGTCGCGGGCACAGCTAGTAAATACTTACTCTCATCATCTCTCTCAGAGATATTCGGGCTGGTAAGTAATACAAAACTCTTATCGCAGGCTTTTTATTTTATTAGTAGGTAAGTACCTACGCTTTTTATATTATTTTATTAGTTTTGTAGAATTTTTTTACACGTTTCAAGTATATTTAAAAGTGGCTACAATATTTATTAAACGGGTGATATTTGAACACTTTTTTGCTATTTTTTCTTGTAAAAACTTAAGAAATATAATGACTAAATGTACAATAATAGTACCTAAGTAATTAGTTTAAAACCATATAAGTAATCAATATTATAATATATACTTACTAGAATGAATTAATATGACATCTACTACCTATCCTTACCATTTTATCCTAATCATAATACTACTTGCGTGATCAGTATAATGTATTCATTTTCATTCTAAGCACTCTGAAACTTATTTATTCTTTGGAACACCTGTAGGTACTCTACTAGGAAATTATTTTGCATGAGTATACCTTCGCCCTATGGCGGCAATCAAATAGTGTCAAATGTTATGATTTCGGCGTGGCGGCAACGATTGTTTTAGATTTCAAAAGAAGCCGCCGGCGCGTGTATCATAACCATGTACTTCCGAAAAGCGGCAAATTTCTTTGAGAAGTAAGTACAAAACCTTTGATGCCGCATTATCAAAGTGCCGATGGTTAAAACATAACTATGCATGCACTCAGTTTGATTTTAATAGATATTTTTTTATTCGCTATGTTTATGGTATTAGTCGTAATGCGCATAGGTCCAGTTTTTCATATTCTTTGATACAGTTTTTTGCGTCTCATAGAATTCCTAAGCGTACCTACCTATACACCGAACTGTTACACCTAACTACTCAGTGAAATAGCGCTAAGTCCTAGCTGCAAGACGCAAGAGTCTTGCAGGCTATGTCTTGTTCTTGCTCAAGTCTTGCACGGTCAGTCTTGGTCTTGGTCTTGCTAAAAATACGCGGTCTTGTTCTTGGTCTTGGTCTTGCAAAAACGCAAGAACAAGACCAAGACTGCAAGACCAAGACTGAATTTGGGCAACACTAGTGTAGGGTTCCGCAACCTCGAACAAATGCATCAGCAGAAGAGCTTATGTTCATGGCACTTACGCGCTTTTGTTGGGAAACGCAGTTTTTTTGTCAATAACTCAATAACGGTATGTCCGATCTTATCCGAAATAATTTTACTTTAAAGTATTTACTAAGCGCTACCTTTGTGATATTTTTTTGAAAATTTCAAATTTCATCAAGATAGTCTTTGAGTAAAATGCCTGTGACATACGGACGGACAGACAGACGGACATGACGAAAATATAAGGGTTCCGTTTTTGCCATTTTGGCTACGGAACCCTAAAAAGCAATGGCGGCAACGAATCCCGCTGAGCAAGGTTTGTCCTGTAGTCGTTAAAGCGTCACTGCAATTTGTATTTGTAGAAAGGACCATAATTATGTAAGAACAATATTTAGCTCCAATTTCTAATTTATCCAGGATATCATATCATCTCGCTAATGTTTAATATTTTCAGAAAAACCCATTTGTGTGTAGGTAACCAGACGGTTTATTGAATCTAAACATGATAAAGATTTTCTTAAACATATGTAGGTACATGGAGATAGTATATTATTCTTTCAGTATACCATTCTAAGCGCTTATTTATCATTGAATGGAAGATCTTACATAAATATGAGATTAAGGATAAGGGTCTTAATTTAGGTTCAGCGTTAGTATAACCAGGTTTAGGATTTAGGACTATTTCAATATGGCGCTATTGATAAGGTACAACACTCAATTTAAAAATATTGTTGTAAATATTTAGTAGGTAGTACCTGTAGTAGGAATTTAACGACACACATAATATAAAGTAAAAATATTGTTTTAGATAATTACGATACTCTATCCAGTTAGCTTTATTTATTTTTTTCCTAGTGAGTGAAAAATTGTTTGCTATGCAAATTTACATGTTAACTATTAATTGATCGCTACTACCCAGATTTTCGTCAAATTTAATTGCAATGTCAGAGGATGTATAAGAAATGTTTGGTGAAGTTTAGTGCAATACACCGTTAACTAATATGACCCGTGTAGGTGTATTATCATTAAGAGAAGTGAATGAATTTTAAAGAGCCGCATCTCATACTTGGACACTTCTCGTTTCAGTCTTATCAGAAAAGATCGTCTAACTGTCAAAATCTAGTCATAATTGAGCCGCGCTTAGAAATGCATTGCGCATGCGCGCGGACATCTTTGAGCGCACCAGTAATCTTACCTTAAATTAATTATTCACGCGATTAAGACCCGTCATATATATATTTTCATAATGTGTACAAATCGCAAAAGTTTATCAACATTTATATTGCAATTGCATATTGCAATTTGACTGCCTCTGTGGCGCGGTGGGAGTGTGTCCGACTGCTACGCAAGAGGTCGTGGGTTCGATTCCCACACGGGACACCACTTTGTGTGATCCACAAATTGTTGTTCTGAGTCTGGGTGTAATTTGTGTCCGTGAATTGTATGTTTGTAAAGTCCCCCGCGACACAGGGCTTGTACCCTACTGCGGGAGTCGTCTTTTTTAAAGAAAGAAAGAAAAAGAATTCTTTTTTACTCTCATACTACTTCCATACGAAATTTCATCAAATCGCATAAATTTCCAAATTTTTTTGCTTGCTTTAACCGCTAAACAGCGGTTAAAGCGTGATATGGTTGATAGGTATTGTTCACAAAGTAGCGTTGTCTCTTTCTAGAGAGTGGTCAATTTCTTGATTATGGCGCAGTCCTGGTCTCTACGTCAATGATTAAGTAGGTATATAACGGTAGGCACAAAGCGAACCTTGAATTTGACCATGTTGGGTGCAACCCGGTCGAAACTTCAAACTTTCTTTGTAAATATTTACTGAGCATAATCGCATTAATTCCAATGTCCAATTGTATAATTATATGAATGGTTACTCACTCTGAATTTATTATCTATACTTGTACGTTGTACAAGACATACCCACTTTCATAGCAGATTGTCTACCAAATCAAACATGACTCATTCGAAAAATGATAATAAAGTTTAGAAAAATGTGATATTTACCTGACTAATAACGCTGTCTTATGTACTTTTATCAGTTTGATGAGTATCATTAATTGACTCTCGCATTTGATAAAGAAATGAAAAAATTAGTCATGCTACAGATTAATGTTTATGTTTATTTATAAACTCGGATTAGATATCAGCATTAATTGGGGCTAAACTGTCAAAAATCGATATGAGTCATCCATTTTCTCGGAGTGTATATCTATACTCTACGCGTGTTATCGCGATAAAGCGGCGGTAGCCTAATGGTTAAGGCATCGAACTCGCAATCGTGAGGTCATTGGTTCGAATCCTATCCATTATACTACCGGCGTGTACTACCATTCCTAACACAAGCTATAGTCGGACATGTCTCGGTGCCAGCGTAATCATTTTTATTATTATTTGGGTTTTTATGTATACTCGACTTAAAGTCGGTAAATTAATGACGGCTACGGGTTGTAACCAAGTAACCGCCATTTCAAATCAAATCAAATTATTTTATTGTGAACCATAGGTACAGAGGATGTTATATAATATTAAATTAGCACAGCTATGTCCCGCCTTTTAGGCATACATTATATTAAAAAAAAAAAAAGCATCTAAGCAATAACAAAACATAAAAAACAGGAAAAGAAAAATGGAGCAAAATCAAAATAAAATCAGTTAAAGTGAAAAATACAATAAAAATAGTTATAAATGTCATCAATATCCATTACAATTACAAATCATTTACGTAACTTGTTCGATAGAAAAAGAGATTCTTTGTTCTGTATTACTGGTACTGGTGTCTAATCCTTAAGATTCTTCGTTCTGCATAAATTTTCGCACTATTGTACAGGGTGTTTAATATGGCAGCTTTTTGGATGTTTATATAAATATTAGGTGATAGATCAAGTAGTTTTATACTATGGTGTAGGTATTTTGGAATCACTCCGGCGGTGGTAGAAATAACTACTGGTATAATGTAGACTTTGTGAACTTTCCAAATTCTTACTATTTCTTCTTTCAGTTCTGTTTACTTATTGATTTTTTCCGTTATCGTCTTTAACAGGCTATGTGTATTTGGTACAGCTATATCAACTATGTATGCTGTTCTTTCCGATTTATTGTGTATTGTAATATCTGGTCTATTAAATTGTATGTATAGTTCTGTCTGTAATTATGGCACGGTCGTAGTAAATTTAATGGATGTTATTTTCTAAGACGGGTTTTGGTATGTATTTATAATAAGGCGTCTGTGTGTCTTGTATAAGTTTGTATTTAATGGCCAGTTTTTGATGTATTATACTAACTATTTGGTTGTGGCGGTGAGTGTTATCAGTTTGAGTGAGTGTGGCACACGCTGTTGTATGTTGGATAGTTTCTGACTGTCTGTGGCATTTACGGCATCTATCATCCAAGGCATTGGCATCTTTAATTATATATTTCCTATAGTTTTTGGTGTTAATAACTTGGTCCTGGATCGCTATCATAAAACCTTCAGTTTCTGGAAACAAATAACCATTAGTAAGCCATCTGTTTGAAGCGTGTGTGTCTATATGTGACTGTTCTAGATCATGATGGTAAATAGCTGCGTTTTTTCCAGATTTCCATTTATACATTTTACTACTTTCAACTTCAACTTCCGTAGGCTGTTTTTTTTTTTATATTAATTTTACAGAAGCTTATAGACTAATTATCTTATAAATAGTGTACTCTAGTTAACTTAGATTGCTAATTACAAGCTTCCACATATAGTGGAATTATAATTAGCAATCTTCAAAAATAATTTCTGTCTGCATATCGTTAGGTATCTCTGCTAAATTAAGAGGAGTAAATTTATTGTCATTATTAACTATAGCTCGATGGAGGTTACTAGTGGCTGCTTTATTGTACAAGAATGACTTAAGGTTTATTAACTGCTGTTGCCATAGTTGACAAATATCTATAAGACCCCTTCCTCCTTTTATACGTTCTATTGCTGATTTAGGATGTAAGTGATTATGTTTAGTGAGTATGGATCTAGTTTTTATTTCGACAAAATATATTTCCGTTTTTTAATTATTATTATTATTATTGTTAGTAATCCCACAATATCACTAAACCAAATCAAACTAAAACCCACAAGCCCACTATGCTACTTATCTTTAAAAATCTAGGCTATGTTACGTGTATACTCATAGCCGTAGGATGGGGAGAGGATTCGAAACCATACACTTCATTTTTAGGGTTCCGTACCTCAAAAGGAAAAATCGAAACGTCCGTCTGTCATTTCTAATTTGCTCCGAATCCACTGAACCGTTTGAGTTGAAATTTAGTACACGCATGCATTTCTTCTGTAACTCAAACACGGACGCATAACGTAAAAAAATGTTTTTTTAACTTGGGGTGCATTTTTGGGGGGCAAAGTCTCTACTTTGCCCCCC
Source organism: Herminia tarsipennalis (assembly GCA_945859575.2). Taxonomy (NCBI): domain Eukaryota; kingdom Metazoa; phylum Arthropoda; class Insecta; order Lepidoptera; family Erebidae; genus Herminia; species Herminia tarsipennalis. The sequence continues at coordinate 21,897,470 of OX243834.2, read as the reverse complement.
AAAAATGCACCCCATTAGTTCCCACCCCATCAGTTAGCAAAACTTTTTTTTCAGTTCTCTTACTGAAAAAAAAGTTTTGCTAACTGTATCGTGTACATATCAAATGAAAGGGCTTTTTATAAGGGTCTCAAATATATTTGTAATGTTATACTCTTTTCCTTATCTCCGAGGCTACTGACTAAATGTAGTTCATTACTCATAGATTGCAGGAAAGCCTATAAGAAGTCTATGGTGCTGAACGTAACGCGATAAATAAAAATTGTTTCGGATGGCCATCCATTTAGAATAGACCAATTGAAATGAACGACCGCGTCTTCCGCAAAATTACGGCATTATTGACTATAGGTACCTACTTCCATTTGGACGTCTTCCATTTGTTCCTTCTTTTCGAGTGTGACATTATATTCACACACATTGTTCATAATAACAGAAAACTGCAATTGTATTTCAATAAAAAAATGGAAAAAGAAAATGGATGATTTTTTTCATACATTTTCTTCATTGACAATCAGAAGTGGAAGACGTCCATTTTGAATCCCAAAACTGAATGAATTTTTCAAATGTAGTGATGCATTCCAGAAACTTATCGTTACTGTCATGTATTCCATTTTGAATGCATGATTCAAAATGGAATACATGACAGTAACGATAAGTTTCTAGAATGCGTCACTACATTTGAATTGATGGACGCATCATCAGTGGCCGCATTTCGAGAGACAGACGATGGACAAACAATTTATATAAGCGGATCCCTCCCCCGTAGCTCGTTCAAGAGGTTCTGCGGGTGCTATCACCCCAGCTTGCTCAGGGTCCTTATTCACGTCCTTTTTTTCCGTTTTCGCGGTAAGTCCTTGCGAATTGGCGCATGCGCGGTGCGCTCAAAGATGTCAGCCGCGCATGCGCGTTGATACATTTCTAAACGTAGCTATTTACCATTATGACAAGATTTTGACAATTCGCACGGGCTTGTTGCGAAAACGGAAAAAAAGAACGTGATTATGGACCCAGAGCTCAGAGATCGCTTCCCTAACCCTAAAATAGCCCTGACTACAACATCCAAATCTAATAGTTAAAAATACAACACTTGTAACTCTTAAATCTTAAACTTGTATTAACGCCCTTCGATTCTGTTCTTCTATAACAATAGGCACCTATACCTACTTAATTATTGGATCGGAGTCATTCATTCAAGTACCTAAATAAGATGTAGGAGCTAGTAATGCCTCAATAATTGGACAAACTGAAGTTCAGGTGGGCACCTATTTATACAAGGGCAGTCTGAAATTGCACAAGCTTTCATAATGGAAAATGTCATTTCATGATTTCTGACCAGCGTAAGGCGCTTGTCTTGTCCCATCGCCGGCGAGTAGCGAGCAACTATTAACTGTTTCCTCGCTCAATAATCGTGCAATAGATGTAGGTAGACCCCATGAAAAACAAACGAGATACAGTTTTGACAGCCTCTGTGGCGTGGTGGGAGTGTATCCGACTGCTACGCTAGAGGTCGTAGCTTCGATCCCCACCACAGGATAAAACTTTGTGTGATGAGCACGATGGTTTATTATGTGTCTGGGTGTTATTTATCTATAATATCTATGAATTTAGAAATATATAAGTATGTTTATCAGTTGTCTGGTTTCCATAGTACAAGCCCTGCTTAGTATGGGATCAGATAGCGTTGTGTGATAATATTAAATTAAAGATATTAAATTAAATTAACAGTAGGTACGAGTATAGGGCGAGTTCGCGCCGCGCCGGCGACGGTGTGAACAAGCAGCGATCAAATATTAATATACGTTTATGTAGTTATCTCTTTTGTTTACACGGCATCTACGTCTTACTATTGCACGTTTCTTGAGCGAGAAAAAAAACAACGGGTTGCACTCCGGGAGTGCCGGCAGAAGTGAAAACTTGAACATTATATTACATACTGATGAAATTTGAATAATATTTTTCGATCTTACCTACTGACATAATAATAAAAAATATTAAATAATAGATCAGAAAACAAAAAACCAAAATTAAAATATAAAAGGGAAAAAAATAATTGTTACTAGGACTGGGGTCTTCTGGTTTCTGAACCGCCCGATTTCCCGCCTGAGCTATAATAACATTGTAAATGGTGGTGAAATTTACCTTCGTATTCTAATGATATTGTAGCAGTTTTTCATTGCTCTCCCTCCGTCTGACAAATTTTCGATCAGGTCACGTGTCCTGACGCGAGTTTAACATTTTTTAACTATCCCAAAAAGTGCATAACGCCGCTAAAGAAGTTTTCACTTCATCAGAAGATAGTTGCTCGCTTTCTCGCCGTTAGTGGGACAAGTGCCTAAAGCAGTAAGTATGTAAATTGTAAATATCAAACTTCGTGCTGGCGACAGTCAGCGCCATCTAGCGGGTTGTAACGAAGGCAGCGGTGACCTAGTGAGTAGTGACCGAACGTTGGTTACTCACCAATTTTATAATATAATTATCTAATAAGTATTTAAATATTCATTTAATCATAAGCAGAGAATATCCAAGTAGTTATCTTGAAATAAAAAATTAGTCACGACATATATCGAGATAGTTTATTCTCTCTAAACAAAATAGCAGAGAGTTCAGTATTCGTACAGCCACACGGTGCAGTGCACATTCACACGAGGCGTACGCGCAGCTTCCCAGAAAGCGTTTTCCTCGTCAGAGCGCGGAGATCGCGGCTGACGAATCGGCTACGTCACGTCGATGACGCGGTGTCGCGATTTAAGTATAAAAACGTGTGTGTGCGCGCTGCGCGTCCCCTAGTGTTGGTTGGTGCTTGGCGAGTTCGCAAGGTGTACACCCTGGCTCCCCGACATGCCTGCATGGAGTCCGCGCTGCCCACGCCGCCGGCAGACTCCGACCATGATGACTCCGGCGACGACTCCGTGCCGGCCGGTAACCACCCTTGTGTCGTTGTGTAGCTGAGGGCTACGCGGCCCAGTGCAGTGTACCCGTGTCCTAGTGTTGTGATTGTGTTCTTTTAGAAATTTGTGCTTTGGAAAGGATTCTCGGATTTGAAAGGAACAAGCTACCCATGGTATTGTTAGACGTAGAGCTGTATGTAGATACCTATATGAGGTTGAGGAAAAAATGTGTTTTTGGTACAATGATGCAGTTGTGCATATGTGTTTGTTTGACTAAAATGGGCGTGCTAATCATATTTCGGTTTTGGAACTAGATATTTTATTTATTTTCGCTATTACTGCTTTGAGTATTAAATTTGAACCCAAATTTAATTGCAATATTGTCACTATTCTCTGTACTTTACAGTGGCATTGTACAGAATAGGTTGGATATGAAATACTCCCATGTAGTATAGAACACAGTGTCAAGTTAATGCATATTGAAGTCAATTGTTATTGCTTGTAATGTTAGGTACATTACAAGCAATAACAAGTAAGGTACCTAACAATATGCAAGTGTACGAAGTATTGACTATAATACCCTAAAAGTCTTTCGAATTTAATCGAATTAATTGTTTTGTGTGATGTAGTATTTTAATACTGTACTGTTAGTACATAATGAAGATATTTACTTACCTAAGCACCTACATAAAATCAGTACATAAATATTAGTGATTCTAGTGACCTAGGTTCCTGTTTCTATTCGACGGTAAAGCGTTTAGGCCTACATTACTATGCTTACAACGAAGTCCATAATTTCACAATGATAGTCGCCAATAGTAGAAAATAATATCTCATTATTATTGATAAGTCTATTTTTTTGTTTTTTTTTTACGCTTGAAGGATAAATCATCAAAACAGGATCATTGGGAAAATTCTAAGACGATTGCAATGGAACGAATATTATGAATGTACGATAGAGTTTCACAATCATCCTAGCCATTTTTAATTTAATTGTGTAAATTCTAAGTTGATTTCGAATTGGAAATTTTAATGCTGATTGAATAATCTAAGAGTCAAATTATAACATCCTTATTTTGGTTCTCATAACTTATAATAACGCGATATAGTCCAAAATATACCTACCTACCTATCAAAACGACTTCCTAAGGACTCTTGATGTTTATAGTAACGAATTGGGCGGACAAATTAAATTATAAGATTTTTTTTTTTTGGATTTTTAAAGAGTCGAATAATCTTTTGACAAAATTTATAATAATAGCTTTTGAAGTATTCACTCAAACACCATATTCCATAACAAAGTGTAGGTAGGTAGGTATATTAAGTAGGTAATTAGGTAGTAGGTACTGCAGACCCATTTTGTCCCTGACCAATATATCGCACTGATAATACAACACTACATTAACTCAAAATTTGTAAATTTTAAGATAATAGCATATTCGAATGCGAAATAAAATACCTATTGCAAAAAACAAAGAAATAAAGGTAAAAAAAACAATATTTTTGAAATATAATTAACTAGCGGACGCCTCGCGGTTTCAACCGCGTAGTTTCCGTTCCCGCGGGAATACAGGGATAAAAAATAGCCTATGTCACCCGGGGTTAGTGTAGCTTCACAACCATGAAAGAATTTTTCAAATCCGTCCAGTAGTTTCGGAGCCTATTCAATACAAAGAAACAATCAAATCTTTCCTCTTTGTAATATTATATAAGTATGGTAATATTAGTATAGAAGTATAGATTTAAGTATAGCAAGTATAGATAAACAATATTTTTTAGTTAACTGTAATTTTTCAATTAAGTCGTAAATAAAACAGTCTTGTATTATTGGTGCGATTATATCGTTAGTGGTAGGTAGGTATCGTAGGATTTGCTGACATTTATGATAACTGTTCCGTACCCAACCCCTTTTAATAAACAGGCATTTTAATGTAAAAGGCATTTTTGAAGTGGGCCCATCAGTTTTAAAATAATGTATGGAAGTCTGCCAGATTTGTTGACATTTATAATTACTTACTGCTCCGCTCCCTTTTGTACTAGCATGATTATATATAGCCTAAGCCTTCCTCATGAAACGAAAGCGAATTGGCATAATCTAATGCTAAAAGATTTTTTTTCAAATCGGGTTAGTAGTTCTTGAAATTACCGCGTCTAAACAAACAAACTCTGCTAAGCGTACCTAGAAGATTCGTATTGTGCCCTTTCATTTGACACCCAACATGGCACTGTTCAAACATTTTCATTTTTTAATTCAAGACATTATTGCTCCTTATTGGGCGCCATATTGAATTTAATGTGACATCATATATCGCATAACCAGCGGACGATAACACGTTTCTAATGATAACACATGTAGTTATGCATGGGTCGGTTTTTAATTTATTAAAGTTACTTGGTTAAAGTTTCTTTTACAAAATAACTTTTACAAAACAACTTTTACCGATGCGGGGCCGTTAAATGTCCATTACATTGTGTAATGGAAGTATTATCAGCATTAAACCCTAAGCAATACTTTATTATAGTAATCGAATCGCAACCCTTATAGTCGATGAAACAAACGCGCTTAAGTGATCACTCTTCTGTTTAACGTCGTAAGTCAAAGTTTATAATGAATACCAATTAGTTTTATCATAAGCTAGGCCTGTAGGCAGCCATAATTAAAAATAAATTCATATTTTGAAAGTCTTAGCCATCCTAACATAACATTTAAGAATGTCAACAATTTGAACAACAATTTTTGCTAAATTCCAATGTATTAAGGCTTATAACTTTCAAAATATTAATTTATTTTCAATTATGGATGTCTACAGGCCTAGTTTATGATAAAACGAATTTATATTAATTTTGAGCTTTGACTTACGACCTCGTATAAAAGTAATTCATCGACTAGGGCGCCCATAAATATTTATTATTGAGTAGTTCCGTCGGTCATCTGTCTTCATCGTCACTTCACCAATTGGTGCTCTCCGCGAGTAAATTTCAAAATCTCTATATAATATGTATATCTAAATTACTATTGGTGTGCCTATAATATTTGAAGAGTTTCCTTAATTTCTCCAGGTTCCCATCATCATATCCTGATCTGATGACAATGGGACCATCTTGGAAGTATATCTTTTTAAACATTTTTTTTTTAAATCAGTCTATCAGTCTTGATAAACTTTCGTGATTTTCTGCTAACACCAACGTGTGGCACATCATTCGTCAGGGCTTTTAAAAACATTTTATGGTTCCTAATTTTTTTTTTGATTGAATGAATATTTTTGGAAATAATTGATTCGAAAGTTGGATAATTTGTGCCCCCCTCCCTTACTTTTGAACCGTGCCACCAAAAAATATGAAAAAAATCACAAAGGTAGCGCTCTATAAATACTTGAAACTAAAATTACTATTACTTATTTCGGAGATGATCGGATATACCGTCATTAAGTTATAGCCGAAAAACTGCTTTTCTCAACAAAAGGGCGTAAGTGCCAAGAACATACGCACTTCTGCTGATGCAATTATTTAAGGCTGCGGAACCCTACACTGAGCATGGCCCGACATGCTCTTGCCCGGTTTTTTATACTAATTTAAACACCAAAAAATGTGTTTAAATATTTTCTGCAACGAAATTCACAGAACCGTAGGTACAAGTTCCTCGCGGACACGGATTTTGAAATTTAAGATGTCACGATTTTGATGGATTTGATGGCAAAACGGAACCCTTATAGTTTCGCCATGTCCGTCCGTCTGCAGCTTAGCTCAGAGACTATGACACTAACGTGCTAGAAGGCTGTAATTTTGCAAGGATACACGTATTACTTACTCCGACAATGTGAAATATTTGTCGGCGTAAGTAATATGTGTATGTATACCTCCCATAAATGTAAAGTGGGGATGTGATTTTTTTTTCTTACCTACCCCATTGTGTGGGATTTTAAATTATCTAGGTAGGTATTTTAAAAACGTTTAGTAGTTGTAAAAACCATTTTTAGATTTAGGGATCCGTTTGTAAAATATTAAGCTTTTAAGTGCAAATTTTTGTTAGAGTAAATTTTTGTTAACTTTAGTTTTGTTGTGTGTTTATTTTTCAAACTTATTTTAACCGTTATTAATAGTTTCCTAGCCGATGTCGGTTACTGCGGCCAATCTCATCAGAGACTAGCTAACTACGCAGGAGATATTATAGTGCACAAGTTTATCGCAGACACAAGTGTACTCTCCATCCCTCTCATATTTCGATGGGCCGGAAATACGACACGACCGGAGAGAGATTAGGCGCGGAACCGATGGCTTAACGCGCTCTCGGAGGCACGTAGGGGTGTGACAATGTTAGAAATCGGTCACCCACCTTTGGACCGACAGTCAGTGGTAGATAACGAGATTAAACCTCGCAGATATCGATCTGCTCGGTCGCCACCTGTACTACATACAGGGTGTAACAGAAAGGTGTGGTCAGTTTCAAGGGTTGGTATGTGCCCATGATACTGAGTACACATACCTATCATTCGTTTATTTATAAGTTATTAATTAAAAAGTATGACTTAAAAAGTTCTATGACATAATAATCCAATCGAATTTTGTACCAGGGCAGGTATAATTTAAAATTTTGACAAAAATAATATGCTATAACTATAATATAATAGCAGCTATGGCACCATAGTAGGTGCAATACTGACAACATACACTATCCGCTTCTAAAATTTGACCACATATTTCTGTTACACTCTGTATACACAAGGTGATTCTTAATATACTAACAAACACCTGCTCGTAGCTTCTTTACATAAAACTGAATAACTTTGTAATATCAGTTTTGAAAAATATTGAATATATTAACTTTTAAACACCCTATCATTTGTTTTTGAAGTTATGACCTTAACTACCTACAGACTATTTTACTGGAGTAAAATCGTTATTTAGATGTGTGGTAAATGGTTTCTGACAAAATTAGGTGGTAGATGATAAAGGGTTAATTTGTAATTTATTTTTTCAAATATAATATAGTGTAAAGAAGTCAAAAGTGGTATATTAGTATATTAAAAATTATTCTGTATTTAATTTATTTTTAAAAAAAAGGTAACTAACAATATGGAATTGTGCTCAATGGCTTGTGTTAGGAGTAGGTTCACGTCGGTTGTATAATGTGTAGGATTCGAACCCGCGACCTCACGATTGCGAGTCCGATGCCTTAGCCATTAGGCTACCGCCGCGAATTAAAGGATGATTATAATAAAATAACAGTCTACAATGTCTACATCATTGTAGACTGTTATTTTAAATAATTAAATAGTTAGTAGTGACACGCGCAACTTCGACTGCGTTAACTTTCCCCGTTTTTACAACATTTTTCATTGCTGCTCCGCTCCAATAGGAGCGGAGCAGCAATGAAAAAGGTCGTAGCGTGATGTGAAAATGTGTGTGAAAATTTACGCAGAAGTTGCGCGGTACAGCTAGTTAGTAGATATAGTATGAACATGACTTAAGGTACTCACTCTTTAAAAAGCTTCTATTTACCTACTTTCAATAGGTATTACTCATCACGTCAAATACTGAGAACAGATAAATATAGTTGTCTATGAAAATATAGGTATCTAGTGACTAACAACTGGTGCTGACAGTTTCTTTAATTTTTAACCTCAGGCCATAAATAATTTATATAATTGTAATAATAAAATAATATTATTATAATATAACACACAGCGCCATCTGATCCCAAACTAGGCAATGGCTATATTATGGCAACCAGACTACTGATAAACATAATTAGACAACGATATGCTTGGTATAGTCCAAACCTGAAAGTAGTTTGATTAGAATCAATAACGTTATACGTCAATAAAGTTTTTGGAAGGAAATTCACGAAAAGTTAAAACGACACTTTTTGACACACACAAGCCGTGCGGCTTGCGCGTAAGATATGAACATCTAATTTGACAAAGAAGTCACCTGTCGATTTGGTCTAGAGGCATAAATTCGGTACACAGTATTGGTGACAATTGTGTAGTTGTGGGTTCGAGCCTTCGGTACACAATTGTCTTTTTGTAAGTTATTTTCGTTTCGTCTTTCTATTTCGCATTGAACAGTGTAGTGTTGCGAAGATTATAAAAAATAAAATAAGAACTTCTTTCCATCCGGGTGTCGTTTGACACCTCTCAAGTTTTATACATACATATTTAGATAAATTAAACCCAGACAGAACAAACCATCGTGCTCACCGCACTAAGTTTAATCTTGGGTGGGGATCGAATCCACGATCTCTGACTTAACAGTCTGGGTCAGTAACCACTCGACCAGCAGGCTAGTATTATTTTTAATACTTATTGTTTTTTATTTAGCAGTAACTGGCGTTTATATTAGTTGACCCGCGCACCTTCGTCTGCATATATTTTCCCCGTTTTTGCAACATTTCTCATTGCTGCTTCGCTCCTATTGGTCGTAACGTGATGATATACAGCCTATAAATTCGGATCTGTAGTTCCTGACATTACCGCGTTTAAACAAACAAACAAACTCACCCTTCAGCTTTATAATATTAGTATAGATTATTTATCTAGGGTCTGGCTTCCCAATCTATGAAGTCTTGGAACATAATTTTTTCGTAGACGGGTTATAGTTCTTGAACGATTTTTATTTAGAAGTATACGTATAGCCATGCATTCGGAATGTGCTAATTAAGCCCTTTCATTTGGCGCCCAACTTATCACGAATCAGATTTTATATTTTATTTTAAGATTATCCTCCAGAGGACGTCATATTGTATTGGTTATGGAATATTTAGGGACATTGAATGGTTAAGGAATATATATATTTTTTTAGTTTTTTTTTTGGGTTTTTTTATCGGTACAAAAGTAGGTACTATCATTTATGTGGTTAAATACAATATTCATCTATTGCGCGATAGTACACAAACATGACAATTTAAAAAATGACAATGACAACGACATGACCATTAAAAAGTTTATCTCAGAAAAAATGACATAGATACTGATGAAATTTGAATAATATTTTTTGATCTTACTGACACAATAATAAAATATATATAAAATATGGAATAATAAATCACAAATAATAATAATAAACCAAAATCAAAAATTTAAATTAAAAACGGAAAAAAAATCGTTACTCGGACTAGGTCGATTTCCCACCTGAGCTATATATATATCAACCCATAAGATGGCCCACTGCTGGGCACGGGTCTCCCCAGTAGAACCTACTAGTATGTAGATCCTGGGGGTAATTGCCATAATCGCCACGCTTGGCGAGCGGGTTGGCGATCGCAGTAAGGCTTTAAGTACGCAGAGGACGCTGCTGCCCGTCCTCCGGGGTGAAATCCCTTAGTCGCCTTGACGACACCCACGGGTAGAGATGGGGTGGTACTATTCTTAAGCCGGCACCACACGGCAAACCTGAGCTATACCTAATAACATTGTAGATGATGGCGAACTTTACCTTCGTATTCTAATGATGTTGCAGTTTTTCATTGCTCTTCCTCCGTCTTACGAATTTTCGATCAGGATCACGTGATCTACGAATTTTCGAACAGGGTCACGTAATCCTGACGTGAGTTTAACATTTTTTAACCATACCAAAAAAAAAATGCACAACGCCGCTAAATAAGTTATAATTTCAAAAATGTTGCAAAAACTGGGGGAAAATTACTCAAACGAAGTTGCACGGTTCAGCTAGTCGGGTAACAAAATCTTACTTAGATAGGTACATTGAAGCTAGTAAACAGTTTGCAGTTATTGCCACTAATAAGCTCCCTAACAAACAGTATAATTTAAGGATACAGTAAGTGCCCTAATCATAGACTAATAGTCGTGTTTACTACGGGAATTACGATCTATTTCAATATTATTGGTACTTAACAGCTATTGTTTCGGTAATTATCGGCTTTATACGGTAAACAAAGATGTGGGTAATAATGTCGGAACATCGCCACAGACCGCGCTTCGATTCAATATTTAGGTACACAACTACATTAGAGCACTTACCGGAGCTATATTGCTCACTCTTTATAGCTTCAAGAAACGCAAAACTCGGAAAGCAATTGTAAGATGGACACCTTACATTTGCCTTTCAATATACATACTTAGTACAATGGCTGCCAAGATTAACTTTTTTTTTAAATATCTTATTAGAATAATACATCTTGATTTTTACGTAAGTTGATTCCTTAACTATTCAGCTTTATAACTGTGTTTTTATTTTGCCATAACCCTTGTCGTTTGCCATCGACAGGTGTTTTTAACACCAAGGGCGCAAGTAGTCAAATTACATATTATTAGCCGCGCGGTCGCTGGCGGTCAACCGAAAATGAGACGCTCCGGCCAGGCGCTTGGTGGCCAACTAACGAGTTCCAACGAGCTTGAAGAGTCATTCTTGGCTCTTCAAGCTCGTTCAAGCAAGTAGCATCTAAAAAGTGTTCACTATAAATCTTATACTGCTAGAGTTAGAAACGACCAATAAAAATTGTAAATTATATATTAGAACTACCTGGTCAACCTTCTTAATAATAAAATAAAATTATAAAATAAAACTGAAGCGGCCTAAGCCACAGCATAAATAAAGTATATTTGTACTGTGCCTTAGCCTGTGACTCGCAATCGGGATGTCGCGGGTTCGAATACCACCCATTATACTACCGACGTGAACCCAACCCTAACAAGACCTGTAATTTAGCTGGTGGATTGCTAGTAATGTGGGATCGACAATTCTTATCACCAAAAACAATTCTTATCACCAAAATGTTAGCTGGGATTTTACTTTGTATTGGGTTTTCTTATGTACCCAGATAATATATAAGGTCGGGGCAAAAGTATTTTCGTATTATTCATACCAGGAAATAAATATTTTTAGGTATATTTTTTATTTATTTGTAATATGTATGTGCCGTTTTGATCGACTTGTTGTCATCTTGTGGGTAGTGCTATGATCCCATTGCCGTAAAAATGTTGAGATTTTTTATCAAAAAATCTGACAGGTAGTTCTCACAGTTCTTTTGAAGTTAACTTTATGGTTTCTAAAGAGTTCTGAAGTGACCGAAACAGGTGGAAATCTGATGGATCAAGATCAGGGCTAACCGGAGGATGCGTCAACACATACCAGCCAAGCTCTCTCAATTTTAGCTGAGTGGCTATAGATGAGTGCGATCTGGTGTTGTCATGATGGAACACCACGCCCTTCCTGTTCACCAGCTTGGGCCGATTTTTCTCAATGGCTTTTTTTAACCTTATCAGTTGCTGACAGTAGAGGTCAGAATCGATAGTTTTACCCAGCGGCAAAAGCTCATAGTGGACGATTCCTTTCCAATCCCACCATACGCACAGCATCACTTTTTTCCGAGTCAGGCCGAGCTTTGCCACGGTCTGTGGGGCTTGTCCATGCTTCGACCACGATCTTTTTTGAAATGAGTCGGAATTGTTACGTTACAACAAAGAATCGCAAATGGAAACGAAATGTTGCATAAAGTTTCTCTCAGTGAGAAGTTTTTTCTTGTGCTGTGACTTTTTCAAAGATGCCGTAAACACCTAAGAAAATGAAACCGCCCCCCGCCCCCCAGCTTGCCTTGTAAAAAAGGTAAGCTCGGAAAAACCCAGGTTTTTATTTAATACTGTCTTCCGCCGGCGTTTAGCTTGGACTGACATTTCACCTCCTTAAAGATTTGCTTTAGGCTTTGTAGTGGATACCTATATCATAACAACTCGTATATGAATACCAAATTTCAATTAATTCAGAAGTGTGTATGTGTGTTGATATATCAGTCAGTCACAGTTTCCTCTTATGCCTCTTAAATACACAGATAGCAGGCGCTCAGACAAATCTAATGCCCCCACCCCCCTCCAGTGATGCGCCACACAACTCGCACTTGGCCAGTTGAGCCAATAGTTGTCCCCCCTGAATAAAGTTCTGGATCCGCGTCTGGTTTTCCTGCGTAATATTTTAAAACTATAATATCTCCATTGAAATTAAATGAAGTAAGAACAGTTTTGTTCAAAATTACATATTCGTGATGAATAACGTATTTATTTGGATAAGGGTTAATACCATGTTTATTAGAACACTTTCGCAAATAAATGCATTGTTTTAGAACAAATTTGATTACCATAAAAAAGGTAATACATAGTGGGTCAACCTTAAAAGATAGGCAATTGCCTTCGCGGACTTTTTTTTAGAACTTTTTAAGAGGAACAAATCAGTCATACATTATTGTTATCTAACTTTAACCGTTTACGCAGCGAACGCAACGGAAGCTCTCAAAAGGAATATATTGTCCCCGTTTTTGCAACATTTTTCATTGCTGCTCCGCTCCTATCGTGGCGTAATGTTATATAACCTATAGCCTTCATCGATAAATAGGCTATCCAATACAAAAAGATTTTATTAATTCGAACCAGTAGTTCCTGAGATCATCGCGTTTAAACAAACAAACTCTTCAGCTTTATAATATAAGTATAGATTAAAATTAGTTCTTTATGTGATCAGATCCGGAAAAGTGGGAGCGGCCAGACGTGGTGCGGTGCATCCGATGGGTGGCAAAGACATTTAGCGTGCGAGCTCCAAGGAGACACCTGCTGCCTGACACGGGGAAGGGTCTGTTGGCGCTCACACAGGACAACTGGACCCAGGTAATCTTATCACCACTAACATAATAGGATGTTATGGAAGGAACACAACGGAAGGAGGAAACAAAACTTAAAGAAGAAGTTCTCTCTGGGACCGTTAAAAACCAAAGAATAATTAAGTTTGTCTGAAGAGGCTGAGGGCTAAAACTCTCACTACCTACTTCCCATTTGCAAAGACTACTAATGGACTATCCATGGGTGTTATGATTAGCGGACCCTTTACTCATATCAAACGTCTATGAGTTTATCTCGCCATGTTTAGGTCAAAAAAATTACGACAAGAAACAAGGGAAACTCAATGTTAATTTTTTATACAAATTGCTAGGAAAACGCTGCGCAACCAGAATTTTATTCGTTCGCGATGGTGACCAATGATACACGGGTTTTTTAATAGGTGCAAACCCTACACTACCCCATCGTCTTTCCTGGGCGGTCCCCCACCGCCGCGTTTGTCAGGAATTTTCCTCAACTAATCTAACAATAAATTTTCATACAAAACATAAGAAGGGGTGCGGCAGACTTAACATTTTAATCGAAATGGAAAAGACAACTCGTCGTTCATTTTCCGCGTCTTATGCCCTTAAGTTTCTTTACATCTTATACCTACATCTAGTCCCAACGTTTGACTGTACTTATACATTGTATTCAGATATGCGACGGCAACGAGCAGTCAGCGCGCATCTACCACGCGTACCTGCGGCATGCGCACGCGGGGGTTAAAGGCGCGCCGCCTCCTGAACCACTGCCGGAGCATCAAGCAACAACCAGCGCCGCTACCGACTACAGTAAGTCCTTCTCACCTTATTGATTTCAGTACGAATACATGAGCAAGGGCGGAGCCCCCCCCTTTTTTTTTTTTGTTTTGGGGGGAAAAAATCCTGACGACCACCTCCACCATCCGGGGAAGACGGTGGTTGTTTGCACCCACTAAAAAACCCGCCGTGTATCTCCTGCCACCTTAGCGAATGGGCCGCCGGAATTTGTTAGGGCGGAGCCCCTGTAATAAGCATGACAACCCATTATCACAAAGTGAAGCTCTTTGCTGAGGACTACATGTCCATGACGTCAAGCGAAATATTCGAATAAATAAGGGCATCGCATCGTTATCAGGTTCTGGTCCATCGTTCAGTGACCAGGTAATCGATTTCTCAAGGTTGCCTCGGAGAGCATGTTATATCGGTTAGAAGTCGCCAGAACCAGTCAATCAGAGATCTGTGTGTGAATTCACGTATTTAAAGCAGTGCAGATTTTTTTATCTTTAAAAGATAACTAGCAATGTGGGATTGAGTCCCACATTACTAGCAATCTTGTTAACCCCTCCAGCTAAGCTCAAAGGCTTGTGTTAGGAGTGGGTGCACGTCGGTAGTATAATGGGTAGGATTCGAACCCGCGTCCTCACGAATGCGAGATCGATGCATTAGCCATTAGGCTACCGCCGCTTCCAAGTTGCAGTTCAGTTGCAGATAAGTTTCGATTAAAACGGCCATTATCGTATTTTTGTAATTTTGGGATCGATCTTAAAAACGCTTGTGCACCGTAGGTACTAGAATGTCGTTATTGC
The DNA here is from genome assembly GCA_945859575.2 of Herminia tarsipennalis. Classification (NCBI taxonomy): domain Eukaryota; kingdom Metazoa; phylum Arthropoda; class Insecta; order Lepidoptera; family Erebidae; genus Herminia; species Herminia tarsipennalis. The sequence continues at coordinate 21,882,414 of OX243834.2, read as the reverse complement.
GCTCTCGAGGCGCATACTTGACGCAAGCGTATTTGAGATCGATCCCAAAGTTACAAGAATACGAAAATGGCCATTTTAATCGAAACTTTACCGCAACTGAACTGCAACTACACTGCTTTAAATATGTGAATTGACCTCCAGATGGGGCAATATGAAATTGAAAGAATAATTAGCGCAATTGTCACTATTATAAATAATAGGTAGATATCTGCTAAAGTTGGCTACTGTGAGTGTGTTCGCTTACGAAATTGTACCTACTAACTAACTTTATTCTGGTGAGAATGACAGAGGAACAATTCTCTAATCATTTGGACATTGCAAACGTCCAAAAAACGCATTGTAACGATACGTAAAAGGCACTAGTGTTAACATACAGTTGGATCAACGTAACTAGGCCGGACTGAAGTAGGCGACAAGTGGTTGTGCAGATGCATTTTTTGGAAGTAAATGGAAGCGCGGGCCGGGGGCGGTAACTAAACCAAGACAATTAGAGATGCGATTACGCATTACATTATCATAATTAGTATTACTAACTCATGTTTTTTTGTAATTATTTTGGTAAAGAAATTGTTTTTTAAAGTTTCTTAAACTTTTATGAACTCATTTAAATAGTGTTTTTATATTGTTGAATTAAAATGTTGTTAGTATTTTTAATCGATTAATCATTTTCGTAAGTAATTTTAGGGTCGCATCTCAATGACATGCGCGAAAGTGATAAAAACCTAACTTCAATCCGGTCAAGATACGTTGATCCTACTGTAACTAGGCGCCATTCATTTATTATGTAAGACGATTTAGGGAGTGGACCATGTCTTATTTTTTCTTACCAGGGATTGGCATCTTGATACTCGTTGTTCTTTCGTAAGATCACAAAAATGCGCAAAGTACTTCGAAAAAGCGAACGCATATTAAACTTCTCTCGCGCATGAGCGCGAAAAGAAATTCTTTAAAATAAAGCCAAAGTTGATTACATACAAAATAAATGTGCCTAAAAATTGTTTTAGTGTATTGAAAAATAAAAATTAAAACAAACCGTTTATATTTATTATTTTTTTCCTTTAGATTCAAGAAAAAAATAAAATGGAGGTTCGGCCTACCTCTATTTTTCTTATATGTGAGAGGAAATGGGTCAAAAACTGGATAAAATAACGAAAAAGTCTTACGTATTAAATGAATAGCGATAGCGCCCTACAAGAGTTAAACTACTTTACTGGCAGTTTGGGTAAATTAGAGCTAACAATGTTTGTAGGTAGGTGCCTATAAACCGATCAGACATCCATGAAATAAGAAACGGTAGCTTTAACAGACCGTTTCTTAGAAAGCATTACGACTCAATCATTTGTGACTCAATATGCAAAAAGTTAAACGAACCAATTTCATTGAATGTCTCATCAGAACAAATCGATTTACTTTCGAAGATTTTAAGAACATATTTTTATGTTGGTATTTATTTTATATTTTAACCAATATTACTTACTTACCTTACCTATTACTTACAGAAGATTTCGTTACTTATAACTTGTTCATAGCTGTTAGTTTAAAATAATTCATTTCATTATTTAAAACAGCGCCATCTATGGGCCAGTCAAGTAAATTCAGAAAGCGCGCCAAAAAACTTATGAATGAGTATAGTGAGTCACTCGATCGCGCGTTCCATTCATCTCTCACGGTTACTGACTCAACACACGTTTCACGGAAATCAAACTTTGAACTGTAATTACTGGACTATAAAATAGTTACTTTACTGACTGTAATATACTTATCTATTTAATAAATATGTCTTGTTCTTGTACCTACCTACTTTGAGCAAGGTAATTACGTAAAATAAATCAAATGGTTCCTCCTGTAATGATAGGTCACCTGTTTTGGGGTCAGTGCACTGTAACTATGCTCCTGCAGAGAATGCGTTCTGCGTATTACCTTTTACTTTTTACTTTTTTCGTAGTGAGGATTGCTTGTCTTGTTTTATTTAGGTTTGAACTTATCTTTAGACTTGAATACAGTTATACAGTATGTTAACTGAATCACCCATCCGCAAAATCAGTAGATTCTTATAAAACCGTACCTACTAACTCTATTAAGTAAATAATAGGCACAGATAAACCCGTAGGGATTTGAAAATCGTTCGAAGTTCCCCAAAATAGTGTGATATCTTAATAGCAATCTCTAGTACGGATCGCCAAGTGAATCATTACATTGATTATATTATTATCTGTGTGAGGGTCAAGCGGAATTCGCAGACCCCACAGGAACAGTAGTAGGGTTATAATCCTATCGTATTTTTATTCAAATATTTAATAAATTTCCCCTTACATGGTAGATATACCTACCTACCTAATAAGCAGATAAACTGAACATATTAAATTCCCACTAACTACTAGATAGAGATAATTATTTTTTGCGTGTTTTTTTGCTTTCGTCGTGTACCGCATCATATCGAAAGAATTACAAACTCGCGTTAAATTCTGTAAACATTTGTACCCTTGCCAATTTTTTTTAGCATTCTTTAGATGACTATGGCGTATCTGGCATTTGATGACTAAATATTAAAAAAAAAACTATTAGGTTCGAGGTCGTCACATCCGGAAGGCGGAAGCTTAGGTACATAGTATAAACAATTTACACAATGTAAAAATGAGACACTGTTTCTCTGAAAAGCTAAGCCAGTTCTGTAATGTTTTGTTAAATGTGAAATAATTTACCAGATTCCCGCCAAAACGGCGCGCGTGCACATATTTGGCGCTTTTCCGAACGTTCCGTTACTCACAGCGGACACTGATTCACGGACTTGTTGATATAACCACACTAAAAAATAATTCTTTCGATACTCTTTCAAAATAAAATTTATCTTTAACCATAGGACCTAAAGATAAACAAAAATTAACTTCACATAGAGTAATTACCAAACTACCTACATCAGTCTTTTAAATTTTCTTTTAAGTTTGTTGGCATACTTCTAAAAAATAATAAAATTTCAAAGTCATCTATTAATATAAAATGGAATACTTATTCCTTATTTAGAATTTCTAACCAGTTTGGATTTGTATTTCGATTTTCTTATTATATTATTAATAACATTAAAATACCATAAAACAATAGAACAAATATACATACTATGCTTATTCTAATCATTTCCAATGAAATATTGAATCATTTATAAGTATTAAATACCTTAATAATTTTTAGAAAATTGACAAATCGAAACTCACTAATGAGTAAACGAAATAGAAGACATTCTGAGCTGTTTACGAGAAATAACGGTGTTCCATATTAGGGACCCTATTCCACATATGGTCACATTCATGTATTTAAAGCCATTACCCAAATGATGGTAGGTATTTACCCGCTCCCCATCTATACCTACGACTCCAGATAAGATTAATAAGGTAGAATGCACCAACCTGTACAATACGAGGAAAATGTTAGCCCATTCAAGAACAACACTAAAAGCGATTTATGGTAACAGTGTCTTTTGACATCGAGAAATAAAATGGTAGGTAGAAAAATATGTTTAAAACCGATGACTAACACATTATAAGCTTTATTCAGTAATCAATCAAATAGGTCAACTTTCTCAAAGATTAAGAAATATTTTTTGCCAGATGGATAATCCTGCATTGCAAAACTGACCTCGCATTTTGCACTAGAGGCGTTTCATTAACGAAACGAAGTTTACTCTCAAATAGTGAGTAATGACGTCTTACACAACATGTGCTATTTTGTATGGCAAAGCACCACAGTATGTACCTACTAGCGGAAATGATTCAATATTTACTCGGAACTGTGATTCAGTTCCGGATTGACTCACTAAATCACTATGATCTTAAAGTTTGGGATGAATTAAAGTCTTATGCCATGAGTCATAATGTTTATTTTTGTTTGGCGTAGCGCACGTGGTTGGGATGTTGATAGAATGAGTAAACGTTGGCGCCTGCGTTCGCGACTCCGTGGGAGAGCTGCTGTACCTACTGTTTAACTGTCACAATGTGTCATTTTCATCAAGTAGTTACCAATATACAATTTATTTTTAGTGACATTACCTATGCTAAGTAAAACGTTACTAATTCGAGAGTTGCCTGAAATTTATTTGGGATTGGGATGGCCTATTTCGTTCTCAGATATATTTATTAAGACATTAATGGCATCGGACTAGCAATCGAGAGGTCGCGGGTTCAAATCCTACCCATTAGACTACCGACGTGAACTCACTCCTAACACAAGCAATTGCTTTCCAATCTTGTTAACCCCTCCATCTAAGCTTAATTAGCTTAGCTGGAGGAAGAGACCTACATTAATATATACCTTTAAAAAAAAACCTATTACAACATTGTTATCATCAAAACGTTTTAGGTCACCTAAGGAATTCACATCGAGAATCCATTACCATGGACTCTCATTAATTTCTCATTCTCTTCCAATTTCAATGATTAACTATTTAAGGGTATTAGATACGTACGTATAGATTACGCGAAACAGGGTTCGGCTCTCTCAAAAATTTATATAGAAAACCCAAATATTAGGACACGAAAAAATGGTGTCACTAGTCAAAGAGTTTTTCTAGTAGATGATATATAAATAAATTTAAGGATATGTCTTAATATGATCACGCAAATTAATCTTGAAGTTGCGGAAAAATGCAAAAACGAGCATTTTCGCATTGTCATAGTCATGGCGTTCGTAATCTAACATATGTACGAACGAATATTCTACTTTATTTTAACTTGCGCTCCGGCGCACTGTGAAGTAATGGTTGTGTGCGGAAGAGCGAGGCCGGCGATCGTGTCGCTGTGTACGTAGCGCTAAATAAACAATTTTTTCAGTGTAATGGCCCCTTAACGAAAACAGATGGAGTATATAAATACCTAACTCCTAGTTTTTTTGCAAAAGGGTGACCTTTCAAACTTAAGATGGTTTCAGTCAACGGATTATGGTACTTAGGGAAACCTGTTGTACCTTGACATTATGTGTACCTAGGGCATCGTATTTTTCTCTCAAAACTCCTGTACTTTAAAATGGTAATGTCTATAGTAGGAACAGTTAATGGACGCATTCTTTGACAACACTAACGTGAAGTTAGTTGTTATCTTCATCAATTGTCATTCACATGCTACTTTCATGAAACTTGCGTCGCATCAGCGCCGGTGGAAAAAAAAATGATTTCGTGCTCTAAAAGTTCGTTTCTCTTTCTGGGGCCTTACTATTTATTGCCTTCTTATTTGTTACGATGTATATTTGTGAAAAACCTTTTTTCAATCTTTACTATACTAATATTATAAAGCTGAAGAGTTTGTTTGTTTAAAGCGATAATCTCAGAAACTACTGGTCCGAATTGAAAAACTACTTTTACTGTTGGATAACTCATTTATCGAGGAAGGCTATGAACTAAATAGCATCACACTACGACCAATAGGAGCGAAGCAGCAATGAATAATGTTGCAAAAACGGGGGAAATTTACGCAGACGTAGTTGCGCGGGTCAGCTAGTCTCAGTAAATGTAGGTAACATATAGCAACATATAACATATAGCTAACTGAATTTTGAGTGATTTTAAAAAGTCCTAAATTAAATTGTTACGATGTTGTACAACAGGACTGTTGTACTTTGGACTGTTTTCCCTTGTTTTCTAACGGATTTTGTGTCCCGCGCAACTTCGTATGCATAAATTTTCCCCGTTTTTGCAACATTTCTCATTGCTGCTCCGCTCCTATTGGTCGCAGCGTGATGTTATATAGCCTTCCTCGATAAATGGGCTATCTAACTGTGAAATATTTTATCAATTCAGATCCGTAGTTCCTGAGATTACCGCGTTCAAACAATCAAACAAACAAACAAACTTTCCAGCTTTATAATATTTGTATAAAGCATTATTATTTTTTTATTTAAGTGGATTGCTTTATCATGTTTTAATTTGATAATATTCCCTTCAGTGCACTCCTCATAAATTAAAATTTAAACTCGTTCAAAAACGAAATAAAAGCAGAACCATTCTCACCATCCATTTAATTTAATCGCATTTGCAAAATAAATAAAATAAATTAAAACATAATGTCATCTTGTACGACTGAAATGTCTTTCGTTTTTTGAATTGCCAACAGTAAAAATACTAAAACGTTTATTTAGTGCCTGAACGTCATTGGTCAGCTTCAAGCGGGAGACACACCCACAAGTACTCACAAGCAAAGTTATGATATAATTCTTGTTAGAACGACACATTGGAGTTTTTTTCTTAGCGTTTTGTTTGTTAAAAAAAAGAACAATGTTGCATAAGGTCACCTTGTATAATGAATAATGACACTACCTATATTTTGTTTCTTTTTGGACACTTCGTTAAATGAAGATTTAGGTAGGTATAGGTATATCAGCTATTCTATTCCCAATGATCGTGTTTCTGAAATACCTATCTACTACTAGCTTCTTGGCATAGACTTAAAAACGTTACCTACCATCTGAGGACTTCCCTGTCAATTTAGAACCCAGATCATTATTATCCCAGATTGGTTTTAGCGTTGACTATAAGCGGCACGTTTCTTAACAAATCCTTTCGTGATCACATTTTTTTTTATTTTATTTTAGTTTGCAATATATTGAGAGGTTTCACCTCTCAATATATTGCACACAGACACCTACCCTATTTCAAACCGTGAAAGCGGCACCATTCTTCTTCAAAGAGTCGCCGATTATATTATTAAACTCGATCGATGGCCGTGATTGGATAATTAAGTTGTGGTTTTCCAAACCAACTTCACAGGAAATTCCAAATATCACAAAGCGATTTCTCGTATTATTTGGACACGCCATCTTAAACTTAAATATCTAAATGAGTTCCTACACGGTGGCACAGATAATATAATACTATACACGGTGGTAATTTACCTTCGTTTACCTACTGATTTTCCATTATGCAATAGCTACCAGAAATCACGCCTTATTTTTAAAAATATTTAAATTTACTACAGTATCCTCCAATATGGATCTTCCCGTAGGTATTAGGTACCTACCTAATGTGAAACTAGGAAAGATTTTTTACACAAATTACTTTAACGAACTAAGAACCAAACTAAGATGAGTCAAGCGTTCTAATATAGAAGCCGCAAGTTTCATAATGGAGTAATATTTTTCATTTTGTTTCCCATAGTTACATAGGTACTGATGAAGATCTGCCTCACGAAACAATGAATTAAGTTTAGCGAGAATCATGTCAGTTAGTCAAAATATAACATGAGGTAATAGCGCGGTTCATTTTGTGAATATGTTCTAGGAACGGACGCTGGCGGCCAGACGGCGCACTATGGGACCAAAGCGTGTTTACCATCTCAAAAATGGTTACGATGAAAATCGTAATTTCAATGTTTTATTCATGGTTTCATACTCTCAGATAGATGATCTATCAGATATAAAGTTAAAAATTTGAAGTTATTTGGTTTTAGATATTAATAATCACTCACAAATATTGGACTTGGATATTTTTACATAAAAGAAATTACCGATATTGAAAGTTGAGCTCACGATTACTTTTAAGTTTTCCAATAAAGTATATGTGTGTATATACATCAATAGATAGCTTAGAAACCCTAGTTTAGTAATACGTTATGTATTTATTGAAAATATTATTTTTATTATTTTTTTTTATTTTTTTTGTAACATGACCAAAATTTTTGTTTTTTTAAATTTCAAATGGAGCTTTCCTGTTTGCCGAAAGCTGCCGATGTCGAGTTAATATCATTTTTAGATGCCTTAACTACTCATAAATGTAAGCATTTAAAAAAAACCTGCGTCATTGGTGCGCGAAAATGAGCTGTTGACCAAAATGTAAATATAGGGAAGGAAAAAAAATCGCTTAAAATTACGACTTTTCTTTTTTCTGTTCATTAATTGAATTTTAACGTGATTACGGTTTTTTTTTATCATTTGTAAGATATTAACATACATTAAAATAAATTATTAGGTACCTACTCATTTTTAATCAAAAAATATTTCCCATGGGACAATTGTTCGCAGTGATAACTTTAACCACAGGCATGAAGAACTTTATAGTTGAGGAAGTGTTTTATCTTTTGTGGTAATTTATTACAATCAGTATTGGTTACACCAATACGGTGTGAACTGCAGATATCAATCGTGGCATGCACAATGTACTAATAGATGGGTCCTTTATATACTCGTGTTTTCAGCATATTCGTTAAAGTGTTTTGGCTACTTCAACTCAGTAACAACTTATTGACAAAATATAAAAATGAGTGAATTCGTTTGTGTTCGACGCGATCTATGTAGTCAAATTATAAGTGGAAAAAGTACTTCGGATATTGAAAAATATTTGTTGGATAACTTTCAATTATCGCCAACAGACATAAATGCTGTAATACAGAGTATTCAAAAAGATTTGATATCGAGTTGTAACAAGAAATGGACGAAAGCTCAAAGAAAACGAGACCGTTTTGAGAGTCAAAACGCAGATTGGTTAAATGGTGAGTTTAAAGTAGCATTGAATACTTGCAGCACTTCAACTGATACACCATCTGAAAATGCCGATATAAACACTTCTGGTGATCGAGGTAGACCAACAAAGCCATATTTATGAAGAGTGTTCGGCAAATACAAAGAAACGCAAAAATATGGAACTCGTCCAAGAATATGGAATGGGACATGTACATAACGCTTATGTGCAAGGTTTACGATCCATGGGTGAAAATAACGAAGCATCGATTGTTAGTAGGTATTATCAGAAATACAGAAAGAGAAGATAAAAAGGGATACTGCAGAAAATACTTAATCCAGATAACGCACTTTCATTTACCAAAGAGGAGGCATTGAGCTTTTACATTGAAACTGATCTATCCAAAGCCCAATATGCGTACCTTAGACAAAGGTTTGCTGAAAAGAAATTTAAGTTCCATATTGCCTTCGTATCAGTCTTTAAGTGAAGCAAAAAGGGCTTGCTATCCGCCTGCATCCGGCATAACGGTCACAAATATCAGCGCTAAAATAAATCTGCAAGATATATTGGATCACACTGTCAGTCGTATTATGAAGATTATGTCAGGATCAATAAATTACAATCATGTCAAGCTGTTTAGTAAATGGGGATGCGATGGATCCTCCGGGCAGAGTGAGTATAAACAAGCTCTGCCGGAAGAAAGTGAACTAATATCGGATGCTAATTTGTTTATAGTTTCATTTGTACCACTGCGACTAGTAGACGAGCAAAGTAACGCAATTATATGGCAAAATCCAACTTCCTCTTCAGTTAGATATTGCAGACCAATTTCCTTGGAATTTGCAAAAGAAACACCAGAAAAAACTGCAACAGTTGTCAGAGAAATTGAAGATAAAATTAATGAATTGACTCCTACTATTTTGTCTATAGATGATAAAGTTATACAAGTTAAACACGAGCTGTTCATGACTATGATTGATGGGAAAGTTGCTCAAGTGTTAACACAGACATCATCAAGTGCTACGTGTACGGTTTGTGGAGCAACACCAAGACAGATGAACGATCTGTTAAAAGTAACAGCAAGAGTTGAAAATGAAAATGCGTTTAAATACGGACTATCAACTTTACACGCATGGATTAGATGCATGGAAATGGTACTCCACATTTCTTACAATATAGATTTTGAAAAGTGGTAAGTAACAACTCCAGAGAATAAGACACTTAAAGAAAATAAGAAGAAACTGGTCCAAAAACGATTTCGAGAATTGCTTGGTTTACATATTGATAAACCTCGTCAAGGTTCCGGTAACAGCAATGATGGTAATACGGCAAGAAAGTTTTTTCAAAATTATCAGTGTTCTGCAGAGATCACAGGTGTTGATGAAGATTTAATCAAGAGATTATACATAATTGCCGTGTGGTGCCGGCTTAAGAATAGCACCACCCCATCTCTTCCCGTGGGTGTCGTCAAGGCGACTAAGGGATTTCACTCCGGAGGACGGGCAGCAGCGTCCTCTGCGTACTTAAGACGCTGACAACAGCTACTGAACTTCGATGTTTCACTATTTTAGCCACGCCCACTATTTCTCCGATGTCCTAGTGCCATTGATAAAGGACGGTAAAAACAGCGAACTACCAACACAAGGACGCGGTCAATAATAAACAATAAACCAATAGATGGCGCTTTATTTTTTGTTCTATATGAAGAACTAGAAAGAAATTAGACAGGGCGATTAAAAAAAACAATAAATATTTTTTATACGTTTGTATTTTTAATTATTTCAGGAGACTTTATTTGCTATGAACTTCAAAACAATATAAAAGAAAGAAAAATAAAACTCGAAAATATATTAGCAACATTTTAAATATTTTCGCATAATTATAATTTATTTGCTCTCGGATATTTGCCGGAACAAACAGACAGACAGACAGACAAAAAAAAACTGTATTTTTGTTATCAGTAATTATTATGGATGTATGTTATCCATAATAATTAATATATATGCATAAAACTGTTATTTTGATATTACAAACAGACTCTTCAATTTTATTTATTTGCACAGATAGTTAATAATATATATTATTTTTTATTAATAATATTATTATTTATTTGACATAAGGTAAATTTAGAGCTGAAGAAAATTCTTCAAAGTTTGAAGTCCTGAAAATTGATAACATACCTGCTACAGCACAATAATTCACTGGTAAATAATTTTCGTCACTGGAATCACTTTTAATGATAAATTTTAAATTGCACATCCTACACAAAAGAGTGAACTTCGACAAGAATCCATTTATGTTTTCTCCTACCAAATTAATGTGTTTTAAATTACAACCCAAGGGTTTAGGGGTAAGGGCGAGAAATATTCTAAAGATTTAAAAATAAATGCGATAAGTTTATTCGTCGTCCGATGTAATAATAATAATAATTATTATAAGGATTTTTTGTTGTGCAGGGTGACTTGTAGCAGTCTAAAAAAAATAATACTTAAAGCTTACCTATGCGTTAGTAACTAAATACTAACTGCCAGATTTTATCCTCGACAACCTGTTCAAAATAATAATATTTACCTCAAGTTTAGGAATATTATCGGTGGATTCAACTGTCTCAGATACCTTTGCCGATACTTCAAACCAGTGATGGAAAAAAACTATGACTCACAATAACATAAGAAGTATAAGAACGATCATAAGGAAGTTTCATATCACTTGGGCATCATCTTTACCTGGTAACATTTTCTAGAGGAATTATAACATCACTTTCTAATGTAACTGCAACAGCCACATTTCCTAATCTGTATAAAATATTTATTACATTTAAACTTAGAAAAACTTTCTTCAGCACTAATCTTACCTATTATGTCTAACTAGCTGTAGACTAGCTGTGGACGTAGCCTAAGTTACTCCTTACATCATTAGCTGTCTGACAGTGAGTCCTGTCAATCTCCGTACAGCCGTTTTGGAGATTTGTCGAAACAAACACACAGACAGACAGCCAGATAAAAAAAACTGTATTTTTGTTTTAAGTACTATGCGTACTTTCATAGCATTTAGTAAAAAACTGCAATTTTGACATTAAGAACAGATACTTCAGTATGTATAGATCGCCATATATAGGTAAAAAATACTAAAACCTACACAACTATTTGTATGGAAAGGGCAAGAAACAATGGATAAAGCTACAAGTAATTTAGGAGTATTTTCCTATTAGGCCAGTTCTAAGATAGTCGTAGGTCTATGCAAATGTGATAGTTTATCATTATACTTGTTTGTAACTATCTTTCTAAAATGTAAAGGGGATCCTCTTTGTCCATGTGGCGATTCTTTTTGTGTAATGTGTTAATGTAATATAAATAATAAAATTATTATCTATATTAGTATGTAGGTACTTATTACAAACTTATTGGTGAAAAACTTTCCGAAGTTTCACCTGCTTCTGAACTATTCGCCAAACGTCTCTTTTTACTGAAAAGATAAAAGAAAATATTAAAAATAAATACAAAAATTGAACAGGCGGACCTAGGTTTCGAACTCGAAACTTATATTATATTCTGAACCAACGCAGATACCGCTAGACCAAACGAGCTTCACATTTGCAGATGAATTTTCGCTATACGTTGTACAAAACAGCTTAGTATAGCTTTTTGGTTTGGTTACGATTTCACTTCTGTTCGTGCAATATTTTGTCAATATGAAAAATATATTATTATTTTACTACTTCCATGAGATGTTTTTGTTTGTTGGTATAGAAGCGCTTTTTGCTGGCCTCCGACATTTTTGTTTTGTTTCCCAAAATTATAGTAACAAATATTTTTAAACTTAGAACTAAATATATTTAAATTAACAACTTAGATAGTATAAATTAATAGTATATTTATTAAACTTATATTCTTTACCAATGTCTATAATTTTTCAAACAACAAACAAAATATGAAGTGAATGGATGGCGAGGCAAAGCGACATACGTCCGTCTAGCTGCGCGTCTCTGCGATCACTGTCAGATTGCTTATAAAAGAAAGAGAAGCGCGATCACGCAGCGCTCGTAACTAATTATAAACCATAAAACAATTAATTACTTGAAAATAAGTCGAGTAGTCGAAAATAAAAAACAACCAGATTCTGTATTATAACATGATACGTTATTGTTAATTATTTTACCAACGTACGTTGTTAAGTAATACAGATATTTTTGTTAGAAGATCATTTTAAGAGGTTAGTTTGTATTTTTTTTTATCGAGAAAAATATTCAAATTCGTGTTTTGAATACAACAGGGTTCTTAGAAATATGTTCAAGATTAACATATATTTTTTCTGCCGTCACAAACTACGTAGATTTGGCTAAAAAATTGTTTAGGATAAGCCTATTTGGCTGTTGTCAGCGCCTTAAAGCCTTACTGCGATCGCCAACCCGCTCGCCAAGCGTGGCGATTATGGCAATTACCCTCAGGATCTACATACCAGTAGGTTCTACTGGGGAGACCCGTGCCCAGCAGTGGGCCATCATATGGGTTGATATGTATGTATGATATGTATACATAATTCTACAAACTATGTCATCGGGTATCTCTGTAAACACTGAAAAATTTGAACAATATACGTTAACAACCGCGCAGTTGTATGTAAGTAAATATAACTGGTATTACATGCCGTCTTCAGTCCATAAAATACTGATACATGGTGCTAAAGTAATAGAGCATTTTGCAATTTTGCCTATAGGGCAATTATCCGAAGATGCTCAGGAAGCTCGAAATAAAGATTATAAGAGGTATAGGTTACATCACGCCCGAAAGTGTTCCAGGTCAGCTACAAACGAAGACGTTCTGCATGTTTTGTTGTATACTTCTGATCCCTATATATCTAGCTTAAATAAACCAAGTTTTATAATATCTAAAGAATTGTTTGACGAAGCTAAAGATTTGTTGGTAATCACAAATGATGAGTAAGATAGGGATTGAAAATTAACAAACAGGTGCTTATTACTTTATGTTTTAGGCGGAGACAATTTCAACAAATTTAAAATCATTAAAATCCGTTCAACCGTTCTCGAGTTATAAATGATGTCACTAACACGACTTTTTTATGTATATTAGGTAAATAATTATTTTTAATTACTAATAATTTAGCTTTAAACTTATTTCATGCAACAATATAACATTAATTACTTTTGTAACACCACTACCTTTTTTTGTATGATTTTTCGCATAACTTGATTTTCAATCTGCTTTTATTAAATAAATATAATTTTTAAAATTATGGTGTTTCATTTATTTTATAGCCTCAATATTCAAAAATACGTGCACAAAATTTCAATAAGATATGTCACAAAACAAAAAAGTTATCGATTTTTGAGATGGAAAAGACGCTTTGGTCCCATAGTGCGGCGCCGTAGTACATAATTGAGAACAACAGCCGACAACTTTTGGCACTACAGGCCATAGGTTAACGATGTACTAGACGAGAATATCGGATTCACGATCCACCAATGAAAGAGCTGTTTTTTATTGAGGCTCTAAACACCCACTTATATTAGACTACTGTTGGTTCAGTTAGTCTTCTATTTTGTGTTGAGTTTGTTTTCTACTGGTCGTCTCGCCCTTTTTTTGTTAGATATCTATGCATAGGATATAGATAAATGCTCTTAGGTACTATAGGTGTGCTCTATTGTCACAGATTTGCGCGCATTGAATTGCGCATGTCATGTATAGTTTTAGAATATGCTGGTTTTCTTATGATGTTTTCTTTCATCGATTTCATGCCTGGGTGTGAACCCATGACCTAACAGGTGTATATCGGGTCGGTTATCGGGGTAACTAACATTATAATAATATAATAAAAATAATAATATTTGTTTATTTTTCTCTCTCACACAGATGGTTCGAACAAGCCCTGTGAGTGTATCTGTGTGAGAGACTGGTATCTGTACTAGGTACAGATAAGAGAGAAACCTGTATGACAGATTACCAGCCTCTCCTGACTCTAGATATGAAGGTGTTTGGTGTCATCTGTTTGATAGTTAGATTATAAGGGAGGGATCCCACCACCCACCCTCGATCTGTGAATCATCACGATCGAGGGTGGGTGGTAAGGAAATGCCCTTAATACAACAATCGAAATAGATTGACAGACCGCACTCAAAAAGAGAGACCTGCAACAAGAAAATTAGTGACAGGTACTCTTACCAACTGTGTGTTTGATAGGTGTCAATAATATGTTGTTGTAACATTCACTTCGAAAAGTTGAGGAAATACAAATGTCAATTATGTCAGAGCATATTTTAAACACAGACATGCCCCAAGGATAACAAGCTCATACGCATTAGTGACGCAATAACACCCGTCTGTATTGTGATCGCGTAACTTTGTGGTGAGGGGTATTCCAACTTCCGGGTATAGAACATCATAATGAACCAAGTACCTAGAGCTATTGACAATAACAATATACAGACGATATCGGCTATAAATGAGCTTAATTATTCACTTATACCTAAGGAATGGAGGTATACCTTATTACCTAAATAGAGCCACCGGTCTTGATAATAAATTGCTTTGAAGACCAAAAAAAAATTAAAAAAAAAAATTTGTGGCACTCGGGGACTGCCGCGGTAAAGCATTTTTTATCAACTTATGCAATTATAATTATTTATTTATTTTTTATTTATGCAGTATTTTTTTTTATTTCATTACATTTCGGAGCAGCTCGTCTCGATCCGTGCGAGCTTCGTACAATCGTACTATATACATACATATACGTAAAGCGAACGCTCGGCCGAGCTACATGGTAGGCGGAGTGGGGGGGTGTTAGGTTTTATTTCCGTTACGGAATTTCTTGATTCGGTCGCCGCACTCAAAGCCCACGATAAAAGCTATGCAATAGCTTAAAAGCTATAATATAATCAGAGCTCGGTTTTATCATTGTCCCAGTTTTAATCGCCTTAGCAAAATCTCTCTATGGTTTTCGGCCATAACCATTGCGCTAAGGAGACCAAAACAAACGGCCATGCGCTGATTATAGGCCTAGGTATGCCGACCTATCCCTCGTGCTTATGATCGCGGCAAAACTCCTGTAAATAATTTGAAATATGTATTAAAGTATTAGACTTGGATTTGTATTTTTGTTACTATTAATGAATAGGTATCATAATTCTTAGCTCTTGGCGCCATTGCTTATTTTTTTATTGTAGATGTTATGAATTGACATTTAAAAGTCTTTGGTGTTATATATAAATCGATTAGGTAGGCATCCTACCTACTTGTAATAATATATTTCTGTATATAATATTAACTTGTCTAGACGACATAAATGTAGTTTATTAGTAGCTCTAAAACGAAGATAATTTTATGTCGATATAATAATCGGACATTTAATGCAATAATCACATAAAAACATATAGAAATTTGAATTAAAATATTTTTAATACTCTCTATGCCCGTATTCTCACCAACAACAAATGTTGATACAGGCAAGCTATTATATAAGGCACCTATACCTCTGTTAGTTAAACCTACTTAAAGTTGATACACATGATTTGTTATTGTCCAATATATGGAACGGACCACATAGCGACCAAAAAAATAAATGTAACTATAACATTATACGAACAAGGTGAAAAACCAGCAGAAAAAACATTATTATAGGTACTATATTTAAAATTAAAAAAGAAACGGACAAGTGCGAGTCGAATTCGCTCACTGCGGGCTCTGTACAAATTTGTAGGTAGATACCTACATTATTATAAGCTTGTGCCAATGAAGCCCTTTTATACATGACACGGTTAACTCAATTTAAAATTTGGACTGCCGTTCTTTCCACAAAGACCCTGATTTTTGTGATTTTTAAAAATACACGGCTTTCAGATTTTTCTCTTTTGTACAAATTAGTAAAGTTTTAAAAAATCTATAAAAAAATATTTGGTCACCCATAACCGTTGCTTAACCTCGATGATTGATTACAAATGCTAAGTTTCAGATTTTTCCCTTTTTCACTTTATGATGGCATTACTTGCCAAATTTAATAATACCTTAGAAAATACCTTATAAATTTATGATTCTCTTTGAAATGTCTGTTTTTTGAGGCATAAACGGCCGATTTTTTCACAACTTCGAGGGATAGTATATACTCGTAGTTTTAATTTCAACGAGTTCCCCAGATTAAGGGTCTTGACAGACAGACTGACAGACGGACGGGACAACAAAATGATCCTATAAGGGTCCCGTTTTTTTCCTTTTGAGGTACTTTGTTTTTAGGCTTCCCCTAAAAACAATCTAAGCAATTCTAACTGGTAAAAATTTTAATTTTGGGCTAGGGTGTCATTAACTAGTCAAAGGGGAGCGTTAAGCTTGAGCCTAGTTGAGCCCTTGTCATAACATTCACTCACTTAAACCTTGTAACCCTAGCTGTCATAACTTTCATTCATTCAGAAGGATTTGTGCGGTGATGGCTGTGACTACACGCGGCAGGGATTTGTGGCCGTGTTAATGATTTAACCGGCTCGTACTGAGATAATGGGGATTTCGGTTTATTAAGTAGCTGATTTACTTTCATTATGTAGATTACAGCCGAGGAAAGGGTGTTCTCGAGGTTTTATTTGCATAACCAGTTTTTTTTAATAAATTAAATATATTAAAGCCGCGCACGACCTGGAGGCCTACTCTAATTTAATGAAAACGAAGTTTCGATCAAAAATGAGATGGTCATGTACAGAGCCAAGAACATCTATTAAATCCACTCGTTCCAGAAAATCGTCCATGAGTTCGAACTTCTTGTGCTTATCCAAAAATTAATTAGAATAGTCCCCTTAACCTTAAGAAATTAAAGTAAACGAAAATTCATGAATTTCGTTTTAAAGAGAGAGAGTAGGCCTACTGAAATGTTTCTTAACAAACCATAGTGTAGGGTGTAGTGTAGATACCTACTTAACCAGATTATGTCAGTAGGAACCTAAGTATATTTTATACGTTGCACTATCTATACCAAGTAATTATTATAAAGCTGAAGAGTTTGTTTGTTTGGTTGAACGCGATAATCTCTACTGCTGGTTGGATTTGAAAAAAACTTTTAGTGTTAGATAGCCCATTTATCGAGGAAGGCTACATCATGCTACAACTAATAGCAACGGAGCATCAATGAAAAATGTTGTAAAAATGAGAAAAATTAACGCAAAGGACGTTGCGCGAGTCAGCTAGTTACTTATACATTTTTATTTACCTAACGCTCCCATAAAAAATGGGTCGATCTGGCAACGACTGTTGTTTGTTCTCGCCATATTCATGACCATGGATACTTTGATTTCATTAGGTTAAATTAGGTATTTAAAGTCACCAGAATTTCTATTGATTGAGAGATTTCGAAGGCGTATTTTTAGTTAAGTATAGAATATGAATGAATTAGGATTTGTTATCACTTCTAAGGCCGTTTGTCCACCGCAGAGCCCGTCAGCGGGACGTCAACGAGAAATCACAGTGAACGAGATAATTTTACTTCGGCGACCGGGACGATAAGGAACGTGCGGTGGACAAACGCCTATATAATAATTCTATGTATCGCTACTTCGGCGACAAATACCTGTCCAAACTGTAGGAGGTCCTCTTAAGTACCGATTTCTGTCGCTTATAAAACTTCTTTTAAAAATCTCGTGCCCGGGTGCTTTTTTTATATATAAAAGATGACTAGCAAAGTGGGATTGGGCCCACACTACAAGCAATTTTGTTAACCCCTCCAGCTAAGTTCAAAGGCTCGTGTTAGGAGTGAGTTTACGTCGGTAGTACCAACTTATAATGGGTAGGATTCGAAACTACGATCTCACATTTCAATGATTTTTTGTATGTTTTGTAGGTGAATAGTTCGTAAAGTATTTTTTTTATTTTCGTATGAATTGTAGAAACGTGAAAAATGTACGCAGACGAAGTCAGCTCATTATCTCAAATTCACTTAATTCAAGAAACTTTCACGACATCTTACAATTCGAACAAAACATTATTTCTCTCAATTTTATGAATGCCCTGCCTATTAGAATATCTATAGGTACACATATGTCATATAGCATAGTTGATCATCACCTGTATCTCCAGACCGCATTCCGCTTTCACATTCCGGCGGCAAAGTGACCCTCCGTAAGCCCGTGCCGGTGACTCGCTGAATCACTCGCAAAGAATGCGGACCGTGAGAACTTGCCCGTAGGTATACCAGTTCGATGTCTTGCGGATACAACCTAGGATAGTTATGTAAGAGGACATTGACTTTGGAAACAATGCTGCATCAGCTATCCGTACCTGAAAGTTTAATTCCTTTGAAAGTAGATATTACTGACTGAACTTAAACGTTAAATTGCTGATATTGGAGACTAAAAGTTCATTTCCGGGCATCGCGGTCGATCGGTTGGACTAATGTCGCATCGGCCGCGCGCGTCAACCGTTTGTCGTAAGCCGCGCGTGGCTCGCGATCGGTCGCGATGTACGGAAATGAACCTTTAACGATTGTTTAATTTTGATTATTTTAATCCGATTAACAAGCATATGTCATGTAGTACTAGTAAGTTAATATCATTAGTTCAAGAATCGATGATACATACCTACATTAGGTATGTGTTTATCACCCTATGATTGAAGTGCATTGCACGTCGTACCTCTCAATATCATCCATCCTCCCGACTTGATACTCATTGGGCTCAACTTTAAGAATTTTTTGTCAAAACTAGTCGGTCGCTGTCTTAGCCAAAACATAAGTTAACAAACGTATTCGCTCAGTCGATAGACTATTATAATTCAATGAGTGGTGGAATTGTCATTTAAACATTTTTTATTATAACACAGGCACGGATCCACCCCTAAATAAAACCGGGCATACTCAGTGCAGGGCTCTACAGCTGTTTCTACAAATAAATGCACTACGTGTCAAAAAGTATGGTCTGAAAAAGTGCACCAGCAAAAGAGCGTACCTACCTATCTACATGGCACTTAAGTCCTTTTCTTGAGAAGTGCAGATTTTCGGCAATTACTCAAAGACGATATATCCAATCATATTGAAAATAATTTTAGTTGGAAGTATTAATTAAGCGTTACCTTTGTCGTTTTTTTTTCATATTTTTTGGCCCTTGGTTGAAAACATAAAGGGCGATTTCAACTTTCGGAGCGATTATTTCCGAAAATATTCACTTAATCATAAAAGTTTCTTAGAAACCTTAAAATAATTTAATTATAATCACAAGAATGAAAGTGAATTTGAACCCGCGATCTCACATTTTAATGATTTTTTTGTTTGTTTTGTAGGTGAATAGTTCGTAAAGTATTTTTTTTTTAGTTAAGTATGTATGAATTGTAATTTAATTATAATCACAAGAATGAAAATGTTCAATTTTATTGAATATAAGCTAGATTACCCTACGAACTAACTATACATATACTTACCTACATATTATTAACATCATTATTTACAACTTAACTAAGTAAACCACAAAAAAAGGATTACATAAAAAGGGAGTCAAAAAAAGGAGTTAAGCGTCGAAGAATTCCTCCCCATCGATGTCAACCGGTATAGTGCCCAGAAGGCTGGCAGCATTGCCTCGTTGTATGGCAATGCTTATTCTCTGTGCAAAGAAAAGGCCAGCCTTATAGTCACGAGATGCACTGACAAGACGCTGGGAAATATCTTTGAATACCTTAAAATGTATTTTAAATACCTGTCGAATCATGTGCCACGCGTAAATAATTCCTGTTACATGTATGGAGAGCCCCCTAGCAATATTTATTTTTATTATTAGACTATCGAACTAAGTAGCGTACACAAGACACCTATATTCCAAATTTCATCCATAAACATAGTGTAGTTTTGAGTAAAATGCCCATGACATACAGACAGACGGACGAACATGACGAAACTATAAGGGTTCTTTTTTGCCATTTTGGCTACGGAACCCTTACATGGTTGTGAATCGAAAAATAGGTCAAGTGTGCCAACAATTTTGCAATTTATGAAAATATATATATTGTGAACACGGCCGTTGCAATACGGTCGAAATGTCGGGCAATAAACAAGGTATTTTACCTACCTTAAATTATTCACGCGATTAAGACCCGTAATATAGGTATATATTTTCATAATGTCTACAAATCGCGAAAGTTTATCAACATTAATTTTGCAATTATACAATTTTGCCGACGTTTTCCGTTATAATTTTAGTTTTTTAATATTATCAACAATTTTCTCTCTTTCTTTCATTAATCTGATAATCGTAATTATGGATTGTGGTGATGCTCCCATACTCACAATAGTAGATCCGCGCCTGATATAACGTCGAGTCGTCGTTCGTAAATAGATACTAAAAGAGCTTGCTGACTAATTCCGTTACCACGGTCTGTTTCTCCATCGGAAATGTAACCATTTTTTAGTTAAAAGCAAGATCGATAATGCTAAAATAAACTTTATATTATAAAACCACAAGCTCAATTATCGAATCACAGTCGGCGGTCTCTTTTTTAAACCTTTCCGAGAAACATTTTCAATTCGATTTCATTATTTAGTCTTAAGTTGCCAATAATAAAATTACTTAAGATACACTTTTAAGGGGTTAGTACCTAACTGGTTAAGTCTACCAAATTACGAGTTTAATTTCATCACCATTCTGTCTAAATAGAGTCCAGCTACATAACTATACAAATATTATAAAGCTGAAGAGTTTGTTTGTTAGTTTGTTTGTTTGAACGCGGTATCTCAGGAACTATTGGTCCAAATTAAAAAAATCTTTCACTGTTGGATAGCCCATTTATCGAGGAAGGCTAAAGGGTATATAACATCACGCTACGACCAATAGGAGCAGCAATGAAAAATGTGAAAAAACGGGGAAAATTTACGCAGACAAAGTTGCGCGGGTCAGCTAGTCATACATATGCGAGGCGTAGCTTGCCTGTATCAAAATTTATGGGGGGGGGGTTGCACAGATTTAAAATTGACTCATCAGTGTTTAGTCACTGGAACGGGGATGATTGCTACAGACTTACGGGGCCCTGTAGCCTGGGGGCTCCGTATAATCATGTCTTTTAGTCGAAAGAAAGAAGTCTTTTAGTTTATGAAAATACATGTTAGTGTTAACATTGTTGAGTACCTACACTAAATAATGATACCAGATAATAATCTAGTCCAGCGACTCCTAAAGTGGGTTCCGTGGAATCTTGGGGTTCCGTAAAAAGGTTACCAGAGTTCCCCAAAATTATTTCATTTTGGCTGTAAAATAATACCACAGTGACTTACAAATATACCTAATTTTGAAATAGCGCGAAATGTGATATGTAGGTAGGTAAGTAGCCAGGTAGATAACAAGAATTAAATTACAGTGATTTTGATTTGTAACCATTTGGTATGACATATACACGTGGGGTCTTAAAAGTTCAGGAACCGCCTAATCTAGTCCTAAGATTAATGAATAATCAATAATGTATCAATTGGCATTTTTCTTATAGTCTTTATTGATAAAAATCATTTTGTACTTGCTTGTGTTGCAATGGGCACTCACTCATTACTGACTCGAGAGGTACCTACTCTTGAGTAATAATAATAATATAATAATAATAATAATATCTTGGGACAACTCACACAACGTCATCTGATCCCAAACTAAGCAGAGCTTGTACTATGGCAACCAGACCACTGATAAACATACTTATATATTTCTAAATACATACATATTATAGATAAATTACACCCAGACACAGAATAAATCATCGTGCTCATCACACAAAGTTTTATCCTGGGTGGGGATCGAACCCACGACCTCTTGCGTAGCAGTCGGATACACTCCCACCGCGCCACAGAGGCAGTCAAAGTCTTTTTACTTTGTCCTTGGTGTCGAGGAGGTGAAGACTCTCGACATCCACGACGAAGATGGTCACATTTCTTACATACCAGGGAGCGTTTACAATATCCGAAGTATAAATAGGTAGAGTTAGGTACTTTATTTCGAAATCGTTGTATTAACGCAATCGTTGTGTTAACCAATTGGCTGCTGTAGGCTGGTAGGCAGGTATAAGTAAAATTAGCGTAGGAGGCATTTATATCTAATTTTGCTTCTCGCTGCAGAATACGGTACAGGTCATCTCCGTCGAACTAACTATAGGTGATGCGGACTATAGGTGCGATACTACAATCCAATAGAAGTAGGTTACCTACTCAAAACCTTTACGCGATTTCTTAGGGAATAGATAGCTAGTCTTATTTGTTACTTTTCCGTCGGGACCTGATGTCTGCCAGCGACTACTTGCCTGGCTGGAGGGGTGAGGTATGAGGCGCGGGGAGGCAGGTCTCGGGGCGGAGCGCCAGAGACTCCGCCTGTGGCTTGCTCCGCCTCCGCACTTGTGTGATACCGACGACGACGTAAGCGACGAGACTTGCGCGATTTAATCTGCCGACTTGACGAGTTACATTCTAGGGCTAACTTTAACGATACGATACGATACGGTATATATGGAACATGGATATTTTCTCGTGGCCAAATTAAGATGCCAAACTAATTTTGTCACAAGGAATTGTAAATCATTTCAACAAAGCCCAATTCATAAACAATTGATAAAAGTAGTGCAATCTGTTTTTAAAAATCTAAATATCTGATATAATAAATGTTGATAAACTTTCGCGATTTGTACACATTATAAAATTATATATAATACAGGTCTTAATCGCGTGAATAATTTAAGGTAAAATACGGTGTGCCGGTTATACGGTCACGGCTAGACTACCCGTGACCACGGCTGTTGCAATACGGTCGAAACGTCGGGCAATAAACAAGGTATTTGCACGATTAAGTCCCGTAGTATATATAATTTTATAATAATAAAATATTACTTAAAATGTAAAAAAGCCATTATTAAACCGATTGTCTACCGCCAACTTTCAACTCGCGGCCGCTCTTACCTTACATCGGGCGCTGGTTTTCTAAGAACCACTCACTGGCTACATCCGCCATGCGGCGGAGTTATAATTTATCTGTAACGGCCACACCGCACAAGACCACGGCCCCGCTGCGGTCGGTCAACCTACATTAATAAAATAATACGTATAATTGAGCTTTTACAACTCCAATACCTTCTTAAGTAACAATATTGGTATCCTCGTAAATTCATTTGCGACATTTATAGTAAACCCGCGATTATTGTTAACAAATTAATGATAAGTCGGCATGTCCAATTTTAAGTCGGGTTTTCCACATTTTGTTGAGGTTTCAGTTAAGCAACACGAGTGAATACTAGTGCTCACCTTGAGTATATTTCTAACTCTATAGAAACTGTTGTAAAAAATGCATTAAAATCTTTGCTATCGGTATTTCACAGCAGTCAAGCTCGGTCTCGAAACAGACCAAATATGGAAGAGGTTAAATATCGACTCCATTTAATTTAATGCGTACACAAGCTTTAACATAAAACTGTTTGATAGCACTTTTGTAACTAGGTACTATCGCAAGTTTACCTACAATTCTAAAATGTTGATACCTAAACATTCGCGATTTGTAGTGTTTGTGTATACACATTATAAAATTAGTACCTGGAGTTTTTTTAACGACGTTTTCTAAAAATGAAACCTAGCTAGATCGATTTATCGCCCCCGAAACCCCCTGCATACCAAATTTCATGAAAATCGCTGGAGCCGTTGCCGAGATTCATATTGATTTGTGTGTATATAGGTGTATATATACAAGAATTGCTCATTTAAAGGTATAATATATATATTACGGGTCTTAATCGCGTGAATAATTTGAGGCAAAATACCTTGTTTATTGCCCGACGTTTCGACCGTATTGCAACGGTCGTGATCACGTGCTCGGGCAATAAACAAAGTACTTTACCTTAAATCTTAAGGGCGCCTAAGTCGATGATTCTACCACACAAACGCGGATAAGTGATTACTCCACTGTATGAGGGCGTGAGTGAAAGCTTAAAATTAATATCAATTCGTTTTATCTTAAAACTAGGCCAGTAGACAGCCATAATTGACAATAAATTAATATTTTGCAGTTATAAGCCATTTAAGAATTTTAACCATTTAAACGAGCAAATTCCAATGTTTTAAGACTTATAACTTTACTAACATATGCGCGTTTGTACGGTGGAATCATCGACTAGGACCCTTATTATATATAATTTTATAATTCTAAAATGTTTATCGGCATACCTACTTGCATAGAGAACAGATCGGGAATAGTATCCCCTTCTAAAGATACGACAGACTCAACCTGTGACCTATCAACCGAGGATCAACTTGTGTTATTTATCAGTTATAGCTTGACCTGCGCCCCCCTCACAGAGGAATGACAAGTTAACCCCGGGCAGGTCGCGGGCGCGTTATATTGGGCGCGCGCGGCGGGGCGCCTATGCATAATGCATGCGGTGAGCCGAACTGCATGCATTATGGAACAGCCCTCCAATTTATCTAGCTTTCATTAAATCACGTTATCGGAGTTTGTTTTTTTAACTAACTGATAAAGTTGCGTCTGTTTTGGAGCTATTAACAGCTATCAATTTACTTAAATAGCTTAGATACAGCTGGAAGTAGGACACTGAAATACTTAAGTGGGTTTCTTTTTATGGTTCTGTATTTCAAAAGGAAAAAAAACAAACCCTTATAGGACCACTTTGTTGTCCGTCCGTCCGTCTGTCTGGCAAGACCCATTATCACGGGAACGCTACGGGAACATATACTCAGGTCTACAGCCCCTGAAGCTGTGAAAAAATCAAATTTCTACATAATTAAAGATACGGCCGTTTATTTTAAAAACTGCGAGACTTGATTCCTGAACTATTTACCTTTATTACGAGCGAGTGTATTCGACTGCTACGCAAGAGAGCGTGGGTTCGATCCCCACTCAGGATAAAACTTTGTGTGATGAGCACGATGGTTTATTCTGTGTCTGGGTGTTATTTATAAATGTATTTAGAAATATTTAAGTGTGTTTATGAGTTGTTTGGTTGCCATAGTACAAGCTCTGCTTAGTTTGGGATCAGATAGTGTTGTGTGAGTTGTCCCAAGATATTATTATTATTATTAATATTGTCCCGAAAAAATATTCCCGTGGGATAAAATTATTATTTAAAGTCGCGAGCAATAGCTAGTACCTGTAGTAGTATCAGTAACCAATTTCAAACCAAACAACATACTCATCCATCACTTGCTAATGATAATGATGATGCCGTTAATCCAAAAATAAAGTAACCTACAGACTGACAAACAGTACACTGGCTCATATTTCTCATGAGAATGAGTGTTCGCGTAGGCTTGGCGTGCGGATGTTTACCTGCCCGCGCCGGTTGGTGCATGTGCAGGTGATCTAACTGTAGAACAATCGTAAACTGCGCGATTGTTTATGCACCCCTACACATCCGCGATAAACACTTCATTACACTATGACTCCCATCCTATTATACCAACAGGAGATACGTTTTTGAACATACTTGTAACACAGTTGTGGTTATGTAGGAGGAAATTGTTGTAAGTATATTTGAAACTATAGGCTATAGGTATTGTTTGTGAAAATTATATGTAACACTAGCTGACCCTCACCAGGCGCGGATACAATAGGGGGGGGGGGGCAACAGAAGCAATTACTCCCCCCCTTAGACTCGACTGACCTTTTTTTTGGGGAATTTGAGAATTTTAGACTACCGTGAATTTTTCACGTACCCAACATCAACCATTTAGCTGGAACGGGGGGTAGGGCACTTGACTCTAAAGGACACTCTCTCTCTCTCTCAAAGGTGCGGATGGACATGGGGAAACTATAAGGTGTCCGTTTTGCCATTTTGGCTACGAAACCCTAAAAATGAGGTGGTAATACAGACTCAGAAACAACAATTCAATCAACTCCAGTCTGAAAATCGTCTATGGGATCGGACATCTTGTGTTTATCCAAAAAAAAAACAAGAATAGTCCCCGTAAACTCAAGAAATTTAAGAAAACGAAAATTCAAAAATTTCTTTATTGAGAAAGAGAGTAGGCTTGTCTCTTCATTTCGTTCAATAAAAAAATAACCTTTTGAAAAAAAAAAAATATATTATAAACTTATTAAAACTGTATCAACTGTAGATAACGTTACTTGGTTGGATTTTGTATGTATTCTATAATGTGAAAATACGACTAGCAAGGAGCTTTTTATATTGAGCGGTGTGAAAAGACGACGCGGCTCAACTGCGTTGTTGTCGCAGCGTGAGGGCTTCATTACAGCGTCAGGGTTAAGCCACCCCTTCACGAAGACGGCAGAGAATCTCGGTGGATTATTACAGCGATTGTAGGATTGTTTATGATAACCGTATTGTACTATGGGTTCTTTAACAGAACGCAAAAATAAAACCCATATTTAGCAGAAGAATAAAAACTTTAATTTGTTTAGCAGGTAGAAAACCTACACGGGAAAAATGCTGCCCGTTCCTAAATTTTATTTGATTTTTCGTGTAACAGGAAGATGTAGTCAAATTTCAGCTGCAGACAAACATAATTATATAGATTTATAGAGATAGGTACGTCATTGGTACACACCAATGACATACCTATCTCTATAAGTATGTATTATGTATTATCTGCATCCCTCATGGTGTCATATCCGAAGGTAATTGGCATTATTAGGTAGGTAAAGGTTCATTTCCGTGCATCGCGGCCGATCGCGAGCCGCGCACGGCTTACGACGAGCGGCTGACGCGCGCGGCCGATGCAACAATAGTCAGAGTATGAGAATGTATGGCGCCGTTTCCGAGGTCTGCGACAGACGCCCGCGGCCGACGACTGACGTAGGCTGCGCGCGCACTCCGACTTTTGTCGCATCGGCCGCGCGCGTCTGCCGCTTGTCGTAAAGGTTCATTTCCGTGCATCGCGACCGATCGCGAGCCGCTCGCGGCTTACGACAAGCGGCTGAGGTAAGTGACAGACGCGCGCGGCCGATGACTGTCGTAGGCTGCGCGCGCACTGTGAATATTGTCGCATCGGCCGCGAGCGTCAGCCGCTTGTCGTAAGCCGCGAGCGGCTCGCGATCGGCCGCGATGCTCGGAAATGAACCTTAAGCCGCGCGCGGCTCGCGATCGGCCGCGATGCACGGAAATGAACCTTAAAGGCATAAGGTAAATCGTTTTGTTTTGGTCGAATTTGTGAACAAGTTAAAACTGTATAGCATTAGGTATTGTTCTTGTATATCTTCCGTGGTACAAAAACCGATTATTATAGCATAGAATTAAAACGATAAACACTCTTAGTTTGAATTATACATAAATTGAGTCTCATATCATTCAAAACATCTATAGGTATACTTTTCGTGTTCGTTGTGAGTACATTAAGTTTAACTGCCTCTGAGGCGCGGTGGGAGTGTATCTGACTTCTACGCAAGAGGTTGTGGGTTCGATCCCCACCCAGGATAAAACTTTGTGTGATGAGCATGACGGTTTATTCTGTGTCTGGTTGTTATTCATCTATAATATGTATGTACATATTTAGGTATAAGTATGTTTATAGGTTGTCTAGTTTCTATAGTACAAGCTCTGTTTAGTTTGGGATCAGATAGCATTGTGTGAGTTATCCCAAGATATTATTATTATATTATTAAGTACTTACATACCTTTAGTCCTTAGTTACTTGGAATTCGATCTATATCATCGTTATTGCTTTTTACTTCAAAAAGTCTGCTTAAATACTAAACTATAAACAACTATAACACTTTATAAATAAAATGTAGCAGTGCTTTCTTTTAGAATTAATCACTCTGTTAAACGGGCTCCGTCGAAAAGAGACTGCAAGTTATCTGGTCTGTATTGCTATCACTGTTATATCTTAACTGTGCATTATCACTCGGCGCCGCCCCTTGTTGGAGGCGGTGCGAGGGAGGCGCGCGATGTCACGAGCTTCCGACACTCTCTGGCTTCCGGTGCCGCATCCGGCCGCATATCCTCTTTGCTCAACTTATTTAAAAAAAAAATATTTTTATACGCGATAAAAAAAATACTGAACTTTTCTCTTACCTCAACATGTATTTCTTTATAGAAAAAAAAACCGATGAGGATACTATGTAAGAATAAAACAAATTTTAGAACCTAAATATTTCCTATGTACGTAATGCAGTGGTAAACCTATGACGTCATTAAGTTAGTGTTATTCAATGAATGTGAGTGAATACAATTATGTCGTTGTGTGAAGTGAATGTTATAGCAAGTAATGATGTGATTGAGTAATGCTGTGGCTCAGTACGAGTGAGCACCGCCGCTTCCAGCATCTCTACCATGGACGTTAGTGTGTTATATTTATTTCTTTTATATATTTCTGTTTTATGGCATACAAAGTTCTTATTATAAGCGAGATAACCAGTCGATTAAACTTTCAAACTAAAAACACTTGCAAATTGTGTGTTACCTTCTAGTTTCTACCATAGCTCTTAAATAACTTGTAGGTACAGGTACATTCGTGATGTCGCTATTTGACAAGGAATAAACATCTAGCTATAATAATAATAATATCTTGGGACAACTCACACAACGCTATCTGATCCCAAACTAAGCAGAGCTTGTATTATAGCAACCAGACAACTGATAAACATACTTATATATTTCTAAATACATAAGAGACACAGAATAAACCATCGTGCTCATCACACAAAGTTTTATCTTGGGTGGGGATCGAACCCACGACCTCTTGCGTAACAGTCGGATACACTCCCACCGCGCCACAGAGGCAGTCAAGTTTATTTAGATAATACTCGGGAGGTTCTTTTTTTTACTTAGGTAATAGAAAGAAGCTCTTTCAAGGCGTACCTACTATTGTCATCAGGCACTTTGAAAGAGCTCAGATGCGAATCCAGTCCACAAAAAAAATTGTGAGTACGGTAGCCTATAGCCGAACGATTGTCAGCACACCTGAAAGCCGAAAATCTTGATTTTGATGAATCTTTTATAGCTTGAAAAGTTATTGCACTTACTCGTTATGTATTGCGCACACAAGGTTCCTTTGGAATTATTTTTAAAAAATGCGTTAGATATTTGGATAGAATTCTCGTAGCATTAGCCAATCTTATTAGAAAGAGCTCTGAAATATGTTTGTCAAAAATGTAACGTAATTAAGAATGTATAGTCCTCAAAACTCAAAACATATTGGTACTAAAAGTAAATGATATGACGATCATCAGGCGTCAGTTATGACGTTATAACATAATTAACTGTATATTCCATACGGAGTATTTGTGACAACGTATTTTTTTAACCATAGGCGGATCCAGGATTAAAAAAAAACATTCTGGAGGAACACTGGAAGCAAATAAATTCAATAATATTTTTCGGAAATAATAACTCTGCAGTACACAACCGTGGGAGAGGGGGTGAGGCTCAGCCTATGTTTTTAACCTTTTTTGGGTACTGTAGTAAACAATTAAGGCACCCTAATAGTTTCTCTACATTCGTCCGTCGGTCTGTCCCCAGGTTAGCTCAGGACCCTTAGTACTAATAAACCTGTAAATTTGCATTGATATGCATATTAGTTACGCCGACATAGAGGTAAAATAATATCTTCAATTTTTTTTTAATACTACCCCTACACGTAAAGTGGCAATGCGATTTTTTTTCTCACCTACCCCATCGTGTGCCTTTAAAAACTGTGAGGTATGGTTAAAGTTATTTTTCGATGTAGAGATCCGTTTGTGAAATATTAAGCTATAAGTAAACATTTTTGTTAGAATCAAGTGTCCGAAAATAACCATTTAGTTGGCAGGGGGGGCCTACCAACTAAATGGTTATTTTTGGAAATGTGAAAAAAATAAGGGCAGTAGTGTATATATGTATAACGAAATTAAAAGGAAAACTATCACAGCTAAGAAGTCTTTAGAAGTTTACGAGTTATCGCCGACCGAGTGAGAAGTAACTTAAATTTCGTACAGATTCCATTGAAAATTACTTATGTTATAACTTTATTAGTAAGTATGAAACAAAAACAACTGAAAACCCATTTCTTAGGCTGCATTATTGTAAGGTGCAACTACGGTACCCTATATTATGCATGGCCCGACATGCACGTGCCTGGTTTTTTTAAAAAGACACTGATTTGACATAACAATGCTTATTAAGTGGCGCGTGGAGGCTAAGGCACTGGACTACAGGCTAGTACTAAATGCAGTGATATGTTTCCAGATCCGTACAGTGCCCTGAGTGGTTGCGCTCGACCGTCAGGCGGTCAGGTGCAACTGTGGCAGTTCCTGTTGGAGGAGTTGGCGGCCGGCGCGCCTGGAATATGCTGGGAGGTATGTTATGATGATAGAGGACTCCTTAGTGGTTTCTGTTACGGGGGTCATTCTCATCAGGGTGTTCAATTACGGGATATTATAGCATATAAGTGTGTGAGTAGATACAAGTGCAATCTGTATATCCTCTTAGGTTTCAATCCGGATTCAATTCTGATTGAAACCGGGTATCCGGCTTCAAATGTATGGTGACCGGACCGGACACACACTCTAAGCCTACACACACTAAGGTCCTTTTTCCACGTTCCCGTTGTACCCGGCGCGAAGTGTATGGCGATGTATGGTAGCCTTCACATGTTCCGGCGTCCGTCCGGTCCGATCGCCTTTACTTGATGATGTACACCATGACCTTACTGTCTGATGGGACCGAAATCCGACATCAGGCACAGGACCGACGGCTTCACGGAGGGGTATAACATTTTTATAAAACGGTCACCCATGTGGTGTCCGTCAGTGGTAACGTTGGTTAACCTCACAGCTAGCAATGCTCGGTCGCCACTGAGTCACGTCTTCACTTCATAAATGTTATTATTCTAAGTAGACAAAATGTTTTCACCTTTTTTTTTCTTACATTATGGCCTTTTGGTCTAGTGGCTGCCAAGCCAGAGGTCGTGGGTTGGATTCCGACCCCATCCTGTGTCTAGGTGTACTTTATCTTTAATATATATGTATTTAGAAATACGTATATAAGTGTGTTTATCAGGTGTTTATCAGTTGGCTGGTTGCCATAGTACAAGCTCTGCTTAGTTTGGGATCAGATGACGTTGTGCGGGTTTTCCTAAGATTATTATTAGATATTATCATATAACTCAGTTCGAAAGCAACATCTACATATTGTTTTTACAGTCAGTACTTAATATAGGGCACACATACGACCATACTACATTGACATTTAAGCAGTTCCTTTTTTAATAAAATGGCGGTTGCAGGGTCCCCCCGGCGAGGGTGAATTCCGTCTGTCAGATCCGGACGAGGTAGCGCGCCGCTGGGGCCGACGGAAACAGAAGCCCAACATGAACTACGACAAGCTCTCCCGAGCGCTGCGGTACTACTACGACAAGAATATCATGAGCAAGGTGAGAACTTACCATCAAAAACAGATTATTCTACGTCTAATCTTCGCGGTTCATTCCTAACCTGACCCGAAATCCTAACCTGGTGTCGGGTTAGGTTAGTAATAGCGAAATGTTATTAAATTTGGTTCCTAACCTCACCCTCGTCTTAATCTAACCCGATCCGTTTATTCCTAACCTGATCCGATCTTGCGACGTGTATATTTATATATTAAATTTACGCGATATATTTACGAACCTCTGTGGCGCTGTGTGAGTGTATCCGACTGTTACGCAAGAGGTCATGGGTTCGATCCCCACCTAGGATAAAACTTTGTGAGATGAGTACGATGGTTTATTCTGAGTCTGGGTGTTATTTATCTATGTATGTGTTTAGAAATATATAAGTATGTTTATCGGTTGACTAGTTTCCATAGTACAAGCTCTGCTTAGTTTAGGATCAGATAGCTTTGTGTGTGTTGTCCCAAGATATTATTATTATTATTATTAACCTAGTTGTATGTACATAAATACCGTTTTGTTATTACAATAAAACAATATAAGGGTCCAATATAAGTACCTACCGAAGCTAGTTCCTGGTCAGGTTACGAATAATCCACCTTCGCCTACTAGGACCTTAAAAAAATTGTTTGTAGGAATTACTAACCCGGCCGGGAAACGAAATAACTCTGATGTAATGTACTGGACGAAAACCGAATGATGTCAGTCATGGCTATAGACTAGCTACGAAAAGCTGTAGCAAGTACCCGTCTACAACTACCGGCTTTCTTTTAAATCGTAGCCCGTAGTGTGTTCGTAGAACTTTCCTGCTACGACGTAGCGAATGCGCTCTCAATAGTTAATCATCTTAATACATCAATAGTGCGCATAAATCTAATCCTTAACTAGGTATAAAAGTATACATTATGTTAATACAAAGTTGAGCTATATGTTGTAGAAGTAACTAAAGTGTAGAATCGCGTAAACAATATTCAGAGCTAGTACCTGCGACGGATAACCGTTTTAGACCACAGTTTTTTGCCGTAGTCGAATTGTAGTTTTTTTTTTTATCTCGTCGTATCAATTTATTTATAAAGACACCAACTATACTTTACGTTTATAGCCTAAACAATAACAACGTGATTTTGTTTTAATTATACCTGTGCCTGTGACTGGCCTGTTGGTCTTGTGGTTAGTGACCCAAACAGCTAAGCCGGAGGTCATGGATTTTTTGTCTGGGTGTATGTCTTTAGAATTTTTTTTTTTTTTTTTATAAAAGACAGCTCCCGCACTAGGGTACAAGCCCTGTGTCGCGGGGGACTTACAAACATACAAGTCACGGACACAAAGTACACCCAGACTCGGAACAACAATTTGTGGATCACACAAAGTGGGGAATCAAACCCACGAACTCTTGCGTAGCAGTCGGATACACTCCCACCGCGCCACAAAGGCAGTCGAATATATAAGTATTGAAGTAATTTTTATAGGCATTTTTTTTCATGCCAATTACTTTACAAATACAATAATTGCATTTTTGAAAGATAGAAAAATTTGAAGTCCAGGCCCAGAAATCGAACCCAAGACCTATCTGGACTATGTTACTAGAGGTGATTTTTCTATCGAGTTGGGCCCTCGCATGCGCCATCTAGCCGGTAGTTAAAGAACTATCACGGCTTTTGTTATTCCTTTGTTACAGAGAGCATTTTAACAAATTATGATGTCGCAGACCGAATATAATAAAATATATAAGTATGTTTATCAGTTGTCTGTTTGCCAAAGTATAAACTCTGCTTAGTTTGGGATCATTATTTCGAACATAGATAACTACGAGATCAGCTCGATTTAGCGAAAAACTAGGGCTCGAAAGTAGTACTCGCACTACAGGTTTTTTTAAGTGGGTTAAGCCACGATAAAGTTTATATTAAAAAAAGAAATATAGTTTTTTATACAAGCTATCATTGTTGACTAGAACCTGTGTAAAAGATCTTTAGTAATTAAATACAATTTTATACGCATAACCTTGTGACCAATTCCGAGAACATTTTCTATATAGTTTTATTAATAACAGGTGCACGGTAAACGATACGCCTACCGGTTCAGTTGGGCGGGGCTGGCTGCCGCGTGCCAGGCGCAGACGGCGGACTCGCCCCCCTACTGGCACTACCTGCCCCCCACTGCGCACGCGCACCAACCACAACCACCGCCGCCGACCACACAGTGAACACTAGATGCAGGGGCGTAGCTTTTTTTAGACGGGCCCTATATTAAAATATGTCGGGGGGGGGGGGGGCAAACGGCCTACGGACTAATGTGAGTCGCTGGCCCAAATTTGCAATTTAATCTTAAGGACTGGCAATCGTGAGATCGCGGGTTCGAATCCTACCCATTATACTACCGCCGTGAACTCTAACACAAGCCATTGAACTTAGCAGGAGGGGTTAACAGGATTGCCAGTAATGTGGGCGTCAATCTCACATTGCTAGTTATCATTAAAAAAAGGGACTAATATGAGTCTTTGGCACATAGCAATATGCTCTTCAGTGTGGAGGGTACAGTTGCTAACGCACGTCCAGGGCTCCTGAAACCTGGGGGCCCCATATTGATACGGCTGATACGGCAGTAGCTACGCCCCTGATTGGATAGTCACTGACAACTGAACAGTGAACATGAACTGACTTTTTTAAAGGTTAGATTGTTATGATCGTGAACAGTATGAAGTTATACCTACAAGTGTACCCGTTGATTTGTAACTATGTACTGTATTCGAGACTGAAACGGTTGCCGCAACAAATCACAATGAACAATAACACTGACGCCTGATGGATTACCCTTAGCAACGGGCTCAATTCGATCCCTGTTACACCTGATTGATTCTGAACCAAGAATATGTTAATACATATTCTTGGTTCAAGTTGTGTTCGTCAAACTGTCGGTTTATACGGTCTGTTGTGTAGTTCTAATATCTGATGAGTTTTTAAAATTTAGAAGACAGATGACCTTACTGATGAACATACTTACACTGTATTTAATGTTATTATTGCTAAATACAATACATCAGAGGCGTAAGACTAATTTCTGATGTAAATCGATACAAAAATATATCTTGCTGTTATTAAGTAAGTGGAACTCAAAAATAAACCGAAAGAATGATGTTCTTATGGACCCTCCGCCTCTATAATATGTACTCAGATAGTATAACATCACTCAGACTTAACTCCATTCACGAGATCAGACGCGAAGTGAGTCATTATGTATCAATGTATTAATAAAGTGAAAGTGAATATCCTGTTGATTTTTGTCAAAAAAATAATTAGGTAACTATGTAGGATTTTGATAAAATCTAAATTGCATAATGTGTATTGTAAATAAAAGCGATTATTACCTATGAATTCAAATTAATGTGAAGAGTTTTCATATGAGTGTTAAGTTGACTTTCCATTTCATTTCCATAAGTTGACTGCCATACAGAAACTGACAAATACAAGGTCGGGGCAAAAGTATTTTCGCATTTTACATACAAAGAAAAAAATATTAGGTATAATTTTTAATTTATTTATAATATGTATGTACCGTTTCGATCAAGGACTTGTTGCCATCTAGTGGGTAGTGCCATGATCCCATTGCTGTAAAACTTTTGAGATTTATCAAAAAAATCTGACAGGTAGTATTCACAGTGTTCTTTTAAGGTTAACAAAGTTCATTAGAGTTCTGAAGTGACCAAAACAGGTGGAAATCTGATGGAGCAAGATCAGGGCTATACGGAGGATGCATCAACATATCCCAGCCAAGCTCTCTTAATTTTTGCTTAGTGGCTATAGATGAGTGCGGTCTGACGTTGTCATGATGGAACACCACGCCCTTCCTGTTCACCAGCTCCGGTCGGTTTTTCTCAATGGCTTCTCTTAACCTCATCAGTTGCTGGTAGTAGAGGTCAGAATCAATAGTTTTACCCGGCGGCAAAGGCTCATAGTGGACGATTCCTTTCCAATCCTACCATACACAGCATCAATTTGTTCCGAGTCAGGCCGGGCTTTGTCACAGTCTGTGGGGCTTGTCCATGCTTCGTTCATGATCTTTTTCGGTCATTCTTATCGTAAGTGAGCCATAATAACCGTTTAAGAAATGGGTCGTAATTGTGTCGTTGCATTAAGTTTCTCTTAGTGAGATCATGTGGTACCCAAATATCAAGTTTTTTTCTTGTACCCAGACTTTTGTAAAAGACGTAAAACTGTTTTGTGATCAACATCCAGTTCTTTAGCAATATCGTAACTACTAATATGTCGATCTTGCTCCACTTTTTCAAAGACGGCACTGATTTTATCCATGACAGCGTGCGTCAGAGCGAGCGTCATCTTTCCCACTAAAATTTCCAGACTTGAAATGCTTGAACCACATTTGTGCTACTCGTATTGAATATGTCCGTAAACCGAACAAATTTTATTCGCGGCATTCATCGCTAAATTACCTTTTTTGTAATAAACTTTAAATGTACCGAATTTCTTGGTCACATACGTTCATTTTGCTTGCTTGAAAAACGGCGGGAACTAGTTTTTTTTATTTGTTGCAGCTTTAGAATGTCAAACTATAATGGTATTAAAACCAGCCAGTTGCATTCAGTACAACCAAAGAGGTTTGATTACTAACAATACATTCAAAATACAATAATACTTTTGCCCCTACTTATTAACGAATAGGCATAACATCAGCGGCGCGGATATTCTGAACTCCAGTTGACAATTCTATTGGTTAATATTTTTCAGCAGGCTGGTTCCGCTTTAATAGACAGACAGCCTGCAAGAGCCACTGTTTTGCTCAACTACGTAATAGCGTAATAGTTTAAGCATGTCGAACGCTTGATGTATAAACATTCAGCTTTCTTTTTCATTAGACCATTGATGTAGACCAGAACTGCGCCATCCCTTTCAATTAAAAAGTAAAAATTTACTGCAAAGCGTAAAAAGTGGTAAAAGAGAGAAAAAACTCGTGCGGCTTTTGACAGGTATTGCCCACAAAGTAGCGTTTTCTCTTTCTAGAGGTGGTAAATTTTGTGAGGTTATGGCGCACCTGGCGCAGCCCTGTCCTCTACGTCAATGGATTAGACACACGCACACACATATGTAGCTTAATAACATAGTACATCTTTGGTGGCAAAGGAAACATAAAATATGACAAGATCCCATTGCTAAGTTCATCATACACACTTAAGACACTACAGTAGGTACGACATTTAGCGATGCCAAATCAAATTATTCCGGTTAGGAATTTAAAAAAAGTATTCTTCTATACTTTTTTTTTTCTAATCGGGATTCGGGTCAGACGACGCAACTCGTCAGCCGCTATTTAATGCTAATAGTGATGAGAGAAATGATTAGTTGAAGCCGATTTCAGTGTACAGTTACTCAATTGAGCAAAGCTAATGTAACTTAGGCCTAAGTATTTCAATTAAACGTGTTGTAAAGTACAAGATTGTTACTTCTACTTAATTGTTGTTTGAAGATTCCTAAACTTTTAGTGTTAGTAAGTTTATTTAGTTGTATCTTGTTTTGTTTTTATTTTGGGTAAGTAGGTATCTATATAAGAATTTGTTTGTTAAACTAGCTTTTAATTTAAGTTTCTTTTAATTTTTTTATCTAAATATGACAAGAAGAGAATGTACAAAGCACACAATAATGAAACCATATTGTAAAACGATTTATAACAAGCATGTTTGTAAGTTTCTGTTTGTATTATTCCAATAAGACATATTACAACGGTATTATAGGTATAAATACCAGCACCAGCTAAACTCTCACCGTTATTTACCTATGGGATAAAATTTGACAAGTGTTGTCAAGTTTTGATGCCATTGAAATAGTGATGAGGAAGAAAGCTTGATACAAAAGTTATTAAATTGATGATGAACTAAACCTTACGAAATAAACTTCCAAGTTCTAACCAATCCATAATTCGTGCACTAAAACTTTGAGGTTATCAAATTTTAGCACCAAATTAATGGTCGGAGTACAGCTATATGCAAATAAACGTTTAACTCACGCATTAAGAAAGTTTTTAGTCTCAAAGAAATAATAAAATTTAATTAACTAGTCTAGTAATTTTCCTTGTAAGTATACCTAAATATATTTGGCCGAGTGAATGCTTTAGAACTTACCTAATCATAGTCATTTTATTACTTATCGTAAGAAATTACTTTTAAATCGAGGTTCTACTGTACTTTTTATTGAATGAGTAATATGTATAAAATTACTATTACGTGTATACCTATATTTATAAATTGACCACACTTCTTTGTTACACGATGTATGACAATGTCAGATTATATTAATAGGTTAGATACCTATGTAACAATTTTACCTCAATGAACGCCAGGTGGTTCATGTTACCTTCGCTTTACTTTTATCTAAATAAATTTCCATACGTTTGGCCTAAACGTATCTGTATAAAATTATTTTGCTTTATTTTAATCACATCCCTTTTGTCTATGGACTAAATAAAAACCCCGTATAGACCAGGACTGCGCCATAACCTAACAAAATTTACCACTCTCTAGAAAGAGACAACGCTGCTTTGTGGACAATACCTTTCAAAGAGACAGGGCCGCACGAGTTTTTTCTCTTTTTCACGCTTTGTACTCTTCATCTTTTTCTTTTTTGAATTTATGGCAATCTAGACGTTTTAACGGCTAATTTCTGCCAGTGTCAAGTATTTATTGTACACTTTAGTTGCACAAAGTCTCGTTCTTATCCAATTTTCACATATTCAATTATTTTTTTATGAGTTATAACTACTCGTTAAACTCGGAGCTGTAAAAATAATGGCAGATTAGTTTGCCGCATTTTTATAACTCGCTTTGTAGTCAATGTTTACTTTTAAATTTAAAGAGATGGCACGGTCCAGGTCTCTACGTCAATGCTCACAATATAAGGGTTCCGTAGTTGCCCATTACAATAATGCAGTGTAAGAAATGGGTTTTCTGTTGTTTTTTGGAACGCTGTTCCTTATCGTTGTCAATATTGTTTACGGGGTGAGGGGCTAGACTAGACGGAAAAAACCGGGCAAGAGCATGTCGGATTATGCTCGGTGTAGGGTTCCGCAGCCTTGAATAATTGCATCAGCAGAAGAGCGTGTTAGAAGATTTTGTAGGGAACGTAGAGGTTGCAGAAGGTGTAAACTGATAATTATAAGAAAAGCTTTGATAGAATTGCTACGAGTGTGTCGTAGCAATTGTATGTATGTAAAGCTTGTATAGATTTAGAACTACAATATGTTATTGGAATGTCTTCTAGTGGACACTTGCGAGTTGTATTTTGAGGATGTAAATAAAACCCGAGAATGCTTGAACTGCTTGTATAAATTGTATATTGCCAAAAATACAGTAAAATGAAATTTTAAGAAACACAACAAAAACGTTTCAAGATCGAATCAATGACCAAGTTATATAAAAAAAAGGTAGGTGAAGAATGAATGTTTGAATGAAAATTTTAAAACGTCACTAGTAGCTGTCGTAATAGCGCGGTAGGTGTACTTTTTGATGAGACTTGTTGCGGCTAAATAATAGTAGGCGCCGCGCCAATTATCTTATGTCAGGAATATAGACTACTTGTGTGTCATTTGAAATGTAGCCTAATGAGTCGTAACCAGTACTTACTGAGGGATAATGTTTCTACAGAACAGTATCATAATTAGAAGACCTTGTTCTATTCAAGAAATGTCAGGATGTATTTATTGTATGTCAGTATGTAATGTGTGTGTCTGTATATTGTGTAAGGTTCCTATCACTCAGTTCAGTATTGTCGGGGTATCTATTCAGGGTAGTATAGAATAATACACAGTAACAAATGGCAATCAGCATTATATTGTCACAATACAATTCACTCTGGTTATATCAAGGAATTGGGGTAGGGAGGTATGCTAGTATCACTTCCAAGAGGACTATTGCCTAGGAAAAGAAGTGATAAGAAAACTAGGCCGTCTCCTAATAAAATGTTTGCCATATACATTTGCAATATGATATTTACATAAGAAATCTGCAATGTAACCAATACCTTTGCAATGTCTTACTATATTACTACAAGGCAGATGATTCATAACTTACAGGACAATAGACAATTGGACACATTGCAATATCTTTTCATCAGTCAATCAGCTTAATAAACACAAACATTATACACAGTACAAAAAAACACTATTTATACAATACAATAGAAACAATATAAAGTAACTTTGATTAAGGATCGTACCTTCGTCGTCGGATGACACCCAGGGAAAGAATGAATGTGTCATCCTTTTGTACATTATTTCAAATTCTATCATGTTGGTAGAATGCCACAGTTATAACTTTTTAGGTAGATACATTATAGATATTAAGCAGTGTTTCTAACATCATTCTACATTTAGATATTTATACAACAATTTATATAAACAGATAGACACTAGATTACTAAAAATGTTACATTTTGACATCGATCAAAAATCTATTATTTACGATTATGTGAAGCTAGAATAAAGAGTTTGTGTTATCTATACTAATATTATAAGCTGAAGAGTTTGTTTGTTTGAACGCGATAATCTCAGGAACGACTGGTCCGAATTGAAATAATATTTTATTGTTGGATAGCCCATTTATTGAGGAAGTCTATAGGCTATATAAAATCACACTGCGACCAATAGACGCGGAGCAGCAATGAAAAGTGTTGCAAAAACGGGGAAATGTTATGCAGACGAAGATGCGCGGGTCAGGTAGTGTTATATTATGTTATAATATGTTGTTTGCATTTTTGTAAAACGTTGTAATGTTTATTTTAGCTAGGTCAAATTGGCTGTGATTTGCTGATCATTATGTGTGAAAATCTTAATTTTATAATAGAAGAGATGTGTTTCCAGATTGTTTTTTAATAATTAGTTAATACTTTCGTGGACTGAACGTGATTTTACGTCATTATTTGAGATTTTGATACAGCAAAACGTTCAAAAACAGAATATTATTTATTATTTTCAGAACGGTGAATTTAAAGGAAAATGGGTCGAAATTGTTACGTTTCAACAAAGAATTGCAAATGGAAACACGTTGCATTAAGTTTCTCTAAGTGAGATCATGTAGTACAAAAATATCAAGTTTTTTCTTGTACCCAGACTTTTGTAAATGACGTAAAACTGTTTTGTGATCAACATCTAGTTCTAGCAATATCGTAACTACTAATATGTCGATCTTGCTCCACTTTTACAAAGACGGCACTGATTTTATCAGTGACAGGGCGTCAAGAGCGAGCCTCATCCTTCACACTAAAATTTCCAGACTTGAAACGCTTGAACCACATTTGTGCTACTCGTATTGATACCGTATTAGCTCCGTAAACTGCAAAATAATTTTTGCCACTCGTATTGATACCGCATTAGGTCCTTAAACCGCACAAATTTTATTCACGACGTTCATCGCAAAATTACCCTTTTTGTAATAAAACTTTAAAAAGTACATATTAGTTATATTTCGGGACTTAATCGCGTGAATTATTTAAAGGTACGAACCTTTTATTTACCCGACGTTTCGATCGAATTGCACCGATCGTGGTCACGGGTCGACTGCACGATCGGTGCAATTCGATCGAAACGTCGGGTAAATAAAAGGTTCGTACCTTTAAATAATTCACGCGATTAAGTCCCGAAATATAACTAATATGTATAAAAATCGCGAAAGTTTAAAAACAATAATTTAAAAAGTAAACCTACCGAATTTATTCGTCACAATCGTTCATTTTACTTGCTTGAAAAATTACGGGAACTAGGTTTTTTTATATATATTGCATCTTTAGAATGTCAACTGTACTTTAATTGTATTAAAACCAGCCAGTTGCTACTGGCTGGTTTTAATAAAATCATTCAATTCAGTAAAATCAAAGAGGTTTGATTTCTAACAAAACATTCAAAATACGAAAATACTTTTGCCCCTACCTTATTAACCAATAGGATTGCATACCATCAGTGGCGCGGATATTGTGAACTCCAGTTGGCAATCCTATTGGCTAATATTATTCCGCAGCCTTGCTCCGCTTTAATAGACAGCAGACAGCCTTAAAGAGCCACCGTTTTGCTCAGCTACGTAATAGCGTAATAGTTGTATGTCAAACGCTTGATGTATAAACATCCAGCTTTCCTTTTGATTAGATCATTGACGTAGACCAAGAGTGCGCCATCCCTTTCAATTAAAAAGTTAAAATTTACTGCAAAGCGTAAAAGGTGGTAAAAGAGAGAAAAATCTCGTGCGGCCTTTGACAGGTATTGCCCACAAAGTAGCGTTATCTCTTTCTAGAGGTGGTCAATTTTGTGAGGTTATGGCGCCTGGCGCAGTCCTGTCCTCTACGTCAATGGATTAGATACGCACACACACATATGTAGCATAACAACATAGTACATCTTTGGTGGCAAAGGAAACATAACTTAAGACAAGATCCCATTGCGTAGTTCATCATACACACTTATGGCACTACAGTAGGTACGACATTTAGCGATGCCAAATCAAATTATTCCGGTTAGGAATTTAAAAAAAGTATTCTTCTATACTTTTTTTTTCTAACCGGGTCGGGTCAGACGACGCAACTCGCCGTCAGCCGCTATTTAATGCTGCTAGTGATGAGAGAAATGATTAGTTGAAGCCGATTTCAGTGTACAGTTACTCAATTGAGCAAAGCTAAAGTAACTTAGCCCTAAGTATTTCAATTGAACGTGTTGTAAAGTACAAGATTGTTACTTCTACTTAATTGTTGTTTGAAGATTCCTAAACTTTTAGTGTTAGTAAGTTTATTAAGTTGTATCTTGTTTTGTTTTTATTTTGCGTAAGTAGGTATCTATATAAGAATTTGTTTGTTAAACTAGCTTTTAATTTTAGTTTCTTTGAATTTTTTTATCTAAATATAACAAGAAGAGAGTGTACAAAGCACACATTAATGAAACCATATTGAAATTCAATATGGTTTATTATTCAATTATTGAATAATAAACCATATGAATTAAAACGATTTATAACAAGCATGTTTGTAAGTTTCTGTATGTATTATTTTCAATAAGACATATTACAACGGTAATATAGGTATTAATACCAGTAGTCTCACCGTTATTTACCTACGAGTATGTGATAAAATTTGACAAGTGTTGTCAAGTTTTGATGCAATTGAAATAGAGATCGGGAAGAAAGCTTGATACAAAAGTTATTAAATTGATGATGAACTGAAACTTACGGAATAAACTTCCAAGTTCTAACCAATCCATAATTCGTGCACTAAAACTTTGAGGTTATCAAATTTTAGCACCAAATTAATGGTCGGAGTACAGCTATATGCAAATAAACGTTTAACTCACGCATTAAGAAAGTTTTTAGTCTCAAAAAGAAATAATGAAATTTAATTAACTAGTCTAGCATTTTTTCCTTGTAAGTATACCTAAATTTATTTGGCCGAGTGAATGCTTTAGAACTTACCTAATCATAGTCATTTTAATACTTATTGTAAGAAATTACTTTTAATGTTAAGTATAATTTAGTAGAAATTAAGTGTTTAACTTGTTATTTCAAACTTCTTTAGATACTTAGGGAAATAAATGTATCTACCTTTAAACGTACCTACTTGTATTTAATAAATCTAAAATGTTATAATTTATTTTTAAAATAAAACCATTCAAGTAACCTTTCTGAACACAAAATAGACAATTTAATAAATATTTTTAACCAGCAATACAAAAATTTTTATGTATTTTTTTTCAA
The DNA here is from genome assembly GCA_945859575.2 of Herminia tarsipennalis. Lineage (NCBI taxonomy): Eukaryota > Metazoa > Arthropoda > Insecta > Lepidoptera > Erebidae > Herminia > Herminia tarsipennalis. The sequence goes on along the minus strand of OX243834.2, from coordinate 21,838,939 downwards.
GTTTCATCGATAGAGAAATTGGAGTGTAGAATATTTTTTTGCTGTAGTATATATATAAATTACTTTTGATAGCAATATTTTTTGTTTAATCTAAAACTAGAAAGGTGTAAGCATAACTATTGATTGGCATTAGGTACAGTAGAACCTCGATTAACCGAACGCTGACTTGGTTTAAAACGCGTTGCAGCTGTTCGTCAATATTAAATGTTGACGTTTTATAAAAAATAAAATAAAAAAAGCATTCGACTCTTTTCATGTGTTTTATATTTCAACGTTAACATATGTCAATTATAAATATAGTGAACTGTTTTTTACGTAATAGGTGTTGTTTTGTTTGAATTTGTCCCAAAAAACTCACATTTCGATTAACCGAACAAGTCTCGGTCCCAATTACTTGGGATAATCGAGGTTCTACTGTACTTTTTATTGAATGAGTAATATGTATAAAATTTGCAGTACTTGTTTAATTAAACTATTACGTGTATACCTATATTTTTAATTTGACCACACTTCTTTGTTACACGATGTATGACAATGTCAGATTATATTATTAGGTTAGATACCTATGTAACAATTTTACCTCAATGAACGCCAGGTGGTTCATGTTACCTTCGCTTTACTTTTATCTAAATAAATTTCCATACGTTTGGCCTAAACGTATCTGTATAAAATTATTTTGCTTTATTTTAATCACATCCCTTTTGTCTATGGACTAAATAAAAACCCCGTATAGACCAGGACTGCGCCATAACCTAACAAAATTTACCACTCTCTAGAAAGAGACAACGCTGCTTTGTGGACAATACCTTTCAAAGAGACAGGGCCGCACGAGTTTTTTTCTCTTTTTCACGCTTTGGACTCTTCATCTTTTTTTTCTTTGAATTTATGGCAATCTAGCCGTTTTAACGGCTAATTTCTGCCAGTATCAAGTATTTATTGTACACTTTAGTTGCACAAAGTCTCGTTCTTATGCAATTTTCACATATTCAATTAATTTTTTATGAGTTTTAACTACTCGTTAAACTCGGAGCTGTAAAAATAATGGCAGATTAGTTTGCTGCCATTTTTATAACTCGCTTTGTAGTCAATATTTACTTTTTAATTTAAAGAGATGGCGCGGTCCAGGTCTATACGTCAATGCTCACAATATAAGGGTTCGTAGTTGCCCATTACAATAATGCAGTTTAAAAAATGGGTTTTCTGTTGTTTTTTGGAACGCAGTTCCTTATTGTTGTCAATATTGTTTGCAGGGTGAGGGGCTAGACTAGACGGAAAAAACCGGGCAAGAGCATGTTGGATTATGCTTGGTGTAGGGGTCCGCAGCCTTGAATAATTGCATCAGCAAAAAGAGCGTATGTTCATGGCACTTAAGCCCTTTTGTTGAGGAACGCAGAGAGTGCCCCCCCTCTAAAAATATTTATTTTTATTATTTAGCTATCAAACTAAGTAGCGGCTACTACAAGACACCTTTTCCCTAAATTTCAACATTATTCATTGAGTGGTATTTGAGTAAAATGCCTGTAACATACGGACGGACAGATAGACAGACATACGGACATGACGAAACTATAATTGCGCATTTACACTCTCGCGCCAGCCACGAGATGAGCTGCGAGACGAGCCGCGAGACGCGAATGTAAATGCAGCATAAGGGTTCCGTTTTTGCCAAACCTAAAAATGTTACATTTTGACATCGATCAAAAATCTATTATTTATGATTATCTGAAGCTAAAATAAAGACGTTGTGATAACTATGTTGTGAGTATTATATTATATGTTGTTTGCATTTTTGTAATGTTTATTTTAGCTAGGTCAAATTGGCTGTGTATTATATCATTATGTGTGAAAAATCTTAATTTTATAATAGAAGAGATGTGTTTCCAGATTGTTTTTTAATAATTAGTTAATACTTTCTTTTGGCTACAGAAAAACAGTTCATAAAACCTACATGTATCTCACAACATCAATTACATATTTTAATTCGATTATATGTAGTAATTACCTACATAATTTTTAATTGGGATATGAATTGCATTAGGTCCTTTTCACACGTTCCGGTTTCAATCCGGCGCCGCGTAGCCGGCGACCAGGTACCCGGCGCGAAGTGTATTGCGATGTCCGGTAGCTTACACACGCTCCGGTGATCTCCCGGTCCGATTGCCGTACCCGGTTTCAATCCGGCGCCGCATTGAAACTGGAACGTATGAAAAGTACCTAGTCTTAACGAATCTATACTAATCTATACTAATATTATAAAGCGGATGAGTTTGTTTGTTTGTTTGTTTGTTTAAACGCGCTAATCTCAGGATCTACTGGTCCGATTTGAAAAATTCTTTTTTTGTTGGATAGCCCATTTATCGAGGAAGGCTATAGGCTATATAACATACGCGCTACGACTAATAGGAGCGGAGAAGCGACGAGAAATGTTTCAAAAACGGGGAGAAATTACGCATACGAAGTTGCGCGGGACAGCTAGTATATTATAAAGCGGAAGAGTTTGTTTGTTTGTTTGTTTAAACGCGCTAATCTCAGGATCTACTGGTCCGATTTGAAAAATTCTTTTTTTGTTGGATAGCCCATTTATCGAGGAAGGCTATAGGCTATATAACATACGCGCTACGACTAATAGGAGCGGAGAAGCGACGAGAAATGTTTCAAAAACGGGGAGAAATTACGCATACGAAGTTGCGCGGGACAGCTAGTATCATAGATTATATACTGGCTAGTATATTATAAAGCGGAAGAGTTTGTTTGTTTGTTTGTTTAAACGCGCTAATCTCAGGAACTACTGGTCCGATTTGAAAAAATCTTTATTTGTTGGATAGCCCATTTATCGAGGAAGGCTATAGGCTGTATAACATCGCTACGACTAATAGGAGCGGAGCAGCGACGAGAAATGTTGCAAAAACGGGGAAAATTTACGCATACGAAGTTGCGCGGGACAGCTAGTAAACGAATAAATTTTAAATCTTTAAACGAATTAAGTTTCGTATCGGGTAAAGAGAGTAGGTACCCAACAAGCAAATAGTAAGTAACTTAATATGCCCATGGACGTAATAATATAAGGTCGGTGCAAAAGTATTTTCCTATTTGTTATACCTAAAGAGAAAAAAAATGTTAGATATATTTTTTTATTTATTTATAATATGTATGTGCCGTTTTGATCGATGACTTGTTGCCATCTTGTGGGTAGTGCGGTGGTGCCATAATCCCATTGCTGTAAAAATTGAGATTTTCGATCAAAAAAATCTGACAGGTAGTTTTCATAGTGTTCTTTTGATGTTAACTTTATGCTTCCTAAAGAGGTGACTTGACCAAAACAGGTGAAAATCCGACGGAGCTAAGCCAGGGCTATACGGAGGATGCATCAACATCCTAGCCAAGCTCTCTCAATTTTTGCTGGGTGACCATAGATGAGTCCGGTCTGGCTTTGTCAAGATGGAACACCACGCCCTTCCTGTTCACTAGCTCCGGCCAGTTTTTCTCAATGGCTTCTTTTAACCTCATCAGTTGCTGACAGTAGAGCTCAGAATTGATAGTTTTACCCGGCGGCAAAAGCTCATAGTGGACGATTCCTTTGCAATCCTACCATACACACCATCACTTTGTTCTAAGTCAGGTTGGGCTTTGCCACGGTCTGTGGGGCTTGTTCATGCTTCGACCACGATCATTTTCGGACATTCTTATGACTGATGTTTACGGGTGATTTAAAATGACTCATTTTTAATCACCCGTAATCAACCGTTTAAGAAATGGGTCGTTATACAACTCTATCTGATCCCAAACTAAGCAGAGCTTGTACTATGGAAACCAGACAACTGATAAACATACTTATATATTTTTAAATACATTCATATTATAAATAAATAACACTCAGACACAGAATAAACCATTGTGCTCATCACAAAAAGTTTTATCCTGGGTGAGGATCGAATTCTTGCGTAGCAGTCGGATACACTCCCACCGCTCCACAGAGGCAGTCCAGTCAAATAGTTAAGTTTCAACAAAAAACCGCCAATGGAAACACGTTGCATTAAGTTTCTCTCAGTGATATCATGTGGTACCCAAATATCAAGATTTTTCTAGTACCCAGACTTTTGTAAATGACGTAAAACCGTTTTGTGATCAACCTCCAGTTTTTCAGTAATATCGTAACTACTAATATGTCGATCTTGCTCCACTTCTTCAAGAGCGAGCCTCATCCTTCACACTAAAATTTCCAGACTTGAAACGCTTGAACCACATTTGTGCTACTCGTATTGATACCGTATTAGCTCCGTAAACCGCACAAATTTTATTCGCGGCGTTAGTCGCATTTTTACCTTTATTGTAATAAAACTTTAAAATGTACTTACCGAATTTCTTCGCCACATACTTTCATTTTGATTGCTTGAACAATTGAAAAATGGTGGAAACTAGTTTTTATTTATTGCATCTTCAGAATGTCAACATTTAATGGTGGAACCGGCCAGTTACATTCAGTACAACCAAAGAGGTACATTACAAACATTCAAAATACGAAAATACTTTTGCCCCTACAGGACCTTTTACATGTGGATGTAAACGGTCCTGTAGGTGCAAAAGTATTTAAAATTTTAATTCCTATTGGTGACAAAAGTTGTACCACAGATATGGTTTTATATTATAAATGCGAAAGTTTGGATGTATGGATAGATGTTTGTTGTTCAATCATCCTGCAACGGGTAAACGGTTCTGGATGAAATTTGGAACAGGAATAGGTAGATTATAGTCTGGATTAGCACTTGTTGGAAGGAATTGTTGTTGTTATATATTGCTCCTTTTCTATAACAAATTATCTAGCACAACGACCTTCACAACGAGGCTTAAGTCTACCTATCTATATAAAATTATTTAACATGTTGGGAATTCCTGCAATCTTTATAGCCTATATGTTTTCTATTAAGTAAAATCTTATACCTTTAAACGATCAATTCTTGTATACCTATATTTATATAATCTGAATCTCGGCAACGGCTCTAGCGATTTTCATGAAATTTAGTATGCAGGGAGTTTCGGGGGCGATAAATCGATCTAGCTAGGTTTCATTTTTAGAAAACATCGTTAAAAATAATACCGAGCTAAGCTCGGTCATCCAGGTACTAATAATACTTAATACAGCAAGCAAGTTACGTTGAGTCCTTGGTTAAAATTATTTTCAGATTTATTTTAGTGTAGAGTAAGTACTCTTCAAATATTAAAGGCACACCTATAGCAATTTAAATTTAATTGCCGGGCTTTACGTATATAATTGCCGTTTAGTATACAGAGAGTTAAAGTATTTTTTATAACTTTTCTTTTCCATAAATCATAATATGCACCGATGTTATTGATGCATCTCTGTTAGCGCAGTAGCAATTTTTAAAAACTTTTTATTTTTTTACTGCCCCTCGGGTAGATTTATTTCCCTGCTAAGAAGTTATCCAAATTTTGGAAAAGTAGAAGTCTGGTGCCATTTGGTAAGAAGCTGTGATGAATTATACCGACACTAGACCACTAAACAGTGCCCATGAGTTTATAGGGATTCAGTTTTCGTCTGGAACACTGACATGATGACCAGTTATGATCAAAAAGAACCCATTTTCATCGAATGCGGTTCAAAATCCCTTCGTATCTCTATCTGCCAACTAAGCAATGTAAGGAAAACCTAAACGCGTACGTCGCGCTGGCGCTCGTTCAGTTAGTGCAGCACCGACTTTTCAAGATGTTTTACCTTACCAATTTGACGGAAATGGATCAATATTATTTTGATGCTAACATTGAAAGTTGCTGCTAACTCAACCGTAGATATATACCTACCTATCGTCAGATTTCACTATTATATTGAATTCGTCGTTGTTGACTTTAGTTTTCGGGCGACAACGGGGTTAATTTTTACCCGCGACGGCCACGGAGACGGTAGTATATGCGTTTGGAGTAAGAGGTGTTTGTGTGTGGAAACGGCTGGCCCGATTTTGAAACGGTTTTTTGCGTTGTATAAGTCTTATTCCCGATCATGTTCATAGACCACCAAGGGGGATTAATATTGTTTTTTCACAGAGATGGCTAAAACGATTTGGGAACAGTTTTTTGCTCTATATAAATCATATGCTTAAGCATGTTCTGGTTATGTTTTAATGTTACAGACCGTTACGGGGCGCTACAGTAGGTATACGCATTTGTTTCTGAAAAAGTACTCATCTTTTTATTATTAAAACGGATTACCTATATATATTGTTTCCGTTAAATTTACTCTCAACAAGAAGTTAAAATATGAAATAAAAAAACGAAATTGATTTAAAAAAAACCCACGACGGGCATAAAAAAGAATCAAATAAAATTTTAAAGACTAACATGAGGTCTGAGGTCTGCCATTCATCAAGTGCCAATCACCTATCACATGCACAAAAATATTGGGGTCAGTAAATGGTAGCCCCGACGTATTTTGTCGGTTACTTAGGTATGTTATATGGTTCTTTTAAACGCCCGTCGTGAGTTTTCCATCAAAATAAATTAGATTTCCGTTTTTCATCAAAATTTCCATGTCGGAAGCGTTCAAACCGATAACGAATCGTGCGTTTGTTTGTAGTACTACATGCTAGCTACGTATACATATTATTAATGTTACGAGCCGTCTGCTAATGCTACGCTACTTCGACGAAAAAGATACAAATGTAGTGAAAACAAAAACTAATCAATAACTTTCAAAAACTTTCAAATTCAGTCATTTGTTTAATAAAAAACCCGGATGAATGGCAACCCTACTTTCCATAATATAATTATTTTCAAATTCAGTCATTTGTTTATTATTTTAAATAAAATAATTTGAATTTTGAATTTAAGTATTGTCGGCTATTCATAAATTACGTTTCAAATGTCCAATATAGTAAAATGGCAACTTACATAATAGGTAAAAATGTGCATTTGCTCTTGGAAAGTAGGGTTGCCATTCATCCGGGTTTTTCTCCAGATTTGTCCATCTTTAAAGGGCATCCAGATAATGTCCGGGGTCCTATTTGTATGTGCGCATGATGTGATCGAAAGTGATGACATATCTGAGCTCCAGAATCCATGTTACACTTCTTGTCCTGGTTGCCAGATTTGTGAGATGGCCATGAACCCTATTAGAAAGTACCATTTCGTAAAGTCGAAAAGATGATGAAATTCACAAATGACCAGCGAAACTACTCAATAGCACATATTTATACTGTGTTAATAATTTACTTAGGATATAGTGTCAATAGTGTCTGTAATCTGATTACTATCAAGCGAAACTAGGTTTTGCTTTTTAAAGCATATCGTGATAAGGATTTGGATGGTTAGGCAAACTCCTGAACAATTAACAACATTGCATATGAAGAAGCAATAAAAAACTGACAAGGTAACATAGAAATAAAAAAAACTTGAGAGGTGTCAAGGGACACCCGGATGGAACGAAGTTCTTATCTTAATTTTTTTTTTTACAATCTTCGCAAACCCACACTGTTCAATGCGAAATAGAAAGACGAAACGAAAATAACTTACAAAAAGACGATTGTATACCGAAGGCTCGAACCCACAACTACACAATTGTCACCATTCAGTGTACCGAATTTATGCCTCTCGACCAAATTGATAGGTAATTTCTTCGTCAAATTAGATGTTCATATCTTACGCGCACGCCGCATTGCTTTTGTTTTTGTCAAAAAGTGTCGTTACAACTTTTCGTGAGATTTTTTTCCGTCTAGCCCCCTTTCACAACGCGCGATAAGGAACTTCGTTCCAAAAATAAATATATTCTAAAACAATTTGAAATCAGTGACAAATTGAAGTTAGTTTAATATATTTTTCTAATAAAGTTTTTATTCTGGCCTGTTGATCTAGTGGTTAGGGCCCTGACTGCAAAGCTGTAGGTCGTGGGTTCGATCCCCACCCAGGATAAAACTTTCTGTGATGAGCACGATGGTTAATTCTGTGACTGGGTGTTATTTATCTATAATATATAAGTACCTATGTTTATCAGATGTTTAGTTACCATAGTACAAGCTCTGCTTAGTTTGGGATCAGATGACGTTGTGTCAGTTGTCCCAAGATTGTTATTATAACTAAAAGTGGTTCCTGGTCAAGGAAAGGCCACTGGTCTAAAAGGCGAATGGAGCGATCGCTCTAGGCGCCTGTCAGGAGGCGCAGAAAGCGTCCCCCAGGTAAGTAACCAAGAGCGCTAAATTGATACTCGTATGTCGAGCGAAATGGTTTGCAAGAGAAACATGAAATTTTCACAGATAATGTTTATAACAACAAACAATAACAATGAAATAAAATTTACGTCGGTAAAGTCCTTAATGTACAATGGTGCATATTTCACAGAATTCACAAAGAAACATAAATAATAAACAAGATGGTGGTGTGCTTTGAAGCAGTAAATTAGGTACTGCTAACATAAACATAGTATTTTACTGTCAGTAGATAATAATACCATATTTAAGATTTATATTTATAACGAAGTAAAATAAATACACACCAGTAAAATTAAAAACCTTCGCATGTCAAATAATTAAAAACTACGGTTACCTAATCTATCTAATCTTGAACTAGTTTTAGTAGTACTTAACCCTCTTCTTAACGTCTTGAACGGGTATTTAAGCTTTTGTGAACAGAATATTTTATTTAAACTTTAGTTTACTTAATTAAGCCATTGTTGAAATGCCGATTAACTCTAGCGTCTCTCTAACTTTAAAAGAAAAATCATGAATTTTCGCTTTCTTAATTTTTTTAAGTTTACGGCGATTATTCTAATTAATTTTGAGATAAGCAGAAGAAGTTCGAACCCATGGACGATTTTCTGGAACGAGTGGATAAAATAGATGTTGCTGGCTCTGTATATCACCAACCCATTTTTGATCGAAACTTCGTTTTCATTGAATTAGAGTAGGCCTCCTGGTGGCAAACAGTTCCCGTAGCTATGGACACAAGTAATTAGATAAGATTATACCGTTAACGACTCAGGTTTTTTATCAAAGCACTACAGTAAGATATCCCATAAAGGCAAATCGGGCAGACCAAGAGGCCTACTCTAATTCAATGAAAACGAAGTTTTGAACTTCTTGTGCTTATCCAAAAAATAATTAGAATAGGGACTATTCTAATTATTTTTTGTAAACTTAAGAAATTTAAGTAAACGAAAATTCATGAATTTCGTTTTGTAGAAACTGAGTAGGCCTATAGGCACCAACTTACCATTGCGATCGTCCAATAGACATCTTTGTTTCCAACATTCTTTAGGGGTTATAAAAATGGCGGCAAACTTGTCATTATTTCCACCGCTCCGAGTTTAACATGTAAAATTTACTGGAAATATAAGAACGAGACTTGGTAATTCAACGAAGGAAACTAGAAAGAAAACAAACTTGAAACTGGCGTATATACGTATCGTATGGCGGGCCATAATCTCTACCCATTATTATCGCAGGGAAGAGAAATTCTTCACCACATTATTCGATTGACGTCTGTCAATGGCATCGATCGATGAAAGAATGATAGGATACCAACCCCCGCCATACACCTATCCGGGCCTTTATAACGGCTACTGATAATGTTTGACGATAAAAATAAAAATAACAACATGGATAAATTATTATAACAAAAGATAAGGCAGCAGTAGTTTGAAAACATGGAACAAAAATACAATGTAAGCGGATTGTCCTTGCGACGGCGGATACCCGTCTCAGATAGTGCGCCTACGCAGCGCGCCAATAAACGGACGCATAACAATTTAACAAATATTATTTTACTTTTTTATGGAACCAATACAATAGTTACCTACATACGTAATGACTTTTATTTCAGTCAACAACAAACTTCAGGGAATAAACCTACGTGTAGTCAAGGTAATAAAAAAAATACAAAATATTTTTTTCCTTACGTTTAAACATAATTTTGATAACTGTTTCACCTGATTAAATTGATTATTAATAAATAATTATAATAAAAAATCTTTATTCACTTAGGAAGCAAAATACTACACTACTAGTGCCTGTTCGCAAACAATAGCCAAAGCCGGAGAAAAGAACAGGCAAAACCCACAGCCACAATTGATTTGTTTGGGTATTATACGCTTGCCAAAAATAATAAACAGTTGATATTTTCAGTTTATTTGTCAAATTAACCTGCTCAAGGGCTTTATTTACATTATAATTATACTTACTTTCTACAATTTTATTGGCAATATTTCAATGTGGCAAAATTACAGGTACTGAATCTCCCCCTTATCAATTTGTCGACTGATTTCAAAGTCATCCTGTCTGTATAATCAAAGAGTATCTTATGGACACTTAAGTACATTAAGATAATATTATCCTTATATAACACCAGCTACCACTAGTAAAGATAGAAAGAATGATGTTTACCAAAAACCCCACTGAGGCTCCCTCAGGGCTCCGTGGAACACAGTTTGTTATGGCCGATCTAAGTTGTCATGTAAAGATTATTTAAAGATCAATACTGGTAATTGTTGTGCTGTAGAATCAAACTATTGTACACTTGTGCGATGTTTCATCCCAGCATGTTAGACCAACGGTTGTCAACTCCTGTACGACGACGGTTGCGGGATGTTCCCAGAGATGCGCCACTAGTCGTTGCCATGGCGTCGAACCCAACTATCCTGCTCTCCGTCCTGCTCTTCTACACATATGGTAATTCGCTTTAAACCTATACATTAACAATTACATAAAGTGTTCTAAATTACAAAATCGTATGAAAATTATACCTACTAGTGATTTCATGTACATTTTTAATAAGCTCTTCTGGTATTTTTTTTTAAAGATAAATAGCAATGTGGGATTTTGATCCCTCGTTACTAGCAATCCTGTTAACCCCTTCAGGTAAGCTCAATGGCTTGTGTTAGGAGTGGGTTCACGTCGGTATTGTAATGGGTAGGATTCGAAACCGCGACCTCACGATTCCGAGACCGATGCTTTAGCCATTAGTCTACCGCCGCTTGCCAATAGGGTAGATGACTGTCAAGTTAAATCAGTATCTTTTTAAGAAACGTCAAAACGATGCACCTCGTACTAATTTAAATGAAATACAAAACAATGACGTCATTCTTTTGTATGGTCAAATCATGTAGTTTTAATGTTTGTTTTGATGTTCATAAATTCATGACAACGTAAAATTGTAGAGAAAGATTGTTTTCCAGAATATTTTTGAATATTTCCTGTATAGTGTAAAATAATTTATTGTTATTGTAGTCATCTACCCAATTGCCACTATTCTATACTACCGTCATGGAAGGCTGATCAATCTTGGAATCAGTCTTTCGAAACTTTAGCGGTTGTCACATATTTTTACTCTAACAGTGTTTATGTTCTATCAATATAATCTAAGTCTTATTTCCGATGTTGTTATTTATAAATTGTGTGATTATTTCAGGAGTGGAAGTGACGTGGAGTCAGTGCCATAATTCGACGGCACTTTCGATACAATTAGATGCTTTATTCGCTGAGTATAACCGAGACGTGCTTCCCTCGAACGGAGATGGCCTCGTCCTCAACGTCAAGTTGGACGTCAAACATGCCACCATCGACCAAGAACACTCTACTATGAGACTCCTCGCTGATCTAAAGATGGTGAGTACTCCAACACTTTGATTATAAACTACATTCTTTTCATTGACCGATTCCCATACAAACTTAGTTCGCTCAAGTGGGGGTTGGGGATTCCATTTTTTTTTTTACGACTGGGGACCACTGCTATAGCAATTGTTGTAACTGTTTAGTACCTACTTAAATATTGGATCGAGTAAACACTGAGATGATAGGTATCAGATAACTAACTGTCCCGGCGAACTTCGTTTCTACTTGTAATATTTTTGTTTTTGTAAATCGGGTTCAATCTTATTGTATTCTCAAACCTTCCAGAGAGCCACTCAAATATACGCACAAAATTTCATCCAAATTAGTCTAGCCGTTAAGGAGGAGTTAGGTGGCAAACATACGTACAGAAGAATTATATCCTTTTCACACGTTCCGGTTTTGTCCCGGCGACCGGGTACCCACACGGTGCGAAGTGTATTTATGGTAGTTTTCACAAGTTCCGGCGTCCGTCGTTTCGGTCGCTATACATTCGCCGCCGGGTAGCCGGCTTGAAACCGGAACGTGTATGTGAATATTATAAAGCTGAAGAGATTGTTTGTTTAAACGCGGTAATCTCAGGAACTACTAGTCCGAATTAAAAAAATATTTTTGTTGGGTAGCCAATTTATCGAGGATATGTATAACAACACGCTAAGATCAATAGGAGCGGAGCAGCGATGAAAAATGTTGCAAAATCGAGAAAAAGTTGCGCGGGTTAGAAAATAATGTATATTAAACACCTGTAGCAACTAGTACATAAATGATCTATACCTATTATATTTTTATCGTCAACGGAGATCTAAGGATGAATGTGAATGTCCTGCAGCTGATTGTTATAGACTAAAAAGAGACTTGAACCACTTTATTATCGTTATAGATTTCCACCATTCAAGCACGCGAAACCGCTGATTTAAGGAACGAGTATAGGTAACCTAAGCATATGTAATTTGTTAACATTGTTAACAACTAACTAAATCTGTAGATGCAAACACAAATGACCATGCCATTCGTATTCATTCGATATCTTATACACGTCAAAATAATATCATATGTGTAACGACTACTTATAATAATATGGTTTATTCCATTAGCCAATAATATGACAGAAATAGGTACTTCTCATCATGATAAAGTTTATTTCAGACGTGGGAGGACACACATCTGCGTTTCAACCAGACGGTATGGGGTTGTGACTACGCGATCACATCGGCAGAGAGGCTCTGGTTGCCCGATATCGTGCTTCTCAACGCCGCAGCTACTGGTGGTTCCAGCGAGCCCAGTGACGTGGGCATGCGAGCTCGACTGGAGTACAATGGAACCATCACCTGGGTGGTGAGGTTAGACCTGTCAGCTCCCGTCGAGTTACAACTGTACGACTGGCCCAAGGACACGCAGTTGTGTACCTTTAAGTTTGGATCTAGGTCTTATGGCTTCGATGAAATCCTAATTCAGATTACTGATATTAAGGTAAGGAGTAGGAAAAAACTTTCATGCAAACGCAGATTTGGTTCTCAAAGTATCAACCTATTAAGTATCTACTTAAATTATACTATAGTACGCACGTTATCATCTGAGTCGTCGGGTCATAAAAGTCAAAAGAGATAGGAATATGCAGCGCGGCGAACCGAACCCTAGTTATCGATAAACGGCTACCTGCGCCACGTGCGCAGGTGTGTGTGTGGGTGTTTTTTTTGCTATAAATGTGTTTACTGCAATTAAATAAATACATTCATGTGTTTCCACTCATTGCGCACTATGGATACATTATGATTATAGTTTAAACTGTGCCTACATTTGCATGCAGAATTCGGTGGTATTTGAGAGTGGAGCTTGGAATATGGATTCAGTAGATGGCGCTACTATGATATGGGACCGCGACGGCGAATCAATAAGCATCGCGGCTTGGACCATAAAACTGACGCGGCGGATGCCATCGCATGCACTCGCGGCTACCACTGTGATGATAGCATCAGCTTTGGTGCTGCTGACGGCTATAGCTCTACCACCTGACCAGCGGCATGCGCTAGCAGCTTGCGCATCCTTCATTGCGGCCCTATGGTGAGTAGGTATCTATAGCTATAGTTAATACAAATTACAAAATCCCTATATGATTCTAAAGTTGCATGCGGCAACCTAATTAATCGTTTAGGCATCGGGTTCGCAATAGAGACGTCGCAGGTTCGTTTCCAACTCATACTATTCCTATCACAATCAACAGCAGCACAACTTAGCTGGGACTCCTTACTAGGCTAATGTGGAACCCATATTGCTACTACCACAAATAATATAATACTATACTAGTCTACTAAGTACCCACCTATCTAATCTTTAAAACAAATAATAGTTTAAAAACTAAAAAAAACACGCTTTTGTAAACCGCTGCACTAAAAAGTAATAAATAAAAAATTAGTTTATCGTAGAAAAGCGTGGGATGATTATCAATATCGTCACAAGCACCCCACGCTATTTTATGATAAACTGTTTTTTTTTTTATTTTTGGTTGTTTTAAATCAGAAAGCCAAATAGGAAATTTCCCAGATCTAACTTTATAAATAACAGAGTTTTATAAAAACTTTTAACACCTATTTTTTCCCACTGGGGTTGATTTTTCAAAAACGCCGAAACGTGTTTTCTTTATTTTAAATCAATAAGCCAAATAAGAAATTCCACACATCTTAATATACTCGTACTTCAAAACTGGCGGAGTTTCATATAAATTTACAACCACTATTTTACCCCCATAGGGAATGAATTTTCAAAAATCCTTTTTTATCGGATTTTTTGTAGGTATTGTCATCGATCCTTGAAAAGTGTGCGAGGTTTCAATTAAATCCGACGTTCTGGGTTTTTATTCACTATGTTTTTTTTCGTTCACGCATCGTTTGCGTTATGCGCGATGCATTTCTAAGTGCAGCTCTCTATTACTATTATGACAAGATTTTGACAGTTGTGCGGGCTTGTCGCGAAAACGAAAAAAAGATAGTGAATACCCTAAAGCGGGTGAAAAACACGTTCAAAGATTCCGTTACTAACATACCTACAGACTAACATGGTACGTATGAAGCATAAAAAGCTTATTAAAAACACAACTCAACCCATGTGAAAGACAACACGTACACGTCTGAAAACAGATACATACTCTACAGGAATATATATACCTGTCACATCACCTGTGCATACTAATGCATCCGATATAAGTTTCTACCGATCTACAGGTGCGTTGACCTGCGGGTCAATTCACGTATTTAAAGAGTTCAGTTGCAGTTAAGTTTCGATTAAAACGGCCATTTTGTATTCTTGTAACTTTGGGATCGATCTTATAATCGCTTGCGCACCGTACTAAAATGTCGTTATTGCGTTCTTGAGACGCATACTTGATCGATCCCACAGTTACAAGAATACAAAAATGGCCGTTTTAATCGAAACCTAACTGCAACTGCACTGCTTTAAATACTTGAACCGACCCCCAGACCGGTGAGTGTCTGCGCTATAACTCTGCTAATATAAAATATATGAATGCAACAGGCTAATCACGGCTTTGTTGCGGTTGCCGGGAGCGCACACGTGCCCGCTCGTGATGTGTGTGATGTGCGCGCTGTGCGTATGCGGCGCAGCGTGCAGCTTGGCCGCAGCGCTCGTGCGCCGCCTCGCCAGAGCCACTGTCGAGCCGCCTCGTGCGCTAAGGGCTGTACTCTCTTCACTATCCGCTATCTGCCGGCTTACTCCACCGCCCGTCAGTACCTATTTCTTACTATAAATTAAACTTTTCATTGGTTTTCACCATAGAGGAGTTATTTTCACATTTAAGATAGGAATCTGTTAAATTAGGTAAGAAACGGTTCGCGAAGAGAGCCATAAAAAAAACGAATATGTACCTAGACAACAGAGAAACTGTCTGACTATTTAACCTATCATTGAAGAAGCGCCAACCGAAACCTCTAGGATTTTTAAGGTTGGGAATTTTAGTTGTATATCAACGTAGGTTTAGCAGTATAAATAGTAGGTAAATTACTAGTAATCGGTATTTTGCTTCCAAGGATATTACCCATACTTATGAAACAAGCGAAGCAGGCATATTTGGTAATAATTTGGTTCCGTGTGCAGGAAGAGTGTTCATCATCGGAGAGCGGTGCGTGGGCGGCGGCGAGCGTGCTGGTGGACCGCACCATGTGCGCTGCCCTTCTACTTACCATGGTCGTGCTATTCGCCGTGCAGCTGCTGTAACCAGGTTCCTCTGTGCGTACGGCGTAGCGTGGTAGACCACAACTTACGTCGGGTGACCGTATTACCTTAAGGTTCATTTCCGAGCATCGCGACCGATCGCGAGCCGCTCGCGGCTTACGACAAGCGGCTGAGGTAAGTGACAGACGCGCCCTGCCGACGACTGTCGTAGGCCTGCGCGCGCACTGTGAATATTGTCGCATCGGCCGCGCGCGTCAGCCGCTTGTCGTAAGCCGCGAGCGGCTCGCGATCGGCCGCGATGCTCGGAAATGAACCTTAAACATTCGGAGTAAAAACCGCACCGCACTGTCCAGGGTAGAACGCAATGTGAACTCACGTTTGAAAGTCTTCATGTAAATATTATATTATAAACTTATTAGTTACTGAGTACTTTGACTATTTCATTTCATTTTTTAACCCAATATTTACAGTGCTTCTTTCTTTAAAGGTTTTAAGTCTTCTTGATTCTTAAATCAAGAAGAACCTGAATACGAAGGACACAGTATGGCTGTTAGGATTATGAATTAGTTACGTCGCCAATGTGCCATTAGATAAAACATATTATAATAGGTACCATTCTCTGGATCTTTGTTCACGTTAATGAAATTGAATGCGAAAAACAAGTACCTAGTAGTACTGTCACGAGGAAGAAGCGATACCTTTAAACACTGTCCTGCCTGCCATAACTGTCCTAAATGTTAGTATATCTTAAGTCTATGGTCTTAACTGTTTAACTGTTTAATAATACGTAATAGTTTTTTTCTTTCGGATTATTTATAAAGAGCCAAGGTAAGGGTGAACCTTAAAAAGCTCTTCCGTTTGGCAAGGTCAAGAATTTTGAACAAAGGAGGACAGCTTATTCAATAATACAATAAATAATAATAAAAGCCGTGTTGAATAATAATTATTTTAACTTAATTCTTTTATACACTTAATAGGGTATTTGACTAAAATCAAATCAGCCTCTTTTTAAGAAACGTCAAAAACGAGCCGCTCTGAATGCTAGCATATGACGTCACGTCTTCTATGGTCAAATTATTTAATTTCAGTGTTTCTCTTTATGATTATAAATTAAGTAACACATTAAATTAATAAATGAACATATTTTTTAGAACACTTCATGACATATTTTTACCTGGATATTTTAAAATATTTTATTTTAATAGTAGTCAAATACCCAATTATAACTGCTTCGTCTAACGTTCATTGAAAATCAAACAAGTCAGATTGGAATGAACTTTAGACCAAGCAGTTCACAACCATCATGGAGCTTACACGTGAGATGTTCGATAACTCGAGACATCCAACATAGAGTTCAAAAAAAACCTACGTACCTACCCACCGAGCCTAATAGACCTGTATTTATGTATCAATCACAATTGTTCATTAAAGTGTCGGCAAGCATCGGCGTCCACAAACCAAGTGGTGTAATTGACTAAGAAGAACGTGACGAGGGAGCCGATTAGGGCTCCTACTTGAGTGACCACTCCTGCAGCTCGCATGCCCTTGGTGCCGCCTGCCCGTGCCCAGCCGTATATCCACATACGAGCGTATGACACCACGCCGGAGACCACCACCCAGCTTATAACCTGCACAAAACGGGTTAGATTTAAAATCCAGATAAAAATAAAGACGTTTCTCTATTTGGCCGCTGGCAGAATCATGTCCTGGGGCGGCACAGGGCACAGGTTGTATGATATGAGATGGCTAGACACACTAGCTTGTGAGGAGTGCGACTTAAAATGGAATTAGTTTCAGGAATAAGCATCTACTTAGGTAGGTAATCTACCTAGGTAGGTATATAATATATACCTACATATTAAAATGTTTCACTTCAAAATGCCTATCTTATATGTTTCGTTCTTGAAATTTTAGTAGGTACATTAATTTAATCCAATCGTTCCCGAAAATCGTCTATGGGTTCGGACTTTCCGTGCTTAGCCAAAAATTAATAAGAATAATCCCCGTAAACTTAAATATTTTACACTACATACTAAAATTTATGAATTTCTTTTTATAGAAAGAGAGTAGGTACTGATACTACACACTACAGATAGTACTGATCCTGTTCGATAATTTATTCTCCTAATTCATTTACAATGTAGAGCGCTGAATGTAGTCGTCGAATTATCAACGCATAGTGACTTTTAATTAAAAATAAAATTAGTAATACACATGATTCTTATCTTCAGATTTCGTTGTGATAAAAATTGCAAGCCGATGATAGTCTGAGAATAATAATAAATCCAAGCTGGATTAAATAAAATAATTTCCTAAAAATATAACGTAGGTAGGTAAAGATGACTTACAATCAATATTTCACCACCAACATTATCGTAGAGTGGCGGGGTAGGACTAAGAAGAGACGTGGTCATTATGTAGCAGAATGGCACCGCGGTGATGCTGAGCATCACTCCAAGGATGACGGAGCTCACAGGGCGTAACCACACGCCCGCCAGGCACGCGGCCGGGTTGGCCATTGCTCCCAGTGTCACCGCCAGGTGGTAAGCACGAGTCCCATACGGCATACACGAATACGATTGTATCGACGGCAATACGCCGCTGTTCAGAGCGTTCAATAACATCATCAGTGCTAAAACACCGAGCCAGCGCGCGCTTAGGATTTGTTCCGGCGCTGTCTGCTCTGTTAACTCCTCTTTATTATCCTCTTCCTTTTCTACAGACAGATCAACTTTCTCCGATTGGAAGCTCTTGATGTTATTGATAGCGACGAAACTGGACAGACTGATCGCGGATAACACGCTCAGCAGCACCAAGAACACTGTAGTACTAAACCGTGCGGGTGGATAAATTGCTATCACTTGCCCATTGTCTTCCGAAATTACGCACTCCGGCTCCCCACCGACACCCTGAATCAACGCCAATATACTAGGAATGAAGCCACTAAGTCCTTCCCCCACTAGATACGTAGCGAGGTACACTTCACGGAAATGTCTTAAGTACGGGTAGAACAGCACTGAGCTGGTGCAGCCCACCAGCGCTGCGAAGAATGTCAACGTTAAATAAGAGATAGAACGCTCTATGCCTCCCACCAGACTAGTGTTATCGTACAAGAACGCGTTAAGGAGCAATGCGAGAGTTCCGATGGTCAGTAGAATGTATATGTAAGACGCATCAGATATTTTGGGGATGAGTCTACGTAGGGCCCCGTAGATCAGTATGCCGACGTTGGCAACTTGTATCACTAGCACCATGTACGATGCCAATGCCCAGCTCTCAGGCAGGCGCTCGACGAGCAGCGGCAGTTGCACGTAAAGTCCGTTGACTCCAAGCCAGGTACCGAGCCCCCATCCTGCCATCAGCACATCCACTGTAATACGCCGCTGTAATCCGAACATTATTATTGTCTATTATGGCGTTGCAGTGGTAACAAACAAATATTTTTTATTCTTCTCGTTTAACCAACGCGTCTAAATGCTCACTGTTTTACTAATATAATCACGTCATCTAGTTCATACGTAGATAATGAAAAGTATAAGACACACATGCACTGTAATACGCCGCTGTAATCTAAACATTATTATTGTCTATTATGGCGTTGCAGTGGTAACAAACAAATAATTTTTATTCTTCCCGTTTACCCAACGCGTCTAAATGTTCACTGTTTAACTAGTATAATCACATCTAGTTCATACGTAGATAATGAAAAGTATAAGGTATTGTTAAAATGATAAGGATATTTTCGCGAATATTGCACATACTTAAATATTAGCACTTTTAACATTAAGTAATCTTGTCACAGTTTTTATTTAACCTTAATAGTATCTTTAGCTATACTTTATATTACTTAATGATATTATTTAAATAATTGTTAATGCATTATAGTGCTTATTACTCCCATATCAGCACTATCACACTTACGTTACTACAAATTAATCAGACTATACATATCTCTAATCTTATGCTATTATTTTTAAATATGTTACTAAGTAGCTCATTGTAATTTTTTGAAAAAAAAAAAATAATATATCAAAATATTTTCTCGTCGAGAGTACATAATATTCTTTGCATCTGGAACATGCAGTAACCTATGCTTTAATACTATTTTGATCCTCTTTTTTTTTGTTCAGTTCGGGAAATTTATCTTTTTTGCGGAAGCAGAATGTAGTTTTACTTCTGGCAACTCAGTCAAATTGTCATTCGACATGTGTTGTGTTCAGAATACTTACAACATAATATTGTTCAGAGCCTGCCATAGAAATTAAAAATATTGAAATCGGTTGAACACTCGATTTTATAAAAAAAACAAAATATTTTTATCAAAGTCTGTTTTGTGTAAGGTGACAAGGTGCCTTATATTTTTTGATTATAATTTAAGCCTTTTTTTTATATGTTTTTAACAGGACTAGTTCGAGTCGAGGTTTTCGAACAGTTGCAATGGGTGTCTACTGCTGATTTTTGTTATTGATCTGATAAAGTTATTATTTTTCACTATTTAAGCATATTACAATGGTAATTTACGGTGTCTACATAGTGAGCAAATCCGGTGGTCTCATATTTAATTATGACCATAACATTCCACGCGTTGAAACAGAAAAAACCTTTGGGTATCCACTGGATATAAAACTGCAGTATGAAAATAAGAAAGTTATCGTCGCGTTTGGACAGAGAGATGGAATAAATGGTAAGTAAGGAAGTATAGAATTCTTTGTGCAGTTTTAATTCACGAACACGTACAGAAATTATTAGGAAATCTGTGATAACCTACTTACACAAACTTAATTTCAGTGGGACATGTTTTACTCTCTGTAAATGGAACACCGGTTAATGGACGCACTACAGAAGACGGCAGAGACGTATTTAACGTTATAGAAGCTAAGGTAAAGCTTAAAAGTTTCTTAGCACTCCACAAGAAATCGCTCCTTACACCTCATACTTTTATTAGGTGACTGATCAAAATTCTTTAATATTTATAGGGTAACTATCCACTAAGTTTAAAGTTCGGCCGAGCACGAGCTACAACCAATGAGAAGATAGTGCTGGCCAGTATGTTCTACCCTCTTTTTGCCCTAGCCAGCCAGCTCAGTCCTGTGCCCAAATCATCTGGTATAGAATCTCTAACAGCTGACACTTTCAAGTTGTCCTGTTTCCAGACTTTAACAGGTATGCAAACATATTACTAATTGTAGCTGGAATTGGACATGGCACAACATATTGAGTCCATGTTATGATCTATTATCATTTCTAATTATGGTGCATATGGTTGATGCCTGTGGTTCTTCGTGTGTGTCAGGTCCGCGGGTGTACTATTTCAATCGGGATGAAAACTATCTTAAATAAACGTACTTATAATGTACTATTCAGTACCTATATTGAATTTTTTTGTACCTCGTTCAATACCTTGTAATCGCAATACGAAAGTGAGCCGCCATTCTGATATAAGGATGGCGGGAAACTCTAAATCAGTTAGTATATTTTGTTTTTATCACTACGAAACAAATGTACCTAAAATGTACTATTCAAATTATATACTGAATTTAATAGTAATTTGTTCAATACCTTATAATCACAATACGAAAGTGAGCCGCCATTCTGATATCAGGGTGGCGGGTAAACTCTAAAGATCTGAGTGTATTTTTATTGCAGGATTACCAAACAAATGTACCTAGGTAGTACCTCATCATATCAAAAAAATAGCCACGTACATTTAGCAGTTTACGAGAAATTATTGAAATGAAAAGACTAGGACTTTATAAACTTTGCATCGCGCTAAAAGCTAAAACATGAATATATAATTATGCAGTATAAAATGAAAAATGTGCAGAGAAAGGTTGCTTTTCTTCCGCTTGATACCAGTAAACAGTCTTTACCAGTAATTAGTCGATTACAAGATTCAGCTCAATCTACGTTATGTGATGACACCAACATGGTTGTATGTCGTCGCAATGGCTGCACAGGAGTTAGAACGTTCCTGTATACATTACACAATATGATATATTTTGAATTGAATCAAACTGACAAGATTTCTTTAGAAGATATACCCCTTAGTTTAACACTTAATTGTAACACCTATAGCTTAATAGGAATTATTGAGTACGTATCGCCCGGCCAAAATCCTAGTCTTGATAGCATTGGTCACTACAAAGCACATTGCTTTAGACAGAACAAGTGGACTTGTTATGATGATTTGAATACCAGAAAGTTTAAAAGCAGTAAATACATAATTGCTCAATGCATTTTATATGGTAAAAAATGAGAAATAAAATTAGTTGGGTTCATCATATCAGTGTTTTTTTATATTATATTGTAATAAGGATGATTATTGATAGTCTAAAAATACAAGAGTTTAAACATTTTACTGTGGTTTTTTATAAAGTCCTAGTCTTTTCATTTCAATAATTTCTCGTAAACTACTAAATGTACGTGGCTATTTTTTTGATATGATGAGGTACTACCTAGGTACATTTGTTTGGTAATCCTGCAATAAAAATACACTCAGATCTTTAGAGTTTACCCGCCACCCTGATATCAGAATGGCGGCTCACTTTCGTATTGTGATTATAAGGTATTGAACAAATTACTATTAAATTCAGTATATAATTTGAATAGTACATTTTAGGTACATTTGTTTCGTAGTGATAAAAACAAAATATACTAACTGATTTAGAGTTTCCCGCCATCCTTATATCAGAATGGCGGCTCACTTTCGTATTGCGATTACAAGGTATTGAACGAGGTACAAAAAAATTCAATATAGGTACTGAATAGTACATTATAAGTACGTTTATTTAAGATAGTTTTCATCCCGATTGAAATAGTACACCCGCGGACCTGACACACACGGTTCTTCACTCAATCATGTCAGTCTAACATGCTGTTTAGCAACGAAAAGTACATGGAAATAATACTTCATTTCCATTGAATTGTTTGATTTAAGCATGTTTAATATGTGTATTTTACAAAAGTAAAAGTTTTAATGTGTATTTTTAATTTAATTCTGTATGTTTCGAATTTTTCATTGCTAATGCTGTTCCACTATTGCTCTATTATATTTGTTTGTTTTTTACTAATTACTTAATCTGTACATATATTGCATTAGAAAGGAAAAATTTAAAGTGTTTCTACAAATATACAAGGCATATGGTGTGTCTGATGGTTAGCAGTTACCATAGACTATGGATGTCAGCATGTAAACTTATAAAATGGAATTAAGACAACCAGAAATGTAGTGTACTGGTAGAAGTACTAATCACCCTAAGGTAGACTGGCAGAGAATGATAATCTTTATGCAAAAAGTTGTACAGAGATGGACTTAACAGTCCGCCTCTGTACTACTACATAAAGTTTTAAATAGAATAATAAATAAGGGAGTCTGTACGCATCATTATGGGCATACCCAATACAAGTACAATTGACTTCATCAGCCAAATGTACACCTACCTTTTTACAAATTCTGGGGTGGGGAGGTTATTAAACCCCCAAGTTCATCCATGGGCATCATGTCAACTAGACCTTTTCTTCTATGACCCCTTCCCTGCCACCCCTACTTTCGTCTAAGACTGACTATGGCTTTTTAGCTCCTTTTTTAAGTGTCATAACTTTTAAATAAGTAACAGGTACCAAAATATTTTAATTTCATTAATAACTAGAATCCCTTCTTTTTAATAACATTTAAGCTATAACCATTACTATGAAAGTCGCATCTGATTAAAATAATGTGAATTTACAGGTGTCAAATTTATAATAGTGACAGATCCAAACATGCAAGGCGCTGAAGTGGTCCTGAAGCGAATCTACGAATTATACTCCGACTATGCACTCAAGAACCCATTCTATTCCCTTGAAATGCCCATCAGATGTGAACTCTTTGATACGTCATTACATACTCTTTTAGAACTAGTAGAAAAGTCCGGCACAGCAAACTTATAGCTATCAAAGTAGATTAGTATAATGTAAGTAAATGTTATTATTATTGATATTAAAATATGTATTATTTTAATTTTGTTTTGTAATCTTGAAGTTTAAAAACTATTTTATTATGCAGCTATGATATATTATATTCATACAAAACAGCCATATTTTTGTAAATGAATGTAAAGAAAATTCCCAGATACTTTGCAAGTAAAAACATCTGTAAATGGCTCACTATAAAAAACATTGACTCACTATTGCAAACCTATGTGGTACTTATAGCCCAACCAGGGAAATAAAAACGTCACCGTGTTGCAGAAAACTAATGGAACTTATTTCTTCAACTGGCAACTGTAATGTCACGTCACTTGAATCATTTCATTGAGTAGGGGGACATATATATGTTGAAATATCTTATGAATAATGAGAAAATTATTGCTTTAGAATTATGTTTAGAGTTATATATTATTTTGTGTACAAACAGACAATATCACAGAACTGCCAACATAAAAGGTCTGTCTCCATCTAAACTGTACTTCTATGTGTATGAAGAAAACATAATGAAACAGTGAAATAAAAGACATTAAATTAGTTTACAATAAAAAATTTATTGATATAATATTATTTATTTTTAACAATTGCAATGGGGCGGCTGGCCAACCCCGCGTCGTGCGACCGATACTTGTCTATAGTTATCTATCATTATAACCAAACACTCCAACCTTTGTACTTCTACACACACATACACACAGACGCACGTAACACGTATTATTGCCTGATATTTGGTTCACACGCGAACTCCGCGCAGAGATGACCCACCTTATCCGAAATATTTTACACGAAGACGCATTTTTATAAGCAAGCACACATTATTGATGCTTTTATACTTTTAGGAATATTTTATTATCATCTCAAGTAAAGCCAAAAAACTCAGTTTTTTTGTAATTAGCTTTTGAAACTTCAGTTTTAACCCACCATCAGTTTCAACGCTAATCAAAATTAAATATTTTTGGCCTTACTAGACGAAATAATTATTTAGAAATATCCTACTTAGATCGGCACGTTCGACCCGACATTTCCGTAGAAAGCCGACTCGAACGTGCCAATCCTGTGGTGTACATTTCACACAGCCCTCAGAGTCATAACCCGTGCTTCCTCGAGCTCACAGGATTCCCCACGATATGAATGAACACTCGAGAATCTCACGATCTCTACAAAAAATACCTTGACTTCCGAATCGATGCGAAAAGCTCAAAGTTGACTGTCTCCGCGTCAGATGTGTCGGATAGGGCATTGTGCGAACTACAAAAGCTATAATTAGTACATCTAAAAATATAGTAAAATCAATCAAAAAGAAAATACGAGTTAAAACGCATTGATAATATAATAATTTGGTTCCCCCAGTCTGCGCCGGAGTTCGTTCACCAAGCGCATAAAACTCGAATCTGACAACCTTACTATGGACGACTTTTTTGTACTAAACGACCACAAGAATTGGATAAACAGCACGTGCAATGACCTGACTTCTTACGACCGCTTATGGGTCTCTGTCATTATAGCCGAATGTGAGTTTGCAAATTTGTTGAATTACAGGTTTTCAATTATGAAGCACTTATTAATTTTGGTATAATACCAACATTACCGAACCAATGTAAAGTTGACAAGTTTTATTTTTCAAGTTAGCGAATAAAAACTCGTTTAAAAGTTTATCCATTTATTGACAACCTTTACCACTATTCCCTCAATCTACTTAGGAAGTTAATATAGTTTATACAATTCTTGTGGTATCGTTTAGTATACGCAATTCTCAACAATATAGGTAGGTACTAATAATTCTATCGACATTACAGTCTGCTTACCCTATTATCAATCGTCAAGTCCGTATGCAGCTTAAACTCGTTATAGTCTAATTTAGTGTAAAATACACAAGTACCCGCACATTTACAAATATAGGAAATTTCACACACTTTAGAATATATTTTTATTAGAACTGTAGGTACATCACATTGACCTTGTCCAATCGGATCGTTCGATTACAAATACTGCCCCTCCGATTGGTTCGTTTAGTAATTCGTTAGTTAAATATGTCAAGTAACGGCTTTGTCAGTATAACCTCGGTGAGAGATTCAGATCGGTATAAAAATAGAGCCGTGGCACAACACACCCTCTGCTAATCATTACATGTCTGTAGAAGGAGACATGCAGTCAACTATATTTGTAATTTTACGTGATGACGAACGGCCAGAACTCCATTATAACTAAAATGCCAACACGAATAAATGAACAAGTCTTTAATTTGGCATTTGAATACTTATTGATTTGTTTAAAAATATTAAGTATTCAAATGTTTTTTTCTTTTTTTGAATACCGTTCCGATTGTCACCTAAATAAATGATCATAAAACTATTATTAATATAGTAAAAGTATCAGATCAGGCACTCTGAACGTTGACCGCATGGTCCCAGAACAAACTAAGTCTTAATTAATTAAATCGAAAAGACTTAAATAAATTATTCTAGCAGTGTCCGATAGCGCGCGGGGAGAGTTGCCGACACCGGACATTCCGACCTCCCAGTTGCATTATTGGAACCAAATTCCGCAATTCAGTCCACAGCGAACAAATATCTCTCAAAAAATCGGGCCGGGCCGTAAGTCCATCATGCCAGCGAACTCGTTCTTAAATTTAATAATAGAAAATAAATCAAGTTAAATCTAAAACCAAATTTAAATAATTCATGTCGCTCGAAACAGCTGTCATGACTTAAAATTTAGAAATACATTATGTCAAACAATAGTAAATGTAACAGATATGTATGGATTTAACCGAAAATACTCTTTTTTAATATCAATAAATCATTTGTATGGCTACCACGCGTGGCATATTTCTCAATTTTCTGATAAAATATATATCTGATATCTCTATGCCTAATATAACGTTACCAATCCGCCCTTACGCTAGGTGGCGCTGGAGCGCCCTCCGACGTCACCGCCGTGACGTCACTCTCCCCGCGCAGGCACGACTGAGTATGTGGAGTGCAAGTACGTCGTCCGGAGACAATACACAATAATCTAACGTTAGGATAGGTGACAATACACCTTATTGCACATGCGCAAGGTCTAGATTTGAGTGTATCGTGGACGAGGCTTATGTTGCCAGTAACTCATATACCATTGAATTTAAATAAGGAATGAATTTAATTACAAGCGTCGTAGGTATTCTTACTTATTAATCCCAATAATTTCATTTGAGTAGTGTTCAAGGAATCCTCAGCTAGAAAAATATGAAACCAACGTACGCAACGGCCTAAACAATGTGTAAAATTGTAATTAATTTACGACTTGAAATGATTAACAATCTATATCTAACTCTTGTGAGTGATTTTCACTTAAATTTGATATTGAATGCTAGTCCTTAAAATTCCTTCCGTTTTGTAAGCAATGTAAATTATTCATTTGCATTAGATTTAAATAGATCAATATTATTTTTAAATTATATATATTGTAATACCTTGATTCCGTGACCATTTCGTTGCGTGTCAAATACGGTTCGTCGCAATGGTACATGTGTTACTGGCGGAGTCAGTCAACACCTCGTAAGATGCTCGCACGCAGTTTGGCTGCACTTCAAGTTTAGTGCGAGTTCACCAAATATATAGATATGGAGGCCGGCTCCTTACAACGAGCGAATACAAGCCCACGCATGCATAAATGCTCGTACGATCTCGGTCGTTGACGACACACGTATGTATGCGTGGCTCTGTCGACACAATACTGGAGAATACAGAAATCAATCTTCATACAAATGCTCTTGACGCACGCTGACATAAACATCAGTTACGAACAGGAAATTACAGAACACGTCCCAAATTTGCAAAAAGGTAGGTACACAGCATATATTTGGCCGTGTTTAGTCAATTGAAGCGGCGGTAGCCTAATGGCTAAGGCACCGATCTCGCAATCGTGAAGTCGCGGGTTCGAATCCTAGCCATTATACTACCGACGTGAATACACTTCTAACACAAGCCTTTGAGCTTAGCTGGAGGGGTTAACAAGATTGCTAGTAATGTGGGACTCAATCCCTCATTGCTAGTAAGATTTAAAAAAAAAAAAATATACCACCTATTTCCTCCCCAGCTTCGAAAAAAGGCCCGCTAAAATTTGATAAATTGGGACGCTAAAATTTGATTCAATACGAACCCCTACCTGCAGTGATAAATCTAATGCTTCACGATTTAGGGTCCGTAAACTATATCGTGCGTTCGTCGAGAGCGTTCACTATGAAGCTTGAGTTCTGTACTCTTAGTATTTTGTGTCGTCGTTGAGGTGCGAGCCGGCCTCCTGTAGCTACGTATGTAGTGTGTGGGTGCGGCCGCGGCACTAGGACTGGTGCGTGCGCGGCCCCCACAGCCGCAGCGAGTAGTCGTCGGACGCGGACACCAACACGTCGTGGTGCACAGGGTTCCACGACACGCAGTTGACGCAGCGGGTGTGACCTGATATCACTGCGATGGGCTCCTCGCCGCTTATGTGCCAAATGTATACCTGTGTATATAGACATTTTATATTACAAATGCATATAATAGGTACGTAGATTCTCACTTCAATATTTACGACTTTGACTTTTAAGAGTTGGATACAAAACTGGTGGAGAAACACCGATTGAGAGTGGCTTATATTTTTATATCAAATAAATGTGATAAATGAGATATACGAGGGGAGGTAAATAAGTTCGCGGAATGGGGGCTAAAAAAGGCAAAATAAAAATCAAAATTATTTTTCTTTCTCAATATATTCTCCCTTAACCCAAATACACTTCTCAGATCGTTCGATTAATTTATTTATACCATCAAAAAAAAATGTTTTGTCTTTGTCGTCAAAATAGGCTGAAATTGCATTCTTCACCTCATCATCAGAAGAAAATTTCTTTCCACGGAGTTCTTTTTTCATTTTTGGGAATAAATAGTAATCGCTGGGGGCTAAGTCTGGACTGTAAGGAGGATGTTCCAATATTTGGAAGCCTACTTTTTGTATGGCAGCCATCGCAACTTGTGCTTTGTGCACGGGAGCGTTGTCGTGCAAAAGCAGCACCGTTTTGGTCAATTTTCCCCGTCTCTTCTCCTTCACAGCATCTCGCAAGCGTTCTAGCAGAGCAGCGTAGTATTGTCCGGTTATATTGACACCCTTTTCCTTGTAATCTATTAACAAAATTCCTTCTGTATTCCAGAAAATCGTCGCCATGAGTTTTCCAGCCGATTGGGACACTTTGAATTTCTTGGGAGGTGGTGTACCCTTTTTGTGCCACTGCATGGACTCCTGTTTTGATTCAGGCTCATAATGGTGAACCCAAGTTTCATCTCCAGTCACAATGCTGTTCAAAATTGCTTCTTTGTCGTCAGCACAGAGGTCCAAAAACTCTCGACAACATGCAACTCGTCGTTGCTTCTGATGTGGCGTGAGCATTCTCGGCACCCACCTTGCACACACCTTTGACATGCCAAGATTGTTGTGTAGCATATTCAAAATAGTTGTATCTGATACTCCAATCATTTCTGCGAGTTGTTTCTTCTTTAAACGTGCATCTTCCAATATTAATTTTTCAAGATTATCGACATTTTCTGCAGTGGTCACTTCAATAGGCCGTCCTGCTCTGGGGTCGTCTTCTAGTGAGTCTCTGCCTTGTTTGAAGAGGTTGTGCCACTTGTAAACCATGGTTTTACCAGGACAAGAGTCCCCATACACGGAAGACATCTCTTCTAAAATGGTTTGAGGAGGTTTTCCTTGCTTGGTAAGGAATTTGATGACAGCACGAAACTCGATTTTCTCCATTCTTGCAGTAGTCTTCCGGATTTACTTGTTTGATCGATGATAGCTCAATGAATAATGACCCGATTTTTATGAAACTTGGTATTTATACTCCTAAGTAGTCCCGCAATTCGTGCAGGTTAAAAAAATTACCCCCACCCCCCGCCAACACCCCGATTCCGCGAACTTTTTGACCGACCCTCGTAAGCCTGCCTGGTCTTTGAACTCAATGTATGTAATTTGGGTAAATTCATAGTAAGACGTCATGTCTAGTCTAGGTCTGAAAAACTGCATAAAACACCTAAGATATGTGACATCTCACCGAGATTACCAATCCTACTAAGTGTGCTAATAGTTGCAAATATCTTTCAAAAAGAGGAAGAAAATGTTTAGCTATGGGACATACCTATATGTCCCATAGCTAAACATTTTCTTTATGTGTATATTGTACATGTATATATTTTTTATATCCCCTAGGATATAAAAAATATATACATATATGAAAGGTGAGTTATTTATTATCCGACCGAAAATGGATTAACATCCAAAAAAGAAAAAAAAAAGCCTCATCTTTAGTCTTACTTTTAGCCGAAAAAGAACATGATTTGGACATTAAACTACCAATGTGGAATTGGATCCCACATTACTATAGCAATATTTCTGATATACACTATAATATATTTGCTTTCTCTATCCCTAGGTGTAAAAACAAACATTTTGAGAGAAAAGGCAAATATAGGCTTTAAGAGGAGATAAAACACGATTAAAAGTCAAGATATTGCCATATATACAAACAGACAAAGGCGGCGGGGGATATTGTTTTATAATAGGTAGTGATAGTGATTATTAGTAGGTACCTTGTTGTCCTCACTCCCGGACGCGATGAAGTCCTGGTGCGCGCCGCCGAAGCACGCGTGGATGGTGAAGTGGCCCTGACTCAGCCCGCGGAACCGCCGGACCAGCGAGCGGGCTCCTGCCAATGTAAACACAGTTATATATTACTAGCTGTCCCGCGCAACTTCGTATGCGTAATTTCTCCCCGTATTTGAAACATTTCTCGTCGCTTCTCCGCTCCTATTAGTCGTAGCGCGATGTTATATAGCCTATAGCCTTCCTCGATAAATGGGCTATCCAACAAAAAAAGAATTTTTCAAATCGGACCAGTAGATCCTGAGATTAGCGCGTTTAAACAAACAAACAAACAAACAATCAAACAAACAAACTCTTCCGCTTTATAATATTAGTATAGATAATATCTCTTGGGACAACTCACGCAACGCTATCTGATCCCAAACTAAGCAAAGCTTGTACTAGGGAAACCAGACAACCGATAAACATACTTATATATTTCTAAACACATACATACTATAGATAAACAACACCCAGACACAGAATAAACCATCGTGCTCATCACACAAAGTTTTATCCTGGGTGGGGATCGAACCCACGACCTTTTGCGTAGCAGTCGGATACACTCCCACCGCGCCACAGAGGTAGTCATATTACTAGTTTCCACCCACGGCTTCGCCCGCGTTAAGTTTGAACTGGCATTTTACCCCTTTAAAGATTTGCTTTAGGTTTTGTAGTGGATGCTTACACCATAACTATCTGTGTACCAAATTTCAACCCAATCCATTGTGTTTGTATTGTGTGTTGATATATCAGTCTATGCCTTTTAAATACACAGATAGGTAATCCTTCAAACTTCGTCCGCGTCACATGAGAGGGCTAAAGAAGCTGACATTTTCTTTGTTTTATCCACGAAGCACAATTGAACAAGTTTTGATAAAATTACCTACAGTGCTAATTTAACGCAATCAATCAATTTGAACAAAGAAAATCGATGGTAACTTTTTTTCATATTCTAATTAATACGTAAACTGTTTTATGAGCTTTAGCAACCCTATTTATTAGCAGGACAGGAACAATAGTAAATTGTTTCACTACCGTATTCTGTTAGATAAAAATTGTGGTTACAATTTAGTATGCGGTATACATAATGATTCTAGTAATATTATTGGTATCCAGGATGGTATCTATAAGCAACTAGGGGCTCCAGCTTCAAACGGACTTTTCTCCATCATCTACAGGTACACATAATATGTCCCTGACTCAGTGGCGACCGAGCAGGTAAAAATATCTACGAGGTTAAACAACCTCGGTGACCGTTTTCGAAAAATGTGACATCTCTCCGTACTTCGTATAGTACGTAAGGCCATCTGTCCTGCGCCCAATCTCTCTTCGGTTGTATAGGATTTCCGTCCCATCGAACCATGAGAGTGAGGGATTAGATAAGAGAGTGCTGTTGTGTCTGCACACTACATCTCCTGCGTAGTTAGCTAGTCTCTGATGAGATTGGTCGCCGTAACCGATATCAGTTAGGAGACCAATTTATATATACTAATATTATAAAGCTGAAGAGTTTGTTTGTTTGAACGCGGTAATCTCAGGAACTACTGATCCGAATTGAAAAAATCTTTCACTGTTGGATAGCCCATTTTCGAGGAAGGCTGTAGGCTATATAACATCACGCTACTACCTATAGGAGCGGAGCAGCAATGAGAAATGTTGCAAAAACGGGGAAAATTTACGCAAACAAAGTTGCGCGGGACAGCTAGTTATTACATATCTATCTAAAGCTGAAGAGTTTCCTTTGTTGGTTTGAACGCGCAATAATCTGAAGTATTACTGAGTCGAATTTAAAAAATCTTTTACTGTTGGATAGCCCATTAGTCGAGTAAGGCTATACACTAAATAACATCACACTACGACCAATAGGAGCGGAGCAGCAAAGAAAAATGTTGCAAAAACGGGGGGGAAAATAAATAACAAACCATCATTCAGGAAGAAATTAACTAAACGATAGTGAAAATCGTATCAAAATCCGCGTAATTTAGAAGATCTGCGTAAAGCGACTTTATTTTCAACCGCGACTTTAAAAAAAAGAGGAAGTGCTCAATCCGTAACAATTTCTTTTACATTATGTAAATTAACTCCGCCATTGACGGTCCCAAGCCCGTATGCGAAAGGAGGAGGGCTGGCTGCGACTAGACCTAACCAGTCGTAAGAGGTCAACGCCGAGTATCGGGCGGCGGTTTAAACTAACCCGAATAAGATCAAACCGATGGCGATAGGAAATGATCACCATCACCCGCTACTCTGTGGTACACACTTGCCACGGAATCGGGGGCATTGACTTCATTGCCCGTGCCGTGAGGTAGAAAGGCTCAATAATAATTCACCCCAATCCTACGGTGGGAGACGCGCCAAAAGGATGAATGGCTAGGGGTCCTAGTCGATAGCGCCAACCTTGGTGAATCAGGCGAACACCATTGTACATAGCCTTCTCTCAGGAATGGCGTCACCCTGAGAGTGACCACTATATCGTCCATACACGAGTATGGACGATATAGTGGTCACTCTCAAATAAAATGCAGAATAAAGAAATTAAATCTCAAAAAACCTACACACAACAACTTCTCCACAAAGGAATCTTCGAAACCAGACCGAGGTCCTCCTCTTTTAGTGGCTTCTCGAGCAGTACTAGGCAGTCTGAAGATGTAGATATATGCAGTAACACAATCAACTTCCAACAAAACCAAGTACAAAATGTTCCTAACACCTCCACAATCTCTCAGGCAGTCTCCCACAGAGTGGCATAATGTTTCTTGTTATTCTTTTTAATGCATGCTTAAGACTCTTCCACTATCCAGCCCAATGGAAACTTGCTCATGTAGTCATGATTCTCAAACCTGGAAAACCGCCAGAAGAAGTTTCGTCATATAAACCAATTAGTCTCCTACCACTGTTTGGGAAATTGTTCGAGAAAGTTATTCTAAATAGGATGCAACCTTACCTGAGTACTATTCTCCCTGGGCACCAATTTGGGTTCAGACAAAAACATGGAACTGTTGAGCAGGTTCACAGGTTGGTGGATTCAATCGGATACACACTGGAGAATAAGAAATACTGCTCGGCTGTATTTCTGGATATAAGTCAGGCTTTTGACAGAGTCTGGCATGACGGTCTTTTGTTTAAAATCAAAAAACACCTGCCTCACTCCTTCTACTTTTTACTGAAAAGCTACCTGGATAAAAGATGCTATGAGGTTAAGGTAAACGACATTACATCAGATTTGTTTGAGGTGAAATCAGGGGTACCCCAGGGGAGCATTCTAGAACCCGTATTGTATCTCATCTTCACTGCTGACGTCCCCATCGATGACAAAACTTTTATTGCTACATACGCGGATGACACTGCAATAATGTCAGTAAATGCCAACCCATTAACTGCATCAGCAAACCTCCAAAAACACGTAACTGAGGTCGAAAACTGGCTGAAGACATGGAGAATTAAAGCAAATCACAGCAAATTGGTCCACGTTACTTTTACCCTTAGAAAAGGCGACTGTATTATATTGAACGGAGAACCAATTCCTAATGATGTCACTGCGAAATACCTAGGCATGCACTTGGATAGGAGAATGACATGGCAGAAATATATCTGGAGCAAGAGAAAAACACTAGACGCAAAGCTTCGTTCTATGTATTGGCTGATTGGTAAAAAATCCCAGTTAAACAACGAAAGTAAAATGGCAATTTACAAAACCATTTTAAAGTTGCTGTTTGGACATATGGTATTGAGCTTTGGGGAACAGCATGCAATAGCAACATCGAAATATTGGAAAGATTTCAGACTAAAGCTATGAGGTCCATGTTCAACGTTCCTAAATGCATTCACAATAAATATATACTGCTCGACCTGGGTCTCAACACTGTGAAACAAGAAATCGCTGCGCGTAGCAAAAACTACCAACAAAAATTAACAACACATGTTAATGCTCCAGCTGCTAGACTAACGGGTTCTGGAAGTATAATTTACTCAAAACTGAGAAGGAACAGCGTTCCAAATCTTATAAACCGATTCCCTATAGAACCGTGAGAGTGGTCAATGGACGACTCCTCGTGCTCCTCGAAATAAATACCCAGATATAGTTCAAACAAAAGAATGGCTAAATGTTTATGACAGATTGCTGTGCTAAGCAGGATACATAATAAAAAAAAATAAAAATAAAAAATGTAAATATGTGACAAGTGTATACTCACGTATATCCCACAGATGCACGCCCTGGTTGGCCACGTTGAGCAATAACAGCGAGTCGGCCGCGTTCAGGGTCATCGCCATCACCGCGTGCTCCTCCTGAATCCTGCACACACCACAAATATTGACAATCTGAATGTTATCTCCATTTATTTCATTATGAGACAGAGGATTAACTAAAATATAAAATAATGGTGGTAATTTTTAAACCAGTTTGTTTTGACTAGTTGAAAACTAGCCTATTGCCTCTGTTGCCCCTCTTGGATTCGCGAGCCGTACAGGTTGCGATCGGTGCGGTCTGTGTAGTCGTAGGCGCGCACGCGGCGGTACAACTACAGTACGTACAGGTTGCGGTCGGTGAGGTCTGTGAAGTCGTAGGCGCGCACGCGGTGGTGCGTGTCGGCGGCGAGCACGGCGCGCGCGTCCTGGCGCGTGCACAGCGCGTTGACGCGCACGCCGTCCCAGCTGTTGACGAGCGCGCCGTCCAGCGCGCAGCGGTACAACTACAGTACGTACAGGTTGCGGTCGGTGAGGTCTGTGAAGTCGTAGGCGCGCACGCGGTGGTGCGTGTCGGCGGCGAGCACGGCGCGCGCGTCCTGGCGCGTGCACAGCGCGTTGACGCGCACGCCGTCCCAGCTGTTGACGAGCGCGCCGTCCAGCGCGCAGCGGTACAACTACAGTACGTACAGGTTGCGGTCGGTGAGGTCTGTGAAGTCGTAGGCGCGCACGCGGTGGTGCGTGTCGGCGGCGAGCACGGCGCGCGCGTCCTGGCGCGTGCACAGCGCGTTGACGCGCACGCCGTCCCAGCTGTTGACGAGCGCGCCGTCCAGCGCGCAGTGGTAGAACTGGCCGCGCGCGCCGCCGCATACGAACTTGTCGCCCGTCGCGTGCCACGCCACGGCCGTCAGGGAGTCCTCCTGCGAGTGCGTCATCTTCAGGTGCAGCTGCTCCGTCTGCCGGGGGGAGAGAGATTGTGAAACGAGACATCACGGGACTTGTGGTGACTGGTGACCATCGAGATAAAAATGTACTAAGGTATTAATTAGGCTATAGTACAAAAATCTTTCATCCTTTTTGACTAAAATCAGCTGTAGTGCTAATACAATAATATTGACCAATGATTCAAACATTTCAAAAAACATGTATTATTATTGTTCATTTTCTCGATGCCAAAAAGTCCAAAACGCCGTCCGTGCGTATCAAGGCGCTTACGCGTTTTGTACAAAGCACATATTAAAAACGTTGATACAAGCGAGACATGTTCTTGGCTAAAAAAATAAATCGCGGTGTGATGACGGGTCTGGCCCACCCTAAAAACGTATCCGCGTACCTCCATGTTCCATATCCACAGGTCGGGGCAGTCCTCGGGCCCGGCGGCGATGAGGTAGCGGCCGTCCGGGCTCCACGCTAAGAACGACACGCCGTATGTGTGACCCTCCAGAGATTTTCTGTATAAAGCGGACATTACACATTCAATATTATTCAAACAATAGTCTCTCCAATCTCATTAGAGACTAGCTAACTTCTTAAAAGATCACAAGTGCACTCTCTATCTCTTACTCTCATAGGCTGATGGGTCGAAAACCGACACGACCGGAAAGATTAGGCGCAGGACCCACAACTTAACGTGCTCGGCACGGAGAAATGTGCCAATGTTTAAAAACGGACACCCATCTATGGACCGACAGTGGTATCGTTGCTTAAGCTCGCAGATAACTAGATCTGCTCGGTATTAACAACACTATTGACTGAATATGTGGCTACCCTCAGGTAACCTTCCTTACACGAAATAAATCTATACTAATATTATAAAGCTGAAGAGTTTGTTTGTTTGTTTGAACGTGATAATGTCAGGAACGACTGGTTCGAATTGAAAAAATATTTTTGTGTTGGATAGCCCATTTATCGAGGAAGGCTATAGGCTATATAACATCACGCTACAACTACTAGCAGCTAAGCAGCAATGAAAAATGTTGCAAAAAAAAAAACTGGGAAAATTAACGCATACGAAGTTGCGCAGGTCAGCTAGTTTAATATATTAATCAATATCGATATTGACACATAATATTGTAAGGTAGGCGTAAGAAATTTTAGCACATGTTAAATGTGAATTCAAGCCCATTATATTAAATCTATATCAATATTATAAAGCTGAAGAATTTATTTATTTGTTTGAACTCGATAATCTCAGGAACTACTGGTCCGAATTGAAAAAATATTTTACTGTTGGATAGCCTATTTATCGAGGTAGGCTATATAACATCACGCTACGACCAATAGGGGCGGAGCAGCAATGAAAAATGTTGCAAAAACGGGGAAAAATTACGCAGACGAAGTAGTTAGATAGTTATTTTAACGTAAGTCGCTAATAAACGATTTTTTTAAATTCACGCCTAAAAGAACTGAAACGGGGGCCCAAATTTCGTAAGCAGAAACAAGGTTATCACATGGTGAGGATGTTTAGTACCTGAAGGAGAGACGCTTAGCCACAGGGTCGAAGTCCCATATCATGACGGTATTGTCTTTGGAGCCCGAGGCGAGCCGCATGCCGTCCGGAGACCACTTGCAGTACCACACCTCGTCGCAGTGCTCGTTTAATACCTAAAATATAAAATAATATTATCAATTAAGCGATCAGGCAAAAGGTCGCCTGGTTCCAAATGGTCCCTTTCCCGCAATGCCCCTTTCCCAAAAAGTACAATTCCCGGTTTGACCCTTTCCCGAAACACACCTTACTTAGATTGCAAGCAGCATTTCCCATTATATCCCTTTCTCATAATGTCCCTTTCCCAAAAAGGTCCATTCCATGTAACAATCATAAAGTGATGCGTTTAAACTGGAAATCTTTTTAAATGACATAAGACAAGTATTCAGCTCATATTATCAATTAAGCGATCAGGCAAAAGGTCGCCTGGTTCCAAATGGTCCCTTTCCCGCAATGCCCCTTTCCCAAAAAGTACAATTCCCGGTTTGACCCTTTCCCGAAACACACCTTACTTAGATTGCAAGCAGCATTTCCCATTATATCCCTTTCTCATAATGTCTCTTTCCCAAAAAGGTCCATTCCATGTAACAATCATAAAGTGATGCGTTTAAACTGGAAATCTTTTTAAATGACATAAGACAAGTATTCAGCTTTTCCCGTGAGCAGAAAACACGGAGTACAGAATACAAGCTCCATAGTAAATGCTTTCGACAAACGCACGCATAGATTGGATCACGGACACGGAATTGCAAAGAACTCGCTCTGTCACAGGAGGCCTACTCTAATTCAATTAAAACGAAGTTTCGATCAAAAATGAGGTGGTAATACACAGAGCCAGGAACATTTATTTAATCCATTCGTTCCTGTAAATTGTCTATGGGTATGGCACCAAAAAATAATTAGAATAGTCCTCGTGAACTTGAGAAATGTAAGTAAACGAAAATTCATGAATTTCGTTATAAAGAAAGAGAGTAGACCTACAGGTTTGTAGTATTCGTCATCTGTACTCTCCGGTATTGAGGTCATTCAAGTATTACGTAAGCAGAATTTTAGTCATTTTCAACTCTCCCCTTCCCCTTGTCAGCAAAAGTAAGCAAAGCTCTCACCCCCATGTTTTTTGTCGCACGACCGGGCCGAGGGGATTGCTTAACTCAAAATCCGCCAGATCTATTATGTTCTACACAAATATTGCTGACGTAATCACTATTCAACATTCTCCCCCTCTCCAATATCATCAAAAATACAAGGATGGAGTACAACAAAACGGTGGTAATAATAATAGAGCGGCGTGACCTGCAGCGAGTGTATGGGGAAGTGGTCGGCGGAGCAGTGGTGGTCGGCGAGCAGCGTGAAGGGGATGTGGTCGGGCGCGGGCGCGGGGCGCGGCGCGGCGTGGTAGCGGCAGCGCGCCGCCTGCTGCGCCGCCGCCTGCGCCAGCAGCGCGCGCAGCCGCCCCGGCGCCATCATCAGCGCCGGCGGCAGCACCGCCTGTCACATAACACCTTCACTTCAACACAAGCCAACGTATACTTGTGCTCGAAGCTGCGGATGACTGGATGTTAACCAGTCATCCGCAGCTTTAATATATTGCAGTTTTAAAAGTGAAACTTTTATTACATCGTCTCAAACTTTTTCGTTTATGTGTTGCATGTCGCGTGACGGCCGGCCGCGGAGTAGGTATTAGTTGAAGACTTAGTCTACTTTTATCATTTCCCATTATCATTCCAATTTTCCAAGTATAAAATTAAGATTGATAAGGCGATTTTTATACCCTTAATGGAATATTATTCCAAAAAAATTTAGTTAAATGTCTATAATGTGAAAAAAAGTTTCACTTTTACCGTGGTTTCATAAAACCACACAATCCTTTTCTTATACCTTGAGTTACATTATTGCAATTTTCGTAGGGATCTCTAATATGTTACTTCCCAATAATGTAGCATTCATATGGTGAAAGATTTTTTTAAATCGGTCCAGTAGTTTATTTGTTACTTACAAAAATACAAATCTTTCCTATTTATATAATTAGTTGACTGCCTCTGTGGCGCGATGGGAGTGTCCGACTACTACGCAAGAGGCCGTTCGGTTCCCACACGGGACACTACTTTATGTGATCCATAAATTGTTGTTCCGAGTCTGGGTGTACTTTATGTCCATGATTTGTATGTTTGTAAAATCCCCCGCGAGACAGGGCTTGTTACTGCGAGAGTCGTAGAGCATAGATGCAATGCAAAAGAAACGCAATCGAATTTGGCACAATCGGAAAAAAAGATAAGTACATGTACACATATTGCGGGCTTTTGGTCAATTGTAACACCTAAACCCTCCACGCTCCAAAAAATTGCAAAAGCCCCTTCCACAAAAAATAATCTTGGAAGCTTTTTTCCGTGTGCAAAAACCTACGAGGGCACGCAGGGGAGGGTATGTAAACCACTCGGTTTCCCGGCGCATAGTTAGTTAGTTTTACCTGGGCGAACAAGAAAACCGCACTTAGCCTCAAAATTGGGTCATTGTACGTGTATTCCCGGCGCATAAGCCTACGGTTAACGGCGAGGTTACTCCTTGCGGAATTGGTGCCTCCACCATTAGAAGACTTCTAGGTAGGCTGAGATAGCAACACAAGTAAAGGTCGGTGTGTACCTGCACTCTGGCGAGCACGTTGGCGCGCGAGTGCGGGCCGCCGCCGGGCCAGTGCGCGCGCGCGTGCAGCTCGTCGGGGTCGGCGCACATCATGAGCGCGGACAGGCGGTGCACGCGGGGTGTGTCGTACTGCAGCGGCGTCAGCTCGTTGCGCAGCACGTGCAGCGCGTCCAGCACGCGCCCCGCCTCCAGGTGCTCCAGGTACTTTTGTTCCAGAACTACGAACTTCATTTCCTGCCACACGACGACGACAACATCTGTATTATTTTGTATATTAGGGGGCGTTTCCACCATTGAATAGTAGCACAGTCTAATAATAACTAATACAGTGGAGATTAGAGACATACAGGTCAGTGGAAACCCCACTGACGCGATGCTGGGCGGAGTGGAACGGAACGGACCGTCAATTGACCAATCAAAGTGCACGAAATCGTTCCAAGTTTATTTCGAGCATTGTCATTGGTAATTTCACGGTTTGCTCCGCTCTACTCCGCCCCGCTCCGCGTCAGTGGAAACGCACCCTTAGAGCTAGCTTATACTACCATTTTATGTGAGCTTTCTAATGTATGGCGCTGCTAGTAAAACGTAAAGCAATCCCTATAAGTATAGCGGTAGCGCTATACTTAACCAATTTCGACTAAACTTGTAGCTGTTGTACCTATTTATTATACGGGAATTAACGATTAGGTTGCACCGGCCGTGGTCACAAGCGGACTGTGACCACGGCCGGTGCAACCTGGTCGAAAAGTCAAGCAATTTTAAGGTAAACAATGCGCGTTAATTCCCGTATAATAAATATTTATAATCATGCAACGCGAAAGTTTAAATGTTAGTTGTAGCTGTTGTTAGAATATCTTATCTATCTATAATTAAGGGTTTCTGAATCCAAAACTATGCTTAATTTTTTTCGTGTCTGTTTATTTGTTTGTTCGGGGTTGACGCAAAACTACTGAATAGATTCTATTTCAATTTTGGGAGCATGATCTACTCTGTCCGTATAAAGTTATAGGCTATACCTAGTCCGGCCATAAGTTCCGTAACAAATGAAAATGCATTTTTTTTAATAAAGTAATAGATAGATAAAGATAAGATAAAGATATATTTATTTGTTCTAAACATGTGTAAATTACAGGAAATACTTATATCCTATAACAGTTCTTAGTAGTTTATTTTAGTGTCAACATGCTTTGCCATAAGTGACATACAAATTATTAAAAGTAATAATTACAGTGAATGTCATGCAATAAAATGTCATAATAATAAAAAATATAATAATGTCAATATAATATTCATCATCATCATCATCAGCCTATCGCAGTCCACTGCTGGACATAGGCCTCTCCAATTGCACGCAACTTTGTTCTATCTTCGGCTTCTCGCATCCAGCTCCTGCCAGCCGTTTTGCGTATATCATCACTCCACCTGGCTAATATTACTAAAACTTATATATACATATTTATTAAAGTTTCAGCAAAAAATAAAAACAATATTCTATTCAAAATGGCCACCTTTGACTTTTATACAGGCCTTTAATCTGTCTGGCCACGGATCTATGGATTTACGCACTGTTTCCATGGGAAATTTCGCCACTGCTTGCTCCAGAGATTTTTTAAGAGTCAATGTCGCCGTGTCGTTTAGAGCAAGCCATGTCCTCTAAAACTGACCATAATTTGTAGTCTAAAGGGTTGAGGTCTGGGCTAGATGAGTGCCAGTCTTCAGCTCTTATAAAGTCCGGAACGTTGGTTTCAAGCCAGGCTTGGGTAGTTCGTGCCTTGTGACCAGGTGCAGAGTCCTGCTGGAAAGTCCACGCTTTTGAAGTGTCTGGAATATGACCGACGGCTCCATACCCACTTTGTGCAAGGCGATCACCGCAATTCTATTTTCTTTAACACCCCAATCCAAATTGTAATTTGATAATGAACACGAAAAAATATGTGAAATGGCGCGAACTCGAAAGAATTTTAAAAAATAATAAACGCGTTCCAAATTTAAAGTAATTAATAAGTTGAAAAAAAAAGAAAAGTTTTATGTAACAGTATTTATGGCCGGACTAGTTATATCATCACGCTACTTTACTTAGGACCTGTGAAATAACGTATCAAGCTACAAAATTGCAAATAAAGTAATCGAAATCTAATCACGGAATCCCACGTCAACCCCGGACCAAACAAACAAACACCGATCAGAGATCAAGAATCAGATTCAGAACCCTTAATTAGTTGATTTAAATTTGTTTTTTTTAATACCTTTAATCTACAGCTACTTCACAATTTTACAATAGTATAGATAGATAAATATTTTGTAGAGAATCTACGTATAAATGTAGCACAGTGCACAGTGGTGTCATGTAACGTATGGCTAGGTTATGTGACTCGACGTGTATTGTGAATCTACGTATAAATGTAGCACAGTGCACAGTGGTATCATGTAACGTACGGCTAGGTTATGTGACTCGACGTGTATTATGAATCTACGTATAAATGTAGCACAGTGCACAGTGGTATCATGTAACGTACGGCTAGGTTATGTGGCTCGACGTGTATTGTGAATCTACGTTTAAATGTAGCACAGTGCACAGTGGTATCATGTAACGTACGGCTAGGTTATGTGACTCAACGTGTATAGTGAATCTACGTATAAATATAGCACAGTGCACAGTGGTATCATGTAACGTACGACTAGGTTATGTGGCTCGATGTGTATAGTG
Source organism: Herminia tarsipennalis (assembly GCA_945859575.2). Classification (NCBI taxonomy): domain Eukaryota; kingdom Metazoa; phylum Arthropoda; class Insecta; order Lepidoptera; family Erebidae; genus Herminia; species Herminia tarsipennalis. The sequence goes on along the minus strand of OX243834.2, from coordinate 21,796,503 downwards.
AATCTACGTTTGAATGTAGCACAGTGCACAGTGGTATCATGTAACGTACGACTAGGTTATGTGGCTCGACGTATATTGTGAATCTACGTTTAAATGTAGCGCAGTGCACAGTGGTATCATGTAACATACAACTAGGTTATGTGGCTCGATGTGTATTGTGAATCTACGTATAAATGTAGCACAGTGCACAGTGGTGTCATGTAACGTACGGCTAGGTTATGTGACTCGAGGTGTATTATGAATCTACGTATAAATATAGCACAGTGCATAGTGGTATCTTGTAACGTACGGCTAGGTTATGTGGCTCGACGTGTATTGTGAATCTACGTTTAAATGTAGCACAGTGCACAGTGGTATCATGTAACGTACGACTAGGTTATGTGGCTCGATGTGTATTGTGAATCTACGTATAAATGTAGCACAGTGCATAGTGGTGTCATGTAACGTATGGCTAGGTTATGTGACTCGACGTGTATTGTAAATCTACGTATAAATATAGCACAGTGTGCAAATAAAGAATTTATTATTATTTATTATTATTATTAGTGCATAGTGGTATCTTGTAACGTACGGCTAGGTTATGTGGCTCGACGTGCGGAGAGTCGCGCAGCAGATCGTGTAATGCGCGCAGGTCGTGGTCCGCCTTCACCCAGTCACCGGCGAGCACGTGCTGACGGAACGTGGCCGCCGCTGGGTGCTCGAGGTGCAGACCAGACTCCTCCATTAGGAGCGTCGCGCTGCGTCTGCATTACAACAAAACGAACACATTATTTTATGCTCTACCTTGCAACTTTAGGGTTGAACGAGAAAGAGCGACAGAGAACGTGTTGCTGACCGCCTTGTCGATTTCGCCGCGTGCGGTCGTACTTCCGCTCTAGTAAATAACAGTTCTAAGTGACAGAAAAGAATAGAAGCATAGAAAAGTGCGATACAGTGCGGCCAGATGTAGCTCAACCCTAAAATATACTTATATTTAATTGGCTGACCCGCGTAATTTCGTCTGCGTAAATTTTCCCCGTTATCGCAATATTTTTCACTCCGCTTATTGGTTGTAGCGTAGGGTATATAGCCTTCGTCGATAAACGAGCTATCCAACACTTAAATAATTGTTCAATTCAAGCCAGTAGTTTTTGAGATTAGTGCGTTCAACCAAAAAAATATTTAAAGATTTATTAATTTGAAGGCAATGCATGACAACTTGTGACACCAATTTAATTAGATCGGGGAATCTAAATATTTTTTTACAAAAGGCATTCACAAACTGAATGTTGAACCTTAATTACCTAAGGCAGTCAGGCGCAAAGGTGATACAATAAATCTTATTATAGATAGAACACACACTACTGTGTGGTAGTATTTATGCTTACTACTACCAAGTTCTGTTGCAATAGTAGAGGCATGGTAGGAAGGGCCTCTGTGACATGACGTGCGCTGTGTCCTAACGCAGCTATTGTGTCATCAATAGTGTAAGATATCATGAACTTCTTGCTCAGTCAGGAGACTGGGTTAAGGGTTAAGCTACATCTGGCCGCACCGAATCGCACTTTCTTATGCTTCTATCCTTTTCTGTCACTTAAAAGCGATAAAAAGATTGAGAGTGCGACCGCCTTGTCGATTCCACCGTATGCGGTGCATATGAAGTATAAGAAAGTGCGATTAGGTGCGGCCAGATGTAGCTTAACTTTTTTGTATAACAGAATAAACCGAATAATAAATTATTTTAATTGTAAAATAGCTGTATGTTCGCAATTACAAGCTATGTCATATGAACAGATGGAGCTTTTTTGAAGTTGGTGCCGAATAAAACATAAAGACTACTATTTCATGGCACCAACTTCAAAATGTTTAATTTGTTTTTGTTATTCTATGTATATTATGTTATTCTATGTATATTATTTTTTGCTTTTTAGTTGCCTTGTAGGTAAGTCGGTAGTATTTTTTTGTAAAACAGTTTTTATTTTTAGTTAAGATTAGTTATGTTTCAGAACGTATTTATTTTAAATACTTTTTTACTTTCTCGCCTGAAACGCAGGTTTCAACCTAATTCAGGCAAATATCCAACTGTGCCGTTTGTTGTTTATAAATGTACCTAAGATAAATTATTGTACCTATACTTTGATGAATAAGTTTTATTATTATTATTAACTAATAGGTACTTCGTATGTCCTTGAGTGGTGGCGCGGTGGGACTGTGTCCGACTGCTACGCAAGAGGTCGTGGGTTCGATTCCCACACGGGACACCACTTTCCGTTGTTCCGAGTCAGGGTGTACTTTGTGTCCGTGACTTGTATGTTTATAAAGTCCCCCGCGACACAGGGCTTGTACCCCAATGTTGTTTTCTCAAAACAAAAAAAAATCGTCCAAATTTCTATAGCATGTTTAAGACGGTTGGAAACAAACGTACAAACCAAGGTGCCCTTGCTGGTTTCCAACAGTGTAGACGGCTGTTGTAAACCAAATTACTTAGTACTTAGTTTGTAACAGCCGTCTACACTGTTGGAAACCAGCAAGGTGACCTTGGTTTGTACGTTTGTTTCCAACCGTCTACAAGACGCTTAAAATAAATCTTGAATTACTTCGTATGGTCATTTATCATTCTAACGCATATATAGGTAAATAATTGCGATTGCGTGGCACACAGTAGGAACTACAAGCTATGTACTATATTTTTAATAGACATACAACAAACGAATACTATTAATTATGAGGTTTTTATATTATGTTCTCGTTACATGGGTATATATTCACTATATACGATACTTTGCACAGATATCGGCAAACAGTGGATCAGTCGCTCAATTTCCACTAGTATTATTTTAACATTTTGCTTGAAATAATTTCAATGCATTTTATAAAGCCTTAGGTGGTCTGCAGCAAATTAATACCATCATAATTATGCCGTAGGTATTGATCCACTTGTTGCCAGGCAGAACTACAACTTTGTGTAATATTGGCTTATAAATAATAAATATGGTGTAGGCCTTGAATACGAAGCAGTCGATGAAGGACGCGAAATTATCGCAAAGCGAAAAAGGAAGTATTAAAATTCGAAGGTTTGGCTGTAGCCAGTGTAATATCTAACCCTCAAGGTAGATGGTATAGGGCAACAAATTGATGGATTTGTTTTATTTTAAATATTATTTTCTACATTTTCGAGCATTTAAATAAAAAGTTGTACCTACTCGACTTGGTAAGAGTACCTGTCACTAATTTTCGTTGTTGCAGGACTCGCTTTTTGAGTGCGGTCTGTCAATCTATTTCGATTGTTGTATTAAGGGCATTTCCTTACTACTTCAATCGTGGTGATTCACAAATAGAGGGTGGGTGGTGGGATCTCTCCCTTATAATCTACTTAAGATGGATTTCCGCCATGCTACGCCTGATTCAATCGGTTATAAAAAGTTGTTTTAAAAAATGATTTTTATCTATTTTTAAAATAATAAAATAATAATTAAAAATTAATGACGAATTTTAGAACCATTAATCAATAACGTTGTTAAGTGTCATCCTCAATGGTGAGAAAATCAATATAAATTAATATATTTATTTATAAATTTAAATTAAAAAAATATACGAAAGTTAAACTTTTGTTTTAAGTTTTGGTAATTCCACAAATTTGTGGTTATTGATAAGTTAAGGGACAGAAGACCCTTTTACTGAATAAGTAAGTGGTAAAAGAAACCATAGCCGACACAGGTTGCACATACAAGCGCTCAAGACAGTCTAGGACATACCTATTGATGTATAAGTATTCTTGCCAATCCCATGTCCATGGTGGAATGATATTGTAATAATAGTGATTACCTACCTATTATAGAATTTTATAAGCTACGGGTCTTAATCGCGTAAATATTTTATTTTAAGGCTAAATACATTAATTTATTGCCCGACGTTTCGACCGTATTGTAACGGCCGTGGTCACGGGTAGACTACCCGTGACCACAACCGTATTAAGACCCCAGCTTATAAAATTCTATAATGTGTACAAATCGCGAAAGTTTACGAACATATAGTAATTACCTAGTTTAGGATTATTCTACAAAGAGTAGATACTAGAATAATAATAATATAACTTCACACATCAAAACAACACATAGAGACTAAAATAATGTTATCATGATATCTGACATCAATGAGAGCAAAATACAGTTCCTAATAAAACAATAAAAAATGTCAAACATCTGCGTCTTTGCCAAAGTAATTCTCAATAGACTAACTTATAGACTTGGTGAGATACCGATGGAGCAAGCAGAATACAGGAGTGGATTTTCCACTGTAGACCATATTCACGTTGTTAAACAACAAATTTAATCAATCATTATTGGGTAGTCTTTGAGTAAAATGCAGACAAATGGACGGACATGACGAAACTATACAAATAAAAATATACAAATATTTTTTATTTGCCATAAATAGGGTTGATACATTGTGATCTTATAAATAATTTACATAATTAGTGCTAGCCTATCTATCCATTATCAATAGCATGCAGGGTTCTTATAAGGGTTACGTTTTGGCCATTTTGGCTACGGAACCCTAAAAAACAAACCAGTATATAATAAGAATATCAGCAGCATGGGTAGAATCAAACAAGAGAAGGAAGGTCAAGGCGGCTCAGTGTCACCCAAATTTTTTACCACTGTCTTTATGGAGATCTTCTGACAATTAAATTGGGAGAAAAGTGGATCGCTAATCACTAAATGCTATTTTTATTTATTTTAGTAAGAATTTCGTCAATTTCTATACAATGAATGCAGATACTCATCTGAGAGGACCTCATTGAAAATTGCCAGGTCTCCTTCTGCTAGTAACCCTAGAAGATTTTTTTTGACAAATCGCATTGTAACTATGTGGAACAACCTACCAGAAACAGTGATTAATCCACAATCAGAAAAACAACTTTAATAACAAAAAATATTACCGACTTCAAAAATAAATACAAGGCAACTAAAAAGCAAAAAATAATATACCTAGAATAACAAAAACAAATTAAACATTTTGAAGTTGGTGCCGAATAAAACATAAAGACTACTATTTCATGGCTAAAAAGTTTTTATTTCTCACTTTTTAGTGGGTTGGTTTATAATTCACTTAAGTTACAATAGGCTTATGTCATCTGCTCAAATCCTTTTACGAAATATTGCTTGCCCCGATGCAGGGCCGTTAATTGTTGAGGAGTTCACTATCAGCTTTATTACATTGTATAATAGTAGTATATCGAGATTAAAGTGCTACTCAATACCATATTAAAGTACTTAATTGAATCGCAAACTGTGAAATATTGAATAGGTCTGCTCGTAATTTTTGGTCTTCATCATCAGTTCCACTTCACCAATTGGTGTTTTTTAAGAGTAAATGCACGAATCACTATGAAATATACCTAAATCACTGTAGGTGTGCTTTTAATATTTTAAGAGTTCCCTCGATTTCTCCAGGATCCCATCATCAGATCGTGATCTGATGGCAATGGGACCAACTTGGAAGTATACCCTTTGCGTGCTCTTTGCGTAATCGGTGAACAAACATACAAAAAAAAAAAAAAAGAAAAAAAAAACATACAGACGAATTGAGAACCTCCTCCTTTTTGAAGTCGGTTGAAAATAGACTGGACTGAACATTTAGTTTAAAAAAAATAAAAAAATAGACTTTAAACACAAGTGCAGTGATATGCACACATTAGACAATGATCTGTTAGTGCATCAGAATTAACTCATTTATAATTGAGATGACGAGCATTTTTTTTTTTTTTTTTTTTTTTTTTTTTTTTTTTTTTTTTTTTTTTTTTGACGACTCCCGCAGTAGGGTACAAGCCCTGTGTCGCGGGGGACTTTACAAACATACAAGTCACGAACACAAATTACACCCAGACCCGGAACAACAATTTGTGGATCACACAAAGTGATGTTCCGTGTAGGATTCGAACCCACGACCTCTTGCGTAGCAGTCGGACACACTCCCACCGCGCCACAGAGTCAGCATTATTACCAGAATGTACAGTATAACACTTTCAGATTTAGCACCACACCACACACCACAAATATTTTAGTTAGATACCTACTGATAACATTTTAAGTGGTTTGTGGTGAGAATTTAATTACAAGTGGGTTGTATGTAGTTTACAAGAGTACAATGATAATTTCACACTGCCTGATAAGTGTCAATCAAAGGTCAGAAGGTCTTAACAGCAATGGGTGCCATGTAATCATTTGTTAGGTAACTTAGAGCTGACCCTGACTCTAACCAAGTTGAACAATGATATCTTCATCTATACTAATACTACCTAGCTGTTACTTGTGGCTTCGCTATTATTATTGATAGCAAAACAGTCAAATAGGGTTAAAACTGAGTAAAGTCAACTGTTAGAAATATCAAACAGGCTGGCAACCCCTATTGCACACCTATTTACCAGAAATTATTGAAAAAGTGTTAACTACCAAAATTTTAGGTTTGTAGACCCAGCGGTTTAGAACTCTGTGTTGATGAATAAGACAGTCAGTCAGGATAATTACTAATGACAAATATGTGTATAGATGATAAAGCTTATTTACTTGTTTGACCATGCTAATCTCCAAAGATAATGGGTTGATTTATTTGAAATTTGGACTAAAGGTAGATAGAGGAAGGATAGAGGATTTATTGTAAACCCATCCACCAAGCTAGTTCATAATTTATATTATGTTCTTTGACTATCTATAAAAATGTACTTTCTAAATAATTTCCAATATGCAGTGGTTCTGGAGACTATCCTCTCAACACACACAGTCACAAAATTCACACTCCAACATTATTATTTTCTATCCTAAACTGAAGCATTGCCCATGTGAATTACAATTATTATCAGCCTATGATGAAACAATCCATTAAATTTAATCTGAAACTTTTGATGGATGAATTTTTGTAGCACTTACACAAAACTGAAATGATTTTGATGAAACTTTATAGTAATGTAGTTTATACATCAGAATAGCACATAGGCTATAAAAATCACACATAATAGGCAAAGTCACAGGGTAAAGCTAGTGTATACTAAATATCACACAAGCAACTGGTAACAATGTTTTGATGTACTACACTGTAGTCAATAATTAGATTAAGTAGTCTTTAAACTGCATTATGTTCCTTTGTTAATTAGAAATTAAAACCACATAATACAGTTGGATTAATAGATTTTCTTTATAGTATTGTCTAAACATATTCCAATTTAAACATATTTTTTTACTACTTTATTTAAAAAGCTATATAACAAAATGCTAAACTGCAGTAGTATTGCTTTTTTAAATCAATTTATTTAGCAAAACACTAAAATCAAAATGATCAATGAGCAATGGTGACAATGACCTCTAAAAATACTATTAGCATCCTAATAGAATTTTCATTGTTATTATTGTCATAGTTATAGTAGAAAATATATAGTCTGCATTATGAATAAAAAAAAAAAAACTATTATTCATACTTTTCACAGACTCAAATAACTTGGTTAATATGTTACCTCAAACCAAGGCTCTATTACTTCAATAATATGAGGAAAACATGCAATACATAATATCCTAGGAAATGCAAAAAAACTGGCTGCCATAAACTTGCATGTTCTTTGTTTGTGTATTGTAAATAGACACATTGTCAACACCATAACAGTCTTTGTTTCTAAATCATTAAGATTACTTTATTATTTATATTGTTCTTGCAACAAAGATTTTTTGGTAAACATTTCATTTTAAGTACCTACCTATTCACATACCTAAGTCATCACAACAAAGAAATTATGACATATAATTACAATCATGCCTCAATTCTTTCCATCTTTTAATAAGTCCAAAAAACTGTAAATTTAAACAAACACTTGCCATCTCTGCACTAATAAATTATTAAAAAAAGATGAAAAGTCATCATTTCCAAATATGCATTTTCATTGTTTACATTTTGTAATCCAATTTCAATGTTTACCTAGAGCCTACTGACTTATTAGAGTTGGGTGAAATCAGCATGTGGCTAACACCCACATAACATAACAAACAAAAAGTTGTTTTGATGATGTTTGTTCGGCTAGAGATGGCAAACAGAGATGTTTTGAGAATGAGAGGGTTCATTCAACCGACAACCACATGTGAAAATATACCATGACAAATACAATACACTTAAAACCTCAGCATTATTTTATTACTTACTACTACTGATAATAGACTCAATTCAGTAGATATCCAAGACTTATAAAATATAGAATAATAGATTCCGCTTTCGGTCAATGTTCAGCAAAGATTTGTAGTGGTCAGCAGTACTTACTCAAGTCCAATAGAGAGGAGGTGCTGCCCGATGAGGCGCACGATCTCCTGGTCGGTCTGCGTCATGCGGAGGCCGGGCGGCGGCAGGTCCCCATTGCGCGGCGCATCGCCGTTGACATGCGGCGCGCCGTTGGCGCAGGGCTGATGCATGTCTGCGGGCCGGGCGGGCCGGGCGGGCGGCGACAGCCTGCGGGACCGCTTGCGCGGCGGCCGATGCCCAGCGCCCTCGTCGCTCGAGTCAGTGGAGGCCAGGCTGGCCCGCTCCGCTGCGCCCGCGAGCCGCGCTCGTCGGAGCGCCGAGATCACGAGCGCTCCCGCCGCATCGGCCTCGACCGCCTCGACGCCTCGACCGAGTGACGTCACGGCCGTCCGATACGCACCACCCGCGCTCAATAGACCATCTCCCTTTGTTCGTCAACTGCAAAATTGTCGCTTCACCACTGCTGCGTCGCGTCTTTATCTTCTTATAAATGTTCTCTTCGTAAGTAGAACTAAGGAAGTTATACCGTTCCAATACGTTTAGATTGCCAATCGAGTTTGTAGCGTCCGCGATGCGTACACAAAAATCAGCTGAAAATGATACGACAGCTGTCTTTCTTCGTTAGTGCAACATCGCCCTTCTATCCGTTTCGGATGACGTTCGTGTCTCGTTCGGCTGCGCATCGGTCGAAATCGTGTTGTAATGTAATGACCTCAAAAACAAAATTATCCGTGCATCAAAAATGGTGCAAGCGGGTGACCGCACTATTTTAACTATGTTGCTATGATTTTAAAAACTCAAATTATTGATATTGCATGGTATATGTACACATTTGTTATATTTTTTTTTCTAAAGTTACTTTGTTTGATGTCGTTTGATATTATTATTAACATGAATAGGTAAATGAATAGTTATTAACAAAAAAGCAAATAATTAAAATTATATACCTCGTATGATATAAATTTACATTTGTTTTTGTTGATTTTATTTGAAATTTTATAATGTTTAAGAATTGTAATCTGCATGTAACGGAACGTTTTAATTATTTACAAAACTTGTTTACAAAAAAACTGGTTAAAGAGATATCAAATGGTAGTCTCATGATGATGACGTTTTATTTATTATCAAATCCAAAAAAACTGGTTGGAGATAAAATGGTAGTCTGATCGGTCTGATCTTCGACATCTTTGACGTATAGACCTGGACGTGCCAAAGAGCATGTAAAATAGGACGTGCCGTCACTTAAATTTACATTTGTTTTTGTTGATTTTATTTGAAATAAACTATGTTTAAGAATTGTAATCTGCATGTAACGGAACATTTTAAATATTTACAAAACTTGTTTGTTTACAAAAAAACTGGTTTGAGTTATAATAGTAGTCTCAAATTCTGATGATGACGTTTTAATTATTTACAAAACTTTTTTGTTAGTATTATTTACAAAAAAACTGATTGGAGATAAAACGGTAGTCTGATCTTCGACTTCATTGGCGTATAGACCCGGACGTGCCAAAGAGCATGTAAAATAGGACGTGCCAACCCTCCTTTCAATTAAAAATTTTAATGAATGACTGCAAAGCGTGATATAAACAGCTAATACACTACCCTAAATCAGGGCCCAAATCGAGGTGGCCTTGAAAATTTTCAAGGCCACCTTGAACATATTCACTGCAATCAGTGGCAAAGAGCGTTTAATGAATCAGATAATGTGTATACGTTCCATCTATTCATTTAACTAGTTAGTCTAAAAAGTTTTAGTTCAACTTCTCTTATTCAAGGAATATTTGTCAAAATAAATTTAAACTCTGTTGTCACAATTTAGAACATACGAGTTGACAACTGTCTTTTTAATATATAATAATTTGATTTATAATATTAATTTTAAGGTTGCCGGACGATCGCTGAGCGATTGATTTTCCGCAATGTTGCCAGGCCAATTTTGTTGTTGTTTCAGTCGCTTTCTATTTTATTGTTGCCGAGTTGTGTAGCCCGTTTAGCAGACTGAATCATGTGCCATACAATTGCAGACAGATATATTGCCATTATTGGCCGAGCAATTTGTTGCCAATAATGCCGCCACAAATTGCCGTAAAAAATGGCCCGTTTATCGCCCCTTGTCAGATTGACACTCGTAATGTTTTTTTAGACTAGTAGTGTTGCCTAGTACTTTTTTTCACTATTTATGTGGGAAAAAAGATACGAATACAAGTAAAAGTATTGTTTATAATAAAGAAAAAAAAAATATTCCTATGATTAACAAGTTCTGGGTATACTTTGTGTCCGTGCCGTGACATGCATATATCAAACAGTCGGAGGCACTTTACTAAGTTCATCGAGATTCATCAATGCTCGAAGGGGATCTCGTTTCCATATTTTTTGTGCAGGCGGGTTTTTTGATATTTTTTTGTTTATTGAGTACTTTAAAATCTATTTTACCTTCAACAACGGCCAAGTTTGAGTCACTGGCACGACAGCGGGTGTAATAAAGTCGACACCGACGAGGGGTGGGGTTATTACCACCCTCATAATCCCCAAAGAATAGTTGTTTTACCCCCGACGGCGACGGGGTAAATACTCTAAGGTTATTAGGCCTTAGAAGGATCTGTGAATAGACCTGTTATCAACACCCTGATCAAAAAATCGTTTGTGATCGTTTTTAAATTTGCAGAGGTTTCTTTTGACAAAAGGATGGCAGGAACCTTGAAAGCTCCAAGGGGATAACGCGCGCGGAGCTACAGCTATTGTCAAGTATTGAAAATTGAAAAAGTAATGGTTGCTAACTAACTTTTTTTAGTAGTACAGTCATAATCATGTTATACTTTTTTTGAAAGGCTTAAAATGAGCCCTTTTTGATACCCATATTGTAGTATTCAAAACAACTTTTTTTTACAGCCACCATGTTTGTTTTTTTCAAACGTCACTTAAATATGAACACTTGGGCGATCAAGACAAATCTAACGACGTATTAATTGTATAAATCCGTTCCGTGGATTGTGAGTTAACAGGTAATAAAGAATATTACATATATACATACATTCAAGATACGCGCGAAAAACATAACCCTTATTTACAGTCGGGTAAAAAGTTAACTTAGCAGAAACCTAAACAGCTGTTTAAAATTTTCTTTAGGGTTCGTTGGCCCGGTGTGTATGCGGCATTTTAAATGTCAAAAACTGGCAATGACAAAAAACCCTGCAATGCTATTTGACCATTTTCTAAACGTAAGTTTTCATGTCATCTCGACGATGTCATGTCATTCTCATTTTACAATTACATTTTTTTAGACTCTAAATAATGTCAGGGAATTGAACAAATTAATTGTAGATAATAAAAAGAATTTGTAAAGGAATATGTCCTACGTTTTTTTATAAGTCTGAAATGGAAGTAACAATGTTCAAAGTGATTTTGTTATATTTATTCATAAAACCAACGAATTTACAGCTTCTCATAAATGTACGAAACCAGGTAAGTTTCATGAAAATATTATGTATTTTCGAATAAGCTTTTAATTGAAAGTGTTTTTATTACAATAAATATATATATATTTAATACAATATACTTTAATAAACAAGCTTGCAATGAATACAATGTTTATATTACTTGTAGGGTGGCGATGTTATGCAGGAGAACATAACAGCGAATGTATCGGAGGATACTATCACGCTGGCGTTCATGCGACTTGACGGTGTTTTTATTTCGCAGCTTGTCGACTTCACCAATGTGAGCATATTTTTTTCCCAACTATGTTGGACTCAAACCAAAATTGTACTGTAAAAAAAAATTACTACTCTCTCTAAAATGGTTTTGTAGGAGGTAGAAGCGATGAAAGTAATAATACCAGGAGAGGAGGAACTGGGACAAAGTGGCCAACAGACACTATGCTTCCTAACACATGCTGCACAAGCTGACTTCATAGCCCCTGATGCTATGGCTAAACTGAGACAGGTATGGCTATTATACAAATAAAAAGATAATATAAAGCTGCTAAACATTTAGAACTTGACGTAGGAGGGTTCTGAGGTGGTAAACCTATGTGGTTTCCTTGTCAATGTCTTTAGGACTGCTTATTGCGCCCTTTCCAATGAAACCATGTGAATTTTGGCAGCCCCTCTCCAGGAAGTAATACAATAAGAAAACAAGAGCATAGTAGACTGATTTTAGTGATTGGAGATCTAGTATATTTCTGATAAATTAGTTTTCTTGATCAAATACCTTCTTAGTGTCATGGTAGATACCCTTAATCCCTTACCTCTTGTAAGGGATTAAGGGTATCTACCATGACACTAAGAAGGTATTTGATACATGACATGCACTCTACAAGTATGCACTCTACAATGAGACAGGTGGATGAGAGGTATGGTTGGTAACAAAGGGAATATATTTAGTTTTAGATAAGTTAAGGGCATGTGCGTATATAAAGGGGGGTTCAGGAGGTCCAGACCCTTAGCTTACGACATAATTAAAAAAACACCATTAGTTGTTCATTCGTTAATTAACAATTTTTTATCAACATTGCAAGTATGCTAATTTGACATGTTTTTCCTTTAGGTTTATGAGCTATTCTTAAAAGGCAAGAGTAGATCCCCTTAGAATAAATAGTAAAAAAATCAAAATCTGTTTATTATTCGCAAATGTTGTTAACTAGTGCGTTAATTTTCCCCATTTTTGGTTGTAGTGTGATGTTATATAGCTTATAGCCTTCCTGGATAAATGGGCTATCCAACACTTAAATAATTTTTAATTGAAACCAGTAGTTCCTGTGATTATCGCATTTATAATATTACTATAATTTTCATTGTTCATCAATATGGCACCTTAATCAGGCCAATTTAATAGATCACATTTGACAGTTCATCAATAACTTAACCTTGTAACGGTGGTGGCACAATATTATTATTTAACATATAATATATTTATTTTAATAATAAATATAGAAGGCAATTTTACGACTTTCTTTCACTAATATAATAAACCATTTTAATCATAAATTAACAGTATTTGTCTAAAAAACTGCACATTGTTACAAGTTTACACCAGTGAACACAATTTTTTTAAGCTTTAGTCAAACAGCTGATGGCACGCCTCAGCGGCAGGCCGCTGACTTGCCGGCGTTGTTGTGAGGGTGACGTTGACGGCGTCGCTGCGTTACGCTGATGATCCCGCAAATGATGCGAACTTTTAAACAATTTCTCCACCTTTCCAAATCCATTTTTGTTAATTTTGACAATGACAAGTCGGGCGCAATTTACTTCCGTTGCGCTATCTGTTTGAATAAGAATAATCAATACTGAATTCCCATAACTATATATAATGAAACCCTTATAGTTTCGCCATGTCTGTCTGTCCATCCACAGCTGCTCTAAGAGACTGATAGTGCTAAAAGGCTATAATTTTGCATGGGTACACATGTTACTTATGCCACAGATAATATAATACTATACTAGTACTTATGCGCGTATTACACTACACTAAATAAGGGACTCTAAATCCTTATAAAGAGCGGTGTAATAAGAGTTAGGGCCCTAATTCTCTAACAAATTTTCAACTCCACCTCGATTATGGGCCCTGATTCAGGGTAGTGTAATAGCCGTTTTATGCCAACAAATTGAAAGAATAAAATTTTAAAAATCATTTTTTATTTAGTGTACCTCCCCTATATGTAAAGTGGGTGTATCATTAGAGTAAAAGCAGGTCTTTTAAAAACGTTTAGGGGTTGTGAAGACCATTTTCAGATTTAGGGATCCGTTCGTGAAATATTAAGCTTTAAAGTGCAAATTTTTGTTAAAGTCAAGTGACGAGGTGTCATCGGGTTCGGAATTCATAGTTTTCTAGTTGGTGCCTTGAAATGGTCTACATTAATGTCTACATTCATATTTTTCGCTTTTACTCAAAGTAACTATTGCTGGTATGCAGCTTAACTAGTGTGTATCCATTTCATGTTTAAGTTATTCTAAATGAATTTCGTTTGAGCGTTTAGTTTTTAGCTTTTCCTCCTCCCCCCATGTAAAATTGCTACAGCCGTCGTTGATGGTAAGACTACTGAGCATGCACTAAGAGTACCTAACACTTTTTATTATATGCTCAGAGTTAAATTTAGCCTCAGTCAATAGCGTCCGGTAACAAAAAGAGTCGTGTCGTCCGCGTAGTAACAGATTTTGCAGTTTCAGTCATTATAAGTCAGAAATAGTGTAGCCCAAGAACACTACCCTGGGGAACTCCAAAATTCACGGAATTTACATACGGTTAAGCAGTCATTGAAACAACTTACAAATGCTATACTTAATGTTGGTATTTTACTTACGCGTTCATGTCAATATGGCACAAATATTTTATTCTGTTTGGGGAGCTTATGGTTAATTTTATAAAATGTTTAAAATTAATTTATGCCTATTACAAACTTGCACATAGGGATGATGAATAACATGTTTATGTAATTTCAGAAAAACCCAGGGACCATCAGGGTTGCAGAGGAAGACAAAGGATGGCGACAAACAACAGCTACAGCATGGGCAGGGCGAGCTACGCGGCTGCTATCGCCTCCCGCGGCACGTCACTGCGCAACGGCACGGGAGCGCGTGTATCTCCGGGCAGCCGACCTAGCGAGATGGGCGCCTAGACCTGGTACTCTTTTAATATAGCAAACATCAGCTATGCACAGGTTTTCAATTTCTTTGCCAAAAAACTTTACGAAAATATTATTTTGAAATCTTATCTATACTAATATTATAAAGCTAAACCGCCTTATTCCAAAGAAAAGATCAAATCAAGGTTTAAACAAAGACTTTCAAGTCCAGGATATAGTACAGTACTATTGGTCTTATTACAAAGCTTAGATAGTCCGTGGACCAGCTGATACCAAAGGATCTAGCAATCAGCCACAGATTATAATCAATTTAGTTCATTCATTGTTCTTATCATTCAAATATAACGTTCCGTTTTATACCAATGTAATTTGAAAGTATAGTTTTCATTGAGAATAAAATATTTAGACGTTCTATGTAGCTAAATTATTCGCCAGCACTACGTAATTTTCAAAATATTAACCTGACATAAAAGCCCTCGGCCTGCAATTTACGAAAAATCAAATAGATTCTGTCAGGATCGGAACGTTACATAAGTAGTTGTCATCAGTACTAAAAATGTAAACAAATGATGATAACCTAAATTTAATTAACTCAGACATTATTAGGGATGTTATAAGTTTAATCTGAGTAATTATAGCGCCCAAACACTTAGAGGAACTTGGATGCGAGTTTTTATTACAAAGCTAGTTTCATTGGAACAGGTCTTAGCATGGAAGGATACTTACTCAATAAGATATTCCATTTTTGATATACTTACTGTTTTCTTTGTTGCACTCGTTGTTCTGAATGTATTGGGGGAAAGTATGCCTAGATTCAACATAGGTACTGAAGCTTCGGCTGAAGCACAACAAACAATTAAAACAAATTTTATGAATATATTTATTATTTAATATCAGTGAGCTTGCTATGAAATGAAATTCTCAAATAACTACATAGAATCATTATTTATTAGATACCATTTATTCTCCCTAAGAACAGAGTTCATTTTTATGAGAATCATAAATATAATTATCTAAACTGTTAGGTAGCACTTAATAGTTATTCCATTTGACAACACAATGGATGTTAACAATTTCAATAACCTGTAACCATTCTGTCCTCCCTGTTCAAACTATGTTTGAAAAGGAATATTGAGTTGATATCCCTTATTTCTATTTAGATAACTAGCTTTCCCGCACAACTTAGTCTGCATAAATCTTCCCTGTTTTTGCAACATTTCTCAATGCTGCTCCATTCATATTGGTTGTAGTGTGATATTATATAGCCTATAGCCTTCCTCAACAAATGGGCTATCTAACAGTAAAAAGTTCAAAAGAATTAGTACTTCATGAGATTACCCCGTTCAAACAAACTTTTCGGCTTTATAATATTAGTATAGATATTTATTTTACAATAAATTTTAAATTGTATGCATTTTTTGTATAATATATAAACAGTGATCAATAATATATTTATATAATAAAATTGATAATTCTATATTTAGATCCACCTTATAGTTCACTAGTGTATTTTTAATTAGGCATTTTATGTATAAATATATAAACAGTAATCAATCAATAATTGATCAATGTTTATTTAGATCCACTATATAGTTCACTAGTAAGTTTTAGGTACATTATACATAGAATCATTATTTATTAGATACCATTTATTCTCCCTAAGAACATAGTTCATTTTCATGAGAATCTTAAATATAATTATCTAAACTGTTAAGTAGTGCATAATAGTTATTACATCACAATTTCAATAACCTGTAACTAATCTATACTCTCTGTTTAGTGTTTAAACTAAAATTTAACATTGGAACCATTATGGAACATTGTAGCAATGTATTAACTAGCTGAGCTCTTATAAACATAATATTCAGTTCTTGGTACCTACCTATAACCTAAGTTTACATCTGTTTCTAGTGATAGGTATACCCATGGTTACACTTTACCAACTAAATTTTAAATTGATCAATGTTTATTTAGTTCCACTATATGTATAGTTCAGTAGTAAGTTTTAGGTAAGAAATTTTGTCATAATGATGTTTCTATTACTTTGTTTTGTGCATTTTGAGTAAATTCAACATTGGTTTTTGCCGCACTACTCCAGACCACCTATCAGACATTCCAAATGTGATTTTCTAACTTCAATATAAATAATGTGACATATTATAAGTGGAATGCATCAGATTGTTTTACATAGAGCACTAGATAATGATACTATTGTCGAACAAAAATAATCTGTGTTGATCTTCAACTTTCCACACTGCGTAGGTACACTTCACGTCGAGTCTGGTTGACCCAAACATTGCACAGACCACTTTAATTTTAGGACATCTCTGAGTTCTGTATATTAAATCTTCTCTCTCAATTCCAAGCTGTGATAAATGTTTTGAAAAACAATAATAAGCATGTATTATTAAATCTTTGGTCACACATCGCATTTCACTCGATTTTTGCGTTTATTTTGTTGCCACACCATATTTAGTTAGTTAATAATTTAAAGTCACTAAACACGCATTATTCGTCATTATTAATTGAAACTAAAATACGCAAAATAGTAAATGGTCTAACTTTCAAATTGTCAAGTTTTTGACATTTTAAGGTTATTACCATAGTTAAACTAGGGTGATCGAAAGACTAATTTATAGACCAAAGAAGATCATCGATTAAGCGATGAACCTCGTTTTGTAATAAAGATTTTCGTAGATCCATGGTTTAAACTAGGATTTTCGTCAAACCAGGTTTAGTCCAGCTTTTGGAATAAGGCGGAAAGAGTTTGTTTGTTTGAACGCGACAATCTTAGAAACTACGGGTCCGAATAGAAAAAATATTTTACCGTTGGATAGTCCATTTATCGAGGAGGGCTATAGGCTATATCCGTGCATGGCGTGAAGAACTTGATAAGTCCAAAATGGCAATTTTACAGGGTAGCGATTTTTAAATTTGATATTTTCTCCAAAATCTGTTTTTATCTTGAACTCATCTTTATAGCTTGATTTATGGATAATTTTATGTGCTCTTTCAAATTATTTTACGTATTCTCGTAAAATCTGCTGATTTTGTAAGATATTAGACTTATCAAAATACTACCCAGAGACTTATCAACTCATTCCCCATACATACTTGCTCAAACCAGTAAAAACATTGTATAATTTAATTCCTAAAAATCAGTATTTCGAAGTAATTGAAATGTATTAATTAATTTAAGAGTAATTTTAGATGGTTTTTCAAATATGATTACGCTTTTCTTTATTATTAACTGATTATTCATAATAATTAACTTATCAACATGTTCACCGATAACTTATCAACTTATTCACCATCGAAATGGGTATTAATAGGGATAAAAAAAATTGTAATAAAAATGTATTTTAATGAAATGTCAATCCTTCAGGAATGCGCTTTTGTACTACCTAATTAGAAAATAAATAAAAATGAAAACGACTTCTGTTCTCAGGTAACTTGGGAAAAAATAGTATGAGATATTATCACGTGAAACATGTGTATTAATGTAATTGGCTGTTCATTAATTCTCATACACATGTACCTATCTCTCATATCTGGATTATCCACGTCTAGGTCAGGATCCGAGAGAACACAGTTCGTGATCTTGATGTTCAAATAGAATTCACGAAATGGCTCATCAATTAACTGCATCAAATCCATTAAATCTTTTTTCTTTTCTGTACTGATTGGCAATGGTTGAGTAGTATGTGTCAATTTGAAAGAATGTACAGTAATCTTCCCTCTTTTCTTAATATTAACAGATTTAAAAGGAGTTTCACGGTCAAAGTTGTGTTTGAATAGTATTTTTCCTATGCTGTCCTTATTGTATTGTAACAATTTAACTAAAAAAGTAAAAATAGACATAGACATATCAAGTTACGTTCGTTTTATCGATAGTTGAATATAAGTTGATAAAACGATTTATTCATTTCTTAACGTAATAATGTGTTAGTCGCCGCTTAACAAAGCGGCGACTAACACATTTGTTGTTGTTTTGTCAATTTAAGTACGCTAGGTCGGTTTTTGAGTATAAGTTGATATATGGATATATTACGATATTATATATTTTTTTGTGACTCATCGCGTAGATATCTCGTTTCGTTAAATAAAATACGCAAAATATGAATATATTAATATACTGTCACAGGCAATATCTCTAAAAGTAACATAGATATCGAGTTGTCATTATTTTCCCAACAAAACCAATGCAGTAGGAAGCAATTGCGACGATAAAAAAAATATCGTGTAAGTGGAGTTATCAAGTTCTTCACGCCAGGCACAGATATAACATCACGCTACGACCAATAGGTGCGGTGCAGCAATGAAAAATGTTTCAAAAACGGGGAAAATTTACGCACACGAAGTTGCGCGGTTTAGCTAGTAGCTATATAATACAATTTGACATTCTTGCCACTTTCGAGAATATTCTAAGTTCCATGGCCTTCTGATGTTTCTAGTAGTGTGGTTAACTAACTGTTCATTTAAAGATGTTTATGTCCAGGCATGGAGCAGTCATCCTACGATTCAGCAGTAACACCATTCCCGGCGGACGCATTATTAACTGACGCGGCAGACGGCAAGCCCTCTGTCAGCACCTGTGTCAATGAAAATGATCTCACCAAAGAATGTATTTGTCATTTGGAGGTAACTATCTATTTATCTGCAATTAGTTACTATTCTGAATTCTTGAAAAACTCGGCATTATGTCATAATGTGCTGCACCCATAGTGCCTGAATTTCACCCATTATTCAAATCAAAATTAAATTCCCTGTTGGTCTAGTAGTTAGTGACTAGAGGTTGTGGGTTTGATTCCCACACGGGACACTATTTCATTCCGAGTATCGGTGTATTTTGTGTTGTGTGATTTGCATATTTGAGACACAGGCGATGACCCTTTAGTGTGAGTTGACTTTTTAAAAAAGAAATGTGTCAAGATACAAAAGTAGATATTTACTTATCAATTGTGTAATAAGTATTCACACTACAAACATTGTTTTACAGTAAAGTAACCAGTTTTTCTTTGTTAGGACCAGTTACAGATTCTAATATATATCTAATTTTGTACAGGTGTGTGTCAACTGGTACCCATGCGGTCTTAAATACTGCAAGGGTAAGCCACAGGGCGGATTGAGTTATAGGTGCGGCATTAAAACATGTCATAGATGTTACCGGTACCATTACTATGTGCGAAGACGTGATGCCTGCCCACACTATACGTGACAGCAATATTGGCTCCCATGCCACATTGGATACTGCCAAATCCTTTATCTAGTCCTTCCTATAGCTTTCATATATTTTTATAAAGATTCTTGTACAAACTGCAACAATAATGTGCTACCATTCTTATAAATATGTACTGTTAAGAGGCTATTATTTAGTTAATAAGTAATAAAGATTTTGAATACTATTTATTTACATGAATTTGTTTCTAAAACTAATTATAATTAGGTTAAACAGAACAGTTTCACTATTTGTAGGTTTTTTGTTCAGATACAGTAAAAAGCAATGACATTTCAATGACATCCTGGGAAAGGTTCATGTCTGTTTTTTCTCAGCACAAACTTTATCTTTCTTTCCATATCTTCATTGTAGATAGCTTTGCAGCGTTCATGGTTCAAACGTCTCCTCGTCTGAAAAAAATGTACCAAATTATTTGTTTTGTCATACTTAGAGGAAGGTAGAATTTGACATTTGGCTTTGAATTGCATCTCCCAAAACAAAGTGACAACAAAATTCACCCAAGCATAACAAGGAGCAAGCAACTAAATCTATTTTTCTTTATCATTTATTTAATCATCCACTGTATATTAAAATATAATAAAATATTTGAGTAGTTCCCATTTGTTCTATGGAACATGACGTCATAGGACAAAACGACACAATTTTTTCCCTTTTTATTCCATCGAATTACATAGGTGCTAACTTTAGCGGGCCCTCCTGAGTACAGTAACGAAACTGGTGTAGACTATTAGCTGCTATAATGTACTTCTTCCTCCAAATGTACGAAAATATAGAATGTAGGTACCAACGCCATTAGAGCTGAAA
Source organism: Herminia tarsipennalis (assembly GCA_945859575.2). NCBI lineage: Eukaryota > Metazoa > Arthropoda > Insecta > Lepidoptera > Erebidae > Herminia > Herminia tarsipennalis. The sequence continues at coordinate 21,775,618 of OX243834.2, read as the reverse complement.
TGGCTTTGGCGCGGTTGGAGTGTGTCCGACTGCTACGCATGAGGTCGTGGGTTCGATTCCCACACGAGACACCACTTTGTGTGATCCACAAATTGTTGTTCCAGGTTGTTTGTAAAGTCCCCCGTGACACAGGGCTTATAACCTACTGCGGGAGTTGCTTTTAAAAAAAAAAGTCGTTTTCCATACAACCAACTCTATTTTATTTTAGTAGTTAAAGAAATCAAAGGTATATTGGGAGATACTTCTTCCAATGTACCTTTCAAATTATGCATTATATTGCCGAAAATGTATATTACTATAGTAGAAATTAAATTTGTATCCTTTGTTTAAATAAATCCTTTGTAAAAATAGTACATCAAATTAAAGATTTTTTATGTACCTACAGAAATGAAAAGCAACATAGTTATCAGTGAAAAGGCATAAATAGATTTAACAACAAAAAGTAAGTTTAGCATCACAAACGTTTTGTTTAAGGTAGGTATTTCACACAGAATATTTTAGCCATTTATAATTTAAAAAAAACGCAATGTCTATAAAGTCAATTAGAAGTGTGCAAAAATAATTCCTAATATAAATAAAATTATCATTGTTTATTATAAATTTATTTTAAAAAGCCTAATGCTTTAAAAAACCAGCTCATTGCATATTATTGTCTCTTCCCTATACCGATTTAAAAATAAAGAACAACTAGCAAAAATCATATTTATATTATTCTTTAATAAAATTAATTTTCTTGTCCTATTTTTACTATTCTATGACATGATTCAAATCCATCCGAATGTAAAAAAAAATGTTTTGAATTCATAACAAGTATTGTAACAGCATGTAGCGAAAGGTATGTCATTATTATTAAAATTTGATAGATGAAGATAAAACATTTTCCGTTTCTGTTAAGTTTTTTTGGAAGTAGGTGAAACACACGGAAAATATACAATACCCAGTGTATGATCAGTTGGTCACAGCTGCCCCTTTGACATACAACACCATTGTTCTACTTTAATGTTTCATTGCTAACCCTACATCTAAATAGCTTGAAGTGATTTAAGTTGTTATTTATATAGCCAGCTAATCATCAACTAGTAACAGCTAAAAGGCCTTCCAGTTTGTATAAACATTGGCATATAACTGACACTAATTGTATGGGACCTGTGTATATGTTTTTCCAAAATAATTGTAATATATATCTAAAGAATAAACACATTCATTTCATTACGTACATTAAAAATGATTTCATTTGATGTACTATTTACACTTGTAAATACAAATGATAAAAAGGGTCCCACTGGAAAGACAATAGTTACAAATCTATTTTCGGGTGTATTATTAAGGATTTTGGGAAATATAATGCATAATTTGAAAAGAGTATGCCAATATGCTTTTAATTTCTTAACTACTAAAATGAAAAACGTCCCGGTTGATGAAAAAAGAAAATAAATGCTGTTTCTACCGTAGAGGTAGATTTAATATTTTTGTAAATTTGAAGAATAAGAGATATAAAGCAGCTTATATTCTACATCAGTTATGTTGCTGTAGCTCAGGGGGGCTAGCTAGATAGAACCACAACTAACTCTGCACCCAAGTTTCGAGAGTCTATGGCGGTAGACTCGGGTGCAGAGTTCTATAGAATCATTCATTTGCTTAAAAATGTCAGTCACATATCAATGTTAACAATAGTACCATATACATTTTGTTGTCACAACAAAATGTATATGGTAATGGTATGGTATGTAACACATATAATAAAAATAATATGTGTTGTTTTGTCTTTCGACATCATGTGCCATAGTACAAAATTAAAATATATTATTCCATTAAAATTACATAAGCTTAATTATAACACACAGTAATTTTTCAATTAAAATTAAATTAAGAAGAGCTGCTATAAGCAGAATACTGGTATTACGGCGAAGATGTAAAACTTATCGGTTCAAACAAATTGTCCTAGCACCATGCTGTCAATCGAGTTTCCATACTTTTCAATTTGCTATAATAGTCATAAAACTAAAGCTTTTAATCTGCACAAATTACCTGAAAAGGCTTCTCGTAGTACCTAGTGAGCCTAAACTGTTCCAGAATGCCCTCTTTACCGAGAATTCTGTTGACTATCCTGCACGCGTCATCTACATTGTTATCCTTTACGAATACCGTGCGGGCAATAAATGATGGGTGCCTGTTTGAGAGCATTCTTAATGTTAAGAACATGTTGGTAAAATAACTACTTTTATTTGATGAAATCGATATAACGAAACGCTCCGGAAAGATGAATAAAATCTTTAACGTCAAAATAGTGTGTTAGAATTTGGTTTGACAGTTTTGACATTAAAATTCACAAACTGACGTCTTATTACTATGACAGCAAAAACTTCGTTCATAAACATTTTTTTGTAGTGGCTACGGATGAAATGTCCATTTGGAAGACTTTCAAATGGCGTCTGACTGAATGGATGTAAACTACTAGAAATGAACGACGTGACGTCATGAAGAAGATAGACAAGGTATTCGTCATTAACGTCGATTGAGCGAATACTTGGTTCATTCGAATGTATAAAATTCGTGGAACGTTATAATAAAGTAACTTTGTCTACCTACCATGTAAATCTACCATTAGCTTAATTGCAGCAAGTCAGCACCTATTTCCATCTAAACGTACCTACGCCGTAACGCTAAGTTAACCGTTATAGTTTTTTCACCGTATGTTTTAATTTTTGTGCCGTTTTCTGCATCTATATTAATAATACAAAGCTGAAGAGTTTGTTTGTTTGAACGTGGTAATCTCAGGAACTATTGATCCGAATTGAAAAATTCTTTATATTAATATATTAAATATATTCTATTCTTTAAGGCTATAGGCTATATAACACCACGCTACGACTAATAGGTGCGGAGCAGTAATGAGAAACGTTGCAAAAACGGGGGAAGTTGCGCGGGTCAGCTAGTATAATGTATAATCTAACGTAGGTCCGTTTTGCTTTTTAGCGGCTAGAACGGACACGTCGGCACCGGTGTCAATTAGGAATTGAACACCTGTTGAGATATCTATACTAATATTATAAAGCTGAAGAGTTTGTTTGTTTGTTTGAACGCGGTAATCTCAGGAACTACTGATCCTAATTGAAAAATGATTTCACTATTGGATAGCCCATTTATCGAGGAAGTCTATTATAGGCTATATAACATCACGCTACGACCGATAAGAGCGGAGCAGCAATGAGAAACGTTGCAAAAACGGGGTAACATTACGCAGACGAAATTGCGCGGGACATCTAGTCTGATAAACATAAAGGTAAGAGCTCTCGACACCGGCTACATTGTACACTTGCGCAGGTGTCGCGGTTATTTTTCCGATTTTTGTTTATTGCAATTTTATTTATGATGTCACCGCATTTGCGCGCATTGGTACCTTAAGTGAAATGATAAAAACACTTATAATCTAAGTCACCTGGTTTTGCTACTTGTTTTGCGATTTTTTCCCTAGTGCTAACAACGTTTTCACGGTTTTTTGAACGTGATCATGATATGCCTTGGCCGTAATGAGCTCGCACTCACGGTTATCACTGAAGGTGTTGATTTCGCTGCATAAACGTGTAATTTCTAATTGTACTTTATTTATTTCGTTAACTATTTGTTGGAGAACTGCCTGGTTTACGTTCGGAGTACCTTTACTAACGGCGGCTAATTCGAACGACTTTGTGTTTTCCATGATCTTATCGGCCATTGTAACTAAACTGTCGAGTTTTACCTCTCCAGTATCGCAAGCGGTTATGACGGCCCTAATGGAATGTGGAAGGCGACCTGCCCATAATAAGGGTTTCGTTAGGCACTCGTTTTTTCCCTAATGCGCTTATTACACTACACTGAATCAGGAAACCTAAATCCTTAAAAAGAGCGGTGTAATAAGAGTTAGGGCCGTAATTCTCTAACAAATTTTCAAGGCCACCTCGATTTAGGGCACAGAATAAATAATAGCACTACGTATTTAGGGTAGTGTAATTACCGTTTAAGTCCTTCCTTTGGTGCAATAACTGAGACGGTTTCTGATCTCTTATTTCTAGATAATTTAAGAGGTGATATAATTGTTTAGTTTCAGCACAGATAATATAATACTATACTAGTTTCAGACTCTTCATAAACGGATATCAGTCTGACTTTTAGTGCTTCGAATTTAATGGTTTCAGGCATATTATATAAAATGTCACTTAGGTCACGCAATTCGTCTCGTTTTATCTTGACTATTAAAGTTGACTTTTGTGAAGGTCACTTGCCTTTTGTGGGTCCACGATGGCGTTGAACTTATGGAACCAGAGCCTGGGGCAGTCTTGCCAGAAGTCCGGTATCTTGGATGTGATGGATATTCTTGTCATCTCTTGTGGCTGTCCCTGCGCCCTGGTTGGTGTGGTTGCTGACTGATGTTCAACGGAAGCGGGTTGATAGGGCGGCTGATCAGTTATGGTAACGCACGGTTAAACTCTAAGTCTGATCACGTCGAAAATGCACACAGAAGTTTCTTGAAGTTCGGTGTTTGAAATGTGCACTTTATGTACGTAGCGTATCTAATCGCTAAATTCGCGTTGTGATCACTATTATTTCGCGACGAGTCACCAGTATTTAGCGTCGGATTTAAGTACCAATATTTCGCGTCGATGTGTTTATGTATGTGTAAAGGGGTATGATCCCTCTATGACATAGGGTAGTTATCAGGAGGTTGGCAAATGAAAAGCGTGTTCCGTATGAGGTTTGGCAAGAGAAAGAGTCCGGTACAGTTATACAGTAGGTATCTATTGTTTATATATATATTTTTTTAAATAATATCTTGGGACAACTCACACAACGCTATCTGATCCCAAACTAAGCAGAGCTTGTACTATGGAAACCAGACACCCGATAAACACACATATATTTCTAAATACATACATATTATAGATAAATAACACCCAGACACAGAATAAACCATCGTGCTCATCACACAAAGTTTTATCCTGGGTGGGGATCGAACCCACGACCTCTTGTGTAGCAGTCGGATACACTCCCACCGCGCCACAGAGGCAGTCAAAAATTAAGTTACGTAGCGCGGCTACGTCATGCGCTTACATTCAGATACGTCACATGTAATGCGAGAAATATAAGTACAGGCGTCCGTGAGGCGATTTTGTTTTTTGACCTTCAGCATGTTTACCCCGCTAATAATCTAATAATATTGTTCTGTAAATGTCCAATCAGTCCAATGAGTCATTTCAGTCACAAGATGAAAGCGTTGCCAATTTAGCGTCTTAGTCGCTAGATTTAGCGACATTTTGACATTATTAGCGATACCTATTTTATTTTCATTTAGGGTATTGGCACACTGCCACGCACAACGCTTCGTGGTGCGCGGCGACAGAGACACGCGTGTTGTTGCCTCTCTCTCTCTATCTCTGCTCTATATATATACAGGGTGTAACAGAATGGTGTGGTCATATTCAAGGGTTGATATGTGCCCATGATACTGAGTGCACATCTTAATTTTAAAAATTTAAATCGGAGTACCCTAAAAATATATATATTATTTTTTTATACGTTTATTTATGAGTGAAAAAGTTATTGATTAAAAAAGTATGACTTAAACAGTTCTATGCCATAATAATCCAATCGAATTTTGTGCCAGGGGAGGTATAATTATTATACCATACGCTTGCTATAACTATGTAATAATAATGCAACCAGCTATGGCACCATGGTGTGTGCAATACTGATAACATATCTTATACGCTGCTGAAATTTGACTACACCTTTCTGTTACACCCTGTATATAACGTGAGAGGGCGCGTGATTTGCAACACCACGCATGAATGTGTTGTAGATCACGCCACCTACATGCGGAAAACACGCGCTCTCTCACGTCAATGTGCCAATCTCCTTAGCGACAAAAAGAAATTAGCGACTTTTCTAGAGCCTTTTTAACACGGTAATATAAATATCATTTTACAAAAAAAAAAAATGTTTCAAACTTCAGAAACGTAGTTACATTGAATAAATATAATTATTATATCCATCTCAATCACTTAATATTTTAATAAATATAGTGTGGATATTAAAGGTACTATACGTACTAATAGAATAATAATATGCTTTCAAAAATAAATTACATTTTGAAATTTAATTGAAAACTAAAGATGGCTTGGCTAATTGCTAGCGTATTATTTCTTACTTTTACAAATATCAGTTTTTAAACCTACAGTTACATAAACAAATTTTCGAAATAAATAACTAAATAATTTACACATAGAATATACCGTTACCTACGCTACCGTTTTTCCCATAAAAACCATGAAATTTCAGATTTTGGAAACCTCACGCTATACTAGCGCCTCTAGCGGTGAATTCACTCAATTTAAAGGTGTACCGGAATCTCATGAAATTAAATAAAAAAACAACTTGTGATTTTTTGGCAATGTTAACTGACAGTGGCTCCTACTGCGATATAAATGACTATTGATACTTTTTCGTTGAAACAAGTATTCTTAGATTTACATATATTGCGGCAGTATGACGAGCTGATTTCTAACCGCCAAAAGTGTATAGGAACGGGAAGAAGAAGAAAGTTTGAAAGTTTGTTGTGTTTGACAATGCAAAAAGTGACATTCACGTGGCTGGAGCTGCTGTACAAAAAATTTGACCGACCTTTGACATTTGTTCGACCAGTGATGATACTTAGTAGTAACCGATATAAAATTAAACTTAATCTTAGTCAATGAAAAAATTCAACTATCAAGACTTGTTCGTCTTATTAGGTTTAGGACCTACTCACCTTAACCTTGTGTTACCATATCTAAATTGTAATTTTCTCTTTTTGACGTGAATATGTCTTTAAAATTGCTTCCATAGTGCCCCCATTATTAAAGCAAGTAAAAAAAGCAAAAATGGATTGTGTGGTTTTATGAAACCACGGTTAAAGTGAAACTTTTTTGCTCATTTTTTCACATTATAGACATTTAACTAAACATTTTTGGAATAATATTCCATTAAGGGTATAAAAATCGCTTTATCAATCATAACTTTATACTTTGAAAATTGGAATGATAATGGGAAATGATAAAAGAAGACTAAGTCTCCAACTAATACCTACTCCGCGGCCGACCGTCACGCGACATGCAACACACAGACGAAAAAGTTTGAGACGATGTAATAAAAGTTTCACTTTAATAACAACAAAATCTGGGTACACAGTTTGGTGTTGTAGCTTCATCTAATAAATGATCTCTATCCTAAAAATAATACACCATTGAATAGCTACAGGATCAAAGAATTCATTACGCTGTGTGAAGACTGTGATGCATCTATGTATCGAGATTTCCACTTTTTTTATATCTTTTGACTCTGAAAAGCTACGACATTTGTTTAAGTTTCAATAGTCAGATCTCATCAAAATCTATCGATTGTGTACAAAACATTAGTGTAAAATAGTGACAATGAATATAATTTGTTAAAATAAATTAAAAAAATATGTCAAAAATATATTAAGTCAGCATACACGCGTCAAAAAGCCAAATCCAAATAAAAAGATTGTGTACGGTTGGAAAGGGCTTCTCAAAAGCATTTTACCCCCACTATGCAATCGAATGATACCAATAAAACACCATATGAACGAGACGGGTTGTTAATTGTTGACTGGGTTCTTAATTATACCTAGTAGATAAGATTACGTGGTGATGCTAGGGGTGAATGCGATGGGTGGTTATGATGATGAAGATAGTGATAATGGTGATGGCAGTAGGAGTGGTCATCACCATCATTATCATCACTGTTGCCTTCATCATCACCACCATATCCATTACATTCCTCCTCACCATCATCGTCATGACCATTACCGTCGCCACATCATCATAACCACTAGCACTAGCAATTAACTGTTAACTTGTGATTGGAATATTAATAATGCCACAAAAAATAGAACAAAATATATGGAAAGAATTACAACTTTACCCACTTGAAGTATCAATTATGAATACCTAATCACGAGAGCGAGCTTTTCAACAATGATCATTTATCACATCGTATACGCCACTTAGTTCATCCAGTAAACGAGCTCTGCGGAGAGAGCTCGAGTCCAAGCTCGAGCTCTAATGGCTCTCTGACTCGGTAAGCTCGAGCTTTTTAACAAAAATAGGCCGAACGGATCAACGACGTATTCACGGACATCACACGGCCGTGTCGATGACACAGCCTCACCTCATTTTTTCGTCAGATTCAGGTACACCTTCACCTATTATACCTACATATAGATTTTTAATCAAAAATATAACAAAAACATATTACTTGTTCTTAGAACAAGGAATATGTGGAATGATTTTAAGAGATGACTTGCTTCGGTTGTGGAGGGAAATGATAATATAATATAATATAATATAATATAATATAATATAATATAATATAATATAATATAATATAATATAATATAATATAATATAATATAATATAATATAATATAATATAATATAATATAATATAATATAATATAATATAATATAATATAATATAATATAATATAATATAATATAATATAATATAATATAATATAATATAATATAATATAATATAATATAATATAATATAATATAATATAATATAATATAATATAATATAATATAATATAATATAATATAATATAATATCTTGGGACAACTCACACAACGCTATCTGATCGCAAACTCAGCAGAGCTTGTACTATGGAAACCAGACAACTGATAAACATACTTATATATTTCTAAATACATACATATTATAGATAAATAACACCCAGACACAGAATAAACCATCGTGCTCATCACACAAAGTTTTATCCTGGGTGGGGATCGAACCCACGACCTCTTGCGTAGCAGTCGGATACACTCCCACCAAATATCTTTATAGGTCACTCAGTATGACCTATAAAGATATTTATAACATATTTCAAAACTATTACAAATGACGTCTATATTAAACATTAAATATTATATTGTACCTATAGCAAGAAAGTAGCGCTTAACAAATACTTTATACTAAAATTGTTTCGGACATGATCGTATATACCGTCATTGAGTTATTGCCGAAAAACTGCGTTTTTCAACAAAAGGGTGTAAGTGCTCTTCTACTGGTCCAATTAAACAAATCGGCCTTTTTCGCAATGAATGTATGGAGTACCCTCCTAAAATAAATATATATATATAAATTATTATTTAGGTATCAAACTGTAAGTAGTGGCTTCATAAGACACCACTTTTCACCAACTTTAATAAATATTTATTGTGTAGTCTTTAAGTGGAATGCTTAAAACATATAGACGGACGGACAGACAGACAGACATGACGACACTATAAGAGTTACGTTTTTGCCATTTTGGCTATGGAACCCTAAAGAATACCAAGCTAAGCTCGGTTATCAAGATACTACAATATACAGGGTGTAACAGAAAGGTGTGGTCATATTCAAGGGTTGGTATGTGCCCATGATAATACTTACAAAAATAAAATAAAAGTGAAGACGAAACCGTTTAGCCGTCAAATAATTCCTCCCCATCGATGTCAACTGGTAACGTTTCCAGAAGGCTGGTGGCAATGCTAATTCTTTGTGCAAAGAAAAGTCTAGCCATAAGTTCACGGGAGGCACTAATGAGACGTCGGGAAATTTCCTTAAAAAGTACGCGCGCACTTGGGCACCACGGCCCTAGCGTGAAACCAGAGTAGGTGTAAACCAGATGACCGATATTTTATATAATATAGAAGATAACTGGTTTTTAAATCTCAAATCCGTTTTGTTATTTTAATATTAATAATAGCGACTTTTGGCGACTTTCGAACCTACATCTAGCGACAATTTGGTTAGTCGGGTTGGCAACACGTGAATGTTAACTAGTAGTGCAAAATAAACAAAACAATATCAGTTCAAAACAAATGGTGCACTAAAATTAAAAGTACTCTCTACGCGCAGGTGTAGTTAACTTTGTTGATCACAGAGTACATTTATATTTGTAGAAATTGTTGGTCACAGAACGTGTAGATACCCTGGGCATTGTTATTAACGAAACGAAAGTCTAAAGTTAACAGCAGCAACCAATTTAACATGGAATTTCAAGACAAAGTTTTTTTAATAACAGGGGCTAGTTCAGGCATTGGTGCAGCAATAGCGCTTCACTTCGCAAAATTATCAGCCAAACTTGCAATCGTTGGCCGAAAAGATGCTAATCTTAAAAAAATCGCGCTGTACTGTGAAAAATCTGGCGTTGGATTAAAACCTTTGACAATAACTGCTGATGTTAATAAAGATGGTGATGTCGAGAGGATAATTAAGGAGACGGTGGAACATTATGGGAAACTGGATGTGCTGATCAACAATGCCGGTATCGTAGGAATGGGCGGTATCAAAAACTCGTCTATGGAAACATATGACCAAGTTATGACGACTAATATGAGAGCTGTATACCATTTAACAATGTTGGCTGTTCCACAATTAACGCAGACAAAAGGTTGTATAATAAATATGTCTTGTATATCCAGTACTAAGCCTTCGACAATGGCTCTTGCTTATAACATTTCTAAGGCTGCCTTAGATCATTTCACGAAGTGTGTTGCTTTAGAATTAGCACCAGATGGCGTCAGAGTAAATTCTGTTAATCCAGGATTTGTAAATACAAACCTAATGAAAGGGCTTGGTTTGTCGGAAGCCCAAATGGAACTGTATATAGCCAATGTTGTTGGTCACATGCCATTAAAAAAGGCAGTTGAAGCTAGTGAAGTAGCAGCCTTAGTTGAATTTTTGGCTAGCGATAGAGCCAAGAGCATTACGGGTACAAATTATGTTATGGATTGTGGCACTTCGCTGCGTTAAATGTATGCCATTTGTTATGTATTTATTGCTATATACCTATTTATTAATGTTGGTGTAGTTTATTGTTGTTAATGTTTATATTAAGTCTTCAATTCTGCCCCCATTGATAATGTTCACAAGTTACTGTAATTATAGCAACAGGGGCAGAATTGCCATCTGTTAAAATAATACACTGTGAGCCTAGATTTATGAATACTTACATTGAAATTTAAATATTTGGAGGTCTCTCACAGAAAGAGATGGATAGACCTCAAAAATCTAATCAATGTTTTTCTAGTACCTTAGGTACTTTGTAAGTAATAGCACAGCTATTATAATACTATACAAGTCAAACTAGTATCTTTTTAAGATACAACAACATGCCTCTTAATATAGTATGCTTAAAATAGAAATTGTGAACTAAATTTATTTGACTGCCTCTGTGGCGCGGTGGGAGTGTATCCGACTGCTATGCAAGAGGTTGTAGGTTCGATCCCCACCCAGGATAAAACTTTGTGTGATGAGTACGATGGTTTATTCTGTGTCTGGGTGTAATTTATCTATAATATGTATGTATTTAGAAATATATAAGTATGTTTATCAGTTGTCTGGTTACCATAGTACAAGCTCTGCTTAGTTTGGGATCAGATGATGTTGTGTGAGTTGTCCCAAGATATTATTATTATTATTATTAATAATTCTCTATGGTAAAATTTTACTTATTAAATTTGTTTAATTTTTTTATGAATGTGTTAAATTGTGGAATTATTAATCAAGTGATTAATAGTAGTAGTTAATTACCACATTATTTGAATTGACACTATTCAGAAAACTATACCAAGAAATAAGCTTTTGATATGTATTCAATTCTACAAATTATTAAACTGGGGTACTTAGTAAAAGTAGTGTTAGAATGAAAATTTAATAAAAGATAAAATAAAAAATTGTTTCTTTATTATGGTGTCCAGTAATTTCAAATTGGGTACCTAGTTAATATTAAATGTTGTATGCCCAGTCTTTTACTTAAAATAAAAAATGTGTTATTTAATGTAGCTATTATAAACTGGGAGGAGAGCACCAAAAATTGCAAGGATTTTTATAGGCTGTTTTTTTTTATATTATATCACAAAATTGGAGTAAAGAAATACCCGTTCGTCAGTCAGCTGGATTCCTTAGCAGTGACGTAGGGTCTTAAGAACACCATTCTATTCAGCTTCCTTTGAATTTTAGTTACTTATTATTGTAGGTACAAAATCCGTGTCCAACACGATATATTTTCGTATCAGGTTACCTACCTCAGGAAAATTTTAACCCTTCGCCTCAGTTCCTTAGCGTTATTATTATAAGTGCTTCCATTTTTAAGCGCTTCCCTCTTGAACTTATTATGTACTATTATGACAAAGTTGCCACGCAGCATCGAATCCGTGATCGCAACATATTACTGTTTCACAAATACGTAATTATTTGATCATGGTGAACAATTTGATTTCATAGATGGCGATTGCATGATGTGGAAACTACAGATTTATTTAGTAAGATAAAATTGTAAGCAAGACCCTCAACGATATGCAAATCTGCTGAGAACTGGACGATAACCTGTCCCGATGGCTGGAAGGGGTTTAATATGTGCGTCTTTAATGTAGTTCTTTCGTGCGTGTTATTCCATTTTAACCATCGTTTTCAAGCTACCTCCCCTGGTACAGTCGTCTTTTTTGTAGATGGACGCCAGGACTATAACTAATACCTGCAATTAAGCATCATTCTAAATAGCTAAATTCGGTGACCACCATCGGCATCTGTTGGACTTTGGGCGGTGGAAGGCCCGTTACTGTATCTATTAGATTGGCATGCAGAGTCTTGGGCCGCTAACGGCTCTGCTCTCTAGAATACCTACCCGTTCCCATAATGGAACTATTAGCAGGTATAGACCCGACGCTGAATTCAATCGAGCTAGTACCCTGGGTATCAGGTAAAGTGGGGGAAACACCCACGCTAACGGGTAGGTTCAGATTTTGGAGAAAGCATCGTGATACATCGCTTGAGTATCATTTTGGCCCAGTGCCACTTAATTTTCTACCACTTTGGCTCGATTCGAGGTAAATAGATCTATCGCCGGTACTCCGAACTTTTTGAATATTTTCTCCGTACTTTGAGGTAGGAGATGCCATTCCGGAGGACATCGATGTCGAGATAAGTGGTCTGTATGACTGTACCTGCCCGATATATGCTGAATTTTTAGGTCGATGCGATATGTGTCTAAGACGTGAAAAATCTTTCTCGTTAGGTCCATTAATGGGGCAAATCGGTCCCCCCTCGTTCCGAAGAAAAGCGACTACGGTCTTGTTATCGCACTATACTAAAGTTGGCGACCGATACAGCCATGAACTTTTTTGTTCGAGGGCTTTTAGTATAAGCAAGCATCTCCTTTTGATTGCAATGGAGCATTTGCTCTTGCTGTGACCACTGCCCCGACCAAGTGTGTTTTGAGGCCCCGACAGTGCCCAACCGTCGAGCTGTACACCCCACGCCACATCTGACGCGTCTGTGGTCAGGAAATGTTTGGTCTGGCATTTGTAGTAATTTCCCTTTGTAAATCAGTCATAAAAAACGCCTGTGAGACTGGGATATCGGTAGATTGAAAAAGGCCTGGAAGAGGTCTCGTTTGCAAAGCCAGTCTTTCGATTGAAGAGAGCCTGGGACACGGAACACATTTAAGAGTCTGAAGTTTGGTGAAGGCAGGTTAAAAATATAAGGGCGACTGGTACCGTCTGCCTTGAGGACCAGAAATATTGATGACAGGAAACTTGGAGTAGGCGGAAATTCTTCCAAAACGTTTTGTGTTAACATTTGCGAAATGATAGCAGACATTGCCTTCCATTCCTTTGTTATTAATGAATTTCGAATCTTGGGTGTTACAAGAGGCGGTTTTTGTGATAAATGGTATGCGATACCATTTTATCATGCGAAGTAAAGGGCTTGGTGCTCCCAGAATCAGCCATCGATCGACATGGTACATCAACTGGGCTAGTTGATGCACCATGTCGATCGATGGCGGATTCTTTGAAGTCCCAACAGTCAGAATTTACTCCACCACGGACATGGCGAAACTATAAGGGTTCCGTTTTACCATTTTGGCTACGGAACTCTAAAAACAGCTTTGAGCGTCATTGCCCCTAACTCTAGGTGATGCCGCTCATGCTCAGGGGTAATGACACTCAAACCTGGTTTTCACAATTTCAGACACCCAGAATATATAGCATAGCCCGCTGGTGGTACAGTGATACCACAAAAGCACACGCGGAAAGTAAAGGAGATCGTCTTTATTGGTCAAGATGTTCCTGGTTAGAAATGCACTGGAACTGGCTCGTCTTTTGGACATTCATAATACTACTAGTATAGTATTAAATTATCCGTGATAATACTAATAAATTATCATGACAGTTTTTTTAGGGTTCCGTCAAAATGGCAAAAAACGGAACACTTATAGATTCGTCATGTCCGTCTGTCTGTCCGTCCGTATGGCACAGGCATTTTACTCAGAGGTGTCTTGGTCGCCACTTAGTTTGATAGCTAATTAATAAAAATAAATATTTTTAGGTGAGGCACTCCGTTCATAAAAGCTGAAAAAATTTTTTTTTAGCTAACATCAACGTGTCATCATTTGACCGGTCTTATAAAAACATTTTAAAGTTTCTAATAAACTTTTTTGATTGAATAAATATTTTGGAAATAATCGCTCCGAAAGTTGCATAAATTGTGTGTCCGTTATGCTAGCGTACACCAGAGATATATCGAGTTGGTTACTATGCCATTAAACTCTGCGTAAATACTGCCTAATTAGTGTAAAAATAAAAAAAACTCTGCCTCTTTAGTTTAGGAAATAAACACCATTTTCACTGGGTACGCTGGCGTCACGATCAAGCTAGCGTACCCATGGCCGTACTCGAAAACGGCTAATTGTTAAGCAACAGAGTTTACATACAAAAACTCTGCTCTAATACTGCCCCCCCTATACTAAATTTCATAACGATTGCTCTTGTAGGAACAGAGATATTGAACAAGACTTTTCAATGACATTCGGAGCTGGCGTTATGGCAGCGTACACATAATAGTTCTTAAAGAAAGGGAACTTTTCTTTTAATAAATGCTATATGTAAAAATAGTGCGTGAAATTCTGACTCTAATAGTGTAAATACTTTATGCGAATTCGCAGTGGAATAATCAAAAAATCTATGTTAAGTTCTAGGAACAAATGTATTGACGTACAGTCACGAACAAAATTAATTATTAGTGAAATTATAAACAGAGATATAGCGTTATTTTCTAATTTAAGTTAGCATGATGTGTTTTGACATTAATAAAATTAAAATTATTACTGTAACGCCGCATTGCAGTGTTCGAAAACAGTGGCCCCTCAAAGACACGACAAGGGCATGCGCGCGCGCCGGAATTCCCTTGCGCTACTACCCCTCCAAGGACACTCGGCCGCCCGCTACGACGAGAGCGACACGTTCGCGATAATAATATTGTCATCCCCGTAGAATTATAATACGAAAACAGTGTTGTGTATATGTACCAAATAGTTGTGTAATAAGTAATATTATATCAGTGCGAAGACTCTTATTACATTACCTATTTATGTGCTTGACTGTAAAAAGTTGGTTTGCGTGGAATTGAATATTTTCAAATGCTAATGTGAAATAGGCAATACTTTCTCCCTCGCGCTTGCACGTCTTATTGGCATGGCAGCTCTCATGGTCGGGGGGTTGGGGGTTTTCTTTACTAAGACGACAACAATATCATTGCCGTTCACGGACTAGTCGGACCGTGATGTGTTTAGAATTATAGCAGTCAATTTATTAGGTTAGTTTACAAATTATTATTTTATGAATTATGTCGCGGTTCATTTTATTCAAAAAGATTTATAAAATCTTACTTGGCATTTTGATATCCTGACTTTGGTGATGTTAACTTAACATTTTACTTTGTATGGGTTAGGTTTTAGATTACCTACCCGTATTGGTTTGATTTAGATGGATTAGATATACGGCATACTTAATGTGTAGTATTACTTAATATGTCTACTTATCTTCACCTAATGTGTAAGTACATAATTCTTAAGTCAACTTATAATTTTATTACTATTGCCTTAAAAATATTTGAACGTGTACAATAAATTGATACAATATTAATTTGTACAAATATATAAAGTATTGTATCTGTACCACATACTACTTAGTTTTAGACAGATTTTAATAGATGTAATTATAAAATAGTTTAGTAAATATGCGACACCATTTATAAAAGTTTTCGGACATTATGCACAAATTCTATTATTGAATTAAGATAGGTAATTATTATGGTCTCTTAGTTTTCACATTTTGGTCGGCAATATTGGTAAGTTTAATATTTATAGACTTTTAAATCTCTTTGACTCATATGAAGATAGGTAACTCAATTTTTGAATCATGTAGAATGCACTACTGAAAGCTAATATGCTGCTCAAGAGAGAAAAACAAGTTGGTAATTTTATTTGTTATCAGTAAACCGGTTCTTCTGAGCAAAGGGCGGACCAATTCGCGCGCTTATCTTTCATGTGTGCAAGAGTGAGACAGAAAACTATACTATATTATTGTTAGGCAGATTACCGATGTGTGCTATATTTTAGCAAAAATCTGAACTAGTACTTAATACGTTATAACTCAATGTCTGTCGCTCAATTATTACTAACATTACATTTTACGAGTTGTGTTTACCGAGTAGGTACCTATAACTATTTTGCAAATAAAGCATATTATAAATAGTTTGTTAACTTGCAATTAGAACATTAATTGTTAACTTGAGATTGTTCAAATTAAAATGAAATAATTTCATACATTTCCTTTTTTTGTAGCAGGTTTTATAAATTATTAGCCACGTAGGTACCGGCTTCGCGCGGGCACATTAATACATGTTCATCCCCAGATGGGTATCTATGTATATCTATATTAAATGTATAGATTCTTCGTAAACCACATAAGTCCACCGTCCCTGATCCAGAAGTTGCATAAAATCTACTAATGCTATTTAAAAATAATAAATCTAAAATACAATTTTATTTTACTCATTTCAGGTCCAAGACAACAACTGCAGCGATAACCCACGACCATGACATTATCGTAAACTGGACAGTACCTTGGGTCATGATGAAACTTGTCAAAGCACTTTTGAGCATATCTGTACCTGTACTGTGAATAGAAACGAACAGGGTCTTTTTAATCATTCCACTGCGAATTCGCATAAAGTATTTACACTATTAGAGTCAGAATTTCACGCACTATTTTTACATATAGCATTTATTAAAAGAAAAGTTCCCTTTCTATAAGAACTATTATGTGTACGCTGCCATAACGCCAGCTCCGAATGTCATTGAAAAGTCTTGTTCAATATCTCTGTTCCTACAAGAGCAATCGTTATGAAATTTAGTATAGGGGGGGCAGTATTAGAGCAGAGTTTTTGTATGTAAACTCTGTTGCTTAACAATTAGCCGTTTTCGAGTACGGCCATGGGTACGCTAGCTTGATCGTGACGCCAGCGTACACAGTGAAAATGGTGTTTATTTCCTAAACTAAAGAGGCAGAGTTTTTTTTATTTTTACACTAATTAAGCAGTATTTACGCAGAGTTTAATGGCATAGTAACCAACTCGATATAGCTCTGGTGTACGCTAGCATAACGGACACTAAATTGTGCCCTTAACTTATTAACCTTGTGACCAAAAAAAATTGAAAAAAAATCACAACGGTAGCGCTTAACAAATACTTTAAACTAAAATTATTTTGGACATGATCGGATATATCGTCATTGAGTTATAGCCGAAAAACTGCTTTTCTCAACAAAAGGGCGTAAGTACCTTGAACATACGCGCTTCTGCTGATGCAAATATTTAAGGCTGCGGAACCCTACACGGAGCATGGTCTGACATGCTCTTGCCCGGTTTTCTATATTCTGTTTTATAAGGGTCCAACACTGACGAATAGGCCTGAACTTCGCTATAACCTCACATAATTGACCTCTTTTAGAAAGAGACAACGCTACTTTGTGGACAATACCTTCAGATCAATTAATAGTCGTTTTTAATCTGAGCCTTTTATGAGTGTGTTTATAATGCACGACGATAATATCGCCGCGATTCTCTCCCTTAGATATATCACTGCGAGCAATGGAGCCTATAGCAAACTTAGAAGACATTGCGCGAGCTGGCGAGCGCAACGTGAATTTGAGATGGGCCCCAGCGTAATCTTATATGTCACTGCACGAATAAGGTCGCAATCCTCAAAGTTACTGCGCAAGCAAGAGAAGTACTACTTGAACTTAGAGTAAGTAAGTTAATGCGCAAGCAGTGCGTAGGTAGAAATTATTGCAAGAACTGACAAGCGCAATGTTCAGTTTGAAACCAATGGGTGAGTTGCAGCCGCAGCGCGATCACAAAAGTCAGAGCACGGGGAGAAGGGCACAGCGTGTATTTCCCAGCACGCGCAGCGCCCGGTCTTGCAGCGCGTTGGACGTCTCCAGCCAGTCATTGCCCTTAGGGTCGCCCTACCTTGCCAAAGAACCGTCAACCGAACCTACGCGATTGCTAGAATCGCGTAATATCGTTAAAGTTAGCACTCTCTGCAAGCGCAGATACCTACCTTTTTTTTAAACTTTTACACACGCAGTGGATTTTTAAGAAGGGTGCAAATAAGGCCGTTTTAATCGAAACTTAACTGCAACTGCACTGCTTTAAATACGTGAATTGACCGGGTACAACTAAACTAACTACGTTAGGGACTGGGGTAACTACAGGGTGTGGCTTGGTAGAGGAGCGGTTAACGTCTTAGAGACAGTTCGCAGGCTGGACTCGCGCCCGAGAGACTTTTTTTTCTTGAAATCTGTAGGTATTCTATATTATAAAATATCATGATGATAATTATTTCATTATTGTATCTTATAATATACGTATTGGTAAATTCTCATTGCTGTCATAATCTCCATACGTCGCAATGACACGTTCGTGCACTCGTGAGTCGTGTGACATTTTTACTAACAATATTATCGCGCCTTAAATATATTATCATTTCACTGTATCTATATCTAATTTTATTATAATTTTAGGGCTTATTAGCACCTATTTTTAAAACACACGTAGTAATAATCATGGCGAACGAGAGCGAAGTTAGATCTATCCTTTCACTTTCTACAAGATCAGACGGTAGCACCGCCGCACAGCTGGTGCGGTCTCGATGGCGAAATACTCCTCTGCATGAGCGCTGTTCTATGTCTGACATGCTTAAATTAAAGGATGCCTTTGAAGAAGCTTACAGAAATGTTTTGTTTAGACAAGAGTTTAGAGACTTATTACTAAATCTACTGAATGTCGAGTATGATGACGAGGAGTTTAAAATACTATTTCTAAAGGTGCCTATATTTTTTTGTATTTCGACTACGCCTATTCCATACATTGTTGCTTTAAGTATATACAGTACCTACAGTTATTTATTTTGTTTTATTGTAACAATTTGTGTTTTTATTCTGCTACAAAATTAACAAAACAATTAAAATAGATAAACACGAGCCGTTCGGGAGAGATGAACTGGGATGAGTTTGTATCACATCTGATCCTGGGCTACTTCGGTAACGATGCAGAAAACCAGCGCCAGATGTTACAGCCACCAATCATGGGTCTTCCCACCGTCATGCGCTCGCAGCACCGACATCCCGTGTCTAGAGTATGCTTTTGCCCCGACGTAGCTAAGGTCAGCTTAGTTATAAACCTTTTTAATAAACATGACATACCTACTTATTATGTTAACGAGTAATAAAAAGCCCCTAACCTTACCAGAACAGCAGCCTGTTAAAGAATCTATCCTGACAAAATTTTAAGCATTCTAATAAAATCTATCCATGCTTTACGAAGCTATGATAAGTGGCTACTGACTGTGGATGTCGTATATAGCGAGATGCTTTATTAATGTGAGTCAAATATGAGACGAGATCTTATGTTAGTTTATGACTGGTTTATTTTGGTTAAAACTAATCTATTTATACAAAATTCTGCTTGCTATGCGTTGGACTTGGATAAGGCTATCGCCATATCTAATATATAAAATTCTCGTGTCACAGTTTTCGTTGCCATACTCCTCCGAAACGGCTTGACCGATTTTGATTAAATTTTTTGTGCTTATCCGGTATCTATGAGAATCGGCCAACATCTATTTTTCATACCCCTAAGAGTTTGTTTGTTTGTTTGAATGCGATAATCTCAGGAACTACTAGGCTGCACTGAAAAATTTATTTTATTGTTAGATAGCCCATTTATCGAGGAAGGCTATAGGTTATAACATCACGCTACGACCAATAGGAGCGGAGCAGCAATGAAAAATGTTATAAAAAAAAGGAAGAAAAAAGGGAAAATTACAATCTATTATTCATGCCCCTAAGTGATAAGGGTTATCCACCCCTAACATTTATAACTATACTATAATATTAGAAGAGAGAGAAGAGTTTGTTTGTTTGTTTGAACGCGATAATCTCAGAAACTACGGGTCCAAATTGAAAAAAATATTTTACTTTTAGATAGCCCATTTATCGAGGAATGCTATAGGCTATAAAACATCAACACAAAATACAACTAATGGGAGCGGAGCAACAAGTAAAAATGTTTGCAAAAATGGGGAAAATTTACGCAGACGAAGTTGCGCGAGTCAGCTAGTAATTTATAAAATCTTACCTGTTACCATAAAACGCAATTTAATAATATAATAATAATATCTTGGGATAACTTACACAACGCTATCTGATCCCAAACTAAGCAGAGTTTGTACTATTAAAACCCGACAACTGATAAACATACTTACTTATATATTTTTAAATACATACATGTTATAGATAAATAACACCCAGACACAGAATAAACCGTCATGCTCGTCACAGAAAGTTTAATCCTGGGTACCACAAAATAATATTTAATTTTGTTAAACAGGACCGTACGACTGCCGAGAGCCAAGGGTGCTATATGACAGCTAGTCGCGATGGTATGATCAATTGGTGGACTCAGGACATGATTCTCCTTAGGACGGCCTTCTCCTCGAGCCGTTAGTACCCACCATAATACCTAGTTACCTACCTAGGTAGGTACTTAATACTCATCATCGTCAATTATCATCAATGGTCATCATCATCATCAATCATCACAATTAATGAAGATGATTGATGGTGATTGTTATAAGACTTGGTAAAATGGTAAAGACTTTCGGCCATGATTTGGCCATGACCTAAGATCGTGTATGTAATTGATACATTAGAATGTTCAATTGACATTAAAACGTCAATATGTATCAGTGCCGGATCTAGGGGCCCATGCCGCGTGCCCCAGGCGCTAAATTCAATGTTGAGTCAAGATTTGACACAAAATTGAATTTGGCGCCCAAGTCAAATGCCCCGTCGTGCAAACGATTCACACTTGGCCGATGTTTTTGATTTTTGCCTGGCTCGAAATACTTATTTCGTACATTTGGCTCGTTACATTTGAACTAAGTAGACAATTTTCCTGTATAGCCCATCTGAAGGTGCGTACGACTTGGGTGACGGATATGGTGTGCATGCCCGATGTTAATATCATCGTGACCAGCTCCACAGAGCGAGATCTTCGCTTTTACGACTGCACGGCAAAGACCTTTACTCTCAAAATTATTATTACTAGTTGGGAGTACATGGTAAGCAACTTACTTAATGGCATCTGTTTCTGATTTTTAGGGTTCCATACCTCAAAAGGAAAAAAACGGAACCCTTATAGGATCCCTTTGTTGTGCGTCCGTCCGTCTGTCTGTCAAGACCCTTTAACGCGTGGAGGTATTGAGTTGAAATTAAAACCGTATATGTATATATGTACTCAGGTATACAGTTCTTTGAACCTGTGAAAAAATTAAACTTCGAAGAAAACATAAATAAAGTTATGGCCGTTTATTAAAAAAAAAAACGTAGGTATATTTGGAGACTCGATTCCTGAACTATTTATAATAACGTGCCTACAAATATGTGTGGTGCGGTTTTTTTTTTATTCGATCTTATATCTACATTCAAGGGCTTAGCTTGTCTTACAAGGGCCCTATATCTAAATTAGTTAGGGTGCCAGTTGCTCAAAGACGTAAACGGCCATACGTTTCATGTGAGACGCTCGCGCAAGTTTGCAATGGACCCTTGCAATAACACCGTCCTAGCCAGTGCAAGTTTGCAATTGCTATCGCAGTTTGGGGCCCTGTAGCCTGGGAGCCCCCTATGTTTGATACGGCTAACAGGGCGGTAGCTACGGCCTTGGCTACATTCGTTTAATTTTTAGATGTCTCTGTGGCGTCGTGGGTTCGATTCCCGCACGGGACACCACTTTGTGTGATCCATAAATTGTTGTTCCGAGTCTGGATGTACTTTGTGTCCGTGACTTATATGTTTGTAAAGTCCCCCGCAACACAGGGTTGTAAGCTACTGCGGGATTCGTCTTGAAAAAAAAATTAACAACTCAGCTAGCTGACCAACGTAACTTAATCAGCTTTAATTTTCCCAGTTTTTGCAACATTTTTCAATGATGCTCCGCTCCTATTAGCCATAGCGTGATGTTATATAGCTTATAATACTAAATTATTTTTTCAATTCAAACCAGTAATTCCCGAGATTATCGCGTTCAAACAAAACTCTCTCTTCAGCTTTACAATATTAGTATAAATGACTAGCTGACCTGCGCAACTTAATTTAATTCTTGTTTTTTGCTGCTCCGCTCCTATTAGTCGTAGCGTGATGTTATATAGCCTATAGCCTTCCTTGATAAATGGGCTAACCAACAGAAAAAGTTTTTTTTTATTCGGACCAGTAGTTCCAGAGATAATTGCGTTTTAACAAACAAACAAACTCTTCATCTTCATAGTATTACTTAGTATAGAATAGATAAATATAGATTTCATTATTACCTACCTATTAACCTACCTGGTTGTTACTACGCGACTTGAAAGTGCCGAGGTTGTGCAACGGACTGTTAAGAATCAGAAATTTGACTGGGAAATAGTTTATGAGTAGGAGACGTCAGATAAGAACGGATTTTTAGAAATTACACGTATAAGCGGGGCATAAAGGTGGTTAAAGTTAATAGTAAACGGGAACATGTAGTACCTACCCATATTTACACAGGTGTATCCAGGGGGATTTGGGAGTTTAAACCCTCCTCGCAAGTAGGTATGTAAACCCCCCGAATATTCAGATAAGGAAATAAAAGGTGTTTATGTAACACGCCAGATCTGTACAATGTATTACCACTTCGAGGCGGACATAACGCAGAAGTGCATGCTGATCTGCGGCGATGTGGGGGGGAACATTCGCGTGCTGCTGTTCTCTCCCATCAAACGCGGGCCCTTCCGCAACGAGGCGGGCCGCGCGCTCATCCAGCTTCGTCATGTCGATCTGCAACGAAGGGTACGTTCCTTGAACACTACTCTTAGTCTAACAGATCAATAACTTTTGGCCACGCATTACCCAAATGAAAAGCTCAAGTTTGCACGGATACAGTAGACCCAGTGCTGTAACTAGCTTTTTGCGAGCCCCGTGCGAGCTTACATAACTGCGCCCTGGGTATTGGTCCTGATTTCCATTTCTGCGCCCCTACAGGGTCAGCGCCCTGTGCCTGGGCATCGCTGGCACCACCCTAGTTACGGCACTGAGTGGACCTCCTCCATTTATTACATCTGTTGATGAATGATGGGTACCTAGTGAGTAAGAATATTATATTCAGATTTTAATTGGGTGTGACATTCTCATCTGTATGATTCCATGGTTTCGTACTTTAGCCACAACGTCTACCAGAGTTGAAGCTGGTGGAAATGACTCGCGTCCACGCGGAGTGGGTGCGACAGGTGTCGTATTACGCGTCTCTGCACTGCGTGGTCTCCTGCGCCACGTGCACGGACTCTCTGCTCATGTCCGACATCCATGGATCTAAAACACACAACATGTTCAGAACCGAAAAGGTATTTAAGTACCTACTCTATAACTAATTTATTATGACTTGACTGTGAAGTTTGAACTGGTATATCGCCCTTTTAAAGATTTGCTTTAGATTAGCTTTTTTTTATAACAACTATCTGTGTACTAAATTCCAACCCAATCCATTCAGAAGTGTGAGCTGTGTGTTGATATATCAGTCAACCACAGTTGCCCCATATCTCTTCTAAATACACAGATAGCTGATCCTCGCAACTTCGTCCGCGTCATTTGAGAGAGCTACCGGCTATAGAGAATGGGCAGTTGGGCACCTACAATACAATACTAAAGGAGCTGAAACTTTCTTTGTTTTATCTACAAACCACTTGAGAACAATTAAACTAAATTTTATAAAATTTAGTGCCTTCAACAATACTAATTGTTGCTAATGCCCACATAACCGCCCACCTCGCAAATCGTTCCGTAAAGGCTTAGGCGTTCCGTAAACTCACTACACTAGCCTAGCTACAGACCCTTTGCCTATGATGCTACTCGAATCGTTTAGTTAGTACCGTCTATAGATGTAGAGGTACATACTTACATA
Source organism: Herminia tarsipennalis (assembly GCA_945859575.2). Lineage (NCBI taxonomy): Eukaryota > Metazoa > Arthropoda > Insecta > Lepidoptera > Erebidae > Herminia > Herminia tarsipennalis. The sequence continues at coordinate 21,751,213 of OX243834.2, read as the reverse complement.
GGTATTATATAATATATTATTTACTTTTACCACAGATAATATAACACTTTAATTAAATATGAATTAAAAATTCTGTGCCTTAGGCTACCTCTAAATCCTTACTTATTACCCATAATTCATTGTAGGGGGTACAATGTTTCGCATTTGTCGAGGAGGCTCATGTAATTGTGACTGGCGGACCGGACTGTACGGTGCGTGTGTGGAGCCCGTTCGTGGTTGCAAAGGCTTCCATCACATTCACCGGTCACCACGCTGGTATCATCTGCATTGTGCTGCAGAACAAAGGACAGATGATCTACTCACTTTCCCGAGACAGAGTCATCAAGGTGTGGGATGTGCAGTCGCAAGCCTGTATACAGGTGAGCTTGCATCTGACAACGCGGCTCCGTCTGAAGTATTTGGGAAACAATAGCCTACTGCCACGCAAGTTCAATCGTCAGGATCCCTGCAGTTAAAGGGAAAGTTAACTACAATCGTCTGTTGATAATATAACTGAGTGGCTTATTGGAAAATAGCATAGAGTCCAGGCCTGACCATAGCACTAGTTCGTATCCCTGAACAGTTTTCTAAGCGGCATCTACGACTATGTCTTGATCATATCAGGCGCGTATTTCATTTTATCTAGTGCTTTCCATTCTATTCCAATCCATTCATTCACAAACCACTGTGAAATGTTAAACCAGCAGCAGCTGACTGCCCCTTAACTTTACTGACATGTTGAGTTACAAATTTTGTCGCCACATCCTCCTAATATATTTAGAACCTGCCATTTTTTTATTGGTTTCTTTCGTATATTTTTTCTGCTTTAGTTAGGTTTCGTTTCTACTGCGCACCATAAACTAATCGTTATCCTATCACAGACGTATATAGACATCCCTTCAGTAGTGGGCGAGCGTACTCCTATCTCAGCGGTTTACCAACCCAACTCCCGCGAGTTTATCTTGGCGGCCATCAAGATCGCCATCGTGGTCCTGGACGAGCAGCTGAACTCGCAGCACACAGATGGTTTTACGCACTCGCGCGCCGTTGCCAAGGTGCTTTACAACCCGCTGTTCAAGGTCATCATCACCTGCGGTATGGACAGCATCATTATTAACTGGAATCCAGTTACTGGTGAGAACCATTCACTTGGCCATTGTTACTTAGTTATACATTGAGAATTTTTACACTCTAAAAATGTTTTGGTATTTTCGATAAAATCACAAATCTTGAGTAATTTAAAAGTGAACTAAATAAATTAACATAGGAACTTGCCATGAAACAGTTATGTGGGTAAGTGTCTTAAGTAGATATACTTAGATAGATTGAGCAGCTCACAGTTACCTACTGCTTAGAGTAGGTACTTAGGTAAGTACCTAAGGGGCATGAAGGGGCAGAAGGCCCCTAATTTCATGCCACTTTTATATAAAAATAATCAATAGGTACAAGAATAGAAAAGTGGCGTTTTTAAATGCTTAAAAGAACTTTTCGTCTTCGATGTCACATCGCAAAATATAATATATTCTGTGGAGGTCTCCGCAACGTGATGGTGCGCGACGCCCACACGCGGGTGATGCACGGCGAGATGATCCCGGTGGAGATCACGGCCGGGTGCTTCGACCCTGGCAACCAGCTGCTGCTCACCGGCGCCAGGAACGGTGAGCTCAAGGTAAAAAGTTATTTTGATGAGACTATGTAGTGTCAGAAACTTTGAGTGCGGCGACCGAGTCAAGAAATTCCGTAACGAAATAAAGCCTAACACCCCCCACTCCGCCTACCATGTAGCTCGGCCGAGCGTTCGCTTAACGTACCTATATGGTACGATGCATACATACATACATGTATGTATGTATGTATGTACAGTACTCCCAAATTAATAATGCACATGCAGATCTTCGCTAATTGTCGTATTCCCGGAAACACTCGAATCATGGAATCGTAAGAGCCCTAAACAAGGCATTTGCATTTTGCACCTTGTTTAAAAGAGATAGGAGTCAATATCATGTGTGCACAATCGAAAACAAATCGGGCGTTCGGCAGCTGTCGCCGGTCAGCGAAATGTCTGTCAGTCGTCTTTATATATTGGTAGTGACTGCACGTGTTCTCTATTTGTGGAAATATATAGAGCTGCTATTACACACCCTTCTTGGTAAATATAATTTCAACATTAATTAGCTTATTCAGATTTAAATAGTATATTTTGAAAAAAGGAAAATAAATAACATATTTCACGTTTTTTTAATATTAAAAAAATAAAATACCTACATTAAATACATATTAAGTACTAGAAAAACATTTAAAAAATGAGATTTATTTAAATTAAATAAATAGATAAACATGCATAAAAAATATATACCTAACTCTGCCCATGCCATTTTCTTTCAGACGAATTCTTCCAAAATGGATAAATTTAAACGTGGAAAACCGCTTAATTCACAAGCACGGCAAATGGTATTTAATGTGTACCTTTATTTCTTAAATGAAGCCAATGTTTTCAACAGAGACCATGATGGTTATTTTAAAAAAATTCAAGACCGTGTTACAAAAGCTACAGGAATTTCGCGACGAACTTTGAGTAATATCTTAAACGAAAAAAAACATAATCAATCAAAGAAATTTTCTACACCGAAAAAAGGAAGACCTAAAAGTAGATTTCGGCTGGTACTTGATGATTTCGACTACTGTGTTATTCGTAATATGATATACAATTTTCAATTGACGCTGAAAGAACTCCCAACTGTAAATAATTTAAGAATAAAGTTGATCGAAGCTATTAATTTCAAAGGCTGTGCCGAGACTTTAAGGTTGATCTTGAAAGACATGGGGTTTAGGTTTCTGAAAACTGATAATAACAGACAATTACTTATGGAAAAACATGATATACGCCTAAAAAGGATCAAATATCTCAGAGAAATACAACAGCTGAGGAGTTCTGGTAGAAACATAGTATTTATGGACGAGTCGTATGTGCACACATCACATACTAAGGGTAAAACTTGGCAAGATAGCAACAAAAAAGGTATCAAACAACCCATTTCCAAAGGAGAGCGAATAATTATTGTACACGCAGGCAATGAAAAAGGCTTCGTCCCAGGGGCTCTAATGTTACATAAATGTGTCGACTCAGAAGGTGACTATCATAAAGAAATAAACGCGGAACGTTATCAAACTTGGCTACGCAATCAATTGATTCCCAACTTGCCTCCTAATAGTGTGTTGGTAATAGACAACGCCCCATATCATAATAAGCTGTCTGTGAAACCACCAAACTCAAACACATCTAAACCACAAATGACAGCTTGGTTACAACAACACAACATTCCGCATGACCCAAAGAAACTGAAACCCGATTTGTATAAAATTATACAAAGATACAAAGAAAATTACACAGAATTTGCCATTGACCGTATAATGGAGGAACATGGGCATAAAATTATACGATTGCCACCATATCATCCCGATTTTAACCCTATTGAAAATATTTGGTCCCAAATAAAGCAACACGTGGCCAAGAGAAATATTGCAATGACTGTGACGTCAGTTAAAGATGCTATATTAGAAAAAATCAATAAAATAGGACCAGAAGAATGGAAAAAAGTTTCTGATCATGCGGTTCAATGCGAAGATGAATATAGAAAATTTGAGCCAAGAATCGATAGTTATTCCGATAAACTGATTATTTACACAGGTGATAGCAGTGAGGAAAGTGTAAATGAACAAGAGCATAATGAAACTTCTGATGAATCTGCGATGTCGGGAATAGAGGTCTTCCTCGATTCTGATTAATTTTTTTATAATTGTATTATTTTTCTGGAATGATTAGTGCTGTAAACAAATTTGAACTGAGATTTTGATTATATTTTATGTAAACCTCTATTTGAAAACGTTTTTTTCTCCTTCTAATAAAACCTTATGTTATTTAAACCTTTTCCTCCATAATTACACCAACTTCGGTAAGACACTTGAAAACTAATCACTCCAACAATGATTGTAGCGTTTTCGCTATTTACTTACATGGAATTATCGAATCAAATTTCGTTACAGGTAAATCAAATCTGTTTTAGCACAAAACACATAATATATAAAATTAGGCATAGAGAAATTGCTCTTAACCACTCTATATAAATATCGTCTTTCGACGCTCGGGTAATACGACCGTTGCCGAACAATGACGAAGATTTCCGAAGATTTCTATGCGCATTATTACTTTTGGAGTACTGTACGAAGCTCGCACGGATCGAGACGAGCTGCCCCGAAATGTAATGAAAAAAATTTTTTTTTTTTTAATTGCATAAGTTGATAAAAAATGCTATGCAATAGCTTTACTGCGGCAGTCTCCGAGTGCCACTTGATCGAAACTTTGTTTTCATTGGAATAGTCTTTTGCCTTCCGCATACAGTCCATTCCAGAGAGATACTTTGGGTCGTCGGTTCACCTGGCGTACATCATGTCGGTAACTTTAGTTGTCTGTCGGATGACCTCATTGCGAATGTTATCCTTGAAAGAAACTTCAAGCACAGTTCGCTCCATAGCCCGCTGTGCAACTTTAAATTGTGTATTAAACCAACCATAAGTGTTCACGTTTCGGTATCGACGGATCCAGGGGAAACAACTATCTCCCCTCCCCCTCCCCGCCCTGTTTTTGGGCAACCCCTCCTCGTCGTGCGTGCAACCCCCTCCCCCTCGTTGTAAATATCCGGCACTCACTGGCATTTGCCACGGGAGGCAAATGACCCCCACAGAATGAAATCCTGGATCCGCCCATGCGTCTCGGCACCGTAGACACGCTAGACACGCTGGTTAAATACCTTGGTCTTTAGATTCAGGCATTGCGGTAGAAGCGAAGTGATATTTATCCATAAGTATAAAAATAAATTTACAAGTTCATAAATAACTTTTTGAGAGAGAGAGAGAGAGTTGTACAGTTGTACAGTCACGTATATAAGTCGAACAATACTTGCAAATATTTCAACCAACAAAGCATAAATATATTTTCTTCCTGATCTCTTCCCGTGGGTGTCGTCAAGGCGATTAAGGGATTTCAGGCATTTCACCGGAGGACGGCCAGCAGCATCCTCTACGTACTTCAAAGCCTTACTGCGATCGCCAACCCGCTCGCCAATAATAATAATAGGCAATAAGGCAAAAGCCCCCAGAATCTATAATTAGTAGTAAAATACAAATCCGAATTTTCATAGAGGAATAATAAAAAAAGTTATTATACCTATGTCCTACATTTCTGGAGCTTTGCTGGTTTTTTGAAATATAGCTTTTGTTAACCGAACTGTACCTACCTTGTAAATCTTGTTAATTTATCATTTGCCTAAACTTTTGAGATGGAAGAAAATACGCCTTTATTACGTTATTACGTTATTTCGTGTACAGGTTTGGAATTTCAACACTGGTATATGTTTAAGAATATTGAAAATCGAACACATGTGTGAAGTCACCAACTGCTTCTGGGTCGAAGGCAGGTGGGTTACACTTTCATAAGGACTATTCCTTTGAGCCGAGTTGTTGAATAATTCCTTGAGGAATTCAAAACCTTCCAGGATCCTAGCAGTTGGTTGGAACCGCCACGTGACGGAGTTCGAAGACACGGGCATGGCGATGACGGGCAAGTCGTGGGAGACGCGACACACTGACGACGTGCTGGCCGCGGCCGCGCGCCCGCCGCTCTCCCTCGCCACCGCCTCCTACAACTCAGAGCTGCTGTTGTGGAAGCTCGAGACTGGACAGCCGTATAGGTACGTACTTTTCGTCAAACCTGGTGATATACGTCAAGTCTTTGTTCTCGATGACGCAAATCATCAAAACCCTATTAGATTTTTTTTAAACTTAAATAATTACCTACCTTCCCCTAAATAATAAATACCTACCGCTAATAATACTCGTAGGTAAAATTGCTGCCGTATAAACACGGAATCTTTTTAACAATATACCTACAAGTGGTAGACTATGGATGCTAATTTTGTCACAGTTTTAACAATCCCTAAGGATGGTAAAACTGTGCTGTACCTAAAAAAAACCGGACAAGTGAAAGTTGGACTCGCCGCTCGCCCACCGAGTGTTCCGTACAAATTTGTAGTTGCTTGTTATGAATATGAGGACACCATTTAATTTTCACCTTTTTTGGAATTTTTCCTTGCTGTGAGACCTTGCTTTTTATCGAATTTCGTGATTCTAGGCTAACGAGAACTACCATAGGTTTTCGACTCAAAACCTATGGGGTACTTCTGGTTGACCTAGAATCGTCAATTGTGCCAAAGCAATGCCTTACAGCACAAGTAGTATTATATTATCTGTGGCACAAGTAAAGGGAAAATTCCGAAAAATAAATAAAGTTAAAAATTAAAAAAAGTAAATTTTGGTACTTAGGTACCTACTTACAAGTTTTCGCGAAAATCTAAATTTAGGGTAGAAGCCCTGTGTCGCGGGGGACTTTACAAACATACAAGTCACAGACACAAAGTATACCCAGACTCGGAACAACAATTTGTGGATCACACAAAGTGGTGTCCCTGGTGTGGGAATCGAACCTACGACCTCTTGCGTAGCAGTCGGACACATTCCCACCGCGCCACAGAGGCAGTATTTTTGCCCATATATTTTTATCGTGTTGACTCAGTACCTGAAGTAGATCACTACATAGTATAAAACAAAGTCGCTTTCTCTGTCCCTATATCCCTATGTATGCTTAAATCTTTAAAACTACGCAACGGATTTTGATGCGTTTTTTTTAATAGATAGAGTGATTGAAGAGGAAGGTTTATATGTATAATAACATCCATTAAATAGTGGAGAAATAAGGAGCGGAGCAGCAATAAGAAATGTTGTAAAAACGGGGAAAATTTTCGCAGACGAAGTTGCGCGGGTCAGCTAGTCTGGTATAAATTTCAACTTGCTAGGTTCACCCGTTCCTGAGAAAATCGGTGGTGAGTGGTGACACACGGACAGACAGACGGACAAGAGAAAGATCTTATAAGAGTTCCTTTTTTACCTTTTGAGGTAGCGGAACCCTTGTCAATTTTAATAATAAAAAATTTAATTGTGTAAGTTTAAAACATCTTTTAATATTTTTATTTCATAGTCGAGTAGTTCCCACAGTAAAGCCTCCCGTTATTCTTCTAGACTTTTCTCGTCTACTTCACTGTATAAGTTATATTAAGAATTTAATTGCCTGACGCTCTACACATTTAGCGTTTGTATTTGTACAGACGGTTTTCGTGCACGGAGCCCACACTGCGCATCAAGATGCACTACAACAAGCGAGAGGCTGCCAAGCCGACCACTACGGCGAAGGAGGGTGGTGCGAAGAGAAGAGAGAGTGGGTTCATGAAGATCAGCAACCGCGAGTCTATCTGCGCGGCGGATGCTGTGAAGAAGGCGTACGCGCGCCGCGTGTCCACGGTGGCGGTGCCCGTGCGCGTGCAGCAGATGCGCCACCTCTCAGTACACGCCATGATCTTTCTGCTCACCAGACCGTTCTCGATGCACGTCGGTTAGAACTTCTCTGTATTGAGTAGGGCATGGGCGAATTTAGGGTTATTGATCTGGGTGATGGGGAGGGGTCGAACCCGTTCAATTCCCTCCCCCCTCGTGGGTACACCCATGGAGTAGAGATTCCTGACACAGTGGTCCATAGATGGGTGACCGTTTTCGTAAAACACGCCCCTCCGTGCCTCGGAGAGCACGTTAAGTCGTCGGTCCTGCGCCCAATCTCTCTCCTGTCGGATTTCCATCCCATCGGGCTATGAGAGTGAGACTCTATAGTCCCACTCAAAAATGCAGAACTACTTTCATCACGCTTTTGTGAATTTAGCCTTCTTTTTTTGATATAACATAGAGACTCGCGTTAGTTGTCATACTGAGCAGACGTGTACAAATATTACTCAAAAATTACTTAATTAATTTGAAAGCAAAATCACCCGTAACTTGAAGAGCTAAAACATCAAATAGTGTGAACACTGATATTCTCGTGTGACATTACACTCCTGCGCCGCGGTCAAGTGGACCCCCACCGCAACACAGAACGCCGCGCCCGCGAGCCACCTTCGCCCCCGCAAGACACGTACGGTAGCTATTTTTTGTCACGCTCACTCAATCCGCTCCCCTGGTGCAACTGGCTGACGTAACGTAAACATGAGCAAGCAGAGGTCGCCAACCGGCGGGTCGCAACCCGACTTATCAAAGCTGAGTCCAAGTTCGGAACATTCAATTACTTTTCGAAAGCGTAAAGTTCAATGTGATATTGAGTGCTCATGCTCCGATGACATACGAGAAATGAAATCAAACATATCTCGAATCAGTTCTCTCTTAGAAAAATATGTTGAATCTAACGAGCAGATCATGAAAAACATGCAAACAAATATAACTGACATAAAAGATCAAATCACAGAAATGAAGTCGTCAACCGAACGCACACTTGGTGCAATGCAAACTAAAATGGCATCCCTAGAATTAGACATAAACAACCTTAAAATTATATCCCAGGCTGTACCTATTAGAGTAGAAAATGAATTAACTCTTGGAGAAAAAATTATACAAGAGATGCAAAACCGCAGTAACAGAGAAAAAAACATAGTGCTGGTAGGCTTACCCGAACAACTTGCGTCAAGCCCTGAGGGCAGACTTTTAAAAGACGAAACTGAAGTCTTTAAAACTATCTCCTCGATCGGTGAAGGTATTCCAAAGCCGACAAAAGTCTTTAGAATTGGCAAACCACAGCAAGGCAGGAACCGTTCTATCAAGGTGTGCTTCGAAACAACTGAACCCGTCAAGAAGCTACTCCGAAATAGAAGTAAACTGCAAGATGGTCTAAAACTGTTCTCAGACCAAACACCAGCACAGCAAAACTTTATGAAAAACCTAAAAGAAGAATTAAAACAACGCCAAGACAAAGGTGAGACCAATATTACTATCAAATATATCAATGGAATACCATCAATAATAAAAACATCAAAAAACTAACTACAGTAAGCACGTCAACCATCACCCAAAATGAAAGCACTAACACCTATGAATTATTAAATGACTACAAAAAATTTCCATGCAATAAGTCACGTTTCACCTTTCTCTATTTGAATGCCCGAAGTATCCGAAAGGAAGGAAAATTTGATGAACTCAAATGTAACCTACAAGCGATACCTACCACCGTACATATAATACTACTAACAGAGACGTGGCTTCGCAACGAAGAAGAAGCATTACAATTTCAATTACCGAACTACCATCATTACTATAGCTATAGAACAGATGCCGCTGGAGGCGGGGTATCTGCGTATGTTCATAATAACCTGCAGCATAGTTTATCAGAGTCGGTGTATATAGGAGGCAATAATTACCTGTGGATACAACTCAAAAGATATGCCCTCGAAGTAGGAGTGGTATACAATCCAGGACACACGAATTTCCAACAATTTCTTGAGGTATATGAATCACAACTGCAAGTAAGGAAAAGAGCAATAGTCTTCGGTGACTACAATATCGATTTACTTACAAAAGACTCGAAGACAAACCAATACAACCAACTGTTGAAACAAACAGGATACAAGATTATAAACAAAATCACCAAAAAATTTCACACCAGACCAGGTCCAACTAAGAACTCCCTAATAGACCATGTAAGCACCAACCTAAACAAGGATAACTTTCATGTGATAACAGTCAACTCATCTCTATCCGATCATAAACAGCTATATGTCGAAATAAAAAAAATAAAACCACCTCCAATTCAACGCCATCAATATGAAGCCATCGACTACAAGAAGCTTTTCGAGTTAATTGAACAATCAGTAACACAAGAACCAAGCGATAATTTCACAGAGCTCGAAAGAAAACTCATAAAACATATCGCAGAGAGCAAAATTGCAAAGATTAAAATCATCAATGAACCGCAAAAAGAATGGATAAACAAAATCGTAATAGCTGAAATTAATGAAAGAAATCGCATATGGACTGACCTACAGAACAATCCCGACGATGAAGTCCTGAAAGGGAAGTTCAACACCAAACGAAACCAAGTGAAGGAGTTAATTCTGAAAACTAAGAAATCATATTACAGCAAAGAGTTCGAAAAACTGAGTGGAAGGCCGAAAAAACAGTGGAATTTGCTAAATACCCTAACGAATAATAAAAGAAAACAAAGGCGCGCACCCTCCAAACTTATTGTCAACTCAGCAGAAATCACAGATCCTTATCAGATGTGTAAAACTTTTAATAACTTTTTCGCTACCATAGGGCCACGCCTTGCCGATGAAATCCCAAAAGACTTTCATTATAATTATATCCACGCACTACCCAAGCCATCACAAAATAAGCAATTAAATAGTCTAGAGCCATGTCACGAAAAAGAAATCCTTTATATAATTAAAAACCTTGATTCGAATAGTACTGTCGGTCTCGACGGTATCAGTACTAAAGTAATAAAATGTGTAAAGAATTTAATTATAAATCGGCTAACGTTAAGCTTAAACAAACTATTACATGACGGATTATTTCCAGACTCACTTAAAATAGCTAAAGTTACACCTATTTATAAATCAGGACCGGTCACTGACCCAGGAAACTACCGGCCAATCTCAGTATTGCCATCACTGTCAAAAATTCTCGAGAAGGTAATTCATACTCGGCTACAAAATCACCTGGACTCTATTAATTTCTTTTACGAGCGACAACACGGATTTAGAGCTAAAAGTAATACACTTACGGCAACAATTGACTTAATTACTAAAATTAAACAGAACATCGATAAAAAAGACATTGTATTAGGCGTATTTATTGATTTAAAAAAGGCGTTTGACACTGTAAGTCATAAACTGCTCTTAAAAAAACTCGAAGTCATCGGCGTTACTGGTACAGCTCTCGATATTTTCCAATCGTATTTAACCAACAGACTACAGATCGTAAAAACAGATAACAATACCCAAAGTTCCCCACTTCCGGTTTCTTGTGGAATACCACAAGGGACAATATTAGGTCCTCTGCTTTTCTTGATATATATGAATAACATACACGAATTAGGCTTACATGGTAATTTAACATTATACGCCGACGACACATGTCTTTTCTATTTCGGTTCGTCAATCCATGACCTAATCCTTCAAGCTCAGCATGACCTTGATATCCTATACGATTGGTTTCGATACAACTTATTAACTATAAACATCTCTAAAACCAGCTATATAATCTTTAAAGCAAAAAACAAAAAAATTCCGACTTTCACACCTCTCAAAATAAATAATATCCCTCTGCACGAAAAAACTAATGAAAAATATCTTGGACTCAACATAGACACTAATTTAACATGGAATAGTCACATTCAGCATCTAACAACTAAACTAATATCACTACTTGCCTGCCTTAGGTTTAATGTCAAATACATACCTCGTCACCTACGTTTCAACATCTACAATGCCTTAGTAAAACCACACCTTTTATACCTTGTTGAAATCTGGGGAAGTGCCGCCAAAACTAAATTAGATAAACTACAAATACTACAAAATAAAATAATAAAAACGCTCTTTAATTACAACCGTCGAACACCAACCACAGAAATCTACCAAGAAACTAAATTAATGACCCTCAAACAACTATATATTTACAATACTTGCATACTTATCAAAAAAATCATGAGCAACAAAGTCCGTAGCGACCTACAACTAACAATACGAAAACAGGTTGGTCGCCCCTGCTCTCGACGCGCGAGTCTTATCGTTTTACCCAAGACTCGAACAAATTACGGCCAAACAGCAATAACATACGAAGGTGCGCGACTTTTTAACAAAATACCCTCGGATATAAAAAATACAGTATCGTTCGATGTTTTTAAAAAGCGACTAGCCCGACACGTCATACTAAATTGCTAATGGTTATTTCTTTTATTTTCTTTTTTTGTTTATAAGTTAAGTATGATAATTAATGCAATAATATTGTTGTATTAAAGTTTGTGTTCTCATGTAAGTGATATAACATTATGTCTTTATGAGAATAAATGTCTTTAAACCTAAACCTAGACTGCATTTGTAGGCCATCGGATAAAGGCAAAAAAATTAGGCTAAATTCGCAAAACCATGACGACACTAGTTTGCATTTTTGGTATGTTGAATGGGTTTGTTAAGGTACTTAGGTGAATTCAAATTTGCAACTTCAAAAAACCTGTGAAAATTGAGAAAAACTTCGAAATTTTGAGACATTTTTCATTCTTTATCCTTCAAAAATTATGCATTTTTGCGAACAAATATGTTGTATGGGTTTGATAAGGTAGGGTGAATTTAAATTTGCAACTTCGAAAAACCTGTGGAAATTGAGAAAATTGAGAAAAACTTCGAAATTTTGAGACATTTTTTACTTTTTTTCTCTTCAAAAAATATGCATTTATGCGAACAATGTTTTCTACTACTGCTACTAATTTGAGCCCAATTCCAGCTCTATTGACTCCACAGGGGAGTTAAGCTATGGCCAGTGCCGTGGGGGCGGTCCGCATCGGGTGTTTTGGGGTGACACCCGGTGGCAACTTCAAGAAAAAAATACTAAACTTAAGAAAAAAATTCGCTAGCTAAAAATTTTAATAGTTAAAAAGAGAAGTGGTAGGAGTTAGTGAGTGAAGTATTACTCTGCCGAGAATGTACCGGGAAACGATTAATAATACACAAAATGACAGTTATTCATGCAAACTTATTTTATCGCCTTCAAAGTATGCTCTTTCAGAAACGATACACTTACTATTTACTACTTACGCCAGCAATTTTATTGATCCAATCATTAAGGTTTAGGTTTAAAGACATTTATTCTCATAAAGACATAATGTTATATCACTTACATGAGAACACAAACTTTAATACAACAATATTATTGCATTAATTATCATACTTAACTTATAAACAAAAAAAGAAAATAAAAGAAATAACCATTAGCAATTTAGTATGACATGTCGGGCTAGTCGCTTTTTAAAAACATCGAACGATACTGTACTTTTTATATCCGAGGGTATTTTGTTAAAAAGTCGCGCACCTTCGTATGTTATTGCTGTTTGGCCGTAATTTGTTCGAGTCTTGGGTAAAACGATAAGACTCGCGCGTCGAGAGCAGGGGCGACCAACCTGTTTTCGTATTGTTAGTTGTAGGTCGCTACGGACTTTGTTGCTCATGATTTTTTTGATAAGTATGCAAGTATTGTAAATATATAGTTGTTTGAGGGTCATTAATTTAGTTTCTTGGTAGATTTCTGTGGTTGGTGTTCGACGGTTGTAATTAAAGAGCGTTTTTATTATTTTATTTTGTAGTATTTGTAGTTTATCTAATTTAGTTTTGGCGGCACTTCCCCAGATTTCAACAAGGTATAAAAGGTGTGGTTTTACTAAGGCATTGTAGATGTTGAAACGTAGGTGACGAGGTATGTATTTGACATTAAACCTAAGGCAGGCAAGTAGTGATATTAGTTTAGTTGTTAGATGCTGAATGTGACTATTCCATGTTAAATTAGTGTCTATGTTGAGTCCAAGATATTTTTCATTAGTTTTTTCGTGCAGAGGGATATTATTTATTTTGAGAGGTGTGAAAGTCGGAATTTTTTTGTTTTTTGCTTTAAAGATTATATAGCTGGTTTTAGAGATGTTTATAGTTAATAAGTTGTATCGAAACCAATCGTATAGGATATCAAGGTCATGCTGGGCTTGAAGGATTAGGTCATGGATTGACGAACCGAAATAGAAAAGACATGTGTCGTCGGCGTATAATGTTAAATTACCATGTAAGCCTAATTCGTGTATGTTATTCATATATATCAAGAAAAGCAGAGGACCTAATATTGTCCCTTGTGGTATTCCACAAGAAACCGGAAGTGGGGAACTTTGGGTATTGTTATCTGTTTTTACGATCTGTAGTCTGTTGGTTAAATACGATTGGAAAATATCGAGAGCTGTACCAGTAACGCCGATGACTTCGAGTTTTTTTAAGAGCAGTTTATGACTTACAGTGTCAAACGCCTTTTTTAAATCAATAAATACGCCTAATACAATGTCTTTTTTATCGATGTTCTGTTTAATTTTAGTAATTAAGTCAATTGTTGCCGTAAGTGTATTACTTTTAGCTCTAAATCCGTGTTGTCGCTCGTAAAAGAAATTAATAGAGTCCAGGTTAAATAATTTTTTTTAAACGCTCTTTCCGGAACTGAGTTCAGTTCTCGCCGCAAATTCTCCTTTATGTCTTTTATCTAATGAAACGGGTGCCACAAAGTGGTAATTTGAGTTAAGGAAAAAGAAACAAGTCGGCTGGAGCCATATCTAAAGAATAAGGTGGATGATCGATGATATTTGTTGACTGTTTGGGCGAAAATTTGTTCACAATGATGGCCTTGTGCGAAGGCGCATTCTTGGTGCAAAATCCAAGAATTTATTTCCACAAATCTGCCCTTTTCGTCGAATCTGCTCTCTTATACACTCAAATAATATTCTTTATTTACTGTTTGACCTTCAGCGGGTATCTCATAAAAACTTGAATGAGGATTTTCAGTCACTATTTCCTTCACTTTTGCTATGTTAACTTCGGTTGAAGACGTTATTGGCCTACAAGATGGCCTAGAAGAAGAAGCAAATCTTCCATTACATCTCGACCACTTTTTAACGCTTTGTACTACTCATAAGCACGTGTTTTTGTTATAAAGTTGATTCACCGTAAGCCTTTTTTTTTCCTCTTCCCTCCAATATTAATTGGTAGAGATTATGGCTCGCACATTATGTGCATACGCCAGTTTCAAGTATAATTTCTTTCTAGTTTTCTTCTTTCAATCACAAAGTCTCGTTCTTGTCCAGTTAACACGTATTTCAAGTATATTTTACACTGTTTTACACTTTAAACGCAGAGCTGTAAAAATAGCGACTCTTTGTTCATTCATTTCATTTCATGGAGAAAAGTCCGTGCGAAGCCGTAGCGGGCCGCCAGTTTATCATAGTGATTGCAACTGCAATAATTCATGTTGGTGAATGTAAATAACTTGGTCTAATTACTGCTATTTATGTTAATAAAATTTTAGTTAACAATTCATTTCCATTTTTTTTGTTATTATTGCATTGTGTAGGGCTAACGTTACCATTTCAAGCAAATATCTAAAATAATGCTTTTTTACTGCTGTCGTAACGAAGAATGCATCTTCGTTACGACAGCAGAGCTGGCTATCGCCATCCTTGTCTAACGAATGATGTAGAGCGATAAGTCTTTCTCACTCTAAACAAACTTTAATTAAAATACGCTGGCAACTCCGAATGCGGGCACTTTTGCTTATGCAGAGGTAGTTTATGAGTTGGTTTGTTAATCACCTAAGTTACAATAGGCTTACTTCAAAACTGCCTCGGTGGCGCGGTGGGAGTGTATCTGACTGCTACGCAAGAGGTCGTGGGTTCGATTCCCACACGGGACACCACTTTGTGTTATCCACAAATTGTTGTTCCGAGTCTGGGTGTAATTTGTGTCTGTAACTTGTATGTCTGTAAAGTCCCCCGCGACACAGGGCTTGTACCCTACTGCGGGAGTCGTTTTTTTTAAAAAAAAAAAAAGAAAAAAAACAATTCCCTTTACAAAATATTGCTTGCCCCGATGCAGGGCCGTTAATTGTTGAGGAGTTCAGATGATAGTTCACTATCAGCTCTATTACATTGTGTAATAGTGGTAGTAGTATGACGAGAATAAAATGCTACTCAATATCTTATTAAAGTAATTGAATCGCAAACCGTGAAATGTTGAATAGGTCCACTCGCCATTTGTGGTCTTCATCATCAATTCTACTTCACCAATAGGTGCTTTTTGAGATTAAATGCATGAATCACTATGAATTGTACCTAAATCACTATAGGTGTGCCTTTAATATTTGAAGAGTTCCCTCGATTTCTCCAGGATCCCATCATCAGATCGTGATCTTATGAAAATGGGACCAACTTGCAAGTATACCCATTCAAACAAAAAAGGAAATTTCCAAATCAATCCTAGAGTATCTTCAATCGAAAAACTTTAAAAAAAAAAAACAAATATTGTGATGAATGGAGATTTTTTTTTCACTCCATTTTTTATAGTCTATGTAAAAAATAAGATTTGGAGCTGTAAAAGCTTGAAAAAAGAGATTTTAATTGTAAGATATTTTTTTTTATTTTACACTTTACTGCATTTTGTTGTTAAATATAAAGTTTATTGTTTTTGAACTTTCGATGGGCTGACAAGTATTATTCATCAATGTATTATTATTTATAATACATTGATGGATTTGTATCAGTATCTAAACTACTTGATATCGACATTATTTTAAAATTATTGGTTACTATTTTTTATTTTTACTATTTTTCTATTTTTTTAAAAATAAATATGCTATTTTTCCAATAACTAGTCTTACTATTCTCAGAGACTGTTAGTGCTAAAAGGCTATAATTTTGCATGGATATACATATTACTTAAGCCGACAAAGTGAAAGAAATAAAATCTTGAAAAACATTTTTTTTGGGGTACCTCCCCTATTTGTAAAATGAGGGTGTGATTTTTTTTCTTATCTAACCCTTTGTGTAGGGTATCATTAGATAGGTCTTATAAAAACATTTATGGGTTGGGAAGACGAGGTTTAGATTTAGGGATCCCTTTGTAAAATAATAAGCTTAATATTAAAGTGAAAATCCAAACGTATATATAAAAAGTTCCCATCGGAAGATAACTGGCTGCTTTATAAAAAACTGCGTAACCGGTGCGGTCGTATGTGTAGAGATGCAAAGAGACGCCACATTCATGACTCCATTCAAAATCTCAATACAAAACAAGTATAGCAATTTCTTAGATCCCTTGGCATCCGTCAAACCTCACCCAACAGGGGGAGCTATATAAACATTAATGCACTTATTACTTATTTTTCTAGCTCTCCTACTACTATTTCAAATAATAATAAATGCGCTACTTTATTATATCTTTCCAGTCTTCCATTGCCGACAAGTACTTCTTTCTCTTTTCATCCAGTCTCAGAAGAAGAAATTCAGAAATCTATCCAATCCATATCAACTAAAGCAGCAGGCGAGGATGGCATTCAACTGCAAATGCTTCTTCCTATTTTAGGATATATCACACCAATTATTTCTCACATTATAAATTTTTCTCTGTATTCAATTAATTCAATTTCAATTGAAATCAATTCATTTTTCAATTTTCAATTCAAACTTTTCTCTGTATTCAATCCTACATCATGGAAGAAGGCTCACGTTATTCCGTTGCCTAAAGTATCGAATCCATCCATACCATGTTTTTATATATTATATGTATTTATTTAGGTATATTATATGATATTGAAATAACATACGTTTATGTATGTTAGTATGTACTTACTGTTTATTTATACACATGCTTAATTTCTATTTTTCTTTTTTTTTTCTTTTATTGTTACCAGTGGCGGACTAACAGGGGGGCGGAAGGGGCGGCCCGCCCCGGGCCTCCGGTCTTGGGGGGCCTCCGCGTTCTCCTGATCAAATCCTAAACAAGACTTTAAAAATGTGCTTAGTACCTACATAAGACTTTTTACGCGGTACTAATATTCTTTTAACTTTGCTGAACGCGTCCAATACGCTGGGGGAATTACCGTCTTTGTAGCGGGTACTTCCTCAAGAATCCCTGAATGAATGAAGTGCCAATAATTCACTCCTGTACGCCTACATTTACTCTCCCTACATTCTAAAAATAAACATTGGCTTCATTTAAAATATATTAAATTTCATTACATTAATATTTAATAGTTTATTAGTGTGTTCTGATACTTGAAAGTAATAAACGCAACCTTATACGTTTAAAGTAATTTCATTAAAATGGGTGTAATAGAGTTATTGTTTTTTTTGCGGATTAAAAGTAAAAGTAAGCAATTTTTCTTATAATTTAGGCAAGAAATTATAATCCGTAGTTTCTAGTCAATATACACTTACGAGTACATTGCTTTAGTTCTTGCATTTCGCTAGTGGTCCATAATTTATTTGTAGTGCACGTTTATGAGAAAGACGTAGTTATGTACTTGTTCTCATCGTGAGACTCAATATGGAGAAGTAGAGGCAAAATCGCTTGCTGGATCTTTATCCAAATACCTTTCAAATACTGAAGAGAAGAAAAGTGGCGTTGCCAAAGAAATGAATGAAATTGTTGAATCGGGATCTAATATGCAAATCATTGATATTGAGACAACAAACATAGGTGAAAAGTCTACTAAATGTGATATTAATAAAAACTCCGACTATAAAACTAATAAATTAAAGAAAAATACTGAAGAAGCCGAAGAATACGTCGCTCGTTCTAAGTAAGAGTTCTTATCATCCAATGATGCTGCACATTGGGCAACACCTGTGCCAGAGCATAACAGAATTTCGATTATCGAAAAAGGCAGTGAAATATTTCAAAACAAGGACGGACCTTTTGAATCAGTAGAAAGATCAGGTGAAGAAAGTGAAACACTAAGGGAAATCATCGTTGTTAACTTTGCCGTGGTTTTACTCACATTTAGACGAGACTAAATATTTAAGGAAATGAATGCTATACTCACCATCAACAAATTATATTATTACTGATGCCGGTTATTTGCATCTGAGGGTGACAACAATAAATTTGTCTCTGGTTTTTGTCAGTGGTGGAAATTAAATCCAAGAATATCACAGCATGAATTGTCTCATGAACATCTATCAAACTTAGAGAAATGGAAAACGTTGACAATGGGCTTGAAACATAATAAAACTATTGATAAAGACAACTTTCAGACTTTTAACGATGAAACTAAGAAATGGAGAAATATTTTATATCGCCTTTTAGATGCAACGCTATTCTTAGCCCAACAAAATCTTGCTCTCCGAGGCCACCGTGAGGATATTTCTTCGGAAGACAGGGTAAAATTTCTAGTATTAGTACGACTGTTTGTAAAATATGAACCGGTATTAAAAGAGCATTGCTTAAAACTAGAAGAGGCTAGTGGTGGACCAAAGAGATTACCATCTTATTTGTGAAAAAGGAATGCAAAATGTATTTATTAAATGTTTGGATGATCATGTAAGGCAAAAAAATGTTGCAGATATTAAAAAGGCAACGTATTAGCTCCAGTTCCAGCATCACGTGTTTTGGAACAGTAGACAAATTATATTCGTTCTTTTCGTCATCTACACAGAGATGGCAATTGCTCAATGAGAAAACTGGATAAAAATGAAAACGTCTATCGGATACTCGCTGCAGCGCTCATTACGAGTTAGTAAAAGTTGTAAAAGAAAACATAGATACATAAGTAAGTCGTTTAGAACATTTTTAAGATCCAGCAAAAGCAAATCTAGATACAAGATCAGGAGCAAACGTGATCCTGCCGGCTGTTACCTTTCTAACCTATATACAAATCTGGCTTTTTATACTGGAGGAAGCCAATTTAGTTCAACACATCGAGAAACGAGGAAGAAGGAAAGTAAAACGACCGATGCCGGGTGAATCAGCTCATGATGCTGGATTATCTATTTAAAAAGAAATACGTCGGTCAATGTATGAATGCATAGACCAAATTTATACAAGAATTGTCGACACGATACGGAGCCATGAAACAAATCAATAATATTTTCCAAATTATTGAAACAAAGTTTATGCTAGAAGCTTCAGATGACGCTCTGGCTGTAGCAAGTTTCCCAAGAAATAAAAAGGTACCGGAGGCATGTAAAAGCCACCGATATGAGTATGGACGTTGCTGCCAAATGGAGAGCCTAAGAAATCCTTCAATTTATACTATAAAAACTTTTTAACAAAAAATATTACCGACTTCAAAAATAAATACAAGGCAACTAAAAAGCAAAAAATAATATACCTAGAATGACAAAAACAAATTAAACATTTTGAAGTTGGTGCCATGAAATAGTAGTCTTTGTTTTATTCGGCACCAACTTCAAAATGTTTAATTTGTTTTTGTCATTCTAGGTATATTATTTTTTGCTTTTTAGTTGCCTTGTATTTATTTTTGAAGTCGGTAATATTTTTTGTTAAAACGTTTTTATTTCTCACTTTTTAGTGGGTTGGTTTATAATTCACCTAAGTTACAATAGGCTTATGTCATCTGCTCAAATCCTTTTACGAAATATTGCTTGCCCCGATGCAGGGCCGTTAATTGTTGAGGTGTTCACTATCAGCTTTATTACATTGTATAATAGTAATATATCGAGATTAAAGTGCTACTCAATACCATATTAAAGTACTTAATTGAATCGCAAACTGTGAAATATTGAATAGGTCTGCTCGTAATTTTTGGTCGTCATCATCAGTTGCACTTCACCAATCGGTGTTTTTTAAGAGTAAATACACGAATCAGTATGAAATATACCTAAATCACTGTAGGTGTGCTTTTAATATTTTAAGAGTTCCCTCGATTTCTCCAGGATCCCATCATCAGATCGTGATCTGATGGCAATGGGACCAACTTGGAAGTATACCCTTTCAAACACAAAAAGAATTTTTCAAATCGGTCTAGCCGTCTTTGCGTAATCGGTGAACAAACATACAAAAAAAAAAAAAAAAAAAACATACAGACGAATATTGAGAACCTCCTCCTTTTTGAAGTCGGTTGAAAATGGGACTTCAGTGAATCATTACCCTGCATATCGCTTATACTTCAATATTTCTTGACCATTTTCATCTCGGTTGCATCATGTGAGAGGAGTTTTTTCCCGTGCTTTCAAAAGAAAGGAAAAGTTCAAAATAAATCGATTTCACAGAAGTTATTGAGGAGTTCAGTCAATTGAAGGCACGAAAACACATATATTAACGTGCTACAAAAAATAAAAAAAACTATCTTTGATTTATTTTTTTATCGATCGATTCGTATTTTATTTTCCTCACCCATAACCATTCCATAATATATGTATGTATGGTCATAGGTATGTATGTTTATTTAGCCTAATTATTTTAAGTCGAATTTAAATTTCACTTGCCAGATTTTAACGAAATAAACACATACAAATGTGAACTGAATAAAAAGCTTGAAAAATTACATTTCTTTTAAAGCTGGGGGGCCTCATTAAGCTTTGCCGCCCCGGGCCTCTGACGGGCTTAGTCCGCCACTGATTGTTACACTTCCGACTACTTTTTTATATATCTTTCTACTCTAGAGCTCAAAGGTTTGCTGTTATTCCGTTGCCTAAAGTATCGAATCCATCCATACCATCTCAGTTTCGCTCTTTTTCTATTCTTCCCATAATATCTAAGGTTCTTGAGAGTATTGTCTATAGCAAACTGTCTTTCTATCTCCCCTCTAACGGCCTGTTAAGCCCATTTCAGCCTGGTTTTCGACGTGGTCACAGCACTGTTACTGACCTTATTATAATAACTGATGATATAAGACTGGCCATAAAAAACAAACAACTGACCATTATGGTTCTTTTGGATTTTAGCAGTGCCTTCAATTCAGTTGACTTTTGACTTTCTCTTAGGCATCCTAGCTTCTCTGAATATTTCTTCTTCTGCAGTGTTCTAGTTTAATTCCTATCTTTGGGGTCGCTCGCAGACTGTTCGCTGTGATGATCTTTTCTCTGAATGGCGAGACTTGACCGCTGGCGTACCCCAAGGTGGCGTTCTCTCTCCTCTACTCTTCTCCATTTTTATAAATGCTATTACAAAGGTCCTATCTTCAAAGTACCATCTCTATGCAGACGATCTGCAACCGTATCGTCACTTTAAAATTAATAATGACCTTGAAGAAGTAAGTTTATGGGCTAAAAAATTTGGACTTGTAGTCAACCCAGATAAGTCACCAATAATAGTAGCTTGCTACTATTATTGGTGGCAGATATATGTTATATTTGTTGGATCACCAGAATCTTCCTCAAGTGTTTTTTAATGGAGTTAATACCCGTTTACAAAAAGTGTAAAAAATCTTGGTGTCTTTATAGACTCAAATCTTTAATGGGATGTCCACATTACGGAAATAAGTAGGAAATTATTTTCCTCATTTCAATCTCTCAAACGTCTTCAGAAGTTCTTACCGTTCCAAACTAAAGTTACTCTTGCTCAATCTCTTCTACTTTCACACATTGACTATGCCGATGTTTGTTTTCTGGATGCTAGGGAGGAACTCGTTGACAAACTCGAACGTCTGCAGAATTTATATTTAATAGAAAGGAAAATTATCACAGCTAAGTAGGCTTTACAAGTTTACGAGTAACAGCTGGATCAAATGTGAAGTAGCAAAATTTTCGTACAAATTCGATTGAAAAATATTATTATGTAGATATAACGTTGTAAGTATGAAATAAAAAGTGACAACACAACAAACAACAGAAAACCTACTTCTTAAGCCACATTTTTGGGAAGGTGGCGGGACTACGGAACTCTACATTGTGCGTGGTCCGATGTGCACTTGCCCGGTTTTTTTTATTTTATATACTTATTTTAGGTACCTACTACTTACGATAGATTTTTTCACCTATGCAAACCATCTAGCTACGCAGCTATGGACAAAAAAATATCCAATTTTTTACAAAGAAGTAATAACATTTCAGCGTCTTTCATGGTGGCCCTGGAAAATGGTCAGGTGCAGGGCTGGTCCGACCACCCGGCGGGAGGGTTCCAAGGTTCCTTCCAGGCACATCATACGGCAGGCGACTATGTGTCTGCCTTCGCAACTGACATTGATAACGACTACTTATTCTGTGGAACAACCTTCGGCTACGTTAAAGTGTGGCTGATGACCAACTTTCTCAGGAATGAGCAGGTAAATGAACCTTTGGTAAAAGACATGTACCTAACTGCTGGTGTACGGCACGTAACTAGTAGGTAGGTATCTACCTAAGTAGGTATATGTGTGATAACTAATTATAATTAAATGACTTTGTTCGTATCCTGGACTATTGGAAACCGAAATCAAAGCATAGAGTAGAGAGAGAGAAGTAGTAACTAGAAAGTTAATTTTGATGTTCGCACAACGTCGGCGTACCCAGGGGTGGGAGATTTGGGGGTGTAAACCCCCGAAATTGAAAAAGGATTTGGGCAGTGTTTATTTGATTGTACTACTAAAGCCCCCCCCCCCCCCCCGAAATTACGAAAATCCCACCCGAAAAATAATTTCATTTGAAATACGATCCTGGGTACGCCCAAAATATAGATACTTCACCCACCTAATGTCTAATAATAAGGCATCGGTCTCCCAATCGTGAGGGCGCGGTTCGAATCCTACCCATTATGAACGTGAACCCACTCCTAAAACAAGCCATTGAGTTTAGCTGGAGGGGTTAACAGGATTGCTAGTGATGTGGGACCAAAATCCCACATACTAGTTATCTTTAAAAAAAAAAACATCGTAAGTAGCTAGTAGAGACTGGAGCTGTCGGTCTGTACTGACTCTCCGTCTCCCGGTGTCAGGTGCACGTGAACATGTGCCGGCTGCGACTGAAGTTCCCGTTCCTGTGGCGCGACCGCATCGAGGGCCGCGCCAAGCGCAGCGTGCGCGACCAGCCGCTGCCCGTGCTGCTCAACAGCTACCGCGCGCATCTGCGCTGCATCACCACCATGGCCTACATAGACGAACTTGAGCTTCTCTTTACGTTAGATCTCTTTAGTTTTATCTATCGACGAAAAACATATGTCGCGGTTTTTTAATTGGCCCTCAAATTCCTTGCAGTGGTTCTTATATATAAATATTTGATCAAAATCGGTTCAGCTATTTTGAAGATAATCAACTTTTGTCACTTATGGAGAGGGGGAATTAGTGTGCAAATATTATATTGTTTTCTAATTGCGATCGACTAGCTAGAATTTGCAACAGATCTACCTTACCATGATGTCCTACTAGGTATACCTAGTCCTAAGCTACGAATATTTACTAGAAGTCATTTTTTTTTCTAAATATTGTGCCCAACCCTATTTCGAAAGAGACAGAGATGACATGAACAAAATGATATGAATGAAATTGTTCAGGATGTGGACGCTATACTCTATCTCTAAGTAGATACCTTCCCCACAGATTACTATAAAATATGTAGACCCTCGGTTACTAGTATTATATTATCTGTGCCTCGGTGTTCGTATCTGCAGAGGCAGTTCAGACTATAGCGTGCGGGTGTGGCGCTTGTCCGGGGAGTACTTGCAGACGTTAGGCAGTTTCCTGCCCTGGTCCCTCGAGGTCACTAGGTTTCCGCCTGACGTTAGAAAAGTTGCCAGCTTTACCACTTTTAAGGTCAGTTTTGTATCATTATCACTGACGTATTCTCTAATAAGTACAGTTTTTTTTGCCCATCTTTTTGTTATTTTTATTCCGTGTTCAGAAAGGGTTGATATTTGGTAAATTAGTTTTACAAATCTTTTATTAAAAGTTGTCATTCATAACTTTGTAAATTTTAAGAAGTGATAAGATATAGGTGTTAGCCAATCACGATTGAGGGACCACCTTTAAACGATTTTAACTTTTGAATTTCTGAATTTCTTACCTTTACAAATTAGTGGCCGTAATTACAATTGTTTGAGAACTTTTACTAAAGGTTGGCGCATTTAAAACTCAAATTAGACATGTGGTCCCTCAAGGAAACGCGATCTAGAAAACTTGCACATTTGCATAATGACGTTTTACAATATAGAAGGGTTTTACTGCACCGGTATGTAAAACGTCATTGGACTCATTTCGTTCTATTTTTCTGATACGAAAACGGAGGGACTTTTTTTTCTAGCTTTTTATTAATTTGCTATGTTCGTGTAAGTTGTTTAATTAAAGTAAACTAATACTGTACCATTATAATCGAAGACATGAAATTTGTGAGGTAGTTAGGTACTCATCTTGATCTAGTTCCGAGGGCGGAGATTCATAAATCTCGGTTAACTTGGTCAAGTCGAGGAACTTAGTATTTTTTTACCTCTATTAATAGTATAGTATTATATTATCTGTGCCTTTATAATAGATAGGTACCCATAAAAACTGCAGTTGTCAGGGTCAGTTAAGAACTTATACAAAATGTAGGTGTGGCGCGGCGGTTGGGTGTCCCGCTACGTGCCAGGGCAGGTGGAGATCGACAAACTGCGCGACATCACGGAGTACGAGCTGCAGAACAAGACATACGGCGCGCCGCCGGAGGAGCCGCTGCTCGGTCACTACTTCCACGTGCCGAAGCGGCCTGACCGACAGGAAACTGTTATACTTAACGACTCGCTACAGACGGTCGGTATACAGAATATATATCAAGGAGTGTTGTCTTCAGGTCGTCATTCACTAACAACTCGACATACCCGGTTAAGATTTCATTATATGGACTTTTTTTCGTATTCACTCATCCATCAACTCCGTAACCTCACCGAGTCTCCCCGTAAGCAAGTAGGTAACGATGGCAAGTGAACTACTCTGTGATCACGCACTTACCACGCGGCTTGTCCCCCGTGTGACTAATGAAGATCGACTCGTCTGGTCTCGTTATACGATGTTGGTTCGTTGACCACGGGATGTCAACACGACGGCCACGCGACTTTATCGTGAGGACGTTGAGCGAGGAGACGCCGTCGTTGGTTTAGAGCCGGGTTGTTCATTGGTTGATGATTTTCACGTCCTCTTTGCTAATAGATAGCTATTAGCAAAGAGGACTTGAAATAGATAACTTTTAATTTGATATAATATTGCTGTGACATTGCTTTTTGGGCAAGAAAATGGCACGTTAGTTAAATTTTTAGTAACACCTGCCATTACTTTGCAACAATGATCGACGATTACGTCTCATTGTTGCAAAGTAATGGCAGGCTTCGTTCGTGTCACCATTTAGGTACTTTCAAAAAATGCATCTGCGCAGCCACTTGTTGCTAAGTTCAGTCCGGCCTCGTTACATAGCGACGACCGCGACTGTAGTGAGGCGGTGTGGTCCCCAGATCCCGCTGTACGCGCACCTGCGCATGGCGTCAACGCAGCCGGTGCGGCGGCCGCCCACGCCCGAGCTGGTGCGCGACACGCGCCTGCGCCGCAAGCAGCCGCAGCGCCGCACGCACTTCACGCCCGAACCCGACGCACCGTCCAAGACGTGACACCGCAATACACACTCGCGAGCTTTCTAATTGTGACAAACAAATATTTTTTATTGGCATACTTACATATTTTTTTTTTATTTGTTACTCTCAGAATATTTTAATAAAATGTCGTTATGATTTATTAAATGAAGGCATTATATTTTTATGGTACTTACTGTTTATGTATGTTTTAGAGCTGGCGTAATTAGGGTTACCAGCTATAATTTATACTTAAAGGGGCGTCTAAACGGGCCATTTTTTACGGCAATTTGTGGCGGCACTATTGGCAACCATCACAAAGATGTAACTGATGGCCAAGTAATCTATGGTTAGGCAATGTATGGCAATATGTCGGCAATAGTATGGCGCATGACCCAGACTCATAAGCGGGCAACACAACCCAGCAACAATGGCCAAACTCTATGACATTTAATTTGGTTGAACTGTCACTAATGACATCTGAAAATTTTTGTTATTGACTATGACTAGACTGAAAACTTTCTGATGCTCTTTGTTTCTGTTGTTCTCTTGTTTCATCCAAGTCAAGTTTGTTTTTAAAAAAACTAGGAAGTAAATAAGAAATTATTTATTTATTCATTTATTGCACAATGTTGTTACAGGCAGTCCATAAACATACATAGACCCCTTATGGGTGCTGCAAAACTTACAAACAAATTAAATTAATGACTAGATATTAGGGAAAAAAATAAAATAAAAAACGTACAAAGTTAATAACTAGATATTAGGTACTACATACTATTCAGAAATATAATATTATAATGCATCTTGCATATCTATACTAATATTATAAAGCGGAAGAGTTTGTTTGTTTGTTTGTGTAAACGCGCTAATCTCAGGATCTACTGGTCCGATTTGAAAAATTCTTTTTTTGTTGGATAGCCCATATATAACATCGCGCTACGACTAATAGGAGCGGAGAAGAGACGAGAAATGTTTAAAAAACGGGGAAAAATTACGCATACGAAGTTGCGCGGGACAGCTAGTATATTATATAGTATTATAATTTAATAAGTAATATAAGCAATAAGTAATAAGTTTATTTCCAGAAAAAATTACAAAATACATCACAATAATATTGTTTTAAAATTATTATACTATACAGCAAGTACTTATTTGTGATATTTGACGTGACTCCTTGCACTAGGCTAAGCCTGTCCCGGCCTATCGTGTTGCTGGACGAGGCGGGGAAGTTGCTGGAGAGGATTCTCGCTACCCGCATCGTCTGGCATTTAAACGAGGTCGGTCCCGATTTGTCGGACGCTCAGTACGGCTTTCGTGCTGGGCGCTCGACCATTGGGGCCATTCTGCGCCTGAGGGCTGCATCGGAGGAGGCCGTCGCCGGTGGAGGAGTGATGTTGGCGATATCACTCGATATCGCCAACGCCTTCGGGTCTCTGCCATTCAGCTGCATCAGTGAGGCGCTCCGGTATCATGGAGTGCCCGCGTACCTAAGGCAGCTAGTGGCAGACTTCCTCGAAGGCAGGAGGATCCTGTACGAGGACCGAGAGGGTGAGGTAATCCGCAGGGACGTCTCGTGCGGTGTTCCACAGGGCTCTGTCTTGGGGCCCCTCTTGTGGAACATTGGCTACGACTGGGCCCTGCGGTGTGGTTTCCCCCCCGGGATAGGGGTCATCTGCTATGCGGATGACACCCTCATCACGGCCCGGGGTGGGAATTTTGAGGAGGCGGCGCGCCTGGCCAACCTAGGGATTTCCCGAATGGTCGGGCGCATCGAGGCGCTGGGGCTTAGGGTGGCCCTTTCCAAGACGGAGGCCCTACTATTTCATGGGCCCCGTCGCGGTCCACCTGCTGGTGCCTCGATTGCCGTCGGCTCGGTCCTCGTACAGGTCCGGGCCCAGATGAAATATCTGGGCCTATGGTAGACGGGCGGTGGCTCTTCGACGAGCACTTCCGCATTTTGACACCTAAGCTCGAGGCTACTGCGTCCGCACTGGGGAGGCTGTTGCCGAACCTGGGCGGGCCTAGTGCCTTGAGCAGACGGTTGTACACGGGGGTGGTGCGGTCAATGGCTCTGTACGGCGCACCCGTGTGGGCGGCGTCCCTGACCGCCCAGAATAGGGTCCGCTTAGGGAGACCCCAGCGGACCATGGCGGTCAGGGCCATACGTGGATACCGCACGGTGTCTGCAAAGGCGGCGTGCGCATTGGCCGGCACACCCCCGTGGGATTTGGAGGCGGAAGTGCTCGCCGAAGTGTATCGGCGGGCGGTGGCTGTTCGGGCAGGGGGTTCGGTGCCCCTGCCCGAGGAGCTACGCGCTTGGCGCGGTGAGGCCCACCGGGCAATCATGGCCCGGTGGCAGGGCCGGCTGGAGGCTCCACAGGCAGGTGTTCGAACCGTGGAGGCGCTCCAGCCGGTCCTGGAGGAGTGGGCAGGGCGGCAGCACGGGACCCTTTCCTTCCGGCTGGTGCAGGTCCTTTCCGGGCACGGGTGCTTCGGGAAGTACCTGCACGCGGTTGCTAGGAGGGAACCGAGTCCCGCCTGCCACCACTGCGACTGCGGTGAGGACTCGGCGCAGCACACCCTCCAGCATTGTCCAGCTTGGGAGGGGCAACGTCGAGTTCTCACCGCAGTGGTCGGAAGTGACCTCTCGCTGCCGGCCGTGGTTCTGTCCATGGTCCGGAGCGAGGGGTCGTGGAATGCGGTCGCATCCTTCTGTGAGGACATCATCTCGCAGAAGGAGGCGGCGGAGCGCGTCAGGGAAGAGAGCTCCCTGGCGGATCCGCTCCGTCGCCGGCGAACCGGGCGGCGTCGGCGCGCACATCTGCGCCTGATGCCGCCTTAGGTGGGGCTGCGGGCGGGCGTACGGGGTAATCAGCCTCGCCCGCGGCCTTCCGTGGAGGCGCGGCGCCCTGTGTGTATCCAGGAGCCGCGTAGGTGTGAAATGCCCGGAACGCTACAACATCGCGTCCGGGCATTGCCACTGGGCGGGCCGCCGACGGTATAACACATTCCGGCGGCCCGTCCGCGAAGGTGGCGAGCGATACACGGCGGGTTTTTTAGTGGGTGCAAACCCCACACTACCTCCACCGTCTTCCCCGGACGGTGGGGGTGTTCGTCAGGAATTTTTCCCGCCAGACAAAAAAAAAAAAAAAAAGGCTAAGCCTGTCCCGCAAGGAGCCCAAACTTACAGTTTCTGACGTATTTTGTAAAATATTAGAACAATGTGAAAAATATTAAAATAAATAAAAGAAAAATCAAATAAACAGGGTTAGGTAAATCTTCGAACCTATGATACATAAATAACAAAATAAAGGACATAACAAGTTAGTAACAGAGTATTAAACATAAGCTAGTTGTCTAAGTAGGTTTTCCGATTGGTCGTAAGTCCAAGTTAGGAGTTCTTTATTGTGTTTGCATTTAGCCTGATAAAACGACAGGGTGTGCAAGTTAGATGATTTGATAATTTTATTATACACATAATGTTGAAGGTATCTACTGAATCTTTTAGCGAATGTAGTCTAACTCTAATAGTCGGTAAACTTAAAATACGCTTATTCATTCTGTTATCATTGCAGAAAGAAGAGGTGTTTAAAACTTCCATAAGAGTCAATAGAGTAATTTTTTTTATAAATAGTCTTCTGACACTGAGTACTTGTGTGTCATCGTGAACTTGGATAGTTGGGTACCGGAATGGCTTTACTAATAAAGTTTTCAATACGGCTCGCTGTGCTCTCTCCAGTAACATTAGATGTGTCGCGGCAATACCACCCCAGGCTAAGATACAGTACTCAAGTAACGACTGTCCAAGCGATTTATAAACCATGATTAGCAAGCAAGTCGGGGCCACATCGCGTAATTGTTTCATAATATATATAAGCTTTTTGGTTCTTGCAGCCATGGTTTCGACATGCTCCCTAAAGGTCAGTTTTTGGTCTATTATAACTCCCAAGTATTTTATACTATTAGTACGCTTTATTGCCATGCAGCAGCAATTTACTACGTCTGAGTTGCAAGTATGGGTTATTAATTTAATTTCAGGCGGAGGAGCTGAGTGTTTAATTTAATTATGTACTTAGTGTTTGATGAGATACCAACCAAATGTTAGAAACCCACATTTAACACATATCGAAGCAAGGGCCATCATTAATGGCTTTGTAGAGTTGGTTCAAAATGAAAGGTCGCAAAAATATCGTGACCATACTCTGGTATTCATGATTAAAGGGATATTTCTGTGCGTCCTGTGAAAAGTGATACAAGTCAACTTATAGCGAATTTGATATTCTTATAGTACCTTAATCAGAAAAAAATACTCTATTTTTCTATCTAATCAACATCGTGATACGTCCATTAGTTTCTGAGATCGTGCGGTACATCTAGGACGAAATGGTGAGTTTTGATAAATATTATTGTGTAAATAAATATATGTGGTCATGTATCATTCGTAATATTCAAGTTATGAGATAAATATTTGTGTATAAAAATACATCTCAAGTCATATCATTAATAACATATATTTATCACCTTCTAATAAGGTGTCATATGATATATGTTTAATTATATCATTTGACACAAAGTTAATTCGTACACTGCATCGATACAACTAAAGTTGTATTATTGCTCGCATACATAGGAAACTAATATTTTTTGTGTAAACTAATTCAACTAAAATTATATCAATACTCACGAGCAGACTAAAACGGTTTTGATCCAAAATATGTGCAAAGTAATACTTGTTGCGAACGCGACCGGTGCGCGGGGTGAAGGGGGCGCTACTGAGAGGGTATCGTCGCCCGCGCGGGGTCAGTGCCGCAAATACTACAAGACGAGGAGGTTGCGCGCGCTCTCTGAACATTTCAACATGGCGGACAATGTACGTATTAGATGTATCATTTTACACAAATTCTATTTTCTTATTCGTATATTCATAATAACAAGAACTAATAACAATTTACACAAAAGAATTACTCCATATATATCAGTATACACGAAATCTAATTATTATTGTGTAAAAGTAAAAAAACATTGTAATTCACATAAATGCGCCCCAGTATTACTCCTAACCACTTAATTATAAATAAAAATGTGCGAATGCTTCCATCACTATTTGAGTGTTATCGGTAAACCTAAAGGCCCTGCCACGAGTAGCTATAAATTTAGTAATGAATATCGTTATTATTTTATTTTGTTATCTATGTTCTATGATGGTCTATAATGTAAAATTTCATTGTTACAGCTTCGTTCTTGCCGTGCAAAACGCATGTTAGACATGTTAAACATAAACCAGAATGAAGTGTCCGTGGACGAAAACATTTCTTTTACTTCCAGTTCAAATAATAATAATACTCGTAGTATGTCAATTCTTTACATAAATCTACGACATAATCCAATAGAACTGTAATAAAATAGAAAAAAAGAAATACAAGCGTAAATTTATTCTTTATTTAATAACAAAATAAAATCAGGAGTTGAGAATCGATACACAAATTCAAAATCTTTATTATGTTATGATATGACTGGCAACACCGAAGCTTACAATAAAACAACAAATAACTGTCAAAATTATTTATTAAGATTTTTACTTTTATTCTTATATTAAAAGTACTCTCTACCGAGAATGGTTCGTTATGACTTACGCACCAGCGCCGGCGCTTGTTTTTAGATGCAACTGAAGCCATGGTGAATGTTCTTAGTGGCTGGATGTCACCAACGACGGTTAGTATCTACTTAGTTATCTAAATCTGCTGTGCTGCCTACACACACAATTCATGATTTTGAAACTTTCAATTCATCTCTTGGACTTGATAATACAATAAGTAGTACATATTTCATAAAACTTGAAGCAAGCACCATTCACTGTGTATCGTTTTATCAAGCTTTCAATTCTCAAACTTCCTAATGTTTCTATATATACATATTAAAAGTAACAAATGTTTTTATTACAGATCATAAACACGTTTGCGCAACATGTTGGATGACTGCTACGAGAAATGTGCATAGGTATAATTCAGCAATTTGTTAACAGACATGTTAACAATTTGAATTTGGAATAAAATCATATTGTCTTGTTTTCAGAATGTATCTCTTACCAGTACCACCTCCAGCACTAGGGACATTAATGGGAAGATTAGGCGATGAAGTACCTTCTGCAAGTGTTGCATTAAGTATTTACTTGGAGAAATTGCATAGAAGTAGTCTGTGTCATAAGCCGAAAGCCATTGGAACGGTATATGTCTAAGGCAAGAGAGTGCATGAGCCTGCAGATGGCACCTGGCGATGGTGGCAGAAGTTGATTTGAGGAGCAGAATAATACCTGAGAGCTTATTTGGAAATCCTGATCTGCTCAATGAAATCGAGCCTGCTATTATCATTTGTGCTGCAACATAATATGTTTATCTGCAAACTAGTAGCAACTATTCTTTTATTATAGACATAGTTTACATAAATATCAGAATTTAGTAAAGCCATTTACGGTATGTTATGATGGTCATATTCTAGATTGAGTTGGCAATTGGGACATATCAACAGCCCGGTCATACGATGTGGTAAGCAAAGATGTGGTGAGCATGTATGAATAAATGGCACCTACACATTAGAAGTAAATAATGAAATTAAGAGCACCCTAGTGTAAGTGAGAGCTTAAAATTAATATCAATTCGTTTTATCTTAAACTAGGCTTGTAGAAAGCATTAACTAAAAATATTTCAATTATCGTTTTTTACAAGCCTAGTTTATGATAAAACAAAATGATATGATAATTTTAAGCTTTGACTTGCGACCTCATACAGAGGAGTACTCACTTATGCATGTTTGTATGGTAGAATCATTGACTAGGATGCCCTTAAAGATGTTATCCCTCTAATTATTATAGGTATTTATTTAGAAAGAGAGTAAAGTCCAGACATATTGGTAGCAGAACTTATTTTACTAATTTATTATTAAAATGTTGTCAATACTATAGATGCTATCTCAGGTTATTGCTGCAGTTGTTGGAAATATAACTGTAGGTTGCTGTGCCCATGTTGACACTGACATGGTATTTGGGCGGGAGTACATAGATATGATGAGATATATCTACCCCAGCTAAGTTTTTGGATGACATATTCGATAAATACTATTATTTAAAAACCAAACTGTGTACATACTTTAACTAATAAAACATTTGATCCTAAATTATTTGCCTTTTTATTTATTTTCAAGCTGTTTCCAGAATTTGGTAAATGTGGTAAGAACCATGTTCAGAAAATTGTAATGTATATGAGAAAAAAATATGTTGTGTTTATTATACTGGAAAAGTTATTGTATAAAAAGTAAAAACATATACAGAGTGCACAGGCGCTAGGTTAACCTATGCAGCATAAAGTTATAACTTAAGATAAACACAAACTATGGAATATGTAAAGGAAAATATATTTAAATTAAGTAATATAATATTTATTTTATTTTCTCATTACAAAGGTTCGTGAATTGTAAATGTTATCATTGATGGCAATGATTGACGATGGGTTAACTCACTTTGTCGACTTGGTGTCCAGCAGTACACGACAACAATTCTATTGTTTGAGTGCGGATCTGATGTGGACTCGCCGCGCTCCTCTGTTGTGTGTGGTTGTGGAGACATTGCTTGACCTTGAGGGTGCCACACAGTCCTATGAATAAGCCACCAAGTAATAAAATTGCATACATGGTGTACCTAATGATGGCTTTTGTGGGATTCTGCTCTCACATTCAACGCCTCTTGTTGGGTTTTTACAATTTCCAGGCAGTGCTTGATGTGATTTAGTTGTTTAGAATTTGCGCTTCACATATCGATGTCGTTGCTTTATGCTGTAAGTATATGGGTAAGGTCAAGGTGCACACCCAATAAACATTTACGCTGAAAAAAAAAAAATTTACCAGTTTAATTACTGCTACAAGCTTTAAAGATGCTGGATAAAAGAGAAAAACAAAATTTAAAGCTGTATTACAGTATAACTGTATACCTTTATTCAATGCAGCTGGTTTACAACTGTAAATTAGTCGAAATTCTTACTTTTAGCTTTACAATATCATTCGAAATCCTTGAAATACAGCGTCTAGTGAAAATAATACTTTAAGCAAGATATAAAAACAAAAGCTTAATAGCCGCTGTATTAATGTTCTCCGCTTATACCTTTACAGTGCTTAACTCTGTATAAGAACATTAGGTGCTGCTATTGTCTGAATATTGATGGAATTCTACTCTATTGTAAAGCCATCATATAAAGCGTATCTATTCATTTTCGTTCAAATGTTCGCACGATGTTACATCACTGTAAGTGGCAGTAGTACAAATAATTTGATGTTGTAACTATTCGCATCGCCGCTCCGCAATTTCGTGTAGGTACTGGTGTCAGTCGGTGGTCGATTCAGTTCATAGGTACTGCTCATTGGAGACCATTGGCAGTTCACTTTAAATATTAAGACTATAGAGGTCAGTGTTCTTAGTTGACTTCATTTTTCAGTACCTATCAAAGACGACAAACCTTTTTTAAAATAACCTAAAACAACATGACACCTGACTACACAGAATTTAGCAATAAGTCACTGCGTCACCTACAGCAAACTTCATGTCGCGTAGACAAGGATAAACCATGCCATAATGCGAAAAATCTATAGCTCAACGATCGCCGGGCAACCTATCACATCAATATTGACCAATATTGGTGTCCATACAAAACATGTATTGCCATATGGTCGGAACATTACGTCAATATTACGGTCTTGCCAGTATTGCTAGCAATGTTGCCGGCCACAGCATTGCCGCCACAGATTGCCGTGAAAAATGGCCCGTTTAGACGCCCCTTAACAAAAACAAACTTCAATAAATCAGGGTGTCCACTGGTAATGTTTAAAAAAAAAAACCCTGACTTTTCCCTGACCATTTTTTCAAATTTCCCTGACCAAGTACACTTCTCAGAAAAATTAGAGGAGCAAACAATTTTATAATTTTGAGTAATTTTAATAGGCTTACTTCAAGAAAATAAAGTAATTGTAATTCAACCACGGTTTTCTTTTTGGTCTACGGACTTGAATTTATTTGCTCCATATCGACCTTGGAGCTATTCCACGCCAAAACACCTGGATAAGCGCGCGATGATTTTTGATTTTGATGGAACTCGGTATAAATCTTTCTCTAGATGCCGAAAGACAAGAATCACCCTATTTTATTTATTTTTTTAGCTTTAAATGCCATTCAAAATTCCACTAAAAGCAATTTGAACGGTGATTACCTAAAATGTATACCTATGTACCGTAGATGCTTACATAAAAAAAATGTTTAAGTAATTTAAACCATTCAGAAATGACGGCACTATAAAATATTCTTTTATTTTCCTGATTTTTGCACTTTTAGCCACTTGTAGCTATGAAGTTAACGACCCAATTATGTTGATTTTTTTTTTCATAATTGCCGTCGAAAAATTACGTAAGGCTAGAAAATGGGCCATTTTTCACGTTTAGAGCTCGCTAAAAAAACAATAAAGGTTTAAAAAAAAAATAAGGGTGGTTCTTGTCTTTCGGCCGGAGTAGAACCGGGAAAGTGCATGTCGGGCCACGCACAATGTAGGATTCCGTAGTCCCCCATCCGAATAATGCGGGTTAAGAAGTGGGTTTTCTGTTGTTTTTGTTTCATACTACTAACAAACGTTAGTATTTTTTAATACAATCTGCATGAAAATTTTGTTACTTCTCACTTGGTCTGCTGTTACTCATCAAGTTGTAAAGCCTACTTATATAGCTGTGATAGTTTTCTTGGCAGAGGGGGGGGGGGGCACACTTGACTCTAACAAAAAATTGCACTTTAAGGCTTAATATTTCACAAACGGATCCCTTAACCGAAAAATACCTATATATGTAGGTAACAAAAAAAATCACATCCTTAATTTACATATAGGGGAGGTACCCTATTTTTTTTTCTAAATTTCATTCTTTCACTTTGTCGGCATAAGTAATATGAGTATCCATGCAAAATTGCAGCCTCCTAGCACTAACAGTCTCTGAGCTAAGCTGCAGACGGACAGACGGACGGACATGGCGAAACTATAATGGTACCGTTTTGCCATTTTGGCTACGGAACCCTAAAAATCATTGCGCGCCCTAATCAGGTGTTTTGACATCTTATTCTTGCTTATTCCGCATGATTTCTTTTTTTTTAAATACATTTATGCGAGCACTTCTTGCTATGATAGGTGAAACGTGGGATTAGCACACATACGCCCACACAATCTTCAGAGTACGAGTTTGGAGTCACTAAATACTGTGGGAGTGATTAACGAAACTTTTTTTCCCCCACAGAGTCCCATTCTCTGAAAACTTTTTTCTTTCCCCGATACTTTTTAATTTTTTTTTCATAATTTACGCTTTTTATCATTATAGACGTTAGTGCCGATCATAGACAGAGACTGCACTGAGAAATTGCCTCACAAAATGTACTACTCTTTACAGTTACACAACGCGACTGTGCGGCCAATACCTGTGAGCCTGTGACACGGACCTATCAGATTTCTAGAAAGAGAACTACTAGCCGTTTTGTCTTTCTCATGCTTTGCAGCCTGTATTTACACACACTTCATACCGGAAAGGTAACGCTCGAGCGAATAGTTGTTTTTCTGTTAACAGTGAAGACCTATTCGATATGAGGAAAATATTAGAAATCATACAACGTACAGTACTCCCAAATTAATAATGCACATGCAGATCTTCGCTAATTGTCGTATTCCCGGAAACACTCGAATCATGGAATCGTAAGAGCCCTAAACAAGGCATTTGCATTTTGCACCTTGTTTAAAAGAGATAGGAGTCAATATCATGTGTGCACAATCGAAAACAAATCGGGCGTTCGGCAGCTGTCGCCGGTCAGCGAAATGTCTGTCAGTCGTCTTTATATATTGGTAGTGACTGCACGTGTTCTCTATTTGTGGAAATATATAGAGCTGCTATTACACACCCTTCTTGGTAAATATAATTTCAACATTAATTAGCTTATTCAGATTTAAATAGTATATTTTGAAAAAAGGAAAATAAATAACATATTTCACGTTTTTTTAATATTAAAAAAATAAAATACCTACATTAAATACATATTAAGTACTAGAAAAACATTTAAAAAATGAGATTTATTTAAATTAAATAAATAGATAAACATGCATAAAAAATATATACCTAACTCTGCCCATGCCATTTTCTTTCAGACGAATTCTTCCAAAATGGATAAATTTAAACGTGGAAAACCGCTTAATTCACAAGCACGGCAAATGGTATTTAATGTGTACCTTTATTTCTTAAATGAAGCCAATGTTTTCAACAGAGACCATGATGGTTATTTTAAAAAAATTCAAGACCGTGTTACAAAAGCTACAGGAATTTCGCGACGAACTTTGAGTAATATCTTAAACGAAAAAAAACATAATCAATCAAAGAAATTTTCTACACCGAAAAAAGGAAGACCTAAAAGTAGATTTCGGCTGGTACTTGATGATTTCGACTACTGTGTTATTCGTAATATGATATACAATTTTCAATTGACGCTGAAAGAACTCCCAACTGTAAATAATTTAAGAATAAAGTTGATCGAAGCTATTAATTTCAAAGGCTGTGCCGAGACTTTAAGGTTGATCTTGAAAGACATGGGGTTTAGGTTTCTGAAAACTGATAATAACAGACAATTACTTATGGAAAAACATGATATACGCCTAAAAAGGATCAAATATCTCAGAGAAATACAACAGCTGAGGAGTTCTGGTAGAAACATAGTATTTATGGACGAGTCGTATGTGCACACATCACATACTAAGGGTAAAACTTGGCAAGATAGCAACAAAAAAGGTATCAAACAACCCATTTCCAAAGGAGAGCGAATAATTATTGTACACGCAGGCAATGAAAAAGGCTTCGTCCCAGGGGCTCTAATGTTACATAAATGTGTCGACTCAGAAGGTGACTATCATAAAGAAATAAACGCGGAACGTTATCAAACTTGGCTACGCAATCAATTGATTCCCAACTTGCCTCCTAATAGTGTGTTGGTAATAGACAACGCCCCATATCATAATAAGCTGTCTGTGAAACCACCAAACTCAAACACATCTAAACCACAAATGACAGCTTGGTTACAACAACACAACATTCCGCATGACCCAAAGAAACTGAAACCCGATTTGTATAAAATTATACAAAGATACAAAGAAAATTACACAGAATTTGCCATTGACCGTATAATGGAGGAACATGGGCATAAAATTATACGATTGCCACCATATCATCCCGATTTTAACCCTATTGAAAATATTTGGTCCCAAATAAAGCAACACGTGGCCAAGAGAAATATTGCAATGACTGTGACGTCAGTTAAAGATGCTATATTAGAAAAAATCAATAAAATAGGACCAGAAGAATGGAAAAAAGTTTCTGATCATGCGGTTCAATGCGAAGATGAATATAGAAAATTTGAGCCAAGAATCGATAGTTATTCCGATAAACTGATTATTTACACAGGTGATAGCAGTGAGGAAAGTGTAAATGAACAAGAGCATAATGAAACTTCTGATGAATCTGCGATGTCGGGAATAGAGGTCTTCCTCGATTCTGATTAATTTTTTTATAATTGTATTATTTTTCTGGAATGATTAGTGCTGTAAACAAATTTGAACTGAGATTTTGATTATATTTTATGTAAACCTCTATTTGAAAACGTTTTTTTCTCCTTCTAATAAAACCTTATGTTATTTAAACCTTTTCCTCCATAATTACACCAACTTCGGTAAGACACTTGAAAACTAATCACTCCAACAATGATTGTAGCGTTTTCGCTATTTACTTACATGGAATTATCGAATCAAATTTCGTTACAGGTAAATCAAATCTGTTTTAGCACAAAACACATAATATATAAAATTAGGCATAGAGAAATTGCTCTTAACCACTCTATATAAATATCGTCTTTCGACGCTCGGGTAATACGACCGTTGCCGAACAATGACGAAGATTTCCGAAGATTTCTATGCGCATTATTACTTTTGGAGTACTGTATGTAGATTTGGCCTAAACTCATTTATTTTACCAAAGTTCCTAAATACTTATATTATACAATACAATGTTCCATATACTAGTAACATGTTAATTGTTGGTCTCGCGCTTGACCCCGCTCAGTACGATGTAGGGCGACTGAGTCTCGCGCTGTTTGTCCTGCAGCATCTGCAGCGTGCCGAGGGGAGTGTCCGTCGAACTCATCTTTTTCATCAACTGAGAAGAGATCACCTTGTTAATATTTTAGTATATACTTGAAGGTAGGTTAGGAAATCAATTGTGTGTGTGTGTGTGTGTATTACTTTGGTAAACAGGACAAGATATAAATATACTAACATTGTTTTACATAAGGACATTTAAGTTGGGCAGTTCCATTGTGGTAGTAAAGCTCTAACGTAGGTAAGTTTCTGAAGCTAAAAAAATATTCTAAAACAAATCTCACCCCCTCCTGTACAGCCTTCTTGATTCGTTTCTCTTGTTTGTTCTTCCCGGGCCCTTTGCCGTGGAACTTGTGCGACAGGTAACGGAAGGCTTCCTTGGGACACAGCGGGCGGCCGTCGTCGTCCACGTACTCCAGCTTGATGTTGGGACGAAAGTTGGACTTCTCGCGGAAGTCTTGCAGCGGGCCGGAGTGACCGCCACGCTCACGGCGACCGTACTTGTCGTCCTCGCTTAAGGAAATACATTTGTTAAAGGCGATCGTAATTTCTGTGAGTATTATTCCGTAGAATCTCGTTAATGTTTCAGAGGTCTGGATGAATATGACGAGATTCGGTTTTTTAAAACTATGTAAGAATGGTTTTATTTTCTTTTCTTTTTTTTCGAAGTTCTACGGCGTGACGAGGCATATTGTAAGTAGGTCTCACCCGTATGTCTTGTCCTCGATGGCGTAGTGCCTGGCGGTGAGCAGGTGGCGGTGCGCGGAGGGCGGCGCGGGCGCGTTCCCGGAGCGCTCCAGGTAGCCCTTGTATGTAAGTAGGTCTCACCCGTATGTCTTGTCCTCGATGGCGTAGTGCCTGGCGGTGAGCAGGTGGCGGTGCGCGGAGGGCGGCGCGGGCGCGTTCCCGGAGCGCTCCAGGTAGCCCTTGTATGTAAGTAGGTCTCACCCGTATGTCTTGTCCTCGATGGCGTAGTGCCTGGCGGTGAGCAGGTGGCGGTGCGCGGAGGGCGGCGCGGGCGCGTTCCCGGAGCGCTCCAGGTAGCCCTTGTATGTAAGTAGGTCTCACCCGTATGTCTTGTCCTCGATGGCGTAGTGCCTGGCGGTGAGCAGGTGGCGGTGCGCGGAGGGCGGCGCGGGCGCGTTCCCGGAGCGCTCCAGGTAGCCCTTGTATGTAAGTAGGTCTCACCCGTATGTCTTGTCCTCGATGGCGTAGTGCCTGGCGGTGAGCAGGTGGCGGTGCGCGGAGGGCGGCGCGGGCGCGTTCCCGGAGCGCTCCAGGTAGCCCTTGTATGTAAGTAGGTCTCACCCGTATGTCTTGTCCTCGATGGCGTAGTGCCTGGCGGTGAGCAGGTGGCGGTGCGCGGAGGGCGGCGCGGGCGCGTTCCCGGAGCGCTCCAGGTAGCCCTTGTATGTAAGTAGGTCTCACCCGTATGTCTTGTCCTCGATGGCGTAGTGCCTGGCGGTGAGCAGGTGGCGGTGCGCGGAGGGCGGCGCGGGCGCGTTCCCGGAGCGCTCCAGGTAGCCCTTGTATGTAAGTAGGTCTCACCCGTATGTCTTGTCCTCGATGGCGTAGTGCCTGGCGGTGAGCAGGTGGCGGTGCGCGGAGGGCGGCGCGGGCGCGTTCCCGGAGCGCTCCAGGTAGCCCTTGTATGTAAGTAGGTCTCACCCGTATGTCTTGTCCTCGATGGCGTAGTGCCTGGCGGTGAGCAGGTGGCGGTGCGCGGAGGGCGGCGCGGGCGCGTTCCCGGAGCGCTCCAGGTAGCCCTTGTATGTAAGTAGGTCTCACCCGTATGTCTTGTCCTCGATGGCGTAGTGCCTGGCGGTGAGCAGGTGGCGGTGCGCGGAGGGCGGCGCGGGCGCGTTCCCGGAGCGCTCCAGGTAGCCCTTGTATGTAAGTAGGTCTCACCCGTATGTCTTGTCCTCGATGGCGTAGTGCCTGGCGGTGAGCAGGTGGCGGTGCGCGGAGGGCGGCGCGGGCGCGTTCCCGGAGCGCTCCAGGTAGCCCTTGTATGTAAGTAGGTCTCACCCGTATGTCTTGTCCTCGATGGCGTAGTGCCTGGCGGTGAGCAGGTGGCGGTGCGCGGAGGGCGGCGCGGGCGCGTTCCCGGAGCGCTCCAGGTAGCCCTTGTATGTAAGTAGGTCTCACCCGTATGTCTTGTCCTCGATGGCGTAGTGCCTGGCGGTGAGCAGGTGGCGGTGCGCGGAGGGCGGCGCGGGCGCGTTCCCGGAGCGCTCCAGGTAGCCCTTGTATGTAAGTAGGTCTCACCCGTATGTCTTGTCCTCGATGGCGTAGTGCCTGGCGGTGAGCAGGTGGCGGTGCGCGGAGGGCGGCGCGGGCGCGTTCCCGGAGCGCTCCAGGTAGCCCTTGTATGTAAGTAGGTCTCACCCGTATGTCTTGTCCTCGATGGCGTAGTGCCTGGCGGTGAGCAGGTGGCGGTGCGCGGAGGGCGGCGCGGGCGCGTTCCCGGAGCGCTCCAGGTAGCCCTTGTATGTAAGTAGGTCTCACCCGTATGTCTTGTCCTCGATGGCGTAGTGCCTGGCGGTGAGCAGGTGGCGGTGCGCGGAGGGCGGCGCGGGCGCGTTCCCGGAGCGCTCCAGGTAGCCCTTGTATGTAAGTAGGTCTCACCCGTAT
Organism: Herminia tarsipennalis; assembly: GCA_945859575.2. NCBI lineage: Eukaryota > Metazoa > Arthropoda > Insecta > Lepidoptera > Erebidae > Herminia > Herminia tarsipennalis. Next base: position 21,709,431 of record OX243834.2, on the reverse strand, counting down.
GTCTTGTCCTCGATGGCGTAGTGCCTGGCGGTGAGCAGGTGGCGGTGCGCGGAGGGCGGCGCGGGCGCGTTCCCGGAGCGCTCCAGGTAGCCCTTGTATGTAAGTAGGTCTCACCCGTATGTCTTGTCCTCGATGGCGTAGTGCCTGGCGGTGAGCAGGTGGCGGTGCGCGGAGGGCGGCGCGGGGGCGTTCCCGGAGCGCTCCAGGTAGCCCTTGTATGTAAGTAGGTCTCACCCGTATGTCTTGTCCTCGATGGCGTAGTGCCTGGCGGTGAGCAGGTGGCGGTGCGCGGAGGGCGGCGCGGGGGCGTTCCCGGAGCGCTCCAGGTAGCCCTTGTATGTAAGTAGGTCTCACCCGTATGTCTTGTCCTCGATGGCGTAGTGCCTGGCGGTGAGCAGGTGGCGGTGCGCGGAGGGCGGCGCGGGCGCGTTCCCGGAGCGCTCCAGGTAGCCCTTGTATGTAAGTAGGTCTCACCCGTATGTCTTGTCCTCGATGGCGTAGTGCCTGGCGGTGAGCAGGTGGCGGTGCGCGGAGGGCGGCGCGGGCGCGTTCCCGGAGCGCTCCAGGTAGCCCTTGTATGTAAGTAGGTCTCACCCGTATGTCTTGTCCTCGATGGCGTAGTGCCTGGCGGTGAGCAGGTGGCGGTGCGCGGAGGGCGGCGCGGGCGCGTTCCCGGAGCGCTCCAGGTAGCCCTTGTATGTCAGTAGGTCTCACCCGTATGTCTTGTCCTCGATGGCGTAGTGCCTGGCGGTGAGCAGGTGGCGGTGCGCGGAGGGCGGCGCGGGCGCGTTCCCGGAGCGCTCCAGGTAGCCCTTGTATGTAAGTAGGTCTCACCCGTATGTCTTGTCCTCGATGGCGTAGTGCCTGGCGGTGAGCAGGTGGCGGTGCGCGGAGGGCGGCGCGGGCGCGTTCCCGGAGCGCTCCAGGTAGCCCTTGTATGTAAGTAGGTCTCACCCGTATGTCTTGTCCTCGATGGCGTAGTGCCTGGCGGTGAGCAGGTGGCGGTGCGCGGAGGGCGGCGCGGGCGCGTTCCCGGAGCGCTCCAGGTAGCCCTTGTATGTAAGTAGGTCTCACCCGTATGTCTTGTCCTCGATGGCGTAGTGCCTGGCGGTGAGCAGGTGGCGGTGCGCGGAGGGCGGCGCGGGCGCGTTCCCGGAGCGCTCCAGGTAGCCCTTGTATGTAAGTAGGTCTCACCCGTATGTCTTGTCCTCGATGGCGTAGTGCCTGGCGGTGAGCAGGTGGCGGTGCGCGGAGGGCGGCGCGGGCGCGTTCCCGGAGCGCTCCAGGTAGCCCTTGTATGTAAGTAGGTCTCACCCGTATGTCTTGTCCTCGATGGCGTAGTGCCTGGCGGTGAGCAGGTGGCGGTGCGCGGAGGGCGGCGCGGGCGCGTTCCCGGAGCGCTCCAGGTAGCCCTTGTATGTCAGTAGGTCTCACCCGTATGTCTTGTCCTCGATGGCGTAGTGCCTGGCGGTGAGCAGGTGGCGGTGCGCGGAGGGCGGCGCGGGCGCGTTCCCGGAGCGCTCCAGGTAGCCCTTGTATGTAAGTAGGTCTCACCCGTATGTCTTGTCCTCGATGGCGTAGTGCCTGGCGGTGAGCAGGTGGCGGTGCGCGGAGGGCGGCGCGGGCGCGTTCCCGGAGCGCTCCAGGTAGCCCTTGTATGTAAGTAGGTCTCACCCGTATGTCTTGTCCTCGATGGCGTAGTGCCTGGCGGTGAGCAGGTGGCGGTGCGCGGAGGGCGGCGCGGGCGCGTTCCCGGAGCGCTCCAGGTAGCCCTTGTATGTAAGTAGGTCTCACCCGTATGTCTTGTCCTCGATGGCGTAGTGCCTGGCGGTGAGCAGGTGGCGGTGCGCGGAGGGCGGCGCGGGCGCGTTCCCGGAGCGCTCCAGGTAGCCCTTGTATGTAAGTAGGTCTCACCCGTATGTCTTGTCCTCGATGGCGTAGTGCCTGGCGGTGAGCAGGTGGCGGTGCGCGGAGGGCGGCGCGGGCGCGTTCCCGGAGCGCTCCAGGTAGCCCTTGTATGTAAGTAGGTCTCACCCGTATGTCTTGTCCTCGATGGCGTAGTGCCTGGCGGTGAGCAGGTGGCGGTGCGCGGAGGGCGGCGCGGGCGCGTTCCCGGAGCGCTCCAGGTAGCCCTTGTATGTAAGTAGGTCTCACCCGTATGTCTTGTCCTCGATGGCGTAGTGCCTGGCGGTGAGCAGGTGGCGGTGCGCGGAGGGCGGCGCGGGCGCGTTCCCGGAGCGCTCCAGGTAGCCCTTGTATGTAAGTAGGTCTCACCCGTATGTCTTGTCCTCGATGGCGTAGTGCCTGGCGGTGAGCAGGTGGCGGTGCGCGGAGGGCGGCGCGGGCGCGTTCCCGGAGCGCTCCAGGTAGCCCTTGTATGTAAGTAGGTCTCACCCGTATGTCTTGTCCTCGATGGCGTAGTGCCTGGCGGTGAGCAGGTGGCGGTGCGCGGAGGGCGGCGCGGGCGCGTTCCCGGAGCGCTCCAGGTAGCCCTTGTATGTAAGTAGGTCTCACCCGTATGTCTTGTCCTCGATGGCGTAGTGCCTGGCGGTGAGCAGGTGGCGGTGCGCGGAGGGCGGCGCGGGCGCGTTCCCGGAGCGCTCCAGGTAGCCCTTGTATGTAAGTAGGTCTCACCCGTATGTCTTGTCCTCGATGGCGTAGTGCCTGGCGGTGAGCAGGTGGCGGTGCGCGGAGGGCGGCGCGGGCGCGTTCCCGGAGCGCTCCAGGTAGCCCTTGTATGTAAGTAGGTCTCACCCGTATGTCTTGTCCTCGATGGCGTAGTGCCTGGCGGTGAGCAGGTGGCGGTGCGCGGAGGGCGGCGCGGGCGCGTTCCCGGAGCGCTCCAGGTAGCCCTTGTATGTAAGTAGGTCTCACCCGTATGTCTTGTCCTCGATGGCGTAGTGCCTGGCGGTGAGCAGGTGGCGGTGCGCGGAGGGCGGCGCGGGCGCGTTCCCGGAGCGCTCCAGGTAGCCCTTGTATGTAAGTAGGTCTCACCCGTATGTCTTGTCCTCGATGGCGTAGTGCCTGGCGGTGAGCAGGTGGCGGTGCGCGGAGGGCGGCGCGGGCGCGTTCCCGGAGCGCTCCAGGTAGCCCTTGTATGTAAGTAGGTCTCACCCGTATGTCTTGTCCTCGATGGCGTAGTGCCTGGCGGTGAGCAGGTGGCGGTGCGCGGAGGGCGGCGCGGGCGCGTTCCCGGAGCGCTCCAGGTAGCCCTTGTATGTAAGTAGGTCTCACCCGTATGTCTTGTCCTCGATGGCGTAGTGCCTGGCGGTGAGCAGGTGGCGGTGCGCGGAGGGCGGCGCGGGCGCGTTCCCGGAGCGCTCCAGGTAGCCCTTGTATGTAAGTAGGTCTCACCCGTATGTCTTGTCCTCGATGGCGTAGTGCCTGGCGGTGAGCAGGTGGCGGTGCGCGGAGGGCGGCGCGGGCGCGTTCCCGGAGCGCTCCAGGTAGCCCTTGTATGTAAGTAGGTCTCACCCGTATGTCTTGTCCTCGATGGCGTAGTGCCTGGCGGTGAGCAGGTGGCGGTGCGCGGAGGGCGGCGCGGGCGCGTTCCCGGAGCGCTCCAGGTAGCCCTTGTATGTAAGTAGGTCTCACCCGTATGTCTTGTCCTCGATGGCGTAGTGCCTGGCGGTGAGCAGGTGGCGGTGCGCGGAGGGCGGCGCGGGCGCGTTCCCGGAGCGCTCCAGGTAGCCCTTGTATGTAAGTAGGTCTCACCCGTATGTCTTGTCCTCGATGGCGTAGTGCCTGGCGGTGAGCAGGTGGCGGTGCGCGGAGGGCGGCGCGGGCGCGTTCCCGGAGCGCTCCAGGTAGCCCTTGTATGTAAGTAGGTCTCACCCGTATGTCTTGTCCTCGATGGCGTAGTGCCTGGCGGTGAGCAGGTGGCGGTGCGCGGAGGGCGGCGCGGGCGCGTTCCCGGAGCGCTCCAGGTAGCCCTTGTATGTAAGTAGGTCTCACCCGTATGTCTTGTCCTCGATGGCGTAGTGCCTGGCGGTGAGCAGGTGGCGGTGCGCGGAGGGCGGCGCGGGCGCGTTCCCGGAGCGCTCCAGGTAGCCCTTGTATGTAAGTAGGTCTCACCCGTATGTCTTGTCCTCGATGGCGTAGTGCCTGGCGGTGAGCAGGTGGCGGTGCGCGGAGGGCGGCGCGGGCGCGTTCCCGGAGCGCTCCAGGTAGCCCTTGTATGTAAGTAGGTCTCACCCGTATGTCTTGTCCTCGATGGCGTAGTGCCTGGCGGTGAGCAGGTGGCGGTGCGCGGAGGGCGGCGCGGGCGCGTTCCCGGAGCGCTCCAGGTAGCCCTTGTATGTAAGTAGGTCTCACCCGTATGTCTTGTCCTCGATGGCGTAGTGCCTGGCGGTGAGCAGGTGGCGGTGCGCGGAGGGCGGCGCGGGCGCGTTCCCGGAGCGCTCCAGGTAGCCCTTGTATGTAAGTAGGTCTCACCCGTATGTCTTGTCCTCGATGGCGTAGTGCCTGGCGGTGAGCAGGTGGCGGTGCGCGGAGGGCGGCGCGGGCGCGTTCCCGGAGCGCTCCAGGTAGCCCTTGTATGTAAGTAGGTCTCACCCGTATGTCTTGTCCTCGATGGCGTAGTGCCTGGCGGTGAGCAGGTGGCGGTGCGCGGAGGGCGGCGCGGGCGCGTTCCCGGAGCGCTCCAGGTAGCCCTTGCTGAGCGCCAGCTGCAGCGCGCCCCACACGCCCGCGCCCAGCGACGGCTCCGCCTCCAGACCCACGCACGATCCTGCACACACCACGTATTGTCACATCACAATAAACCGACAGAGAGGAACTGCGCGTTCAACTACTGGACGGCCATTTTAAAGCCTGGCAAATTCGTACGTGACATTCCCATGGTCTAGGGGCGACGAGGGACGTAAGACAGCGGGGTTGGTGAAATGTGCGCGCGGGACGGGGGTCACCTGACGCCGTCTGGTGACCCCCGTCCCGCGTGCACGCCCGTCATGCTGATGGGAGCGCCAGTTGGACGCCGTCGCCGTTGACGACAGCTTGTATCCCCGAGTACGGGCGCTTATGAAAAAAATATTGGACGTCAAGCTAAACAAATTACATACAATTATATAACTATTTTAAAAATCGCAAAGAGGATCCAGATTCAATCAAACATCAGAATGATGAATTTGGCGAGTTAGTGGCTAATATTATAGGTTTGTCAAATACTACAGTCAGGCAGATTATTCGCCAAGGCAAATTGCTATGTGAAGATAACGATGCTCCTAAAATCCCCAACGAAATCCAAAATTGCAAATTCATATCATGGAGGGTATTATTCGGCGAAAAATTACACAATATTATACCGTTAACAATCCCAACATTACGAAAAATATATCCAACAACCGAATTGAAGCAAGATGGAATATTAAACTGCTCTCGAAAGTATTTAAGAAATACGTTGCTGAGGTTGGGTTTTAGATAAAGAAAGTGTCAATCCAAGCGAAAGCTGCTCATTGATAATAATAATAATAATAATATCTTGGGACAACTCACACAACGCTATCTGATCCCAAACTAAGCAGAGCTTGTACTATGGAAACCAGACAACTGATAAACATTCTTATATATTTCTGAATACATACATATTATAGATAAATAACACCTAGACACAGAATAAACCATCGTGCTCATCACACAAAGTTTTATCCTGGGTGGGGATCGAACCCACGACCTCTTGCGTAGCAGTCGGATACACTCCCACTGCGCCACATAGACACTCCCACTGCGCCACATAGGCAGTCGTGAGATCGCGCTGATATTATTTCTTTGAGAAGGCACTACCTCCTAGCGACCAAAATTTTACTTTAACGAAACGATGTTAATCAGTCGCATACTGTTTCAAACTGCTGGCAATCAGCCAATGAACATGAGTTTGTAACAGACATTGGCAAATGACTGAGATTAATTATTGTGCATGCTGGTGGTCAAACTGGATTCGTTAACGGCTTGTTGATATTTAAATCTCATTCCAAAAGTGGCGACTATCACGGAGACATGAAGTCAGATAATTTTGAGAAAACAACTACTTCCTAACATTCCAAATAATTCCATCATAGTCACGGATAACGCTGAGTACCATTGCAAACGAATTGAAAAAAAAAAACCTACTGAGTTCTACAAAATAGGTAATGCAAGAATGACTACCGAAATATAATGTTCCGTTTGAGGAAACCTTGCGAAAAAATGATTTGATGCTATTAATTGATTGTCTAAGTCTGCCGACAACATATAGTTGATGAAACAATAAAGCAGACAGGACATTGTGCTTTGTTTGCCTATAAAAGATACTCTTGCAAACTTGTTTGCTAATTACAGTAGTAGTAATAAAAAAACCGGGCAAGAGCATGTCGGACCATGCTCAGTGCAGGGGTTCCGCAGCCTTGAACAATTGCAACAGCAGAAAAGCGTATGTTCATGGTACTTACGCCCTTTTGTTGAAAAACGCAGTATTTCAGCAATAACTCAATGACGGTATATCCGATCTAATCCGAAATAATTTTAGTTTAAAGTGATTTTTTCCACGATTTGATTGATTGATTGATTTGGTTACACGGTTCAAAAGTTAAAGGGGGACACGATTTATGCAACTTTCGGAGCGATTATTTCCAAAAATATTTACTCAATCAAAAAAGTGTATTAGAAACCTTAAAATGTTTTTAAAGGACCTGTCGAATGATGTGCCACACGTTGATGTTTGCTAAAAACAAAATTTCAGCTTCTGTTACATGTTTGGGGTGCGATATTTTGCGATTAAAAAAAAAAACTTGAAACCGGCGCGGCAACGGGATTCAAAGGAGGAAATTTAAAAGAATATAAACTTGCAACTGAAAGAAAATAAACTTGAAACTGGCGAATGCACAGAACGTGCGAGCCATAATTCCCACCGAGTAATATCGGCGGGATATAGAACAAAGTGGCGTGCAATTGGAGAGGCCTATGTCCAGCAGTGGACTGCGATAGGCTGATGATGATGATGATAAATATCGGCGGGAAGAGAAAAAAACCGTCCCCCGCCACCTGCGCGGACCATGGGAGTGTCACGAACGCACTTACCCGGCTATAGCTATTGCAATGGCACAGTAAGGTCCTTTCAGCGTTTCGTTTTCAATCCGGCGCCGAGTATACGGCGGCGAATGTATGGCGACCGAGTTGAGACGGGCGCCGGATCGTGTGAAAGCTACGGTACATGGTCATACACTTCGCGGCGGACACCCGGTTTAAATCCGTCGGCGACTGCCCGGCCCCAGATTGAAAACGGAACATGTGAAAAGGATCTAACACTAACGGTAGTAATACTATACCTGCAGTGAGATCAGCAGGTTTCTCGTTATTGACGTCGACTCGGCTCCAGGCGCCGCCCGTGTCGGGGTTCTCGCCTTCTTGCTCTATATCCAAGTCCTCGCGCTCGAAATCCTAGAAACACCGCATGTTATATCGTTTATCGTAATAAAAAGTTGTGTATAACTGGCTTTACCCCGTGACTTCGTCCATGTATTTTATGACCTATGAGTTATTCTCATGTAAACCCACTGTAACGTTTCAACAAACTCCGTTCAGTATTTTTTACAATTATTTAATTTGTAAACGAGTAACAAAATGAATAATAAAATAATAAATCATCCTTACAAACTTACGGATTTATTATTAGAGCGCATTGAAGTGTGAGAATATAGCATCTGAAGAGTAACAATATAGCATTCCGTATATGAAGTTGGAAACAGGACCATAATGGCAGAAATCAGATTTTAAATGTATTCACAAAAACGATAAGTTAGTGTCGTACCATGATCTCGGCGTCGTGGTCCCTGTTGCCGGCCAGCCCGTAGGTGGGGATGTCGCCCAGCGTGCGGCAGAACTCCGCCGTCGCGTCCAGCACCATGGAGCTGCCGGCCGCCTCCTCCGATACACCCTCCTCTTTTACTTGCTCCAGGAGTTCTTCTACCTGTCGACAATTACAATTATACTTTAATAGATACTGTTCCAGCTTGGACTCCGGTATGTGTAGGTTTGTGTCCGGAGCTGAAATAATTATTGAAATTGCTGTAATAATTATTTTATTGTTCACTAGCTGACCCGTGCCCACTTTGTTGGGCGATAAACATTTTTTCTATTGGTAAACGGCTTTATATTGGTAAAAGAATGTTCAAAATCGGTTCTGTTGTGAACTTTACCTCTATAATATTATATAGTAAACTAGCGGCCCGTCCCGGCTTCGCACGGGTGGACATGGGATCCCTCATTTTTTTAGTAATTGCGACTATAAATTTAAATGTAAGCTATCCTATCTCTCAAGTTGGACTAAACTGCATATTGCGTGCAAATTTGAACGAAATTAGTTAAGCGGTTTAGGAGTCCATCGCGGACAAACATAGTGACAGGAGATTTATATATATTAGATAGATATATAATATATATGATAAAGTAAATAAGATTAATTCGAGATTATGCATAATAGCTAGTAATTATGAATAATGACAAAATCGCATAGTAAATATGACAAAATAATTATTATCACTAGCTATTATTTATAACAGGTTTAAATCTTAGGAAAAGTATCGATGAAGATCTTAAGAATCACATCATCTACGGCGCTGTGGAAAGTGCTGCCTCTTCGCCCGGCGCGTCACAAAGCGCTGGCACCTATGCGCTTCCGGTTCTGAATAACACCCTCGGGGTGCCACAAATAAGTACCACGTGAAGTCGAGTTGCGGTAATTCGGTTTTGTCATGTCGTTTAAATTTTTTTATCTAAGACTTTAGATTTTATACATAATAACTAGGCAAAATGATTAATTCGGATCTTATAATCACAATTGCTAAAAGGCGTTTTTATTAGTGAATTATATATAATCACTAAATTAATATAATAAGTTTATATAGAAGTATAAATTAACAAAATTGTATATAACATTTAGATTTAGTAGATTGTGATTATGGCAATTTCTGGTAATGACTGGCTATTTTAAATTCGACATCTCTTTATTTAACTTTGCATGTTAATTTCTCTGACGAAAACATTTTGTGAATTTACACCGTTAGTATACTTTTTACTTCCAAGAAATATTTTAAAAAATTTGCTTTTTTTTTTAAATAATTTTAAGATAGGAAAAAGTAGTGTTAACGTAAAGGCTACCTTGGGCACTTTGAACTGCGCTTCGTCAGCCAGCTCGGCCTGTCGCAGGCGCCGGGCCCGCGCCAGGGCGGCCTGCAGCTCGGTGTCCGGCTCTGTCTCCTCCTCGTCCACTGCCAGGGACTTCGATAGCTGCTCAGGATTCACATCTATACAACAAATACATTATATTATAATTTACTATTCATTTATATAATGGGTTTACGAATATGTCGTACACATACACGTAACATATTCGTAATTAAAGATTACGAATTATGTAACGTATTAAAAATATAGAGCCTCACCCGTATCATCTGTGTCGAGCGGTGCCATGCCAGCGTCGTAATCGTCCACATCTATGGGCTCCTCTTTTGCTTTCTTCCGCATTTTGCCCTGCAATCATAAACAATATCACCATAACTTACTGTCGAGTCTGAAGTAATATTTCATTAAATGATATCAATTCTATTCCATGTTTAAAAAATCTTGTGAGGTTTGTGTTACCCTTTTCTTAGGTTTCTTGAACTTGGCCTGTATCTCGTGTTCGTCCATGTAGTCTGTCGCGAGACGTAGCTGCGGCAGGCTCAGTGACTCCAGCCGCTTCTCGCCGCCGCCCTGCAGACGCTCTTGTCTCTGTACAGAATAAACATCTATCTTAAAGGGAGGTAGATACAACTTGTGTCCTTTATGTGTATTAACAGCTTTACAGCCACAAATATATACATATTATAGATAATTTTACAACCAGACTCAGAATAAACCATCATACCCATCACACAAAGTTTTATCCTGGGCGGAGATCGACGTCCGGCATAGCAGTGACATATTATAAAACCAGGGAAGAGCATGTCGGACCATGCTCAGTGTAGGGTTCCGCAGCCGTTATTACAAATAATTAATAATCTATACTAATATTATAAAGCGGAAGAGTTTGTTTGTTTGCTTTGTTTGTTTGTTTGTTTAAACGCGCTAATCTCAGGAACTACTGGTCCGATTTGAAAAAATATTTTTTTGTTGGATAGCCCATTTATCGAGGAAGGCTATAGGCTATATAACATCGCGCTACGACTAATGCCCGGTTCCTATAATCAACGAGTCGTTATTGTACTAAAGCTACCATTCGTTTTTGAGTTACGGATTACGAGCCGTAAGTGGCGTTCCTATAACATTTTGCGTCATCTACCTGCGACGAACGGTTGTTGGTTACTTGCTTACCGAAGCCCTCCGTTCGGCACTCATTGCGTTTTGAAATTGCATGCAAGCACATTTAACATTAAAATAAAATTGAAGATATTATTGTTATTTCAAGCATAATTATTATACTTTAATACAGAAAACTTACTTTTTCTTCATTTTATAATTTTAGCGTCAGCGAAATTTTTTATTTAAGAAATAATTTTGGTTTTTAATTCATGTTGCTGAGAACGAAACGAAACGTCAAGATTGCGCGCCGCGCCAAAACAATAGCGTTGGGTTTGATTGTACTTTGTGTTTGAGACTTTTGAGAGTTAGCAAAACACAAAATAAATTCAAAAATTACCTAAAATGGATATTAGTAACATGACTTGTGTAAGTACCTATTCAAGTTTATAACATTTATCAAATAAAGAAGTCTTGGGTAGTATGGTCTGAATATCGTTTTGTGTTACAGAAAACAAAGAAGCCGATGACCAAGGATGAAGTGTCTCTGTTATTGGATTTAATTCAAAGTAAGCCGATAATCACGAGCAAGGAGACGAATGCTGCGTCTAATAAGCTGAAAGAAGAAGCGTGGCTTTCAATAACATCGCATTTTAATGCAAAAAATGGTCAAATTCCGCGGCATACAGACCAATTAAAGGCGAAGTGGGACAACTTAAAAAAAGCAGCACGGAAGAGGTGCCAACAAATACGGCTAAATAATTTTAAGGTAAGTAACATATCTATAATCTAAAGCAACTATTAGCTGGTTGTGTAAGTGTATGTGTGAACTTATAATGGCAAACCGAAAGCTATATAAGTAAGTACTTATTATAAATAATATAATTTTCCAACAGACAGGTGGTGGGAAACCTGATGTCATACCCCATGACGACATTTTGGAAAGAGTAGCAGGTCAGATGGGATCAACATGCACTGGATTTGAAGTGCCATTTGGTGGTGATGGAGTTAGTTTTATTGAAGAGGTGGTAATAGTTGATGGTGTTGGTATCAATGAGCATGCTTCCTCCCCTATACTAAATCCCAAAGCTGATGTAGTAGAACATTCAACATTCACTACACCAGAACCTAAATACATCTCGTTGCCAATAAGTGAAGGTATATATTTTTTAAGTTATTGTTTTAGTAGATAATATTTATATGGGTACTATGTGACGGTGTGTGTAGGACAGTTATCTGTACTAACTTGGTGCGGGTAGGTGTGGTGTAGGTATATCAATTTTGGTATTTGCTTGGTTGCATGTACAACTGTTCCCTATGCTAACATATCTAGCAGGGCAAGTAGGCCAATTTTCTTCCATTTATTTATCGAGAAGGCCCGTGTTTAGCAGTGGGACATGTTGTATGGGCTGCATTCATAAAACTTTAATTACTTATCTATGGCTGTAGCATACACATAAAAGGGGTCATTTGTTTATTTAGAAATTGAATTCAATAGGGCTGACTTACTGCACTTGCAACTATACACTAATGGTATATAAACTATTTTTATATTTTACAGCAAAAAAGAGAAAAGTAGATGGTTCAATGAAACCCAGAAGCTTATATGGAATGAGAGGCATGTCAAAAGAATTACAAACCAGCAAAGGTACCTACTTACTTCCTCAATTTCAATTATCTAAGCTTGAAACATATTTATAACTTTAAACTAATTGTACATTTTTTTTTTATTTACACAGAAAGAAAACAGAAATATGATGATGTGCGACGTGAACGAGACTTGGCAATAACTAGATATTATGAAGCTAAAAAAATAAAAATTGATTTAGAAATTGAAATTTTAAAAGCAGATCAGGCCAAGAAAGCCAGCCAGCATGTTAACTTAACACAACCTGAATGAATAAATATCATTTTTATAGTATTTAATTATTATTTAGATTTAAGTAAATAAAACATGTAATTTTTAAAAAGGGATTGATTTTATTTATAAAACAAATAATAAATATGCAAGTATTCTCACTAAATAATGTAATATAATGTTCAATTGTGCTCTTCTTCAACCAGTCTGTTGTTGAATTATTCCAAACTAAAAACAAACAATTTAATTAATTGATATAGAAACTTTCTTTTTTTGTTGTACTGCCATATATATTATTAATATGTCAGTAGATAATTTCAAAAACATTGTATACACACATAACACATACTTATTAAAATAGTTAACAATCAAACTTGCTCGTTCTGTATTGAGAACGTTTTCATGGTCATTGATAGTTGGATCTCTGTTTTCCAGGGGTTCGTCTGTATCCTCTGGTGATATCTCCACCTCAGGAGGAACGTCACTGATGCAGCGCATCCTGCATATATTGTGAAGTACAGCAGTTGCAATTATAACTGCATGTGCATTTAACAGGCTTAACCGCATAGTTAATGAAATTACTGGAAATCTTCTTTTCCAAACTCCAAAACACCTAGAACAAATAATAATTTGTGCACAATAAAAGAAAGATTCCACAGTAGCAATAGGATGAAGCTGCAGCTATGACAAAAACTTTAAAAATAAGTACCTTTCAATACAGTTTCTAGTTCTAATCTGAGCTTCATTGTACAGCACTTGTCCTCTGCCTTCTGGGTTTAGTAGAGGTGTTAAAAGGTATGATTTCAATGGGTATGCACTGTCTCCAAGTAACCACCTATTACCAAACATACCACTTTCACACTGAGCTAAATAAAAATAAAAGTATAATCATCATCTCAGCCCATAAATCTTACTGCTGCTGGGCGCAGGCCTCCTCCAGACCATTACTGGCCAATTATATAACACTGGTCAGACGGATTGGTATAGTAAATAAACAAACAATTATTGTATTTAATGGAACTCGTGCATTATCAATTAAAGTAATAAGTTGATGTTGGATTACCTCTTAATTCTGAATTATTGAAAATTGTTGCATCATGAGCTGAACCTGGCCAACGAGCCACTACATTCATCAATAATAAATTGGCATCACAAACAGCTTGCACATTGATGGAGAAGTATCCTTTGCGGTTTCTAAATTCCTCTCCTATCTGAGAATCTGAAACAGCAAAAGAACAACTAGTAGGTACCTAGTTATTGAAAATAATGAAACCAAAAATGTTCAATAATACTACTGTAAAGTATAGTATGCTATTACATGAATCCTCCTTTAAATGTGTTAAACTGATAAAGAATGAAGAGACTTGTTTAGGTAGGTACTGTGTTAACTTGTACAATAAGTACCTATTTATAAAAACACACAAAATACTCACTGGGAGATTGTATTTTAACATGTGTACCATCAATTGCTCCTAGGACACGCGGAAAACGAGCTATTTGATAGAATGCCTGGTCTGTGTCACTTCTAATTTTAATATAATTATTGTACAGCTGCGCTATTGCAAAACTAACATCGCGCACGATTCGACTAGCCGATGATTTTGAGACACCAGTGAAATCTGCAACTGACAGCAACATTGTGCCCAAAGCATAAAATCGTAATGCTAGTAGCAGTTGATGCAATGGAGTTATTCCATGATTTCTGAAACAAATAGGTACTCGTAGGTTAGATAGTTCGTTAAAATAAATACATACAAATGATCACCATTTATTTTGATGATTAATAATAAAAATACCTAGGGAGGTACTTACCTGGCTCCTGTTACTCGTAAATGAGGATGAATTTCGATCAGCAGCTGTTCGACAGCCGGCTTATCAAGCCGAAACCGCAGCTGAAACTCGTACGCATCTAAAATATTTATATGGTTCACTCTCTCTGTGTAAACTCTCCGAGTTACTTCTTCGTCGGAATCAGATCCTGAAGTCCAGTCCGACAACATATTTAACATTTCACTGTCACTTTCAGAACTCGACATTTTTAAAAATATTACAGTATTTGTAAAACCAACTTGAAAATAACCGACCGAAATCCAACGGTAGCAAAATGACGTACGGATGGTAACTGTGACAGCTCACTGACGTTTACATTTTTTTATAGGAACACCATAATGTAAGATCTTCATACAAATCGCTTACGGATCGTAGTTGGTAACCCTCCCATCCGTTAGTTACAAACCTTCGGTAGTTTGCCCTACGAGTCGTTTATTATAGGAACAGTTTGTGGTTACGGCTAGTTAAAAATGTTACTGTTCGTTATTAAAACGAGGCGTTTCATAGTTATAGGAACCGGGCATAATAGGAGCGGAGTAGCGACGTGAAATGTTGCAAAAACGGGGAAAATTTACGCATACGAAGTTGCGCGGGACAGCTAGTTACAAATAAAGGCACTACATATGAAAAGATCTGATTTGAAGAACGTGTATGTTCATGGCACTTGAGGCCTTTTGTTGAGAAACGTGTTTTTCGGCAATAATTCAATGACGGTATATCAAAAATACATGTCAAAAATAATTTTAGGTTTTTTTTAAAGACGACTCCCGCAGTAGTGTACGAGCCTTGTGTCACGGGGGACTTTACAAAAATACAAGTCACGGACACAAATTAAGAGGTATCTCTGTGACATTTTTCATATTTTTTGGTCACACAGTTCAAAATATAGGGTGGGGGGGGGGGGGGGGCAATTTATGCAAATTTCGAGGAGATTTTTTTAAAAATATTCACATAATCAAAAGCGGTTAATTTTTTTCAGCTTCTGTTACATGTAAAGCTACCCCTAAAAATATTTATTATTATTTAACTATCAAACTAAGTAGCGGCTTCTACGAAGAGACCTATGCACCAAATTTCATCAATATTTATTGTGTAGTCTTTGAGTAAAATGCATGTGACATATGAACTCTAAAAATCAGTATGTTATCGAAATATTTAGACCATTCTACGAATATTATAATGTAATCAACAGTGGAGTCTCAAACTTCTTTAACTTCCTCAATTAGTTATGTTAAAAACCAATGTCAGTTTAAAATTTTTAATAATGCACGAGAAGTTTTTTTTGTGCTATTTATTGCACCTTGAGGTCCAAATTAGCATGACAGTACCAGGGGGGTGTCACTCCGCAGTTTAAGTATATTCGGGCAGCGCGTCACTTGAAGGGGCTAATGCTAAAGCGGCGGCAGGTGGTCGTTCTTTTTTAATTCCTTAGGCCCATAAGGACTTAGTAATACTTAGTTAAAATAAAAATCCTTAATTAGTTGCTCAGAAATAATATTAAGAACAGGGTAGTATAATGTTTACAAAAGAATATCTACACCTGTGGAAATCGAACACACGACAGACGGAATTTTTATGTTTATAATGCTAAATGTACGTTTGTAATGCTTAATCTACTTATTTATCTTAAAACTAATAAATTAACTTGGTGTAAAAACTTATCAATCCCGTGCAGCCTTCTCAGCTCGGTCATAAAACTGTGGCGCGCAAAGAAAATTCACGGTTCGGTCGCGGTTATAAGTTTCAATTTAGCTTGAAGGCGGCGAGTCTAGGTATATTTTTATACCTAAACCTGACTTTTGTTAGGGAGTGAACCTTCTGTACGTAGTACTATTACTTATTCTGTACCAGTATGTACACACTATGCCAGTATTAGTTGAACGACAAAGAAATCCTTACCATTAGTTCCCTGAACTTCTTGGTTTCAAAGACGTCCTCATCTCCAATAAAGAATCCTTTCTGTTTGTCAGACTTGCCCTTGTCGATCTCCTCGTCGTACTTGGCGAGCACAGGCCGCTGGTAGCCCAGCGCCGCTGCCTCGAGGTCTGCTTCGTCGTCGTACGCGCGATACCCTGCCTTGGCTTTCTTTGCCTCTAACAGATTCTGAAATATTAATGGACGAAATTATAGCAGACTACACATTTTTTCGAAATAAGCTTGCATTGTAATATTTCACAATCTTTAAAAAACAATAATAATTAATCGAAATGCAAACCTTTTTAGTTCGTTCCTCATCTACTATGTTCACATTGACCAGGACATCTTCATTATCTTCAGCTAGAACATCTTTGTCAGCTAAAGTCAGCACTACTTCGCGTTCATCACCAATCTATTGTACAAAATATACACAATTAGTGACTTAAATGGTTTCAAGCCTGTCAATTTTATTTATATATTCTTTGTAGTAATACTTACAGCATCCAGGTCGTGTGCTACTCTCAGCCCTTTGAGTTGGTTGGTGGTATATCGAGCTTGTTTATCAGCTTGCTCCTCCTCAGCCACGAGTGCAGATACTCCAAATACCTCATCCATCTCGTCTAACATAGCCGCCTATATGTACACATAAAATACAATATATCAAATTTAGAATAAAGGATAGTTATGGACATTATAATATCACCAATGAGAAACAGAATATAGCCAAATAATTGGCCATTCATTAATTTTTTTTATACAACTTCTCACCCTTTTAGCAGCTTGTCGTTTTTGTATTTCAATATCGCGCGATTTCTTAACCCAGGCAGACGCGTCTTCCTCATCGGATTCTTCAGCTAGTAATCTGGTTTGTAATCTGTAGTAGAAATCATAATATTGTTAGAATTATAAAATTACAGATATCCTTATTTCCAACTAAATAGTTGTTTCAGAACCATTTACGCAACGTAATTTAATCACTTATAATTTAAATGTATAATCTACTGGAGACAGATTTTAAATATTACTAACTAGCGGCCCGCTCCGGCTTCGCACGGGTATAAAATATATGGATGTTATTATACATATAAACCTTCCTCTTCAATCACTCTATCTATTAAAAAAAACCGCATCGAAATCCGTTGCGTAGTTTTAAAGATTTAAGCATACATAGGGATATAGGGACAGAGAAAGCGACTTTGTTTTATAATAAGTATGCCAATCATTCACTTAGTATATATCAACATATCAAACCTAGTGAAACCTTCCTGTATTTGAGGTATACAATATCAGGGCATGTTTTTCTTTTTAAGGACACTGAACTATGAGATAAATAAAAAATAATGATGGAAGTATATTCTCGGCACATGTACTTACTTTTGTTCAATCTTCCTTTTCTCCTTTCGTAACTCGAGTTTCTCTTTGATTTTCTCAGACTTCTTCTGTGCTGCGATGTTGGCAGCCGGCTTGTGATAAAATTCGCCCAAATCATCTTTGATCTTGCCATCCTCTGTGCACAAATTGGCACAATTTAAAAAACAGTTTATTTTACTATGACAATGGCACAGTGGAACTATGTACGACTGCGGCTCAAGAGGTTGTTGATCGTCACACAAGTGACTACTTCTTGTGATTCACAAATTGTTGTTTTAAGTCTGGGATTCTGGGTGGACATTACTCTTGCACAGAAGTCATATGCAATCATATGACTTCTGTGCAAGAGTAATGATCTGCTTTGCTATCTCTCTTTATAGCAACAAAGAGAGATAGACAAAGAGAGCAAAGCAGACTATTCTTTATGCAGATAGCAGAAAAATAAAATATTAACTGTTACTAAATATAAGTTCAATAATAATAACAGGATGGACATGGCGAAACCATTCTGTTTTGCCATTTAGGCTATGGAACACTAAACATGAGAATTATACAAACCGGCAGGTTTCTCTGAGAACTCCAGAGGCTTGAGACCTAGCTTTATTCTAAGTTTATTGGTTTCTTCTATGGACAGGCTTTCCTGTGCTGCGCCGCCCGACGACGGCCCGACCGAGCTGGCACGCTCGACCGTACGAACTTCACTCTCTGAACTCCTCTCCCTCTCCTTGCTGCAAAAGTTATTTTTTTTTTTTTTTTTAGAAGATAACTAGCAATGTGGGATTGCGTACCACATTACTAGCAATCTTGTAAACCCCTCCAGCTAAGCTTAAAGGCTTGTGTTAGGAGTGAGTTCACGTCGGTAGTATAATGGGTAGGATTCGAACCCGAGACCTCACGATTGCGAGACCGATGGCTTAGCCATTAAGCTACCGCCGCTTTTTAATATATTACTCATTAACTATGGCTACTCCATAGAAGTAGTAGAAAGACGATAGAAGAGGTTTATGACTAAAAGAAAGGGAACAAAGATAGAGTCATGGTTGTGCATATTGTTTATATCCATTGTTTACTGCTTGAATAAACAGGCTATTTGGTGTAGGTCTGGTGGTTTCTCGAGGAACAAAACATCAAATTGTCAGTATAGTATAGTCTAGGCGCGCACTAGGCCGCCTGGCTACGGTAGCAGGTTGAACATATGACGGTGTATGAAAGCCTGTTCCTTAATTTACCTGTAACTATCTCTTCCATTATCTTTGTGAGATCTGTGATGTTCTCTTGCACGTCTGTCTCGCTCTTCACTGCTAGTTCTGGTTATAGTGGCACTTGTTCCTGATGCAGCTGATTTCTCCTTTTGCAGATGTGAGTCTACAGGCACCTCCTCAACTGCAACAATGAAGACGACATTTGTTTATCACCAACAAAACTTTAAAAGGAGATGGGCCTGATAATATTAAAAATATTGTGCAGCTGCTAACATCAACATAGCAGCTGCAGGCTGAAGGAGTTTCACAATACTTTTACACTTAAAAGTAACAAATTGGAGTAGTTCCTAGGTGTATGTTGAACAGTTGAAGATATAGATACAACAATAATGAGACTATCATGTAAAACAAACAAACAAAACAACTTAAAACAAAACAACCATTAGAGATGTTCAAATAATGTCTGAGATTAAGATGTCACATTATCTGTACTAAAATTTATCTGATCATTCTGAGAATTTAATGGCACTCATATGTGTCATATAAATATTGTATGTATTTTTTAAAACCTTCAGGCAGCTTATGAGAATGTTAACAATGACTTGTTAGAAGAATACATGCTTCCATTTATTTGTTTATTTTTGTTTTGATATTTTCCTACAACAGAAAATATTACTTTTTTCCAAATTTTGAACAGGTATACTGCCAATGTGGGGACTGTGAGATATGCCATTTATTTTTTCTATAAATGCTCATAACTAAACAGTAACAGGTGGAACTTTGAAATAGATAATTTACAAGAACAATAAGAAAGGATATTTGTAAGTCCACTTTTAAAGGGGTCTTCTTACCTCAATATAGGTGAAGTTATGATGTTGTTCATGTTATGAAATTACTTGATTGAGTCTTGAATGTAAATAATTTTGTTTGTTTTATTTTAAATGATGACTGCAGCAATTTGGGCTAGCTGCTGGCACTCTGGGAGTGCCTCGGGTGGCTGGTTTGACAGATATGATAAGTTACAACATGTACAATGTTCCAATCAGGAGGCTAAGTGCAGTTTCAACTATACACCCAGGTAAAATGACCTAACTAAGTACAAAACAATTATATCATCATCTTTCAAACTATGCCAAAGACTGTCAGAAAGACTATTATAAATTGTGTGTATGAAAATTACAAGTTGTATATTGTTGTTGTACCTAAATATTCATTGTACATTAAATATAATGTTATCTTGCTCCTAATAATATAATAATAGTGGCGTAAACACAAAAAAAAAAACATAATATGATAAATTCAATAAGAGATATGAAAATAAGTTATATGTGAAAATAGGTTATATATATAATTCCTAGAGATTTGTTGCCCTATGCTGCATGCAAGAAATTAATTGTCCTTGCAATTAAAAAAAAAATGTTGCTGTGAGCTCATTATTGTCCATAGTAGTAGTAGCGCAGAAATCTATGCCTTCAAAAATGTTATAATTTTCTATACAAAATTCTATCAACCTTTTCTAGAAGTTTCTGTTGGTTGTTCATTTTGAAATCTTATTTAACATCTGCTTTCCATATATGTTCATGTGTAGTAAAACTCTGATGTAGATACCATACATGCAGCTGTGAAAATTTTAGCTTCATTGACTGTTGTAGTTCTTTGATACTACATAGTCCGCACTGCTGGTCTCCAGGCTACCATACGATACCTACCTTATGGTCGCAGCACGCAGGACGCGGTGGCAGAACTCGAGAGCCACCGAGTCTGAAATAATGTGCAAAAAATGCCATTATTTTGTCAAATGAGAATTCCGCCAACACCGTTCATAATTTCCATTCCATTTGTAATATAAATAGTGTGTAATTATGTAAATTAAGAGATCATCAAATTAAAAACTTAATTGCGTCTATATTACAGTACAACAGAAAATTGTTGTTGGAAACTATGATCAGCATCGGGCGTAATTTAATTTGAATTATCTAAATTCAACTAACCGTCTGGGGAGCGGTCTCGCTTGCGATCTTTATGTTTGCGATGCCTTTTGCGCTCCCGGTCTTCGTTTTCCAGAGGCGACCGAGATCTACTCCTGTGCTTCTTCTTTTTAGACTCTTTCTTATGTTTTTTAGATCCCATTGTTTGTTTACTTTATGAATACACTGATAATTGTGTCGTTTACAGACAATCAGATTCCAAAATTAGCACGTTGCGTGATCAATACCAATACAATCCTTCGCAATAAAAATAAAACGCCATTTTGAATGATTTATGGAATGAAGTGTTCTTCTTCTTCTTCTTCGTGACAATTTCTTTGGTGGCAATACAGACATCACTACATAGTAAACAAAGTCTCTTTCCTGTCCCTATAACCCTATGTATGCTTAAATCTTTAAAACTATGCAACGGATTTTGATGCGGTTTTTTTAACAGATAGAGTGATTGAAGAGGAAGGTTTATATGTATAATAACATCCATATATTTGATACCCGTGCGAAGCCGGAGCGGGCCGCTAGTTAAAGATAAACATTGACAGTGACACACATTTCACTAATTGCACACCCCGCCGTGTTCGGAAAGTGTCACAGACCCATAATCCAGCAAAATTTATTTCCATTTTAGGATTTGAATTATACAGAGCCGTTTTTAAGACACACTAATGTTATCATTGAAACACATACACATTCCCTTATAATGCTCTTAAAATCTGTTTAAATTCAGATAGATACTGAAAGGAGTCAACATTTTGCTGGGGTAACGCACAGATTCGCACTTCAGGGCGAAAGATTAAACTGTGAAAATCGAGCACATATCATGCTAGTGTTCTGATAAAATGTGTGACTAGAACATATGGCACAGTTACATCCAGTTGCTAGTAATATAATTATTCATATAAAACTGGCAAATTAATTATTGTTCAATTAACTTAATGAGACAGTTAATCGATTCAGATGTCGGTCTGGCTTATAGTTACGTTGGGTAGTTCAGTGCCCTAGACATCCAGTATATCGTTTATGGGTGGTTCCCAATAATTATTTTTATGTCATGACGTCATAGGACAAAATAACACAATTTTTCTATGATCTTAGGATGTGATGTTCCATAATCAAATGTGAAATCATAGTATTTTATTTATATTTAGGTCTTGCTTTTGGATAGTCAGGTCAAATCTAGGTTTTGACTTAAGTAGGTAGGATTCATAAGATCTATGACGATCCGGAAATGTACCTAATTTGGATGAGCGATTGATGAAACGGGTTTTAGGTAGATACCTAAAATCCATTTCAGCCAGATGGCCTGAATCTATTATCCGGCCGTATACAGAATAACAAACGGCTATCTGGCAGGATACCGAATTGAAAAATATATATATGGTTTAGTTTAGCAAGTAGGTACTCGTAAAGTATTATTGTTCTGCAAGTAGGTACCTAAATAAATAAAGTAAGTACCACGGACACACAGACCCGGCGCTTGCGGTAGGCCTTACTTTGTATATAATGTTTCCTAGGGGGCATTATATGCTTTGTGTGGCCTGTCGCGAGTATAGCTCTCTTCCAAAGCTACCGGGCGGGTGAGCAGGTTGCAAAAATACCCTTTTCCCAAATCCCATCCCTAAGCTAGTCATCGCTAGCCCACCTCTTAATCCCCTTACTGAGGAAGAGTGCGTTAGTCCCTCCTCAGCTATGTCCCTTGGAGATATCTTCGAGGAGCATACAACCTTCCAGCTAACCGCAGGCGAACAAATCCCTGCGGTGAACTTGGAGCAACACACAGCAGTGGCGGGACCAAGTAGTTCTACCACCCAACAGTCCAGCAACACATCGGGTAGCGATACTCGCAGTGGTGCAGGAAAACAGCCTGGTAAGAGGCTCACTGGAGCGGCCAAGAGGAGGCTCGCTTGGTGGATGAAGCATGGGAAAAGCTTCGAAGAGGCCAAATCCCTAAGCTCCACTCCACTGAGGGATGTTCCCGAATATCTGGCTCCACAGGAAAATGATAAGCCGAAACCGGAGAAGAGGTCTAGGCAGGAACAGAGCGCCTCATCGCAAGAGAAGCCGGTCAAGGTAGCTAGGGCTGAAGGGCCCACGCAACCCAAACCGACCTTCAGCGAGGTGGTGGGTGCCGTTCGTGTTGGGATCATTGACGCTGTAGGGCCGATGTACCAGCAAAAGATCGAGGAGCTGCAGGCGAAAATAACGGAGCTCATGGATGAGGAGGAACGCGGCAACGCGCCCCGCATCGAGGGCTGGTCGGTCAGAGCCGGTGGGCTACTCCTAGCCTGTGCTAATGAGGCCGCCCGGGGGTGGATCTTTAAGCACATGAGTGGCTTCGTTCCATGGGAGTTCGTCGTCTGTCAGTTCTTGACGAGCATAAGCTCCCCAAACCCAGGATAGGAGTCACCTGGATACCGGATACGAACGTCGAGCGCCTTCGAGCGCACAATGCTACTTCGGACTTCGACTCGTGGAGGGTGATGCACAAAAGACCGGAGGAAAAAGGTCAAACAGTGACCTTCTCTTTTGACGAGGCGTCAATGGGACCCCTGGAGGACAGCAACTTTAAGCTGTATTTTGGCCGATCCTCCTGAGAGTCAAGCCCAGGACAGGCGCTACGAGCGGAACAGGGGCGGAGGCGGGACCCTCTGCCGTGAGTCAGAGGGAGCGGGAAACTGCCCCTCCGGAACCTCGCGGCATTGAGACCCACCAACCCAACACTCCAGCAACCACTGCAGCAGGTAATGTAATCTTAGGTAGGGAGGTAGGCGGTGTCATTGCCACTATCACCCAAACAACGAATACACAAAACCTACGACAGAATAATAAAAAGTCGACTGCTCGGGCGATTAATATTGCAGGACCAAGCAGAAGCATCGCTGTAAGGCCACCTAGCCGGGCTAATAACCCACCTAGGGGGGCCAGGACAGGACGCGGATCAAGAGGCGGGCCGACGAGGAAGCCAACACACCCGCAGCCCGGAGGAGGCCCACGTCAGAACCTACTAAATCCGCCCCGTACCTAGTAGGAAAAAAAAAAAAAAAGTTCAAAGTCATTCAAGTAAACTTGAGGCATGCGAAAGCAGCAACCGCCGTCCTCAACAGACGCTTCCTAGAAGAAAAACTTGACATGGCTCTGATCCAAGAACCGTGGATCCATGGTAACACGGTTATGGGTCTTAATTCCGCTGGTAATCTACTATACAACACCGACGGGAGAAGACCCAGGGCATGCATGCTTTTCAAGAAGAGCGTGAAATTCTTACGATTCCATCGCTGTGTGTGGACGACTACGTTGTCGCATATGTGCAACTATCAGGAGGAGGCACGAAGATACTAGCCTGCTCAGCCTACTTGCCTGGAGAAGGATCAAATCCTACAGAATCCCTAGCAAATATCGTAACTCACAGTCAGGAGCAAGGAAAACAACTATTAGTGGGCTGTGACTGCAACGCCCACCACACAAGTTGGGGAAGCACTGACACAAACACCCGAGGTGAGATACTTTTTGATTTCTTAATCTCTAATAACCTTTCTGTTCTTAACCGGGGTAACGCCCCAACATTTGTCAACAGCTTGCGCCAAGAGGTATTAGATATAACTTTTTGCACGGATAGCTTCCAACACCGTGTAAAAAATTGGCACGTTTCTAGTGAGGCGTCCATGTCTGACCACAGACACATAAATATGAATGTGAATATTGCCAACAAAGGCGAGACACTTACCTATAGGGATCGGAAAGCTACAGACTGGAATGGCTACAGGAAATCTCTTAAGGAAGTTATCAAAACAACTGATGGAAGCATCAAATTCCTGGATCAGATAGAGTTGTCAGTGGGACGGTTGGAGGAAGGCATACAGACGGCATTTCATCGAAACTGTCCACTGAAGACTTCGGTGACCAAAAGGGATGTTCCATGGTGGAACAAAAGTCTAGAGCGTCTCAGGCGTCAGACTCGGACCCTGTTTAACAGAGCAATGAGAGACAAAAATTGGGACGCCTACAGACAGTCACTTACAAAGTTCAACAAAGAACTAAGGAAGGCCAAGAGGAAATCCTAGAACAAATTCTGCGAGGAAATAAAAAACACCTCACAGGCATCCAGAATTCACAAAATCATCTCCAAGTCCCCTCACACACATGTAGGGTTACTCAGGAGACCAGATGGGACATATACTGGCTCAGTAGAAGAAACACTCAGGCTATTAGCTCAAGTACACTTCCCGAACAGTATCCCAATAGACGGAGGGGAGGATAACACAGGTCATGCTTGCGGTTACTGCAGACCCAGAGTGGAAAACTGGCGAATGGCCTCCCCTCTATTCAGACCCGACCGGATCGCATGGGCAATCAACAGTTTTAAGCCCTATAAAACCGGCGGGAAGGATAACATTTTTTCAGCCCTGCTACAGCAAGGGCTAGCAGTTATCCTACCAGCGCTAATTAAAATCTTCAGGGCTAGCTTTGCCTGGGGATACATACCAAAAGCGTGGACTAATGTCAAAGTCACGTTCATACCCAAAGGGGGAGACAGAGACAAGTCCCAACCAAAATCATACAGACCGATAAGTCTTACTTCCTTCATGTTGAAGACCATGGAGAAGGTAATCAATCTGGAAGGCACATCAGGGAAAACTACCTGATTAACAGACCCTTGCATATAAGGCAGCATGCATATCAGAAAGGTAAATCAACAGAATCCGCTCTAATGGATCTGGTGGACCTTATCGCACATGCAGTTGAAGAGAACGAAATAGCCCTATATGCATTTCTTGACATAGAGGGCGCCTTTGACAACACAAACACACAAACTATACTCAACAGTTTGGAAAATAGATGCATTGATAAAACAACCACAAGTTGGGTAAACTCAATGCTTTGCAACAGAATTGCGTCAACCTCCCTACTAAATACGACCATAAAAGTAAAACTCAAGACAGGTTGCCCTCAAGGAGGCGTCCTATCACCTTTACTTTGGTCACTGGTGGCTGACAACCTGCTGACCGTGCTAAATGATGCCGGCTTCTACACACAAGGCTACGCTGATGATTTGGTAATAGGCATCATTGGTAAATGCCAAACAACCATCTCCAATCTTATGCAACAAGCCTTTAGTATAATTGAAAATTGGTGCCTTACAACCCAATTATCGGTTAATGCGTCCAAGACGGTTGTCATTCCTTTTACTAAAAAAAAGGTTACTCGACAACTTAATACCGCCAACACTTTTTAGTGAAAGAGTCGAATTCTCCAAGGAAGTCAAGTATCTGGGCATAATACTTGACCAAAAACTTACTTGGAACCCTCAGATTAAACATATAATCAGGAAAGCTAAAATAGCTATGGGTACCTCCTGCAGATTAGTCGGTGTAAAATGGGGCTTAAAGCCTAAGGTAACTCTATGGTTATACACGACCATTGTAGGACCTATGGTGACGTATGCATGCGTCGTATGGCACAGGAAGACCGACCAAGTCACATGCAAGGAGGCACTCACCAGCCTTCAAAGGATTGCCACCACGATGACCACAGGAGCACTTTCCTCTACTCCAACTGCGGCCCTCGAAGCACTGCTCAGCCTGAATCGTCTGCACGTGCAGGTGCAAATGGAAGCCAGGGCAGCGATGGTTAGAGCTAAAAATGCAGGTAGGACAAAGTGGAGATCACTGGTAATGAATACCCTGCACAACGACATCATAGAAGACAGAATGATGGCAATGCCATCTGATGTCATGCTATACGAATACAGCTTTGACAAGCTATTTAAAACCACCATTCCGGATCGATCGGAATGGGAAAAGAAAATACCTGGTAAGTACAATTTCCACGATATCATCTGGTTCACAGATGGTTCGAAAAAGGATGGACTTGCAGGGGCCGGATTCCACGGTAGACAACCGAAGGTTAAGAGATCCTGCAACCTCGGTCAACATGCCACCGTTTTCCAAGCAGAGCTCTACGCAATCCTGGGCTGCGCCCAGGAGAGCCTGCAAAAAGACTATAAAAATAAAGCAATATCCATCTTTACTGATAGCCAAGCAGCTATTCTAGCTCTAGGCTCACAAAAGATGGATTCTAAACTCGTAAAAGAGTGTGTCCAAACCTTAAACAAACTAGGTGAAACCAATAAAGTAACGCTAAGTTGGGTACCTGGACACCGTGGCATCGCAGGAAATGAGTTAGCCGACGAGCTAGCCAGAATGGCGGCAGAGGGGATGGCGTGGGGACCTGAACCCTTTTGCGGTATACCCAAATGCTCCATTACTAACTCGCTCAAAGGATGGGGGCTAACCCAAAACATCAAGCTCTGGTCAAAGTCACCAGGCCAAGAGCACTCCAAAGCACTCCTAGTGGGCTTCAACGCAAAGTTCACTAAAGAGGCGCTCTCTATGAGTAAGAATCAAATCAGAATTCTTACTAGAACCCTAACTGGGCACTGCAGACTAAACAAACACATGCACAAGATGCGTCTCACCGATACTAATGTTTGCAGATTCTGCCATAAGGATGAAGAAACACCTATACATATCCTCTGTGGCTGCGAGGCAACTCATCACACCAGAAGCCAGCACCTTGGAGGGCACTTAATCACACCTGACGACGTTAAGGCCACTCCACCAAGAAACATAGTCGACTACATGGTCAGACTAAACCTTGGAGATGTCCTTTAAGGAAGAAAGAGGCGTCACAATAGATCTTTTAGGTCGCAGCGACTTCCGGGCTATATATCCCGGCCTCTATCCAGATACAATACCACGGACATGTCTGTGGTATTTTCTTTATTTAATCACTTATCAAATTGAATCAGTAATCACAAAACTTTCAATTAACTCAGAAAATTAGTATTCGTACTACATACTAAGGGCAAATTGAAATAGGTAAATGAATACTATTATTCCTACATTGAAAAGTAACAGGCGGTTTTGCTTGTCGTATTAAAAAAGGCCAGCTTTAGAAAAATAAAGCATTCGTTGTACACACACAGGGCGCTGAAAGATAGATTTTGCCAAACTTTGATAAATTTGGATAGTATTAGCTGTCCACCAAATATAAGGCTCACGATCGCGAGCAATACGCATTGACTTTTTAAATAAATCAATCCAAATTCAAACGGCTATGTTCCGCCGGATTTCCGGCTATCCAGCTAGAAGTTTGGCGGAATATCCCGCATCCGGCCAAACAGCTATCCGTTTCATATGTAATTACTTATGAAACGGATATTAAACACTGTAAAACATGATGATAAACAAACAAAAACACAAAGTTTTATAATATTTTATTACATTTACAAATCAACTTATGATAATTTACGATCCCCTTGATATGACTTTATTAACACACTAGCAACTAAAACAAGACGAGAATAAGCATCATCACATTCTATTGCAGCACGAATTTATTGTCGATTAACTTATAATCGGAAATGTTACGACGGCAATGTTACCAGAGCATTGACAGTAAATGCAAAATAAATAATAGCCTTCGATCAACAATGTATTGTTAATCGAAGACTATAATAAGAAGATAATGATCGACCATTTTCATTATCAGAATACAAATTTACACAGGAGATTTTATATTTGCTTTTTAATCATTGTGTTATCGAAGAATCATTAGATTATATTTACATGATCACACATAAAAACGATTCACAGTAAAGAATATCAGACAGGATCAGTTCAGTTTAACATACTTTCGAAATACAAACATAGAAGGTAATTAATGTAAACCTTTCTAAAACGCCTTTTGCATTTTCCGCATAGTCGTTGTTATTTCACATGTTTTGGTCCCGATGTAGCATACTATGTAGATGAGTTATAATCATATCAAGATAGGCAAGATCTCACAGCTTAGAATACACACGTATTATCAATTATTTTTAGCTGCCTTTAAAGAAAGCGCTCCATTATTCAACAAGAAACAGGATAGGAAGAATGAACGGATAATACATTTCAACAAATAAGCATAGGCCATAAATAATAATAGTAATAACCCATTTAAGTAGAACTGAGCAACAGGAATGTACACATACAAAAATATAAGTATTTTTAAGTATATAGTTATATATGTATTTACAAAATACTAAGATATGCATAATTGATTCTTATATAAATCTTTTAATTACGTAGAAATGTACGAGTAGTAGTACGATTTTGGTATTTATAATTTCATTTAGCGCTTTGGTATTAATCATAATAAGCTAAGTGTTGTATTTTATCTAATCATTGATAGAACAACTAATTAAAGGTTTACATGAATAGAGATATGTTCATGAGATACAGTTATTGAACAAAACAGTTTTAAAAATGTAAATTATTATAAACATACAAAAAACACTAGCTTTAAAATTGTCTGGCGATATTTGACAAATCATGTGTCTGCCTAATTTATGATATGTAATTATCTTTTTTTATGACGCTTTAAAATTGATATTTTATCGTTACAGGATCGTCGTTCATTAGGTGCACGTGCGCTCTGACAATATACGTAAACAATATAAACCTACAACGCGTAACATAAAGATATGATCAAATTGAAGGAATCTTACATACACACGATAATGAGTGGATACGAGATGTTGATATATCTCGCTTATTTATTATTTAAAATATCGATACATGTTGCTCATTCTATCAAGTACAAAATGCTTTATTATATTTACATTACTACAGTGGTACTGCATCTTCCGTTAATGACAACACCCAAACCATATACCACTATGTTAAAAGCACCTTTCTGTAACACGTTGTTTATGCGAATCGAAAGTTAATAACATGTTACATGACACTGTGTAATGTTTGTCAGTACCTACCTTTACACACGATTTCTAATTATCAAATAATCATTCAAAAATATTGCTTTTTTTTAGTTTAATTAATGGCAATCTAGCCTATTTGAAGGCTAATTTCTACCAGGGTCAAGTATTTATTGTAACAACACTATATCTGCACGTACTATGCGTTTCAAATGAGAAGATAATCGCGATCGCGTCAACTTCACTCTGTACTTGTCAAAATTGTACCGCTAGCAACAAAAACTCCCAAGTCGGGTAAAGTACGTATGTGTATTATGGTAATGGTACGGACGTAATATTTATTTTCTTTGGACTATGTAGGTACCTTCCTAACATTTTTCTTTATTATAATATTATTAGTATTCTTTATTATTCAATAAACACGAAACAGAAATAAGTAAACAGGCCAAATATAAGAATATTCTACACTTTAGTGGGCTTTCAGTCAGACGTAATATTTTTTTTTACCTAAAACATAATAAATAGTAAAATACAGTGCTTATAAATAGTTCATTAGAGTAGGTA
Organism: Herminia tarsipennalis; assembly: GCA_945859575.2. NCBI lineage: Eukaryota > Metazoa > Arthropoda > Insecta > Lepidoptera > Erebidae > Herminia > Herminia tarsipennalis. The sequence continues at coordinate 21,679,698 of OX243834.2, read as the reverse complement.
GGTACTTCTGTGTAATACTAATGACACCTTTTTACAAATCATTTTATTGCTGACCTTACGTTACACAATGAAGTTGCAGTCGCGTATTGCGAAACAAAATATCATCATGACAGTTATCTCTTTTGAAACGCATAGTACATAAAGTATTTAGTAAGTAAACGCGGAGCTGTAAAAAAAATAACAGGTCAGTCTGCCGCCATTTTACCTGTCTAATTTTTTTTAATTGGCGATCTTAATATTTTCGCCAATGACCAGACGAGACTAGGTTGTCACCTAATAATAGATTTGACCGCTGTATGATTTCTGTTTTGACATGTAATTCAGAAATCAGATAATCACGTTGAAAACAATAAGTATTTTTACAAGTAAAATACCAATATAATAATATTAATATCTAAAATAAATTCGTAATGTCTTTACATTATTTGATTAGAAAAATATGTACTTATTACAATTATATTGCTTCGATTTACTTTATAGTATAAATAGTTTATTGCTTTCTTTTAATATATGTTAAAGTATAAGAAATCTTATAATTTGTAAATATTTGGCACGTGGCTGATCAAACTACTACATAAAGTTCTATTTAAGTTTAGGCAAGGTTTTAAGTTCAACTTAAACCATACATACTAATGCTAACATTAATAACCGACAATCTTTCGACTCTTGTGTACAAACATCGTTAAATTAACATAGAAGCATGAGTAAATGAACAAAAGTGGGATCCAGTAGTAGTAGAAAAGTTCGTAGACTCCCATTTCCGTAAGAGAACAACTTAACATTAGATCAATAATTGTTTAATTCTTTGTATATTATGGTTAGAAAAAATATATATTGATACATTTTCTATTTAATTTACAACGCCTATAGGTATAATAAATTACCTATTAAGTTCAGTGTCCAAAATTTTCACTTATATTACAGAGCTTTCACACTGAAATACAATTCTTAAGTTCATTAAACTTATTAGTTTAAGGAACTGTAAACTGTAACATATACAACATAATCTGTTTGTAGGAGATTATAGGAACAGTCTTTAATGTAATCAGTAATCACTCACATAATTAAAGCTAGCAATGTCTGTGAGGAGACCTAGGGCTTAACATATACAGAAGTACAGAAGGTCCTAACAACGAGAGAAAGTAGGCCAACGTACAGATAGACGCCTACTTGCACATCTTGGTCAAATTTTAACAGAGACATGTTGTTGATTTTTTGTACAGTTGCCGCAATATAAGTTGGCCGGACTAAACTTAGCGACAAGTGGCTGCGCAGATGCATTTTCGGAAGTACCACGAAGCGGGGGCGAAGCGGTAACTAAACTGAGAGAATTAGAGATGCGATTTATTCGCATTCATAACATAAATTGTTTTTCGAACTCATAAAAGTTTTATAGCTTTTCAAATGAATCTTGTGTTTGCATGCCTATAATAAGGTAGATTGTACAGGAATCAACAATATGTCAACACCATTTTATGTACTCTATGCAAATAAAGTTATTATTATTATTCTATTTTTTTATATTTTTGAATTGAATTTTTGTTAGTATGTTCAATGGAACAAAATGAATCGTTTTCGTAAGTAATTTTAGGATCGCATCTCGAAAGTGACGTTAAGTTATTGAAGTAAGTTGAAGCTCGCCAAGTGAAACAGCGACAACTGTAGCCAGGGCAGCCTGCATGCTGTCGGTCCACGGTGCAGTGGGCTGCCTCAGAAGAGCGCGTGTGCGGGCAGGATGCGCACGGGCTGCGGCCGCGCGCCCGCGCTCTCCCACGCCACCACCACGCCCGACGAGTAGCAGCCGAACAGCAGCGAGGAGTCGCTGCTGTACGTCAAACTGTACAACAACATATTATTTATTATATCAGCTCACTTGTATACTATTGCATTAAATTAAAAGGAAAACTGTCACAGCTAACTAGGCTTTACAAGTTTACGAGTAACAGCTGATCAAATGAAAAGTAACAAAATTTTCGTACAAATTCTATATGATGTATGAAACAAAAACATCAGAAAACTCACTTCTTAAGCCAAATTATTCGGATGGGGAGAGATACGGAGGGGTAATACGGAACTCGAATATAATACGAATGCACTTGTCCGGTTTTGTTTACATAATGCTAACTACCGAGTAATTTTATTGAAAATACTAAGCTATAGTTGTCATTTTTAATTGGTTTGTTGTGTTTTATGTATCAATTTATTAGAGTTTTATATCTAATGTCTCTTTTTAATATAAAGTGAACGTTCTATACACATTTTTCCAATAATAAATAAACAGGATACACACATATTAGGCGATTAAATGATTGATTATAACGCATGAATGTTTAGATCGCATGTTTGAACGTTACCTGAGCAGAGGCGTCCGTGTGTCAGGCGGCGGTATGTAGAGCAGAGGCCGCAGGTCCCACGAGGAGTACAGGCGCACGCCGCCCGAGGCCAGGCCGGCCGCCACGCAGTTGACGCTCACACCTTCCGCCGCGTTCGAGTAGCACACGCATGTCACCTGCTCCTGCACCTTCACGCTCCCTGGACACAATTGTTTTGTATAACCAATTATTAAGGAGGGAACCTATCAGTCACCCTCGATCTGTGGATCAACACGATTGAATAACAGCTTGCAATATACAGCTTCACAGAGTGCAACTGAAGTTTCCTGTAAGTACCTGTCACTACCCTGACTAACCCCCTAACCTAAGCCACTTTGCGCTTATTACAAATATGCCACCATAAAATTACGTACTTAACTATTTAGACACAAACTTATCTAGGTGCAAAACATTTTGTTCTACCGAAAAGAAACGAAATATCATTATTATATGTAGTAAGTACTTATTACGTAGGTACTACCTACCTATATTAAAATATACCTACAGTCCAACATACACATAATTGTGGCAATATTGCTTAGATCCGTAATCTCCAAAAGATTTCTGCCTAATAGGTACCTACTTCGTGGTCAATTTTATAAAATACATAGCATACCTATGTATTTTATTATTAAAATTTTGGTACCTAAATCTAAATTTTGCATAAATTAACAACACAATACAAACTTGAATAAGTTTTAAATATAAGCCAGAATTGTGAATCCTCAATAATGTCAATAAATATACCATTGGAATTAATCATCATTCTGTACGAACGAATATTCGACTTTATTTTGTCCCGCGCTTCGACGCACTATGAATGTACAGGTAAATTAGCTTGAAGAAATTTTTGCGTTTGTAGTAGTGTATGGTCAGCAAATAAAAAAAACAACATTTTATTTTTAGTTTTTATTGTTTTAAAGGTAATATACGTTTGTGGCTGGAGCACACCAAATGCGTGCACGTCTACGCATACGCACTACGTACTAATACGGTCGTGAAAATGTGTATCCACCGCATTGTAATCTATGGAACTGTATGAGGCAGACAAGCCAGTTCCAAACATTACAAGCATTGAATGCCGGTTTTCACTTCAGTGAAGACGTGTATGAATTAGGTGTTCTCCGGCCATAAATGTTTTATTCTAATAATTCATCAACCCCAGGCATATCACAATCATCCCCATCCTCGCTTTCATCAGATGAATTATTTAAATTAATTATGATTCGTTCTGATATTGTGTCTAAAGCTGCGTCTCTACCCTGATATTTGCTTTCCTCCTCAATAGCATGCAAACAAACTTTTCTCCATTCCTCTACAGTTATGGCGTTCATTTTTTCTTCAGCTAATGACATTATAACCTTCATATTCATTGCGACATTCTTTTTTGCGACATATGTTTTCACTATCCCCCATATATTTTCTATAGGATTAAACTCCGGATGGTATGGTGGTAAACGCAGCACAGTATGACCGTGCTGTCGTAATATTTCGTCTATCTTGTACTCTATAAATCTCGCCTTGTTTTGCAGAATCAGTTCATATAATTGAGGCTTAAGCAACGTGGATGAATGCTCAATGTTTCGAAATGTCAGCCAGTCTATCATTTGCTGTTTTCTAGAATTACTATTCGGTGCAGGATTTTGTATTGAGTTATGATATGGTGCGTTGTCAACAACAACAACACTATTTGGTTGTAAGTTGGGTATTAATTGAGTTTGAATCCACCTTGAATAGTTGTCATAGTTCATATTGTTGTGGTAATCTCCACTTTTTTGGTCGGCTTTAAACATAAGCAATGCATTTGGTATAAAGCCATCGATACCACCGGCATGAACAATGATTAAGCGGTTGCCTTTCGATATATGTTGCTTCAAACCTGAAGTGCTTCCATCTGACCAAGATTTCGAGAGGGTATGTGATGTATGTATATATGTTTCGTCGGTGTAAACAATTGGTCGGCGTTGTTCACGATATTCAGCAATTTTCATCAAATAATTAATTCGCAAGTATCTAATTTCGTGTTTTTCCATAAGAAGTTTCCGGTTATCTTCTGTTTGCTTCCAATTAAAACCTAATGACATGACGTGTTTTCGTAACGTGCTGACACAACCTTTATAATCGATATCTTCTTTCAATTTTGAGTGCAAAGTTTTTAAAGTGGGAACTTCTTTATTTGTGATGTGGAAGTCATGAATTGTTCTTCTGATAACTTGCTGATCAAAGTTATCGATTACTATTGTAGGTTTACGATTCGGTTTCTTTTTAGGAGATTTAAATGTTACTTCCTGATCTGAAGGACGACATTTGCTTTCTGATACTACCTTTCTGACGGATGCTATTGAAATTCCTGTTGATTTAGCAACTAATTGAGTGGGGGTCATAATACTGCTCGGGTTGTTATTACACTCATTTTCGAAATATTTGTACAAACAGTACAAAACTTCCTTAGTTTGAGAAGTCAAAGGCTTGCCTCGACCATGTTTTAACACTGGAGCCATTTTGAATTATCAATATAAAGTTACAACACTTACACACTTGAAATTAAACACTTCAACAAATATTTTAACAATAATAACAAACAATAACAACAATCAACAAATACAAAATTTCACAATGAAACTACTACGTATCTAATAATTATAATTTTTTAATGAAATGCGTGCTTTATGTTCTAACGGTATCAAGCGACTGACGTCAGACTGCACGTGGCACCTGCGGACAGAGTAAACTGGTTTATTCTGGTTTTGTGCGTGTTTCCACTTTCCACTATCAAGTGACGATTTATTTATTTGTTTTGTTTCGTAATTATTATGGTCAAAACTTTTTACCTATAGCTAAACTACTATCATCTAAAGAACGACACGATATTTTATTGTTTCACGGTAGTCGCCTTGTCGTTTGCTCAAGGACGTGAAATTGAATGACATATTTTTTTTAATAAAGTCAAAACCTTTTTCTTTAAAATAAAAACTTGTTTTTATTGAAAACAAAAATCAGAGTGTTGCTAGGGATAAGTATTAAATTAAATAGTAATGTTAGGATATTGAAACATTTTTGTAAGGGCCAGAACGATATAGTGGAAACGCGCTCTAATATCTAAGTAACATACACACCACTACATATGCAAAAATTTCTCGAGACTAATTTCACTGTATGTATGTGTAAGTGAGAGCGCGGCTGGCGGCCGTGTCGCTGTGTGAGTAACGCTAAATGCCTAATATTTTTGGAAGCGCTCGGCGTAATGCCTCTGTATGAGTATTTTCGGAAAAAAATTGCAAAAAATTTTGTCGCTCGTTTTAAGACTACACGTTTAACATATTTCATGTTCCTTTGTATTATTTTTATATTTTTAATGTGTTTTTGTAAATAACACATATAAAATATATACTAACAGTTCTAGGAAATGTAGTTTTATGTTTTAGGCACCAACTTCAAAATGTTTAATTATTTTTTGTTGTTGTACCTATATTATTTTTTGCTTTTTAGTTACCTTATATTTATTTTCTCACTTTTTAGTGTATTGGTTTGTAGTTCATTTATGTTACAATAGTATAATCTAAACTGCTTATTTCTTTTTACAAAATGTTGCGTTTTGCGATACAAGGCCTTTGATTTTTGAGGAGTTCATCTGATACTAGACTATAAGTTCCATTACATGATTTGATAGAGGCGAAGAATCAGGCATTGAACACGGTACTCAGTTGATAAACTTTCGCGATTTGTACACATTATAACACGGTACTCAGATCGCAACCAGCAATATTTATTATTGAATAGTTCCGCTGGTCATCTGTGGTCTTCATCATCAGTTCCATTTCACTCAATGGTGTTTTTTAAGAGTAAAAGCACGAATTACAACAAAATATACCCAAAGTACTATAGGTATTTAATATTTGAAGAGTACCATCGATTTCTCCAAGATCTCATCATCAGATTCAAACTTTGATGGCAATGGACCAATCTGGAAATATACCCTTTCAAACACAAAAAGATTTTTTCAAATCGGTCCAGCCGTGTGCGAGTAATCAGGTAACAAACATTACAAAAAAATACAGTCGAATTGAGAACCTTTTTGAAGTGGGTTGAAAATTCGTACTTAGTAGACCTCTAGTATCTCTATAACCATCCATATTATGCGAGTAGGTAAATACCTATACAACAAATTACTTGCAATGAGCTATTCTGCGAAATGGCTTTTAATAATAAATTACGACTGCCTCTGTGGCGCGGTGGGAGTGTGTCCGACTGCTACGCAAGAGGTCGTGGGTTCGATTCCCACACGGGACACCACTTTGTGTGATCCACAAATTGTTGCTCCGAGTCTGGGTGTACTATGTGTCCGTGACTTGTATGTTTGTAAAGTCCCCCGCGACACAGGGCTTGTACCCTACTGCGGGAGTCGTCTTTTAAAACAAAAACAAAAAAAAAAAAAATATATGATAGATTTCCGCCATGAGACGCCGGATTCAATCACTTAGGCAATTTTACTTGTCTTTGTGAAGAGTGATTGAAGTAATAAGTGACCAAAATCTATATCAGGCATTTCAAATACAACTCGATTTTTAAAGTGAAGTTAACGGGAGGGTGACAATTTGTCGGTTTTACTTACCTACAAATCTCGCATTGACCGTATGCACTCTGATAAGTGATTTATATTTGTAGGCTTCGTCTTTTTCATACGAGTCCGTGTCCATGTCGCCGGTGATGTCATCGGTAGTGTTGCTCTCAGTCGTGACATTCCTAGACGACAAATCGTGGACAGACGCCACGTCACAGAGCGTTTCGCTGATCGTAACGTGGGTGACGCTCAACATGTCGCGGTTGGGAAGAGTACGGATGTACGTTAGTCTGAAACATATCAAATTCAGAATTTTATTTACCTTGTGTTAAGTTATGATTCTACATGTTTTTTTTTTTTTAGTTTATTTATTTTCATTATTTCATAACATTTAGTATAAAATAGCAATCCAAAAACCACTAAAGGGTTTGTCCGGAATGCTTTACAATTTGCAGTTACAATGCTAAGCAACATAAAATACGAGACTTATATCTATGTACATAATACAAATTAGTTGGGTATTGAGATACATTAATACTATTAATAAGGTAGGTAGGTACAATGTTTACTACAACGGGCGACCAATGCATCATTGCTCCTAGTCCGAGCTCACCGTATAAGACCGGTTTTGTGCAAGGCATCTACAGGCTGTTTAAAAAATATACTTTTAATTTGGTTTTGATATTGATTTTAGTTAAGCTTTGTCTTAGAGACGGACTTAAGTTATTTATGAGCCGAGGTATAATGTACTGGGTTGTTCTCTCACCGTTACATTAACCGTAAGTAGATTTTTATTTGTCATTTTCCGTGTTTGTATGTTATGGGTAATTTCATTTTTTAGGCTCGTGTTAAAAAAGTGTTCTTTTAAAAGAGTATACATAGCTTTGCTATTTGCGGGAAGAACCTTACAATGTTTAAATAGTTGCATATCATTGTCCTTATATTTTTCCTTAATGGCTAGTGGTACAATTTTTTTCAGGATTCTGATTTGTAGCTTTTGGATCAGATCTAGATAGGACTTAAAAGTCCTGCCATAGCTAGATATGCCATATCCAATAATTAAGTCCGCTAGCGCATTATATAACATAATCTTAACCTTAAAAGGTATCCGGTCTTTAATAAAACAGAGTGGCTAAAAAAGCTTTCAGCTTTTCACATGTTCGATTAACTTGAGGTAGCCAGTTGAATTTTCTGTCAATAACCAAACCTAAATATTTGTATTAATCGACAGAGTCGATGGTTGGGCAATTACAGACACTGACGGTATTGTGTAAGCATATGTGCGCGTGAGCCACAAGCTTTCCATCAGTACGAAATTGAGCCCTAATGTAAGGAGAACGGATGTGGAGGAGTTTAGTTTTGGCAGCATTTAGGATCAATCCATTGTCATGGCACTATTTATTTAGGTTAACAAAGTCTTGCTGCATTTTATTTAGAGCGTTAGAAGCGTCATAATCAGCAATAAGTAGACAGGTGTCATCCGCGTACTGATAGGAAGCACAATGGCTTAGGATATTGTTCATATCGTTAACATATGCAATGAAGTGAAGCGGGCCAAGTACTGATCCTTGGGCCGTACCTACATTAGCCGTCACGGTCTTGCTAAATGTATTATTAATATTAACACAGTATGTTCTGTTCTGAAGATAGTTTTCACACCATTTCAACAGGGGGCCTCGAACACCAGAGTTGTCTAGTTTTTTAACAAGTCTGGTATGATTTAACGTATCAAACGCGCGTGACAAGTCAATGAAGAGGGCCAGGACATGTTTTTTACTGTTCAGGAATAAGTAGGTAATGTGGTCTATCACCCTACGGTTGAAGTTCGTTTGCATGTCAAAACTAATATTCACAGTCCAGTATTCACGAGCTACACGTGTATATTACCTGCACGTGTGGCCACTCTAGGGTGTTCACTCTTCAGTTTTTTTTGTACAGTCATGACTGTAATTTTGGACTGGGCAGACAAGACGCCGAAGATTAGTTATTACACTGTGCTAAGATTGTGTTGATTATATAAGGTTTGCAATATATGTTCGTAAACTTTCGCGATTTGTACACATTATAGAATTTTATAAGCCACGGGTCGGAACGTCGGGCAATCAAACAAAGGTATTTAGCCTTAAAATAAAATATTTAATATATAAAATTATATAAGGTGTAATGAAAGGGTAGTGTACTGACTTGTTCAAGTCCCACAGCACGATGTGTCCGTCGGCGCTGGCGCTGACGAGCAGCGCGGCGCGCGCGCACGCGCACAGCGCCGTGATGGGGGCCGCGTGCGCGTGCAGGCGCGCGCAGCGCACGCGCACGGCCGCGCCCAGCGCGCGCGCGCGCACGCCCAGCACGCGCCCCGACGCGTGCCCCAGCAGCGCGGGGTACGGGCACGATGAACCGTGCGCGGACGCCACCAGGGTTATCTGTCACATTATGCGTGTGTAACATACATCGTTTTTTGACAACTTGAACCCATTACAAATAGCATAGACGTACCCTGATTGAGGATTAACGACTTCCACCCCCCCCCTTAATTCGCAAAAGTACACAGGTATTGAGTACTACTACCATCCTCTTAGTACATTTGATCGGTGTTGACTATAATCAGCTCGGCGAACCTTGATCCCTATGACAGTTCATACTAGTGACGGGTCGTGTCGATATATCGCAACTTTTTATAGGCAAAGGCGTGACTTCATAAACATGTTTTTAAAATATAATCTACATTACTATAATAAAATTATAATGCTTGTTATATTTACAAGTATCCGTGTATTTGTATATGGGGTTGCCAATATTCCGATGCAGAGGTAACATGGTCGGACTGTATAATTTTAATGTGAATTAAAATTTTAGTTATAGCAACACTATCTGATCTGTCACTACGCTAGTACTGTCAGTTCGCTACGCCAGTACGAGTCTTGTATGCGCCACGTGTTTTGTTGTGTCATCGGAATCCTTTGTTTGTTACTATTGTTGTTTTCTGTTTTTGTTATTGTTGCTGTTTTGTTTTTGTTGGTGTTTCAAAATGCCGAAAAGACTGAAAAAAACTGTACTCAACAGTGAAACGCGGGAGTTTGTTGTACGCTTGCGTGACTATTTTGCTCGCGAACTACAAAATGGCGGACCTTTGTTGCAACTTGACAACGTACGCGACCGTGTTGCTGATGCTTTGGGAATTGGCAAAGCTACCGTTTCCCGAATTACAAAGGAGAAGTTCGGCGAATCGTCGATGGAGGAGAACAAACTATCAACTCCAAAGAAGAAAAAACATAATAGGGCACGACCCGTAACTAACCCCGATGATTTCGACATGGCAGCGATACGAAACCATATTTACGGCTATTATTTTCGAGGTGAACTGCCGACTTGCACAAAATTATTAGCGTCGCTGAAATCGGTTGATTTATTTAAAGGTGGATTCACTTCTCTCAGACAGGTTATAAAAAAATGTGGATTTCGTTATGGGAAGTGTGACAAAAGAAAAGTGATAATGGAGCGGAAGGACATTGGATTGATGAGGTGTGATTTTCTACGACAAATAAAAAACATCGAGAACTGGGACAAGGTGGTTTATCTGGACGAAACGTGGCTCAACGCCAATCACTCAGTCTCCAAAACATGGACAGACGACACAGAGAAATCCTGTACCAAAGCACCAGAAGGCAAGGGCCAGCGTTTGATTATCTGCCACGCTGGCACAGCCAAAGGTTTTGTAGAAAAAACTATGCTTAGATGATTGGAATCGAGACGTGCGATACGACAATATAGTAGACCAGCCGTTTTTAATAAACATAGGAGAAAGCAGCTGCAGTTCGGATTCCGAGTCTGAGACGCAATCGGTGACATCATTGTCAGATTCAGATTAATGTATATTAAAAAATCATAAATAAACCGCTTTTGTTTTATTTGAGTAGGTATATACAATAAATTTGTTAAATCTCCTTTATTTTATTATCGCAAACAACTTAAATGATTATAAATCTGACACTAAGAGCGTAGGTACTCTATTGATGTATTTTGTACACTCGTTTCCATTTTCGATATTTGTTTATCGATACTTTTCCGCACTAGTCGATATCTTCCAAACGGAGTAACTTTTGCAGGACGTCAACGTAAAGTCTGATTGAGATAATTTCTTGTAAGTGTTAATAATTATTATAATTCTAACGGGATATTATTGTAATTGCATATATCTGCCTAAAATTAATAAATATCATTTTTAGACACCGCCAATTCGATTATAATATAACGGTGACGCTACTACAAGGTTTTGTCGTGAGAATAACTGTCAGTGTCATAGGGATCAAGGTTCGCCGAGACTATTATAGACTAAATTGTACAGCCTTGTTGTCATGCGAGCGAGTGATTCACACATCGATTGTTGAGTCAATTGAACCCCCGTCATGCGACCGACTCACATTTGGCCGGTATTATTTATCATGGATTGGACCCTTCCCAAAAATATTCTAGGTACGCCCATAACATTAAAATTGTGGCTTAGCTCCATTGCCCTCCAAAGCGACGATACTTGAAACGGTGGCAGGCTAATGGTTAAAGCATCGATCTCGCAATCGTGATATCACGGGTTCGAATCCTACCCACTATACTACCGACGTGAACCCACTCCTAAAACAAGCCATTGAGGCATTAAGTTTAGCTGGAGGGTTGACAGGATTGCTAGTGATGTGGGACCCCTACATTGCTAAATGCATCTTTATAAAAAAAAAACATAAGTTTGAATGAGTAACTCACCTGGTCGAGTGCCGGTACGTGCAGTAATAAGTCAGGTCTCGCATCACGGCGACGTTTTAATCTGACGATGTTATCGGAATGGCCCCAAGATAACAGTGCTAACGGTTGTTGTCCATTGTTCTGGCCACTGCTTGATAGTTCACCTTAAAATATATATTCATGTAAATAAGAGCCGCGTGGTAACACAAAATCTGTGGGTGTAATGGTGTCGTATGTAGAAAACAATAGAAAAAAGTATAACCAGATAATACCCAAAAAATGATTGTTTGCTATAAGTTAGAGAGGTCAAGTAAAACAGGTTTTCGCCCAGGCGGCGTCGTGGGCATAAACTAGTATGTATGTTTATTGCAAGCAATGTACAGAATGATGTCATAGCTTTGTTAGCACTTTACCTGCGCCGCCCGTATATCAATCAATAGATAACAATTCAATCTATCAATTTTCCTATCATTGAATAATCTCAAGTTGTGTGGGCAACAAATTATACATCTTTATGGTCCTTCGAGCCGGATAAGAATGATGAAGAAGTCGGATTTGATTCCAGTTCGAGGTGTACTGCCTTCGTTGCCATGTACACTAATACCGCTATGTAACTTTTCGTAGTCTTGACTCCTAGCCCTTTATATGTTTTAATCAGTAATAACTCCAACGTGATAAAATGGACGAGTTGGATTGGTACGTGCTGGTGTGTGAGCTTGTTTGATTGGATCGTGTCGCCTGCACTTGATACAATTTCGAAGGCGTCACTTTACCTCGATTGCCTCTCAAGATCCAATTTTGTTACCTTGATCACATTTGAGTGAATCGTGTTCCACCATGATATGTCATATGATGACCTTAATCAATGAATAAAACACTGAAGTGGCTATTGTTTGGTATGGTAAGAGATAGATGTTTGCGTTTCGAAGTCTTCCGTCAACTCTCAGTTAACTTTTTTTATTCAGGAAAGGGTTCAAATTCAGCAACTATTGTGTTGATTTGTTTTTGTCTTTGTATGTTGGTAATATCTTCTGTAAATTTCGATAATTGTACTTGTTTGATCAAAATGTGTTTAGTTTTTTTCAATTAGCTAAATGTTAAGTACTTTAGTTTCTGTTGACTTCGTGAAATAGCTCGCAAAGTTCAAGCAAGAACACGTGTGGCACGATTAAAGTTATTGCTACATTTATGCAATTTCATTTTGTAGTACAAGCTAGTTTTTTAATATTATTTTCTTCACTTGTAGTGTAGTTTCAGATTTTTTGTGCTTGTTTCTATCAAATGATGCTAGCCATGTTAGTACATGCCACCACAATGTGAGCTGCAAAAGCTGTTTGAACTCCTCTGCCGAAGATCCCCGACTCGCACAGTCGGCTGGGTTGTCAGTCAATTTCACGTAGTGTCAATGAATGATTGGTATAATTGTTTTTAAATATACGCGTTTTCGACACATATTACAATATTTATAATATTACCGTGAGGCGCGGGTTTTTTCTAACTAGGGTAGGTCTCTACTACTACTAGTTAACTACTCGCCAGGAGGCCTACTCTAGTTCAATGTAAACGAAGTTTCGACCGAAAGTGAGGTGGTAATATACAAATTCAAGAACATCAATTTAATTCACTCATTATAGAAAATCATACATGGGTTCGAACTTCTTGTACTTATACGTAAACGTAAACTTCGGAAATTTAAGTGAACAAAAATTCATACATTTCGTTAAGCGATGTCGTTAAAGGAAAATAAATAAAGTATAGAATTCAACGTTTGCGGTGGAGACCATAGACAATTTTTTATTTTTTTGCGAACGATTAGTACGGCGATATCGAATTCGCCACGAAACGAATGTACCTTGTCTAACCCTCCCGGGTCTTCATAATTTTGATTATTCGTATCGTCGATACTTCTACACACTTAATATAAATATATATTTTATTTCCTAAGAAAGATGTTGGAAAATTTAATATCTTTATTTCTTTAACAATTTAGGTGTACAATTAGCGTTCAGAGTAATAGTTTATAATGAACCAGTAATAAAATCCGCGATGTATGTTACGAAGGTCACACTGTCGCACTGTACCTTGCACGTAGACGAGCGCGGCTTGGCGCGGCACGACGGCGACGGAGCGCGCGTGCGGCAGCGCCCGCAGCCCCGCCGCGCCCGCCACCGCGCGCCGCGCCACCACGCTCGCGCCGCCCGCGTCCGGCGAGCCGCACCACGCGCCCCAGCGCGCTCCCACCACGCCCGCCCACACTGGACTCTAAACACGTACACGTCAAATTAGTGTTGCCGAGCGCGGAGCCAGGATCATGTTCCCTTTGAACCAACACCGGCCAAGTGTGATTAGTTTTGCCAGTCAACGCGAACCGACGATAAGTATAGCGATTGGCGAACACTTGAATGAAAATTTACGAGTTTGGGAGGGGGGGGGGGAGGCAATCACAGGCTTTGGGGTGTACCTAAAGGCCTTTACAAATTATAGTATGTAAGACACAATATCAATTACTTGAACTTAAATTTGTATTGTAATAAATTTTCAAACACATTATTTCAGTCTCATTTACGTTACTGAGACTACAGGAATCAAAAGTAGTTACCGATAAAGACACGAATGTGTACGTACCAGTTGCTGCTGGTGGTGCAGCAGGTCGTGCTGCGCGTGCGGGTGCGGCGCGCGCAGCAGCTGGCGCGGCGCCTGCCCGTACGTGCGCACCATGGCCGCCGCCGCCGTGCGGTCCACTGTGTCCTCCAGCGCTGACGGGTCGAACCCGTAGTACGTCTGTGCGACACAGTCTTACTAACTATTATAATCATTGACATTTACATTAAAAAGTAAAATATTGACTGCAAAGAATGAAAAAGAGACAGGTATTTGACAGATAATTTCCACAAAGTAGCATTGTCTGTTTCTAGAGAATGGTCAATTTTGTGAGGTTAGGGCGCAGTCCAGTATACGTCAATGGTTGTTAATAATTATTAATCCAGCTATGAGAGTGCGTTTTCATTGACGCAGAGCAGGGCCGAATGAAGCGCAGCGGACCGTGAATTGACCAATGACAGTGCTCGATATGATCTTGGGTACGATTTCGACCACTGTGATTAGTTAATTGATAGTCTGCTACGCTCCGCTCTGCCCAGCTCCGTGTCAGCGGTTACCGTGGTCTATGGGCGCCTGCAACATTAGGGGTGCCACTGGCGCGGCAACACTGATGCATGATGATTTATGCCACGATATGCACAACAGGTGAATAATAGGGTACTTTCGGTAGTGAACAATAAATTATGAAATTCGATAAAAAAATACATCTATGTAGAAAGAAACATAGATATTCTGATTTCGAGTCTTTAATGAACATGATTATTTTATTAATTACAAGTTCATATTTTTTATCTTCATACCACGTGACTTGAAACACGAGCCGCCATTGTGACGTAATATAGGCAAAACCAATTCGCTGTCATCTGTCAGTCCTATTTCTGAAGCTATCTAATAGTGGTGGAAAATAGCTGCATAAGAAGTAGCGCCATCTAGTGCTCACGAAATATAAATAATGGGAACGTTGCTTTATAGCCAGCATAGATGGCATTGCCGACACTGTATTTGACTATGTAATTTTAAACCAGGAAAGCGTGTTTATTTTGCCGAAATATTTGTTTTTATAGATTTTTAATAGGAAATCAGCATTTAAAACTATAATTTTAAACAGAATAGAATACCCTATTGTTAATATTGTTAATAATGAGGTGAAGAACTCACACAAGCCGGGAACACGTTGATGGCATCAAAGGCCGCTTGTCCGGTCTGCTTGTATCCAAAGACGAGGTCGATCCAGTGCGGCAGGCGCTCGGTCACGTAGGCGGACTCCAGCGCTTGGCGATGTATGAGAGTGAACAGGCGAGCGTCCAGCGCCCAGGGGGGCAGCTCCACGTCGTCTACTGCCGCGCCGCATTGACGAACACCTAAGTTTAAACCTGCAGAACATGTTGTGACGAAGTCGTTATATTATACATAATGCTTTAGTAACAGCATTTTAAGTAGCGAATCTTGTGTCTTAAAACTTAAATACTGTTCAAATCAATGGGTAATTCAAATATTACGTAAGTAGAGTTTTTAACTTCCACCCTCCCTATTGTCACCGAAAGTAAGCAGAGCTCCCACCCCCTCCCCGTCATGTAACGTAAACATTAGTTTATTGTCGCACGGTGACGACGGGGAGGGGGGGTTACGCTTTCACACTCAAACAGTTAAACGGATGAAATTTGGTATGCAGATAGTTTGAGTCCCGGGGAAGAACATAGGATAGTTTTAATGGCGATAAGCGGGCGAAAGCTAGTATTACAATATTTTACACAAATTAATATTGCTGACGTAATCACCACCCAAACCCCTCTTCCACAATGTCATCAAAAATAAGCAAACCAATGACCTCCTCGTCCCCTTTTATACTTGGATGAACTTCTTAAATTGAGTATTAAAATCACTCAGATTTATTTCACAGAACATCTATCGCCTCGAATGAATGTAAGTAATAATATCAAAACACTCCACTCATTGGTTTAATTTATCTTCTACTTTCGAAGACACAGACGATTGAAATTTACAACAACCAGAACATGCTTAAGCACATGTACCACCGCCGGTGAGTAGCGAGCAACAATCAACTATTTTCTCGCTCGAGAAATGGCAAGAAATGTACAATAGATGGAGATCGTGTAAACAAACGAAACACGAGATAGGGCAAGTTCTCGTCGGCAGTGTGAACCATCAGTGATCAACTATTATATATGTATTAGGCATGGGCAATATCGATTTTTTGGGACATCTGATGTCCAACCGATATTTAGATTTCACATCGATATTGACATCCGATTTTAGATGCCGATTGCAACGGGTAATGACATCCAAAATCTGATGGAAACTAACAGAAATGTCAAAAGTTTAAACAATAACTGCGTTACTTTCTTATACCAAATGCGATCTTATCCCCTTCACATAAAAGCTATTTTAGAAAACATTTGGAGGAATAACATGGATTAAAATTGAACGACAGCTACAAACAAGCCAAAAGTTCTGTTCGTAACTCGTACTCAGCACAAAGAGCATAGACGTACACGCATCGGATATCGTTGCGACATTCGCTTCACCTCTTTCACACAGACGGGAGGACGTAAAGTTAAACAGAGAAGGAGCGAATGTCGTACCAATATTCGAACAACGAATGACTCGTAACATCATATCGATGTCATCTGATGTTCGGATGACATCGGATTTTGAATGCGATGTGATACATCGGACACATGCCTAATAAGTATCTCTTTTGTTTACACGGAATCTACATCTAATGTATGTTTTTTTGAGCGAGAAAATCGTTTATAGTATATTATATACTTTTAAATACATACATATTATACTTAGATAAATTGCATCCCGATACAGAATTAATAATCCTGCTTAACACACAAAAGTGCTTAGCAGTTAAGGTCCATCAGTTCCAATAGGCCTGTCAAAACTTTTATATGATTTAGATTATAAGAACTCACCTTCGTTATTGTGGAACAGCTCCGGTAGATAGAACAGTTCAGGTATGAGTTCCTTTACGTCGGTGGGCGAGTCGTTGGTGATCAGGCGCCACGTGGTCGCGAGCGAGTGGAACGTGCGGTCCGGCATGTCGAAGTTGTTGTCTGACGTACAAATAAAAATATTATACAAAATACATGTGACAGCGCATTCCCACTATGTCGTTATGATTAGTTTATCATTGGACGAACGGTCACCTCTAGCAGTTCCATTATATCGACTGTCGTACTAGCCGTTCTGACAATGTGTCGTCACTACAAAAATATCGTGGACGACAGTTAATCGTGTCGTCCTATATGTGAACATCTCCATTTAAATACACAAGCCACGATGCTTTAAACTACACGATAATCTGTCGTCACGTCGTAATGGGAACCCTTACAAGACAATTGTTATTGACCACCAATTGTTCATCAACCACTGTTATCCACGCACATATAAACGTGCATGTACCGAATAAGAATAAAAATATTTTATTTGCACAGAATGTAGGTAACAATAAGATGTAACAACAGTTCATGAATCCTTGTACATTCTACCTTTCGGCATACAAACATGTAAAGTTTTAAATACATTTCTATATGTAATATAAGCATCATAATACATCATTTAAAAAATCATTTATAGAGTAGTAAAATTTTTTGAACAATAAATCGGTTAACTGTTTTTTAAATATTTTTAATGGCGGTTGCTTTAGATTGTTGGGTAATTTATTGTATATCATTAGTGCCATACAGATGGTACTTTTTTTTAACAGTGTGGTGTAGTAGCCACCTGTGAGTTCTCAACGTGCGCAGTCTCAGTTGGCATTCGACAGAGATCTGTGTATGTGTGTGTATTTGTGTGTCGTGTGTGAGCTTGCGTGTATGCCATTATGTCAAAATAAATTGTCATTGCAGACCTACAGAAAAGAGACAGTATTGGCCGCACAGTCGCTTTGTCTAGTGTGTGGTTAATTTAGTGTGGTTATGACGCAGTTCAGTCTTTATACCTATGGTAGATAATCCTCAGTACTGTAAAAGCGTCCTAGAATAAAACTGAATGTCAGTGTAACCTTGATAGTTGAGGAAGAGTTCAGTGAAGGGTGGCAGTCGGACCAGGTAGTGCAGCACTCCGCCCGAGTTGGAGTACAGCGACGCGTAGTGATGCGGCTGCCGCAGTACCAGCGGGCTGCAGCCTTCCCGCCGGGCCGCCTTCAGGTCCTGACACATTTATACAACTACAATTAAATTATTCACAAAACTATCATTAATTTTATATTATATACAACTAGCTTTCGCCCGCGGCTCCGCCCGCGTGGATTTCGTAAAAAATATTTTTTTTGTTAATAAAAAGTATCATAAGTTACTTTATAATACCTTCAAGAATATGTGTACTAAGTTTCATGATGATCGGTTGAGTAGTTTTCGCGTGAAAGCGTAACAAACAAACTTACATTCACATTTATATATTAGTAGGGATAGGCTAGCTAGATGACTGACAAGTCAAATCGGTGTATTTTTAAAAAATGTCACGATGCATTCTA
Source organism: Herminia tarsipennalis (assembly GCA_945859575.2). NCBI lineage: Eukaryota > Metazoa > Arthropoda > Insecta > Lepidoptera > Erebidae > Herminia > Herminia tarsipennalis. The sequence goes on along the minus strand of OX243834.2, from coordinate 21,660,929 downwards.
TACAAATTTGTCACTACTAACGTAAAGTAATTTACTTTTAGTACTTAATAGCTGACCCGCGAAACTTCGTCTACGTAAATTTTCCCCGGTTTTGTTTGCCTTATTCGATAAATGGGCTATCCAACAGTAAAATCATTTTTCAAATCAGACCAGTAGTTCCTGAGATTACCGCGTTCAAAAAAACAAATAAACTCTTCAGCGTTATAAAATCTATACTAATAAGTATAGATTTTAAAGACTATAAATTCTTAAACAAGTTAAATTGTGGAATAACACATTTATTATGAGCTATGACATACTATTGCCTGATTAGTGAAAAATAAATATTTTTTATTGTAGTCATATCCCAATTTGAATGGAATAGTCAATCATGACGTCATAATTGAGGCCCGTCAAATTGTATATAATTAGTATTTGTAATATTTTTAGTATTTGTTTTGATAAATATGAATTCTTAAACGCGTTAAATTGTGTACTCATTATCCCAATTGTTAATCTACTCACATTATAAATATTAATATAATGTTGTTCTCTATTCTTGTTCTGGATAGCCATGGGTTTGCTGAGGTCCCTAAATGAGGCAGGATCGTTCAAGTCCAATATTCTGGAAGTGTAGTCTGCGATGACGAAGGGTAACACCGGGTACTGCATCAGATCGTTGTAGGACCTCCCCCCGAGACCGTTGAGGCGCATCAGATACTCCCAGTTGGTGATGCTACCGTTTCGCCACGCTGACATGGCTTCATTGAGGGTGTCCGGCTCGACTCTGTAGACATTATTCATAGATTAAAATAACCTTATAAAGTTTGAAATCTTAGAAATTTTAGATCTTTGTATTTATGGATTGATGAATAAAAAAAAAAAACAAAAAACATTTGTTTCGGCAAGCAAAAAAGTATTGTTTAACAAACAATTTGTGATTAACCAAGCTAGGAGGACAGCAGGACTTTACCCCCTGTATTGAATATAATTATAAACTAATGCTGTAAACAATAAGAATTTGCAAAACGATAATGATATGGGATTTGAAACCCCTTCCCCCCCCAGAAATTGCAAAAAGGTAAGTCCATATATATCCATTTGACCAATGCACATAGAGGTATTCGACGCTTTTACAGTCCATCAAATCTAAGAGGTACCGTTTGACGTTTCATATTTTTCAAACCGAAACAACTTTGTTCATACGTACATTATTCAGTTTCGATAACCTTTTTCATAAAACCATGAATTTAGAAAGATTTCATTATTGTATCTAAAAATGTACAATTCTTAATATCTAAATGTAATTGAAAACTTTCAAACAAAGCAAAATAACACATATTTACACAGTAAATAATTTCTAATAGTTATATTCTTGACCTCATTACAAAGTTACGTAGTTAGGTCACTGCACGTAGTGTTGCGACTCTTCGTTTACTTGTATGCAAAAAAATCGTTTACATATACGAAAAATCGAATGTATTATTTACAAATTACACTTGACAACCAAACAAATATTTTTTCATGTGAATGGGATTTATCTCACATATTACGATTACATAACTAAATAGTTATGTTTAGATCTGTGTAGAAAATTCTATATTCTATATTATTACAAATATGTTAGTGATATTTTACTGGTTTGGACAGGAGCTGAACAACAACTCCACAACTTTGTCAATAGGTTAAACAACAAGCATCCAAACATAAAATTCAAACTGGAAATCGAACAGGACAACACAATATTTTTTTTGGATTTGTCTATATCAAGATAGAACAACAGACACATATTCGAAATCTACCGGAAACCGACATAGACAGACACTACTATTTCCGCATCATCATGTCATCCCTGGCAACACAAACTAGCCGCGTTTAACAGTATGATTTACAGGTTCAAGAGCCCAATATCATTTACCATATAGCTCAATCAAATGGATACAGTACGAGATTAATTGACTCATTGATAAAGGAAAAACAGCACAACATACTCAACCATATGTTGTATCCATTCTAAAGATAAACTGTTTTAAATATTTTTCATAATCTGTATATTTTTTATTATAACTATAATCAAAATATTCTAATCATCACTAAATGCAGCTGCTTCTCAAAGTACTATTGAAATAACACGAATTTAAATACACACAAGTTTAATTTGGTTCTATATAAAAACGAAGAGTGGCAGTTGGTTTGTGCAACATTCGTGCGTCATTGGTAATAACAATTAGCATTTATTATTTACCAATGACGATTTTCATAAAATCGACTTATGACCGTTCAGATTGATCGAATCTCCTTAAGTGCGGTGTTTAGTCAATGGTACCACCTAAATCCCGCCTCCGTTCCCTCCGAAACAACGAAAACCGTTTTCAAAAAAAACCTCTTGGGTATGCCTATGTAAGTATCTAATATGTAGTTATATACTGTTACATCATTTTGAAATAAAGATTGATCAAAGTCTCCGAAGTCCCCCGTCTTGGATGGCACTCGTGTTATGCGTCGGACAGCTGCCTGTGAATCGTCGTTTAGAAAACTTTAGCCTGAGTACACAAGATTGTAACGGGCCTCTCATTCACTCTCACCCCAAGCCCAGGTACGAATCTGGCTGCGTGAGAAAACAGAGGAAAACCACCAACTGGAATGGGGAAAAAACACCGGTTGCAGACAAACGAAAGAGGCGATTCCAACAGTGCCCAGAAAGTACGCTCGGAATCTAATCAAACTAAACAGGGACAAACTGCGAAAAGCAATAGGCATCCTGACAGGCCATTGTCCCCTAAACAAGCACCTGTACACCATCGGGATCACAGATAGCCCACTGTACAGAGGGTGCATGGAACATGAGGAAACGCCCAAGCATGTAATCATGGAATGTACCAGTGTGGCCGAGCACCGGGCACAGTTCCTAAAAACACCGTCATCCCTCCCTGAAGCCTGCAGCAACCTGCGGGGAATGTTGGGCTTCTGGGAGTGTTTGGGCTGGCTGGAGTGAAAAGAACTGACACATTACAACGTACGCACAATGGCCCAATTAAGAGGCTAAGTGCGACATTGCGGCCCCGTTAAAACAAACAAACAACAAACAGGGCCTCTCATTGCTTGGTTCCGAACCATATTTGTCGAAAATAGGATTTATTCCAGTATAGAGTAACGTATTCCTATTAGGTGCCTTATGTTGTTTAATGTACTTAAATTTAAAGGTTTTACACTTTCACTACATGCGGGGCGGCACTATTGATTAGGCAGTATTTGCTCAAACAACAAAGCCGACTCGAAGCAACTACTACACATGTCCGGTTTCATTAACAAGTGGGTAGTTCACTTGGGTCGGCACATCATTAGATTTGAACGACAAAGCCGACCCGAAAAGATAATTGCTGGCACAGCCGATCGCCTTTTTTCCCGAACATGCGTCTACATATATTCGATTTCACCGCTTGTTTTGCCGATGAACGCCGCGCCGATTCTATCCGCAGTAACCGTAGTAGTCGTTACCTGGCGGGCGGGTGGTGGCAGGCGGCCAGCGCCTTGAGGAAGGCGGCGCGCTCGTGCTGGTCGCTGAAGGCCAGCATGTGCGCGTGGCCCGAGCTCAGGAACAGCTCCACGGCGCGCTCCTGCAGGCACCAGCGCCGGCTCGCCACCTGCACCACGCCCTCCAGCGGCCAGCTCGCCGCCTCCGCCGCCGCTTGCACCTGCGCCCGTACGAACTATACTTCACACGGTACTATCCTATATGCACTGCAGCACTGTAAGGTTTGACCTCAATTTAGCATACTGCAAAGTCGTTCCTTTATAGTTAGCTATACTGGTCACTGTATAAAACGAAACACAGTAAAGTATACTGTTATCCATGTATATAAATTAGATATGTACGATGTATATATGTAACTCTGAATCGATGAAATTAATTTAAATTTATGGTCACAATTGATCAAAGTACTGAGAGCACCTTATCTCGAAAACTCAAAGATACTGCGGCAGTATACTGTCAGTCGTAACGGAATGAATTTCTCCCCAGTATAAGCAGTGAACAGTGCTCGCAATGTATATCGGAACTTACTCTAAATGTCGGTGTTAAGACCGGTTAACTAATATCGAAAATAAAAATGTTGTTCATTGTCTCCCCGTAGCCGTCGAAAGTCGGAGGTACGGCACGTATAACGATCACAAACCTCTGGAATGTAGAGCCTATCCTTCCGTATCTTGTGATCGGGCTTGCTGGGCTTGTCTTCGGGCACGAAGTGTATGCAGCGGTCGCTGAGCAGCAGCTCGCCGTCGAGCTCGGCGGCCACGGTGACGCACGTGACGCGCGCCGTGTAGCTCACGGTCTCGTGCAGCTGCAGGCGCGCCACGAGCCCGCCGCGCACGCCGCCCCACCCGCCCACCACTGACCGCAGCGGGGATGTGCGGACTGCCGTCTCTGGGATCGACAATGTGCACATCATGTAGGGACCATAACAACTGATATATGTATGTATACAGGGTAACATTGAAATCAATCGACAAATTGATAGAGAGATTCTGTTGCTGTAATATATTCGTTTTATATACAAATTTTGCCAATTAAAATTGTAAAAAAAAATTAGATTCTATGGTTTATCGATAACAATCTGAAAAAAAATTAACAAATAAACTGAATAAGTATATCAACATTTTATTATTTTTGTCAAGCAAATAATATCTACCTAAAGAAACAATATCTAAAAATCAAATCAATTATCAAATTTAATCAAATTATCAATTTAAACTAGTATGCATGCGATATAAAAAAAAGAAATATGTCTTAGGGTGCTTTTCCACCAGAGATATGCATACATTGCTATGAATGCGCTTGATATCCACCAATCATAATCATTGTTCTACAAGATAGCTATATGGACTAATGAATATGATTGGTGGATATCAAGCGCATCCATAGCAACGAGCATAGCACATCTCTGGTAGAAAAGTACACCTAGGCTAAGCGCGTTCCAGGTAGCCACGAAATCTTATACATTGGCTACCGCAGTCTGGCTGATGCAGCTAGGCTGCCTAGACCGCGCCTAGCTTTATGAACACCTGGTTTTTCACACATATATTACACACAACCAGTTTGACAATAGTAAAATAAACATTACAACCTTCAACAAAAATACAAACAACTTATATAACACAACCTCCTCATTCTAGCTTCACATAATCATAAATAACAGATTTTTTTATCAATGTCAAAATGTAACATTTTTATCAATCTAGCCTCTCAGCCCGCAAACAAAAACGTGCGATAAGGAACTACGTTCCAAAATCAAAATGATGAATGTAAGTACTAACTACTCGAGGGTTTAGAAGTGTGTCTACTTAATTAAAAGTCAGTCAGTCAGAGATCTGTTATTGGCAAGTCAGAAACATCCTCATTTTTAACGAAAAAATACATAAATATAGAAAAGGCTCTCTACAACGAGCAAAAACAGGTGCACGCACAAACGGAGACCTAGATCGAATTAAAAATCTCAAAACGTTGAGACCGCTGTGCGTATACGTCTATGTGTACGTGGACTTGTTGTTAATCTGTGAACCAGCCTTCTATACTTACGTATTTTGGGCTATAACTCTGCGACAATGTATGGTTAACTAGCTGTCCCGCGCAACTTCGTCTACGTAAATTTTCCCAGTTTTTGCAATATTTCGTGATGTCGTATTTGCGTGATGATATATAGCCTTCCTCGATACATGAGCCATCCAACAGTGAAAGAGTTTTCAATTCGGATCAGTGGTTCCTGAGATTACCGCGTTCAAACAAACAAACTCTTCAGCTTTATAATATTAGTATAGATAAAAGGGTGGTCATGTAGAGGTGCATTGTGGAGGATCGATTTGGAGCGGCTTATGTTCAACAGATGATATACATACCAGCTTTATGTTTCTGATGCGTTTTCAAGAACTTGGGAGGGATGTGCAGATGCGCTCGGCGTAGTCTCACTCGCACGCGGCCTGGTCCTTCCGTGGGATCCAGTTGCCACGAGCGCGGGTATGACCGCGGGTCGTGCCATACCGCTGTCAAACATATTATAAATAAATATAACAACAACAAAATATTTATTCAAAGTAATATAACCTCTGGCTTAGAAGTCAGGGTCACTAAGACCAATAAGCCTGTCATAGAATATTTATAATTAGACTAGCTGTCCCGGCAAACTTCGTACCGCCTTGTTATTTACAAAGAGATACAGCTATTTAAAAAGTCCTAAACAATAAAAAAAAATATTATATAACTTATGCAATTATTTTTTTTTTCTTTTTAGTTGATAAAAAATGCTATGCAATAGCTTTACCGCGGCAGTCCCCGAGTGCCACACATTATCTTTTTAAAAGATAACTTGCAATGTTGCACATATACCCCCCCCCCCCCAAATTCAAATTACAAAAAAACCTTCCTCAAATATGTTGGTGGGTACGGGCATGTACCTTGTTCGTGCGTGTAGGAGTCGACGAGCCTCTGCCAGGCCTGCGCGGCGCTGGCCTGCGTGGCGTGCGCGCGCCGCAGGTGCTCCATGAACGCCTTGCGCTGCGCGTTCTGCGCCTCCACCACGCCGCGCGTCACGCACATGGCGCTCTCCGTCACCTTGCTGGCGAGCCCGTCCTTGCTCCACACCACTCTGCAACCGTACGGAAGTGCTGGAAGACTGACACGCTGAATACGACTGGTAGATCTAAGTGTTCGGCTACATATTCAATCTTATTTGCGCAACAAATTCTTGTTTGTACAAGCAAACATGTGCGTTAAAACATTATACTCCACAAATGGCATGCACAAAACGCTAGTTTGAACAAAATTGATTTGCACAATTATGAATGTATGTGAAGATGGTACAATATAAATGCGCAAACGTTTGCACCATTCGGTTTATGCAAATAAGATTGTACGTGTAGCTTGTAGCGCTTGCAAGACACTATCGTGTAACGACACAGTTTCTGCGCCAATTTTTGCACAAACAGCTTGCAAGTCGCTGCGTGTAGCAAGACCCTAAGCCATAAGCCGTCTTGGTCGGTACTACAACAGTGTCAATTATTTTCCGTGAAATAGTGATGTTAACACATCACTGTGTTTCGGTTAAAGGCCACTGTAGCAAGTGTAATAACTGGGCAAATGAGATTTAAAAACTTAGGTCTTAAATGAGGAGCTTATTGCGGTAACATTTAGATCTTTGCCAATCAAGGATGTTCGTTACTTTATTTTTTTGTATAAAAAACTCTAAAGTATAGACAAGTTCATTTCGTATGTACCTCGCTTGACCAACACTACACTATATACAAATACCGTTCACGTACACGGAATTACAGACCACTTTGGACGAGCATTTTTGTTTAGTGGTTAGTATCCTAGAGGTTGTGGTTGCGATTTCCTCTATTGTTTATTCTGCATTTGGAAATATATTGAAGTATCGTTATCTGTGACATAGCTGCATGGCTTTTGCCTAATTTGGAATCACATGACCGCTGCACTCGGTGTATGAACCGCCTTCAGGGAAAAAATATATCAAGCACATCACCGAATGCAAATTTCGCTGAATAACTCCTATGTTTTCGACTATATTTGTGGTGTTTTATAAGCTAGGACAACGTTTTCCCAGAAAAATAAGCAGTCGACTATCTAAATCGTATAACTAATCTTCGGGAAAATCGTGAACATACATTCATACGGGTCAAATAGAGAAACATATTTTGATGGCGGTTAAAAAAATACTTTATGACCTATTCTCATCCTTCAAAATATGCAAAAAACAATAATTAAAATCGATTGAGCCGTTTCGGAGAAGTTCGATTATAAACACCGCGTGGCGCGAGAATTGGTGATTGTTAACAACCTCTGGCTCGTGACTTCTATATATTACACCAATAATTTTATAATACTAGTGTTGAAAACTTAAATTACATTTTAACCCTTAAATGCTTTCCACACGTCTGTGTGACCTCGGAGTAAAATCGTTGTTTTTTATCAGGTTTTAAGACTTCTAAATAAACAGTGATTTTACCTCAGAACAATAGTCTGTAAGGTCATAACTTCAAAAACAGGTGGTAGGTGGTAAGTTCTTTTACTGTTAATTAGCCCATTTATCGAGAAAGGCTATAGGCTTTATAAAACATCACGCTACGACCAATAAGAACGAAGTTGATGGGGTCAGCGATATTAAATATATTTAATATCGCTGACCCCATCAACTTCGTCTGCGTAAATTTTCCTTGTTTTTGCAACATTTTCCACTGCTGCTCCGCTATATTATTCAAAAGTGATATTACAAAGTTGTTTAGTGTAATGTAAAGAAGCCACAAGTATCCCGTATATGAGAAGATGAAAGCGACGGGTGTTAGAATGTAGCGTCACTAACTTGCCAATGACAGATCGCATGCGCTGCGCGTGGCGAGCCCAGCGCTGCGCGTCGCGCTGCAGCGCGGCGGCGGCCTCGGGCGCCAGCGCGTCGGAGTGCAGGCGCTCGGCCAGCGCCGCCTGCGAGCCCACGGCCCACGCGCGCGCCCAGTCCGTGATGGCCAGCTCCAGCGGCGCCGGGCCCGCCGCCGCCGCCAGGTGGATGTGCTTCAGCATCGACAGCAGGTAGATCGCTAGCTGCGACAAGTACGATTACCTCCTTATTTAATAGCGAACATGATTACTTTTAGCAGGCACGGATCCAACATGGGAAATTGCCCCCCCCCCCATTGCCACTAGACCGGGGTGTTTTGGCAGGCAATTGCCTCCGTCCCTCGGTGGTGGTAGTATACCGGCGTTGAATCAAATGCACTCCCCTCCCTCGCCATGCGGGCGATTTACACTTGGCCCCTTGACTCAGAAATGTAGTCAAGAAATATGTTGCCACCCCTGAACAAACTTCTGGATCCGCACCTTTTAAAAACCAAGCGCGGATCCAGAACTTTGTTTCAGTATACTCATATATTATGCTATTGACGTGATAGTTTCAGTAAGAACGGCTAGATGGCGCAAGCAGGCCCAACTCGCATGCAGGAAGCATAGTTCATTGCACAGTTTCAGCTATGCATGCAATGAGACGGTTTACGTCAGACTAACGACAGTGTATCCTGACAGACACAATACATAGATAATTGCTCCTAGACGATTTATTTTTTTCTGTCAACACACTATTTTATAAAACAGAAAAAGTTGAATAAAGAGTGAAATATGATGTAACTGTGTCGGTAGACGTACCTTGCGCATGTTGGCGGGCTCGCTGGGCGCGAGCGCGCGCAGCGCGTGCGGCGGCGCGTGGTAGAGCGCGCGCAGCAGCGGCGCGTGCAGCGCGCGCACGCCCGCCGCCGGCGCGCCGCCCCACCAGAACAGCTCCTGCAGCGCGCTGCCCCACTCCGCGCCGCCCACCACCCACCACTTGGGCCGCGGCGGAGAGTCCCCGCTCACCGCTGTACATACCACAACATCACAATAGTTATCACATTTTTGTTTCAATTTTCATATAACAATACCTAAATAGCATTTTGATATATTTACCTACGCCTTTCTCATTTTTCCAAATATACTCTTTCATACATAAGTTTTAACTTTAATATAAAAATAGAAGTGCGAGTAATAACTTATATAATTATTCGGCGATGATCGAACTATTTACACGCCTATAAGTTTGTATAGAAGTGTAAATAGTTCGATCATCGCGGGAGTTTATATTTTATATACAAACACGGCACTGTATCAATCAAGTTGCCAAAGGACGACCACCGGCTCTGGTTACACGAAACATTTAGGGCCACGGTAACGTGCAACCCACATTACCGGGCATGTGTACCTACACCTAGTACCTAATTGAAAAAAATCTTAGTTGTCAAATTGCTCTATTGCGCAACAAATCATTAAAAAAAAGTGCAGTGGTTCCAAAATTTACTTGCGACATACACACAATCTGCCCTCTTTAAAATATTATAATAATAATAGTAAGTATAGATTACATCCCTAATTAAAACTACGCGGATTTAGCGCTTTGTATGCACATTTGAATCAATTCAAATGCAAATTGTCGCATTTGTATTGCCCCTAGGCCTCATTTATGGAGACTTGGGGCGTCGCGCATGGCATTAATCTCGACAATGCACGCGGCGATACATGCGGCGGCACACGCAATCCTCTATGAAGTTACGCCCGCGTCGAAACCTTATGTCAGTCTTATTTGGAAATCACATAACCTAGAATCGGCTTTTTTTTTTAAAGAAAATACATTGCCATAAGTTTGTATTTACGCGTGCGGTAATAAGTGCTGCTTCACGCGCCGCCTCTCCATGAACAAAACGACCTACGCGACGCGAGACACCCCTCACACGCGACGCGCAACGCCCCGAGTCTCCATAAACAAGGCCTTATAGTTTCGTCATTTCCGTCCCTTCGTCCGCAGCTTAGCTCAGATACTGTTAGTGCTGTAATTTAACATGGATATACATATTACTTACGCCGACAAAGTACCTCCTACTAAAAAAAACCTCCTTTACATGTAAAGTGGGGAAAACGTTTAGGGATTGTGAAGACCATTTTCATTAAAGGATCCGCATGTGAATAATTAAGCTTTAAATGCAAATTTTTGTTAGAGTCAAGCGCACCCCTCCCCCCCTGCCAAATAATTAAAATGTTGGGTATGTGAAAAAATTCCCTTCGTATCGAAAGGACCTAAAAGCAAATTGTCTCACTAGCACAATGGCCCGAAAGCAAAACGACCAGTTAGCAAAATGACCTAAAAGCAAATCGTCCTATTATCAGATCGCCCTTTTAGCAAAATGTCCCGAATGCCAAATGCCATGAAATCAAAATGACCTAACAGCAAATCGGCATATAAGCAGAACGTCCCATGGTGTACAGACAGTAAATACCTACTATAATTAAAAATTACATTTAGATATTTAATACTCATGACATGGGCAAACCTCTTATAGATATATTATCTGTTACTGGCCACTTAGGAAAAATATAAATATCGTTATTGTCACTTTAATTTCATAATTTCATTTGACGTATAAAATTGGTGTAAAATATTTTATTAAGAATTAAAAATAATATGGATAACGGGTTGGGATCAAGTAGCTTGTCAGCAAAAGACGACAGTAAAATTACCTTTATTAAGTCACAAAAAGGTAAGGATGTACTACTTTATGCCGGCCACCGGTACAATTATAAATATGCTAGTAAAAGCGGCACAAATTGGAGGTGTGCAAACCGAGACTATTGTAGTGCCAGTGTTAGCTTAAATAAGGACCGCTCAGAAGTTTTATCAGGGAAGACGCCGCACACATGTAGAGCAAATTTTACTAAAAACCGAATTGATATGGTTATGGATGTGTGTAAAAAGATGGTGTGCGAAAAATATACCCCAGTGCAACAAATTTACGAAAAGGAGTTTTCGAAAGAAACAGATATAGGAAGAATACCAGGGTATGTTTCAAAAAAAGACACATTATACCGTGCTCGTAGAAAATTTCTACAAATGCAGAAAACTGAGTTTAATAACCTTAACGAAGTGGAAGTACCCCAAATCTTAGCCCACAATTTTCTGAAATGCAGCGATGGGACAGACAACAATAAAATTTTATTATTTGCAACAACATTAAGCATGAAAAGTTTGAAAAATTTGTCATCATCTTCAATATTTTTTGGCGACGGCACCTTTCATGTCCCTCGGCCGTTTTACCAACTGTACTCAATTCACGCGGATATAAACAGCGATGAAGAAACAACAAGTATCGTGCCAATGATATACGCACTTCTTCCCAATAAAACAGAAGACACATACAAAAGATTATTTAATTTGGTATTAACCCGATTTGGCATTGAAATTAAAAACTTTAAGTGTGATTACGAAATGGCCCAAATAAATGCATTCAAATCAGTCTTCCCATTCTCAAAAGTATCGGGATGTTATTACCACTTCAATAAATCTGTCTGGCGTAATGCCAAAAAAATAAAGGTAACTGGTACTGTTGAAGGCAGAAGATTGGTAAGTTTTTCTGCAAATTTACCTCTTGTGCCAGCAGAATACATTAATGAAACCTGGAACCAATTAAAAGAAAATGTGGAACATTCGGAAGAAAGTCTAAAATTTATTAAATATTTCGAAAAGCAATGGATGAAAATGGACCCTGAAATGATTAGCTGTGCAGGTGAGCGACACAGGACCAATAATGCGCTAGAAGGTTGGAATGGTCGCTTTAATAAAAAAATCAGACCCAAACCCACGCTACCTGCTTATATCCATGCCCTTCGTAAAGAAGCAATGTGGCACGATTATAAAATTACACAAGTTTATTTTAAAGTAGAGAAACGTCGTAAAAATATAATGTTATTTGAAAATAAATATAAAAAAGAAATGCAACAACTACGACAAGATGAAATGACGTCTTATGAGTTCTTGAGAAAGATAACGCAAATCAAAAGAATTTTATTTGACGATTATTAAAATGACATATGACACTCAGTTGTTTCAACAAGTTGTTATGTTAGATTAAAGAAAGAAAGGATTTCAGTTTCTGTTAATAAAAAAAATATATTTTACTATTTTAATATTGCATTTTTATTGTTCATTTTTTTGTTACCTTGGCTTTAATTTTTTTTTATAAATATATTTCAGCCAAGACTATTATGTTTATGGCAAAAGTAACGAAAATTAGATATACACGCCATTTTGAACTTTGTGGTTCTTGGGGCGATCGTTTTCAAATAGATATCTGAGGATCCGAGCAATCACGAAACACGGATACGAGGGTCAAATCGGTCCAAGTTCAAAATTTGGTTTACATGTAATTTTTAATTATAGTAGGTATTTACTGTCTGTACACCATGGGACGTTCTGCTTATATGCCGATTTGCTGTTAGGTCATTTTGATTTCATGGCATTTGGCATTCGGGACATTTTGCTAAAAGGGCGATCTGATAATAGGACGATTTGCTTTTAGGTCATTTTGCTAACTGGTCGTTTTGCTTTCGGGCCATTGTGCTAGTGAGACAATTTGCTTTTAGGTCCTTTTGATACGAAGGGAAAAAATTCACGGTAGTAGTATATATAATAAAATTAAAAGGAAAACTATCACAGCTAAGTAGGCTTTACAAGTTTACGAGTAACTGCTGATCAAATGAGAAGTAACAACATTCTCGTACAAATTCCATTGAAAATTATTATTAAGTATAACGTTGTTAGTAGTATAAAACAAAAACAACAAAAAAAAACACTTCTTAAGCCGCATTATTCGAATGGGGGACTACGGAACCCTACATTGTGCGAGACCCGACATTCACTTGGCCAGTATTGGTTATCTACATTCTTAAGCGGCGTGAGCGCGCGTTCGTAAAACCCGCGTCGTCAACACGTTAAAAACACGCTATGTGACAAGGCGCTTACCCAGCAGCAGCGTGGAGAGTAGCCTGTCGAACAGCAGCGCGTCCCCGTAGATGGGCTCGTTGGGGTCGTGCGTGAGCAGGAAGTTGACGGCGCGCGTCACGGCGCCCACGTGCCGCGCCGCCAGCTCGCCGCGCTCGCTGCGCCCCGCGTCCACGCCCAGCGACACCGCCGACGACAACACTACACCACAGTATACATATATATATACAAAGTTGGCTGAATGATCACGTATACACCTGGACCGTGCCATCCTTTTCAATTAAGTAAATATTGTCTGCAAAGCGTGAAAGATAAAAAACTTTGACAGATATTGTCCACAAAGTAGCGTTGTCTCTTGCTAGAGAGTAGACAATTTTGTGAGGTTATGGCGCAATCCTGGTCTCTACGTCAATGGTTGGCTCACAGCTCAACAATACGTCCACGCACATAGACGCGCATGTAAGGACGATCTTAAGGCTAAGCGCGCATTAGGCAGTCTGGCTGCGGCCAGCCAATCGACCGTATGACGGTGTATGGGAGAGCGCGTACTAGGCAGCCGCGACATCCTATCCATTAGTGCTGCAGCCCGGCGCGAAGCCTAAAGGTCTTAAATCTTGGTCGCTTTTCAAACGAAACCTATGTATGTGTTTTTGCTCGTTGTAGGAAGCCAGGCCGGTACATATGTATTGTGCAACTACGGGGAGATATTACTAGATATTGCTTGTCAACTCGACGCCACATTACAATTACTTCGGCATCGACTGGGTACAATGAAACACTGACAAAACTTATCTTTTTTGGAGTGAATAAATACAATTCCTTTCTTTGGGTGTAGAAGTATGCCTAGCGGTAATTAATGACATGTGGTGCCAATAATTAAAAGTGCTTATAGATCCCATTCGGTTTTAACCCCTCGCGCACCCGTTTGTCTGTATAGCCTACACAGATTAATGTAAAATTTTAAGCTAGTTTAATCTTTAAACGCTTCCTGTTCGTATGCCATTAATTTGGAGGGCAATATAGGCATACGACTACGGCTATCTTCAGAACATTGTAGATAAGAATGCCAGACAAGAATTCTTGTTCAATACTTTTTAGAACGGGATGTTTGACAAAAACGGGATGTAGTCGGGTTTTATTTTTAACGTTAAGTATCAAAAATAATAAGTATTTATTTGTAATCAAAAAGTACTGCTGTAAATAAATAAACAAACTCACCAGTAGTAAAATAACTGGCATGTTTGGTCTGCGCATTGTAGGAGGAATGTAGTTTGTCTTCCAGATAGTCGAGTTGTGCGTTAAAGAGCGAGATCTGCGCGTCCCGCGCCACGCGGCGTACCGCCTCGTCGCCGCACGTCTCCGTGTACGTCAGCAGGTGGTGCAGCTCTGATATCGTCTGTGTCACAGTTTATTATGTTCTGACTTGGCAAAATGAAAAACTGAGCTGTCGTTATTTTCATAGCTTCACATTTAAAGTGTAAATATACATAAATACAAAATCGGTAACACCGTGTTTATGCAGTCAATGTGTACGATAAATAATTGACAAAAACAAAATTCGCTGGTAAATCTAAAGATAATTTAACACTATATTTAAGTGGTGGAACTTCATAATAAAGAACGATTTATTTTATTTTCAGAAGTTATTATTCTGATAGAAAGATAATTGCACAGATTACTTTATATTGTAATGTCGGTTTGTGTTTGACAAATATGTAATTCGATAATGTCATAAAACTAAACTTTGTAATATGTCAAAGTTTCAAAAATCTATTTTATCTATAGAAGAAGAATTTAATAGAAGAATTTAACACTTCGAGGCTGATAGTAAGACTATAATAATAAGAGAGTAACTTAAAATAAATTCACGCAATTAACCTACATTTTTTTACTAAAATTCTGAAAAGAGATATATTTTTGAAGCAACAAAGGGAGACATGTCGTATAAGTCGTAAAAGATATAAATGTGTAGGTATCATTTCGATTATCAAGTCATCATTCATATTTTTAAGAATAAATTGACAATATAGGTACGTCATGCCCGTCTTATCTGTCTGTCTGTCCATCTTATTAATTTGGTAATTAGGTGTCTTGTAGTTATGCCCAGAAAGTTCATGTGTCCCGAAAGTTCCGTTGCCGACCCACACCCCGACATACGTTAGAATAATAACTAGTGTGAACGATTCATAAACGTACGCATTGATATTTTTTACAGTCACTGACGGAACACTGTGCGTGAATATAGCTTTAATTCATTCTGGGGTATAAAGTAATTAAAATAAGTTAGCGTTCACAAATTTCTAAAACATAATAACGCCTACTTGCAATAAAACCCCGGCAAATTACACAGCATTTAACAGCTTCTATTAATAGAATAGTTACGAACCAATCCCGTGATGAACCTAATAGAATAGCCACGAACCTGCATACTATGTTGGGATGAGAGAGCTTTGAGGGCGACCCTGTTGAGCAGCTCGTACAGGTCTTCTAGTAGTAACTCTCGACCCTCGAAGTTGGTATCTGCCATCTGCCCCACGGCGCGAATGGATCGGACCACTACCTCCACTAGGGATATCTCTGACAGTATTTTTAAAGATGCCTGTAAAAAATAAATTCTATTCAGTGTATGAAGAGAGAGTAAGATTTTTAATAATAGAAGACGAGAGTGGGATTTCCATTAGAAAAAATCTTACTTTTACTGACGGACAGACGGACGAACATAGCGAAAATATAATGGTTCCGTTTTGCTATTTTGGTTACGGAACCCTAAAATCTACAAAGTAAATGAATTTTGATGAAGCTTCAACAGTAACATGGCCTATAATATCAGAACAGTAACATCTAACCCACGTTACATTGTGATATCAGATACGCTTCTAAACGAAGCCGTGAGCAAAGGCAACATAAACAAAAAATATAAAACTCATGGGACAGTTATACAAATTTTGAAAAAGTACAACCGTTAAATGAAGTTATGACTTACTGAATTGTTACATGCATGCGAGATCTAGAGTCATGTGAGAGAACAGCAGAATTAGTGGCCCAATAGCTATATTAACTGGGTATCGGGACATAATCAAGTGAAATGTTTGAATGTATCATCCCTTTATCCCTTTTAAGCTATTGCATAGCTTTTATCGCGGGCTTTGAGCGCGGCGACCGAATCACGAAATTCCGTTACGAATATAAAACCTAACACCCCCACTCCGCCTACCATGTAGCTCGGCCGAGCGTTCGCTTAACGTATATGTATATGGTACGACTACACGAAGCTCGCACGGATTGAGACGAGCTGCTCCGAAATGTAATGAAAAAAAAAATCTGCATAAATAAAAAAATATAATTGCATATGTAAATAAAAAATGCTATGCAATAGCTTTACCGCGGCAGTCCCCAAGTGCCACACATTTTTTTTATCGTTTAGATCGAACTGCACCAGTCGAGTTGTGGTCATTATGTAATACTGATATTTAATATGTGTAAATATGTTTGCAATGTCGTTACCTTCTCAACGATTCTCCGGAGCAGCAGCGATATGTTGTGCGCGAGCGGCACGTCGGCGAGGCAGCACGGCAGCAGCGCCAGCAGCGGCGGGCTGCGGTGCAGCGCCTCCTCCGACACGTCCACCCAGATGTCGTCCTATTTGTGCACATTGTACAATTTTATGACACAGTTTTGTGCTAATATTCACAATAGAAATGCCATGTCAACCGTCATTCATACAGTTCGATTTTAATTATAAAATATTACAAAAAAAGTCGATAAAACTAGAATATTTTAACATAGCACAATAGGCATTAAGTAAACTCACGTCCAGCTGATCTTCAAGCGGTACGTCACATTTAGTGAGGAGAGCGGCGCAAGCCGACGCCAGTTCCCAGGAACCCTCGTATAGAGATATCTGAAAAATATTCATGATTATGTAATACAATACTTATCTTCATAGGTACTTGTTAGGCTATTGCATAGCTTCTATCGCGGGCTCGGGCTTTGAGCGCGGCGACCGAATCAAGAAATTCAGTAACGAAAATAAAACCTAACACCCCCCCACTCCGCCTACGCTCGGCCGAACTACATAGCTCGGCCGAGCGTTCGCTTAACGTATATGTATATGGTACGACTGTACGAAGCTCGCGCGGATTGAGACGAGCTGCTCCGAAATGTAATGAAAAAAAAAAAATAAAAAAAAAAATCTTTAAATTTTTTTTTTTTTTTTTTACACAGGTCCGTTCGCGTGGAGGTCAATAATGAGATAAAAGGAGGTTCTCCTACCCAATGTTAGGACTGACCTGGTTCGCCAGGTGTATGTAGTAGTGCTGCGTGTGCAGCTTGCGCGCGAGGTCGGCGCTGGCGCGGCGCGTGAGCGCGCCCAGCGCGCGCACGGCGGCGGCCCGGCAGCGCGCCACGCGCTGGTTGCTCAGCGCCACCAGGCTCTCCGCGCACACCGCGCCACACACCGCCTGCGAATACAGTGCCTCTACAGGAACACTTTTCATTCAGTCACACTTTAAGATATAAACCCGCGTGTACTTACGTAATAAAAAAAAATATTTTTTTTTTCGTTGGGTAGGTACTTTATACATTAGTTATTTTTGTATCGCATGCCTGGACCTGATGAAATTGATAATAATAATAATAATAATAATACGAATTAAAAACATCTTTCACTATAACATCACGCTACGACCAATAGGAGCTGAGCAGCAATAAAAAATGTTGCGAAAATGGGGAAAATTGATGCATACGAAGTTGCGCGGGACAGCTAGTTTAATTATAAATTGATTTGTTTAGGTGTAATACCTTAACAAAAATAATAAAACGTTGATATTTTCAGTTTATTGTTAACTTAACCTCCTCAATGACGTTGTAGTTTACCTGTGTATGCGCGTGGTCAGGCAGCAGCGCGAGCGCATGCCGCAGTAGCAGCAGCAGCCCCTCGCACGCCGACCAGCCCGACGCTGCGCCCGCGCGCACTCTCCGCTGTCACACAAACGACTTTACTGTACGTACACTGACGGCAACATACATGACGAGGTATTACTCGTTAGGTTTGAGGATGCGGATGAGAAAGAGGACGGGGACGGGGGCAATAGGAAAGAACTTTTAATCTAAATATTTTTGCTAGTTAATGTAATGAACAAATAGGATTGTTGGAACGAAGTTCCTTATCGCGCGTTGCGAAAGGGGGCTAGACGGAAAATTTTAAGACCAAAACTTGTAACGACACTTTCGCCGGCTCGTACCCAGTGTGTTTAAATTAAGACCAAAAGTTGTAACGACACTTTTTGCTATAATTGTAAGCCGTGCGGCGTGCGCGTGTTTCTCTGTCTGTCTCTCTCTCTCTCTCTCTCTCTCTCATAGAAAGCAAGCCAGTTGTACGAAGTGCATGTTACATATAAGCCGTTCGGACAATTTAATCGCGAAAAAAAAATTATGACAATTCCTTGGCTAATTAATCGAAAGGAACTTCGTTCCATCCGGGTGTCCCTTGACACCTCTCAAGTTTTTTTAAATTTAAAATTATGGACAATGTTGCTTCCTTTCTCTTAATAAATGAGGAAGATTTTTTTTTGTTTTTGTGAATGAGGAAGAGGGTGCGAATTTGTTAAAAAAGAGGTGTTTTCACATTATGTTGGAGTGATGATGGAGTCGGAAGGTAACCATAGGAACTCCTAAAACAAAACAGAGAACAACCCCTCCCCGTGTTGTGGCACGTTACAATTGCGTCTTGACAAATGCTCTTACACTTGTACAGTTCATAGGGTCTGATGATGGAGCCGAAAGGTGGTCATTGGTACTAAACAATCATGTCAGTCAGTATATTAGGTAATTAAATTCAAATGTACAGACGCAGAAGCATGTGCAGTAAGAACTAAAAAGTAAAACAGCATCAATAGAAATGACTACCTTCTGAAGTGTTGGTTTTTCGTCACCCATACAGAGATAATAGTGAATCTAAATAAGACTTCACAGAAACATACCTGATGATAAATCCCACTAGTGTACATCTCCACAGTGGTATGATTGACGTCGTCTACATCTACCACTATGTACTCCGTTAGCTCTTCCTTGTCTTTGATCTCCTTTACGTCTTTGGTATCTTCGTCATCTTTACTGTTCTTGTCATCTTTGATATCTTTACTAGTTGAATCTTCTATAAACCAACAAATTGTATCATTATTTAAAAGGATATAATTTTATTTTATTATATTTTTTATTTATAAAATGGTGATATCTACTCAATTATTTATTAATATTGTTTTTGCAAGCTATTAAAAAATGTGTGTATAATTACAAGAAAATATATTTTACAAGATATTTACAATAACTTCTAGGAGTTTTTATTACAATTATTATACATTTGAGTGGTGTCAATGTTTGAACAAAGTTTGGAATACCACCATTTTCTATTTAAACTCTATTCAAGGTAATGTACAATACAATGTATATTTAATAATAATAATAATATAATAATAATATCTTGGGACAACTCACACAACGCTATCTGATCCCAAACTAAGCAGAGCTTGTACTATGGAAACCAGACAACTGATAAACATACTTATATATTTCTAAATACATACATATTATAGATAAATAACACCCAGACACAGAATAAACCATCGTGCTCATCACACAAAGTTTTATCCTGGGTGGGGATCGAACCCACGACCTCTTGCGTAGCAGTCGGATACACTCCCACCGCGCCACAGAGGCAGTCAAAAAATAAAAAATATTATTTACTACTAACTAAATATTTACTTATTAGATATAAACATTTTATAAATTGAACTTTATAAAAAAAAATACTAAATGCACAATTATGTATTCTGATGGACCAACCCTACAAGCATTATCTACCCACCTACCTCTAGGATGATGTGTGAGATAAAATATGTATACTTATATTTAAAGAATCTCGACACTATGACATGCACAATGTACCAAATAGCTGTATAATTGGGTATTTAAATGTCAAATCGATTGTTAGATTTGTAAGCAATTTAACATTATGACGTCATAACTCTGACGTTTCTGGTGTCAAATCGTTTACTTCTTACCCGACTACGGCGAAGCCAAAATGGAAGGGTAGGGGAAATACGAAAACATTACATTCTGGACAACCTTTTTTTAGATCATTTTAAGGCGTATTTATTACCTGATTAGTGTAAAATTATTTAATGTAGTTTATTGATTTGACATCAAATACTCAATTTATTAACCAGAGACTTACCAATAGCTGTATCCGAATTATCAGAAGTAGATGATGGTGTATGCTTTCTGAAAACAAATCGCATTTTCAGAGGGGTTTGGGATTGATTACAAATTGAGATGCAACATTACTATTTTACTGCAATCAAAAAATTAGCCACCAAGTGCTAAACACACATTACCTGCCTTCCTGAATCTTCTTATTGATCATCGATTTCATATGCTTAGTGGATTCCGTGCTTTCACTGCTATCAACCTTTTCATCATCGCGACTTTGAGCCATCTCCTTTACGTTATTAAGGTTACTTTCGTTTGTAGCCTCATCAGCTGAAGTACTGGACACGCTCGGTCGTTCTTCAGACCGTTTCTTGACTCGTTTGGTAGGTCGTTGCCTTGTGAAACTAGATATGAACTCACTCATTTCTTGGGTTTCCGATGTTAAGAGGAAATAGAAATTTGCTCTGGAGTGAGTAACGAATGTGTCGCTTGCCTGGTGAAAAAGCAACGAAATACAATTATTATTGATTTTATCAAAATTATCATAATCAAATCGAGAAAAAGCACAAGCAAGTTAATTTGACTAAAATTAAGACATCTATATATAAACGTTATTTTTCTTTTGTTTGTAGTGTATGTACTTTATTCTAACACAACTCTTACGTTCGGTTTCTCGAAAGCTAGCCAAAGTATTGTTATAATGATAAATTGACGGTGATGTCGAGTTAGTATGAGTCTCTCATAAAATCGAGTCGAGTTAGTATGTGATAGGTCAGCGAATGCCCCGACGGATTTTATTCGGTTACTGACCTCCTGTTAGTCAGGAGGGTTTTAAAATTTTTTTTATTCTTTTTTACGTCTGTCGGGATTTTTATTTCAAACTTTTTGAGATTTTTTAACAAAATATGCAACTTATCCATGTTGAGAGTAAACATTTAATTGCATAATTTAATAACATTTTAACATTACAACACATAACATTTCTTAATAAAATTCGAATACATTCAAATTAATAAAATTCATTTAGATAATAATAAAAAAATGTAATTCGCCATGTTGTGGTGACGGCCATTTTGGATTAAAAATTTGTCGTAGTGTATAGTATTCTACTAGTGAAGCCCTTTTATTTGATACCCATATTGAGGGAATTGTCATGACATCTTGGACCGATTTTCATCAAACATAGCTAACAACACTCCCGACTAATTCACCTTTCAAACAAAAAAAATAAATTGGTTCATGCGTTCGGGAGCTACGGTGCCACAGACAGACACGTCAAACTTATAACACCCCGTCGTTTTTGTGTCGGGGGTTAAAAATACATATATTATACTGACCAAATGCTTAGTTGATAGCGCTTCGAGCAAACTATTGACACTTAGCAGTAGATTTAGCAGCTGATTAGTTGATTTTTGCCATGCATTTAAAAAACCGGGTGTTAGTGATTTGTGTATATCTAACCGTCTAATTTTATTTAAAAAAATAAGACGGGTATTGTTTGGTATAGCAGTAACCAGGTACCCCCCGCACCTGGTGCATGAGCAGTAGGAAGTCACAGAGCATGGCCAGTCGGTGCAGCAATGGCGGGGCTCCCACCAGTCCGCGCACCACTTCCACCAGACTGCTGCTCGCTATGGGGTCCAACGGTCCACACTTTGAATTCAAGAAGCGCTCCTGCAACATTTTAATTTAATAGTCGAATAATATTGAGTACAATTATGTAAAATTATAAAACAATTATTTTGTCAAACAATATTACGCTAACGATAAAGTACGTCAAGTGAATTCGTTTATATATTAAAATCAATTTTAGGTCTTGTTATTATACGTTTAAAATAGCTTTAACACCGAGGGTCTCAGTCATTACAATAGGTACCGCTGGACATTGGATTACATTAATTAAAGTCCACATAAGATATGAGTACGATTGAGATAACTTACCGTGAAAGTTACTCGCTAACAAGTAAAATAAGTTGCTTTGCAAGAGTGCATTATAGTTATGTCAATCCTTTTATATTGCAAGAATCTTACTAATTCGTTTTTATGGGGACATTACGCCGAGTTTCGAGAATTATTCGTTTAGCATTATGCACACATTACTAAAAGAACTCTTTTTTCGTGTTCTAATATTTCAGTTATCTATATATTTTTTTGACAGAGCCGAGCCCTGTTTCGCGTAATCTTACGCTTACCTTTAGTACCTATAAAATTAAACAAGAAACATATTGCAAGAAGAGACTTATCATGATACGTTGTATTTTTACTTGTAAGCTCAACAAAAGTTCAAGTTTGTTTATCAAATTTGGATAGATAATACCCTGCCCGTCCACCAATTAGACATTTCTATTGGTGGGGTTAATTTTTACCCCTCCATCCGCTGCACAAGAGTGTATTGCAAGGTACTCACCTTGCAAGCTGAGAGCAGATGGTGCAGCAAGTCGAGGCGGTCCATCTGGTAGTGGTTGAAGGCGCGGCGAGGGTGCGAGTCTCTGAGCAGCGCGCGCATGCAACACAGCGTCAGAGCCCACACTGTTCCACGCTGAGTTTCACGGGACCCGCTCACGTTCTCTATTTCCCACGTTAATTGCTAGTAACAGATTATACACAACAGTATAGAATAAATCGCTACAAATTTACCAACGTTTATTTTGTATAAGGAGTATACGTCCACATAACGTGCACGAGCACGAGTATTGATTTACGCCATTTGTTTTTTTGTTGCCGTACTCACAAGCGAGGTGGAGCCACATAGTCAAGGGGAGACTTCGCTCCCATCTGTGTTGTACGTCTATAGCTTGTATACCTGCAGCCTCTTACCATCGCACCGCTGGCTATCAGGAAGAGAATTCATTCTCACATTTTGGAACCTAAATGTTTTCGCAAACGCTCCAGTTGTGGATATGTTGTGCCGAGGTTTTCCATAAAGACTAACTAGAGTACGAGTTCAAGAGGGGAGTGAATGAGGCGCGGATTCAAGGGTGGGGGGGCAACAGGGCAATTGGACCCCCTCCAGACTCATCTGAAATACCTTTTATTTGAGGAATGAATACTGTTGTGTTTTAACCGGCAATTCCGTCCTCCACCCAGTGGCTGTTGAACCCATGTTAAATCAAATGCACTCCTCTCCCGTCATGCGAGCGACTCATTCTTCGCACTTGGAGTAAATATATTTTTAAATGGTTGGCACCTCATCTATAATTTGCAGGCGTCCATGCGGTAACCGCTTACCATAAGGCGGGCCGTATGCCCGTTTGCTACCATAGTGGTATAAAAAGGCAAATGTTGTAACTATCAGGTTTATAAATTAACATAGATACTGGACTGCGCCATAACATTACAAAATTAACCACTCTTTAGAAATACAGAACACGACTGTGCGGTCAATACAGACCAGACAGAAAAGAGACAATCTTTTCTGTAGGTCTGTAATGACAACTGACTATGCCAAACATTAGACACAATCGTGACAACTACTGGCCGTACGAATGTTTTGTTTCACGCTTTGCAGCCTGTGTTTACTTTATATCTTTCAGGGAAGGCGCAGTCCAGTCTACGTATATGCAGTGCCGTAACTAGGGCGGGTCAGAGGTGTGCGGCGGCACAGGCCGCAGAAATTGGTCCTCTTGGTATTCCAAGGGCGCAGTTATGTGAGGTTGTACCGGGCGCATACAAGGCTAGTTTTTTTCTTTTTTTCCTCTTCCCTCCAATATTATTCGTTAGGGATTATGGCACCAGTTTCAAGTATAACTTACCTACTAACTTTCTAGTTTTCTTTTTTGAATCACAAAGTCTCGTTCTTGTCTAGTTATCACGTATTTCGAGTAAATTTTACACTGTTTTACACTTTAAACGCGGAGCTGTAAAAATAGCGACACGTCAGTTTGCCGCCATTTTGATTGATACCTGTTCGGTGTCGAGATATCTCCAGGCGCGGGTGAGCAGCACGAGCAGCGCGGGCTGCAGCAGCACGGCGTCGGTGCGCGCCGCCAGCTGCACGCTACCTCCACATGACGTCAGTATGGGGGAGCTACAAGCTTCGTCGACGATCACCTGCACCAATACATCACCAATATTACCCGACTGTGCAAGGAGGGTTATGTTTTTAAGGTATGTTTATTTCTTTGGCACGCTCTAGATGGCTTGATGCATTTGAGCTTGAGAGTGAAGTGAAAAAAGTGAAAAAATAAAATGGCGTTTTTGGCGCCAAAAACTTGAAATTATTAATTTTAGTCGGGTTTTATGTTTTGTAATAATTTAACTTGTTTTGCTGTGTATGTATGTTCATTTAACATAACTTCACCACTGCAGAAAAATCAGTCACTGCAGATCAATTTTCGCAGTAGCTACACGGCATTTTGTTGGCATTTTTACTGGTATGTGGCGGACTTTATAGGGATTAATATAAATTAGGAGCTGGTAACGCCATCTCAGTAGCAGAGTGTGCAGTTTATGTTTCGAACAATAAAATTATATTCTAATATATCTACTACTATACTATTTTAATCAAAAGTATTTTTTTTAACATATTTCACAAAGACCTTGAGGAGGTGATGCGACACGTGGCATTGTGGGGCTGCTATGACAGTGAGCAACATGTCCGGCGCGTTGTCCGCGTAGAACATGGCGTAGAGTCGGTTGTCTACGCGACACGCTCGTAGCAAGATAGATAAAGCTTGGGCTTGCTCTTCTGGGCTGCCTTCCAACTCCACTACCTGTAAAATAACGCGTCAGTTTTTTAAGATTCTAATCTGATTACATAATGTCTAGATAGCGTTCTCTCAGTAAGCCTATAAAAAAAAATAAGACGTTAAATTTGACGTTTAGTTAGGTTTAAAAAAAGTGTTGTTAGTTGTGCAGCTAGTCTTATTTTTCCCCATTTAGATGGGAAAATTGTTATGACTATGGGTAAGCCTTTTTATTTTTTTCATTTATTATAGATCAAATATTAAAAATTGAGTTATCAGAACACTAGTAGAACTATGCTAATATAGAATTTAATTTTATTCAACTTGAATTAAAATACTTCAAAACAAAGCTAAATACATTTGAAGTTAATTTATTAATCTATTACTTTTACTTACTATATGAAGATAATAATAGAGTACCAACTTAAACATGTATAAAATTTATTTTCCCAGCTCTAGCATCAGTTACATTTCACAAGACAGAAGGGTATTTAATTTTATTGTAATGGCAACAGTGAGAAAAATGACTAGAATGAAGAATATGGCTCTTTTAGATCAATCCTACCCATTATACTACCGACGTGAACCCACTCCTAACACAAGCTATTGAGTTTTGCTGGAGGGGTTTACAGGATTGTTAGTAATGTGAGATCAAAATCCCACATTGCTAGTTACTTTTTAAAAAAAAAGCTGTATAATTACAACAACAACACAGGTGAGTTCAAATATCTATCCGAAAATATAGTGTTTTGTTGAATAATAATAAAAACTTTATTGACATAAAAGGTCAAGTACAAAATATATGATAACCCTGTCTCCTATAATATACACTGGAGACAGTGCCTTCTCCTTACTTATATAAAAGGTTTATGCCAACAAGAACATGCAATAAGCAAACAAAAATTGTAAAGTTAAAAATAAAAGGGGTGATAATAAAAAAAACAAATGGAGACAAATTTGAACTATCTTTAAAACTAAATTGAATGTGTGTGTGTGTGTGTGTGTGTGTGTGTGTGTGTGTGTGTGTGTGTGTGTGTGTGTGTGAGGGAGAGAGAGAGAGCTTGGGGTTTGTGTGGAAGAATGTATAATATACATTCTTCCAAAATATACATTCCTACGCACTCGCATAATACATATATTATATGTATTATGCGAGTGCGTAGGAATGTATATTTTGTTTCAGCAAATCCTACGTAACCTATAGTTGTTAGAGAAAAATCAAGTTTTGACTCCACTTTTAAATTAATTTGAATAATATTAGCGTGTCAATTTTAGACGTGATACAGGAAAAAATATACATTTAATAGCAAAAATATGCGATGACTGACCCTAGCGTAGAGGTACAGTAAGACGTCAGGTCCCCCGAGCATGTATATGGCGGGCGCGACCCCGCGGTGTCTGCTCGGCAGCGCGGCGCCGGTCCACGACGTGAACAGCGTCTCCGGGATCGGCACCGGCCCGCCGCCCGCAGACGGCAGGCTCGATGCCGTCGATGCCATCAGCGACGAGGACGCCACGCGACCCGCGAACACTACAAAATGAAACTATGACATAACTTAAAGGTATCGTAAAAGTTTACTCGGTGTTCGCTTGTTTTATATCTCACGAACAAGGTAGGAAATTGGATATTTGAATGTCAAGTCAAATCAGTATCTTTTTATGAAATGTCTAAACTATTCGCTCTATAGAGATTTGTATTTCTGTCTGTGAGATCATTAAATTTTCTAAATAATTTACACACAGTCTAATAACTAAAACAGACGTTCGACGAAGCCGTCTAAATGGAGTAATCGTGCAGGGGTTGCGGGGCGCGGCGTAGCGGGTGGACGGACCCGACTCAGCGACCACGAGTCGGGTCCGTCCACCCGCTGCGTCCCGCCCCGCGACCCAACGATTGCCCGACGACTGCACAGCGATGAAAGACTGTATTAGTTGTTAGACTGTAATAATAGTACATTCCCGTGAGTAAAAAACATTTTTTCAATTAATAATTTACCTGTAGGTAATGCAACAGTTTGATGGTACAAGTTCATGATGGTCGGCATATGCGCAGAAAAAGTTAACAACAAGTTGTCGTGCAGTTCTCGTAGCGTCGTTGTTGATATTTCGAACACCTAAACAAAATGGAAAATAAACTTATAGTTAATTCGAACGGATTATAAACTTAATGTTATTATTATAAACAAAAGATGATGTTGCTTTACCTGATCCCAGTCTATATTAGAGTCGAGTATATTTGGTGTCAGTACCAGCGGAAAGTTCGGAAACTCACATCGAACCTGGAAGTGAAATTTAAAATTACTTTCTAATTGATTGAAAGATGTCTATAACCGATAGTGGATCTTGGTACTACTAAACGAGGGATAAACTGGTGATGAAAAGGCCGTATTAATAAAACAATTTAGGCATAATTGGTGAACACGGTATTCTGTGCTACCGAGCGTTTATATTTATCCGACTACGCCAGAAGAAGAGTAATGACATTCAAGTTTATTTGGCACGCTCTACAGCACTAATAAAAATCAAGTCATCTGATTTGTTTTTACCCCTTCTAGCGAAAACAAGTAACATGCACGATGCATGCGACAATGCATATTCAAAAGAACGCTCTTCTGAATGGAACTCCGGCGTCATTCCGAATTAAGACCCAGGAAAAACCGCTAGAAACGCCTACATTACGTGTAAAAATCAGTCGCGGTAAAAAACCACAAATCAGGCCTACAAGTTTCCTTGTGTCACACAATCTCGCGTTAAAAAGCACAGCTGTTAGCGGTATTTTTACACAATAATACCTGGCAGGCGTGATCAGCGCCGTGCGCCGTGAGATGCGTGGCGCTGTACACGTTGAGCACGGGCGCGCGGTACACGTGCACGCTCGCCAGGTGGTACGCGCCCGCGCCCGCGCCGCGCCGCACCGCGCCCAGCAGCACGTTGGTGGGCGTCACCTTGCGGATCAGGATACCTGCCGAACATCCTGTTATGTTAGGCACGCTGAACGTGCCCATGTCTGCCATATGGCCACCGTACCAAACGAGTCCTAGGGTTGAGACCCTGGACTGCGCAATCACTTCACTAAATTGACCACTCTCTAGAAAGAGACACCCGTCTCTTTTCTGCAATGTCAATGTGACATGACTTTGTAATAAGCCTGTGACTTGGACCAATCAAATTTTTAGAAAGAGACAAGGCTTTGCAGCCTATATTTACTTTATACCTGAAAGGGAAAGGGGGCGCTGTCCAGAAGTCTAAGTTGGAGACCGCGACTTAGTAAACGTAAGGTAGGACGACTCCCAGACAGGAGGACTGACGACCTAAAGATTGTTCGGATGGACTGGATGCGGAAGGCAGAGGGCCGGGTGTTGTTGCGTAAATTAGGAGGTCTATGTCTAGCAGTGGACCAACGCGTGCGTCGGGATCGACCACAACATACATAGGTACACGGGCAAACAGGCCTATGCACCCATAGACGCCTACGAACATATAATAATATCTCGGTCATATTTTTATAATATTAGTATAGATAAAAGGTTACTTACCTTGAACTGGCAAAGATACCGTCTCGCATTCATAGCCGTTAACATACAGCGTTACCTGTAAATTATTTTATTAATTTAACTAACAATTACAAGGTACTTTATACATATTTATTTAACGTCTCACCGCTGAGTACCTTAGTTAGTCGGATAACGCCCGATACGAACTAGCATACCACTAATGAATCCTAGACCCATTATACCACCGACGTGAACCCACTCCTTACACAAGCCATTGAGCTTAGCTAGGGGGTTAACAGGATTACTAGTAATTTGAGACCAACAATTGCTAATTATCTTTAAAAAAAATTACCCTACTATCAATTCCATTTATTGATGGATTTGATATGATATGTTTAATTTTGACATATTTTGTATGAATGTTGATAAACTTACCGTGTTGATAGTCTACCCGCGACCACGGCCGTTGCAATACGGTCGAAACGTCGAGCAATAAACAAGGTATTTTACTTTAAATTATTCACGTGACAAGACCGTATATATAATTTTATAATATTTTGTATGGAGCTTTTTATATGTCAAATATACATCTCTAGTAGCCAAATATCTATATACATAAAATATTGAAACCGACCGTATATGTAGGATGGTCATAATACCTGTATGTAAATATGTCTTTTGTAGACCAGTTCCTTGACGTTGAGCCCGATGCAGGTCCACTGTCGCGGCGCCATGCCGCTGGCCACGCGCGCCTCGCTCAGCGCGCGGTTGAGCCCCGGCTCGGGCCGGGACAGCCGGAATGTGAATATGCCTTATAAACAACGGAGACACAATACAGGTTATATACAAGCAATGCTGAGAAATGGATATCATTAGAATATTCATAACGACGTCAACAGCTGACGTTTTAAATACTATTGATTCAGTGGTTACAGACCCTAATGGCGGAGTAGGGTTGCCAGATGGTCGGGAATCGCGTGGATTTTCGACATTTCTTGTGATGTCACTCCCGAGAAATCACAAATCGCGCTGATATCGCGCCGGAGGGGGGTTAGTAACCACTGTTGTGGTAGAGGGTGCAATTCGTTCCACTCTACAGCGTCTTCAAGATACTCTTCTGCGTAGCGCGTATTATTTCTCCAGATCTTCAAAATCTCGTCATTTTGAAATATCATGTTTCGATTTTTCGATCGGGCAACTCTACGGCTGAGCCAGAGGTCGTGGGTCCAATTCCCACCCTTTATACTGGGTGGCTCTTTGTGTGATGAGTATCATTGTGTATTCGGTGTCGGGGTATACTTTATTTAGAATGTTTATAAGTTGTCTGATTACGATAGAACAGGCTCTGCCTAGTTTGGTATCAGATAGCCGTGTGTGAGTTGTCCCAAGAATAGTTAAACTCAAATACCAGTTGGTTAGTGACACTTACCAGTGTTAGTGTCGAGCCACACCTCAAACATGAGCGAGTCGTGTCCCACAGATATGATGTGCGACGGCTCCGCAGGTTTACACGTCACCTCCTTTTTGGGTGATTTCTTTTTGTTCGCCTCTGTGTCCGATACGTCGTCACTGAACCCATCTAAACCACCTGAAAGAAAAATAACAAAATATCTAGCTTAAGGTACCTCCGAACCAAATTTTATCGAAATCAGCCCAGTACTCTGAGTGATCGTTCAAACAGACAAAACCATAAAATTCTAATATGTACAGTACGATCAACGTAACTTGACCGGACTGAAGTTAGGTTTTTATCACTTTCGCGCATGTCATAGAGATGCGACCCTAAAATTACTTACGAAAACGATTAATTATGGTTAATCGATAAAAAATACTAACAACATTTTAATTCAAAAATATAAAAACACTATTTAAATGAGTTCATTTAAGTTTAAACTTAGAACAGTTACAGTAAATACTAAAGAAACTTTGAAAAACAATTTCTTTACGAAAATAATCACATAAAAACATGAGTTAGTAATACTAATTATGACAATGTGATGCGTAATCGCATCTCTAATTCTCTTGATTTAGTTACCGCCCCGCCCCCCGCTTCCTGTCACCATTTACTTCCAAAAAATGCACTGCGCAACCACTTGTCGCCTACTTCAGTCCGGCCTAGTTACGTTGATCGTACTGTATTATAAGAAGGTGTCTTTAGATGCAGAACTTTATCACAGATGTTATCTTTTGTCCTTCCGCAAGCTTCATACTACTTTTGTAAGCTTGCGGAAAGACATTGGCAAATCGTTATTGTGATAATCAACATTCAATGAACAAAGTTGAGAGATAATATTTAGTACTAGTTGACCAGCACAATTTGTTGTTTTTTTTTTTGACGTGACAACGTCTTATAATTCGATGGAGCCGGCTAAACGCACGAAAAAACATGACTCATGAGGCGTTACCTCGCTCTGAGGCGTTAATTTAATTAAAATAAAATAAATAAAATTCCATTTAAGTGCAAGCAATCGGCCTCCGCGTTCGGCAGGAAACCATTCCATCAGTATTTTCTTATGACGTTGTCATGTTCAACTATCGTCAGTAAACCGACTTTACAGACAACCGTTTTTTTTTTAATTTTCCCCGTTTTTGAAAAACTTTTATGCTCTGCTCTTATTGGTCGTAGCGTGATGATAGGCTATCCAACAATAAAATATTTTTTTTAAACTAAACCATTAGTAGTTCCTGAAATTAGCGCGTTCAACCAAACAAACAAACTTCAGATTAGTATAAATAGAGAACTAACCTCTAGTATTAGTACACTGGATTATTAATCATTATCTTAATTCTTAATCGCGTGAATAATTTAAGGTAAAATACCTTGTTGTTTGCCCGACGTTTCGAACGTATTCCAACGGACCCGTGACACACCCGTGTTTCATAATGTGTACAAAACGCGAAAGTTTATCAACATTTATAGGACGCTGGACTGGCTACCTCGTACAAAATAACAGCAATTTCTTGTGACGAATCGAATGAGCGTCCTGTGCAATTTTTTCTCACTTAAGACAAATGGCCGTTGTTGCTATCCTAGTTACACAAGTACAGTCAAATGACCGTACAAAGGCCGTACCGTCGGCGGTAGCCCTCGCAACGTACTACTAGTACAGAGATGAGTGAGACAGAGCGAGTGATAGTACCCCAGTCGTGGCCGCCAGTAGTGGCGTGGTGCGTGTGCAGCCACGCCGTGAGCGCGAAGCCGGCCAGCCACGGCGCCCAGCCCGCGCCCTCCACGCCGCAACGGACCGCGTGACATGACCAAGGGGATTTTATACCTGAACAATATACGACAAAACAACATTTTGTAAAAAACAACATTATGTTAGCATGTTAGCGATTTCCGACGTGTAGCAGAAAAGTGTGATTATAACGTACTCAACGATTAGGGACAAGACCTGTGTCGCGGGGGACTTTACAAACATACAAGTCACGGACATAAAATACACCCAGACTCGGAACAACAATTTGTAAATCACACAAAGTGGTGTGTACACACGTGGGAATCGAACCCACGACCTCTTGCGTAGTAGTCGGACACATTCCCACCGCGCCACAGAGGCAGTTCAAATATAAGTAAACAGTGTATTATATGTCATACACTGTTTGCTGATGAATTTGACCACATATTTCTGTTACGCGTTGTAGGTATATTATTATGAAATGAGCTGGATAATTAAATACATTTTTAAAATAAGTTTTGTTTGAACAACTCACCGGCTCTGGTGTGTGCATCGTGTAACTTTTTAGCGCAGCTCTCGGCGAGGTGACTCTGTGACGTCACGTTGTTCACTATCAGAAAGTTCATATCCTCCGACAATGATTGTATAGCGTCTACGAGTTAAACATTAACATTATTAACACACGTACTTTATATTTTAACAGCATATTAAAAAAAAAAGTCGACGGATGATTTATCTCATATTTTGACTAACCAGGATTATCACAATCTATAGGGAAAGTAAGTATGCAGTCCGGTGTGTTGTAGTTAGCAGCCGTGACGAGCCTGTGCAGTGTATTGAGCAGCAAGCCCAGTGGGGGTCTCTCAGCCGTGAATAACTTGAGGAACGCCGCTAGTTCCGTGGGCTCGATGCTCTGGGAGGCCAGTATGTGGATTAGTTCTAAGATGCTGCGTTGAAGATCTGTAAAAGGTTAAATTTTAACTTAAGAAATGTATTAGTAAGTGCTTGATGACATTGAACCTGATTTTCATGTTTCAATTGAAAATTAAACAAATGTCAAGCCGCAAGCTTTTGATTGAATTCGCCATATCATTTTGTAAGGTAAAGGATTTGCTATGTACCAGAGTGCTGATTTTCAGGTAGAGCTTTAACGAATACAATTAACTGATATTTACCTGACTGCGCAAGAAGGAGGTTTATGTTTTTCGAGTGTATGTATGTATATTTTTTTGGCACGCTGTAGAGCCAAATTTTATATACCCAGTGTCACTTTTAAAAATGAGATGAATCTAATGATATCTCTCAAGCTAAAATCCATCAAGCCATTTTGGCTCCCTAGAGTGTGCCAAATAAATATATATAGACTCGAAAAACATAACAATTCTTTTTGCGCAGTAGGGCAAAAAAAATGGATTAACGAGTGTACGAATCGATGGAAAACTAATGACAGGCCTGTTAGTCTAATGGTTAGCGACACTAATTTCTAAACTAGAGGGCGTGAGTTCGATTTCTACTCATTGTTCTATAACTATATATTTGTGTAATGAGCACGACTGTTTATTCTGTGTCTAAGTTATCTATAATATTATGTTATGTTATTAGTATGTTTATCAGTTATTTATTTGTCATAGTACAGGCTCTGTCTAGTTTGGGATCAGGTGACTGTGTGTGAGTTGTCCCAAGATATTTCGTTTCTTTTGTTTATATCAGTCTCCTTGACTGGTAGAACTGATAACAGTAAGTAAATTACTGGCCGCTTGGTGTGTTAAGTATGTGGTGTGGGGGTATGGTAGGCGGTATGAGTGTGGTAACGGTCGTGCAGCGCTAGGTACCTTGCAGCGCTACGTCGGTGTCGGCGAGCAGGTGCGCGCGCGCCGGCTGCAGCAGGCGGCGCAGCAGCGGCGGCGGCGCGGCGCGCGCGCGGGCCAGCGCCGCGCCCACGCGCCCGCACCACGCGCGCGCCACGCCCACGCCCGCGCGCCACGCCGCGCCCGACCCGCTCCACGACCCCGACTCCTTCGACTTCACTAGTCTGACGGGAAACGTACACTCTAAACTCTACAGGCTGGCTCATAACTATGCCGCACGGAGGGAGAGTACCTTTAATATTGTATATAGAACCTTTCACTGAAGGAAGAAGGGAGAGAACTTCATTTTGATTTTAAAAGTAATTAGAATTGCATTCAAAGTTTTTAAACAAAAAAATCATATAAAAAAAACATACAAAAACCATCAAATTTTAGAAACAAATCAAGCATTTATTTACTTTAACCTTATCGTCTAACATTCAATTCAAAAATCTGTTCATGAATATTTAACACTAATTTACATAATCATAAACAGGTACTGATAAAACCGCGAAAACAGACAGGCATAAATCATTATTTGACATTTTTTTTAAATAACTCGTTATTGATATACAACCCGCTGTATTTTTATTCAGTTAATAGTTTACTAATGTGACTTCTTACCCGACTATGGCGAAGCCAAAAAAATACGGTTATGTTTTAGAAGTCTGTATGTTCCACCATAACGCTAAAACCATTAATCTAATTTCGATGAATGAAGGGTCCATCGATTTGTTAATACGATCCGGGTAACATGATTTGTGAGTACATATAAAAAAACATATTCCTCAGTCAGTCTTAAAATTGCTTGACGTTTCGACCAGGTTGCACCGGCCGTGGTCACAAGTCCGCTTGTGACCACGGCCGGTGCAACCTGGTTCTTGTTTGGGCTATAAACGAAAACAACAAACTATACATAGTCTGTGCCTTAAAAAAAATAATCATACACTACAAACCGACTATTTGAAAGGTTGTTTGTCAATCTATAATAGTTTTCTACTTCTTTAACGGCCGAAAACGGCCGTTATTAATAATCTATCTATCGATGAATTTGGCTGCTAAAGAAAGAATTTTGACATATTTTGTATGGAGCTTATCTATACTAATATTATAAAGCTAAAGAGTTTGTTTGTTTGTTTGAACGCGGCAATCTCAGGAACTACTGGTCCGAATTGAAGCCCATTTATCGAGGAAGGCTATGCTCCTCTCCTATTGGTCGTAGCGTAATGTTAAATGGCCATAACATCACGCTACGGCCAAAAGGAGAGGAGCAGCAATGAAAAATGTTGCAAAAACGGGGAAAATTTACGTAGACAAAATTACGCGGGGCAGCTAGTGTCAAATATATATCAGTAGCTAAATCAATCTATAGAATATTAAAAACGGCCGTAAGTCTGTTATAGTAGAAATTGTACATACTTCTGTATGAGCTGCGTCAGTATGTCGACGACGATGACGCACAACTCGGGGTGCGCTAAGTCGCCGCTCTTGTTGTACTCGTCACACTCGGCGCTTAACTCGCATGTCGGCGACTGGATGCCTACACAACATAATAACTATATTTCTACTAAGTTTCATTGCAAGAGGAAATGAAATGAAATTGTATATTTGCTAAAACACGGGTAAGTTGTAGATGGTGGTTCAGATTTATGTTTGCACATGTCTAACCACAAGTGGTATGCAAAATTATATTGTGGTGCTTGCTTGTACCCTACTGCGGGAGTCGTCTATAAATAAAAAAGGAGGTGGTCAGGTACCGTATGGTCCTTATATTTTGCTAAACTGAACTTTTATAGTCTTTACAATTTCAACAGACCGTAAACTTCTGTTTTTCAAAACTAATACACGATTTGTTGAGCAACTACATAAGTTGATGAACAAAACTGTTTGTTTTTGTCAAAGCTTTAACTGTTTTCACCGTGAATCAAATGTACAAAAACAATTTCAACCAATTTGTTAAATTGTAAAGTAATCTAGGGAAATATAAAAATTATTAATATTATGGGTCCATACCAGTTAATTACACTAATTTAGTAATTGGGTAGTTGACTACAATAAAAGTAAATTATTTTATACTAATCAGGTAATAGTAGATCTTAAAATGCTCTGAAAATAAGTGTTCTCTTACAATTTAACATGGTTTTGAATTTAAAAACATGAAAACGAATACTAAATAAATAATAATGATTTGACGTTAGGAACTTATGACGTCATAGGTTCCTATTCCATACACATTTCTATAGAGCTTGTCGTTTTGACATTTCATAAAAAGAGACTGATTTGACTTGACAGTCAACATCCCCATTAACACAAATTTTAAGTTGGTAGCTTAGTTACTAAATATAACCTGTATAAACTTTTTTTAAAGATAACTAGCAATGTAGGATTGTTGTTCCCACATTACTAACAATTATGTTAGCCCCTCCATCTACGCTCAATGGCTTGTATTAGGAGTGAGTTCACGTCGGTAGCATAATGGGTTGGATTCGAACCCGTGACCTTACGATTGCGAGGCCTTAGCCATTAGGCTACTACTAACTTGATATTAATAAGAATATTTATCGAAAGTTAATCACTTCGTAAACCTTTAAATGTTTTTTTTTACCCGACGACATTTCGATCATCGTCCCGGTAATTTAATATGTATAAAAACCATTATTGGTATTGTCCTGGGCGTACTGATAACGTTATAAATACCTGATGTAAGTGTGGACAAAGAGCTGGACAACTTTCTCATTTTGTAAAGTGGAGGTATGTCCAGCTTGCCGACTTCGACGTCTGCCTGTAGAAAAAACAAACTCTGCTTACTAGCTGTCTTGCTAATGTTTAGACGTATTTTATTTTCTTAAATTAGAGAGTATCTGAATAATAACATATATCACAACATTCAGACTCGGCTAAACAAACTGCGTCTTTTATGTTGCATTGTAATGTTCATTTTTGCATTAAATAAAGATCTAACAAATACGGTTCCGGGTTTATAATAATGTGTAACTAATTTACAATTTCTATTATTATTTTATACAATAAATAATTAAGAGAACAATTAAAAGAATGAAATGAAAATGTTACTTGTGAAACGAGTCAGTTCGGTATGTTAATGTAACTTTTTTTGCATTAATTATCATTGTCCTGATGCGAGATCTATTGTTTTTTGGTATTTTGATTTTTGACCTTTAAATATGATCAGAATGTGATACTACAGCAAAGTATAACTTAACAGAGTGTATATTAATGAAGTATAAGTACCATACTGAAAGTTTGGATTTGGTTCATTTTTCACATAAATATTTATTGTATCATCCGTCGAGATATACCTATTAGAAACACGTAGACCTCCAAAGTAAACTTTCAAAGCCAAATATTCCAACTCCAAGAAGGTATTCGTAGTGTGGTATCTATTTGACGTTGTGTACTCACCTCATACCCCTCATCAGGTCTGGCGGTGTAAGGTTCGCTGTGCTCGCTGGCGTAGGGCCCGGCCACGCTGTCCTCGCTGGACGAGCAGTCCGCCGAGCTGCCCCCCGACGCGCACAGCAGCGGCGGCACCTGCCCACACACTACATACCATCAATATTATGGGCATCGGAGCATAAGCACAAAACAACATTGACAACAGTAACAAAATGTTATGTGTCATTCTTCAAATTTGTAATTAAACTAAATCTTTCAACTACGTAACTAAATTTCATGAAAATCGCTGGAGTCGTTGGGGGTTTCGGGGGCTTCTATGAAACTGGAGAGCTCTGGAAAAATACTAGGTGTCAAAAAAATTATTGTAAGAATTTTAAGCAGTGGTGCTAAGTCCTATATTAAAGATAATTACGAAAACAAAAATCGTATTAAATTATGCGTTTTGAAGTTGTGTTATTTTTTTACTTTGGCTAGCGAGCGCTATTGTAGTGAGCCGGCCATCTGTATCTATCTAAATTGTGACGAAAACAACGATGCGATGCTGACCGGGAAGTCAGTGAACCCCACGTACAGTGTACATAACAATATTATGCAATATTATTGGTTACGTTGAAAAAACATCGCTAAAAAATTGTAATATGCTAGATTTCTAATACTGATCAAGCACACGAAATTCGTGCAGTTATTTTTTTATCAACTAATATAATCAACATAGACTATTGAAATATGGAATGACAAATGTCCACGATTCTGCCTCTGTGGCGCGGTGAAAGTGTCTCCAACTGCTACGCAAGAGGTTGTGGGTTCAATTCCCACACGGGACACCACTTTGTGTGATCCACAAATTATTGTACCGAGTCTGAGTGTACTTTGTGTCTGTGACTTGTATGTTTGTGAAGTACCCCGCGATACAGGACTTGAAACCTACAGCGGGCGTCGTATTTAAAAAAAAAGATTCTGGACTATAAAGTGAGCCTAACTAGAACGGTCGTATTAATCTAGTCATGTCTCATTTTTATAAAAATGCACCGCTGTATGAAGGCTCCCTATTCATTGTGGTATCTTACCGCGCTGATACCTGATATGTTTTGCCTACATCCAACATAAACCTCAAGTTAGTGATGCTTCATTTACTAGGACCGGATTTATTGATCGAACTATATCATACAGATAAATGACTGACAAGTGACAAGGATAAATATAAAGATAAATATGTTTTATATCCACTGTCATAAATGATTCTTAGATTGAAATTTCCATATGTATAGATATTAATCTGTTTCATTACCGTTATTATTTTTTGCGCATTAAGCCACATTACTATGCTCAGATTCATCGCGATTGGTAACAATAAATTCATCTTTATGCCCTTATTTTTTGGTGCTGACGCAATATAAGTTCGATTCAGGATTTTTATTTTTTACCTTCAGATTTCGAGGAGATGGTATCTGTATACATTATCGTAAAATCGATGCCAATAGGGAACATGCATGTGACGCAATCATTTTTAATATAAGTAATTTATAATTTTGTAAATATTTTTTTTAATTTAACAAAATTCAAAATAAATAGCTTTTTTTAAATCAACCTTTTAAATTAAATTAAAACATAAAAGCTTGTCGCTAGATGATACCAAGAAGTTCTAGCGATTTGTCTCTACTTAAGGACAATGACCGACACAGTTCTATACTGCATTTTGTGTAATGTGCAGCACAGCATTAGGAAAATCTCGCGACAAGCTTTTATGTCATATAAATGGTATAATGTAATAAATTGATTGGCTTGTTATAATTTAAATACTATTTACTTCCTTTTAGAGCATTTAAATAAAATATTGTTTTTAAACATGTTTTTTTACTACTTATTTAGTTTAACTTTGTCGTTTTAACTGGACATGTTTCTGAGTGTGTTCATTTATATTTAATATTTTATTCAACCAAATTGACTGGCTGGCTGCTGAGTACCAATGACCTTCCGGTTATATCATCAGACAACGTAAATCATCTAAGATCGGAGTACTTGTCAAGACGAATCAAATGAGCCCAAACTTGTTAGGTTTCTGTTTTTTAGTTTAGGAGGTCCTATAGCCACCTTCCGACTCCATCATCAGATCAGGTCTATGGTACCATAATATTGCATTATCATTAGAGATACACTAGTGCACCAAATTTGAACCCAATCGAATCAATTCGTACCAATTTAGCTTCCAAGATCTGACCCACACAAATTAACATACAAACTAACGTACACAGGGCAAGTTAAATTAAAGCTTTTAAAAAAGACCCCTTGTACCTTCAGATGACTGAGTACTACTAGAAGACATTTTCAATTTTATTCATACACAACACAACACATACACGTTTACAATTCACATCACTTCTGTTTTAGGCACCAAATCCCATTTAGATATAGAACGAAAGTTAAAAAAATATATAATAGCGATTAAAAAACAAGATAAACGCGTCCGATAGGTTCTGTGTCTCATTTATAACTAATATCGCAATCAAAATATTCCGCATTCAATATTTAATTTGCATCGGTCAAGGGCACGTGGCGATCAAGAAGAGTTCCGTTCAATGCAATGGCTGTATTATTTATTTTGTTGTGACATGTGCTAATTTGATTAACGTTAAGTTTATTGATCTTGACTCATCAGTATAGAATATTGGTTTATTTAGTCTACACATTTTTTTGTAAGGGTGATTGCACCGTAGTTATTTCTAATAGAAGTTTCGTTCTCGGCAAGGTACTAACTGGTTTAGAAGAATAGGACGTGTTTGTATTATTTTTAGTAATGTGACAAGGGCGTAAATTGTATAGTAATTATACGTTATGGACAGAAACCGGTCGGATGAGATAATTTTAATAGATGAAATCACGCTTTAACGACTATCGCTGACAGTTTTGATAGTGGTCTTTTGTAACAATGGTACGGAGCCCAATTTTATTGTTTCGTATTCTTGTTTACCATGGTAATACGAGGCCTAAGGCACAACATCACTAAATCTACTAGATACTTTAAAGTACTACAGCAATTATTGCGGAACCGAATGCAGTTTTACAAATTCTATTTAGAACTTTAGACCCAGTAACCTTGAATCGAGGGAAAAAATGTCGACTGATTGATAATCATTGATGATTAGGCCATGCTGAAACAATTTGTAGAAAAAAGTACATTATAAAACACTTGACGAGACCGAAACCTTATTTGTGTTTTTGTATAAAGCAGTCGATTATATCCCACAATAATATTATTGTAGATACACTACGTAAGAAAATAAACTATTTTTCCATTTTAAATAGTGTCACTATTTGGTAATCGTCATCCACAGTTGTAGGTAATAATAATAATATAATATCTTGGGACAACTCACACAACGCTATCTGATCCCAAACTAAACAGAGCTTGTAGATACTATGGAAACCAGACAACTGATAAACACACTTATGTATTTGTAAATACATACATATTATAGATAAATAACATCCAGACACAGAATAAACCATCGTGCTCATCACACAAAGTTTTATCCTGGGTGGGGATCGAACCCACGACCTCTGGCTTAGCAGTCAGAGTCACTAACCACTAGACCAACAGGCCAGTCTAGGTAAAGTAGGCATGCCCACAATTTTAATTACTTGACATGCTAATACTTATGGGGTTTTTAATAATATCTCGTTAAATACATATCCAATGAATAAATCCAAAATTAAAATTTTAAGCTGTAAAAGTTGAAAAAACAATATATTTCCATGTGTATTACTTCCCTATAGCGTACCTATACTTAGATGCCGTCCCCCCCCCCCCCCTTCGTGTGTAGTACCTATAGTATACACCCCTAAAATAAACTCTAGCGGTGTCCTTACAGTCCACAGTGAAATTGGTGTGTTGTTGGTGCGCACGTTGTACGTTACCTTGGCGTGCTTGTGGCGCGGCATGGCGTGCGTGGCGCTGGGCCGCGCGGCCGCCACGCGGATGAGCGCCTCGCACAGCGCGCGCGGCCCGCCGCCGCCCTCCAGCGCGCCGCCGCCCGCACACAGCGCCGCCCGCACGAGCACGCACGACGTCTCCTTCGAACGACCCGATGTTACGTCTACACGAACAACAACAGATCAAATAGGACATCTTCCGGGTCGAGGGCTCGGCAAGTAGGAACCGACATTGCTGAATATCACATCTCTGCCCTGTGTGAGAATGGGGATGTTGACTGTCAAGTCAAATCAGTCTCTTTTTACGAAATGTCAAAACGACAAGCTCTATAAAAATGTGTATGGAATAGGAACCTATGACGTCATATGTTCCTATCGTCAAATCATTAATTTTAGTATTCGTTTTCATGCTTTTAAATTCAAAAACATGTTAAATTGTAAAATAACACTTCAGAGCATTTTAAGATTTACTTTTACCTGATTAGTGTAAAATAATTTACTTTTATTGTAGTGAACTACCCAATTAAAACATATTTGAGGTTAGAATCGATAAAATTAAATCTAACATTACTTACACAATTTAACAAGATTTTTAGGATGTTAAAGCCAACAACAAGGTAACTAGATTTTAAGAAACATATTAAATATATGGAGAAAAAATGCGTCTCAGACGAGACTCGAACCCGCGACCTTAGGGGTACCGGCCCTAAGCAGTACAAGTTTCACGATGGATTTCGCGACGATCGCCGTAAAACCGTATCATATGGAAGCTAAATTAGACGTTGTCAGGCATCTCTCGGTGCCCGAGTTGGTGACGGCTTAGAGCCAGTACCCCTAGGTCGCGGGTTCGAGTCCCGCCTAAGACGATTTTTTACCCGACTGCAAGGAAGGGTTATGTTTTTCGTGCATATATTGTATGTATATGTTTGTATATATTATTCTTTATTATCCCATATCTTTCAAACCACAAGACGGATTCAAACAATTAAAATGTCGTTAGATTTGTCTTGGCGGCGTAAGGTGTCAAAAAGAAGAGGTATAAAAGAAGTTTTTTCGAATACCGCAATATGGATATCAAATTAAAGGGCTCATCGTAAGCAAGCTCTCGGAGGCATAATACTATGTTCATCGAGATTCATTATTGCCTCCAACTGCATGATATTACATATGGTTAGCATCTTTTCGTGCAGACAGGTTTTTAATTTTTTTAAATTGATTTTTTATTCTTCCATACATCTAATAATTATGTATATGTATAGAATTATACATAAGTAATTTAGGAAACACGAATTGAAATTAATGACATGCAACTGAATCATTTTACATAGGATAGCTTTCACTATTGGCAGATTTACAAAAAGATAAATATAATATTGTAGCAATGTGAATAAAGGTTGCAGAATTAGTATACAGTAAACTAATCATACATATTTCATAACCACAGATGTCGGAGTCGATATCAGACTCAAATGCAATATTTGTAATCAAATCTATTGTAAAATGGCTACATGTGAGCGCAGACTGTTTATCTACCACACTATCTGCCATAATCAAAAACAGACTTTACCTCTAACTTTTAAAGCACAAATTTAAATAAAATTTCTACAAAGACAATATCGCTTCTAAATTACACCTTATTTCTAAGAAGTTAAAGTCCGCAATTATTTGTACGAGTACGTTATACTATAAGGCTTCTGCTCTTGAGCTTGAGGCGTCATATAACAGGGTTAGGACTAGTTTATGCTAACAAAGTTATGTGATCAGACGGATCAGCTGTACTTGGCTGGAGCCGAGTTATATCCATTAATCATCTAAAGAAGTATTATAAAAACTTATGCAATCGCTAATCGTAATAAATCTTGTTTAATATCGTAAACTTAAAAATCGTTATTGGATTAACATTTTGTGAAGCTAAATAGTGTTTAAGGGAATGGATTTATTGACGTTACATCATTGTGAACGTTTCGCTTGCAACAAGCAGATAGGTATGAAAATATTACAATTCGAGTACATTTTTAATTAAAAAAAAAAACGTTACAGATCAAACAGGACATACCTGAGACTGACAGCTGCATCGTCAACAGCGCTTCAACAATCTTGATGAGCACTCTCATCTCGGCGGCACCACACTCGCAGTGACACACATAGTACAACACCACCTTTAGCAACGCGTAACTGTCTAGGAACACGCCCTCATTCACCACGAACTCTCTAAACATTGGACTGTATAAACATAAACTGGCACAAGTCTTCCAAAACGTCCACACATTCTTCAAAACTTCAATATGATCTTCTATGGAATCTTCAATAGTATTCTCCGGAACGAAATTAGTCTTTATTGTCTGAGGAGTAGAGAGCCTTCTCGTTTGTACCGCCTGAGGCATAAACGCTAACATGTCCCGTTCTTTTGTGACGTCACATAACTCTTCGAATTTATCCACAGGTAATTTCAGCTTGTATATTTTATAGCATTTGTCTACCATTTCAGTGAGAGATTTAAGCAGCATCTGAACAGAGGGTAGCGAGCCCATCTCCCTGAAGTAAGTCATTTCAGAATTCTCTTTCATTAATTTAAAAATCTCTACAGTTATAGCTATTTCTAATATAGAACAGCACTGATTCGAGAACTCTGATAAGGATACCAATTCTAATACATAACTGAGGCCACCTTTTTGAATGAACTGTTCCGCGAAAGACACAGTGTTAAGAAGACTAGCGAAAATATTTAGACAGGAAACTGTCAGAAAGTACGCTGACTCCTCTGTCCGTATTATATATCTATGTTTGGCTACAATAAATGTAGGGTAAATGACAGCAAAGAGTAGTTCACACTTCATTTCCATTCGACATTTGGGCGTCACTCGCAGCAGATGACTGACCGTCGCATGCAGGACATTATTATGATTATCCAACTGCAGTAACGAGTTATAATGATACAGAAAAGAC
Organism: Herminia tarsipennalis; assembly: GCA_945859575.2. Lineage (NCBI taxonomy): Eukaryota > Metazoa > Arthropoda > Insecta > Lepidoptera > Erebidae > Herminia > Herminia tarsipennalis. The sequence goes on along the minus strand of OX243834.2, from coordinate 21,616,888 downwards.
CAGACAGTCTTTCTTTCTATAGGAGAGATGCCATGAGAACAGAGCTTTCTTCCAGTTTCTTTCTTATCATCACCCGTCTCACATATCGAACAAGGCAGCACATCCGTTACTTTTCCTATCAATATACTAGTTCCTAGTTCTCCATACACCGTATGTTCTAAAACTTGAAGACATAAGGAAGCGACACTGCTATGAGTCAACATTAATCTGACAATACTCTCCATCAGAAATACTGCGGAGAAACAGCAGCATACTCCACAATTCAACATAACTTTTAAAATTTTGTTTCTTAATACGCTTTCGGCGGAGACTTCCTCATCAGTGAGCAGTGAGGTCAAAGTTCCATATAACACTGATATGCAACAAACAGAAGACATTGGAAGGCCAGTGCTGGCTTCACCGAGTATGTCGTGATGATGGTGCATGCCTGCAGCTACTCTTTGTCGACAAACTTTGTGTCTACTCCTGGGACAGGCAGCGGAATGTATCACTTCACTCCGAACTCTCTTCATGCCAACTATTAATTTTCCAACTGTCTCTATCAGCTTCTTGATCAAGATTACAGTCTCCTCCTCGTCAGCGGGTATTCTTATCATTAATTCTATAGTTTCCTTTAACAAACCGCCTTTGAGACAATCACTATATAATTTGAATTGTTCAGTGAACTCCCTGAGCTTGTCTACACTCCGGCACTGCATGAGCAAACAATGGAAGAACGCTGTGATCGAGTACGCGATCCCGAAAACGAATTTGAGCAAATTTTCCGATTCAGTTTTATCCTCTTTTCGACTTTGGTATTCGGCTTTATTTTGCCTACATTTCGATATCACATCCTCTAATATTCTTAGTAACATCGGCAGAATACCATTATTTATTAGTTTGGCACAGAGGTCTGAGTGTATCAATACTTGATCTAAAGAGACCATTAAAAGTTCTGTTAAAGCTACTTTCGATCTAGAATCTTCTTGAGTATTGTCTTGTTGTGACTGGGGCACTGAGGTAAATTGAAGTGAACACAAATTCCTTAAAGAAAAATTAATACACTGCATTGAGACTTGCGAGCCTTCCGAACCTGACAAACTGCTTTCAGCTTTACAAAGCTCTTGAAGGAGATCTGTTATGATTAGAGAAAATTGGAATGTGGTTATTTCGGAGTTGATTATTTCTTTGTGTTTATCGTTCATGTAGTCTTCTGCTTTTGGCTTCGCTTTACGAGGGGAGTAAAACGGTTCACCGTAGTAGGAGTCGTTGGGGTACTCGTTGGACGAACGGGTTGAGTTGAAGTAATCAAAGTCATCGTTCGGGGTGGACACCTTGATCGCTAGAGAGCGGTTCAAGATTTGAAGGTCCTCATTTGAGTTTCCAGAATCTGAGGAGTGGTCGGAGTGTTTTGAGTATTTTCTTTTGTTTCTCTCTAGAGAGTCAAACTTCATTTGTGTATGGTGCCTTGACCTGTGAATGTTAAAAATAAAATGTAACAGCCATTTTAAAAAAGCAAAAAATAAAAATACCGGCACAATATGACATGTTCCAAGGACTAGTAGTTAAGTACCTGCCAGTAACAGATCCTCGGTCTGAAGAAGCAGCAGAGTTGGCTTTGGAACCTTGGCTTCCAGTTGGCTTCTGTTTTGACCATATTCTGAAACATAATGTTATTAATAAAGTTGGTAAACAATTAAGTATTACCTCTGTTTATAACACAGTACTAACAGTACCTGCTAAATTAAATTGGGTATCTTTATCTGGTTATTTTAACGTTGTTTTGCTATCATGAAATCAGATTGATTTTAGAGAATTTTACAGTCTTGAAAATCTTTCGTAAATCTACACATACCCAGCATAAGGACAGTGATTATAAAATTAATACAAATAACTGCGACCAGGCTGTCCAAGTAATAAAAAAAACAACAATTACAATAAACGAAATAAAGCAAAAGTTTACGTTTTATTGTTATGCATACATATTTAAAATACGTCATATTTAAATAACAGGAATGTAGTTAAATTTGTTATGTGTCAAGGGTACTCAAGGTTTGTTTACCGCTAACCCCAGTACTGCGGTTCGATAGGAATAAAATGTGTTTATTCTTATTTACATTGTAACATTGATAAAAAGACGACGACAGAAGCGTATGATAATATTTCTTAAGTCTCTTTCAATTCCATAAACCAAATTGTGTAAGTAATTTCGGCTCTGAAAACTCCTAAAAGTTAGAAAAAACTGGGGTGTTTGAAGGTTTATGTTTAGTAACTTTTAAACATAGTCTTGGACTAAGAGATACAGGGTGCGTTTCCACCTACGCGGAGCGTACCTTGAATTGACAAATGATGTGCTCGAAATACCATTTCGAGCACCGTTCCACTGCACTTCCCCCACTCTGCGTCAGTGGAAACGCACCCTTGACCTAGCTTTTAATAAGGTTTTTCGTAGGTCGATGATTTGAATCAGTTCATGTTTAGTCTTAATTTTAATAATAAAGCCGCTAAGGCTTTCTTTACAAGGACTACTAAGTTTATTGTTAAAAGTCAAAAAGTTTTAGTATATTGATTGTCATGTGTTAATACATACTTATTGGAAAAAAGTTGATGTATGGGTGTTCGTGGTGGAGGTGGCGTGATTGTGACGTTAGATCCGGCGCTGGTCTGTGCTATGCTCAGTTCCCCAAACAGCCAGATCAGCACAGAGCTCAGTTGACGACAGCATGATAGACCCTGCATTCAAAATATATAAAATAACGTTAAATAATCTATTAACTAGATATATAAATATAAAGCTAATGAATTCATTAAAAATCTCTCGGACACGTGAGATAAAATGATTATTATTAGGGTATTTCTCTAACAAACCTAAAACCAGCATTCTATCTAGCAGCTCCTGACAAAAGCAGCTACATAAAAAACTTGGATGGAGCTAAACTACACCCCAGCCCAGAGCGTCTTGTAATTTATTCAATGGTATCTTATTTCCTGAGGTTTAGAAAGATTATCTCTTGACCATCACCAGCCAAGATTACTAAACTTTCCAATAAAATGATAATTATGGTAGGTAGGTTAATATTTACTATATACTACACTATATACAACAGAGACTAACATGTGTCTACTTTCATTTGCAAGAATATAGTTGAAATAGATACGTAGTATTAATTGTAAATACTTTCGTTACAATATATTTTGCACGGAGAAATGGCTATTTAAACGAACTTTTTATAGTTTGTTTATACTTTATTCTAAACCTAAAACGAATAGAATACATAAACGTGTGTTTTTAACTAAGTTAATATATCAGTTTTTGTCGATTACATCATAGTTAGAGGTTAGTCCTGCTCCGAGGTATGTTGTATCTATACAAGTACATATTTTTGACATGTATAATTAATAATGTTGATGGTTTACGATACACAACAAGTGTTGATTCATTTAGTGTTCTTTATTTGATAATAGCACAATGCTAGTCCCCTCTCCGGTTTTTGTAAATATAAGATAATATAAGAATTAGGACCATAAATTAATATATTTAAAGTTCAGAGTAGTAATAATGCAAAAAAATATCATCACCAGCGTCGGTAGGTTTACTTGTTATTTGTTGCCTTGTAGTAACTAGTTAAATGAGAATTTTACATACGGAAGTATCGATCTCTCATCAGAATCGTGTGTTGTAATTGATAACCTATCGGGCATCCTCACAGATCATAAGAATCACCCGTATCAGTTGGTTCTTTTATTTCATAATTGTTATTCTAAATTGTCATTTGAATGTGACAAAAAAACCAGGCAAGTGCATGTCGGAATACGCACAATGTAGGGTTCCGTAGTCCCCCATCCAAATAATGTGGCTTAAGAAGTGGATTTTCTGTTGTTTTTGTTTCATACTTACAACTTTATACTTACATAATAATCATTTTCAAAGGAATTTGTACGAACATTTTGTTTAGTCTCATTTGATCAGCTGTTACTGATAAACTTGTAAAGCCTTCTTAGCTGTGATAGTTTTCCTTTTAATTTCACTATTTATATTACTACCGTGATTTTTTTCACATACCCAATATCAACCATTTAGCTGCCAGTGGGGACATTTTACTCTAACAAAAATTTGATTTTATAGCTTAATATTTCACAAACGGATTTCTAAATATAGAAATGGTCTTCACAATCCCTAAACGATTTTAAAAGACCTATCTAATGATACCCCACAATAGGGGGTAGGTTAGAAAAAAAAACACATTCTCAACTTTACATATAGGGGAGGTACTCTAAAAAAAAGTAATTTGCAAGATTTTATTCTTTTACTTTGGCGGTGTAAGTAATGCATGGATAACATAGCTTAGAGACTGTTAGCAGTCTCTAAGATATGTTACGGACAGACGGATATGACGACACTATAAGGGTTCCGTTTTTGCCATTTTGGCTACGGAACCCTAAAAATACCAAGCAAAGCTCGGTCATCCAGGTACTGCTCTTTATCCTACTATTTTTGTTAAAAGACATACAGCACAGCATCGTACTAAATTTATCAATGAAATAAACCATGTGTGAAACTTGTAACACGATACATAAACAAACGCACAGGTGCAACAGCACTGGCGCACGTAATCCACACCAAACACATTGATAACATTCATTTTTATTTATAGTGTTAGTTTTTATGATTTTGACGATTTTGAGCATTTAATGTATTAATTTTGATGTACATTCGAACTCGGATCGGACTTGAATACCGTTAATATGGCTTTAAATAAGGATTTGACCTTTGAACAGGTTTAGTAGTAAAGAGTTGAAACGGCATTCTTATTTATGAGAGCGCGTTCCCACTATGTCGTGACGTTTAATTTATCATTGGACGACTGTCATCTTTAGCTGTTCCCATTATATCGACGTTCTAACAATCTGTTGTCACTGCAAAAATATCGTGAACGACAGTTAATCGTGCGAGGGCCCAACTCGCGGGCATCAAAGGATAGAAAAAATTGATTCCTGGGTCTGGACTTCAAATTTTTTGAACCTTCAAAAATGCAGTTATTGTATTAATTAATCGTCGTCCTATTTGTGAACACTTCCATTAAAATACACAAGCCATGACTCTTTAAACTACACCATAATCTGTCGTCACGACATAGTAGAAACGCGCCTTAATGCGAGTTAAGTCGAGCCATTTCCATTAATTGTTATTGCAATATTTTACATTAGATAGCAATCTGGTGGTCGACTAACCAATCGAATAAGCATCTCTTGCCTTGTAATAAATCTTTTCTCTGTATAAAATATTAGTAGATAAGAACATTGAATGAGTGATTTATACTTCAACAAGGTGCAGTACCAAATATTATTACCTATAATATAAAGAGTACTATATATTAAAATGCCTACTGTCTATATGTTGTAAATTGATCACGTATAGATACGACAGCGTGTCGGGGCGACAGATAAGTGCCGATATTTCCGTCGCGAGGGTGCCGACCTGCTGATAACAATTCGCGACAGTACAATATAAACCTTTTACTTCAGTATGTTTGTAGAGCAAATAGGTTACTACTCGACTACTGTAAGTTAAGTATGGCTCAGTGAGATAATGATTACTTTAAACGAATGCATTAAGTAGTCACCTAGTGTTTGATCCTCATAAAATGTAACACATGCGTTACTTTAGTGCCTATACAGTTCAGTTTTTTAGGGTTCCATAGCCAAAATGGCGAAACGGAACCCCTATAGTTTAGCAGTTAAAAGGAAAACTATCACAGCAAAGTAGGCTTCACACACAACAAAAAAAAATGCGGTTGGTAAATTATTCGCGGCCTATGTTGATGTATTGGGATAATAGTTTTCCAACGGCAAAGTTAAGTTTGTCATATTTAACACCTGTTTTTTCCACTAACGTACCACTATAAAGTTGTCGTATACATAAAGATGGGCGTCTAAAACGAAGCTACCATGGCAATTCCAGCTTGTAATGTGTCATTTTGAAATTTGTTCTAGGGAACCCGTACTATATTATTAAAGCTTATAAAACATTTTTACCAAGCAAAGTGGCAACGCTTACCTATCCCAGTATTTACTGGGACTAAATGGACAATAAAACAGATATATCTTTTTAGGGTTCCGTAGTAAAAACGGAACCCTTGCAGTTTCGTCCTACTCGTGTGTCCGTCCATATGTTAGAGGCATTTTACTCAAAAAGTACATATTGTATATGGATTAAATATAAAGTAGAGGTGTCTTGTATGAGGCGCTACTGAGTTCTTAAGTTAAATAACAAAAATAAATACTTTAGGTGGGGGGGGGGGGGGGGCACTCCATAAATGTAACAGTGACAGCAAACATCTGTGTGTGGCCCCTCAATCAACAGGTTTGACTTCACTAACTTTTTTGTTTAAGCGAGACTATTTTCGGAAATAATCGCAAATAAAGCGGTATAGGGATTACTTTCTTTATTAAAAGAGGGGGATCTCTTATAATAAAGAAAGTAATCCCTTACCGTCTTTGAGTTATTGCTGAAAATCTGCGCTTTTCAACAAAAGGACGTAAGTGTCTGAAGATTCGGAACCCTACCTTGAGCATAGATCGACATGCTCTTTGCACGGTTTTTTATAGTATAGTATGTATAACAATTTATCATTGAAGTTAACATTTAAACATTATACATATTATGTGTAATGTTTTTAAATAATGTTTACCTACACACAATGTGTTGACATTTCTACATAACAAAGATATTAAATTAGAAATATCATACTCTAACTATATAAATTTCATCGTAATTGATCATAAAAATGGTAATTATTTTCAATTTAGCTATCACAGGTCAACAATAAAAACGGATGTTATAACCTTACCATACTAAGATTATACGATTTGATTTATTAGTTAAGATCACGTTACTTAGTTATTTAATTAGCTGATACCGGGTAAAATAATGGCGATAAATGGTTCCATGTAGATGCATAATAATAATACCTATAACCTAAGTGCGAGTAAGAGTTGTATCATTATAAATAAAGAGAGGAATTTTATGTAATAATTTCCAAAACACTCATGAAAATGTTACTACTAATTAACGGTATTAGAATAAAAATACCATTAAAAAAATTACCTATAAATGTATATGTAAATGTGTATGTATTTATAAATGTTGCGTTATAATTTTACCTCTACTATTTGGGTTACACCATTTATAACTAAACAGGTAGGCCGATTTTCATGATATTTGATTTGTTGAATTTGTCTCCGTCCTGAATTGCAGAATAATTATAACTACTTATTTAAATTCAAATATTCACAAAAAAAAAACGCGATTTGGATCCGTTTGCAACAACATTTTTCGTTACAACAATATGAACACAAGTAATATAATAATGTTTATTTATTTTTCTCATCACAAAGGTTCATGTACAAGCAAACTTAGAAGTAGGATGATTATCACTAAATGATATGTATACATACATACATAGACGATCCCCTGTGAGAGACTGGAATCTATACTAGGGAAACCCTTGTGTGACAGATCTCCAGGTCACCTTTTCTCATAAGATAATATATTATAAAATATACCTAGTTGCTTATCTGGTGAATTTGTATAAAATTCTTAATCTTGACTATTATAATAAAATAAAATACTAATACTTTTGTTGTAGGTATAGATAAGTTGATTTTAGTTACCGAGGGTGCGTTCCCACTATGATCGTGACGGTTAATTTATCGTTGAATGACTGTCGTCTCTAGCTGTTCACATTATAACGACTGTTTATCGTCATTGTGTCGGCGAAATATTTAATATTGATGAACGACTGTCGCCGACAACATTTTTACGGTTCACGGCAGTCGCCTTGACGTCGTTGTGAATGACGAGACGACATTTTTATTGTGGCTAGTCGCAACAACGACACTAGATTGCTGTTTACGATTTTTCATCATTTTACGATTGTCGTGCTAACCTTTCTGGCAATCTGTCGTCACTGTAAAAATGACGAGGACGACAGTTAATCGTATCGACAAAAGCTTTAAATGACACGATAATCTGTCGTCACGACATAGTGGAAACGCTCCCTAAATGAATTTAACAGACACCTCTTCTTTATCAATTTTGTTATTACTCTATAGATTGTTAGATGTTGATTTTCGCATAAAAAAATATATTCTTAGGTAGATACTTTTATCCGCAGCAGGAGGGTTAGTTAGTGTTGGCATTACATCCAAAGCTTTTAGAATGTTTTTTTTATAACTGTTTCATTCTAAAACCTTTTAAAGAAACGCATTCTAAACAGTCGGTTCGTGGCGTCGTCGGGCGTTTAAAAAAGGTACCGTATATCGAGCGCATCCTAACCTGAAAAATAATTACCTATGTAACAATTTTATAACATGTCATTAATATCTTACGATTTGAGTAAGTACAAGGAGGTACTTGTATATCAGTATTGCGTTGCGTAATCTGTTGTTTAATATTAACGCTTGTTAATGAGTAGGCGGTCCGTGGTCAATTACAACAGAACACGATACAATTTCAAAAATAAATTTATAAGGTGTGATGGCTCCATATCTAATTGACATGGTATTTATTAGAAGCCTGCGTTATGTTTGATTTTTATAACGTACTAGCTGAAGTCGGTGACGAAGGCCAGGAACCCTTGCGGACGTCCCCAGAACATCCAACAAAGCTTCATCACAATCTGATCAATGGTTTTGGAACGTATAGAGGACAAACATACGAACATTGATATTTATATGCTATTCTGGTGTATGAACTACATTACTGATGGGTCGAAATATGAGGGCATTCTTTATGACCCAAGATATAATAAAAGAAATATATAATTTGTCTACTGGTAATAATAACAGCTTATCTTATCATGTATGTGGAATTATTTGCAGTCGATTTCATATATAGAGTCCAAAGGGTTTAAAAAATCCGTTACATTAACTGATTGTAATAGTACTTTGCAGCATCTGGCTCGATGCGCCTGGCAGAGGTGCTTCGATAGCCTATACAATCATTAAAAAATGCTAATTTTTACTTTGAGACTGCAATGGATTCCAGCTCATATTGGCATAAGCTAAGGAAACTATATCAAATGGTATTCAAACACATATTTATTCTGAATTTGGTGACATCTTATTAAAGTACAAAAAAAATATATATAATATCTGGGAATCATATACCTTTGCTATTTAATAATATTTCAATTAGCAAAGGTATATGGCATAGAATTGTCCAGAATAAGCCTTTCCAGGTGCCACGGTTTGCTAATGTTAAATTGTCCAGAAGTTCAATTGTTACAGCATGTAGATTGAGATCTGGTCACATTCCTTAAAATAAATTTAAATATTTAATGAACAAAACAGGTTCACTAAATTGTGCATCATTCGATGTCGTCGAAGACATACATCATTTTTAGGGTTCCGTAGCCAAAATGGCAAAAACGGAACCCTTATAGTTTTGTCATGTCCGTCCGTCTTTCTGTCTGTCTGTCTGTCCGTATGTCACAGGCATTTTACTCAAAGCCTACTCAATGAATATTACTGAAATTTGGTGAAAAGGTGTCTTGTGGTAGCCGCTACTTATATTGTTTGATAGCTAAATAATAAAAATAAATATTTTTAGAGGGGCACTCCATACATTTTTTTTTCAGCAGCTAACATCAACGTGTGGCACCTCATTCGACCGGTCTTTCAAAAACATTTTAAGGTTTCTAATAAACTTTTTTGATTGAGTAAATATTTTAATAATACTTTTGTTGAAAAACTGCGTTTCTCAACAAAAGGACGTAAGTGGTATGAACATACGCTCTTCTGCTGATGCAATTATTCAACACTGTGGAACCCTACACTAAGCATGGTCTGACATGCTCTTGCCCGGTTTTTTTAACATTCCGGTATCGGACCAATAATCTGAGATCTCATCTTAAAGCGAAATAGGATGTGAATGTATATGATGTTAGTAGTTTTTTAAGCATATTGTCTGAACTGTTGTCTGTTCTGTATAAACTCATAGATAAGTTAGATAGTGCAAATAACTTGATATAGAAATGATTTTAGTTGGTTAAAATATATAAGTAGCTTATGTGGCTCAAAGACCCTTAAAAAAAAAAGAAAAAATAACTACATTACTATAAAGTTTCATCAAAATCCTTTCAGTAGTTCAAACATCAACAATCATCCATACATTCTCACAAAATTTCGGATTATACATATATAAATACTATGAATATATCCATGCCAAATTACAGCTTTCTAGTACTAAGGGTGTCTGAGCAAACCTGAGGATAGATAGATGGACAAACGGACGGACATGACGAAACTAGAAAGGATTTTAATAAGAATGGCAGTGGCCGTGATGTTTTATTACCTTGTTGTTTTCTCCCTGGCTCTCTCCAAAAAAAACTAGTGAATTTGACACTTATTAGAGAGTAAACTTAACTCACAGAGTCATGTTAATTCTACGAACGACTTATTAAAAAGTTGAACTTATCTCTATGCGTAACAAGGTAAGTATTTTAGATTTTGATGAACAAAACAACTCGGCTTAGAAATAAGGACCGCACGAAGAGTCTGGAAATCCCAGAATCCCTATTATACTTTACAAATACAATAATTGCATTTTTTAAAGGTAGAAAAATTTGAAGTCCAGACCCAGGAATCGAACCCGAGACTTCCGTAGCCAAACCGGGGCCAGAAGCGAACCACCTATATGGACTATCTTACTAGACCTCAAATTTTTCTATCCCTTGATGCTCGCGAGTTTGGGCCCCCGCATGCGCCATTTAGTCGGTAGTTAAAGAACTATCACGTCTTTTGTTATTGCTTCGTTACAGAGAGCATTTTAACAAATTATGATGTCGCAGGCCGAATATTGAAGTAATTTTTATAGGCATTTCTTGCCAATTACTTTACAAATACTATTATACTCTCATAAGACCGGTACTATCCAAACTTTTGTCATAAAACTTAGTATCATTAAAATAAGAACTATAAGCATAGGTATAGTATAAAGTCAATACACTGACCTCAACTCCGAGCGCTTTGAGCAGCACAAGACACCTCCATGCAACTCCCCCAAGTAAGTATTTCTTGAGGATTTCTTCGGAAGACTGCGTATTGATGCGTGTGAACAAACTCGTCGGTCCAACTTTTGGCTCCTCCGGCGTTTTGACTTCGGAACCTGTGTCGAATTATTTTTTGTAAGTATGATAGTAGAAGAACCTTCTTCAAAAATACTGGCCAAGTGAAGTTAGATTCATAACACTTTCACGCATGTCATAGAGATGTGACCTCAAAATTATTTACGAAAATGATTAATTATGTTTAATCAATTAAAAATACTAACAAAATTTGAATTCAACAATATGAAAAATACTACCTAAACGAAGTCTTACTTTGAGGTACGGAACCCTAAAAATAACAAAGCGTCAGTGGTACCCCTCATGCCGCTGACAAAGATAGGCTTCGTAATATTAACTAGATATTCTTCGCAGTCCTACCCACATGGCCGCTGGTTATCACGATAAAACTTGCCTATGAAGTTATTTCAATTACAATGTTACGAGTATCCATTGAGTAGTTTTGAATGCTTACACTCAGCAGCGTAGATTATATGATAAGTACTTACAAACATTGTCGACGGTTTCCTCTGGTGGTGCTGGTTTGCTGGAACATGGCGAGTCCAGGCATGGCAGCGGTACTGAGTAGTGTGTGTTGATGGATGACGTCACCCGGTGGATACCACAAAGTAACTCGCATCCTACCAAAGTCACTACACCACTTACTGGGCTGCATGAGAGAAAAATATTTTATGACTATAGAATTAGATTCTATTTAGTTAACCAAGGCTCGGGACAAACCGATAAAGCGTAAGGCGAAACAAGGCAAAGATTAGCCGTCTTTTCTATATCATTTTAACTGTCGCGTCCGAACTCCATCTTCTCTAGGTAAGTACCAGGGATGTTGCGGATGCAGATTTTTACGCACCCGCGGATGCAAATTATTTACGGCAGGCATGGGGATGAAGCTCCGCAATTGTGGATGCGAATATTCGCTTCTATAAGAGTAGCAAAAAAAATTATTTTTTTTGTGTAGGTTTAAAAAGATAGTTTTTTTTAATATTTTTACTTATGTGCAGCGCAGCTTACCCGCGTGAATGTCCGTTATTGTGACATTTAACTTGAACTCTCTAATGTGTCTCTGTCTACGGACATCAATCCAAATTAAGATTATAACTACTACAATTTTGTTCTTTACAAGAACCTTCCCCAGACTTTTACTAATAAGTGTTTGAAATAAAAAACTTGAATTTTGTTATAATACGTTAAAAACTTCTAACATTGTCTTTGTTTTTCATTCGATTTTTAAAATAGAATAGATCAAGACAAATCATTCTCTAGTTAAAATACTGTTACTAAAGTATTATGAATAAGGATAATTAGTGCGAAGCGCGTATTTAATTTATTAACCTCTACTCGTACTTTACTCGTGTAAAGGTTCATAAATTAAGCCCGCACTACTCACTAACTATTCCTATTGAATAAGTAGGAACACCGGCTTGTGGTGTCGATAGAAATCTGTATGTAATATAGTTGCATTTTTTCTCGATGAACGGTTCACCATTTAACATCTGCATCTGCATAAAAATTTGATTGCATTGATTATTGCGAATGCGAATGTGGATGGGGATGCAGTTGTCCAGATCGATGCGGAAACTGCGCAATTGCGGATGCGAATGTTCGCAACATCCCTGGTAGGAACCGTATAATATAAAACAGTATGGTTTAAATTACATAACCTGTATACAATGGGTGTTACGTGTATCTTGTTTGGCACTTTGACGTCAGATACATTGAGATAAACAGGACATGTTTATTAAAAGATTAATTTAACTTAATCTGTTCCTCACCAGAATTTTATTAACTCCTTAGGATCATCGCCGTTGTGGACCCTTATTAAGAATTCAGCTAGGAACAGGTCCAGCCAAGTAGTTTTCTGTAACAAGACGTAAAATTCTAGAACTGAAGACAAAATTAATAATAACATAAGAGTTTGCGGTGAATGATTATTATTACAAATATAAAATGTAGATAGGGGATTTATTACAGCGACCAAGCAACAGGTACATTGCTTTAAGAGCCAGTTTGCACCATGGCCCGGCCGATAAAGAGTAGGTACATTTATTATCTAAAGAACTTAGTATCAGAATGTGCAATTCGCAATGTGCAATGTGCACTGTGCTGAAAACATGCACTAATCATCTGGTGCACTTCTCGTAACGGGCGCATCGCGACATGAGCCCTTCGTGAAATGTGCACTTTTTTCACATTTAGACTGCGCCCGTTACGAGAAGTGTCCTTTTTGAGAAGTGCATTAAGTACTATTTTCTCTCTTCTTTTTGTCCAGTGCACATTCTGCGCATTGCAAATTCTGAGATTAACCTATCAAAAATTCTGCAGACTTCGGGGCTCCTAAGGCCTTCCTGCTTTCTACACTCTAGGACCTTTGTATATATTACAAGTGTCTATGCGTTTCGGTTTCGTTCGTCTCTATTAGATACATCGTCGCAACTCAAGTAGGTAGATAATAGTATCTAGTTTAGTCTATAGGTTACTTATATGCCTATAATAAGTAGGTACAAATAACGCTGTATTTAGTTTTAATAAGCGGCAGTGGAGCGAAGCGCTGTCCAATTGGATAAATGCCTCACTTTCGTATTTAGCGGTCGGCCAACTATTGAATAGGTACGTACGATTGCGTCCGCATATTCTACGTCCAATCTGATGTAAAATGTTTACTAACAAACTGTTAACACATCGTAGGTTATTGTAGCATTTGAATTCTTCAAGTTTTAAACTGTTGAACTAGATATTTAGATGGAAAAAAAATCTTGTTAGGGTTGAATAAGCGGTATTATATTTTTGATTATGTAGGTAGTGTTACAATTTGACATATATGTTTGCATATCACGCAAATAAAGGTTAATTCAGCGAGATACCGAAATGTTTTAGCTGCTTACCTACACTCCAATGAATTATTTAGCCTGTCTACAACAAAGTAATTGACTGGTCGATCAGATGTAGAAATTCATGGAATGTATACCTATTTAAAAATATTGGCAGATTCATTTTTACCTAAGTGCGTCAAAAGGAGAGTAGGTAGGTAATGTTTTTCAAGCGCATGTAGACATGACCATTTTTATTTCACGCTCTACATTACAAACAGCTTCAACGATTTCAAAATGTGAGGTGTCATTCGATTCGTTGGATAATTTTCCAGTTAATTAATTTTAAGCAGTCGGGTTTTGTGAGGTGAGTAACTCTCAGATGCATCCTACTCCTGGCCAGTTTACACAAATGGGTAACGTAAGAAATAGTGATATACCTCATAAGTGCCGGTCTCCGCTTTGAAGAAATGATCCCAGTACAATTTGAGGGTGTCAATGTCCTCCTCCGTCGCCATCCGCTCTGTTTACCGACCTGCGACAACGATACGACAATAAATTTCTGACGTCACTGATCTAATCGCTGCAATTGTGCTATTTATAGATCTCTACAACAGAATACCTACTTAACTTATTACATAAATAAAGGAAAAAAATGAAGATGTCTACTCAATGCGTGTCAATGCAACCTTATCTACGTATCCAATGACTGCACAACTGCCGGCAGTGACGACCACACGGCACACAGTTGTGGAGAACTAAAATGTTGCGGGTTCGTTCCCAGTCCGGGAGCAAAGTTTGAGTCTGTCTATTTGTGTTCATAATTTGAATTTTTGTATAGATAAAAAATGTCTTACATTGAGGGCAAGCCTATGTTATATAATGTGATGTTGCTGTACCTATTTGTTAATTGTAGATAAGGGTTGATGTTATTACGAGTCATAAGATAATGTACTTAATGATAGTATGCAGAAAATGTCATACCTTCAGATCAATCAATTGATGTTTTACTGTACTAGGTAGGTACTTAAATGTGTCTCTCCAAAAATATCTATTGAAACAAAAACAACACAGCTGTGGGTTATAAAACATCAACCCACATTTTAATTCAATCAGCACTTACTTTAAAAAACCAAGAGTCATATCAAACTATTAATTAAATACTACCGCATTGGTTTGAACTACAAATGTGTTCTGTTCATACTGAGTGCCGAGTGTTGACTGAGGACAGAAGCCTTATCAATGCGGTCATTATTTATTGAATGACGAGAAGAACAGATAACTCGTCGAACAATATCTATTGCTGACCAAGATTTACATGTAGGTATCTAATTTACGTGTGTGCATGTACAGATGTACCTCCGTAAAAATATTTAACTGAATATCCATTGTATTGGAGGATGTTAACTAAAAATGTCACTATGAAATAAGTAGGGTTGACAGAAGACTTAGGACGTAGGGTTGCTTCATTGGCGTAGCAGTCACAGGCACAACTGCTGTGCAAGTGATGATCCATAAATGTATGGTGACACCTGAGCAGTTCCCCTTACAAACACAATTTTCTACATACTCATTGTAGAAACAAGCCAAGGCTATCAAAAATTCAATAGCTTTTCAATCACCCCTACGCAAAGAGGATGGCAATTGGGCTAGAAGCGACGCAAATAAGGCGAAATTGTTTGAAGTGCACAAAGGTTTATTTTACAAAATAATGAAAATCCTTCCTCCAAGCTATCTATTGATAAAATCATATCTGACCCAACGCCATTTTTACGTTAAAAAGGAGAAATTTGAACGGGACCATACGATATCTGTGCAAGAGTTGTACAAGGGAGCGTACTGAGTCCACGACTGTATCTGATATACACCTATGACTTTCCTGTATCAAATAGTGTTCTTGTGGGCACATACTCTGACGACACAACCATAGTGGCGAAACATGAGAGTCCAAATAAGGGATTTTACGAAGCTTCGACTCCGACTCCGAAAGGTCGGAATTCCGATTGATTTAACACCCCCGACTTCGACCTTGGCTCCGACACTATTAAATGGGTTGTTTGATCGAAGGGACCTAGCATGCGTCGGCCGCTCCTTTAAGCTAATTTATACATATATGAACGGTAAATTCGCACAGATTTCTTGACATCGCGGGTCAAATAGTCGAGTCCCTCCCTAACGGATTGTGATTGTGGTTCACCTGAACAGCATCCAAATACCTCACTGCCAGGAAGTGCGTTATCTGGACATCCACAGGGACAGAAGACTTACATGGAAAAAACATATTTTAACCCCAAGGAAAGCTCTCAGTTTGTACCTTAGAAGAATTTACTAGCTCATGTCATGCAGATCAAAATTATTACTGGAAAACAAACTACTCATATACAAATGTATATTGAAGCCTGTCAGACTCTATTGAGCTATGAGGAACTATAGCAAACTCCAATCTGGAAATCTCCCAACACTTTCAATCAAACATGTTACACTTGATAACAAATGCACCATAGTGATATATCAACTTAAACACAACTAGAAGATACCAACTGTAAAACAGGAAATAATGGAAAGGCTCTCAGCCTACACCAAATGCATTATGAAATATCCCATCACACTTGCTTGTAAATTAATATACAATACCATCAAGACTTTCCTAAGAATAAAAACAAAAACCCCCAAGATTTGATACTTTAATCTGGGATAAATGAAATTGATTGGCCAGTGGGACATTTCAATTCACATTTGCAAATATTTAACAACTAGCTAAAAGCCAAATGTGTACATAACAAGTAATATAAAATCTATAAAAATACAAATACAAAATTTCGTTAATTTGTGTTTAGAGGGGTATCTTTTATGATGACATTTGCAGTTGCATCACAATATATATATGCAAATGTTATGTTTGTAAAGCAAAACTTACATTTATATAACAAAAATAGTGATATTCACTCTGTGAATACAAGAAATAAGCACAAATTGGTAGGTCGATATCATAGGCTTCATAAAACTCATAACTCATTCATGGGACTAGGTGTTAAATTTTTCAATAAAATCCCAGTCAGCATATCGAGTCTACCAGTAAATAAATTTAAGAATGTAGTCAAGAGACATCTTATACAAAGAGCTTACTATTCAATTGATGATTATCTAACTGATAAAGATAAATGGATGTAGTTCGTTGCTCCCTATTAATGTATTGGGTTGTATAGTTTATTGCATTTTACTAGGTGAATATTTTTGTCACAGTTTGATAATGTTACTTAGGTACTAGTTAAGAAAACGATTTACTTTTGTAAGTAAAGATTCTGCGTGATAAATTACGGCCATTCTTTTCTTTCCTTTGAAAAACATGTATACTTATTCATTAAGTAGCAGTAAATTGGCCAATATTTAAGCACATAAAGTTTTTACATCGTAAGTGGATGCTCCTACTATGTTGTGCCCATTGAGGCTGATGTATCCGATCTCGTGTACTCTTCTAATATTAGTGACCTCTTTTTTTGCATCAGTCCTCTAATATATGGTGTATAATATAATGGTGGCAGCACCTTACCTGCATATACAGTTTATAAACAGAGAAACATTGTAAACATTGGCAATTTGAAAAGAGTGGCCACGAGTTTTTATTGCCTGTTCTTTTCTCGGGCTTTACCTATTGTTTGCGAACAGGCATTACCAGTAAATGTAAAATCGACTTTTCACAAGTGTAGTATTTTGCTTCCTAAGTGAATAAATGATTTTTATTATTATTATTATTATTATTATGATGTAGACAATGGATAATAATGGATTTCAGGAAACTTGAGCTTCACATATAACAAACATAATGTCACCCCTATAAACTTTGATCAACCCTGCCCTCTCAAGTTTTTACCCCCAGCTGCAGGCATGAGGTAGTTAATCATAAGCAAATAAATAGCAAGTAGGTAGCATATTCATCTTCTGTTACAAAGTAAGTGTTTACTTTATAATTATATGGTTTAATGTTTTATGTAAAGAATATAACCTTATTTATAATCAGTAGGTACACACAATAGGGTTGGCAAGTCTAAATAATATTTATTTAAATTGAAAAGAAATTAGGTGGCTTAGGCTAATGTCTTTTATTTCAAATAGTTAAGTAAAAACAAATACTTAAATTGCAACTCAATAGTTAAATCAATACCTGGTTTTTTATGATGATATTTATTTATCAATAATAAAAGAAAACTAAATTATCTTTTTTTTAATTGCTTTTTCTACACTATTCTATGTATATATTTAATGTATGGCACAATGTAATATTTATAAGTACAATTATTTCAATGGATATATGTATGTATAATAGATAATAATATAGATAAATTATATTTACCAACTGTCACCGATACTCAAAGGATATTTTAGTAAACAGTATCTATATGCATAAAAATATTTGTTATGGTTATCTAAAAAAGATAAGTTTTTAAACTATACTTGCAGTTACCACAATTTTAATATAAAAGAAAGACTAATTATTATTTTTATTAAACACATTTTTAACATTTTCACTTATTCTTTGGACTTGTTTTCAGTTTTCGCTACTTATTTGCAAATACAGTCAATTTAAGATATGCATGTTACAAATATTTAGAACTGTTTAGAGGAATATTTATAGTTCTAATTAGATCCCTAGATGCGTTGCAAATAATAACACATGGTAGACTACTATTATAGGTAAATAATTGCGATATTATCGACTTCGTAAAAGAGATAAAAAGATAAACAAATGTGTATCACAGTAATAATAAATACACAGACCTATCAGAGATAAAACACTTACCTACATCAAATAGTAAAAATATTTTTAGAATGTTTACTACAAAGCATATACCCTTTAGTTTCAACTTAAAGAATAGCGTTAGTTATTATTCAGTTTAACTTTGCAAAATAATGTTTTTGTATGGGTCTACTTTATCAACTTGCACACAAGAACTTTTTGACAGAGTGACACAAAGTGACATGATATGACACATGTTTTGATAATTGACAGTGACAGCCACAATCCAACAAAAAGCGCTAACAAACTTTCCAACTTTGTCGATTGAATGAAATAACAAAATGTGAAATCCGTCAGGAGGTTTGAGTATTTTATTTATCGCTTCTGACATCATTTAACCTAGGGTTTTTAAAACAAATCATTAAATGCTAACAATACTAGTGTTACAAGTCAATTTAGAACATTTAATTAAAAAGTAAATATTATAAGTAGTAAGTGTGCGTTACCTCAGCAGAATGTTGTCTCTTTTCAGGTTAAGGATGATAGAGATTCAGTGTAACATGCCGTTGAAACGTGCGCATATTTTTAAATTTGTGCATTCATTCGTTTTTGAGACTACTAAGAAAAAAAATTTTTTTTTCGCAATAGACCTTTCAGTTATACTACTATTTACACAATGTAATAGAGCTCCTCAACAATTAACGGCCCTGCATCGGGGCAAGCAATATTTTATAAAAGAATTTGAGCAGTTGACATAAGTCTATTGTAACATAATATATGTGAATTACATACCAACCCACTAAAAAGTGAGACATAAAAAACTTTTTACAAAAAAATATTACAGACTTCAAAAATAAATACAAGCAAAAAAATTATATACCTAGAATAACAAAAACCAATTATACATTTTGAAGTTGAGGCCGAATAAAACATAAAGACTACTATTTCATGGCACCAACTTCAAAATCTTTAATTTGTTTTTGTTATTTAAATTATTTACTTATAAATAATTTATTAAAAAATATTACCTTTAAATATACCTAGGTATATTATTTTTTGCTTTTTATTTGCCTTGTATTTATTTTTGAAGTCGGTAATATTTTTTGTAAAAAGTTTTTATTACGAACAACTTTTCCATTTAACTTTTCCATACTGTGCACAATGTGCACAATATTTTGAGATGTGGTCAGCCGCGTTCGATAATTTGTTTTCAGCTATACAGTGGGATCCAACCGTAGCCAACAATTGTGTTGGCTACGGTTGGATCCCACTGTATAGCTGAAAAAATATTTTATTGTTGGATAGCCCATTTATCGAGGAAGGCTATAGGTTATAACATCACGCTACGACCAATAGGAGCGGAGCAGCAATGAAAAATGTTGTAAAAAAAAAGGGAAAATTTACGCAGACGAAGTTGCGCGGGTCAGCTAGTAATATATAATAAAATGTGTGGCACTCGGGGACTGCCGCGGTAAAACTATTGCATAGCATTTTTATCAAATTAAGCAATTAAAAAAAAAAAAATTTTCATTATAAAAACAGTTTTTAATTTTTTTTTCTTTAATTTTTTTTTTTAATTATAACAAAACTATGTTTTTAATTTTTTTTTTCTTTAAATTTTTTTTTTTTTTTTTTAATTTAAAAAGTAGTCATTAAAAGTTCTGCTATTCATCGATAGATGGCAAAACTAAAAAGTATCACCGTTGTGCCCGTGGGAGTGGGGAGCGTGAGGTTTTTTCGTTACGGAATTTCTGGATTCGGTCCCCGCGCTCAAGGCCCGCGATAGAAGCTATGCAATAGCTTAATAATAACTTGGGACAACTCACACAACGCTATCTGATCCCAAATTAAGCAGAGCTTGTACTATGGAAACCAGACAACCGATAAACATACTTAAATATTTCTAAATACATACATACTATAGATAAATAACACCCAGACACAGAATAAACCATCGTGCTCATCACAAAAAGTTTTATCCTGGGTGGGGATCGAACCCACGACCTCTTGCGTAGCAGTTGGATACACTCCCACCGCGCCACAGAGGCAGTCAAAACTACCGGCTAGATGCCCAACTCGCGAGCATCAAAGGATAGAAAAAATTTACGGCCCAGTAACATAGTCCAGATAGGTGGTTGGATTCCAGCCGGTTTGGCTACGGAAGTCTCGGGTTCAAAAATTACTTCATTCTTCAGACTTAGAGCATGCCATCCCTTTCAAATAAAAAGTAAATATTGACTGAAAAGCGTGAAAGAGAGAAAAACTCGTGCGGCCTCAGTTAATTGATCTGAGCCAAGATCTGAGCAATCCAATAGTACAATGTACAGTATACCAACATTTAAGTGATCTGAAGGGTGTCGTTCGTCACCGTCGCTTAGTGTTGCTACTTAACTTTGATTTGCACAAAAATCGGAAAAGTTGGGCAAGTAGATAATGAAATTAGTATAAAAAACATTTTTACAAATAAATATTATCGACTTCATAATATAAATACAAGGTAACTTAAAAGCAAAAAATAATATACCTAGAATATTCAAAACAAATGAAACATATCGAAGTTGGTGCCAGGAAATAGTAGTCTTTATGTTTTATTCGGCACCAACTTCGTCATCAAGAAGTATTAGGTGAGTTTTATATAAGTAAAACTTTAAGATGTTAACTGAATTATTAGAGTTATTCTAATTGGGTAATTTGTGTGTTGAAAACTTCACCGCACTAACCTGTATTTTTTCAAAATTCTACAGTTTCTAGGGTAAATTGAGGCAAAGCCTAGGGTCATCTAAGAATCTGACGGCAACATTTCACAGATAAGTTGGTGGTGCTTTATAACACTGTACATGAGATACAAGAGTATATTTTTTATGTATATTGTAAGCATGAGTGACATTTTGACATAAATGTCAATGTCACGAGCTCCACTTGTCAAAATTGTCATACTGTGTCATACTTTACTTCCTATCTAGTATAGGCGAGAATTCAGCGAAAACGGTGATTAAACTTCGTGTTTTAACTAGGAAGTGTATTTTACACGGATCTTGCGATTCGTTTGTAACATCTAATACACTGCCATGTGGGATCATATAATAGAATATTTAAAGGATCCATTCCTAGTTATAAAAGTTCAGAACTTTTTTGGTGTTACATACAAAAGTAATCAAAGTACCCAAAATGAATCAGCTGAAGTGTTACATTCCGATAGACAAGAACGTTTGGATGAAGATTTTGACTTGAAACAGCATAAAAGGATCCCTAGTAATATATCAAGTAGTTCTCAGTCTTCTTGCGATACTGATGTATCAACCGATAGCGGAAAGGACGCGGTGGAATGTTCGATAAACAACAAATTTTGGTACTGGTTGTTCGTGCTGGGTACGGAATTGGGCGACGAGATCTTCTACGCGACCTTCATCCCATTCTGGTTCTGGAATATAGACGGTGCTGTCGGCCGGAGAGTCGTACTCGTATGGACTGTGGTCATGTATATCGGTAAGTTAGTGCAATAGCATTATCTGCTATTTATTTTATGATGCATTAAATATTATTAGTATACTAGCTGTCCCGCGC
Source organism: Herminia tarsipennalis (assembly GCA_945859575.2). Lineage (NCBI taxonomy): Eukaryota > Metazoa > Arthropoda > Insecta > Lepidoptera > Erebidae > Herminia > Herminia tarsipennalis. The sequence goes on along the minus strand of OX243834.2, from coordinate 21,594,677 downwards.
AACTTCGTATGCGTAATTTCTCCCCGTTTTTGAAACATTTCTCGTCGCTTCTCCGCTTCTATTAGTCGTAGCGCGATGTTATATAGCCTATAGCCTTCCTCGATAAATGGGCTATCCAACAAAAAAAGAATTTTTCAAATCGGACCAGTAGATCCTGAGATTAGCGCGTTTAAACAAACAAACAAACAATGAAACAAAAAACTCTTCCGCTTTATAATATTAGTATAGATAAAAGCTTTTTTCCACTGCTTAGAGTTTGTCATATTGGATACCAATTCCAGCTGAGATAATATTTTTATGTTCTTATACAGATTCCAAATGATATTTGTGTTAAAAAAAGTTTATGTTGTTAAAACTATATTCATTTTCATGCTTATTTGCCGCCTCCTCCTTTGAAGTATAAAACTTAGTTATAGTAGTATCAAAGAAAAAAAAGCATGACACCTTTAAAGCCAGTAGTGCAGCTAGTTATAGCTAAGTGACACCCAGACACAGAACAATAATAATAATGTAAAATCCTGGGTGGGAATTGATCGCACATCCTCTGGCTTGGCAGTCAGATTCACTTACTACTAGACCAGCAGGCCAGTCAAGGCACTATTAGTCAGTTGTATAACTGTAAACTCTCTTGCTACACATGGCTTGTACCCTGGTGTAAGAGTTGTCTATTTAAAGAAGAAGACAAAACAATTGGGCTATGTTAATGTCTGTTGAAATAAATGCTGAAGTAATTCAGTCAGTCTGTTTAACTTGACAATTGAACAAACAAACATTATTTTTTTAAAACTTATGTGATGTTGTAACTCCAACACATTTTTTTATAAATAAATAATGTATTGAGGTATAATTGAAAAACAAAAATGTATAGGTAACATACAAACTTTTCCCTGTTTATTGAAATTTGTGGCTTTCTTAGCTTATAAGCCTTATATAATTATATTTATTAAGTAAGTTACAAAAGAATTTTTTTAACTTTATTTAACTGAAAAGAAGTGCCAACTTTAATAACCTCGATCACATTAACCAAACTTAATTTTATATATTATTTCTTGCAGTCTGGTAAAAATTACAACAATTTTTCACTAACATTGTTATGTGCATTGAATAGATTACAAATTTTAATATCCTGCAATTAAAACTCAAATAGTTGCCGTGTATGATCAAAGTGTCCTTTTTTTTGTTATCAAGATCCTGTTAAAAAGTAATTGACCTCAACAACTACTACATTGAAATAATAATACCAACAAAGCTTCAAATGTGTTTAGGGACCTATATACAATCATGAACACTTAAAGCCAAACATCGGGACAATAAGCCTATTGTGTATGATTTCCAATACACTATGACAATCAATGCAAATGTACTGTTATGTGATAGTTGGTGATTGTAATTATTCTATTGAATTTTAACTCATATTACATCTTCAGATCCTAATCAAAATCTTACTTTGACTCATTAACAATTTCTGTGTTATCAAATGTCTACAGTAGAGTGTCTCATGGCATGTGCAATGCACAATGTGATAGTTACCTAAAGCCTATGATTTTGTTATCAATCGCGTCATACGCTTTATAAGCCGATAGTGAGTATTTCTTATCAGACTGAGTCATTATTGTGATTGTGACTAAATCTCCTTCAATAATATCCATTTCATAACTTGTTTTCATTCTGGAATTTGAGGCCTTTAGGGATACCTACCAAGATTACCTTCCAGAAGGTATATGAAGGTACGTTTTCCACCAACCAGGCCTTACCAGAGCGCACTTCACACTGTGCTAAAGGAAATTCCGGGTTTTTTATAATAGTTAAGATTCATGTTTAAAGGAATGTGCACTGCTTGGCACTCGGTTAGATTCGCACGTATGCTGCATCAGCCGGTCGGCTACGCTCGGACGCTGCAACAGCCGGTCTGCTCCCGCGTACGTGGACGGCAGCAGTCGACTGGTCGGCTTCGCTCGGCCACCGCTGCGCACGCTCGTGTGTTGTCGATTTTTGTTTGATGTTGATCATTTTTCTCTTCCAATGTAACCGCCAGCAATACCACATACCATTTCACCATTCTTTTAGCAAAACTTAGGTCACGTCTGTAGACTGTTTCGCAGCAGTTTTTTTGAAAGCATCACTAGACGCTGAGAGCATGCTAGCGGATATGCGAGCACGCGCGCGCATGCTCTCACGGTGCTAAAGATTGTATCCGTCGGGTACCGCGCTGCGCTGCGCTTCTCCTTCGCCCGGTTGGTGGAAATCTATACATATAATAAAATTGTAAATTTCACGTGTCTGTACATGGCCGAACATAGTGAAAAAAAATATTGGGAAATGTTCGAAAAGAGTATTTAAACCCATTCCTACATTTTTAGAAATGTCGGTCTGTCTGTCTGTCTGTCTGTCTGTTTGTTTGAACACGCATCACGCAAAAACTTCCAGACAGATTCGGTTGAAATTTTGTATGTGTATTCTAATAAGTCTGGATTAACATATAGGCTATAATTTATCACGCTATTTCCCATAGGAGCTAAGCAATAACGGATAATATCTGTAGCTATTTATCGTCATAAAACAATAACTACTTGACGGATCTTCATGAAAATTTGCAGTTTTATTGTAAATACTATAGGTCATTTCTTACACTATGAACCATTACGCTATCGTCTATAGGAAGCGAGCAGCAACGTATGTTTGGTTGGACCATTATGGTTTTTCACAATTTTTTCCACAATAAGACATTATTTACAATTGTAACCCATGGAAACAGTAACTTCACGCTAAAACTATAAGGAGCTTACCACAACCTTTTTTAATTTTCTTAAGATCAGCTATTTTGATCGCTTTTGTATCGGTTGAGGTGGTCTAATGGCACACGTGGCGAAATTGAACGAGTGAGGTCGGAGGATCGAGTCTTAAGTGTGCGAGACTCTTTTTGTGTTGTTTTAAAATTCTTTTTATTCTTTTTTTAAGTATTTTCCCAAATGTATACATATTATACAAGCTTTTATTTTCGACTTTAACATGTTTACTTTGTTTAACAAATTTTCATATTAATCAATCACTTTCAATAGGCACCTTTATCATTGTTTTGTATGAATCGTTATTATGTTATGAAATATTACATTACAAATAAACAGTAACTACTTGATAGTTTCTAGAATTTATAAATGTTAGTGTTATATCAAAATAAAACACGTGGCGCCATCTGTGATTCGATTTCTTCTGAGTGCCAAAATTGCTTACCTACAAATGTTGATAAACTTTCACGATTTGTACACATTATAAAAATATATATATTACGGGTCTTAATCGCGTGAATAATTTAAGGTTAAATACCTTGCTTACCTACGTTTAATATGCATGAAAGTTTAAGTATACTTTAATATAAAATCATCAGTATTAAAAAAAACTTATCCAGTTTTGAAAATAGATGGCATTTAAATACAAATTAAAAGGAATCAGAAAAATTGATTTATAAAAAAATCTGAAATTCTTACGTAGAGGGATATGAATATATGATGATCTTAATTTGCGACAGGTTGACACACCTATTTTTTAATTCACCAATGTAGACATTATAAAATAATATTTAAATCTTTTTAAAGTAAGTAAAAAAAATATTGAAATAAGTTTAGAAATAGTATTTAAACATAAAAAAAGATATCTGAGTATATCTTTTACAAACGTTTGAATGATGTCTGTTTGTTTGAACACGAATCACAGTACCGCGGGAATGCAATGTTTTAAAAACAGGATATTTTTTAAAAACTTAACTAGCCCTATTTCGCGGGGGACTTTACAACACGGACACAAAGTGGGTGTACTTTAGACTCGGAAAAGATCGCTCGGGCAGGACATAACCCGCGATCATAGGGAATCTGTGAGAGTTTTTTCCATCATACCTTTATTACCTATGTATAAATTATCTTGAAGGAGCGGCTAGGTATCTCCGATTAAAATGCCCGATTTAAAAGTGTCGGAGCCGAAATTGTAGTCGGGGGTTTAAAATCAATCGGAATTTTCGACCTTTCGGAGTCAGAATCGAAGCTCCTTAACACAAAATTTCGCGCGAGTACTTGGGCGGTTTCGGGCTTCATTTAACCCGTAATCGCCCAAGTTCTGGCGTGACAGGGGAGGGGGGGAATTTTTCAATATTAATAATATTTGATGTGATGCAAATCATTTTGGTGAAATACTTTTTTGTCGAGGTGCTGATGGCATCGGAATTTTTATAATTTGTCTTCTAACCGTCTGGCGCCATAAACTTTGTCGCCCTTTATTTTGCTGCACTGGGCATTTGCTTGGCTTCCCTGCCATAAGTCGGGCCCTAATTAAAGCTAGGCCCTAATATCCATAGATGCCACAGAGCATTGTGGAGAATGTTTCCAATATGTTTTACACAGAAGTTAAATTTTAATATAAACTACCTTAATATAAACCCAACTTCCACGCGAACGAAGTCGCGGGCACAGCTAGTCATACATAAATGTGTAAGAATGCCACATTTTTTTTTCAATAGTTTTCCTAATAAAAGAAGTAAGATCTGACTAGAAACTAAATCATATACATTATAAAATAACATTTTTTGATAGCTCTATGTGATTTGTTTGTTGGATAGTTAAGGAAGTGATAACTTTAGGTGCAGCAGTTAGTTTTTATCATGACAATAGGTAGGTACTTATATAGCGCTGTATAAAAATTCTGAATCGCGTTATGGCTTGGTTCACAATCTCATGCTAAAAGTTTTTATGAAATTGTTGTTATTGTCCACCCGACCCTTTGTACGATGTCCACCAACCGGCTGCCGCCGCGGCCGCGCGCGCTCGTCTATTGTATTCTACTTGCTGAAAGCATGCCGAATGCCGACGTATACGCGAGCATGCGCGCACATGCGCTCAAGTTCCAGCAGATTGTAGCAGTCGAGCGGACGCGGTCGGCTGCTCGCGCATCCGCTGCAATGCGATGTGCTGAGCTCCTGCATCGCCCGCTTGGTGTAAATCGTACATTAGACAAAGTGCTTCTAGCGCGAACTAATCGACGTGCGCAACGACAATTATTCATTATATAGAGTCATTGCCGCAGGTACCAAACGAATACAATAGGCCGCAGTGCCCTGCCTATATTGACGAGTAGCGATAAGATCGTCACTGCAAGAGGGCCACAGCCCTGAAGCAGTTATCCCGCAGCTCACACACGTGGGAAGTTGCGTAGGAACCACCAAGCCAAGTAATTCTTAGATTTTACCCGGAATAATTTACATCTCGTATAACAGACGATGGATTAAAATTTATCTGAGGTAACTCGATACCAAAACGTGTCTTGCTGGACACGGTTCTTTGTAGTTATAACATAGTAAGTAGACTTCAATATAAGTCGCACATTATAGCAATCTTGTTAACCCTAAGCAAAATTAGGTTACTTGTGTTAAAAGTGGGTTCAGGTCAGTACAGTAGTATGATTCGCCAAGTAATAACCAAGGTTACCGTCACTTCTTAACTGATTGAACTTTACTATAACAAAAGAAAGTTATGTCACACACGAGTTTCATTCATTGCTTTGTCTTCTATACCAACTATTAATGTGATGTTTACTGATTTTCCTCCATATATATGCATGTACATATACACCCGACAACCGACCTCCACTCCAATTTTCTTCCTAAGTCACCTGGTAGTAGTCAAACATTTTGATGAGTCAGTTAGTGATAAAATAGTGATTTTCTGTCGTCAGTTTTAATGAAATTCACGTACGGTACGGTACGGTAACTACAAGATGGTCTTACAAGACACGCGAAATCACAAATGTGTAGATCAAATAGATTTTAAGCTCAGGGCGGGGGATCAAAGTTGGTCTGAAATGGTTTGTTTAAAATAACCACGGAATAGGTAAAAAAAATAACCCACGGCTGGTGTGTTGCCCTTTTGCAATTTTTTTTGTAATTTAGCTGACACATTGTCGTGTGTGTTGTGGCTAGTCTTGTTTATTACACTTATATTGTTCACACAATTATGATGCATTACCGAATTTTAAAAATGCTTTTATTGTTTTACTTACCATTACCGTATTACAATGTTGTGTGTTGTTGTGTCTTGCCGTGTGGTACCGGCTTAAGAATAGTACCACCCCGTCTCTTCCCGTGGGTGTCGTCAAGGCGACTAAGGGATTTCACACCGGAGGACGGGCAGCAGCGTCCTCTGCGTACTTAAAGTCTTACTGCGATCGCCAACCCGCTCGCCAAGCGTGGCGATTATGGCAATTACCCCCAGAATCTACATACTAGTAGGTTCTACTGGGGAGACACGTGCCCAGCAGTGGGCCATCATATGTGTTGATATGTAATGTTGTGTGTTCGCGACATTCAACGTGTTACATAAAAGCATTAAAATTAACTATTTATGCCTGTTGGTTAAAAAAAAATATAAATCAAGCCAGAGTGTTAAGAAATATCTTTTATTTACCCGACCCGCGAAGGTTCGATGGAACTGCACCGAACGTGATCACGAGTCGACAAGTAAAAAAAAAACGTTTATTTCGTTTTCTACATTTGAGTACAGTTATTTGTACATTTGAAGTTTCCTTTTAAGCTATATAATGCTTGTGAGAGGAGACTCCGCGAAGTAGTAGAAGAAGAGTAAAAAAGAAAAGAAGTACGTACACACAAAGTATGTGCCTGTACACATTACAACAATATCTATATTTCTAATAAAATCATTCTGAACTTTCAGGTCAAGGCTTCAAAGATATAATCCGTTGGCCGCGCCCTGGATACCCAGTGAAGAAGCTGCAAACAAAATGGGCGGTCGAGTACGGAATGCCCTCAACGCACGCTATGGTCGGCGTGTCCATACCGTTTTCCATACTGCTGTACACTATGGATAGGTACCAGTACCCTGTTCATTGGGGCTTCGTGATAGCCATATCTTGGTGCAGCCTAATTTGTGTTAGTAGGCTGTATCTTGGGATGCATAGCGTTTTGGTAAGACATTTTTGTTTACTGTAAGAGTTTCTGGTATCTTTGCACATGTTGTCCTAACATTCAAACTTCGTTGACGGACACGTTTTGACCTCAATTTCGTGTCGCCTATGTTTTTAGGAAGCAAATGTGTTATTTCCTAAATTCTACAATACCTACACTTTAACTGATATGTAATGTTTGGCTGTTGTGTGTACTACAAGTAGTACCAGAATAAGTAATAGTACTACAGTAGTAGTACACAAATTGAGTAAAAGAAACAGCTTTATAGAAAAAGAGCTTTAAATTGGCCATTTGATAACAACCATAATAAACTATAGTAAACCATATAGAATTATTTTACATAAATAAAACATGCTAGTAAACATGAATCCGTGGTTAAATATACAGGTTCCTTATAACTTATTTTGTATTTTAAATATTCCAGGATATAGCAGCAGGTTTGCTGCTAGCTACTGGACTGGTCTCAATTCTGATCCCAGTAGTAGACGCGCTGGACGGACTGCTGCTGACGTCACAGATCTCCCCAGCTGTCATCATCACGTTATCTATATTAGTGATCGTTTACCATCCAAACGCCGACAAGTGGACGCCTACCAGGTATACTATCGCTAATTAAATACGAACGTTGGAGTACTCACAATTGGGTAGGTAGTTAATTACAATATGTGATCTGAAAAAAAAGTGTCTATTAAAAGACAAGATTAGTGCATTTTTCATTGCCGGTTTTTGCAACATTTTTCATTGCTGCTTTGCTCCTATTGGTGGTAGCGTGATGTTATATAGCCTTCCTCGATAAATGGGCTATCCAAGAGTAAAATATTTTAACAATTCCACCCAATACTTCCTGAGATTATCGCATTCAAACAAACACACTCTTCAGCTTTATAATATTAGTATAGATTGTGCAGGTCTGATTTATAATATGCTGACGAATCTGGCGTTGGGAATAGAATGAAGAAGGGTTCTCTTTCTATTTCAGAGGTGACACGACTATGATAGTTAGCGTATGTGCAGGCATTCTCACCGGCTCCTGGACCAACTACCAGCTCGGTAACATGGTGGCAAGCGAGCTCGACCCGCCCTACGAAATCATCTGGCCATCTAAAGAAATGTTAGGCTGTACTATACTCCGAACTATTCTAGGCTTTTGTGGAGTTTTGGCCACAAGAGCATTCGGCAAGTCCATTTCGTACGCATTCGTATGTGCTTTGTTAGGCAAAGATAAAAATGAATTGTGGAATTCAGAAAATAGTTTGGACAATAAAAATAAAATTATTGTGGAGCTTAGCTATAAGTACTTCACGTGTGCTATGATAGGTTTTAATACAACCTATGTGTTTCCAAATGTGTTCGCTTTGTTGAAAATCGACAGACCTACCTACTATACTGAAATTTAATCGATATTTCTAGTCTGAAATGATTTCGTGGTCTCTGAGTAGTCAACTCATATAGCCAGCAACGAAAGTCGATGAATACTTCCAGTTTTGTTTTGACTCTTGTCGCTGGATGTACACAACTTATTCATATTTATAATTTAAAGAATATACGATACTACACAATATGACAACATATATATATTACGGGTCTTAATCGCGTGAATAATTTAAGGTAAAATACCTTGTTTGTTCGACTGTATTGCACCGGCCGTGGGCAGGTGTAACTACCCTCGCTTGATTTTTATCACTTACTATTACGGAACTGTCGGACACAGTACAGACCCGTAACATATATATATTTTCATATTGCGTACAAATCGCGAAAGTTTATCAACAATGATACGACACAAATTGATATTATAGATATAAATGAAAGAAAATCTAATTAATCCAGTATAAAGTCTCTATTGGTCTTTCTACACAGTTCTTATTTAAAGATACATTTTGTGTTCAAAAATATCATCGTTCTAAGTAGAATAACGTGTGTGAAAATTGCTGTAACTTATTTGAAGTTGCCTTCGAGTATGTCCATTTTATTGTTTGACGCTACTATTTATGACGTCATAATTGAAACTCGAATGGAAAAGCATTGTATGTTATAATAAATATTATAGTAATAGTTAGAACAAAAGCGTCGCTATGAGCACCAAACGTTGAACTTATGTGTACAAATTATTGTGAAGCGTTTTCTATTTTTCTACTCGATGATTCCCAAACAAATTTCTACTCATTATTATAACATTCCTTCTCTTTTTCAGTATACTTTTATTACATTATGATCACCTAAAAGGAGGTTTAGGCTTTCTTTAGTGATCATAAATTATAGTACTATTCATAAAATAAGTATTACAAATAATATTATACATGGACAAAAGTGACGGGTATGTTTCGTCTATAGCACGACAAGTAGCCAGATTAGCTTAAATATCACCGTTTTAAGAAATCGAAAAAGATAAAACATTATACTTAGTTACCCATCTGGACGGCTTAAGCCTCGTGAGACGGGAAGGTGGAATAGTCTAAAATCCGGTCTAAGAAATAAGTATATGCTTATCTGTTATTTAATCCTAACAAAGATTATATGTTAGATATTGTCTAGATTGATTAATCGGAAATGGGTTGCCTAATGAAAACGCGGCGGCTAAGGCATCGTACTCGCAATTGAATTCACAATTTCACATTGCTAGTTACCGTACAGTTTTATGCCACACACGCTAGGGTTTGTGTGTTGGCTAAACTTGTAAAGTTATAACCGTCATACAAACCCTAGCGTGTGTGGCCGGCATTAGGATCAAATAACAGATGAGGGTATATATTTCTTATATCGGATCTCGTACTAGAATTTAAAGACGATAATTCAAACTAAACCCTAAGCTTTAAAACATACGGTTGAAAATAACATGCCAAAGGGAAAATCACTGCGCGCAGGCGCTCAGAGAGCCGGCTCTCGACGCTCGTAATCACATGTAGGTACTCATTGCCACAAGAATGGCGTCTTACTACTTACTAGGTTTACCCTAGTCCATTCTATAGGTAAATGCGATACGATCAACACAAATATATTAATTAATCAATACTGCACCCATCACAATTATTATTATATTTATGTTTACAATATTATCACAAATTATTAGCTCTATGGAATGTTCAAATATTCTTGTGTATAAGTGTTGTGAAAAAATGAAAAACATTATGGTAGATTACAGATACTATTGTTCGTTGATTTTAGAATCAGTCAGGGAGAGACTAGACCTGATTAAAAGATAGAATGTGTGTAGTTAAGGTTGCAGGGGCATCAATGTATTCATGCCAACGAGACGAGGTAAACTTCATTATTTAACCAAAATATCAATGTAATAAAGGTGGTTAGGTCTAAGTCATATGCCGTCTTGGGGATCACCAAAACAGTGTCAGTTATTCTTTCGCGAAATAATATTGTTAACACATCAGTGTTTCTTCAAGGGCACTGTAGCAATTGAATTTACTGGACAAATGAGACTTAAGAACTAATGTCTCAAATGATGAGCGCAGTGCGGCGACAATCAGACCTTTGCCAAACAAGGATTTGGGTGTCACTAATATTCCTGCTCGTCTCTTCATTTCGTTGTATGAAAATACATGTAAAAAAATATATAAACACAATACAGTAAATAACGTAAATCAGGTTGTAATTAAAAAATAGACCATAGGAATATGTTTTAAAGTTTCTTATTGCTTAAGATGTTTTATTTCGTTTCTTTGGCCCGAACACAAACAATGCAATGCCTGGCCCTGTTTCCAAAACACTAGGTGGAAGGGGAAATGTCTTCATAAACATTCGATTTTAAATAATATAATAGGTAAGCACATTAGACCTAGATTACAGTTGGATCAACGTAACTCGGCCGGAGTGAAGTTAGGTTCATATCACTTTCGCGCATGTCATAGAGATGCCATCCTAAAATTACTTACGAAAACGATTAATTATGTTTATTCAATTAAAAATACTAACATAATTTTAATTTAACAATATTAAAATATTATTTAAACGCGTTCATGAAAGTTTAAATTTAAAATAGTTACAGTAAATACTAAAGAAAGATTCAAAAACAATTTCTTTACGGAAATAATCACAAAAACATGAGTTAGTAATACTAATTGTGACAATGTAATGCGTAATCGCTTTAGTTATCGACCTCGCCCCCGCTACCTGTCACTATTTACTTCCAAAAAATGCATCTGCGCAACCACTTAGTTGCGTTGGTTCAACTGTATGTGTGATGTGTCTCACATATTTTCATAAATTATAATCTTACTCATGTATCCTTTGTTATTGGTAGGTAATTAAGCCAGAGCAGAATGTTACCTACCAAGATACTCTGAAGTGTGACTGAGTCTCTTTGTTCCATAAAGTTAAAACCTGACCCCAGAAAATACCCACTTACCAGTTACGACGACTCTTAAGAGTAAACACTATCGTGATAAATATGAAGGAGCAAGTATGCTGCCATACTTGCTCCTTCATATTTATCTCGATAGTGTTTACTCCCGTCCCATAATGCTTTGAAAAGGTACAATCAAGGGTCGAGTTTAACTTTAACCAATGTCGTCGTTATTTAAATATTTAATTCACTGAGATTTAAATGTATGGAGGTTACTTGATGTGTTTTAGCATCGTTGTTATTGTTCCGATACGAGTAGGTACCTATGCCTGCATTACAAAGGTAAATGCCGTGGACACACCGCTGTTACTTTTGCTTAGTTTTTCATACTTATTGAAATAATGTCTAAGCCATTTTTCATAAAAACAATGTAACTATTAAATGTTTTGGTCATTTATATTTTACTGTCATTGCGGTAGGTGGTAGGTAACTAAATAGTTATTGCGCTGTTATATTTTTATGAAAGTGCAATGTTAATTATTGATTGATAGGATAGCTTTGGCCTTCTTGAATAATTAGGTAGACAATAAGACCAAAGTGTATAATATATCTTAAAAATAGTTTTTTGCTTATGGTTTTTAAAGTTACAATGATTACATATACAGGATGATTTGTAATATACTTATGACCTCCCGCTCGTGGCTTATTTACATAGCACTAAATAACTTTGTAATATCAGTTTTGGAAAATATTTAATATATTAACCCTTAATCACCTGCAGCTTGTTTTTAGAGTTATGACCTTTACTACATACAGACTATTTTACTGGAGTAAAATCGTTGTTCATTGTGAGATTTAGGCCCTGAACCTGACAAAGAAACTTCGATTTTACTCCGAGGTCTCTCAGATGTGTGGTAAAGTGGTTGTGTGACAAAAGTAGGTGGTTAATGGTGACGGGTTCATTTGTTTTTTTTTTAATTATATTACGTAATTCATATTTTTTTTTTAATACGACTCTCGCAGTGGGGTACAAGCCCTGTGTCGCGGGGCACTTTACAAACATACAAGTCACAGACACAAAGTACACCCAGACTCTGAACAACAATTTGTGGATCACACAAAGTGATGTCCCGTGTGGGAATCGAACCCACGACCTCTTGCGTAGCAGTCGGACACACTCCCACCGCGCACACATAGTATTTGTTGTAATGTAAAGAAGCGAAGAGCCGGAGGTTGTTAGTATATAAAAAATCAGCCTGTATATACTAGCAACATCAGTGTTTCCTACCTACCTATTATGATACAAGTAAAAATAAAATGTCCACAAGTTGTACAGTGGCCAAAACTGACTATACTTAGGTATCATTTTAAAATTCGCCAATGTTCTGTTCTGTCCGTATGGTAACTTCAGTAATTGCTTAACAGGAAAATTATGCGTAGGTTCTACTACTACCTTTTCATCTTATGCATTGTTATGACAAATTACTTTTCGTAGAACTAAGTGAATGACTCATGTGAATGCAGTGATATAATAATCTTTTATTGACAGATTTATGTTACAATGTTATAAATTTATAAATGTATCCAATAATTTTATTACGAAAGTATTTAAATTTGTATTGTTTACACATGTAACAGCGATGTGTGGACAGCCATATTGTAATGACGGAATGGTTGTGAGGTTGGAGAGAGAACAGTAAGTGCCTAGTTACATGTGATGGTTCAACAATTTATTATTTTGCTACAATATGTGTACATTATAAATAACTATGTTTATTATTAATAATACAGATTATTTCTGTTCATTATACCTTTGTTTAATTTATAAGATAAATCTAAATATATCAAAATGAATCCCTATTTCTCTTGGTCACGAGAGAACGACTGTACCGGTTTTTTTTTTTTATTTAATACTTAGTTGTGCACTTTTTTTGGGATGGGTAAAAAATGTTAAACTCGCGTCAGGACACGTGACCTGATCGAAAATTCGTAAGACGGAGGGAGAGTAGACCGCCGGCGGCGGCGCGTAGGAGAGGAAGGAATATCCCCCTATCTTTCTACCGCGCGGCCAAAATGTATGCCTGCTCCTGCTGTTTATGTTTGTGTACGATAGTGCAATAGATGAATATTGTATTTAACCACATAAATTATAGTACTTTTATATGATAAATTTCGTGCGAAATTATCCCTAACCATTCCAAACCAACAATATTTAAAAATGCATAACATTAATGTTCAAGTTTTTACTTCTGCCGGTACTCCCGGAGTGTAACCCGTTGTTTTTTTTTAGTTTTCTTTCTAATACTCTGTAGAAGGTTCTTACGTACAAAAAATAAGAAAATAACGAAAAAAAAAGCATAAAAATGATAATAAGCTGCGATATGAAGTTCGTCGGCGCTAGATATTAAATAAATTTGTGTAAGTGTAAAGGATGAAATAGAAACGATTTCTGACTTAAAGTGAGTACAAAGACTTCATAAGATAAAAACTTATAAAGTATTTGAAAATGTATAGGTGATCGATTCAATTACTACAATATAGATATATTTTTTATGATATATTAATTAAATTACCTAATACGCCAGTCGAAACTTTACCGCGATGTAAAGCTGAATTTTTGGTATGTCATTTGGACCCCTTGATGAGTGTGGATCTACATTTTGCAAGCGAAACAAAAGTGGTACCTGCGAAATACGCAAAAATCTGCAAAATTTAAGAACTTCATTCAGTTATTGCAGGTATTTTAGGCATTTTTTATACTAAATGTGTTCATCATTTTGAAAGTACTTATGTATATTAAATTTGAAACGATTGAAGAATTTGAATTTGACATTTTCAAAAATATTCTTCTTTTGTTATAGTAATTAGGTATATGTTAATTTTAGAAACCACTTGCTATACTTAACTTACCTACATCGATAAAATGCAGATGAAAAATGTGACAACCCTAGTAAAAATGGATAATTTATAGAATAACTTCAAGATTCCATGGAATTGGGATATGAATTAAGTAAAAATCATTATTTTATTTTTAAATATGCAACATTATGGACACTTTCGATGTTTCTAACGTCATTTTTGCCCTATACATAGTTTGGGAAAAAAATAGTTATTTCTGGATTTCGAGATAGAAAAATAGTCGATTTTCAACATTTTTTTTCTCGAAAACTACAAATACAAACTTGCATGTAAATGATAAGATCAAAAATGGGATGTCCGAAAAATGTGCTTTAAAAAGCACTACCATTACCTACTTACTAGTATTACCATATAAACACGACCATTATTTATGTGCTAACATTTGACAATTTCAAAGCCCAAGTGCGCGAATTTAGATAGGAATTATTGATCGGTTGGAAGTTTTTTTCCATAAGTCTGCGTTTACCATGATCGAGGATACATCCACACATGCAAATTATAAATTTAGTTTCATTAATAATAGCTATGTACATGTGTGGGTGTGCCCCCAAACATCTATTGTACCTAACTTCCTTCCCAATTACTATTTAAACTTCATGAAAAGTTTGAAAGAACTTTTGTCAACATGAAAAGAACTTTTGTCAAATTTTACATACCTTTAAGTAATGGTCAGTCAGAAGATAGTTTGTGGCATTTGCACGCTCCGGTCGTCCAAACAACGCGACGCGTCATGTCGCGTGTTTAGACACGCCACGCAGTTGGGTTTTTTTGATGTTTTTAATTTTATTATAGCATAACTGTAAGTACAGTTCAGAGAACTTTGTGCAATAGATAAAATATTACTGAGTAAATAGGGAATCCCATGTTGAATTGCAATGATTTATTGTAAGTGGTAGCGGTACAATAACAATAAATTATGTCGTACCTACTATTTATTTAACTGAACTGCCTGGCAACTGATATCTCATTATTCTCAGCTCTTTCTTATGCTTAGACACAGGGGCGTAACTACCGCCATATGAATTAGATAGGCAAGGATAGATTAGGATTGCACTTCCTGTAAAGAGGTACTAAGTAGATACTAATGCGCATCACCTACTGTTTTGTAATACCTAGGTACAGAATTCTATCGATTTCTCTTTTATTTCTTGCACGAATACGTTAAGTTACCAGTAACCCTGTAGGTATAACATTTCTTCATATTTTTCCTCAACATGGATGAATTGCCTAGTTTTAACCTGTGGTATAACTGCTATGTTCAACTGGTCGTACCTACTAAATTACACGGCGAAGTAAATTTACCCTTTACTTTGCCCTATTTAATTGAACATGTACCAGTTAAATTTTACAAATAAAAGCCCTAAACGCGCAAAACGTAATGTAAAGCTGGATTTTCGGTATGTTATTTGAATTTTTAGTATATATAAAAGGGCGTCTAAACGGGCCATTTTTTACGGCTATTTGTGGCGGCAATGCTGTGGCCGGCAACATGGCAGTACTTCGTACTACAGCTTAAATTGTCTCAAATTTAATATAAGTACTTTCAAAATGACGGACACATTTAATATCAAAAACCCATTGTTTTGAATTTGAACTGCAAAAACTGAAAACTAAAAGCTGGTAGCGCAACTTTTTTCTGATTGCAAAAAGCAGTTTCCCTAAGGGGTCAAAAATAACTTAGGTACCAAAAATGCAGCTTTACATCGCGTTTTGTGGTTTTAATGTATGATTTTACTGGGGTACCTATTAGTCATATTCTTTTAAAGGCATTCGACTAAATATACACACAAAAACTTACATATTAGATACAGTTTCGTGTAACAAAGTAAATAAAACAAGTCGTGTTTGTCTATATGTATATATATTTTATATTTACCAACATAATAAAAGGACACAGTATGTGCTTAATTCTCTAGAGACCTAATTACATACATAACAAGAAACATATAGTGTACATGTATATTTTTACTTTATTTTTAAAATAAATATAGAAAAAGTAGGTATTGTCTAAGAAATTAAAGTTAAAAAGGGCGGGGCATCAACATCAATGGTGAATACATCTCTCACTTGCGATTTGCAGATGACATTGTCATTATGGCGGAAACGCTGCAGGACCTGCAACTGATGCTGAATGACCTGGCTGACTCCTCTGTACGCATCGGCCTACGGATGAACTTGGATAAAACCAAGGTCATGTTCAATGAACATGTACTACCGGAACCGATAGCGGTGCACGGCGCCGTTCTCGAAGTTGTTCAAAAATATGTGTACCTCGGGCAGTCATTGCAGTTAGGTAGAAACAACTTCGAGGACGAGGTGAACAGGAGAATTCGGTTGGGTTGGGCAGCGTTTGGTAAGCTACGTCAAGTCTTCTCATCGTCGATCCCACAATGTCTAAAGACTAAAGTCTTTAATCAGTGCGTCCTACCCGTCATGACATACGGAGCCGAAACGTGGACACTGACGGTACGGCTAGTCCACAAGTTCAAAGTCGCTCAGCGGGCTATGGAAAGGGCTATGCTCGGAGTTTCTCTTAGGGACAAAATCAGAAATGAGGTGATCCGGCAGAGAACCAAAGTTATCGACATAGCCCACCGGATTAGCAAGCTGAAGTGGCAGTGGGCTGGCCATATTTGCCGAAGAACCGACAACCGTTGGGGTAAACGAGTTCTTGAGTGGAGACCACGGCACGGCAAACGTAGTGTAGGACGCCCTCAGGCCAGGTGGAGTGATGATTTACGCAAAACGGCTGGCAGGAGCTGGATGCGAGAAGCCGAAGATAGAACAAAGTGGCGTGCAATTGGAGAGGCCTATGTCCAGCAGTGGACTGCGATAGGCTGATGATGAAGAAATTAAAGTAAGTAGATCAACTTCCAGTTACTGATCGTCCGCGACCCGACACTACAACACACATATGTGAATTAAAAGATAAAAACGTCGAAATATAATAAAAATATATCACAGCGTCGTTTCTACTTTGGTAGAATCGTTGGGCAACTTTTAGACTAGTGAAGATGAGTGTTATAATTATAAACTAAGAAAGTTTCCAAACAGAAGAACTCTATAGTCCAGTCATCTTTGGGTTGAGCTCCTGAATGAAAAGTAAGAGGCTGAAAATTTGTACAAACCTTTATTTGGATATTCAAAATATTACCCCAAAAGTCGCAATAAATAAGATATTCGAGGTCAAAGGTCAAGAAAGTTTTTCGTAAATATCTCACTTTTTGTGCCTTAAATCTAAGTACATGCATATTTTACAAAAGATGTAGAGAATTGATTTCTCTACGAAACCTGTTTATTTTTTTTTACATAAAGATACTGTTTTTGAGCTAGAACGCGAATAGCGAAGCCTTATAGCGCAAGGTTAATCATGAATCTGACCCACACAGTAGGTATGATAGGTATATATTTAAAGCATAGGGAACAAGATTTATACGAAAAAAATATTTTTCCGAATTTTGATAACGAGTATCATAGGTATGGCGACTTTTCAGGTAAAATTTAGAGTGCCCAAATAAAGGTTTGTACAAATTTTCAGCATCTCATCTTTAATTCCGAGGTTGACCCTTTATAACTGACTGAACAGCGTCGTTACAGATTGGATGTATTTGAATGACATACCTTAGAAGTTCCTAATTCCAATTATGTACCTATAATATCAAACACTTCAAAATACAGTAACATACGAGAAACAAATGAACTACATCGCGCAGCCTTTTATATTCGTATCGATAAATAAGCTAACATAAAAAGTACACCCAATCTATAATCGCCCGGCTAAAAAATAAAGACCAAATGCGTCCTATAAATGCATCCAACAAAGAAAAATTGCCAACAATGCAAAGTTGCCAGTTACGATTTAGTTGTATTCTTTATCAGTAGCGGATCCAGTGAGGCTCAGGCGGTTAAGTTAATTCAACCGGCGTCCTAAAGGAAACAGAGTCCTACTCTCTATTGTGCTGTGACTACCTTGTTGCATGTTGTGTTTGTTGTAACATAAAACTGTCAATTTTTCTTTGGTAGACACTCTGCTGCTCGAACGTTCAGTAACTGATTGTTTAATAACGTAGGTACAAACTTATATCATTTAGTAAATTATAATAAAAAATGTAATCGATCCTTGCCGTCGCGGAAAATCACAAGCGAATTGTGTCAATCATTGCCGTGTCTGATTATGACATCAATAAAACAAGCCGCGCGACGGCTGCCTATAGATGTAAAACTTAATATAATTTGGCCTAAATGAATCTTTAGATAAAAAACAAAATAATTATGGTATATTTTTAAAGAGGCACAAGTGTCTGACACATACAGCTGGCGTCTTATCCATATAGTGTATTAAATAAACCTATAGATAATACGCTGGGTATATCAAGCCTTCTTCATATTTTATTCGTGAACACGCTGTTCAAATTTCGAAATGTCATATATAATTTGCTCCTGTGCGTTCTATACTTATATCCGTGTATTGGTAGTTATCTAATAATATGACATAACGCGACGTATTTTCCATTGTTGTGTTGATACGAATAATGGATCTTTCACGCATGCCGGCAGATACGAAATCCATAAGGCTGGGTACACACGGCATTGTACCTACTGCAAGAATTTTTGCGGTGTTAAAAGTACTTAGAGGCGAACTTGTACAAGGAACCACGTGTATAAAGTTGCGGGGAGCTTAATCCTGCAATGTGTGTAGGTATTATAAAAAATTTGCCATCACAAATTACTTTTTAACAAAAGTTAACGTGAGACATGTTTATATATAACTATATGATTCACCTTCGCTCAATTTTTTATGTTTTAAACGTATTACCTAATTAGATGGATATTTCTGAAAAAATATGATATTGTCGGTGATACAGCAATCAGTGCTGTGCAACAAATATTTGTATTTGGAGTTCACTTCTCTAGTGACGTAAGCATCTGTCATAGGTCAATAATAAATCTGATTGATAGCAAATTACGCAATATATATTTACGCAGTCGGGCGTTATTAAGACAAATGCGTGATGGGATTGCCCTTATGTAGGTATATAGTATAGATCCCTATTTACCGTTAATTACCCCCAGCTTTATAGGCAAGCAAAAACTGTATTTATACTTTTGGAGCTTAGAAGAGGCCACTTTGGTTGCATTATTGATGGCAGTGAACCGGTCCTACTATATCACCAAAGATTTGTTTTTACTTTGTGATGTAAAAATTTGAAATCGCAACATCTATTTACGTATCGAATAATAAACAAACTTTAACCTAACAAAATAAACTTAAAAATCGAAGAATATATTTGTCAATCAATTCTGAATATATGCTATTATTATATATAATTTTACTTTGTTGAATCTTTCTCAGCACTACCGAGCCTTAGCGCTCAACAGCTGCAAGCTAAATTCCCCATAGAGCCAGTGCAGATTATAAACTTGATTAGAAAATTGTTTTTTTTTCGGAGTTCCAATATACGTATGTATCAATATTTATGTACGACAACGTATTTTGCGAGCACATACACTGATAAGATTTCAAATTGGCCTACAATAATAAACTACAACTTAGTGATCTACACTGGCTCTTAAAATTAATTTATAGCTGCACTACTCATAAAAGGATCCTCTTCTCTTCACTATATAAAGATTTATGAATAACGCAGCACCCTGTTCAGTCGCGGAAAGAACGTGAATTATGTAGGAGATTAGAACAATGGAATAAACCAAAAACATATAATTAAACAACATTTATTCAATTCTAAATAAATATACAATTAACATATTTTTACAATTAGAGCCATTTCATTAAATAATTTCCTATAGTTAACATTCTTTCCGCAACTGTACATGAGTAGGTATACAATCAACAATAACTAAGACAATATGAGTCACGGTACACGCCGCTGGGTTATTCCGAATTTGAACAACGTTATAAATTCCTGATCACTTTTACAATAAATACAGTCGTCCCTTGCCACAAATAGAGTGTAATTTGTGGCTCTTTAAAACGTTTTCTACTCTACTTATAGATCCCACCGCAGTGTACCGTGAAACAAGCGGCTTTCCTGCAATATGTCTCCTCCGACCTCAAATATACATTTTACAAATGAGGAGAAAGTTACAACTGCAATCAAAGCTACATACCACAAATGTAGTCTGTTAATGAATTATTTGTATTTAATTTTTTCGTATTCAATGATTCTGATAATTCGTGACGGCACTGTCACATACAAAACCTATGATTGAAATAAATTAAATTAATAATTCATTAAAAGTGCAACACAGTGGTTAGACTGTTGGAAACAAAACTTTTTGTTCATAGATTCATAGAGCTTGGCCAAAATATTTACTAATTAATGTTAGTAAGTTAGTTTCATTTACTATTTCATAAATCTGTTCTGTTGATTGCCATAGCAATTACAGTCAAACTTATACCGATTCTTTCATATTGCGATAGCAATAAAGGCGGATCCTGGAGTGGAACTTTGAATGGCAGTGTATTAAAATTAGAGATGGGCCGACTATGACTTTAACCGACTACTCGGTTGCAAAAAGACCGATTAGTCGGGCAAGTCGACTCGCTTTCTTTAGAGATTATTTTTCATTGAAATTATAGCGATGCCAGGATATTTACCTTATATATTGCTTGACGTTTCGACTTGATTGCTCTGATTTTGGTAGTAAGTAGAGCTATCTTAAATAAATGTCAAACAAATTATAAGGTTTAATATTAAGAAGAGTATGTTACAATGATGAAGATTACGATACGAAATATATGAAAAAATCGATGATTTTTGCCGACTAATCGCCGATTAGTCGCCGACTACAAATATGGCCGGATAGTTGGCGACTTGTCGGTACATCTCTAGTTAAAATTTAAAATATAGTACAGTATATTAAGTCTAATTGCTGCTATAAACATATTTCATTTATATATGTAATAATATCTACCACATGTATACAAAAACCATATCCGATTCTATATCCTTATGTATTTTTTTAATTTTATGATTTCAAAAATCGCCTGAAAAACAACCTTATATTAGGCAAATAATGGTGATAACAAATCTTCAAAATTTGCTACATTTTGGAAAAAATGTGCTAAAATCGTGAATTTAACTTCCACGGATAATATAGATTTTTACTTTGTTAATACATACGCCTTTTACGGATCGGACAGAGTTTTTTTACACACAAGTGTAAGTACAAGTTTAGTTTCCAACAGTCAATATACATTGTATCAATAGCAAACACAAATCTGACCATTTTAGCTACATTTCACGACAGATATGTGTTGTCTCAACCAATACTGCCACAGCGTAGCTGCGCTGGAGTTGTCACGCGTCGGGGCGCGGAACTGGGTTCGTTGTAGGATGGTGTTTCGTATCGATACTATGACGTTTTGGCATCGCGACTCTCCTAGGCAACGTTGATTGACGACGGGCTTAGACGTTCACGTAACCTCTCGAACAGACTCTCGGCATCACTGTCGCTGTCATATGCCTGTGGAACACAACAACGTTATATTAATACACGAACACGAGTATTATTTTCATGGATTTAATAATAATAATAATATCTTGGGACAACTCACACAACGCTATCTGATCCCAAACTAAGCAGAGCTTGTACTATGGAAACCAGACAACTGATAATAATACTTATATATTTCTAAATACATACATATTATAGATAAATAACACCCAGACACAGAATAAACCATCATGCTCATCACACAAAGTTTTATCCTGGGTGGGGATCGAACCCACGACCTCTTGCGTAGCAGTCGGATACACTCCCACCGCGCCACAGAGATTTATAGAAGTTTTATCCATTATTTTCTCTCTTAAAAAAAAAAAAAAAAAAAATATCTATTCACACATTATGCATATATTACACATATAAACCACCCCGTAAGAAATTATCTGAATCATACTGAGACCACATCAAAATCTGTTGCGTAGTTTAGAAGATCAAAGCGTACAGACAGAAAAAACGTTTTGTTTTATACTATGTAAAGATGACACTATGCCCTCAACGTTCTAATTCCGCTAACAGATAGCGGTTTTAAAATTGCTGCCTAGCAAATATATCTCCATATGACGCCTACGTGGAATCAAATTTCTGATAGTACGTTTAATTTGGACAAAATATGGTTACATTATCTATTGCAGATAACTTTTAACCTTTGGTAACTAAATCATTATTATTATATATTCTCTGAAGTCTTAATAACTAATTTATATATTCCTTACAACTTTACACACCAACTTGTAAAGTACCAGGTTATAGTAGTGATAGATTTTTTTTTTTTTTTTTTTTTTTTTTTTTTAATTAGCAGTAGATAGTCTAGTGGTTGGACTCTGATTGTTAAATTGTGGTATTGATTCTCTTTGAAAGAGCGCATGTTTTGTGTCTTGGTGTAATTTAATTTACTTATGTATGTTTATCTGTTATCTAAGCGTATATATGTATACATGTATATGTACAGTATAGGCCAAGTGCTTTTATTTGACCTGTAGAAACGAACTAGTAGCAAGGCTAAAAATACTTGAAAATATTAGATATGTTTTAATTGGCACTAACACCGATAAGCCGCACGCTCGCACTATTTGATCTAACATATTATTTGGTATGGGGCCGTTAAATATATTGCGTCGCAGAGCAAATAAAATTACGCCTCAATAACAGTCTATAAAATACTAAAATTATAAAGCTGAAGAGTTTGTTTGTTTGAACGCTGTAATCTCTGGAACTACTGATCCGAATTGAAAAATTCTTTCACTGTTGGATAGCCCATTTATCGAGGATATAGGCTATATAACATCGCGCTACGACCAATAGGAGCGAAGCAGCAATGAGAAATGTTACAAAAACGGGGAAATATTTACGCAGACGAAGTTGCATGGGACAGCTATATTCTAATAAAAGTGAACTATGCTTACATCATCATCGGAATCCCCTTCTTGATCACTATCACTATCATTGGCAAAGAATCTCGCAGCGGGTGTGTGTTTGGCGACCCGTCGAGCCGTACGACCGGAGAAGTCCTCGGTGCGAATCACAATTCCTGGGCAACGCTCCCGAAGATATTGTACCAGCCGTACGTCACCGCGGCGACTTGCAATGTGGAGAGGGGTCCAGCCGGCCAAGTGCTCCTGTACGACAAAGAATAACTAACTTAGAAATAGTCACCCATAAAAAACAATATCAACAAGAGTACATTAACCCGTTTATCGCATAAGGTAAATCAAACATAAATATTTAATATGGAACCTACATATTAAAAAAATAATATTTTAACAGTTATAATATTATAAACTGTAACATTAAGCCTTTTATTGTAAACATCAAACAGTTTTATTACTTTTAATCCTACTATCTTACTTATGTTATAAATAAATGTGATAATTCGCAATTGTGGATGTTCGAATATCTGATCAAATCTGATGATGAACCTGATGATGACTCATGTTTTGTTAATGTTTGGGAAAGACATTTGACACACAGGTATAAACAATATAGGCTTTCATTCAAAAAGTTACTTTGTTCACTATGTTAAGCTTCATAGGTATTGTAGTGGTGAGTTTTAGTCGCCTAGTTTAGATTTGTATTTAATAACTAGTACCTTTTCATCAGAGTAGATAAACAGTTTGAATTGATTTGCACAATGGCGTATAAACAAACAAAAAAAAACCCGCGCTCGTGATATCGCCCTATCAGAGATTAGTGCGGGTTTTCCAACCGCAATAATGAATACACGCATTGGCCGAGGCGCATGCCTTCAGCTGATAAAAGGTAAAAGATTGGAGCGATATCGCTCTGAAGTACAGGGGTTTACAACTAGACCTTTTACGCAGTTAGATTTCTATCTAATTTTAAATAGGGCGGGTCAAGCATCTTAAGTTCTTTGGGAAATCACAAGTCGAACAAAATAACAATGGCCTTTTCCTCAACTTAATTTACCTAGAAAAGGCAATAAAACAAAAGAGACATCCGTCACTTTGACTCATCATTGTATACGTTTTATCAAGGCGAGATTCACAGAAATAATTTCTGTCGTCTATTTCAGTCCGGCTGTTATTTCGATAGCGCCAGGAAAATCACTAACGCGTAATAACCACCCCAGATTTTCCCCGCTTGAGTTATTACGTTGAAAAACCATGTTTTTGCATAATTTGTAAAACCACGAAAGGTTTTCCTTCTCGGCATATTATTAATATGGGCAATCCAGACTGAAAGACACCAAGGATTAAATCCTTGGTGTCATTGAGTCATGTTGTGGTTATAGTTGGTAACCCACGGTGTGACTTGTTATAACATAAGCTGTTTAAGAATTTTGTGGAGGAATAGTCAAT
Organism: Herminia tarsipennalis; assembly: GCA_945859575.2. Lineage (NCBI taxonomy): Eukaryota > Metazoa > Arthropoda > Insecta > Lepidoptera > Erebidae > Herminia > Herminia tarsipennalis. The sequence goes on along the minus strand of OX243834.2, from coordinate 21,570,154 downwards.
AGTAGTATGTAGTAATGTACGAAGTTGCTTTACCTTGAGGTTGATATCAGCCTTATAATAGACCAGCATATGGAGCGCTTCCAAGTGTCCTGTAGAAGCGGCTATGTGCACGCACGCTTGACCTGAAACAAAGTTACAAGACTATTATTAAATGTTCAGAATTAGATATTATCAAACCAACATTTTAAACACAATAGGTACTGAATAATATCTCAATTATTAAAATGATGGAAATGACATAATTGAAACCCGACAAAAGAATTAAGTTTCCGCTCTTAAATAAGATTCTTTTGATCGTTTATAATGAAGCAACTGAAATTAGGTCAAAAGTTAAAGTCGAGTTCGCTTTAAAGTACAATTTAAACGACAAAATGTTAAACCGAATTATCAGTAAATTATGTGAAATTCACAAAGATATAAGGTATGGCATTATGTCATGTCGTATTGGTATGTAAATGAAGTCTGTTAAATAATATCCATATTTGGACATTCTCGTCATAAGAGTGGTCCAAAACGGACCGTCTCTCCCACACGGAAATACATGACACACAATGAGTTGTGATCGTGATACTACTCACTTAAACAAGTTATGTCCTATTACTTGATTCTACTGTAAATAATTAAGACATTATCATACAGAAAAAAATTATAACTATAACGAGATGTAGGTACCTACGTTATAAGAGGTCCTATCTATAAATTGATTATAATGTAGCAGGGAAATTTTGCTATTCCCAGTAAACAATATTAAAGCGATACCAAAAATAGTCGTGTTATATAAATAAATTTACAAAAGAACAAGTTTTCTAGATTGTAGAATATTCTAGCCGAATGACACGTAGGTATATCAAACAAAATCTTAAAGTCAAATAAGGTTACATTATCAAGCAAAGAGAAAAAAATTTAATTTTATCAGGCCACAAAATACTTAGCACCTATGTATTTTGTGATCATGCCATATATCAAATAAATATTTTTTTTAACTCGGACTGGCTCACAAGACGTAAACAAAAAACAAACCACATTTTTTATAGAATCAGTTCGGTATCATAGTTTAGCCTAATCGTTGGAACAGCTCCAAGTAATGAGTATATTTAAAGCTCGAACCTGAAATAGATCGCGTGCACTAAAATGGCAGACTCTTTTTTAAGTACAAGAATTTAGGTGAGCTTATAATAAAATGGGGGTGATATGTCTAATTTCTTAGCGGTATATACCTATTTGAAGGCTGTTTATAGGATGTTAAGGTGCATTTCGTTTACGGATAAAAGTCCGCATGTTTCTTGCTAAGCATAACCGTGATCATTAAACACGTCTGTGACAGAAGCTATCCAAAGAATAATTTAAAATATTTACCAAACAGTTTCGCACATACGTATGTGTCATAATAAGAGTAACATGTCACGGATTCTGCAACATTATAAAGCAAGTATTTTCTTCACAAGTGTCGGGAAACCACGAACAACATCACAATTTGTAACCTTTTAAAATGTAGGAATTGAAGGAAATACATATGTACAGAAGTAAACATGTACTTGTTGCATATACATGTACTATATTTATAAGTGGGATTACCCATGACAAGTATGAAACAAACACATTTGTTCCAATGCTGCAACATATCGGCCTATCGATGACGTATAGAGATGTTGTGTAACTAAATGTGTTCCAGTGAACCTTGTTGATGACACAAGACAAGTTACATACAAAGGATATCCCAAAAACCTTGACACAGCCATTGTCAAGCTTTGTAGATGTAAAACCATTAGATAACTGTAACATAGTCCACTCTATGGTTACGGTTGGCTTGAGTTCAAATTATGATGGCAAAGACAAATTGTAAAATATAAAACAACAAAAGTTATGTACAAATTGTCTGCTCAAGTCACTTTCTAGCTCCAGATCACACGACTGCGAGGTAGGCATAATAGAGGGGGCAGGCGACAACATTAGACAGAGTCAGTAACGAAGTAATGGCATGTGTCTGTAATCGAGGACGAGGAGCGGGGCGGTGCGAGAGGCACGGGGAGGGCTCGCGGCGCGATGGGGTTTTCCCAGCAATGTGTCGGCCGGTGACTGGCATGCGCCCGCGCAACTCGGCACTTCTCGCCAAATATGGCGCGGCATCACTTTATTTTCGATATTTCCGTACAAACTTGTGACTTAAGTCTTAAACTTTATATCTCTATATAGATTAATTTAAAAATACCTATGTATATTATAATAGAATACAATACTATGTGGAACCGATAAACTTTTTCCTTATTGACCACTCAAATTATGTATATGGAATACCTAAGTACTTATTCCTAGTAGGTAATTAGGGGCTAACCACAAGCATGTCTGAGTTGGAGTCTGCTGTTAGCTGTCAATTCTTCGTGTGAATCCAATGACAATTTTTTGGTACTAATACCGGTAGTTTTTTTTAAGTAGGTAGGTATAATACTAAATATAGAATGGCCAGTTTAATACTACAAGGTTATTTTTCTAAAATATCATGCGGAACCCTGGTGGCGCGGATGTGTTTCAACTGGTTTTCTTGTAAAAACCCAAAGCCTTGTGTGGCTCGCAAACACACCTAAGTAAAATTTTCAACATAATATATTAATGAATCGTCAGGTCGCAGAAGTCATTGGCAGCTTGGGGAATTTGATCATAAGGATGGGGAAACACGTTATACGTGTTAGATATTGTTACCTACTAAGAATTTAGTAGTGGATGCAATGAAACGAATGCATATATTGATTGACGTCACAGTCGTCACACTATTATATTAGGAATGGTTGCGATCATGCGTCACACCAGTTTGATCAGTGACAGTATGGAAAAATAATTAATTTGGCTATTTTTAAACATAAACATGTGTTTCAACTACCTGGTTCTATTGCAACATCTTAAATGGCGATCATTATATCATTGGAATTGTGACTGTGGACAAGCAAGATTGTTTTATTTATATTGTTTATCATACTCGTTTTCAACTTAACCGAATATTGTTACTGTATAAGCCGTAAGTACCTGCTAAAATGTATTATTAATGGTTATCATATATTTTGTAAGTAAACATTTAAATAGTACCTATCTTAAAAGGGTTGGTAACCTTAGGGTACAGAATAATATCAAAGTTTAACACCTGATTAATGTATTGTATTAATCAGGTGTTTAATGTGTTATCCCTAAAAAGTGAAGGTAAATTTCATCTAGACAAAACTGGACCTCAAGCGCTGTTCTATTTCTGAGTTTCGAGCATGGCAATGTAGTGTATACTTAATACTAGTCACTGTATTTGAATGGTACATGCTACGACGTACTACATGATGCGTAGTGGGGGGTTCAATGATCGATGCAGCCGGCTTAGGACGGAGGTAGCTGTAGCATCCACAATCATTGTCACTAATGCAGTTGATAAACCACAATTTACCAGTAACATATTAACAGAATGCGACAATGGCAAGAGCTCAGGAGATAACTAGTAAAATCAACTTATTCGAAGAGTAATTGTACGTTACAAACAAACACTGAATGATGAAATTTTAAAAATAATGAAGGTAGGTATTGCGTCGGACGTGTGGGACATTGAAGTACCAGGTTGAGTGTTGGAAAACCCCACCGCTACGTAAAAACGGTACAAGTGTTAATACATGAGATATCGCATCGTGTTTACGAGTTCACACGTAGATAACGCTCAAAATACACTCATTATAAATTTATGTGTTAAATGAAATAAAGGTGATCGTAAACTTGGTACAGAAATGCCTACGTGACTATATGTCCATAACAAAACAAGAAGGCAAATAAACGAAGGCATCTATACTAATATTATTAAACTGAGGGTAATCTCAGGAACTAATGGTTCGAATTGAAAAAATATTTTACTGTTGGATAGCCCATTTATCGAGGAAGGCTATAGGCTATATAACATCACGCTACGACCAATAGGAGTGGAGCAGCAGAGTTTAGAAAATGTTGCGAAAACGGGCAAAATTGACGAATACGAAGTTGCGTGGGTTAGCTAGTCATAAATACTTACTTAAGCATCCCCTAGAAGAAAGAAATATCTAAGTGCAAATGTAGGAATCATGACTTAAACCTAGAAAATAATAAGTTTGACGTAGTAATGGCTACAGTCATTAATATCAATTATTTAAATCTTGCTTACGTCTGCGGAAAATCCAAACAAAACGATATTTAAACTAGGCGTCCTTGGACGCTAGATAATTTTAATATAGAATTTGTAGATAATATACGCATCCAACGACTTCTGAAATTGGAGATTTCAACACATGCACATAATATTTTTTAAAACTCTTTAAGGTCTTACATTTAGGCCAATTTGTTCAAATATTCAGAATTTGTAGATAATATACGCATCCAACGACTTCTGAAATTGGAGATTTCAACACATGCACATAATATTTTTTAAAACTCTTTAAGGTCTTACATTTAGGCCAATTTGTTCAAATATTCATATCCTAAGCTAAAAATATTAAATACCGCTATGAGATTTGGTCCAAGATATAATTAGAAAGCTCTGTCCCACGTAACATGTTCATAATACATGTGAACGTCTGGGATTTCCGACCGTGTGTAACCGCACCGGCACACTTTCACATGGGTATTGCCCAGACTCATCATCAACAGCTATCATTGTTCACAATGAGTCTTACTGTTTGCTTTTTGCTATCATTGGTTATCAGCTAGAGATGTATCTACCGACTAGTCGGGCAAGCACACTATCCGTCCATATTTGTAGTTGGCGACTAGGCAGTTCTATCCTTAAAATAAGTTGATTTTTATGACATCGTAACTTTCATCATTAACATATTTGTTTTGAAATCAGTCAGATACGTAACTCTTTCTTTGCTGACCTAACCTTAAGGTTTGCGTGACGTTTCGACCTGGTTGCAATGATCATGATTACAAGAAGACATCGAAGTAAACCAGGCAAATTCTGGGGCATGACGATTTAATTTAAAGGAAGCGTAGGTTTTATAAAAATAAAACAGTGATAAATATACGAAATGCGTACGAGTCGCCACGACGTTGCAAGATATTAAAATTGTCTGGAAAAACCATCTCGCTACGTTGGATATTAGCATACTCATAATAGCTTTTCAATTAACGTTTGAACCACAATCACGAGGAACCCGAATGGTGTTTTTGCACGCAGCTGAGCGATGTCTGCCCCAGTCTCACTGCGGGCATTACACGGTCAAAATTTAGCTTTCACTCGGTGAGCGGCCGGCCGAGTTCGTTACGTGACCCGGTCGTCGTAATGCTGGGAACACCCAACGAGCCGCCACCAAACCCATCCACCATCCTTTGAGATAGCCAATTCAACCATATTGATATATTAATTATGACCTTTTCGAACAGAATAATAATAATAATAATAAAAGTAACACCTTAACATTGATTAGTTAAATAAACACCCATGCAAGGTCAACAGATTGGGTTATCGTTAATACATATGCAAATTGTATACGACGTTGTAGATTCAAAATTCTTTACATCTGGTAGGTACAGCAGTAACCTGGTAAGGCGTTTTATTTGCTTGCTTGGAAAAACCAGAGATAATTTAAACAGCGTAGTTTCATATCGTTATTAATGCAATTTATTGAGGTAGCGAATGTTGTATTGTGAATAAGAGACGTAATAGAATATAGAAAAGGAGCAAAGGGCATCTTTCAGCAGGACATAAAGTGCGTCAAGTGGTCTTAGATGGCATTGAGCGTAGTCAAGACCTTGACGGACGTCACTAGCACGCACGGTACGTTCACACGTAAACAATGTACAGTAGCTTTGTTTAGCATAGTAAACAGGTTCTAGCTGATCCTAGCACGACATTTCAACAGACATCCTAGTGAAGCTCCGTATTTTTTCTTTCTAAAAGACACGTGGCGGTTTATTCATGTCCGTATCAAACGTAGTTACTACTTACTATGAAGGATTATACGTTTGTTGAAAGTAAGAGATGGAACGGTCTTCAATAATGAACAGATCTAATTTTAAAAAAGAACCTTTTGCCGCCTTTTGTAATAATGAACTACCTACCTACAGCTTCGCTTCAAGTTGGAAAAACGTTGTGGGTTTTTACTCTCTATGATTCAGTTGAACTGTTGCGAACCTAAATGTTATAGGATTTAATTTTAAATGAAATAAGACTATGTTGGTTTATTCAATCGTTATAATTTTTTGTACAGATATTTATTTGAATCTCATGACTGTGCTACGTTTCATTTAGCACTTTCAAGAAATGTCCATAACTACTTACACGATTTATTGATACAATATAGATTTTGAAAACGCAATAATTTACTTAATTAGCAGTCGATTCACCACATTAAATGTGAAGGAGTTTTTCCAAAGTACCTTCCTACTTGAGATAAGATGATCGAAATAATGATTGTCGGTCGGGGTAGTCACGCTCAAAATATACCAACAGTAACTTAATATCTAAAATTCGGAACATTTAGGTGAGGTAAACAGAAATAGTGAATTGCAATGGAAGATTGCGTTCCTCCACTACCATAACAATTTTTGAATATTATGTAGAAGATGGAAGATGATGTCATTTTAACAGTACCTACCTATGTAGGTATGGAAAAAAATACCTTGCCGACCTAATGACCGATGGTCAACTTTAAAATGGTATTTAATATAATAATACATTAAAAATTTCCGCAGGCAGATCGCTTGAAAACTGTAATAGTTAATGAACAGCGGCATCTTTGACTTACCTCTGTAATTTCGCTGATTGATGGCGGAATTTGTCTGTGTTGATGATGTGAGTGGTGCGAGTAGCGCTCGTAAACACTCAATATTGCCAGCAGCTGTGGCTTTGTGTAATGGCGTTTCTCCTGTTCTGTCCCGAACTCCTAATGATAATCCTGCTTGCACAAGCATCCTTGTAACGACGGCATTCCCACTCATCACAGCTAAATGCAGCGGCGAGTGTCCTTGATTATTTGACAAATCTAGCAGGTCTTTGTGAGGGCATATCTTTATCAGTGTGGCCACTGACTTTACGCAACCATGTATCGCAGCGATATGAAGTTGTCTGTAACAACATGAGATAAAAGTTAAATATTTTGTACTAACGGGATCAATATTCCAAACAATATAAGTTTATCGGTATGCGACCTTAGCAGACCGGTTAGTGCGGCGTACAGCGTGATGTTCGCCGGGCCCCAGCTAAACTTAGCTCGTGACACAACCGAGTACCGACCAGTCGAAACACATCTTAGATTTTAGACCTTACTGGAGCGTGACGTTATACGCTAAATATTTCCTACGGTCTATAATGATAAAAAAAAATTGTTTCGTGTTTAACACAATCAAATAGACAAATCGGCTCTTAATTATTTAGTTCATTAACGTATTTTGAGATGCGTCTCATTTATGTACGAGAAGCACTTAAATGTTGATACATGAATGTTAATGATACAATAAGTGTAAAGGATGTCTCAAATTTCCTGCCGCGGCAATGGTTATTTGTATTTAATATTTAACTATAATTTTATTACTGAATCATAGGTAATCAGAATTACACAGTTTAAGTCGGTGACCTCATTAATTAATAGCGACATTCCTACCTAATAAATAAAACTGTAGTGTTTGTTCAATTCAAACTAACATAGGCAAAGCCAACAGGCTTTGCCTATGTCATCATGTTTGGATTTTTTTTGGGGATGTTGTTACATCACAAAACAGAAAACTTTCTAGGTTCAAGGGTTTAGCTTGGGTGTTGATAGGAGAATGGAAGAGTGAAAACTATACTTTTAACATTAATATCTAAACAATAATTAAAATAACCAAGAGTTGTTCAAAATACCTTGAGATTTAGTTAGTGGACTTTTGGACTAAAGATAATCATCAATGTTATGTATTATGTATCAATCACAGTTTTGATGACATGAGATGCACCTACCCCAAATCCCTCTCTGGGTACGCAATGGGAGTACCCAGAGAGGGATTTGGGGGTATATACCTCGCTAAAATTGCCAAAAGGTAGGTACATAGTACACATTTGGCCGGTGTTTAGTCAATGGTGCCACCTAAACCATCAAACAAACAAAGTTTAAAGTGAAGTGTCTAGCATGGATATACCCAGGATCACTTTTCAGAGGAAAAGTGATCCTGGGTATATCCATGCTAGACACTTCACTTTAAACTTTGTTTAGACCTATCGAAATTTTTATCAATCGGTATAGGAATCTCCAGAGTTTAAAATCTATGATAAGGATACAGCAATAAGCTAGCAAATCCCCACAAAGAAATAATGCTAAAAATAGCTAAAATAGGTACTTATCATATCACTGTTAATCATTTAATGATAGTAAAGCTAGCATGCATTGCAATTTGTAACAGAGGCTCCTTGGGGTTTTCTGAAGGTTGCTTACATTGGTCCCAGATAATAAATGGTGTTTTTCCTTACTGTAAGTATAAGTATGATAGTTATAAGCTGAACTAACATGACAATACAAGTGTGATTGTGTAAAAGTATCTTTGTCACATCTACTGAAATATTTTTCTTGATAATGATAATAATATCTTGAGACAAAGCCTAAATGGATTTGAACTGTTTCATAACAAAGTTGCTAAGCAACCATTGACAAAAGTATTAATGATAAATGGTTCCTAAGCAACTTTGTTATTAAACATTTCACATAGGTAGGGCCTGTACTAACCAGACAGCTGATAAACATAACAACAAATAACAATATATAGTAGTATATATATGTATAAAAAGTTGAGCTGGTCAAAATGATATGAGATCGAGACTATTATTATGAAGTAAGTTACTCTTTAAATATTGCTCTAAGCAATGTCAAAACTAATATTATAACGCTGAAGAGTTTGTTTGTTTGTATGAATGCAGTAATCTCAGGAACAACTGGTTTGAATTGAAAAATTCTTTTACTGTTGGATAGCCCATTTATATAACATCACAACACAACCAATAGGAGCGGATCAGCAATGAGAAATGTTGCAAAAATTTACACAGATGAAGTTGTGCAGGTCGGCTAGTATTAAATAAGGATGACAAAACATTTTGGGACTTGAAAAATTTTGATCAAATTTGTATATCATATTATATCAATCAATATGGTCACAATTGTAACCTAACCTAACCAATTGATTTAGTGCAAATTTGATGAAAAATTTTTGTAAGTTCCAAAAAAAGTCAGCTTATTTTTGAAACCTATGTTTATTGATATTTAAAGAAAAAAAATATGTATTTTTAGTGCACCCCCTTTGCTACACTCTGACCAATAATTTTTTTTTTAAATTGACTTATACATTAAATTGAAAAACATACTTCTGGAATGTAATAAACATTCCAGAAGTATTCATCTTTAAATAAAATTATTATATAATCTAACTATCGATGGATTTGGCAACTAGAGGTATATATTTGACATAAGCTACATACAAAATATGTCAATATTCTACCTCTAGTAGCCAAATCTATCAATAGGTAGATTATTGAGACCAGCCGTTAATTGTATTTAACATGAATATATGTTACAACTTCACTTTTACAAAATTGTTAAGTAGCTGAATCTTTACATACTATAAAAACAAAGATTTTGATATGGTTTTTCACTATCATTCTGATAATTTAAATTTAAAGATATTTTAAAATAACTTTCAAGATTGACTAAAGGCTTTCTAATCTGTAACTATTCTTTGTTTTTTAACATGTCACTTTGTTTGTTCATGGTTAAGATACAGTAGGAAATGTTTTTTGTGATTATTTTCGTAAAAAAATTGTTTTTCCAAGTGTCTTTAAAATTTAAACTTTTATGAACTCATTTATATAGTATTTTTATATTGTTGAATTAAACTTTTGTTAGTATTTTTAATTGATTAAACATAATTAATCGTTTTCGCAAGTAATTTTAGGGTCCCATCTCTATGACATGCGTAAAAGTGATAAGAACCTAACTTCAATTCGGTCAAGTTACGTTGATCCAACTGTATGTGATAGTGACAGCATGAGAATTAACAGAGTCCAAAACTGTAATCAATGTGTATGCAGTTGTAAGACTTAGAATACCAAGTGAGTAATTCAGAAGTATGTTTTAAAATATAACACAGTTTAGGAAAATTCTATGTAATAAACTACATTTACACGTTAGTTAAGTATATACATACAAAGAAACTGTTGTAGTAACCAAGATTACAACACAAACATCAACACACTGATAATGAGAATATAGTCTGAGAATACAACGAATATTGTAATAGTGTAGTGTCAAGGATACTTACGTGTCACCGTCGTCGTCAGGTTGGAAGAATATTAATAAATGTTCTCTCGGGATTGATTTAACTTCAGGACCTGTTACTTCACACCTAAACTCCGTTTTCGTGTCATCCTTGAGCTCCAAATTACTCAAATCTTCTGATAACGGTCCATCCACTATTACACCACTATCAATACACTCTTTTGAATAGTCTTCATCTGGCCACTGATCAATAGGTCCCGACAGAAATCCAGAATCAACATTTACATCCACGGTAAAGTTGGTCTTGGAATCGTCTTTTTGATTTGCACTCATTTTGATTTTTTATTTGTCACTAAACTTGTAAGTTACGATCGAATACGCGTTTGTATTATATTTCAACGATGTGAAAGCATGTTTTTATTACAAAATTAAATTTACGTAGTAAACGACCACTTTACATTAGAATCGCATGCGCAATGAACGTACAAGAAAGAAAATGAATGACTTTGTTCTCGTACGCGTAGAGAAGTATACGGTAAACATCGATACTATCGATACTACAGGATTATCGATAATTTTTATTATTTGTTTGTTATATGAGATATTAATAACAAGTAGATTGATAATAATCTTGTCAAATACAATAATTGCATTTTTGAAAGATAGAAAAATTTGAATCCAGACTCAGGAATCGAACCCGAGACTTCCGTAGCCAAACCGGGGCCAGAAGCGAACCACCTATCTGGACTATGCCACTAGATATCAAATTCTTCTATCTCTTATTGCTTACGGGTTAGGCCCCCGTAACGACATCTAGTCGGTAGTTAAAGAACTATCACGGCTTTTGTTATTCCTTCGTTACAGAGAGCATTTTAACAAATTATGATGACGCAGGCCGAATATTGAAGTAATTTTTATAGGCATTTCTTGCCAAAGACTTTACAAATACAATAATTGCATTTTTGAAAGATAGAAAAATTTGAATCCAGACTCAGGAATCGAACCCGAGTTTTCTTTATGACGAATTTCAGAAACGAGATCGATATCTAATGGCATAAAAGTATTTCACCGTTTCTAAGGCAAAATCTAATTGGATTAATATAGCATAGACTTTTTAGTTAACGAATAAATGAGTGATTAAAAAAGTGGTCTGTATAGTCGGTTTACGGTCGATAATTTTACGTGATAACGTCATATGAAAACATTGATGACGTATCACCATTTGCGTTGCTTAGCAATCAATCAATAACGTTAGTTCCAATTGTATCATGTCATGTCACTGCAATCGCCATTCGCTCTTGCTTATCAACCAATCAATAACGTGACTTTTTTATATATTTTGTTCGTGAGAGCAGCTGACGTCATCACTTCAAGAATGTCGTACAGTTTTTGGGTGCCTCTGTACTTACATTTTTATGAAAGAACATTTATTTAATCATACATTTCTGTTCACACGCTCTATTAAAGATTATTATTTTAATATTTCAATTTTATTTATATTTACTTCGATCGAAAGAATAAGAGTCGCATTTTGTTGTTGTTATTTTATCGAAAACAATTTGTCGATATTTAACATACACGACAACACTAGCATCTAGCCTAGCGAGCAAACCGAGAACCAGTTTTAATTTTAGCCTCCATCCATTAGTTTGATAACATTATGCGTTCGGATATGCGCATGAGTGTATGTACATTAGGACTTTATCACTATCAATATGCGTTGTGTGAGTGGTTGGTCTCCAGATACATATTAAAATTATTATGTGTACGGTACTATTTTGTGAAAATGATAAAGTCCTCCGTATAGTAACTTAACCTACAACTGTAACCTGTAACCTACATGTGGCTAAGCTGTTATCTTTATTAGCCGTCTCTAGCCAGACAGTGTGTGTGTGGGAGCTGCATTGACTAGGTACTCTGTTTCAAGTTGGAATTTTCCAGTTTCCAACTACGAAGTCCTTTTGTTATTTCTGACTGAGAATGTAACATTTAACACTAACTCTTTGTTTAAACGTTTCACTTAGATAGTCAAAATATATAATTCCTATTATAAGGTACCTACATAAAAAATACAGCAAATCATGACCCTCCTTTGGTTATCAAATTGGATAAAAACACAAACCTATATTATAATAAGTCAGTAGGTAAAAAAAAACAATTTCATCATCTCTTTGTCTATCTAGAATATCGGCAGTTATAATATTATCGGTATAACGTCAAACAATTATAGTAAACTCCTGTCAAAAATGTCAAAGTCTTGAACTGTCATAACTGACGGAATTGCCGCCAAAAGAAATCTTCATGGCCAAGGCCAAAACGTAAAGTTTGTTTGGTTAATTGTTTTACATTGATATTATAGAATGTTTTCAGAAAAAGTGATAGAGTTGTTAAAGGAAGCAGAAAGAAATCCGGTTACTTTAGACCCGTTCAATGTAGGTCCATAATAGATTTTTTACTTTCAAATTTTAATGTTTGTTTAAAATAGTTTATTTGTTTATTTCTTCACCTTTTACCATTTTCAGGATGATAAAATTCGTCAAATTTTAGAAGAAATGCAGTCTTTGTTCAGGATGAATATGAATGATGCGTAAGTTAACAAATTCCTACATATTTAGAACTTAACCTAAAGAAGTGTAATCTACTTGGGAATTTTTACCAAATAATGGCAAAAATCTTATGGGTTTTCCATGATTATCCGATAATATTGTGAAATTTGAGGTCTATTAATAAAGTTATTTTAAATCTTTATTCAAGAATGAGTTAGTTAAAAGTATGATTATGGTGATTTTTACAGGCAACTAACCACATTATCCTACTTTAATTGTCTGCCTGGCCCCTGGCTCTATGGCCTGTGTCCCTGTAGAAGAGATTTTATTTGATTGATTGATGATTTTAGATGATTTTGTCTGATTAAGTATATATTGTAAATGAACTCATTCTTATTATGCTTACAGAAATGCAACTATGGAAAACAAAACACTATGGACAACAGTTCAAGTGAGGCACTCAGCTTTAGAAAGGAACAAGCGTTGCCTTCTAGCTTACCTATATAGTAGAATGAACAAAATTAAAACATTGAGATGGGAGTTCGGATCTGTATTACCTCCTGACGTTCGAGAACTTTTATCAGATGATGAATATGAGTGGTTTTCAAAATATTCTTCAAATTTAGCTTCATATATGAGATCATTGGGTCAAGATATTGGATATAATGGCATAGACCTTACGGAGAATCTCAAGCCTCCTAAATCATTATACATTGAGGTTCTTTGTATGGCAGATTATGGAAAGTTGGAATTGGAAGATGGTGATGTGATTCTTTTAAAGAAAAATAGCAGACATTTTCTGCCAACATCGGAATGCCAAACACTTATAAGACAGGGAATATTAAAACAGATTACTTAATTTTATTATTGTTTGATTGCCTCCATTTTGTATTTTCAAAATAAAATATAAATATTACAACCTCTGGTTTTCCACACATGTGACAATGGGATATGTGATTATCATCTCTCAATGTTACTTCAACTGTTAATAATAATTATGTTACAGTAGTTGAAGTGACACCACAATCTTGTCTTGTGGTGAGCCAGTTACCACCTACCCCACAATGGATCCCTATATTTCTATAAATCGGCAATTTTCTATTGCGCATAAGCCTTTACTTGCAATATTCATACTGACTGAACCCTATAAGAACTGAAAATTAAAGCCAATTTCAAGAACCGAAATTCAATTCTCGAACGCTTCAGACGAAAAACTTCAAACGCTTTATATCTTTCAAACTAGGTACCGGGCGCACAGCCACCGTGTTTGCGCTCAAACTTCACGTTTTCGCGAGACCTACGTGATCTCGTGCTCAAAATGATGAATGCATAAATCTTTCAAACTAGGGCATGGGCCCATTGTGTTAGTACTCGTACTCAAACTTCATGTTTTGATCGTGGTCAAAACTCACGCGACATAAAACGTTGCGAAAGAAGCAATTTCGCGAAATAATTAAAGTGTCAAAAATAGCGAAGTGGCTTCTTTAGACAATCAATGATTATCTTCTAAACAATGTCGATTACGGCGGCCAATTTCATTATAGACTAGCCAACTACGCACTTCCGGGCACGTGAAGGCGCGCCTATCATAAGTGTTATTTGTGCAAAAACAAGTTTAGGTGGAAAGTATCTACTACAACCTACGTAAATTATAGTTGCTGGCTTAAAATAAATAATGATGACCTAGTCTTTTTTAGAGTTCCGTAGCCAAAATGGCAAAAAGGTACCCTTATAGTTTCTTCATGTCCGTCTGTCTGTCTCAGGCATGTGTCTGTCAGTCTGTCTGTCCGTCCGTATGACACATTTACTCAAAGACTACAATGAATACTGACTACATTTGGTGAAAAGGTGTCTTGTAATAGCCGCTACTTAGTTTGATAACTAAATAATAAAAATAAATATTTTGGGGAGGCACCCTATACTAACTCTACTCTAACAGAAAGTGTTTTTTTTTTAGCAAACGCGTGGCACATCATTCCACAGGTCTTTTAAAAATATTTATAGGTTTTTAGGTTAAGTGTATATTTTTGGAAATAATCGGTCCGGAAGTAAGCATAAATAAATTGTGCCCCTTATCTTTTCACGGTATGACCAAAAAATGTGAAAAAAAATTTAAATGGCGCTTTAACAAATACTTTAAATTAAATTCATTTGGGATATGATCGGATATACCTACCTACCGTCTTTGAGTTATTGCCAAAAAACTGCGTTGCTCAACAAAAAGGGCGTAACTGCCATTAAAATACGCTCTTCTGCTGGTGCAATTATTCAAATCGGATTCTTTCATACGGAAACGGCTCCGGAACCCTACACTGAACATGGTCCGACATGGTCTTGCCCAGTAGTTTTCCTCTTCCCTCCGATTTTCTTTGGTAGAGATTATGGCTCGCACATTCTGTGCATACGCCAGTTTCAAGTTTATTTTCTATCTAGTTTTCTTCTTTGAATCACAAGGTCTCGTTCTTGTCCAGTTATCACGTATTTCAACTATATTTTACACTGTTTTACACGTTAAACGCAGAGCTGTTATAGTACAGTTGGATCAACGTAACTAGGCCGGACTGAAGTAGGTGACAAGTAGTTGCGCAGATGCATTTTCTGGAAGTAAATGGTGACAGGAAGCGGGGGGCGGGGCGGTAACTAAACCAAGAGAATTAGAGATGCGATTCCGCATTACATTGTCTTAATTAGTATTACTAACTCATGTTTTTTTGTGATTATTTTCGTAAAGAAATTGTTTTTCAAAGTTTCTTTAGTATTTACTGTAGCTGTTTTAAATTTAAATTAATCGTTTTCGTAAGTAATTTTAGGGTCGCATCTCTATGACATGCGCGAAAGTGATAAGAACCTAACTTCAATCCGGTCAAGTTACGTTGATCGTACTGTACATTAGGATTTAAGTGCCGTAAGTTGAAAATTACAGCCGAGGCGGTATTGTTACAAGAAAGCAGAGGCTGTACCTAATTATCAAAGCGCACGTATGTCATACGACGTTTTATAACATATTTGCGAGAAATTTCATGAATAAAAAAACAATACAGCCAAAAGAAATAGCGCGCAGAATAATTTTTACTTGTGCACAAATTAGCGATGCGCGCGCATTTAGGTACGCTTTTTTTAAGGCAATGGCACAAAAACAGCCAGTATTAGGTAGGTACTAATAAAGTCAATTAATATTTTTGTGTTTTGTTACAGATAAATCGTTGTAATTTATGGTCAAAATTAATGAAATTAAATAATTAAACGTTTATATATAATATATTTTATATCCCACAGTTAATTTTATTCATAAAATGTTGACCACTTTTCTGACATATAAACTCTTTGCTAAGATTTAAAAAAGTACCATTCGTTTTAGAGCGAGCATCTTGATAAAAAGTGCGTTTTACCTTTCGCCCGCGGCTCCGCGTGGATGTCGGTTATTGCGATAAAAACTATCTTATGTCCTTCCCCGGGACTCGAACTATCTCCATACCAAATTTCATCTAAATCGGTTTAGCTGTTTGCACGTGAATGCGTATCAGACAGACGGACAGACAGAGTTACACATTTATAATCTAAGTATGGTATAATCCATATTACAAATGTATAGTTTTCAGACTTTTCTCCATACTTGTAGTTTCAGACAGTATTAGGTACCTACTTGCCAAATTTCATTAGGTCAACGGAAAATACCCTATAAATTTTGATTCCCTTGAGAATGTCGAGATGTAGGTACGTTTTTTGCGGCATAAACGGCCGTTTTTTTACGTTAATTTAGAAGTTGGCTTTTTCACAGCTTTGCGACCTGAGTACATGGTTTTAGTTTCAACTCGATACCTCCACGCGTTCCCGAGACTAAAGGTCTTGACAGACGGACGGAAAATAAAGCAATCTAAAAAGGCTTCCGTTTTTTTTCATTTTGAGGTACGGAACCCTAAAAATAGACATTTACCATTTTAATAAACGTTAAGTATAAAATGAAAACGACACAAGTAAGTAGATAGGGAAGTCTTGTATAAATATAATTCCTGAATGTTTTATTCAGTTCGTCGTCCTTGCCACTTCCAACCTGTGCCTTCCATTCTTGGCACATTTTTATTCCCGTTTCCAGTTGAGTTTAAGCTTTTTTGTAGCCATTGCGTCCCGGGTGCTGGTGACAGTTGCCAGTCTGCCTGCCAACTTCGTTCTATGCAAAAAGTCGCCGCAGTTAACGCGTTTTCGTATTCCGTGAGGCGCAAACTAAACAGATTTATTTTCCTAAAAATATTACAGACCCTAGGTACATTTTTTCAGCTATTTTACATACTGCTATTTATATAATAACCGTGTTGCAAAAGCTTCTAACTACTGATCGGAAATAAATCGATCTAAATTTGAAATATCTAACTAGGTAGGTGCTTTTTAGGGTAGGTTTCTTGAACCTTAAAATAAAAAAAACCCGGCAATGTGCCCAAACGTTTTCCCTAGCAACGTCTCAATACGTTCGATTTTCAATAGCCGATTACAATAGCCACGCTAAGCCGTCCGGTTTGGAGCAGGAACATTGGAGAACACGGTGCATGCGGAGGCTTACATCGACAAATTCTCAAATTTACTGCCGCGCTGTTATACGCTACTGGGTCGGTAATACTCGCTTAACAATATCGACTCATGAATTTACCGCATTTGTTCCAAGCACCTAATCTGTAACGTGTTATTAATGGCCAATGTTATGAAATTTGGTTAGTGCATAACTTTGAAATAGCTTTAAAGTAGGAACCTGCAGACTGTTGATATCGGTTATCTCGGTGTCTATACAAAATTTAAAGAAACCCGATATTTAATTATTCATGACATGAAATACATACTTACAAACAATTATTTTGAAAATAGATTTTCGGGTTCCATAGCAAAGTTCTGTTTTTTTTTCAAGATAACTAGCAATTTGGAATTGTGGGTCCCATATTACTAGTAATCCTGTTAACACCTCCAGCTAAGCTGGCTTGTGTTGGTAGTGGGAGAGAGTACACGTCGTCGGTAGTATAATGGGTATGATTCGAACCCGTGACCTCACGATTGCGAATCCGATGCCTTAACCACTAAGCTACCGCCGCTTACATTCCAACATACACTTAAATACTATTTCCATGACCAGACTTACATACGTACATGTAATCAAACGCAGTAGTGTTGTAGTGTAAAGTTGTGTGTCGGTTGGAAAACTACAGTCGGTTGAAAATCAAGCGAGGATAGTTTCCAAAACCCGCGCTTCACGGAGGCGACGCTGAGCTGTACGGTCGAAACGTCGGGCAATAAACAAGGTATTTTACCTTAAATTATTCACGCGATTAAAACCCGTAATATATAATATTCTCATAATGTGTACAAATCGCAAAAAAATATTAACATTTAAACGCAGTAGCTACCTACAAGTAGAGAGTGCCTACCTACTTTATTAACTGAGACCTACACAGTAACATGAAGAATTAAGCATCAGAAAACAAGATAAGTTGTCACCTTTTTTTGGCCACTTTAAAGTGTCTGGCGGATGTTATGGCCGGCGGGAAGTGTCTGGCAATGCTTAATAATATTTTTTTATAGTATTTTACACCATTCATGCGAAAATCAACTGTCAGAAAATAAGAAAGCTTGTCTTGTTGCCATCTTGTGGGTAGTAAAATTTTTGAGATTTTTGATAAAAAAAAACTGACTGGAGTACTGCTCTCATCACTGGGTGGGTGCCCTCAAATACTTGCTCGATCCATTTGACTCCCTCCAAAGGCGAGCTGTTCGGATCGTTGTTGACCCCAATCTTACGGACAGACTGGAGTCTTTACAGCAGAGGCGTGACTTTGGTGCACTTTGCGTACTCTACCGTCTGTTCAACGTGGAGGGTTCTGAGGAACTGTTTGACATGGTGCCACCGTCACCTTTCTACCACCGCACCACTCGACATCGTAGTAGGGTTCATCAATTCTACCTGGAAACAATACGGTCCTGTACGGATCGATTTCGACGTTCTTTTCTTTCGCGTACGTGTAGACTCTGGAATGAACTACCTGCTGCGGTGTTTCCCGAGCGCTACGACATGTCTTTCTTCAAACGAGGTTTAAAGAGAGTTTTCACTTCACGGTAGTCACGGTAGGCAGCGGCTTGGGTGTGTCCCTGACATTCCTGTAGTCCATGAGCGGCGGTTACCGCTTACCATCAGGTGGGCCGCTGGCCCGTCTGCCAACTATAGGCAATAAAAAAAAAAATTTTTGAGGTTAACTTTATGCTTCCTAAAGAGTTCTGAAGTCACCGAAACAGGTGGAAATCTGATGGATCAAAATCAGGTCTATACAGAGGATGCATCAACATATCCCAGCCAAGCCGTAACCAAATATCCAGTTTTTACTTCTGCCCAGACTTTTTCAAAGATAGCACCAAAGATAATAGATCTTGTTCTGAGGATAGCACTCATTTTATCCGTGACACTGATTTTCCCGCCCTTCATTTTTGCCGGTCTGGGCGTTGCCCCGGCTTGCCCTGCCCTAGATCAGACCCTGTGTAGTTTATGTAAAGGGCCATAACAGATTATCACAAAAAAAAAAATTGTTGCATATTAAATACAATTTCGAAATGCATATCTTCACGCTATAATGAAAAGAATCAAAACACAACTTCAAAAGTTTTATCAAGACGGGTATCTCAACGAATAGATTGTTAATGTCTTCCGTATTCCTGTGGTTAAACGGTTGCTCTAGCCTTTAACCGATACATTGTTGATCGAGGGTTCTAGCCTACTGGTTACTTATATTTTTTTTGGTATTTATTCTTCATTTTTAGGGTTCCGTACCTCAAAAGGAAAATGCAACCCTTATAGGATTACTCGTCTTTCAATAATAAGCTAACTGTATCGTGTAACATATCAAATTACAGGGGTTTGTTGTGAGCGTATAAAATATATATTTTTTATTTATTTTATTGTCATATTTTTTAAAGTTATTATGTAAATATCATGAAAATAGACCTTCCTCCCCTTATCTCAAAATACAATAGATACAATAGATGGCAAGTAATTAGCACAATCTCTAATTCAACAAAACTTTATTAATTACTAGCTGACCCGTGCAACTTCGTATGCGTCAATTTTCCCCGTTTTTGCAACAATTTTCATTGCTGCTCCGCTCCTATTGGTCGTAGCGTGATGTTATATAGCCTACAGCCTTCCTCTATAAATAGGCTACCCAACAGGAAAATAATTGTTCAATTCAGACCAGCAATTCCTGAGATTACCGCGTTCAAACAAACAAACTCCTCAGCTTTATAATATTAGTATAGATTGATATAAGTATTTAGTAACTTATATTTTCATAAATAAGATAAAATATAATATTTCTTAAAATATGTAAAGAAATAAAAATGAATGCAGAACCTTGCCTATTGGTCTAATGTTTAGTGACCCTGACTGCTATGCCGTAGGTCGTGGGTTCGATCCCCACCCAGGATAAAACTTTGTGTGATGAGCACGATGGTTTATTCTGTGTCTGGGTGTTATTTATCTATAATATGTATGTATTTAAAAATATTTAAGTATGTTTATCAGTTATCTGGTTTCCATAGTACAAGCTCTGCTTAGTTTGGGATCAGATGGCGTTGTGTAAGTTGTCCCAAAATATTATTATTATTATTTACTTACTTTGTATATTCTAACCAAATAGTGCTCTGTCAAGGTTTTAGGCGCCCTATTATCATAATGTGTCCAGGGCTTCCGATAGATAGATAGACTGATTTGAAATATAGGCACAAAGTAACCTATTAAGTATACCTAAAACCGGTATTTACTTGTGATAAGTCGTTGACGCCACTATGGCGTGACTCTACATTAAAATTTACCTACTCATATAGGTAGAGCCCAGCCCAGGGATAATCAGACAGTCTATGGCGCGGTCATAGACCCCTTAGTAAAAATATTAAACGAAATAATAAATAAATATCTTGGAATAACTTACATACGGCCGTCAGATCCCAAATTGGCCACAGTGTGTACTATGGTAACCAGCCAGCTGATAAACATACCTACTTATATATTACACATAGGTAGGTAAATTAGCTACACCCAGCCACAGAGTAAACAATCATACTCATACAAAGATTTGTCCTGGGTGGGATTTGGGAATCGAACCCACGACCTCTGGGTTAGCAGTGAGAGTCACTAACCACTAGACTGACTATCCTGCCTTTTTCCTAATAGAAAGGGAGGATCACAGTAGCCAGTCATATTAGAGTATGGCATTTCTATTAAATTGAAGGACCTTACCCCAGTCACCTCGGTTAAAACCGTACTGTAAGGATGGAAATCCATTTGGTAATTCGAAAAAATATTAGTCAGCACGTACCTACCAATAACTCATAAATTGTCCTTATTCATCATCTGGGAAATATAAATACAGTCAGTCCATCAGTTGTGAATTACCTAACTATCAGTTTGTCACGAAATAAGTGTGGTGTATACCTACTAACCAACGTTACGCAGTGTAATGTAACATGTTACAAAGCGAGGATTGGCGCAGTCAGTACGTGTAAACGAACATAAACACGCGAGCAACGAAGAAACTTGCTGAATTTCTAATTTTGAGTCCTTTGAGTGTTATGCGATTCAGTTAGTAGGTACGACTCAGTCAAAAATCTCAAAACAACTTCATCGTCACACGAATATGGAGCATGGGCGAGCAGTAAGCATGTTTACACAGATTTTTAGCACACGGCGGCGGCGTAACGTACCTAATGCTCGCTGCGAATGTTACATTGGATACACTGCGTAACATTGGTCTGTAAGTAACAGGCGCGGAGCTAGCCCACGGTAGCCGAAAACCGGAATTTATTATTTTGATGAATCTTTTAAAGCTTGAAAACGTATTCTACATGTTCAGGTTACTTTTAATTCTTTTAAAAAAATACCTTGAAGGTTTGGATATAATTATCGTAACATTAGCCATACAACCCGTTTGGGTTTGTGAGTATGCCCACTATGCCCACTACTGGGTACTAGTTAAACTAATAAATATCATCAATGCAACCTTCAAGCTAAAGTATGTCCCTTCAATCTGGAAAGTAGCAGAAATAATTATGATCGTAAAACCTGGGAAACCCCCTAAGGAAACGACATCGTATAGGCCTATTTCCCTATTGCCTGTTATGTCAAAATTATTTGAATAGCTCTTGCTCAAAAGATTAAAGCCATTGACTGAGGAAAGGAACCTAATACCTGACCATCAATTCGGTTTCAGGGCGAAACATTCAATAATAGACCAGATACACAGAAAAAAGTCTAGAAGAGAAAAAGGTTTGCTCTGCTGTCTTCTTAGATATTGCGCAAGCATTTGATAAAGTGTGGCACAAAGGCTTTATATACTACTACTCGTCTAAACGTCATGATGCCCAAGCAGTTTGCCGAGATATTAGAGTCTTATACATATATCAAACAGAATGTTCAGGATCAGACAAGAAAATGCCTATTCCCAACTTAAGGAAATAAGAGCTAGTCTAGTAGTACCACAGGGAATTGTCTTAGGGCCGGTCCTATACTTATTATACACTTCTGATATCCCAGAATTAGAAAAAACACTATTGCAACCTTCGCTGACTACACCGCCATAATGTTTGTAGATAATTCTCATGAGGAAGCAGTAGGAAATGTCCAAACAGCTGTTAGAAAAGTGTATAAGTGGACCCAAAAGTGGCATAATAAACTTAATAAACCAAAATAGATTCATATTGATTTTACCAATAGGAAACCGCAATACCCTCCAATATATAATAATGATCAGACTATGGTGTACCCTTGACGTGAATCTACGTTGGAAAGCCCACGTCAAGAAGAAACGATAACAACTAGATACTCTCTACAAATAGGGGTATTGGCTAATCGGAAGGACTTCTAATTTCTCAATATCTAACAAACTGTTAGTATATTAACAAGTCCTTATGCCCATTTGGACTTATTGAGTACAGCTTTGGGGCTGCACCAAACAGAGCCACATAAATATAATTCAATGCGTTCAAAACAAATAAGAGAAATTGTAAGCGCACCTTGGTATATCCGCAATAATGATCTCCACCGGGACATACAAGTGGAATTCGTAGACCAAATTATTCTAAAATTTGCGGAAGGTCACGACAAAAGACTTTAACACCATGTAAATCTAGAGGCTATCCAACTCCTCGTTTGTACGGACTTAAAACGAAGACTCAAAAGCTGTTTTAGTTAGTGTAGTGTTGTGAAAAAAAAGTGATAGATAGAGGGATGTAAGGGGGCGCATCACCATCTTTCGCTCCAAGCCAACCTCACCTGCACGCGGTACATCCTGCTGTACAACGAACGAGGCTCTGGCGACCGGCTGGTGGCGGTATAACCATCCCAATTTAAGGCGTAGCTGAAGTAATAGGTCAGTGACGGGCAGCAGCGTCACTGATGCGAGAGCTACGCCCTGCGATCGCCAACCCGCCTGCCCAGCGTGGCGATTATGGGCATTTCCCCAAATGCACAAAGCACTAAGGCCACGGCCCCCAGTTCCCGGTAGTCACGCTATTCCTGGACATGGTGGCGTCCACGGTAACGGCGTGGCGGGGGGTGCTAAGAATCTCCGGGCTACGGAAGGCCACCACAACCGACTGACCCTGGCGACGTATAACGGACGCACGCTACGGCTAGACTCGCATCTGGCACAACTTGAGGTGGAACTTGGGAAGATTAGGTGGCATATCCTCGGGTTAAGTGAAGTCCGAAGAGAGGGAGAGGACACCATAACCCTCGAGTCAGGCCACCTTATGTACTTCCGCGAGGGAGACCAAAAATCCCAAGGTGGTGTTGGGTTTCTGGTAAATAAGTCCCTTTCTGACAACGTTGTGGAAATGTCTAGCGTGTCGAACAGGGTAGCGTACCTCATTATCAAGCTCACCGAGAGATATAGCCTCAAGGTGGTGCAAGTGTACGAACCGACCTCGGCACATCCAGACGACGAAGTGGAGGATATGGTCGATGACATATCGAGGGCCCTCCACTCCACCACTAAGACCCACTACAACGTTGTTATAGGGGACTTCAACGCTAAAGTGGGAGTACAAAATTGCAGCGAATTGGTAGTAGGATCCCATGGATTTGGAAGCAGAAATCATAGGAGGCAAATGCTAGTCAACTTCCTCGAACGGGAGGGGCTCTTCTTGATGAACTCCTTTTTCAAGAAACGGCCCCAAAGGAAGTGGACGTGGCAAAGCCCCGACACTATGACGAAAAACGAGATCGACTTCATCATGACGGACAAAAAGCATATATTCAGAGACGTCACCGTGATCAACAGGTTTAATACCGGTAGTGATCACCGACTTGTCCGAGGCTCTCTGAATATCGACTTCAAGGCGGAACGTGCCCGTCTGATGAGGTCCAGGCTCCGACCTACTTTGCTCCAAAACATGATAGGATCCGAAGCGTTCCAGTCAAACCTGGATAACCGATTTGCTGCCATGGAAACCACAACAGACGTAAACCAGAAGCTCATAAATGTGGTTCGGATACTCAGGGAAGAAGGTACGAGATTTTGTGAAATGCAGCGTAAGGGCAAGAAGTCAAAGCTTTCGGAAAAGACTTTAGGGCTAATGAAGGAACGACGTGAAAACCCACCCGTCACTTCGTCGGATAAGCGCGCTCTAAACCCAGAGATCAACAGGCTTATACGACACGACCTTCGGTGCTCCAACACTCTTTTGATTAAAAGAGCGATCGAGCAGAACCGGGGGTCAAAAGTGTTCGTACAATCTCTTGGAAGAAGCCACCTGACGAAGTTGACCACAGCAAGTGGAGAAGTCGTTTCTTCGAAGCCGGCAGTCCTCTCCGAAGTGGAAGGCTTCTATGGCCGGTTATACGCTTTGCATGCATCTCGACCTGATCCTGAAAATGAGGGTCCTAGAGCCACTCTAACACGCCACTACACCGAAGACCTGCCAGAAATCAACATTGACGAAATCGTGCTGGCTCTTAAACAGCTGAAAAATGGAAAAGCCCCTGGAGAGGATGGCGTTACAACAGAGCTGTTAAAAGCTGGAGGTAAACCCGTACTGAGGGAGCTCCAAAAGCTCTTTAATGCTGTCCTGTTTGAAGGGAGAACTCCGGAGGCGTGGAGTAGAAGTATAGTCGTCTTGTTCTTCAAAAAAGGAGATAGGACCCGGCTGAAGAACTACCGACCTATTTCTCTTCTAAGCCACGTCTATAAGCTGTTTTCAAGAGTCATCACGAACCGCCTTGCGCGAAGACTTGACGAATTCCAACAATCGGAACAGGCTGGATTTCGGAGCGGATATGGCACCATAGACCACATCCACACAGTGCGGCAGATTATACAAAAGACCCAGGAGTATAATCAGCCCCTGTGTCTAGCATTCGTGGACTATGAGAAGGCCTTTGACTCGATTGAAATCTGGTCCGTTCTGGAGTCTCTGCAGCGATGCCAAGTAGATTGGCGATATATCCAAGTGATGAGATGTCTCTACGAAGCCGCCACCATGTCCGTCCAAGTACAGAATCAGCAAACAAAACCTATAACATTGCATCGAGGAGTGAGGCAAGGGGACGTTATTTCCCCGAAACTGTTCACAAATGCAATGGAGGATATGTTCAAGACGCTGCACTGGAAAGGGCGGGGCATCAACGTCAATGGTGAATACATCTCTCACTTGCGATTTGCAGATGACATTGTCATCATGGCGGAAACGCTGCAGGACCTGCAACGGATGCTGAATGACCTGGCTGACTCCTCTATACGCATCGGCCTACGGATGAACTTGGACAAAACCAAGGTCATGTTCAATGAACATGTACTACCGGAACCGACAGCGGTGCACGGCGCCGTTCTCGAAGTTGTTCAAAAATATGTGTACCTCGGGCAGTCATTGCAGTTAGGTAGAAACAACTTCGAGGACGAGGTGAACAGGAGAATTCGGTTGGGTTGGGCAGCGTTTGGTAAGCTACGTCAAGTCTTCTCATCGTCGATCCCACAATGTCTAAAGACTAAAGTCTTTAATCAGTGCGTCCTACCCGTCATGACATACGGAGCCGAAACGTGGACACTGACAGTACGGCTGGTCCACAAGTTCAAAGTCGCTCAGCGGGCTATGGAACGGGCTATGCTCGGAGTTACTCTTAGGGACAAAATCAGAAATGAGATGATCCGGCAGAGAACCAAAGTTATCGACATAGCCCACCGGATTAGCAAGTTGAAGTGGCAGTGGGCTGGCCATATTAGCCGAAGAACCGACAACCGTTGGGGTAAACGAGTTCTTGAGTGGAGACCGTGGCTTGGCAAACGTAGTGTAGGACACCCTCAAGCCAGGTGGAGTGATGATATACGCAAAACGGCTGGCAGGAGCTGGATGCGAGAAGCCGAAGATAGAACAAAGTGGCGTGCAATTGGAGAGGCCTATGTCCAGCAGTGGACTGCGATAGGCTGATGATGATGATGACAAGAGTGTTATCAATTTAGCAGACACTAAGAAAAATCAATGGATAATTTCTTAGAATAACTATCATAAAATTACTTAGACTAATGATTAATATCGGAGGCATTAATGAATCTCGATGAACTTAATATTGTGCCTCCGACAGCATGATATTACATATGTAGGGGATCTTGTTTGCATCATTTTTGAGCAGGCGGGTTTTTCATTTTTTAAATAAATAAATAATGATAGATATTATGAACCTAATTTAATTTTCTGTAAGGTGTATTAAAAATATTGCCTAATTACTGCCTTTATAGCCAGTAACAGGGATGATAGCTGTCAAGTCAAATCAGTCTCTTTTTATGAAGTGTCAAAACGACAAGCTCTATAGAAATGTCTATGGAATAACAACTTATGACGTCATAAGTTCCAATCGTCAAATCATTACTTTTAGTATTCGTTTTCATGCTTTTAAATCCAAAACTTGTCAAAATGTAAAAGGGCAGTTAGTTTTAGAACATTTTAAGATCGACTATTACCTGATTAGTATAAAATAATTTACTTTTATTGTTGTCAACTATCCAATTAGGTGAATATTTTTGCACTTTCAAATGCTTTCCCTCTTGGATACGTCTATTAGCTACAGGCAGGTTTGCGAGAAGACTAGTTACTAGGCTTGCTATTTGCCGTGATGGCAAAGGATTGCCATTTGACCTTTTTCAAAGAATTTTTCAAAGGCCTTAGATTTGGTAAAGTTTGTAAAAACAATATACTTACCTACGTAGATATACTTATATCCGAACATAGCATGTTACACGTGTTACTATGTTACAGTTCAGTTGCGAAGTTTCCAATAGATTACCCGCACCTACGACTATTTGTATTCAATTAGGTACACGAAATACAGACTTTATTTTGCTATAGGTCCATGTTAACAGTACCATGAAATGGGGAATATAAATTGTAGGGTGTTTGGGATCGATTTCGAAAACGGTTAAGGTAGGTGGTGCACAGTATGTATATTGGTGTTTAGTCATCCCCCCCCTGGAAATGACGAAAAGTCGAAAAGTGCCCCAGAAAATAGTGCGATGCAAGCTGTTACGTGTGCGATGTAAAGGTGTGAAATGCCCGGAATGCAACAACATCGTGTCCGGGTATTGCCACTGGGCGGGCCGCCGACGGTATAACAAATTCCGGCGGCCCGTTCGCGAAGGTGGCGAGCGATACACGGTGGGTTTTTTAGTGGGTGCAAATCCCACACTACCTCCATCGTCTTCCCCGGTGGAGGTGTTCGTTAGGAATTTTTCACACACAAGTACATTGCTTAACACAGTATGTATATTGGTGTTTAGTCAATCCTCCCCCCCCCCCCTCCCGAAATGACGAAAAGTTAAAAACCGCCCCCGAAAATACCTAAGGTTACCATCTGTACCCTCTTTATTTTGTAGTAGGTGCTTGAGAAAGCATCCCTCAAGGTGTGGGGACTACGCAATTGACCCCCTCGCAGACTTGGCTGAATAACCTTTTTTTTTGGGACATTTGAGAATTTTGATAGTGTTTAGGCAGGTAATTGTCCCCCCTCGGTAGTGGTGGATATGGTTACCGGTGTTGAATCAAATACCACAACTATACGAGCGGTTCACACTGTTCTCAAACAAAGTTCTGAACCCGCGCCTGGCATCGCCACATTATGGTGGCTACTGTATACTGTACCTATGTTTATCTTAGACCACAGTCGAGACTGACCCCTTTTTAGGTTTTAGGTTCAGAACCCTTATAGTTTCGCCATGTCAGTACATCCGCAGCTTAGCTCAGAGACTAGAAGGCTGTAATTTTGCATGAATACACATATTCCTTACGCCAACAAATTGAAAGAATAAAATATAAAAATCATTTTTTTTTTAGGGTACCTCCCGTATATGTAAAGTGGGGATGTGATTTCTTCTTCTCACCTACCTCATAGTGTGGGATATCATTAGATAGGTCTTTTAAAAACGTATAGGGGTCGTGAAGACTAGGGATTCGTTTGTGAAATATTAGGCTGTTAATTGTTTTTTTTTTGTTAGAGTCAAGTGTCCCCTCCCCACTCCCAGCTAAATGGTTGATGTTCGGTATGTAAAAAAAATCACGGTAGTAGTATATATAGTGAAATTAAAAGGAGAACTATCATAGCAAAGTATGCTTTACAAGTTTACGAGTAACAGCTGATCAAATGAGAAGTGACAAAATTTAATTGAAAATTATTATTAAGTGGGTTGGTACAACGTCGTAACTTTGTAAGTATGAAACAAAAACAACAGAAAACCCACTTCTTAAGCCGCATTATTCGGATGGGTGGAGGACTACGGAACCCTACATTGTGCGTGGCCCGACATGCACTTGCCCGGTTTTTACCGAATAAATTTGTTTTTCGCGAATATTGTATGTATGTAATATTCTTGATTACCTCATACCTTTCAAACCACTCGACGGATTTATACAATTAAGACGTCATTAGATTTGTCTAGACCGCCCAAGTGTTCTGGAATACTCTAAGATATGTGACGTTTGGAAAAAATAAACATGGCGTCTGTGAGATGTCAAAATAATGAGATGTAAAAAAAAAGTTGTTATATACAATGCAACATGGGTATCAAATTAAAGGGCTCATTGTAAGGATTTAAGAAGGTATAAATAATTATGTAATGCTCTTCTAATCGTCGTATGGTACTAAAGCTTGATTTTGGTAATAATTTAGAGATGAAGTGTAAATTCCGTTTTGACTTTAAGTAAAGGTTGCTTCGTTTGTACATAAAAAACTCTTTCAACAAAAATTATGACAGTTTAAGTTTTTCTAAGTAGGTAAGTAATACATAGGGAGGGACCCATTGACATAAACCTAAGTACTTCAAGTTTTAAATTCTCTTTAGTTGGTTTTTTCATTTGAACGACAGTGAAGATAAGGTAAAAAAGTTATGCGTATATACTTACCTACCTACTTATTTAATTACACCCCACCCGTACCAGCTGATGAACTGAAAGCACCTCGCTAAAAATAAATTACATTCTAGATTGTCCTGATTTAGTTTTTGTATAGCAACAGAGTGGGCGTCAGGACGAATGGTTGACGTCAGAAGCTGAATCTTATATGTTTAACGTTTGTTTAGCGTTAATTACGTTATTAAACATATTATGACACTGGCAGAGAGAATTGGAATGACGGATGACGTAGGTACGTTGCCGATGTCACGAATGTTGATGTTACCTACGTACAATTCTTCAACTTCTTACTTTTTTTTTTTTTTTTTTTTTTTAGAAAAAGATAACTAGCAATGTGGGATTGTGATCCCACATTACCAGCAATCCTGTTAACCCCTCCAGCTAAGCTCTATGGCTTGTGTTAGGAGTGGGTTCACGTCGGTAGTATAATGGCCAGGATTCGAACCCACGACCTCACGATTGCGAGACCGATGCCTTAGCCATTAGGCTACCGCCGCTTATGCTTTTTACCGCCGCTTATTTACACGTATCTACATAATACAACGCTGTGTACTCACTACGTTACTCATTATGTTATTATTTCAACAGCACAGTAGGTGGGTATGTCACTTTATGACTTTGTAGAAACATATTAGGCAAGATTTAGGACCAGAGTTTTCATAAGATTAATTTTACAGATAGACTTTTTTCCGTGTATGTGAAAACGTAATAACAAATAATGCGTAAAATAAAATAAAACTACGGCCAGTATACCTATATGTAGGTTACCTACATACCGAAATAGAATATGAAGGCCAATTAAAAGTTTTCACAAATAAATTTAAGTAGAACTACGTAAGTAACAAATTACAGAATAAAGTTAAACAAGATTCGCACACACAATTAAATAAAAAAAAAGTACTTAATTAGTAGCCCCCGGTAATCCGGCCCCTGGCTAATCCGGAGCCCCTTGTAATCTGACATGCCTATTTGTCGGATTACAAGGTATCAACAAAAAAATCGGATTAAGTCTAACTAGGGGTCTGTGCAGTAGCGGCGTTAGGGTAGGGCGCTGTTGGGCGACCGCCTAGGGCGAGTAGTAGCCAAACTTTGTGGTGATCTCCAATTAAAATGAAGTGAAGACAGATATAAGAGGCTAGACGGAAAAAAGTGTTACATTTTGACATCGATCAAAAATCTATAAGTGAAGCTAGAATAGGGAGGTTGTGTTTTAAAGATTGTTTGTATTTTTGTTAAAGGTTGTAATGTTTATTTTACCTATGTCAAATTGGCTGTGTGTAATTTAAGTATGAAAATTCAAATTATGAAATAAGTAAATTTTTTAAATGTTATGTTTTCCCCACTGAGATAGAGTAAATAATGAAGGCTACATGTTGGCCGAATAATAAAAGTGAAACGATACTGTTAAGTCACCGGTCTCCCAGTCTCTTAATATAGATCCCGGGGTGGTTGCCATAATCGCCCCGCTATGGCGAATCACAGTAAGTTTTTTTTAAGTAGGCAGAGGACGCTACTGCCCGGTGTAAAATCCCTTAGTCACCTTGACTACTTACTATTGTTAAGTCGGTATTTTTTACAATATTTTTATTTTTATAGTTCTACGAAACCCTAAAAATTGTGGATTTCAGATTGTGCGCACGTAATTAATGTTACATACATTCACTAGAATGTATGTAACATTAATTAGCGTCCAGCCAATTTATGTTGACAAAACAATATAATGGGGAAACAAGTGACAGCTTTTTAGGGTGCCGTAGCCAAAATGGCAAAAAAATACCCTTATAGTTTCGCCATGTCCGTCCGTCCATCCGCACCTTTGCTCAGAGACTGTTAGTGCTAGGAGGCTATAATTTGCATGGATACACATATTACTTACGCCAACAAAGTAGAAATTTTTTTTAGGGTACCTCCCCTCTACGTAAAGTAGGGATATGATTTCTTTTCTCACCTACCCCATCGTGTGGGGTATCATTAGATAAGTCTTTTAAAAACATTTCGGGGCTGGGAAGACGATTTTTAGATTTAGGGATCCTTTTGTTAAATATTAAGCTTTAAAATGCAAGCCTCCCCCCCTGACAGTTAAATGGTTGATTTTGACAAATTCCATTGAAAAATATTACGTAGATATAACGTTGTAAGTATGAAACAAAAACAAACCCACATTATTCGGATGGGGGAGGGCTACGGAACCCTGTATTGCGCGTGGCCCGACATGCACTTGCCCGGTTTTTTTGTATAACTGTTTATAACTTCATGTGACTTGCGCTAGGTCCCGCCTTTAACGAATACCTTACAACTTGAACCTTACGCATTAAAAGTCAGCATCGATTGTTGCAGATGCTGATACTAAAATCAATGCTGATATTCGCAAAAACCTTTGTACATATTGCATATAGTATTTTTAAAAACTCTTTTAACCTACCTAGGTAGATAACAGTAGGTAATTCGTATGGAAATACCTACTTACGATACTCACTCATCGTAAGTAGCTAAGTATAATAAATAGTTAAATACATCTGATAAATACCTACCTATTTTCTTAGATAAGATCCGTTTCCATGATTTACACTTGAAAGATCAATAAAATGACGTAATTAATACCTAAGTCTGCGTCAGTTATTATGTCTCATCGTGAGCTAGTGTTGTCTGGCAACTTTTTTGTTTTTACAATGAGTGACGTTTCTGACGGTGCGGCGTGAGGAAACTAAGAGTTAGAAGATCGACCTTCACCCATCTCATAACCAGATGAGACATATTTTATTTTACCACTTTGTACGCGTAAGTAAAATGTATATACCCACATGCCAAATCGAAACTATAAGGGTTCCTTGTTTATTACGGAACCCTAAAAACTATAACTTAATAATATCTATCTAATATTTTATGACTAATCGTTATGTTAATATTGTACCTATTTATTATGTAGGTAAGGTAGGTATATATTTCTATGAACCATTGATGCCGGAAATAAGTGGTATATTATTTGTTATTAAACATTATAACTATCCGCAGAGTCAAATTCTTCATCTAAATTTTGCATTCCACAATCTAATACACAAGATAAGTTAAATTTCCTATAAGTCTACATGTTTTCGGCGTAAATAAATTCTTGGAAGACACGGGTTAGACAACGAGAGGGTCAATGTTCGTTCATTTCATAGTATTTCCTCATCTCGTCACTTCTGTTTACTAGTATTTCATTGATGAGCTCATGATATGGCGGTGACGTAGCGTAGTAGTGACGTCAACGAGTTGGTGATGTCAACACTGCCTTCATTCCTCAGTACTACATAAGTACTTACATAATATAACATCACTCTTGACGTAACCATTAGCGCTCCAGGAATTATTACAACATCAACTGTGACAATGAGGATGATGGCACCGATTTTCAGGACAGTCATATTGTAAGTACATTCCGAGAATGTATTTTTTTAAGAAGTGATCCTTCTATAGGTTTGACCGCAGGTACTGATCCAGTACAAACGCGTAGTTTTACTAAAAAGTTGAACTTTGTTTGTTCTAGTGGAGTGACTCATCTTCCACATAATCTGAGTTGAGTGGCGTCATCACTGCAAAATTGGCATTTGAGTGTTTGGAGGCGCCAGTCCATAATGATGAGAACTTCGATCATTAATGACAAAAAAACTACGATCTATATAAATTACATACACATATAGCATTTTACGTGTTCTTATAGGAATAGGATGATGACTACAATGCAAATAAATTAGATTTAAATAAATGTGTCATTTCACAATTTAACGTCTTGAATTTATAATCATCAAAACAAATACTAAAAGTAATGATTTCACGATCCTAAGTTGTAACGTCACAGTTCAGTATTCTAT
This sequence comes from Herminia tarsipennalis, assembly GCA_945859575.2. Lineage (NCBI taxonomy): Eukaryota > Metazoa > Arthropoda > Insecta > Lepidoptera > Erebidae > Herminia > Herminia tarsipennalis. The sequence continues at coordinate 21,537,109 of OX243834.2, read as the reverse complement.
ATTACACTTCTCATTAAAAAAATCGAAATACTTCTTTTTTTATCGTTTTTGTTAGAGTTTAAAAAAAAATTACATCATTTTAAAGCTGGCAGTTTGTTACAGTGGTATCAAAAATTCGAAATTCAAAATTAGATTTTCAATTGTTTATCCTATACATAAACTAAAACATTATTTCGAATATATTTGTTATGCAAACACTAAAAATTAGCGTTGAACCTAAAACTTTTTATTATTTATTTTTCACTGTGCTTTTATTACATCTGATTAATAGTTTTTTTTCTAAAACACATGGATACTTGTCCCGCAGAAGCCGCCCAAGTGGTAGAGTTGCTGGATTCTTAGCATTGTCAGCTTTTAGTGGCTGCAAGATTACATTTAAGCTTGTTATTTGTTCAAAGAGAATTCAAACGTTATCGGGAGACTGGGTTTTTCATGCGCCGTCCAGGATCTGATAGGAATCGGGTTACTTCTGAGCGAGATGATTGATATACCGCGACAGTTTCTTTGCGAAATCGACGTCTTAATGCTTTTCAACTGCAGCAACAGCTCCGTATTGTACGAAGTGTAGTAAGTGACTCTACGATTAGAAGGTTGAAGAAACATGAACTGATACCACACGAGCCAGCAAATGGGCCAAAATTCACAGCAGACCATCAAAGATCGCGCCTTAATATTGCACGTGAGCACCTAAATTTAATTTATATGCTCACGTGAAAAATTAAGGTATGACACCTACAGTGTACAAACGAAACAACAGGCAACAGAACAAGGTGTACAAACGAAAAGGCGAACATTTGCTGCGTTCAGCAAAAAGTGAGCTATGGCGGCGGTTCGTGGACAGTATGGGAAGGCATTAGGACCAACGGTAAAGCAGACCTTGTCTTCATATCTGGACCTCCTCTGCCTACATTAAGCTCTCATCGTTATGTAGAACAATGTCTCGAGCCTCATAGGATGCTTTAATGCGAGGGCTCCCACTGCGGCCAAAGTACGATATAGAAGTTAGTATCTCTGTTATGGAATTGCCAGAAAGAAGCCCTGACATGAATCTCGTAGAACATCTATGGGATGATTCAAAAAGACGAATTTGAGCAAGAGATCCTGGCCCAGACACTCTTAGCCAGCTACAACACGCAATCCAAGAAGAATGAGAGAACATTCCACAACATGTGATCGTGACTCTCATCCGTTCGATGAGGGACCGTATGGAAGCAGTAATAAGAGCCCGGGGAGGGAATACCAGTTATTAAATAAAGTGTTTCTAAGCTTTTTTCGTTTAGATTTTTTTGACAACAAGTATATTTTCTAAAGAGCGTGCGTTTAGACATTTCATAAAAAAATACTGCTTTGACTTGACAGTCACCATCCCCAATGATTTCACAATACTGTTGATTGCGGCAGTTATTAAAAGCACTCAATCGCATATTTTAATTCCTTGAATTATTATTTGCGATAATTCTATAGGTAATACTGGTATGAGTGTGCATTAAAATTATGCGTAAAGCACGCATACCTAATGACAGGGTTGGTGTACGTAGGTTACTCGATAAGTTTTGAAATGTTCGTAATTTAAAAATGGAACGCATGTGTGTTATATATTTTTAAAAACCTGGCAGAGCGTGTCGGACCATGCTTAGTGTAGGGTTCCGGAGACGTTGCCGTATGAAAAAATCCGATTCGATTAATTGCACCAGCAGAAGGTATGTTCATGGCACTTACGTCCTTTTGTTGAGAAACGTGGTTTTTCGCCAATAATTCGCTTATAATGCGCCAATAATATCCGATCATGTCCGAAAAATAATAATTTTAAAGTATTTGATAACCGCTATCTTTGTGATTTTTTTCATATCTTTTGGTCACACGTTTTAAAAGATAAGGGGGGGGGGGGATACAATTTATTCAACTTTCGAAGCGATTATTTCCAAAAATATTCACTTAAACGAAAAAGTTTATTAGAAACCTTAAATTGTTTTTAAAAGACCTGACGAATGAGACGTGCCACACGTTGATGTTTGCTCAAAAAAAAAACTGCTTCTGTTGTGTCTCGTGCCCCTCTAGTCTGCTTGTGCCCCCCTGAAAATATTTATTTTTTTATTTAGCTATCAAACTAATTTGCTATCAAAAATGACTAATATTTGAATAAAATTCCAGTGACATACGGACGGATAGACAGACGGACCTGATGAAACTTTAAGGTTTCCGTTTTTGCCATTTCGGCTACGGAACTCTCAAAATAATGTGCTGTACTGGATAAAAAATCCAAAACTCGAAATACTTTTTCAAAAATTCGCACATAAAACGGTGGGGTGGAAAATGGTTTTCGAAAATGGATCGCACACTAATTCATTTGATATTTTAAACCTTGGCTGAGCTTCGAAGCTGTAATCTAATATTTTGCGAATCCTGAGACTAGTAGCCGTCGACGTCAACGTCATTATTGGTTATGCAAAATGGTGGTTAGAACGTAGAAGAGCCGAAATAGATATTTATAACGCGAAGAGCATCGCGTCAGAAAATGTAAACGAAAGGCAGCCCTACTACAATAATATGGCAGGGAATTGGGAAAATAGCCGAAATAAAACGGTGTAAATGGATTTTTGATTCATAATGACCTGTTTTACATTCGTGACTGTACGAATACGTAATTTGATACTGAGTAACCATACGTTTGCGATGGTTTGAACGCCCGGTAACTGACAACTACGAATTGTATGTTTAAAATATTTCATTTATCGGCGTTAACGCGTTAATTGTTAACGCAGACTTTCGATTGCAGACGCAGACGATCGAATTGGTGATATATTTCACTTTGTTTCAATTTAATTACATTACATGTTCACTACAACACGAACTACAATATCTAGGTACAGGCAAATACCTACTATACTAAAGCGAAATATTGAGAAATGTAATAAAACCATTGACAAAAGATGATGAATTTTACTTTAACTAAGCAACTTTGTTATTAAACATTTCACATTATTGATTGAAAATAATGAAATAATACATAAATATTAACGATATAAAAAAAAAAACAAAATACCCGCCTGCACAAAAAAAAATGGAAACTAGATCGCCTGCATAACGTAATATCATGTAGTCGAAGGCATTAATGGACCTCGATGAACTTAATATAGTGCCTTCAACTGCATGATATTATATTATGTAAGTAGGAGATCTTGTTTCCATCTTCTTTGTATAGGCGGGTATTTTGATTTTTAAATTTAAGACTTTTTAGTGGTTGTAGAATGTAACAAGTAATTTTTAAGTAAGTAAATTTTAAGGTGAGGAATAGTTGCTAACTAACTTTTTTAGTGTAATATAGTCATAATTACGTAATTACCTTTATTTTAATAGATATTTATAAAAGTAAATAAGTTAGCATCACAACCGTTAAAAATTATGGTTATTAATAAAGAAAGAATCAACAGAAATCAGCACCTATTAGATATTAAGATTAAAAACTTAAATAGGTACCTATCTTATTATATTAATTTGTTTCCGTAGCTATTGAGTTATTTCATGCTATTGTGTTAAATTACTGTCTAAAATATTTTGCATGGGCTTAATTCCCGCACGGGTGTTACCTACAGCAGACACACGGGATTTCTGAAGCCCCTATTGTCATGCGAGAAAACGCCGGAACTCGGTAACGGGGTTATGCGGAATCCGGGATTGCGAAATTCTTCATGTAGCTAAATAAAATACCTATCATTTAAAAAAAATAAACAGCCTTCAAAAGTTAACTGAAAATAATATTTTTATACCTAGTCTGGCCATAAATACTGTTACAATTAAAAATAAGAAAGATATTACATTTGAATTTGGAATCTGTCATTTTTATACGATTGTTCATTGTATTTTCTAATTTTGGCGCCAATACATTGTACAATATTTTGCTATATTAAAATGGAGTGGGGTGATAAAGAAAACTGAATCGCTGTGATTGCATTACACAAAGTTGGTATGGAGCCGAATGTAATTTTTAAAACTCTCCATACGCTTGGTATTAGTCAAATGTTTGTGTACCGGGCTATTAATAGGTACAATGAGACCTTCTCTGTTTGTGACAGAAAAAGATCTGGCCGTCCACGTAGTGTTCGTACGAAAATGGTGGTCAAAGCAGTAAGGGAAAGAATTCGAAGAAATCCTGTCCGAAAGCAAAAGATTTTATCTCGGGAGATGAAGATAGCACCCAGAACCATGTCACGCATTTTAAAAGATGACTTAGGACTTGCAGCCTATAAGAGACGCACTGGTCATTTTTTAACTGATAATTTAAAAAAGAATAGGGTGGTAAAATCGAAGCAACTACTGAAGCGGTACGCAAAGGGACGTCACAGAAAAATTTTGTTTACGGATGAGAAAATCTTTACAGTTGAGCAACATTTTAACAAACAAAATGACCGTATTTATGCTCAAAGCTCTAAGGAAGCTTCCCAATTAGTCGACAGAGTGCAACGTGGGCATTATCCGACTTCAGTGATGGTTTGGTGGGGTGTTAGCTATGAAGGAGTGACTGAGCCATATTTTTGTGAAAAAGGTATCAAAACATCGGCACAAGTGTATCAAGATACCATTCTTGAGAAGGTAGTTAAACCCCTTAACAACACCATGTTCAATAACCAAGTATGGTCCTTCCAACAAGACTCAGCGCCGGGTCATAAAGCTCGGTCCACGCAGTCTTGGTTGGAAGTGAACGTTTCGGACTTCATCAGAGCTGAAGACTGGCCGTCGTCTAGTCCCGATCTTAATCCGCTGGATTATGATTTATGGTCAGTTTTAGAGAGTATGGCTTGCTCTAAACGCCATGATAATTTGGAGTCCCTAAAACAATCCATACGATTGGCAGTGAAGAATTTTCCCATGGAAAGAGTGCGTGCTTCTATTGATAACTGGCCTCAACGTTTAAAGGACTGTGTTGCAGCCAATGGAGACCACTTCGAATAAGCTTTTTATATTTTGAATTGTTTTTTATTTATGTATTAAACTAACACACTGTAAAAGTAATAAATATTATTTGCAATAAAAAAAAATGTTTTTTCTTCGTAACAATATTTATGGCTAGACTAGGTATACACGAAATAAAAAAATATACAAAGACAGAGAGAGGAGAAACTGCATGATATATAATGTAGGAGATCTTGTTTCCATATTTTTTGTGCAGGAGGGATTTTAATTTAATATTTTTCACTGGTTGTAGGATGTAACAACTAACTTTTTTAGCGATCGCCAATTAGGTATATATATCAATAGTACCTAGGTACTAGTTATTAAATTAAAAAAAATATATCTATACTAATATTATAAAGCGGAAGAGTTTGTTTCTTTGATTGTTTGTTTGTTTGTTTGTTTGTTTAAACGCGCTAATCTCAGGATCTACTGGTCCGATTTGAAAAATTCTTTTTTTGTTGGATAGCCCATTTACCGAGGAAGGCTATAGGCTATATAACATCGCGCTACGACTAATAGGAGCGGAGTAGCGACGTGAACTGTTGCAAAAACGGGGAAAATTTACGCATACGAAGTTGCGCGGGACAGCTAGTATTGTATATAAAAGTAGCATTTCATTATTTTCAATTAACTTTTAAAGTCTGTTTATTTTTTAAATCACTTTTAATTTATAATTTTTAGTTTTTACCTAACTAAAAAATATTAGGTACTATTTGACCAAAGTTTTAAGATGCATTTCCTAAAAATGTAAGCCAGGCTCTCAAATTTATATGTTTTTGTTCATATCTCCCAAACTACTGAACCGATTCTGATAAAGCTTATGCTGTTCCTTAAGTTGGAGTAAGCAAATATGAATTATTAAAGAAAATAACACAATGTTATCTCTGGTTTCGGGCAAATAATTGGTCAAACACACAATCATTATTTTATAAATATGTTTTATGTAAGGCTATGGCTAATTGCGTGATTTTCAAATATATAATGATCTTTTAGGATATATCGTCATATATTTGAAAATCACGTAATTCCAATCATATTACATATCCACGCTTCGAATACCTATACAACATACCATTTTGAAATCTGTTAATAAAACGTAGCCATATGACCGCGTCAGCGTCGTAAGAAATTCATAGTATGTAGTTAAACTAGTAGGTACTGTTTACATAATTTAGTTTTAAAAACATCCTTTTATGACTGTAATAATTTAAAGTTTCTGAAGACTGTATCGTAGGTACTGCGCAATTATGATTCAACACACGTGATGGAATATCTTTTAAGGAGGTTTTATTTTGGATTTTCCCAGCAACCCGCAACTGGCATTGTTTACTTATTTATGTGGAGCCGGTGCAACAGTCATTACAAATAGGTATTTACACACTACTCAATAATAAACACGTGGTAGATATGCAAACAAATCAGTGAATTCATCAAAACAGATTGGTAAAGACCACACGTAGCGACCTTTTACCGAAATAAGTTTAGTTGGATACTAGCTGTTGCTCGCGACCATCCCCATATGGACGAGATTACTCCTTTTAGGGTTGATTTTTCAAATCCGTTGTTTATATATCTTTATTTAAAACCAAAAGATCAAATAAAAAAAATAGATATCTATATCTATATGTATAACTTAAAACTAACGGAGTTTCATATAAAATTACAACCCCTATTTTATCCACTTGCACTATTTCTGTTCCTTAAACTTTGAAGTTGGATTGGAATTGGAAAGCGAGTGATTAGCCCACTATATCCTAGCCAACTGGTGGGACTGCTACCTCAGAGTCAGTAGGCTCGGTTTAGTTTCGGGTTTCTTCCTAAGTGAGTCAATTCTGTTTTGAGGCGCAGAAGGTCTCACCTTTCGTCCTGCACCCACAGCTCAGCTGCACCTCGGCGTAGCGGCCGCGCGGTGAAGCGTTGCAGCAGTTCCCAGGAGAGGCGGCGGGGAGGTGGGTGACTCGGACTGGCCAGGGCTCTGCTTTAAATAGGTGTTTCGCCACTAAAACAGGAGATGGTTTCTTAACATTTTGTAGGTAATGCTTTTCTTACTGACAGCGATTCCCACTAAGACTAAACCCTGGCTTTCAAGAATTAGCAAAAACATGTGTTTCTTTATTTTGAGCCAAACGGGCAAATACGAAATATATAAGATCTAACATCAAAACTGATGGAATTTCGTGCAATCTTGCAACCTCCTTTTTACTTCTTCAGATAAGGGGCGAATTTTCAAAAATCCTTTCATTGTTGAGGACTATAACATAAAAACCAGGCGAGTGCATGTCGGGCCACGCACAATGTAGGGTTCGATAGTCAGCCCCCCTTCTATCCGAATAATGCGGCTTATGAAGTGGGTTTTCTGTTGTTTTTGTTTCATACTTACAACGTTATATCTACTTAATAATAATTTTCAATGGAATTTGTACGAAATTTTATTACTTCTCACTAGGTCGGCTGTTATTCGTAAACTTGTAAGGCCTGCTAAGCTGTGATAGTTTTTCTTTAATTTTACTATATACTATATTACCGTGAATTTTTTCACATATGCAAAATCAAACATTTAGCTGGAAGGGGGGGGGGGACACAAATTTTTGTTAGAGTTAAGTGTCCCTCCCACTTAACTCTAACAGAAATTTGCACTTTAAACCTTAATATTTCACAAACTAGGATCCCTAAATCGTAAAAGATCTTCACAACTTCTAAACGTTTTTAAAAGACCTATCTAACGATACCCCACGCAGTGGGGTAGGTGGGGAAAAAAAATCACATCCCCACTTTACATCTACGGGAGGTACCCTAAAAAAAATTTTTTTCAAGATTTTATGCTTTGTCGGCGTAAGTATTATGTGTATACATGCAAAATCACAGCCTTCTAACACTAACAGTCTCTGAGCAAAGCTGCGGATATGGCGAAACTATAAGGTTGCCGTTTTGCCATTTTGGCTACGGAACTCTAAAAAGACATCAAGTGCCAACATTTCAGGTTTTGAAGCTCCAGCCGTTTTGACTCTGCGTTGATGAATCAATCAGTCAGAATAAGTGATTATATTAAATTATTTACTCCTGAAACTTAATAGTGACGTTATCGTAATTTCAGTGGTTTTGGTTTTTATTGTAACAGTTCATAACTCATATAAATGGAACTATATAAATTTTGAGCGATTTAGACTTTCCATACAGCATTATAACCCTCATTTCATCACCTCAGGTTGAATTTTAGAAAGCCCTGAAATGCATATGTGTTCCGGTTATTACGCTGACAAACATTTATACTAAGTTTTAAGTAAATCTGAACAGAGAAATATGAATGCCCATACAAACCTTGACACCCTTTTTCATTCCTTTTGGGGTGAAATTTCAAAAAATCCGTTCTTACCAGGTCCGTCCGTCTCAGTCCATCCGTTCTTTTATATTTATAAGTAAATAGCATTTCCGTTATTATCTATATACTTGAAACCTGTCAGTATTTTTTAAACATTATTTTTTGGGTAGCAGTTTTCAAAAAATAAGAGCGTGATTGTTTATTATTCGAAAACGGCTTGAGGTGGCCTTAAAATTTGTTAGAGAATTAGGGACCTAACTCATATTACACCTCTCTTTTTAACGGTTTAGGGTCCCTGATTTAGTGTAGTGTAATAAGCGCTTAAGTCCTGACTACCATCTGTTACGATTTGACCAGACGGAGTAGGTATCTCAAGAACTATATCAGTACAATATTGGCGCCAAATAAATCATATTTTAAACGGGTGTTGGAATATTTTTATAAAATTTTAATTAATTAATGATATCTAATGTGAATTTAATGTTAATTCTTGCTAATATGAATTCTAGAATCATTAAAACTCATACTCATACATTGGCCTTAATAACATAATCTATCAATGGATACCACTCAATCATGCTAATTGACGTTCTGATATTTTGATTGGGTTCACACAACAAATTTATTACATGATTTTCCTGAAGTAGAATATTGACCTGGATATCTTCGTCAACTTTTTCCGAGCACCACATTTTCAGGGATCGAATGTACTTCTACTTGAACTTGTACTACTAACTTGACTGGCCTATTGGTCTAGTGGTTAGTGACCCTGACTGCTATGCCGTAGGTCGTGGGTTCGATCCCCTCCCAGGATAAAACTTTATGTGATGAGCACGATGGTTTATTCTGTGTCTGGGTGTTATTTATCTATAATATGTATGTATTTAAAAATATTTAAGTATGTTTATCAGTTGTCTGGTTTCCATAGTACAAGCTCTGCTTAGTTTGTGATCAGATGACGTTGTGTGAGTTGTCCCAAAATATTATTATTATTATATTATTATAAAAAATGTTGTACGTAATCACCATCACACAAAGTAATAATGAGGTACTTTGAGATAAGCTAAGGAGGCGGGAAGTGCCAGCTGAACTAACCCACTGTTCTAGTAGTCGTTTTTTAACTAGGTTCGGCAACGTATAATCCAATATTGATACGAGTACTACCACCAGATCTCTATGTTGTATGGAATGAGCTGTAAAGTGAGACAGGGGGCCATAACGTCTCCGAAATATGAGTTGAAGGATCAGGTATTTGACATCGACCGGATTGTTGTATTCAGTATCTATACTTTGTTTCATATACGAAGTCCTTTTTGCGGTAGCCTAGTGGTTAAGGCATCGGAGTTGCAATAGTGAGCTCGTGGGTTTGAATCCTACCCATTATACTACCGATGTGAACCCACTCCTAACACAAGCTATTGAGCTTAGCTGGAGGGGTTAACAGGATTGCTAGAAATGTACACACAATCATTACTTCATCTTTAAAAAAAAACTAAATTTCATCTAAATCGGTTCAGCGGTTTATGTGTGAAAACGTAATAGACAGACAGGCGGAGTTACTTTATAATATAAATTTAGATTAACTTGATTTAGCTAAAGTTTTGTAATGCTTATCGATTTAAATTTGTTCAGAATGGTATATACTACCGATGTGAACCCACTCCTAACACAAGCTATTCAGCTTAGCTGGAGGGGTTAACAGGATTGCTGTACCCACAATCATTACTGGTTATCTTTAAAAAAAAAAACTAAATTTTATCTAAATCGGTTCAGCGGTTTAAGTGTGAAAACGTAATAGACAGACAGGCCGAGTTACTTTATAATATTAATTTGGATTAAAAGTAAAACTCGAATTAGCATCCATAAAGTTTTGTTATGCTTATCGATTTAAATTTGTTCAGAATGGTATTCGAAAATCGATGCAGCCCAATAGTGACTACTAGTAATTAGACATCTGTCAATAAGGACTTCGTATTTGAAACGGAGTATGGCAAGAAATATCTCTATCGATGATATCAGTGTAATTAATATCGCTGACGATATGGTATGAGAACTGCTGGAATCCAGTTCATCCATTATGCTATGGCACATGAATTGGTATAATAACGTAAAATAGCGGTACAAAATATAAATAATCACTACTTGCTATAAAATTAAATGGTTGTGTAGGGGTGTATATCACTTTAAATATAGTACCTGGATGATTTTTTTAAATGACGTATTCTAAAAATGAAACCTAGTTAGATCGATTTCGTCCCTAAAACCGTCCGCATACAAAATTTCATGAAAATCGATGTTGGAACCGTTGCCGAGATTCAGATTATATCAACATATACAATTATATAATATAATTTTGTATGCAGGCAAATATATATCATAACCTATATATACAATAATGGCTCGTTTATAAGTATTAGATAGATATAGGGCATTATGTTACGGATAACCATAAAGACAAATGAATGCCTATTAGGTAGGTTCCTGGCGGTATGATTCAATATGGTAACTCGCAGTTTCGCACGTTAAATAACATTATTTAAAGCCTATTGCCAAGTATTTTACGTGTGCACTTTATGGGCCATCGAGCGACCTACACGTTCTCTATAATAATGGATTCTGAATGCTATTGGGCATTGCATTTATATTAGCGCAAAGACATACTAATGACTTCTATAGGTACGATATGGCGCAAAATGACTACGCCTATGCTCTGTAACGGGCCGCGCCGGCTCCAACAATATCCTAAAAAAATATAGCTGAGCGGTATGACTCACCAATTTAGAATGTGTGTCGTATATATGGTACATACATATAAAAAAAAAAAATTGGTTGCCTGTAAAGTCGGTATACGGGCGAAAGTTTTACGTGACAACGATGCCCGAGTGGAAGGGACGCGTGCCTCTCACTCGCTCTCATTGTGAGCGCATAACGTGAGCGGAGCGTAACGCAGTTTCTTGAAGTGTCACCCGGCAAACCAATTTATAAGACGTTGTCACGTCAAAAAAAAATATGTCTCACTTTTTAGTGGGTTGGTTTGCAATTCATGTTGATGAGTTCACATTATGATTTTCACCATCAGCTCTATTACGTGGTGTAATAGCTTAGTATGACGAGCATAAAATGCTATGCAAAATTATACTAAAATAGCTCCCTTGATTTCTCCAGGATCACATCATCGGATCCTGATCTGATGACAATATGACCAACTTGGGAGTATATACTGTCAATCCCAAAAACATTTTTTCAAATCAGTCCAGCCGTCTTCGCGTAATCGGGTAACAAACATACACAAAAAAACCATACACTAGAATTGAGAACCATCTCCTTTTTGAAGTCGGTCGAAAAAAATGTTTTTATTAATAAAGCCATAAGTCTAAATTGTTACAAATAAAATATGATTTTTTGCATTGTGAAATAAAGATATCTTATTTATTTATATAACTATATGCGCATTTGAATCGCTGAAAAGTTGCCCACGCCAAATTGGCCGAAATTGACAAATAGTTCAACAGGAGTTAAAATAAAATTATGTGTATACAATTTTATTACTCATATTAACTGTTGTTCAAAAGGCACTTAACAATTCTATTACAATGATGTTAAATCTGTTTATGTAACATATTAACATTAGGTACTGGAGTGGCACACCAAGATACATGTGTTATTACGTTCGTTGGTATAACCCAGAGAATAATATGGAAAAACCGGTACTTATCATTTACGAATGCAATCAGTCAGTGAACGAGGGTTAGGTAGGTAGGTCTGTCAAGAAAGTACCGGGAAACGATCAATAATACACAACATTTTAGTTATTCATCCAAATTTATTTTATCACCTTCAAAGTATGCTTTTTCAGAAATGATACACTTACGCCAACGAATCATTTTTTAACGCTTTTTCGGAATTGAGTCCAGTTCATGGCGCGAATTCTCATTTATGTCTTCTACTGAATGAAAACGGGTGCCACGAAGTGATAATTTGAGTTTAAGAAAAAGAAAGAAATTGGATGGAGCCATATCTGATGAAAAAGGTTGCTCGATGGTATTTGTTGAATTTTCGGTCAAAAATTCGTTCACAATGATGATGTGAATTATGTAATGTGCGAAGGCGGGAGGAGGCGGAAGGGGTTCGGTCTGTGACCGCTGTTGAGGAAACATCTGTGCAAGTTTGCTCCGTAAATAAATTGAAATAATTGGCGTTTAAAGTTGTTCACTAAAGTCGTGTGTATGTGATTCACAAAGCTGGTTTAGTAACAATTCTAGTGGTGAAATCAAAATTAAAATCTAACAAGTAACACCAGAGATTTAAGCAAAAACATTTTAAAAGTTTTTGTTTAACCGTCATAAACCCTGACCTACGACAACCCGCGCGACGCTCGCTGCAGTGAGTCATCGCTACTGCACTCGGTACCGGTTAACGTTGTGTGCGGCATTGCAATATCTACCTACTGCGGACCGCACAAAGATGACACCTAGAAAAACTCCGTGCGCGGGATGCCGTGGTGAAGTAAGCGAAGACGGCCCGTATATGAAATGCGCAAAATGTAAGCAGATTTTTGATATTATGTGTGCAAATTTTTCTACAGATGTATTTAACACTTTGTCGGTGGAATTTAAGAAGTCTTGGATCTGTGTGGAATGTCGTAGTAGACAACCAAAATCAGATAATTCACTGACTCCAATTCGTCAACACTTTACTCAAGATCTCGACATATCTATGCAGACTCCTGATTACGTGACTATGCGGACTAAACCGCGCTGCGCGCAATCCGTTAATGAAAACGCAGGTGAAAATGTTTCACTCAAAAACTTGAAGGATTCTATAGTCCGCGAATTGAAGCACCTACAAGTTGATTTTGAAGTCCAACTGGTCAGTAAAATTAATAAATTACTGACTGAACAATTTTTGACATTTAAAACTGAATTTATGGATAAGATTAATTTGATAACAAATAAGGTATTACAATTAGAAGAACAATATAAGGCAAGTAACAATAATGCGTGCGAAGCAACACCAATATCCAGAAACTCGACATCTAGCAGTATCCCAACATGCCCTTCTCCTAAAAACAAATCACCTACAAATAAAAAAAATAAACGGAAACCTCAACCAAATTCTGAAAACTCATCTGTGACTCCTGTCATCAGTGCTCACAGGGTCACACAGACAGAATCATCCGCATCGGGCTCCACCTCGAATAGACATGACGGTGAAGGCACTGGTAAAGGGAACTGGGAAGTAGTAGGGCGCAAACGGTCCCGATCTCCACCCCCCGGGGTACTTAGAGGTACCGCTGCGCCTGGCTCTACGACGTTGCATGCGGCTGAGAGGCGAAGATACTTGCATCTATATTACGTGCGGGAAGGCACCACTGTTCAGCAAGTATGTGAACATCTTAACTCAATATGTGGCAATGACGAATGCACGGTTGAAAAGCTGAAATCTCGTGGGCACTACGCGTCGTTTAAGCTTGGAGTTCCATTAAAGTATGCCGAAAATATAATGTCACCCGAATACTGGGCAAAAGACATATGTGTTAAGCCATGGCGGCAGAACTTTCGGGCTAAAGATAAAAACTACCAAGTGTCGGCCTCGGCTCCATGAGGTGAAAATATGTTATCAAAATGTTCGTGGTCTCAGGACGAAGACTAATACCTTCCTTAATAATGTTACGCAAAGTGATTATGATATAATAGCAATAACAGAGACTTTTCTTACAAGCTCCGTGTCAGACGGTGAGCTTTTCCCCCTGGGCTATCAAGTGGTACGTAAGGATAGACCAGCTGACTGTGGATGGGGAGGAGTTATGCTCGCGTTTCGTGATCATTATACTGTAAAAATAGTTACGGACATTGTTAGTATGACTGATGACAAAGAATTAGTATTCGCTATTGTGACATATAAAAATGTAAAATTTCTATGTGGTGTCGTATACTTACCTCCTAGCTATAAGGATGACCAATATTTAAATGTACTGACATGTATAGAAACTGTGATTTGTACCTACCCTGACACAAATGTTCTAATCCTAGGTGACTTTAATTTGAATTCCTGCAGTGTTAATGTAAAAATTAATTTTAATTTTTTTTGTGACTTTTGCTCGCTAAAGCAATATAACACTGTTTTAAATAATCGCGACGGTATGTTAGATCTCGTGCTGAGCAACTTTGAACCCGACCAGATAATAGTATCCCTTGGTGAAGATCCTTTGGTTAATATTGACCAGTGCCATCCTATGCTCGATATAACCGTAACGCTTCCATGCTCTGCAATATTATCGATGGCGTCATCTCCACGTCAAACACCCCGCTCGGAAACTAATCCAGACTGGAACTGGCGCAAGGCGGATTTTCAAGGTTTATATAAGACACTGATTGAAATGGAGTGGTCCGACGTGTTTAAAATAACTGATGTCAACAGTGCTGTTCAGTTGTTCTACAATAAGTTGTATGAGAGCATAAGTCTGTTTGTGCCATGTAAAAAACAAACGGCGTATAGTCGGCGATACGTATATCCTAAATGGTACAACGTAGAAATAATAAAAAATATACAAAATAAGCACTTCCATCACAAGAGATTTAAGAAAGAGGGTAAAGAATTCAACAAGGCAATGTTTATCTATTATAGAGATAGAGTGAAAAAAATGATTGACTATGAATATCGGAGATATATGGCAGTACTTCAGAAAAATATCATTGACGACCCGGTGCAATTCTGGAAATATGTGAAAGAGAAGAGAAAACGTAGAAGGTATATGGACACATATATATATGAACAAACTGAAGTGAAGGATCAATCAGCAGCCGACGCCTTTGCCAGGTATTTTGCATCTGTATTCCATGCAGATAAGCCTAAGTTGAACCCGGATGCGGCTGCTAAATCTGCACGTAATTTTAGAGATGCAGGGTCCGTTTCTATCGTAGCAGTTGATGAGATCGATCTGAGAAGGGCAGTGAGGCGTCTCAAGCCGCGATCAGCTGGGGGACCTGACGGCATTCCTGTATTCCTAGCTAAGGACTGTATACCAGCCCTTAGAGCACCTCTACTATACCTTTACAATCTTTCTTTAACTCAGTCAGCATATCCTGAAAGATGGAAATTATCCAGAGTCACCCCCGTTCCTAAAGGAGAAGGAGACACTAATGTTTCCTCTTTCAGACCTATTGCAGTCCTATCCGTTTTTGCTAAGATCTTTGAGGCAATTATAAGTGATCGCATTAGCAGTCAAATCTGTCACCAACTACATAACAGCCAGCATGGGTTTCGCAGCGCTCGTTCCACCACCACCAACTTGGTGGCGCATGTGGACTATATCTGCTCGCAAATGGATAGGCGCAAGCAGGTCGATGCGGCTTACTTTGACTTCAAAAAAGCCTTCGATTTGGTGGATAACGATATACTGTTGGAAAAATTAGCGATTACTGGATTCACGCCAAAGCTCCTCAATTTTTTTTCCTGCTACCTTAATAATCGTCGGCAATATGTGAGGTTAAATGGATATGATTCTGAAGACTACTTTACAAGGTCAGGAGTAAGCCAGGGCAGTACGATGGGACCTTTACTGTTCGTGATATTCATTAACGATTTACCGGAAGTCGTTTTGACCTCCAAGTGTCTCCTCTTTGCGGACGATCTAAAGCTAAGTCTGGGTATTGAAACCGAGGCTGACGCGGTGGCATTACAGAGAGATATTGATGCGGTGTCCATATGGAGTCAAGACAACCACCTTCCATTTAATAATCTGAAATGTAAAATAATAACGTTTTCACGAAAATTACAACCCTTGATTAATAATTATAATTTGACGGACGCTCCTTTGGATAGAGTTTACGAAATTAGAGACTTAGGATTAGTATTAGATTGCAAATTAGACTTTCACACGCACATTACCAAAATCTGCAAATCAGCACACAAAATTTTGGGGTTTGTTATGAGGACTGCATCACAGTTCGAAAACATAGGGGTTGCAAAAGTATTATACAGTGCTTATGTGCGCAGTAAACTGGAGTATGGAGCTGTTGTTTGGAATCCTTATGAGGAAAAATATGTCCTAATGATTGAAAAAATACAACGAAAATTTGCTCGATGGATGTACAAGAAACAATACGGATACTATCCCTATCTATACCCATCTTTATTCGTCTCTGGTATGGTGGACATGGAAACATTGGAATTGAGAAGGTCTATGTCTCAAGTCGCGCTATATCTGTCGATAATTCATAATAGAGTTGATAGTCCCCAAATTTTAGAGCGAGTTCGTATCTTGGTCCCCACGAACATATCAGCGGACTCGGAAGGACAGGTAGCGCCGCGCCGCCGCCCGCGCTTGCTGCAACCGCCCGCCGCGCGCACCGAACGCGGCCGACGCGCGCCCACCAACCGCACACTCCGCACTATCGGGGACATACTTGCTCAGCACCACGAACTAGATTTATTTGCCGATGGATTAGTACATTTGTATAATAAATTTCACACAATTTTAAATGACATATTATAAGCATACCTACTTAATAATTTTATTTTGATACTATTAAACTGACATATTATTATTTTCGTTAATAAGATGTTTATGCATTTATTATTATAAATTGATTTAACCTGATATTTTTTCTTCATATTACTAGTAATTCATCATTGTAATTTATTGTTATTAGTATCTATAGGCCTTGACATTATGCTATTTTATTGTAATCTACTGTACAATGGGACAAGCATGTGTGTTCGATTGTTTATATTAATCTTGTAAGCGTTTTGGATGTCACATCTGTTAGCTTGTAAGATCAAATGACAAATAAATAAATAAAATAAATAAAAAGGCGCATATGATGTCCCACTGCTGGGCACGGGTCTCCCTAGTACAACCTACTTATTGTAGATCTTGGGGTCTGGCGATCGCAGTCAGGCTGTCCTCCGGAGTGACATCTCTTAGTCAATTTGACGACACTCACAGGAAACGATGGTACTATTCCTAAGCCGGAACACGGCTGATTATCGTGATGAAGGCGCATTATCGTGGTGCAACATCCAAAAATGTTCTTTCTACAAATCTCACTTTTTTCGTCTAATTTGCTATCTTAAACGGCGCATTTGAGTGTTATACTCAAATAATATGCTTTATTTACCGTTTGACCTTCCAGCAAGAATTCCGAGTGTACAATACAAGACTTTGGCTTTTGATCGACTTTGGCGTAGTTTTTTTGGTTTCGGTTCAGTTGGAAGGCGCCACTTCAAAGCTTACTTAAACTATAGTTCTCATGTCAAACTCGTAAACCCATGTCTCGTCACCACTAAAAATCCGTTTCATGAATGTTTGGTCGGTATTGAGTCGTGCTAGCATGTTCCGCTACCGCCTCTCTCCCCACCACGCATCTTAACAACATCGCATATTGCCATATATTTGTGTTTACGCGTGCGATTATAAGTGCCGTTTGACGCGCCGCCTTTCCGTGAACAGAAAAAAACCGGGCAAGAGCATGTTGGACCATGCTCAGTGTAGGGTTCCGCAGCCTTGAACAATTGCATCAGCAGACGAGCGTATGTTCATGGCAGTTACGCCCTTTTGTTGAGAAACGCAGTTTTTTGGCAATAACTCAATGACGGTATATCCGATCTTATCAGAAATTTTAAAGTATTTATTAAGCGCTAAGTATCTTTGTGATTTTTTCCATATTTTTTGGTCACACGGTTCAAAAGTTAAGGGGGACACGATTTATGCAACTTTCGGAGCGATTATTTCCAAAAATATTCACTTAATCAAAAAAAATATTAAAAACCTCTAAATGTTTTTGAAAGTCCTGTTGAATGATGTGCCACACGTTGATATTTCCTGATGTATGGAGTGCCCCCCCCTAAAAATATTCATTATTATTATTTAGCTATCAAACAAAGTAACGGCTACTACAAGGCACCTTTTCACCAAACTTCATCCAGATTCATTGAGTAGTCTTTGAGTAAATTGCCTGTGACATACGGACGGACAGACAGACAGACGGATATGACGAAACTATGAGGGTTCCGTTTTTGCCATTTTGGCTACGAAACCCTAAAAAGACTCCGAACACGAAATTCCATTGATGATGGAAAATTTAGGACAAACTCTTTTTTCGATGTTTTTGTCTATTATGAAATTCTCAATACACACACATGATCTAAACTACTAAAAACAGCACTGTATTTAATCTTAACAGCAGATGCAACTCAAACTCCGTGCCAAAATGGAAAACAGTTGTGTCTGTGCTAATGTAACAAAAAATAAAATTGAATTTCCAACCATAAACAAATCATCCAATCCCGATACCTTTTTTCACTTAATGTATATACCTCTTCTAGATATGTAATCTTTAAGTATTTACAGGTCATTATGCCTTAAATATAAGAGCTAGCGTGCGCTAGCGTGGATATTGGTTATCGCGATAAAAACTAACCTATCTATATCTTTTTCCGAGCCTTAAACTATCTTCATACGAAATTTCATTTCAATCGGTTCAGCGGTTTAAGCGTGAAAACGTAACAGACCGACACAATTACTTTCACATTTTTGCTTTGCCCCCGTCCAGTTGGAGTTTGAATGAAATATGTAGTTTTTCTTTGAATTTGGTTCAGCCGTTTTCAAACTTTGCGCTTGGCAACAGATTTGGTGATCCATTTATATTAATATAGATAGATAGCTTTCGCCATCGGCATCACCTGCGTGAATAACTTTGGCCTGTTAAGGTTTGATTTTCGCTTTCAAACGCTGAAGACGTACGTAGGCCCGTTAGGGGTTAATTTTCCAAAAACGCTAAACTTTAAACGCTCTAACTTTAAAACAGACGGGCTTCACACAAACTTGCCACCTCTATTTTACCTCCTTGGGGATTTTCTAAAAACGCTGAAACACGTTTCGATTTTTTTATTTCAGACTGATAATCCAAATACGAAATTTCAAAGATCTAACTTTAAAACTGCCGTAGTTAGATAAAAACTTGCAATCCCTATTTTACCCCCTTAGGGGTGGATTTTCCAAATATACCAAAAATTCAAATACGAAATTTCACCAATCTACCTAACTTTAAAACTGACGGAATTACATACAAACTTACAACCACTATTATACCCTATTAAGGGATGAATTGCGGATGAAATAATTAGATATATCAAAAAAACTTTAAACTGAAATTGAAAGCATGACACTTAATGAGAAAAACGACATAAATAACTTTTTTTAAATGTACCATTTTTTTAGTTACATATAACTAAATAAGACACTAATTGTCCGTCTATGTATCGCGTAAGAAGGGCGTCACTTTAAACAATTAGGGGGTATTCATCAATTACGTATGGGTCCCGAGAGGGTGAACGGAGGGTTGAAAAAGTCAAAAATCTTCAAAATCGTAATTTTTATTCCATTAGGTACTTTCAAAATTGTCTGTACTTAAAAATAAAGGTTTTTAATTAAAACATTAGGTATTACTTTAACAGGTTATTTAGCCGCTTTACTTCGGGAGGTAAATGTTAGTAAGCTTGTTGTTAACATTTAAAATAAGACTTTACTAATTTGACTGCCTGGCGCGGTGAGAGTGTGTCCGACTGCTACGCAAGAGGTCGTGGGTTCGAGCCCACACGGGACACCAATTTGTGTGATCCACAAATTGTTGTTCCGAGTCTGGGTGTACTTTGTGTCCGTGACTTGCATGTTTGTACCCCGCGACACAGGGCTTGAACCCTACTGAAGGAGACGTCTTTTAAAAAAAAACCACCATGACCCTGGTAAAGGTACGGGAGCGTTTAAACTGAAAATTCAGTGTATTTCTCGTATTTATTTAAAAAAGTTATTAATGTGTTTTACTCATTGTAAAACAATGTTTCCATATCAGTTTACACGTTTTCAATATGTCTTCTATTTACAGAATTATCGCCTGTGAAAACCTAACTATTACACCCGATATATTATGTATTTAAATCTGCACTATACGTAGGTTATACCCACAGAACATTGATACCTACTAGAGATTATACCCCTGTCTCATGAGACATAGTTTATTACCTACCTACTAAAACATTATTTAAAATATTGAAAAGTTTACACTAGAACCGGTATTATGCCGATAGACTAGAGACCTCTTACGCAACCGTCCAAGTGCGTGTATGCAGCCGGCACTGTCTCAATAGCGGGGTAAGAGGTCTTGGGTTCGATTCACACACGTGACATCACTTTGTGTGATCCACAAATTGTTGTTCCGAGTTTGGGTATACTTTGTGCCCGTGACTTGTGTGTTTGTAAAGTCCCCAACAACACAGGGCTTGTATCCTACAGCAGTAGTCGTTTTTTAAAAACAAATGATATCACAAACAACATGCAAACATCTCATATTATTGTTTCCTAATGACGCAGTAGCTGGCCGTCGCGTCGTTTGTCGCTGGCAACAGCCGTCAATACCCGACTAGGTGCTGATCAAATTTGGGATCAGTCAGGCGACAAAGTCCATTGGCCGGTTTCCCACCACGCGCCGATGACATAATTGACGTAGGTACGACTACGAGTAACAAACAAGAAAACAGTCTAATTACAATGTTGTGACGTCAATAAATAGAAGTCACTCGACTAATATCTTATCTCTCTGTTATTTAAAGGACAAGATCAGCTGATCGTGGTCATAGACCATTGCACCACTAACACGTCATCGGGTTTTACCAGCAGTACATACCTATTGTATAGATGACCATAAAATTGTATGCTTATCATAATTGCTTGATGAGTATACAATTTTATGGCCATCCAGTTTGAATTGTTTTGAAAACAAAATGTCTCACTGCTTGGAATGAGGAGCAGGCGCGGATCCAGTGGGGGGGGGGGGGGTAATAGGACTGAAACACCTTTTTTGGGAATTTTGATTAAAACTTTGTGTGATGAGCATGATGGTTTATTCTGTGTCTGGGTGTAATTTATCTATATTATGTTTGTATTTAGAAATATATAGGTATGTTTATCAGTTGTCTGGTTTCCATAGTACAAGCTATATATATCTATATATATATATATTTTATATTGCCGTTGCAATACGGTCGAAATATCGGGCAATAAACAAGGTATTTTACTTTAAATTAGTCACGCGATTTGAACCCATAATATATATATTTTCATAATGTGTACAAATCGCGAAAGTATATCAACATTTATGTATAGTTTAGTAAAAGAAAATCAGTGTATATTCATAAAGTCTAATTATTTAAATTTGTGACAGCATAAAACAATATTTGAAGAAAAAACGGATTCTACGAAATCCAGTCAAAAGTAAGGAGTTCTCTCTCCCAATGGACATTCTATTTTAAGAAAAGTAAAGATTTCAAAATTATTTCTTTTTTGCTTTTAGAAATGCCTTCCGGTTCAGTTTTCTTCTTTGGTGGTGGCAAAACTTAAGTTTTCTAAATTTTATTTCTCTTTTAAGAGGTTTGGAGGTATCAAAAAATACAGCTGATTATCTGATCAGCCTACGTAATGTTGATATACCTACCTCTACCGTCTAATACCCTTCATGATTTAAGGTAAAACTGAGATAGATAAATATTTCTTAAGGTATTTTTCATATGTTTTGAACAAGAAAGCACTAAAAGGTTTAGTTCGTTAGATGTGTATTATTTAAAGCTATCCGATATATATATCCGATGGCATAAATATCTATTTTTGTTTTTTTTTGAGAACCTTTTATTGAAATATATCTGCCCCACTAAGAGCAAAACCGCGCAAATTGGGGCAGTTATAGATATATTTGTTATATTTTAAGCAACGGCCTGTGTCTGTTCCCTCTGGTTTTTTAGGGTTTCATAACCATAATGGCAAAAAAGGAACCCTTATAGTTTCGTCATGTCCGTGTGTCTGTCTGTCTGTCCGTGCGTATGTCACAGGCATTTCACTCAAAAAACTACTCAATGAATATTGATGAAATTTGGTGAAAAGTTGTCTTTTAGTAGCCGCTACTTAGTTTAATAGCTAAATAATAAAAATAAATATTTTTAGGGGGATATATACATGACCTTTTTTTAGTAAACATCAACGTGTGGCACATCAATCGACAGGTAAAAGACCTGAAAACATTTTAAAGTTTCTAACAAACTTTTTTGATTAAATAAATATTTTTGGAAATAATCGCTCCGCAAATTGCATAAATTGTGTGTCTAATTATATTAGTAATTAATTAATAAAAACTGCGGTTCTCAACAAAAGGGCGTAAGAGCCAAGAACATGCTCTCTTCTGCTGATGCACTTATGCAATTATTCAAGGCTTGCGGAACCCTACACTAAGCATGGTCCGATATGCTCATGCCCGGTTTTTATTTCCAAACATGGGCACGGTCCTTTTTGGATCAATTATTTCCAAAATATAAACTTAATAAAAAAAAATAAAGAGGTGTCTTATAGACACCAGGTTAGAACGTGATTCCTTTTGCTATATCTTTTAAGTGTTTGCATTAACTAATAATTAGAAAAAAAAACTGGAAGAAGGATTAACAATTTTAAAATTGCCCTATTTCCCCATTAAGATTTTTCACACATACCTATATTACATACAGTTTGACATAGGAAAAATAAACATTACAACCTTTTACAAAAATACAAACAATCTATATCACACAAATTCCTCATTCTAGCTTCACATAATCATAAATAATAGATTATTGATCGATGTCAAAATTTTAAATTTTTTTTCGTCTAGCCCACAAACAAATGCGATATCATTTGTTTGCGGGCTAGTCGAAAAATAGTTCGATAAGGAACCACGTTCCATAAAGGTTCTTAAGAACCTTAAATATGGTCTTATGTTATATATCCATTATACCTAAATAGGTGTCCGTCTGTAAATATCTGTAACAACAAAAATGAATATTTCTCAATAGAAATATTTATTCTCTTATAAGAGGTACACTATAAGAGTATAGTTTTTTGCCATTTTGGATACGGAACCCTAAAAAGTTTTCTAACAAGTCCTGAGTAGAAAAAAAATACTGATGCCTTTGTTTAAATACGTGGTAGATCGTAACCCAAGGATTACTGAAACAAGAAGGGATACATATCAACCCATATGATGGCCCACTGCTGGGCACGGGTCTCCCCAGTAGAACCTACTAGTATGTAGATCCTGGGGGTAATTGCCATAATCACCACGCTTGGCGAGCGGGTTGGCGATCGCAGTAAGGCTTTAAGTACGCAGAGGACGCTGCTGCCCGTCCTCCGGTGTGAAATCCCTTAGTCGCCTTGACGACACCCACGGGAAGAGATGGGGTGGTACTATTCTTAAGCCGGCGCCACACGGCAACAAGAAGGGATAAAACTGCTAAAATAACAGGCATGTCTGACCTATTGTTGGTCTGCCATCGTTGTTTGTTTACATTTAGTTAAATCCCTAAACAAACAGAGTATAGGTATGTATATATTCCTCAGTAGGTATCGCCATCGAACAATAGCCCTTGTTTTATTATAACTACTGTTACATAAAACAGTGCCATTTGTTTCCTGTAGTTTTTTACTCCGTGGGAAACCCTAATAACTTAATTGTAACCTCAATGTTTTACCTATAAGTTACCTCAGAAGCATTAGGTATAGACATGGTTCACGTTTTAACATAAACCTCTATATGAAATGTCCAGGAGTGAATAAAAATACCCCACTGCGGATTTCCCTAGTGGGGTATTTTTGACTTATTCGCGGAAACTAAACCTGATTTGTTTCACAACGATATTCTATTAGAAAGTATAGGTACTTTCTAACAGAATATCGTTGTGGGTTTAGTTTCCGCGATTAAGTAGGTAGGTACAGGGCCTGATCTAGCCATTTAGCGGCTCAGGGAAAAATTATTTTCGCCGCCCTCTATACAAAATGTGATAGTATAAAACTATCACATTTTGCCTAAGATGGCGACACAAGGCCAGATTTAGGTTGGAACGAGATCAAGTTTTGGTGCCCCAATATTGCTCAAGAGAGTCGCACGATCGACGGGGTGCAAATCATATCACCCAATACCGCTAAAATGCACCCCCTATTTCCGCCCTTCATATTTGCCGTTTTGGTCTTTTGCCGGCTTGCCTTACCCTAGATAAGACCCTGGATAGAATGTGGTGAGATCATGAATTTATTTTTAATTGTAACATCAATGACTATAATGACTAAAGGCCATTTTATCTTTCTTTTGATATAAGAACTAATATTTTATATTTAATAATTCGTTACCAGTACTTTGGCCAATATTTAAGCACGTATAGTTTTTACCCTTGTACCCATTAAGACTGATTTTATTTTATCTCATGTTCCAACTTTTTAGGGTTCCGTAGCCAAAATTTTTGTTAGAGTCAGCTAAATGGTTGATGTTGGGTATGTGAAAAAAATCAGGGTAGTAGTATATATAGTGAAATTTAAAGTAAAACTATCTCAGCTAAGAAGGCTTTACAAGTTAACGAGTAGATGGGATAGGTGATCAAGAATAAAATAAGAATTATTTATTTGTCAGTCATAGGTAAAATTACATTTCTGTGTTTTTTTTATACAATTACATTATGTGCCTTTGTCTTACCGTTAGGTGTACAAATATTATTAAAATAACAATAACACAAAATGAAATTGGCATTTGATAAAATAATTAAATACAAAAAATGTTAATATGTCACATTAAGTTATACTAAATTCAAAAATAAAATGTTTGTAAAATTGAATGTCTTGATGATAATAATACTAATACTTAAAATAATAATACAGCTGAAATTCTATTTATCATCACATACAGTATTAATAGCACTTAGTTTATTAATTTGAAACATTCATTTCCAGGTACTCATTAATTGAATAGACGCAGTGTTCTAATAACCATTCTCGTAGCCTTGTTTTAAATGGATTTGTTGGTAGATATTTAAATGAATTATTATAAATTTGTATTGCCATCTGGAACACATTTCTTGTTACTAGTTGAAGCCTACAGTATTCAACAACCAGTTTTTCTTGTACCGCACCTCTAAGTCTTCTGTTGGATGCATCTTTCATTTTCTTAAAGTGTTCAGGATACTTTTTCACAAATAGACAAATTTGCAAGATGTACAAAGAATGTAGGGGTACAATTTTAAATTTCTAAAAGTATGGTTTACAAGATTGCCAAAAATGTAGCCCGATTGTTCTTAGGCATTTCTTTTGAACTTTAAATACTCTATCCGATTCAACCGTATTACCCGAAATGATCAAACCGTATTGTAAAACTGATCCAACATATCTGTGGTAGCCATTTAATGCAATTTCTACTGAAGATTTTTCCCTAAGATGTCTTAATGTAAAAACAAATCTGTTTCACCTACAGCATACATCATCAATATGTAGTTTCCAGTTGCAGTTATTATCTATTATCAAGCCTAGGAATTTCGTTAAGTTACCTCTTGTATGGCGATGCCGTCGTAATTTATATGAAGTTTTAATGGTTCTAACTTAGGGCTTTGAAATTAAACAACCGTGGTTTTTTTACATTTATTATGTTATGTATGTTATTATTTGCGAGCTTCGTAGGATTCTCTATCTTTACATTTGATTACAATTGTTGTGTCATCTGCGAATAAAATAGACTCGTGTGGTGTTGTATCGGGTAGATCGTTTATATAAAGAAGCAATAATTTAGGCCCGAGTATACTACCTTGTGGTACACTAAAGTTATTTGCTCTATATTCCAAAAAGCACTTCGTTTTTATTGAGCTTTTGGTCCATGAATATATTTCAGTACATTGAAATCTTTCATCAAGATAACTACGGAACCAGTTGTTTACAACCCCTCGCAATTATATAAATAATTTGTTTATTAGCCTGTTATGATCCACAAAATCAAAAGCCCTGCTCATATCAAAGAACAGGGCAACCACTGGTATGCCATCATCAATACACTTTAGAATAGGTTTCACTAGTTTGAACATGGCCAAAGTGGTAGATTTATTTTGTTGAAACCCGTTTTATTCTGCTTTAATTATATTTGTTTTGTCACAGTATTGGCCCAGTCTCTTTAACATGACTTTTTCTATAATTTTAGATAGAATCGGTATAAGGGTAATTGGTCTATAATTTTGGGGGTCTCATAAGTCCCCTTTTTTAAAAAAAGGTAAGATATACATACACATTGTGTAACTTACCTAAATGACATGTTAATAATGTGATACATGGCCGATGAGATATAAGTGGCTATCTGTTTTATTAAATGCGTCGGTAATTCATCATAACCCGTAGACCTCATGTTTTTCAGTGATATAATGGTTCTGTAGACTTCATGTGGGGTTGTAGGGTTAGTGAACATACTGGTAGTAAGTACTACTATCAAACGTACGTATGCTTTTAGGTAAATTAACTTGTTTAAGATTTGATAAGTCAATAAAATAATTATTGAAGAAATTCGCAATGTCGTAAGGTTGATTTATAATTTTTTCCTCATATTTTAGCTCATTAATATTGTTTATATTATGTTGATGAAATGTATGATTTTTTTAAACTGTTTTCCATTTATTTGTCGAGTTTTTAATAATCTTTGCACTGCCTATGCTTTGAGACACTTGTATACGGCGTTTTAAAACGCGAGTACAGTTATTTTTTTACTTCAAATGAGGTAACAAAATTTCGTACAAATTCCATTCAAAATTATTATTAAGCAGATAGAATGTTGTAAGTATGACACAAAAACAACAGAAAACCCACTTCATAAGCCGTATTATTCGGTTGGACGGGGGGGGGGGGGGGGGGGTTACTACGGAACCCTACATTGTGCACGGCCTCATAAGTTTTTATTGTCAGGTTCTTTTCTCCGTCTTTACCTATTGTTTCAAACTTGGCAGTACATGTACATGTAGAATCCCGACGTATGACTAGTGTTGTTTTGCATTCTATGTGAACAAAGTATTTGATTTATGCAAAAGCGAACCTTACGAACCATCCTTCTAATCAAGCAGATTCATCATATTCACGGATCATATTCATGTAGAGAGTAACCAACTAAACTTATAATATTATTTTTACTATATCTTTATTTATATATTTATTTAGTGTGACTTTTATTTGGTAACAATCTCAATATATTTTGAAACTAGCTGACCCCCGCAACTTCATCTACGTTAATTTTCCCTCCACTTCTATTGCTCATAGCATGTTATATAGTCTATAACCTTCTTCGATAAATGGGTTATCCAACACTGAAAGAATTTTTAAATTTGAACCAGTAGTTCCTGAGATTATCTTGTGTAAGCCAACAAACAAACAAATAATGAAACAATCAAACTCTTCAGGTTAATAATATTAATATAGATACCTAAAACTGGCCTGTTGGTCTAGTGGTTAGTATCCCTGTCTGCTAAGCCAAAGGTCGTGGGTTCAATTCCCACCCAGAATAAAACTTTGTGTTATGAGCACGGTGGTTTATTCTGTGTCTTACAATATGTAGTATGTATTTAAAAATATATAAGTATTTGTATCAGTTGTCTGATTGCCATAGTACATAGGCTCTGCCTAGTTTGAGATCAGAATAGGTACGTTTCATGTTTCGATCAAAAGTGAGGAGGAGATAATATACAGAGCCAGCAACATCAATTAAATCCACTCGTTCTCGAATATCGTCTGTGGGTTCTTAATCCGTATCCGTAATCCGTAATCTTAAGTAGACTATGAAAGTTTATAAATTTCGTTTTAATGAAAGAGTGTCGAGAAAACCAAGAGGGGCATGAAGCAAAAAATATTGTAATTTAATGAAAGATATATAATTAGGGTTAGTGTTTTTTAATATCCATAGCTATAATAAATAATAACATCTGATAATAATATCTTGGGACAACTTACACAACGCTATCTGATCCTAAACTAAGCAGAGCTTGTACTATGGTAACCAGACAGCTTTTCCATTTTTCAGCTGTTTAAGAGCCAGCACGATTTCTTCAATGTTGACTTCTGGCAGGTCTTCGGTGTAGTGGCGTGTTAGAGTGGCTCTAGGACCCTCATTTTCAGGATCAGGTCGAGATGCATGCGAAGCGTATAACCGGCCATAGAAGCTTTCCACTTCGGAGAGGACTGCCAGCTTCGAAGAAACGACTTCTCCACTTGTTATGGTCAACTTCGTCAGGTGGCTTCTTCCAAGAGATTGTACGAACACTTTTGACCCCCGATTCTGCTCGATCGCTCTTTTATTTGAGAGAGTGTTGGAGTGCCGAAGGTCGTGTCGTATAAGCTTATTGATCTCTTGGTTTAGAGCGCGCTTTTCCGACGATATGATGGGTGGGTTTTCACGTCGTTTCTTCATTAGCTCTACAGTCTTTCCCGAAAGCTTTGACTTCTTGCCCTTACGCTGCATTTCACAAAATCTCGTACCTTCTTCCCTGAGTATCCGAACCACATTTACGAGCTTCTGGTTTACGTCTGTTGTGGTTTCCATGGCAGTAAATCGGTTATCCAGGTTTGACTGGAACGCTTCGGATCCTATCATGGTTTGGAGCAAAGTAGGTCGGAGCCTGGACCTCATCAGACGGGCACGTTCCGCCTTTAAGTCGATATTCAGAGAGCCTCGGACAAGTCGGTGATCACTACCGATATTAAACCTGTTGATCACGGTGACGTCTCTGAATATATGCATTTTGTCCGTCATGATGAAGTCAATTTATATAAAAAAAATACATACATATTATAGATAAATTACACCCAGATAGAATAACTCATCACACAAAGTTTGATCCTGGGAGGGATCGAACCCACGACCTCTTGCGAAGCAGTCGGATACACGCCCACCGCGCCACAGAGGCAGTCAAATTCATTATGTTCTACGCTGTTTAGCCAGTGTATCGGTCCGGGACGTCATAAACCAAAGTGCTATTAAGAATAGGCCAGCTAAGCGATTTACGAGCAAGAATAGCAAGTATCTATAAAGTTTTATAGGCCCTATTGTTCACATCTGCCATTTTAGGAGCCTTACATGGGGTAATGTCCAACGTTCAACTATGGAGAATAAAGCCTCTCATTGACTTTGGGGAGGAAATCTGTTGTAGGTAAACAAATTGTTTGATTTCTGTATTCTCCCATTTTACAAGCGTGTTTCCCAGTACCCTTATCGTCCCCAATATGATAACAAATGAGGACAAGCATTATCTGAAATTATTTCATAAACAAAATAAATATTTAGGTACTTAGTTTAATTTTTTTTCCTTTTATGTTATAGGAGATTTATTAAGGTGTATCGTAAAGGCACTTGTATAAAACATTGTCTGACTGCCTCTGTGGCGCGGTGGGAGTGTGTCAGACTGCTACGCAAGAGGTCGTGGTTTCGATTCCCACACGGGACACCACTTTGTGTGATCTACAAATTGTTGTTCCGAGTCTGGGTGTACTTTGTGTCCGTGACTTGACTTGTATGTTTG
The DNA here is from genome assembly GCA_945859575.2 of Herminia tarsipennalis. Classification (NCBI taxonomy): domain Eukaryota; kingdom Metazoa; phylum Arthropoda; class Insecta; order Lepidoptera; family Erebidae; genus Herminia; species Herminia tarsipennalis. The sequence continues at coordinate 21,507,456 of OX243834.2, read as the reverse complement.
TAAAGTCCCCCGCGACACAAGGCTTGTTGCCTAATGCGGGAGTTTTAAAAAAGAAGGCTCCTTAGCAGTACATTTTGATTACATTTCAAAGCGAATGATGATTATCGTCTCCATTTTATATCTTTTATATTAATATATTTCACAATCGTTTTCACAATATATTTCGTGTAATATCGATACGGGTAACCGATTAGTTGATTGATGTAAGTTGTTATGTGTCTGTTATAATTAATGCTACATATTGGTTGCAGTTTAATAAAATATACTAAAAAAAATGTTATTTGACTTAGGTTGAGATCTATTGAGTGTACTTTGGCTTCGTTTAAGTTTAGCTTGGGTCAAACATCACAAAAAACTTGATAAAACACGTGCTGACCGTTGACTTTGTAAATATAATCTTCTAAGATTATGCTAAGCTTGCACTATGGCCAAAAATTTCAACGGTCTACAAATGCTTTGTCAAGATTTTCTTCAATTTTGACTTATTTTAAGTTTGAGGTAAGCCAAAGTACTCTGTAAAGATTTCAGCCTAAGAGTAAGCTTGGTGTTTTATGCCAATTTGTCCTTAAAATTAAAGAAAAAAAGGTGCTGAAGAAAGGTGCTGTATTAATGTTTGATCAAAGTGTTTTTAAACTTTCCCGCGTAACTTTGTCTGCGTAAACTTTCCACACACATTTCTCATTGCTGCTCCGCTCCTATTAGTCGTAGCGTAATGTTATATAACCTTCCTCGATAAATGGGCTATCCAACAGTGAAATTTTTTTTCAATTCGCATCAGTAGTTCCTGATATTACCGCGTTCAAACAATCTCTTCAGCTTTATAATATTAGTATAGATTTCGATCGAATTCCACCGGTCGTCAAGTCAAGTCACAGTCGACCCGTGACCACGATCGGTGCAATTCGATCGAAACGTCAAATAAAAGGTTTGTACCTTTATGTATTTTACGTGATTAAGTCCCGATAATATTCTTATAAAGTGTTTTTCTAAAAGAAAAGAGTTTTGCGTAGACATAGGTTATTACAAAATGATATTTAGTATTCCTAGTTCGTTCGTTTCTTCAAGCCAACAAACAAACAAATAATGAAACAATCAACTTTTCAGGTTTATAATATTAATATAGATACCTAAAACTGGCCTGTTGGTCTAGTGGTTAGTAACCCTGTCTGCTAAGCCAAAGGTCGTGGGTTCGATCCCCACTCAGGATAAAACTTTGTGTGATGAGCACGATGGTTTATTCTGTGTCTGGGTGTAATTTATCTAAAATATATATGTATTTAGAATTATATAAGTATGTTTATCAGTTGTCTGGTTTCCATAGTACAAGTTCTGCTTAATTTGGGATCAGATAGCGTTGTGTGAGTTGTCCCAAGATATATTATAGTAATTGTTCATATATCTAGTTATTATTATGTACAACGTGTAACAAAAAGTCGTGATCTAATTCAGGGGTCTTGAGGTAGGTACGGATGATACTAGTGCTTGCTATACAATTACATCACAATTTAAATACCTACCTTGATGACCTTGAACTACGCGATATTTTGAATACTTAAGCTCTAGTCGATGATCATACCACCCAAATACGCATACGTGATTACTCCTCTGTATAAGGTCGAAAGTCAAAGCTTAAAATTAATATCATTTAAATTAAATTAATATCATATACTCGTAATAAGTAGTAAGGGGTACCTACTAAGTTATTAACATGTTATTTTTTTAAAATTTTGTTATATTATATATTTGGTTTTTTAAATTTTATTAACATGTTATTTTTTTTTAATTTGGTTTTTTCGCTCCACCGACGTAGAAACACAACTGATATTATATTCCTCAATAAGATTCTGCACGGATATGTAGAATCTAGCTAGTTTCTCTTAAACAGTAGTAGCAGTTGACACATTTTAAATTATAAAAGTTATGTCACTTTATTAAAAATGCATGCTGTGTTTGCATTTTATAGAGTATAATTAATCATATTTAATTAACAGATGTTTCATGTATCTTTCTTAGAATTGTATTCAGTTTTGCAGAGTAAAATAAAAAAAATATATATTATGGTTAGGTGAACCCACTACTAACACAATCCGTTTAGCATACCTGGAAAGGTTACCAAGATTGCTAGTAGGTACCTAACGTGGGACCACTAACGTAGAGACTAGGACTACTCTATAATTTCACAAAATCGACCACTTTCTAGAAGAGACAACGCTACTTTGTGAACAATACTTACCTGTTAAACGCTTTGCAGTCAACATTTACTCTTTAATTAAAAGATACAATCCTACATTGGTACATCATGGTACATCTTATCTTAATTATTTTTTTTCTAATTTTACCTACCTAATTAAGTAGGTATTACTTATTAGTTAGATATGTATAGTAAATAAGCGAAAGCACTTTAATCATTCAATCAACAATGCAATAATAGTGGTTGTAGCATATTATTTTAAATTATAAAATACTAGCTGACCCACGCAACCTTGTGTGCATAAATTCTTCCCGTTTTTTGCAACATATTTCATTGCCGGAGCGGCAATTGAAATATGTGTTGCAAAAAACGGGGAAAACTCTATATATAACGTGATATTTTATAGCCTTTCTCGATAAATGGGCTATCCAACAGTACAAGAATTTTTCAATTCGGACCAGTAGATCCTGAGATAATTGGGTTCAAACAAACTCTTCAGCTTTATAATATTAGTGTAAAAATCTCAGAAGAATCTATTTAGTAACATTTGAGTTGATGACTTGATGATTAATGTGATTACCTTGAAATATTGCGGTTTTCCAATACTAATTGTTTTGTAAAATTATTACGTCTTTATTGATTAAGTAGTAACTAGTAGAGATAAAGTTGATTGATCGAAATCGGTCAATGTGCCTAGATGATTTGCAGAAGTATAACAGACTAGCTGCACCGCGCAACTTCGTCTGCGTAAATTTTCCCCGGTTTTGCAACATTTCTCATTGCTGCTCCGCTCCTATTGATCGTAGCGTGATGTTATATAGCCTATAACCTTCCTCGATAAATGGGCTATAAAACAGTGTTTTTAATTCAATTTGGAACTGTAGTTCCTGAGATTACCGCGTTCAAACAAACAAACTCTTCAGCTTTATAATATTAGTATAGATGTACCGACGCATTTTTCGAATTATTTGCGAAGGTATTTCAAAACTACCAATCGATAAAATCAGACATCACTTGGCGGGAATTAATTTGATTTTGGTTATCCCTACTTATGATATGACTCAGCTGTCGTACATACCTACATTCTTGGAGTGGCGATGAAACACATGTCGTAATAACGCTTCGTGATCATCAATTCCCGGAATATTACAACAATTATAGCCCGGAGCTCGGTTTCATTCACTACATCCGATAGTCTACTTTTCTTTCAGCTTCAGTCGTAATATAAAGGGCCTTTTCAGGGTTCCGTAGACAAAATGGCGTTATAGTTTCGCTATGTCCGGACGGACATAGCGAAACTATAACGCCCCTCCGTCCGCAGCTCAGCTCAGAGACTGTTAGTGCTCGAAGGCGATAATTTTGCATGAATACACATATTAGGTACCTACGCCGACAATGTGAAAGAATAAAGTTTTCTTCCCTATATGTAATTTTGATGTGTGCGGATGTGTTTTTTTTTCTCATTTACCCCATCATGTGGGGTATAAACGATAGGTCTTTTAAAAATGTTTAGGTTTCGTGAAGACTATTTTTCGATTTAGGGATCCGTTTGTAAAATATTAAGCTTTAAAGTGCAAATTTTTCGAAGAGTCAAGTGTTCCCCTTCCTGCTACTATGAAAATCGTCTGAAAAGAAGCATTGACAAAACGTTTTATTATGAAAATCATAATAAAATTGAGATAAAAGAATTTGTAAAAAGCTTTTCTGAAAAATATTTGACCACACCAACAGTTCCTGACCGGGGTGGTTACGTTCGTAATGTATCTGGCACCACATATGGACACAGGAAGGCAAGTAGACAGCATTCTTTGACTTCCGAAAGCCATTTGATGTTATGGACAATGGCATACTATTAAGGAAATTTGCGGCCATTGGCTTCACATCACATCTTTTAAACCAGTTTTACCTTAAAGAGCGCCGACAGTATGTTGAGGACGGAGGATACGAATTAACCCTATATTACATGTTATAAGGTCAGGGTAGTAATTTAGGCCCACTTGAATTCGTATTATATATCAACGGTCATGCTGTGAAAGAATATCATTATTCTCTTTTTTACCCGACTGCAACAGATTTAACCAAGTGTTCTTAGATATGTGACGTTAGAAAAAAAACCAAACATGGCGGCTGTGAGATATCAAAAACAAGAGGTTTAATAAAATCTTTTTCGAATACTACAACATGGGTATCAAATTAAAGAGCTCATGGTAAGCATTTCAAAAAGGTATAACATTACACACACACATATTGTAATACTAAAAAAGTCAATTAACAACCATTTTTATTTCAATTTTCAAATCTTGGCAATAGCTGAGATATAATTTAGTATCAAAATTTAAAAAATTAAAAAACCCGCCTGTACAAAAATATGCAAACAAGATCGCTTTCATATGCATATTATCATGCACTTTACTAAGTTCACTGAGAGTTATTAATGCCTCGTAATAAACTGTATGATATTATGAATATGAAAGGGACTTTTTTTATACAGGCGGGTATTTTTTAGTTTTTAAATTTACTTTTATATTGTGGGTCGGTGATTGATATTAATTGTTGAGGAGCCTGTCTAGTACTTCGCTTTGTGATATGCTTAAATTGTTAATAGCTAGCTAGAAATCGAATAGCAACCCGTAAAATTCTCACTATTAAGTAGTTCCGCTGGTCATATATGGTCGTCTTCACCAAATGGTGCTTTCCGAGAGTAAACACCCAAGCTACTTTGAAAAAAAAATCTTGATGAATTTGGAATTGTGCCTTTCTCCGACAGCATGATATTAGATATGCAGGGGTTCTTGTTTGCATTTTTTTTTGGCACGCGTTTTTTTATTTTTAAAATATATGTTTTTATTTAATACTTTTTAGTTGTTGATGTAACCGATGGCACGTCACTTATCTAAGAACACTTGGGCGGTCAAGACAAATTTAATGACGTCATAATTGTTGAAATCTGTCTTTTGTTTTAGAGAAATGAAGTAATATAGAATATTACATACAAACATACATATAAAATACGCGCGAAAAAGATAACCCTTCCTTGCCTTCAATATTTAAATAGAGCCCTCGATTCCTCCAGCATCATCAGATTCTGACCTGCTAGCCATTTCAAACAAAAATATTTTCTTAATCGGTTTAGCTGTCATCAAGTAATCACATAACAAACATACACACAGAACAAAAAGAATGTGGGATGGTCACACAATTTACTTCAAATAAAATGTAGGTTAAGCCCCTCTAGTCAGCTTGCTTTACCGGGCATTCGTAGATTTACCTTCACCGTGTATTTTCCAAACTACCGCGTTTGTGTGTCCAATCTAGGTAATGTTTGTTTGTAAACAATGCCAGGAAGGTCAAGAACTACAATTCTACATTTTCCCTATATTACGCCCCTTATGATTATAATGTTATACTTTTAAATAACAATATCTACCTTCATTATGACTATCAACATTGAGGGAAGTAGGAATGTACAGAGGTGTTGAGTCGGGTCACATCAAAAAGGAAAGACTTTATGTATATTTTTATAATAGAATTTGCTTCAATCATGCCTGATGGTAAGCATTGATGAGGCATTGATGCCTACAATGAAACGAGTGCACCCAGAAGATATCTATGCTCTCTCTCTGGTCCTAAAAGTGTCCGGGTTATAACTAATTGGAATATACTCATTGGTCTTTCCATTTTTTTTATTTTAAAACATAACTGAAGGAGAAGTGAATCACTTGGCCCTCATTTATGTGTGTATGATCATTCTGATCATGATGAATCACTCTCTTATTCAGAAGGTCCCATCAATATGAATATAATTAAAAAACTGTTCATTTTATATAATTGTAATGTGCTCGAGTGGAATCAATGTGCTCGAGTGCATATCTAATGTTAGAAACTTATTGGTGACTGTGTGTTTCTTTTACTACAATAAATAATATACAATTTAAAAAAGTAATGGTAAGTCCAAGCAGGTTCCGTAATTAATGCCTATTTAAATACATATACTTATTTAATTTCATCACATTGTCCGGACATTATGCACCTATATACCTAGTCTAGCCATAAATATTGTTACGAAGAAAAAACATTTTTTTTTATTGCAAATAATATTTATTACTTTTACAGTGTGTTAGTTTAATACATAAATAAAAAACAATTCAAAATATAAAAAGCTTATTCGAAGTGGTCTCCATTGGCTGCAACACAGTCCTTTAAACGTTGAGGCCAGTTATCAATAGAAGCACGCACTCTTTCCATGGGAAAATTCTTCACTGCCAATCGTATGGATTGTTTTAGGGACTCCAAATTATCATGGCGTTTAGAGCAAGCCATACTCTCTAAAACTGACCATAAATCATAATCCAGCGGATTAAGATCGGGACTAGACGACGGCCAGTCTTCAGCTCTGATGAAGTCCGAAACGTTCACTTCCAACCAAGACTGCGTGGACCGAGCTTTATGACCCGGCGCTGAGTCTTGTTGGAAGGACCATACTTGGTTATTGAACATGGTGTTGTTAAGGGGTTTAACTACCTTCTCAAGAATGGTATCTTGATACACTTGTGCCGATGTTTTGATACCTTTTTCACAAAAATATGGCTACGTCACTCCTTCATAGCTAACACCCCACCAAACCATCACTGAAGTCGGATAATGCCCACGTTGCACTCTGTCGACTAATTGGGAAGCTTCCTTAGAGCTTTGAGCATAAATACGGTCATTTTGTTTGTTAAAATGTTGCTCAACTGTAAAGATTTTCTCATCCGTAAACAAAATTTTTCTGTGACCTCCCTTTGCGTACCGCTTCAGTAGTTGCTTCGATTTTACCACCCTATTCTTTTTTAAATTATCAGTTAAAAAATGACCAGTGCGTCTATTATAGGCTGCAAGTCCTAAGTCATCTTTTAAAATGCATGACATGGTTCTGGGTGCTATCTTCATCTCCCGAGATAAAATCTTTTGCTTTCGGACAGGATTTCTTCGAATTCTTTCCCTTACTGCTTTGACCACCATTTTCGTACGAACACTACGTGGACGGCCAGATCTTTTTCTGTCACAAACAGAGAAGGTCTCATTGTACCTATTAATAGCCCGGTACACAAACATTTGACTAATACCAAGCGTATGGAGAGTTTTAAAAATTACATTCGGCTCCATACCAACTTTGTGTAATACAATCACAGCGATTCGGTTTTCTTTATCACCCCACTCCATTTTAATATAGCAAAATATTGTACAATGTATTGGCGCCAAAATTAGAAAATACAATGAACAATCGTATAAAAATGACAGATTCCAAATTCAAATGTAATATCTTTCTTATTTTTAATTGTAACAGTATTTATGGCCAGACTAGGTAGTTACAATTAAACAAATTGTTAATTAAAGGTAAATTATATATAAATATCATAATTTAAATAAATAGCTTGGAACGGGGAACAATACCCATTTTCAGTCATTGAGATAATAATTATTACTACGTACGTTAGTACCTATCTACGTATCATCTAGATGTTTACGGTATAGTTTGTTGGAACCTTTATGGCTTGTTTTGAACGCTGCGCGATTCGATCGCCGTAAAGTATTTTAAGACGGCCCGCAGGCCAATGTTCAGAACGATAATAAAGATTCTAATGAACTGTGCCTACCTACTCAAAGAAAACCATTTTTTGTTAAAGACATATCTGAGTTCAAAAATTGACTGTTACTGTGGTTGTCAAGATTACCGAAAGTTTTTTTATATGAGCACAGAGACATGGCCATATGAGCACAAACTAAGCAGAGCTTGTACTATGACAAGCCGACAACTGATAAACATAGCCTACTTATAATATTTCTACAAATTATAGATAAACAAGCTGACCCACGCAACTTCCTTTGCGTCAATTTTCAATCGTAATATAAAAAAAAACTTTATGACCCATTCTCATATCTACCAAACATACAAAAAAAAAAACATTAAAATCGGTCGAGCCGTTTGGGAGGAGTTCGACCACAAACACCACGACACAAGAGAAGATTACACCCAGACACAGAATTAACGAACGTGCTCATCACACAACGATTTATCCTGGGTGGGAATCCCCGAGCTCTGGTTTAGCAGTCACAGACCCCTGGAGTAACGGGCCAGTCAAGTCTGGTTGTGGGTATAAACAATAGCCGTCAAAGATTAAGCGAGTATTGTTAAGAGCATTGTTAGAGTAAACAATGTGGTGGCATGTTTCTGAGTGAATCTGTATTGAAACGATATATATGTTTAGAATAACAGGTGACTGCGTACAAATACCTACCTACCCTACGTGTGACAGGTGGCCTTTTGTTCTTCACGAATCAAAGCTTCTTGTTACAAATAAGATTGTGTTCTCTCGATTAATGAGATATCGTCCGTACCACAGGCAAAAATAATTTCGAAATGGTTGTACCACGAGTTTCGATAAAACGCGACCAATATAATAATAATATCTTAGGACAACTCACACAACGCTATTTGATCCCAAACTAAGCAGAGCTTGTACCCGACAACTGATAAACATAGTTATATATTTATAAATATATACATATTATAGATAAATAACACCCAGACACAGAATAAACCATCGTGCTCATCACACAAAGTTTTATCCTGGGTGGGGATCGAACCGGCGACCTCTTGCGTAGCAGTTGGATACTATCCCACCGCGCCACAGAGGCAGTCAAATATGAATTTTATTTGAAAATAAATAAAATGTTTAAAATGATTTTTAAAAACAACATTTTGTAAAAACGCTACCCATACAAACTAACTAACTAATAGGGCAAGTTAAATAAAAGCTTGTTATGGAGCATTTTCTCGTCATTGAGATAATATTATTGGGGGTAATAGAAGTTATCTCATTTTGAACTAGGTTCGTTTCACGTTCTTTTTAGGGTTCCGTAGTCAAAATGGCAAAAACGGAACCCTAATAGTTTCGTCATGTCCGTCAGTCTGTCTGCCTGTCTGTCCGTACGTATATCACAGGTATTTTACTCAAGGACTACTCAATGAATATGGTTAAATTTAGTAAAATGGTGTCTTGTAGTGACCGTTCCTAAGTTTAAAAGCTAAAGAATAATAATAAATATTTTTAGGGGGGGGGGGGGGGCACTCCATACATGTAACAGAAGCTGATTTTTTTTTCAGCAAACATCAACGTGTGGCACATCATTGGACAGGTCTTTCAAAAACATTTTAAGGTCTCTAACATTTTTTTTGATTGAATGAATATTTTTGGTAATAATCGCTCTGAAAGTTGCATAAATTGTGTCCAAAAGTTAAAGGAACCCTCAACTTTTGCAGCGTTTAAAAATATGAAAAAAATCACGAAGGTATTACAATAGTAAGTAAAATTATTACGGACATGATCGGGATATACCGTCATTGAGTTGTTGCTCAAAAACTGCGTTTGTCAACAAACATGAACATACGCTCTTCTGCTGATGCAATTATTCAAGGCTGCGGAACCCTACACTGAGCATTGTCCGACATGCACTTTTCCGGTTTTTTTTCGGTTTCGCGGCAAGCCCGCGCGATTTGATAAAATCTTGTCATAGTGGTAAATAGAGAGCTGCGCTTAGAAATACATCAACGCGCATGCGCGGTGGACATCTTTGAGCGCATCGCGCATGCGGAGGTTTGTGCGGGCTTGCCGCGGAAACGAAAAAAAGAACGTGAATAAGGTACGCATATTCTAACAAAAATTACCCCGTTGTTGTAATTTTTGTTAGAATATGCGGAATACAATATCTATTGCTGAAAACTGCATTAAAATCCGTTGCGTAGTTCAAAATTTCAAATGATGGCGGGTGTGACTGTATTTTATACTATGTAAAGATGCCTCTCACCGAAATAATTTGTGAGCAATTTGTAAAACATAAAAAATTGAAACATTTAAACGGCAACATAGGTACTTATTTTTTTTTTTCGGCTATTCCCAGTAGTACTACCATGTAGCCCTACCAGTAGTACTACTGGGAATATTCATCCCATTAGTCTTACTTTAAAAACGCAGTAGTGCTACTGGGACTATTCATCCCATTAGACTTACTTTAAAAATGCAGTAGTACTACTGGGAATTTCACCTGGGTCCTTATTCACTACCTTTTTTTTCGTTTTCGCATCAAGCCCGCGCTTTTAACTGTCAAAATCTTGACATAATGTTTTATAGAAAGCTGCGCTTAGAAATGCATCGCGCATGCGCACGGACATCTTTGTGCGCACCGCGCATGCGCCAATTCGCGCGGGCTTGCCGCGAAATCGAAAAAAACATAGTGAATAAAGACCCAGTCTGTGGCGAAGTTGAAAAGGGAGGGTGTTGTTTTTAGTTTTTGTAAAACTACTGTTTGTTATAGGATCGTGTTTTTTTAAGAACTAACTAAACTTCATGAAACCATCAATCAGATTACTTCTCTATTTGTTTATACATATGTTTATTATTGACAACTACATTTGGTATCGAATATCGGCTCGTTCACGTGGTAGGGTAGCAAAAACTACTAAGTGTTGGCAAGCTCGTACAGTTACACCGAAACTGCTGACTCAGTGATCTCAAACATTGGACGCAAGCCAAAGTAAAAAGCGAGCGTCACGGGAATTATGATGAAACAGCTTTCTTACTGGACTAACAAACTGCGCTGATAAATGAGACTGTCAACCGACCATCCAACCATCTTTATGTAGGTGTATGTTATATTTGTCAAACGCAGTTTTCGAATTACGAATTTAACCTTGCATCCAGATGCAGAATCTTATTTTAAATCTAAATTTAAAATTAAATTCTGCTTCTGCATTGATGGTGCCAGTGGGAGTGCGTAGGCCCAGCAAGAGGTTGTGGGTTCGATTCCCACACTGCACACCACTTTGTGTAAGCCACAATTTGTTGTTCAGAGTCTGGGAGTCTGAATTTGTATATTTGTATAGTCCCCACTTCCCCAGCGACATAACGCTTTTTCCTTCAATTAAAATAAAAGCCAAGTATAAGTAAAAACCGGGCAAGAGCATGTCGTACCATGCTCAGGGTTCTGGAGCCGTTGCCATAGAAAATAATCCGATTTGAATAGTTGCACCAGCAGAAGAGCGTATTATCATGGCACTTACGCCCTTTTGTTGAGAAACACAGTTTTTGGCAATAACTCAATGACGGTATATCCGATCATCTCCAAAATAATTTCAGTTTAAAGTATTTGTTAAGCGCTACCTTTTTGATTTTGTCATATTTTTGGTGACACGGTTCAAAAGATAAGGAGGGACACACACAATTTATGCTACTTTCATAGCGAGTATTTTCAAAAAGATTCACGTAATTAAAAAACTTTATTAGAAGGTTTAAAATGTTTTTAAAAGACTTGTCGAATGATGTACCACACGTTGATGTTTGCTCAGTATTTTGTTTCAGCTTCTGTTACATGTAGGTATGGAGTGCTCCCCCTAAAAATATTTATTTTTATTAATTAGCTATCAAACTAAGTAGCGGCTACTACAAGACTCACAAAATTTAACCAATATTCATTGTGTAGTCTTTGAGTAAAATGACTGTGTCATACGGACGGACAGGCACACGGACATGACGAAACTATAAGTTTTAGGGGTTCCGTAGTCAAAATAGCAAAAACGGAACCTCTAAAACTCAGCCGGAGGATAAGTAATCTATACAAATAAATAAAATCGAAGTGTCTGTTTGTAATGTCAAAGTAACGTTTGTACTAAACGCATATGAAAGGATATATTGATTTAATTGTGTTTTTATTGACAGTGACAACAAAAACACAGTTTTTAATATTATTGCCTGTCTGTTTGATCCGTATAATTTTCGCAACGGCTGGATAGATTTTGACAGCTGATAATCTAAGGAGTAATCGTATCATCACGCTGACGTGTATAGGGAGTGTGCAGCACTCCAACTTTACGCGGACACACTTACTTTAAAGTCACATTTACTTTACGCTCTCCGCATTATTATTTGACAAAAAGGAAATCCTTTATCTATGCCATAATAATGCAATTCGAATATTCCCCAGCAGAACCATAGTTCAGATCATAGACTTAGGATATACTAACGTATCCTAAGTCTATGGTTCTGGTCCATTTGTCCAAGTGAGACACTTCTTTCTCGTTAGGAGAAATGTGTGCACTATGGAGATGTTGGTTCTATTGGGTACTAAATCAAATACGTGGATTCATTTATGGTTCTAGTGAATGCAATGTATTAATGATTGTGGTTCAGAACATCGAAGGCAAAAGATCTTTTGCCTTCTTTTGATATTTACGCCTTTTTTGCCTTTTTTTTTAATGTAGGCAAATGGCTATGTTTACGATAGGTGTACTAGAATCTCATGAAATGCAATTTAAAAATAAATTTGTGATTTTTATATGGAAAGGTTAACTGAGAGGGGCTCCTACTTACTTCTCAAGTAAAAAGTAATAAAATGAGTTAAGAAGTAATTAAATTAGTTAATTATTTACCAAGTTGTCTGCTGTAACTCGTTAATTTCTAAAGCCCACTTATCTGTGATAGTTTTCCTTATAATTTCACTATATAATATACTACTACCGTGATGTTTTTCATATACCTACCCAAAAACAACCATTTAGCTATGTCTGTCAAAAATTTCCACTTTAAATCTTAATATTTAACTCTGCCATTGTCGGTCCCAAGCCCGAATGAGAAAAGAGGAGGGTTGGCTGTGAACGACGAAACCTACGCAAGAACATCTAAATAGGCCAGCCATAAAATTCGTCAACGCCGAGCTATGGGCGGCGGTTAACTAACCCATAAAACTGGCCATCGGAGACCATGAGCGACTAAATATCCTCCAAAAGACCGAGGGCAAATGCTTGGGGAACATTTGCTACTATCTACCCAACCTCTTTTTATGAAAAATGGAAAATTACGAAAATGATCTGTCATGCGATCCGGCTAACCCCCGGCGCCACGAGGTACCCGGGCCTTGTGGTGTGAAATCTGTTACCGAAGACTGTGTAGGAGTGGGCAACCAGGCCCCTGCACCAGTGAATACTACTGGAAAACGATTTATTCAGCAGGTCCTTCATCCTAGCCTGTTTACAAGAACCAGAAGCTCCTCGCTGGGAAACATATCCCAGATAGAAACTGCCACACCAATATCCCCAGATAGCCCGGACATTATTGCACCAAAACCACCTGACTGGCAAAGAATCCCCGTATCCAGAAATCAGAAGCGAAAACGACAAAAACTCCAGTCACCCTCCCCAGAAAGAATTGCAATAAGTAATAGGTTTGCTGAACTACCTGTTGATCCTAAGGAACCTAAAAAGATACCTATTGAAAAACGGCCCAGTAAACCACCACCAATAATCTTATATGGAATTGAAGACGTCAACAAACTTGTAGAACTCCTAGAGTCCATAGTAGATAAAGATTGCTACACTATAAAGATTGTCAACAGAAATCAACTAAGAATAAACTGCATAGATACGCCAATGTACAAAAACGTCATCACCCTTGTTCGCAACAAAGGCCTCATTGGGCACACCTTCAACATAAAAGACCAACGTTGTTACAGAGTAGTCATAAAAAACCTACACCACACAACTCCACATAGCGCAATCAAAGAAGAAATTGAAAACACAGGCAATAAAGTCCATGGTGAAATTATAAACTGCAAGTTTGGACCAGACAAAAAACCGACCTCCACTTTCTTTGTTAATATAGAACCAGGAGTTAATAACGCAGCTGTCAAGGAGATCAAGCACATCTACCACCAGTCAGTCATAGTGGAAGATCCAAAGAAAAGAACAACGTTGCCACAATGTCAAAGGTGCCAGCAATACGGCCACTCCAAGAACTATTGCATGAGGCCATACCGTTGTGTAAAATGTGCCCAAGGACATAAAACTGCCGACTGCCCAAAGAAAGACCGGAACACACCAGCGAAATGCGCCCTATGCCAAGGTGATCATCCAGCGAACTACAAAGGTTGCGAAGTCTATAAAGAAATCCTAGAAAGACGCATGGGCAGAAAGATAACCTCCAGTGCTAAAATACGACAAGTACCAAGTACAAATGCCTGTATTGATTTTAAATCACAACACCCTAAAGAAAAGCACGATCAACACCTCTATTCGGATATACTGAAAAAGAATCAAAATGAACCAACAACTTCAACCAGCACTAATGGCAAAATAGAAGAGCTGCTAATCAAACAAACAGAGAAATTTGAGATGATCCTTCAACAAATGAGTACTCTAATGAGCCTCATAGCTACGCTAGTTGGAAAAATTACAAAATGACTGCTCTGAGAGTAGGCACTTGGAACATTAATGGACTTGCCCCAAACAAGGTCGAATTGGAACTTTTAATGTATAACAACCAGCTTGACGTTGTGCTTATCTCTGAGGCTCACTGTACAATTAAAAGCAAAATCAACATCAAGGGATGCAATGTTTATGTTACTAATCATCCTGACGGAACTGGTCACGCAGGAGCAGCTGTTGTAATCAAAAAATCTATCAAACATTATTTGCTACCAGAATTTAAGACAAACTACATCCAAGCCACTACAATTGCAGTGGAAAGCCGCTGTGGGCAATTGAATTTATCAGCCATATACTGCCCACCAAGACATACAATCACCGCAACAGACTACACTGAGTTCTTCGATACACTTGGAGCAGCAAAGTTTGTAGCTGGGGGAGACTGGAACGCCAAAAATACATACTGGGGTTCCAGGTTAACGACAACCAGAGGTAGGCAACTAAAACTAAGCCTTGACGAAAATAACCTCAATCCTATTTCGTCCGGGGAACCATCCTACTGGCCCACGGATCCAAATAAAAAGCCAGACCTATTGGATTTCTTCGTGGTCAAGGGGCTGTCGAGAAACTACCTGCAGGCTGAGACTTGCCTGGACAGTAATTCTGACCACACACCGGTTTTCCTAACCATTAGCACTACTGTCATTCATCATGAGAAACCGGCCACTTTGTACAATAACCTCACTGATTGGAATGGCTTCAGAGACTACATAGAGGAAAGTATTGAACTTAAAGTGTCCCTGAAAACGCCGGATGAAATTGACGATGCAACGCTACATTTCACTAACCTCGTACAAAAGGCTTGCTGGATTAATACACCGGTACAAGAAAAAAGTTATCATTCAAGTGTAAACATACCTCTAGATATAAAACATAAAATTTTAGAAAAACGGAGATTGCGCAGGATATGGCATCAATCCAGACATAAAAGTGACAAGACTGCACTTAACAAAGCTATTAAGGAGCTGAAGGACTTAATAGATAACGTAAATAATGCTACGCTGCAAAACAACCTGGAAAACCTTACTGCTACGAAATCAACAGGTCACTCACTTTGGAAGTTTACGAAGACACTAATCAGACCACAACAATACAAATGTCCAATTCGAAATACGTCTGGATGGGCTAGAACAGGTTCTGAGAAAGCCAATGCGTTTGCAAGGCACCTAGCCAATATCTTTACACCTAACAAAAGCAACAGTACTGATTTCGAAAATGAAGTCAAACGTATTCTGTACCAGGACCTGCAATTGTCCCTCCCGCCAAATCCAGTTACAGTTCGGGAATTGAAGAGGACTATTAGTAAACTTCAAAATAAAAAGGCCCCTGGATTTGATCTTATCACCAAAGAAATTATCACGCAACTCCCTAGAAAAGCACTGGTGTTCCTAGTGACTCTCTTCAATGGCGTGCTTCGGGTACAATATTTTCCCAGGCTATGGAAAGTATCCATAGTAACAATGATACACAAGCATGGAAAGCCCCCAGAAGAAGCCACATCATATAGACCCATAAGCCTTTTACCAGTGCTTTCAAAAATTTTTGAAAGAGTTCTCTTGAATAGAATATTGCCCATTCTTAATGAAAACCAAGTTATACCTAAACACCAATTCGGCTTCAGACAACAGCACTCCACCATAGAACAAGTGCACAGGGTATGCGAAAAGATAAGATCCTCTTTTGAAAATAAAGAATACTGCTCTGCCGTGTTTCTGGACATACAAGCAGCTTTTGATAAAGTGTGGCACAACGGCCTCCTGTCCAAGATAAAGACTTCTCTACCCCATAGCTATTATCTACTTGTGGAGTCCTACCTTACAAACCGAAACTTTCAGGTGAGAGAAGAAGGAGAACTCTCCGAATTCCACAATATAATAGCAGGAGTTCCACAGGGATCAGTGCTGGGGCCTGTCCTATACACTATCTACACGGCCGACCTCCCAGAAACACAAGGAGTTACCACGGCCACATTCGCTGACGACACCGCACTACTTGCCAGCAGCGGGGACCCGAATACTGCATCCGCCACTCTGCAGAACAACCTAGACCAGGTGACTGAATGGCTGCAGAAATGGCGAATAAAGGCTAGCGCCACTAAATCCGTACACATAACGTTCACACTCAGACGGGGAACTTGTGCACCCGTTAGAATGTGCGACAGCATCCTGCCACAAAGTGACTCTGTTAGATACCTCGGCATGCATCTGGACAAAAGATTGACCTGGAAAAAGCATATCAAGTCAAAGCGAGATGAGCTAAATATGCGGTACAGGAATATCTCCTGGCTGATGGCACGCAACTCCAAGCTATCTATAGACAATAAACTTCTAATCTACAAAATGATTCTGAAGCCAATATGGATGTATGGATTGCAACTGTGGGGCAGTGCATGCGACTCCAGCCTAAATACCATGCAAAGAATGCAAAATTGCATTATAAGAGCTATAGCCAATGTACCATGGTTTGTTACCAATACTGAGATCCATGAGGCGCTAAACATTAGAACTGTTAAGGAGGAAATAAAAATAACAGGCACTAATTACAGAATACGACTGGAAAAACACCCAAATGACCTGGCAACTCCCTTAATAAACACCAGCTACCCTAAACGACTGAAACGCCATGACATCCAAGGGCTTGGTGACAGATGGTGAAGAATGAGTTGCCTCCAGCTGAGGAGCATCTCATACATGACACAAATTGCATATAACTAATCTGCTTATAGTCAGCGACTGATTGTAGATATGCAAAAAAAAAAAAAAAAAAAAAAAAAAAAAAAAAAAAAAAAAAAAAAAAAAAAAAAAAAAAAAAAAAAAAAAAATTAACTTAATATTTCACAAACGGGTCCCTAAATTGAAAAATTATCTTTACAACCCCTAAGTGTTTTTAAAAGGCCTATCTAATGATTTCCCACACAATGGGGCAAGTGAGAAAAAAGCCACATCCCTACTTTACATAAATATAAAATTTTATTCTTTTACTTTGTCGGCATAAGTAATATGTGTATCCATGCAAAATAACTGCCTTCTAGCAGTAACAGTCTCTGAGCTAACGAACGGACGGACATGGCGAAACTATAAGGGTTCCGTTTTGCCATTTTGACTTCGGAACCCTAAAAACGGCAATAAGAAGAAAGTTTGAAAGTTAATTGTGTTTAAATTTGTATTATTCAATGCAAAAACTGACATTCACGCGGCGGAACTACTGTATATTTATTTTGTTTAGAAATTGAAGATGAATCTATACTATCTATACTAATATTATAAAGCTGAAGTGTTTGTTTATTTTTTTGAACGCGATAATCTCAGGAACCACTGGTCCGAATTGAAAAATTATTTTACTGTTGGATAGCCCATTTATCGAGGACCAACAGGAGCGGAGCAGCAATGAAAAATGTTAATGAAAATTTACGCAGACGAAGTTACGCAGCTAAGTAGTTGTATAAAATTAAACTAATTCAATGAAAAAATACAATGATCAAGACTTGTTCGTCCCAGATCTTTTAACTAATCTCTAAATGATAATTTTCTAATTTTTCATCAAGTAAATGATCGAATCTAATCTAATCTAGAGCAAATAAATAATCTACTCTAATCTATTCTAATCTAATTAGATTCTGGTACACCTATAACAAACCATATTGTAAGGTAATCATGGATCTGCAATTTTCGTAAAATGAATATAAAATAATAACGATATTTATATGATTTTATGTTACCCAGTACTTATGTAGCACAATTTAATTGCGACACATCTTAGGTTGTGAATTTGTCCAAAATAGATAAATGTATCATTTTTTATTAAACAAACTAGCTGACACGCGCAACTTCGTCTGCGTAAATTTTCCCCGTTTTTGCAACATTTTTTATTGCTGCTCCGCTCCTTATTTCTCCACTATTTAATGGATGTTATTATACATATAAACCTTGCTCTCCAATCACTCAATCTATTAAAAAAAACCGCATCAAATACCGTTGAGTAGTTTTAAAGATTTAAGCATACATGCATATAGGGACGGAGAAAGCGACTTTGTTTTATACTATGTAGTGATGACAACCCTATATTTAATACTACTGACTTTGTTTCGATATTAAACGTTTCTTAGTGTGCGTCTTTAGTATATAGCTCATGTTTGCAATTTTGCTCGTATACTGCTTTTTTTCTTTTCATGTGTTAAAACGGCAAGTATGGAAAGCTTCTAACCAGTGGCGTCCATTAGGTAGGTAAGTAATAATGCGACGTGGTAAAACCCTGTGTAGGAATACAGTAGGTACCTAACAATCTGGCGGAAAGAGGAAAATGTAATTAAAATGTATTTTTAATTTTAGCGGAATGCATTATGTTGGTAAAATTCATATAATTATCATAATAACATATATGTTACAATAAATATGTTTAATAGTTCCTAGCACAGAACTGGGAACTATGCGTAATAAAAACCAACTTTTGGAATTGTCATTATAAGATCCGACTAATCATTTGCCTAATTATTATCTATAATATCTAGCAAACAATGAAATGGGTATATTATATTATATTATTAGTAAATCAAGTTCAAGTTCAAAACTATGACCCCCTGACTTCACGTGGATCTTGTTTGTGACACGAGGGTGTTATTTATTACCAGAGGCGCGAAGAGAGACCAGCCTCCGCCCGCTGTAATAAAGCGCTGGCACCATGCTCCGCAGCCTCGGCTCAGCAAACAGGCTGCACTTCCTGCAGCACCGGACACAATGCGATTCTTAACATCTGGGCGATAAAGTTACCCTAGTGTTAGTTAGATCTATACAAACTTGACAGTTCATAATCATTAATACCATTCATTATGAAGCCATGTAGGCACAAAGGCTGTCAGCGACGCAGATTCTACGGCTGCCAAACAAGCGTGCGAACTGCGTAGCCATTTCAGCCACAACTTGTGCAGTCCGTCTAGGCCTGGAGATTTCCAGTTAGAAAAATGCAAAGCTGCACTGGCTACGTCTGCGCTGGTGATATTAATCTTTTCAGTTTCCGGAATAAGTTCGCACGCTTGTTCAACGTCATGAATCCATTCCCCCTTTGTGTGGGTCATAGGCACCGACCAAATGTTGCGCCAAAACGAGTTGTCGTTACAGCATTAATTTGGCAAATGCCGTTCGCTCTCGGTCTCTAAATCCATCTATACCCATATATTTAAAGTGCATATTTTTGTTACAGTAAAGTGCCCTTTCTCTGCCGCTAAATGAAAAATTCACGGTAGTAGTATATAGAGTGAAATTAAAAGAAAAACTACCACAGCTAAGTAGGCTTTACAAGTTTAAGAGTAACAGCTGATCAAATGAGTAGTAACTACATTTTCGAACAAATTCAATTGAAAATTATTATTAAGTAGGTATAAAGTTGGAAGTATCAAATAGTAAAGCGACGGCACCCTGATATTCGTACCTGACACAGCCGTCACCGATATATACACCGGGCTTATTTTTTAATCTTACTTAAAAGGAAAAAGTTCTATGTCCGTCTGTTTATATATTTTTCTGTATGTTGATCGATTACTCGTACACGCCTGAACCATAGGCCTAAAGACTGGACTGCGTCATTAATTCACAAAATTGACCACTCTCTAGACACAGACAACGCGACTGTGTGGCCATTTTGTGTCGGTTTTCTGTAATGTCAAAGTGACATGACATAGACATAAGCCTGCTGCATCGTAAATGAAAATTAAATTTAACCAGATAAAAAGCGCGGGAAACTATCGAATTTGGCGGTCGTATTTTTTCATATTTTTTTTTTTTACTTTTATAATATGTAGGGATCAGTAGGATATCTTAGTGTAAATAATATTCATATTTAGTGTATATTTTTTAGTTTTATTGTGTAGTTCCTGTAACTACATTATGTAAAAAACTTACCGACTGGTAAGTTTTTTACATAATGTTAAAATTAGCTTAAAATGAAAATGAGTTAACCTGACCCGGGGCTTTGTTTCACCGGCGGTAAATTTTGTAACAATTTCCTCATATGAGTCAGGAATGGAAACGGACGGATCTCTAAACCAGGTGTACGTAAACAAACAAGGCAGAGCAAAATTCGCAATAAATGTAACATGAAAAAAAGGAAGCACAGTACTTAGTAGACGGTAGTACGTAGTAGACGGAAAAAAAGGATGTAGTTGCGCGGATAGCGAGTCAAGTGATAATAATAATACCAGCAGTCTTTCTACCTCATGAGACTATCACAACTACACAATTCACAGACAATACAATTTTCAACCATTTCGGCACAACTTCTAGTGGCTAGACCACTAGAAGTTCGATCGCCAGGGTTTTGTTACGAGTCCACAGATATTGGTCCATTCATTGTCCATACCCAAAAAGAAACCAAAACAACTGATGATGGAACCACTCTGCATACAGTTTCATTTGGGAAGTTCTTAAAACAAAATAATTTTAATAATATAATTAACAGCTCTATTAAAAAAATAGGTAGAAACAGAATATCATTTGCATTCTGTGATCATCGTGATGCCAATTTATTTTGCATTCTGATGTCAATTTATTTATTAGTAGCCATAGCTTAGTTCATAACAAGCTAAAAGCCTTTAATACCATCATTCCAAGTGATGCGAATGGGCTTTGTCCGTGGTGTGCCGTCTGACTGGTCGGTAGAAGACGTACTTGAAAATACGTCTGTACCTAGCGGGTGCGATAAAGTTATCAAAGTGAGAAGAATTAATTATAAACATTTTGAAGACGGTAGCATCGATGGAAACCAACACAAAACATAGTAATGACTTTTGATGGACAGGTTCTGCCGCAACGAGTGTACATATGTTACAATGCACTACCAGTGCAAATATATACGTACCCCACTATCCAATGCTATAACTGCGTTTTGGGCACACCAAACTACAGTGCCGATCAAAACCTAACTGCTATAAATGTGGCTCTGATCACAGATGAGATATGTGTGATGTGGGAGAGGAGAATGATGCTGTGTAATGTCATTGCTCCGGCAACCATTTTGCAATTAATAAATCATGTCCAGAATGTTACCGTCAAAAGTGAATTGAAAGTACCTACAATACGAAAAAAAACAAAGCAGTCCAACTATTCCCCATTGCCCCTAAATCATATGCTAATATAGTGAGCACACTCCCTACCCCCTCATCCCACCAACTATCATCACACTTACATTCCTTCACTTCTCATAAAAAAAACAATATTCGTAAACCGCCGTCCACCTCCCAAACAAATAATTAATGAACATAAAATTCCCTCTCCCCTAAATGGTTGTGCATTAAACCCTTATAATAAAAAAAATGACTTCAACCGAAACAATTCAAACCCTCATTATCACATTAAGTCAGTCCAACATAGAACCGTCCAACGTTGCCTCTATAGTACACATGTTTACAACTTCATTATCTGTCAGTAATGGCGAATCCTCCGACGATATTACAATGGAACTGTAGAAGTACAGTTCTTAAAAAAAAAGCTAAAAATTATCCATTTAATAAAGAAATATAACACTTGTATAATTGCACTTTCGAAGACCTGGTTAAAGCCAGGCGCCATCTTTAAAATCACCCAGATTTTCTTGTTTCAGAGATGATAGATTACTCATCAGAAATATTTTCTCTTTTTGTCCTCTAAATCTTCCTGTATATAATGATTTTTCTGTAGAAGCCGCACAAATAAATGGTATATGTGTTGTTTCTGTATATATTCCTTTATATTTGTAGATAACAGATATACTTGCAAATGAGGCTGTGTGTAGAGATAAATTTCCTTTTAAAAAACTATGTACAAGATTTGGCTACGCTTCCTAAATTTCAGCTTCAGGATCCCTGGAACAAAGTTTGGACTTTGGACTTCAATTTTAAAAAGAACGCGGCTTGGTCATACCACCTGTCCGGCTCCCCTTGCTAAGTTTCATATAATAGATAGCCTGAAGTGTGAATGTGGTAATGACTTTGGGGATTTGGATCACATTTTCTTCCCTTGCCCGAAATATGACCGATCTTTATTCATAAAGTACCTAAAATCCATCCGTATACCTTCCAACTTCTGTATTTATTCTTCATTCTTCTAACTCTTCTGCAAAATTCTTTATTCTCTCAGGATGAAAAAAAACTTGTGATACGTCGGGATTCTACATGTACATGTAATGCCAAGTTCGCAAACAATAAGTAAAGCCATAGAAAAGAACTTTTCTTTAATATTATTTTTTAAACCTTTCACTCCCTTGTATCTCAAAGAATGTTTCAAGTTCCTGCATGACACACATTCAAGATCCCTGAGGTCATCGGAGGATTTGAGATTGTAAATTCCAGTGCATTCCACACGATTTTATGAAAAATCATTTACAGTTGAGGCAGCAAGACTTTGGAATGCATTGCCTCTGCCTATTAGACGTGCTCAGTTGTTGGTATCGTTTAAAAGGATGTCGAAGGCTCATTATCTGACTACTTAAAACTATAAATATCTAATAATTATTTTTGTTCTAATTTTTTGATAAGTTTACATTATTATACTTATATATATGTATATAGCTAAATGTAATAATATACTTATATTATTTTTTCATGCTGTACACTACCGCTATTTATTTCTTGTAGATAATTTGTTTCTATCCATCCAAAGGTTGCCTGGAAGAGATCGCTATTAGCGATAAGGCCTCCCATTGTACCTACATGTAAGTTATACAATGTATACCACCTTGTTCTTGTATATTATTATTATTATATTTACTGTAATAAAATAAGATTGTAAATGTGTACTTATATATACTAAAAGTAGAGGGTATCTCTGTATATGTTTACATCCAAATAATATTCTATTGTCATATCGTCTCGTCATTCTCTCTTGATCCATTTCCTAAATTCCGGTTCATCATATAATCTTCATTTTTATAAGTGACTAGCTGTCCCGGGCAACTTCGTCTGCGTAATTTTTCCCCGTTTTTGCAACATTTCTCATTGCTGCTCCGCTCCTTTTGGTCTTAGCGTGATGTTATATAGCCATCTTCGATAAATGGGCTATCCAACAGTGAAAGATTTTTTCAATTTGGACCTCCAAACACACAAACAAACTCTTCAGCTTTATAATATTAGTAAAGCTTCGTTTCCTTAACTTTAATAAACTCCTGCCTATAATCCTCTATCCTATCCTACAACGAAACAAGCTTTCATAATGAAATTAATGACTACGGTCTACGTTTTACAAGCTTTCAAGCAAATCAAAACATTTAAATAAAACTTGAAATTGGCAGATGCACAGAATGTGCGAGCCATAGTCCACCTGGCGCAAATGAACGAATGGAGGACATGAAAACAAAAAAATAACCATTTTCTCGGAATTTAGCGTGACCACTTCGCTATTAATACTAGACCTTTTAAAAAAAAAACTAGGTTATAAAGAAACGATCGCGTTAAAAACAAATATTTATCTCCAGCACTCTTGTATAATTTGGACGTTTATTAAGCCAAATACAAATCAACGATAGTTAAAGTAATCAGCCTTTCCAACAAAGTTCTTTAGTAATTTTTAAGGGTTTAATTACTAGCAACATGAATTTTGCCGGAAACGTATTTTATTAGTGCCTAAAACATTGCAGGTCACTTCACTTAGCGTTTAAATATATAAGTATATATATAAGTTCATATAAATTAATCCTTATTTGGTCCTTGGTCACGGCATAACTAAACAATGGCTTTACAGATTTGAATAATTCTTTTTTTGTTTTGTACGGCTTCATTCAGGGCAGGTTTATTTTATTATTGAAGGAAATAACTAAAAATGAGAATGAAATAAATACGACCTAAAATGTTAGTTTCATTGACAACTAATCGGTCAACAGTCTTTCAGGTTCAGCTGACACTAGTACTAGAGTACTTAGTGTCAGTGACGCAGCGTTCTACGTGTCATCATACTTACTCTAGTGTGCCAGTAAGTTAAGCTATTTGTACCGGTGTCTACCTGGCTCGCGAGTTGGCAAACATAGGTCTTAACCACGGGACTGCCTTCACCGCTACGCCATCAAGGGCAGCAGACGACACCAACCAAAACACTTCGCCACTAACATCACATTCGAACACGCCAATAACATGAAGCTCACCACCACAACATTCGCGTTCATCTCAAAATGGGTGAAGCGCTATTATTGTGCGCAGATACAATTCTTTCTTTTTTTTGTATTTTTTTTTTATTAAAAGATAACTAGCAATGTGGAATTGAGTCCCACATTACTAGCAATCTTGTTAACCCTTCCAGCTAAGCTCAAAGGCTTGTGTTAGGAGTGGGTTCACGTCGGTAGTATAATGGGTAGGATTCGAACCCGCGACCTCACGATTGCGAGACCGATGCCTTAGCCATTAGGCTACCGCCACCTTAGACCGATGCCTTAGCCATTAGGCTAAACAATTGCACTCTCTATTCCCTCACTTTCTTTGCACAACGGCAAATTCGTTACGAGTTTGGACGCAGGACCGAAGAATTAACGTACAGTACGTTAAGTCGTCGGTCCTGCGTCCAAGTGCCAAGACTTCGTTTTTCGAAAATAGTCACCCATCTCTAGGCCGACAATAGTAACTTGCTTAATGAGTTAGGAACCGCTTATTTTGGTATAGATTTATCGTCCTTGTTTCGATTATATTGACGAAGGAACTTAACTTTACGTGATACGAAGTTCGTCGTCTCTGCTAGTTAGGTAAGTACATTATTAAATTACAAATTACAAGAATCATTGTCATTTTAATACAGCAATCCTTTTTGAAATGACAATAAAGTTCTCTTTCTCTTTCTTTACTAAAAATCCTACTCCATGTCTTCCCGTTATTTTTTCTATTTAATACATTATGAACTGACTGTATACTTCGATAGCTTCCTCTAATTTGTTGGTGTAATATTTCTTAACTTATGCTCCTATATTTCCAAAACAGATTTTGGTTTTGCGAGAAATATCACGCCAACAAATTTTCGAAGTAATTTTGAAAATGTAAAGTGTTATTTAATACTAGCTGTCCCGCGCAACTTCATATGCTTAAATTTTCCCCGTTTTTGCAACATTTTTCATTGTTGCTCAGCTTCTATTGGTCGCAGCGTGATGTTATATACCCTAAAGCCTTCCTCTATAAATGGACTATCCAACAAAAAAAGAATTTTTCAAATTGGACGAGTAGTTCCTGAGATGAGCACGTTTAAACAAACAAACAAAGTTTGTAGATAGTATAGATTTTAATCTTCAAAATGATGTCGCGGCAAAATATCCACAGGGAGCCGGTCAGTTTCTGCCAAAATTTAAGTGCACTCATGCCAAACAAACTCTGGCGGGGCCTGGGCAAATATCATCAACCCTCAGGGAGGGCTCTGAGCCTTCCGCTCTACTCTTCTCCTGGACCAAATTAGATAGAAGTCCATGTAAGAAACACGTATCTCGGGGAGAAAGGGTAACACGGAACCCTATTACTAAGACTCCACTGTCTGTCTGTGTATCTAAGTCCGACTCGCACTTGCCCGTTTTTTTATATTCTGTTTCGTCGATAATTACATTAAATTACTGTCGTCCACTAGAATTATCACCCAAGTTCACAAATTGGAAATACGCCTGTGCGTAATTTTTACTAAAATATTGTGATCGGTGCGAATTTTTCAATACCCGGCGGCGGCCCCTGGGTAACTCGGCGCCGGCAAGCCGGCGCGGCGCGGACCTCTCCACGTGGGTTTAACCCCTGAAGATTGTCGACTAAATTAAAAGTCATTCTGTATATTTATAAATACATACTGGTACATATTAAAGATAGACACAGAAAAAACGCTCATCACAACAAAGTTTTATAGTAACGTCTAGACCAACAGGCCAGAATAAGTGGTTATGTGAAAGTCGAGGTTTTGACAAGTTAACGAAGTTATTAACTTTAAGTTCAGATCAATCTAGTGGTAACCTGTCAAGCAAAGCTAAATTGCTTGTGTGACGAATGAGTGACGTCGATACTACAATGGGTTACTACCCATGGCAGAACTCAGTCATACATGGAAATTATGGGCATGACACTTTTCAAAGCCAAAGGTCTCAACATAACAAACATAGTTATTCAATATCAATTTTGCACAATTTCTAAGACTGTCAGTTGTTCCTGGTGAAGCGCTAACCACATAACACAGACTACTTGTGGCCTGTTTTATATTACAAAATTAGAACAAAAAACAAAATTTCCTTCCTCGATAAATGGGCTATCCAACAGTAAAATATTTTTTCAATTCCAACCTGTAGTTTAGGAACTACAGGTTGGAATTGAAAAAAATTGAACGCGATAATCTTAGGAAATTGTCGCGTTCAAACAAACCAACAAATTCTTCAACTTTATAATATTAGTATAGATTTATATTGAAACTATATTATTAGTCTCTAGAAGAACTAGATATCTACCAGTTGTTCTGATAAAATAACATCTTTAACTTTGCAACTCTTTATGTGTCTCTATATGTTATGAAAGTCATGATTCAGATTCAGATTTATTTATTTGCTGTCCACATAAAAGAAGCGACATCAATAATATTTAAGTAGGTACATCAATAATCGTCAAGGGATAGTTTAAATGTATGGTAAAACCGCTTTTTTCGGTTTATTCATTTTATCCCCTTTCCAAATCAGCGCGTATTTCCCGCGTTATAATAATACAAATTGTCTTTCCAAGTACAAGTGCACTGATATGTGGGTTTTATCCATAGGCTATTCGAGTTCGAGTGAACTTCGAACTTGTAAATAGCATAAAACATGTAAAATCCCTGATTGAATAGGTACTTTATACAATTTAGAGGGTTTTTCAAGCGGTACACTTACTCACAATGTCAACATTCAGCCCGATCACGAGGCCTAATCTAAATTAACGAAGAACTTTTTCACAAAAAAATATTAAACAGATTTAAAAAATAGATAGGTACAATGTAACTAAGAAACATTAAATACACAAGAGGCAAATGGGCAAAGAACTTCGGTACCTACACAAAATAACTGTCTTGTGGGAGGGAGGGGGGGCACGTCCCCGTGCCCTTTTCTGGATCTTATGGGTACAGTTGAAGTTGGTGCCAGGAAATGTAGTGTTTATGTTTTAGGCGCCAACTTCTGTCCAGCCGTCTTGGACTAATATGAAAAAAAGATATAGTAGAAATGCGAACCTCCCGTTTTTTGAAGTCGGTCGATGAAGTTTTGATTGAAAACGACTTAATTTTTGAATATCGCTAGGGATTTTATTGTAGAAACGTATACATTGGCCCCGAAATGATTTGTTTACTTTTTGCAACCTTGGCGCTGGTACAACAAGTTTATGTATGTTTCACGTGTTAATATTATGTATATCACATTTCTTACAGAAACTATCAATATTTTTGTGAACATATATAAGGTTTTCATAGATATACTGACATGCAACACTCATGATATTGATTTCCTTAGAAAGGTACTAAAGGTACCTGAAGTCTCTCAGTACTAAGTAGATACCTACTTAGTACTGAGAGACTTCATATTATTATTAAATAATTTTTATTTAGAATTGTCCTCCAAACTTGACTGCTATGATGTGATTAATTAACACTTAGGAGAAACTTCATGACATACGGGCAGACTACTGCAAGCACCAGCTCATTACCTATATCAAGAGACCTGGCGATCAAAGTAGGGTTATTTGAAATTATGCCATGCCATTCTGGGCATGAAATGATTGTTGATTGAAATGAGTCACACCATAGTACCGTCAATGTTACTTCGACATTGTTTATGTAAAATTCTTAGAATCGTTTGTAAAGAATCAGAAATTGCCATAGCGGATTGTTTAAATCCCAGCAACATGAAATGTATTATTTTCCTGTAACTTTTTAATTCTGCGTACCCAGTATATGTGGTAGTCGTAGGAAATAGTTATAGCGAGAATTTTTTAAAAGACAACTGCCGTACTAAGGTACAAGCGCTCTGAGCGCGAAAAAATGCAAACACTTTATAAAAGCTGTTTTTTTTATATTAGCCACGTCAGAGGACTAAAGAAATACCCTTTTAGTCAGTCGTTTGCGCAGAGGCAGGTTGATATTTTTTTAATGA
Source organism: Herminia tarsipennalis (assembly GCA_945859575.2). Taxonomy (NCBI): domain Eukaryota; kingdom Metazoa; phylum Arthropoda; class Insecta; order Lepidoptera; family Erebidae; genus Herminia; species Herminia tarsipennalis. Next base: position 21,478,894 of record OX243834.2, on the reverse strand, counting down.
CCCTTAAACATCGTGAAACTGCTTTCAAAAACTTAAAAAATCGTTTTTAGCAGTATATTAATTCAAAACAAGTTTAAAGTTTGTCAGTCATGCAAAATTTTGTAACCAGGCGTTTTGTAGTCATACGTTAAGTTGTAATTTGAAATTTAGTATAACCGGTGAAGAATATTATCAAAATCACATTACATCAGTCAGTCAGCATAACTCTGTAACAGTAGCCGATTAAAGTCCTGTACGCCAGACGCTAAGGAATCCAGCTGACTGACGGAAAATTATTTATTTACTCCACTAACGTAACGTAATATAAAAAAAATCTGCCTTCATAAAATTCTTGCATTTTTTGGCGCTCTCCTCCCGGTTTAAAACATACAAATCACGGACACAAAGTACTCCTATACTCGGAACAACAATTTGTGGATCACACTGTCTCGTGTGGGGATCGAACCCTCTGTATTAGCAGCCAGGGTCACTAAACACTAGACCAATAGGTCAATTATGTCTTTGCCTACCAAATGTATCTGCTTGTCTGTCTTGATGTGTCTGTATTCCAAAACTATTTAACGTGTATCCATTTTATATATTTCTTTTAATATATACTAGTCTGTCCAGGATAGATGTACGTTGCTTTTTTATATATTAAAAGTAACGAACGAAATAAACAAGTAATAAGAAGGGCTCGTATTAATATGTTAACACATATTTTTATTTCCAACCATTCGGTTTTATTTTGTTTTCTATATAAATTATGACGTTTGAGACGAGAAAAGTATTTTTTATTTGCAGCAGTTAACAAGCTCTTAAATACAGATTTTAGTCATATTTACTATGAAAATGATGCCAATTATGTAGCTACTCAACTGACTGCGATTATTGCCAATGTTGTCACAATAATTGCATTTTTGGAAGATAGAAAAACGTAGTTTGTTCCAAAGAAGTTTTGGTCCCTCACCGTAAACTGATCTTCAAGCCATGGCTTATTCTAGGTCTATTGCAGTGCATTAGACACCGAGATAAATTACATAAAAAAAAACAAAAATAATTCAAAAAGCACGATACTTCAAATTACTCACACAAGGTATCGCAACTACTGCAATAAAAATTAAAAATATTAAAATTGCTCATGCAAAATAATAATTTGATAAAAATAAAAGAAACCCTAAAGGCATGTGGAATACGGTTAGTAAAATCTCTAATTAATAACAACGTTCAATCCCCTCAAACTCATTGCTTAGTTTAGATGAAGATCCAAACGTGATATGGTAAATCATTATTTCGCTGGCATCGGATCAACTTTGGCAAATTTAATTTTAAGTGAACTTGTAACCTCCCATAACTAGCACTTGTACACACCAATCTCCTAGAGATTCGATGGCAGAATATCAAAAGGACTTAAAAGAGATCGAGTCCATTATAACAAATTTAAAAATGACTCAGCTGTAGGCGTTGAGAAGATTCCAACACTTGTCATAAAGATCGCAAAGAATTCATTGACTCCCCATATTACCCACATGTGCAACCTGTGCTTAACAACTAGTATATTTCCCGATATACTAAAAAAGGCCGCTAGTACTTATTTATAACCTATTTATAAGTCGGGTGATAAGGAGATGATAGGAAATTATAGACCGATTTTAGTGTTAACGGTGCTATCAAAGATCCTTATTAGTAAAGTTATTAAATACTAGACTTACATTTTTTTTACATCAACAAGGGCTAATAGCGCCTAACCAGTTGGACTTTATTAGGGGTAAATCTACAGAAGATGCGACTATAGAGCTTACGGAATGTGTCACAAGGGCACTTGACAACTCATCAAATGTAGTAGGCGTTTTTCTGGATTTGTCTAAGGCCTTTGATACAGTTTCCATTTCACTTTTACTTTGTAAGTTAGAAACAATTGGTATGTGTGGGATTGCACTTGATATATTTCGCTTCGACCTTTCTAACCGAACCGTTATAGTAAATAAACACACTAGTTCCGAAACTTCTCTCTCTTTTGGTGTACCACAAGGCAGTGTTTTGGGCCCCAACTTTTTCTCGTGTACATAAACTCTTTATGTACCAAGAATTTGCCAAATTGTAAAATAATCACCTACACCGATGATACAGCATTGATTGTCCATGGGAAAACTTGGGATAATGCCAAACAACATACCGAGCATGCAGCTAAAGAAATCTTCATATGGTTAAATCAAAACCTTTTGACACCTAATTTATCTAAAATTAATTTATAACCTTTTCTTAGCGTAGTATAACTCAACCTCTGGTCGACTTCCATATTAAAGCTCATACCTGTAAATAACTAAGTAACTGCATCTGCTGAAATGTAATGCGTACATCTGAGACTAAATACCTGGGTCTTAAAATTGATAACTCACTGAACTGGTCGCCTAATATTAAAAATTTAGTAAGTCTTTTAAGGAAGCTGATCCCTGTCTTTAGAAAGGTCACACAATCTACAGATTTTCAGACACTAATGTGACAATCTACATATTTTCGGACTTGCTCAGAGCCTTTTGCAATACTGTGTTGTAACACGGGGTGATGGAGGTAGAACCTCGTTACTCCCGTTAGAGCTATCGTTATGCTGGGCAAACCACGTAGATATAGTACGGCTCTCTTATATATATAAAGAGTGTGGTGTTCTTACAGTAAGGCAATTCTTTAGTTTGTATTCCGTTTTTTTATGTTTACGGAGTACCGTAAACATAAAAAAACGGAATATAAACCTATTCTGAAGCGCAACAAAAACAGAATGCACAACATTCCCCTCCATAAAACGAGCCTGGCTCGTTGTCAGTCTTATGTAATTAGCAATATATTATATAATTTGGCAAAGCAAGTGAACAATATTTACGCGTTTCCACTAAATGATTGCAAGGCTCGAAAACGAACTTGGCTCCAAAATTTTGAATACGCGGATACTGAAGCGTTGCTTATAAGTACTATCTCGTGATTACATACAACACACCAACACACATGCACACACCCAATACACACACACACACACACTTATATATATATTTATTGTCTTACCTGTTTTTAAATTAAAGTACAATCATTTTATATTATTTTATTTTTACTTTATAATTATTGTCTAGTTCCACTTGTTTTTGTAGTACCGAAATGGGTGAAAGGCACTGACTGCTGTAACATAGTTTGATACTAGTATAGCGGTCGTTTCTTTTTAAGTAATTATCTGTTCAATGTTCATTTTTAGAATAAGAACAAAATGTGAACCTTGTGTGTCAAATAAATAAATTAAATATTTTTCTATTTTTGTTTTCATATTTCATAGATAAGTCCACATTTTCCATAAATATATTACAACTTGATGGCTCACGCAACTTCGTCTACGTAAATTATCCCCGTTTTTGCAAATCATACAAAAATAATATAATAGCGAATAAAAACTAAAATTTGGAGTTTTTGAATTGCTCATCTCAATCATTATTTTTTCTTAAACTATCTCAGTATTTAGAGCGAATAAAAGAATTATTCAATTTTTTTTAGCCGTTTTGATTTTAGTTAGACCAACCAATAATTCAATTTTGTTTTTGTGTATGTTACGGTAAAAGTGATTAATTGAAAATTATTAATAATTACTAATTACCTCATGATTTGATAAATGTGATACCTAATAGCCTTGAAATTTATCACTTTTTTGGTTGTTATTAATGAATCTCTACTCTCGGCGGTAAAAGTAATAAATAATTTATTAATATAATAAGTAAATAAATAATGAGACTCGAAGTTATTTGTCCAGTAGGTATTTATTTATAATACCTCAGTAGTACTTAGTGGCTTATGTACCTGACTAACTCGGTCCTGACCTTTTTGACCCTGGTTTAGGTCAAAACCAGGGTCAAAAAGGTACAGAACCGAGTTAGCCCACTCTGACTTTACGTAGTACTTGTTTGTGACACGAGGGAGCAGCCTCCGCTCGCTGCCAAGCCAAGGCTATGAAGGCGAGCATATGTGCTGGCGTTTTGTTACGTAAGGGCATAGAGGTTGTACTTCCGCGCCGGAGAAGATGAGTTTCTAAAGATCTGGGCGATAACAATTTTGACCAATGTGAACTTGACAGTTTAACTAATCGTCTTCATTACCAATCATCATCAACCATCATACTTAGCAATACTATAAAATATACAAAAAGGCATTAAACAAAACTAATTTATATATAATGCGTCTTTCAACTCGCGGCATATGAGATATTTTTTTTATTTTGTTGGGGACATTTATTCGCTACAAGTCAAAGTGATCCTATAAGGGTGCTGTTTTTGCCAACGGTACGGAACCTTAAAAACGCTTCTGGCCCCGGTTTGGCTACGGAAGTCTCGGGTTCGATTCCGAGTCTGGATTTCAAATTTTTCTATCTTTAAAAAATGCAATTATAGTATTTGTAAAACCTTAAAAACAATATATCCACAAATGCCAAAACCACGAATATTTTTATTTATCTGCATCACAAACAACCGAGCGACCGCAACCGCCTGTGAAGGTATAAAAGTCGTGGTACATACATGAGTCTGACTTCTGTACTCTCTCTTTTGTGCAGTAATCCTCGTTGCGGTAATGTAGTTAAAGAAGAATATTATTTGAAATATATGTTCGTAAACTTTCGCGATTTGTACACATTATAGAATTTTATAAGCTACGGGTCTTAATCGCGTAAATATTTTATTTTAAGGCTAAGGCTACCTTTATTTATTGCCCGAAGTTTCGACCGTATTTCAACGGCCGTGACCACGGACGCACGCCTAAAATATTTACGCGATTAAGACCCGTAGCTTATAAAATTCTATAAAAATGTTATTTTTTTAGTAATAAATGGGCTTGCTTTTGGCTTCGATCAGAAGAATTGTTGAGGCCTACGATGGGACGAGCGCACCCAGAAGATGCCTATGTACTACTTAAAAGTGTCAGGGTTATAATTAATTGAAAACACAGACACCGGCAGGGAGTTCTATACTTTAGCTGTTCGCATAACAAATGTAGAAGAGTACCGTTTTGTGCGACAAGTGGGTTACGTTTTGATAAATAACACTTCCTTGCAGTCGGATAAAAATATAGGAATAGATACCCTTAATTTAAGGGCACGTTGTGTGGAAGATTAGATAGTTGAATTGAATTGTGTATTCATTGTACCTTAAGGTGCCTTTAATTTATCTGGGTGAATTAGGTAATCAAATGGTATACTATACTTAATTCATTTAGGTGAATTAACTGCCTGAACCTTAGTTCAGGCAGTTAATTATTAGGCTAAAAAATGTAATATATTAAAAAAATAACAAGACTTATCTTGTTATTTTTTTAATATATAACATTTTTTACTCTCTATTATATGTACATATTTTTTAATTTTTAATACATCGCGAGCCCTTATAATAATGATAGTAAAAGAAGTCATAACATAGAGTCTCGGTCTCGATAGACACGAACTCGGGAAAAACCGCTGAAAAAACCTTATCCGACTTAAAAGCTAGGAAGCAGGTACCTACACAACTACCTAAATAATACATTAATGAAAACCCAATCATTTATTAATAAATATTTGCTAATTTTATTTTCATGTACCTATTTATAAATGACTAAAATGGTATCTTTGAGGTTTACCTCATTACAATATGAGGTAGGATCTAAATCGGTAATAAGTAGGTACCTATAATAATTTATAGGAATACTCTGAATATCCCCATAAAATTCTAAAAAAACCCAAATAATGTAATGCTAATTGTTGCTGTTAGGCACATGTGGTTGGGATAGTCCCGATTCCTTAATGTGTTGGTTCTATTATGATATTGAGTATATTTAAATAATACTAGCTGACCCGCGCAACTTCGTCTGCGTAAATTTTCCCTTTTTTCTTTTTCTTTCTTTTTTTTACAACATTTTTCATTGCTGCTCCGCTCCTATTGGTCGTAGCGTGATATTATAACCTATAGCCTTCCTCGATAAATGGGCTATCCAACAATAAAATATTTTTTCAGTGCAGCCCAGTAGTTCCTGAGATTATCGCATTCAAACAAACAAACTCTTAGGGGTATGAAAAATAGATGTTGGCCGATTCTCATAGATACCGGATAAGCACAAAAAATTTCATCAAAATCGGTCAAGCCGTTTCGGAGGAGTATGGCAACGAAAACTGTGACACGAGAATTTTATATATTAGATAATAAAAAATGAATACTTTTGTTTCTTTTCAAGAGCTATTTCGCAAATTTGACATAATTATATGGAATGACAATTTAATGTAATGATTTTAAAAAAATGTGGTACTATATGTATCAACAAATTTATAATGATGTTTTGGTAATTTTTACAGTTTCGCTTTTGTATAAACGATATTTGTAAACAGGTTTAATGGAAGAACCCCTTCGAAAATAACCACACACGTACTTTCCCTAAAACGCGGTGTGGGAAATTGATCATTACAAAAGAAACAAAGCAATATTTGTAAATGTGCTACATTAACTGTCAATATTAAAGATTAGTCTATTTTTAACATGTATTCGATAGTGTAAAAGTAATTCATAACGGGAAAATTAAGCGCTTAAAAATATAATAAGTATATATAGATTGCTGACATGTAAATACGAAATGAATCTTAAGAATATTAAGCGAAAATAGTGTGAGATTTGGAAAAGTAAAAATTCATTAACCCTTTCATTTGATATTTAATTAGACATTATTAAGAAGAAAATAATCGCGAGTTTAACATCTTTTACCCATACCAAAAAGTGCACAACGCCGTTAAAGAATTTATCACTTCAAAAAATAAATATTTATAAATATAAGATTTAAATTTTTAAATACAGCTCAAAGTATAAGAAATTATAATAAATAAAAAATGCAATCTTTAGGAACTAAAATATCTGTGTCTGCGACATAACAATTTTTTTGAAAACGTGCAATTTATTACAATCGTGAGGTCGCTGATTCGAAGTCTACCCATTATACTACCGATGTGAACCCACTGCCAAAACAAAGCCGTTGAGCTTAGCTGGAGGAGTTAATAAGATTGCTAGTAATGTGGGACTCAATTCTGCATTGCTGTCATCTGACTGGCCAGTTGGTCTAGTGGTTAGTGTCCCTGATTACTAAGTCGGAGGTCGTGGGTTCGATCCCCACCCAGAATAAAACTTTGTGTTATGAGTATGATGGTTTATTCTGTGTCTTTGTGTAATTTATATATAATATGTGTAATATGTTTATCAGTTGGCTGATGGCAATAGTACAAGCTGTGCAGTTGCCGCCCAGCAGGAGGGATGGAACTGAGAAGAGCATCCAGGACATCATCACCTTGCTGTAGATTGATTCGGACGACGTGCCGGCTTTCGTGGCCAAAGAGGTGCGGAAACTGACCCCCGTCGTCAGTTTTGACCACGTCGACGTCACCCAGCTGTTGAAGGACATCGTGTTCCTGAAAACAAGCCTGGCCGAGGTACAGACCAAGCTGGATGTGACAGATAACACCATAGGTGCACTACGCGCCGAAGTAGTGTTATTACGCAACGCTGTTTCTGCAAGTCACCCGATGCAAAAAAGTAACTCTAAAGTGAACAGCTGTCGCGAGGCGCTAAATGCATCGGTCAGCAATTTACAGTCACCGCGTCAAGTTGCGTCACCGACTGTACAAGTTGACAACGATGCATCACGTGCCGACGCCGTACGTCTCTCGACTCTGGAAGAGGTCGAGACAAGCGTAAGTACGTCTGCTCATAGTCGTGCTCGCGGTTCAAACAGGGGAGGAGAAGAAGAGCGTGCTCGCAGTCCCTACTAAAGGGCAAATAGACGCCGAGGGCTTCATAAAAGTCGAAAAGAAGCAGAGGAAGCCCTCCAGCCGCAACCAGTGTGGTACCGGCGTGACGGGACCAACACGTACGACGCAGCTATATGTGTCTTGTCTGCATCGCGCCATAAAGACTGAGGAACTTGTGGAGTACCTCAGAATAAAGACCAAGTGGACCTTGAAGGTGGAGAAATAGGAGTCGCATCATAACATTAGTCGCATCAATAATTTTAAGTCGTTTTTGTTGCAAGTGCCCACGGAACATCTGTCCACCTTCATGAAGGAAGACCTTTGGACGAGGGTGTCGCATACCGACGATTTCGTGGCAGGTTACGCGACACCTCGCAACGAAATACGACGCCGTTACCGCCGTCTCGTGCTCAACTTTGGGTTTAGTTATATTGTCATTTTAATTACTTAATTATGTATTAGTCTATTAAGTTTTCTATTTATGTATTTTTAGGTGGCTAGTTAATTTAAAATTAACTTAGAATGGAGAATAGAAGCAAGTTAAGGAAACAAGTGGCGAGGGACCGCGTTTAATGACGGAATCTGAAGGAGGCCTGAATATGGGGATAGGACATGAATATGCCCTAAAAAGAAGGAAAGAATTTCATTATTTACTTTGTCACCAACGGTATTTGTTTCTATTGGGTTAATCAAGTTAATCATGTTGGGTGTCCCTCAGGGCACTATACTTGAACCAACACTAGTAGTAATGTAAATATTAAAAACCGGGTCAGTGTATGTCGAGCTACGCACAATTTAGGGTTCCGTAGCTACCGATCACAATAATTCGGTATAAAAAGCGGGTTTGCTGTTGTTTTTTATAAGTATAAGTATTTTTCAATGCAATTTGTACGAAAATTTTGTTACATCTCATATGGTCTGATGTTACTCATAAACTTATAAAGCCTACTTAGCTGTCATAGTTTTCTATTTTTTTTCATTATATGAACTACTACCTGATTTTTCCTATATTTCGAAAAACTGGCTGGCAGGGGGGGAGGGGGACACTTGACTTAACAAAAATTTGCACTTTAAGGTTAATATTTATTATTTAATTAAGCCTTAAAGTGCAAATTTTTGTTCATTGCCCCCAATTATTTTTTAAAGATACATCAGATAATGGGATAGGTAAGAAAAAAAACCTCATCCCTACTTTTCATGTAGCCTAAAAACATATTTTTAAGATTTTATTTAACCACTTTGTCGGCGTAAGTAATATGTAAGTATATTCATGCAAAATTACCAGTTTCTGGTACTAACAGTCTCGGAACTAAGCTGCGGATGGACGGACAGACATAGCGAAACTATAATGGTTCCGTTTTGCCATTTTGGCTACGGAACCCTAAAAACAAAACTCGACAGGTACACAGAAACATCTTACACGTGCCTAAATGTTTAGATTAGTACATGACGATGTTATTGATACGATATCATAACAAGATAATAGGGTCAAGTTTGAGACCTGATAAAATATTAAAAAAAAATATTTAATTCTGTTTTATGTGAGCTCATAGTTAATCATTTTATTTAATGAAGTAGTCGTATCAGAAAAATAGGTATGAAGCAAAAAATAATATAAAATATAGTGATTAATATATATGAGATTCTGAACTTAACGACAAAAAAAGTGGTAAAACATCCTAAATGGTTGATGTGAAAATGTATATAATCCTTTTACTAATTTCCCCTTTATTAATTAATGCAAAAATAGCAATAAATGTAACCATACATTCTATACATGGCGTAAAAGTCAAATACTCTGGCAGTGATGCTAAAATTATAACAAACAAAGAATTAGACCTTTTTAATATAACAGTGGAACGATTAAATAAGGGGATGAAAGTTGAATTGGGCAGAGTCCCAGACAGTATATTTTTGAAAGACCCTACAGATTATGGTAACACATTCGCTAGATATAAATGGGAGCCAGTAAAAAGAAGATTGAAAGTTCACAGTTATAAAATTATTGACATTATAAAGGAAGATGTACTTTTAAAAACACACGAGTATGTTAATAATTCAACTCAGAATGTAAAACTTAGAAGGAGTTTGCAGGAATCTGTTGAGAATACAGCGCATTCAATGTGGTTTGTGGAAGGGCTCCCGGAAGACGAGTTTTCTTATACCTTAGGCTTCAATTTTTCGTACGGATACTTTAAATATGATAATAATTGGAGACAAGATAAAGTACGTGGTTCGAGAATGCCTATTATTGCAACCGAAAAAAGAATTTTAATAATAAAGCCTTACCAAACCATTGTTACGAAATTAATCGCAACAAAAACAGTAGTGATCATAGAATTGGAGTACAAAGCTGAACTAGAGGGCGCGGCGATGGCAAATTATGAAGTGTTACATGGGATGTATCATTTTTGGGCCCCATCGATACGAGATATAATGAAGGCTGGTAAAATGCAAAATGAAATATTGACTCAGGAACAAATAGAGATCAAGTGCTATGTAAATCCAAGGTTGGTTATCCACGATAAGACAACCGGAGAGATAGTGGAACCAAAGAAAAGACGACCAATGATGAAAATTTTACGTAATAAAAACACGAAACGAATTTTGTACACAAGGTTTAAAAAGGAAGAGCATACAAATAACAACAATTTGACACCCTGAATGCAGTGTTTTATTAATCAGCTTCAAATAATTTGCTTTATACCGGCTCCACATGTTAGCGCCAACCGACGTTGGGACCCAACGCCACTCGTCCAATGTGTGGATATAGAATAACGCTCGTTACAACGTTTTGGCGCCAATGCTATTTTCTAGATCCTCATATATGCTCATCACCCACGGCCATAGTTAAATTTTAAAATTACATCATAAAACACTAAAAAGTCTACTAAGATATTCGAGTTTGAGTTCTTTTGTTTGTTATTTATCTGTTTTGATAAGTGCTCTGGTCCTAGTCGATATCCAGCATTGGAATTCTGTAACAGACGACGCAACCTTATCGAGTACAAATCGTTTAATTCGTCTTGACATGTATTTTAGTCCTAGATGGTATTATGTTGGAGCCGAGAGGTGACCATAGGAACTCTGTAATAAAATGAAACAACTTCATCAAGTTTGGCCTTGTTTGATTTGTCTTGACAAGTAAATACTCTGACTCTGAATGATATTTAAGGTTAAATGATGGAGCTGGAAGGCTATCGTTTAGATAAGTAAAATCAAATCGGTTTGGAAACAAATCTGAGACCGATTTATTAAAACCGAAAAATATGTGATATACTCACATCGAAATTATATTTACTTAATGGATGGACCATTAAGTAAATTAAAAATTTCAATGTGAGGACGTACCTTATGTACTTAGCTATCTTTACCTATAAGTAAATGTATGGTACCTTTACTTGTGAAACCGACCTTTACTTTTGACCGTAAGGTTTTTGAGACATTGTGCTTTATCTAAACTTAAATTAATAATAAACAATCACCACATCGTGATGTTCATTTTAGGCACAGCAGTTATAAATTAGTGTTTTGAAATTAGAGATACGAGTCAGGGTTGCTTTTTTTTGTTCATTGGGCATAAAAAAAGCGTGGTTTTAAGCAGTGCTAGATTAAGCAAGCGTGGGGTCCGAAGCAAAATTTACCACGGGGCTCTTGATCTGCTATGGGAATGCTATGCTCAAAATATTACGTTCAGGTTGAAGAGAACATCCTCGGATATGTTACTCCTACTAGGTATATGGTTAATCCGACACTGGTTTTAAGCTGATTTAATGTTATCTCTCTATTCCAAAACCAATATCGTAACCAACGTTACTTACTTTTATTTAATCATACATCTTCATCGGTTTTCCCCTTTACCGTGACAGGTAATCTCGGTTTTTTTGTGACGTGTTTTTTTTCTTTTATTCACAGAAAACATGTTTTAGGAAGTGGTTTCTTATCTGGAATTATAAAACGCAGGATATTAATATAATTATTGCCAAACGTGTCTGCCGGGGTCCGGGGTTACTTCTGAATTCAGATAGTAGATTATGTCCAAATATTTAATTTAATTTAGCCATTACAAGCCTGTATATAATGTATTTAACAGCGATTCGACTTACTCGAAGTAGTTTTTATGAGAATGAATAAAGGCGCCAGAGCTATTTAATGTGAAATATTGTCGATTCGTAGGTACTCGCAGTACTAACGGGCTTTTAATTTTTCGATTGAAGCTGGATTGTCATACGTTTTAGATTTTTTTCTTGCCAATTCCGACGGGTATTGGTTCGACTCCTGGGCTTGTGATAGGTTACAGAAATTAAATTATGGTCCTACATATAATTTTAGGATCTGGGATATCTGTTAGGTACCAAATTCCATTCAATATGGTTTAATAGATTGGATGAGGATGAGTAATATCTATACATGTAATAAAAATGTTATATTAAGGTCCTTATACGGAACTGGCTTACTAAGAGACTGACTTGACCATTTTTTGGGTTTTTTATGATTACGATGACAATCTACAATTCTAGTTTTTTCGAATTTTTAATTTATCAATCACTTTTACAGGTCATTGTGTTATTAATACGTGTAAGTACATTTTTTGTTAAATGCTATTAAATTATTATGCTGTTTTATCACAACAGTCTCTATACTTAATGAGATGAAGTATAGACATCATATTTAATATCTATTTCTTTAGATTGGGTTTAAAGATCTTTATTTGATTCTCTTTGATATTCTATTTAGTGTCCAGAAATGACAATAATTGGCAATTCTATATTTCTTCTTTTATTCTTTTCTTACAGGTATTTCTTCTCTGCAAGTTTTTCCTATTTAAGCTATGATACTTGAAACCCTATCCTTTCTCTCTAGCTATATCTGTAATTTTTTTTTACTACACTGCGCCGAAACCAAAAATAAAGGTTGTGTTTTTAGCAGTCTATGTTCTATGTTTCACTATTAAACGCAAACGCAAATATCTTTATTTCGTAAATCCAAAATAATGATTGTTTAAAAATATATAGCGTCTTAACCACTCATTCGATTTCATTTGATTGTCAATCGGTGCTTTATATTTTTTTTATTTGTAAATACTTGTGAATATTTGTGAATACTTTGTATCATCTATCAAATGAAAGGGCCTACAATACATTATTTTTTATTTTTGAAAGACAGCAACTGTGTCTTTTTTAAAAGTAAATTATACACTGCAATCAGACTATGGCATAATAATGTGTTCTGAAAATCGTGTCGTACCTATATATACCTATAAAATTTAGTAAAACTTTTGGTTTCGATGCTTATAATGATAAAAAACTGCCTTCCACGCGGACAGAGCGTTGGATATAAATGAGTTCATACTTCCACAAGAAATATATTACTTTAGAATACTATGAAGCAAAATTTCAAGTTAAGCACTATTGAACTTTGCAGTGTAGCAATGTCACTCCTGACAGGCGAGTAGTAGGCGCATTTAAAGTTAAGTGTGCAGAATTCAATCTGAGGTCGGTGAGGACGAGCTGAATATTGTTACAGATTAAACGAGGTAGGTACGAGCCAACGCAGTTTATCAAAACCACATATCTATTGTAGGTACAAACAAAATCCTTTTCACGAAAATTATTCTTAAATAAACAAAAACAAATAAAGTTTAACTCGTAAACAAAGCAATCAATGTTACGTTGTAACGAGCTGTTTGTGTTCTTGTCGCATGTGATGGAGATTATGGGAATACCCATAGTAATGTCGCCTATTAAAACATCAAGCCATAGCCAAGGTGTTAATACTATACCATTATCATCTTAACGTATTATGAATGGGCCCGTTTTTTTTTATTACTAGTATAACTGACATATTAATTGAGACGAATCGGTTAATTTGGATACAGATAACATGGCGTGGTTATAATTGCAACAAGTAAAGTAGGTAATAGAGAGTTCAGATTATTTAAAAACAAACATTGTAACAAACATACATTTTAATCGGTATAATGCCGTGTACACACCGGGCCAACGAACGCCAACGAATGGGGTTGTTGGTTCTGTGTGGACGGATTAGCAAACGCCAACGATCGATCGTTCGGCAACATCGACGGAACCGAACCAACGAACGCAGTGTGGCCGGTTGCTGAAATATATTATATTTGATACATAAAGTAAATAGATTTCTCGGTAGGTATCTATCAGTATTTCTTATTTTTTGCCTCTACAGGTTAGGACTAGATACCGATTTTTATATAGATTTGCCAATTTTTGATAAAATTCCCATTTTAGGATAATTTTATTAAAAATTATAAGTGGATAGGTACCTAATTATTCGTTTGTACTTGCAACTGTTTCAGTTTTGATTTGTTATAATATTTATGAAGTATAAAGTCTAAATACTGTCGAAACGTCGGGCAATAAAAGAGGTAGGAATTAAATATATTCACGCGATTAAGACCGGTAGTATAAAAATTCTTGCTATCCATATTTTTGCATACTAATATTATTAATGTGAAAGTAACCTTTCACGCTTAAACCACTAAACTGATTTACATAAAATTTGGTATGGAGATAGTTTAAGTCCCGGGGAAGGACATAAGATAGTTTTTATTGCGGTAACCGACATCCACCCGGGCGGAGTCACGGGCAAAAGCTAGTAATCTTATAAACAACATAATTAAATAATCTTCGTACTCTGCAAATGTATAAGTATTGATTAGTTGATTTGATAGTTGTTTTAGTTAAGTTTTAAATTTTATTTTAATTTGATACATAATAATACTAACATTTATTTTGTCATTTTTAATTTTTTAGTAAATGTACCGTTAATCCAACCAATTCCATATCGATTTTATATAATTAGTTTCATTAAAAGTTCTATTTTGATTTTTTATATGTAGAACATTTAATTACAAAATTTTTAAACCGCAATCTCTGACGCAATTAAACTCACTTTTTAATACTTTTCTATAATATTATCTGATTCCTATAAAACTTCACATTCCTACAAAACTACCACAGGCTATCCTGTAGCCCAGTGGTTCTCAAACTTTTTAAATGACGGAACCCTTTTGGGAAGCAAAATACTTGATGGAACCCTACAATAAAACAATTATTTTTATAAGTGTATTCTTTATTAGCATAATAAAAGTACAATGTATCAGTTACTAATTATTATTTACTTCACCACTTGGTAAGGACAATAATAGAAAACATTAAAAAAGAAAAAATCTAACTAGTGGGAGGTATGAAACTGTTTTTATTTTTCATCAATTGCTTGATATCAGGTTTGATGGAAGAAAGTTGGAGTCTCATATCAGCTTCGGCGTCCAGTCTATTGCGATATTTTGTTTTCGTGGCTGCGTAGGTAGAGAATCCTGTTTCGCACAAATATGTAGTTGGGAACGGGAGAAGAATATCCAGAGCCATTTGGCCAAGCATTGCATATTCATCTTGGATTCTGCACCAAAAATCATTAAGAGGCGTCGTTTTGAACAATGACTCCATACTTGTGTCTGATGACATTTCTAAAAGAGATTCATATATCTCATTTGACATGTTTTCAGGCTTTTCCAAGTTGGGTAAAAAAGGATTATGAATCCAGGAGTTCACTTTAATTTTTGTATTGTGTTCTTCGGGAAAATACTTTTCAAAAGATGCGCGCATCGAACTGAGATATTGGACCAATTCTTCAAACACATTATCTTCAAACATTTCTGAGTCGTTTTCGCTAACAAACTCACTGAGTAACGTAAAACTTTCTATTTCTTTCTTACCAATGCAAATGATCCAAAAATCTAATTTTCTTTTAAAAGCAGTTATTTTATTATAGGCCTGAAACACTGTTGTCTGTTTACCTTGCAACGATAAATTTAATTCGTTAAGTTTTTGAAAGATATCCGCCATAAAAGACAATCGGAACAACCAAGTTTTATCATACAAACGGTCCTTCAAATTAAAAGAAGTATCTGCTGAAAGAAACATTTGTAACTCGGCTCTAAGTTCAAATAGCCTTGTTAAAGTTTTTCCCCGAGACAGCCATCGCACTTCTGTATGGAGCAGCAGTGTTTTATGTTTGCTGCCATAATCTTCACACAATAATGAGAACAATCGGGATTGTAGTGGTCGTGATTTGATAAAATTAATTATTTTTACCGCTTCATCCATAACTAATTTTAGATTAGACGGCATTTGCTTCATAGCAAGTGCTTGTCTATGCAGAATACAATGACTGGAACTACAATTAGGCGCTTTATTTTTCATTCGTGACACTGCTCCTGCTGTTTTACCTGTCATCGCCTTGGCCCCATCTGTACAAATGTCAATGCAATTGTTCCAACTGAGATTATGTTCTTCAAAAAATATATTTATTTTATTAAAAATTTCTTCCCCGGTAGTGTTTGTAAGCAGCGATGAACACATAAGCATGTCTTCTTCAAAAGAACTTAATAACAATAACCAGCAGGATAGCCAAACCAGCGACATCAGTCGACTCGTCCATTTGCAAAGCGAATCGTGTATTTTGTAGACGTGTAACTAGTTCTTGTTTGACGTAGCTTGCCAGATCATGGATTCGTCGTGAAACAGTATCGTTTGATAGCGGAACAGTAGAAAGATGCTTTGCAGATTTTTCATCAAGCATACATTTTGTTATGTCTAATACACATGGTTTTATTAATTTCTCAGCGATAGTGTGCGCTTCACCTGCTTGTGCAATGCGATAGCTAACTAAATATGATGCCTCCGTGGCCTTTTCGTTGGTAGTTTGTGTTACATGCATCATATTTTTTTGACTTTCTAATAACTGATCTTTTTTGCGAACAAAAAATTCTTTATTCTTGTCTTTAGTCTCGGGGTGTACGGTTTCTAAATGTCGACGCAATTTGGCAGGTGCCATGGAACTATTAGGAAGCAGTTTACTACAGAGCATGCAGAGAGGTGAGCCGTTGGAATCAACAAATCCGAAACTGATATAAGATTCATCATACTTCCTTTTTTTCGTCTTTGAAACCGTCGAGCTTGACGTCGTGGCACTCGTGGCATCATCTTCTGGATCGGTGATTGCTAAATTCTCCGCGCGCATTGCTTTTGAACATTCAGCGTCATTAGAAGATGTTGTTGGAACACGTTTAACACCTTTAAGCCAACGTTCCATTCTTCTTTATTTATAATGTTACAAGTCAGGATAGTGGGGTTTAAATAATGCACAATCGTTACTGCGTATAAGAGACTAAATTTAGAACCTACAGGGAAGAAATGTATAAAACTGAGACAACAGAATACAGCAGGCAGTAAAACAATGAACACTAGTTTCTCGCTAGCGAGCTTGTAAGTAGGTAGTAACTTATCGCTCCGAACGCTAATCATCAACTGACGACGCCAACGCGCGATCGCCGCTTTTATACTTAGTCCTAGACTCGATCTCAAATATTCTCGAAAATACTCGAGTCGGCACCTTTGATAAACAAAAAGCAAAAATAAAAACAGAAATTTAAAAATAGCGTTGTAAACAATATCGACTTTATCCTTTGAAGTTAGAGACGAAAGTCGCTTGTTGACAACTATAGCGTCTAATTCAGAGGCGGCTTTTATCAAAGAGACTGAGCGCTTACAAGTATACTACCCGCTCGTTTTAGGTTTGCCGCTGGCGATAGGTATGAGTGTATGACGTTCGAAATTTTTTATTTAATTGTAACAATAAAAATTGTGTACGGTAGATATTTGGGTAAAACTATGACACATTATAAGTTTTGTTGTCACGTGGGGGAGGGTACGCGCATTCCACAGACCGGCAAACTTAGAGCGAACGCGTTGTACAAGTATAAAATTGTTGAGACCAAACTTATAAGATATTGTACCAGCTAATGTAACACAAGCTTATACAAATACAAATAAATAAATAAATAACATTCATAGCGTTTTGTCTCCGCGCGGCCGCGGAGTCCGCACAGCCGCGGAGCGACCAGAGAGAGGTGTTTTGATTTTTTTATTTCTAAATTCTTGCGGAACCCCGACAGAGGTATCACGGAACCCTAGGGTTCCGCGGAACACACTTAGAGTATAGCTGCTGTAGCCTATCTGGGAGAACAGTACTCAACCACATCACTATTGTAGTTTTTAAAATAGTACCATAAGCCTAGCATAATTATGAACATTGTGTAAACCTACAATCTCATTTAAGTACCTAAATAAATATTTATTATATTATTATTATTTATAAAACACCTTTTGGCTTATTTTAAAGTGTACCGACGGAGCCAACGCTGAATATACTTTGTTGGCGTTCGTTGGCCTGGTGTGTACGCGCATTATAATAAATATGACGACATAAACATTTATCGGTCCTTATGTACCTATATCTAATTAAATACCGCAAATGGTTAAATAATTATTCGACCAATAACCTATAAGTCTGTTTAAGAATATTTTAATTCTTTATAATAACCTTAGTTTCATGTTCTCCGTTTAAGGGGGCATAGAGACGGGTGCTTCTTCAGATGAAAACTCTGTATGACTTACATACTAATAGACTCCAATGTAATACTATAAGCAATTAATTTCAATTTGTAGTACCTAGATCTGTTCACCAACGTGGAGTGCGGGATTACCAATTCTTTCCACTAAGCTCATGCCGAACGAACTCTTCGAGTCAGCTTAATTTTAACATCTGATTGCATTGTATATCTTCAAATTTCACACAGCTATGTTTAGAAATCTGTGGAAAATATGATGGTTGTTGCATTTACTACTAACAAAAAAATGTAATTGTTTAAATTTACCTAATGTAATGACGTTTTTTCCCTAATAAAAAAAAAAACAAATAAATAAAAGTAAAATTACGCCGAGCGATTCATTTATTTTATATTTCCTTAAGTTGTAAAAATATATTTTCAATCATTGATGTACAAAGAATTATTAAAAACCTGAAAAACACAAATAGATACGATGGTATTGAAACAACGAACTTAAGGATGCGAAAACAGGATTCGGCTCTGTCAAAAAATTTAATAAGACTTAATTATTAGGTAGGAATTTAATTTAATCATATCGTATTTAATTTTACCTTATTTAATTTATAACGCTCTAATTTAATTATATATAATCTTAAAAAAAATAATTTAATTTTGTACGTCTTTATGGCAAAACATGATGTCACTAAAACAATTTCTGTAAACATCTCTATTCATCACTCATGTTTTAACAAAATAAAAATATCCTTATCTTTTATTTGTTTCATGGGTCATAGCTCCCCAAGAATATCGTCAAGGATTAAGTTTACAAAGGAGATGCTCACAACAGTACTAACACAGCGACCACAACAGAGCACCTGAATGGGATGAATTTGCACCGAACCAACACAGATATTATCAAATATCTCAACACGAAACCCTCCGTAAAGTCTCGGCTCAATTTGACACGAACGCCACGCCGCTTTACAATACGAGATTCGGAACGGAGATTTAAAATAAATAAATCTGTGGATTTCAGACGTTATTTTGTAGAGGTGTTATGAACTGTGTCGGTTCCGAAGTGTCCCGGGCCGGGAGGCACGATGCATTGTTTTGTTCTTTTGTTAGTTTTCCGTTTGAGATACCGTCTGTACTATTGGGATTGTCATAAAATAGAGAAGAATATTCCTGTTTTGATATCAATACATAAATAATATACACTTGTTGGTAACGATACATTCTGTTGTTCACATATTTTACACTCTACTACCGACACGCCTCGATAACACACATACGCAATTTACTAGTGACACATTTTTTGTTGAAGTGTTAAGACACAAATTTTGCGTGACGAATAAAAGCCATTCTTTTCTTCCTTTTGATGTATTAGAATTAATATTTTATATTTAATCATTTGTTACAAGTATTTTGGCCAATGTAAATGCATCTATTGTGTTTACATTTGTTGTAAGTAGATGCAACTAAAATCAGTCTTAGTGGGGACAATATAGTAGGAACTATATTGTCCCCATTAAGACTGATTTAAGTTTATCTCATGTTTCAACTTTTGATTATATAATTTGCATCAGTTCTTTAACATGGTCATTTAACATAGTCGCAGCACCTTACCCCCATATCAAGTTTATAAACATTCAAACATTTTAAAATTGGCAATTTGAAAAGAGTGGCCGCGAGTTTTTATTGCCAGGTTCTTTGTTCCGGCCTTACCTATTGTTTGCGAACTTGGCATTACGTGTTACATGTAAAATCCCGACGTATCACAAGTGTTGCTTTGTATTTTAAGTGAATAAAGAATTTTGAATTTATAATTTTAGAAAAATAAGTCAACTTTAACAACAAACTCAAAATTATAGTTTTAATAAATTTGATTTGATGGAACTTTTCTTGGAGAAGATTTTAAGAGTTGCTCATCCGAACATTTTATCGAATACCAAATTACAAACCTTCGTTTTGTACCTACATGAGAAACGTAAATATGGTGATTTTGATTAATGACATTCTTCAACGTTTAAATAAACACAAAAGCCTTATAGGAACCTAAATACGTTTATTCATTTTATATAAGGTTTATATCACCCAGAGTATTTTTTAATACTTTGAATGTCCAGTCTAAAACGGTTATAACTACGATTGATGGTAGGGAAATGCGTCTTACCGAATCGCATTTGAACGATGTTCAACGATTTTGTATCGAGTAAAACCTTTGGGCGGGTATCGATATAGCGATGATGGATAACCCTGCTTTTAAAAGTACTTATCCAATGGAGTCGTGAGCGCCTCCGTAGCATATCGAGAGATATATCTTGACATTCGATTCCGGTGGGTACTCGTATTTAAATTGAGTTAAAATCGATATGACCAGTATTGATTTCGATTATGACTCAATTTAAATACGAGTTATAGGGTTTTATCTGATTCTATTGTAGATAGGTAGCTATATTTCTACAGAGTGTGGCCTTCTTCACAAATATCGAAAATGTAACAATAGGTTCCTCTATTGTTAAATAAGTAATCAAGAATCCTCCGTCAGTCATCAAACATGAGTTAGATTTACTTAACATGGACGTAGTCAATTTGATTTCAGAAACTTGAGATTTTTCATAGGATTACCTTGGGCACAGATAATATAATACTATTGGGTAACGAAGAAAGTTTGTTTCATCTTGTAAAGGGACGATTTTACCAAACGGTACACGAAGAAAGCCACATACGAGTGTGTAACCTCTACGTGGAATGGCCTCTACGTAAAATAACCTCTACATAAATTAACCTCATTGCTAAATTTACGTTTACGCAAATTTACCACAACGCAAAACGAAAAGACAACGAAAAAAACCTCACTTATAGTCCAAGAGGGGAGCGCCAAAAAATGCAAGTACTTTATATAAGCTGATTTTTTGATATTACGTCACATAAGTGGAGTGAAGAAATACCCTTCCGTCAGTCAGCTGGATCCCTTAGCGTTTTTCGCAGAGGCAGTAAGTTTTTTTTTGAAGTCAAAACGTTTGGCGTTGTGCACTTTTTGGGTAATATCCCCCTCTCTTTCTACCGCGCGGCGAAAATGTATGCCTGCTCCTGCTGTTTCGTTTATGCGGCGCAGGGTGCTTGCGTTAGTGTGCGTGTAAGTGTTAAATTTTTAATGTAATATAAATTGTCATGTTTGTGTACCATAGCGCAATAGATGAATATTGTATACCACATACTCGATAGCACTTTTAATAAATGAAGCAATTCGTGCGAAATTATTCCCTAGCCATTCCAAAATATTAAAAAAAGCACAACGTTATTGTTCAAGTTTTCACTTCTGCCGGCACTCTCGGAGTGCAATCCGCTGTTTTTTTTTTAAATGAACTCGTATATAATATCGTGAAACTGTTTTTTAAAACTAGAATATTAATATTCTAGTTTTAAAGGTCCTATATTAATTCAAAAAAAGGTTTGCGTTCGTCAGTCATGCAAAATCTTGTAGCCAGGCGCCTTAGTCAGCCGTTAAAGTTGTATTCTTTAATCGTGCTCGATCTGCGCGTGCTATCTAATGCGTGATTTGAAATTTAGTATAACCGGTGAAGAATATCAAAATCACATTACCATCAGTCAGTCAGCATAACTCTGTAATAGATGCCGTCAGTAGCCGATAAAAGTCCTGCACGCCAAACGCTAAGGAATCCAGCTGACTGACGAAAGGGTATTTATTTACGCCACTCAAATAAATAAACTCCACTTAAGTGACGTAATATAAAAAAATGAGACAAGAATATGTTCTTGTTTATTTTTTTCGTACTCGGGTTTTAGATTTGAACTTTTTTAATTACTTAGGTAATTAAAAAGTTTAGTTTTTGCACAGATAATATAATACTAGTTTTCGAATTCAAATACCACTTGACCTCTATACTAAGTAGTATATATGTCAGTGTCAAATCCTGTATAAACGAATTTATTGACATATAAACCTAGTGAAAATGGTTCTTTTCATATTGATTCTTTCATAGCTAAGCATATTATATGTACCTACAGGACCAAAAGGAAGTTGTTTAATGTTTAAGATTCTAAAACATTTATTGATTGAATTGATTTACGAACTCAAATAAAGTGTTTATTCTTTGAAAGGAGTTGAAAATTGTTTTATCGAATAATTAATTTTCTTGTTTGCAGTATTGCAGTGGCGTAGCGTGGTCTTTTGCCGCCCGGGGCCGGCCGGAAATTTGCAGCCCTGCCTCTCCCCCTTATTTCTATTAACTATTTAAATTTTAAATCAAATATTTTATCGGTTTTCAATATTTTATTCAACAGATCCAATGTACAACTTATTAAAAGTCAAGATAGTGCTTCGGAAGGAGCCACAAGAAGTTTATCATTTAAAATGACAGAATTACTTACAAGACATAACTAACACTAGGTATAGTATATATGTCGCAGAATTATTAAATCGCTACATGGCCGCCATTAGGGCGTGGTATTGTTTGACGTTTACATTTGGAATTACGCTGGCAGTCAGTCTCATTCGGGAGGCCTAATCGAACAGTCGACACGAAGGCACCCCTCTGGTGGATTTGTTGCTAATTATAACCGTGTGTGCATAGTGTTAGCGCTGTGTCAGTGATCCAGTAGCATTTGTGTAATCGAAATGATTTAACCACTTGAACGTCAATGGGCACTGTAGTACCAGAAAAAAATATTGACACAAACGTCATGGGAACTACCGTGCCCACTTACGGTGCGTTCAAAAATATGCTTTAAATAAAGAATCCTTGGCTTTTTTTTTATGTGGCCGCCATTAGGGCGTGGTATTGTTTAACGTTTACATTTGAAATTACGCTGGCAGTCAGTCTCATTCGGGAGTCCTAATCGAACAGTCGACACGAAGGCACCCCTCTGGTGGATTTGTTGCTAATTATAACCGTGTGTGCATAGTGTTAGCGCTGTGTCAGTGATCCAGTAGCATTTGTGTAATCGAAATGATTTAACCACTTAAACGTCAATGGGCACTGTAGTACCAGAAAAAAATATTGACACAAACGTCATGGGAACTACCGTGCCCACTTACGGTGCGTTCAAAAATATGCTTTAAATAAAGAATCCTTGGCTTTATTTTATGTGGCCGCCATTAGGGCGTGGTATTGTTTGACGTTTACATTTGAAATTACGCTGGCAGTCAGTCTCATTCGGGAGTCCTAATCGAACAGTCGACACGAAGGCACCCCTCTGGTGGATTTGTTGCTAATTATAACCGTGTGTGCATAGTGTTAGCGTTGTGTCAGTGATCCAGTAGCATTTGTGTAATCGAAATGATCTAAGCAATGGACTTTACCTCGCTCGAGGTATCCGCGTGCCACATTATGATCGATTACCAAAATGTTAATTCGATTACTGTGCCTCTAGTAGCCCATATGGCCTCCCTGTCCGCGACATATACATATTCAATTACATACAATAAATAATAAAAAAGAATAAAAAAATCACGGCAGGTGCTTATAGCGATATATATATATGATACACGCGAGTGCATCAATAAACAAAAACAACTATGTATGTGTGCGTTAGACACGCTTGCAAAATGTAAACAGCTTGATTGCGTGTGTGACGTTCCCGAATCTGGCTACTAATATGTGGTCGACTTTTCTAGATCATGGAATTTTTGTATAAAAAGGCGGAGTTTGAAATACGATTTCAAAGAGTTAAACGTAAACAGTACTTATCTAACAATAATTTTAATATAAACTTTTTTAAAAAAATATATAAAAAATTATAAAACCCGTGGGATTTAAAGGGATTTGGATTTGATTTGTTCGCCGAAATAAATCAACGGGTGGCGACTTTGCGGGCCGAGGGTTCGGTGCCTCTGCCCGCACAGTTACGCACTTGGTGCGGTGAGGTCCACTGGGAAATTATGGCCCGGTATTGGGGCTCGCTGGAGGCTCTACAGGTAGGTCTACGAACTGTGGAGGCACCCGGCTAGTCCTGAAGAAGTGGGCGGAGCGGCAGCACCTGCACGGTCGCTAGGAGGGAATTGAATCCTGCCTGCCATCACTGCGACTGCGGTGAGGACTCAGCTCAGCACACCTTACTAGTATTGTCCAGCTTGGAGAGAAAGAGGGGGTGCGGGAAGGCAGGCACTGTCAAAGAGTTTTTGCTAATTGCGTGAAAATTTACTTATAAACCGAAATAGTTTATACTGATATAAAGTATGCATAATTTACAAATAGTAACTCTCACAATCTCTTGCTCTGATTTGGAATTATTAAAAAAATATATACAAAATTATGGCGCCACGTATGCCGCTCGGGGCCATTGGCCCCCCAAGCTACGCTAGTGCAATATTGTAAAACCTTCGAACAAACTTTGCTTATTGCTGTAACTATTGATCTAGTACTTTAATACTTTAAGACGAATCCATAGAAGTGTATGTACTTAGTAACATAGAAACTTCGAATTGTGGGTTACCTACATAAATTATTAATTATCCTCACCTACTTAAAACAAAAGTTAAGAAACTGGTACTTCGTAGTTATAACCTAATATCGGTTGCAGGCCTAAGCCATAGGCCGTCTTTGTGCTTCCTTGAAATAGTGATGTTTACACATGTGGAGGGCAAGGTGTTAAGTCCCTCCAACACAAAGGGAGAATCCTCCGACCAGGCGAGGTGATCATGCCTGGCGGCCCGCGGCCCAACGGTTAACGTTGGGAACTTGTATTTATAGTTAGCAGCTGTGAAAACTTCTATATCGCTATTCAGGATTTGACGCGAGCTGTCAAGTGTCATTTTATTTGGGTACCGCCACAGACATCACTGTGTTTCGGTTGAAGGGCACTGTAGCAAGTGTAATTACTGAGCAAATGAGACTTATGAACTAATATCTCCAATGAGGATCGCGGTGCGGTGACCTTTAAATCTTTGGCACTGATACTATTATGGGCTAGCGTGTAGTTTAAGAAAAACCCTTTTGGCTAGTGATCCAAAGCAAAAAAATATGTTTATGAAAACGTAGATCTACGCTAGTCTGATAGGAGCTACCGAAATCTGTGTACAAGTACATACTAGAGACAGCTTGTATTTGATATTTCCTAGCTCTCAATACAGCAGCTACAACTCCCAGATGAACTCGTGACTCACCAGCAGAAAATGTGTAAGTTAGTAGGTAAACCCACATCTGTTCCCCTTTAAGTTCCTTATTTAAAACCATGAAGCGCCTGACCTATATGTAAACTTCTACCTATACTGTAGCTGTGTCTGTACCAGGGATGTTGCAAATATTCTCATCCGCATCCGCAATTAAGGAGCTTCTGCATCGATCTGGACATCTGCATCCGCATCCGCAATAATTAATGCGAATTTTCATGCAGTTGCAGATGTTAAATGGTCAACATAAATCTATATTAATATTATAAAGCTGAAGAGTTTGTTCCGTTCCTATTGATCGTAGCGTGATATTATAGCCTATAGCCTTTCTCGATAAATGGGCTATCCACCAGAAAAATATTTTTTCAATTCGGACGCTTAGTTCCTGAGATTGCCGCGTTCAAACAAATAAACAATCCAGGTTTTTAATATTAGTATAGATTTCTATTGACACCACCAGCCGGGGTTCCTACTGAAAAATTGTTTAGAGGTGCGGGTTTAATTTATGAACCTCTACTTTATACTGCCTCTTGGAAAAAATCCCGGAAAATACGTAAAAATCTCATTTTGCATTGATACAGACAAAAACACATTAGAGAGCTCAAGTAAAATGTCAGAATAACGGGCATTCACGTGAGAAAGCTGCGGGCAATAAAATAAAATATAAAAAAAATAAGACTTTGGATGGAAGTTCTGGATGTTGTCGCATCCGTATTCGCAATTGCGCAGCTTCCTCATTATTTGATACGCATACGCATCCCCATCTCACCAGATACGAATGCGGACACATATTTTTTACGGCTTGCATCACGATGCAAGCCGTAAAAAATATGTGTCCGCATTCGTATCTAAGTATGCGAAAAAATCTACAACATCTGTACATTGAAGATGTAAAAAAAACTGGCCTAGATTCATAATTAAGGGTTTCCTAATACGCTTCGTTTCTTTCATATAGGTATGTCCGTTGTGTATTTATTTGTTAAAGATTGACGCAAAACTCTGAATAAATTATTGCAGTTTTAAAGGTCTAACTAAACTAATGTTATTACAACTTAAATATCTACTGCTTCACGTTTTATCAAAATCAAAAGATAACCTAATAATGTATAATGTAATCAATCTGTCTGTATCTACATACAGATTGATTCCCTTTTTACTCGCTGCGCCATACATAAGAGCAGAGGTCTCTAACTTTTAGCATAGCGGAACACCCATCAAATACCTTTTATTTTATAGAACCCCAAGTTCATGAGTAGTAGGGGTGAGGGGGTTGCAAATTAATACAATACATTTACCTGCTAAACGTCGAGTTATGATAGTTACTCGTTACTAGTCGAGAACTATCGAACTATCATAATTGGACACATTAAAATTATCCAAAGTCTACGCAGCCAATCACCCATTTTTTTATAAATTCTCTGCGGACTCAATAACCCAGGGGGGGGGGGGGGGGTCACAAATAACCGGCTGTCGGAGCCGTGGCCATTTGCTAGTAGGCATCTAAAATCGCTGTAATAATGACCAAATATTCATAAGTTTAAGGCGCTTCATAAGCATCGTGTGATGCTTATGAAACGCCTTAAATTTAAGAATATTTGGCACTGGAAATCTTATTAAAGTTGTGATTAATTTATTTCGGTCAACAATTTCATAAGGTTCTACGACAAAAGCCGATGTCGTCTTTGATGTAACAATTATAAGTATAATAGCTATTCATTGCGTTGTTCTGAAATTGAATGGGGAAGAGGATGAGAGAGATGAGAGGCTGAGATTGACAACGTCTAATTTACTGAAAGTCTCAGTCCTTTATTCGCTGCATTCACGAATAGATTGGAAGGTAGACTGTTAAAGAAGAACAAGCAAGAGCGTTTCAGCTACGGACATACACCTATCTATGCAGTAATCTATTTCAAATCTCATGATGCTATACACGATTATATTAGTTACAGCAGAGGTAAAGTGTTTTCTTTTTTGGCTAATTTCAATAGCGGATGCTATATGGCATAAGTATTGTAATCATATACGATTGTGTTTTATACATCTTATTAATTAGTTTATAATTAATAAAATCTCACGGTTTCACCCGCGTAGTTCCCGTTCCCGTGGGAATACAGGGATAAAAAATGCCTATATCACCCGGGGTTAGTTTAGCTTCACATCGATGACAGAATTTTTCAAATCCGTCCAGTAGTTTCGGAGCCTATTAAATACAAATAAACACTCAAATCTTTCCTCTTTATAATCTTTATATATTATATATAACGAGTAATGAAAAATATAGCGAAATTTCAGGTTGCTTGTATTTGGTAACATAAAATAACAATAATTCAAATGAATAAACAGGTGAACGCGTACGAACATCAGCACTGAGCACAGCAGTAGTAATATTAGTAGGTAAGTAATTTTCAAAGCCCTAGGTACTGTATAACATTTTTAAGAGTCACGGTAAATTTGAATGGATTTGAAACATATTTCGCAGCATCTCTTCAGTCACAAGTATTTGTAGGTATGTAAAGGTTAAAAATAGGTCGGCTTATAAGGAAAATTGTTAGAAGTATTTATTATGTAACAAATTACGATTCAATTTTCATTATGAACTTCCTATTGATAAATGTGTTGTTGTATTTACAGATTGTGATGGATGTTTATATACGCAGGTAGGACAGGTGTCTCCATTGTATACGGGTTCACAGTTTATTTTTTACGTAAATAATGATGTTGGGTTTCGTAAAGTCTCTTTATATTCACAATATGTCAGGCGTCTTTTACAAGTATTGTAAAGAACGCCTGACAATATGCGATGCGGAATATAGCTCTGTATTAATTCTTAGGCGTTTGATGTTATCATTTTGTTTCTATATTTCTATCAGAAGATTAATTGTGATTTACGTTTGGGATATTTATTTTGTGTCTCGTAATGTTTTGAATGATATTTGGGACTCACTTTTGGTCAGAAAGGGCGAGGAGGTAACATCGCCCGAAGTAAACTCATTATTATAAATTTATAATTACTTAGAAAGCTGAGCAAGATTTGCGACATCACAAAAAAGTTAAATTATACTTTCTTACTTTTTAAAGTGGCTCCAGTATCCATATTAAGTTATATACCTAATTATGGTTAGTTTTTAGGGTTCCGTATCCAAAGGCTAAAAACGGGACCCTACTATCTACCTACTAAGACTCCACTGTTCGTCACCAGGCTGTATGTCATGAACTGTGATAGCTAGATAGTTGAAATTTTCACAGATGATGTATTTATGTTGCCGCTATAACTAAAATATAAGTGAGGCTCCCATATAACTATCTTTTTTGTTTCCGTTTTTTGCTTGACATTATTTTTTGATCGACGACCTCTGTGGCGCAGTCGGAGTGTATCCGACTGCTATGCAAAAGAGGTTGTCGATCCCCACCCATGATAAAACTATGTCCTTCCCCGGACTCAAACTATCTTCATACCAAATTTCATCTAAATCGGTTTAGCTGTTTGAGCGTGAAAGCGTAACAGACAGATAGACAGACAAAGTTACTTTCACATTTATAATATTATTATACATGTATGTTTTTAGAAATATATAAGTATGTTTATCAGTTGTCTGGTTTCCATAGTAGAAGCTCTGCTAAGTTTGGGATCAGATAACGTTGTGTAAGTTATCCCAAGATATTATTATTATTATTATATAGTGTTTAATGTTGTATAGATAATGGTACGGAACCCTTCGTGCGCGAATGCAACTTGCACTTGGCCGGCCTTTCTCTATATTGTGGTCGTGGAAATTGAACACATCGCGTGTTTTTTCCAAAAAACAAGAAGTACCTACTCGATTTGATTGTTACATAGCTGCATAATAATCCTTAACATATTAAAATTCTGTCTTAATATCCATTAGACAGAAACTCTCTTACATACTAAACTCCATATATTTCCAATAAGTACGTAGTAACATAAGCTGAGTAAGAAAGCAAACAAACATCCACAGACATTCGAGCCGGAGTGTCAGTTTCCACTTAGGCAAGTCCGGCTCTGTCTGAGTGCTCATCGCTCGTCCATTCGCCTGTTAGTACGAGTACCAACATCATGTTTCAGCTCGCTGTTTTCCCTTCCTTTGCTTTGAAATATGTTTTGTTATTAGTTAAGTGTAAGCTTATGCATGAAAATAATAAAAAGCCGTAGATACAAATATCAGTAAGCTGAGTGTAGATTCTAGTCAAGAGATTAGCTGGGACCTTCAGCTCCTCTTTCTTACTTGAAAGAGCTATCAGCCTCATGAATAACCGCCCCTACCCCGTCGCTCAAGCGACTCACACTTGACCGATGTTGAGTCAAATTACCGTGCCCCCCAGAACATTATCCTGGATCCACGCCAACAAGTACCATCCAACGTGTATCGACCTACGATAGAACCCAATTACCTGTACTTAATAGTGTCCTTAATAAATTTATAACAAAACTATTATAACTAAAGACACGTTATTGCTCAGGTCCTTAGGAAAGTAGCGTGATGATATATAGTCTGTATATTAATCCGGACATAGGAAATTATGCTTCCAAAATTTTGATAGAATTTGTTCAGTAATTTTTGCGTCAACGCCGAACAAACAAACAAACAGACACGAATAAAACTAAGTATAGTTTTCGATTCAGAAATTCTTAATTGGTCGATCTAGGCTAGTTTTTAGGGTTCCGTAGCCGAAATATCAAAAACGGAACCCTTATAGTTTTATTCATTCATCATCTTTGGCATTTTACTGAAAGACTACTCAATTAATATTAATAAAATTTGTTGAAAAGGTATCTTGTAGTAGCCGCGACTTAGTGTGATAGCTAAATAATAAAAATAAATATTTTTAGGGGGGGCACTCCATACATGTTACAGAAGCTGTTTTTTTTCAGCAACCATCAACGTGTGACACATCATTCAACATGTCTTTTAAAAACATTTAAAGGTTTGTAACAAACTTTTTTGATTGAGTGAATATTTTTAGAAAAAATCCCTTGAAGAGTGACCAAAAAATATGAAAAAAATCATAGCGGTAGCGCTTAATAAATACCTTAAACTAAAATTGTTTCGGATATGATTGGATATACCGTCATTGAGTTATTGCCGAAATCTCTAAAAAAAATTCTACTCATATAATGCTTAACATACGCTCTTCTGCTGATGCAATTGTTCAAGGCTGCGGAACCCTACACTGAGCATGGTTCGACATACTGTTTCTTCTATCTTCTATCTTTAATGTACAGACATAGCTACTTTATATTTTATAGAATTTTATAAGCTACGGGTCTTAATCGCGTAAATATTTTAAATATTTGCAAACTACCCGTGACCACGGCAATACAGTCGAAACGTCGGGCAATAAACAAAGGTATTTAGCCTTCAAATAAAATATTTACGCGATTAAGACCCGTAGCATCTAAAATTCTATAATGTGTACAAATCTCGAAAGTTTACGAACATTACACTTTATACTTTTTTAATAGTATAGTTTGAACTATTAGCATTAAAGTTTGCAAGAGTCATGTTGAATTTAAAAAACCTAAGATTTTCTTTAAAGCTTTTGTTTGTAATTCAAAGCACGTTCATAGTTTATACCGCACGTAATGGGTACGAGGTATCGCCATTCGAGGTTCGATGTGTTATATTTTACAACTTTGTTGTATAAATAAATTGTGGTGCTGAAAAATGGATGGTTTAAATAAAGGCTTTACTGCGATCCGTGTTTTAGAATGCACAAAGTTGGTGGAGATATTTAGGGTTTTATTATTTCTCTTATCCCGGTTTTAATCAACCTTACTAGATTATCCGAATATTAGTTTATTTTTATTGTGCGAGCATGAGTTTTATTACGTGATTATTGACAGAAAAACTTTTATAAATCAATGACACGGGCACACCCAAAAAAGTGTCATATAGCAACGGTCACGTTATTGATTGGTTGCTAAGCAACAGCGAATGGCGATTGCAGCGACATAACATGCGATACAATTGGACCTAACATTATTGATTGGTTGCTAAGCAATGCGAATGGCGATATGTCATCAATCTTTTCTTATGACGTTATCACGTAAAATAATCGTCCGTAAACCGACTGTACAGACAACATTATTTTTTTCACAATTCTAGTGCACGTGAACTTCGCCGACGATCTATTTTAAGGCTGTTAAACATGCTGACACGACTAATGTATGTTGAGTTTTAGTTTTAGGTGGATCGATTAACTCGCTTCAGAAGTTCATCGATAGTCTATTTGGTTGTTTGTATTTTTAGTGTAGTACCCACGTATAGGGAGAGCAGTAGGAGGGTTGGGTGATTTCTCATCGAGTATTATATTCTACTAGCTTTTGCCCACGGCTCCGTCCGCGTTGATGTCGGGTATCGTGATAAAAACCATCCTATGTTTTCGCATTTATATGTTACAGCTCACGCTTCCCCAAAGTCTATCGGCAACAAAGGGATCTCTCTAGTATCCTAAAATAAAATACCAGCGCACGTCAAATAATGCCTTTTAAATACAATCTACGTTACTCGCTGATAATGTAGTTTTCTATTGGTGAAATATTTTTTAAAATCAGTTTAGAGGTTGAGGCGTGAAAGCGTAACAAACACACTCACTTTCGCATTTATAATATTAGTTAGGATTAAGATAGCTGGCGCCCGCAGCCTCGCACGCGTGATTGACTTTAGCCCGTAAATGGGTTGATTTTTGCTTTCAAACGCTGAAACTCAACTTTAAACCTGACGAAGTTACATACAAACTTGCATCCCCTATTTTACGTCGTTACGGGTTGATTTTCCAAAAACGATGAAACATGTGTTTTGTTTATTTTAAACCAAAAGGACAAATACGAAATTTCAAATATCTTACTTTAAAACTGACGAAGTTAAATAAAAACTTGCAACCCCTGTTTTAATCCCTTAGGGATTGATTTTTCAAAAACGCTGAATATCGTGTTTGATTATTTTATACCGATAAGCCAAATAAGAAATTTCACAAATCTGACTTTACTCTAGTATTTTGTATACGTTCTCAAAATTTCATGTTTCTACGATCAATGGTTTGGGCTGTGCGTTGATCCATCAGTCAGTCAGTCAGTCGGGACAAAAAAAAAAAAATATTACTAGCGTATGCCCGCGGCTTTGCCCGCGTTGATGCCAGATTGTTACAAAGCACTTGAGGTTTCTAATGTATGGTGTAGCTCACTATCAGTATTCGTATGCTTCAGGGTATTGCGAGGCATTGCGAGGTTCATGTCTCGCAATTTCTCTATCCACATTTAGATCGTTGTGGAAACCATTAAACTCTCTTTGACGGGAACATCCTGAGAATGGTTTATCACATCTGCAGGCTTTTCTAATAATGGAAAAAATGTGGTAGTAACGTATAAGTAGTTTATGTCACAGTATTGACTTCAGATACTCATGAGTGAGCTAAAGCTTCGCCCTTAGACTGGCCAATACACTCGCTATTGAACTGAGTCTCATAGATTGAAGTGATTTTGCGCGATCTAGCTAACCATTATTTCCCGAAATATTTTGATAATTCTTAGTCAAGTAATAGCCCCTTATATGATCTATCAATTTTTTTATTTTTTTTTAGTTTATTTATTTTCATTATTTCATAACATTTAGTATAAAATAGCAATCCAAAAACCACTAAAGGGTTTGTCCGGAATGCTTTACAATCTGCAGTTACAATTTGCTAAGCAACATAAAATACGAGACATATCTATGTACATAATACAAATTAGTTGGGTATTGAGATACATTAATACTATTAATAAGGTAGGTAGGTACAATGTTTACTACAACGGGCGACCAATGCATCATTGCTTCCAGTCCGAGCTCACCGTATAAGACCGGTTTTGTGCAAGGCATCTACAGGGTGTTTAAAAAATTGCAAGCTTTTATAAAGATCCGCGCAATGGTAGTCGTGTTATTTGCAAAATATTTAGAAGATAAAGTCATTTCACGTTACTGCTCAGGTCTTAAAGAAAATGGGGTGATGATATGTATCCTAAAATTTAATCCGGGCGTTACTGATTATACACACAAAATGTGAATAGAATCTGTTCAGTAATTTTTGCGCCAACCCCGAACATACATACAAAAGAGACACGAAAAAAAACAAAGCATAAATTTGAACTCAGAAACCATTACTTAGTCGATCTAGTTTAGTTTTCTTAATATCTTTAATGTACAGACATAACTACTTTACAATTTTCTAACAGTATAATAGGTAGGGGCAAAGTATTTTCGTATTTTGAATGTATTGTTAGCAGTCAAACCTCTCTAGTTGTATAAAATGTAACTAGCTAGTTTAATGGTTTTGAGATAAGACGAAAGTATCATCTAACAACATGTAAACATTCATTAAAAAAAAAAAACTATTTTTAAAAACTTACTAGGGGATCAACACTGAAATAATTACCATCCATCAACGGTACTTAAGTTGTCAGTTACTTGTTATGTCTTTGAGGTGTGTTGTCTGTGAGTTGAGTGTCTGTCAGTTGTTGTCCGTGAGATAAATCACACGATTTTCATTTCATTGTAAACTACAATAAAATGAAAATCGTCGAAAAAAAAAACAAAAACAAATGTTGTAAAATTCTTTGCTAACTCTTATATTTCAGAATTGGGTCTGGTAAGTAAAGCAATTTTGATTAATTTAGTGGTGATAATAGGTAGGGGCAAAAGTATTTTCGTATTTTAAATGTATTGTTAGTAATCAAACCTCTTTTGTTGTACCTACTGAATGTAACTGGCTGGTTAAAATACATTTTTTTAAAGAAAAAAAACAACAGTTCCCGCCATTTTTCAATTGTTTTTCAAGCAAGCAAAATGAACGTATTTGACGAAGAAATTCAGTACATTTTAACGTTTTACTACAAAAAAGGTAAAAATGCGACGAACGCCAGCTAATAAAATTTGTGCGGTTTAGGGACCTAATGCGGTATCAATAGGAAAAGCAACGCCAGTCCGCACTCATCTATAGCCACTCAGCAAAAATTGAGAGAGCTTGGTTGGGATGTGTTGATGCATCTTTCGTATAGCCCTGATCTTGCTCCATCAAATTTCTACCTGCTTCGATCACTTAAGAACTCTTTAGGAAGCATAAAGTTAACCTCAAAAGGACACTGTAAAAACTACCTGTCAGATTTTTTTGATCAAATATCTTAACATTTTCACAGCAATGGGATCACGGCACTACCCACAAGATGGCACAAGTCGTCGATCAAAACGGCATATACGTATGATAAATAAATAAAAAAAACATTTTTGTTCATTGTATGAAAAATACGAAAATACTTTTGCCCCGACCTTATAGATATAGACAATACCCCTTTGCAGTTCAGTTGAAGTTCCAGAAATCTGCCGATACCCATATCTATAGCTGTTAACGCATCACCGGCGACAAACGATTCACTTTTGTTTCTCTTGTATCATGTGCTTCCTGATTCAATTTTTGTACCTACTCTTTGTTGCGATCAAAATAAAATAAATTTCAAGGAAATACTGTTTTACGGGAAGAGAAAATATAGGTAAGTACCTAACAATATCGTTTGAGTAAACTGTTTTCCAATAAAGCGTAGAATATGTAGTTTCATTCCGAAACGTAGATATACTCGTAACTGGATCACAACGTCAACAAGCGGTTTAAAAACTGTAAAATAACATCAACATTTGGAGCATTTATTCTCACATCGCAGTTTGAAAAGAATATTTTTGGGTTGACCAGGGTACCCAAAAGTTAAGGTATTCATGCCTAACAACTAGGATTGCGGTGCTGTATAACCCGTTTTTTGAGAATGTTATACCCCACGCTTGCTGTTGGATACTTACTTCATTATTTAAAAAAATATAGTCAACGTGGCTGCGCAGGAAGTTGCAGGTTACAAATATGCTTTTATTTAGGCGTACCTAAATGCAAAATGATTATTTGTTTTTTTATGAGAGAGGGGTCGAAATGAGTAACTAAAAAACAGTAAAGTTTAAAACCCTCCTAATGACTTCATAAAGTGGCGGTAATATTGTCTTTATTGAATAAAACAGGGTACTAGGTTAAACTTGTTTATTTACTTCCATATAAAACGTTTTATAAGAGTTTTCTTTTTTATATTATAAGAAATGAGACTTTCTTAAAGAGAAAATTAAATATGTTTAGTTTATTTTACGTTGTGGCAGCTTTTAAATTGGATGTCTGTAAGCCTTTGTTACTAAAATATTATATTGAACTAAGTATTATTAATGGTGCGGCTATGTCCTAGAGTCTTAGTAAATGTCTGTTACTCTGTACTGTATTTTTATGTGTAAGTATTTATGCCCGGTATGTGTACTGTTATAAAATAAAAGATTAGATAGTATTAAAAATAATTGTAATGAAATAAAGAGAGCTAGGATAAATAAGTAGCTATAAAAAATAGTTGGAGTCACAGTCAAGTGGTATAAAAACAGGAATGTCCTTTAAGACTATTTAAAAATAACTACAATTGATCATAAGACTAGGATTCACAATTACCAATAAAAAGAGAGATTGGATTACAAATATTTAACAGTCTGATGTCTTCCTTCACTATTAATATGCACTAGGCACTTTCAATGGCGATGTCGCTATGCACTTCCAAAGGCAGGCGTTCGTGGCGATATAACTGCGGTGCGGGCAAATGTAGCGCAGTTATGCATGCAGCTAAGCAGATAGATGCAGCGTAGGTAATTATGCAACTATGGACTTAGTTGCAACGTAGATAGTTATGCATCTATGCAGTTAGGTGCAACGTAGTTAACTGTGCAGCCGATGCAGCGATGCAAAAATGCAGCGATGTGTTGCGGGACTGAACTTCTTGCTGTCTTATTAAAATATATATATTACGGGTCTTAATCGCGTGAATAATTTAAGGTTAAATACCTTGTTCAGTCTTCCCGTGACCACGGCCGTTGCAATACGGTCGAAACGTCGGGCAATAAACAAGGTATTTAACCTTAAATTATTCACGCGATTAAGACCCGTAATATATATATTTTAATAATGTGTACAAATCGCGAAAGTTTATCAACATTTCTTGCTGTCTTCTTTCAGGAATCTCCTGCTAAAGTGCCAAATTACCGATTATATATCCTATCCTATATATCCTATTTCAAATTTAGGTTTTACATACGTAAATTACACACAACCACCTTTAAAAAGGTAGAATAAATGTAATAAATAGTACAAACTTTTACAAAAATACAATGGACCTCTATACTAATCTGCCCTATTTTTACAAGAAAATATTTAGTGTTGACAGAATGACAATTAAATTAATAAACAAAGATTTTTAATTTCCAGGAAAAAAACAAATAACTATGACTAATGGAGTAATATAAAAACTGAAAATTGAATAAATATTGAGATGTATACCTACATGGAAAGTAAGCATTAACACTACAGTACATTGATTGACCTTGTGAGGACACTTATATTCCCCATATTTCTTTACGCGGCTGAAACGTGGACTTTGCGAGATGTGGAAAGACAGAAAGTGGACGCTTTAGAAATGTGGTGCTGGAGAAGAACGCTTGGGGTTTCATGGACCGAGTTTCGCACGAACGTCTCGATACTTCAAGAGCTCGGTATCAGGCAGCGTCTATTTTCGACAGTACAATCTCGCATCCTAACATTCTTCGGACATGTTTCTCGGCGTGACAACCTATCCATAGAACGCCTTGTCGTCCAAGGAAAGGTGGAAGGCACTAGACCGCGCGGAAGGTCACCCACGCGATGGACTGACCAGATCAAGTCAGCCGTTGGAGGTTCATTGAACGAGTGCAGCAGGATGACCTCTAGTAGGCAGCAATGACGAAACATCGTGAAGCGCATCACATCTGCCCCCTCCAATAATACTACAAGTTCATAGCGATCACGACCGTTCTGTCAAGAGCGTACCGGCTGAGAAGAAGACATTGACCAAAGCTTTTTACCCTAGAAATACATTATTTTAAATTGCTTGATGTTAGAAGTGGATATTAGTTTACTAAGACGTAAAGTTTTACTAAGTTACTTTAATTTCCACAGCAACTATCGCTTAGCAAAAGCAAAATGGTCCTATAATTATATCAACCCTTTAAAAGTAAAATGCAAGTTGTTCAAGTAAATTTGAATGGCTAATAGTGGCGTTGTTGGAAAGTTTCTTAGAAGCGAGTAACGCAGTCAAGTAGTTACTTGTCTTTAAAGTTTTACATGAAAAAAGTTTGATTGGTCCGTTTGGCCCCAGGGTCAGGCTGGCTGGGGTCCATTTAACAGAGTGGCCACATTTATTGGCCGCTCACGTCTTAGCAATGACGTCAAGATATAAGCGACAAGCGGTATACAAAATTATAGCAGTTAAATTTCCACTAATAGTTAGCAATGTTGAGGTTATAAACCTAGCTTATGGTTAGACATTGTCGTTTGCATAATTTATAAACATATTTTCTCTATCGTTATTTCTTTATTTTATTCTATCTGTAGCTGCAGATACCTAGATACGAATATTTCCTATGGTGAGTATTGAATATTGACTGCCTCGGTGGCGCGGTGGGAGTGTATCCGACTGCTACGCAAGAGGTCGTGGGTTCGATTCTCACACGGGACCACCACTTTGTGTTATCCATAAATTGTTGTTCCGAGTCTGGGTGTAATTTGTGTCTGTGACTTGTATGTTTGTAAAGTCCCCTGCGACACAGGGCTTGTACCCTGCGGGAGTCGTTCTTTATTAAAAAAAAAAAAAAAATCTAAAAATGGTTGCAAAATGAAAGCTTAATAACTATCTATCTATTAGAATTGCACATATTCGTATTATAATTTCTAAAGAAATCTACAAATAGGATCTGTAACTAATAGTGCGGCCGTTGAATCAACAATTACGGAGAAAAATTACACTACTTAGTTTACAAACGTAAATGATCTGCTTGTTCTGAGTCTGGGTGGATATGCAAAGTACCTAGCTACAGGGGATTAAAACCCTAGCGATTAAATTGCCTAAGCATTCATGCAACAACTGAGAGACGAATCAGCGTGATTTTTTGTATAGACGAAGTTCCTCTGCTAAAGGCAAACAAAGGCTTTTTTATGAATAAAAATGTACGGTTTCTACGCAAAATTCACCCGGTTGAGGCTAATCTAAATAGAGTTTTTAATAGGGGAGTACATAGCTTACGTAGTTGTAATATAAAAAACAAGTTGTACTACCTACAAAGTCGTATACTACGTACGTCAAGTTCTTGGGTGTTTTGACTTTTCGACTTTTCTGAGGGGGGTGGGGATTCAACCCTCAAAGTTCCCCCTGGCTACGCCCATAGTCAAGTTTAACATTAGCGCCTCAAAAGTAGTCGCGTCATCTTACGCCTTGCAACCGTTCTCACCGCTAACTCGCAGGCGGCATACAAATTCATCAGATACGTTTGTTACTAACTTTGTTCTCCTGATAGCTATAAATTGCGAAGGCGACGCCGCTGCTTTGCTCCAATCGGCCTGATTGAACGTCCATTTGACGGATGATGGGCCTGAGGTATGAGGTTATAAACCCAGGGTCATACGTGTTCGGGAAGAGAGAATGTGTATGAATGTTTGCGTAGTAGGTATCTAATGTATATTTGATTTTCCTGATCATATAGCTTGTGTGGTTAAAAGACTAAAATTAAGAATATAATTGTTGCTGCTATTGAAAAAATAATTGGCCATTTCCAATATTATTAAGCAATAGGTAAACGTCGGAACTCAATTTATTTAAAATTTGAAGGTATTATTTGTCATAGCTTAATATAACTTCTGTGAAACCTACCTACCCATTACGGTTTAAGGATACAGCGCTGTGACAAAAAAATGAATAGACGGACAGACGGCGAAGCAATAGGGTTCCTTTGGCACCCTTTGGGCTTGGATCCCTAAAAAATGATTGCCCGAAAAATCCTGTGACTACGTAACAGGAACTGACTTCAAAATTCAAAGGTGAAAAAATGAAATCAGAATAAAATATTACACTACTTTTTGCAATGTTACCAGTTTTATTAGAATTAAAGGATTTCAATCCTCCTCTCAAAGAGCCACCGATGAATTTGTACTTTACAAGCCTGAATAGTCAATCATACTCATCGGTACAATCGGTACCTTTTCAATTTCAACGATTCTGTGGAACTGACATGCGGCATTTTGAAGCCCCGTTGCGAGTTTCCA
Organism: Herminia tarsipennalis; assembly: GCA_945859575.2. NCBI lineage: Eukaryota > Metazoa > Arthropoda > Insecta > Lepidoptera > Erebidae > Herminia > Herminia tarsipennalis. The sequence goes on along the minus strand of OX243834.2, from coordinate 21,439,378 downwards.
CGCACTGCACTGCAATATAAATGTATTCATAGTCTGGCCGGAATAGATTTTAAAATGTATAAATAAATTGTGTTCGGGGTGGATTTTCAAATGCATTATAAAATGTTGGCTCTGAAATTTATAGTCAATATTTTGGACTACGTTATATATATTTATCGAAATATGAATATCTGATTTCTCTGGGGTTACTTTTCCTGCGAAACAAAGCTAATAAGGTCCGAGGCCTACTTTTTGTATTACAAAAATTTAACTGTCTACCTATTGACATTAATAGTGAAGGATCAACTCGAACTTCAATAAAAATGCGTACAATTACAAAGAAATAAACGGATTTATTTGAGCTATTCCAAACGACCGCACTGTTCAACACGCGAATACAATCTGTCTGCAATCTTTCTATCCCCTCTCCATGTCGGAGTGACATCCGCATGACAGATGTCAACGTCATGTGATGTCACTACCGACATTTACATTTTGAATGTCAACCGTCTAAATCAAATCTCAATAACGTTTTTAAGTAGTAACGAGTTAAACTCTGATAAAAATAGAATGAACAATATTAAATAACGGATTAGAATAATATTAAGTCTAACAATAGGATAGAAAAGAAAAGATAAAACAGAATAAAAAAACGCTTATTGTGATGGTGCCCTAATCTGTTGTTATGGTTGTCACAGTAATATAAGGGAGGAACGTAGTACCATCCTACCTATTACGGTTAAAGATATACAGCCCTGTGACAGTAGGATGGACGGACAGATGGACAGACATCGAAGTCTTACTATAGTTCGTAAAATATAGCTTGATACCTGTGACGTTTGTCAGAATGACATGTAATAGGTATGGGGACGTCTTTCGTATTTTATCGATATTTATATGGAATGAGTTTATTAAAAAAAATACATTTTAACGATATTGAAAGAAAGAAAAAAGGAAATGAAAGATGAATTTGAAGGTATTTAAAAGTTTAATTGTCAAATGGTGTACAGCCGAGATCAACTTCCAAGTCGAATTCTGATTCATCACTGGAGCAGTCCTGTAGATTAATAATTAATTCTTGATCGCATATGTTGTCAAATTGAATATCGCGCTCCCAATCTTTTTGAATCACATTTTTTGTCTTCTCAACTACCTTTTTCCAATCATCAGCATTTACATGTACACAAGCTTCATGTAGTAATGTCAACATTTTGTTCGCTGTGAAAGGCGGTGCTACATTATGTCTGGCAGCGTAACCTAGAAAAAAAAGGTATTCGATCAAACAAAAAACCTACTACATTCTTTGTAAGCTTTTTATATATGTTTTTTTAGATTATACGAACCTTTGACTTGAGCCCAGATTAGTTCTATTGCATTGTAATGGCAATGATATGGTGGTAAACGGATGACGGTGTGGCCCATTTCCTTTGCAATTTCGTCTATAATATATCTTGGAGTGGGGGGCTTATGAATGCTTACTAATCTTAGCAATTCTTTCTTGAGCATGCTGTTGTCGGCTTTTACTCCTTTGTTTTGCAGCCAAGTAATAATTTCAATTTTACGATTGCTTGTCGTAGGCGCCTTATCTTTTTGTACTGAATGATACGGAGCGTTGTCCATCAGAATAAAATGTGGTTCACTCAAATTATTTAGAAGAGTTAGAAACCACTCCTTAAATTTTGTAAAATACATTTCTTCATGGTACTCTGTTGTTTTTACTGATTTAAACGCCAGTAAACAATTGGGCACAAAACCAGACGATGTCCCCGCATGAGTAATTATTAATCTTTGTCCTTTGCCTTCGGGCACCTTGGTGGTAGACTCCGCTTTATCGTCTGTCCACGATCTTGAAACAGTGTGGTTTGCGTTGAGCCATGTTTCATCAAGAAAAACCACTTTATTCCAATCTGTTATATTTTTGACTTTGCGCAAAAAGTCAATTCGGGTCAAAGCAATGTCTGTTCGATCCATTAAAATTTTTCTTTTATCGCTTTTCTTATAAGCAAAGCCGATTTTTTTTCAATATTTTGGACAACGATGGTGGACTTCCTTTAAATAAATCCGCGTCTTTAAGCGAAACGGATACTTTTTTTAACGTGGGAAATTCACTACGTGCGTAATACGCATATATATGATTTCGAATTGCGGCAGCATCAAAGTCGTCAATTTCGGTGACTGGCGAAACTCTTCCTTTTTTTATTAGGAGTCGATAATATTTTACCTCCCTCATCTTCGGCCACCATCTCCTTTGACGATTCTCCATACTTTTCTTTGCTAATTCGAGACACTGTAGCTCGTCCGATACCAAGAGCGTCAGCAACTCTATTGCACACTTGCTCCAACGGTAGTAGCGGTCCGCCATTTTGATTCTCGCGCTCAAAATACTCACGCAAACGAATCACAAACTCGCGACTTTCGCTATTCAAAACAGTTTTTTTTTGTTCTTTTCGGCATTGTGGTGCTAAAAAAAACAAATAACTAGAAATAACAACAAAACTTAACAAAGCAACAGTAATAACGACAAAACAATATTAATCACGTAGCGGTAGCGTATACAAGGCGTGGGCACTCGTACTGACTCAAAAAAGATGGCGCCCGCTTGATCGCTGCATGCGAAAGCAGTAGGTATTGCAAGACTAAAAAAATACGAATTCGTTGTGAAAAAACGATTAGATATAATCATTAATACAATTTATATTAATGAAATTGTCATACATTTATTTTATCGATATTCGCTGGCCAGTCGATTACACATCCCTACCAGGCTGCGAAAAGAGTTTACGAAGTAAGCTAACAAAAAAATATAAATAATAAAATATAATAAATATTTTAAATTACCTTTGTTTATACTAGTATCTCCTTGATAACAAGTTCTATTTGAAAAAAGTGTTCTAGATTTCTATACAAATGTCTTATTAATATTTAAAAAATTAAAACTTTTCCAACAACAAATTTATTGTAGCAGTCTTTTAAACGTAGTCTCTAAAGTCACAGGTATCAAGCTATATTTTACGAACTATAATTGTGTTCGGTAGTACACTCTTTTGGTTCGGAACCCTAAAACGGATTCATGAGTTTTGGTATTTTTACGGCTTGTAAACTATTTTAGTACCTACTTATTTCTATTAGGTACCTACCTACATCAATAATTTTCCTTTGCCAAAAATAAATACAAAAGTTAATGAAACAATGGCGTTTCTAACATACAAAGGCCAAAAATATCTCGTTTCATTGTCATAAAACCTTCAACATATAGCTTGTAACACAATACCAAGACAATTGGAGCAGATTACGAACTCCTATTTACAACAGATGTTTATGTAATATGCTAGGCTACTTTATTTTTATGTGTTATCTCGTATTGGCTAGTCGAGTCTAGTGCCAATAAAGACTTCAATAAGGAATATGGTCTAGTGCCTCCGGACGCTGGGCATTCGGTCCTCGCCAGAAACATAAACAAGATTTTATTCAGTGTATGTGTTGTTTCACAATGGAAATATACGGCACTATATTGCGCATACTGCTCTTAGTAAGTAGGTATAAGTTTTATATTTTTATTATATTTTAATTTATTTGGGAAAACAAACAATTGTACATTTAGCCTTAATTCAAATTCTAATTAACAAATTAAATCTATGAACAATCCACAGCGTTTCCACGTATTACAATTAGAGTACAGTGAGTATACATTAACGCTAACTAATATAATTTAGATTTAAGGATACTAATTACAGTGCTTTTAAATAAATCAAAAAATAAAACATGGCTATCTGTTTCCAAATTAAGCAACTGATAAATCTATACTAATATTATAAAACTGAAGAGTTTGTTTGAACGCGATAATATCAGGAACTACTGGTCCGCATTAAAAATTATTCCCACAGCTCAGGCGCCGCACTGTCGCGCGTCTCCGTACCGCGCCGTGTAGTTCAGCTCTAAGTACTTCCAAGTTTTGAAAAGTGGCATAAACCGGCGTTACATTGCGACTGCCTCTGTGGCGCGGTGGGAGTGTATCCGACTGCTACGCAAGAGGTCGTGGGTTCGATCCCCACCCAGGATAAAACTTTGTGTGATGAGCACGATGGTTTATTCTGTGTCTGGGTGTTATTTATCTATAATATGTATGTATTTAGAAATTTATAAGTATGTTTATCAGTTGTCTGGTTTCCATAGTACAAGCTCTGCTTAGTTTGGGATCAGGTAGCGTTGTGTGAGTTGTCCCAAGATATTATTATTATGTATGTCGTTTCCATATCACGGGACTATGGAGTCCCGGTCATTTAGGAGGCGTGCGTGGGGCCGAAGCCAACACGTAGAGGAGACCCGTTAGACACTTTAATCTAAAGGCTATGTGACACAAACCGGCGAATATCGCCGTATACACCATATAAATGTACTCAACGACATTCCCCGGTTAGTGTAAAAACTATTGTCAAAAAGTGGTAGCTAAGAAACTGGGTTATGGAGGTGATGTGTTAGTGGAATGGTTAGCTGGTACTATTGAAGGACTATGGCGCCTGCCCTGCAAACACATGGTAAAAACACACGGACAAATGGGCAGGCGGTGAGTCGCCACTCACTAGATGGGCCCCCTTCTGGCCGCCACAGGCATACAGCCAGACAGGCGACAGGGAGCAACATGGGTGTGAGCAGCTTGGGGTGTAGAGCGGTGCGGCGCCGGTTTCACCATCACGAAGAAGGCCCGTGAGCGGGTTTCCCCGTAGTTATGCCCTTGAAAATGACACTTCCACCCCCGAGCATACAAGCTCTGGCGACCTCCCTCTGGCCGACCGATTAAGACAAGACAGAGTTGAGAGTCCTGCGGGCGCTCTTGGTTCCACTCCCGCCGGCCAGTGAAGGCAAGCGGGAGACTAGGCCCTGACCGACTCTCTGAGGCATCGGGACCGCAGTGTCGCCACGCACATTCAGCTCGCCACAAAGCTGCCCTGCGGTTTGTGTACTCTTATTTTTTTTCTCACCTGCCTCATCGTGTGGGGTGTCGTTGGGTAGGTCTATTGAAAATATTTCAGAGTTTTGAAGACCATTTTTCGATTTAGGGATTTGTTTGTGAAATATTAAGGCTTAAATTGATTTTTTTTGTTAGAGTCAAGTGTCCTCTCCCCCCCCTACCAGCTAAATAGTTGTTTATGGAGATATGAAAAAAAATCGGGGTAGTAGTTTTGATAATGAAATTAAAAGGAAAACTACCACAGCTAAGTAGGCTCTATACTAGGGGTGATCAAAAAGTAATGATAAACGGATATTTCTAGTAATAACAAAATTCTAAAAAAATATATTCTTTCAACTCCCTAATCCTTCACAACTTCCCTGACAAAAAATGGTATAAATAGGACGTCATTTTTAAAATATACATTTATTTGAATACTAGCAGTCGGAGTGATAACATCAAAATGGAGAAACATGAAGTGCGAAGCGTCATCAAATACCTGTGCTTGAAAAAAATGTCCACCAAAGACATTCATACTGACTTGGTGGAAACATTGGGGGACTCTGCTCCTCCATATTCTACAACTGCACGCTGGTGCAAGGAGTTTAAGATGGGAAGAACATCCACGGAAGCCCAATAACGCGAAGGCCGTCCATCCTCCTCCCTCACTGAAGAAAACGTCAAAAAAGTTCAAGATCTGGTTTTGGCAGACCGAAGAGTGACCATTCGTCTTTTAGCTGAGAACACAGGCATTTCATTTGGTAGCATTCAAAGGATCCTAACTACCGAGATGAACATGAGAAAGGTCTCTGCACGTTGGGTCCCGAGAATGTTAACCGACGAACAAAAGACGAAACGATTCGACATTTCAAGGATCAATCTTGAAATGTTCCAGGCGGATCAAGATATTTTTTGGCTCGATTTGTGACTATGGATGAAACGTGGATTCATCATTTTGATCCCGAAACCAAACAACAGTCAATGACATGGAAAAGGCCATCTTCACCGACTCCCAAGAAATTCAAAGTTTCAAGCTCTGCCGGCAAGGTTATGGCGTCTGTTTTCTGGGATGCTGAGGGAATAATTATGGTTGAATACCTTGATAAGGGAGCTACCATAACAGGCTCCTACTATGCTGACCAAATCAAAAGATTGCGAGAGGCCATCAAAGAAAAAAGACGGGGTAAACTGCGCGCAAAAGTTCTGCTCCATCAAGACAATGCATCTGCACACAAAGCTGAAGTTGCGATGGCTGCCATTCAAGAAGCTGGCTATCAGCTGCTTGAACACCCACCCTATTCTCCAGATCTAGCCCCCAGCGACTTTTATTTGTTTCCTCGGCTCAAGGAACATCTTCAAGAAATTTGAGGATAATGGCGAAGTGATGGCCGCTGTAGAGGCATTTTGGGAGAGTCAAGATAAAGATTTTTTTTTGAAGGGTATCGTTGGTTTAGAAAAGAGATGGACTAAATGTATTGACCTATTAGGAGACTATGTAGACAAATAAATTTTATTTTTAAGTATAAAGTTATTTTAATGTTCCCATTCTCATTACTTTTGGATCACCCTCGTAAGTTTACGAGTAACAGCAGACCAATTAAGAAGTAACACAATTTTCTTACAATTTCCATTGAAGTTGACAACTCAGCAACGCTTTTAACAAAATGTTAAAAGCGTTGCTGAGTTGAGTATGAAACAAAACCCCAAAAACAACAGAAAACCTATTTTTTATATCGCATTATTTTGCTGGGCAGCTACGGAATCCTACATTGTGGAGGCAGATCGCTAGATCATATATATGAATATCTACTAAATTTTGATACAGCATCTGAGAAAATAAAATAAATTTAACAAAATGTTTAAGAGTGTAATATTAATTACTTATAATTCCTAAGAACATGACTCTATTACATCTTTACACAAGAATGAAGTTGTTAAATACAAACATTTGTGCGGTTGTACTTCAACAGCGAGTTTGAAGCAATTAGGTGTAACCACAATCTATCCGTATTAAACAGTGTTTATGTTGGCTGAAAATCTTCAGCTATAAAGAAACTTCCTAGCCAGTATCATGTCGGTATGCGAGAAAAATTGAATTACCGAAGCGAATTTACTCCACACAGAGTTTAATTAAGTTAAAAATGTTAAAAGTTACACTTGGTGACTCCTAGACTACAGTTTGTTCAAATTCTGTGTCGCTTTCGATGTTAACTTGTGGGTATACTGCAAATTAGTTTGAGACTGAACCCTGTGATTGTGGTCTTTTGTAAGAAAGGGAGCGGTTGATCATTGGCTTAATTATTCTTTAGGCGAAATTACGTTATAATTTCGGGAGTTAGTTTGAACTACTTAGTTTTGAAGATACCCTTCTCAGACTTGTTATAAATTCTGAAATTGTTTGAAGTTCTCTCTCAGTCTTTGACCACCCGGTATGTATTATACGTGGGACACTCAAAAAGTTATGAGAAACTAAAAAACTAACACACAAAAATAAAATATTTTATTTAAATCTTTTTATTTATTAATTATTTCAAAGAACTCTTCACCAGTCTATATACAAAGTTTCATGCGTCTGAACCAATTTTCGAAACATTTTTTCCAGTCCGCCGCAGACATCTCTTCCACGGCCTTCTCGAACGCTGCTAGCGCGTCTTCCGGCGATGAAAACTGTATTCCTTACAGCTGTTGTTTTTATTTAAGGAATAAAAATAAGTCACACGGTGCCCGATCAGGACTGTAAGGAGGGTAACCCAAGACTCTGGCTGGTGTGGTGTCTAGGAAGTCCCTCGTTCTGAGCGCTGAGCGCATTGTCACGGTGAAGCAGTACCCCACGGAGCCCGGTGTTCGGTCGCTTGTTGCTCATTGCAGACAAAACTTCTGGTAAGTATTTTGTGGTATACCATTGGGCGTTAATGCTGCTTAGTCTCGTAATGGAACTGAAACCAGATACCCCGACAAAGTGAAGAAACTAGCGATCAAAATTTTCTCTGCGCTTCTCGATCGCTAACTTTCGTAGGCTTTGATTCATTTTGAAACAACCAAACTGTTGACTGACGCTTTGCTTCTGTATTGTATTGATAAATCCAGGCATCATCATTTGTCACAATGTCGTAAACGCGCCGAGACGAGCCTGCTTCACTCCACACTGGCCTGTTTCTGAGCTTCGGTGAGGTTGTGCGGCACCCAGCATGAAACTATCCTCCCCATGTGAAGGTGCTCGTCGAGAATCTTGTGAACACTTCCCGAACTAATCTGCAGCGTATGCTGAATCTCCTCGAATGTAATTCACCTGTTTACTTAACATTATTTTTTTTCTGCCAGCACACTTTCCTCCGTGACAGCCGTCGTAGGACGCCCACTCTATTGTTCAATCCCCCAAAGTAAGGCGACCGCGCTTGAATTCGCTTTGCCTAGATGGTAGATGGTTGCTTTTGAAGGTCCTTCATCCATAAAAGCTATTTAAAGTCGAACAAATGAGTCATCAGGTTTTAGGCCACATTTAAAATCATAGAAAATCATCGTAGAGAAATGTTATCGATGCAGATCTATTTTTAAATGAGACACGATAATTTAATTTGGCTCTCGAAAAAATATGAAATCGAAAAAATCTCGGAATCGAAAATCGAACAATGGTATTTTTACATTTAAATACCGATTTTTTTTCAAAATTATAACAAGTGGCCAGTGACTTATACAAAAAACTTTTTCTCAAAACTTTCTGAGTGGCCTGGTATTCAAAATAAAAAAAAAAACCTTTGCAGTACTTAAGCTAATTAATGAAGTAGTTCTAAAACCTATTTTGCTAAACTAGGGCGCTAATAGTAACATCTTCTATACAAATAAATAACATTGGAGTGTCTATATATATATATATATATATTTAATTAGCAAAATGAAAATTTACAATGTTAATAAATACAAGCTAGCTTGTATTTTTTAACATTGTAAATTTTCATTTGATCATAACCCTACGAACGAACTATATACTCGTACATACTATTAACATTATCTACAACTTACCTAGTAAACTCCAAAAAAAAAGAGTTAGGCGTCGAAGAATTCCTCCCCATCGATGTGCGAAGGCTGGTAGCATTGCCACGTTGTATGGCAATGCTTATTCTCTGTGCAAAGAAAAAGCCAGCCTTCTGGTCACGAGATGCACTGACAAGACGCTGGGAAATGTCTTTGAATAAGAGGCGAACACTTGGACCCCATGGCCCTAGCGTCTCAACCCCAAACGGCTCAAATATGTAATCTCCGACTAGATTACTATATTTGCGCCGTTTGAGAGTCTCCGCAGATGCAGCAGCAGCGCAGGCAAAGCTCGCAGTGTTTGTGCAAAAGTGTGTAGCAAAGACATATCGTCCGGCCTCTTGCCATCGCTGCGTGCCAAACCATTAGGTTTAGCAACAGCTAGCACACCAGAGCCCGACGGATGATGTCATTAAGGCTAGCGTGTCGTGATATGCGGCCTGCGCTCCTGCTGCATGATAGACCATGATGCCCAAGGCTGCCTACGGCTTCTCCACAGTGGCATCGATGAGGAGAGACACATAGGGCACCTAAACGCAAGCAGGCAGCAATGCGGAATGTGGTGTCGCCCAACATAGTGCCTATGTTGGACGATGGAAGAGCCTGAAGCCAAACACCTGATTCCCATTCACCCACAGCCAGCAGGCGAGATCGCTCTGAAAGATTTGATGTAGTATTTAAAAGGTATTCTCTTACTGAACTGCAGAGCGGGCCATACCACTGTCCCTGGGCGAAGGGGTTGGTGGGCAAATCAACGTTTGGGCAAGCCATTTTCCAAGCGTTCAAGGCCTCAGACTTGCACCGGACTTCAGAACTAACCAGAGTAGGTTCTAAAATTTTCCTGGTTAACTCCTCAGTGCTGTGAAGTGAGGACAAGAACGCCGGTAAACTAACATCAGAAATTTTGCGAATGCCGAGGCCACCAAAGCGAACGGGTAACAACGCTTGAAGCCACGCTCGGTCGTTCAATGCCACATTCCAAATTTTACACAGGGTTTTAAGAATAATTTGTCTAGTTTACCTAAAAGCTCAGGATGTTTCCAAAATTGAGTAGATCTGAGTACGTATGTGAATTTAGGAACAAAAAGACAATGTCGAACGATTGCAAAAGCCGAATGTGTTATATACTAATTTTGAAGGGTGCCTGTAACACTGCCAGAGATATTTATACATTTTCGGGGTTTCTAATTTTACTTGTGCGAAGAAGGTATCCCGGTTGACGGAATTAAAGGCGTTTTTCACGTCAACCTTCAAAAGGACTTCTGCCTTACCCGAGCCAAGGTAGGTGGACATGGTATGTATGGCAGCCTCACAGCCTCCTCGCGAACCAAAGCCTAATTGAAGTGGCTGGAATTTGCTCGATAATAAGTCTCTATAAAACGTACAACACATTTTGGCTGCCATACGCCGGTACGTACACCCAACGGCGATTGGGCGAATGCCACCATCACTTTTCCGCAGGGCGTATAAATTGGCGCCATATAAGATATCGATGATGCCATCGTCCACATCGCCGGAGAGCATGAGGTTTATCAAAGCCGTCAACTCCTTTAGGAGAGCATTACAGGCTTCTCCGGCACCTAAGCCCAATAGGTCTTTATATAAATGTTGAGATGTTAAGCCACCTACTCCTTCAGCAGAGCCACTCCGAAAGGAGCCGACGGCTGTCAATACGTCCTTAGTAGTGACGCATATGCATTCCGCATCAGAGTCAGGCGGCTCGGAGAAGCAAAGACCATCCCTTGGCGCTAGATGCTTGCTCTGCAGACCCGCGAGCGTTTCTGCAGAACAAGGCGCCACAACGTCGCTGCTAAATAAAAGCCTAGAGGCTCCCCTTATGTCACCTTCGCTTAGCTTTGTTTCTACGTAATAAAATTTGGATTTTTATGAAAAGCTATCGAAACAGGTTCAGAAATGTTGGCTGGACTATTGCAATTTTCTTTAATTTGAGTTGTAAGAGTTTTTTTTGGTTATTATTTACATGCAGAATTCGGTAAGGGAAAGTCAGTAGTTGTTCCCAAGCCCTTTGAGAATTCTCCCGTAGAACAAGACCTATGCAGTGGGCCAGATTTCGAGCCACTGAAGGTCTCGCACCACGGGGAACTCTCTTTAAAACCGGAACTGTTTTTTTGTATTTTGATAAGTTTTGCAAAAAAAGAATTTGGGGGGCTTGGTGGTTCCGTAAATAGCAATGTTGTACTTGGAAGCACATTTTGGGGTTTGTGGACTTTACCAAAATGTACTTTCAAGCCCCGATCGCCTACACGTAACCGGGCTTGGCACAGTTAGGACAACGCACTAGGGACGTGGAAGGTTTGTAATATAAACTGTCTGTTTGTAATGTAAACTGTCGACTTTCACTGTAAGATAGCTGATGATATAAGAAGTAACTTAGGCTACTAAATATCACGCTAATGTGTATAAGGAGTGAGCAGCATTGCAACTACACGCGGACAAAGTCACGGGTACCTACAGCTAGTAAAAAAAGATATAATCTACGTATTTTTTATTACTGCGATACTGTTCGTTAAAATTACTTTCTTAATTTTTTGACGTGATAACGTCTTATAAATCGATGACTGGGTGCACGCATGAAAAAGTGTCATGGTCCGTCACGTTCTGCATGCTGATAGGCTAAGTGTCACGGTCCGTATCGTTCCGCCTGCTGATAGGCTGAAATATTGTGGCCGTCGCTCGGGCGCATGCGCCCGGGTCACACTACTGTTACAGGCATAGTTGTTTATTTCAATGTAATCAATGTTTTCTTATGACGTTATCACGTACCTAAAATTATCATCCGTGAACCGACTTTACAGACAACCATTTTATTCTATTTTCTCAGAGAAGTATGTCGACGCGTAGGTCAGAATAGTAGTAGTAGCAGGTAGGTATTAGGTTTTAAATTCTTATAATGGAATTTAAAACCTATATACCCACATATTTTTATTTTTGTACTATGAAATGCGGAGATGAGCAGGTCGTACGCCTGATGGTAAGTGTAACGCCAGCTGATAACAGTATCAGCGCCACCAATATCCTTGTTGGGCAAAGATCTAAATGTTCATAAGTCTTATTTGCCCAGCAATTACACTTGCTACAGTGCCCTTCAACCGAAACACGTCAATCACAAATTACGGAACAACATCACTATTTCACGGAAGAATAACTGACACTGAAATTATTTTAAACTACGGGTCTTTATCGCGTGAATAACTTAAGGTATAGACTGCCTCTGTGTAGCGGTGGGAGTGTCCGGGTTTATATTTATCTATAATATTTAGAAATAAATAAGTATGTTTATCAGTTGTCTGGTTTCCATAGCTCTGCTAAGTTTGGGATCAGATAGCGTTGTGAGAGTTGTCCCACGATATTATTATTATTATTATTACTATATAAGATAAAATACCTTGTTTATTGCCCTACGTTTTGACCGGATTGCAAAAGGCCGTGGTCATGGGTAGACTAGTTCAGCTCAGCGTCGCCTCCGTGAAGCGCGGGTTTCGGAAACTACCCTCGCTTGATTTTTATCACTCACTATTACGAAATTGTCGGTACTTCGACACACAACAATAAACAAGGTATTTTACCTTAAATAATTCACTCGATTAAGACCCGTAGTATAAATAATTTCATAATGTGTACAAATCCCGAAAGTTTATCATATTAATAACTTCTAACTACTTATTATCATTATTGCGTAGTACATACCAACTTAATTTCACTTATATTTAGTAATAATTTGTATGCTTAAAATTAATATTGTTTTTGTTATGCGGTCTCCCGTATGTTTCTATGCCAGAAAGTGTCCTTATTTGCCATGGTGTGGAATATGTTGGCTGTCCTCAACATACTCGTATATGCACATAAAGTAGGGACAAGATAATAGGTCACTTTTGACAGATGTCAGTTTTATATTCATAGTGAGGTGACCTGCTTAAAAACATCGATTAAATGAATGAATCGAATGAATCGATACAGACTTGAAACATATGTGAATTTTAAAAATGATCATGCGAATCCCTGTCCCATTATTATTTTTTCTTTCATAAATTAAAGGAGCAAAATAAGACAAGTACCTACGTAATTTAACAAAAAAATTGCTTTTATTCACTTGAACTATCGGAACTGCTATCTTCATCACTGCTGTCAGCACTCAGAGATATTATTAATTCATTTTCAATAATATTGTCTATTCTCACATCTCGTTCAAAATCTTGTAAAATTATTTTCTTTGTCTTCTCCACGACTTTTCGCCAGTCTTCTGTAGTGACTTCTGCACATGCAGTTTGTAGCAGAGTCATCATTTTAGCAGTACTGAAGGGTGGTTCAGTATTGTTCCGCGCTGCATGACCCTTTATTTGTGCCCAAATAAGCTCGATGGCGTTATACTGGCAATGGTAGGGAGGCAATCGAATAACTTCGTGTCCATGCTCTAGGGCTAGTTCATCGATTACATAGCGGAGCTTGGACGGCTTAGTTGCTTTTACCAGATTTAACAACTCAACTTTTAATAAAGTTGGACTTGCCTCCACACCATTTCTTACCAGCCACGAGACAATTTCTTGCTTTTTATTTGCTTGAGTTGGTGGTTTATCAACTTGTACAGAATGATACGGAGCATTGTCCATTATAATTTTCGATGGGTTTTCTAAGCTGACTAGCAGCTTCTCAAACCACTCTTTAAAAACATCAAAGTTCATTTCCTCATGGTAATCTGTTGTAGTTTTAGAGGCGAATGCGAGGAGGCAGTCTGGAATAAAACCTTGAGAAGCTGATCCCGCGTGACATATAATAAGTCGGGCTCCTTTTCCCGATGGAACTTTTGAGGTGGAGGCCGCTGTATCATCGGTCCATGTCCGCGCAACCGTATGGTTCGCATTCAACCATGTTTCGTCAATAAACACGACATTGTCCCAATCCGTAATTTTATTTACCTGACGTAAGAATGTTATTCTCTTCAAAATAATATCGTAGCGTTCTAGCAGGATTTTCCGCTTGTCGGATTTTTTAAATCTAAAGCCAATCGATTTCAAAACCTTTGATAGAGACGATTTGCCTCCAAAAAATAAGCCTGCGCCTTTTAACAAACTCAATAGCTTTTCCCGTGTAGGATATTCTTTTCTCGAGTAATATCCATAAATGTGGTTGCGAATTGCAGCAGCATCAAAATTATCAACGTCAACAATTTTCTTGTCCCTCTTTCGTTTTTTCGGTGTACGTAAAGTATTATCTTCTGAGCCTGATGGTCCGTATTTCTCTTTCAGAATTTGAGTTACTGTCTTCTTCCCTATTCCCAATGCTTCGGCAACGCGTTCTCTCGGTGGTTTCAATGGTAAAAGAGGCCCATCGTTAACTGATTCACGTCCAAAATAATTGTACAATTTCAGCACTAGTTCGCGAGATTGACTGTTTAGAGTTTTTCCTCGTTTCGACATAGTAAGACTGTAATGTTTTTCTTGTTTAATAATCGTTAAGCAATCGGAGTCCAATTTATAGCCAGGTAAACGTAGTCAGTAAGATCAGTTCAATGAAAAAGCCGGATCAGAAGAAAATAACAGAGAGCACACCAAAAACGCACAGTCACTTCGCACAACAACAAAAGACTGCGTCATCATCATGTTATGGCGACATGACATGCGTCATCGACAGGCACTGGTGTTGCCAGCAACATCCACCTAAATTGCACCCAACATCAATGACCTTTCTATTTAGTTATTTTTTTGTATTTTCATAGTTAGTTAAAAGAATAATAAATATGTATAATTAGGTTTTATTATAATCACAACGTGGTTATAAATTTATGGTGATTTTTCTTCACAAGTAATCATTGCATTCGATTCAACTTACAATCCTATTAGCTTTCGATTTTTAGAGTAACATCCCTAGTGTTTAAAAAGAAAAAGGGTTGACTGACGCAACATTGTAAAGACGTTCAGTTCTTTAGATCAGAAATTGTTTATTATGTTTAGAATGGTTTATTAGTGAAAGCAAATCGTAAAATTACTCGTATCGGTCATTATTACAATAAATATGTAAACGTAATTGAAAAAAGTTAAGCAATTGTGCAGTTCTTATTTTATGCCCGCCGTTACAAGGTTACGTTGTTGAATTTTGATGAAATGTCAAAAGTGACCTATTATCTTGTCCCTACTTTAGTAAGTGATCCCGGCGATCCACGTCACCTCACGGAGTCTCGTGTTAGTAGATTAAATTGTTATACAAAACTGGGTGAGAATGTTTTGTGTACAAGTTCAATAAAGTCACCCCTGTATCTCCTTAGAAAGGTCAGATGTATTGTGAAACCCACGGAGAAACGAAGTGTGACGTCATTTCAATACAAAAGGTACATTTCCCGAGAAAAGTGATCCTGTCTGGCGGACCAAAGAATACTTAAGGAAACAGAAAACTGACATTTTATGGTTATTTTTTCCATATTCATATTTATTTATTTGCACAAATATATGTAGGTACATAAGATGTTGTATAAATACATGTATTTATGTACCTTAAATCGCTATAAAATATTTTCCTTTACTTAAATAAAAAAAACATAATTTAATTAATATTATCTTACAATTGTTTACATAAAACTTAGCCACCTACAAGAAAATAATTTTAAACAATGTCAAATCAAATTAAAATCAATCATCAAATTCAAATTTAAATCATACATCATATTATTATAACTATCATACTGTCGCATTTTAACCTTTATTGTAATAAAACTTTAAAATGTACCGAATTTCTTCGTCATTTTGCTTTCCTAAAAAACAATTGAAAAATGGCAGGAAACAGTTTTTTTTTATTGCATGTTCAGAATGTCTAACCAGCCAGTTACATTCAGTGCAACCAAAGAGGTTTGATTACTAACAATACATTCAAAATACGAAAATACTTTTGCCCCTACCTATTATTTTCTTTTACATAGAGCTACAATTACTTCTTTAATTTTTTTTGTTAATCTCAACAGACTAATGACCAATAGTTAACACGAAACTCAAACGAAAAAAGTCGTCTCAATTACACACTTTATTCACAATAATATCGAGTTAATTTAATTAAACTTGAACAGTGCCCTGCAGCGTCGCTTCTTTGTTAATTTAATATTATAAATAAGCTTTAAAATATTCACAATTAAATCACTGAAATGAATCATATTTATTTAAAGTAGCTTAAAATCGTGGTAGACAACCACGATTTACCGACCTAAATAAAATAAAACTTTTTTTTTTAATGAATTAATAAAAACAACACAGGGAATAAATACCCTGTGTTATTTTTATTAATTAGTTAATAAAATAACACAGAGGATACCCTGTAATTAAAAATAATAAGTTTTATTTTATATATTTAGGTATTAGGACCTCAAATAAAACAAAAAAACACGTACAAATAAAACTTGCAGGGTAGTATTGGGTCGTAGGCTTTTTGTAGAGCAGGCAATAATAGTACCCTACTTACATGTTTACCACACTTTATGTGACCATCATAATGAAAGAAAATATAGCCTTTGTCACTCGCACAATAATTATCAATCGTTTGGCACCTCATTCATCGAAATCGGATAAGTTTAGGCGTTATGGTGGTACATACGTAAAAACAAACAAATATAGACTGCTAAAAACATAACTGTAAAAAAAAGCTTTTTTGTGCAGGTGGGTTATTTCATTTTTAAAATTAATTTTTTTAAAGATCGAAACAAGATCCCCTACATTATAATTATGTAGGGATCTTGTTTCGATCTTTTTTGTGCAGGCGGGTTTTTTATTCTTTATTTTTTTATTTTTATTTAATACTTTTTAGTGGTTGTAAGATGTAACTGATGTAACAACTAACTTTTATCACAGCTATTGTCAAGTATTGAAGATTGAAAAAAGAATGGTTGCTAACTAACTTTTTTAGTATTACAGTCATAATCATGTTATACTTTTTTGAAATGCTTAAGATGAGCCCTTTAATTTGATACCCATATTGCAGTATTCAAAACGACTTTTTTATACCTCTTTATTTTGACATCTCACAGCCGCCATGTTTGTTTTTTTTAAACGTCGCCTTTACAGTCGGGTAAAAAGGTATAGTCCTCACAAACGAACAATACATTTTCGATAACTTCTCTTGGACAATGAGTAAACTTGAGAGTACCTAAACAAACTATCGAAAATTCTAGTATTTTTTAATGAATTAATATGGAATAACTTTGAAGTCTTTGGCAATTAATGTAATTAGCACAACACAAATATGTTTAAATTTGATCAAAAATCATATACTGAATAACTTTTTTCACTTTTTATAGTGAAATAAGTCATTCAGTAGATGATTATTGGTCAAATTTATAGGTTAACTAGCTGACCCGCGCAACTTCGTCTGCGTAAATTTTCCCGCTTTTCTTCCTTTTTTTTTTAAAACATTTTTCATTGCTGCACCGCTCCTATTGGTCGTAGCGTGATGTTATAACCTATAGCCTTCCTCGATAAATGGGCTATCCAACAATAAAATATTTTTTCAGTGCAGCCCAGTAGTTCCTGAGATTATCGCATTCAAACAAACAAACTCTTAGGGGTATGAAAAATAGATGTTGGCCGATTCTCATAGATACCGGATAAGCTGACCCGCGCAACTTCGTCTGCGTAAATTTTACCCGTTTTTGCAACATTTATCATTGCTGCTCAGCTCCTATATGTCGTAGCGTGATGTTATATAGCCTATAGCCTTTCTCAATAAATCGGCTCTATCCAACAGTAAAATATTTTTTCAGTGCAGCCCAGTAGTTCCTGAGATTATCGCGTTCAAACAAACAAACAAACTCTTAGGGATATGAAAAATAGATGTTGTCCGATTCTCAGACCTACCCAATATGCACACAAAATTTCATCAAAATCGGTCAAGCCGTTTCGGAGGAGTATGGCAACGAAAACTGTGACACGAGAATTTTATATATTAGATAGTTACTATGACAACAAGTTGTAGATACGGGACAACTTAAAACTGGTTATGTGCGGAACCAAAGAAATCGATAATCATCAAATAATTGAAAAGTTTCAATCTTTGTAAAATACATGTGTTGAGTGTTATAATTTTGTACCATTATGTTGTACTTGTACACTCTATTGATTGAATAAAGAATTCTATTTTGATGTTTTAAAATCTCAAAGATTTGACTGTTTGTTTGTATTTAATATACTCCAAAACAACTGGACCGATTTTAAAATTTTTTTCACCATTAGAAAGCTACGTAATCGGGGAGTAACATAAGCTATATTTTATTGTCAATTAATTAGAGATCCCTACGAAAATTACAATAATGTAACTCAAGGTATAAAAAGCTACGATTATGATACACATGCGAAGCCGGGACATGCAGATAGTTACCTATTTACTTAAACTATAGGTGTAGGTAGGTACATAAGTTACTTTAGTATATAGAATACCCATATACTTATATCTTGTACTAAATCGTAGCTCTAGTACCGCTTTGATGACTGGCTTCGACTAAATTGACTAACACGATTTCTTTTCAACCGACTTCAAAAAGAAGGAGGTTCTTAATTCGTCTGTATGTTTTTTTTTGTATGTTTGTTCATCGATTACTCAAAGACGGCTGGACCGATTTAAAAATTGTTTTTGTGTTTGAAAGGATATACTTGTTGGTCCCATCATCAGATCACGATCTAATGATGGGATCCTGGAGAAATCGAGGGAACTCTTAAAATATTAAAGGCACACCTACAGTGATTTAGGTATATTTCATAGTAATTCGTGCATTTACGCTTAAAAAACACCAATTGATGAAGTGGAACTGATGATGAAGACCACAAATGACGAGCAGACCTATTCAATATTTCACAGTTTGTGATTCAGTTACTTTAATATGGTATTGAGTAGCACTTTACTCTCGTTATACGACTATTACCCAATGTAATAGAGCTGATAGTGAACTCCTCAACAATTAATGGCCCTGCATCGGGGCAAGCAATATTTTGTAAAAAGATATGAGCAGTTGACATATGCCTATTGTAACTTAAGTAAATTACAAAACAACCCACTAAAAAGTGAGAAAATAAAAACTTTTTTCAAAAAATATTACCGACTTCAAAAAAGGCAACTAAAAAGCAAAAAATAATATACCTAGAATAACAAAAACAAATAAAACATTTTGAAGTTGGTGCCGAATAAAACATAAAGACTACTATTTCATGGCACCAACTTCAAAATGTTTTATTTGTTTTTGTTATTCTAGGTATATTATTTTTCAGTTCACATTTTTACACAGTGTCGTATTATACTAGCAATAGGCTTTTGTAGTAAAATCCATTCGGCAATCTGATGATTAAATCGCGATAGGTAATAAAAATACATATCTGCCAATTTACTTCGTAATATTACAAACTACATCCTCTGTTCGTGACTACCGCTCCGATTGTGCGCTTAAAATCCGAGACCTATTGATCTATAAGTACAGTGTACCTATTAAAAGTGTTTGGAATCTGGATATAGATAAAGGGCATTTATTTTTACGTCCTGCAATTCAAACAGTATTATCTTTTCATTTTTTTATTTTGTAATGATAACTAGCAATGTGGGATTGTGGTCCCACATTACTAGTAATCCTATTAACCCCTCCAGCTAAGCTCAAAGGCTTGATAGCAATGGGTTTACGTCAGTAGTACAATGGGTAGGATTCGAACCCGCGACCTCACGATGCCTTAGCCATTAAGCTATCGCCGCTTATTATTAATCTAATCTATTCAGGATCAGGATCAGACTTATATCAATCCATATGATGTCTCCCCAGTAGAACATACATATTAAAGATCCTGAGGGTAATTGTAACAATCGCCATGCTTGGCGAGCGGGTTAGCTATCGCAGTACCTATGGTTAAAGTAAGCAGGGGATGCTGCTGCCCGCCCTTTCTCCGATGTGAAATTCCTTTAGTCGCCTAAGGACACTATTCTTAAGCCGGTACCCCGCGGCCGTTACTACAAGTCTTTTATTTATGACTAGCTGACCCGTGCTCACCTCGTCACACACTAATAAACAGGAGGGCCCAACTCACTTGCAGGAAAGGATAGAAAAAACAGTCTATCTTTCATAAATGCAACTATTGTATTAATAAAGTAATAGGCAAGAAATGCCTATAAAATTTACTATAATTATTAGTATGATTTATGATCCTTGTACCGTCTTCTTAGAACGACGGCTTGGTAGGTACACTGCACATAAGCTGGGTGGAAACTTCGACACGTATTTCGTACTTCATTTTAAGTTTTAAATAGAATTGTTGTTTGTTTGTGTTATATGCAGTTCGACTTTGTGTTCACATGCAGTGCTGTCAACTTTATCTCAGAATGTAATTCTCGTTGTGTTTCTATCTCGAAAGGGAACATAATATTTTAGGAAAATGTTGATATTATTTGACGGGTTTTAGTACTAAGTACCAATGGTTCCGTTTTAGTTCGAATTATACGCTAGCTCTACACTGTATTTTAGTATCTATTACAAAGTTATTCTAGGTTCAGTTTACAAAGCTAAGTATTCACTGGCGAGTTTAAACTGTTAGATATTTTAATCAAAACCAAAATGTGGCTTAAAAAAGAATGAAAATAAGCTTAAAGTGTTACAATGTTTTATTGACAAAGTACATGTAAAGCAAGGTACAGGGAATTGAGTTGGAACTTAGAAACGAATGTCGACGAACTGTTTCGAACTAAGTAAACACACCCCAACTTGCTTCCTAAGATGATAAACACGATTCTTACATATTTGTTTGATAGAGTTCTTAGATACTCTATCAATTTACCAGGATATCAATTCGTTCCCTGTTTACTTTTTAAATAATAAGTAGTAGTTACGGATATAACAACGCTTGAATGCGGTCAAATTGTTAACTTTACAATTATTCTCGTATACGCATCCTTAGTACAATACAATTCCAAGTATTTCTACTACGATTCGGATTTACGGTTGGCAGAATTTCTATTCGTTTATGCAAGTGCCAAGAGTTGCTAGTGTTTAAGCTGCCTTAGAAAATTCACGAACAACGTTTGAGGGAAAATTTGTTGTTTGAATAAAATATGTAGGTACCTACTTAAGGTTAAAGTTCCGTGTTCGGATATAGAACTGCAATGTATTTAGTTAATTGCTCTCTAATAACAGTGACATGTATGTCATGACTATAAGTAATTGTTAATTAAAATAGAGTGCTGTAGAAATGCGGCCGTGTGGTACCGGCTTAACAATAGTTCCACTCCATCTCTTCGCGTGGGTGTCGTCAAGGCGGCTTAGGGATTCCACACCGAAAGATAGATATATATACAGAGATAAGATAGATATACAGAGACTCTGCTGCCCAGAGTCCCAGTATATCTATCTGTCGACTCTAAGTAAGAGTCTCTGTATACTCAAAAGCCTTATTGCGAGCGGGTTGGCGATCGCAATAAGGCTTTTGAGTATACAGAGACTCTGCTGCCCATCTTTTACCCCAGCCTACAATTACCCCAGCTTATCATAATAAGTCGACTCTGTTGGGGAGACCCGTGCCCAGCAGTGAGACATCATATGGGTTGATCTGTATGTATGTATGTATGTAGGAATGTGCGAACTACCTATCATAATCATAGTGTTGGCAAATGGGAACCTATTTCAACTCGGAAAAGTTAAGTAGGTCTAACGTAAAATCTTATGAAGATTAAAATGAATCTTACTCGTAAGTAGGTATATAATGTTATTATTTATGAGAAGAAATAAGTAACTAACTTAAATACTGACATACAAATAACAGCAACATGCTTTTGAGTGAAGATTTAGAAAAGGTTATTCCACCCACGTTATCAGATCAACGAAATTCGCCGAGTAAAAACTCATTACAAAATCTCCTTGGGGCCGTAAATTACTTCCTATGAGGTAATTTGGTACTTTGAATCTGTTAAAAAGAATTATATTTCGTTCTATAATGTCAACCTCATTAAAAGACTGATTGAGAACGCGTTTCGATTGTTATACAAAAAATAGGAATTCCGTATATTATTTTGGTATTATTACTTAGGTATGTATATTAGATACTGTTTAAGTTTTAAAGTAAATAGTAACGGTGGAGTGCAATGTAGAGAAAAACATGACACATTCATCTTTTTACCCGAATCAAAAAGGAAAGGTTACTTTTAAGTCTATGATTGTTAAAATATTTCTTGATAATAGTTGATACGAGTAACTATATCAACGCTTTACAGCTCGAGTGCGTACGCCCCTCTCAACTCAATCATCTGATCAAGAAGAAGAAGAAACAAGTTTATACTCGTAAAAAATAATATTTCAGTCAGTTCGTGGTAGGCAGGTACAAACATTAAAATTTAGAACTGTTACTTTTGGTATAACGGTCTCAGGTGATATTTGTATTTATACAAACAAAACCTACAAATCCATATTCATCCACAAGTATGTCAATAAGGTAAACAATGGCTTGTATCCTTTGGTAATTAAGTACTGTTTCCAGAGTCTAACTTGGCCCTTAATATTTTATATCTACAGCCGAATTTCATAATAAAGAATGAATATATCAGAGAGGGCAGGTGCGCCCAATACGGGCTAAAGTCTGGGTATTTAATAAGCGACAAAGAACATGGGTCGCCCTTACGTAACATAAGTACCCACGGTATGCCCCACTGAACACGAAGCAATGCGATACAATTGAGCGTCCTACCTAAGAACAGTGGTGCTCAAAGTTTTACTGTGTATGAATAAATATTCGTATAGTTCTTGTGGTTCAGTAAGACTGAGGCTGGAGATTTGTGGAGCGTTCTTTGGCTTTGTTCAAGCTTATATGTGTCTCGTCTATATCACGCCACAAAGGCAGAGGAACTTGTGGAGTACCTACCTCAGAATGAAAAGTTGGAGTGGTGCGAGTGCCCATGGAACATCTGTCCACCTTCGTGAAGGAAGACCTATGGCCGAAGGGTGTCGCATACAGACGATTTAGTGGAAGATTACCCGACACCACGCAGCGAAACACGACGCCACCGCCGCCGCCGTCTCGTGCTCAAATTTGTGTTTAGTTTTAAGAAATTTGTTATCATTTAATTGAAAATAAAGTCCGTGCTGACTGTTGATTTTTTAGCTTTCTCATGTTTTTCTTGAAGATTTACATATATAAGCTTAAACTAAGCCTAAGTACGCTCTATAGATTATAGTCTGAGTGAGCAGATTGTTAGATGAGCAAAGATAAGCAACGTTACGAGGGGCGTGACCTGCCCCCCTAGACAAGTGGCATAAACTCTAATCGAATAGAATTTCAATCGAATAAAATGACGTAATTGCGCGCGCAAAACTGCGAAACTCTTAAAAAAACAGTTTCGGGGTTCTGCACGCGCCATGACGTCAATCTATTCGAGTTAAGTAGGCTGTCACACATCTACCTGACATAGATGGGTGACATTATATCTACTGTTTCAGTGTTATATTGTTTATTATCTGACAGTATATTATTCCGCCTCATCGAATTATGAGAATAAAGGAATATGAATAGGAAAATGTAAACAATATATAATAATATCTTGGGACAACTCACACAAAGCTATTTGATCCCAAACTAAGCAGAGCTTGTACTATGGAAACCAGACAACCGATAAACATACTTATATATTTCTAAATACATACATATTATAGATAAATAATACCCAGACACAGAATAAACCATCGTGCTCATCACACAAAGTTTAATCCTGGGTGGGGATCGAACCCATGACCTCTTGCGTAGCAGTCGGATACACTCCCACCGCGCCACAGAGGCAGTCAAGTTAATTATTATTAGGTTTAAATACTTAGTTTGATATACGGATAAATGTAGTCTTTGTTAAAATATTGTTGAAATGTCTGTGGACATGAGAGCAAATATAAATAAGGTTGACCTGATTAAGCTTGGCACATTGTCGCGTAGCTGCTTAATTGTAAAGTTAGTAGGTAAAACTTTCCCAGCACAGCAGAGCGGCTACAACAGTGATATTCCTATATCTCACTAGCAGGAATGTGTTCAGACAGTCAGGTCTATCAACTTTAGTAGGCATTTGGTTAACCCGCTTCGAAAGTGGGGTGTCCATTAAGTGTTTACAGACAAACTGATATTGTTTTCTCCAAAGGGAAATAATAAACGGAATAAGATGACTGAGATCCATTTCTCTACTAAATTTTCTGACTGCTACGCAAGAGGTTGTGGGTTCGATTACCACACGGGACACCACGTGACTTGTATGTTTGTAAAGTCCTCAGACAGGGCTTATACCCTAATTCGGAAGACGGCTTTTAAAAAAAAACTTAGGCGGCATATCTATACTAATGTTGTTTGTTTGAACGCGGTAATCTCAGGAACTACTGGTCCGAATTTAAAAATTCTTTTTCTGCTGGGTAGCCCATTTATCGAGGAAGAAAACACATAGCAAAAACAACACGTTACGACTAATAGGAGCGGAGCAGCAATGAAAAATGTTGTAAAAACTGGGAAAATTGACGCATATGAAGTTGGGGTCAGCTAGTAGGTATATAAAGTTATCTCAAGTGATTAAAGGATAGTTTAAGATCCACTGTCTAATTTATGTCCACTCAAAGGACACAGTTCTGAGAATGCAGTGGTAGGAGTGGAAGCTGCTATGAACGTCAAAGTAAAGATTTTGCATAGCATGAATCAAATTACTGCTGAAATACGAAACACTCCGACGGTAATTTGGTTAAAAAAGTAAGTGGAACGCGTTGGAATATGCATCAGAGAACTGGCAAGATAGTGAGATATTTCCTGAGTAAGTACTTATTGCAACAATTCATGAAAGAGATAATATGGAGCAGGGAAAATTATTCTTTTAAAACATATCCATATATACACTGAGAATTAATAAATCGAAGCGGGCGGCAGCCTAATGGTTACGGCATCGGACTAACAAGAGGACACGTTAAAGGTCGCAGGTTCGCACCCACAACAATACTACCGACCGTGAACACACTCCTAACACGAACAATTTAATTAGCAAGACGGGTAATCTGTTTGTTTTTAAATTAATACCATTTAAGTTAAATTAATACCATTCTTATTTATTAGTTTTCACCCTAAATTAGTAGAATCACGAGAATAATTTGAAGTCTCGAAACTATGTCATGCAACATTGGACAGTCTTTAAACGATTTCCAAGTGTAGTTGCGAGCAACACCTACAACCTCCACAACTCTGAAATGTAATATTAGACTTAATCTAAAAAAGTTTTAAAAAGATAATATTTTAATGTTTGAGCATCATTGCTATGCGAGACACAAGAATACTTTCATTAGATATTTTGAGTCGTCTCGTCGTGGATATCTAGTTTCGTAATTCGTCTGGCTGGAGGCAATGTATCGATTTATACTGTGCCGCGCTCTTGCAGCTTTTTATCATGATTCAAATAACATTCTATCTTAATGCTTGTATTAATACCACCTACTTGATATTTTGCACGCACGCACGAAAACGTGTCACGGTCCGTCATATTCCGCCTGCTGACAGGCTGACGTATTGTGGCCGTCCGGGTTCACTAAAATGTCACAGGATGGTCACAGGTATGGCTGTTCATTACAATGTTTCCATAAGACGTTATCACGCAAAGTTATCGTCCGCAAACCGACTTTACAGACAACCAATTTTTCTGAAAATTATGTTGTGACAACCAACAAATAAAAGAAACTAGCTGCCCGACCTGGCTTCGCACGGGTGTAATTATTCAGTAGGTACGATTTAAAAAAATCTTATGTACAAACCCTGTCCTGAGAAGAACAAATGCAACAAAAAATAATCATCCAATTTGGTACAGTCATTCTGAAGTTACGCGAGT
This sequence comes from Herminia tarsipennalis, assembly GCA_945859575.2. Lineage (NCBI taxonomy): Eukaryota > Metazoa > Arthropoda > Insecta > Lepidoptera > Erebidae > Herminia > Herminia tarsipennalis. The sequence continues at coordinate 21,413,577 of OX243834.2, read as the reverse complement.
ACATACATTTTTGCGTTTCATTTTTATTTAGGTTATAGATAGAAGATATTAAGTTGTATGTTTCTGTTCTACGGGTCGAGAACTGGTGCAATTTATTTTCAAATATCTATCATTTTATTCATAACGAAATAGGAAAGTGCTGCAGTATATTGAAGGGTGGCGGTCTCGCGTTATATCGGAAATATCTCTGAGAGGGGCGTTGAAGGCAAGAGATCGACTCAAGTAGTACTCAAAATTCTTCAAATATGCAGCATCATTTAATTTTGTTCGTTAGTGTCACGTCAAAATACTATTTATTATTAACTGACCCTCGCAACTACGTCTGCGTCAATTTGCTTCGCTTTTGCATTTAATACAAAAATACTATACCTAATTGCGATTAAAAAAATATTTTTCGACCTATTCTCACACCTACCAAATATACAAAAAAAAAATCGGTCGATCCGTTTCGGAGAAGTTCGACGACAAACACCGTGTGAAGTGATTTTTTTGTGATGCATTACATTTTCCTGAGAAGTTTCAACGAAAAATCAATATGTTTTTATATTTCTTTGAGCAATATTTTATTGACGTAATCTGTGATACCTATCGCGAATTTACTATATTTAGGTAGGTTCCGAAAATATGGAAAAAATCCTACCTAAAACGATTTTTGGTCTTGACGACCTGACTTGATTCCTAAAAGTGAACCATTTGGGGTGCCAACGGAACCCTATTACTAACACTTCTATGTCCGTCCTTCTGTCACAGGGCTGTATCACTTAACCCATTATGTACTAGCATGACCATATGGTAACGCTAGAACATTATTAAAATTTATTCGTATATATTTTTAAAAATATAACTTTTTTATATTTTTTTGCTTGAATGCATATCCGAACATATTTACCATCGTGTAGGTGTCAAACAAAGTTTTTTATTTTTTTACTTTATGATGGTTAATCGTAGAAAACTTGTGGTGATATATTTCACTTCGGCAAAATAGCAAGTTCACAAATGTAAGTACAATTTTAGTTCATAATCTTTATTATTCATAAATATTTTATGACGAAATATATAAAGTGATAGTTATAATTTTATGTTCTGCTAATATTTTTTTTTAAATTTCAATTCATTTTGAAAATATAAGCAGTTATATTGTGAGTGACCATACGGTAACGCTAGTCCATTATGAGTACATTTTTTCTATAAAGTTGTCTTATCTTATTTTAGCATGAATATGGCTTAGATTTTGAATGCTCTATAGATTGATGACGACTTGAATGTTCGAGACATCTACATTGAACCTCCTGACATAGCGCAGTGTTGAGGGTTCAGCAGATGAGGATGATGGTGGCACGATGGAAAATTTGAACGGTCGACGACCTGCAGTGTTCGCTCTTACTTCTATTGCTACTCAAAATTCACCACTAGTAGAATTTTGGGACGATATGAAAAATTATAAATAGATACGTGGAGACAATGAAAAAACGTCCCAGAGGATCGTGCGAGTACGCGTCGCAAGTAGATCTGGTGGTGGTTTGGTGGATGGATAACTCGGTGGTCACAGTGGCTTCCACAGACCATCAAGTAGACCCTCCTGGATTTGTTGACCGATATTCGAAAGTTCAAAGGAGAAAAACTCAAAGTCCTAAGACCTCACTTGATTAGCGTCTATAATCGGTACATAGGCAGCACTGATCTATGGATATGGATGCCCAAAACCGTATTGGGATCAGAGGAAAAAAATGGTGGTCGCCCATATTTTCTGGGTTGATTGATGTCACCATAAATATTTTTTGGATCCTAATGGAAAAATCTGGGCACAACATACCGCAACTCAATTTTCGCTGCAAAATTGCCCAAAAATATCTACGACAATATGAAAATCCTCCAAGTCTGGATAATGTCTCTAAAAGAAATGCTATAGATATATAAAGCTATCAGACTCAGTATATGCAAACCCGTTCTACTTGTGTGTGGAAATGTGTTTAGAAGAACATATATGTTATACATAAATATTATATTATATAAGTATTTTTATTTTACATAATACCAAGTACCTATAACACAATGAAAATGCATCGTTGTAGGAATTTTTGTACTATACTTTGACCTAGCGTAACCGTATGGTCACACCCTCAAACTCCAAAAACAAAATTGTTGAAAAAAAAATCAACTTTTTTTTGTTTCTGTAGATGCCTTATGGCCCCTATAATAAACAAAATACAATTATATCTCGAAAAAGAAAACTCCGTCCCTAATGGGTTAAATCGTAATAAGACAAACACAAATAAATTATATTTTATATTATAGCACTTGTCATAACGAAATGATACATGTTTATTTCAGCATTTTTGGCTCGATCTGAATAGTCGAAATAGGTAGATTTAAATTTCTATATACTTACCTGTAATAAGAGTCATATTCTCTGATTACTCTGTTTCTTGTATGAGTACACGATTGATTAGTGTAGGTAATTATGAAAACGCTTACTATGCGGCAACAATCAGATGAAACATGAACCGATTTGAACCAAATCGCTTCCTTGCTTTTCTTTCAAATCTTTTTTCTTTTTTAGCGTTTTTTCTGGTGCCTACCACATATAGTAGCGAACAAACGAGGGACTTAATAGACACAGAGGCGGCAGTAGGTAGTCGCCCGGCATAATTTAATTTGGGTTAAGTGACAACCCTATGTATTCCATAGGGTCACCCGAATGTGTGTGCCTAATTTTTTTTAATACGAGCCTTGGACGGAAATGTAATTTGTAGCTTTTGATTACAGTTGACGTTGTTGATGTTACTTTGTATATAGTGTTATACAATAACGAGTATTTAAAGTTAAACACCACATTTTTACTTAAAACATCATTGGTAAACACTAACGGTCTTTTAAAATAATGAAGGCTTTTTGTACAGATATCAAATAATACGTTACCTCTTTATAAAATGATATATACTAAAAGTCTTAATCGAATTAGAAAGGATTAAAGTTAATAATTTACGGTAAAAAACCTTGTTTAATATAGTCTACCCGTGACCACGTTGCAATACAGTCGAAACGTCACAAGGTATTTTACCTTGAATTATTCACGCGATTAAGATCCGTAGTATATTATATATAATTTTATAATGTGTACAAATCGCGAAAGTTTATCAACTTTTAAGTTACCTCTTTAATTGATCGCAGTGAATTGAATAATACATAAGTAGGAAATTTCTATGGAAAACCCTCCGCATTTTATTTCTTGACTCGTTGCAAATCAGACCTTAGACTTGGAACTGTCAGCAGTACAGTCGCAAGCAGTTACGACGTCTCCGCCCGAATACGAATGTACTATTACCGATAGAACTAAACGGTATAACGAGCCCGTCTTTTGTTTACATTGAGTTTTTTCTCGTAATAGAATATTAATGTTTCATTTTCATACAAGTTGAATTTCATAGCCTTGCCATTTGAGAAAGAGCTCTTTTTGAAACAGGCATATCTAGTGCTTGTGTTTTTAGTCAAGAGCTATTGAACAGAAAATGCTTCATTTTAAGTGATTAGAAGCTCTTAGTTGGTTAGACTCATTGCGTTAGCCGGTAATGTTGCTGTGGTGTACCAACAGTCAAATCTATGTATCATGTAAGTACTATAGGTACTTATACTACCTAATTGGTACTTTTTTTGGTGTTATATTTCCAGCAGTACATAAACATGTATGTTTTATAGCTAAATTAGCAACCAGCTTCAGCTTCCACGGTATTTTCTCGACCACATAAAACTATTCGTAAGAATCCGTCGCATTGTGAAGAAGATCTAAGCGTATAGACATCAGAGAGCGACTTTGTTTTATACTATGTAATATAGTAAATATACAAAAGATAACCATTTTGGAATAAATATTAGAATAAAGTATAAGGTAAAAGTTATTTGCCTCTTTTAGAATTTGGAGGAATTAAATTCACAAACAGATATGTACAGAAGAACGATTTCACTTCGTAGGTACTCCAATATTACTTTCTTATTTAAGCACAAAAATCTTTTCAAGTGTCAAGATCTGGTGGGAAAAAATCAGCGGTCTGTTAAACAAGTTAATTAAACACTTTTAAGGGTTAACAAATTTCCTTTAAAGTGTTGTAAACAACTTTTAGAGTCCTTCCTTATTTAGAGTTCGGGTCGAACTTAAGTAATAATAGGTTGACGAAGTGGCCGGGATGTGCTACTGACACAAAGCTGACGCACATCAAAGAAACGAATAAAGAGGCAAGTAGCTTTAAAGTTCCTTAGTAGCCAAGTAACTAACTTAACTTACTGAGCGAATACTTTCATTTTCTTGTACATCGCATAGATTTGCAATGCTCGGTCTGTTATTACTTGTTCCATTCCGTTTCTCCGACTATATTCATTTCGCGTATTCTATAATATCGTTAGAGATTTCACTCAACTTCGACGTCAACTTCTTAGTAGAGTTTTCCTATGGCTTCCTTCGCGTGTAGATTTGTTTTCTGACCATGAATTTGATTAGGGCATCATTGTTTTTACAATAAACGTTCATGATACTCGACTTCTAGACGGCGGCAGCGTATCAAAATGCAACATTTTAAATATTGCTCTAGTTTCCATACAGAGATATTTTTTTTGTTTTGATTTCATTGCTCTAATAACCCCTCAAATTAAGTTTGCTTTTATATTTTTTATCTTGTAATGAAACTTCTTCTGCCTCTGTGGCGCAGTTGGAGTGTGTCCGACTGCTACGCAAGAGGTCGTGGGTTCGATTCCCACACGAGACACCACTTTGTGTGATCCACAAATCGTTGTTCCGAGTCTGGGTGTACTTTGTGTCCGTGATTTGTATGTTTGTAAAGTCCTCCGCGACACAGGGCTTGTACCCTAATGCGGGAGTTGTCTTTAAAAAAAAAAAAAAAACAAATAATGATTTGTATGAAAGGAAATCTTTAAAAAAACAATTTAAAGATTTCCTTTCATACAAATCATTTGTAAACATAACAAAAATAGAATTACCCAAATAGGTGTAGCCGTTTTGAAGTAATGTCACAGAATAAGTAATAGTACTACGTAGTAATGTATGTACATACATTCGGCAAGTGGTTTATATTTACCAGTTTATATAAGTACACGTAAAATCCGCTTACAGGATTTTTAGAAATCCGGTTTGCAGTTTTTAGATCCAGCCTAGTACCGGTTAACAGTTATTGCGTGAAAGGGCAACAAATACCCATAGTATATCCAGTATCACAATTTTTCATTTGTATAATGGAGGATTAAAATCTTCGCGGTAGTGTGTTGTGTAAGTTGTGCGAGATTGTATACCACGAAGATTCTTGGGATGAATGGTGCTGAGTCATATTTTGCTGCGATTGTATGACTTCCCAAGGTTTCTTAATCAGAAAAAAAAAGTGTGGCACTCGGGGACTGCCGCGGTAAAGCTATTGCATAGCAATTTTTATCAACTTATGCAATTCTAATTATTTATTTATTTTTTATTTATGCAGTATTTTTTTTCATTACATTTCGGCGCAGCTCTTCTCGATCCGTGCGAGCTTGGTACAATCGTATCATATACATATACGTTAGCGAACGCTCGGCCGAGCTACATGGTAGGCGGAGTAGGGGGTGTTAGGTTTTTATCGTTACGGAATTTCTTGATTCGGTCGCCGCGCACAAAGCCTGCGATAAAAGCTATGCAATAGCTTAACAAAAACGATGAAAGCAAGATTTTTTACCTAGACGTTCCTATACTACTTTATATAATGTACTTGCGATATGTAGACCAATATGAACTAGATTTTGGCTACAGATAAATGTATAGAGAGAGTCTGGCAGAAATGGAAGCAATCAACTACTGAAATTGCTTGACGAAACAAGCGGTTAGGAGCCGTATGGGGAATACTGAACGAGGCTGAATTCAGATTGCCTGTAGCGAATGTGGGTAGTTGTTTTTATAATTTATGCAAAATCTAAAAAGCGTTGGAAATATTTTTATGTGAAGTATTTCGTGTAAATTTAAAACTGAATTATGATATTCAAACGAGTGGAATAGGTAGGTGAACAAAATAGTGATAAAAGTTTAAACTTGTTAATTAACACAAGTTTAAAGTTTTATAACTATTTTTTCATTTAAGGTAATTATTAAAGGAAATTGTTATAATCTTGTGTAAAGACTGGCTGTAATAATCTGCAATTTATAGTGTGCCTAATTGGGTTTAATTATGTATTAAGTCTAATGAGAAAGGAGAATCTTATAAATCCGAAGTTTGTACTTGGTATTTTCGTTCTTAAAAGGGTGAGAGATTTTGAATAGAATGGTTTTTTTAACAAAAAATCTTACCGACTCAATCAAGGTTGATTTTCTGCTATTTATTGAAGCGTTCCGTTGTCTGTCTCCGTAACTCATCATCAGATCTTTACGAAATTTAAATGGGACAATTCCGGAATAAACCTCTATTAAACGAGAAATAAATTTACAAATCCGTCTATATAGGACGGAGTTTTGCCCCAAAATATATAACAAAAACTATAAACATACGAATTGAGAACCTCCTTCAAATCTGTCCGGCTTGAAGATTTATTGATTTTAATGAGTGCACAAATTACCTCATCATTAATATATCATGTATCTACTGTCTGTGAAACACATTTACTGGTAATCAGAGCGGATAGATAAATAGATAGATATTAATTAACAATATTGCAATCGCTATCGAACAATATACCTAATTGATGCTATAAGTACCTACATCGATAACATAATTATGTAGGTAAAGCTCCATGACAGCATAATTATAGGCAGCTCTTGTTCGCAATGGGGTTGTTTCAAGAATAAATTATTATGAAGAAGTCTCTCAGTAACATAGTATTAATGAATGTAGTTAGTAGTATTGATTAATTTGCTAGTTAGGAATATTAAACAATTTAAGTTTGTCTTAGAAAAATAGCCGTAATCGTTAACATAGCGAAAGTTTAAGAATATATAATTGGGTTGATGACAATATTTTATTTTACAATAACCAAGCAATAGCACAAATAAAATATCAACATGTTCATGAATTTATACTTAACTAGCTGTACCCTGCCACGCTTCGCTGTGGTGAGAAACAAAACAAAGAATACATGTCATATAAATTTAATTTTGCAATACTTGTGGATATGAAAACAATCCTTGATGCAAATTATATATCATGCTAAAATTTCAGCTCGATCGGTGCAGAACTTTTTGAGTTTTTGAAGCGTACACAAACCAACATAACATTTTAAATATAGACATCAAAATAATATATTCATAAAAACGTATATTAATTATTGGAACATAGAAAAATATCAAAGGAAAATAGAATACTACAAAATTGTGCGTGGCATATCATTTTGACGTTTCATAAAAAGTTGCCTACAGATTTGATTTGACACTTTGACAGACATCTACATTACTATGTAAGTACGTAAAATGAGCAAATGCCTTGACTAGGTACCTGTCTAAAACAGAAATAAAACACTATAAGCAAATATACAAGTGGGCAAGGAGGTCAGACTAGACACAGGAGCTAAATGAATTGGACAAAAGTCGATTAACATTGACAAACTTTTCAATTACCCTAATACAAATACACTGTCCAGTGACACACCCAAGAGATTTCAGATTGTACCTACTAATATTGGCTTGAAAGAAGAAAATCTTTTTTTCTTTACAGATTCAGATTCTTTGTTTTGTACCTACACAGTACAAGATATAAACTTAGCATGCCAGATTTAACATCGTAGTTTGGTCATCAACAGTTTTATGTCGATGGTACCATATTATGTTGTTTTGCAGACAAACATTAGAGAATCAGATAAAAAATTAATATACTAAGGATTTTTTGTCGTTGACCATACCGATTATTTATTGGTCAGTGAATTCCTAATGATTCTCAATATTTTTAATCAAATATTAACCAGATTCACAATTGTAATATAGCCTTGTTTTTTAGGTTTTATATTTTTCCTTTTTCACATAACTGTTGTCTATCCTTCATCCCACAAAATGGATGGATTTAGCTAAAGTTATCTAAGTATGTCCATCAATATTGATGTACTGTCCAAGAGCCCTTTTAGTTTGGACGCAGGGCAAGTTATTGAAGAATTATTTATCTTTTTGTAATAAATTGTTGTGTTAAATAAAAGTTACCACTAGGTACGTCACAACGTTGATCACATTTATTATATTTTGCATGTTTACAGCATAATACAACATACGAGAACTAAAACTAGAAACATGAGTAATTCATAAATAAATTATGGTTAATTTAATAAAATTAGTAAAATTACATAAAAAAATATTAGAGGTACGACGGGGACGACACCATATAATTTAAATTGTAACCCTAGGTCACGAATTGACACTATTGAGTTATGAATAAAGTAACATTTATGTCACTAGGTTGCTATGTCACTGGCCTAGTGACATAAATGTTAAAGAGTAGTAGTGTAATACTAATAAAAACTTTTTTACAGTTCACCAGATTTCTCCTAATACTAGACTATCAGCTCCATTACATGATTTGATGGAGGCGAAGTATCAGGTATCAAACACGGTACTCAAATCGCAACCCACAATATTTATAATTGAATAGTTTCACTGGTCAACTGTGGTCTTCATCATCAGTTTCATTTCACTCAATGGTGTTTTTTAAGAGTAAATGCACGGATTACAACAAAATATACCCAAATTACTAGGTGTGCCTTTAATATTTGAAGAGTTCTCTCGATTTCTCCAAGATTTCACGGTCAGATCCAAACTTTGATGACAATGAGACTAATCTAGAAGTATGCCTTTTCAAATACAAAAAAAAAACAAATCTGTCCAGCCGTCTGCGAGTAATCAGGTAACAAACATAAAAAAGGTACAGTCGAATTGAGAACCTCCTTTTTGAAGTCCATTAAAAAGTATCTTAGGTCCGGAAGATATGAATTCTGGGCAATAAATTAGTAGTATTAATACTATTTAATCTCTCTCGAGATTGTTTTTTGTGATTGTCGGTTATGATTCTCCAAAAAGAGCTTTCCGCTTTTAATATAGACGACGCCTTTACAAAACCATTATAATGAAAAGCTGCAAAAAAGATCCATTTTTTCAATTATATTGCTACTGTTCAGTCCCAATCCCAATGTGTATTAAATTGTAGCCTAAATTTTCTAGACCAAGTGCAACATCTTAACAGAATCGGTCTAGTAGTTTTTATGTGTCGCATATTAATGTACCGATAGACAGACGACCAAACAAGTAAACAAAAATCTAATGATATTTGTTTTAGCTCCTGTGATTCCAGAGGACATAATACTTCTGTGATAGGTGCTACAGAATCAAGAAATGATAGTGGTAGTAGTAGAGCCCAAAGAGTGCAGCCGTCTTGGAGTTATATGTGGTCAAAATAAGGAATACGGCTCTTTAAAAAAAATGTATAATATTTGAGTATTCGGATTCTTTTGACATGACCTTCGTATCATATTACAGAAGACACGAATCGCACAAGACCCTTTTTTTTAAAGTAGTGTTTCGAGGCGTAACACGAATAGCTGAACGACATTTTTTGCCTGGGTTTTTTGTTTCACGGTATTAAACACTGAAATATTTTATTGACATTGTATTTGATTCATCCCTATGGCATTTTATGGTCAACGAGTAGTCATGCACAAAAGTGCTTACTAACCTGTTTTTTTTTATTCTACAAAAAGCTACAAAAATACTAGATATAAAAACATGTTTTATAAAATAATAAAACAACGGTCGATGGCCAATAGAGTATTTATTAATTACCTAAAGCATGCAACATAGTATTATCAAATGTAGATAACATTTAGATAATTTAACTTTAAAGATAACTTACGTCATAGTCGCAGGACTATAAACATAAGTTCCTGATTGGTAGTAACTAAACGGCTACCGGTTACAAATTATGATAATATGGCGTTAATGTTGAGAGTGATGTTGTGCATATGTACCTACTTCTTATTTTGAGTGATTTATATTTGCTAAGTACATCATTGTGTGATGTATTTTTGTTAGTTAAATACTGTTTTATTCTAAAATACTCGTATCATACATTTTGATTTACTTACTTAAAATAAAGTCATACAAAACTATAAAGTCGGTAGGTATGTGTAGAATCTAAATATTAGCACTTTTAAAATAATAAATAGTAACATTACTAAGATTTTAGTAAACTTATTTATTTATTTACGAAAGAGTGCACTCGACTAGTGATAATCGTTATAAGAGAAAAACACTTCTTATTATTTTTGTTTTTATTTTTGTAAACCTATTTTTATAAATACATATTAATTGACATTAACTATATTTAAATTACTTAAAGTTTAATGATACCTGAAATATTTTTATACTGTTTTTAATTTGAATTAATAACATAGAAAAGACGATTTTAATAAACATTTTAATAAACTAATGGTTTGTTTTAATAACCGTTTACTACCGTCAGTACAAAAAACGCACTAGATAGTGAATATTATAATAGTGGTATAAATCGACACATATTTAAGTCCTTCGGTGTTACAGACCGCGGAACGAATCGCCCAGGTGAAAAATGTAATTTGCCAATTCGTGCTACACCTCGAAACATCACCTTAAAAACGGTTCTTGTGAGGTTCGTGTTGTGGGATGAACAGCTCGTGACACGAAACGACGCAAGTCGAGTGGTAGGCACCTCCAGATCCGCAATATTCTAATTCCACTAAGTGAAACTTGTTTCGCTTCTGCACGAGGCATCCTTAGTTTAGTACGGACTGTCGGTACTCAGGCACCAAGGGCATTTCCTTACTACTTCAATCGTGGTAATTCACAGATCAAGGGTGGGTGCTGGGTTCCCTTCTTTATAATCTACTTAAGATGGATTTTCGTCATGTGACGCCTTATTATTTTATTTAATATCATGTATTGTGGGTCCCACAATACTAGCAATCCTGTTAACTCCTCCAGCTAAGCTCAATGACTTGTATTAGGAGTGGGTTCACGTCAGTAGTATAATGGAAAATATTCGAACACGCGACCTCACGATTGCGACTCCGATGCCTTAGCTATTAGACTACCGCCCCGCATCGATATCATAAAATCCAGTGTTAAATATTTACGGGTTACTATCCGTAGTCTATATTAAACCTATTTTATTTTAAACTCACCTTAAAGTCTATATGTATGTACTATTGTATTATTATCTAATATATAAAATTCTCGTGTCACAGTTTTCGTTGCCATACTCCTCCGAAACGGCTTGACCGATTTTGATGAAATTTTGTGTGCATATTGGGTAGGTCTGAGAATCGGACAACATCTATTTTTCATCCCCCTAAGAGTTTGTTTGTTTGTTTGAACGCCATAATCTCAGGAACTACTGGGCCGCATTGAAAAAATATTTTATTGTTGGATAGCCCATTTATCGAGGAAGGCTATAGGTTATAACATCACGCTACGACCAATAGGAACGGAGCAGCAATGAAAAATGTTGTAAAAAAAAAAGGGAAAATTTACGCAGACGAAGTTGCGCGGGTCAGCTTATCCGGTATCTATGAGAATCGGCCAACATCTATTTTTCATACCCCAAAGAGTTTGTTTGTTTGTTTGAATGCGATAGGTAATCTCAGGAACTACTGGGCTGCACTGAAAAAATATTTTATTGATGGATAGCCCATTTATCGAGGAAGGCTATAGGTTATAATATCACGCTACGACCAATAGGAGCGGAGCAGCAATGAAAAATGTTGTAAAAAAAGAAAAAAAAAAAAAAAGAAAAAAGGGAAAATTTACGCAGACGAAGTTGCGCGGGTCTTCTAGTATATTATAGATTTATTAATTATACTGGAAACTCGAGAGTGTAAGAATAGATTGAGGAAATCTTTTTGTATAAAGTCACTAACGATAGCTATTATTCGATAATTTTATTGTTGTAGCAATAACGCTTAAAGGTACACACCATTGTTCAACATACAAGTTGTCATCGCGATTATACACAGAAGGCAAACCTCGTATTACCAATATTACCACACTTACAAGCTCGGGGCCCATTACAGCCACATGTGCTGTAATTCTCTTCTATATGATGGTCTTAGGGCGATTGTAAACACCCCGGCTTATGTCCGGTTTGCTCAGAGGAAGCGAACATGCCTAATGTGTTTTTTTAAATAACGAAATAAAGAGACGAGCAGGTCGTACGCGTGATGGTCGCGCGTCATGCTAGCCCATCACAGCATTAGTGCCACCCAAATACTTGTTTGGCTAAGATTTTGTGATACCGACAAAGGCCTATGATTTAGATTTTAAGGCTTAGTCTTGATATTATTAAGACACTTGCCAACCAAATGTATAGGTATAGTGTCTTAACGTTAGCATCCTATTGCTATCGTATCAATATTGTACGCTAAATGTGTTTTTACCACTTTTAATTAGACTAAACAAACAATGTTGTTTTGTTGTGTGTTCCATTGATTTAAAATTATTGTTAAAATTTTGAAATTAATTACACAATCAAACTTTTATTACAATTCAAAAAGTTTTTATGGTTCCGTAGCCAAAATGGCAAAACGGAACCCTTATATTTTCACCATGTCCGTCCGTCCATCCGTCCGCACCTTTGCTCAGAGACTGTTAGTCCTAGGAGGCTGTAATTTTGCATGGTTACACATATTACTTATGCCGACAAAGTGAAAGAATAAAATTTTGAAATAAAAAAAAAATTTGCACCTATGTGACTTTTTTTTGGTATGTAATATGCGGGGTATCATTAGATAGGTATTTTAAAAACGTTTAGGGGTTGGAAAGACCATTATTAGATTCAGGGATCCGTTTGTAAAATATGAAGCTTTAAAGTGCAAATTTTTGTTAAAGTCAAGTGCCACCCCCCCTGCCTGGCATGTGAAAAAAATTACAGTAGTAGTATGTATAGTGCAATTAAAAGGAAAACTATCACAGCTAAGAAGGCTTCACAAGTTTATGAGTGACAGAAGTAGATTTAACGTTGTAAGCATGAAACAAAAATAACAGTAAAAAACACTTCTTAGCCACATTAATCGGATTGGTGGGGGGGGGGGGGGACTACGGAACCCTACATTGTGCGTGGCCCGGCATGCATTTGCCCGGTTTTTTATAATCAACAAAATAAGGAATATCCATTGACTTTGTTGATGTGTGTATATTGAACCAAAGCATGGGTTGAGCGAAAAAATAATGCGCTACTGTAAAGTAGTTTCGTGGGGCCATTTTCAGTAGAGCACGAAACAATAGCTTTTACGATTTATAAACCCGGGTTTTATTTAGCTTAGGTATTTTATTTTTATTTATTATAACCTTATGCACAGAATTGTACAGAGGCGGACTTAATGCTGAAAGCATTCTCTGCCAGTCTACCTTAAGGAGATGTAGAAATGAAGAGTGTAGGCGCAGTAAACTTGTTGACAATACATTTAATCATACAAATTAAACAAAAAACAGAATACATACTTATATAAATACATAATATACCTACATAAATACATGCCATATAATAATAATAATATAATACATAAAAGTTACAAATGTTGTGGTGATTTAACCAGTTCATCGAGGAACAAAGTACGTACTTTCCATTTAAAATTAAGCCGATTAAGTACCAATCTAATTTCGGAGGGCTTCGAAATCAAGAGGGAAAGAGACTAAACAAAAAAAGTGGAACCGACCGAAAGTGCTCATAAATAATACTAGGAACAGGATAGGATAATGTTTACAAAGGAATATCTACACCCGTGGAAATCGAACACACGACAATTAGATTTTTTAAGTTTATAATGCTAAATGTACGTTTGTAATGCTTAATCTACTTATTTATCTTAAAACTAATAAATTAACTAGGTACAAAAACTTATCAAGTGTCAACCCCTTGCGGACTACGCAGCTCGGTCAGTAGTAGTAGTAGCTTCGTAGTGTGTCTACAGTGAGAGGAGTGCAAGTATTGGAAGTTGGAAGTCAATTATAAGGGGCAGTAGGAAAATTAAGAATAGAATAGAGTGTAGTGAGAGCACGCAAACTACATTGCAGGCGAATATTTCAGTTTTGCTATTTCATTATAGGCAGCCATTTCAGTTTGGAACAGTAAGAAGAAACATGATCAAACTTGCGAAGATTAAAAATTAATCTAGGGCAGTTATTTAAGAACCGGTCATATTTATTAAGAAACTCTGCATTTAGGTCAAGCAAGTCATCAGCGTATAAGAAGAAACGCACACTGAAGGACTTTAGTAATGAAATCAATAAAAATAGAAAATAATAAAGGAAAAAGAATACCGTCTTGAGGAACATCAGCGTCAAGATTGCGCCACCTCGACGAAGAATCACCCACGCGCACTTCCGCTGGTGTCCCCGAAGATAAGATGAGAACCAATCTAGAGAATCTGGCGAAAACATCAGATGAGAGAGAATGGAAAGTAATAAAGAATGCCTGACGGCATTGAAGGCATTGGAAAAATCCACAAAAACCAAGACAGTAATTTTAGTCTCAATTTTAGCTTGCTCTGATATCATCTGTCACTTTGAAAAAAACCGGATATGGGACTGTGTCCTGGCCTGAAGCCTGATTGATAGCGACTTAATAATTTCGGTATACAAAATAGTACTTTTAATAGAAAAGAAAAAATAGAGATATGTCGAAAATTATTAGAAAGAGGGGAATTTTAAATTTTCGGAATTGAAATTACTAAAGCATACCACCATGAAGATGGGTATATCCCCGAATCGAGACAGAAGCTTATGATGTGTTATAAAAGCAGGAAGAAGATGATCAAGAATAGGTACAATCGTTTCCAACAGCGTTACATTTAATAGAAGGAATTATCTTTTTGATCTCGCCAGGATCAACTGAAGAAAATTGAAAGAACTAAGAACTCACAAGTACGTATCATGTGACTTTATATACAAAGAAACGCGTCCTGAAAAATCAACTTGCTTTATAACAATTTACATTATTATAATACGGCCAGTGCGGTCACAACAACCGAGAAAGAAAAGTAAATTACGGTACTATTGCAACTAACTATAACTTACGTACAAAATAAGTAATTAAGTGATTGATTCTGAGTCGTGATCTTTTGCTTATGCACTCCAACATCTCAGTCATGTGTACAACCGTACACAATCAATAACGTGACATTTTTTACGTGATAACGTCATAAGAAAACATTGATGACATGTGACCATTCGCTTTGCTTAGCAACCAGTCAATAACATTAGTTCTAATTTAATCACTTGTCGCTGCAATCGACATTGGCTGTTGCTTAACAACTAATCAATAACGTGACTGCTTAGCAACCACCTATTACGTGACCGTTGCTACGTGTCACTTTTTCGTGCGGGCACCCGGTCATCGATTTAAAAGAAGATATCACGTCAAAAATTGATTTCTATATACAAATACAATAATTGCATTTTTGAAAGATAGAAAAATTTGAAGTCCAGACCCAGGAATCGAAACCGAGACTTCCGTAGCCAAACCGAGGCCAGAAGCGAACCACCTATCTGTCCTCAAATTTCTCTATCCCTTGATGCTCGCGAGTTGGGCCCTCGCATGCGCCATCTAGTCGGTAGTTAAAGAACTATCACGGCTTTTGTTATTGCTTCGTTACAGAGAGCATTTTAACAAATTATGATGTCGCAGGCCGAATATTGAAGTAATTTTTATAGGCATTTCTTGCCAATCTATACAAATACAATAATTACATTTTTGAATGATAGAAAAATTTGAAGTCCAGACCCAGGAATCGAACCCGAGACTTCCGTAGCCAAACCGGGGCCAGAAGCGAACCACCTATCTGGACTATGTTACTAGACCTCAAATTTCTCTATCCCTTGATGCTCGCGAGTTGGGCCCTCACATGCGCCATCTAGTCGGTAGTTAAAGAACTATCACGGCTTTAATCTACTGTCATTTGACTTAAAAACTCAGAATGTAACGGTTACTTTTTTCGTGTTAATCGGATTACACCGGATTTGACCATAACCGGACAGTGAAAGACAGCGATAACCGCTCCTACAGTACTGACATCATGACTGATTCATGTTTATACAGTGACCTATATAACTGTTCGAGTGAAAAATGAATCTTTAAATATGCAAGAGTTGTAAGGACAATACATAAATTATGTAAGCCGGTTAGAAAACATTATCATGTTGTTTTGTATTATAATAAAAGGCCATTAATATACTGGAATAACATACTGAGAACAATATTATTTAAGTAACAAAAATATAAGTTCAATTAAATTTTGAAAACATTATTTTATGAAGGTATACTTTTTAGTAATTCGTGCAAATGACAGTAAAAAAGTGATTCGATTACTCAATGTGGTTGCTAAGCAATCTATGTCACAATGCATATGGTTTATCTTGGTTAACCTAATGGAGTTGATAGTTCACCATGCCAGTATCAGGTCAATTCTTCAACAACTAACGGCAATACGCCGGGAAAACACTATTAAAAAAGGAGATGAGGCTGATAGATTTATGGCTATATAAATAGCTATTAATATAATATTAATCAATTTGGATATGTGGTTGTATGTTAAGCTCAGAGAATTGAAGTATCAAGTTCTAGTATGTGTGGCTTAAAAGTTTAAGCGTCATGAGTTGCTGACTTTCTAAGTATGGTTCTAATAAAGAAGTACTTACATACAGTTACATTACATACATATCAACCCATATGATGGCCCACTGCTGGGCACGGGGCTCCCCAGTAGAACCTACTAGTATGTAGATCCTGGGGTTAATTGCGATAATCGCCACGCTTAGCGAGCGGGTTGTCGATCGCAGTAAGGCTTTAAATCCGCAGAGGACGCTGCAGCCCGTCCTCCGGGGTGAAATCCCTTAGTCGCCTTGACGACACCCACGGGTAGAGATGGGGTGGTACTATTCTTAAGCCGGCACCACACGGCACAGTTTAGCACAATACAGTTGTTTATGTTATATTTAATATGTAACACACTTTTTAAATATAACATCATTGTTACATTATCATCTGTTTTAATGGATTATATGAGTAAGAAAGTACTAATAACCACAGATGTATTGTACTTATTTGTTATATCACTTTTAGGTCTATGTTGTGCTAAATGTTATAGGGAAAATGATTATATAAACTGAATTATGTTTAACAATATATTATACTTACTTGTTCTTCATTGCTTCGTATTATTTGAACTCCTTAAGCAATACTAAGCTACATTACTGTCTTACAGTAGGTTATATTACATTTGAGACATTAGATAACTGCTTTATTATATCCTGACGTAGTAGTTTTACATTTAGCCGTAGCTGTTCTACTCTAAAAGCTTCTTATATTCTGCTACAACTTGCCCCAAATCCTAGTAAGATAACAAGCACTTGACTTATTGCTATTGTAACTTAGATAAATTCACTTTCTTAGTGGTTCGATACACATAAACCACATATTTACCATTGAAAAGACAATTATCACCCAGTACAATAAATAACTTCATTAGTATCTGTAGAATAGATTGTAATTACAATGGAAAACCTCGCAGTTCTTTATTACAAAAATAAAAACGTACAAGTAGGTACGAGTCGGAATCGCCCACCGAGGGTTCTGTAGAAATTTGTAGGTACGAGTACATATTATAAATAATAATAATAACATCTTGGGACAACTAACACAACGCCATCTGATCCCAAACTAAGCAGAGCTTGTACTATGGCAACCAGACAACTGATCTGAACTGCCTCTGTGGCGCGGTGGGAGTGTGTACGACTGCTACGCAAGAGGTCGTGGGTCCACACGGGACACCACTTCATGTGATCCACAAATTGTCATATGATCCACAAATTGTTGTTCCGAGTCTGGGTGAACTTTGTGTCCATGACTTGTATGTTTGTAAAGTCCCCCGCGACACAGGGCTTGTGCTACTACCCTACTGCGGGAGTCGTCCTTAAAAAAAAAAAAGAACATGCTTTATGTTTCTAAATACATATATATTGTAAATAAAAAAAAGTATACCTAGACACAGAACAAACCATCGTTTTCATCACACAAAGTTTTATTCTGGGTGGGGATCGAACCCACGATCTCCGAGTCACTAACCACTAGACCAAAGGCCAGTCGAAATTGTTCGGGAATTGAGTCTCGCAGTTTTTAAAATAAACGGGTGTATCTTTTTTTACATTAACTTAGAAGTTTGATTTTTTTACAGTTTCAAGGGACTGTAAACCTGAATATCAGGTTTAATTTTCAATTTGATATCTAGACGCGTTCCCGAGATAAAGAGTCTTGACAGACAGACGGACGGACGGACGGACAACAAAGTAATCTTATAAGGCTTCCGTTTTTTCCTTTTGAAGTACAGAACCCTAAAAATACTACTTAAAAATAACTCTTCCTATTGGCTTCGTCGTAGTTGGGTAAGAAGGATTTGTTAGAAAAATATAATCATTTATAAATATCCCAGAAAGGAATACAATATTGTTTGTCACAAATTTTATTGTGAAAGTTTAAATATTTTTCGATGCTAGGTATTTTGATAATCTCCATCAAAACTAATGCCCCGAATGTACATTTATTTGTCGGCCGGAACCATAATGCACGCTGCGCGCTGGTCAGTAACACCAATTTCAATATTTGTACCTAATCTGCAACACAGTTTTAACGATGTCGCTAAAAATGTAGAGGGATATGGCGAATTATATTTTTTGTTTTGATGTGTCACCACTGACCTTAATACTAATAGAGGTCAGTGTGTGTCACTTATATCACTTGTTACTATTGCTACAAACATACTAGATAAGTAAGGTTTTGGATAAAAGCAGCACAGACAATGATGTTTTAAGTAAAAAGGTGTAGATAGGTTACATAAATAACATTCGATCTTTAAAACAATTTAACCTGTTTATAGCAATGTCACACTATTTTAAAAAAGTGAAAGTAGGAAAGCACGATTTTATTATCACGAGTAAAAAGGGAAAAATATAATCCGCTGCCTTTATCTGTTAACGCCGGCGATTCGACACTGATTTCTTGAAGTAAAAATCTTGTTGGGGTAAAAATAATAATAATAATCCTTTCTTAGTGGATGCTTACAAAATAAAAGGCATCAACCGCCAAAATTTCACGTTTGTAACCCTAGCGGTTTAGGATCTGCGTTAATGAATCAGTCAGTCAGGTTAAGTGAATATATATGTATAGATTATGGTCGAATTTCGACCACGGGTGACCACTAGTTGTAGTTAACCTATAAGTAACAATATGATATAAAATAATGAATAATACGAGTGGCGTTGGGACCGACGTTGGGGCCTACGTGTGGAGCCGGCGTAACCGTTCAAAGCTTGATGTATCAAGATTTCAAAAAATATTTAGTAATTAACTGACTAACTGACTTGGAACCAATTATTTCCTACATAATATGAAATAATCAGGAGCAAGCAACTAGATCCATTTTCTTTATCATTCAGGCATTCATCAATTGTGTAATAGCCACTCACATCACATGAGATGGTATTATAGGGAAAAATAATTAAATGTATGCGGGCGGAGTCGCGGGCGAAAGCTAGCTCTAAGCCGCGGCAAGAAAAGACGGGCAAGAAAAATGAAGATGAGGATGGTTTAGAGAAGAAGCGCCGATAACCAACCGGCACAGCCACGGGACTCTGCGCGTCGCGCGGCCGAACACTCCGGTGTACATCTCGCGCCTGCACTACACAAGGTGGAGGACATTTCGGCGCCTGAAGATCCGCTACACGTCACACTGGCGACAGCAGCAGATTCGGGAATCGCGGCGCAACGTCAACTTCTTGGCGCTTGTAGTGCGAGTTCCAGATTGTTTTCTGCACCTCGTTATGGAGGAGGACTTCTGGCCGCAGGGTGTGGTTTTCCGTCGCTTCCGCGGACAAGTGCCATAAGAACGAACAAAGATTTAGTGCAAGCATACCAACCAAATTTGCAAGTAATATATACTAACAATTGTTTTTTTTAACTTTTGCTGTGTTTCCACATATTCGAATATTATCGGGACTTAAATGTCGGGTAAATAAAAGGTTCGTACCTTTAAATATTTCACGCGATTAAGTCCGGATAATATTCTAATACTTATGATCTTTTTATAACAGTAATTTACTAACAGTTTATGTATATATTGTATGTTTATTAGTCCGTAAGGTATATTTTTCTACTGGCATTGATGCTTGAAATACTTGGTATTTTATTATATCGAATATAAATGCTATATACGTACATACACTACAACTATACCAAAGTCAAAATGTTACCCATGCAATTGGTCTTTCTCTCTCCTCGTTTTTGCAACATTTTTATTGCTGCTCTTATTGATCGTAGCGTGATGTTAAATAGCCCATAGCCTTCCTCGATAAATGGGCTATCCAACAGTAAAAGATTTTTTCAATTCTTTTGAATTGAAAAAATCTTTTACTGTTGGATAGCCCATTTAGTTCCTGAGATTATCGCATTCAAACAAATACACTCTTCAGCTTTATATGTACTCTACAAGCTACCACTGTCAAAAGTATGAAAGATGCGAAGCAACATAACTTCGAAAGACGTTTGTACCGATAAACAGCACTAACTTTATAAATGACATCTTCAATTCCTTCCTACTAACAACGCGCTTTGAAAATCTATTCGTCGTTTCACAGAAGGGGTGAAGGTAGATCTCAGCGACTAAGGCTAAGCTGCCAGAGTAGATTCGTCGGGTAATTGGGTAAATCTCTATATATATATTTCAGTGGCAGATAGCAAATCCAGCGTTGTTAAGGCACCGGTCCGTAGTTCCTCCCTATCTCTTAGGATTAAGTTACTTGAGTGAGAGAGACACTAATACTGTACGCACCAGGGACGGAGTTGGAAACCATTTACTTAAGATAATATTTAAGTTTATGGATTGCTAATTCATTGTCGTGATAAATGTTCATTAGAACTGCGGTTAAGATGTATTTATGCAGTGGACGAAAACTTCCCAGGTCTTGACAGACAGATGGACGGACAGCGAAGTGATCGTAGGTAAAAAGGTTCTGTTTTTCCTTTTGAGATAGGGAAATCTAAAAACAAGATTTGATTGAGGTATTTGATTTCATTTGAAAAAAAATAATCGATAGTCACATTCTCGAATCGTCTGAGACCATCAGATAAATTGCAGCCCTCTTTAGCAATTCAATGAGGGCTGCAGTTACATAAAATATCTATATTCTCGAAGTAAAACTCTTATTTGAAGTTCGAAGTCCGTGCCCGTGTCAGCGTTGATGATATCATTCTAATATGAATGTTGCTTATCCAGTTATCCGCTTTAGGGCGTAGATACACATGTTTGTAGCTGGCACACTTGCATAACAGTTCCTTGCACGTGCTACCTAATTCAATTAATCAATAAACCTGTATCGGTCCAATGCTGGACATAGGCCCCTACTAATTTACGCCACAACACCCGGTCCTCCGCATCTTAGCAACCTTCCTTAAACCGTCGGTCCATCTGGGGGGAAGGTGGGTCGTTACGTTTACGAAATCGCGGTCTCCACTCTAGGAGTATTTTGCTCCAGCGGTCAGCGGATACCGTATTATTGTCATGTATATATACATGACAATAATACGGTAGCCGCTGACCGCTGAACGTAACGTACACGTTACGTTAACCGGCATGCCTGTATCTGATTTTCGTTTATGTATCTTTGGCCTAATATATATTAGTACTTTATTTATTACTGATATATATTAGGGCCTAGTTACATATTATGTAACTTGCTGGTCCGTGCAACTTCGTCTGCGTAAATTTTCTTCGTTTTTGCAATATTTTTCATTGCTGCTCCGCTCTTATTGGTCGTATCGTGATGTTAAATAGCCTATAGCCTTCCTCGATAAATGGGCTATCCAACAAAAAAAGAATTTTTCAAATCGGACCAGTAGTTCCTGAGATTAGCGCGTTTAAACAAACAAACAAACAAACAAACTCTTTCGCTTTATAATATTAGTATAGATGTGTAATAGTATATACTGAGTAGTGGAGTAGAGTAACTTTTGAAGTACAAGTAATTGTATGAAACATAGTAATGTTCGACGGTTCTTTTTATAGCATTAAAAGTCTTACAAAGACTGCAACATAGTTTAAGCAGGTAAGTAATACATAAAACATTGATTAGATATTATCGGTTAGACAACTTGTCGAATCGAATCTCAATCGCAATCTTACTATTATACCAGCTTCGCAAAAACCTTTTTTTTGTTTAGAAAATGATAACTAGCAATGTGGGATTGAGTCCTACATTACTAGTAATCTTATTAACCCTACCAGCTAAACTCAAAGGCTTATGTTAGAAGTGGGTTTACGTCGGCAGTATAATGGGTAGGATTCGAACCCGCGACCTAATGATTGCGAGACCGATGCCTTAGCTATTAAGCTACCGCCGTTTTATTTTAGAAATGCTTTCTATCATTCGCCATGCTGCGGTTGTATGCTCGGGCGTTACATTAGGATTGGATATGTCATGGACCAAGTGACTGATAGGATAATATACATAATGCTGAGTGGTTGTGGGTATGTATGTGTGTGCAAGTGTAAGCTTTTGTAAATATTTAGCAATTACTTTGTCAAAAGATTTTTCGAATCTTCTTAGTGGAGAGTGAGCAGCCATTCAAGGAAAACTCTTTTACATTTAAATAGAGGAAGTGAAAAAAATCAAAATTCCCTATTTAGAATATTGATTGTATTTTTTTAAACTTTTGAATAATTTAGAAATTAAGTTTTTTTAACTACTAGCAATGTTGGTCACACATTACCGTAGCCGGAAATGCTTCGTGTGACCTCCGTCAGTGAGTCGCCCTTTTGCAACTTGGTTGATATAGTGCAGGATGTGTCCCGTGTTGATCGAACTATTTAAATACTTATGTATAAGTTAATACGGAACCCTCAGTGCGCGTTGGCCGATTTTTTTTATCACTATCACTACATAGTATAAAACAAAGTCGCTTTCTCTATCCCTATATCCCTATGTATGCTTAAATCTTTAAAACTACGCAACGGATTTTGATGAGGTTTTTTAATAGATAGAGTGGTTGAAGAGGAAGGTTTATATGTATAATAACATCAACTAAATAGTGAAGAAATAAGGAGCGGATAAGAAATGTTGCAAAAACGAAGAAAATTTACGCAGACGAAGTTGAGCGGGTCAGCTAGTGAGGAATAATAAAAAGTAATAGATTGTGTCAAAATCAAAATACTTTTTGAAGTGCTATAAATCGATGACCGGCTACACACACGAAAAAGTGTCTAAAAAAGGCAAGTTACTGATTAGTTGCTACGTAACAGCGAATGACGATTGCAGTGACATGACATGCGATACAATTGGAACTAACGTTATTGATAGGTTGCTAAGCAACGCGAATGGTAATACGTCATCAAGGTTTTCTTATGACGATATCACGTAGAATTATCGTCCGTAAACCGACTTTACAGAAAATCATTTTTAAGTGAAAACACTTAGGTTCCACAACGCAATAGGGAAGATGCAATATTTTTATTATTGCTTTTATTTATGAGAATTTAAAAAAATAATAGGAATGGAATTAATGTTGATAAACTTTCGCGATTTGTACACATTATAAAAATATATATATATTACGGGTCTTAATCGCGTGAATAATTTAAGGTAAAATACCTTGTCTACTTTACCTTGCCGTGAAAAATCAGGCGGTCACGGGTAGACTACCAGTCTACCCATGACCGCCCGATTTCCCACCTGAGCTATAATAACATTGTAAGGACAATTTAATTAATTTATGTAATAAAATAACTTTTATCGCCAATAACTGAAGAAGTCGTAGATACATTCGTGGCGTCACTAGGTGCTGATTGGTGTTTTAAGATACGTCCCGTTTCAAGCTATTTTACTTCGCAATAATTCTTAAAAATAATATTAAATTAAATAAAAACGTTACAATGGCGCTTCTTTTAAAGTCTTCTAATATTTTAATTGTAAAATATTGGTAAATAAAATATTTGCATATTTCCTATTCTTATGCACGTGTGATAACATTTGGAATGGTATGAGTGTACATTATTAATAATGCCACGTTTGCAAAAAGTGAAGACGGTGAGATAAAAAATTGGAAATAAAACTCAGGGCACTTTTTTTAATGCCAATTTTTTAAAGATGACAGCAAGTAAAATGCTGCAACCATTACCTACCTACACCATGAAACTCGCTTCAGCAATAATGTTGATATTGTAAAATATTGATCAAATTTGTGTGATGAATACGATCGTTTATTCTGTGTCTAGGTGTAATTTATCCATAACTAGCGGGAGCCTCGCGGTTTCACCCGTGTAGTTCTAGTTCCCGTAGGAATACAGAGATAAAAAGTAGCCTATGTCACCCGGGGATAGTGTAGCTGCCCAATTGTGAAAGAAATCTTTATTTTTAAAATCGGCCCAGTAGTTTTTTAATTTATTCGTTACATACAAAAATACAAATCTTTCCTCTTTGTAATATTAGTATAGTTATAGATGTGTTACATACATAGATATAGATATGTATGTATTTAGAAATATATATGTATGTTTATAAGTTGGTTGGTTGCCCCTGTAGAGCTCAGCTTATTTTGAGATCATATGACGTTGTGTGAGTTGTCCCAAGATATGATCATTACAAAATAGATATTCATATATATATATATATATGTTTTTTTACTAATAAATCTAGTTTTCAATGTTATGTTACAATCCAGAAACAGGTTCTATTTGATCGTCACGTAATTGGTTTAGGCTACTTTCTTGCGTTCAGAGGGTGATTCGTAACGATAAGCGCATTACCTCCCTATAAATACTTTTACAGGACTGTAAAATAACGACTTAATATTTCAGCTAAATTCCATGACTACGTAATGATATACAAACTTTTAAAGCCAGTTAAATATCTAAAAGCGTTCGTTAATAGAAAACGGAGAAAAAATAAAATTATAATTTTAAAGTACTGAAAAGTGGTGGAATTTGTTTTTATAGGCCATTATCCTTTGAGTGGCTGGGAGCTGAAAAAGTACGGGTTGTAAGAGGGAGAGGGGTGGTGGCAAAACTGAAAGTTTCCTTTTTCAAATTGCTAGTGGTAACAACGTTTGTTTTTAGAGTTTCGTTAAGCGCGGCGATGTAGTACAGTGTGCACGTCTGCGGCGCTCATTGCGAAATGCGAATGGCTGCTGTTTCACATTTAGATTTTATTTTTAACATTTTCCTTGCTGCTGAGCTGCGAAATTGGTTTCAGATTGCAATAGAAGTGACATAGTGAAAATTGTGGCTTTGAATACGGTACTAGAAAAGTAAAATGATGCTATTGATTTGTTTTTTAATGCTTATGTTTGCGGTGTGTAAAAGTTTATAGTTATAATTATGATAAGTTAAAGTAGGCAAAGCGGTGGCCAGTTATTTTTTACATTGTCATTTTTCGTTATAACCACAAACATTTCTGTAAGAAAGTAGGTATTTTTAAGAAAATGACTCAGAATTATTTAAAGATTGTACAGTAAAAACAGCTGAATCTTTTGACTTCTATTCTATTATTACAAACCCTTTTAATGAGCCTATAACAAAGTAACTCAATTCTTTAGAAATGTAAATCCTTTATTATGACGACCTGTCAAGAGCAAAAGAAATAACTTAGCGGTTTTATTTGTACAAATAATTATTATATCTCAGACGATTACTTCAATTACGTGGAAACTTATCTTAAAAAGTTTGTTTGGTGCGGTCAGAGCAGAATAACAGAAATATATACTTCATTAACGATTATAAGATCACTGAGATATTTGGGTGTTTCAGACAACATGCTGCGGTTTGTCTAGGGCGGATTATAGAAATAATAATAATAATAATATTTATTAACAAAGTTGTTTATATAAAATTTGTGTGTGTGCGTGTGTGTGGATTACATTAGTAGGCCTTTTAAGTATCATATTCTTAATATCATCATAGCTGATTTTTTGTATCCATTTTATTAAATGTGTCTTGAATTTAAAGCTGTTATGTTTTTAAATATCTCAAATTTTATTATGTTTAATAGAGGCTATGGTATTATAGTGACGTTGGGAGAGTGTACTTTTCACGTGTGGTACAAGACAGCCATTAACACGTTTGGTGTTCAAGAGTAGTGAAGGTATTTTGTGTAAGTGGTAGAGATATCGAGAATGAGGCTCAACACGAATCACATTGTTTCAAAGCAATGGAGTATCAGTTAATATAATATTGGCTCGAATGATGTAGAAAGCTTCTACGATAAAATTGGGTCTAAAACAATAGCCCACAAAATCCCAATATCTAATACCTTAAACCGAGCAATTGTTATTTGAATCTCGGAAACGGATCTGACGATTTTCATGAAATTTAGTATGCAGGGGGTTTCGGGGACGATAAATCGATCTAGCTAGGTTTCATATTTTAGAATATGATAGAAAACACGATTTGCTATAAATATCGATAAAATTTCGCGATTTATACACGTCATTATGAAATATTTTAATCGCGTGAATAATTTAAGGAAAAATAACGGGTAGAGTCTACCCGTCACCACAGCCTTTGCAATACGGTCGAAACGTCGGGCAATAAACGAGGTATTTTTACCTTAAATTATTCAAGCGATTAACTAATTTTACAAAACACGATTTACCAAAAAAAAAAAATACAGAGTGAAGCTCGGTCATCTAGGACAAATGACACTATTTTATCCCAGTAGTCCATAGTTTAGAAAAACCTGCCAGAAATTGCAAGTAGGTAGACCAGGTGCACAGTACTCATTTGGCCGGTGTTTACTCATTTCTACTACCTTAAACCTCCCACGAAATACGAAAACCCGTCACGAAAAATTACTAATATTAAAATAATACTAATACAGTAGTCCCACGGTAAAATTAGCCACTGTGTAATTATATTTCAGAGTGGCTAATTTTATTTTGTATTTATGTATGCAATTGTAAGGGTTAAGACAAAATATCTAAAAGAAGAGCCACTTAGGCCTTTTAACTAAGAGGATATTCTTTCGGTGGTACGTCATGTACTTAGGTACCTATAGTTCCGTAAGTCGTACTTATTTGCCCTACAATAATCACGAAGAAACCCATTTTCATATAGTCAAACTATAGAGTTATTATGTGGGTATCTACTTGTCAACCAAAATGATAATGGGTACCTAAATAAAATTATGAATATAATAAAGTTATTAAAACAGTAGAAAAATAATATTATAGGGTATCCCTTACAACAACATTGATATTCTAGACAGACGAGTAAAATGTGTTTATTTTTGTGCAGAACCTGAGCCAGACAGGGGTGAGTGTCTGCCTCGTTGGCCTGCCGAGGACATTGAACTTGCTCACGTAGCAGTTTTAAATACTTATTGCAATATATTTTATGATATTTGATTTAATAATTCAGTCTGAATTTTTGATTTTATGTTAAAAGACAACTCCCGCAGTAGTACAAGGCATGTGTCGCAGAAACTTTACAAACATTCAATTCACGGACACTTCATTTTTAGGGTCTTTAAGGTTAATAGTAGTAGCTAGTTAGGTAGTATAGTATGAGTTTATTTTTATCAAAACGCTAGCTTTCGCCTGCGATAAAAAGTATCCTATGTACAAATTATTATCAATTTCCTTTCCATATTTCATTTAGATCGTATTGAAATTCGCACAATTTTTCCACAGGAGCAATATTTTGATGCAATAACAACAAGCAAATAAGGTAACAAAAAATTAAACACGTTTACTTCTCCGCCCGGCACGTTTTCTCATTCCTTCTCTCGTCTATTATACTCATTACCTAACGTGCATTCGGTATTCTATATAAAGTAGAAGTAAAGTGTGAAGTAAATTACAATTCCTACATTACCTGAATAGGTAAATACCTAGGTACTTATTCATATAACATATGCACTACTAAACAGCAACTTTTTATAAAGATATGTGTACTTATATTGATTTTATGGAGCTGAATATAATCATTGTGATTTATCATGCCCCATAGGTAGCACTATAATTTGTTACCTACGTATTGATTGGGAAGTATGACCAATGAAATGTAGCATATGAATCTCCCTTAGGTTTAAGACTTAAATTTTAACAAAATTGTGCTAGAGATTATCCATATCAAACAAACATAATCTTACCGCTATATAAGTAGATACAAACTAAGCTCCGGCCACGAATTTTCCTCTATTTTCCGAAAGAAACTCTCTAAATGGTCCTTAAAACATATCGAAATCCATAGCGTGATAAAAGCCGTTCAAAAATGTATTTGTTTTGTTCGAAATTTATATAACGTCTAGTTAGGTTCATCTACTAATATCATTGGTAGTGCAGTGGATGTGTGTACGACTGCCGAGTGCTATGCCATAGGTGGGTAGTGGGTTTTCTCTTTGAGTTTTCTAGTTAATTATGTTTGTTCTGTACTTTGCGTCTTTGCGAGGTTTGTAAATATTCACGCGAGTAAAATGCTACATATAACTCTGAGTGCTTGGATACATCATCAATCACGCCTAAAACAAAAAGTCACTATCCCAGGTGCCCAAAAAAGACGGTATCTGTGCTCCATCGCCATTACACAGGACCATTCGTTACAAAAAGCTGTGGTTATTTTTCTTAGGTGGCATTTATCGCGAGTTTCCATCCGAGGGCCCAACAAAGCTGTAAGTAACTGCGCAAAAACACCGGTGACCGGAGATAGGCGGTTTTTGTCGGAAACGCCATTGTTCACAGAATTAGGCCGAAACCGATTCTGGTATCGGTGAAGCTTGTTGGTGAAAAGACGGCGCGGTGATATAAGAAAGTGTTAGCTGAAATTGATTCACGTTGTTATACAAATGGAAAATCTGGTAAATGACTATTGATTTTCATCCAATCATGCTCTGAGTTCGATAATGTAATATAGCAACATTTATATTCCGAAGTGTACAATTGAATTAAATACTCCTTAGTAATACCTAAGAAAAAAGTTGTAAATATAAAGTTGAGTGAAAGGAAATGAAAGAATAATGTAATAAAACTTGAATGAATGAAAACAAAACAATAAATAAATAACATATTTATTAATAAATTATTTCTTGGAAAAACTATCTTTAAGTAGTAGTTATACCGTGAAATAATTTATTTTAAAACTGATAGGTACTTATACTTTCTATTCGTAGAATATTACATATGATATTTATTAAATACGTACAATTAGGTCCTTATAGAATTTTATAGGTAAATATTTTAAGGCTAAAAACGTCGGGCAATAAAATAAAGGTATTTAGTTCTAAAATATTGACGGGATTAAGACCCGTAGCTTATAAAATTCTATAACTTATACAAATCGCGAAAGTTTACACACATCTTAACTAAGATTATAAAACTGAAGAGTATGTTTGTTTAAGCACGATAATTACAGGAACTACTGCTTCAAATTGATAAAAATCTTTTTAGTATTGGATAGCCCATTTATCGAAAAAGGCTATATAACATTACGCCAAGACCTATAGGAGCGGATCAGTCAACTAGTATATCATAAAATTCGTCAAGCCGTTTGACCGTACATAGGGTTGCCAAATGGCCAGAAATCGCCTGGATTCTCCTGACATTTCATGTGATGTCCAGACTCCCGACAAATAACAAAAAGTGTTAACTGTTATCAAGGGGCACTAAATTGATTTGCACCCAGCGCGCGAGGTGCTTAAGCGATAATAAGTTAAATTTTAATTTCTACGAGCAAAATATCTAAAAATCCGATATTTTGAAATGTTATTCAGATGACCAAACAATCATAATCTTACCGCTATAAAAGTAGATACAAACTAAGCTCCGGCCACGCATTTTTCTCTATTTTCCGAAAGAAACTCTCTAAATGGTCCTTAAAACATATTGAAATCCATAGCGTTTTGTTTGAAATTAATATTACGTCTGGTTAGGTTCATCTACTAAAATTATTGGTGTACAGTGGATGTGTGTACGACTGCCGAGTGCTATACCATAGGTAGGTAGTGGGTTTTATCTTTGAGTGATCTATATAATTATGTTTGTTCTGTACTTTGCGTCTTTGCGAGGTTTGTAAATATACACGCGAATAAAATGCTACATACAACTCTGAGTGCTTGAATACATCATCAATCACGCCTAAAACAAGAAGTCACTATCCCAGGTGTGTATCCCAGGTTGGTATAGTGGTTAGTGACCCTGACTGCTAAGCCGGAGGTCGTGGGTTCGATCTTCAAACAGGATAAAACTTTGTGTGATGACCACGATGGTTTATCCAGTATCTGGGTGTAATTTATCTATAATATATTAGTATTTAGAAATAAATATAAGTATGTATATCAGTTGTCTGGTTGCCATAGTA
The DNA here is from genome assembly GCA_945859575.2 of Herminia tarsipennalis. Classification (NCBI taxonomy): domain Eukaryota; kingdom Metazoa; phylum Arthropoda; class Insecta; order Lepidoptera; family Erebidae; genus Herminia; species Herminia tarsipennalis. The sequence goes on along the minus strand of OX243834.2, from coordinate 21,383,217 downwards.
TAAGCTCTGCTTAGTTTGGGATCAGATGACGTTGTGTGAGTTATTGTGGATATTATTATTATATTATTTCGATTTGGCAACCCTATCCGTACAGTCTGCCAAATAAATGGACATACAAACATCCGCTCGAAAACCAATAAGTAGAAGGTACCTTCCTCCTGGCGTAGTCGATTCAATTCAACTTTAATCTATTCCTACTTGTCGTATCTGGTCGTATCGATTTCGAGCTATGGATGTAAATTAAATCTGGATAACAAGACAAATTGAATATTGGCTGCATCGCATCTAAATCGAATTAGTTATCTGCACTTTAATGTACAGCTGTACAGGTCCTAGAACAGCTGGATAAGTGTGTACTCCATACATTTGTCAAGTGGCTCTGAAAAGTATCCAGTCATGATCGATGATGTGTCTTTGAAATTTCGCAACCAAATGAGGGGTCATTTGGTTTCGAAATTTATCGTCTATGACGAAACCATTTGCATTTGTGTCGCGTAGGTTTACTGAACACTGCATTCTGAAAATATCTTAATAAAAAAAACCAACTAAGTATTCTAATTTTCACCTTTCCAAGTAAACGTTTTATGAAAATCGTATCCCAGTTCTACATGTATGCAGCTTGAAATTGGTGATTCGCTGATGTGTGCCTCGCACGCTGATTTGAGCGGCATTACTTATACCACAAAATAACGAGAGTAGAGAACACAAGCTTCATATAACGGGCGCAATAACAACGTACATATTGACATCTTTCACGGAAACGTAATCTCGCTGCCTTTAGAACAAAGTGGTTTTGAGTGGTCTATAATGGGGATGAGGACTGTCAAGTGAAATCAGTATCTTTTTATGAAATGTCAAAACAACACGCTCTTTATAAAATTGTATGGAATACTAAGACGTGACGTCACAACTTAGGGCTATCAAATCATCACTTTTAGTATTTGTTTTAATTATTATGAATTCTAACAGACGTTAAATTCAGATCTCGTTATCAAGTACTAAGGCCTGATTACTGAAAATTAATCAGGGCGAGCGAAGCGAGCCCTAACACTATCCCATAACGTATGCACTTTTGTAGTACCATTTACTGAGAAACTATCACACTTTTAGGTTTGGGCTTTGATATAGTAACTTAAATAATAGTAGGAAATATTATTTTATACACATTTAAAATAAATGGGGCTAAGAGCTATTTCTCTTTAAATAATTTTTAAGACAGTAATTATTACTTGGTAGAAAACTTCGCGAGCAGCTTCTCCTAAAGCACTGCTTTTTGCTAGTATATTTTATTTGTAGTCGTCATCCCAATTCCGTATCCGTGAACGATGTCTATGTGTGCGTGACTCAAGCGAGGTACGTATCAATGTTACCTTCTGTACTCTTGGTATTTTTTGGTTACACCCATACATATGCTACCGTACCTTGTACGTGTACGGTTATACATATGTGCGAACTTGTGTACGGCTGTATACGTGCAGAAGCGTATTCTCGGAACGGAGCGCTGCACAATTTTGTATTTGGCGAAGCTTGAAGCACTGGTTTATTAAATGTTTTAGTGGTTGGTCGAAACAAATTCTAATATTATTAAAATATATATATTACGGGTCTTAATCGCGTGAATAATTTAAGGTAAAATACCTTGTTTATTGCCCGACGTTTCGACCGTATTGCAACGGCCGTGGTCACGGGAAGACTAGTTGAGCTCAGCGTCGCCTCCGTGAAGCGCGGGTTTCGGAAACTACCCTCGCTTGATTTTTATCACTCACTATTACGGAACCGTCGGTACTTCGACACACAACACTAAGGACATCTGCACACTGGCGTGTAATGTTTGTTCGGCGGTGTATACACTTGCCGATTACGGGATTCCACGATGTTGACAAACGGTATCCGTCTTCTCGGTTGAAATTGACATGTTTTTTGATTTCAACCGCTTCCCTCGCCATCCTGGAGTAATAGTGACGGTCGGTGGAGAGGACCTGTGGTTTGTGTAGTTCAATCCAGTGATTGGTTCCCGCATCCAGCAAGTGTTCCGCTATTGCTGACTTGTTTGTCTGTCGGTTTTTCACAGCCGCGATATGTTCCTGTGAAAAACCGACAGACAAACAAGTCAGCAATAGTGGAATCCCGTAATCGGCAAGTGTATACACCGCCGAACAAACATTACACGCCAGTGTGCAGATGTCCTTAGTGTTGTGTGTCGAAGTACCGACGGTTCCGTAATAGTGAGTGATAAAAATCAAGCGAGGGTAGTTTCCGAAACCCGCGCTTCACGGAGGCGACGCTGAGCTCAACTAGTCTTCCCGTGACCACGGCCGTTGCAATACGGTCGAAACGTCGGGCAATAAACAAGGTATTTTACCTTAAATTATTCACGCGATTAAGACCCGTAATATATATATTTTAATAATGTGTACAAATCGCGAAAGTTTATCAACATTTAAATTCTAATATGTGATTGTTTACGTATAAATTAATTGCTGAATGAGTGAAAAAGCTTGCAGTCGAATTGAACCACAGGCAGAGCAAGGATTAAGCTGGGTCCTTATTCTCGATCTTTTTTACGTATCCACGGCAGAGCCCATGCGGAACTGTCAAAATCTATGTGCTCACAAATGCATCACGCCGCAAGTCTACTCAAAATGTACGCCGCACATGTGCTTTGATGAATTTTTAAGCGCAGCTCTCCATTTAACATTATGACAAGATTTTGACCGTGCTGCATGGGCTTGCCGTGCAAACGAAAAAAGAAAATGTGTTACACTCGGGGACTTTCGCGGTAAAGCTATTGCAAAGCATTTTTTATCAACTTATGCAATTATAATTATTTATTTATTTTTTATTTATGCAGTACTTTTTTTATCTTTTCATTACATTTCGGAGCAGCTCGTCTTGATCCGCGCGAGCTTCGTACAGTAGTACAATATACATATAGGTACGTTAAGCGAACGCTCGGCCGAGCTACATGGTAGGCGGAGTGGGGGATGTTAGGTTTTATTTTCGTTACGGAATTTCTTGATTCGGTCGCCGCGCTCAAAACCCGCGATAAAAGCTATGCAATAGCTTAAAAAAAAAGATATTGAATAGGGACCCTGTAGCAGGACTGAAAGCTTTGCAGTCAAAAAGTTTTCATTAGATATCTTGCACAGTATTGCGCTAGACCATTTACCGAAAATTAAAATATCAGGTACATAAGAATAGTTTAGTAAATATCAACTGCGGAAGATATTGCAGATACAGCTAACAAAATAAAAACACAGAGCATATCTCCAAGAGAAAAGCTTCTATTATGACGTGAACTAATGTTGTTAGCATTCATCACGGGAATCCGCGGCGGTACACTCTCTTGTCACAGAGTAATGTAAATTGTTCTGTATCTAGTTATTTATATATATGTACACAAAGAAATAGTCTGGTCTAGCTTTTATAACCCGGGGGATACGATTGCGAGCGACAGAATATTTATATAAGCAGATAACTCCAAGCTTTTTGATGAAGAATACGGAAATAAAAAAAGAACTTTGCCGCGAAATTATGTATTTTATACAAAAACCTCTTATCAATATGGATAAATGTGTAACAGGTCACCATTCAGAGGCACATGCTAGTTCATAGACAAAATTGCCATTAAAAACCTTTTTTATTTTCGAAGGTTGACTTGGGCTTATATTTTTCTGTAGCATTTTTCTCTCTTTTATTTTTCGGAACAATACGCGACTCGAAAAAAATCTCTATTTTAGTAAATGTTTTTATTATTTTGCTTTTGTAATAGAAAATGATAATAATTGTATGTTTAGAAACCACGAATTGAAAACGAAATAAAGTGATTTTTAATACACAAACACCTTCTTGGCTTCTTTGCATTACACTAAATAACTTCGTAATATATATTTGAAAAAAAAAAAAAACAAATTACAATGATTTAACTCCAGTAAAATAATCTGTATGTGATTATGGTCATAACTACAAAAACAAGTGGTAAGTCATTAGTGGTTAATTTATTAAATATTTTCCAAAACTGATATTACAAAGTTATTTAGTGTTATGTAAAGAAGCCACGAGTAGGAGGTTAATAATATAAAAATCAGTCTGTATAAGTATTTGTAGGAATTGTAGTCAAAGTTTTCACAAACACTTATATTTCTGTACTTTACAATAATTAAAAGCTGTAGAAACATTTCCGTACGGAAAAGTACATTGATTTTCAGTCCCAACTGAAATTTATATATCAGTGGAAAACAGTCAATACCAGTAATTGGCTTGTAATTAGCGGAATCTGCCAATTAGGTTCGCAAAACGCCACGTCCATTCCTCAGCGAGTCTTATTATAAGTACTATTTGTTATCTATGAATATAATTTATTGCGTAAATCTATATAAATTAAAACCGGGCAAGAGCATGGCGGACCATGCTCAGTGTAGGGTTCAGTGCAGCCGTTATTACAAATAAATGCACTATGTATGAACAAATACAAAGTAAAAAATTGCACCTGCAGAAGAGCGTATGTTCATGGCACTTACGCCCTTTTGTTGTGAAAAGTATCCGTAAGTAAGTCCGTTTTTGCCATTTTGGCTACGGAACCCTTTAAAAAATCAATGTGTGTACGTTTGTCTATAAAGGATAAACACAACATTCCGAAATCATTGATCAGATTGTGATGAAACTTTGGTAGGGGGTTTTGGGGACGACCCCCGCGAGGGTCCCTGGCCTAAAAGGTTGCAGTGAAGCGTGGCCGGTTTAACTAGTTTATTATAAAATAAACTTGTTGTTTCATTAAAACATTTCGGCCGATATACCTTTTCGGATTTTATTTTGAGTCATTCGGGGTAAAAAGACGCAGTGGGTAAAAAATCGCTGTTGTTTCTCTCTGGGAGCTCTGCCCCCAGGAGGGCTGGATAATGTACATATGTTTATTCATCTGTTTATTGTACATGTGCATTAAACAACCGAGGTATCATTAAACACATTTCAATTATGTATAGGTATGTTACGTCCAATATGGTTAATTTGCGATTATGCATGAAAGCTGTACTTAGGATGTACTTATTTGATGTTTTTTGGAATTTTGTTGTTTTTTTGAGCACGAAGTTTTTTTTTTTAAGATTGTTTTTTCATTCTTGTTCTTATATAATATTGTTTTATTTTTAATGTTTTAATTTTGTACGTTTCCTATTTATGAATATAACATAGTAACTTTTATGTGCCTATTTCATTTTGTTTATATGTTTAACTTATATCATGTGCGTCCATTTACCCTATGCGCGGACTTTTACCCAAAGAATTGCGTACATTTACTCTTAAGTCGGGGTAAAGGTACGCACTGCGACTATTTCCTAATTATACTGAACAAACAATAGGTCCTTATTCACGTTTTTTTCCGTATCCGCGGCAAGCCCGTGCGAACTGTCAAAATGTTGTCGTAATGGTAAATAGAGAGCTGCGCTAAGAAATGCATCAACCCGTAAATGCGGCGGACATCTTTGAGCCCACCGAGATGCGCCAGTTCGCACGGGCTTGTTACGACAACGAAATAAAGATCGTGAATAAAGACCTTGGATTGGGTTCTATAAAATGTATTGTTAATTAATTAACTGGAAATACCGCATGAACTTGATAAAATGATGGAGATGATTAGACTGTAGATCGTGAAAAGGAAATTGACATATTATATACCTACGCTCGAAAACCATTATCCATCTTAGGGCAGTAAGGTCGGCACCACTGTTATTAATCGACGGTTATAAATAGTGTGATCACTGCCTACGCCAATGCGTAGGTAGTGCCATTCAGCGGGATTCGACAACTGTGTCATAACGTAGATATACCACCTTATCTCAAGTCCCCAGGATTTTAAGTTTCACCTTAGTGTAATGTCACCAATTTTTAATTAACAAATTCGTACCTACCCTAAAAGTGTTCATACTTTAGCTTAGTCGAGATTTAGAGTTATTTGTATAATTTTTTATTTATACGAATAACTCTAAATCTCGACTAAGCTTTTGATTAATTGTAACATATAAACCTTCCAAATTGCAATAGCGTTACGTTCCAATAGTAAATACTCTTACATAAACATTGTTTTTAAACTTTTGTGATTTTTATATGTTTTATACTATTTATTAGTGGCGATTCGATAAATTAAAAAATCCCGGAATCTCGGAGTAAGTCCATGTTAACATAGCATTTGAGGTCATTGATCCAAAATGGCACCACCTACGTCCGCTGATCATCAGTTATAAAGAACCTTAACACTCGATTTGTATCTATACAAATCAACTAACTTTGTTTGGTTGATTAGTTGGCAATGGTAAATATTAGATATTTTTTATCCGTTATTAGAAAATTTACAAGTGTAGTCTCCAAAAGATAACAGAACAAATACAACTTTGAATTCACCGTGAATCCTTAAAAGCCTGTTCAATATGTAATGAATCTAACAGACGCAAATCGGCAGTTTCTAGCTTTGTAATCAGGGGTGCAGACAGCCGCCGGCATGGGTTGAATAAAACGATGGTCCAGCCTTTAATCAGAGCAGGAGCTCAGTCGAGCGTGCACGGGTTAGCGGGAGGGTTAAGTTAAACACTCATTCCAATCCTGTTTGTTTTCCGTACCACTGGCTTGCCGAATTCGGGCGATCACCGGGTTCACGAAGATTGATAGGTTAGGTAGGACAGTTTTTATTTTTGTGATTTTTTTATTTTGCCCGCGGCTTCACTGCCGTGTATGTTATTTACACCAGTGCTCACAATGCTTGTGTTCGTACCTGCTCACAACTTCGTCAGTACTGAAGTTAGATCTATGAAATTTCGTTTAGCTTTAACATTTAAAAAAAAACAAATATGGGTGTTCAATATCAGTGTTTTTGTAAAATCAAGACTTTAGGGAGTAAAATAGAAGTTGCAAGTTTGTACGAGACTCTGTTAGTTTTAAAGTTGGAACTGTTATATTTCATAATTGGCTTTTTACTGTAAAATAAAAAAAACACGTGTTTCAGCGTTTTTAGAAAATCAACCCTCAAAGGTATACAATTGGAATTGTAAGTTTTGTGTTTTGAAGTTAGATCTGTAAAATTTCGTATTTGGCTTTTGGGTTTTTGGTTAATCAACCCTTATCAAATAGGGGTTGGAAATTTATATGAAACCCTGTCAGTTTGACGTAAGATCTGTGAAAATTAGTGTTTTGGTTGTATTGAAAATTTGATTTGGTTGTAAATAGAGAAACATGTATTTAAGCGTTTTGGTCAAAAGCGAAAATAAACCTTTAAGGTTGTAAAGTGTGAAAACGCGGGCGACAGCTAGTAAATTAATAAAATTACTTGTGTTAGTAATATAGTGGATGGAATTTGACCTGTAAGGTATGCAGGTTTAAATTCCATTGCCATTTTGGCTTAAAAATCTATTCACTCCTCTCTTCAAGAACCCCATACTGCAGTCTGCAGGGAAAACCTCTGCAGAGAGCTCGTTCCACAACCGCATCGTTCGCGGGTGGAAGTGTCTTAGAAACCGCACGGTGCTAAAACCTAATGGTTACTGGTCCTTCCAGTGCCTTAGCATTGAATACACATTAGAGAGGTCGCTAAAAAATGTTTTTTCTTCATGTAATAGAAGCTAAAACAATGTTTTATCTTCATGTAATATAACCTAAAACAATGTTTTATCTTCATGTAATGTAACCTAAAACAATGTTTTTTCAGCAAATATCTACATATGGCACATCATATGACATGTCTTTTAAAAACATTTTAAGGTTTTTAAGAAAAAATTTTGATTAGGTAAAAATTTTTAGAAATAATTGCTCCGAAAGTTACAAACATAGTGTCCCAACTTTTTAAACCGCATGACCAAATTTTTTTTTTTTTAAGAAATTACAAAGGTAACATTTTCTTGGTCTTTCTTTGAGTTAATTGATGAAAAACTGCGCTGCTCAACAAAAGGACGTAAGTGCTCTTTTAATTGACCATAATTTTAATGCACAACTCATTGTTGTTCAAAAATCTGTAAGTTTTTTTAAATAAAGTATAATTATCTTATCTAGTTATTAGTTTTACAACAAAAAACCCTCTATTGTTATTAGTTATGCCGTAACTCGCGGCTACACGACACGACTAGTTCACAAAAAATAAGAAATAAAATCTTGATTGAATGAACTAAAATTTGTAGTCCTTTACCTTTATTGTGATTGATATTTACATAAACTCTATAATTTTTTTGTAATAAGTCCTGTCTCAATATTTTATGTACACATTAAAAATGCTTATTAAAGTAACGTTACATCTGTCCAACCATTTTATGAAGATTATTCGGAACAAAGAGTAAAAACATATGAAAAAAAAATGTAAAAAGTGTTTTTTTTTGGAATAGGTACCCTGTATCTTGTAAAGAAACGTACCGTACTTTTTAACGTTCAATTAAAAACCTGTAATTCTGGTATTACAAATTGAGAGACACTTCAATTTTTCCTTGTGGATGTCAGTTGTGTTATTGTGATGAAAAGTTCCGTAGTAAACAAGGAACCCTCACAGTTTCGCCATTTCCGTCTGTCTGTCACCAGGTTTGCTCAGAGCCCCTTAGTACTAGAAAGCTGTAATTTGACACGGATGTACATACCTATTAGTTACCGCAACAAATTGTTAAATCATATAAAAATCTGATGGAAAATTCTTTTTTGGGGTACCTACGGTGGGGGTATCTTTCAAACGTACTGCGAGTCTGTTAAGTTCCGTTTGTGAAATATTAAGCTTAAAGCATAATATTTCACAAACGGCGCATATCCTTAGTCCCAAGTGTCCTCACCTCTTATCTGCTAAATGGTTATTTGTGGAAATGTAAAAAAAAAAATTTTTTTTTTCAAAGAACAATTTATAAGATTAAGAAATTACCAGCAATCTTGTTAACCCCTACAGCTAAGCTATAAGTACGTCAACAGTAGAATGGGTAGGATTCGAACCCGCGACCTCACGATTGCGAGACCGATACCTTATCCATTAAGCTACCACCGCTTTTAAATTATCTATCATCTCTACTAATGTCTAATGCCAACAAACTGTTCAACAGTTTGGCGATTTTGTATGTACAAAATAAACAAATGTATCTTTTATGGTAAATAAAATAAAAAAGAAGTAAAGTTGTGAGGTTGTGGGGGTAAACTCTGGATCTATTAAACCGATTTCCAAAATTCTTTTACCAATAGAAAATTACGTTATTATTATCATAGGCCCAGCAAAGTGGGCACGGGTCAGCTAGTTATTTTTAAGCTATTGCATAGCTTCTATCGCGGGCCTTGAGCGCGGGGACCGAATCCAGAAATTCCGTAACGATAAAACCTCACGCTCCCCACTCCGACGGGCACAGCGGTGATACTTTTTACTTTTGCCATCTATCAATGAATAGCAGAACTTTTAATTTTTTTTTATTTTTTTTTTTAAATTGTTTTTTTTAATTTAAAAAAAAAACACTTAAAAATATATATATATTTTTTAATTGCTTAAGTTGATAAAAATACTATGCAATAGCTTTACCGCGGCAGTTCCCGAGTGCCACACATTTTTTTTTTTTTCATAATTTGGTAAATCTGATAACAACATTACTATTTTCGTTTGTTATTAATAATTCTCTATTCTCGACGGTAAAAGTAATAAATTAAAATAAGACTCGAATTTATTTGTCCAGTAGGTATTTATTCAGAATGCCACAATATTTACCTTAACCTGGTTTATGTACCTGACATAAACCAGGGTCACAAAATTACAGAACCGAGTTAGTCCACCCTTACTTTACTGAAGGTGTATAGTAAAACTAGAGGCGCGAAGAGAGGGTCTCCGACGAAGGGGTGAAGAGGCTACACATCCCGTAGCGCCAGAGAAGATAACAATGTAGGGCTATAACAATTTTGACTAAAGCGAACTTGATAGTTTAATCATCATCTTCATTACTAATCATCATCAACAATCATTCTAAATAATCAATTATCATCATTAACTCGTAACAAAAAGTACGTAAAAAATATACAAAAACGCATGAAATAGAAGTAATGTATTACATCTAAATTATTAATAATCAATGGTAAAAGTGATTAATTTCTTATTTTTATCACAAATCGTCAAAAATTATTAATAATGATAGACAATTACACTTACCGTTACCATATATAGAAAAGGCTTTACAAGTTTTCGAGTAATAACCGGCCAAGTGAAGTGACAATAATTTTCGTACAATTTCCATTGAAAATTACTTATGACCTGACCTACCTATATGAGTGTAAGTAGAAGTTATCTCTTGCCTCGCTAATGATTAAAACTCTAGCTTTATGTGTACACTGTTCGCCTTGTAATTAAAACAAATAACTAGCTGCCTTACAGTCGTAATAAAGTTTGTACTACTATCAGTGAAGTGCAGTTAGTATTGTTCGCTTAGACAATTCCTTTTTAGTAAAAGCTTCTGTAAAGACTGTTGAGATATTACTATTAATTAGTAAAGTTGAACTAGAAAACAGTACATAGTTCTTAAAAGAAAACGAGTTTTAGTTTCAATTAAATTTCTTTTTCTTACTATTTGTTTTTTTTAAACATTACTCTCGCATTAGAGTACAAGTCATGTGTCGCAGGGAATTTTAAAAACATGCAAATTACGAGCACGAAGACACTCTCTCTCTCACACTCAAGGTGGTGGTCTTGTTCACCAGTCGTACGCAATCTTATTGCATCACCGAGGTCTAAAAATTACAGGGTAAAAGCTGGATAGGTCCCCAACTTTCAAAAAAGCTCTACTATACGTTTATCAAAACATTGGCCTTTCATCTTTACTATCAGTTTATTTTTGTAAACATAATTAATATTGGTTTTGAGTAAATACTGTTTTAATAGACCCCTCAAAAAAGGGATAGGTGCCTACTGTGTGTTATACATTTAGTTTAATTAATTAATTGTCGTTTAGCTAAAGTTATACCCTTTTACTTTAGCATTTATTCGTAATTTTTAAGACTTTTAATACTGGCAACATTGATTCGCCAGAAATGCATTTTTTGGCGCATACAACACTATTTGCATGTCACTTACTTCCGTCCTGGCTTATCGAAATTTCAGCACGCTATGAGTAGCGTCTAAATTACATTACAAAAAATAATCACATAATACTAGAATATGTCTACATAGACACCATCTGATTTGATTGTAACGCCATCTATTGAAAGAAGTTCCTAAGTGGCAATTCCTATAGAAAATTATACCATTTACGATATTTTCTTTATGATTATTATATTATCTTTTATTCTAAACCAACCTCCAGTCAATACACAAAAAATAAATTATTCAAATCGACTAAGGAATTTCCGGATTTTTGCGAGCCTTTGTCTCAAGGGGCTTGATTTTTTATAATATTTTAATCTAAATTAAAATATTATAAACCTTAGAGAAGGTCGCATACGAATCGTCAATGTAAACTAGAACTGGCAGTGTTTGAGGAACACGTAAACTGTAGAATTATTTGTTTACACAACATATAATATTTTTTTCGACGTAGGAAAAATTGGCTTACTTTTCCTTATTTCACATAATGAATTACTTTATTAGCGTGGGATTGTGGAATAATAAGGAAATTACTCTCGTAGGTATATTTACTCGCATTTTAGAAATTCCACGCAATAATGTTTTATTTTGTACATGTAATCTAAACATTCGACATTAACTATTTTCCTGTTGGTCCAAATGATGAATTTAGATCATTAATTTCGGACATAAACTGTTATATATTAAATAATTATTATTTTGATTTGTCCTACCTACCATATTAATATGGTAGGACAAATCAATAACCTAATAAGGTATGCAAAAAAAATCATGTCTTCCATTGGGAAGACATGATTTTTTACTATAAGTAGATAGATTGTTTTAAAAAAAATCGGACAAGGGCGAGTCGGACTTGCCCACCTAGGGTTCCTTACCAGTATTTGTAGGTACATATTATAAATATTAAAAGTTGAAAATTAAAGGGTGTCCTTTTGGAATTTTTCCTTTATTTGTGCTGTAAGACCTTGCTTTTTGCCAAATTTCGTGATTCTAAGTCAACGGGATATACCTTATAGTTTTTCGGCCCAAAACCAAACAAAAATAGATCTCAGTATCTGGTATACATTTCAACTTGCAAGAACCCCTTTCTTAGAAAATCGGGGGTGACAGACGGACAGACAGACGAACAATAGAATGATCTTATAAAGGTTCCTTTTTAACTTTTGAGGAACGGAACCCTAAAAACCGGGCAAGATCATGTTGGACCATGCTCAGTGTAGATTTCCGCAGCCGTTATTACAAATAAATGCACTAAAAACATATACATTTTTTCTGCTCTGTTACATACATATATGGAGTGCCCCCCCCGTCCTAAAAATATAACTAAGTTATTTCTATACGACACCTGTGCACCAAATGTCATCAATATTTATTGTGTAGGCATTGAGTAAAATGTGACATACGGACATGACAAAACTAGGTATAAGGGTGCCGTTTTGCCGTTTATGTTACGGAACCCTAAAAAACGTAGATATAATCTGATGGGCTATATTTTTTGCACTGATGGGCTATATTTTTTGCATTGGTTGGACCAAGCTGCCCTCGCAAATACATTTAGTAACCTGCTTTTGTTACCTCCAGTAGGTTGGATTTCAAAATGCTTTATGTTTAGTGTCTTTTGTAAAACAATACTTAGCTATGAATAAAATTATGTAGGTAGGTAAACAAACCGTTAAACAGATAAATATCACAAATTATTTTATTTTAGAAAATTTAAATTCATACTGTCCGTCCGTATCTTCTGCATCCGAATAATTTTGACTTTTTTTTAGTATGTATGACATTTTTATTGTTACGTAGAAACTTTTTTGGGATTAAATATTTTTGAGAATCAAAAAACCTTACCTAGTGGAGTTCGATGCCAATTATGCAAGCAGCTTCATTACCAAGTCGTACCAAGCAAAGCTCGGTACTTGTACTTAATTGAGACAAATTAAATAATGATTCAGCAAACTTTTTACGCTTGATACACCATGTTAAACGGAAATCGCATCGATTGATGCTGTGAAGCATAAGAAAGGCTAATTAATTTTCATTTTTCATAAACTGAACTAACATCGAATTTAATCTTATAAAAATCGTCCATGTCAAATTTATTAATACATACCAGTTTACTTTACTGGGGTCTAAGCAAATGTTTGATTTATCGTTATCGCCAGCCGAAAAAAAAACAATGAATTTAACAATAAGTTGATAGATGTCAGATACTTTTCGCAACATAATGTCAAATGAAAACAATTTTTTTTTTGCATATGCATACATTTGTCTAGACTTCTGACTGGTTATGCATTGTTTAAATAGAGTTAAGCTTCTGTATTTACTTATTCTAGGTGTTAGCTTTCCGAGGTAGGACTGAGGCACGATGCAGGTTACAGATGTCGGGCATTTGTCACCCGTAATCTTGACGTGACGCATCGGTCACTTTGCAATGTTTATGTTGCAAGCAACGATCGGTATGTATAAAATATGTGTATCAAGCTTTGCTTAGTTTGATCAGATAGCGTTGTGTGAGTTGTCCCAAGATATTATTATTATTTTTATTATCTTTAATGCTGTCCTGTTCGAAGGGAAAACTCCAGAGGCGTGGAGTAGAAGTGTAGTCGTCTTGTTCTTCAAAAAGGGAAATAAGACCCGGCTGAAGAACTACCGACCTATTTCTCTTCTAAGCCACGTCTATAAGATGTTTTCAAGATTCATCACAAACCGCCTTGCGCGAAGATTTGACGAATTCCAACCACAGGAACAGGCCGGATTTCGGAGCGGATATGGCACCATAGACCACATCCACACAGTGTGACAGATTATACAAAAGACCCAAGAGTATAATCAGCCTCTGTGTCTAGCATTCGTGGACTATGAGAAGGCCTTTGACTCGATTGAAATCTGGTCCGTTCTGGAGTCCCTGCAGCGATGCCAAGTAGATTGGCGATATATCCAAGTGATAAGATGTCTCTACGAAGCCGCCACCATGTCCGTCCAAGTACAGAATCAGCAAAAAAAATCTATACCATTGCATCGAGGAGTCAGGCAAGGGGACGTTATTTCCCTGAAAGTGTTCACAAATGCAATGGAGATATGTTCAAGACGCTGCTCCGGAAAAGGCGGGGCATCAACATCAATGGTGAATATATCTCTCACCTGCGATTTGCAGATGACATCGTCATCATGGCAGAAACGCTGCAGGACCTACAACAGATGCTGAATGACCTGGCTAACTCCTCTGTACGCATCGGCCTACGGATGAACCTGGATAAAACCAAGGTCATATTCAATAAACATGTACTACCGGAACCGATAGCGGTGCACGGCGCTGTTCTCGAAGTTGTTCAAAAATATGTGTACCTTGGGCAGTCATTGCAGTTAGGTAGAAACAACTTCGAGGACGAGGTGAATAGGAGAATTCGGTTGGGTTGGGCAGCGTTTGGGAAGTTACGTCAAGTTTTCTCATCGTCGATCCCACAATGCCTTAAGACTAAAGTCTTTAATCAGTGCGTCCTACCCGTCATGACATACGGAGCCGAAACGGGGACACTGACGGTACGGCTGGTCCACAAGTTCAAAGTCGCTCAGCGGGCTATGGAAAGGGCTATGCTCGGAGTTTCTCTTAGGGACAAAATCAGAAATGAGGTGATTCGGCAGAGAACCAAAGTTATCGACAGTGTAGTAGAGTAGGACGCCCTCAGGCCAGGTGGAGTGATGATCTACGCAAAACGGCTGGCAGGAGCTGGTTGCGGGAAGCCGACGATAGAACAAAGTGGCGTGTAATTGGAGAGGTCTATGTCCAGCAGTGGACTGCAATAGGCTGATGATGCATTTCAAAAGTGAACCTGATGTTAGGGTGTATGGAGTTCAAGTAATCAGCAACTTGTTCAACTTCTAATACCGCCCTTCATGATGCAAAACACGTCGTCAACGTACCTCTTTCATAGTTTGATCTGGGACAGTTGCAGCACAATTCAAAATCTTTCATCCAGATATTGGCCATCACCGGCGCCACTGGGCTAACCATGGCCACTCAGTCGATCTGGAGGTAGTGTTGTCCCTGGTAAACGAAGAAATTGTCCTGTAGACAATTTTTCAGTAAAACGATATACTGGTTAGGCAGATCGTTCGCGCTAAGCTCCCTCTCGATGACCTCAAGACAATCCTGAATGGGAACATTTGATCACCTCGTCTTGTTCCACTTTCATGGTCTTGACAATGAAGAAGACCTCATACGACGTCCTCGACGGGTCTCATATAAAATTCTATAATGTGTACAAATCGCGAATGTTTACGTACTTATATTACAAACCATTTCTGGGCTTCCTGTACCGGTATTGTGGGATCCCGCGCTATTTTGGTAATCGGGATTTCGTGCGAGACCCCGAGGGATTTACGGGACTGGAGTAATACACTTTTGATTCCCACCCAGAATATTGTGATGAGCACGATTGTTTTTATTTGTTTTATGTGTATTTCATGCATGTATTTTAAATATTTAAGTATGTTTAACAGTTGTCTGGTTGCCATTGAACAGCTTCTGCCTTGTTTAGGTCTTCGTTACAATTTATTTTAGTGGGTTTGTTTTAAATTATTGTCGCTTGAGATTTGATTAAAAAGAGACTAAAAAGAGTACGTTCTAGAGTTTGAATAAGGTTGAAAATTGCTTACGCCTATTACGAAGGATGCAATCCATCGCGCTCTTTTTATTTACTAGAAAAAGGAAGGAAGACACGTTCAGTGTTACTCAAAGAGTTTAATATAACTACGGAAAGTGTTACTCCAGTCTTTGAACTGGTCGAACACTTATTGTTGTATGATACAAAGTATTATCTTATATACACACTTATATATTGATACACAGATTCGTTTTTACCCTAAGAAGAAAAGTGTATTTTTGTGATTTCTTGCTGTGTTTTTCATAAAGTAAGTATTTTATTTTCTAAATCCTATTTACAATATAGTTTTAACATGAAAATGAACCTGTATTCTACACAATAACAAAATGCTTAACGTACCCGGCGTTTACATGAACAAAGTATTATTTTGAGTTATGCCTATGATCTATTAAAAGTTTTAATTTTTTTTTGTTTACTACTTTATGCACCACAAATTGTATTATAATGACTTTAACCGAGCACGGTCCGACATGATCTTGCCGGGTTTTTATATAAATCCAATAAACAGGGTGATTTGTAATAAATACGAATACTTATAACTCCCGCTCGGGGCTTATTTACATTACAACAATAACTTTGTGATATCAGTTTTGTAAGAAAATATATTTTAATATCTTTAACCACCTACTTTTGTCACACAACGACCTACCTATTGTATGTGTGACCCCGGAGTAAAATTGTTATTTTTTGTTAGGGTTCTACTCTAAATAAAATAAAATACTAAATAGAATAGTAAATAAAATAGTCTGTAGGTGGTTAAGGTCATAACTCCAAAAACACGTGGCAGGTAGTAAAGGGTTCACCGCCTTAAAAAAAATGCTTCTCTAAACCGTATATAGGTATGTTTGTATGTATCTATTTATGTGTGTATGATTTTTTCAGGCTTTCACTTTACGACTGCATATTTTTCTGGGAAGGTTTTAGTGAAAAGAACATATTAACACTAGATATATAGCCTAAAACATAGAAGTAAGTTAGCGAAATTTGCATTCAGTGATGTGTCTTAGTCAGTTTTAGTCACCCTGTATAAATATGTCAGAAGCGGCTTAACGACTCCATTTTAATGTTTTTTTTGTATTTATATTTGACAGTTATGCGAATAGGTCGAATTTTTGACTCTCCTAGTCACAACCTACATTTTTAATCGCGATTTTGGTCTCTTTTTTTATGAATTGAGTCAGGTAATCTAATATATAAAACTTTCATGTCACAGTTTTCGTTGCCATACTCCTCCGAAACGGCTTGACCGATTTTGATGAAATTTTGTGTTCATATTGGGTAGGTCTGAGAATCGAACAACATCTATTTTTCATCCCCCTAAATGTTAGGGGTAGTCCACTAAATTTTATTTTTTATTTTTTAGACAAAATTTTTAATTTCTATTTTTTTATGATACAACATACAAAAATACATACAATCCTTAATTTTCACCCTTCTACGATCAACCCTTATTTTTTAATAGCCATTTTAGTAATTTAATCATTTTTCCTCTCCGGTCGAAAATATCTAAATATAAAATTCTCGTGTCACAGTTTTCGTTGCCATACTCCTCCGAAACGGCTTGACTGATTTAGATGAAATTTTGTGTGCATATTGGGTAGGTCTGAGAATCGGACAACATCTATTTTTCATCCCCCTAAGAGTTTGTTTGTTTGTTTGAACGCGATAATCTCAGGAACTACTGGGCCGCATTGAAAAAATATTTTATTGTTGGATAGCCCATTTATCGAGGAAGGCTATAGGTTATAACATCACGCTACGACCAATAGGAGCGGAGCAGCAATGAAAAATGTTGTAAAAAAAAAAGAAGAAAAAAGGGAAAATTTACGCAGACGAAGTTGCGCGGGTCATTGCCCACCCCTAACATTTATAACTATACTATAATATTTTAAAGCTGAAGAGTTTGTTTGTTTGTTTGAACGCTATAATCTCAGGAAATGCGGGTCCTAAATAAAAAAATATTTTACTGTTAGATGGCCCATTTATCGAGGAAGGTTATAGGTTTTATAACATCACGCTACGACTAATAGGAGCGGAGCAGCAATGAAAAATGTTGTAAAAAAAAGGGAGAAAAAAGAAAAAAGGGAAAGTTTACGCAGACGAAGTTGCGCGGGTCAGCTAGTATTTTATAAAAGTTAATTTTCATAAATACAGTTTCAAAAAGCGACATCTATTTATAATTACTACTATTTCAATTTACTTTAGGAACAATAGATGTATATAATATACAATACTTAGAATTATGCCTTTGATATAATTTAACTTATTTATTGCATTACTTTTAAAAATAAATATTTTGGGAAAAGCACGTTAGGAGAAAGGGATATAAGAGGGAGTTATACTTTATAGGAAGGGGGTATTCTGGGAAAGGGACCTTCTGACTCCGAACGCCTCAATTACCTACCCAAAAGTCTGCACTAGCTCTTGGTCTATGATTACAACTGACAAAGTGACAACTGACTAATTTATTTTTTAAATCAAATCAAACGAAGCAAAGTTTAACATATCATACAGCCGAAAATCGTGACAATCGTATAATACGGCGTTTACCTTTAGAATGAGATGAAATTCAAAGTAAAAGAGAAGAAGAAAAGAAAAGATATGGGTCTCTTAATTTTCGATCTAGTTTAATATAATGTAATAACATATTGTAAGTCGAAAAAAATAAATGTTGTCATTTGTCAATTACTAAATAACTTGCTCAGACTCGTAATCTGAATCTAGGTGGTTAGACGAGGTACATTCGTTCCGTGGCGAATTCGATAACGCCGCACTAATCATTTGCAAAAAAGTAATAAAATATCTATGGTCTCCACCGCAAAAGTCAAATCCTTTACTTTAATTCTTTTCCATTCACGATATCGCTATTGGAATGTGACTTTGTCTAGACCCCCTGGTCGCGGGTTCGAATCCCACCCATCTTACTACTGACGTGAACCCACACCTAACACAAGCAATTTAGCTTAACTGGAGAGGCTAAAAAGATTGCTAATAATGTGTGACCCACATGTAAGTTGCCTCTAAAAAAATAGTTAAAAAGCATTGATAAAGCTGTAATAAAGTTTAGTTAATATTAAGGTCACTCTATTAATATTTGTAATATGTAAAGTTCTTATTTAAGCGCATTGCTTAAATAAGAATTTTCTTCTTCATTTACCTTGGAAATTCTTACAGAACATAACAACGATTTCCTTAAAAAGTCTATGTGGAAGCGCGATAACTTTAACTCCGCTGTGGAAGCAAGTATAGTGCTTATTATGTACGTAGGTGTAATAAGAATAAATAAAAGTATCTTATTTCATTATTTGTTACATTTAGATAACAGTTTGTGGACGAAGGTATCCTTTTAAGTATATGAAATCACTTGTGTTAAGATAAATCCCTCTTCTATAACAAAGGATACACAAAATAATGAAATATGTTTACTACATGAGTGCGTGCGTGCGCGCTCGCGCGTGCGTTTGGTGTGTGTGTGTGTGTGTGTGTGAGTTGTGTGTTTGTGTGTATGTAAGTGTAGGTGTGTGCTTGAAAAATTGCGAGCAATCGAGTTTGTACGCTAATAAGCCCTACGATGTAGCATCTTGGGATCATCAGAATTGCCACTTATTTCAGAGGGTGTGTCTCGTCTCGCTTTTAATGAGTTTAGGAAATGGTGGTCTCTGTCTTGTCGTAATTTTTAGTTTTCAGCTATTGTATTAGTGCCTTTTTGCATTTATAATAATTTAGGGAATAAATGTCAATGTTTTTGTTTATTGTGTTGTATAAGTAAGCAGAGCAGAGCAGCAGCAGCAGCAGCAGTCTGGCATATTGTATTTCAGCGTAGCCGCTTTTTGCTGCGATAACAGGGGCAATAGCATGTTTTCGTCTTTTGTTGAGTGCATCAGGATTGTAGCTTAGTGTTTTATGTCATTTCAAGACAGCATGTAAAATGTAAAGTTTTCTAACACTTATTAGGACACTAGTAGAATAAAGTTCGCTGGTAGGATATTTATACGGTTTGAAATATATTACCTTAATCAGTGACCTTAGAACTCTTTCTAATTCTAGTGATTTCGTTTTAGTAGACCCACTACATACAAATATGCCAAGACGGACTGTGCCAGTGAGAATATATAATATCTTTTGTTTAGAGGACTCTTTGATGTTACGTGCCTTAGGGTCTTAAATGTCCATATGGTCCTGGACATCATCATTTCCAGAGATTAACTCCTAAGTATTTGATGATGTCGCTTACTTTTCTGATTGTTTTACACAAACAGTGAGTATTGTTATTATTGTTACATGTGTGTATTTTTAACTGGAAATATGTTGGTGGTTGAGTCGTAATGTATTTAGTAAAACCTGTATAGTTTATCTTTAAGATGTTAATATATGAATAATCTGTGTATATGAATATATTTGTCCTTCGAGGTCTTTTATATCTTATTTTAGCTTTATTCTGTAGGCTGTTAATGGATATGAGGAATAATGTAGGACCGAGAACACTGCCTTGTGGCACTCCACAAATAATTGTAATTTGGTCACTATTGTAGTTACCGATTTTAGTGAGTAATTGGCTATTCTTTAGGTAGTCTGTCAACAATACCAGCGTATACCCCTTATTTCAGCTTTCTCAAGCCTTAACAAGAATTCTGGCAGAGAGGGTATCAAAAACTTTTTTTATATCAGGTAATACGTACAACACAAATGTAGTATGTACAACGTACATACATACGGAGGTACAATATTGTGCCAACGTCCCTACTCTACTGTTTTCTTGACAATGAACAATTGCTTACCGGCTGAGCAATATCAAAAGGTCGAAATCCACTTTAGCCTTGAGCTGAGAGTTTGTACAGATCTATTATCTTTGCTGTACACAATGTGTTTATGTACCCGTTGTGCGATCGCTTTGAAAACATCAACGGCAATTTCAGGTGAATGCAATGTGTTGGTGCAATTAACTAGACGGTACTATACTTCTCGTTTTCATGTCAATAAAAAATAATATTTTATGTCCCAAGCATGCCAATTTTCGTCGCTTAGTTGACAATAATAGTTTGAAATGTGGTTCACATTACTGTTGATGTTGTACGACACCTTTCATCTTCCCTCAGAAATATTCATCTGTAGAAATAACCAGCCTTTGAGGGTAAAATATTTTTTATTTGCTTCCGCACAAAGAAAGATGTTAACTAACAAAGTCTATTTTAAGCATATGTACTACTTACGTATGCTAATAACTCTTACTTATTGAGAATAAACAAAAGCTTTCGCATAGCATTTTTAATAAAAATAATTAAATGAACAACCATCAGCAATAACACAGAGCAGACATTTCAGTTAAATGCCTATTAACAATAACAAAACATAGCAACCAAAGGTCATACCATTCAGCTCTGAACCACAATGTGTATTCACACCGCTAATAGTGCGATTAGGTTTGTTTAGGCTAATTGTGAACGCGACCCCGGCGGCTTTACAGGCGGGTTATCCGTTCTAATGTAATAGCATAATTTGATCTCTAAGGCTGCATTTAGACGACGCGAAAAAATCTCGCGGCCGCCACATAGTTTTATTTACTAGAACTTCAGGTCAGGTACTTAATTTGGAAGATTGAAATACTTCGCAGTTAAGTACCTGACCGCGCGGTGACCGCGTGTTCACTCGACACCACCCGGCCGCCGTTTAGCCGCCACGCGGTCAGGTAATTGCGAACAGTTTAAATCTTGTAGTCAGTAAATAAAACTTAAATTTGGTTATGCATGAACCTGATTTTTTCGTGTCGTCTAAACGCAGCTTTACTTTACAACGTCATTTCTCGAAAGTGGCAGGTTTTATGCTATTGTAATAGTACTCCAGTGCTATAATAACATCATGCTCTTGGTTTGGTAAGCATTTGTTATTCCTTATTACGTTGTTGCCTGTTTGAGTTGGGATTGTTATTCCAAAAGTCATTGTAACGGAATATCACACTTCGTTGGGCCTTTGTAAAGACGGCATCCATGAAAATATTCGATTCGTAACAAGTGGACGCTCACTGGAGTACAAAATCCTCAAATAAGTTCATTGGTAAGTACCTATGGTCCGGTTGAATTAATTGCTTTAATAATTAAGAGTATTCAATTTCATTGCAGGATATTCATGGATAACTTTAAAAATAGACATACAGGAAAATACACAAAGTCTGGTCTAAAGACTGTCTCGGTGGCAAAATAGTGGTAAGTAGAAGTACAAAGAAGTATAGGCGGATTTATATTTGTACGTGGGACACTCAAGAAAATTTAGAGAAACTAAAAAGCTAACCTCTATGAATAAAATATTTTAATTAATTATTTTTAAAAACCTTTTCCCCAGCCTCTATACAAAGTTTCATGCCTCTGAGCCATTTTCGAAACATTTTTCCCAGTCCGCCGCAGACACCTCTTCCACGGCCTTCTCGAACGCTGCTAGCGTGTCTTCCGGCGATGGAAACTGTATCCCATTTAGCTGATTTATTATTTTAGGGAATAAACAGATGCCACTCGGTGCCAGATCAAGACTGTAAGGAGACCGAAGACTCTGACTGGTGTGATGTCCAGGAACCCACTCGTTTCGAGCGCTTCTAGATTGTTTCACTTTCGTAGGCATTGTTTCGTTTTGAAAAAGCCAAACTGTCGGCTGACGCTTTGTTTCTGGATTGTATTGATAAATCCAGGATTTGTCACCGGTCACAATGTCGTAAACGTGCCGTGACGAGCCTGCTTCAAATTTTTTAATCATATCACGGCACCACTCCACACGGGCCTACTTATATGCTTCGGTGAGGTTGTACGGCACCCAGCGCGAAACTATCCTCCTCACGCAAAGGTGGTGGTGGTGGTGGTGTACAATTTTGTGAACGATTCCCGAACCAATCTACACATGAAGAGATTTCTGCATACACTGCTGAAATCTCTTCATGTGTAATTCGCCTGTTTTCTTGATTTTTTTTATTGCTAGCACACTTTCTTCCGTGACAGCCGTCGTAGGACGACCACTCCTTTGTTCATCCCCCAAAGTAAGACGAACGCGCTTGAACTCACTATGCCAACGGTAGATGATTGCTTTTGTGGGTCCTTCATCCATAAAAGCCATTTAATGTTTTCAAAAGATTCACCAGGTTTTCGGCCACATTTAAAAATCGTAGAAAATCATCGCACGAAATTTTTAGATGCAGATCCATTTTTAAATGAGACACGATAATTTAATTTGACTTTTGAAGAAATACGGAGGGAAATAATCACAAGTGGCCAGTGCCCTAAACATGAAAACTTTTTTCGCAAAATTTTCTAAGTGGCCTATTTTGACGTGACGACACGGCATCGTGTCTTGATAGTATGGCTAATTTTCACATTTACAGATATGTCGTGTTAAGACGCCCTACAATATTTCGATTCAAAACATGGAGAGGAACGCGTCTCTAGGAAAAAATACGCGTGTATATTTTTGTTTAAATTCATGTGTATGACGCCCTTTCACACCATCACAATCACGGGAATTATTTTCTGAGGGATCAACCATTTGGAACTTCAACTAAAAACTTTTTTTTTTAATACAGCCAAGTAGAGGGATATTTACAGGCATCGTCTTTACGTAGTCAGTAAGTTAGTGGACGCTGCCTTCAGCATCTATCGAATTTTGTTATGGTTCATACTCCTATTATGTACGATTTCCACCAGCAGCGCAGCACAGGGCATTTCACACTGTGCCAGAGGAAATTTAAACTTCTAAACTTACCCATAAGTTTAGACATAGTTACATACGCGTGCATGCCGCTGCAGCCGGTCGGATGTGCGCGGACGCCGCGGCAACCCGACTGAATGTTTGATTTATTGTAAACGCGCTGAAATATGGTTAACCTAAACGAACTCATGATGAAAATGTAAACTTAGCAGTGTATAAATAATTATTTACCCTTAAAGTTATGGAAACTAGATCGAAGTGTGCTAGTGAGGCACTAATTGGATTTAATTTGTAGCAGAAAGTGGTGGTAGTTAACAACGTTCGCTGTTTTCCCGGCGCGGATCGTATCGCGTATATCGGATTACTTGCACTAACTCTCGAAGATTATGATGCAGAATATATCAGACGCGACATAGATAGAATGGCAACAATACAATTACACACTTTTTAAAACATACTCTATGTAACTATGCTCATTTCAGGATAGATGCTTCGATAAGAAAGGTGCCCCATTTTTGCAAATAAGTACTCTGTAAAATTGCACCAATTCATTTAAGTACCTAGTTGACCAAGCTTTGCTCGGTAAATATATTATTTAACGACGTTTTCTAAAACTAAAACCTAGCTAGATCGATTTATCACCCCTAAAACCCCTTGCAGACTAAATTTTATGATTTCCGAGCGTTTCCGAGCTCCGACATACATTTGGCTTTTATACAGGCCTTTAATCTGTCTGGCCACGAATCTATGGATTTACGCACTGTTTCCATGGGAAATTTCGCCACTGCTTGCTACAGAGATTATTTAAGAGACTCAATGTCGCCGTGTCGTTTAGAGCAAGTCATATCCTCTAAAGCTGACCATAATTTGTAGTCTAAAGGGTTGAGGTCTGGGCTATATGAGGGCCAGTCTTCAGCTCTTATAAAGTCCGGAACGTTGGTTTCAAGCCAGGCTTAGGTAGTCCGTGCCTTGCGACCAGGTGCAAAGTCCTGCTGGAAAGTCCAAGGTACATTTTTAAAAAGTGTATTGCTGAGAGGTTTCATAACACGATCCAAGATTGTCTCTTGATAAAGTGTATCAAGAGACAATCTTGGATCGTGTTATGAAACCTCTGGCTGATGTTTTCACTCCTTTTTTCACAAAAATGTAGCTTTGTGACGCCTTGATAAGACACGCCCCACCAAACCATCACTGACGCAGGATGATGACCACGCTGTACCTTCCGACCACTTTAGCAGCTTCTTTAAAACTGTGAGCGTACACTTTATCATTTTGCTTATTGTAGTGCTCTTTAATCGTGATTTTTTTTTCATCGGTAAAGAGGATATTTCTGAGCCCTTCACCTGCGTGTCGCGACAGAAGGCATTTTGATCGATCCACTCTCTTTACGAGTAATTGTAAATATTGATTTGGGGCATGTCCTGTATATCGAAAATAAGCACCGAGCTTCAGGTCTTGTTTTATAATACGCGACAGAGTCCTAGCGGGAATCTTCATTTCTCGTGATAAGATTTTTTGCTTCCTAATGGGATTTCGACGAATTCTGGCTTTAACAGCTTTAACAGCCTTTGTAGTTCTAATAGCACGCGGCCGCCCCGATCTTTTATGGTCTTCGACAGAGGAAGTGTTGTTGTATCTGTTGATAGTACGCAATATACGACCATACGGCTGATACCAAGCTGTTGAAGTGTCTGGAATATGACTGACGGCTCCATACCCACTTTGTGCAAGGCGATCAACCGAGGTAATAACTGTGTAACGAGATACGTTTTGAGAATAAAATCGACCTTATGTATTCGCTACGAGATCGCTAATTGAATTCCGTTGACCTAACATCTGTTTTGGTTTAATAGTGGGTGTGTTAATTCATTTGAACATGTCATGATGTTTGACATTTACTTTTGGAATGGCGGGAGCGGGGCAGTTATGTGACTCGGGAGTTTGAATTGAACGCTCGACGCGAAAGCACTTTTTAGTGGAATTGTCGTTAGTTGTAGTCCTGTGTGCCAAGTGTAAGTGTGGTTGTAGTATTGGTGATACGCATCTGTGTAATCGAAATGATCATAATATCCACCACCTTATGATCGATTACCATTACCATAATGTTAATTCGAATATTGAGCTGCTAATCGCTTATAAGGCCACCCTAGCGCTTTTACTTATATATATATGTATATATATATATATATATATATATATATATATATATAAGTATTGGTCACCATTTAGCTGGCAGGGGACACGCTTGACTTTAACAAAAAAAAAATGCACTTTAAGGCTCAATAATTCACAAACGGGTCCCTAAATCGGAAAATCATTTTAACCAAAATTATACACCCAGACCCGGAACAACAATTCGTGGATCACACAAAGTGGTGTCTCGTGTTGGAAACGAACTCACGACCTCTTGCGTAGCAGTCGGACACACTCCCACAGCGCCACAGAGGCTTGAATTTGTTAGAATTTTAAAATTTAGTTTTTACAATCCTTAATTTAATACGTTGGGATAATTGTGTAAGGTGTACCTCGGAGACATCATTTTTAAGTTATACAAGATTCATTGATGCCTCCGACTGCATGATATTAAATGTGAAGGGTATTTAATGTATTTAAGGGTAGGATGTTTCCGTTTTTTTGAAGGTGTGTTATTTAATTTATAAACTTATAGAGCTATATTTGCACAAAGATACCAATACTGTCGTGAAATATCTATCTACCTCACGGTCATACACTTCTGTGTATTGACATACATACATACATACATATCAACCCATATGATGGCCCACTGCTGGGCACGGGTCTCCCCAGTAGAACCTACTAGTATGTAGATCCTGGGGGTAATTGCCATAATCGCCACGCTTGGCGAGCGGGTTGGCGATCGCAGTAAGGCTTTAAGTACGCAGAGGACGCTGCTGCCCGTCCTCCGGGGTGAAATCCCTTAGTCGCCTTGACGACACCCACGGGAAGAGATGGGGTGGTACTATTCTTAAGCCGGCACCACACGGCAATTGTATTGACTGTGTATTGACAACAAAAGTATTATCTAACGTTAGATATCAACAACGATTTTTTAGGAGAGCTAAAAAATATCATTTTTTATAGTATAAATAAATATTATAAAGCTGAAGAGTTTATTTGTTTGGTTGAACGCGATAACTCGGGAACTACCGACAGGTTCGAATTGTTTTTTTTTTTAGTGTTGGATAGCTCATTTATCTTATTGCTATATAACATCATGCTACGATCAAAAGGAACGGAACATTAAATAAAAATGTTGCAAAAACGGGGTAAATCGACCCAAACGAAGTTGCGCGGTTCAACTAGTTTAAATTATATTCGTATTTGCTCTAAAATATTTACTATGTAGCTTCGTCTATCTTTGCCCATATCACGCAAAAAGACGAATCTTGGACGAAATCCATACTAATATTATAAATGTGAAAGTAACTCTGTCTGTCTGTCTGTCTATCTGTCTGTCTGTTACGCTTTCACGCTCAAACAGCTAAACCGATTTAGATGAAATTTGGTATGGAGATAGTTTGAGTCCCGGGGAATGACATAGGATAGTTTTTATCGCGATAACCGACATCCACGCGGGCGGAGCCGCGGGCGAAAGCTAGTACTTCATAAAATCAGAATCGAACTTCACTTACAGGTAAGTTCGTTTTATCCTTTCATAATATGCCCAAAATGTCGCTTAGGTTTTATAATTGATACTTCTGGTATTGGTATATCAAATGTAATTATGTTCGCATTATCAACTGACAATTATTTGTAAATGTGCCTGTGTGTTGCTTGAAATTTTGTCAATAATGCCAGGTGCTAAAGATGACAATTAATACATACGGAAAACTACGTAAATTTGAAAGTAAGGGTGTCAAAAACTGACATTGCTTCGAAACCGCAAATGTGTTTACATGTGTTTTTGCGCTCAATTGCACTTGTTGGTTCATGTACTTTTAAAAATGTGAGTAGCTGGTATACAAGTATCACATCAAAAGCATAAATTTAAAAATGGGAGCCAAGTTCAATATCGTTGTTGTCGACCTCACCGATAAAAGACTTTAGATCTAAATGGGTGCCGAGTTCTGTAGACAGTCATGAAATTTATTTTTAACAACGTATGACATTCATATGTACATTTTAAGCACATTTTTTTTTGGTTTTTTTTTCTGCTACAACAATATTTGCTATTTAAAAAAATGACTTTTTAAATATGAATATCAAATTATTTACACAAAGTAAATAAATTATGATCTGCTGAACCTCAACATTCTGATCAAATGACCGATTTTCAAAATTAGTATTTTATTTTTATTGTCCGTCTCCGTCAATCAGTCCTAAAAATAATGATTTTTATTGCTATAACCGTTTAAGCTATGTTTATAAAATTGAATGAAGTACTTTACTAAGGTTATTCTAGGAGATTTCATTAAATAAGCCAAATTTGGTGTATTTCTGATAAATAGTTTTTGAGTTATGGCGTGGTCAAAAATAGCTCCAAATTTGGCACCCGCTCGTTCGTTAAACTTGGCTTGACACGCTCCCACGTGTCTAGATTTTACCAAGTCATACGTGGAATTGGGTATTTGAATGTCAAATCAAACCAGTGCATTTTCATGAAATTTCAAAACGATTAAAATCAACATAATGACGACATTTTTATTTGGTGTTCGGATCATTTACTTTTAGTAGGTATTTATTTTTATCTGTAAACACTTAAAAATAATGTTAACTTATCAGTTTTTGAACATCTGCCTGTACTTGCTCTATGGCTGCTGAGTAAACGAAATAGATATACTAAGCTCATAGCAGGTTAGAAGCATTAAATGTTTAAGCTATCGTCAACACGGGGCGCTATATTACCAGTTAGATTTGTACTTTACGTTATAGTATATATTTGGCTTAACATTGCTGTTTGAATACCGGCAGATAGAGGTAAACTTACACTAAATAGTGTTTACGTTATTCCTGCCGATTAGGAATCCTAATTTCTAATCGGCACTTCGGCTCTTTCTTGTTATCAAAATATGTGTTAAGTTACGTTGCGCCCGCACAACTGCTAATCTCATATTATCATTTTTCATAATTACAGTGTAGCGCGCGCAACAAAGTCATTCTATTCGATTGTCATTTTATTAGGGTTCCGTAGCCAAAATGGCAAAAACGGAACCTTATAGTTTCGTCATGTCCGTCTGATTGTCTGTCTGTCTGTCCGTCCGTATGACACAGGGATTTTACTCCAAGACTACTCAATGAATCTAGATGAAATTAGGTAAAAAGGTGCCTTGTAGTAGCCGCTACTTAGTTTGATAGATAAATAATAATAATAATTATTATCACTTTATACATGTAACAGAAGTTGACTTTTTTTCAGCATATATCAACGTGTGGCACATCATTCAACAGGTCGTTTAAAAACATTTTGAGGTTTCTAAAAAACTTTTTTGATTGATTGAATATTTTTGAAAATATACCGTCATTGAGTAATAACTCAATGACGGTATATTTTATATTGGCAATAGCCAAAAAACTGCGTTTCTCAACAAAAGGGCGTAACTGCCATGAACATACGCTTTTCTGTTAATACAATTGTGCAAGGCTGTAGCAACATTCTCTTGCCCAGTTTTTTCAATTTCGATTTGAGTTTATGCCACTTGTCTAGAGGCACTGTTCCTGCTACACGATTCAAATGAGTGAGCTATATCTCACGACTTGCTTGGACGATTATGATTTAAACTGGTCAGCCTATTAATGTTTTGTGGGTCAGTCAGTATCCTTGAGGTCACATGGCTGATCCACGTCCACACCCTATGCCCTCTACTACCCATTCATTCTAAACCCTTTGTATCTAGAAAGCTGAACTAACACTTAAACTTTCGCGTTGCATGATTATAACTATTTATTATACGGGAATTAACGCGCATTATTTACTTGAAAATAGCTTGACGTTTCGACCAGGTTGCACCAGCCGAGGTCCGAAGTGAATGCGAATGAACCAGATCACAGATGAGAAAGTATTTCAGGAGACGAGGGTCATGCGAGCGATGCTGCGGTTTCTTAGGCTTTCTCTTCTATCAACTATTGCCCTAAGGGTATAAAATCTATTATATAGCAAATTTATTACCTCTCATCTTTATTTCTATGGATCACAAGTATAAGCGACTTATGTTATCTTTGTTAAAATGCAAAAGTTAATTTAAATAATACTAACTTATAAATACGATCTATTAATATTAGATTTATAATAAGTTTTACAGAATGACAGATACAATGCTAATGGAAAAAATAATAGAACGGATATCTAAGTTTTTTTTTTGAATATGTGAATATTTTTGGAAATAAGCGCTCCAAAAGTTGCATAAATTGTGTCATCCCACCCTTTTCTTTTGAACCGTGGGACAAAAAAATATAATAATTCAAAAAGATAGCGCTTAACAAATCCTTGAAACTAAAATTATTTCGGTCAAGATCGGATATAGGTAGGCCGTCATTGAGTTATGGCCGAAAAACTGCGTTTCTCAACAAAAGGGCGCAAGTGCCATGAACGTACGCTCTTCTGCTGGTGCAATTATTCAAATTGGATTTTTTCATACGGCTACGGCTCCGGAACCCTACATTGAGCATAGTGTTTGGTTTTTTGACTCTCTAGCAATATATTTTTGCATCCTTTAAAACCGGGCAAGTGCATGTTGGGCTACGCAAAGTGTGGGGTTTTATAGTAGCCCATTACAATTATACAGTCTAAGAATTGGGTTCTTTATTGTTTTTGATTCATACCTTACTAACAACGCTAAAATATACAGTAATTATCAATGTTATTTGTACGAAAATAATTGTTTCTTCTAACTTGGTCGGCTATTATTCGTAAACTTGTAAAGACTACTTAGCTGTGATACTTTTCCTATAATTTCATTGAGTATATACAGGGTGGACCAAACCAATGGCCCCTGGAAGGAAAGTAGGTACCTACCTTAAATATTTGAGTTACCAAATTATGGAAACATTCTCTTGTTTTTAGAAATAAAAATCTTGCCATAGCCGGGATTCGAACCCGCTAAATGTAGAAAATCAAAATTCTGTGTTTTTATAATGGAGATTTATAGGGTCAAACATACGAAACAAATCTCTCTTAAAAACATTGCATCTAAAATCTAAAGAAAGTAATTTAATAGTCAAAGTAAATACAAGTTAGCTCAGTTTTGCAATAGTACCTAAGTATAATTTTAATGTCTGCAATTTTAATCAATTAATCTAATATCATCAACTTAAATGCAAACCATTTGCCACAGTACCAAGATTGAATCTTTTCATAAATCAATTGCATATCACTTTGCTCAAAGTAATAAGGTCTTGTACGATGAATATGATTAATTATTTAAAAGCGGATTTTGATCTATTTGACTATTTCCAAGAAATTACTGCCTACCATGCATATGTCACTTCAACATTACGGTATGGTGTAATATTTTGGGCCATTTCCACAAATATCAAAACAGCCTTCAAGGCACAAAAGAGGTGTATCAGCCATGTGCTGTATACAATGCACTGACACTTGCAAAACCTTTTTTTTTCAAATAGGCATATTAGCCCTGCTTATACATAGGTATACGAAGTAGCTATATTTAATATAAGTAATTTTCATCTATTTCAAACCTTAAACAGCCTCCGCAATAGGAATAAGATACATTGTAGGCCTCATAAGAAAACAATCTACAGTAAAAACTTTTTAGAAATGGCACCTATATATAACAAAATACACTAATCATTAATTCTGGAAAACAACAATAAAGTTATAGTCTATTTAAAAAAGAGTTTAAACATATTTTAATAAAAAAGGCATATTACACTGATAACGAATAACTGTTAAATATTATTGATGCTTATTGAGTTCGGATTTGTTAATCTGTTTATCTTAATTATTATTTATTGTATATTCTGCGAATAACTTATTTATAATTTATTAGAATGATTTAATGATGATAACATAATATTTTAATAATTGTATGATGATAAAACCGGGCTAGTGCATGTCGCGCCACGCACAATGTAGGGTTCCGTAGTCACCCCCCTCCCCTCCATCCGAATAATGCGGCTTATGAAGTGGGTTTTTTTGTGGTTTTTGTTTTATACTTACACCGTTATACCTACGTAATAATAATTAAAAAAAAAAAGTAGTAATTGTTTTTTTAAAAAAAGTAGTAGTTGTTAAAAAAAAAAAAAACGAAATTTTGTCACTTCTCATTTGTTCAGCTGTTACTTCTAAACTTTTATAGCCTGCTTAGCTGTGATAGTTTTCTTAATAATTTCACTATATATACTACTACCGTGATTTTTTTCACATACTCAACATCAACTAATTTTCTCACTACCTACTCAAAATCATCAAATTAAACTCTAAAAAAAATTTGCACTTTAAATCTTAATTTTTCACAAATGGATTCCTAAATCAAAAAATGGTCTTCCCAACCCCTAAACGCTTTTAAAAGATCTATCTAACGATATCCTACACAATGGGGTAGGAGAGAAAAAAATTACATCCCCACTTTACATATAGGGGAAGAACCCTAAAAATAAGTGATTTTCAAGATTTCATTTTTTCTCTTTGTCGGTGTAAGTAATATGTGTATCCATACAAAATTACAGCCTTTTATCACTACACTAGACACTACAGTCTCTGAGCAAAGCTGCGGACGGACGGTTGGACGGACACGAACGGACGGACGGACATGGCGAAACTCTAAGGGTTCCGTTTTGCCATTTTGGCTATGGAACCTAAAAAAACATGTGTCTAATAATATATATTTGCATGCCACTCAAAATGTATTTATTTACTATGTTCTGCAATAAAGAATTCATTGATTGAAGTCGTTAGTGGTTCTGTTTCGTCTTGCCCTTGCCTGAGTACATTTATAAAATTTGTTGATAAAATTCATGGCGTTTCTCCAATTTTAGATGCAATAGGTATTTACAAAAGAGATTTGTTCATTATGATTGATCCACTCAATTGGAATCATAAAAACACAGACTGTTTATTTTCTACATGTGACAGGTGCGATTCCCGGCTCTGGCAATTGACTTTTAGAAAATCTTTGATTATACATAGTTCCTTTTATTTCTAAAATCAAAGAATGTTTCCATTGAGTCAAATTTGCTAACTCAAATATTTAGGATACTTTCCCTTCAGGGAGCATTGGGCACCCTGATTTATTTCACATTTCCAAAAACAACCATTTAGCTGGAAGGCGGGGGGACACACTTAACCCGAACAAAAATTAGTACCTATTTTAAAGCTTAATATTTCATTAATAAATCCCTAAATCGATAAATGGGCTTCAAAACCCCGTAACATTTTTAAAAGACCAATACAATGACACCCCACAAGAAGGGGTAGGTGAGAAAAAAAAACACTTCCCTACTTTACGTGTAGGTAGATTTTATTTTAGCAGTTTGTCGGCGTAACTAAAAAATATGTAGGTATATCCATGCTAAATTACAGCCTTTTAATACTAAGGGTATCTGAGCTACCGTGGGGACAAATGGACGGACAGAGCGAAACTATAAGGGTTCCTTGTTTACTACGGAACCATATAAATTTATATTACGCATTATTTGATATTAATAATTTAATATCGTCGTACCTATATTATCAAAAGAAAAAAGGTATTTAATAAGGACCTATTTAATAAAAAACTTTTAATACATAAGTAAATAAATTCTTACAGAACAGATATTTGTGATTTCACTTTCACTGAATATTTTATTTCCAGAATCTATAACAGGAATAATATTAATATCAAAATGGAAATTCGTTTTGCAACCCCCCTTCCTCCCATGGTTTTACTCGTACAACCTTAAAACATGAATATTTAAGGAAATAATGCTCCCTTCAAAGCGTTTTCTGCTGTTTATATTAACCGAGCATAATAATAGTTAATGAATGAATCATTGATTGGTTTTACCACAAAATACGGTAAACGTTAAACGTTACGTTCTGCACTCTCGTATAGAATGTAACGTTTATACTGGGTGGCGCAAAAGTAAAGACCCTATTTGGTTCAGCTATAACATTTTTTCTAAATTAGAAAACTAGATTTAGATTTTTTTAAATGTATATTTGTGCCATTAAATTTCGTACCATTAGGATTTAAAGATGATGTCTTTTAAATGGTGACCTCCAGAGTTGATACACATTTGAGCCCTATTTATGACATTTTGCATAACTTGCCGTAACACTTCCTGCGATATGTTCGTTATTTCTTGACGAATGTTTTCTTTTAGAGCTGCGAGAGTCTGTGGCTTGTTCACATACACCCGAGATTTCAAAAAACCCCAAAGAAAGAAGTCTGGACTGGTCAGATCGGGTGATCTTGCAGGCCAAGGCAAATCGCCAAAACGAGAGATAACTCGGCCTGGAAAAGCGTCCCTCACTAAGTCCATAGTGTCGCGCGCTGTGTGTGCCGTAGCGCCGTCTTGTTGAAACCAGATGTGCTCCAGCCCCAATTCGTCCAAACTGGGTATCAAAAACTCACGTAACATGGTTCTGTAGCGTTCTCCAGTGACAGTTATCGCATTGCCTCCAGCGTCTTCGAAAAAATAGGGTCCGATCACTCTGTCAACACAGATGCCACACCATACAGTAACTTTTAGTGGGTGTAGAGGTGTTTCTTGAATAACGCGCGGATTATCAGTGCCCCAGAACCGAGTATTCTGCTTATTGACATGCCCTGAGAGATGGAAATGCGCTTCGTCACTCATAACCAATTTTGAAGGAAAATCATCCTCTTCAAGGTTGAGGTTTATGACGCGCTGGCAGTAATCTAGACGAGCTCGGTGGTCAGCAGGCAGCAGCTGATGAGTCATTTGAGTTTTATACGGGAACATCTTTAAGTCTTTCACCAAAATACGCTGCAGGGTCCGTCTGGAAATGCCCAATTGCGTGGCACGTCGCCTCGTTGATGTTTCTGGACACTCTTCCACATCTTCGCGCACAGCATCGATATTTTCAGCTATATATATAAAATATAGTGATTAATATATATGAGATTCTGAACTTAACGACAAAAAAAGTGGTAATACATCCTAAATGGTTGATGTGAAAATGTATATAATCCTTTTACTAATTTCCCCTTTATTAATTAATGCAAAAATAGCAATAAATGTAACCATACATTCTATACATGGCGTAAAAGTCATATACTCTGGCAGTGATGCTAAAATTATAACAAACAAAGAATTAGACCTTTTTAATATAACAGTGGAACGATTAAATAAGGGGATGAAAGTTGAATTGGGCAGAGTCCCAGACAGTATATTTTTGAAAGACCCTACAGATTATGGTAACACATTCGCTAGATATAAATGGGAGCCAGTAAAAAGAAGATTGAAAGTTCACAATTATAAAACTATTGACATTATAAAGGAAGATGTACTTTTAAAAACACACGAGTATGTTAATAATTCAACTCAGAATGTAAAACTTAGAAGGAGTTTGCACGAATCTGTTGAGAATACAGCGCATTCAATGTGGTTTGTGGAAGGGCTCCCGGAAGACGAGTTTTCTTATACCTTAGGCTTCAATTTTTCGTACGGATACTTTAAATATGATAATAATTGGAGACAAGATAAAGTACGTGGTTCGAGAATGGCTATTATTGCAACCGAAAAAAGAATTTTAATAATAAAGCCTCACAAAACCATTGTTACGAAATTAATCGCAACAAAAACAGTAGTGATCATAGAATTGGAGTACAAAGCTGAACTAGAGGGCGCGGCGATGGCAAATTATGAAGTGTTACATGGGATGTATCATTTTTGGGCCCCATCGATACGAGATATAATGAAGGCTGGTAAAATGCAAAATGAAATATTGACTCGGGAACAAATAGAGATCAAGTGCTATGTAAATCCAAGGTTGGTCATCCACGATAAGACAACCGGAGAGATAGTGGAACCAAAGAAAAGACGACCAATGATGAAAATTTTGCGTAATAAAAACACGAAACGTATTTTGTACACAAGGTTTAAAAAGGAAGAGCATACAAATAAAAACAATTTGACACCCTGAATGCAGTGTTTTATTAATCAGTTTCAAATAATTTGCTTTAAACCGGCTCCACATGTTAGCCCCAACCGACGTTGGTACCCAACGCCACTCGTCCAATGTGTAGATCTAGAATAACGCTCGTTACAACGTTTTGGCGCCAATGCTATTTTCTAGATCCTCATATATGCTCATCACCCACGGCCATAGTTAAATTTTAAAATTACATCATAAAACACTAAAAAGTCTACTAAGATATTCGAGTTTGAGTTCTTTTGTTTGTTATTTATCTGTTTTGATAAGTGCTCTGGTCCTAGTCGATATCCAGCATTGGAATTCTGTAACAGACGACGCAACCTCATCGAGTACAAATTGTTTAATTCGTCTTGACAAGTATTTTAGTCCTAGATGGTATTATGTTGGAGCCGAGAGGTGACCATAGGAACTCTGTAATAAAATGAGACAACCCTATCGAGTTTGGCCTTGTTTGATTTTGTCTTGACAAGTAAATACTCTAACTCTGAATGATATTCAGGGTTAAATGATGGAGCCGGAAGGCAGCCATGGGAACATATTCTATCGTTTAGATAAGTAAAATCAAATCGGTTTGGAAACAAATTTGAGACCGATTTATTAAAATCGAAAAATATGTGATTGACTCACATTGAAATTATATTTACTTAATGGATGGACCATTAAGTAAATTAAAAATTTCAAGGTATGTCCATACCTTATGTACTTAGCTACCTTTACCTATAAGTAAATGTATGGTACCTTTACTTATAAAACCGATCTTTACTTTTGACCGTAAGGTTTACTTAAGTTTTTAAATTAAATAGATTCCACATATTAAATAGATTCGTTTATTTATTTATTTTTTTTTCCCCGAATAGTCCACGCTATGAATATTCCCAATAGGAATATACTGGAGGGGAGTTCCCCAAAGTAATATACGGTAGAGATTTACCTCTAAAATTGTAACAATAATTGTATATTTCAAAATAAATCCATTGTATTTAAAATACTTTCAATGTGTTTCCGCATATCGATAAAGTTCTATTTATGAAATAATCATATAAAGTTTTGCATTGTATTCATTTAGTAGTTGTTAATATAAAGTACCTAACATAAGAGATCGGCCACATAATTTGAGACATTGTGAGCTTTATCTAAACTTAAATTAATAATAAACAATCATCACATCGTGATGTTCATTTTAGGCACAGCAGTTATAAATTAGTGTTTTGAAATTAGAGATACGAGTCAGGGTTGCTTTTTTTTGTTCATTGGACATAAAAAAGCGTGGTTATAAGCAGTGCTGGATTAAGCAAGCGTGGGGGGGGGGGGGTACGGTAGTAAAATCTACCACGGGGCTCTTGATCTTCTATGGGAATGCTATGCTCAAAATATATACGTTCAGGTTGAAGAGAGCGTCCTCGGATATGTTACTCCTACTAGGTATATGGCTTAAGCTGATTAAATGTTATCTCTCTATTCCAAAACCAACATCGTAACCAACGTTACTTACTTTTATTTAATCATACATCTTCATCGGTTTTCCCCTTTACCGTGACAAGTAATCTCGGTTTTTTTGTGACGTGTTTTTTTTCTTCTATTCACAGAAAACATGTTTTAGGAAGTGGTTTCTTATCTGGAATTATAAAACGCAGGATATTAATATAATTATTGCCAAACGTGCCTGCCGGGGTCCGGGGTTACTTCTGAATTCACATAATAGATTATGTCCAAATATTTAATTTAATTTAGCCATTACAAGCCTGTATATAATGTATTTAACAGCGATTCGACATACTCGAAGTAATTTTTATGAGAATGAATAAAAGCGCCAGAGCTATTTAATGTGAAATATTGTCGATTCGTAGGTACTCGCAGTACTTACGGGCTTTTAATTTTTCGATTGAAGCTGGATTGTCATACGTTTTAGATTTTTTTCTTGCCAACACCGACGGGTATTGATTCGACTCCTGGGCTTGTGACTAGGTTACAGAAATTAAATTATGGTCCTACATATAATTTAAGGACCTGAGATATCTGTTAGGTACCAAATTCTATCTAAATGGTTTAATAGATTGGATGAGGATGAGTAATATCTATACATGTAATAAAAATGTTATATTAAGGTCCTTATACGGAACTGGCTTACTAAGAGACTGACTTGACCATTTTTTGGGTTTTTTATGATTACGATGACAATCTACAATTCTAGTTTTTTCGAATTTTTAATTTATCAATCACTTTTACAGGTCATTGGGTTATTAATACGTGTAGGTACATTTTTCGGTTATCTGCTATTAAATTATTATGCTGATTTTTCACAACAGTCTCTATACTTAATGAGATAAAGTATAGACACCATATTTAATATCTATTTCTTTAGATTCTCTTTGATATTCTATTTAGTGTCCAGAAATGACAATAATTGGCAATTCTATATTTCTTCTTTTATTCTTTTCTTACAGGTATTTCTTCTCTGCAAGTTTTTCCTATTTAAGCTATGATACTTGAAACCCTATCCTTTCTCTCTAGCTATATCTGTAATTTTTTTTTACTACACTGCGCCGAAACCAAAAATAAAGGTTGTGTTTTTAGCAGTCTATGTACCTACATATGTTTCACTATTAAACGCAAACGCAAATATCTTTATTTCGTAAACCCAAAATAATGATTGTTTAAAAATATATAGCGTCTTAACCACTCATTCGATTTCATTCGATTGTCAATCGGTGCTTTATATTTTTTTTATTTGTAAATACTTGTGAATATTTGTGAATACTTTGTGTCAACTTTCAAATGAAAGGGCCTAACGAGCATACATTATTTTTTATTTTTGGAAGACAGCAACTGTGTCTTTTTTAAAAGTAAATTATACACTGCAATCCGACTATGGCATAATAATGTGTTCTGAAAATCATATCGTACCTATATATACCTATAAAATTTAGTAAAACTTTTGGTTTCGATGCTTATAATGATAAAAACTGCCTTCCACGCGGACAGAGCGTTGGATATAAATGAGTTCATACTTCCACAAGAAATATATTACTTTAGAATACTATGAAGCAAAATTTCAAGTTAAGCACTATTGAACTTTGCAGTGTAGCAATGTCACTCCTGACAGGCGAGTAGTAGGCGCATTCAAATTTAATTGTGCAGAATTCAATCTGAGGTCGGTGAGGACGAGCTGAATATTGTTACAGATTAAACGAGGTAGGTACGAGCCAACGCAGTTTATCAATACCACATATCTATTGTAGGTACAAACAAAATCCGTTTCACGAAAATTATTCTTAAATAAACAAAAACAAATAAAGTTTAACTCGTAAACAAAGCAATCAATGTTACGTTGTCACGAGCTGTTTGTGTTCTTGTCGCATGTGATGGAGATTATGGGAATACACATAGTAATGTCGCCTATTAAAACATCAAGCCATAGCCAAGGTGTTAATACTATACCATTATCATCTTAACGTATTATGAATGGGCCTGTTTTTTTTATTACGAGCATAAGTGACATATTAATTGAGACTAATCGATTAATTTGGATATAGATAACATAGCGTGGTTATAATTGCAACAAGTAAGGTAGGTAATAGAGAGTTCAGATTATATAAAAAAAAACATTGTAACAAACATACATTTTAATCGGTATAATGCCGTGTACACACCGGGCCAACGAATGTCAACGAATGGGTTTGTTGGTTCTGTGTGGACGGATTAGCAAACGCCAACGATCGATCGTTCGCCGGCGATCCGAAGCGTGACGGCAACATCGACGGAACCGAACCAACGAATGCAGTGTGGTCCGTTGCCGAAATATATTATATTTAATAAATAGGTATCTATCAGTATTTCTCTTTTTTTGCCTCTACAGATTAGGACTAGATACCGATTTATACAGATTTTCCAATTTTTGATAAAATTCCCATTTTAGAATAATTTTATTTAAAATTATAAGTAGATAGGAACCTAATTATTCGTTTGTACATGCAACTGTTTCAGATTTGATTTGTTATAATATTTATGAATTATAAAGTACAGTCTACCCTAATTATGGTTGTTGCAATACTGTCGAAACGTCGGGCAATAAAAGAGGTAGGAATTAAAAATATTCACGCGATTAAGACCGGTAGTATAAAAATTCTTGCTATCCATATTTTTGCATACTAATATTATTAATGTGAAAGTAACCTTTTACGCTTAAACCACTAAACTGATTTGAATAAAATTTGGTATGGAGATTGTTTGAGTCCCGGGGAAGGACATAAGATAGTTTTTATTGCGGTAACCGACATCCACCCGGGCGGAGTCATGGGCAAAAGCTAGTAATCTTATAAACAACCTAATTAAATGCTGCAAATGTATAAGTATTGATTAGTTGATTTGATAATTGTTTTAGTTAAGTTTTAAATTTTATTTTATTTTGATACATAATAATACTAACATTTATTTTATAATTTTTTAGTATATGTACCGTTAATCCAACCAATTCCATATCGATTTTATATAATTAGTTTCATTGAAAGTTCTATTTTGATTTTTTTATAGGTAGAACATTTGATTACAAATTTTTTAAACCGCAATCCCTGACGCAATTAAACTCACTTTTTAATACTTTTGTATAGTATTATCTGATTCCTATAAAACTTCACATTCCTACAAAACTACCACAGGCTATCCTGTAGCCTATCTGGGAGAACAGTACTCAACCACATCACTATTGTATTTTTAAAATAGAACCATAAGCCTAACGTAATTATGAACATTGTGTAAACCTACAATCTGATTTAAGTACCTGAATAAATATTTATTATATTATTATTATTTATAAAACACCTTTTGGCTTATTTTAAAGTGTACGTACGGAGCCAACGCTGAATATTCTTTGTTGGCGTTCGTAGGCTTGGTGTGTACGCGCATTATAATAAATATGACGACATAAACATTTATCGGTCCTTATGTACCTATATCTAATTAAATACCGCAAATGGTTAACTATTTATTCGACCAATAACCTATAAGTCTGTTAGAGAATATTTTAATTCTAACCTTAGTTTCATGTTCTCCGTTTAAGGGGGCATAGAGACGGGTGCTTCTGACACTCTGTATGACGAAGACGAAGACTCTGTATGACTTGCATACTAATAGACTCCAATGTAATACTATAAGCAATGAATTTAGATTTGTAGTACCTAGATCTGTTCACCAACGTGGAGTGCGGCCTTAGGATTTTTTTTGTTTACCTAGGAAAGTAGCCTATTAGCCCACCCCGTCTTGCCAATAAATATTTTTTTTAGAGTTTATTCAATTGAGGTGTATATGACCAGTTAGTGTCTTAATTTTAGTTTAGTTAACATATGCAGTCATACCAGTTTGATACAAAAGAATAATGAAAACCTGGTGTTTTACATTATTACGAACCTGACCGTGGCCAGACTATAAGGGTCGCGACATACTCTTGCCCGGTTTTTTTACAGCCTACTAGAATCTGAAATTCAAAAGGGACAAATTAAAACATATTTAATCTAATCAATACAAATCTAATTATGATAAACGCTTAAAAGATACTCTGTTTCTTGAGATAACGACGAAATGTTTTAATTATAATTTTATTAATTCAATAATTTATATAATCAGCTTACTGTTTCGACATGAATATTTCATCGTTATTAATTATTCTTCGACTTAGTCTGCTGATAAGTGGAACTCGGTAGCAAATTACCTACTTATTATTTATTTATGTGTAGAACTTAGAACGACACTGCCTTACAATATTTGATAAGGCTTGCTTTGGTAGCAAGCCTTAGCAAAATACTGTAAGGCAGTGTCGTTCTAAGTTCGTTGCAAATGTTCATACTCTCAATCTAACTGCATCCTCTTGATATATGAATTTAAAAAATAGGTTTGCCTTGTCTCTATTATTATTTCGACTTAATTAATTAGAGCCATTACACATTTGAAGTTTTCGACTAGCGATATAGAGTTTTTTTGGATTCAGAATTTTGTCAGAAAGGAAATTTTTACGTGATTTATTTATACTAATATTATAAAGCTAAAGAGTTTATTTGTTTGTTTAAGCGCGATAATCTCAAGATCTACCAGTTCGAATAGAAAAAATATGTTACTGTTAAATAGCACATTTATCAGGGACGGCTTTAGGCTATATCATCACGCTACGACCAATAGGAGCAAAGCAGCAATGAAACATTTTGCAGGGGAAATTTACATATATTGAAAAAATCGAAATTAATAAATATAGTTTTCTATGTAAAAAATAAAGGTGTAATGTGTGTTCTGAGGGTGTATAGATAAGTCATAAGCCAGGGGGGCAAATTTGTTCCAATTGTCATCCGCGCCTATTTCGGATATGACATGGCGACGTTACGAGACACACGCGTGGAGTCAACGCTTGCCTGACATGACAATACAGAAACACCCAAATCCAACGATCCGTTTCTACGCCGAGCAATCAACACACAATTTTAACCAAACACACTCATTACATTGAACGTTATACCTATATAAACTTTTATTTACCTATATAGATAAACTTTGAGAGGAGTACCTGACTCAGTGGCGACAGAGCAGATCGTGATATCTACGAGGTTAAGTAACGTAACCACTGTCGGTCCATAGATGGGTGACAGTTTCCGAACATTATCATACCCCTCCCCTCAGTGCCTCGGAGAGCACGTTAAGCAAATAATCTCCGGCGTAGTTGGCTAGTCTCTAATGGCCGCTGTAACTGGGTCCTTATTCACTATCTTTATTTCGCTGTCATGAAAAGACAGATGTCCACTACGCAGGCGCGTTGATGCATTTCTAAGCGTAGCTCCCTACCGCGCATGCGCGGTGGACATATTTGAGTTCACCGCGCATGCGCCAGTTCGCACGGCCTTTTGACAACGAAATAAAAATTTTGCGGGTAGGTGTTAAATAAGTTTACACTTTGCTGCGATTTAAAAATTTATTTTTAAATAAAATATTAAGTTTTAAGTGTATTGTGCAACTTTTCTGTACTTCATGCATTATAATTAGGTACCTATGTACCTAATTATAATGCATGAAGTACAGAAAAGTTGCACAATACACTTACTCACGTTTGTACAGCCTCTTATGCAGTATTAACAACAAGTTTTGCACCACCTACCAGCATACCACTCACACCTTCAATATGTCACAAGTCAACGAAATTAGGTCCTCTCAAAAGTCACTAGAAGAGATGTTCTCCCGTAGAATGAATGAGCTTGAAGCGCAACTAACTAGTGGAGTATCTTCCAGAGATACTGTTGCGAAACTAGCCGAGGAGTTTCGCACCTTTAGGGAGCTTGTATTTGATATGCTTGGTATGCTCCGCAACCAAGTCAATGACTGCCTCAAGATTGTAGACGAGCTGGAGACACGTTCAAGACGCAAAGCACTTCTTTTCATAGGTGTCGCTGAATCAGTGAAAGAAGATTGCACTGCTGAAACACTTAACTTAGTGCAGAATAAGCTCGGTCTCAAGGATATTGCTCAGTGTGACATCAAAGTCTGCCACCGGATAGGAGCAAAAAGTGGAGATCGGCCCCGACCTATACTTATCCGGTTCGCCAATACAGATCTCAGATCTGCTGTCTGGAGAGCAAAGTCCGCATTAAAAGGCTCTTCAGCGTCGGTTAGAGAATTCCTAACCAAAGCTCGACAGGCAGTCTTCAGCAGGGCTCGTCAGCATTTTGGGATGCGAGCTGTATGGACTTTGGAAGCCACTATCAACATTAAGACGCCGGACAGCAGCCGCCACAAGCTGTCTTCGATTGAGGAGCTGGAGCTTCTGATTGAGAAGCACCCTCTTAATACATCTGAGTCTGCTAAGGCTACTTCTTCGCATAAATAGCTTCATTGCGCTTATTTTGTGATATTTTGTGTAGTGTAAATAATTTGTTTACATGCTTTGCCCAGTGACTAATTCAATCGCAACTAGTTGGTACGTAAACACCTCAAATAACTACCTTATACTTTTTTATTTTTTTTTCTTTTTTTTCTCTCTTACAGATTCTATACCCACAACTTTTGAATAAATTTTCGTTAGTTAGGTTTTATTTATTGTCAGTTTCCGTTTGACACATGACAGTCCATAAATCTGTCCAACTGGTTGCGTTCAGAAATGCACTACCTCCTTTCATTGTTACGTTTAGTTTACTGGTTTTCTGACTTGTCCGTATTATTGTTTATTAATTTGTGAGTGTCGACTGGCGGGTGGTGCAGAAAGGTTTTGTCATAGTTTCAAGTAAGTAGTAGTTTCAAGTAGTACATAAATTTATTTAGATATTCACATTCATTTATTTATTTAAAGGAATATACATATAAATTATTTTTTATATGTTTAGTTTATTATATTTATTTATTAAAGAATATATAAATATCATATTTAAATTGAATATAATTCATGTCTGATAATGAATCATTTCATTCTGCAAACGATTCAATTGCTTCTTCGATTGACGACAGTTTCAGTTCGGTTACAGATACACTTGGTGACTTTTTGCGAGTAACATTTAACGAGCAACACAAATTTGTATTTAATGTTTGCCATATCAACGCTCAGAGTATCCCTAGTCATTACAGTGATTTAGTGGAGGCGTTCGCCGATTCCAACATACATGCCATCTTAGTTTCGGAGACTTGGCTCAAACCTCACCTTCTTTCTACTTCCTACGCTCTCCCTGGCTTCATTCTTATTAGGAATGATCGGGTGGGTAAGAGAGGGGGTGGAGTGGCTATTTATCTGCGTAGTAACTTCTCTTTTAAACTATTATCTTCTCCGATTTCTAGTAACTCTACTCCTGCTGAATTTCTTTTTCTTGAGGTTTGTTTCAAAGGAGCCAAAGTCATTCTAGGTGTGGTTTATTCTCCTCCCGCAGCGGATTACTTCTCCAGTTTCGAAACGGTTCTGGAATCTATAGGGTCTGAGTATACTCACCATATCATCATGGGCGATTTTAATACCGATCTACGCTCGTGTAACTCCCTCCGTTCTCGTAGGTTACTCCAGATCGCTAAATCAACTAACTTTCACATCCTACCTTTACAAGTAACTCACCACAACGCGGATGGAATGGATACCTGGTTAGACTTAATTCTTACCACGGCTCCTTCTTTAGTTCGTCGTCACGGGCAATCTTTAGCTCCAGGTTTTTC
This sequence comes from Herminia tarsipennalis, assembly GCA_945859575.2. Taxonomy (NCBI): domain Eukaryota; kingdom Metazoa; phylum Arthropoda; class Insecta; order Lepidoptera; family Erebidae; genus Herminia; species Herminia tarsipennalis. The sequence goes on along the minus strand of OX243834.2, from coordinate 21,338,570 downwards.
ACACCACGATTTAATATTTCTCTCCTACACACTGAAACCACCAAAACCTGGCCCTAAGATTTTGAACATACGTTGCTTTGGGCGGATTGACGAAGGAAAACTTCGGGAAGATGCGTCGAGGTTAGACTGGGAACTCGTATTCGAGGCTCCTACGGTTGATACCAAAGTCAACATTTTTAATAAACTGGTCGTGGGCCTGTACGATATTCATGCACCTATTAAAAAAATAAAAATTAAGCGCCCTCCTGCCCCCTGGATGACTAATGGCATCAGGATGGCTATGCGGCGTAGAAATCGAGCTTTCCGTAAATTTATAAAACACCGTGACGAGGACAATTGGGCCCTGTATAAAACTGCAAGGAATCGGTGTAATCAGATGATTCGCAACGCCAAACGCCGCCATATTCTAATAAATGTAAATTCATCGTCCCCAAAGGGTATTTGGCAGTTCCTAGGTACTCTGGGAATAGGCAAACGAGGTAGTAGTGACCCTCACACGACGGTTGGTATAGATGACATCTATGATCATTTCTCCTCTCTTGTACCTATTAATAATCTAACCAAGCGTCGCACTTGTGAGTACTTAGCTGAGCTTCCCCGCCCCAACATAGACTTCTTTCACTTTTCTTCAGTAGATCCTGGCGAGATCAAAAAGATAATTCTTTCCATTAAATCTAACGCTATCGGAAACGATGGTATTAGCCGTCGCATGGTTATGTCTATTCTTGATCATCTTCTTCCTGCTTTATCACATATCATAAACTTCTCTCTCGATTCGGGGACATATCCATCTTCATGGCGGTATGCTTTTGTCATTCCTATACCGAAAATTTCAAATCCTACTCTTCCTAATCATTTTCGGCCTATCTCTATTCTACCTTTTCTATCTAAAGTGCTGGAGGCCTGTGTACATAAGCAAATGACACAGTTTGTATACCGAAACAATTTGTTAAGTCGCTATCAGTCAGGCTTCAGGCCAGGACACAGCACCACATCTGCTCTTCTCAAAGTGACTGGTGACATTAGAGCAGGCATGGATGAGACTAAAATTACTGTCTTGGTTTTGGTGAACTTTTCCAATGCCTTCAATGCCGTCAGCCATAATTTCTTACTTTCCATTCTCTCCCATCTGATGTTCTCGCCAGATTCTCTGAATTGGTTCTCTTCTTATCTTCGGGGACGCCAGCAGTCCGTGCGCGTGGGTAATTCTTCATCGAGGTGGCGTGATCTCGACGCTGGTGTTCCTCAAGGCGGTATTCTTTCTCCTTTATTATTTTCTATTTTTATTGACCTCATTACTAAAGTCCTTCAGTGTGCGTTTCATCTTTACGCTGACGACTTGCAGGTGTATGCTCAGGCTGGTTTGAATGATCTGTCCGAGGCCATCACAAAGCTTAATGAGGACCTTGACGCGATCAAGACCTGGTCAGATAAGTTTGGCCTAACAGTAAATCCTTGCAAGTGTCAGGCCATCGTGATAGGGAGTCAACGAATTTTAAGCCGATTGAACACCGACACATTGCCATCAATAATATTTAACGGCTCAGTTATCCCTTTTAATGAATCGGTTAGGAATCTTGGTATTTTCATGGACACCCACCTCAACTGGCAAGCTCAGGTAACTAGTGTTAGTCAAAGGGTTACGGGTACACTGCGGGCTTTATATTGTCTAAAGAATTTTCTTCCCTCTAATACCAAGTTAATGCTTGTCCAGGCGCTGATATTTCCCTTGATTGACTATGGTGATGTATGCTATCTTGACCTGAATGCAGAACTCCTTAATAAATATGACCGCCTTCTAAATAACTGCATTAGATTCATTTTTAATCTTCGCAAGTTTGACCATGTCTCTTCTTACCGTTCCAAACTGAAATGGCTCCCTATTCGCCAGCGTCGTAGTTTGCGCGCTCTCACTACACTCTATTCAATTCTCAATTCTCCTACTGCACCCTTATACTTGACTTCTAACTTCCAGTACTTGCACTCCTCTCATAGTAGAGATCTACGATCTACCAACAATCTGCTTCTTCTATGTCCCTCTCATTCTTCTGGATTCGTTAGTACCTCTTTCCTTGTTCAGTCTGTTTCCCTCTGGAATTCGCTGCCCCCCGAAATTAGACAAGCACCTAATCATCTTAATTTTAAATCGAAAGTACGTACTCTGTTCCTGGATGAACTAGTTGAATCACCTCTACATTTGTAACTTATATGTAATTTATGTAGGTATATATATAGAATTTATGGTATGTAAGTATATATGTATTTATGGTATTTATTTATTGTGTATTTATGTAAGTATATTTAATTAGTTTTGATAGACTATTATTTATATATATATTTTTTAGTTTTCTTTGTCTGATTGTATGTAATATCTACAGGTTTACTGCACCTACATACTACATTTCTACATCGCCCTAAGGTAGACTGGCAGAGAATGCTTTTAGCATTAAGTCCGCCTCTGTACAATTTTGTGCATAAAGTTTTAAATAAATAAATAAATAAATAAATAAGGTCCCTGACCTTGGTTAGGAGTCCATTATAAGCTTTCCACAAGTCAAGTGGATACTTTTTCGTAACAAGTATTGATGGTCACAGTAACTTGTTAATTGAGATCGACTCACCTCGCCGATGATATTTACAACCAAACTTTGGAAACTTTCTCACACTTCCAACTTTTACTATCCGCAGGATGCGAAGTGTTTGTTATTTGTATTTATAGTCTGAACAGAAAAACAAAATTAGCTACCTTTTTAGCCGAAAAAGATTGCATTGTTTGATTACTAAAATGCTAAGCTGTTACATTTGCACTTAGCAGATTCAGCATATTAACAGCCCGGTGTTTCTGTAAAGAATAGACCAACATTCAGCTAGTTATGAATAAGGGGATTTATAACTAGCTGACCAGCATAACAAAAAAAAATGTTGCAAGAACGGGACAGTTCACGCAGACGAACTGCGTAAATTTTCCCGTTTTTGCAACATTTTTGATAGCTGCTCCGCTCCTATTGGTTGTAGCGTGACGATATATAGCCTATAACTTGCCTCGATAAATGGACTATCCAACAGTAGTAGTAGTAGTTTTAGTACTAGTTTTTGAGATTATCGCGTTCAAACAAACAAACTTCAGCTTTATAATATTAAGTATAGATAAATTAGCAGCATTTTAACTAGCGAATATTTTGTATTTGTATTTCATTACATTTCCAAAATAGAATAGAAGAAGACAAAACAGTCGTTAGTTAAAATGAAAGGTCTTCTAATTTATTATGAATAAGGGGGTAAATATGTATTTTGGTTAATAATTAAAAATTCAAATTGTTTGTTTAACCATCTCGCAAACATCACATATATTATTGCATCCAATGTATGTCAGAAACATGACCGAGACACAAATCCTTGACCACATAAATCGCCCAATCACTACAGACCATTAGCCGAATTTTCACAGGTTTAAAAGCCTTATAAATTAAACTGACACGCACAATTGAGTCGAATAATTAACAAAGATAGGCATTTTCACAATGCTAAATGAGATTTTTTTTCTCTTTTTTGGCGTACTATAACGAGGTGTAACTAGAACCTTTATTTTGTCAGTAATTGGTTGTTCGGGCCTTTTTTTGACTGGTAAAAAGGTACGGTTTATTTATTGGGGTCCTGTAATGTAAGCATGTAGATGACGGGACAAATTCTCGGTTTCAGAAGATTTCATTGGCATTTTTAAAATATGACAATGATTTGAACTCTGACAAAAAGGGAATGTGGTTACAGCATCCACTTAACCACATAATAGGTAGCGGCAGAAGTATTTTCGTATTTTGAATGTATTGTTAGTAATCAAACTTATTTGGTTGTACTGAATGTAACTGGCTGGTTTTTTCGGGGCGTCTAAACGGGTCATTTTTACCCGACTGTAAAGAAGGGTTATGTTTTTCGCGCGTATCTATGTATGTATGTATGTATATATGTATGCAATATTCTTTATTACCTGATACCTCACAATCCACTGAACGGATTTACACAATTAAGACATAGTTAGATTTTTCTTGATTGCCCAAGTGTTCTTAGATATGTGACGTTTGAAAAAAACATGGCGGCTGTGAGATGTCCTTTATCGACTAAAAAGTATAAAATAAAAAAATAAATTATAGAAATAAAAAACCCGCCTGCACAAAAAAGAATGAAATATAATATTAAATTTATAGAATGAAATAATTTCATGCAGTCGGAGGCACTTTACTCAGTTCATCGAGATTCATTAATGCCTCCGAATTTAAGTTTCATTCTTTTATGTGCAGGCGGGTTTTTTTTAATATCGGAATGAGTGTCACAGTATCACAGTAACGTTCTAACGCTTCTATTTCTACTTTTTCTGAAAGCTATTCGCATCGTAAAGTTTTAGTCTAAAAAACATGTGGTCAATATAGTTCCCCGTCCATTAAAAGGCCGATGGCCTGTCCGGTGATTTGTATAGGTATATGGTTGCTGTCTGGCCACTACTAACTGCTGATGTTTACTATCGAGTACTAAAAACTGGCACAAAACAGATCGAAACAAGATCCCCTTCATATATAACTAGCTGTCCCGCGCAACTTCGTATACGTAAATTTTCCCCGTTTTTGCAACATTTCTCGTCGCTACTCCGCTCCTATTAGTCGTAGTGTGATGTTATATAGCCTATAGCCTTCCTCGATAAATGGGCTATTCAACAAAAAAGATTTTTTTTTAATCGGACCATTAGTTCCTGAGATTAGCGCGATTAAACAAACAAACAAACAAACTCTTCTGCTTTATAATATTAGTATAGATATCATGCAGTCGGAGGCATTAATGAATCTCGGTGAACTTAGTAAAGTGTCTCTGACTGTATATTATAGGTATATGAAAGGGACCTTGTTTCCATCTATTTTGTGCAAGAAAGTTTTTTTAATATTATAAATTACTTTTTTATTTAATACTTTATAGTGGTTGTAGGATGTAACAACTAACTCTTATTACACCTATTGCCAATGGCCGATGGTCGCAATCTAGCTTTTTTTAGTATTACAGTCATAATCATTATATATCTTTTTAAAATGCTTACAATGAGCCCTTTAATTTGATGCCTATATTGCGGTATTCGGATAAACTTTTTTTTTACACCTCTTGTTTTTAATATATCACAGACGCCATGTTTGTCTTTTAAAACGTCACTTATCTAAGAATACTTGGGCGGTCAAGACAAATCTAATGACGCCTTAATTATTTAAATCCGTCTTGTGGTTTGAACGTATATGAGGTATTACAGAATACTACATACATACATTTACAAGATACGCGCGAAATATCCATACTAATATTATAAATGTGAAAGTAACTCTGTCTGTCTGTCTGTCTGTCTGTTACGCTTTATGGAGATAGTTTGAGTCCCGGGGAAGGACATAGGATAGTTTTTGTCGCGATAACCGACATCCACGCGGGCGGAGCCGCGGGCGAAAGCTAGTATTATATATTTCGCGCGTATCTAATATTATAAATGTGAAAGTGACTCTGTCTGTCTGTCTGTCTGTTACGCTTTCACGCTCAAACAGCTGAACCGATTTAGATGAAATATGGTATGGAGATAGTTTGAGTCCCGGGGAAGGACATAGGATAGTTTTTGTCGCGATAACCGACATCCACGCGGGCGGAGCCGCGGGCGAAAGCTAGTATTATATATTTCGCGCGTATTTTGTAAATGCCGACAAAGTTAAAAATAGTTGTCAAGTTACATTATTGAGTATCATGTGTGATAGGAGCTTCGTACTATTTTTAGAATTTTGCAAAAACTTTATTTCCATTTAAATCTAACTTTTTTTTATTAGCGCAACCTTTAGCCGACTTGACATATTTTCACATTATTGTTTTTAAAGGGGTTTCTGTAACGAAACAATATATACCACTTTACATAATATCACAACAACTCACACAAAACCATCTGATCCCAAACTGAAGAAAGCCTCTACTATAGCTACCATACAACTGATGCTCGTAAACATATCTACTTACGTAATTCTAAATAAATACATTAATATCTATAATTAAAAAACAACGTCGCGTTATTTATAAATAAACAACGGGTGGGCCGATTTTCAAGATCATTGATTACCGAGACACAGAATAAACAATCGTCAGATATTTATGCTGGTTGAGAATCGAACACACGACGCAGTCAGGCCGTCAGGCTTCCTTATTTATCAGACTTTTATGAGAATTTTAACTAGCTAATGTTTTGTTTTCTTCTATTCTGTTATGAAAATGTAATGAAAAACAAAAACAAAACATTCGCTGGTTAAAATACTCAAAAATGTATGTTAATTAATAAATTATTCAAAATGATGTAGTAACATACTAGTGCATAACTTTATACTATGTACTTTTTATAAAATCAACCTCCAATGGAAATCGTCACTGAGAATACAGCAGCTCACCCATCATGTTAACGTAGTCTTTGTACCCTAACACTGTATTTATGATAAATAAAGAATTATTGTTATTTGACACTAAACTTTAGCTAGACCAACACCCAACAGGCTAGGCGATTTACCACATTATCTTCAAACTACTTTCTTTAAAAATTGTAGGGTCAGCAACTTCAAAGGGGGTCGATATACATGAACTTTTTTACATAGCTTTAAGACATATATATTTGAGACTTTCATTAGTTTTCAGGCTGTACCATGCCGTTTACAAAGAATTTTTCAATTTCTTCATTTGTCCTATTGGACAGAAGTCTGAATTTAAAAAATGGGGGTCATTTATAAATGACCCTCATTTTTAAAATTCAGACTTCTTACTATTTTTCCTGCAATATATTAGTTAAGAACTATATTTAGATTTTATTTTTAAATATAAGGCTCATTAATAACGTGAGATGATGATAATTTTTATTAATATTATAAAAAATATTTGAGATGGTCACAACAAGTCTTTTCATTTGATATGTTACACGGTACCAAATTTGAGCATAATCGGTCCAGTAGATTCGGAGTAAATTGACTGTGACAGACCGATAGACTGAAAGAAACACACATCCTTTTGAGGTACAGAACTCTAGATTTTGCTGCGTTGAAGACTTCATTAATTAGTTTCTCAGCCTTCTCGGCATCTTAGGGAAGGAAAGAAGGGTAAACTAGTGTGTCATCCGCATATACGTGAATTATACAGTGCTTTACCTATATGTTTGCAAAGATCGGCTCTATATAGTACAAAGGGAAGTGGATTATAGATGTAGGTATCTATCTCTTGTGACGTTTTTAGCCTTCATTATAAAAATTTGAAACCAAGTCGGCGCACCAGAAGACAAGCCGTTATATTGTAGCTTAGCTATCATGAGTTGAATATTTAAGCAATCAAAAGCGCGTTAGAAGTCTACCAAAACTAAGGTATTCCTGTAATCAGACTCCCTTAGAATGTCACATCTGTGACATGTGCCAAAGCTCTGCGCTGCTGTGTTTGCTACGAAAACCTGACTGAACACTGGGTAGTATGCGATTATTAAAGCAAATAGCCCTTTCAACTAACTTTGACAGAATGGGTAGAATGCTGATCGGACTCTAGTTTTTTATGATTCTATTAAAGTGCTTTTGGCCAACTTCCATGCCTTTCCACGCCATCCCTTTAAACGTTCTTATATTTTATGAAGAGTCTATGTAACAACATATCTACTAAAATAATAATCATTTTTTTTTGTCTTACGACTAAATATTACCTACCATTCAAACAATATAATCCTATAATTAGCGTGGACATCCCATAATACTTATAAACAAAGATACCAACTCTATAGCTTCGCGATGCAAGCCCGATCAGAAGTTAGTTAGTCTAGCAACTAAGTTTTGATCACTCGGTAACTAAGTAGAATTTGACCCGACTAATTAGTACAGGGCAATCAGGATACTACAGCGTATGCATCAATGTTGTGTTGTATGAGATCTAAAATGGCTTTATTGACTTACTTCATTTACACAGTGCGTACTTATTGATTTTTTCTTCGGGCGATCTGAGGAATTTCTCCATGACTGACTTTAAACATTGTAAAGAAAAACTGGATGTCTAAAACAGATTACGATACGACCGACGGACAAAAATATGTTTTTTTTTTTTTTAATATTTTAAAAAAGGCTTACAGACTACTAACATATTTGTTTATACAAAATATTATTAACAATATTGCTATTGACAAACCCCCACCATACCATATATCCTTTCCTATGCATTCAGTAAAAAACTGTTATTTTGACATTACAAACAGACACTTCAATTTAATTTCTTTGTAAAGATATAGATTTTATAAGTTATTTAATTGAAACGTCATCATGTACCAAGCTAGTTTAAATCCCGGGAAGTGTTGTCCGGAAAAATTGTGGGACTCTTCCGTACATCGTAAATTTACCCTTTAAAGCCCGGCCGTAAACATGTACACTGGAGCGCTTTCCAAACGCGTATTTGCATCTCTTTTCAGCAAACCCCAAATGAATGAGATAGATATATAGAAAAGTAGATTTTCTGGCAGACTCACATGTGCTAAGTTTTTTATTGTTAGCTTAATAATACCTACCATAGTGTAAATATGAAACTATCTGATTGGCAATAAAGTAAAATGCTAGAGAGGGTAAAACTGCTTTTTAGGTTAGTACGAGTAAAGGTCAAAGCACACTGATCAACTCGTAAGGGGCCCGGTAGGACCGTATCAACTCGAGCCATTCAGTATTCTTTGTACGAAAGTCCTAACTTCAATAATTGTATTCGTGACGTAATCGATTCGCTTCGGGACAAGCTCACGAACAGTCGACGGCGAGGCGATACGATGCCGATCCCTTACTGAATTGAACACTATGCTTAGACCATGATTCGACCTTAATTACGCATGATTCTGTCATATGCAGTTATATGATAGAACAAGTTAATTTAAATGTATGGAAGAAAACATCGTCTCAGTCAGCACTTGAATCAGCGACCGGCCTATACTATTTAAAATTAGCATTACAATCCTTAAAAAAAATACAAAAAATATTCAATCTCTGCACTTACTAATTGTAAGTGCGGATTTTGATTTGCCTATAAATATTTAATGTAGAGCTTTATTGAGCCGTAGTTTTTATTAGCATAACTACTAGCAATTTTATTAGCCAAACACGCCACCTCCTAATCTTACAAAAATGTTAAAAACTCGTTATCTTACCAAGTACTTATTTAGCACCAGACGCTGGTCATAAATCGTTTCACAAAATGGCTATCCCTCTATCATCTCTAAAAATACTTCCGTTCTTCAATTACCTGCTTCTTATCGAGCTTTACCTTTGAAATTTAAAAAGTTCTGATGCTGAAATATTGAGCATCATATTTTAACGGTAACGGAGGAGTTCGGACTTATCTGAATAGTTGAAGTTCGACCTAGTTCAAGAGTTTCTTGCTTATTAGAACCGAAAAGGATTTAAGCATCCAATCTATTTTATAAAGTATTGAAAAGTGAAATGATCATTGCAATGTGCCGAAACATTTTATTGATGTCGCCTAATATGATTAATTATGGTCATATGCGATTTATTTATAATTAAAAAATGAGCTATAGACTCATAAGCACGCCTTGACAACTCGTAACGAGGTTAGTCAGCCGATGCTATTGAGATATTCACGAAAAATTGCTAGCATTCATATATGGATAAGTGTACTTCATTTGTGTGGTGAGATTATTTTTGTACTTCATATAGGTCTGTTATTATTTCTATAATAATAGCTACCTGATTCATACTATTAAGGTGTGATACAATTTATGCGGAAAACCGTCAGCAGTTTCATTAATTCATAGAATTTAAAATGAGTATTGTATACAATCAGATGCGCCGTATGATATAATGTTTTGTCGTATAAATAAGGTCTTTTCAAGTTACATTTCGTATACCAATTTCTAATAGGTAGGCAAACGACATTAAAATAAAGAAAGAAACTTCAGAGCATTTCGGTGTCCTTTTGTAAGATGAAGAATACATTTCCGATATGTCAATCAATTTTATAAATTCTCGGAGACAGTGTTGTTTGTTGAACTGCTGTTACTAAAATACTAGTAATATTATATTCAACATCCAAACTAAATTAATATAGACTAGCGGACGCCTCGCGGTTTCACCCGCGTAAAAGCCGTTCCCGTGGAAATACAGGGATAAAAAATAGCTTATGTCACCTGGGGTTAGTGTAGCTTCACAACGATGAAATAATTTTTAAAATCCGTCCAGTAGTTTCGAAGACTATTCAATACAAACAAACAAACAAATATTTCCTCTTTATAATATTAGTATAGAAGCATAGATAATTCACATTTATCTATGCTTCTATACTAATATTATGAAGAGGAAATATTTGCTTGTTTGTTTGTAAGAGTGGCCACACTAGGTTATAATCTTAGAAGCATAACTGACAGGCTTAAACGAGTTATAATCTATACTAATATTATAAAGCTGAAGAGTTTGTTTGAACGCCATAAACAAAGAATTGAAAAATTATTTTACTGTTGGATAGCTCATTTACCGAGAAAGGCTGTATATAATCACGCTAAGACTAAAAGGAGCGGAGCAGCCATGAGAAATGTTACAAAAACGGGGAAAATTTATGCAGACGAAGTTGCGCGGGACAGCTAGTTTATAATAATTAAAAAGTAAAGTAACCGCGTCTTTACATCGAAGATATATAAAAAAACGTAAATCAACTATTACTGGTTTTTGAATCCAAAACTGTGCTTTGTTTTTAGGGTTCCATAGCCAAAATAAGAAAACGGAACCCTTATAGTTTCGCTATGTCGTCCGTCCACACCTTTGTTCAGAGAATGTTAGTGCTAGAAGGCTGTAATTTTCACACATTATTCGGATTGCCTACGGAACGCTACATTGTGCGGGGCCCGACATGCATTTGCTCGGTTTTTCATTTCTATTTTTTATTTTTTTTCGTTTTAAAGATTTTTTTTTTAAATTTATTTAAAAGAAAAGACGACTCCCGCATAAGGGTACAAGCCCTGTGTCGCGGGGGACTTTACAAACATACAAGTCACGAACACAAACACCCAGACTCGGAACAACAATTTGTGGATCACACAAAGTGGTGTCCCGTGTAGGAATCGAACCCACGACCTCTTGCGTAGCAGTCGGACAAACTCCCACCGCGCCACAGAGGCAGTCAAATATTTATTGTACATTTATTTATTGTACATTTAAAAATAATATTTTAACTTAAATACTGCTGCAAATTTAATCAAAATCGGTTAAGTATAACGATAGTTACAGCTTTGTGTCCAATACACTAGCCGCGCCATTCATTATAGAGCTCAAAATGCAGAATGGTCCAACAACCAGCCTCCATGTGGGCGTAATTGCGAACAAAAGTTAGTGTTGTATGCAATACTTCATGTGGTTTATGTGAGTTCCCCCGTTCAGCAATCAGTGGCAAGTCTTGAACGTAAAACTTTTATTTATTTCAGCTTACATGTGAATTTTCAAGACTGCGTTGTTATATACACTATAAGGGCGGCCATACACAGACAGTTGGAACTTTATTGGCGATAAATCAATCACTGTACTTACAGCTATCGATCGTATGGTCGGCTAATTCTATTCGATAAGACAACTAAATTCTGGATTTTATAAACTCTTACTGAAATATCTTTATTTCATAAAACCTGATTGTTTGAAAACGTGAAAATAATTATGAAAAAAAATTAGTTTTGTTTAAAAAAAAACAAAATGAAAATTAGGCAGTAGATCCATGTGCAAAACTCATAAAAAGAAATTACCAAGACACTCATGGGCCACTTTTTTATGAATTCATAAAGTTGACTTTATTAAATGAACGAGTGTGCTTTGTCAATGTCAACGTTAATACACGGATAGGTTACCAAAAAAAAAACAACTGTAAATTGTAACGTAACATCAATTTAGTCCATTTGCTCACAATAGTTCTTAGGTCCCTAACTTATAGTATTGTCCCTAATTTTATCAGTCCTCGTAAAATAAGAATATATACATTTCAAAAAGAGTAGATTTAGCTTCTACGTACGTTAATTGCGTGGTACCTAAACGTTTTTGTACTCTTTTAGAAAATTTGTATTCTAATGCCTATTTGTCTCAGCTTGTTTCAAAATCGATGAAGATGTCCTTAACAAAAATGTACAAATATATAAACGTCACAGTTCTACACTACATTTGATTGCATAAAGCTCTCCTTGTGAGGCTCGCCTTACGTCTCGTAACTCGAAGAGATTAATAGTGTTGACGCTAGCGTTTTTAACTGCACTTCTGATGTGAATACTCGTTCCCAAAGTTTGAAAAGAAAACCTGGGATGTATATAAGGATGCTCGCTTTGAACCTCTTTTTACTTTGAATAAAAAATGTGAAATTTGAATTGAAAGCAACTCATGTAACATGAAGAAGTAGGTATTTGTGTTGGTTGGTGTAAGTTTTTGTGCCTTTTGTTTTGTAGATTCTACATTTTAGGATTATGTATTGCTGAGCCCCGCAATTTTGTCTGTGTAAATTTTCCCCGTTTTTGCAATATTTTTCATTGATCCTCCGCTCCCATTGGTCGTAGCGTCATGTTATATAGTTTTTCTCCATAAATGGGCTATCCAACACAAAAAATAACGAACCAGTAGGTTCTGAGATTATCGCGTTTAACCAAACAAACAAACTTAATATTGTTGTTGTCTGGCGAAGGAGAGTTGCACTTTGTTAATGAGAGAAAATATGCCAGTCGAGGTTAGATTGCTATCTAAAGTATAGGAAAACAAAGTTTTATGTTGTGACCTAAATGATTTTAAAATGTTATTTTACGAGTTATCAGTAGCTACGTTGTCGTCCGTGTTCATCGTTATAGGCATAAAACTGGATGCCGATTTTATAAGTAGAACCCCGCGGGAAGGGAATCACAGTACGATACTTTAACGAAATAAATGAAAAAAATATACCATATTTTTTCATAAAACTGTTAATCGCGCGTGAAACCAACTTGCTTGGCAGCGGGGTGAATGTTGTGTAGGTAAGTAAGGAACTCTTCCCCCTAGTAAAGTATATGAGTAAAACTGCAGCAACAGTGTTCGACTGCTACACAAGAGGTTTCGATTTCCACACGGTACTTGTACACTTTGTGTGATCCAAAAATTGTTGTTCCGAGTCTAGGTATACTTTGTGTCCGTGACTTGTATGTTTGTAAAGTCGCGGGGCGAGGTAAATAGCCTATCGTTAGTATATTGACTCCTTGCGTTATCTTCAGATCTTCTATTTCAGAGAATCTTATAGAATAGGCACTTTTTTATCGATTTCGGTAGAACAACATGCCGTAATCCCCTCCTGCGTGGAGAGTTAGAAATTGGCACTCAGTATTAAAATCCCGCCATTCAAAACTGTAATCCCAACAGATGAACTTTCTTATAACGCAGTATCACAGAACTAGACGTCTGTATCAAGACTTGAGCGGGTTTCTTTGTGCCGAGTGTCTCTTATACTTAATATTGGCTGGATTGTGCTGGCTGCAACACTGCGCGCTATGGTGACCGAGCTTTTATATTTTTTTAAGTTTTCTCCAACCAGGAGTTTGCTCCGAAATAATGACATAATGTTCCCGGTGAGTAAAAATAAAATGCATTTTAAATAGAAAGAGCTGCTACAAAGCTGTTACGTTGTTTGACAGTTTTAATACTGGTATAGCTTGTTCTTTTTTTTACTCTAGAAACTAATTACGACGATAAACTGAGAAACGAGAGCAACTGTTGTTCAGAACTTGGTTGACACTTTTTGTCCGAGTTTTTCCGACAAGGTTGAACACCCTGGCCGGGGAAGGACAAGTTTAAACAAGTTTTCCAGTTATATTAACTACTTCTACTAATAATAAGAAAGAACTCGCATTAGGGCGTTTAGTGCAAAAAATCTGCATGATTTAGTACTCCAATTAAAGTTTGCAAAGTTTTTATTGAGTGGTAAAGATTGGACTTTGGTGCCGAGCTCACAGATTTTTAAAAGTTATCGTCGATTTGTGCGAATTGTATTTTAGTTATTTTTTATTAGTTTTATTTGCAAATCCTATATTGGTTGTCTGTCAACTATTTTCATAAATCGTTACATTGTACTAAATGAAACGATACAAAATACTGTTTGGTTAGTAAACACAATAGTAAAATACCAATGAGTACCTAGTTACAGAATCACAGCAACTCCAATACACAACAACAACAGAACGCGTGTGTTCGTATAATGGAATATGGATCTATACTTAGAGTTATGTTTTATTTTAGATTGCGTAACCCTTCAGGCAGTCGTGTACCATGGAGTGGCTGGTACCGTGCGTATGGAGGGGATCGAGGGGTGTTGACTTTATTGATCATTCGTAGTAGTGACGACTGTAATGTTAAGGTATATACGTTTGTAATTTTAATAAAATAGAAAAAGTACTTGTCTTCTGCATCGCAACACTTTTGGCAGAGTGATCCTAAGAGATCCTAATTGTCTTGTCAGGGTTGGTGACACGCTTAACAATTTGTCATAAGGCAGAACACCTATGCGTTAACAAACCAAGTAAAAGTGTCACTTTAACTTGGTTTGTTAACGCATAGACGTCATGTCTTTGACATTCCTTGTATCACCAGTGGTTCCACAGACGTGAAATGTGCCGAAACAAAGTAATAATACGACCTTGTACTTACCTGTTAATTTATTATGGTTAGTTTTTTTTTTTAAAGTTAACTAGCAATGTGGGATTGAGTCCCACATTACTAGCAATCTTGTTAACTTTTCCAGCTGAGCTCAAAGGCTTGTGTTAGGAGTGGGTTCACGTCCCCTGAGGAAGGGGGTGTATTGGTGGTCCCAGGAGCTTGCTTCCCTCCGCGCCGCTTGCATCAGTGCGCGGAGGTCCTATTATACCCGCAGCCGGACTTGTCATCTGGAATACCGATGACACCCTCATCACGGTCCAGGGTGGGAATTTTGAGGAGGCGGCGCGCCTGGCCGACCGATTTCCCGAATGGTCGGGCGCATCGAAGCGCTAGGGCTTAGGGTGGCCCTTTCCAAAACGGAGGCCCTACTATTTCATGGGCCCCGTCGCGGTCAACTTGTTGGCGCCTCGATTGCCGTCCTCGTACAGGGTTCTTATTTACTATCTTTGTGGGATCTGGAGGCGGAGGTGCTCGCCGAAGTGTATCGGCGGGCGGTGGCTGTTCGGGTAGGGGGTTCGGTGCCCCTGCTCGAGGAGCTACGCGCTTGGCGCTGTGAGGCCCACCGGGCAATCATGGCCCGGTGGCAAGTGTTCGAATCGTGGAGGCGCTCCGGCCGGTCCCGGAGGAGTGGGCGGGGTGGCAGCACGGGACCCTTTCCTTCCGGCTGGTGCAGGTCCTTTCCGGGCACGGGTGCTTCGGGTTGCTAGAAGGGAACCGAGTCCCGCCTGCCACCACTGTGACTGTGGCGAGGACTCGGCGCAGCACAAGTTTAGTGCATTTTTCTCATTTTAATAGTCTAGTTACAAAATAAAATAGAACTAGTACTGTAGTATGCATGCTATAATAAACACAGACAGAATTGAAATTGTGGAACCAGCGGCACTCTGTTTGAGCACTTTAACATCTGTTTGTGAAATTGCTCAAAGACTATCTAATCTGTTATAATCCAACCGATGGAATATAGTTGGAATGTCTGTTTCGACTATTGAATTTTTTCAGCGTAGTGGAACTGTGCAACGTACGTAGGTACAGAACGTGTTCAGTGGCAGCACTACGCCAAAGAGAACACCATATGTTTAGAATATGTTATGTGTTATTAGTATGTATTTTATCGGATAGAGTGTTTCGATAGGTTCTCTCTAACAAGTATAGGTATATTTTATTTTCATACCTTACCTACAATGCAAATAATCATTAATATTACTTCTTATCTGTCTCGTTCTTTTGTCCTTGCATTTATTACACAGTTCCAAATCTGATGAATTGCTCTAATAGTAGAAAGCTATTAACAAAGTTTTGATTCCTGTTGTTAACAATTTTGAGCGCAATAAAAAATAGATGTATTTATAGCTTTAACTGCCTTGTAACTGGTTGTGGGTAAGTATCTTAGAGCCCAAAAATAGATAAGTGATCTATTTTAGCGCGCGAATGTTTTTTCTAATACTACCAAATGAGTAGACGAGCAGGTCGTGCACTTGATGGTAAGCGTCATGCAGGTAACAGTAACAGTGCCATCCAAATCCTTGTCGGGCAAAGATCGGAATGTCACCGTACCGCGCTCCTCATTAGAGACATTAGTTCATTAGTCTCATTGGCCCAGTAATAACTCTTGCTACAGTGTTCTTTAATCGAAACACAGTGATGTATTAACTGCACTATTTCACAGAAAAATAACCGATACTGTTGTTGTAGGTACCCATCAAGACGGCCTATGGCTTAAAGCTACCACTGGTGAACTAATCTAATTTGATTATCTCCGTTAGTTAAACTTTCTTTCGTCTGTGTAAACAGTATTTGTAATGTTTGCTTTTGTACTTAATTTCGATCGGGTTACAATGTAATTATTTAGAGAAAATTGGAAGTCTATAATTATGATAATTTTATCCCTTGTATTTATCCCAACAAATAATTTGACATCTCTTTTAAGCTACACACTAATAAGATTTACCACCTATTAGTGTTTAAATAGAATTAAGTGATTTTAACACTAATAAGGGTTAAATAAGTGAAACCGTTAGTAGCAGTAATCAAAATGAATAAAAGATTTTACTGAACTGTTGAATTGAGTCAATATTACGTAATAATAATTATTGCTTTAATAAATATTTTTGCCTGGAAAAACATCACTGTTCAGTTTTTCAGATATCTTATGGTCCCACCAACGGCGAGTAGCGAGTAGCGATTTTATCGCTCAAGAAACGCGCCGTCGTGTCGCGTCCGTGTAAACAAAATTAATGCAATATAGAACGACTACTCGACGGCGGTGTAAACGGTCAGCGATCAACTATTAATATCTGTATCTCTTTTGTTCTCACGGCGGGATCTACATAAGTATGTACGTCTCAAGCGATAAAATCGCTACCCGCTACTCGCTGTTTCGCCGTTTGGTGGGACAAGTGCCTTATTTAGGTTTCAGCTAACTTATATGTAAAGGTAAGTATACTGAGTATAGAATATTTACATTCCTAATCACCACGCTAGCTAGACTCAGTACGGTCCTAATCTAACGTTATCTATTATCCGTGGCTTAGCCTAAATTTCAACATCGTCTACCCGCTGGCGATCTCACATAGAAATGGCAACAATTTAATTAAAAGTCCACCTTATCGGTTAAAAAATAAAGTTGAAATTAGATTGTTGCTTTGTTACAACAGCAAAATCCCTATTTTATTACTTGAAATCAGGAGGAGGACACAAAACGTGTCTCGCGAGGTTAAGATGTAATCTTACCTTCAAATCTCAATAATGTAGTTTAATGTGTGTAATGGACTTGGCATACATCACGGATTTGATGTCATCAAATCAGATGTGCTACGTGATGGAAGTATTTCTTAGTTTTAGGGTATCGTTCTCATATGGGCATGGAACCTTATATCGGACACTACTTTTAAGTCTACGATTTGGTTGTTAACCAGTCCGTCTGATACTCTGACTTTACAAACTTTATAGCATATTTAACTTAATAGGTAGTCATCTACATGGTGCAGGCGTGTATTGCCGTAATGGTTTTCCTAACAAAACATATTGTCGTTGTCGTACGAAAACTCCAACTTGCACATGACAAATATGTAAAAACATAAGAAAACAACCCAGAAACAAAACAATTTGTATCCTCACTAGATAGCTACAGTACTCGGACCAATCAATTTCAACTAGGTACAATTAAAAGCTAATGTAGTAGCTAAACGCCAAACAAATTACAGTAAAGAGCGTGTACATTCATCGTGGAACCATCTCATTTACTCAGCGGAGGCTTAAATGTTAGTACCACTATACTAACGCTAGATAAATAGGAACAACGACCTCTGGGTCAAATGACAAACCTACTAAGTTTGAAAGTAAAATTCTCTTCTGCCTTTTTGTGTTCGTGGTTTGAAAATACAATCATCATCAAGTTTCTGGCAGTTTTTGTAAATATTTTAATGTTGTAAGCTCTGCTGTTCTGTTTTAATTATTACCGTCGATGAATTTTAGATTAACAAAATAAGGATAAATATTTTTTGTCTATCGTGCATATCAATAAGTTTTAGATATAATAAAAATATTGTAGTATGGAATAGCAGAAGCTCTCAGTTCTACTTTTGATCACTCTAACTTTGCTTGCTAAGCTTTTTTGGTCGAGCTATGTATGTACACGACTTACAAAAACGTGTAAACACACAAGTCAACAAAACCAATGGATATCTTGATCTCTGCTCTATACCTACGCCGTCAGACATCCAACTCCAAGTATTAAACCAGACTGCTAGTAGGCTTCTTCCAGACATAACTAGTAAAAAAATATCTAATGTGGTAACTGCCAATAATGGGCATTTTTTCCTTTATAACATAATGGCCGACGAACCTAATTTCAATACACAAGCCTTAGCCATAAATACGTCATTTTGAAAACCTCCCAATAAGTCTCGTAACCCTACCACAACACTTACCCGCGCGTTGTCGAAGGAGTGTAGGGCGCTTGGCTAGCAGCCAACAGCGTCGCTCGATAATCCGCGCTCCAGGCGAGGCTACCTACCGTAATGTCATGGCGAATTCAACCGAGTTTTATGGGTAATATAAGGAGTTTTGAACAAAAGTTTACGTTTAGAATTTCCACGTAATGAGCCGGACCATTCGTCGAATGTATTGAATATTTTTACAACTCAGTCCCTTTTTAAACGAACTTGAAAAGTTGTTTTTGTGAAAAATGTTTTGTATTCTTAAAGTACATAAAAGAATTGTTATTTATTCTTATTATTTTAGAGGCTTATGTAATAATAAAAACAGAAAAGAATACTACCGTGAGTATTGCAATAAGTACTCATTATTCCATTCAGATGTACTGTGGTAGAAATTTGAGTGAAAAGGTCACCATTATTATCTACTGGTTGAACTTCAAACTGTCTATTCGAGATTCTCGTATTGCCCTATGATTGGTTTTGGGAACGGGAATACAACAAGATACTATTAATCGATTAATATCTTAAATTATATAACTACTTCAGTGTTTGATCCAATTTATACTACTGAATTTACCGATAATTACTTATAATTACGAATATTAGGTAGTATCAAGTTATTGCTATGGTTTACAAACATCAAAATAATTATTATGTTTCAAGTCGTAATTAGAACCTTATTTAGATAAATGTTAGGGTCACATTGGCATCTTTTTTTTATTAAACAAAGGGCTTATTGTTGAAATACGTCTTCTGTTAGCCTAACTACTGACAGGTGCTCCCTACGTCTTTCATGAAGTAGTCATACATAGAATTACTAAAAATCATTTTCGCCTTTTGTCAACTTGTTTTTTTTAAGACAAATCCTGCTGTAGACTACAACACCCGTGTACAAATCATGGACACAAAGTTTTATAGTATTATTTGCCTTTCAAATTAATTTAATTCGCCAATGTATTGTTTGAGTAAGGTCCCGGAGTTCATTGGTGACATGCTGTAAAGACAGCGGGGAATCGGTGAGAGCCAATTAATGTAAGTAGTATTGTAGAAACTATAATCCTACATTGTTAGTTATACAAAAAGAAAAATAAAAACAACGCTAGGTAGTTCAGACGGATCATTCTTTGCTCGCGTGCTAGCTAGTGCTCCTTACAATAAAACCAACTATTAAAAAATATATATAATTTAAGTGTTCAATATGAAGAAGTTCAAGTGAAAATATACTGATTTTATTTAACTAGTTATCCCTTGTCTTTAGCATTGGTATAGGTTATCGAGGTAATCTTGGAGAAGGTTTATTGATCAAAGTTCAAGGCCGCCTCTGCCTCTAACTCTGTTAACACTTCGAAAGCGGGACGATATTGTCAGTAATAACCATTCCGGATCGTTAATTTTTGTGGTCTATGAAACATGGGACAGCTATAGCCTATTTGATTGATTGAGAACGGTTTATCGCCTTACTTGTGTAGATGTAGGCAATAAATACTTCAATAACATTTGTATGATACATTGGTTCGTTACAAATATTCCCACAACTTTCTATTGAATCATTTATTTTGTATAAGTTATTGATAACAAAAAGTTTTCGTATGAATATAAAATAATATATTGATGGAAATGTCAGTATTCGTAAAATATTTTTCAGCTCAAGGCTTATATGCGTACGTTGGTTTGGTAAAACATATCAAAGGTAATTTTATTAACACACAAAAGTACACTAAACTTATAGTCAAAATATACACTTTTAATCAGAGTCGGCTTTATGGGGTACTAGTGTAGCAAAGACCGGACACTACTTTTATTTACATCTGTAAACTAGAAATGTAGGAAGTTTTCATTAAGACTTTCTAAATACTTTTGATAGCACAGTATTTATCTATGGGCTCAACCACATACCATTGATTCTGGCTCAACGCTCACCGGCTCCTCTAAAGTGTAAGTATTTTTAACTACTTACTGCTGGTGCTACTTCTCTAATCGGACTGTTTACTTATAACGAAGCACCTCGCTCCTTCTTTATTCTGATAAAGAAAGAAGTAAGAACTGTCATAGCTGGACGTTTGGTTAAATCGTAGGCGTCCTCTGTGAGTGGATAGGGATGTAACCGCTTGGAGGCTTTTATTATTTCTCATGATGTTTTCTTTCGCCGGTATTGACCAAAAAGCCACCTCGTTAAAAATTCTCAACGACACATATAAAAGTAGATAATTTATGTGTATTTGATTAAAGACTACTTAAGTTTGGTTAAAGTTGAGGCAGCTTTTGCGTGTGTAATGGATATAGCAATGCGACCTATTTCATTTGAAATTATCTATATTATCCCCCTCCTTAATGACGAGATAACAATAAAATTGATTTTATACAATTTAAAAAATGTGAAACGATTCGGAACGGAATTTAAATTCTTCATTTAATTCGCAATTTAATTTTAATAGTAATAATACAGGCCAGACCAATGCATGTCGTAGGTGTTGGTAATTCCAGTTTTAGGGTTCCGTAGCCAAAATGGTAAAACGGAATCCTTATAGTTTTTCTCCATGTCCGTCCGTCCATCCGTTCGCAGCTTTGCTCGGATGTAATTTTTTTTCTCACCTACCGTGTGGGGTATCGTTAGATAGGTCTTTTAAAAACGTTTAGGTGTTGGGAAAACCATTTTTAGATTTAGGGATCCGTTTGTGAAAAATTAAGTGCAAATTTTTGTTAGAGTCAAGTGTCCCCCCTCCCTGCCAGCTGCCAACAAATGGTTTGTTGAGTAAGTGAAAAAAATCACGGTAGTAGTTTATATGGTGAAATTAAAAGGAAAACCATCACAGCTAATAAGGCTTTACAAGTTTACGAGTAACAGCTGATCAAAAAGTAACAAAATTTCGTACAAATTCCATTTAAAATTATTATTAAGTATGTATAACGTTGTAAATATGAAACAAAAGCAACAGAAAACCTATTTCATAAGCCGCATTATTCGGATGGACAGGGGGGTGTGACTACGGAACCCTAAATTGTGCGTGGCCCGACATGCACTCGCCCGGTTTTTTATTAATTGGTGATTACCACAAAATGATTGAATACAAAACATGAATAAACATACAGCTTGTTTACAATGACTAGCTAATTAATTTTCGATGTCACGTAATGGTAATTACACCTCAATTAACCTCTCGCGCCTCACCCCTAGCCATAATTGTGTTTACGAATATTTAAATACAGAGTTGCATGTCTGGGTCAGATTGAACCATTTCTTGTACCACATTTTACGCAAATATATGAATAAGTATTATATAGGTAGGTATATCTTTATCTATCTCAAGACTAAATAGTCCACGATCTTCGAGAGGCATGCGCGGTATTCTACGATACCATGACTGCGACAAATACATAATAATAATAATAATAACATCTTGGAACAACTCACACATCGCTACTGATCCCAAACTACGCAGAGCTTGTACTATGAAAAACAGACAATTGATAAACATAGTTATATATTTCTTAATACATACATATTATAGATAAATAACACCCAAACACAGAATAAACCATCGAGCTCATTACACAACGTTTTATCCTGGGGCCCACCCAGGATTAAGCTTTGTGTGATGAGCTACATATCAATACCTATAAAATAACATTTACGGTTATTACGAATTATGATTATATTCACTGTGAAGCATTATGAGGAGGGCATGGATGAATTATATCAAATTTTTTTCATTGTCCGTCTTTTAAAATTGCATATCTAATCCCAAAAGATTTAAAATTTTAATATAATTTGAAGACTTATCTTCATATCTTTCATATAATATTTTTAAATTAGTCTTTGTTACTATAAGAATTTACACTAAAGTACTTATAAATACTTACCTATTGAACATACTTAGGTCATTATAATTAACACAATTAGTTAGTTGGTCGTTGCCAACATCCCTTTGGCAACATGCCGGAGTTTCCCTAGTGATGGCGACATGATATTCTAAATCTAATACATAGGAAGATGTACTTATAGGTATGGACTAGACTGGGTTTCCCAAACTATGTTCCACGGAAGCCTAGGGCTTAGAACAGTTGCGGGAGGTTTTGTCACTCCCGCCGGCTGTGCTCCGGCAGAGGAAAGAGGGCTCGTCCTCGCTGCCGCGGTCCAATTGGAATAATGGTTTTAACAATGTGTTTATGTTAGCTAGGTATTTCTCCCATCCACTAAACATTAATCAACTTATACCGGTGAAGAATTGTTGTGCTTGTGATGACAGAGTAACAACTTGTGTGCAGGTAAGCGGGAGGTTATCTGGATTGCCAACGAACATGTATCCCGCGGGGGAGTGAGGAGCGGGGATAGCGACGAGGTAAGTCGAAGCTACCCGATCGCTTCCGAGCTCGCCCGCGGAGCGCGTTCGCAGCGCAGTGGCGGATTTTGCCGCCACACCACCCCCCACGGACCAGGGTTACACGAAATATTTTTAGAAATTTAGAAAAATGTCTGAATGTTTAAATAACAACAAGGACAAAGCGAGAACGTGTTGGATAATTCCAATGTGTCCAGTTATGATAGTCCTCATTTCATTGGGTAATGTAAATGAAATACTTAGGCCTTTAGAGGAAATAAAAACTGTCATAACTGGACGTTTAGTTATTTGTACCCCCTCCCCCGTTAAACCTTCCCCCGCCGGCATGAACTTGGGGTTCCATAAAATAAAAGATATTTGGTGGGTTATGTTTAAAGTTTGGGAACTCCTGGTCTAGACTATTCATCTAGGTCATGTTTCTTTACTACCTACTCAACGTATGAGTTCAGTAACTTCACAACTAAAGATGGTTGCCTATAGCACTATCCGCGTGGCCTTCAGTGCTCTAGTTTCATAAAATATTTTTTATCCCAAATCTACATCACAATAGAAATCTCTTTGTAAAATTTCAGCTTTCGAGGTCCAAGAATTCGGACTGGGCATCGATAAGTGAATGAATGAGTTAGGCTTTTCGTTTTGTTTGTAGGGTGATATTTCTTTTTACGCTTTGGGCATGCCAGTTTCATCATACCCTAATCTATAAAATTGACTTATATGTATTCATACTTCCCTAGATACTAAACTATACTCGTAAAGCATTTGAGCTTGATCTGACCTAGGGTCTACCAGGACACTTTGTATTAAACCTATGTATATTAAATCTATTAATTTTTTATTTATCCATAAATGCATCCCTTAAATTACTATATTTGACACACTCCAATAACATGTGTTGGACGTCTTCTACGACATCGCAAACTTCACAGTTTGGAGAGTCTATCTTAACCATAATTTTTCTCCCATTGTTAAATTATAAAATTACACGGTCCTCCTTACAACCATTATTGTATCCGCGGGTGGAGCACTGGTGACCTGTAATACAGGTTATTCTTAACCTACCACAGGCACCAGTCTCTCACAATTTCTGTTACAATTATATTAAAGAATGTGATACTGTATAATTTTATCATAAAGATATTGTGAGAGAAAATAAAATAAATTATTATTATTATTATTATAAGGGTCCTTATTCACTATGTTTTTTTTCGCTTTCCTGGAAAGCCCGCGCGAACTGGCGCATGCGCGGTGCGCTCAAAGATGTCCGCGCGCATGCACGATGCATTTCTAAGCGCAGCATACTGTAGACCATTATGACAAAATTTTGACAGTTAGAAGCGCAGGCTTGACGCGAATACGAAAAAAGATAGTGAATAAGGATCCAGGTGTCCAAATTTCTTAGATGGGTAGTGTCCAGTCCGTAGCCTATGTGCAACACATATAATGTATCTCTTCATACTACCAATTGTGAACCAAGGTATATGCGGTGGCTGACATTGGATGGTCTTATACCAGATTCCCTTTTCCTTTAAAACTTCATAGTTTCTAATCTAGCCCATTTGTCAACCTCCTTGTTGCCTCTTATACCTATAACGGATGGAACCCGTTGCAACCTCAGACGAATACCAGCTTCTTGGCATTGCAGAATTTTATCTGGGTGGCGCAAAAGTACTGGCACTAAAGAAAATACTTTTTTTTTTTTATATGACATTTTCTGTCATTTTGTTGTTGAAAATTGTGTAGTGAACAAATGTAAAATACACTGAAAATAAACATGGACCGTTTTACTCCCCAAGAACGTGGAATAATTGTGTCAATGTTCTTACGGAATAATTCATCAGTGATAAGAACACAACGTGAATTTCGTCGACGATTTCCCCACCGTCCGGCACCGATTGGTCGCACAATTCGACGCTTTGCCACACGCCTTGAAGCAACTGGCTCAACATTGGATAGACCTAAGTCTGGGAGATCAAGAACAGGCCGTTCAGCTGAAAATATCGATGCTGTGCGCGAAGATGTGGAAGAGTGTCCAGAAACATCAACGAGGCGACGTGCCACGCAATTGGGCATTTCCAGACGGACCCTGCAGCGTATTTTGGTGAAAGACTTAAAGATGTTCCCGTATAAAACTCAAATGACTCATCAGCTGCTGCCTGCTGACCACCGAGCTCGTCTAGATTACTGCCAGCGCGTCATAAACCTCAACCTTGAAGAGGATGATTTTCCTTCAAAATTGGTTATGAGTGACGAAGCGCATTTCCATCTCTCAGGGCATGTCAATAAGCAGAATACTCGGTTCTGGGGCACTGATAATCCGCGCATTATTCAAGAAACACCTCTACACCCACTAAAAGTTACTGTATGGTGTGGCATCTGTGTTGACAGAGTGATCGGACCCTATTTTTTCTAAGACGCTGGAGGCAATGCGATAACTGTCACTGGAGAACGCTACAGAACCATGTTACGTGAGTTTTTGATACCCAGTTTGGACGAATTGGGGCTGGAGCACATCTGGTTTCAACAAGACGGCGCTACGGCACACACAGCGCGCGACACTATGGACTTAGTGAGGGACGCTTTTCCAGGCCGAGTTATCTCTCGTTTTGGCGATTTGCCTTGGCCTGCAAGATCACCCGATCTGACCAGTCCAGACTTCTTTCTTTGGGGTTTTTTGAAATCTCGGGTGTATGTGAACAAGCCACAGACTCTCGCAGCTCTAAAAGAAAACATTCGTCAAGAA
This sequence comes from Herminia tarsipennalis, assembly GCA_945859575.2. Classification (NCBI taxonomy): domain Eukaryota; kingdom Metazoa; phylum Arthropoda; class Insecta; order Lepidoptera; family Erebidae; genus Herminia; species Herminia tarsipennalis. Next base: position 21,312,844 of record OX243834.2, on the reverse strand, counting down.
ATAACGAACATATCGCAGGAAGTGTTACGGCAAGTTATGCAAAATGTCATAAATATGGCTCAAATGTGTATCAACTCTGGAGGTCACCATTTAAAAGACATCATCTTTAAATCCTAATGGTACGAAATTTAATGGCACAAATATACATTTAAAAAAATCTAAATCTAGTTTTCTAATTTAGAAAAAATGTTATAGCTGAACCAAACAGGGTCTTTACTTTTGCGCCACCCAGTATGTAGGGTGGGGGGGGCAATTTATACAACTTACGGAGCGATTATTTTTTAAAATATACACTAAATCAAAAAAGTTTTTTAAAAACCTTAAAACGTTTTTGAAACACCTGTCCAATGATGTGCCCCACGTTGATGTTTGTTTTATTGTTTAGCTATCGAACTAAGTAGCGGCAACTACAAGACAGCTTTTCACTAAATTTCATCAATATTCATTGAGTAGTTTTTGAGTAAAATGCCTGTGACATATGGACGAACAGACAAACAGACAGACGGACATGACGAAACTATAAGGGTTCCGTTTTTGCCATTTTGGCTACGGAACCCTAATAAAACTGAGCAATACAATTTTACCTCTCTCTGGCATATTTAAGATCATAGAGTATGATATGCCATCTTCTCCTAGTGCAGTATTAATCCTTTATTATTTAGTTCGGTTAAGGTAAAACTGGTCTCTAGCAATGGATTATCAAATAAGAATTGTAGTTGAAGATTGCATACACTATCTAGTGCAAGAGAATGCAACAATTCCTCTTTTTGTTTTTTAGAGTAGGTAGTTGACCCTAGATTGATGCATCCCTTTCACCCGTCTCATTTTTGCCCACTGTCACGTTGTGTATTTGCCCAATTCAAATTGAGTAAATCTTGGTAGTGGAACATCATCATTATCATGCTAATTATCTATGGTGTCCGAGATCCATGGTTTACGCCATCTGGATCGATTCGATCTGCATCATCGCAGCGTACACAATTATATTTTTATAAATATCAATTAGTAAATCTTAGAAAAACTTATAAAAGTAGAGTGCAGCCGTTACTTATCGTTGACCATACAGGATTGCTGGATATTCGATCCAGATGCAGATTATATTCCATCACCTCACGTTTCCAACACCAAGCCATACCTTTAGATTTATTTATCTTTTCCACAGCTTACCGACAAGCAGTGAATAACACACTTAGCCGCTTGTTTTCTTTTCCCAGGGTCCCTGCGTCCGTCTCGACACCTGCTGCTGTCCAAGGACTAGCCGGTTGCAGATGCACACTTCTTCCCAGCAAGCCAAGCTAAGTGCCACTTCATCACCAAACCGGTTTAGTCAGACCACCCCAGGGCACACCCATTCAAGCCTTGAGAGTTCTCTACTTACCCACGCCTGAAAAACTTAAAATTTACTTTTCTTATTAATAATTGCTGTGATTCAGATACTTTATGTTCTAATGTTTGGTGGTTAGTAGAAGTAGGATTCCTTTGGAGGGTTTTAGGGTTAAACGTCTCTGGGCTATTATTTTGGACAAGGTTTATATTTCTTGAACTCTCGACTTTTCGAAGTGGCTTACCTGGTGGTGAAGTGGTAGCAACACTAGCAACGTTACATATTCGGCGCCATAGCAATCGGTTGATAAATTAATATTATAAACTAGTTTTTTTTAAACGATGAAAATAACATTTAACTAAATCAAACCCAACAAATTATTACATAAAAGCTAGCTAGTAGATACGGAGAATTTGTATTAATTTATTATTAAAGCATTCCTAGAAGATTATTTGAATTTGATTTCATTCTAATGACGTGATGCATTGTTTGTGGCCACGTCATTCATTAATTAAAATTGAAGTGTGTTGCCCGCGGCCTGTGATTATCATTATTCATATATAATATGACCAAAATGAACAAAATAATTATTATTTGTTTGATGATTATATATATAATGTTAATGTTTGAATAATTTGGGGGTGTTTGTTGATTCAAAATATTTATGGAATGACATGAGAAGACAGGTATACCTGCAGCAACTTCACTAACACCTGCTAGAAGACCAGATAACTTTCATCGAGAAGAGACTTTGCAGATACAACAACCACTGCCACGGGAGGAGGAACCTAATGATTAATCGCAATGAGAAGATGAGTCATGGGGAAAATATTTGTGGACTCTTAGGCCAGATTCAGATGAATTCGATAAAGTAACATTGAAAAGAAGCGCGTCCAGTAGCCCACTTCAGTGAATTTTTCAACGATGAGATATTTAATTTCATTGTAAATCAGACAAACTTGTATTCTGAGCAGGAAAACATAAAGAGTTGGCAACCTGTGGATAAAAAAAAAGTGCCTTTTTGGGTATAATTATTTTAATGGGTAGTATCAAATAGATCTTTATTGGTCATCAGACCCTGGGTTTCGAGTAGATGAAGTGGCTGAAGTTATGCCTGTAAAACGATTAAAAAAAAAATGAGCGATACATTTAATTTTAAAATCTTTCGCAAAAGATTAGAATGGCTGGTAGAGAGTAAACAAATCTTATCCTCGTTCACAATTGGTTTCAGACGAGGCGACTATACTAAAAATATCCCTACTTTAGCATGCATTGCACTTAATAATGTGTTTAGCCATAGCCTTGTTTTAGTCTTGGATAGGCTCAAGGTTGCTAATTATTTGTGGTTTTTTTATCAGAGAGGCATTTAACTATTAAAAATGAGTTTGGTGTGGATGACTGTAGGTTGACTGACAAAGTACTAGCACAGGATGATCTCCTGTCACCATTGATAATCAATGTGCAATGTGAGATCTTCCAAAAAATGAAAACGGTTTACATATGCTGATGATTTCATATTTTATTTAAGTGATGAATAGCTGTATGAAATGTATGAAACATGTGAAGCAAATGTACAAAGTGCCCTGGACATGATCAACATTTTATCGAATACAAAATCTAAATTTTGCCTTTTTAGTGCAGAAAAGAAGAGATAACAAGTCACATTAAAAATTTATAATCAAAGTATTCCATCAACACCAATATCTAGGAATATGGCTAATATATATGGGAATATGACTTTTGTAAGTAAAGATTCTGCATGACGAATAAAGGCCATTATTTTCTTCCTTTTGATATCATAATTAATATTTTATATTTAATCATTCGTTACAAGTATTTTGGCCAATATTTAAGCACATATAGTTTTTACCTTTGTTGTAAGTAGATGCTCCTACTATAATGTACCCACTAAGGCTGATTTTGCTTTAACTCATGTTTCAACTTTTTGATAAAACAATTTGCATCAGTCCTTTAACATGGTGTATAGTATATTAGTCGCAGCACCTTACCCCTATATCAAGTTTATAAACATTCAAACATTGTAAAATTGACAATTTGAAAAGAGTGGCCGCGAGTTTTTATTGCCAGCTTCACCTATTGTTTGCGAACTTGGCATTACATGTACATGTAGAATCCCGACGTATCACAAGAGTTGTTTTGCATTCTAAGTGAATAAAGACAAATCACTCCTCTGGCATAAGCATTTAATTATATGAGATTGTAGAAAAAATATTTAGATTTTCAAATGTACTGAAAATGTTGTCTGGATCAAGTTGGAGTATTCATCCAAAACATTTACGTAGCATAAATATCACACTAATTAGATCAAAGATGAATTATGGGTCAATTCTATATGATAATAGTGTCGTAACAAATTTGGTTAAGCTTCACAAGGTTCAGAACCAATGTTTAAGAATTATAGGAGGTTTTATAAAGAGCACCCCACTTTGCGCAATAGAATCCTAACTCGGCCTAGTACCCTTATTTCTAAGAAGACAATATCTGGCATACAAATTCTGTTAAAAATCTGTTTCATGGTATCATGTAACACTAACTCTCCCAGTGACCTTTTCACCCGACTGTAAAGAAGGGTTATGTTTTTCGCGCGTATCTTATATGTAAGTTGATATGTATGTATAAAAAAAAAACAGACATGGCGGCTGTGACATGTCAAAATTAAGAGGTATGAAAAAAAAAGTGTGTATGTGACATAACTTTCCTTTTCACACCTCTTTATTTTGACATGTCACAGCCGCCATGTTTGCCCTAAAGGGTTGCGTTTTATAGTGGACGCAATTTTATTTTTTTGATGTGTATGGGGTGTCAGTGTAAAGCTAAAACCAAGTTTGTGGAGTCGCCACCCTTGTCCCACGGCCGCCATCTTGAAAATAGGGGTTGAAATGGTTTTTAAGATATGTCTCTTTTTTATTTATCTGATAAAAAAAAATTCTTTACATTTTTGTTGCAAATTAAATTCTCTACAACTTTGATCCAATAACTTTTTGTCGTGGAACTATAAATAAAAAAGTTATAAGCGAAAATGTTTAGAAATTCGAGAAATAAAAAATATGTTTTTTTAAAGTAACTTTTTTTTTATCATTTTACGAAAAAATGATATCAAACTATTTTTGTAGATCGTTTTTAAGGAACAACTTTTATAAGCAACATTTTTTCAATAAGTCAATAGCTAAGGTTTTACAGCGCTTCGAAGTGAGGATTATTTTTCAGTACTCTTAACTATACATATTCAACGTGTATACTAATAGTGTGTCATCAACTATTGTTTCTTTTTTTATTTTGTTATAATAATTTTTTTAATTATTAATTTTGCAATATTGTTAATAATTAATTATTGACTCTTTTCCACTCCATTACAGTATTTTACAATTATTGATTTTTAAAATAATTTTAAATCTGGCGGCGTGGATGATCTGGATGGCGTTACCGAGAATACTGTACAGATAGAAAATGCCCAAGTGACCATTAGGGAACAAAAGAACATCTGCCTGCTATTATTATTATTATTATTATATCTAACCTCTCTTAGTGTAAGAATAGTGATAATTTTCTGAACATTTTCGCTAATAACTTTTTTATTTATAGTTTTACGACAAAAATTTACTGGATCAAAGTTGTAGAGAATTTAATTTGCAACAAAAAATGTTAAGGTTTTTTTTTATCAGATAAATAAAAAAGAGACATATTGTAAAAACCATTTCAACCCCTATTTTCAAGATGGCGCCCGTGAGACAAGGGTGGCGACCCCACAAACTTGGTTTTAGCTTTACACTGACCCACACTGATACACATAAAAAAAATAACATTGCGTCCTCTAAAAACGCAAGGTAAGGCCTAAAAAATGTAACATTTCAATGGACTAATGCTTAAGGCGGAGGATTGGGTATCATGACGTTAATTGAAAGTGGTTTATGTAGGCCCGCAGTGGACTGTTAAACACAAATTGATTTATAGCCGTTAACTAAAGTAGCTTCGAAACCAGTTTTGTAACCAAAACCCGGATTTTATTCCCTACGTCGCCGTCGGTCTAGTCGCTACGATGTCCCAATCAGATAGGTACACAGAATACCCACGTTTCTAAAACTCAGTGTTTGCGCATGAGGCATATGATTCAGTTTTTTTAAAAGCGCCATCTAGCGAGAAAGATTCTGAACTTGAGTTGCGCGAGCCCAACTAGGCCTTGGCTGTTTTTATGAATCTGTGTTTATGCAAGTAAAAAAGCAGCCAAAAATAATTCCAACAATATGAAGTAGTAATACCTACCTAGTACGGAACTCCAACTGAGTAGATATTCTTAGTAATATTGAAGTGGATCCTTCCTTGTCTTTTAATCTAGCTAAAAGCTGACGTTATACAAACGGTTTCAACTGAATTTAGACAAAAGTCTAAAGTTAAATAAAAATGTAGATAGTTGCAAGTTGGAAGGATTGCGTTCGCTTTGAACGCAATGAAACTTTTCATTAGGTTCTGAATAAGTAACAAGGTAGTGTTGAAAAAAAGAGAATGTAGAGTGTTTTGAAATTGAAAAGGTATGCTCGCCTTTCATATCTATTTGTGGTTTTCTGAAGTAGGTATATTGTGTGCATAGCATATTACATTATTTTTTTCTATTTTCAACACACTACATTTTAATTCTTTTAAATTTTCAACAAAAGGCTAACTTGTCATACATTTGCATTGTCATTGGCATAAAATTTGGCTTATGTATTTTTTCTCTATAGCGGCGAACATAAATAAATTATAATAAATCATCTAACTCTGAATAAAATTATAATGAAATGGGCAGTATTTTCTCAATTATAATTTGAGGCAGATCGTCTGGTATGATAGATTTAGCACATTTTCGATAGATTCCATACCATCCTATTTCTCGCGATTAGCAGACCCGAACTTTTACTAGTCCATTAATCCTATGTTGTAATACTCGTTCTTCTCTGTTCCGCCATAAGATCAAGGGTAAATCTTCGGCATGGGCGTAGCCGGGAGGGATTTGATGGTTGACCCCCCCCCCCTAATAATTATAACGAGGCGGAATTTATTCTATGACACTCAAAGCCTTTTTTACGTCTATCACTGATACTTTCTCTCAGGAAAGGAGTTGCAATTTTCCCAATATGATGATACTAAGTATCATTTACCTAATCACAATCTCCTATATGTTTACATAAGTATAAAAAATATTTTGTGTATCGCCATTCTCACATATATACCATTTAGTCATTTTGACATTAGTTGTAGTGGCGTTTTAATTATTTTCTTATTAGTTTTTGTCCTGCGCTCCGCCTTTTTTTTATGTTTATTATAAATAAAACCGGGCAAGTGCCGCACGCACAATGTAGGGTTCCGTAGTGCCCCCCCCATCCGAATAATGAGGCATAAGAAGTGGGTTTTCTGTTGTTTTTGTTTCATACTTTCAGTATATACAAATTTTAATGTACTCTGTGTTTCATACTTACGACGTTATATCTCCTTAATAATATTTTTTAATTTAATTTGTTATTTTTCATTTGATCAGCTGTTACTCATAAACTTGTAAAGCCTATTTAGCAGTGATAGTTTTCCTTTTAATTTCACTATATATACTACTACCGTGATTTTTTTCACATATCCAACATCAACAATTTAGGTGGCAGTGGGGGGGGGGGGCACTTGGTTCTAACAAAAAATTGCGCTTTAAAGCTTATTATTTTACAAACAGATTTCTAAATCTAAAAATCGTCTATCCAACTCCTTCATTTTTTTAAAAACCTATCTAATGGTACCCTACAAAAAAAATCACACCCCCACTTTACATATAGGGGAGGTACCCTAAAAATATTTTTTTTCTACATTTTATTCTTTTACATGCTAAATTACAGCCTCCTAGCACTAACGGTCTGTGAGCAAAAGTGCGGACGGACGGACGGACGGAAATGGCGAAACTATAAGAATTCCATTTTGTCATTTTAGCTACGGAACCCTAACAAAACGAACCGTTACACTAATAGTTTATTAAATAATCTAAACAAATCCAACCTCCCACCTGCGCAACTTCGATGGCAGTCTGGCCCACAGTGCTAAGGAGAAAGCCGATCTCTTGGGCCGACTTTTCGCCTCTAACTCTACTTTGGATGATAGAGGAGCCACACCACCTTCCATCCCAAAGTGTAAGCGCTCCTTGCCAGAAATACGTATCACGCAACGTGCGGTTAGGCAGGAGCTCAGGCTCCTTGATACCCAGAAATCGAGCGGGCCGGACGGCATCACAGCAGTGGCACTTAAGACGTGCGCCCCTGAGTTGACCTCCGTTCTGACGCGCCTCTACCGTCTCTCATATAAAACTAGAAGGGTTTCATCTTCGTGGAAAGTCGCCAATGTCCAGCCTATTCCCAAAAAGGGTGACCGTGTCAGACTCGTCAAATTACAGGCCGATAGCGGTAACATCCTTGTTATCAAAAGTGATGGAGAGAGTTCTCAACACCAGACTCTTGCGGTATCTTGAGGAGCACCAGCTGCGACCGCCAGTACGGCTTCTGTTACGGTCGCTCAGCTGGTGATCTTCTTGTGTACCTCACGCACCGCTGGACTGAAACCTTGGAAGACAAGGGCGAGGTTCTCGCTGTCAGCCTCGACATCGCCAAGGCATTTGACAGGGTCTGGCACAAGGCCCTTCTATCGAAGCTTCCTTCTTATGGAATCCCCGAGGGGCTCTGCAGATGGATCGCTAGCTTTCTGAACAATCGGAGCATTATGGTCGTTGTTTGACGGTGCTTGTTCCAGTCTGAAAACCATTAATGCTGGCGTTCCACAAGGCTCGGTGCTCTCCCCAACAGTGTTCATACTGCATATCAATGATATGCTGTCCATAGAGAATATACATTGCTATGCAGATGACAGCACGGGTGATGCGCGATATACCAGCCAACAGAACGTCCCTCGGAGCGTTGTTCAGGAGAGACGGTTGTGTCAGAACCTCGACTTCTCTGGGGCGGGTCTCCGAATGAGGTGAAAGGAACCTGGTTCGATTCAACCCCATAAAGATACAAGTATGCGCGTTCACTGCGAAGAAAGACCCATTTGTCCTAGTGGCACAGTTCCAAGGAGTTACACTCCGAGTCTCCGAGAGTATTGGGATCCTCGGTGTCGAAATCACCAGCAAAGTCCAGTTTGGGCGTCATTTAGAAAGTAAAGCCAAATTGGCGAGCAAAAAGGTGGGTGTCCTCAACAGAACGAAGCGTTATTTCTCACCGGCACAGCGACTTGTGTTTTATAAAGCGCAGGTTCGACCCGCACGTGGAGTACTGCTCTCATCTCTGGGCGGGTGTCCCCAAATACTTGCTCGATCCATTTGACTCCCTCCAAAGGCGAGCTGTTCGGATCGTTGATGACCCCAATCTCACGGACAGACTGGAGTCTTTACAGCAGAGGCGTGATTTTGGTGCACTATGCGTACTCTACCGTCTGTTCAACGGGGAGTGCTCTGAGGAACTGTTTGACATGGTGCCACCGTCACCTTTCTACCACCGCACTACTTAACATCGTAGTAGGGTTCATCCATTCCACCTGGAAACAATGCGGTCCTGTACGGATCGATTCCGGCGTTATTTTCTTCCACGTACGTGTACAGTCAACAGCAAAAGTAGATGATCAAAAATGGAATGTCAAAATTATTGAATTATATTTGTGGCAAATCTAGCTAATGCTACAATGTCCCTTAAGTAAGTGATGGAATAAGTTACCGATAAAATATCTGATTGTACTGTCGCCAGAACTGGATGGTCAAAAAAGTTCTAAACTAAGTGATATAATTGAAAATCATAAGTTATTGAAATCATTCCATTTGAATTCTTGGATTTCGTTTTTTTATTCTTTGGCGAATCGCAACTAACATTCAAAAGTAAGCGATAGTGTTATAAATCATAACTTTATGAAAACCTGTATTTTTGCATTCTTTGGCGAGTTGCAACTGCCATTCAAAAGTAAATGACAGTCTTGAAAATCATAACTTTATGAAATCCTGTATTTTGACATTCTTTGGCGAATCGTAACTAACATTCAAAAGTAAATGATAGTCTTGAAAATCATAACTTTATGAAAACCTGTATTTGTGCATTCTTTGGCGCAACTGCCATTCAAAAGTAAATGATAGTCTTATAAATCATAACTTTATGAAAACCAGTATTTCGACATTCTTTGGCTAATCGTAACTGACATTCAAAAGTAAATGACAGTTTCGAAAATCATAACTTTATGAAATCCTGTATTTCGACATTCTTTGGCGAATCGTAATTGACATTCAAAAGTAAATGATAGTCTTGAAAGTCATAACTTTATGAAATCCTGTATTTACACATTCTTTGGCGAATCGTAACTACACTACAGGATTTCATAAAGTTATGACTTTCAAGACTATCATTTAATTTTGAGTGGCAGTTGCAATTCACCTAAAAAAATGCCAAAATACAGGATTTCATAAAGTTATGATTTTCAAGACTACCATTTACTTTTGAAAGCCAGCTGCTATTTAACCGAGAATATTAAAAACACAATATTCATTAAGTTATGATTTTCAAGACTGTCATTTACTTTTGTATGTTAGTTACGATTCGCCAAAGAATGTGGAAATACTGGTTTTCATAAAGTTATGATTTATAAGACAATCATTTACTTTTGAATGGCAGTTGCAACTCGCCAAAGAATGCACAAATACAGGCTTTCTTCATAAAGTTATGATTTTTAAGACTATCATTTACTTTTGAATGTCAGTTACGATTCGCCAAAGAATGTCGAAATACAGGATTTCATACAGTTATGATTTTCAAGACTATAATTTACTTTTGAAAGCCTGCTGCCATTTAACCGAGAATATTAAAAACACAATATTCATTAAGTTATGATTTTCAAGACCTTCATTTACTTTTAATTGTTAGTTACGATTTGCCAAAGAATGTCAAAATACAGGATTTCATAAAGTTATGATTTTCAAGACAATCATATATTTTTTGAAAGCTAGCTGCCATTTAACCGAGAATATAACAAATACAATATTCATTAAGTTATGATTTTCAAGACTGTCATTTACTTTTGAATGGCAGTTGCAACTCGCCAAAAATGCACACATACAGGTTTTCATAAAGTTATGATTTTCAAGACTATCATTTACTTTTGAATGTCAGTTACGATTCACCAAAGAAAGTCAAAATACAGGATTTCATAAAGTTATGATTTTCAAGACTGTCATTTACTTTTGAATGTTAATTACGATTCGGCAAAGAATGACGAAATACAGCATTTCATAAATTTATGATTTTCAAGATTGTCATTTACTTTTGAATGTTAGTTACGATTCGGCAAACAATGACGAAATACAGGATTTCATAAAGTTATGATTTTCAAGACTGTCATTTACTTTTGAATGTTAGTTACGATTCGGCAAAGAATGACGACATACAGGATTTCATAAAGTTATGATTTTCAAGACTGTCATTTACTTTTGAATGGCAGTAGCAACTCTCCAAAGAATGCAAAAATACAGGTTTGAATTAAGTTATAATTTATAAGACTATCGCTTACTTTTGAATGTTAGTTGCGATTTGCCAAAGAATAAAAAAATAAAATTCAAGAATAAAAAAATAAAATTCAAGAATGCAAATGGCACGATTTCATTAACTTATGATTTTCAATTCTATCACTTAGTTTAGAACATTTTTGATCATCCAGTTCTGGCGACAGTACAATCAGATAATTTATCGGTAACTTATTCCATCACTTACTTTAGGGACATTGTAGCATTAACTAGATTTGCCACAAATATAATTCAATCATTTTGAAATTCCGTTTTTGATCATCTACTTTTGCAATTGACTGTACATTCTGGAATGAACAACCTGCTGCGGTGTTTCCCGAGTTTTCACTTCACGGTAGGCAGCGGCTTGGGTGTGTCCCTGACATTCTTGTAGTCCATGAGCGGTGGTTACCGCTTACCATCAGGTGGGCCGCTGGCTCGTCTGCCAACCAAAGGCAATAAAAAAATAAAATAAATAAATAAAGCTAAAAAGTACTTATAGAGCAATCAGCTCCGTTACCCACAAATTAAATATATAGTATTTAGTACTTATATAACAACTTAATTAACAAATACAATGAATAATAATAATAATAATATTTGGAACCGGGCAACAACGAGCAACAGCTGACATCTGCTTATAAAAATCTTGCAAATTAATTATTGAGAAATATTTTTAATAAAAATATTATTAATATTTACATAATTGAAATATCTGTGCATTATCCAAATAATGATATATTACCCTTATTTTTATAATAAAAAGGATCTCACAAGGACCTCACAAATCGACCAACAACCAAACGTGTATAAAATACAAAATGGTGACACAATGTCAAAATGAACTGCTATAACCTGAAAAATAACAACTAATAAATGATACATGATGATTACAAGGAGCAAAGTCTGACCACAATTAGCACACCATCCACCCACGGACTCGTTTCTCGTCCCGCTTCGCCTCGCAACCACTGGGTTCAACGCCAGCCGTTGCTAAGGCGGCGTCGAGCTCGTCGAGCGACGAGTTCTTCTCTAATCCGACGTCGCCTCCACCTGTACGTCGGCGAGGGAGAGGCCAGCCGCCGATACGCTTGGGACACACCGGCCTCAAACAGGGCCCGCGCCCGTGGTGATGTGGTGATGTGCGCCGCATGCGATGGACGATTTCGATAAACGAGAACGTCTTGGCCCGCATGACGTTCTCGTTTATCGACGTCGTATATTATGCGACTACAGAGGGGGGAACTGACCTTGGGGAAACAACCAGGTGCTTGAGCCGACTGTTAACGTTTCGGCACAACGATTATCGGACCAAGTGCGGGCTATTCAGCGCTTTCATCTGCTGAATGAGGCCGCACTTGAGAGACTACGGAGTATCGCTAGATTAGGCGCGATATCCCTGCCCCAGTACAAGTTTCTACAAATGTAGTCGACTGTAAAACTACGGGGCCGGATGCTGCGGCTATTGGGGTCAGTACTCAGTATAAAGAGGTGAAGGCTGCTTTGAAATGTGCGCTTCACGAGTATCGGTCCACGCCCCATAATGTTAGGCCAAGCCTGCCTCGGTTGCCTATGCATAGACGGAACATGGCTGATGTGCGCTAGGTAAGTATCTAGGCAATAACGAACAGGTATAACGTATACTGCATATTCCAAAGGGACCAAAGGTGGGTGTAAAGAGGCTAGGAGCGACCAGATCAAGGTGTGGGTGGCGGGCATCTGTCAGATGCGAGAACTGTTGGTGTGACTCTTTCTACAGTTAACGAGTGCTCCAGCGTTTCCATGAAACTGGATCCAAACTTTAAGACCAGGACCAGGCCGAACAAAGTGCATGACGGTGCGGGAGAAACGCTCTACAATGTCAACAATTTTGAGAAATCGCGTTGTTACGGCTGTTGAAGTGAAAAATCATCATTTACGAGCTGGAGGAAACAATCTGAGAATGGATACAGTAAGTTGGCGTCTGGCCGAAGCAAATTTAAAGCAATTAAGAACTGATTGGAATCATATAGAAATTCTGACTGACAACGCTGGTCCATTTTTAGTGGACATGGGTGAGAATGCTGTTTTATGCAAGATAATGCCCGCCCGCATAAAGCTTACATAGAGTTTGCCTTTTTTTAAGAAGTTGGTATCACACACATAGAGTAGCCAGCACGCAGCCCCGACTTAAGTCCCCATAAAGCATATATGGGACGAACTGGGATGACGTGTACATCAGTAGAATTCGCCGCCAACCACGCTACGAGAAATGAAAGAAGTTCTAATAGAAGAATGGCAGTATTGCGAGCTGGCGGAGGCAACACAAAGTACTAAAATGCGCACACGGCACATCTACATTTAAGAAAATACTGAAAAATCTACTCATTTTCATTTATTTTACATTTATTAAAAACAAACGCTTGATTTTTTTTTTATTTTAGCACACACACCACCTGACCTAGCCTAATGAAATGAAGACTAAAATAAAGAATATTTTATATTCTTTATTTTAGTCTTCATTTCATTAGGCTAGGTCAGGTACATTTGAAAATATTGAAGATTTTCTATCCGACCCTTTTTCATTGTGGTCCATACATGGTCGTTACATCTACTCACACAACGACAGACTATAGCAACCAGACAAATGTTCATCACACAAAGTTATAACCTGGGTGCGGTTCGAGCTCACGACCTCCGACTTAGCAGTCAGGGTCACTTTCCACTAAACAAATATTGCACAAAATAACTCCACACAATCACACTATAAACATGTATTTGGTAATAGTGAGTAAGTGAGTCGCGCGGAACATAAAATATTTAAATTATATTACAAACAAATAAATTAGAGTTCACCTACCTTTGATTTCGGTCATTTCATGTTCATTTTCATAAGTACTTTTAATGTCATATAATTGAGGCTATCAACGCGGTTACCAGGCATTTAGTAATTAAAATTAAACTATTAATGGAGTGGTGATTCCCAGTTTTTAATTTGTTATTATCAGTTATTATAATCAGATTATTGAATATTATATATCTGCTATAATTAATTTTAAACATTGTGAATGTATTAATTGAATAATTTAAACAGTTACATTTAAAAGTTAATGCGTACAATTCTCAAATAAGAAGACCAAAGAAAACTATTTATCCAAAACGGGGTGGAGCAAATACCTACAAAATTGTTAAGTCGTAGGTACTACACATTGTACTAACAAGTACTACGGAGAACATGAAACACGAATCTTAAATTATTTTTGCTTGAAAATAGGACCTTACATAGGTGTTATTAGTAAAACCCATGATTATAATACCAAAATCAATACATTCTACAGAATGATTTGTATTATATTAATAACCTCCCTCTCGTGGCTTCTTTACATTTTACTAAATAACTTTGTAATCTTTAACTATAACGATCTCTGTCCCCAGACTCTTCAATAAAATTAAAAGAATCGAAATTCGAGGTACTCAACTTTCACTATTTAAGAGTTATCTCACGAACAGAAGGCAATGTCTTAAAATTAGTGACATAATTAGCGTCGAACTTCCGATAACCTATGGGGTGCCGCAGGGCAGTATCGGACCTACTTTGTTTTTAATTTATGTAAACAACCTCTGCCGACTTAAACTTAGAAATGGTACCATCTTTACTTAAATACCGATGATACTGCCCTGATACTATAATTTGAACAAATGAAATATAATTTGAATTAACTTTTTTGTACGAAATGGCGCGAATTTACTTTGCGTACCTATCTTTACGGCTGACAAAATTAATTAATTTCTTACACATTGCCAATATAATATACGAAATGTACTTACAGGTTCTCGCTCCATTTGTAACTTTTTAAAAACAAACGAACTTGAAACAATAGCTATTTATAAATTTATGGTAGGTACTTTATTGACAACATTTAGTATTAGAAGTACTTATTATTATATCTAATTACTAACTATTTAAAAACTTTTTTTATTTTATTTTAAAAACAACTCTAGGTTACATCCATTTATACAAGATATTTACAGAATTAAAATAAAAAAAAGGAGGGCAAAACCGTTTAGGCGTCAAAGAATTCCTCCCCATCGATGTCAACAGGTAACGTTCCCAAAAGGCTGGCAGCATTGCCGCGTTGGATGGCAGCATTGCCACGTTGGATGGCAATGCTAATTCTTTATGCAAAGAAAAGGCCAGCCTTCTGGTCACGGAAGGCAATGATAAGACGTCGGGAAATTTCCTTATATAATAGGCGCGCACTTGGGCCCCACGGCCCTAGAGTCTCAACCCCAAACGGCTCAAATACATAATCCCCAACCAGATTACTGTATTAACGCTGTTTGAGGTTCTCAGCGAATGCAGCAGCAGCGCAGGCGTATTTTTTTTTTTTTTTTTTTTTTAAAGACAACTCCCGCTGTAGGGTACAAGCCCTGTGTCACGGGGGACTTTACAAACATACAAGTTACGGACACAAAGTACACCCAGACCCGAAACAACAATTTGTGGATCACACGAAGTGGTGTCCCGTATGGGAATCGAACCCACGACCTCTTGCGTAGCAGTCGGACACACTCCCACCGCGCCACAGAGGCAGTCAATTCGCCGTGCTTGGGAGATGGGTAAGCGCCAAGGTATCGACGCAAGTTGCATCCCATACCAAGGGCCGACCCATCCTCCAAGGCAACAAAGACATACCGTCCGGCCTCTTACCATCACTGCGCGTCAAACCATTTGGTTCGATCACAGCTAGCACGCCAGCGGTGACAAGAGCCCGTCGGATTATATCATTGATGCTTGCGTGGCGGGATATACGAACTGCGCTCCTGCTGCACGACAAGCCATGGTATCCGAGGCCGCACACGTCTTCTCCACAGTGACATCGATGAGGAGAAACACATTGGACACCCAAACGAAGGCATGCAGCGATGCGAAATGTCGTAGCGTCCAACTTTGTACCTAAGTTGGACGATGGAAGAGCCTGCAACCAGATGCCCGATTCCCATTCACCCACAGCCAGTGGGTGGGCTCGCTCTGTAGGACTAGAAACAGCAATTTGACCTTGAACGTATGTGTCATGTGCCAAACTGACGCTTTCTTTTGCATTCGGTATAATTGCGTTCCGTTTCTCTTCAACAAGGCATTTGTTGTGACAAACACGCATAGTTGAAATGTTTTACAGTCGAGAATTCGCATAAAATTAATATTTTGTTTAAAATTTATTGTGTGTAAACAAGTATTAATATGGTTTTAGTATTACAATCATTATTAAATTCATCAACAAACAAATGTATTTTAACTTGATTTGCGTGAACCAAAACGGAAGGGAGGACACGAATTTATGACTGATCCATTTCTTAGAAAGGATTCTTGGACGAGATTGACATATTGAAATACATATTCTGCATCGCATTCTGCATTACACTTAAAATCTGTATTAAATATTCTTGGATTCACGATCGAATATTATAAGCAGCCGTAAGTTACATTAGCACAAGGAGCCTGGAGATCCGTCATACAGGTCTTGACCCTAGTTCAGACTCCACCTCTCAAAAGGTTTTGTTTGACTTGACTTTAGTTTTGTAATTTGTTATTATTTGCTTTATTATTATTCGTAATGTTAATTTTGAAATAAACTTAATATTTTAACCCATAACCACCTACCACCTACTTTTGCCTACCCACATCACCACCTAGCAAACGTCTATGAGACCTCGCAGTAAAATCGTTGTTTATTGTGATGTCTATTAACCTTTACCACAGGAATCAACAATTTTACTCCGGTAAACTAATCTGTAGAGGGGTTAAGGTCCGAACTTCAAAAATAGGTGATAGGTGGTGAAGGGTTAACATATTAAATGTGGAGGTTTTTTGTATATTACAACAGACCCTGTACAGAAATATGATAGAGCCTTTGAACAATAGCTGACGTAGGTCATATTTGTCCGGCACAAAATCTCTTTACTCTATTTTGTTTATTTGTTGTTCTGTATGGTTCTGTGTAATGTGTCAAATAAAAAATATTTTCTTTCTTTCTGGATGGAGAACTCCCTCAATAAGCCTATAAAAAAAATGAAGCATTCCCTTTTTGACGTCTGACACTTGTTGAATGAAATGTTTTTTTTTTTAAGACTAGTAGTGTTGCCTAGTACAATTTTTTTCCCCGTTTATGTGGGAAAATGATACGAATACAGGTAAAAGTACTGTACTTGGTTATTCCTATGATTAAGAAGTTATAAAACCTTTTTAATTATTTACATCGTCTTAACTTAACGGATTGCTTTTAAAATCGTTGTCGAAAAGTTGATGTGACAATCTCGAGAAAACCCTCTTGATTAACTATGGATACACTTTGGAAAAAAAAATTACCCTAGTTAATTAAATTTAAATTTAAATTAAATAAAAGTATTAAGTATGGTTAAAGCTTATGATTTTTACCAATTAAATGGTTTTATAAATCATAAATCATTTATTTTTTGCAAATATGGGTGTTAGTAATACATAGATGTTTCTTATAATAGTCATAGTTCTCCTTATTCTACCGTCACATGGGCAGGCAAATCTTATTCAACTAGAGACACAGTATTTATTTTAGCTTTTTTACTACATTATGCAATCTTATTCATATAATTTATATGTCAAGTTTCACAATTGGAATTAGAGTGATGAAATAAATTATAAATGTCAGTTTAGTCATATCGAAAAATAAACACAATAACAATAAGAATTTAGCAAAAAATATTAACAATAAAATAAAATGTCATAGTTATTGTTACAGCAACTTGTCATTCAGAAACTCATCAATTGTATAATAGCATTTTTGCAGAAGTTCTTAGTGCACTTTTAAATCTTAGCGTAGTCATATTTTTAACATAATTAGGTACTTTGTTGAAAATTCGTGGAGCTAGACCAAAGAAGCTTTTGTGCATTAGTGCGGTTTTACATTTTATTTGACACAGTTTATTTATATATTGGTTGCAAATAGGGTTACTTCTAACAGCAGATATTTTTTTAAAAAGATGTGTATTATTTTTCACAAACAAAGCTGTTTTTTGTGAAAAATATTTTTTCACAAAACACAGCTACATTTAATTAGTGATTTTTTTCGTAAAAATCATGAGCATTAACCATGCATATACTCGTATCTGTATTAACTAGGGTATTTTTTTTAACATGACTAAATAAAATATAAAATTTTGTTTAAATTCAGATATCGCAAAGCAAAACATATTTGATATAGCAGCATATTTAATTTTATAGTCTATTTCATTTTATAATTATATTAGATTACAATATACTTGTTATACTGGATTACATATAATATATTAGATAGTATATACTTAATTACTATCAACTTAAACCCTTGGAAATGTTTTAGCTTTAATCATTTTAATGTAATGGCACCACTGAGCAAAATGGCGCGCAAGAATAACTATGGCTAAAACATCTTATGGCAGCTTTTTACTTGTCAATAAGTACGTCTACTTGACCCTTAGATCAAATCCTACTAGTGTACCTAGCGTGCCCACCTATGTTTTTCTCGCTTCCACATTTTGGTGTTGCCAGAAAAAAGTCATTACCTGTTGTTTAGGGTAATTTTGTCATATGATCAATTGGGTCAAATATGAGACGTCAATGATTTCAACGTGCGGAAGGCAGCCCGGTGGAGCGATTGATATACTTATTACTTGTGTACCTAAAATACCACGCACTGTCGTTTATTAACTACGATTTTTATTTTTCTAACTTAAGTATAAAATGCGCCGCTAAGTTATCAGAAATGTCATACAAGGACTACGTAATTGTAATATAGTACATATAGTGGACAGTGGTTTACACTACTTCAACTACCAACCAGAACCAGTTCTGACGATCGGCTGGCAGCCAAAGTCATTCTGTATCTCTCCGCAAAGTATCTCTTCGTTTTGTAACTCAGAATAAAATACAACACTTTTATAAAAATCATTAAATTGTTCAAAATTGCATTATTTTCAAAGTTTGTTTTATGAAGGGTAATGTTCAAGTGACTATGGAACTTAGTATCGCTACAAATTTTGTTGTGCCAAGATGAAAACTACTGATTTATGAGGACATTAATATATACTTTCAGAAAAAACAACAATAATTTACCTAATTTGCCGGGTTTAATTGAAATGTGTGGATGAACTTCAAAAATAGAAATATTTATATACATTTTTTTTTTGAAAATAGGACATTACTATGATATTGCGTATTAATTATGCTTTACACATGATGTGTAACACTACTTTATGGCTATGAATTTGGCTTTTCAGTGATATATAATCCGAGTATCTCACAACCACTTCACAATTGGCATAATTGGTACGAGTCTGTCTCACAAAATATTTCTGATTGTTACTATGTATATGGAGTCTCTATCTCAAACTCACGCAATGTAACCACAATATCATACACAACACGAGAAATAACAAAGCTATTTGTTATTAATACTTTAAACTGTTTTCTTAAGCGCCCGGCGCCAAACAAGCATTATGCAATGACAAACAAGTGACATTAAATTTCAGTGTTGCAATAACTATCCTATACAAATCGATTATTCGAGATTGAACCGGTTCGTTTAAAAATAAGAACATATTAATTAATTATAATAAAAATATATAATTCATATTTTTAAACGAGTTAATGTTCTTATTTTTAAACGAGCCGGTTCAATCTAAAGGTATCAAAGAATATGTTTTCGTTTTTTAAATAAAGTACGTTTGTTAAATAGTGTATGAATATTATCGTTCCTTACATTCAAACGGTGCAACAATTATTGAAGTATTTATAATTAAAATATAATTACAAGAACCAAAATACATTTAGTGATTCTATGACTTTCTAATAATTAATTATTAATAATCGTTATTAATTCTAATCGATATTACGATATTATTTTTGTAATAGTATTACCACCGCTAAAAATAACTTCATACGAAAAAATACTAAATAAATAAACTGAAAGACTAATATTTTCGTTTTATTAATCCGACAAATGTGAGACTCCATATCATTATATAAAAATGTTATAATTAAAAACAAGAGTTATAGGTTTAATTAACTTGTGGCACAACTTAGATACATACGATACTGCTTAAGGGCATTCCCTTTTCTTAATTAATAATAACACAAATTTTTCATTCTGAATTAATAGGGAACCTAAAACGAAAAACAGATTTATTAACAGTGATTGCCAAATATTTAAACTATAGCTCAGTTTTTGAAGTGTATGTGTTTACTGTTTAATCTTAGATAAAAGTTCCCGTGATCGGTTCATTCCAGTGAGTGAGACCTCCTTATTTCCCATTACAGGTACAATAATAAAGAAAAAGAATAGTCAATTATCTAACTACAATGTAATCCTCAATATTATGTAGGTATAGTTTTCAGTTAAAAATCTTAGTACATAATATATCCTTCTTGAATGAAATCAATTATTAAGATATTCAATCAAATCGAAATTCATGCTGACGCTCTTTATAGACTAGGATTTAGAATTAAAACATTAGAGACTAGGATTGGGGAAAATTGAACCCGAAAAGTACTCATCACTACAATGTTTTACTTTGAGGTTATAATTGCAATAATATCTTAATAATTCAATCAGACGACCACTTCAAAGCATAATACTCGATGTATTCTGCTGCAATATAATACTCATCGCAATGTAAAATAAGCACTAGATTGTAATACTTACAAATGAAATGTGATTCCTTTGGTTTTCCTTTCACTGCGGCTCATACAGCCTAAGATGCTGCAGCCACTCATTACATAAACAATTAATGAAATAGACAAATATTCGAATAAACATAACTCGCGTTAACTTGTTTGAGCCAATTTCATTGGGCCAAACAGAAAAAACCGGCTACGATGATATGGACAGAAAAAAAGTTTTCATCCTTTTCTTTTTCATTGGAAACGTAAGTAACTATCCTTGTCTATCTTCTTGATGATGTCACATGGTTCATATCTAGTAGTTTATTATCTGAGACTTGACCGTACTTATTGACAATTCTTTGCTTCAATTTTAGATGCCAGGTTAGGAAACTAGACATTATAATAATATAATCAAAGGATAGAGCATAGTTTCTCTGATCGATTATGCATGATGGCTTCAATGGTTACGAAATACAAAACTTCGTAGTTATTTTCAAATTATGGCATTTTTAATTCAACACCTAAATCAACGAATGTACCTACCTACTTACAGATTTTTTATAGCATTTTTGGGGTATGGCAAGTATTTACCCATGATTTAATTGACACTTCGTATTTGGATGAAAAAGCTTGGAGCAAATTCCAAATATCAATCAGATACGTATAATTAACTCTGTCACAGCTCATAGCGGCGCCGGCGGGGACAAATCGATTCACATTTTATGGGCTGTCAAAATTTACCGCAGCGGATGAACGTGAAAAAATGCGAAATAAAAAGGGTTTTTTTCGGTAAAGGGGCGACCATTAAACACGTATGGGATTAGGCAAACTGATGTTGTGGCCCTTGTGAGAAATATTATGTAATGAACCATTGAACAACAGTAATTAACATGAATAGATAGTTGGTCAATTTAAAGATACTATTTAAAAAATGGTTATACTTGTTTTTAGGCTTAGAGAATACCTGAAGTTTTCTTCACCGATTTCTATGTCATCCGCCATTTTTAACTTCGGGTTGTTCTTAATATTCCCCATTCAACATGAATCAAGATAATTTTAGCAAAATTTGCAAATATCTGTCGGGTACAACCTAGCTAAATCGAAACATATCTTATGGCTATCACGGTCCGCATTTCTACAATTTGCAAATGGCGGCTGAAGGGACGGGGCGCGACCCTCCGATCTATCATCCACCTCCACTGGTCCTCCTGCCGCAATGAAATGGATATCAGAGGCTAATTTACGCACCGTTCTACGGTCCACAGCCCACGAAGCCCTTTTACACATTTTTCAATGCCCACGGGATTCCAGTCAGAGGTTTTTTATCTTTATTTTGGGAGATAGATATTGGTTTTGAAATCTTGACGCTTTGCATAACCGGCTTACCTATCTAATATGTACGTAACATAATGTTGTTGATATTGCTGGCAAAGTACGTTTATGTAAGCAGAAACAATGGCCTTGTGATATTTTATTCGTCATTTGGCGATAAAGTAAATGAATAAATACAAAAATGTAGCTGATTATTGTATTGCCTCATTAATGGGAACTGAAATCGCTTGTCTGTAAAGAATGATATGAATAATATTATCGGATGCTTCAAATTTTTTGCGATAAACTTGTCGACTAAGTAAAATATTGTTGAGAAATCTTTAGTTTAGTTTGTCACAAAGTGTGAGATGAGCGGAAATGCATATATCTGCTACCTACTCATTGCATTTTGTATCCACATGTAAGTAAAAGCATTACCTTGGTACTGTTCAAATCGGAGTTGTTTGTGAACACATAGAAGGTCGGCTTCGTAATGCTTTCATGTGTGTAAAAGCTGAGCCTAAAAGCTTTTATACCAACCCTTTATTTAGGTTTAAAATAATATAAATCCTTGGATGTGAAATCTTTGGATCCTTTTTTTAAGAACATTATGCCCACGTGAGATTTGGCATAACTTAGGTTCAAAAACGTATTAACTATTTATGAAGTAGGTACTGCAAATGTTAAATACCTATTTTTTACTTTGACATATTGAGTTTAATAGCGTAAAAGAAAAAAAATATGGTTAGTAATAGACCCGCGAAATTTTAGTCATAAAACTTAATTATGCAACTGCGTTCAAATTTCTACCTATGACATACTAGTTGTTGCCCGCGACTTCGTTCGGGTGAAATTTTTGAAAAGCAGATTTATCCCACAGGAACATGTTTTCCGGATAAAAGGTAGCCTGTTCCAAACTTCGTCCAGATCCGTTTACCCATTGTGGTGTGATTGTACAACAAACATCCATCCATCCACACATCCATACATCCAAACTTTCGCATTTATAATATTAGTAGGTAAGTAAGCATAGATCACACACGAGGCACTAATGCTGTGTCACTGCCATAAAGTGATACTGAATTAAAAAGGACAGTAATTTATAAGCCTCTGTTACGGCAATAAACTGCAGATGCGCTGGCTATCCAGAATGGTTCAATGTTTTCACATTATACAAAGCATTGTATCATTACCGAGTGTACAGATACATCTGGACAGTTCATCATATAAAACGTGAATGGTTCGAAAAGTATTGAGACATTGTACAAAGATTGTGATTAGGTTACTTTTAATTTTATTCCGTAAAGTACTTAGTGATTATTCGTACAATGATCAAGCCTTATGTAAAACCAAGTTCACTTGAGACATTGAGCCAATTGAATCATTTGAATTGGTTATAGTTATTGAGAGAGGACAGTAAATAGAACATTATGATCTAATGACATCTTAAACAAATAAAATAATGATGTTATAGCGATTTTTAAAGCAGTCAACTGTCGTTATTTTTAAATAAAAAACGACTGAAACGTCGACGACGTTTCGCCAAAATCGAGACATTTGACAATGCCGCGCAAAGATTCGTTGGCCTATATTATTTTTAGATAATAACGGCCAACGAATCTTTGCACGGCATTGTCATTGAAAAATTAAATGTCCTGCTTTTTGGCTTTTCATAGGTTTACTTTTTTTTCCCAGATTGTGGTCTCTTGCTCGTTCACCGGTTGTTTTGTTATGTCTCGTTTTCGATAAAAAAGGCTATTTTCAATCAAAAAAATGTAATATTTCGCTTTGACTGTAAAAATCTGACATCGCTGTCTATTGAATAGGTTTCTATTGACAATAATCGGCAACATACAATTTTAAAAGCATTTTAATATCAATGGAAGATTTCTGTAGAAACTGACAACTCGTTGGCATATTGCATTGTTATCGATTTTTATAATTTTTTCACAAATATATTTAGATGTGTACAAAATTCTAAATAAGTTAGACGAGAGAAAGGGTTAAATAACCCTTCCTTACAGTCGAGTTAAAATGAAATCACTAGACTTCATTACAGTTACAGCCCTACGGGTAGGTACTTTCATGTGGAACTAATAAAAGCAATATACAAATTAATATGAACACTTACATTGAAAATAAAGCCTATTATTACAGCAAACGGTGCAAAATGTTTGATTAATTCACATAGTGACAGCCAGGTCACACACAATAAGACACGTGTAGTAAATCATTTCGATTTCACGCTTTTCCTGACCCTTTGTGCCTTTGTAGGGACCATGTTTGCACGAGCCACACGATCAAATTTAATACTAATATAGAGTGAGTAATGACAAACTGTAATACCACAGTAATAAACCAACAGTAGGATTATGCCTTTGAAGTTGCGACAAATGCTAACGTTGCCGAAAGTAAACAATATGTATTGATGAAATTATTAAATTGTTATTTTAATAAATATCCTATCTATAAGTGTCATGGAAAAATAAATAAATTAAAAATATATAATCTAATCACTAACACCCAATTTATAATACGGCAGAACTGAGTACTGGGACCTGACTCAGTGACCGTGAGTCTGGTCCGCCCACCCTCTGCATTGCGTCTTGCAACCCCCGCATGATTACCTATCTAGGCGGCTTCGTCGAACGACTGTACGAGTTATTAGACTGTGGTAATACTGAACTGGATTGTTGATATGCCGAGTAAACGCACCCACAAATGCCTAATCATACCCTTTATCAAAATTACACCCGGCTACGACAAACAACTTTTTAAGATTGCGTTTTCTCTCGTAGATAGTCAGATATTTTTTGAATTTGTTTTTTAGAGACACTAAGATTTTGTTCTTTAACGAACGGATTTTTGATTTTCTTTTTTAGAGACTCTAAGATTTTGTAACTAATGAACTATCAAGTTATTACGAATAAAGTATAATCATGTGTTTATGAATCTGGATCGCTTCGTAGATTTACACCTTCAAAGATTCATTTTATGCATGGTTGGTGTACCTTAGCACAAAAATAAAATAAGCTTAAATCATCCGAACCGTAATAATGAATCGATTGACACCTCATTCATTAAGATCGGATGAATAGTTTTTAGGTGTTATGGTGGAATATACTAAGGAACATATATACATACCGAGACTCCTAAAACATAACCCTTCCTTTTTGGGTTCGTCGTAGTAGAGTTAAAAATATAACTCCTTTTAGGTCTCACTGTAGTCTGGTAACAATAGATTTTCGTAGAAGGATTTTTCTTTCGAACTGCGACGCATCAAGCTATAAGAATTATTATGTAAGTAGGCATAGCTCTATCAAACCTTGTTAGTTTAAGAAAGTTTTGCCATCCGATCGATCGTTACTGTGGTCCCTTGTACGCGTGCTAAGATTAGAAAATGTTTGCACTTTATTTTGCAATTTAATATATAATTATTGATCGAATATATACGTAGAGCCTCGAGCACTGCGCAAATTTAAGAAAGTTTTTAAACGAAGTTTAAAAATTGTCTTAAGTAAAATTTTAATATTCATGAACATTTACCTATAAATTTATTCAAGTTGTTTTGCATATCAAAAAGTTAAAAGCTAGCCTAAAATGTTCGGCATATTTTTTTTTTTTTGTGAACTTTATTACTAGACGGGCGGATAGTATGGACGACGACGTTTCACAGCTTAAATATTTTATCACTCTGAGTGGCAGCCAATGTACCAAATATAACAAGCTAAAAATCTGGCTGTGAGGGCAATGAAGTCATTTTCTTTTTGTTTTGAGCGTGTTGAAACTAAGGCCGTATTGCACTTATAGGGGTAAATTTGCAAAAGGCCACTACGAGTGCAAACTTGATCATGGTTAGGTATACTAAATAACAAAATGTTTTCCGGCATATAATTCTTTTATAACATTACACTAAGACTGTCTTTTTATTTCGTGACTTTAGTAACCATGTTTGGACAATATGCTAAGAAAGAGAAGGTGGATCTCTTTCTAAGCGAGACAAAAGGATAAGCCATAGATATAGAGAGAGATATTTCTTGATTTGCCTACTCACTGACAACATGGATACATTCCAAATGTCGTAGCGTAATATACATCCTTTTAGACTGGACGAACGTCAGTTTGGAATTCCAAAACCGAACGACGTCCATTCAAATGGATTACGTTTTTGACATTCACAATAAGTTTTTGATAGACATCCACTCCATTTGGATTGATGGATGCATCGTTAGGGGAAATCCTTTTTTCTTGTCATCCAAAAACAATACAATTGCTCAAGAGAAAAAAAAATAGTCTGAGATCTTCACATGATGTCATAATAATCCCTCAAAAATAGTCAAGTACGAAGAAGCAATTCACATAATAAAAAAACTATGCCTTTTTCCAAATGTGTCTACCAAAAGCTTCTCACGTTCGTAAGATTGCTGAGAGATCAATAAGCTCTCCCCTATTTAATACACAAAGCTCAACTTTTTGCTGTAATAAAGAAGTAATTTCGCCAAAAATTATAAAAGTTACTCTAGACAAGTTTTAATTGCGAGTGATCCCAAGTTTCAAGTTACAATTAGATTCTGGAAAATTTGTATTTTGCTGGAATTAATATTCACAAATGTTTGATTGTAATCTTTTTATTTTGTTGTGAACTGCATACTGATACAATAAAATATGTTGTGGATCGTTTTGAAACAAATACAATTTCAATTCAATTGGAAGTTGCGCGTTTTCACTGTTTACGATTTTGGCATCCGCTGAAATAGTTTTAGGATGATGTTACACTGTGTGATCCTATTTTTACTCAAATCAAAATTATTATAATATTATTATTAACAATTATAATGTGAATTACATCAAATTAAGCTGTAACAAGTAGGTTTTATTAATTTTTTCCAATTCTGGTAACAAAATAGGAACATAAGTTAATTAGGTACATTTTCTACCGTCCGATGTTATTTAAATACTACTTTATTTAGGTGTGGATCTTAATGGGGTAGTAAAGTTCTAGGTTCAGCAAAGATTTGGTCTGGTGCTTGATGATTCTATAGAATGCTAAAATATTGTTTTTTTTTTATTGTTTTAAAAAAAAAGGTTTTTATTATTGTGTCGATGTCATTGAAACGTATAACTTTTTTAGGTGGATATTAACTAGAAACTTTAATTGTGATTTGCGGCAGTTAAAAATTGATCAGTTGGTGTATACTCACGTTAACCCTGACGTACAAGCGCTCGGCGGCGGGAGAGTAATAAAGACGCCACGCTTCACGCCGTAAGAATTGGTTGAACTTGCGAACGGTTCTTGGAATAACTCCGCTTTGTTTGTTCATCGAACTGTTGCCGATTTTAATTAATTATTCAAATACAGCAAGCGCTTTTAATTAATCAATCAGATATTTGAAATGCGTGCGGGTTCGAAAGCTTGTATATATTTTAGACGTATAATTTTACATTGAAATGGTCTATTTACCAAGCAATAGCATTTTCTCTCACATTTCTAATAAATCGTTAGTACCTAATGGTTGCAAAACGTGTAGGTAATCATAATCGTACGTACTAAGTCATAGTCCAATAGGACGGAAATCCGACATGTTTAGAGAGTGGTTAGGCACAGCACCGACTGACGGCCTAACGTGTGACTTGTTTTAGAAAACGGAAATCGGTCATCCAACTAGGTATGCATTGAAAACGTAAACAAATAGTAACGTTCCACTCGGTTTCCACTAACGGTCGGTCTCGTTAACTTGTCTACCGATAACTGTCAGTTAAACTAGCTAATTCTAGTAGCAAATCTGAAATTTAAAAGTTTTGATATTCATATAATCAACCATATAACATACAAAAGCTTACAGTGTAGGTACATCAAGGCGCATATAGTAAGTTTAACTAAATATACAAGTAGAAGTTGACCTATAAAATATTAAATACATTAAACAATAACTATTAGTATAACAAAAACAGATTAAATTACAATATTAGCTTATTAAATTGACAAAAGAATATATTATTTAGTACAATAATTATTTATTAAGATACAGCAAGATAGACATAATTATAATATTAGTACCGTCGAAAAAAATGTCAACCGCGGGACAGCTCAGTAAAAACTCATTTATTAGTTTGATAGCTCCGACAGTTGGGCTATTAGTGGCATGAGTAGTGCGCCATGACGGTGAACTAGTGAGCAGTCGGTGCCGTCTTCTTCCTGAACCACGTGCATACTGGTTTCGAACATAATAATAAATGCTTTCGCGTACTAATGGGTTATCTACTTTCCCTATTATTAAAAGATAATAATGGAATACAATTTGATATATTGACGGCACTAATGTCAGTTTAACTACAAGATTTTATCGGTATTTATTGGGCCTTTGCCTTAAAACGTTTAATATCCCAAATGACCCCATAACGTTCTGTTTCAAATCTAATTCTTATTGAAATCTACTTACTAAATTAAGCTTCTATTGAAATCAAAAACCCCATCGTTTGAGGTGTTAGCGTGGGACTGCAATCAAATATGTAACGTTCTGTGCCAACGATCCGATCAGTAAGTCCTTTGAAAATTGGATCCGGTTGACTTTATAATGTGATCGATGCGACGATTCAGCACTGAATATGTATGGAATATTGTACGGCTGATGTCTTGGGAGACAACGTTTTGGTATATGTGAGACTTAAAATATGCAAACTATCATTTGTGTATTATATTAACACTTTCGTGGACAGAACGTGATTTTACGTCATTATTTGAGATTTTGATACGGCAGAACGTACAATCACGTTCAAAAACAGACATAGGCTTAGCAGCAATAGGATTTCGTTTTATAAGCAATAGGTCGTGACCCTGATGGTAGGGTAAGACCGGATAATGCCAGTCAGGAGGTAATATACTAGCCACTATACATTATCTCGTTTTTACTGCATTTTCACGTATGCATACGTACTGAGCGGATGTGGTGGACCTTACTCCGTACCAGAGTGGTAACCAACTCATCGCTATCATCACTGATGAGTGGTAACCAGCTCATCCGGAGCCGACTTTTAGAATCAACAACGTTATTTGTTTTCACACATACTTGAAGTCCGTACATAGTTTTATCGGAGTAAAACATACATAGGTAAACATATACGTCCGTACATAGTTTTCATAAAGTTATGGTTTTAAAGACAATTGCTTACTAAATGTTAGTTGCAATTCGCCAAAGAAAGATAAAACAAAAGATTTAATCCAAGAATGCAAATGGCAGGATTCCATCAACTTATGATTTTTGTTTAAAACTTTTTGATCATCTAATTCTTGTGACAGTACAATCAGATAATGTATCGGTAACTTATTAAATCACTTACTTTAGGGACATTGTAGCATTAGTTAAATTTGCCACAAATATCAGTCAATAATTTTGACATTCCGTTTTTGATCATGTACTTTTGCTGTTGACTATACCAGCAACGAGCTGTGTATGACAGTGTCAGGTATTATCGTTAGACCGTCCAAAGTCAGTAGCTAAATCAAAAAAGCTGGGCTCATCTCACGCCTTTCTGCTACACGTTGTATACTTATGACCATCTAAGCTTATCGTATTGAAACTGTTTGTGCAAATGACCATCATCAAATCTTCCACCAATTTTGTTATATGGCTTGCTTATCTTTTACGTGAATGGCCATCTAAAGCATTGAGTATCATAAAATAGAAACGGCGCGCAGCGTTACCGAAGCAAACGTCCAGCTAAATCGTATCTAATATTGCATCGAATTTTATTCCCGTCATATTCCACGAATTTGCGGCGAATGTTCCAGAATAACATGAGACTGTATAGGGCAATTTCTTGGCTGGACGTATCGAATAACTGCATTGAAAGTTTTGATATTTGCAATATTGACAATTTGATAAAAATTGTTGTCGCGTAGTAGCAGTCCTGACTAAATATCGAGAGGGTTGTTTAATTTCGTGCCATAACATTACTTAACATCATCAGATCGTTTTATTCAAATGAGTCACATTCAACCTTTAGTAGGTATTAATGTTCTGTGGACTCAACAGGCCTTATGTTGTAGGTATATTTTCACGTATATTCATGAATGGCAATATTCCTTCTATATGGCGGAGTGACGTTGACATGTATTGACATAAATTGAGCCACAGCGTACTGTAGGAGAGTGGGGTAAGTGACAACCCGTAAATTTGTTATCAGGACCTATTTCCGGATTGGTAGAAAATTTAAAGTCGACGATGACGTACATCAATGAACTTTGCGATAACAGAGGCTATTGCTTTGGCAAAATCTATAGGTTTTTTACGATTCAGGGTCAAACGTATCGAACTAAACTGAATGAATTATAAATTAAGTCATGTCGACTCAAATGTCCAGTTGGACAAATGGAATTTAACGACTGTTTTTTTTCTTTTTTATCTGAAAGTCTAAGGTAGGTAAATATAAGTAACTATTTATCTGATTTTGATGAAATAGTTGTCAATCGATTCGTTAATATAGACCGGGTGACATAGTGACATGGGCTACATTTTTGCGGTGTGACACCCACGTAACTTACGGTAAGTATGTTATTAATATTTTTTTTTTTTTTATACGGTAACTAGCATTGTGGGATTGTGGATACCGCATTACTAGCAATCCTGTTGAGGAGTGGGTAGTATAATGGGTAGGATTTGAACCCGCAACCACAAGATTACGAGCCCGATGCCATTAGGCTACCGCATATTTCCTCGACTACGGTGAAATAAAAAAGGAATAGTAATATTTTAGCAGAGTGAGGTATTAATCGATTCGTTATCATAATACAGGGGACGTAGGCTACATTTTGTTACAAAAAGATGATCACATAGCCTATGGTAAGCATGTAAATAGAATATTTTTACTTATTGGTTTTAGTTAATGTGCTGTGTTTGGTATAAACTAAAACGGGTTAATTAGCACATTTATTTGATACAAAACACATAGCTAGTTTTGTTTCCATTAACTTGCGTATTTTCTCCGTACCCCTTCATATTATACTTACAATGAAATGGTTGAGACGTCAAAATAATTTTGACGTTTTTAGTTGACAATAAAATCTCTGTGACAATAAGTAGGTAAACAATTCGTGATTGTTTGGTCTATAATCAAAATGGCTGGTGTCTTTAAAACATTAACTCTAAAACTAAAAACCTAGCTAAAAAAAGATTTTCGTAGATGGTTATAAGTTTGGTTAAACTTGTGCTTATTATAAAGAGATTGCTTACTTGGATTAGTAAGCAAAAACCACAAGGGTACCGTTTTTGCCATTTTGGCTACGGTACCCTAAAAATGAAAGTCCTAAGTCATTCATTCACTCAGTCTCTAGTCCTCAGTCAGTCCAAACCCTTGCACTTAAAAGCAAACATTTTGCTGGGTAGTTTATTTTGTAATGAAGGCAATGGATAAGAAAAGATTTTAAGAAATTCAAGCTCTAAAGAAGAAACTAAACTTTGGAATAACAATGTTCTTAACAATAGTCATCCTAATGAATGAATAGAATAGGGAATTGAATAGAATGATGTCTTTGCGCGCAAAAGTGCAAATCTCATATCAAAAATGTTTCGCGGTTTTTCGTCATTCTATTCGAGTGGCATTCTAACATCATCGATTACAGTTTATGCCACTTGTTTAGAGGCTCTGTGCACTATCATACTTTCTTTAACAGTAGTACCTATTGGCAACTTACACTTAGAGTGATTACCTTGGTGATTGTAGTGCCAAAAGGCAACAATAGCCGCTAAAGTAGCATCAATGCTAGTTAGTTTTCTTATCTGAATACGAACGAAAGGTTATGTAAGCGTACGTATATGATAAACAGCTGATTTCTAATTAAATGTACAAAACACCAAACTGAAGCCATCATTTTTATAGAGTAACCTCCTTTTTTACATTTGTTAACATTCGAGTACAAGGGATTTTTTTTTTTTTTTTTAAATACTACTTCCGCAGTAGAGTACAAGCCCTGTGTCGCGGGGGACTTTACAAACATACAAGTCACGGACACAAAGTACACCCAGACTCGGAACAACAATTTGTGGATCACACAAAGTGTTGCCCGTGTGGGAATCGAACCCACGACCTCTTGCGTAGCAGTGGGACACACTCCCACCGCGCCACAGAGGCAGTCGAAAAGAGTTGTATTTCAATGTTTACATCTATACTAATATTATAAAGCTAAGGAGTTTGTTTGTTTGGTTGAATGCGATAATCTCAGAAAGTAGGTCCTGGTTCGAAGGAAAATTATTTTAGTGTTAGATAGCCCATCTATGGAATGCTATAAGCTATGGTATGTTAAGTTTTAAAAAAATCAAGTTAAGTTAGTTGTGTATTCAAACATTTCCATTTATTCGTGTATTGTTTCTAAAATTGGTCTAAAAATTTTTTATTTGTGTAAGGGAAGGAGCGAGTCAAAACCAGCACAAGTACTGTAATATCATGAAATTATTAAAATTGTTTTAGAAACAAATAAACATATTTTTATGTAACATCACACTACGACCAAAAGGAGCGGAGGATCCTCCCTTTGTGTTGGAGGGACTTAACACCTTGCCCTCCACAGACCTATTAGATATTTGTTCAAAATTGATATTAAAAAGTTATTAAGTAAAGAGGCCACGGGTTTTTCGTTGCTCTAGATTGCAGAAGTACGTAAAGGATCTCCATCCGGTGAGCCGAGGAGGACGTACACTTTTGATTTGATCCCATTTTTATAGTAGGAAAAATCTAAACATTTTACTAAAAATCTCCCGCTCTTGGTTTCATTAGTTTACACCAAATAACTTCGTAGTATAATTTTTTGAAAAAGAGTTTACAAATTAACCCTTCATCACCTACCACTTGCTATTGCAACACAACCATTTACCACACATCTGAGAGACCCCGGAGTAAAATCGATATTTCTTTGTCAGGTTGAGGGCCTAAACCTCACAATAAAGAATGATTTTACTCCATTATGAAATCATATTATACTACGAATCTTAATCGCGTGAATAATTTAAGGAAAATACCTTGTTTATTGCCCGACGTTTCGACCGTATTGCAACGGCCGTGGCCATGGGTACTCCAGTAAAATAGTCTGTAGGTGGTTAAGGTCATAAGTCCTAAAACAAGTGTTAGGTGATTAAGGGTAAATTTATTAAATACTAGCTGATCCATGCAACTTCGTCTGCGTAAATTTTCCACGTTTTTGCAACATATTTCATTGCTACTCCGCTCCTATTGGCCGTAGCGTGATGTTATATTGCCTATAGCCTTCCTCGATTAATGGGCTATCCAACATTAAATAGAGATTTTTTTTTAATTCTGTCCAGTAGTTCCTGAGATTATAGCGTTCAAACAAACAAATAAACTCTTCAGCTTCATAATAGGTTTTCCAAAACTGATGTTACAAAGTTATTTTGTGTTATGTAAAGAAGTCACGAGTGGAAGGTTATTAGTATAATAAAAATCATCCTTTATATGTAATTACCTATATAATCCTATGCGAGTATCACAAAAGGAAAACATTACGACACACTATTCTCTATTTCAATTTAGTTATTACCTAAAGCTTAAAGGTTTGACCGTATGGAAACCTACATCTATTTTCACACGAATTTCGAGCAAGCTATTCGTTGGTTATCGACTCCTGATATTTGAAATTTATTGCCATCGGCGTCGGCATGCCGTTTGAAATCGAATTATATTCCCAATGCTGAGTGGAAAGGGACCGACAAATTCAGTTACCTGAAAAATTATTTTGATGTACATAGGTAAGTTTCGGTGAAGTACTGTTATAGAAAGGAAGTGAAATGAAATTCTAGAATTGCCTACAGAAATTCCTTTAATTTTATAATACTAGCAACGTCGGTCGCACATTACCATCAATCTTGTTAACTCATCCAGGTAAACTAGAAGCTTGTGTTAGAAGTGGGTTCACGTCAATAGGTGGGATTCGAACACGCGGCCTCTCGATAGCGAATCCGATGCCTTAGCTATTATGTTATCGCCCGCCGCCCGCCACACCACACGATGTACACTAAAATGAGTTCTGTGCCTGAAAAGAAAAAAACGGAACCCTTTTAAGATTACTCTGTGTTTCTGTCTGTCTACTGAATCTACTGGACCGATTAAGCTCAAATTTGGTACGCATATGTATTTCTGTGACCCAAACACAGACGCGTAATGGAATTTAAGAGCCACTTTAAAAAACTAGAAAATTTAAAAAAATACTGCGCAAACTGTATTGTGTAATATATCAAATAAAAGGGCTTGCTGTGAGCATGTCAAATATATAAAAGATATAAAAATATATATAGATTTCCCTAAAAATACAAAGGATAGTTTTTAACCTAATAATTGCAGAAAAATAAAAAGAAACTGAATTTTTAACATATTTTGGAAATATGGGGCAAATAAAGAAATAGCAAAAAACTTTTGAAAACAAATACAATGAAAGGAAAGGAAAAAATGAAAGGGTTTGGTGTAAAGACTCAAATAAATATGTCTTATAGTACTGAGCTTACAATTTTGAAAGAAAGTAGGTAGTGTAAAGCCTAGCCTGTTGGGTTTTGGTCTAGCTAAAGGTTAGTGTCAAAGTCAAAGTCAAAGTCAAATATCTTTATTTCGTAAAATCAGGTTAATGATTATTTGAAAACGTCAAATTAAAACATACTAAAAATTTTATAAAATTATGAATGTTTGAAAAAAAAAAAACAAAATGAGGTTAGGTGGCAGTTCCAAGTGTAAAGCTCATGAGAAGAAGCTGCCAAGAAACTCATGTGCCACTCTTTTAAAATCATCAAGTTTTTCTTTACAAAAATAAATTTTACTGAATGAACCATTGTGTTTGGTGAGTGTAATCGTTTATAAAATAAGGATAACTAAATAATAATACTATTTGTAACTCTAAAATGAGTATATATAAACGTATTCAGCAAACACAATACTTCACTTCTTACAAAGTAAATATGTATATATACATATAATCTTAAAGTACATTTTAATAGCCTGTGAGAGAAAGCAGTTCAATCCCAAGCGTTTTTGTCTTCCATATAATCAATTATTGAGTAGTAACTTTTCATACATAATTTTTTCTTAATGGTACACTTAAATTTATTACGACTCAATTTTTGAATATCGCTAGGGATTTTATTGTAGAAACGTATACATTGGCCCCGAAATGATTTGTTTACTTTTTGTAACCTTGACGCTGGTACAACAAGTTTATGTTTGTTCCGCGTGTTAATATTATGTATATCACATTTCTTACAGAAACTATCAATATTTTTGTGAACATATATAAGGTTTTCATAGATATACTGACATGCAACAGTCATGATATTGATTTCCTTAAATTTCTCTCTAAGTGAGTGTCTACTACTAAGATCGTAAATTGATCGAACAGCCCTCTTCTGCAGAACAAAAATGGTTTGAATGTCGGCACAGTAGAATACCGTACGACATTAAACTATGAAAGTAATTAAAATAAACTAATCGCGCTGTTTCAACGTCTGTTAGCTGACGAATTTTTCTAACTGCGTACGCTGCAGAACTGAGTCTATTAGACAATTCATTTATATGTGGGCCCCACTGAAGCTTAGAATCTAGAGTAATTCCTAAAAACTTTGTGGTCTCTACAGGGTTCAACTCATCTTCTTTTATTTTTATAGTGGTTTTTACTGGTTTCACGTTAGGTGTTATAAATCGAATACATTTAGTCTTGCCCTCGTTTAAGAGTAAATTGTTAACATCAAACCAGTTAACCACTTTTGAGATAGCCATATTTACATCTTCAAAGTCTTTTTGCTGGCGTTTTAATTTAAATAAGAGTGATGTATCATCTGCAAACAGGACTATCTCATGATTATTATTTACTAAATATGGTAAGTCGTTTATGTAAATTAAAAACAACAACGGCCCGAGAATAGAACCCTGTGGGACTCCCATTTTGACCACAGACCCCGGGGAGCGTTTACCATTAACATCAACTTTCTGAATCCTGTTACTCAGATAGGACGTAAGAAGATTCAGAGCTGTGTTTTTAATACCATAATGTTGCAATTTCCTGATTAATGTTTCATGCAGAACACAGTCAAATGCCTTAGATAAATCACAGAAGACGCCTAAAGCATCTTGCGATTCCTCCCAGGCGTCAAAAATATGTTTTAAAAGCTCCACACCAGCATCGGTTGTAGAGCGACCCCTAGTGAAACCAAATTGTTTAAAGTGTAATAATTTATTTTTGTAAAAGAAGTTCTGCATCTGATCATATATTATTTTTTCAAAGATTTTACTAAATGTTGGTAGTACTGATATGGGTCTAAAATTAGTGGGGTCAGACATACTACCCGATTTATACAATGGTATTACTTTACTATATTTCATTAAATCAGGAAATACACCACAATCTATACATTTATTAAATATAAAAGCCAAGTCCTGCGCGATAAAAGAAATTATAGACTTAGTAATCACAACTGAGTTACTCCAGAGGTCGGTAGTCTTCTTAACATTAATAGAATTAAAAGCTTTTATGACATCTATATGTGTAACATAATCAAATTGAAAAGTGATGTCACATTTATTAACATTTTTAATCAAGATAGACTCAGCAACAATAGGTGAGGAATTTAATGACTTTGTAGTGGAGACTGGAATGTCAGTAAAGAATTTTTCAAATGCAGTGGCTACTTCTATGTCCGATGTGATGGTTTTACTATCTATTTTAAGACAGTAATCATTATTCTGACTTCTGACTCTTCCAGTCTCACTATTTATAATATCCCAAGTCATTTTAATTCTATTATCACTGTTTTTAATTTGTGAACTAAGGTAGCAAGCTTTTGCTGTTTTGCAAGTCTGCCTAAATGTTTTAGCATAATTTCTTACATAAGCTTGAAATCTTTCACAACAGTTATACTTTCGTTCATCATACAGCTCATATAATCTTTTTCTACTTTTATGTAGGCCGACAGTAGCCCACTCACTAAAAGTTGCATTCCCCTTAACCATAATCGTTTTGGGAGTGAAAACCGAATCGAAATTATGACAAAATTTATTAAAGAATGTTTTATATAAAATGTTAGGATCACTGTCCTCATTCAACAGTGGAGGTTTACAAATGAGGCGGCTTTTGAAACTCTCAAATCGACTGACAGTTTTAGGGATAACAGTTATACATTTTTTAGTTACTTTTCTACTTTTAATATCAAAAGAAATAAGTTGACCACAGTGGTCAGAATCCATTTGATTAATTACTCTCTTGTTATCTACAATAATATCTGTGAATATATTATCTAAACATGTGGCTGTAGTGGCAGTTATGCGGGTAGGCTCTAAAAATAAATTACACAGATTAAATGATTTGAATAGAGCTAAAATCCTCATACTTGAAGTAGTATTCTCTAATAAATTAACATTAAAGTCGCCACATATTATTACATTTTTATTAAGGTTTGTTACCTTATGCAAGACTTCATCCATAACATCTTCAAAAATATGATATTGTGCTGAAGGTGGTCTGTACACAGTCAATACAATAAACCGCTTCAACTCTACACAGGCTATTTCTATGCTACGTTCAACAGAGAAGTTAACAATATCACGGCGTTCTTTGAATTTAAGATTTTTATTTATTAATATTAGTGAACCACCATGTATAGCCAGTTCCCTGCTAAACGAGCTGCCTACCTGGTGATTGTTGAAATTAAACATGAACTGATCGCTCTTTAGCCAGTGTTCAGTAATACATAAAATATCAATAGCTTCAGCATTCATGAACAATTCCAATTCCAAGTCTTTTCCTATCATTCCTCTGATATTCTGATGCACCAGGTTAATTTTATTAATGTAACTATTGTTCTGTTTTGACATAACAGAATAATTTTCAAGTGGTAGTGCACAAGTATGTGTGCAAGAGGTACTCTCTATTGTCTTAAAATTTAATTTAAATTATTCGGTATGTCAATATTATAATTATTATTAATACATAAATTATCATTATTAATGTCAGGTGCTTTAGCCAAATTGTTGGCTAAGTTAAAATTAATGTCATAATTTTGTTGCTCAATAGAAGCAACTTGAGTAGCCAAATTCTTGGCTGAAGTATTAATATAAAAAGATAGCGAAACAGCTATCTGTCTTTTACAACTACTTTTAAGATAATATCTATCTTTTGTCAAATAAAAATATTTACTAACAAGTTTGTTAGTGTCAATAAAATGAAATTTATTATAAAAAGGTCCATTAATTTGGCATGTCAGTTGATGCATAAGGTTATTCAAATTATATCTAATAGAATTTTCTTCCTGTGATAATCCATTACTCAGGGGAAATGAAAACATAACAATTTTTTTTACATTTAAATTGGACAACTCCTCAAAATAATTTAAAAACCTATTTTTGTTTACATTTCCCCTATCACCGACAAAAATAATTATAGTGCTGTCCTGACTAAAATTAGATCTTAAAATATTTTCCATGATATTACTATAGGACAAAGCAGGCGTGCAATTATTGATGATTCTAGTTTGTCCCGTACTCAACTTTGACATTAGGGATCCAATGCCCTTACCAATTTCATCACTATACATTATAATAGTACTTAATTTAAAAGAACTGCTAGTTTGTGCTAAGTTATTATGGAGTGCTGGCAGTGGAGAGGGATCAAGTGCTAGCGATTGGCAATCTAGTGATAATCTACAAATTGGACTATGCCTACTTGTTAAAGGAGTTGATTGCTCATTGTTGCAGTTGCAAGAGTTGACCAGCTTACCTATAGCCAACACCTGCTCCCTGCTCTGTTTTGCAGTTACTTCATATTTCATTGTTAGAGTCTGTAATGATTCATGGAGGCGGTCAATCTCTAATTGCATAGCCCGTGTATCCTCAACATACTGCGATGAGACATTGTCCAGCTCCAGTGAATACATTTGAACCTGATCGATTAGTTGCAATCTCTGTCTATTTAATGCCATGCTATCAATAAAGAATTTGTGTTTACTAATTAATTTTTTTGTTTTTGTAATATATTTCTTAATTTTTATATACTTTTTAAGCTTATTTCTGCTGCATTTAATAACCTTGACAGATTTATTAGACTTTTTAAATTGCACGGGCCCATCCTCTCCGGTAAGATCGATAATAACTGAGGAATGTAAGTTACCAACTGCAGCATCATTTATGACCGGGCCAACCAATTCACTGAACAAGCTATTGTTACACTTTACAATATGATTATGTTTATCTGACTCAAGTTCTGATATTTTGTTGTGCGCTTGAAGTAGTTGTCGTTTCAAGGAGGTTATGTGGTTAAGAGTCAGTGTGTATTCATCCATACAAGCATCAAAGCTGTCTACTGTGCGTTGGAGTTGTCTACTTGTCGTACCTCCTTATTCATTATAAATAATAATAATAATCCTTTATTAAACTTATCAAACATAGTAGTACAATTTGATTGCAATCATATTTATAGTGTTAGGTTATAGGTACAAAGATTACATTAAAATGTTGGGTGAAGTGCTGTAGTAGTTCCTAGCTGGGTTAAATAATCAACCTGTATTTGAAGAGTACAGTGACGATACCCATTAGAGGTTGATTTTATAAAAAATCCATAGTATAAAGTTATGCACTAGGGTGTTAGTACATAATTTAAAATAAAAAAGAAATAAATCAGCAGACGTTTTAAGAGCATTTGAATGTGTTGTCGTTGTTTTTCATTACCTTTTTAAATCAGAATAGAAGAAGATAAAACATTCGCTAGTTAAAATGCTCCTAAAACGTCTGATCATTTATTCACTTATTCTGAATAAGCCTGACTGCTAAGAAGGGGTTTGATTCACTTCTAGCATAAAACTAATGACATTATTAACCAAGTAATATTATGGCTTCAGTCAAATAACCTTAAAATCAATGTTAATAAGACAAATTATATACATTTTAAAAATAACAATATTATGACATGTAAATTAAATATTAATTATGAAAATGAAACTATTCATGAAAAATCAGAGACTAACTTTTTAGGAATTTTATTGGATAATAATTGCAATTGGGAAGCACACTTAAAGAAAGTGTGCGACAAACTTAACAGATTTGTCTATGTATTATACAGGCTTAGAAAAACAGCGGATCAAAAAACTCTCTTAGCTGCGTATTATGGCTATGTAGCGTCAGTGCTTAAATACGGTCTAATAATATGGGGAAACTCAACCGATATAAACAAGGTATTTTTGGTGCAAAAAAATGTTTACGTGCAATGGTTGGCATACCTCCATATCAATCTTACAAACCAGTTTTTAAACAATTAGATATCCTGACTCTTCCTTGCATGTTTATTCTGGATTTGTGTAATCTTGTTAAACAGAATCCAGATTTATTTAAAAAAGCCTCAGACCTATTTCCTAGAAATACTAGAAATTGTACAAGACTAGTTTTGGACAAAGTACCTAAAACAACTTTATTTTAAAAAAATGCTATTCTATGTGTGTAAAAGTATACAACGCCATTCCAAGTGAAATTAAAGACTTACCCCTAACGAAATTTAATAAGGAAATGCGTAAATGGCTTTTAAATAAAACTTCTATAGTTACGGAACTTTTTGTCCACAAAAATAAAGTAATATAAATGGTCCATGGTGTTATATGCATAGGTATTAATTCTGTTATTGACATGATTTTGTACTTAATAATTTTATATAATTTGATTATTGTTAAACTAATTTATTTTTATTATTATCTAATTTTAATCTTATATAATCTACCATATGGCATTGATTAATATTATGATATCAGTAAAAATAAATATTCACTTTCTAGTTAACTTTTGTCACGTCAAATTATGACAAAGTGTTTATGGTTCTGGAAATTCATTAAAATTATCTTGTATGTTACCACACTTTATGACATATAAAGATTCTATGCTATTCTTAAAAAAATATATATTTGATGATTACGATTGTTTATTCTGTGTCTAGGTAATCAAAGATCTTGAAAATCGATGAATGTTTTATAAATAGTGTAACTACGCGTCGGTTTGTATTATATTAATATATATAATGTTGTTATTTTGAATTATATAATTATGTTTACGAGTATCAGTTGTCTGGTTGCAATAGTAGACGCTCTCTAGTTTGGAATCAAATGGTCTTGTGTGAATTGTCTTATATTAAATAAAACGTTCATTAATGTTTCGTTACAGAGATCTCGTTAAAAACAAAAATATGTAAATATGTCACGTTGGATAAAGGTTACGCTATTATCAAAGTTCGATCAAAAAGAAATAAAGTTTTTTCGAAGATCTAAAAATCGTATATAACTTCTACCATACATGACGTATTTCAATTATTTTTTAACGATTTGTACTAGCAATTTGGGTCTTTACCGTGTATTTACACATCTACAAGTTTGTACGGAGGGAATCCTCAGTGCGGGAGTCCCACTCGCACTTGCCCGGCTTTTTTAACATAACTACGTTGTGCATCACCGTGGTTTAAATAAAACCATGAAAGTCTAAAATGATTAATTTCAGTTTTTTAAGAATGTTGTTAGTAGTAGTAAAAATAAATATAAGCTTTAATAGATAAAAACAATGACCGAAAATAAGGAAGGTCCATGTGGAGAGATCCAAGGAGCAATGTGGAAAAATGTAGCTATTCTACCTACATCATTTAAATGTATGAAACGGATTCAGGTTAGGCTGAGC
Organism: Herminia tarsipennalis; assembly: GCA_945859575.2. Lineage (NCBI taxonomy): Eukaryota > Metazoa > Arthropoda > Insecta > Lepidoptera > Erebidae > Herminia > Herminia tarsipennalis. Next base: position 21,271,306 of record OX243834.2, on the reverse strand, counting down.
TTGGCCGAGATCATGGGCGCCGCCAGTAGCTGTTTCAGAGGGGTGCAACTGCATCTACATACTATAGGTAGGTACTACATAAAAAGCAATATCTCATTAAAAATACCGTAAGAACGGCATTTTTATATTACTAATTTAACTAGGTATTAGTTTTTAATTAATTTTGCACTAAAATAGGAAATAAATGGCAAACAGTTTTATTTATTCGACACACCTTATAATTTATTTTAATAATAATAATTTATTTTATTTTTTTCTCTCACAATGTCTTTAGGATAAAATTATACAGTATCACATTCTTTAATATAATTGTAACAGAAATTGTGAGAGACTGGTGCCTGTGGTAGGTTAAGAATAACCTGTATTACAGGTCACCAGTGCTCCACCCGCGGATACAATAATGGTTGTATGGAGGACCGTGTAATTTTAAAATTTAACAATGGGGGAAACAAACATACAATAAAGAAAAGATCAAAGGTTAGAAAATTCAAACGAATACATTATGGTTATGGTTACGACTTTAGCGGTGCTTGCAGCAGTGAGGATGTGAGTGTAGTGAGTGAAAGTAATGTATGTGATGAAAGTTTGAGTGTGTGAAAGATGGGGATGGAAAATAATGACGATGTGCGAATATAGTTGGTGACAAAGTGTGAATATTCATAATTAGTAGGTAAATATAATATTGTTACTTTAAGTTAAAGTTAAGTTTAGTGAGGAACAGTTAGCAGAGATTCAGTGGCATGATAACTTAGGGTTTTTAGATACTTTTTTAAAGTAAAACAACAGCTCGGACTAGTTATAAATATTAAGTGTGCTATTTAGATTATTGTAGAGATACTGACCTAGAAAGCAGAAAAACTTGTGGGAGAGAGCAGTTCTATATCTACGCGTCGGACAGACCTTGCCCTTACGACGCCTATTTGCAGTTAGGTTAGCATCATACTGTAAGAGGGAATGCTGTTTCAATACAGTACGTAGAATAAAGATTTGCCTGACTGTGAGCAGATCCCATTTTTTATAAAGTTCGGTGGTAGGGTGTCGGAAAGGAAGTCCCGCACTGACTTTAAGAACAGCACGCTGCGCTCTCTCAACCTCAATAATATAGGTCTTAGCGGCACCACCCCACGATGTGATGCAATACTCAATAAGGGATTGGCAAAGTGCGTGGTAGATCATTTTAATGGTTTTTTGGTCTGCAGAGTGTCTTAAATTCTTAAATATAAATATAAGTTTACGGAGTCTGGGTACAAGAGCCTCGATGTGTGGTTTAAAGGTTAGGTGTTGATCAATAATAACCCCGAGGTACTTGATATTTTCAACTCTATCAAGTGCGGGACAAGTACAATTGGTCAAGGTGTTACAAACATGTGCAGTGATGGTTAAAGCGGGAGATGGAAGTAGGTTAGCTTTATTTGCAAAGGTGATGTATTTTGTTTTAGACACATTTAATGTCAGGACGTTACTTTGAAGCCAGGAATTTACTTTATTAAGGCCCAATTGAGCTACCTGAAAAACAGTCTCCCAACTCTCTCCACTAAAGAAAAGAGCCGTATCGTCAGCGAAGGTGATTGTTTTCCCATTCCGGAGTGAGAGCTGGCAAAGTTCGTTGATGTAAACTAAAAAGAGTGTTGGGCCAATTATACTGCCTTGCGGTACACCAACGTCAATAGAAAGCTCATTGCTAAATCTATTTTCTATCTTCACAAGCTGTTTTCTACGAATAAGATAGTCTTCCATCAGTCTAAGAGGAATACCTCTTATGCCAAGACGCTCCAACTTCTGAATAAGGATGGGGACAGAGACTGTGTCAAACGCCTTCGCAAGGTCGAGAAATATCGTTAGACATTTGCTTTTATTATCCAGGTTGACTACTATAGAGTTTACAAGCTCGTGAACCGCGTCGTTAGTGCATTTGCCAGACCTAAAGCCAAACTGTACAGGAGAGAGGAGTTTATTAATTTCCAAGTATTTTACGAGGCGCTGATTTATTAGGCGTTCCAAGATCTTGGACAGCGCAGGTAGAATAGAGATGGGCCGGTAATTATTTACACAGTGTTTATCCCCGGCCTTGTGGATAGGTTTAATAATTGCTGTTTTGAAGGCCTTCGGAAAAACACCTTTAGAGATCGCTAGGTTACAGATATGGGTGATAGGTTTAACGAGTAAATCAGCATATCTCTTGATAATTTTGCTACTGATTTGGTCGATTCCAACTGCACAGTTATCCTTTAGGTTGTTAATGAGGACGGATATTTCCTCTTCATCAGTAGGAGAGAGGAAGAACGAGTTGAGAGCAGTAGTGCTGGGCTTATCGTTAATATCAGTGGACGATGATGTTGTAGGGGATATATTTATAGCTAAGTTTGCTCCCACATTAGCAAAAAAAGTGTTAATAGAGTTGATATCCTTGGTAGGGTTGTCGGTTGTCAAGAGGGAAGAAGAGAAGTCTGATATCATATTACAGCCGCTAATACCCCTTATTACTTTCCATAACAGTTTGTTGTTACCCTTGGCCTTGGCAAGTTCCTGTTTTTCGTAGTTTTTTTTCACTTTTTTTCGGTAACGTTTGTATGTGAATTTAATGTTCTCGTTTTCGGGATTTCTTTTTACTTTCTTGTGTAAATTGTCTCGGTTTCGCATGCAACGCAAAAGTCCTGTAGTTATCCAAGGTTTAGAAATTAATTTTCTTTTACATGTTTGCACGAGTCTTGTGTTAGTTTTAATGGCTGACGATAAGTAAGTAACCAAAAGTTCAGTTGCAGTGTTTGGATCATAACATTTAAGGATAGGGCCTACGTTTAAGTTTTGAATGGTGTTGTCTAGCTTTTCTAAGTTTAGTGAAGAGTATGTCTTATTAATATATGTGGAAAGCGATTTGGGTCTAAAGCTTTATCATGGTTGGTGATAGATGTTTGAAATAAAAAACAAGTGGCATCCATACTTGTTTTAAGCATCATGTGGTCAAGACAAGTAAGTCCACGTGTGGGTAAAGTATGTCTCGGGAGTATGCTGTGGCTTGCTAAGACTGTCAGATAATCATACGATCTTTTGTCAGGACTGTTTGAGACTATGTTAATATTTATGTCACCACAAAGAATAATATTTTTAAAACTCTTTAGGCTTGTGAGAAGTGAGTCTAGTGAATCAATAAATCTAGAAACATTAGTATAGCTAGGAGGGCGATAAATTCCAAGAATACACGAGTTATTATTTAACTTAAGTAGCAGACAGTTTGCGTCATCAAGCATGGGTTCCTCGCAGATTGCATTGAGGTGTTTATTATAATAAATGACGACTCCTTCGTTTTGGGTTTTATGCATTGTTGTTGTTATATGATTGTAGTTTTCGAGGGATGGTATGACTTTTGCCGATGACAACCAGCACTCTGAAAGAACTAATACATCCCAGGATATACTGCTCCTTCGAAGCAAAGTGGCAAAATTAGGCATGTTACAAGTAATGCTTCGAATATTTTGGGAGTGAATATTAATATAGTTAGTATTATGAATATATTTTTTTGCATCTTCTATGTCACAGGTGATCGTTGTAGCTACTTGCATTGAGTCCAGATTTAAGTTCGAGATATCAATATTTTTGTTCATGCTATTTATTTATTAATGAGCGATATTATTACAAATGTCACGTATAATGCGTGACATAGATTTATTTTAGAAGAACTATTTATCTGGAGCAAAGTAGAATTAATTACGAAATTTTGACATAGGGGAGCTATTCGCATAAATAATGTGTGTTTGGCACCGTCAGACGTTTGTGTGTGATGAATTTTGTCTGTAATCGTAATGTGAGTGAGCGATGCGCAATACCATTGTAACCAATATAAAACAATCAGAAAACGTTTAAAATATGAGATATTAAACATAGACACATGCAAATTAACAACACAAAAAAATAGTAAAAAAAATAATAAACAAAAGGTGCAATTGTGTACTACTGCTAGTCACAGAGTAATTTTATAGATATCTGATTCTTCAACAATACGAACTGGTGGGGAGTTTTCGTCTTTCTTGATGTAAACTTTCCCGTGTGAAGTCCATGTTGCATTAATCTTTTTATTTTTAGCGCTTTCGCGAGCTAAGTAGAAGAGTCTTCTCGTTTTGTTGGTTAGATACTCTGAGACATATACAGTCGCCGGCGGGCCAGACAATTTCATGTCAACAGTTTTGAATGCTTGTTCTTTATTTTCACGCCTTTTTTTATTAAATCGCTTAAACTTTGCTATCATTGATTCTTTTCTAAGCGTTGTTGTGAAATCAACGATTACTGCATCAGACTTAGAACGGAATACGTCTTTTATTTCTGATTGGTGAATTGGCATTTCGGGGTCAAGGGTCGTGCCAAGGTGATGGATTATATTGATAAGAGTATTTTTGTTTTCGGTATGCTGTTTCGGTAAATTACGGATTTCAATTGCGGTTGCTCGCCCGCTCTTTTCCATTTGTTCTAGCCTAGTTTTAAGGGTAATCACGCGGTTTTTGAATTCCTGGTTTTCTTGTTCTAACAGGTTTAATTTTGTTAATAAATTGTCATGTTTAATAGTTAGTGATTCAACCGATTTTTGGATATCCTGATTTTGTGAAACTACGGTAGCTAATGTGTTGTTTAGCACATCGAACTTAAGTTCTTGCTGAGCCGTTAGATAATCGAGCATATCCTTTATACCTGAAGACGGTCCGGCTTGGTCCGTAGATCCATCAAAGCAGCGTTTTTGGCGTTTTGTTATATTAAAGTAGTTATCAACAACTTCTGAGGATTTAGACTTATTTAGAGCGGAATCCGAGTTGTAATGAATAGTAGATGATGGGGTATTAAGTTGAGGAATAGAGACAGGATTAGAATCTTCGCCCGACATTATTTTGTATTGTTGCTGTCAATGTTCCCTTGTAGAGAAATGTAAACAGTAAAGTACTAGGCTAACAGCTTGGTCAAGTTGTGCAGTCGCTTTATATTGTCCGGCGCACGCGCAGGGGTCAACCTTATCTGGACAAGATCGACAGATTGGTACAAAGTCGCTTTCCGGCCAGTTTAACTAGATCTCCAGCTATCCTTTTTTTACCGCATAGCTTCGTCACTTTTTGCACTTGGGGGCGTTTTGCTTAGTTAGTGGTTGGGGTTAAGATTCATTAATGCTTCCGTGCGGGTTGTGAATGATTGTACACGCAGGGCGTGTCAGTATTGTAGTAGTAGGGTGGTCAAAAACTCACGCGCTGCAGATTGTTGTTAGTGTGTGTTTGCTTCGTTGCGCCTGTCGAGTTCTTGCAATTTATGAAGTCATGGTACTTGGCTCGATTATTTTTTAGTTAATTTATTCATTAATTTTAAAATTAAATTGAAATACGGTAACTTATAAGACGTCTGCACTAACTCAGAGATCCGAGGGGAGAGGAACCTTGCTGCCGGCGTGGCGACCATGGCATGGATTATTTTATTTTGTACAAAAAAGCGTAATTGTAAGGATACTTTATACTGTAAAAACGATATCGAGATGAGCAAACAGTTATGTAACCCTAAAGCAACTGCTTATATACGTTGAGGAAAACCCAATCGCAATAGGTAGTCAGTTTGAATCCATAAATCTCCGGGGCAAAGTTTTTTATGTCCCGAAGCGATAAGTAGGTCCGTCCCAGGGGCACACTTTAGCAAAAATGTCTATAGATCGTCTTTGAAAACGGTTTCGACTTACAATTTGGTTATATGACCTTATTTTTGAAGTTTTTTATTTGTGTGGTTACTTTAATGTCCTCAAGTGGTTAAAACTCATAAAGAGAAAAATGAGACATTTTGTTTTGTAAAATCTGTTAGGTATAGACTTTTTCTGAACATTTTTAACTGTGTATTTATCATAAATGTAACAAAAGCATGTGTTTTGTTATTACAACACTTCATTAATTTTAAAATCATGTCTTTACTACGAGATAACCTTCTCGTTGAAGACATGATTTCTAAATTAATTATATTTTAGAAATATACGGTATATTTCTAAAATATAATTAATTTTGAAATCATGTGTAGATATTTATTATCGTACACGAGAATACGTAATTAAATATCTCATCGGTAAAATTATTCTAAATCCAAAAGGTTTCCTACGTGTAAACGTTCACAGTTCAGATGACAGAATAATACGTAGATACACCGTTCAGATGGCAGAAGGCATATTATATAAAAATCTACCCAGATAATAATAACAGCAATTTTCAGGTAGTTGTTGATACTAGACTAATTTCGTCAGACCTCTCGGAAACCTGATAAATAATAGCTTTTCAAAAATTTATCACCTGACAGGCTTTTGGGGTATAATATTAATAACATGCGAGGGCATGGCATATTTCCAGCCAATTAAGAGCACAGACTGTAGTAAAATCAATGTGGAAGCTAAAATTTCTGTCGAACTTTAAAACCCAGATTAGCGTTTTTTTTTTCTACGCGTATTCGGTCGTTTCGGCAAACGCGCTTACGCGCGCTTCATTTCGCGCTTCAAAACTCGGACTCGCGTACATGAGTATTTTCCAGCGTGTTCGCTCAAGCCGGTAGTGGCGAGTCAGTATCGAGCTTATAAGCATGTCAATGATCGTACTATACTAAAGCCGAAATTGATTACAACCATTTATCATTAATACTTGTTGTACGCTTCAACCGTACGCCGCACGTTATATTGCGCTATCATCAAAATCGCCACATTCATTTGCAACCATTTTATTGTTAATCAGTGAACATCAAACAATCGTACCGCGTACATGTCACTCATCTATGTTAGTTTCGTATCTAAAAAACTATCAGTGTTTATCAATAAACTAGCTGTGCCCCGCGGTGTAACTCGCGGTTTATTAGCCTATGTGTTAATCCAGAGTGTCAGCTAACTACATACCAAATTTCATTAAAATCGCTCAAGCCGGTTGGACGTGAAGAAGTAACAAACATACACACTCACACACTCACAAACTTTCGCCTTTATAATATTAGTGTCAATAAATATCAATCTATTATTCCCAAAGCTGTGCAGTTAACAGACCGTACATCTTTTATGGTCCTTCGAATTTTTGCAATCAGTGACTATTAGTGTGTATCAGTGACTATCAATAATCATAACAAGTGACATTATCTAGCTCGAACACTGTGTGCAGTGCTACTAGCAAGACAGAAGCACTAACAAGGGAGTTGCTATAAACCAAGTAAGATCGTTTCAATTTATCACTAAGTCAACATGGAAAACATCCTTGCAAACCAGACCGAGCTTTTCAAGGCCATACAACAGTTATTGGCCAATATCAAAAAGGATAGCTCTAGTTGTAAGTTTGGTTATTATTTTAAACAGCGTTTAGAAATATTAGAAACCTATGGCGTTGATTTATGGCTTTGTACGGAGGAAACCAGGTCTCGCCCATACTTTTTGGACAAGGAATATGAGCACACAGCAAGGCATCATTATTCAGCAACAAGAAACAATGAAGCCAAGGCAGTATGATGTCACAGATCAGGAGGAAGAGTCTCAGCAGAGAAAAAATAAGCAACCAGGTGCGAGTACGTTTATTTAAAAAACGCAAAATGATCAACCATCATCTCCAACTCAGACTTCAACAGAAACGTCGAGCAAGGCGGACATCTCCGGACATGCTAAGAAAGCAATCTAGCAACTTAAAAGCCTTCAAAAGAACCGTAGCCAATATACGATTGGATGAAATTGAGGAAAAATGGGATTTGGAACATACTCTGAAAATTTTGCAGTTGAGATGGTCGATAATCGACAAGTTGCACTGAGAATTAGATGGAGAGTTGGTACTATTGGATGAACAGTACGAGCAAACATTCTTTATTCAAGAAAAAATATACAATAAGTTGAGAAAGGATATAAACAGCAAGTTAGGGTCTGTTGTTCACAAAATTAAATCAACTCCAAAAATGGAGATCCCTGTCTTCAGTAGATCTTATCAACAGAGGATAAGTTTCAAGGATTTATTCACTGAAACTTTTCATAACAACAGTTCTCTCTCAAACGCTCAGAAAATGCAGCACCTTAAGAACAAACTGATAGGAGTTTAATTCAACACCTCAAAATATCATCAAACAACTATATTCCTAGTTGGGCTATTTTAAACCACAGCTACAACAATATAAAATTGAATTGTAGGGCTCATTTAGATTCTTTACTCAACATTCCTACGGCGCAGTGTGCCAATGTTAATCATATCAAACGACTACATGACACAACAATTGAGACTTTGGAAGCCATCAAGAATTTGGGGGTGGACGTAAGCTCCTGGGACCTTATACTTGAAGACCTTTCAACTCCAAAGTTGGATTTGAACACATAATCGTACAACTATTCCGCATCAATCAAGGATTCTAGGGCTATACCGAAAATACAAGATTTTATAATTTTTAAAGAAGAAATTCACGAGTATGGAGTCGTCACGCAGAAAACAAGAAAATCATTCACATAAATCAAACAACCCTAGTAACAATAAGCAATTATCATATAAGGCTAAACAATCTAGGCATTTGCAACAATTATTTACGGCACGTGGAGAAGTTATTTCGCAATCGTCAAACAACAGAAATGCCTACTCAATCAAAAATTATAAGTGTGCCATTTGCAAGAAAAATGGCCACGGCGTGTTTCAATGTCATCGATTCTTAGAAATGACACCACAAACTAGACGCAAAACTTTGTCGAAGTTAGATGTATGCAAAATTGTCTTTATTCTCATAACGGTAACGTATGCATTTCATGCCGCGAATGCAAGGGAAATCACACAGCATTTGCGCAATCAAGCAACAATTCAATTGTAAACACAGCAAGGGCAACGGAAAACACAACACGGGCTTTGAAAACCGAAACGCCGCTGCCTGCACGAGGCAACTCACACGTGTCATTGAAACACAATATTTTGGATATACTATTGCCTACAGCAATGATTAAGGTACAAACAGGCGATGGATTATTCAAGACTTTACGAGCGCTTTTAGATCAGGGTTCACAAACATCTCTTTTAAGTAAAAACGCAGCTCAAATAACTTCTGGGCTTCTCTGGGCCTCGTAAAAGATGCCTGGGTGTTATCTTTATGTGGGGAGTTGGTGAAAAGGAAACCAACTGTAAAGGCGTTATGACAATCAATTGTGCGTCTACCACCGGTAACATTGAGTTTGATTCTGACGTCTACATAATGAACAGATTTGTTAAGAATTTACCAAATCATCATCATCATCATCATCATCATCAGCCTATCGCAGTCCACTGCTGGACATAGGCCTCTCCAAATCACGCATACCAAAAACCTACATAGTCGTACTTAGAAAATATAACACTAGAAGATCCTGAATTAAACATTAGCCGCACTATTGACTTACTTACTTAGTAGCATATACTCAAGGTTATTATCAAAAGGAGTTTGTAGAGAAAAAATGACTGTGCATCAGCACAAAATACATGCTTAGGTTGGATTTTAAGCGGAGATATCATACAATCGTTTCATTGTAATGTTGTTACTCATAACCTGTATGGAAGTCAAAGATTTTGGAAATAGAAGATATCACTGAGAAAACGTCATTATAATCTACGACTCGGCGAGAGGTTGGTCAATATCAAGTTAGATTACCTTTCAAGCCCAATTTTGAAAATATTTTAGGATCATCTAAACCAAAAGCTATAACACAATTCAAATCAATAGAGCGAAGGTATGAGCAGCATCCTAGCATTCAGCATGAGTATCAGAAATTTATGGCTGAATATATACAATTAGGTCACATGCAACCAGTGAGCAACAGCTTAAAACCCATTGTTTTCTTACATACCATAGCGTTTAGCGTCCCGATGCAACATAAACCAAGTTTAGAGTAGTGTGTAATGCATCTGCCACAACATCATCAGGCAACAGCCTGAACGACATCAAGGAGACTGGACCAAATTTGCAGCAAGACCTTCAGTCTTTAATTCTCAGATGGAGAAAGTACAAACTTGTCTTCACTGTGGACATCGAAAAAATGTTCCGCCAAATTTGGATAGATGAAGATGATCAGCGTTTTCAGAAGATCATTTGGCGAAACTCATCATCAGATCCTGTACAGGAGTTCCAGTTAACGACAGTTACTTATGGCTTCAGAGCCGCGCCTTTCCTCTCGTTGATGACATTAAAATAGTTAGCGCGAGATGAGAAGACGACAAAGCGAACAGCTTAGCAACAGAGTTCCTTGAGAATTCGTTTTTCGTCGACGATTTTCATGGCTGTCATTTTTTGGATTCCGCAAATTACAACAGATCTTATCAAACTTTGAAAATCAGGAGGCTTCAATCTCAGAAAATGAAAATTAAACGTCCCTGAGTTATTGGACTACATACAACCAGATGATAACAATCAAGACAGTTTCACTTTTAAACAATCAGAACAAACAAAAACATTAGGGTTAATCTGGAACCAGAGAAAGGATACGTTCCGATACGAATTGAAAATCAAGCCAACAACGGATCGGATTACAAAAATATCATTACTATCTGACATCTCAAAATTATTTGATCCTTTAGGATGGCTTTCAGCACTATCCACTAAGATAAAAAATATTTTTCAAAATATATGGACACGTGATATCAATCGCTTTAGTAATCGATTATATCGACGTTGCGTTTTCAAACGTCGAATCACTACGTCAAGGCGAGCCACTTGTCAAAATAGGTTATACTTGTCAATTGGTTAATTGGGTCAATATGCCTTGGTTTCTTTAATTTATTGTTATGTAATTAAATAGTAACAGTTTTGTAATTGATTTTGTTGGAACACTCGGAATTTGTTATTTGGCCCTCGCCCCAGTGTTAGATTGAGTTTGTTATTTTATACTTTTGTATGTTGCGTGATTTGGGGTGGTCAGTAGAACCCACTCACGTGTGTAAATTATAAACTGTGAAATAATACCCTTTTTTGATTCATTCTGGTGAGATGAACTCTGCTTTGGTATCCCTTGCGGCGGTGGATCCGTAGCTTACATTTCTGGTTTGAGCCTTTAAATTGTGTACCTAAAGTTGATTTTTCTTGTAAAAGCATAACCTCAAACAAAGTCTAGTAGAATTAAGTTTGATTAAATTTGTTGAATTTTGTTGTTAGATTTGTATTTGAAAGCTGTCCCAGCCTAGCTTAAGTTGTTTTTTGTGATATATTGCTGTTTTTTGAAATGTCTAAGCCGTCCTCGTGGTAAAATAATGAACTCTTAATTAAGTATTTTTTTTGCTTTTGTCTGTGCTATAAGTAAATAAATTGTTGTCCAACTGGCCAGTAGGGTGGCTACAGTTTTTGGGACACTCTAGAATTTGGAATAACTCTTATTAATAATTGGATTTTTTTTGAAAAAATTTTGTTTACCACTTGTGAGTAGTGCATTTAGAGTGAAAATGTCTATTTCCACTAACATTAAGAAGTATGCAGGTGCCATACAAACTAAGTTGACATGGTTTGCTAAAGCGTATCCATTGGTGTCTAGAACGAATCCGGAAAAGGCACCTTGAAGTCCCCGTCGACAATGGGTTCCCTTTCAGTTTGAATGTGCAATGAAACTAAAAGGAAACCCATTGTAACGTTATCATGATGCAGTTACGTCATGGCTTCATTGAACTGGAGCACTACTACCGCAAGTTGCTCAATCAGCATTTCGAGCATAGGCGCAGGCAACGCGGTCTTATCAACGGGATCGGTAATATTGCAAATGATCTCTTTGGAGTACTTGACGAACGTTTTGCAGAACAATATCAAAGAGATAAATCTCTGGTCAGACAAAATCAGAAGCACCTAGCATTATTAAGGCGGAATCAAACCTCTATTATTGAAGCCGAAGAAACAATCTGCTTAATCGGGTAGCGATTACGATGGAAAAGTAACACAAAATATTTAATCAACATTTAATCAATTTGGATCAAGCCATGTCTAAATTATGAAATAGCGTAGAAAAGGTGGAAGTAACAGAAGACTTTATTTAAGCAAAATTTATTGCAAGTAATATTCTGAGTACCTTAGAACATATTGATGACCCTTATTTATGACCCATGAGTTGGACAATATCACTAGCGTTCAGCATTTCAACGTTCACCTTATTACGCCTAATTAACTTCAAGATGAACTCAACATCATATCAAATCAGTAACCGAAGGAATTATCATTACCTATAAGATTCATAAGATTTACCAATTAATGCAAGTGAAGGCTCTCATGACACTTAAGTTTTTCATATTTAAAATACAAATTCCCCAAGTGAACCATGAAACCTATGACATTTTTCACATGATACCAATTTAGCACTAAGTAAAGTATATAATAGTCAACGTAGCATTGCTATCAGACTACCTATGACTGAAAATGAGCACCAAAAATGTTTTTCCATAAATTCCTAAACAAACTTCGTTGACTCCAAAAGCCAACTCTATCAGCAAGAATCAGTAAATCAATCAAATTCTGTGTATCAAAAACCAAATAGAATAATCTAGTGTGACTGCAGCTACGACTTGCAAAACAACATGGACAGAACTCAACGTTGTAAAAACTTTTATAATCACATATTATTGTCATTGCACTCTGCAAGTCATATGTGGGGATCAGGTGACCACAGAACATATGACCGGCGAGAATGCAATAGCGATGGGAAACAACTGCATTATCAAAAGCGAGACCGTTACAATTACGATAGTATATCAAACAATCGACACGAAAGTTACATCTGATGTTGTCGCCGTAGACGTCGCTCCCGTTAACCATCTAATCAATTTATCAGTGCCTTTAAATGGGTACATGGAGAAAAGTTACCATACTTCTCTGCAAAATATCGCCGTAAAAAAAATAGTGCAACAGAAAGCCGCTTCGGAGAAACTCGACGTCACCGATGGTGTGCCCTTTCATGATGTCCATCATTACGTCGCTATCTACTTCGTGGGGGTGGCAGTGATAGCCTTCGCGGCATTTGTGTATGTGCGCTCACGCCGGTATCGAGCAGTTCAGCGTAGCGTACACTAAGTATCAGTGATATACGTGAAAGTGTTGTGCCAAATCAAAGTGCTCAGTGCGCGAGTGATATAAATCGTAGTGATCAGTTTGCGAAAGAAACAAACAATTCTCGTATATCTGTATCCGATCGAGGTACATCACCAATCATACGGAAGTGTAGTTTTAAAACATTATCTTGATAACTTAACCAATAAGTAAAAATTGTTCTATCACCTTATACCATTAAATCATACATATAACACACCATTCTCAGCATCAGTCATCTCACGCCCGGGAGTATTTACAGTGCAACCGTACACCGCAAGTTATGTTGCGCTATCATCAAAAGCGTCATATTCATTTGTAACCATTTTATTGTTAATCAGTGCACATCAATCAATCATACCTTGTACTATCATTATGCTCCGCGGTGTTACGTTTAACAGAAAGTTTCATTGAATGCGTTTGCACAAGTTTGGAACCGTTGTCCCCGCTCATGATTCGCCTAAGCCAATCATCACCTTCCTTTCTTGCAAACAAAACGCAATGAGAGTATTTTAGTTGCACTTTGCTTTCGGTGCATGGTTCACGCGTCTCCTGTGTATATTTTTACGCACGAGAATATTTTTTCTTACGATGACATGTCACTTCAAGTTCGAACATTGTTCTTCTTTTTACCACTAGGTTACGTCTCTAATGGAACGCGGTGTTTTTTTATTATAAAGCAGGTTTTTAAAGTCCATTATTATTTTTAAGTATGGTTTAATGTTTGCAAAAAAATAGGTTATATATCATGTGTTAACTTCGGTAACATTTCACCAGTTTCGGTAACAATTTAAGTAGGTAGGTAAAAACAATAGGTCGGTAAGTTATCTAAACGTCAACTTTGGTAGCATTTCCGCACGGATGGTGTAGTAGGTGTAATGGTCTTCTAACCGATATCGGTTACGGCGACCAATCTCATCAGAGACTAGCCAACTACGCAGGAGACATTATAGTGCACAAGTGTACGCGCAGACACAACTGTGCTCTCCGAGGCACGGAGTAGTGTGACAATGTTCGAAAATGGGCGCCCATCTATGGACCGACAGTGGTAACGTTGCTTCACCTCGTTGATATTTCCATCTGCTCGGTCGCCACCTTTCCCTTCACAGCACAGACACTATCACGTGTCTTGTTTGTGCCTTCTAAGTACTTAGAAATTAATGAAACAAAAATATAAAATAACTTACAATGCAGTAGTGTGAGTGCTTACTATACTAATCATAGTTATAGTTGTGTTAACTAAGGAGGCGGAGTTACTTACACACTCACAGGCATCACGCGCAAGTGATTTTTGTCCAAATGGAGGTAGACCGGACTTTTGGCCGATAGTACATGTCACTCATACACAAGTTAGTTGCGTATCAATAAATATCTGTGAAACTATCAATGTTTATCAATCAATATCAATCTATCATTCCCAAAGCTGTGTGGTTAACAGACCGTTGTGTCAAAGGTTGCGAAGCAACTTTGTTATTAAACATTTCCTATGCATTTCGGCTTTAGTATAGATACGCGTATGGTAAAAAGCGCGCCTATACTTGCATACGCTTCCAAAAACCAGAATAAACGTGCGAATATAACGCTAGTCTGAAACCTTCCATAAGGTCGATCCTTCCATAAGGATTTCTAATAAATGCAGTCAAACCATAGCCAAAACGTAACCGAAGTTAAAAGAGGAGTTTTTAACTCCTATTTTCTCATGAGAGGTTAAACTCTTAGATTGCATCACAATTAGGATGATAACTACAATGAAAAAAAATAATAGTAGGTACGTCATACCGAGATCTGAATAAATGTGTTTATAGGTAGGTACTGTGACGTGAACCTCTTGCTGGCTTTGGGGTGCGCAGCCGGGATTATTGCTCTCGAGGATGAGGAATCAAACAACTTCTTAAGCCCAGAACGATATTATATATTGAATAACTTGTTATATGATTTCTTTACATATTAATTCTTTTTCTCGACCATTCGTCTTGACGCTTGGTCCAATTCTCCCAATTGTTTTTCGATCTTCTTCTTCGTCATTATTTCATAGTTTTGGAACGTCAAGACAAACAGTTCACAATTAATGAGGCTTTATGCGAGTGGCCGGTCAAGTTTCCGACGCACCTGCCACACGCCGCCGCCTTATGAAAAAAAAAAAAAATTTTTTTACATTTGAGTACTAAGTCAATTTTTTTTTTTTTTTTACAAATATAAACCTAGCTGTGCATTTACCTATCATGGCGATATATTTTTTTTTTTTTTTTAATACCCCCCTTGATCTGTCTCTATGCAAAAGACAACGTGTAACTGTTATACCTAATCCAACAAAATTTATGTCAACAAACACTTTACATAACAGTTATACGATGATGCTGGGCAAAAAACGCCATTAAAATAAGCACCAGTATCAGATTCGTTACCTAGCTAAACTTATGTATAACTAAATTAAATCAATCATTAAACACCAATTGACCCCAGGCAACAAATTGGGTGAAAGTCCTGCTTTGTTGTAACTGGAAGAAAATTCATCTTTAAGTATTAATCTTATATCAGTTAAATAATTGGTCAATCAAGCTATCGGTGACCATCTGATCACATCTATTGATTATTTAGATAAAATAATCACAAACGAACTTCCCAAGTTCGATTGAACCAAATGCAAAACTGTCTGCTTAATCACAGAGTTGTATTTATAATTCAAAACAATAATACACCCGTTTTTGTTTGCCTAGTGCTCTATGGCATCAACATTGTAGGACATTTCTTCGCCGTGTGGTTGTACATGCAAAAACAAACAACATTTTAGAATCAGATCTAAAACCATTAACCATCCCTAAATATCCAATTGTTTACACGTCAGACTATTAACAACGTCGCCACTTCTTTTCTGGCATCACCTACTCCTAAAAAAATAATTCTCATCAACTACTCATGTTTATCATGACTTAATTATAACATATGTTCATATAATAAAAATTCTCAACTACATAAAATTAAATACTAAGATATCGATATCTATTCGTCCATCCTCATAATAAACGGTTTCAATCTATTCGCATGAACAATCTGCCTCTGTCTTGAACCCACTTTCTTTATAATGAAGTTATTGTTATTCAACCTATTTTCAATTCGAAATGGCCCTAAAAACTTTCTACATAACTTTTTCGATATCCCCGACCTTCTCTTTGGATTAAAAAGTAAAACTTTCTGACCTATGTCATACGATACTTCAGTTGCTTTTTTGTCAAATAATAGTTTTTGTTTCGCTCGCGACTTGTCCAAATTTACTCTGACCCTTGTAAAAATGTTTTCTCTATTCTCTATTCTACTCGCGGTATTCTCATTCACTTTAATATTTAAATTAATTCCCGTATCCGATGGCAATTCTGGTTGTCTTGCAAAGACCAGAAAGTACGGTGACACCCGTGTCGATTCTTGTTTACTAATATTATATGCAAACGTAATTTGAGGTAAATATACCGACCAATCTGACCTATCATCTCGACCGTACTTGGCCATCATGCGCGACATAGTTGCATTTAATCGTTCTACCAACCCTAATGTCTGATGATGCATCGAAGTTGCAACTTTATGCACCGCCCCGAAGTTTGTAATCGTTTCTTGAACTAACGCCGACGTAAAAATTGACCCTTTATCCGTTATGATTTCTTTTACGGCCCCATGTATTGAAAAAATATTATTAATAAGGAAGTTCTTTATTTCAATCGCTGTGGCCTGTTTTACTGCCTTACTAATCGCATATTTTGAAAAACAATCTATTGCCAATATAATATATCTACTTCCATCCATCGCATTATTTAACGGGCCTATCGTATCTACTTCTACCTTTTCACATAACCTGTTTGTAACAATCGGTTGCAACGGCGCCACCCTATTTGACGTCCGCACTTCTTGACATACTTTACATGCTTTGATATAATTCTCTATTTTCTTATATGACTTTGGACAGCAGAATCTTGAATTAAATTTTTCTACTGTCTTCATCAAACCTACATGACCTCCATATAAAGGATCATCATGAATCTCACGCATAATTACTGGAAACAGTTCATCCGGAACTACCAGCAATCTTTTTATAACATTATTTTTTGTATTTAATTTATATAACATGCCGTTGTGTATAAAGAATCCTTTATATCTTTGTAAGTTTTCATCTATGATTTTATTTCTTAAAGATGAACAAAAATTATCGTTCATTTGAGCCCTTATTACTGGGTCTATTTCTAATTTGCAGATTTGCTCATTATTCTCTGTACATCTCATCCTAAATATTTGTAACCCGTCAGTAACTACGTGATCATCTTGACTTATTAACGGATTTCGACTCACGAACTCCGCATCCGAATCCGAATCCTGTTCTACAACTACTGAAGAGGAACTATCATTACAGGAAGGACGAATGCTACCAACATTCACTAACTCACTCACTTGTTGACGACTGATCTCACTCTGTTTAAGTGAGACCCGATATGAAGGTTTTTTCACAGGAACCTCGTTCGAAGTTTTTATTTTAATTGGGTTATTTCGGCACCCACCTGGCCTAACCTTACCAAATGAGAATTGTGGCTTGTATTCTTCCACTAAGTCATGTAATTTATTATTATCACCTGTACTCAGATTTTTATTAATATTCATTTTATCTTTTGACACATTTAAATCAGGAAGAATACAAGTGTCATTCTTATTTGACTCACAAATATTACTAACAAATAAATGATTATGTTTAAAAATATTAACAGACATTATTTCCTGTGTATCGATAACAGTAACTTTGCCTGGTCTAGCAACAAAACATATTTCATTGTAGTTTCTCAATGTTATTTTATTATTCACAAAATCTAGGGATGCCCCATTTTTGATTAAGAAATCTTGACCCAAAATCACTGGCCAACTGACATCTATTACCACATAAAAAAGTGTGTTATACACCACATTATTAATTATAACGTTGATATATGTTTTGCCTGCGACTGGTATAATCTTACCATCGGCCATTTTTAAATTAATATTATCACATATATCTAAGGTTACTTTGTTCATTAACGCTACTTTCTTCGATAGCAAGGACACTGAAGCCCCACTATCTAATAAAGCAGGAATAGCACCTGAACTTAATTCTACTAAAATTACTGGTTCGGACTGACCATAATTATTCTTCTTGACGTCTTCTATGTTTGAGCGCCGCTGCGTACTCATTGCTGCGACGTGATGCTCGCCTACTCTCGTTGTCGACGACGCTGCATCACCAGCTGATTGAACCGGCATCGGCAGAGGTTCTCTGCTCCTTAAAAAGTACTGGCGGGGATTTGACTCCCGCCTTGGTGTTAACGAACCGCTTGGTGAATCATTGGGTGGAACCCGAGACACCGGGGATCGGTATTTACTATACGGAGTCGATTGATTGCTCCGAAATGGACTATTGGTCGGTCTGTTGGAGTCTCCTTGCTGCCCAGACCTCACTGCTACCGCATTCTCAACCTTAACCTTAAGATTGACTTCCCTTTCACTTTCTTTATCATATACTGATTGTAATTGTAAAACTGTGGCCTTTAATATATTTTTATCAGCACATACAACTGCAGCGAGCTTTGATTTGTAGAAACTATTACATTTCTTTGGAAAGCTCCTTACGAACGTATTGTCGTCAATTTTTCCCTTTTTGGCTATATTTGAAAGCTCGTAGTAAAATGACACAATATTCTCCTCTGGCGCCTGTATCCTTTCATAGAATTTTTCCGTATAATTAGTACGGTTTGGGAATTCTGCTTTTAATGCAGTGATGAAGCTCTCGAAGCTATCACAATCTTCTATGATTGCTTTGTATAGGTGTAGCGCTGGTCCAGCCAGATACGCCGCCACAAATAATTTTTTTTCCTCATCCGAAGTGATTTTATTAATCACACAGATGATCTGGAATTGGTTGACAAAATCATCTACGGACTCATACAATCCCGTGAATGCACTCATTTTTAATTAACTTTACATAGAAATACGACTTAGCTCTTTAAATGACTTCCTCTGAAGAGTTCGGCGCCTCCACCATGTGACGTGAACCTCTTGCTGGCTTTGGGGTGCGCAGCCGGGATTATTGCTCTCGAGGATGAGGAATCAAACAACTTCTTAAGCCCAGAACGATATTATATATTGAATAACTTGTTATATGATTTCTTTACATATTAATTCTTTTTCTCGACCATTCGTCTTGACGCTTGGTCCAATTCTCCCAATTGTTTTTCGATCTTCTTCTTCGTCATTATTTCATAGTTTTGGAACGTCAAGACAAACAGTTCACAATTAATGAGGCTTTATGCGAGTGGCCGGTCAAGTTTCCGACGCACCTGCCACAGTACCTATGTATATGGGTAAATGGAGGTCCATTTAACGTCTGTAAGAGTTATTAATCATCCAAACAAATACTTGAGGTGTGACGTCATAAATATTCTTTGCCTCAGTACTTCAAGCAAAGTACTTCAACAAACAAGATTTCATAATGTAATAAAATTAATACTATGTGTCTTCAATTGAATAAAATTTGCATGCCCATGTGACGGTAGAATATGGAGATCTATGACTATTATAAAGAAACATCTATGTTATAAATAAAAAAAAAAAAAATAATAATAATTACTAACACCCATATTTGCAAAGAATAAATGATTTATGATTTATTATTACTTATTCCATACAATTCAAAGAGCTTGTTGTTTTGACTTTTGACATTTCCTAAAAAGATACTGATTTGACCTTACAATCATCATCCCCAGTACTATACCGCTTTGTAAAAAGTATTTTTCTTACTTTAATAAATGCATAGTATGAAGCAAGAAATGCTGATAAAAGCAGCAAACATAAATACGCTTAAGCTTTAATCCACCCTCATGCCTTTGATAAAGGGTAAAAGAAAATTGTTGATTCCTATTTTCTTCGGGTCGCTATGAGAACCGATTCCTAACACGAACTTGATTTGCATACTTATAACGATGTTTAAAGTTTAATGTCAAAGTAGGTATAGAAATACTGCATGTGATGAAATATGGCGGGTTTATATGGGTAAGTACCGTGTTACCGAAAGATGCCAATTTTCACCCTTTTATCAATATAATACATTTGGTAAATTATCACATTCGCTTTACATGGTCGAAAGAATGAAGAATATATCGTATATACGGAAATAAACGCAATTATGATAGGTAAGTATTTCCTTTATGACTGGATTGACGTTTGATCAAGCTGCATCGACATGTAACGTAAAAACTTAAAAGTTACAGACTTTGTGAGATAGCAAAGAATACTGAGAGTAACTAGAGTGTGTCTAGTTCTTACAATTAGTCGCATAATTTCACTATCGCGTAAATCGAGCAAACGTCAAACAGCATGATATATAATATACTTGCTGTCTCGGCAAAATTCATACCTACCGCCCCGTTAGGTATTTTTTTTCGCTATGCCCGCGACTTCGCTCGCGTGAAAGTCGGGTCTAAATTAAGGTAGTTTATGTTACGAAATAACTTCTGTGTAAATATGTTGGAAACAGTCCTGTCTGGTGAGCCGCGATATGATTTAGCAGCGGAGAATCGTCACATACTCATCTAGTGTGAAAAAAAAATAGTAATTGGCACAAATATTTAGTGGGTGAAAAAAAAAACTATTTTAATAAATTAACACTATCAAAACTCGTAACTGATTTATATTGATTTTAAACATGGTTGGTGAGCAAAATGTTACATTTAGATCAAAGAAACCTCAAAAAACAGTCTCAATGGATGATGTTTCGAATATAAACTTATTTAATAGATACAACTGCGATGAGTCTTCCGTCTGATTCGTCATTGAATTATAGCCGAACCATTAATGAGATCAAACAGAAATTAGACCATCTTACCAATAAACTGGCCATTGCTATTAATCAAGAAATGCTGCTGATCAGGAAATTACGAATGCACATTTTTCAAAGCGCGATACAAGCCCTGAAATCGTAAAACTTCAAGCTTGTCCAAGTTCTTTGCAGCTACAAAATCTAGATGTGCCTACTGAACACATCCAGATCAATACCATCAACTTCTATACTAATATTATAAAGAGGAAACATTTGATTGTTTGTTTGTATTGAATAGGCTTCGAACTATTCCCACGGGAACGGGAACTACGCGGGTGTAACCGCAAGGTGTCTGCTAGTATCTAATAAGTTGAATCCAACCAAACAGTACTTTGCACCTAGTCAATGCACCTATGCCACAAAACTATTCTGACCGTATTTATACTGGATCAAAAAACAACATCATCATCAATGCGGATAACCTGATGAGTATTTTTCCTGTCTCAGATTCCAGATTCACAGAAACATAAAAGATTTCTCGACATGGTATTGTGATCAAATTGTGTTTTAGCTGCCGCAAACATCCTCCAAGCGAAATAATATTGCGTTACTTTTTTCTCCAATACTTACCTACTGGCCACGAAACTAGACACGAACTAGACTCATTCTTAAATAAATAATAGTTTAAAAAACTACAAAAACACGCTTTTGTTAATAGTTGTACTAAAAAGAAAAAATAATCTTCTTTAATTAAAAAAAAATCGATACGTTTGATCGAAAAATAATCCGTCAAAAACCACATACTCGCAAATTATGTTACACAAACAAGACACCTGCCCGCAAAAACTCGCACGAGGCAAACAGGACGTACCCAACGTTCATATAAAGAACACGAAATCGTAGCTCACTTCATACCAGTGCCAGTACAGGGGGCTTAGACAAATGCCACACGCTTCTTTTTTGGCACACGCTACTGTTGTTTTTGGGCCACCAATTCAGCAGCAGTCACGTGACGTATTTAATAAAATGCATACATTTTCCCGCGTTAGCGTGTGCGGAAAAAGTATCGTGTGGTAGTTGTCTAAGCCTCCAGGTGCTACCATGAAAATGATCTTTATAAAAAAAAAGGAATTTTAAATTAAATTAAATACTAAAATTTATTACAATATACCATATACATAACATAAAAATTATTTCGAGTGAAGAGTTAATTGCTTCATCTTGTTTGTTTACTTTGGTTTCACCCAATATAAACACACATGAGTTTACCTTATGTGTATATTATAGGTATTTTGTGGAGAATAAAGCTGAGATTTACTATAATTATAATGTGTTCGTTTTAAGGGTTATTTGGTATTCGGTGTATACTAGGGCCACAGGCTATATATATAGCGTTCTGTTAATGTTGAACATTTTGTTTGTGTTATAGTATAGTTACAGCGCACGCCTAAGGGATGCTCATCCTATGGGATAAACAGTTCCTTTACTTTTGAATTATTTCTGTGTATTAGAATGTTGGTAAAGTACATATACCTTAAACATTTGGGTTTCATTGTTTTGTTAATTATAAAGCGGTTGTTGCCTTTGTTATTATTATAAAATGTACATATTTATTTACATGCATAAATTTAATATACGTAAATATTATGGATTAATTATTTTAGTAACAGCTATAGACGATTGGAAAGAGGTTACGGGCAGAGTATGACAGTCATCTTAATCTCAAAAACTATGAAATAAGTTGTCTAGTCCGCGACCGAGGGGCAGTAATGCCCAAAATTCAATCGAGTAGGTACCTAATAAGTATCATAAAAACAATGTTTATCATTTTTTGAATACGCCTTCAATAGATTGATGTTAAATGACCGATAATCAACGGTTTTCTATTAAAGTTTCAAAATAGGTTCCTAAATCTATTTGCCTTCGTTATCGAATATAATAATCAATTAGTAGGTTCAGAGAGCGAATTTTGTTGATCTTTGTAAGTCTTTGTGCAATCTTAAAGACACTTTAAGTATTCAAAGAATTAAAGGTCATTAAAAATTAAACTCTATTGATGAATTTGAGCCAAAAGAGAACGATGTGTCGTATTTAATATTATATTTTTCAGAATAATTTGCGCCGAGATTTCTGAACGCTATTTTAGATGTCATAGTTTCTAAAGTGATTTGTAAAAAAAGTTTTGAGTTGGAGGAAAGGTTTGGAAACCCCTGCAAGTGACGCCTCTTGGGCATTTATTTGGATTGGGCAACATTTTATAAGTTAAAGTTAACTTAGGATAAAATCCGGTTAGGTGCCCCACTTTTCAAAAAAACTCTACAATACAAATAAAATGATTACCATAAGAGTAATACTTTATGTAGGAGTATATCAAATAATTGGACAAAAATAGGCTGATAGTAAATACTATAAGCCTATTTTCAACCGACTTCAAAAAGGAGGAGGTTCTCAATTCGTCTGTATGTGCTTTTTTTTTTTTTTTTGTATGTTTGTTCACCGATTACGCAAAGACGGCTGGACCGATTTAAAAAATTGTTTTTGTGTTTGAAAGGGTATACTTCCAAGTTGGTCCCATTGTCATCAGATCACGATCTGATGATGGGATCTTGGAGAAATCGAGGGAACTCTTAAAATATTAAAGGCACACCTACAGTGATTTAGGTATATTTCATAGTGATTCGTGCATTTACTCTTAAAAAACACCAATTGGTGAAGTGGAACTGATGATGAAGACCACAAATGACGAGCAGACCTATTCAATATTTCACAGTTTGCGATTCAGTTACTTTAATATGGTATTCAGTAGCACTTTATTCTCGTTATACTACTATTCCACAATGTAATAGAGCTGATAGTGAACTCCTCAACAATTAACGGCCCTGCATCGGGGTAAGCAATATTTTGTAAAAGGATTTCAGCAGTTGACATAAGCCTATTGTAACTTAAGTGAATTACAAACCAACCCACTAAAAAGTGAGAAATAAAAACTTTTTTACAAAAAAATATCACCGACTTCTAAAATAAATACAAGGCAACTAAAAAGCAATAAATAATGTACCTAGAATAACAAAAACAAATTAAACATTTTGAAGTTGGTGCCGAATAAAACATAAAGACCACTATTTCCTGGCACCAACTTCAAAATGTTTAATTTGTTTTTGTTATTCTTGGTACATTATTTATTGCTTTTTAGTTGCCTTGTATTTATTTTAGAAGTCGGTGATATTTTTTTGTAAAAAAGTTTTTTTGTAATTATAATTATTATTAGTTTTGAGTAAATTCTGTTTTAATAGACCTCTCAAAATAGGGATATGTGCCTCCTGTGGCCGATAGTTGCCTAACGATGAAATCGGTAAGGATGGTACTTGCCTTATGCAGGGATAGACTCTTAACATTTATAAACATTAAATATTTTTAAAACAGAAACTAATCTCAATCAAAATTTTAATCAACTTTCTGAAATGGAACTTTAGCAAAAATAGCCTTCCAAATTTTAAGTCAGATAAGTTAAGGTGACTTACATATTTAAACTTATACATACTCACGAAAAACATTACCCGTCCTTCTGGGTCAATTGGGTAACATGTTATAATCACAAGAGGTTGGAAAAACTCCTAAAGAATATAATAGTTCCAAAATAGCAAACTTGCTTGTAGTGTAAGTATATCCGAAATTTGAATATGCTAAATAAAATAAGCGTGTACCCTTCGGGAAATAATCTTTTAAATTGTATCACTGGGCGCAAAACGAGAACTAAACTTTATACAATTTTTACACGGTTTTTACAATTTATTCAGTTCCTGTTAGGAACTAAAAAAATTGTATATGTATGTTATTGTGTGTATAATAAATAAACTCACAGAATATCAACGTCTGAACAGATTAAGGTGATTGGGGTATTTATTATTTTTTCTACTAATGGGATCTGGGGTACGAGCGTGATACCAGGCTTGTGTTAGTTATAAGCCAGGCATGTTTATTAATTTTCTAATTACATTCTTTTTTTACGTACTTAAGTAAATTTATATATATTTATTATTTTATAATTGGTTTAAAAACAGCAAGAGTACCTATTTCGTCAACGCTGAGCGGTAACAGTGAGACTTGGCATCTCTCATTTAATGAAAGATGCCGTGTGAGGGTTCAGTTCACAACACAATCTTGCAGATCCTTAGTGTTTAAAATGAGATTGTAATGCGACCATTGTAAGGTACTCTGTTGATCGCGGGTCAACAGCGTTATCTGTTATATTATTGTTTATATCAGGCGATTTAAACATTAGTTTTGTAAGAGGAATACGACTTTAATAGTTGGTTTAAGGAGTCTAGAAATGGGGTAACAATGAGTTTTGCAGGGGGGAGGTACATAGCGACGATGATGGTTTCTTTATTTGATATTATTAGTAAATAGTCCTTAATCGCGGGTCGAACAATTTTGATACGAAGGTGTTTGCGGTAGTTTACCACAACCCTTTCATTTTGTGTATTATGATTATGATGGTTGGGTTATGTTGACAGCCATCACGGGTATCCGAGGAGATTTCAACAGTCAACAATCCGTCAAAAATATGACGTCCCGTGATATACCACTACTTTCAAGGAGTTGTCCTCGATCATGCATGTGTCTGTCTTTGCTACGGAGATAGATACAAAACGACATAGATATTTTTTGTCGTTTTGTAGATCATTTTGCTTATAGTTAGATAAATATAACGCATTAACGTTGAAGCGGCGAATTTTAAGCAACGGATAATTACCTACTTCTAATATTAATTAGAAGTAGGTAATTATCCATTGCTTAAAATTCATTCAGAACACGGAATCGACAGTTTATTGTTCTAAAATACCATTAAAAATAAATCTGTGACGCCATTACAAGGCTTCTAAGTCCTGCGGTCTTTACGTCACCACCCGTCGCCACACCGGCCGCCGCCCGAGACGAAATTTAATCTACCTTTTAACATGCAAATATCCTCAATATCCTTTCAAGAGGTTTTAAGAAAGACATAAATGGTGTAATTTAGAGATTTCTCAGTGTTCACCGTTGGATTATGACCGTCGTTGGTTTATCTAATGGCACCTTGTATTCGTCGAGTTGATCATTTAATAAGTAAATGAGAGTCATTTATTTGCTATTGTCCTTTTTGTAAATTTAAACTTCATCGTGAACTTTCGCAGGCTAGGATGTAAGTAGCGTAATATACATTATAATATTACATAGTCTACCCATATATCTCACCCTATTTTTTGACTATTGTGTCGTTGTCTGGGATTACAAGCTCAATGAATGGCGACTAAGTCAGTTTTTACAGAGGCAGTCTTAAATGATTCTGTAAAAACTGACTTATATAAAATACCTAAACATTTTCTGTAAGAAATCACGATTCCATTAAAATTTATCGTTTTTAGGGTTCTGTAAAAATTGCAAAAACGGAGCCCTTATAGTTTCATTAAGTCCGTCTGTCAGTCTTTTTGTCTGTCTGTCTGTCGCAGGCATTTTACTCAAAGACTACCTATTGAATACTGATAAAATTTGGTGTAAAGGTGTCTTACAGTAGCCGCTACTTAATTTGATAGCTAAATAATAAAAATGTTTTCAGCAAATATCAATTTGTGGCACATCATTCGACAGGTTTTTCAAAAACATTTTAAGGTTTCTAAAAAACTTTTATGTAGTCAATATTTTTGGAAATAATCGCTCCGTAAGTTGAATAAATTGTGTGCCCCCCTTAACTTTTGAACCATGTGATCAAAGAATATGATAAAAATTACAAAGGTAGTGAACATGATCGGATATACCGTCAATGAGTTATTGCTGAACAACTGCGTTTCTCAATAAAAGAGCGTAAGTGCCATGAACATAAGCTTTTCTACTGATACAATGTTCAAGCCTGCGGAACCCTACACTGATGTCCGATATGCTCTTGCCCGGTTTTTTATGTACCTATGATTGCAACTTTTGTAATTTATATTCCACAGAATACTTCCAAATGGACGCATTCAGGCAAATGGAGGCATAGGACGTAGACGTTACGTTTTCCGTTTGGACGTACACAAGAAGGTTATACTGAAGACTGGTGTCAACACTATTTTGTTACTAATGAAGTGAAGGGAATAAATTTAAATTTAGTTTACATTTTGCGAGACCGTTTCCTCTTTCGTGATTATGGTAAAGATGGTTTGACACTATGCGTAGAAAAAGGAGGTGGGTGTCTTTCTAAGCGAGACAACAGGATAAACCCTAGGTGTAATATAGTTTATGTGCCATGTAGGATAATAGCCCATACCAACCTTTGTCTCCTTGGCGCAGTGGTAGTGGAATCGTACTCGTGACGAAACTTTATAAGTTTAGTTTTTCTTTAGTTGTTTAGTTACATAGTTTTCACATCATTATTATTAGGTAAATACCTACCTAACTAACCTTCTTCATAAACGGGAACTTGATTTCTATAATGTTTGTTGTGTACACTGAATCCATAATTATTAAACCACTTTTCACATAAACCAGGCTTAGGTTCGACAAGTATAAGGTACATTATCGTTACATTTCGCGAGTATCCGCACCATTTTTGTGTTTTTTTACCCGACTGTAAAGAAGGGTTATGTTTTTCGCGCGTATCTTGTATGTATGAATGTAATATTCTTTATTACCTGATATCTCACAATCCACTGAACGGATTTATACAATTAAGACGTCGTTAGATTCGTCTTGATTGCCCAAGTGTTCTTAGATATTATGTGACGTTTGAAATAAACAAACATGGCGGCTGTGAGATGTCAAAATAAAGAGGTGTGAAAAATAAGTTGTTTTGTATACTGCAATATGGGCATCAAATTATAGAGCTTATCTTAAGCATTTCAAAAGGGTATAACACGATTATGACTGTAATACTAAAACAGTAAGTTAGCATCCATTCTTTTTTCAATCTTCAATACTTGACAACAGCTTACATATTACACCACTAAGGCCCTTACTAAGTTCATCGAGATTCATTAATACCTCCGACTGCATGAAATTATATTATAATTATGTAGGGGATCTTGTTTGTGCAGGCGGCTTTTTTATTTTTATAATTTATTTTTTTACTTTAGAATAATGGTAGATCAGTTTGCAATACTAATGACGTAGGTATCACGAAACGAAAGAACTAACGTGTCACGTCACGAACGCGTGATGCTGTAACGATGATGACGGAAGCTGTTATTATTTGTAGTTTTGTATAAAAGTTATGATTTTGAAAAAATGCCAAAACAAAAGTTACTACATACCAGGCCACTCAGAAAGTTTTGCAAAAAAAGTTTTTATAACTCTTAAATAACCAATTTTACAATTCGTTATTTAAAAGTAAAAATACCATTGCTCGAATTTTGAAATTTCCTCCACATTTGTCATTGTGTGTCATTTAAAAATGGATCTTTATCGAGAACATTTTATTGCGATGATTTTCTACGATTTTAAATCTAATGACTCATTTTATCGATTTCAAATGGCTTTTATGGATGAAGGACCTTCAAAAGTAATCATTTATCGTTGGCATAGCCATGCGGGGTGCGGTCATCCTACGATGGCTGTCACGGAATAAAGTGTGCCGGCAGTAAAAAAACTTAATTCAAGAAAACAGATGAATTTCATACGAAGAAATTCAGCATACACTGCAGATTGATTCAGAAGCAGGCACGTGTGCATTGGTGCCATGATATCATTAAAAAAATGAAGCAGGCTCGTCTCGGCGCGTTTACGACATTGTGACAGGTGACGAATCTTGGATTTATCAATACGATCCAGAAAAACAGCGTGAGTTGACAGTTTGGCTGTTACAAAACAAACCAACGCCTACGAAAGTGAAGCGATCGAGAAGCACAGGGAAAATTTTGATCTCTAGTTCCTTCACTTTGACGGGGTATCTGGTTTCAATTCCATTACAAGACCAAAGTAGCATCACGCCGAATAATATAGATTTAATGTATCTATATATTCTCTCATTGAAAACATTTACATGTCACTTACACAAGAGAAAATGTTATTAAAATAAATTTGTTACAAACTATTGTCCTCTACCATTTGAAGTAAGAAAAAGTGTACAATAATTTTATTACTACCTACATATAGGTAATTAACTACACAACGCTGGTTGTGAATGCATATTAACTGCGTGCAATATGATTAATTGTGCGGTGGTCCAATTCTGACACTGACCGCTTTTTGGTATACCACAAAATGCCGGCAAGAAGTTTTCCGAACAACGGACTCCGCGGGGTAATGCTTCACCATGAGAACGCGCCCGCGCACTCAGCGCTCAAAACGAGGGACTTCCTGGACACCACACCGGTCAGAATCTTGGGTCACAATTCTTACAGTCCTGATGTGGTACCGTGTGACTTCTTTTTATTCACTTAAATAAATAACCGGACAAGTGCATGTCGGGCAACGCACAATGTAGGGTTCCGTAGTCGCCCCCTCCCCATATCCAATAATGCGTCTGAGGAAGTGGGTTTTCTGTTGTTTTTGTTTCATACTTACGTTATACCTGGTTAATAATAATTTTCAATAAAATTTATACGACAATTTTGTTACTGTTATTGATCAGCTGTTGTACCCACGAAAATAATGTTTTTTTTAAGATTTCATTATTTCACTTTGTCGGCGTAAGTAATATGTGTACCCATGCTTAATTACAGGATAACAATAACGGTCTCTAAGCTAAGCTGCGGATAGACGGACGAACCATTGCCATTTTTCATTTTTATTCATTCACAGTTTTCATTGCTGGAAGACGCGCTAGCAATGTTCAAAAAGGCCGTGGAAGAGGTCTCTGTGGTGGACTGGAAAAATTGGTTCGAAAATTGGTTCGGACGCGACGCATGAAACTTCATGCAGAGACTTGCTGAGAGTTCTTTGAAAAGATTTCATTAACATATTACATCCATAGTTTACGTTTCTCCAAACTTTCTGAGTGTCCCACGTTTTAAAGAAGCAACAACTGGAAGGTAATCAGTATATTTCAGATTACAGTTTATTAAATAAGAAACGATTGAATCGCTAATTGATTTCCGTTAACATAACATATGTTTTGATTAAATAGTAGGCTTATTGACTCATTTAAATATGGTCGCTGTAAAATGGCGTGACTTTAGTTCGACGTTTAAAGTTTTAATGGACCGGTCATAACAACAATACGTCTTCCGATAGGCGTCGTAATTTTTACAAAATTACACGATTATAAAAATTATTATAAGTTAGTGTGGTTTAGTAGTTAGTTTATAGGTTAGTGATGCAGTGGTATTTGTGTAATTGAAATGATTAGAACGGTTGGCGGAATTTAATTGGCTCGAGGTATCAGCGTTCGTATGACTGCCTCTGTGCCGCGGTGGGAGTGTATCCGACTGCTACGCAAGAGGTCGTGGGTTCGATCCCCACCCAGGATAAAACTTTGTGTGATGAGCACGATAGTTTATTCTGTGTCTGGGTATTATTTATTTTTAATATGTATGTATTTAAAAATATATCAGTTGTCTGGTTTCAATAGTACAAGTACATCGGCTTAGTTTGGGATCAGATAGAGTTCTTTGAGTTGTCACAAGATATAAAAAAAAAATATGACCGATTACCATTATGTTGATTCAAATATTAAACCGCTCATAAAGTTACCCTGGCACTTCGATATCAGAAGTGGGATACTAGATCCCCCCGAGCAAACGTAAACTAATAAGGAAATTTTAGTTAATACATGGCTGTTGAACCGTTACTAATATCCCAAGCTACTACTAATCTCTCTAATGGGGGTTCCGCCAATAGGTTCAGTGTAGGATAGTGTAGGATTCACCGAGGAGGCCAATGTGGGATCCATCGTACGGCTCAACTGGGAGATCAACAGTGGGTCAGCTGTGTGGTCAGCAGTGAGTCTGATGTGGGGTCAACAGTGGCTCAACTGTGGGGATGTGACGTGATGAAAAAAACCGCGTGTGCTTATGTTAAAAGCCTTGAATTCAAAACGTGCTTAGTAATCAGAGTGTTATTGATAAAATCGTTGATGGTCAAACTAAAAGTCTAATTAGAAACGGGTGAGTTGAAGTTCATATTGTATATACATTGGTATATGCATAATTTGTAGCCGTAGCTTATTAGAAATCGGTATATGCTGGTAGCAGTAGTCCATGAGTGCGCGGTATTGCAATCAACTCTGGTGTGTCTCTCTCTCCCGAATCCATGAAGTCGGGAGAGATTTGGTGATCCAGGTGGGAGTCGCATTCGAATGGTTGAGTAACTGCAAGTTACTAGTTTACAAGTGAATCACATGCCGAACAGATTTGATTACCTAAAATGATTGCTAAGTAATTAACGATGCTCTGATAGCTCTAATCTGGCTATAATTTTAATTCAGACTGTTTACGTACAGTTTTGGTCCATATAAAATACTAAGTATGAAGTTCATTTCATTGTTTAAGTTTTTGTGTTACAGATCCGAGGACGGATGAAAGTCAGGTAGGCCGTGTCGGAGAATTGTTAAATTGCTAATTGATTTACGTTGGCCTAACTTCAGTTTCATCAGTCTATTGACTCATTTAAACATAACCACCGCAAGATAGCGTAACATTAGTTTGACGTTTACATTTGAAGAGCCTATAGTGGGGCAGTTGGTCTCATTCGGCAGTTTAAATCGAGCGGTCGAAGCGACAATATGTCTTTCGTTATTTAACTAGTACGGCCATAAACACTGTTCCATATTTTTTTTCTTTTTTTCAACATTTAATTACTTTGAATTTGGAACGTGTTTAGTATTTTTAAAAGTTCTTTCGATTTCATATTTTTCGTGTTCGAATCGACTTGTCAGTCTTGGATTTGTATAAATCCTTAATTAACATGGTCGATATAAAATTTAGATAAATAGGTACGATTCTATATGAATTTTTAAAATATTTTGGAAACTGACTTTGACACAAAGTTGGTAGTGGAGTGATCTATATCCATGACCGATTAAATGCCAATTGTAAAGGATTTATCTTGTCTTGAACGGGGATATTAATCCACAAATCTCTCTCGCTTCGCTCAAAGGAGCTGTCCCGAAGATGCTGTAAATTCGACAACTATCGTCCTGGGATTTGAGAATAGTTTATTGTTTTGGAATGGAATATACCTATTGCAATCAACGCAAATTTAAATACTAGCTGTGCTCCGCGGTATTAGCCGCGGTTTATTAGCCTATGTGTTAATCCAGGGTGTCAGCTAACTCCATACCAAATTTTATTAAAATCGCTCAAACCGTTTAGACGTGAAAAAGTAACAAACATACACACTCACATACTCACAAACTTTCGCCTTTATAATATTAGTGTGATTATTATGCAAGAAAGTCAATAATAATTCCATACAATATTAATGTTACCGATTCGAACATATGAAATGTGCTATTACTTGCAGCGAAATTTACGATAAAAAAATGATAGCTATATATTATCTAAGATGATACGTTTATGTAGTCAACTCCTACTAAATTGAAGCAAAAACATAAATGTAAAAGAATGCCAAGTTCGTTAGGGTTTACCTAACAAAAGAACTGAGATCAGCGTCATTTAAAGTATCCGAAATAAACGTTTTTATTTGTAAGTTGTTTTTGAAATTAAACCCATTTTTACCTAATTGCATTTTATAACAATATAACAGTGACCTTGACTGCTAAGCTGTAGATCGTAGGTTAAAAACTTTGTGTGATAAGCACGATGGTTTATTCTGTGTCTGGGTGTAATTTATCCATAATCTATACTAATATATAAAGCTGAAGAGTTTGTTTGTTTGTTTAAACGTGATAATCTCAGGAAATCCTGGGTCGAATTGAAAAACTATTTTACTGTTGGGTAACCCATTTATCGAGGAAGGCTATAACCTACATACACGCTATGATTAATAGAAGCGGAGCAGCAATGAAAAACGTTGCAAAAACGGGGAAAATTGACGCAGACGAGAAGTTGCGTGGGTCAGCTAGTATGTATA
This sequence comes from Herminia tarsipennalis, assembly GCA_945859575.2. Classification (NCBI taxonomy): domain Eukaryota; kingdom Metazoa; phylum Arthropoda; class Insecta; order Lepidoptera; family Erebidae; genus Herminia; species Herminia tarsipennalis. The sequence goes on along the minus strand of OX243834.2, from coordinate 21,238,476 downwards.
TATTTAGAAATTTATCAGTTGGCTGGTTACCATAGCTCTGTCTAATTTGGGATCAGATGGCGTTGTGTGAGTGGTCCTAAGATATTATAAGATATATATTATATTTTATAAATTGCACGTTATACAAAGTTATTTAATTTAATCTTCGAAAATAGTCGCATTAATAACTTTATCTTCTATACCAACCATTAATGTGATAATTGTTCCTATTAAGTATATATAACTTATTAAGTTTAGGTAGGTTACCTCCACTTACTTACCACAGAATTTGTCGAAATCCCATTAGGAAGCAAAAAATCTTATCGCGAGAACTTAAGATTCCCGCTAGGACGCCGTCGCGTATCATAAAACAAGACCTAAAGCTCGGTGCTTATCGTCGATATACAGGACATGCCCTAAATCAATCTTTATTAAATAGAGTGGATCGATCAAAAGGCCTGCTGTCGCGGTATGTAGGTGAATACTCTTTATCGATGAAAAAAATCACGTCTGAAGAGCACTACAATAAGCAAAATGATAAAGTGGTACGCTCACAGTTCTAAAGAAGCTCTCTAAAGTATATATAACTTATTAAGTGGAGTTAGGTTACCTCCACCCCAATTTTTTTATAATCTTCTGAAAGAAGTAAAAGGTTTATTTTCTTTCTTCTTTTTCTTTAAAAAAGACGACTCCCGCGCTAGGGTACAAGCCCTGTGTCGCGGGGGACTTTACAAACATACAAGTCAGGGACACAAAGTACACCCAGACTAGGAACAACAATTGGGATCACACAAAGTGGTGTCCCGCGTGGGAATCGAACCCACAACCTCTTGCGTAGCAGTCGGACATACTCCCACCGCGCCACAGAGGCAGTATTTTGATGAGTGAGTGAGTCAGTCAAAAAAGTGATTAGAATTATGAAAAGTAAGGGTTATTATCGAAACTTAGGAATAATCTACGGCCAGTGTGTCGATTATATGTAACTTTTTAGGGTTCCGTAGCAAAAATAGCAAAACCGGAATACCCTTATAGTTTCGTCATGTCTGTCTGTCTGTCCGTCCGAATGTCACAAGCAATTTTACTCAAAGACTATTTAATGAATATCAATAAAATTTGGTAAAAAGATGTCTTGTAGTAGCCGTTACTTAGTTTGACTAGCTAAACAACAAAAATAAATGTTCTTGGGGGGGCACTCCATACATGTAACAGAAGCTGATAAAAAATTGTAATAAACTTTTTTGATTAAATGAATAGTTTTGGAAATAATCGCCCCGAAAGTTGCTTAAATGTCTCCCCCCTTATCTTTTGAACCGTGTGACCAAAAAATATGAAAAAAATCACAAAGGTAGCGCTTAATAAATACTTTATACTAAAATTATATTATTTTGAATATGATCGGGTATACCGTCATTGAGTTATGTCCGAAAAACTGCGTTTCTCAACAAAATGGCGTAAGTGTCATGAACATACGCTCTTCTGTTGATGCAATTATTCAAGGCTGCGGAGCCCTACACTGTGCATGTTCCGACATGCTCTTGCCCACTTTTCAACCGACTTCAAAAAGGAGGTAATATACCTAGAATAACAAAAACAAATTAAACATTTTGAAGTTGGTGCCGAATAAAACATAAAGACTACTATTTCATGGCACCAACTTCAAAATGTTTAATTTGTTTTTGTTATTTTAGGTAAATTTTTTTTTGCTTTTTAGTTGCCTTGTATTTATTTTTGAAGTCGGTAATATTTTTTGTTAAAAAGTTTTTATTTTAAACTTGGATAGGAACTCTGGTAAATAGAACTTTAAACATTTCCCGTACCGTTAGGTTTGTTAACAAAAACAAATCAAATAATATTTGATTGGCTCGCAAATTGAAAGCAATCAAGGATTGTTTTTATATTTCCCAGGATTTTTAGTTTTCACAGTGGCAAGCAATTTTTTTAAAATGAAATTTAAGATTCCATTCATATTTCATCTCCGTATATTATTTTGATGTTGATTAAATAGTTAAATGGTTAAATCACCTTAAGATACCAACACACGGGTACTGCCCTCCATATACCTAATCTAAACACGTAAGTGGTAACAGTTTATAACAAGTAATCATAATCAATTTCCCACCCCACCTACACGGTAGAGAAATATCTCAGTGTATGCACAGTAGTACATAAAACTGCCAAGATACAGAAAATAACAACGAGAAAGGGATAAATAATAAATAAAATAAATAACAAAACGAATCTGTTCCACGATTACAATCAGCACGATCGGGCTGTTACGTAAATAACTGAGCTAAATCATATATACATTTGGTCACGAATGAGATCGGACGTGGCTCGTTAGGTTGTTCATTCAATGGGAATCGTTAAACAAGGTCACAACACAAGGGAAGAATCAAAAAAATAAATTATATTTACCATATGGAGATACGACTAGGTATTAATAATTCCTTTTCGATTTGAATGCGTTTTAGGTATTATAAATAGCAATGAAATATAAAATTACAGATAGTACCTGGATGTACCTTCGCTCGGTATTTTGTTAGATAAATGGTGTTTTTTTTAAAATTTTAATGAGAAAAGGAAAAAATAAGCATTCGGACTCGAACTTTTTATCTTTGAATTCTAATGATATTGTAACAGTTTTTCATTGGGTGAAAATAAAGGTAAAACGATGTTTTCTAAAAATGAAACCAAATCGTTGAAGCCGTTTCCGAGGTTCAGTTTATATATAAATTATTTTTTAAATAATAAATTAATAATATTAATTATATATAATATACCATCTATCTACTAGCCGTACCGCCCGCGGCTTTGTCCGCATGGATGACTTTACCCCGTTAAGGGATGAAAACGCTAAAATATGTACTTGTTTCTTTATTTACAAACAAAAACAAATCTTTGTTCGAGAGATAGATTCCCGTGATAGCGAACTATTTACATACCTACAAGTTTATTCGGAACCCTTGGTGCGCGAGCCCGATTCCACCTAGCCGGATTTTTATGGATTTACCGTCAATGATATTTTAAATTAAACGACAGGTGTCACATTTCACAGTCAAACGTTTCGATTACGAAGTTGAGGGAAATTAAAACACTTGAGCCCATATTGTGCGGAGTTTGAAAAGTCGTTTTTAATATAATCCTGGGATAGGTAGTCTCCGCTGAAAGCGAATAATCTTTGTAAACATTTACTTCATTATTTAAAATTCAACTTGAAAGTGAAATGGACTTATGTTCGTATATTTTTTTTTATTACATATCGAAACATAATTATAATAAGTAAGGTTTGAACTTTGGAAACATAGGCCGTGGGTTTTAATCGCGTTGTTTTTTATTATAAACTTAAGGCCCCTTGTTAACAAGACGGTTTCTACTCGGGCCGAGGCTGGCTAAGTTTGTTCACGAGCACGGTTTGTACCGGTATTATACCCGGTGGCTAGCCCCACCCAATGTCCAAACCGTCGCTAGCACCGGTATCGTTAACAATCCTTCATAGTGTCTCATACCTAACTGTTGACCGAACGAAAACACGGTTTAAAACCATGCCTAGACCCGGCGGAAAACTGTCTCAATAACAAAGGGCCTAATACGTCGTGAACATAATCATTATAATTGATGCATTGCAATAAAAGTCATGTAAATTCTGTCAAAAATTCATCGCAACAGTTGCAATAATTTTGAGTTGGGGGCGTATGATATGTTTTGATGATAGATACATCTTTACTCATGTGCATAAAATACTGATTGTTTAATCAGTACCTCAAAACAGTCTAAGTGCGATTTTTTTTCCTTTCATCACTTCTTGCTCTATATTCAAAAGTTAGATAAAATGACCAGTAAGGACTCCTGTTAAAATGGTTAGTGTCAATTTTATAGTTGCCCCATATGATATACAATCAGTCTCGATTAGTACCATAAATGTAGCAGTGAGTAGTATATTAACTGTTACGTTACTTTGTTACACGAGATAGTAATTAGCGGTAGGTACTTGTATCTTTGAAGTAAACGTATTACGGTATAGTATAGCCTTCAGCATTATTTCTGTAGTGTTGGTTTATTAACATTCACACACAGGCACACTAGATGACTAAATTAGAATCATTTGAAGATTTTTATATGCGAGGTCAAATAAATTACCCTATGATATAGAGTAGAACGAACTTAAATAAAAAAGGAACAATATTTTTCCCCCTTCCTTTTCACCGGGGATCCATTTGCCTGTTTACTATACATTTGTTAACCCCTTTTTGTCTCCTTAGGGCCGGAATTTCTCTCTGTTCCTCTCTTCTCTACAAAAATTTGGTTCAGACTTGATGAGTTAATGAATGAGTCAGTCAGAAAGAACTTTTGTATGTGTTCAAGCAGAAATCTGAAATTGGAAGGTATGTTATTATCGTGTGGTTAGATACAGAAGGCAATTGCTACTTCAATCTATAAGCGTATTTCATGAGTTAACTGACAAAAAATGTTCTAATATTTGTTTATGTATGTACCAAGGGTTAGTGGGTCAATAGTTCATTACGACAATAGGTTTACCTTGTCGTTTGTAAAATACTGATAGTGTGCTCACGCGTATTTGTTTTCTGCGATTAATCTTTATTTTGCAACCCTGCAAAGAAAACAATAGGCAATCAAATGGTCACTAAAACTCAGTCTTTCGCACAAATAACCAAAGGTACACAAGCGCAAACGAAACCTCAACCATATGAGGAAACAACATCGACTGTAGATGCAAAATTGAATAAAATATTAAGCATAATTACATCATTTGACGAACGTATAAGGAAATTAGAAAATAGCAATAAAACAGCTATATCCAAAAAGCATAATGAATAATTCTTTACAAATTATGGCATGGAATGCTAATGGACTTCTTCGACATCAATGTAATTTACAAGCTGTCCTAAATATAAAAAACATAGATGTGTGCCTTATATCCGAAACACATTTTACCAACGAATCTTACATCCAAATGAAAGGTTACACAATTTACCATGCATTGCATCTACATAATAAAGCTAGGGGAGGTAGTGCAATTATAATAAAAGATAACATCTGCCATTACGAGAAATTTAAACATGAAGGGGTCGAAATACAAGCTGTCGCTATATGTGTTAAAACCAATCGCTATACTGTCACGCTGTCTTCGATTTACAGTCCGCCAAGGTACTCATTGAAAGCTACATACTACAAAAAATTTCTAAAGCAACTCGGAAATAGATTTATTCTTGGAGGGGACTTTAACGCTAAGAACACATACTGGAGGTCGAGACTAACCACTACAAAAGCAAAAGAATTGTTAAACGCAATCAGAGAAATCAAATGTGACGTTATATCAACAGGCAAGCCTACATACTGGCCTACTGATCCACACAAAATTCCTGATTTAATAGATTTTTTTATATACAAAAACTTGCCTTTAGATCTTCTTAACATAGATGGCAATTTTGATACGAATTCCGATCATTCACCAATAACATTGACCATAAGTGAGCAAATAATGCAAAAAGAGAATTATCCCATCTTATTTAACGCTTTTACTGACTGGATAAGCTTTAGACATGATTTAGAGTCGCTCATAAACCTAAAGGTAGCTTTAAAGCACCCTGAACAACTGGATATGGAAGTGAGAAAATTCATCACAGATATTCAACAATGCGCCTGGAATAATACGCCCGAAATGAAAAAAAAAGTTAGAAGTATCAACTACCCACTCGAAATTCGGAATCTAATAGCTGAAAAAAGAAAACAGAGGCAAAAATGGCAGCAAAGCAGATTTCCCGCTGACAAAACACTCTTAAATAACCTTTCAAAAAGACTCAGTAGGTAAATTAAAAAATATCACGACGAATCTATGTGCACCTACTTAAGTCAGTTATCTGGTGATCGTACCACAGATTACTCATTAAGGAAAGCTACTAAAAGCTTTAAAAAACCTATCACTCAAATCTCACCAATTAAGGAAGAGACTGGGCATTGGGCCGTAAGTAATGAACAAAAAGCTATTAGATTTGCGCAGCACCTAGAACAAATATTTCAACAAAATGACGCTGACAGTGATGATGCAACATTTGACCTCACCTCACCTATACAAAACGATAAGACAGAAATAAAATTGACAACCCCAAAAGAAATCAGTAAAGATATAAAACTCTTACATAAAAAAAAGTCTCCTGGTTATGATCTCATTACTGGAGTAGTCCTACAAAATCTCCCACGTAAAGCAGTAGTGAAACTGACTACCCTTATTAATGCAACACTTAGATTAAAATACGTACCTGATGTGTGGAAAATAGCTGAAGTGATAATGATTCTAAAGCCAGGAAAACCTCCTCATGAAGTATCATCATATAGACCAATTTCACTTTTACCAATAATATCTAAGCTGTTCGAAAAATTACTTCTCAAAAGACTGAAGCCAATCATTGAAAACAGAAACCTAATTCCTGATTACCAGTTCGGTTTCAGAGAAAAACATTCAACCATAGACCAAGTCCACAGAATAACAAATATCATAGAAAAAGCACTGGAGAACCAGCAAGTTTGCTCTACTGTTTTCCTTGATGTAGCTCAAGCTTTTGATAAAGTTTGGCATAAAGGCCTGTTGTATAAACTAAAAAAAATGCTGCCGAAACAGTTCACAGATATTCTGAAGTCATATATATCTAACAGAATGTTCAGAATAAGACAAATAGATGCATATTCAGAGCTTAAACCCATTAAAGCTGGAGTTCCACAAGGAAGTGTATTAGGTCCGGTCCTGTACTTATTATACACTTGTGATATTCCAGAAATAGAAAACAATACTCTTGCAACCTTTGCTGATGACACAGCCATTATGGCTGTAGGGGCAACTCACAAGGAAGCTTCAGAGAAACTACAAACTGCAGTCAATACCATCACGAAATGGACGAAGAAATGGCGGATAAAGCTCAATGAATCTAAATCAATGCACATAGATTTTACTAACAAAAAGACAAATTATCACCCGGTACTTATAAATAACCTGACTGTATCCTATGTAAATACTGTCAAATATTTGGGCATGACACTAGACACAAATCTCCGCTGGAAGGCTCATGTCAAAAAGAAACGGGATGAATTAGAACTTCGTTACAAAAAGATGTACTGGTTACTGGGAAAACACACAGCCTTATCAGTACACAACAAAATACTTTTGTACAAACAAGTCCTTATGCCAGTATGGACCTATGGTATCCAGTTGTGGGGATATACCAAACAGAGCAACTTGCAGATGATTCAACGCTTTCATAATAAAGTACTCAGAGGCATCGTAAACGCGCCCTGGTATATTAGAATGGACGATCTCCATCGGGACCTTAAATTGGACCTCGTCGCTAATACTATAAAAAAAATAGCCGAAGCTCATGAACAACGACTTCATCACCATGTGAACATTGAGGCTATGCAGCTCCTCGACAACACGGACATAGTGAGAAGACTGAAAAGGACCAAACCTTTTGAGTTAGTGTAGTGACCATAATATAGTGTAACAGTGCAGTGCAGTGTAATTAAAGAACATAAGAACAAAATGTCTTCATGTTATTAGAAACAATAAGAATGGTGTTAATGGACATGATCTTAAAATAATATTTTTAGTAGTTTACGTCAAACTCAAATTACTTATTAGTCTCTGTAGGCTAGATTGTTATTACAATGGGGAACATCACGGTTCAACATTACAAAAAAAAAAAAGAAAAATTTTGTAATTCGTAGCTCGAACAAATTAATTGAGGTCAAACTTCGACTGAGGACGGAGTGAATGAAATATGCATGAATGAGGGAATGAACTGAAAGGAACATGCAAAGTAAAGGATACCGACGATGGGTCTTAATATAAGTCGGTGGTTGTACGTGCATTAACTAACATATAATTCAACGTTTACATGATGGTAGTACACCCAACTATATATATATATATAGATACACCAAACGAGGTAAGCCAGCAATACCATTAAATATTGCTGAATCCGTTTATAAATTTATTATTCAAAAAAGACTTTATGATACTATTCCTAGTCGTTTCGAAAACGATTTTGTTGATAATCCAAGCTAATATTAGGTAGAAATTAATATAATAACTCTGTACGTCTGTGTGCCTGTTGTAATATTGAAAATGTACAAGAACAGTACAGGTTTAAATTATAATAAGTATAACTATTCTTAGAAACTATACATGGTTATTACGGTCTTATAGCGAATATTTTCCAATTTTAAGCGAAACGCATACTGCACTAGTTTCCATCGCGAACTAAATGTGTATATTATTAAAGCGCTACACGAGGCAACGTTCTTAGAATCTATACGTGATTAGTTTTGAGCCAGTCGTTTTATTAATTACTTTCTCTTATTTTCACAAAAAATAGTAGTATTTTTATTCTTTTCATAATATTATAATTGCATTATCGACACAATAAAAGCTATGTGCTTATTATCCTCTACATTAAAACCTATAATAACTTATCAGCAGGCACATCTACTAATATTATAAAGCTGAAGAGTTTGTTTGTTTGAACGCGATAATCTTAGGAACTGCTTATCCGAATTGAAAAATTATTTCACTCTTGTATAGCCCATTCATCGAGGAAGTTATAAACTATATAACATCACGCTACTACTAATAGGAGCGGAGCAGCAATGAGAAATGTTACAAACACGGGGAAAATATACGTAAACAAAGTTGCACGGGACAGCTAGTAACTTTATAAACAACAATTTAAAACGGAAACTGACACGTAAAATACACGTTCAACGGTCACGGGGTCTAAAGCAAAAAATAAAGTGCAGATTGATAGGCCTCCGGCTGTGGAGGTCGCAGCCGCCGTCGCCGGGGTGGGTGGGTGTCCTGCCGAGCAGGTTAAGGTGGGCACCATCCATTCTAATTTCACGGGCATGCAAACCGTTACGGTAAGCTGCCCCGTCACGGCGGCTAAAGCCGTAATGGAGCGCGGTAGGCTTTTGGTGGGCTGGATATCGGCGCGAGTTAAACTACTCGAGCCCAGACCCTTGAGGTGCTTCCGGTGCCACGTGGGGCACCACGTGGGTGTTCGGTGCACCGAGGGGGTGGACCGCAGCGACTTATGTTTCCGCTGTGGTCAGCCCGGGCACAAGGCCGGCTCGTGTAACGCCGCGCCACACTGTGTTGCCTGTGCAGCGGCTGGCAAGCCTGCCAAGCACCGGGCAGGGAGTGGGGCTTGTGCCTCTTCGGCCTCTTCGGCCAAAGCTAGGGGCAGGGGGGGACGCCCCGCCGCCTCCGTAGTTCCCGCTGCAGACGGCGCCGCCGCCAATTCTGCCGCACACATTGCTGCCGCCACGCCCTCCGCCGCAAATTCTGCGGCGGTATCATCACTGGGGGCCAGGGAGGAGGAAGTAATGGAGTGTTAATAATGGCCTCATTACGCCTTCTCCAGGCGAATATCAATCACTGCGCCTGCGCACAGGATCTCTTGATCCAGAGTATGGCGCAGTGGTCAATAAACATCGCCGTGGTCTCCGAGCCGTATTTTGTCCCGCCCAGGGATGACTGGGTGGAGGACCTTAGCGGCTCGGTAGTCATTATGTCGTCGGCCGCCGCCGGTACCCCGTCCCTTGAAAATGTCAGTAAGGGACAGGGGTGTGTCGCAGCCAGGTTCGGGGAGATCTTGGTAGTGGGGGTCTACTTTTCTCCAAACCGACCTCTCGCTGACTTCCAGAACTCCCTCAGGGAGTGTGGTCGTTGCCAGGTACCACTCCTTGCCCATGCTGGTGCTCGGGGACTTCAACGCCAAGAACTTGGCTTGGGGTTCCCGGTGCACGGATGTGCGAGGCAGGATGGTAGAGGGTTGGGCCTTGGAGACAGGCTTGGTGGTCCTAAACCAGGGTTCTGTCCCCACGCTAGTGCGAATGCGGGGCGAATCGGTGGTGGATATTTCGTTCGCCAGCCCCGCACTGTCGCCGCGCGTAGTGGACTGGCGCGTGGTGGAGGAGGTAGAGACCTATTCCGACCACCGGTACATTCGGTTTGACATCTCGGCCCAGGTCTCAAGCGCGCCGGTGCCACAGGCCCCAAGTGGTCCGCGGTGGGCGTTGAAGCGGCTGGACAAAGAGCTGCTCCAGGAGGCCTCAATCGTGCAGGCCTGGGTGCCAGCACCGGACAGGCCTGCCGACGTCAATGGTGAGGCTCAGTGGTTTCAAAAGGCCATGTCGCAGGTATGCGACGTGGCAATGCCTCGAGTCCGGCCAGGTCGCGCTCGGCGTCAGGTGCATTGGTGGTCGCGGGAGCTAGCCTCACTACGCGAGGCGTGCGTCGCTGCCCGCCGCCGGTTCACCAGGCATCGCAGGCTACGCATCCGCCCTCAAAATGCGGAGGCTAGGGAGGCGGAACTGTACGAGGGATACAAAGCAGCGAAGACCACCCTTCAGGAGGCAGTCAGGCGGGCCAAGAACCTCGCCCGCCAGGAAATGATGGAGACTCTCGACAGGGACCCGTGGGGGCGCCCGTATAAGATGGTGCGGGACAAGCTCCGTCCGTGGGCCCCCCCACTGACGCAGAGTCTCCGACCCGAGCTAGTGGAGGGCATGGTAAGCGCTTTGTTCCCAGCGCGCGCAGAGCATACTCCCCCGTGCATGACTCCGCGTACTACGATCCCCATAGCGGACCACTCGAACGACGACGACGTTCCAGAAGTGACTGGGGTTGACTTGAGGGCGGCGGTAGGTAAGCTGAAGGCCAAGAATACCGCCCCAGGACCCGATGGCATTCCTGGAAAAGCCTTGGTCCTGGCCTTAGAAGCCCTCGGACCTCGACTGAGGGGGCTTATGAGCGCCTGCCTGGAGAGGGGCCAGTTCCCGCTTCTCTGGAAAACGGGGAAGCTGGTCCTGATACGGAAGCTAGGACGCCCTACGGACTCTCCGTCGGCATACCGGCCCATAGTGCTGCTTGATGAGGTGGGCAAGCTCTTTGAGAGAGTAATTTCAGACCGCCTCGTCGCGCACCTGTCAGGGGCTGGACCGAACCTATCGGAGATGCAGTTCGGCTTTCGCAAGCGGCGCTCCACGGTCGATGCCATCATGCGCGTCCGTGCTCTTACGACGGGGGATGCGGTGTCCCGGGGTAGGGTCGTCTTGGCGGTGTCTCTAGACATTGCCAATGCCTTCAACACCTTGCCCTGGAGTTGCATTGAGGAGGCACTCCGGTATTTCCGGGTGCCGATCTACCTCCGTCGCGTGGTCGGGGCCTATCTCACGGACAGGGCCGTCATCTACCCCGGTCCTAACGGGGTCTGGAACCGGCGAGAGATGTCGTGCGGTGTTCCACAGGGTTCGGTTCTGGGACCGCTCCTGTGGAACATCGGCTACGACTGGGTTCTGCGTGCTGACCTCCCCAGCTGTGTCAGCGTAGTGTGCTACGCCGACGACACGCTGGTCCTGGCACAGGGGAGGTCGTACCCAGCGGCGACCGCCGCGATATCATGCGGGGTTGCGACGGTCATTAACCGAATTCGGCGACTGGGTCTTGAGGTGGCTCTGCACAAGTCCGAGGCCATGTGTTTTTATGGCCGACGGAACGGGCCACCCCCGGGTTTCCAGGTGGCAGTAGGGGGGGTTCACATCGGCGTCGAGTTGACGATGAAGTACCTGGGACTCGTCCTCGACAGCCGGTGGAACTTCGTAGAGCATTTCCGACGTTTGGCTCCCAAATTGGAACGGGCTGGGGCCGCGTTAAAACGGCTCCTTCCAAATTTGAGGGGTCCAAACGCCCCCTGCCGAAGGCTATACGCGAAGATCGTGCGGTCGATGGCCCTATATGGGGCTCCAGTATGGGCACGTTCTTTGGGGCGACGAGCCGCCCACTTCCTGAATGCGCCCCAAAAGGTGACAGCCAACAGGGTCATCCGGGGATATCGCACGATCTCCCGCGATGCGGCTTGCCTCCTCGCCGGAATGGCGCCGTGGGATCTGGAGGCGATAGCCCTCGCACTCGCTTACGAGTGGCGAGAGGAGGCGCTACACTGGGGCGAAACTCCGCTGCCGCGACAAATTGCTGCACATCGGAGGGAGCTCCGCCTCGATCTCATGGCGTCGTGGAGAGAACGACTGTCGCAGCCACAAGCAGGCCACTCCGCGATAGCGGCGGTAAGTCCTCTCTTTGAGGAGTGGCTGGAGAGGCGCCAGGGCGTCCTCACCTACCGCCTGACGCAGGTACTCACCGGACACGGGTGTTTCGGGAGGTACCTGCATCGCATTAAGCGGGAGGAAACTCCTGGGTGTCACCATTGCGGTGACCGGCCGGAGGACACGGTGGAGCATACGGTGGAGGTGTGCCCCGCTTGGGCCGAGCAGCGACTTGCCCTTGTTGTAGCAATCGGCGGTGGTGACCTCTCGCGTCCGGGGCTCATTCGAGCCATGCTGCGGAGTGAGAGGGAATGGGAGGCAGTCGTCTCCTTTTGCGAGGAGGTGATGCTGCAAAAGGAGATAGCGGAACGCGTGAGAGACAGACGGTCCTCACGCCCCGGCCGCCCCGCGATACGGCCCGGGCGACGGGTGACAAGGGACGACATCCGGCCACCCTAGGCGCAGGCCTGAGGACGACGAGCAGTGGGTAGCTTGCCGTCCAGCTTAGGACTAGGCCGGGTCGACGGCGCGCTAGTGTTCCACGCGCGCTTAACGCGCGCAAAAGAGGTGTCAGCAAGTGACGGGGCCCCATTGGGCCAGCGCCCACCGGGAGTGCGGGATCGTTCGAAAGAGTTACCGTGCTCCCGGAACACCAGGGCGAAAGAAGGAACACAGATGGGTTTTAGTCAGTAGGAGTCTGACACGCCCTCCCGCTCGTGCCCACAGCGGGAGAAGTCATATGATGATTTCCCATCTATATAAAAAAAAAAAAAAAAAGATTGATAGGCCTTCCACATCTGGAACATCTAAAATAAAATAAACTAACCAAAAAACTGCGTTTCTCAACAAAACGGCATAAGTGCCATGAACATACGCTCTCCTGTTGTTGCAAACATTCAAATCTGATTTTTTCATACGGCAACGACTCCAGAACCCTATACTGAGCATGGTCTGACATGCTCTTGCACTGTTTGTATATTAGTACCTACCAAATTACCTGTGTATACTTACTTCCTTGAATATTTGTGTTTCTTTTATAATAAAAATATTTTTGTCTCTCACAAGTTTTTTATTTTAAGTCTCATACTCATATCAACCCATATGATGTCCCACTACTGGAAACGGGTCTCCCCAGTAGAACATACTTATTATAGATCCTGGGGGTATTTGCCATAATCACCACGCTTGGTGAGCGGGTTGGCGATCACAGGCCAGGCTTTAAAGTACGCTGAGAACGCTGCTGCCGCCTTCCGGTGTGAAATCCCTTTGTCGCCTTGACCCACGGGAAGAGGTAGGGTGGTACTATTCTTAAGCCGGTTAGCCGGCTTTTAAATTACCAGTTAAAATAATAACTATAGGCCGACCGCTTAACTCGTATATCGCCTGCGCGGTGGAAGGGAGCGCGGGGTGATGTTAACGGGTGGGTGAGCGGTGTGCGCGGGACAGAGAATCGGCCTATACCTACATGATTAATTGATTATCATAGTATTTTTTTTATCATTATACATTACATTAAGTAACTTTCTGAGCGTGTATACTTTACTAATACTTAAATTTATACAATGTCAAAACATGTTGCCTTTTACTCGTATAATCTCTTAACTAATTCACTGCATCAGTGTCAGAAAGTATACAATTACACAAAAATCGCGTATATTTTCTGAAAATTTTATATTGCTACACATTCTGAAATCATACAATGTAAGAACATTATGAATGCGTACTTGTATACTTTCAATATATGACTAATTGGCACAAATGGATATAGTTTGAGTCCCAGAAAAGGACATATGGTTAACAGTTATTATCGCCATAATAAAGCTTGCTCAAATCGAAATTGAAAGCTAGTTTTATAAATAATTACTCTAATATAATGCAAAAATAATTATATATGATTTTTTTTGCGTTTTATGCAGATCACATCGTTCAATTTTATGTAGAGCCACATAAAATTGAACGATGTGATCTGCATCATACAGTAAGTTAGAAGCAATAAGTAAAAAAAAACCAGGAAAATGAAATAGAATCGATAGAAATCTCACTCCCCTGGGTAATAATGCGATGTCATTTCTCTTTGACGTCTAATAATAGTAATATCTTGGGCAAGGGCCACAGGCAGCTGAGTGCATCGAACTAATGGAAGATGACGAATTTGTTTTTGATTTATGATTTGTTTCATCTATTCAGAAGCTGTTCTGTGATGGCTTTGTTTAATATTGACTTGAAAATATGTTTGTTTCTTTCTATCACTTTAACTTCTAAACCGGTGGTTGGTCTAAGCCATAGGCTGTCTTGGTTGATACCACCACAGTGTAAGTTAGTCTTCCGTGAAATAGTGATGTTAAAACATCACACTGTTTCGGTTAGAGAGCACTGTAGCACGTGAAATACTGGTCTAATGAGACTTACGAACTAATGTCTCAGATGAAGAGCACATAGCGCAACTGTTATTCGCTAGAGCCCTTTAATATGATACCCCACTCGAGGGTCCTAGAAAATATATTATTCTTAGTCCGCACATTAAGCGCTTTAGCGCATAAAACCCTTTATTATGATTTATTAAGAATTTTATGTACCCTGTGATACTTGCGCCATCAAGACGGATCATTTATTAAAATCGGTTGAGCCGTTAAGGAGTTTTGAGCGGACATAGGAACATTGGAAGGATACAAACAACCTAACAAACGCGTCAAACACATAACCCTCCTCTACAGTTAGGTAAAAAAAGGAAAAAAAGTTTAAATACTATATAGAGTGCGCAATAACCACATCGGTGATAATTCAGTGACATTCATCTGATCGCTATTTCTTACGAGTCTAAGTGTATGTTATAGTGCCTGTGTTAAAACCATTATAGTCTGGTCACTCTTTTTTAACCGCCTTCACAACAGATAGTTCTCTGTTTGGCTCGTATGCATGTACCTATGTATGTATGTATGTTCGCGATATATCTCAAAGCTAGTTAACCGATTAAGATGGAGTTTTTAATATTCGACTGCATATTTTTCTGGGAACGTTGTAGTGTTTAAAACTTCGGCATAGCATAAAAAACACAAGAGTTATAGACTAAAATATAGTGAGTCAGCGAAGTTATTACATCTTTTTTTACATTTGAAGGCGAAAAATGTTTTTAAAAAAAGGATATGTTCATGTTATTATTTCGCCGCGGTATTCTGTCAAGTTACGGTTTTGGTCTACCTTCTAAATAATATACTAGCCTATAAGTGAATAGAAAATATCATGCATGTATTCAAAAACGTCGCTGAATGTACGTGTTCTAAGAACAGCTGAAAACCAATTAACGAAAACAACCCTCGTCCTTTATTATAATTGTAATCAAACAAACTCCTTCCTACCTATATCAAAGGTAAATACTCTACGAGGATTACATTTTATTTGGCCTCAGACACACAAATACAGAGTAGACACAGATGTGCGTGTGCCAGGGGAGTTAAACGTCGCGGGCTCTGATATAATCATTGCTCTGTGGCCGCAGGCGATAGAGGTTGGTTTCTAGATACTAGTATACTAGATGTGGGTTAGAATTATCTTAGTATACAATTAATCTTTTAATAATAACGTTGTCTTAATCTGTTTTGGTCTAGGCAGCCAGTTTCATTAGAGACTGGTTTACTACTAGAGGGCAGGTGATATTATAGTGAGCCAACATGAGTTTCAAAGCAAACACTTCAGCCATACTACTTCTAGGTTATAATGAATAACTTCCTTTTTAGCTTCGCCATAGTTTGGTAACAAGGGCTCCCTAGAGGAAGGTAGTCAAAACCAGGGAGTTCTTGTTCCTGATTATCGAAACTTAAGAACTTACAATTTATATTTTATAACACATTTGCTCGTAAAGGGTCTCTTATTTCACCAAATTCAATAACGTAATGTATCTCATTACGTACTTGTGCGTTATTGTAATGTAAAACGCTCGGTTTGTCAAGATGATCCGTAAAACGAACGGTACTTTTTTAAATCTTAGCAAAGAGTTTTTATCTCGAAAAAGTGGTCAACAATATATGAATAGAATTAACTTTAGGAGATAAAATATAATAAATAAATATTTAATTCTTTAATATTTAATTGAATTAATTTTGACAATAAATTACAACCATTTGTCTGGTAAAAAACACAACAATAATAATTTACTTTATTAGTAATACTGGCTGTTTTTGTGCTTTGCCTTAAAAAAAGTGCTGTAGTGCGCGCATCGCTAATTTGTGAACAAGTAAAAATTATTCCGCGCGCTTTTTCTTTTGGCTGTATTGTTTTTTTTTATTTATTTCCTCGCAAATATGTTATAAAACATTGTATGACATACGTGCGCTTTGATAATTACAGCCTCTGCTTTCTTGTAGCCCTCGCCCACAGCTCTGGCTAGCAATATCGCCTCGGCTGTAATTTTCACCTTACCGCACTTATATCATAATTTACTATTACTTTCGTATATATCGAGACGTATATACTATACGAGACTTAAGAAGTCATTGTTTAATAAGAAATCCCTGTACGGGCCAAAATGATTACACATTTTTAAAATTTGTCTACGGTTTCCATGTATAAAGTACTAATGGACGCCTCACGGTTTCACCAGCGTAGTTCCCGTTCCCGTGGGAATACAGTGATAAAAATAGCCTATGTCACCCGGAGTTAGTGTAGCTTCACAACGATGAAATATTTTTCAAATCCGTCCAGTAGTTTCGAAGCCTATTCAATACAAACAAACAATCAAATCTTTCCACTTTATAATCAAAGTATAAAGTATATATAATTCAGAAGACGCATCCAGGACTTTTTTATATGCGTGTATAAAAGACTGAATCATTCCGCGGGGAATCGTTCTGCACGTATTAAGAGCTCTCCGTCTGCTAATGTTCGCCAGGGTATCGGTATAAACTTCTTACCGCGCCGAACACGTAACGTACCTACTGTACTTACATAAGGTGTTATGTGTTGCGTATAATATTTATGCGGTAACATTAATAAAGTTATGAAAGAACAAATTGTAGGAAAATGAGTGCTCAATATGAAGGGCACATGGTCAGGTCTAGATAGAATGGTAGAGTATACCTACCTAAATGTGAATGTTTGTGAGTTAGTGTGCTACTCAACTACACAAAAACTGCTGAACGATTTATGCTGAAAAAATATACCAGACTACGACATACAATAATTTTTAGACCGCAATTTTCTGTCGTCATTAGATTTGATTGTATTTTTGTTTTTTTTTTTAACTTTGTCGGATATAAATTGTATGAACTGTTGTCTTGGCATAATACTGGAATCACATTGTACATGGATGAAAGCTCTATACATAGACTGAATTAGCCAATAATTAAATAGTTTCGTCTACGCGCTATGGCGCCTCACATAATGATTAAATGAAAAAAAAACAGCTTTACAAGCGTACTATGCATGTGGCAATTCAGTGATAGGAGAGCTGTAGGCCTCTATTTAAACGATTAATCATTGCTGACTGGTATTATATTAACACATCGGCGAATCCTACCTTGTACACAATTTAAAATATTTGCAATTATAATATTAAATTCCATACTTGGTCATAAAGCAGCCCTTACTCAACACTTCAGCTTCTTGATGGCGTCTATTACGAACTTGTGCGGTAGTAGCAATTGAAATACTTTTACGTTGCAGTTTTTTTTTTTATTTTGAGTAAGAAGAAATTATGCCTATAAACTAAGTTTTTATTTTTGTAAAAAAAATATAGGTAGAAAAGAAATTCATCAATAATTGGTGATTAGTTATCTAGGTAGACTATCCAGTTAACTATTGTCCATCTGATGGAATTGCTCAATAACTTTACCCGTTAGGTTTGGTTGTTTGCGCTAAGCCTGAACGACTGCACCAATAGGTACCTTCTGACAAAATAATCTTGGCAAGTTTTTATGTTGAATGAGTTGTCTTAAAGTAAAAAATGTTAGAACAATTGAGCGAATCTAACCTAGATCAAAGAATCAAGAGTTCCGTAATCGAAAACTTCGTTTTGCTTTTCCATGTCATTTGTTTGAAGTTGACGCGAAACGCCATGAACATATTTTTATTAGGTACTTTGTTTTTAAGGTAAGTAAGAATACAAAGTGTCATGACCCCGTTTCATTCTAAGGGTGTCGAAAGCGAATAAACATAAACAGTGCGAAGAGAGGGAAACTCGAAACAAAACCCGGTATGATGCCTCCCGTAAGACACGAGTCAGGTCCTGGAAACGATTTGGCGCTGGTCGTTTTGACTAGTCATTCCTGTGGGTTCTGTCAGTTAGGTCAGCAGGGTGACACAAGTTCTGAGCATGCTTGCGCCGCCTAAATCGCGCCCCAGGCGAAACAGCATCCGTGGAGTGGGTAGTCACCAGCGAAAATGCTAAGGCTCTAGTAACGCTGTTTTAATCATCTGATCAAGATGGTATAGGGCAATGATGCTGATGCATTAAAAGTAATATTCTAATATAAATAAGTTTCATCAAGATTGGTTAAGTAATAACTAAAGTTAGCTCCTATTTACGAAGTGCTGTATATTAGAGAGTTCTATTAAAACAATCGTGAGAAAAGGCAGCTATGCGGGCGAATGCTGCTGTCAAATTCTTGGAAAATATTATGGACTAGCTGTCCCGCACATTTCGTCTGCGTAAATTTTACCCATTTTTGCAACATTTCTCATTGCTGCTCCGCTCCTATTGGTCGTAGCGTGATGTTATATAGTCTGTAGTCTTCCTCGATAAATGGGCTATCCAACAGTTAAAGAATTTTTCAATTCTTACACTTAGTTTTCCTTCTTTCCAGTAGTTCCTGAGATTACCACTTTCAAACAAACAAACAAACTTTAGTATAGATACGTTTTATCTGTAATTTTCGTACACTTATTGTTTTTAAACTTTCGCGATTTTTTACACTTATATTTTTATGCCACATCACCACATTTAAGTTTTAATTACAATATTTTTTTGTTTAAGTTTTAATGATAGTTATTATTAAGCCCACATATGAATCCTCCTAATTAGCCAGTTTTTAATTATAAAGTTGTTGAAGGCGGGCGAATACACAATACCTTTTGTTTAAAGTTTGAAGTAAATAGGTATCTACATTATGAATTTTCTATTTTAGTTCCATTCCATATTTTGTCACGAGAGTATTTTCGTTTTGCGGTAGCTTTAAAAATATTCATGAAATGTATAAATTAAATACGTATGATATAGTTTTAGATATAGACTTAAATCATATCACCTAAAAAAGCTTCGCAAATATTGATTGCAGTCAGTTATTTTTAGAAAATATACGTAATAGTGTCGCGGACTATCTTTCTAAGCGTTTTTATCGAGATCAATGCATCTATGCAAGATTTTGGTAGGAACTTGACTCCGCCGTGGAAGCTCTCAAGATTTTTCACGGCTCTGTACTCTTAATATACAGATAATGTTGTTTGTACTTATTATCCCTGTAGCCTAAGAATATATGGAATAATATACATACCTTTTAAAGTTACACAACCTGCACTCTCTCTTCATATTAATATAGAAATTTATTCATTGAGTAAATTCATGCATTTATGACATAATATTGTTGGTAGCTGTAGTATCACATGAGGAACAACATTAATAATAATAATGTTGGCAGAAACACTCGTTGTTGCTATTATTTAGAACGTCGCTAAGTAAGTTTTGAGCAAGTATTCGAAACGTTGGCGAAACGTACGGTAATTATATCAATTTTGAAATAGAACTAACTTGTTTTTGCTTTGAAATTCACAATTTGAGAAATTGCGTTTGGACAAGCTTTTGTTGTTTCTTTATTTATGAGTGCACCTTTGTAATTGTACTGTTTTCCAGCAATATTTTTTTTTATTATAGAATTTTATGAGCGGTCTTAATCGCGTGATAATAAGGTTAAATACCTTTGTTTTATTTCACGACGTTTCGACCGCATTGCAACGGCCGCATTGCAATTTGGACTGGTTTAGCTTAGCGTCAACTGTCGTGGTAGTCCACTGAACACCGCATATAAAAAAAAAACATATATTATCTCGTTATTTTAAAGATACGATTTTCGTGTATTCAGTAGTTGACTGTCAAGTAAAACCTTTTTATGAAATTTCAAAACGAAAAGCGCTATAGAAATTTGTATGGAATAATAATCTATGACGTCATAAGTTCCTATCGTCAAACCATTACTTTAGTATTCGTTTTCATGCTTTTAAATTCAATAACATATAATTTACTTTTACTGTAGTCAACTACCCAATTCACGTTTGTACGGCGGCCACTGAGCCTAATGCTTAATTATTGCTCTCTGCAGTGGTTGGGTGTCTACCAATTTACCACGACAGCATTAGCGGCAGTTTCTGATAGACAACAGTAAAATCGTAAAATATCCATACTGTCTCCTAGACCTCTCGAGAAAATATAATCAAATACTAAAAATCAAGGCCATTTTATGATAATGGAGATGATGATGGGCATAAATTATTTTAAACTGTATCAAGCATGTGAAAATAGTGATAATATGATGAGAATGGATACATTTATAATAAGCTTGCCCCGTTAAGTTTAATTTTATGGTATGTTAGCTATTGTGATGTGCAAGCTATAACATTGCAAAGTTTAATCACATTGGTTTTCAGTAGTTTTTTAGCAAAGAAATAGAAACATTTGTCATCACTAAGCTTACGCTTATAATATTGTAGGATGAACATGACCCGAAACGTAGTGTTAGATCATTATGAAATATTACTAGTGAATTTAGCATGAGAATTTTAAGTAATTTTATTTTTATTTTTATTTTTAATGACCTGTCTTCTGCTACTATAAAAACCCCAGTTATTTTAATAACTAGGAGTATATTTGATTGGTAAAGAGGTAACCTAAGCATAAACGAAGTGACTGTTCCAAGTCAATTTCCTTGTAAATCTTGAAAAACTCCATATCATTGTTTGAAAATAGTTAAAAAAGATGTGAAAGTTTAAAGCAAGTATCTCGATTTTGAACAATCTTTTGAAACTACTACTTTAAATATCAAATTTAATAACAAATACATGTAGGTACGCTAACAAATAGCCGCACAGATTATTTTTGGATATTTTTAGAGACCTCTAAGGAAGAAAACGGAACTCTTTGTTGTCCGTCTGTCTGTCCGACCGTTCGTATTTCGAGAGTGCCGAGACTCAGGTTTACAAGTATACGGAAAAGTCTGAAACTAGGCATACATATTTGTAATTATATCATAAAAATATAGTCTTTAAAAAACTATGAGACTCGATTCCTGAACTATTTATAATAAGTACCTACAAATTTATACGGAACCTTCGGTGGGTGAGTCCGGCTCGCACTTGCCCGGGTTTTTTAAGTCGATTTACAATATTAATATAAAAGAGTTTATTTTATGCTTAAGTATGTTTACGATCTTACACAGTTGAGATGTTATGGGTTTTTAGGGTTTCGTAGCCAAAATGGCAAAAACGGAATCCTTATAGTTTCGTCATGTCCGTCATCTGTCTGTCTGTCTGTCTGACTGTCTAACCGCCCGTATATCACAGGCATTTTACTCAAAGACTATTCGATGAATATTGATGAAATTTGGTGGAAACGTGTCTTATAGTAGCCGCTACTTAGTTTGATAGCTATACATGTAACAGAGCTGAAAAAAAAAACAGCAAATATTAACGTATGGTACATCATTCACACATATTCGACAGGTTTTACAAAAACATTTTGAGGTTTTTAATATACCATAGAGTTATATACCATATCATATTTATTTATATATATATATATATATATATATATATATATATATATATATATATAAATATGACCGTGCCGACCGTGCCAGAAATAATTCGCCTGAAGTGACACAAATCGCAAATTGCACTGTAGTCCAGTCTTATATCTATCTTGGAGCTCTGATTACAAACAATGGCGGATGCATCGATGAAATCAAACGACGTATGGGCATCACAAGAACAGCGATGGACAGGATGCGGAAAATATGGAGGAATAGAAACATTACTAAAGCCACAAAGACCAGGCTTGTGAGGACACTTATATTCCCCATATTTCTTTACGCGGCTGAAACGTGGACTTTGCGAGATGTGGAAAGATAGAAAGTGGACGCTTTAGAAATGTGGTGCTGAAGAAGAATGCTTGGGGTTTCATGGACCGAGTTTCGCACGAACGTCTCGATACTTCAAGAGCTCGGTATCAGGCAGCGTCTATTTTCGACAGTACAATCTCGCATCCTAACATTCTTCGGACATGTTTCTCGGCGTGACAACCTATCCATAGAACGCCTTGTCGTCCAAGGAAAGGTGGAAGGCACTAGACCGCGCGGAAGGTCACCCACGCGATGGACTGACCAGATCAAGTCAGCCGTTGGAGGTTCATTGAACGAGTGCAGCAGGATGACCTCTAGTAGGCAGCAATGGCGAAACATCGTGAAGCGCATCACATCTGCCCCCTCCAATACTACTACAAGTTCATAGCGATCACGACCGCTCTGTCAAGAGCGTACCGGCTGAGAAGTAAGTATATATATATATATATATATATATATATATATATATATGGTTTCATAAGAATATAGCAATGTAACGAATCGCAGAATGTGACTAAGAATCGTGAGACGAAACAGCGAACGAGCCCCTGCAGTGTCATGCATCAGGGCGAAAAAGATCTAGTTATTATATTTACTTTTAGATAGATTCTCTGGCAAACGGGCGTAATCATTTATTTTGATAATTACAGTTAACTGACTACGATTTGGTTCGTGCTGGAATTGAATACTTAATTATATTTAACGTAGGTAAATAACACATTATACTATTTGGTGTCCGTTAACCGCAGTAATGGGCAAACTTAATAATACATTTTAGTGATGTAGTGAAAAGCATCTAAATCATCATTGCATTAATCAAAGTTCATTAATACAATTTAAAATATTTAAATAACTGCATACTATTTGCAAAAAAAAAAGGGCTGGTGACCAAGCAACGTTGTCCTCGATAGTTTCATGATTATTAGTAGGTAATTCGCACGTAAACAAATTAAAGTGATCCACGCAGAACACTTATGAAATTGCTGCAAAAATCTGGTGCGGACATGGGTCATCGATATCGGTTCTGTTAGACCTGGAGGTCTACTTTAAACAATTCAATGAAAACGAAGTTTTGATCAAAAATGAAGAGTTAATATACAGAGCCAACTACATTTATTTGATCCAATTGTTCCAGAAAATCGTCCATGGGTTCGAACTTCTTGTGCTTAGCTAAAAATTAATGAGATTGAGCCCAGTAAACTTAAGAAATTTATGTAAACAAAAATTAATGAATTTTGTTTAAAAAAAAGATAGTACAAGCCTACTGATGCGCGCATCAAACGGGAAAAGAGTATATATCTATGTGAACGGTAACAGGTTAAAAATAAGTGATACCGTATTTTAATTTCTATATCTACATACTACAGTAATATTATAAAGAGGAAAGATTTTTATTTTGTTTGTTATTAACGATTAAAGTTAAAAACTTTTTGCCAGATTTTAAAAAATCTTACACCATTATTATTGCTACATTACCCCTGAGTAAGATATATTTATTACCTAGAAAAGAATATCGATTCCTATGTCCAGCTGTACGCAGCCAGGACGGGACGTTAGTATAGTATTTTTTGAGACATTTTGAAAACTATATTTGTCACTGTCTAACTAAAGAAGAAACCAGAGTTATAAAGCCCGCACCAACGGAAAGGCATGAACCTTGTCAGCTGGGATAATTAAGCATAAGGTCGTTTCAGCACGATACCATAGTCAACTGCAACTGCTGTCAAAGTTATATTTTCCAAAAAAACCTTTGTTAGTTGATGCTTACATTGTTATTGTTGATCGAAGTGCTTACGTTATAAAATAAACCTATGTTCCAAATATCAGCTTTTTTGTAGGCTAAGTAGTTTTAACTGTGTTGACAGTTAGACAAAGTTAAATAAAAAATATAATTTAATCTAATATATAAAATTCTCGTGTCACAGTTTTCGTTGCCATACTCCTCCGAAACGGCTTGACCGATTTTGATGAAATTTTGTGTGCATATTGGGTAGGTCTGTGAATCGGACAACATCTATTTTTCATCCCCCTAAGAGTTTGTTTGTTTGTTTGAACTACTGGGCCGCATTGAAAAAATATTTTATTGTTGGATAGCCCATTTATCGAGGAAGGCTATAGGTTATAACATCACGCTACGACCAATAGGAGCGGAGCAGCAATGAAAAATGTTGTAAAAAAAAGGGAAAATTTACGCAGACGAAGTTGCGCGGGTCGGCTAGTAATCTATGCAAAGTGTTTGTTTATTTGAACACTTTAGGCCGCTATCTCACCAGCGTTCTACGTTACTCCCACGTCTGCAAAGCGACAACGCTGCCAATCGCGACGTTAACGTTGCGTACCTACCCAACGTTAAAGCAGCTGCCGTGCCATTGGCTGCCCGTCGTAACACTCGCCCGCGCCCCAACAGACAGAGTTAGAGGGCGTGATTGTAACTGTTGCCAAAAAACGCAACGTTATCGTCGCGTCTGCACAGCGTTCTCGCTGCGCAGACGTTAGGGATACGCCAACACTTGTAAATCTGTAAATATACTGGGCCGATTTAGATGAACGATAGTATGGAGTTAGCTTAAAGCTTCAAGAATAATTTTATCACTATCCGATCTACGGGAACAAAGCCACTCATCTCATAAAAAGACAGATATTATTTGTCTTCTATTACTTAAAGTAAAAATACATTGTGAGCCTCTTGGTGGAATAATGTAACATGTAGTTTTTTTGTTATTTTAGTAACGGACAGTATTATGTTAAGCCGGAGGACAGAGGGACCGATTGTGTGAGTCCACGACCTCTGCCTTCAGCGTCCCTGATTCTCTACAACCAAAAGTAACACGATTACAGTATGGTAATAGGTAATCCGGTAACTGCTTTGCTGGGAGTAAACTCAATATTGAGTTAAGCTCGCCTTTGTAATGAAAATGTTCGTCAGTTTTCAAATACACATGATCACACACCTTTTCAAACTATGTAGCACATTAGGTAGTTGTATACTCGTATAATGTAAATTGTGCTTAATTGTTTGACAACAGAGTTTAAATTTATTCAGACTTCAGACCAATATACCTTGACTATGAGTAGTTGAACTAAGACCTCTTAGATCAATAACTAAATGAATAGATGGAATGAATATTTTAATATTCATTCCATCTATTCATTTATATATCAATGGCAGAGAGTGATAGGGGGTATAATGAAACATTTATGTTTCATTATACCCCCTATCACTTTCTGCCATTGATTACAATACGTGAAAGTAATGTGTTAAAATAAGACAGACATAGCAATGTTATTATAATATTATCGGGACTTAATCGCGTAAAATATTTTAAGGCACGAACCTATTATTTACCCGACGTTTTATTAATATGTGTAAACGTCGCGAAAGTTTAAGAACAAAAAAAGCAGTGTTAGTTCCGTCAAAATAACGATCTTGCCACTTCTTTTGGCTCCGTTTACGCGAATCAAGAAATAGTCGTTTAATGTTTTATTTATTCCCATGTGGGTGTGACGTTTCAAAATAGCCGTGCTATCATTCGTGTCTGTGGAGAAGCTGTCAACTAATTTTATATGTTAGTACCATTGACGTTAAGACCTAGACCGCGCCATTCATTTTAATTATAAAGTAAATATTTTTTTTATATAAAAATACGACTCCCGCATTACGGTACAGCCCAACGACACAAGACAAATATACTAGTCGCGGACACAAAGTACACACAGACTCGGAACGACAATTTGTGGATCACACAAAGTGATGTCCTTCGGGAATCGAACCCACGATCTCTTATTCTTATTTCAAAGTTTCACCATTTGCTTTAGTTATTATTCTAAGTGAAATCTTATTATTAGTTTGACAACATTGATATTTTGGGGTTACTGTTCTTTAATTCGGTATAAGCAAAAGTGGACTTTAAGGTGACGAATATTTTGATTCCGCGACTGTACATAATTGGTACGTATTTGTAATTTTGATCGTCATTTTGTCTGTGTGTAGGTATATTAAAGATTTGAATAAAATACATAATAGGTTAAACTTTACAAAAGTAGTTTCATTTTATTTAAACTTCATAAAAAAAATGTTTATCTTGTAAACATGTATTTTCCTGTTCTACAGTCCATGCCTTCGTAGGATTCATTTTTGGATAACATATTAGTATAAAAATTCAAAATAGAAGAGGTCGATGGCACGATTTTAATTACCCAAGGTAACTGACAAGAAAAGCTA
Source organism: Herminia tarsipennalis (assembly GCA_945859575.2). Taxonomy (NCBI): domain Eukaryota; kingdom Metazoa; phylum Arthropoda; class Insecta; order Lepidoptera; family Erebidae; genus Herminia; species Herminia tarsipennalis. The sequence goes on along the minus strand of OX243834.2, from coordinate 21,212,061 downwards.
TTTATTCACATAAAGAAAAATGAATAGCTTTGCAGTTTAAACCAAACACGAGTTTTAAAATGAAATTACTAACTGCCGCACTCACAAACATTTAATGTTTACTTACATAATTTCTTAGAAAGATTTTGACAAACGAAATCTTTAAAGTGAGCATTAAACGACGTAACTGCCGCACTGGGAGCCGTTTAATAGACAGTGAAATCGTTCATTAATAAACATTAGGAACATTAAACATTTAGAAGTCCTACGACTGATCGTAGTAGTGCTACGACTTATTGTAGACCACTATGACTCATCGTAGAACTACACTCACTACTATGTCAGCCTGTCAGAATATTTGGATCATATACTCAATCAATTGCTATCGAACCTTATCAATCAGTATAGTATCGATAGGTACTAGGCAATAGAATAAATCAGGGAGGTAAATAATAGCTAGTGATGTGTACGGGATGACTTAAAACAATCCGAGTGTCGACCCGAAGAAATTGATTATCACAAAATAAACGAAAATGGACTCTAATAAAAAAACATAATATCATTGAAATGTATGAACACACAAGCATTGCACATAAAAACAGTTTTGTATAATATACAACTTATTTGCCACTATGCTTTTTAAATATCTAGCTTACCAGTCCAACATATTTGCTATTATGCTTTTTACCCGAATGTAAGGAAGGGTTATGTTTTTAAATGTCTAGTTTACTAGTCAAACATATTTGCCACTATGCTTTTTAAATGTCTAGTTTACCAGTCCAACAAATTTAGTACACAAACATTTACAATGGAGTGTTTTTTTATACGGTATCCTAAAACTTGACTAAAAAAAGAAAAACATTTAAAAATAAACGAAAAATAATGTTAAAGCGATTAATGAAGTTTAATCATTGCATGAAATTACCTATGCAAATGTTTTAAAAACCGCGATCTCCTTGCAACTTCTGTAACATGGAAAGTGAAGCAATTCTGTACAAAACCATTACTAGGAACCGGAAGTCTCTAAATAGTGTATTTTTTTTCAAGTAATTGGTGGTGTGGTATCAATATGGTAACAGATTCGACCTTGCCTCTAAATCTTTGAACGATAATCCAGATTTTATTCAATAGGTTAACTGTATTTTGAAATATGTGTTTTTGTCACTCACCTAGATTTCTTTTTTTTAATTATAAGTCTTTACTTTTGTATACGAATAAATTTTATAATGGACAAAAATTAAGATTTACATCTTTCACAAAAAAAATAACAACAAATGTTTGTTCGAGAGTTTGTGTTTGTTCTTTCAGAAAAGTATCTACATTATTACACTCACAATAATAATAATAAAAATGTCTTATTGCATATGGACTTCTTGCTTGTGCTAATGTGAAATAGTCGTCAACGAGACTTGTAAAAACTTAATACATTCGATTTTGTAGTCAACAAAATCGAATGTATTAAGTTCTTACAAGTTTGTACCAATGAAACCGCAAATGGGGAAACTTAAATAAATGGTTTTAGTTATCTGGTTTTATGAAACTGTCTATTATCCCAATAAAATAAAGTGTTTTTGGATTAAATTTTCAAATATGTAAATCCATAATTTTGAAAATTTACAATCCGTTCCGGCAAAGTGAAACCAAATAGAACAAAACAGTTTGCCATTGCGTCTCAGCGCATAATGTCCTTTTTTCCCAAATGTCCTTTTATTTAAATGTCCTTCTATCAAACTGTCCTTTTATTAAACTGTCCTTTTATTAAACTGTCCTTTTGTAAAGTTTTTTTTTAAACGGAAGTATATAATGTATATTTGCTTAAACATCAATTTAGTATATCTATCGAGTGACAGAAATTTAATTGTTTATGTCATCGGCCTATATCGTTAACAAAACAATTAGGTAGATATTTCATTGTAGGTATTTCGTCAGCTAAAGTCTTAAAATGTCAAAATGTCTTTTTAGATGTCAAATTTATCTAGAGGCATCTATTGTATCACATAAACTTAATATGCGATGGGATTTATCCCGCATTTGTTAGACGGTTTGAGTACTTATTCATAAACGATTTGTTTACAGTAACTAAAAAGAAGCCAACAAAATTAAGGTTACACAATATTTGAATAAGAATTCTGTTACTGCAAAACAAACCATATGATAATATCCGATCTGTCAAAGCTAGTTTTATTGTGTAACTATAAAATCAGAAACCACCAGTATACTCGTTGGTACGTCGTTATAAATATTTGAAAACTAACGTCTTTGTCAAATGTAAATTTTTCTAGAGTCGATATGAATGAAAAACGTTTTTTTTTTTAAATATATATTTAGTGACTGTTACGCTTGTCATAAATCCGTTCGGTCAATCTGACTTTATTTTATAGTTGGTCTCTTACTCACAGTCTACTTTTACTTTTCGGTAAAAGGTTATTAAATTGTCACAGTAGTTTTATTTTTCATTTCAACGATCAAATTCAATTTCAATTCATATTAATATTAAATCTCAGAAATAGCTTTATTTATTTTTTTCCTAACTCATAGCACAAAATCAATTTTGATTCTATTCTCACTTTCTCAACTATTCACACATTTACTTCAACAAAGCAAACATGATAGTAAATACCTCTCCGAGTATTTTATACTCAAACTTAATCCATGTCGTCTGCTCCACTTTTTACTTGACTGGAGAATTCCACAGGAAGAATGTCGGGAGTGAACCACGGGAAAAAAACAGCCAGCGTTGTAGATCAGCTCTGGTCGTTGCCGAAGTAGTAAAAGCAGCAACACCAGTAACATTGCAGATCGACTCGGAAGAAGCAATGCCAAGCAGTAACCATTCTGAAACTTACAACAGTTGTATTAGTAATGTGGCCAATGAGAACTGATCCCGCTTCTGTACTAAAGCTTTTATTGTAGAACTACATAGAAGTCCTACGATTCATCGTAGTAGTACTAAGACTCATCGTATAACTACACTTACTACTGTGTCAGCCTGTCAGAATATTTGGATCATTTACTCAATCAGTTGCAATATAACCTTATCAATCAGTATAGTATCGATAGGTACTAGGCAATAGAATAAATCAGGGAGGTAAATAATACAAAGGAATAAATGGTAAGTATACATTTTCAACCTTGTTTGGTCCAGTTGTATCAAGGATTTCGTAATAAGTAGATATGCTAATGTTGGTTCCAAGAGGACCTACTGGCTAGGAAGAGAAACAAGAAAACTGGCCAGTCTCCTAATTAACATTTGCCGTACAACATTTCATACGTTCTGAATACATAATACATTTTTAAAATTACATACCACAGATATTTTCTAACTTAACTAATTCACAACATTATTGCAATGTACGACCATATCGCTGAACGACAGCTGATAAGTATCACACCAGACAATATTCATCAAATCATACCACATTGCAATATATTGTTATCAGTCAATATCTACATAATACACAATAGTAGAATATCAGCACAAAAGAACCAGCAATAAGTATAATCTGAATCGGATCGTACCTGTCTCCACAGATGTTGCAATAAGACTGAGACACGATCACAATCTATCAGTCCTTTTATAGGACAAATACACTGCATATTAAAGAAGTGTAGGTACTTCCAGAACATTCTTACTTATTATACCTTAACCCATAAAATAATTTAATACACAGAATTGTGTTATTTAAATAAATGAATAATATTAAAACTATCACACAGATAAAAACACACTACCTTTTAATTTTTAATTAAAATATCACAACAACAATATTTGACGTTTCAATCAGTACATCTGTGATCATTGAATACTTATTTGTTGTTTTATTTAATTTAAAATACTATGTCGTGCTTTTATAATGCGTTAAGTTATTTACATGTTAAGTATAACGTAAACTGTAAGTACTTTTACTTTGTCATAACCTATTCCGTGATACAAATATTGTTCACATTACTTATAACACAATTCACATATAGACATGGCTACTTGCATATCCATGGCTATCATTATAATATAAACAAGCTGCATACTACCTACTTCTATAATATCAATTTACTCTGCGCAAAGTATTCTGTTTTTCTAATGTACACATACTGTCACATATTCTACAGTTAACCTCATTAAAGTGGTCATTATGTCTATGATTTATTGACAGGCTAATCATATTCATCCCGTAGTACACATGTATAATATCTTCCAGAATTTGTTTATTACGATGACTATTTATCAATGTAAATAGCCATCAATATACCCCTTATCTATCACATCATCATCATCATGCTTTTTTCGAAGATTTTAGACATTATGGGTATCAGGGTTTTAGGCCTATAATTACTCAATTCCAAAGGGTCTCCTTGCTTGTTTATTATATATAATAAATAAATAAATAAAATTTAAGTCTACAATACTTGTGTTAGGAGGCTCTTCTCTTCTCTTAACAATATAAAATCGCTAAACAAGTAAATACATAAAAGTATGTTAATATTAATATATTATTGAAATCATAATGTTTATTGGTTTTACTATAGGTTTCTTTAGCTATGGGGAAATTTACCAACTTCAAAAGAATAGTTAATAAAGTAGGTCAAAACGGGTACCACAACAACAATACACTTTTTTAAAATTTGAGTAGAAATCCCATGCGTACTAGCGCAGTTTTTTTGACATTTCCCTTAAACAAATATGTCGTCATGGCAACGTCTTCGGGTGTTACCGCCGGCTATGTAATAATATTACGCTTGTTTACTTTATTCGCACATATTATATTATATATTACGGTAAAATGGTACAGAAACGAACTTTGTTTTTAAAATATTTAATAGCACATCAATATTTTTGCTCATCAAACTAAAATTGATAGGGGAAGGACTGCCCAATGGTACCAGAAAGTTGTCATTGGCTAATAAACATTAAAAAAACGGGTTGCACTCCGGGAGTGCCGGCAGAAGTAAAAAAATGTGTGGCACTCGGGGTCTGCCGCGGTAAAGCTGTATAGCATTTTTTATCAACTTATGCAATTATAAAATTTTTTTTTTCTTTTTATTACATTTCGGAGCAGTTCGTCTCGAGCTTCGTACCATATACATATAATATGTTAAGCGAACACTCGGCCAAGCTACATGGTAAACGGAGGGGGGGGTGTTAGGTTTTATTTTCGTTACGGAATTTCTTGATTCGGTCGCCGCGCTCAAAGCCCGCGATAAAAGCTATGCAATAGCTTCAAAACTTCAACATTAACGTTGTGCATTTTTTTGTGCACAAATTAAAAAACGACATGACAATTAAATCATTTTTTTTTTTCTGCCCGATTTCCCGCACACTTGATCCTGACGCGAGTTTAACATTATAAACCTATACTAAAAAAAGTGCACAAAGCTGATAAAGATGTTTTCACTTCAAAAAAATGTCTCTGGGAGCAACGGCTCATTATCAGATAAAATAAAAAATAGTCACATATTAATTTATTGTGCTAAGTGCTTATATATATTTTTTTTTTTTTTTTGCGGGTAGCTGACGTAGCAAGTAACGTTTTTATTTGCTCCCAAGTTAAATATTTAATAAATAGACTTTTATAAGTATATAATAAGTTTAATGTACATTTATTTATTTTATTTATTTATTTATTTAAAACTTTATGTGTGCATAAAGTTTTAAGTTGTACAAAGGTGGACTTAATGCTAAAAGCATTCTCTGCCAGTCTACCTTAGGGTGATGTAGAAATGGAATGTGTGAAAGGTGCAGTAACCTAATTGTAAAATAAGAACTACCTTATTATTCTTACATAATACACAAATAAAACAATATAACTATACAATACTATACATACTTACAAAAATACATACATACATATATACCTACATACATAACTATACAATAGTATACATACTTACAGCAATACATACATACATACATACATAAATAAATACATAGATACAGACTAATATTTATGTTACTAATGTTGTGATGATTCAGCTGATCCATCAAGGAATAAAGTGCGTACCTTACATTTAAAATTAAGGCGATTGGGTGCCATCCTAATTTCGGGGGGCAGGGCATTCCAGAGAGAAACAGATTGAACTATAAAAGAGCATCCGACGAATCCAGAAGAATGAGCAGGGCATAAAAGAAGTAGATTGTCGGAAGATCGAAGATCTCTACTGTGATTTGAGTGCAGGTACTGAAAGTAGGAAGTCAAGTAAGAAGGGGCAGTAGGAGAATTAAGAATAGAATAGAGTGTAGTGAGAGCGCGTAAACTATGTCGCTGGCGAATAGGGAGCCATTTAAGTTCGGAACGGTAGGAAGAAACATGGTCAAACTTACGAAGATTGAAAATGAATCGAATGCAGTTATTTAGAAGTCGGTCAAGTTTATTAAGGAGCTCTGCATTCAGGTCAAGATAGCATACATCACCATAATCAATCAGGGGGAATATTAGCGTTTGGACGAGCATTACTTTAGTTTTATAAGGAAGAAAGTTCTTGAGACGATATAACGCCCGCAAAGTACCCGTAACCTTTTGACTTACATTTGTTATTTGAGTATGCCAGTTGAGGGTGGTATCAAGGAAAATCCCGAGATTCTTAACCGAAGAATGTAACGCGATAATGGAGCCGTTAAATATGACAGGTGGTAATGTGTCGGTGTTCAATCGAGTTAAAAGGCGTTGACTCCCTATCACAATGGCCTGACACTTAGACGGATTTATAGTCAAACCAAACTTGTCTGACCAGGTCTTGACAGCGTTAAGGTCCCCATTAAGCTTAGTAATGGCCTCGGATATGTTATTCACATTGGCCTGGGCATATAACTGCAAGTCATCTGCGTAAAGATGGAACGCACACTGAAGGACATTAGTAATGAGATCGATAAAAATAGAAAATAATAGAGGAGAAAGAATACCGCCTTGAGGAACACCAGCGTCAAGATCGCGCCAACTCGATAAAGTATCACCCACGCGCACGGACTGCTGGCGTCCCCGAAGATAAGATGAGAACCAGTTTAAAGAACCTGCCGAGAACATCAGATGAGATAAGATAGAGAGTAAGATATCATGGCTGACAGAATTGAAAGCATTAGAAAAATCAACCAAAACTAAAACCGTAACTTTGGTATCATCCATGCCAGTTCTAATGTCGCCAGTTACTTTGAGAAGAGCAGTGGTGGTGCTATGTCCTGGCCTGAAGCCTGATTGAAACTGGCTCAACAAATTATTTCGATGCACAAAATGTGTCATTTGTTTATGCACGCAAGCCTCGAGCACTTTAGATAAAAACGGAAGAATAGAGATAGGTCGAAAATTATTAGGAAGAGTGGGATTTGTAATTTTAGGCAGAGGAATAACAAAAGCATATCGCCACGAAGACGGGTAAGTCCCTGAATCTAAAGAAAAATTGATGATGTGTGTTAAAGCAGGAAGAAGATGATCAAGAATGGGTATAATCATGCGACGGCTAATACCATCATTACCAACAGCATTCGATTTGATAGAAATAATTATCTTATTGATCTCGCCAGGTTCAACTGAAGAAAAGTGAAAGAAGTCTACGTTGGGGCGAGGAAGGTTAGCTAAGTACTCACAGGTACGACGCTTGGTTAGATGATCAATAGGTACGAAGGAGGTGAAATGAGTATTGATTTCATCTATACCAACCGCCAACGGAAGATCAACACTTCCATGTTTGCCAATTCCTAGAGTCCCCAAGAACTGCCAAATACCCTTGGGAGAAGATGAATTAATATGAAAAAGAATATGGCGGCGTTTAGCGTTGCGAATCATCTGATTACACCGATTCCTTGCAGTTTTATAAAGGGCCCAGTTATCATCATCCCGGTCTTTCTTAAATTTGCGAAAAGCTCGGTCTCTGCGCCGCATAGCCATCCTGATTCCATTCGTCATCCAGGGAGCTGGAGGCCGCTTAATTTTAACTTTTTTAACAGGCGCATGAATGTCATACATTCTACATCATTAATAGTTATCACCTACCAGGCAGAGTGTTATCTCCATTATACTAAGTACATCAACACACTTGAAACAATTAAAAATAATGGAATCAATGCAGGAGTCTTTTGCCAACTTAAGGACCATGTTTATTGACGGAATCACAAGATTTGAGTCCAGATTGGAGAAGGTAACTAATGCACCCAATCTCAGTGATAACTTATTAGTCGACTTCAACACCTTCGCCTTGCAATCCCTCAATCTACTGCAACGCCAGATGGAGCAGCTAGCAAAGCAAATTGATGCTATTGAGATGCGTGGCCGTCGCAAAATACTGCTTATTCATGGTGTGACAGAGCACAAGACGGAGGACACAGTAGCAGTTATTAGCAACACTGTTAAACAACACCTTCATCTGGACACCTTCGCTGTTTCCGACATAAAACGTTGTCACAGGATGGGGCGGCCTTCAAGTGAACATAAACCGAGGCCCATACTAGTTAAGTTCCATAATGTGGGACTGCGGGACAAGGTCTGGTTCTCGAAAGCAAAGCTGAAGGGCTCTGGTGTGACTTTGTCCGAGTTTTTGACGAAACCGCGACACGATGCTTTTATGTCCGCACGAGAGAAGTACGGCATCAATAAGTGCTGGACGAGAGATGGTTGCGTTCATATTATCGGTCCCAATGGTGCACGATACCGCATTGCCTCTCTTCAAGAACTCGATATTATCCCGAGTTCAGAGGCTGTGAAGGATACAGAAGCATCTAAAAATGTCCAAAGGCCTCGTCGAGCAGCGGCCGGCAAAAAATAGTAACTTGTGTTTTCTTGTTTATATAGCTTCACACAACTGCAGGATCCGGGTAATAAGATTACATTATTATACAACTTCACCTTCTTTCTGAATATAACGCTTCTACCTCCATATTAACACTTTTTAATAGCTTAATCTAAATTAGTGATTACTTTCTGTGTTCTAAATTTCTAACCTTCATTATCTATAAATATTTTTTGCTGTCAAAAGTAGAAACTCATTCTTCAAACATTCAGAATGTCAATGTCACAATGACAAGCATTTAGATCTAAGTCTTTTGGACTCCATTATTAATTTATATTTTGTGTTTGTACCGTTTGTACCGGATCCTGCCTATTATTTTTTTTATTTTAATCTGTGTTTATTTTTACAATGTAGTGATTACTTTATTTTATTCTTATTTCTTTTTTTATTGTTTTAGATTTCATCTTTTATTTTTACACTCAACTGGTGGGTGGATAGAACTTCATTTTTGTTTTTTTTTGTTATTATTTTAAAGATATTAATTTATTGTTTTTATTAATTTATTATTATAGTTATATTATAATCATTTTTTATCTCATATGACGGATATTGATGCTTCAAGTGACACTGAAAGTTTTCACTCTGTCGTCAGTTGCGTCAATGACAGCTTTAGCAGTATACCGTCTATTAGTGAAACACTTCAAGCCACGTTCTCCGATGTCCCTAGAAATCTTAATGTAGTCCATATAAACGCCCAGAGTATTCCCGCCCATTTCTCTGACATGCTGGCCAGTTTTGACTGTAAGAATATCCATACAATTCTTGTTTCCGAGTCATGGTTAAAACCTTGTCTTCCAACTGGCTCTTACACTATACCTGGCTACCAACTAATCAGGAATGATCGCTCCGCGGGAGCCGGTGGTGGTGTTGCAGTGTACCTGCGTACACAACTTCCTTACCGCATAGTGGACATGTCCGCGCAACCACCTCCGACAACTGCGGGCGAACATCTTTTTCTAGAACTGGAACTCAATCATAATAAAATTCTCCTTGGAGTCTACTATTGTCCTTCGCTACGTATTGACTTTTTCTCATCTTTCGAACGCATCTTAGAAAATCTTTTACCTTCTTACAGTCATACAGTCATTATGGGAGACTTCAATACATGTCTTTTAAAAAACGACTCTCGTTCATCCTCTCTATATAATACTATACGCTCTAGTAATCTCTCTATTCTTCCTCTTAGTGCTACGCATAACTTTCCTAATTCTACGCCTTCTTTACTTGATCTTATCTTCGTTTCTTCACCTGATCTTGTGTCTAAGCATGGGCAATGCTCAGCTGATGCTTTCTCCTATCATGACTTAATTTATCTTTCTTATAAACTTCGTTCACCTAAAGTTAGTCCAAAAATTCTTAGACAGCGTAATTTTAGTGGTGTAAATATTGATTTACTTCGTGAAGATGCATGTAACATTGACTGGAATCCTTTGTACACGTCCGCATGTGTCGATAATAAAGTTGAGGTTTTCAATTCAAACTTGATCAAGCTATACGATAAGCATGCTCCGATCCGTGAAATTAAAATGAAACATTTACCGGCGCCATGGCTTACTAACGAAATTAAAATATTAATGGCTAAGAAAGCTGCAGCAAAATCCAGATTTAAATGCAGACCTACTTCTAATAATCGAGAGAGGTATGTCGCTTTAAGAAATCACTGCAATGTGGTGTGTAGAAATGCACAACGCCAACATATTCATACCTCTGTTGAAAACGGGGATCCAGGTAAAATATGGAAGTTTCTTAGAACATTGGGTGTTGGAAAACAAAGACAAGACACAATCCTTAAACCAATAGATCTCAACGCACTTAATATGCATTTCTCCTCTTCGTCTGATTTTAATAGTTCTATTAAAACGAATACATTAAATCATCTTTCATCTCTTGCATCACCCAACTACTCTTCTTTTGTCTTGAATCAATTTACTGATTGTGATGTTAGAAAGAGCATAGTATCAATCACATCTAATGCAGTAGGTACTGACTGTATCAGCCGTAATATGATCCTTCCAATTCTTGATCAAATCCTTCACGTTATTAGTTATATTCTGAATTCCTCCATTACTAGCGGTTCCTTTCCACGAATATGGAAAGAAGCCCAAATTATTCCTCTTCCTAAAAAATCAAACCCTTCGTCCTTCTCAGACTATCGGCCTATATCTATTCTGCCTTTCCTTTCTAAAGTATTTGAACGACTTGTCCATTCTCAACTCAGTGTATTTCTGTCACAAAACTGTCTTCTAAACCCTTTCCAGTCTGGTTTCCGTCCTGCCCACAGTACTGTTACTGCTCTCGTCAATGTTACAGATGACATTAGACTAGGCATGGAAGAAGGAAATCTGACCGTACTTACCTTACTTGACTTCAGTAATGCATTTAACACTGTAGATTTCCATATTCTTCTTGTCATACTTCGCTCTATTAACATATCTCCAACGGTGATTGATTGGTTTCATAGTTACCTGTCTGGTCGCCGACAACGTGTACGCATTGAAGAATCCTTTTCTTCCTGGTGTGATATTACAGTTGGTGTACCGCAGGGTGGCGTTCTATCTCCACTACTCTTCGCTATTTTTATAAACTCTATATCTAACCAACTAGTTTCATCCTACCACCTTTATGCAGATGATCTTCAAATTTACACACAAGCTCCACTGGGTCAGCTGCCACTAGCGCTTTCGATTATTAACTCGGATTTGGATCGAATATGTCAATGGAGTAACAACCACGGTCTAAAGGTTAATCCGTCTAAGACCCAGGCAACTGTTGTTGGAAGCCCAAGGATGATTTCACGTATAGATTGGAACCAATTGCCTCAAATTATCTTGAATGGTACACATATAACGTTAAGGAACAGTGTAAAAAATCTGGGTATTTATATTGATCGAACGTTATCTTGGGGTCCCCAGCTGCAGGAAGTTAGTCGCAAATTATTTGCATCTGCAGGGTCCTTACGTAGACTCCGAAACTTTTTGCCGATCACCACTAAAATTGCGCTGGCGCAGTCTCTTCTTCTACCTGTACTTGACTATGCCGACGCCAGCTATCTCGACCTCACTGAGGAGCAACTTACTAAACTTGAGCGCCTTCAAAATTTCTGTATTAGATTTATATTTGGTTTGCGTAAATATGATCATGTTTCCGAATTCCGCAAAGTGCTCAAGTGGCTCCCAATACGCCTTCGTCGGAATACTCACATTCTCTCATTACTGTATAGTATACTCTTTAATCCTTTTACTCCCTCGTATCTTAAAGAACGTTTCAAGTTCCTTTATGACACACATTCCAGATTCCTTAGGTCATCGGAGGATTTGAGGTTAGAAATTCCAGCGCATTCCACAAAATTCTATGATAGGTCGTTTACTGTCGAGGCAGCAAGACTATGGAATGCACTGCCTCTAACTATAAGACGAGCCCAATCGTTGGCATCGTTTAAAAAAATGATGAAGGATCACTATCTCTCTGAGTAAACTTTAAATTTTTAATAATTACCTATATTTTCTCTTCGTTGTATATTTTCTTGTCGTTGTAGTTCTTGATAACTATAAATTAATATCACGCTGTACACTACCCCTACCTAATTCGTGTATTTATGTCTCTGTCCATCCAAAGGTTGCCTGGAAGAGATCGCTTTTAGCGATAAGGCCGCCCATTGTACATTTTTATTATACGATGTATACTTTGTTTTTTTATATTGGTGTACAATAAAGTATATATTATTATTATTATTATTATTATTATTATATAATGATTGACTCTGAGTGCGGCAGTAAGTTTGCAAGTAAGTATTGAAAAATGAAACACACGCGCATAATTTAGTAGTATGCATGCCGGTTGTTATATTAGTTATATTAGTTACACCGATCACAATGTGCTGCTGACTGATTAAGGTGACTGATAAGGAGCGCAATCAGATATACATAGAACAAGAAAAAGAAAATTACTTATTATTATAGTGTCACGTTACGCGCCGGTGCCCTGACTGGCTTTTATCAATTTAAATATAGCTTGACACAATGAAGGAGAGTCTAGATACAGAAAGGGAGCGAAGATACTAACAAAGGTTACATGTAGGTGTGATCAAATCCATTCATTTGCAATATCTTTCCAATCAATCAATCAGTCTGTACCGGTCCACTGCTGGACATAGATCTCTTAATTACAATCTCACCTGTCCTAATTTACGCCACATACCCAATCCTTCGCCTTCAGAATTCTCAATTCAACTCAGCGACCTTCAATATCTTTTAGAAAACACGAAATGCCAAATCTATTATAACCTTATAAAATTAATACAACTACAACGTACAATAGGAAGCCTTTCATTTCGCACAAAGGGCCAGACAGCCCTTATTCTTCTCGTAATAACTTCACCCAATATGATCGGGTCATTTTGTCGAACAGGCTCGGTCCTTTCATTCCTTCTTTAAATCACGCGGTTACTTAGCGGGGTGAATGGTGCGATCGGTTCATGGGTGCCTCACATGAGTGCTCGACGTCCTGAGTGCTTTCTGGTTTGAGGGTATGAAATACACGGAGAGAAATCGTGTGTGGGACTGCAGAGTGTATTCGCTGAGGCGCTGTTAGTGCCTATTTAACTTCGGAATATAAAAATATTTCAACAGTTCAACTAATGGAATGTCACAAAAAATATTTTAGAATAATAATATCTACACAAGATATTTATTTCTCAGAAAGGTCTAGTATAGTTATGTACTTACTAGTTGTACACTTTCCAAGAAACTTGTATTAGTATAACATAAACCCAGTTTCATTTCTATTTATGATTTCTGTGAAGGGATTTTAGATTGAAGACCGGTACAGCACTGCAAGCAATTTAATCCCCTTATATTCCGAAGTAATGCGACTCTTTCCGTACAATCCGTACTTGGATCACGTGCGTTCGCGGGAAGTGTAGAAAATCCTTTTTATCCTGCTTCAATATAAGTTTAACTTATATATCGGTATAACTTATTCGGGAGCCTTGTTCGACGTCGACCTAAACGCTTTTTGTATTACCGACTTCGAAAACGAGGTAATTGCTCGATCACGTATTAGGGTTTATTGCGTGCCTACTTGGAGTTCAAATATACTAAGAGTTGTTATTTAAAAACACTTTTTGTTATAAGCACGATTGTTTATTCTGTGTCTGGATGTAATTTTTCTCTAGTACCTACGTATAATATATAAGTATGTTTATCAGTTGTCTGGTTGCCATAGTACAAGCTCTTCTTAGTTTGGGATCAGATGACGTTGTGTGAGTTATTCAAATATATTATTAAAGGTTTCATTGAACATTCAAGGATAGTTGGACAGAAACTATCCCACCGCTCTACAAACGATACGATATGAAAAGATGTCAATGGCAAACCGTCACAGGGTCATCTATACTTTGATCGTCTTGTAACGGTTATTTGACATGAAAACTACTTGCCTAGGATTCTGGGCATGAGTAGTAATAGATATACCTAGAGTTATACAAAGATATTTACTCGAATACCCTTTCACGTTATTATTAAACAGAACTACCTTAATCTTGTGTCACCGGCCCGATATCGAATTAAAGGTTGCATCGGATCAAAGGAGCTGATCAAAGGCCGTTATCACCCAGTAATTAAGGGGATGATTTATCGTCCTCACTTCCTCTGTTGATCAGAATACTTTCACGTACCTACTGGTAAACGTGAAATTTATATAATTTGATGTTGAAATATCGTTGTTGATTAGATGTGAAAGATTTATTATTACTTCAGAAAGCATAAGTAGTTTAAGCAATAAATAAATATAGATGTTTCTTTTGTTAGCGCTGACGATGGGTAAACTTATCATGACAACTACCTTGTATTTCGGGTCTTCAGAAAGAAAAGAAAACTTTGTAAAGTTGCGTACGTGCCCCAGAATGATATAGAAACGATACCTGCGTGGATACAACAAGTTTTTGGGAACATAAACCATTAAAGTAACCAGTAGCGGATTATAATTAAAACCGGGCAAGAGCATGTCGGACCATGTTCAGTCTAGGGTTCCGCAGCCTTGAACAATTGCATCAGCGGAGCGTATGTTTAAGGCAGTTACGCCTTTTTGTTGAGAAACGCAGTTTTTTGGTAATAACTCAATGGCGGTATATCCGATCTTATCCGAAATTATTTTAGTTTAAAGTATTTATTAAGCGCTGTTTTTGTGATTTTTTCCATATTTTTTGGTTACACGGTTCAAAAGTTAAGGGAGGAGACACAATTTATGCAACTTTAGGAGTGATTATTTCTAAAAATATTTACTCAATCAAAAAAATATATTAGAAACCTGAATTTTTTTTGAAAGACCTGTCGAATGAAGTGCCATACGTTAATATTTGCTGAAAAAAATGTTTTCAGCTTCTGTTACATGTATGGAGTGACCCCCAAAAAATATTTATTATTATTATTTAGCTATCAAACTAAGTAGCGGCTACTACAAGTCACCTTTTCACCAAATTTTATTAAGATTAATTATGTAGTCTTTGAGTAAAATGTCTGTGACAAACAGACAGACAGACAGACGGACATGACGACATTATAAGGGTTCCGTTTTTGCCATTTTGCCTACGGAACCCTAATAAAGGACTATGGCCCCTAAATCTTGACCGCGGTTTTCTGCCGTAGTTGGATTTTAATTTTTATGGCCCAAACAATCGTTACGTTTATTTTCGACGAAGTTAATGCAAACAAGTAAGCCAAGACTAACACTTGTACACTTTTTTGAAAACGTTTTATATAACGTTTTCAAAAAAGTAATGGCAATCTTATACCTAACATGACATATTCAAGAAAAAAAATGCACTTTCCAATCCTACTCGGCGAAAATGTAGCCTAGGTCATGCGGATCGTAATGACGAATCGATTGACACCTCATGCTCATTCATCGTACTTAAATACATACATGGACGGCTAATATTACTATCCTTCCATTTTGGCTTCACCGTAGTCGGGTAAAAACTTCAACGGAGTAACTTACACATAAAATAGAACGTACACTTACGCATAACATTTATGTAATTTATCTATACGGTGTGGTCGGCCACTGTCCGGCGATGGGCTAATATAAACTAGCAACTGCCCTACACGCGACTTCTGTAACAGTAGGTATTAGGGATAAAGTTTAGTGACGGGTTTGGCTAGGGTTGCCTGCATAAATTATTTTGTTCCACAGTTTTACTTGTGGTAATAACAGACCGAATACTTCGTAATAATACTGTTATAAGTTTGGTAGGACTTAAACCATTATGTGGAATAACATTACAACAAATGGAGCGTTCACACGTTAACTCTCCCTTTTAAAATGGCTTTAACATTCTTACCTAAAACACAAAATGATACTGTTATAAAATTGGGTTAATTCAGCTGTTATCTTTTTGCAATCTCTTTTACTATTAACATTACAGGATGTTTTCCAATACGACAATACGGTACATTAATTGTTTCGCAGAACATAATATATTATTTACTAGCGGCTCGCTCCGGCTTCGCAAGGACTTATCTCCAATAAACATATCCACATAAATGCAGTTTTCGTAAGAATCTCTAATTTTTTTGAGAATAAAATATAGCCTTTATTATTTCCTGATAATACAGTTTTCTAAAACTGAAAAAATTTTTGAAATCGGTCCAGTAATTTTTGAGTTTATTCGTTACATGCAAAAATACAAATCCTTCCTCTTTATAGTATTAGTATAGATTGTTACGAGTATATTCCTCGCTAGAGAGCCCCGATAAACGCGTGCGATCGCTGCTAAATATGAAGTGCTCTAGGGCGAAGCTCGGCCTTCTACACGTTATACGCGCAGCCGGCCCTGTCCCTGCATTTTAAACCTGTAATATCTTCGAAAATATTCATTTTAATTACATGCTGTAAAGAGCCATATTGATCTATAGTAATTGCACAATGTATTTAAAGTACTCAATTGGATAAGAATTATTGCTGTATAGCTTAAAATCGCTTCGTAATAAAGTCATTATTTCTCGTAAAAAGTTAAAGATAAAAAATGTTTTTTGTGAGTTGTCCCTAAGAGATAAACATATGACATCGCAGACTTTTTTGTATTCACTCACAACTTTAAAATGTTAATTTGTTTTTGTTATTTTTGGTATAATATTTATTGCTTTTTAATTACCTTCTATTTATTTTAGAAGTCGGTGATATTTTTTTATACTATATTGTGATAGTGAAGATAAAATATGGCAAGAGATATAAAAAAACTGTTCGTGTAAAACACTAAACACACATGAAATTAAAACACTAACTAAGCTTAATTTATTACACTGGCTAACAAAATAATATTTAAAAATAAATGTAAATAACTCATACCTCATCTTCAAGAATTATTTCCTCTTTTACTAAAATAATGTTTTAAACCAACGAATTTTCATTCGATTTACCTAATTTATTTCTAATCCAGCCTTTTCCTCTCGAGTTCAGTACAACTCACAGTGACACCCCTATACTAATACCTACTTAATACACCCTTTCTGCTCAAATATCTTTTAAACAGGCCAAAGGTAAGGAAATTAGTAAAGTCGGTGATGATCCGTTCCGTCCGTCGAAGGTAAAACCATTAAAGGATTATAAGATTACCACACAGACTAAAGATTTTACTTTGCTTTTCATCTCAATAATGACGAAATAAAATCTGTAATAGATAGATAACTGGGTTTAGACTTAAAGATTTTACGATTGAATCTACGTACTTTTGAAAATTCATAATAATAATAGTTTATTTGAAACTTAAAACAGATTAAACACAGTACAACAATATGAAAACGATGACGTTATGAATTCAAATCAATAAAGCACATAAAGAATGTTTTACTCTAGTTTGTAAATCTACCGTGTTCAAAAGTGACAGGAACTATCCATGCATCGCGGGCATTTTTATCGTGTGTGAAAATCTCCACATTCACCCTTCAAGGCACGGCGCTCCGTAATACAATCATAAAAGACGAGAACACATAGGATAGCTGCATACATTGGATATTGAAGCATCGCTACTTTAAGAATAAAGTGGTCAAAGATTCCGTAACTATGAGCGATGTATATGTGGGTGTTGTTATTTGTACGAAAAGTTTGTGGTCAAAGAGACTAAAAGGTGTTATGTTATGGTGGTCTTTGGCTAAGAATAGGCGTATCTCATAACTAACCCATATTAAAATCGATACGAATCGATCGAACGGATAGAGAGCGAGAATCGACTTTGTACCGACATACCTAGACTGCTAAAAACATTTATATTACAAACCCTTTTACGGCAAACCGTAGTCTAGTAAAAATTGTATATAAGAATGAGCGTTTCTGGAGTAAAAAACAAGAATCGACGTTGAGTTTTATAAGTATATAGGTACTGTAAAAATATTACCACTCTACTCGCTGGCTATTGCACTGCGTGTAACTGTATTGTTCATTATTAGCAATCGCAGGTTAATTTCACCTTGCTAATCCGCCGTGATACTTACCGCAACACATTACACAAACACGTACTAATTATCGCAATACGTAGTAATATGATTCTAGTAAGGCAATTAAGATGGAAAATGATCGGGTTACTGTGGTCAAGGGATTAGTGAAATAAATTTTGAAATAATACAACCTAACTGTGAGTTGTAATGGGGTGGTACATTTTCATGTTATTCAACAGAATATAATTTAATTTAATATTTAAATCATTGGTACTTTTATAAATACGAAAGTTTTTATCTAAGTTAAAAAAATTACAATAGAAAGAGACAAGAAGAATTGCTAATCGGACTCGCCCACTGTGAATTCCGTACAAATTTGTAGAAACATATTACAAAACGAATAGTTCAGGAATTTAGTGTCGCAGTTTTTAAAACAAACGGCCTTATCTTTTTTACGTTAGCTTATTTCTAGCTTATTACAAGATGGTATAAAGTAATATTGATCCACATATTATTAGCCATTACTGTCATGATATAAAAAGAGTATAGTTACTTAAATTAGACTATCATAAAATATTAGTTTATAAACATATTAAGAGAAAATAGTCTACCTATATATAGCAATTGCATTTAGGTTAAACTAGAAGAAGCCAAGTATTATCGTACTCTATTATAATTGTTTTCTGTTATCCATGCTTATAATTTTTTCTAAATGTATTTAACGGGCAATCCTTGAGTTGATGAGGTAACTTGTTATAATTTTTTAAAGACATCGGGTAACAATTTATTTTGTAGTGTTCAATGTTCATACTAGGGAGTGAGATACTATCGGGATAGCGGGTGTTAATGTTACAATAGTCGCCAAATGTTTTATGTAAGTTTTTGTTGGACTTAACAAAGACACAACTCTCATATTATAAACTGACGGTGCTGTTAGTAATTTTAGTTGTTTATAAAGGGGTTTGCTATACCACATATTACTCTAACACATTGTTTTTGTGTTAGGAACACGCGATCGAAGTCAACCGAACCCCCCATAACTATATTCCGTACCTTAAATTTGATTCAATGTATCCGTGGTAAACTTGAAGAACCACCAGAGTGTATAAATATATTTATTTAACTTTAGGCATATTTTATTTATAAAGGAACCCAAGGAAATTAACATTTTGTGATTCGTTTACACGTTTATCTATACATTTTAAAATAAGATCGTTGAGGTTCGTTTTCCTGTTGTAGAACTGTAGGAATGTTGTTTTTCCTTTATTTATTTGTAGATTCTTAGAATTTGTTTTTTTCACAGCTTCAAGGGTCTATGAATGGACTGACCTAAGTAAATGGTGTTTTTTTCCTTTTGAAGTACGAAACCCTAACAAGAACGAAAATCTACTTTAAGTTAATTCTATAATATCTTTAAATTTATCTACACATTTATAATCACTTGTCCTGACTGACTGAGTCACTGACTGTCTGATTCATCAACGCAGAGCCTAAACCTCTAGGGTTACAAACTCCCGTTTGTATAAATATAATATAATAACATTCTTTTCTCTATTCGTTGTTCGGAACTCATAGGAACAATGACGTACTGCAGCTGTTGCCGCTCGGTACGCGTACTAAATAATTGAACTGAGCAAAAACGTCCGTACCGGAGCATTGCATTGGACTTGACTAAACCTGTGGCTTAAAGTCCAGGTAACGCATGATTTTTTTCTACGCGGGACTTGTAAGTCTCAAATTGAGGGCTCCAAACCTGAGAAGCGTAATCCAAATGACTGCGCACAAACGAACAATAAAGTATTTTGATTGTTTTATTAGATCGGAAACTGGGAGAGGTCCTCAAGACAAAACCTGGGCTTTTGAGACCTCCGTTACAATATTCTCTATGTGTTGGTCAAAGAGAAGCTGTCCAGTCTCTAATACTATGTCTAATGTGTAGCCTGAACCAATCGTTGATTTCAGACGAGTGAAGCATACATAATGGCATCGATACCTTAAGTTCAAGGTTATTACGAGTGCAATATAATTGAAATCTGCCGAGATCATCTCGTAACTCATGAGCATCAGATATACTTCGTATCGTTTTACGTGTCTTTATGTCGCTGGCACATAAAAGAATGTAAGAGAGTTTAAAATAACTACCAGTATCGGCAATAAACAATATAAAGACTTGGTAAGTCTATCGTAAAATTTAGCAACTAAACAAAGCTGTTAAATTGAATATTAATTAAAATATGTAAATAATTAGGATATATAAAATCTATACAAATGAATTAAATTGAAGTGTATGTTTGTAATGTCAGTAAATGCTTCTACTATGTATATTTATTTAAAATACAATTATAACACCGTTACAGTTACCCAGGTCGATGTTGTTAGTAACAGAGTAGAACTTATTAAACTAAAACAAATAATTTAAAGTAATAAACAAATTACAATAAACAAAAAAAAAACACTAATATTGAAAATACTAAATATGAAATAAAATATTATTGTGTAATGTTATTAGCTTCGAGATAACTCTGAATCTTTTCTGTGAATTTAGGCAGGCTGAGATGAAATTATACAATAAAATACATAGACATTGGTCTATGTATTTTATTGTATAATTTATGAGTCCTAAAGAACGACATATTGGCGCAAATTTAAAGAGGCTAGTAAAATAAAACCTAGATTCCTTTAAAAGTCGCATGTAGTCTGCGGTACTTTCTATAGCCATAAATAGCTTCAAATCATCCGCAAACAGCAAGCAGTTCGAATTCTAAATCTCTTTAGGAAGATCCTTGATGTATAATATGAATTCTAATGGACCTAAATTACTACCCTGTCCAATGCCTTAAAACGTGTAATATGATCAGGATTCGTATCCTCTATACCCAACATCCTGTCGACGCTCTTTATGGTAACTTGCAAAAAACTTTAAAAGATGTGGTGTAAAACATATGGCGGCGGCCATAGGTTTTACACCACATCTATCTAATTTCTTTAATAATATGTCATTGTCCACAACATCAAATGCCTTTCGGAAGTCAAAGTATGCCGTGTCCACTTACCTTCCTGCGTCAATATGTGGTACCAGATACGTTTGAACGTAAACAAGTTACTTCCCGTACTTCGCCCCGGTCGGAAACCGTGTTATGATTAATTTAGCTGTGGGCTTACCTGTGAGTATATACAGCTATGTAAAGCTGATTCGAAAATCTTCGCGAATGCCGAGAGTACCGCCACCGGACGGAATCTACTCACGTTAGATTCCGCCCCCGATTTAGGCACCGGAATGACCCTAGTAATTTTCCATTCGTGCGGATAGTAACTCTTGGCCAACTACAAAATAAAAAAGCAACATTGGAGCTTCAAATACTCATCGGCAATCCTTAACTATTTAAGGCGGTATGCAATCAGGTCCTGTAGATTGTTTTGGCTTAAGGCGTATGAGCGCGGCGCGAATGTCGCGTTCGCTGAGGTGACCGATTTGAGAATCACGAGTCGCGCCCCTGCCCGCCTCGCGTTCCATCCATCTAGTTAAGGCCTCGCGCCTCACTATACACTAATTTAAACTATAAAGCAAAACAGTCACCACACTTTTCGTTCTTTAAGACTTTATAGTCCTTGGATTGCTTACTTCTAATAAAACTCCAAAATAACTTAGGGTCATTTTTAAATCCCATTTCTAGCTTTTTTTTAAATATTTTTCATACTCATGTGCAATTTTGGCCTTTACTTGAGATCTATAGTGCGCAAACATTTCGTAATCGCATTGCAAACCCGTTATTTTAAATATGTTGTAATTATATAAGACGTATATCTACTTTGTAACAATCGGGATAAATGTATCTCGGCTATATTGTGCACCCGATTCCTTAATATCGTCTTAATTTTTTTTATAAAGATATATTAACCTTTTTTTTTTATCTTTTATTAATTTGTTTTATAAAACGTAAGGGAGGCCCTTGCGTTTTTAATGTTATACATTGCCTTCCGGTCTAAAAGTTCGAATTTACTATACATTAACAAAAAATCACGTTTGCTAAAATTCCACCTTTGTCGTACCCCTATGATATTTTCATCACGGCTTAAATAATGTCTTGACACCCTACATCTCCTGCACAGACCTCAATCACGAGAGTAACCAACAGCGACGGGTGATGCCCACTTCTACTAATGGATCATCCGCCAATTTTACTTCAATTTCACTAGCCATGAACGTCGTTAAAACCAAATCTAACGTGCGTTTGTTACTATTAAAATATTACTTACCTGTCGAAATCCACAGCAGGCGTTCCAATATTCTAAGTAGCACTGAATTTCTACAGTTGTCACCCAAAACTAAAATGTTTCTATATTTTACAAAAACAGTTTTGATCACATTACATAAACGCATTTAATCACTAGTATCACATTTATGTGGAATGTAAATTACACAACATAAAAATAAAAAGTTATTCCCCATGTGTACCTTCGAATAAACCACCACGTATGAGGCGGCGTCCACATTACCGATAGAAACGCGAGTCAGTTCAAACCTCGATGATGAAGCTAAGAATACTCCGCCATGTTTACGCCCGTCTGTTCGATCGCAACGTATACTAATTTTGTACCCGGATGGAATAATATCGCCAAATAAATTCATGAAGAATCTCTCGTTTTTTGTTCGCAACCCTCGAACATTTTGGTAGTAGATGTAAGTACTCTTATTAGTGGGTTTCATCGCTTTTTGCTGTTTTCCTTGAGTTTCGAAACCATATCCTTTCATTCTGCGTTGTTGATTTTATCATATTGTGACTCTGGAACTGCTATTAGTAAATGATGAATAGTCTCGTTTGGTTTTCGGAATAATTTTGTCTACACTTACATCTTTTGTACCGCAAGTATTTGTAACATGCTGCATTTCAGGGTAAAGTGACCATATGTGCAAGAATTTCTTCTGTTCTACATCTTGAAATAATAATAATAATATTATAATAATAATATCTATTTATTTCTCCCTTCACAAAGGCATTTCTTACACATCTATAGTATTACATTTCTTTAGGAAGCTTTATGATTCTTTGTGAGAGGCTGGTGTCCATACTAGGAAACCCTGTGTGACGGATCACCAGGCCCTCACCTCGGAAATACAATTAGAATTAGGATACATATTACAATTAATTAAAATACAAATTATTATACAAATGTCAGAACAGTTTGACATTGCAATAGGTATGAAACTGTATGAATGAATGCTTGACTTACTGTTTTAAATCACTATTGAGGAGTGTATATATGAGAAAAGGAAAAGTACATGATAAATTTATGGGGTGTGTGAAGTGTGTGTACGCGTGTGTTTGTGTGTGTGTGTGTGTGTGTGTGTGAGTGTGTGTGTATGTGGTATGCGTTAGCGAGGGACGATGATGAATTGTTCAGTTTCGTCATAACTTAGCTTTTTTAACCAATTGTAGAGTGTCGTCTTACATGGATTTTTGGTTAGCTTGTAGATTGTTAGAGTTTTATTTAATTTGTTGTAAAGGTATGGTCCAAGAAAATTACATTGGTGATGTGAAAAACCTGTATTCATACGAGTCGTGGTACAGACCGCATGCTTACGTCGCTTATTTGCAAGTAGATAGGGATTGTAAGAAAGTAGGGAGTGTTGCCTGAGAACCGCATGCTGGATATAGAGTTGTCGAACAGTCAGCATTTCGGTGAGTTCATAGACTAATTTTGTGGGATGAAGAAATGGTAGAAAATTGCTTACTTTTAGTACAGCTCTTTGAGCTCTTTCTAATTTCAATAAGCATGTCTTTGAAGTGCCACCCCACACTGTGATACAATATGTTATAGCTGACTGACAGAGACTTAGATATACCATATTTATAACTTTTTTATCCGCAGCCAGCCGAAGATTCTTAAACAGATAGATAAATTTTCTTGTCCTTGCTACAAGAAGATCAATATGGGCATTATAGTTAAGCGCTCGGTCCAGAACAACACCTAGATATTTTACTGTAGTAGCATTTTGTAGAATTGGACAAAAACAAGCTTCAGTACCGGACAGACACGAGCTACTATGTGCCACAATGTTTAGATCTTTTGTAGGATGGGCGGATTTTTTTATGGAAAAACCAATATATTTGGTCTTATCAACATTTAGGGCGAGTCTATTCTTATATAGCCAAGTCATAACCACGTCAAACCCCGTTTGTGCGTAACCGTACGCTTGCTCCCATGTGTCTGCCTCAAATAAAAGCGCGGTGTCATCCGCAAAACTAATAATTCTTCCGTTAGGCATTTTCAGGTCGCAGAGTTCATTGATAAATGCAAGAAATAGGGTAGGACCGAGAATGCTTCCCTGCGATACACCGTGATCCGTAAGAAGATCAGTGCTAACATATTCTCCTATTTTGACTCGTTGACAGCGGTTAGAGAGGTAATCGGAAAACAAATCGAGTTGGGTTCCTCTGACTCCCAAGCATTCCAGCTTCTTAATCAGAGATGGGACGGAGACCGTATCAAATGCCTTAGCCAAGTCCATAAAGGCAACAATTACTTTTTTGTGTACGTCTAAATTTTTTGAGACAAACCCTGTCAGTTCATGAATAGCATCACTAGTAGACAACCTCGATCGAAATCCAAACTGGGAAGAGGAGAGAAGCTTATTATCCTCTAGGTATTTTACCAAGGACCCATTCATAATTCTCTCTAGTATCTTCGAGAACGCTGGTAATATAGAAATCGGTCTGTAATTATTGACACGGGCTCCGTCACCACTCTTATAGATCGGATGTACTTCCGCTAACTTCCATGCATTAGGGAATCTACCGGTTGTTATAGCTAAGTTACAGATAAAGGTGATCGCTGGAATTAGAGTTCGCTTGAATCTTTTTATAAATGTAGTAGGTATTTTATCACAACCGACGGCGCAATCTGTTTTCATGCCAGTGATTAGGTTCTCAATATCTTTTGCATCTGTAGGAAGGAGGACTAATGAGTGTGTGTATGATTTTTTTGGAGGCGACGGAGGGTTATTTTTGTAGCTACCTAGGCTACCTATACTTACAAAAAAATGATTTACTTGATTAACAGATGCAGATGGGTCTAGTGCATTAATTAATTGGAAGGCTTCGTTTTTTTTTTTTTTTTAGTGTGTGTGATGTCTTTTACCGCATTCCATAAAGTTTTATTACCTGTTCTTGTGGCAGTTGCAAGTTTATTTCTGTTGTGTTGTGTCTTAATGTTTTTTATTAGCCCATTGCAGAAATTTCTGTATCGCTTATATGTTAGCATTAAGTCTTTATTATTTGGGTATTTCTTAGCCTTTTGATGTAGTTTGTCGCGATTCCTCATGCATCTCAGAAGCCCCGTTGTCATCCACGATTTAAAGATTCTTTTGCGGTAAGGTGGTCTAATAGTGTTGGTGTTTTTTGATATTTTGTCATTCAGTGCACTCGTAAAGAGTGACACTGCTACATCTACATCTGTGCTTGCGAAGACTGCGGAAAGATCAATGCTAGCCATGTCATTGTCTAGTTTGTCACAGTCGAGTGTTTTGATAATTTTGCGTGATGTGTTTAAAGGGTAGTTAAGCTCCAGAATAAGTATTATGGCATCATGATCTGTGATAGATGTTTCAGCTACATAGCTCGCAGCTGGAAGTCTGGTTTTAATTATTTTGTGGTCTAAGCAGGTTTTACCATGGGTAGGTATCACATGGGCGGGTAACATAGCATGTGATGCTAATAGGTTTAGGTATAGGTGCGAGTATGAGTCTGTAGAATGCTCCGCAATGTCGATATTAAGATCACCTACCAGTAAAATATTAGAGAAATTAGATAGTGTTTTTATGTAAACATCTAGTGACGATAAAAAGTTGTTTAGATTTCTGTAGCCTGCCGGTCTGTAAGCCGCTAAAATAATTGTTTTGCTTACTTTTATGGCGAGGATATTACAGTCTAAGACTACGGGTTCTTTGAAATGAAGCACAATTGCCTCTTTTTTAACATTCATAGTCTGACTTTCTCTTCCTTTTGCTCACAATTTTCCAGTCATTAGACTCCACATCGATAGAATTATCTTCAGTGATATTATTTTTTTCTTATTCGTCTATACGCTGTCGCTCATGCGTAGTTACCTCATCCTTAATTCTAGATCGCTCCGCGGCCCGGCGTGCGCGTTCTGTTTGACCGTGTACAGATAACGTGGTCGCCTTACTTACGTTTTTCTGTTTCCCACTTTGCGTAGTTTGTATAACCTTAGACGCATCTATCCAGTTCTTGAACGAACTCGATGTCTCCACAAGCTATTCAATTTTATTGCAAAGGCTGCTAATGACCATCTGCTCATTAATAATGGTTGAAAAATACAATAAACAATTTGTTGATTTTCGATTTTCTTATTTTGGGCTTCAATGAATTCGATTCAGATTGAGCTGTGATTTTTGATGTGAACGTTGTCGATTTCTTCGTCAATTCGCCAATAACGTTTTCTATACTCTAAATATCATAAAATAACTTTATTGACTCGCCTGCCGTATTGACCGAGGGAAATGAATGTTGTATCCACTGAGGTTGATTTTATTTTATTTAATCTCATATTCTAATTTTTAAACAATGTAATTTACATCAGTCCTCTAACATCCCGTATAGTATATTAGTGCCAGCACCTTCATCAAGTTTATAAACATTCAAACATTGTAAAATTGTCGACTTTAATTATGAGGCCGGGAGTTTTCATTGCTTTCTTTTCTCCGGCTTTACCTATTATTGTTATACATGTAAAATCTCGGCGTATCACAATAGTTGTTTTAGCATCATAAGTCAATAAAGATTTTGATATTTTTCTTAGGTGGTAAAATGGAACGGGATAGATAAATTTTATTTTACAGTTTTATAGACTACGGATCATATCGCGTATGTAGAGGCTACAGATTCACCTAGGTCATGAATGTGAGGTCATCTCACCAAGATGAATCTCATCGGATAGCGCTACTTACACTTTGAATCAAAGTTATAATTATATACTTGAAGACTAACAGCAAACTAAATTACGTCTAGAACTTACCCAATCCATATGATGGGCGGTAATTACACCAAGGTATCAATAAATATCCCAAGCCTAACTCCTGGGCCCATGAGAAAAGTTAGAAACATATACTTTACCGATAACCCCGCCGTAACGCTGGCTTCCGCACAACTCACTTGATCTCACAGTCGATCAACAATGTAGTTCACTTCTATGTATAATTATCCAGTTCATTTAAGCACAAATTATTATTAATGTAGTTCACAATTAAAAAGTTCCCACGGGGGTGCGGGTTATTATTGGTACGCAAGGGTACTTCTAATTCCAAATAACTAACGGGCCTTATCCCCAAAGCGTCACCCAAAAAGCCAGGCTTATCAACAATTATCATATAAATTAAAACGATAAAAATTACCGGAGCACGACCATTAATCAAAGGTGCATTAACCCAATACCAAGAGACACGTAACCTATATTTTTCACAGATGTCTATGTCCTGACTTAGTGATGCGACGTTCGAAAACGCAACATCGAGTTAGTGGAGTACAGTCGGTTATTAAAGCGAACAGCGTAGATATTTTGAGGTTGACTGATGCAGCTCTGCGTTGCCTCCATGAAGCGCGGGTTTTGGAAACCACCCTCGCAGAATTAATGTCACTGTAGCGAGTAACATTAATACAGCGAGGGTAGCTTAAAAATCATCGCTTTACGCGAAATTGTTGGCACTCCGACTTACAACACTAAGAACATCTTTACACTGGCATGTAATGTTTGTTCGGCAGTCGAAGATGTTGATGTCGTGGTCAGGTCATAAAATTGATTATTTCGTAGTGTGGCCGATCATATCATGAAGTGGTGGTACTTGATTACAGAGGACAATACGCGCTGGCCACATCATCTTATGGTTTGACTAGATCAATGAATACTTTGACTAGTCTGCCGTCTTGTCTTGTTAATTTTAATCAATCATCATTAATCAAAATCTGGATCACTGCGGCAGAAATAACAGTCTAAAAATTTTGTTGGTCGATTTCGGCTACAATTTTTGTCTTTAAAAAAGACAACTCTTTATTGTGGGGGACGGGGGATGTTAAAAACATATCATTCACGAAAATAAAATACATCCAGAGTCAAAACAAGTCGTGTGGGAATCGAACCCACGGCCTCTTGCACATCAGCCAATACACACTTCCACCGCGCCACCGAGACAGTCATCAATTTATTAGCCTATTAAAATTTAACCGTTTAATTCAATTTCAGTTTAGATAAACACCCTTCTATACCCATGGGAATCACGGCTACCACACTCTCATTCCGTGATCTGTTTGATTCATGATGCTGACATTGATGCTGTGAATTAATTATGCCTTCCCAGGATGATAGCAATGAAGTTATCTAACTAATAATAGGAAAATGCTGTCAACACGGCATTTGTGAATTTGATAAAAAAATGATTTTCTTTGACACGGTAGAAACGCTAATATTTTTTTGGCACTTATCTTAAGTATCGTTTGATATTCAAACAAAAGAAAAAAATATATGGGCTGTAAATTTGTAAGTTGTATAAACTCGTATTTATTTAAGATGTAATCCAATTTGTAAGCATAAAAGAAATGAAGTTCTAGAAATCTTTCTTTAAGGCGTTCAATTGTCTTCTCAATAAAAATTGGACTTTACAAACATGAGAGTAATTCGAAGCACGTCCAGACACGAAACAAACATATGTGCATCACACGTAGTGATGCACCGTGCGAGCTTCGAACCTGTAGCACAATGCAGTCGTTGATGCGACGAACCGTCAAATAACCAAAATCATATATAAAGCGGTTTAAATCGTTAGCTCATTAAGAACCATAAACCAAATTTAAGTTAAAGTAATTTATTTTTTAAATTGATCGTACTTAACTAGGTAAATTAAAAACTAGGTTACAGTTAACAATGAAACTATACGAAACTATTTGAATACGAGAAAGTTGTTCAGCGAGACTCAAATGAGTTTAATGTTACGTCCGTACAATTATTAACATTTTATTGCAACAGGATCTGCGTCTTTCAGAGCGTACTGTTTTTAAAATCAAATATTTGTTGATAACAATTTTGATGCTAGATTAGATTATTTTTTTATACTACCAAATGAGGAGATGAGTTAGGTTGTGCGCCTGATGGTAAGCGTCACGCTATCTCATAACAGTATCAGTGCCACCTAAATCCTTTTTTTTTTAAGTTCTGAATGGCACTGTATCGCGTTTCTTATTTGAGATATTAGTTCATAAGTCTTAGTCTTCTTACAATCCTATATTTTAGGATTGTATTTGACTCTTTAGTACATTCCCTTAACACAGTATTTAAGTGAACAGACACCGCATATAGCTAAGAATGTTACTGATATCTTGTAGTGATATTATTTTGTAATTATTTAAATATTTCTACGATAAAATAGACGTCAAAGCATCTTTTTGGCTATAAAAACAGTTGAATACTTGTTACTCGTAGTGTTACATCACCAGATCTGAGATATTTTATATATAAAAATATCACTACTTAAAAAAAAAACAAATAGCAAAATCAAGCATTTAGTCATTACATTTTAAACTGAAATATTTACTAATTATTATCACTAACATTTATAAAAGTTACCGTTTGTGTCTGTTCGCTCTAGGCTGTTTATCTTCTTTTATGCATTTTGAGCATGATCCTTTATTTCAGCCGTTTAGCTAGTAGGAAAAAACAAACAAATTCACGCCTTTATTATATTGGCTAAAATACGCCTCGGCACACGTATTTATCTGAATTTGCCTCTGTCAGTGGTAAAGCACTAATTACAAATTGAATCCAAACTCGTATTGAAACTGCTAACAACGCTACTAAATTAAAACTATCTACAGGTACTATTATAAAATTTGAATAAGCTTTCTGTGTCCATACAGTGACGATGTTAAATAAAATATAAAAAGTATAATAGGTCAACAATTAACTAATAGGTTCTCAATCCGAAATAGCCTTTAATTAAACTTCGACACGTGTTTCGCCTCTACACGAGGCATCCTCAGGACAGTTTGGCACCGACTGAGCTGGCTCGTTTCACTTCGTGGAAGCGGAATATTGCAAGTCAAGGGTCCGGAGGTGCCTACCACTCGACTTGGTAAGAGTACCTGTCACTAATTTTCTTTGTTACAGGTCTCTCTTTTTGAGTGCGGTCTGTCAATCTATTTCGATTGTTGTATTAAGGGCATTTCCTTACTACTTCAATCGTGGTTATTCACAGATCGAGGGTGGGTGGTGGGATCCCTCCCTTAAAATCTACTTAGTCTCGTTTGGTTTTCGGAATAATTTTGTCTACACTTACATCTTTTGTACCGCAAGTATTTGTAACATGCTGCATTTCAGGGTAAAGTGACCACATGTGCAAGAATTTCTTCTTTTCTACATCTTGAAATGAAGCACAATTGCCCCTTTTTTAACATTCATAGTCTGAAGACTTTCTCTTCCTGTTGCTCACAGCACATAGTTTTCCAGTCATTAGACTCCACATCGATCGAATTATCTTTAGTGATATTATTTTTTACTTGTTCGTCTATACGCTGTCGCCCATGAGTAGTGACCTCATCCTTAATTCTAGATCGCTCCGCGGCTCGGCGTGCGCGTTCTGTTTGACCGTGTACAGATAACGTGGTCGCCTTACTAACGTTTTTCTGTTTCCCATTTTGCGTAGTTTGTATAACCTTAGACGCATCTATCCCGTTCTTTAATGAACTCGATGTCTCTACAAGCTATTCAATTTTATTGCAAAGGCTGCTAATGACCATCTGCTCATTAATAATGGTTGAAAAATACAATAAACAATTTGTTGATTTTCGATGTTGTTATTTTGGGCTTCAATTAATTCGATTCGGATTGTGCTGTGATTTTTTATGTAAACGTTGTCGATTTCTTCGTAAATTCGCCAATAACGTTTTCTATATTCTAAATATCATAAAATAACTTCATTGACCCGCCTGCCGTATTGACCGAGGGAAATGAATGTTGTATCCACTGAGGTTGACTTTATTTTATTTAATCTCATATTCTAATTTTTAAACAATGTAATTTACATCAGTCCTCTAACATCCTGTATAGTATATTAGTGCCAGCACCTTCATCAAGTTTATAAACATTCAAAAATTGTAAAATTGTCGACTTTAATTATGAGGCCGGGAGTTTTCATTGCTTTCTTTTCTCCGGCTTTACCTATTAATAATAATAATAATAATATCTTGGGACAACTCACACAACGCTATCTGATCCCAAACTAAGCAGAGCTTGTACTATGGAAACCAGACAACTTTATCAGTTGTCTGGTTTACACATACTTATATATTTCTAAATACATACATATTATAGATAAATAACACCCAGACTTACCAGATTACTGGTACGCAAGGGTACTTCAAATTCCAAATATCCGGCCTTATCCCCAAAGCGTCACCCAAAAAGTCAGGCTTATCAACAATTATCATATAAATCAAAACGATAAAAAATTACCGGAGCACGACCATTAATCAAAGGTGCATTGACCCAATACCAAGAGACACGTAACCTATATTTTTCACAGATGTCTATGTCCTGACTTAGTGATGCGACGTTCGAAAACGCAACATCGAGTTAGTGGAGTATAGTCGGTTATTAAAGCAAACAGCGTAGATATTTTGAGGTTGACTGATGCAGCTCTGCGTTGCCTCCATGAAGCGCGGGTTTTGGAAACCACCCTCGCAGAATTAATGTCACAATGTAACTGTAGCGAGTAACATTAATGCACCGAGGGTAGCTTAAAAAATCATCGCTTAACGCGAAATTGTTAGCACTCCGACTTACAACACTAAGAACATCTTTACACTGGCATGTAATATTTGTTCGGCGGTCGAAGATGTTGATGTCGTGGTCAGGTCATAAAATTGATTATTTCGTGGTGTGGCCGATCATATCATGAAGTGGTGGTACTTGATTACAGAGGACAATACGCGCTGGCCACATCATCTTATGGTTTGACCAGATCAATGAATACTTTGACTAGTCTGCCGTCTTGTCGTGATAATTTTAATCAACAATCATTAATCAAAATCTGGATCACTGCGGCAGAAATAACAGTCTAAAAATTTTGTTGGTCAATTTTTGTCTTTAAAAAAGACAACTCTTTATTGTGGGGGACGGGGGATGTTAAAAACATA
Source organism: Herminia tarsipennalis (assembly GCA_945859575.2). Taxonomy (NCBI): domain Eukaryota; kingdom Metazoa; phylum Arthropoda; class Insecta; order Lepidoptera; family Erebidae; genus Herminia; species Herminia tarsipennalis. Next base: position 21,179,678 of record OX243834.2, on the reverse strand, counting down.
TCATTCACGAAAATAAAATACATCCAGAGTCAAAACAAATCGTGTGGGAATCGAACCCACGGCCTCTTGCACATCAGCCAATACACACTTCCACCGCGCCACCGAGACAGTCATTAATTTATTAGCCTATTAAAATTTAACCGTTTAATTCAAATTCAGTTTAGATGAACACCCTTCTATACCCATAGGAATCACGGCTACCACACTCTCATTCCGTGAGCTGTTTGATTCATGATGCTGACATTGATGCTGTGAATTAATTATGCCTTCCCAGGATGATAGCAATGAAGTTATCTAACTAATAATAGGAAAAGGCTGTCAACACGGCATTTGTGAATTTGATAAAAAAATGATTTTCTTTGACACGGTAGAAACGCTAATATTTTTTGGCACTTATCTTAAGTATTGTTTGATATTCAAACAAAAAAAAAAAATATATGGGCTGTAAATTTGTAAGTTGTATAAACTCGTATTTATTTAAGATGTAATCCAATTTGTAAGCATAAAAGAAATGAAGTTCTAGAAATCTTTCTTTAAGGCGTTCAATTGTCTTCTCAATAAAAATTGGACTTTACAAACATGAGAGTAATTCGAAGCACGTCCAGACACGAAACAAACATATGTGCATCACACGTAGTGATGCACCGTGCGAGCTTCGAACCTGTAGCACAATGCAGTCGTTGATGCGACGAACCGTCAAATAACCAAAATCATATATAAAGCGGTTTAAATCGTTAGCTCATTAAGAACCATAAACCAAATTTAAGTTAAAGTAATTTATTTTTTAAATTGATCGTACTTAACTAGGTAAATTAAAAACTAGGTTACAGTTAACAATGAAACTATACGAAACTATTTGAATACGAGAAAGTTGTTCAGCGAGACTCAAATGAGTTTAATGTTACGTCCGTACAATTATTAACATTTTATTGCAACAGGATCTGCGTCTTTCAGAGCGTACTGTTTTTAAAATCAAATATTTGTTGATAACAATTTTGATGCTAGATTAGATTATTTTTTTATACTACCAAATGAGGAGATGAGTTAGGTTGTGCGCCTGATGGTAAGCGTCACGCTATCTCATAACAGTATCAGTGCCACCTAAATCCTTTTTTTTTTAAGTTCTGAATGGCACTGTATCGCGTTTCTTATTTGAGATATTAGTTCATAAGTCTTAGTCTTCTTACAATCCTATATTTTAGGATTGTATTTGACTCTTTAGTACATTCCCTTAACACAGTATTTAAGTGAACAGACACCGCATATAGCTAAGAATGTTACTGATATCTTGTAGTGATATTATTTTGTAATTATTTAAATATTTCTACGATAAAATAGACGTCAAAGCATCTTTTTGGCTATAAAAACAGTTGAATACTTGTTACTCGTAGTGTTACATCACCAGATCTGAGATATTTTATATATAAAAATATCACTACTTAAAAAAAAAACAAATAGCAAAATCAAGCATTTAGTCATTACATTTTAAACTGAAATATTTACTAATTATTATCACTAACATTTATAAAAGTTACCGTTTGTGTCTGTTCGCTCTAGGCTGTTTATCTTCTTTTATGCATTTTGAGCATGATCCTTTATTTCAGCCGTTTAGCTAGTAGGAAAAAACAAACAAATTCACGCCTTTATTATATTGGCTAAAATACGCCTCGGCACACGTATTTATCTGAATTTGCCTCTGTCAGTGGTAAAGCACTAATTACAAATTGAATCCAAACTCGTATTGAAACTGCTAACAACGCTACTAAATTAAAACTATCTACAGGTACTATTATAAAATTTGAATAAGCTTTCTGTGTCCATACAGTGACGATGTTAAATAAAATATAAAAAGTATAATAGGTCAACAATTAACTAATAGGTTCTCAATCCGAAATAGCCTTTAATTAAACTTCGACACGTGTTTCGCCTCTACACGAGGCATCCTCAGGACAGTTTGGCACCGACTGAGCTGGCTCGTTTCACTTCGTGGAAGCGGAATATTGCAAGTCAAGGGTCCGGAGGTGCCTACCACTCGACTTGGTAAGAGTACCTGTCACTAATTTTCTTTGTTACAGGTCTCTCTTTTTGAGTGCGGTCTGTCAATCTATTTCGATTGTTGTATTAAGGGCATTTCCTTACTACTTCAATCGTGGTTATTCACAGATCGAGGGTGGGTGGTGGGATCCCTCCCTTAAAATCTACTTAGTCTCGTTTGGTTTTCGGAATAATTTTGTCTACACTTACATCTTTTGTACCGCAAGTATTTGTAACATGCTGCATTTCAGGGTAAAGTGACCACATGTGCAAGAATTTCTTCTTTTCTACATCTTGAAATGAAGCACAATTGCCCCTTTTTTAACATTCATAGTCTGAAGACTTTCTCTTCCTGTTGCTCACAGCACATAGTTTTCCAGTCATTAGACTCCACATCGATCGAATTATCTTTAGTGATATTATTTTTTACTTGTTCGTCTATACGCTGTCGCCCATGAGTAGTGACCTCATCCTTAATTCTAGATCGCTCCGCGGCTCGGCGTGCGCGTTCTGTTTGACCGTGTACAGATAACGTGGTCGCCTTACTAACGTTTTTCTGTTTCCCATTTTGCGTAGTTTGTATAACCTTAGACGCATCTATCCCGTTCTTTAATGAACTCGATGTCTCTACAAGCTATTCAATTTTATTGCAAAGGCTGCTAATGACCATCTGCTCATTAATAATGGTTGAAAAATACAATAAACAATTTGTTGATTTTCGATGTTGTTATTTTGGGCTTCAATTAATTCGATTCGGATTGTGCTGTGATTTTTTATGTAAACGTTGTCGATTTCTTCGTAAATTCGCCAATAACGTTTTCTATATTCTAAATATCATAAAATAACTTCATTGACCCGCCTGCCGTATTGACCGAGGGAAATGAATGTTGTATCCACTGAGGTTGACTTTATTTTATTTAATCTCATATTCTAATTTTTAAACAATGTAATTTACATCAGTCCTCTAACATCCTGTATAGTATATTAGTGCCAGCACCTTCATCAAGTTTATAAACATTCAAAAATTGTAAAATTGTCGACTTTAATTATGAGGCCGGGAGTTTTCATTGCTTTCTTTTCTCCGGCTTTACCTATTAATAATAATAATAATAATATCTTGGGACAACTCACACAACGCTATCTGATCCCAAACTAAGCAGAGCTTGTACTATGGAAACCAGACAACTTTATCAGTTGTCTGGTTTACACATACTTATATATTTCTAAATACATACATATTATAGATAAATAACACCCAGACTTACCAGATTACTGGTACGCAAGGGTACTTCAAATTCCAAATATCCGGCCTTATCCCCAAAGCGTCACCCAAAAAGTCAGGCTTATCAACAATTATCATATAAATCAAAACGATAAAAAATTACCGGAGCACGACCATTAATCAAAGGTGCATTGACCCAATACCAAGAGACACGTAACCTATATTTTTCACAGATGTCTATGTCCTGACTTAGTGATGCGACGTTCGAAAACGCAACATCGAGTTAGTGGAGTATAGTCGGTTATTAAAGCAAACAGCGTAGATATTTTGAGGTTGACTGATGCAGCTCTGCGTTGCCTCCATGAAGCGCGGGTTTTGGAAACCACCCTCGCAGAATTAATGTCACAATGTAACTGTAGCGAGTAACATTAATGCACCGAGGGTAGCTTAAAAAATCATCGCTTAACGCGAAATTGTTAGCACTCCGACTTACAACACTAAGAACATCTTTACACTGGCATGTAATATTTGTTCGGCGGTCGAAGATGTTGATGTCGTGGTCAGGTCATAAAATTGATTATTTCGTGGTGTGGCCGATCATATCATGAAGTGGTGGTACTTGATTACAGAGGACAATACGCGCTGGCCACATCATCTTATGGTTTGACCAGATCAATGAATACTTTGACTAGTCTGCCGTCTTGTCGTGATAATTTTAATCAACAATCATTAATCAAAATCTGGATCACTGCGGCAGAAATAACAGTCTAAAAATTTTGTTGGTCAATTTTTGTCTTTAAAAAAGACAACTCTTTATTGTGGGGGACGGGGGATGTTAAAAACATATCATTCACGAAAATAAAATACATCCAGAGTCAAAACAAATCGTGTGGGAATCGAACCCACGGCCTCTTGCACATCAGCCAATACACACTTCCACCGCGCCACCGAGACAGTCATTAATTTATTAGCCTATTAAAATTTAACCGTTTAATTCAAATTCAGTTTAGATGAACACCCTTCTATACCCATAGGAATCACGGCTACCACACTCTCATTCCGTGAGCTGTTTGATTCATGATGCTGACATTGATGCTGTGAATTAATTATGCCTTCCCAGGATGATAGCAATGAAGTTATCTAACTAATAATAGGAAAAGGCTGTCAACACGGCATTTGTGAATTTGATAAAAAAATGATTTTCTTTGACACGGTAGAAACGCTAATATTTTTTGGCACTTATCTTAAGTATTGTTTGATATTCAAACAAAAAAAAAAAATATATGGGCTGTAAATTTGTAAGTTGTATAAACTCGTATTTATTTAAGATGTAATCCAATTTGTAAGCATAAAAGAAATGAAGTTCTAGAAATCTTTCTTTAAGGCGTTCAATTGTCTTCTCAATAAAAATTGGACTTTACAAACATGAGAGTAATTCGAAGCACGTCCAGACACGAAACAAACATATGTGCATCACACGTAGTGATGCACCGTGCGAGCTTCGAACCTGTAGCACAATGCAGTCGTTGATGCGACGAACCGTCAAATAACCAAAATCATATATAAAGCGGTTTAAATCGTTAGCTCATTAAGAACCATAAACCAAATTTAAGTTAAAGTAATTTATTTTTTAAATTGATCGTACTTAACTAGGTAAATTAAAAACTAGGTTACAGTTAACAATGAAACTATACGAAACTATTTGAATACGAGAAAGTTGTTCAGCGAGACTCAAATGAGTTTAATGTTACGTCCGTACAATTATTAACATTTTATTGCAACAGGATCTGCGTCTTTCAGAGCGTACTGTTTTTAAAATCAAATATTTGTTGATAACAATTTTGATGCTAGATTAGATTATTTTTTTATACTACCAAATGAGGAGATGAGTTAGGTTGTGCGCCTGATGGTAAGCGTCACGCTATCTCATAACAGTATCAGTGCCACCTAAATCCTTTTTTTTTTAAGTTCTGAATGGCACTGTATCGCGTTTCTTATTTGAGATATTAGTTCATAAGTCTTAGTCTTCTTACAATCCTATATTTTAGGATTGTATTTGACTCTTTAGTACATTCCCTTAACACAGTATTTAAGTGAACAGACACCGCATATAGCTAAGAATGTTACTGATATCTTGTAGTGATATTATTTTGTAATTATTTAAATATTTCTACGATAAAATAGACGTCAAAGCATCTTTTTGGCTATAAAAACAGTTGAATACTTGTTACTCGTAGTGTTACATCACCAGATCTGAGATATTTTATATATAAAAATATCACTACTTAAAAAAAAAACAAATAGCAAAATCAAGCATTTAGTCATTACATTTTAAACTGAAATATTTACTAATTATTATCACTAACATTTATAAAAGTTACCGTTTGTGTCTGTTCGCTCTAGGCTGTTTATCTTCTTTTATGCATTTTGAGCATGATCCTTTATTTCAGCCGTTTAGCTAGTAGGAAAAAACAAACAAATTCACGCCTTTATTATATTGGCTAAAATACGCCTTGGCACACGTATTTATCTGAATTTGCCTCTGTCAGTGGTAAAGCACTAATTACAAATTGAATCCAAACTCGTATTGAAACTGCTAACAACGCTACTAAATTAAAACTATCTACAGGTACTATTATAAAATTTGAATAAGCTTTCTGTGTCCATACAGTGACGATGTTAAATAAAATATAAAAAGTATAATAGGTCAACAATTAACTAATAGGTTCTCAATCCGAAATAGCCTTTAATTAAACTTCGACACGTGTTTCGCCTCTACACGAGGCATCCTCAGGACAGTTTGGCACCGACTGAGCTGGCTCGTTTCACTTCGTGGAAGCGGAATATTGCAAGTCAAGGGTCCGGAGGTGCCTACCACTCGACTTGGTAAGAGTACCTGTCACTAATTTTCTTTGTTACAGGTCTCTCTTTTTGAGTGCGGTCTGTCAATCTATTTCGATTGTTGTATTAAGGGCATTTCCTTACTACTTCAATCGTGGTTATTCACAGATCGAGGGTGGGTGGTGGGATCCCTCCCTTATAATCTACTTAGTCTCGTTTGGTTTTCGGAATAATTTTGTCTACACTTACATCTTTTGTACCGCAAGTATTTGTAACATGCTGCATTTCAGGGTAAAGTGACCAAATGTGCAGGAATTTCTTCTTTTCCACATCTTGAAATGAAGCACAATTGCCCCTTTTTTAACATTCATAGTCTGAAGACTTTCTCTTCCTGTTGCTCACAGCTCATAGTTTTCCAGTCATTAGACTCCACATCGATCGAATTATCTTTAGTGATATTATTTTTTACTTGTTCGTCTATACGCTGTCGCCCATGAGTAGTGACCTCATCCTTAATTCTAGATCGCTCCGCGGCCCGGCGTGCGCGTTCTGTTTGACCGTGTACAGATAACGTGGTCGCCTTACTTACGTTTTTCTGTTTCCCATTTTGCGTAGTTTGTATAACCTTAGACGCATCTATCCCGTTCTTTAATGAACTCGATGTCTCTACAAGCTATTCAATTTTATTGCAAAGGCTGCTAATGACCATCTGCTCATTAATATATAATGGTTGAAAAATACAATAAACAATTTGTTGATTTTCGATTTTGTTATTTTGGGCTTCAATTAATTCGATTCGGATTGTGCTGTGATTTTTTATGTAAACGTTGTCGATTTCTTCGTAAATTCGCCAATAACGTTTTCTATATTCTAAATATCATAAAATAACTTCATTGACCCGCCTGCCGTATTGACCGAGGGAAATGAATGTTGTATCCACTGAGGTTGACTTTATTTTATTTAATCTCATATTCTAATTTTTAAACAATGTAATTTACATCAGTCCTCTAACATCCTGTATAGTATATTAGTGCCAGCACCTTCATCCTCTTGCGACCTCTTGCGTAGCAGTCGGATACAGTCCCACCGCGCCACAGAGACAGTCGAGAAACATAATTATTAATATTTTTCTTAGGTGGTAAAATGGAACTGGATAGATAAATTTCATTTTACAATTTTATAGATTACGGATCATATCGCGTATGTAGAGGCTACGGATTCACCTAGGTCAGGAATGTGGGGTCATCTCACCAAGATAAATCTCATCGGATAGCGCTACTTACACTTTGAATCAAAGTTATAATTATAGACTTGAAGACTAACAGCAAACTAAATTACGTCTAGAACTTACCCAATCCATATGATGGGTGGTAATTACACTTAGGTATCAATAAATATCCCAAACCTAACTCCTGGGCCCATGAGAAAAGTTAGAAACATATACTTTACCGAATACCCCGCCGTAACGCTGGCTTCCGCACAACTCACTTGATCTCACAGTCGATCAACAATGTAGTTGACTTCTATGTATAATTATCTAGTTCATTTAAGCACAAATTATTAATGTAGTTCACAATTTAAAAGTTCGCACGGGGGCGCGGGTTATTACTGGTACGCAAGGGTACTTCAAATTCCAAATGTCCGGCCTTATCCCCAAAGCGTCACCCAAAAAGTCAGGCTTATCAACAATTATCATATAAATCAAAACGATAAAAATTACCGGAACACGACCATTAATCAAAGGTGCATTGACCCAATACCAAGAGACACGTAACCTATATTTTTCACAGATGTCTATGCCCTGACGTAGTGATGCGACGTTCGAAAACGCAACATCGAGTTAGTGGAGTATAGTCGGTTATTAAAGCAAACAGCGTAGATATTTTGAGGTTGACTGATGCAGCTCTGCGTTGCCTCCATGAAGCGCGGGTTTTGGAAACCACCCTCGCAGAATTAATGTCACAATGTAACTGTAGCGAGTAACATTAATGCACCGAGGGTAGCTTAAAAAATCATCGCTTAACGCGAAATTGTTAGCACTCCGACTTACAACACTAAGAACATCTTTACACTGGCATGTAATATTTGTTCGGCGGTCGAAGATGTTGATGTCGTGGTCAGGTCATAAAATTGATTATTTCGTGGTGTGGCCGATCATATCATGAAGTGGTGGTACTTGATTACAGAGGACAATACGCGCTGGCCACATCATCTTATGGTTTGACCAGATCAATGAATACTTTGACTAGTCTGCCGTCTTGTCGTGATAATTTTAATCAACAATCATTAATCAAAATCTGGATCACTGTGGCAGAAATAACAGTCTAAAAATTTTGTTGGTCAATTTTTGTCTTTAAAAAAGACAACTCTTTATTGTGGGGGACGGGGGATGTTAAAAACATATCATTCACGAAAATAAAATACATCCAGAGTCAAAACAAATCGTGTGGGAATCGAACCCACGGCCTCTTGCACATCAGCCAATACACACTTCCACCGCGCCACCGAGACAGTCATTAATTTATTAGCCTATTAAAATTTAACCGTTTAATTCAAATTCAGTTTAGATGAACACCCTTCTATACCCTTAGGAATCACGGCTACCACACTCTCATTCCGTGAGCTGTTTGATTCATGATGCTGACATTGATGCTGTGAATTAATTATGCCTTCCCAGGATGATAGCAATGAAGTTATCTAACTAATAATAGGAAAAGGCTGTCAACACGGCATTTGTGAATTTGAAAAAAAAAATGATTTTCTTTGACACGGTAGAAACGCTAATATTTTTTGGCACTTATCTTAAGTATTGTTTGATATTCAAACAAAAAAAAAATATATATGGGCTGTAAATTTGTAAGTTGTATAAACTCGTATTTATTTAAGATGTAATCCAATTTGTAAGCATAAAAGAAATGAAGTTCTAGAAATCTTTCTTTAAGGCGTTCAATTGTCTTCTACATAAAAATTGGACTTTACAAACATGAGAGTAATTCGAAGCACGTCCAGACACGAAACAAACATATGTGCATCACACGTAGTGATGTACCGTGCGAGCTTCGAACCTGTAGCACAATGCAGTCGTTGATGCGACGAGCCGTCAAATAACCAAATTCATATATAAAGCGGTTTAAATCGTTAGCTCATTAAGAACCATAAACCAAATTTAAGTTAACAGTAATTTATTTTTTAATTGCTCGTACTAAACTAGGTAAATTAAAAACTAGGTTACAGTTAACAATGAAACTATACGAAACTATTTGAATACGAGAAAGTTGTTCAGCGAGACTCAAATGAGTTTAATGTTACGTCCGTACAATTATTAACATTTTATTGCAACAGGATCTGCGTCTTTCAGAGCGTACTGTTTTTCAAATCAAATATTTGTTGATAACAATTTTGATGCTAGATTAGATCTCAACTCTGCCGTTGCCGGTCCCAAGCCCGGATGAAAAAAGAGGAGGGTTTGCTGAGAACTGCGAAATCTTACCTGTAAATATCTTGGTGGAAGTCAGCTGTAAAATTCGCCAACGCCGAGTCATGGGCGGCGGTAAATAACCCATCAATATGGCTCACCAATGGCCATGAGTGACTAAATATCCTCAAAAATATTGGGGGTATGCGCCTGGGAAACGCGTACTACTACTCTCCCACCCCTTTTATTATGAAAATGGAAAATAAAGAATGTGATTTGTCCTGCGACCCGGCTAACCCCCGGCGCCATGAGGTACCCGGGCCTCAAGGTGCGAAATATGCTACCGAAGACTGTGCAGACGTGGGTAACCAGGCCTCTGCTTCAGTGAATGCTACTGGAAGACGTATATTTGTACAACAGGCGCTCCATCCAAGCCTTTTTACGAGAACTAGAAGTTCCTCACTGGGAAGTACCTCCCAAATAGAACCCTTAACACAGGCAACACTAGGCAAGAATCTAGAAATAATTACTCCCAAACCGCCGGACTGGCAAAGAGTCCCTGAATCTAAAAGCCATAAACGGAAAAAATTGTCACGGACACCATCCCCAGAAACTATAAAAACCCAGAACCGCTACGAGGATTTATCCGTAGACGAGACAGAGAATTCTAGTCAACCAAAGGAAAAACGACCTAGCAAACCACCACCAATCATTCTATATGGTATTGAGGACGTAAACAGACTCACACAACTGCTGGAATCAGCAGCTGATCATAACCTCTTTACTTTCAAAATAGTAAATAGGAATCAATTAAGGGTCTCTTGTAAAGATGTTACCACCTACAAAAAAGTTATCACTGTAGTTCGAGAGAATGGACTCATAGGTCACACTTTCAACCTTAAGGACCAGCGCTGCTTCAGAGTGGTAATAAAAAACCTCCACCACTCCACTCCGCCCAGTGCAATTGTGGAGGAAATTGAAAAAACTGGAAACAAAGTCTATGGAGAGATTGTTAACGCCAAGTATGGACCAGACAAAAAACCAACATCTACGTTCTTTGTAAATATTGCCCCTGGGCCAAACAACAAGGCAGTTAAAGACATCAAATACATATATCACCAGTCAATTGTCATTGAAGACCCCAAAAAGAGGACAACATTACCACAGTGCCAGAGGTGCCAACAATATGGTCACTCAAAAAATTACTGCATGCGACCATATCGTTGCGTAAAATGCGCTCAAGGGCACAAAACTGCTGACTGCCCAAAGAAAGATCGTAATACACCAGCCCTATGCGCGCTCTGTGAAGGTGAACACCCTGCAAATTATAAAGGCTGTGCTGTATACAGGGAGATCCTCGCTAGAAGAATGCCACAGAGGACAACTCACAAAAACTCCACCAGACCACCAGACTCGAAAAGCACCACGGAAGCAAACCCCACCAACCCTGGAGGAATTAGACTAAATGACACCTATGCTGAAAGATTGAAGAAGAACACAATCGAACTGAATCCTGAAGTAAAACCATATAATAAATTAGAAGAACTCATATTAAAGCAATCAGAAAAATTTGATCTCATCTTACAACAAATGAGCACTCTCTTGAGTCTCATAACAACACTGCTAGATAAAATCCCAAAATGACTTCTCTCAGGATAGCCACGTGGAACATTAATGGCTTGACACCAAATAAGTCCGAGCTAGAGGTGCTAATTGCAAGTAATAAACTTGATGTTGTGCTCATATCTGAAGCACACTGTACGGAAAAAAGCAACATAAAAATTAAGGGCTGCTGCACCTACATTACTTGTCACCCTGATGGCACTGGCCACGCTGGAACTGCTATAGCCATTAGAGCGAACATTAAACACTATGTCATGCCCGAATATAAAACAAGCTATATCCAGGCAACGTCTGTTGTAGTTGAGAGTAAGGATGGACCCCTCAATATATCTGCGGTATATAGCCCACCGAAGCATAGAATAGATAGTGCAAAGTACTCCGAGTACTTCCACACACTGGGAAACAGATTCATTGCTGGTGGCGACTGGAATGCCAAGCACTCGTACTGGGGCTCCAGGTTAATAACAACAAGAGGTAGACAGCTTAAGGGATGCATTGACGGAAATAACCTTGACTCAATCTCATCCGGTGAACCGACATACTGGCCTACAGACCCAAAGAAAAAGCCTGACCTGCTAGACTTCTTTATCACCAGAGGACTCTCGAGACACTATCTCAAAGCTGAGTCCTGTTATGATAGTAACTCTGATCATACCCCTGTAATTCTAACCGTAAGCACGACAATAATTTGCTACGAAGAACCTGAGACATTGTCCAACAAATTTACAGACTGGGAAGGATTTAGAGAATACATAGAGGAAACTATACAACTACATGTATCCCTAAAAACATCAGATGAGATAGAAGATGCCACAAGCTACATTACTAGCCTAATACAGAATGCATGCTGGATGAACACTCCAATCAAAAAGAAAAGGGCTACTACTGGAAACATTCCTCTCGATATAAAAAATAAAGTTCTGGAAAAAAGAAGGCTTAGAAGGGTCTGGCATCAATCTAGACATAAATCTGATAAGACCGCCTTAAACAAAGCCGCAAGTGAATTGAAAGAAATGTTGGATAGTATAAATAATGCAACGCTACAAAGTAAACTGCAAAATCTGACCGCTACCGCATCATCTCAGTACGCGCTCTGGAAATTCACAAAAACGTTTAAAAGACCGCAACCATTTAAGTCTGCAATAAGAAACAATAGCGGAGGTTGGGCTAGGACTGGTAAAGAAAAGGCAGAAACATTCGCAAAACATCTAGCTAACGTATTTAAACCAAACGATAGTGAATGCGAAGAATTCGAGAGGGAAGTAGATAACCAACTACAGCAAGACCTTCAATTATCACTTCCACCAAGGCCAGTAACAGTGCGTGAGCTTACATGGGCCTTGAAAAAAATGAAGAACAACAAAGCCCCTGGCTTTGACCTAATCACTAAAGAGGTTCTTATGCAACTTCCTAGAAAAGCCTTAGTATTCATTACAACACTCTTTAATGGTGTCCTCAGGGTCCAACACTTGCCAACTATGTGGAAAGTATCCATCATCTCCATGATACATAAGCCAGGAAAACCTCCAGATCATGCTACATCATACAGGCCGATAAGTCTTCTACCTGTCCTGTCTAAAGTGTTTGAAAGGATTCTCCTGAACAGAATACTGCCGCTATTGGATGAAAATGAAGCCATCCCCAAACACCAATTTGGGTTCAGAAAACACCACTCGACCATCGAGCAGGTCCATCGAGTTTGTGACAAAATACGGCATTCCCTTGAAGCCAAAGAGTACTGCTCTGCTGTGTTTCTTGATATCCAGCAGGCATTTGACAAGGTATGGCATAAAGGCCTACTCTCAAAAATAAAAACTTTGCTACCACATACCTACTATACTCTGATGAATTCTTACTTGTCAAATCGCATGTTTCAAGTACGAGAAAGTGGTGATGCATCAGAAATTTATAAGATCTCGGCCGGTGTGCCCCAAGGCTCGGTTCTTGGCCCAATCCTGTACACCTTGTACACTGCAGACCTCCCTCAGTCAACACAAGTAATGAACGCTACATTTGCTGATGACACTGCACTATTAGCAAGCAGTCCAGATCCACAAACTGCTTCAAATATTTTACAAGAAAGCCTCAACAAAGTAGGTGACTGGCTGCAGAAGTGGCGCATCAAAGCAAGCGCTTCTAAATCGACCCACATAACATTCACGCTTAGAAAAGGAAACTGTTCACCCGTGCAACTGAGAAACAATACCCTGCCCCAAAGTGACTCTGTCAAGTACCTTGGAATACACCTAGACAGAAGGCTGACATGGAAAAATCATGTCAAAACAAAGCGCGATGAAACAAACATACGGTTCCGGACCATGTATTGGCTGATGGCACGCAACTCTAAACTTTCGGTGGACAGCAAGCTACTAATCTATAAAATGATCCTCAAACCTGTGTGGATGTACGGGATCCAACTCTGGGGAAGCGCTTGTAACTCCAATCTAAATATTATACAGAGACTGCAGAATGGCATACTTCGTACCTTGTCGAATGCTCCATGGTTTCTCACAAACTCTGAAATCCATGAAGCTCTGGAAACTAAAACAGTAAAGGAAGAGATCCAACAGTCCTCCACTAACTACAAAAATCGGCTCGACAACCACCCGAATGACTTAGCTGCCGAATTAACAAAAATCAGCTACAGGAAACGCCTTAAACGCCATGATATCCAGACTCTACATGCTCGATGTTAAATAGGAGTGTCTCCTGCTGGGGAGACCCCTCACAATGCTTCAACCGCCCAACAAATCTGCTTATAGTCCTGGGACTGATTGTAGATGCAGACGCACAAGAAAAAAAAAAAAAAAAAAAAAAGATTAGATTATTTTTTTATACTACGAAATGAGGAGATGAGTTAGGTTGTGCGGCTGATGGTAAGCGTCACGCTATCCCATAACAGCATCAGTGTCACACAAATCCTTTTTTTTATATTCTGAATGGCACTGTATCTCATAAGTCATAAGTCTCATTAGCCCAGTAATAACATTTGATCTTCTTACAATCCTATATTTTATTTGACTCTTTAGTACATTCCCTTAACACAGTATTTAAGTGAACAGACACCGCATATAGCTAAGAATGTTACTGATATCTTGTAGTGATATTATTTTGTAATTATTTAAATATTTCTACGATAAAATAGACGTCAAAGCATCTTTTTGGCTATAAAAACAGTTGAATACTTGTTACTCGTAGTGTTACATCACCAGATCTGAGATATTTTATATATAAAAATATCACTACTTAAAAAAAAAACAAATAGCAAAATCAAGCATTTAGTCATTACATTTTAAACTGAAATATTTACTAATTATTATCACTAACATTTATAAAAGTTACCGTTTGTGTCTGTTCGCTCTAGGCTGTTTATCTTCTTTTATGCATTTTGAGCATGATCCTTTATTTCAGCCGTTTAGCTAGTAGGAAAAAACAAACAAATTCACGCCTTTATTATATTGGCTAAAATACGCCTCGGCACACGTATTTATCTGAATTTGCCTCTGTCAGTGGTAAAGCACTAATTACAAATTGAATCCAAACTCGTATTGAAACTGCTAACAACGCTACTAAATTAAAACTATCTACAGGTACTATTATAAAATTTGAATAAGCTTTCTGTGTCCATACAGTGACGATGTTAAATAAAATATAAAAAGTATAATAGGTCAACAATTAACTAATAGGTTCTCAATCCGAAATAGCCTTCGTTTCTTGTACGTCGATTTGTTAGTTCATTTGTTTGAGCTTCACGTGACAGCGACCCAATGACTTTGCTTTGGATGGAGTTTGGCATGTAGATAGTTATATATTCTGAGTAAAGAATACTTTTAATCAAGGTAACAAATAATACATGCGGACGAAGCTAGTATATTATTGTTAAACTAATTTATACATTGCAAACTAAATAACGATAATAAAGGCTCTGTATAAAGTTTTATTGGATTCCCAACACAACAAAATAATCAACATTTCGTTTACATTTCTAGTTACCAAATGCTGACTAACATGTTATTGTGTTAAAACCGGACCACCTCGTATGACCTCAATAATACCTTTATTTTATTGTTGTAACCAAAGTGATAATTGACATTAGGGACATATAAAACGTGTAACAGAAAGGTGTGGTGATGTCCCCATGATACCGAATACACGTATCTAATTTTATCAAATGCGGAGTGCAATCAAATTTGATTTATGATTTTTTCATTCCTATATTTTTTAATATAAAAGTAACCAATTGAAAAAAGCTGTATGCCGTTCGTTACCAACTGAAATTTGAAAAAAAGAAAACGCCGTAACAATTTTTTGTTTGTAATAATAATGCAATCTAATATGGCATCATGGTAGGTGCAACACTGATAACAAACACTGTGCGCTGCCGAAATTTGACCACACCTTTCTGTTACACATTGTTTATTTGGATTATTAATCATTATTATATTAATTTCTTTAGATATAATATCTATAGAAATTGGTTTAAGTCTTAACATGGTTGAGACGTATTTTAATCATCTTTGTGTTTATCAAAAAGGGGTAAATCAATGTAAAATCTCATTTCCTTGGTAGATAATAGTTAGTTTCTTAGAGAGCACGTTATTTATTGGAGACCGCTGATGTCAACTTGTTGCAAGCACAAAGCAATGCTTTATCACGTGCCTTGTCTTTGACGAAAAATTCATTTACAATTTTCATATTGCATCCTTTCGTTTGATATAAAGTAGATTAAGACTAGATTATTAAATATATTAAACCTGTTTACATTGTTTTAATACTAGTTTATGCCTGTGTGGTTTCCTCTTTTTCCACCATTTAACTTGAGCTCTCAAATGTTTGACGTGCCTAGTAAAATGGAGGTCAAGCTTGAATTTAAGAACCTTCCTCGGTCAAATACAGGAATATTTGAAAGAAAAAGTAACCGTATTGGTCCAGCCGTTCTCAACTTTCACAGATAGTAACTTATTTGGAAATTCGTCTTATGTTATGTAGATTTCAAGCAGTCAATATGTTGCTCTATTGTTTTTAAAATATACAGAACAGAATAAAAATGAAAAACATTTTACAATGATACTAAAATTATTATTTTATTATTATAGATTATTATGGAAATATATATATTATGGGTCTTAATCGCGTGAATCATTTAAGGTAAAATACATTGTTTATTCCCCGACGTTTCGACCGTATTGCAATGGTCGCAATACGGTTGATTAAGACCCGTAATATATATTCATAATGATATTAAAATTTATATAAAACTATAGTTTGAGTTTAATTAATGCTTCGCCAGGCTATCTATTTTGCTAATAACATCTTATTTATGCTACGCCGTAGCAGCTACGCTTTGCTACGATGTCAACAAGATCGTGATATTAATAAGGGGTGGTAAATATGGTTTATTTACATTTATATTTTAGCTCTGTGTTGATGTCATCAGAACAATAGCTTGGTTAATTTCCGATAACAGAACACAATGTTAATTAATGCGATTATTATTTATCTATTTGTATATTACAGACCCGACCATAGTCAATTTGTAAATAAATGAGCTTAATATTTAATGCATATGATATTAATTTATAGTGCATTGGTGCCTAAATTGTGTATTAGCTAATACTATGAAATGTTTTAAATAACGATGTGATAATTATTTCATCTATAAAAACCGGGCAAGAGCATGTCGGACCATGCTCAGTGTAGGGTTCCACAGCCCTAAATAATTGCATCAGCAGAAGAGCGGATAAAGCGGTTTTTTGGCTAAAATTCAATGACGGTATATCCGATCATGTCCGAAATTATTTTAGTTTAAAGTATTTGTTAAGCGCTACCTAGATTTTTTTATATGTTGGGGGGACACTTTAAATGTTTTTAAAAGACCTGTCGAATGATATGCTACGTGTTGATGTTAGCCTATTTTTTATTATTATTTTGCTATCAAACTAAGTAGCGGCCACTAGAAGACACCTTTTCACCAAATTTCATCAATATTGATTGAGAAGTCTCTGAGTAAAATACCTGTGACATACGGACGGACGGACAGACAGACAGACATTACGAATCTATAAGGTTTCCATTTTTTACCATTTTGGCTACGGAACCCTCATAATATTATAAAACTGAAGAGTTTGTTTATTTGGTTGAACACAATAATCTCAAGAAATATTGGTTCGAATTGTGATTGAAAGCTCGTTCAAAATTCAAGACAGCTTATAGGCTATATAACACCACGCTACGACCAATAGCAGCAGAGCATCAATTTTTTTTTTGCAAAAACGGAGAAAATAGACGTAGCCGTAATTGCGCGAGTCAACTAGTTTAAAATATAAAACTAAAATACTGATTGTAATGATTCAAACAAAATTGTTAAAAGTTGAGCTTAGATGTTAATGAAATGGCAGGAAATGTGTTTATTCATAACAAATTAACAAAGACTACTTGAGAGATAGATTTTATAGTCGGACATCCGTGTGTGCGGCAGCAGTGAAGGCCAATAAATTATAAATATTTACGCTAGCTTTCGTTCTGGCTCCGCCCGCGCGATTGTCGGTTATCGCAATTAACGCTGTGCCGTTTCTCAATGTATCTTCATACCGAAAGAGAATGAACGGTTTCGTCCCCAGTGACGTATCAAGTTGTGACATAGTATTACACCAACAATGAAACTCCGGCAAGAATTTACTATGAATTATTTTATTATAAAACATATCAAACCATTTTTAATTGTACATGTACCAATTCTAAATCCTCGGTGTCGAGTTGGTTCGGTGCTGAGCTTTTATTTACACACGGCAGAATGCTTGTTTCATTTATGAGGCAGGTTGACTCGAAGCACTTTGTATGATCCCAACATTCATTCTATTAATGCCGAATTTTCTCAGTACCACCTCTCTCGTAAATTGAGTTGTAACACACTCCATCAGCAAATGTTGCACATCCCCAATGGATCCACAAATCAAGCAGTTCGGTGAACTGACTTTTTTCATTAGATATGCAAATTATAAGATAACCCATTGAACTTCGTCACTTCGTGAAAGCGGAATATTGCTTCGACGAAGTTTCACTTCGTGGAAGCGGAATACCTCCGGACCCTTGACTTGCAGTCAAGGGTCCGGAGGTGCCTACCACTCGACTTGGTAAGAGTACCTGTCACTAATTTTCTTTGTTACAGGTCTCTCTTTTGAATTTATTTTTATAGGCATTTCTTGCCAATTACTTTACAAATACAATAATTGTATTTTAGATTTTGAAGATAGAAAAATATGAAGTCCAGACCCAGGAATCGAACCCGAGACTTCCGTAGCCAAACCGGGGCTGAAATCGAACCACCTATCTGGACTATGTTACTAGACCTCAAATTATTGTATTTGTAAAGTAATTGGCAAGAAATGCCTATTCAGATGGATAAGACCTATTTTTATTATATCCTTTCATCCATCTGATGAGAAATTTATGCACTATGGTGGAATATACAGACTGCTAAAAATATTATTTCCTTCCTTTTTGCTTTGCCGTAGTCGGTTAACAAGCGTTGATTGTATTTAGGTATGGATTAATTATATAGTATTTTGGATTGGATTGTGAAATCGCTGTAGAATGATATACTGTAATAAACTAATTTGATTATTATATAAATTATGTGAGACGTGCAAACCTTCTCAGAAATAGCAAAAAGCGCTTCTTCATTAAAAAAGAGTTCAGCTCAGAACGCATTTTTAAAACTGTAACCTATCATGGGGTGAAACGGGATGTCCATATTTCAATCAAATCAAACTTTACTCGGGAAATAGTAACTATTATAAAGAATGCGGCCCGGGAATTTCCTTATTTAAAACAACGATAAAACAAATAGTATTGAAAATATCATAATGTTTTGGTCACACGGTTCTAACGTTAAGCTGGGAGGGGGCGGGGGGGGGGGGAGGACACTTAAAATTTGCACATCTTTTTTTCTTCGATAGGGAAAATACGTCATTACTATAGGAAAACATAAACAAAAACATTTTTTGTTAGTGCAACAACAAAAAATCATCTGAAGAAAAGTGCAACAACCATCATCTTTCGACAGATTACTAGACATTGCTGTGTGCATGTGCCATATGAGGCAGATTTGAAGGTATACAAAGCAATCAGGTGTTAAAATTAAGCTGACGGAGCTCATTATTATTATTCTTTTAATAATAATATGGGTTATTTTATGTAGATTCAAAGTTTTGTTTTATTGCTTTTTGAACGGATTCCATCGAATTAACTTTATGGTACCCCAATAACCTTATGTGACAGTGTAAAAAACGTGGGTATTCATATTGATCGCAGTCTCTTCTTCTACCTGTACATGACTCTGCTGACGCCAGTTTGACCTCACCGAGAAACAACATAACAAACTTGAGCGCCTTCGAAATTTCTGTACAAGATTTTTATTTGGTTTGCGCAAATATGACCATGTTTTTGGAGGTTGTAAGTTTGAATGTATATTGTATAGGGTAGTCTTTGAAACTACTGGGCTGATTTTGATGAAATTTGGTATGGTTTTTCGTAGATTTGTGTCCGATACAAAAATCTAAATTTAAGCTTAATGCTGACTAATGACGGAGCACATGCACCTTCTTGAAATTTTCATACATTGCAATTATTACAGCTAAAAAGTCCACAATGTGCTCAAGTGGCTCCCAATACGCCTTCGTCGGAATATTATCTCATTGCTGTATAGCACTTTAATCCTTTTATTCTCTTAAGAACGTTTCAAGTTCCTTCATGAATTCCAGATTCCTAAATTCATCGGAGGAATCTGGTTGGAAATTCCAGCGCATTCCACAAAATTCTATGACAAATCGGTTACTGTCGAGGCAGCAAGAATATGGAATGCACTGTCTCTTATTATAAGACGAGCCCAATCGTTGACATATTTTAAAATGATGTTGAAAGACCAGTATCTAACTCGTATTTATGTATATATATATATATATATATATATATATGTATATAAGTACCTATTATACCTCTCCTGTATATATATATATATATATATATATATATATATATATATATATGTAATTCTTGATAACAATAAATTAATATCACGTATTATTCACGCTGTACATTAACTAACCACATCATTCATAGGTTGCTCGGAAGAGATCGCTCTTAGCGATAAGGCCGTTCATTGTACATTTCAGTTACACAATTATATAATTTGTTTTTTTGTATTAGTGTGCAATGAAGAATATTATTATTATTATCTTGAAGGCCATCTTAAGGTTTTTCATTGTTTTAGATAAGGAAGTTCCCGCGCCGAGCCCTGTATATAAAAGCACTGTGTTAATATATAAAAAAACCTATCCTAGATCAACTAATTCAATGACTTTTAATCAGGAACAATGCCTTGTTTTTTTCATGACTATTTGTTTTTTTGCACTGCACGAAAAAATTACATATTTTTAGTTAATTACTTGGAGCAATACCTACATACTCGTAGTTGCATTGCGATAAGTAATATCCACGCGGACGAAGTCGCGGGCAAAAGCTGCTGAATCAAATAATAATGTTACGGAATGCTACAACCTAAACACTTGGCTTTATTAGATATTCAATACTACTTTAAATATATTAGGACAGGCACTTTGAATCTTCATTTTGAGAACGAAGGCTTTATGTAATTAATCGGCAGGCTTCCCGCCTGACGTAAATTGGAGTAATGCGATCTGTAACTTTGGCACAAATCCTAGCTGTATCACCGTTTGTACTTGATAAACATTCTCGATAGCAGCATTCTGATCTTAATTTTTTTAAAGATAACTAGCAATGTGGAATTGTGGGTCCCACATTAGTAGCACTCCTGTTAAGCTAAGCTCTATGGCTTGTGTTAGGAATGGGTACACGTCGGTAGTATAATGGGTAGAATTCAAACCCGCGATCTCACAATTGCTAGCCCGATGCCTTAACCATTATCTAGGCTTCCGCCGTTTAATAATATGGCAGAGACTTCTTCACAGATAACTATAATAAACTGACTACACTTAAGATAGTGTACGATGGGAAATATTTATACGAAGATATAGTTCGTGCTAAAGCTACAGAAACATTACACTAAGTTTTGTAATAAAAAGAAAAAATAATATAGTTACTTTATATAGTGCGATCATATTGCACTAAATAATTGTATTATTTTTCTTTTTAATCTCTCTGTTGATGAGTTTTAAAAAGATTTTATACAACGTGTAACAAAAAAGTGTAGTCAAAATCAGCTGCGGATAGGGTATATTGTCAGTATTGCACCTAACATGCTGAACCCTCCATGCATTGCTCCTGATTAAGAACCCATTATTAGGACATAGTTATAGCATACTATTTTTTTGTGAAATTTCAGTATAGAAAGGCGAATAGCATAAGTACCTATTATACCTCTCCTGGTGCAAAATTATTACTTTCATGTCTGTCATGAACAAATAGTTGCCAGCAGTTTGATGTATGACCAACATACTCAGGAGCTCAATGCTCAAATCACAAACTTACACTCTCGTCTGTCATCACTTATACTTCAACACGAATCAGAAATTCAACAGTACAGTCTTAAGTATGAGGAAGTAGCCCAAGTAGCAAGAGAGAATATGGATCAATTAACTTCTCTTATCATAAACATAACCTTTGCTATAACTGCTCACTACCACAGTCTGTTACACCCACAAACAATGTAAATACACTCACAAATACATCATGATTGCAGAACAGTACTAACAGTGAGTCTGATTGTGACTGTGTATTGTTAAATACTCAACAACATTTAGCTAATCCTGTTACAGAGAAACAAGTTGTAATTTTTTTCGACCAGTTAGGAATAGATTTTGGAAAGTTATTTAAGGGTTATTCAAATTTTAAGGTTACAAATTATTGTTCACCGGGAGCCAAGCTTAATAGTTTAATTGGTAAATTACATAGCATTAGTTTAGATGATCAATCAACAGTCATAGTATTATATGGTGAGAGCTTCTCAGTCACCAAGAGAGATATAATTTATTTTTTTAATATCCATTAATGAAAAAGTAGGTTGTAAGTTTATTATAATATGTGGTCTACCTTACTCACAGTCAGTATCTGATATACACAACAAGCACAGTCAGAGCTTGAACTTGTTACTTTACAACGCAACATATAAGTATGTTAAGTTTATACTATTTTTTTTTCGACACGAATAAATTTATTCGTAACTTTATTTTAACAAAAAATACTATGTATTTGTCTACTATATTTAAGCTACAGATTGCTAAATTATTAGCATTTAATATATACGCTGACCTTGGTACAATTAGTGTATCACAGCAATCAGTTGGTTCTACCAATTCTTCTAGGATCATTTATGAAACTCCTAGTTTGATCTAGTTAATGAGACAACAGATAAGCAAACATATGGTCTAACCATAGTACATCAAAATATTCAGGGCTTATCTGGCCAGATTCAGGAAATATAATTATTTTTAAAGACCCACTATGTTGATATTTTTTGTATCTAAGAACACTGGTTAAAAAATTATGAACTGATTTTTAATAATGAACATTATAGTATTTGAAGCATGTTCTTAAGGAAGAAGGCTGGTGGCTCTATGATTTTTGTTTCTAATAGTGTGAATAGTAAAGAACGTCAAGATATTGTAGCTCGTTCTGTCGAGCGTACCGTAGAACTCTCTTGTGTAGAATTAAAGGAGCATATTGTTGTTTGTGTCTACCGTCCACCACAGAGTGACTTTAATTTATTTGAGACTATAATGGAGGACGTTCTAAAAGTTCTTAGTTATGGTAAAAAGCATGTAGTGGTATGTGGCGACTTCATCTATACTAATATTATAAAGCGGAAGAGTTTGTTCGTTTGTTTGTTTAAACGCGCTAATCTCAGGAAGTACTGGTAGTCCGATTTAAAAATATCTTTAAAATAAATAACATCACGCTACGACTAATAGGAGCGGAGTAGCGCCGAGACGGAGTGTTGCAAAAACGGGGAAAATTTACGCATACGAAGTTGCACGGGACAGCTAGTCGTTAATATACTTGAACAGTCACCTTTAGTACTTTATTTAACTCATTTAATTTTAAGAATTTGTTTAGTGCACCAACAAGGATCACATCACATTCTGCCATATGCTTAGATAAAAATTGCAGTGCAGTGCGTGCGATTTACAAACTAGGTGCACGAGTTTCCCTTAGAGAAAAGTTTAAAGAGATAGGTATAATGGCAGTTGCATCTCAGTATATATTTGCAAACATTATGTTTGTTAAACAAAATATGCATTAATATCACAAAAATAGTGACGTTCACCCGGTGAACACGAGAAATAAGAACAAATTAGTAGGTCAATTTCATAGGTTACATAAAACTCATAATTCATTTATGGGTCTTTCTGTTAGAGTATTTAACAAGATATCAGCTAGTATTATGAGTCTATCAGTGATTAAGTTCAAAAATGTAGTCAAAAATCATCTTATAAGTAGAGGTTATTATACAGTGGATAAATATTTAAATGAAAAAAAAAATGGATCTAGTTGCTTGCTCCTTGTTACTTTAATATGCTTGGGTGAATTTTGTTGTCACTTTGTTTTAATTGTCTCATTGGTAAAGATCATGGTTTGACTTTTGTAAGTAAAGATTGCGTGACGAATAAAGGCCTTTCTTTTCTTCCTTTTGATATCAGAATTATATTTTATATTTATTCATTCGTTACAATTATTTTGGCCAATATTTAAGCACATATAGTTTTTACCTTTGTTGTAAGTAGATGCTCCTACTATATTGTACCCACAAAGGTGATGGTGACTGATTTTGTTTTAACTTTTTGATAATACAATTTGCATCAGCCCTTTAACGTGGTGTATAGTATATTAGTCGCAGCACCTTACCCCCATATCAAGTTTATAAACATTCAAACATTGTAAAATTGGCCATTTGAAAAGAGGGGCCGCGAGTTTTTATTGCCAGGTTCTTTTCTCCGGCTTTACCTATTGTTTGCGAACTTGGCATTACATGTACATGTAGAATCCCGACGTATCACAAGAGTTGTTTTGCATCCTAAGTGAATAAATAACTTTGATTTTTGATTTTGAATAAGATAGTATCGAATTGATGCTTTGACCTTTAAGGGTAAAAACATGTCTAAGCAAGAGGAGTTTTTTTTCTGAGAAATTTGATTAGGCAGCTGGCAAACAACTTAAAACCAAAATAAGATAGATACTTTAACTTCATATCAGTAGGAATTTGATTGACAAAATGGCGTACGAAAAGAAAATCATCAATAATAATACCATTACTGAGAAAATCGATTTGTTAATACGTTGATAAACTTTCGCGATTTGTACACATTATTAAAATATATATATTACGGGTCTTAATCGCGTGAATAATTTAAGGTAAAATACCTTGTTTATTGCCCGACGTTTCGACCGTATTGCAACGGCCGTGGTCACGGGAAGACTCTAAATAGTATAGTATGCCCGTGACCACGGCCGTTGCAATACGGTCGAAACGTCGGGCAATAAACAAGGTATTTTACCTTAAATTATTCACGCGATTAAGACCCGTAATATATATATTTTAATAATTGTTAATACGTCCTTCGTAAGCACCTATTACATTTTTGTCTCAGTTTTTTATGAAACATTCACATAATTAACACAATATTGTTAGTAACCAGGAACAGTCATCCATGACATTGTTTCGATATCCCTAATGGGTGGTGGACATAGAGCAAGTAAGTCTTATTCCTAGTAAACTGATAGTAAGAGCTTAATGTAACTTTGATCCGGCGAGATACCACGTCTCAAGGTGACACTGCCCCACTTTAGATAATCCGATAGTAATATCAAGAGATTCAAGCTGTGGCAGTGGCGAAACGCGATCCAAAAAATAGGTACCTATTGTTAGTGTTGCTCAGTGCGTGATATGAAGTGCCTAACCCAACCCAACTTTACTATTGCAATTAAGTAGTCAAAACGCTCTCATAAAAATTAGATTGACTTTTAACTTTAACAATAAAGGCGGATATCACTATATATTTGTAGACAATCCTTTTGACGTGATAACGTCTTATTAAGCGATGACCGGCTGCACGCACGAAAAAGTGTCACTTGCCGCCTGGCGAATGAAAAGCGAATGGCGATTGTAACGACATGAAATACAAATGGAACTAAAGCTGTCACAGGCATGGTTCTTTATTATAATGTCATTAATGTTTTCTGTTGACGTTATCACGTAAAATTATCGTCCGTAAACCGACTTTACAGACAACCATTTTTTTTTACCCGACTGCCCTCTTGTTCTTAATCCTTCTTCTTAGGAGGGTTATGTTTTTCAGTGCATATGTGTATATGTTATGGTAAATGAGATTAATCGAAAATTATTAATAATTTCTCATGATTTGGTACCACAGTCCTTGGTTTATGTACCTGACATAAATTAGGGTCTAATAATACAGAACTGAGTTAGTCTACCCCGACTTCACATGGTACTTGTTTGTGACAGCCCGAGGGTGTTTTTAAAAACCAGACGCACAGTGGGAGGGAGGCCTTCACCCACTGTAACTCAGCGCCCGATGAGCCACAGCGACCAAGGCAAGCCGGGGCTGCGAGGGCGAGCATAGATACTGGAAAATTGCTACATAAGGGTGAAGAAACTGCACTTCCCGTAGCGCCAAAAACGCAAGCGGAGAAGATGCAATTCTAAGATACAACAAAATTATTAAATAAGTTGGAGTAAATATAAAAGAAATGACTACAACCCGATCAATAGTTTTGAAGAAATACGTGGGCCAACCAATACCAACATATTTTTTTTAAATTTGTAAATATGTTTAGAGGCCGTGACTTATCATCATATGTGATAGTTACGCAACTCCAATAATATTACAATATACGTATCGAATTGATACTATACTATTTTGAAGTCTGTTAAAAATAAAATGGAGGATGTTTAGCGAAAAAATATTTTGAGCAGTCGAATTTTTGTTTTCTAATAATTTAGGTTGTGTTATTCCTTTGCAGATAACGCTATATAATTCGGATACTACTGTACTTAACAGGAATCTTTAAAAAGTATTACGTATCTTGTTCTAATGTAATATTTTTTGTGGGAAAATATCAGATAATAAAGAATTAGTTAAACGAAAGTAAACAAACTTCGTCTTAATATACTTATACCTAATACTTTTAGCCCATTTTATAAAGTAGTGAAGTTAACAATTTGTGGAAACATGAGGTACTAATAAAGTGGATACTTTGTTATCTGGGATCGTTCGAACAGTAGGTACTGTAATTTAGAAGAATTAAACAGACTTAGAAAAGTTAGCTGAGATAGTGATTATGAGTTTGACTCCTGACGAAACATTGCCTATTACTTAGACATAAAACGCTTGTACAAAGTTTTGGTATCTAAGTCTGAATTCAACCAACCAAAGATAAAGATTCTCTTTCCTAAGATGTCATTCATTATGAAAATGTTTCTCAGTTTGAACATTATTCTTGGCTAAATTAACTATACTACCTATTAATATCTGTAAAATCAGTCCAACTCAAATAAAAGAACAAACAAGGAAAACAAAAAAATCTATTAAATTTGCTTCTGCCAATCAACCAAGAATATTATTCGTACAAAGAAACATCTAACGAGAATCGTGTTCTCTGAAAGGAATCGAATTCATGAAAAGATAATTAGAATTACATATATTGATGATAAATCGATTTGTAACCTATTTTAATCTACTGCTGCTTCCCATTCAGGATCTTTGTGCAATGAGCACAGTAGTATAAATCTTCCATACTTTGGCACGATTTTCAGATTGTTTCTTTCGGATAGTTTGGTGGTTTATATATATAGTAGGTACATGTATGTTGTGTTGTTATCACTTTTTTATATTACTGAGTATTTTATAGAACATTGTTTTTTTTTAAAGACGCCTCCCGCATTCGGGTACAAACCCTGTGTCGCGGGGGACTTTACAAACATTCAATTCAAGGACACAAAGTACACCCAGACTCGAAACAACAATTTGTGGATTACACAAAGTGGTGTCCCGTGTGGGAATCGAACCCACGACCTCTTGCATAGCAGTCGGCCACACTCCACCGTGCCACAAAGAACATTGTGGTATTGTAATGCTGTGTATAGCATTATAGTATCAATGAATATTGTCTTGTGTAATACTAATTAACTGTGAAATGGTTGAACTTTGCAATGATGTTGTCATTTAGTTATGTTACTGAGTTTATTGTATTAATATGTAACATATGAGATGTTATATGGGCAATGTTCACCAGTAGACGGGCTAGTTTCTGGTTAGGACGCCTAGCTAATGGATCCTCTTGGAACCAAAATTAATAAACTTACCTATTCCTAAATTCTTGATACAACCAGACCTAATAAGTTTGAGAATATATGATACTTGCCATTTATTTCCTTATATTATTAACCACCCTGGTTATGTTAGATTAGCTGTCCCGCGCAACTTCGTCTGCGTAAATTTTTCCCGTTTTGCAACATTTCTCATTGCTGCTCCGTTCCTATTCGTCGTAGCGTGATTTTATATAGCTTATAGCCTTCCTCGATAAATGGGCTATCCAACAGTGAAAGAATTTTTCAATTCGGATCAGTAGTTCCTGAGATTACCGCGTTCAAACAAACAAACTCTTCAGCTTTATAATATTGGTATAGATTACCTATCAATACTAAGCATATTAATAAGAAGTTTAACACCACACTTAGTTAACATTCTCAGATATCAGATGATCAGGTAACTGACTTACCTACATACATCCTGATGAAGTAGTTATATATCCTGACCAAATAGTAAATGTAGTTAAAAAAACCGGGCCACGTACAATGTTGGGTTCCATAGTTCCTTTCCCCATTCAAATAATGCGGGGCTTAAGAAGTAGGTTTTCTGTTGTTTTGTTTCATACTTACAACGTTATACCTACTTAATAATACTTTTCAATGGAATTTGTACGAAAATCTCGTTACTTCTCATTTGATCAGCTGTTACTCGTAAACTTGTAAGGCTTATTTAGATGTGATAGTTTTCCAATAAATTTACTATTTATACTACTACCGTGAATTATTTCACATCCCTAACATCAACCATTTAGCTGGCAGAGGGGAGGGGGGCACTTGACTCTAACATAAATTTGCACTTTAAAGCTTAATACTTCATAAACGGATGCCTAAATCTAAAAATGGTCTCTACAACCCGTACTACAACGTTATGGGAGAAAAAAAAACACATCCCCACTTTACACTTAAGGGTACCTTTTTTTTGTCAAGATTTCATTCTTTCACTTTGTCAATTATATGTATTTATACAGTCAATATAAGTCAATATAATTATTGTATTTATAAAGTAATTGGCAGGAAATATTATGGCATTGGCATTTAGGTTCGTCTACTTTTCTACTGTTTTATAAATATGTACGTATTTTTTTGTTAATAAGTACTTCCGTAGGCTTATTCTCTACCTACGCATACATTAACGAAAAAGCAATACTTATGTACTTTCGTGAAATCGTGAATACTTATATCAAAATAAACTTATCTCCTTTTTAACATAAGAAAATTAGATTGAAATGGTCTCCCGAGGGACCATCTCCATGGGCGAGAGAATTGCGACGATATTATCGCTATGTTTCTATACACTCTCTTAGAACGTGTCTCCACACGGCGATTTTATCGTCCGTATGTCCCAGGCATTTTACTCAGAGACTTCTCAATGAATATTTATGAAATTTAGTAAAAAGGTGTCTTCTAGTAGCCGCTACTTAGTTTGACAGCTAAATAAAAAAAAAAATATTTTAAGGGGTGGTACTCCTTACATGTTGGCTGATTGTTTTTTCCGGCTAACATCAACTTGTACGCATAAAGGTTTCTAATAAACTTTTTTGATTGAGTGAGTATTTTTGGAAATAATCGATCCGAAAGTTAGAAATATAAATTGTGCCCCCCCCCCCCCTTATAACAAAAAAAATATGAAAAAATCACAAAAGTAGCTCTCAATAAATACTTTAAACTAAATTATTTCGGACATGATGTAATATACCGTCTAAAAGTTATAGGCCAAAAAACTGCTTTTCTCAACAAAAGGGCGTAAGTGCCATGAACATGCACTCTTCTGCTGATACAATTATTTAAGGGTGCGGAACCCTACACTGATCATGGTCCGACATGCTCTTGCACTGTAAAGTGTTACGCCAATTCAGTATCTTGCGAAGCGTCATAGTTAGCTGTACTGATTTCAGGTTTAACGTTTTTTGGCGCGGTTTTCTCTTGAAAATAATTATCAATGTTTATGTTATTTGTTCAACCAGAAACATTTTTAAATAAGTGTTTGACTGTATGTTTGTTATTTTCAAAATTTAATATTTAAGTGAATTATCAATTGAATTAACAAAAATTATTAATTGTATCCATAATTATAAACAAATATTTGTACGCCTGTTTGGTAAAATATGGCTGGCACTTTATGTTACAACAACAACATTGTACACCCATATCTGAACAAATAAATGATTCTTACTCTTATTAATTTCATTATTTCTGAATCTATTTAAGTAATTTAAATTATTTTAAAAACATACAAATAAACAATCAAACTCATCAGCTTTATAATAACCTAAGTATAGATAAATAACACTCAGACACTGAATAAACCATCGTTCTCATCAAACAAAGTTTTATTATCCTGGGTGGGGATCGAACCCACGCCCTACGGCTTAGCAATCAGGGTCACTAACCACTAGACCAACATCAGGTATATTCATAGGTCTATATTTTCTATTGATTGGATACAAACCCATGTAAGCCATTAAGTCACCACAGCAGCTAATAAATACGATACAAATATTGAGCCAATAATTGCCACACTTCAGTTTTATTTAGCTACTAATAGAGATGAATGGAGTATAATTATGAGAACCGAACTTCTAAATAACGCGAGTCATTAATCTTGGTTACATTTGTTTCGTTTCTTGTTTTATTATTACTTTGTTGGCCCGGATCTGAAGTCAAGAGCTCGATTCAATCAAAGGGAAGAACGGGAATCCTTAAATGAGGTTCTTGAGTGCTTTTTAATGCACAGCAAAATAGGGTTGAAAGTGGTAAGCAATTCTGAATACGTACCTGTAAAACACATTTCGATCCTGGATGGATATTGTGTCTGCACATACACTTGTGCACTATAATGTCTTCTGCGTATTTAGCTAGTCTTTGATAAGATTGGTCGCCGTAAAGAATATCGGTTAGAGATTGTTTCTAGGGCCCAGAGAATCGCGATAATTCTGCTCTACTATCGTCGGGTAGTCTCCACGAGCCAGCGATTATTCCGCCAGCGCATCGTCACGACTCACTACGGAATCGCCGCATGTCCCCGACGACTCGTTACATAATTACCACGTTTCCGCGACGAGGTGTTATGCAAAGGTTTTGTTAAAAGAGTTCAGTTAGGCTTAAACTAGTAGTGAGCGTCAAGATGGCTGGACCAGGTCTTGGATTTGGATTTCAAAATTACTTATACAACCAAATTTTTGCAAAAACGGTGAAAAATGACGCAGACAAAGTTCCGCGGGTTAGGTAGTCTACAATATGAAAGTATTTAGAAATATGTAACTATGTTTATTAGTTGTCTGGTTTCCATAGTACAAGCTCTGGTTATTTTGGGATCAGATAGCGTTGTGTGAGTTGTCCCAAGATATTTTTAGACACTGGTGTATCTTTTCTTAATCTTATGTTTCTTATTTTTTGCAGATATGTCATGGTGTGTATTATAAATAAATAAAATAAAAATAAAATAGATTTTTTTTTTTTTCTATTTACTAATCGGCTCAGTCTCATGCTTACTGATTTGAGCCTATTTTTTGTTACTTTATTGGTGTATAGGTATGCTTACTACCTTTTTATTGGGAAGCGCATATAAAACATATTGCGGTATTAGTACTGCGCTAGATTTAAAGCCGTGTCGTAGAAAGAAAATCCGTGTACAAAAATATGTCTACGACCTACATTAATTATAATTTTATGAAGAAAATGTACACTAACATCCCCTCTAATTACCAAATATACTCGTTAGTTTATGAAATAATGATACTATAGCTCAAAATAAACATTAAAGGTTGTTATGCCCTCAGTGTTTCATACTATGTTTACGTAACCGGTAATTACCGAACTTTGCATAATTTCCGGTTGTTACTTATTGTTGGAGCAGTTTAGTTGATAGAGTCGTGAAGGCTCTTTGTTAGTGTGTCATAATCTGTGACACTTGTGACCTGTGAATATTAAGTTAGTTCGGCCGTAAATACTGTTTTACGATGACGATGTTATGGCAAAGTTTGGCGAGTAGTTAGTTACCCAAATGGATAATTCTGTTAAAATCAAACTTTCGCATCACATGCTTAAATAGATAGACATTAAAATTAAGATGAGATACATGGTATGGGAGAAGAGGGATACTGAGCATTCATTTAATTACTGAAAGAGCTTTCAGGATATATATTTTTTTAATATGTGCAGAATTTATCAAAGATTTGCCCATGGAAAGGCTTTTAACATTTATTAAAAAATCATGTAGTTTATAAGAAAAAAACGTTAGGTCTCTAAAATTACTGTGTCCAATGTTCTGGGATTCTTGTTTCTCACCATACACTGATGTGTAGGATACTAACAACTAGGAATACTAGTAAACAACTAGTTAACCACATCTAACCCAAATTCAAATACAAAATACAAACAATTTTATTGAAGTTATGACTTTATCCGGAGATCAAACCAATCATACATATCAACCATACTTAAGAGGATTAAGTGTCCCCAATTACATTGAAGTTAGTAAATCCATATTTCTATTATCTTTATAACGTGATTTCATTATCTTTTTTTTTTACTTTCTTAACTATTTTACTAGTTTTTTCAAATGAATGAAACATAATTCTATAATGTGTAATATAAATAAGCAAAATACTTACTAAAACAATCTCCAATGACGACAGAAACATAAAACACTCGCCACAATAAACTTCTCAAATATGATTGATGTCGCTGAATTGACTCTAACAAAAATTAGTACTTTAAGGCTTAATATTCACAATCCTAAATATTTTTAAAAGACCTATTCATTGACTTGTAAGGGAGGTTACTAAAAATCAATTTAAGATTTTATTCTACCACTTTGTCGGCGTAATTAATATGTATATCGATACCATTTTACAGCTTTTTAATTAGTACTAAGGGTCTCTGGCTAACCTGGGGACAGACAGACGGATGGACGGACGGACCTAGCGAAACTATAAGGGTTCCATTTTGATATTTTGGCTACGGAACCTTAATTATTTTTACCCTTTGTCTTTTTTACTTATACAGTTCATGGATTCTACGAAGAGCAAATACACATTTACGTTAAAAAAAACTGTTCAGTAGTTACTGAAAAAGTATTACTTAGGTATTTAAAATTTGTTTTTCAGTCTTTTTTTATAATTATAAATAAAGAAGTCGTTGCAGACATCCACAGTAACGTATTTGGCGGTCACAAAAGAGATTATGAAAAACCTTCAGGTTTTGTCATCAAATAGTATTTGACAACGATGTTGGTGACGCTATATTTTAGAGCTAAACAATAATAAAATTGTTAGTTCCCATTAAATAATATTTAATATCTAAATATTAAGTATCTTAAATATGTACTTTTTCATTACCTTAGTCGGGTAGTAAAATAATAAAACGTTGGTAATATAAATCTTTGTTAAGAATTCAGCCGAGGTAATGCCATTTTAACCATGTTAAATAATAACATTTATATCTAGCCCAATGTTTTTATCATTTCATCATTATTTATAAACGTTACACCTATGGAAAATAAATATTGTATGCATTTGACACTAAATTGTAAATAAAGGTAAAAAAACCATTCATTTTTTTTCCGCACTTGCCTAGAGCCACTGACCTTTGTCACGATATTAAACCCTCTGCCAGTCGCGTGGGGTATTTTAAAGCTCTTTTAATACAGATTTCTTACTTTTTCATAAAAAAGTCCCACAAGACATTCTCACTGCTAAAGATTAGTTTGCACGTATATGCCATTAGAATTTTTTTTTTTCAGCTTCTGTTACATGTATCGACTGCCTCCCTTAAAAGTATTTATTAATATTATTTAGCTATAAATCTAAGTGGTGGCTACTACAACACACCTTTTCACCAAATTTAATTAATATTCATTGGGTAGTCTTTGAAAAAAATACCTGTGACAAAAGGACGGATAGACAGTCAAACGGGCATGACGAAACTATAAGGGTTCCGTTTTTGCCATTTTAGCTACAGAACGCTAAAAATCAAGTCTTACATGTTCTATCTCATTAATAGCATACTACTTAGAAGATAAGGAATAGTGACAGACAGACGGAAGCCCGGTCTCCGTCTAACGGACAATTGAACAAGAGTAAAGGGTTCCGTTCCCTTGCGAATAATAGGCTATGTTCCGCGCAATGTATTGAAAGGATATTTCACACGTTTAAAAAACAAGTTGATGGATGATTGGATATTAAAGAAGCAGGGAATACTGGGGTCTACGATTTGGCACAAAACACAACGACTGGAATGAATTTGAAATAGGTTCCAGTTAATGCTTGTTGTATTTCTGCCGCTTAGGTGTAGCCATTTGAACATCAATTAATGATATTCAGATTTTAAGTATCTGAATGACAAAGATTTTTTTTTTGTTACTTTGTGTATTTTGGAAATTATGTTTAGATACGAATTACATACTGATACAATATAAATAATTTTAATCAAAAAATAATTATTTTTTCGCCCGATTTCCCACCTGAGCTATCTTGTATTCTTATGATATTGTAGCAGTTTTTCATTGTCTGAAAACACGGATAAAACGCCGCTTTCTAAAAATGATACCTAGCTAGATCGATTTTTTGCCCATGAATACACCCAGACTTGCAACAACCATTTATGGATCACACAAAGTGGTGTTCCGTGTGGGGATCGAACCCTACGCCACTGAGGCAGTCAAAAGTAAGTACTTATGTTAAAAAACCTTTGGTGACTTTATAACGTAGATATTATTATTCACAATGCTTAATATGCCATAAGAATGACAGAGAACTTCATGTCTATTTAGTTATCGTTGCATATACAACTTTATACTTTGCTTAATTAGACTGTTACCTAGTTAGTTACAGTTGAACCAGAGGTAAAATTTGAATCTAATGGATGCACATTTTAGTGAAGGTTTGGTATTAACAATTTCATTAAATTGATTATAAATGTAACGAATTATTTTGTTTGTATAAGTGTAATTATTGTGTAATTATATGTTTTCTCCTAACTGATTTCGAAAATGCCTGCAGGTAGTAGGTATAATGGTAGAATCTCTAATCATATATAGCCTATGATTAGATATCCTACCAATTAATTTTATATCTCCTAATAAGCAATTTTATCTCCTTAAAATACTCAGAAGTTTTGTCCTTAAAATGGGCGCAATCTCCGGTGATGGAGTGACCCGTGCGGTTTGATACACTGCATTTGCATGATCAAAAATGTTCCGGTTTTAGTATACCTTAGGGAAGTATTTTAGGTCCTACGTTATTTTTAATTTTCATTAATGACCTTCGCAACATAAATATAGGCCATGGCAAGATAATAGCATATGCTGATGACACAGCAATTATATTTACACTAAAACCAAGACAGATTTGTTTAAAAACGCACAATAAGGTTTTAATATTATTAATAATTAACTTTGTCATAATTTACTAACATTAAAACGCTGATCTATGCACCACTCATACCGCAGCGACGCTGACACAGATTTATTTGCATACTTTTGCAACAATCCCAGAGAACACACGTAACTGTCCCATTATTCATAACACTAGCAACATAAAATATCTCGGTATTATTATCGATGACACACTCTCAATTAAGTATTACATTGAAAATTTTGTGACTAGCTTCAGCTACTAAACATTAGTTTCTAGAAAATTGCGTACCACTGCGAACTCAAAACTGATTTTACCAATATATCAGGCTCTGTGTCAGTCCGTCATTCAATATTGCATCCCTTCATGGGGAGGAGCACTAAAAACCGTAAAAGGTTCAGAGAGCAGTTTTAAAAGTAGCCTTTCGTCCTTTCCTATTTCCCACTTACCTACTCTATAAATGCTGTAAGGTACTGACTGTTTGCCAGCTATGTCTTCAAAATGTCATTTTAAAACAACATAAGCTGCTCACCTTCAAAACTGACATTACTAACAAGAGATGAAAATGTATAGTCTGCACATCTAATTCTACCTCAAGTTAAACATATTTACATATTTTTTTATGACGGTTAGGCTGACCTCTTCCTTTGTCAGGAACTTAATCACCGAACGATATTCCAACTAAAAAATTTCGAAAACTTTCAGATTTCATATTGTTCTAAACGCAGTCAAATCAAAACTACAACAAACAGCAACCTCAAAACTATACACGAAAATGCAGAATAAATGACAATCACAAAGACATTTTTTTTTACCCCTTAAATTTCTTCAGCTCGAAACTCTTGGACCGCACTGGTACATTTACATTATACTGACGACTAGCCACTCCTAACACGGCTTTAGCTTACCTGAAGTTGCTTTTAGAGCTTTAACGGCCGTTTTCAATATTCTAGCTATCAATTGATTGGGCTACTAGTGATATATATCTATTTGACATAAGCTCCATACAAAATATGTCAAAATTTGCGACCTCCTTTCAAGTATTTTTTTATATTTTTGCTTGAAGCCTCATTCGTATATTTTCAGTCCTCACGTGAGTGTATTAGTCTCTATTAGACACTAAAGGTGATATATTTATAGGTACATATAATAGCTATAAAAACCCCACATAATTTATTTCCACATTCTCAGACATTCGATCCGGTGTGCATTATCCCGGGATAATCCCGGCAACTCCCGAATACACCCACAGGTACACGTTAATGTGCCGGTAGGTATATAAATTATGAACATTATTTATTTTGACCGTGCTACCCCGCAAATACAAAATACATGCGTTTTTGTAACTTTTCTGTCTTATACTTAAACTACCAGATCCGGTGAACTTTGTAATAACCCAATTAAATGTAATCTGTAACCTAATCAAAATAATTAATTTGGAATTTATCGATCGTTTTAGTGTTGTCGTTTCTCTTTTTAGGGTTCCGTAGCCAAAATGGCAAAACGGAACCCTTATTATTTTTGCTATGTCCGTCCGTCCGTCCGCAGCTTAGCTCAGAGACTGTTAGTGCTAAAAGGCTATAATTTTGCATACACATATTTCATAAGCCAACAAAGTGAAAGGATAAAAAGTGGAATGTTTTGTTAGAGTCAAGTCCCCCCCCCCCTGCCAGCTAAGTGGTTGATGTTGGGTATGTGAAAAAAATGACGAGTAGTATATATAGTGAATTTAAAAGGAAAACTATCACAGCTAAGTAGGCTTCATAACTTAACGAAAAACAGCAGACCAAGTGAGAAGTAATAAAATTTTCGTACAGATTCCATAGAAAAATACTTATTATGAAAGAAAAACAACAATAAACCCACTTCTTAAGGCGCATTATTTGGATAAGAGACTACGGAACCCTACACTGTGCGTGGCCCGACATGCACTTGCCCGGTGTTTTTTTCTACACTTTTTTTGCCCGGATTTGTTTGTCTGAGAGAACAAAACAAAAAAAAAACGTTAAC
The DNA here is from genome assembly GCA_945859575.2 of Herminia tarsipennalis. Classification (NCBI taxonomy): domain Eukaryota; kingdom Metazoa; phylum Arthropoda; class Insecta; order Lepidoptera; family Erebidae; genus Herminia; species Herminia tarsipennalis. The sequence goes on along the minus strand of OX243834.2, from coordinate 21,142,812 downwards.
GGTTAAACCGTTTTTAGCAAGACTAACAAATAGCGATTGATTATTAATATGTGGGTACATTAACATGAAACGGAAATTTCCGAAAAATAATGCGCGCGCGGTGGTGTGTGCGTTTGTTTGGAGAAGAAGTACAGAGAGCTGAAAATTCTGAACAATTACAAATACCTAAATGAAATAAAATAAATCTTTTTTTTTGTTTACGTTCATACCATCAATAAATTTAGCATGAAGCCGATTCAATAAATAAGAAAAGATTTAGTATACCTACTGCCAGCAGGTTATCAAGCAAAAAGCTAACTGAGAACAAGTAACAAGTTTAAGTAAAGCGAGATGATACAATATCCGCACACGGAATTCCCAAGTAGTGACGAGTGAAGCACGTATTATTTGTAAGTTTGTCGCTTGCAAACTTCGTTGTCGCGGCGACAAATACGCTCAACAGAGTACTGTACGTGTCGCGTCGCGCGCGCAACGAATGATAACTGGTGCGTGATTGAAGTTTGGCGACACCAGAGGTTACTGAAATTGGGAAATGTTTGAAGAAGTTTCGGTAGGAAAGTTATCGTTTGAGCTGAATACTGAATTTGTTTTATCACCACTGCACAATTCAAAATCATTTGTTTCATTGACCTGAGATATTGGTGAAATATATTGTGAGGAAATAAGCATATCCTAAACACAAAACAAAAAAATGTAAACGCTTGATATCCATCAATACGCAGAGCCCATACGGATGCCTTTAGAATGGATGTACGCAAAATTAAGGCATAATTGATTACACTTTCATTTGGACGTACTTAGGTCTTCCATTTGGACGTATGCAAGATGGTTTGGTATACTATAGACTGATGTCAACACTATAAATTTGTTTCAGAAAAATTATATAGAACAAATTTCATATTATGCGATACCATCTTTTGTAACCATAGTATAACACTATGCTTAGAAAGAGAAGGTGGGTCTCTTCCTAAGCGAGACGATACGATAAAAACAATTACTATTAGCTTCCTGATTTACCCACTCACTAATAAAACCAAATGCCTTCAAAATGACGTACCGTGATAAACGTCCATTTGGACTGGACGAACGTCAGCTTGGAATTCCCGAAAGACGTATATTCAAATGGATTATGTTTTTTTGATTCACGATAAGTTTTTGACAGACGTCCACTCCATTTGAATTGATGGATGCATCGTCAGTGGGGTTCTTTAGTTGTTACATTGTGAAACTTTTTGGTAGAAATATTGTGTATTTATATGTAAATACTTTTATTCCAACCAAAATTGTATCCTGTCAAGTAACAGTTTAACCTTTAAAAAATTGCTGTCACTCAAATATCAAAAGGCAAAAGGCAAAAAACTGCAAAAAAGGACGTTCAATGTTGTTAGTAAAAACTTTAATTATGTGCTAGCTGGAATTTGTTTGTGGAAAATGCTGGTCGGTGTGAGTAGTCCCAATCAGCCGTCGCGTCTCCGGATCGCGGTCGGTCGCACCCTGTGTGCGCTTGACACTGACATGGAACGTAGAGACTCAGTCGTGGAAGCGGCAGGGTTAAAGGCTGTGGTCGCTTTGATCAGTGTTCAACAGTTAATACACCATGCTCTGCTATTAATAATTAATAAACGTAGTACGAGCAAACAGTTTTGATATTTCATATACTTTAAAAAGCTAAAATACGCTTTCTTTAAAAATCTCTTAGAATCCTTAAAAACTCGCTTTTTTAAAAAGCAGTGGTTACGGCTCGTAAATTAGGAGCCGTAGGCGGCATTTTTAAAACTAAAGCTGGCGATCGCATTCATTGTGTAGTTCGTTTTTCTCCTCTGCTCAAAATCATTGAATACATCCCCTATTTCAAGTATGCCGGTAGGGATACTTGGAATGATAACTGTTTTTGTTGTTGTGTTGTTGTTTTTTGTCTAATGTGTGGAAACGTGTGCCAATCGTGAGGTCGCGGGTTCAAATCCTACCCACCTTACTACCGACGTGAACCAACTCCTAACACAAGCCATTAAGCTTACCTTAGAGGGGTCCACCCTCCTTAACGGGATTGCTAGTAATGTGGGACCGTAATCCCACATTGCTAGTTATCTCTAAAAAAAAAATAATGAAACGTCCGTGATGCAGTGGTGACCTATATGTATTTGCAAACATGGCGGCCGACGCATAGATTTTTTCCAAAGATAACTAGCAATGTGGGATTGTGAGTCCCCCATTACACGCCACGCGTAAATCATACTCTTAAGTTCTCTACAAACCCTACACCGTAGTCAAAATCATTCGTCGAAAATACTTAGTTAACGTTAATTTAATTAGTTAATATTTTCTGTTTATAAGCCCATAGAAGTGTCCACGTCACTCTTACAAAATGGCCCAGCCACAGATTTGACTATGGTTTAGGGTTTGTAGAGAACTTAAGACTAGGATTCACGTAGAACGCGTGTACGTCATGATGAGAATTGAATATTAGGTTCGAGCGTGTAGAGTTAGGAGTTTGTCTTTCCTTAATACCTATCCGATATATTTTTTTAGAGTGGTAGTAATGTGAACCTACTCGTCTTGGCGTCAATTTACATGAAAATGTTTTTGGTGGGATATCATTTCTTTTTGTAAGTTACACACTAGTCGCAGTTTTTATTAGCCATTATGTTTATTTTTTTTTCTTTTTCCTAGGTATGGTTGTTATTTCTTGCACATGAGCGGTTCATTTTTTCAAAGCCCACTATCTATATTTGCCTTTTAACTGACATATATCATATAATATCAGCAAGAAAAAGCAAACTAGACAATTTACGCACTGCATTATATATTTTAAACAAGTTATTTAGATACTTGTTTTTAAACTTTCGCGATTTTTATACATATTAGATATATTTCGGGACATAATCGCGTGAATTATTTAAAGGTACGAACCTTTTATTTTAACCTTTAATTTTTCTTGATGTGAAGGTATCGGCGGGACAAAATGGTACCCTCGGACACGCAGTATACCGAAAATCTACACACACGGATAGGTATTTACATGCTTTATCGCACCATCATCCGCGCCACTTACAGTCCGTTGTAGCTTCTTTAACAAACAGAGCAAACGACGTTTGCGACCCCGAACACTTGGAGGGTGAACTTGCACACGTTCGGGAGGTACTAAGAAGCAACGGATACAAACATAACCTTCAAGGTCCAAAGAGCAGAAAACCAGAGGTAAATGCCGACAGAGTGCCAGCTTTCATGCCGTACATCAAAGGAGTTACGAACAAAATTGGAACAGTATTGAAGAATTACTTCATTAAGACTGTATATAGTCCGCACTCCAAGGTTTCGAAGCTTTTACGAACGGCAAAGGATGTTATTCCGCTCCAAACACCTGGCGTGTACAAGGTGGATTGCAGTTGTGGTAGACAAAAAACCGTCAAGCTAACAAGTCTGCTATCGCTGAGCATTTGTTGGAATCAGGACCAAATCACTGGATAGAATTGCATAAGCCACAGGTACTGTCCACCGATCGCCACTATTATTCCAGGATAGTACGCAAGGCGGTTGAGATCAAGAAGTATAAGAACTTCAACCGAAAAGATGGATACCAGCTCTCACCATCTTGAAACCCTGTTATCAGCAGATGCAATCGTAGCCGTAAAAACACCGCGCCTCAGTGTAAAGACGTTGTAGGTGTAGTGTGTAGAAGTGCCGATAGTACAAATTATCAAAATTATCAGGACCAGGCGAGGGTAGTTGAAAAACCCCGCGCCTCACGGAGACATCGCTAAGCTGCCATCAGTCGACCCGTGACCACGGTCGGTGCAATTCGGTCGAAACGTCGGGTAAATAAAAGGTTCGTACCTTTAAATAATTCACGCGATTAAGTCCCGAAATATATCTAATTATTTAGATACGTATTTATTTAAAGCACAAAAAAATATCCTGTTGAGCAATGGTAATGATTTATGATTGTTGTGAAAATTCGTCGTTATCAGTCTTTGAATGCGCTAAACCCAGAAATAATAGCTCATACATACCATAAAAAGCTCTGTAAAGAATACCGTTTTGAAAAAATCCTAGCATCTTCATTGAAAAATATTCTTCTTTTTTATTCTATCTAGCCGTTTTAGCGGCTAATTTCTGCCAGTGTCAGTTATTTTTTACTTTAGTTGCACAAAGTTTCGTTCTTATCCAATTATCACGTATTCAATTCTTTGTTTACAAGTTATACTTGTTAAACTCGGAGACTTTTTACAACTCCTTTGAGAAATATTATTCTTTATCGTCATTACATCTAACAATTAAATGAAGTTTTCATAGACTAACATGTATAATTTCTCATGACCAGGAAGTTCATTAAAATAGAGGTTTATCCTAAGTTCAATAAATGCGTTTCGTTATTAATAGATTTTTTTGAAATGTTTTGACAAAATGCAGATAAACATGAAGATATTACGAATTAAAATTAATGATACAGTAAACAGATTCTTCTAAAAATTACGATGATTTTTAAATAAATATTACTTAAAAAGATTAAACCATAACTAAATAAGACTGTATGTGAGGGAAGGAACTGTCTCCTAAGATACAATTTTAAAACTTAGTTCTGGAGGCAGGGGTTTTGTTAAAAGTGTAACCAAAGAGTAAAAAAAATACTATTATTTTCTCTATTATTTTTTAACTTATTTCTTACATTTTTAAATACATATAAACACAATACATATCAATTTAAAAATATATAAAATAGTGACCTCACTGGCACCGGGTACCAAGGTACCGGCGGCGGTTAGGGCTCCAAAGAGAGGAAATTCCTCACAATACGTGCCGTGCTATGAAGTACCGCCTTCTGAATCAGGGCGTTGACCCAACGCGAGCCTGCAGATGTTGGTCGAGGCTCTTGGTGATTAGTCCATGGACTGAGACGACTATCGGCACAATTACAATTTACTGCTGAATCCACATCCTACATGTCTACAATCTCACAGGCTAAGTCCAAATATTTAATTTCTTTATCTTTTTCTGCCTTCATGAGATTATCGTCATGTGGGATGGTGACGTCAACAATCATTGAGCTGCTCTCTAATCGATCTATCGCCACTATATTAAACTGTCTTATAGGTGACATAGTACTGTCAGTGTTGATAGATCGATCCCAGTACAATATGTCACAACCATTTTCGAGAACTGGGTCGGGTGCATACCTGTAATATGGTACCTCTGTTTCCACAAGGTGGTACTTCAAGGCAAGTTGCTGATGGACAATTCTGGCTACTTGATTAATGTCCGCGCAAATACTCGCTGTTAGCAAGATGAGAACAACCAGTGATAATATATCTGCTTAATTCTCAGGGACACATGGGATGCGGACACGGGATAAATGTCAACCGTCCCATCCCTCATTATACATCTCAGATAGTTGTTCGTCTTAATAACTTCATCTATAATGGCAAAGACAAAACGGTTTCCTTAAATAGGTCACCGAATCGTGGCCAGGACACAGATGATAGTGCGTCTACAACAGACCAACTCAAGGTCCGATAAAAGCGTCCATGCAGTTTCTTACCCTTCCATATCATCCGGCGTTCATCAATACCAAGTACACAGGTTTGAGCCAGTTCCCTTTTGCCAGAGCGAGTAGGGTAAGCCCGTTGTCCACAGCAACCAAATCTCGGTGCATATCAGCGTCCAAGTGAAGGAAATATTCCCTGAGGTTGCATACCTTGCGGTTGTGATATACAACCTCATCACTGACGAGCGCGGATAATGCTTTCGCGATGCTGTGTCCGGACTCTCCTATACATTTGTATAGGAGAGTCCGGACACAGCATCGCGTTGTGGTTTATGGTGATTCTTTGTACTACTATTATTGTAACATAATTTGTACCCATATTACGCAAATAAATGGAATTTAATTTAATACAAGGCGTCTAATTCGGTCTGAGTCCACTTATGTATGCCGAAGGAGTACATTAAAATCGGATTTTTTTATATATTTTTTTTAAGTGCGGTATTTTTTTTTACGAATAGGGTTTGCACCCACTAAAAAAACCCGCCGTGTATTGCTCGCCACCTTCGCGAACGGGCCGCCGGAATTTGTTATACCGTTGGCGGGAATATATTAAAATCGGTATGACCCTTGTAGGCCTTGTTTACCACCCGAAAGAAGACTGTTAAGAACTTTTTTACCAGTTACCAACCAGTCGGTAGTCATATGTCCGTATACCTTTTGTCATATTTTTTGCGCAGGCAGGTTTTTACCTGTTAAATTTATTTTTTATTGGCTTTACCGTTGTTGAGTAATAACATTACCTACTCTCCTTGGAGTGCAATTAGGTAATAATAAAAGCACAAGTATAAAATGCACCTCATTTATCTTCTATCGGAGATTGAACGCAGCCTTCATAGCGGGACCAAGGGTTTCTCAAAAGCCTCTTCCATATTTTCTTTAATGTAAAGCCTTAGTAACGAGCATCGAACGTCAGTGAGCCATGCAATCTGTTCCCGACTCAACATTTTTATTTCATATTTTTCGTACAACTTACTCCGAGTACCGTTCTGGTAGTGACGGCCAATTATTTAACGATTTGTATGTATCGCTCAAAAGTGAACGGACTTGCTAGTTTTAACAGACTTCAGAAAAATATGTTTACCTATGTATGTTTAACAATGTGGCATGTGAATTTGAATTTTATTTCTATTTCTTTTACTGTACTAAAATGCCAGGAAATGTTTTAGGCACCAACTTCAAAATGTTTAATTATTTTTTGTTGTTGTGCCTATATTATTTTTTGCTTTTTATTTGATCAGGCGAAGAATCAGGTATCGAACACGGTACTCACATCGCAACCCGCAATATTTATTATTGTCATCTGTGTTATTCATCATCAGTTCCATTTCACTCAATGGTGTTTTTTAAGAGAAATGCACGAATTATAACAAAATATACCCAAATGACTATAGGTGTGCCTTTAATATTTGACGAGTTCCCTCGGTTTCTCCAAAATCTCATCATCAGATCCGAACTTTGACGACAATGGAACCAATATGAAAGTATACTCTTTCAAACACAAAAATAATTTTTATATACGTCCAGCCGTGTGCAAGTAATCAGGAAACAAACATTAAAAAAAACAGTCGAATTGAGAACCTTCTTCTTTTTGAAGTCGGTTGAAAATGAGAGGATATGATGGTGGTTGTGAGTAAGACTTCACTGAGGATGATGTATTATGAATATTTGTGTGTTTGTTGTTTGAACGGTTTCTATGTGTATTAAGTAATGGCTCAGTTTCCGTGTAGTTCAAGATTTAGGAGAAAGGTTGAGATTGTTTCTTTGTATGTGTAATTAGAATTTGGGTAAATATTTAGTTTTTTTTTATTTGAGTTTTGGCCATAAGTAACAGATAAATAGCTGAGAGAAAGAAATATTGCATTTATGGAGAGGGCAAATGTTGGCACCTTGACGCTTAGATAGTGCCTTGTACGGGGTGTTGACGTGTTGTAACAATGCCACATTTAATATAAAAATCTGTCTGCCTGTCAGCACCTCACAGGATTTTGTGTGTTGTTATGTTAGGCGAAAAGTGCTGACTTTCGCTCTTTTTCTAATTTAATAAGAAAGGTCTTTGGAGCTTCTCCCCATATACAGTAGCCCATGATAGATTGTCTGAATGCGAAATAAACTTTTTTAAATACGAGTTTTCTTACTCGAGAGGTATCAATATGAGACGCGGTATTTAGTCTGTCGTCTAATGTAACTCCTAATTATTTAATATTGTGAGAATAACAAAAACAAAAAAAAACATTTTGAAGTTGGTGCCATGAAATTAATAGTAGTCAGTTTTCATGTTTTGTTCAGTACCAACTTCAAAATGTTTGTTTATTTTTTGTTTTTCTATATTATTTTTATCACTTTATTTATCACTTTTTAGTAAAATTACAATAGATTTACGTCAATTGCTCAAATCCTTTTACAAAATATTGGTTTCACCGATGCGGGGCCGTTAATGGTTGAGGAGGTTGTAGTAATAGTATGCCGAGAATAAAGTGCTACTCAATAACCATATTAAAGTAATTGCATCCTAAACCGTAAAATATTCAATAGGTCCGCTCGTCATTTGTGGTTTTCATCATCAGTTCCACTTCACCAATTGGTGCTTCTTGAGAGTAAATGCACAAATCACTATGAAATAAACCTAAATCACTGTAGGTGTGCCTTTAATATTTGAAAAGTTCCCTTGATTTCTCTAAGATCCCATCATCAGATCGCGATCTGGTGACAATGGGACCAACTTGGAAGTATACCCTTTCAAACACAAAAATATTTTTTCAAATCGTGAACAAACATTAAAAAAAAGAACACACAGTCGAATTGAGAACCTCCTCCTTTTTAAAGTCGGTTGAAAAGTGAGTATTTTTGTTTTTTTAGTGTTTAGTGTTAGTTTATGGTTAAATAGCCATTTGGTTATGCAGTTTAACCCATTTTGTGTCGTCGTAAAGACCTCAACCCATGATTCGCCATAGAATGTAAGAACAGTGTCATCAGCAAAAGTGGTGACTTTTAAATTTTTGAGATCTTGGTCCATATAGATGGTTAATGTAGATAAGGAAGACGGTAAGTCAAGTGCTTCTCTTAAAACTTATTATATGGAGAGAACTTATCATCTAACCTGTTAACGATATAGTTAGTTAATTCTAGTACATAGCTTCTAAAACCGAATTGGTTATTAGAAAGCAGCTTGTTATTTTCCAGGTATTAGTCTTTTTTTTAATAATTCGTTCAAACAATTTTAAATTTGAAGGCAACAGAGCAATAGGACGGTAATTGTTGACACAGTTTCTATTGCCATCTTTGCGAATTGAAAGAATTAGAAAAGAAGGTCAGTAGGGAACGTGTCTGTATTTAGATAGAGATTGAAGATATAATTCAAATGTTGGGTAAGAATATTACAATAACATTTAAGTAATTTTATAGGGATAAGATCCCAACCAGGATCTGAGTCAGTTTTTAATGACAGGATCATCGTTTCAACTTAATTTTTATCTGTGGGTAACAGTACAAATGACTGTAGCTGTGGAACAGTGCGATTGTTAGCCGTTGGTTGAGAAGTATCGAGGTGAGGGTTATTTTTTCTGCAATTATTTTACCAATAGTGGTAAAGAATTGGTTTACAAGGATAATCGATTTTATAGGAGTATCAGAAGAAGTTAGCAACTCAGGTGGAGCAACTTTTGATTAGTCAGAGTTTCTAACAGTTTTTATTAATTGCCAGATCTTTTTGTTGTCACTACCAACTGATTTAAATTCAGGTCTCTGATGATCCCTTTGAAGTTTACTGAGTATTATTTGTATAAATTTATGATGAACAGACAGAGATACAAAACTTGATCATTCGGGAATAGTTTAAGTTTTTTGTGCATTGCATCTCCGTTACGCATACATCGCAGCAATCCACTCGTCATCATTGGTTTGAGTAGTCTCTTACGGGTAGGAAGCTTGATAATACTTTGTTAGTACTTTGATACATTTTATGGAAATCGATATTCGATATCACTTCGTCTAGAGTGGAGTAATTAATTTTTTAGGGCAGTTTTATGTTCTTTTTGGGGTTTACTTTTTTGAGACATAGAATAGCAGTGTGGTGACCCATAGCAGTTGAATCAACCACTAAAGTTTAAGCTTTGTGACAAGAATTTTTGAGCATCACGTGGTCGGTAATAATCACGGGTAGTAAACGTATGAGCTGGCAGGAAACCGTGAAATACTATAAGGTCAAGATATTCCGTTATGTGGTTGGGGTGAGAGGTTCCGTTTATGTTCAGATTTATATTTCCAACTAAGACAATTTTACTAAATGAGGTAAGACTGTCTAGCAAACAATTAAGAAGTTAGTAAAGTAGTAAATATCTGTGAATGACGGTGATCTATTAATACAATCAGTCTCTATTTTAATGTTCAAAAGGACAAGGTCAGGTTCCTCAACTGCTATGTTTGAGATGTTTTTAATGTAACTACGCCATCATTTTTATTGATATGCTTGGTTGATGGATAGGTATGTTATTTATCAATGGTTGGAATTGAGCATTTTCTTTTATTAAGCATTCAGTAAAAACCAAGAGACCAAAATCAAGATCAATTCTGTGCAGTAGTGTTAGAAAGTTATCAATGTTTGCCTTTAATGAATGTATATTTTGTGTAAGTATTATACCTATATATTGTTTTTTCTGATCAATAATGTAGGATGAGCACTCTTTATTTTCTTCTGAGACAGATAGTTTGTCTAAACACATTAGGTGGTGTGAGAGTAAATATATGAATGCCGGTGTTGAGAGTTTTGGTGTGATTGAGAGCATATATGGGTATATTATTATTAGTGTACTATAAAACATATTAAAATATGATTGAGTGTAGACTATTTCCCGAACGGAGTCATCGAGTTATGTATGATTAAGTGTCAAGAGTATACATTGAATTGGGCGTTACAAAAGTTGAATCGTTCCTATTTCTAGACTAAAAATATTAACAGTATAAAATATTTAGAAGCATGCAAATAATTAAGTGATAAACTAAGACTAGTCGTTCCGAAAATACCTAAAGGTGAGATTCCGTCTTGATGTACTTAGTTTCACAATCTTGAGAATTTTTTACTGACACTTTCCCATCACTAACGCACGCAAATTTTTTTTTTTTTTTTTTTTTTTTTATTTATTTATTTATTCAAATATAGACACACAACTATTATCACAGGTATAACCTAATTCAATAGCGTGGTAAACAGACAGAAACTTATGTTTAAATTAACTACAAACTACAAATAACACAATAGGCGGTTCGTATGAATTCGTTCAACGTGCAATAAAATAAGTCTATCCGGTCGGACACTGCATTGAGCGCACGCAGCGCACGCGCGAGCGGCGCTCGCTGCTGCAGGTTGGTGCGCGCGCGGGGCACCGACAGCAATGGTGGTCTCCGCCGCCGTCCTACGTACTCGTCCGGGACACACAAGTCGAGAGTCTGTAAAATGCCTGGATTATGGATCTTACCGCAGATTACTTTAAACAAATACGTGACAAGAGCTACCTCCCTTCTAACCTCTAGTCTGTAATATCCTACCATGCCGAGAACGAACAAAGTAGGATACAGAAGTGGATAACCTGGGTACACCCCGTACTGCTTCAGATAAAGGAACCTGACGAATTTATTTTGAATTTTTTCTAACATTAACTTGTATTTATCTTCGTGAGGTGACCATATCACTGCATTACACTCCAAGTGGCTCTTTACGAGTGCCTCGTATAGTGCTTTCAGAGCCCCCATGTTTGAAAAACTATTGGCTTGGCGTAAAACCATGCCCAAATTCCGGTATGCTTTTTTGCAAACATCTGTGATATGTTGCCGAAATTGTAGGTCAGGAGTAAAGCGTACACCTAAGTCTTTAACCTCAGTGAGGCGCTGTAGCGGCGTCCCGTCCATAAGGTATTGGTAATGGCTCGGGGCGCGCGCGCGGCTGAACGATAGTACGGAACACTTAGCCACATTGAAGTACAGCCGGTTTTCTTGGCTCCACCTTACTACATTATCTATGTCCTGCTGTAGTATAGTATGATTTGTGTTGTGTTTTATATCCAGAACCAGTTTTAAATCGTCGGCAAATAGAAGGGGAGTACAATTTGTAACCACGGTTGGTAAGTCATTAATCGTCAGTATAAACAAGAAGGGCCCTAAATTACTACCCTGATTTACCCCAGATCTCGTCGGGTAAGGATCCGAAAGTTGTCCACCACAGTCAACGTATTGACATCTGTCTCGCAGGTAACTGGCAAAGAATGTGAGTGTGTGTGGGGTGCAACCCACACCGGCCAACTTGGAAAGCAGAATGTCATTATCGACTGTGTCGAACGCCCTTCGGAAATCAAAGTAAGCAACGTCTGCTTGCAGCCCAGCATCCACCGCAGGCACCAGGTGAGTCATCAGATCAAGCAAATTCCCCGTTGTCCCCCGCCCAGGGCGGAATCCATGCTGCGCGTCAGACAACTGGGCGCTTACCTGCGAATAAAGAGAACCATGGATGGCCGCCTCGAACACCTTAGCAGGAGTACAAAGAACAGCCACAGGTCTGTAATCGGTGGTCGCCGACCCTCCTCTTCCTTTCAGCACCGGCACAACACGGGTGAGTTTCCATCTGTCCGGAAATGTCGCGGTCTCGATGCAAATGTTAAATATATGAAGCAAAGGTTCCACAAATGCAGATCCACAATCTCTAAATACAAATGCAGGGATACCGTCCGGTCCCGCTGAGCGCTTGGGCGCACAGCGAGCGAGCGCGCGGCGCACGTCCGCGGCATCGAGGCGCCCGAGGTGCACGCGCGCGCTCGTCGCCGCCGCCGCCGCCGCGCTCGCGCTGGCCGCCGCCACGCTCAGCACGGCCGGTTCCAGATTGTACACAGACTCGAAGTACCGGGCGAACTCTCCGGCACACTCAAACTCGGACAGTACCTTACCGTCCTTAATTAGTTTGCGATTGGACGAGTTACCTGTTTTAGACCTTACGAAATTCCAAAACGTACATGGTTCCCTTGCCAGGTGACTTTGTACTCGGTTCCGGTGTTCGTCGTGAGCTCGCACAATGTCAGCTTTCACTTTCGCCCTACACCGCGAAAACGCCTCATAGTCTAGCCTAGATTTAGATGATTTATATTTTTTATGCAATAGGTATTTACGTTTAATATCTCTGATAATTTCACCTGTATAACATACCGGATAAATATACTTATTACTAACCGAATTTGATTTCTTTAAAGGCACAGACATGTTTAAAACTTCATATATTTTATCGTAAAATAGACGTAATATGAAGTCCAGGTCACTAGAACAATATATTTCACTCCAGTCTATTGAGCCTAATGAGTAATATAGATTACCGAAGTCGGCTTTATTAAAATTCCATTTGAATCGGGTTAGGGCCGCTTGTGATTGTCGTACGCACGGCTCAGTAGCATCAGCAGACAGCGGGCAAGACAACGCAGGCGCAGAGGGCGCGAGGGGCGCGCCCAGCTGTAAGCACACATGCAGCGGCGGGTGGTATCCGTCCACGGGCTGCAGCGCCTCATCCGCGGCGCTCACCGAGACGTCGCCACAGCCCGCGCCGCGCGCGCTCAACACGAGATCCAACTGTCTGCCGTTACAGTTCTGTATTTCGTTGCACTGAACGAATTCACAGAACGCCATAAAATATTCAAAATAGTTAACAATATTACTATTGCTAGAAAACAAGTTAAAGTCACCTATAACTACAACCTTATTTCTATACTTTACACATAATTTTTCTAATAAACTAAACAATACAGAATACTCATTCTCATCCGCCTGCGGAGGAATGTATACCGTACAACACGTAAATAAATACCTATTTCTCTTATACACATTAGCACACACCAATTCGAACTTACGATCGTCAATATTAATGTCACATGGAGTCGCCACTTGACGTAACTCAAATCGCGGTGTGGCCACTAAAAGCGCTCCTCCCTGTTTGCGCCCATCTGCTCGGTCGCATCGTAATATTTGGTATCCTGGCACCATAAACTCGGAACTGGGAAATGCTTTACTAAGCCCGGTTTCTGTTATAGCAAATAAATCACAACCCGAGGATTCCAAGAAAGAAAAAAATTGCATAGTTTTAGTTCGAAGCCCTCTTGCGTTTTGATAAAATATATTAAAATTCATGTTAGGTTTGCACTTGGTTTGGTTTGGTTGGGCGACGAAAAAAGGTCCATTCACAAATTTCGGCATTCACTGGCCATAAATTTGGGTCACAAAGCTTGACAAAGTTGCTTACAGTCACACCAACTTTGAACGACGCATAGTTACGCTCCGTTTTGGGTTTTAATTTTTCGACAGACACCTGCTCATTTCCCAATACTCCTTCTATATATTCCTTTAAATTATCTTCTGTGGTGCTCTTATCCAACCTCCAAATATGTAAATATTTCCTGCGTTCAACTGTTTTCAGTAATACAACTGAAGTATTACCACCTTTTATTACCGGTTTTTTTCTTCTCTTATTATTTTCCACTTCTATCCACGGGTTTTTATTCTGTCCTTCACCAGGCGGAGAACCCGCTGCCGGCGTGGCCACCGACGCGTAGCTGACCTCGCGTTTCGACGGCGGCACGGGCTCGCGGGCGTTCGCGGATACGCGCTCTGACGCCCGCGCGCCATTCCCGCCATTTTTGCCTAATGCTATGGACTCGATACTCGTGCCTGGTGAACTTATGGATTGTTGTTGGCTCTGACAGCTAGCGTCATCAGTTTCCTTATTGAACGTCTGTTTCGTGGTTTCCATGCAAGCAATTTGCCGCTCATAAGAACTACATCTTTTATTAGCTTCATTTAATTCCTTTCTTAATTCACTATTTTCTACGGCCAAAACAGTAACCATTGTCTTCAGTTCTTCCATAATTTTGTTCACTATTATCAGTTGTCGCGCTAGATAGAAGGGTCGACGTGAGTTTGAAGTATGTATTAAATTATTCATTAGTCTATAAGCTAGATTGTAATCTATATAAAGTATTATAATATATACTTTAACATTAAAAATATCATAGTTCAGTCAGACAGTTCGCTTTAGTACCTATGTTTTTTTTTCTGTTAGATTTAATCGATGCCGCACAGGAACGATTAAAACCTAAATGGGCGTTCCAAATCTGATTTCTCTGAACTATAGTTCACTGAGTGATGAAAATTGGAATTAACAAGCTCGGTTAATTCGAATTGCCGCTATTCATTGAACTACTACGTAAATCTACTAGGTATTAAAGGTAAAACGCACAAAGGTAAATCTGATACATTTAACAGCGTACTAAAAAAACTCCAAATAATGCGTATCGTTAAAACAATAACACAACAGTTGAAAGCTTGATTTCACAGATTAGTGTTCATATTTTTAAATAAAATATTTTGCTTTTTATTTATTTATTTAACACAGAGTTTCGTTCGAAACTTCGAAATCGTGGATGTTGGGTATCATTATTATGTATTCAGCTCTTTAGTCGTAAAATTTTACGATAAACAAACAGATAGACAGATACACTCGCATTTATCATATTAGTGTTAATAAAAAATGCAAGACTATAGGGGAGTGTGTAAGATAAAAATGTTATACCTAAAAGCCATTGATCCGAGAGCTATATTCTGATAACATTTTTTGTAGTTAGCTAAATAGATATAACATGAACATAGCATGCATTAGTACCTTTATAGTAGTAGTTCATCTACAACTTGGAGATTTTTTTGTGATGACCCGTTATGGTTCGCCAAAAAGAGTTTTATAAAGATGATAGGGTAATAATTTATCATTGGCTAATGACTTTTTGTACCCAATATTAAATTTCACTGCTATATTCCAGTTTTCATAAAAAAACGTCCTGTTATTTAAAAAATAATTATGATTTAATATAAAAAATAATTAAGTATGTCACACGATTGGACAAAAAATCAGCTTCAATTCCCTCAATTATTTGATATTCGCACATGGATTTTATTTTAAACATGACTTTGGTAAAAACGATTAAATGGGAATAAAATTTTCATCACTTTAGCAGTGATGTTATAAACCTAGGCATGGGTTGTTCGTGTTGGTTTGTTTCCTTTTAATTTAACTAAGTGAACTGAATTGAGCTGTGAAATCAAAAAAACATTGAAATCAATTCAATATATTAATTTGAGAGAGATTTTGATGAAATTTTATATGTAAAGCTTGCAAAATACATAGTTTAAAGTATGAATATGAGAAGCTTTGTTTCATTTCAAAATAAGAAATCATAATAAAATTTACAAGTAATCTTTAAGTTATTTACTTTTCGAAACGCTGGAGATTTCCCCAACGATTTACCTCCAACCAAGACTAGTTTGTTCTTTGAATAAAGATGTACACTACACGGCCTCAAGGAACACGTAACAGAGAGCCAAGTCCTCTACAAAAAGAGGAGTTATTGTAAAGCGGCGTGGAAGACGAAATGATCTCATTTTCTATTCCATTCGTTTCGCACAAACCACACAAATCACTGTAGCTTTGCCGCGTCGCAATCTTGATGTGCAAGTAAAGAGAGTTCGTGGCGGTAGGAATTGTTAGGCCCAAAAATACTGTGGCTAAACTAACACTTTACAACTTTTTTAACCATATGCTGAAAGTTGCTTGAAATAAAAAAAATAATGGTATATTTATTTTTCCAAAATATGTTCTATGGACTTTCATTAAAAATACATGGAATGAGAATACGGACAGCTGAATGAGAACAGAGAAGGGCGGAGAAGCGACAACTATGAAAATTAAATTGATAGTATTCAATTTCAATCTATATCCTTGGTGCAAATTCAAATATTTTCTTTTACTGTTCCCAGTGCCGCTCTACGCTTCTCCCATAAACACACAAGCCATTACCATAGTACACTTTATTCAGTCGTGAAGGAACATACAATCGACTTGATTTAAATAATCAGTTACGACAATGTCCCGTTGTCGTGCTGTCGTCTTAATTGCTGAAGGACTTGGCGAGCTTTGCACGGGATTAACGTCGAAGCTTGACAATTATTCGTTTTTACAAACTTTCTTCTGGTATCAATTTTTAAGTAAGTATAATTATTCTTTAGTGGAACATGACCCAAAGCAAGTCACATCGAATTTCTACGTTGTATAGGTACTTGTGTGTCACATTGTGAACTGTATTTTGTGACTGATTAAACTGATCGTAGCGTATTGAAGAAAAAGAGGGCCTATGATTGAGCCCTTGTTTCCTCGTAATTACATTTAAAACAAGGTCGTCAGCCTGACGGCTGTTACCATGATACAGTTGTTATAAATACAAATAATCCGTTGTATCACAGTTCTCCAATGCAATCTTAAGCTAACAGGTTTGCTATCTTCGTGGTTTAGAGAAATCATCAGAATTGAGTCCAGCCGGTATAAGATTGCAGTCTAACAAAACCTATTATTTAAATAACTATACAAATACAATTCTTTCGGCTTTTTGGAAATTCATCCCCTAAGAGGGTTCAAAACGGTTGCCAGTTTGTTTGAAACTTCGTCAGTTTTAAAGTTAGAGCTGCGGATTTCGTAATTGGGTTTTTCAGTTTGAAATAAAGAAACAAGTGTTTTAGCGTTTTTGGAAAATCAACCACTAAGAAGGTTAAATTGGGGTTGTAAGTTGGTATTAAACACCGTCAGTTTTGAATTTTGTGGTTGTAACTAAAGATACACGTGTTTAAGCATTTTAATTAAAAGCGAAAATCAACCCTTAACGGGGTAAAGTCATCCACGCAGGCGAAGCCGCGGGCGACAGCAAACACATGTGAAAATAATGATGAGAAAATCTATCTGTTACATTTTCACGCTTAAACCACTCAATCGATTTAAATAAAATTTGATATAGTAATAGTTTGAGTCTCTGAGAAGTACATACAATCGAGATAATCGTTATCACGCGGGCGAATCCGTGGCTAAAAGCTAGTGCTATATAATGTTATACCTACTAGCTATATTAAATACATACGTTTCGATGTTTTAGTAGTATTAATAGAATGGCTACTTCTTCAAGACTACACCAAGACCGAATCTTTGTTATCTTACTACGTATAAAAACCGTCCACCAGACATACATAGGAAACACACACACACACACACACACACACACACACACACAACTGCATTCTAGTACAACAGACAACCACATTCTAGCATAACTCACAACTACATCTTAGCACAACACACAATTGAATTCTAGCACACTGGCTAGCACGGTCGAACACTGTCTCTCAAGATACAGGCCTCTCAGCCTAGTTTGAGTGACAGGGTCTATTTAAAATAACTTTAAATTTGGTACTTACTTCAAATTAATGCTGGTTATGTATTTATGTGTTAAATAAAAGTTTTTATTATTATTTATTATTATTATTATATTTTGTTGATCTTTACGCAAATTTCCTTGTAACAAACGTTATACTAAGCGGTTTCTGGATACATTTTGATTCTAGTTACCGTTACAACTGCTTGAACACTAAGAAAATTAACTCAAGTTAAAATCTAAGATCGTTACCCTTATCATTGCCAGACTAGGAGAATAAAGTCCCTGTCGGGATCCTTTCAAGTAAACTTCTTATAAAAGAGGTAGAAATTCTTGGCGATCTTTTAGGATATGTAAACTCTATCTCTCTGTTACCGTGTGTCAGAGTACATAATTAGATTTGGAACCTGAATCTGCACTAAAAAGTTATAAATGGAAAAGACATCTTATATTAAAGTTTCCTTACGAACATTTGATTCAGTATTCATAAAAAATGTTTGTAAAGAAAGTACTTCTATAAAATTTCCTTTTTTTAGAATTATTTCTTGTTTTTTTATTAGATGTGAGCTGTGTCGCGGGGTCTTTAATAATAATGAATTAACTGACTAAAAGTAAAACTGGGCTCGGGACAAATATTTAAGGATCACACAAAGTTTTTTTCGTTCGCTATAAGTTGTAGGTACTACATAAACCCTCCTTTTTGCGCAGTTCTAAATTACTATCTGGGGTATCTTCTACTATATAGGTTATAAGTATCCTTTTAGTGCTCCCTTACAATTTATAGCCCGTCCAAAAAAATAAAAGAAGGGTTTAGAGGCCCTACATTTGCAATTTGAGTTGCAACACAGACGTAGAGTTATAATATATAGAGTAGGGGAGACAACTAGCTGCGGTTTTGTCTCTCTCTTTCTATTCGTAAGACATTTACACGCAGTCATAAGTCTCCCTTAGATGTATAATGACTCTATGGACATAAACGCTTAGAATGACTTAAGTTATATTTTGATATTACAAATGCCAGTTGAAGAAATTACTTCCATTAGTTGCCTGCAACATTCCTGGTTGGGTTTTACTATGGAATTCCTTTTCAATATTTTGTATTTGCTTCTAGACTGTGAGGAAAAAAAATATATTACGTACGTAGCGGGATGTTATATAGTCTATAACCTCGATAAATGGGCTATCCAACAATAATACATTTAAATGTTGATAAACTTTCGCGATTTGTACACATTATTAAAATATATATATTACGGGTCTTAATCGCGTAAATAATTTAAGGTAAAATACCTTGTTTATTGCCCGACGTTTCGACCGTATTGCAACGGCCGTGGTCACGGGAAGACCACGGCCGTTGCAATACGGTCGAAAATTATTCACGCGATTAAGACCCGTAATATATATATTTTAATAATAATACATTTTTTCAAATTTGAACCAGTAGTTCTTGATTATCGCGTTCAAACAAACAAACTCTTCAGCTTTATAATATTTGTATAGATATATAATATTCAAAATATCCAACTTATACCTCAACGGATTCAGTGTATCCGGCAATCAGATGGGACATGTAGCTGATGTTGACGCTGCAAACAATCAGGAGGATCTGCAACGGTTTGTTTGTAGTATGAAAACAACCGCACAGTTGTAGGTACAGTGAACAGTCGCGGGCGTTTAAGTACACAAGTAATGTTCAGAATTTGAGGTTCCATTAACGCAAAAAGAGGTAACATAGTGAAACCTACCTTGGGTCTTCCCTATGATACAGCCTTTAGTGCCTCTTATATTTGCTCTTAGAAGGAGCACAGTTGTGTATCATTAAAATAAATATTCTCACTTTCCTCAGATACTTGTCCAGTCCCACTGCGATTGGGGCAAAAATATTAATAAGGGCAAAAGTATGAAATTGCCGTTTTAAAGTAAAATATACTATGAATTGACATTAAACCTTTATAGTGTGAGATTCGGAATTAAACTTTTTCACATGATACCTAGTTCTTCTTTTTAAAAAGTATGTAAAATTCTACTTTAGAATTTCCAAAGAAAAATTTGAATATGAGTTCCAACGCGAAACTAACGCAGCAAAAACAGCTCCAATATCAATGCTGTCTTTATAGAGAAGACTGCTAATTAACGCACCGTGCGTTTTTGGTTTAAACACTTTCGTAATGGTAATTCCAACTTGAAGAACGAACCACGTCGAAGACCACACAGGTGAATAACGCTAATCGCATGAGATGGTGGAAGCCGATCCTAGTTAAACTACCCAGGAATAAGCAGCATTGTTTTACGTTACCTTACCTACAATATTGACTCATTTGTAACTAATCAATAAGATTTAATATAAGATAAAAAAAATATATAAAAAATGGGTGCCTTATGATTTGACTGATTTGCAGACAGAAACAGGCGTTGAAACTTACGCTGCCTTGTTGAATCGGTACGGAAATGAAGGAATATTGGATCGAAATGTGATATGTGGCTGAAAATGGATTCTTTGAAATTGCGATGGCTGACTCCAGCACAAACGCCGCAACAGTATCCTAAAGCAAAGTTTACCAATAAAAAGGATATGGTAACTGTTTGATGATCTGTTCATAGTGTTAGGTATTTACTTTAGCTTTTTCGGGTCTAGTCAAGCAGCAAATGTTTACTGTGTCGAACTTCGAGCAATGATGGCGAAACCGGCAGTGAAACAGTCCCGACTTGTGAATCGATCTTCACCATTACTGCACCCTGCTTCAACTGACTAAAATCTTCCTAGGAGGCAGTACAAAATGCTTTCACAAAAACTTTATTCAATCTAGATTCCCAGAGTTTTATCGGATAAGCATCAATGAACTTTCGATTAAATAAATATGTTACATCTTAGAAAAAAACGAGATTTGATTATTCAGTAGGTAGTTAGAGTTACATATAGTATTATTATTTAGTTATCTTGATTTTTAAACGTTTATATTCATCAAACATACTGGCTTCTTTAATAAAATTATATCTGTAAAGAAAAACTAGATGATTTCAAAAGTGGCCCATGAGTTTTTGGCAGCTTCTTCTCATGAGCGTTACACTTGGAAATGCCGCATAACTTCATTTTGTTTTTTTTTTCAAATTAGAAAATTAATATTCTTTTAAAATATATTAATTTGACGTTTTCAAACAATCATTAATTTGGTTTTACACACTGTAGATATTTAATAATAATAATAATAATATCTTGGGACAATTCACATTATTTGCGTTTGCATTTAGTACAAATCGGAGATTTCGTACTTTAACCCCTAATGCAAGTTATCACGTTTCACAGCATCATTGAATTTTCTTTAAAAAACTTTTCGAAATCGTGGGTTTTGAGTTTGCTCCACATTATTGAGATTCGTTTTAAATATCTTAACAAATGTTAATGAGTACATACAAAACCCCGAAATCCCCATTGTCGTACTACATCCCTACATAAACGTAAATGGTCCCCACGAAAACACCAAGCAATTATTCTCGGCGTGACCGGGTCACCTGAGGTTGTTTCACGACAAATTTCGGGTAAAGATACAATGAGAGTCTAATTTATTTAGAGGTTAACAGAGGGAAAAAGAAAAAGTTAGTGATACTTTATTGTTGAAAGAACACTTTCATCTTTTGTTCTCAAAGGTATAACAAAATAAAGCATCATTTGAAACCTAATTTCACGACAGACACATGAACTGCTGGAGATAGATATTAAAATTGATGAAGAAACCGTGTGACGTACATTGCGCAGTTCTCTCACAGATAATTCAGATTGATTAAGGTATTATCTGCATTAATCTATTTATACTATTTTAACATCGTAAAGTAGCTGTACAAATGACATGACATTTTTAAAAAACTAACCTAGATAGGATTTATGAATCCAAAAACGATGCTTAGTTTTATTCGTGTCTGTTTGTTTGTTTGTTCAGGGTTGACGCAAAAACTACTAAACAGATTCTATTAAAATTTTGGAATCATAATTTCCTATGTCCGGATAAAATTATAGGCATGATACTTTCCTCAGGAGCTGAGCAATAACGTGTCTTTATGACGCAGGTGGAGCCGCGAGCATAAGCGATTATTTTATATTTTTAGTTAGTTTTATCCGTAAAAAAGGTACAGGTTGCATTTTTAAACACTAGACAGACGAATTGATGTGACGGGTCAAAGTAAAAATGAAATACGCTAATATCACTACCACTATTATCTAGCATTTTTTATTCACTATACCTAAGCTTTGCAAAAGTCTTATATAATAGCGTTAACAATTCTTTATTTAGCGTCACACACAAACCGTCGCTTTTCGTCTCAAGAGTACCGAAGCGTAAAATTACTCACACGAAGAACGACGACAAACTTGTAACTATTGCCTCTACAGATAACTACGGATAAGGCTACGTACTTGCAACTTTTTGCAGACCGCGCTTGCATACAAAAAGGGCAATAATAATTACGACATAACAATAAATGTAGTGCATAATCCATAGTGTCGCCTTCGTGGTCGACTCATTAGCTTTGTATTATCTGTGGTTGAGTGCGGGATGGCGCCGCTTTTGTATTGTGTCTGCTTACTAATAAATCCGGTTGTTTTACTTAAATACCGAGATGTTATTTATCGAACATCACAATCAAAGAGCATATAACATGTTATGCACTTACGTTAAATCTGGTATGATAACATTTCTAAGAGATTTTAATAAGTATAATTCTTCCATTTTTTTCCCTATAGACAAATAATTTAATAGCACAAGCTGCATTATGTGCATATCCTTTACGCGAGCATCCAGACGGCGAATATCGATCAGTCTCGTCCAGTTTCAACTCGCTGTTATTAATGTACTTATGGTTTTGCAAAGTGCAACCCCTCAAAGGGTTAAGCATAGTCTAATCTGTAAGCGTGTATGACAACTTGGATAGTTTGTAATGACTTCTAAATAATCGCTTACCTGCTTCTAAAATGATGGAATAAATAGGTGATAGAAGAAAGAGATACCTAAAGAGAACCTATATGGTTGCCGATTTAGTCATTCGAATTCTTGCAGATGGGTGACCACGATATTGAAACAACATTTTAGAAAACAATATACTTTAATTAAAAAATAAATTAAAACCTATGACGCAGAAGTAAATGCGTAACAATACCTAGTTAAGTGGCAGGGCACCAACATGTATTATGTTAATTAATAACAACTTTTTTCGTTAGGTAAAGCACAAAGTTACGCGCTGAAGTGCTGTAAAACCGTTGTCGTGGGTTGAAGCGTGAATCTGCGGATTCGAATTATAAATAACATTTTTAAGAAAAAAATCGGTTCAGTGTTTTTGTCTTATGAGTGGCGAGTCAGGGTGCATCATTTAGTTAATTGAATCCGCAGGGAGGTGCTGCAAGGATTCGATTAACTAAATCGGCACTCTGTATGATAACAATATATCACGAATGAAATATCGCGATACAAAAAGTTGCCAGTTTGTAATCATAAAACAAACAATCTCGCTCTCGGAAGATTCACTACTCGAATTTTTTCTCACAGCTTTGTGCACAAGATATATTACGCCCATTTTGTGCATCCCTCTTGAACTATGACTCTCAATTAAACCCGTCTGTATCATAACGATAAAGTTGCCCTCCTGTTTCTACAGTTATCGGACAAAAAATACACTTTAAACTTTTATAATTGCTAAAGTTTTGGGACAAAGAGCTAGATTTAATTTGGACTTGGCAACTTGGTGGAGACAAGGGACACTTTAATTGGTGTTGATGCGACGACAGGGCCCGCCGTGTTGTGGACGACAGGCTTATTTAGTAGGAATGTCAGGTGGAAGGACAAATAAACTCCAAGTTGGTGTCAAGGCAAATTATTCATTGGTGTTTTATATTGTGCGGCTTTTATATTGTAATTTTGGTATTGAAAGGAATCAAGTATTTAATGTGTTTTCTATGTAAGAGCGTTTCCAAACTTGATTATATCGTGACGAACCTTTTGTATGCCGAAATTGTATTCATAGTGTTTTACCTTTTAGTATTCAGCGAACCGGAGATGTAACGAAATGGTCTACCCCTCAAAGTCAAACTTAAAATAAGTTATTCATGTAGTAGCATTAGCAACACGTGTGAACGTCGTTGACAGAATTGACATGAGTCAACATTCAACATTTGCATTTAGTGCCAAGTTTGCAACGCGGAGTTATTTACATAAGTATCATGTTGGGGTCTGTGAGACAGTATGTAATAATACTATTTTGGGACAACTCACAAAACGCCATCTAATCCCACACAACTGATAAACGTACCTACTTATACATACATATTATTTATTTATTTCTAAATACATACATATTATAGATAAATATTATACCGAGACACAGAATAAATCATCGTGCTCATCACACAAAGTTTTATCCTGGGTAGAGATAGAACCCACGACCTTTGATTTAGCAGTCAGGCTCACTAACTACTAGACCAACATGCCTGTCAGTCACCTACGTAAGTCGTTAAATATTTGCAAATCTTCAAGTAGATTCAGTACCTTACAACAAACCCTTATATGTGATATATTACACAATACAATTAGCCAAACTTTTTTTTAAATTTATTATTTTGTCCCCCATAAATGAAAGTTCAATACATACCTATACATAATTCAGTGTTCTTAATATTTTTCTTATTCTATAAGTTAAAAACTATGTTTTTCATTTTTTTTCAAAATATTAGGCTCAGTAGCTTCGGAGATAAGTTATTAAGAAACAATTAAAATTCCTCCCCCCCCCCTCCCCGAAAGAATTTTCATAGTTAAAAAAATGATATGCTCACAACAAGATCTTTCATTAATTGATATATTTAGATCACAGATATAACTATACATAAGTGTACTAAATTGAAGTCAATCGATCCAGTAGATTCCGAGAAATTGGCTGTGACAGACAGAAACACGAGTGATCCTTTACTTAAATAAGGGTTCCGTTTTTCTTTTTGTGGTACGGAATCATAAAAACAATATAAAACCCACTTCTTAAGCCGCATTATTCGAATGGGGGGAAGAGGGGGAGTACGGACCCCTACATTGTGCGTGGCCCGACTTACGCTTTAGTTTTAAAAATATAAAAAAAACCAGTCAGGCAAAAAAACATAAACATTCCCAAAAAAACACTTCTCATGCTAAGACGAAATAGACAGACAAGCATACTTTATCGATTATCTCATTATTTTAAATTGGTTTTCCATTCGGTTGCAGAAATTGCCGTATCATACGCCTCCCGCTGTAAATGGACTAGTCCATCCCTAAGGGGTCATTGCTAGTATGGGTCACAAAATATATCCTAATATTCCTAATCATGACTTGTAAAAACCGCCCAAGTGCGAGTCGGATTCACGCACGAAGTGTTCTGTACCATTATCTATACAACATTAGACACTATATTATAATATCACACAGTTTGGAAAATAAATGCATTGATAAAACAACCACAAGTTGGGTAAACTCAATGCTTTGCAACAGAATTGCATCAACCTCCCTTCTAGATACGACCATCAAAGTAAAAGTCAAGACAGGCTGCCCTCAAGGAGGCGTCCTATCACCTATACTTTGGTCGCTGGTGGTTGACAACCTGCTGACCGTGCTTAATAAAGCTGGCTTCTACATACAAGGCTACGCCGATGATTTGGTAATAGGCATCATTGGTAAATGCCAGACAACCATCTCCAATCTTATGCGACAAGCCTTCAGTATAATCGAAAATTGGTGTATGACAACCCAACTATCGGTTAATGCGTCCATGACGGTTGTCAATCCTTTCACAAAAAAAGGATACTGGACAACTTAATACCGCCAACATTTTTTGGTGAAAGAGTCAAGTTTTCCAATGAAGTTAAATATCTGGGCATAATACTTGACCAGAAACTTACTTGGAACCCTCAGATTAAATACATAATCAGAAAAGCTAAAATAGCTATGGGTTGCAGACTAGTCGGTACAAAATGGGGCCTAAAACCTAAGGTAACTCTTTGGTTATACACAACCATTGTAAGACTTATGGTGACGTATGCATGCGTCGTATGGCACAGGAAGACCGACCAAGTCGCATGCAAGGAAGCACTTACCAGCCTTCAAAGGATTGCCACTACAATAACAACGGAAGCACTTTCCTCCACTCCTACTGCGGCGCTCGAGGCACTGCTTAACATGAAGCCCCTGCACGTGCAGGTGCAAATAGAGCCAGGTCAGCGATAATGAGGGCAAATAATGCAGGTAGGACAAAATGGAGATGAGTGGCAATGAATACCCTGCACAACAGCACCATAGAAGACAAAATGATGGCAATGCCATCTGCTGTCATGCTATCCGAATATAGCTTTGACAAGCTATTTAAAACCACCATTCCGGACAGATTGGAATGGGAAAAAGGAATACCTAGTAAGTCTAGTTCCAATGATATAATTTGGTTTACAGATGGTTAGAAAAAGGATGGACTTGCAGGGGCCGGATTCTACGGTGAACAACCGAAGGTCAAAAGATCCTGCAACCTCGGTCAACATGCCACCGTTTTCCAAGCAGAGCTCTTTGCGATCCTGGGCTGTGCTCAGGAGAGCCTGCAAAAAGACTATGAGAATAAAACTATATCTATCTTAACTGATAGTCAAGCAGCTATTCTAGCTCTAGGCTCACAAAAGATGGATTCTAAACTCGTAAAAGAGTGTGTCCAAACCCTAAATAAACTCAGTAAAACCAATAAGATAGCGCTAAGTTGGGTACCTGGGCACTGTGGCATCGTAGAAAATGAAGTAGCGGACGAACTAGCCAGAATGGGGGCAGAGGGGAGAGCGTGGGGACCTGAACCCTTTTGCAGCATACCCAAATGCTCCATTACTGACTCGCTCAAAAGATGGGGGCTAAACCGAAGCATCAACCTATGGTCAAAGTCACCAGGTCAAGAGCACTCCAAAGCGCTCTTAGTGGGCTTCAACGCAAGGTTCACTAAAGAGGCGCTTACTATGCGTGAGAACTAAATCAGAATTCTTACCAAAACCCTAACCGGGCACTGCAGACTAAACAAACACATGTACAAGATGCATCTAAACGATACTAATGTTTGCAGGTTCTGCCACAAGGATGAGGAATCACCTGTACACATCTTAAGTGGCTGCGAGGCAATTCACCACACTAGAAGCCAGCACCTCGGAAGGCACTTAATCACACGACGTTAACCACCACCACCACCAAGACATATAGTCGACTTCGTGGTCAGACTAGAACTTGGAGATATCCTTTAAGGAAGAAAGAGGTGTCACAATAGATCTTTTAGGTCGCAGATACAATACAAATATTATAATAGCAAGCAAAAAACGGCAAAAAATCACGTTTGTTGTATGGGAGCCCCACTTAAATTTTTATTTTATTTCGTTTTTACCCGTCTGCAAAGAAAGGTATGTTGTTAATGTTTTTCGCGCGTATCCTAATATTTTAATTTTTATCTCATGTCTTTGAAACCACTACACGGATTTATACAACTAAGATGTTAGATTTGTGTTGACCGCCCAAGCGTTCTTAGATATGGAAATCAAATTAAAAGGCTCATCGTTAGGATTTCAAAAGGGTATAACATGATTATGACTTATTACTAAAAAGTTAGTTAGCAACTTTATTTTTTGTAATTTTCAATTTCGTTAAAAGTTAGTTGTGACTTACTACAACCACTGAAATAGATTAAATAAAAAATATAAGTTGTTTAAAAAATCAAAACTCCGCCTGCTTAAAATAGATGAAAACAAGATTTCTTACGTATATACTATCATGCAGTCAGAGACACTTTACAAAGTTCATAAAAAAATGTAAATTTTAAAAACAAAAATACCGTCTGCATGTCATGTCAAAAAGATGGCAACTCGATAGTTGCCATCTTTTTGAAGCAGACGGTGTTTCTATTTTTAAAATTTATATTTTTTTAGTATTTGTTGTCATAGCGGCAACAGAGATACATCATCTGTGAAACATACATCATTTCAACTACCTAGCTATCACGGTTCATGAGATGCAACCTGGTGACACACAAATGGACAGTGGAGTCTTAATAATAGGGTCCCGTTTTTACCCTTTGTGTACGGAACCCTAAAAAGATGCAACACGAAGAACATTGATTTTAAAGAAAAACCAGTTTATTGATTGGGAAAACTGAGATTCTCTTTGTATCTAAGTATGAAATTAATAATCCTGAAGCAAAATCTTTTGATTGCCAAATATGTTGGTAGGTATATTTAAATACCAGGGAATCTAAAGGATGTTATTATTTATAAATCGTATTAGAATGGTACTACAAAATTATAACGGTGACATTGGCCGTAACGTTGTTTTTTCTGCTTGTAATTATGACAGATTATAATACTAATTAATTTACATACCTACTACACGCTGATTATGAGAAGATGTCACTAGCTTTTATTCGATGAAATATCTAAAAGCGAAATGTATTATAACATCGATATTCTAAACTGCATGTAAAGGCAATAGAATAGACCGTAACATAAAACATTTTTTTTTGTTTCTTTTATTTGGAATACAAATTAAGCAGAGCTTGTACTATGGCAACCAGGCAACTGATAAATATACTTACATATTTCTAAATATATCCATTTAGTAGATAAATTAGACCCAGGCACAGAATAAACCATCGTGCTCATCATACAAAGTTTTATCTTGGGTGGGAATTGAACCCACGACCTCTTGCGTAGCAGTCTGACACACTCCCATCGCGCCACAGAGGCAGTCTAAATATAACTTTTACCATAGCGCGTTATATCTGGGACGTTTTGATGTGTTAATCAATAGAGGCATGCGGGTTGGCAATATCACGTTCGCGTTGATAATATGTCGCGTCTGTATTATGCTAATCAATCAAAATGTTCTCCTCACATATTAAAATGTGTGAGAAGTTGAATTTTTAACTGTCTCGCTGGCGCAGTGAGAGCGCAAGAAGTCGTGATTTCCACACGGGACACCAGACTCGGAACAATAACTATGATTCAAAAATTGTTGTTCCGAGTCTGAGTGTACTTTATGTCTGTGATTTGTGTCTTTGTAAAGTCCTCTGTGATATATTGCTTGTACGATGATAGGTATATGGCCTGAGGAGGAGCTGTCTTTAAAAAGGTTGTTCAATGATTATTAAAAAACCGGCACAGTTTTACAGTTAAATCATTTTTTTGTTATTAGCGTTACCTTTAACCGACTTGCCATATTTTCCCATTTTTGTATTTAACGGGATCTTTGTACCCGAGACCAAGCCCCAGTACAACCAGACAAACAACACAACATACATATATATTTCTAAATAAATACATTAATATCTATAAATATAAAACGAAGTCGATAGTTATAGATACTATTTATAAAACAACAACGGGTGGGCCAATTTTCAAGATCTTTGAGTACCCAGACACAAAATAAACAACCGTGATCATAACATATGTTTATGCTTGATGAGAATCGAACCTACGACGTCTAGCTTAGCATTCAGGCTCCTTTATTCCATTTTAGTAAATAAATTAGCAGATGTTTTAAGAGCATTTAAACTATCCAGTTTCTATTCAATTTTAAAAATGGAATGGAATAAAATGCTCTTAAAACGTCTCTAAACTATAATTATGATTGCAATCGAATTGTACTACAATGTTTAAGATGAAAAAAATATTATAATTATTATTTATTATGAAGAAGAGGTACGACACTAACCTTTAGCTAGACCAACACCCAACAGGGTAGGCGATTTACCACACTATCTTCACACTACTTTATTTCAAAGAGGGGGTCGATATTTATGAACTTTTTAAATAAATTGTGACCTTACACCAAATCCTTACATTTTTTTTCATGTTATACCATGTGTTTACAAAGGTTTTTTCAATTTGTTCATTTGCCCCATGACCCCGTTTTTATATTTCAGACTTCTTATTATTTTTCCTGCAATCTATAGGTTAAGAACTATCTTTTATATTTTTATCAAAATATTAGGCTTTGTAGCTTCGGAGATAAGGAGGGGCAATGGTCTATTTTCAAGGTTTTTCCATAATAATTTAAAAATAAAGGTAATAAAATAAATTAAAAAAATATATTTGACATGCTCACAACAAGCCCTTTCATTTCATATGTTTTACGATACAGTTAGTTTATTAAATTACAGTGAGTTTAAAAAAAAACAAGTTTTCCCCCCAAAAGTGACTCTCAAATTCATTTTTTTTTCATTTAGGTTACGCGTCCGTATTCGGGTTATAGAAATACATACGTGCACTAAATTTGAACTTCATTGGTCCAGTAAATTAGACTTTCATAATTCAGTACATGTATTCCTTGTGAAAAAGGTAAAATGAATGAAAACGAGTTTAAAATTATTAAACGCGGCAGAGGCCGTATTCTAATATGTGATGACATACGACGATGTCGATCATTATTAATAATAGCATATAAGAAATCGTTTCTGATAGTGACACAGCGCCTGCGGTGTACAAAAATACAGTATCGGTCTTAAAAGATGGAAAAAATAAAGTCTTTTATTTATCGACAAAGGAACAAAGAAAACCAAGTAAACAAAACATGTTACATGAAAGACAGTGCTCTTGCAGAGGAAGTGCCATCAAAGTATTCTGATTTTCTATTGGCAGATTTTAAAGACGATATACGCGTTTTAGTATTTTGTTCAAAAGAGGACAGGGAGCAGTTGCGTAAATCATTTTTTTTTTCTTGGCGATGGCACCTTCAAAATATGCATACCTATTCAAGGGAGGAGTGTACACCATACACGCAGACTTAAATAGTTCAGAAAGTAATATTGTGTTAATGCCATTCATTTATGTTCTCTTGAGTGATCGTACCTAAAAATATTTCGTATTATAAAATCTCAAATTCCTGAATGAGAACCAACTTTGCTTATCGCCGATTTTAAAGAAGCAGTTAATCAGGCATTTAATAAGTTATTCCCAAGTTCAGAACAACAGGGTTGTTACTACCACTTTACTAATATATTGTG
Source organism: Herminia tarsipennalis (assembly GCA_945859575.2). Classification (NCBI taxonomy): domain Eukaryota; kingdom Metazoa; phylum Arthropoda; class Insecta; order Lepidoptera; family Erebidae; genus Herminia; species Herminia tarsipennalis. The sequence continues at coordinate 21,111,984 of OX243834.2, read as the reverse complement.
GAGAAAAGTCAAAAGTTTAAAGTTAAGTTGTAATCGTAAAAATAGAATAATTCTATTTTTACGTTTACAACTTATATAGTGTGGGACTATTTTGTATTTTACCCTTGCTGCCTAAGAATTATATTATGGACGGATTTAATTACATTGTTTCACAAATTGATGATTTTGAGGATAAATCAGATTTAGAAAAGTTCATACAGTACATGGTCTTTTGGATGAAACGTAAAGATTCGTAGAATGTATTCGGGAGGCGCCACCGAACTACGAATTTTGCAGAAGGTTGTCATCGTGCGATCAACGGCATGTATAAAACGAGACCAGCAACAATTGTTCATTTTCTTTATATTTAAAACAAGACGCAGCTTTTTCAGCTAAAAAAATAACAAACAATAGGCCAAAAAATCAAATCGAAAACGACGCATTCATTCGTCATGTACAAATGCAGTTACTGCACGGAGAAATTAATGTGGCCACCTTTGGGAAAAATTACGTGTAAATTAAATAAAAAATAATAAGTGAAACAAGGTGTAAAAGCTAGTCTTATTTTCAACTGAACAAACAAGAAAAAAAGTGTCACTAGTCCAGTTAACTGAACTGGTTAACTGAACTAGTGGGAACAGAGGAGGCCAACGACATAGCCCATACTTGGATTCCACATTTTGCAATAGACCACTTGGGAGTCTGTCTACGACTGTAAATATATACCTAGTGTAGTAGTAAAGTGTCCTCGAGATATGTGTCTCATCGCACCTTAGATTCTCACGGCCTCTACGTATTGGATCCAGGTCTCCGTGTAAGCTTTCCAAAAGTCCGTCGATCTTCCTCATAATGAGACAGATAGCCATGAATGGGTAAATCATAATAATTTATTTGTTTACATGTTTTTGTAACTAGGAGTTTTTAAAGGTAATTAACAAATTTAACTTACACGATGTACCACGCAAAAGACATGATTAACGTGATTAGATTTTCTTTAACCTCGGAACTTGATTTTAGTCACAGAACCTTTGTTATAACTTGTTTAACCTTAAAGTAAAATCTGTATCAGAGTAACTATTATTTTTTATTTATCTCTCCTTCAAGCAGTAGAATCATTTCTATTAAGGCTAACGCTACAATAGAAATTTAATTTTCTCGTTATTTTCGTACACTTTCAACTATTTCTATTTAGGTTAATTAACCACAAACGTTTCAAAATAATGAATAAGTCTTGTAAGTATTTGAATTTGTACTACCATCATTTTGGTTGCGACCCGTGGACGTTTTTGTAATAACAGTAGGCTAGAAAGCTAACAGATTACCCGTGAAAATGTAATATCTAGTGTCCACAAAAAATCGCCACAGATTCCAAATACATTAGGTACCTTTAAAAATATTGAGGGCATGTGATAATAATTTATAAAATATAACGTCACGGATTTTCATTACACAAAGTTAAGAATTATCCCAATTGAAAATCGCATTCAAATCCAATTATTATTTTAGGCCTTATAATGTCACAGTAAACTATCACAATCAGTTTCTTAAAACAATCATGGAAGACACTTGTAGGTATATATTATATGCTACAAGCCCGAGATTTGGGCGCATTGAATATAGGAGCGTCTATAACTATCTTATACACACACATATAGGAACTTTACTGAACTCTATAGCCAACATATACCTCATACATCTATTATTATCGTATGCAGATCTACGTTAATTTATGTATTGGCCGAAGGGCAACTCTCTAGGTTCTGAGGCCACTCGTCATGTTCTTCGCTCGCTCGGAGGTCACTAGCCCCGCCCTGACGCTCAGAAGTTCTGGGCGCGCTCCCTTGCTGGTGCAAAGGTTCTTAGTGCGCTCAAACCTACTTAGTGAGCCCAACCTCAGAAATGCTGAAACTCTGAGCAAGTTTCGGGGTTTCCGAATTTGGGCCCTCCCGCTAGCAAAGCACGAAAATTACGCTCCATTGTCCGTTAATTATATGCATAAGATTGAGAACTTTTTTTTTTTATTTAGTTAAAATCACCGTATTTCTTGAAAGTTTACTAACAAAGTGATTTATATAATAGTTAATAAACTTTTTGCTCAAGCTTTGAGGAGTCCGTGACTCAATGACGACCGGGCAGATCGAAATATCTGCGAGGTTAAGCAACATTGCCACTGTCGGACCATAGATGGGTGACTGTTTTCGATTTGCCGACGACATCGTCATAGTAGCGGAGTCGCTGGAGCAGTTTAACGAAATGCTGCACGGCTTAAATTGATGGTATTGGTCTCGGCATGAATTTGGTAAAAAACAATATCATGCCAAATGAACATGTCATGCTGAGACCAATTTATATCGAAGGGTCGATGCTCGAAGTTATTTAAGAATAAATCTACCTAGGGCAGGTTATTCAACTTGGTAGCAACAACATCGAGAAAGAAGTCGACAGGAGGATCCGATTTGGTTGGGCAGCGTTTAACAAACTTCGTCGAGTCTCCTTATCGCCTCTACCGCAATACATAAAGACCAACCAGTGCGTCCTACCTGTTATGACCTACGGTGCCGCGACGTGGACACTTGCGGTTGGGATAGTCCACAAATTCAAAGTCGCCCAGCAGGCTATGGAGCGAGCTATGCTTGCGGTCTCTTTGAAGGATAAAATTCGCAACGAGGTCATCCGACATAGCACGCAGGTTAAGCACGCTGAATTGGCAATGGGCTGGCCACATTTGCTTAAGGACCGATGGCCGATGGAGCAAACGTGTCCTACAGTGGAGACCGTGACTTGGTAAACGTAAAGTAGGACGACCCCCAGCCAGATGGACTCACGACTTAAAGAAAGTCGCTGGAATTAATTGGTTGCGGAAGGCGGAGGACCGGATGTTGTGGCGTAAGTTAGGAGCAGCAATGTTCAGCAGTGGACCGATACAGATTGATTGATACACTCGTCCGTGCCTCGGAGAGCACGATAAGCCATCGGTCCTGCGCCGAACATTTCTCTACGTTCGTGTCGTATTTCCGTCCCATCGGGCTATGAGAGTAAGGGAAAGATAATCTGAATAGTAATTATTACTATTGAGTTTAAAATACTATAACGGTGTAAACTGATAACGATAAGGTAAGTATATTCTAATAAGGGATTATAATATTAATCACGCCTATTTAGTCTCATTATAAACATCTTATACCTAAGTATCGTATTAGGGAATCTTATAGCTAAATATAATGCCGAGATATTGAATTAAATGTTCTTGAGAGTAAATGTTTTAAGTAACTGTTTCTCTTGTAGCTGTTTTATATGTCAGTCTTTTAGCGCACTGAGATAAAAATTAATGCTCTTGAGTATGTTATAGCTTGTCAAATACTATTAAAAGTATAAGCTCTACTGCATCCATATCAGAACGTTATTAGTAATTTCTTTAAAGAATTACTTTGTTTGATGGGGCAGATACACACGTCAAACTTGGTCACCCCTCAAATTTTCATGTAATCTGTAGTCTAGTAAAAGAAGTGCAATTTTCGCCAGTAACACAATTGAAATTAACAAATAATTGTATAATAATAATATCTCAGGACAACTGACACGACGCCATCTGGTCTTAAACTAGGCAAAGCCTATACTATAGCATGGTTGCTATTATACACATAATTAAAAATTCCTAAATGGATAAATTACATTCAGACACAGAATAAACCATCATACTCATTATTCTCGGGGGAATGAACCCACGACCTGTGGCAGCAGTTAGGGCCACTAACCACTAGACCAACATGCCAGTCATTAGCACTTAAAAGGATACATATCAACCCATATGATGGCCCACTGCTGGGCACGGGTCTCCCCAGTAGAACCTACTTGTATGTAGATCCTGGGGGTAATTGCCATAATCGCCACGCTTGGCGAGCGGGTTGGCGATCGCAGTAAGGCTTTAAGTACGCAGAGGACGCTGCTGCCCGTCCTCCGGGGTGAAATCCCTTAGTCGCCTTGACGACACCCACGGGTAGAGATGGGGTGGCACTATTCTTAAGCCGGCTTAAAAGGATACTTCATATTAAATCGGTAATTTATTGATTCTACAAGGCTTTTATATTTAAAGCATGGCGATAACACGCTCCCAAAATGCGTTTTTAGTACGCCAAATCGGTGACCGCTCATAAACTACAGTTTCGATGTAGTTTCAATACAAAAAAGTCATAATGACAAGAAACAAATTGTCACCTGCAAAACAAATATAACAAGCAAAAGCAGATGCACCTTCGATTTCAATTACCTCGAATAGTCGAGCTATTCGGAAAATTTATCTACTGCTTCAAACTGTTCAAATCTTTATTGGTTTCAGAAATATTCGGGCACCAAATTATTACAGATCGTACAATGTTTCCAATACCTAAAACATTAATATCGCATCTGATACAAAGTACGTAAATTATTTTGTTCTTTAATGTCTTCTAAAACCAACAGACATTAAAGTAATTGCTGTCCCATTTGAAATTTAAACTAACGGAAAGCTACATAACTCTGTATTGAAACAGCTAATGTATGGCAGTAACGTAAAAAGTAACAGCCGAGGTGGCCCATAATGCCGTGACGTCCAGTGTGTCAATAAAACTGGATCACTGGCTGAGAACCTGGCGAATCCAATAATAAATTCTTATTTTACACTATATGTGAGGTCCAAGTACAGTTTTAAGACCATTGAAGCTCAATGTCCAATGATCTCTTGATTAGAGTGATTAGAGTGAGAACAACCCGCCTTAGGATGAACGTTATTCCACCACTATACAGAAGATCACAGTGAAGCGTGAAGAGCAATGGTTTTGTTGTTTATGGTCTTGTAGTAGTGAGTTGAGTTGTGAGTTCTTTGTGACCCTGTAGTAATAACATTGACGTATAGACCAGGACTGCGCCATAACTTTACAAAAGGTCGCACGAGATTTTTCTCTCTTTCACGCTCAGCAGTCAATATTCATTTTTTAATTGAAAGGGATGACGCTGTCCTGGTCTATACGTCAATGAGTAAAAACTAATTAATCAACAAGCATTTAATCGAAAACTAATCGTACTTTGTAAACTTGTGAGTGATACGGAAGTCTTCTGTTAACAATATTTTTGTGATGAAAGGCGCACTATGGCGGCTTTTATGGTGGGATATTTATGATGCCGTTACGTAAAGAATATTCTATCGACACCTCAGTATTTTGATTAGTTTATTAGTTAGCTTTGTCCATCAGTAGCCAGAGAAGGGAAACTTCCTAAAAATTGGATATTATCCACTTTCTGTCAATTCACATAGGTAATATAAGTTTACAAGCACGGGTACAGAGTCGACTGCCACATCAGTAAAGTTTATGAAGTTTAATGATTACAGACGAGTTACACCGCTGACCATTTTTTACTTAAGCCCCACCTGAAAGGTTTTGAATAGGGAAATAAAGTGCTATACCGCGAGCCACTGGCCCACGGGTCAGCGGATATTGAAATAAGGTAACCCATTTGTGGCGCATTCCTCTCGTTTTCTATATTTATGCGATGTGTCCTCCGCCCCGTTAAGAATAACATACAAAGGAAATTTCGATTTAGATATCTTTGATACGTCGAATTATGTACATATTGTATAGGCTTGTTTTTTTATTAAACAGAGGTGGTAAAGAAGTTTAGGGACTGTCTGGTTTATATTTTTCCTTTTCAATGATTTCCGAATATACCTGTATAATTTAAACAGTGGTGGACACACAATTAGAAACACCGTTTTGGTTTTAGTTTTTCTTTTTAGTACAAATTAACTATAGAATTGTGATATAACATGTCGTAGAGGGCTAATGCCTTTTTAGGGTTCCGTAGTCAAAATGGCAAAAACGGAACCCTTATAGTTTCGTCATGTCCGTCTGTCTGTCTGTCTGTCCGTTCGTATAGCACAGACATTTTACCCAAAGAATACTAAATGAATCTTGATGAAATTTAGGGAAAGGTGTGTTGTAGTAGCCGCAACTTCGTTCGATAGCTAAATAATAATAATAAATATTTTTGGAGTGCCCCCCGCACTCCATACAGATAGATACAGAACCTGAAAATATCAACGTGTGGCACATCATTCGACAGGTCTTTCAAAATCATTTTCAGGTTACTAATAAACTTTTTTGATTTAGTGAATATTTTTTGGAAATAATCACGAAAGTTGCATAAATTATGCCGCTCCTCCCCCCATTAACTTTCGAACCGTGCAAGCAAAAAATATGGAGAAAACCCCAAAGATAGCGCCTAATAAATACTTTAAACTAAAATTATTACGGATAAGATCGGATATACCGTCATTGAGTTATTGCCAAAAAACTGCGTTTCTCAACAGAACGGCATAACTGCCATTAACATACGCTCTCTGCTGATGCAATTGTTCAAGGCTGCGGAACCCTACACTGAGCATGGCCCGACATGCTCTTGCTCGGTTTTTTTTAAAAAATGCCTGTGATATACGGACAGACAAACAGACGGACGGACATGTCGAAACTATAAGGGTTTCGTTTTTGCCATTCTGGCTACGGAACCCTAAAAAATAGTCAATCAGTTGGCACCAACGACTGCAGCACTGAGTTCACTTAATAAAATACATTACTCACATATACTTACATTAAGTTAAACAGTTTTCTCTCACTCGTTATTAATGGCGTGTGGTCGAAAGGCAAGTTCAGAGCGACCCAGTTACACGTTACACTAACCGTATATTAAACTTGTGTAACAGGGTTTTGTTCAGGTAAATTCATTTCGTTTATTCAAATGAAATACTTTTTAGGACCCACATATGAAATCAACATCCCTATATAAAGGACATATTGCGAAAATCGAAGATGCCGCTCCACATGTTTGTTGTATTTTCACAACGCAATGGGTTTCTCGTCTTCTTACAAGGTAATGGTAATGGCTCAAAACCACTGACCTCTAAAGTACTAGTACTCTAGATTGGATATTAAGTACAAAGTAACAACAAGAAAAATAAGGGTTGCACTCCGGGAGTGCCAGCAGAAGTGAAAACTTGAACATTAACGTTGTGCATTTTTTAATATTTTGAAATGGTTAGGAAATATATTTATTTTTTTAATCATTATATAAGTACTATAAATTAAATGGTTAAATACAATACTCATCTATTGTGCTATCGTATACAAACATGACAATTTAAAAAATGACTGACAGTGACATAACAATTAAAAAGTTACTCGAACTCGAACTGGGGTCTTCTGGTTTCTGGACCGCCTGACTTCCCGCCTGAGCTATAATAACATTGTAGATGGTGGCGGAATTTACCTCCGTATTCTAAAAATATTGTAGCAGTATTCATTGCTCTCCCTCCGTCTTACAAATTTTAGATCAGGGTCACGTGATCTACGAATTTTCGATCAGGGTCGCGTGATCTACGAATTTTAGATCAGGGTCACGTGATCTACGAATTTTAGATCAGGGTCGCGTGATCTACGAATTATCGATCAGGGTCACGTGATCTACGAATTTTAGATCAGGGTCACGTGATCTACGAATTTTCGATCAGGGTCGCGTATTCTACGAATTTTCGATCAGGGTCACGTGATCTACGTATTTTCGATCAGGGTCACGTGATCTACGAATTTTCGATCAGGGTCGCGTGATCTACGAATTTTCGATCAGGGTCACGTGATCTACGAATTTTAGATCAGGGTCACGTGATCTACGAATTTTCGATCAGGGTCACGTGATCTACGAATTTTCGATCAGGGTCACGTGATCTACGAATTTTCGCTCAGGGTCGCGTGATCTACGAATTTTCGATCAGGGTCGCGTGATCTACGAATTTTCGAACAGCGTCACGTGATCCTGACGCGAGTTCAACATTTTATGAAAACACAGTGCAATGCAGTAAAGTATACAACATAAAAAGATACTAATCACCAGTTACGGGTTTTTGCAATATAACAAATGAGCTAGTCATAGAAGTTATACTATGTTAAGATGAAAAAAAATATTAAACAATTTTAAAAAGACCAGACTTAAGTAAAATAACAAAAAAAAAAAGAAACTACTTTGCAATTTGAGAGCCGAACCGTGATTGTGTTAAATATAGAGGTCAGTGCATCATAACATAGAGAGTACAATAGTAAAGCGTCATACTTCTACATTACACAACGGTCGTGGGTTCGGCTCATTCATGATTAATATTTGTGTGACGAGCATGATTGTTTATTATGTGTATGCGTATAACTTAGCTTACCCGCACAACTTCGTTTGCGTCAATTCTCCCCGTTTTTGCAACATTTTTCTGCTTCGCTCCTGTTGGCCATAGCGTGATGTTATATAACCTTCCTCGATGAATGGGCTATACAACACTAAAACATAACACAAACAAACAAACTTTTCAGCTTTATAATATTAGTATAGATATGTTTGTTGCCATAGCGCAGGCCCTGCCTAATTTGGGATCAGACGGCCGTGTGTGAGCTGTCTCAAATCGGTGACGACGAAAAGGTTACTGTCTTACTGGGTGAATTGTTTATTTGTTTGGTATTAAAAAAAAAAATTTTATTTTTTCAACCTTCCAATGACCTAGTTTAAATTTGCAACTGTGTGGAGTTGATTTTGTTTCATTTAATTAATTGCACGGTTTTAATTACTGCCGGAGGCGTGGTGTGTATCTGATTTTTGCTGTTAACGTAGCTAAAATAGGTATAGTCATGTAGATTATGTACAACATGTAACATAGCGCAAGTACCACGGTGCCATGTTCGATCGCAGTATTATGACATAGTTATAACGTTCAATTTTTGTTAAATTTTATTAGCGAACGGTGTATAGCTTAAGTGCTATACCATCCCTGGTGCATCTGATTTCACTTGGATATGGTCGCGGGTACATGGCGTGGCTTTCGTTCGACATTTACATTTTGGAATACCTAGAGTAGATCGGTCGAATCAAAAGCACATCTCCGCTTGTCGCTATTTATAGTCAGTACCTGGATGATAGTATACAGTATTTTGTGTTTAAACGATGTTTTCCAATACTGAAACCTAGCTAGATCGATTTATCGCCCCCGAAACTCCCTGCATACAAAATTTCATGAAAATTGTTGGAGCCGTTGTGAGATTCAGATTATATACTTAAAATCTGAATTATTAATTGAAAGGTTTTAGAATGTATGAAAGGTGTTAGCGTTATAAAACGGCTATTACACTACCCTGAATCAGGGCCCTAAATCGAGGTGTCCTTGAAAATTTGTTAGAGAATTAGGACCCTAACTCTTATTACACCGCTCTTTTTAAGGATTTAGGGTCCCTGATTCAGTGTAGTGTAATAAGCGCATTAAAGTGAGTTTTGTAGTAGTTAGCACGTAATCAAAGTGATTATAACTATATCGGACTTTAGTTTGCTCGATATACAAGTATTTAATAATCGTACGATTGGTTCATATTCAGATTTAAAAATCGGTTGTTTACAAATATTGATAATATTTTCCTTAACTTTAATATGCGTCATACAGTTGTTCGCTATTTCAAGTTTTAATATTTTAACATAAATATTTTACTGCATCTTTACTTAATGAATATGTTATTTAAATAATAATAATAATAATAATTTAATAATTCTTTATTTATCATAATAAACATTGTAGTATGTCAACAATCATATTATTACAGTATTAGGGTGTACCAAGACTACAATAACATGTTGGGTGAGGTGCTGTATTCCTAGCTAGGTTATATAAGTAAATGGATCCCGACGTGAGAGGCTGGCGTAATAAATTGTAAAATTCTAGTTTTTCTAGTAGAACCGCGCTTCACCTGATTTCTTGGATTCATTCAGCGTGCTTTGAGTTCACGGAACAGAAAAAACAAGTTTGAGTTCTATTTTATAGTAGAAAGCACTACCGTTTTTATAAATATTATCAGTGCGTTATTCAGATAGTATCAGTACGTTATCCATATTGATCTCTTTGTTGTTATTTTAATGATATAATATTTAATAAACCTTTAAATGAATTTTAGACAAAGGTGTAATGAAAAAACAAATTATTCTTAGTCGCAGATTGCACTATAGCAATGAAAGTTGAATATTTGAGCGCAATAAGCAAGAAGGAAGAAATAAACAACGGCACTCGTAGTAAACTATGATTAATGACCGTCTGTGATACACCGTTCTTTTGTATTTGTTGTGTATTGTATGAGAATTTAATGTTAGCGCAATTAACAAAGCTTGCTGCCGTAGTCACAGTCGTTAAATGCTTACTTAAATCATTCTTTTTTTAAATGTTGTCATGGAAAATGATAATTATATGACTCAGAGTGCAGCAGTAATATATGAACAGTTATGTAAAAATATTGTTAGTTATTGTTGATAGGTCGTAATTCTGCATTTTATAGGCTTTCTGTCACGAATTGATAGTGATGGTTGATTTTTATTTTTTTATTTTATTTTATTTATTTGGGAAAACAAATAATTGTACAATACATTTTACTTCTTACTAACTAATAACATGGTAATTGCACAATTCACAACTTTTCCACAGTTTACTATAGAGATAAAGTGAAGATTATGTTACATTAGCTGTCTCGCGCAACTTTGTCTTTACAACATTTTTCATTGCTGCTCCGCTCCTTATGGTCGTAGCGTGATGTTATAAAGCCTATAACCTTCCTCGATAAGCGGGCTATCCCACAGTGAGAGTTTTTTTCTATTCGGATCAGTAGTCCTTGAGATTACCGCGTTCAAACAAACAAACTCTTCAGATTTATAATATTAGTTTAGATTATGGTCTTAGGTATTAAGTTACTAATATTAACTTTAACACTCAGTAAGCTTTTAGGTTGTCGTTTATCGCTCTTTTAAATCTATTTTTTGTGAACATAAAAATATCAACATTAAGGAAATGTTCATTAAAATCTTAACCAACCTACGGAAAGGCGCCCGCTCATCCGCATTTGTGCGATATTATTGATAAGTTCTGGACAGTCGAACTTGTTATGTACTAGTCGATGAAGCATTAAAGCATGTAGAAAAAAAGCGCCTAGATAGCAAGGTTAACTGTTTAAATTTGGTTAGCAACTCCTCATAAGTTGCGCAGCTTATAATAATATTACGTCTGTACTGTAGAGCCCTGAAATATTTGCGTTGCAGTTTTTCAATTACATTAATATATTTACAATTGTTCCCAAATCACACAAGCGTATTTAACCTGCGGTTGCACTATAGACTCAAAAAGGTGTTAGATTATACATTTGGTAGGCTGTGTAGATATTTTTTTTCTATGTGTAGATTTCAATGTAATTTCCAATCTAATATAATACCCTTTATTACTTCATTATCTTATTTATTTTTTGTAAAGTTAATAAACTTACATTTGGGAATGCTTAGTGCAAGTTTATTTGTGTAGCAATAGACAGATAATATATCTAGATTGACTGCCTCTGTGGCGCGGTGGGAGTGTTTAAAATATAAATACATTTAAAAATCGGGTACAGGGACCAAGCTACCGGTGTTTCCTTTCTCTGGGGCTGTCCAGAAGTACTGCCTTCTGCATTGAACCCTTGATCCAACCGCCTAACGCGAGCCTCTCAAGGTGTTGGTCGAGGCTTTTGGCAATCAAACCATAAACGGAGATGACTATAGGTACAATGATCACCGAATCAACATCCCACATATCGACAATCTCGTGCGCCAGATCCAGATATTTATTTTGTTTATCTTTTTCGGCTTTCACGAGATTTTCGTCATGGGGGATAGTAATGTTGACGATCATTGCCCGACGCTCTGATCGGTCTATCAACACAATATCAAGCTTGTTGGCAACAACAGTCGTGAGTGTGATGATAGAGCGATCCCAGTACAATGTGATATAACTATTCTCGAGAACTGGCTCAGCTATGTACCTATAGTACGGTATTTCAGCGTCTACAAAGTGGTATTTCAGAACAAGTTGCTGGTGGATTATCCTGGCCACTTGATTGTGTCTGTGCAAATACTCGCCGTTAGCAAAACGTAAACAGCCGGAAACGATATGTCTGAGGGACTCACCGGATCGGTGACAGGCACGACAGATGTCAACAGTGCCATCCTTTAGGATATATTTCCGGTAGTTATTCGTCATGATATCTTCATCAGCAATTGCACAGACAAAACCCTTGGTTTCTTCGAAGGTTCCGTCGGGCCCATGAAGAGTCCAAAATAAGGTTATTTTGGACTCTTCATGGGCCCGACGGAACCTTAGGGTCAGGGTAGGTACCCTGAAGCTCCTTGCTCTGCCATACCTCCCTGCGTTCGCTAACACCAAGCACTATAGGCCTGCGCTAGTTCTCTTTAGCTAAGGAGGGCGGGGTTAGCCTGGTATCCACCGCGACGACATCCCGATGCATACCCACGTCCATATGCAGGAAATATTTCTCGAGATTATATATCTCGCGGTTATGAAGGGACTTGACGTTCAACAAACCCCGGCCCCCACACTTCCGCGGGATAATTATACAATTTCATCACAGATGAACGTGGGTGATGCATTGGGTATGAGGTCGTCAGTGTGCGGACTTTTTGATCCAAGGCGTCTAATTTAGTCTGAATCCACTTGAGTATGCCGAAGGAATACATAAGAAGTGGCATGACCCAACAGTTGCAAGCCCGGATCTTGTTGCCACCTCACAAAAGGCTATTAAGCCTTTTTTTCAGGGGACCGACGAAACGTTCTTGCAGCAGCTGTTTTATGTCAACCTCATTTATGCACAGCGCCTGCAACATACCGTAGATCGTGATTAGAGGTGAATGGAATCCGAGAGTTGAGTCTCTTCGGATTCCATTACCCGTCCTCGCTTTATGTGAAGGACTGCACATTTGTCCACACCAAACTCCATTCTAATAGAATTACTAAAGGTTTCAGTTTTTTTAGTAACTTTTAGTAACGCTATTAGCCGTGAGCTGGTGGGGGCAAAGAGCTTCAAGTCATCCATATAAAGCAAGTGGGATATGACTTGACCACCACGTCGCAACCTGCAACCTAGCCATGAACTCTCTAGTAAGGTACTGAGTGGGTTCAGTGCTAGGCAGAACCAAAGGGGACTCCTGAAATATACCCCGCTTAATCCTTATAGGTACGCCACTTCCTTGGATCACCCTGGATAGGTAAGAACTGTATTCCATTGCCCCATACACGACTTCAAGAAGGTGCATAAGTTGTATTAACTTTATACAACTCCAGTACCCTCAGAAGCCATGTATGTGGCACGGAGTCATACGCCTTCTTATAATCTATCCAACATGCCGATAGATCCTTTCGGTTGCGGCGAACCTGCTGGCTAATAGTCATATCAATGAGGAGAAGCTCCTTAGTACACCGGGCCCCACTTCCACGTCCATTCTGAGGGGTACACATGATGAACTTTGTGTGTGAAAGGAATGTGTTTATTTATTTTATTTTCTATCTTTCAAAAATGAAATTATTGTATTTGTAAAGATCATTAAGTTGAGGACGACGAAGATTTGATGATAATGATTAATGATGATGATTATGATTGTATTGTCAAGTTCGCATGGGTCAAAGTTTTTGTCGCTCAGATCTTAAGAATAGTATCTTCTTCGGCGCTGAGGGAAGTGCAGCCTCTTTGCTCTTACGTAACAAATCGTCTATTTCCGGACCGGTTTACAACACACCCTTAGGGTGTCGAAACAAGTGCCACGGGATGTAAGGGTGGGCTAACCTTTATTGATATCCAGGAAAAAAGCATTTACCTAAAGAATGCAACCCGATTGAAATATTAAATGCTACGTTGACAAAGACGTGAATCTCAGGTAGTCTTTAATAACAATAAATAAGCAATTTCTTTCATTTGACTTTACGATTTTCACCAGATATATTAGAATTAACCCCACACATACGCACACACATTCTGACATATTTATGGCTAGTTCCAGCTCTTTTATACAACTTTGAGGATATTTAAGCCAACTACGATAGCAAGTCACGTCTCAGTGATAAGTGGCAGTATGAGAATTTCTGCGCTCTAAAGTTTAACTGAAATATTTTTTGTGATTTAAAATATTGAAAATATCGTTTTCCAATATAGTGCAGAGTTATCGTGTATAGTGATTGTATTTTAACGTATACAAAAATAATGCAATAATTAGGTTACCATAATGCTGTAAATAAGTAATAAATTTATTAGCGCTCGATACAGCTCTGTGCTTAATACTAAAACATAAGTAAGTTTTTATTTTTTAGGCGCATTATTGACAATTTACTGTCGTGATTCAACTACACAGTTGAATCAAGTCACTAATTCTTAACCTTATAAGAATATTAATGGATTTTTAGCTTAGGAAAAGTATGTACTTAAAATTTTTTTTCAGACATAATTTACTTGTTGTAATATTGTATGAAATATCATAATTTAGATTGTGGCAATGCTCAGTGTGATCCCAAGATATAATTATTATTACTTACCTAGCAAGATCGTGGTTATTTTCGTCTTGAATTATGTATACCTACCACCTGTCGTGCAACTCAAAAGTTTAATAAAAAAAGGGGTATCAAGTTTGAGTACTTCCTTTTTATCCAATTATGCCATTATGTTTCAAACATTAGCAATTCTCAGAAGCGGGAATAACCCTGTACTTATAACTATAATGTACACTTTGGTAGGAACACATCGGCATTTACTATAGCAGCGAACACTAGCAATAAAGTGAGATCAGAGACGTCTGTTTGCTCTGAGTCTGCTTACATAAGCTCATGCAGATGTTATACCAGATCAATGGATGCCTTGTGCGAAGCGACGCTGATAGTTAATTGATTATTCTAGTAAGACATTATTTTATAAGGCTCAAATCTTTCGTATGTCATCGATTCATTTTTATACAAATTTATTAAGACTTTGTGGGAAATGGTTTTATTTGGACAGAAATATTATTATTATTATTTTATTATTATAAGCCCTCCTATAGTAGATATAATTATTATAAATTATATGTATAAAATTAGCACGCAAAGGTTCATGCACTTAACACTACAAAATATAAATGATTCTATTAATATTAACATACATTATTCTAAGTACATATCTATTATTAATATTTAACTAATTATGTTATACTAAAATGAAATTAATATATAATCAATAATTTGGACAGAAATAGATTGTAATATTTTTTGAAGTGAAAACTTCTTGAGATGGGTAAACAAAATTAAAGTTGCGTCAGGACATGTAACCTAATCGAAAATTTGTTAGCAAAATTTGCATGCAATGAAAAACTGCTTTAACATCATTAAATTACGAAGGTAATTTTACCACTATCTACAAAGTTATTATAGCTCAGGTGGATTTTTTTTCCCTTTTAGGATTTCGTAGCCAAAATGACAAACAGGGGTTCCGTTCTGAACAGCTGTTCAAATGAGTAGTAACAAAATTTTGGTATTAATTCAATTGAAAAATATAATTAAGTAGTTATAACGTTGTGAGTATGAAACAAAAACAACAGAAAACCCACATCTTAAGCCACATTTTTCGGATTGAGAGACTGCGGAACCCTACATTGTGCCTGGATCGACATGCACTTGCCCGGTTTTTTATTTTCATTTTCGATTTTGGGTTTTTTTATTTATTATTTCATATTTTATATTATTATGTTAAATTTGAATAATATTTTTCGATCTTACTAAGATCGAAAAATATTATTCAAATTTCATTAGTATGTAATTATAATCTTCAAGTTTTGACTTCTGTCGGCACTCCCGGAGTGCAACCAGTATAAAGAGTAAAATTCGAACCCGCGACCTCACGATTGCGAAACCGATGTCTTAGCCATTAGACTACCGCCGGTATTTACTGCTTAATCTTTAGAAAACAACTTAAAAATTTAGTGTAATAAATAAGGCGACGATCTTGAGTACTATAAAACAAGACCGGCTAGCTATCTTCGAGTGAATTCACATTAGACCGGAGCGACAGCTTTACCGACTAGATTTTTATTCATTAGACAACATCATTAAAATTGTTGGGCCGATTTGAACATAAGGCTTAACAATAAAATGATCTTGCATTATGAAATGTTTTTCTAGACTGTTTAATTAATCGAATTGTGTAGTTCACCCAATCTAGAAAATGTTAATAATTATGCCTAAACCACATTTTTTGTTATCCTGGAAAAACTGTCGGGTCGCTCTGCCCAATGGCAGCCCACTCTATCTGTCTCTGTTGGAAGGTATATATCTCTTTAGACATTTGTTTGGACTGCCAAAGAAAAACATGGAACCAAAACCATTTTAACCATATTCTTGTTCTTTTTACATACTTTCCATAACATCTCTTTTCATTCGTCGTTTATACAAACTGCATAACTTGATTACAGTCAGCGGAGCTCAAACTCTGCACCGCGTCGGCACTCAGGTTCATTTCCAGAGTGCACGTTAAAAATGTACCCAGATTGTTCATTCGCAAACACTCAATGTACCAGCGTATTTTACTGTAATGCGCAAATGGATTGTAATTTCTGTAGTATACGAGTGTTTGCACGTTTAATCTTTAAAAATATTTGCAAAATTAAGATCCCTCGCTGAATGTTTATTTTCTCAACGGATAGTATAACCAGACATCAGATTTGAAGCAATTTTTGTACATTGACTTCAAACGTGTTTTGTGTATATAGCGATTTTGTGGTATGTTTACAAAATCTGGAATTGTCATGGAAATGTGCACGATAAATGTAAAAACTAGAAATAAATCCGCATGTAATGACGGAGCATCATTTGAGAACGACTCGATCGATATGGCTTATATTCTTTTTGTTTTGTACGTAATAATTGTCAAGTAAAATGTGTACGAAAGAAAGTTTTTGGCAAGCCATAGGAAAATTCAGAAATGTGGTCGGTGTTTTGGATGAAAAAGGCTCAATAAAAAAATATATGTGAAGTTAAGTATGACACAGCTCCTTGCCATTAATGAATTGGTTTTGTGTGAAGCCTGAGCGAATGAATTTTCTTCATTACTACAAAAACAACTTTCCAATTAAGAAAACCTCATTCAAGTAAGTCGCCCGCCACCATGTTACACCGTGTTCAACAACCTCCTTATAACATCCGTTTGTTTGCCTCGGGGGTTAAAAACGAATGGTAGTATTGAACGAAACAAAATATCTCACACTTCCGTATCCTCGATTCGTAATATCCTAGTCACGTTGCAGCCGGGTATCACCGCACTTTCTTTGTCCGGCGCTACTTAAACTCTATGAATATGTGATACCTATGTGAAAATGTCCTGAATATTACTTCTAACGTGTTTATATAGACACGTCTGCAAGTTTTGATACTGTTTCCGAGGTAATATGATAGAGAATAGTGATGTAGGGGAGCAGAATGCACATGAGTTTTGTTGTTTTACGATAAAGTTTAACATTGTAGCTGTTTACAAGTTTAGTAGCGTTTATAGTTTTATTGGCTTTCGTGTTAGCTTAAGTTTAGTACAACAGTTATAGTTATATCTATGTAGATTCTAAAAAAAAGCACATTTACATATATTACCAGGGGGTTTATGTTAATGAGGCTTATGATGAGCAAACTTTTAGGTAATAATATAGTTCAACGGTATATAAGTTAAACCAGCTGCATTCACTTTGACTGGCTTGTTGGTCTAGTGGTTAGTGAACCTGATTGTTTAGCTAGAAGTCGTGGGTTCGATTCTCACATTCCACGAATAATAACGGCTCCAACGATTTTTACTTATTATTTATTTATTTAAAGACTTTATGCACAAAAAAATTTACAGAGGCAGACTTAATGCTTTGGGTGATGTAGAGATAATAATTGTGTAGGTGCTGATTGTGAAATATAATTATAATGAAACATAAGAACAAAATCTTAGTATAACAAAAAAATATATATCATAAATACGAAATTAAACAATAAACTAAACAATACTAGCACAAACAAACATTATACATACATATATTTTAGTAATGAAAGTACTTATCATTTAATTTAGTATGCAAGGGTCAGGGGGTTTCGAGGGCGATAAATCAATCTAACTAGGATTCATTTTTAGAAAAAGTCCGTTTAAAAAAATACCTAGTGAAGCTGTCATCCAGGTTTAATAAATACTCTTTAATAAACCTATGACCTTTTGGAACACAATAATTATTTCATATTTATTTGGAACGTCGCAGTTTGTGAAAAAAATTGTCATTGTATCATGTTTTTTCAAATGTTTGCTAGATACTGTTTTTAATAAAATCCTATGTTAAGTAGTAAAAAAAAAACAGCCAAGTGTGAGTCGGCTTTGCTCACCGAGGGTTCCGTACAAATTTATAGGTACGCAAATAGTTCATCTATCACGGGATTCTATTTCTCTGACCAAACAATATTTATTATCACTTTAAGTTCAGACCATAACCTTTCTACAAATTATCTATATATTTGTACATTTTTTGTTTGTTTGGTACTCAACATACGTTCTTAATGAAGATACCAATATGCTGGAACTTCATCTAAGAAACCAATATATAACAATAAACTACACATAATTGAGATGATGATGATGCTCAATGCCCCTGTTTGTCAAAATGATATGTTTTAAACATCTCATTATGTAACTAGGTCAGAGTTAAAACTTGGAACTAAATTACTTTCACAAATAATCCCTAAAGCCCAGGTGTCAGCATGGAAACTTTTGCACTTATCTTACCACCTTTAGGGAACTTACTCAGTTACAAATAAAAAGGACGAAAATGAGATATTTTTCTATAAAAAGTATGATTTGCGACAGTTTTTAGGTTTGCTGTTTAATGGCCTGAAATCGACGATTCGGGCTTCATTTTTTTAGATTTTGCATTCAAAATATTAATCTTGGTTAATGGTTCAACAGTTACGCTTACATTCATGTTTTAAATGGATACCTACGTAGGTACTACTTGGTGATTATTTTACGATTTATTATTTTACTAGCTGACCCGCGCAACTTCGCCTGCGTAAATTTTCCCCGTTTTTCTAACATTTTTAATCGCTGCTCCGCTCCTATTTCTCGATCGAAAGATTTTTCTTTTAGAAGCCTAAGATTATCGGGTCCAACCAAACGAACAAGACACTTCAGCTTTATAATATAAGTGAAATAACTTGTATATATAGTAATACACTGTCATCACAAATTCAATTCAGGTTTGCAAGTCCATTCGTAGATAAATATGTTTCAGAGTACTGCTCCGCAGTGGAATTAATGCAGTGCTTTCTACATTACATTTGTAGAGTTAGCGTCTGGAATTTAAGTTGTACAATTGTTTCAATGGTAATGGACTCAGTATTTGAGTAATTTGAATGTTCTGTTCAAATTATTTGGATTGCAATACGTAACGGTACTAATAAACTCCCATTTTAGTTATTTTTTTGGCCGCATACTTTAAAATATAAATGCGCCATGGGACTAACATACGTGTAACTTAAGGCACTTGTTCCACCAACAGCGTAAAAGCGAGTTGAAAGTAGCGATTTTATCGCTCAAGAAACGTACAATAGACATCATGACAATCACAATTAAGGGGCGGCAAATCATCAAGTTTATTTGCTTTGATGACTAAACACGTTAAATTGTGGAATAACATATTTATTCAGAGCTATTTATGATGTACTGTATTGCCTGATTAATTAAAAATATTTTAATTTCATTGTTAGTTAATATCGCAGTGTCCGGGCGGCAGGGCAGAATTTAACGTGCTTTTATTAGCTTTATACGTATCTAGATCCAGTTACCCGGTGAAACGGCCGTTGCAATACGGTCGAAACTTATTCGATTAAGACTCGTATCTTATAAAATTCTATAATGTGTACAAATCGCGAAAGTTTACGAACATAATTATATCTTTATACTTATGTTAGTTTGTAGGTATGTTAGCATGTAACGGAATCTTTTAACGTGTTTTTCACCCACTTCAAAACAATCGGATTTAATTGAAACTTCGCTCACTTAACAATGACCTATGACAATACAATTCAATAAAAAGGGATTTTAATGATTGAAAATTCGTCCCCTAAGAAGGTAAAAAAGTTAATATATGAAACTCCAGTTTTGATGTTAAATGTGTGGAATTTTGTATTTGGTCTATAAAAGAAAACACGTTTCGATGTTTTTTAAACTACTAGTTTAGTCGGTAAGCTATAGATTTCTATGGGCCATTGATGCCTGAAATAAATGGTATCTATATACAATAGTATCAGCTATCAATAGTATCAGCTATGCAGACGACATGGTCTTGCTTAGTCCGTCTATTTCGGCGCTCAGAAAACTGATTGGGGTTTGTGAGGAGTATGCAAACTCACACGGGCTGGTGTACAATACTAGTAAAAGTGAAATTTTGATATTTAAATGTAAGGGTCGCAGACTAGAGGAGGTACCACCGGTGCTGCTTGGTGGTAATGCTCTGAAAAGAGTGGAACAGTTCAAGTACCTGGGCCATGTGGTAACTGGGGACTTGAAAGATGATGGTGATATAGAGAGGGAAAGGAGGGCGATGGCGGTCCGCTGTAATATGTTGGCTCGTAGATTTACACGATGTAGCAGGGAAGTAAAGATTACACTTTTTAAAGCCTTCTGCCAGACATTATACACGTGTAATCTATGGATTAACTATACGCAGCGGGCATTCAATGCCCTCCGAGTACAATATAACAATGCATTCAGGGTGTTGTTGGGGCTCCCACGATACTGCAGTGCATCTGCGATGTTTGCGCATACACATACAGACGCGTATCACGCAGTGATACGAAGTCGCATCGCGTCACTTATGACCCGGGTGCGTGGGAGCCGCAACAGCATCCTGAGGACCATCGCGCTGAAACCTGACTGCCCTATCTTTCGACACTGGGTGCAAATTCATGCACTTGTGCCCGGAGTCCCGGAGAGTGGGAGGTACAGAAGGTAAAATTAAATGTCACTAACATAGTTTATAAGTCATTTCTACTAATATAAATCTAAATGTTACTAACATAGTTCTAAGCCATTGTTACTAACCTTATATGGACCCTGTCTGAATTATTTTTTTTTTTTTTTTTTTTTTTATTATATTATTATCAGAAATTAAAAATTATTTTTTACGCGCAATTCCCGCTTTATCCTACTCCCGCTCCCCTATAACACCGCAGGTAAGGATTGAGTAAGGCACCTGTCCGACCAACGGCGAGAAAAAGAGTAGCGATTTATCGCTTAAAAAACGTACATACTTATATAGATCCCGTGTAAACAAAAGAGATACAGATATTAATAGTTGATCGCTCACCGGTCCCACTGCCGGCGAGTACTCGCTCTATACTGCATCTCTTTTGTTTACACGCACAGGATCTACAAAATACACCTGCTGTACGTTTCTTGAGCGATGAATCGCTACTCACTTCTCGCCCATCGTCGTTGGTGGGACAGGAGCCTTAAGCGGTCGCAATTAGGTAGTAGGCCGTGTGTATGGTGGGATTGGAAAGGAATCGTCCACTATGAGCTTTTGCCGACGGATAAAACTATGGATTCTGGCGTGTATTGTCAGCAACTGATGAGGTTAAAAGAAGCCATTGTAAAAAACCGGCTGGAGCTGGTGAACAGGAAGGGCATGGTGTTCCATCATGATAACGCCAGGCCGCATTCATCTATAGCCACTCAACAAAAATTAGGGATCTTGGCTGGGATGTGTTAATGCAACCTCCGTATAGCCCTGATCTTGCTTAACCAGATTTCCACCTGTATCGTTCACCGCAGAACTCTTTAGGAAACATAAACTTAACCTCAAAAGAACACTATGAAAACTACCTGTCAGAGGTTTTTGATCAATAACCTTAAAATTTTAACAGCAATGGGATCATGGCACTGGCCACAAAATGGCCACAACTCATCGATTATAACGGCACACACATATTATAAATAAATAAAAAAATATATAAATGAAAAATACGAAAATACTTTTGCCCGACCTTATATTATAATATGCTAACATTTTATTTTTAAAAGGCCACAGTATAGTATTGTAGCCACCTAGCGTTCCTCTAGGTATTATTCCTGTTTTACTCTTACCGATCATAGTGTGGTGTATCCTTAATAATAAAAAATACAGATTAAAGACATACAATGTTTCCCCTGGTTTTATCAGATTTTGTTGAATTGTTCTCAAGTGGTACGTGGATAAAACAAAGAAAGTTTCAGCTCCTTTAGGATTGTATTGTTGGTGCCCAACTTCCCACTCTCCCTAACCCTCTCATGTGACGCGGATGAAGTTGCGGAGATCAGCTATCTGTGTATTTAAGGATAAGAGGCAATTGTGATTAACTGATACATCAACACACAGCTCACACTTCCGAATGAATTGCGTTGAAACTTGGTTTATTATGTAGGCATCCACTACAAAGCCTAAAACAAATCTTTAAAGGGGTGAAATGGCAGTCCAAACTTAACGCGGGTGAAGCTGCGGGCGGAAGCTAGTAATTTATATAGATATTACGTTACTGCTATTTAGTAGGTATAATACCTAAGTATCTTTACTGGTAAATTGGTAAATTCAATATTTATAATGCTTACCGATTTAATAATTGTAATTGCAGTTTGCATTTAGGTATATATATAGTACCTAACAGTTAGCTTATATAAAATACATATCATACCGATTTATGATTGTTGATTAATCTTTACACATTACATAGAGACAATATTCAATTCCTAAACCAATTTAAATGTAAGAGGGTACGTTTGTACATTACGACATTGCCCCAATACACAAAAATCTCATTTAATAATATAAGCGTATCGAACCAACGATCAGATGTTCATAACCAAAACCAATTACTCCGCGTATCGACCAACACAAGCCCCGCGACGCCTACCAAAAGTTTTTACATATCGCTATCGGTTGTAGTAAATTGTACTATTCGTTGTTAGAACAGCACTACATGAAAATTGAGCTAATCTATTAAAATAATTTGACCAAGTGCGAGTCCAACTCTCGCACAGTGTTAATCGAAGTCAAATCAACATCAAATAGCACGTACGAACAATATTGATTGCCTACCTAATTCCATTTGCTGGACAAATCAAATCCGATTCTCAGTTAGCATTATAATACGCCGTAATCACATACTATAACAATATGTACTTCTATACATACTAAACCACTTGTTGTTTGTTATGCCCAATAACCAATATTATTAATACTCATTAAGTATTCAGTACCATACTGGTGTACTCGTAGTCATTTATTGCTAACTTATGTCATTTCATTTTTAAATGTTCTCTTAAATAAATCAATAATTTATTAATAACGAATGAACATTAAATGAATTAGATTTAGTGTTTACTTTACCTAGTGGAGACTTCTTTTTGAGTGTTGATATTTACATTGGGTATTTGGATTACTAGCCTACCTTTATATTATTTTACGTTATGATATGGTGCACCAGCTAAAGTTATAACCTAAGACCGGAAGTAAAAGTCTTGGCTCCATTTCCGAGCTCGATGTTGTTCTAACACTCATTTACTTTTTTTGGCTACTATACACAAAACTGAATGTGTCTATGTATATCGTGAAAGGTAACATATACGGATTTCCTAATAGTAGTGTAATCAGCTTCACCTACGTACAACTTTATTATAACAATGTTCTCTGAGAAAACCATGTGCGGCAGGCATTGAGATACCTCCGGCTGTGTTACCAAATGAGCAGGTCTAAACATTATTTAAATAAAATATATACCTATTTATTTAACAAATAATACATTACTTTAGTATCGAAACTGACATCTGTGGATTTTGATAATCGTCGATAGAAATTTTCTATTTACAAATTTCAGTTTGTCTTCGAGAGTTACAGACAGTTAACAATAGATAACATATTGGTACCAGCCGTATAGTAGCATAACCATAACTATTGTATTTATAAGGGCTCGTGGTAGTGTGTTTTACTTTTCATCTGACACAGCAAAAAAGCTACGCTCACAGGATCCCGGATAAATAAACAGCGTTGACATTATACAATTAATACGACGATAGTATGCCCAAAGCAAGCAGGTGCTAAACTTAGTTTTATTTGTAATTTACTGTTCACTGGTTAATTACATATAGTAGTAGTAGTTAACTTTAGTACAAAATTTGGAGTCTCGCTAAAATTTCAGGTAGAGCTCGAAGAATTTCCTCTCGTAAATTGAATAGCTTGGCGGAGAAAGTGATTACGTTATAAAAACCTTGAAAAGCCAAAAAACTGCACGGCAAAACTACTTTATACTACGTTCCTGAGAATGAAAATAACTTATGTAATTGCGGAGATACCTATCGACTGGTACAGGTCACTAAAGTTTTGAACTTTCCAATATTGCATTGAATCGCAAAGCATATCTCAGTCTATGCATTGCGATTCTGCATTTGACACTATCTTGATATTTTCCTTATAAGTTTGAATTGTATTTGCTGTCCGATATGCATGTATCTGATAAATACCGTGTTTATTTGTATATTAGCTCTAGAAGTCAGTACTTTTCACAGTTGCTATTATTATTGCTATCCAATATGCATGTATGTGATTAAAACCTTGTTTATTTTTATATTAGCTCTTGTAGTCAACATTTTCTATAAGTGCTCCTACCATTGTTCAATATCCATGTATAAACAGGCACTCATAAATACATCTCCACAAAAACACATACTTAACATACGATACATACTTAACATAAACACACTACAACATACAACTCTCAAATTCTGCAAAACTAATAACACCTATATCCACTTTTTATCTTCTTATTGTGACATAAAAGCTTTTATTAATAAAATTCAATTCCTTAAGTAATATAATAATAAAAGATGTTGATAGTGAAGGCATTGAGTGTAGACGGATTAGTGATCCTACAGACTATACGCATTTAATGTGCACCACAAGCAGCGGTAGCTCTTTCCTAACACTGACAGTTAATATACGAAGTTTGAACGCCAACTTTGATATGCTTCTTCTGTTTCTCGCCAAGTTTAGTAAACTAGTTGACGTGATAGTATTGACAGAATGCTGGACTAATGAACACACCCTACCACCAACTCTAGACAATTACAACATGTTTAAGACCAATATCTCCCTAAATAAAAATGATGGAGTAGTAGTATATGTGCGGGATGTGTTTGACGTAACCACGTTCGAACCTAATTGTACAGAGGGAAACTGCATTGTGGTTAACGTGAAAAATGAAATATGTCTTGTCTGTACTTATCGTTCGCCAAGTTTTAGGAACCCACTTAGTTATTTAAATTCTCTCGACAATATTATAGGTACTTGTAATAACCACAAAGTATTGTTATTAACAGGTGATCTGAACTTGGATATCATGCCTGTTAATCTTAACGGGAACTCATCAACTTATCTTGATTTAATGGCTAGTTATGGATTAAAGCAAGGAATTAATTGTCCTACTAGACAAAAGGCATTACTGGACCATTTTATGGTAAAATCCATTTTCAAATCACAAACTTTTGTCTTTGACGAACTTACGGATCACTCGCCTATTTTATTACACATTGACTATACTTGTACGCCAAAAATGAATATACCCTTCAGCAAGACTGATATTAATATGGGTGGTATTAAGCAATGCTTAGAGATGGAAAACTGGCACGATCTTTACTCTACCATAGATGTGAACGAAGCCACACAAACATTTATATCAAAATTAGAACACATCATAAATGTCAACACAACTGTCAAACATATTCCTAAACGTATTAGGCCGTTAAAGCCATGGATCACAGTAGGGGTTGTTAAATCTATAAAAAAACGTGATAGGATGCACAAAAGAGTAAAGAAAAACTTAGATAATCAGGACCTGAATAACAAATACTTAGTCTACAGAAATACTCTGAAAAAGATAATTAAAACACTAAAAAAGAATTACTATAATAACAAACTCATGCAAAATAAAGGCAATATAAAGGAAACCTGGAATACAATCAAGGAACTATGTAACATGAATAAGTCTAATACTATGCCATCTTCAGAACTACTTAAACTAAAATCCACAGTTACCGAATCACTTGACCAAGTTAACAGTTTTTTTGCATCAGTAGGGTCTAATATTGCAAACCAAACACTGCAAAAACTCAACACGGATGAAATTTCCTTAGCTAAGAAAGCCATAAGAACAGATGCACCCTTAAACTCCATGGCCCTACATTTGACGGATCTTAATGAGGTTGTTAACGTAATTAATAGCCTCAAAACACACAGCGCTCCAGGCATAGATAAAATAACATCACGCCTTTTAAAAACGTTTCGTTACTGCCTTGCCAAACCTATTGCACACCTGATTAATCTTAGTTTTGAATACGGCAACTTCCCTCAAGTGTTTAAATATGCTATTGTTTGTCCAATTTATAAATCAGGTGATAAGTCCATAGCTACGAACTATAGGCCAATTTCACTTTTGAGTACCGTTTCCAAAGTTTTCGAAAAAATAATGAACAAACGTTTAATAAACTACTTAGAAGGTAATAAACTTCTAAGCTCGAATCAACACGGATTTCGAGCAAATCATTCCACTGACAATGCTGTCCTACAGCTTACTTCTACAATTACTGAACATCTTGATAAAGGAGACAAGTGCGTGGGGGTTTTCCTGGATCTACAAAAGGCGTTCGATACTGTATCAATTACGATCCTTCTAACTCGATTAGAGAACCTGGGAATCAGGGGGAACGCTCTTTTGTGGCTCAGGGACTACCTAACAGGTAGGTACCAGTGCGTTAGAGTCGAGGGTTGTGTCAGTAACGCAAGGGTGTGTACTCACGGGGTGCCGCAGGGTAGTACGCTATCTCCAACCTTGTTTCTAGCGTACATTAACGACCTATGTAAATATAAAATTAAAGGTGCTAAATTGCAAATGTTCGCAGATGACACGGTTATACTCTTTTATAGTAATACTTGGGAGACAGTAGGTAAATTAACTGAAGAAGGCATGTCTTCTGTTACTGCATGGCTTGAGGACAGTTTACTATCCCTTAACGTTAGTAAAACTAAATTTATTTGTTTTAGCAAGACCATGGCATCCAGTCCAAGGAACTTTCAGCTCCGCACTCACTGTTACCCTTGCAACCGAACTACGGGTGTGATTACTAGGTGTGACTGCCCAAAATTAACAAGATCTTATAACATCAAATATTTAGGAGTAAATGTAGATAATAAACTAAACTGGAAAAAACATATAACTACCGTTAGCAACCGCCTAAGGAAACTTATTTACATTTTTAAAGAGTTAAGAATAATATCAGACACTACGCTATTGATCCAAACCTATAAAGCTTTAGCGGAATGTGTAATCACCTATTGTATCTGCTCGTGGGGTTCATCAGCAAAAACACATCTAATAGAGCTCGAAAGAGCGCAGCGCGCGGTTCTCAAGGTACTATTACACTTAAAGTTTCGACATCCAACACATTTACTATATAATAAAGCTGATGTTCTAACAGTGCGAAAGTTATTTATCTACCAGTGTATTCGAATGTATCATAAAAATGTTATACCTTATCTACCTGAGTCAGGCAAAAGAATAGATAAGTGTCCAATACCAAGAGCTCGAAGCACCTTTGCCCAACAACATTACCACAATGTTGCTCCTAGACTATACAATAAACTTAATTTAGTACATAAAACGAAACATTTATCTAATTATCAAATCAAAAATAAGGTCAAACTATGGCTCAAAGATTTGGACTACAATGAAGTAGAAAAACTGATAGTAGTAATGAATTAAAATAATACAGGCACATAAAATATAATAAACACACACACACACACACACACATACACACACTCACACACACACACACTCACTCACACACACACACACACACACACACACACACACACTCACTCACACACACACACACACACACACACACACACACTGTAATTAATGTAAGGATTAACTTTAAGGTTAGTACAGTTTTGTAACAAGCAAACTACTTATGTAACCTATATTTGGGAAGGAACTGGTTCTCAACATACAGCTCAAGCTAGTTTGAGAATCAGGGCTTACATTTAAATTGTGAAATGTTTTTTGTTGCAATAAATTAATAATTATTATTATTATTATTATTTTATTAACAACTAGCTATTTGTCAGCGTTGTCACTGTCAATATTAGAACTATTTTTGACTGGTCAAAGGAATTAATAATTGTATGTGTCGGGAGATTATAATCTTATACGATGACATTAGCCTGAAAATAAAACAATGTAAATGTATGTAACTTTAGTGCCCAATCTCCATAATTCTTTCTTAGATCAATTAAAATCTAGCATACATACTTCGAAACCCAAAGTTACAGCGATGCATGATTGCAGGTACGGTCTGAAGCGTTTTTCAGTTTCTTCAATCCGTATATAGACAAAATGCCGGGAATAGAGAGGGTAACCTTTATTGTGTATTTTGCTCAACGTACACGTAGATTACTATTACATACTATTTTGATCGAAAGGCGTGTGCAATGTCTGTATGCGTTTCCCGACCACACTTTGAATGAACGTTACCATCTATATATACATATAGTCCCAATATTTTGTGGTACTCTTACAATACAAGTCATTTCTAGGAACTTACAATAATATTTAAACCACTG
The DNA here is from genome assembly GCA_945859575.2 of Herminia tarsipennalis. Lineage (NCBI taxonomy): Eukaryota > Metazoa > Arthropoda > Insecta > Lepidoptera > Erebidae > Herminia > Herminia tarsipennalis. Next base: position 21,083,406 of record OX243834.2, on the reverse strand, counting down.
ACACAGATGACATGGATATTCTCTGAATTGTTTTATTTTATTAAAAAATTGATTTAGGTAATTGGTTTCTAAATCTAAATAATAATTTGATTAAAAGGTGTCATATAGTGCATTAATAGAGTGTACTCTGTGGATACTTCTTCTGAACTTTTGTGTAAGACCCTTGTGGTAGGTAGGTATATGTCCTACAAAGAACCGTCTACCTTACTTATAATAAAATAACGGAGTGGTATATTAATAATATTTGTATATATACTATTTAATTTTTGCATCATCCATTTAAGAAATACAGACAATATTTAAAAAAACAATCTTCCATTAATTAATTTCTACCTTTAACTTGAGTGGATTAAATTTACCTATCTAAGGATTTTGTCTGGTGTCGTATCGTATCGTGTAATCATTTTGTTTGGTGACGTAGGCGAGTTTCAATTTCGTTATATTTAAAGCAAGTAATAATTATTTATTATTCCATGGTACAATATTTATTTTAAGATACTAACTATACTTAGTATACGTTATTTAACACAGCTAAGCTATGTTAACTAATGGTTGAGAGCGTGTAGGTTTCAATTGTATACAATTCTTCCTTAATTTATTATTTCAATTGGATAAGACGAGAAACAGACAGACAGCAGAAAAAAAACCGTGATATTTAAACATAAAAAATAGATAAATATCTATCAAAAGTAACTCACTTTTTATTAATATGTTCATTTTTTTTTAAATGTTAAGGTTTTTTTTTCAATACTCGAGTTATTCTTGATTCATTTCTTTTAAACAAATAGTTTTCTCCAGTTATACCTATTTGTTTTAATAATAAATTTGCACCTCCATATTTGTGATACAGCTTCATCTCCGCATTACCGAAATGTATCTTTGTAATATTAATTATGCCCGTATAAACTAACACACATAAATTAATTAGTGAACTCACACATTCCACTCGGGTCTCATGTTCGATTGTTTTGTTGTATCTCTATCATGTGGGTTGGTACTTGGTACTGAGTAGGGTTACAACCCAGGCAGGGAATATTAGACGTAGTTCAATGATTTATGACTTATAATATTCATAAAGCTCTTAAAGCTAATATGCAGCCTATGTTAGTAGAATAATGATTCTTGAAATAATAAAGCTAAATCTACAGTTATCCGTTTGAGAAACATTCTAGATCAATTTTGATTTTATACTTATGGCTCTCACAAAGTAGTCATTAACTAGTACTAGTGACCACAGAAGGTTCTTTTGAATACTTTTCACATATCGCTAGAGGCGAACAACAGAACCCAAATCACAAAACTCTTTATTGCGCACCATATTTAAATATAAATACAACTAGTATATTAATGCCCGTCACGCCTGTAATTAATATCAGCGCCCTCGGAGAGGTGACCTCGTTGCATATTTATGACAGGAAAAACAACAGATTGACCTGAATATGGATAAAACTATACCTTACCTACATTTTATGAAATATTTTTTTTATATATATGTATGTAGGTAATGTATGGTGAGTAAAGAAATCAATTAAATCATATTCAGTTTATTTTTCAATATGTTTATATAACGGCTTGTATTGAATTGTTAAAGAGTTGCTTAACACATATACCAGCCTTTATTATTCGGCACAGACCAGGCAGTATATGTCAAAAAAAAAGCCGGTCGGTTTTGTCAAACAGGTCCGCTAAGCCGGGCGACCGCGCACCGTCATCAGTCGGTGCCGGTCCGAATCAAATACACAATCGGCACTTGATAATGAAGCCGAACATGTGCAGTAGTTGTTTCGGTTCTGCAAATACTTTTACTGTTGATATTACTGAACGTGCCGACCTGCTTATATGTGTAGCATACCTTACGTACAAAGATAACGGACAAGAGACATCATAGAATAAGCAATTAGAGGAGGTACCGTCAAAAAAAATGTTTACTTTTACTTTGTCGGCGTAAGTCATATGTGTATCCATGCAAAGTTACAGCCTTCTAGCACTAACAGTCTCTGGCCTAAGCTGCGGACGGATGGGCATGGCGGAATGTAAAGGGCTCCATTTTGCCATTTTGGCTACGGAACTCTCAAAATGGTAACCCCTAAACGTTTTTAAAACTAACCTCAAAAAAATATATTTGACAATATTTTATTCTTTCATTTTGTAAGCGTAAATACACACACTGAAAAAAACTAAGCTCGAACTCAATAAATTACGAGAATATGCCTTTATTTGATAACGTAAATAAGAGCGTAAGAGCAGATATTCTCTGATTACAGTACAAGGAAATCACAACAGTAATTTTAAGTTTTAAATATAAGTTTCTTAGTTTTTTTCACTTTGTTACTTTGTATCCAAGCAAAATTACACCTTAAAGTGAAAGTGTGAAAAAGTGTAGCTTTAATAAATCTTTGTGTATCATCTCAGACTCTTCACTGAAATAACTTTTGATTCATTTTGTTCTAGTCAGATTTACAGGAGATTGTAATAAAAAACATAGGATTTAAAACGAAACAATTGTAAGTTTGTCAAACTATTAACAGCAGTTAAAATTTTAAATTTAAACTGTAATATAATCCATACTACTAATTATAAACTGAACTGTAATTGTTTGCAAAGAGGTCGACGACCCTCGGCTGCGATTTCAATTTAGTAGTATTTCCAACGAAGCCTGGTTTAATTGCAGTAGTATAGCAGCTACAAAGGTTTAATATTTTGTAATTATTTTGAGACGGTTCCAGTTGTAGGTACTCCATTTGCTTGTAATAGACTGGGATACAAACGAGCTTGAAATGATTACTTGGTTGTTAAATATGGGTGAAATTAAAAGAAAATTTGGATTTGGAAATAAAACCCCTTAACTTTTGAACTGTGTAATTAAAAAAATTGGAAAAAAAACACAAAGATAGTGCTTAATAAATACTTTAAACTAAAATTATTTCTTTTTCTGTTATGTATATCGTGATCTTTCACGATATACCGTCATTGAGATATTGTCAAAAAACTACGTTTTTCAACAAAAGGGCGTAACTGCCATGAACATACGATCTTCTGCTGATGCAATTGTTTAAGGCTGCGGAACCCTACACTGAGCATGGTCTGACATGCTCTTGCCCGGTTTTGTAGTTATATTATTTTACATTTAATTTTGAAGTCGGTTATATTTTTTTGTAAAAAAGTTTTTTTACTGTGATTTTTTTAAAACCTAAATTTCTTTAATTTTACTACTTTTTAATATTATTTCCTGGTAAAAAGTAAAAGCTTATGGTTAAAAAATCTTCAATTTAATTGGTTAATTAACCTTATGAACCCACGCGAAGGGTTCAATGCGATCTCTGCAATACCATTAACTGGACAATTTATTCATATTTTTTTATCTGTGGCGCAGAGGCTTCAAACGAAGGCTTTGTTTGACTTTAATTTAGCCACCCTAATCTTAATTGTTAATCCAAGGTTGCGCTCGCTCGTTTATTTTAACAAGAATACTCGAAAAAGATTAAAAATAATAACTATCGTTTTTGTAGCTAACGCAAAATCGACTTTGGTATGCGTTTGTTAATTAATTTACAAGTCTGTGTTATTTTATTGATATTTATTTAGATTTACACACAGGTATATTAAAGATTTACCTTCTAGTCGCCGTCTAGTTGAGCCAACCATATTTGTAGTCAACGATTAGTCTGAAAAATCGCGGAATATTCAGCGTGTTACTTTATTCATATGTTTGTACTTAACACATTTTGTTATACAAATAAATAAACTTTATAGATTGCTTGCCTTAAATAAGCCGACTATAGCCAAAATAGATGGTGTAACTTGCGACCAAGATCAGGGCAACCCGATAGAAAAATAAAACCTTGGATCTTTTGGAAACTGACTAATCGGTCAGTCTACATTAGATTAAACAAGCACTAAAGTGTGTCAGTGCCCCCATAATATAAGTAATATAATTGTTGCTTTAAATTTATAGCAACCATTAATATATTTAAATTGTCAACACAGCAAACTGTTAGCAACGTTAAACATATTTTGCTTGGTTTATAATAAACAGCAATAATATGCATTGCTGCGGTTGACCAGAGATCGAACCAATATTTATGAGCTTAGCGAATAAATTTCGCTTTAGTATGATTAATTTAGTATTTTTTCATCATAATGTGCATCGATATACATGCTTGCAAAATAGTACAGTAACGTGTATGCTAGTTATGTGCTTGTATGCGTATCATTCGACAATTAAGTTGGCAGCACGTGCAAGGACATGTTATGCAAGCATACCAGCTACCGGCACACTGTTTCCTCATATGAATTGAGGAGCTAGGGGAAATTCTCCACCATCAGCTAACTGGGGACCAATAAGGTCTGTGACAGCTGTATGGCTAGCTCGACAATGGCACATGCAGAAAGCACAGGACCAATAAAGAGGACGAAGGTGAGAACAAGGGTACCCACACGTCGTGTCTGTATCACATAATTTGAAATGTTGTAACTGCGCCCACTGACCTTTATATTTATTAGCACAGTCAAATAACTAATACAGTCGTTCGACGAAGCCGTCTAACGGCCGGTCTCAATAACGTAACTACCAATAACTGCCTGTAAAAATAGCTAACTTAGGTAGCGAAAGTGACATTTGTGCGTCTCAATAACCGTCGACGGGTAGAAAATCTTATCTTCGAATTTAAACTATCGTTGAGAGGACTCTAACTAACTCGGGTAACAATCTTCATAGAAAAATAGCAAAGAGCGTTTCAATAACGCTTTTGACAGCTAACTTTAGTTCTTAGAATCTGTTATAAAATTATAAACGGCCAAAATCGACCTTTAAACAATCAGTAAACCAATGTTAGGAGATGAAAAAAAAACTGTTTTTCTTAGCATTTGCTCCAATTGCCGATACAACTTTCAAAAGACATACAAAAATCGAGAAAACGAGACAAGAAGAATCAAGAACGCGTTTATTAGCTAAACGTAATATCACTACTATCGTTGTAGGTTATGTACGGCGATGAGATCGTCGTCTCAGTACCCAGAAACTTACATTACACTACCCGAAATCAGGGTCCTAAATCAAAGGTAGCCTTAAAAACTAATTAGATTAACTCATAAACACCTCTCTTTTTACAGTTTTAGGGTCTATGATTCAGTGTAGTTATAATAAGCGCATCATTAGCAAGTTCACACAACCCAGATCGGTCACAGGTTATTGAAATTATTAACATATATATTATCTATTATATTGTCACATATATATGTATCTCTGTTTAAACTATGTTTGAAGAGATATCCTTTATTTCCCTGTGGCAACGTATTAAATAGCTGAGCTTTTATAAACATAATATTTATTTTACGATTACCAGTTCTTGGTACCTACATATAAGTACCCAAGTTAAGTTTACACCGGTTTCTAGTGATAGGCATACCCATAGTTACATTTTAACAACATTGGAGTGAGTTTAAATTTGTAATATTTTTTTTAATTAGGCCGTTTTTGTATAATATATAAACAGTTATCAATTATAGTATAGTTCACTAGTTAGGTAAGTATTTTTTTTTAATGATGATTTTATCACTTTGTTTTGTGAGTTTTGCTTTTTGCCGCACTATTCCAGACCACGGATATTCCAAACGTGGATTTCTATGTAGAATGCATCAGTTTGTTTGTTTGTTTGTTATTTTATATGTAGAATGCATCAGTTTGTTTTACATAGAGCATCAGTCAATGATACTATTGCCAAACAAACATATTCTGTGTGGGTCTTCCACACTAACTTTCCACACTTGTGAATTCATTCTTATAATAACACCGCATCTACTTTATACCGAATTTGGTTGACCCAAACATTGCACAGACCACTTTAATTTTAGGACATTTCTGCGTTATTTATCTGAAATCTTCTATCGACAATTCCATTTAGCTGTGATGAAATGTTTTGAAGACCAATATAAGCATATATTATTAAATCTTTGTCAAACATTGGATTTTACTCTATTTTTGTGTTTATTTTGTTGGCACAGCATGTTTAGTTCTTCAAAAGCATCCAATTGAAGGAAATTTTACCACACACGCACTAATAGTTCTTTAATCGTCATTAATATTTGAAATTAAAATACACAAATTTGTAAAAAGATAAACAAATTGTTAGAAGTTTTTGACATTTTAAGGTAAGGTATTACAAGGTTTTTGACATTGTAAGGTAGGTAAGGTAGGTTTCAAGGTACCATAGTTAAACTAGGGTCGAAAGATGTATCTATGGACTAAAGATGATCATCGATTAAGCGACGAACCTCGTTTTGTAATAAAGTTTTTCGTTAATCCATGGTTTAAACTAGGATTTTCGTCAATCCAGGTTTAGTCTAGCTTTTGTTGTATTTTATTGTTGTATTAGTCGGTTATTGTTGTATTGGTAGCTGTCCAGCAACCTAGTACCATAGAGGTCACAAGTCCGCGCCTCATCTTCCCTATAGGTATGTTTAATAATGCTAGAAATCGTACGTTTTGTTATCGTTTGTACTGTTCTCTATTTTAAGCCTATATGAATCTACCAAGAAGAGTTTTGTTACTGATATAAAATAATATAACGTTTACACGAATATTATTATCTTAACTTATCTGTTAAATGAAACTCATTTAACAGATGAGGTCATCAAAATTATTGCCATAGTATTAATATACAAGTAATAGTACTCGCTGATTGATTAGGTGCTTGTAGGTAATTGACTCAGTACATTGCCGTAGAAGAAACAGCGAAAAATTTGCCTTTTTTCGAGAATAACAGATATAAATTATCTCCACAGTTCCTAATGAGAGGTGTTTCCCGAAGCATCTGTGTTACGTCACGCTCAGTTTATTTCATTTTATACATTATCGTCTTTCCGGTGCGAGCCTTTATGATTTTTAGGGCGTAACAAAGCCGCAACGAGCGTGTGTGGTAAGGGAAAAGGGATACAAAGTAAATTGTTCTAAATGTATATTATTTTTAATGATGTAATGAATATCTAAATGTGTGAACGAGAAATTTGAATCCGGTTTGAATTAAGCATATAATTCTAACACATATTTGATTCCAGAAATTGATGATGATTCCATTATAAGGTGATCTTGCTGTCTTTCAAAATAATCAACAATAACCTATACCTACCTACCAACAATATTTTTTTACACGATTTAAAGATATAACTGAAAACCAAAACGCTCAGCAATAAAGCCGTATTACTACTTACCCCAGTTACAACACGCCTCTCTCTCCATTACTGCAAACAACATCCATTCAACCTTTAATTAGACATAGCCCAGAATATAGAGCTTAATTTTATAAATGCCAAAATGAATGCAAGTAACTAACAATAGGCGGTAATGGGTGGAATGGTACGCGAATTCCAACGATTGATCAATGCTGTCTATTACGTGTCATTAGTACCTATGGTTGTTCGGTTAGTCGGATTATAGACTGCTGTATCTGAGCATTCGTTTAACATATTTGAAGCATGAGTATAGTAGTATAGTCTTCCTTATAATTTCACTATATATACTATCGTGATTTTTTTCACGTACATAATATCAACTATTTAGCTGGCACAAAACTTAGGTCAGCTTTTATTCTTCATAACCATTATACGTTTTTAAAAGACCTATCTAATGACACACGATGGGTTAAGTTAGAAAAATCATACCGCATCACCACTTTACATATAGGGGAGGGACCTACCCTAAAAAAAAAAATAGTTAAATTAAGATTTTATTCTTACACTTTGCCTAAGAATGGTAGTCTGTAAAGTCGATTTACGGACGATAATAGATAGATAGAAAATTCTTTATTGTACACCACACTTAATAAATTACATTAAAATTACAATATCACATCATATCTTACATAAGCGCATGCACAATGGGCGACCTTATCGCTGAGAGCGATCTCTTCCAGGCAACCTTTGGATGGACAGGAATGTATATAAGAGTACCACGTGGTGTAGAAAAATGTAAATTAAATAATGACGTACACGATTTTACATAATATTAATAGATAAACACAAAAACATATATCTAACATTCCAATAAAACGATTGAAATGTTAGATATATAAATACACAATATACTATATTAATAGATAATAATAATAATAATAATAATAATAAATATATAAATAAATACAACAAACAAACATTACATAAACACAATAAACTAGTTATATTTAAAATAGAAAAGAAAATAAAATATAAAATTCATATATTTATTTATGTACATTAATATGTAGCTGCAACTGGACCGCTGGACAGGTAGTGCGCTTTTACCATTTTTTTAAACATATTAGTTGTTTGTGCCTGTCTGATATCTATGGGTAGTGCATTCCACAACCGAACAGCTACTACGGTAAATGATTTATCCATAAATTTTGTGGAATGCATTGGCATTTTCAAGCTCAAATCATTTGATGACCTCAAGGACCTCATATGTGTGTCATGCAAGAACTGAAAACGTTCTTTAAGATAAGAGGGGGCATTGGGATTGAACAAAATATTGTAAAGTAGTATCAAAATATGAGTATTCCTGCGAAGACGAATTGGAAGCCACTTGAGTTTTTTGCGAAATTCAGAAACGTGATCATATTTGCGTAAACCAAATATAAATCTTATACAAAAATTTTGGAGGCGCTCAAGTTTATCAAGTTGTTCCTCGGTTAGATCTAGATAGCTGACATCGGCATAGTCAAGGATCGGCAGTAGTAAGGATTGCGCAAGCGTAATTTTAGTGGCGATTGGCAAAAAGTTACGCAACCTGCGTAAAGACCCCGCTGCTGCAAAGAGTTTGCGACTTGTTTCTTGCATCTGCTGTGCCCATGATAAGGTTCTGTCTACGTATATCCCCAGGTTCTTGACACAATTTTCAATGGGTAGGATTACATTGTTGAAATGAACTAGTGGCAATAGAGGCCAATTGATTTTTGATAGCAATCCTGGGCTACCTACTATGGCGATCTGGGTTTTCGCTGGATTAACCGTGAGTCCATAGTTTTTACTCCATTTAGAGACATGCGCCAGGTCCTTATTCAGTCTTGAGATTCCTTCAGTGAGTTCATTTACTGTAGCCTGTGTGTAAATTTGCAAATCATCTGCGTAAAGGTGGTAGGATGAAACGAGCTGCTTAGAGATGGAATTGATGAAAATCGCAAAAAGTAACGGAGATAAAACGCCACCCTGCGGTACGCCAGCAGGAGTATAGCTCCAAGAAGAATACGCTTCTTCGAGACGTATACGCTGACGGCGACCATACAGGTAAGTATGAAACCAGCTAATCACCGCTGGAGATATGTTAATAGAGCGTAGTATGCCAAGCAAAATGTCGAAATCTACAGCATTGAAAGCATTGCTGAAATCCAACAAGGATAGTAATGTAACTTTCCCGGTTTCCATGCCCTGTCGTATATCATCAGTGATCTGCACCAATGCAGTAGTAGTACTATGTCCAGGACGAAACCCAGACTGCATGGGATCCAACAGGGTGTTTTTACGCAGAAATGAGGAGAGTTGCATGTGTACTAAACGTTCTAAGGCTTTAGACAAAAAGGGTAGAATTGAAATTGGACGATAGTCGGAGAAAGAAGAAGGTTTGGAATTTTTGGCTAGTGGAATTATTTGAGCGTCTTTCCAAGCAGTGGGAAAGGTGCAAGAAGAGATTGAGTGATTCAGTATATTACATAAAATAGGAAGAATTTCATCAAGAATTGGGATAATCATATTGCGACTTATACAATCGTTACCAACAGCATTGGATGATATGGCAAGTATGCTCTTTTTAACATCACAGGCGGTGAATTGCTCGAAAACAAAAGGAGCATATTGGGGCGTTGGAATGGCTGAAAGATTTGCTAAAGTTATTGCTTTAGTGGTCCCATCAAAATTGGGAGAAGAGGAGAAATGTACATTAAGTGAATCAATATTCAAATCTTTAGGAACTAAATTTTGTCGTGACTTTCCAACCCCCAACGTTCTGAGGAACTTCCAGATTTTGGCAGGATCTTCATTCTCGATAGACTTATGAATATTTTGGCGTTGTGCTTTCCTACACACCTTGTTACAGTGATTTCTGATTTCCACATATCTATCTAAATTAGAAGCCGTAGGTTGGCGTTTATATTTACTTTTAGCAAGGGATTTTTTGGTCATTATGCGTTTTATATCCTCAGTTAGCCAAGGTGATGGGGCGTGTTTCAATCTAATTGGTCGGATTGGCGCATGTATATCATAAATTTTTATCAACTCATCAGTTAGGACACGTAGTTTAGTATCAACACATTCTGAGGATAAAAGAGAACTCCAATCCGTGTTGACAACATCCTCTCGAAGCTTCTCGCAGTCCATGCCATTAAAATTACGCTGTAGCACAATTTTTGGTTTTGCCTTAGGTGGACGGATCTTGTACGAGATGTAGATTAGATCGTGGTAAGAAAAAGCGACATCAGAACATTGACCATGCTTAGCGACATGAGAAGGAGACGATACAAAGATAAGGTCTAGAAGAGAAGGAGTACAATTATTATTCGGGAAATAATGAGTTGCATCTAGAGTCAGAATTGACAAGTTAGAAGATTCTAGAATAGCATGAAGAGATGAAGAGCGAGAATTCTGTTTCAAAAGGCATGTGTTAAAGTCTCCCATAATAATAGTATGTCTATAGTTTGGCGTTAAGATTTCCAAAATGTGCTCAAATGAAGAGAAATAATTTGTGCGTAAAGAAGGAGAATAATACACACCAAGTAATATTTTAGAGTGGTTAAGTTGCACTTCCAGAAATAGGTGTTCCCCGGCGTTCAGTGGTGGTGGCTGTGCTGACACATTGACAATTGTGAAAGGAATATAAGTACGAAGGTATATGGCAACACCACCACCAACCCCAGCCACTCGGTCATTCCTAATAAGTTGGAAACCCGGAAGCGAGTAAGAGGTCGAAGGGAGACATGGTTTTAACCACGACTCCGAGACGAATATGGCATGAATATTATTACATTCAAAACTAGCCAGCATATCAGGGTAATGAGCCGGAATACTCTGTGCATTTATATGGACTACATTGAAGTTCTTGGGTACATCAGAAAATTGAGCCCGAAGGGTATCAGCGAAGGTTGGCAAGCTTACAAAGCTATCATCAGTACTACATGCTGATATGAAACTGTCATTATCACAGTCAGTATTTACATCTGACATAAATTAAATATAAATTTACTGTTAAGCAATAAATAAGTAAATAAATAATGAAGTATTTATATATATGGTATATTAAATAATTATAATATATAGTATAATAAAGTAACCTTTCTTAGTTACACCCTAACATCCTGTTCACCCGCCAGTTGCTTGTTATAACAGTAATAAATTGATGATATAGAAAAATGGTAACACAACAACCGAAACAAACAGCAAAAATCTCGAAATACTAAGCTAAAAAATATGGACAACAAAAATATTTACTCTAACATCAACTATATAAAGCATATATACTAAAGGTAGAAAATAATAAAGATAAATATAACAAATTATTAACTAAAAATAACGACTTATTTAAAATGAAATGCCTTAAAGTTTAGAGGTATGTTAATACAATACAAAAGTAAGTGTAAAGGAACGGTTTGTATTATTATAGCGTATGGTACAACGAAATGGAACGTATCTTTTAATGACAGATGACACCTGACAGATAATGAGTGAAAATTGTCAGGGATCAGTTGCCAAAGTCAAAAGTTGTCATTATCGTCGTAAATAAACTATGACAAGAAATTAATAAATAAAAAAATGAAAGGTACGCTATAATTTATAAAACTAGAAAAGTGAATTACCCGGCAATGTTGATAATACAAGAAACGCAAAAGAACTTATTTCTTGGATGCAGCCCTTCTACTCCTTGTTGGGACAGTTTTACTTGCCTTTGCCGCATCAGTGTCCTTAATGTTGTCCAAGTCACCCAAAGATATAACGCGGTGTCGTTTACCGTCAGATGCCAAGATGTAGACATAACCTTCCCGCGTCCAGCATTTATCAACTCCGAATCTCTCACGAGCTGCCATAAAAGCATTGTATCGCGAGCGGGTCAAAAACTCAGATAAAGTAATGCCTGAGCTCTTAAGCTTGACTTTGGAGAACCACACGCTGTCCCGTACTGCAACACTCTGGAATTTGATGAGGATTGGTCTGGGCTTTTCTGAGGATTGCCTACCCATTCTGTGGCATCGTCTTATGTCAGCAGTAGTAAAGGTGCCCATCTTGAGTTTCTGCTTTACAACATCAGCGACAACAGCCGCAGTGTCCTCCTCCTTCTGCTCTTCAACACCATGTAGAAGCAGAATCTTCCGGCGACTGCGCATCTCCATGTTGTCAATACTGCGTGCCACCGTGTGTAATTGCTGTGAGAATTGCTTTAGACTTTGAAGAACAAATTGTTTGAATGCAGCAAAGTCGTCGACCAAGGTCCCTGTGGTAGCTGGAGGTGCAGCTTTATTTTGCAGTTCAGCTTCAAATTTAGACATCCTGTCTTCGAAGTATCTTTGCATATCAAGAATGCTAGAAACTTCCATGCTCTTGAGTGTCAGTGTCCGTTGTTGTGTTATTCCAATTGTGAAACTAACAATATACTGGCAGGTAATTATGCTCAGCTGTATATATTATACATTAAATAATTAAAATAATACCTACTTGAATTTATTTTATTCTAAATAATATACGCAGAGCTCTTAAAAAAAAAAAAAAAAAAAAAAAAAAAAAAAAAAAAAAAAAAATTTGCGTTATAGTGCCATAAGAAAACATTGATGACATTATAATAAGCAACCATGACTGTGATTTATTTCCAATCGTATCGCATGTCCCTGACATTCGTCGTTTCGACGTCGCACATTGATGACGTTGTAAAAAACAACCATGCCTGTGACAAATTTAATGACCAAGACCTGGGCGCATGTGCCCGATGGCTACAATTCTTCAGCCTATCAGCAGATGGAATCGCCATTTGTGTTGCTTAGCAACAAGTCCTATGTAACTGCTTAGCAACCTATCAATGACGTGACCGTTGCTACATGACACTTTTTCGTGTATGCACCCCGTCATCGATTTATAAGACGTTTTCACGTCGAAAAATCAGACGATCCACGAGGAGTTCGACAACAAACACCGTGACATGAAATATTTATATATTAGAAGTTTACTACTCCAATTTGTATTTTTCCATTAGTATTTAATAGAGTGGGTGATTAAAAAGAATGGGGATAATGACTGTTAAGTCAAATCAATACCTTTTTATCAAATGTCAAATAAAAATTATACCAAAAAAAAATTTATAGGGATATTTATTTATTAATTTATATTATGTATGTGCGTTTTGCCATTTTGTGTGTAGTGCCATGATCCTATTGCTGTAAAAAAATTGAGATTTTTGATCAAAAAAATCTGACAGGTATTTTTCACGGTGTTCTTTTGAGATTATCTTTATGCTTCCAAATGAGTTCTGAAGTGACCGAAACAGGTAGAAATCTGATGGAGCAAGATCAGAGTTATACGGAGTGCTCTCTCAATTTTTGCTAAACTGCTATAGATGAGCGCGATCTGGCGTTGTCATGTTGGAACACCACGTCCTGCCTGTTCACCAGCTCCAGCCGGTGTTTCACAATGGCTTCTTTTAACCTCATCAGTTGCTGACTGTAGAGGTCAGAATCGATAGTTTTACCTGGCGGCAAAAGCTCAAAGTGGACGATTCCTTTCTAATCCTACCATACACACAGCATCACTTTGTTCCGAGTCAGGCCGGGCTTTGCCCACGATCTGTGGGGCTTGTCAAATGGAAACACGTTGCATTGAGTTTCTCTCAGTGAGATCATGTAGTACCCAAATATCATTTTTTTTCTTGTACCCAGACTTTGGTAAATTTCGTAAAACTGTTTTGTGATCAACATCCAGTTTTTTAGCAATATCGTAACTACTAATACCTTGATCTTGCTCCACTTTTTCAAAGATGGCACTGATTTTATTCGTGACAGGGCGTCAAGAGCGAGCCTCATCCTTCACACTAAAATTGCCAGTCTTTAAACACTTGAATCACATTTGTGGTACTCTTATTGATATCGCATTAGGTCCGTAAACCGTACAAATTGTATTCGCGGCGTTCGTCGCATTTTTATCTTTTTTGTAATAAAATTTTAAAATGTGCCAAATTTCTTCGTCACATATGTTCATTTTGCTTGCTAAAAAAACATGATAAATGGCGGGAACTACTTTTTTTAATTAAATGGTATTAAAACCAGCCTGTAACATTCAGTACAACCAAAGAGCATGCGCACACCACCACCGATAGCGGGGGCTCTGTTTGAGGCCGGTGGGCCTCGGGGTCCTAAGCTGGTCGGCGGCCGGCCTCTCCCTCGTCGACATATGTACAGGTGGGGGCGACGTTAGCGGAGAGAAATACTAGTCGCTTGACGAGCTCGACGCCTCAGAAACGGCTGGTGTTGAATCCTGTGGTTGCGAGGCGGAGCGGAGCGACGAGTCCGGGGGTGGAGGGTGTGCTGGGCTCTGCTTCTGGTTATCATGTGGCTATTGAATCATGTTTTTTATTGCGTATTTGTTTAATTTCATTTTGACATGTAATGTCATAGTGTATTTTTCTTGGCTATTGTCCAGGTTTGCTTTATTTATGGAAGTTATATTTTAATAAGTAGTATTTATATTGGACTTTATTTGATTACAGTATTACATGGAATATTATCTAAATATTATTCACTTAATTTAAAATATTTGTAGAAATTTTACGATACCCGTCAACCGTCGTATTCTTAGATTTTATTCTGTACATTAGTACTTGGTTTTAATTGGTAGAAAATTCTTAAAGGACGTCTAAACGGGTCATTTTTTACGGCAATTTGTGGCGGCAATGCTGTGCCCGGCAATATGGCAGTACTCCCCAATATTGATTTAATGGTTGCCGGACGATCGCTGAGCGATCGATATTTCGCAATGTGGCCCGGCCCATTTTGTTATTGTTTCAGTTGCTCTTTAATTTATTGTTGCCGGATTGTGTAGCCCGTTTAGAAGACTGGATCATGCGCCATACAACTGTAGACATATTGCTATTATTGGCCGAGCAATTAGTTACTAATAGTGCCGCCACAAATTGCTGTAAAAAATGGCCCGTTTAGACGCCCCTTTAAGTCGATTAATTTTTAAATAGTCGGATTTTTGTTTTTAATAATTGCTTGTTAACCTTATTTATCTGATTTACTCCAAATGACAACGACAACAACAAAATACGTAAATACTAGTAGAGTGCACTATTCGCTTCGTAGAGCGAAGCTTTTCCGCATACATTCGTATAACGGATCTATCTGTTAGCAAAAGAGCCTTACATCGGAGCACAAATACTCCAAACGTGACAGATAGTGGGCAACGCATAAATAAGTGAACATCGAACAAATAGCATAACGTACGCTTTATGTCTTCAACGACGATTTTGTATGCACAGAACCGCATAGTTAGACAGGAGCTACAGAAGTACAAGTTGTCTACAATCCTAAAAAAATAAAAGAATTTGTTTTAACTGGTAACTTACGTAATTCTAGGTTAAAATTGCATCAACACTTTGAGCGTACGCAGGTAGAGGGGATACTTGGGGGTTAAAACCGTTCCCTTAAAATTGCAAAAAGCTAGGCGCACAGAGTACTCATTTAGCCGGTGTTTAGTCAATAGGCTAGTTTTCAATTAGTCAAAACAACAACTCTTTAAGAAATGTCAAAACGCAGATTTTCTATGGAAATCTAATACAAATGCCGGATTATGATGTCACTTTTTCGTTCTAGTCAAATAATTTATTTTTATGACATGATTAATGTTAAAAAATCCTATTTAACACAAAATTTAATAAGGAATTAATCGTTGGTAGTTTTAATGCTAGTTTTATTTACTAATTAGACTTTTGGATTTTTTGTTTACCTAGGAAACAAGCCTATTGTAACAACTTAACCGCCCCCCCCCTCTTCAAAAATTTCCTTCCCAACTAATGTCGACATCTTAAAAAGTTTAATTCCCGAAATGTTGAAATCCTGTAACGGGGTACGCCCATTAATTGCATTAACGGTTAAGTGAACTGAGACTGAGTTCAGCACCGACTACACGTGAAGCCATGCAAGTATTAGTGACTTCACTAGCTTGATGTAATTTATAGAACGGTTGATACTTGTAACTTTCCGTAGTATTTTTTCCCTTTACTTGTAAAACCAGAACTAAGAACATAAAAATGCTTTCTAGTGACGTTGTTTCAAAAGTTTGTAATATTTTTGGTTACAGAATTTACCAAAAATATAGCAACATATTTACAGGTTTTAATCAGTTGAATATTTTACAGCTCAATACCTTGTTTTTTAGGGTTCCGTAGCCAAAATGGCAAAATGGACGGACGGACATGGCAAAACTATAAGGGTTCCGCCCTTATAGTTTCGCCATGTCCGTCCGTCCGTCCGTCCTTTGACCTTTGCTCAGAGACTGTTTGTGCTAGGAGGCTTTAATTTTGCATGGATACACATATTACTTACGCGTACAAATGAAAGAATAAAATCTTGAAAAAAAAAATTAGGGTACCTCGTCTATATATAAATAATAATAATAATAATAATAATATCTTGGGACAACTCACACGACGTCGTCTGATCCCAAACTAATAAAAAATAAAGCAAAATATTAAGCTTTAAAGTGCAAATTTTTCTTAGAGTCAAGTCAGTCCCCCCCTGCCAGCTAAATGGTTGATGTTGGATATGTCAAAAAAATCACGGTAGTAAAACTACTACCGTGGTTTTTGAAGTAACAAAATTTTCGTACGAATTCCATTGTAAAATATTATTAATTACGTTTGCAAGTATGAAACAAAAACCACAGAAAACCCACTTCTTAACCCACATTATTCGGATGCCCCCCCCCCCTTCCGAATAATGTGGGTTAAGAACCATACATTGTGCGTGGCCCGATATGCACTTGCCAGGTTTTTTTTACTTGTGATCAGCTGTAATACAGTGGAAACATCAGACAATAAAAAGATTTGGATTAACAAACTCGGTCGTTGTAGAAATTGGAAGACACCACTGTGCACGCCTAGTGGTGAACATAGTCACCACTGGGCGTTCTCAGGTTGTTGAGGATGATGATAATTCACGCGACGAGATTTTCTGACGGCAAGGCTTGACACATGCCATTTCCACTCAATCTATGGTATTGCCCCAGCATATACGTTATTGCTGCATTATTATAAAACAAATAAATCAAAATAGATTTGAAAAAAAAATAAGCTAGAAAAAACTTCACAGAAAACCTCTGATCTTATTTATAAAACATTATGTTGATGTCGAATTATTTTTTCAACTAGACCCAAGTATGAAACAGTTTAGGGTAGACTGTTGTTTTTAATGTCAAACATGTGACGTATTTGCCTTAAGCGTTAAGAGAAGTGTCCTACCCTCAAATAAAGCTGTCTGGGTATATAAATAGTTCTTTTATTTTTATTTTGAGGTTTTCTGTACCCTGAAATGAAAATATATATATATAGCAGTATTCATTGAAAGCTTACTTTATTTAAGTAATAGTATTTAAGTAAAGTAATACTTTGACAAATTTTAGAGCCAAATTTTCGGGGAAACAGAGTTTTGACGCCACGTCCAGCATCTATTGATTGAGTGTAGCACGTTTTTATTTTGTACTAGTTATTGCCGGCGAGTTTGTCTGCATGGGTCTTGAATCTGCGTGAATTTAGAAAAATAGTGTAACTCAATTTCTAGCATCGCATCTAGATGAAGCATATAATGTACCACATTTCAAATTGGAGCAGCAACAATAAATCCACAAAAACCGTATCCAATTGATGTAGTAATTTTAACATTCAGACAGACAGAAAAACAGACCGATAACAATCCTGAAAACTTTTACGACGTTTATTAAGGTCTCCCACATTAAGTTTTCTTGAATATCTCTTAGAACGGACATTACGATAAAATTAGATCTATAAATTATTTATTTTCTTTCTTTTTGTTGAGGTTGTGTGCAGCAGGTCGAAAAAAAACAGGAGATTTTGATTACCTATATTTTATCTTAGGTTCCAATTTTTATTATATAATAAAAATAATATAGTTTGCATCACTCCTCTAACATGGTGTATAATATAAAGTTGGCACCAATCCTCTAATATGGTATGTAATGTACCTAATAGTGACAACATTATATACATACCTACAAACATTGTAACAATTGGCGACTTGAAAAGAATAGCCGCAAGTTTTTTTTGCCTTGTTATTTTCTCCGGCTTTAACTATTATTTGCGAACTTGGCATTGCATGTATGAAGAATCACGACGTATCATTAATGTTATTTTGCATCCTATGTAAATAAAGTTTTTTTAGTGGGTTGTATTTTAACTAGTTGTCGCAATTTAACCTTCTGATCCGTTTTTACACTATAACCCGGCACCCCAAGTGTTGTGAAAGGTCATTTATCTAGAGATTGCGCCTCCTCCGCGCCATAAATCACTATTGACGTATCTTATAACGCTAGTCACGAGAATAATATCGCTCTAAAACGTCCGACATTCAAACTTTGGTTATAATTCAAACTGTTTGAATTTAGATCGTGAATTGTTGTTCAATATAAGTAGAATTACAGCGTCATAGAAGTTACTCACTTTGTACTATTGAACTAATTCGAAATGGTAGGCACAGATCACACGGTGAATGCCTAATGATGAACGTCGACGTCAAGGCAGGCCGTGGAAATGATGGCGTGACGCCTTTGAGATATGGAACGAGAAAATTCTCTAGACAGTGTTTCGGAAGTTTTTGACCGGGAACTTAGTCCTTAGCCCAGCAAAGGGACAGTACCTACATGTTAAAAAGCATTATTTATTATACCTACGTAATTATTAGCCATTTCATTAGATACCTAACACGGAATATTTAAAAGTTTAAAACTTCACACTCACCATACGTAAAGTCAACGGAACACAATCACGAATCAATTGAATGCATTGAATTCGGATCGTGGTTCACGCACTATGGTGGAACATACGTAAATCTATACTAATGTTAAAAATCTGACGAGTTTGTTTGTTTGAAGGCGATAATCTCAGGAACTACTGGTTTGAATTGAACATTTTTTTAGTGTTGGGCAACCCATTTATCGAGGAAGGTCAATATTGCAAAAACATCAACACAAAGATAATGAACAATGTTGCAAAAACGGGGGAAATTTATGCAAACGAAGTTGCAGTCAGCTAGTACAAGACACAAGAAAAGCTTTTTTTATATTTTGATAGAAAAATGCAAAAAATAAATAAATTATATAAATAAAAAAACCCGGCTGCACAAAAAAGATGGAAACAAGATCCCCTACATAATTATATAATTTCATGCAGTCGGAGGCACTTTACTAAGTTCATCGAGATTTATTAATGCCTCCGACTGCATGAAATTATATAATTATGTAGGGGATAATATTTATTACTTTTTAGGGGTTGTAAGATGTAACTGATGTATCTTACTCCGACTAGCTTTTGTCACAGCTATAGTCAAGTATTGAAGATTGAAAAAAGAATGGTTGCTAACTAACTTTTTTAGTATTACAGTCATAATCAAGTTATACCTTTTTGGAATGCTTAAGATAAGCCCTTTAATTTGATACCCATATTGCAGTATTCAAAACAACTTTTTTTTCACACCTCTTTATTTTGACATCTCATAGCTGCCATGTTTATTTTTTTCAAACATCACATACCTAAGAACACTTGGGCAATCAAGACAAACCTAACAACGTCTTAATTGTATGAATCCGTTCAGTGGATTGTGAGATATCAGGTAATAAAAAATATTACATACATACATACATACATACATACAAGATACGCGCGAAAAACATAACCCTTCTTTACAGTCGGGTAATAAATAAATTTACTTATGCTGTATGGCGCCTTGCGAGACTATGTAATTTCAAGACGGCTTTGTTGGCATATCATGGATATGTTGCTTCAAATATAAGGTATTGTCTGCCTCTATGGGGGAATGCAGTTAATATAAATAAAGTGTTCATCTCACAGAAACAATGCATCCGAGCTACGTATAATGTAAAAGTCACAACATCATGTAAGCCTTTGTTCCGTCAACTGAAGCTATTAACTGTACCATCAATGTACACACATCAAAAGTGTCTAGGGATCAAGCATTTTTATGCGGATTTCTTGAGATTGAGATGTGGCTTTGTAATAAATTTATGATTTTATAAATTTATATGGATCCTTTTTGGTGCATTTCATAATTTGAATCAGGAACTGTGAATCAAATTCGAGTAAAAGATGAAAATCAGCTGTCAATATTTTCCCTATAAAAACATACAACGCATTGAAGACATTATTAGTGCTACTGTTTCCCTACTACTGATTAAAACCAACGTTATTATGGAGCGGCGACGTCATTTAAGCAGGGAAGAAATGCTCAGAGCCGTGGGAATGATAGAAGCTGGTTCCCGGCAACGTACTGTGGCTTTAGCTCTGAATACAAGTCAGAGTGTTATCAGTCGACTTTGGACACGTTACCGAAGCACTGGTACCGTGGCTGAGCGCCATGGAGGACGGTATCGCTGCACCACACGGAGACAAGACCGATACATTCAAATCTTAACTCGAAGAGGTCCAACAATAACCGCCATGATGTTAGCCGTGAGGCTTCATCACTCTTCAGGGAACTTAATTAGCGACCAAACAGTCAGAAACCGCTTGCATGAAGTGAACCTTCATTCCCGAAGACCGCTACGGGTACCACCTATAGCAATGCACAATCGTAGGATTCGATATCAATGGGCTCTTGAACACAGAAATTGGGCAGAAGAACAATGGCGTTTCGTGTGCCTTTCTGATGAGTCTCGTTTTGGTATGAGACCGGATACAAGACGTATACGACACTGGAGAACCCCTGGACGCCAACAGCGATTAAAATCCTGCCAGGAAGTCCATCCTTACAGTGGTGGAACCATCATGGTATGGGCGGGTATTTGGATCGGCGGAAGAACTGAGTTGATTTGGATCAGAGGCAACCTCAACGCTCAAATTTATGCTGAGACGATTGTATCAGACGTCATCGTTCCTCTACAAGTGCAAATCGGTCCCTTATTTCAGTTAATGCATGATAATGCACGACCGCACACCGCAAGAGTTGTAAGACAGACTCTCGCCGCAGCTAACATCAATGTCCTGCCCTGGCCTGCTCAGTCGCCAGACTTGAACCCGATTGAGCATGCATGGGATATGCTACAGAGAAGAGCTCTGCCGAATATGGAGGGTATCCAGTCGCAAGAAGACCTTTTTTTGTTGTTGCAACGAACATGGGCGGCCATTCCACAGCGTGATTTGGATAAACTCATTTTGAGTATGCCAAACCGATGTTCTTGTGTTGTTAGTGTTCGCGGTAGAAACACGGATTATTAATTGTTTAAGTTACCCAATAAAATTTTAAAGAAAACTGTTATTTCAGTCTTTTTTTCGAACTTTAATGTTAGTGGTTCAAATGTCAAAAATCCCTTTATTAGGAAAATGGCAAATTTCTTTATTAATGCAAAGGTGACTTGGTTTATCGTTACTGTGACAAACGAAAACACTTTATTTGATGAATCCTTAAAGAAATAAAAAAAAAAAAATCAATCAGGAGAAAAGTTATTGCAAAAATATATGTTGATCCCTAGACACTTTTGATGTGTGTATATATTCAAATGTTGTCTGTTTGTCACACATTTACATCTGTATGAAACATATAAAGATAACTATAACTTTAATACCAGATATCCAGATAGAATACTTTTGCCAAGTATGAAAACGCACTATTACAGTTCAAATTGTTATCCAATGACCATAATAATCTATACTAATATTATAAAGCTGAAGAGTTTGTTTGTTTGTTTGAATAGCCTTCCTCGATAAATGGGCTATCCAACAAAAAAAGATTTTTTCAAATCGGACCAGTAGTTCCTGAGATTAGCGCGTTTAAACAAACAAACAAACTCTTCCGCTTTATAATATTAGTATAGATACCTGAAACCATAAGGATTAAACAAGTGACTATATATATGGCTTGCGGAAGAATGTTTTTATTCGGTAAAGGATTTTTTAAGTAAACGGACATTATACAAAATGTAGATATGATACTCTATTATTAATATAATATTATTATTATTGTGCTAATTATTTTGACATTTTGCTATTTTATATCATAAATTAGGGAATTAAATTTAATATTAATCTTATTAAAATGAACATTGATTATGTTATTTGTAATGCATGGTAGTGTCTTTATTAACAACAATTTATTTAAAAATTATCTAATATATAAAATTCTCGTGTCACAGTTTTCGTTGCCATACTCCTCCGAAACGGCTCGACCGATTTTGATGAAATTTTGTGTGCATATTGGGTAGGTCTGAGAATCGGACAACATCTATTTTTCATCCCCCTAAGAGTTTGTTTGTTTGTTTGAACGCGATAATCTCAGGAACAGAACGGCTCAGTAGAGCCGCATTGAAAAATATTTTATTGTTGGATAGCCCATTTATCGAGGAAGGTTATAGGTTATTACATCACGCTACGACCAATAGGAGCGGAGCAGCAATGAAAAATGTTGTAAAAAAAAAGGAAGAAAAAGAAAAAAGGGAAAATTTACGCAGACGAAGTTGCGCGGGTCAGCTAGTTAGATATAAGATTAAAAATATAAATAAAATAAAATTTGCATGCCTTACTAAGGCGAAATATGTTTGTACCTAAATCAAATTTTCAACATCTTGTAAACCATATTTCTTGCAAATAAATTTCATTTCATTTCATCACTGTCGTTTGTAACCGAAGCTTAGGAGGATATTATTATTACCATTTCATACATATCGACAACAACAACTAATGAATATTGAGGCATTGACCTCTATAGTACCTACTAGCTAGACGTTAGGTTTACAGCCGACAGCAGCGTGTGCAATGTGCGTTTGATTTCGACAAACCAAATGAAAGTCTATACTGGGATGTTTGCGGAATACCAAACTGATGGCTTTGCGGCCGTAATTCGTAAAAAACCGTATCCTTGATACACAAAATACGGACCAGTCACAATCGCATCCTGTTGACCTTAGCGGATCGGTACACTTCGCCAGTTTGGAAGTGTTTTGTGCTGAGGGTAAACACTGAAGTTAATACGCTTCAGTGATTTCTTCGATCTTTTATTTAAATTATTTTTTTGTATAAACTATGGATATATGTCCGAAATAAACAATTTTTTTTTTATTTTTTTATTATACTTGTGTAACAAGGATTTACGTTACTGCCAATGTCAACAGATTGACGATTTAAATGTTACCGATCATAAGAATAATATCTTATTGTACTTACAGAATACGTAGGCATTTAATAAATACCAAATAAATTCGGTTAATACAACTATTGTCATCCATTTAGACTATAGGTAAATGTTTATGAATAAAAAACAAAATACGAGTAGTGTTCATTCCGTTTCATTATCGTTAAAGCGATAATTACAAATACGTTTTCATTCTTCAATAACTTTATTATCATTTTCATCGTTTGTTATATTTGGTTACTGAAATGATTATTATGCTTTCATGAAAATATTGGTAATGAGTTTGCTTTTCAAATAAATTGCTGATTCATTAAATATAATGATGTACCAGGTAACAACCGTCTTTCATTATTTTGGGATATTATTTTTCTATTTATTTTATCTTTATTTATTTTAATTCTAGCAAATATCAATTTTAGGAGGTTTACTAATGTTTGTCATAATTTAAAATGCCATAATTTCACATGCCATACCGGTATTTGCCATAATTTCATTAGAAATAACGCTTCAGTTGCCATAATCGTGAAATGACATAAAATGACTTTCACTAATTCCATTGGTCATAATCGATCAAGTGTCATAATAATTTAAATCCATAAATGTATTTGCTATAATTTTCGTTTTCAATAATACCATTTTCCATAACTTTTATTTACCATAATATAAATAAAGATAATATAGTATAAGCGCCTGCAATTTTTATGTTAATGAGTAAGTTAATATATTTTTTGCTATTAACATATTCACAGTTAAAGTTATATAATGAGGGTAAAACAAAATAAGTCTGACATAAATAGACAATCCATTAGTCGTCAGTTATTAACATTAGTGGTCAATTCACTATTAGTACTGTCGAGATGAGTGAAAGTTGTGAAGTGTTTAAAACTACAAAAGGTGGCATTAAATTAAACGTTTACGGATTCACGTACGAAAAGAATAGAATAGTAAAAAATACGTACTATTGGATATGTGAGTTACGAAAACAAAATAAATGCAATTCTCGGGCAATAACTAATTGTGTTGAACAATCACAAGAACATATTATTGTTAAACGAGACAACGCACACAACCACGAACCAAACGCAAACAGACTCAAAACAGTGAAATTATTAAATGAAATTAAGTTGAAGACAATTGAATGTCTCACTGAAAAACCTAGCAAAATTTTACAAAACAGTATTTCAAGTCAACCCGATATTACATATGCGTCATCGTCATTATATATGCCCTCAACAAGCGCTTTGAAACAAGTTATTTACAGGGAAAAGAATAAACATAAGGAAAGATATAATGAACCTCAAGATTTACACTTCCATATCAGACACGAACAGCTGCAGTTAAACAACGAGAATATTATAATGAAGGATGAAATAATTAAGGAAAATAAACGGCTAATAATTTATTCAACTCAAAAAATGATGGATTTTTTATGTAGATCAGATTTGTGGATATTAGATGGAACATTTAAGGTAGCACCCAAAAATTTTTTGCAACTGTACACAGTACACGGTAACGTTATAAATGGATACAATAAAACTGTACCCCTTCTATTTGCTTTGTGTACACATAAAGATAGAATTACATATAATCAAATCTTTAATTTTATAAGTGATTATAGCAATGAAAATAATATTACATTGAAATTGAAAAATTGCATAATGGATTTTGAACAAGCAGCTATTCTTAGTGCAAAACAAACATTTAATGATATAAAATTAAATGGCTGTTTCTTTCATTTATCACAAATTATTTATAGACAAATACAATCAAATGGCCTAGTGAATCTTTATGGTACTAATTGTGCATTTGCTCTAGATATGAAATGTTTATTAGCTTTGTCTTTTCTGGAATTTCAAGAGATACCTACTTATTTTAAAAAATGGAAAGAAACTATAATTCCAGCAAGTCAGCACATTGTAAGTTGGTTTGAAGAAAATTACATTTCGGGTACTGATAGCAAACCACCCCGTTTTCCAACTTCGTTTTGGAGTATTTTACATTTACATAATAAAAACTTACCGCGCACGCAGAACTACGCAGAGGCCTGGCATCATAGGATAAACACAATTATTGGCAAAACAAGTGATGGTTTCTATAATTTCAGCAAAGAAATTATAAAAGAAGCCAAAATTTCATTGATGAACATTGAGTCGATTCTTAATGGAGAACCAGAAAAAAAGAAACCTAGAATATACACAAAAAAAAAACGAAAGAATAAACAATATCATAATAGATAAAAATAATTACAGTGAAGAAGAGTTTTTGAGAGCTTTGGCCTCCAACTTAAATTTAAAATAATGTTACTTTCAGAATTTTTTTTTTATTACTTATCTATACTTGAATTATGTTGATTAATAAATGATTATACGACACAGATTTTTTATTTACAATTAAACCTGAAACTAAACCTCATATGGCGCCTACTTACTAAACTCGACGGAGCCCCGCTTCGCGGGGCTCCTACTTTTGGGTGGTTTAAAAAAAAAACCTAACACGAAGACTAAGGCGGGAGCTCCGCTTCGCTTCGCTCCCGCCTTAGTCTTCTAACCTAACCTATCCGAGTCGGATTGCTCTGAGTCGGGGTGTTAAAGATAATTAATTTCGACCTAACAATATTATGTATTATTTTCATAATTATATCAAATTTTGATTATGTCAAGAGTCGATTATGAGACGTGTTACTTATGGAAACTAATTATTATGATATATGTTGCTATGGAAAGTCATTTTATGGCAAATAAAAGTTATTACTGTTGAGTTGTTAAGGCAAACGTTATTAGTATAAATGATAATAGTGCAAGTAAATATTATCATCGGGGACGATTATGGCAAACAATATTAGTGCAAATTAATTTATGGCAAACGAGAGAATACCATTTTAGGAAATGTTTATGTTATATAGTTGTAAGTTGTATTACGTACGTATAATCAAATCAGATGACAGGTAAACTGCTGAGGGTAAACTAAGAACTTTTGTAATGTTACAGAATATCCTTGAGAGGACTTATCCATAGACACACAGTCTACCGTCAACTGCATCTAACCCGTGTCCAAGAAAATAAGAACGCAAAAGTTAATATGACAAATAACAATAAAATAATAAAGAAAGGATAGACAGCAAAAAAGTTAACCATATACCGAGCCGAGTACTTTGAAAATTGAATCCAGACATTATTATGTTTATTCGACTATGAGTCCCTTAACTTTATTGAGCGGAATTGTTAACGCGATTTTGGGGACAGGATAAAGAAAAAAGTCCCCAATTGCTTTTCGTGGTTCGTGAAGCTAGAAAGACGAAATAATCGTTGGACTTATTATTTTGAAAGTGAATGGTAAAAGTGTGTGTTTATTGAAAGTTCTTGAAAATTGGTGGCTATTATCTAAATGCGGCGCCTCCTCAGTTAAACTGCTTTACTACTAAGGCGCTATATAAATAGACACGTTAAATAGGTATAGATGGAGTTTTTATTGCAAGTTATTCAATATTTTTAGTTTTCTGAAAAAACCTAACACGATTTTATTTATTTTAATTCACTTTGTTGAGAAATAATGTTGTTAACTTACTGCATTGTTCATATTCTTCAAGCCTAAAAACACCGAGCAAAGCTCGGTCAACTCAGCTAGTAAGTGATGTTATGAGGTAATCGAATATATAAAACTTGGAGTCAAAGCTTGTGAAACGTTATTTTATTCGTTAATTCCGGTGTAAAATTTAAGTTACTCCTTAATGAATTGCAGTAGAAGTTATAGCGGTAATAAAATGAGGTTTGGCCTCAAAATTAAGTAATCATAGCGGAAAGATCCATTATATCGAATATTAAAATAATTTATAGGTCCCATTTTCCCAAGATGAGGTTTTGATAAAACTGATTGCAGCAGAGCTAATTTGCAAATTAATTAATGAAATCAATCACTAATATGTGGCTAAAAGTATGAGACAAATATATTTCGGGGTCTTAAAGTCATAATCTTAATAAGGTCACTATAAAGTGACGCTATTAAGATTAGTCCAGGATTTGGGCTATATGTTGTTTTTCGATTGGCAACAAAATTCTACAAGGAGCTAGTAAAAAATCAAAAACATAGAAACTGGACTGCACCGTAAACTCACAAAAGGCAACGCGACTGTGCGGCCAGAACCTGCCTCTTTTCTATAATGTCAAAGTGACATAACATTGACATAATCCTGTGACGTAGATCTATTAAATTTCTAGAAAGAGATAACTACTGGCCACATGAGTATTTTGTCTCTCTCATGCTATGCAGCATGACCGTGTGGTGCCGGCTTAAGAATAGTACCACCCCATCTCTACCCGTGGGTGTCGTCAAGGCGACTAAGGGATTTCACCCCGGAGGACGGGCAGCAGCGTCCTCTGCGTATTTAAAGCCTTACTGCGATCGCCAACCCGCTCGCCAAGCGTGGCGATTAAGGCAATTACCCCCAGGATCTACATACTTGTAGGTTCTACTGGGGAGACCCGTGCCCAGCAGTGGGCCATCATATGGGTTGATATGTATGCTATGCAGCCTCTGTTTACTTCATAATTAAAAGGAAAAGCGATGTCCAGTTTTTATTGGAATGTAAAAAAACTGACTCACATCCAATGATCCGAGTCAATACTGTAATAATGTTATTATGATATTTTACATTCTCTCTTTGGTTTGAACAATACCTTGTTATTTTTAGACGTAATAATAAAAGTGTATTTGTAAAGTTATATACAAAAGAAGAAGAACAATGCTCGTTTTAATATATTTTCTTACCTCTACGATGGCAGTCAAGAATACTTAGGAGCGCTCAATTTGAACTGAGCAACAAAATTGTTGTGTGAAACTTTTCAAAATAAAATATAATTGTATTAAACATTGAAGAGTCTTAACAGATTTCATGTAAGAGTTTACTGAAAGAAGATAACTGTTTCTCCCGGGGCGTACCCAGGGTAATTTTTCAGGGGGGGGCGACATAATTTCATGGGGTTTTAAGTGGTACAATTGACTAAACAACGGCTAAATGTGCACTATGTACGATCGGCCAAGAAAGCGGTCTACCAGTTTTGACCAAGCTTTCTATCAAACCAATATAGCGTTAATGTTGAAATTAGTAACTGTTACAATAAAATTGTGAGGGAAAATCAACCTTGTTGTTATGACATGCAAATGAATTTCATCCTAGAGATAGATAGATTATATTTTAGGCCGACTGTACATACCGCTTTAGAATGGGGGGGGGGGCAGGGGTTAACACACACAATCCCTTTTAGATCAATTATTTTCTTTATTTAAAAACCAACTTGTTGTCTTCTTGCTCGGTTGTTCTTTGCCTTACGTTCTTTGCCAGTGTTTAAAAAAAATCGTCTTAGAATTGAAATTTGAAAGAAATAATAA
Source organism: Herminia tarsipennalis (assembly GCA_945859575.2). NCBI lineage: Eukaryota > Metazoa > Arthropoda > Insecta > Lepidoptera > Erebidae > Herminia > Herminia tarsipennalis. The sequence goes on along the minus strand of OX243834.2, from coordinate 21,054,649 downwards.
TGCTTTTCAAGATCTCCTTAATTAGTAATCCTGTTATTATTAACACACTCTACATACTCTACATTTGTCTCATTTGTCTCCATTGTCTATGTGCTGCACTAATCGCGTCTCATATCTATTCAAGCGTATTATTTGATTACAATTATCGCCTCCAGCTCCAATAGCGCTGTTTGCGCCAAAGTCTATTCGTATTCAGAGCAGCGCGCGATTAATTATATTGCGTTCTATGGTTGCGTTTCATAAACCGAAATAAAAACTTCTAATCAAATCAAATGGAGATTCTGCTGAAAGTTTGTGGATGCGAAACTTTTCTAATTTGGTAACTCTTAATTTTGTGATCAATACAATTTTTTTTAGCTATTGAAATGAAAATATATATCCATATATTATATAGTTAAAAAAGTTTGATATTGACCTAATAAGTAGAGTCCACATTTTAATAAGTTTGGTAAAACTATAGTGTAGTATGGTGAATCCTGGTGAACTATGGTGCTGTAAATCGCTATATTTTGTTTAAATGAGTTTTTAAAACTGAGATATTATTTTAGACGTACATAGAATGAACGTGAGCGTGTAATTACATGCATAATTGTATACTTACTAACATTTACTTTCTAAAAATTGTTGCAAAATTTAATGGTACGTTATTAGGCTTGGTTCAAACAACTGGATTTTGATATGCAACATCATAGAACAAGGATGCAACTTCGCAGTAAATACGGTTAGGTACTGCACAAGCATATGACCTTAATAGGTTGTTGTAACGGATTAAGTTCCGCATTAGGCGTTTTAGACTTTGACACAAAATCTTGTTGTATAATAACGTACTCCCATAAATTAGGCATATGAACCAAACCGTTTGTGCAATGTATTGTACTAATATTATTTAGACACTACGGACGTAGATGGTCTACGACTTCGACAAGCTACGACGTAGGTATAACTTTATTAATAAGGGACTTTAGTCATAATATGACCATGTCGGCTCCATCGTAACAATAACAAGAGAAAGATATTATACAAATACATGCTTTATCATATAATTATTATTAGAGAAACACTATTTGAGTTTGTGTAAACACAAACTTATAGATTTTATAACCAGCATCTGGCTGCAAGTTGCCTGGGAGAACCTAAAAATGATGTTTAGCTCACTCACCAAACTATCTCTTTCTCAACTGTTTTGGACATATTTTACTAACAAGTAATGTACCTACGAAAGGTCCAAAAATTTCCGTCCTAACAAAGAAAATAAGTATAATATATATTTACAAATCGTTTTATTTTAAGTTTAGCTTGTTTTCCTCAAAATGGGCGTAGGTGAATCGCACGGGTTACTTCATCATCTCAAGAAAATCTTCTTCCTCTTGAGCCTCCCTTAAGTTTCGAAAACAAATAACAGTCAATAGGCCAAACAGACGGACAGGACCAAAATATAAGGGTTCCGTTTTTGCCATTTTGGCTACGGAACCCTAAAAAATCATGGTAGTAGTATATATCTTTCTTAAACCTTTAAACGAGCAATGCTTGAATATATATATATATATATATATATATATATATATATATATATATATATATATATATATATATATATATATATATAGATATATATATATATATTCAAGCATTGCTCGTTTAAAGGTTTTCGAGAATTATCGAGATTCAGTATATATATTTATGCTTATATACATATACTTAACCTCGATAACGGCTTCAGCGATTCTCATGAAATTTAGTATTCAGGGGGTTTCGGGGGCAATAAATCGATCTAGCTTGGTTAAATTTTTTGAAAACGTCGTTAAAAAAACCGTGGTCAGGAGTCACCCAGGTGCTAGTGAAATTAAACGGAAAACTATCACAGCTAAGTAGGCTTAACAAGTTTACGAGTAACAGTAACAACAGCAAATGAGAAGTAAGCAAATGTTTGTACAAATTGTATTTAAAATGATTATTATGTAGGTATCTACGTTGAAGTATGAAACAAAAACAATATATAACCCTCTTCTTAAGCCGCATTATTAGAAGGGGGGAGGGGACTACGGAACCCTATATTGTGCGTGGCCCGACATACACTTGCCCAGTTTTTTCATTATGAAGCCAAACTTGTTGAGTGGCATGTGTCCTGTTCTTAATCGGTACGACTAGATGAAACTGTAGATTTTTTTTAAAACGACTCCCGCTGTAGTGTACAAGCCTTGTATCGCGGGGTATTTGTAAACATACAAGTCACGGACACAAATACACCCAGACTCGCAACAACAATTTGTGGATCACACAAAGTGGTGCCCCGTGTGGGAACCGAACCCACGACCTCTTGCGTAGCAGTCGGACACGCTCTCACTGCGCTACTGAGGAGTACTATTAACCGAGTATAAACTGAGATTAATTCAAAATAGTGATAAATAACATACCTACGGTAAAAAGTAATTTTAACAACAACTTTTTGAACTGTCTTTAATGAAAATGTAGTCTTGGGATGAAAAATGCCTGTTCCCATTACCTATAAAACCAAAGCGCCAAGATTAAGTTTAATATGTACCGTTTAAGAAACCATTGGGAAAATAAGATATCGTGCCTTTATACGTTCAAATATACGTTAAATAAAATTATATGGCGTCCGATAAGATCTTATAAGAGATAATATTCAACGGTTTACTCTTTATCTACCCGATCACTTTACATTTTAACGTGTTAGCAAGGAAAATGTAAGAAATATGTAGAACTTGCGGTTGCCTACAGCTTTACTCGCGCTAGTTCGATTTCTGGCCTGTTCACCCCTTAGAGCTCGTGTTCCTCTTTGTAATATCATCTCTCTACATCCACGGATTTCAGCAAAACGTGGTAGAGTGAATGGGTTAGCAAGAACTTCTATTTTTCAACCGACTTCAAAAAAGAAGGAGGTTCTCAATTCGTCTGTGTTTTTTTTTTATTTTTTTTTTGTAAGTTTGTTCACCGATGACGCAAAGACGGCTGGACTGATTTGAAAAAATATTTTTATGTTTGAAAGGGTATACTTCCAAGTGCCGAATAAAATATAAAGACTACTATTTCATGGCACCAACTTCAAAATGTTTAATTTGTTTTCGTTATTCTAGGTATATTATTTTTTGCTTTTTAGTTGCCTTGTATTTAATTTTGAAGTCGGTAAAATAGATGACTAGCTGACCCACGCAACTTCATATGCGTCAATTTTCCCGCGAAATACAAAAAATAAACTTTGCCTACCAAATAGTCGGTCGAGCCGTTTGGAAGAAGTTCTACCACAAACACCGTGATACGAGATTATTTTAATAATCATTAAACTCACATCTGCCGCATATTTGCTGAGTTGGTGGGTAAAAAAAAAACCACAGAGAGGACGCCAGAATATAGGAAGTCACAGAAATTCCTTTCTGGGTCTGCCGCGCTGTCTCCATGTCAGTACTTAAAGTCACTCACCAGCTCTAACACTGTGGAATCGGAATGCAACCGGAATTTTAATTGAACACGTTGAAAGAAGGAAGGGAAGACCTTTGTCCAGCAGTTGGACAACATGGGCTAGTAAAATAGATGATTTTAAATAATTACCAAACTGAAGCATCATTACTAGATAACAACAATCTGACATCCACATCCGCAGTTAGTAAACAACATTTTATTATTTTGTCATTACATCTATGGGTATAGTTTCTAAATGAACGGTATCAAAATAGTTTTTTAAAGAGCTAGTCTGCAAACAATTCTACTCGCGGAAATCACGAGGCCGCAACTAAACGATATCTGAATCCAATCGCAAACGCCGTATTTTTCGATAAATAAATACCACTGGGTAGCCTACGCAGTTTCGGCCGATTCTATATTTGTTTTTATTTTAGAATGTAGTGTATCATGCAAGTGACAGCCATTTAGTATTTTTGGTCATGTGAATCTATAGGTATGTTTATTGATTAGGTAACAGCTTTTATGATTCTTTGTTGTGCTATCGGATATAGTTTTTAGGGTATTTAAAATAACAGTAAAAAAAAAACAAGACATACATATATACAACTTTTGTCAACGTACTTTACAAAATGTTAAGTACGTACTTTTGTAGTAATACTTTTTAATCTACATTTATATTTGTTTATTGTAGCCAGTAATATAAGTAATATCCTAACACCGATACCGAACACCAAAAACATCTTAATATGTCAAACTGTTTTTGGGATAAGTCGCAACATTCGTTTGGCAATAGCTGAATCGGTTGGATCTTTTTTTAAATAAATGGCAACTTGTTTTACCTTTGCAGTATGCACAGTAGCACCCTCCTTCCTCTCTGAGTCACTAAAAACATATTATATCTAAAAACCATTGGAGAGAGACATCATTTACAAAATATAGCATCTGAATCGGTCGAAAAGTTTTCTTGTGTATACGAGTGCACATACATATAAATCACAAACAACATTCTCTCGCCCTAAACAAATTCTTCAAGTAATATTAAATATGTTACAAACAACAGGCGCAAGCAGATTCATTAAAAAAACTATTATACCTAACACTAAATTCTTCAGAAATTTTCACTGAAACTTAATTCATTAAAGGGGCTTTATTTGTTGATTGTGGACACTTTCAAATTAAAGTTACGAAACAAGTTTAGTCCTAGGAATAAAGACAAAATAAAGGCCGAAAAAGGGGACAGTTAGATTTTTGCATTTTCCTGTTATCACACGTAGAAACATTAATCCACCATTGAACCTAAGATATTATTAACGAGATTGGAAACTTTATTACTATCAGAGCCTGCGTAATTAATTTTTAATAATTCTTTATTTATTATCAGTCAGTGTACCAATAACTGTACTCCTCACCCTATAGAGTCTGCTCGCTTCCCGAAAGTGCAACGGCGCGTTCTCCTCCTCTTGCAGGCACGGCAGCCGAGTTCAGCGTATACGTTGCAAAATATTTTTATCAGCTTTAAATTTCCTTCAAGATACCTGCAAAGATTAGACCTTGTATCGAACTTCGGTAAGGTTCGATTAAAATCGCTAGCTCGGAAAATGGACAAACTTTTCCTCTATAAATATTTTGCTTCGGAAACACAAAACTTGTAAATAAATTTGATAGGCAAGTAGTGATATTAATATTTTTTAAAGGGTGTCGTTCAATGGACAAATTTGTTTTGATATTTTGTTAGTTTACTAATAATAATAAATTATTTGCAGAATTACGGTACAAATGGAAATATGTATGATCATCGCTTACGAGCACGCGAAAGGCCAAGAACCCTTACCTACAGAAAATCCAATTAGTAGCTTCTGTAGTCGAAATAGAGGATTAAAATGAAGAATTTATTGATAAACAGGCCTTCGCCAGGGGATTCTTATAACGATTTCCGTCCTTGTGTACCTACTTGAAATACTATGTCTAATAACATTTTAATCTACATCGTTATTTACTTTCTATATTTTTAATTGAACCTCAAAATTACTTCAAAACTCACAACACAAACTTGAAACCCCTATTTTACCAAAAATCCTTCCTTAGTGTATTCGACGAAATAGGCGTCAACTGCTAAAATTTTGGTTTGGCTACAAACCGAAATTTCAGAAGTTGATGCCTATTTTGTACAAAGTTTTGTTTCGGGAGATTCCACGAATTTTGTGTCATCTAATATATAAAATTCTCGTGTCACAGTTTTCGTTGCCATACTCCTCCGAAACGGCTTGACCGATTTTGATGAATTTTTTTGTGCTAATCCGGTATCTATGAGAATCGGCCAACATCTATTTTTCATCCCCCTAAGAGTTTGTTTGTTTGTTTGAATGCGATAAGCTCAGGAACTACTGGGCTGCACTGTAAAAATATTTTATTGTTGGATAGCCCATTTATCGAGGAAAGCTATAGGTTATAACATCACGCTACGACCAATAGGAGCGGAGCAGCAATGAAAAATGTAAAAAAAGGAAGAAAAAGAAAAAAGGGAAAATTTACGCAGACGAAGTTGCGCGGGTCAGCTAGTAATATATACAATTAAAGTTAGAGCTTCGAAAGAACTACAAAAAGAAGTGTGATCTAATGAGTATGTTGTATGTTGGATTTTATTTTACAGGAATAACTATAATAAAGCTTCAGATAATGAGTTCTCAGAAGCAGTCTCTTATTGTCTGGCATATTTCAGTGAAATAACGAGAAATAATACACAATCTCGAGAAATAATTACAATTGTGTAGATAATTTAGTAACGGGTGAGCCATCAGTCTTAAAGCTGATATTATGAAGATAAAGTTATTGTAAGAATACTTGTTAGTCGATTATTTTGAAGAGTTACATAAACTCTATTCCAATCACAAAGATTTTATTACATTTCTGAGAATGTAACTCCGCACGTTATACTTAAATTGAAAAAATATACAATCTTAGTTTGACGTTTAGTGATTGGGTTTCTATAAAAAAACCTTAAAAGATTAACAGTAATTCTTACACCATCGGTTGTCAAGACAGATACGATCCTATTCAAATGAATATTGATGATTATATTATATTTGTATTTGTATTTTTGTTGCGGTGTATTTTGTATATCGACTGATGACAAGATATTGCAATGTGATTTAATAAATATTGTATAGTTGTGTAATGTAATACACAGCACTATACTGCAGTGATGTTATTGAACATTGCAATGGTTTATTGGTTAAATTCTTTATGATTGAGATGGCAAATGTTTATTAGGAGACGGACTAGTTTTCTTGTTGACTCTTTTTCTAGTCAACAGGTGCTCTTGGAACCAACTTTAGTATACCTACCTTTTCCTACTCCTTGGCTTTGCTAATAACCAGACCGAATTATATTGGGAATATATTATTATACTTGCTAAGGCATACTTCTTGTATTATTTATAACCCTGGTTATCATAGACTACCTATCGATCCTAAACAGATCGATAAGAAGGTTATGTTACATTTATTTAAAATGCTGAGACGTCAGATGATCAACTAAATTACTTTTATACATCCTGGCATAATCATTGTACATCTCCATATAGTATAAGGTTAGTACTTCTACGCAGTTCTACGAAAAGATTAATATATTCTGTTTCTAGTATCTATCTACTATCAGTAGTTATAGCTATATCTCTTTACTCCTTATATATTATCTTAACACGCGCTTAAACAACTTAATCTTAGATTAGGTACTTCTAGTACTTACAAACACAATGTTTAGGCTTTACCAGCCTTTCGCAAGTACCCGTGAATCTGTACGTATGAAATTAGGTTAAACAAAAAATACTTGGTAAATTTGTAGATTTCATGAAAAATAAAGTATGCCGCGGCACCAATACTTACAAAAAATATATACTCTGGGAATGCCGGCAGAAATGAAACCTTGATCATTATATTACATACTGATGAAATTTGAATAATATTTTGAAATCCGACTGACATAATAATAAAAACATATAAAACAATAAACTAGAAATCAAAAAACTAAAATCAAAAATTAAAATAAAAAAAGGAAAAAAGTAATCGTTACTTGGACTCGAACTGGGGTCTGCTGGTTTCTGGACCGCCTGTTTTCCCACCTGAGCTATAATAACATTGTAGATGGTGGCAAAATTTACCTTCGTATTATAATGATATTGTTTTTCATTGATCTTCCTCCGTCTTACGAATTTTCGATCAGGTCACGTGTCCTGACGCGAGTTTAACATTTTTTTCCCATTCCAAACAGTGCACAACGTGTCTAAAGAATTTTCACTTAAAAAAATAAAGTAATATATGTATGACTTTATAAAGATCTAAATCACGTAGTTACTATTTAGAAGTTTCGACGTTTAATCGTCCATTAGTAAATAGAAATCAAAAGAACCGAAGCTTCCGAGAATAAGGATGATGACTTCAATCATCCTTAAGTATTCTCTTATTCTCGGAAGATGAAAATAAATAAAATTTCAGTAATGAGACAATAGTTACTTAATTAGTACTGTCAAGTGTTTACATTTCTGCAACCTTGCATTGTTTTATATAAGAAGAAAAGAATACTGCATTTATTAACTGTACTTTGTGTGTTGTATATGTACAAGATGCAATTTGTCCATTTTCGCTTTGAAAAAATACAAAACATATTCCTTTGTTAGGTACTTTAGAAATGGGAAGGTATGTAGTGAAAACAGTTAATTAAGATTTCATATTTAAATTACGTATTTTCTACGGTGAGTATTGTGTTGGCGATTTATTAAAGAAACCATAGTTGTTTGTGCGGTGCAATGCAATAATGTGTGGGTACCTGATCACCTCAATACAGGAGAACAGGATGGATATCCAGCCATATAATATATAATGCCTAGAATATTTGCTGTTGATACGCCAAGAAGATGAAGGGAACTTTAGTCATTTAATATCGAACTATAAAAAACAAGCAATTTGTACATATATATTCTAGAATAAGTAGGCGTATATATCGACCGTATGCTGCCAATACCTCCTGACTAACATTTTTACTAAAATGTTGTTTTTTGCGTCATTTGCTAGTGTAACGCGTTGGACGTGGCAACTTATCACAAGTTTCAAAATACACTAAACGTCCAAAAAATCGTTATACAAATACCTACTATCTACGACGAAAAAATTTTGGGCGGCAATACCTCCTATATACAGTTTGAAAAATGATTTTGAACCGAGTAACGTGTTTTTTTGTGTCCTCCTCAATAAAAATGAGGATTTTGTTAATTTTTATGCTTATTATGTTAAAATATAATATTGAAACAAATTGCCAGATGAGTTTATTATTTTATATTTTCTTGTACTATATTATTTTAATTCATGATAGAAAAACATGATTTAAATGTTGCCATTTCACTTAAGAGTTTTATTTCCTTCCTTTTTGTGAAGATACGAGTTATTAGTTTAATAAAAATAAGCTTTATTTATTCTTTACAATTTTTACAAGTTTTTTTAGAGTGCTTACAACATTTTTATGCTATCTATATCTTTGTTTTGCATTTGTGAATGCCTCCTCCAACTGTTTCCACCCTGCTCTGTCTCTGGCTAATCTTCTCCACCACCTTCACATATTTCTAGTCATGGTAACTGTATCCTCACTAAATCTTTTGAGGGGTCATCTTTTTTGTCTTTTTAGGGTTTCGTAGCCAAAATGGGAAAACGGAACCCTTATAGTTTCGCCATGTCCGTCCGTCTGCAGCTTAGCTCATAGACTTTTAGTGCTAGAGGGCTTGTGTTTGTTTTGGCTTTGCATGGATACAAACACTAACACACACACACACTTGCATCATACATATTACATTTTTAGGGTACCTCCCCTATATGTAAAGTGGGGGTGTGATTTTTTTTCTCACCTACCCTATCGTGTGGGATATCATTTAGGGGTATAAAAACATTTAGGGGTTGTCAAGACCATTTTTAGGGTTCCGTAGCCAAAATGGCAAAAACGGAACCCTTATAGTTTTGTCATGTCCGTCTGTCTATCAGTACGTATGTCCCAGGCATTTTACTCAGAGACTTCTCAATGAAAATTGATGAAAAGATGTCTTATAGTGGCCGCTACTTAGTTTGATAGCTAAATAATAAAAATAAATACTTTTAGGGGGCACACCATACATGTAACAGAAGCAGAATTATTTTTTTCGGCTAACATCAACGTGTGGCACATTGTTCAACAGGTCCTTTTTTAAAAACATTTTAAGGCTTCTAAAATATTTTTTTTAATATTTTTGGAAATAATCACTCCGAAAGTTGCATAAATTGTGTCCCCCCCTTAACTTTTTAACCGTGTGGCCAAAAATATGAAAAAAATCACAAAGGTAGCGCTTAACAAATACTTTCAACTAAAATTATTTCGGACATGATCGAATATACTGTCATTGAGTTATAGCCGAAAAACTGCTTTTCTCAACAAAAACGCGTAAGTGCCATGAACATACGCTCTTCAGCTAATGCAATTATTTAAGACTGCGGAACCCTACACTGAGCATGGTCCGACATACTCTTGCCCGGTTTTTTTATTATAATTATGTTGATAAAGGTTGATGTTGGGTTGTGAAAAAAATTACGGTAGTAGGTACTACTACCGTACACATTTTTTCCTTTTAATTTCACTTTGTACTACTACTATATATAGTGAAACTAAAAAGAAACATTTTGACAGTTAAGTAGGTTTTATAAATTTACGAGTAACATCTGATCATGCGTAAAGCACATTTCTATTTTTCAAAATATTTTTTCTTCACTTTAGTACTGTCACTTATTTTTCAGCTTAAAAAGAAAAATCCTAAAATTTTAAATCCTATTTGCATGGCTTTTTAAAATATCTTTCGTTACCAAGTATTTGTTCCACATGCCTACTTTTAGTTTATCACTCTATTTTCCTCTTGTTATGCCTTAAAAGAAGAATAACTGTATGTATAGGTATTTTGTGACTGTTTTTTATTAATTTGGTTTTATTTCTTTTAATCTCTAGGTCAAATCTTCATACTCTTCCCACTAATTACTCTATGAAAAATTCCGTCTTTTCCGGATCTTCTAAAAATATTACCATGTCGTCGGTAAAGTAAAGATGAAAAATGTACGTTTAACCCTCTACAATTATCTTCAATGTTGGTAAGTTTTGTTCGAGTTATTGTATCAACTGATGAATTAGTGAAATTGACAAGTAAGGAACTGGCCAGTGGTACGCGGACCCAAAGTAGCGCCCATCACAGAAAAACTCACAGAACAACAATTACGTTGGTATGACCCCATCATGGGGCGCGATGACGATGATATGGTGAGAAAAGTCTTACCCCTCTCCAACACCAAAAGAGGAATTGGACGCCCTCTAGCTACTTGATGGTCTACTGTGGCAAAGGACTTAAAGACAGCCCAGCTAACAAACACAGACCTCTCAGGATAGATGGTCCTAGCGCATGAAAACGAGGAGAGCCAACAACAAATAATGGAATAAAGGCAAAGGTAAAGATCCCCTTGTTTTACCCATCTTCCAATAATTGATTGAATCAGGCGTCACATGGTGGAATGAATCGAAGGAACCCACCACCTACCCTCGACTTGTGAATAACCACGATTTAAGTAGTAAAGAAATGCTCCTAATACTGTTTGGCACTGACTAAGCTGAGGCTCAGTCAGTGCTAAACTGTCTTGAGGATGCCTCGCGTAGAGGTGAAATACGTGTCGTTTCACTTGGTGGAAGCGGAATATTGCAAGTCAAGGGTCCGGAGGTACCTACCACTCGACTTGGTGAGAGTGCCTGTCACAAAATTTCTTGGTTGCAGGTGTCTCTTTTTGTGTTTGGTTTGTCAATCTATTTTGATTGTCGTATTAAGGGCTTTTATTTACTACCCTATCGTGGTGATTTTGAAATTGACCCCCATGATACGATTTTCTGCGATCGTCACGCTACCAAATACACACATCAAAAGTGTCTAGGGATCAACATATATTTTTGCAATAACTTTTCTCCTGATTGATTTTATTTCTTTTATTTCTTTAAGGATTCATCAAATAAAGTGTTTTCGTTTGTCACAGTAACGATAAACCAAGTCACCTTTGCATTAATAAAGAAATTTGCCATTTTCCTAATAAAGGGATTTTTGACATTTGAACCACTAACATTAAAGTTCGAAAAAAAGACTGAAATAACAGTTTTCTTTAAAATTTTATTGGGTAACTTAAACAATTAATAATCCGTGTTTCTACCGCGAACACTAACAACACAAGAACATCGGTTTGGCATACTCAAAATGAGTTCATCCAAATCACGCTGTGGAATGGCCGCCCATGTTCGTTGCAACAACCAAAAAAGGTCTTCTTGCGACTGGATACCCTCCATATTCGGCAGAGCTCTTCTCTGTAGCATATCCCATGCATGCTCAATCGGGTTCAAGTCTGGCGACTGAGCAGGCCAGGGCAGGACATTGATGTTAGCTGCGGCGAGAGTCTGTCTTACAACGCTTGCGGTGTGCGGTCGTGCATTATCATGCATTAACTGAAATAAGGGACCGATTTGCACTTGTAGAGGAACGATGACGTCTGATACAATCGTCTCAGCATAAATTTGAGCGTTGAGGTTGCCTCTGATCCAAATCAACTCAGTTGTTCCGCCGATCCAAATACCCGCCCATACCATGATGGTTCCACCACTATAAGGATGGACTTCCTGGCAGGATTTTAATCGCTGTTGGCGTCCAGGGGTTCTCCAGTGTCGTATACGTCTTGTATCCGGTCTCATACCAAAACGAGACTCATCAGAAAAGCACACGAAACGCCATTGTTCTTCTGCCCAATTTCTGTGTTCAAGAGCCCATTGATATCGAATCCTACGATTGTGCATTGCTATAGGTGGTACCCGTAGCAGTCTTCGGGAATGAAGGTTCACTTCATGCAAGCGGTTTCTGACTGTTTGGTCGCTAATTAAGTTCCCTGAAGAGTGATGAAGCCTCACGGCTAACATCATGGCGGTTATTGTTGGACCTCTTCGAGTTAAGATTTGAATGTATCGGTCTTGTCTCCGTGTGGTGCAGCGATACCGTCCTCCATGGCGCTCAGCCACGGTACCAGTGCTTCGGTAACGTGTCCAAAGTCGACTGATAACACTCTGACTTGTATTCAGAGCTAAAGCCACAGTACGTTGCCGGGAACCAGCTTCTATCATTCCCACGGCTCTGAGCATTTCTTCCCTGCTTAAATGACGTCGCCGCTCCATAATAACGTTGGTTTTAATCAGTAGTAGGGAAACAGTAGCACTAATAATGTCTTCAATGCGTTGTATGTTTTTATAGGGAAAATATTGACAGCTGATTTTCATCTTTTACTCGAATTTGATTCACAGTTCCTGATTCAAATTATGAAATGCACCAAAAAGGATCCATATAAATTTATAAAATCATAAATTTATTACAAAGCCACATCTCAATCTCAAGAAATCCGCATAAAAATGCTTGATCCCTAGACACTTTTGATGTGTGTATGTCCCCAAGGAACTTGTACGGCTCTGTGAGTTTCGTTGCAGAAACCATTTAAACACATATTTATGATTACGTTGGGCCTGGACATTATTTTTTGTAATTATTTAGGCATTTTTTTGCAAATTTTTTATACATAATTTTAAAATGTATAAATGAAAAATTCGTCTTATGCGGGACTTAAACCTGCGATCTTAGGGTTACAAAAAGTAAGGTTATGGTATATATGTATTACTTAGACCGGATATCGTGCTAAGGCTAGTTGTGAGTGTAACAGTAGTGTTAGGTAACAAGAATAGTGGGCGTTCTCTGGGTGTCTGTATAACGAAAAGAACAGATTTAATGCACCCTCAACTATCCTACTGTTGACAGAGTCATTAGGTAAAACTTACATTTCTCGTACAGTTACGTTTTACTTTCTCTCGCGTATGTGACCGGAATAAACAAAGATATACACATGGCGACCGAAACTAACTGAAACATGTGGGTAAAACTCACATGGACTGCTTCAAAATTATATATCTCTTCGTTCGCATTAAATTAAAAAAATGGTTGTTTTTTTACTGATAACGTCATAAAAAACATTGATGACGTTGTAATAAACTAGGTACTTTCTTTTTTTCAATTGCAAGCTTTTTTTCTAATTATATCACATGTCGCTGCAATCGCCAAAACATGGATGGAATTGTAATAAACAACCATGCCTGTGACAGCTATAGTGGATCCGGGTGCATGCGCGCGCATACGCCCGACGGCCACAATACTTCAGCCTATCAGAAGGAGAAAACGCAATTCGCGTGGCTTAGCAACCAGTCAATAACGTGACTTTGTTTTTGGACACATTTTCGTGAGTGCAGCCGATTATATAGGTATAAGACGTTATCACGTCAAAAAAACATGGTAAAAAGTTGCTAGTTCAGACTTTAATCTATTTCTTTGTCAAGCTTTATCTGGATCAACAACTGACCCTGACATGCCACTATTAATACAGCTCCGCGTTTAATGTGTAAAATACTTGAAATACGTGATAAGTGGACAAGAACGAGACTTTGTGATTAAAAGAAGAAAACTAAAGTAAATTGGCGTATGTACAGAATGTGCGAGACACAATCCCTGCCGAATAATATCGGAGGGAAAAAAAAATAACGAACGCAAGAAAAAAAAGCAAGTTTCATTGGTAAACAAAATAATCCAAAAGACTAATTAGTAAATGTTCTAACACTTATACTACCAACGATTAAGACCCAATTAAGTTATGTGAGTTTTTTTTATCTTTAATTAATAAAAATAAGTGATTTGATTAGAAAAAATAGTAAGAAGACTCAGGCATGCCGTGTAATATCTTCGATTTGATATTTTGTTAAAGAGTCATTGTTTTGACTAGTTGGAAACAAGGTTACTGTTTCTATTTTTTATTATCATTATGGTGGTATTATTATGAAGCATTGCCATCTAACTGAGCTTTCTAGAAAATGTTTAAATATACTATTGTTTATCAGATATATGGGTGCAGTCATTAAATGTATCTTATGCACTTAAACAAGTTGCTTCTGTATATATCTGTCTTTTTAAAGGTAAAGACTTCTTTATAATTAAAACGTTGTGAACCTGTAACTTATTCGTTTTTTTCATCAAGACGGTAGAAGCAAACTTTTGGTCGTGATAAGAAATTCAAACATTACTTTGACGTTATCTATCATAAACCTTTGAAACATTTATTTTTTTATGTTAACTGAATTAAACTAAGTTCTTAGAATCCTATTAATAACTAATGGAACATTAATCGTAGACATACTCATAAATGAAAGTAACAATTACTTTTTATGAATTTGAGATTTACAATTACTTAATATTAGGTATTTAAAATAAATTTGATAAGTACTAGATAAAGAAACAAGTTTTCTTAAAATTAAACTAGCTCACATTTAAATTTGTATGAACTGAAAATATTAATAAGCCTTTCAAGTGCTGTTTGGAAAGGTATTATTCTCTTCATCTATATCAACTCCAATCGATTAAACCTATTTACCAACTCTGAGGTGATTATTTAAGGTTTTTTTTTTTTAAATCTTATTAACACATGTATTATTATCATAATCCTGAAAAGTCCACTGCTGAACGTAGACCGATTTTGAGCGGTCTGCATCCAACAACTCCCTGTTACCATGATGATGTATTATATTCTTAGTAACGGCTTGTCTCAATAATCTACCTATCGATGGATTTTGCTACTAGAGGTAGAATTTTGACAAATATATACCTCTAGTAGCCAAATCCATCGATAGTTAGATTATTGAGACCAGACGTTAAATGCTATAGTTTAACCCTGTCGTGCATTATTACATCAAAAACATGGTTTGTGTGAGTTCATTGGACATAATTCGCGAGCCGCGACCGTTCTTGCCGTGACGGTTCTGCTCTAAACAATGTCGTTACGACCGTGTTCTCTGAGAACTGACGTTTATGGGCCATTGCCTCTATTAAATGGGCCGAACAGAATGACACAACTTGTATAGAAATTATTGGTGTATTTATTATTTTCAGAGCTTTGATGGTTGATGTGTGGCTTTTCGAATGAAGCGTCTGTGGTGTGATTCATAATTTTATCGTTACTAAGTATGTCAAGTATCATTAAAGTAAACCTGGGGGCTTAGACAAATGCCACACGCTTCTTTTTTGGCACACGCTACTATTGTTTTTGGTCCACCAATTCAGCAGCAGTCACGTGACGTATTGTCAACTTTATGTCAAATGCATACATTTTTTAGCGTTAGCGTGTGCGGAAAAAGAAGTGTGTGGCATTTGTCTCAGCCCCCTGTGTTACAAGTTATCGTCCCCGGCTTGGCCCATGTTGATCTAAGTTATCGTGATAAAAACTATCCTGTGTATTACTCCAGGTTATAAACTAACTACATGACAAATTTCATCAGAATTTGTTCAGAGGTTTTTACATAAACAAATAACCAGCATCCACTCATTGACTGAACTCGTTGGCTCGGCGAGAGTGTGTACGACTACTGTGCAATCCCAAAACAGGACACCAGTTTTATGTAATTAAATAATCAAATGAAATTGTGTGAATTTAATGTTTGTTAAGTCCCTTGCGACATAGGGCTTGTATTGTAGGAGTTGTCGTTTTAACTCAGTAAAGAATAATAACATTTTATTGTAATCAAGCAGGACTTCAAAATTAATCTCATTATATTTCCTAAAGGATACTTAGCCTAGTTAACTACGGACAGCATAAACATAGGCAGATATCGGCAAATTGACAGTCCACTGCTTTCAGTCCAATACGATTGCCACCTCACATCGTAAGCAGAAAATACTTTCTCTATAAATATTCAAATTCTATCCATTCCCAGAGTCTGTAACTTTAGTCTGATAATGATAATATATGCTAAGCGTACGCCTTACATTTGCAGAACTCTACAGCTTAAACGGTTAGGTATTTCTAGACTTAATCTCTAAATCTAGGCGGGCTCAGACATTTGATCTAGTATAATAATGATGTGTGCCAAACTTTGTTCTTTCAAGATATCTATGTGTGTTTACAATATATCTATGTACCTAACCAAATATTGTGTTCAAATAGGTATAGTTACAAATTGATCAAGAGTGATTCAGACATCATCAACAGATTCATTTTGTGTTTGTTGGAAACCTCGTATGTGTAAAGTGGGAATGTGATTTTTTTTTACCCACCCCATCGTGTGGGGCTCGTAAGAGTACATATGTATAAAATATTCAATACTCTACCTCGGACAATTAAACGATTTCTTTTTCTTTCTTAAAAGTAAAATTAAGTATGAGAAAAAGTCCACACAACACGACTTATTAAAATTTTGTTCAACAAATAATAGCTATAATAACAAAATGTAAAAAATATTACTACAATGTTTTATGTCCTCACATACCTACTCGAAGTTTTTTGATGATTGATAACTTTGACATAATACCAGGGGGGTTTTGGTACACAAATAATAATAAGTAGGTAGGTGAAAGGAGGATGGGGAAATACAACCCTCGGCGCAAATAATCGGATTCGTTTCCTCAATTCTGTCAAACTTCTCCGGAATACGACAGGCAACTTTTCGAGAGGCTTCGCTAAACGGAACCTTTCGTGGAGATTTAATTAAAATATTTTTGTTCTAGACCCACAATACATTTAATTCCGTAACTTTGTGTTATGAGTTATTTTTTATACTGTACAATGAAATTCAATTTAAAAGGTTCCCAGAAAAGCGTTTTATAGTTGCTCCAGTGAATATCTTGATTATCGTTTTCAAATAACTTTCATAATGTTTTGATAAAATAATAAATACTTTACTAATTTTGAATTCATTGACTTTATATCTCTGTTTTTTCGAGTGTTAGCTAACGTTTAATTATTAACTTAACACTAATACTATAAATTTGAAAGTTGTCTCCTTTAAGATGTATGGATGTTTGTTGGGTTTACACGCAAAAACTACTGAAAGGATTTTAATGAAACTTTACAGTAATCATAGTTTATACATCAGAGCACATAGGCCACAGATATTCAGGGCTAAGGCTTCGGACTCGCAATCGTGAGGTCGCGGGTTCGAATCCTACCCATTAAACTACTGACGTGAACCCACACCTTTTTTTTTTTTTTTTGGTCTGGCGGGAAAAAATCCTGACAAACACCCCCACCGTCCGGGGAAGACGGTGGAGGTAGTGTGGGGTTTGCACCCACTAAAAACCCGCCGTGTATCGCTCGCCACCTTCGCGAACGGGCCGCCGGAATTTGTTATACCGTCGGCGGCGGCCCGCCCAGTGGCAATGCCCGGACGCGATGTTTTTGCGTTCCGGACATTTCACACCTACGCGGCCCCTGGAAACACACAGGGTGCCACGCCTCCACGGGAGGCAGCGGGCGGGGCAGATTACCCCGTACGCCCGCCCGCAGCCCCACCTAAGGCGGCATCAGGCGCAGATGTGCGCGCCGACGCCGCCCGGTTCGCCGGCGACGGATCAGATCCGCCAGGGAGCTCTCTTCCCTGACGCGCTCCGCCGCCTCCTTTTGCGAGATGACGTCCTCGCAGAAGGATGCGACCGCATTCCACGACCTCTCGCTCCGGACCATGGACAGAACCACGGCCGGCAACGAGAGGTCACTTACGACCACTGCGGTGAGAACTCGACGTTGCCCCTCCCAAGCTGGACAATGCTGGAGGGTGTGCTGCGCCGAGTCCTCACCGCAGTCGCAGTGGTGGCAGGCAGGACTCGGTTCCCTCCTGGCAACCGTGTGCAGGTACTTCCCGAAGCACCCGTGCCCGGAAAGGACCTGCACCAGCCGGAAGGAAAGGGTCCCGTGCTGCCGTCCCGCCCACTCCTCCAGGACCGGCTGGAGCGCCTCCGCGGTTCGAACACCTGCCCGTGGAGCCTCCAGTCGGCCCTGCCACCGGGCCATGATTGCCCGGTGGGCCTCACCGCGCCAAGCGCGTAGCTCCTCGGGCAGAGGCACCGAACCCCCTGCCCGAACAGCCACCGCCCGCCGATACACTTCGGCGAGCACCTCCGCCTCTAAATCCCACGGAGGTGTGCCGGCCAATGCGCACGCCGCCTCTACAGACACCGTGCGGTATCCGCGTATGGCCCTGACCGCTATGGTCCGTTGGGGTCTCCCTAAGCGGACCCTATTCTGGGCGGTCAGGGACGCCGCCCACACGGGTGCGCCGTAGAGAGCCATTGACCGTACCACCCCCGTGTACAACCATCTACTCGAGGCACTAGGCCCGCCCAGGTTTGGCAACAGCCTCCCCAGTGCGGTCGCAGTAGCCTCGAGCTTAGGCACTAAAATGCGGAAGTGCTCGTCGAAGAGCCACCGCCCGTCTATCACTAGGCCCAGATACTTCATCTGGGCCCGGACCTGTACGAGGACCGAGCCGACGACTATCGAGGCGCCAGCAGGTGGACCGCGACGGGGCCCATGGAATAATAGGGCCTCCGTCTTGGAAAGGGCCACCCTAAGCCCCAGCGCCTCGATGCGCCCAACCATTCTGGAAATCCCTAGCGGATTACCTCACCCTCTCGGTCCTCGTACAGGATCCTCCTGCCTTCGAGGTAGTCTGCCACTAGCTGAGCGGTTGAGCTCCGGGGGCAGCCTGGGTCGATTGGCTGCTGCCCGGGAGTGGCTTAGAAGCCACGGGGGGCTTACATCCCTTCCGCCCTATCATATGATTGGCTGGCAGATTGCTCGCCGCACACATGGGGCAGTGGGGCAAGAATTCTGCCACCCTATGTCCCGGTTGACCGCAGCGATAGCACATTGTGCTGCAGTCAAAACCGCTGGTGCACCTGGATCGCAAGTGCCCCGTGGCCAAACACTTAAAGCACCTCGCAGGCCTCTCCTCCAGGACGGTGATCCTGGCGGAGGAGAAGCCTACGAGGAGCCGGCCCGCTTCGGCCAGGGCTTTGGCCGAGGCGACGGGGCAGTGCACCCAAGCTGCACCCACTCCACCGGGACCGGGGCGAATGGCGCCGACCTTTACGGATCCGGAGGCGCATTGAGATTTTGTCTCGATGGCCTCTCGGATATCTTCGGTCGTGATCGAATCATCCAGGCCTGAAATGCGCAGCTCTGCGCACTTCGTGGGCCTGGCGATCTTTACGCCATCCTTCCCCGCGGTAAGCTCCCGCAGCGTCTCCGCTACGAAGTCCGCCACCCTCGCGCCGTCTTGACCGGGACACTCTAAGATTCTGGCCCCGGTCTGGGCGTGGCGAAAGGAAACCCCCGCGCCTAGATTGTTGGCGTTAAGGGTCACCCTCACCTGGCGGAAAATCTCCGCGTAGGAGACGCTTCCACTCTTGGGCGGAGTAAGTTTTGGCTTCCTCTTGCCACTTTTCTTGGGCTGGGCTGGCAGAGCAGCCTTTGGTTGAGCTGCGCTTTTTTTGTTCTTACCATGACGCTTCCTGCGTTCGGCGGTCCGCCATTCCTCGCCAGAGAGTGTGACGGCGGGAGCAGGGGCGGGCGCCGGAGCACTAAGTGGAGTCTCCGGCGCTTTGAGTACGCTCGAGACCGCATGACGCACACCCTTAAGTGACCGCACAGGGAGGAGTTGGGGTTGAGTAACCCCCCGCTTCTGTACAGTGGATGCGGACCTCGCGGCTTGCATTTGCCTTGCCGCTGGTTGAGCAGGAGATACACGCGGTGCCTTTGAGGTAGCCGCTGCGGCAAACGAGTCCACGCGTCCCCCAGAACAGGGTAGGGGCGTGGGAGGTTTTGCCGTATACCCCTGTGATAGTTTCGGCCTACTCACCGCTAGCGGCGGCCGGCAGTTTGGCTCGGGCGGGAGACGCTCCTTGATTGTCTCGAGCTTGGCGTCAATCAGCGACCCAAACATAATAGTCAGCTGCCGGCATTGCGCGTCTGAGAAGGTATCCGGCGCAGAAGAGGTTTATGCCGAGGGAGCGGTGGCTGAAGTTGCCTGTGCTGGACCAGCCGTCGCGGAACCAGCCGAGACAGAATGGGCGGGGTCCGAAATGGCAGATGATGGCAAAACCGGTGTTATGGCAGCCAAGGGAGCACCCTCTCTTGCCGACCGCATATCTTCCCTCAACTGTGCAAGCTCTGCACGAAGCTCGCCCAATTGCCCCTCCAAGCGAGCGTTGTCTGCCAGTAGCCGCAGCACAGTTTCTGACTCAGTGGCCGTGGCTCGCTGAGCCAGCGTTTCTACGACCTCCGTCAGCACGGAGGCAGATTCCTTCAGACCCTTGGTTAAGGTTCCTCGATTTAGTGGCAACCTGCACTATCAGGGCCACAGATTTAGTCGCAGTTTGGGTGAGGTCCGCGGCAGTTTTCGGGGTACTATCCCCTCCCGCCGCGGGTAGGTTCTCCAAAATCTGTCCCACTTAAGTTTCCGCGACCATCTCCCCCTCCGTACGACCGCGCATGTATGCCTCCCGTCTGGAGAACACAGATGTAGATGCGCCTGCTCCTTTTTCGGTGTCCGTTAACGACACGGGTGTTTGGGGGCGAGAGAAAGGCTTCATTGAACGCGTTCTTGCCCCCCCTCCTCTTCTGGAGGACCTCACCTTCCGAGGGACTCTAAGGTCTACCTCAGGGAGGTCTGCATCATCTTCGGGTGAGCGGCGGCGCTTTTGGTGTTGTGTAGCGCGTCTCGTCTTACCCGCCGAAGCTTCGTTGGTTACGTTCCTGTCCCCCAACAGCTCCAAGTCGCTGGTGGAGGACCCAGAACC
Source organism: Herminia tarsipennalis (assembly GCA_945859575.2). NCBI lineage: Eukaryota > Metazoa > Arthropoda > Insecta > Lepidoptera > Erebidae > Herminia > Herminia tarsipennalis. The sequence continues at coordinate 21,033,486 of OX243834.2, read as the reverse complement.
GCGTCGATTCCTACGCGTTAAGCTCTCCGTTGAAGCGGTGACCAGTGGAGACTCCAAACTTGATTTTGGGTACTCTATATGGGGCGCGACCTTCGCACCATTCTTGGTGCCGGATTTACAGCTCGGCGACGGGCTGGTTTGTCGGAAGTTGTCCCCCCCAGAGAACGTGGGACTGACGGAGCCGGCTGGCTCCGCAAAGGATTCCCCGAGCGATATGCGCCCGGGACCCTCCTGGGTAGATTTTTGACTATCCTTGACTTGCGACATATTGGTTTGAGTTTAACGACCTCCGTCTGGGTAGCCCTTGGGACTGAGATCCCCTCAGCCATTCATCCCATTGCCAGGCACCACTAGCGTAGGATTAGGGAATTTTTTAAAGGTGTTTACTTCCCCGCAGCCCACAACAATGTGGGCTCCCGTTCCTGTCCGTTCAGAGTTACGGGTCGGTCCGGTCGGTGGTCTGCATCAGACCGCGTTCACCATCTATAAATAGACGGCGAACCCGCCGCCCCTCGCCCTTCCTCTGGGCGGCCCAGGGAAAGGCCACCTCCTACTCTGCCAGAACATTAGCCGTGTGACGGTGGTTTCGCGAAAAGCCGCGAATCCACCAGCACACGTTGCCCGGGTCGCACCACGAGGAGGTTTTCCTGCAAACATTGCCCCACGTGAACCCACACCTTTTTTTTTTTTTTTTTTTTTTTATGACCGTAAAAAATGCCTACGCACACCTCCAGCACCCGGGGCAGACGCTGGAGGTAGTGTGGGACCTGACCCCACAAAAAAATCGGCCGTGTACCAACTCGCCGCCTTCACACGGATAGGCCGCCGGAATTAGCTATTTCTTCGGCGGACCACCCAGCGGCATAGCCCCATCGGGCATTCCTGCTCCTGCGGAGTCCTGGGTACACACAGAACGCCGCCATCGCGAAAGGCTGCGAGCGTGGGAAACTTCCCCGTCCATTACGCCCGACTCACGATGACGTCACGCGCGACTGCGCCTCGACGTCGCTCGGTTCGCCGGCGACGGGGCAGACTATCCCCGCCGCCTCCCCCCACGGGATGAACTTCCCGCAGGAGAGTGCGACCGCGTCCGCAACGCATCCGGTACCCCTATCACTGACGACAGGGGCGAGGAGCGAGCATGGCTAAGGAGTCCGTTAGGTGGAGGGTGTAGGGGCATGGGAAGGCGCCTCCTCCCCACCCTCCTCCATCCGCACCGGAGCCTGGGTGCAGGGGTCAGCCGCAGCTCGGCCCATCCCCAAGGGCGGCTTGGCAGCTTTGGGGGGCTTGGCAGCCCTGGGAGGCTTGCAACACGCCCTTCCCATCATATGGTTGGCGGGCAGGTTGCCCGCCGCGCACACGGGGCAGTGGGGAGCGGCGGAACACGCCGCTGCCGTATGCCCCGGTTGACCGCAGCGGAAACAGAGTCCGCTGCAGTCAAAGCCACTGGTGCATTGCGGGCGAAGGTGCCCCGCGCCCATGCACCGATAACACCTCGCGGGTCTCGCCTCGAGGATAGTGATCCTCGCGGCAGAGAAACCCACGAGGAGCCGACCCGCCTCTGCTAATGTTTTGGCCGCGGCTACCGGGCAACGCGCTCACGCCGCACCAACTCCGCCGGGGCCGGGGCGAATCGCACCGACCCTCACGGTTCCGGGAGAGCACTGAGTCTTTAGCTCAATTGCCTCCCGGACAGCCTCGGACGTGATTGAGTCGTCCAGGCCGGAGACGCGCAACTCCGCGCACTTTGTCGGCCTGGCGACTTTTACACCCTCCTCGCCCCCCGCAAGACGCCTCAGCGTCTCCGCCACTAAGTCGGCCTTCTTCGGGCCCTCCGTCCCCGGAAACTCGAGGAGCCGGGCCCCGGTCTGTGAGCGGCGGAAGCACACTTCCACGCCCCCAGCTGCCAGAAGAGCGGCCCTCGCCCCGCTGAAAAGGTTGGCGTACGTAACGCCTCGACTTTCCGCCTCCGGCGACACCGTCACGAGAACGGCGGCCGTTTTCGGCGGAGATAGTTTTGGCTTTCGCCTAACCTTTTCTCTGACCGGAGTAGCCTCCCGCACAGAAGCGGCGGAAGCGGCCTCCTTTTGCTTCCGGCGCCGCGATTTCCTACTCTCCGCCGTTCGCCATTCCTCACCAGAGGGGCAGAGGCGGGGGCAGACGCTGGCGCCGGGGAACAGACCTGGGTGGCTTGAGCCCTTGAGGTGCCCGCTACGGAAGCTCGGGGTGCTCCTCTCAACGTACGCTGCGGCGGGGGATCTTCACCCCGCGGCCACGCACCTTGCCCTGAGGCAGCCACTGTAGCAAAAGACCCGGCGCGGCCTTCTTTACGGGGTGGCGCCGGGGGTGGCATCTTTGGCCCCTGAGGGGGTTTATGCGCCGAAAGCGGCGGCCGGCAGCTTGGTTCTGGGGGCAGACGCGCCTTAATTCCCTCAAGGCGCGCATCGAAAAGCCCCCCGAAAAGTAGTGAGAGCTGCCTCATCTGCGCCTCCGTAAAGGAGTCGTCAGATGGGCGCCCTTCACTAAGAGCCCGAGCAGAATCAGCCGGCACAGCGTTAAAACCGGCTCTGGCCGACGCAAAGTCGGCACGTAATTTAGCTACCTCAGCACGTAGCTTGCCCAACTCCTCTTCCATGCGGATGTTGCTCGCCCGCAGCCTTTCTGATTCCGCCTCGGTGGCGGCGGCACGCTCGAACAGGGCATCCACCACTTCTCCCAAAACCTGGGCGGACGTCCGCAGGCCTTTTGCGAATGTGCCCTTAAGATTTTTGCTCTTAGTGGCAACATTCACAATAACCGACAAGGAGGTGGCCGCGGCCTTAACAAGCTCCGATCCGGTTTTCGGGGCACTATCCCCTCCCGTAGATCGGAGTTCCTCCAGGAACCCGTCCACCTGGTTCTCGGCGACCAGTTCTCCTTCCGTCCGGGTGCGGACATAGGCCTCGCGTCTACTAAAAGGTGACGCCGAGCCAGCCAAGGTGTTATCGGCCGGTGTTGACGTCATCGGAGTTTGTGGGCGGGACAACGGTGTCTTAGCAAGCGTTCCCGCCGCAGGTCTCCCCCTCTGGGAGGTGCGTACCTTTCTAGGGGCCTTAAATACCACCTCAGGTGGGTCGTTGTCGCTACCCAGAGATGCAACACGCTTCTTTTGAGGAGCGCATCGCTCGCCAACGGTCAGAGTCTCAGAGCGGAGACCTTCCCTACCCATCACTTGCTCCAGATCGCTAACCGCCGAGCTTATGGAAGAGTCGGAGTCGGCCGACCGCAACAAGCTTTCCAGTGACGCCGATGTCACTGACGTCCTCGATCCGCTAAATTGGCCGAGATCGGCCACCTCAGGAGGCAAACCCTTGCCTCTCACCGACAATGCGCTCGTGGATTGAGAGTGTCTCGCCGGTTGAACCGGCGTCGTCTCTCCACTCCTTCTCTCTGCGTCTTCTCCCTCTCTTTTACTGTCCTTCTCAAGGAGCCTTGTGCTCCCTCCTCTATTAAACATATTTTTTAATTTATATCCATACTTAGTCCCACAAGTATGGGGGAAATAAAGGTCCACCCGGGCAGTGCCCCCTGTACCCGGGTAAACGTAAATTTGTATCCCAACTGGGGGGTCCGCAGGTGCCCCAGCTGGGGGTTTGAGCTTAGCTGGAGGGGTTAACAAGCAATAACAAAAGCCGTGATAGTTCTTTAACTTCCGACTAGATGGCGCTACGGGGGCCTAACCCGTAAGCGTCAAGAGATAGAAGAATTTGATATCTAGTAACATAGTCCAGATAGGTGGTTCGCTTCTGGCCCCGGTTTGGCTACGGAAGTCTCGGGTTCGATTCCTGAGTCTGGATTCAAATTTTTCTATCTTTCAAAAATGCAATTATTGTATTTGTAAAGTCTTTGGCAAAAAATGCCTATAAAAATTACTTCAAAGTTAACAAGGTTGATCGGATCGTAATGTGTGCAATTCCACATTGCTAGTAAACTTTTTTTTAATAAAAATAAAAAAAATTGCATTCTCTTAGAGTAGCGACAAAATTAAACTTTTTATCATATTAATAAAATTAAAAGATACAGCCGTTTATTCCACATATTTTGAAACTTACAAGGGAATTAAAGCCTATCGGGTACTTGAAGTACCCTGTAGAGCCTACTTCCCGTTGGCCTTTAATCATGAAATTTGGTAGAAATTATTTCATGTAGGTAACACAAGTAGGTAACCGTAAAAATTAAAAAACCGTAGGTACATTTCTAATATCCTATGCCAAAAAAAATGTTATGCCCATTACACATTTATTTGAAGTTGGTAAACTAACCGAGTCCTATGTCTTTTATTAATGTATGGCGAAGACAACAGTTTTGTAACGGCAAAGCTAGGTTTGTTCCTTACCCCCATTTTATTTTTTCGTTAGAGACTGATGGACGCACTAATTACTAGTCCGACATTAGACTGTACGTTTTTCCTACATGTGGATACAGTTGGCTCCCTATTGCTACTGTTGTGGGCAAGGACCAAGGGAGCTATAGAAATAACATAAAGATTGTAAGAATCCTAGTTATAACTGCTGTAACAAAATTTACATAGTGGCATAATGAGATAATGTAATTTTTATTTTCTTTTTGTTATACAAGAATTGCAGGTAATTTGCTAAAGTGCTTTATTACTTACTTAAATTTAACTCATTAATTGCGAGTTTTTATTAACGTTGCTACATAATAAATCGATTTGGGTGCCAGCCAAAACTGGTTGATATTCCAACCCAATTGGCCGGGACTTCTAAAAGTAAATTTATGATTTTCATAAGGAAGTATGAATTCCATACAAAACCTAAAATACATATATGTTAAACATACTTTATGAATGTGTAGAACAATAGCTTTCTTCCTAGCTTCATTGCAAAAAAAACCTTGATTTTTAGTGTTCCGTAGCCAAAATGGCAAAAAACGGAATCCTTATAGATACGTCATGTCCGTCTGTCTGTCTGTCTGACTGTCAGTACGTATATCACAGGCATTTTACTCATGGACTTCTCGATGAAAATTGATGAAATTTGATGAAAAGGTGTCATATAGTGGCCGCTACTTAGTTTGATAGCTAAAGCAAAGCAGCACTCAATACATGTAACACAAGCTGACATTTTTTTTTCGGCTAACATCAACGTGCGGCACATCAATCGACAGGTTTTTTAAAAACATTTGAAGGTTTTTAATTAATAAACTTTTTTGATTGAGTAAATATTTTTGGAAATAATCACTCCGAAAGTTGCATATATTGTGTCTCCTCCCTTAACTTTTGAACCGTGTGACCAATAAATATGATACCGTTATTGAGTTATGTTATTATTGTGCGCTTTTGAGAAAAGCTGCGTTTCTCAACAAAGGGTAGTAAGTGCCATGAACATACGCTTTTCTGCTGATGCAATTGTTCAAGGCTGCGAAACCCTACACTGAGCATGGCCCGACATGCTCTTACCGGTTTTTTTTTTAATAAATCCCCATCTTACATCTTCTTTAAAGAATTAGATATATTAGAGGTCCTAATCACGTAAATAATTTAAGGTAAAATACCTTGTTTGTTGCCTGTGACCACGGCCGTTGCAATACGGTTGAAACGTCGGGTAATAAACAAGGTATTTTAGCTTAAATTATTGACGCAACTAAGACCCATAATATATATAATTTTATAATGTAAACAAATCGCGAGAGTTATCGACATTTACGTCTACTTTAATCGTAATAATATTTACTCTAATACTCTTAACATAAATATGTATATTTTATTTGTGTGAATTTAAAATTAAGGTCTCAGGTAAAATTTACGCATGAATATTTTTTATTATTTCCAGTATTCGAAAAAAGCTTCAAAAATGTAATTGGAATCGTACCAATGCCGATCTCAATGCACTTTGCGATTGAACGCGAACACTCCAATCTGAAATTGAGGTAGATCTTGATGAAAATGTATTTTACGGATATTACATATGAGATAGTTTTTATAACTTCGGCGCCACATTTTGTACGGGTTTCATAAAATTAGAACAGCAATAATGTGAACGATTCACCCGTTTTCTATTTACTTATTCAATCATATTAGATACTTATGTTTATAGTGTACTGTATTAATATAATACGTCGATGAATGAGTATAAACATATAACCCAAAAAATCCTACTTATGGGGAATTACAACGAGATACAAATAAATAATATATTATTTATTTAGCTCTACGCCATGCCGACATGCCCCGTGTCCACCCGCCTCCTAATCACATTTTTTTTTGTGTACTACTATTTAAATTGACTGATTGTCTGGCCTGTTGGTCTAGTGGTTATTGACCCTGACTGTTAAGCCGGAGGTCGTTGGTTCAATCCCAACCCAGGATAAAGCTTTGTGTGTAGAGCACGATGGTTTATTCTATGCCTGGTTGTTATTAATCTACAATATGTATGTATTTAGAAATATATACGTATGAAAGTCAGACAACTGGTAAACACCAGTTGTCTGACTTTCATAGTACAAGCTCTGCTTAGTTTGGGATCAGTTGGCGTTGTGTAAGTTGTCCTAAGATATATTATTATTAATCAATTTTCTATATATTTACAAAGCCGAAACCTGTTTAGCGTAATCTACCCTTAAAAATTTAAAGAAACCAATAGCATTTATCCTCTGTGCATTATCTTAACTAATTATTTCGACACAGTTGAATTATTTAGAAATTTTAAGTGTATTCGTATACGCTTTCAAATTCTTATCATTCAACTAACCCAGCTGGTCTTGTCACGCCATCCTCAATTCGTTACTAAATATATCTAAGTTTAAGGTCACAAAAGTTCTTGAGATCTTAAAGGTCGCCCTAGATTAGAGGTCAACAAACGGGTCAGATGTTGTCACTAAATTTTGAGTAGGGTTAGGAAGTAATGACAACGAGGCGATGAATTACTTTGACAATTAATAAGATGCTTAAAAAGTGTAAGTGGCTTTCCTTAATAAAACAACAACACTCGGTTAACAGTTCAATCTCAACAATTTAAAATATATTATTAACGTGTAGGTTATCTTGAGTTATTTGCTTAAGCGTTTGAAGCCGTGATATATTTACTTTACAATATGTGTCTAGTAAGAACACATACTTATGAACACTACTACATATGAGATATGTTCGCATTGCGTTGTAAATTATTAACGAGGCTCGTTTACGGTCGACCCCGAACTAAAACCTTATTATAAAGTAATTATAATACAGCTGTTTAATTAAAGGTTCAGTTCCGTGCATCGCGGCCGATCGCGAGTCACGCGCGGCATACGACAAGCGACTGACGCGCGCGGCCGATGCGACAATAGTCATAGTGCGCGAGCAGCCTACGTCAGTCGTCGGCCGCGCGCGTCTGTCGCAGACCTCGGAAACAGCGCCGTACATTCTCATACTCTGAGTATTGTCGCATCGGCCGCGCGCGTCAGTCGCTTGTCGTAAGCCGCGCGCGACTCGCGATCGGCCGCGATGCACGGAAATGAACCTTCTATAAGGTACTATTGCTTAAAGTTTACGCGCTCTCACTATACTCTATTCTATTCTTAATTCTCCTACTGCCCCTTCATATTTGACTTCCAACTTTTATACCGGCATATCATGCCGTTGGGTGGCGACTGCGATTATTATTAGTATTCTTTGGTATTGGCTCTGGTTATGACTCTAAAAAGCAGTAGGTACATATAATAAGAAACCATTTTGAAACCTGTTTGACCAAAGAAGTAGAGAGACTTTTCAAGAAATAGGACACACAGTTTTTAGCTAAAGTTCTAGTTTAAAGGACTATTTTCGACTGGTTTACGGACCTTCATTATATGAGTATGAGCATGGTGCCAGGCTGATATTCAACATTCACTAGTACTACTTTTGTCACCATAATAAAATTAAGATCAAGAAAGACAAAGGTACTTCTCTACTACTGGACTACTTGACCTAATTACCGAAACTCACTGCCAACTCCTTTTGTTACAGGTGATTAAAACGGTCGGTTTTTAAGGAGAGTTTAGTATAAACCGACTATACAGATAACCATTTTTTTGTATCGAGACAAAAAAGATCAAACTGACTTATCTTACTGTACCTTCTAAAGTTTCGAAAAAGCTCTTTGCTTAACTAATTACTTGTGAGAGTTCTGTAAACTAACGTTAACGTAAAACAATCTTTCATTTTATCCTTTCAACTTGTTTTCTCTACCTAATTAACATTACAAAACAACTAGTTTCTGAGAGAAGAGAAAACTATTAAACTGTTTTGCTGTTTAGTTGAAATTGCGAAACACTACTTTAAAAACCTATTATAGTCGTAACCGTTTAAGTTTTTAGTATTAGTTTCAACGAAGCAGAATTTCTACCGCTACTGCATCACTGACTATTGCAACGCTTAACAGTGCAGTATAACTGTCAAAAGAAATAACAATAAACGTACGTAAGCTATTATGTTTAACCAAAACATGTATATGTTTAATGATAATATGAAATAAAGGATCTAAGAAATCTAACAACATATATATAATTAACCGTATATCGTATTTACTTTTCGCCAAAACAACAATCCCAATACTTAACAATATGCTCGTACTTACCTAAAAAATAAACCAAAGAAAAGTTGAATTCGCCTCGACTATACCAACCTTAGCAACACTTTTATTTACAAGCTTAATTATATAATTAGATAAACTAATAAAGCTTCGTACACACAGTTGAAATGCTACGTCAAAAGTGCAAACTGTACATTTCGTATGCGTGCCGCGTTTCGGTGTGGAAGACTCCACTTCCGCTAAGTATATTATTATGTAGACGAGGTTTTCGAGGCTTCATTGAAAGGGAAAGATTTCCCGTCACGTGAAAGGGTGTTTAAAGTACCTTGGCAAGTACGTGTATTAGCAAAAAAATGGATTCTCTGCCTTCCAAATAATGGAATAACAGTTATTATGCGATAGTGGCAAACACTTGCGACTCGTAACATTTTATCGTTTGGCAATTTTAGGGTTATTGATATTGAAAACTAAAAATGTTTTGCGTTGATACAGAACAAGAGAGAATATAAATTCATCCTTAATTTTTACCCAATATCCTCATGGGCAAGTGAAATGGGAAATGCTGGCTGTAAATGCCAGTTTATCGAAATGTCACGTACGATGGGTATTGAAGATTTACTTTTATGTACCTGGAAAAAGATGGAAAGCACAGAGATACTTTGCACATTAAGCCTGGTACCTGCCTGAGGTAGGTCGGAGGGTAACGCAGTTTGAAAGATAGTAATAAAACTATATCAGTGACCGACTAGTGTATATATTTCAGTAAGAAAATGGGTATATTCAAATTACTGAGAGAGATCAAGTACAAGCTAGGCTCAAGTAGCTTGATCGAATCCGCTCAGTACTCGAGTACAGCTGTATTTATAGACGTCGAAAAACCGTTAAATCCATGGTATCGTCCCGCTATACCATCTAGTTCAAAAATAACCTCTCGCTATAGGTCAATTCATTTTAACAGTGTTGTCAACCCTACATTTATAAATTCCCTAAATTATTATAAAAAACCCATAAAATGATTATCACTAATTTTAAAATTCCAGAATGAAAACCAATCATGGGCGAGCGGTCAAGTTTGATTCGCTTGCGTGACGTTTTTATTACCAAGTTATTGCCAAGAGCTGTTGTGCTAGAGATATTGTTTAACCATATGGAAATGTTTAACAATACCATTTACTCGTACTTTTAACAAATAAAGGAATTATAATCAAAAAACATCGCGATCTCAGAGACAAGCTGTTAGTGTCGAGTTGCTGAACTAATTACGACAATGAATTTAGAATTATACAAACTTATCATCTAAGGCACGAAAGATAAGTAAAAATGCCTCATAAATCACTTTGTTATTTTACATTTCACTGTTCGTAACTATTAATAAAGTATATAAATCAATTTCACTAATTAAAAGTTAAAGATCCGTTGTAATCTCTTTGGTCAAGGTCAATTCTATTACGAAGTTTTCTTTGGTCAATAATTCGTTGTTTTATTACTATATCTAGATATATTACTCTATATCTATGGGACATGAGACGGACAATGTTACAAATTAAGGAATCAATGTTGCAAGTTAAAGAATTAAACTACTAAAATTTTATATACTACTTACTAATATTTTATTAACTATTATTTCCGTATCGATTATGAAATACTAAACACAAAATAAAACTATTGGGTATTATCCGTCCCGCACACATTTTATAGAACTCGTTGAGATCATAACAAAAATAAGTCGTGAATGGCAATAGATGCTTCGCAGTAATAAAATGCGTGGAGTAAGTGGAATTGCAGGTGCGATGGGGTAGGAATCCTGAATGCCGGAGACGTTCCTGTGGCTCTGATTAAATAACTTTGCTGATATCACTAACGCAGAATGTTCTACGGGTTTCATTAATCTATCAGTTTATAAAAAATTGAATTGGAAATATTGTTACGAGAAAAGTTGTACGTAGAAAATTAGCGTAATCCACTCTAGTTCCGCAGTCAATATTCAATAACAATGAACTCATACTTGAATGATTTCACTGCTATTTTAAAATGTTATTTGCTCGTATTGGATGGTGATTTGACATTCGGTATCTGCTGTATTTTGTTTAACGCTTCCCTAAGTAAATTTCGTGCCGGCGTGTACAATATGATGTGTAAATATTACAATCAGCGACAGCAGAAGAAAACAATTTTCATGAATTTCTTTATCGAATAAGAAAAATTCACAGTAAATTACTGGTACATAATACGAAGGTGTATTCAAGCATACTGCTCACACCGCGAAGACTACGGTTTATGTTGAATTTTAATGGGGTATTTACATAACCCAATACCAACGTATGGTTATTTGTCGGAAACTCATTTGGCAATTGAAGCCGTCTTAATTCTATGATCACTGTTACTAGTAGTAGGTCTTATCCACAGGCCGTCTTGGTTGGTACTACAACAGTGTCAGTCATTCTTTCGTGAAATTATGATATTAACACATCACAGTGAAGGTTGAAGGGTACTGTAGCAAGTGTAATTACTGGGCATGAGACTTATAAACTATAATGTCTCAAAGGAAGAGCGCGGTATGGTGACCTTCAGCTCTTTGCCAAATAAGGATTTGGGTGGCACTGAAATTGTGGGTGCACACATCACACATTATTTACATATATTTATTTGTATAAAAAACACATTAACTAGTATAAAAAAACTATTCAAGCTAATATTATAAATGTAAAAGTAACTCTGTCTGTCTGTTACGTTTTCGCGCTTGAACCGCTGAACTGTTTTAAATAAAATTTGGTATGGAGATAGTTTAAATCCCAGGAAAGAACACAGGATAGTTTTTTATCGCAATAACCGACAAAAGCTAGTTAGATTATAAAACCGCAATATTGGCAAGTCCGAGTTACAAAACGATTGAACTAGTAGAGCGCATAGAGAGCTCCCTTGCGTACAAATGCCATTAAATATGTTAGTTTTCTGTGAAAACTAATGTAAACTTATTTCATTTGAATTTTACTATTGTATGTTAGTTTGTGGACCTGCATTTAATTTGGCTGTTAACAATATTTCATGAAAATATTACGTTGAAGTATGTGAGTTCATACATCCATTTAGACGTTCCAGGAATTGGACGTTTCATGGAGGCCCAACGCAGTGGTAATTAAAAATAATGTACTTACTGAAAGTTCTAGAGGCAACCCCACTTAACGGTGACTAGTACTTCAATATTGCTTGTTTATTACAGTTGAAAGAGAAAATGGGCGTCGAAGCGTTTAAAAAAGTCAAAAAGACAGCAGAAAATAGAAGTGGAAATTGCACCGACAATAGCAATTTTCCTAAATAGGAAGAAGATTACCGTTGGCCAAAACTCATATTAGCCCTGACCATAATAAATAAGTCTTCACATCGATACTTCGGATCAATTTCATCAAACAACTTAGTTACCGTAAGGACCAAACCCACAAATAAAATCTATGTATTTTCTTGTTTCATATACTTATATGGAACAGTCTCAAGTAACAACGAAACGATTGGATTCCCTCCAGACTGCAAATGAGGCAGAGCGTCCAATCAATAGCACATTAAGACGAATTAACATTCAAAATTACGGGTATCTATATCCAAATCACGTCTAAATCATTCTGTCTAACAGCTGACTTCTGAGGCCGTTATCCTTGTTCTGGTAAAGGGTTGGCAGGCATAACTTCTTACATTAAGGCTATTTTAGTATTTAAATGGAATGACTTAGCAAGTTTTGAGTGTTTTCGCACTATTTTTTAACAGAATGTAAAAAAAAAAAACTTTGTTTGACCCAAAACTACTGACGCATTTGGATTCAGTTTTCTCGATCAAGCTGTTCGACAGCAATTTTTTAGAAATATTTTAGTATATAAAACGTATCGTATTACAAGATACCAGAGCTATAAACTAGAACATTCAGTGAGTCAGTTAAATTGCCATTAATCGGAATTATGCTACGTCATGTTTTTACCTTTATTTACAATATTTAACACTTTCCATGTCACAATTAGATAGGTCAATTAAGCAAAAAATTCGCCACGCTACGTAAATTGCCGTCTGGAAATTATATTTTTTGCGATTATCCGCTGAAATACCGTCTGATGAATTTTCTTCCTTTGAGAACTAAAATAATGCTCGTCCAGACGTTGATATTCCCCTTGATCGATTATGGTGATGTATAATATAATGATCTCAATGCAGAGCTAAACAATAAATATAACCAAATTCTAAATACCTGCATTCTATCAATCTTTAATCTTACAGTTCCCAATTGAAATGGTTTCCTATTCGCCAACGATGTAGTTTGCGCGCTCTCACTCCACTTTATCATATCCTTAGTTCTCCTTCTTCCCCCTCTTACTTGTCATGTCCTCTTACTCTCGATCTTCTGACAATTTGCTTATGCTATGTGCTGCTCATTTTTCAGGATTCGTCGGATACTCTTTCCTAGTTCAATCTAACTTACTCTAGATGCACTGCAACCTCGAAATTAGGATGGCACCTAACCGCTTCAACTTTAAAACGAAGGTTCGTATAAAGTAACGAACCTTCGTTTTAAAGTTGAAGCATCAGAGTAATCACGTTAGTATAACAATATGTAAATATTTGGTATGTATGTTTGTATGTATATACATATGTATGTATATGTGTAGGTATATTTATTGGTATGTATGTGTGTAGGTACTTATATTATCATTTCATTTTCACATATTGTTTATTATTATATAGTTTATACTGCCAACAAGTTTACTGCACCTACTTCTATTTTTATCTCTACACGACCCTAAGGTTGACTGTTAGAGAATGCTTTTAGCATTAAGTCCGCCTTTGTAAAATAACTACGCATTAAGTTTTTTTAATAAATATATATATTTAATTAAACTATTTTGTAAAAATTGTAATTAAATATTTGTATTATTTAATATTTTTTTTAAACCTTCGTATGAAAGTTCTAAATTATAAACACTTTAATTAAATAAACATACACGACACAACATAGCACGAAATCACAAACTCTGTTCTAGGGAATGAAAATGGTTGGAATTCCCAAGAGTATATTTTGATCGAACAGTTTAATTAATTGATTGATAGAGCCCACATAAGTGTTCTCCTCCATTACTCCGGAGACAAATTTATTATTAGAACTAATTAAATTTCGAATATTGAAGTTTTTAAGTGCTAGGTAGGAATTAACACGTGATGAGAACACTACGACTTGATTTTTTTCCTATGCTTGAAATATATTTAAATATCTATAAAATTTTGAAACTGATTTTTACCTCTTTGTGTTTTCGGGGGTTGCGGTTTCATGGACAAATTATGTGCTATCCTTTGATAATAATTGTCCTAAATCTTCTTCATAAATAAAAATGATTTGCTAAATAAGTTACTTAACGTAAAATTCGAGAGAGAAGAAAGAAAAAAATATTAACTTCACTCAGATCTAACTATACCTAAACTTAAAACTAGATTAACTTGAGAAACTGCAACAGGTCCATACTTAGTGTATTGCTATGTTGAAATAATGTGTTTTTGTTTAGACATTTCATTTGCCCACTAATTTCACTTGCTACAGTGCCCTTCAATAGAAATACAGTGTTGCGTTAACATCACTATTTCACGCAAGAATAACTGGCACTATGGTGGTACCCCTCAAGACGGCTTGTGCCTGAGACCTACTACCGTTTAATGAAATTTTCATCGTAACTAACTGACAGACTGATGGATCAAAGCACAGCCTAAACCGCTCTTTGTAAATATGTGCAATTTGGAGGAGGATAAAAATACATGATTTCAATTTATGTATGTTTCAATGACCACAAAGCTGCATACTTTAAAATATAAACAAAACAACTTCTTTTTACTAAAATGCAGCAAAAAAGAGTGCCGAGTTTTGGGACACCGTGCGCCGCTTCGCCTATGCGTTAGTATCACCCTAAAAATGTTTTAACTTCACAGGCTTCCAGTTACTAAAATGGCATTAAAATGGATACCTTTTGCATACTATTATGTCACAATTTGCGATATTATGTTCCCATTTTTGTCATTAAAGTCGTTTTTAAAGATATTTTAACCAGTCTTTACTCAGTAAATAATTAAATCTTTACGGGTCCATTACGTGAGTACGAAGGATTTTAAATTGCACGTGTCATATTGTATACAAAGGAAATTCCAAAAGTTTGCGGCCTAACAAAGAAAATAAGTACATATATAAGTACAAATCATTTTTGATTTTTTGATACAGTTTCCCTCCCTCCATTTCAATGCACTTCTCAGATCTATTAATGGGCATTTCTATCCACTTGTAAAATACTCAGAAATGTTATCCTCAAAATAGGCATAAACCGCACGAGTCACTTCATCATTCGAAGAAAATCTTCTTCCCCTTTAATCTTTCTTAAGTTTCGAAAATAAATAATAGTGGCGTGGCGACTTTTCTTGAAGCCACATTTTGCAAGAGCAGCCTTGGCAATTGAAGCAGTGTAAACGGAATTATTGTGGAGAAGCCGAACACCACTGCTAAGATTTCCACGACGCTTCTGCTTGATCGCTTATCGTAACTGCTCAATAAGGGTGGCGTAGTAGCTACCATTTACCGTGGTATTCCTTTCTTTTATGTCAATCATAAGTATTCCGTGTCAATCCCAAAATACCGTAGCCTTTATCTTATTGGTGGATTGCGTTACCTTGACCTTCCTAGACGGCTTTTCATCAGGGCAACTGCATTATATCCCTTTTTGGAGAGAGGATTATAGTAGTAAACCATATTTTCTTCCCCCGTAACAATTGCCTCCAAAGTACTCACTCAGTGTCTATACTCTTCTCTTTTTGCTCACTTCGCTGCAAACTCAAAAGAAGTTAGGGCACACACCTGGCACTAATTTTAATAATGTGTAGATCTTTTTAAAGTCGCTATTTCTTTCAGAACTTTCTCATCTACTAATTTGGTGAGATCCACGGGAGTGCCTCTACAGGTCGGCTGGAGCGAGGTTCGTCGTCAATGGATTCCCGACCTAAATTAAACTGCTTATTCCATTCTTTGATGGTAGAAAATGACTGAACCCTTCTTTTGTCAGGATCATGGCACAATATTCCAACTTAAACATTTCGAAAACTTTCAGATTTCCGATTGCTCTACAGAAACCTCAAAACTATACACGAAGAAACCGGCCAAGTGCGAGTCGGACTCGCAAACGAATGTTCCGTACCATTATCTATAAAAATCGGGCAAGAGCATGCCAGACATGCTAGTGTAGGGTTCCGCAGCCTTGAATAATTGCATCAGCAGAAGAGCGCGTATGTTCATGGTACTTACGCCCTTTTGTTGAGAAACGCAGTTTTTCGCCAATAACTTAATCACAGTATATCCGATCAAGTCTAAAATATTTTAGTTTAAAGTATTTATTAAGCGCTACCTTTGTGATTTTTCCATATATTTTGGTCACACGGTTCAAAATACAACTGTCGGAGCGATCACTTTTAAACATATTCACTCAATCAAAAAAGTTTATAAGAAACCATAAGATGTAGTTGAAAAACCTGCCATTATGTGCAACACGGTGATGTTCGCTAAAAAAAAAATGAGCTTCTGTTACAATATTTAACTTTAAAACTAGATACGGCTACTACAAGACAACTTTCTACCAAATGTCATCAATATTCATTTAGAAGTCTTTGAGTTAAATGCCACAGATAGACAGACAGACGGACATGACGAAACTATAAGGGTTTCGTTTTTGCCATTTGGCTACGGAACCCTAAAAACGGCAAAAAATCATGTCTGTTGTATTTTAAATCTATTATTTATTTTTAAAGTAAATAATATAACTTAATATTCTGTGAATATTTTACAAAAATCACGTTTGCTGTATGGGAGTCCCCCTTAAATTTTGATTCCGTTTTTAGTATTTGTTGTTATAGCGATTTTGATTGCCTCTGTGGCGCGGTGGGAGTATATCCGATTGTCACGTGTGAGAATCGAACCCACGACCTTGCGTAAAGAGGTCGTGGGTTCGATTCCCACACGGGACACCACTTTGTGTGATCCACAAATTGTTGTTTCGAGTCTGGGTGTACTTTGTGTCCGTGCCTTGTATGTTTGTAAAATCCCGGATGGATGGATTATTACGGTTCACGAGATACACGCCTGGTGACAGACGGACAGCCAAGTTTTACTAATAGGGTCGCGTTGTACCCCCTGGGTACGGAACCCTAAAAAACAGAATAAATGACAACCACATTGACATATTTTTAATTTTATTTAAACAGCCAAACTTATCATGCCAGAAACTTTTATACCGCACTGGTATGTGTAATTCATAAGGTTATTGATAAACTTAATAATGTAGATTACTCGTTAGGCCACTAGTTATTACTTCAACGGCCCGCTTTCAGGTTTTCAGTTCCAATTACTGATTAGATTATTTTATTCGTCCTCCCAATGTTTTGCTTCGCCATCACTATATAATAGATCTAGTATGTACCAAATTAACTTAAGAATGGCATTACTCTTCGTACGTCTTCAAGAATTCCATTCAAGTATAAATAGACAGCCCTGAGTCCAATCTGCGGTTGGGGTTGTCTCTGAAGGTGATTTGCATGGTAATACCCACCCCATCTTACCCTGTCTACCTCCTTAGGGTACATTAGCTAAGATAAATAAACGGGGTTTTACGATTGATTTAAGAATTAACATTAACTAAATATTATCAATAACATTATTACTGGTTCGAATTGAGACATTATTACATCACGCTACGACCAATAGGAGCTGAGCATCAATGAGAAATGTTGCAAAACGGGGAAATATGACGCAGACAAAATTGTGCGGGTCAACTAGTGTTTAGTATCGACACTGAAATTATAAAGATGAAATATTTCTTTGTTTGATTAAGAATATATTTTTGTTGTAAAAAGAACTTAAAGCTTGGGAAAGGACATAGGCGATTTTATTGGATATTTTATAACATCTACGCGAATGAAGACGCGGTATAAAGTATTAACAACAGGACCTCACTCTTTATAACAGCAAAAAGACATGCAAAATGTACCGTGTGCGATTGTCAAACTGATCAAAACAAATAAGCTGTCTACTACTAAAACAAAAGCAATATGTTAAAAACATTAATAGGTTTGTCTGTAGGCAAACAAAACTAAGTAAATAACTCTCATGACGTTGAAAATGGAAATATTATTATTTACCTACTTTGCGACGATCTTATAAATTCAATGTAATAAATTATAGTTGAAAAAATAATCATATTCTAATATTAGATTATTGAGAGAGCATGTAAATAAGTTAGTTTGATTTTGTTTTCACATAATATCTAAATCGGTTTCTATTTTTTTGTTGGAGAAAAGAACATAATATTAATTCAAACAAACAAAATAGATCGGTCTAAAAAGTGTCCAATAAAATTGATCCTACAAAATTCGCTAAAGCGCTAAACTTATTTGATGCTTAAGTTTAAGTTAGGACTTAGGAATTTACGAGATTTGCTAAGAACTCTCAGTAAATCTCGTAAATTTGTATCCAAAGAACGCCCTACTCAGTCAAATCAGCCGTAACTTCTTATTCTTCTTCTGCATTATTTTCTCATTGCTGGGGTTTGAATATGTAACCGCTTATAGTCGTTTTTTTTTAGTAATTCGAATAGTGAAACTCAGTGATGAACCTACTTTTCGAATGTGCCTTGCATTCGGGCGTTGTGCTCTTTGCACTGTACACTAGTTGTGAAGACTGAAATATAATTTCTTATTTCAGACGTGTACCCTTTTTTAATAAAACATATTTTGTTTTGCCTTGACAGTGGCTCTCAACTCATGTATTAATTTATTTTCATCATTTATCAAAATGTAAAACAGTTAGATACTTAAAATCTTGTCCTACTTCATTAATATGAACAAAAACACTCCTTAAAAATAAAACTCTAATTAAACAGAAGGATTCTAAGGAATGACATTAATTTAATCAGGAATATTAAAAGGTGGGCACGAACCACAGCCTCGCCAGAATAAAATGATCATTTTATGAGAACGAAACATTTACATTTTATTACGGTGTTATTCTAGACTGGGGGATTTGTAGGATTGTCATAAATTGGCACTGTGTTTTGCATTATAAAGAAAGATGAACTAATATAAATGAGTAAGTATTAACTAGACCTATGAGAATAAATTTGAGTCTAAATAGTTATGCTTTACATATTATAGCTATTGCTAACTTCCTGCCGATATAATCTTATTTTTTTATTCAATTTTACAGTTCGATGGGTTTGCAATCAGAGATCTAGACTCGGGGAGAGGAAGCATTAGCACAGGTCGCTGCGTACTTTAATATGGCTTTTATAAAGCGGTGCATGAATATAGACATTTAATTAAATATTTTTTTTATTTCATATTATTTATAATCATATTAATCATATATAAATATTCTTCGTATAATGTGAATGTGAAAATTCGTGACGATATATTATGATATAATGAATATTGCACACGAAATTAGCTGACACATTCAGGTTAGCTGGAGGGGTTAAAAGGATTGCTGGTAATGCATGACACACAATCCCACATTGGAAGTTATCGTTGAAAAAAATGTTACTTGAAAATAACATTTCATCGTGTGTGAGAGTAATATAATGTTACCTATGTGGGCGAAGTTGCATGAAAGCACTAAAGTAATATATAGTTGTTTAAAACTTAGTTTAAAAAAATGACTTTTCGCTTGTGCCTACAGCTCGGACCATACTCCAAACCCAGAACATGAAAATACTGCAGATAGTGATTCTCGTAATGAAGGCTTTAACTTTGTTATCTACGATTTTATTACGTGTAGGAAGATGTTCCGACACGGTTTAACGTGCTGAATTGGATTTGCGCTGGACGACAATGAATTTGCATGTTTAATAGCGGGTCAGTCAATGTGGGCTTTTTGTGGTCTTGGTGAAGAAAATATGGCGGGAATTTTTTTTTTTTTTTTGTAGACACGGGAAACAAATCAATAAAAATAAATAATTTGTACATAAATTACAAAAAAATTGTACCTATATTTTTTTGTAAATCGTTAGCACATTGACTTCGAGAGTTATATTTGGATTCGAATTGATTTTTTATTTTTTTTATTTAGGGATTTGACTTACTATATCGGCATCCAGTATGCAATCGATCGAAAGGCAAAAGCACCTAAGTAACCTAACCCAATAATCAGGTGGCATGCCGATTCATTCCCGGCTGCCAAGAGTGGCCTATTTGAGAAGATTGACGACAAGATTAGGTGACTTTCCTCACCTGACTTTTACAAAGATAATCACCTAATACATTACTTTCTTCCATTCGTGAAAATGAGAGGTAAGACTAAATGTCTTATTTTCACATGAGGAGTTCGCGTACTGTTTTAGTGTATAAACAGACTGACGATATTTAGTGGCTAAGAAGAGAACAATTTTGCTGTCAAGGGGTGATATAGTAAGTATAGGATTCCATTGTATTGTCCATGCAGGAACCTAGTTTTACTTAAAAAAGAGAGAAATGTCTTATGTTCCAACTGGGTGTTCGGTTGGAACGTACCTTATTCTATTCGCTATATATTTTTTGTATTACTATTAGTAAATAAAAAAGATTATTTACATTTATTATTTATATTAATAAAAAGTGCTATACTTTTTCTGTGTAGCCCCTCAGCCCGTAAACAAATGATAACGTGCGATAAGTAACTACATTCCAAAAATACCGGAACTCTTTCTTAGCATTGATAGGGAGTTATAAATTGCTGTTGACAGTTCAGTAATATTTGGCCCTTGATGTCAATAAAATTATTTTATTTACAAAACATACAAACATACAACGTGTAACAAAAGGTGTCGTCATGTCATAATGACATCTTTTGTAACATGAAAATCAAAGTGCCCTTAAACTTCTTTTTTTTTGTTTATTTATTAGTGGAAAATTAAACAATTAAAAAAGTGTGGACTTCAAAAATCCTATATCATAATAATCCAAACCCAATTTTATGCCGGGGCGAGGGGAGTATAATACTTATGTCAAACACCTTTCGCTACTGAAATTGAAAAAAAAACAATACTATGTAAAAATAATGCCTACTGCAATACTGATCAATAACCAGTAATCGGTGTAGGTAGTGCTATTTAAGATCAATCACCTCAAATGATATATAAATAGTATAAAATATGTAAAAATCAGTTGAAAACCAGTAAGTATTTGTGTGAGAACATTATATTAAATCGTAAAGCCATAGAAAAGAGGTTGAGCACTTTATTAAAGCGATTTGCCGACTTCAAATTTGCCATGTACAGAACTGAGACCCTCATATAATATTTTATTTACTTCAATAATAATAATAAGCTTTATTTATCTTTTTACAAATAACTAGCGGTCGCCTCGCGGTTTCACCCGCGTAGTTCCCGTTCCCGTGGGAATATAGGGATAAAAACCCGTCACCTGGAGTTAGTGTAAAGAATTTTTCAAATCCGTTCAGTAGTTTCGGAGCCTATTCAATACAAACAAACAATCAAATCTTTCCTCTTTATAACATTAATAGAAGTAGAGATATAGATATTATGATACTTACTGGAAGCGTTGACTTGAAGCACAAGCAATGTCAACTAATCCGTACAATGAATGATGTGAAAATTCAATTGTTGGTGTACCACACAATCGTAAAATTAATGTCTATTGGAGAATAAATTGTTAAAAAAAATAAGATTATAATCGCAACTTACTAACGAGGAATATTTTATTCATTTACATTTTAACAGTAACTTTCATTGTCCTAAGCTAAATTAAACATAAAGAATAGATTAAACGTAACACGTTTATATCTTAAAAGTTCTAAAAAGGCTTGTCATAAAATGCGTTTTGTTTCTGATAGGTGTTATTTTAAATTAAATATTCAAGGAAACTTAGCATGCAAGTAAATTACTAAACAAACATGAATGTATTATTACTTAATATATATATATACCTCTATTAGTTACCATTATTTATAGATATTACTGTTAAATATCTTATTGTGATATTTTTATATTTATCCAGAAAAAATAAAACGTACGAGTATAAGTGACATTATTAAATTTTTCGGTAATTGCAAAGCATTAACCGATCTTTCAATTACTTATTAATATCGGCGGCTTTCTTTTATACGAATAGCTTTAAATCTAAGTAAAACACTTTCACATTCGGTGACGGACAGGACCCTCCACCTTCCCATGGACCCACCATCCTCCTGGATATATGGTCCGAAACTTGGGAGAAGCGCGTGACGCGCTTTTTCTTGACTCCCTACAAATATTTTTCTATATCCTCCTGTCCCTACGCCCTCTCCCCGTTCTGAGGCGGCGCTTCTACAACGCCTTACGGGCGCTGAGAGAGTTCTTTTTATTTATGCTAGTTGCCGCTAATGCGGCCGTACGTCACTCCACGCCTTCGTCGCCCGCCTAGGTCCTTTCCTCTTGCTCGAGCCTGCTCCTGGTCTTACTCCAGTTGTGCACAAAGTCTCTCAACCGTCGAAAGTTTGCCTCCGAGTTGACTAATTCCCTATAATATACTGGTCCCTCTACCCCTCCTAAGTCTATGCTATCTAACATTCTACGCCTGATATCGTCGTAAAGTGGGCATCGCCACAGAGTGTGGTCCAAGCATTCATCCTCTTCTCCACAGTAACACAGGGAATTCTCACACAGATTCATTCTATGTAACCTAGCCTTAAAACATCCATGACCACTAAGAATCTGAGAAACGTGATAGTCCGGTTCGACCCAAGGAGACTTGAGCCGATCCGCCACGTCCGGGAAGAAACGGAAGAGTTCCCTACCCTTATCCTCATTTCACCATTTCTGCTGCCACGAGGCAACAGTCTCCTCCGTAATTTGGCGTCTCGCTATCCTGAACGCATCCCGACCTAGGTGTCTTATATCGTCGATCTGTCCCGCCCGGGCCACCTCGAGGTCAGCTGGCAGTACTCCTGCAAGGACGGATAGGGCTGCCGTACTGACGGATCTATAGGCTTTTGTTAGTAATATGAGAGCCGGTCTCTGTGTACGAAGCAACGGTTTACTAATGTTTGTCATAATTTAAAATGCCATAATTTCACATGCCATACCGGTATTTGCCATAATTTCATTAGAAATAACGCTTCAGTTGCCATAATCGTGAAATGACATAAAATGACTTTCACTAATTCCATTGGTCATAATCGATCAAGTGTCATAATAATTTAAATCCATAAATGTATTTGCTATAATTTTCGTTTTCAATAATACCATTTTCCATAACTTTTATTTACCATAATATAAATAAAGATAATATAGTATAAGCGCCTGCAATTTTTATGTTAATGAGTAAGTTAATATATTTTTTGCTATTAACATATTCACAGTTAAAGTTATATAATGAGGGTAAAACAAAATAAGTCTGACATAAATAGACAATCCATTAGTCGTCAGTTATTAACAATATCATAATAAATAAAAATAATTACAGTGAAGAAGAGTTTTTGAGAGCTTTGGCCTCCAACTTAAATTTAAAATAATGTTACTTTCAGAATTTTTTTTTTATTACTTATCTATACTTGAATTATGTTGATTAATAAATGATTATACGACACAGATTTTTTATTTACAATTAAACCTGAAACTAAACCTCATATGGCGCCTACTTACTAAACTCGACGGAGCCCCGCTTCGCGGGGCTCCTACTTTTGGGTGGTTTAAAAAAAAAACCTAACACGAAGACTAAGGCGGGAGCTCCGCTTCGCTTCGCTCCCGCCTTAGTCTTCTAACCTAACCTATCCGAGTCGGATTGTTCTGAGTCGGGGTGTTAAAGATAATTAATTTCGACCTAACAATATTATGTATTATTTTCATAATTATATAAAAATTTTGATTATGTCAAGAGTCGATTATGAGACGTGTTACTTATGGAAACTAATTATTATGATATATGTTGCTATGGAAAGTCATTTTATGGCAAATAAAAGTTATTACTGTTGAGTTGTTAAGGCAAACGTTATTAGTATAAATGATAATAGTGCAAGTAAATATTATGATCGGGGACGATTATGGCAAACAATATTAGTGCAAATTAATTTATGGCAAACGAGAGAATACCCGAAGCAACGCGCTTCTGACCATGTGCGTGGTCGTTCGCCTCCACCAACATCCGGCCGCATAGGTGACAGTTGCGGTGTATGTGCCCCGGTACAACAG
The DNA here is from genome assembly GCA_945859575.2 of Herminia tarsipennalis. Classification (NCBI taxonomy): domain Eukaryota; kingdom Metazoa; phylum Arthropoda; class Insecta; order Lepidoptera; family Erebidae; genus Herminia; species Herminia tarsipennalis. The sequence goes on along the minus strand of OX243834.2, from coordinate 21,009,719 downwards.
CTTGAGAACTTCGTACCGTATTCCCCAGGATGAGGCGGACACTCGCGACATTTTCCCGAATGCTGCTGCGGCACGCTCCCCAATGGACTGCGCGTGTTCCCTAAAGCTTTGTCCCGCGTCGACGACTACCCCCAACACCTTGGTTGACTGTACCCCCTTGATGGATATCCCATTGAGTCGAATCGTAGGGGGGCGGCCTGGCATTCTTCCCTTCATAGTCATGGAGTATGACTTTGCAGGGGAGAACCCCAGCCGGTTGCGGTGCCCCCACTCGGTGATAAGTCCCATGGCGCATGAGGCCGAGGCCTCGATGCCGGCGCGAGTGTTCGACTCGATGAGAATCGTTACGTCGTCCGCGTAGGCAACCAGGTGAACCCCGGTCGGATACGGTAATCGAAACAAATCGTCCATGAGTAGGTTCCACAGAGAAGGTCCCAAAACTGAGCCTTGCGGGCATCCCATGGTCAGCGGTTTCCTCACAACCCTACTTCCAACGTAAAAACCAACTCGGCGGTCCAGAAAATAAGCCACCAACATCTTGTAGATGTTCGGCGGGCATCCGCCATTTTTAGCCTTCAGCAGGATCATGGGCCACCACGCGTTGTCGAATGCGCCGGCGATGTCAAGAAACACCGCTTGTATATATTTAAACTTGCTCTCTGCGACTATTGCCTGGACGGACTGGAGAGCCGTCAGTGTTGAGCGACCCCAAGAGAACCCGTGCTGACACGACGAAATATTGCGCGAGATGTTAGGGGCGCATTTTAGCATGACCCGTTCCAAGATTTTGCCCAGTACCGAGAGAAGCGTGATGGGGCGATACGCTTTAGGATCGGACAACGGTCTGCCGTTCCCTTTCGGTAGGACAATCTGCCGTCCGTCCTTCCACGCACCAGGAAAAGTGCCCTCCTCGACGCACAGACCGAAAACCCGCGTAAGTTCCGAGCTAGCTGCTTGCCACACATGTTTGACCATGCGGGCGGTAATCCCGTCCGTCCCCGGAGCTGTGTTAGGCAGGTGCCTGACTATCTCCCAGATATCACTTCTCGACGGAGGGGGCGCGTCTCGACCCGAGGGCGCGCAGGCCGCCAGAGTACGAACTTGCCTATGATAGGCTGTGTCGAGTGTCACGTTGTCGTCAGGGCATAAGGCCTGGACAAGAGTGTCCATCGCGGCATGCGCGTCCCCGGCGTATCCTTCAACGAACTTCGTGCCGCAGATGACATTTGGCGGCGGTCTGACCCTACCACTGGCCACACGATATGCTAGGCCCCAGGGATCCTGGTTGCCTGAGTTCGCGAGGTCCCTAAAAAAGTCGGTCTGCGCCTCCTCCATCCTAGCCCTGTATTTCCTGCGGCACTCGTGGTAGGTACTTTTGGGGGTTTCTTGTAATGCAGCGGCCGCGCTGCGCCTACGTAGTCCCTGCCAAGCCTTTCGTGCACGATTCGTACTTTTACGCAGGGCGTCTAAAGCCGGGGTCCACCATTCATATCCAGAGTCTTTCCTCTTACTGGCATCACTAGTACCTAAGGTATCTCTCGCTACATTAACTATGATGTCTGTGAACTGCTTGCATACCTTTCGTGCCGGTTGACGCCATTGCATTCTACCCATTTTTGAGTTAATTTCGGAACGAAATCTCCCCCAGTCTACACCGCGGTCCCGGAATCTCGTTGGCTCCCCCGACGGTTCCGCACTAGGTGCAGGCTCCCGTGCGCCACCCAGCCCGTATGTAATCAGCCGATGGTCGCTGCTGCTTGCTCCCGCGTGGACTTTCCAGTTTCGGACGTCAGCTCCCCTAGTTGCCAGTGTGAGATCGATGTTGGATTCACCGTTGACCGTGGAAAAGGTGTGCGGCTCCCCGGGTTGGTTGATGATCTCTAGACCACGACCAACGATAAAGTCCTCCATTTGCTGGCGCCGGTACGTGACGTCTTGTCCTCTGCCGGTGTAATTTCGGGGCTCGCAATGCCACATTGGCGAGTGGGCGTTGGTGTCGGCGCCTATCAGCACTCGTTTCCCTCGCAGGGAGTCCAGTACCGTGTTCAGGTGGTGAATGTGGAAGTTGATATCATCCGAGTACTGAAAGTAGGCGCTGATGAGGTATACATCGTTCAGTCCTCCTTCGCGCCCCGGGCTGACGTGACAAACGTTGCAGTGGCTTGTACTAAGATGGTGTAGTACTGTTATTGCGATGCTCCTATTAAGCACCAATATACCGCTCTTCGGACTGTCCCCTGAGGTGATCATGTGACGGACAATCTTGTGTGTCCACATTACGCCACGGTTAACGAATCCCGCCAAATAGCACTACCTACGCCAACCACTACTTATTACATACTAGTGTATGTAGCAGCAGGTAGCCCCGCTGGTCAAATTTGACCACACCTTTGTATTACACACGTTATACCAAATGCATGACGACAGATTTATTTGACAATTTATTTTAGTCGCAGGAATCAACAAAAAGTTTCTAGTCTACTTGGGCCTCAGTATATTCCATCTCCATACAACACTGTGACACATTGCGTCATTTTCTCGCTGCTTGGGAACCCTGGCTCACTTATTCTGGGGCGACAGTTATTTATGCTTACCAAATAAATACTTAGCAATTTATTATTTTGTTTCTCGGAGGATTTTTTCTAGCAAAGATAATTTTTCATCAAGAATTGTGTTGAGTAGCCGTGATATCGATATTAATTATATTCGTAATATTATTATTTCGTTATATTTTATTATGTTTATACTTTAAAAGAATAAACTTGCCGATCCTATAAAGCATGATATTGTGACAAGTTTTTTTTAAAATCAGAGGCATATATTTTTGTAGTAGTTAAATTAAAAATTGATTGTGATTGTCTTGAAACTATTGGTGACAAAATCTGTCCTGAAAACGAATTATCTATAGAATTTACGTACCTACATCAGCAGCCTTATAAAATTCTTACTGTTGGGAAATATGTCTATTCTCTAAGAAATGGTACCGGCTCAGTGCCGATTGGTGGATGTGACAGTCACGTCTTTAAATTTATACCGGTTGGAAAACCGGTATAAATAAAAACAAATGAGGACACCTCTTTTAATTTCACATTTATTGAAAAAACAACACACAATTAAATGGCATAAAGCCTACATAATCCCTACCTAGATTTTGTACCCGCGACCTTTGGCTTAGTCGCCGTATGTCATGGCAATTGTCACTTGACTACCACTGTTTGTTATATTTTATCGTTAGAATATAATAATAATAAAAAAGCCTAAAAAACTAACTTGAAATTGATCTAAGTTTCTCTAATATCATGAAATTATAGTGAACGGACCTACATCTACTTATCGAAAATCGTTCCAGATTTCAAGCTGATATTGAAAATTGCCTGACACTAACATTTAATATTAAGTTACCCGTCAAGAACATAGCGTTTTCATTGTGCCTATCGGTTCACTCGCCATTTAGAAAATAAATTGGGATTACATTATACAATTGTTTATTACATGGCTAAATTTAGATTTTCAAATCGAACAGCTTTTTAAGTTCTCGTTTAAAATAAAAAAATAAAAGTTATAGTCACTTAAACTATCATTAAAAACGAGTTTTTTGGTCTACTTTGACAATGCTATAAAAGAGTTTGTAGGAATTATTGGGTAGGTAACTATGTATTTGGCTCATTTCTTGAAGAATCGGTTATCCTTTAAATGGGTTCTCGCTACTGAAGGCAGACAAAAGTATTAAATCTCCATCATTACCTTCTCACCACAGCAAGGCTTTTTAAAGGTTCATAGCATATTTTTCCTCCTGAGGCAAACTTAAACTCAAACTCAAATATCTTTATTTCGTAAAATCAGGTTAATGATTATTTGAAAACGTCAAATTATTTAATAAAAAAAAAATATAAAATTATGATTGTTTGAAAAAAAAACAAACAAAATTAAGTTAGGCGGCAGTTCCAAGCGTAAAGCTCATGAGAAGGTGCTGCCAAGAAACTCATGGGCCACTCTTTTAAAATCATCCAGTTTTTCTTGACAAAAATAATAAGGCCATATCAATTTAAAAATTGCTCCTTCAATTTATCGAAACAACTTTTATAACAAAACATACTCTCAAAAATACTTCATATAGTTGTTAAGTCACTTTGATCAAGTTATTAATAATATACAAAAAAACCGGGCAAGTGCATATCGGCCCACGCACAAAGTAGGGTTTCGTTGCCACACATCCGAATAATTCGATATAAGAAGTGGGTTTTCTGTTGTTCTTGTTTCATACTTACAACGTTATACCTACTTAATAATAATTTTCAATGGGATTTGTATGAAAACTTAGTTACTTATATGCCTACTTAGCTGTGATAGTTTTCCTTTTAATTTAGCTATATATAGTACTACCGTGGTTTTTTCAGATACCTAACATCAACCATTTAGCTGGCAGGGGGCGGGGGACACTTGTCTCTAACAAAAAATTGCACTTTAAAGCTAAATATTTCACAAACGAATCCCTAAATCTAAAAGTGGCCTTCACAACCCCTAAACGGTTAAGAAAGACTTATCTAATGATACCTCACGTGATGGGGTAGGTGAGAATTAGAAAGCACATGCCCATTTTACGTAAAGGGGAGGTACACTCAAAAAATATATTTTTCAAGATTTTATTCTTTCACTTTGTCGGCCTAAATAATATGTGTATCTATGCAATTACAGCCTTTTCACTAACAGTCTCTGAGCTGCGGACGGATGGCTAAACTTCCGTTCCGTTTTGAAATTTTAGCTACGGTACCCTAAAAACGGGAATACTGAGGGACAGGGAGAGGGCGGATAGATAATAATCTGCAGGTAGGTAGCTATATGTACATATGGTATATTATATATATATATATATATATATAATATACCATATAACCTACCGCCTATTCAGAAATACCGACAAAGTAGGTAGGGATGCGATTATTTTCTTTTATCAACATTCGAACAACAAACAAATCAAAACAGTTCTGAATTGTCCATAAAGCTGCTCTAATGTCTGTCATAAAACATTATTTAGGTTGATATGTACGTTCATTTTATCACGACTTTCAAGTGAACGTAGTCGAGAGCACAGCTATTTTAATAATTATTCGCAATTAGGTAATTGCTTGATGTCAGTATTTACCCAAGATTTTTATATCCATCAAACTAACAACATATTTGTATAAATTCGCGAAGTTTTATACTACAAACTGATATTTATGTGTAATAACATACCTCAGATTTCAATCGACTCTGGTGAAGAAGACCATTGCTAGCACAATCTTCTTTTGTTTAATATTGTTTCAACATCTCGTTTTTCTTGTTGAGCAATTTTCCTTTTATAACAATACTGTCGTTTTGGCATATTGATTAATAATACCTTAAAATTAAATAGACTGAGAAAAATAAAAGGCGGATAGCGAAGTAAACTTGAATGAGGTAACAGAGAAACGACGCCGATAGTCATTTGTTTTTTTTCTTTTATTCCTTTTTTAAATTTCAAATTTAGTGGCCAGGGTAGTAGCACCTGCATGCTACTACAGAGTCTTGTTGATTTCGAGTTCAGAGCAGAGTGTAATTGCACAATAATAGAGCTGTTAGTTTATTAGATTCAGTCTACACATGGCTGAATTGTTATAATGAAATAATAACGCATAGTGCCTAATAATATATGCTTGATTGCATCAGTGGATATAATTGTTGTTGGGAATAATCATTGGTATAGGTACATAGGTACCTTTATTGATATTAATCATGAGAAATGAGAATTATATTATATTGATGGCACTAACCTAGTAGTACTAGTACAACGCTGGACTGGCTACCCCGTACAGAGTGACAGCCATGTCAAATGCCGAATAGAAATACCGTCTTGTTGATGGTATTTTGTCACTTAAGATACATAGTCGTTCTTACCTTACGGTGTTGCCCTTGTTACACTAGTATAGATATCGATTTATTTAAAAAAAAAAATATTTATGTGGTTCTGTACCCTAAAAGAAAAAAAAAGGTGTGGTACTCGGGGACTGCCGCGGTAAAGCTATTGCATAGCATTTTTTATTAACTTATGCAATTATAATTATTTATTTATTTTTTATTTATGCAGCATTTTTTTTTACATTTCGCAGCAGCTCGTCTCAATCCGTGCGAGCTTCGTACAGTTGTACCATATACATATACGTTAAGCGAAGGCTCGTCCGAGCTACATGGCAGGTAGGTGGAGTGGGGGGTGTTAGGTTTTATTTTCGTTACGGAATTTCTTGATTCGGTCGCCGCGCTAAAAGCTATGCAATAGCTTAAAAAACTTTTATGGGATCACTTTATCTAGAACTTTTTAAAAGTTACCTCACTAATCGCACTCAATACGTGACCATCAACAACCGCAACAGTGAGGATTTATCCGTCATGTACGGCGTTTCACAAGGCAGTATTTTAGGACCCACTCTTTTCCTAGTTTTTATTAATGAACTATGTAACCTAAGTTTACCCAACGCCAAAATTGTATCATTTGCAGACATGACAGACAGACTACTATCACCTTTTATGCCAATTGCTGGACAAACCTCCAATACACAGCACAAGCCGGTCTGAACTCTACCATACACTGGCTTAGCACTCATGTCCTTACACTCAACACACTAAAAAAAACTTTATCACCTTTTCACTCTGCTCCATATCTCAACCAAAATCACCCATTGTTTTAAAGGCACACGCTTAGCACTCATGTCCTTACACTCAACACACTAAAAAAAACTTTATCACCTTTTCACTCTGCTCCATATCTCAACCAAAATCACCCATTGTTTTAAAGGCACACTCTGGTCCCACACAACCTGACACTAACTATCAATGTCCATCTCTCACCCGGGTTCACTAAACTAAATACCTAGGCATAATCATCGACGAAACACTCACCTACAAACCACACACTAACGCTCTTTCCAACAGGATTCGAAAATTAATTTACACTTTCATAACGCTGAGACACGTAGCTAATCACTTCATCATTCGAAGCGTCTATTTTGCCTTATGCCAATCCATACTCAACTATTGCATCACTTCCTGGGGAGGCGCAGGGAAAACCATTTTAAAACCCGTAGAGATTGCTCACAGAGCAGTATTAAAAATTGCATCTTTTCGGCCCGTCTTATACCCAACGACTGAACTCTACAGAGTATGGAATGTTCATAATGTTAGACAGCAATTTGTCCTAAACACAGTCCTGTTCCAACACCGTAGAACTCCACTCCAGGAAATCACCAAACGACGAAAAGACAAGGTCTGCACTATACCTCCTGCCCGGTTTTCCTTAATAAAGAGATTCTCCTTGTACCTAGCCTTTCCCTTAAAAACAAGATTAATGCCAAATGCGCAATATACGAACGGACCTACCTTAACTGTAAAAAAACCGTCCGCTTGTTTCTTAAGAAGATGTGCTACGATGAAACAGAGGCATTTTTGGTTGGTTAACTTCACTAGTAGGTATACAAATCAGCGGCAAACTCTTCACATACACGCACTACTCACACATCCAAACATACATCCATTTATATATATTACGAGGGCCCAACTCGTATGCAACAAGGGAAGAGAAATTTCAAGTTTAGTGACATAGTTCAGGTTAGATGGTTCGGCGGTAAAGCGATCGGAAGTTTCGGGTTCGATTCCTGGGTCTGAACTTGATTTTTTTTTTTTAAATGCAATTATTTTATTTATAAAGTAATTGGCAAGAAATGCCTATAAAAATTACTATAATACATCCATTACTCACATTTACACATAACACATGACACACACTAGTATCTTACAATAACCAAAACATATAAAAAAAAAACAATACACTTAAACCCAAATCTCACAATCGTCCAATTCACACCACGTGCTATTGTAAACCAAACCATTCCGAGGGACGGGATTGTTTTTCCCTACCACAGGCTATCCTGTAGCCTATCTGGGAGAACAGTACTCAACCACATCACTATTGTAGATTTTAAAACAGTACCATAAGCCTAACATAATTAAGAACATTGTGTAAACCTACAATCTCATTTAAGTACCTAAATAAATTTTTATTATTATTATTTTACTTTGTTGTCCGTCTGTCAAGACACTTTATCTCTGGAACGTGCGGATGTTGCATCGCGCATCAAACATCAAAGTTAACGTAAAAAAAGGGCAAGAGCATGTCGGACCATGCTCAGTGTAGGGTTCCGCAGCCTTTGGCCTTTCAGCCGCAAAATTTTGTAACCGGACGCGTCAGTCACGCGTTAAAGAAAAAAAAACGCGAAAAAAAAAACATTGCAATTTATGACGCTTTACCCTCTAGGACTATATTAATAAAGTTACATTTCAGTTCATGCAGTTACCTATATTTAAATAAATATTTCATGCAATCTACGACTTCACACGTATAAAAAAAAATAAGAAATATTTTAATCTTCGAAGAGTTTTGTACCCTCGACCTCCCAGTTTTTAATCAGATGCTCTAACTAGGTATTAGGCTGCCGCCGCTTTTTGTATTTATCTATTTTGTAATTATTCATTACACATCCGGTACTTTTGAACATGAAATTGTTTTTGTATGGCAACAATGGCTTTGAAACAATGATTAATATCTATGGTTTCCCGGAAGCCATGGGGGTGTCGTACCGTGCAACAACTTGTACGGGAAACATAAATTTTGTTTGCACCTTTCGTCTCGTTGTGGGGCGGTTTTGAGCAACCATTAAGTCATGTTCAAATTATGCCGATATTATTCATAACAAATAAATTTTAAAATTGTGTCTCTCTTATAAAAATATAATCTTATTACAATAATTTTACTGGCATAGAAATATTAATTTATCTTTCAATTGGGTATTTGACTACTATTAAAATAAAATATTTTAAAATAACCAGTTGAAAATATGTCATGAAGTGTTCTAAAAAATATGTTCATTTATTAATTTAATGTGTTACTTAATTTATAATCATAAAAAGAAACACTGAAAGTAAATAATTTGACCATAGAAAACGTGACGTCATATGCTAGCATTCCATACAAATTTGTTTAGAGCGGCTCGTTTTGACGTTTCTTAAAAAGAGCCTGATTTGACTTTAGTCAAATACCCTATTAAAAATATTGATATGTACCTATTTATAAGATATGTGTAAGAAGTGTGAAGTTAATTTAAAGAACACTGTCATTGGCATCAAGTTACTGCTTAACACAATATATTTAAATTAGGTACTTGTAAATGAATAATGTATAATCAAATACACTCGTGCAATATCGATAGATAATACATTATTATGCGAATGCTAATGCTATGTAAAGCGGAATCGATGGACAATCGTCTGTCTACAGGGCTTTAGTAACCATGATCTTCAGTCATGAGCGACCGGCCCGTGAGAAGGCGCGGTATGAGCATTTCTTTCACACAAAAATTCGGCGTGTTTATTTTCTATGCTAGCAACAATGTACTCGGCAAGTGTGTCAGTACATCAGTACCTTCCCAAATATTCGTCTTCTTGCCATGCATCTCTCTCTCTCTCTCTCTCTCTCTCTCTCTCTCTCTTCGTTCAATGCCATTGCGACTGCACAGGAAATTGTTTGCGGGACGGCAACGTAAAATGCGGCATTTTGCTAATCGCACACCTGTGTTTTAAAAACATGTTTGTTCTGTTTTTTATTACATTTAAACACTTTAAAGTAATTTTATTGTTAGAAATTATTTTGTTATTTATTTATAGCGTAAAAATATTGAGATGGATCACCGACAATTTCATCAAATATCAGCATGGCTAAAATAACCTGGTTCAAATGAAGAATTTACATTGACTGCGGGGGATATGACACTATATATAAAGCATGTATATTGTGATGTATATTGTGATGTATATTGTGCAAGAAATCACTTTGAACTGAGCATGTGACATTAGGTACCTAATGTGCAGTGAGTATTACGAGACACACTTCTGCAAATAGTATGGAAAACTAAATCATTTATATTTACACTGATATGTTTTATTTTTTAAAAGCCAAAGTTAAAAAGATATTTAAATTAGGGATAAGGCTGCATTTTTGTTACTTACTTCTAATTAAATGCTATTAATATGGAACCAAATACATTCCACATTACAATAATTTTATTATTACAATATAATTTGCCCCTTCATGAAAAAATACGATTTAAATCACGTGAGTATTTTGCTTTTTTTTCTCAAGGGTTAAACAGAAATTACTGAACAATTGTTTGTTAGCCAAAAAAAACAAATACCACAAACAAACCAGTAAAAACCACTATAAAAATAAATGAAGATGAGTTGAACCCTATAGAGACCACAAAGTTTTTAGGAATTACTCTAGATTCTAAGCTTCAGTGGGGCCCACATATAAGTGAATTGTCTAATAGACTCAGTTCTGCAGCGTACGCAGTTAGAAAAATTCGTCAGCTAACAGACGTTGAAACAGCGCGATTAGTTTATTTTAGTTACTTTCATAGTTTAATGTCGTACGGTATTCTACTGTGGGGGAATGCTGCCGACATTCAAACCATTTTTGTTCTGCAGAAGAGGGCTATTCGATCAATTTACGATCTTAGTAGTAGACACTCACTTAGAGAAAAATTTAAGGAAATCAATATCATGACTGTTGCATGTCAGTATATCTATGAAAACCTTATATATGTTCACAAAAATATTGATAGTTTCTGTAAGAAATGTGATATACATAATATTAACACGCGGAACAAACATAAACTTGTTGTACCAGCGTCAAGGTTACAAAAAGTAAACAAATCATTTCGGGGCCAATGTATACGTTTCTACAATAAAATCCCTAGCGATATTCAAAAATTAAGTCGTAATAAATTTAAGTGTACCATTAAGAAAAAATTGTGTATGAAAAGTTACTACTCAATAATTGATTATATGGAAGACAAAAACGCTTGGGATTGAACTGCTTTCTCTCACAGGCTATTAAAATGTACTTTAAGATTATATGTATATATACATATTTACTTTGTAAGAAGTGAAGTATTGTGTTTGCTGAATACGTTTATATATACTCATTTTAGAGTTACAAATAGTATTATTATTTAGTTATCCTTATTTTATAAACGATTACACTCACCAAACACAATGGTTCATTCAGTAATTTTTTTTTTTTGTAAAGAAAAACTTGATGATTTTAAAAGAGTGGCACATGAGTTTCTTGGCAGCTTCTTCTCATGAGTGGAACTGCCACCTAACCTCATTTTGTTTTTTTTTTTTCAAACATTCATAATTTTATAAAATTTTTAATATGTTTTAATTTGACGTTTTCAAATAATCATTAACCTGATTTTACGAAATAAAGATATTTGACTTTGACTTTATATATATCATAGTAAAACTTCATATATGTATGTAATATATTACATTACTTATACTTACTTATTATTCTATTCAGATGAATTCTATATTTTCAACATGAACAGACGGTTATAAAATATAGATTCGTCACCCGGTGATCTGTAGGGGTGAATACCTTCAAGTTTTGCGCACGTCGCAAGATAAGGTTCAATATTTTATACGAGTACTACAGTCACAATGACGTTCGTGAACAGAAGTCTAACACGATTAGTTAAAATCAAAGCAGGATCATATAGCAAGAGATATTAGAATTATATACATACATACATATAATTGCATAAAATATCGTTAAACCTTGTAGAAATAAATATTATATATAAGGTATTGTACCTTCAAACATTTCACAAAACACAAAAGAATAGTGAAGCCCTAGTGAAAGTTCAAAAACAACAATATATATAAACATATTATGTTTCCGTTTACTAAATATACTCAGAATATGCTGGATACACTAAGCAATAATCGGCATAACATAGTTTATAGTAGATTTTTTGGTAGTTAGTTGGCTTACTGTTTAATTTTTATTTTGTTCACGACCATAAGTTTACAGGATTGTCTCGGTACTAAAGCTCGAACTTTGCACATCGCTTGCAGTATTGGTTATTTCTTGGGTTATGATGAATTCGGAGAGGTAAGTAATCATGAAGGTAGGTCACATAAGGAAGAAAGTTTGACAGTATCTTTTTACGGTTTTTCGGAAGTCGTGTCATCTGCCAAGTCTCTAATATCAGAAAATGCGTCTTTGGTTTAGAAGTCAGAGTTTTGTCTCATTGAGTGAAATAGAGGAATTGCTTGAAATATATGTTCCATCAGACCTGGTTTTTGCCTGTATTATTTCAGTTAGCATGTTCATGTGACCTGGTGATAAAAACAATGTTTGTAAAAGCCCGGATTTCAGGATCCAATCGGATCAATGGTATCGTGCAGATTTACCTAAAAGTTTGTACAATGTAAAAGCCAACACAACTATGTAGTCCGCATCAGTATTGTCAATAGAATTTGTACTGAAAACTGGAGATAGAAGCTGTAGTCAAAATGGATTAGGTCTTCATTAAAAATGCTGATATTTGGAATAATTGTTATTTTAAAATGGTTTAATTTAATTGTGTTTTGTCGTCATTACTACCTACAAAACATCGAATTTGCTGCGAACTTACAGAACTAAATGTTATTATTGTTCACACCTTTATAGATCGGGTACAAAATAAAAAAGTACAGAAGGAACGCTCATGTATGTACCGCGACTTTTATACCTATACTCACACGGGCACACAAAACGACCAAGCGCACCACATAAGCTTGGCACTCGCTCTGTATCTGGTCCTTTTCGTTCCAATTCTCCGTGTCTGTAATGATATCTGAGAGTGCGTGCATCAAGAGCGTTTTGTATGAAGCTTTCCATCTTACTTACACCTACTCAAGATAAAGTTTTTACCTTTGTTGTAAGTAGATGCTACTACTATGTTGTACCCGCTAAGGCTGATTTAGTTTATCCCATGTTTCAACATTTCAACCGACTTCAAAAAGGAGGAGGTTCTCAATTCGACTGATGTTTTTTTTTTGTATTATTGGTCAACGATTACGCAAAGATGGCTTAACCGACTTGAAATATTCTTTTTGTGTTTGAAAGGGTATACTTCCAAGTTGGCCCCATTGTCATCAGATCACGATCTGATGATGGGACCCTGGAGAAATCGAGGGAACTCTTAAAATGGTGAAGTGGAAATGAAGACCACAAATGACCAGCGGACCTATTCAATATTTCACAGTTTGCGATTTAGCTACTTTAATATGATATTGAGTCGCACTTTATTCTTGTCATACTACTATTACACGACGTAATAGAGCTGTTAGTGAACTCCTCAACAATTAACGGCTCTGCATCGGGGCAAGCAATATTTTATAATAGGATTTGAGTACCTAGTTGACATAAGCTTATTGTAACTTAAGTGAATTACAAACCAAACCGCTAAAAAGTGAGAAATAAAAACTTTTATAACAAAAAAATATTTGGTTATAATAGTTGGTGACATGAAATAGTAGTCTTTATGTGTTATTCGGCACCAACTTCAAAATGTTTAATTTGTTTTTGTTTTTCTAGGTGTATTATTTTTTGCCTTTTAGTTGCCTTCTAGGTATTTATTTTTGAAGTCGGTAATATTTTTTTTGTTAAAAAGTTTTAATTAATAATATAATTTGCATTAGTTCTTTAACATGGTGTATAGTATATTAGTCGCAGCACCTTACCCCCATATGAAGTTTATAAACATTCAAACATTGTAAAATTGTAATTTTAAAGAGTGGCCGCGAGTTCATTGCCATATTCTTCTCTCCAGCTTCACCTATTGTTTGCAAACTTGTCATTACATGTTTCACAAATTTGAATTTTATGAATTTTATACGTAAGTAATCTGTGCCTCGGGTTTCCTTATATTATTTCTTATCTGTGACCTACAAAACTTGAGCTCGCCGCTCAAGACGGTGATAAGTGAGTCCGTGCTTACCAAAATTTTATATATATATATGATAGTCATTATTAATTACTTTATTCAGAACGTAGAAATTAAAAGTATTACTACTATAAACTATCCCACAACATCCTCCAATTTTATATCGGACTGAAATATTTTGTCATAGAACTTTGTAAATAATTTTAATGTTCAGTATTTCGAACATTGCTAATATTACAATTTATAGAATGATGTATTAATTTTTAAAACCCAAATATAAACTTAAATGCTGTATTCTGGTTTATTTCCAGGCTGCCCAATTAATTTATTCCATTCATTCATAACTAACATTATCTCTTTGTGTATTTCTTTTTTTTTTACTTTACTTAAGGATATTTGTTTAAGTATATTATTAAAATATATTATTAAGAAGCAGCATGATATCGTAAGGTGACGTTAGCAAATTAATTATTATTAGTTGTGGTCCTGAACATAGATACTGAACTTCCCTTCCAGGTATACCGGCTGCAAAGCTTAAGAGAGTGAAAATATTAGAGTTTCCAGTAGTTATTTCTTTCTAGAAATCTTATTGGTCCACGTCAATACAGACACTAAATAAATATTAACCTAAATTGTAATTACAGACCTACAGAAAAGAAACAGGCCGTACAGTCGTGTTGTCTCTTTCTAGAGATTGGTCAATTTTTTTTTAATGTTCTTAATTTTGTGAGCCTATTGCTTGGTTCAGATGGTCCAATCCTATGTTTATGCTTGAGATTAAGCACCTGTTAAAAAACCCGCATTATATTCACAATATTGCACTTCTTATATTGTGTTCTCATAGTGGACCGGTTATTATTTTTCAACCGACTTCAAAAAGAAGGAGGTTCTTAATTCGAATGTTTTTTTTTTGTAATGTTTCATAACCGATTACCGCAAACGGCTAGACCGATTTAAAAAAAATATTTTGTGTTTGAGAGGGTATAATTCCAGATTGGTCCCATTGTCATCAAAGTTCGGATCAAAGGCAGACCTATTGTAATTTGGGTATATTTTGTTGTAATTCGTGCATTCTACACACTCTTAAAAAATACCAATGAGTGAAATGGAACTGATGATGAAGACTACAGATGACCAGCGGAACTATTCAATAATAAATATTGCGGGTTAAGAATTCAGTAGTGTGTTCGATACCTGATTCTTCGCCGCCGTCAAATCATGTAATAGAACTAATGGTCTATTACATTTCTAAATTCTTGGTTCGCAAAACGAAACATTTTGTAAAACGAAATAAGCAGTTTGGATTATGCGATTGTAATATAAATCAACTACAAACCAATACACTAAAAAGTGAAAAATAAAAACCTTCTTACAAAACTCGTAACTAAAACGCAAAAAATAATTAAACATTTTGAAGTTGGTAAAAACTACATTTCCTGGCATTTTTTTGCTTTTCAGTTACCTTATATTTATTTTGGAAGTCGGTTTTATTTTTTTGTAAAAATGTTTTTATATACTGTATCAAAATTTATCTATTTAATTCTGAACTATTATATTTTTAACATAGAATGTGACAGTCATTTTATAGGGATATCGGTCATGTTCTATAAATATTTTAATTTAAATTACTACACAATAAATACAGCATAAAAATGATAACAGTGAAGCAAGATATAAAATTAGTCAAACAAAGTCTTAATAAGTTATAACAGTAACGTTAACAACGCGTGAATTCGGGTGCATGTCGGGCAACGAACAATGTAGGGTTCCGTAATCATACCCCCCCCTCCCTACCTTTAAAAATAATTTTTAATGGAAATTGTACAAAATGTTGTTACTTTTCATTTGATCAACTGTTACTCGTAAACTTGTAAAGCCTTCTTAGCTGTGATAGTTTTCTTTTAATTTCACTATATATACTACTAGCGTGATTTTTTTTACATACTCAACATCAACCATTTAGCAGGCAGGGAGGGGGGGACATCTTAATATTTCAAAATTTTAAAATGACTCACACGATGAGGTAGGTAAGAAAAAAAAATACATCCTAATTTTACATATTTTCAAGATTAGTGTATCCACACAAAATTACAGCCTTCTAGCATTAGCAGTCTCTGAGCAAAGCTGCGGACGGACGGACGGACGAGCATGGCGAAACTGTAAGGGTTTGCCATTTTGGCTACGGAACCCTAAAAATGAATTAAAATTTTGGTGGGAATAAATAAAATCTGAAACATTGAGTGTGTTTATTAGGACCTCTGAAACACAAATCAAAGCTTATATGTATATGAACAACACAAAAAACAGAGCTATACCTACACTATATAGAATGCAACAAAACAATGCTACTCCCGCTCAATAGGCACAGGATCATAAAGAAAATAAAAAAGCCATTCATTGACAGCGATTCCAGTGACACAATTCCAGTGACTCCTGAAAAACTATCTACAAAATGCCAAACGAGCGGCCAATCTAATAAAAAGAAGAAAACCGGTACATACGAGATTTTTTTGTTTTATATAAAAGTTTGTACAGGCGTTTATCAACCACATTTTTGTGAGAAATCAAAATAGAAATATTTAAAGTTCAGACAAAACAGCAAATTACTTATTGATTAACTGACTCAAGTATTTTACAATATTATGTTATATTAAAAAGTCCTGAAAGCTTAAGTAAATTTAAATTGTCTATTTGCAAACTAAGTGTACAATAATTGGTCTTAAATTATTAAAACCTTTTTCAGGTGTTGCAAAAAATGCTTATATTTTTTCTGTGAAAAATAAATGTTTCAAAGTTTTAATTTTAAAAACATTTGCGTTCCACTGAAATATATTTATATTATTTAATTAACTTTTTTATTAATATATTTATCTTTTTGCTTTTGAATTTTCAAAATATTCTTCTAAGGAATAAAAACATTTTGTTAATTTATTAAATTACTAATTTAGTTTCCTTTTATATTTCTATGGATAATTTATTGAATTTTTTTACTGCCATGTATAATTTTGACTTTCATTGAGCATATTAATTCTGGATGGTGGATATGGATCTGGATATAGTCTGTCTTTGTGGAGGGTGGATTATATTGTGTGTTTCTTTTAATGTCATGAAATGATCTTTGTTTTTGAAAATAAATAAACTGATAAATGGATTTAATAAAGAAAGGTCTACAGCTATCTTGGTTATCTATTTGGGGTATTATTATGACGCATTTTTTTTGTAAAATAATTAAATCATAGACATTCACTCTATTTCCCCACAGCATGACACCATATCTTAACCATGAATATGCGTAGGCATAGTATGCTGATAGAGCCGTTTTTTCATCTGTGCTACATTTTAGTTGGAAGAGCGCGTATGTAAACTTTGATAATTTTGCTTTAGTTGATTCAATGTGTAAATTAAATGTTTCTACTATTTCTGATGGTGTGTTCCGAAAATTTGTGTTTATACTAACAGGGTTTTTGTATGACCTAAATTGTATAGTTTTGGTTTTATTGTAATTTATTTTCCAATTGTGGTCACTAAGCCAGCTTGTTACTATTTCTAGCGTTTCTTTAAGTATGAGATTGGAATTGGGTGCTTTTGGGTTTTCATATTTTATTAATATCGGTATATATCAACTGCGAATAGAACTGTTAAAGTTATTTCTTTATTTAGAGTTTTTGGTAGGACGTATATATAAATTAAAAACAATACGCATCCCAATACACTACCCTGTGGAAAAGAGCAAGTCATATTTCGTTCTCGAGATTGAATGGTGTTGATTTCATTTGTGCCAGGGTTATAATTTCTTATCTGAACTATTTGTTTTTGATATGTATAGTAAGATTTGAACCAAGAGTAGGCTGCACCGCGAATGCCTGAACCATGAAGTTTGTCGAGAAAATGTTGTACAGAACTTTGTCGTAAGCTTTTGTCATGTCAAGTAATACCCCTAAGATATGTTTTTTGTCATTTATATGTGGAAATGCCATTTTAACGTATTTCTAAACAGCTAGAGTAGTAGATCTTGACTTTCTAAATCCGTTTTGGCTGTCATCTAGAATATTATATTTTTCTAAGAAGTTGTAGATATAATCTACTGCACATGGGATTTTTCAAACACATTTGAAAATGTTGGTAATATGGCTATGGGTCTGTCATTTGTAGGAGTATGAATATTAATTTAATTAGTGATATTTTGTGTATTGGTTTAATTAGTGAATCCTGAACCTGAACCCTTTTTATGTATTGGTTTAATTAGTGATATTTTGAGAACATCGGGAAACTTTTCATCTTCAAAGCTTTGATTCACTAAATATGTTGATGATTGAATGAATTGCACTGATCGTGGTCACAGGTCAACTAGGTCAAGGTCAAGGTTCTAGGTCTAGGTCAAGGTTCGTACCTTTAAATAATTCACGTGATTAAGTCCCGAAATATATCTAATTCTTTGATTGTGCTAATAAATGTGTTGTAGTTTTTATTTATATCTGAATTTACGTCTATTATTTAATTCCATTTTATGTTTTATAACGAGTTTTTAAATAAAGTTATTTTATTTTTAATAAAACGTTTTTGCATAAACCATGTGCTGTTGTTGTTTAAATGTATATTTTTTGTGTTTACTTTTATATTCAGAGACTTATGATCAGAAAGGCCATAATTTTGAACGTATGCTTCTTTTATGAGTAGAGTATAGTTAGTGAAAAGTAAGTCTCTACAGGTAGAAGTTGTTTTTGTTACTCTTGTGGGTTCATTTATTATTTGTTTCAAGTTATGCGAGTTCAAATTATTCATGAAATCTACTATTTGCTTATTTTTGTTTAATACGTTTATATTATAGTCTCCTCTTAGCGGATTAATTCCCAGGCGTGGCTTTACGGTGATGTCATCGTGCGATGACATAAGGAGGGATTGACAAGCGCCAGAGTGGGGGCAATGGCGACGACGGCAAGGCAGAGCCGCTGCTCGTTCAGTTGCGGCGCGGTTTTCGGATCGGACGGACGTTCACCTTAGCTTATAGCTTACCTTGTTATAATTTTTGTTTACGGACGTTCACCTTAGCTTATTGCTTACCTTGTTATAATTTTTGTTTGTTGTAATTTAAATAAAACGGTCTTTCAGTTGTTCGAATATTTGAATTAGTGTAACGTTTATTTGATTTAATTATAAGTTTTGAATTTCGTCACACAAATAACTATATTTCCATACTTTAGACAATATATTTAAATCTACTAAAAGTGTTCAATTAAATCTAACTTATTTCATATACTTTGGATGTTTTGAAAGGTAACATTTAGTTCAAAACTGAAATGTCTTGTTGGCTGTGCTTTTTTCTGCAAACGTTCTGACTTTCTTGGTTGGGGCTGCGATTTAATCTCTATTTCATTGTGCACTATGGCATTCTCTATAATCGTTTTGTCATGCTTCTTACCATTGGGGACTGGGTCTTGGGTTAATTTGGTGGAAAGCTATGAATTCGTTATATATTTTTATCCGCTTATATAGAGTTTGTTGTTTTTTATTACAGCATGGTTTCCTTTTTGACAAGCTACACGAAGGTTTTCACTTAGAGTTTTGTCGTCCACGAATGGTCCTATAGCTAGACGTGAGTTCTGGATTTTCAATGAAATATCTTGTAATTCTCTTGTTCATCAGCTCGATAGATAACGGTCGTCTATCTCCACGTTTTCCAATCCGTTTTACATCTTCCATTTAAGGGTTAATGTTGCCATTAATTTTTTCGTGGAAAACTCTAGAGACACGGTCTATAAGGTCATATTCAGATTGTTGATGGCGTTCTACGAGTCCTTATAGCACTACTTTTTTAGGATTTTTTATATAATGCAGTTGTTGTTCAATGTTTTCTATTGTTTTGTCAATAACGGAAATCTTTTCTTTTAATATTTTTTGCTGATTTGTTAAGTTAATTGTTGTTTGTTCTACCTGTGTTTGGAGCTTTAGTATAGCATTATTTAGTTCCAGTTTGATCGTATTTTTAATGTTTTCTATCAAGGAGGCTTTCATATCTTCGAATTTTTTGTCTAAGAGTTTGCTAATATTGTCCAAAGTTTTATCTTGATTTTTTTCATTAATGGTTGATGATAGAACTTTGCTTTGTGTTGCAGTGTTTTTTTTATAGTATCTCCCATGATATCGTCAATTGATCGATCACAAAGTGTGGGTCGGTTAGTTTTAGGTATCAGTGTAAAATTATTATTTTGTGAGTTACATATTTGACTTATAGGGGTGTTCGCGTTATCTCTCTTTGGAATTTTACATATACATATCTGGCATTTCCATATCTTTTTCTGTTCATTTGACATCGTGTTTAAAAAGTAGTTGGAGAATATGTTTGTACATAATAGATCATAATGTTTGTTACAGTATGTGCATTTGAGGTATTCTGCTGTCTTAATACTGGTTTTTCATCCTTCACATTGAATCATATTGAATATAATATAATATTTACCGCTATATATACTTCTTTCTTTTATACTATATAACATCACGCTACGACCGATAGGAGCGTAGCAGCAATGAAAAATGTTGCAAAAACGGGGAAAATTTGCGTGAAAATTTCACGGTGACATTCAGATCTTTGCCAAACAAGGATTTGGGTGGCACTGATACAGTCCTTTTCACACGTTTCGCTTGCAATCTGGCGTTGGCTACCCGGCGGCGAATCTTTAGCGACTGGACCGGACGTACGCCGGAACGTGTGAAAGCTACCGTACATCGCCTACACTTCACGCCGGGTAACCGGTCGCAGCTACCCGGTCGCCCAGATAGGAACCGGAACGTGCGAAAAGGACCTTATGGGCAAGCATTATGCTTATCATCATGCGTACGAGCTGCTTGTCTTCTCATTTCGTAGTATTAAAAAAAGGTAGCATATTTTGATTACACATGACTATGTATCTTTATCCATTTAAAAGTTCTTTAAAAGATGCCTGAACGCATATGAATGCTTTATCAGCAATCATAGCATAGAGGATTTTGATATCAAAATGTAACATAGTAAAATGAACATGGAAAGGAATGAATCTGAATATTTTCAAATGGATTTGCAAACCCTACAAACGTGAATGTCATATAAAAAGAGTCGAGTCTTTGGAATGTTTTCAATCGCTTTTGATAACATTGCGATGGCTGATAGTAGCAGTACTCGTATTATTTTTCAGTTTTTGTAAAGCGGTTTATTGACATTTTGTTTCTAAAGCGGCTATAAGCGTACACAGACAGACAGGCACTGAATTTGTTAGCGGCTATTATGCCTTTATAACTGTTTTGAGATTAGCATGTTTCTACACGCTTTTTTTAATTTGCTTCAAAATTTGTTAAACATTTTTCGATCGCTTATTATTTGTCGCGTATTTGGGATTAAGTATTCCCAAATTCTCTCTTTTTTGTGTTTGAAATAAAGTTCGGTGACATTGTAACATTATAATACCATTGAATATATCTAATGATCATATAGTTCGAGTGAGCTAACTCACTATACAATAATAGTAGGTACTTGTAGTGTTACAAGTACTACTATTATGTAGGGAGTACCTACCTAGTACAGCTATACATACATACCTACATGTAAGAAAGTTGATTCAATTTTCAATTATTTTTATTTAATTTTGAAAACAAAATTCACAAAGCAAAAGATTTACTATTTATTTTTGAACCCCAAAAGTTAATGCCAAGGCTGGAAAGCATTTCGATTAACTGTTCCTGACGTATGATGTGAGGTAAGCCGAATCTGAGTGAAATGGGGACCTAAGGCAAGTAAATGATTTTGTAGATACGCTACCTATAAATCAAACAATAAAAAATATATTATCTGTGAGAACGAAATTTTATTATAAACTAGCTGACCCACGCAACTTCGTTTGCGTCGATTTTCCCTCATAATTAAAAAAAATATCTTCTAATATTCTCAGCTATACATACCAAAAATACAAAAAAATATCAATAAAATCGGTCGAGCCATTTCGGAATAGTTTGACCACAAACACCGTGACACGAGATTTTTATATATTAGCAAAAGATTAGATTAATGACACGACTTTGCGAAAATGTAGCAAATTTTCAAGGTTTGTTATTACCTTTGTTTATCTAAAGGCTCTTTTATTTTAAAGACAACTCCCGCATTAGGGTACAAGCCCTGCGTCGCGGGGGACTTTACAAACATACAAATCACGGACACAAAGTACACGTGTGGAAATCGAACCCACGACCTCTTGTGTAGCAGTCGGACATACTGCCACTGCGCCACAGAGGCAGTCAAAGTCAATTAAAACAGTCTCTACTGCCACCGCGTCATATTTGTACTGATCGAGATGTATTCTAACAGAGTTTCTTTCTAGCGAAAAAGTGTTCGAGCTGTTATGAGCAAGACACAAATATTTAGACTTTGAAGTGACAAGTGAAACTGTCAATACAACAACTTATATCTATCTGATACATAAATTATCTAATATTATGTTACAATTAATATTTATTTTATTCAAATATAATCAATCATAAATAGTTTGTAATAATCATATAATCAAATAGTTATTAATATCGCGTTAGCTTGCTAAGGTAACGTAAGCAGGTCGTAGCGTCGGTAACGGTTTATAACACTTGCTGGGAATTTACTTATTAGGTTTTTTTTAAGTTATTTATACGGGATATCTAATATTTTTTATGAAAAACACTGGGTAAAATAAAGTACCTACCAAACTAAAATCCGTCAGTTTCGAAATAAGGCGTATTTTTATGGAACTTGGCTGATACACTGCCGTGTGTCTAGATGTTAGAGCATACCACTTAAAGAAAAAAGTCAAACATAATGCGGATGAAGCCGCGAGGGAAAGCTAGTTTTACACATATTTACACGCACAGGACACTAGTAATTCATTGTCGTTGATTGAAATACTTAATCAGATACCTACTAAACGGTAACTAATTAAACCACTTTAGACGGGAAGGAAGTGAACTAAGTGGTAAAGTATTGAAGTTCTACGAAACTGAAGGCGTTGATTTTTTTATTGTACCAAGAGCATCAATGTTTTGTAAACTATCTGGAGTTCTGAACGTTTTATGACGACTTTTATCATTTAAACTAAAAAGGTTTTAGTGACGTTTTGTGATTTTAAAATTTATCATTTGTTTAATAATGCGTTTCTAAAGTGATATGCTCTCGTTCATATCACTTTAGAAACGCATTGTAAGTTAAATTATAAAGATGTATGTTATGGGCTTAGATTTAATTTAATTTTGTGAATGCCTCATACGTTTTAATATTGTTTTTTATATAGTAAGCTTAAAACTGCATTTTTTTTAATTTGCACGTTATTTTGTTATGGTGAAATGTGTCTTATGCAATTATTTTTTTTAATACCATCCTTATGTATACCACATTTTATGCAAATAAAGGATTTATGATTATGATTATGAATAAATAATGAATAACCAGGCAAGTGCATGTCGGGCCATGCACAATGTGGTGTGCAGTGGGTTTTCTGTTATTTTTGTTTCATACCTACAACGTAATATTTACTTAATAATAATGAGTACATTATAATAATACAATAATTTGTACGATATTTTTGTTACTTCTCATTTGATCAGCTTTTACTCGTAAACTTGTAAATCCTACTTAGCTGTGATAGTTTTCTTTTTAATTTCACTATATATACTGATTTTAGGTGATTTTTTTCACATACCCAACATCAACCATTTAGCTGGCAGGGGGACACTGGGCTCTAACAAAAATTTGCACTTTAAAGCTTAATATTTCACAAACGGATCCCTAAATCTAAAAATGGTCTTCACAATCTTCTTAATCTTTACATTCGGCGTATGTAATATGTGTATCCATGCAAAATTACAGTCTTCTAGAGCTAAGCTGTGGACGGATGGTGGACGGACGACATGGTGAAACTATAAGGGTTCCGTTTTGCCATTTTGGCTACAGAACACTAAAAATGGACATTTATATTCTGTGAGGCGATTAGTCGTTTATTTTGGATCTTGACAATTCATCACTTCTTCAAGACTATATCGCATAAATTACCGCCCTTATAGCGGATGGCGCAATGAGCTCGTTTTATTTAGCATTTTCCATCACTTTGCGAAAGGTTGCTTTGTTGTTCTTCCACAGTCCGTGGTTTTTGATGTAGACCTTGGGCTTCAAAAAACTCCACAGAAAAAAGCCCAGTGCCGTCAAATCGGGCGATCTTGGAGGCCAGTCAAAATCACAGTTTTTGGCAATTGCCAATGTGTAGGTAAAGTTATAAACGGATTTAAAAAATGTGTGGCACTCGGGGACTGTCGCGTTAAAGCTATTGCACAGCATTTTTTATCAACTAAAAAAACAACATTTATTTTTTTAATTGTATAAGTTATATATATATATATATATATTTATATATATATATAGGTAGGCGGAGCTACATAGGCGGAGTGAGGCGTGGTAGGTTTTATTTTCGTTACGGAATTTCTTGATTCAGTCGCCGCGCTCAAAGCCCGCGATAAAAGTTATGCAATAGCTTAAAAATATGGTTTCCTACGTAAATATAGAAGAGATGTGTCATTATTTATGTGTGCATAATATTTTTACTTTCATGTCGGAACTAACTAAATAACTAGATTTTATAACACACTGTAAACTCAACTCAACACCACGGCCTTAAAAAAATAAACAAGAGTAAGTCTTATTTTGAATAACCCATTCATATGCGGGATGCTACTAATATTTTAAGTAGGAAATTTCTTGATATGCATTCCTGACAGCGGCTCTCAACATTTCCATGTCTCTCAGGGGAGTCTTCAGAATCCATTACGAGACATGAGAGGGACATTTCCGATGGAAGCGAGTGAATCATAAATCATTTTGTAATCTTAAGCGAATCTAAGATTGCGTCTAATATTGTTAAGGTTTTGTAAATATCGGTATATGTGGTATTTTCTTTCAGAATGCCTCTTTATAAGGAAGGAGGAAAAACGAATTTTATAAAAGTTGTGCTCGTCTTCTAATGTTGTTGTTTTGGTGTTGAGAGTAAACTTTTTGAAGCTAATAATAACATTATTCTTTTGTAAGTAGCAGAAGTTTGTCTGCCTTTTATATTATCGTCAGGTGTATACAGACATAATTTTATAAAGTACTCGCGTAAATTGCCACGTTAACAAAAGAATGCTTAGAATTATTTTTCTTTTATCTAAAATGCTTTTTGAATTTTATTTAATTGAAGTGTCTTATTATATTTCCTTAGACCATAGATAGCTTTAGAAACCACTGACCACATCAATGAGGGATACATTTATCTTCCGATCGACGGCCGTTAGACCTCATAAGTCACTGACAGAGAATAATTTCGTGGGACCTCCCCTAGATGGGCTGGAGACGTGTTTTTTTTGCTGTTTTATTGCGAAAATTTGTACGAATCATTGGACTATCCTTTTATTTTATGACTAGCTGTGCCCGCGACTTCGTTCGCGTGGAAGTTGGGTTTATATTAAGGTAGTTTATATTACGATTCAACTTCTGTGTAAAACATATTGTAAACATGCTCCACAATGCTCTGTGGCATCTATGGATATTTGGGCCTAGCTTTAATCAGGGCCCAACATATGGCAGGGCAAGCCAAGCAAATGCCCAGTGCAGCAAAATGAAGGGCTACAAAGTTTATGGCGCCAGACGGTTAGAAGACAAATTATTAAAATTCCCACGACCACACCTCGACAAAAAAGTGATTTGCATCACATCAAATACTATTAATATTGAAAAATTCCCCCACCACGCGAGTACTGGGGCGGTTTCGAGTTAAATGAAGCTCGAAACCGCCCAATTACTCGTGCGAAATTTTGAGTTAAGGAGCTTCGATTCTGACTCCGATAGGTCGAAAATTCCGATTGATTTTAAACCTCCGACTCCAACTTCGGTTCCGACACTTTTAAATCGGACCTTTTAATCGGAGGTACCTAGCCGCTCCTTCAAGATAATTTATACATAGGTAATAAAGGTATGATGGAAAAAACTCTCACAGATTCCCTATGATCGCAGGTTATGTCCTGCCCGAGCGATCTTTTCCGAGTCTAAAGTACACCTACTTTGCGTCCGTGTTTGTACCGCGGGAATGCAATGTTTAAACAAACAAACAACATTCAAACGTTTCTAAAAGATATACTCAGATATCTTTTTTTGTGTTTAAATACTATTTCTAAACTTATTTCAATATTTTTTTTCACTCACTTTAGAAGATTAAAATATTATTTTATAATGTCTACATTGGTGAATTTAAAAATAGGTGTGTTAACCTGTCGCAAATGAAGATCATCATATATTCATATCCCTCTACGTAAGAATTTCAGTTTTTTTTTTTAAATCAATTTTCCTGATTCTTTTTAATTTGTATTTAAACGCCATCTATTTTCAAAACTGGATAAGTTTATTTTTATACTTGATGATTTTATATTAAACTATCATGCATATTAAACGTAGGTAAGCAAGGTATTTAACCTTAAATTATTCACGCGATCAAGACCCGTAATACATATATTTTCATAATGTGTACACATCGCGAAAGTTTATTAACATTTGTAGGTAAGCAATTTTGGCACTCAGAAGAAATCGAATCACAGATGGCGCCACGTGTTTTATTTTGATGTAACGCGGACTTAATCTTTAATTTTTTTTAAGCAATTAACATTTATAAATTCTAGAAAATATCAAGTAATTACTGTTTATTTGTAATATAATATTGTTTTTCATTTCTACATTTATAACATAATCACTATTCATGCAAAACAATGATAAAGGTGCCGATTGGAAGTGATTATTAATTTGAAAATTTGTTAAACAAAGTAAACATGTTAAAGTCGAAAATAAAAGCTTGTATAAATAAGTATACATTTAGAAAAATACTTAAAAAAAAGAATAAAAATAATTTTAATACAACACAAAAAGAGACTCGCAATTAGGGAGTCGATCCTCCGACCTAGCTCGTTTAATACCGCTACTTGTGCCAATAGACCACCTCAGCTGATGCAAACACGGTTAAAATAGCTGATCTTAAGAAAATTGAAAATGTTGTGTTTAGCTCCTAATAGTTTTAGCGTGAAGTTATTGTTTCCATGGGTTACAATTGTAAATAATGTCTTATTGTGGAAAAAATTGTGAAAAACCATAATGGTTCGACAAAACACACGTTGCTGCTCACTCCCCATAGAGGATAGCATAATGATTTATAGTGCAAGTAATGACCTATAGTATTTACAATAAAACAGCAAATTTTCATGAAGATCCGTCAAGTAGTTATTGTTTTATAACGATAAATAGCTACAGACATTATCCGTCATTGCTTATGGGAAATAGCGTGATAAATTATAGCCTATATGTTAATCCAGACTTATTAGAATACAGATACAAAATTTCAACCGAATCTGTCCAATAGTTATTGCGTGATGTGTGTTCAAACAAACAGACAGACAGACAGACATTTCTAAAAATGTAGGAATGTGTTTAAATACTCTTTTCGAACATTTCCCAATATTTTTTTTACTATGTTCGGCCATGTAGAGACACGTGAAATTTACAATTTTATTGTAGTATTCACGCGCGATGGCTTATTATTAGCGTATTTCATGTATAACTTTGGTGTTTCTAAACCGATTTCTATTAGTATTTTTTATGGAATAGTTAATTATGTTAACTTTTTTAATTAGGGATGACTGAGAGTGTTATAAACGTAAGAGTAGACAAATATAATCAGAGATATATAAGCTATCGGGAGTTACACGTGATATTGTGAGTCAACCATAAAAGATAGACATATGCTGTCGTGGGATATTTTTTATATAATTTTAAGGAGAACATTTTCGTCATACATGATTTCTGTGTAGCTTTAACCATTACAGTTGCACACGCGACGAAAGCTTAAAAAATGGAGTAACTTCTCCCGTTTTCCTTCACTGCTCTGCTCCTATTGATTGTAGCGTGATGAAAAGTATACTATAACCTACTCAGGAGTATGAAAAATAATTGTACCAAGTTTCGTTAAAATCCGTCGAGTAGTTTTTGTTTCTATAACGGTTATACAGACAGACAGACAGACAGACAAAAATTTTACTGATTGCATTTTTGGCATCAGTATCGATCCCTAATCACCCCCTGATAGTTATTAAGGAAATATATTTCATGTACAGAATTGACCTCTCTACAGATTTATTATAAGTATAGATGTTAGTATTAAGAAACGAGAAGGAGAATCGGTTTTAGCTAGTTTTCAAACATTTTGTAGTCACATTTGAGTTAAAAAGGGAATAAGGAGGAGTAAATTGGATCAATAGTAGATAACATTGATCCGTTTCACTCCTTCTAGGGTTCCGTGCCCAAAGGACGCCAAAAAACCCTAGACTTCGCCATCTGTCAGTCCGTCCTTCTGTTACAGGGAATCATAAGAACCGTTATAATTATTTCGTGTTAAAATGTTCACAGATCACACAATAAATATCAAAAATAAATAAAGTTAAAGGAAGTTACAAAGATTTTTCGGTTTGACGTTTTTTTACTCTATAATTAATTCTATCTATACTTAAATAATCACTTGTCCTGACTGACTGACTGACTGATTCATCAACGCAGAGCCTTAACAGCTAGAGTTACAAACCTGAAGTTTTGGCAGTTGATGGCTTTTATGTTGTAGACATCTACTAACAAAATTTCGTCAGAAAAATCAACCCCTTACGGGGTAAAGTAGAGGTTGTGAGTTTGTGTAAAACTCTGTCGCAAGACAGTATGAAACTCTATCAGTTTAAAAGTTAGGTCTGTGACATTTCGCACTTGGATTTTTGGTACAAAATAAAGAAGAACGTTTGCCAGGGTTTTTGAAAATCAACGCCTAAAGGTTTAAATTAGGGTTTTGCAAGTTTGTATGAAACTGCGTCAGTTTAGAAGCTAGATTGGTAAAAAAGTTTATTTAGCTTTTTCGTTTAAAGTTCGTGGAAAATCAACCCCTAAGGGCGTTAAATAGGTGTTAAAAGTTGGTATGAAACTCCGTCAGTTTTGAAGTTAGATGTAGAATTTTCTATTTGTCTTTTTAAATTAAAAGAAAGAACAGGTTTTTCAATGTCTTTAGAAAATCAACCTATAGGAGGTAGCAAATTTGTACAGAACTCCGTCAGTTTTGAGTTAGACGTATGAAATTTCGTTTTGTGGATGTAAATAAGGAAACACGTGTGTCAGCGTTTTGACCGTAAGCGATAAATCAACCAATCACGGGGTAAAATCAACTACTCGGGCAACGCCACGTGTACCACGACAGCTAGTAACTTTAAATACCTACCAGCTGGCCCGGGCTTCGTATGCGTCAATTTTCCCCGTGCAATATTTTTTAATGCTGCTCCGCTCCTATTGGTCGTAGCGTAATGTTATGTAGCCTATAGCCTTGATAAATGGGCTATCCAACAGCAAAATATTTTTTTTATTCGGACCAGTACCTATCGCGTTTAAACAAAGAAATAAACAAACAAACTCTTCAGCTTTATAATATTAGTATAGATTGCTAACGAACTTTGCACATTGTAACACCACAGTTAAAACTTTAAAGTATGAAGACAACTTTTATATCACTACTTAAGGGTTATAGACGAAGGGAAACATAATAATTATTAACTCACTCTCTATCATTACGTAACTTCTTGTTTAACAAACTTTTCACCCTTAACCGTGAAGTGCGTACTAACCCTAAACATGAGTTAATGTCGGCATTTGGCGGAGCATGGTTGACGCCGCTTATATGAATAAGGACACAGGCTGGGCCAAATTATATGAGTTTGAAAAGTACCACAGTCAAATAAGTAATACAGTTGTTTGCCGAAGTCGAAGGGGTTTGCTTGTCGCGACGCTTCGGTTAGGCAGCGGGAGGACGGACCCGACTCAGCGACCGCGAGTTTACCCGATTACCCGATGAATGTACTACGATGAACGACTGTAGGTATTAGTTAATAGACAACATATTTATTCAACAACATATTTCTACAACAACATATTTTAATCACACTGAAGAGCCTAGACTTGAGAGGTTTCTGTAAGCGTCTCAGATTATTTACTGCCGTTTATTGAGCCCACAAAAGTCTCTGTTTGTTGTTCACATAGCTATTTTTATCAGGTTATTTTTTTTCCCCCTTAAAGTACAATAATTCTGCATTATGACGGTTTCCAAATTATATCTCTAGAATATGTAAAAACTTTTTTACAAAAAAAGTTAAAACCGAGTTTCAAAATAAATATCAGGTACTTAACTAAAAATCAAAAAATAATATAGGTACAATTTTTTTTTTAAATAGATGATTATTGCACTAGGTTACAAATCCTGTGTCGCGGAGGACTTTACAAACATACAAGTCACGGACACAAAGTACACGCAGACTCTTCCCTTACCCGGAACAACTATTTGTGGATCACACAAAGTGGTGTCCCGTGTGGAAATCGAACCCAGGAACATTTTGAAGTTGGTACCAAGAAATGTTGTTTTATGTTTTACACACCAACTTCAAAATGTTTAATTTTTTTTTTTGTGCCTATATTATTTTTTTATTTTTAGTCAACTATATAATTTTTTTATTTTTCATCATCACCCTATCGCAATCCACTGCTGGACATAGGCCTCTCCAATTGCACGCCACTTTGTTCTATCTTCGGCTTCTCGCATCCAGCTCCTGCCAGCCGTTTTGCGTAAATCATCACTCCACCTGGCCTGAGGGCGTCCTACACTACGTTTGCCGTACCGTGGTCTCCACTCAAGAACTCGTTTACCCCAACGGTTGTCGGTTCTTCGGCAAATATGGCAAGCCCACTGCCACTTCAGCTTGCTAATCCGGTGGGCTATGTCGATAACTTTGGTTCTCTGCCGGATCACCTCATTTCTGATTTTGTCCCTAAGAGAAACTCCGAGCATAGCCCTTTCCATAGCCCGCTGAGCGACTTTGAACTTGTGGACTAGCCGTACCGTCAGTCTCCACGTTTCGGCTCCGTATGTCATGACGGGTAGGGCCCACTGATTAAAGACTTTAGACTTTTGACATTGTGGGATCGACGACGTAGCTTACCAAACGCTGCCCAACCCAACCGAATTCTCCTGTTCACCTCGTCCTCGAAGTTGTTTCTACCTAACTGCAATGACTGCCCGAGGTAAACATATTTTTGAACAACTTCGAGAACGGTGCCGTGCACCGCTATCGGTTCTGGTAGTACATGTTCATTGAACATGACCTTGGTTTTATCCTAGTTCATCCGTAGGCCGATGCGTACAGAGGAGTCAGCCAGATCATTCAGCATCAGTTGCAGGTCTTGCAGCGTTTCCGCCATAATGATAATGTCATCTGCAAATTTTGATTGTTGATGCCCCGCCCTTTCCAGTGCAGCGTCTTGAACATATCCTCCATTGCATTTGTGAACAGTTTCGGGAAGATAACGTCCCCTTGCCTCACTCCTCGATGCAATGGTATAGGTTTTGTTTCCTGATTCTGTACTTGGACGGACATTGTTGTGGCTTCGTAGAGACATCTCATCACTTGGATATATCGCCAATCTACTTGGCATCGCTGCAGAGACTCCAGAACGGAACAGATTTCAATCGAGTCAAAGGCCTTCTCATAGTCCACGAATGCTAGACACAGGGGCTGATGATACTCCTGGGTCTTTTGTATAATCTGCCGCACTGTGTGGATGTGGTCTATGGTGTCATATCCGCTCCGAAATCCAGCCTGTTCCGGTGGTTGGAATTCGTCAAGTCTTCGCGCAAGGCGGTTCGTGACGACTCTTGAGAACAGCTTATAGACGTGGCTTAGAAGAGAAATAGGTCGGTAGTTCTTCAGCCGGGTCTTATCTCCTTTTTTGAAGAACAAGACGACTACGCTTCTACTCCACGCCTCCGGAGTTCTCCCTTCAAGCAGGACAGCATTAAAGAGCTTTTGGAGCTCCCTCAGTACGGGTTTACCTCCAGCCTTTAACAGCTCTGTTGTAATGCCATCCTCTCCAGGGGCTTTTCTATTTTTCAAGAGCTAGCACGATTTCGTCAATGTTGACTTCTGGCAGGTCTTCGGTGTAGTGGCGTGTTAGAGTGGCTCTAGGACCCTCATCTTCAGAATCAGGTCGAGATGCATGCGAAGCGTATAACCGACCATAGAAGCCTTCCACTTCGGAGAGGACTGCCGGCTTCGAAGAAACGACTTCTCCACTTGTTGTGGTCAACTTCGTCAGGTGGCTTCTTCCAAGAGAATGTACGAACACTTTTGAACCCCGGTGCTGAAGGTTCCGAAGTGACGGGTGGGTTTTCACGTCGTTTTTTCATTAGCCCTAAAGTCTTTTCCGAAAGCTTTGACTTCCTACCCTTACGCTGCATATCACAAAATCTCGTACCTTCTTCCCTGAGTATCCGAACCAAATTTACGAGCTTCTGATTTACGTCTGTTGTGGTTTCCATGGCAGCAAATTGGTTATCCAGGTTTGACTGGAACGCTTCGGATCCTATCATGGTTTGGAGCAAAGTAGGTCGAAGCCTGGACCTCATCAGACGGGCACGTTCCGCCTTGAAGTCGATATTCAGAGAGCCTCGGACAAGTCGGTGATCACTACCGGTATTAAACCTGTTGATAACGGTGACGTCTCTGAATATATGCTTTTTGTCCGTCATGATGAAGTCAATTTCGTTTTTTGTCATAGTATCGGGGCTTTGCCACGTCCACTTCCTTTGGGGCCGTTTCTTGAAAAAGGAGTTCATCAAGAAGAGGAAGTTGACTAGCATTTGCCCCCTATGATTTCTGCTTCCAAATCCATGGGATTCTACTACCAATTTGCTGCAATTTTGTACTCCCACTTTAGCGTTGAAGTCCCCCATAACAACGTTGTAGTGGGTCTTAGTAGTGGAGGGTTTTTATTTTTAGTCACCTTTTATTTATTTTGGAAGTCGGTTATTATTTTTTTGTAAAATAAGTATTTATTTCTCATTTTTTTAGTGTATTGGTTTGTATAATTGATTTTGTATTGGTTTGTATATTTGATATAATTTACAATAGCATAATCCAAACTGCTTATTTCTTTTTACAAAATGTTGTGTTTTGCGATACGCGCCCGTTGATTTTTGAGGAGTTGACCTGATACTAAAACATCAGTTCCATTACATGATTTGATGGAGGCGAAGTGTCAGGTATCGAATACAATACTCAGATCGCAACCCGCAGTATCTCGTATTATTGAATATTTCCGCTGGTCATCTGTAGTCTTCATCATCGGTTCCATTTCATTCAATGGTGCTTATTAAGATTAAATGATTAAAATTACAACAAATCATACCCAAATTACTATAGGTATGCCTTTAATATTTGAAGAGTTCCCTCGATTTCTCCAAGATCTCATCATCAGATCCAAACTTTGATGACCAATCTGGAAGTCTACCCTTTCAAACACAAAAAGTTTTTAAAAATCGGTCTAGCCGTCTGCGAGTTATCAGGTAACAAATATAAAAAAAGCAGTCGAATATATTATTAAATTAGTAAAACTTTTTATGAATAAGTGACCTATTAAATATATGTCGGGACTTATTTACGTGATTTATTTAAGGTACTACCTTTTATTTACCCGACGTTTTGATCGAATTGCACCGATCGTGGTCACGGGTCTTTCGATTTTTTCTTTAATAAAGATAAACTAGCAATGTGGGATTGGGTCCAACACCACTAGCTATCCTATTAACCCCTTCAGGTAAGCTCAATGGTTTTTGTTAGGAGTGGGTTCACGTCAGTAGCGTATAATGGGTAGGATTCGAATTCGCGGCCTCACGATTGCGAGTCCAATGCCTTAGCTATTAGACTACTTCCGCCTCAATTACTTATCATTATGATTGTATATAGTACGCACTCAAAAGTTTCGATGTTTTTATGAAAGGCAAAGAATGTTATTCCGCTTCAAACACCTGGCGTGTACAGGGTGGATTGCAGAGTACAATCGCAGACAGGGTCAAGGAACATATAGCTGCTGTTAAAACCGTGAAGTTTACAAGTGACCTATCGCTGAGCATTTGTTGGAATCAGGACTAAATCACTGGATAGAATTGCATAAGCCACAGGTACTTTCAACCGATTGCCACTATTATTCCAGGCGCGAGGCGGTTGAGATCAAGATTTCAATAGTGAAGATGGATACCAGCTCTCACTGTTTCGGAACGCTGTTATCAGCAATGCATTTGCTAATAACATCGTAGCCGTAACGATACCTTAGTGTAAAGACGTTATAAGCGTAGTGTGTAGAAGTACCGATAGTACAAATCATCAAAATTATCAAGACCCTACATTTGAAAAATCCCGTGCCTCACGGAGACATCGCTAAGCTGCCATCAGTCTACCCGTGACCACGATCGGTGCAATACGATCTAAATGTCAGGTAAATAAAAGGTAAGTACTCTAGTGAAATGACAGATTAGATAGGGTTAGTGAACTATAATTAAATGATGTAATGTCGATGCGTCGAGATGCAACGTCGGTAGGTTGAGATTTAGCGTCGGTGTGTATGAGATGCAGTATCGGTGCTTATGAGATGCTGCGTCGGTACGTATGAGATGCACTGTCGTTAGGTAGATAATTATGCTATGTCGGTGCATCAGAGATGCAATAACGATAGGTAGGATGCAGCGTCGGTGCGTATGAGATGCACCGTCGGTAGGTAGGATACAGCGTCGGTGCGTTTAAGATGCAACGGCGATAGGTAGAGAGGCTCTTCTTGTCTTGTTGTTTATTATTTGAGAACTCTTCCTTTACTGCCCTTTTTCTGATTTTTCCCCATAAAGAAATCTCTCTAGAAGCATACAAAATTTCAAAATATTTCCTATTTCAAAGTTAGGTTTTACATAAGCAAATTACTCACAGCCAGCTAAATAAAGGTAGTATAACTAGTAAAAACTTTTACAAAAAATCAATGGACCTCTATGCTAATTTGTCAGCCTTACCAGAAAATATTGAATGCAGTTAAAATTACATTTAAATTTATAAAAAAGCTTTTACAATAAAAATAAAATAATTTTGATTTATGAATAGAAAAAAAAGAAATATGTAACAAATGGTGGAATATATACATAAGAGGTAAGATTTAACACCACCTTACCTTTAAATAATTCACGGAAATATATCTAACTAGCAGACGCCTCGCGGTTTCACCCGCGTAGTCCCCCTTCAAGTGAGAATACCGGGATATAAAGTAGCCTATGTCACGAAAATATAGATATATATATATATATATATATATATATATATATATATATATATATATATATATATATATATATATATATATATATATATATATATATATATTATTATGATATTAGTATAGATATATATAAAATAGCAAACGTTTGTGTGTGAGTCATGATTCTGACGCGTGCAACATCAGGTTACTTAATCACGTAAGCACAAAGAATACTCTATGCATCTACATACTTTCCGTAGTACTATTATACACTACCGAAATATATGTAGATAAAGCCATAATAATTTTCGGTTACTGCGGTCTCGTATACCAGTGTAAATCCCATACTCATCTACGAACTCAATAGGGTATTTAGACTAAAGTCAAATCAGTGAACCTTTAAGAAACGTCAAAAACGATACGCTACTCACAAATTTGGATGAAATACCAAAGAGAATATAAAACTTTGTGAAATACTAGCGTATGACGTAATATTTTTAACTAGCTTCCGCCCGTGGCTTCTCCCGCGTTAAGTTTGGACTGCCATTTCACCCCTTTAAAGATTTGCTTTAGGCTTTATAGTGTATGCTTATATCATAACAACTATCTGTGTACCAAATTTCAATCCATTCAGAAGTGTGAGCTGTGTGTTAATATATCGGTCAATCATAGTTTTCTCTTATGCCTCTTAAATACATAGATAGCTGATCCTCGCAACTTCGTCCATGTCACCTGAGAGGGCTAGAGTGAGTGGACACCTACAATATAATCCTAAAGGAGCTGAAACTTTTTAAGCTATTGCATAGCTTTTATCGCAGGCTTTGAGCGCGGCGACCGAATAATGAAATTCCGTAACGAAAATAAAACCTAACACCCCCCCATTCCGGCTACCATGTAGCTCGGCCGAGCGTTCGCTTAACGTATATGTGTATGGTACGACTGTACGAAGCTCGCACGGATCGAGACGAGCTGCTCCGAAAGGTAATGAAAGTTATAAATTAGTTGATAAAAAATGCTATGCAATTAGCTTTACCGCGGCAGTCCCCGAGTGCCACACATTTTTTTTGTTTTATCCACGAACCACTTGAGAACAATTTAACAAAAGGGGTATCGCCCACCAGCAGTATCGCTAGTATTTACGTTGTGCCACAAGTTGATGAAATGTATAATTCTTGTTTCTAATTATAACGTTATTATATAATGATATGGAGTCTCACATTTGCCGGAATATTGAGATGCAATTATTAGTCTTTTAGTTTATTTATTTCCTTTTTTTTCGTATGAAGTTATTTTTAACGGTGGTAACACTATTACAAAAATAAAATCGTAATATCGATTAAGGTTATTATCGATTTTTATTAAATAATTAATATAAATACTCTATTAATTGTTGCACCGTTTGAATGTAAAGAACGATAATATTTATACACTATACTTTTTAATAAGCATATTCTTTGATACCTTTATATTAGGACCCGGCTCGATTATAAATAAGAACATACAGTCCATCAAATCTAAGAGGTACCGTTTGACGTTTCATATTTTTCAAACCGAAACAACTTTGTTCATACGTACATTATTCAGTTTCGATAACCTTTTTCATAAAACCATGAATTTAGAAAGATTTCATTATTGTATCTAAAAATGTACAATTCTTAATATCTAAATGTAATTGAAAACTTTCAAACAAAGCAAAATAACACATATTTACACAGTAAATAATTTCTAATAGTTATATTCTTGACCTCATTACAAAGTTACGTAGTTAGGTCACTGCACGTAGTGTTGCGACTCTTCGGATACACTTGTATGCAAAAAAATCGTTTACATATACGAAAAATCGAATGTATTATTTACAAATTACACTTGACAACCAAACAAATATTTTTTCATGTGAATGGGATTTATCTCACATATTACGATTACATAACTAAATAGTTATGTAATCGTAAAATATGAGATAAAACCCATTCACCAAAAATACGTATTTATAAATCAAATATATCTGCTTCTTTAAAAAGTTGTCGAAAGCGATTTGTCGATTTTTGATTTTCGCGCCCAAATAAGTCGGGGTTTCTCGCGCTAACGCTGTCGAAATAGTAAATGGAGTCAGGGATAGTGTTTTTTACATTTATTTTTGTGTATGATAGTATGGGTTTGCATATTACAGAGAAATAAACAAATTTTTAACAAGCACATCCATTGATTTTACAATTACAATTTTTTCTTCTAAGTCTTATTTCTACGTCTAAAACTAATAAAAATAAGGTATGTAGAACCCATTCACAAAAATGTTGTTGCCTGATGTTATAAATTAACGACGTTACTGCGCGACCGCATAATGCACTGAATACACAGATACCCTAAAATAAATTAATTTAATTATTTTTAGGTCAATAGGCAAAATCGCAGGTGTCCAAGTCTCTACAATTTTTTTTTTCTGGCAACACTGCCAACTACAAGCGCACGCGGTCCGCTCGGTCGGTTCGGCGTCAGCAGTCTCTCGCCATCTTGGAAGCTGACTGTGCGCGTACTTGCTTTCTCGTTTGTGTTTTACAATTTGTGACTTGGCTATTACTTTTCTGGACTGATCATTCTTTATCCGTTTACCTTGGCAATATTTATACTGGACTCCGAACTAAGCAAGTGTTTATTAATAATGTCGAAAAGAGGACGTACTTTGAACAGCCAGGCTCGTGAATTGGTGGTGAAATTACACGATTATTTTGAGCGTGAATCTCAAAATGGTGGACTTCTACTGCCAGTTACACAAGTTCGGGATCGCGTCGGTGAAGCTCTCGGTATTGGTAGCCGCACCGTTGGCAAAATATTAAGTGAAAAATATGGGCCTTCGAGGAGTGACAGTAACGTACTTCACACACCGAAAAAACGAAAAAGAAATAAACCTGTGACAGGCATCGATGAATTCGATAGTCATGCTATTAGAAACCATATATACGGGTATTTTACAAGAGGCGAATTTCCAACATTGGCAAAGTTATGTGCAACTTTAAAAGATGCCGGGCTGTATAAGGGAAGCATAGAGTCGTTGAGAACGGTAATAACAGGAATTGGCTTCAGATACAAAAAAGTTGACAAACGAAAAATTGTTATGGAGCGACATGACATAATTATGCAGCGACTAACATTCCTGCGCGAAGTTAAACAAATTATAAACTGGGATAATGTAATATTTTTGGACGAAACCTGGCTAAATTCCAACCATTCTGTGCCGAAAACATGGACTGATGATTCTGAAGCTTCGTGCTCGAAGGTGCCGATAGGAAAAGGTGGACGCCTCATAATATGCCATGCTGGGTCAGCGTCTACAGGCTTCGTGGAAAACTCTTTATTAGCTTTCCAATCCAAAAGCACTAAAGAGAATCATGAAGAAATGGACGCAGTAAGGTTCCGAGAGTGGTTCTTAAATTTATTACAGAATATCCCTCCTAACAGCACAATTATAATGGATAATGCCCCATACCACTCTGTGCAAATTGATAAAGCACCTACGTCAGCCAATAAGAAAGCAGATTTGGTGGCATGGCTGCAAAGAAAAGGAGTGGATGCCGACATGTCACTATTAAAAGCTGAATTATTACAGTTAGTGAAATTGCATAAACCACCAAAACCGACATATGTAATTGACCAATTGGCCGAAGAGCACGGGCACAAAGTCATACGACTTCCTCCGTACCATTGCCAATATAATGCCATTGAACTGATTTGGGCCCAAGTTAAAGGTAATATTTTATAATATTATAATAATAACACGAGTACTTCTAACATTTATAATTTAAACAATGGTTTTCGTCTGCTATCAAATAGTTACATTATTGTTTTACAGGTTATGCAGCAAGACACAACACAAAACCACCCTTCAGTGTCAAGAAAATGGAAGGTTTATTAAAGGAAGCATGTGCCCAAGTTACACAGGAAGATTGGAGTAAAGTAGTACAAAAAACAAAGAAAATAATAATGGACGACTTCGAAAGAGACGTACACTTTGATAATGTAATGGACAATCAACTGGTCATTAATTTAAATGACGATGATGACGAAGACGACGATACTAGTACTAGTAGTGAATAAAAAAATATCCTAAACATTTCTTTTATTTAATTATAACAATTGATTTCTTAAAATTCGGATATTATAGTAATCGATCTCTTAAAGTTCGGATATTATAGTAATCGATTTTTTCATCCCTATCATTCAATTGTCAGAACTGTCAAACGGTACTTCTTAGATTTGACGGACTGTAGTAATGAATTTTAATAAAAAAATCGATTTGTATAGGATATGACAAAAGTTATGGCAACACTGAAATGTAATGTCATGTCA
Source organism: Herminia tarsipennalis (assembly GCA_945859575.2). Classification (NCBI taxonomy): domain Eukaryota; kingdom Metazoa; phylum Arthropoda; class Insecta; order Lepidoptera; family Erebidae; genus Herminia; species Herminia tarsipennalis. Next base: position 20,970,326 of record OX243834.2, on the reverse strand, counting down.
CTTGTTTATCTGTGCATAAAGATTGTTGTTCCATTAAGAAAGCAGTTTAAGGTATTAATAACAAATAGCTTTTGTTATTTCTCGTGTTGTGTATGATATTGTGGTTACATTACGTGAGTTTGAGATAGAGACTCCATATACATAGTAACAATCAGAAATATTTTGTGAGACAGAGACTCGTACCAATATTGTGACAATTGTGAAGTGTTTGTGAGATAGAGATTCGGATTATATATCACTGCAAAGCCGAATTCATAGCCATAAACTAGTGTTACACATCATGTGTAATACATAATTAATACGCAATATCATAGTTATGCCCTAGTTTCAAAAAAAAAAAGTATATAAATATTTCGATTTTCGAAGTTTATCCACCCATATCAATTAAACCCGGCAAATTAGGTAAATCATTGTTGGTTTTTCTGAAAGTATATATTAATGTCTACATAAATCAGTAGTTTTCATCTTGGCACAACAAAATTTGTAGCGATACTAAATTCCATAGTCACTTGAACAATCGCCTTTGATATAATTTGGTACCTATTATTAGCATTAGCATTAGCTAATTTAAAATCACGCGGAAGAAAGCAGGGGAAACATTGTCTGTAATAGGTAATATATATTTTTATTATTAGCGTTAAAAGTATAATATAGGCTATGGTACACCACGCTATGATCGGTAAGAGTGAAACAGGTATAATAAAGGAACGCTGGGTGGCTACGATACGATACTGAGGTCTTTTAAAAATGAAATGCAGGCATGTAATAATATTTTAAAGTAACATATTAAGAAATATTTCGTTGAATTAAATAAAAAACAAACTTACGCAAGAGGTCGTGGGTTCGATCCCTACCCAGGATAAAACTTTGTGTGATGAGCACGATGGTTTATTCTGTGTCTGGGTGTTATTTATCTATATTAATTATGTATTTAGAAATATATAAGTATGTTTAACAGTGGTCTGGTTTCTATAGTACAAGCTCTGCTTAGTTTGGGATCAGATAGCGTTGTGTGAGTTGTCCCAAGATATTATAGATATTAAGATAATATGTGGCAAAAAACATTTAAAAGAGTGTTTGCTGAACACAACCGTTCCATAGATAGCATGCCGCGCGGCTTGCTTCGCAGAGCTACCAGCCGGACTTAGTACGGTGTCCACTTAACCGCTCACCTTGTACATCATTCCGTAAAGGCTTATGGTTCTTGACTCGCCTCCCAGCAGATTCGATTGATGACAATTTTGACACTGGACTGATGTGTTTTGACAGGCATATTCCTCCCCCGTCCTCCCCTCGGCAGTGGTGGTTGATGTACCGGTGTTTAATCTAATGACCACCTCCCCCTCCAGTCATACGAACAACTCACATTTGGCCCTGAAAACAACAAAAGCCACTGACTTGTAAGTCCTCGTATATTTTTATTGTTATTTTACCATTAAAAGTTAAAATGATAATTTAAGAATACATGAATTGTTAAGTATAAACTTCAAACTGTCGAAATAACATTTAACGAGATATTTATATTCTTAAATGTTTTCTAAAACAAAAGCACCCCGCAATCGTCAAATTTCAAAACAAAATTGTAATAAATCACTATGATTGGCTAGCGTAGTGGTACTCGAAAGGATTATCAGGTTCAATTTGAAACAATGCGTGATCGTATTAGCGGGATATTCGAAGGGGAACGGCACGACACATTAGTATTATGTACACAAATTACACAATCCCTTTCCTCACTGACGGTACAAATTAGTACCGTCAGTTAGGAAAGGGATGATCTATCTCTGTGCTATATTCAGATCTAATCAACTGTTGCGGCATGATTTAATGACAAACATCCAACAATACATCCTTACCTACAGCCAAACTTTCGCATTTATAATATTAGTATAGATTGATTTGAATTCAAGGCATGGCTCGATCTAACCAATCAATAAAGTGACACATTTTCGTGCATTCACCCGGTCATCGATTTACATGTCGTTATCACGTCAAAAAAAACCGGCTACATTTCGAAATCTAAAACTTTCGTTACAATTAGATGACGTTTTTGAGCTGTAGTATACTATGTCTATGTCAAAAACAAAGCAGCTAGACTAAATCCTCGACCCATATCACAGACATATGGAATATTCTCGCATGTTTGTAAAACTTCTTACCAAACGGATGCAGTCCGTACATGTTTTTAGCCTTGTGCGTCAAATCACTGCGGATAAGGTCATGACCTAATACATGTCATATTCTGTGACGATATAATATTACTATAGCTTAAATGATATTTAAGCTATAGTAATATTAACAAGTTATTTATCCTTATTCAGTTATGTAGTTTGATAATTAAGGTCGATTATTTAAGCGTAAATTCCTTTTTAAATTATTCAAATCGGACCTTTTGTTTAGAAGTTACGACGGGTAAAAAAATGATAAAAGTAAGAAAAACCGAGCAAGAGCATGTCCGCAGCCATTATTACAAATAAATGCACTACATATGAAAAAACTCGTCAAGAGCATATCGGACTATTCTCAGTTTAGGGTTCCGCAGCCTTGAATAATTGCATCAGCAGAAAAGGGTATTCGTGGCACTTACGCCCTTTTGTTGACAAATATAGTTTTTCAGCCATAATTCAATGACGGTATATTCGACCATGTCGGAAATAATTTTAGTTTAAAGTATTCATTAAGCCCTACCTTTGTTTTTTTTATATTTTTTGGTCACACGGTTCAAAAGATAAGGGCAAGGCACAAGTTATGCAACTTTCGGAGCGATTGTTTCCAAAAATATTCACATAATCAAAAAAGTTTTTTAGATGTTGTGAAAAAATCCTTTGTTTGTGTTTGCTAAAAAAAATCTTTTTTCAGCGTCTGTTGTTTTTTTTTAATATTATTTAACCATCAAACTAAGGAGCAGCTTAAACAACACATCGATGCTCCAAATTTAATCAATATTCATCAATCAATAGTTTTTGAGTAAAATGCCTGTGACATACGAAAGGACTGCCGAACGGATATGACAAAACTATGAGGGTTTCGTTTTTGCTATTCTGGCTATGGAACCTATATGCGTATTCCATGTGCATTTTACACGACGCCGGACAAGTGGAAATACCAACGCACGAAGCGGGCATGCACGACAGAGGGAGATGCCCGATACTAATAACCCTTCTGGCGGCACAAGACAAAGGGCAAATAGGAAAATAATAATAAAATGGGGAGCATGGGCCCCTGTGCCCCCCCCCCCTCTGGATCCGCGTGTGTATTACAGCTACGTACTTTCAAAGTGATAAAAAATCAAAATTGTCAATACTAAAAATGACGAACATTTTGCAATTTTTCGCGTAACTATTTCATTTTGATTTCACGTAATTCCACAGTCGCCAAAGGGGTTCAAATGACGCACTAAAAATCGGCTTTACTTAAGGCATATTTAAGCCGTAGTGGTAGATACCTGAAGGATCTATAAAATCACACTTAACGCGGACGAAGCCGCGGGCATAAATCATCAAAATCCGTGTAGGTATTAGGTTTGTTTGAAAATCTCACTACGATATGACATCCGTGCGAAGCCGGGGCATACAGCTAGTGATATAATAAAGACAGACAATTTTGTTAAATAATTAAAATTTTGAAACGTTTGTCAAATCGACTAGTGACCGCGACCGGTGGAGTTAAAACGAAACGTCGCGTAAATATAATGTTTATATTTAAAGTTCCGTTATATGTATGCAATGTATATAATAATATTAAGCCCATTTATTTCCTAACCTTTGAATATTTACATTTTTATTATTTTTAAATCTAATCTTATCAACTACGGTTAAAACAGTGTTACTCTTCGTTATCTTGGTTTGGAACCTCTCTTTGGATCCAGGCCTCCATAAACTTATTCCAAGGAGGTCTTTCGCTATTTGTCTCCGATCGTTTCCCGCAATATCTCTTATGTCATCATTCCATCTTTTTCTAGGCCGGCCTTTACGCCTTTTCCCACTCGGTCTTTTCCACTTGGTCGTCTCAATTCCATCTTTGGTCGTTATATCGTGCTACGTGTGAACGTGTCCTGACTAATGCCATTTTCTGTTACAAATGAAAATCTGGGCTAGAAAAAGACCAATCTTCAGTTCTTATAAAGTCGGACGTTTATAGGAACGTTGGTTTTAAGCTAGGCTTGGGTAGTTCGTGCCTTGTGAGCAGGTGCAGAGTCCTGCTGGAAAGTCCATGGTACATTTTTAAAAAGTGTATTGCTGAGAAGTTTCACAACACGGTCCAAGCCTGTCTCTTGATACACTTTGGCTGAAGTTTTCACTCCTTTTTCACAAAAATGTAGGTTTATGACGCCTTGATAAGACACGCACCACCAAACCATCACTGACGCAGGATGATGGCCACGCTGTACCTTTCCGACCACTTAAGTAGCTTCTTTAGAACTGTGAGGTACACTTTATCATTTTGCTTATTATAGTGCTTTTCAATCGTGAATATTTTTTTAATCGGTAAAGAGGATATTTCTGTGCTCCTCACCTGCGTATCGCGACAGAAGGCGTTTTGATCGATCCACTCTCTGAAGCGTTTTGATCATCCTTAATGTATTTTAATAATCAACACTAAAAATATGTGAAATGGTGCGAAATCGAAATAACTTTTAAAAATAATGCGCGTTTCAAATTCAAAGTACGTAATTAAAAAGTTGAAAAAAAAGAGTTTTTATGTAACAATATTTATGGCCGGACTAGTTATAGTGGAGAGCATCAGTTAGTTTGGTCTTTTTTCTAATTAGTTCGCTGTTTGTTTTGTGTATTTTTCTTATATTCAGTGTGCTTTTCTCCATGACTTTTTGACACTTGACTATCTTTGATTTTGTCTTTGCGTTATATTTTCATTTATTGTTTTTAAACTTTCGCGATTTTTATACTTAATAGATATATTTCGGGACTTAATGGCGTGAATTATTTAAAGGTACGAACCTTTTATTTACCCGACGTTTTGATCCAATTGCACCGATCGTGGTCACGGGTCGACTGATGGCAGCTTAGCGATGTCTCCGTGAGGCGCGGGGTTTTTCAACTACCCTCGCCTGGTCTTGATCATTTTGATAATTTGTACTGTCGGTACTTCTACACACTACACTTACAACGTCTTTACACTGAGGCGCGGTGTCTTTACGGCTACGATTGCATTTGTTGATAACAGGGTTCCAAGATGGCGACAGGGGGTATCTATCTTCTCGGTTGAAGTTCTTATACTTCTTGATCTCAACCGCCTCGCGTACTATCCTGGAATAATAGTGGCAATCGGTGGAATGTACCTGTGGCTTATGCAATTCTATCCAGTGATTTGGTCCTGATTCCAACAAATGCTCAGCGATAGCAGACTTGTAAACTTGACGGTTTTTTACAGCAGCGATATGTTCCTTGACCTTGTCTGCGATTGTCCTTTTGGTCTGTCCGATATAGGAACTACCGCAACTGCAATCCACCTTGTAGACGCCAGGTGTTTGGAGCGGAATAACATCCTTTGCCGTTCGTAAAAGCTTCGAAATCTTGGAGGGCGGACTATATACAGTCTTAATGGAGTAATTCTTTAATACTGTTCCAATTTTGTCCATAACTCCTTTAATGTACGGCATGAAAGCTGGCACTCTGTCGGCATTTACCTCTGGTTTTCTGCTCTTTGGACGTTGAAGGTTATGCTTGTATCCGTTGCTTCTTAGTACCTCCCGAACGTGTGCAAGTTCACCCTCCAAGTGTTCGGGGTCGCAAAGGTCGTATGCTCTGTTTGTTAAAGAAGCTACAACGGACTGTAAGTGGCGCGGATGATGGTGCGATAAAGCATGTAAATACCTATCCGTGTGTGTAGATTTTCGGTATACTGCGTGTTCGAGGGTACCATTTTGTCTCGCCGATACCTTCACACCAAGAAAAGGCAACAACCTACCTACCTCCATTTCAAATGTGAATTTGATATTACGGTGGATCGAGTTTAGATGTTTTACTAAATCTTAGTGCTTAAGGCTGATAAAGGAAACGCCACCGTTGTGATGAACTCCAGCGACTATGATTGTAAAATACGGAATCTGTTAAGTGATACTTCCATCTACAAGCCGGTGTCATACAACCCTACCGCGAGAGTTACCAAACGTGTGCGCACATTAATCGGGGACCATAAACATTTGTTTGTCTGTACAAGCCGAGAATTGTGCAGCCTCCTAAACTATATAGCTTGCCAGAGATTCACAAGAAAGACGTACCATTACGCCCGATCGTAAGTCAAATTGATTCTCCTACTTACGATCTAGCGAGACACGTAGCTTCAGTACTGCAGCCATTGGTAGGGAAAACTGCATCGTTCGTGAAGGACTCTCGCCATTTTGTGGATATACTCAAGAGCGTACGCTTGGAACCGGACGAGATAATGGTGAGTTTCGATGTCGAGTCATTATTCACTAGTGTTCCGATAAGCGATTGCCTTGACGTCATAAAACTAAAACTGAGGGACAGCGGCCTGCCAAAAGAGTACATTGTTCTACTGAGTAACTGTTTAGAGGGTAACTTCTTTCTCTACCGTGGACAACATTACCTCCAGATCGACGGAGTGGCTATGGGTAGTCCAGTAGCACCGGTAATGGCCAACATCTGGATGGAGCATATAGAAGAAGTTGTCGACCTGCACGCGTTTCACGTCAAGCTCTGGAAGAGATACGTCGATGACGTATTCTGTATCATGAAGGGCGACAGTGGCACAGTAGAACAATTTATAAAACATCTAAACTCGATCCACCGTAATATCAAATTCACATTCGAAATGGAGGTAGGTAGGTCGTTGCCTTTTCTTGATGTGAAGGTATCGGCGAGACAAAATGGTACCCTCGAACACGCAGTATACCGAAAATCTACACACACGGATAGGTATTTACATGCTTTATCGCACCATCATCCGCGCCACTTCCAGTCCGTTGTAGCTTCTTTAACAAACAGAGCATACGACCTTTGTGACCCCGAACACTTGGAGGGTGAACTTGCACACGTTCGGGAGGTACTAAGAAGCAACGGATGCAAGCATAACCTTCAACGTCCAAAGAGCAGAAAACCAGAGGTAAATGCCGTACATCAAAGGAGTTACGCACAAAATTGGAACAGTATTAAAGAATTACTCCATTAAGACTGTATAATAGTCCGCACTCCAAGGTTTCGAAGCTTTTACGAACGGCAAAGGATGTTATTCCGCTCCAAACACCTGGCGTGTACAAGGTGGATTGCAGTTGCGGAAGTTCCTATATCGGACCGACCAAAAGGACAATCGCAGACAGGGTCAAGGAACATATCGCTGCTGTAAAAAACCGTCAAGTTTACAAGTCTGCTATCGCTGAGCATTTGTTGGAATCAGGACCAAATCACTGGATAGAATTGCATAAGCCACAGGTACTTTCCACCGATTGCCACTATTATTCCAGGATAGTACGCGAGGCGGTTGAGATCAAGAAGTATAAGAACTTCAACCGAGAAGATGGATACCCCCTGTCACCATCTTGGAACCCTGTTATCAACAAATGCAATCGTAGCCGTAAAGACACCGCGCCTCAGTGTAAAGACGTTGTAAGTGTAGTGTGTAGAAGTACCGACAGTACAAATTATCAAAATGATCAAGACCAGGCGAGGGTAGTTGAAAAACCCCGCGCCTCACGGCGACATCGCTAAGCTGCCATCAGTCGACCCGTGACCACGATCGGTGCAATTCGATTGAAACGTCGGGTAAATAAAAGGTTCTTACCTTTAAATAATTCACGCGATTAAGTCCCGAAATATATCTAATTATATTTTTATGTTTGGCATCCGTATGTAAGAGTGGGCAGAATACAGGTGTCTAGTAGTCTTTTCAAACTGAGGCAAATTCACCTATATACTTAATTAAATTAAATATGTATAGCTATTAATATGTTCAAGTAAATTTTCATTTAAATTTATTGGGTTTTTAAAATTGTTTGTTATTACTTAAGTTTTATTTTCTTGAACCTACTTATCTGCTTTGCTCATTGCTCATTTAGTGAGAATATCATTTTCTCTAGTTTCTTACTTGTTTCTGCGATAAATGTATGCAATGTAATAGGTATTAAATAATTGCAATAAAAGTAACAAAAAAGAATATAAGAGGTTTGACATGTTATGTTGTTATAACACTGTGGATATGGTTTTGACTGCCTCGGCAGCATGGTGAGAGTGCACAGCTTCGCAAGTGGTTGTGTGTTGGATTCCCACACAGGGTACCACTTTGTGTGACAAATTGTTATGTCTTGTGGGTACCCTACTGCGGGAAAAGTCTTTTTTTACGAAAGAAAAAAGAAACGGAATGGTTTAATTATTTATTCATCCACGTTCTGTCCCCAAATCTAATTCATCCGTCACAAATCACTAAAGTACTGCCATCGTCTTCTAGCAACAATTGTGAACACACCTTACCTGTACTCTACGTGAACAGTGAAGCCGATAGGTTATAAATATTTCATGAGACAGCTAGCAAATACACTTTCATATTTCATTTCAGAATTTCCATAGAGCGCACATTTGCACTTCGCTCTCGTCGTTTTGATTTTACAGATGGCTTTTTTCTCCTAATATCATCTCAGTGAAGATGAAGTAAATATAGGTTTATCTTTGTGATAAAAAAATGAAATTAGTTAATACAAAATTAGTTTTACGGGTTTTATTGGTAACTGACGGTACTAATAAAAAGCCGTAAAAGTAATAAAAAAGCGTATGTTTGTATAAACAAGAAGATATATAAACAATTAAATGCATGCCCTGAGAATCTCGCTAGACTTGACTTGGCTTGCCTACCTCGGTGGCACGGTGGGAGGTACACGGTACACACTCCCAACGCGCCACCAAGCTACGCGATCCGCCAAACCAATACGTCACACAGTAAATCTGGGTCAAGATCACTGATCACGGGATCCCTATCTAGTTCTAGATGCCATAGGCAGCCATTACACGCGGCCTTGGTCGGGTCACAATCTAGATTGAGCGTGTAATGGTTGCCTTAAAAATGTGGATGGATGAATATTTATTATTCAATCACGGTCGAATGGCTGAACGCATCCAGATGCAATTTAGCACAGAAACAGATTATATTATGCATAACATTTAGTTTACTTTTGACTCAGTAAAATATATGGTTCACGTTGGATAGATTTGCTTTTAATTTTTTCTATTTTCCATTTTTATCTCATATTCACATTTTTTATGAATTTAGTGTCACAGTAGTTACTTACTTGACTTATTTCTTTCTGCTCTTTTTACTTGCAGTAGTGAACATAAGTTTCATTCGCCATGATACACTTACTAACACGATTATAACTTTATACACATACTATTTATCTACCAATCGTTGTTTTAAATAAATTCTTATAATTTATAAGACAGAAATTTAACGAAAAACTCATTCTTAAATCCCTACCAGAGGCCTGGATTAATTAATAAAGTACTTTCATTTACTCTCTAGAATAATCTTTTAAGCTAAATTATTATAAATCAAAAATTTGTCATTTTTTTAAAATTGTAATATTTATGTAGGCGTGTGACTCTTACACCTGAGACGAATCTAACAATACCTCTCAAATAAAGCAACTTAAGGTCTAGAGCGTGCCAAACACATACAGACATACATATGCTCGTAAAACATAACCCTCCTTCTTGCGCAGTCGTGTAAAAATATGAGAGTGTTCACATTCGTTTGGTCAATTTTCTGCAAGACAATAGTCGGTAACAAAATAAAAATGTTTTAGATATAGCTCTGTTAGCGTCGTCGTTCGATTGGCTCACTGAGGTGCCAATACTAACTTTATCGTTGCTAACTATTATTCTGCTTTATTTATACGCGTGATAGTTATCTATTGCAAAGTAATGTTTAATAGTGCGCACTAGCACATCGTTCCTATTGAAAGCCATAAAATTAATCGCCAAATGTGTAGCTAAGCGCAACATTTGAGAACGGCTGTCGCAATTAGGCATTTTTAGTTGACATCCGGGGAAGGTTATTTGAAAAGAAAAAATACCCGGAAAACGTATGTTGGTTATTTTTTGTATAACGATGTATCATTATAAATGTTCGTCTCTACCAAAATTGTACCGAACTACAAACTATTACGAAACGAGGGCAAAAATTGCTCAAGCATATTGTTACTTAAAATAGTTTTATATCAAAATATAGGTTACGCCATTTATTGTTCAATTAGAAGAACAAATAGCTGGGGAGCACAAGTACATAACTGGGATTTATTTGAGCGCGGCAGATTAACATAAGGGATATACATTGTAGTCTGTTAAGTACCCCTACTGAATAGTGACGCGAGTCTTGAGCAACCGATCAAAATATTAAAAAAAAAATGATCAATAGAGATGCTCGAGCGCATTATATTATCATACAGATGGTACAGCTTGATATCCTAGATACGCTGATCTAATATTTCAACGATTATGTGAAAGGGTTTGCTTAATCTTACGATGTTTTTTTAAAATTTTGGATAAACTGCAACGAGCTTACGGTTTGTTCAAATCTTACGTCATCCCCGTTTCATGCAAAAGTGTTTTTTTTAAGACCTGTAGCCGCCAACTACCTTCCCCACCATTAAAATTATATATTCCTAAACATTACTTAACAAAAATACAATGAAACCACTATGAATTTAGACAAACACAGAAGGATGCCTTAGATAGAAAGGAATCAACCATCTGAAGACAATATGAAAGCTTAAAGACACACTAAAATTCTGCCTTTTCGTACCAAAATTAACTTACATACTTCGCTGCTGTCCCATATGGAAATTTCAAAATTTGCTGACTCCATTAGATGACCTCATGAGGTCAACTTTAGACTCAATTTTGAACATACAGCTCATCGATAAGTCCTGGACCCAAGCATCCCTCCCCATTCACCATGGTGGTTTAGGGATCCGCAAAATTTCTAGTGTCTCCTTACCAGCCTTTTTGTCTTCTGTCCACAGCTCAGCTAGTCTTATTGGTAAAATCCTTCACTCAAACCATAAGACTGCGGGTTTGGAGGAAGCTAAAAAAGCTTGGTCATCAGCATGCCCAGGTGAGGATATCCCTGCCCGTCCAAACTTTCAAAGAAGCTGGGATGATGGTTTGTGCAAATTTTCATACAACACTCTGTTTGACGAAAGCTCTGGTCTTGAGCGCGCTAGACTGTTGGCATCCAGCTCCAGAGAATCCGGTGAATGGCTTCGTGCTTACCCGTCGTCAAACACTGGCACATTTCTGGAGCCTGATACCCTCCGGCTTGCTATCAGCCTGCGCTTAGGGCTGCGCATATGCACTCCGCACCGTTGCCCCTGTGGCAGTGAAGTCGACCAATTAGGATACCACGGGCTATCTTGCCAAAAGAGTGCAGGTCGCTTTTCTAGACACGCCGCCCTGAATGACATAATCCGTCGGGCTCTTACCTCGATAAACGTACCAGCTCTTTCGGAACCTACCGGCTTAGCTCGGGCCGATGGCAAGAGACCTGACGGGATGACGCTGATTCCTTGGAGTTTGGGAAGGGTGCTTGTGTGGGACGCCACGTGTGTAGATACACTTGCTCCTTCCCACCTCCACGGAACCAGCGTTAAAGCTGGAGCGGCAGCTAAAGCGGCCGAAAATCTAAAAACCCTTAAATACAGTGGTCTCGGCAACCAATATATATTTATACCATTCGGCGTCGAGACCCTTGGCCCGTGGGGTCCAAGTGCACAACATTTTTTTAAAGAACTTTCCAAAAAATTGGTCGACTCCACTGGTGACCGTAGAGCTGGCAGCTTCCTCGCACAACGCATCAGCATTGCTATACAGCGAGGAAATGCTGCCAGTATTTGTGGAACCATGCCTAGGGGTCCCAATTTTTTAGATATATTTTAGTTTTATTTAGTCTTAATTTCTAGTTTAAATATAGTATTTAATAGTTTAATCAATATACCTAGTAAACTTGTAAATATTTCTAAATAAATTATAGAATGGCATATAAAAGAAACCTTAACGATATTCTATCTATTCACTGATACCCCACTGAACATTTCGTTCATATTTTTTTTACAAAATGGTGTCCGATTGTCGCCATATTCAATTTAAAAATTGATAATTACGATGTTTTTAGTGACACTCGCAAGATTCAAAGAACAATTGACTGATGTAAAATCAAAAAATTCAGCAAGTCTCTATATAGTGCCACAAAGGAACAATTATAGGCTTATGAGTGTAAACTCCCCCTTACCTTACCCCTTTTTGAGTCGCGCAGCTACGTTACAAGTATAAATAGAAAATAAAACATCTGAATTGATTATAAAATGCGATAGATTGTTCAAGAACTTTAGGGCGAATTTATCGGAGTTATACCGTCTTTTAATCCTAAACACTGAAGATATTCTGACACCTTACTTGTACCTATTCTATATTTGTACTAACCTAACAAAATGTATAAGTTTTTCGTGGTTACATTCGTGTTCTTTATTTTGACTGTTACTTCATAGATCGATTGCCCCATGGCCTCATTTACTGAGACGCGGGGCGTTACTTGTCGCGTGTGGCGGCGTGGCCCGCACTGAATTCAAACGTAGGGCGTTGTATGAATGCATTTACAGAGAAGCGATTGTACACGCGTTTGTTTGAAATTTAGCTTTTTTTGCGGTGGCATTTCTCGGTGAAATGATGCCCACGGCGGAACGTTCTGCCAGTCTTATTTGGAAATGGCACAATTCAGACTAGACTTTTTTTTAGGAAAATTCTGTTTAAATATGAATTATATAATAATCATTCCATACCATAATATAAAAATAATTTATGTTAAATGTGAACTATGCCCGCCGCATGCAACGCAGCGATAGCCGCCACATGCTTTGCTACACGCCGTGGGCGCCGCGACGGGCACAGCCACACTTCCTGTCTCGAATCACAACATCGTATAGTGTTATATGTTTACGCGTGTTTGTGTTACAAGTGCCGCTACACGCGCCGCAACTTTGTAAACAGAAAAAATGTCCAACGTTACGCGAGAAGTTACTCCACGCGTGACGCGCATCTCCCGGCGTCTCCGTAAACAAGGCCAAAAATGATGTGCAATATGCATAGGCAAAAAGCCTTGTTAACACTCTTTCAATATTTCTAGCTATTTGCAATAAAAACTTTCAACCTTCCCGTATACCATTATAGTAAATAAATTAGATATAATATGATTCATAATTCATAATTCATTTATTCACATATAATACTTGTACAAAGTTACAAATTAATTCTAAGAACAAGAGTAGTGCTTATGGGTGCCTGTACTAGGTAATACCTGTATCACAGGCTGTAAAAGTGCTTAATATTAGTCTTAACTATATCGAATATCTATATTATTAACAATATAAATTCAAAATATTAAACGTATATGAACTAGCTAGTGTAATAATATTATGTTCAAAACAGTAATCAGCATTTTTAGAAAGTAGGCTAAAGTTGACTTTGCATAAATCGCGTTCGAGTCTATTCTTATTTCATTTTTGTTTTTTAATGCGATCGAACTACTAAATTACATAGATAGTGATAAATTGTAAGTAGGACAGTAAAGTAATGGAAGAATTTGAAACAAATGTCACGTACGGAAGTTTGACCTTTAGCTTGGTATAATATGTAGGATGGGGGATGAGTAAAGTCCATGGTGTCCACTTATTTAAGTACTAAGCGGCGCCCTAGGCGCCTTCATAGTCTATGGAGTTTATGTAGCGATACTCCGCAGCTTTTTTGGCAGGGCACTCGGCATTACCTTTTTTATGACCGTGCAGCTTATTGAATCGTCGGCATGTTGCGCATTTTGGCGAGTCCAGTTTCTTGACGCATTCCGTCATCGAGTGGTCCGTTTTTCCGTAATGTCCGCATGTGGTAGTGTCTCTGCATGACTTAGCTGCATAGCCATATTGGTGGCAGTTGTAACATCTAGTTACTAACGTAAAATCTCGGACAGGACAGGAAGTTCAATTAATAAAAAGTCTACCCTGGGCAACCAACACTTTCCTAATTTGTGCTGAGACTTCAATTATGAAGTTACAGGTCGAGGCGTCTTTTTTACCAGATTTGTAGCATAATTTTGTAGAGGACAAAAACGATTCCATGGACACTGAAGGTATTTTATCGGCTATATTTTGTTCATATATATAGGTTAGAAAATCCTTTTCCGACAAAGAAGCTGGTACTCCTACAACAATCATTCGTGGTTTGCGCTTTTGAGGGTCGCCGGCGGTAAAGCCGGACAAGGACATTTGTACAGCCTATTTAAGATTAGCAGCGTCGTCTTTTGTTTCAGTGCTAATGATAACACCTCTATTGGTTGTTTTTCTAACACCTCGAATATGTAGCTTCATTTGATCAGGCCTGATGAGTGTTTGCACAACTGTCTTAGTTTCGTCACTGGATCTTTGCTTATTCTGTGGATAGAAGGCAACAGCACTTAAATTGTTAGGGCGTACTATATTGTTGGACTTCTTCTTCACCATATCTGCAAACGAAGCATTTCCCGCACAGGACTCCTTAATAGTCTGCTTAAACACCGTAATGTGCTCCGATAGGTTACCTTTTTCTCGAAGTTCCTTGATGATGCTTCAATGATCTTCTGTTTGAGCGATTGGTATATTACGGCCATTTGTGACGCATTATGTTGAACTTTTCGGCACAGATTGGATATTTTCAATTTCTGCTCACTATTTAGTTTGCCCTCCGAAGAAATTGAGCATACCTCGCTTAATTGCTGGTCAGTAGCCGACATCCACTTCTGAATATCGGACGTAGACACAAGTTCAAATGAGAAACCTGATTCTCGGGCTGGGTTTTGCGGCTTCATCGGTGAGTGAGAGGACTGAACACTCATCGGATTATCCGGGTTGTTACTCATATTGAGTAACAACCGGGTTGTTACTCAGTATGAGTAACAACCAAAATAATCAATAATAAAACACTTATTATTAAGCCAACATAGTTCCAATATTACACACTTGGCAACAAGTAATAGTACTACACTCGGTACTAAAAGTAGGTCACATTTAAAATAATGTTATTAAAATAATATTGTTAGTGCACACGTCCGTATGTAAGCAAAGTGCGCGATTGATTCTGATATTTATTTGGCAATGTACAAATATTCTAAATCTGCAAGCGTTTATTATTATTATTATTTTTTCTGTAGTTTTCGAAACTATAAATTATAATTTTATAAATCGGCCTGTGCTGCAAAAATTGTATCACTATTTTTTATGTATCATATAAAATAGTTGAAACTATTATCACAAGATCAGAGTTGCTCTCATTGTAGCCAGTGCGACGACTTGTGACTAATTCGCCGCGAGGGCGACATTGCCAGCGAGAGTGATAAGGAGCATATCAAAAAGATATTTACCTATGTTGAAAAGTGTTGACAACTTGTGATAAAACTACTTTAACGTCAGAGGATGCTTTTATAGAGTACTTCTATTTATACGATGAAGGTTAGCCCCAGAGTCAGTTGCCACGTAAAACAGTCAGGAGTCGTAAACACTGGGTCGGACGCATATCACTAGGACTATAATTTGCGGTCCTCTCCCTGCCACTGACTTTTATTGTTAGTGTGAATGGTGACGCACTACCGCTCGGATTATTGTTATAGATAGCTCTGCGGGTTTTTTGTGATTTAGAAGTGAGGATTTTAGTTAGGTATGTAGAACGACCTCTCTTAACTAGGGCACTAGGTGACAAAAACTGATGTGCTAATAAGTTCAGCAAAGCTGTGGAAGATTCCGAAAGTAAATAAGCCTCAGGGTAAGGTGCCGCAGACGGTAAAGCGCCTTTCGAATGTAGGTTTTATGGAAACTCTGTATGTGAGATTAAAATGTAGCTTTTTTATTAAGTATTTAGATGGAGCTAGAGTGAACCACTAAGTTACAAACGGAATTAATTTACCGGTGGAACTAATACCTGAACTATTACTACTACTATAATAGTATAACTGAGAATAACTCTATAAAGGTAGAATTTATAATAACGAAGTAGGTAGAATATTTTATAATGAGGGTATACAATCTAACGAGCACATTCCTAAAAAACAACTTTGACTACAAAGAAATCGGCAATAAAATTCCATTGATGCCTCTACATTTTGATGTTGTGTCATTGAAATATTCAAACTTAATCTTGTGGAAATATGTATATATTACATCAGATGCAAGTATATTCCTTAATAAACTAGATCTTCTGCTAAATAACCTTTGTCACAGATCTAATAAAAATAGAGTAGAGACTAAAAAGTATAAACAATGAAATGAGCTTAACTCTGTAATTCATAATCATAACCTCACAAACTACTATATAACGTTACCAAACACGGAAAATGCTTGCTTGGATCTAGTATTATGCAATATGCCAAATTCTAAAAAAAATCTTTATTACCTAGCTCTTTCTGATCATGAAACGACACAATCCATTACAGTTAATTTGGAGACTCGCCACAAAATTAGAAGAAGAATACCAAATCAGTGATTTAAATATGTCAGAAAAATGAATGAAGAAAACATTAATAAATACAAGGAGTGTTTATCATGTTTATCTTTTTCAGAAACCTATGAATTAGAAAACACTGAGCAAGCGTTCGAAAGCTTTCACAACACTATCATTCTGTTTTATAATAATAAAAATAATTAAATTTACCAACATGCCAATAAAAAATAAATGGCCAACAAAAGGAATAAAACTAGAGTACTATATCTTAAATATCTTTTTAACAAATTCAATAAAAAACATAATAAAAATGTATATGAACTATATACAAAAATCTTAAAAAATGCAAACTTACCTCGCAAAAAATTGACAGTCAACGTTTTACATATATTCCTCCTCCAAACATGTATGTAAGGCTGTATGGAAGCAAATTTAAGATCGAAGAGAAGAAAGAACTCAGTAAACAAATTTCAGATCGACTCCGTAAAAATAGACAATATAGATTACGAAGACCAAAAGCAATTAGGCAAATTGTTAAACAAATTTTACATTTATCGTACCAATACCAACATAAAAAACAGTTACCAAAATCCTCCTGTAAGCGAAGCAGACATACATAATTTAATCAAATCTTTAAATAATTCAAATTTCGACAAAATTAATTAAACAATGTGCTAAAAGTAATTAAATTTGTATCTCCACTTACTTGTATTGTTATTTTTAATTAACAGAAGGGAAATCACCAACCCTGCTGAAAAAGTCTATAGTTAAGCCGCTTTATAAAATGGGCGTTAAAACAAACTTGAACAACTACAGACCCATAACACTAATTCCAATTCCAGCAAAGGTTTTCGAGAAAATAATGCATAATAAAATAGAAAGATTTTTATCGTCATGTAGCATCCTAAAGAATGAGTAATATGGTTTTAAAAAACAGAGCTCCATATCCCTGGGATGTTTTTCTTTGATAAAACAAATTACACAGGCAATAAATGATAAGAAAATAATAGCTTGCATATTCTTCGATATGACAAAGACCTCTTTGACTGTATCCGTTACAATACTCACGATATCTCACGATTTATAACTTCGGTCTGCACGGTACTGCATACTACTAGATTAAATGGTATCTCGAAAAAAGAGTGCAATGCGTTGAACTAACGAGAATTAAATGAAATCAGCATAAATGCTACCAATCCGCATTTCAACAAAATAGCTACGATATACCACAAGGCAGTATTCTTGCCCCTCTATTGTTTCTTTTATTATTACTGTATATTAACGATCTTCCCGAGGCAATAAATCAGAATTGTATTCTGTTTGTTGATGATACATCATTAATAACAAAACGTAGAAACACAAAAACAAACAAAACACGAAACAGAAGTTAACATAGCCCTAAACAAATCCATAAACTGGTTGGAACAAAACCATTTAAAAATAAATATTCCCAAAACCAATGTAATACAATTTCAAACATATAAAGCAAATACACTACCTCTAGAAATATTGTACTATAATCAACCACTGAATAATATAAACGAATGTGTATTTTTGGGTATGAATGTGTACAAGAATTGTAACTGGAAGGCTCATATTGAAAAAAACTGTCAACAAAATCGATCGTAAGACAAATATTTAACGTTAAGACTTCTATTATTACCGGTATCGGTACTCCGATGGTATGGTATAGTTATATGGGGTAACTTGATAGACGTGAATAAATTATTTATAACACAAATAAATGCAGCAGAGCAATGCTCCAATTGGACCACTTAAGTATTTGTAAAACATTATTTAGACAACATAGGATACTATACTATATATATATATATATATATATATATATATATATATATATATATATATATATATATATATATATATATATATATATTTGAAATGTATCTATTTGCACAAACCAATATCACATTTTATCAAAAACTAGGAGACTAAGAGAATAGTAGGACTAGACATAAAGACCGGCTCAAAATACTATTAACTCATTTACTAATACAGATAAAACTAGAACTGTATAAGAAAAATTGTTACTGTATGTCTATAAAAATAAATACACAACAAATCTACCTATAAAAGACATTTTCGCAGAGAACAAGTAAATTTGTTACAAGAAAAAATATACTACAATATTTGTGAATACCTTAATGATAAATTATAATTGCGTTTAATGTATAAATTTTAGTATTACTTTATTCTTATTATATTAAATTACTATGATTGCATGGCTTGACATAAATTATAATTGTATTTTAACTAATATTAAGTATACGAAATGCTTGTACAATGTTTAAATATTTGCACGCCACAATTGACAGAATATGCTGTAACGATGTTTTATAAGACCTGTGTCTCACGAATAAATTTTTATTTCTTAAAAATAAAAATATATTTAATTTTATTTCTTGAATTGTTTTTATAAAAAATATATTTTGTGTTCAAGATTTTTTTTCAGGAAAACCTATACTGAAGAAAACTAAAGAAATCAATAATCTAATATTTTAATCAAATTAGTTACGTTTTATTATAGATAAATCTTTCTTGCGAAAACTATTGAATGTGCAGTAGTTGACTTTATACATAAGCTTTTTAATAGCTAAAACCAAACTGCTGGATGTATTTTCAACTGGTGTTAATGCAGTTTGACGGTAGCAATACCACTGTTCACTCCACTCTCAGTTGTTGGTGAGATCTGTGCCGGGGACAAACATTTGTTCTCTTTATTCTATTTTAAGTGTGTCACATTTGTACTGGAGATTGGTGATGAAATTCCTGTATTGTTTTGTGATAAATATTATCTGCTAAGATTGATTGTTCTAATATACTCGCCTATGTTAATAGGTTTTTAGTATTTTTTTGACTTAGTAGTTATACATGTTGTATATTCAAAATATAAACACCATCATCATGACATATTTTAAGACCTACCTACTGTGGAAATGTGGTAATTCTAGCGTCATAATACTTGAAGAACAAAATAAATACAGCTTAGTTGCATTTTAGTTCGTAGAATTGTTACTTATTTATAAGTTAAATATAATGTTATTGAATGAAAGAAGCTTTTACCATTGTCGATTTATTTATTGAATTGTAAAGTAGAAATGTAAGTGTCCACTTGAAAATTAAGAAGAAAATGTTAACTGCAAAATTTATGAGAAACTTTATAATGTATCTGTGACAAGGTACCTATAGTTATTGTTCGACAGCAGTGAAACTGTTTAAAATTGTTGTCTGGCCAGCTTCTTGCTAAAATCAGATTCTGCAATGCAGCAATGATACATTTAGTGTTGCAGCTCTCAGCCTCTTTTTTAGCTAAACTGCTTCAAAACTGAAGGATATTCATTCAAACTTTATCACTTTATTTTACCTGCAAAATAGTTGATTTTTAAAAACACTGAAACTCTTTCTTTTTTTAAAAACCAAAAACCCAAATACTAGATTTCACAGATTTAAATCTAAAAATCTTTCCAAAGGCTACTTCATAAAAGGCGACAACTGTCAATATTTAAAGTTTGTGCAAAAGCGGTTTAGGTTAGGCGCGCAATGGCAGCAAGACTGCGGCAGCCAGGCTGCGGCAACCAGTGAACTAATACGATTATGTGGCTGCCTAGTGCACGTGCTCTCATACACCGTCAAATGTTCGACTGGCTGCGGCAGCCAGTGCCCAGCCTAGGACAGCTCATTCATCAAATCAGAGCCTAAGGTCCTTTTCAAATGTTACCCAGTGCCGGATTGAACGTGTGAAAAGGACTCCATCTAAGCTCTGAGTTGATAAATCATTCAGTTAGGGCAAGTTATTATATAAATAGATGTTTCTGGAAAGTCGGAATCCAAAACAAACTCAAATGACTGACACGAAAATTGTACAAAACCAATAAGTTGAGTACCGAATTTAATATTTGGACGTTAGAATTTAATGTCCCACCTTTCGAAGAAATACGACAAAAGTTGGACCATTGCTGAGGGCTGGAGAAAGAAACTTGGACGCATGAAGGGGACCTGTTCATTAATCAAGCGAATCAGTTTGATGGATGGCGGAAAGATTGTCGCTCATTTTTGCAACGCCCCTTTCGCAAATGTAATGAATTATGCTCAATCTAAGTTTGGGTTGAGAGAGAATATATTGATGAAGGTGCTTTTGTTAATGGTTGTGGTTTTACTAATCTGCAACTGTTGGGTGAAGATTGATATAATTTAAAGAGTTTAATCTAAAATCTCCATCAACATTGTTGGCAATTTTTATGTTGAGAACATTTACCTATTAAATCGCTTAAATTGAAAGTTTTTGTTAGCTTACTGAAACAATTTCTCACTAACTGGTGTTGCCAACATATAACTAGTTATGTTTTCTGTTAGCATCACATGTAGTGTTAGCGTCTGTTCACACAGGTTGGTTTGAAGAGCATCGGATGGCGCTTGTCTTTTCAAATAAACGAGCGCGGTTCATATGGTCGGAGCCAGCCGAAACTGATGAATTCGTTTCACAAAGACAGTCTGAAAAAGCACAGTTAATGCAGATGACCTTAAAAAGAAAGAGACGGAGCATTTTTTCGCTCACTCAGAACACTGCCGCCGCGTGCACCGCCGCGTGCACCGCCGCGTATACCGCCGCAATAAACGCTGCCGGCTCCGCCGAAAAAAACGCTCCATTTCAAACATAGGCGTGTACAATTGCTTCTTCGTGATCGCACTCATACGCCATATGTTTGAAATCAGTGCCGGCCGCGCCGCCCAACGCCACGCGCGACACTCTGCGTCTCCTTAAATGAAGCCTAGCTCTCATGCATTTCTTGTGCCAAAAGAAGTACCATGTAAAATTGAACCCAATTTCAATTTTTTTTTTAGATAACTAGCAATGTGGAATTTTGAGTCCCACATTACTAGTAATCCTGTTAACCCTTCCAGGTAAGCTTAATGGTTTGAGTTAGGGGTGGATTCACGTTGGTAGTATAATGGGTAGGATTCTTCGACCGAGTTGCGATAGAAACTGCGATCTCACGATTGCGAGTTTGATGCCATAGCCATCAGGCTACCGCTGCTGTCCCAATAACGATGATGAGCGAAAAGCGAGAAGCAATTTATCGCTCAAGAAACGTACAACAGATGTATTTTGTAGATCCCGTCCGTGTAAACAAAAGAGATGCAGTATAGAGCGAGTGCTCGCCGAAAGTGTGAACACTCAGCCATTAACTATTAATATCTGTACCTCTTTTGTTTACACGTTATCTACCTTTAACACACTTAATAATAAAAAGGCGAAAGTTTGTGAGTATGTGAGTGTGTATGTTTGTTACTTCTTCACGTCTAAACGGCTGGAGCGATTTTAATAAAAATTGGTATGGAGTTAGCTGACACCCTAGATCAACACATAGGCTAATAAACCGCGGGTAACACCGCGGGGCACAGCTAGTAAGTATATATATGTCTTGAGCGATCGAAAATCGCTACTCGCTACTCTTTTTCTCGCTTGGTCGGACAGGTGCCTTATCCAAAAATACTAAATTTAAACGCGATAAAAATCTGCTCTCCTCTTTTAGCTAAAATTAAAATAATGTATTTAATTATTTTTTTTATAACTTTAAAAGATGACTCCCCCACTAGGGTAAAGGCCCTGTGTCGCGGGGGATTTTACAAACATACAAGTTACGGACACAAAGTACACCCAGACTCGGAACAACGATTTGTGGATCACACAAAGTGGTGTTCAGTGTGGGAATCGAAGCCACGACCTCTTGCGTAGCAGTCGAACACACTCCCACCGCGCCACAGAGTCAGCCAACTTGTATACCTACTATATACTTATAATACACAATACAGTTTTATCCGAATATATTGAAAATACTTTAATTCAAAGTCTTTCAACATAAACGTACAGTCTGCGACAGGTCGACGTGGCTATCTTCAACTTAGGGTTCCGTAGCCAAAATGGCATGTCAGTCCGTTAGTGCTAGAAGGCTGCCATTTGGCATGAATACAAAAATTACAACCTTCTAGCACTACCAGTCTACTAACTACTTATGCCGATAAAGTGAAAGAATAAAATCTAGAAAAACATTGTTTTAAGGCTCATACGTAAAGTGGGGATGTGATTTTTTTTCTCACCTAACCCATCGTAGGGGTTTGAGAAATATTAAACTTTAAAGTGCAATTTTTTGTTGTAGTCAAGGGTCCCCCCCCCCCCTCCAGCTAAATGGTTGAAGTTGGATATGTAAAAAAATGACAAAAGTAAAATATATATGTGAAATTAAAAGGAAATCTATCACAGCTAAATAGCTTTTGTAAAGTAATTGGCAAGAAATGCCTATAAAAATTACTTCAATATTCGGCCTGTGACATCAAAATTTGTTAAAATGCTCTCTGTAACGAAGCAATAACAAAAGCCGTGATAGTTTTTAACTACCGACTAGATGGCGCATGCGAGGGCTCAACTCGCGAGCATTAAAGGATAGAAAAAATTGAGGTCTAGTAACATAGTCCAGATAGGTGGTTCGATTCCGGCTTCGGTTTGGCTACGGAAGTCTCGGGTTCGATTCCTGGGTTTGGACTTCAAAATTTATATCTTTAAAATTAATTAGCAAGAAATGCCTATAAATTTACCTCGATATCACAGCTAAGTAGGCTTTACAATTTAACGAGTAACAGCAGACCACTTCAGAAGTAACAAATTTTTCATACAGATCCCATTGAAAAAAACAAACGTTTGTTAGTAGTAGGAAACAAAAACAACAGAGAACCCACTTCTTAAACCGCATTATTTGGATGGGGGACTACGGAACCCTACATTGTGTGTGGTCCGACATGCACTTGCTCGGTTTTTAGTATACAAAAGGCACAAAAAAGTAAACGAGATTAAAATGACTAAATACATCCGACGGGAACCGATACAAACTAATATGGCGTGGGTCTTGCGGGTAAGGACGCGTACCGTCTTGATCTTCTTCGTAGCTTCCTATCCCGATTGCCATGTAGATCAATCGCGAACTATTTGTATCTGAGGAAAACTGTAAGCACTGTATTTTAAAATAACAGCTTTAAAATATTCATAAGCATGATAGCATATTCCCTCTCAACTATAGTCGTGTCTAATGTCTTTGTGCTTAGTTATTGTGTAGTAGCAAAGCTTAGTGGCTTGTGTTAGGAGCGGGTTCACGTCGGTAGGATTTGAACCCGAGACCTTACGATTACGAGACCGATGCAGTAGCCATTAGGCTACAGCCATGAAGAAATAATTTAAACAGGTTTCATTATTGGTTAGTAAATTTCTTCCTAAGGATACACGACATGTAGCCATGCTTTATTTATAAAACTCGTTGGAATGTCATCCAAATAAGCCCAAATAAACGATATATTTTTTCTTTTCCTTTGGCATTCGAAGGTGACAGTTATCTCGCAAGCCCTCCACCAATAGTTCCGCGCTGTCAAACTGACTGTTTGACTGGAAACATAAGGATAGATAACACGGGCGGACATCGTCACAGTTTCTACAGCGTTTTTATTGTATGTCATTTATATTTTACTTTTATCGAGACCCAGATTTTCGTCGGATAGTGATTTTTAAATGTATTAAAAATAATATTATATAAGTTTTTAGCAGGCAGATGTCTAAATAAGACAACATCTTTGGATTCAAATAACAATTAAAAATAACTATTTGTCACCAACCTCTATGGAAATCGATTTAGCATACGTCTACGGGCATTTGGGTTTTATGTTGTTTTTGTTCCACACTTACAAAGTTAAATATCTAGTTTATAAATTTTTTTAATGGAATTTGTACGAAAATGTTGTTACTACTCGTTAGATCAGCTGTTACTCTTCAACTTGTAAAGCCTACTTAGCTGTGATAGTTTTCCTTTTAATTTCAATATTTAACTATTACCGTAATTTTTCACATACAACAACATCAACCATCTATCTAGCAGGGGGGGAATGGGTCGCCCACTTGACTCTAACAATATTTTGCACTTTAAAACTTAATATTTCACAAATGGATACCTAAATCTTTACAACCCCTTAAAGTTTTAAAAAAAACCTATCTAATGTCACGCTATGGTGTGGATGAGGAAAAAAGATCACATCTCCACTTTACATATAGGGAACCTTCAAAAAAAATATTTTCAGGATTTTATTCTTTCAATTTTTGGCAACATACAAAATCACAGTTTTAGGCTGTGATTATCGCAATCAAAAAATCAATCGCTGAATGTAAATGCATGCATTTATTAAGCAATTTCCTTTAGCTGTGGTTATTATACACAAATTTAATGACGTATACACATACACACATAAGAAAATTATTTTAAGGAGTATACTGTAACAGAGTTTTAACATTGAATGTATGGTTTAAACACAATAGGTACATAAAAAAATCTCTGATGTTAGCTTTAATTTGTTTTTTATTTTTGTGATTCTAAAAACTTTTCCTGCACAATCAACTAGCCGTGTATATCTCAAACTACCCTACATACAAAACGATAGCTACGGCTGCTCATTAGCCGGAGTTGCCCCGTACCAATCAATACTCCGCTGGCTCAGATGCGGGTTTTTATACGGATCACTTTGATTCTACTGTCTTGTTCCATTTTATGTAACCGTTCGAAGTTTAGAAAAGGAGTGTGGATTCTAACTTTGCGGTTTCGTAGTTGTTGGTATATCCGAGATCCGATTTTTTGTTTAACCTACACTAAAACAAAAGAACGGATCTCGGAAAAGTGCATCAATACCTATATAATAAGACCCGTAGTATATATAATTTTATAATGTGTTGAAATCGCGAAAGTTTATCAACATTTAATAGGTGTTTTTCGATTGTGGTGTGAACTTTTAAAGAGCTAGCAATCAGTTAGTTCAGACTCTTACATTGTGTACCTTAGTTTATATAGGTATTTTTTTTTTTAATAAAAACTAACTCCTTGCCAACCATACAGTAGTGAGCAACGATACCTTTGTACGTAAATATTACAGTATCTTAATATTTTTATAAAATATTCCTAACCTTCCTCAATCATTACTATAAATAAACGTTTTTTTTAAACTGCTAAACGAAGAGACGAGCGCCTGACGCTAGGCCATAACACCCAAATCATATTAAGTTAAACTAGTCTCTTTGCCCAGTAATTACACTTGCTACAATGAATTTGCCCTTCAAACGAAACACAGTGATGCTTTAACATTACTATTCACGGTAGAATAACTGACACTGTTGTGCTACCGACAAAGACGGCATATGGCTTAGACCTATCCCTCCTGTGGGGTGCAGATAACCAAAATACCCCAAATCGAATAGATACAAGTATATAATCCTTTTCTTTGACTTAAAACGATTTCGAACGTAGAGCAGGTATCGTAAACGAAATCAATTCATAACTAATAAATATATGTGGTTTCTCATCTCTCATTTTACATAAATATACATGGCATTTAGCCATCAAATCAAAAACGAATCTTAAACTACATCTCACTCCCGTAAGATCTCGTTTGGAATCGAGATTTATTCTGAATTTGTAGTAGTTGTAAAACATCAGGGCTGCCTCATATTTAAACCAGCATGGATTTGTTTGCGGTTGCACATGGAACCACAGACTACTGACATTAATGATTGCATTATAATTGTATTGTCAGTTACAATGTTTGGTTAACATTATTGATGGCCGTAAATTATTGTGTTTGATTGATGTGTTGAAAGCAATAATACACAACTCTGTAGGTATGTTCGGTGAACAAAGTCTCAAAATCATACTGATATAGGTTTCTTAAAAAGGTATATCAGAATGAATCTGAAAAATCTACTGTCCGCTTGAGTGCCCATTTTTCAAATTTTTTAGGTAATTCTCGTTTAAAATTGGGTTACTTAACTGCTGGCCAAGTAACAAACTTCTGTCATAAAGACATTCAAGATGGTCGATTCAATCAAAAAACTTGAGCAAAATCGTAAAAAATGAAGTATAATTTTTTTAGATTGTTCTCATCATATTCTTCAAACTGAAAAAGATTTCATTACGATATTGTTAAGAATTCGAAATATTTTTAAAGTTGTATTTCGGTTTAAACCACATGTTATTCGAACGGGTGCGATTTTTACTCGACTACGGCGAAACCAAAAAGGATGAGTCGCGTCGTTGCGTCGACACGACTTTTTATTATTTTCTATTTCTGTCGCAATGGCGAATAAACCAATAGTACAAATCTATACGGTGTAAATCCTGAGCACAAAACACATTTAAACTTGAAACACATTAAGTGGACTACACAAAATGGTGTCAAGTAGTTAACGTAAACCAGTACCGCACAAACGAGAATGATGATTTATTATACATATCTATTTCTATACCTGAGTAATTTTTTATTAAAATCTATTACTATAATTTTGTTAAAAACATGCCAAACATTACAATTTGGACTAAGGTATATCACTAAAATTTAATTTCTGAAAAGGTATATTTCGAATAATTTCGTAACTTGCCAACGTTTGAACGAATTAGTATTCCTTTCAGAGTTTAGCGACATTTAGCCGTTCTGAACAGATTCTAAGTTGTTACGACAGAGTCAAATCAACAACACCAAGCAATATTTACTCAACACTTTTACACAACAGCCCTATTCACAACAGTGAGCGACGATTAGGAAAGATGAATTACGATGAATCACCGGCTAGGGTCTCCCCATACATCTATTATCAAACAGCCGTAATGGGTATACGGTGTCTATGCGTTAACGCTCAATAATCGTCGTTTAGCAGATTACATTTACTCGTTATTTTAATGGAACCTCGATCTCGAAGGCACGAAGCAGGGCGTTGCGAAAATATTTAAGCGTATATCTAGGTCACAAAATATGGTAATGTAATCGGAATGGCTGTGGTTAAGGCTTTATATTTGAGGATTAAGGTAAATAAGAATTGTTTAGAGTGTAGAGTGTCTGTCTATTGACGAATGTTTTTGTCGCGCGTAAGGTAGACCATCTTGTGACGTTGAATGACAATTACTTATATAAAATTGGATTGGATTACTTATTTGGAAAAATAACTTTTTTAGCTTTAGGGAGTCGTCGCCACTCTCGACTCTGGTGTGCCCTCGATACGCCACCGGTAAGTGTGCAGCGGTGGCTACCAGTCCGATACACGTGGCCATTGACCACTTTCATATCGTACACTGTAGATGTTTTTCCGCAGTCAATAATTATTGGTATGATCGGCGGCTTTGTTTGCGCGGCCTTAGTACATTTTTAAAAAGTACACATTAAATAAATACATTATTTTAACCCTAGGCACGTAGGTCTGACACCAGTCACTATATTAATTACTAGCTGATCCGCGCAACTTCGTCTGTACAATTTTTACTCGTTTTTGCAACATTTTTCATTGCTGCTCTGCGTGATGTTATGGCTATAGCCTTACTGGATAAATGTGCTATCCAACAGTAAAAGATTTTTTCAATTCGGACCAGTAATTCTTGAGATTAACGCGTTCAAACAAACAAACTCTTCAGTTTTATAATATTAGTAGGTATAGATTAGTACCTACTTATTACCATACAACTCATACTCGCCATAGTTGTTGCTGCACGGATAACTACTTGGCATTTAAATGTTTAGTCGTACATTAAATCACAGAGAATAAAAACAACAATATTTTACATTTTATATGCTTTACGTAACCAAGTATTTATGGACGTTACACGAGCTCCGATGTTATGAGATCCAGACATAAATCAAACCAACGTGACTGTCCCCATTCTACCAACCTTTCTTATGTTTCAGTCCTCGATTATATTAATACCAATGTCGCTGCTAGCCATTCGGCGACTTTCTTTTATCTAGGGAAAAAATATCCATTACAATAAGAGGTCCTTGAAATAAATAGGCTCCGGAGATATTAAAAATTGTAATTTATCGCCCAAGGAAAATATGAAATGGAGTATTGTTGTAATATTTGGATGCAACATTCTTATTCTACTAATATATAATATAAGGTTGTTATGTAAAGTCAAAAGGTTCGCGATGTTTGTGTTTGTATTATTTTTAGTAGATGAATAATGAATAACTTGTATTTTTGAACTTTTGAACCCAATTTAATGTTGTAGGTAGGTAATTGAAATCATTTATCACCAACTTGTGTTATCAACAAGGAAATTAGCTATTGTTCTTTTGTGAGGGACACTTTGGTTTATTCACGTCTAATTCATTTAAATAATTTTAAACAAAAGTTTAGAACACAAAAAATAATATCTTGAATTAAAATAATAATATAGTGAACAGATAAATCTCGGGCAAAGATCAGTAAGTATAAAATGAAATGAAAAAATATAATCTATTTCATGAAAACATCTCTGCAAATACCATACAAATTAGATCATATTTCTTAGAATTGCTAACTGCGGATTCCGATATTTCTCTTTATGAAGCTACATCGTTACTAAAGGTAAATTGAGAGATTATATTCTCAACAGGACAAATTATTTCTGTAGATGCTTCAATTGCCAACTAAAACAGAAAAAAAAAATAGAAAAAAGTCCTAAAATAATACTCAAGGAACCAACTATTTATTATACGGGAATTAACGCGCATTGTTTACCTTAAAATTGCTTGACGTTTCGACCATCGACCACGACTATAATCATGCAACGCGAAAGTTTAAATGTTAGTCAAGGAACCAATTTATGTTATAGAATTTTATAAGCTACGATTCTTAATCGCGTAAATATTTTATTTTAAAATAAAATATTTACGCGATTAAGACCCCTAGCTTACCTATAGAATTCTATAATGTGTACAAATCGCGAAAGTTTACGAACATATATTACCAATTTATGTTGTTCTAATTTAATGTGTTTTTTTACACAATTTTCATGTGTTTCGTTGGTCAAAAGTTGTTGCACCTACCAACTACTGCACAAAAACTTATGAACGAACGAAATCTAGTAGTAACAAGCTATCGCCCGCTATACCGATAAAAACAAGCCTATTTGCTATTCTAGACAATAATCTATTTCTGTGTGAAATTTAATTCTGATCCCATTACCAGTTATGGCGAGATTGAATAACAAACATCCATCCATATATCCAAACATTCGCATTTATAACATTTGTAAAGATGTGTAGATTATCACATATTCTTTGAATAGTTCTTCTCTTATGGCCGGGGTTAATAACCTATCTGTCGATGGATTTGGCTACTAGAGGTATATACCTAGTCCGGCCATAAGTTCTGTTACAAATGAAAATGCATTTATTTTTAATGAAATAAAGTAATGGTAATAAAACTTGTATGTACATATTTATTTAAGTCTCAGCAAAAAATAAAAACAATACTCTATTCAAAATATTGCTATATATCTGTCTGGCCACGAATCTATGGATTTACGCACTGTTTCCATGGGAAATTTCGCCACTACTTGCTCCAGAGATTTTTTTAAGAGACTCAATGTCGCCGTGTCGTTTAGAGCAAGCCATGTCCTCTGTTGAGGTTTGGGCTAGATGAGGGTCAGTCTTTAGCTCTTATAAAGTCCGGAACGTTGGTTTTAAGCCAGGCTTGTGTAATTCGTACCTTGTGACCAGGTGCAGAGTCCTGCTGTAAAGTCCACGATACATTTTTAAAAAGTGGATTGTTGAGAGGTTTCACACAATTTTTTTTCATCGGTAAAGAGGATATTTCTGTGCCTTTCACATGCGTATTACGACAGAAGGCGTTCTGATCGATCCGCTCTCTATAATTGTAAAGATTGAATTAAGGCATGTCCTGTATATCAACGATAAGCATCGAGCTTCAGGTCTTGTTATACACGACAGAGTCCTAGCGAGAATCTTCATTTCTCGCAATAAGATTTTTTGCATGGGATTTCTAACTGGACGCGGCTGCTCCGACCTTAAATGGTCTTCGACAGAGGAAGTGTTGTTGTATCTCTTGAAAGTACGATATACGAACACACTGCTGAACTTTTGAGGTGTCTGGAATATGACCGACGGCTCCATACCCACTTTGTGCAAGGCAATAACTGCAATCCTATTTTCTTTAACACCCCAATCCATATTGTAATTTGATAATAAACACGAAAAAATTTGAAATGGCTCGAAATCAAAAGAACTTTTAAAAATAATAAACGCGTTTTAAATTCAAAGTAATTAAAAAGTTGAAAAAAATAAAAGTTTTGATGTAACAGTATTAATGGCCGGACTAGTTATTTGCCAAAAGCTCCGCACAAAAAAAAAACTACCTGCGCAAAAAAACGCAAACAAGAACCCCTACATTATCTAATATCATGCAGTCGGAAGCATTAATGAATCTCGATGAACTTTGAATTGTGCCTCCGACAGCATGATATTTCATGTTCTTGTTTGCATCTTTTTTGCGCAGGTGAGTTTTTAATTTTTAACATAATTTTTTTTTATTTAATACTTTTCAGTGGTTGTAGGGTGCTACTACTAACTAACTTTAATCACAGCTATTACCAAGTACTGAAAATTGAAAAAAGAATGGTTTTATTTAACCTTTTTAATTTTTAAGTCATAATCCTGTTATACCTTTTTGAAATGCTGCATAAAGCGGTACCTATTCAAAATAACTTTTTTTTTTCATCTGTTGTTCTTGACAGTTTACAGCCGCCATGTTTGGTTTTTTTTTAACGTCACTTATCTAAGAACACTAAGACAAATCTAACGACCTCTTAATTGTTTAGATCCGCCTTGTGGTTTGAAATATATGAAGTAATAAAGAATATTACATACATACATACATACATACAAGATAGAAAACATAACCCTTCCTTTAAGTCGGGTAAATATGTCAAAATCTACCTCTAGTAGTTAAATCCATCGACAGTTAGATTATTGAGACCGGCCGTTAGCCGCATATCTAATGAGTTTGTCCTCGGAAATTAAATCACCTACAAAGTTATTACAATAACAGAACCGGACATCAAGTCTAATTGTTTCACTGACCAACGATTACGTAAACGTTCGCTCCCAATTATGTTAACGGGAGGTTCCGGTATCCGAGTTTTGTTTCTTCCTAGTTTGGAGTAAGAAAAACAATAGATCATGGTATATTATGTTAGCTATTGATAATAATTTGTTGGACGTTTGACAAGGGGCAATGTTATATTTTCTTTTTGATATTTCCAATTTGTTTTGGGGTCTACTTATAACATTGCAAAATTGATATTCTGTAATTGTCATTGGATTAAGTCGTATGACAATTGACTTTTCATTAAAAAAACAAGAATTGTCAAGAACAACCTACCTACGCACAAACATTTAAACTAAAGTAAGATCTGGTTTTTAGGGTTCCGTAGCCAAAATGGCAAAAACGGAACCCTTATAGTTTCGTCATGACCATCTGTCTGTCTGTCTGTCCGTCCGTATGTCACAGGCATTTTACTCAAAGAGTACTCAATGAATATTAATAAAATTTGGTGAAAAGGTGTCTTTTGGTAGCCGCTACTAGGTTTGATACCTAAATAATAAAAATATATATTTTTAGGGGGGGGGGGGGCACTCCATATATGTAATAGAAGCAATATGATTTTTATTATCAGCAAACATTAACTTGTGGTATCATTCGACAGATCTATTAAAAACATTTTAGGTTTAAATAAACTTTTTTTCATTGAGTGAATATTTTTGAAAACAATCGCTCCGAAAGTTGCATAATTGTATGCCCCCCCCTTAATGTTTGAACCGTGTGACTAAAAAATATGAAAAAAATCACAAAAGTAGCGCTTAATGAGTATTTTAAACTAAAATTGTTTCGGACCTGATCGGTTATACCGTCATTGAGTTATTACTGAAAACTGCGTATCTCAACAAAAGGGCATATGTGCCATGAACATACGCTCTTCTGCTGATGCAATTATTCAAGGCTGCGGAACCCTACCCTCAGCATGGTCTGACATCCTCTTGCCCGATTTTTGACAACTGATTAAAGGTATGAAGGCAAGGTAGTCTATTAATAGAGAAATATTATATGTATAATTATAGATTAGTATAAGCTTAATATGTAACGTACCGAGGGTATCTTTCGCCAACAAACTGTGCTAAGCAGTTTGGCGATATAGTTTTAATGATCCACATTTTGTACTTTTTTTTAGATTATAATTTAAAAATATATATATTATTACATCGTTCCGTTTAACTTCACCGTAGTCGGGTAAAACTGAAATGGGACTTCCATACAAGATATGTATCTTTGGAGTGATTTGAGCGTTCATTTGGTACCTACTAACATATATAGTCGGTAGGTGCATTGGGACTGACCCCTTCATGTGCCTGATTCATATTTAACCGTTTTGCTAAAATTAAAGTCGGAAATCTATTACCCCCATAGAAAGCATAATAGTTTAAGCGGCGAAGTTCCGTTTGTAATACAACAGAATAGTGAGTCATATTATACACATGTAGGTTATATGTATATATATATATATATATATATATATATATATATATATATATATATATAGCATTTACTAAAGCTACAGTTGGCATATCTTTGAAAGTTGGCTTCAAACGTGTTTTTTTATAATAATAGAATATACTTAGTATAAACGAGCGCTATAACATAATCTACGTAACATTTTTGATTCATTCATTCAGTATTTTATATCTTCTGCATTTGTAACACTGAAAATATTAGACAACTCCAAATTCAGTTAAAACGAGTTTTGTCTTTAAATCTAGCTAGGAAATCCAAAATGTAGTTTCCTCAAACACTATTAGATAAATTGTGTGAAAACCTGTAACCACTGTGTCAGCATTTGAATTCGACGCCGTCGAGTGCCCCCATTTGAATCGGCGTCTGTCACACAAGTGAATTTCAATGTAAAATGCAGCTCCAGCTACTTTATTAAAGTGTTTGGAAGGTGCAAACGTATGTGGATTTGATTAAGTTTGTTTGACATATCCTTTTTAGTACTACAAAAAATTTGTGGAATTAATTCTGTTTTTTATTACCCTAAAAAGTATGGAGGAAAAAAACTGCTCGCTTTTATAGTAGTAAAATATTATCATCTAATAATATTTACTATTTTGGAAGCGACCAGTCTTGCTTTCAAAAAGCGTTAATAAATAATTGTTCTTAAAATAATAAGTTTTCAACAAAAATAAAATGTTTTTAAAATAAAAACACTAGGTAGATGATTTTATTGCGCCAACAAAACAGAAAAACGTTTTTTGTACTACGACTAAAATAAAACTATTAAATAAAAGGACAACACAGATAACAGCTAGCGGAAAGTAGGAATTTATAAATATCACCGTATTAAATACTGGAAGGCTACTAAATTAAATTTAAACGATAATTTCATCTCTGAGATTTCTTAAAATTTCATTTCAATTTAATGAAATACCGCGTGTTCTACTTCGAAATAACTACCAACTTATACCTTTAGTTATTGGAATTTCCTACACTTAGACGGCCTCTGTGGTGCGGTCGGAGTGTGTCCGACTGCTATGGAAGAGGTCGTGGGTTCGATTCCCACAAGCAACACTACTGTGTGTGATCCGTAAACTCCCCGCGACACAGGGCTTGTACCCTACTGCGGGAGTCGTCTTTTCTAAAGTAAAACATATAACAAACAAATCTTTTAGATATACTACAAACTTTTGCCCACGCGGCTTTGTTAACATATAAGTTATGTAGTTAACATGCCAAATTCAAGCCAATTACGTTTAACCGATTATGTAAAAAGCTCGAACAAATAAATGATATGAAATAATCGAAGCATATTTTCGTATTAAGAAACTCTCAATAAGTTAATCTAGTGTCGTTTTTACAATCTATACCTAAGTATTGATATATTAAATAACAGTTAATAGCACAAATATAATAAGAGTTATAGGCACAGTTTTGCATGCACGACGATGTTTTTATTCGATTAGCGTTTTGCTACTGTCTTGGGGCTCTGACCTATATTAGAAAGTGCAGTGAAATCATTGTTGGGCAATTATTATATTGTCATAATTTGTGCAAAATGTTGAATTATTCGGACAAAAATATAATTCGGATTAAGAATAATTAATTTATATTCTGTATAGATTGTTACATAGTAAAAATAATTAATAAATATACGAGTATCTTGGGACAATTCACACAACACTATCTGATCACAAACTAAGCAGGGCTTGTACAATGAAAACCAGACAACTGAAAAACATACTTAATTTTTTTTAAATAGGTATCTACATACATATTGCAGATAAATAATACCCAGACACAGAATAAACCATCAAGCTTACCATACAAAGTTACTCCTGGGTGGGGATTGAACCCACCACCACCGGCTTAGCAGGCAGGGTCACTAACCACTAGACCAACAGGCTAGTCATTATTCTAATTATGAAACAATTTAGTTATAGTAACAGCTAAAGACTTCAGGGTTTGGATCAAAGTACCAAACACGTATAATACTTTTATTTTAGCAATTTGTATTAACAAACACACAAAAAGAAAAAAAAAATCGTTGCGTCTCTTTGTCATGATAATTTTTCCCAAGAAAGCGTCCCCAAGTTGCAGAAACCAAGGATCTATGTACATAAACGTACTATTAAAAAAAATGCTAACATATAATAGTCAATAAACTATTACTACTGTCCACAGACACAAATAAAAATTAACTACAATCTGGAAACCTTTTTCATTATAGAATATGAAAAGATAGCACTGGCTGGAAATTCACTATCATTTTCGGTGTGCATTCAAAAAAATATATGCATGAATGAATTTCGCTCGCCGCGTACATAAAAAGGTTTTTGCCATGCAAATTAGATACCTACATTGCTCAGCTATTTCTCTGCAATTATAATGTAAAGCCTATTTTGATTCAAAAAACTTCTAAAATAATATAATTTATTATTTAGGGCTTATACTCGTACCTACTATATATATTACTAGCTGACCCGCACAACTTCGTCTGCGTAAATTTTCCCCGTTTTTGCAACATTTCTTATTGCTGCTCCGCTTCTTATTACTCCACTATTTAATGGGTGTTGTCTTAATGGTTAAATATTATACAATTAACCTTCCTCTTCAATCACTCTATCTATTAAAAAAACCGCATCAAAATCTGTTGCGTAGTTTTAAAGATTTAAGCATACATAGGGATATAGGGACAGAGAAAGCGACTTTGTTTTATACTAAGTATGTAGTGATTCAGGTTTATACATGTAGTTACCCTTTCCAAGCTTCGATTTAAAATCTAAAATTGCACCAAAGGTAGCACAGCATCTACTTTCAGTGTATTAAGAAATTCTTAACAAACCGTTTCTGTGATTTCGTTTATTTTGGTTTATTTACAACATAGTGTAGTTAATAACATTGGATATAAGGCGCTGAGCAGACGATGGATTTGATGTCGGCGTGAAGGTATAGAAATTAACTTTCGCAGCAAATTCAACGCACACGGTGAATATTCTGTCCATGAAGCTTAACTGTAAGTATCGATAGCGTCTATCGCTTTCAAGCACGTGCTAAACTATCCGTCATCTGCGTTACTACGTACAAACGAGTTCATTTCATTTATAATATGCGAGCAGTCACGGATTGACCTGTCCGCTGGGGACCGCCGCACTGTGTGTAATAATCACTTGATGGCGGACATTTCGCGTGAAGATAAGTTTAGTATAGCTTTTGGGATCCTAAAAACCGGAGTAGAACTCCCGAGTGTCAATTCTTCATAGTTTTGGAGAAAATAAATTTTGAAATTAACAATTTCTGATATTAAGAAATTTAAAAAAACATGTTTTCTCTAAAAATATAAAGTATATACAAAGTTTCAATACACTATGTTACATAATATCAAAAAGACTATTTATTGAGCTTTAGCTCATGTCCGTAACATATCCATAACGTGAGAAAATACATTTATTTTGCTTAAAATGTTTTTAATACTCATGACTTGTGCTATTACAAAAATTGCAGGCGTCCAAAATCAATTACAAGCTAATTATTTTTTGTCGTTAATGTACATAGTACTTTTTAATATTAATTTGTTTATCATCGCTAGAAATATAAGATATTTGAAATAAAAATTAAAACATTTTAAACAAAAAAAAAAGATTTTTCTCACGTTATGGATGTGTTACGATAATCAATAAATAGTCTTTTTGATATTATATAACATACCTAGTGTATTGAAATTTTGTATAAACTATATATTTTTCGAGGAAATATTTTTTTTTTAAATTTATAAATATCAGAAATTGTTAATTTCAAAATTTTGTTACTCCAAAAGTATGAAGAATTGACACTCGGGAGTTTTACTCCGGTATTAAGGATCCCAAAAGCTATACTAAACTTATGTTCACGCAAAATGTCCGCTATCAAGTGATTATTACACATAGTGCGCCGGTGCACTTCGAACATTTTTTTCCCGTGGGCACAGAATAAATAGTACAAGTGGTCTATTTGTCCCATATTAGCGTTAGTGCGAAACTCATACAATCAATAATCGCAGTCAATCGTCTGTCTGGCGTCTAAGCGGACAATGACCTACAGAGTAAATCCACAACATGTTTTGGCATTGTCATTGTTCAACCGAAGTCAAGGAGCTACTGTATCTTTTTAAAAGTACTCTATCATTGTGCTACTACAAGAGTCTTATAAAGAATTTTATGTACAAAATAAAACAAACAAATTGCCGCTATAATAGTGCGGCTTACGAAGGCACTAATGTAAAGTGGCCTTTGTAACAACTAATAAATAAAACTCCTAGGTGTTGCTTAGATACTCCTTGTTTTAAAAGTACATTTTGCAAATATATTTTACTTAATATATTGTAGATAAATAATGTTAAATGTTTGAAGACAGATCTCAGTATAGGTCAGTCATAACGAGCACCCATGGCTCATAAATGTAAGAGGGTTCTATTTCATAAACTTTATTACATTTAAAAAAGTAAGTAAAATTTGATAAACCCTCTATAAATCATCCTTTATTAATAGTAGAATAGGGACTTAAAAAGTTCCGATTTTAATATCAAAGTAGTATTATCGCTAAGTTTTGAAACATTTCCATCTAAGAATCTCTGGATCGAAAAATAACACTATGTAAATTTATTGTTATAGGTAATATCGAAAAAGACGCAGTTTTAAATTATCACGTTTTTATTCAAGGAACCATTTTAAATGGCTTGTCTAGTGATCATCGACTTAAACTACAAAGGGTTAAGTGGGTTTGATTCCCACCCTGTAATCTTTGTGTGTCTGGGTGTAATTTATGAAGTATGTTTATCAGTTGTCTAGTTGCCATATTACAGGCTCTGCCTAATTTGGGATCACATGACCGTCCGTAGTACACGAGTTGTCCGTAGATATTTTTATTTTGATGATTGCCAAAATTGGAATATTTCGGCTCAAAATTGGATCTCACTCACCGTTAGTGCTCTTAGTTAGTACCTACGGCAGTACAGCTAAGCTGTTAGGTTTTGTATTCGGCTACTTTGTAGCGTAAGAGCATTTTTCGTAGGGGATATTGTAAGATGTACGTAGGTATGTGACACAACTACATGCGATTGATGTGATGATGGCATTTTAACGTTGTTGTAAATTATTAACGATTTTTTATTAGGTAGGTACCTACAAATCTGAAAATAAGATTTTACCATTTTTTTTCCTATATGCATGTGTAAGGACATATCAGTGTATTCACCATGCAATCTGGCCTGCAAGGCAGAGCTGATAATGTAAATAATAAAAAATCTATTCCATAACATTCGTTTTTCGCTGCGAGCTCTTGCTTCGTCGCGTTGTGAATATCAATGAAACCATTCCCCATTCATACTAAAAACTGGCATCTTTTTTGACTACTGTTTTTCGTAAAATAAACGTGTTTGCACAGCACACGTCATAAAATAATCCTGTATAAAATTCTTCGCGCACTAGAGTGTAACAGACATGACAACACTTCTTCCATCTCGGTTCACGTGCTTACTGAATTATGGTACTGAAAATAATGAGTTTACATCTGCTTTTGTATTCCGATAATTACTGAAAAAAATATTGATGGTGATTATTCTAGAAATCCTATTTAATAAAAATGTTAAAGTTTGTGAGGATGAATGGAAAATTGATTTACTCTTGCAAGCAAAAATACTGCACGGTTTTTTGAAGGAAGTTTATAGTGTCAGTTAGTTACTATCTTTCCTTAAGAATCATAGTAACACATAATTACTAGATGATTCCTGCAAATGCTTTGCACCATTACTGGCCAATTTATGTAAAGTAGAAATAAGTAATTTTGAATATTAATTTATTTAAAACTAGCTGTTCCCGCGACTTGGTCCTCATAAAGTTACGGTGCTGCTCTCTTTCTATAAACTTTAATGTGATGATAAAAAGCAGTTACTCATTACTTCCTCAGCTGAGTGATAGTGAAAGTCCTGTCATAATTCTTCCAGCCATTTCGGAGATTAGCCAAACCAAACAGACAGACAGACACAAAAAAAAATGTGTTTTTATTAGGTACTAGGAGACCCACACCAATTCGTATGCATAATTTTTCCCCGTTTTAGCAACATTTCTCATTGCTGCTCCGCTCCTATTAGTCGTAGCGTGATGTTATATAGCTCACAGACTTCCTCACTAAATGGGCTACCCAACAAAAAAAAAATTTTTTTTCAATTCGGACCGGTTCCTGAGATTACCGCGTTCAAACAAACAAACAAACTCCTCAGCTTTTTAATATTGGTATAGATAAGTACCATATAAACTTTCACTGGCTGTCTTACTAACAGTGTAAGAATTTTTAAATTGAGACCTGTAGTTCCTGAGATTACTGCGTTCAAACAAACAAACTCTTCAGCTTTATAATATTAGTATAGATATGCGTTTAGTAAAAAACTGTTTGAAATGTCAAAATAACAGTTTTTACTGTTATTTTGTAATGACAAACCGACACTTCACTTCAGATCAAAAGAAGAATGAGGCTGAGTTGTAAAATTGGCGGCAAACTGACATGTCGCTATTTTTACAGCTCCGCGTTTAAAGTGTAAAGCAGTGTAAAATATACTTGAAATACGTGATAACTGGACAAGAACGAGACTTTGTGATTGAAGGACGAAAACAAGAAGGAAATTATACTTGAAACTGGCGTATGCACATAATGTGCGTGCCATAATCTCTACCGATTAATATTGGAGGGAAGAGGAAAAAAAAAAAAAGAATGAGGCTATGGGTTGCAATTAGTAACAGATTATTAGCTATACAACCTTATTCTCGGTATATTGCAAACCTGAAAGTAGTTTGCTCAAAATCAGTAACGAAATCCATTGGGGTAGTTTTTTGGACCATGCTATATTTTCAATTAATCAATCATTAGCTAAGTCCTCATTGATGAGTGATGCGAAATGTGATCATCACTTATTTTACAATAATAACCACTACGGGACGCTATGTGCACGACAGCGCGAAGAACACAAGACAACTTGAATGGCTTATAACTCTAGAAGTTTTCAATTTTCATTTTATTTTTTATGTAATTTCTTGAAGTAAAAATCTTGTTGGGGTGTCTGAACTTTGCACTATACCAAAAATAACCTTGCTTCTCGAAAAAGCTTAAATTCACTTCTCATAAAAAAAAAACGAAACATTTCTTTTTTATCGTTTTTGTTAGAGTTAAAAGAGGTTGGATTCCATAAAATTATTACATCATTTTAAAGCTGGCAGTTTGGCGTTTACAGTGGTTTCGAAAATTCCAAATTTAAAATTAGATTTTCAATTGTTTATCCAATAAATGAACTAAAACATTATTTCATAATAAAAATGTGTTTAGATACTGGGTTATTCATGCGCCGTCCAGGATCTGGTAGGAATCGGATTACTTTTGAACGAGATAATTGAAATATTGTGACAGTTTCTTTACGAAATCGACATCTTAATGCTTTTCAACTGCAGCAACAGCTCCGTATTGTACGAAGTGTAGCTGTAAGTGACAATACGATTAGAAGATGGTTGAAGGAAGGTTGACTGGTACCATACGAGCCAGCAAATTGGCCGAAATTCACAGCAGACCACCAAAGACCGCGCCTTAATTTTGCACGTGAGCATCTAAATTTAATTTATGTGCTCACGTGCAAAATTAAGGTATGACACCTACAGTGGAACAACGTTCTCTTTTCGGATGAGTGTAAAATTATGCTGCTTTGTAAAGACGGAAGGAAGAAGGTGTACAAATGAAAAGGAGAACGCTATGGACATTGCTGTGTTCAGCAAAAAGTGAGCTTTGGCGGCGGTTCATGAACAGTATTGGAAGGCACCATTCACATTTTATTGGCGACGAATTCTCTCTCTCTCTCTCGAGCGAGAGATCCTGGCCCAGAGACTCTTAGCCAGCTACAACACGCAATCCAAGAAGAATGGGTAACATTCCACAACATGTGATCGTGACTCTCATCCGTTCGATGAGGCACCGTATGGAAGCAGTAATAAGAGCCCGAGGAGGAAATACTTGTTATTAAATAAACTGTTTCTAAGCTTTTTAGGGTTCCGTTACCAAAATGGCAAAAACGGAACCCTTATATTTTCGTCATGTCCATCTGTCTGTCTGTCCGTCCGTATGTCACAAGCATTTTACTCAAAGACTACTCAATGAATATTGATGAAATTTGGTGAAAAGGTGTCTCGTAGTAGCCGCTACTTAGTTTGATAGCTAAATAATAAAAATAAATATTTTTAGGGGGGGGAGGGGCACTCCATACATGTAACAGAAGCTGATTTTTTGTTTTCAGCAAACATCCATGTGTGGCACCACATTCGACAGGTCTTTCAAAAACATTTTAAGGTTTTCAATAAACTTTTCTGATTGAGTGTGCATAAATTGTGCCCCCCTCCCTTTACTTTTGAACCATGTGACCAAAAAATATTAAAAAAAATAACAAAGGTAACGCTTAATAAGTACTTAAACTGAAAATATTTTAGACATGATCGGATATACCGTCATTAAGTTATAGCTGAAAAACTGCGTTACTGAACCTTTACTCACGAGGTGTTTCGATTTTTTTGATGAGAAGTGTATCGTGTATATATGTAGTCTTCAATTAAATTACCTTTGCTGTTGCTATTGGATTATATACAATTAATAAATAGAAATAAAATAGTAAAACAAAAAATCATTTTGGCATTCAGTAGGTTTTCAATAAAGATTAATTAATTAGAGACAGCGTAATCGCAGGGCACTACCTACCTTTTCTCGAAGCATTTCGTCGTATTTTTGTCCCTCGAAAGATTTTGTCTGAAGAGTGCTTGAAAGTATAAATTATCAGGATATGATGTCAATACAGTACTTATTAAACATGTCAAGTTTTAAAGGTATAGGTATAGTTATTATACTTTATAAATTAATAATATCTAAAATACCCACATTTCGTCCCTGACTTAACTGACTAATAATCAGCAAAACTGTTAGGGTATTTGCAGAAGTAAATAGGGAAATGAAAGTTTGTATGGAAAGCACCTAGTAGGTATCAATGTTCTGTAAAAAGAACTTTGAGAGGTAGAGAGGCGATTAAACAACAGCTGCGGATATGAACCACAATTATTGTTTTTAAACTTTCGCGATTTTTATACATATTAGATATATTTTGGGACTTAATCGCGTGAATTATTTAGAGGTACGAACCTTTTATTTACCCAACGTTTCGATCGAATTACACCGATCGTGGTCACGGGTCGACTGATCGGTGCAATTCGATCGAAACGTCGGTTCGTACCTTTAAATAATTCACGCGATTAAGTCCCGAAATATATCTAATATGTACCACAATTGTTCTCAAAGGCAACAAATATTATTTATGTATTTATAAGATAGTTTAATACTGTGCAGTTGCCGGAACAATTCAATAATGTCAGTTATACGTTTTATTTTTTCTGAATTAATATTCTTATACATATTTATAAGTAATCAGGGTGAGCGAAGCTCTAAGACTATCCTAAAACATATGCACTTTTGTACCATTTACTCAGAAACTATCACACTTTTAGGTTTGGGCTTTGATATAGTCTTTTAAGTTTATGTCTAAATGTGTTATCTATTAAAGAAATAATATATATATACGCCTGACATCTCTTATATTGAGGAACTAAGTTGAAGTTCTTATTGGGTGCACCTCAATTTTACATCCTAATATACTTTTAGTGTTGTATATTTTAGTGACGTCCTCTTGGTTTTTAAATGTGAGCATGAACATATTTAGAGGCTTTAGCTTTAGTTTTACAGCTTATTTTAAAAAGAATATCTTTCAGAAAAAAATACATACTGATGAAATTTGAATAATATTTGTAGGGCTAATATGTAATAATAATAAAAAAATATGAAATAATAAATCTCAAATCAAAAAACCAAAATCCAAAATTAAAATAAAAAAGGCAAAAAAATAATCTTTACTCGGACTCGAACTGGGGTCTTCTGGTTTTACAGGGTCAAGTAACATTTTTTACCCATACCAAAAAAAGTGCACAACCCCGA
Source organism: Herminia tarsipennalis (assembly GCA_945859575.2). Lineage (NCBI taxonomy): Eukaryota > Metazoa > Arthropoda > Insecta > Lepidoptera > Erebidae > Herminia > Herminia tarsipennalis. The sequence continues at coordinate 20,927,381 of OX243834.2, read as the reverse complement.
TTTAGAAATTTTCACTTCAAAAATTATGCTAAACGTTAAGAAAACAGGCGAATTACATACAAAGAGATTCAGCATACAATGCAAATTGGTTCGGGAAGCGTTTACAAGAGTCTACACGAGCACCTTCGGGTGAGGAGAATAGTTTTACGCTGGGTGCCACACAACCTTACCGAAGCTCAGAAGCAGGCCCGTGTAGAGTGGTGTCGTGATATAATTCAAAAATTTGAGGCAGGCGCATTTACGACATTGTGACAGGTGATGAATCCTGGATTTATCAATACGATATAAAAACAAAGTGTCAACGAGACTAAACAGCATCAACGCCGAATGGTATACCACAAAATGCCTGCCAAAAGAGTTGTCTGCAATGAGCAACAAGCCGCGGTGTACTAGTTCACTATGACAATGCACCCGCGCACTCGAACGAGGGACTTTCTGGACACCACACCTGTCAGAGTCTTGGATAACCCTTCTTACAGTCCTAATCTGGCACCGTGTGACTTCTTTTTATTCCCTAAAATAAATCTGCTGAAAGGGATACAGTTTTCATCGCCGAAAGACGCGCTAGCAGCGTTTGGGAAGACCGTGGAAGAGGTGTCTGCGGCAAACTAGAAAAAATATTTTGAAAATTGGTTTAGACGCATGAAACTTTGTATAAAGTCTGGTGGAGAGTTTTTTGAAAAGATTTTATAAAAATATTTTATCCATGAAAGTTAGTCTTTTTAGTTTTTCAAAACTTTCTGAATGTCCCACGTATTATACCTACTCATCTTGCTATGAAATTACAAATAATATCGCATTATTTTGATGTGCGCCTTAAGGTCAATAAGGAAAAACACTAGATATTGTTTTATGTAAGTGGAGAGACCATATCGAATTACGGTATTAAATTAAGAATTTAGCTACTGTGTATTTATTAACTGCTGCTATTTAGTGTCCATGGCAAAACAAAGTGACAATGCATGTAACCTTATAATTTTTTTAAAGATTACTTTGTCTTATTTAAAAAGATGCTAGATAGTATTTTTTTTTTACTTTAACGTTTTATTGTAACGTTTAGTCTTGTGTATCAAAACATTTCTACAGCTATGCGACGCATTCTTTCAAATAATCCTTACTAATATATAAATGTGAATGTAAGTTTGTTTGTTACGCTTTCACGCGAAAACTACTCAACCGATCATCATGAAACTTTGTACACATATTTTTGGAGGTATTAGAAGTAACATAGGATTATATATAGGTATTGTAATCAATCAACACTACAACAAAGTATTTATACGATGATAGCTTTAATTTGATGGTTCTGAAAGGTTTACCAGTCACGTGAAATCAGACACTGACTTCCGCAACAACACCACAGACAATAACTGCAATGGTGAGAATACATTTAATAGAACTGTAATCCGATTTTCAGGTTCGAGATTATATATATTGACATTATACATTGTTAATGCAGTATCAAGATTATGAATGTATTCATGACAAACAGGATAGTTACAGGAACTTCATAAATATTTCTCACAACCTCAAATGATGAGTCGTAGTATCTTATATCGTAAATGCTAATTAAATATAACATAAGCTACACACATCAGAGTGTTATGTTCATAAAATGTTATGTCCACAAATAACATGATGTGATTTTAATACCGTATGTCTACTTGTTAAACATTTAATTGGCAAAGTCGAACTGTTTGTCGTGGAGGCATTGGATGTGCAGGTACTTAATATAACAACAATTTCGAATAACATTGGCATTGGGTTTCTTTCGACATTAGCATCAATTCGCATATTTAGTTGCTAAGTAATCATGACATAGTGATTTGTAAGTTGACTGTTGGTCAAAGATTTTAACTGTTATTGGATGTCAATTGCACTACTATACTCATAGCTGATTTGTAATTGACTGTGCTTACTTATTTCATTTTAAAACGTTTCTGTTCATTACCTTGTCGGTTATAAACACCCTTAGGTAGATATGAAATTGAAATGCCAACCCCAAATCTATATAATAATTATTTATTGTGCCACAAAAAGTACAGAGTTTTTATAACAGATTCTACAAATAATGCATAAAATAGTTGTACAGTACATAGCTTGGTAGAAGTAAGGTATTACATAGATACAACTCGGATCTGTTTGCATAAAATGTTAAACCCTGTCTCTTATACTAGGGTAACCTGTATCATAAGAGACAGTGTTCGGCTACAAGACGACTTACAATTAAACTTCACAAGTTGTAGACTGTGTCGCTCTACCACTATATTTTATAATAATGCAGAAAATAGTTTGTGTGTGTGTGTGTGTGTGTGTGTGTGTGTGTGTGTGTGTGTGTGTGTGTGTGTGTGTGTGTGTGTATGTGTGTATGTCTGTGTGTGTCTGTGTGGTTGTGTTGGAGAGCATTTCATATGGTATAAGGTATAAGGTGTTATGTTAGGCGATGTATGTAAGGAGTGATTCTGTTTTGCCGTAGTCCTGTTCGTTTTTATTTAGGTCAACTATATTTAGTGTATTGTGTAATTGTTTGTACATGTGTGTGCTCAATACTAGAAATTGTTGTCTGGTGAATGAAGTTTTGTGTCGTGTACCTAAAACGAGATTTCTGCGTTTATTGGGATTGGAACGGGGGATACTTGCGTGTCTTTGGATGGAGCATATAGAGCTGTCGGACGGTTAGAACCCTGCAGTCCAGATATAATTGCGTCGTAGGGTAACGAAAGGGTTTCCGTATCATGACTTTGAGTACAGCTCTTTGTGCTCTCTCAAATCTAAGAAGCTTGGTTTTCGCAGCTCCTCCCCATACAGGAATGCAGTACCCAATGACCGATTGGCATAGGGCATGAAAGACCATCCTTAGGGTATCAGGGTTCGCAGAGTGCCTGAGCGACTTAAAGATAGGGATGAGCCTCATTGATCGTATGGTGACAACGTCTATTTGTTTGTCCCATCGTAGTCCCGAATCAATTTGCGCACCCAGATACCTTACCTCACCAGCTCTTGCGAGTTTAGAACAGGAACACTGTGGTAACGATTGTTCGCATATGTGTGCTGTCAATGAGAAGGTGTTGTCTGGTAGAGTATTCTGGCGGATAGCAAAAGGAACATAGCAGGTTTTATTAAGGTTTAGGGTGAGAAAATTGGAATTTAGCCACTTTGTTATGTTCATTAATGCAGCTTCTGCACTGTTTTTAACACTGTCCCATGTGGGTCCATAAACTATAACTGCCGTATCATCAGCGTAGGCGTAGATTTTTACATTTGGAAGGGCCATATTGCACAGGTCGTTTACGTAAATTTGAAACAGAGTTGGGCCAATTATGCTTCCTTGAGGAACACCGAAAGACACTGGCTCCTCGTCGCTAAGATATTCACCGATTTTAACTCGTTGGGTACGGTTTTTGAGGTAATTTTTAAAAATTTCTAGTGTGGTTCCACGTACTCCAACTAATTCTAGCTTTGAGATAAGGAGGGGGAGAGAAACTGTGTCAAATGCTTTAGTAAGGTCCAGAAAGATTCCCAGACATTTGGTTTTATTATCGAGTTTACCTGCCACTAGCTGGGTCAGGTCTAAAACTGCATCTTCAGCCGAAACTCCTGCACGAAAACCATATTGGTTTTTGGCTATGAGTTTGTATTTGTCGAGATATTTTCTCAATCTGTTGTTTAGAATTCTCTCAAAGACCTTAGAAATAGCGGGCAGAACTGAGATCGGTCTATAGTTGTTGACACAGTCTCTCCTTCCACCCTTATAAATGGGATGAATAATGGCTCTTTTTAAGGCGTCCGGAAATATACCCTTACGTAAGCAGCTATTGATGAGGAACGTTAAAGGTGGTATCAAAAAGTGACGGCACTGCTTTAAAACGAAGGGTGATATTTTATCCCATCCTATGGCACAATCGTTACGCAGTTGGAGGATGAGAGATTCGACTTCGGCTTCATCTACCTCAAGCAGACCCAGGGAGTTGGAGGGAGTCAGATGAGCATTATTGATGGAACTAGGTGAGGATGATGATGGAGGACTATTAAGAAGGATGTTGTCAGCCAGTTTTTTACCTACATTACTAAAAAATTTACAAATAGTGTTTAAGGATGAGTTTGGATTATCTCGAATGTTTAGAAGTTCGACAGGGGTACTTTTAATTTTACGTGTATTTGTTATTTCTTTTATCGTTTTCCATAAGGCTTTGGGGTTGTTTTTTGCTTTTTAAAGTTCAATTTTTTATTTCCGCATATTATTTAATTTCCGCAGTAATCCATTACAGAAATTTCGATATCGGGTGTAGGTTACTCTAAGGATGAAGTTATCAGGAGCTTTTTTTGATCGGGTATGTAGTTTGTCCCGATTTTTAATGCACTTTAGGAGTGTCTATGTGTTTATTGTAAATCTATGTGTTTATACTGTAAGTTACACGGTATACATTTTATTTAAATATATTTTTCACTATTAACAATAATTAAACAACTAAGGCAATCGATTAACTTATCAATTGCGTTGTTTAGGTATAAGTATGTACTTAATCTAGTGTATGAATTGATGTCAACTAGACATCTGCATCAATAAGATATCAAATTGAGCGGAGACGAGTTGGTTGCACATTTGGCGCTCAGATTGCCACAACATAAGTAAGAAAAATTTGCTTCAATTTTGAAGTGTAAAAAAATAATGATAATTGTAATTTGTGAGTGTCACAATAAACACGCATTATCACGATAAAAATAGCGATTATCCAATAGAAATAAATACGTACCCTGCATTTAGGTCTGTCAGCTGTCTATTCCTAGCACAATATGTTATGTATGAACATCTAAAAATATATGTTAATGTGTCAGAGCAGTGGGCGTGAATTTTCCGAGTATTGGCTCCCGGCGCCCTAACTATTTCAATTTCGACAACTTTGGGATTATTTAGACAACTTTCGGATTTCCGATCGCCTTCACTTTAGAATCTAAATAAACAACTTCAAAAAGTGATTACACTAGTTTCAGAGTTAATGACTGGAAACTTCGTATAATGAAAACTATAAATGTTTGGGATAGTTGAATACATGTACTCAATGATGTTTTTTTTTAATTTCAATAGCATGCTTATGAGTATGGTTATGTTCATGGTATTCGCCGGCTTTGAAACAAAAACCTTCAAGTGCTTGAAATACGATGCAGATCTGCACGTCTATTGTCTGTGGTGTGATTTAAAAAATAAAACAACGATCCTCTACGTAGAAACTATTATAGCTACGAAATAAATAAGACGCAAAAAAAAAATACTGAGCAAAATGCGTCGTGGTCTAAGCAAATCTTCTTGCTTGTCATCATTCCAGAGTTTTTGTCTTTCTCTGTAAATAAGAATTAACATACAAACGATGTCTTTACATTCCTCACTGTGTTCTATTTGTTAGAAAGCTTATATTACCTTAAGTAGTTACGTTTTTCGTACTTGATTTTGTCTACATTTTGCAGGTTTTTTTCAGTTTGTATTTTAGTCAGATATTTTTGATAGAATTAATACCACATCAAAAGTAGGCACTAAATCAATTAGGAACCTGTATTAATTCAGGACGGTTCTTAGTAGTAGGTACATACCGTAACCTAAAATTTGTAATAATATTGTATTATTTTTGTTTTTTTGATATTGCATTTTCTGTTTGAATAATTGATGGATACTTTTCTTAAATGCTAACACAAACCTTAACAAAAATTATAGGTCCCTAATCCATTTCGTGGTTTTTGTTGTTATTAATGAAAGTAGATTTCATTTTATTTAAATACAAATCACTAGCAAAAATAATATTTAAAAACAAGTTTTTATTGAAGGAGATTTCTATATTGTGACTACTGAGCACCAATGACCACCTTTTGGCTCCATCATCACACCCTGGATATTATCTAAAACCAGAGTAACTCTACAAAGTTTGACTTTCTTAGAATTTTCTATGAGGGAGTTCCAGTGGCAATAGTTATGCTTTACCTTCAGATCACAAACTAGTATGATTTGTTATCTAAAAATAAAGCAAAACAATCCCAAATTCAACTATCCCACCATTTTTCATTAGGAAGTCCTCATCATATCAGTAAGTAAAATTTTAAGTTTTCTTTGCAATCGAATAGAAAGAAGTAGTCAAAAATGGTTTGGAAATGTGAAAAGGACAACATACATAATAAACACATAGCAAATCAGTAATAATAACTATTAATATATGGCAAGTTTGTAAGAAATTCCAAATCCAAATCTGGAATTAAGTATTTTGCAAATAGAGATTTATTACCTAGGTACTTGTACACAAGTGTACCGTTTCCGTAAATGATTAGATACAATAAACCTATACCTACAGTATATGTCAAAAAAAAATATAATGATATTTTCTATATTAATAATAGGGTAAAAATATCAATATAATAATAACAATCTACACCTATTTGTTCCTTTCGTTCTCTCTCTCTCTCTCTCTCTCTTTACTCATGCAATCAATAAATTATAATTTAAAGAATTAATTAATTTTAAATTTAATAATTTGATAGAAGTTTATGCTTCATCAATTTGTAATTGATACCTGTAATCCGAATTAAAAACAAATGAGTACGCAAAAATAGAGATACTAAAATAAATACGTAATTGAATAATTACATTTCACGAGAATATCATAAATAAAATCCATAACCCTTTTACTCCTTTTTATTTCGTTCCTTTCAAAATTAATATAAAGCTCCATAAATTATAACACAATTTTTCAGATTCTGCTTTAGAGCCTTTTCAATTTTTAATTAAAGAATACATTATATTACAGATTTAAAACGATATTAATATTGAATATTCAAGTTAGATTTATCGCGTTTACTCATTAAATAACATAAAACCTTCGGGATTCAAATAAATTGAACAAAACTTAATACCTACAATGCTTATTTAAAATCACGCGGAAGAAACCAGGGGATGCATTGTTAGTTTGTCTGTAATGAGTAATATTTTTTTATTATTAACGTCAAAAGAATAACATAGGCTATTTTAGGGTACATCACACTATGATGGACACACTATGTATTATTACTATTTCATTCTTACCGATGGTAAGAATGAAACAGTAATAATAGAGGAACGCTGGGTGGCTACGACACGATACTGTGGCCTTATTATTATTTTTTTTTATTATAAAGGTATTTCTGTGGCCTACTTTGTAAACATTATTGTTGTGTAACTTTATCCATTTATGCAGCGCACGCAACAGAAGCTTTCAAAAGGAATATTTTCCCCGTTTTTGCAACATTTTTCATTGCTGCTGCGCTACTATTGATCATAGCGTGATGTTATATAGCCAAAAGCCTCGATAAACTGGCTATCCAACACAAATATTTTTTGTTTCATTAGAACCAGTAGTTCTTGAGACATCGCGTTCAAACAAACAAACTCTTCGGCTTTATAATATACTAGCTGCCCGCGCAACTTTTTTTATTTATTGCATCTTCAGAATGTCAACATTTATTGGTATTAAAACCTGATGATGATTATTCTACTAAATAAATAATTACTAACAATACATTCAAAATACGAAAATACTTTAGCCCCTACCTATTATAAGCATAGACTATAATACAGTAGAATACATTTAAATAAGATGATGACAATAGACTTATATTTAGTAGGTACATAAGTTTCGGTAATACTAAGAGGATTTCCGCTAGTGTTTTATGATATCCTCGGTATATAATCGTTTGACCCAAGTCAGCTAGTTAGGACTGGGGAAGTATGTAAGCAATAAACAGAAGTTACGTTTGTGTGTAAGAGATAATCTCTGAAGCTAATACGCGGATTCGTATTTTGAGAGGTCTTTGAGCTCGAAGTTTGGCAAAGAATATTGTGCGATTTTTATGGCGATAACCAAATTAAAGCGAACCCGCATGGAACAGCTAGACTAACATAAAGAATGAAATGTTTTCCGGCGTAATTGTTACTAGTCTAGAATGAAATCGTTACACCGAAAAAAAATCTCCTGTGTAGTTAGTTATATAATATTGTTTAATAAAATTTCATACATCGATTTAAATAAATATTTTGAATAAGTATTTCAGTGTTTTATCATTTTACGCGGCCCTGGCATAAATGTTACCAATCGAACATCAGAAATATATTAATTTTAACCAGAACTGCTTAAATTGAAATATTTGTTTTGCAACCATACGTCACTGAAACAAAAATATAAACGTACCTATAGGCCGACCGCTTAACTCGTATATCGCCTGCGCGGTGGAAGGGAGCGCGGGGTGATGTTAACGGGTGGGTGAGCGGTGTGCGCGGGACAGAGAACTGACGATATACGAGTTAAGCGGTCGGCCTATACCTACTAAACTAATTTGAATCACCATCTGTTACATCTCACGAAATATTTATGTTAATCAAAAAGTTTCCAGACTAAAGTCAAATCAGGATGAACAATACGAGTACCTTTATCAGATTCTGCAACTAAAGGGATAAACGGGCAACTGATAACTTCACTACTATCGCAGAAGACAACGTAGTAGAAGCACCATGTAAGCCAGTAAGGCCGTTTTCAAACGTCCGGGAGCAGTTTTTATGTCTTTCGAACATTTATCGCCGGTCTGGTGTCCAGTTCGTGTGAACACACTCATTGTATGGCATACAACACTGCACAGACCTGCAAAAACACCAATTTGGCGTCCAGTGAAAAAACCAGTCGTCTAAATTGCTAATACTACTTCAAAAATAAAACCGGGCAAGAGCATGTCGGACCATGCTCAGTGTAGGGTTCCGCAGCTTTGAACAATTGCATCAGCAGATCGTATGTTCGTGGCAGTTACGCCCTTTGGTTGAGAAACGCAGTTTTTTTTTACTTTAACACAATGATGGTATATCCGATCTTATCCGAAATAGCACTATCTTCGTGATTTTTTCCATATTTTTTGGTTACACGGTTGAAAAGTTAAGGGGGGCACGATATAAGAAACTTTTGGAGTGATTATTTCCAAAAACATTTACTCAATCGAAAAAGTATTTTAGAAACCTTAAAATGTTTTTGAAAGACCTGTCGAATGATGTGCCACAAGTTGATATTTGCTGAAAAAAAAAAATGTTCAGCTTCTGTTACATGGAGTGCCCCCCCCCTAAAAATATTTAATATTATTATTTAGCTATCAAACTAAGTAGCGGCTACTACAAGACACCTTTTCATCTAATTTCATCAAGATTCATTGAGTAAAATGCCTATGACATACGGACGGACAGATAGACAGACAGACCGACAGACGGACATGACGAAACTATATGGGTTACGTTTTTGCCATTTTGGCTACGGAACCCTAAAAAGAGTAAATCTAATCAGCACGACATAAAATCGTTCAAAGGGCATAGTCTGGAGACTTATCATACGGACTTCAAACCTAGTACAGACTCCAGCTCTCACGAAGGTTTTAAATTTCAGCTTAGAGAGAAATAAAATATATTTGAAAAGAAAACCGACATGACTAACGGGACCAGAGTAAGAGCGCAGCGAATAAGCGCAGAGAAGTATTTGCGTAGTGCTTCTTTTCAAAATAAATCATGTCGTCTTAGCCGCAAGTTCGTTGTCTGTATAAGCTTTTTTGGTTCATTCAATAGAGAATAATGTGTTCACGCTTAATTCATAACGGATTATTAACTTAAAAAAAATAATTTGTTTAAAAAGCAGATCAAAAGAAGAGTAAACATTCGCTAGTTAAATGCTGTTTCTAATACCTATTATGAATAAGGAAGTTATTGTTTTATTTCCATTCTTAGGCTAAAGTCCATTAAAGCGGAGAAATATTAACTAATAGGATTTCATAAAATCACCGCACCGCTTTAGTGAACAGATCCTGTTGGTTATTATTTCTCCGTTTCTACGCTCCGCAAATTCACTCCGCTTCCTCCTCCGCATTTCCTTCCAGCAATATCGGTGGACCACTCCTCTGTGTCGAAAGTTTTGTTTTACACAAAGAATAGTTATAACCTTCAAGCTAAAAACTCAATAAAAAACCTTTATAATATTTCGTGTAAGTTTCTTCCAGGGCGTTGTGAAATTCCCTAGGAATATATCGTTTTAACATGAAAATTAAACTATCTTGGATGTATACAGATTATACGTGAATGTTGCAGCTGCTATTTTCTCCTGAGAGCTCATTTATGGAGACGCGTGGCGCCGCGCGTGGCGTTGGGCGGCGCGGCCCACACTGTATTCAAACATAATGTCATTGTATGAATGCGTTCACGGAATAGCGATTTTACACGCGTTTTTTGCGGCGGAGCGGAGAGGTTTATAGCGATAGCGACAATTCTCGATGAAACGATGTCCGTGTTGAAACCTTCTGCCAAACTTATTTGGAAATCACACAACCTAGACTCAACTTCTCTTTAAAGAAAATTCTATGTTTAAAAGTGAAATATATACCTAGTCTAGCCATAAATATTGTTACGAAGAAAAAACATTTTTTTTTATTGCAAATAATATTTATTACTTTTACAGTGTGTTAGTTTAATACATAAATAAAAAACAATTCAAAATATAAAAAGCTTATTCGAAGTGGTCTCCATTGGCTGCAACACAGTCCTTTAAACGTTGAGGCCAGTTATCAATAGAAGCACGCACTCTTTCCATGGGAAAATTCTTCACTGCCAATCGTATGGATTGTTTTAGGGACTCCAAATTATCATGGCGTTTAGAGCAAGCCATACTCTCTAAAACTGACCATAAATCATAATCCAGCGGATTAAGATCGGGACTAGACGACGGCCAGTCTTCAGCTCTGATGAAGTCCGAAACGTTCACTTCCAACCAAGACTGCGTGGACCGAGCTTTATGACCCGGCGCTGAGTCTTGTTGGAAGGACCATACTTGGTTATTGAACATGGTGTTGTTAAGGGGTTTAACTACCTTCTCAAGAATGGTATCTTGATACACTTGTGCCGATGTTTTGATACCTTTTTCACAAAAATATGGCTCAGTCACTCCTTCATAGCTAACACCCCACCAAACCATCACTGAAGTCGGATAATGCCCACGTTGCACTCTGTCGACTAATTGGGAAGCTTCCTTAGAGCTTTGAGCATAAATACGGTCATTTTGTTTGTTAAAATGTTGCTCAACTGTAAAGATTTTCTCATCCGTAAACAAAATTTTTCTGTGACCTCCCTTTGCGTACCGCTTCAGTAGTTGCTTCGATTTTACCACCCTATTCTTTTTTAAATTATCAGTTAAAAAATGATCAGTGCGTCTCTTATAGGCTGCAAGTCCTAAGTCATCTTTTAAAATGCGTGACATGGTTCTGGGTGCTATCTTCATCTCCCGAGATAAAATCTTTTGCTTTCGGACAGGATTTCTTCGAATTCTTTCCCTTACTGCTTTGACCACCATTTTCGTACGAACACTACGTGGACGGCCAGATCTTTTTCTGTCACAAACAGAGAAGGTCTCATTGTACCTATTAATAGCCCGGTACACAAACATTTGACTAATACCAAGCGTATGGAGAGTTTTAAAAATTACATTCGGCTCCATACCAACTTTGTGTAATGCAATCACAGCGATTCGGTTTTCTTTATCACCCCACTCCATTTTAATATAGCAAAATATTGTACAATGTATTGGCGCCAAAATTAGAAAATACAATGAACAATCGTATAAAAATGACAGATTCCAAATTCAAATGTAATATCTTTCTTATTTTTAATTGTAACAGTATTTATGGCCAGACTAGGTATAAAAAGTGAATTATTAGTACCCTGCGTGAACCACAGCGTGATTTGCTATACGCTTGAGGATTCGCCGCGGTTGCAGCTGCGGGCACCGCCATACTTCCCGCAACGCGTCTCTTTAAACAACGTCATACATTATATTGTCATATGTTAATGTTAACGCGTGCGATGATAAGTGTCGCTTCACGCGCCGCTTCTGCGTGAACAGAAAAAAACGTCCAACGCGACGGTAGACGCCACGCCACACGCGACGTGCAACGCCCCGCGTCTCCGCAAACAAGGCCTTAGTGTAGTAGTGTGTCTCCGTAACATTACGTAACGACTCTGCGATATCATGTAAGAAGCTCTAAATATTAGTAGAATTCTTTAGTTATTTTTTTATGTTTCAGTTGATGATTATTTGTAGAATTGTATCTATTAATGATACTTTGGAATAATGCAATAATAGGTAGGTGCATTGTTTGTATTTTTAAAGATAGTTGATAGACATCGATGGCAAAAAATATTATTTATATACATATCAACCCATATGATGGCCCACTGCTGGGCACGGGTCTCCCCAGTAGAACCTACTAGTATGTAGATCCTGGGGGCAATTGCCATAATCACCACGCTTGGCGAGCGGGTTGGTGATCGCAGTAAGGTTTTAAGTACGCAGAGGACGCTGCTGCCCGTCCTCCGGTGTGAAATCCCTTAGTCGCCTTGACGACACCCACGGGAAGAGATGGGGTGGTACTATTCTTAAGCCGGCACCACACGGCAATATTGCCGTGTATAACATAATATAATATTATTTATATAATTGATGAGAATTGGTGCTATTATGATTTTGAATTTAGCCATTCATGCTTATTTAGAAAATAATAAACGTATTCCTTCATCTATACTAATACTAGCTGACCCGGGCAACTTCGTATGCGTCAATTTTCCCCGTTTTTGAAACATTTCTCATTGCTGCTCCGCTCCTATTAGTTTGAACGCGGTAATCTCAAGAACAACTAATCCGAATTGTTTTTTTTTCTGTTGGGTAGCACATTTATCGAGGAAGGCTAAAAGGCTATAAAACATTACACTACGACCAATAGGGGCGGAGCAGCAGTGAAAAATGTTGTAAAAAACGGGGAAAATTGACGCATACGAAGTAGTGCGGGTCAGCTAGTAAGTCTATAAAAAATATTGAACAGTTGACGTATGCCTGCATAAATTACAATGGCTACTAAATGAAAATCATCTCTTAATGTATACTATCAGCAAACTAGCCATACTAGTTGTATTAATATCGTTTCGTCGTACCTACTATTCACCACATAGGCCAAACTAATTGGAATGAGCATTGCGTACATTTGGCGAATTATTAATCTATTACCTTGGAACGCCGACCTATGAGCAGGGTGACCAGGCCTTTTATTGACACTAAAACGGGTCTCATTTGAATTAGTAACAGGCCCAAACTCAAAAGATCATAGCCTTTTGAGTCTAGGATTCTTACAAATGTGAGAATACAAATATTCAACCTTCGGCAAGATTTCTGTTTTTTTTTCTTTATCTTTACCTTACCTTTTTTCCTTTAGGGTATAGTATATACCTCCCAGGTACCTACTGGTAGTGTAGTGAATTTCATAATCATTTAAAACAAGCAATTAGACGAATGAAATAGTATATAATAGAGTAAAACCAGGATAGTGGCCTTACTCGGACTATTTCCCGAGTTTTAAATGCATTGCGCTAAGTATATTGGTGATGTAAGAGATTTACATTCGCAAGGCTTCTTTCTAAAAAGAAATCATTGTAAAGCGCCTATCTCTGTAAAGGGCAAGTCGACGGTCCCTACGTAATTCATCGAAACTCAAAGATCGCGTTTTTTTTTTATTCGTTATATAGTTTTCTTTTATACTTATTTATTCATACCATTGAAGAAAAAAACTAAAATCGTCCTATAAAGCAGAAAATATAATCGTAAATCCTCGAATGTAACTAAACTTTCCGAAGTAGACAGTCGAAAATTGTGATTCGATGAAATACGCGGGAGTGAGCGACGTGCGAGCGAGACGAAACTATACTTACGAGTATTTACGCCACACGCGCGACAGTTAGCGGCAGTTAGCGGTCGACCGGCCTTGGGGTGTCCTTGCGCGAGAGTTTCTGTTTCAATTATTAAAAACAATGAATAAATACAAATTTAGATCCTCTAGGTGTAACAAAATTTTTCATTTAATAAATTTGGAGAGTGACGCTCAGCGAGTAATTCATGATGAAACACCTAAACCCGGTAAGTTAGTCAAGTAATACTATTTATAATTAGTTTTATACGTTTCTAAGGAAGATTGTGATTTACTTATTACTTTTTATTGATAGAATTATAGATATATGGATAAAATTCTGAATTCCAATGCAAATACATAGTAAAACATGGAATTTGACAGTTTCGATGTTATATGTCGTAATTAAGTAGTGACCTTTTGTCGAAACTGGCAGTTTCATTTATTTACTTCGGTATTTGAGTAGATAAATATAACGAAACTGCTACTTTCATTTATTTACTGCGTTTTTTTATTTTAGCAAGAAAATTAAACTACTGTTTTCATTGAATTGCGAATATTTGAAGTTCAATATTAATGCGAAATTGACAGTTTCAATGTTAAACTATTTATTCTCACATTTTCCATACAATTTGCCAAAATAATTATGTAGGTAAGTACTATTCTGCCATTACCAACTGTTTTTTTTTTGTTTAGATTCACCTCTGCCTGTGTCTTGTCAATTTGGCGAAGGAGAATGGAACGTATTAGAGGGAATGATTGATGAAGCACTTTCATCGGACAAAAACTGGCCCTCAGAAAACTTTTCAATATTGGAGAAAACAATACCCGAATCACCCACTCCAATCGACAGTGATATGGATTTGGTTATTTTAGGTAGCTCTGAGCACACGAACTTACCATCACCACGACAGCATTTCGATGATAGTCCAACTGAATTCTCCTTCCAAAACATCTCAAGATCCTCACCTGCATCGCCGCGTATAGTAACACCGCTGCTGATAGAACTGGAACATCAAAACCCACTTACCGAACCCACTAGTGTTGCCTCTCTGATAACAGTTTCGGATTGTGAGTCACCTAGCACGAGTACTACAGCAAAAAATGCAATAAAGAAAAGAACATTCAAAGAAAACCCTGGGAAAAATAGAAAAAGATGTGTTGAGAAATGGATAGACAGTAAAAGGAAACGCCTATTGAATTCTGGTCAGGAGTACATAACAAAAAAGGGGAACAGTTAAAAAAGGGAAAAAATTGAAGCAGGTAGGCCCTACATGTAAATTAAAATGCTATTGACAAAGGTACAAAGGAATTTCTATTTTGGTCGGATAACTGCTCAGGACAAAATAGAAATAGAGTAGTCTATTCTATGTATATTTATTTATCAAAAGTATATAATGTTGATATAACTCACCGTTTCTTAGAAAAGGGTCACACCCAAAATGAGGGTGATAGCGTTCATGCTCTCATTGAGAAAGAGTCAAAGAGGAAGTTGATTTATACGCCCGACCAGTGGTATTCATTAGTGCGATGGGCCAAAACCACTGGTAGACCATATAATGTCATTGAATTAACTCAAGAAGATATTTTTGATTTTAAACCTTTTCTAGACAATAGAAATTGGAAGAAGGATACTAACAACTGTGAGGAAAAATGGAACAAAATTAAGGAAATCAGAATAGACAAGAATGTTCCTAACTGCCTTTTCTTTAAATATGATTTAAAGGGTGATCAACATTGTTTAAACTTCGTTGTTACGAGAAGACGTGGGAGGAAAATTAACAATGATGAATTAAAAGTGCCGGCTTTTGCCGTGTGGTGCCGGCTTAAGAATAGTACCACCCCATCTCTTCCCGTGGGTGTCGTTAAGGCGACTAAGGGATTTCACACCGGAGGACGGGCAGCAGCGTCCTCTGCGTACTTAAAGCCTTACTGCGATCACCAACCCGCTCGCCAAGCGTGGTGATTATGGCAATTACCCCCAGGATCTACATACTAGTAGGTTCTACTGGGGAGACCCGTGCCCAGCAGTGGGCCATCATATGGGTTGATATGTATGTATGTATGTATGTATGTAATTAAAAGTGGCTTATGCTAATACTCTTAGTATTACCGAAGCGAAATACAAAGATCTCGTTTCTTTATGTGATACATTGGTGATACCAAAGGAGTATCATAGATTTTATAAAAACATTAAGCATGACAAAAAGACAGACGAAGATGAGTCAGATTAAAAGCATTATAGTAGATAGGTATTGTTCAATTGGAAGAGTTATTTTTACTACTATTTTGATCTCAGATATTGTATTCGTAGGATCATTATTGCTTAACAGTTGTTAAAAGTTTTATTTTTTAGAAGATTCAAATTCAAATTCTTTATTGTACACAGAAAAAAAAAATATACAAACAATAAATACAAAATAAAAGTAAATATGTACAAAGGCGAGCTTAACTCAAAATTGAGTTTTCTACCAGCAAACCTTTGAGCTCTAGATAGTAGAAAGATAAACTTATAAAAGTAGTCGGAAGTGTAACAATAAAAGAAAAAAAAAAAGAAAAAATAGAAATTAAACCATATGTATAAATAAACAGTAAGTACATACTTACATACATAAACGTATGTTATTTCAAAATCATATAATATACCTAAATAAATACATATAATATATATATACATACCAGATAATACATACACTTACATATTAATATTACATAAATAAAATATTATAATACATACTTAATTAGATAGAGTGAAAATATTCTTTTGTCCTTTTTTTAAAAACGTTAAGAGAGAGGCTGTCACGTAAAGGGTGAGGAAGAGAATTCCAAAGCCTCACCGCTTTTATGGTGAAAGAGCTATCGTAACAGCTGGAGCTGTGAGCGGGAGTACTCAATAGAAGAGAGGAGGCGGAACGACAGGGTTTACCCCTGGGAACAAGAAAATCGAAGCGTTCACGTAGGTAGGAAGGAGAGTTAGGATTGTGAAGAATAGTATAGAGAAGAGAAAGAAGATGTTATTTTTATACGTTATTTTTTTCCATTTTGTTATCATATTGATAAAAGAGAGAACGGAAGAATATAGGTAAGATTAAGTAAAAAGATTTTTGTTTTTTTATGTTTTTATCTAACTTAGTTCAACTCAAAGAGTTTTAGTATTTTTCTACTAGAAGTTTTTTATGTTGGTTTATTAAAATTTGTAGTCTTTTTACTATTTTTTCTATTAGAACCTGATTAAAATGTATGTTTCGTAATTACTATGTTCATGAGTACTTATTACAATTACAAGGAGAAAAAAGAATTATAAGACTTTATGGAAATGTGATTATAACTAATTTAAGGAGAAAAAGGAATAAGACTTAATTAGAAAGAAATAACAAGGAGGAGAAAGACTAAGATTTAATTGAAATGTGATTCTATGTGATTATTAGTGCCATAATATTGCATTTATTATGCAAACAAACACCAAAAACGTGTGATTTTTAATAAAGTTAGTCAAATTACATTCGGATTTTTCATTAAATATTACCTAATTATTTGTTTATTTATTTTTACATGCCACCTACAGATTTTCATTTATATCGAAACAGGTGTATGCAATTCTGTTTGACGACGTAACTCATTGAAACTACCAGTTACGTTAAATACCTTTACAATATTTGTCACGTAAATGATCGAAAGTGCAAGTTTCGATACATTTATGCTTATGCATTTCCCAGTAAATAATCGAAAGTGCCAGTTTCGATAAATAAAGTGAGTTCAGTTCCGCGGTATACTATCGTAGCTCAATTCACTCTAAAACTGTTCATAATTATTATTTTTTGCTGCTATGTAATAGTTTGTAATCCTAATTTAACCGTGAATCCAAAATTTTAAAAAGATCTAGCCATAAATGACAAAATTATGCAAAAAATAAACTTTAAATCGCTCTCCTGAAAAGTACCATTTTTAACTTTCGATGTTTTACGTAGGGACCGTCGAAGTATCCTTTGAACCAATTTTCTCTTTAGGCTAGCATCCCCTACAGTACGCAACTAGGGGATAGTTGCATACTGTTTGAAAGGTCAATCAAAACAATTTACTCAAAACCAATATTAATTTTGTTTACAAAAAAAAACTTACATAAAAATAAAAACCGATTTAATAAAATAATTTTGAAGTTGGTGCCCGGAAATGTAGTTTTATGTTTTAGGCACCAACTTCAAAATGCTTAATTATTCTTTGTTGTTGTGCCTATATTATTTTCTGCCTTTAGTTAGCATAAATTTATTTTTGAAGACGATTTTTATTTTTTTGGTATAAAAGTTTTTTCTCCTAATCCACACTGCTTATTTTGCCTTTTGCAATACAAGGCCGTTGGTTTTTGAGGAGTTCACCTGATACTAGACTGTCAGTTCCATTACATGATTTGATGGAGGGGAATTATCATGTATTGAACACGGTACACACTCAGGCCGCAACCCGAAATATTTATTATTGAATAGTACCGCTGGTCATATGTGGTCTTCATCATCAGTTCCATTTCAATCAATTATGCTTTTTACGAGTAAATGCACGAATTCCAACAAAATATACACAAATTACTATAGGTCTGCCTGTAACATTTGAAGAGTTCCCTCGATTTCAAAAAGATATTAAAATATTATCAGAAACAAATTTTGGTGACAATGGGACCAACCTGTAAGTATAACCCTTTCAAACAAAAAAAAGTATTTATTTATTTAATTTATCCAACTTATACTAATAGATAATCTAACCATATAAGTTTTAAAATAAGTACATATTATTTAGTATAAATTTATGAAATTATATAATAAATATAATTAGGATTTTTTTTATGTTTTAACTTTATAAGATACATACATTTATTCTACTCTAATGGTAGTAGGAGTGGCAATAGTCTCCAAGTACTGACAAGCTGTAGTCAGAAATCTTGGTTCCGTATAATTAAATATATCGACTGTTTCATCACTCAATAGAAGATTGTTGATGTGAGTGAGAGCAAGGTAAAGTGGACTGGTTGAGAGGGTGATAGTAGAATTAGGTACCGAGTCTGCCTGATGGGTGGTGGAACGTTAAGTGAGATATATTGTAGCAGTGGGGGATTAGTTAGGAAATAACTTTTCAAATCAGTCCAGCCGTCTGCGAGTAATCAGGTAACAACAATTAAAAATAAATACAGTCGAATTGAGAACCTCCTCCTATTTGAAGTCGGTTCAAAAGAGAGTAATAGTAAAGATCAAAGACCTGTGTTTTGATATACATATAGTATTAGTAAGTACAGATATTAATAATAGTAGAGGTTTTTTTAAAGATGGCCAACTATCCGGGTTTTACGATACATAACATAATGGTATTTATTTTAATTTTAAAATGTATTTAACCCAACTAAGAGCGTGGCAAATGGTAACCCTATCCGTAGCTAACTAAGCACCAGACGGCTGGCGGGAACATATAGGTACATTCATATTGCTATGGAGATTTCAAATGGTTGATGTTTAGGGAGAATTCTCAACCTTGTGTTATAAGAAGTGGCTCTCGCTTTATTAATATATATGTAATCCTATTATTTGAGGTGCCTTTATTATCTTAACATGACGTATATATATATAGTAATAAATAACTTTCTATTAAAATTGTAAAGTCTTCCTTTCTGTGGAATCGTTTAAAATTATTTCCACATATACCATTCTACAACGACGCTGTTTATATAAATTCAGTAATAAGATGAAATAGTTTAGATATACTGTTGTTGTACTCGTGTTAACAATTTAGTTCATTAAATATCGACACTTTAAATTTTAATAATATCTACGGGTTATATATTATGTGAATTTAAACGATAGGGAAGCTACTTGTGGTTTACAAGTGTTTTATATAAAAGATGGGAAAAAATATAAAAATAAAAATATAAAAATTAAAATATATATATTACGGGTCTTAATCGCGTGAATAATTTAAGGTAAAATACTCTTATAATCTCTAATAGTCTTCCCGTGACCACGGCCGTTGCAATACGGTCGAAACGTCGGGCAATAAACAAGGTATTTTACCTTAAATTATTCACGCGATTAAGACCCGTAATATATATATTTTAATAATGTGTACAAATCGCGAAAGTTTATCAACATTTATAAAAATTAAATTTGGTACCTGATAGCTTGAGTCCCAGGAAAGGATATAGGATAGTTTTAATCGCAATAACCGACATTCACGCAGGCTGATAGTGTTATAATCTAAATTTAGTTGTTTGCTCCTTGTTACTTTATTATGCTTGGGTGAATTTTGTTGTCATTTTGTTTTAATTGTCACATTGATTAAGAGTATGACTTGATTTTTGTAAGTAGATGAATAAATGCAGTTCTTTTCTTTTTTCTGATATCAGAATTAATATTTTATATTTAACCATTCGTTACCAGTACTTTGGCCAATATTTAAGCACATATAGTTTTTATCCTATGCTCCTACTATTGTACCCACTAAGGCCGATTTAATACCTTTATATTACACACAGGTGTTGTTTTGCATCCTTAGTGAATAAAGTATTTTGAAATAATACATTTGATTTTTGGTAAACATCGAGTTTTGTAGGTTTGAAGACGTCCTTTACGCTTTAATAAATAAAATTCAACACGCCCTCTTCACACATTAACATAAATAAAAAACCTGGCAGTTGTATTTAAATACCGCATAACATCTGTGGCATGTCATAATTGCATGAATTTATGCTTTGTTTTTTGCAAAGGACAGCGCTTGATCTGCATTGCTAATGTTCGGTTTATCATATTTTAGACCATACCCGGCAGATGGCGCCATTGTCTCTACAAGTGTTCTCTGTTATTTATATAAATTTATATTAAATGGTAATTGGACAATTTCCTTGACGGCTTAGGGATAGATGCTCTCGGATTTTTTAAGTGGAATGTTTTAACTTGAGTCAATTCGACACTGTTTATGTAAATAGCATTTTTATTTTTAATGAATCACTGTTTATGAGTACAATTGACATTTAATAATAAATTTATGGCCTTAAAGACGGCTCATAATACTATCGCTGCTGAACCTGCGTATTTTTATTAAAATATAATTTGTATTCTTTGTACAAGAGAATTGTATTCATAAGTAACTTTTATTTTGGGGTTTTTTCCTATTAGGACATGTCAACTAGTACAAAAGTAGACAAGTAACTAATACCTACATGAAAATTGTTGAACAAGAAGCTTATAAGCATATGTTCAAGTATGCCTAAAATATATGGTTCTACCAGTGCAACTACGAGGCTTTTATACTGCTTCACCGACTATATGTAGCAATGTAAAGTTATCGTTTCATAGCTTTCATTTTAGTGGAGTTATCTAACAAGAGGTATATTTCAACTAGATACAACCAGTAGTGTGGCGATTAACATGCTAGCTCGGATTATTTTACTGCTTCCACTACGTTCATGCAAAGCTGCAGTCTAACCCTCCGATGGGACTAATATACATGCTGTACAAGATACTTCCAAAGTAAGATAATGTTATTTTACATTGCATTTTTTCATAAATTCTATCGAAAATCGTGTGTTTTGTAAAAGGTTTACAGGACACGTGAGGATTAGGGGGTCATGATCTTCACTACTTGCCTAAGCTTTAGATTAGCCCACAAATAAAATTTACCTTCATAGAGAAGGGCCTACGAGAATATAAGCGTTGTACTCAATACTACAACAATAGCCGACGTAGGTATCTATTTTTTTGCGGTGCTCTAGTATTTATTTTAAATTTATTTGCTAATATATTTTTCATGTATACTTGGGATGCAAAACAACACTTGTGATACGTCGGGATTCTACATGTACATGTAATGCCAAGTTCGCAAACAATAGGTAAAGCCGGAGAAAAGAAGTGGCAATAAAAACTTTCAGCCATTCTTTTCAAATTGCCAATTTTACAATGTTTATAAACTTGATATGGGGGTAAGGTGCTGCCACTAATATACTTTACACCATAAATAGGACAGATGCAGATTATACTATTAAAAAGTTGGAACATGAGATAAACTAAAATCAGCCTTAGTGGGTACCACGAATGATTAAATATAAAATATTATTTCTGATATCCAAAGAAATAAAATAATGGCCTCGTATAGGTAGTACAAATAAACTATTTTCTAAGTTATTTATCTCTCATAATATAATCGTACTATTTAGGTAAATGGTAAAGAGAAATCGGTTAGGTACACACCTACATTATATCTACATGTTTATGAAACTGCTAAGTTATTAAGGTTAATTAAATGAATAATGCGCTGCTAGATTGTAATTTCTATAAATACTTTGAATCCAATATCCCTATTAAGGTTAATACGTAATTTCTACTGACGTAACATAATAATAAGCGACTTGATATGTCTGTACTATTAGCTTGTATTGTGAAGTTTTAATTTATCTGATACTAGTTGACCCATGCAACGTTCACGTAAAGTTTCTCCGTTTTTGCCACATTTTTTATTGCTGCTCCGCTCCTATTAGTCATAGCGGGATGTTATACAGCCTTTAGCCTTCCTCGATAAATGGGCTATTTAACAGTTAAATATTTTTTCGATTCGGACTAGTAGCTCCTAAAATTATCGCGTTCAAATAAACTCTTCAGCCTTATAATATATATGTATAGATTTAAATACATAATCCCCAAGTTCTTAAAACCAAATAAAATATGTATATATTTATCCATGTCGACAAGTAGTAGATACAACTCACAGCAAGTTGCTTCATTCAGGATTGACGCACAAAATAAAGAGAGTAAAAGACTGGGCGCTCACTCGGCAGTCTGTCTGCAACAGCCAATTGAACGGATGAAGGTGTAAGAAGCGCGCGCCCTAGGCAACCACGAAATACTGGTTGCTGAAGCCAAAAAAACAGCGGGTCCGACTGCAGGGCAGCCAGTTGGCTGCTCGCAGATAGAGCGAGTAGGGGCTTGTTATATCGAATGTATGTGCCTGCCACCCGGGTGCGTACACTTGTCGTAGCAGCAAGACGTATTTTTCTGCTCGATACAAGGTTATACTGAAGACTGGTAGTCAACATTATAAATTTGTTCATGAAGAAATGAACAGAACAAGTTTGAATTTATTTGATACTATGCAAATCATGGTATTCACCATGATTTGAATAGTATCAAATCATCGAAAGCTTAGAAAGAGAAGGTGGGTCTTTTTCTAAGCGACATGACACGATAAACATATTTTGAGTTTGGTCTCCAGTCTTCACTATAAGCTTCTTAGTTTGGAATCTTACAAAATTTCACGACTGGCTGTCAATTGGCTGCTAAAATATTTCAATTACCGCAGCCTGGCTGCCTAGTGCACGCTTAGCCTAAAAGGAACAGTCAAGTATGTACTGCGACTTTTATACCTACACTCAAACGCGCGCACAAAACGTGCATCCGTAGTACTGTCTCTGGTCCGTCTTGTTCCGATTCTACGACGCACGCACACATAGATATCGATATATGTGCATCAAGACCGTTTTGTATGAAAGCTTTAGTTCTTAACGGTATTCTGTGGTTGAAGTAAGTGGTTACGTAAACTGATGTGAAACACCTTAATATGTTTCTGGTCTGTAAAAAAGCTGACAGAAGTGATGTGCACAGTGTGTGATAATCAAGTAAATGACGAGAATAATGTGCTACTCAATACCATATTAAAGTAACTGAATCGCAAACTGTGAAATATTGAATAGATCCGCTCATCATTTGTGGTCTTCATCATCAGTTAAACTTCACCAATTGGTGCTTTTTAAGAGTAAATGCACGAGTCACTATGAAATATACCTAAATCACTGTAGGTTTGCCTTTAATATTTTAAGAGTTTCCTCGATTTCTTCAAGATCCCATCATCAGATCGTGATCTGATGACAATGGGACCAACTTGGAAGTATACCCTTTCAAACACAAAAAAATTTTTTAAATCGGTTCAGCCGTCTTTGCGTAATCGATGAACAAACATACAAAAAAAAATACAGTCGAATTGAGAACCTCCTCCTTTTTGAAGTTGGTTGAAAAGAAACTGGACGAGCGTGATAACAGCTACCACAGAGCTCAAGATATAATTTATCAAAAATATTAACGCCCTTAGAATAGCCGGTGTCTCCAAGCTACAGCAACTGAGTGAAAATGACTAACAAACAATCAGAAACTACCCCGAACCTTAACCAATTACAATTCTCCTCGATTTGAGCAAACCCTCAGAAAGCTCCTTTTGATATAGCTTGATATCAATTATATCCCATAAACTCCATTCAATCTTAACCACAGTGAGGTTACAATGCTACACGTTGTGGCCAGGATACCCAATTCTATACAACCGACGGCCAAGTAGCTTGTGGTTTCTATCCAATAATAACATTTTGTCTAGCCTGCACTTCTGTTATTGAATTTATGCTTGCAAATTCAGTTGTAAAATTGACTTTAGAGAGCGATTGCCACGATGGCACAGAGGGAGTGTGTACGACTACTGTACGAGACGTTAAGGTTTTGAATTTGGAAACTTTGTGTCCGTAGCCAAACCGGGGCCAGAAGCGAACTACCTATCTGGACTATGTTACTAGACCTCAAATTTCTCTATCCCTTGATGCTCGCGAGTTTGGGCCCTGGGTCTGGACTTCAAATTTTTCTATCTTTCAAAAATGCAATTATTGTATTTGTAAAGTTATTGGCAAGAAATGCCTATAAAAATTACTTAAATTGTCTCCGTTTTTTGTATATTTCTAAAATCACCCGCAACACCGTGCTTGTAGCCTAGTAAGGGAGCTGGTTTTTCACAAAATGAAATGACTAACTAGGTACTCCTTGAAACATAGTTATTTATATCTCTATTATCATAACACATTTTATTAGGTAAAGTAGTCATTTTGTTTCACAGTGTCTTTTTTCATTACGATATTATACCTACTGTGAAGTTGCTCACCTATTAAAATTGAAAGCGCTCCAAACAATAAGATAAATCTATCAATACGTTGCAAAACAGATGCGTTCCTTAATAAGCCTCGGTAAACGAAATGACCTCAGCTTACAATCTTAATTGGCTTAATTTATCGTGCAAGGTGAAGCCAAATGGTCCGTAATGGACGTAAAGGGTTCAAGATCTGATCTTAATTGTGTGGCCGATATAAATGTTTGAAATCAACGACTTGTTTTGTGGCTTACGCTCTTGCAGTAATGTCTTGTGCTTGAAATATATCTTTGCATCATTTGATAAAATTTACATTCTCCCTCTGTGGCGCGGTGTGAGTGTATCCGACTGCTACGGAAGAGGTCGTGGGTTCGATCCCCACCGAGAGTAAAACTTTGTGTGATGAGCACGATGGTTTATTCTGTGTCTGGGTGTTATTTATCTATAATATGTAAGTATTTAGAAATATATAAGTATGTTTATCAGTTGTCTGGTTTCCATAGTACAAGCTCAGCTTAGTTTGGGATCAGATAGCATTGTGTGAGTTGTCCCAAAAATATTATATCCCTTGGTGACTTTGAATATATTGATTAAATCGTTATCATAAACTGCATGAAAACATTTGATTGACATGTACTTTATAGGAAAATGGTAACGTTTTTCGTACTATAAAGATATATATATGTGATTAATTGATTATGGTCACAATCCATTGAGTATCTTCATACACTTATTTTTAAATTGTTGACTTTGATTTGGCAACTGCGAACACTAATAAATGGAGTATTCTGGGTATCAAATTGATATACCAGATATCAATTTGATACCCAGAATACTCTGTTCCATTGCTCTTCGGCATACTTTGAGCGTGGACCTTTGCTGAATTGTCAGGGTAACATTTTTATGAACCATAAGTTGAATATTTTAAGTATTTTAAGAGAAAGAGGACGATCACCCTTCATGAGAAAAATATAATATTAATAATCCTCTTGGAAAGTCCATGAGAGATTCATGGACTTTCCAAGAGGATTATTAATATTATATTTTAAGCATAAATCACAACTTAATTGAACCAGCAAAAATCTCTTTAAACGTTTAGAATATGTACATATTGATATAATGTTTTAGAAAGTTTTCCCTTTGTTGTACTTGAGTCAAAATTTGTATTTAGCTTGAATTTGTTATTGTTCGGCTGATTTTGAAATTCTTAAATATCTACTAGATAAGTTTGTTAATTTCGAGGAAATCACGAACGCTAAAGACTCATTTGGCAATATTTTATAAAATGGAAATCGAACAATTCAGACAATCAATTATTTTTTTATATGATTTAGGGTATTTTATGGCCATATAATATTAATAATATATAAGTTCTCCATAAATCTGCCTGACCGGCTTACATAATTCCATTAGACAACTCTGTCTCAAAATCTCAATTAATGTATACATTAAAAATGCGAATCTTGCTTATTTTATTTCCTGATCAAAACTTATCATTTTTGTATTCCTGTACAGAATTGTAACATTTATTAATTAATATTGTTTTAATTTTATTTTAAAAAACGTTTATTTCACAAATTTTAATTATTTCTCTAGGTAAATGATTATTGTATGCGTGCACTCATACAAAGAATACTTTTATTCAACAAGGCTGTCTTATTGCCTGGAATAATATTGTTAGGTTATGCTTTCTGCCTCGGTTCTGCTTTTAGTGTTGTGAATGTACAACAATAAAACAGTACAACTTCGAGAATATACATACATGGCAATGTCAAAATCATAGACTTTGGATATACTAGTAGACGAACATTGAGCTCATTTACGTGTGGCGATTTTTGATTTATCAGTGTATGCGTGAGCTAGTGACGAGATGTCTTAAAGTCGAGAAATATCGATAAGCACTGTTACAAAATATGCCTATTATCATTATGTTGTTGAATTATAGTAAAATAATTCACAAATATCACATACGATTGGCTAATACTTAACATTGAAATACCATAAATAAAAAAGCATAAAATCAAAAATATCTAATTAAGTAATGTTTTATGTTTATTTGAGTGGTGACTGTAGGTCCTCCGACTACAATGTTAGGTGTAACCTGTGTTTTGGCAATCAGGACGCCATCGTAATTACATCGCGATAGCAGCCGGCAAACCTTCAGAAACGTTTTTGATTACCTGTGAGCTAGTCTCTTACTTTTGGCTGCCAAACGTATTTGCTTTTATTTTACTTCTATCTTCTGCTTTAATCTGTAATTTGAACCTCATCTTTTTGGCCTAAAGATGACGACGGTGGAGGAGTGATGTCTCGATATACGTACGACGGTGACGTTGCAAACCTCTCATGTTTCAATTGCACTTGTAACTAAAAATGTTGTTAAATTATTACAGTACAGGATCCTTAGAGAACATTTTAAAATGATAGATACTAAGCTGGAATTGTCATGGTAGCTTCGTTTTAACGAGATGTTCAACTTTGTCTGTGTCAATTTTCCCTCGTAATTAATTAAACACTTTACGACCGGTTCTCATACCTACCAAATACACAAAAAAACGAATAGTACTTACTGCTACAAAGTAAAAATTCTATTCATATTTATTTTTCGTATATATTTATCTTCAAAATACCAGGTACATATTGAGAAAGTTTTCTTATCCATTTTTGTTTAACAGTAGGATTTACTGGAAATCTGTAGGTACAACAAATAGGTACTGATATCCTAGTACTACAATTAAAAAAGTAATAGAAGAAAAAAACTGATATCTGCTAGAATTTTATTTTTTCGATAAAATCATCGATATGGATTAGTCAAGTCCTAGTGTAAAATTATATAACAATATTTTCCTAGAAACACTACTTCTAACGAATGAATTGCAATATTATAAGTAAAGTTTAAGATTGAAATAAATGAATTTCGTATTTACCATGGCGGTTTCCATATAAATGTTTTGGACATAAACATAAATGAATCCCTGAATTATTTCGATTGGTAAAACATCACAATCACTAACAGAGCAAGTAACCATGGTTTAAGATGTGATATTTTTGTAAAATAATCACTATTAACTTAAAAAAACACAAATTCTGTTAGAGATCGCAAGTTCCAAGTCGCCTTGCGTGGCAAGACTTGGGAAAACCTGTCATTCAACGTTACGTTAACTGTAACGTTTGCGTTAGTATATCCTAAGTATATGGTCAAAATATTTAGTTTAATGAAGTTTTTCAGTGTTAGTGTTTTCCAACTGTATGTATTTTTTCAAATGACAAAAAGAACGTAAACACTTCTTTTGTGCCCCAAAATGCAAGATCTTTGTCAGTGGAGTTACCCCAGAACACAATATCGTATCTCAAAAGAGGTGTGACATGGCCATGATATGCCGTCAGTGTCTTATAGAGAAATAATTATTTTTATTATTTAACTAACGAACTAAGTAGCGGCTTATACAAAACATCTATATTCCAAATTTCATCCATATACATTGTGTAGTTTTTGAGTTAAACGCCTGTGACATACAGACGGACAGACAGACAGACAGACGAACGGACGGACAGGACAAACGTTCCGTTCCGTTGTTTATTTTTGTCATATCGACAAAATTGATGCCCAACTTTAATTAATCTACTTAAAAGTTAACGTGTAAACAGACAGTTTCCAGTAAATACAGTTTTCGTCGTAGTTGAGAAGTTTAAATGAAAATTTAATTAAATATAATGTAAAATTATTAAAAAAGTAAACTGAATATGTTGTCAAAGGTTTTTAATTAACTTAAAATCCGTGAGTTCATCAACATTTAAAATTCAAAAGGTTTACTAATTTAATTTTTGAAGCAATATTGTTTCACTTAATTTATCAATAAAATCTTTTCGAATAGTTATTTTAGTACCCGACTATGGCATAGTTAAAAGAAAAGGTTAAGTTTTATTACTAGTAAACGTCAAATAAAGCTTAACTAAAAGAAATAAGTAATTAACTAGGCAGTACAACGTCTATTTGAACTTGTTGTTTTGGAGCCTAAATAACTTATGCTTAGTCTCGTCATAAAACTTCGATGTTGCTTCACAATGTTATATTGTTGCTACTTACTCAACGTAGTTTTGTTATTAACGCCTTTATTTTTAACTTTCTGGGTTGCAGGCAGATAGTCCAGTAACATAAAAAATAATCTTTCATCTAACTAATACATTTCAAAACCTAATGTATAATTTAAATAAAATAAATAAAATATTATATTTTATTTATAATATTTGAATAAAATAAAATATTCCCCTATTGCCCCGGCTTCGCACGGGTGCCATGGCGTAGTATTATATCTTGAGTTACTTTATTGTAGTTTTCGTAGGGATCTCAAATTTTTGACAATAAAATATAGCCTATGTTACTTCCCGATAATGTAGCTTTCTAATTGTGAAAGATTTTTTTTAAATCGGTTTATTAGTTTTGGAGCCTATTCAATGCAAACAAACAATCAAATCTTTCCTCTGTATAGATGTGTTTAAAAATCGCGAATGTTTAAAAACAAGTAGTAACCTAGTTATACGAATTTCTAGTCACAAAGTAGTTATATTTAATCACGCTGCCGGGTATTTCCTCCGCTTTCTATGCACCTCATAATGTCCGACCGCAGAAACAAATTGCCAACACAAAATAGTTAAAGGCGCACATAACTACAGGGGACACGTGACACGACACAATTATACTGTAAGCACGGTACACAAGACGTTTGTGACGTATATGTATGTCGTGTGTTGTGACGTCACTACACCTGCGGACCTTATTGTCACGATATTATAATAAGGCTTGGTGTAGAATATACATCTTTGGAATGATAAAAGTGACTAAAATACTTAAGTGATAGGTAACACACAATTAAAGTTAAAAGAATCTAGCGTTTTAATACACACATCAAAAGTGTCTAGGGATCAACATATATTTTTGCAATAACTTTTCTCCTGATTGATTTTTTTTTTTTTTATTTCTTCAAGGATTCATCAAATAAAGTGTTTTCGTTTGTCACAGTAACGATAAACCAAGTCACCTTTGCATTAATAAAGAAATTTGCCATTTTCCTAATAAAGGGATTTTTGACATTTGAACCACTAACATTAAAGTTCGAAAAAAAGACTGAAATAACAGTTTTCTTTAAAATTTTATTGGGTAACTTAAACAATTAATAATCCGTGTTTCTACCGCGAACACTAACAACACAAGAACATCGGTTTGGCATACTCAAAATGAGTTCATCCAAATCACGCTGTGGAATGGCCGCCCATGTTCGTTGCAACAACAAAAAAAGGTCTTCTTGCGACTGGATACCCTCCATATTCGGCAGAGCTCTTCTCTGTAGCATATCCCATGCATGCTCAATCGGGTTCAAGTCTGGCGACTGAGCAGGCCAGGGCAGGACATTGATGTTAGCTGCGGCGAGAGTCTGTCTTACAACTCTTGCGGTGTGCGGTCGTGCATTATCATGCATTAACTGAAATAAGGGACCGATTTGCACTTGTAGAGGAACGATGACGTCTGATACAATCGTCTCAGCATAAATTTGAGCGTTGAGGTTGCCTCTGATCCAAATCAACTCAGTTCTTCCGCCGATCCAAATACCCGCCCATACCATGATGGTTCCACCACTATAAGGATGGACTTCCTGGCAGGATTTTAATCGCTGTTGGCGTCCAGGGGTTCTCCAGTGTCGTATACGTCTTGTATCCGGTCTCATACCAAAACGAGTCTCATCAGAAAAGCACACGAAACGCCATTGTTCTTCTGCCCAATTTCTGTGTTCAAGAGCCCATTGATATCGAATCCTACGATTGTGCATTGCTATAGGTGGTACCCGTAGCGGTCTTCGGGAATGAAGGTTCACTTCATGCAAGCGGTTTCTGACTGTTTGGTCGCTAATTAAGTTCCCTGAAGAGTGATGAAGCCTCACGGCTAACATCATGGCGGTTATTGTTGGATCTCTTCGAGTTAAGATTTGAATGTATCGGTCTTGTCTCCGTGTGGTGCAGCGATACCGTCCTCCATGGCGCTCAGCCACGGTACCAGTGCTTCGGTAACGTGTCCAAAGTCGACTGATAACACTCTGACTTGTATTCAGAGCTAAAGCCACAGTACGTTGCCGGGAACCAGCTTCTATCATTCCCACGGCTCTGAGCATTTCTTCCCTGCTTAAATGACGTCGCCGCTCCATAATAACGTTGGTTTTAATCAGTAGTAGGGAAACAGTAGCACTAATAATGTCTTCAATGCGTTGTATGTTTTTATAGGGAAAATATTGACAGCTGATTTTCATCTTTTACTCGAATTTGATTCACAGTTCCTGATTCAAATTATGAAATGCACCAAAAAGGATCCATATAAATTTATAAAATCATAAATTTATTACAAAGCCACATCTCAATCTCAAGAAATCCGCATAAAAATGCTTGATCCCTAGACACTTTTGATGTGTGTATGTACTAGGTTTATTCACGGATTTGATGGACCTTGTTCTGTTTAGACTACTTCACAGAAAAACATTATAACCCTAAAACTCATTTGCGGCTAACCTAGAAGGAGTCAGGCATGCCGTATACGGTAAACCGCAGGTCGTGTAGTCTACCGCAACAATTGCACATTGGACTTTGTAAGTGTATTATACCTAGATGAGTTACATCAACAGGTACGTACGACAGCAAAATATCATTTACAGTTTAATCTCAAATGAAAACATACCTACGTGCAAAGTTAGCTTTTCCTCTACCTTTTAAAAGACTAGGAAAACGTTCCCGGAAAGGTGCACTCTCATAAGTTGCTTTGCTCCGAGCGAGACTAACAATGTTCCGAACCGTTCGAGCGATGTTTTACATTAGGATATCGGCGCTCCCTGTTCAGAGCTGAGTTACGGACGAATAATGGAACTGCAAGTGTTCGTTTTCATTCTTTCTACTACGTATTCGCTTTGTGCTACGGTATACTAGTACGAAATTACAACGTAGCGAGATTCAAGGCAAGCACGTAAGAATGTATGCATGTTAAATAAAACACAAGTAGACACATATCTAGTAATTAAACTCGACAAACGTCCTTTGGTCGGGTACACGGACCACTTCCATGTGACGTTCCTTTGTCAGTACATAAGTGTTCATGAAAACATAATTTATCCCTGATAAACTATTTAAAGTTAAGTCGTATTAATATACATGATACCAATGGTTTACTTCGTGCGAGTACTTGATAACATTGGGTGAAATATACTCGTAGGTAATCTGGAATTTAGGTACCACTTATTTCGGTTATATTGAGTTGTGACTGAGTTTATTATGAGAGGTCAATAGTAGATGCTAAAAAAAATTTTGAAACTCGTACCTTTGAATAAAACTTTAGTAATTATTTGCTTAAAAGTAGTCGGACCTTAATCCTCATATGAGGATTAAGGTCCGACGCGAAAAAATAAAAAAGTATAATCCCCTAGAAGAAATTTTTAAATACTGCAGTGACAAGTAGCCAATTTGTTAACCTTAATTAATAAATTTGATTCCTCGACCACTATGGCATCTTGTCACTGCAGTATTTAAAAATTCCTTCTAGATGATTAGACTTTTTTATTTTTTTATTTATACAGCATGATAAATGTATGCAGAAAGCAATACTTAGAAATGTAAAAAGTAACCCTTCACCAAGTTTACGAGCCGGCCCTCCTGTGGGAAATGCGCTCATTTTTACAAGGATGCCATTTAAAAGAATCGTTCTGTCAAAACCGCCGACACAAATTCTACATCCTCAACTCATGTACATGGACCCTAACAATAATAAATTCAGTATCATTACAGCAAACGAGGTTAATATAAAGGTGGCTACTCATTCGCCGGAATGGCTGCATTTAGACGTGGCGTGCGATGAAGTTACAATGTTTAACTTATGCGGGTAAAATTCTCTTATTTCCTGCGTAGCTACGCTGTGAGAGTCGGGAAAATTGTTTTATATGGCGTGTGAGGCAATTGATTGGCTGGCGCATGGTGTTCGTGTGTAAAATTAAACTTCTTAACCCTCTGGGAGGATTATTCGTAACAATGACCATTCATATTGTTGCGGGTGGAATCTACTGAAGCAGGCTTATCCTATAGATATTTATAGTTATAGTTGATGCCAAAGAAACTACTCGGTACTCGATTTATGCTTAAATAGTTTGGCAACGACTCTAAGTAGTAAGTAGTAAGTTAACTAAGTTTGACTAGGAGCTAAATTAAAATTGTAGGTCAATTTATTATCAGACTATGGCAAAGCCAGAAGGAGTTATGTTTTATGCAGTCTGTACTTGTATGTATTTACGTATGTTCCGCGATAACGCATCCGATTTCGATGAGTAAGGTGTCAATCGATGTGACATTTGCTTGTAAGTTAGTTTATTGGTTTCTTTTCATAAGCGAGAGACCGCGAAGCGACATACGCAATTAATTTACAATGCTTATGTTAGGTGGATGTGTTGAAGACGATTTAAAGATGGTTCAAATTTGAATAGGTTCTTATGTTTATGAATTTCATACTTATCTTTAATAAACTTAACCCCGGAAAGGCATATGAGTTATAATGTTTAAGTATTTCAGTTTCTGAGGTTATTTTATAGTTGTTGAATTTAGAAGTTTGCATTTAGGCAATTGTTTGCTTGTTTTAGGAAATTTCGCTTGTCCACGGTAACTTGGTTAACATAAAATATAATATAATGAATAAAAGTAGGTAAAAGAATAATAAGTAGGTTACTTATCTTATTAAGACTTCGTGAAGGAGAATCTGTGATGTGAGTGAAATGAGGCGCAGAGAGTGAAAATATCCCAAATCTTTGTATGATAAATTCGTAATTTTTCGTAATGAGAATTTCTTTTTAAGCCAAAATCTTGAGATGAAAGTTAAAAACTTAAAAGTGTACAATCAGAAATTGTTACTGACCCACCACGGGGAATTCAATATTTGTAAAAAAATAAAGGTATATTTAATTTTTTGAGCTTTACCCCGAGAGAGATAAAATATCTAACCTCTCTATAGTCAGTCATAGTCTTCAAACTTCTAGTCTTTAAACTTAAGTGTTACTCTGTCTGCATTGAAGTGGCCAAGTATTTACACTTTTACGTAAGTACTTCTTACTCTTGTTGAATGTTGAAACCTGTTTCAGAAGTTTGAAGTTTTCTGATGTTAAAAGCATTACTGCCATGTGACAAGTTAAAGATAAATAAATATTAGAACTGCTTCTAATGCGCTTACGCTTGTCGCTCATATCTTAGATAAGAATGTTTCTTACTTTTTCACGTACAAACTAAAAGAAATGAAGCTTCACAGTAATATGTAGGTATAAATGTGGATAAACTTTCGCGATTTGTACACATTATAAAATTATATATTAAAAAATATATATTATTAAAATTATATATACGGGTCTTAATCGTTATATATCTTATTTTAAGGTAAAATACCTTGTTTATTGCCTGACATTTCGACAGTATTGCATTCGCTAATTATTCAGCGATTAAGACCCATAGTATATATAATTTTATAATGTGTACGACCATATGTAAGTCAGCATTATGATAAAGATTTGTCAATTTCTTATTTTTATTGGAACATAGTTAATTATCGCACGTTCTGATTATCGGGCTGAGAGGCTAGACGAAAAAAAGTGTTAGATTTTAACATCGATCAAAAATCAAAAAATTATGATAATGTGAAGCTAGAATAATAAGGTATATATGCTGTTTGTATTTTTGTAAAAGGTTGTAATGTTTATTTATCCTTTGTCAAAAAACCTTACTTTGAATAGAGCAACTTTTTAAATAATTTGTATTAAAAAGATTATAATAAATTCAAAATAGAGCAGTTTTTTTTACTTCATTAGTTAATACTAACCCAAAAATATATAGCAAAAGGCAACCTCGTGTCCATAAGAAACCTCTCACTTTTTTGCATTCCGAAGCTAAAATGGAACCTTTATAGTTTCGACGTGTCTGTCTGTTTGACTATCTGTATGTTACAGGCAATTTACTCAAAAATTGGAATTCCAAATTTGGAATATAGGTGTCTTGTATAAGCCGCTACTTAGTTCGATAGTTAAATAATGAAAATAATATATATAGGAGAGACATGAAGTACCCTAGTTCCTAGAAATATTATTTTACATGTAACAGAAGCTGATTTTTTTAGCGAATAACTACGTGTCATCGTTCGACAGCTCTTTTGATAAAATGAAGATTTCTACAAAACTTTTACTATTATGTGTAAGGTTGAAAAATGTATGTCTTCTGTTCCTTTATCTATTTAACTATAGGTATGGCCAAAAATATGAAAAAAATACAAAGGTAATAATTTTAACTGAAATTATTTTCAACATGATCGGATATTCCATCTTTGAGTTATTGGCGAAAAACTGCGCTTTTCAACAAAAGGACGTTAGTGCCTTATAGATACGCTCTTTTGCTGATGCATTTTTTCAGATCCTATTTTCATAATTATGTGATATGCGCTTGGCCCGGTTTTTTTTTTTAATACTATCTACTTATTTTATTCTGCTGGTACTCTCGCATGCAAACTTAGAAAACAGAACAAATTGCTTTATTTTGTGCATGAATTTATAATTAAATTAGAAGTGCTTAGAAAAAAGAAGAATTACTTAGCCACTTGCAGAATGCAAAGAGTAAACCTATTGCTAGGCGAACTTGGCATTTAATGTATAGTCGCGGAATGAAAATGTTCGTCAGTTTTCAAATACACTAATTTAACTAAAAAACTTTGTAACCACATGTTACCTTTTGAAACTATGTATCACACCAGACAGTTGTATACCTGTATGCTGTAAATTGTGCATAACTGTTTGATAACAAAGTTTAAATTTACGCGGACCAATTATATTGACCATATATATTCCTAATGAGTAGTTAAACTAAAACCTCTAGGATTAAGTAAATATTATAAGAATAGATG
This sequence comes from Herminia tarsipennalis, assembly GCA_945859575.2. Lineage (NCBI taxonomy): Eukaryota > Metazoa > Arthropoda > Insecta > Lepidoptera > Erebidae > Herminia > Herminia tarsipennalis. The sequence continues at coordinate 20,891,737 of OX243834.2, read as the reverse complement.
GAACGCATATATGTAACCCACTCTCTGAAACTGATTGCCATACGTGAAAATAATGTGTTAAAATCAGACAGATATAGGTACCAATGTTGCTTCCATCAAAATATCGTTATATAATGTAGTCGTATAATGTTATTAATTCCTTTAATGGGTGTGACATTTCAAAATAGCCGTGTTGTCATTCTTGTCTATTCTTATTATAAATATATATAAGTATGTTTATCAGTTGTCTGGTTTCCATAGTACAAGCTCTGCTTAGTTTGGGATCAGATAGCGTTGTGTGGGTTGTCCCTAGATATTATTATTATTATTATATATATCTATCTTGCGACAACTCACACAACGCTATCTGATCCCTAATTAAGCATAGTGTGTACTATGGAAACCAGACTACTGATAAACATACTTTTATATTTCTGTATACATACATATTATAGATATATAACACCCGACACAGAATAAACTATCATGCTCATCACACAAAGTTTTATACTGGCTGGGGGTCGAACGCACGACCTCTTGTGTAGCAGTCAGACACACTCTCACCGCGCCACAGAGGTACTTAATAGTAAAAGTATAATATTAGTATGACGAGAATAAAGTGCTATTCAATACCATATTAAAGTAACTAAATCGAGAAGTGGAACTTCACACCAATTAGTGCTTTTTGAGAGTAAATGCACGAATCATTATAAAATATACCTAAATCACTATAGGTGTGCCTTAAAAATTTGAGGAGTACCCTCGATTACTCCGGAATCCCATCATCAGGTCCTGATCTGATGACAAGACAACTTGGAAGTATACCCTTTAAAAAAGACAAAATATTTTTAAATATGTTTAGTTCTTCCCGTAATCGGTGAACAAACATACAAAAAAAATACAATTGACTTGAGAACCTCCTCCTATTTTGGAGTCGGTTGAAAAAGAACATTAAACTAAATCACTTATTACTTATAACTGTGTTTTGGCACCTCGTCTAAGCTTCCTCGAACATAAAATGAACCGTAACCCTTTATCAGTGGAGTAATTATTACCCAACTACAGAGGGAAAGTTATGAATTTGGTATGAGATAGAGTTGGGTCGTTAATATGAATGTGTGGAATAAAAGTGAGTTGTAAGGGTAGAGAACCATTAGATGTGGTGGAACTATTGTTTACTGTATAAACGTTTAGGAGCAACGGCTTAATTCACTAGGTGTAAGGTAGAATAACATCTCTTACAGTCTGATAACGAACATTCCATTTGTTTAGTGGTAGTTGTGTTACTACGCCAGTAAAATAAATATATATCTCAATAACTCTCTACGGAGAATTTTCCACGGTAGGTATATTTGAATAGATTGGGTATTTCTTGTAATTTATTAGAAGTATGAGGATTAAATCCTCCTGCATGAAGAAACTGATAATGCTTATGAGACTCAAAACCTAGTGCTCGTAAAGTAAACATGTTTATGAGATCAGGATTCATTATAATATCAAGGATGTAATTCTCACATTGTATTTCCAGGATCTAGGAGATTACATTCTCCAAACGATACACCGTTTCAGGTGACCAAAATGTAGCAAAAAAGAAAAATACATACGTTTTTATGTTTTATTTTACAAAAGAACAAAAGCTGGGGAAAGCCTAAATGATCCTCAGTAAAGTATGAAGTATGGCAAGTATTTAACCGCGCCCGGGGACAAATAAATTTTCAAAGTAACCTCGGGAACGGAGTACTTGAAGAACTGGACGTGGTTTATTTGGGTTGTATGTGGTTGTGTGGGTATCTTTTGAAGTTGGTGTAATCTATGCGCGAGTGTAGGTCTCTATATGGTTAATGCTATTAACGCGTTTTATTTCACTTCAAAGTCAAATGTGAGCCTTTTTGACTTACCGAAGCTTGTTAGTTTTGAAGTAATAGGTATCTATCTAGATAATTGTAGAAATTACAATATTTCTAAACTAGGTACATTTCCTACGTAAAAACACAAGCTTTTTCATAGGAAATATACGTAGTTTTATTGCGTTTAGTTTTTAATAATTATACCTGCACATTTACTAGCGAGCGAGGCCATCATAATAGAATCTATGTATAATTTTAATTATTTTCAATTTTTTACACTTTTAACAATATGTGATATTAAGAACCGACGCCAAGGAATCAATTCGTAACTTTATAATTAGAAAATTATTTCTTGGCATCGGTTATTAGACGACAGCATTTTCATCAATGCCGCTGTCTAGCAATTAGAAATAGCTACGACTCCTAATTCCTGTCTCTGAATCTTCGCAGTTGATTTTTTATAAATAGTCAGTCTTTTCATCATTTTGGAATATTTACTTTACAATTGATATTAATATTTTTTCGGTCAGTGAATCCTTTAGAAAAATAAAACATAATAAAGTTACTATGCACACACATTAACACTATCACTATGACGACTACACTCAATTTCAATAACGAACCCTCTTTTGACACCGTGGTAAATAGTAGAGCACTAGTACTATAAGCCATTGTACACAAAATACTGAGACTACGTAATCGCTGGATTCAGTAAATTACCTATTAGTGTTTATTATTTTGAGTATAATAACTTAAAAAAAAATCGTTGATTATATGAATTAATAATAAAATATTTTAGATTAATTGTGAATTTTCAAATAGTGATTTGTTGCTGTAAAATAAGATTGTTTATTTTTTCAGTTCAAGTGAAGCGTGCCGAGTTATATTCTCATAAATATCAAAGAGGATAAAGTACGAGTAAATGGAATCCCACCAAAAACATTATGTAAAAAACTAGCCAAGTCTCGATGGAGCTGTTTGTTTATCTCTAAAAAGTTATGAAATCTAGACAAAGTCGTGCCAAGTCTAAGGTTCCTTACTGCGATTTCTTTATGATTATATTTGTAGTTAATGTTGTGTGAATTGGCCGTTGAACATTCTTTACACGTTAGTCGGTACAAGTAAATTTTGTTTACACATAATGTTATATCTGTTGTAACTGCCTATGTTTGGTAAACAAGATAATAGCCCATACTGGTATTGATAATTGGACGCTAGTGTCTCATTTTGTGACTGACTGGTTATTGAATTAACGTTTTCCATGTGGCAATTTTCAATGTTTTGCAATGTACCGGTTCTGGTGACAGATTGGTGCAATGGTGTCATGGAGCACCTGGTTTTGTACCCTTGTGTACCCTTGTGTACCCTTGTGTACCCTTGTGTACCCTTGTGTACCCTTGTGTACCCTTGTGTACCATTGTGTACCCTTCAACGGCCAAGTCACACAACATTAACTATAATAATAAAGAAATCGCAGTAAGGAACCTTAGACTTGGCACGACTTTGTCTAGATTTCATAACTTTTTAGAGATAAAAAAGCAGCTCCATCGAGACTTGCTAGTTTTTTACAGAATGTTTTTGGTGGGATTTCACTTCTCTTTGTAGAAACGTGGGCATATTGATTTATTTTATTAGATTTTCTTATTTGACACATTTTTTTAGGAGTAGTTTTTTTATTATCTAGAAAACTAAGAGTACTAAATAACTATCAATTAAATAAAGTAAGACAAGCTGAGGGTTCTTCATCAGATACTCCAGACCTTCGATTTTTGACATCAAATGAAGAGGCAAACAAAGTTAAAAAGTTAAATATTTTTTGTAAAGGCGGTATGTCGATCTATAATAGTTTGGTTGGGCTCTTGTGTTTTCAAAAAAGGGTCACCAGGGGTTAATTTCGGAACTAAATGACCTACAGACTTGATTGTTTTTATTTTAAGAGTGATTTTATATGATATACGGCGGGTTTTTTAGTGGATGCAAACTACACACTACCTCCACTGTCTTCCCCGGACAGTGGGGGTGTTCGTCAGGATTTTTTCCCGCCAAATAAAAAAAAAAGGATTGGGTTCACGTCTGTAGTATAATGGGTAGGATTCGAACCCGCAACCTCACGATTGCGAGACCGATGCCTTAGCCAATAAGCTACCGCCGCTTCATTTGCGTAAGATTGTTGTGCTTGAATTGTTTTGTACACCTATCTATAGACATCAGTAAGTATACATAACCATGTCAAGTACCCTTTCATGGCGCTGCCTGGTCCGCGCTTGTTCGCAGTAAATAGAGTAGGCCAAATCTTCACTCAAGTCCCCAATTTATGAGTATTGTATCGTCTACTTATTTATTTAGCATATTTCACTGGATGTTTACGATACTGACTTTTAGGTAAGTTTTCTTTAAGGGTTTAAAGGGGAAAGTTACTTGATAATTGGCTCCACTTTATACATGAACATTTATAACATAAAATTGACGTTTCAAAAATATACCAGAATTTTGTAGAAGGGCTACTGAATTTAATCGGTAAAGTCAAAAATCAATATGCCTAGCGTATCAGTATATATATATATATATATATATATATATATATATATTTACAACAATTGCACGTTTAAGTACCTGGATGATCGAGCTTTTGTCGGTTGTTTTAAATCCAATCATTAAATTTCGGGGTCTATAAATCGATCTATTTCATTTTTAAAAACGTCGTTTAAAAAAAATTCCGAGCGAAGCTGTCATCCAGGTACTTAATATTAAACGACGTGATTCGACAAATAATACAGAGCTTAATTTAGTTGGTCGTAATTCGATACATACCTACAAGGTGTAATGACGATAAGCCCCGACATTTTGATTTATTGAAATTGTTTTTGAATTGAACATTTTGAAGTAGAGTAGATAGATTCCAGTTTATGAATCAATATTATTTTATTCGTCTTACGTGAGAATGAATTAATCAAATAATAACCCTTCCTTACAGTGGGGTACAAATTGCTGTTTAAGGTACTGTTATCCAATATAAAATTATTACAATCAAAATGATAAAAATAACATAACTTTATTCAGCTTTTAATTTGTAAAGATAACCGTAAAACAACTCATACAAACTAAACTCAAATTATATTTAAAGTGGGTTTGTATGAGAAACCAAAGTTTTCCTTGTCATAACTTGAAAACATTATCTAAAACCATTTTGAATTCGTTGAACAAAGGCATAGAAAGGTCATGGCCCTCATGAACTACCACACTAATTAACCTACATCGCGGTTCACTCGCAAGGCTTATTTACAAACGCGAAATTATTACTAAAACAGCTATATAACTCATCACAGTTTCAAACTATGGACGAGGTAAGAAACTTTAACTACTTAAGATAACGCGCACAATTAGCGATACAGGTACGGGTCCTTTATATCTAACAGAACCTCCTTGTCGATCCACTAGGCGTTTATTACCATGTCAAATTGTGCATATAATGCAACGAGTAAGTTTAAAAGTTATAATTAATCTCTAATGAAGAATAATTTGTTCAAAAAATAAAATTTTAATCGCTACATACGATCAACGAGGAGTATTTTAACAGTAGCTGTAATTGTCATAGATTAAATAAGACGTATAGAAAGAAAGATAATTTAAAATAATTTCTTTATATCAAGAAGTTGTGATATGTCTTGAAATGCGTTTCGTTTCTTATTTTTTAATTAAATATGTAAAAAAAAATATTAAACAAACATGAAAGTATTATTGCTTAAAACGATACAATCGGCATATACTTTTATCAATCATCATTGCTTTTATGTACTGTTAAATATCTTAGTGTGATTTTTTTTTAAATATTTATTCAGGAAAAATAAAACGTATAAGTGACGTTATTATTTTTTTCGGAAATTGTACATCATTAAACTATAGATGGATAGAAAATTCTTTATTTTACACCACATAATTAGAATAACAAAATTAGATTGTAATTATACGATCACATATTACAAATGCACAATGGCCTTATCGCTGAGAGCGATCTCTTTCAGGCAACCTTTGTATGGACAGAAATGTATATAAAAACGGTGGTAGTGGTGTAGAAAAATGTAAATGATATAAATACGTACACAATTTAAATGAAGTCAATAGGTAAAAACGAAAACTTTGACTGCCACAGAGGCGCGGTGGGAGTGTATCCGACTGCTACGCAAGAGGTCGTGGGTTCGATCCCCACCCAGGATAAAACTTTGTGTGATGAGCACGATGATTTATTCTGTGTCTGGGTGTAATTTATCTACAATATGTATGTATTTAGAAATATATAAGTATGTTTATTAGTTGTCTGGTTACCATAGTACAAGCTCTGCTTAGTTTGGGATCAGATAGCGTTGTGTGAGTTGTCCCAGGACCCAACTTCTTAATGTAACGATTGAAACTAATGCATAGACACATAAATACACAATATACCAGTTATATATAAAAGAAAAAATAATTACACATATTTACATAAACACATTATTATATTATTAGTGCGCTTTTATCATTTTTAGGGTTTCGTAGCCAAAATGGCAAAAACGGAACCCTTATAGTTTCGTCATGTCCGTCTGTCTGTCTGTCCGTCCGTCCGTATGTCGCAGGCATTTTACTCAAAGACTACTCAATGAATATTAATGAAGTTTGATGAAAAGGTGTCTTGTAGTAGCCGCTACTTAGTTTGTTAGCTAAATAATAAAAAAATAATATTTTTAGGGGAGGGCACTCCATACATGTAACAGAAGCTTATGTGTCGCCCTTAACTTTTGAACCTTGTAGCCAAAAAATATGAAAAAATCACGAAGGCAGCGCTTTATAAATACTTAATCTAAAGTTATTTCGGACATGATCGGATTTACCATCAGTGAGTTATTGCCGAAATACTGCGTTTCTCAACAAACGGCGTAAGTGCCACGAACATACGCTCTTCTGCTGATGTAATTATTAAAGGCTGCGGAACCCTACACTGAGCATGACCGACATACTCTTGCCCAGTTTTTGAAATATATTGATTGACTATGCCTGTCTGATGTCTAAAGGTAGTGCATCATTCAACCTATCTTTCAAATACATCCAAAAATAATATCAGCGGCTATAAGAATAACCATGTTTATAAAAATCCCGGATTATTTAATGAAGCTGTTGTATAAACATCATTTTAGTGGACAGTATAAGGCTTATCTGCTCAAGGTCTTTTACATTTTTTTTTAATTTTACGTTTTGAAGCACACTCTATCGAATAAAAATAAAATAAAAGTGAAATCCAATACCCAAACAGTCATGCGACTAAACCAAGAGACGCAAATGCGCGATACACCTTACAACAACGTTGGATAAATGTACCAGGGAGTTTCATTTCGCAAGGAGATGAGCGCCTAGCGGGACAAAAGCGAGACGGTTCCTAATCACGTCCGCGAACGTTTTACTTTGTATGCCCTGTTATTTTATCCAGTATTATGTGTACACCGGGTGCTTTCATAGCTTAAAAACATAGCTCAGCTTTGATGTAGTCTACTGCTTCTTCGGGAAGATAATCATAGTATAGTGTAAATATAGGCCTGGCAGCAGTCGCGTACTTACACTGGGAGTATGCGCCATGTCTTTATAACCTATCCTTACTTCTGCGTCAAATTTGAATGAAATTTGATAGTGAAAGGAGACTGTAATTTTGCAAAGATACATATATTACTTAGCCCGACAAAGTGAAAGAATAAAATCTTGATTTTTAGGGTACTTACGTACCCTATTTGTAAGGTGCGGATGTGATTATTTTTTCTCACCAACCCCATCATGTGAGCAATCATTATATAGGTCTTTTACGTTTCAATTTAAGCGTTGGAAATTTTTCAATTTCTAGATTTAGGGATCCGTTTGTGAAATATTAAGCTTTAAAGTACATTTTTTTGTTAGAGTCAAGTGTAAGCCAGCTAAATGATTGATGTTGGAAAAAAAATCACGGTAGTAGTGTATATAATGAAATTAAAAGGAAAGCTATCACAGCTAAGTAGGCTTTACAAGTTTAGGAATAACAGCCGATCAAATGAGATGTAACAACATTTTCGTCCATTTTTCATTGAAAATTATTATTATGTAGGTATAAAGTAGTAAGTATGAAATAAAAACAACAGAAAACCCACTATTGACCCTACGGAACCCTACATTGTGAGTGGCCTGACATGCACTTGCTCAGTTTTTTGAAAATATTTAGGGATAGTTTCATTCTTGATTCTAACTTCGCCATGCAGCCTGAACAGACGGTTACCCAGTAATTAACGCAGGTTCGTTCAAGTGTAAATGCACACAGTCTCTGTTACAATGGACTCAGAAACAAGATCTTAGGTTATGATTGTTTACCAATCTGCGTAAACATACGTAGCTGATCTTCAAATGATGACTTTAAAAAAAAAATATAGATTTATTTTTCCTTTATTATGGTTATGGTACATTGACGATGGCGTTAGAAAGATCGTAACTATAATTACGTCCAATGTACTAAATTCAATAATCTGCTCAGTCCGAATCGGATTCGCACACAAGGGTTCTGTCCTACCGTTCTAGCTACATTGAACCCTAAAAACGCAAAAACGTATTTTATCTACGGGAACCTCAAAAAAATTTAAATTTATTTTACTTTTATAAACTGCCTCTGTGGCGCGGTGGGAGTGTATCCGACTGCTACGCAAGAGGTCGTGGGTTCGGGCCCCACCCAGGATAAAACTTTGTGTGATGAGCATGATGGTTTATTCTGTGTCTGGGTGTTATTTATCTATGATATGTATGTATTTAGAAATATATAAGTATGTTTATCAGTTGTCTGGTTTCCATAGTACAAGCTCTGCTTAGTTTGGGATCAGATAGCGTCGTGTGAGTTGTCTCCAGATATTATTAATATTATTAAATATGAATACATTACCTACATTTTATCAAAATTTCAAGCATATAACGGTTCTTATTCTTATGATACAATATTGTAACAGCAGTACGGACAGGCATACAACAGGTCTTAGTAATATAATAGAGTTTCTTTGGCATCCTTTGGATACGGAACCTTAAAACTTACTACCGAGCTTATAAGTACTATGATAGCAAAAATCTTCTTCTTTTATCAACGCTATTTCAAGATTTTCTCTTAAGGAAAAGTGTGAGGATGAGCCCATTTGGAGATAAGCGGGACTGTGATCAGCATAGAGATTGGAACAACCTTGTATTTTGAGTCGAATTGTGTATCTTATATATTTTATATCATCGGCAACAGATGGCGCTGTATTGTGATGAGGGTCGATGGGGATATGGCATCGTATACCGTTTTTGTGCTGCAATCTTTCTTTATGTGCCTTTATGATCGCAACTATCGACATATTCATCTTTGATTTTGAACATTTTTGGCTTTGGAATAATATGGGGTCAGACGTTATTGTTGGAGTAAGCTACGGAATCAGATTTAAATGGAAATGAGTTTCCTGAAAATCCACTATGGTAGTAAATGGAATCAGAAAATATCAAGGTATCTTTGGATATGCCAATAGTGTTATTCAAAGGTATTCTACAAAGTGCTAACACTGGTATATGTAGTTACTACTTATCTACTTAGCAGTAAGCACACTTAAATTAGTGAGGGGATAATACTACTACACAGATTTTGATGAAACTGTTTTAAGCATCAGAACAGCACATAGGCTACAAAAATTAAACATAAAGCGGGTGTAGCCGCGGGGAAAAGCTAGTAGGCTATATATTATGCAACATATATTTGTGTGTGTGGCAACCGAGCAGATCGAGATATCTGCGAGAGTAAGCACTGTCGGTCCATAGATGTTTTTCGTTCGTTTTCAAACAATGTCACATCCCTCGGAGAGCACGTTAAGCCATCGGTCCTGCGTCTAATCTCTTTATGGTCGTGTCGGATTTTCGGGTTTCAGGTAACTGGGACCGTTACAAAACTGGGTCCCAGTTGCCAGATTAGTTTTTTTTCCGTTTACCAGTAATTAAACCACAAATTCATTTCAAAAACCAGTTTTTAATACAATAAGCAGAAAAGTGTCACAAATAAAAGTAATTCATAATGTTTTTAAGCTATTGCATAGCTTTTATCGCGGGCTTTGAGCGCGGCGACTGAATCAAGAAATTCCGTAACGAAAATAAAACCCCCCACTCCGCCTACCATAAAGCTCCGCCGAGCGTTCGCTTAACGTATATGTATATACGTATATGGTACGACTGTACGAAACTCGCACGGTTCGAGACGAGCTGTTCCAAAATGTAATGAAAAAAAAAACAAATTTTAAAGCAGCCTATTTGTATCTTTGATTTAGAAATCATTCGCAGGTAGTTTTTTGACATTCTTACACTTACTACAAAATTTACTTCACTGTAATACTACATTAATAAATTCCAGTGTTGTAAAACTTTTTGATGTTTCTGATAACCGTACATTAAAGCTAATTAGGTATATGGTCCCTGTCGACCGATTAAAAAATGGGGTGGCTGGAACCCCATCAGTCCCAGTTCTTCATGATCCCAGTCGCCTGAAAGCTCGAATTTCCGTCCCATCGAGCAATAAGAGTGTGCATACCCGTGTGCACTATAATATTTCCTGTGAGCCTGTACTATGGCAACCAGACAACCGATAAACATATTTATATATTTCTAAATATACCCATATTATTGATAAATTACACCCAGAGACAGAATAAACCATCGTGCTCATCACACAAGTTTTTCCTGGTTGAGGATCAAACCCACGACCTTTGGCTTAGCAGTCAGGGTCACTAACCACTAGGCCAACGAACTAGTCAATAAATATAAATTCACAAAGCTAGCTTTACCAACATCACCAACCAAGCTTTACACCTGAGGCACTTTGTTTAGGTAAACAGCCTCAGTAAAAACAATTATTTGATAAAGAACCGTACGCACCGTCCTGTGAAGATTAATACCAATTGCAATAATTTTTTACCCTACTGTGTAAGAAGGAGAGTTACTTTTTTCGTGTGTACGTCAGTATGTATGTGTCATCGAACGGTGGCCATATGGGCTTTTAGCGGCCAAGTATTCGAACTAAAATTGTGGCCATAGATCATAATGTGGTACGCGGATACCTCGAGCAAGGTAAAGTCCGTCAAAGTCCATAGTTTAAATTATTTCTTATTTAATATATAAATGCCACTACATCACTAACAGTTGTGTAACACTTTGCAGACACGACTATAATCAGCGACAAGTCTATCGGAAGACGCGTTGTCACTTCGACCGGTCAATTAAGACTCATGAATGAGACTGACTGCCACGCTCCCGACATTTTAAATGTTAGCGTCCAACGAATGTCACGCCATAATGGCGGCCAATGGTGCTTGTACCTTTATTCACGACTATCTATCATCCGCGGCTTTGCCCACGTGAATATCTTCCTATCCTATATCCATCCCCGGGACAAATAGGATAAGCGGTTTAAGCATGAAAACGTAGCATACCGACAGACAGAGTTAGTATCACATTAAGAATATTTGTTTGGATACAAAACTGGTCTTCTTATTATAAGGAATATTTGAAATAATATTTACTTTCAATATTGTTTTAACACTTATGTTTTTCTTGCCCTTGGATTTTATATTTAACAATCGTGACGTTTCCCGAAATACAGAATTATTCTGAGCAATTGATGTTACCGAAATAGCTTACGGCTACGACAAAAAAACAACTGTTTGTTCCCAAAATAACTTATCGTATGCTTGTTTAACAACTTATTTTAAACTAGCTTATTCCCACGATGCCTCTCTGTTTTTGTAGATACCCTTTATTATGATCATTTAATTTGAGCTCTCTAATGCATGGTGCTTCAAGTAAAATAGAAATCAAGTTGCTAGCTAGAATTAAATTTAACCTTACAATGGTCTCATATCCGACGTCGGTTACAGCGCCCTATCTCATCAGAGACTAGCTAACTATGCAGGAAATGTTATAGTGCACAAGTGTATGCGCAGACACAAGTGCAGTCTCTATTCCCTCACTCTCATAGTCCAATAAGACGGAGAGAGATTGGGTGCAGACCCGACTGCTTCTCCGAGGCATAGAGGGGTGTGACAATGTTCAAAAACGGTCACCCATCTATGGACCGACAGTGGTCATCATCATCAGCCTATCGCAGTCCACTGATGGACATAGGCCTCACCAATTACACGCCACTTTGTTCTATCTTCGGCTTCTTTGGCTTCTCGCATACAGCTCCAGGCTCAGGAGCTGAATGCGAGACCGACAGTGGTAACATTGCTTAACCTCGCTGATATCTCAATTTGCTCGGTTGTCACTGAGTTAGGGACTCCAATACTGCAATAAAAAGTAATCAAAATCTATTTTCGGAGATTTGCGGTAATCTACAACTAACAGACATGAAAAAGCAAATCAAAGTTTTGGATTTCAGGAAGTGGTTCTAACTTTGCTTCCAAGGTTTGTGTCAAACACACAAACAATGCAAGTTAAATAAAAGCCTGTATATAGTAGTAGGTATAATACTATCTGAAATGTTATAATGTTCCCTAGCCTATTTTATGTGAAATAAATAATTTCTACTTCTTCTATAACCAATTGCATACATAATGATGCTTTACAATCTTGTTGATACAGCCGTTTTACAATTTTTGAAGTTATAACCTAATAAATAATATAAAGTTAAAATTATAATCCCAAAACAAAAAATAGACTATCTATGGTGGCTAAATCGTATCGCAAAAAAATAGGTAAGTACCCAAAGTTTAAACCTGTTACTATTTTTTCCACCATCATCAGATAACAATCTGATGGTGGGGTCCTGGAGAAATTGAGAGAACTCTTAAAATATTAAAGGCACACCTTCAGTGATTTAGGTATATTCATAGGGATTCGTTCATTGACCCTTAAAAAGCACCAATTGGTGAAGTGGAACTGATGATGAAGACCACAAATGACGAGAGGACCTATTCAATATTTCACAGTTTGCGATTCAGTTACTTTAATATGGTATTGAGTAGCACTTTATTCTCGTCATACTACTACTATACAATGTAATAGAACTCCTCAACAATTAACGGCCCTGCATCGGGGCAAGCAATATTTTGTAAAAGGATTTAAGCAGTTGACATAAGCTTATTGTAACATAAGTGAATTTACAAACCAACGAACTAAAAAGTAAGAAATATAAACTTTTTTACAAAACTATATTTCTGACTTTAATAATAAATACCTACAAGGCAACTAAAAAGCAAAAAATAATATAACATTTTGATTTGGTGCCATGAAATAGTAGTCAATCAAAATGTTTAATATGTTTTTGTTATTCTAGGTATATTATTTTTTGCTTTTTAGTTGCCTTGTAGGTATTTATTTTTGAAGTCGGTAATATATTTTTGTAAAAAAATTTTTGTTTTTTTAATTGCCTTGTACGAATTTTTGGAGTAGGTTATATTTTTTTGTAAATAGGTTTTTAGTTTTTCTAATTTTGATGTACCCAGTAGGTATCACTCTCACAACTGAGACGAAACGATACCTCTCATGCTAAAATCCATAGAGCCATTAAGACTCCAGAGGGTGCCAAACAATATATGTACATACATACACTCAGAAAAATCCGGCAAGAACATCTCGGCCCATGCTCAGTATAGGGTTCCGGAGCCGTTGCCGTATGAATAATCCGAGTAAAATAATTGCAGCAGCAGAAGAGTGTATTTTCTGTAACGTAGTTTTTCGGCAATAACTCAATGATGGTATATCCGTTCATGTTCAAAATAATTTTAGGTTAGTATTTGTTAAGCGCTACCTTTCAGGTTTTTTTGTTACACGGTTCAAAAGTTAAAAGGTTACATTATGCAACTTTTAAAGCATTTGCAAAAATATTCACCTAATCAAAAAAAGAATATTAGAAACCTTCGAATGTTTTCAAAAGCCATGTCGAATGCTTGCTAAAAAACAGTTTCTATTACTTCTATCAATCGAAGTAGCGCCTACTACTAGACACTTTTTTATCAAATTTAATTAATATTCTTTGTGTAGTCTTTGAGTAAAATTCCTGTTACATACGGACGGACAGACAGATAGAAAGACAGACATGACGAAATTTTATGAGTTCTGTATTCTTTTATCCATTTTGGATCTGGAATCCTAATAAACAGTCTGCGCAGTCGGGTAAAAATATGTTAATCTATACTTATATTATAAAGCTGAAGAGTTTGTTTGTTTGGTTGTTTGAATGCGCTATTCTCAGGAACTACTGATTCGAATTATAAAATTGTTTACTGTTAGGTAGCCCATTTATCGAGGAAGACTATAGGCTATATAACATCACGCTACAACTAATAGGATCGGAGTAGCAAGTACAAATGTTGCAAAAACGGGGAAAATTTACGCAGACGAAGTTGCGTGGGACAGCTAGGACAGCTAGATAAATCAGTAGTAGGTACGGAACCATCGATCGAACAACTGACATGAACGCTATAACAAGAAATACCAAAAACAGAATAAAATAAATATTTAAAGGGGCTTCCGTACAAGAAACGTGATTTTATTTTGCCGTTTTTGCTCGGCATTACAATATAGGCTGATTTTATGAACCGTGATAGCTAGACTATTATGTGGGGCTCCCGTACAACAAACGTGATTTTTTCGCCGTTTTTTTGGTCGATATTATAATATAGTGTCTAATGTTGTATAGATAATAGTAAGGAACCGTTTATGCGAGAGTCCGACTCGCACTTGGCTGTTTTTTTAATAGTTCTAATAACATAACGGTCTTGGCTTCTTTACATTTCACTAAATAACTTTGTAATATCATTTAAAAAAACAAATACAATTTAACCCACCACACTACTCAATTGTAAAACAACTCTTGTGATACGCCGGGATTCTACATGTACATGTAATGCCAAGTTCGCAAACAATAGGTAAAGCCGGAGAAAAGAACCTGGCAATAAAAACTTGCGGCCACTCTTTTCAAATTGCCAATTTTACAATGTTTTAATGTATATAAACTTGATATGGGGGTAAGGTGCTGCGACTAATATACTATACATCATGTTAAAGGACTGATGCAAATTGTATTATCAAAAAGTTGAAACATGAGATAAAGCAAAATCAGCCTTAGTGGGTACATTATAGTAGGAGCATCTACTTACAACAAAGGTAAAAACTATATGTGCTTAAATATTGGCCAAAATACTTGTAACGAATGATTAAATATAAAATATTATTTCTGATATCAAAAAGAAGAAAAGAATGGCCTTTACGTCACGCAGAATCTTTACTTACAAAAGTCAAATCTTGCTCTTTATCAATGTGATAATTTAAACAAAGTGACAACAAAATTCACCAAGCATATTAAAGTAACAAGGAGCAAGCAGCTAGATACATTTTTCTTTATCATTTAAATATTCATCCACTGTATAATAACCTCTACGTCTAAGATGATTTTTGACTACATTTTTTAACTTAATTACTGATAGACTCATAATATGTACTACCTGGTATCTTGTTAAATACTCTAACAGAAAGACCCATAAATGAATTATGAGTTTTATGTAGCCTATGATATTGACCTATTAATTTGTGCTTATTTCTCGTGTTCACCGGGTGAACGTCACTATTTTTGTGATATAAATGCATATTTTGTTTAACAAACATAATGTTTGCAAATATATACTGAGATGCAACTGTCATAATACCTATCTCTTTAAACTTTTCTCTAAGGGAAACTCGTGCACCTAGTTTGTAAATCGCACGCACACGTGCAGTTTTTGAAGAATAACAATTGTTTGAATATCAGCCGCCTTGCCCAAAAGCAGTATGCCATACGACATGACGCTGTGAAAATAACCGAAATAAACTAGCCTTGCTGTTTCCACATCGGTAAGCTGTCTGACTTTGCTGACAGCATATGCTGCAGAACTGAGTTTCCCTGCGAGACATGATATTTGGGCGCCCCACTGTAACTTACTATCTAATGTAATTCCCAAAAAAACCGTTGAATCTACAAAATGAATAACTTCATTGTTTAAAACAAGATTTGGACTGATATTTCTTACATTTGGTAAACTAAATTTAATACATATGGTTTTTTTAGAATTTAAAAGCAAGTTATTTGATGTAAACCAGTCAAGAACTAATGCGAGGGACCTGTTTACTTCGTCAGAGTAATCATTTTTACGATTGGTTTTGAATATAAGAAAAGTGTCATCAGCAAATAGAACAATATCGCATAAGTTACTGGTAAAAAATGGCAGATCATTTATATACACCAAAAATAGAAAAGGACCCAGAATTGATCCTTGTGGCACGCCCATACTCACTGTTGATCCGGACGACCTTATTCCGTTAATGTCTACATACTGCATTCGCTCGCTAAGATAAGAAGCAACAAGATTAAGCGCTGTACCCGTAATGCCATAATGCCTAAGTTTCAGTAGAAGTGTACTATGCACCACACAATCAAATGCTTTTGAGAGGTCGCAGAAAACACCAATGGCGTCCTGCGAGTTTTCCCAGGCACTATATTTGTGTTTTAGTAGTTTAGAGCCTGCATCTTCTGTCGAACGACCCTGTGTGAATCCATATTGTTCGCTATGCAGTAGATTATTAGATTTAAAATGTGTTTCTAACTGCATTAGTATGGCCTTTTCAAAGATTTTACTAATAGCTGGTAAGATAGAAATAGGTCTAAAATTACTAAGGCCGCTTTTTTAAACGGCTTTTGAAACAACGATATTACTTCAGTAAAATAGTCCGTTAGTGGTCATAACTCCAAAAATAAGTGGTAGGTGATTGAGGGTTAATTTATTAAATGTTTTCCAAAACTATTTTATAATGTAGAATTTTTGTTGGCACTATAAAACTGCTAGTTTTCATAAAGGTCTGTTTAGTTACTTTTATAGATTTAATAATGCAAAATAGCTTATACAAATTATCAGTTATCGATATGCTGCATCGTGTTGCGTGCCATAATTTATAGCCTAAGTTTTAATCTAGACCTATGAGATTATGTCCAGTATTTTCACGTAATCTGCGTACAATACAAACATACTGACAAATAGACAAAAAAAAACAAAATTGATAAGAAGTAGTGATTTATGTTTAAAGTTTTTATAAATATATACCTTACAAACATCGGCCTATCGAAATCGATTGATGTGACGAAATTTGCGATATTTATAAATACAGATAATTTACTATAGATATATTTCCCTACAAACTGACTATTTTTCACCCTTAACTGCTCCCATGGAGTCATTTCACTTCTATTCGCCAATAAAAAGGACTTGCGCTGGTTGAATCGTCCTCGCGTGCAAGTTAAGATGGTCTAAATTACCAAACAATCCGCCGTACAATCTAGCGGATTGTTATAATAGTGTGGACGGTACCATTCCGTGCCATGGACCAGACTTTTTAGGGTAAACTCCCCAATTGTTTTTTTTACGATTTAAACTTTGTCGACGTAACTAATACTTTTTTTATATAGGTATGTTATTTATTACAAAATTATGGGTTGTTTTAATTTAAAATATTTTTTTACTATTTATTTATTTGTAGAAGTGTCAGTAATTATAATACCTAGGGGTGACATAGTTAGGGCGATTTACCCTGCTTGAAATATATGAAGCTCGGAGTAGCGAGCAAATGTCCGTCTGGCCCGGATTCCACCAACGCGGAGACGAGAGGAGCGGATATATGTTTTAAACAACCAATAGAATTTCGTTATTCACACATTTCGTCTTCACTCAGCTTCAGTGGATACCGCTGAGCAGAGATGTATCGTATTTGTATGGCGCGATAGATGCGGAGATGTGAGCTAGTCCTCGCTGAGAATGAGCTGGGCCACGGTACAAGGGGAAATGAGAGTGCAGTGAGTGCAATACTGCTTCTTCGGATTCCAGTTCTTCTTTTTCATATAAAAGAAGATACTATTTTTGCAGTAACTATATGACTGAGACGTCTACCTTTCGTGTCAGATCGCACTAAGCTGTGCATTCAAATCCACCACTTGCCGCAAGCAGAAGGGCCCCTTGACAAATGGCATTCTTTTCGATTTGAGTTTACGCTAATCGAATAGAATGACGTCGTTGCGAAGGCAACACTTTAAATACGAAAATTGTTAATATAAAATTAGCAGTACGCGCGTAACGACGTCATTCTAATCGAATAGAACGCCATTTGTCTAAGGGCCCAGTTCTGATCTAATCAGCGCACATCTTCACGCTAGCCACATATCCGCTACAGCACCGCTACGCACAGTTTCGATGGATACACCATAGCTGAAAAACATCTCTTCTCGTCTCCGCTTCAAACATCTCCACACATCTCTGCTTTGGTGTGGAGTCCGGCCCTTATAATGTTTTTTATTCACTGGTGTCGTCACACCGTACAAAACAAGCGCACAGGGTACAAGGTTTGGCCGACTACTCATGGACAGCTTGAAGCAGCCAGTACCTATCGACTGATTCAAGCTGCGACTGCACAGCAAACTAAAGTCTACTACGTGCATACATACACGGAACCGCTCGAGGTCGTTACCGTTCGTTTCTTGTTTGATTTATTTTTCAAAATGGACGACATAGATTGTGACTCATCAAGAAGTTTATAACGACTGCTACAGTAACAAGCAGGCAGGTATCAATGGCAGCTTCAAACGATTTCATTTGACTACACGAGCAGTCCGTGTGTGTAGGCCGACTGCTTGAGCAGTCCGTGAATGGCCCGCCCAGTTTTCCACTTTGAATGGAACGGCTCGTGACACCGAACATTGGCCCGTGTTAATACAAAAATCACCACATCAAATCACCTTCCACACCTGTGTCATGACACGCCGCGTAATAAAACCTCATGTCTCGATGTTTGACTGTTTGTCCGATGGCTAGAGGTAAATCATATCGGAAAACACGACGTAACTGGTTTTTACTGGTGGCACGGCACTTTCTTACGGACAATGAGTCCAGACACGGTGAAAAATTCGTATGTGGACGCATCTAGCTTCCTAATATGTGTGCAAGATCATATTTCAGTAGCGATCACACGACGAAACTTTAATAGCTAATTTTGAATAAACTAAAAGTATTTTCAATGTACTATGTTATTACATAAATATATTTTTGTTCTGCAAATTCATTCACAAATATTTGGCCACCTTAATGTTTACCATGGATAGAAGAGGCGAAGATGTTGCACAATGATTGCTAAAGCTTTTGTAGTTAGTATATAAAGATATGTGTTAACTACGTACAAATTTAGGGCATTTCTTATATTTTCTTAATCCTTTTTGATCCTACGTCCTCGGATTATTTGAACCGCGGGAGGTGTTGAAATACTACACTTCTTAGGGAAATTTCACGATAAGAAGTGCTGCAGTGAACAACCATTTTGCTGGGGGGCGACACTTGTATCTAACAAAAAAAACATTTTAAAGCTTAATATTTCACAAACAGATCTAAATCAAAAAATGATGTTCACAACTCCCATTTTTTTTCAAATACCTATACCACGACATACCACAGGATGGGGTAGTTAAGAAAAAAAATCACACACCCACTATTATATTCTACTACTTTGTCGGCGTGACTAAAATGTAATTTATGCAAAATTACATGTGATCTTTTTTAAACACTGTTTTATTATTTTTAAGTAATCCAAAGTGTCCCTCCCCATCCAAATAATGCGGTTTAAGAAGTAGGTTTTCCGTTGTTTTTGTTTCATACTTGCAACTTACAAGTTTTAATAAACCTATTTAATAATAATTTTCAACGGAATTTGTACGAAAATTTGTTACTTCTCATTTGATAAGTTGTTACTCGTAAACTTGTACAGCCTACTTAGCTGTGATAGTTTTCCTTTTAATTTCACTATAATATGCTATTATCGTGATTTTTTTCACATACCCAACATCAACCAATTAGGACACTTAATTCTAATAAAAAAAATGCATTTTAAGGCTTAATATTTCACAAATCCGTTTGTGAAATATTAAACCCTAAAATGCAAATTGTGAAGATCCCTCAATATAAAACCGGGTAAGAGCATGTCGGATCATGCTCAGTATAGGGTTCTGGAGTCGTTGACGTATGAAAAATCCAATTTGAATAATTGCACCAGCAGAAGAGCATGTGTTCATGGTACTTACGCTCTTTTGTTGAGAAACGCAGTTTTTTGGCAATAACTCAATTACGGTATCGGTATCGGATCATTTTTTTAAATAATTTTAATTTAAAGTATTGGTTAAGCGCTACCTTTTTGATTATTTTTCACATTTTTTGGTCACGGTTCAAAAGATAAGGGACACAATTTATGCAACTTCCGGAGAGATTATTTCCAAAAATATTTACTAAATAAAAAAAAAAACCATAAATGTTTTTAAGATACCTCTCGGATGATGTGTTGATGTATGCTCAATTTTATTTTCAGCTTCTGTTCCCCTTCTAAAAATATGCATTTTTATTATTTAGCTATCAAAGTTGTAGTAGCCGCTACTTAATTTGATATTTAATCGATATTCATTGAGTAGTATTTGAGTAAAATGCCTGTGACATGGGATGAAATGACACGGACATGACGAAACTATAAGGGTTCCGTTTTTGTCATTTTGACTACGGAACCCTAAAATGGTCTTCACAACTCTTAAACGTTTTTAAAATACCTATCTTATGATACCCCACACGATTGGGTAGGTCTGAAAAAATATCACTTCCCCGCTTTACATATAGGGCAGGTACCCTCAAAAAAAATGTTTCTCAAGATTTTATTCTTTCACTTTGTCAACGTAATATGTATGTGTATTCATGCAAAATTACAGTCTTCTAGTACTAACAGACGAACGGACATAGCGAAACTATAAGGGTTCCATTTTGCCATTTTAGTTTCCAAACCCTAAAAAGTAGTAAATAAAAACTTTTTTACAAAAAAATAATACTGAGTTCATAAATAAAATGAGACCACTTGAAATATAACGTGTATATATTTCATTAAAAAAAAAGGATTTTTCAAATCATTTCAATTTTCCAAATAAAAAATATTGTGACGAATTGAGAACCTATGGAAATCGTTAAAAAAATACAAATTCGTTTCATTCACCTCCATTCTAAATAGAATAAAAAAAAAATTGAAACTGTAAAATGAAACTGAAACTTATAAAACTTAAAATTTCAAACTGAAAATTGTGAAAATATAAACTAAAACTGATGCTATGCATAAAATAATTCTCTCTCGGTATTGGCAGATTTTTTACAATCGAATCGATTGTTCGAACACAGATAACATCAAACGACAACAAGATCGCGTGCACATGTCATTGTGTTTATCCATACACTTGTTATGTGCACTGATTGGTCATCACGCTTCACTAGTCTTGACAACAAGTTCTTTTCAGGGTCCTTATTCACTATCGTTATTTCGCTGTCGTGAAAAGGCCGTACGAACTGGCGCATGTTCGGTGCGCTCAAATATTTCCACCGCGCATGCGCGGTAGAGAGCTGCGCTTAGAAATACATCAACCCGCATGCGCAGTCGACATCTTTGAAAGCACCGCGCATTCGCCAGTTTGCACGGCCATTTAACGACGACGAAATAAAGATAGTGAATAAGGACCCAGATCAACTTTTGCAGCGTCTATAAAAACATGAATGAGGTGTCATTGTCATTAGATTAGAAATGGTATGTAGATACTGATGAAAAAAACAAGTATAACTAACAAAATAGTTTTTAGTATAGTTTTTTAAATAACTATACTAAAAAGTAAGAAATAATCTTCTATAAGCACCGTACACGGCGACAAAACCGTAGTTTTTAATCTCTTAGTATTTTTTTTATTTTTAAGTTGTATTTTCTATTTCTATAAGCCAAATACAAAATTCCACATATCTAACTTCAAAACTGGCGTAGTTTCGAATAAACATACAATCACTATTAGACCCCCTTAGGGGACAAATTTTTAAAAATCAAAAATATATTGAAACTGCAAAATCATTGTAAGTACGTGTCCAAGAACAAAACGTACGACCAGATTGAAAATATGTGTTTGGGCTAGCTAATATCACGAGGAAATAACTTCAGATAAGTACACACAGGCACACACGCTCGTGCACACACACGCACGCCCGCACACACACACAATCACATTGGAGAAAATATACTTACACACACGTACGCATGCGTAGATAGAAGCTAATACTTCTACTTTTTATGTTGTTGAATGTAAATTAAAGTACCTATCATAATTTTTTCTCTTTATTTTATATGTACAATATAGGGTAAAAACCTGCAGTGAGATAGATGTCTCATTTTCTTAAACCATTATAATTATCTAAGTACTTTCCAAATTTGCAGCAAAGATATTAACTGGTTAAATAAAAACTACGGGCACCGTACATCTTCCCAGGAGGCCATTATCCTGCGTGAGGGACGTGCGATTGCGACGCTTGTGTGTGCGATTATTTCCGCAGCAAGCGCGAAAAATTAACAACCATTACTACAACCAACCATTTACAATTTAATATATTAATCTTTAATAATTTTATTTTGTTTATTTTATTTTATCAATAGAACTTACACAGCTTCAAACACTAAGCGTAATAGGTTGAAATTTGGCACACAAATACCTAGTTATTACGACATAGAGCTAAGAACAAAGGGCTCCATAATCCAATCAAAATGTAACGTGACACCGCACATACGAGTTTTTGATCAATCTTGACGGAGGTCATAAGTCAATTTTATGAAATTTGTCATTGGTCATAAATGCGAATAGTTATGTGAAATTATACATGTTTCCCACAAATCCTAAGACTCTTCGTTTTTAGCTAGAACTAATCCAGTTTTGTATGCCCAATTGGTTTTGAATAGGTTCGTGTAATCTCAATAATTTGTTGAGAAACAACTGCATTTAGTGATGTTGATATTTATTTACATTACTTTTCTAATGACATTTTGTTTATCATTTATTTTATTCACATGTTTAAAAGTCACGTGCCCTAAAAACACCAAGCAATTTTTAGGGTTCCGTAGCCAAAATGGCCAAACGGAACTCTTATAGTTTCGTCATGTTCGTTTGTCTGTCTGTCTATCTGTCTGTCCGTATGCCACAGGCATTTTACTCAAAGACTACTCAATGAATATTGATTCAATTTGGGGAAAAGGTGTCTCGTAGTAGCCGCTACTTTTTTAGGGGGGCACTCCATACATGTAACAGAAGCTCATTTTTTTTCAGCAAACATCAACGTGTGGCACCTCATTTGACAGGTTTTTCAAAAACATTTTTCAAGGTTTCTAATACAATTTTGATTGACTGAATATTTTTGGAAATAATCGCTCCGAAAATTGTGTCCCTTTAACTTTTGAACCGTGTAACCAAAAAATATGAAAAAAAACCACAAAGATATAGTTCCTAATAAGTACTTAAAAATAAAATTATTTCGCATATGATCGAATATACTGTCATTGAGTTATTGCTGAAAAACTGCGTTTCTCAACAAAAGAGCGTAAGTGCCATGAACATACGCTCTTCTTCTGATACAATTATTCAAGGCTGCAGAACCCTTCACTGAGCATGGTCCATCATGCTCTTGCCCGGTTTTTATTTTTATTGTAATTTGAAGAGCAGACATTTCCCAACACTGTGGAATTATAAATATACGGAATTTTGCGACTACGGGAGAGTTTTAATTGAGATGACCTTGAAATATTTTTTTCCATAGAGATTTTGAAGAAAGGGATTGAAAGATTAATTTTACATTGGCGTCCAAGAACTACGCTAGCCGTTAACCATGAAGCGGGTCGTACACTTGATTGTCACTTCAGGAGTGTGAAACAATAACGTTTGTTTTCGCTGTCGGTAAACGGTTTGGACGGCAAATTCGTTATATTTTTTTGTTCATTTTTTCTATTAGTACTGTTATTATTTAGTCATTATAAGCAGTAAAACGTAATAAAATAATATTTTTCGTAATCCGCCAAAAAGCCCTATGTGCGCTGCGAAGAAAATGCGATAGGTATGTCTAAATGCTTCTTATATAAATATATAGCAAGAAGACAGGTGGGCACTCAGAAAGTTCCAGACATATCATAAAGCATTCTTAAAAAGGTAGCCTAACTGCCGCCGTAATGAGGGTCAACACAATTATTATAGACATTAATTACTTCCATCGCTAGCGGGGCTCACACAGACCAATGAGGTGTAAGTGAAAAAAGGCGAGCATTTTTTCAGTATTATTTTAAAAAAATTTTTTGAAAACATCAATACGTAACAAAAATAACAGAGTAATAAGATCGCTATTACCATTTTTTTATCCTTGTTCAGAAGATTATCTAACATCTAAATGTATATTTGGTTCAGACGTTGGTTTTATTAAGTAAATATTCTGATCGAACCAATAATTTAAATTATATATTTTAGACTACTATATAAACTTACTGTTTATTCATACTTAATTTACTTAAGCGAGTCATCAAAATGTATATCTTTTGATGCGGCAAAGAAAATTTCAGCGTATTAAGGTTTCCTTTAGATAGATATTCTAAGTCGTACTCGGGCAGTAAGTGCCTATTTGCTATCCTATCTTACTACATTAACCTACTTTTTTAGTATTAGCCAATCAAATAAGTCCAGTTAATGTTCTTATTCCAGTTAATGTTCTTAATGTCTTTTCTAATAGAAACCCTATTCACGCTATTTTTTATAACTTGCATCCAAAATAAAAATGTAAAGGGTGACCCTTCAGTAGCACGGCAATGTGCAAAACTGCGCTCTCCGAATAGATTTGTTGCTACAGCGATTTTCAATTGTGCTCGCACTCCGCCCATTGTCTGCGTCTGTGCTTTATTTATTACTCTGTGGACCCTTTGTGATACTGCCTCCCGATTGTAATTAGTTACATTGTGTATTTATTAAGGAATTGTTTTTGTTTGATGAGAGAAACAGACTAAAATATTATGTGTGTTAGTAGTAACACACTCACATATATATGTCACACAAGTAAGGGTGAGTTGTATACTCACTTGAGCATTTCGTATGAGAATTCTCGACGCTATTTTCAAAGTAATTACAGGTTATTTATGTAAGGCTAGTGAACATTTACCTATAACATATCTTTCTGTCTTTCATAAGCTCCCGTCATCTGCGTTCGTGCCTTTACTCGATAAAACGTTCGTTTATTTTTAAAATCTGGTTGTAACAAAACATCGAGTATCATATACAAAGTGTGCTTCAAGTAAATTTCCTCTAATTCTGTTGACTAGTAAATGCTCAAGTATATACTCACTTTAAGGTATAAGCCAAACGCCGAGCGATAGATCGATATTAATGCCTTTCAATGATGAAGTACAACGTCCTAAAACCGTTGCTGATTAATCAATTGATTTTACTGTTTTTAAAACTTTTTTACACTATATAACTATAGAACATAGATAAATACATACTTGCTTTCTGTTTCAATACAAATCAGTTAAATATTGAAATTGGTCAAGTAAATACCAAATCACAGTAACATGGCCTATGGTGTTAAATACCTTAATTATGACTCAATGGAATTTTCTTATCTTTTTACCTAAATAATTGTAATGGTGAAAAACATCGAATCAAAATCCTCTTATAAATATTATTTAAATATATATACTGTAGGGTATTTTAGAAGTAATTGTTTCTATTTAAATAAATACCCGAAATATACCTACTCAATTTCGGATAAAATACTTCAGATTTTATTTTGTGTCCTTTTCGATAAATTTTATTTGCATTTGCTCTATAACAATATATAAAAATTTGTGTACTTAAGTACTTTACTTCTTTATAAGAATAATTATTTTCCTTAGAACTGAAACAATCCTAAATTTTATTGTTCTTTGGTTTCAGTTATGTTTAGGTTTAAGCAAGCCAATAAAAATATTTTATTTTCAAAAGTCTTAGAAATCCCAATACGTTTGAAAGTAAAAAGAAAATGTTTTAATATTTTTGGGTTAAGTATCTTAAACTAGGAATATGTTAACAGAGTTTGTACCGACTATCGTATTTACGTACGCCAACTACTGCTATCTATCCTATTAATTCAGGAGGAGATAGTCCTGATCGAGAAATATTTCATTGACTTCTGCTGATCAATTATTAAGTGCTCTCAAAGCTAAATCTATGATTTCAGAATGCGCCAGATCAGTAGGATGTCACGTTCAGTCCTCCTTTCACGTATAGGAACATTGCGAGTGTACCTATTGTCCACATTCATTTGACAAGCCTGCTTGCTAGAGACTATTAATTGGGAGCACCAGCCAATCTAATATATGTTAAAAAAGATTGATAATCTATAGCTAAAATTGGTAAAAGTACCAGTAGAACTTGCGCACAAAGGGACGACATACTTTAATGTAACTCCAACTCAAAAAAAAGTAACTGGAGGGAGGGACTAACATAACTCTGCAGTTGGAAAATTGTTGTTTCTGCGGCTTTGGCCGTGTGGGGTAAGGTGGGTACATCTCATCAACACAAAGGGGGATCCTATGGCCAGATGAGGTGATCGTGCCTGGCGGTCCGCGGCCCTATGGTTAACGTTGGAAACTTGTATACACAGTGAATTTTTGTTATCGTTTTAGAGCCGAAAATTTTGAACACCATATCAATAAAATATCAATAAAATTATCAGTTGAATAAAATAAAGTAAACCCACTCCTAACACAAGTAATTTAGCTAAACTGGAGTAACAAGATTGCTAATAATCTTTATAAAAAATAAATAAAGCTGTCAAATTAACATTTTTTACAGTTTATAAAAAAATATTGGTACTTTATTAATCAACTATTAGTATTCAAGCACGTATTTTTTTTTACAGATTAGTAAAAACCTTTTCTTGGCAATAATGTTAGCTCTATAAACGACTGCGCGCGTACGGGCGTCCTTCCATCGCCCGTAGTCCCAATTTGTCATGCGTGTCAAGCTATGCATTTAACGCTCATATAGACTTAAACCGCGAGACCACTCTCCCCACCTCCGTCCAGTACACTGTTTAATACAAGCATAGGGTTACTAGCAAAATATAGTTTGTATGAAATACCATTTGTCGCCCACTACACCAATCCATTACCGGATCAACCTAACACAGCCGACTGGACTGGAGGTGTTTGCAATGGGGTTAAGAACAAATAAGGGGAAATGTTACATTGTACAACGGGTACACGTACACGATTCATACGGAGCACTATCGCGTTTATCAGGTTTCGCCAGCATGACGAAAATGTGACCAAACTACAGCACGAGCAAATTTTAGCTGCTGACGGAACGGTTAAACCGTAGTATGGTTATATGTAGTCCACCTACTGAACGGTCACCAATAAGATCGTTAATAATATAAATTCTACTAAGTTGTGCCCATTGAGGCTGATATATCCAATTTCGTGTACTCTTCTAATATTATTGACGATTTTTTTTGGCATCAGTTCTCTAATTTGATGTTAAATATAATGGTGGCAGCACCTTACCTGCTTATACAATTTATAAACAGAGAAACATTGTAAACATTGGCAATTTGAAAAGAGTTGCCACGAGTTTTTATTGTCTGTTCTTTTCTCAGGCTTTACCTATTGTTTGCGACCTGTTCGCAAACACTATTGTTTGCGAACAGGTAAAGCCTGAGAAAAGATTAACAGAACATTACAAGTAAATGTAGAATCGACTTCCTACAAGTGTAGTATTTTGCTTTCTAATTGAATGATTAAATTTATTATTATTTTATTATCATAACGTGAATATTCCAATGTCGCACATAGGGAAGCCCTATATAGGATGCGTGTAGTGAACGACGTGTGTGAAATGATTAAGCAAAATTGTTAACACATTCACTATTTTCGAAGTAGTGTCAGTTTTACGACACATTATAATGCGCGAACCTCGAATCTTTGCATAGTCTCCTACGCAAGAACGTTAAAATCGAATTTGCTAAGGGGTTCAAAGACGACTAAGTGAATAACATTGCATTTAATATTTATACTGAATGTCTCTCATATTTACCGCAAAATGATATAATTCATCTGAAAAAAATAAATTAGGTCCTTATCTAATTCCAAATAAATACATTAGTTAGTGATGGCTATGCTATGGCTAAAATTGCAAACATTGCACCAGACAACGAATCTACTCACGTCTCATTCACTACCGTGCACACATTCCATATTCCATCTGCATTAAACGGACAGCTTTTTTGCTGCAGCCGCTGCAGGGAATTCTCCTTTTCATCACAGAGGAGGTCCTTTCATCGTTACGCTTGACAAAGCGGGTGTAATCTAGAGCGGTCTTGGAAAAGGATGTATGGGCCATGACTGTGGGGAAAGAGTTATTCATGTTAGGTGTTTTGAAGAATAAGAAAACAAGGGTCTTTTTGTGGATATAATTTTCACAAATTTATTTTGAATTTAGAATTTCGATCAATGGAATATTTGGAAGGATTTAATGTCCATGTTTATTGTATTGCGACTCTGATTAGACACACACAGATAAAACTTTTGACAGAAATGACTGTGGTCAATTGAATATTCCTGGCAGTCAGTATATGTTATAACCGTGCAAGGCAAGGTGTGAGCATCATTATTTATTTTATTTTTTTTAGTTATACAAGACAGGAAGGTTGCTTTTTAACCGCGTGCTCAATTTTGATGACCGAGCAAGCGAAGGGTTCAAAAATTAGAATTCTGAGCGTTAGCGTTAGGGAATCAAAAGAGCACGAGGTGAAGAGAAGAGGTGAAAAATCTTTGCACTCGAGTGCAACACGTAACATTTCAACCCACCTCAGCGAGGAAATGACTAAATGCAAAAAAAAAACATTTAGTTACTAACTCTAAGTTCAAGAAATGTTGCTATTTCTCGTAGGATACTGCCAATTTTATTAGCACCCGTAGGCTGTCTGACACGCTTTCTGTTGCGATATTGTAGAAAAAATCGATTGATTAGAGTGTTAGGCGTTAGCCTTACGTCCGCAAGGCTTGAGATTTTGTCAACAATTGTTACGTACTCGTTGCAAATGACGAAATTGCAGTCTCTTTTTGTATTAGATGAATTAATTAATAGTAAGTCATTTGAATGTTTCTCAACGTTTTTGACAATAAGTTGTGTTAGTTCATTAGTTCGACATGTTCCGTTTATAATAATAAGAACACCTGTAACGTAAAGATCAATTTTATTAATTTAACTTAAATGTAACTCAGTTACACATTCATTATCTACTTAAGTATATTAACAAACTACTTAACATAATCTAATACTTTTAACTACTACAATACTGTAGTAGATAAATTAATAAAATTGATATGCATACATAAGTATGCCTATCAACATCTACTAAGTACGTATTAGATTATGTTAAGTAGTTTGTTAATATACTTAAGTAGATAATGAATGTGTAACTGAGTTACATTTGCCACAAAGTATACGGAATCAGGTGCTTTGTTAAGATACTTTTCAATTTCAGATGCTGTGATAACCTTAGATTTTTTTAGTTGATGACCAGATGAGGCTCTTTTTAAAAAATCCAGTTGTTTGGGATAGGTCTCGATATACTCGTATATAACTTTTATCATTTTTATTGTTGCTTTTAGCATTGAGTACATACTCCATAGAGTGCTTGATTTCTTGGTCTCGGATAATTCAACAAAATATTCGGATAATTCAGCAAAACGTTTTCTAACAAAGTTTTGGCTCCATTAGCTAGTCGCCACGTGTTAAACATATCGTACTGTTTTAAATACTTCTCGCGTGATTGTTGAGAGAAAGCTCATTTGCGCATAATAAACAGTTTCAGTCAATTCTGTTGGAGTCAAATAAACTTCCTTGTCGCTAGAATCCCTCATTCTGAAATGGGCATCCCCCTAAATTATATTTTCGTCCCCCCCCCCCCATCTCGAAAAAGTATTTTTGCTCTTCGATATCTGAGTGCAAAAGCCGTTTTTATCCCTAGGGGCTAAAGCAAATTGAATTTAGAACATCGTGTGCACTAAGTTTGTAAATTCAAAACATCTACACCTATTTACTTCTACCTCCGTGCCAAATGTATCATACAACCATTTTTAATTTGTTAAAAACTCAAAATCCGAACCTTCTTGGTGTACTTTTTTTTAATTTGCTTTTCGCGCACCATTTTCTTTTCACGTCATGTTGTAAAACCTTAGGTTAAAAATAAGAAACTTGAAAACAAGTGAAAAACCTAAACTGAATGATTCTAGCGACGAGGAAGTTCTCAACTTAAGGTCCTTAACGTAACTGTAGCAACGTTACTTTCAATTTTTTTTAATTATACCTAAGTATTATTTGTTATAATTTAAAGATTATTCTGCAATACTTACGTATCATAATGTAGTAGTTAATACAAAAAATAAAATAAAAGTATCTTGTGTTTCTAATTTTTTTTTGTATTTAGTCATTTCCTCGCTGAGGTGGGATGAAAAGTTACGCATCGCACTCGAGTGCAAAGATTTTTCACCTCATGCTATTTTGATTCCCTCGCTGACGCTCAGGACTCTAATTTTTATATCATTCTTCCTTGTATAACAAATAACTTCTAAATTGAAAGTAAATTTGTGAAAATTGTATTACAAAATCAAAACTATATCCACAAAAAGAACCATGTTTTCTTATTCTTCAAAACACCTAACAGTCGAGTATAACTCCTTCCTCATAATCATCGCCTACACATCCTTTTCAAGTTAATCCCTGTTATAATCTTTTATTTAATCCTTTGTTAGTCTTTTATCATATCTAACCATTACAGCAATAAATAAATCTTAAATTGAAACAGAATCATGGATCAATACCGAGCTTCTTGGCTTTTAATAGGATTTCTACACTATCTAAAGGGCACATTGAGCAACTTCTCTGAAAATGGATCACTGTCATCCTAACAAACATTTAGCAAGGTGTCTAATATTTGTATTATTTACTGACAGTGTAATAAAATTAATATAGGTAAAAACGTACTTAAATTAATAAATTATTACAAAAAACCTTTGCTGTAATGTTTTTACAGAGATTTTAGCTACATCGACATAATATTATGGACTTAAAATATTTCTTGCTCTATGTTCTGATTGGGTACTTAGGCAGTTGTTTACTCATTATTAAGAAACTCCAAGATATTATTGACTCTTTATCTTGGAGTAACTTATATGTATATATATATATATATATATATATACATAGTATATAACCTAAGTGCTTCCTTGCGATATCTATAAAGCAGTTTCTTAGAACTATGACTATCCCATATTAATTATCCGCGCAAAAGAAATCCTTTGTGAATGGGTCGCCTTAAATGATTTTACCTATTTTTTATAGATATAACCTATGAATAGCATATTTCCTTTTATAGATTCTAGGACGTCTATAAATAGTGACAGATTGTTCCTATTCTTAATACGCGCCAAGCCCTTATATTATATCCAGCTCACTGACGGTAGACTATTGTTTTACTGTAATATTATAATATTATAAAGTCAGCCTTTAGAAAAGGCTGGCAATGTTTGTCGCTCTTCTCTTCGACTACAAATGCGAAAGTGTGTCTGTCTGACTGTTTCTTATATTTCAACGACTAAACGGCTGAACGGATTTTAATGGATTTGGCAAGCAGATAAATAGTAAGTATTCTGGGATTAGACCGATAAGGACTATCTAAATCGCGATACATGCGGGCGTAGTCGCGAGCGAAGGTTAGTTTACAGTACAAGTTATTGTTAGTAGAATAAGTCAAATAAATGTCAATAGTACGAATTGTTCATTAATGCATTAGAAAATCAAAAAGAACACTAAAGACAAAATTGATTTAAGAGTAATTGAGAATCAGAAATAAACATCAGGGCCTAACTAGACGGAGAGTCTTGGTAATGTTACAATAAGCAAAAAGGTTAGAGTCGGTCACAATAGGCAGTTTCAACGTCTACAGATACTATTTTTGTCAAAGAAAGGGACAATATAGAGACAAATCAGAAGTTCAATTAAAATAACACTATATAATACCTTAGTAAAAATGTAAGCCCATCCAAAACCTTGGACTTAGAGAGCTGAAGATTTGCCGAGAAGATTAATTTTGTGAGGGGAATAATGAATTTATTTATTTAGAACAGCCAGTCTAAATGCAGCCGTATGCAAATTATAGCTTTTTTCTGAAAAGTAGAATCCTTTAAAAGACGAGAAATTGCTAGTTTGTCGAATCCTATTATTTTAGATCTGTGCACACGTAGTTATTACGAAATTGTATGACTTTATTTCCTAATATCATCGTATTATAACTATTTATTACACGGGAATTAATGCGCATTATTTACCTTAAAATTGCTTGAATAGTTATAATCATGTAACGCAAAAGTTTAAATTATCGTATTACGTCTTAGAAATAAGAATTGCACTTACTAGAAGCAAAATTTATTGTCACCATCTCACAGTCAGTTACGCAACATTTAACTGAGAAATGATGTAATCATCAGGTTTCTTTTGTAATAGATACAGATACCTACCTACTCCATTTTTATTGAAAACTAGCTGGTGCTTTTCAAGAACGGGCATCGACCCGGCTGTTACCCTTGTATCGGCTGGGTCGATGCCCATTTTTGATACAATTTCACATAATGTCTCTAATATATGCCGCGTTTTGTAAAACTTGTTTTTATGTTAGATACTTTATATATTGTGGCCGTAGGGCGCATGCGCCCGCTCCAATAAAGCTGTTACAGGTATGGTTGTTTATTAAAATGTTCGTTATCTCGTAAAATTATCGTCCATATAAACCGACTTTACAAACAACTATTTTTTGTAGACGTGATAACGTCTTATAAATCGATGACCTAATGCACGCACGACAAAGTGTCATGGTCCGTCACGATGTGCCTGCTGATAGACTGAAGTATTGTGCCCGGGTCCACTAAAACTGTCATAGGCATGATTGTTTATTAAGATGTCATCAATGTTTTGGTGATTACAGCGACATGCAATACAATCGGAAAAAAAATAAACAAAAAATAAAC
This sequence comes from Herminia tarsipennalis, assembly GCA_945859575.2. NCBI lineage: Eukaryota > Metazoa > Arthropoda > Insecta > Lepidoptera > Erebidae > Herminia > Herminia tarsipennalis. The sequence goes on along the minus strand of OX243834.2, from coordinate 20,858,924 downwards.
TCTCACAGGTATGTTTGTTTATTATAATATCATCATTGTTGTAACGTAAAATTATCGTCTGTAAACCGACTTCACAGACAATCATTTTTTTTTTCGAATAAAAAGTCTTTACTAAGAAAACATGATGTTACGTTACTAAAGGAGCACGAGCGTAATAGACAGACGTGAGAATAATAACTCAAATACTTTTACATTAACCTATGGATGTACGATTGACTTCCACGGTTTGCGTTAGTAGAATTAACTGATTTATACCTTAAAAGTCCATTAACTGTTATAAAAACTGGCGCCATATTTTTATCTAAGAAAGTGACATGTGTTTTATCTATACTAATATTAAAAAGCTGAAGAGTATTTTTATCTGTTTGTTGTTTGAACTTTCTTTTACAGTTTGGTAGCCCATTTATCGAGAAAAAAATGTTGCAAAAACGGGGAAAATAGACGCAGACGCAGTCGAGCGGGTCAGCTAGTCTTGTACAAACATGCTCAAGCAGTTCATAGTGTAGTACCACAGTATAGAGTACTGTGGTACGGAGGTTAGCTTTCCTCAAATTCTGCATCGTTTGACTTCGGGGTCCTTTATCAAACGCGAACGACTTTGTAGTAAACGTCTTATCTATCCCTTTTAGGGTAGCAGTCACATCATGGTGTTTTTATGGTGATCGTAAAACATTCCACTGCATTAGTCCAAGCTTTAGGGATATAATTTTTAGTATCACATGAAAATAGATTATGGGTGAAAATGATTGCAATGAAACTATTTTTGCAGCTTTACATTTTTATATTTTATTTTTTTATTAAATCGCTACGACCACTACAAAATAAACAACGAGATTTATAATTACCCAATTAAATGTTTTAAACACACCACAACACCAGTTTACTAACTGGTGTTGTGGTGTGTTTAACCACCAGTATACACAGTTGCACTAATTTTATTTTTTCACTAGCTTATGCTCTCGGCTCCACCCGCGTCATAAAGAGACGTTATTGCTCAGCTATGGGAAGTATTGTGATAATATATAGTCTATAACTTAATCCGAACATAGGAGATTATACTCCCAAAAATTGAATGCGTCAACCTCGAAACAACAGACACGAAAAAACTCTGCCTCTGTTGCGAGGTGGGAGTGTGTCCGACTGCTACGCAAGAGGTTATGGGTTCGATTCCCACACGGGACCCCACTTTGTGTGATCCACAAATTGTTGTCTCGAGTCTGGGTGTACTTTGTGTCCGTGACTTGTATGTTTGTAAAGTCCCCCGCGACACAGGGCTTGTACCCTAGTGCGGGAGTCGTCTTTAAAAAAAATCTTTAAAAAAAAAAACTAAGCAGATTTTTATTCAGAAACCCAAGTTATTTTTTTTTTAATATCTTCAACGCACAGGCACTGCTGCTTTACAATTTTATAATAATATAGATATATGCAGGTATGGGAACTAGAAAACCTCTTCCGTAACTATTCTATTTTCATTAATATAAAAACATATGTAGTCTATATAAAATTGAACTAATGAATATAGTGAACCCATAGTATCTCAAAGCAATCTTGCCCATTGTAAACTTAACTCGCAGATCGATTTATCTGGAGAGGTTCCTCGGTCCGAGAATCTACTGTTAAAATATGAGCCAAAATATTAATACAGTATAATGGTGTTTGTTAAATCCAATTTTGCCCGAAGATCAACGCTCATCAAAGCACCCAAAACTTGGTGAACTAAGCTCAAACTGATCTCTTATTAAAGAACATGAACCGTTCAATTCCATAACTTTTCGGCTGCTCGTATAATTCATACCAATAAAGTAGAGGCCACCTTCCACGCCATGCTTCACCAATGAATATTGTATGAATTTTGACTGAGAGAACACCGATGCTATTATGAGTGAGCGTGATCTCATGAAATTTAGATAGACAAGGACCCGCTGGCACTGGTCAGTGTATGAGAAATTATTGGCGGTCCAGGGCTGGACTTCAAAACATCTGGGGTAGTTACATTTTTACGTGAGAAAATACTTTCAGATTGCTATTTCTCTATACTCTACCTTACTATTTTAATAAATTATGCACTACTTTAATCTAGATGCGTGGTACAAAAACAAGCATGAACTGTTGAAATGGATTTTGATGTCATCATGATACGGGGACCATCACCAAAATACGCGTAATGTGTTTTTTTAATATTAATACTTTAAAGAATTCCTCTGCCATGCGGTTGGAAACACGCCTTCCCATCAAGGTGACCTTGCTTGTTTCCAATAGTGTAGACGGATGTTGTAAACCAAATTATGATTTGACCTCCATCGTCCTCGGCGGGGCGCTCTCACCACCGCGGTCGCCACCCTTGTCCCACGGCCGCCATCTTGAAAATAGGGGTTGAAATGGTTTTTACGATATATATCATAAACTATTTATTGGATAAAATAAATTTGTTAACATTTTTTGTTGCAAATTTAATTCTCTACAACTTTGGTCCAGTAACTTTTGTCGTAGAACGTTATAAGCGAATAAGAAAGTTATAAGCGAAAATGTTCAGAAATTCGAGAAAAAAAAAATTCTTCGATATAACTTTTTTTTTATCATTTTACGAAAAAATGATATCAGACCATTTTTGTAGATCGTTTTTTAAGGAACAACTTTTAAAAACATTTTTTTCATTTTTTTTTAGATTCAATGCATTGTTTAATTTATTGTTATATAAGGAAGTAGGTAAAAATAACTTAATATATATTTTTTACAACGAACTAATTATTGTATTTACAAACTAACAAAACCAAGTAAAATAAAAAAAGGCAAGACCCGTTTACGCGTCGAAATATTCTTCTCCATCGATGTCGACTGGTAACGTACCCAGAAGGCTGGCAGCATTGCCACGTTGAATAGCAATGCTTATTCTTTGTGCAAAGAAAAACCCAGCCCTCGGGTCACGTGAAGAACTGATAAGCCGATTAGAAATTTCCTTAAAAAGAAGTCGGGCACTTGGACCCCACGGACCCAGCGTCTCGACCCCAAACGGCTCAAATATATAATCTTCAATTAGATTTACATATTTGCGACGTTTGAGAGTCTCCGCTGATGCAGCAGCTGCGCAGGCACAGTCTGAAGTGCTTGAAAGATGGGAGGGCGCAAGGGTATCGACACAAGTTGCGTCCCATACCAATGGCCTCCCCATTTTTTTCATTAAGTCAATAGCTAAGGTTTTACAGCGCTCAGAAGTGAGTATTATTTTTCAGTACCCTTAACTATACACATATTAAACGTGTGTACTATTAATATGTCATCAGTTATTGCTTTTTTTTTTATTTTGTTACTAAATTTTTTTAATTATTAATTTTGCAATATTATTATTAATTAATTAATGACTCTTTCCACTCCATTACAGAACTTTACTATTATTCATTTTTTAAATAAATTTAAATCTGATGGCCGTTACCGAGAGTACTGTCCAGGTAGAAAGTAACTATTAGGGAACAAATTAACATCTGCCTGCTATTATTATTATGATTTCTAACCTCTCTTATTGTAAGAATAGCTAATAATATTTCTGAACATTTTCTCTCATAACTTTTTTATTTATATATAGATCTACGACAAAAAGTTACTGGACCAAAGTTGTAGAGAATTAAATTTGCAATGATACGATGTTTTTTTATCAGATAAATAGTTTAAAAGATATATTGTAAAAAACATTTCAACCCCTATTTTCAAGATGGCGGCCGTGGGACATGGGTGGTGACCCCACAAACGTGGTTTTAGCTATACACCCTACACACCAAAAAAAAAAAATTGCGTCCTCTAAAAACGCAAGGTGAGGCCCTAACAAATGTAACATTTCAATGGATTAATAGGCACACAACAATACAATCAATTGTTTCAAAACGGATCTCCGACGCAGACGCGAAATTATTGTGATTATATAAAAAATGGATCACTGTACAGATTTAATTGCCTTTGTATTATTCAGGTAATTTACACCTACTGATAAAATTAATATTATTATACCTTTGAAGGAGCAATTCTTGTGTACATATATATATATATATATACAAGAATTGATTAATTGATATTATTTTTTGATTTTTCTTTTTAATTTGTGATATAATATTTCTTATTTTTGATTTAAATGTCATGTCATTGTCATTGTCATGTTTGTGTACGATAGCGCAATAGCTGAATACTGTATTTAACCACATAAATGATAGTACTTTTATACTAAAACAAAAAAAAAATCACTTCTGCCGGCACTCCAGGAGTGCAACTCGTTTTTTTTATTTGTTCGCTTTGATTGTTTGGTTTATACCCTGATTTAAAAATAAATAGGAACAAAGATAAAAGTAATTTTCTTGACACTTGTCAATTCCCATAGAAATTTACTTTTAGCCTTTATATTAGCTGACCTAGATTTCATAACTACTAAAGTTAGTAGTTATGAAGTTTAGGTCAGCTAATATAATAATAATTTAAATAATTTTCATTCAGTAATACATTCATGGACGCACACCAACTTTAGAACAACTGATAAACATACTTATATATTTCTAAATACATACATATTATAGATAAACAACACCCAGACATACAATAAATCATCGTGCTCATCACACAAAGTTTTATCCTGGGGGGGATCGAACCCACGACCTCTTGCGTAGCAGTCGGATATATTCCCACCGCGCCACAGAGGCGGTCCATTCATTCTTTATTCCAGAAATATTGATAAAAGGTAACATTAATGTTTACTCTACAGTTGCTATTCTTATATTATCATATCGTTACCCGGAACTGCTTTTAACTGGAAATTTTGTAATAATTATCTTTTCCAGAAATACCCTTAAATGTAGGTAAACATTAACTTCGTGTATGATAAAGACTGTTTTAGCTACTACAATGCTCATTTCCAAGAATAAATGCCTATTGTTAACGTATGTGTTTTAAATTATATTTAAACCTTGGTAAATAAAAAACAGAATGTTAAAATAAAATGTTGATGATAAACTTTAGAGAACTTAGTAAGTTACCCAGGTATGAATAGCAAGCTGCATTTTGCATGCTGCGCCATGAAGAAAATAAGTTTGCACTGGTCAAAAGTTATAAATAATATATTACTGAATGTGAATTATTCAAATTATTATTATTTTAGCTGATCTACACTTCTAACTACTAAAGTGTCAATTCCCACAGAAATTTAGTTTTGGCTTTGTTCCTATTTATTTTTAAATCGGGGTATAAACAATCAATGAAAGTGAACAAAGCAAAAAAACGAGTTGCACTCCGAGGGTGCCGGTAGAAGTGATTTTTTATATCACTATAAAAGTACTATCATTTATGTGGTTAAATACAATATTCATCTATGGCGCTATCGTACACAAACCTAACAATTAATAAAATGACAATGGTAACGACTTGATAATTGAATCAAAAATATGAAATAATTAATCACAAATTAAAAAACAAACGTCAAAAAAATAAAAAAGGGAAGAAATAATCATTTGGACTCGAACCGGAGTCTTCTGGTTTCTAGACCGCACAATTTCCCACCTGTTTGTCCACCAATCTACCAACCTTACGGTCACGTGATCCTGACGCGAGTTTAACATTTTATACCCTTACCAAAAAAAGTGCACAACGGCGTTAAAGAAGTTTTAACTTCACAAATATTAAAAAAACAATTTTGACTATTACCTGGACTTAGATTATTGTTATTATTCATTTGAGGGTTCCGTAGCCAAAATGGGGTTTCTCAAAAAAAGGGCGTAAGTGCCATGAAGATACGCTCTTCTGCTGATGCAATTATTCAAGGCTGTGGAACTCTACTGAGCATAGTCCGACATGATCTTGCCCGGTTTTTTATTTAATACGCTAGCTACTACACATTAATTTATTTTAATTAATTATAATATTATGTTTATTATTATAACACTGAAATATTGTGTGAGGTAGTTTGTTAAAGTGTCTTCTAGATGGTTGGAAACAAGCGTACAAACCAAGGAGGTGACCTTGGCGGGAGGTTTGTGCGTCCCACCGTTTGTGTTTTCATCCAAACGGTTGGAAATCAAACGCTTTTATTTATTTTTTTATTTCTAAATACTATTACATAGTATACATAAATAAACATAGAATAAACCATCGAACCTCTGGCTTACTAGTCAGGGTCACTAACCGATAGACCAAAAGTCAGTTGCTAATTAATTAATAGTTAGTCTAACATAATTATTTCGTCAGTGTGTACTTGCAAATTATTAATAGGCAATACATTTAATACATTTATTACATTCAGTACATTCCAAAATATTCAAAAATGCACAATGTTAATGTTCAGGTTTTTATTCCGCCGCAAATAAAAAAATAAATATAAATAAGACCATGTAGAAAACTAAATAAAATGGCGGATTTTTGGCGCCATTTTATTTTGTTTTTTACACGGTCTTACCATTCGCTAGATTAGAGATCCATCGAATGAAAAAAAATAGCGCATATACCTACTGTCAATAGTACAGCTTATCTACGCATCGACACCGTGACATATTTTAATTACATACATTTTTAACCTACTTTTCCATCAATAACGACATCGACTTTCTCTAGGCCCCCAGTATTGTTGAGATTTCTATAAAACGAATATATTAATCAAACTTTGATATTTGCGCTTCTGGGAGAAAACAAATTAAATACATCTGATTTTCTGCTCTAGCTACGAGTATCATTGGATTCATTTCAATTGTAGGAACGATACATAATTTTTTAGTTCAATATTTTTAAGTATACATTTTTTTTGTATACGTAAATGAATTGCTATAGTTACGGATAATACAACGAAAATTATCTATTTTTCTATTACTACTTTACTATTTATCTATTCTAATTAGGCTCGAAAATTATCATTTTACCTACCGTCAGTACCTAAAACATCTCACCCTGATCAGTTCTAACAATCTCACTCACAGAGTTTACCTAATGTTCGAATTGGTTTTGATATTTATTTAATAGTGTTAATCATGGTCTTTGGTTTATGCGCATATAAACAAACAAATGGTGTGACGTCAATGTACCCGGTTTAAAATTAATATTTGCTTTTAAGGTACATATATTGGGTATTTGAATTTCGTTATTAGAGTTTATTAAATCTAGGTGTTCTCTTGCTTCGAAGCTAACATCTATCATCATCATCATCTTCAGCCTATCGCAGTCCACTGCTGGATATAGGTCCTATTGCACGCCACTTTGTTCCATCCTCGGCTTCTCGCATCCAGCTCCTGCCAGCCGTTTTGCGTAGATCATCACTCCACCTAACACCTTTAACCACCAGAAAAGATACCATACCATATTAAGCGCCAAGATTTAAAATGATAATTGTTTTATGCGTGAATATTTAAAAATAAGCATTCCAATACAGCAAGGTACTCAGTAACCGAACATTTCCCAGTTCTGATTAATGGATACCGTTATACCACTGAACATTTTACGGTGGTTAACGTTTCTCATTCAATTATTGATTTTCATACATTATAACGTAATTATCGAATACGTTCTGCGTTCCAAAAAATCGTAGCATATCTATCCATCTGTGAAATTTACAGGTTGCCCAGTAGCGTTTAATTATTTTATTCTCTTTCTATACATAGTTATTTTCTACTATATAAAATATCTAACATTATTTTTATAGACGGACACGAGATATAAAATCGAAATATAAGCAAACAGATTAATGCAGTGAAATAATTAATAAAATATAATATAGAGCAGAAAACGTTTGAATAGTTAGATAGCATCAATTAACAGGCTGGAAATTACTGGACATTTTGTGTCAAATATAGATTTTCAAAATTTTAGTGAAAAACATGAATAAAAGTTCACCTGAAACCTAAGGACCCCTGAGAAAAAAGGTATAAAATCTTATCCAGTCGTATTGGTAAATTCCCGCTAGGTATACTCCACCTCTTTTCCTACATTTTTTCTTTCATTTGTGCCCAATATGACTATCCTAGTTTTACCCCCCCCCCCCCGCCAGAGTTGGGGGGTAAAAATGTACCCCAAGGGGGGTATTTTTGCGGTTTTACGATTATACCTCGTATAGAACTTACAATATCGAAAACTGTTATTCATAAGAGCTGTAGGGCGTTTAATCCTGCATAGAATGAGGCCAAAATCATATTTTTTTGATTATTCCCGTTCTCATACTAATGCTCATCCAAGTTAATCGTATTTTTCCAATCTATAAAAAAACCGGGCAAGAGCATGTCGGATCATGCTCAGTGTAGCGTTCCGCGGCCTTGAACAATTGCATCAAAAGAAGAGCGTATGTTCATGGCACTTATGGCCTTTTTGTTGAGAAACGCAGTTTTTTGACAATAACCCAATGACGGTATATCTGATCTTATACGAAATAATTTTAGTTTAAAGTAATTATTAAGCGCTATTTACGTGATTTTTTCCATATTTTTTGGTCACATGGTTTAAAAGTTAGGGGGAGGGGGGCACGATTTACGCAACTTTCAGAGCGATTATTTACAAAAATATTTATTCAATCAAAAAAGTTTATTTAAACCTTATAATGTTTTTAAAAGATCTGTCGAATGATGCCACAAGTTAATGTTTGCTGAAAAAAAAAACAGCTTCTGTTACATGTATGGAGTGCCCCCATTAAAATATTTATTATTATTATTTAGCTATTAAACTAAGTAGCGGCTACTACAAGACACGTTTTCACTAAATTTCATTAAGATTCATAGAGTATTTTTTGAGTAAAATGGCTGTGACATACGGACGGACAGATAGGCAGACGGACATGACGAAACTATAAGGGATCTGTTTTTGCCATTTTGGCAACGGAACCCTAAAAAATAGTTGTCTGTAACTTCAGTTTACGGCCGATAATTTAACGTGATAACGTCATAAGAAAACATTGATGACATTGTAATAAATAACTATGCCTGTGGCAGCCTGAATTCCAATTGTATAGCATGTTGCTGCAATCGCCATTCGCTGATAGGCTGATACCTTTAGTTCCAATTGTTACGCATGTCGCTGCAATCACCAATGGAGTATTCGCTGATCAGCGAAAGCGTAACGTGACACTTTTTATGCGTGCAGCCGGTCATCGATTTAAAAGATGTTATCACGTCAAAAAATCGTTTTAACTTCTGGTTTTTAGTAATATTGTAATGGATTGTGCTGCTAAATAGGAGAGGCTATGTAGGATTAACGTATTATAAACCGTAACTAACTCTCAAATTAAGCCGTGCTATCGTCTTGTCGGCGAGGACAGAACATAATGTTTTAAGTAGTTGATAAACCTATAAATGCTAGCCGGCGTATTGCAGCAGCAGGGATCCCGAATTTTGGGCAACAAGTGTTGAACACCCAATCGCGGGGCATGCTACAATAGCGGCGGTAAGGACCATTAAGAAGGATTGACTGGAAAGAAGACATGGCTGTCTTTCATACCGGCTGACGCAGGTACTCACGGGGCATAGGAGTTTTGGAAAGTACCTGCACCGCATAGGCCGTGAACCCACTCCTGAATGTCACCACTGTGAGGGTTGTAGCTAGGATACAGCACTGCACACCTAGACAAAATGTCCAGCTGGGGCTAAGCAACGCCACGATTTTGGAGTGGCCATCGGAGTGCAAAGCTTCCCGCTAGAAAGTGTGGTAACATCGACGGCACAAAATGGACATACTGTCGATACCTTCGAGAGAGAGGGGGAGAGGACTAGCTTAGCCCATCTTGCAGCAGACGAACGGGGGGTCTAAGAGTATTAAATGATCTTTGGCCTCTATAGGCTCTGGCCTGAGGGCGACAGGGAGGGCAATTTGGTACCCTAACAAAAGCAAACTCGAGATGGTGTTGCGCCATGTTTTACCACTCACCACCCACATTAGTCGTCGTTAAAAGATTGTCGTTGTAAACAACGACCATGCCTGCTAATGGTGGAGGACCAAGATGCAAGGGACACCTTCACCGTTGGCCACAGGCTTATGCGCCGGAGCATCGTGTGATTTTTAGTCGGTTCGACTACGACATACGCTGTCCTGCGGGCCCTTATAGGACTGGGATCCGTGGGGATTTCGAACACAAAATAAAAGGATCGTGAACATAGTTCGAAACCCTCTTAGCGCTTAACCATAATTTGTTATAATTTTATAGTTTTAATTCCTAGTTTTACCACCCCTTTTTCTTAATCGTTCTCTAGTTATTATATTATATATCGTGTATCTTATTTGTTTAATAGTATTAACTTTTTTTCTATATTATTTTTTTTTATATTCTAAAATTTTAATGTGTTATAAATGTAAAAGTGTGTATATATGTTTGTTACTTAATTACGCAAAAACGACTTAACGCATTCGAATAAAAGGTAAACAGATTTCAAATTTGAAAAATTGATCTTTATTTCGTAAAGCAAAATTAATGATTGTTTGAAAACCATCTAAATGATATATACTAAAGGAATAATAAAATTATGATTTATTATTTTATTATTTATTATAGCGCCAGTTCCAAGTATAAAAGCTCATGAGAAGAAGCTGCCAAGAAACTCATATGCCACTCTTTTAAAATCATCACGTTTTTCTTTAAAGTAATAATTTATTTTATTGCGTACGTACACTTACCAAACACACTGGTTTATACCAGTGTGTTTGGTGAGTGTAAACGTTTATAAAATAAGGACAGTTTAAAAACTAATACTAAGGGAAACTCTAAAATTAATAAATATAAACGTATTCTTAAGTTCTGTTGCAAATGAAAATGCATTTTTTTTAATGAAGTAACTAAAACTTATATGTACATATTTATTAAAGTCTCAGCAAAAAATAAAAACAATATTCTATTCAAAATGGCCACCTTTGGCTTTAAAAAGGCCTTTAATCTGTCTGGCCACGAATCTATGGATTTACGGACTGTTTTCATTGGAAATTTCGCCACTGCTTGCTCCAGAGATTTTTTAAGAGACTCAATGTCGCCATGTCGTTTAGAGCAAGCCATGTCCTCCAAAACTGGTCATAATTTGTAGTCTGAAGGGTTGAGGTCTGGGCTAGTCTTCATCTCTTATAAAGTCCGGAACGTTGGTTTCAAGCCAGGCTTGGGTAGTTCGTGCCTTGTGACCTGGTGCAGAGTCCTGTTGGAAAGACCACGGTACATTTTTAAAAAGTGTATTGCTGAGAGGTTTTACAACACGATCCAAAACTGTCTCTTGATACACTGTGGCTGAAGTTTTCACTCCTTTTTCACAAAAATGTAGCTTCGTGTCGCCTTGATAAGACACGCCCCACCAAACCATCACTAACGCAGGATGATGACCAAGCTGTACATTTCCGACCACTTTAGCAGCTTCTTTACAAACTGTGAGAGTACACTTTATCATTTTGCTCATTGTATTATGAAAAAATATATATTACGGGTAACTTAATCGCGTGAATAATTTGACTGTATTGCAACGGCCGTGGAAACGGGTAGACAGTCTACCTGTGACCACGGCCGTTGCAATACGGTCGAAACGTCGGGCAATAAACAAGGCATTTTATCTTAAACTATTCACGCGATTAAGACCGTAATATATATATATATATATATATATATATTTTCATGATGTGTACGAATCGCGAAAGTTTATCAACATTGCTTATTGTAATTAAATGTTTTTTTATCAGTAAAGAGAATATTTCTGTGCCCTTTACCTGCGTATCGCGACAGAAGGCATTTTGATCAATCTACTCTCTTTATTTATAAAGATTGATTTTGGGCATGTCCTGTATAGAGACGATAAGCTTCAGGTTTTGTTTTATAATACGCGACAGAGTCCTAGCGGGAATCTTCATTTCTCGCGATAAGATTTTTTGCTTCCTAATGAGATTTCGACGAATTCTGGCATTAACAGCCTTTGTAGTTCTAACAGCACGCGGCCGCCCGATCTTTTGTGGTCATCGACAGAGGAAGTGTTGTTGTATCTGTTGATAGTACGATATACGAACATACTGTTATCAAGCTTTTGAAGTGTCTGGAATATGACCGGCGGCTCCATACCCACTTTGTGCAAGGATCACCTTGCACAAAGTCACACCGACGATCGACACCGCAATCCTATTTCTTTACCACCCCATCCATATCGTAATTTGATAATAAACACGGAAAAATATGTGAAATGGCGCGAAATCGAAAGAACTTTTAATAAAAATAAAAAACGCGTTCCAAATTCAAAGTAAATGAAATGTTAAGTTTTTATGTAACAGTATTTATGGCCAGACTAGTTATATAACATACTAGCGGACGCCTCGCGGTTTCACCCGCGTAGTTCCCCCTCCCGTGGGAATACAGGGTTAAGAAATAGCCTATGTCACCCGGGGTTAGTGTAGCTACACTAACCCCGGGCACACTAAATCCGTCCAGTAGTTTCGATGCCTATTTAACACAAACAAACAAACAATCAATTCTTTCCTCTTTATAATATTATTATTATAGTATAGATATAGATAATCTTAAAGTACATTTTTGTATAGCCTGTGAAAGAAAGCAGTTCCTTCCCAAGCATTTTTTTCTTCCATATAATCAATTATTAAGTAGTCACTTTTCATACACATTTTTTTCTTAATGGCACACTTAAATTTTTGAATATCAGGCAGGGATTTTATTGCAGAAACGTATACATTGGCCCCGAAATGATTTCATTACTTTTTCTAATTTTAACGCTGGTACCTAAAAATTATGTTTGTTCCGCGTGTTAATATTATGTACATCACATTTCTTAAAGAAAGTATCAATATTTTTGAGAACATAAATAAGGATTTCATAGTTATACTGACATGCAACAATAATGATTTTCTCTAGGTGAGTTACAAAAATTTTTTAAATGTCGGCAGCTTTCTCCACAGTAGAATGCCGTATGATACGATAGTGTAATATTATGAAAATAATTAAAGTCAACTAATCGCGTTGTTTCAATTTCCGTTAACTGACGATTTTTTCTAACTGCGTACGCTGCAGAACTGAGTCTATTAGACAATTCATTTATATATTGGCCCCACTGAAGCTTAGAATCTAGAGTAATTCCGAAAAACTTTGTAGTCTCTACAAGGTTCAACTCATCTTCTTTTAATTTTATAGTGGTTCTTACTGGTTTCACGTTAGGTGTTATAAATCGAATACATTTAGTCTTGCCCTCGTTGAAGAGTTAATTGTTAGATAGTTTTTATCCTGGTGTAACATACAGGATACTTTTTATAACGAAAAAACAACAGGAAACTTAAACGAGCCTTGGTCTGCGCCTAGGAAGTCGCGAGCTGTGTAAATAACACATTTTTTATAAATATGCAAGATACGCCCAACTTTAATGAGCATTAGTATGATAACGGGTAGTCCAAAAATATGAACTTGACCTCATTCTGTGCAAAATTAAATGCCCTACAGCTGATATAAAGCACAGTTTTCGATATTGTACGTCCTTTACGAGGTATAACCGTAAAACCGCAAAAATACCCCTTTTGGAGTACATTTTTATCCCCCACTACTTATACACATCACCGGCGGAGGGAAAACCTAGGATAGTCAAATTGGGTAACAAATCAAGCCATTGAAATAATAAAACCTTTTTTGGGAATTATTTCCGATTTCAATTCAGTTTCTACTGGTCTATAAGCATTCCTTATCCAACTACTAAATCAAGTTTAATATTTTATAAAAGGAGTAATGTTTTAAAAAATGTTATGTTACAACTGTTATGTATGTAAAGCATTCTATATTTAACCAATCTAAAAACTTCAACGAGCCACGTTATATAAAGGCTCTATTTACTCGTAGCTACCCAGAGCCTTTGTTCGCTAAAGCTCGTCTGGATTATTTTTGTCGTAATATTTTTGTACAATAAATATTAATTTAAAAGCCTTGCTATTGAATTTCTTAGTGTTTAAATAGGTACTAACTTGAAGCATTGTTACAATTTAATTAGGTATAAGTTATACTTACTTAGTCCACAAAAAATATACCTATATTTCATCGTTGCTTAAAAAAATATACAATTTTTATAAACTAGGGGCAACACGATTTTAATTGTAAAGCAATTTGTTATTACGTTTTATTTACACATAACAATATTACATTAATATTATTTTATAGGTAGGTACTTTCCTATCGTCGTTTTAGGACCTTCCTTTCGGCGTTTTAGAACCACAGTGAAAAATAACCAGTTCTTCAAAAATTATAATTTATAATATATATTTATACTAGCTGACCCGTGCAACTTCGTACGCGTCAAATTTCCCCGATTTTGCAACATTTTTCGTTGCTGCTCCGCTCCTATTGGTCGTAGCATGATGTTATATAGCCTATAGCCTTTCTCGATAAACGGGCTACCAAACAGAAAAATATTTTTTCAATTCGGACCAGTAGTTCCTGAGATTACCGCGTTCAAACAAACTCGTCAGCTTTATAATATTAGTATAAGATATATGCGGGAGACTTTTTTTTACAAACATACAAGTCACGGACAAAAAGTACTCCCAGACTCGAAACAACAATTAGTGGAACAAAAAGTGGGGTCCCGTGTGGGAATCGAACCCACGACCTCTTGCGTAGCAGTCGCACACACTCCCACCGCGCCACAGAGGCAGTCGAAAAACGAAAGAGTATATTTTACAAACTCTCGAGCTATAAAGCTTTAAATCGAAATAACAACATCCATACAAACATTACGCCTTTATAAGTAACTAGCTGTCCCGCGCAACTTCGTTTGCGTAAATTTTATCCGTTTTTGAAACATTTCTCATTACTGCTCCGCTCCTATTAGTCGTAGCACGATGTTATATAGCCTATAGCCTTCCTCGATAAACGGGCTACCAACAACAACAACCTACAAAAAAATAATTTTCTAATTCGGACCAGTAGTTCCTGAGATTAGCGCGTTTAAACAAACAAACAAACAAACTCTTCCGCTTTTTAATATTAGTATAGATTATATCATTTCATAGGTATCGGCACAAATCTTAAGCATTTAAGCAAGTATCTGGATAAGCTCACCAATCATACAGCTTGAGTAGTCGAATGATACTGACACTCCAATAGACGACATACATTGATTGCCGAACATACTCCTCGAAAAACAAAACGATCTCCTACCAAATGGAAAACTACATGCCCAAGACTCACGTCGGTAACAAGTGCGGATTTATAATAATATCCATTTTTAGGGTTCCGTAGCCAAAATGGCAAAAACGGAGGGTTCCGTTTTTGCCATTTTGGCTAGTTTCGTCGATCCTACACTGAGCATGATGCGACTCTTGCCCGGTTTTAATTTTTTTTATGATAACTAGCAATGTGGGATTGTGAGTGCCACATTACTAGCCATCCTGTTAACCCCTCCAACTTAGCTCAATATGGCTTGTGATAGGAGTGGGGTTACGTCGGTAGTATAATGGGTAAGATTCGAACCCGCGATCTCGCGATTGTGAGTCCGATGCGACATCATAACAAAGTCAGACTTGTGTGCTATAGATCGTCATTAGTGATGATTTAATGATTACCTCATAAGTCAGCACACTTGGTCGTCAGTAACGTAGCTAGTTACACGTCCCTCTGACATACGTACAGCCTTAATTACCTCTAACGACGCGCCCGTGCTCCAAGGTGCTGTTTCTCAAAAACACAAGGAAATCTTAAAGAGCACACTAATTTCATTACCAGCAATAGTAATTAGAATTACCAACGTAACATTTAAAAGCTGATATTTTTTACACAGGTATATACCGCCAGTAAAATTAATTTAAAACATAATTCTATTTTAAACTTATCGAATTATGCTTAGAATCTAGATTGTTCTAACTTACGTTTAGTTTTCACTATTTATTAAAACAAAAGTAGAAACCAACTATTGGTTTTAGCTTTTCCCCTGTGGATGTAAGTTGTATATGTACTTATGTTAACACCCAAATTAAACATTTCATTATTAAATGGCTGAGTAGTTTGTATATAAAATTATTAACAGTATAATGAAGTGTCGACTTTCCAATGAAAATGTACTGGCTTAAGAATAGTACTGCCCCATCTCTTTCCACTGATGTCGTCAAGACAAATAAGAGTTTTTTCCACCGGAGGACAGGCAGCAGCGTCCTCTGTGTACTATAAAGCCTTGCTGCGATCGCCAACCCGCTCGCCTGGCGTGGCGATTATGTAAATTATCCACAGGATGTATAATAAGCAGGTTCTACTGGGGACACCTGTGCCCGGCTGTTGGACATCATATTTTACTATGACCCACTCCAGCTTGGCATGAATTTTTCTTCACAAAACCTATTCGAAAGAAATCATTCCGAATAAAAGCCGCATCAAATCTGCTGCGTAGATCTAAGTTTAGTTAGGACCGACTGCGGAAAGCGACCGTGTTTTATACTACGTACTTATAGAAGATTTGAATGTAATAAATTTAGCTATTGTTTCCTGTTGGATGGATTAAAATGAACTCTAGTTTCATTTCGTCCTAATTGCGTCAGGAAATTTGAATTTTTGGACCAAGTTTTTATGCATAACTTAAATAATATTTTATTTTATGTTTCAGAATATAAAATTGAAAGAGATTAAATTGACTCACATGAGTACAAATTTTAAACTGAAACTCTGTATAACAATTTTAAAATTACTTTCATACATAAATGCGAAAGCTCTAAAGAATTTCTTTTCCCATCTAGCTGGGACTTTTCAACGTTAAATTTTATTAAACGGGCGTTCTTATCTTAAATAATTTCTTCAGCTACTCCTCATAAAGGTCTAAATGTAAGTTTAAGAGTGCTAAAATATTAAAATTGTGGAGTTTTGTCCCTTACGACGTTTTTAGTATCCCAAACTAAGCTAATGTTGGTGAACAAGGACGAGCTATCAAAAGCTATTGTGCATAGGGTTTATTAAAGATTAAAGTCGTTGCTAGTTGAATGCTCTCAAGGTAGTATACAGGTAATATAAAGTAAAATCAGCTTGACGTTTGTCTGTTTGCACCTATGCAAAATTGATCTAAATGACGTAATAAATTTTGTTACGATTTTCTCTACCACAAGTAGTATTAAGTGATTAATCTATACAATATTATAAAGCTAAAGAGTTTGTTTGTTTGAGCGCGATAATCTCAGAACCTACTGCATCGAATTAAAAAAAACTTTTTGTGTTCGATAGCCCGTTTATCGAGGAAGGCAATAGGCTATAAAACATCACGCTATGATTAATGGGAGCGGAGCAGCAATAAAAAATGTAGTAAAAACGGGGCAAAATTATTTCTTTTGAGAGCTTCCGTTGCGTGCGCTGCGTAAACGGTTAAAGTTACACAACAGTAATGTACATACCCATCTATGAAGGATCGGTTTTTCTTGAAAAGTTCTAAAAAAGTCAGCAATAGCAAATGCCTATCTTATAAGGTTGGCCTACTATTACTTTTTTATGGTAATCAAATTTGTTCTAAGATAATGCTTTTGCGAAAGTGTTAAAACCCTCATCCAAACAAATACGTTATTAATGTAAAATATAATGATTAAGGCTTTGTTACGTAAGGGTAAAGAGGCTGCACTCGACCATAGTATAGATAAAGTATAGTATGGAAACTACGAATAAACATTCGAAACATCACACTAAAGGTTCATTTCTGTGCATCGCGGCCGATCGCGAGCCGCGCGCGGCTTACGACAAGCGGCTGACGCTCGCGGTCGATGCGACAATATTCAGAGTGCGCGCGCAGCCTACGACAGTCGTCGGCCGCGCGCGTCTGTCGCTTACCTCGGAAACGGTACCATATATTCTCATACTCTGACTATTGTCGCATCGGCCGCGCGCGTCAGCCGTTCGTCGTAAGTCGCGCGCGGCTCGCGATCAGCCGCGATGCACGGAAATGAACTTTTACACAGACGCGCACATCTACGAGACCTTTTACTACTGACTATCGTATTGCGTTGCGTACCATATGGTTGATTGAACTCGGCATCTTCAAGACCGGAGCTTTCATTTTTTAAACTCTTCTCAATGTAAGAATGATTTATTCTTATTTAATCGATATCGTATTATATTCCATCCGTGTGATCGATCAAAAATATACGTGAAAATATTTATTGAACCAAGACGGCGACTTCTAGTATTTTCAAATATTTTGTCTTGTAGTTTTTTGGTATTATTGGTATCATTGGTATTGGTATTTAGAGTTTTTTATGGTGCTAAAGCCGATAGGTGAAGTCAAAATGTATGTCCGAAATGGCGGCTGCAAATAATAACGTAATTTTTATAGTTTGTAAGGGTGATAAAGCCTATAATGAGGTCAAAATAATCCAACCAATCACGCGATTAAGTCCCGAAATATATCTTATATGTATAAAAATCGCGAAAGTTTAAATACAATAAAATAATCCAAGATGGCGAATGCGAAAATTTTAATTATTATTATCATGGGTGTCGTTTTTATGGGTTTTCGAGGATGTTAAAACCGTTGACCTTAAAATGTAAATCCAAGATGGTGTTTTCGAAAATATTAAAAAAAATATATATACTGTGAGAAAGAACTTCGTCCCTAGGGGGGTCCCCAAACCACACACTTTTTTTAATATAAATTATTCTAATTTAATTATTATTTCATAACAGAAAAACAGTAATAACTAGCTATATTCATATCAAAATTTATCAAATCGTTCAGTACACAGTTTAGATTTAGATACTTAATAAAAAAACAATGTTAAATTATTCGGAGAGAGAACTATAGAACCAATTAAATAATAATAAAATACTACAACTACAATACTACTACAAACTTTAAGAGTGTCAACCCTAGCGCTCTAATTGAGCGTAAGTATTAACTTCAACAATTGAGCCTAGTTTCCGTACTGTATACGTATTTTTTCTGTGACTTGACGAATCGCCGGAAAAAATGTGATTCTGATCTGGGCAATAAAGTTTGACTCATACGAAGTATGCATATCAAATAACTCACATTACATACCTAAAAACGTTCGTCATTTCCGATTCGTATATATATATTCGTTCGTATATATTTTTATGTGTAAGAATTGTTCGTTGTTAAAAATCAGTTATAAAAAAAAAACAATCTAACCCTTAATCACCTATCATCTAGTTTTGTCACACAACCACCTACCACACGTCTGTGAGACCCCGGAGCAAAACCGCTGTTTTTTGTCTTGTTTATGGCCTAAACCTCATAATAAACAACGATTTAACTCAAGTAAAAATTGTCTGTAGAAGGTTAAGGTCGTAACTCCAAAAACAGGTGGTAGGTTGGTGGTAAAGAGTCAATTAATTAAATATTTTCCAAAACTAATTACAAAGTTATTAAGGTACATGCGGGAAATTATTAATATGTTACAAATCACTCTGTATAAACACACATTAATCTTTTTTTGACGTGACAACGTCTTATACATCAGTGACCGGCACGCACGAATAAGTGTACCGGTCTGTCACGTTCCACCTGCTGATACGCTGAAGTAAGTCACGGTCCGTCACGTTACGCCTGCTGATAGGCTAAAGTATTTTGGCCGTAGACGCTATACTTGAATACAATAACATTTCAACATCATATAATAGGTATGGAACAATAAACATAATATAATTTTATCGAATCAGGTATTATATTTTACAAACTACGAACCAATATGAATTTCATTTAGCTAATTAAAAAAATATATAAGTAATATCTCCGACAACTATCACGTATATTTTTTAAATCAGTGAAATAACATTCATATTTTGACAAAGAGTGAGTATTTGGAGTGCCATGTGTACATAAATTCATATAAAACATAACTTTTGAGCATTTTTATACGGTCTATGTCATTAATAATGTTTCGGTAGTGGTTTTATGTAATGGACAGTAGCATAATAAATAAATCACTAATGTAAAAAACAAAGTAAGATATTCCATACACACGTATGTTACAAGACCGATCAGTGTAGCGATCGACAAGGGAGTGAGGTGGGGGGTGTACCTTTGTACAGTAGTAGAAAAAAGAAAAAGAAAAGAAAAGAAAAAGGGTTTATTCACCTAAAAAAATAAAGTTTAACAAACACATACTTCTGCCAAACTGCAACACAGATTGTTGGCAGACGTATATCCCCATATTACATTATACTCTCTACACTTAATAATACACTTTTTCATTATTATACTTATCCTATACTAATACTAATAAATAAATAACAAATAACATTTTTACACGGCACCTACTTGTTAGATATATAATACCCTAGGATACACTTTCCGCAGGATTATTTACTAGATTTACCTGTAAACAATTTACCATAGTATATTACAATAATTACAATTTAAATTATAATTATAATTTAGGCATTCATACTTACACTAATCACACTATAATATAATATTATAAAGGCGAAAGTTTGTGAGTATGTGAGTGTGTATGTTTGTTACTTATTCACGTCTAAACGGCTGGAGCTATTTTATTTAAATTTGTATGGAGTTAGCTGACACCCTAAATTAACACATAGGCTAATAAATAGCGGGTAACACCGCGGGGCACAGCTATTAGTATTTAAAAGAAACTTAGGTACCTTATTTATAAATAATGTTTTTGAAAAGGAGTTATCAATGTCAAATGGCAAGCTATTGAAAATTGTTGCAAGTATATATTTGAACATCTTTGTCTGTAATCATTGTTAAAGGAGGGCACTTTAAATTTTTTGGACCAACCGTGTGGTGCCGGCTTAAGAATAGTACCACCCCATCTCTTCCCGTGGGTGTCGTCAAGGCGACTAAGGGATTTCACCCCGGAGGACGGGCAGCAGCGTCCTCTGCGTACTTAAAGCCTTACTGCGATCGCCAACCCGCTCGCCAAGCGTGGCGATTATGGCAATTACCCCCAGGATCTACATACCAGTAGGTTCTACTGGGGAGACCCGTGCCCAGCAGTGGGCCATCATATGGGTTGATATGTATTAAATTTTTTACAACATTTTGCGGCCATGGTCTGAGTTGAGAATTAGTGATTTATACTTGTCAGGGCCATAATGTTCAAGCACTTGCAGCATTTTACATTCGCAGAATAATTCTTCGTTGTTAGTATTCTTACATCTTACTCTAGTTTTAGTATCTCCTAATGGTTCCAACTCTTAATTAGCAATGATTTTATCTTAACAAAATAGCTTTTAAATGTGCGTTCATAGCATGCCAGCTCATAAGAGAGCAAGGAGTCTATTAACGCATGCAAAGTGGCTCGATCCAGTACAGCACTGAGATGATGGAGTTTTACAATTACCGATCTTAATCTGTCACATAATTGTAATATATGAAGTTTCCATAAAAAATTGTTGTCAATAGACCTAGGTACTTGTATTCTTCCACTACCCCAACAGCTGCACATCCACAGTCCACCATTCCAGCGTGTAGACATTCATAACTGTGTGGTAATAATCTCACATCGCTCTTATGATATGGTGAGCGTATTTGCATACATTTTGTTTTGTTGATGTTTAACATTATTCCATTATCGTGAGTCCATTTTATTATATTTGTGATGTCTGTCTGAATTTTACTCTCTATAACACTCAAATCTTTGTCAGCGTACAACACACAAGTAGATGTAGATGTCGGACATGTCTAGTGACAAGCATAATATGAAATATAACGCCAAATTCCAGAAGAAAGGGAAATCCGTAAACCAATAAAAAAATAATAAAAACTTTTTTTTACAAAAAAAAAACACAAAATATACTTATACTTTCACCTTTTTTTTTTAATTTTTATTTATTTAGGAGCTCTTGACTACAGTTATGCCATGCCAGCTCCTTCGTACCCTAAACTTATACATCAATTACACATTATTTCTTAGATTAACCTTATCTTTTATTTTAAAAACCAAGGTTGCTAGTTCATACAACGGCTTAGCTAAGATACTTATGGATGCCCCAACATCCATCATAGGTATTTTAAAAGTACAAATCATAGTATCTCTTAACACCTTTGTTCTGACACATTCTACCTGGGTGGTGCACATCCTCTTGAGTGCGGCACTCTGTGTAGTTCGGGCTGTCACTCTTCCCCATGAGATGACGAAACTTACCGAGTGGACCGTGTCCAAAGCGAAGTCTATTAGCTATTACTATATATTTCCTACCAAGCGTAGTATTGGCAAACCATGGGATATGAGGAGGTTCACTTTGTAATGTTCTGTACTACACACCTTTAGTTAGCGGTCGTTCATTAAAGTATTCTTTCCATTCCCTTTTATATTTAGTCATTTATTTAGATAAAAGTTCAAAATGACTTGGAGCTACATTCACACTAGGTCCTTCCGAAATCGCTCTTTTTGCCAAGGGATCCACTTCGTCATTTCCCCGTAAGCCAACATGCTACGGAACCCATTGCAATACCAGTTCGATGTTATTTCTCATAAATTATAGATTTTTTTTCATTATAACATGAACTATCGATACACCTCTGTAACCAGATTCGCATCGAGCTAAATGTTGCAGAACACTTCTGCTATCCACAAAGACTACAAATCGATTACTAGATATAGTTTGTAAATACTTTAGCGCTTCTGATATTGCAATTAGCTCGGCCGTTATTACACATAACTCACAACTTGATATTCTAAACATATACCTACAATGATAATAAATAAAAATAATTAAACTTTTTGAAGTTGGTGCCAGGAAATGTAGTTTTATGTTTTAGGTACCAACTTCAAAATGTTTAATTATTTTTTGTTGCTGTACCTAAATTATTTTTAGGTTTTTAGTTATCTTGTCTTTAATTTAGAAGACGGTTTTTTTTTGTATAAATGTTTTTATTTCTCACTTTTTAGTGTATTGGTAATATGTGATTTATGTTACAATAGCATTAACCAAACTGCTCATTTATTTTTACAAAATGTTGCGTTTTACGATACAAGGCCGTGATTTTTTTAGGATTTCACCTGATACTAGACCATCAGTTCCGTTACATGATTTGACGGAGGCGAAGAATCCCGCAGCCCTTGCGGGTTGCGGGTATTTATTATTGAATAGTTCCGCTGGTCATCTGTGGTCTTTATCATCAGTTACATTTTACTCAATGGTGTTTTTTAAGAATAAATGCACGAATTACAACAAAATATACCCAAATACTCTAGGTGTGCCTTTAATATTTGAAGAGTTCCCTTGATTTCGTCGCCTTCGAATAATCGGTTAACAAACATGAAAAAAAGCAATCGTATTGAGAACCTCCCCCTTTTGAAGTTGGTTGAAAACATATTTAATTGATGAAATGGCAGGTGATACCTAAGTGGTATTGTTACAGAGGTCCGCGTTTTTTAATAAAACTATTCCATCAATCAGGATGGCGCATCAAGTTATATACATACTTGGATGGCTACTCCAAGTAGGTATTTTAAATTTGCCATCCCGATTGATAATTCAAAGTGTTCGTATTTGAGACTTTTTATCTTAACCTCGGAGTAGAGGCGATATCAGAATGTCAGCAATGATCCGCCAATCAATGAAACACTATAACACGTGACAATGTTTTAACAAAACACAAATAAACTAATCCAGTGTGCATTTCTAATAGAAGTTTCGTTCTCGGCAAGGTACTAACTGGTTTAGAAGAATAGGACGTGTTTGTATAATTTTTAGTAATGTGACAAGGGCGTAAATTGTATAGTAATTATACGTTATGGACAGAAACCGGTCGGATGAGATAATTTTAATAGATGAAATCACGCTTTAACGACTATCGCTGACAGTTTTGATAGTGGTATTTTGTAACAATGGACACACCAATTTTATTGTTTCTTATTCTTGTTTACCATGGTAATACGAGGCCTAAGGCACAACATCACTAAATTTACTAGATACTTTAAAGCACCACAGCAACTGCTGCTTTTTCCACCACCACTATGGTCCATATTTACAGATACTTGGACGTTTAACAGTCGACAGGCATTTTACAAAAATCTATACAGTGAATTCTATGTACACTCCGGTTTATTTAATTACTGGCTTTGACTCCACCCGCATAAACCTTTTAGAGTTCAAGTTTCCTAAAAACCCCTTGTCTACATCACAAAAGATACTACTCTGTAAAATGTTAGGTTCTTGGGTCAAAGGTTTGGGCAGTGAGTGAATGAATGTTTTTTTTTTATGCTACAGAATGAAGAGACAAGCATGTCGTACCCCATAATTAAGCTTGATGGTAAGTAAGGCATTTTTGTGGTACCCACCAGGACGGTCTATAGCTTAGACCTACCACCAAAATAAAAATGTATCTTATTATATTAGAACTCGGACAGTCGGACCTTAGAAAACTTAACTTGCTCTTCATTCTGGGACATAAGTTTTTTTTTTTCTTTTTTTTATTAAGGGACTTTTACGCGTAACGTATGTCAGTCCCATCATACCCTTAACTTAATAATAATTTCTACTAAAGTTAGATCAAAAGTTTGAACAAGACTTTTGCAGCGTCTCCGTTTTGGTTGAGATAAGATTTGGTGAAAAATTCCCATATCAGTTTTGTTCAAATTCAAACCCAATATTAGATTATTCTAGTAGACTCATATCGGACACATTATATCAACAAGTGGTGTAGATCCTCTACAACCCCACATTGTTCACAGTTGGGTGAGGTTAGACATAAGCTCATACGTCTTATTTACCCCATAATTAAGCTTGCTACAGTGCCCTTAAACCGGGACAAAGTAATGTATTAAAGTCTCATCACTGTTTCACGGAAGATTAACTGACACTGTAGTGGCATCCACAACGGCCTATGGCTTAGACCTACCACCAGTAAAACCTAGACATAAGGCATCTTATGTCAAGGTAATTTAATACCGCGGCTGTGCCCTCGGTTACCCTATGAAAGCAATCTTTGAAGCAGGTTGAATATCAAATTAAGAACTTTTTAAGTTTTCTTTAGCGAACATAAACAAACGTAACATTTTTATCTCGGTATATAATAGATAACAGTTGGTGCCAGGAAATGTAGTTTTATGTTTTAGGCACCAACTTCTAAATGTTTAATTATTTTTTGTTGTAGAACCTATATTATTTTTTTGCTTTTTAGTTACTTTTTATTTATTTTTAAAGTCAGTTTTAATTTTTTTGTAAAACAGTTTTGATTTCTCACTTTTTAGTGTATTGGTTTGTAGTTGCTTTATGTTACAATAGCATAATCCAAACTGCTCATTTCTTTTTACAAAATGTTGCGTTTTGCGATACAAGGCCGTTGATTTTTGAGGAGTTTACCTGACTATACTACCTATACTAGACTATCAGTTCCATTACATGATTTGACTGAGGAGCAGAATCAGGTATCGAACACGGTACCTACTCAGATCGCAACCCGCAATATTTATTATTGAATAGTTCCACTGGCCATCTGTGGTCTTCATCATCAGTTCCATTTTACTCAACGGTGTTCTTAAAGAGTAAATGCACGAATTACAACAAAATATACCCCAATTACTATAGGTGTACTTTTATTTTAATTTTATTTTTTTATAAAAGATAACTAGCAATGTGGGACTGTCGTCCCACATTACTAGCAATCCTGTTAATCCCTCCAGCTAAACTTAATGGCTTGTGTTAGGAGTAGGTTCACGTCGGTAGTATAATGGGTAGGATTCGAACCTGCGACCTCATGCGAGGCCGATGCTTTAGCCATTAGGCTACCACCGCTTTCAAAATATTTGAAGAGTTCCCTCGATTTCTCCAAGATCTCATCATCATACTCAAACTTTGTTGACAATGGGACCAATCTGGAAGTATAGGGTATACTTCCAGATTGGTCCCATTGTCATCAAAGTTTCATGTTCAAACACAAAAATAATTTTTCAAATCGGTCTAGCCGTCTGCGAGTAATCGTATAACAAACATAAAAAAAAATACAGACGAATTGAGAACCTCCTCCTTTTTGAAGTCGGTTGAAAACGGGTTGCACTTTGGGAGTGCCGGCAGAAGTAAAAACTTGAACATTAACGTTATGCATTTTTGAATATTTAGGAATGGTTAGAGATTTTTTTTATAAGTACCTACTTTACCTACATAAAAAAAATATCAGTATAAAAGTACTATAATTTTTGTGGTTAATTACATTATTCATCTATTGCACTATCGTCCACAAACATGACCAATAAAAAAAACCAGGCAAGAGTATGTTGGATTATGCTCAGTGTAGGGTTACCCTTGAATAATTTCATCAGCAAAAGAGCTTATGTTCAGCTTTTGTTGAGAAACGGAAGACACAATTTATGCAACTTTCGGAGCGATTATTTCCAAAAATATTTACTCAATCAAATATCAAATAAAAAAGAAACAAAAACAAAAATCAAATAATTAAAATAAAAAAGGGAAAAAAGCAATCATTTGGACTCCAATTGGGGTCTCCTGGTTCTAGACCGCCCGATTTCCCACCTGAGCTATTATAACATTGACCGCTGCGAAATTTACCTTCGTATTCTAAGAATCTGTGTGAAAGTGTATTTTGTATGGCACCTAAAATTTATAATAAAATTCCAAAACTAATTAGAAAAAATACAACAGTACAACAATTTAAGAGACAATTGAAATTATTATTAATCAGTAAATGTTATTATTCTATTTCAGAATTTTTCAATGATCGTCAATTATAAACTATTATAGACTTTGCTAAGTTATTTATTTACTGCTAAGTGGACATGAAAAATTATAAATCTATTACATTTTGACAATAAATTAATGTACTGATTATTTTGACATTTTACATTTTTTTTTTTAATTATATTATTTGAATGCATATTTTGTGGTGTGTCCTAATTAATAACAATTTATTTATTGATTTAAAAAAAAATATCTTTGTTTTAGCTTAAGTTACAAAACATTTGCATGCCTTACCAAGGCGAAATATGACTGTACCTACCTAATTTATACCACCTTGTAAACCATATTTCGTGCAATTAAATTCATTTCATTTCATTTCATCTTAAGGTCACGTGATCCGGTCACGTGATCCTGACGCGAGTTAAACATTTTATACCCATATCAAAAAAAAGTGCCGCTAAAGAAGTTTTCACTTCAAAAAAAAAAACACCGTGACAATTGTGTCTATCAGAAACAGTTTAAATATTAGATGACATGAAATATCTACCTACCTAACTAATAAAAGTAGACGCAGTTATTCAAGAGGTTGGGTTCAGTTTTCAATCATCACACATCACTTACTACATAGGTAACCTAAGTAGGTACCTGAAGTATAAATATCGCTTAGTCAGAGCGATGGAACCTATTTAAAACCTACTTAATTCTACGATGACAACCTTGTTCTGTTATGAATTTCCGTAACTATTAGGATTAGATTGAACATTTGAATACAACGGCTTATGTAGCTTACGTACGTAAATTCAAAGCGCGTTAAGACTTTGACATTCGAACTGCCACTGGAGATGTTATGGGTGCTTGCTAGTCTCTGTAATCTGTACATAAAACGTTAGGTTAGGTACTTGGTGAAGTTGAGCTTGTACTACAAATAAACTTGATATATAAGCTAAGACAATTATTTAAGCAATGTTGCATACGTATTATTAAGGGTCTTACTTTAAATTTGGTATATGTTTGTGTCTTATCACTGTGCTGTCAAGAAGGCGTGTTTTTTAGTTTTTTTCAATAGATCGGTAAGTAGAAATCAGAATATTCAAAGAAGATAGGGAAACTGTCTTATGAACTCTTAGGTGTTAATTTGTAAAATATATTTTGCCAAAATCAAGTTTTTTACCGTGAGTAAAATTGACACATATTACTTTATTTACGCGGACTTAACGAGATTCCACTACAAGCCATTCATGGGACAGCAGTTGATCAAAAATACACTTGAATATGAAAAAAGTGATTCAGAATTTTGCATTTTAGAAATCCATCCATCTTCGCCGGACAAAGATCCCATATGTCAAATATTACTTATACCCATGATATTAAATAGAAGCGGCGGTAACCTAATGGCTAAGGCAGTGGCATCGCAATCGTTAGGTCGCGGGTTCGAATCTTACCCATTATACTACCGACCTGAACTCACTCCTAACATAAGCCATAGAGCTTAGTTGGAGGGTTGCTAGTAATGAAGGAACCACAATTCCACATTGCTAGTTATCTCTACAAAATAATCTGACTACATTGCATACCTACTCGTAAGGTACTATACTTACGAGTATGTAATGTAGTTAGATATAATGGGTATATGTAATATTTTTCTAATCAATTTCGACAATGAAGTTGACCTTCAACTGCTCAGAACAAAAGTATCAATGTTCAGTAGTCAACTGCATTGTCTAAATCAAAGTCTCAACCAACCCACACATTGCCTATAGCTAGCCATTCCTATCGAAACGTAAGAAAAAAGAAATCTAAAATTACTTACCACGGCATACAGTACACAAGCACAAACAAATATACACTTCATTAGGGCGGAAATCCGATTAGACCGGAAAGATCAAGCACAGGATATTCAGGTTAACATGCTGTCCAAGCCACAGAGGAGTATCATATTTATAGGCAACGAATATTCATCTAAAGACAGTGCTAAGTTACATAACCAAGTAAATTCCTTTTTCACCCCATTGAGTTGGAAAGAGAAAGAGTTAAGAAAGAATATTTTATACTTAGGGGAGATAGGAGTAAATATATAACAGTATTTAAAATACTTTTTTTAACAACTGAAAAGTATATTGGCTAGTTTGCCGTTTTTCACACAGCAATGGAGCAGTGCTCGATTGAGCGTTGATTTTTGTGTAGATATAGTTACGAGCATTTTTTTTTCAAAATGCACATTTCTACGTGTATGTGTACGTATAGGTGTTTTAGGGCATAGTGAAAATGGAATTACGTTTATTACAAAGCTATTCAATGTTGTTGCTATATCAGACTTAGAATCTTTAAATCAAACTTGTTTTGCTTGGCTTGTAAAAGAACAGTTGAAGCCCTGCCAGCTTGATGTTAGATAAGCTTGAAAGATGCACGCAATCTAACTTTCAACCACTACTTGCACGCTAAGATTTACAGCTACAGCTATATATGGATTTCCTAGAAAAATTGAATAGTATAGGTCATTAAATTTGGTCGAATTTATTCAGAAACTATAGATTCAAGACATACCAGAAGGGTGTGGTCAAAATTCAGTGATGGTGTGGGCCGTGGTTCCTGATTACATTTTTATTAATTATTTACTATTTCATCAATAAATTATAGAGACAGAGTATACCTATACAAAGTGCCATTCAGTGTCAGAGTATGATTTCGTAAATATGTTATAGAATTTTATCAGCTACGGGTCTTGATCGCGTAAATATTTATTTTAAGGCTAAATACCTTTGTTTATTGTCTTTCTACCTGTAACCACGGCCGTTGCAATACGATCGAAACGTCGGGCAATAAACAAAGGTATTTAGCCTTAAAATAAAATATTTACGCGATTAAGACGCGTAGCTTATAAAATTCTATAATGTGTACAAATCGCTAAAGTTTACGAACATAGTTCGTAAAGATGTTCAAAATATTTTGACTTCAAGTGTGTATTATTCTTCACGTAACCAGATACAAATTAACAAGTGATATAAATCTGAATATTGAGGGTTACAAAGTTTTGACAAAAGAGGTAAAAGCTATTTCTATTATTTCATGTGTAATACGAGTAACGCGGCACTTGAATTTGGCCACAGTCCACACAATAACATGTTACGCGTTGCACAATAACAATACTACTGAGTAAACACTCAATTATTCACAACAGTGTGGGATTTTTTATGCATAGTCTGACTGAGTCATGTATCGACAAAGCATAAAAATCGGAGGACGAGGACAAGATCGAAAAAAATGGCCTTACATGATTGGGAAAGCCGACCCCGAGTAAAGGGATAAGGCGATGCCAAAGAAAACAAGTCTGAGTCATTTCTTATAATTAAAACTAGCTTTTGCTCAAGGCTCCGCCCAAGTGAATAAGAAAACTATCCTATATGTCCTTTCCCGAGATTCAAACGATTTCCATACCAAATTTCGTCTAAATCAGTTCAGCGGCTTATGTGTGTAAACGTAAGCGACAAACGGACAGAGTTGCTTTGACATCCTATACTAATATTATAAAGCTGAAGAGTTTGTTTGTTTGAGCGCGATAATCTCAGGAAGTAGGTACTGGTCCGAATTGAAAAATAATTTTATATAATTTATTATTGATTTGCTAATTTATCAAGGAAGGTTATAGACTATATAACATCACGCTACTACTAACAGAAGCGGAGCAGCAATGAAAAATGTTGCAAAAACGGCTAAAATTTACGCAGACGAAGTTGCGCGTGTCATAATATTAGTTAAGAATAATTCATTTAACCAAATACAAATAAAATACTGGAAATCCTCCAAGGTAATAAAATGATTCTGGGTACAAATACGTTTTAAGAAGTTAGTGTTGTGAAAAACAACGACATTATAATCCAACAATATTAAATATTTAAAAGATTTATTTTATAAGTAAAATTGATTTTTTACTCAGGTTTCAGATGATTATCGTTGTCATTAATGAGACTTCGTATGCTTGGAATGCTAAAATGATTTAATAATGTGTCAAAGGAAAAATATTGCATATTTAAGAAATATAGACTCTCGCAGAGGACGAGCTCCATTAGGCAATTCTTTCTTTATTAACATTTTCCACCAAATATAGTCTTTATCAGCAGAAAAAGTGGATTTACTGAATTGTTATCGGCGGAAAAATATATTATTATTTCATTCCTCCGCGAGATTGAAAATTGAATTTCTGTGTCATTACGTAGCGACGGGCTTCAGTAGTTGCGAATACGTCTATTTCTGATTACGTATCAAAATCTTAGATATTAATATACGAGTAATCTATACTAATATTATAAAGCGGAAGAGTTTGTTTGTTTGTTTAAACGCGCTAATCTCCGGAACTACTGGTCCGATTTGAAAAAATCTTTTTTTTTGGATAGCCCATTTATAGAGGAAGGCTATGGGCTATACAATATCGCACTGCGACTAATAGGAGCGGAGCAGCGACGAGAAATGTTGCAAAAACGGGGAAAATTTATGCATACGAAGTTGCGCGGGACAGCTAGTCTATACTAATATTATAAAGCTGAAGATTTTGTTTATATGTATGAGCGCGGTAATCTCAGCAACTACGGGTCCGAATTAAAAAAATCTTTAACTGTTGAGCCCATTTATCGAGGAATATAACACCAGGCTACAACTAAAAGGAGCGGAACAGCAATGAAAATGTTGCAAAATGGGGAAATTTAACGTAAACAAAGTTGCGCGGGTCAGCTAATATTATATAAAATCGGTATTTGAATTTCTGACACTGTCTCAATTTAATTTTAGATAAGTTAAATTTCGGGACTTAATCGCGTTAATTATCTAAAGGTAAGATAGTCGACCCGTGACCACTGTCGGTGAAATTATCGGCGAACGTCGAACGAAACGTCGGGTAAATAAAATGTTCGTACTTTTAAATAATTCACGGGATTAAGTCCCGAAATTTAACTAATACCTATGTATAAAATCGCGAATTTTAAAAACATTAATTTTAGTTTTTTTTATTTTATGTTGTCTTGCTGATTTCGTGATATGACAGTTCCTTATCTATACTAATATTATAAAGCTGAAGAGTTTTTTTGTCTGAACGCGATAATCTCAGGAGCTACTGGTTTGGATTGTAAAATTCCCTTACTGTTGGATAGCCCATTTATAGAAGAAGGCTACAGGCTATATAACATTAAGCTACGACCAACAGCGGCAGAGCAGCAATGAAAAACGTAGCGAAAACGGGGTAAATTGGCGCATACGAAGTTGCGCGGGTTAGCTAGTGTATATATACTTATATAATAAAGCTGAAGAGTTTGTTTGTTTGTTTGAAAGCGGTAATCTCAGGAATTACTGATCCGAATTGAAAAAATATTTTACTATTGGATAGCCCACTTATCGAGGAAGGCTATAGGCTATATTACTCACGCTACGACAGCAATGAGAAATGTTGCAAAAACGGGGAAAATTTACGCATAATATTATAAAGCTGAAGTATTTGTTTGTTTGAACGCAATTATCGCAGGAACTACTGCTCCAAATTGAAATTTGTTTTTGAAATGAAATTTATTGCTTCTTCTACTGTTGAATAGCACATTTATCGAGGAAAGCTATAAATCACTACGGCCAATAGGAGAGGAGCAGCAATAAAAAATGTTGCGAGAACGGGGAAAAATTACGCAGGCAAAGTTGCGTGGAGCCCGTCAGTTAGTATCGATCTAACTAGGTAGTTTAATATATATTGTTTATAAAATTTCGCAATTTTTATACATATTAGGGGACTTAATCGCGTGAATTGCGCAGTTGATATCAATAAGTATAAGAACTTCAACCGAGAAGATGGATACCGGCTCTCACCATCTTGGAACCCGGTTATCAGCAAATGCAATCGTAGCCGCTTTACGGCTACGATTGCATTTGCTCCGGGCCTCAGTGTAAAGACGTTGTAAGTGTAGTGTGTAGAAGTACCGACAGTACTAATTATCAAAATTATCAAGACCAGGCGAGGGTAGTTGAAAAACCCCGCGCCTCACGGAGACATCGCTAAGCTGCCATCAGTCGACCCGTGACCACGATAGGTGCAATTCGATCGAAACGTCGGGTAAATAAAAGGTTCGTACCTTTAAATAATTCACGCGATTAAGTCCCGAAATATATCTAATAAGTATACTATATACATGACTACTACACATACCTACTTAGTTACACCGAGACAATTATTTAAACATTATCTCGGTTAATTTTAATTTATTCTTATAAACAATTATTTCATCACCAATCAGTTATCTGTATAATTATTATTCTAAATAATCTAGAGGTATTCGATGACGATACGATTGGGCAGCAAGCGTACCGTGACCGAACAGAGAGCGGTGTGCTCAAAGATGTCTGCCGCGCATGCGCGTTGATGCATTTCTAAGCGCAGCTCTCTATTTACCATTATGACAGTTCGCACAGGCTTGGCACGAAAACGGATAAAAGAACGCGAATAAGGACCCTGAATTCGGCGACACAACGCTGAGGCTTTTTGGTCCAGGTAACCTCGCCGGCGTCCCCAGAACACCCTACCAAAGTTTGATTACAATCTCGATTACGATCAATGGTTTCGGAATGCATAGAGAACAAACATACAAACATTGATTATGTATATAGAAGATATAATCTAGATTTTGATACGCAGCCGCTCTATCCACTTATGTATCGATTTTCCGACTATGAGCAAATCTGTAAGTTCCACTTATACTGATAACGTTCCTTCTCATCCTTCGTTGAATCTTGAGTGAAGTTTAATTGGGATTTTTTCTTTAAAAATATCTAATAGAAGGTATAACTAAACCGACATGTTCCATAGGTTTAAGAACTGTGATGATATAAATAGAAATTGATTTTGAAGAATCTAACAAAATATTTTTTGAAGTGAAAACTTCTTTAGCGGCGATGTGAACTTTTTGGGATGGGTAAAAAATGTTAAACTCACGTCAGGACACGTGACCAGATCGAAAATTCGTAAGACGGAGGGAGAGCAATAAAAAATTGTTACAATATCATTAGAATACGAAGGTAAATTTCGATACCATCTACAAGGTTATTATAACTCAGGTGGAAAATCGGGCGGTCCAAAAACCAGAAGACCCTAGTTCGAGTCCGAGTAACGATTATTTTTTCCTATTTTTATTTTTGATTTTAGTTTTATGATTTATTATTTCATATTTTGTTATTATTATTTTAGTAAGATCGAAAAGTATTATTCAAATTTCATGAGTGTGTTCAAGTTTTCACTTCTGCCGGCACTCCCAGAGTGCAACTCTTTTTTTTAATATTAATTATTTTGTTTCATTTTGTTCTCAGACAGATTATAGGTGTACAATAAACAACAAGAAATACCTTTAAGTTAAAAATATCATGGCCATATATATTTAAACACATACCTAAGATTACCAAGAAATACTTGGAAAGAAATTAAAATACTTACACACACAAGTACGTTTGATGCTGAAATAATTTATTCCGCAGTCAATAAAGTGATTCAAACTTTAGCAAAATGGTGCAACATACTGTCATTATTATTCAGAAGCGATTTTCCCAAAGTTATAAACTCAAAGAGAATCTCCTAATGCATCTTTAATGGTTTCATCTCTCGTACTGAAACATCTGTAGGTACTCTCAGTAAATGTATAAAAAACTGATGCCGAAGAAGTTTCCACCCGCTCGAGTCAAGAGGCTCGTGTACTTTAGATGAGCATTTAGAAAGTTCTGTACTCACGTGCGGTATTTCCTGATAGTTTTACTCAAAACCGAGTAAAATACAACTGCAAAATTCATAGCTCATGGAAGTCCACACATTGATATTTAATCATTTGCGTAGTGTTGCATTTGCGAGTAACATCGTATGCCAGTATGTTTAATATAAAAAAAGTGATTGTCTATAAAGTCGGTATATGGATGAAAATTTTATGTGATGACGTCGTAAAAAAAACGTTGATGACGGTTAGTAGCATGGTTGCTAAGCAACAGCGAATTGCTTACTACAATGTAATAATCAATTCGCTGTTGCAACCATAAACCATGGCTGTGACAGCTATGACTCATTAGTGGACCCGAGCGGGCGCATGCGACGGCCACAATACTTCAGCAGGCGAAACGTGACGGGCCGTGATTGTGACACTTTCTCGTGCATGCACCCGTTATCGATCGATATAGAAGACGTTATCACGTCAAAAAAATTATGTGTACAAATCCGCACATTTGTGCTTTCATAATTCACGTTTGACAAACTGCTTTCGTAATTCACATTTGACAAACACACAATAGGCCCTCATGACTATGCATAACATTCTTTTTGTCTCCCTTCCTCGCTTTGTTTTTCTTTTCATTGTACCTATTTACATTAAACAGGTACTTTTCGTTTTACCGACTACCCATGTCTCTATTTGAATCCAAAGAGCTTTAAAGTTTGTACAAATATTATAAATGTGAAAGTAATTCTGTCTGTCTGTCTGTTACGCTTTCACGCTCAAACAGCTAAACCGATTTAAATGAAATTTGTTATGGAGATAGTTTGAGTCCCGTGGAAGGACATAGGATAGTTTTGTGTTTTGTTTTGTATAAGACATCTACGCGGGCGGAGCCGCGGGCGTAAGCTAGTTAGTTTATAATATATACCTACATACTTCAAGAACCTACATTTTTCATGATATTTCTAGAGATTTTTCTTCAGAAACTTATATATTATTTTTTGAAGAAAATTCTTGCTCGTATTAATGAAAATAGAATTAACGTAATTAAAAGAGGCACGTATTTTGCTATTATATAAAATGAAACTTCTTCACACTTAAGTGATTTCGTGGATAAACAAATTACTATGCTAACACAGTCATGTAGTATTAGTGTATCATCATAAATTATACAAGTTCTGTCACATACAACCTTAAAAGCACTTGCGTAATGCTACTTTTGTACGACACACAAAATGCCAGTTCCGTCTTTCTACATTATGTATGGCGGCGCCGACAAAACGAAAGCAGTTTCGTATTTTCCAAGCAACACCTTTCGTTCATCAACCTCCCATTGATTTTGTCGCGTCTACCCTTACTTGCAAGTTTAATCTTTCACTTTAAGAGAATAAAGTTGACAATCCATTGCACAATTAAGGTTTGTAGTTCGTGTGGTATCCTGCCAAATAGGCTTTAAAACACCACCTAAACGATGTACCGCCTCTCAATTGTTTGGATTAAAACAAACTTTAACAAACTTTGGGATCTTGGTTTAAAACTGCCTAAAATATCATCCTATCTACCTACAAGATACGTAGATTTAAAAATAAAGCGGATAACTCTTATTGTTTGAAATAAGTCCTTTTCAAAGTTAAAGATTTAAAAAAATGGGTAATAACTCAAAATTGTGGCGCATGGCACAATCCTGTTTGATCAGTGTGAAAGAAATTGTATTATGTTTTGTATCCTACAGTTAAGGTGTTATTGTCATTTATTACCTACACAGATCGACCATATCCTTAATCAACCATGAGAATAATGTTCTTTACCAACCCAAGGCTGATAAACTTCATACTAGCTTATGATATAAAAGTTAATTCGGTGGAAAAGATTAATTAAACAGGAAATTTGTTAAAACGTATTAAGAGTTCTCGTCTTCATTTTTGAAGAAAAAAATATTTTTTCCTGCTGATTAGAAGATCAAAGTTAAAATATGCAAATGTAAAATCATCATTACCACCATTAGCAAGTTGAAAATTTTAATGATTGCGTAGGTAATTAAAAATGACGTTAAAGGCCGAACTTTCCTTAAATTACGAAATATTTTTTTTCTTTTCGGCTGTTGTCTAAACACAATTTTGTATGGCTTTGGTGGATACAAAGGTCCTTAATATTTTATAAAAATGGTTCCTAGTTACTAAGTAAATTATTTCACTTACTTAAATATAGCCATAAATGTAAAGAATTTAAGATCTATTTCCTATCGGGTTTAGGTATTTAGACCTATGTCCCCTGTAGGCAACCACACGTCAAGTTTCACGTGGGGGAGGGGGTGCGGTCACATGATTTTTATTTATTACTAGTGCAGTCAACTTGGCTCTCCAGTAGGCACAATCAAACGAGATCGGCCCCGACTTGTCGGACGCTCAGTAAGGCTTTCGTGCTGGGCGCTTGACCATTGAGGTCATTCTGCGCCTGAGGGCTGCATCGGAGGAGCCCGTCGCCGATGGAGTGATATTGGCGATATATCTTGATATCACTAACGCCTTCGGGTCTCTCCCATTCAGCTCCATCAGAGAGGCGATGACTCCTTGACGAGCACCTCCGCATTTTGGCTTCTAAACTCAAGGCTACGGCGTACGCACTGGAGAGGCTGTTGCCGAACCTAGGTGGGCCCAGTGCCTCGAATCTACAGTTGTACACGGGGGTGATACGGTTAATAGCTTTGGAAGACGCATCGAGACGAGACGAGTCGTGTGGACGGTGTCCCTGGCCACCCAGAATATCGGTACGTTTAAGAAGACCCTAGCGGACCATAAAGGTCAGGATCATACACGGATACCGCACGGTGTCTGAAAAGGCAGCGTGCGCGGGGGCTGTTCGGTGCCCCAGTCCGAGGAGTTACGTGCTTGGCGCGATGAGGCCCACCAGGAAATAATGGCTTGGTGGAAGGGATGGTTGGAGGCTTTGCGTGCAGGTGTTCGAACCATAGAGGTGCTCCGGCCGGTCCTGAGGGCAGCAGCACATGACCCGACGACGGCCCGTTTACGAAGGTGGCGAGAGGTACACGGCCGATTTTTTTGTGGTGACAGAAGACGCTAAGGGTGGTGTGATGCCACACTACCCTCAGCGTCTGCTCCGGGCGCTGGGAGGGGCCGTTCGTCATTCGAGATCGGGACCGCGTTCCCAAAAAGCGAATTGAATTTAATTATTTATTTTGATTCGGCGTATGGGACCACACATAAAAACAAAAAGTTCTTGTCGCTGAAAAGTACAGTTGACCTAAAAAATAAAGGATCATCAAAATAAAACTAATATAATAAATCAACAAAATATTTATTTCAAAGAAATCACAGCACCTTTCACATAAAAAACAGTCTTTGATTAAAAATATGATATGTAAATCATAAAAGCTTTAATTAAATGTTTTTGGTTATTACTTACCTACTTGGTAACTTAAATCTACATTATGCACATTAATACCTATATGTATATTAAACAAAAGTATTGTTAATATATACTATAATCATGTAAAATGTAATAAGTATGTATTTAGTAGTACGTTATTATAGTGGCGACTGTGTAACAGAATTTATGTCAATATTTTTTGAACCCACGGCCTAGCAATCAGGGCCACTGACTAATAGACCAACGCCGAAAGTGATTCTGTAAAAATTTGACTAATATTGCCCTTTATTATTTTTTTTAAAGAATATATGGCATGCTGTTTTTTTTGACAACTGTACTTTTCAAAGAAAAGGTATTTCTTTATTTATGGTCCCATATCACGAATCAAAATAAATAATTCGCTTTTTGGAACCATGGTCCCGGTCCCAAATGACGAACGACTCATGTGGTGTGTGATGAATACTTGAAGCTATAGAATATATTATATTGTAAGCTATTTTCAACCTTAAATATATGTAAACTTAGTTTATTTTTATCATACACTAGATATATATTTTATCACAAATATTTTATTTGGGTACAGCTTTTCGCACTAGCAGTCGCCAAAGAAATACCGGTACCTACTCTATTGTCACATAGTTCGTTGCACTACCATCTCTGTACAATAATGTTCGTCGTAGAAGCAATCTATTGTGCGATAACTGAACCTAACTACGATTTAGTTTGTATTTCGAAGTTGACTTACCTTTGAACTCTCTAAATCTGAACTCTTGCTATGAAAGCTGAATCGTTCTAAATATATTGAATCATTGGCGTTTGCGTAAAACAATTATGCGTCATAAACGAACAATCTATAAAGTAAATATTATGTATGTGCTATTGTTCTCAGTACCAGGCATGAGTCTTCCATTCCAGCTGTCCTCCCCTCCTCTGCCTGTTACCTCCCACCCTCAACACTCTCGTCTATTGTTCTCTAAACTTGACAGCCCCACTTGATTCGTTTTAATCACGGCTTGTAAAGTCACTATACTAAATTGGCACTACAACGATTTAAATTCGTGTAATTTATTCAGTTTTAAAGTTATCTAACCCGAAGGATTTGCATTGTTACGAAATGCTTTTTTTGGTTGAGTCCTTTGTCGCGCGGGAATTTACTAATAGACATAGAGAATACCCAGACTCCAAACAAATGAATCTCACAAAGTTGTTTGAAGTACTAACTCGATATAATGGCTGTCACTGCATCTCTTAATTTCAGTGACTTCCTGTTGTTTTAAAATGAAGAACAATCTGTTTAATTCGTGATACCATTTAGTTTAAGCAAGGCAGTCAGATTACAAAAATAAAATCAAAACCATAATAAATGACTAAAGTATCATCATAAACTTTACCAATTTTATGATAAAGGCTGCGTTAATATTTACGTCCTTGTTCAGACAAGTCTCAACAATTAACTTTAGAAAACGAGTACGTAACTAGAAATGTATTGATTACGATATTACTGTGCCCATTCTAAGTCACAATCCGGGCATTATGTATTGAAAAAAGATTAAATCCAACAGTTACTTTCGATTGGAAACTCTTTTATCTCGTTTGTTTCTTACTTTATCGTGGCTAGTTAAAATGCCCTGCAACAGTGTTAACATTCTCCATGTAAAAAGATCAAGATCTCTTTGTTATTGGAATTCGAAAACGGGTTGAACCCAGTTCTCGTCCCCTAATTTGTAACCTAGTTTGGCAAATATTATAAACAACCCAAACGCTCATAACAGCACCACCTGCTTAAAACTTTTGAGTCCAAGCCCTACCTACTTCAAGTTCTAAGTACAATTGCACAAAGTCCTACCTTTTCTAAAAGAAACTTTAAGCTGTAATTTGCAATGATCGATAGGCTGTTCGAAACGGATCAAGCTGGGTGCTTTCAAGGTGTAATTACTTAGGCTCTAGATAAAATTCATAATAATATTATCTTGTTACTTAAGGTGTAACTGAAACATTTAATAAATGTTTAAACTTTCGCGTTGCATGATTATAACTATTTATTATACGGGAATTAACGCGCATTGTTTACCTTAAAATTGCTTGACGTTTCGACCAGTTGCACCGGCCGTGGTCACAAGCGGCCGATGATTTTCTACTAAACTTCTGCCTTTTTGTTTACGCACTTTGTAACATTTGTTTTTGTTTTATATCCACTACCTTCTCCAATATAACAAATAGTACCTAAATACTAATACAGCAAGTATTACTTTTTTTGGATTGAAAACAACTAAAGTCAGTTTTTAAGTAAAACGTGATGAAAGATGCATTTTCCTTTAAACGCTCGCTTTTAATGTCAGGTGGGATATACGTTACAGTTCGAGAGAGATCAGTCAGAAAACTGACAGTATAAGTTGATATCCAAGCCCACGCGAATCTCGATGCTTTCAAGAATCAAGCCTTTAAACATTTGGTAGTTAAAAAAAATTATATCTAGATACGATTTAAAATTAGTAGAAATACAGATAATTATAAATTAAGTTTATTTTAAATTAATTGAAATAAACATCATTTAAAGTCGACTATACGATTATGTACTTGTTTTTAAAGTAATCCTAGTCAATTTAATAATATCTAAGAGAAAAGAACATAACTGAGAAATCCCTTAACCAAACTTTGAAGCATATTTTGGTTTAAAAGCATAACATTAACCTAATTCTTACTGATACCTTCTCTTAGCTCCACATTTCTGATTTGTCATGGAAACTAAAGCAGCTCAAAAAAATCAGGTTAACTGTTACATATTTCATGAGAGTATTTTGAACTGTGTATTTGCCTGAAGGCTCCATTCGTTTAGAGAAAAGCAAACAATAACTGTTGTTCTTTTTTTTACCTTAAACTTATTGAGTTTGAGGTAAAAAGCAACAGTTTTTTTTCTTGGGAATAAAATGAGTGATGAAGCACCAAGGGCCCGACCTATGGCAGGGCACGAAAACGCCCAGAGCAGCAAAAATGAAGGGCGGCAAAGTGTATGGCACCAGACGGTTAGAAGGCAAATTATAAAAATTACCATGCAGTACCTCGACAAAAAATATTTTACTGGAACATTTTTGTTTTATCGGAACCGATTTTTATAATTTGTCTTCTAACCGTCTGGCGCCATAAACTTTGCCGCCCTTCATTTCTGCTGCTCTGGGCGTTTGCGTGCCCTGCCATAGGTCGGGCCCTGATTATAGCTAAGCCCTAATTATAGAATTTTATAAGCTACGGGTTTTAATCACGTAAATATTTTATTTTAAGGTTAAATACCTTTGCTTATTGCCCGATGTTTCGACCGTATTGCAACGGCCGTGGTCGGGCAATAGACATGCATTGACAGATTGATAAGACCTGTAGCTTATAAAATTCTACAATGTGTACAAATCGCGAAAATTTACGAACATATATTGCAAACTAATACTAAGCCCTAATATCCATAGATGCCACAGAGCATTGTGCAGCATGTTTCCAATATGTTTTACACATATTATATAGTAACATAATCTACCTTAATATAAACCCGACTTCCACGCGAACGAAGTCACGGGCACATCTAGTTAGAGTAATAAACTCGTTTCCCTATAAGGTAGCCGAAATTTTATTTATTTATTTTAATTTCTTCGGAACACCAACAGCATGAAATTTGCTTATTTCGACTAAATAGATTAATTACATAGGTACTCGCAAGAAGTTAGTGTAATGAATAGTAGTGATAAGTAATGAATGATCAGTGCCTATAACTAAGTAAAATCTGCATCAGAAAATCAAAGTCAAGCAAGAAGGTAAGAAATGCCTATAAAAACCGGCGAGATCATAATTTGTTAAAATTCTCTCTGTAACGAAGCAATAACAAAAGCCGTGATAGTTCTTTAACTACCGGCTAGATGGCGCATGCGAGGGCCCAACTCGGGAGCATGAAAGGATAGAGAAATTTAAGGTCTAGTAACATAGTCCTTATAGGTGGTTCGATTCTGGCCCCGGTTTGGCTTACGGAAGTCTCGGGTTCGATTCCTGGGTCTGGATTTTAAATTTTTCTATCTGTCAAATTTGCAATTATTGTATTTATAAAGTAATTGGCAAGAAATTACTATAAAAATGACTATAAAAAGCAATATGTTCTAAACCAATTCGAAAATTTAAATATTTTTAATAAAACACATTAAACTACTATTGTAAGACACAAACTTCGAAATGTTTTAGAATGATAACTTTTAGTTTTTAGTTAAAGTTAACAACTAAAAC
The DNA here is from genome assembly GCA_945859575.2 of Herminia tarsipennalis. Lineage (NCBI taxonomy): Eukaryota > Metazoa > Arthropoda > Insecta > Lepidoptera > Erebidae > Herminia > Herminia tarsipennalis. The sequence goes on along the minus strand of OX243834.2, from coordinate 20,817,020 downwards.
AGTTTTCTGAGCTATAAAATACGCAAAGCTCCAATGGCTCTAATAATAAAAAAAATGTTTATAGACAGTCTAATAATAAAAAAAAAGTTTATAAAAATCGAAACTACTGTTTTAGATTAATATTAGATTAAAAAGTTTCATAAATTGAAACAATTCAAATCAACCTAACATACCTACTGTATACCTATAGGTACCTCACGAGGGCGTACTCTGAAAGCCGCGTTTGTTGGTATAATCAAACATCGAAACAACAAAAAAGAATTAAAAAAGCATGTTACGTCCCAACGATTCATTTGTTTGGTTGGCTTTAGCCGGTTGACAATGAATTTATACTTTCGTATTTTTATTTATTTCAAACTTCAATTTGGGGTTCATTTTGATGGGAAACAGAAAAACGGATTATTGGATTTCAGAGGTCATCGTGATTTATATTTGATTTTAAATGATCGGTTCTTATTACAAAATCCGTATAGATTTAACATTTCATTTTGAAGTCTGTTATTTCACACAAGCGTATCCTATGTAGCGCCTACGCCATGAATAACACACTTAGTAGTGTGATAGTAAGATGTTCAGCGAAATATTTCAAGCGATAAAGTTGTTTGACAGTTGTAAAGATTTATTGCAGCCAATAATAACGTTTACGTGCTGTGTGCACTACTAGTAGTAAAAGTAATTATGTCTTGGACGTCTGTCTGTCATGAAGGTTATTATTAAACTAGCTGTCGCCCGCGGCTTCGCCCGCGTATTTGATTTTACCCCCTGAAGGATTGATTTATCACTTTCGATCAAAACGCTGATACACATCTTCTTAATATATATAAATCTCCTGTCACGATGTTTGTCCGCGATGGACTCCTAAACCGCTTAACAGATTTCGTTCAAATTTGCACGCAATATGCAGTTTGGTCCAACTTGAGAGATAGGATAGCTTAGATCTTTAATTATAGTCGCAATTATTAAAAAAATAGGGATCCCATGCCCACCCGTGCGAAGCCGGGACGGGCCGCTAGTTTACCATATTTATAGCCACAAGGCTAAATACAAAATTCAACAGATCTAACATTTAAACTGACGGAGATTCATACCAATTTGCAACACTTATTTTATCCCCTTAGGGATGGACTGTCCAAAAACGCTGAAACGGGTGAAATATCACCGATCTAACTTCAAAACTGACGAAGTTTCATACAAACTTGCAACCCCTATATTACACACCCTTAGAGGATGAATTATTAAAAATTCTATTTTAGTGGATGCCTACAACATAAAGGCATCAACTGTCAAAATTTTAGGTTCGTAACCCTAGCGGTTTAGGCTCTGCGTTGATGAATTAGTCAGTCAGTCAGTCAGGACAAGTGATTATATATGTATAGATTATTTAAACAGTGAATAAATCAGTTTATGCTAGCATTTAGCCCACATAATGTCCAATAGAAATTTAATCGCAATTGACGATAAGTTAAACAGTTTTCTACTGATTTAACCATTGTTATTACAAGTCTTCTCGACATAACTGTTTTAAAAAAATCTATCCTTTTTAACTGGTTGCATAAATTTTGTTAAAGTAATTATTGCCAAAATATTGTTACATTTATTCTATGAAACACCCCCGTAAATTTATGACGTTGTTACGTAGGCGTCAATTGGTTGGCGTCGGTTGGTTTCACTGTCGGATGAGAAACTACAGGAGTTAAGGATAATAAATAAACTAAGTACTCGTGTTAAACAGCCAAGATTCGCGATCACGACAGCGATCTTGCGTTGACTGCTTATTCCTTCTCTAAACTGGAACCGTCTGTAGATGATCCTATCGAAAAACTGGGGCAAGAGTGTGAGTAGGTTAGTTGACAGGTTATTGTTCGAACTTGACCTTTGTTATCAAAGATAAGCACGACATAATATTAAATGGTACCTCAAAAGGAAATTAAATAACTAGACGTTTTATCTTAAAATACAGCTATAAGACCCAAGCAATTAAAGTACGTTCTTAGTACTTAAAAACTGACTTTAATAAAAGACAAACCAAAGGGTGCAACAGCAATTACATTTTATGATAATTTCTGCACCAAAGTTAGCAAATAAGAAAAAGAAAACAAATAAAACTTAAACTCCCTGGAAATGTGAAAGCAGCAGATGGAAAAGACAACAACGAGTTTGGACAACTTACAATGATTAGTTTTGGGAATATACAAGGATATGTCAGGGTTAAATGTTACGGATCCCGGTTGGCCGATTTCGTACTTTCTCGTTCCGGGTTCATAACCAAAATTGGCTTCTGTTTAGGTAACATTTGTTGAAATGTTTGTTCAGACTGTTGCGTGGGAAGGCAAGTAAGTGGATGTAATACTTAAGGTGGAAATATTTCAATTAAAATTACATTTTGATTATTATTATTATTAAGAAAAATATTATTTTAGTCGAGCTTAATAAATATCCATTATGTTCTAAAAGGTCGATTAAAAATGATATTATAATAAGTACTGAGAACAGTATAGTATAAAATTTTAAAAAATCCAGTAATACAACCGCAAGAAACTAGACCTTACCATTCAATAAACCCGCTTATTCCCACAGCACGTTATTGGACACTTGTTTGTATACTTGTGAGGTCATTTCTGATTCCTTATTTTTTACTTTATGCCAAGCCCTAAATCGTCGTCCATCATATTTGTTGTCTAAGCAAGCGCATTTACAATTTTTTTTTTGTATACTCCGTATGCCCGCGTAGATGTTGGTTATTACAAAAAAACTCACGTCCTTTCTCGAGACTTAAGCTATCTCCATACCAAGTTTCATTTTAATCTATTCAGCGGTTTAAACATGAAAACTTAATAGACAGACTGAATTATTTTCACATTTTTATTTAGTTTGGATTAGCTTTTCGTAAAATAGACATCTGACCCTATTTCAATAAAATAGGAAGACAATTTATTCTTTGAGGAAAACTTAAAAGTGTTTGAACCTTTAATAAATCAAAACAAATGAAATCCTATTCACTACAAGAGTATTATCACGATCGTAATTAGAATCTGTGGCAATCGGAGAACCGTGCGAAAACCACGTTAAATGCAATATAAACTTGGTTCTTTTTCTACAAGGCTTGTACCTACCTATTTTCTTGTATTTGCTTTTTATTAATAAAACTGATATTTGAAATTGTTTTGTTTAAATCAATTTATGCTATTATTATCTAAGCATGTTTCCATTCATTTATAAGACTAGGTCTTATATTACGTTCAATGCAATCAAGATATTTGGAGTGAAGTAACTACGGGCGTTACATTATCGTTTTCATATTACTATTGTTTTTTTTTTCGAATAACCACCTCATCTCCTGTAACTTTTATCATTAGACTTCTAAACGCAATTTTATTTTTATTTACCCTAAGTTTTCTCTCAATTACAGCGAGTAGTACAGACTCAGTCGCGATTAGACCACTTCATTACTTCCCAAGGGTGTCGTAAGAAGTGGCTAAGATAACATTAGAAGATTAGATATCCAGCTAACTACTAGTAACTAGTACCTACAGAGTAACAATAGATAGATCTTTTATAAGTTTTTAATTCAAATAAAAATGGTTGTCTGTAAAGTCGCTTTACGGGTTATAATTTTACCTGATAATATCTTATGAAAACATTGATGACTCATCGCCATTCGCGTTGCTAAGCAACCAATCAATAACGTTAGTTTCAATTAATCGCATATCATGTAGCTGCAATTGCCATTCGCTATTGTTTAGCAACCAATCAATAACCTGACTTTTTTAGACACTTTTTCGTATGTGCACCCGGTCAACGATTTTTAAGGCGTTTTTACGTCAATATAGTAGAGTATTAGAAAAATGGGGGGAGAGAGAGAGAGAGAGAGAGAGAGAGAGAGAAACAAAGATTTTGTGTCGTGCGGTAGATAAAGTTAACCAAAATAAAAACGTATTATTTTGGTTATATTTCGGGACTTAATCGCGTGAATTATTTAAAGGTACGAACCTTTTTATTTACCCGACGTTTCGATCGAATTGCACCGATCGTGGTCACGGGTCGACTGATGGCAGCTTAGCGATGTCTCCGTGAGGCGCGGGGTTTTTCAACTACCCTCGCATGGTCTTGATAATTTTGATAATTTGTACTGTCGGTCCTTTTACACTAACATTTCATCAGTAATATTCTAAGCAACAACCTGTGTTTGTTTGCTCTGGGTTTTTGTCTAACCATTTTGAGGATGGTCCTTTGAGAGACTATATCTTAGTAGCTTTGACCTCGCCTATTCATCTAAGTAATCTCATTTTTTTAAACTAGCGTTTCTTTACCTGATCTAGATTCAACATTGGAAAAATCCAATTATTGTTTAAGTTGAAGACGTTCTAATGATTTTCATCAAAACATCTTCAACTTGAACTATATTATGTAAGTTTCTACTTCGGATTATTATCAAAATCAAAAAGGAAGTTACAACGACCAGTATTATTTTCAGTGAACTACTAACAAAAATAATACCATAACTTTAGTATATTACCTGACCAACTGTACTTGAGGGGTTAAGCCAATTTATCCGGCACCTCGCAAAATAACTTGTAATAAAAAAGCCTTTTCTTGGGCATGAATGGGACATATAGTTCAGTGTTATTCATGAAAATAATACTAAGAGCGCTGGAATTTCTACCATATTTTCAATTTGTCAATAAAGAAAAAATATAGGCAAATTTATTTCATGAACAAAATCATGAATTTACTGTTTTTATGTTAATAACCACAGAACCTCATTTATGATAAATGCACACATCAATAAGTTCATAAACAATTTACACATATTAATAAGAGTTCTTTAATTTGTCTAGTACTAACATGTTCATGAACATTTTTGTTAAAAAGTGCACGACGGTGTTTTCTCTCGCTTATTTTAATGTTCTCGCAACGCTATTTCGCTTTATGTCAAAAACAGAAAATTGTCAAATTTGAGTTATTCACTTTTTGATTATGGGTGCGATAACACGAGTAAATTTATTTTCTAAATATGCCATAGGCCGTCGTGGTGGATACCACAACAGTGTCAGTTATTCTTGTGAAGTAGTGATAGTAAAACATCACTGTGTTTCGGTTGATGGCCACTGTAGTAAATGTAATTACTGGTCAAATGAGACTTAAAAAATGAGTCCCGCCTGCCAACATTGCGACTGCGGTGAGGACTCGGCGCAGCACATCCTCTAGCATTGTCGGAAGTGACCTCTCGCTGCCAGCCGTGGTTTTGTCCAAGGTCCGGAGCAAGGGGTCGTGGAATGCGGTCGTATCCTTCTGTGAGGACATCATCTCGCAGAAGGAAGCGGCGGAGTGCGTCAGGGAAGAGAGCTCCCTGGCTGGCGGATCCGCTCAGTCGGCAGCAAACCGGGCGGAGTCGGCCCGCACATCTGCGCCTGATGCCGCCTTAGGTGGGGCTGCGGGCGGGCGTACGTAATCCCTTTGGGGGATTGTGAATGTTCGTCAGGGATTTTTCGCCCCAAACCAAAAAAATAAGAGCTAGAGTGGTCTGGAGTGTGCTAAGTGCCTGAAAACCTCCTTGTGGTGCACCCTGGGCAACTTGTGCCGGTGGATTTGCAGCGTTTCGCGAAACCACCATCACACGGCTAATGTTCTGGCAGAGTTGGGCGGCTTGACGTGCACTCACACTGCCGTCGAGCGGCCGGGGAGATTTTTTCTCTGCCACCGTCGGAATCTCGTAATCTCTAGTAGGAGTGTCGTAGACGTGTCTTGCGGCTTTAAATGGGAACGAGGGTCTTAGCTTAATCGCCTGGCCCGCGAGGATGACAACCTCTTTAAAACATCCCCGAATCCTGCGTTGCGTAGCGTGACCAGAGGATGCATGGCCGATGGGATGTTCGGTTCCAAGCGCTACCCCCAGCTGGGGCACCTGCGGACACCCCAGTTGGGATACAAATGTACGCTTATCCGGGTACAAGGGGCACTGCCCGGGTTGACCTTTATTTCCCCCATACTCGTGGGACATAGTATGGACAATAATAAATTAAGAAATATGTTTAATAAGAGGAGCGTAACGCTACTGGATAAGGAGAAAGAGAGAGGAAGAAAACGAACGTCGAATTAGTCCGGGCAATTTGCCCCTAGAAGTGACCAAATCTACTGAAGTCCTGGAACCGCTCAACTGGCCCCAGGACTTCAGTGACCTCTGAGTCGCTGGAGAGTTTGTTGCGCTCGGGCCGGTTCGGCTCCGAATCTTTGGTCTGCTCAGCTGCCAGCGATCTGGACCTGAGGCTGACTTTGTGGCCCCAGGAAGAGTCATACATCCCAAAGGGGGTAACTGTGACGAGATTTTGTCGCCCGAAGACACCCCCTGCAATGACGATTGCCAATATCACGCCGGGCGCTTCAGCAGCTGGCGTTTTTTCCAGGCTCCCGCCTATTATCGTGGCCGCATGGAAAGGGAAATGATTGCTGCGGACCAGGTTCAAGAGTTTTTAGGTGAGGGCCGTTCTGCGGGAGGTGTGCCTCGAAAACCGCAGAGGAACTCGAGAGTTCGGTGACGCGTTCCGTGGCGGTCATCACAAATGTGGCCTCCAAAAGCAAAAATCTCAAGGATACCTTTGCCAAGGGCCTAAGAGAGTCTGCAGCGATGTTGAAGGAGGTAGTGAAGGCGCTGTTTGAGCGCTTCACCGCCACCGAGGTGGAGATTGAGAAGATACGGGCCGATAATACCCGCCTCTTCCCCGCGCCGAAATAGTTCAGCTGCGGGCTGACTTTGAATCCGTCAGAACCGGTTCTGCTCCGGCTAAGGTGAGGGCGGTGCCAACCCAGCACAGAGAGCTGCCATCTGACGACTCCTTCACGGAGACACAGATGAGGCAGCTCAGTCTCCTCTTCGGGTGCCTTATCGACGCGCGCCTGGAAAGCATCAAGGCGCGCCTGCTCCCAGAGCCAAGCTGTCGGCCGCCACTTGCGACTTCTAGGCCAAAAACTCCCAAGGACCATCGAGGGCATCTCCAGCGCCCCCACTCCGTACAAGGGGACGCGCTGGGTCTCTCGCTGCCGAGGCTGTCTCGTATGGAGCGAGTGGGATAATTGGTAGAGCAGCCCAACACGCGGATGTGCGGCCACAGGGTGGAAAGTCCTGTCCTAATAAATCACAGCTCCGGTAGAAGGAGAGGGCCACTGCCGCCGCCATAGCTCAGGAGGCCGCGGAAGCGGCAAGAGGGGAGCAAAACTGTCCCCGACGAAAACGGCCGCCGTCCTGTTGACGGTTTTGCCGGAGGCGGTGCGCAGTGGTATTAGGTACGCGGACCTCTTCCGTGAAACAAAGGCGCGGCTCTCTGCTGTGCCGCTGGCTGGGTCGCCGAAGATATAGCAAGTTTCGGCGGCCTATCCGTGAAGGCGGCGAGTAGGTACACGGCCGATATTTAGTGGAAGCAGGTCCCACAATACCTCCAGTATACGGCCATAAAAAAAACAAAGGATAGAGGGGCCTGTCGATCTGTCCGATGCTCAGTACGACTTTCGTTCTGGGCGTTCGACGGTCGATGCCATTCTGTGCCTGAGGGTCGCGGTTGAGGAGGCAGTCCTCGGCGGCAGAGTTTTGTAATAAAAATAATAATTTTATTTATTTTTTCACACACAAGCTTCACATTTTTGTTCTTATGCTAAAAATGTACATTAAACAGATAATTACGTAAAAAATAAAGGGTTTGTCGCTGACCACTGTACTAGTATCAAACTGTGGTATCGCTCGACATCGCCAAAGCCTTCTGCAATCGAGTTCGGTGTGTGCTATACGAGAATAGTGAAGGAGAAGTGAGGCGGCAGGGTAATGTCCTGGGGTGTTCCTCAAGGGGCGGTCTTAGGACCACTCTTGTGGAACATAGCTTACGATTGGGCCCTGCGAGGAATCTTCTCACCCGGGCTCAGCGTACTTTGTTACGCTAACGACACGCAAGTCATAGCCCGGATACGAAGAGGCGGCGCGCCTGGCTACCCTAGTCGTTTCCCGAATGGTCGGGTGCATCGAGGCGCTAGGGTTAAGGGTGGCGCTTGAAAAAACTGATCGCGGTCCACCTGCTGGCGCCTCCTTGGCCATCAACTCGGTCCTCGTGCCGATACCCCCTGGTGAAATATCTGGGGTTGGTATTGGACGGGCGATGGCCCTTTGACAAGCATTTTCGCATTTGAGGCAACTGCTACCACCTTAGATCGGCTCTTGCCAAACCTTGACGGTCCCAGTACCTTGACCGGCATGAGACCGTGTGGGCGGCGACCCTGTCCGCCCAGAATAGGCTTCGTTTGTGGGAACCCCAACAAACCACGGTGGTCAGGGCCATACGCGGTAACCGCAAGGTGTCCATCGATGCGGCGTGTGCGTTGGCCGGAACTCGCCTCGTGGGACTTGGAGGCGGAAGTCTTGGAGCGGGCGGCGAAGGTCCGGGCTGGAGGCTCTAGCCCTCTGCTAGAACAACTGCGTGCCTAGCGCTGTCAGGCCCGCCGGGATATCATGGCCTAGTGGAGGTCCCAGATGGAGGCTCCACGTGCCGGTTTCCAAACCGTAGAGGCGCTCCAGCCGGTCCTGGAGGAGTGGGCGATGAGACAGCATGGGACTCTTTGCTTCCAGTTGGTTCTGTCCTGCTGTGTACCCTAAGACGCGGCAGGAGTTGGAGTGACCGACATCACGCCGTGCCGGGCACTGCCGCTGAGTTGGCCACCAGTGGCAAAACAGATTACCGCGGCCAGTTTGCGCAGGTGGCGCGACGGTACACAGCCGCGTCTGACCTGGGTGTTGGAGTTGTGGGTTAGGCATTTTTTACGGCCTTATTGAAGAAGGGTTTCTTTTGTGATTTAGAAAAAAAGAAAGGGTTAGCGTAAAAAGACTTGGCGCGAGCAAATCCGCAAGCATAAGCCCAGTTAGTATTAAAAATAATTTAATCAGTTTTTACCCTTTTAACGATGCTTATTTAATTTTTAGCCTAACTAAACTATCTAAGGTTAACTAACACTGAAAAACTCTAAATGTCAGTATTTTATAATAAAAAAAATAAGACTGAGTCTGAGTAATGCTTAGTACTCGTACTTTGCAAAAATATGCGGTGAAAACAAAGTTCAATCGTTTCTATTTTGCACTGCTGTGACTAATTTTTATTTTCTTATTTTTAACCGTGCTATTTCTTTATTGCTTTTGATAAAATTCTAACTTTACATATTTTTGAACTAGCAATACATAAAAAAATATATTAGTCCAGTACCGTGGTTTGATAATAAGATAATCACATCAAGATCATACTGTTAAACTCTTAAATTAAGTGTAAAATGATGTCCCACTGCTGGACACGGGTCTCCCCAGTGAAAGCCTCTCATTGTACGCTGGAAAAGGCAGAATATATGGCTATTCTAGTCTGTAACACCTTGTAACTACAATATTCTAACAAATAAATAAGCAGTAGGCACATAAGTAGTTGACCATACATCACTACAACTAAGTCCCTATTAAACCTGAATTGGAGCCATTTGTTTTGGCCAGTACTTTGTTCGATATTCTACAGATAGGCATAGAGCCACCGCCATGAAATATGTTGTGTCACTGGACGTTAGAACAGAGATTGAATTCATTTTTAGGCCATTGTATTTTGAACTTATTTAAGCCCTATTTCTCTTTTTCGGAGCAGACATGTACAACAACATACGCGTAGCATTTATCTTGATAAAGTTAAAGAAGATAATGTCTAAAATTATCTTAATCACCTAAAATACTAATCGCATCAAGGTATCAAATAGTATCTGACTGCTTTACTTATAATTATATATTCTAATTCGGACTTGTTTATTTAGTATCACAATAAAACGTCCAAGTTAAACCCAATGGGTATTTATATAGTTAGCGTAATTTAATTCTAGGTCGTTATTTATCGGCGATTTGCGTTGTAACTTTTTCATCATCTTTTTCTTAAGAAGAATTGTAAAAAGTAAATTTACTTCAAACATTAAATGGATCATGTAAAAAAACAACATTTTATGTAATTTTTTTTTGTTTTCTTTTGCGGTGTGATAACAGAAAATACTTTCTTAACTTCACTAGTTAAGGTATTTACTAATTAAATTATCTACTATCTATCATCATATCATATCAACCCATATGATGGCCCACTGCTGGGCACTACTATCTATACTATATATTAAATATCTAACTAATTAACTAATAAATCGTAACGTGGTATTTGTATAAAAAAAATGATTAACTATTGAGGTTTTAACCCGTAGCGAGCCCTGAGTATCTACGGGTGTATATGACACTCAGAAGGGCAAGAGTCCAAATCAAACATTATTTACATCTAGCTGATGCCAGCAACTTCGCGAGCAAATTTAGAAAAATCAAATCCATACGAACTATTTAATTTTCTGGGATAAAATATATATTGTGCTATTTTAGACTGTTATTTATGTTTTTGCAAAATATCCCAGATCCATTCAGCCATTCTGGTGTGATTGAATAACAAACATCTATTCATACATCTAAACTGTTGCATTTATAATATTTGTATTACAATCACTATACTTTCATAAACACACAAAAAGGCTAATGACATAGTGACTCGTCTCCGCTGAAATCTCATCGACACTGACGTTTAGTTCACATCAATTAAATTAGTAATGCAATTGATAAATTTCATTTGCATTAGTCAACCGATCATTGATAGCGATTAAGTATTCCATTTTAATTAAATTGATGAAAGTCATTCGTGTAACTAGTAACACCCCTGCTTTAAGTAAACGAAAAGCGCTCAACGGAAAAAAAAGCCGTATTTTAATTGCACTTTTGTATCAATCAGTACCGGCAAAGATAAGTGGGCGATCCGAAAACAGAAGAAATAAAGTTGGTTTCGATAGTGGACGAAAGGACAGGGGAAAATGTGCGGGCCCGCCTGCGCGGCGCCGCGGTCCCCCCGTGCGCCGCACGTACCCCCGCTTTCAGTCAAAACCAACCCTCGGAGGGTAACGACGTTTCTCCCCGGTGTTTGTACTTAAAGTGTTATAAAACAAACGGGTAACTCTAAACATGTCGACTGTCTTACGTCTAGTGCGTCAAGTGTCGGATGTATGAAGTGTATGCAGTGTTGTGGCCGTGTCAGTGTTGAGTTTCATACACGAATGTACTTAAAAACAAAATATTCATTTGTTGTGGATTCGTCGCTGTGATGTGTTTCACGTACGTATTCTTCACGATTTATATTTTTTTGGGTAGATTAAAAATATTTATGTGAAATATTGGTTTGTTGAAATTATCTCAATCTACTTAATTTGAATTACAATAGTCATAAATTACTGCTTTATTATATATAAAAAATATTTAAGTCGTATAAATAGGCGATAAAAATCGATGAAATTATGACCATATACAAATATATTAAGGTACAAGTGAGGTGATCGATGATCTCAAAATTATTACACACGCTTTACCAAAAACCAGGCGGGTTGGAATTACTTTTAACTATACATTGCTATTAGCAAATTACAAAATTATTTCTAATAATAAATTGATAATGAAAATTAAAAAACAAAAACTAATTTAATCCAATACACAGGTATAATATAGGTTCCTCAATTTTGGCATCAATAGAACATAAACGACGAAAACGTTATTAAATTCTTAGACCGGTAGGCAAAATTTCTCGTGTAACGTTTTGTGGTTATTTTTAGCTTTTCTTTTTTGCGTACAAAATCCCCTAGGACCCTTTCGAGGAAATGTAAAATGGGTATACCGCAGTCAAGCTGACTAGAAAGTCGCATTAGTCACAGACAAGCTGACATGATAGAAGTTTATAGTACATCATATAGTAGGTCTTCAAGCCTCGTTCTCTTGAATTTTTTTGTAGGTACTCCTAACGTCACGCGTCAGTAAATTGTCTCCGAATTGTCTTACGGCCGGTTTCATTAACCTATCTAACGATGGATGTGGCTACTAGAGGTAGAATTTTGAGATATTTTGTATGCAGCTTATGTCAAATATATACGTCTAGTAGCCAAATCCATCGATAGTTAGATTATTGAGATCAGCCGTGACAACTGCTAAAGTGACAGTATGCCCTAGACTTAGCCCGTGATAATGTGGCTTACTATCCTAAAATTTGACAATTGAGTGCGTCGATTGCGGCAGAGAGAGAGAGAGTGCTCCTTCTCTTCTTCTGCTAACTCTCTCTTAATCTTCTCTCTTAATAACCAAAACCAATGCTGCGTTAGATACACTACTATAATTTGAATTTCTATGATGTAAAATTCTTAGCCATTATTAAATTCTACTAACTAATTTTGCACTCCGTGCAAGTCCCGGGGGAACCATGTTTACCTTAATTACTGTGCTTGACAGGACGATTGATGATCACGCCATTAAATTAGAATGCAGGAGAAACCTTTTCCCTGTCGTATAGTACAATCCTTTAGCCGAACGACACCCGCGGGAAGGCATGACGTTATCTAATACGCAACACTATGTGTAATTGATTTTATATTGTTCTTGTAAAATATAACAGGACCTATTTAGGGTGTCGCCGTGAAAAACAAAAGAATATCGACAGAAGTACTACTGCATAATATTTTTAGATACTGGTATAGACAATAGTCTTATATAAGTGTCAAAAACTTAAATAAAGCATAGGCGAATTGTACACAGCCGGATACATGCAAAAATACGAGATAATACATTATGAATTATGACAACATCAGCAGCGCTGTCGGTACGAGGAGCACACTAAAAGTTTCTAAATACTCCTTGAGTAACACTGACAATTTAAATACCATCGTAATAGATAGTTAATGCTTACTAATAAATAATAATATTAGTATCATATTTCTTTTTTATTTCCTTTTTTTGAGTGACTTTGGAGACAATTTGCTTGCGACGACGGAGCTCATTCTATTTAATTTTTGCGTTATGATTATTTGGGCAATTAAAAGGTTGAAAGCCTCTCAATGTTTTGAACTAATAACCAATACAACAACAACTTTCGAATCGTCTGGTTGTTCATAAGCAATAGTTTTCAATTGGTTAGCTAAATTCAGTTATATTTGCGGAGGTGGCGAAGATAGGCCGGCGCCAAGCGCTCTTCTTCATGAAAGCGGCGAAGTTGTCGAAAAATGTGTAATCGAATATCGACGATTAAGATACGTAAAGATTAGGCAAGAACTGGGCTTTGAATCAGCAATATCGCAAAATATCATTAATAAACGATTGATCCTTTGTAAGGGTTGATGGTGAGGGAAACCGCAAAAAACAAAGAGAGGCAGAAACTACGCCATTCGATTTAGTGCAAATTTTTACGTAACGTTTACTGAAGAAAAATTAATATATATATTGTACTGACAGGTGACGAAACTTGGTTATATAAACTATGATCCAGCATCAATTCGATAGCGGAAGGTATGATGTTTTGAAGAGGATGAAGCGCATAGAAAAAATAATTTCCTAATTTTCTTGTAACGTGGGACATATTCCTATTGTGATACTATAGAATTAAAGGACAGTTAACTAATAATGATATGTGGTAGTTTGAGCAAAAAAAAGAATGATCTTGGAATTCCTACTTTTGCCTAAAGATCCCACCTTTTTAATTAAAAAGGACTTTATCCTACCTTACTTTACATATTCCTCTGACCCTGAATTACCCTGTAATTATGACCTCCTTTAAAATATCAATAAATAATACATTCAAAAGTATATTTTAAGTGTTACCCGAGCTAATTTAAAAATAAAAATAAGACATGTTTAAAGGGTTTATAGAAGACCTATAGTTGGTAATTTGCATGAAGATTAGACGAATAGAAAGTATAAAAGTATTCGGGGTAAACACATTAATAAGATCAACGCCTGAAATAATAAATAAAATGTATGATCTTTGAATATCTTCTTTTTTAAAAAAAAGATAACTATGAATGGTGGGCTGTGATCCTGACTATCAATTCTGATAACCCCTCCAGCTGAGCTCAGTCGCTTGTGTTAGGAGTGGGTTCACGTCGGTAGTATAAGGGGTAGGATTCGAACCCACGATCTCACGATTGCGAGACCGGTGCCTTAGCCATTAGACCACCGCCGCTTTTGGCATGTCTATATATAGGTACCTACTATAATTGGGTAGTTGACTACAATAAAAGTAAATTACTTTATACTAATCAGATCTTAAAATGCTCTGAAAATAAGTGTTCGTTTATAATTTAACACATTTTTGAATTTTAAAGCATGAAAACGAATACTAAAAGTAATTATTTGATGATAGCAACTAATGATGTCATAGGTTACTTATTCCATACACATTTCTATAGAGCTTGTCGTTTTAACATTTCTTAAAAAGAGACTGATTTGACATAACATTCAACATCCATATTCTTCACCTTTGTACGAGTGCTACTATATTTCGTGCATGAAATACTTAGTGTGAATGTATTTTGATTAATTATGTCTGCTGCAGTCGGGTAAAAGACAAAGTTTAATTATACCAAAGTCCCGATTGCAAACTTGACATAAATAATAGGAATATGAATAGGCACCTCGTTTTAGTAGGTACAATAGAATGAGTTGTATCTGTCCTTGGTTCTATTTATAGCAAATTGAAGAATCTTAATGATGCTGCTTTTGAAGGGTTTCTTAAGAATGAATTGGTACTTTATCTAATCGATTGACACAAACATATTTATTTTTCAAAACAATTGTTTTTTATGTTTAACTTTGTGAATAAATCGTTGAAGTATTTTACAAACAAAAACATTTTAAAAATATAAAAAGTTATATACTGACTAATTCATCATTGCTGAGCCCACACCAGTGAAGTTAGGAACATAACATTTGAACAATGAGTCTCATTTATGACGTAGGCACCCACTAAGGAAGGGTGATGTGATAAATTGTAGTAGTAGGTTGTTGTTTGTCTCTAAGGGCTTGAAAGATTGTTTGAAAATCGGCCGATTTTGAAGCAAGCGCTACGAAAACTGTTTTTTTTTTAGAAATAAACGTTGTTTTAACGTGGTTTTTGGGAATACAAATCCCCAAGGAGAGGTGGAGAGGGTCGTAAAATAAGTTTCTTCAAAGATATAGAGATAGATTTATCTACTTTATATTTTTTTTTATTATTAGGATAATTTAAAAAAAACTCACATAATTGTAAACATACATTATACTATATTGTTACTTTAAGTTCTTCTTCAAAATTAAAAAATAATTCCTTTAAAATTTTCCATGAATAATCAAAAGAAATCTAGAGGTACTTAGTTATATATTTTACTTTGCTACAAGCTTAAGTTAATTAACAATCTCTAACATAAAACTTAACAATTAAATGCTAGCAAGGCTACTGCGAGGGAATAAAGCCCCTTTAAAGAAGTCTATAATTAATTTCTGTATGAGCACCTAACCCTAGCTCCACCGCACTAGTTGTGTAGTGAACTTCCGCAGTCGGTCCGGCTATTGTCTTGTTTCAATTGCCTCTCGTAAACGAAATGGGTTAATAATACCCAAGTAGCTTATAATTTTATTACAGTTTCATATTTAATGGTCGCATTGTTAGTTATAGATATATTGGACTGTTAAGATGAATTAATAAAATGTATTAAAATGCTCTGTTGTTCTTTATAGGCTACTTGATAGTGTGTTAGGAACTTATAGAGGCGTGTAGTACCATGAGTTATTTATGAAAATAAACACATTAAGTCATTTTAAACTCTTACTACAACGAAAGTATCTTTTGTATCTTTAAAATCTCAAATTTGTATACAATGCTGCTGGTATTTGCTGTGAATTCTATGGTATATGTATTCCTTGTACATTCTTTCTTAAGTGATAAAATGAATTCGAAAATGATTTTATAATCTTAACTGTAATAAACGGAGTTCGCAGTGGAGTTCGCAGTCTCCCTATTACTTACCTAGCTTTAATTGAATCCTACTTACTAGTTTGGAATTTGTGCTAAAATACGTTTTACAACCTATTTACTTCGCAGAATATTCTACCTCTGACAAAAGTTACAAAGTTAATTGCAACTTTGGCTGACTTTACCGTAAATGTGGCTTGTATCCTCAAATGATAATTCCAGCCAGTCATAACTAGTCCGTTAAATAACAGTGAACGTTTCTGACCACAAATAGTCGGCAGTTCACATTGCATTAGGTTTCAAAACATTCCAATTTGCTAATTAACACTTATATAACAAATTAACCTAAGTGCCAGAGCCTGTTACTGGAATATGAACATAAATATTTCACCATAATTTCGTTGGAAATTGTAAATTTGGTTTGTGTTTATTGCATTGCACACTACGATAGTATTGCTTGAAATTTATGTTTGCTTCAAATGGTAAGTTTCATATGTAACTTTGGCGTTCTACAAAACATAAAATAAATCAGTCTTATAACGTAACTCTCTACTCTATGAGAGGGTACTAGTTGTAGTCCACCAACATAATAAATTACATTTTATAATAACGGCACAGCTTACTAAAATATTAAAATTAATATTGGTGTACGAATGTGAATAAAGTAAAAGCTTGTTTTATAACCACATCGTTTGCATATGATTGTATAAAATTTCCATGAAGCGCTTACTAAATAGTTGTACCCAATGATGTTTTAGGTAAAAAAAAACCGGACAAGTGCGAGTCAGACACCCCCACCGGAGATTCCGTACAAACTTTTAGGTACATATTATAAAGGCGTCAACTATGATTCACCAATGGGTGATACATAGTTAACTCTCAATATATATTTTTTTTAATTTGCCTTTATTTGTGCTAAAACTTGTACCTTGATTTTTGCCAAATTTTGTGATTCTAGGTTAACGGGAACTACCATATAGGTTTTCGACCCAAAACCTATTGAGTACTTCCGGTTGACCTAGAATTGACAATTTTGTTTATAGGCAAAGTCTTACAGCACAAGGAAATAGAAAATTCTGAATAATAAAAAAGTTGAAAATTAAGGTAAATGTTGGCACTTACAAGTTTTTGCTTATCTAAATTTGCCCATATATTATATTGTTTGATTTTTATACACCTAATTAGGACTATAGACCTCAAGTATCTGGAATAAATTTCAACTTACTAAGTCCACATTATAGAATTTTATAAACTACGGGTTTTAATCGCGTAAATATTTTATTTTAAAGCTACATATCTTTGTTTATTGGCCGAAGTTTCGACCGTATTGCAACGGCCGTGGTCACGGGTAGACTGATTCGGCTCAGCGTCGCTTCAGAGGAGCGCGGGTTTTGGAAACTACCCTCGCTTGATTTTTATTACTCACTAGCTCACTAGCTACCCGTATCGTATAAAATTCCATAATGTGTACAAATCGCGAAAGTTTACGAACATATATTACTAAGTCCACCCGTTCCTGAGAAAATCGATGATGTCACACGGACATACGGACGTGGAGACACGGAGGTACGGAACCCTAAAGGCGCTCAAAAAGCGCCATATTAGAATTTAGACAATTGACTAAATTTATATGTCAGTGTCGCATCGCCGGCGTCAACAGATAAAAGCAGTGAACTACATTTTTCTCTTTTTCGCTCGTGATAATTAAATCATGCTTTCCTACTTTTATGACTTATATGAATTGTGTTATATTAAACTATATAGGTTATCTATGTGTGCATTAGTTTTCCGTTTTAAAGTCGTTTAAGTACCTAAAGGAAAACATTATTGGTTGTAGTCTAATGTTTTCCATAATGTCACTTCAAAGTGTGGCTCACTGTAGCGGAAACTCAAGAACAGCAGAAGGTAGGCAGGAGGACAAGACATTAAGACCCGAAATATGTGTAGGTTAACCTTTTGTTCCGATGTGTAAAACCACAACTATCTATTCCCTCATACTTCGGGTATAAAACAAAAAAACTGACATACCTATTCAAGGTACGGGAAGTATCATTTCAAATATGACATCTAGGGATCGTTAGGTCTTTTGATAGGACATTTGTGATGACGTTGTTATTATCTCTTGTATCTTATAATCGGCTGGGATGCGACTTAGGCACAGACCTTCTTAACATCTCATAAACTTTTACTTAGATAAATTTGCAAAGGTTTATTATATAATTAGGATAACGACACCTTAAATCACTTTTTGCACGAATCTTTATCTGCGTGTATTTCGAAGGCATGGAACACGACTTCTATAATATGTATTCTTCTTCTATTAAGTTAGAACTACTTCAGTGCGGCTGTGTTTCGTTTAGATAGTTGGCCGTATAATGCGCGTTAAATATATCGATAGGTAGGCAGAGAGAGAAAAAAAAAACTATTTCTTTTATAAAAATCCTTCATAAAGAAGAAGAATAAATAAATTTATTTTGTTCTTAAAAAAAAAATACAGTAAGTACTTAATCAAATAGTAGAAGTTAGCTTATATATTGAGAGACAGCAATGGTCCTAGCTTAGCTAGATTGAAACTCCGCTTAATGAGGAGCTGCGCTGGTATTCTGCTAAGACAAAGGTGACGACACGAAAATTAACCGTCAATAAGTAATAACAATGTATAAAATAAATATAAACAGAAAAAATACAGTTTATTTAAGATAATATATCAGTATCAAGTTATATAGCAGTAATTCTAGTATGTACAGATATTGACCAATTACAATTATGTACTATGTACTGTACTTATTATGATCTTTAGAATACTAAACAAAGTGTTTCACAAGTTAAACTATAACTGAAGAATAACCTAAAATCACAACTTGTGTTTGAATGTTTTAGATTTAAATAAGCTTTATGTTCCAATAAATATTTCAATTTCATTACAACTTTGTGTTTATTATTTTGCTATATATTGAATAACCAAGTACAATGTATTATACTTACGACACTGCCATGACAAATCAATGGGATTTGTCATAACATGACAAATCAATGGGATTTGTCGTAACATGACAAATCAATGGGATTTGTCATGTTATGAGCCAGGTACTGTATGGGATGGAAATATAAACTAAAACAGTAAGTAGATACGTCTTAAATAAAAATCTTGCTCTGAGTTATCTCTCTATTATTGTAACTGATCTCCCGAACTGAGCAGATTTTAATGTAACGTAGTTCCTTATTTATTTGTCACATTGTTCCGGGAGAGATTTGATTTTCATTAGCAAGTCTTCACAAATAAATTTGTTCACTAGGTACTACATTGCCTTAACCCAGAAATGTTTTATAACATAATATCTAGGCTACAATTCTTTGAACTAAGAATATCTAGGAATATCTACTACCTAAAAAATATATATTATAATAAGTGTTTAACTTGTTCTCGTTATACTTATAGTTTAATTATACATTGTACAAATTCTTTAGTTTAAAAAATGATCCACCTTTTCCTGAATGAATTTTCTCGAGATAAAACTGTAGGCTATTATACATTTCGACCTCTTTATCTAATAATGACGCTTGAGTAATTCGTTGGTGGAGAGTTATGTAAGATAAAGTATCATACCCGTAATAATTAAATATACTACGGTCGGGAGATGACTACGGACGTTTACAATATTCGATCTCACATTGGCAAATCGAACCATTTTAGCTAGGTTACTCACTGATAATATAACTTTCTATTGATGAAAGAATTTTAAAATCGGTTCAGCGGTTAAGGTGTGATTCGAAAGTGAGTGTGTTTGTTTGTAACGCTTACAAATAAACACTCACTTTAGAATTTATAATATTAATAATAATAATAATATTTATTGTCATAATAGTTACAAGTTTTTCTTGACTAGTGAATGGAGCCTCCTTTTAAGCAAATAGATGTCTGTATCAGGAGGAATTTAGTCTGTTAAATGTTGGTTTTTGCTTTTAAACGCTGAAAGATGTATTTCTTTATTCACAAAGTCAAATTTTCACCGAAGTAACTTAAAAACTGACGAAGTTAGATAAAACTTGCAAGCCCTATTTTACTTCCTTAGAAGTTGATTATCCAAAAACGCTGAAACCCATTATTGTAAACCAAAAAACAAATACAACATTTCACAAATCTAACTTTAAAACTGACGGAGTTTGGTAGTAATCGGTTTAGCAATTTAAGCATGAAAACGTTATAGACAGACAGATTTATTTTCACATTTTTATATAGTTTGGATTAGCTTTTCCCGCGGCTTTGCCCTGGTTAAGTTTGAGTTTGAAATATGGAGTTTTTGCGTTTTTCCCTATTTTTTTTTTTAATTAATCCCCGTCCTCCAACGAATAATGGACGAATTGGTTCAGTTCAAGTTTTGCGCCTAGAAACAGTTGTGGCGCTATTTTTAATTCGCTCGCGGCTTCGTCAGCGTGAATTATTTTACCCCGTTAAGGGTTGATTCGCTTTCAAACTCTGATAGACGAGTTCCTTTATCCTATAAAACAAATTATCACAGACTTAACTTTGAAACGGAAGAAGTGACATACAAATTTGCGTCAAGCAAACGCTGAAATATGTGTTTATTTATTTTAAACCAAAAAGCCCACCACGAAATTTCACAAATCTAACTTTAAAACTGACGAAGGCTCATACAAACTTACAACCACAACTTTACTCCCTTAGGGGATGAATTTCCAATAATCCTTTCTTATCGGAGGCCTACATTATATGAGGAATATGTCCTCGAAATTTCACGTCTCTACAATCAGCGGTTTAGGCTTTGCGTTGATCCATCAGTCAGTCAGGTCAAAGAGTTTTATATAATAGATTGTTTTCCCGATACAGGGGTGTTGTTTGTTGAGGAGTTCATATTTCACCATTGCCTTTTTACACTATTATGTTTTGTCAACATCATCATCAACCCATATGATGTCCCACTGCTGGGTACGGGTCAGATTCTACTGGGGAGTAGAATCTACTTATTCTAGATCCTGGGGGTAATTGCCATAATCGTCAAGCTCGGCGAGCAGGTTGACGATCGCAGTAAGGCTTTAAAGTACGCAGAGGACGCCACTGCCCGTCCTCCGGTGTGACATCCCTTAGTCGCCCTGACGATACCCACGGGAAGAGATGGGGTATAATTTATTGCGCTAGCATTAATTCCTAAGCTAAATATTTTTATAGTAATCGCATTGCAATCCTTAATATATTCCGCATATCTGTAGCGCATCCGCATTGAGTGAATTATCCGAATATATTATTATTTCAACGCCTATCTCTTTCTACAAACGTCTCGATGTATGGGACGTCGACTAAAATCCCAAAGATGAGAAATTCCATTTTCAAGAAAATGTTCTGTGTGTTAAGAAAATCTTCTTGATATGTATTTGTTTGAAATAGCGATTCCAGAACAGTCTAACGATCAAAATAAATTCGGATTCTAAAGAATGTTATATGCCAAATAAATAATTCCCAATACAATAACCAAACCGCCGTTGATCTGGTACTCCTGTTACAGATCACAGTTGAAATCAAAAAAGCCATTTCATTAAAATATGTCAACAAAAGTAAATTTTACTACCGATAAAATATAAGCAATAACAATAATAAATAATATTATGGGACAAGTCTGATCCCAAACTACGAGTATATAAGAGCAGGCACCTATAGAGGCAGAACCTATACTGTGGCAACTAGGCAACTGACTCCCAACATTTTTATTAATCAGCTTTACGCGAATTTTCGTAAGCTTTTTTGATTGGAACAGTCATATTCAAATTAAAGATTTATCCGAGGCGGGAATCGAACCCACAAACAAGACCACTAGCTTAGCAGTCATTAACCAGTACCAAATCGTACGCCTCCTAGTGGCAAGCCGTAACAAACAATTCCACCTTTATTGAATAACTGCTAATTTGGTAACATTACTGAGTTTTGTGTTTTAACTGTTTAAAAGAAGATAGGAGTGGTATAAATAACATCATTCTTATTTCTAGAATAAAAAAATAAAATAATATCACTTTTACATAAGCCAGTATGATACGCATCTCGGTATTGCAGATGGTAATTCTCATAAATATACATGATACAATATCAAAAAGAAAGAAGAGTGGCAAAGATAAGTACATAACTTTCTTCAATTCGAAAATATATGAAAAATTCTCTCGGTTTAAGCTTAAGAAATTGACTAACAAAGTTTGAGAAGGTCGGATTGGATTAGAAAGTGAAATCAGTGTACATCGCAAAATATTGAAGTTTCCAGTGGAATGTAGGGTGAGGGTTGCGTAGAGGACAAAAAATCTTTCCCCTGCCCTCATACCAATCTACAGGGCATCCCGCCACCCTAAAGAGCTCCCGTGCCTGTATTTGTCTAAATATTTTAACGTTTCTACCTATAAAAACGTTATATCGGTTTCATAGAAACTTATGATATGATCGTTTTGATTATCAAAAGCTTTATTCGTTCTAAATGTCTTATTAAGTACAGTTAAATTAAGTGATATCAGAATTTGGTTTTGGCTCTTCTCATCATTCTTTGTTTTTTTCCTGATTTTTTTCAAAAATTTTTTGAAAAAAATTGAGAGTTGTAACGACCGGCTGTCACCTGATGCCAAGAACACTTTCTTGGCAACACCCCTACTGCTAACTGGACGCCACCGTTGGCTTGCCTGGCTTGCTCTTTCGCCGCCATCGTCTACACTAGTCTTCACGTCGATGTCCAGCCTGAAGGCCGCGCCGGCCTGGAGTTATGTTAAGTTTATATCAAAAGTTTTTGTTTGACAATGTTAATAAACCAAAGTCAAACTATATTAAGTACAATAATTTTCCTACAGCAAAGTTAAGTTTAACATATGTTTTCTTCAAAAATGTACCACCATATAAATTTGTCGTATGCATAAAGTTGGGTGTGTCGTCAAAACTAAGCTACCGTGACCATTTCGACTTGATATCAATTACTTTAAAATATGTTCTAGGGATCCTTATCTAAAATATTGCTTGCTTATTTAATTAGTAAAACTAAGATTTTAACTTACTGTAAAAATCTTTCTTGCCGCTGGGACGGGAAATGTTCTCAAGGGTTTCATTTTCAACCCAAATAATTTCACTCACGATTTCTTAGTATATTTATGCATATGGATTTTCTTAGTTGAGATTCGAAACGATATATTTCTCAAACATAAATATATTCCGTATAGGGATGGAATTAACCACCCCAAACCCGGAAGGAGGGGAGTTCTACCGTCTCCTTCAGAGATTAGCAATGTGTACCTACTTTTATTACAAAAAGCTACAAAGAGGAATAAGTTTACATATCAACCCATAAGATGGCCCACTGCTGGGCACGGGTCTCCCCAATAGAACCTACTAGTATGTAGATCCTGGGGGTAATTGCCATAATCGCCACGCTTGGCGAGCGGGTTGGCGATCGCAGTAAGGCTTTAAGTACGCAGAGGACGCTGCTGCCCGTCCTCCGGGGTGAAATCCCTTAGTCGCCTTGACGACACCCACGGGTAGAGATGGGGTGGTACTATTCTTAAGCCGGCACCACACGGCTGAATAAGTTTAGCGTTTTGGGATAGATTCATTGATCTTATGTGTTGCAGAACAGAATCTTTCTCGTAATTTTAACTAACTTATTTATATACTAGCTGTGCCCGCGACTTCGTTCGCGTGGAAGTTGGGTTTATATTAAGGTAGTTTATGTTACAATTTAACTTCTGTGTAAAACATATTGGAAACATGCTCCACAATGCTCTGTGGCATCTATGGATATTAGGGCCTAGCTCTAATCAGGGCCCGACCTATGGCAAGGAAAGCCAAGCAAATGCCCAGTGCAGCAAAATGAAGGGCGACAAAGTTTATGGCGCCAGACGGTTAGAAGACAAATTATAATAGTATTTTACCAAAATGATTTTCGGGTTAAATGAAGCCCGAAACCGCCCAAGTACTCGCGCGTAATAGGGCTAGTGTGAGATAAGTTTTTAAAGAAATATCCTGGTTTCAAAACATTGCATTCCCGCGGTACTGTGATGCGTGTTCAAACAAACAGACAACATTCAAACGTTTCTAAAAGATATACTGAATTAGTATATCTTTTAGAAACGTTTAGTTTAAATACTAAACTACTGTCGTAGCCGAGGATAGAACAAAGTGGCGTGCAATTAGAGAGGCCTATGTCCAGCAGTGGACTGCGATAGGCTGATGATGATGATGATGAACCTGTCGTTAATTAAGATCATCATAAATTTATATCCGTAAATAATATATATATAATACATAATCGTAAGAATTTCAGATTTATTTTTTAAATCAATATACCTGATTCTGTTTAATTTGTATTTAAACGTCATCTATTTTCAAAACTGGATAAGTTTATTTTAATACTTGATGACTTTAAATTAAATTATACTTAAACTATAAGGTATTTAACCTAAACGCGATTAAGACCCGTAATATATATATATATTCATAATAGTTGTGCCCGCGACTTCGTTCGCGTGAAAGTCGGGTTTCAATTAAGGTAGTTTAGGTAACGAAATAACTTCTGTGTAAATATGTTGGAAACAGTCCTGTTGACTAAATACTTACTAAATAAAAATCGATCCGTTCTATTTTTTTGGATAGTTAGTTTGGTGTGCGGCTTAAGAAGTGGGTTTTCTGTTGTTTTTGTTTCATTCTTTCAACGTTATACCTACTTATTACCTAATCATTTTTAATAGAATTTGTACGAAAATGTTGTTACTTCTCATGTGATCGTAAACTTGTAAAGCCTAAGTACTTAACTGTGATAGTTTTCCTTATAATTTTAGTATTTATACTACTACCCTGAATTTTTTCACATACCCAACATCAACCATTTAGCTGGCAGGGGGACACTTGACTCTAACGAAAATGTCCACTATAAAGCCTAATATTATACACAAAGGAATTCTTAAATCTAAAAATAGTCTTCACAAACCCTAAACGCTTTTTAAAAGACCTACCTAATGATACCACACACGATGGGGTAGGTAGGTGAGAAAAAAATCACATCCCCACTTTACATATAAGAGAGGTACCCTTAAAAAAATAATGATTTTCAAGATTTTGTTCTTTCACTTTATCGGCGTTAGTAATTTATTCATGCAAAAGTTGCAACCTTCTAGCACTAACAGTCTCTGAGCTAAGCTGCGGACGGACGGCCATAAGGGAACTATAAGGGTTCTGTTTTGTCATTTTGGCTAAAAATGGGGTGTATTTCATATAGTGTGACAAACAACGACCCCCCTCCTCCCGTCACCCGAACTACTCACACTTGAACGATGTTGAGCCATTCATTATCGTTGAATTGATGAACACGTAATCTCCAACCATAACCCCAAAACATGATCCTCGATGCACCTGTGTGATGCGTGGTCAAACAAACGGACAGACAGACAAACATTTCTAAAAATCATAGCAATGTGTTTCTTTTTAAAACTTCTTTTACTAAGTATAGAACATTATTGAATACAACGCCATCTACTTTCAAGAATGTTGCCGTTGTTTTGTTGTTCACAATTTGATTTCATAGATGGCGCTACATGTACTTTTTTTACGTGTGTAATGTCTTTTTTTTTAGACGAACACATAATTTCTGGAAAATGTCGAATACTTTTTAATTATAATGTAATATTGTTTTTCATTTCTACTACGATTAATTCATTACTCTCAGCAGTGCATGCAATACCTATAATTAATTGCATAATTTACTTGATTTTTAATATAAAAAGTAATAACCAAAGTAAATAAGTTACCTACGGTCGAAAAAATAACTAAAACATTCAGAAAAATATTAAAAAAGGATAAAGACAATTTAAATAAATACAAAAAGAACATATTCAGACATCAGATTCGAGCCTGGGACTTCGTCGTCAAAGTCCGCTAGCATAGCTTCGAGGCTATACTGTTCGCTACTTAACACGTCAAAATAACTGTTCTTATGAAACTTAAAAATGTTGTGTTTAGCTCCTTTTAGTTTTAGCGTGAAGTTATGCATTCCACGGGTTACAATTATAGATAATGTCTAATTGTGGAAATTTTTGTGATAAACCATTATGGTGCGACAAAAAATACGTTGCTACTCGTTCCCCATAGACGTTAGCGTAATGATTCATAGTGTAAATAATGTCCTATAGTATTTACTATAAAACTGCAAATTTTCATAAAGATCCGTCAAGTAGTTACTGTTTTATAACGAAAAATAGCTACAGACATTATCCCTTGCTGCTTAGCTCCTATGGGAAAAAGCGTGATAATTTATAGCCTAAATGTTAATCTGCATCTATCAGATTGCACGTGCAAAATTTCAACCGAATCTGTACGGTAGTTTTTGCGTGATGCGTGTTCAAACAAACAGACAGACAGACAGACAGACAGACAGACAGACATTTCTAAAAATGCAGCAAAGTGTTTAAATACTCTTTTCGAACATTTCCTAATATTTTTTTTCACTAAGTTCGGCCATGTACAGACACGTGAAATTTACAGTTTTATTATATGTATAGATGACGAAGAATTGTAAATACAATGATCTCAGTTGAAACTGAAGAAGACTGAAGAATTTTTGCTTGATTTTTGACTACAGTTACATTAGACGCACATTGCCATTATACTTTTGAGATACCTGTCTATATTTAGCTCTGTCTTGTAGGAGCTTACAGACCACATCACAAGTTCCCCTGAAGTCTGGAATGACAGTAGTGTGCTCGCGATCCTAGTGTGTTTGGTGTTGACATAAAATATCTCGCAATCAGTTCTACAAACATTTATACGTAATATATTTCTGAGTCTTATTCATTCCTTAATCCTCACACTGCGTAACAGAAAAGCCTGATATTTCGGTAGCATATTATTTTTACAAAGATAACTTAAATAAAATATTTTTTTAAATCTTTCGTAGTAATGTTCTTCAATGCCGTCAGAATAATTCTGATACTATATGCCCTCAGTGTAAGGAAATGCTTGTTGAATGAGAGGTTAAACATAATCTTTTACGTTCATCAATCTGACAGATTCATGTGCTATGTTCAGCGGTTGTATACGACAAAAAAGTCAGTATGATTAACCTACATTACAGGCGTTTCCTTCAAATTTGTGCATTAAAAATAACACAATTATTTTTGCAACCTCTGTTAAACACAAAATCTAATCCTGTTAACTATCTATGGACGTAAATAAAAATAATGTATGTGCATACCTTTAGAAAGCCACCCAATCGGATAATTATTTTTTAGTTGAGTTTGTTTTTGTTAGGATGCCTTTGTTTAAAGGGTTTTGTTTGAAAAATGGTATGGGAAAAATAGTTCCTTGCAAAGCCGGGGCAGTATTTAATTTTTCATTTCATTTTTAAAATAGAAGACAAAACATTCGCTAGTTCTAATGCTATTATCAAAGTATCTATTACTAGTTGACTACAACTGTTGTCTGCATCAATTTGCTCCGTTTTTACAGTAGTTCCTGAGAATCAACCAAACAAACACATTTTTCGACTTTATTATAATAATATAGATTAATAAATCTGACTATTTTGTATATGACAAATATAACTGATAAAAAAAAACTTATTAAACAAAAGCCAACCGCAAGCCATTTTGCAGAGTGTAAGCCATTTTGTGGACTTTAAGCCACGCTGCAGCATTGAGTTTAATGGAAGTCCCAATTTCATTGCACACACTCTTCTTCACTCGATTTGAATTTTAAAAACAAATTCAAATCGAGTGAAGAAGAGTATGTGCAATGAAATTGGGACTTCGTGTCTGGTGGATTAAAGCTTTAACATGGTAGAACTTGACCACAACTGATGTTCATGTATTCGACAATGTTAATACAATAAATACGCTGTGCTTAAACAATATTGCGCCTGATTAATGAGTCGTAAAAATGGGAATACAATTAAGTGGGTCGTGGTTGTTTATTGAATAGTTAAAACGGTCTGTTCCATTATTGATTCCGTAAGACTCATTATTTTTTGGAAAAGCGGCGCATTATGCAATTCATAGTTTATTTATGTGCATGGCGATACCTGCGCTGCGACGAAGCATGCAGCGGTGCTCGCGGCATCCCTTGCCCGATTATATATGGGTATATGTAGTGTTGTTTAATTAAACGCGGGGAGTTGCAAGATGTGAGCGTATGCAACTTCGCGTGCAACTTCGCGAGCGAGTGACGTCTTAGGTAACAATGAGTCTTGCGCCGCACTTCATTATTACAGACGCACCAAGCAACGCATCCTGTACCTATTCATAAATGTAGATTGGTACTATGGCAGATGGATCGACCTCGCATGAAACCTCATTGATATTTGTGAACTATTAGCTTTGATGTTGTAATAGTCTGATTTTGAACTTGTAAAACAGTGAGAAGAAAACAAAAAAGAGTAAGGGGAGAGCCGTTAGAGCCGATAGGCAGACAAGTCGATTTATGTACTAATTATAAAATACAATTAAATACATGTGAATTTAATTATACACAGCTTAAAAGGGGAATACTTGTGTCATTTCTCTACGTGGAATTTGGCCCTGGCACTATGCACCCCTTCCCGCAGAGTTGTTGCCGTTGGTACAAGTTGTTATAGTACCTGAAGAATATATTATCCGTATTTTTCACAAGTTTTAGTACCTACGTGAGATTACATTTGTTGTTGTCGCGCCTTGTATACATCGTCTCTCATGTACTCTATTAATATTTATATTCACGGCAATCAAAATTTCTGTATTTTTAATTTTGAATGAAAAAGGAAAGTTATGAATAAGTCTTCGTAGAACAAAGTTCATAACTTTTGGGACGTATAGAAGTCCACCAGGTTTAGGTTGTTGGTATTTTTTAATTATGCTTGTATATTATGTAAAATACCTAGGCAACGCAATCTTTCTACCAAGTTACGCCATAAATATTCATAGTATGTACTGAAATAACATCGTTAAAAACGAACCACACAGGATTTCGTCGCCAAAAACAAACTTTACGACTGATATAAACATAAGTTATATTGCCAGAAGCCTTATTCACTATTATAATTTATTCCTTTTTATTGTGCCAACAAAGCGCTCTTTTCATTGTATATAAATTAGCGAAATTTTTTTACTACAACTTTCAGCCATTCCATAAAAATTTTGGGTTGTAAACTTCCTGTTGGTAGAATAAAGTTTCAGTTTATAGACAATAACCACAGATACTTCGAAGGTCAAAGTAAAATATTAATAAATTGCCTAATAACTGGTAATTTAAACATTTTTTTTTCATGTTGTTGATGTAATGAAAAAAAGACTATTTTGTCAACACAGGCTTGCTATATAATATACCTATTTGTTAGTTTGTGAGTTGACAAAAATCAGTCGAATTAAAAATCTTCATATAAGGCTTTTAATTCTTTATTATTTCCATTATCAATAGTATTGATTCTTCGACAATCATTGGCCGAGACCAATATGCCTAGGGCAGGATCAGCTTGGTCAACTTCGAGAAAGAAGTCGACAAATAGATATAGTTGGCTTGGGCAAGGTTTAGCAAACTTCGTCGATATTCACTTCGCCTCTACCGCCAGGCCTGTAGACTGAATGCGTTCATGTGGTGCGTCCTGCCTGTCACGACCTACGGTGTTGAGACATGGACACTTACGGTTGGGCTAGTCCACAAATTTACGGCCTATGGAGCGAGCTTTGCTTGGAATTACTTTGAAGTATAAAATACGACAGTCCGAGTTGCAGACCTAAATTGTACTGTTGTAGTTACTGAAATAATTGTTGGAACAAACGAAGAAGTTTGCAGGGATGGACTAGACGCGGACGCCAATGTTTGATTGCATATCAACAGAATATGATACGATTTTTGAAGTTGACTATGATGAAATAGAACTATGTCGAACCGATACTTAAATACCTTTTTAGGATTATAAGCTTTTATCAAAAAATTGCGATAAAGTGAAGTGTTCTTCCCTTTAAACCTCAAAACATGATTGGCGAGCCGACAATGTTCCTTGCATAGCAAATATTGTACATTAAACAAGTTCTTGGGACTTTATTAAGGTGCGGTCGGATGCCGCCGTCTTGACCCAGATATCGGAGATGTCGCGGGAAGACTTTCGAGGGTTGACAATGCACGTCGATATAGACTATGGTATAGGATTTATAGGTGTATATTATACTCATTTGACAGACACATGCTCGTAGTCTTTCAGTATTTATACTAAGCTATGTGTGAATTTTATATTTTGTGACTAAAAAAGCAGTGTTTCTATCAGCATACTATTACAAATATTGTGTTCACTTATGTCAATAATTCAGAAAATTCTCCTTAATAGAGCCGTCCTTATTTTTGCCCTACTGTACAAGGAGTAGAGTTATGCTTTTTTGAGTTGGCTTAGTGGTTTGTGACCTTGACTGCAAAGTCGGATGTCGTGGGTTCATCCTCACCCAGGATAAAACTTTGTGTGATAAGCACGATGGTTTATTCTGTGTCTGGGTGTTATTTATCTGCAATATTTATATGTATTTAGAAATATATAAGTATGTTTATCAGTTGTCTGGTTTCTATAGTTTGGGATCAGATGGCGTTGTGTGAGTTGTCCCAAAGCATTATTATTTATTATTCATGTGGCACGCTCTAGAGCCTAAATGGCTTGATGGATTTTGATCAGAAATTTCTTGATGCAGAGTTGTTTCCTCTAGCCACGCGGCTCCTGCTCGCTCATCTGCTTCTAAGTTAACGCTGTTTTCACTAGCTGTAGGGCTCGCACCGGATCTTCTTAGCTAGCTTCTAGCCGCTCTATGGAGTCGTTATCGCGCCGTTATACTAATATTTTTTATATAAACTTTAGTATAAATATAGTTTAAATTATATTTACCGTTATAACAAATTGTTTATTTACATTATATATTTTGCTAATTACGTGCATCTATCCGTGCGTCAATCAGCCAAGGTTGCCAACTGAAAATCAGCGCTAGGTGGTGACCTTTTCGGCACGGGCTTGCGGAGCAGCATAAGGTGCCTACTATCCCTATTTTAATTTGTGTGTTATGTCTGTTTTTTTTATTTTCTTTTTGTTTATGCATATTACTTTTTTTGTACATATGTTGTTGCATCTTTTGACCCAGTCCGAAATAAATGTACTTTTCTTCCTTTTCTTTCTTTTCATTAGATCGCAAATAATAGTTGCATTTGTGAAATATACAAAAAATCGATATCCGGTGTCCAGACCCACGAACCAAATTCTTCTAACCTTCCTGCATACGAGTTGGGCTCTTTTTTGCGTCATCTAGCCGCTGTTTAATAGAAAAATTAAGGCTTTTGTTATTGCGGTTAGGTTAGGTTAGCATGGTGCAAGCGATGGTTAAGAAGAATTTGTGGGGACAGATGGTTCGATTCCGGCGCTGGGATGGCATACGGAAGTCTCGGATTCGATTTTTGAGTCCGAACATCAAATTATTATCTTTCAAAAAATCAATTATTGTAATAATAAAGTAATAATATTGTAAAAAAAAAATATCAAAAAACGCTTATATAAATTACTATAATATTTTTTTTAGTTTCCCATTGAACTGCCCTGCTGATACTTTTGTGATCGCGCCGTAGCTTAACTTGTCTATTGTTTTTAATTGAACGCAGCGCTTGTTGCTCATGCAATAACTTTTCCCTACGGGTTGCTTGCGTAGTGACTTCTAAGTTCAAGTAGAACTCCTCTGCTTGCGCAATAACTTTCAGGATTACGCTAGGCACCCTTATTCGTGCAGTGACACATTAGATTAAGCTGGGGGACCCCAGCTTAATCTTAGCTTAGCTCGCTCAACTGGCTTATAAATTCACGTGGCGTTCGCCAGCTCACCCAAAATTTCCAAATTAGCTTTGCCCTTGTTGCGCAGTGATTTGTGAGACCTCGTTGAGTCATCCCTCGAAGAAATTATAATGTTGCAATGTGGTCTTTAGCCTGTTCAATGGCTTCTCGTTCTCTCTCGTTCAGTCGCGCTCCGCCAGCTCGACTCGCGCAACGACTTATCACACGCGCATTGACTATTTTTTATTAAATCAATGATTATTTGAAAACGTCAATTTAAAGACACTAACCTGACATACATTTCGTCCATAGCACATGACAAAATCATATAGTCTTAGAGTGGAGACCGCGACTCGTAAATAAGGAGAGAGAGATAGAGAGAGAGAGAGAGAGAGAGAGAGAGATAGAGAGAGTCCAGCAGTGGAGCGATTATATTGGAAACAAAGTAGTAAGCAAATACTGATAAAACGTGCTCATTGAGCCCTTTCATTATCCATCGAAATCGAAATAGTGGTTTAGGCACTATCGTGGAACATACATATATACGTACATAGGTACATAGACTGCTAATCCTTGTAATCTATCTGGATAGAGGTCAGGATGTGTAGCCCGGAAGTCGCTGCGACCTAAAAGATCTGTTGTGACGCCACCTTCTTTCTTAAAGGATATCTCCAAGTTCTAGTCTGATCATGAAGTCGACTATACATCTTGGTGGAGTGGCCTTAACGTCGTCAGGTGTGATTAAGTGCCCTCCGAGGTGCTGGTTTCTAGTGTGGTGAATTGCCTCGCAGCCACATAGGATGTGTAAAGGTATTTCCTCATCCTTGTGGCAGAACCTGCAAATATTAGTATCGTTCAGACGCATCTTGTACATTTTTTTGTTTAGTCTGCAGTGTCCGGTTCTGGTTAGAATTTTGATTTGATTCTTACTCATCTGCACCATTCTCTCTATTTGCACCTGCACGTGCAGAAGATTCAGGTTGAGCAGTGCTTCGAGTGCCGCATTAGGAGTGGAGAAAAGTACTCCCGTTGTCATTGTAGTGGCTTTTGAAGGCTGGTGAGTGCTTCCTTGCATGTGACTTGGTCGGTCTTCCTGTGCTATACGACGCATGCTTATGTCACCATAGGTTTTACAATGGTTGTGTATAACCACAGAGTTACCTTAGGTTTTAGGCCCCATTTTGGACCGACTAGTCTCAAGATGTACCCATAGCTATTTTAGCTTTTCTGATTATGTATGTAATCTGAGGGCCCAGATATTTAACTTCATTGGAGAACTTGACTCTTTCACCAAAAAGTGTTGGCGGTATTAAGTTGTCCAGTATCCTTTTTTTTGTGAAAGGAATGACAACCGTCTTGGACGCATAAACCGATAGTTGGGTTGTAAGACACCAATTTTGGATTAAACTGAAGGCTTGTCACATAATTAAAACATAATCATTGGCATTTACCAATGATGCCTATTACCAAATCATCGGCGTAGCCTTGTGTGTAGAAGCCAGCTTCATTATGCACG
Source organism: Herminia tarsipennalis (assembly GCA_945859575.2). Taxonomy (NCBI): domain Eukaryota; kingdom Metazoa; phylum Arthropoda; class Insecta; order Lepidoptera; family Erebidae; genus Herminia; species Herminia tarsipennalis. The sequence goes on along the minus strand of OX243834.2, from coordinate 20,783,868 downwards.
TTTAACAGGTTGTCAACCACCAGCAACCAAAGTAAAGTGATAGGACGCCACGTTAAAGAGACAGCCTGGCTTGAGTTTTACTTTGATGGTCGTATCTAGTAGGAAGGTTGACGTAATTCTGTTGCAAAGCATTGAGTTTTACCCAACTTGTGGTTGTTTTTGTATTGTCAAAGTTTGAGTGTTTGTGTTGTCAAAGGCGCCCTCTATGTCAAGAAATGCACAGAGGGCTATTTCCTTCTCTTCAATTGCATGTGCGATTAGGTCCATCAGATCCATTATAGCGGATTCTGTTGATTTTCATTTCTGGTATGCATGTTGCCTTATGTGCAAGGGTCTGTTAGTCAGGTAGTTCTCCCTGATGTGCAAATAGATTACCTTCTCCATGGTCTTCAACATGAAGGAGATAAGGCAAGGCAAGGTAAGGGTCTGTATGATTTTGGTTGGGACTTGTCTCTATCTCCCCCTTTGAGTATAAACGTGACTTTGACATTGGTCCACGCTTTTGGTATGTATCCCCAAGCAAAGCTGACTCTGAAGATTTTAATTAGCGTTAGTAGAATAATTGCTAGCTCCTGCTGTAGCAGAGCTGAGAAAATGTTATCCTACTCGCCGGTTTTGTAAGGCTTGAAACTATTGATTGCCCATATGATCCGGTCGGGTCTAAATAGAAGGGAGGCCTTTCACCAGTCTTCCAAACTTGGTCTGCGATAACTATATGTGATATATAACGACATGTGTTATCCTTCCCTCCGTCTATTGGGATACTGTTCGGGAAGTGTACTGCTAAACATACCTAACCTTTACTTTTGTGTATGTGTTGTATTTTTGAAGCTAAGTTCTTTATCGCACGTTTTTGCTTGCGGGCTGAGTGGCTAGACGAAAAAAAGTGTTACATTTTTACATCGATCAAAAATGTATTATTTATGATTATGTGAAGCTAAAATAAGAAGATTGTGTTATACAGGTTGTTTGTATTTATGTAAAAGGTTGCAATGTTTATTTTACTGATGTCAAACTGGCTGCGTAGGTTGTGGTATGTTTTTCAAGTTTTTTTAAACATTGGTTAATACAAAAAAGATATAGCAAAGGGAACTACGTCCCAACCGAGTGTCCTTATGACACCTCTCTCTTTTTTTTAACGAATTTGGAGCTACGATGCTTGATTTTGAGCTTCCTTGCCCGGAAGTTAAAAACCAAAACATGACGCAAAAAAGTATCGCAGCAATTGAATGTCCCACAACTTTTAGTTCTGTTACTTTTCCGAAAGTTAAAATAAAAACGAGAATTTTGCGTTAAACATCCAAGTAAAACTTTTAATGAAACTCAACATGGAAATGAACTCTGTAGTTTAATTAATACAGGTAACAGGTATTATTTATACTGCTTTGGGTTTTTATTACTCGATTTTGGCAACCCAAAAATGTAGGGTTATGTATTAAGCAGTCTATGTGTTTATGTACCTTTAAGTCGTTATCAAATAAGGAGACTAGATGGATACATTTCAAAAAGGTTCTATATTATAATTAGTCTTTGTTTTAAAATTATACATACTACGGATCTTAATCGCGTGAATAATTTAAGGTAAAATACCTTGTCTTTTGCCCGACGGCTCGATACGGTTTTGGTAATGAAATAATTTCAAAAACCACCATTCGCCTACGACAAACAATTGCGGTTGTTTGTCGTAGTCGGGTATAAGTTTTGGTAAAAGTTAGGCTTATCCTATCAATTCATCGGTCATTCAGCTCATTCGTTTTTGGACACTTCACTTAGGCCAAAATTACCTACGGCTTTTTGAGACAAAATTTGACTGCCCTGATCCAGATTGATGATTTGCCTAATCTATCTATATGATTTACAGGCAAAATTCTGGTTAATCTCATAACAAGATGGCGGACCAACAATAAATCGGCCTCGCTTTTATCAACAAACTTCTCCCATTCAGAATTCAATTAAAGTTTATGAACAAAACATTCAATGGCAATGTTTGCAGTACAATTATGGAAGATTTGTTATGCTGTTGACTGTGAAGAAATATTTTAATGTAGGTACCTACTCTATAAGTAATGAAATATGCCCGGCATGTATTTCTACATTAACAAATTTCACCAAATTTTCTATTTAGCCGTTTTTGCGTGATTATGTAACAAACACTGCAACAAGATAAACGTTAAGTTTTATTTCGTTAATTTGTTTAGAAGCCCAAATAGCTCATTATATTTGTTATTGAATTACGCCACAACGGGTGATCGGATCTGGATGAAATTTGGAACAGGAATAGATTATAGTCCGGAATAGTGCATAGGTTACTAATTCTCCCGAAAAAATGTACGTTGCCCTCAGGACAGATTTGTTTTAAAAATTTACATGCGAACGAAGTCGCGGAGAACACCTAGTATTTTCAATATATTTTTCTAACATGTCAGGAAAATGTGACTAAAGTCGCCCCGAAGCGAATCTAAAGTGTCGAAACGGTGCCGTCATAGAGAAAGTAATCGCTACGTTTTAGGTGCTGTATAAAAATCTGTTTTGGAGCTCGCTCCTATTTTCGTGAATTTTGGATTGACACTATATTGCTTGCAAAAGGTTGTATATGCCACTTTATTGGTTTAATATGATGAAATTAAATTTTATTTTATGGAGAAAATAGTTAACGTTTGATAACTAGCAATGTGGGATTGAGTCCCACATTACTAGCAATATTGTTAACCGCTCTACCTAAGCTCAAAGTCTTGTGTTAGGAGTGGATTCACGTCGGTAGTATAATGGGTAGGATTCGACCCCGCGACTTCACACCGATGCCTTAGCCATTAGGCTACCGCCGCTGGCAGGCAAAGTCGTAAGTGTCCCGGTGTGTGTTGCTAGAGTAGATCTTTAGTTGCACTTTTGGACATCGGGTTTTTGGTTTGCATTAAAAGGTGCTAAGGTAGCTATAGCTAAACACAATTTCGGACGATGGCGGTTGTAGTAGTTTATGAAAATGGCGTATGATTCAATCGGCTGAGTTTGGCCGATGACGGACCTAGTACCTCTAGTGGCCGCCACAAATTGTGGATGACATTTTTCATACAATTTGCATGATTTCGCACACTGAACCTTTAAAAGCCCGCTTTCTACTTGCCACTAGTGGCCGCGTTTCGTCATCCGCCGAATACAAACACGTCTAACCCCTGTTGAATTCTGAGCATAATGAACGAAAATGAGGATACGTCTAGCCACTAGTCGCTGTGACTAGTGACTGCGTCCAGTGGTTTGATATAACCACTTGTGACCGCGTTTAGTGGCGGGTACTTGTGGCCGGGTGTGCGGCAGCACTTAGCACGTCACACGAAGGCGTTTGACATGAAACTATGAATGCTATAACTACTAGAAACACGAGTGGCTAAAATATATTATTATGTTATTGTTATTACTCATAACCACTAACAACTATGGAGAAGTAAAAATAAGTGTGTTGATAGTACTTTACTTTTAGTAGATCAGACAAACTGTTAGTTTTTGGGCAAAACTACGGGAATATTGCCAAATCGTCTCACTATATTTTAAGTGCATGTTGTTCCAATTTTGCTGGTCGAGTTGGCAACAAGCCGCGTTATGTTAGTAGAAAGATATGCTGCATTTATGTATTTACAATAGGTACAACCACATTTAAGTTGCATGCACTCTCATCGTTCGGTGTATTGATACCTACTAAATCAACATTGAAACAGCTAATAAATAATTCGCGGTTCATGACAATTTGTCTCCTCGATTAGATCGATTTAAATGTAATGTAGATAGAATATGTGTATATTAACAAACTGAGAGATTACTATTGGACACCTGGTTGGAACGTACTTCCTTTTGCTATATCTTTTCTGTGCTAGTGTACCTATTAATTAAGATTCTGAAAGAACGTAACATTTTAACTTTTACAATTCTGCTGACATGGCAGACTCGTGGACACCAGTTTTACGTCTAATATTTTATTATATTTGCAGTTAAAATCGATTAAATATTTATTTATTTATTTATTTATTTATTTATTCAAATATAGACACAACTATTATCACAGGTATAACCTAATTCAATAGCGTGGTAAACAGACAGAAACTTATGTTTAAATTAACTACAAACTACAAATAACACAATAGGCGGTTCGTATGAATTCGCTCAACGTGCAATGAAATAAGTCTATCCGGTCGGACACTGCATTGAGCGCACGCAGCGCACGCGCGAGCGGCGCTCGCTGCTGCAGGTTGGTGCGCGCGCGGGGCACCGACAGCAATGGTGGTCTCCGCCGCCGTCCTACGTACTCGTCCGGGACACACAAGCCGAGAGTCTGTAGAATGCCTGGATTATGGATCTTACCGCAGATTACTTTAAACAAATACGTGACAAGAGCTACCTCCCTTCTAACCTCTAGTCTGTAATATCCTACCATGCCGAGAACGAACAAAGTAGGATACAGAAGTGGATAACCTGGGTACACCCCGTACTGCTTCAGATAAAGGAACCTGACGAATTTATTTTGAATTTTTTCTAACATTAACTTGTATTTATCTTCGTGAGGTGACCATATCACTGCATTACACTCCAAGTGGCTCTTTACGAGTGCCTCGTATAGTGCTTTCAGAGCCCCCATGTTTGAAAAACTATTGGCTTGGCGTAAAACCATGCCCAAATTCCGGTATGCTTTTTTGCAAACATCTGTGATATGTTGCCGAAATTGTAGGTCAGGAGTAAAGCGTACACCTAAGTCTTTAACCTCAGTGAGGCGCTGTAGCGGCGTCCCGTCCATAAGGTATTGGTAATGGCTCGGGGCGCGCGCGCGGCTGAACGATAGTACGGAACACTTAGCCACATTGAAGTACAGCCGGTTTTCTTGGCTCCACCTTACTACATTATCTATGTCCTGCTGTAGTATAGTATGATTTGTGTTGTGTTTTATATCCAGAACCAGTTTTAAATCGTCGGCAAATAGAAGGGGAGTACAATTTGTAACCACGGTTGGTAAGTCATTAATCGTCAGTATAAACAAGAGGGGCCCTAAATTACTACCCTGATTTACCCCAGATCTCGTCGGGTAAGGATCCGAAAGTTGTCCACCACAGTCAACGTATTGACATCTGTCTCGCAGGTAACTGGCAAAGAATGTGAGTGTGTGTGGGGTGCAACCCACACCGGCCAACTTAGAAAGCAGAATGTCATTATCGACTGTGTCGAACGCCCTTCGGAAATCAAAGTAAGCAACGTCTGCTTGCAGCCCAGCATCCACCGCAGGCACCAGGTGAGTCATCAGATCAAGCAAATTCCCCGTTGTCCCCCGCCCAGGGCGGAATCCATGCTGCGCGTCAGACAACTGGGCGCTTACCTGCGAATAAAGAGAACCATGGATGGCCGCCTCGAACACCTTAGCAGGAGTACAAAGAACAGCCACAGGTCTGTAATCGGTGGTCGCCGACCCTCCTCTTCCTTTCAGCACCGGCACAACACGGGTGAGTTTCCATCTGTCCGGAAATGTCGCGGTCTCGATGCAAATGTTAAATATATGAAGCAAAGGTTCCACAAATGCAGATCCACAATCTCTAAATACAAATGCAGGGATACCGTCCGGTCCCGCTGAGCGCTTGGGCGCACAGCGAGCGAGCGCGCGGCGCACGTCCGCGGCATCGAGGCGCCCGAGGTGCACGCGCGCGCTCGGCGCCGCCGCCGCCGCCGCGCTCGCGCTGGCCGCCGCCACGCTCAGCACGGCCGGTTCCAGATTGTACACAGACTCGAAGTACCGGGCGAACTCTCCGGCACACTCAAACTCGGACAGTACCTTACCGTCCTTAATTAGTTTGCGATTGGACGAGTTACCTGTTTTAGACCTTACGAAATTCCAAAACGCACATGGTTCCCTTGCCAGGTGACTTTGTACTCGGTTCCGGTGTTCGTCGTGAGCTCGCACAATGTCAGCTTTCACTTTCGCCCTACACCGCGAAAACGCCTCATAGTCTAGCCTAGATTTAGTTGATTTATATTTTTTATGCAATAGGTATTTACGTTTAATATCTCTGATAATTTCACCTGTATACCATACCGGATAAATATACTTATTACTAACCGAATTTGATTTCTTTAAAGGCACAGACATGTTTAAAACTTCATATATTTTATCGTAAAATAGACGTAATATGAAGTCCAGGTCACTAGAACAATATATTTCACTCCAGTCTATTGAGCCTAATGAGTAATATAGATTACCGAAGTCGGCTTTATTAAAATTCCATTTGAATCGGGTTAGGGCCGCTTGTGATTGTCGTACGCACGGCTCAGTAGCATCAGCAGACAGCGGGCAAGACAACGCAGGCGCAGAGGGCGCGAGGGGCGCGCCCAGCTGTAAGCACACATGCAGCGGCGGGTGGTATCCGTCCACGGGCTGCAGCGCCTCATCCGCGGCGCTCACCGAGACGTCGCCACAGCCCGCGCCGCGCGCGCTCAACACGAGATCCAACTGTCTGCCGTTACAGTTCGGTATTTCGTTGCACTGAACGAATTCACAGAACGCCATAAAATATTCAAAATAGTTAACAATATTACTATTGCTAGAAAACAAGTTAAAGTCACCTATAACTACAACCTTATTTCTATACTTTACACATAATTTTTCTAATAAACTAAACAATACAGAATACTCATTCTCATCCGCCTGCGGAGGAATGTATACCGTACAACACGTAAATAAATACCTATTTCTCTTATACACATTAGCACACACCAATTCGAACTTACGATCGTCAATATTAATGTCACATGGAGTCGCCACTTGACGTAACTCAAATCGCGGTGTGGCCACTAAAAGCGCTCCTCCCTGTTTGCGCCCATCTGCTCGGTCGCATCGTAATATTTGGTATCCTGGCACCATAAACTCGTAACTGGGAAATGCTTTACTAAGCCCGGTTTCTGTTATAGCAAATAAATCACAACCCGAGGATTCCAAGAAAGAAAAAAATTGCATAGTTTTAGTTCGAAGCCCTCTTGCGTTTTGATAAAATATATTAAAATTCATGTTAGGTTTGCACTTGGTTTGGTTTGGTTGGGCGACGAAAAAAGGTCCATTCACAAATTTCGGCATTCACTGGCCATAAATTTGGGTCACAAAGCTTGACAAAGTTGCTTACAGTCACACCAACTTTGAACGACGCATAGTTACGCTCCGTTTTGGGTTTTAATTTTTCGACAGACACCTGCTCATTTCCCAATACTCCTTCTATATATTCCTTTAAATTATCTTCTGTGGTGCTCTTATCCAACCTCCAAATATGTAAATATTTCCTGCGTTCAACTGTTTTCAGTAATACAACTGAAGTATTACCACCTTTTATTACCGGTTTTTTTCTTCTCTTATTATTTTCCACTTCTATCCACGGGTTTTTATTCTGTCCTTCACCAGGCGGAGAACCCGCTGCCGGCGTGGCCACCGACGCGTAGCTGACCTCGCGTTTCGACGGCGGCACGGGCTCGCGGGCGTTCGCGGATACGCGCTCTGAAGCCCGCGCGCCATTCCCGCCATTTTTGCCTAATGCTATGGACTCGATACTCGTGCCTGGTGAACTTATGGATTGTTGTTGGCTCTGACAGCTAGCGTCATCAGTTTCCTTATTGAACGTCTGTTTCGTGGTTTCCATGCAAGCAATTTGCCGCTCATAAGAACTACATCTTTTATTAGCTTCATTTAATTCCTTTCTTAATTCACTATTTTCTACGGCCAAAACAGTAACCATTGTCTTCAGTTCTTCCATAATTTTTGTTTCGAAAGCACAAAGTTTCGCCACAATAACGTTACTCATCTTTTCCATGATTGCTTCCATATTGGCAGCCTCTTTCAATGCTGGCGATTTTACGGACTTCTGGCAGTCTTTACCATCAAGTTCATCCAATCCATCCATAAGCAACAAGCTACTATCAGTAGACCGCACACGTTGGGTCACATTGGAACAAGAAGTACACTTGAAAGTACGTTTCAATTGTGCCTGTCCCTCCTTGTAGGCAGCCGGAGTGATGTTCACACATTTATAATGGTAGTTCAGCTTACATCCGATACATTTAAGAACCTCCCCCACATTAATTTTCGTATTACCAATTAAGCAGTTCATTTTAAAGTACCAAAACTATAAAATTGCGCCAGAGCGAGATAGTGCAATACGCAGCTGTATACGAGTGACAGAGCGCGTTCCACTGCTACCGGCTAACGATTTCGCGCCACCCGCAAACGCAATAATAATAGTCAATGCACTTGTTTATCCGCAAAATAATGTCTTAATTAGTTCGAAATACACAAATTTAGCACTGTACTCCATATTCACTGGGTCCATTAACGTTAAAAGTTCAATTTAGTAACATTTCTATCACTATAAAGTTGGAATTAACTAATTTTAGAAAATAAATTCCGGGAGCGGTCGAATAACGACTGCATTCGCGTACCCGCCCGTCACGATAATATATTTGAAATAAAATGATAACTTGTCATTATTGATTTAATAATGATTTTATAAAATAAAAACCTAAAAGTAAATTTACCTACCTACCTTTTACAAAAATATAAACCTATATAACACAATCTGTTTGTTTTAGCTTCACATAATCTTAAATAAAAGATTTTTGATCGAAGTCAAAATGATACGCTTTTTTTCGTCTAGCCTTTCAGCCTGCAAAGAAATGGTGTCATGCGATAAGGAACCTTCCAATAATATTTTGTTACAGAGGGCGGTTACGAAAATATTTATGGTAACGTAACGTAAAACATACAAACTCGTATTAGACGCGCGTTTTAGGAACCAAATGTGTTACGGTTTTGACTCTCATGCAAGGCGTATTACCGATACCGATTGTATATTTTATTTGATTTAGATTGTTTGAATAATTTATTTTTATATTAGATTGACTTGAACTACATATATCTTATTGACTATTATTATTATTATTATTATTATCTCTTTATTAATTTTGGAACATTATAATTTAATGAGTTAATCTATGTATATCTTTAATCTACTATTTTTTTCGTTTTTGAAATTTCTATTTTGTATTGTAATATTATTGTTTTTATTGTTTTTGACATGAATTTTATTTAATTATTCTTAAACTATTTTTTTTTGTTTTACATGTAATAATCCCTTACCAATAAATGAATATGATTATGAACATGAATATTATGTACGAGTACTTATACCCTGACATGGAAGAACTATTTGTGGATCTTTGTCCACCAAAGGTTTGGGTAACACTGATCCTGTTATGGGTTAGCGTGACGCTTGCCATCAGACGCACGACCTGCTCGTCTCTTCATTTCGTGGTACAAAAAAAACAGTAAGTCAATATCTATTGAAACTATTATGCCAACAGTAGAATAAAGTCAGCATCGAAACTAAAAATTCATAACCTAAAACAGTATTCTGCGATCGTAGCACTATTACTACTCGTAATGGGCTATTACGCCCACGCGTTCCGTTTCATTCCTTTATAAGTACTCTAAATCGAAACTGTCTCATATCAGGATACCGCTGACTTACACTGAAAGAATGTTCTTTTCCGCAGATAATTATTTTGAAAGTTTGTGATTACGGTGGCCAATGTCAATGATGAGAAGTTACTACACGCACATCACTATTTGAGTTAGACATTACCATACCTCATGGTGTCAATACAGTTCCTATCTAGGATCACCCATAACATAATCAGCTTAAAATGGTCCCTTTTCTGACATGGGCCTCGTTTTTGATATGAGCACAAAACACCGAGAGTACAGAATAAAGGGTCGTTCGTCATTCGGGACCGGGACCGCGGTCCCAAAAAGTGAATTGAATTTAGTTATTTCTTTTCATTCGTCATATGGGACCACAAATAAAAACAAAAAGTTCTTGGCTCGGGAAAGTACAGTCGACACAAAAATAAAGGGTCACAAAAATTAAAGTAATATAATAAATCATCAAAATATTTATACCAAAGAAATAAATATTTATGATCGCACTTGTTACATAAAAAAGTCTTTGATATAAATAGTATTTGATATTAGGGATACGTAAATCATCACAGCTATAATTAAATATGGTTTTGGTTATTACTTACTTACGAGTACCTAAATCACCTATACGTATATCCAATTATGTCCGAAATAATTTTAGTTTAAAGTATTTATTAAGCGCTACCTTTGTGATTTTGTTCATATTTTTTGGTATACGTGTATGGAGTAGCCCCTCAAAAAATATTTATTATTATTATTTGGCTATCAATCTAAGTAGCGGCTACTACAAGACACCTTTTCACCAAATTTCATCAATATTTATTATGTGGTCTTTGAGTAAAATGTCTGTGACGTACATGCGGTCAGACAGACAGACAGACATGACGAAATCATAAGGATTCCGTTTTTGTCATTTTGGCTATGGAACCCTAAAAACTATACAAAAACATATTTATTTAACCTACATATTTAGGTACTATGCGTAATTAGGTTAGCCTTAATGCGTTACTTCAAAATATTATAACTCAAATCAATAAGAAACATTTTTCACTTTGTATGGGAAAACTGTTTTAATTTAAAATGTATTTAGAAATAATATGTAATGCAATTACCTAATCTCACTTTTTTTAAATAAACCACCTAATGTTATTTTAAACACACACAATTTGTTACACTATCTCAATATATTTCATGCTATCTTTTTTGATAACTGTACTTTTAAAAGAAAAGGTATTTTTTTTTATTTGCGGTCCCATATGACGAATCAAAATAAATAATTAAATTAAATTCGCTTTTTGGGACCGCGGTCCCGGTCCCAAATGACGAACGACAAAAAAGCAACTAAAACAACTCACGCTTGAGCAACATCACTGAACTCTCAGTACTAGTACACTGGACTGGCTGCTCCGTACACAGTATCCTTTGAGCTTTTTTGACACATAAGACAAATTGCCGTTGTACCACGACTAGTACCAGTAAACTGGGGACCAAATGTCAAAATCAAATGGAATTCTTGTTGTTGTCGGCGGTAGAGTAACACGGGTACAGACGTAGAGTTGGTACCAAGTGTTAATAACAGGATCGTATTTCCTTTGTAAGAAATCAAACGACAACTTTCCCTTTTAGATTTATGTATTCACATTAAAACTCTTTTCCATCTTAAATAAAATAATTTTAAATAGATTCGTATAATAGGTACGACTTTTTCGGACATTGGCTCTGACCATAAAGTAAATTAATACTGCGGAAAGCTCTCTCGAAAGATGGTTCTCGCTTTTCCAAAGTTTCTCTCTACTTATTCAAATTTAGCTTTTAAAAGAACGTCAAACCAAACAGTTCACAATTATCATTGAGGTTTCATGTGAGATTTTCGATCACTCAACACATACACCACAGTAGCCTAAGCAACACACACAGAAATCGCTCACGGAAATAAAATTTTGGATCATTTTGTTCTATGCATGCTTCGTTCGAGGAAAGTAACCTACGAAGGTTTTTGACGTGGTAACGTCTCATAAATCGATGATGGGGTGTATGCACGAAAAAGTGTCACGTAGCTACGGTCACGTTATTGATTAGTTGCTAAACAGCCACGTAATTGAACGCGAATGACGATTCCGCTTGCTGATAGGCTGAAGTATTGTGACCGTCAGCTTTGTTGGACCCGGGCGCATGCGGATTTAGTAGGCGCATGCGCCCACTAAATCTGTCACTGGCATAGTTGTTTATTACAATGTCATCAATGTTGTGTCATATGACGTTATCACTTAAAATTATTGTCCATAAACCGACGTTACAGACAACCATTTTTTTCACTGTACATTCAGTATTTATTTTATAGTTTTACCAAGTGGAATATTTAGCTTAAGTGGTCACTAATGAAATTTAACTAGAAAACGTAATTGTGTGCAAACGAATACATGTGAACACATCACTGTTTCGGTTTAAGGGCACTGTACTGAGCGTAATGGGCAAATGAGACTTACGAACTAATGTCCCAAATGAGGAGCGCGATGCGGTGACATAAAGATATTTCCCAAACAAAAGTTTGGGCGACACTAATACTGTTATCAGTCTCACTGCCTGCTCGTCTCTTCAGAGACTTCAGTAGGTGGTACAAAAAACTTAGAACTTTAGCAATAAACCATAGGCTTTACAAAAATACTCCTATTTTCTTTCGTTTCATACGTAATATCAGTGGATTTTACTACTTCATACTACTTTACTAATAAAAATGTTCGGCGAGCATTAGTAATTCTACTTGCGTTGCAAACAGCTCCGTTAGGAAATGGGGTAAAAATGAGCAAACATTATCGCGGCTGTGATCTCATTTCTTGTGTGCGACTACGTATTTTTTTCTAAACGTTCGATTTGTGCGTCAATCGGTGTTTAAGCTGTGTAATATGTATTTGAAAGAGGTATTTCTTGATTACTTTTTTGCTAATAGAACGTGAGTAATTCTGATATAAAAAATAAAATATAAGTTGATTTTAGTGCACTGTGAACGGAATCTACCGAACCTTATTAGAAAAAAAAAACATAAAACGACAATAATATAATGATTTAGATGAGGATTTTTTTATCTAGTCTAGATTTTTCTGTACTCACCGATAAACAAGTGTAATAAAAAAAAATGTGTGGCACTCGGGGACTGCCGCGGTAAAGCTATTGCATAGCATATTTTATCAACTTATGCCGTATAAAAAAAAAAAATCACTACATTTCGGAGCAGCTCGTCTCGATCCGTGCGAGCTTTGTACAGTAGTACCACATACAAATACGTTAAGCGAAGGCTCGGGTGAGTTACATGGTAGGCTGAGTGGGGAGTGTTAGGTTTTTTTTCGTTACGGAATTTCTTGATTCGGTCGCCGCGTTTAAAGTCCGCAATAAAAGCTATGCAATAGCTTAAAAACCCTTAAAAGTGAAACGTCTACTGAAATTCAATAAATTCACAAAGAAGATTTTTATACAAGTAAATAATAAGCTTATAGAGAGTAATGAATAATTAAATCGAGCAATTAAAACTTATTTTCAACTTTTTACTTATAACAACATCACATTCAATAGATAATATCTAACTCGAATACATTAGATGCTAACAACATTAATTCGCTGAGAAATAAATTATTCATCTCTTAAAATTTAAATAGAAAACTGTTAAGTAGGTACTTTATTGTTTATTAAAACGGCTTTTGTAAATAAAAACATTTATCTCATTTTTAGGGTTCCGTACCTCAAGAGGTAAAAACGGAACCCTTATAGGATCACTCGTGTTTCTGTCTGTCCTTCTGTCACAGCCAATTTGCACCGAATCTACTAGACCGATCAGGTTCAAATTTGGTACACGTATGTGTTTCTGTGACCGAAACAAGGACACATAACGTTTATAGAAGAATTTAAAATTTAAAATTATTTTTTGGGGGCAAACTAGGAAATTTAAAAAAAAAGTCTCGCACATAATATATCAAATATATATATATATATATATATATATATATATATATATATATATATATATATATATATATATATTTTTTTTTTTTTTTTTAAATATTGCTTTATCGTTATTTTTAAAGTTATTTAGAAAAAACTATGAAAATAGACCATCCTCCGAATTTTGAAAAAATACAAAAATTAGCTATAGATTACAGGAAAATATATAGGCAGTCTGAACTTTAAACACAGGTGTCAAGTTTTGGGGGGTTAGGAAAGAAATTAAAAAAAAAGTTTTGTTAACAGTATCGTGTTACATACCAAATGAAAGGGCTTGTTGTAAGGATGTGTAATACATTTTTTATTTAGACAAATTAAACATTTTGAAGTTGGTGCCGAGTAAAACATAAAGATTTGACATTGTTCCTTTCGCTTTACCTATTGCTTGCGAACAGGCATGTAGTATGCACATATAGAATCATGGCCTTTCACAAGTGTAGTACTTTGTTTCCTAAGTTAATAAAGCATTCTTAATTGATTTGATATACCTATGTATTTAGAATTATATAAGTATGTTTACGAGTATCACTTATGTGGTTGCCATAGTAGAGGATCTCCTCAGTTTGGGATCAGATGGTCTTGCATGAGTTGTTTGATATAAGTTAAATCTTTCAATATTGGTTTGTCACTAGTTCTCGCTCTCTTGAAATTCTAAAAATCATATATACTTAGGTCCTTATACATGAGGTATTTTATTTTGGTAAATAATTTGTTATTTGCGACTCAATAAAGCAATTTAGCAACTAAGTTTTTTAACTATCAGCAATGTGGGTCGCACATTACCATGGCTTGAAATACTTTGAGTAACTACGATCGATGAGTCACCCTTTTGCAACTTGCTTGATACAGTGCCGTGCGACTAGATGGTTTCCCGTGTTGATCGAACTATTTACACACTTATAAGTTAGTACGGAACCCTCAATGCGCGAGCACCACTCGCACTTGACCGGTTTTTTACGATATAATTAAATTGAATTATTAATTTATTTTATAATAATAATTTTAAAGATAGATCTTTGTAACTAAGATTTTAATTTTATTTTAAACAATTTACATTCACATAAAAGTGATACATTATTTTTCACAGGCAACAAAATGTGACCTTGAGTTCAATTGTAATACTAAATTAATTGTCTTCGCTCCTGGCACTCCCTTGCGTGTACTTTTGTTTCGGCATATCTGTAGGTCAGGATATTATTGTGGCATATGCCTATATATATAATATATGGTAAACCACTCAAATTATGGTAAAAACACGTGAAAAATGTGGGAAAAAATAAAGTCAAGTCAGATACAATTTATTACAGCAACAAAATACTCGTACCAAAACAATCGGCTCAGCTAGCAGACAGCCAGTTAATAATATAATCCGGTCTATGAAAAATAACCTCCTGATACCGCCCTCTGAAAAATAGCAGGGTTATAACTAGGGGCAGAATTTTTCCAACTTAATCTATCAACTTCAGGTCTATCGTTTCCTGCATCAGTTCTATGAGTAGGTATGTTTCATATACCAGGATCCGCATTTTTTGCCACGCAATCATTTTTCAACAGCCTAGGAACGGTGTGCCCTTTTTCTGTTGAGTGACATATCTAAATAAATCTTCGGATATCTCTGCATGAAATGCTTCTGCCTTTCGGGTTTTGTATTTGGAGAGTACGTGTGATGGATTTATTTTTTGAAAAATAACACGACTCGTTAATAATAACTAAGAAGCCATTTCAATTAATGATCTGCTAATGTATGAACCGAATCGACTAATTTTGATAAGCGAAATTATTTCAAATAGCGGTCAATGCAGTTGCAGATTATTTCAGAAAATGTGTAGCGACTTGGCTCTATACCAAGTATTTTTCATTCTTGGTTAGTATTTTTATTTTATATTTGTTGGTTTATTTTAAACGTATGAATATAAAAGCATCTCACTTCAATAATGTCGTGAAGAAAATGTTTATTTTTCTAAATGGTATACCAAGATATTCAGCAATTTTAAGGCTATTATTTGTGAGGATCCTTTATATCTACAAATATTCCTTCTTAATTTTTAGTAATAGGAAACCGAAACATTGCTTTTAGTATGTATGAATGAATAACATTGTGAAGGATTGAGGTCAACTCAGAAAAGAAACCACAGGATTACATCGATATATCTCGATTTATTATTCACTCAGGCATACGCGTACTAATTAAACACACTTTTGTAACTATCTTATCAAGTGATTTTAGAGCGATCCGTCTCGCTTAACCGCCACGTTTAGACTACCTAAAAATAACGGCCACATTACCACGTTGACAATATTAGTGTTGCTATATTTCTAAATAACGTATCGATGTTTGTATCGGTATGATAATAAACATCGATACGGTTCGTGTAAACTACTTTAATTAACAATATTATAAATAAATATCAATATATAAAATATTTGCAAAACTTATATTATACACTTGCTGTCCGCGCAACTTTGTCTGCGTAAATTTTCCCCGTTTTTGCAATATCTCTTATTGCTGCTTTGCTCCTATTGGTCGTAGCGTGATGTAATATAGCCTTTAGCCTTTTTTGATAAATGGCCTATCCAACAGTGAAAGAATTTTTCAATTCGGGTCAGTAGGTAGTTCCTGAGATTACTGTGTTCAAACAAAGAAACAAACTCTTCAGCTTTATAAAATTAGTACCTATAGATGTGATGTGTGTATAAGTTCACAGCAATAGGTAGATTTTTCTTACATTAATAATAAAACAAACCAAACCTCAACCGATTAAAATTAAACTTTCAATATTTCATATAATTTCTAAGAAAATCAAATAATGGTGAGTTAGTAAGTACTATAAAAAACTACGCGTAATCCCGTTTGTACTGGTGCTATTCTTTAACAGGAGCTAATCGAAAGAGAAACATAATACTTGCCACACAAAAGGAAAAGGTAAATGTTTCAACCGCAGCTCGATGTGAAAAGAATACAAAGCAATGTTTATTATATACCACGGGTTGAAGTTAAAAGTTTGATAAAGAGTAACAATGATAAAGCGCTTAAATATATGTGTACCGGACCGATACATTTGGAGGCGACGGCACCCGCCACTGCTTGTCGTCCAACAACGAGAACCAACTTGTTAGCTAAAACACATCTAACCCGCTCAATACACGTAATTAATAACTTGCATTATAGCTTGCACGCTAGCCCGGAGAGTGAACTCACAAAAGTACTTATGTATATCTTGTGCCACATTGAGTAAATTTTATTAATAATTGTAGATACCTAGTTATTTTATCTTTTAGTTCTCGAATTGTTTAATAAATGCATAGTATACATTGTTATACATCATATTTAAGCAACACAGTATGTATATTTTAAGTAACGATCTGTCGTATTAGGTTTTTTGACAAGCCTGTAAAGATAGTGTTAAGTGTGTGTGTGTGTGTGTGTAAAAATAAATAAAATTATCTTTAAAATTAGTGTTGATTTTCACTTGTTCTGACGGTGATGGCAAGAACATGGATAATATTATGGAAGTTTTTATTTATATAAGCCTCGACGAAAAAAGGGAATTTTAAATTAAACGTCCATGTACGTCTTTATCTTTGTGGTATGGACATACGGTTGTGCGTTACCTACTAAAAGGGTTAACGGTTTTTTTTAAAGCTAACTAGCAATGTTCGAATTTGTTCCTTTGCTAAGCTCATTTGTATAATTGCTTGTGTTAGGAGTGAGTTCAAGTCGGTAGTATTCGAACCAAATGTGTAGGATTCGAACACGAAACCTCACGATTGCGAGTCCGATGCCAATATGTTTTTATTAGCAAGCTAATTTAACCGAGATGGTTATTGACTTTGATTGATGAAAATTCAAAGTACTTTCTGACTCAAAACATAATTTGTGAATCACGATGTTAAAGCTTTGATCCGTGCGGAAATCAAACCCACTATGTCCTGCATGAAGTATTACATTTGCTTTGCTATATAAGAACAGGCTTCCTAAGATCACAAGACAAGTAGAAATACAATAGGTATATTTTTATTATTGTGTGTAAAAACAGCACCAACAGACATTAGAACTTAGAACAATGTAAATCCGAGTAACGAAATAACGTTATAACAAGCACAATTCATGCGAAGACACAATCCTATAGTACTCAAATACAGTACTTGCCGCAAAACTTTGTCGATAGGATAAGGATAACGATTGTAAGAACAAACTGTGGCACAAAGTAACAACACTGAACATAGAAAGAGATAGCATGTTACGTGAAAAGGATATACTTGTGCCTTGAGTCGAAGTTGATCTTGAAACGGGGGATGAGCGCTGACGGTATTACTTTACGATTTGGTTGATAGTTTGTGATTTTGGTGTTAGGTTTGTGAAAGGTTTAAAACCTTAGTCTGCAGTAACCGAGTTTATAGATAAACATTTTATTATTGATGGGGAGTGTAACAACTATTCCTTATTATACTGACAAATTGTTGACTAATTCATTGTTTTTTGGGCTATCCTGCTTTAATAGCTTCATGGAACAAATAGGACTCATTGTTTTTAGGATTTCGTATCCAAAGGGTTAAAACGGGACCCTATTGCTAAGACTCTGCCGTCCGTCGTGTCTGTCTGTCACTAGGCTGTATCGAACTCTCAATCTCACGAACCGTGAAAGCTAGATAGTTGAAATTTTCACAGATGATTTATTGCCGCAATAACAACAAATACTAAAAACAGAATAAAATATTTTTTATTGTATACAACAAACGTGATTTTTTGCCATTTTTTGCTCGTCAATAAAATACAGTGTCTAATGTTGTATAGGTAATGGTACGGAACATTTCGTACACGAGTCTGACTCGCACTTGGCCAGTTTTTTTCCCAAATCTAAAAACCTTTCTCAACATTTAAGGCTACAATTGTAATGTAAATAAAAATTGAAAATTGTTAATGTAAATAAAAAAATAAAAACTAGCTTTTGCCCGTGGCTTTTACTGATATATAATCTACACTACTGTAAAGTTTCGTTTACATCCTTTCCAGCGTGAAAAAGAACAAAAAACTTCACAAACTTTGGGATTGGGATTTATAATACGAGTATTATTAATACGTCATGTTAGGTAAGCATATATCATAGCACAATACATAATCAGCCTATAACGTTTATTTAAGTATACTTTAGGGACATAGGCCTTTCTTAAAAGAGGGTACTGATGTTAAGCAGTGCAGATGAAAAACAACAAAAAATATTTTTGTAGACAGCAATTTTCTTCAGCTTTAAAATAATTTTTGAAATTTAGAACTTTTCTATTACTATTATGCAATAAATTATATCTAGGAAATATATAAAAAAGAAAAAAATGAATAAAAAAAAATCTTTTTAAAATATGCTCCTTGAAATCACAAATACAAATAAAAAAATGTTTTTCACGAAAAAGTTATTGCATATTGCCGCAAACATTACTCTTTCTTTTTGGTTTTAACGTCGTCGGGTGTGCGTTCGCCTGTCTCGGTTTTGAACCCGAACTAACCACTCGAAAGTTGAGAACTTGAGCCAAAGCTGCTCCTAAATATTCCTCTATAAGGTGATTGTAATTTAAAACAGTCAAATTCAGATGGAGAGGACTTACGATTCTCAGTAGTTATATTGAAACATTTTTGATTAAAGAAAGTTAATACCAATTTTCGAAGGAATTTGACAAGACGATGCCGAGGAAATTACGTTTATTTTTTTAGATCGTTAAACAGTTCAACATTAATCAACGCCTGTCATTCCCATTCAGAGCAATCTTCGGCAAAGCAGAAAAAATAAGTAAAGTAAAAAAAATGTCAAGAGCGAGTTAGAATCGCACGATGTCCTATTAAAGACTTTACCACGGCGACGTGTAAATCTTGCTGTTTCTTACGGTTTTCAACAGAACTCTGGTGGGAATTAACAAAAATAAGCCGTGTGTTATGGTAGAAAAATACAAAAAGTGATCCTTGTACAACATATTTGTTTTTAAGGTAAATTGATTAAGATTTTGATGACAAAACTTTGATTTTATTAGTTTTTGGTACTTTCTGCCGTTAACTGTACCTTAAGAACCTTCGTTATTATTCGGAGATTTTACCCATGGGAAATTACACTAAAAACCCTTAAACGTTTAAAATGGGAAACTTAATATTTTTTATGACTTGGAGATTAAGAATCGTGAAAATCGTTGCGAAACTAAGACCCGACGTTCTAAAAAGTATTGAATACTTTTGATTAGCATTGGAACTTGAGTCAGCACAGGGCCCGTCTAGGCAAGGTACGCCCCTGATTTTTATCTACCGTCATACTATCCTATGTCCTTCACCGGAACTAAAACTATCTTCATACCAAATTTCATCTAAATCGCTTTAGCTGTTTGAGCATGAAAGTGTAACAGATAGACAGAGTTACTTTCACATTTATAATATTAGTATGGATTATCTGAAGATAGCCGTGGTCATACGTCGAACGTCACATAACCTATAACACTTCTAATAATACCTTGTTTATTAAATTGTGATTAGTAGTTTAGAACTTCCGAGGAAAAGATGAAATAAAATCATATAATTGTCTTCGCCATTTTCGGGTAAAAATAAACTCGACATCAATACCTATTAATCTTTCCAATAAAAATGAAATAAAAATGAAGCTTTTCATCGTATTGGATGTTGATTGATGTTCGTGAACTTGTTTTTTTTTTATAAATTAGGTACAGATCATGAACAAAATAAATAGATCGAAAAAGTTCTTCTTCTCTTCGGATGAGGAACTCTGCCAAGTAGGTACATAGGTATGTAGGTAGGTAGCTAACTTACACGCAAGTCATTAGCAGGACGTTGACTGGCTTCGCAATAAAAATTTTAACAAGCTTTTATCCCGCGGCTCCGCAATGGGTATCAATTATCGCGATAAAAGCTATCCTATGTCTTTTGCCGGGATTCAAACTATATCCGTACTAAAATTAATTTAAATCGGTTCAGTGGTTTAAGTGTGAAAACGTCACAGATAGACAGACAGAGTTACAAGCCGTACAAGTTCCTCGGGGACCCGCCATATGGCGCCACGTTCGCCGTAAATCGTATCTTATCAAGGAGAAATTCGACTTTGCTGGACATGTCTCGTTGCCAGAGTTGTAACAGCTTAGGGCTGGTACCCATAAGGTCGCAGGTTCAACCGCCTGAAAGGAATTATTCCTCTATACTTATTCTTGTTTTAAGGTTTAATAATTAATAATAAAATAAATTTTCAAGGTTTGTTTACTCTAAGTTTACTCATCAAAGAGAAGTTGTCAAAATGTATAGTTCATTTGTGAGGACACAAGCTTCACTTAACCAATTTAATATGCCAGGTACGCAGGTTTATAATTAATTTTAATTAAGGATGTCTAAAACGGTATACCTTTATTTAAACGAATTTTCAAATTAGATCTCAAGCAAGAATAAAGATTCATGTAATTAACAACTAATTTGTTCAGGCATTTCAGAAAGACAAAGTTAAATATAAATAACAAAACTTTTAATGGTCCGTTGTTCTAGTGGTTAGGGACCCTGGCTGCTAAGCCGGAGGTCGTGGGTTCGATCCCCAACCAGGATAAAAGTTTGTGTGATGAGCACGATGGTTTATAATATGTCTGGGTGTTATTTATGTATAATATGTATGTATTTAGAAATATATATGTAGCTTTATCCGTTGTCTGGTTTCCATAGTACAAGATCTGCTTAGTTTGGTATTACATAGCGATGTGTGAGTTGTCCCAAGATATTATTATTATTTTGAAACTATTAATAGCAATTTGCAGTACTTGAGTTTTCTCTGCCTTTTTAAGGGATACTAGCCTCAGCTTTAGTTGGTCAATGATAGGCAGTTTTGTACGGATATTCAGTTGCAGTCTCTAGTAGATACAAACCGTATAGTTACAGTGAAAACAATATCGATAATCCTTGCCCTCAGTAGCTGTAGCCAGTAAACCTGAATGCATGAAACCAACCACTCTTTCGTGAAGTATCATCATTTGAAAAGTTAAAAAAATTTTTTTTAAGGAATATATTCCGAAGTAGTACCTACATTATCAGGGGGCACGGCAGTGCCCCCGCCAAGACGAGACAGCGAAAGCGCTTATAACTTAGTTGTGTGTAGCGTGTAGGGTTTGTAGAGAATTTAAGACTAGGATTCACGTAGAACGCTACACGTAATGATGAGAATTAAAGAGTACTAGGTTAGGGCGTGTATAGTTAGGAGTTTGGTTTTCCATAAGATCTTATAACTATTTTAAAGTGGTAGCAAATGAATCTACTCGTCTTGGCGTCAATTAACATGAAAATTATTAGTATTTCATAACTTTAATCTTATGAATTACAGACTTTAAAGTTGGGTTGTTTGTGACCTTTTCACGACTAAACGGCTAAATGCATCATAATTAAATTTTTAATTGGGACACATACTTTTTTTGCGATAACCGATAGTGGGTACTACGTGGGTAAAAACTGATTTATTATATCTGCGATCATCAACTCACTCGTCAAGCGTGGCGATTATGGTAATAACCCCTAGGATCTAGTAAGTAGGTTCTACTGGGAACATGAAATAAACAAAATAATTTTATAAAAAATATGAGACTTGTTACAAAATTATATATACTACGGGTCTTAATCGCGTGAATAATTTAAAATAAAATACCTTGTTTATTGCCCGACGTTTCGACCGTATTGCAACGGCCGTGATGACCTGTGGTGGGTAGACGATTAAGACCCGTAGTATATATAATATTATAATGTATAATTCACTAGTTTTCAACTAATTGAAACCATTATTCATTACCCGTTAATACAATCCTTTAAAACTTAGATACTTTTCCATGTTTAGTAGAAAATTACTTCAAAGCTTTAGTTAGGTACATAATAATGAGTCCACATGAATCGTAAATAGGATACGTAATGGCCATAACAGGGTTTTAACGAAACTCCAAGCGTGTAATGAGGAGAACCTTTAGTACAGGGTATTGTTACAACCACAGAACACGGATACCTATTTGTTTTGAGTTTACAACAATGTATAAGATTAAAATGTACATTGTGGGTATAGGTAAATAAAGGAGGATATTTAAGAGAGGTAAGGACAAGATTGTTCTGTATCATAAAACAAATGTCAGCGAAAAAACATATTCAGGTCGTGTTCTTGTGTGTAACTAAGGTCGCGAGTGAGCAGAATTATTGTACCTAAAATGGTACATAAGTACAGTGGATGGATTTGAGTAAATATTAGAAAGAAAGAAATTTACTGCATAACTTAATATTACATAATAAACTTTTTAGTTCCTAAGTCCGGAATGTAATAAAAAATATTATTATTTTATTCACTTTATTCATTTCGTTTATCTCATTTTTAAATACTTACATTTTAAAATATTATGAAAGTGACCCTTCCGGTACCGGGTATAAGGACCAAGATACCGATGCTTCTCCAAAGAGAGAAGCCTGCACACAATGCGTGCCGTGCCAGGGAATACTGAGCCTTCTGCATTAGTTCATGGATGGAAACGATTATCTGCACAATGATTGCTGAATTCACATCAAAAATGTCAAGAACCTCGCGGGCTAAGTACAAATATTTTATAGTATTACATACTTTTCATGTTTTAGAATAGAATAAGAATCAGAATTATTTATTTGTTAGACATAGGTAAAATTACATGTAAAATTACATTTGTGGTTTTTTTATACAATTACATTCTGTTCCTTATGTCTTACCGTTAGGTGTACAAATATTAATAAAATAACAATAACACGAAATTAAATTGACATTTGATAAAATAATTAAATACAAAAATTGATAAGATGTCACATTAAATTATACTAATTAATAAAAAAAAAAAATTGTTTGTAATATTGAATGTCTTGATAATAATAATACTAATACCTAAATTAATAATACACTAAAATTCTATTAAAATTTGTCGTCACATACAGTTAGTTAATTAATTTGAAACATTCATTTCCAGGTACTCATTAATTGAATAGAAGCAGTGTTCTAATAACCAATCGCGTAGTTTTGTTTTAAATGGATTTGTTGGTAGATATTTAAACGAATTAGGGAGCTTATTATAGATTTGTATTGCCATCTCTATTACTAGTTGAAGCCTACAGTATTCAACAACCAGTTTTTCTTGTACCGCACCTCTAAGTCTTCTGTTGGATGCATCTTTCATTTTCTTAAAGTGTTCAGGATACTTTTTCACAAATAGACAAATTTGCAATATGTACAAAGAAGGTAGGGGTAAAATTTAATTAATTACCCCACATACATTCGACATCCGTTTCCTAAATGCGATTCCGCATCTACGCAAACTACAGAGCTAACGAATTAAAATGTATACTGAACGTATACATTTAATTCTTTAGCTCTGTTGTTAAAATCCTCTTCGTAATGCCCATTCAATAATAATTGTGGCAACTCAAATTAGGCTATGTATTAAGATTTCTGAGCTGATCAATTTTCGTCATAATAACAGTTTTATCTTTCATAGTAAATTACGTCACACACCCTTAAGGGAGGAGACAGATAGCTACTGACTGTCATAGTGTGCTAACGTGAATACTATTACTAATCACGACTAGTTAATTATACTAATAGACTTTTTTATTCCGGATTAACGTCCAAAACAAATTACTCTAATTTAGAAACAACGACACGCATTTAGCGTTTGCACGCATTTAATGTTCGTTCACGTTTAACGTTAGAACGCGTTTGTGTTAGCATGCGTGTTGACTAATCAAAATGTGTTAGCGCACGCGTGCATTATTAACACGCAAAGCTACATGCTTATGATTAGAAAACTGCCATAAACAGAGCCATAAGCGGGCGTAATTGTATTATTAAATTAACTGATGATTGCTAGCTATTTCACCCTATTAAATGGTATGAACAATATTTTAATTCACACTAGATATTTTTGTTAATATTTTGGCTACGTTGTCTAGATTCATCAGTATCATTGTTGGTAAATGTAAATACGCAGGTACCTACGTCTACTTTACTCGTTTCTATCTTTGGTTTGATAGTTCAAACCAAAGATAGAAACTAGTAAAGTAGCGTTTTCTCGCGTCGATATTATAAAACGCTTACTAAACTTGTTGAATAATCTGCCGTAGGACATGCGGCATGAAAAAAATAAAAATACTTTTATGTAAAAGCATCTAAAATTATACCTATAATCTGTCCATTTGTTTATTTTCTTTTTGACAGCTCACGCCTATGAATTATCGTTATTTTTTTCGGAATAATGTACTACGATAATGTCGTACTTTATTGACGTGTCACACCCCCTTAGTGAAGTGCCCTGTGCTTATCAAACAACCACAGACTATAAAACAGGTCTTGAAATAAGATAAATCGATCATATGAAAAAATAATTGACTATATGTACTTAAGTATTGTTTCTGTAAATGTAATAAATAATAAAAAAAGTATATATGTGACTGTGACATGATTAATTAATAATTTAATTAATCTTGGATTTTCAGTTCAAACCAAGAAAAAGAACTTTGTCCTCTCATTAATTTTGTTTTTGACAGCTGCCTTAAATATGCACGCGTTAGTGAAACTTTTCTTTAAAACGCGTGGTTTAAAGTCTAAATCTTAAACACTACTTATTTATTTAACAAACTAGTTAGGTAATTGGGTATACAAATGAAACAAGTAATATTATTAAATATTATTTATTGCAATAATTAATCAGACTCTTCATAATCTATACTAGTTGAATCCTCGGTTACATGAATAATCAATTCTTGTTCATTTATATTATCAATTGCAACGTCCCGTTCCCAATCAGACATTATTATTTTTTTTGTTCTCTCCACGACACTCGCCCAGTTTTCAGGTGTCACATCATCACACGCATTATTTAATAATTGCAGAATTTTATTTGCTGTAAACGGCGGCGTTGTTGTGTCTTACTGCCTTCCCTTTTATTTGTGCCTATATTAACTCAATGGCATTGTATTGGCAATGATAAGGTGAGATTCTAATAACAGTATGTCCATATTCCTCTGCCATTTCATCGATTACGTATCGTTTAGGTTGACGTTTCTGATGTAAAATTCTTATTAGTTCTGCTTTCAATAATGAATGATTAACATCCTCGCCATTATCACGAAGCCAGTTAATAATTTCATCTTTGGCGTTCGCTTGCGTTGGCATTTTATTTATTTGCCGTACATTTTCATAGACTTCTGCATTCATCTCTTCGTGATAGTCACCAGATTTTTTTGATTTGAAAACCAGTAGAGCATCTGCTACAAATCCTTTTGCAGTACCCGCGTGGCAAATTATAAGGCGTTCGCCCTTGCCTATAGGCAGCCGAAGTCGATGCTGCAGTGTCGTCAGTCCACGATTTTGTCAAAGTATGATTGGCATTGAGCCAAGTTTCGTCGGTGAAAACCACATTCGACCAGTCTTCTATTTGATTGACTTTCCTTAGGAAGTCACATCGAGCCAGCGCTATGTCGTGGCGTTCTAATAAGATTTTATTTTTCTTAGCACTTTAGCTAGCGACGATTTTTGGCCACGGAACAAACCACTACCCCTCAATGAAATCACCATTCTTCTTAAAGTTGGTATTTCCTTGCGTTGGTAGTAGTCGTATATATGACGACGAATGGCATCGGCATCAAAATCGTCAATGCGTGTAACTCTACACGGCTGGCGTTTTTTCTTCGGTGAAGACAGCTTATTTTGCTCCATACCACTGCTGCCGTAGGCTTCTTTGGTAATTTTTGTAACAGTTGGAACACTGATTCCTAAGGCGGCAGCAACGCGGTTTCGAACCTGCGCCATTGTTAGTAGCGGAGCACCATTACAAAATTCCTTCTCAAATTAATCTTGAAGGCGTCTCACAAACTCCCTCGATTGTCTTTTTAACACAGTTTCTTTCGGCATTTTAAGAGTTTACCTATGCTCAACTCAAGAATTTACGTATTAATACGGAGGAATATTAATACTCAACTCAACGTATGATATTATAAAAGAATACTCAACGAACCGAAAAACAGTGAATGTCACACAAGCGTCGCGTGGCAAGCACAGGTAGCGAGTGACAACAAAATGGGGCCCCGGGTCAGCGCAAAGAGAATTAATACTTCGATGCGTTGCGTTATGATATTGCTAGTGATAACCTGTTGATAATGCGCTTATACGTTGTATTTTAATTTTAATGATCCTTTTATTTATATATTTATTAATTTTATACATAATTAAAAAAAACTAGTAAACGTGTAGTTAATATTTAAATTAAAAATATTTCAATGCATTAAATCGACTGAAAGTTATTTTTAAATGAAATCGATTTTGATTTCAAATCGAACCGCTGACGTATGAGCGCGTCATGATTTTTGATTTATCTCGAACTGTCAAAAAGAAAATAAACAAATGGAAAGAGTTTAGGCACTTTAAATTGATATTTATATAAAGTGCACTTATTTTTAATGTAAAAATATAATAGATATAAACTTATGTACCTGCATTACTAGTATAATAAGAATATTGTATGGAGACTCGATCACACAGTCAACCCATTAACATGGTTTTGTGATAAGTGTGAGACTTTGCATATAGTCTGGTTGCTAGAGATTGCCACCAAATGTGTAATTTAGAAATCATGTTGACTTCAGAAGTTTATTGCAGATTGGATAATATCATTTCATTACTAACGGATCTTAACTGATCGAGAAGTTGTGACTTTATCCAGGGAGATAGCTAAGTGTCGAATTTTTTAAAATGTTATTAATTTTTAAAATAGATGTGTTTTGTTCACCAATTTATGCACATTTTATCCTGTTAGTAGAAGTTTTTAGGGAACCCTTATAGTTTCGCTCTGTCCGTCCGTCCGTCCATCTGTCCCCAGGTTAGCTCAGACACGTTTAGTACTAGAAAGCTGTTAGTTAGCATGGATATGCTCCTATTACTTAAGCGGACAGAGTAGTAGAATTAAATCTTGATTTTTTTTTCTGGATTTTTCTCCTACACGTAAAGTGGGGATGAGATTTCTTTTTCTCACCTACCCGATCGTGTTGGATGTCGTTGTATAGGTCTCATAAAAATATTAAGGAGTTGCAAATATTGCTTTTTAATTAAGGGATCCGTTTGTCAAATCTTAAGCCTTATAGTGCAAAATATTGTTAGAGTCAAGACCCCCCCCCCCCGCCTCCTGCCAGTTAACTTTATAGACGACTAATATAATGTTACGTTTATAGTTTTAAAACCTACACGTTGCATGATATACATAATGGTAATAAACAAGTTTACGCTAAGTCACGTTATAGGTTGATTGACGTTTCGGCCGTTTGCTTGTGACTAGAGTAACCTGGTAACTTACCTAGGATAAATGCGTTTATTCCCATAACGTAATATGTTGTAGATGTTACATTTCTACACAAAAGTGTGACCGCCAGAGCTCATCAGCGCGTTGAGATGTGAAGCGCTACAAAATGCTAGTGTCAACGCGAACATTTCCTCATAAAAAGCTTTAAGGAAAATTGTTAAACAAGGCATACGTTCCTATCGTTCTCAATTTTCCTTATAGAATGTAATACACTATGGTACTAACCGAAAAAGGAATAATACTGAAAGAGAAAAAAGGCCTATGCACAGCAATGGTTGAATATAAGCTGATTACGCAGAGAGATAGATTACAGGAGCAAAAAAAGAAATCTCTTTATGTCTTTACGCCTACAGAGAAGAATTTTATTCTGAGTCTTCTAAAATATATTTACAACATATCAAAGGATTAGCGTTGAGATGAAATACTTGTGTTGTTCGTTTCAAGCTGTGATATATAACGCCAAGTAGACAAAGCAAGTATCTTATCGCAAATGAAATACGTATCGCGATAATAAAACTTCAAATATGAGCACTTTGTATATATCGCCAAAGAACCTTATATCATATTGACATTGAAGCTGTATAGCACTTTTTATGATTTAGGGATTTTGCCCTCATTTTGGGGGATTTTAGTATGTATTCGAATATAAATTACTCCTTCATTTAATACTCATTCTTTCAATGGTTTAGGCATGATTAAATAACGTTAAGGGTCTTGTAATAAACCAAGACTGACATACAAATATCTAATTCTTAAATCGGCTGTTCATTAGATGCTTGTTATTATTAACGCAATAACCGTTTGACTGTTTGTTGAGGAACTCCTCAAAATACTGATATGAATTTTAAATCTATACTTATATTATAAAGCTGAAGAATTAGTTTCTTATAAGGGAATACTGAGACTCAGGTTTAGCTCCTATTGGTCGTAGCGTAATAAATTTAGCCTATAGCCTTCCTCGATAAATGGGCAACAGTAAAAGAATTTTTCAATTCGGATCGGTAGTTCCTGAGATTACCGCGTTCAAAGAAACAAACAAACTCTTCAGCTTTTTAATACTAGTATTGATAAGCAAAACCAACACAACTACAAACTACAGTATATGTGGAACTGGAGATTTTATGACTATTATTGCCATTATTATTTTGCCTTTACGAGTACTTAATGATTGGAATGACATTTATGACTTACCAACTTTGATTTTTTCAGTATCATATGCTGACTTCATCATGTTATGTCTATTTTTATAACAAACGTATAAAATATTACATCGCTTTATCTAAAACAATTTTATGGCCACAAATAAAAACGCTCCTACCGTCATCTCTAGGCTGAAGACCGTAAACAAGAAATGTATTTGCACGAAAGTGTATCATAAAGGCAACTTGGGCTGGCTGCTGTATCAAATTGTAGCAGTTAACTTATTTTACTTGGGAGCACACGTAAAGTGCCTCTTCATTGTATTCTGTTATACCACGGCTCGTTATCCAATTTACCTAAGCGGGCCTCGAAGGGAGCGGTTTAAGGAGGTACGAAATAGATGTGTTATTTGTTACCTCCTTAAACCGCTCCCTATCAGCCTTCAAGGCTCGCTGGCTCATCTGCTAACCATAGGCAATAAAAAAACATTAAAAAATGTACTTAATTTTCGGTGTACGAATTACTGATCGCCGAAAAACCTCAGAAAAAAGATTTGATGGACCCAAGGCGCCAACAATATAGGTTATAAAAGAAATGCCAATTTGGCAAAAACAAATATTTTGTAGAAAAGCCTCGACGTGAGCCTAGATGTCTAGTAAACAGGATACACCCACCACTTTCATGGCCACACATAACTTTCGTACCTAATAAATTGCTACTTTAATACAATGTCTGTTCTTTGTCTCAATTTAGAATATGTTTTGGAGGTACTAAGAGGTACTATTTGCCTTGAAGAGCGAATTAATCTGCCAGTCTGTTTATAGGTACCACTTACTCTTATAAACTCTGACAACTAGACATTCTAATCTTAATGGATTTACCATTTTCTAAATGTATTTTGATATAAAGCTAGTATCCTTTCGATGATGGTTTTGTCTATCAGACGACTTTATTTATATTATAATGTAGAAGATAAATATTTGGGTGTTAGTGCGGTGAATATGAATTACTCGTACTTTATGTTTTATTATAATCTATACTAATAGTATAAAGTTGAAGAGTTTGTTTGTTTGGATGAATTGCAAAAATGTTACACTGTTGCATAGCCCATTTATCGAGTAAGGCTATATAATATCACGCTATAACCAATAGGAACGAAGTTCTGGAGCCGTTGCCGTATAAAAGAATCTGATTTGAATAAATGCATCAGAAGAGCAGAAGAGCGCATGTTCTTGACACTTACGTCCTTTTGTTGAGAAACGCAGTTTATCGGCAATAGCTCAATGATGGTGATACTAACATTTAAAGTTTCGCGTTACATAATTATAACTATTTATTATACGGGAATTAACGCGCTTTACGCGCTGTTTGACGTTTCGACCAGTATGCACCGGCTGTGGTCACTAGCGGACTGTCGCTGCGATTTTGTAAGGCCGATGAATCTTCACCTACCCTCACTTTTTTGTTTCTCGAAATGTTAGGGTCACTGCACATTACACTGATTGTGACCATGTTAACCGACTGCGAGACCTAATACGAGGTTGTGTTTTACGAGTCACTGGATTCCACGTCACGGATATATTGAAGCCCTTCCCGATTGAAAGTTTTATGTTTTTTAATTTCAAACGCTTCACGCACAATTCTGGAATAAAAATGGCGGTCTGTGGAGAGGGTTTGTGAACGATGAAACTCAATCCAGTGATTGGTGTTCGATTGCAATAATGTTCTGCAATAGCCGATTTGTTCATTTGCCGGTTTTTACTGCTGCGATGCGTTCTTTTAGCTTTAGGCTTTTAAGCTAAAAGAACAATATATATATAAAATACTTCAATATTCGGCTTGCGACATCATAATTTGTTAAAATGCTCTCTGTAATGAAGCAATAACAAAAGCCGTGATAGTTCTTTAACTACCGACTAGATGGCGCATGCGAGGGCCCAACTTGTGAGCATCAAGGGATAGAAAAATTTGAGGTCTAGTAACATAGTCCAGATAGGTGGTTCGCGTCTGGCCCCGGTTTGGCTAGGGAAGTATCGGGTTCGATTCCTGGGTCTGGACTTCAAATTTTTCTATCTTTCAAAAATGCAATTATGCAATGTTACAG
Organism: Herminia tarsipennalis; assembly: GCA_945859575.2. Taxonomy (NCBI): domain Eukaryota; kingdom Metazoa; phylum Arthropoda; class Insecta; order Lepidoptera; family Erebidae; genus Herminia; species Herminia tarsipennalis. Next base: position 20,752,780 of record OX243834.2, on the reverse strand, counting down.
TCTTCTAGCACTAACAGACTCAGAGCTAAGGTGCGTACAGACGGACGGATGGACGGACAAGGCGAAACTATAAGGGTTCCATTTTGTTTTTTTTTACACTGAGAGAATTATTTATTTAGTGCTACGTACTCAGCGCCACGATCGCCGGCCTCGCTCTTCCGCACACAACCATTACTTCACAGTGCGCAGGAGCGCAGGTCAAAATAAAGTAGAATATTCGTTCGTACATAATTATGTTAGATTACGAACGCCGTGACTATGACAATACGAAAATGCTCGTTTTTTTTTCATTTTACCGCAACTTCAAGATTTATTTGCGGGATCATATTAAGACATATCCTTTAATTTCTTTATTTCATCTACTAGTGGGACTGATGATGAAGACCACAAATGACGAGCGGAACTATTAAATATTTGACGATTTGCGATTATGGTATTGAGTAGCACTTTATTCTTTAATGTGGTGAACAATGTATGAACTCCTCAACAATTAACGGTCTTGCTTCGGGAAAAGAAATATTTTGTAAAAGAGCAGTTGACATAAGGCTATTGTAACTAAAATGAATTATAAACCAACCCACTGAAAAGTGAAAAATAAAAAAAAGCAAAAAATTATTAATTGGTGTCGAAGAAAGAATAAAAACTACTATTTCATTGCACCAACTTCAAAATGTTTATTTTTTTATTATTCCATATTATTTTTGCTTTTTAGTTGACTTGTATTTATTTTTGAAGATGGTAATATTTTTTTGTAAAAACAGTTTTTTATTTATTAAACGGTCACCATATGTTTATAGGTAAGGTTGCTTAGACTCTCTGATTTCACACAAACAAAATATTATTTTCTACACATTATATTACAATCGTGATATTTTAGGATTGATTAGAATGTAATAAAATGAAGACTGTTAAAAACATTGGTATCTGTAATCCTATTTTACAAGTAACTTTCAGAGCACGTGCTTATAAAATCAACAACTGTTCTCATTTACATGAAAATAGTTACAATTAATATAATATTCCTAATCACTGTTTGTTGTGATCTAACTGTATTTAGAACGATATCGGAATAATAATTTTGTACTGAGCACTCGGAAATAATACCGTTAATTACGAACGGGAACAGGCCAGTGTCGTTAAGATAATATAGATTTACAAATAATAGGTAAGCTAATATTTAGATGTTATTATATATTAAGAAAAGGGCTGTCGTAATTAAGCAGTACAAAAGCGACCAAATTAATTAAAATCATAACAAGGAGATGACTTTCTTACAAAGATTACACTTTCCGAATTAAGGGATGTATAAATTGACAATTCAAATATTTTCTCTCTATATCTATATAATATATCAATACCTATAATTAAGCAATTCTTGTTTATATGTACCTATACTAGCTGTCGTCCGCGGCTTCACCCGCATAGGTGATTATAGCCCCTTGAGAGTTGATTTTCACTTTCGATCAAAATACTGAAACACATCTTTAATTTAAACCAAATACAAAACTGACGGAGTTCCATACGAACTTGTAACTCCTATTTTATCTCCTTAGGGGTTGATATTCCAAAAACGTTGAAACACGTGTTTCTTTATTTTTTATTAAGAAATTTCATAGATCTATTTTAAAAACTAACGGAGTTTCATACAAACTTGTAAACCCTATTTTACCTCCTTAGGGGACCAATTTCTAAAAAAAACCTTTCTTAGATGGCTGCCTACAACATAAAACTAAACTGCCTACAGCATCAACTCCCAAAATTTTAGGTTTGTAACCCTAGCGTTTTAGGCTCTGTGTTGATGAATCAGCCAGTCAGTCAGTCATGTCATCAGTTTATTAGGCAATGCGATATTTTATTTAAATGAGAATACCTTTTAAAAAATCTATTAAACAATTTAACGTTGAAAACGATATACTTTGCATTAGCTCATTCAATACTGACGTATTGCATAACCGCATGGAGTTCCTCTGGCAAGTATATCTGCCTAACCTTGGAAAGAAGTCGGAGGGCTGTTTTAATCATAAATAATAAACCTCTGCGTTTCCCCACAGTGGACCTATACAAATTATGTGAAATTCTTACAGATCGACACACATTTATACAAAACACAGTTTTGAACAAGCACCACGAATTAGTATATGATCCTAATTACAAGTCCAGAAAACGTAGACAATATCGAGTATGTATCATGAAGTCTGAAGATAGCTAGGCAGCATATACAACTTTATTAGCTCCGTTGTATATAATAAAATGAATAAGGATCTACATGTATACTCTGTAACCTATCGTAATTGCAAAGCCAGAATACAAAATTGATTAAGTTCTCTAAATTACCATGAGTTAGAACATCTCTTGAATATATAAAAATAAACAAATCTCCTTCTTTCTTTCTGTATTTCAATAATACAAAATAGCTAAACATACACACCCACAAATACATACACACTTTAATAAATACATTAACATGCATAGATCCCTAAATTAAGTTTTTCTTTTCTGTACATTAGTAAGATGCAGGTGTTTTTGTGCACAATATAAATGTACTATCAATTTTTTGATTCAAATAAATATTTGAATTGATTTTGATTTGAATTTAAAAACTATTAAGGCTTTAAAAAGATTATAAATATTTTTATCTTCATAATATTATACAATCGATCATTTTAAACTATAGTACCATTATTTAAGAGTCAAACAGGCGCACTTAGAGGCGTTTAATGCTTACTTAAATCATTCCTTATGATTCCATCTTAAGATTTTGTTTGTCAAAGTTTTACTAAAAAATGATTAATATAAACACTTGTTACAAATTATTTTGGTAACTAAATTCGGTTTTAAGATACATTATAAGAAAACAGTACAATACGAATATGATAGAAAAAATTAAAACAATGTCACCACTCTCGACCAACACAAATACCTGCATTCACAACAACACTTGATGCAACCAAAGTTTAAATAAATAATACAATCCCAACTGTGATATATTGCCTGAAAAAAGTAATCACTGAAATAAAACCTCTCTTTATATCGTCGAATTTACAACTGAAATTCATCGTACATACGCACATGAAGATATTTACAGTACTCGGGCACGATCAGATGTAAATCACATCAACCAACCTCGATAAAATATGTACGTATGTGATGTTTTTATTAGTTGGATTGTATCAATAGCTTGATTCAGTTTTGAAATGGTATAAAAAATGTTGTGATACGACTACAATAAAAAACTCCATGACATAAAACAAGGTTCGAATATTGGGTTCCCGTCGATTAAGTCCGAACATGCAACCACTCAATTACCTACCAACATGCCGTATTTATCGAAATATCTGCTTTATTAATCTTGTTTTTGACACTATTCTATATTTAATAAATTATTGTTTAAAAAACTATATCCACCCTTTATATATTTATATATTGTTGTAGGTATATCTTACTACTACTATATAACACCCCCCCCCCTACTATACGGCTAAAGTAAAAGGTTTAAAATAACACCGATGGGACATCTTACAGTCCAGTATAACATAAGTTTTCGAATCCAAACTAATCTAAGAAATGTGAAAAAAACTCTGTCTGTAAAGATTTCGGGACAACCGAAAATTTAGAACTAATATACCTACCAAAGCTCATAATGAATTTTAGTTCACGTTAAGCGTTTGAGATTGATCTACCCGTGCCTATCTAGCCCTCAAATAAAGTTGGGGGCACGGTAGTCTACAATTTTTACAGCTTGAAAACTTATTGAATGTAAAAGAGAAGAATGTTTTTTTTTTAAATTTTGGATATAGGTTTTATTTTGAAATTACCTTGGATAGATAGAATACCTTCAAGCATAGGGTTGTGGGTTTGCTGACCGTGCCCACAACAATAGATCCGCGTTTTTAGGCGGACTATTTGTGTCCCTCGCGGACAAAATTCCATAGTCTGCGCAGGTCTTAAAGATCAAAAATGAATTTTATTGAAAAAAAGTTTCAGGGCTTTATTTTTATATGTTTTATAACATTTAAAAATACTATAGAAACATTATGTAATAAATCAAATACGTTAAAATTTAACCGCATAGACTGTGATAACATAAAACAAAGCCATCTATCAGTCAACCTTTAATGTCAAATAGATGACATTTGTGTCTCGAAACATTATTTTGTTGAACATTGAAAATATTCATAACAATATTAATAATATATTATAAATAATGTATATTTGTAAATACGTATATACGTTCTTAGTATGTTTGCAAAGACCCACGCGACACAGGGCTTGAAACCTACTGCGGGCGTAGTCTTAAAAAAAATGGTATTAGGACATTCCATTACATTCATAAGTCACCTTTATATAGGTCAAGCTAATAAAAGTGTATTAAAAATAGGTAGTGTGAAGAAAGTTCAACGATCTATGGCAGTAGGTACATAATTAGTCACGTCAAGTTCTGCCACAACAATAATTATTTCACAAAATAGAACAGCGCGTTTGGAGTAGGTATGATTGAACCTACTCTAAACGTTTCAGCTTCAACTCAAATAAATCAAGTGAAGAATACTGATGTCCATGAATAGTGGCGTGCAGGTTTATCAACGAGCGGCAGCAGTTTGTAACTCTTACAGAAACGCGCAATAAAACCTAACAAATACCTATTTTATAAGGTGACCGTCGTAAAAGTGCGAGATTGGAAGAAACTGCTCTGCGTCAAAATCTTTTTTATCGCGTCAAAGGGAACACGATCAATCATACTCTGAAGACAGTTAATGTATTTGCGTTTTGTCGTCGTGTTGCCGAGGGCCTTATTAGGGATCATATGGATTATCTGAAAATCCCAAATTGCGTTTTTGGATACGAGAAATAAATAACGGTGAAAGTACTTGGAGATGTATAGAATAACTTGAGAGTTTTTATTAGATTGAAAGTGGAATAAAATGGAGGTATTTTATAGAAAGCATTCAAAAGAGAATATTGAAGAAAAGAAAAACATTGACGAGTCTTTTACCCTAGTGGGTAATAGAAATAAATCAATTAAGGCGAAATTTATTACGATATATCTTTCCGTGCTCAAAAAGGCCGATGCGCGTTTTAGCGATTTAGATCAAATTGTGTTTGATCTTTTCATAAATCGTATTATGTTGAAATCACTTTCATTTATTTTTTTTAAATTACGTGTTACTTAGGCTTTTTAACTTACTTCCGCAGTATTGATGTTAAAATATACTGAATATTATTTTGTCAATATGTCCAGTGGTAGCGATGTGTTCACTCGCAATTTCATTAAAATCCAATGAAAATTTTCAAATTAAAAGGAGCCTTGAAAATTATGAAGTTTGAAACTCAAACATTACGAAAACATTCCTTTGGTTAAATTATCACAACCAAAATCAAAATCAGAAGCAGAGACACTCAGAAAACAAAGATCATAGCTTAGTTTAAATTTGAAATTTCAAAGTTTTAGAAGTTAATTGTGATAGAGAACCGGTGCGGCTTACTTAATACAATTTACGCTTGAAACTGAAGGTCGGAAGTTTAAATTTAACTCGGAATTATTTGCGGAGGACTGCTTAGTAAATGAGTTATTATACCTATGTTCTAATTTTATTTATGTTGTTTGAATAGGATCAGTTGAAGATGACCGGCCAACAAACAATAAATATACTTCTAAGAATAGCTGTTTCTTAATTGATAATTCAATTACTTTTTAAAATGTGCTGGACTAATAATCATGATAAAATTAAAATATTCTCCTTTTGACCATTTAGATTTAATTTGGTAAAAAATAGGACACATGAAGAAACACTTTGTTAGAGCTGTATGTATTCACCAATATGTATTTTGTGACTTTTTAACAGACGAACACGATTTTTGAAGAAATTTAAAAAGTCTAACCAGGATTGCCTACTTAAGGTTTTCTGGAACTCAAACCATGCCTAGTTTTTTCGTGTCTATTTGTATGTTTGTTCGGCATTGACTCAAAAACTACTGAACAGATCTATTAAAATTTCCGGATTAAGTTATAGGCAATATATCATAACACTGCTTTCCTTAGGACCTGAGCAATAACGTGTTATTATGCGGACGGAGCCACGAGCATAAGCTAGTAATATAATATTTTTAGAATATCAAGGTAATGGTGAGTTAACGAGTCAATATTCAATTTATGCTTATTTATTAATATAAGTACCTATTTATTATCAGTATTAATTGAGTAGACAAGTCAAAAAAATACTCTTTCAAAATAATTACATCAAATAAAATAATTTAATATTCATAAACAAACAAGTAATGATATAAACATAACTGAAATTAATATTTGCTCAATTCAACACGCTAGTAAAATATAGTACTGCCAGGTAAAACGGATCCCTGTGCATTGCTTTAAATTGCTCAACCCATTTTTCACATCCGAGTAATTTTTTACCGGTTGAAATACTGGGTGTAATTTCATTTGTAAATTAAAAAAGGTACCCTATGAAACAGACATCGAATGCTCATTTAATTAATCTGGTTATTTTATGAAAATTTATTTAGACCAATGTAACCCTTTTTGACAAAAATAGACTTACTTGTTATGTATACATGAATTATTTTAATTATTAGTTTAGCATTAATTTCGTTAGATATAGCACTGTCTACGACGTAGCTTTGCCTACGACACGTTACATCGCCGTAGCCAGTTTTTTCTACTACAAGTCCTGCTTCAACTTCAGGCACAAATTAATTTATACAGATACTTTTGAATGATATTTATAATTTTATTGATTAAATAATAAAATAGTCCGGCCAGAGATACTAACAGTATCTCTGGCCAGACTATTTTTTTACTATTCATAAAAACTTTTCTTTTTTTCAAATTTTTAGTTATTAGTTATTAAGAACGCGTTGATGATTTAAAAGTTGTTTCGATTTCGCGTCATATTTACAATAGGGGTTGGGGTGTTAAAGAAACATAGATTGCGGTGATCGCCTTGCACAAAGTGGGTATGGAGCCGTCGGTCATATTCTAGACACTTCAAAAGCTTGGTATCAACCGTGTATTTGTATATCGTACTATCAACACTTCCTCTATCGAAGACCATAAAAGATAGGGGCGGTCGCGTGCTGTTAGAACTACAAAGGCTGTTAATGCTGTTAAAGCCAGAATTTTGTCGAAATCCCATTAGGAAGCAAAAAATCTTATCGCGAGAAATAAAGATTCCCGCTTAGACTCTGTCGCGTATTATAAAACAAGACCTTGAAGCTCGGTGCTTATCGTCGATATACAGGACATTCCCTAAATTTATCTTTACAATTAAAGAGAGTGGATCGATCAAAACGCCTTCTGTCGCGATACGTAGGTGAAGGACACAAAAATATCCTATTTACCGGTGAAAAATAATTCACAATATTGAAGAGCACCACAATAAGCAAAATTATAAAGTGTACGCTCACAGTTCTAAAGAAGCTGCTCAAGTGGTCAGGGTGCAGGGTGGTCATCATCCTGCGCCAGTGATGGTTTGGTGGGGGGTGTCTTATCAAGGCATCACAAAGCTACATTTTTGTGAAAAAGGAGTGAAAACTTCAGCCAAAGTGTATTAAGAGACAGTCTTGGATCATGTTGTGAAACCTCTCAGTAATACACTTTTTAAAAATGTACCATGGACTTTCCAGCAGGACTCTGCAACTGGTCATAAGGCACGAACTACCCAAGCTTGGCTTGAAACCAACGTTCCGGACTTTATAAGAGCTGAAGACTGGCCCTCATCTAGCCCAGACCTCAGCCCTTTAGACTACAAATTATGGTCAGTTTTAGTGGACATGGCTTGCATTAAACGACACGGCGACATTGAATCTCTTAAAAAATCTATGGAGCAAACAGTGGTGAATTTTCCCATGGAAACAGTGCGTAAATCCATAGATTCGTGGCCAGACAGATTAAAGGTTTGTATAAAAGCCTAAGGTGGTCATTTTGAATAAATTATCGTTTTTATTTTTTGCTGAGACTTTAATAAATATGTACATATAAATTTTAATAATATTTCATTTCTAACAGAACTTATGGCCGCACTATGAATATAAGTTTTCTGACACGGAAGGTAAAGACCTGCTTGTAAAAATAAATTATAAGAGTTTCCGTACCCCAAAAACTTTAAATTTTATTATGGCCAAGAACATAAATATTAAACTTATCGCATTATCAATCATCAAAGATGTTATATCTTCACCCACATTTTTTTCTTCATTTACATAACACCAGTTCCCCTCACCTCCCCATACTACTCCAAAGATCTATAACTTTTGGCAGGTAGTACTGTCACGTAGGCTGACGATCCGTCACGCAACTCATTCTATATAAGGGCTGAGGACTAAACCGACACGAAACTTTACGTTCAATTTCCGGCCTAAAGGAGCCTCTTGAGACCTTCAAGTAGAAGAACAGGTAGTAATTAAAATTGCAGATTAAAGATATACGTAAAGATTTATTACATTATTCACCAATAATAGATTTAAATTGGTTGTTATTTTCGTATCAGCTTACTTTGATAAACTACAAACAAATCTTGTAAATTCAAACGTTCAATGAGGGCTACCGTTTTAACAAAATTTTATAGCTACCTTACTCGACAGTAGCTATAAAATGATGTTGTTACTATGAGCGTAATAAAGTTTATATTTAAATCATACTTTAATACCTTAAGACCGGACCGCAATAATATCGAGCCAGTCGCAGTTTTTTTTTTTTTTTTTTTTTTTTTCAAAGACGACTCCCGCAGTAGGGTACAAGCCCTGTGTCGCGGGGTACTTTACAAACGTACAAGTCACGGACACAAAGTACACCCAGACTCAAGACAACAATTTGTGGATTACACAAAGTGGTGTCCCGTGTGGGAATCGAACCCACAACCTCTTGCGTAGCAGTCGGACACACTCCCACCGCGCCGCAGAGGCAGCCGCAGAGTGTTGCACATTACGGTTTGTCTTTTATTTGCTCCACTTTTAAAACACTGGCATTAACTCTCCTGTAACTCATATTTGTCATAATTATTCTTAGGTTATTAAATATATTTACAACAATAGTCTAATTAGTGCTTAGCCCGCTAAATCCATCCAGAAACTCGAAAATTTAATTTCAGAAACCTCACACTACACTAGCGCCTCTAGCAACGAATTACCACTACACGCGACAACCCTCATTTTGTAGTTTTTATACAATGTCCTGTAAGGCTTGGCTAGACTGTTGGTCTAGTAAATGATTCCCATGATTGCTAATTAAGATAGAGATCGTTTATTCTATGTCTGGGTGTTTTTTTCAATGATATGATATTTAGAAAATATAAGTATATTATTTAGATTGTGTGGTTGCTATAATACAGGCTTGATCCATTTTGTATTACATTTAATAGCATATAAATATTAAATGTAGATTACGGTACCTAATTTAATAGCCGACCGCAACTTCGTTTGCGTCAATTTTCCCCGTTTTTGCAATATTTTTATTGATAGTCGACTCCTATTGCTCGTAACGTGATGTTATATAAATGGGCTATCCAACACTAAAGTTAAAGTTTTTACTGTCGAGTTTTTTTCTCACGGCTTTACTCATGTAGAATTTTCATAAGCGTACCCAAGTAGCACGTTAGTGAATTTTGGAACTTATTTTCACGAATTTTGCAACTATAGGTAGCATGTAAGTGATACAAGAGTGTACGAAATTACTTATAAATGCAAACAGCACTCGAATTTGCAAATAAGTAACTCTTATTACTAACCGTTGATTTTTGTTCCTGCTATAATACTTATGGTAACATTAAGCCGAATTTATTACTTATAGACGCATATAGGTTTTAATTTTCTCTCTTTTAGAACATATAGAGGCATAAGACATCTTAAAATCCCCCCTAAAGAACTGTGCCCAAATAGGTGGTAATTTTTCCTTATTTGGCATCTTTAGTACTAAATAAGTAGTTTATATGAGTTATTTATCACCTGTAGTGGCTCAATAGTTATTATTGCAGCTCATTTGGAACCTATTGTAATTGCCTTTGTAAGGTCTAATATACTCGTACTATAATATGCCACTATAACGCGTAGATCGGTTCCAAAAGATGGTTCTTGAAAACCTTAAGCAACATTTTTTTCTCATTTAGAACCACCTAAGATCTAACAGCTCTAAAAGATAGAAACGTAGAATATATTTTTGATTGCGATTCAGTCTGCAGCACGTGCATATTATGTTTGTTTATAAATTAGTTCTATTACACTGAGGATCCTCCACTGTTGAAAGGTAAGTAATTTCAATTTAATGCATAATTAAAAGTACAACAAGCATATTATAATAATTTAGAGGCTTTCTGTTTTGTGCAATTGTGTCAAGAGAATTCTACTATCACTGTCAAAGGTTCCGCACATATTTATAAATTTTAAAGAGTATGATTTGTATTTAAGTAAATTACCTTATTTTAGGTAATTGATTATATGAGGAGGTAATTGATTATATGAGGCAATTGTTTATAAAACAAATCAAATCACTTACTACTACTTGTATTTTTTTAAATCTATACTTACATTATACAGAGTGTATAGGCAAGTTTATATTCATGAGTAACCTTATGGACGTCTTTTGTATTTTGATTTTCGAGTTGTAGGTATATTTCAGATTTATACTATTTTTTTTGCAGTCAGTCCTAGTGAAAGTTCGACTGAAATTATTGATGAAAATTCGACTGAAACAAGTGATGGAAATTTGGCTGAAAATGATAATATATATAAAACACTAATGCAATGAAACATTTTATGTCATTGCTTTGTGCAATGATATTATGTGTATTTTATTTTTATCGCCATTGGCTATAGAACAATTTTGTGAAAAAAATTAAATCCTTCTACGGCATATACTACCTATATGACGCGTAATGTTCATAATTTATTACATTTTTATGAAGAAGTACTTAATTTTAGAATTCAACAAAGTTTAAAAGCCTATCGATTCGAAAACAAACTTTACTTGATTAAAAATATGCTTCGAACTGGCAACAAACAATTATCTCAAATACCGAAAAGGCTCGGTGAATGCGATAGCTTGGACTTAAAATAGTAGGTATTGATGAGATTAAAAACATTGCTTAAGTGGTGATTTAGTATTACATTTTAAAGATTTCATTATATCGAAAAGAAAAATAGACAGATTTTTGTAAAATGAGATAGTGAAAACAAGATCAGTCAAAGTTCAAGAAAGCAAAATATTAAGATTTTTAAATACAAATTAACGTCAACCAATGCTTCCGAATTTATACGTTTTCCTGAAGATATAAAATAGAAACTAGTAGCGTTTAAATAAGTACAAAAAGAAATGTATTTGTTACCTTTGCTGCATACCTTTTTTAAAATATTGATTATTTTACATATACCTACTTACTTACATAAGTTATTTTAAGATTTAAAATAAAACACATTTCATATCATACACGGATTTTATTTTCAATCACACAACTACTAATTTTACGATGGGCTCATAATTATAAGCTTAATTGAGAATAACTGCAGCATCAAAATTTGAGATAAGTTATTGTTTTACACTGAAATCTTAATCATATAAATGTAATCATGAATTAGTCGCACAACTTACAGTCTCATTATTTCTGTTACGTCTCATTATGTCTACATTGTTGTACACTTTAATCCTAACTAACTAAATACTAAGATGAGTAGGTCGGATAACTTATAGTCTCACATTTTCGTTAATTTATAATATTAGGTTCTATTCAGGTGTTGGTCTTGAGGATCCCCAATTCATCGCATAGACAGCGAGACCTGTAAAATGAAAATAATCACTACTAGGCACTAATTAGTGAATTTTGGTCCTAAGAACTCCAATAAGGCAACAAATGAGTGAAAATATGAACTGCAAGGTCTATTTTAAATCGCCATGTTTAAAAATAGAGTCCTTGAAAAGCATCATGTTTAATTGTATTTTATTACAATAACATAAAATAAAATGAGTTTTCATAACTGTTTCTGATGTGGTTTAACATTATACTTTTTGTGAAACCATAATGTAAAGTTTTTAACACCCAATTTTTTTTATAGTATTATGTTATTTATTAATCAGCGCATATTTTTTAATAATTTTTGATTAAATCGAAGGCGCATCAAAATTGACTAACTAAATGTACCATGTTTTCACGATAAAAAACCATTTGCAAGGGCTTCATGATGTTATCCTGCGTTATATACATATTTTTTTAATACTCACCTAATGCTTTCACAAATAACACAATAGCACAAAACACATAAGCCGTCTTTTTGTTTATCACCACCGAATATAAGATTTAATGAGATCTCATTTGTCACTCAACGAATGAACGGTATAGCTTTATCGTTCAAACATTCATTCATAGCGCGCAATTTGCACCGTTAGTTCCAAGTGCCACTCAGGATAACAATTCGAACTCTTAAGCATCGCTTATGCATCTTTAAATAAGTTGCAATTTTTCTCCCTTTGGTAACATACAGGTTGTTTATAGGTTCTAACCATCTTTATAGAACTTAATCACAGTGGATTTTATTACTAAAGTTTCCAAAAAAATACTATATGCAAGCTATATGTCACCAAATGTGTTACTTGGGTAGCATTTTGTAACCTAAGTGAATAAAGTATTTTGACTTTAAAAGGTTCGACCAAACAAACAAACAAATATAATCCGTAATATTAAATATAGATATTTTCAAGTGTGTTAGTCGTAGACATAAATATTGATAAATATTAGTTATGGACGACATATAAGTCATAGTTCAAACAATCGACAGTTGTTGTGCAATGTGAGCTGACAGATCACGTTGCGCCATTCGTCACGCATTGCCGACGTGTCGGAAGGGCTTAATAGGAGATATGGAATGCAGCGTGATGTCAATATAGACAAGTAGAGCAAACGTTTAATACGGACAGGTTAATAAATATCTTTGTTCGTTGTAATATTCCTAAAATGGATATCTATATTCTATACATACGTACTCTGCTGCCCTGGTCATGGGTTAGGGTCATTACGAGGAACAAAACTTAATGTGAACTAAACATAACTTGTGAAAAGTCGATTCTACATTTACATGTAATGCCTGTTTGCAAAAAATAGGTAAAGCCGGAGAAAAGAACAGGCAATAAAATCTCGCGGCCACTCTTTTCAAATGTTTCTTTGTTTATAAATTGTATATGCAGTAAGGTGCTACCACCATTATATTATACACCATATTAGAGGACTAATGCAAAAAAAAAGAAAAATATTAAAAGAAGATTTTTTTATCTCTTCTTATTATTTACATGAGTTTGGGTATATTATTCTCCATGGGTACAACACAGTATCAGCATCCACTTACAATCTGAAAACTATATGTGCTTAAATAGTGGCCAAATTACTGATAATTAATAATTAAGTACCTATAAATAAAAAAAGAATGGCCATAATAACACAAATCTCCTATTTGATTCAAGTTGTGTACTTTAATTGTTATTGCGAGCCCTCTGCAGCATAGGGCTTGCTCCTTACCTAGAGTAAAAGTAAAAGACTAACTCGAAAAATGGCTTCAACTGTATGTGTTAAAAAAACACAAAGATTATATATCTTTGTATTAGATATCTTTGTGTTTTAACTTAAAACACAAAGATATTTAAAAACTTAACATAGATCTACTAATTGAAGCTTTCTTATTCCGAAACTATACTTTGCTTTTTTCGTGTGTGTTTGTTTGTTTGTTCTAGAATCATAACAAAAAGGCTGAAAGATTTTAATAAAATTTGTCTAGAGTTGCTGGAGCGCATAACACATTATAATTATCTTCATTAACATTAATTTACAGCACCAAAATCGGGGCGAAATTTTAGTTTAATCTAAATATACAATTTAAGTCAGGGTTAGGAAGCAATTTTAAACTTTGCGAACATTTATCCAAACTAATATGTATTATGAATGTAAAAGTATCTCTATCTGTTACGTTTCCATGCTATAGCCGCCCCATCGGTTTGACGTGAAATTTGGTATGGCGATACTTTAAGTCCCAGAACACGACCGCCGTGGGCCAGAGCTAGTTATATATAATCACGAAAACAATATCATCATTTCTTAATGGATTTTATCATCTTATTATAATCAAAATAAATTGCAAGACATTAATATTCAGAATATTTCCTTTCGTTTTTTGTAAAGTCTATTCAATCTTGATAAAACTTAATTACCAGCCTTCATAACCAGAAGATTTCATTACTCAAAAAATTAAAGATTTTACTACTTGCCGAAGACTTTATTAGCTACAATTCATAAGAAGTACCTAAATACTTTTAAATTATGTCGTATCAAAGTAGTCGTCATAAATTTCTCGCCATGAGCATCCCGCGACCCTTTTCTGTCTTACCTCTGAGACTCTGAAGCTTTTGAAGTCGCCAACTTTGGAACAGGAAGCCCAATTTTTCCAGTGGGATTTGTAAGTTTCAGCAATACTTTGGGCTTCTTCAGAACGCGTATGATCATTACAATCTCTTTGTTATGTATTCCGACTTCAAAATTTTTGATGTTTTTCAAAATTTTATCCATGCAAAATTACAGCCTTCTAGCATTAACAGTCTCTGAGCTAAACGGCAGACACAACACAGACAGCAAAACGGAACCCTTATAGGAGTAGTTTCGCCATGTCCATACGTCAGGTACGGACATGACATGGCACAACTATAAGGGTTTTGCCATTTTGGCTACGGAACCCAAAATAATGTGGTTTATGGTAATGCTACACAAACAAATCTACACTAATATTATAAAGCTGAAGAGTTTGTTTGTTTGAACGCGGTAATCTCAGGAAGTACTGGTCCGAATTGAAAAATTCTTTCACTGTAGGATAGCCCATTTACTGAGGAAGGCTATAGGCTATATAACATCACGCTATGTCAAAGACGAGACGAGGAATGTAGCAAAAACAGGGAAAAATTACGCATACGAAGTTGTGCGGGACAGCTAGTTATAATTATAAACGTGTCACCACTGCATAATAATAAGTAGGTACCTACTATTTTTTACGTAGAAAACAAAAGGTATATTACAGAAGCAGAAACTTACGATTCTTTGTACACATCTCTATATCTTGTGTTAATTGAGATCAGTTTGGCAAACAGAGGTCAAATAAATCCTCCTTCTATTTATTACTAATGTGATTAAGTAGGTACTGGATAAAAGAAACTATCGAACACGAAAACCAAATTACTACAGATTGAAAGCGGCATTCAGTTTGCCAAAATTTGTCCGATTACTTATCTCCAGGAGTCTATATACAACTTTAGTTTATATCCAATAAAAAATCTTATGTTTTTCCTCGATTGGAGATAGACAATTTTTACGAGTCCGCTCTGGTCGCTCTGGTAGATAGATATCTTTAATGATTGTGCTGAACTCATTTGTTTACGGTTTGTGGTTTTCCAATGCTCAGAGCTATCTGTTAGTATAAATCTACCGTGATATTTTCTTCTCTAAAATAATTATTTGTCATTACATCGTCTGACAAAATGTCAACTTAGACGGGTATAAGAAATAGGTACTATATCATACCCAAAATGAAGGTCACGCTACAAAATACCTACTTGAAGTAAAAATATTTTTTACTTTCATCCATCTGTCTCTCGCCTAGACGGTTATCTTGATGATAGACTACACTACTACTTTACTACTACCGTACTATACTAGACTATAGATGGTCTCCATACATTAGATAAGGGTACATTCATATACCGCTCAGAATCACTTGTTTATATAGATTAAATAACTTTTTTGGAACCTAAGTACTTCAATTTATAGTCTCGCAATCAAAACTTCTAATCAGTCACATTAATTTTATTCTGAATGAACGATATCATACGAAATTATGAAAACAAGCATCCAATTTGATTGGGCACAGATCACAATCGCATCGGCAACGCAGTCACGTCTCGCTTCCCCCAGGATCAGGTGGATACGGTGGTGAAAAGGTGGATGAGTGGATTACTGTAAGGTCATAAAAAGGATACAGTTATTCTTTGTTTCATTTTTCTTATTCGTACGTTTATTACGTGACAGACATCGTATTCTCAGAATTATAAATAGTGCAGTGTTATTGTTTGTTACAAACTATATCTGCCAAAATCTATACTGATACTAAAGATTTGAATACTAATATTAAAAAGTAAGAACAATAATATTACAATCTATACTAACATTGAAAAATTAAGAGAATGGAGTGTATGAGTTTGTATGTATGAAAGAAGTTAACTTTAGAAAAAAATATAATTAGGACCACGATCGGTGCTATTCGATCGAAACGTCGGGTAAATAAAAGGTTCGTTCCTTTAAATAATTCACGCGATTTAGTCCCGAAATATATTTAATTAGGAATGTATTATTCCAAATGAACATGACCTGTAAATTATGTACAAATAAGATTATGGCTAAATATTATGAATGCAAATCCGTGACAAATTAGCAAAATTCTAGAGAGCTTCCACGGTGTGTTCAGCGACAAAGACTGAAACGATGTACGGGTGCATTGCACTCTGAAAAAAGTACTATGTATTAAAAAATCTGCGACAGCATTTATGTCTATCTTCTAGGGATAATCCCTAGTAGGTAACCCTTTTTTTTCTATCAGTGGATATGATTTATTTGCAAAGCTTTTCTTTGAGATTTGGCATAAATCTATATCTTTTATAAATTTATTTACAACTAGCTTTACCCCGCGGCTCTGCCCGCGTGGATGTCGGTTATCAAGATAAAAACTATCCTATGTCCTTCCCCGGGACTCAAGCCATCTCCATTCCAAATTTTATCTAAATCGGTTTAGCTGTTTGAGCGTGAAAGCGTAACAGACAGACAGACAGAGTTACTTTCACATTTATAATATTAGTATGGATTCTAAGCATTTTATTCAGAACAAAAATGTGCCATTTACACGTAATTATTTCAATCTTCAGAGCAAACTTAAAATGTAAAAAAAAATGACTTTGTAACTAATTGTTCAATCCCTAATTCAAAAGATGCTCAGTATTATATCGTAGATTTAAAGATATCAACTATCTCTTGCAATTACTAAGTAATCAACTCCTTTCAATGCAAAAAATCCCAATTTACATACACTTTTACGTTTAATATACATAATTTAATTTCCATTTAATTTCTTAATATCATCTACAACTCCATCAACGCTATCTGATTCCAAACTAAGCAGAGCTTGTACTATGGAAACCAGACAATCGATAAACATACTTATATATTTCAAAATATATACCTATTATAGATAAATAACACCTATACACAGAATAAATCATCGTGCACATCATACAAAGTATTATCCTGGGTGGGGATCAAACCCACGACCTCTTGCGTAGCAGTCGGATACACTCCCACTGCGCCACAGACGTAGTCGGCGGTCACCAAGGTGATCTTCATTTACCCTCACTGTTTCATTTAAATTCATCTCAGCACGCTGTATAACTTTATACGCCGATAAATGTAAAGTTAAGGTGCTACTTAAAGCGGAAAGCAAGAAAAGTTTTTTTTGATTCCCGAACGGTATTTCTAATCCATAATAGATTTTTCCGACGAAGTTACTAAAAATATTGAGGAATTAATGAACAGATTGCACATATAAGTAACGCATATTTATAGGTATCTAGCGCCGAGATTATTGTATTTATCGAGCTCATCTCTGTGAAGTTTTTAGCCAGCTTTCATATAAGAAAAATCTCTATTACTATCGTTATAAAATTCGTCATGTGACCCTCAGGTATACCATTGCCTACACAACGCTTTCACTTGCACCTCGACTTAACATTTTGTTAGCTTTTCTGATGAACACAGCATTTCTAAATAAGATGGATGAATAAATTGAATTCACTGTGCATTTAAAAAGTATTTAACGCCTCTTTGGTTATTTATGATTGAAACCTTTATTTCATAGTGATATTTTCAAGAATTTTAGAAACAGAGGACTATAAAAGTACCAAAAAGTTATTTCCACACAGACACACTTTGAACTTACTCCCGGGATTTAATCTATCAAATAAACTGTGGATTTAAATAACTAAAACTACTTATTTTAATAGACAAATAACAGCAAAGGAACCCATGCCTTGTTTATTCGACAAGGTAGATGGGTCTCAGTGGATTACAGTGGAATAGACAGATTGTTGGCCCTATGCCGCGCCAGTGCTAATATTATAACTTTTATGATATACCTAGCTATACTTAACAGTTATGATTAAAACAACATTATATTTATAAAGTTCTTTACGAACATTATATTTGCTTCAAGAGGGAGGCTTTCTGTGGTTATAAGTCGTACTAAGGCGAGTCTATATCTAATATAATAATAAATCTAATCAATGTGATATCGTTGATAGCCATGCTAGCACTCTACCTATATTATTGCTGGCGTGGCTACTTCAACGATATCACATTCACAGTTGTATCATTAGATAGTAATGCAACTGTGTTCATATGTACGGAACCCCTTATTTAAGAACTAGGTATCGAGAACTATCACTGTTTAGGAAAGATAAAAACGAATAAATACAAATAAAAAATAGTTAATATTTTAAGATTTCAATGTGCAATGGGCGGCATTATCTTAACCACCCTTTGCATAGATAGAAATAAAAATACAAGAAATAGATAGGGGTAGTGTACACGGTGAGGAATATGTGCATAGATATTAATTTAACGTGTTTAAGGAAATATACACCAAGTTATTAAGAAAGAATATAATAAATAGGTTTTAAAGTTTGATTAGACAGATAGTGATCCTTTAACATCCCTTTAAAAGATGCCAACGATTGAGTACGTCTTATAGGCAAAGGCAGTGCATTCCAAACTATTGCCGGACTGTAGAGGATTGAGGAGAAAATTTCGAGACAGAAATGCACTAAGTTAAGACAAGATTATGTATAATTATGTTTTTAACCGCCGTTAAAAAGGTCGTTCTCTGTTTGACCCATATGTATGTAAGTATATTGTACATACATACTCGAAAACTAGTGATCGGATTTAGATGGGGTTTTCACTATTCGTCTGCATATTTTTCTAGGTAAGTTTTGATGTATATATAAAACGTTACCCTAGCTTATAAAAAAACAGAGATACAGACTAAACCTAAGAGTGAGTCAGCGAAATTTGCATTTGTTGATGTGCTTGATTTTTTTTCTTGCCGTACATGGAGACAGTTCATTTAAAAAATATATATATATAATTTATATTTTTTTAACTAGAGATCCCTACAAAAATTACAAGAATGTGACCCAATAATTAAAAAATTGCCTATAAAAGTTATTATTTGACGTGCGCTGCCGTTTAATTATTGGTTTGAAAATTAGGTTACTACAGATAAATATCCATTTGTTACCGACAGACTTTGGGAAAGTGTGTGATGTTACAACATATAAATGCGAAGACATAGGACAATTTTTATCACGATAACCGACATCAACATGGGCGTAGCCGCAGGCAAAAGCTAGTATACAAAAATAACGAGACGCTGGAAAGTTTTCTAGTAAGTATTATATTGTTAAAAAAAGTTCTCGAGAACAGCCATTGATCTTTAATGAAGAGCAGACTTCTTTAAAATAAAATCGCAGAGTACACAGTGAGAACAAAACAGGGACGTCAAGAAGCTTTAAAATTAAAAGCCTTGGAGCGGACATGATATACATATTTTTTTAACTTTTCAGTGATATTTTTTTATTTGTTCGAATATAAAGTCTTATTCAGGTTTCATTGTTTGCAGTCGATGGATTATGGCTTCTAATAATAAGGGAATAATAATAATACTTTATTTGCTTAAAACACGGTTACAAAAAGATGTTTAATTAAAATTGGTAGTAGGTACATGTCTTAAAAGGATAGCACTATAATTAATTTAAGACTATTAATAAAATTGATGAGCAGACATTTTTTTTTTTTATAGGCGTCTCCCGCAGTAGGACGCAAGCCCTGTGTCACGGGGGACTTTACAAACATACAAGTCACGGACAAAAAGTACACCCAGACCCGGAACAACAGTTTGTGGATCACACAAAGTAGTGTCCCGTGTGGGAATTGAACGACCTCTTGCGTAGCAGTCGGACACACTCCCACCGCGCCACAGAGGCATTCAAGTTTTGGATATAAAGTAAAAAATACAAATCAAATATAATGAATCAACTTGCCTACTTATTAACATTATTTAGATATCAATATTGTTCTTCTTCAACTAAAAATGTGTTTTAAATACATGTCATGTATCAAATAGATATTTTTTGGGTTCAAATTTAGGGACTTTTAACTACTACTTTAAATAGTATCCTTTGACACGTGACAACAAATATTTAGAACACTGCTGCAAATTCGTGTTCAACTTCATATTATTCTATTTTATACAAATGTAAATCTTACTAAATTAGTTTACTAAAACCCGTAACTGGAAACATTTGTCTAAACATGTTGTCTCGACATGTTTATGACGTTAACTTTGTCACCCTCGCCGCGTAAATCATGGACAAAATAATTCGGTTACACTCGTACGCCTGGTAAAGGTAACGACCGTATGAATTTAGGTAAGACTGGAGTACAGTACCAGCGCTTAATATCCTAATTCAAATGAATACTCTATACAAATAAATAAAATTGATATTGTCTGTTTGTATTGTCAAATTAACAGTTTTTGTCCAAATGCATATGAAAATATGTACTATGCGTTTCAAATGAGAAGATAATCACGATCGCGACAACTTCACTCTGTATCTACTTGTCAAAATTGTACCGCTAGCAACGAAAGTAGGGTTAAGTACGTATGTGTATGTTAATGGAACAGGCGTAATATTTATTTTCTTTGAACTATGTACTTAACATTTTTCTTTATTATAATATTATTTATATTCTTTATTATTTAATAAATACCAAACAGAAGTAAGTAAATAGGCAAAATCTAGGAATATATAGTCAGACGTGTTTTTTTTTAACTTAAGCATATCTATATTACTAAATAGTAAAATAAAGTGCTTAAGTATAGTTCATAAGAGTGGGTAGCTACTTTTGTGTAATACTAATGACACCTTTTTACGAATCATTTGATTGCTTACCTTACAGTACTCCCAAATTAATAATGCACATGCAGATCTTCGCTAATTGTCGTATTCCCGGAAACACTCGAATCATGGAATCGTAAGAGCCCTAAACAAGGCATTTGCATTTTGCACCTTGTTTAAAAGAGATAGGAGTCAATATCATGTGTGCACAATCGAAAACAAATCGGGCGTTCGGCAGCTGTCGCCGGTCAGCGAAATGTCTGTCAGTCGTCTTTATATATTGGTAGTGACTGCACGTGTTCTCTATTTGTGGAAATATATAGAGCTGCTATTACACACCCTTCTTGGTAAATATAATTTCAACATTAATTAGCTTATTCAGATTTAAATAGTATATTTTGAAAAAAGGAAAATAAATAACATATTTCACGTTTTTTTAATATTAAAAAAATAAAATACCTACATTAAATACATATTAAGTACTAGAAAAACATTTAAAAAATGAGATTTATTTAAATTAAATAAATAGATAAACATGCATAAAAAATATATACCTAACTCTGCCCATGCCATTTTCTTTCAGACGAATTCTTCCAAAATGGATAAATTTAAACGTGGAAAACCGCTTAATTCACAAGCACGGCAAATGGTATTTAATGTGTACCTTTATTTCTTAAATGAAGCCAATGTTTTCAACAGAGACCATGATGGTTATTTTAAAAAAATTCAAGACCGTGTTACAAAAGCTACAGGAATTTCGCGACGAACTTTGAGTAATATCTTAAACGAAAAAAAACATAATCAATCAAAGAAATTTTCTACACCGAAAAAAGGAAGACCTAAAAGTAGATTTCGGCTGGTACTTGATGATTTCGACTACTGTGTTATTCGTAATATGATATACAATTTTCAATTGACGCTGAAAGAACTCCCAACTGTAAATAATTTAAGAATAAAGTTGATCGAAGCTATTAATTTCAAAGGCTGTGCCGAGACTTTAAGGTTGATCTTGAAAGACATGGGGTTTAGGTTTCTGAAAACTGATAATAACAGACAATTACTTATGGAAAAACATGATATACGCCTAAAAAGGATCAAATATCTCAGAGAAATACAACAGCTGAGGAGTTCTGGTAGAAACATAGTATTTATGGACGAGTCGTATGTGCACACATCACATACTAAGGGTAAAACTTGGCAAGATAGCAACAAAAAAGGTATCAAACAACCCATTTCCAAAGGAGAGCGAATAATTATTGTACACGCAGGCAATGAAAAAGGCTTCGTCCCAGGGGCTCTAATGTTACATAAATGTGTCGACTCAGAAGGTGACTATCATAAAGAAATAAACGCGGAACGTTATCAAACTTGGCTACGCAATCAATTGATTCCCAACTTGCCTCCTAATAGTGTGTTGGTAATAGACAACGCCCCATATCATAATAAGCTGTCTGTGAAACCACCAAACTCAAACACATCTAAACCACAAATGACAGCTTGGTTACAACAACACAACATTCCGCATGACCCAAAGAAACTGAAACCCGATTTGTATAAAATTATACAAAGATACAAAGAAAATTACACAGAATTTGCCATTGACCGTATAATGGAGGAACATGGGCATAAAATTATACGATTGCCACCATATCATCCCGATTTTAACCCTATTGAAAATATTTGGTCCCAAATAAAGCAACACGTGGCCAAGAGAAATATTGCAATGACTGTGACGTCAGTTAAAGATGCTATATTAGAAAAAATCAATAAAATAGGACCAGAAGAATGGAAAAAAGTTTCTGATCATGCGGTTCAATGCGAAGATGAATATAGAAAATTTGAGCCAAGAATCGATAGTTATTCCGATAAACTGATTATTTACACAGGTGATAGCAGTGAGGAAAGTGTAAATGAACAAGAGCATAATGAAACTTCTGATGAATCTGCGATGTCGGGAATAGAGGTCTTCCTCGATTCTGATTAATTTTTTTATAATTGTATTATTTTTCTGGAATGATTAGTGCTGTAAACAAATTTGAACTGAGATTTTGATTATATTTTATGTAAACCTCTATTTGAAAACGTTTTTTTCTCCTTCTAATAAAACCTTATGTTATTTAAACCTTTTCCTCCATAATTACACCAACTTCGGTAAGACACTTGAAAACTAATCACTCCAACAATGATTGTAGCGTTTTCGCTATTTACTTACATGGAATTATCGAATCAAATTTCGTTACAGGTAAATCAAATCTGTTTTAGCACAAAACACATAATATATAAAATTAGGCATAGAGAAATTGCTCTTAACCACTCTATATAAATATCGTCTTTCGACGCTCGGGTAATACGACCGTTGCCGAACAATGACGAAGATTTCCGAAGATTTCTATGCGCATTATTACTTTTGGAGTACTGTACGTTATACAATGAAAAAATGTCATCATGACAGTTATCAACTCATTTGAATTTATAGTACGGTACATATAACAAAAACACAATTTTTATTTTTTTGTCCGCCTTTCGGTCTATTTGTCTGTCTATTTGTTCCGGCTAATCTCGCAATCAGCTGGATGGATGTTAACAGAACTCTCACTGTCATACAGCTGAGGATGTAAGTAGTAATTTAGGCTACTTTTTATCATAACTAACATATACATATAGGGAGAGAGCAGCACTGCAACTTTACGCGGACGAAGTCGCGGGCACAGCTAGTTTTGTTATAAGTCCAGAAAACGGTTATAACATTTTATAGGATGTATGGGGCTCAATCGAGTAGGTATTTTAAGATTTTCATTACTTTTCTCTGCCGTGGCCGATAATGGACTCGATGGTGTTGTACAACAGTGTGATCTCGAATCTCTGCGGAAAAATGCAAAAACAAGCTATTTCGTATTGCCATAGTCATGGCGGGCGTAATCTAACATATGTACGAACGAATATTCTACTTTATTTTGACCTGCGCTCCTTCGCACTGTGAAGAAATGGTTGTGTGTGGAAGAACGAGGCCGGCGATCGTGTCGCTGTGTACGTAGCGCTAAATAAATAATTCTCTCAATGTAATGCCCCCTTAAGGCTTTTCAAAGTCTAACATATTATTATTTCACGGAGGAAATAATAGACTGGGTACTGATAATTAGCTGGTTCATCATGCCTTCGAGCATGATGCAGATGAGATGAGGCATTTCTTAGTTCGATACAATTGTGCCCTTTCTATCCCAAGTACCACATGAATGTAAAACCATGAACCATGGACTAGTACGTGTTAAAATACTATCAATAGCACAAATGGATTTTTCCTACATTTCATTTTTATTTTTTTTATAAAATTACAAGTAAAGTAAAATAATAAACGATAATATAAGTAACGTAATATAATAAACCATAATATCCTAATATCTGGCGTCAAAACATTTTCTATTCCGTAATAAACTCACTTTAGCTTACTTGTAGCGAATATGACGCTATATTCATATAACTGGCTATATGTGTACGTTATACATACGTAAGCGTATATAATCGAGTAAACTTTGTAATAAGGTTTTAAATATGCAATGACTTGAAATACCACCGTTGACAATTTCATCCAAGCAATCACACTAATATTATAAGTGTGACAGTTTGGTTTCATAGTTGGCGTTTGTTACTCCAAGACGCCGTGTATGACGCAAGAATGAAATTTGGCACAGAGCTACTGGGGCTACTTCTTCTCACGGAATAGGTACGGTTTTCGTGAAATAGGTCTATTTTTCAAAATTTCTACAACTACTACAACATTAACACATATGCCAGTAGGTACAGTTTCATAAAAGACTGGAAGTTTGTGACGTATAGTCAGTTAAGACTCATAGTATGGAATACTTTTTTCTGCTCGTCTCAGCCTATCCGACTGAACATCAACAACAATTTATCAGTAACCAACCAGCTATATCTACATTAAAACATTAGGTTATAAGCCTATCTATCATAGGTCGTTCGAGTTAATCACCTGAACACACCAGTACCATTTTTCAATCATCAGACGACAATCCCTAAGTCCAATTTAATAACTCTGTGTAAAAATATCCGAAATACATCGAGAAAAAATACATAGAACCATACCCTTTGAAAACCGATAGGTGCGTATTACAAGTACTGGTTAAAATTGAGGCCAAAGTGCTGTACTTATTGTAAGCAACCTGCAGGGTCAACAAAAATAAAAATAAAACACATTTATAAACAATGCACGATCATACATCACAAGTACAATCAGCAACACAATTTCGTTCCACACAATTAATTGTTACGCAACACAACCCATTGGTTGGGTGTAAGTGGAACGAAATGAAAGGATTAACGAGATCCGTGCTGATCCCTCATTCGACGATCTGATGCTGTTTAAGCCTCAAATTTTTTCTCCTTAGTAACGTGTGGTGTAGTTCTGTGTGGCATAGTGGGAAAAAATATTATTTTGTCATACTAGGGTTGGTTTATGTCAGAAATTCGACCGTAGAACCACTAAAAGTGTGGCTCTCTAGTCAAAAAGTATAGGTAAATCTTTTTGATGATATTTTTTTGTTATTTGTGTTTGACTTATTGGGAATATTTTATTTTAATTTCAAAATATGTGAGGTCAACGGAAATCCATTGACGATCTCCTTTCTCCGAGAAATATATTTTGGAACAGATATAATTACGTAGAAATATCTTTTTCCATTTATTCGCTTTAAAAAAAATCTCTTTAAAAGGTAAATTAGGTAGGTACCGATGTCAAATGTCAAGAACCTCATTAAAAAGTGATCTGAAAATTTCCCTGCACGTATTGATATACATACATGAGAAAAAACAAAAACATTACTTGTATGAGAACCAAAGCTATATTAGAAACATAGGTAGAAACTGTTATCAAAATTAAGAATGAAAATATGCCTTAAGAGCCATATCGCAGAATCTTATTGCAACTTTAGGTAGGGCAACACAGCCATACGCACTCGAGAACATAGCGCGACTATTAATATTGATGCTTGCCACAGAGTATTTTGTTGTTAATAATATATACAACATAAAAACCAGGCAAGATCATGACGGACCATGCTCAGTGTTCCGCAGCCTCGAACAATTGCATCAGCAGAAAAGCGTATGTTCATGGCACTTACACCCTTTTGTTGAGAAACGTCGTTTTTTGGCAATAACTCAATGACAGTATATTCGATCTTATTCAAAATATTTTTACTTGAAAGTATTTATTAAGCGCTATCTTAGTGATTTTTTCCATATTTTTTGGTCTCACGGTTCAAAAGTTAAGGGGGACACCATTTATGCAACTTTTGGAGCGATTATTTTCAAAAATATTCATAATATCAAAAACGTCTCTTATAAACCTAATTTTTTTTTTTAAAAGACCTGTCGAATGATGTGCAACTCGTGAATTTTATTCAGCTTCTGTTACATGTATGTAAAAAAGTTTATTTTTATTATGTAGCTATCAAACTAAGTAGCGGCTACTACAAGACACCTTTTTACTAAATTTCATCAAGATTCACTGAGTAGTCTTTGAGTAAAATGCCTATGACATACGGACGGACAGACAGACAGACAGACAGACGGATATGACGCAACTATAAGGGTTCGGTTTTTGCCATTTTGTCTACGGAACCCTAAAAAGTACCTACATTCTATGCTTGCATAATAATTATGGTGATTAGTTTTGTATGTATATAAACGGGCAATTTTTTTTGGCAATTTGTGGCGGCACTATTGGCAACTAATTGCTCGGCCAATAATGGCAATATGTCTGCAATCGTATAGCGCACGGCTCAGTCTCCTAAACAGGCTACACAACCCGGTAACAATAAAATAGAGAGCGACTGAAACAACAACAAAATTGTCCGGGCAATATTGCGGAAAATCGATCACTCAGCGATCGTCTGGCATCCATCATATAATTATTGGAGAGTACTGCCATGTTGCCGGCCACAGCACTGCCGCCACAAATTGCCCGTTTAGACGCCCCATTAGAGATCTAGCAAATATTGCTGCTATTTACAAAAACACAATACCATCTACAATTTCAATTCATTAATTTAATATGATTAACCTAAATTCCATTTGCCGCAATACAAAGGTTGAATATGTGATTACTTTGTATCTGTGTAGTACTTTCAATCAGTATAATTAAAATACAGAATTTTCTACATATGACAGGCTCGATTCCCGGCTTAGAAAATCTATAAATGCAGTTCTTTTGATTAATGAAAATAAAAGAATGATTCCCTTGAGTAAAATTTCCTGCTTTTCGATTCTGACCTCTACTGTCAGCAACTCATGTGGTTAAAAGAAGCCATTGAGAAAAACCGGCCGGAGCTAGTGAACAGGAAGGGCGTGGTGTTCCATCATTAACTATAGTCACTCAGCCAAAATTGAGAGAGCTTGGCTGGGACGTGTTGATGCATCCTCCGTATAGCCCTGATCTTGCTAAATCAGATTTCCACCTGTAGAGTATTAGGACTAGAGAGACTATTGACGACATTGCTAATGTCAGGTGAAATTCATTGGGCAAATGTGTTGCGTCCCTATCATCAAGCGCATTCCAAGAGGTGCCTCTTGGAATGCGCTTGATGATAGGGATGGAATGTTTAAATTTGGCAAGTCGTTTCCAAAAAGGCTCAGAGTGTGAGGATGATGTTGGCTGGGGTGGTGGATTTGCAGGACGGTTAGTGGGAAGCTGGGAGGGCGGTGGACTTCGATCGATGTCCCTGTGAATCCTACTTACATGAACCCTGAGCCCTCTTTGTCCTCTGATAAAGTTATTCGATGATTCAGTTCCGATTGGGGGCGTCGCTCTAGTATTACTATTTTGCATAGTAGAAAAATATTATCCTTATATCTACAAAAAATGAAAAAACATTCAAAAATAACAACTATGTATACAAACAATAAGGCAAACAAGGTGACAGCCGGTGGCACTTGACGTATACGTAACGTATTACAAAAGATGCTATTGGCGGTTGCCACGGCCGGCTTCAGACGGTGCTGTGGAGCTTTTCTATTTGCTGATATCGGCGCGACGTCTGGGTTATGGCGGCCTAATTGTTTTTCTTTGTATGAAAAATACGAAAATAGTTTTGCCCTGACCTTATATATATATATGTGTGTTTTTAGCTATTCCTTTGGGTTTTCCCATTTTTTTAAACCTTCCCTCAATGAAGCCGAACAAAATAAAAAAGAACTATTCAAATCGGTAAAGTCGTTCTTTATTTATGCTGTTAGCTGTGATCAAGGGAAATACGGATTCATCTGTATCTATAAAATATTATTTACTAGCTTTAGCCCGCGGGTCCACCCTCGCGGATGTCGGTTAACGCAATAAAAACTGTTTATCCTAGGTCATTCCCCGGGACTCAAACTATCTCTGTACCAAATTTCATCTATATCGGTTTAGCGGCTTAAGCTTGAACGCGTAACAAACCAACTTACATTCGTATTTAAAATATTAGTTGGTATAGTTTGGATATATAAAAAAGGAATCCTTATTTCGCTTGGTCACGAGATAACTAGAAAACGACTTAACCGATTTCATTCATGTTTTTAATTTAGTTTTCTAATACTCTATAGAAGGTTCTTACGTAAAAATAATATAAAATAACGAAAAAAAAACGGGACTGTACGAAGTTCGCCGGGACAGCTAGTTTTCATTAATTTATTTCATAAACAATTTTCACTATGTTTTTATTTTTATTTGTTAAAACAAGACAATAAATATGATTTTTTTATTAAGAAATTTACATACTTAACATAATTATAATACATCTAACCAATTAAACAAGATATTTACAGAATTAAAATAAAATAAAAAAGGAGGACAGAACCGTTTAGGCGTCAAAGAATTCCTCCCCATCGATGACAACAGGTAACGTTCCCAGGTTCGTTCGTTTTTATTTAGGTATATAGATTTTTCGAAATATATATAGATATAGAAATTTTTGAAAATATTTTTAATATATGCCTCAATAGCACTGTGTAAACTTAAGCTTGAGTGTAATTATTTTTTATATTTACTAATCTGTTTAAAAAGTATCCGGCTATCATTTAAAAAACGTGCTTACAAAATATCGCGGTAATTTTAAAACTAAAAGTAAGTACTATGCGTTTCAAATGAGAAGATAATCGCGATCGCGACAACTTCACTCTGAACTTGTCAAAATTGTAGCACTAGCAACAAAAACTCCCAAGTCGGGCAAAGTACGTATGTATACGTACAGACGTGATATTTTTTTAATTAAAACATTTCTATAATAATAAATACAGTGCCTATCTATACCTAGTTCATTAGAGTAGGTCGGTACTTCTGTGTAATACATAAGACACCTTTTTACGAATCATATTATTGCTGACCTTACGTCATACAATGAAGTTGCAGTCGTAATGCTAATCAAAATGCCATCATGATATCGGACTTAATGCTAAAAGCATTCTCTGCCTTAGGATGAAATAAAAATGGTATGTGTAGGTGCAGTAAACTAATTGGAAATTAATAACTTCATATTATTCTTACATAACACACAAATAAAAATAGCTTGTAGATAGAATATAACTTTGTACATAAAAAGGTAAATCAATATAAACCGCATCATTTATAATATAAACAACAATCAAGATTATGCAGTTGTAGCATTGCGCTCGGAGAATTCCTAGAAATCGATGCGATATAATAGAAAGGAGCGAGACATATTTTTTCTAGAAAATGTGACACATATCCTACTTCATCGCAGGAGTGAGTTTGTTGCATCGCAATTTAAAGAAGTTCGGATTGGTATTAATTATGTTTTTGGATTAAAATCAATGAAATATTATATATATATATATAAATCAGAAACGAAAAAGTTTATATATCACAGCTTATTTTATCGTTAATTTTGTATATCATTACGCATTATTAAATTAAAAAAACGTCGTAAACTGGAGTCATTTTTCGCAAAAAATTACGGAACTCTTTGCTTTTTAACAATTTTATGTGATTCTTTTTTTAGATTCAAAAACATAATGTGTCAACAAATTTAATTTATCTGATAATTTGATAACTTTTTACAGTTCATTTATAAAGTATAAATGAAAAATTTAGGCGTTTGAAAATGGCACTATGAGCACTTTTCCTTAAAACGAGGTTTGGGAAACTGATCACTACAAAAGACACAAAGCAATATTTGAGCATGTGGTACATTAACTGTCAATACGAAAGATTAATCTATTTTGAACAGGTATTTATTAGTGCAAAAGTCTTTCACAGCACGGTAAATTAAGAGCTTAAAAAATCAGATTACTTGCAAATAGCGGTAATAAATAATAAAACCGCGTTTCCATAAAACTAATGGGATTTAGTGGTGCAGTGCAGTCTTATTATGCCTAATAAGGCTGTTAGGCATAATAAGACTGCACTGCACCACTAAATCCCATTAGTATTATATATACTTAGCAACCTTTTTGTAAATAAAACAGCATCTTCCCGAATAGTGATGTTATTTTCTTGTGAAGATTGCGGGGTGTCTATTATGCGACAGTTGTTTTTTACATAATAAATTGCTTTCAAGCTTTATGTAATGCAAAATTTGTATAGGGTACAATGTTTCGTTCGCGTGAATGGCTATTCGACGGTATCATATCCGATATCGGCTATATAATATCTTTTTTTATTATATATTATGTTGGCTGTAAGTAATTTCGGTTAAAAAGTAATACTTAATATATATATATATATATATATATGTACCTTACTATTTTAGCCTAGAAAATAATTCAAATGGTTGTTATAGTAATTTTTATAGGCATTTCTTGCCAATTACTTTAATAATACAATAATTGCATGGTTGTTTGCATCACATTCCCCGAAGATTTAACTGCGGTAAGCGGTTTCGATGTTTTTAATAAAGTACTATTTTATTTTTAGGGTTCTGTACCTCTAAAAGCCCCCCTATATGATCAGTTTCGTTGTTCTGTCTGTCGAGACCCTTTTCTCAGGAACGCGTGGAAAGATCAAGTTTAAATTTAAATACGCAGGACTGCAATTCCTTAGCACTGTGAAAAAAAAATTGCTTTTGTTCTCATCAAGATCTTCGACAGAGGAAGATAAGTGTTGTTGTATCTGTTGATAGTACGATATATGTAGCTTTTGAAGTGACTGAAATATGACCGACGGCTCCATATCCACTTTGTGCAAGGCGATCACCGCAATCCTATCCTGTAATTTGATAATGAACACGAAGAAATATGTGAAGTGCCGCAAAATTGAAAGAACTTTTAAAAATAATAAACGCGTTCCAAATTCAAAGTAATTAAAAAGTTGGAAAAAATAAAAGTTTTTATGTAATAGCATTTATGGCCATAAAGAATACAATTCAACAAAAAAATAGTATTATTTCGGCGATGTTTATATAATAAAGTTTTATTTATCAATATCAATGTCCGGGGCACGTATAGCCGAAAGCGTTATAAGCTGGCTAAGAATACCTACCTTTAAACTTACTTAAATTTAATTAATTTGCCTTTGTACTATCTTCGTGCATGCCTCTGTTAGGTATAAAGTTAACTAGAATGGTATTTATCTGTCAGTAACGGGTTTCACCTTGTTATAAAATTATACCTACCAACTGTTTTGCAAATATCTCTATTGTTTCTTGTTAAAGGATATCCATATTTCTAAAAATGTTAGGTTGGTTTGTGTACTATTCAAAAACTGAAAAAGTTAAGCTCCGATAAAGCTCAAATTTTGAAACGACATACAACCCGCTTTAAGAGCTAACAAAAAGCTCTATATACAAAAAATACTTTTAAAAAGCATTCAAATTGAACAAACTGTCTGAAGGATATCTCTAAAACTAATGCTCACTGGGGAGCTACTGAATGAGACAGCTAGGAAAAATGTCGAGCCCACACTATTGTAAATTTTCTCATAACAAAGTATATATTATTCAAAAACTCAACCATGTTTAACTCAAACCATTCTGTTGGTAATACAGCCATGGGCTGTAATAATGCCAACTTCATGATAATAAAAAAGTATATGATGAATAAGTATATTGTCTTTAGTGTATAACCAAAAATTTTTTCACTTAACAAAAAGATGCTCCATTATTATATTACTTAGGAGTATGTTCACGTACGTACATTTTAGCTTTGAGGCCATATAACGACACATAAAATAACAATACATAAAGCAATATTACCTCGTAAAAGCCTTAGAAGCTAACACAAACTGCTGTCTATGGCCTGACAAGTGGGTGAAAACAAGTTGTTCTTCTGGCAGTAGTTTTTTAAATACTTGAACAACAAACAAGTAAGCATATATTTCAAGTAGGCTGGATATTTTTTTTACTAGCAAGTTAATCGCGCCTCAGTTTTCATCGTTATTATTTTAGTTATTTTTTATCCAATTGCACCAGTAATATTTTTCAAAGGTGTGCCTATTATATTGATTTATTTGGTAGACTCTATAGCCCAAACATACACATTTCATATGTGCGGTGTCTTTGCATTCTTCACAGCTGTAGCAATGTCATCTATCTCTAATTTATAAAAATTTCGTGTCACGGTATCTGTGGTACGTCCGCCGAAACGACTCGACCGATTGTAATGTTTTTTTTTTTGTATATTTGGTAGGTATGAGAATAGGACATGAAGTTTTTTTTAAATCGCAATTTTAGTGTTTTTGTATGAATTGTAAATATTAAATAATAGAAAATTGACGCAGACGTTGTTGCGAGATTTTTTGTTCAATTTAATTATAAGTAGTTAGATTTTTAGTTTTGTTATAGTTTAGCCTGTTATGATATTGATATATGATAAAAATAATATAGGTATATTATTTTTAACTGATAAATATTAAGATTATCGAATTCCTGTTAACGAAAATGCGGCCTTTTTTAACATATTTATTACCGGATAACACAGTTCGTAGCTTTTGTCGAAAATTTGGCGTACGCGTAATGAGTAACAGACTAGATACATACAGAAGTTCGGCTCACAGCTCATCAGAAAATCCATGCATACTTACGGAACCCCTCAACGTGCGCTATCTCGGTTGACGATTCGACCAAGTTCGACCGATATCTGTGTATGTGCGCGTATATTTGTGCGTGAGCCTGTTTTTGCTCGCTTTAGGCACTTGTCCCACCGACGGCGAGAAAGCGAGCAGCTATCAACTATTTTATCGCTCAAAAAATGTATATACATGTAGATCCTGTGTAAACAAAAAAGATACGGTTATTAATAGTTGATCGCTGATCGTTCACACAGCTAGCGAGTACTCGCGCTATACTGCATCTCTTTTGTATACTCGGTTGGGTAGATCCCATCCGAGTATATAATATACATATTATACATTGTATTTCAAGAGTAAACATTGTACAATATTACCAAAAAAAAGACCAATCTTTGTTAATCAAACTTGTCAATTCCAGTATCTGTTATAATTTCTTCTTCTTTAAATGAATTAATTATGACATCACAAGTAACATCAGCGGATACATTATTTTCTGTTATTTACAAGTTCATAACGATTTATACTAAAAATAAACAACTGTTTTAATTGCTCATGTACATCAAACACCTCATCACAAGACCGTAAACCTACAACCCAGCTAGAGACACATCTATTTAATATTTCAACTGGTTTTCAAAGTAATAAATTGGTTAGTTTTAGCGGGTGGTCCCACCACAATATGCGATGTTGTTTAATGTTGGAACTTCTTTTACCAGGCCACTCAGAAAGTTTTGCGAAAAAAAGTTTTAATGTATAAGACACTGGCCACATGTAATTAATCGAAAAATTCAGTTTATTAAAAGTAAAAATATCATTGTTCGAATTTCTTCCACATTTCTAGCCAAATTAAATTATAGTCTCATTTAAAAATGGATCTGCATCGACAATATTTTCATGTGATGTTTTTCTACGATTTTAAATGTAGCCGAAAACCTAATCCGCCTTATTACAAAGAGAAGACTAAATCAAGGTTTAGGCCAAGACTTTCAAGTCCAGGATTTAGTACTGTACTATTGGTCTTATTACAAAGCTTAGATAATCCGTGGACCAGCTGATACCAAAGGATCTTGCAATCAGCCACAGATTATAATCAATTTAGTTCATTCATTTTTCTTATCATTCAAAAATAACGTTCCGTTTTAAGCCAATATAATTTGAAAGTATAGTTTTCATTGAGAAAAAAATATTTAGACGTTCTATTAGCTAAATTATTCGCCAGGCTACGTAATTTTCAAAATATAAACCTGACATAAAAGTCCTCGGCCTGCAATTTACGAATAATAAAATAGATTCTGTCAGGATCGGAACGTTACATATATAGCTGTCAGTAGTACTAAAAATGTAAACAAATGATGATAACCTAAATTTTATTAACTCACGACATTATTATGGATGTTATAAGTTTAATCTGAGTAATTATAGCGCCCAAACACTTATAGGAACTTGGATGCGAGTTTTTATTACAAAGCTAGTTTCATTGGAACAGTTCTTAGCATGGTTGGATGAAAATTCGTTCAATAGTTTAAGGATACTTACTCAATAAGATAATGCATTTTTAATATACTTACTGTTTTCTTTGTTGCACTCGTTGTTCTGAATGCATTGGGGGAAAGTATGCCTAGATTCAACATAGGTACTGAAGCTTCGGCTGAAGCACAACAAACAATTGAAACAAATTTTATGAATATATTTATTATTTAATATCAGTGAGCTTGCTATGAAATGAAATTCTCAAATAACTACATAGAATCATTATTTATTAGATACCATTTATTCTTCCTAAGAACAGAGTACATTTTCATGAGAATCATAAATATTATTATCTAAACAGTTAGGTAGCACTTATTAGTTATTCCATTTGACAACAAAATGGATGTTAACAATTTCAATAATCTGTAACCAATCTGTACTCCCTGTTCAAACTATGTTTGAAAAGGAATATTGAGTTTATATCCCTATTTCTTTATACATAACTAGCTTTCCCGCACATCTTAGTCTGCATAAATTTTCCCTGTTTTTGCAACATTTCTCATTGCTGCTCCGTTCCTATTGGTTGTAGAGTGATATTATATAGACTTCCTTGACAAATGGGCTATCCAACAGTAATAAGTTCAAAAGAATTAGTCGTTCATGAGATTACCGCGTTCAAACAAACTCTTCAGCTTTATGATATTAGTATAGTTATTTATTTTACAATAAATTTTAAATTGTATGCATTTTTTGTTTATTATATAAACAGTGTTAGTTCATTTTCATGAGAATCTTAAATATCATTGTCTAAACTGTTAAGTAGTGCATAATAGTTATTACATCACAATTTCAATAACCTGTAACCAATCTGTACTCTCTGTCTATGTTTAAAGGAACATTGTAGCAAAGTATTAACTAGCTGAGCTCCTATAAACATAATATTCAGTTCTTGGTACCTACTTATAATCTAAGTTTAAATCTGTTTCTAGTGACTGGTATACCCATGGTTACACTTTATCAACTAAATTTTAAATTGATCAATGTTTATTTAGTTCCACTATATAGTTCACTAGTAAGTTTTGGGTAAGATGATGTTTCTATTACTTTGTTTTGTGCATTTTGAGTATATTCAACATTGGTTTTTGCCGCACTACTCCAGACCACCTATCAGACATTCCAAATGTGATTTTCCAACTTCAATCTAATAATGTGACATATAAGTGGAATGCATCAGTTTGTTTTACATAGAGCACCAGTTAATGATACTATTGTCGAACAAAAATAATCTGTGTGGACCTTCAACTTTCCACACTGCGTAGGTACACTTCACGTCGAGTCTGGTTGACCCAAACATTGCACAGACCACTTTAATTTAGGACATCTCTGAGTTCTGTATGTTAAATCTTCTCTCTCAATTCCAAGCTGTGATAAATGTTTTGCATGTATTTTTAAATCTTTTGTCACACATTGCATTTCACTCGATTTTTGCGTTTATTTTGTTGCCACACCATATTTAGTTAGTTAATTATTTAAATTCAACATTCGTCATTATTAATTGAAACTAAAATACGCAAAATTGTAAATGGTCTAACTTTTAAATTGTTAAGTTTTTGACATTTTAAGGTTATTACCATAGTTAAACTAGGGTGATTGAAAGACTAAGCTATGGACCAAAGATGATCATCGATTAAGCGATGAACCTCGTTTTGTAATAAAGATTTTCGTAGATCCATGGTTTAAACTAGGATTTTCGTCAAACCAGGTTTAGTCCAGCTTTTGGAATAAGGCGGAATGAGTCATTTGATCAACTTTTAAAGTAAGTGGCTTTTATGAATAAAGGACCTTCAAAAGCCATTTACCGTTGGCATACAGAGTTCAAGCCTGGTCGCCTTACTTTGGGAGATGAACAAAGGAGTGGACGACGGCTGTCACGGAAGAAAGTGTGCTGACAGAAAAAAAATAATTCAAGAAAACAGAGGATTTACATATGAAGAGATTCAGCATACATTGCAAATTGCACAACCTCACTGAAGCTCAGAAGCAGGCTCGTGTGAAGTGGTTCCTTGATATGATTCAAAATTTTGAAGCAGGCTCGTCTCGGTGCGTTTACGACATTGTGACAGGTTATGAAAAAAATATATATTACGGGTCTTAATCGCGTGAATAATTAAAGGTACCTTGAAAAAATACCTTGTTTACGGCCGAAACGTCGGGCAATAAACAATAAAACCTTCACGCGATTAAGACCCGTAATATATATAATTTCTTATGTGTAGGTACAAGTCGCGAAAGTTCATGAACATTTGCTGTGACAGGTGACGAATTATGGATTTATCAAAAAGATTCAGAAACAAAGCGTCAGTTGGGCTATTTCAATACGAACCAACGCCTAAGAAAGTGAAGCGATCGAGGCTGGGAAAATTTTGATTGCTAGTATCTTTACTTTGACGGGGTATCTGGTTGTAATTTCATTACGAGAGCAAAGCAGCAACAACGCCGAATCGCCGAATGATATACCACGAAATGCCTGCCAGAAGTTTTGTCTGCAATGAGCAACAAGCAAACGAACACCGGACTCGGTGGGGTATTGCTTCACCATGACAACGCGCCCACGCACTCAGCGCTCAAAACGAGGCACTTCCTGGACACCACACCGATCGATTTTTGGGTCACCCTCCTAACAGTCCTGATCTGGCACTGTGTGACTTCTTTTTATTACTTAAAATAATAAAATCAGCTGAAAGGGATACTTAACAGGTTTTTATGGCCGGAAGACGCGCTAGCAGCGTTCAAGAAAGCCGGAGAGGTGTCTGAGGCGGACTGGAAAAAATGTTTCAAAAATTGATTCAGACGCATGAAACTTAGGCAGGTAGAGAGTTCTTTGAAAAGATTTAATTGTAATATTTTATCCGTAGAAGTTAGTTTATTAGTTTCTTAAAACTTTTCGAGAGTCCCACATATGTTTACATCTTTATTTTTGTAAATCACAGTGCGGACGCGGCGCCTTCCATCGTATTTCTCATATGTATATATTTTGACATCGATAGATTTGTACGACGTATTCAACATTCGTTGCGTATATACGACTTGGTTAATCTGAGGATTATTTATAATTCCAAGGCAATATGAGTAATGACAACTCAAGTAGTACTATGTAAGCTCAATAAGTAGGTATTAAAATCTTAATTAAAATTCATTATTTATCACTTTGTCTACGTTATGAAAATTACTATTCTGTTTAGCAATTTCATAATTATGGTGACACTTACCATAATTATCAAGTTGCTCGTTGTAACCTTTCGAGGGTGCTGTACCCCTGCTAAACTATTGATGACGGAGCCGTGCGACAGAGACGGAGGTTCTCCTATTTCACACACACGTCACAAGTAACCTAACTAACCCACCGTTCGGGACTTCTCTCAAATTTCTTGCTTAAAAAGTATCTAGTTATGAACGTCAGCTTAAAAAATGGAACAATAGTAAAACACGTTTTTTTATTACCTACCCTGTCCATTAGGTGACGGAAAACGCCCTGGTCAATTTAATTACTTCAATAGTTGTTTACGAAATTTCCCACTTGGATTGCGCATTTTTTAAACTGCCTGCATGTTAACCCTATTAATTTCACACCTTTCGACCAGCCTTTTATGAGCATTATAAGAAAAAAAAGGTGAATTTTAAAGCTACAACTTTTTTTATAGGATATGATTTATTTTCTCGTTAAGAAGTTAGATAACATAGACTATTAAATTTGTTACGACAAGACAAGCATTGCAACAGCTTGAGAGTTATATAAAGCTATTAATGCAGAATATCTTAGAAACTATTTAATGTTATCAACTCTTCTATAAAGCTATATAAAATTAGTTGCTATTTAAAGTCAATTCTTGAGAAAATTAGATATATTTCGGGACTTAATTGCGGGAATTATTGAATGGTACAAACCATTTATTTGCCCGACGTATCGATCGAATTGCACCGATCGTGGTCACGGGTCCACTCATCCTATATATACCTTTTAATAATTCACGCGATTAAGTTCCGAAATATATCTATTGTATAAAAATCGCGAAAGATTAAAAACAACTTTTGAGAAAATGTTTAAAAATAGTATATTTTAAGCAGAAGTTTAATAACAATTACATTAGGGCTGATATTCATTTAAATGCTTAAACCTTTTAAAAATACACAGGCAACATTTGCAATGGTTAAGATAGGCAGATACGCGGGTGAAGTACTAGTAATGGCAAGTACCTACATACGACGGGACGACTGAATGTCAAATGTATACAAAGACTAGCTGACCCGCGCAACTTCCTCTGCGTAAATTTTCCCCATTTTTGCAACATTTTTCCTTGCTGCTCCGCTCCTATTATCTGTAGCGTGATGTTATAAAACCTATAACCTTCTTCGATAAATGGGTTATCTAAAAGTAAAATAATTTTTCAATTAGGATCCGTAGTTCCTGAGATTATCGCGGTCAAACAGACGAACAAACTCTGCAGCTTTAAAATATTATAGTATAGTTATAAATGTTAGGGGTGGGCAACCCTTATAACTTAGGGTCATTAAAAATAAATAGTAGCCGTTTCTTAGACCTACTGAATAAGCATATAAAATTGCATAAAAATCGGGCAAGCCGTTTCGGAGGAGTATGATAACTAACATTGTGACACGAGAAATTTATAAATAAGACTAGCTGACCCGCGCAACTTCGTCTGCGTAAATTTTCCCTTTTTTCTTCCTTTTTTTTTTACAAAAAATTTTATTGCTGCTCCGCTCCTATTGGTCGTAGCGTGATGTTATAACCTATATAAATGGGCTATCCAACAATAAAATATTTTTTCAATGCGGCTCAGTAGTTCCTGAGATTATCGCGTTCAAACAAACAAACAAACTCTTAGGGGTATGAAAAATAGATGCTGTCCAATTCTCAGACTTACCCAATATGCACACAAAATTTCATGAAAATCGGTCGAGCCGTTTCGGAGGAGTTTAACAACAAACACCGCGAAACGGGAATTTTATACAATAGATATATAAATACACAACATTTATACATACATTTTAAACATAGTTTAACAAACCTACATACAAATTTACATTATAAACATGAGCGAGTTAATTAGCACTTAGAACACGCATTTTGAATAGTAAATTAGTTTGATGTCGCTAATGAGGATGCCTTACTGAGCTTTGTTAGGTTGAAGCGGCGGTAGGCATCGAACTCGCAATCGTGAGGTCGCGGTTTCGAATCCTACCCATTATACTACCAACGACGTGAACCCACTGCTAACACAAGCCATTGAGCTTAGCTGGAGGGGACAGGATTGCTAGTAATGTGAGACCACAATTCCACATTGCTCGTGTCACAATGTTAGTTATCATCACTCCTCAGAAACGGCTTGGCCGATTTTTATAAAATTCATACCCTTATGTGATAAGGGTGGTCCACCCCTAGCATCTATAATATTATAAAGCTTAAGAGTTTGTTTGAACGCAATAATCTCAGGAACTACAGGTCCGAATTAAAAAAAATATTTTACTGTTAGATAGCTCACTTATCGATGAAGGTTATAGGCTATATAACATCACGCTATGACTAATAGGAGTGGAGCAGTAAGGAAAAATGTTGCAAACACGGAGAAAATTTACGCAGACGAAGTTCCGCGGGTGATAAAAAAGATAAATAGACATTCTGTGAGAATTATATTTAAGTTTTTTTCAACAAAATACCAGCCAGTATGAGTTTACCTATAATAATAAATTTAAGAGTTTGACGAAAGCCAAAAAATAGTTCATTGCTTAAACATTTTAACGTATGTAATTATGACATACGAACATGAGTGACTTTTGTTAATAAAGGTTCTGCTGATATAAATAAAGCCCATTTTTTCTGTCCTTTTTTATTACAATTAACATTTACATTAATTTATTCGCTAATTATGATTATTTTGGAGAATACGAAGCAAATATCTTCATTTTTTCTAATATTTAGGCTGTAGATACCCTAAAAGATTGGTATGTAACATTAAATTCAATATTAGCCTGTATTTTTATTTTGAGTATTACAATTTCCATCAGTCTTCTATCAATAGGTATAAAATATTAGTGGAAGCACCTTGCTTGGTAGTTTTAGGACCATTTAATATTTTTCATTTTTTTTTTTAAAGATAACTAGCAATGTGGGATTTTAGTCCCACATTACTAGCAATCCTGTTAACCCCTCCAGCTAAGCTCAATGGCTTGTGTTAGGAGGGGGTTCACGTCAGTAGTATAATGGGTAGGATTCGAACCCGCGACCTTACGATTGCGAGTCCGATGCCTTAGCCATTAGGCTACCGCCGCTTTTGCTTTATTCAATTCATTCATTAATCATTATAACAGTCCAAACCCTGTTCACAGTGT
This sequence comes from Herminia tarsipennalis, assembly GCA_945859575.2. Taxonomy (NCBI): domain Eukaryota; kingdom Metazoa; phylum Arthropoda; class Insecta; order Lepidoptera; family Erebidae; genus Herminia; species Herminia tarsipennalis. Next base: position 20,711,855 of record OX243834.2, on the reverse strand, counting down.
GATGTGAAATGTGATCATCACTTATTTGTTCAATAATAACCATGGATTACGTACTACGGTACGCAATTAGCACGATACTGCGAAGAACACTAGTCTACTTGAATGGCATATAACTCTGCAAGTTTTCAATATTTTCATTTTCTTTTTTTTTATGTAAATATGTTCTTAAAGTTAAAAACTTGTAGGGGTGTCTGAGTTTTGCACTATTTAAAAAATAACATAATATATAATTCATAAACAAATTGGAAATTTAAAGGAGTGGCCGCGTGATTTAATTGCATTTTTTCTTCTACTTTTTTTTATGTAGAATTATGACATATTACAAAACGCTTTCTAAGTTATTAAATAACTTATAATTTGAATTAGAATTTCATGGTTGTCTATAAAACGCATCACTGGAAATACAGCAAGTGTGCCGATAATTTAGCGATTTTTGTTCATGACCGTAATGCATATTCAAACGAATCAAAGTGATGGGCATAATTCTGTTTTCCTACTGCGGTGAAATAACTACAGCTACATCATATATAACTGATGCACAGGCAGAGCCTAATAGCATTAGTTATTGATAACGCCGTTGGCACATTGGCACAATGCCATGAGCATGGATTATGTTTGTTTCTCGATAGATCGAGTAGCGTTACTATAGTTTCTGAGACAATGATGTTACTATGGTCTGGGTTATTGATTTCTATTCAATTAGGAATATTGTTATTTATAAGTGCAGTACTTTTGACTGGCTCAAGCTTAGCATCACCTCTTTTGCGCAGGCGGGTTGTAGATTTTTTAAATTTAGTTTTGGAACGTAGTTCCTTATCTCACGTTTTTATTTGGCGCCGGTTCCACACGTTGTCCCCAACGTTAATACCATCACCACTTGTCCAAAGTGTGGATCTAGAAAATACCTGATGATATCAGTCTACCCGTTACCACGGCCGTTGCAATACGGTCGAAACGTCGGGCAATAAACAAAGACCTTAAAATAAAATATTTACGCGATTAAGACCTGTAGCTTATAAAATTCTATAAATACCTAAAGAGCTAGACAGAAAAAAGCGTAACATTTTGACATCGAACTAAAATCTATTATTTTTATTATTTAGCTATCAAACTAAGAAGCGCCATTAAGTAACTACAAGACACCTTTTGACCAAATTTCATCAATATTCATTGAGTAGTCTTTGAGCAAAATGCCTGTGACATACGGACAGACTGACAAACGGATATGACGATACAATAAGGGTTCCGTTTTTGCCATTTTGACTACGGAACCCTAAAAAAAAACTTAAATTTCACTGTTTATCATTCCTTCAGCATATAATCTCATCTATTTATAGTTTAATGAATATTATAACATTATATAGATCTTGGTAATAACTCTATTATCATGCAGAACTTAATACACTGATTACTAATGCAATAAAGCAATGTCCGGCGATCAGATTAACCGAATACCTATGTTTGGATCTGTATATTCTACATCTCAACACAGTATGTGTTAACAATAAAAACTTTTTTACAAAAATAATACCTACTTTCATAATAAATACAAGGTAACTAAAAAGTAAAAAATAATATAGGTACAACAACATAAATTAATCAAACATTTTGAAGTTAATACCAGGAAATGTAGTTTTGTGTTTTAGGCACCGAATGTTACATTTTACGAATGTTGCCTTTGATTTTTGAGGAGTTCACCTGATACTAGACCATTAGTTCCATTACATGATTTGATAGAGGCGAAGAATCAGGTGTCAAACACGGTACTCAGATCGCAACCTGCAATATTTATTATTGAGTAGATCCGTTGGTCATCTGTGGTCTTCATCATTAGTTCCATTTCATTCAATTGTGTTTTTTGAGAGTAAATGCAAGAATTACAACAAAATATACCTAAATTACTATAGGTGTGCCTTTAATATTTAAAGAGTTCCCTCGGTTTCTCGAAGATCTCATCATCAGATCCGAACGTTGATTACAATGGGACCAATATGGATGAATACCCTTTCAAACACAAAAACAATTTTCAAATCGGTCCAGCCGTCTGCGAGTAATCGGATAACAAAAAAAAAAATACAGTCGCATTGAGAACCTCCTCCTTTTTGAGTGTGTTAGATTTTACATAGGGGTCGTAGCAATTTGTAATAAAATACTAAAGCTTTTATTGTAGAACTACGTAGAAGTCCTACGACTCCTTGTAGAAGACCTACGACTCATCGTAGTAGTACTACGACTCATTGTAGACCACTACGACTCATCGTAGAACTACACTTACTACTGTGTCAGGATATTTGGGTCATATACCCAATCAGTTGCAATCTAACCTTATCAATCAGTATAGTATCAATAGGAAATAGAATAAATTAGGGAGGTAAATAATACAAAGGAATAAATGACAAGTATCATATATTTTCAACCTTGTTTGGTCTAGTTGTATCAAAGGTTTCATAATAGCCAGTCTCCTAATAAACATTTGCCATACTACATTTCATACATCCTAAATACAATATACCACAGATACTTTCTAACATAACCAATTCACAACATTATTGCAATGTACGACCATATCGCTGTAGAACAGCTGATAAGTATCACACCAGGCAATAATCATCAAATCATATCACATTGCAATATATTGTTATTAGTCAATATCTATACATAATACACAATAATAGGATATCAGCACAAAAGAACCAGCAATAAGTATAATCTGAATCGGATCGTACCTGTATCCACAAATGTTGCAATCAGACTGAGCCTCGACCACAATCTGTCAGTCCTTTTATAGAACAAATACACTGAATATTAAAGAACATGTGGGTACTTCGCCAATACTTTTAATTATTATACTTCAACCCATAAAATTATTTAATACACCGAATTATGTTATTTAAATAAATGAATAATAATAAAACTATTACACAGATAAAACACACTACCTTTTAATTTTCAATAAAAGAAGTGAAATATCACAACAACAATATTTGACGTTTCAAGCAGTACCTTCATTTGTGACCAGTAGATATTTATTGTTTTAATTCATTTATAATACTGTGTGGTGCTTTTATAATGTGTTATAATCATCTTAAGTAATTTACATGTTAATTACAACATAAACTGTAAGTACTTGTACTTTGTCATAACCTATTCCTGATACAAATTATTGTTCAGGTTACTAAAAACACAATTGACATATAGACATGGCTACTTGCATATCCATGGCTATTGTTATAATATAAACAACCTGTACCTACTTCTATAATGTCAATTTACTCTGCCATAACGTATTCCGTTATTCTAATGTACAAATACTGTCACATATTCTACAGTTAACAACGTTACAGTGGTATTTAGGATTCCTTATTAAAGTGGTCATTATGTCTACGATTTATTGACAGGCTAAACAAGCGGCGGTAGCGTAATGGCTAAGACATCGGTCTCGCAATCGTAAGGTTGCGGATTCGAATCCTACCCAGTATACTACCGACGTGAACCCACTTCTAACACAAGCCATTAAGCTTAGCTGGAGGGGTTAACAGGATTGCTAGTAATATGGGACCAAAGTCCCACATTGCTAGTTATCTTTTTTAAAAAAGAAAAAAAGAAAAGAAAAATTCATCAAACATATTCATCCCTTAGTACACAGGTATAATATTTACCTGAATTTATTTATTACGATAGTTATTTATCTATGTAAATAGCGATTAATATATCCCTTATCTATCAAGTGCATGAAGAATGTCACATAAAATAAAATCAAGATTGAAATTTTGCTAATGCTGCAAATGTTGTCGGCCTATGACCAATCGATATAAACGTCCCAAAGATCTATACATTGTTGGACTTGACCAGAACAAATTTATAATTAATTTCGAAAATTACTTTATTATTTTTTGACGTGACAACGTCTTATAATTCGATGGAGCCGGCTGAACGCACGAAAAAAATGAGGCGTTACCTCGCTCTGAGACGTTCCACTGTAAAAATAAATAAATAAAAATTGACATAATTGTATTTATGCGTACAAATAAATGTAACTTGATCAATTCAATTGTGATTTCCATTTACCTCCTTCTCTATATCCATACAAAATATCTATCAAACAAATAAAATTAAAGTTTTTTTTGAAAAATGAAACCATTCCATCAGTATTTTCTTATGACGTTGTCACGTTCAACTATCGTCAGTAAACCGACTTTACAGACAACCGATTTTTTTTTTATAAACAATCAACATTTGAGTACATTCAACAAACTCTATTAAACCGACAGAAAAAACCATCACAATTTTCAAATCAAAGATCGTCTTCTACGTAGTACCTAATACATTTACTAATCTAATATAATCAAAAAATGAATTCATAAATATAAAAATCCTAATACCTAAGATAATAATATCCCAACCAAAAGTCTTTCATTCAATTCCAATAAACAACGATCTTCTCAATACTCGGCTTCGATACAAATAGCTTTAGCGTTCGGAAGGAACGGTCGATCGTTGTAAATAATGTAGGAGCATGCATAATACAACATACTACAAATAGTAATACCCGCACACCTATTATTAAGAGTGATATTTGTTTTTGGAAAGACTTAAAATGTTGGTATTTTATACTTCTGTAATTTAAAACAAATTGTAAAGAAGAGTGGAGCATCAATGAAAAATGTTACAAAAACGGAGAAAAATTACGCAGACGAAATTGCGCGGGTCACCTAGTTTTGTTATAAACAAGTAACAAATGATGTGTATATTTTACAGCAAATAAGGAATGAACATTAAACAGTAGATTTTTGGAACGAAGTTCTTTATCGCGCGTTGTGAAAGGGGGCTAGACGGAAAAAAATCTCACGAAAAGTTGTAACGACACTTTTTGACACACACAAGCCGTGCGGCGTGCGCGTAAGATATGAACATCTAATTTGACGAAGAAGTCACCTGTCGATTTGGTCTAGAGGCATAAATTCGGTACACAGTATTGGTGACAATTGTGTAGTTGTGGGTTCGAGCCTTCGGTATATAATCGTCTTTTTGTAAGTTATTTTCGTTTCGTCTTTCTATTTCGCATTAAACAGTGTGGTGTTGCCAAGATTATAAAATAAAATAAAAAATATGATAAGAACTTCGTTCCATCCGGGTGTCCCTTGACACCTCTCAAGTTTTTTTTATTTAAAAAAAGATAATGCAATGTGAGTCGTACATTACTAACAATCTTTTAACCCTCAGCCAAGCTCAGAAATTGCATGTGTTAGGAGTGGGTTCACGTCGGTAGTTTCATTATTAGGATTCGAGGCGGCGACCTCTCGATTGCATTACTGTTAAGTTACCGCCTGTACAATTTATATGTAAAATATGTTACAGTAGGTACTTAAACAATAATTTTAATGTCTTCCACGTTTTAAAGGCTCCATCAATCGGATAAGTATCGTCCGTTCTTTACAACACTTTGTACTTTGATCCAACAATATAATTCCATGTCCCTTCGGACAGAGTTTTTATGTATAAGATGTTATGTAACAACATCTTATACAAAAAGCTCTGTCCGATCCCTTATTGTGTTGCTAGGTATAATGATTTGATTCTGTTTACGTTATTTTTTTTATATGTAAGTATCTAGTGATGAATATATATATAATGATTTCTTGATGGAACTAGCATGCCAACATAGGCGGCGACGGTAAAGATGGTTTTGATTGGAATGTAGACAAAAAAGTTGATGACATTTAGAAAATATGCCACATTTAGAGGAAACTTTGTACTTAAATCAAAAGCTTTATTATTTTATTCAGTAGATATTGTCAATAGGGCACCTAGTTGCGCCATTCGGATCGGACTTTTTACAGCCCTGTTAATTTTTAGGATTAGATTTTTAGGCTCTTTTCAATTAAAATGAACACCCATGTAATAAAAAAACATTCTACGTAACATGTCCAATATTCGATTTCGTTTCACTCAAAACTTTTTAATGAACTTAAAGGTAGATTAGCTGGAGGAGTTAACGGGATTATTATAAAAGTACCCACAGTCTAAAAAATACACAAAAAAATATGTCATCTTGTGAAAGATGGTTGCATTGAGAACTTAGGGTCCTTATTCGTTTCAGGGACTATCTTTATTTCGTTTTCCTGACAAGCCCGTGCGAACTGGTGTCGAAATATGTCCACCGCGCATGAACACCGGAATAAAGATAGTGAATAAGGACCCAGATGGTTATTATTACATAGGCATCAGCAAAGAAAGAATTTTCAAAATACATGAAATGGGGGTCCAAAGTTATGCGAGAGAAGTTCTGTCCAATGCGCTGATGGTTCTATTGAGAAGCGAATAAATACGTATTAAATACCATAAATTAGCCCGTGAGAAGGCGCGGCTCAAAATGTTACACAGAAAAGCGCGCGGGATCAAAATGCTTACTAATGGGTAATTAAAAAAAAAAACTTTTTAACTTTGGTTTTTACCTGTGGCACACACAACGAAAAAAAATTATTAAAACAGTATAAATGACTTAGTCTTCCATGTTATCTACAGAAGTATGTTTCTCGTAATACTCACTGCACAGTAATGTCACATGCTCAGTTCAGAGTGATTCTTGCACAAAATACATGCTTTTTAGAGTGTCAATTTCTTTCCTCTTGGGCACAAAATGGTATCCAACCACCTAAATGGTTCCTGTAATATTTAGAAAGGTACTGAAACACTTGCCGGGGTACAATATTGCTAGCATAGGAAACAATCGCGTCTAATTTTTGTGTGAGAAAATGCTTACGGTTTAAATATATTCTTGTTAATAGTATTTTGGGGTGTGTTTTACCTATAGCACAATGTTAGTCACAAGTAAGTTGGCAGTTAATTACATTTATATTATTTATATAAAATTTCTTGCAAGTATACTACAAAAGGGGAACTTAATGCCATAGGCATTTTCTACTAGTCAACCTTTGGGTGTTGAAGAGGAAAGGGTGGCAGGTGCTCAATATTTTGATAAAATTACCTACATACAGACATCAACAAAGTCTAGGGATATTTAAATCTAGAGATAATCATGACTTCATAATATATATATTTTCAAAATCATTAGAACACAGAACAGCAGCGCGAATGTTTATACACAATTATGCGTCGCAAAATTATTACATTGTTTGCTTTGTCTAAATAAAAGTTGTGAAATTGGGTAACATCTAAAATTTAAATTTATCTGTTTGGAGGACGTTGTCACTATCATGCAACGTCGTCATTTAAGTAATGAAGAAATGTTGAGAGCGGTGTGCATGTTAGTAGCCGGTGCTGTACAACGCGTGGTTGCTGACGCCATGAGCACTAGCCAAAACCTGATTTCCAGATTGTGGTCACATTAGCGTGTAACTGGGAGTGTAGCAGAGCGGCGCAATGGAAGGAATCGTGTTACCACCTATCGGCCAGACCAATATCTACAAAACACTGAGAGGAGGCAACAAAACATTACGGCGATGCAACTAATGCAGATGCTCCAGTCAGATCACCAGCTGTTAGTAAGTGACTAAACTATCAGGAGAAGGTTGCATGAAGTCGGTCTTCATGCCCGCAAACCGTTTCGAGTTCCAGGTCTACGGCGTGGCAATCGCGGAAATAGGCTTGTTTGGGCTCGCCAACATTTATAATTGACCAACGAACAATAGTCGATGGTGCTATTCACTGACGAATCCCGATTTGGATTCCACCCGGATTCGAGAAGAACACTTGTATGGTGGCATACAGACAGAAAAAGCTATCTGCAGCACCCAAAAGAGGTACATTCGTACCAAGGCGGCATCATCATGGTGTGGGCGGGCATTCGTACGGGAGCGCGAACGGGACCTCATTAGGTGAAGAGGCATCATGACGGTCCAAAGTTACCATGACGAGATCATAGAATCTGTGATCGTCCTACACAGAGTCCAAATATTACAAACATTTCAGTTCATGCATGACAATGCACCTTCTTACACGCGGCGCGGCTGGTTTCGGCTGCCTTTCGGGAACACGACATCGGGGTTCTGGAGTGGCCTGCACAGTCACCTGACTTAAGCCCCATTGAACACGCATAGGACTTGTTACAGCAACGAGCTATGCGTAATTTTTCGCCAAAATTGACTACTATAAATCATTTTTTCAGCTTTTATAAAACACATGGGACCGAGATTTTGACAACTTAATTCTTATCACGAATAATCGATGTCGATTTGTTATTAATTATTGTAATTAAATTAAGACAATTTTATAAAATTTTCAGATATTATAAAACAACGTAATTTTTAGAATTTAGCAAATTAATACCTATTTTATTTAATAAAATTATTTTTAATACTTTAAGTTTTATTTTTATTTAATTATAGAGTATTAATTCTTATCAAAATAATTATATTTTTTTTATAATCAACAAAATATGGAATATCCCAGAGTAGACTTTGTTGATGTATGTTCTTGATTACGAAATAAATACAAATTCACATAAAACTAAAACATACCAAAAAATAAATATCAAATAAATATAATATAATACAAAATAATATAAACTTATAAAAATATACATATGTGAAAATAAGATACATATATCTATATAATACATGACAAGGCCTAATGATTACTCTGCTAAATCCTCGAAGTAACTTCTTTATAGCTGACCTACTTTATTTTTAAATCCAAAACGGCTAGTGGACAATCTAATTTCTACAGAGAGCGCATTCCAAAGACGAGAGGCCTGAACCGAGAAAGAAAGTCTAACGAAAAAGTATTCAGAGGGCTGTCAAAAAAAATTAAAACTGCTAAAGCTAGTTCCGACTCACCAATAAATTAGCTCTTTCAACTAAAACAACACAAAAACAAACATCGGTACCCTTGTCAATGTCCAAGTGATACCTACTTTTAATTTGCTGCTCCGTTAAATTCGCGTTGTCCCAGATCTGTAATGGCAAGGCTCGATTCGAATTCGTACAAACGACGATGTTGAATTATTTAAATATATATTTTTTTAATTTTCTAGACAATTGTTTGGTAATTGACAAAACAGTATATTAAAATTTCTACTGAAACAATAGACTGCCTTGGTGGCGCTGCTGTGAGAATGAGAATGAATCTATAACTCTTGCTCAGCAGAAGTTTTCCCCTTTGCAAGATTTATGGATTCGATTCTCACACAAGATAGAGATTTATATGATTATTAGCTTTTTTCTGCGACCTCGTTCGCATTAAACTTTTGATCAATTTTGAAAAAATCTTTCTTAGCCGATACCTACGTTATAATAACCATAAGAGTGCCAAATTTCAAAGCAATCTGCTCAGTCGTTTGTGCTCTATGTTGATTGATCAGTCAGTCAGTAACGATTGGATTAACTTTTATATATGTATATGTTACCGTGAACGTTCGAAGTCTAGTATGTCTAGTGTATCTTATACACTGGTTATGTAATGTTGACAATCACCTAGAATTTTGGTGAATGTCCGAAATTTATTCTTTTCGTAATAATTTCGGTTATTCAATATTAACATACACCACGACGACTTGGTGAATGTTGATTACGAGCAAAATTATAGATCAAAATGGCCCATTATTTTGCTCATAATCAATCAATGTTAATATTCACTGGAGTACGTCCGAATCAAGAATAAAATAAAAAAATAGTTGGAATTAGGTGTATGTCGACATTCACTAAATTCGATGGTGTATCTAACACCATCGAATTTAGTGAATGTCGACATACACCAGTGATAAGATTCAAAAATTTCGGATATTCACAGTTACACCAGTCAGGATGTAAATATATATATATGTCCATTAATTGTATGTTCGTAAAATCTATCGCGACACAAGGAATATTCCCTGGAGCAGGAGCTGTTTCCAAATAAAAATTAACGTAGTATCAAACTGGTAATTATTGTTGAGGTATTTTAGCAGTATGTTTCTTTTGCGCTACAATTTTCTATTTAAATTCATTAGGTTAAATGCCGATCACATTTTTTTAAAGATAACTAGACACTAGCTAGCAATGTGGGATTATGGGTCCCACATTACCAGCTCTTGTTAGCCCTTCCAGCTAAGCTCTATGGCTTGTGTTAGAAATGGGTTCACGTCGGTAGTATATTGAGTAGAGTTCGATCCGTGACCTCATGATTGCGAGTCCGATACCTTAGCCATTAGGCAAACGCCGCTTCGCAATTGAAGTATCAAAGAGTCTATGACCGCCTATCGTTTTCTCTATTTAATCTTCTATTATATTTTAACGAAAAATTGTATACTTTCTGGTAGTAAAAGTAAGTAATCCTGATAGTGGCGGGGTCTCCTCAGACACACATTTTTTTCGACTCTCTTTGATGTCCAGTTACATAATATTATAGGCACAAAGAACCGTATCCAGCAAGATTTATTTTTATATCGAGTTACATCATGAAAATATTATCCCTTCGCCTCTGTTGTCTAATTTAAGGCTTATCTACATCAGTTTTCCATTAAACTTTAAAAATCTAGGCACTTTTTAATCTATGTCTCATCAGGACGATAAACAGTTATTACCCTGCTTTTGTTTTATTTTCTTTTACAGAGTAAAAGGAAATATCGCGGTAGAAATATTTACGCTTCCAACATTAATGTATGTAGGTACCTATTTCGCTTTCCAAGATAAAGCGTACCAATGCACCCTTCGTCAAATTCATTAAGCAAAATTAAGATAAGAATTTTATTGTATTGTTTCCCTTTTGGTGCTAGTATACCTAAACGCTAACGACTGTTGTTATAGTGCTAGAGTTTTTGTATAGGAAATATTAGAAAATATTCAGTTATTTTTTTTAAATATTGGCTATTTATTTGTCACATGGGCAAATCTACGGCGAGCTAGCTATTCTAACTCAAACTAATGTTATTAATTCGAAAGTGAGTGTGTTTGTTTGTTTGTTACGTTTTCACGCCTAAACCGCCAAACCGATTTAATAAAAAATTCCCACCAATAGAAAGGCGCATTATAAGCGAGAAATAAAGTCTGTATTTCTTTTTAATTAGAAATTTCTACAAAAATTACAATAATGTAACCTAAGGTAACAAAAAATTGTCTATAAAAGTAATTTTTTGACGTGCTGCCATTTTGATACTTGTTTAAAAAAATGTAGGTCTATTCTACCTTACATTTTCTAACAAATAACCAAATCCCTTTCTCACTCTATTTGACATGTGCTGCCATTTTGTTATTTGTTTGAAAATTCAGGTTACTATGGAGGTCCTTTTGTTGCCGACAGACTTTGTGGAAGTAACTACAAATATAAAAACATAGTATAGTTTTTATCGCGATAACCGACATCAACGCGGGCTAAATCTAGTATTATATAAAAAAACGAAAATGTTGGCTCATTAAATTCCTAACACACATGAACGCCTAATCGCTTTAATCCAAGGTATTTTTAAGGCCAAGGTTTTTCTTGCGACGTAAACAATACAAGAAAGGTTTTCAGTAAAACTCGAGCTATAAGGTTACTATTACTAGTTTTAAACGTGACCCACGTTTAAAGCTAGTAATAGTAGAAAAATATCACGCACTTGACTTTAAGTATAAAATGGTTTTCACAAAACAATAACATTTAATACAAAAAAGGATATATGAAATACGATATACAACGTTCGTTCGTATTTTTATAAAGAGTTCCTTCAAAGGTCAACGTTCATTCATTTATTTTTTTCAAGAGAGAGCTTAAAAAAACATTTTCATTCATTTGTCCCGAAAAATCCCGTCGGTTTGAATCAGAGACGACGGATCACAACAAACATAATATACAAAAAGCAACAGAGATGAGGTTTTTATAACGCCTCTATTTATCATAACGTCAGTGAAATTATTTTATTTTACATCAAAATGAACTAAATATATGTATATATCAGCATATTGTCAATTGATCATATAACACATAACAACTAGAATTATTACAAATCAAAAACCCAATTGCTTAAAATTATTCAATTGAAAATTATATGTACCTATTTTATATATCACACTAATATTATAAAGGCGAAAGTTTGTGAGTATGTGAGTGTGTATGTTTGTTACTTCTTCACGTCTAAACGGCTAGAGCGATTTTAATAAAATTTGGTATGGAGTTAGCTGACACCCTGGTATAACACATAGGCTACTAAATCGCGAGTAACACCGCGGGGCACAGCTAGTAGTTATATACATATAGTCTATATTTAGAGACATGAGCTACAGTGGCGGCGGATTCTTAGAACATCATTCTTTTCCATTTTTTGTGGGGATAATATTATGTAACTAGAATTCAAAGGGAAGCCCCCTTTGAATTCGACTTACATAATATTATCCCCACAAAAAATGGATCCTGCAAGGTATTTTTTTGTATCAAGTTACCTCTGGAAAATTTTTCCACCCTTCGCCTCTGATTGACTATATCGTTTTTCAATTAATCCTCCATGCACCCCGTTGGGTTTAATTGACCCACTAAAGTAAAAACCACTTTATTATTTATATTAAGAAATGACCATTGCTGCTATGATTAGCTAGAGCTAGAGTTAAAACGTTGTCACAACGTTTAGTGACGATACTATAATGATCGCGTCATCGTTGCAGCAAAGATACGCCTACAAAGTACTTCATGGTCTACATTTATTTTAATGTTATTATTGTTTCATATCAGTGTACATAATAATCGGGGCTTAAAAAATTTTTGCTTGCTTATCAAATTAGTGAGAATACAATATCAACTGTAACTCTTTTGGAGCTGCTGATGAGATACGTGAACAATTTGCCCAAGTACAGTTATAGGCTATGTCTTATATCTATATGCTTAGAATCATTAAATATTTATCCAATGACTAGACTGGACTATAAAAAAAACAATTACCACCATGCTCCTGAGCCTAGAGCACCATAAAATAATTTTCGTACTAACTTTCACTTGAACATGCACTTAAACCTACCCCCTTCCACACACACACATACACGCACACACTCACACACATACACGCACACACTCACACATACACATGCACACTCCACACGCACACTAACCCCTCATTCTCACCTTTTACACAACCTACACGTAATAGTACGGGTTCCCTAGAACAAATTATAAAATGATACATATCTAGCTGGAATTGCCATGGTAGCTTCGTTTTACCGAGATGCCCAATTTTATGTATACGACAACTTTATATAGTGGTACGTTAGTGAAAAAAACAGGTGTTGAATATTACAAACTTAATTTTGCCGTTGGAAAACTGTTATCCCCATACATGAACATAGGCCGCGATTAATTTACCAACCGCAAATAAATTTGTAATAAAAAAATATTTTTTGTGATGCAACGATTATGGCTTTTACTACAAGCTACATGGTACTTAGCACAAGTAAAAGCCATACTCGTTGCGTTATAAAAGTCGTTTTTAATAACAAATTTATTTGCGGTTGGTAAACTAACTGCGGCCTATGTTGTTGTATGGGGATAATAGTTTTCCAACGGCAAAGTTAAGTTTGTCATATTTAACAACTGTTTTTTTCACTAACGTACCACTATTTAAAGTTGTCGTATACATAAAGTTGGGCGTCTCATTGAAACGAAGCTACCATGCCAATTCCAGCTTGATATGTATCATATTAAAATTTGTTCTAGGGAACCCGTACTATAAGAATTTAGTATTTTGCTTTGTTTTTATGGATCTATTCAAACAATTTTATTATTATTGTTAACCAATATTACTATGTTAATAAGTACTTTTTCTGTTTAATCATTCTATCATTTATGTACTCTGTAATATTTCTAAACCGAATTTGTAAAAATAATGCATTCAACCCATATGTTGCCACTATTACTCCAATCCGCCTAAGTAGAGCCTGGTGATTCGTAATACAAGTTTTGAACCTAGTTCGAACTCCAGCTCAAGATCTTTAAGTCTACTTATGCAATATAATTGTAAAATATCCTATTTGTATCAAACCTTTTGAGATAAATAAACTGATATTATTATTATTAGAATATGCTAATTTTTACTGTAAAAATTCCAACCTAAAAATGGCGCTGAGTTATAACAGCCTTTTCGCATAGACCGGATGTCATGAAAACGAATATTTTTTTGGTGGTTTAATTTAAGAAGCCGTTAATATTAAAAATATCTCATAATAAAAGATTATTTAATTAATTTTTGGTTCTAGAATCTAAGTCAAATAACAATCTTTGTATTTGGATGTACAATTTTCACAATAATCAAATAAATAAATAAATATAACACACTCTTCATAGATTTAAGAATCGTTTGATTTAAAATAACACATTAAATATAAGAATAATGTTTTACATGGTTCGGGGTGTGACTTTTTCCACATGGCTCACGGGGGGTAAAATAATTTTAAGCAGTCCAACAGCAGGCCAAAGATGATGACACCTTATATGCAGAAATCCGTCAAGGCGTTTGTATATCAGCCCAGTATGGTGTCATTATACAAATACACACAAACGCTCAAAAAACATTATCCTTCTTCTAGCTCGGTCGGATTAAGACTCTTCTAGCTTTATATATGATACTAGCTGTGCCCCGCGGTGTTACCCGCTGTTTATTAGCCTATGTGTTAATCCAGGGTGTCAGCTAACTCCATACCAAATTTTATTAAAATCGCTTCAGCCGTTTAGACGTGATAATAATAATAAAAATCATTTATTCACTTAGGAAGCAAAATACTACACTTGTGAAAAGTCGATTCTACATTTACTGGTAATGCCTGTTCGCAAACAATAGGTAAAGCCCGAGAAAAGAACAGGCAATAAAAACTCGTGGCCACTCTTTTCAAATTGCCAATGTTTACAATGTTTCTGTTTATAAACTGTATATGCAGGTAAGGTGCTGCCACCATTATATTATACACCATATATTAGAGGACTGATGCAAAAAAGAGGTCACTAATGAAGAAGTAACAAGCATACACACTCACATACTCACAAACTTTCGCCTTTATAATATTAGTGTGATATAGCAATAACAAATTGACAAAATATAGGTAATTACGTATTTGCAATACGATAATGAAGATCGATGCTATGATTCTATTACTATGAGTAACCACTAGCGTATCAGTGCGCATTACTTGTTACATCTTAAGTTTTAATTTAAGTAAACCAGTATTGCAGATCTTGTAAAATAACAGTTAGATAAATAGAGTTTAAAAACAAAATTGTCTATTTACCTAATTTGAAAATAAAAAAAAATATAAAAACTTTTTTATTTGTTACAGGTAATGTTCCGGGTTTTCCCTACGCCTTCAGGCAATATGAATGTCAGAAAGCGTCTGGATGTGAGGCTGATAGCCTTGTGCACCACCTGCTTCCTTTTACCCGCCATAGCTTGCCCATCGCAGTGCATATGCAAATGGAAGAACGGTAAACGGTCTGTCGAATGTTCAGAAAAGAATCTAAAAGTCATACCAAATGAGCTGGATCCGGAAACTCAAGTGTTAGAGTTTACGGGAAACGATCTACAAGTACTGCAGAAGGAAACGTTTCACAAACTGAACTTGCTCAATCTACAGAAAATATATCTACAGAAATGTAGGTTGCATAAAATCGACAATCAAGCATTCTTTGGCCTCCGCAATCTCGTTGAGTTAGATCTTTCCAACAATTACATAACTGTGGTACCATCAGCTAACTTTGAATTCATCGAAAATCTAATGCGGCTCTCGCTCAATAACAACCCTATAATGAACATAAAAACAAACTGTTTTCACAATTTATCCCTCTTAAATACGCTTGAGCTAACAGACTGCAAAATTGAAACAATTGAACGCAATGCCTTCTCTGGGCTACATCACCTAGAGTGGTTGCGACTAAACGGCAATAAACTATCCAATATTCAAGGTGAACATTTATTTCCCGACACGCTGCGAGGGATAAACTTGCAAAATAATAATTGGAATTGCGATTGCCATCTCAGGGATTTACATAGTTGGTTGTTGAATTTCAATATGCCGCACGCCGTTGAACCAATTTGTTCCTTACCCGAGCGTTTGAGAAAACGGCCGATCACGTCTATCGCTGAAAACGAATTGGCCTGCTTACCTAAAATAAGTCCTACGTCCGTATCCTTAGAGACGAACGCTGGAAACAACGTGACTCTAGAATGCTTAGTAAAAGCAATACCTGAAGCGAAAATAACTTGGTCATTTCAGGGTCAGATCATTCATAATTATTCAAGCGATGTTACCGACACTAGGGACCTGTATTATGTAGAAAATGGCATTACCGATAAGAAGAGTGAATTATACATATTCAATATTGGCAACGAGGACAATGGCACGTACTCTTGCTTTGCCGAGAACTCTGCAGGCAGATCGCGTGCCAACTTCACAATAAGAATACTAGTGAAAGAAGAACCCGTCGTAATAGTCGTCACATTTCCCCAGAGACACCTAGTCGTCATAGTGACGGTTATATTTCTTGTAATTGTCCTTGTCATAGCTATAACAGCAGTTGTGTTATTAAAATACAAGACCGACACCCGAAGCCGAAAGAAAAAAGAGAGTGGAAAAGATGTGGCCCTATGTAATCAAATACTGCCCTCGAATCGCGGTAATGGGATGCCTAAAAATAATGGTAGCTTGATTGTAAACGCGCACTCACATCACGCCTTGCATTACACGGTACAAACAAACCGTGATTACGAGTCGAACAACGTGTATCAAAGCAATAACATGAAAGGCTTTGTCGACAGAAACCCCGACCTAATTAGCGACGCGGAAACTGTTGCTAACAATGCGCAAAACGAGAACACAGTGTTATCAGTATACAAAGCTCAAATCGCGAGCAGTGACGGTTTTCAAGAGGAAACCGCATTCACCGCGCCTATATTACCCAGGCAGGTCACGTGGCAAGACCAACAGACTATGAATGGGCCGCAGAACACTCTTAACAACATGTACCAGCACTCGGCGGATGTCCACCTGAATCCGGGATGCTTTTTAGATAACGAGGGCTACCCTTACGACTATGGCTTGCCAAAACATCCTTGCCGGCCACCGATAATGTCTAACTATTCTGTGGTGGGGCCATTTTATCAGACATTGCCGCACAATCGACCGAAGGGTCAAAAGCTCGTTTGTAAATTTGCAAAAGACACAGAGTTTAACGCGACAACTCCCGCTTGCCCTAATTTTGAAGGGTTCGGGCCGGGTAACGTACGCCGTACTTTAGAGGGGTACCCCGTACCAAGGAATAGGCAAATAGCGTTTGTAGGTAATGGTACTGTGTATTACAATGACGAATTTGTACCGTCGCCGCCTGAAGGTTATAAAACAGAACCAGTACAGTGCTGTGCTTCTACAGAGGCATGCCCATCATGGGTGAGTCCAAAGGGAACATGTGCAGTGATTGTACCAATGAATGTAGCAGAAGGTCCAGGTCGGTGCTACCAGGTGGAGACGCGATGCGTAGATACTCAGACGACAGACGCTCGGATGCCCGGCGAGGGTACCGAGAGTGTGCTCAAACCCTTACCTCAAGTGTCAAACGCGAAGTGTGCCGCCGATATTTGTTCTGAGAGCCCTGATGAGGGTTACGTGGGTGACGCTAACGATATCTGACGACGACGTCAGACCGATAGCGCTTAAACAGGGCAATTTAGACGCTAACAAAGTGATAAAGCGACTGAGTATAAAGTAGTTTTGTAAATATATGAGCCCGCGGCGGCGCGAAATGGAGGCGGAAATTTCATTACTTAGCGTACGATCTCGTTTGATCCGTGTATTGCTATTTTGTATATTTTATATAATACATCGTTTGATACCGCCTTTATTCAACGTCGACGTCGATAATGGTTAACAAAATATCATAATAAACATTTTTCTACTCAAACATTTTAGAGCAACAGTGTTTTCCAATGTATGAGAAACCACATCTAAATACCGATCTGTATTATATTAAAAGACTTTGTTTCTAATATTGCTCTCAGTAGACACATATTTTACAACATTATGACTCTGAATAAAAATGTAAAATAATATAGTTTGACAAGTATATGATGTTCTTAACTTTCCCAAATTCTCCTTGAACCTGACTGTTGAAGTCACGAAAAAGATAGATTAAATTTAACTCTTATCAATTTTAACCTCTAATCAATTGAGATCTGGCAGCGGTATAATATCTAGCTCCCCTACTAGCTATCCATGTGCTCCACATTCCACATTTTCTCCTACTTGTCAATCTATATAAAAAAATAATAAAGTATAAAAATTTATGTTGTCAATCTCCAAAGAAGTGTAAAATAAAGCATTGTGTAACACGACAAGCTACTATTAAGTTACTGCAATTAATAAAGCGTATACTAATAATTTAAATTTTTAGTGTTACTTTCAATTTAGGTGTTACAGATATAGGTTTCTAACAATTACATTTAATAAATGTTACATAAAATTACACAATTTAGGTATTACTGTTACATAATGTTACACAACACGGAATCTACAATCACGAAGGTTTCTGGCACAAAATATTTTACTTGATTAATAATTACGAAGCCACTTTGAGCTCCGTGTTAGTATTCATGAACGCTGTGTTAAAATTCCATATGCCAATATACATACGTGCGTACCTTAATACGTTGGTAACGTTATTGCAATGTCACGAAAACGAGACCTCTCTTAGAAATAATATAAAAGTATGAAAATTCACAAAGTACTCATGAATGTATAAGTTATGCAATTAAATTATCTTGTCATTCATTAATATTCTGTTGTATCTGGCCGACTTCTAGTCGAACCCAGATATGACAGTATTTTAACAAATGCTTAATATAAATGGTTAATATTATGTGAATGTAAATTTGACTAAATACAATCATACTATGTGTAAAAGATTGATACTCGAATTTATTAAATTTTACTCAAAACGCAATTGGTTTGACTTGAGAATCGAGTCCAGTGCTGGTAGTTTTTACGATGGCAAGCGATATTAATATTAGCACTTCTAACAACACTACTTACAGAAATATTTTATAAAAAAGCTCGTTATAAATACGCGCAAACGTAAAAGGTAACTAAATAAAATTCGTCCACTCAAAACCACTCTCACAGTCTCGCGAATCTAAGATAAAATAATATATTTCGTCAAAGAAATCTGACAATGCAATAACGTGATTCCTTTCACCTTTTCGAACGCTACAAACTTCTGAAATTCAATTACGTACAACCATTTTTTCATATAATTAGATATAAGTTTGTAAATAGTGTGTAAATATTAGCGAATACTTACTTTCTGTATCGAATTAAGTAGCTGATGTTAAGTATTAAATTGATATCAGGGTATACCCTATGCATAAGGAGGTGTTTCAATGACTAATGTTTTATATGTTTCATCGTAGATGCCGGAGACTAGTATTTAATGTTGTTTTTAATGTTACACACGTTACTACATTTATACTTATTGTGCGAGTGTGCTACAGGCGCAAAAAAAACCGTAAGAAAGTGGGTACGTATTATGGCAGTTTAACTCTCTATTCTTTTCATATAACTATACCTTCGTGTATTTTTTAGAAATAACGTCTACTAAAAATCAGGCAGTGGTCGTAAGATCTATCAAATAATTTCACTGTCCAGTGTCTGTGAAGAATAAAATCTTGATGCAACATATTTATTTTATGTCCTATCAGGATATCGTAGCTATATTTAAATTGAATAAGCTCACTTAATAAAATTATACACCTATTGCTTATTATTGTATTATATGTTCTCATAAACACCTTTTATAAAACATCTGATGTCATATTTTCAACTGCGACAGGAACATTATAAATAAAGGGTCTAAACGTATAAAACGTTTCCTTATAATAAACATCAACACCTAAATTAAAGACTTCATTGTTTCACTTACAAAGCAAATACAACGAATACTGAAACTATTTTTGTGAGATCTATCCACACTTAACATATAAGTTTACAAAGTGAAAAATTGGATTTCAAAAATACGGAAGTATTGCCTTTACAACCGAACGTCAATCGATAGCGGAAACCGGAAATGTAAGCACAAAGGAAGTAGGTACACTCGACCGGGGAGCCACGAACCGCTGAGAAATTAAACGATATTTATTACAACATAAAGTTTCAATACAACCTTGAGCAATTATACAGAGGTTTGGATGCTATCCAAACTCATTAATAATAGTAACTATTAAAGAGACACTTCAACCATATTTATTAATTAATTAATAGACTAGCAGTCGTAATATTATGATCATAAGTTCCATATTTATGTGACGGTAGGTGGTAAATGTTTGAGAGATAATAGGGGAACTTCGAAAGCAGGAAAAGTGACAGGTGTTTGAAAAATTGAGTTAGAAAAGTTACATTAGGATAGATGGAAGTTGGACCAGGGTAATGACGAGTGATTACTGTAACTGTGGGATATGGCACGAACTTTTGCAGATAGCTGACGGCTCTATTACTCAATGTCAGTTCCAGTTAGACGCTAATATTCAAGAAGATCTTTATGAAACTTGTAAGTTTAGTAAAGACGAAGAAGGATGTTTGTGCTTCTAAAGATTGAATAGAAGATTGAACTTCTAAATTGATGTAGCAATTTACATCGATCTACGTAGATTGCTTTAATTTTATCAGTTTCAAATGACCAAAGATGATTCGATTGAAGATTTAAGTAATAAGTTCAAAGTAAAATGTAATTTAATTCTCAACTTCGAAATAAATCTTAAAAAATAATAATTTTAAAACTGAATAAATCAAATATATAAAACAGCAATATACAAAAACAATAAAATATTAAGCGCGACGAAAAGTAATAATTCTTTTAAAATTAATTAGTTGCTGTAATCATCTGGAAATTTATTTTAATATTACGTTCTTCGTTCTTTATTTGCCGTAAATAAAAATGAAGGTTTAAAAGCTATCATAGATCTTTTATTATTTTTTAATCTGCTCCATCCGCTATTCCGTTGCTGTGAGAAAGACGTTAATCCAAAAAGATGAGCTTTCGTATCTACTACCATCACTATCCTTATTTATTATATTTAATTTTGTATAGATGCATCGTACAGCAGGATTGAACTAAGATTTCAATAATAACTAAACTATAAAACATAGTCAAAGAAACACCAGAAATAGGGACATAAAATGTAATACTATCTTTTGTAAGAATAATGATAACTTCATTTTTTAAGTTGTGGTAAATTAGTAAAAAATAAATTAAATCTATGGAATCTATCTTAACGTAATTCATACAGATAATGGTAAGTCTTATACTTGTAACTATGGTTAGTGGTGAGGCGATTGTAACAAAATAACATAGATTGTTATCATATCCGTACCTAATTATTTCTCTCCGTCTCACATTGCCTGGTAAACTTACCCAAAGTATTTTATTAGAAACTTTACATAGTAATCTTAATTTGTTTATTAAATTCCAAGTAATTACCAAGTTTATAGTTTAGAAAACAACAAGTAAATATAACAAAAACATTATTTTAAATATCAGCAAAGTAATATTGAAGATATTGATTAATCATCATTTAGATTTAAAAGTGTTGGTACAAAGGCAAGTATAAAACGAAATGGAAATATAAAGCAACAAACATATTTTACGTTTTCACCAAAATAGAATATTCTGCAAAATGTGCTTCGAAATTTTATATTTGCTACTTCAAAACAACGAAAACAAAAGGTAGAAATGGTTGGTTTAAACATAAATTGAAGCTGGAGAATTTCACCAAGCAAAATCTGTGTTTAAAGATGACACAGCCAGACTATTAACTGAGTTCGCCGTTGTAAATCTTATATTTATCCAAATTTTCACAACCAGTGTGTAGATTAGGTAGATAGATTTTGGTAATAATTATAAATTCATCTACACTAATAAGAAAGCTGAAGAGTGTGTTCGTTTGGTTGGTTGAACGCGATAATCTCAGGTACTACTGGTTCGTATTAAGAAAAATATTATCTTGGCGTAGAATAGCCCATTTATCGAGGAAGTCTATAGGCCACATAATATCACGCTAAGATTAATAGGAGCTGAGCATCAATGAAAAATCCGCGGATCAGCTAGTTCAATAATGAAATCAAAGAAAAAAGGTTTACATTATTAAATTTAGTTTATAATCGTGTATTTTGTTACAATCACGTCACTACTACCAAATCTAGATACCTATTTCCACAAATGTATAAACCAGATTCAAACTGACCGACTGGCTGGATAGATCACGAGTTGAATAGCACCGATAATATCACAATGTTACTCTTTAGTGGAAACAAATTGTAGATGTGCATGAACATTGGAATAAAAGTGTGTTTTTAGTTGGAGCCTTTTATTTTTATACCTTATGAACAATACCAGCAGTAATCTCCAGAGTTATTGGAAATTGGACACAAATGCGTATAAACTTGGCAGAATATTGCTCAAACAATTTTTAAAATGGACTGTATCAATCCTTTTTTTTTTGTTTGTATAGGTTTATGTTTAACAGAGACTCCTTAAATGGAGATTGTATGCTGGTCGATTTATATTTAAAAATATACATAGAGGAAAAAAAATAATAATAGGACCCACCCATTTTCACCACGTCTGGAGTTTTAGGCAAATTGAAGATAGAAGGAGTTTATTAGCAGCTGCTAAAGTAGGTTAATTTAAAAAAAATACTCACACTTATTCCTCTTTATGTAAGTACGTACTATTTGCGATTAGAAACTACTTTTCTAAGTTGAGAATAATAGTGTGATTTCAAGTTAGTTAGCCACCAAGTTTGCAATTCAGCACCTCTCTCAAACTGGCACAGAATCTTAGAAATGTAACGATAGCCGATCAATTTATTACCTCACGAATCAGACGAAAAGTAAACCGCAAGCCCCTGCTTACGGACAAATCCGAACGCTTACGAAGTTACTCGAAGCTTTCGAACATCGACCGTAAATTCGGCTTTGACATTTTTATCAGAATCGGTTCCAAGGTCACCTGCTTCTGTACCTTACATGACTGACCCACGTTATCGAGATAATATCGATTGTAATTTTTGGAAGTAACATTACCGTGCCCTGCATCTACAGCTACATCTATTTAATCATAAATGAAACCCTACAGTGTAGGATTTCATGAATGATTTTATGGGGTAGTTTTTCTTTCACAAATAATTCTGTAGGGCTCACAGAATCATTCGTAGTGACTAACAGTAACAGATGGAAGGTGTCACATTAGACTTCGTGGTGACTAACAGTAACAGGTGGAAGGCGTCACATTAGACTTCGTGGTGACTAACAGTAACAGGTGGAAGGCGTCACATTAGACTTCGTGGTGACTAACAGTAACAGGTGGAAGGCGTCACATTAGACTTCGTGGTGACTAACAGTAACAGGTGAAAGGCGTCACATTAGACTTCGTGGTGACTAACAGTAACAGGTGGAAGGCGTCACATTAGACTTCGTGGTGACTAACAGTAACAGGTGGAAGGCGTCACATTAGACTTCGTGGTGACTAACAGTAACAGGTGGAAGGCGTCACATTAGACTTCGTGGTGACTAACAGTAACAGGTGGAAGGCGTCACATTAGACTTCGTGGTGACTAACAGTAACAGGTGGAAGGCGTCACATTAGACTTCGTGGTGACTAACAGTAACAGGTGGAAGGCGTAACATTAGACTTCGTGGTGACTAACAGTAACAGGTGGAAGGCGTAACATTAGACTTCGTGGTGACTAACAGTAACAGGTGGAAGGCGTCACATTAGACTTCGTGGCGACTAACAGTAACAGGTGGAAGGCGTCACATTAGACTTCGTGGTGACTAACAGTAACAGGTGGAAGGCGTAACATTAGACTTCGTGGTAACTAACAGTAACAGGTGGAAGGCGTCACATTAGACTTCGTGGCGACTAACAGTAACAGGTGGAAGGCGTCACATTAGACTTCGTGGTGACTAACAGTAACAGGTGGAAGGCGTCACATTAGACTTCGTGGTGACTAACAGTAACAGGTGGAAGGCGTCACATTAGACTTCGTGGTGACTAACATTAACAGGTGGAAAGCGTCACATTAGACTTCGTCGTGACTAACAGTAACAGGTGGAAGGTGTCACATTAGACTTCGTGGTGACTAACAGTAACAGGTGGAAGGTGTCACATTACATGTAAAATCTCCACTACTATTTTTTCTATACGTAATGAAAATGTATTTTTACTATTATAACTTGAAAATATAGTATTATTTATAACGTTACTTTTGCCACATACATCTCGACATCCAATCTGATTCTAGCATTTACCAATATCATATATTGACGGATATAAAGAGATTATGGGGCCTATTTGCTTTGGGATGTTTGTAAACTTATTTCAACACTAAAAATATAATAATGATGATAGCTAGATATATATCACTAGTAGTTTCGTTGAGTATTGAGATCAATTTTAGGAACCAAAATAAATACGACTCGGTGGTTTTACTATTTACCTACACAGTTTCTAAAGGAAACTACGTGGTAAACATTATAAAGAGTTCATATATATAGGGTTGTTTTTACACTATCCGTTAGAATTGTACCTATATAGCGTCTAAAGTGCAAGTATGCTATTTATCTGCACCACTTTGACTCGATCAAGCCGACATCCAAGTTCAAGCCCAGCGAAATGAGTAGCCGGAGCAGCTCAGCATCTCTGGCATGTTAAGACGCCGCGGCTGTCACGACGTCGTGTTAACGTTTTATTAAGGGTTATCATGCTTCAAGATTTCAAGGAAAGGACTTTGGAAAAGTAACTACCTACTTATCACGTAAACCTAATACATGTTAAAGTTTTTACAAATACAATAATTGCATTTTTGAAAGATAGAAAAATTTGAATCCAGACTCAGGAATCGAACCCGAGACTTCCGTAGCCAAACCGGGGCCAGAAGCGAACCACCTATCTGGACTATGTTACTAGATATCAATTTTTTCTATCTCTTAATGCTTACGGGTTAGGCCCCCGTAGCGACATCTAGTCGGTAGTTAAAGAACTATCACGGCTTTTGTTATGTAACGAAGCAATTTGGCCCCGGTTTGGCTACGGAAGTCTCGGGTTCGATTCCTGAGTCTGGATTCAAATTTTTCTATCTTTCAAAAATGCAATTATTTTTTTTGTAAAGTCTTTGGCAAGAAATGCCTATAAAAATTACTTCATTTTAAAGTTACCTTACATTTATTCAAAACATTTTATTTTTTACCTACCTAACGCATTCATCTCTTATATTTTTCGAGTTTGTACAAGATACCTTTAGTTGATACACTAATGACCTCATACATACTTAATCCAGTTTTACCTTTTTACGGTTACGTGAATTCCGGTATATTCAATTCAGACGCCGTATTTCTTCAGCTTGTAAAAATTCGGGGTTGTAACATTTTGGATTTTCCTAGTAATTTTCCTCGTTTCTATAGTGAGCGGTTTAAATTACATAATTTAGACCGCTCACCATAGAAACAAGCACGCGTATAGGTACTCTTTTAAAATTGATGATTTTTTTATAAAATCAATTAACCTAATTTTCCTATTGAATTTGAAATAAGACAAATAATTATAAATCATTTTCAATCATGTGATTGATGTCCCGTGAGGTAATATTATAAATAAAAGAAACAGTATTAAAACCCGTTGCGTTAGTGAAGACTTAAGCATTATGGAGACAGACTACGGGCGTATTTGTTTTATATTAAATGTAAAGATAAGTGGATACCTTATGGTAAAAATAAAACCAATGTGCAAAAATGACACAAATTTGCAAGCAACTACATTTTTAATGGCAATTACTGCCAAATACATGTTTCTCTTTGCGTGTGAAAGTTTCTATTAAATTTATATTTTATTACAAAATTTACTTATAAAAATATGTATTGAAAGCGACAATTACGAGCGTTTTGATTGATCGATTTCAATAAGCATCGAGAATGAGTAGACGGTTTTTGTGTGTATAAACTCCTATTCATTTTTATACACACGTACGACATGATAATGTAGCAGGTACCTATACAAAAATCAATAGTCGAAGTATTATAGTTATGTTCATAATGTCACATTTTTAGAGCGGTTACAGATTCGTCACAGAGATTTTATATGCAATAAAATATAAGAGATATGAACATTTTAAAAGTTATAGATGTGTTTTATGGCACCTTAGCCAAAATAACGAAACGGAACCCTTATAGTTTCGCCATATCCGTCCGTCCATCCGCTCAGAGACTGTTAGTGCTAGGAGGCTGGATTTTGGCATGGATACTTACGTTTACTTACGCCGACAAAGTTAAAAAATAAAATCTAAAAAAAAAAAAAGAATTGGGTAGGTATCGCCCCTATATGTAGGGGTAGTAGTAGGGGTGTGCATTCAAATTTTATTAGAGTCATGTCCCCCCCCCCCCCCGCCAGCTAAATGGTTGAAGTTGGGTATGTGATAAAAATAACGGTAGTAGTTTAAATAGTGAAATTAAATGGAAAACTATCACAGTTAAGTAGGCTTTACAAGTTTACGAGTAACAGCTCATCAAATGATAAGTAACAAAATAGTTGTACACATACCATTAAAAATATTATTAAGTACATAATATTATAACGTTGTCTGAAACAAAAACAACAGAAAACCCACTTTTTAAGCCACATTATTCGGATGGGGGTATACTAGGGAATCCAACATTGTGCGTGGCCCGACATGCACTTGCCCGGTTTTACTCTTTAGATAACCTACTTTCAATATCAGTTTAAATGTTTTAATATCTCCTTTATTTACGGAATAAAGCTTGTAAACACTTAACGATTACACACTATTTAATTATAATTGTGACACTATTGCGTGCTCGACATGTTATGCTCGATATCTCTAAAGCCAGCTTTAAAAGCAAGAGCCCGCCCAAACCGCCCTTCGGTCAAGTAGGTACAATATTTAAGAAAGCAAAATCGTCATAGCACAACTAAAAGTACTCTTTTATTTTTTTTATCAACGAATTCTAAAGGTATCTGAAAATATGTAGGAAAGGTACACGTCGTCGATCCGATCATGCGGAAAGGACGAGTTTAAGGCGATTAGGGAAAGGGATCTGAAAGGCCAGAATATTCCAAGAAATTATTGAGTAAATGACGTACTTCAGTTATAGGAGGCTGTAATATGGTAAGTAGGTTCTAACGTAGACCGAAAATAAAGGAACTTAAGGTCTTAAGAATTTTGACATATTTTGTATAGAGCTTATGTCAAATATATACCTCTAGTAGCCAATTTCATAAATAGTTAGATTATTGAGACCAGACGTTAGGAAGCAAAATACTACTCTTGTAAAAAGTCCAATCTACATGTCACAAACAATAGGTAAAACCGGAGAAAAGAACGAGGCAATAAAAGCTCACAGCTACTCTTTTCAAATTTCCGAAGATTACAATGTTTCTTTGTTTATAAACTGTATATGTAGGTAGGTGCTGCCACCATTATATTATACACCATATATGAGGACTGATGCAAAAACTAAAGATAAAAAATATAAAATAAAAACCCGGCAAGAGTATTCCGGACCATGCTCTGTGTAGGGTTTCCTAGCAGAAGAGCGTATATTCATAGCACTTACGCCCTTGTTGAGAAACGCAGTTTTTCGGCAATAACTCAATGACGGTATATCCGATTATACCCGAAATAATTTTAGTTTAAAGTATTTATTAAGTGTGATCAAAAAATTTCAAAAACTCACAAAAGTAGCGCATTGTCAAAAACCGACCGGAGCTGGTGAACAGGAAGGGCGTGGTGTTCCATCATGACAACGCCAGACCGCACTCATCTATAGCCACTCAGCAAAAATTGAGAGAGCTTGGCTGAGATGTGTTGATGCATCCACCGTATAGCCCTGATCTTGCTTCATCAGATTTCCACTTGTTTCGGTCACTTCAGAACTCTTTAGGAAGCATAAAGTTAACCTCAAAAGAACACTCTGAAAACTGCGTGTCAGATTTTTTTGATCAAAAATCTCTCAAAAAGAGAAGGCAAATCATCGATCAAAACGGCACATACATATCCCTACTAATATATAAATGTGAATGTAAGTTTGTTTGTTACGCTTTCACGCGCAAACTACTGATCTGATCATCATGAAACTTTGTACACATATTCTTGGAGGTATTAGAAGTAACATAGGATTATAAAAAAAGGGGAAAATTTACGCAGACGAAGTTGCACGGGACAGCTAAGAAATAAATAAAGAAATATACGTAAAAAAACTAATTTACTATCATTTTTACCTACACCAAAAAGTGCACAACGTCGTTTAAGAAGTTTTCACTTGAAAAAAAAAATACGCGATTAGATATATCAACCTCAATGGGTACAAAATAGTAGGAGCATCCACTTGAAATGTAAAGAACTATATGTGCTTAAATATTGGTTAAATTACTGCTAATTAATGAATATATACCTAGTCTAGCCATAAATATTGTTACGAAGAAAAAACATTTTTTTTTATTGCAAATAATATTTATTACTTTTACAGTGTGTTAGTTTAATACATAAATAAAAAACAATTCAAAATATAAAAAGCTTATTCGAAGTGGTCTCCATTGGCTGCAACACAGTCCTTTAAACGTTGAGGCCAGTTATCAATAGAAGCACGCACTCTTTCCATGGGAAAATTCTTCACTGCCAATCGTATGGATTGTTTTAGGGACTCCAAATTATCATGGCGTTTAGAGCAAGCCATACTCTCTAAAACTGACCATAAATCATAATCCAGCGGATTAAGATCGGGACTAGACGACGGCCAGTCTTCAGCTCTGATGAAGTCCGAAACGTTCACTTCCAACCAAGACTGCGTGGACCGAGCTTTATGACCCGGCGCTGAGTCTTGTTGGAAGGACCATACTTGGTTATTGAACATGGTGTTGTTAAGGGGTTTAACTACCTTCTCAAGAATGGTATCTTGATACACTTGTGCCGATGTTTTGATACCTTTTTCACAAAAATATGGCTCAGTCACTCCTTCATAGCTAACACCCCACCAAACCGTCACTGAAGTCGGATAATGCCCACGTTGCACTCTGTCGACTAATTGGGAAGCTTCCTTAGAGCTTTGAGCATAAATACGGTCATTTTGTTTGTTAAAATGTTGCTCAACTGTAAAGATTTTCTCATCCGTAAACAAAATTTTTCTGTGACCTCCCTTTGCGTACCGCTTCAGTAGTTGCTTCGATTTTACCACCCTATTCTTTTTTAAATTATCAGTTAAAAAATGACCAGTGCGTCTCTTATAGGCTGCAAGTCCTAAGTCATCTTTTAAAATGCGTGACATGGTTCTGGGTGCTATCTTCATCTCCCGAGATAAAATCTTTTGCTTTCGGACAGGATTTCTTCGAATTCTTTCCCTTACTGCTTTGACCACCATTTTCGTACGAACACTACGTGGACGGCCAGATCTTTTTCTGTCACAAACAGAGAAGGTCTCATTGTACCTATTAATAGCCCGGTACACAAACATTTGACTAATACCAAGCGTATGGAGAGTTTTAAAAATTACATTCGGCTCCATACCAACTTTGTGTAATGCAATCACAGCGATTCGGTTTTCTTTATCACCCCACTCCATTTTAATATAGCAAAATATTGTACAATGTATTGGCGCCAAAATTAGAAAATACAATGAACAATCGTATAAAAATGACAGATTCCAAATTCCAATGTAATATCTTTCTTATTTTTAATTGTAACAGTATTTATGGCCAGACTAGGTATATATATTAATATTTTGCAAAAGGAAGAAAAGAATGGCCTTAGTTTAATTACGGTGAATCTTTTCTAACAAAAGTAAATCGTTTTCTTATCTAATACCCAAGTAAAATTATCAAACAACTAGAACAATATCTACCTTTTGTATACCTACAGGATCACCGTATTAATAATAATGCAGAAAATTAAAGAAGCAAATAATAATAATAATAATAATATATCGGGACAACTCACACTACGCTATCTGATCCCAAACTAAGCAGAGCTTGTACTATGGAAACCAGACAACTTATAAACATACTTATATATTTCTAAATACATACATATTATAGATAAATAACACCCAGACACAGAATAAACCATCGTGCTCATCACACAAAGTTTTATCCTGGGTGGGGATCGAATCCACGACCTCTTGCGTAGCAGTCGGATACACTCCCACCGCGCCACAGAGGCAGTCAGATGACGAAATGAAGTGCATCAGTATATCTGTAACCACGACCACGTTGCAATACCATGTTGTTTGAGGCTCATCCAATTATATGATTTAAACAAACCATTAATTGTATAATGTTTAATTTGACTATTGTTTTTTTTAAAGGATGCACCACTCTATATAAACGAATACAAAAAAAACGTCATATCTAACATAGAGCTGCACATTCGTCTGTATTTCTTGATGGTATATAAAAACACAAGGCTCAATAATATAAAGAAAAGTTGAACGTTGAAATATACCTAGTATAAATTCTGTGTTATCGAACAAATAGGCGATTTCTTTATCATGGTACTGTATCTAAATAGGAACATAAAGTTTGGTATACTTTATGTTCCTGTGTCTCTGGTTTTGTCCGAGAATAATACAGCAATTTTCTTTTGGCTACAAAATGATCGTAACTTTAGAATATCTTTCCGTATCTATTACAAGTTGAACAAAAAGCTCGTTAGCTTTTTAAGAAAAAAAATCTTTCAACAAACCCTTGAATTTTCCGTCGCGAAAGTTTATTTCGAGTGCTTTATGAACGTAAATGAAATAACAGGGGTGAAGAAAACACGCTTAAAGTAGGGGTAATGAAAATATCAGAAAACGAGTATCATTAACAGAGTTTTATCTTTGAGAAAAAGTTTTGTGACAAATTATGGGAGAACGCGATATCTGGGAGTGAGGAGAGGGGGTAATGGCAATACGTTCTGCTTTGAGATAAAAAGTTTACAAGCACTCTTCGGATGGTCGTGACCAGATCTTTAGATAGGAAAAAAGTGAATCAAATGACTTTTAGAGCGGCAACAATTTATAATTCATATATTTTTTTTTTCCTTGTTACTTCGATCTGTCTCCTGTCCAGGGACAATGAAAAGTATGTCTGGCTGTTGCGATATTATTGACATGCGCGAATTAGGACCTGTGTCCTAACTCTCTGTCTACTTAAGCTCGTTTAGTTAGCTGTTATGGCACACAGTTGATCCTGGGGTATTCTGCGTTTAAGTCTGCGACTTTGGTGACCATCGTCCATTAGCGTTTTTGCTAGAATGTTTGGATGTTTTTGGATCCTGTCTCTGTATGATTTTGTGAGATTGGCAATTTCTTGCTTCACAGTAGAAACCTTCAGATCGTGGTGGATATGTCATATAAAAAAAAAGTTTTAAAATTAATGGCAGATGCTATTTTCTTACAGGTAGGTAGATACGCTAGCCTTAATATGGATGTAATTATTGCAATTGAATTTGATCTATGCACATACCTATATCCTAAGGCTAAGGCATAATTATGAATAGATGACATTATCTTTACATTTATCTCATAAATCAACCTTTAAATGATAAAATATCATAAAAATTGTACAAATAACATCATACAAGTAACAAATTAATGAAAGATCGACGTTCCTGTTTAGAAATGTACAAGAACTGTGTTACTGTACATTTCTAAACATGAACGTCGATCTCTCTTCTTTCCTTTCTTTCTTCTTTCCTGTTTAAAAATGTAAAAGAACACAGTTCTTGTACATAAAAGGAACAAAATACCTACTTTCTAGTCTTTATAAAAAATATTTAACAATTTCTCAACAACATTTACGACATATCGCTTGCAAATCGGACTATTTGATATTGTAATAACTAAACCACATACCGTCAATTACATATACCCATTATGGCTTCAAACTAATTGAATTAGATAATTACAAGTAAAACGAAACGATCTGCTAATCTATCAGAAAGCAGTGTAAGATAACTCTCTTTAATGGCTTTGTCGCATACAAGACTTAGAAGCCAAACTTAAGATCTCTTTGGCTTGTATTAGACTTGTTATTTTTAGCGATTTATTTTATTGGAATCAATTCAATTCCATTTATTTGCGTAATATGGGTACAAATGATGTAACAATAATAGTAATACAAAGAATCACCATAAACAGCTTTGAGCATGCAAATTAATTAATATTATTTTATAATCTAAGAAATCTAAACAAAGTGAGAATTAATTAAATACAGTATACATGTCAAGATTTCAGAATATGTCAAATTATAATTTTAAATTTGTAAGTATATAATGTCTATTAAGTTCATAATAATTTCCACTAAAATAAATACAGTACTTATATCAAATAATGTCACCAGTTAATATCATATATTATCAAGTAGGTATTCCTTAATAGAGTAATATCCTTTATTGAGTAACAGTTGTTTTACTTTTTGTTTAAATAAGTAAATATTCGATGTTTCAAGTATTGAAGTAGGTAACTTGTTATATATTCGAGGCATCATACAATATACTGCTATTAAATAAGTTTGTTCTATTAGACGGGAGCTTTATTTTGAAATTATGTCTTCGACTATCATGTGTCTCAAACATGTTAATATTTTTCCTCGCAAAAAGTACAACTTCCAGTATGTAGATGCATGGAACAGTCAGGAGATTTAATTTTATGAAGTAGGGTCTACAGCTATCAGTCTGCTTTAACTTACAGATCACTTTCACGCATTTTTTGTGCTATAAGTACTGCTTCCTTCTTTGTACAATTGCCCCAGAATATACCTCAAGATTGGTGTAACATAACCATGGTATGCAGTTAAAATAGTTGATATGTTTGCCGTTTTAGACAATACATAGAGTGCGTATGAGAATTGATGGAGTCTTATGCATAGTAACTCAACATGTAACGACCAATTCAAGCTAGAATCTAAATTAATACCTAAATATCTAGTAGTTTCCACATTTTCAAAAATCAAAAAAAAAAATCAATAAAAAATGGAACTGTTTATAGTTTATGAATATTTTAGGAATAACAGGGTGGTCTGGTAGAAAAATGCCATTTTTCTTAGTAGTGCAGTTCAGTGTAGCACACGAAGTAGATGTTTTATTTGACTGACTGACTGACTGCCTCTTTGGCGCGGTGGGAATGTGTCCGACTGCTACGCAAGAGGCTGTGGGTTCGATTCCACACCACTTTGTGTGATCCACAGATTGTTGTTCCGAGTCTGGGTGTATTTTGTGTCCGTGACTTGTATGTTTGTTAAGTACCCCACGACACAGGGCTTATACCCTACTGTGGGAGTAGTCTTTAAAAAAAAAATCTTCCGTGTTTACCAGTTTAAGTAATGTGAATGTTAACTGGTAAGTACAACTTTATAATGTTGTCTTTGTAGCTTAGAATATGTACTCAACAGCCTTCGAACCTTAATGGTAAGTTTGTATTATCATAATCATATCAAATCATATGATGTCCCGCTGCTGGCCACGGGTCTCCGCAGTACAACCTACTTATATTATAGATCCTGGAGGGTAATTGACATAATCGCTGATAGCAGTAAGGCTTTTAAGTTCGCAGAGAACGCTGCTGCTTGTCCTTCAGTGTAAAATTCCTTAGTCTTCTTGACGTCATCCACGGGAAGAGATGAGGTGGCGGCACTATTCTTAAGCCGGTACGGCCAAAGTTAGTGTAATCTTTAAAGGAAAGGAATCTAATTAACTTTAGATATAATTAGGCATGCGCCTCTCTTCGATTGGTGCTTGGTTCTCTTCGTTGCGTAGTGATTATTTATTGTACAATAAATAATCACCACAAGTGAACGTGATGGCTCTATACATAAGTAAGAAGTTATTTTATGCTACATTCTTTCTTACACCGTTTTCACAACGACCCGCCGAGGATACCACTTCATTAAATTAGACATAAGGGTAGGTATTGTTAGATGAGAGAACTTATTTGGGGCCGCTCTCCAGCGGACACATTATTTCATTTACTTGAAGAGGGTAACGGTAAACGTGTTTCAGCAATAATAACTACCATATTTGAAATATCCATTATTTTGTAGAGGATTCAAAAAATACTTTATCAAAATACGTTCTGTATGATGTAAGGAAGTAACAGTATTAAAAAAAAGAAAAAGAAAGAAATTATAATTTTAAATAAGAACATTGTTTACTTACATAGTTAATATAATTAATATATACCATCGATATATTATCAAAAAAAGTAGCGGTAGCCTAATGGCTAAGGCATTGGACCCGCAATCGAAAATCCTACCAATCCAATCGAGAATCCTACCCATTATACCACCGGCGTGATTTTTTTGGCGGCAAATACTCCTGACGAGCACCCCCATCATCCGGGGAAGACGATGGAGGTAGTGTGGGGTATTCTATATATTTTTTTTTACTTAATAAATTTATTATTAATGCACGGATGCGATGTTGTTTCGTTCGTGGCATTCCACACCTATGCGGCCCCTGGATACACACAGAGCGCCGCGCCTCCACGAAAGGACGCGGGCGGGGCAGATTACCCCGTACGCCCGCGCGCAGCTCGACCTAAGGCAGCATCAGGCGCAGATATGCAAGTTGACGCCGCCCGGTTCGCCGGCGACGGAGCGGATCCGCCAGGGAGCTCTCTTCCCTGATACGCTCCGCCGTCTCCTTCTCCGAAATGACGTCCTCGCAGAAGGATGCGACCGCGTTCCACGACCCCTGGCCCGAAAAGTGGACAGAACCATGGCCGACAACAAGAGGTCACTTCCGACCATTGCGGTGAGAACCCGACTTTGCTCCTCTCAATTTGGACAATGCTGGAGGGTGCGCTGCACTGAGTCCTCACCGCAGTCGCAGTCGTGGCAGGTGGGACTGGGTTCCCTCCTAAATACCGTGTGCAGGTACTTCCCTACGCACTCGTGCTTGGAAAGGACCTGCACCAGCCGGAAGGAAAGTGTCCCGTCCTGCCCATTCCTCCAGGACCAAGGATAAATACCAAGTACATTATATAACCTAACCATAACTTAATACATTATTAACTTGGGACAACTAACAAACATCATGTGATCCTAAACTAAGTGAAACTTGTACTATGGCAACCAGATAACTGATAAACATGCTTATATAACTATATTTCTCTAAATACATTACACGCGGACATAGAATAAACCTTCGTGCTCGGACGAGTATAATGGTTTATCCTGTGTTACAAAGTTTTATCTTGGGCAGGGATCGAACCCACGACTTCCGGCTTAGTAGTCAGGGTCACTAACCACTAGACCAACAGGTCAGTCGATACCACATTCCATAAACAATTTTAAACAAAACCTTACTATAATATATTATCATGTAATTTAAACATAAAAAGTCGGTATACCTATTTATTTAACGGCTCTCCTCTTATTTAGAAGTTCAATAATATACTTTTGTTTAAGCTACAACCTCTTTGACTCGATAGTCAATGTGCTTAAGTTATTAATCTGAGAGTCAATGGTTTCTAAATTTAACTGTGAACCAAAGAGATTTTGATTCCTTTATATTATACGTTGTTTATAATGAGTCCACAGTTTGATTTATCGAATGGGTTACTTTGGAGGTATTTAACATTTATTGGGTTTGAGTTTAGCGACGAAGTTTCGAAAGGCGGTTAAGTTATAATAATCGCATTAGTAATTCTTGGAAGTCATTCAGGTGAAATGTTTACCTTCGTTTTGTTTGAACTAGTTTCTAGTGAATACTTTTGAAACTAAGTTGTAGAATAACATTTATATTATAGGCACTCAGTGCAAATATGAAATTTATATCATAGCTGCCGCCCTCGGCTTCGTCCGCGTAATTGATTTTCCTCCCTTGATGATTGTTTTTCACTGTCGATCAAAATACTGAAACGTATATTTAATCTTAATCAAAAAATCAAATACGAAATTCCACAGATCTTACTTCAAAATTGACGAAGGTCCATACAAACTGGCAACCTTTATTTTATTCTCTTAAGGGTTGATTTTCCAAAAACGCTGAAACACGTTATTTTCATCTGAAACGAAAAAGCCAAATACTAAATTTCATAGATCTAACTTAATACTGACAGAGTTTCATACAAGCTTATTTCAGCATTGTAACCTAAGCGGTTTAGGCTCTACATTGATGAATCAGTCAGTCAGGACAAGTGATTATAAATATGTATAGATCAGCTTTGCTTGTGTGGATGTCGTATTGCAATAAAAAACTATCCTACGTTCTTTCCTGAGACTCAAACTATCTCCATACTAAGTTTCATCTAAATTGGTTTAGCCGTTTAAGTGTGAAAACGTAACAGATAGACAGGCTGAGTTACTTTCACATTTATAATATAAGTTTGATAGGATCTGTCACCCAAGTCTCAGAAAGCTACTGAATATAAAATCTGATCGTGTCTCCCAGACGATGTCTACCGTAACGTTTTCTTTTAGCTACCTTCGCTTAATAAGAAGAGAGAAAACTCGGTTTCTCTAAACAATTTACTGCCAGTTTTCTACAGTGAAGTGCATACACAATAATTGTATTAGAGAGAAAATTGCAACCATTTTCTAAAGACAGATTTTTTTATATTGCGTTACATTGGTGCAGTAAACAAATAGACCGCCGTCAGTCAGCTACCCTACATTTTCTAAATCAACGCTGTTCACATTTTAAGCTAGATTTATCGAATTAAAGAGTGCTCTATTTTTTCTGTCCTATATTTTATTTACGTATTAAATCAATTAACGTATGAGTCTAGGGCATCAATTGGTATTTATATAAATAGGTAGGTAGTTACATAAGGCAGACACTTTGGAAACCTTTTTTTAAGAATATTGCGCTCATAGAGGAAGAAATTTGGCATATTATTAGGTCTTAATCGCGTGAATAATTTAAGGTAAATACCTACCTTTTTTGTTGTCGCACGTTTCGCCCGTATTGCAACGGCCGTGTTTACGGGTAGTATTTGGCATAGTTTAGAAAACTAATATTTTTAAATAAATTAAAACTAACCATAACACACACTACTGCAATATGATACTACTGTTACGCTACTACCAATGTCAAACAGATTTAACAGATTGACTGATTGTATTATACCCTCTTCTGTAAAATTTTAAAGTTGATGCTCCCACCTTGACTATATTGACGGCTAATTCATTTAAAACTTTACGTACCTATTGCTTGCGAGAGTTTCGTGGTATCTACTCTATATATAGAAATATATTCTAAAAATTGACATATAAAAAAATTGTGCCATGAGTTTTTATTGCCAAGTTCCTTTCTCACGGCTTTACTCTTGCGAATTGACGTTAGAATCTTTCTATTCCAAATTTTGTCGGACGTTTATAAGCTTTGCATTCTGTAACTTAAGTACTTAGGTTACTTATGTAAAATAAATCACTTTTACCTTTATCTTTAACCTAAGAAGTTAGATAGCGTTAGATCTGTAGTCTAATAAATATGTTCTGAAATTATAAAATAACATAGATTGAAGCTACATAGCATTTTCATCGTTTATGGTACTAGGTTTTGTAATCTATTTTTAAGGTTCATGTTAATTATAACCTTTAAGTTTTAACAACATTTCAAACGTGTTAGTAACATAATTTATTACCAAAATGGTTACTTATTCTTTTGAAATAGTATTTATATATGTACTTTTATTCAGATAGGACAACAATTAGAGTACGGGCTGATATGAGTAACACAACAACAACAAAGAGAATTCTTAATCTCTATTTATCAAGTACGTTTATCGCACAACACAATGTTACATGTTATATGTCCAGTCAGGGAACATGCATTCCATTCGTAATGCTACAGATGGACAGCTACGATTTGATCAAAGATTCCAACCGCACATTGCGTAGCATTTTGCCGCAATGATGTTCGATCATAGAATGGACGAACGGAATGTGCTACGGCACATTACCTACAACTCAAATGAGACACGCCACGAAAGCTACGCGCGCTCGGTGTGAATGACTAGCTTTGTCGATGGAATGTTATGAAAGTCTGCCTGGAGTCCTACGTAAAAGCTGGCTTCTTAGTAATAATATGACTTGCTAAAGTAGAATCCATAGCTAAAATTCTCATTATAATGTTATACAACGTTACATTCTAACTGATTACTCCCGTCAGCTGAAAGTTATGCCCATATGACGATATCTAGGTTATACCTTCACAAGAATATATTACATAATGTGACAGAACGATAAGGCCATTTCTATTTGAACGGGTTATAGATTGCTTTGGTAAAATCACGTACAGCGTGAAATTTATAGTGCGTATGTGAGGGGAGATCCGCCAGCCCCTTATATATCAGCCAAATTAAGAGGTTTAGCAAAAGGGTTCGCGATTTTGACCGTTCATGTTCGGGACAAAGCAGTTTTTTATGTGAAACGCCTGATATTGTGAAGTGGATTGTACTCGTATGAGTATGTAGACGATTGTAGCCTCAAGGTTTAAGTCGATAGAGCCTCGTTACGTATTTGTATGCTTTACCTACATTCTGTTATATATTGTTGGTAGATCATTATACGTAAAAGCTGGTCCTTGAAAAATAACTGACAAACTTTATACAAGCGTTGAATAAAATTGAGAGAAATATGAAAGCTTTTCTCGGAGGCTTTGCTAGCGTTATCTTCTTATGGTTTCTTATGGCACGTTATCATTTGTTTGCGGGCTAGGCGGGAAAAGTTATAACAATGAAAAGTGTTACAATAAAAACGACAGCAAAACTGACCCCTATTTTTAGTTTCAAAAGGTCAACCATTTTGACCGCCTATACCGATGCATAGGCGACCGTTCTGTCTCGAGGCACAAATCATGGTTTTAACCTAACAAGTAACCAGCCATCGACCGTCTTATGTGAATAGTGATGTCATTGTGATGACGTCATGTGTTTCGGTTGAAGGGCACTGTCTCGCAATCGTGAGGTCGCGGGTTTGAATCCTACCCATTATGCTACCGATGTAAACCCACTCTTAACACAAGTCTTTGAGCTTACCTGGAGGGGTTAACAAGATTGCTAGTAATGATTGTAGTATAAAAAAAAACTAGCTGTGACCCGCGGCTTCGCCCGTGTAGTTGATTTTACCCCCTGAATACACGTGTTTCCTTATTTAGAGCCACAAAGCTAAATACAAAATTACACAGATCTTATTTCAAAACTCACGGAGTTTTACACAAATTTATAACCCTTGAGATGATTTTCCAAAAACGCTGAAAAACGTGTTTCTTTCAGTCTATTTGTTATTCTGATGTACAAATCACATCACTGTAGTGTAGTTTTTGCGTAAAAGGTCAATAAATCATACATTCCTGAACACATAATTTCGGATTTATAAAATTAGTAGGGTAAAAAACAGTTTGACTGTGGCGCAGTGGGAGTGTATCCGACTGCTACGCAAGAGGTCGTGGGTTCGATCCCCACCCAGGATAAAACTTTGTGTGATGAGCACAATGGTTTATTCTGTGTCTGGGTGTAATTTATCTATAATATGTATGTATTTAGAAATATATAAGTATGTTTATCAGTTGTCTGGTTTCCATAGTACAACCTCTGCTTAGTTTGGGATCAGATAGCGTTGTGTGAGTTGTCCCAAGATATTATTATTACAGTAGTTGACTTTGGAATTGTTTCTTTAGAGATCTCCTGTTTCTTTCGTCGGATGTAGACGAAAAAAAAAATACGATACAAATTTAACGCTGGGTTTATTATTTCGCTGGGTTTTAATTAAAACTAGGACTTAAGAACGTTTAAAATAAATAGTCTAAACCTACATAAGACTAAGCTTAAATGCAACTCAGTTAAACGAACACTGTAACGACGCAAATCCATCAGCCCCGGTAATTGCCTCGGATGAGTTACAGTTGTTCACAAGTTGTAGCTAACTACCCTCCGTGCCTTGAACAGAACTTCCGGTTGTCACGCAAACTATTACTTCTGTCTAATGGCCGAAAAGCATTAAAGTACGTCACCGGACTCATGGCATCAACTCATCTGGTTGTATTTTTTCCATGCAACTCCCGCAGTACGTTACAAGCCCTATGTCGTGGGGGACTTTTACAAACATACAACTCATGGATACAAAGTACACAGTCCCCGAGGCATTCGGTAAAAATTTACTTCCTCGATGACACGGTGTGAGTGTGTGCGACTGGTGTGCAAGAGGTCGTAGTAGTCTAATCATATTAGGGATCAACCTCGAATGAGAGATAATAAGCTACATTTTCGTATATATATCTTCATTTAGGTGTTCTAAAAGTGGTCTCAAAAGTCTCATAGAATCTAGTGTCTGCGTCGTATTATTCAGGCTCAAAGTATATCAGTATATGCATTTTTTCGCCATTAACTCAGTTTCTATTGCTCTAATTATGTTACCATATAAAATAACAATTTGCGAAAAAAAAAAAACATTTTTTTTAGCTTTGAACTTGAACAACTTATGACGCAGACACGAGATTTTATGAGACTTTTGAGACAACTTTTAGAACGGTAAAATGAAGGTTTATACGAAAATTCGGCTTAGTAACTCTCATTCCGAGGTTGATGCTTGGCGTGATTACATGACTATTCATTTTAATTAACTTGTATGTTAGCACACTTTATGACAAATAAAGATTCTATTCTATTTTATTCGGTTCACACTTGGGACTTCACTTTGTGTGTTCCACAAATTGTTGTTTCAAGTCTGGGTTTATTTTGGGTAAAGTCTACGTAACAAAAGGATTCCGATGAGTTGTCTATAAAAAAAAAAACTCATCCATATGACACAGTTAACTGTCCCCTTATCAATAAGTCAGCTTTCGAAAAGCCTTTCCACAAGTCCCTAATACGGGTAAATATTTAATAAATGTCGTGTTATTTGTCTAAATTCTGATATCCTTGAATATGTCAAGTGTCAAACGTAGAGTTATTAGGATAGTGTCCGTTCAACATGAGTTAGGTCCTGGTAAAATATTGACATTATAAGAATTTATCAAAATTTGTTCAGTTACATTGTATTGCTAATATTATACCGTAAGTAGTAAGCAGAAACGAAAGTGCTTTTATCAAATCATCAAGAGAGTACTAATGCTTAAAATCTCATGAAAATTGCACTATTGAAAACAATTAATGTTAATACCATAATC
This sequence comes from Herminia tarsipennalis, assembly GCA_945859575.2. Classification (NCBI taxonomy): domain Eukaryota; kingdom Metazoa; phylum Arthropoda; class Insecta; order Lepidoptera; family Erebidae; genus Herminia; species Herminia tarsipennalis. The sequence goes on along the minus strand of OX243834.2, from coordinate 20,670,766 downwards.
ATACGGCTAGTAAAAGAAAAAAATACATGTACTTACAAACTTACACATACACCTGTTGGTCTAAAGCTAAGGCTAAGCCAGAGGTCGTTCGATCTTCACCCAGGATAAAACTTTGTATTATAATGTATCTATAATATGTATGTTTTAAGAAAAAATTAAGTAGATATGTTTATCAGTTGTCTGGTTGCCATAGCATAGCCTAATTTGGGATCGGATGTCCGACGGATAGAAGCGTTGTGTGAGTTGTCTCAAGATATTATTGTGATATTATTGTTATTACATTTAACTAAAGTCTTAACTCGTTCTTTCACTCATAGCCTTGTATCACAAAACTCAACATTTTGTAAAAAGAAATGAGCAGTTTGGATTATGCTATTGTAACATAAATCAACTACAAACCAGTACACTAAAAAGTTAGCAATATTTTTTTTTTTATAAAAAATAAAAACCGACTTTCAAAATAAATATGAGGTAACTAAAAAGTAAAAAATAATAAAGGTACAACAACAAAAAATAAACATTTAAACACTTTCTCCAAAATAAAAACCGACTACAAAAATAAAAATAAGGTAACTAAAAAGCAAAACATATTATAGGTACAATAACAAAAACTAATTAAACATTTTGAAGTTAGTGCCAGGAAATGTTTTATGTTTTGGGCACCAACTTTGGTTTGGATAGTACCTATCACCCAAGTCTTAGAAAACTACTGAATATAAAATCTGATCGTGTCTCCCAGACGATGTCTACCGTAACGTCTTCTTTTAGCTACCTTCGCTTAATAAGAAGAGAGAAAACTCGGTTTCTCTAAACAATTTACTGCCAGTTTTCTACAGTGAAGTGCATACACAATAATTGTATTAGAGAGAAAATTGCAACCATTTTCTAAAGACAGATTTTTTTATATTGCGTTACATTGGTGCAGTAAACAAATAGACCGCCGTCAGTCAGCTACCCTACATTTTCTAAATCAACGCTGTTCACATTTTAAGCTAGTATTGAAATAAACAGTGCTCTATTTTTTCTGTCCTATATTTTATTTACGTATTAAATCAATTAACGTATGATTCTAGAGCATCAATTGATATCTATATAAATAGGTAGGTAGACACTTTGGATACCTTTTTTAAGAATATTGCGCTCATAGAGGAAGAAATTTGGCATGTTATTAGGTCTTAATCGCGTGAATAATAAATACCTTCCTTTTTTTGTTGTCGCACGTTTCGCCCGTATTGCAACGGCCGTGTTTACGTGTAGTATTTGACATAGTTTAGAAAACTAATATTTTTAAATAAATTAAAACTAACCATAACACACACTACTGCAATATGATACTACTGTTACCCTACTACCAATGTCAAACAGATTTAACAGATTTACTGATTGTATTATACCCTCTTCTGTAAAATTTTAAAGTTGATGCTCCCACCTAGACTATATTGACGGCTAATTCATTTAAAACTTTACGTACCCACTGCTTGCGAGAGTTTCGTGGTATCTATTAGTATATATACAAATATATTCTAAAAATTGACATATAAAAAAATTGTGCCATGAGTTTTTATTGCCAAGTTCCTTTCTCACGGCTTTACTCTTGCGAATTGACGTTAGAATCCTTCTATTCCAAATTTTGTCGGACGTTTATAAGCTTTGCATTTTGTAACTTAAGTACTTAGGTTACTTACGTAAAAGAAATCACTTTTACCTTTATCTTTAACCTAAGAAGTTAGATAGCATTAGATGTGTAGTCTAATAAATATGTCCTGAAATTATAAAAAAAACATAGATTGAAGCTACATAGCATTTTCATCGTTTATGGTACTAGGTTTTGTAATCTATTTTTAGGATTCATGTTAATTATAACCTTTAAGTTTTAACAAAATTTCAAACGTGTTAGTAACATAATTTATTACCAAAATGGTTACTTATTCTTTTGAAATAGTATTTATATATGTACTTTTATTCAGATAGGACAACAATTAGAGTACGGGCTGATATGAGTAACACAACAACAACAAAGAGAATTCTTAATCTCTATTTATCAAGTACGTTTATCGCACAACACAATGTTACATGTTATATGTCCAGTCAGGGAACATGCATTCCATTCGTAATGCTACAGATGGACAGCTACGATTTGATCAAAGATTCCAACCGCACATTGCGTAGCATTTTGCCGCAATGATGTTCGATCATAGAATGGACGAACGGAATGTGCTACGGCACATTACCTACAACTCAAATGAGACACGCCACGAAAGCTACGCGCGCTCGGTGTAAATGACTAGCTTTGTCGATGGAATGTTATGAAAGTCTGCCTGGAGTCCTACGTAAAAGCTGGCTTCTTAGTAATAATATGACTTGCTAAAGTAGAATACATAGCTAAAATTCTCATTATAATGTTATACAACGTTACATTCTAACTGATTACTCCCGTCAGCTGAAAGTTATGCCCATATGACGATATCTAGGTTATACCTTCACAAGAATATATTACATAATGTGACAGAACGATAAGGCCATTTCTATTTGAACGGGTTATAGATTGCTTTGGTAAAATCACGTACAGCGTGAAATTTATAGTGCGTATGTGAGGGGAGATCCGCCAGCCCCTTATATATCAGCCAAATTAAGAGGTTTAGCAAAAGGGTTCGCGATTTTGACCGTTCATGTTCGGGACAAAGCAGTTTTTTATGTGAAACGCCTGATATTGTGAAGTGGATTGTACTCGTATGAGTATGTAGACGATTGTAGCCTCAAGGTTTAAGTCGATAGAGCCTCGTTACGTATTTGTATGCTTTACCTACATTCTGTTATATATTGTTGGTAGATCATTATACGTAAAAGCTGGTCCTTGAAAAATAACTGACAAACTTTATACAAGCGTTGAATAAAATTGAGAGAAATATGAAAGCTTTTCTCGGAGGCTTTGCTAGCGTTATCTTCTTATGGTTTCTTATGGCACGTTATCATTTGTTTGCGGGCTAGGCGGGAAAAAGTTATAACAATGAAAAGTGTTACAATAAAAACGACAGCAAAACTGACCCCTATTTTTAGTTTCAAAAGGTCAACCATTTTGACCGCCTATACCGATGCATAGGCGACCGTTCTGTCTCGAGGCACAAATCACGGTTTTAACCTAACAAGTAACCAGCCATCGACCGTCTTATGTGAATAGTGATGTCATTGTGATGACGTCATGTGTTTCGGTTGAAGGGCACTGTAGCAAGTGTAATTACCGGGCAAATGAGATTTATGAACTACATTTAATAGCGGCGGTAGCCTAATGGCTAATGCACCGGTCTCGCAATCGTGAAGTAGCGGGTTTGAATCCTACCCATTATGCTACCGACGTAAACCCACTCTTAACACAAGTCTTTGAGCTTACCTGGAGGGGTAACAAGATTGCTAGTAATTATTGTAGTATAAAAAAAAACTAGCTGTCACCCGCGGCTTTGCCCGTGTAGTTGATTTTACCCCCTGAATACACGTGTTTCCTTATTTAGAGCCACAAAGCTAAATACAAAATTACACAGATCTTATTTCAAAACTCACGGAGTTTTACACAAATTTGTAACCCCTAATGAGATGATTTTCCCAAAACGCTGAAAACGTGTTTCTTTCAGTCTATTTATTATTCTGATGTACAAATCACATCACTGTAGTGTGGTTTTTGCGTAAAAGGTCAATAAATCATACATTCCTGGACACATAATTTCGGATTTATAAAATTAGTAGGGTAAACAACAGTTTGACTGCCTCTGTGGCGCAGTGGGAGTGTATCCGACTGCTACGCAAGAGGTCGTGGGTTCGATCTCCATCCGGGATAAAACTTTGTGTGATGAGCACAATGGTTTATTCTGTGTCTGGGTGTAATTTATCTATAATATGTATGTATTTAGAAATATATAAGTATGTTTATCAGTTGTCTGGTTTCCATAGTACAAGCTCTGCTTAGTTTGGGATCAGATAGCGTTGTGTGAGTTGTCCCAAGATATTATTATTACAGTAGTTGACTTTGAAATTGTTTCTTTAGAGATCTCCTGTTTCTTTCGTCGGATGCAGACGTAAAAAAAAAATACGAAACAAAATTTACGCTGGGTTTATTATTTCGGTGGGTTTTAATTAAAACTAGGACTTAAGAACGTTTAAAATAAATAGTCTAAACCTACATAAGACTAAGCTTAAATGCAACTCAGTTAAACGAACACTGTAACGACGCAAATCCATCAGCCCCGGTAATTGCCTCGGATGAGTTACAGTTGTTCACAAGTTGTAGCTAACTACCCTCCGTGCCTTGAACAGAACTTCCGGTTGTCACGCAAACTATTACTTCTGTCTAATGGCCGAAAAGCATTAAAGTACGTCACCGGACTCATGGCATCAACTCATCTGGTTGTATTTTTTCCATGCAACTCCCGCAGTACGTTACAAGCCCTATGTCGTGGGGGACTTTTACAAACATACAACTCATGGATACAAAGTACACAGTCCCCGAGGCATTCGCGGAAAATTGACTTCCTCGATGGCACGGTGTGAGTGTGTGCGACTGGTGTTCGAGAGGTCGTAGTAGTCCAATCATATTAGGGATCAACCTCGAATGAGAGATAATAAGCTACATTTTCGTAAATATCTTCATTTAGGTGTTCTAAAAGTGGTCTCAAAAGTCTCATAGAATCTAGTGTCTGCGTCGTATTATTCAGGCTCAAAGTATATGCATTTTTTCACCAATAACTCAGTTTCTATTACTCTAATTATGTTACCATATAAAATAACAATTTGCGAAAAAAAAAAACATTTTTTTTAGCTTTGAACTTGAACAACTTATGACGCAGACACGAGATTTTATGAGACTTTTGAGACAACTTTTAGAACGGTAAAATGAAGGTTTATACGAAAATTCGGCTTAGTAACTCTCATTCCGAGGTTGATGCTTGGCGTGATTACTTGACTATTCATTTTAATTAACTTGTATGTTAGCACACTTTATGACAAATAAAGATTCTATTCTATTTTATTCGGTTCACACTTGGGACTTCACTTTGTGTGTTCCACAAATTGTTGTTTCAAGTCTTGGTTTATTTTGGGTAAAGTCTACGTAACAAAAGGATTCCGATGAGTTGTCTATAAAAAAAAATCTCATCCATATGACACAGTTAACTGTCCCCTTATCAATAAGTCAGCTTTCGAAAAGCCTTTCCACAAGTCCCTAATACGGATAAATATTGAATAAATGTCGTGTTATTTGTCTAAATTCTGATATCCTTGAATATGTCAAGTGTCAAACATAGAATTATTAGGATAGTGTCCGTTCAACATGAGATAGGTCCTAGTAAAATATTGACATTATAAGAATTTATCAAAATTTGTTCAGTTACGTTGTATTACTAATATAATACCGTAAGTAGTAAACAGAAACGAAAGTGCTTTTATCAAATCATCAAGAGAGTACTAACGCCTAAAATCTCATGAAAATTGCACTATTGAAAACAATTAATTTTAATACCATAATCATACGGCTAATAACAGAAAAACATACATGTACAAACTTACACATACACTTACGACCGACTTGGTCTAAAGCTAAGGCTAAGCCAGAGGTCGTTCGATCTCCACCCAGGATAAAACTTTGTATTATAATTTATCTATACTATATAATATATAATATATAATATAATATTATAAAGCGGAAGAGTTTGTTTGTTTGTTTGTTTGTTTAAACGCGCTAATCTCAGGAACTACTGGTCCGATTTGAAAAATCTTTTTTTGTTGGGTAGCCCATTTATCGAGGAAGGCTATAGGCTATATAACATCGCGCTACTACTAATAGGAGCGGAGCAGCGACGAGAAATGTTTCAAAAACGGGGAAAATTTACGCATACGAAGTTGCGCGGGACAGCTAGTCTTTAATATGTATGTATTAAGAAAGATTTAAGTAGATATGTTTATCAGTTGTCTGGTTGCCATAGCTTAGCCTAATTTGGGATCGGATGTCCGAAGGATAGAAGCGTTATGTGAGTTGTCGCAAGATATTATTTTGATATTATTGTTATTACATATAAACTAAAGTCTTAACTCGTTCTTTCACTCATAGCCTTGTATCGCAAAACGCAACATTTTGTAAAAGAAATGAGCAGTTTGGAATAGGCTATTGTAACATAAATCGACTACAAACCAATACACTAAAAAGTTATCAATAAAAACTTTTTTATAAAAAAATAAAAACCGACTTTCAAAATAAATATGAGGTAACTAAAAAGTAAAAAATAATAAAGATACAACAACAAAAAATAATTAAACATTTTAAGTTGGTGCCTAAAACATAAAACATTTCCTGGCACTAACTTCAAAATGTTTAATTATTTTTTGTTATTGTACCTTTAATATGTTTTGCTTTTTAGTTACCTTATTTTTATTTTTGTAGTCGGTTTTTATTTTGGAGAAAGTGTTTCAGGAAACTATAATTTACCTAAGTGAATGAATATACTTAGAATTGAATAAGTATTGTAAAACGCTACAGCTATAGTACTCGCAGTCTTAAATTCCCTTTTGGTATCTCGAATTATGCAAAATTATATTACGCCCCGCCGGTTAGTTTGTTTCGGTATTAATTGCTTTATATAGGTACAGATTTTAACCTAAATAAGTTATACAAATTGCAATGATAATACCTATATCTGTTAAGAACTTCATTTAATTTTGAGCGCCGCAGACTACATGTTGCGACCGCAAGCTGCGATGTCGATTTGCTCGGAATCATATTCATAGGTTTTTATAGAAATCAGTAAGTAGTGCCACTGCCGTAGACTGCCGCTGTAGACCGCACTGCGTCCCGTCTCGAGCTTATAACTCAACAGCCTGACGACGTGGCGGCAGATGAACGGTAAAAATCAGCGGTGGGTGCATTTATCATGCGGCAGAAACAGATAAAAGGTCATTGTTTTTAAACTTTCGGGGTTTTTATACATACTCGTATTAGATATATTTCGGGACTTAATCGCGTGAATTATAGCAGTCGACCCATGACCACAATCGGTGCAATTCGATCGAAACCTCGGGTAAATAAAAGGTTTAAGGTTTACCTTTAAATAATTCACGCGATTAAGTCCCGAAATATATCTAATAAGATATGGTCGTAATATTTTTTTCTTTAATTTTTTAATACAATTAGCATTTATACCATTGTTAACTGTTATTAATTTGAATTTAAACGACAGCAAAATTGTGTAACATTAAAATAAAGGATATTTTAATGTAACACAATTTTGCTGTCGTCTTATCGCTACTGCCAACTCTGTGGCTGTAGCAAGTAGTTCATAACCCCCATCATATCCATGAACAGGCTGAAAGATCAAAACCATCTCCGTTTATGAATATTTATATCTGTGAAAATTGCACTAAAGTCAACGACCTATGAATATCTTTATCATAAAAGTTTAACCTATCCTTATTTTTCCTAACAAGTTTGACACTTCAAACGCGTGTTATACAACTACTCTCGCTACGCGTACATGTCATTTTTGTACGAAAACTATGAAGTGAGGAAGTTTGACAGTCAGTGCAAAGTTGGATAGTAATCCGTTATGTTAGTGGTGGTTCGGTTGTTGTAATGGGGTTAATGTTACGGAAATAAATGGGGGAACTGGTTCAATAGAGTACAGTGTATAAATATTATGTATATATATGACTAGTCTGAACAAAACAACAAGAACATTTTATAATACTCGATTATTATGACTTGCCATGTGTAAAATATCTCTGCAGATTTATTTTTATTGGGGCAATAAAAGTAGCTGTTATTTTACTATCATTTTACTTTGAAGTAAATATTATACGTTTCACTTTGTAACGAATAAATATAATAGTTCCGATAGAATAAAACAAAAATATCCATACTAATAATACAATCGCAAACCCAGTGTTTAATAACGCCGCCGCGCCGCCTATTGGCTAACGGTGTAATGGTTTTTTACTGTGACATCGTTTGTAAATATTGGCGATCACGAGTCCTATGATGTTGCTGGATAATATTTTTTTTCAGCTTCTGTTACATGTATGGAGTGCCCCCCTAAAAATATTTATTATTATGATTTAGCTATCAAACTAGGTAGCGGCTACTACAAGCCACGTTTTCACCTAATTTCTTCAAGATTCATTGGGTAGTCTTTGAGTAAAATGCCTATGACATACAGACGGACAGACAGACAGACGGACATGACGAAACTATAAGGGTTCCGGTTTTGCCATTTTGGATAAGGAACCCTGAAAACTGGCCAAGTTCGAGTGGGGCTCGTGCACTGAGGGTTTCGTACAAACTAATAGGTGTAAACATACCGCAAAAAAAATGAAATACATTATGTATGAGAGGAGCTATGAATGATTTGTAGAACCTAAAAAATATATTTTTTTTGTTTACCAACTTGGCATATTTTCACATTTTTCTTTTTAACAGGATATCTGTAACGAAACAACATTGAACGATTTATTTAATATCAGACAATTCACACAAGACCATCTTAAAGCAATCTCAAGAGAACTCTTACTATTACAACCAGACAAACAACACAACATACTTAATAATTCTAAATGAATACATTAATATCTATAAATATAAAAAAAAATAGCGATAATTACACCATTCACAACCCCGGGTTGTCAGCTTTTCAAGATCTTTGATTACCCAGACGCAGAATAAACCATCGTGATCATCATATATATTTATGCTGGATGAGAGTTTTAATTTTTTATTGTTAAAAGTTTTTATTGTAATAAAACTCTAAAATGTACCAACTTTCTATTGCTTGAAAACTATTTCCTTTTTCATTTGTTTGCATCTTCAGATTGTCAACATTCAATGGTATTAAAACTAGCCAGTTATATTTAGTACAACCAAAGAGGTTTGACAATACATTCAAAATACGAAAATATTAAACCCGCGCTTCACGCAGGCGACGCTGGCCGTTGCGATACGGTCGAAACGTCGGGAAATAAACAAGGTATTTTACCTTAAATTATTCACGCGATTAAGGTTAGGTTAATCGCTTGAATAATTTAAGGTAAAATACCTTGTTTAATTCCCGACGTTTTGACCGTATCGCAACGGCCGTGGTCACTGGTAGACTAGTTCTGCTCAGCGTCGCCTGCGTGAAGCGCGGGTTTTGAAAACTATTCTCGCTTGATTTTTATCACTCGCTGTTCGGATCTGTTCGCGAATGATGTCTATGACCAACTCTGTCGACCTAAGAGCGTCCAGCCGCCCAAGTTATATGGGTTGGGAAAGGTTCATAAAAGTAACGTCCCACTACGCCCGATCGTAAGCCAAATCAACTCGCTGTTATATGCTGCTGAAAGGTGTTTCGCTAGATCGTACGATCTAGCGAAACACCTACAAAAAAGGTATTACTACTTACAGTACCTACTGGGCTGTTCATATTCTCATGTAATTAGTAGGAAGAGGTCAGATGGCCAGAAATGTGATTTGTTAAGTTATATGCTACTCAAAGTAACAACTTGTTTTTCTTTTAAATACATCATTGCATTTAAAATAAAAATTTAGAAGTTCAGACCCAGAAATCGAACCCGAGACTTCTGATCGCTTTACCGGAGCGTGAAAGCCGAACCATCTAACCTGAAAGATCTTAATCTTGAAATTTTTCTTACTTTCGTTTTGTTTATGGATATCCATTTATTTTTGCGATATTCTTTTTTTATGCAGATAGAGCATAATAAATAAAATTTTCTTTTTTACTTGACAGTACTCAACAGTCATTGGAACATGAGGACATACAATTCGTCATGGTGAAAACATCCAGGTGAAGTACGAGGAAGTACCCATATAAATGTAGGTATTGATAAACTTTCGCGATTTGTACACATTATTAAAATATATATATTACGGGTCTTAATCGCGACCGTATTGCAACGGCCGTGGTCACGGGAAGACTTGAAGTCTTCCCGTGACCACGGCCGTTGCAATACGGTCGAAACGTCGGGCAATAAACAAGGTATTTTACCTTAAATTATTCACGCGATTAAGACCCGTAAAATATATATTTTAATAAATGTAGGTACTTAGTTATAATATAGAAACGATCTCAATACGTAAATACTTATAATTGAATACCAGATAACCTTGATAATCAATTTATTATGACTTGTACTGTAAGTCTTCTATATGAATTAAATTACTTAATTAATGAAAGTAAATTTCTTTCCTATCTTATCATTACATTCATTTTTATAAAAAAGAATAAAAACAACTCCTTAAATATTTCAAGCTACAGGTATTTGATTCTCTAAGTAATACAACACAACCTACAAAGTAAAGTGCAATGTACAAAGCCTCAGAAGTTTACAATAACTATTGAACGGTACGATAGCATTTTACCCAGAACCTACTTCCACTCTTCCAATTAGCTAGTGAACTAACATACAGTTTGTTTAAAACATCCAACCACACGGCATACTTTATCAGAAACTACTGAATTAAACGTTTCTAATCAAAATAGTTGTAAGTTCTATTTTGAACAAACTAAAGTTTGAATTAATAGTTGAATTCTGATGATGACCGCAAGCTTGTAAGTTAAGAGCGATTTTTAGGAATAATATTGGCTCATGGAAGTATTTGCGTTCACGTTTTTGTCTATCAGTAGTAACGCGAGGATGTTTTCACCTTCGTACAGGATTATTACAAGCAATTAATTTATGTGGATAGTGTCTCTATTGCTAAACAATTAAAAAAATAATAATTAAACTAAATCAATATTATTATAGTACGCTTTTGTGATTTTTCGTATTATTTTGCAAAAACCCTTATAGGATTTGACTATTATGATTTGATTTTTAAAAGTTAACATTATATTCTTTATAAAATTGAAGCGTGACTGTTAGGTATAATAATATTTTATTACTTTACGACTTTTTTCTTTTGAGGGTTCCGTACGTACCTCAAAACAACGGGGCAAGAGGTCAGATGATGAGAACCGTGCTCAGTATAGGGTTTCGCAGCTGTGTGCTCCTAGGAATATTTATTTTTGTTATGTAGCAATCGAACTAAGTAACAGCTTATGCAATACACCTTTACTCCAAATTTCATCCGTAAACACTGTATAGTTTTTGAGTAAAATTCCTGTGACATACGAACGAATAGACATACAGACAGACGGATGGACATGACGTAAAAAAAATGGCTAACTGTATCATGTAACATATCAAATGAAATATTAGGATGTGAAATGTATTTATTATCATTTTAAAGTAACTAGTTAAAAGTTATTCTAGAAAAACCATGAAAACAAACCCTCGCCCCCTTTATCTCCAAAGCTAAGAGCTAATAGTAGTAACTAAGTTCTAACTTCAACTACAAGCAATGTAGGTCGCACCATGGCTGAAATGCTTCGTGTAACCACGGTCGGTGAGTCGCCCTTTTGAAACTTGGTTGATACATTGCCGTGTGTCTAGGTAGATTCCCGTGTTGATCGAATTATTTAAATACTTATAAGTTAGCACGGAATCCTCAGTGCGCGTGTCCTACTCGCACTTGGCCGGTTTTTTATAAAATCATCCTTTAATAAGTTAAGTTGTTGTCTCTGTACTACAGGTACTGATCACCTACAGGTTAATTAAATAATCTAGCTAAAAATACAACACTTCACTCAATATGCTAATGTAGTCTTTGTACACCCTCCCCCTTGTTTATAAGAAACAAATAAATTAGCAGACATATTAAAATCATTGCTATCGAGTTACTATTTAATTTTGAAAATGGAATGTAATAAAATGCTCTTAAAAACGTTTGTTAATTTATCTGTTTACGATGAATGAGGGGGTAATTAACATTGTAATCAAATTGTACTATTTTTTTTTTTTTAATTTTACTATTATGATAAATAAAGAATTATTATTTGTTATGAATAAGGGGGTGCAACTTTAGCTAGAGCTAGCACACTATCTTCACACTACTTTATATCAAAATTGTAGGGTCAGAAATTCAAAGCATTGAACTAACTTCGATATTCATGATTTTTTTTAAATAACTTTATGACATAAATCCTCCATTTGTTTTCATGTTATAACGTACCATTTTCAAAGGCTTTTTTGATTTCTTCATTTACTCCATAAATGACCCATATGTTCAAAATTCAGACTTCCTATTATTTTTCCTGCAATCTATAGATTGAAGTCATATAAAAACAATAGGAAGTCTGAATTTTAAATACCAAAGATAGTTCATAACCGAAAGGTTATGAACTATCTGGCGAGATGAGATTTATCGAATGCCTACAAACGTTACAGCGTTTTCATCAGCTAGATCTTAAAAAAACGTAGGCTCGGCAAAGAAATTAAAAATATACTTCGAGTCCTGCGCTGAGTTTCTGGTTATGAACTAGCTATCTTTCGTATTTTTATCAAAATATTCGGCTCAGTAGCTTCGGAGATAAGAGGTGGAATGTTCTAATTTCATGGTTTTCCCTTAATATCTTTAAAAAAATGATAATAAAAAAATATGTATTTGACAAGCTCACAATAAGTCATTTCACTTGATATGCTACACGATACAGTTAGTTTATTAAATTAGGGTTAGTTTAAAAAAAATCTAGATGTCCCCCGAAAATGGATCTTAATTCAAAAGTAATAATCTGTCTGTCTGTCTGTCTGTCTGTTACGCTTTCACGCTCAAACAGCTGAACCGATTTAGATGAAATTTTGTATGGAGATAGTTTGAGTCCCGAGGAAGGACATAGGATAGTTTTTATCGCGATAACCGACATCCATGCGGGCGGAGCCGCGGGCGAAAGCTAGTAATAATATAATAATAACTTGGGACAACTCACACAACTCTGTCTGATGCCAAACTAAGCACAGCTTGTACTATGGAAACCAGACAACTGATAAACTTACTTATATATTTCTAAATACATACATATTATAGATAAATAACACCCAGACACAGAATAAACCATCATGCTCATCACACAAAGTTTTATCCTGGGTGGGGATCGAACCCACGACCTCTTGCGTAGCAGTCGGATACACTCCCACCGCGCCACAGAGGCAGTCTATTAAAGACACACACACCTTTTCCGCACAACTAGTAGTATGACAGGTAGTTTAGGGTGAAAATTCTCCACTGAACTCTCAAGTCACTTTATGGCAATTTTTTTTTACATGATTTTCATTTTCTTTATTATATATCATAAAATAGTCTCCATTTATTTCCGCCATTAAGTTAACTTTCCCGTTCTAGTAGGTGATTTTGATCAAAATACGTAAAAACACAAAATATTTTATAATAAATCATATATGGGCATGAAAGTAATATATCCCGGTTGTGGATTTCGACGTTCAAACACACTTATCTCTTTGCGCGGGCTGCGAAGGGCTGAATGGTAATGAAGAGAAGAGAAAGTAGTTCGATAGCTACAGCTACCGAAGAAATGACATTGTGCAACTGTTGTATATAACGATTATACACGAAATAAAATAAGCAGGGTCATACTGACCCTTCACTACCGGCGATACCACGGAGAGGTTCGCCTCTGAGATGAAAGTCTGGCAGGCATGATCTGATTTAGGTTTTGTGGATGTTGTGTCTTATTGTGAGAGGGACATCTGAGCGAAGAACCGGATACAGCATACACTTCGCCATCTTTGCCACGGCGACAGAACTCAAAGTACACTTTCATCGAAGCGCAGTTCATTAAGCGGAACAGTGTTGCCAGCCCTGTGTTCATTCAGGTAAATAGTACAGTTAAGCCTGACCAATTGCTTATTAAATGTCGTCAGTAAAATCAATATTTTTGCCGTATTTATTTAATTCTCGGTAGGTATTCTAACTGTATTTCGAATAAATCGATAGGCATCATGTATTATAAAAAAATGTGAAACTTTTTTCTTTATCTTTCTTAAACAAACTTTGTATAACCTGATAATAACGAATACAACATAAAATAATTATCACATTGGGTGCAGTAATTCTGAAGTTACGCGTACATACATTTCGGCGATTCATTTTTTTATATATAGACTAACTAACGCGCGCAATTTCGATTGCGTTATGATGCCCCGCTACCCGTACCCGTAAACATTCGTGGGCTCATGCCCAACACTTTGCTAAAGATCATCTCATGGTCAAAGGCATAGTTTACAATTCTATAAAGGACATACAAACAAAATATATTTTTATTGAAATAGAAGATAGATATTAAATTAATTTTAACAATTTGGCAACTAGAGTCGCACATTACCGTGGTCCAAATTGCTTCGTGTAACCTCAGCCGGTGAGTTGCCGTTTTACAGCCTGGTTGTGTCTAGATAGATTTACATATGCTACTCGGTGCGCGGGTCCCACTCGCATTTGGTCCATTTTTTTCGTAGTCCAAAATTAGTTCCTACTAAAATTACAAAAATATTTGGCATAAGGGTTTGAGTTTTTTTCTGCGTTGCCTTAAAGACTTCATTTTTTCACAGCTTAAAGCTAGTTGGTAATAATTCAGCTTGATACCATAACGGATTTTTGAGAATGAGGTTCGTGCCTTTATGTCTTTTTCTCTGTTCAATATACGACGAACCTAATTGATTCGTTATATTTTTATACTTGCAGCTCGCGCCCTGTACACGAACTGGTTCTCACACATTACTTACCTACATTTTCACGTGCGTGCATTTGCGTCGACGATAATTTATCTGAGATAGCGGCGTTTGGACACATAAATCAAGCAGAGGTTTCACACAAACATATGGATAGGATAGTAGATTCACAGGTATGGTATTTGGAGTAGCACTTCTGTAACTAATTTTGATTCTCGTTCGATACATACTCAAAATCAATTTTGAATCTATTGGGAATTATTTTTCTCGTGGAATCTATTTTTACCCGACTGTAAGGAAGGGTTATGTTTTTCGTGTATATCTGGTATGTATGTATGTATGTAATATTCTTTACTACCTGATAACCCACAATCCACTGAACGGATCTATACAATGCAGACGTTTTTAGATTCGTCTTGATGGCCCAAGCGTTCTTAGATATGTGACGTTTGAAAAAAAAAACATAACGGCTGTGAGATGTCACAATAAAGAGAAGTAAAAAAAGTGGTTTGGAATACTGCAATATGGGTATCAAATATAAGGGCTTATCTTAAGCATTTCAAAAAAGTATAACATGATTATGACTATAACACTAAAAAAGTTAAATAAGTTAGTTAAGGTGACAATAGCTGTGATAAAAGTTAGTTATTACATCGGTTATCCTACAACTACTAAAGAGTATTAGATAAAAAAATTAAAAAAATATCTAAGTATATTTTTTTTAAGTTTCATTCAAACTGGGTGGAACTAAAGACCTTTTATATGTATCTCATTACATGCAGATCCATAATGATTCTACTGAGCGTGATCTGTATGAACTCGAACATGTGGGTAGGTAGTATGTATCTATTTGTACTTACATAAAAAAACCGGGCAAGTGCATGTTCGGCCACGCACAATGAAGGGTTTCGTAGTCCGCCCCCACCTCCGAATAATATGGCTTAAGAAGTGGGTTTTCTGTTGTTTTTGTTTCATACTCGTACTTACAACGTTATTTACTTATTAATATTTTTCAATGGAATTTGTACGAAAATTTTGTTGCTATATGCGAGCTTAGAAATTAAATACAAGTTAAAAATTAGGAAATTGATTAAGAAGAAGAAGAATGAGTTTAATTTAAATGAATCACAAAACCATTAAAAAAAACTATTCTTTTAGCTCTATATGTATTTTGAATGAAGTTAATTTCCGAAAAAGTTGTAGGCAAAGCTATTTAGATAATTAATATATTTGATTTTACGATACCATTTTAATATCTGTTAATATTCTTAACCGCGGACCGAAATACAATACTATACTACAATACATCAGTGGATAATATAACTACAAATAACAAAACTTATCAGCTCCGTATATTTGTGGGTATGTATACGCAAATACAAATGTAAATAATAATTTAAACGTAAGGAAAACGTGAGTTTCAAAAATATCGTCGCATTTCCCAAATTCCTCTGCAAAACCCTTTTCTACCGCTTAAAGGTCGAGCAGCCGTCACTCCCTGAAACGTGCGTGTAAAAAACGCACACTCATAACGATCTGCTGGACCACAAATATTCTCGTAGCTATATAATTTGACTATCGGCATTTCGTTATTCCCGGGTCAACGGCCGGTCAACTGCAGGATATTGAGCTAAGGCCGGTTTAAAGTTGTCTAAGCGCAGGTACAAACTTTTAATATTATGTCTCTAGACCAATCGCATACTCGATCGATTTCAATTAATGAGATGGATGATTGGTTAAGGACATTTTTTGGATCCCATCCATTTAAAGAATTTTGCTCCCAAGGAGAGTTGTGAAAGTTAATTGGAGTAAGAAATTCAAAAAGCTGGTATTACTTATTATTATGTAGAATCAATAAGTAATAACAGCTTTTTGAATTTAGGGGGCACTCTAGGGGGCTATTCTAGGGGGCACTCCATACATGCACGGTTTTCTTTTAGCAAACATCTATGTGTGGTACATGATCCGACAGATCTTTTAAAAACATTCTAAGGTTTTTAAGATTTATTTTTGATTAAGTGAATGTTTTTGGAAAGAATCGCTTAAAAAGTTGCAAAATTTTCTAGCCCTTCTCTTTATCTTTATCGTAAAAAAAAAAAATATGATATATGGTCGAATATACCACCTTTTGAGTTATTGGCGAAAAACTGGGCTTCTCAACAAAATGACGTAAATCCTATGAGATAAGCTCTTTTGCTGTTGCACTTTTTCACATTGATTTTTTTTCATATGTTGGGTATTTACACTGAGCACGGTCCGCTTTTCTAATTTTCAAAAAGCTGCCACTAACTTGCGAGTTATCTGAATCGTTAATCTTTTGACTGGGTGCTTCTTTTGGGCTCACTTAATATCCCCGTTCCATGCAAAAGAGTATTTGATTATTTTAGAGACATTATATTGCCGTGTGGTGCCGGCTTAAGAATAGTACCACCCCATCTCTTCTCGTGGGTGTCGTCAAGGCGACTAAGGGATTTCACTCCGGAGGACGGGCAGCAGCGTCCTCTGCGTACTTAAAGCCTTACTGCGATCGCCAACCCGCTCGCCAAGCGTGGCGATTATGGCAATTACCCCCAGGATCTACATACCAGTAGGTTCTACTGGGGAGACCCGTGCCCAGCAGTGGACCATCATATGGGTTGATATGTATGTATGTATGTATGTAGAGACATATAGCCGCCAACTTCCCTTCCCACCATTGAAAGGATATACATCCTAAACTTTTTTTCATCGCACTATAATCTTTAAAATCAAAATTCGAGTAAATCCAAATTTAGCACGTTGGGTTCCCCAGCTATGATATATACTGTATACGTTAAGGCTCATTTTAATTACAATTGACTAGAGAGAACTTTTGTAATATAATAATAAAATAATATAATATTACTAGCTGACCCGCGCAACTTCGTCTGCGTAAATTTTCCCTTTTTTCTTTTTTTTTTTTTTTCTTTTTTTACAACATTTTTCATTGCTGCTCCGCTCCTATTGGTCGTAGCGTGATATTATAACCTATAGCCTTCCTCGATAAATGGGCTATCCAACAACAAAATATTTTTTCAGTGCAGCCCAGTAGTTCCTGAGATTATCGCATTCAAACAAACAAACAAACTCTTAGGGGTATGAAAAATAGATGTTGGCCGATTCTCATAGATACCGGATAAGCTGACCCGCGCAACTTCGTCTGCGTAAATTTTCCCTTTTTTCTTTTTCTTTTTTTTTTTTTTTTTTTCTTTTTTTACAACATTTTTCATTGCTGCTCCGCTCCTATTGGTCGTAGCGTGATATTATAACCTATAGCCTTCCTCGATAAATGGGCTATCCAACAATAAAATATTTTTTCAGTGCAGCCCAGTAGTTCCTGAGATTATCGCATTCAAACAAACAAACAAACTCTTAGGGGTATGAAAAACAGATGTTGGCCGATTCTCATAGATACCGGATAAGCACAAAAAAAATCATTAAAATCGGTCAAGCCGTTTCGGAGGAGTATGGCAACGAAAACTGTGACACGAGAATTTTATATATTAGATTTGGCAATATCATAATTTGTAAAAATGTTCTCTATAACGAAGCAATAACAAAGGCCGTAATAGTTTTTTAACTATCGGCTAGGTGGCACAAGCGAGGGCCTAACTCGCGCGGAGGAAGGATAGAAGCATTTGAGGTTTAGTAACATAGTCCCGGTTAGGTGGTTCGATTCCGGCCCCGGTTTGGCATACGGGTGTCTCGTGGTCGATCCTGGGTCTGGACTTAATTTTTTTCTATCGTTCAAAAATGCAATTATTGTATTAACAATGTAATTGGCAAGAAATGCCTATAAAAAATACTATAATATTCGGCCTGCGACATCATAATTTGTTGAAAATGCTCTCTGTAACGAAGCAATAACAAAGACCATAATAGTTCTCTAACTATCGGCTAGATGGCGCAAGCGAGGGCCTACCTCGCGCGCAGGAAGGATAGAAAAATTTGAGGTTCAGTAACATAGTCCCGATTGGATGGTTCGATTACCGCCCCGGTTTGGCATACGGAAGTCTCGGGTTCGATTCCTGGGTCTGGACTTTAAAATTTTCTTTCTTTCAAAAAATGCAATTATTGTATTATCAAAGTAATTGGCAAGAAATGCCTATAAAAATTACTATAGAATTATTTTTGGTTAATTAATCAACTTTGGTCAAATTTCGACCACTAGTTCCTATAATATAACTTTTTTCAACTTATGCACTTTGTAAAATAAAGTTTTCGTTCGAACCAGTATAAAGTTGGGACAAACAGAGGGTAGTTCACCGTATTCTTATCATCATACAAGTTTGAAAGAGGTTGAAGGGCGTTTGTTTAGCTGGATAAACTTTTGCTTTTGTGTGTAAGTTTGTAGAATTCTTGATAATATTGGAATCAAATTCTAGAAGAACTTAAATGCGAGCTTTATGATAACATCCAATTGTAAAATTATGATTTTTAAGAATAGTGGGGGTATTTGACTAAAACCAAGTCAGTCTTAGTTTAATAAACGTCAAAAATGTCACAGTCTATTTCAAAAATAAAGTATCAAAATATCTACGACATGACAATTTCTCGTCGAATTTCTGTGTCAGACAGTGTCAATTAAAAAGTGATCAATTTAAACCACTCGTCAATCTTGTACAGTAATATATGTCGAAAAACCGATCATGCAAAAATAAACTTTGTAACTCGGTAAGTAGGTACATATAAGATTGATTGTCTTTACTATTATTTCTGAATTATTTTCCAGCTGTATTTCGATATATTGTATTGTATAAAATGTTATATTTTATACCATTACATTAATTTCTTTATTTCAGTTTTCAGCTTGAAACTTTAACTGTTTTTTTAAAATGAACCGACTTCAATAAAAGTGTTAAAGTGGTGCAAAATTAATAAAAAAAAAAGATAAGGCATTACACCGTTATTTTTTGAAACTTCACTGCCTTACTCCTATATTTTACTCTATGTCTCCAGTCTTTTATAATCTAAGACAACGTTTTACAAAACATTCCCAGAAAATATGCAGTAAACTCTATCCTTTTCGTATTAGTAGTTTTTGAGAAAATTGCGATATATGCGGTTTTATCACGAAAGAGATATCTCTTCCGTGGGTTTTACATAGGTTTATACGGGTGAAACAGAGAACATCGTTTTCAAAGCCTATGAAATATACAGGGTGATTTTTAATATACTAATAACCTGCCGCTCTTGCCACTTCCTCTTGCACCATATAACTTTGTAAAATATTATTTGAAAAAAAGGAAATAATTATCCCTTTACCACCTACAAAATACTTTTGTCACACATCTAAGAGACCTTGGAATAAAATCAATGTTTCTTTATCAGGTTAAAGGCCTAAACCTCACAATAAAAATGATTTTACTCCAATAAAATAGTCTGTAGGTGGTGTAGGTCATAACTCTAAAAACTTAATTTATTAAATATTTTCCGAAACTGATATTACAAAGTTATTTAGTGTTATGTAAAGAACCTGCGAGCGGGAGTTTATCAGTATATTAAAAATCATATGTATATGTTACGGTAATTGAAAATTATTATGATATCTATCATTATTAATAATTACAGGAAATCGAGATAAAAGTAAGAAATTAATCACTTTTATCGGTGATTATTAATAATTTAAATCTAATTACGATAGATGTACTAAATTAGTTAAATTTAATGCGTTTTTGTATATTTTATAGTCTTTTTATTACGAATGAATGCTAATGATTGGTAAATAAAGATGATGAACAAACTTTCAAGTTCGCATTAGTCAAAATTGAAATCGCCCAGATCACGGTTCTTATTAACGTTTTTTTTTTTCTGTTTTCGCGGCAAGCTCGTGCGAACTATCAAAATCTTGTCATAATGGTAAATAGAGAACTGCGCTGTTCGAAATGCATTAGCGCGCATGCGCGACTGACAACTTTGAGCGCACCTTGCATGCATATGGAGACGCGGTGTCTTTCATAACTTAATTTTTTTTTAACTATTGTTGTACCAAGTCCTTTTTAGGGTTCCGTAGCCAAAATGGCAAAAACGGAACCCTAATAATTTCGTCATATCTGCCTGTCTGTCTGTCTGTCCGTCCGTATGTCACAGGCATTTTACTCAAAGACTACTCAATGAATGAATTCGAAAGTTGCATAAATCGTGTCTCCCCCCCCCCCCTTAACTTTTGAACCGTGTAACCAAAAATATTGAAAAAAATACACAGATAGCGCTTAATAAATACTTTGAACTAAAATTACTTTGGATAAGATCGTATATACCGTCATTAAGTAATTGTCAAAAAACAACAAAAGGGCGCAAGTACCATGAACACACGCTCTTCTGCTGATGCAATTGTTCAAGGCTGCGGAACCCTACACTGAGCATGGTCCGACAGCTCTTGCCCGGTTTTTTCAATTCAACGAAGTTATTTTTTATAGTTGAAATGATTTATATTAACTTAATCTCATACTTTGTTATTTATATTCAATGAAATTAATAAGGTTTGCTTAAAATGGTAGGTATACATTAGGCAAATAGGTCTAGCTTTGCACATAATTAGGTCACGTTCGTGGCATGCAGTATATTTGCTGACCTACTAAACAACCGCATACTGCCTGTATAAATGAAGCACAGATTGATTTTGGCAATGGTGTCATAGCTAGAGGTGTGATAAACGGCTTTATTTTTATTATTATTTATTTTTATATTATTTTTATGAACGGCTTTATTTGTAACCGTTGTACTTGTTTAAAAAAGGCTCGTTTAAAAAGGTGATTTTCACTTAAAACGCTTTTTTTTTACAAAGCGAATTATCGAATATCAACAATCGTCATTACTCGCGGCCATTCGGATTTTTTGATATCAACCCTAATAATTATTTATTCGTTACATATTGTTAACATCCCTAAAAACTATGATAATATGTTGCCGCTTTTCTCTATTTTACTATGGATAATATTGATACTAAGGATTTTAATAAGATACTCTCTGTGGCCATTGAAAATTACTTGTATGATGTTGTAAGTATATCTACAATAATCACATAATAATTAATACCTGTTGGGTTCGATTCCTGAGTCTGGATTTCAAATTTTTCTATCTTTCATAAATGCAATTATTGTATTCATGAAAATCGTTGGAACTGTTGCCGAGATTCAGAATATATAGATATTATATACATATTTATACAGGAATTGCTCGTTTAAAGGTATAAAGATTACATAAATGTAGGTATTTAATTACAATTATAATGTTTTATAGTTGTCTGATTGCTTGTGTGAGAATTCCTCCTATGATATTGATATTTGTTGATATTATTATTTAATTATCCAACTTCGTGGTATGGAATTGTTTAGCTCTTATAATCCATTTAATAAAACTGTCATTTTTCATAAGTTAGCAAACACATTGCCAACTGCAAAAGCAGCCTAAGCAAGCAAAGGTATCTTTAAGTATTATAAAAGGGTAATAAATCCAGAACGTACTGTTATTACTTTAGTCAAAACTCTGAGGCACTCGGCCTTAATTTAAATTTATTATTATTGCACTACACAAAATCATTGTTTTGCCCAATAGGTAATGTACCGTTCTAATGTTCTCCAAATTTGAATATATAGTGTATGAAAATATGAAAGGCTAATGAAATCATTTGTAAATTTATTTGCTTTCGGTAACTATCTATACATACCTATATAATCACTTGTCCTGACTGACTGACTGATCACACTCATCAACGCAGGGCATAAACCGCTAGGGTTACAAACTTAAAATTTTGGCAGTTTACGCATTGTAAAAATAGGAAAGATTTTTAAAAATTCGTCCCCTAAGGTAATAGGGGTTCCAATTTTGTATAAAACACCGGCAGTTTTGACGTTAGATCGAAGATATTTCGTATTTAACTTTGATGTTCAAAATAAAGAAACACGTGTTGCAGCGTTTTTGGGACAATCTATCCCTAAGGGTGTACAATAGGGGTTGCAGGTTTATGTAAAACTCCGTTACAAGATTGTATAACTTCGGCGGTTTTGAAATAAGATCTGAGAAATTTCGTACTTGGGTTTATGGTTTAAAATAAGAACATTCGGTTTAAGGGGTTTTGAAAAATAAACCCACATAGGAGTAATTTGGGGGTTTCGACTTTGTACGAAACTCCCTTTATTATGAAGTTAGATCTGAAAAATTTCGGATTTGGCTTTTTAAATTAAAATAATGAAATAGGTTTTTCAGCGTTTTTGAAAAACCAGCTCCCAGGGTTGCAAATTTATATAGAACTCCGTCAATTTTGAGGTTATATCTGTAGAATTTTATATTTAGCTTTGTAATAAAATCGGTGGATTAAAAGCAAAATTTTCTGATTACTTGAACTCCGTACACCCTAAAAATAGGTTCACTTTTAAAATGGAGATAAACAAATCGCTGGCTTATCTTGATGTGAAAATAATGGTTAAGGCGGATGGTAACCTGGCGGACACTGTCTACAGGAAATTGACAAGTATTTACATGCTGACTCGCACCACCATCCAAGACATCTGTAATCCGTGGTAACATCACTGACAAATGGAGCATATGACATTTGTGACCCTGAACATTGAAAAAGTGAGCTCACACTTGTTCAGGAGGTACTGAAGCGAAACGGATATAGAGAAAGCACACGACGTACGAAGAGGAGAGACCCCGTCAACTAACGACCGGGGGTTGACAGGGCTCCAGCTTTTCTACCATTCGTGAAAGGAATGACGGACAAAGTTGGAACAGTACTGCAGAAATACTTAATTCAGACTGTATATAGTCCGCACTCCAAGGCTAAGCATCTACGTACTCTAAAGATGTAATTCCTCTATAGACACCCTGCGTCTACAAAGTGGATTGCAGCTCTGGCAGTTCCAAACCCACAATAGCGGAAAGGGTTAAGGAACATATCGCGGCTGTGAAAAACACAACAAGTCAGCAATAGCGGAACACCTGCTGGATGCGGGATCCAAACACAGGATTGAACTACACAAACCACAGGTCCTCACCACTGACCGTCACTATTATATAAACACGTCAATTTCAACCGAGAAGATGGATATCGTTTGTCAACATCGTGGAATCCCGTGATCAGCAAGTGTACACACCGCCGAACAAACATTATTACAAATGTCGTTAGTGTTGTGTGTCGAAGTACCGACAGTTCCGTAATAGTGAATGATAAAAATCAAGCGAGGGTAGTTTCCGAAACCCGCGCTTCACGAAGGCGACGCTGAGCTGAACTAGTCTACCCGTGACCACGGCCGTTGCAATACGGTTAAAACGTCGGGCAGTAAAATAAAGCCAAATATTTGCGCGATAAAGACCCGTAGCTTCAAAGTTTTAATAAAAAGTGATAAATCAACCCTTCAGGGGGTAAAATCAAATACGCGGGAAACAGCTAGTTTTTATATAACATTATTTAATTAAAAGGTTTAGTTCGAGTATATTATACAATTAACATGTCAATTGCTTTTTGAGTTTGATTGCTATTTAAATAAACTATTCTGTAATATGATTTTTTCAGCCTATAATAATAATAATAACATCTTGGGACAACTCACACAATGTCATCTGATCCCAAACCAAGCAGAGCTTGTACTATGGAAACCAGACAACTGATGAACATACTTATATATTTCTAAATACATACATATTATAGATAAATAACACCCAGACACAGAATAAACCATCGTGCTCATCACACAAAGTTTTATCCTAGGTGGGGATCGAACCCACGACCTTTTTCGTAGCAGTCGGATACACTCCCACCGCGCCACAGAGGCAGTCAAAATGATTGTATTTACTGAACGCTGCCCATTATAAAATTTATCTGCGATCCATTAGCATTTTGTCTCTTTTAATATTCAACACATAAATAATAAATAAATTGTTTATTTTCTAATAGCCTTAGGAAACTAAATATACAGGTTTTTGAGCTTATAAAAGCCTGTAGCAGGAGGTCCCGCTCTTCAAATAAATTTGTAACTAAGGCCTAGTAATACATAGTGTATCTAAAGATGTTTTTTATTTTTCTTGTATGTTTGTGTGTGTGTATGTGAGAGTTTGGGTGTGTGTGTATGTGTGCATGTATTGAATAGGACTATGTGTAAATTTAACATGTACCCTCATAAGAAATAAGTCAAAGCGGCGGTAGTCATCGGTCTCGCAATCGTGAGGCGACCTACGCGGGTTAAACTAGCGACGTGGACCCACTTCTAACACATTAATTTAGCTTAGCTGGAGGGATTAACAAGATTGCTAGTAATTTGAATATGAAATTAACTAATTATATTAAATTAATTAAAAAAAAATCTAGTAAATTAATGAAATAAAATATTTTTAGGGGGGGGTTCTCCATACATGTAACAGAAGCGATTTTTTTTCAACAAACATCAACGTGTTGCATATAATTCGACAGGTCTTCTAAAACATTTTAAGTTTCTAAAAAACTTTTTTGATTCAGTAATTATTTTTGGAAATAATCCCTTCAAAAGTTGCATTAATTGTGTGCCCCCTTAACTTTTGAACTATGTGACCAAAAAAATATGAAAAAATCACAAAGATAGCACTTAATAAATACTTAAAACTAAAATTATTTTGGACATGATCGGATATATGTAGAAAAACTGCGTTTCTCAACAAAAGGGCGTAAGTGCCATGAACATACGCTTTTGTATGGTCCGACATGCTCTTGCCCGGTTTTTATTTCGTAAGTCAGAAGTTCAGTTTCATTAAGCCATCCAAGTAGTTGAAAAGTTACAAAGTAGAAGAATGTGGAAACTACTTATTACTTACCACTTTTTGCTTAGTTGTATAGCTTACGGTATTAATCACTGTAATACCCAAGTGTTTTCAAAACAAAACTTGGGTAATGGGATAATTTAAAGCAAGAAGACTTGCTTGTTGTGTATATATTAATAACTAGCTGTCCCGCGCAACTTCGTATGCGTAAATTTTCCCCGTTTTTGCAACATTTCTCGTCGCTGCTCCGCTCCTATTAGTCGTAGCGCAATGTTATATAGCTTATAGCCTTCCTCGATAAATGGGCTATCTAACAAAAAAAGAATTAGAAGGGCCAGTAGTTCCTGAGATTAGCGCGTTTAAACAAACAAACAAACAAACTCTTCCGCTTTATAATATTAATATAGATATTGGAGCTAGTGTAGTAGGATGCACTCAACGACTACAATTTATATTGGTGATGATCAGTGGATAATTACAAAGGAAAAGAAAATAATTTAATCAGAAGATCAGCGAGGTACTCATATAAAACGTGTGACAGAAAGATGTTGTTTAATTTAATCGGCAGACTTTATATTTTTTTCGTTTCGTTAGAGCTAGATCTCATGAAGCGATGTTAGGATATGAAATTACACAACTCTATTAATGCCCACGAGGCCGCGACTGTTTGTGGCTTCCACTGAACTGGCGGACAACTTGTAGAACCCCGTAGTTCGCGAAAGCGGCGCGTTGGCGGGCGTAGTCCGCGCGCGCCGCGGTCGTTCCGGAGCTAAAACTAACTGGACAATCTCATAACCGCATGTCTTGCGATCTTCGCTTGTCAGGTTTGGGGACGAAATCGCATCTGCGGTGACATAAAACCGCACAAACTACCGATATCGTTAGTTGTTAAATAAAATCACTTTTATTTTTTTAAGCTATTGCATAGCTTCTATCGCGGGCCTTGAGCGTGGAGACCGAATCCAGAAATTCCGTAACGAAAATAACCTCACACCCCCCACTCCGACCGGCACAGCGGTGATACTTTTTAGTTTTTTTTTATTATTTTACTTAAATATTTTTTTTTAATATATATTTATATAAGTAGGTATATATTTTTTATTTAAAAAAAATTAAAATATATATTTTTTGGTGTTTTTTTAGTTGATAAAAAATGCTATGCAATAGCTTTGCCGCGGCAGTCCCCGAGTGCCACAGATTTTTTTTTTATTTACACTTTTAAAATCGCTTCCTGAGTTCTCAGCCTAAAGTATTTTCTATTTGCCAAGAGATTAAGTGGTAACTAGATCTCTTGACGAAAAGAAAACACTAAATTGGTTAAGTTATAACTGCAGCTAGTAAATGCAGTTATAACTTAACCCATTTTTATAAAACTGGTAGCAGTACTTAAGTTAGAATATTGGGTAGGTACTTTTGAAACTGCAATAAAGTAATCAATATTTTTATAGTTCCTTCCCGGCTTGGCATACTATAATAGGTATTGCTTCTAAGGTAACTTAAAACTCTATAGGCAAAGTCAATTCTAAGCATGGTCTTTATTAAATTAGTCTTGTTGTTAACTAGCGCACTCCATCTCGACTTAAAACGGGCGTGATCACTGAAATATCTGTTAAGTTCGCAAAAGGCAATTTCAACAATCTTTTTAGTAAAACGATGTTGGCCAATTGGGCAATTATTTAAGTCCCAAGTTCACTTCAAGTATACTTAACTTAAAATGTTTTAATTCTACCCATTAACCCATCTCGCCACTTTTGTTCGTCATTTTGACAGATCTGAATAACTTTGATTTGTTTCTTCCAATTGCTTTTCTCTTGTTGCGAAGTTTTAAATTGACAGGCAAAATGCTCTGGACTGCAAAGAAAAGGGTTAGCTAGAAAATCTTTAATATCTTCAAGAGGACCTGACCTAACTTTATGAAATAAAACCTAAATTAAAGAATGTTTAATGTCACATAAAATAACATGAAAACCTTTTTTAATAATTTTTGATAATTTATTTTTCTTTGGTGCCAATAAAGATTATTATTATTACTCGAATGTGACATTGTCTAGGCCCCCAGGAGGACGATGTTTATATTCTATATGTGTAAAAGAATCCGTCAAAATTCGTCGAAATTTACTAAGTCAAAATATTTGGCCTCGAAATTATTGACGTCATCTCTATCTTATTAAATATTGTTAATTGTGAGATTTATTTTGTTATAATGTTATTTAATTGATATTTTGTTATAATGATTTTGAGAAATTTTTGTTTAATAAATTGTATTAAAAACTGGAAATGTAAAATAATGGTCGTTTCTAATTAAGTACTAAAAATTCAAATCAGTTGTTTCGCGTTTGTTTTAGTTTTGCAATAAAAATGTTATAAATATGGTGTTTTTGCCGTATATATTCTTAAGTCAGTCTTTATCATTATTAAGTCATCAAGTTGTTAAACCCTCAATAATGTACCAGGATACTGACAATGCTTGAAGATGAGACAATGCAGTCAGCGAAATACAGCGAGAACCTTTGGTGTGACTCTTTCTACAGTTCAGCGAGTACTCCAGCATTTCCATGGAACTGGATCCAATCTTCGAAGACCAGTAACAGGCCGAATAAGGTGCATGACGGCGCGGGAGTATATCGCTATAATTATGGTGCCAACAATTTTGAGAAATTGCTTTCTTTCGGCTGTTGATGTAAATAATCATCATTTCCGAGCTGGAGGAAACAATCTGAGTACAGATACAGTAAGGCGGCGTCTGATTGAAGCAAATTTAAAGCCATTAAGACCTGCTAATGGCCCAAAACTATAACTGTTTATACAAGCACGATGGGAGGAAAAGAGTGTACAGAAGACCGACACAGCGCTATAACCAAGCCTATACAAAACAAAAACCGAGCAAGTGCATGTCGGGCCACGCACAATGTAGGGTTCCGTAGTTTTTCCCCCATCCGAATAACGCGGCTTAAGAAGTGGGTTTTCTATTGTTTTTGTTTCATATTTACAACATATATATGAAAATTATTAATAAGTAGGTATAAACCTACTTAATAATAATTTTCACTTCTCATTTCGTTATTTTTTTCACATATCCAACATCAACAATTTAGCTGGCAGGAGGGGGGGGGAGGACACTTGACTCTAACAATATTTCACAAATAGATCTTAACAACTACAAAAAGACCTATCTAATGATATCCAGACACAATAGAGCCGGTGAAAAAAAAACACATTCCCACTTTACTTAAATAGGAGAAACCTACCCACAAAAATGTTTTTTTCAAGATTTTATTACTAGTATAGGCTTCTAGCAATAACAGTCTCTGAGCTAAGCTGCGGACGGACGGACATGATGAAACTATAAAGGTCCCGTTTTGTCATTTAGTCCACGGAATCCTAAAAAAATACCATACGGCGGAGGCTCTGTTCACGTGTGGGCTGGGAT
This sequence comes from Herminia tarsipennalis, assembly GCA_945859575.2. Taxonomy (NCBI): domain Eukaryota; kingdom Metazoa; phylum Arthropoda; class Insecta; order Lepidoptera; family Erebidae; genus Herminia; species Herminia tarsipennalis. Next base: position 20,641,995 of record OX243834.2, on the reverse strand, counting down.
TTCTTTCGAAAGCCGCAGTGAGCTAGTGGTGATAGAAAATGGAACTTTAACTGGCGAAAGATACGTCACTGAAATTCTGAATAACTACGTTGGTTTATTTTTAGTGGACATGGGCTTGAATCCCGTTTTTATGCAAAACAGTACCTACCGCATACAGTTCAGATAGTGTTTGTCTATTTTCAAGTCGATATCACACAAATGGAGTGGCCAGCATGCAGTTCCTACTCAAACCCCCCATGAGCATGCATGGGATGAACTGGGACGACGTGTACGTCAACTGAATCCGTTGTCAATCACGCTACATGAAATGAAAGAAGCTCTAATAGTGGAATAGCTAAATATTCCACAGCATCGCCTCAAAAGCCTAGTAAAAATTATGCTAAATCGGATAACAGCAGTGTTGCGAGCTCGCGAAGGCAACGATAAACAAAGTACTAAAATGCGTGAAAATGGCACATCTGTAACCGATCGATGATCTATTTGACTGCCCCTGTGGCGCGGTGGGAGTTTGTCCTACAGCTACGCAAGGGTTCGATTCCCACACGGTACAATATCACACTTTGTGTGGTCCACAAATTGTTGTTCCGAGTCTTGGTCGCAAAAGAAAAGTACACCCACTTTTGGTCCGTGAATAGTATGTTTGTAAAGTCCCCCGCGATACAGAGTCGGAACCTTACAGCGGGACTCGTATTTAAAAAAAAAAATAGTATGTTCACGAAAATACTGAAAAATTTATTAAAAACAAAAAGCCTGAATTCATTTTTGTCACATTAAAATATTCATAAAAGCACATTAAAATATTCTTTAATGTGTCTTTATTTCATAAAGCTAGGTCAGGCACTTTTGAAGATATTGGAAAATATCTAATCGACCCTTTTTCTTTACGGTCTAGTGTATTTTTAATTTCAACTTTATTTATCTTAGTTCGCTCAGATAATGAAACTTGTCGATTATTGTCAAAAAGTAGATGTGGTTGGGTGGAGAATTGCTTAATGGGATATACCTCAACGTCTTGAACAGCTACAACTATCCTTTCACAATACGTCTATACAACAGCTTTCAAGATTAATGACGCAGTATGAGTTATCCTAAAATATTTAGATATTGAAAAAATAAAACATAGATTAAATAAGTTGCTGTAATCAAATAAATAGATATAAGCATACCATACTAAACATCGAAATAGGGACGTAAGACCCTCTACTAAAACGAAAATTATTTTCCCAAAACACTAAGTGTAAAACCATTATCTTACAACATGTGCCTATACTACTCTCAATTAGGACCATATGGTTTACCCACCGTCGGTCTCTTAAGGCTACTAACGGATTACTGGCGCAATATTCCACTACCATAATCCTTGGCACTAGCAATAACAGCAGACCAACGAACGGTTGCCAAGCATGGCAATTATGACCATATCCCCTTAGTACTATTCAAAGTGATATGTGGATATAGTATGTTTACGTACTTAGCTATCTGATTCTGGGACATGTTACTCCAACTGAAAACTTTTAGGTACTACTACTATTGTTTAACAATAGGTTGTTTTGAGTGAATGCAAAAGGTGACTCCAACCAATTTTTTAAGGTCACCTGGGGCATTATTGCGTCTATGGGGCAATGGCGTTTATGTTAAATAGTATAAAAGTCTCCTCAGTTTTATTTATTGCTACTAAACCCGTTAAATAAAGTGACAACACTGAATTTTGGACCGTAGATTTTTGAAGTATCGTTTATTTTGTAAAATACGTGTCTGTCGTCAAGTTTAGTTGCAGAGGTAAGGGTACAAAATCGTATAAAATCTATTTAGTTTCTAGATCTTTTATTTTAATTTTATAAGGCATGTAAATTATGTAAGTCTGTTTATATAAACAGGTAGTTATTTAAGTAGAAATAATTTTTGTTTTAAAGATATGATAATTTAAAATTATGACTTAATTTGATAATACTAGGGGTAAATGCGTCTGACGTTTTGGGGTTATTGCGCATGTAGTACGCAATAGCCCCAGAATAAATATGTATTTTTACTCTTTAAGGATTCGTAAAAAGTTTAATTAAAATATTGAGATAAGTACATCATTGTTTTTTGTATTAAAATAAATATAATTTTAATTATTATTAAATTTATATATACGTTTTGTATGTATTTATTTTTCATTTACAAAGCCTAAATTTTACGCCCAATTATTAATAATACTAGATAATAAGATAGTTTTAATAATAATTCCTACTTATTGCCTTGTTTTTATTCTAATAGTTGTAATTGTAATTCTTTTCTTACCATACGATAAATTGTTATGAACATCTGGATTTGTCAAAGAGTAATGCGGCGCAAAAGTAGGCGCATTTTCCTCGATGTTAATAATTTGGTTTCCAACTTCTATTTTAAGGTTGCATTAAATTTCATCTCGAAAAAGAAGCCCGTTTAGTGTTAATATAATAAATACGCCTTTGCCCCAAACAAGAAAAATGTGTCTAAAATGTGTCTAAATTGTGAAATAGAGCTTTAAAAGTGTGTGAGTCAAAAATGCAACACAATTGCCCCAGCTGACCTTAATTTTATATCTAATTTAATTTAAAATTAGTAATAAGATGATTAATGATGCGGGTGACCAAAGGACAATAAAGTATTGTACCTATACCATGTATACCCTGTATACCCTTTATTAAGTAAAGTAGTGTATAGATATTAGATACCCATGTGTTCATTTTGAAAAGGTTCAGCGCCTACGTCACAAAATACAGCACTTACAATAAAATTATTATGTTTCTATGCATTTCATTTGCTGTCAAAATTGACATAACAATAAATGAAATGCATAGAAATCGAAAGAATTCTTAATGCGGTTAGCACCTAGAGCCAATAAGAACGACTGCAACATATGAATCCTCAGTAAAGAGTTAGTCATTAACTACTTGCTTCATATGGTTAGTTTTAGTAACTACCCTTAGTTACTGTTCTAACAATTAGTTACTCACAAGTACGTGTAGGAGTTTTTGTTGTATCTCGTTAAATTCTCTAAATACTTCGGTGATCGTTGGGTTTGTGCCAAGAGGTCATTATTTGCTGTTTTTGTTCATTACTAAGGCGACCCACCTTATTTCAACATAGTAAGCATACTGGGAGGCATAGGAATGCTTCCTACAGCGTAATAGGTAAAAAGGTATAACATTAAATACTGTTGTACATATGCCGCAGCTGCAACGCTGAGCAGCGAACCTCTTTTCACTGTGTGCAGTGAACACGAATTGTATTCTAATGGGTTTAAACTGTTTAATTTGAAATTAGTTTGAGACGTCGGAAAATGATAAATGATGACACTTGAGTTTTAGTTCCCAAGAGAGAAGGTAATTTGTCTTTCCTTTAAGTCTTTGACTTAGGGCTCTAAGTAGTACGGATGTTAGTCTGTGCAATTATGTGGACATACCTAAGTGAAAACTGTAGTCTTCGTCTTGGAAAAAATACGCCACTATTGTCAGACTTCGATTAATTTTGTTAGGTCGGACAAACAAGAAACAAGATGTTTCAACTTTTTGATAATACAATTTGCATCAGTCCTTTAAAATGTTGTATAATAGCACCTTAACTCCATATCAAGTTTATAAACATTTAAACATTGTAAAATTGGCAATTTTAAAAGAGTGGCCGCGAGTTTTTATTGCCAGGTTCTTTTCTCCGGCGTTACCTATTGTTTGCGAACTTGGCATTACATGTACATGTAGAATCCCGACGTATATCAAGAGTTGTTTTGCATCCTAAGTGAATAAAGAATTTTGATTTTTTTGTTTTGGAACGACGGTTACGGTAAAAGTTAATTTTGCATTTAACCTTTGGTAGCTTCTAGAGTTAAACTGTTGGTAAGTTATTGAGATCAGCCGTTAAAGATAAATATAGAACAATTTTAATGTTTTGGGACATTATTTATCTAATATAAAAATTATTATGTACTAGCTGTGCCCCGCGGTGTTACCCGCGGTTTATTGTTAGCCTATGTGTTAATCCAGGGTGTCAGCTAACTCCATACCAAATTTTATTAAAATCGCTCAAGCCTTAGACCTGAAGAAGTAACAAACATACACTCTCACATACTTACAAACTTTTGCCTTTATAATATTAGTGTAATTTTATATTTATTAAAAAAAACTAACTATTTGAAATCAACATTGACATTAAATTAATTATTATTAATTAATTTTATAAAAATTACGTTAAAATGTCACTTTTTGTGATCTAAGTGACACTACTATCACAGTCAGTATATACTCGTATTATTTTAATATGGGTAAACAAATATTACCCTTACAAAGGTGCCAGATACATTTTAATTTTCCGTCTGCCCTATAATCTACATTCTTCACTACCAGTAATTTCATCATAATCCTCTTCCAAACATTTTGGAAATAGGTTGATCCTCTCTACGGTCTAAAACAAAACCAGGCCACGCACTATGTAGGGTCCCATAGCTACCCAGCATAATAATGCGGTATGAGAAGTCGGTTTTCTGTTATTTTTGTTTTAAACTACTAGCAACTTTAAATAAGTATTTTTCATTGGAATTTGTAAGAAATATTGTTTGTCGGCATAAATAATATGTATATCCATGCCAAATGACAGCTTTCTAGTACTAAGGGTCTCTGAGCTAACCTGGGGATAGACAGACGGATAGAGCGATACTATAAGGGTTCAGTTTTGCCAATTTGGCTGCGGAAACCTAAAAACGAAATATGTATAAATAACGTTAAAAGTAAACAATATTATTGTAAATAATGTGATAAATTACGGCCATTCTTTTCTTTCCTTTGAAAAACATGTATACTTATTCATTAAGTAGCAGTAAATTGGCCAATATTTAAGCACATAAAGTTTTTACATCGTAAGTGGATGCTCCTAAGTGAATAAATGATTTTTATTATTATTATTATTAAATGTAAAAATAAACAATGTCAATGTAAATATGTTAATAATAAACAATCTTCTCAGTATATATTTGCAAACATTATGTTTTTTTTAACAAAATATGCATGTTTATCACAAGAATAGCGACGTTCACTCGGTGAACACAAGAAATAAGTACAAATTAGTAAGTCAATATCAATACTTCATAAAACACATAAGTCATTTATAGCTCATTTTGTGAGAGTGTTTAATAAGATATTGTTAAACACTCACACAGAAAGAGCTCATAATACGAAACATCGGGTAAATAAAAGGTTCGTACCTTTAAATAATTCACGCGATTAAGTCCCGAAATATATCTAATACTCATAATACTAATTGGTAGCCCAGCTAGTATTGTGAGTCTTAAGTGAATAAAATCAACAACGTAGTCAAAAATTATCTCATACGTAGATGTTATTATAGAGTTGATGAATATTTAAATGATAAACAGAAATGAATCTAGTTATGTGCTCCTTATTACTTTATGTATATGTATATCCTTGTTTTTACCTGTGTTGTAGGTAGAAGCTCCTACTATGTTGTTCCCACTAAGGCTGATTTTATTTTATCTCATGTTCCAATTTTTAATCAATATAAGTAATTTGCATCACTCCTTTAATATGGTGTATAATATATTGTATATTTATAATGACTGCCTCTGTGGCGCAGTGGGAGTGTATCCGACTGCTACGCAAGAGGTCGTGGGTTCGATCCCCACCCAGGATAAAACTTTGTGTGATGAGCACGATGGTTTATTCTGTGTCTGAGTGTAATTTATCTATAATATGTATGTACTCGTATTTAGAAATATATAAGTATGTTTATCAGTTGTCTGGTTTCCATAGTACAAGCTCTGCTTAGTTTGGGATCAGATAGCGATGTGTGAGTTGTCCCAAGATATTATTATTATTATTATTGTTTTATAAATTGTAAAAAATATCGATTTGAAAAGAGTGACCGCGAGTTTTTTCTTCGGCTTTACCATTTTTTTTCGAACTAGAATCCTAACGTAGTACAAGAGTTGTTTTGAATCCTAAGTGAATAAGAAAATTTTGATTTGATTTGATCTTAATGTAAAAGTCGAAATAATACTTTACTTTTGTGAGTCATTGTGTGGAGTCTTTAAGAGCTTCGCGCAAAAATACACGTGGCACGCTAATGGCACGCGCAAATTAAAATTTGGCAGATCGAACGTCATTTTTGTTCGTCATTGAATCATTAAAAGCACTGTAAAAGTAAAAAATCTGTATATATCATGTGTCTGTTTTGTAAGAGTAGGGGCTTTTAAAGACCCCACGTGACAGACCGAGGGTTAAATTAAGTGATACAATATTAATTGCTGTGTGGTGCCGGCTTAAGAATAGTACCACCCCAACTCTACCCGTGGGTGTCGTCAAGGCGACTAAGGGATTTTACCCCGGAGGACGGGCAGCAGCGTCCTCTGCGTACTTAAAGCCTTACTGCGATCGCCAACCCGCTCGCCAAGCGTGGCGATTATGGCAATTACCCCCAGGATCTACATTCGGTATTAGGTTCTACTGGGGAGACCCGTGCCCAGCATTGGGCCATCTTATGGGTTGATATGTATATTAATCTATAAAAAACTGTTTCAATCGGACGTTCAAAGGCGTAAAAACAATAACAAAATACCCTTTGTACAAAAATACAAAAAGTATTTTATTTTCCTTAACAATTTTCAACCATAATTGAACTGCAAACAAAGTTAATTAATATAACAACAATTAATTTTATGTAACATCCCTTAGATTTGAGTATATACTCGTAAATATTTTTAAACGTTAAGCGTTACTTTGGTCATGAACATTTTCATTTTACGAATATTAAAATTTCAGTCTACATAACTATGAAGGTATTCACCGCGCGTGAGAGCTTAATTTTTCATCGCTGTTCGATGCGGCCCTATTGTATGGATATCATATTTTATAAATTAATATTGTAACAAAATTATAGTCGCTCAGGCGTTTCTCTCAAGTCACGATCACAAGTCAGGTATATTACTAACTAGCTGTGCCCCGCGGTGTTACCCGCTATTTATTAGCCTATGTGTTAATCCAGGGTGTCAGCTAACTCCATACCAAAATTTATTAAAATAGCTTTAGACGTGAAGAAGTAACAAACATACACACTCGAATACTCACAAACTTTCGCCTTTATAATATTAGTGTGATAATTCACCTCAAAGTCGTTCTTTTGAACTTTTACAAAATTATATAATATTCTGTGAAGTCAAAAAAAGGCTTTCATGAAGAAACACCTTTAAAAAAGATATTAATTGCTAGAATCTTAAAAACTAGAGATAAGGTGTACGTACCTACTACTTAATTACAATTATAATTATAAACAAGTGTGAGTCAATTGCACTATCAAATTATTTTGATAATTTGATAGTGACGGAGAAAATAATTTCGTAGCACACACACACACACATACGCTCATACACACGCACACACGCTAACTTCTATGCTGGTTTAATAATTAAATGAAAAGTATATGATATGGAAGGCGCTGGCAGCCGTCACACAGTTCATACTAGTACGGCTGACAACGTTTAAACATATCAGTTGAACACATACTATGTATATTTCTAAGTACTTGTAATATAGTTACAATCTGATATGTAATTTGTTAAAGTGTTTTTGGTTAATAAATATTATTATTATTATAAGTTGGTACGACACGGTATTTTTTTCTTGTCTACTAAGTTACAACAGAATATCCACCATACCAAAACTAATGAAATGAATGACAATCATCTAATCACGTTACTCACAAATAAGTCATAAAAAGTTCTAATTAAAGTGACATGAATTACACGAACCATCTCCAGTTCTGACAGCCATAAAGGCAGTGATTCATTGCATGTAACGAGCAATGTACCTAGAACATTACAGTTACGACCACAAAATTACGCCGACACTGCGATTTTGGCTACTGAACGGAGCACTCGTAAAACCTTATGTCATCGGTGTAGTGAAAGCGACGTACGACGAAAATTAGCTTTGAAAAGATTTTATAGAAATAACTAATTGTGAATGTTGTTGTATGTATAATGTATAGATGCAGACACAGACAACAGACTAATGAATACAATATGTGGGCATAGTTATAGCAGTTATAGGTAGTAACTAACAAAAGTCAGCTAGCAATGGGCGAGTCCGAAATGTTTCCACAATCGAATGAATCGCAGTTGTCCATATTAATCATCAAGTGAACAATCGACTTTATTCGATTGTTCGAATGAACTTTGACTCCTTCTTCCGAATAGATTCATTCGAAACAAACTTTGGACTTTTTCATGTTTTTTTTCAAGGTGCTGCATATTATAATAAAACAATTATAATCTTTAGGGCAGTTTTCTTTAACATTACAATAGTTAATGATAAAGTTCTTATTCTCAAGATAAAAATAATTAAATTGTAAAACACCCGATTGCAAATTTTTAGAGCTTTATTTGTTTTATTCGCTTAAACAATTAAGACGATGCCATGTCGTTTTAAGGAATATATGTATAGTCGGTAATGTAGAAACACGTTTAATGTAGAAATGAACTTGAAAAAAAAATGTATGGCACGCGGTAAAGCTATTGCATAGCATTTTTTATCAACATATGCAATTATAATTATTTATTTATTTTTTATTTATGCTGTATTTCTTTTTCCTTTTCATTACATTTCGGAGCAGCTCGTCTCGATCCGTGCGAGCATTGTACAGTTGTACCATATATATACGTTAAGCGAACGCTCGGCCGAACTACATGGTAGACGAAGTTTTAGGTTTTATTTTCGTTACGGAATTTCTTGATGCGGTCGCCGCGCTCAAAGCCCACGATAAAAGCTATGCAATAGCTTAAATATAAAATATATTATGCAATAGTCGTATTTTCATAATCCAACAAGCAGCAAATATACCAAGTCTATAAAAATCCAACTGCAACAACTGAGTGAAAAACATTTAATACCTATATACAGAAATTAATATATACAGTTAAACAAAATCAGTCTTTCGTCATACACGGCATAATATTTTCTGACCCTAAGTGAATCTATAAAAAGCCTTTTCAAAGGTCACTGCCTTCAGTCCCAAGGGACGGAAATCCCTTTTTTCAATTGATTGAAAGTCGTGATTTTTGATTTACTTATATTAAATTAATAACATATAATATCTATGGTATTTTTACTCTGAATTGTAAGCATGAGAGTATGGTACAAAGTTTGTAGTATGTTCGTCCAGAAATGTACCTAAATGAGTATATAAAAAATATTTAAAAAATAAAAATAATTAAATATAAAATAATAAAAAACCGCCTGCGCAAATAAGACCCCAACATATATGATATCATGCTGTCGGAGGCATTAATGAATCTCGATGAACTTAGTATTGTGCCTCCGACAGCATTGAGACAGTGAAAGCGCAGGGCACTACCTACCTTTACTCGCAGCATTTCGTTGTATTTTTGTACCCCTATAGATTTGGTCTGTACGGTGCTAGAAACTTCAAATTCTTAGTATATTTTGGTACGACAGTACTTATTAAACATGCCAAGTATCAAAGGTAATAACTATTATACTTTTTAAATTATTTACATCTAAAATGTCCAGATTTCGTTCCAAACTCACTTATTATCAAAACCTTCAGGGTACTTCCTGAAGTTAAACAAAGCTTAAATTTGGTGTTAAACAAAATAATAAAAAAGTCTGTACATTCAATCCCTTAAAATAGAAGGATGAAAGTTTGTATGGAAAGGAGCTTAAGCGGATACCTCTCACCCTCTAACAGAAAAGTGGAAATTATACAATAGCTGTATTAAATAATTCTGGATTTGTACTGAAAACACAATTATTCTCAAAGGCACCGATATTATTTATGTACCTAAATAATAGTTTAACACACTGCAATAGGTTTGTTTCCTAGGTAAACGAAAAAATCCAAATACTAATTAGTAAATAAACCTGACATTTAAACTGCCAAAACTTAAGGCCCAATTAAATGTTGTGTTAAATTAGATTTTTTATCAATTATCATATCATAAAAAGAAGTGATTTGACGTGAAAAAATAGTGACGTCATAGACCACTACTTGTATGAGATATCTTTATAAATCAGCGTTTTGACATTTCTTATAGAGTTGTGTGGTTTTAACCAGTTAGAAACTAGCCCATTCCCGTAACAATTCAATAATGTCGTTTATATATTTTAATTTTTACTGAAAAAATATTCTAATACATATATAGAAGTAATATCTTTTTATAAATAATCGTGATTATTAAAAAAATATGTTTAATGAATCATATTAATACGTAATATATTCATGTTTGTTTAATATTTGTCAGAAAATTTAAATAAAAAAAATCGATTAGTTACGAAATGCATTTTCTTATTTAACTTAAGATGAACCTCTATTTTGACGTACTTCTTGGTCATGATTATCTATACATCTATAGGCTTAAGGGCGTCCAAACGGGCCATTTTTTATGGCAATTTGTGGTGGCAATGCTGTGGCCGGCAACATGACAATACTCTCCAATATTGATATGATGGTTGCCGGACGATCGCTGAGCGATCGATTTTCCGCAATGTTGCCCGGACAATTTTGTTGTTGTTTCAGTCGCTCTCTATTTTATTGTTACCGGGTTGTGTAGCCTGTTTAGGAGACTAAATTGTGCGCTATACGATTGCAGACATATTGCCATTATTGGCCGAGCAACTAGTTGCCAATAGTGCCGCCACAAATTGCCGTAAAAAATGGCCCATTTAGACGCCCCTTAATAATTGTCAGGATGTTGTCATAACAATAACATATTTTTCGCTAAAGATGCTATTTTTTTCTAAAGCGATATTCTTCACAAAGATTAGGTAGGCGTTAGGTAAGTTAAAAAGCAAAGATAGATGTAAAAATGAACTGCTAATGTGCAAGAAATAAAATCTAACCTAGAAAAAGAAAATACAATAAACATAATGGGTAACAAAAACTGCGACAAATGTGTAACTTACAAAAAAGAAACGATATCCTACCAAAAAAACTTTCCTTTAAATTGAAGCCAAGAGTAAGAGTAGGTTCATATTGCTACCACTCTAAAAAAGTCATCTGATCTTATGGAAAGCCAAACTCCTAACTCTACACGCCCTCACGTTACCTAACCTAATACTCTTTAATTCTCACATATTTTGACTACAGTGTAGGATGTGTAGAGAAAAAAGCGCTATACGTTAGGTTAGGGTGTGTAGAGTTAGGAGTTCGGCATTCTATAAGATCTGATATTTTTCTTAGAGTCGATTCGCATAAAAATGTTATTAGTGGGATAATTGTTACAATATTACTAATCAGAAACACATTATAAAATTGACAGTTGGTTAAGACTCGTAGGTACATCCCTTATATTTTATACTAACTGTGCCCGCGACTTTATTTGCATGAAGTTGTAGTGCCGCTCACTCCCTATTCACGTTAGAGTAATGATAAGTCTAGCTAAACCTAAGTTACTTCTGACATCATCAGCTGTCTGACAGTGAAAGTCCCGTCAAAATCTGCCCAGCCGTTTCGGAGATTAGCCGGAACAAACAGACAGATACAGACAAAAAAAATTATGTATTTGTTATCAGTAACTTAATATCCATTCATAAGCATTCGGTAAAAAACTGTTGTTATTTTGACATTCCAAACAGACACTTCAATTTTATTTCTTTGTATAGATTACCAACAGAAAATACTTACATTAATTCGTTGTTCAGGGTTGTTAGGCATCACATTAAATATTCAAAACAAATTATTTGTCATTAAAATATATATATTACGGGTCTTAATCGCGTGAATAATTTAAGGTAAAATACCTTGTTTATTGCCCGACGTTTCGACCGTATTGCAACGGCCGTGGTCACGGGAAGTCTTCCCGTGACCACGGCCGTTGGTATTTTAATAATGTGTACAAATCGCGAAAGTTTATCAAAATTATTTGTCAACTAAAATCGAAGTAAATTTATAATACAATAGGGACATAATAGAATACAAATAGAAACTACCAATTTTGACAATGTGGACTATATTTTCTGTTATTGGTATCTACGTTTCTATTCAAAACGGTCCACATTTTTATTATGAAATCCCTCCATTTCCAGTTCTCTCTATTGTCGGCTAAAACAAATTGGGAGATACAATCAAAATCCGAACATCACGATCTTCTATAGCATTTTCCTCATCCCCTTAACAATACTTTAGGCTTCTCATCTCATACATATGTATGAACGTTCAAAGCCAATGTCCACTTCTTACGAACGATGTATAATAAACAGGGTTTCTTCGCTGAAGTTAAGAAAATCAAAATTAATGTTGACTTCTTGGTGTTGACGTGCTCGGTTCAACGGTCACTTTAAAATGAATATTTCACATAAAGTAATTGTAGCTGACACGGACTGCTAAAAATCGATACATTTTAAGCCCTTAACACAAAATTAAATCACTTTATGGTAGTTTCGAATAACTTGAAAACATGCATAATTCTAGATATTAATAAGTAATTTATATGTAAACCCTTAAAGTTAGTCATCCGTTTTATTGAAGTTTGGCTACTCAAATTATTAAAATAAATCAACGCCAGCACCATAACTAAGTTGGCAACTTTTTGTTACTGCCCCCGTAGTTAAAGCTTTTGCCTATGTCAATTACCATACGTAGTGAGTATAAATAAATAACTATTTGACAATTGATTCAAAAACTTTGTTAGTAGAGTTTTACCCCTTATTATCAGATAGCCATTCCGAATACGTTGTTTAATTTTGAGTAAACAGATAAATGGATAAACCTTAAACATTTTTTTCTTAATAACATGAGTTGCGATACCATACGCCTGTTGATTGTTTGATATTGATTGCCTGTTAAGGAACCAATTAACACGACTTAAAATACAGTCAATTGCGTTATAAAACTATGCTTGAATTATAACATCGTCAATTCAGTTAAACAGAAAAATATTTTCACTGATCGATAGCAAGGAAAATATCTTTAGAAAACGCCTCCGAAGGTCGAAACTCGCATCGAACATTTCTATTTAAGTACGTAACGTTTAATATCAATTTATCAGGATCGGTGCTGTTCAACTCTGAGACCAAATGAATGATTACTCTATATTAGTCAGTCATATAGACGAATGTTCCAAATCGAAGTGGGTTCAAGGGGTCCCCAGCCAATTGTTACCTTCAATCTTCGTTCTCAACTTTTGGGACTGTATTTTACGAGTTTTCTTTTGTCTTTACATCTTCAGTCCCCCTCGTTCAGAAGTTATTCCCCATTTGTTATTGTATCTAAGTATTTACGAGCATTAGTTCTGTTAATGTTACTTCTAGGTTTAGTTGAACCGAAATTGGGTCGCACTATATTTTTTCTTTATTCTTTGTAAGTCGTTGTATTAAATTAACTCTTGTTTTGAAAGCTGTAAGAAGGACAGTACAAAGGCTGGATTGCCTTTGATTATTTTTTTTTTAAGAAAGTTAGTCATTACTGTAGTTTAGTAGAAGTTAGAGAGTGAATAGTCAGTCACAAAGCAGCTTCTCAGTCACAAAGAGAGACATAATTAAATTAACAGAAACTATTACATACATGCATGAAAAAGTAGGTTGTAAGTTTATTTTATGTAGTCTACCTTATTCGCAGTCAGTATCTGATTTACAAAACAAGCATGTACAGAGCTTGAATCTTTTATTATATAACAGTACTTACTTACATAGTAAGTATATTTTGTTTTTTGACACGAATAAATTTATTCGTAATTTTATTTTAACGAAAGATAGAATGTATCTTTCCACATTCTACAAAAGACAACTTGCTAATTTATTAGCATTTAATTTACACCCTGACCTAGGTACAAACAGTACTTTGCAGGATTCATTTAGTGTTAGCAGTTCTACTTTGAATGTTATTAAGACTCCTAGTTTAAACTAGTAAGTCAGACAATGGACAAGCCCACAGGTGGTCTAACTGTAGTTCACCAAAATATTCAAGGCTTATCCAGCAAAATAGAGGAACTCGAATTGTTCCTTAAAATGCACAGTGTTGATATTTGTTGCATAACTGAACATTGGTTGAAAACTAATGAACTGATATTTAATAATAGTTATTATTGTATGGTTAGTGCATTTATAAGAGAAAGGGCTATACATGGTGGGTCTATGATATTTGTATGCAACAATGTTAAATGTAAGGAACGCAAGGATATAGTACATCTGTCTGTTGAGCGTACTATAGAATTATCATGTGTGGAGCTAGAGAGATATATTATAGTTTGTGCATATCGACCACCACTGAGTGATTTTAACTTATTTGAATCTGTAATGGAAGATGTGCTTAAAAGGGTAAGTTACGGTATTAAGCATATAGTAGTGTGTGGCGACTTCAATGTAAATTTACTTGAACAATCATCTTTGTCTACCAGATTAGTTAACCTATTTAAATCATTTAATTTAGTGTACTTATTTAATGAACCAACAAGAATTACATCACATTCTGCTACTTGCTTAGATAATATATTTTGCAACTGTAGTTATTTTAATGAGGTAATATTGAGTGATTTAACATCAGATCACTGTGGGCAGAAAGTCACTTTTCCCTCACACACAGTGGCCAAAATAGATAAGATCACATGTAGGCCAATGAGTACGGCTCGCTTAGAAAAATTCAATTCTAACGTTTCTGCTAATATTACCAGTATAGATTTCAGCCACTCTGATCCGAACTATCTTTACTCCTCAGTGTTTAATATAATCAAAAGTGAATACAATAATATATTTAAATCAAAAACTTTTTATAAGAATTCTAAACTTAGCTTTTGTGATTGGGCAACTACCGGCATTTATAAAAGTAGAGCTAAGTTATACGAGTTATATGGTATGAAACAATTTAATTTTGATCAAAACTTTATTCAGTATGTGAGAAACTATTCAAAAACTTTTAAAAAAGCTTGTGCATGTGCCAAAGCTTTACTTATTAGTAGAAATATTAAAAAATCTGATAATAAAATAAAAGCCACTTGGAATATTATTAATTCGGAAAGCGGACGGGCAAAGCCTCGGGATAAAAGCTTTGATTATTAATTAACAATAAGACTGTTACTGATAATTTAGACCTAGCACAAACTTTCAATGATTTCTTTGCTGACTTACCACTAACCACAACCAGCTCCTTGAACGCTTGCCCAGATAAAGCCGAATCACTCTTGAGAGATAATGTGGATCAATGCAATGTACCATTTGCTTTTAAATATATATACCCCAGTGAAATAATTAAAATATTCAAGTCACTCAATTTAAAAAAAACTGCTGATTTATGGGGTATTTCAGTAAAATTAATTCACAGTATAATTACTGGCATAGCGCCACAGTTATCTATAATTTTTAATCAATGTGTTGATACCGGAATGTTTCCTGATCTGATGAAACATAGTAAAGTAATACCATTATTTAAATCTGGATCAAAGAATGACCCTAGTAATTTTAGACCAATATCCATCTTGCCAGCTATTAGTAAAATTTTTGAAAAGGCTATACTTATGCAGTTAGAATCACACTTTAATTTTAATAATCTACTGCATCCCGATCAATATGGTTTTACAAAGGGTCGCTCTACAATTGATGCAGGTACTAAGCTACTAAAACATATTTTTAGTGCCTGGGAAGATTCACAGGATGCCATTGGAGTGTTCTGTGATCTTTCTAAAGCTTTTGATTGTGTGGCGCATAGGACACTTCTCCTGAAACTTAGGCATTACGGTATTAAAGGTACAGCGCTGGATCTACTTGCCTCTTACCTAAGTGAAAGAATTCAATATGTTGATATAGGAGGAGTAAGGTCGTCTGGATCTCCAATTAGTATGGGCGTGCCTCAGGGATCAATACTCGGTCCCTTCTTATTTTTGGTATATATTAATGATTTACCATTTTATGTTAATAACTTTTGTGACATCATTCTATTTGCTGATGACACTTCTCTAATTTTTAAAATCGATCGTAAACTAGAAAATTTTGAGAAAATAAATAGAACACTCGCACTAGTTCAAGATTGGTTTACAATGAACAACCTACTTCTAAATCCCAAAAAAACTAAATGTATTAAGTTTAGTTTGCCAAATGTGAAAAGTACTAATACGAGTATAATTTTAAATAATGAGGTGATTAGCTTTGTCGACTCGACAGTTTTTTTGGGAATTACATTAGACAATAGGTTACAGTGGGGCACCCAAATATCATGTCTCGCAGGAAAACTCAGTTCTGCAGCGTATGCTGTCAGCAAAGTTAGACAGCTTACGAACGTAGAAACAGCTCGACTAGTATATTTTGGTTATTTTCACAGCGTCATGTCCTACGGCATATTGCTTTGGGGCAAGGCGGCTGATATACAAACTATTTTTATTCTTCAAAAACGTGCAGTGCGTGCGATATATCAACTAGGAGCACGAGTTTCCCTTAGAGAAAAGTTTAAAGAGATAGGCATTTTGACAGTTGCATCACAATATATATATGCAAACGTTATGTTTGTAAAGCAAAACTTACATTTATATAACAAAAATAGTGATATTCACTCTGTGAATACAAGAAATAAGCACAAATTGGTAGGTCGATATCATAGGCTTCATAAAACTCATAACTCATTCATGGGACTAGGTGTTAAATTTTTCAATAAAATCCCAGTCAGCATATCGAGTCTACCAGTAAATAAATTTAAGAATGTAGTCAAGAGACATCTTATACAAAGAGCTTACTATTCAATCGATGATTATTTAACTGATAAAGATAAATGGATGTAGTTCGTTGCTCCCTATTAATGTATTGGGTTGTATAGTTTATTGCATTTTACTAGGTGAATATTTTTGTCACAGTTTGATAATGTTACTTAGGTACTAGTTAAGAAAACGATTTACTTTTGTAAGTAAAGATTCTGCGTGATAAATTACGGCCATTCTTTTCTTTCCTTTGAAAAACATGTATACTTATTCATTAAGTAGCAGTAAATTGGCCAATATTTAAGCACATAAAGTTTTTACATCGTAAGTGGATGCTCCTACTATGTTGTGCCCATTGAGGCTGATGTATCCGATCTCGTGTACTCTTCTAATATTAGTGACCTCTTTTTTTGCATCAGTCCTCTAATATATGGTGTATAATATAATGGTGGCAGCACCTTACCTGCATATACAGTTTATAAACAGAGAAACATTGTTAACATTGGCAATTTGAAAAGAGTGGCCACGAGTTTTTATTGCCTGTTCTTTTCTCGGGCTTTACCTATTGTTTGCGAACAGGCATTACCAGTAAATGTAGAATCGACTTTTCACAAGTGTAGTATTTTGCTTCCTAAGTGAATAAATGATTTTTATTATTATTATTATTATTATTATTAATAAAAAAATACGCTTCAAAATGACCCATGTACGAGTAGGCCGAGATTTGTTTATGTGACGAGCAAATAAAATCCCTAACAGTTAAATCTCTTGCGACTTTGACATGTATCCAATGCAAACCTGACCTCAGTGTTGAAAAATAATGGCCCCTAACTTTTTTTAAATATTTTCATCTGATTATAAACTACGAACTGTACAATCAGACTCTATCACGACACAAAGTACACCCAGAGGAATAAAATTTTGTGGACTTACAAATTATGAAGAAATTGAACCAATAACCTGCGTTGATATCATCTAGAGCCAAAATACTTGAGAAGGTAAAAAAAATCAAACGACCCCAAATTCACTTTGCATAGAGAAGTTTTTAATGGCAATCTTTTCGCTTTATCTGATCCTGATAATAATTTGTGATGGAAATTACTCAATATTATTATCATTATTACTAGTCCATGTTGTCCCACGGATAGACAAAGGCCTCACCTTTCTTCTTCCACTGTGTTCGATCTAAGACATTCCGGGTTCAGTCTTTGGAATATGCATCTAGCTCGACCCCTTATCTCTTTCTGGGAGAGTCACGAAAGTACTCATAGTTACAAATAATACCTACTAGCCAATAAATTCTTCTTCTATTTACCATGGGTTTCTACGTCTCGGTGCCATTATCAAATCTGATCCATGATATCATGTTTATATCGTGAAAACCTGTAATTGACTTTAGTTGCTACCAAACTTTTTATTAAATAGCTGTTGGTTTTCTTTCCAAATAAAATAAAGCACTGGATTGTCACCAGACTTACAAATATGCCAAAATATCAGCTCAATCTGGTACTAATAAAAAACAATAAATATATAAATTTAAATAAAAGCTTAAAGTTAAATTAAACAAAACCCAAAAATAAGTTTTATTACTTTAAAACTATTAAGAAACCACCAACTACCAGTGCATAATAAATAATGTCAAAGTAAATATAGTAATTAATTTACCACGTATGTAAATCTGCACTACTAAATCAATAACTTTAATATGAAGCTATTTTGCATAATGTATTTATGTAAATATATTGATAGGAGTAATCTTCTTTAAAATAGTACAAAACAGTCGGGGAGCCCAACGTGCTATAATTTTATTTACTCGAGCATTGTGGGGACCCATTTGAATTTGAAGATATGAGAAATAGGTTTAGGATTTACATCCTTTCAATGGTGGGGAACGGGAAAGGGGTGATGGTGGCTACAGGTCTTAAAAAACTTTAATACTCTTTCGCATAGAACAGTGATGTCCAAAAGAAGCTCCCATTCAAAAGAATATTTGTAAGCTTTTGGCGGTTTTTTTAAAATTAGAAAAAATATCGTTGGTTGGTTAAAAAAAAAATTTTGATTATTGACACGCTGAACTAAAATTAGTTCAGCGTGTCAATAATCAAAAATATCTTTTTTTTCTTTCTAAATATTTTTGATCGGCTGAAAATCCTGTTAAACTAATGAACTAATATTAGTTCAGCGTGTCAATAATCAAAAATATATTTTTTTCTTGCTAAATATTTTTGATCGGCTGTTCAAGTGTGTCTATATATAAAGTGCTAATAATATAATTATTGCATTTTTGAAAGACAGAAAAATTTAAATTCTAGAGATAGAACGCGTGAATACTTCCGTGCTGGTGCTGGAATCCAACCATCTATCGGTAATATGTCACTAAACCTCACATTCTTCTATACCTACTTACTGCATGCGAGTTGGGCCCTCGCTTGCGCCATCTATCGCGTTCCTACAGAACTATTACTGCGGCTTTGTTATTGCTTCGTTACAGAGAGCATTTTAACCTTAGATGTTGTCGCGGGGCCATAGTAAAGATGCCTACTTAAACAATATTATGTATTTTCCTATGAACCCACTGTACTACCTGTGACCGCCAAAGACCAAGAAACTTAAATTCGTTTTAGTCAAACAATCGTATAGGCAATTGTCTTTGACACCGGTATATGAAAGACTTATCAATATGTTACTAGTACGTAATAATAGTTGTGTATGTGTGTATCAATATAGGTATTAGTATAGTAGGTAGGTAAGCTTAATTTATTCTATTGTTTCGTAAATAAATTTCACAAAATAAAAAAAAAATGATTCCACGAAACGCGCATTTTTGTAAATATTTACACGAGAACGCGTGGATAAGAAACGCGGAGTTACTACAATAAACTAAACACACAACATGGCAGGCACCTAGTCCGCTAAATAGTATATTTGAACGTCTGAAAAAGACCCAAGACCCAATTACTACGAAAATTTTAATTGGACATTACCGTCATTATATAATCGATTTTCCTTTATTGAAGCAATGACCGCCTAAAACAACTTTTCTCATAAAAAATACTAATTTCTGTTATTTTTCAAACAATAAAGTCATAAAGATCAATGGATGTGAGACAAAGTATTTTCTTTCAAATATTTCTATTGTAATGAAAAGTATTAGGATTACGATTTATCGTCTTTTATTTTTGATCAATTGTGTGGAAATGAGTTTATTGGATTTTTAGTTCAGACCTTTAACCTTGTGACATTTTCAGAGATAGTTTTGGTATTATATTCTTTAAAATATGAAGTTTTTTTCTTAATCCATCAATGTGCATAATAATAAAGGGAGGAAGTGTAGCGTTTCTTCAACCCAATGATCAGGATTTTCCTACCAAGCGAGGTGATTGTGCCAAACAGGACGCGCTCATTTACATTTAGAATCGTCCTAGTGAGCTTTAACATCTGCATATTTTTTGATGTGATTGCGTTGCCCGCCATTATGTATACCTACCTAATAATATTTTAAGTTATCTTAAAATTATTGTTTCGAAACGTAGCTGCTCTACTAATGATACCTTCTTTACATCATTATATATAATCCCTCATCCTGACTGACTGATTCATCAACGCAGAGCCTAAACAGTGGGGGCCTAAGGGGGTAAAATAAGGGTTGCACGTTTGTATAAAAGGCCGCCTGTTTAGAAGTTAGATCTATAAAAAAACCGGGCAAGAGCATGTCAGACCATGCTCAGTGTAGGGTTTCGCAGCCTTGAATAATTGCATCAGCAGAAGAGCGCATACATGGCACTTACACCCTTTTGTTGAAAACTCAATGACGGTATATCCGATCAGGTCCGAAATAAATTTAGTTTAAAGTACTTATTAAGAAGTATCTTTGTGATTTATTTCATGTTTTATGTGTGATTATTTCCAAAGATATTTACTCAATCAAAAACAGATTATTAAATAACCTTAAAATGTTTTTGAAAGACCTGTCGAATGATGTGCCACACGTAGATGTTTGCTGAAAAAAAAATCAGCTTCTGTTATATTTTTTTTAGTTTTAAATAAAGATACACGTGCTATTGGAAAATCAACCCTTAAGGGAGCAAAATCATCCACACGGGCGAAGCTGCGAGACACAGCTAGAACATATATTTGAAGGATACAGATGTGACCAATGACGACGACCTTGCTCTCTTCCTTAACTAAGACAATCAAGTCGTTGGTATTTTGACCCGGTAAAAAATATATTCAAATTCAAAATTGGGACCAGCTGTGTGATCGCACAGTTTATTAAAGATATTAAGCTCAATATAAACAACAGCAATTACTATTCGACATAAACTGTTACGATCATTGCAGAAACTTGCCGATTGCTCCTGAAGCAAGGCCAATCAATACAAGGCACTTAAAATATCGAGTTGCCTAAAACTGTATGTATTAGTAAAACGATTTAACTTGCAAAAGTCGTTAAGCCAAGGGATTTTATGAAAAGTATTACAGTTAGCCTCAGTATTCGGAGGATTTCGTTTGTTCTTTCTGTTTCTTTTTCTTTTAAATGGAGGCTAATTTGCTTTGACTACGTTTGCGTTCTTGTTCTTTGTTGTTTTGTATTGGCATTCTTAAGTATACCTAAAGTAAATGGCAAAGTACTTTTACAAATCGTCGTTTCAATATATTTTACGTTTTTTACAATCATATAACACATTTAATAAGAATCGTACTTATAAGCGGATTAATTTTAGGTGAATTAACACTAAATAACCGCATTTTTTTTCTTATGTTATTGTTTTTTTTTTTAAAGACGACTTCCGCAGTAGGGTCCAGCCCTGTGTCGCGGGGGACTTTGCAAACATACAGGTCACGGACGCAAAGTACATCCAGGCTCGGAACAACAATTGGTGGATCACACAAAGTGGTGTTCCGTGTGGGAAACGAACCCACGACCTCTTGCGTAGCAGTCGGACATAATCTCACCGCGCCATTGTATTGTTAATATTCAAGTTTGTTGGCAACCTGCCGCCCGCGGCCCGCGCGCCTCGCGCCTGACCTGACTGTACGTATAACCACGTCTAACATCTTACTGTTCGCTGAAATAAACTGAGATGTAAATGATTGGAATAAGAATGTATGTTTTCTTCCTACTTACGTACCTTATGTAAAAGTAAAAGACTGTACTATACCGTATGTAGGGAGTGTTTTAACTCGACGAATAAATAAGTTTTTTTTCTCTCTTTTTTTATATAATATGTAATAATAATATCTTGGGAGATAACATAAGTAAGTTTTGCCGTGCTATAGGTACCTGTATGGCTCCATGTATTTGATATGACGATGCCATTTCCGAAGTAGCCGACTTAGGAAATAGTTGGTTTGTCTATGAGACCTACTTTTTATAAAACTAGTGTCGAGTAGGTACGCGAGTACAATCATATTTCACTGTCTTCAACATATTCTTCATCAACTCATAAGCCATTTGGCTGGCCGTTTGATAACCCTATTCTGTTAGACTTCTAACATGGGTCTAAAATTATTAAATATTGTAGCTACTGACCAAAACAATCTTGAAATTTTAAAGTAAGCATATAAAAACGTTTGAAGCGTCGTAAAAATTGCTTGGTAAACACCAACGAACCGTTTAGCCCAAACCTTCGTGAAATCCCCACTTATCCTCCATTACGTACTTAGACTAAAACAAGCGTATAATAATTAGGAATTGGTTAAAAAGTTGAAAGTTTAACGGTTGTTGTTGATGCTTGCGAATGAGAATCTCAAATTCAAGTATATGACGCATTAGCAAAAGGAAAGCAATAAAAAAGCTACAATAAATATTTTTTCAGTAATATGTCCTATGTAGAATATTTAAGGCATGGCCGTGGGACACCCTGTATACTTAACCAAAACTCATGCAACGCTTAAGAGATACGAATTCTATTAAATAATACAGGTTAAGATTTGATCGACACAATATTTATATATATATTTTTTTTTTTTTAAATAACTAGCAATGTGGGGTTGAGTCCCACATTACTAGCAATCTTGTTAACCCCTCTAGCTAAGCTCAAAGGCTTGTGTAGGAGTGGGTTCACGTTGGTAGTATAATGGGTAGGATTCGAACCCGCAATCTCACGATTGCGAGACCGATGCCTTAGCCATTAGACTACCGCCGCTTCAACAATTTATAAAACACATATACCAAACTAGCAGGCAAGTATCTCAAAAATGTTTGCAGTCTCTTAAAAAGTACTTTTTGTACGGATGAATCTAAGACTGTGTTAAAAAATGGCGTTTTATAGTAAAACAATGAGATACCAATTGTTAGATGTTCAATTATAAAAAAATATTTTAAACTGTATTTTTGTTAAACGAGTAATAAGTCGAACTAGCGTCTGGATGTCTTTTATCAAAATATAATTGATCTCCATAGAAAATATAAATAAGATCCATTTAGGAGTTCAATCGTCATTCACTTTGGTAATTATTAGGGTTCCGTAGCCAAAATGGCAACTTCGGAACACTTATAGTTTCGTCATGTCCGTCTGTCTGTCTGTATATCTGTCTGTCAGTCTGGCCACATGTCACAGGCATTTTACCTCACAGACTACTCAATGAATATTTATGAAATTTGGTGGAAATATGTCTTGTAGTAGCCGCTACTTAGTTTGATAGCTAAATTAATGATAAAAATAAATAAATTTCGGAGGGCACTCCGTGCATGTGACAGAAGCTGTTTTTTTAGCAAACATTAAAAACAATTTAAGGTTTTTAATAAACTTATTTGATTGAGTGAATATTTTTGGAAATAGTCGCTCCGAAAGTTGCATAAATTGTGTCTCCCCCCCCCCCCTCCTTAACTTTTGAACCGTGTGACCAAAAAAATACAAAAAAAACCACAAATACTGTCATTGAGTTATTGCTAAAAAACTGCTTTTCTCAACAAAAGGGCGTAAGTGCCATGAACACACGCTCTTCTGCTGATGCAATTATTGAAGGCTGCGGAGCATGGTCCAACATGCTCTTGTCCGGTTTTTATTACATTAAAAGTATGCCCGTGACTAATGTTTTATCTAGACATACGAAAGTGTGACTGTTCTTAATGTTAAAAATAATCTTTTTCTAAGCTGCAAGCTTTCATAACGTTCCGAAGATATTTGTTCCGTATTTACTTCTTCATATCCGGTCATTCCTGTCCTGGAACGCTTTTACAGGGTTATGTCTATGTCTATGTGTATAGTCTTAGGGCAGTGGTGAAAGTAAATTGCGTTAGAATGTTGATTTAATCAAACCACAGGTTTTGTAGCGCTGAATAGTTAAAAGACATTCACACAGTATTTACATTAAGGGTATCTGTTATTTTTAGGTCCTTTCAATGCTGTTATATAAAATTTAAAGCCCACGTGTTAATTGGTACCTATGAGATTATGTCAACAGGATCTGCTCTGTACCCGCGTTTAATTAAACTGACCAACATTCAAATATTCAACCACACACAACATCACAAACAACAATTTCAAAAATTATATAAAACGGATCACGCAGGATAAAAGTTTTTTAATAATATCTTGAGACAACTCACACAACGTCATCTGATACCAAACTAAGCAGAGCTTGTACTATAGCAACCAGACATATATTTTTTTTATTTCTAAATACATAAATATTATAAATTAATTACACCCAGACACAGAATAAACCATCGTGCTAATCACACAAAGTTTTATCCTGGGTGGGCATCGAACCCACGACCTCTTGCGTAGCAGTCGGATACACTCCCACCGCGCCGCAGAAGCAGCAACTTTGTGTGATAAATGGTTTATTATATATGTATGTATTTAGAAATATATAAGTATGATTATCAGGCGTCTGGTTTCCAGCGGGCGAGTGGCGTTGGGACCGACGTTGGGGTCAACTTGTGGAGCCGGCGTAAGAAATTCGTCCTCCAAATTGAACGTCTCGACGACCAACGGTTTAGGCAATGCGTTAACCCCATCAGTCAGTCAGGACAAAGCCTTTTGTAATGTATATTAGACATTCATGATTCACTTACACACGTTTGAATCTAATGCGTAAAAATCTACAGTATCCAATCACAAGTATTTGATTATAATCTAATTTAAAAATGTCTGCATTAAAATCTATAATAATATTATAAAGCTGAAGAGTTTGTTTGTTTATATATTTCGCCGTAATCTCAGGAAATATCCGAATTGAAAAATTCTCTCACTGTTAGATAGGCCATTTATCTAGGAAGGCTATAGGCTATATAACATTACGCTGCGACCAATGGGAGCGGAGCAGCAATGAGAAATGTTGCAAAAACGGAAAAAAATCCGCATACGAAGTTGCGCGGGACAGCTAGTATTTGTATAAAAATGTTATTCAACATAATCATTCGCTAACTATCCTCGAAGCATTTTTTTACTTGCTTTAAAAGTAGATAAATACGAGTAGATTCCGTAAAATAACACTCCATCGTTTGAAGGGCGAACGGATTGTATGCAAATCGTTACAAAATAGTAGGTACTATTATTGAGTTGAAAATTTAATTTTACGAGTACTCACTGTGAAAGTAAATCCTCTTATTTCTTTTGAATTATTTTATTAGAGTTTCGCAGTTAGATTATTATTTTAGATTGTATTTTCTTTCATCTGATTTCATAAATGAAATTTGATTATGAAATCGGAGTCTATTGGCGCCTGAAAAGCCATTTATACCGTTTTTAAACTGAATAGTATTAAAGAAAATTGAATTTTATTTAAACAAAGCGAACTGAAAATAAATATACAAAATTAGGTTCTCTGATGAATACTGGAGTAGGTTTCATTTTATATTATTTGTTATTTTCTCATTTGCCATAATATGCCATTCTTTTTGGTAAAGGTAATCCTTCCCTTAAGATTTCCATATGCTTAAAAAAACTAATGTGAATATCGATGGAAGTTCGGTCAGTGATGTAAATTGGTACATATTTTTTACAATATTATTTTAATTTATGACTACTTAAAAATAGTCTCTCATCGATGACAGGTCTACATCACATTTAGCAACATTTGTTTTAGAACTTTTTATAAATCATTGATGAAGGTGCACCTCGTAGGTACTTACTTAAGATTGACATTTGATTTTTTTTTCAATTGTTGGCTGTTTTTCTTAATATTCGTTTTTTTAATGAATAATAACAGATTTTTATTCAAATCGGTCGAGCTATTTTTGAGTATTTGCCTTTCCAACACACATCAGTTAATGTAAGCTTCGTACTATCCAAAATTTAATGTACTTTTTATTTAAATTTGAGTGTAAATTTTAAGTTAATGTATTACTGATTGATTCAGCAACGTACAGTCTAAACCACAAAGGTGAAATTTTGCCAATTGACGCTTTTTATGTGCTAAGATACGATTTTTGGAAATTTAACCCCTAAGCCCCCTTAGGGGTTAAATTTCCAAATTTCCAAAAATTGTATCTTAGCACATAATAGAGGTCGAAAGTTTGTATGAACAAAATTCTTACGTTTTAATGTTAGATCTGTGAACTTTGGTATTTGGATGTATAGTTTTAAATAACAAAACACTGCGTTTTTTTTAAATCAACCCTTAAGGGGGTAAAATATAATAACAAAGAGATATTTTGATAGCATAATTACATATAATTATATTTTATCGCTATCCTAAGATGTCGCAAAGAAAACAACAATTCGTACGGACAAAACTATAAATATTTCTTCCAATGTCGGGGTGTTTGCCATGTAAATTTATTGCAATAGTTGTCGTTCCAGTGACGGGGTTCGCAGTCCACAAACATGCCAGACTCCCTGTGATATTTAAATTGTATAAAGTGTCACACTTGCTGTATTGCACCTTTTCTGCCTAAATAATTGAATCAGACGT
Source organism: Herminia tarsipennalis (assembly GCA_945859575.2). Classification (NCBI taxonomy): domain Eukaryota; kingdom Metazoa; phylum Arthropoda; class Insecta; order Lepidoptera; family Erebidae; genus Herminia; species Herminia tarsipennalis. Next base: position 20,615,462 of record OX243834.2, on the reverse strand, counting down.
TGCCCGCTCTTTTTAAACCTGTTCGAAAGACGGATGAGCCTACAGATAAGTTGCATAAACGCTAATCGAAAACAATTGAATAGAATGACGTAGTTTCGCGTGCAAAACCGCGAATATGAATATTTTTTTTATGAGATTCGCTGGTTCGCGCCTTCAATGACATATGTCTATTCGATTGGTGTTTAAGTTAACTTGTCTTGGGCAGGTACGGCGCGTGTGATGACCTCAGTGCGTTTGAAATCGTATCTGTATTTATCAATTTAATGATGATGATGTGAACGCTGAGAATCACTATAACCGACATCAGCGCAGGCGCGAATTCAAGGGGGGCAACAGAGACAACTACCCCCCCCCCCCTCCCCCTAAACTCGAGTACAACAACTATTTCTTAGACATTTTGACACTAGTGCATTGTATTTTGACAGGCAATCTCCCCCCCTCCCCTCCCTAAACCGCCACCGCCGTGGCTGGTGTACCGAAGTTGAATCAAATGCACCCTTCCACACCCGTCATGCGAACGACTCACATTATAATTACTGTAAAAATTGAAACAAGCATAAATCTATATTTTGTCTAATACATTCTCGTATGCATGTTACTTGCGATTACAGTACTATACAACGTTATTCTTGGCATAGTGCAAACATGAAAGTAGTTCATCTAATGAGGAACTTTTTAAACCATGTTAATATGTGAACTGCCTCTGTGGCGCAGTGGGAGTGTGTCCGACTGCTACGCAAGAGGTCGTGGGTTCGATTCCCACACGGGACTCCACTTTGTGTGATCCACAAATTGTTGTTCCGGGTCTGGGTGTAATTTGTGTCCGTGACTTGTATGTTTGTAAAGTCCCCCGTGACACAGGGCTTGTACCCTACTGCGGGAGTTGTCTTTTATAAAGAAAAAAAAAATGAATCATTAAATAATTCAATAATCAGCCTAATAGTCCAAATCCTACTTAGAAAGTGATGTCACATTTAATCATCATTTATTTTTCAATAATACCTATCGATTACATACTACGGGACGCTATAAGCACGATAGCGCGAAGAACATTAAACAACATAAATAGCTTTTAACTCTGCAAGTTTTTAATATTTTCATTTTCTTTTTTTCATATGGTTTTTTGAAGTAAAAATCTTGTTGGGGTGTCTGAGCTGTGTACTATACCAAACATAACAGATAAAATTGCAAAAATAACAAGGAACACTGTTCTAAGTGTGTAGTGTTTAAAAACATACTCATATTATAATTAGTTAATACGGCAGTGTTCAACTCTCACTTTTATTTTGTAAGTATCTAGGTTATAATTATTTGATTTGAAAACTATATGTGGAAGTTTGTAATTAGCAATCTAAGATAACTAGTACACTATTTATAAGATTATTAGTCAGTAGGCATCTGTTTATTATTAAAAAAAATATATATATACCTAGTCTGGCCATAAATACTGTTACAATTAAAAATAAGAAAGATATTACATTTGAATTTGGAATCTGTCATTTTTATACGATTGTTCATTGTATTTTCTAATTTTGGCGCCAATACATTGTACAATATTTTGCTATATTAAAATGGAGTGGGGTGATAAAGAAAACCGAATCGCTGTGATTGCATTACACAAAGTTGGTATGGAGCCGAATGTAATTTTTAAAACTCTCCATACGCTTGGTATTAGTCAAATGTTTGTGTACCGGGCTATTAATAGGTACAATGAGACCTTCTCTGTTTGTGACAGAAAAAGATCTGGCCGTCCACGTAGTGTTCGTACGAAAATGGTGGTCAAAGCAGTAAGGGAAAGAATTCGAAGAAATCCTGTCCGAAAGCAAAAGATTTTATCTCGGGAGATGAAGATAGCACCCAGAACCATGTCACGCATTTTAAAAGATGACTTAGGACTTGCAGCCTATAAGAGACGCACTGGTCATTTTTTAACAGATAATTTAAAAAAAGAATAGGGTGGTAAAATCGAAGCAACTACTGAAGCGGTACGCAAAGGGAGGTCACAGAAAAATTTTGTTTACGGATGAGAAAATCTTTACAGTTGAGCAACATTTTAACAAACAAAATGACCGTATTTATGCTCAAAGCTCTAAGGAAGCTTCCCAATTAGTCGACAGAGTGCAACGTGGGCATTATCCGACTTCAGTGATGGTTTGGTGGGGTGTTAGCTATGAAGGAGTGACTGAGCCATATTTTTGTGAAAAAGGTATCAAAACATCGGCACAAGTGTATCAAGATACCATTCTTGAGAAGGTAGTTAAACCCCTTAACAACACCATGTTCAATAACCAAGTATGGTCCTTCCAACAAGACTCAGCGCCGGGTCATAAAGCTCGGTCCACGCAGTCTTGGTTGGAAGTGAACGTTTCGGACTTCATCAGAGCTGAAGACTGGCCGTCGTCTAGTCCCGATCTTAATCCGCTGGATTATGATTTATGGTCAGTTTTAGAGAGTATGGCTTGCTCTAAACGCCATGATAATTTGGAGTCCCTAAAACAATCCATACGATTGGCAGTGAAGAATTTTCCCATGGAAAGAGTGCGTGCTTCTATTGATAACTGGCCTCAACGTTTAAAGGACTGTGTTGCAGCCAATGGAGACCACTTCGAATAAGCTTTTTATATTTTGAATTGTTTTTTATTTATGTATTAAACTAACACACTGTAAAAGTAATAAATATTATTTGCAATAAAAAAACATGTTTTTTCTTCGTAACAATATTTATGGCTAGACTAGGTATATATATATCTTGGGACAACTCACACACACAACGCTATCTAATCCCAAACTAAGCAGAGCTTGTACTATGGAAACCAAACAACTGATAAACATACATAAATATTTCTAAAGACATACATTTTATAAAAAAATAACACTCAGAAACAGAATAAACTATCGTGCTCATCACGTACAGTTTTATTCTGGGTGGGGATCGAACCCACGACCTCTGGCTTAGTAGTCAGGGTCACTAACCACTAGACCAACAGGCCAATCAAAAGTATTACTAATCTAACAATATATGCACATGCAAGTGTCTACATTTTGTATTATTTTCATCCCAAACCTTATCTCCTAGTAACCTTAAATAACATAATACAGTATTTATACTAAGAACATCGTCAGTTAATATAGGTACCTACACACAGCATATTGAAGCTCTTGAAACATAATCTCGACGCTTTAAATGGCAATCTCTTAAAACAATGATCTCAACTCTATCACAACCTGAGCATACTGGTACTATGTATGAATTCAATTTTGATCGAAGCATGCTCCTATTCTGTAATGTATAAGAGAAGGGTTTGGGCCAATTCAAGGATTAGTACATACATACGATATTAATAGAAAGCTTGTTACTTAATTTTATCAAAATCTAAACAGCTTAAATATTTTTAATAATTCGCTTATTTTATCAATTAGATATGCCATAATAATAATGCAGTCGGATTTTGCACCATAGTTAAATAAATAAATATCTTAGGATAACTCACACAACGCTATCTGATCCCAAACTAAGCAGAGCTTGTACTATGGAAACCAGACAACTGATAAACATACTTATATATTTCTAAATACATACATATTATAGATAAATAACACCCAGACACAGAATAAACCATCGTGCTCATCACACAAAGTTTTATCCTGGGTGGGGATCGAACCCACGACCTCTTGCGTAGCAGTCGGATACACTCCCACCGCGCCACAGAGGCAGTCGAGTTGCCACTGTTTCGATGTTGAAATTTGACAAAATAAAAATGTTATAACTATAACTATTTATTATACAGGAATTAACGCGTATTGTTTACCTTAAAATTACTTGACGTTTCGACCAGGTTGCACCGGCCGTGGTCACAAGCGAACTGATATAATAAATAGTTATAATCATGCAAACCGGAAGTTTAAATGTTAAAACTATGTTATAATAATGCAATGAAATTTGAGCACACATTTCTGTAACCCATTATTAGGTCACCTACCTACCCTTTTAGAGACGAAATATTCTATCAAAGGCAATATAAGGTTAATATTTTATTATATTATCTACTAAATATTTTATTTTGATGCATCTAAAGCCCAATTTCTGTGATCATTTAAGACAACTATGGTCCTTATTTATAATCTTTATTTGCATTTGTTCTGCATTTACCATTATGACAAGATTTTGACTAATCCACTTGGGCTTGTCGTGGATACGGAATAAAGATCGTAAATAAGAACCCATAGCACCGCCTGCTTTAACGGCAGTAGGTACTCCATCAGAATAATGTTTCATCAATCAATCAATTAGCGTATCGACTGCTGGACATAAAGTCTCTCACATTTCATGCCACTACAATGGTTTCCTAATCCCTTTTAGTGATTTTAGTCCCAAATGTTAAAGCAAATTTGAGACTAAAAAGGTATGACGCGACTGAATGTTGGTACAATTACTAACATTCAGTCGCGTCATATCAACTTGTTATAATCATCTCAATCATCTGTCTTTTTCAAACTTTAAATCACTTATAACTGTCAAAACTTGCTATTAGAAAATAAAACAACTCGGTCACATATTAGCCAACTACTTGATAAGGAACAATCAAATTGATAATAATATTATGAAAAAAGTTTCCTCACTAAATAGACCACTTTGCAATGTAAGTAATTGAATACCTAAAGCATTATGTTTCACTACAATCTTGAAGTCAAATCACATTTCTCAAAGAAATCTATGGTAGCGCTGGTAATGCCAAGTTACAGAAACTACGTGAAATCTGAGCTTTAAAAGCATTATTTTACTATCCATACAACATTTGTGAGAAAATGTGCCTAATATCCCTTAAAAACTTTAGGTTACAAATGTGTGGCACTCGGGGACTGCCGCGGTAAAGCTATTGCATAGCATTTTTTATCAACTTATGCAATTAAAATTATTTATTTATTTTTTATTTATGGAGTATTTTTTTTTCTTTTCATAACATTTTGGAGCAGCTCGTCTCGATCCATGCGAGCTTCGTACTGTACTTCGTTAAGCGAACGCTCGGCTGAGCTACATGGCAGGCGGAGTGGGGGTGTTAGGTTTAATTTTCGTTACGGAATTTCTTGATTCGGTCGCCGCGCTCAAAGCCTGGGATAAAAGCTATGCAATAGCTTAAAAGCATCCATACTAACTTAAATTTTACCAAAAAAGCTCAATTATGGTAGGCGCTGCCTTTGTAGAAAGAGCTTAATTGTAACGTGTGCTAAAGAAAGCACAATTTTGCAACAAACCTACCCTCCTATATATAAAAAAAAACAATGAAGTGTGTCAAACCATGTAGTATACCTATAAACAAAAAAACTTGAGAGGTGTCAAGGGACGCCCGGATGGAACGAAGTTCTTATCTTATTTTATTTTTTTTATAATCGTCGCGACACCACTCTGTTCAATGCGAAATAGAAAGACGAAACCAAAATAACTGGCTTGCTTTCTATGAGAGAGAGAGAGAGACAGACAGAGAAACACGCGCACGCCGAAAAAGTGCCGTTACAACATTTGGTCTTATGAAATAACTTACAAAAAGACGATTGTATACCGAAGGCTCGAACCCACAGCTACACAATTGTCACCGCTACTGTGTACCGAATTTATGCCTCTAGACCAAATAGACAGGTGACTTCTTCGTTAAATTAGATGTTCATATCGTACGCGCACGCCGCACGGCTTGTGTGTGTCAAAAAGTGTCGTTACAACTTTTGGTCTTAATTTTTTCTAAATTTGGATTGGAACTTTGTTCCAATTAAATTAACAAAATTGTTACTAAGGTAACATCAACTTTAAAAAAAAAACTAACGGTTTCAAAGTAGATTTAAAAAAATAATCAATTTGAAGCATCAGTATTTCTCGAATTTACTCAGTCCACATTATAATAGTCGAATATCAATGAATAGTTTATCGGTAGCACCCTGCCACATTCAAATCTAAAATTAAGAGCGACTTTATACGATATTTTAATGACAAAAACGCAATAACTTGATGCTAAACATAGGAGTTATGAATTTTATTTTGTACTAGCTGTTCCGCACAACTTCGTCTGCGTAAATGTTCCCCATTTTTGCAACATTTCTCATTGCTGCTCCGCTCCTATTAGTTGCAGCGTGATGTTTTATAGCCTATAGCCTTACTCGATACATGGGCTATCCAACAGTATTTTTTTCAATTCGTACTAGTTGTTCCTGAGATTACTACATTCAAACAAACAAACTCTTCAGCTTTTTAATATTAGTTTATATTAGTAAAGATGATTTAGTTTTTTTTTATGTAATATCGTCAAATCAAAGACCGCCTGCACTCATGAAAAAGTGTCTAAATAAAAAGTCACGTTATTATCAAGGTTGCTAAGTAACAGCGAATTGCAATTGCAGCGACAAGACATGCGATACAATTGGAACTAACGTTATTGATTGGTTGGTAAGCAACGCGAATGGCGATATGTCTTTACAGACAACCATCTTTGTTGAATTTTCAAATTGTATCTTGTTTTCAATAATAAAACGGTTACATAAATATAAAAATGCAGAATAATATATTTGGGTTAAATATTAAAATTATGTTTACACTGTATATTTACAGAGTACCTAGTTATACTCGTATAATTGAAATTGTTAGTTACGGAAAATCGTACTTTATTACCGGCCGCTATCAATAATCTATCTATCGATAGATTTGGCTACTAGAGGTATTTACTTGACATAAGCTCCGTAAAGAAAATGTAAAAATTCCACCTCCAGTAGCCAAATCCATCGATAGATAGGTTAATGAGACCGTTAATTATTTGAGGTAGTTTTCGCTTCTATGAGATGTAATGTCAGGGATCCTCATGCTCACTAAAAAGTCATTGCTTGTGGTGGTGGTGTGGGTCGGATCGTCTGCCTTCGCTCTAATATGACAAAGGGGATGATGGCTGACCCATGCGTCAAACTCGTGAACAGGTTGGACTAACTAGGAACTACTTGGGGTGACTGATCGGACCTTGTCATTATCATCTTCAAGGTTTATTTTTAACTACTTTGTATGCGTCAATTTTCCCCGTTTTTGCAGCATTTTTCATTGCTGCTCCGCTCCTATTGGTCGTAGCGTGATGTTATATAGCCTATAGCCTTCCTCGATAAATGGGCTTTCCAACAGTGAAAGAATTCTTCAATTCGAATCAGTAGTTCCTGAGATTACCGCGTTTAAACAAATAAACAAACTCTTTAGCTTTATAATATTAGTATAGATTAATGGTTTATATTAAATTAATCAAATATCTGTATATTGTGTAGTTTTTCTAACAATAATGTAATCGAATTTTGTCTTTTACCCTCTTCTGTATTTTTTGTAAATTGATGCTCCCATCCACACCAAAAGAGGCTGATTCATTTAAAACTTGATTATACCTACACGATGATTAGTTTTTATTGCCAAGTTCTTTTCTCACGGCTTTACTCTTGCGAACTTGGCATTAAATGTAGAATTATTCTTTTAAAAATTTTGTTTTACATTCGAAAGCGTTGCATTTTGTAACTTAATTAAATAAAGTACTTTGGCTTTGACAACACTAGTTAGCACTTTAAAAAAAAAGGACATTAGGCCTTTGATCGTTGTTTTTCTCCCCAATCTTAATTTTCTTATATTTTTATTACGTATTTCAATTCATAGCCCCGCACGTGCATTGCAAATTATTGTACTGCCCAAACCACCCTTATCTGCCTATCTTTTATTTACAGCATGCCGACAAGCAGTGAACCGAAAATTTAGCGTCTTGCTTTGCTTCTCAGGGTCCCTGCGTACAGCCACACCATATGTGCCTTAACCAGAGGTCCCGGTTCCCGCTAGCGCACGTCTTGGCTACCAGGGCAAAGTTAAGTGCCACCTCTCGTCCTAGCCGGATTCGTCAGATCATCTCAATAGCACACCTACTTTAATTGCAACCCTGAGAGTCATTTAGAACCCCTTTTATTAACGAAATTGGTAAATTGTTACGAACCGCAAATTCAGCTTTAATTTATCAATCTAACTTCGCCTTAAACACTTCATAAACTTGACAAAATGTTGATTTTAACACTATTTGTCATTGTTTCTACGTAGTATATTAAGTCTTTAATATTGTTTTATTTGTATTCCCGTGTAAGCGACATCTTATATCTTGTTCAGAATAATTTATTTAAACCTAAATTATAAAAACGCTCAGTATAAAACCCATTTGTGTATAAATCTCGTAAAAAGATAAACTGAAATCACATTCAAAATGTATCACCAGGGAATAATCCTTCGCTTTTAAAATAGACACTATCGTCCAAGCCGGTGCGGTGGGACATCCGACAATTTATTTCTTTATAAACATCGATTTCGTACGGCACTGCTTGTGCATTCCAATTCAGTGTATTTTTTCTTCAAAAATTTTGACGGAAAAAATAAATGAATTCGAAAGCTATGCTCATTTCTGAGAATAAACGGCGGAATTTGTGAATGTGACTGAGAACATTAATGTTTTCTTTTAACTAAAAGGTAAAAAATATGTATTAAAAGGTTTTATGTTCGTTTCGCGTCATTTGTGTTTGATAATAATTATTTTTGCAATTATGACTTATCAGGAAGGTACTTACCTATTTGTTTGGACAATAAGTATTTAGAAGAGAGTTCTGTGTGTGTGTTTTTTTTAAATAATCACACATTTTTTGAAACATTAATGCCTTGAGGCGATTCATAAAAATGCTATATAAAAATGCAAGGCCAAAATTTTGTTACTATTTAAGGAGCCAATCTCATTATAAACCTGGCAGAAGTTTCATTTAAAAAACCGGGCAAGAGCATGTCGAGCCATGCTCAGTGTAGGGTTCTGCAGCTTTCAATAATTTCATCAGCAGAAGAGCGTATGTTCATGACATTTACGCCCTTTTGTTAAGAAACGCAGTTTTTCCGCAATACCTCATTGACGGTATATCCGATAATGTCCGAAATAATAATATAAATAAAAAGTTTATAAGAAACCTTAAAATATGGATGTTTGCACACGTTTAAGATTGCTAAAAAAAATTCAGCTTCTGTTACATGTATGGAGTCATCCTCTAAAATTATTTATTATTATTATTTAGCTATTAAACTAAGTATGTAGCGGCTACTACAAGACACCTTTTCACTAAAATTCATAAATATTCATTCAGTAGTCTTTGAGTAAAATACTACGGAACCCTAAAAACTCCTTTTTATTATATGGACAGACGTACTTGCACTCATTGCGGATTCCATGAGCTCGCAAAATTTTATTATAAAATAGATGTATTTTTCATCCAGCGCTGCATTCAAAGCATTTAAGTCAGTGATAACAATGTCTCTCTTTAGAATTTAAAGAGCTACTTAAGAAATAAAAGGTTTTCTAAATTACTTCATTTGTGATTGTGTGTCTGAAATAGCGCTGCCGCTGGTTTGTAATCATGTTAGGTTTCTAAATGTTAAAAAACTCTCGATTGAATCGCAATAAAAATTCGTTCAAAATATATTATAAATCGTTTAAAAATATGTTTGCAGCTGTTTGTTCTTTTAAGTCTTTATTCTGTTTATCGAGGAAGGCTATAGGTTATATAACATCACGCTATGACCAATAGGAGCAGAGCAGCAATGAAAAATGTTGCTCAAACGGGGAAAACTTACGCAGACGAAGTTGTGCGGGTCAGCTAGTAATATATTTTACTAAATTTCAATATAAGTGTAGTTCTGTAAGTGTCTCGAAAAGACTTAAAGATAAAATATGAAAATGAAAAATATGACCGGATTCTTTTATGCAAAAAGGTCGATCGCAGCGCGAGACGAGATGATATTTTATTACAATCTATTCTATAGCAATATAGCCGGGTTTCAGGGGTCAGTAAATTGAAACTGGAATTCTTTGATTTTTTGCCAAAGTTTTACAAATTCAGTTTTAAATCGTTTCAACTGTGATTTCCATTATGAAGGTTTACAACACCACATTTCTGTAATTTTGTTGCAATTTCCTACGATGAAACCCCGGTTTTTGTTACTATAAACGCCCGAACTACGATAAATCTTAATATTTTCCATTAAAGCCAACCAACCCCAAATAGTAAAAGTCCAAAAAGTTGTGTGGTCATCTTTAATTTCGAATTTAACCATAAATAATGTGGTAAACCATAGGACTCGCCTCAAAGACATGATAAATGTTAAAAGAGAGATTATCATAATGTGTTTGACGCATCACCGTCTCCCATTTGTGGTAATTTTTGTTTAGTAAAACTTAAATTGACCACCTAGTTTTGTCCAAAGCAATTTAGGACAGGGGATACCTAGCTATTTGCTCAGAGGGTCACAGTTCTGACTAAATCTAACCGAAATGGTTCAGTTACAATACATAATTTCATTTTCCTAGCCTGCTGCTATTGCAATGTAGAAGTATCTAGGTAATTGATTCATTTTTGAAAACCAATTTTTACCAAACCTCATTGTTTAAATCTAGCAATTACTCTTAAGCTCGTAAATCATTATGCTGCATTTACATTCGCGGCTCGCGAATCGTCTCGTGGCCCAGCTCCATGTTCGCGCGAGCCGGTCACGAGACGATATTTACACGCTCGCGGCGTGCTCATTTGTTATTGACCTTTCAACGATGGCGGATGTTTCATAATTTATAATTATATACTTGACAAAATAATAGTGTAAACCTCTTTAATGTTCCCGCCAATTCTCTATTCGTCCAAGCAATGACATCATAACCAATTGGACTCACATAAATAAATCAAAAATGTATTAGAATATTTACAGTTGGCCAAAATAAAAATTAAATAATTACTTTAAAAAATAATTATCAAGTTAGTATGAACAAATAAATAATATTACAGTTTTATGACTTATTGTTATTGTACGACTTCTGTGGCGTGCCAATAAATGGCGTTATTTGTAACAAGTGTGAACACCACGCTCGCATCCCCCGCGAATCTCTTTGACTCGTGCCCAAAAAACCGCTCCTAAGGCGAGCTCGGCGGGACTCGGGACACGAGACGAGTCACGACACGAGCCACGAGTGCATGTTTACATTCGCGGCTCGCGCCTCGTCTCGTGGATCGCGCGAGAGTGTAAATGCGCAATTAAATTTATCAACGACTGTCGGTAAATACTAAGGTGTACCCGTAAAACTAAGGATAAACCAATATATAGACTTTACAGCAATATTAGTTATATTTGCAAAAAGTCTATGGATTCAAACAAAAACAAAAAATATTGTGCAAACATTTCAATTTATTACATTACTTCCGTTTCATATCAATCAAAACAGTAATGCACTAATATTTTTCTATATCATGTTTATTTCCAGAAAATTTATTTAGGTATAAATTATTTTTTGTGAAGTGTATTTTTCAGGAATTTATTTTTATAAATAGTTCAATAGCGGCTGTAGCCTAATAGCTAAGGCATCGGACTCACACTTATAAGGCCGTAGGTTCAAATCCTACCCATTATACTACCAACCTGAGCCCACGCCTAACACAAGCCATTAATCTTAGCTGAAGGGATTCATAGGATTGCTATGTTATGTACAGGATTGCAATGTTAAAAAAAGGTGTGACTTATTTTTTTCTTCTTTGAATATTTGCACTGAAGTTGATTCAGCGTTTCTCCGAAACTTTATATGACATCACTGTCATATAAAGTTTCGGAGAAACGCTGAATCAACTTACGAAAGTTACTTCAGTAGTCACCTACTGAAGTAACTTTCGTACTTGAAGAAAGATTATGGGTAAGCACTCAAAGATAGGGTAGATGAAGGGTTCTATACATTGTGATTTTTAATATACTAATAACCTCCCAATCGGCTTCGTTACATTACACTAAATAACTTCGTAATTATTTGAATTATTTTTGAAAAAGAATATACAAATTAACCCTTCACCGACCACATACTTGTGTCACAGAACCATTTACCATACATATGTGATACCCCGAAGTAAAATCGATATTTCTTTGTCAGGTTTAGGGCCTAAACCTCACGACAGACAACGATTTTACTTCAGTAAAATAATCTGTAGGTGGGGTCATACCTCCAAAATCAAGTGACAGGTGATTAAGGGTCGATATAGTAAGTATTTTTCAATCCTGATATTACAAAGTTGTTTGGTATAATGTAAAGAAGCCACGAGGGGCTGTATATCCTTGTAAATGACAAATCACCCTGTATATTCTTGTAAGTGTAGTATCTATGCACTTATAGGAATTCAGCTACGAATCTACACATAATTGCCAAGAGGCAACAATCCTTTCAGTTCATATGTTTGTAATTGCCTTCAATTCTGTGAAATATTAAATAACATCCTGTAACTACTAGTGTCTAACTATAACTAGCCAATATCTGAAGGCACATAAGGATTTTCAGGGAAAAAATAATAGCCTTTATATCACCAGTAGGCTTCTACTGGTGATATAAAGCATATCACCAGTAGAAGCCGTAAGTATATGCAAATATATATTTAGTTGTTATATGTCTTTCTTTAAAAAGTTACAATTGATACATGTATCATCTAGATTCCGCACCGCCATTTGAAGTCGAATAAAATATTTTTACTAAGCTGGTAGGGAGAAAAAAGAATATCCTTCAGATTTTTTAATAATAATTCGTTTTAGTGGTCCTGGCGGACGAATGCTATTCGACATGGGTACGGAACCATAGCGTCGTACAAAATTTCTGAATGAACCTGACAAAGGCAGCCTGTGCGCTATGTAATATCCTAGAGTAGCTTCTGAAATAAAATAGATTTCAGTTTTAAAACAACGCTTATGAAATCCAGGGTTAAAACAGAGTACAATGCATTAAACAGCTTTTCTTTTATTCAAAATTTTTAATGTTTTTTGACTTGTATCAATGTAAAAATCTATATTAATATTATAAAGCTGAAGAGTTTGTTTGTTTGTTTGAACGCGGTAATCTCAGAAAACTACTGATCTGAATTAAAAAAATATTTCTGTTGGGTAGCCCATTTATCAAGGAAGACTATAGGCTATATAACATCACACTACGACCAATAGGAGCGGAGCAGCAACGAAAAATGTTGCGAAAATGGGGAAAATTGATACATACAAGGTTCTAGACGAAGGGTCAGCTAGTATAATATATTTTAAATATTATGGTGATTCTATATGATATAGATATAGAATTGTATCACCTAACACCTCACAAACAATTTGGAAACAACAAAACAAAAAAAAATTCTGCAGCTTGCACATAAATATAAATACGCATTTTTGGAATATCTTAGTCGGGCAATAAGACGGTTCCTCCCACTAACGTTGTCCCTATAAATGTAGGTATGTAGGCGTAGACTGCTTACATCAAAAATGAACATTATAATTTTTAATTCTACTCAAAACAGATAATTATCTTCATTAAATACGGAGTTATTCTACACTGCACCTAAAAAAATATTGTAAACAAACTAGATAATTTTATTTTATTGAAGCGGCGGTAGCGTAATGGCTCAGGCATCGGAATCGCAATCGTGAGGTCTCGGGTTCGAATCCTACCCTGAACCCACTCCTAGCATAAGCCATTGAGCTTAGCTGGATGGGTTAACAGGATTGCTATTAATGTGGGACCTATAATACCACACTGCTAGTTATATTTATATAAAAAAAAACATTTTGATTCTCTTGCTCTCTTATGTAGCTAAGTAAGCTATATACATTTTTAACACAGGAAATGTGAGGTAAGGCCTAATTCGCATGAGAGCTTTACTAACATCCGTTTAAAAGCGTTCAAATAGAAATGCACTCCCAAGGAGGTACATGTTCACACGTCAGCGCTGCAGCTTTTTATTGTGCAGTGTTGTATTTTCAACGCTAGGCATTGGGAATTGATTACAATATGATCACATCGAGAACGTTATAAAAGTGCCGGCGCCGGATTTTAATGCAGCGCTTGTTAAGCTCTCGTGTGAATTAGGCCTAAAATGTAATCATGCATCGCAAGAGTCTTTAATGAAGATTGTTACATTGAATACTGAAAACTTAGTAAAGTCCAAAGAAAACTCAACATTATCCTTTCTTTACGGTTGACAACTCAAAAGGTTTCGCCAAAGCCAAAACTTTAAATATTTAGCCATTGTAAACCTATACGATATCATTTCTGCCCATTGGGATCTCTGCATATCTCATGTACAAATTGAAGATCGCCATATCTATTCAAGTTGGTACAACACAATGTTTGAAAGCGATTGTGTATGTCTCCGTACGTGGCTCTGTTGTGTCGGTAAACATTGCCGTCGGAATTGAGCCGTAATTCAGATCTGGAGCTGTTTCCATTTAGATGCTCCACGTGCTGAACCCCTGGTAAAAATAAAAATGCTTGTCACATGAATTTAATTATAAAAGTCAAGCTTTTAACATTAAATTTTAATTTATTAACCTAAATTAATATTTATCAAAACTTTATTGTAAATGTGAAAGTAAGTCTTTAGGTTTAAGAAATGTATTTCTCTAAAAGAATACAATTCACTTGTAAAGAGAAACACAAATTAAACATAAACTTAGGGTACTAAATAAAATGACATAGTAATAAAGAGAAGTTAAAACCATCAATAATTTGTAAACAATTTCTTGCAACTTTGTGAGTAATACGAAATTTTTGTGCACTATTACGTATCGCTTCTTAATAAAAAGTCAATAGCAACTGATAAGGTTACGGTTCACAATAGTAATCAATTTTGTTAAATGTAGGTTATTTAAGTATATGGTACTAACTAAATACAACACAAGTCACAAGTCTGTCTGATACGTTTTTACATTTTAATCGCTGAACTGATTTAGATAAAATTTGGTATAGAGATAGTTTGAGTCCCTGGAAAGGACCTAGGCTAGTTTTTTTCGACAAAGCGGCGGTAGCCTAATGGCTAAGGCATTGGTCTCGCAATCGTGAGGTCGCGGGGTCGAATCCTATCCATTATACTACCGACGTGAACCCACTCCTAACACAAGCCTTTGAACTTAGCTGGAGGGGTTAACAAGATTGCTAGTAATGTGGGACTCAATCCCATATTGCTAGTTATCTTTTATTAATTTAAAAAAACAATCGACACAAAATAGAATTATGTTTACATTTTTTTTCTGTTAGTCACAAATGGAGTGAACACAAACGACTTACTTGTTACATAAGGAAACACAAGTATGCTTGTAAAGATCATACTAATACGACGTAAACATTAAGTTGTTCATACATCATTACAACCATTCGTAACGCAATACCTTTTATTTTAAATGCCATTTTTTTCACACTTTAAATTATTAAAGAAAGGAGTTATGTTTCAGTGTTAAAAGTTTATTATAAAATACGCAAAAGTTTTGCCAAAACGACAAACAATCAAAAAATTGTTTTAAAAGACCGTTTAGACCGCGATTTTCTGCCGTACCTAGTCGGATAGTAGTTTTTAATCTATACTAATATTATAAAGCCGAATAGTTTGTTTGTTTGTTTAAACGCGCTAATCTCAGGAACTACTGGTCCGATTTGAAAAATTCTTTTTTTGTTAGATAGCCCATTACTATAGACTAATAGGAGCGGAGCAGCAATGAGAAATGTTTCAAAAACGGGGAAAATTTACGCAGACAAAGTTGCGCGGGACAGCTAGTTTGTTATAATACCAGTTTTACATTTCGTTCATAGACAAACAATCATTTCATGAATTTAGTTTTAAATCAAAATCAAAAACTGATAACAGGTACTTAGGTATTACATTTAATTTACATACATTTTATAATTACGGTTTTTCATTTGACACATAACACAACATATTTAAGAATAAAAAAAAAATACCGCATTTCGAACTCACCATACGTCATGTGGCTGCCATAGCGCAAAAAAATGTAGCCTATGTCTCATCCTGGATACATAGCTACTCGCACATCACGTAATGACAAATCGATTAACACCTCATGCACTGAAATCGAAATATCTGATACTGTTCAAAGCGCGTACAGTGACATACATACGTAAATACATTCATAAACTGCTAAAAACATAACCCTTCCTTTTTGGCTTCACCGTAGTAGGGTAAAAACAATTATGATACTGTTAACCTTGTGCTTATAGAAACAACTACGGTCACCTGATATCTCACAATCTACTTATCCGGTGGATTTGGCGCGGATTTAATTTAAATTCGAGATCCGGGACGTCTTATACGTGACATGTTGCTATCTGATGGGCTCAGGAAATTGTGTTTATGTTACGTTATAAGTTAGAGAGTATATGGTTTAGATGGGCGTGACCTGGAGTATCGACTACGGTTTGACTTACATGATAAGATATTTCAGTAATGAATTTCAGCTAGGGTGTTAAACCAAAGTAGATTTTTTTTTTAAAGATAACTAGCAATAGGGGATTGAGTCCCACATTACTAGCAATCTTGTTAACCCCTCCAGTTAAGCTCAAAGGCTTGTGTTAGGAGTGGGTTCACGTGGTATAATGGGTAGGATTCGAACCCGCGATCTCACGATTGCGAGACCGATGCCTTAGCCATTAGGCTACCGCCGCTTTTAAAAGATGGATCACATCATCGTCTGTTTTGTTAGTATTGTTTTTTAAGGTTATGTATTGAGCCAATTATCATTAAACTTTGTCTATAAATGCTTAGGTCCTTAGCATTATCTAATGAGTAAGTATTTAAACATATGGCATCATTGTGACCCCAAGTTACTGTTCCTAAATACCGAACAGACTAAAATATACAGTAAAACGTTCACAAATGTTACTGCTATAATAGTAGCCGTTTACGGCATCAAAAGCAATCAGTGACCGTAAGGCTGCATTCCGCTCGACAGCGGCAGCGATAGGGACACCCTGTTCTCAACTCTCTCTCACACGTCATAGTGACAGCTTTATCGAGAACAAACGTGATTGACCGAGGAGGTGTCAGGTAGAGCACACCCCCTCAATGTCGCTGTTACTACGATCTAGGATGCGGTTTTCATGTTGCTTACCATATTATAGAGTAGCTACAGGCGTTACATGACGTGTATAGGTTGTTTGTCATGAGCACACAGCATCAGCGTTACTTCTATTAAGTATTGCTATTGTCTACCAGACCTACTGGCGTACTATCAAATGTGTAACTTGTTAGTAAACAGTCAAATTCTTCAGTCAAACTTCAGGAGACAATTCTGGGAAACATCACAATCCATTCATTATAAAGTTTGTAGATATTTACATACATAACAGCTTATAAACAGATATTACAGAAATGCTAGGAACAACAATAAACTTGTATTGGTCGTAAAGTTACATGAGGTTATAAAGACATCGCAGGTACCGAACTCGATGCTTCGGTGATATTCTAAAGTTAGTGCCTCTCCGCCCATCGGTAAAGGGGGTAGTAACTGTTGATAGCTTTTAACATATACGGTTTTATAAGTTACTTAGGTTTAGACCTGTCGTTTGTCGCCAAAGAACGGACCCATCTCATTAATCTGACTGCCTCTGTGGGTTAGATCCCCACCCAGGATAAAACTTTGTGTGATGAGCGCGATAGTTTATTCCGTGTCTGGGTGTAATTCATCTATAATGTGTATGTATTTAGAAATATATAAGTATGTTTATCAGGCGTCTGGTTTCCATAGTACAAGCTCTGCTTAGTTTGGGATAAGATAGCGTTGTGTGAGTTGTTCCAAGATATTATTATATTATTATTAATACTAGATATACAAAATGTATAAATTACTGTTTTAAAATGCGAAATATCTCAAACTGTACCTAATATAGTCCATCCATATGAATAAAATTGTCATCAATAGCAACTGTATTATATTATTCCCACATTTTTAGTTCATTTAAAATAGTAACGGTTTAAGCAAATTGAGTAGGTAATACCTACATATGTATAACAATAGAAAACAAGATTATTCTGTACAATAATAAGTCACGTCGCAATGCTATAATACGCATGCGATAAGTGGATAAGATTAACTTTGTTTTTCTTTACTCCCAGATGAGCAATGGATTCTTGCTCAACATGCCTACATACTCGTAAATTGGTCATGTAGCAAACATAAGAAAATTATTGCGTAATTGTCGCACAGTTTCGGGTACGAAAAAAATATTTGTATCAGATACAGCGCTTGAAGGGTTGCCTCTAGTTCTTTTGCACTACAGTAGGTAATAGAGAGTACTTATCATTTAAGCCACGATTATAGATTACGAGTCAGGCCGAGCTTTGCGACGGTCTGTGGGGCTTGTCCATGCTGCATCTTTTTCGGACATTCTTATCGTAAGTGACCCAATTTTCACCATCCTGCATGTGTTTTCATTGTAATCAACCGTTTAAGAAATGGTTCGGAATTGTTACGTTTCAACAAAGAATCGCAAATGGTAACACGATGCATTAAGTTTCAAGTTCTTGCTTATACCCAGACTTTTGTAAATGACTTAACTGTTTTGTGATCAACATCCAGTTCTTCAGCAATATCGTAACTGCTAATATGTCGATCTTGTTCCACTTTTTCAAAGGTTATTTTATCCGTGATCCAGAGCGAGCCCTTTTTCGCACTAAAATTTCCAGGCTTGAAACGCTTGAACTACATTTGTGCTACTCGTATTGATACCGCATTAGGTCCGTAAGCCGCACAAATTTTATTCGCGGCGTTCGTACCATTTTTACCTTTTTATTTATTTATTTTATAATTTATGTAAAAACACACTGTAAAAACAATTATAAATGGCATAATACAATTGAGTACAAAGGTACTGCTTATTTCTAAAGAAATTTCTGCCAGCAGACCTGCGAAAGGAAAAGTGTAGAAGAATAATGTAGACAAATAGTGTGCGAGAGTTAAAAGAAGGTAATAAATATGCTAGCGTCTTAAACTAAGAAATATAACTATATATACATACAAATATCTAAATATATACTTATATAAATACATAATGCTTAAGCTTATAAATAAATACATATTAATACATAAATATTTAAAATGTACCCATTAAGAGGAAAGGTAATGCTCTTTTACACGTTTCTTAAAGAGAGAAATAGTTTTTAAGTCACGTATGCTAGGCGGAAGTGAGTTCCACAATCTAACAGCATGAATAGAGAAGGAATAAGAATAATAGTCGGTTTTATGAGGAAGGAATTTAAGGAGGGATCTAAGATGCGACCTGCATGGTGCATCGTTAGTACGAGCGTAAGAAAACAGCTCTCGCAAGTAAGGAGGATAAGATGGGTTATGTAAGATGTTGAAAAGGAGACAGAGAATGCGAGTGTTCCTGCGAAGTCGGATTGGGAGCCACTTGAGTTCTTTGCGAAGGTGAGAGACATGATCATATTTTCGGAGACCAAAAACAAAACGAATACACAGGTTTTACAAACGCTCAAGTTTGTTTAATAGCTTCTCTGTGGCATCCAAATAGCAGGCATCAGCATAGTCTATAATTGGCTGAATAAGAGACTGGGCCAAACAAATTTTAGTCTTCAATGGCAAGAAACTCTGAAGGCATCTTTTTCATCTTTCTTTCGACTGACCTCGCTGACATGAGTACTCCACGAAAGATTAGAGTCAATAATTACACCCAGATCTTTAGCAGTTTCGGTATAGTCGATGCGAATACCATCAAGGTATAATGGCGACAAAGATGTAACATCCACCGCATTACGAAGAAATCTGCTGCCTATGATCATGGCCTGTGACTTAGCAGGGTTTATTTGCAAACCAAATGACTTGGCCCAATCGCTCACACAAGCAAGGTCATGATTCATAGCAGCAATAGCCGAACTAGCATCAGCAACAGGGAAATGCCGGTAAAGCTGCAAGTCATCTGCGTAAAGATGGAAACTGGAAGAGATAACTTTAATAACAGAGTTAATGAATACTGAAAAAAGAATAGGAGAGAGAACGCTACCCTGAGGTACACCCTCGGTGAGGTTACACCAGTCAAAGTGAGACTCCTGAAGGCGAACACACTGAGAGCGTCCCCGAAGATATGAATTAAACCAGGTTAAAGCAGAAAAAGAGAAATTTATAGATTTAAGGATACCTAGTAGTATGTCGAAATCTACAGAGTTGAAGGCGCTACTAAAGTCAAGCAGTACAAGAACATTAAGGGATCTATTCTCCATTGCCCAGCGGATATCATCCGTAACTTTTAGAAGTGCTGTTACTTTACTGTGACCAGCGCGAAACCCTGATTGGAATGAGGAAATGATTAAGTTCGATGTTAAGAAAAATGATAGTTGTTTGTGTACTATGTGCTCAAAGACTTTAGAAAGAAATGGAAGAATAGAAATAGGTCTAAAGTGAGTTAATAAGGTAGGATTAATAGTTTTTGGTAAAGGTATAATGTGTGCCTGTTTCCAAGCTGAAGGAAAGGAGCAAGAGGTAAATGAGTAATTGAAAATATGAGTGATAACAGGAAGTATTGAAGGAAGAATGAGAGTAATCATACGTGAGCACAACTTGTCATTGCCGACTACTGAAGAAGTAATCGCCAGTACAGATTTCTTAACATCGTCCTCAGTAACATCACACAGGTTAAAAATAGAGTATTGTGGAACCGGCAGTCTAGAGAGACTATCCAGTGTCAATGCCTTGACACCTGGATCAAGAGAAAAAGGGAGAAGAGAAAAATGCCTATTGAGATCATTTAGGTTCACGTCTTTACACTGGTTAACTGATGATTTACCGATACCCACAGATTTAAGGAATTTCCATATATCAGAAGAACTATGGTTAGGTATTAAGTTATAAAACTACTTTTTTGTTATAAAACTTTACAATGTACCGAGTTTCTTCGTCACTTGCTTGAAAAAAAATGAAAAATGGCGAGAACTAGTTTTTTTATTTATTCCGTCTTCAGAATGTCAACATTTAATCGTATTTAAACCAACCAGTTACATTCAGTACAACTGAAGAAGTTTAATTTGACTGCCTCTGTGGCGCGGTGAGAGGTCGTGGGTTCGACTCCCACACGGGACACCACTTTGTGTGAGCCACAAATTGTTGTTCCGAGTCTGGGTGTACTTTGTGTCCGTGACTTGTATGTTTGTAAAGTCCCCCGCAACACAGGGCTTGTACCCTACTGCGGGACTGCGGGAGTCGTCTTTTCTAAGAAAAAAAATACTAATAGGTAGTATACCTATACGAAAATACATTGCCCATACCAATTACTTTTTGGTCATATGGTTCAAAAGATAAACTTTCTGAGCGAATATTTCCAAAAATATTCACAAAATCAAAAAAGTTTTTTAGAAACATTAAAATGGTTTTGAAATACCTGTCCAATGAGGTGCCACAGGTTGATGTTTACTAAAAAAAATCAGCTTCTGTTAAATATATAAAGTGCCCTAAAAATATATTGTTTTATTATTTAGCTATCAAATAAAGTAGCGGCTACAACAAAATACCTTTTCACCAAATTTAATCAATATTCAGTCATTGCAGTAGTCTTTGAGTACAATACCTGTGACATACGGACGGACACACAGACAGACGGATATCACGAAACTACAATGGTTTCATTTTTGCCAGTTTGGCTACGAAACCCTAAAAAAGCGCGCCCCTGTGTTTTTGTGCAATAATATGAATGGATTAAAACTTTTAGGTTAATTTAATTTAATTTCGATCTGAAGCGGTGTGTCGGTTATATCCGACACACGAAAACGTGTGTCAAATGTAAATATACTTTTAATATGACAGAATGCGTATTGATATGTGTTTACACGTCACAATCACAACTGCATATTTACAACATGTTTACTTGAGGATCCTAAGGCTCGATTTCCTCCAACACTGACGTGTGTCGCGGATGTCGATCAGGCGTACGACTATTCCTACAATATTTGTACACATAATGCAGCGGCGGTAGCTTAATGGCTAAGGCATCGGTCTCGCAATCGTGAGGTCGCGGGTTCGAATCCTACCCATTATACTATCAATGTGAACGTAGGTTGACGTCGATAGTATAAGGAGTACACGTCGATAGTATAGGAGTAGTCCTAACACAAGCCCTTGAGCTTAGCTGGAGGGGTTAACAGGATTGCTGGTAATGTGGGACTCAATCCCACATTGCTAATTATCTTGTTAAAAAAAAAAGTGTAATATCGCGAAAGTTATATAAATATATTTATAATGAACTAGCTGACCCGCGCAACTTCGTCTGCGTAAATTTTCCCTCTTTTCTTTTTTCTTGCTTTTTTTTACAACATTTTTCATTGCTGCTCCGCTCCTATTGATCGTAGCGTGATGTTATAGCCCTATAGTCCCTTCCTCGATAAATGGGCTATCCAACAATAAAATATTTTTTCAATGCGGCCCAGTAGTTCCCGAGATTATCGCGTTCAAACAAACAAACAAACTCTTAGGGGTATGAAAAATAGATGTTGGCCGATTCTCATAGATACCGGATAAGCACAAAAAAATTCATCAAAATCGGTCAAGCCGTTTCGGAGGAGTATGGCAACGAAAACTGTGACACGAGAATTTTATATATTAGAAGATGAATATACCTACAAGCATAGCACTGCGGTGCTGACATTCGGTACTCTAACTGCCCAGTTAGAGCTTTTTCCTACTTGTCGTGTGTCAAAGCCGAATAAAAATCAGATGTCGGAGCCTCTGTTTACATATGTCGTGTGTTAGACCCGATATAGGCCAGAGCCAATGACACGGACTACTTGCAAAACGGCGGTTTTGCAAAATTTTAGATGCTACGGCACAGAGCTCTTAGCGTATTTATACTAAGTACTCGGATTAAAACATAATTCTTTCTTCCTTCCTTTCCTTCCTTGCAGTAAGGTAGTAATAGTAAGAATGATTTTTCGACCGACTCGTCGATCCTGTGCCTATACTTTGGTCTGTCGTTACGTCTTGTCATAGTCCGTAAGGACACAAATCCATTAGAATTTACACGCCCATAGAGAGATTAGGCGTAAGATCGACGATAGGCGTAAGACCGACTCGTCGATCCTGTGCCTATACTTTGGTCTGTCGTTACGTCTTGTCATAGTCCGTAAGGACAGAAATCCATTAGAATTTACACGCCCATAGAGAGATTAGGCGTAAGATCGACGATAGGCGCAAGACCGACTCGTCGATCCTGTGCCTATACTTTGGTCTTTCGTTACGTCTTGTCATAGTCCGTAAGGACAGAAATCCATTAGAATTTACACGCCCATAGAGAGATTAGGCGTAAGATCGACGATAGGCGCAAGACTGACTCGTCGATCCTGTGCCTATACTTTGGTCTGTCGTTACGCCTTGTCGTAGTCCGTAAGGACAGAAATCCATTAGAATTTACACGCCCATAGAGAGATTAGGCGTAAGATCGACGATAGGCGCAAGACTGACTCGTCGATCCTGTGCCTATACTTTGGTCTGTCGTTACGCCTTGTCGTAGTCCGTAAGGACATAAATCCATTAGAATTTACACGCCCATAGAGAGATTAGGCGTAAGATCGACGATAGGCGCAAGACTGACTCGTCGATCCTGTGCCTATACTTTGGTCTGTCGTTACGCCTTGTCGTAGTCCGTAAGGACATAAATCCATTAGAATTTATGTGTATGTTATGAGATTAGGCGTAAGATCGACGAGTCGGTCCAGCGCCTAATCATAGTTCTATTCTATAGGCTGAAAATTAGTATTGAGTAAAACGAGCTCTGAGCTTCGTTTACCTATTTAGCAATCTAGTTGTAGTAGTAGAGCGTAATCTATGTTCGTAAACAATCACGATTTGTAAACATTATAGAATTTTATACGCTACGGGTCTTAATCGCGTAAATATTTTATTTTAAGGCTTAATACCTTTGTTTTATGGCCCGACATTTTGACCGTATAGCAACTGCCATGATCACGGGTAGACTACATAAAAAGATAAAACAAAGGTATTTAGCCTAAAATTCTATAATAGAGCTTAAACGTTTACATGATGCTGAGGTTGGTAGTGATTATGACGATAATGATTAGTGATGGTGGTGGTGATGTTGGTGATGAGGGCGAGTGTTCATCATTATCATCAGTAGGTACCAGCCTCAGCATTAATATAACCATCATCATCATCAATGCCATCATTAACAACACATAGCATCATTACGATCAATTTGTGACCGAGGCTACACAATACAAAAATAAATATAACTATCTTATAGAAAGACTTATAACTTTAACCAACTTGCCTTAATCGCGTAAATATTTAATTTTAAGGTTAAATGCCTTTGTTTTATTGCCCGATTAAGACCAGCTTAAAAAATTCTATAATGTGCACAAATCGCGAAAGTTTACGAACATATATTGCCATTTCAAGCTAAAAAGTAAAATTGATTCTTTTTAAACAACTACATTCTTTGTTACGACGATATAGCCTAGCAACGAGCAGAGCTAGGGCGCGCGGAGGGAGGACTGCCGCAGCCGGGCCCGACATCCGACAAGTGGGAACGGCAAACTCGACACGATTTTATACGGACGACCGCCGGCAAAACGTTTCTTGTCAGAGACGTCAAAAATTAGTGTCGTTGTAAGTCGTGAACAGGTCCATACAAAATGTTCTGCCATTAGAGCACACGATTTTTATTCGATACACGACTAGTGGGATCGGGTCCTAACGCAGTGCGATGCCTAATACAATATAATGTATATTCGTACACTCGACCAACGTCATCTTAGGCGGAAATCAAGCCTAGAGCTGGATAGAACCGTGTGTAAAGTGCCCTGTAGACGATCAAATTGTTTGTCAAATTTTACGTGTTTATGAAATAATTCGGTAGTCTACTGCTTTGTTAAAAGTGTTTGTCGAACGATATACGTGATAAAAATTGGATAGACGTCTTGTTTGTATGGGTACCACACGGCACGTGCCGTGTGGTGCCGGCTTAAGAATAGTACCACCCCATCTCTACCCGTGGGTGTCGTCAAGGCGACTAAGGGATTTCACCCCGGAGGACGGGCTGCAGCGTCCTCTGCGTATTTAAAGCCTCACTGCGATCGCCAACCCGCTCGCCAAGCGTGGCGATTATGGCAATTACCCCCAGGATCTACATACTAGTAGGTTCTACTGGGGAGACCCGTGCCCAGCAGTGGGCCATCATATGGGTTGATATGTTGTATAGGTGTTTGACAAACAATTTAATCCTTGCACTGGCACGTTGTTTGACAAATATGTTTGATGGTTTGAACGTTTTAGCTATTATTTGATAAAAACGTAAAGTTTGACAAATATGGTTATCAAATATATTTGATCGTTTGCAGGGCCCTTAGCTCATGGCTTGACGGAGGTTTAGCGTACTCGTAGCACATGTTTGAGACATGTGGTTCGCGGGCGATACCCCGCGTGCCTAGCAAAGTACTTCCTAAAACGCGTTTCAAATGCTACAAATTCATAACCACTGCTACAGATGCCAGCAACATTCATGGATGAGAAATGAAGCAACGTTCATTAATTCTACGTTTCCGCGGAATCTATTATAACCATTAAATATATAATTTTAGTATGTAATAATATTAATAAATTCAGATAGAGTTCTGAAACTATGCACAAACTTAAAAACTTATGAAAACCCTGTGAAAATATAAATCTAGATACGTAGGTAGGTACCATAATTACAGCTAGGTACCGCGCAACATTTGAATGTCCTTATAGCTGGCTGAACCGTGCCCACTTCGTTGGGCCTACGAGACTTATAAATAATTAGAAAAAGAATTTTCAAAATCGGTTCAGTGGAGACTACCCCCTACAACCAAAAAATAAAGTCAATGAACAGTGTCATTTTTCATTTAAAAATACCGATTAGGATTTTGTTTACAACCACTTTCACTTAAATTTTTGGTAGTTACAGTTATTACGTCTTACAACTAAGCAAATGATTACTAAGATTGTAAGTATGATACACAATCAACAGAAAACCAACAGTGAGGGGGACTACGTAACCCTACATTGCGCATGGCCCGACATGCACTTGCCCCGTTTTGATTTTAAAATGTATTTTTTATTTAAAACTTTTTAGTGCTTAA
The DNA here is from genome assembly GCA_945859575.2 of Herminia tarsipennalis. Taxonomy (NCBI): domain Eukaryota; kingdom Metazoa; phylum Arthropoda; class Insecta; order Lepidoptera; family Erebidae; genus Herminia; species Herminia tarsipennalis. The sequence continues at coordinate 20,589,473 of OX243834.2, read as the reverse complement.
TTAGATTTTGCTTAGAGTTACTCATTGGCGATCGAGCAGATCGAGATATCTGCAAGGTTAAGCAACGTTACCACTGTCGGACCGTTTTCGAACATTGTCACAACCCCTCCATGCCTCAGAGAACACGTAAAGCCCTCGGTCCTGCGGCTAAGCTCTATCCAGTCGTGTCGGATTTCCGTCTGAGGTACGCTTGTTATGAAGTTTATATTTTTAAAACAGTTTAACAGTTTCAATTCAGTTAAAGTTATCATAAATAAAAGATAAATTTACATTTTAAATAGGCAGTAGGAAGCAAAGCAGCTTTAGATAAAATTCAGATACAGATATGCTGCTATGAACACACAACCCTTCTTCACATCAACGCATAGTAAAATGTAATCCTACTTTTTAAAGCATTAACGTACGTGTTGGGATTATGCGAGGGCCCAAACGTATAGGGCTGGCATTCACGACAAATGATTAAGGTTATGTAGGTAGGTACATATTTTTTTACGTAAGTAAAGTTCGATGCCAATCTAGGTGCAACTAGGTAGATTATTGCATTTATAGCTGTGTGAGATTTGTTGTCTGTAACTTTTAGCATTTCGTATCCTCGGTTCCGATGGTACCTGGAATCTTATTATTAAGTCTCCGCTGTCTGTTTGTCTATCCATCCTTCTGTCACCAAGTTGGTTGGCACTCGAACTTTCCAAAGTGTAATAATTTTATATTATGTTAGTTTTTGCACGGTAGGTATATATGAAAAAAAAAAGGAAAACATCATCATATTAAAATTCATTTTTTTAAATAGAAACCATTTTTATTTGCTTATAATTCAAACAAAATCTGGTGGATTTTCCATACGGGTCTTGCCTTTTTTTTAGTTATTTGGTTTTGTTATTTTGTAAATTTAAGTAAATAATTTGTTAGTTGTAATGTAAATTTTGAGTTAAAAGTAATATTAAATATAATTTTCCATAATCATATGTAGTTTCAAAATTCCCGTTTAAAATATTAACAAGGAGCCTTGACACACATCCATGATACTTGATTGTGACACCCCTGTAGACACATATATAATAACGTTCACTCCAGTGAACTACGTGTTATATATGGCTTTATTTACATAAGCTGCGATGTTGTTGCTCCTCACGAAATGACACTGTGTCTTAAATCTTAGCGTGCAGTTGCGACTGGTACGCAGTTTTAGGAACTTTTACAATTATTATGATATGATTTACAATACTTTATAATGTGAATCCTTACCACTTAAGTAATTATATAGATTATTATTTAAAAGACGTAGTTTTTCAAAAGTCCTCGATGAAATTGAAATAAATGGGAACTTGAAGTTAAAATTAAATTGAAGTTATTAAGTTATTCGCGCTAGTCATAGTTATTATATTTGCTGTTACAAAGAAGTCGTTTTATATTTTACTCGATATTAATTAACAGAATAGTTCAAATCAGAATATAAGGTAAATGAAATATAAAAATTTATATTATGAGTAAATAAAAATACTAGGTACCGATACGAGTAAATACATGTTAGAAGCATACGTTCCAGAAACGAAAAATTCAGAAACGAAATGTACTTGTTTCGTAGAACTATTCCGGTTATGCGAACTCAGAGACAACCTTGTTTTTAAGAATAAGCACGCATGTGCGTTTACAACTAGGTACTATATTTACTCGTATGTTGACGTTTTTGTTAAAACATTACTCATTATGTAACTTTGCTACTTATTTATTTACCTAAAAGCCTGACACTTAAGAATGTCTACGCACTTTCGATGGTGCGACATTCATAAGCGTCACATTGTTTGTTGTACAAATTACATCGGATGACACTTACGGTACGGTGTCTTACATTGGGACATTTGTAAGTACCTACAGCCTTAAGAAGTGTGATTAGATAGATAGAGTTAGAAACCGTATTTCAATAAATAAATAATTATACTTCAATAAAATCATATCAACCCATATGATGGCCCACTGCTGGGCACGGGTCTCCCCAGTAGATCCTGGGGGTAATTGCCATAATCGCCACGCTTGGCGAGCGGGTTGGCGATCGCAGTAAGGCTTTAAGTACGCAGAGGACGCTGCTGCCCGTCCTCCGGAGTGAAATCCCTTAGTCGCCTTGACGACACCCACGGGAAGAGATGGGGTGGTACTATTCTTAAGCCGGCACCACACGGCACCTTCTTCTCCTTCTTCAATAAAATGATGGTATAAAACTAGGGCCCGACTCGTTTGCAGGAAGGAGATAAAAATTTGGGGTTTAGTAACATAGTCCCGATAGATAGCTAGATTCCGGCCCCGGTTTGGCACACGGAAGTCTCGGGTTCGATTCTTGGATCTGAATTTCAAGATTTCTATCTTTAAAAAATGCACTTATGATATAATGTTAACATGATTTAGATTAACGTATTAAAAGAAATAGCTCTTATAAGATAATTACGAGAGAAGGATTATGTAGGTAAGTGTGTAAGTACTCATATTTTGATAGGTATTAATTTGTGACAAACATATAAAAGAAGTATTCACCAAAAAAAATCGCACAATGTTTTAATATTTACACACATAATATGTGAGGCGGTCAGCGTACATCAAATGAAATTTTTGAAATAATCAACGAATGTGTGGGAGATTCCGCGAAAGTATGGGTCGAGGTTCGTGCGTTATTATGTAGGTTTCAAAAACAGTCACTAGGTACTTTGAATACTGCGGATGTCAAAAACGTTGCTATATTATTCGCACCCGTTCGTTGACCCTAAATCATGATAATTGCAGCAAACAAGTTATGAGAAAGTCTCTTTTTGGCTTAAGCAGGAATACTTACTAATCCTCTGAAAAAAAAACGGTACCTTTAGAAACTAGCGCTCCGTGTGGGTATAATACGGAAGATAATGATAAGATATGGCGGCTTCTGTGGCGCGGTGGGAGTGTGTCCGACTGCTACGCATGAGGCCGTGGGTTCGATTCCCACACGGGACACCACTTTGTGTGACCCACAAATTGTTGTTTCGAGGAGTTTGTAAAGTCCTCCGCGACACAGGGCTAGTAGACTAATGCGGAAGTCGTCTTTAAAAAAAAAAAAATTTTTATAAATATAGCAGTGACAACTTATCTCACTTATCTTGATCTCTTTCCGTGAGTGTCGTCAAATCGACTAGACTAAGGGATACCACACCGGAGCATGAGCAGCAGCGTCCGCTGTAGCCTTTCTGCGATTGCCAATTCGCACACCAAGCGTGGCGATTATACCCCAGGATCTATTATAAGTAGATTCTACAGGGGAGACCCGTGCCCAGCAGTGGGACATCATATGGGTTGATATGAACTTATCGCAGAGCAATAACTAAGTTATACGTCTTTCTTTATAGTCAATTATAGATACACATATACACACCTAATCAATATAAGTCATTAGCTCCCGTATTTTTTTGTGTGGTAAGCAGGTTGGTTTATTCTGTGCCTGGGTGTAATTTATCTATTTTTTTTTCTTTTATAAACATACAAAGACTTGTGTTAGAAGTGGGTTCACGTCGGTAGTTTAATGGGTAGGATTCACACCTGCGACCTCACGATTGCGAGACGAAGTATGTTTATCAGTTGTCTGGTTGTCATAGTACAAGCTCTGCTAAGTTTGGGATCAGATGACGTTGTGTGAGTTGTCCGAAGATAATATTATTATAATTATTATTATTTAAAATCTAAATATGCCTGTATAGTTAGATTCGTGGTTCAGCTATAGGTCAGCTTTATTCTTGTAAGCACTCCATTTATAGCTTAGTAATTAATTACACTATGACTGTCAGAAACTCCTTTGCGTCCCTGTATCCTGGTTAATGGTTGTGATGGATTTCATGACGTAGCGTATTATACATTACCTAAGTTAAATAGTGTTTTATTGATAGGTTTATACATTTTGTAATACTACCCAAAAAGAAACACTGCCTCGGCGCAGCGGCAGTAGGTACGACTGAACTGTGCAAGAAGTCGTGAATTTGATTCCTACGCGGAACGCCACTAAATGTGACGAGTCTAAGTTGTTTGTGTCCATTATAACTGTAACATTGTAAGTTGATACTTACAATGTTACAGTTACTAGAGAAAAAACTCTATACTGATGTATAGATTTATTCTCTAATGAGCGAATTGTTTTATAAATAATCACATTCTTCCATTGATTGTTTGACACTCATTACGGGAAATCATTCTTCGTCTTTACAAAACTGATCACCCCTTAGTAAACAGATATCTGTTCAGACAATACGTACAATAAATCCCTAAAACGCCTTGTTTCAAATTACAATCAAAACTTTACCACAAACAAAGCCAATAAAAGAAACTATTTTCTCTATGAATGATGCAGGGCAAATCCGCGCCTATTCTGATCTGCTCAAGTATTCATAGCCATAAACATATAAACGTATCCCTTAATGTATTCCCGTGCTTCGCAGATTGTTTCTACTTTTACGATAGCGACGATAACACTGGTTGTAAAAATATTGTAGTTACCTGGCTGAAGTATCTACGCTTAAACAAGCGTTTCTACGGGTTTGTCGTAGGCAATTATAGCAAGCGTAGCGTACTTAAGTTATGCTATAGTGAATTTCTTAGCCTTAAGGTTCATTTCCGTGCATCGCGGCCGATCGCGAGCCGCGCGCGGCTTACGACAAGCGGCTGACGCGCGCTACCGATACGACTATAGTCAGAGTGCGCGCGCAGCCTACGTCAGTCGGCTTACGTCGGCCGCGCGCGTCTGTCGCAGACCTCGGAAACGGCGCCATAGATTCTCATGCTGTGAGTATTGTCGCATCGGCCGCGCGCGTCAAACGCTTGTCGTAAGCCGCGCGTGGCTCGAATCGGCCGCGATGCACGAAAATTTAGGATTATTTTACGATGGATGGTAAAGATCCCAGTCGACGTCAGAGTTCTCAACCATTCTACGAATTAGTGTACTGTTATGTAGAAAATAGAGGACAATTTACGCAACATTTTAACAATTTGCTTTGATTCTGGCAATGTAAATAGGATCTTACCGTTGTAATAGATAAAGCATTCTTTCCGCCCAGTTAAGGTTCAATAAGTCCTTAACAACTTCATTAAAAATAACAAAATTTGTATAACGAGAACATTTGAAACGAAACTGAGTCCCAGGAGGTTTTCGGTGAAATATAATTATCTGAGTGACTTGCTCATTTTCGTTTTAACAGAAATTCGAGAAAACCAACCCTCCGATCATACATTCACCCTCCCCTGTTGTTGCTGACGTGGAACGGGGAGGTAGAACAACATGTAACGTTATGAGCTCGTATTTCCGAATATAAAAGAATAAAACCGGCCAAGAGCATGTCGAATCATGCTCAGTGTAGGGTTCTAGAACCGATGCCGTATTAAAAAATCCGATTTTAAAAACTGCATCAGTAGAAGAGCTTATGTTCATGGCCCTTACGTCTTTTTGTTGCGAAACTCAATGATGGTGAATCCGATAATTTTAGAAATAATTTTATTTTTAAGTCTTTCTTAGTCATACCTTTTTGATTTTTTTTCATATTTTTTATTTAAACAGGGTGGATACAATTTATGCAACTTGAGAATTACCAAAAATATGCACTTACCTAATCAAAAAAGTTTTATATAACCCATAAACTGTTTTTAAAAGACTTATCGAATGATGTGCCACACGTTGATGTATGGTCGAGATTTTTTTTTCAACAGTCTGTTACATGTAGGTATGGAGTGTCACCCCTAAAAATATTTATTTTTATTATTTAGCTATCCCACTAAGTAGCGGCTACTACAAGATACCTTTCCACCAAATTTAATGGATATTCATTGAAGTGACGCACAATGGCCCAATTGGGAGGCTAAGTGCGGTTTTCTTGTTCGCCCAGGTAAAACTAGCTAACTAACTAACTATTCATTGAAGTGGTGGTAGTCTTTGAGTAAAATGCCTGTGACGTACGAACTGAAAAACTTTAAGGGTTTCATATTTGCCATTTTGACTACGGAACCCTAAAAACGAGGAAGTACATACATAAGATTTGAGACTAAGATACCTAAGCAAGCTGGCAAGTTGCATTGTTATGTATGCCTGATTCTGTTTTTATTTATAGGTCTAAACACATATTCATTAAGCTGTCAGCAGTTTGATCCATTTTAAACTAGATACGAGTACCCGTAGAACTGTTTTACTTGTTTCTAATCACGCATGCCGTGTGGTGCCGGCTTAAGAATAGTACCACCCCATTTCTTCCCGTGGGTGTCGTCAAGGCGACTAAGGGATTTCACACCGGAGGACGGGCAGCAGCGTCCTCTGCGTACTTAAAGCCTTACTGCGATCACCAACCCGCTCGCCAAGCGTGGTGATTATGGCAGTTACCCCCAGGATCTACATACTAGTAGGTTCTACTGGGAAGACCCGTGCCCAGCAGTGGGCCATCATATGGGTTGATATATAATCACGCAATCATAAGGTTCTCTAATACAAACAAGAAACATAAAGAACATTACTTACACAATATATGAACAAAAGCTTGCAGAGCTCTCAGACGCTATAATGCCTTGAGAAAGAAAAAGAATACATTTTTCCCTTGAAACTAATAAAATTGTTTGAACTTATGGCGTTGCTAGGCAAGTCTGGGTGCATAAAAACAGAGCGACAATTGAAATTTCAACATTATTCTTGCCAACATAATGGAGTTGCTTTGTTACAATGATTATTATTTTGTTCCAAATATTTTTAATTGTTCCATGTTGAAGTGTTTCTTTTCTGCAATGGATGTGGAAATTTTGCTGGATCTTTATTTTAGGCGAGGGTTGTTGCCCTGCTGTCATTATATTTTTTTGTTAAAATGCAACATGGGGTCGAACCCCTGATTTGAAAGCGTAGGGGATGGGATAACTTTCTTAGAAAAAGAATATTATTACGAAGACTATCAATAGGTACCCAAAAACCTTAAGTTTACTTTGAAAATCAGCACTGTCATGTGGTTCGATACTATCTGTCGCTGTTTTCAAAATTAAGCTAGTTTGGATCTGCGTCAAATAAATATTTCTTCTTATAAATGTTGATAAACTTTTGCGATTTGTACACAATATAAAATTATAAAAGAGTATAGGACGGGTCTTTATCGCGTGAATAATATAGGGTTTTACGTTAATTTGGTCGACGTTTCGACCGTATTGCAATGGCCGTGGTCACGGGTAGCCTGTCCCGTGACCACGACCCGGTATTTTTCCTTAATTTATTCACGCGATTAAGACCCGTGCTATATATTATTTTTTCTCAATTTCTTGTTTCTTTAATACGACACAGCTCCTTTGCTAGGGTAGGTCTACGGTTATGTTTATATTTCAGTTTGAGTAGGTACTTACTAGAATGTCAGTTGTTGCGATAAAAATGATTTTATCTAGGAGTTAAGTAAGATATTTATAAAAGGATAGAATATTCTAAAGAGAGTTATAGGCTTGAAGTTACCTTTACACAATTTCACGAAAATTGATCTAAGGATCTATTAGTTCGTAAACTGACAAAGGCTTTATAGATTGACCGAGCTTCCCTAGGTGTTTTTAGGGTTGTAGGGTGCAGAAAAAACAAGTACCTAATAAATCACATATTAAAATTCCTGTAAAAAATCGTATTAATTTCTTAGAAAAACTACAAATTTAATACAATTTAGAATGTATAAAAACTTAGTCTACGTAAAAAAAATTATTAAAATCGTTAGAGCCACCTTTTCCAAATTATATGTAATACAAGAATTGCTCGTTTAAATGTATTAGATAGTACGGATTATAAGAGCAAAAATATATTTAACAGCTTTATGTCCAAAACAGATAGTTACAAGACGCAAAAATACAAACCCAACCACGAAGCAGAAAGTTCAAAGCAAATATTATATTTTCGCGCGCGCCCGCTACCCGGGCATACACGTTTAAACTGTCTACGTAAATTTAATTATTTTAAACCTAGAAAAGTTAAACAATTACTTAAGTATCTAGTACCATTTTCAACAGTGTAAAGTGATCGTTGCAGTTGTAAAATCAGTTTTGAAATACACAAAGAGACAACAAAGATATGAACAAAAAACATAATTAAAGTTTTGACATAAATCAACACCAAGTAAACAACTCGCATGAATCATCGAAGCTGCTATTGGTGGTGAGTCGGAGTACATTATCGTCGAACAGATTACCTAATATGGTCACAAGTTTGAACTAGGGTTTGCTCCTGCACAAACGTTTTAATACCATATTGCTATTTCGCAAAGTTTTCCTAGTGACTCGTGGCTAAGTGCGTAAGATACCTACCTGTGAACGCGCAATGACTACGGAAGACTGAGTTCGATCCTGAGCAAATTTAAACTTTTTGTGTTTTATTTTTTATGAACTTTTATTCTTGAATACTCACTTTTTGTAAATTAATTCGATTCACATTTTCATATTATACATACAAAAATGAGTCTGCATGAAGAGAGTGCTTTGATTTCTCAAGACTTAAATGAGAACGTGACAATAAGAAAGCAGTATGTTATTAACATAAGCACCGAAAATTCTTTTGAATCATTGAGAGATTCCGAAGATGATGACGATGATTTCTTTTCGGAAACTAGACTCAATAGAAGTATACCAAATCGACAATTTGATGACCGGGAGAGATTGAAAGAGTTAGAGATATTAGTAGAAGCTTTACAAGGAAAATTAGCTTCCGCGGATAATGAAATCGTGAACCTGTTATCTGAAAACAGTTCACTTAGGGAAATTATAAGTAATAATGAAAAAACAATAAAAAACTTGAAGAAGATCTGCAATTCTACACCCAAAAGAGTCTCATCTGGCAAAAGAAAAAGTTTAAATATCTCCAGCCAAATTTTTCAACATGAACTGAAAACACTTAACGGAAAATCACCAATAAAGGACAGTAATCAATCTCAACAAAACAAAATACAAAATCTACAACATACAATACAAACACAAAACAACAACAACAAGGGCCGAACCTTCAAGGAGATTAAGCACACAGCAAATAAAATATGTATCCTTACAAATGCTAACAATTACGGCTCACAAAAAATAATTGATGACGCTTTTGGTCACAATTTTGAATATTGTCGATATGTGCTAAAAAATTGTAATACAAAACGGTTATTAGATAACATTAATAATAAGTTACAAAAATTTACCATTTATGATTATTGTATAATTATACTAGGCGGTAATGATGTAGTTAGGACAAACGATCAAGGAGGATTGGTAAGATTAATTAGAGAATCTCTACAGAATGTTAAAAATACGAACATCGTTATATGTACACCAACTTATATCTGTGGAGCACCTATATATAACTATAAAATCGAAACTTTTAATAATTTATTGTATCAGGATATACAAAAATTTCATTATGCTTATCACTTTGATACATCTCTAAAATTATTGCACCAAAATATACGCAGCATAAATTGCAATTTTTCTGGATTCTTGGCTTTGCTGGAACGTTCAAATACAGACTGGGACATAATTGTTTTATCTGAATGTTGGCTACCAAGTGCCCCTTATATCCCTTCTATGGACGGGTATAACTCTGTATGTAGTGAGATTAACCTCACTCAAAATGAAGGTGTTGTAGTCTATTATAAATGCTCGTTACCTGTGACAATACTAAATAATAATATACAAGACTCTAACTGTGTAACTCTGCAAGTAGACAGGAATATTACAATTGTCGCACTATATAGACCTCCAGGCTACGAGGATGCTCAACCCTTTATAGATTCCCTAAATCTTCTACTTACCAGGGTAAGCTCCCCGAATATAGTGATTTTGGGTGACATTAATATAGACATATTACCAAATAGCAAAGACACTTTCTGTTATACATATTTGAACCTTCTAGCAAGTCATGGCATACTACCTGGTCTCCAACTCCCTACGCACGGTAAAACCTGTCTGGATCATATCATGTTGAAAACAAAATTGGCTGCTTTCTGCTATGTCGCCGAAACAGCACTCACTGATCACGATAGTATATTTCTTGCACTAAACCGTAAATCCTTAACTAAAAATCTTTACTCCATCAAAAAAGTTAACTATGCCGGATTAGATTTAGACATGGCGCATATGTGCTTTAGGTCCATATACGAGCAATCTGATGTAAATGAGGCGACTAGGATACTATTAGATAAATTGACCTCTACGATAAGAGCAAATACCACCATTACTGTTCAGTCAAATCGCAAACGCATAAGGAAACCCTGGCTAACTACTGGATTACTAAAGTGCTTAAGAAATCGTGACAAACTACATATCAAATTCAGGAAGAATTCAAATGAGATTAATAAATTAATTTATGTAAGGTATAGAAATTACTGTAATTGGTTACTTAAAAAAATTAAAATGGATTACGAAAAGGACCTAATAACTAAATCATCGAAAGCTGGCAATAAAATGTTATGGGACACGATACGTAAAGTAACACATTACTCTACGAAATCGAACCAAGCCACAGAACTAATATCAGCTCACAACCCTCACACCGCATTGAATAACGTCAACAACTTCTTTGTGTCAATTGGCAAGAACCTTGCAGAACAGGCCCAGAATTTGAACTCATCAGAGACTTCCCATATTGACACTCAACTTCATTCTTTCGCGCTTATCCCAACCAACGAAACCGAGGTTAGCAGCCTCATAATGAACCTGAAAAAGGTTAACACTGCTGGACGAGATAACATTTCTGGTAGCTTTTTAAAACGTTATCAACAAAATCTGGTGCCACCACTAACCTACTTGTTCAATTTAATATTTGCAACTGGTGTCTTCCCTGACCAATTTAAACTTGCCGACGTAATTCCCATCTATAAAAGTGGTGACAGAGGCTGTGTAAACAACTATAGGCCTATCTCTATTCTGCCTACTCTATCTAAAATCCTAGAAAAGTTGCTAAACAAACGTCTTACCAACTATCTTGAGTCAAACAAGATCTTATCCAATTCCCAGTTTGGTTTTAGAGCAGGGACCTCGACTAATGATGCTGTTCATGAGCTGGTTGATCATGTAGTTAAAAAATTGGATAAGCGGAAAAAGGTAATTTCTATATTTATCGATCTGGCTAAGGCGTTTGACACAGTCTCTGACACACTCCTACTAGCTAAGCTCGAAAAGATGGGCATTCGCGATATCCAACTTAACTTATTTAAAAGTTACCTCACAAATAGGCAGCAAAGAGTAAAAATTGGTGATGCCACCAGCGATGATCTGCAGGTTAAATGGGGCGTCCCCCAGGGCAGCGTGTTGGGCCCGACCCTCTTTTTAACCTTTATCAACGACCTGTGTGATCTCAAACTAGCAAATGGCAAAATTGTTACCTTTGCTGATGACACCGCCTTGATTTTCCATGGTGACAGCTGGGACGAAACCTTTCGTAAAGCTCAAGCAGGTTTTGATGTGGTGTCGTCATGGTTGAAAGACAACGGATTAACCCTTAACGTAGAAAAAACAAAATATCTAACATTTTCTATGAGAGCCATTCCAACTAGCACTCTAAGTGGGTATTCAATTCTGGCCCATTCTTGTACACTCAATGGTGTATGCACATGTAGGCAACTGAGTTCTGCTGCCAGTGTTAAATATCTCGGTGTTGAACTGGACAATACATTGAGCTTCAATCGCCATACAGACCTAATGTCATCAAGGATAAGAAAGTTAATATTCGTTTTTAAAAACTTACGCCACGTTGCTGACAAAAAACTTATTAAGATGGTCTACTTATCATTATGCCAGCCTGTACTCTCTTACTGCGTTACGGTGTGGGGCGGTACCAGCAAAGAGAATATGCTCAAAGTGGAGAGAGCTCAAAGAGCCGTCTTAAAAGTAGCCCACTTCTTACCTTTTCTCTACCCAACCAGAGATCTTCATTGTCTTGCTGATGTCCTTACTGTTCGCCAACTCTTTGTTATACAAATCATTCTCAAACAACATTCATCTCTTACATACGACACTTCCACCTCAAGCAAGAGAATAAAACACAAAGTCTGTCAAACTATTGGTCTTGGCTGGAAGACAGCGTTCTCCGGCAAATTTTTTGGCTTTCTAGGGGGATATTTGTATAACAAAATAAATGGAGAGATCAAGATATACCATCTTACCACATACAACTGCAAAAAAGCTGTTACATCGTGGCTGAAATCGCTTGGGTACGATGAAACTGAAAAACTTTTATACATAGCCTCATAATATCTAATGCCTAATTTTATTATTAATTACAAACATTTCATCTAATTATCTTCATTCATCTCAACTATTTTATAATTCATTCATAGTGTAAGCCTCTATTAAAATATTATAATTCATTAATAATTATCTGTAACTTATAACATTTATGCACATTAGACTTGACTCGTTAGGTAAACAAACATACCACTCTCACATTCTTACACACACACACTCGCACACACACACACGCACACACATACACGCACACACATACACGCACACACATACACAAGCGTAACTTACTCACACAACTGTTAACATGACGTTTAATCTTAAGAAGAACTTACTAGTGATACATACTCCACCTATTCAGAGCATGGAGAGGCTGGTAATCTGTAACACAGGTCCTCCTAGTACAGAGACCAGTCTCCCACACAGACTATACATATTTTAATGCTTTCTTGTATGGACAAATTGATTGTTATGTAAAATGTTTGTACTGTGTGAGAGAACAAATAAAGTTTTTATTATTTATTATTATTATTATTATACAAATTTATACCTTTCCTTGGATATGTTTTCAGATTTTACTGGTGTGATTAATTATAAAGGCATTAGAAGTATTCACAAATCCTTAGTGGAAAACATTAATATAGATTTAAGTATTTCTTCTCAGTTTTTTCGTAAGTGAATCTAAGCAAATTACTTACATTAATGCACCTGCTATTGGAAATGTAGATAATGCATATAAAGTTGATAATTGTGTAAATAATGTAGTAACGGAAGAATTAAATATATATCATCAAAATTTGTGTGGGATTCGTAACAAAGTTGATGAGCTGGAAATTTATACACAAAACATTACATGCAACATGCACTACTTATGTGTAACTGAACACTTTTTGAATTCTGCACAGATATCCACGTTTTATCTAACGGACTATAAAGTCGCTTCTTCTAGTTCAAGGGTTAGCAAGTTAAGGGGTGGTTCTATTATACTTGTACAAAAAGATAGGGACTATGTGGAATTGCCAATTGTCAAAAAGCTAAATAAAATGGGAAGTTTTGAAATCTGTGGGGTAAAGGACATTGCCACTGGAATTTCGATTTGTTGTTGTTACCGAAATCCTGATGACAAAAATTATGATAGTTTTATGTCTAGCCTTGAGAAATTGTTTGAACATCTTTTTAATGATAGCACATATCTCTGCGGTGACTTTAACATAGATTTATTAAAAGAGACCAAAAAAAAGAATGATTTTATCAGTTTGTTAACATGCTATAATTACATACCACTTATTAATGAGATTACATTCATTAGGAAGGAGGCTGTTTCATGTATTGATAACATCTTGACGAATATACCATCTAGTTGCTTTCTAATGACTGAAGTAGATCATAATGGCTTAGGGGATGGGCATGCTGCCCTATTATCTAGAATTGTAGTGTTAAGTAAGAAGGCTAGAAACAATACTGTTTCATACGTCAATAAACGAATATTTAATGAGAAAAATAAAACTATTTTTAGGAATAAGGTAGCTATAGCAAATTGGAATGGTTTAGGATTAGATACATTTGTAAAACAATTTAGTTTGATATTCGAACAATCTTTTAAAAAACAGAAAAAACAGACCAGATTGAATAATAATTCCTTGAGATGGATTACGAAAGGGATTAAAGTGTCCAGTCAAATGAAACGGTTTCTAGTTGTAGGTAAAGGAGTTAGTGATCTTGGTTATCTAAACTATAGGAAAAAATACATTTCAATTTATAAATGCGTAATTAAAACAGCAAAAAGAATGGCTATTCAAAATGAAATAACAAATTCTAATAATAAGTCTAAAAGAATATGGAACATTATAAATCGGCATAGAAATAAAGTAGATAGCAATAAAGGAAACATAGCTCTGAAATTGGAAAACAAGATGATTACTTGTCCATCTGAAGTAGTTGAAATATTTTCTGAACAGTTTGGTCACGTTCTTAACCAACCTCTAGCGTACTCGCAAAAAGCTGTTAATTATTTGACAAAGTATACTAACAGAGTCCAAAACGAAATAAAATGGTCTCCAGTCACACCAAAAGAAATTGTGAAATTAATTTCTAAGTTGGAATATAAACATTCTTGTGGTTTCGATGATATTTCAATTACAGTGATCAAAGATAACATAGATGTATTGGCTCAGCCTCTTAGTTATTTTTACAATCAATGTTTTGACCAAGGCATTTTTCCTGACCATTTTAAAATAGCAAAAATTATTCCAGTTCACAAAAAAGGGTCTAGACTTGACCCAAAAATGTACAGGCCAATTTCACTTCTTCCTTCACTGTCTAAAATTTTTGAAAAACTGATCAAGGTTAGATTGATGAGACATCTAAACATAAACAGCATAATAAACCATCAACAATTCGGATATCAAACTGGGGTCGGCACGAAAGATGCAATAGGCTCGCTAGTAAAAAGTATTGTATGTCATATGAATGAGAAGCATAAGGTAGCAGGAATTTTTATGGATCTTAGCTCTGCTTTCGATACTGTAAACCATGACTTATTACTGAAAAAGCTAGAACACTATGGCATTCGAGGCATTGCATTACAACTGTTTAGGTCGTATTTGCTGAACAGGAAAATGTTTGTAGAAATTAAAGCTTTTAACCGTGATGACATAATGAACGATAAACATGATTGCGAAGAACCTATTAAATCCAAATTAACTCAAATTAGTACGGGAATTCCACAAGGTTCGATATTGGGCCCGATCTTCTTCATCATTTTTGTAAACGACTTGATTAACTATATAATGGAAATGACATCGAACGCGACTGAAATAGTAATGTTCGCTGATGATACTAACGCAATTGTCACAGCAGATAGTGTTAAGAGTTTAAATTGTAGAGTGGATAAGACGTTACAGTATTTTAATGAATGGTTTGCGGAAAATAGTCTACATTTAAATCCTAGTAAAACCAATGTCGTTATGTTTCGCTCTACGGTCAGAAGCAAAGATAAAATTTGCTGTGCTGTAAATGGCGAATATGTAAATGCAGTAAGTACGGTTAAATTTTTAGGTGTTTATATAGATGAACATTTAAATTGGAAACAAGAGCTGGCTAATTTAGATGGCTCTATAAGCTCAGCCTGTTATGTATTAAGAAACCTACGTAGTGAAGTAAATCTGAATTATCTAAAACTAGTTTATTATGCATTGATAGAGTCGAAACTTAGATACAGTATTTTATTCTGGGGTGCTAGTTATAAGTATAATATCCACAGGGCTTTTATATTACAGAAACGGGCGATTAGAACAATGATGTGTATTAGGCAGGATGTTTCATGTAAACCATATTTCCTAAAACTGGGTATATTGACTGTTCCGGGTTTGTACATATTGGTAGCACTCACCAACTTTGCCAAGAATGTGCATGAATATGAAACTGAAAGTGAAAGGGCAAAGAGAGAGAGTACACGTAGGAAAGACTTTCAGTCCATAATCAGACCTAATCTCAATGTTGTCAAGCACTCCGCCTATTTTGCAGCAGTTGTTTTATTTAATAAGTTACCTATTCATGTGAAGAGCATGTTGTACAATGTAGAGTTATTTAGGGCAAAGCTGAAAAGCTATCTATTAGACGGGTGCTACCACTCCATTGAAGATTTGTAATTATTGTAACATATAATATTGTTGTTATTAAAATGTTGTATGTCATAAATATTATTACTTTAATCTAATGTTTTGTTCTTAACTTTATTTGTGTTCTTATTTTTATTTTTTTTTTAATTTATTACTTGAATGTTTTATTTTTAGATTTTTAATTTGATGTTTATTACTTTTTTTAATTTAACAATTGATTTGATGTTTTTAAATGTCTAGTTATAATGTTCAATTGTTCACACACAATGTAAAAATTGTTCTTGGACAAATAAATAAATAAAATAGTAGTTATCCTTCGCATTCATCTTCTGAATATTGACACGTCTATTCGCATTTTACGGCTCTACAGAAGCCGACACCCAAAACTTTCTGTGACAAAAGTTTCCAAGTCTTTGACACTAATCCCTAAGGGGATTTTCGGACCGAGGATTATAAAACCAAGTTTAGATACTGACGGGCAATTATTATAATCGGTCGTCTGCTCGTGACAGCTTCGGTTACAATAGGTTTAGAGATGTGTCCAGATTTGGATTTCAATTGTGCTGGAATAATGGTATTTCTTGTAAATATCTGATAAAGGTTTATTATATTAATATGGTTATAAGATTAGTCTTGTACTGACAAGACTTATTTGTAACAGACAATTAAATTGTTCTTTTGTGTAACTGTTGGGTTATAAAAGACGTTATTTTATTATAATAATTTACCTTTTTAATACAAATATCGTCAGGAATAAACGTATTAATTAAACTTCATCTCGGATAAAACGTAACGAAGTTAAGTTCGTTTTCTACGTTTAGTTTCAGTTAGTTTATTCCTGACGAAGTGAATATGTATTTTAAGAGCAATGTATCTTTATATTTCAAATCATGGCCTTAAATACAACTTTAGTTGAACTACTTTTTTGACTGCCTCTGTGGCGCGGTGGGAGTGTGTCCGACTGTAGCAGTCGGACACACTCCCACCGCGCAAGAGCGGTTCGATTCCCAAACAGGACACCACTTTGTGTCATCCACAAATTGTTGTTCTGAGCCAGACTCGGAACAACAATTACAACAATTGTACTTTGTGTCCGTGACTTGTATGTTTGTAAAGTCCCCCGCGACACAAAGCTTGTACATGTTGCGCATACAGCAGAAGTCGTCTTTTTTAAAATAAAAAATCTATATGAAAATTGCATAAATTGTCCCCAGTTCGTTAAATATGAATTGTTAAATCACATCGTACTAGAAAATTAGTTTTCCTGATGATGTATGATGTAAATATAAAAATGAACTGAATGCATTCATTACAGTTTATATTCATATTTATACTTATGACAATGACAGTAAACACATTTAAGCCGCTGGTGAACTTTCACAGTAGGAAAAGAATCTCAATATCTTATCCTACATTTGCCAAATTACGAGGCAAGCACGACTAACGCCACGC
Source organism: Herminia tarsipennalis (assembly GCA_945859575.2). Taxonomy (NCBI): domain Eukaryota; kingdom Metazoa; phylum Arthropoda; class Insecta; order Lepidoptera; family Erebidae; genus Herminia; species Herminia tarsipennalis. The sequence continues at coordinate 20,572,188 of OX243834.2, read as the reverse complement.
ACAACGGTACTCTCAGAATAAATTTCAAAGCTTTTGTCATTTTTATTTCCGCTGACTTTGTATATTATCGCTCTAAGACATTTTTACGATGGTGATTGTTGAAAGAGATTTTATTAAAATCATTACAGATTTTATTTATAGCGTCATTTAGATGGAACTTTTTAAAAGTGAGAAGAAAAATTAAAGAGAGAGAATAGCGGTCTTGCCGACTAATTCGCAACGCATACTAACTGAATGCTTCCCAGCGCACTAAAGCTTTTTGTATATTTTCACCATGACCCCATTTCAGCTAATGCTTGCAATGTTTAAATTAAACATTATGTAATAAATCCAACCAAAAACCTCATTACCCGAAGTTTGGCCTCTCATAACTAAATAAACCAATCCAAAGACTCGACAATGCAGCCTCCATTAAGACCGGGATTAAGCTTGTTAATACTTACCAAAGTTTTGGCTAATAAACTAATAGCCCGCCTACTACCTGAAAAGTTTAAGGTTCACGCTGTTGACAAAATCTGTATACACCTGGAGATACTCAAATAGAAAATGGCTGACGTAAGGTACACAATGAAGACGTTAGAAACGATAGTTAGAGCTTTCACTGGATGTGTAACATGTTTATTAAAGGCGCGTATCCCAAATAGGAGGAAATTGGGTCTACGTCTCTAGCTAAAGATGAATAATGAAATCATCTGTTTCTATGCATCTAGTTTATTTAGTTTAATTGGGTATTTACACAGTGTCCTGTGATGCGATCTCAGGCTGAACGAGTGAAAGTGTAAATTTTTAGACCTCATTCACACCTCGTATACATGCTCACTTTTTTTCTTCTTCTGTAAGGAAGGGATATGTTTTTCACGCGTATCTTGTATGTATGTATGTATGTAATATTCTTTGTTACCTGATATCTCACAATAAATAACCTACTGTAATACTGCAATGTAGATTAGTATTGCTTAAGGGGTTCAAATAATATGAATCAATAACAGACAAGTAATTTATTAAACATAAATACAGTTCATATAAACATTTAGCACAACAAAGTGCTAAGTTAAGCTCAATAAGTTATGAAAAGACCTTTGAAATATACCTTCACACCTTCTGCAGAGCAGTTTGTAAGTATTAAACACAATACATATAAGACAATCATAATGGGTAATGCATTATCTTGTCATCTTTCAATATACATAACATTACATTACATCAAAAATAATAACCACAAATAGAATCAACAATTAGACAAATCGTACCTACTTACTAGATACTACGTGCAAGTACCTACTTATTTGTATTTTTTGTTGCCTGTGTGTTCGACTGCTACGCAAGAGGTCGTGGGTTCGATTCCCATACGGGACACCAATTTGTGTGACACAAATTGTTGTTCCAAGTCTGGCTGTACTTTGTGTCCGTGACTTGTATGTTTGTAAAGTCCCCAGCGATACAGGGTTTGTACCCTACTGCGGGAGTCGTCTTTTTTAAAAGAAAAAAAAAACAGAAAAATGTTATCTGTGACAAATTAACGATTTATCTTTCTTCTTTCTTTCTACCTTTTCCAGGTGACAACAGTAGAGTAATAGGAACTATGACAGTCTGTCTCTGTCTTTAAAACTCATTGGGTATAAAACATAATTTGAAATATGTAGGTAGGTACTTACAAACATTTTAATTTATACTAGATGACTTATAATAAACTAGCTGTCCCGCGCAACTTCATCATGCGTAAATTTTTCCCGTTTTTGCAACATTTCTCGTTGCTTCTCCGCTTCTATTAGTCGTAGCGCGATGTTATATAGCCTATAGCCTTCGTCGATAAATGGGCTATCCAATAAAAAAAGATTTTTTTTAAATCGGATCAGTAGTTCCTGAGATTAGCGCGTTTAAACAAACAAACTCTTCCGCTTTATAATATTATAGTATAGATTAGTATAGATTATAATTGCAAAACCAATGTTGTACAAATAAGCACATCACCTGTTACATCAACAATGTAAACACATTAATAAAGAATAAGGTACATAGTGGAACATTAAAGTGATATAACAAATAAGTACAATACATCTGTGGTTATTAATACTTTCTAACTCATGTAATACATTTAAACAGATGATAAGCTAACAATGATGTTAGCTTTAAAAAGTGTTACATATTGAATACAACATAAACAACTGTAGATAAGTACTTCTTTATTACAACCATACTTAGAATGTTAGCACATCATTACGCTTAAACTTTTAAGCCACACTTAATAGAAATTGATACTTTTATTCTCTGATCTTAACATACAACAACATATGTAAATTTTATTAATATTATATTTATGGCTGTCGACATAGACTGCCTCTGTGGCGCGGTGGGAGTGTATCCGACTGCTACGCAAGAGGTCGTGGGTTCGGTCCACACCCAGGATAAAACTTTGTGTGATGAGCATGATGGTTTATTCTGTGTCTGGGTGTTATTTATCTATACTTATAATAAATCTGTAGAGAGGTCAATTCTGTACATGAAATATATTTCCTTAATAACTATCAGGGGGTGATTAGGGATCGATACTGATGCCAAAAATGCAATCAGTAAAATTTTTGTCTGTCTGTCTGTCTGTCTGTATAACCGTTATAGAAACAAAAACTACTCGACGGATTTTAACGAAACTTGGTACAATTATTTTTCATACTCCTGAGTAGGTTATAGTATACTTTTCATCACGCTACAATCAATAGGAGCAGAGCAGTGAAGGAAAACGGGAGAAGTTACTCCATTTTTTAAGCTTTCGTCGCGTGTGCAACTGTAATGGTTAAAGCTACACAGAAATCATGTATGACGAAAATGTTCTCCTTAAAATTATATAAAAAATATCCCACGACAGTATATGTCTATCTTTTATGGTTGACTCACAATATCACGTGTAACTCCCGATAGCTTATATATCTCTGATTATATTTGTCTACTCTTACGTTTATAACACTCTCAGTCATCCCTAATTAAAAAAGTTAACATAATTAACTATTCCATAAAAAATACTAATAGAAATCGGTATAGAAACACCAAAGTTATACATGAAATACGCTAATAATAAGCCATCGCGCGTGAATACTACAATAAAATTGTAACTTTCACGTGTCTCTACATGGCCGAACATAGTAAAAAAAATATTGGGAAATGTTCGAAAAGAGTATTTAAACACATTCCTACATTTTTAGAAATGTCTGTCTGTCTGTCTGTTTGTTTGAACACACATCACGCAATAACTATTGGACAGATTCGGTTGAAATTTTGTATCTGTATTCTAATAAGTCTGGATTAACATATAGGCTATAATTTATCACGCTATTTCCCATAAGCAATGACGGATAATGTCTGTAGCTATTTATCGTTATAAAACAATAACTACTTGACGGATCTTCATGAAAATTTGCTGTTTTATTGTAAATACTATAGGTCATTACTTGCACTATAAATCATTATGCTATCCTCTATGGGGAGTGAGCAGCAACGTGTGTTTTGTCGAACCATTATGGTTTTTCACAATTTTTTCCACAATAAGACATTATTTACAATTGTAACCCATGGAAACAATAACTTCACGCTAAAACTATTAGGAGCTAAACACAACATTTTCAATTTTCTTAAGATCAGCTATTTTAACCGTGTTTGCATCAGCTGAGGTGGTCTATTGGCACAAGTAGCGGTATTAAACGAGCTAGGTCGGAGGATCGACTCCCTAATTGCGAGTCTCTTTTTGTGTTGTATTAAAATTATTTTTATTTTTTTTTTTTAAGTATTTTTCTAAATGTATACTTATTTATACAAGCTTTTATTTTCGACTTTAACATGTTTACTTTGTTTAACAAATTTTCAAATTAATAATCACTTCCAATAGGCACCTTTATCATTGTTTTGCATGAATAGTGATTATGTTATAAATGTAGAAATGAAAAACAATATTATATTACAAATAAACAGTAATTACTTGATATTTTCTAGAATTTATAAATGTTAATTGCTTAAAAAAAATGAAAGATTAAGTCCGCGTTACATCAAAATAAAACACGTGGCGCCATCTGTGATTCGATTTCTTCTGAGTGCCAAAATTGCTTACCTACAAATGTTAATAAACTTTCGCGATGTGTACACATTATGAAAATATATGTATTACGGGTCTTGATCGCGTGAATAATTTAAGGTTAAATACCTTGCTTACCTACGTTTAATATGCATGATAGTTTAATATAAAATCATCAAGTATAAAAATAAACTTATCCAGTTTTGAAAATAGATGGCGTTTAAATACAAATTAAAAAGAAACAGGAAAATTGATTTTAAAAAAAAAACTGAAATTCTTACGTAGAGGGATATGAATATATGATGATCTTCATTTGCGACAGGTTAACAAACCTATTTTTAAATTCACCAATGTAGACATTATAAAATAATATTATAATCTTCTAAAGTGAGTGAAAAAAAATATTGAAATAAGTTTAGAAATAGTATTTAAACACAAAAAAAGATATCTGAGTATATCTTTTAGAAACGTTTGAATGTTGTTTGTTTGTTTAAACATTGCATTCCCGCGGTACAAACACGGACGCAAAGTAGGTGTACTTTAGACTCGGAAAAGATCGCTCGGGCAGGACATAACCTGCGATCATAGGGAATCTGTGAGAGTTTTTTCCATCATACCTTTATTACCTATGTATAAATTATCTTGAAGGAGCGGCTAGGTACCTCCGATTAAAAGGTCCGATTTAAAAGTGTCGGAACCGAAGTTGGAGTCGGAGGTTTAAAATCAATCGGAATTTTCGACCTATCGGAGTCAGAATCGAAGCTCCTGAACTGAAAATTTCGCACGAGTAATTGGGCGGTTTCGAGCTTCATTTAACTCGAAACCGCCCCAGTACTCGCGTGGTGGGGGAATTTTTCAATATTAATAGTATTTGATGTGATGCAAATCACTTTTTTGTCGAGGTGTGGTCGTGCGAATTTTAATAATTTGTCTTCTAACCGTCTGGCGCCATAAACTTTGTAGCCCTTCATTTTGCTGCACTGGGCATTTGCTTGGCTTGCCCTGCCATATGTTGGGCCCTGATTAAAGCTAGGCCCAAATATCCATAGATGCCACAGAGCATTGTGGAGCATGTTTACAATATGTTTTACACAGAAGTTGAATCGTAATATAAACTACCTTAATATAAACCCAACTTCCACGCGAACGAAGTCGCGGGCACAGCTAGTCTATAATATGTATGTATTTAGAAATATATAAGTATGTTTATCGGTTGTCTGGTTTGTATAGTACAAGCTCTGCTTAGTTTGGGATCAGATAGCGTTGTGTGAGTTATCCCAAGATATTATTATATTATTATATTTATCTATAATATGTATGTATTTAGAAATATATAAGTATGTTTATCGGTTGTCTGGTTTCCATGGTCCAAGCTCTGCTTAGTTTGGGATCAGATAGCTTTGTGTGAATTGTCCCAAGATATTATTATAGCCATAAATCGATCATACGCGTAGGTTTTAATATTTTGATTTTACCTAAACCTAAACTATATCTAAATAGTAGCTTTACCTAGTCTTAACGATGCATATGTAATACTGTTGGTATTCTGAAGAAAATAAATGCTAAAATAAATAAAATTATATTTTAAGAGTAGATTCCTTTCTCTATTTATTTTATTCAAAGTCTTTCGACTCAATTGTTCTTACTTAGTTTTAGTAACAATTGGTTCGTTAACTCAAGTGATTGTCACGTTTTAAATCATTTGTACAACATATGTGAATACAATACAATACAACCATAGTTTACACGGAGGAGTTCTTTCAATGTTTAATGTTTTTTGGAAAAATAAGTTAGTAGAACACGCCGTAACAATGAAGGGGTAGCAGTATTATATTTTGCTAGGTATAACTTTGAATAAATTAGATAATTTCATTCTAACGAGTTGGATGTTTGACTATGGCTTAAAGTGAAGCCAGTTTCTTTTGTTTTATAAATTGTTGATATCAGCTATTGAATATTATATTTTTAAAGTTCTTTTTAATTTTTAGGGTTCCGTAGCCAAAACTTCAAAACGGTACCCTTATAGTTTCGCCTGTCCACCTGTTCCACGTTAGCTCATTGCGAAACCCTTAGTACTAGAAAGCTGTGGTTTGGCATGGATATACATATTAGTTACGCCAATAAAATGGTATAATAACATCTTAAAAACAATTTTAAGATTTTACACCTACACGTAAAGTGGGTATGGGATTTTTTTTTCTCACCTACCCCATCGTGTGGGTTGTCGTTGGAAAGGTCTTTAAAAATATTTAGGGATTGATAATATAATTTTTCGATTTAGAGATCCGTTTGTCTTTTATAAAAATAAATGTAAGAGTCAAGTTCCCCCCCCCCCTCTGCCAGCTAAATGGTTGTTTTTGGAGATGCAGAAAAATCCAGGGTCGTAGTATATACAATAAAGTAAAAGCAAAACTATCACAGCTTAGTTAGCTTTACTAGTTTACAAGTAACAGCTGATTAAATAAGAAGTAACACAATTTTCGAACAAATTCTATTGAAAACTACTTATTTAACGTTGTTAGTAGTATGAAACAACAACAGAAAACCTACTTCTTGTACCGCATTATTGTGCTGGACAGCGACAGAACCCCACGTTGCCCAGCCATAGATTCGGCCATCAGTTGCAATAAAATATGTAGTAAAGTGATGGCCGGGCAATTAGTTGGTTAATTGAGGTTATTATTCCAATAAAAAATCTAACCTTACAATAGTGTAAATGCCTTTGAATTTAGTGAAAAAAATCGATTCTAATTCAGTTACCTCAGTTATTTATCATTTATCCATTGGATACAAATAAAATAAAATTCGTTTTCGCCTTAAGCCCGCGCTTCTAACTGTAAAAATCTAGTCATTAGGTTTATAGAGAGCTGCGCTTAAAAGTGCATCGCGCATTATTACAATGATTGCTACCTTGCCAATAACTAAAAAAAAACTAAGACGATATAATTCCCTACTTATTTTTCTTTCTCAAACAAGTAAATCTACATTCCAAATGAAATAATGATCCTTGACACAATATTAGATTTTTCTTTCCTATATGACGACTCCCGCAGTAGGGTACAAGCCCTGTGTCGCGGGGGACTTTACAAACATACAAGTCACGAACGCAAAGTGCACCCAGACTCGAAACAACAATTTGTGGATCACACAAAGTGGTGTCCCGTGTGGGAATCGACTCTTGCGTAACAGTCGGACACACTCCCACCGCGCCACAGATGCAGATGGTAGAGGCAGATATGTACACGCTCAGCAAAATATACCTCTGAAGTTTGTATCGCCCCCAAACGACTTCAAATCCTTTACTAATGGAATGATTCTGTTAATTAAATAATAAACTTGACTTCATCTAACGATAAAGTTTTAACACAATTGTAGTACCTACCTTTATGAGTTCATACCTTATTATAATAATTCAATAATATAAATAATAAATGTTATATCCAATTAACTACTAAGATTGTTATCATAACAGTTAATTGGACATGAGTATATTTGAAGTTACTTGTCACTTCGATTACTAATAGATATTATCGGATGAAATGACTTAATTTGTGAAAGGTTTTCAGATAAATATTTTCTATATTTTTAACAAATCCACTCAATCGCTGTCAAACTTAATAAATCGTTAAATGATTAATTCATGTTTATTAAACAAGCAATGTAAATAATATACACTTTCTTATACCTTCCGATTATTCTTGATTGCTTTTATATAAATTCAATGTTGGTCCTCCTTGCATTCCGAAACCATTGATCAGATAGTGATGAATCTTTGGTAGAGAGTTCTGGGGACGCCCACGAAGGTTTCTTGCCCAAAAATCCACATCGAAGCGTGGCCGCATTCAGCTAGGAAATAATAATAATTGTTTTAACGTTATAATGGTTGTAAATCTTATGATAGTTATACAAATTAATTCGGTACGTTCCTATTCCCAATTTTACCATTATTTTCTACAGAAGTTTTTTAACTCCCGCATTAGGGCACAAACCCTGTGTCGCGGGGGACTTTGCAAACATACAAGTCACAGACACAAAATACACTCGGAACAACAATTGGTGGATCACACAAAGTGGCGTCCGCACGATCCCACGACCTCTGGCAGTTAGTAGTCAGAGTCACTAACCACTAGATCAACTGTGGTTAAGGATTAAGTTACCTTAACTGTGCACAAAGGTAAACAAAAAAACAACCTGGCAATCAAGCTTTAATGCCTGCTGCGAACTTATTTCATAAATATTATGCGCTCCAAGTCGCCTGTACTAGCTGTAAACTAACAGAACTGCTGCAACGTAGTAAATAAACAGTGTTTTATTTTACATCTAAAACAAACTGGAACTTCAAACAAGCTTGTGGTTTCATATCCCCACTCGTCACAGACAGGGCAAGACCATGAATACGTTTGTAAAAAAGCACTCATTCAAATTAAGTCCCTTCCTGAATAATTCATACAATTTGACAGGAGTGCCACTTTACCGATAAAATTTGAATCTAAAAACGGTTGTATCTAGAAAAATCCCCGTGATCCTAAAAAAGAGGTTGGGGAGGCTTTTGAGGAAACCACATTACCATATGATGGTTACATGTTAAAATTCAGAAAACCTAATTTATTAATGCTCATAAAAAGGTAAATTGATATTCATTTATACGTTTTTGTATGATGTAAAATGTATCATTCTGTGTATACTGTTAAAACCACACACTGTCTGGAAGTTTACGGTCCACTTAGTGGTAGCATAGATGTTACATCAATGTTAAAACTTTTTGTAATTAAAGTGTACCTACATTTAAAAAGTACTTTCTTTAATCGAATTCAGGATTTTGATTCGTTATTACATACGTTTCTTATGTATCCTGTACCAAGAGTGTGCTCATTCTAGCTGCGTATAAAATTCAAAGTGAAATAAGGATAAGTGCTCACAATGGTTGCGGAATAAAATATTTCCGCGGCGTTGCCATGTAGACGCCGCCTTATGAATAGGGTGTCTATGTGTTGTTCAGCTTGTAGGAAGATTTAAATTTCAACAAAATGAATAAAAAACAGGTATAAGTATTTCTCTATACATCTTGCAAAGTGATTACTTATTCCATGTTTTAAAATATTATCGGGACTTAATCGCGTGAAATATTTAAAGGTAGGTACGAACCTTTTATTTACCCGTAATATTTCACGCGATTAAGTCCCAATAATATTCTAATATGTGTAAGCAACGCGAAAGTTTAAAAACAATAATCCAAGTTCCTTCATTCTTTATTTATTTTGGCGTTATCTCACCTTTAAGCAAGCCATACTTAATTTAATAGTCCGTAGTACTGGCAGTTCGTTAGAGGGATTTCCGAAATCAGGTTACAACATCCGGTTTTCTGACTTTAGTGTAATTATTGTTGATGTTCGAAAGCTATTGATATCTAAATTGACATAGAGTCTGTTTTAGTTATTGTTAGTGTCAATCTGAAATCTATCCATAGATATACTTGATTCCCAGTGTCTGCCGAACACCGATTTTAGTACAAAATAATGAATACAAGTCAAAGTTTTAATGCGTATTTTTATAGACATATCATTTGCGACTTCGTGAGTTCGCGACAACCGTTAACACGTCAGTACTTCATTACAACTTCTAGATGTACTTTTTACTACTTTACGATTACTATAATGATGCTTAGGATAGCTTCATGACTGTTTTGATGTGTTTCGCGTTAGTACCTACTCCGAAAACCATGAACCTTTTTTCTCGTTGTACTAGTATAGTTGGACTTTTTAAAATGTTGGGTAAACATTTAGCTGCGATTTCAGTCGCATAAATTGTATACTATTCCTCAGCGTTAAGGTCAAATTGTCTGTTTTGAATAAAATGTAAAATGTTTGATTACTGCAAGTGCCTATTTATAATAATTTTATTGTAGTAAGCTGTAGAAACTGTCTTTTATCTTTGTGTTATAAGTATGTACAAACGCAAATATGCAATCCAAAATAAATGTTGTCCCAAATATGGATTAGATTATGTATTTATCTGTCGTTATATATTTTTTTCACAGTGGTTTTTGTTTTTAATCATATTTCATTGCCACATTAGTTACGAATAATATTGGGCTATCAAAACATTTTACTCGTTCATTGATAGCTTAACACAGTAATAAAGTGTCTAGACCTCCCTCCAGGCGATACTTTCCATAGCCAGGCCATTTGTATCAACTTTTAGAACGTTTTAACATTTGTTTTGTAACTTTTAAACTCTGTTGGCCACAATATATTGCTCACGTTTAAATTTTTTAGATGTTTTGTTGTTGAGTTGCTACTATAATGTCAGAAATTTAAAAGGCAAACATACTCTTATTTGGAACCACATAAGGATCACTTTCCTGGTTTAAAATAGAAGTATGTAACATCAGCATAATATCATTGCCATCATAAGTTACCTACCTGCCCAAATCCTATTTGGTCATGATATAAGTACATAATTTATCATTCTAATGAGATGATTCAAATATTAAGAGATTTATTAGAAGATTTTGGTAAGTATTGCTGTCTTATTTCGAATTCATAAGCATAACTCTAACCGTTAGGATCGTTGTTGCAACACAATAGACAACCCTCACTCCTTCCCCAGACGGTACTTCTAACCGCCCATTTGTTGCAACGTTTAAAACGTAAAGCTTGCCGCAGTTAGGTTTGTTCTACAAAATAAAGAACAAGGATTATCGCCGGCTCTTATTTGTTTTCTTTGTTTAACTCGTAGTGTTGCAGAGGGAATGTGTTTATTTGAGTACAATTAATTTGAAGTCTAGCTTGGCATTATTGCAGTATTTGTAGTTTACGTCAACATCAAAGTGACAAACCGAACATACCTACGAAATCGAGAGGAGACGAAACGGAACGCTAAGGACAGCATTACATAACTATATTTTCTAATACTTGACAGAGCATTATCTATATTAATATTATAAAAAGGAAAGATTTGATAGTTTGTTTGTATTGAATAGGTTCCGAAACTACTGGACGGATTTGAAAAAATATTTCATTGTTGTGAAGCTACACTAACTCAGGGTGACATAGGCTATTTTTTATCCCTGTATTCCCACGGGAAGAGGAACTACGCGGGTGAAACCGCGAGGAGTCCGCTAGTTATATTATAAAGTGTGTGTGGGTCTCTCAGTTTATGTGTGTCTGTGTTTAAATGTATAGTTTGTGTGCAATTTTATATAATGGCCGTGTACGATACATATTTTTTTTTTAATAAAGAATAACTAGCAATGTGGGATCGTGGTCCCACATTACTAGCAATCCTGTTAACCCCTCCAGCTAAGGCCCTCCAGTTAACCCCTTTAAGCTAAGGCTTGTGTTAGGAGAGGGTTCACATCGGTAGTATAATGGGCAGGATTCGAACCCACGACCTCACGATTGCGAGACCGATGCCTTAGCCATTAGGCTACCGATCTATGATTTGTTTGGATCCGAATGTGCTCTGATCACTTGACCGATCTTGTATCTCTGTTTCTGTGTGTGAACTTCAAGACCGATTAAACAACAATTTTTAACGAACCATGAAGTCACGAAGCGATTATAAATATATATATATATATATATGTATATACTAGCTGACCCGCGCAACTTCGTCTGCGTAAATTTTCCCTTTTTTCTTTTTTCTTCCTTTTTTTTTACAATATTTTTCATTGCTGCTACATTACTAGTATATTTATATATATATATATATATATATATATATATATATATATATATATATATAGAGAGAGAGAGAGAGAGTTATTACAACGATGCTGAATCGATAACCACTTCAGATTTTGCCGAGGTTCGGAGACTTGATCATATTTGCGCTAGGCTTGTTCTTACTCGGTCACTCAATGGAGCGCTCCGATCTAGTACAATCGCTCAACTGTACTAGTTCGGTCATTTAGTACTATTCGTTCAGCAGTACACTGAAACTCTGTTCACAAATTCGGTCTAATTCTCTTTCTCGATTCTTACAGAAATGATGTACTTAATGAACTGCGTGCGACTCACACTTGGCCGGTGTCGGGTGATATGAAATGCACCCCTTTCCCCCGTCGTAAGGGTGGCACAGATATTTGTTTGCGTCTTATATACTTGTAAAATAAAATACCTAAACCAATGCCATGTCGTGCGGAATAGTTCATTTTAGTTCAGTTCAGAAATAAAACATACTAAATTCGGTTTATTTTTCTTCCTCGATTATTTTCTTTTTCTACTAAATGAACGAAATTCTAACCTCTTGCGGAATAGTTTATTCTAGTTCAGTGTCAGGAACTAATTCCTAATAGTAGGCACATGGTACGTGAACTACACAAGCCTAATTTGCGCAATTTGAAAATGAAGCGGATACTCAAACAGTTGTTCGAGCTTTTTAACGAGTTCCTTCTTCCTTGCACCCAGAAAACAATCGTCAGCAAAGTATATGCGTGATAGTAGAAGAGTAAAAAGTGTTTTAAGTAATCTTTTACAATGTACTCCTTCAAGTACGTTGTTCTGTTTAAATTAGGAAATTCTGCTTCAATACTTCTGGTGACGCGTTATCTATAGTTGATATAATTATGAACATACATATACACAGTGATCTCAAGTAGATACAGCTCAATGGACTCAAATAGAAGTTACCTCTACGTCGAGCCATATGCAACAAATTTTATGTTACATTGCAACACATGTCGCGCACAGCGGGAAATAGATCACAAAAAGGGTTAGGAATAGGACCCCTGTAATAAAAGGGAGTACGATAAACTTTGAAGACATAATTTGCTATGACCATTATAGTAATTTTTATTATTTTTAGGCATTTCTTGCCAATTACTTTATTAATACAATAATTGCATTTTTGAAAGACAAAAAAATTTAAAGTCCACACCCAGGAATCGAACCCGAGACTTCCGTATGCCAAACCGGGGCCGGAATTGAATCATCTAACCGGGACTATGTTACTAAACCTCAAATTGCCCTCGCTTGCGCCATCTAGCCGAACTATTACGGCTTTTGTTATTGCTTCGTTACAGAAAGCATTTCTTCAACTTCTATTTTTTTTATCTTTTAAAAAAATGCAATTATTGTATTGCTATGACTATGTCTGAAGTTTTAAGGTCATTGACTTTAATACCGAAGGTAAGAAAGTCTCGCAAAGCAAAACATGCGGAGAAATACATAAAAGTGTTTAAAACAGTTAAAATTAACGTATTTATTACCTTTGTGAATACTGAAATGAATGCACTGGAAAATTCAATATGTGTTAATTAACAGCGTACGCTTCAGTATTTCCGTTAATCTATGTACGGGAAAACCGAATACGCAGGTTCAAAATACTCGTCGACAGGTATAACGGGAGCCACATGTTCCAAATCTGACTAGCTGACTGTCTTCGTATGAAAGACGGAGTTAAATTAACATAGTGTGTAAAACTTATTTATACCTTCAGATAAACTTTCTCGGTGTGTACACTAATGTGTACACACCGAGAAAGTTTTAAAATATTCCCGCGATTATATAATTGTATAATTACAATTATATAATCGCGGGAATATTTTAAGGACACTTGTGATTGTAAGTGCGACATCTAAATAGAATCAGTCTTGTAGCTTTTATTAATTTATGTATCGTTATGGCACGCCAACAACTAATTCCCTAGTACTTTCATATTATTATATCTTATTACTAATTTTATGCTAAGGTGAATTTGTCAATTATAGGTGTGCACAGCACGTAGAAACTACAACATAGTATTAATAATACATAAAAGTAATTCTAAATCTAAATGTTGACTAATATACATTATTCATATATATGTAGATAAAAATCATAATAATTATAAAAACAATAGTACAAATCCGGCCGAAAAATAACAATATAAGTTATGATGCATGATGATCACAAGGAGCAGAGCCCGCCAACAAATTTTAAACCCTCCATCCCCGGACTAGTCGCCCCACATCGCCTCTCAACCACAGGGTTCAACTCAAGCCGTTCGAGCTCGTCGAGTGACGAGTATTTCTCTTTGCCGACGTCGCCACCACCTCGAGGCCCACCGGCCTCAGACAGGGCCCCTGCTTTTGCTGGTGATGTGTGCCGCATGAGATGGACGACGAGGATCAACGAAAACCTACCTCACTGTGTACCGTGAACGGCTGCTACCTCTGTTTCAGGTGGTTTAGCCGACTGTCAACGTTTCGGCACAACGACTATCGGACCAGGTGCGGGCCATTCAGCGCTGTCATCTGTTGGATGAGGGCGCACTTGAGCGACTACGCTCGGAGTTCACCCAGATTAGCCGTGATATCAAATAAAAATCCAAATGTAGTTGACTGTGAAACGTACGGTAAGTACAATGAGAAGGTTAAGGACTGTCGTTAAGGCCGCCTTGGAATGTGCGCTTCACGATTGTAGGTCCACGCCTCATAATATTAGGCGATGCCTGCCTCCATTGCCTATGCATAGACGGAATATTGTACTGGTGTGTGCTCTTGATTCGCAATTGCCTACTTACGTAGACAATAGCGAAGACCTTGGTGCTACTTCGATCTTGTATTGTACAGCCGTTGCGGCTTGTCTTATAACAGGTGTTTAGCTTTTAGCTGAAGCCCCTACTATTCCTTGGCAATACAGGATTTAACACCGTATTGCCGAGAAAAGGGCTTCAGGACCGGGAATGCTCACCCGAGGGCGACAGACGTTCTTGGGGACTGTCATCAGACTTCAAGATTATATGTCGCATGTCACAGAGCGCATTGACTTTTTGAAAAAGCAAAAAATCTATGCACGGGCAAACCGAATACGCAGGTTCAAAATATGCGTCGACAGTTATAACGGGAGCAACATGTTCCAAAGGGGCCAAAGGTGTATTGGGACTGGGAGCGAACGGATCGTGATGTGGATGGCGAGCATCTACCGAATGCTGAAGCGACAAACTCGTTTTGGCGCATCATTTGTCCGGTGCCTGTCACCCGCATAGAGGGGGAATGGATTCGTGATATTGAATATGCGTGCGAACTTATTCCGTTAATATCACCAGCGCAGACGTAGCCAGTGCAGTTCTGAACTAAACCTGAACTGGTAATCTCCAGGCCCAGAAGGACTTTTGGCTAAAATAGCTACGCAGTTCGCACGCTTGTTTGGAATTTCAATTCCAGTCCGCTCGCTCCCAGGCTTAATTATTAAAGAAGTACCCACCTGCTCCATAAAACCGGCAGTATCTCAAACCCTAGTAATTATAGACTAATAACCTGTTTACTATCGATCTTTATACTTGTTAAATCCATTCTGAGAGTAAAATAAATCTATATATATAAAAAATAATCACTTGATCGCCATCACGCGTGAACGGCTGGACCGATTTCATTATTTTTTTTTTGTTGTGTTTGTTATTGTCAAAAGAAGGTTCTTACGAAAAAAATAAGAAAATTAGGCGAAAAAGTAGAAAATTTAAGAATGCTTAACCACAATATAAAATTATTTCTAATCTAACCTTAGCGCTTTAGACAATATAAACTTTTTTAATGTAACCTTATGACGTTTGAACGTTTTACATAGAATTGACAGAATTCGTACTGCAAATATCGTCAAAGAGTATGTAAAAAAACTTAATATCGTTTAAAAAAAATGCTTCGGTTAGAGTTATTTTATTGATAAAAAATACAATTAATTTATTTATTATTTCTTACAAAAGGAGGATAACTGAATTTCTTAGTGCACATCACGGTTAATTAAGAGCCATCACGCCTAATATTAAAAGTTCTATTTGATATGGAGTTTTGGTAAGTTTGGATAGACTAACATACAAGTTACTAACATAACAAGTGATATGAAGTTATAAAGAAGAATACAATAGTTTTCTTTAATTTACGGGAAATAAAACAAAGGGAAATAAAATAAAATAAAATATTTACGCGATTAAGACCTGTAGTTTATAAAATTATTTAATGTAAATCGCGAAAGTTTACGAACATATAACGAAGAAATGTACAAATTTAATTGAAGACAGGTGCTTGATGCTTACCAGCAAAGAATTAATACAATGTTGAATGACATCGCCCAATCGCCTAATGCACGACGCATTTAATCAAGAGTTAAGACGCGAAACCGTTACTAAGAAACGTTTCCCTTTTAAATTGGCAACAAAAATATGCCTACGATACACTAATGAAAGTAGTCAATGTTGGAGGCAGATTTTTTTTCTTGGATGCTCCCGGTGGGAATGGAAAAACGTCTTTAATATCATTGATTTTGGCAACGAATCTATCGCAGAATGTTATCGCACTTGCACTTGCTTCGTCAGTTATTGCAGCTACGTTAAGTTGCCGTTGAACATGCAAATAAATTAAACACCAATTTGCAGCCCTTCGAGAAATTCTGCGATGGCCAAAATGTTGCAGCAGAGCAAATTAATAGTTTGGGATGAGTGCACGACGACACACAAAAAATCTTTGGAAGAATTAGACCGCACGTTGCAAGATTTACGAAAGAACCAAAACCAGTTTGGTGGTGTAATACCACGATTAACGCCAATTGACGAACTTAAAGCATGTTTAAAGTCATCTATTTTATGGAAAGAAGTTAAAACGCTCAAATTAAATATGAACATGCGAGTCGAATGGCAGAACGGAACCAAAACCTTTAGTAATTCTATTAAAATGAAGTTTGGTGTGGACAAACGTGCAGTCGTTCATATAAAGCGAGGACGGATAGTGGATCAACTCTCTAATTCCATTCACCTAAGATCGCAACTGAGACATTTAAGTACTTGGGTATGTCGCAGACGCTGTGCATTAATGAGGTGGACATGAAACAGCTGCGACAAGAACGTTTCTTCAGTCGCTTGAAAAAAGTGTCTGGTGTCAACAAGATCCAGGCTTGCAACAGTTGGGCCATGCCACTTCTTATGTATAAATTCGAAGACTAAATTAGACTCCTTGGATCGAAAAGTCCGCATACTAAAGACGCTATACTGAATGCATCACTCACGTTCATCTGTGATGAGATTGTATATCCCGCGGAAGTGTGGGGCCGGACTTTGTTGAACCTGAAGTCTCTTCATAACCACAAGGTATACAATCTTAGGGAATATTTCCTCCATATGGACGTGGATATGCATCGGGAAGTCATCGCGTTGGACACCGGACCAACCCCGCTCTCCTTGGCTAAAGAGAACTGGCGCATACCCACATAGTCCATGGCCTGGCTACGTTTCGGTGACCTCTTCGGAGAACCCGAGGGTTTTATCTTTGCGATTGCTGACGAAGATAACATAACGGAGAACTACCGGAAATATATCCTGAGGGACGGCACTATTGATAATCGTTTCCGGCTGTTCACGTCTTTCTTACGGTGAGTAACGACTTTAACAAACACGATCAAGTAGCCAGGATAATCCAACTTGCTCTGAAATACCACCTAGTGGACGTTGAAGTGCTGTACTACAGATATATTGCAGAGCCAGTTATTGAAAATGGTCATATCATGTTGTACTGGGATCACTCTATCATCACAGATAGGACTGTTGTTGCCGATAAAGCTGTTATTGTGGTGATAGACCAATCAGAACGTCGTGCATTGATCGTCGACATCACCTATCCGCCCCCCCTCCCCCTTGACGAGAATCTCGTGAAAGCCGAAAAAGATAAATAAATTAAATATCTGGATCTGGCGCACGAGATTGCCGACATGTGGAATGTTGATTCGGTGATCATGATACCGACAGTCGTCTCCGTCGATGGTCTGATTGCCAAAACTCTCGACCTAATATGTAATACCTTGAGAGGCTTGCGCTAGACAGTTGGATTAAGGGCCTGATACAAGCCGGTGGGACACATTGAGTATTTATTTTATATATATTTAGAATGTAAGAGAATAAGAACAGTAGGAATATTTTGGATGATCAAAGGTCATGTTAATAATTGCAGATGAAGTATGAAACAAAAACAACAGAAAAATCAAACAAAATAAACAAAAAAAATCAAATTATTGTATTAACAGAAAACCCATTTCTTGAGCACGCACGGAACCCTACACTGTGCTTAGCCCGACATGCACTTGCCCGGTTTTCGGGTTCCATAGCTAAATATCAAAAACGGAACCCTTATAGTTTCGTCATGTCCGTATTTCTGTCTGTCTGTCCGATTTCGAACATGATCAGATATACTGTCATTGTTTTTAAACTTTCGCTATTTTTATACATATTAGATATATTTCGGGACTTAATCGCGTGAATTATTTAAAGGTAGGTTCGAACCTTTTATTTACCCGACGTTTCGATCGAATTGCACCGATCGTGGTCACGACTACAGTCGACCCGTGAATAATTCACGCGATTAAGTCTCGAAATATATCTAATAGATATACTGTCATTGTGTTATTGCCGATAAACTGCGTTTCTCAACAAAAAGGTTTAAGTGCCGTGAACATACGCTCTTCTGCTGATGCAATTATTCAAGGCTGTAAAGTGTAGGGTTCCTACACTGAGCATGGTCCGACATGCTCTTGCCCGGTGTTTTGTAATATAATATATTGTAACATTTATAAGCATTGAGATAGACATCTGACTTTTGCATTATGATGCCCGTACAAATATACCGACAGACAAACATTCGTTAGCTTCTGGTAGGTACTATTACAAAATCGGTAATTGTATTATGTGTATAGATTATACACGAGGCTGTAGGCACAGACTTTTATTTTAAAACAGCTCGTAATCTGGGTGCATCATTGTGCCACTGTGATTAATTGGTTGGCCGCATTCGTGCGAGGCAGAAAAATGGCCGCCATTTAAATGAGCTTGTAAGTGAAGAGCTTTAAAATTAACGTGCTTTAATTAATGGTACGTCGTTTTGAAATATTTTTTCGTTTTAAACAGTCAGACGGTTGAACTTTTCTTCTTATCTTGTTTTACTGCTATGTAAATTGGATTACTTTGATTTGAATCTGTTACATGTTCTAACTTTCTTATTATATAAATTTAAATAAAACATTACTTTTGAAATAATTGAAAATTATAGATATGTTATCCATGTTGTTATTTTAAAGTTTATATAAGAAGGTACCAAAGACTTGGAGACCCAAATTAACAATTGGTGAAGCGCATAATCTCTCTCTTCTGTGGCGCGGTGGGAGTGTGTCCGACTGCTATGCAAGATGTCGTGGCTTCGATTCCCACACGCGACACCACATTGTGTGATCCACAAATTGCTGTTTCGAGCCTGGGTATAGGTACTTTGTGTCCGTGAATTGAATGTTTGTAAAGTCCCCCGCAACACAGGGCGACCCTAATGCGAGAGTCGTCTTTTTATAAAATAAATAAACAACTCAATACAATACATGTGACAATCAACCCAACACTTGTATACAGCATTGACTTATACTTTGTAAGAGGCCGTTTATAGTCGGGACTCGGGACCAAATGTAAACACCTCACCATAGTAGAAAACGTACTCCGTTTTGCTTAACAAAACTGATACATAACATAGCAAATTGTAAGCACATTCACAATAGGTTCCTACTAGCTCATACCCTGCTGAGCTCCTAACAATGAAGCGAGACGTTTTGTGACGTAATAAGTTGCTCATTGTGGAGAAAATCTCTGTCGAGAGAGATAAGTTTGCAGTGGTATATTATACCTACAAGAAGTTGTTCGTGTGAGAATGTTGGTTTTAAATGCCGACCTTATGCCTAATGGTAACGGAACGCAACCAAACGGAACCCTTGACGTATATTAGTACATATTAGCTCGATGATAATTTCGGCTGCCTGTCGGTCTATCTGTCCATCCGTATGTCACAAGCATTTTGCTCAAAAACTACATATTGTATATGAATGAAATTGAGCATTCTATGTGTGTATTCTATAAGCCGCTACTTAGTTCGATAGTTAAATACAAAAAAAAAATTGCTGGGGCACTCTATACATGTAACAGATTTTTTTTTATTCAGCAAACATCTACGTGCCCGTCATTAGACAGGTCTTTTAATGTAAAAATATTAAAAGGTTTCCAAGATTTTTTTTGTGTGAATATTTTCGGAAATAATCTGTCCAATTTATCTTTTTTTTTTTTTTTATATTTTTTAAAATGTAATGTATAATGTTGGGTATGTGAAAAACACCGTAGTAGTATATAGTAAAACCTCCGACTGCATGAAAAAGTATTTGAAATTTTTAAGAATTAGCCACAACATAAACACATAACCCTCCTCCGCAGTGAGGTAAAAATCTTTATAAATTTTAATCAATATCTGATAACTTTTGTTTCAAAATATCCCTGAGTAAACTAAACCATAACTCAGCAGGCTCTAATTGCCTGTCGCGACTATCTCTCGTGTTAGTCTAGTAAGATCTTTTACCTTGTCTATAGTTTCAAACACTGATTTGAATTTAGATTTGATAAAGTGGTGATTTCTATTGAGTCGCAAATAACAAATTATTTAAAAAAAAAAAATGTCATCTGTGTATGATTTTTAGAATTTCAAAACAATTTGGTTTCCAGTTAGATTTCCCTACTGTTATTGGCGAAACCTTGGCATATTTTAACATTTTTGTTTTTATAATTAAACTAGCGGCCCGCTCCGGCTTGCCACGGGTATAAAATATATGGATGTTAATATACATATTAACCTTCCTCTTCAATCACTCTATCTATTAAAAAAAACCGCATCGAAATCTGTTGCGTAGTTTTAAAGATTTAAGCATACATAGGAATATAGCGACAGAGAAAGCGACTTTGTTTTATACTATGTAGTGACAATATTGTAAGATTTAACTCATATCAGACAACTTACACAATACTATCTCATCCCAAACTGAGGAGATATAGCAACCAGACAACTGATACTTGTAAACATACTGATGTAATTCTAAATACATATAATATATCAAATCAATAAAAAAATATTTATTCACTTACGAAGCAAAGTACTACACTTGTGAAAATCCACGATTCCACACGTATATACAACATGGTTTTTCACAAGCAATAGTTAAAGCCGGCTAAAGGAACAAGGCAATCAAAACTCACGGCTACTCTTTTCAAATTGCCGATGTTTACAATGTTTGTTATTTATAAACTGTATATATGTAAGTAAACCAATATTATATTATAGGTACACCATTAGAGGACTGGTGCAACGGCAAGATATAAAATTACATTATAAAACCGAGCAAGTGCGTATCAGTCCACGCACAATGTAGGGTTCCGCAGTCCCCCATCGGAATATTTCCGCTTAAAAATAGGGTTTTTTGTTTCATACTACTTACAACGTTATACTTAATAATAATTTTCAATGCAATTTGTAATTTTGTTACTTAACATTTGATCAGCTGTTACTCGTAAACTTGTAACGCCTACCTAGCTGTGATAGTTTTCCTTTTAATTTCGGTATATGTACTACTGCCGTGACTTTTTCACATTCCCAACATCAACCATTTAGCTGGCCGGGGGTAGCGGGGGGCGACACTTGAACATAACAAAATGTCTACTTTAAAGCTTAATATTTCACAAAGGGATCCCTAAATCTAAAATAGTATTTACAACCCCTGACGGTTTTAAAACAGACCTATCTAATGATAACCCACACGATAGAGTACTTACGTGAGAAAAACACTCACATCCCCATTTTACATATGGGGAGTACCCTCAAAAAGTGTTTATAAGCTTTTATTCTTTCATTTTATCGGCGTAAGTAATATGTGCATCCATAACAGCCTTCTAGCACTAACAGTTTCCGAGTTAAGATGCGAACGGATGGACAGATAGATGGACGGACGGATGGACAGACATGGCCAAACTACAAGGGATCTGTTTTGCCATTTTGTCTACGGAACCCTAAAAAGGAGACTTAAGATTCTATATATCAACCTCAAATGGTCAAATAGTAGGATATACCTATCGTACTGGTCATCCACAACCTCTAGCTTAGCAGTCAAGGTCACTAATCACTAGACCAACAGGCCAGTCGATAGAGAGACAGTAGAATTTCTTTCAAAATTATAGGCTCAGTAACTTCAAAGAGCGAGGGGGTCTTTTCAAGGGGAATTTTCAAGAACTTTCTTAAATAACCTAAAAATACATAATATATTTTATGTTACACTATAACGTTTACATAACGTATTAGATATATCTCGGGACTTAATCGCGTGAATTATTTAAAGGTACGAAATAAAAGGTTCGTACCTTTAAATAATTCACGCGATTGAGTCCCGAAATATATCTAATATGTATAAAAATCGCGAAAGTTTAAAAACAAAAGTTTACTTAACGGTTTTTCAATTTATTGTTTTGCCCCTAAAATTACCCTCATATTCAAGTCAGACTTCTAATAGGTGTTCCTGTAATGCATAGATTAAGATATTATATTTTTTTCAAAAGATTAGGCTCAGTAGCTTCGGAGATAAGAAGGGGGTGGGGACGGTTCATGATTTTTCTTATATAACTAAATTATGATAAAAATATATTAGACACATTTACAATTAATCCCTTTCATTTGATAATGTAACATGATACTGTTTGTGAAACTTTTTTTTAAATTTCTTACTTAACCCCCAAAAAACACCTCCTTGTTTATAACTAGAAACTAGACTTCTTATAGATTTTTCTGTAATCTATAGGTTAAGAACTGTCTTTTGTATTTTTTCCAAAATATTAGGCCTAGTAGCTTCCGAGCTAATGGGTCTTTTTTCATGGTTTTTCCTAAATAACGACAATAAAATTATAAAAACAAAAAAATATTTGTTTTTTAAATAAACTGTCCAAAAAGAAATAATTACACTATTAACACTCTGTAAATGATTATACGAGTTCTAATAGGTCTATGTATGTTTGTA
Organism: Herminia tarsipennalis; assembly: GCA_945859575.2. Classification (NCBI taxonomy): domain Eukaryota; kingdom Metazoa; phylum Arthropoda; class Insecta; order Lepidoptera; family Erebidae; genus Herminia; species Herminia tarsipennalis. The sequence goes on along the minus strand of OX243834.2, from coordinate 20,549,304 downwards.
TGTATCTATGAAACGTTAACTTTATCATAGCGACATTATCTTTTTCTTTTCTTTCTTTCTTCTAAAAAAAAGATAACTACACATTACGGCAATCTTGTTAACCCTTCCAGCTAAGTTAAATTGCTTGCGTTTGTTGTGTGTTGACGTCGGTAGTATAATAGGTAGGAAAATATAATTGAAAATTAAGTAACTTTCTTGTTATTGATAACAAGACAGTTACTTAATTTTCAATATTGAATTCACTACTAAATATATTAGGTATTCTTTTAGTAAGTACTTTTTCTTGAACATCGTAATAAAGTGGTAATAGCAAAATCGCTATAGGTAAAGTACCTACCGACAAAACTTAAAATAGGTAGAACTTTTGATAATAATTAAGGAAGATTCGAATAACTTCAGACTCTAGGCCCGTTTGAAGTTTCTGTAAAAAGTACCAACACCTGAAAGTTATAATTACCTTTAAAAACAGTCTGTAGTCAGCCTGTACTAGATAGCCTTTGTGAAAAGTTAAGCATCTGTTCGGGATAGAAAGCTGAGCTATATTTTTTTAATTTGAAATGAGAGTACCTATACATTTTAATTTAGTTAAGCGCAAGAAAATAAGATTCACTGTTTGCGTGGATGTTTGCGTTATGTTAAAATGCATGTAGACGCAAAAACATTCATCGCCATTTACTTATTGTTCCATCAATTCAGCTTTCGTGAACGCAGCAATATACTATGGTACATAGAATCAAAAGGAGAGCAAACGCTCTGAAAAAAAATTGTATGTTACAATGTTTCTTGATGTAGCACAGGCTTTTGATAAAGCCTGAAGGTCTAGTCTGCAAGTTAAACGCCATGCTATGCTACAGAAACAAATCTCGAAATCCTACATATCTAACAGTGCAATTTGTATACGACAAGAAGATGCGGAAACGCCCTCTCTGATGTAAGACAATTAGAGGTTGGAGTACCTCAAGGCAGTGTCTTAGGTCCAGTTTATAATTCCACTACACCTCTGATATTCCAGCCCTCGAAAATAATACAATAGCAACGTTTTCTGATTACACAGCTATAATGGCGATAGGAAACAGCTATTAAAAAGCGAAAATTCAAGTAGCAGTCAAATTCAAGCATCATATTAACTTTTCCATCCAAAATCCATCACAGTACTTTCCGGTATTCATAAATAACTAACCAATACCACACGCAAACACAGCCAAGTATTTTGGTATGACGCTTGATGTGAAACTGCTCTGGAAAGAACACGTCAAAAAGAAAAGACAGACAGACTCCTTGGGCGGCAATCCCAATATAAACAGGTTGCCAGTATCTATGGTATTCAACTGTGGGGCTGTACTACTCAGAACAATCGGGAGATAATCTCAAGGTACTCAGAGATATAATAAAGTACTCAGAGACATCGTAAATGCAAAATTGTGATCTCCATTGGGATCTTAACATGAATTCAACCATTCAGAAGTTTGCTGAAGCCCATGAACGTAGACTTCACCATCATGCGAATGTTGAGGCAGTCCACACGATAACACTGAAAAGTTAGTGTAGAGACTCTAGCATTACATCGGAGGATGATCAAGCATTACAGTGCGCTAGCTGTAATGATACAATCTGTAGTATTTTGATACAAATAGTAAAATCTTATCTCCAGTAGCATCGACTGAAATCAAAAAGCGTATTTTGCCCATAAAGTCCGGTCCCTGAGGTTGTGACGAGATTAGTAGTTATATGATTGTTTCCATACTAGATCACCTTTTACCTGCAATCACTCATATAATTAACTTCTCTTTCGAGTCCGGACTTGTTCGAGAAGAAGTAGGTACTAAACTATGCAGTCGACGAGTAAATAAGTGTTACTAGTAGGTGATGGGGAAGTTATTCAAATTTCTTCACATATGGTGTATAACCTCTCATGTGACACGTGGCTTGTTACAAATTATGTTTATTTATATTTGGTAGTGAGCATTTATGCTGAGTATTTATACCGAGCAGTTAATCTGTCGTTAAGACTGGTATGTGCTAATCAACCTTTGTGAACATTTTAACCTGTGTGAGTATTTACTTTCCTTGAGGTTTGTTCCAAAGGGGCTAAAGCCATTCTAGGGATGGTTTACTGTCCCCCGCTGTAGGTTACATCTTTAGTCTCGAAACGATTCTGGAATCTATGGGTCTGAATATACTCATCATATAATCATGGGCGATTTTAATACTGATCGCCTCTCGCGTGACTATTTTAGTCCTTAAGTTATTCCAGATCATCAACAACCAACTTTCATGTCTTGCCTCTACAAGCTACTCATCACAATACGGAGGGTATGGATACCTGGTTAGATTTAATTATAGCTTAAACCACCTAAACTTTGTCCTAAGGTTTTGAATGTTCCTTGCTTTGGTCGGATAGATGAGGGTAAATTTCAGGAGGATGCCTCAAGTTTGGATTGGGATCCTGTATTCGAAGCTACGGTTAACTTATAGATCAATATGTTTAGCAGAATAAAATTGTAGTGGGACTGTACGATGTTCATGCTCCATTCGCATTTCGCGTCGCATTTTAATTCCTATCCTTGACTATCTTCTCCCTGCTCTATCTTATATCATTAACTTCTGACTTGATTCTGGAACCTACCCATCTTCTTGGCGCCTTGCCTTTGTCATTTCTCTACCTAAAATTTCAAATTCAACTCTTCCTCACCACTTTGGACCTGTCTCTATTCTTCCATTTCTTTCATAAGTATTAGAGTCCAGTGTCTATAGGCAAATGACACAATTTGTGTATCGCAATAATTTGTTGAGCTAGTTTCAATCCGGCTTCAGGCCTGGATACAGCACCAGTTCTGCTCTTCTCAAAGTGACTGGCGATATCAGGGCAGGCATGGCAAAGTTACTGTTTTGACTTTGGTGGATTTCTCGAATGCTTTCAATACAGTTTGCCATGATATCTTACTCTCTATTTATTTCTCGATTTCGTCCTATCTTTGGGGGCGCCAGCAGTCTGTGCGCGTAAATGATTCTACGTTAAGATGGCGTGATCTTGATGCTGGTAGTCCTCAAGACGGCATCCTTTCTCCATTACTATTTTCTATCTTTATTGGCCTTATCACTAAGGTTTTTCAGTGCGCGTTCCCTCTTTAGACCGATGACTTGCAGTTGTATGCTCAAGCCAGTGTAAACAACTTATCCGAGGCCATTACAATAATTTGGCTCGACAGTAAATCCATCTATGTGTCAGGCTAATGTAGTAGGGAGTCAACGGATCTTAAGCCGATTTAACGTCGACACATTGCCACCAATTATTTTTAACAGGTCTACGATTCCTTTGAGTTCTTTGGCCAAGGATGTCGGTTAGGCTTAGGTTACTAGCGTTAGTCAAAAGGTGGAACCCTGCGGAGCCTATATCGCCTGAAGAACTTTCCACCATTCAAAACCAAATTATTGCTCATCTAGACGTTGATATTTCCTCTGATTGATTATGGTGATGTATGCTATCACGATCTGAATGCAGACCTAGCCAATAAATACAGCCGGCTTCTAAATAATTGCAATCGATTCATTTTCAATCTCCGTAAGTTTGACCACGTGTCTTCTTATCGTTTCGAACTGAAATGGCTCCCTATTCCTCAGCGCCGTAGTTTGCGCGTTCCCACTACTCTGTATTCTATTCTAAATGCTCCTACCCTTTAACTTATTTTCTAACTTTCAATATTTGTGCTTCAGCCATGGTAGTGAGCTTCGTTCTTTCAACAATATACTTATTTTATGTCTTGTTCATTCTTCTGGATTCATTGGATTCTTCTTCCTTGTACAGTCGGTTTTACTCTGGAATGCGTAAGAATAAAGCAATTAGAATGCTTTCTAATTGCTTCAATTTCAAGTTAAAAGTTTGTGCACTGTTACTCGCTGATTTAGCTGAATCTCAACGTTAGCCACATAAATGACTATAACGTATGTTTGTAAGTATCTCATGAATTTATGTAGGTAAATGTAACATTTTTCAGTATCGTATATTATGTATTTAAGTATACGTATGTGTGTATATTTTATTTTTAAGCTATTGTATAGCTTTTATCACAGGCTCTATCTATTAAAAGTTTTTTTTTATATATATTTTTTTTATTTTTTCTGCCACACATTTTTTTTATTTTAACTATTACTAAGTACTTAAAATGACCATCTTTGGATTTAACACAGACCTTTAATCTATCTGGCCACGAATCTATTGATTTACGTACTGTTTCCATAGAAAATTTCGCCACTGCTCGCTTCAGAGATTTTTTAAGAGACTTAATATCACCGTGTCCTTAAGAGCAAGCCATGTCCTCTAAAACTGACCATAACTTGTAGCCTAAGAGTTGAGGTCTGGGCTAGATGAGGGCCAATCTTCAGCTCTTATAAAGTACGGAACGTTGGTTTCAAGCCAGGCTTGGGTAGTTCGTGCCTTATGACCAGTTGCAGAGTCCTGCTGGAAAATCCACGGTACATTTTTAAGTGTATTGCCGAGAGGTTACACGATCCAAGACTGTCTCTTGATACACTTTGGCTGAAGTTTCACTCCTTTTTCACAAAAATGTAGCTTGATGACGCCTTGATAACACACGCCGCACCAAACCATCACTGACGCAGGATGATGACCACGCTGTACCTTTGAACTGTGAGCGTACACTTTATCATTTTGCTTATTGAAGTGCTCTTCAATCGTGAAAATTTTTTCATTGGTAAAGAGGATATTTCTGTGCCCTTCACCTGCGTATCGCAACAGAAGGCGCTTTTATCGATCCACTCTCTTTAATTGTAAAGATTAATATATGGCATGTCCTGTATATCAACGATAAGCATAGAGCTTTCGTTCTTTTTTTATAATACGCGACAGAGTCCTAGCGGGAATCTTCATTACTCGCGATGAGATTTTTTGTTTCCTAATGGGATTTCGACGAAATGCATACGCGGCGGATATCTTTGAATGCACCGCCTATGCGCCAGTTCACAGGGCCTTGCCGCGAAAATGGAAAAGAAGAACGTGAATGAGATCAAGGCCACCCTGGTGCTTCAAAATATATATATAATACGACCATGTGCCAACCAAATTTCAATTCGTCAGCGCCGTCTTTTAAGGGTGCTGACGCTACTTTATTCAATTCTCATTTTTTTCAATATATATGCTGTTACCATGTCAGAAATCTTAACTCCTCTAACAACTTCTTTGTCAACTTCAGGATTCGTGTCTTTGAAGTGTGCTCCCTGTGAAAATCAGGATGACCACCAGTCGCTACGCACTCATAAATAAGGTAGCTCAACTGTACCGAAGTAACTTGGCGGATTCTGCAGAGTAATCGTTCAACCTTTTTATATGTAAGCAGATATATATTATAATTTTCTGTAACATTATATTTATATGCACTTGCCACACATCTCTTTTCCACCCAAAAGAGAATGCCTATGGCATTGAGTCCGTCAGTATTTATTTCTTTTTAAATAAATAAATGAAAAAATTCAAAGATCGCTTTGAAAATCTAATTATAAATGTTTTGTTACAACTCGTTATTTAGATAGGCCGTATTGTAACGTAATGCTCGAAATCGAATCATAAATATTACATGACAGGCGAATGCTCGTCAGTCAGGGAAGCAGTATTGTAACCTAATGCCCGAAATCGAATCAGTAGGTATGTTTCATTACAGGCAATTCTCGCAGTATTTATGTTTTTAAAGCAAATAGATTGTAATGTATATAAAGTACCTACTGTAATAAAGTGCTTTATTAGTAAAAAAAGTACTTATCATGTGTTTTACGATTCTTAGTATACCTAAGTAATTAAAATTAAAGAACTCCAAAAGCAAGATAATTCAATGAAGACATCCGCTTTCATTGTTCAGGCTTTAATAAGATGATGTTACCATAGTGAAGCACAATAATAAAATGTTTAATAGTGCTGTACCTACATTAGTTCCATAGATTTTTTTTACAATGGAATCATTTTTCTGCGACTACTGTCTGTAATTAACGTCCTCTATCAATATTTTTATTTCAAGAGAACAAAAAAGATCTTTATACCCGTAAGTTTGCATGATAATACATAATGAAAAACACTGGCTTTAGTTTGTAATCGTTATTTTTACAGGGCTTACAAAAGAATATGTACCTCACTGATCGTACGTTTGCAAGTTATTAATTCTTACTGACAGGTTCCAATTCATAATGAGTGTCTCTATAGCGTCTCGATAGTAATAAAGGACAAAAAGTAACTAGAGGTCAAACTAGACCGTGTGACTACGACGAAAAAAAAAGTCCTCGTAGTCATACCAGCATGACAAAACGCTGTGACGACGAATCCGTACCCATTTTTATCATTACGAATTTGTGAAGAAAGCTAGTACCAATAAAGCTATTAAATAAAAGTAATTCTCTAAGCTTCCTAAAACAATTTTGCGGCACTCTCTGAAACAATAATGTGTAAATACTTCACCCTCAGCCTGATCTCAGCTCCAATTACTTCACGCCAAGACACGATCCTCTTAGCAGTGAGAAACATTAAGGAATAGAGCCAAAATGTTTCAGGAAATTTACGTATTCCTAACATAATTTCTTAGAAGATATGTTAACTACTAGGATTGCGCACTTAGTACTTGTGATACCCAATGTTGTCTTTATATCTAGCAAAGCAATATTATTTATTTAGATTTGTCTGATAAAGCTTTTTTATTAGATGTAATTTTAACTGAGTACCAGATGTCTTTATTTTCTCTACAGCACTCCTTGTACTATAACTAATATGTTTCACGATGAAACAAGGCCAATATTGTATACCTATATCAAGAAGTTACATAACATACTTAAATATATGATCATGCTTCTATAAGCCTGATCATATATATAAGTACCTAGGTCTATATTGGTGTAAGTCATTTGACCATCCCTCCTGAGATAGCTAGCTTCTAAGACAATTAGGGTCGCGTGATTAATTGCTTAAAAAAAAGAAGAATCGTAAGAGCCAGTTTAAACAACTACGTTTACGACTTTTACTCATAAAACCCCGCTAAGATACTGATCTTTGCGAAAAATAACATCTTACATTTTATTTGTGACCCCAGAGCCCAGATCAACAATTACACAGCAGAATTTCACACAAGCAGTTACCATCTAACAGTCATAAATTAGTTTTATGTCGGCTTTATGTAAAAACACTGCAATAAAACCGTTTTTCTGCGAATAGAGATCTCGGAGTATCGTTCTGTAAAATTGAGTCATAAGGTAAGGAAAAAATATTCGTAGATTAGTACAAAAATTGTGAGCGCTATCTGTGAGTGCGTCGCGTCCTCCTAACCTTATTATATTGGTGATATTTTGTCGGTGGAGATTTCGGTTAGTCAAGGTATTAAATTTGTGAAAAAAATATATAAATTATTTCCGTTCTTTCGCATGCATTCAGAAACTGAATGCATGATAAAGATCTCATCTCGGCCATGCATAGCCACTTTTATTAAGAGGGCATTACACAGCGCTACGCAAACGGTGATACGGTCCCCGCCTCGCTCTTCCGCACACATACATTACTTTCCAGTGCGTAGGAGCGCAGGACAAAATAAAATCGAATATTCGTTTGTACATATGCTAGATAACAAACGCCATAACTATGACGACACAAAAATCGAAAGTTTCTTTACGGGTTAATATAGTATATTATCCCTAAAAATTTTTTTATTATCCACTAGAAGAACTCTTTGGCTAATCACTCAATTTTTATTTGTGTCCTAATATTTAAATATTCTATATACATTTTTGACAGAGCCGAACGCTGTTAGGTTACAATGGTACCTACGTGCTGTAGGTTCAAGGTTGTATGAATTAATTCAATACGTCACAATTTTCTATGGTCAAATCACTCACTTTTAATACTTGCATATCCCGGCACTTCACCTGCGCTATGTATGACTATATAACCTATCTGATATTCCAGACTATAATATTATATCTCTGGCTAAATTTCATCCAGATCCGTTCTGACGTGATTGAGGAACAAACATCCGTCTATCCAAACTTTCGCATTTATAGTATTTATTTTTTTATTAAAAAAAAATAGAAAACTAGCAATGTAGGATTGGGTCCCACATTACTAGCAATCTTGTTAAGCCCTCCAACTAAGCCCAAAGACTTGTGTCGGAGTGGGTTCACGTCGGTTGTATAATCAGTAGGATTCGAACCCGCGACCTCACGATTGCGAGATCGATGCCTTAGCCAAGGCTACCGCCGTTATAATATTAAGTGGTAAGTAACCTAATGAATAAACAGGCTCACTAATGCAAAAAATATTTCAAATCGGATTTATAATCGCTGATAGTGCATTTAAACTAGAATATTACTGTCAATATAACAAATTAAAGTCATAATTAAGCTAATGATGTCGATTTCATGCATAATTTTGTACTTAATACAGTGGGAATCATTCCGCTTTCTTTAGTAACTATCTGACCCGCGCAACTTCGTCTGCGTAAATTTTCCCCGTTTCTACAAATTTTCATTGCTGCTCCGCTCCTATTGATTATAGCGTGATGTTATATAGTCTATAGCCTTCCTCGATAAATGGGCTATCTAACAGCAAGATATTCTTTCAATTCGGATCAATAGTTCCTAAGACAAATAATCAAATAGTTCAGCTTTTTAATACTAGTAAGATAATATATGATCGGCTTAGGTGAATTGACCACTAAGTCACCCAAATCGCATGAATCTTGCAAACGTCGACTTACAATTCTTATTTTTTCGTCGTAAATACATACAGGCTAAAATAATATAATATACCCCTATTTTGGCTTCACCGTAATAGGTTAGTACGATTCATGCGAATTAATTGCTGCAATTATTGTTTTAAACTTTCGCGATTTTTATACATATTAGATATATTTCGGGACTTAATCGTGTGAATTATTTAAGGTACGAACCTTTTATTTAGATCGTGGTCACGGGTCGACTAGACGACGGGACGACATTCGACCCGTGACTACGATCGGTGCAATTCGATCGAAACGTCGGGTAAATAAGGCATTAAGTCCGCCTTTGTACAATTTTCTGTGTGCAAGAAGTTAAATAAATAAAAAATAAAATAAATAAATAAAAGGTTCGTACCTTTAAATAATTCACACGATTAAGTCCCAAAATATATCTAATAATTGGTGCAAATCGACTACAAACAGAACAAAGCAAAATATTCTCTTGTGCAAAATAACAGTGGCTATTTTTAAATATTAAAATATGGAAAAAGCAGCTAAAAAATAAAGGACCTGCGAGAACTTTACCATTCATGAAAAGTATGAAAACTGTAATGAAATCACGAACCCATTAAAAATAACCGAATCTGCACCAACTGTTGGCTAACTTACCTATTGTAAAAAGCGCGATATTTATTACCCATTTGTTCTCATATAGGGTAACTATATTGAATTAAAAAATACGGACAAAGTCTGTAGTGTAATAAAGACGAAATAGTGGTGTTTTTTATAATATATATAATGTCTTAGGACAACTCACACAACGCCATTTGATCCCAATCTAAGCAGAGCTTGTACTCTGGAAACCAGACAATAGATAAACATACTTAAATATTGCTAAATACATACAAATTATAGATAAATAACCCCCAGACGTGCTTATCACACATAGTTTTATTCTGGGTGGGGATCGAACCCACGACCTCCGGTTTAGCAGTCAAGGTCACTAACTGCTAGACCATCAGGCCAGTCTTGGCATAAGAGTAGGTGGTTTCTATCACTCAACAACTGGCAAAATAAACGGTATTGTTTTCTAGAAGTTAGGGTATATTTGCGTGAGATGTACCACATAGGCATTATGATGACAAACATAACTAGACTGCAACGTGCAGTAATGTTTTTATTTTCATAAATAAATAAATATCTTGGGACAACTCACACAACGCTATCTGATCCCAAACTAAGCAGAGCTTGTACTATGGAAACCAGACAACTGATAAACATACATACACATTATAGATAAATAACACCCAGACACAGAATAAACCATCGTGCTCATCACACAAAGTTTTATCCTGGGTGGGGATCGAACCCACGACCTCTTGCGTAGCAGTCGGATACACTACCACCGCGCCACAGAGGCAGTCATAAACTTCTCAAGCTAACTGAAGACATCTTTGGTATTCTCATAAAGAATAAAGATTGACTCTGGAGGGATACAACATCCGAAGACTTAGTTAAGCTGGGCATAAGTACTGACAGAAGAATTATCGATCAGGACTAATATAAATAATACGCATATTTGGTAGCCCTATTACCATACGAGTTGGGATATGAATGACGCTAGAAAACTAAACAGAAGAATAAAATGCATTTTACTCAGATTCGTTGAACTGAAAGTAGGTACGTGATAAATCAAGATTTATGTTCATTTTGGACGGTTAATGTACTGGTTATGAAATATTTGAAATAACGAAATCAGGTAAGCATTTGTTTTATGTTGTCGTGTATATGAAGTTTATTGGTAGGTGCCATCCAAAGATCATATATCAAAACAAATCATTCTTTAAAAGTTTGTAAATAATAAATTGGTTATCTAGCCAGGCGTTATTTGCATTCATCCACAGTCCCGCTGCTCAGTCTATAAATTTAACTTTTACCGGCTAATTTACGGTACAGTCACGTTATGTTTTTCGGCAATAACTCAATGACGGTATATCCAATCATGTCGAAAATAATTTTAATGTACTATAATTTACAATTAAAAACATAACAACAGCGTTGCAAAGTAAATAAATGCATATTCATGTTGTATCAATATAACTCCTATTCCTGTCTTCAACCTACGTACCACAATTCTACTCGTAATTTTAAAAGAATTGCTTATAAAAATTTACTTATTTGCTTAACTCTAGTCAAATTGTTAATTCTATTTCGTATAGTGGTCCCTCAATAATGCCTTTAGTGAACGCAACTCAAGGATGTTATGTCGTTCTCACTTTGTCAACAAAATTCTTCTTTAGGCCTGACCTTGTAATTTCACGTCGAGGAAGTTTAACAAGATTTCTTGAAATGAATTATTCATTACTTGGTGAAAATGAAAGTAAAGAAGGTGTTGTTTCTGGGTTCCCACTTCACTGATTTCACTTCTGTCGTAAAAAAATGGCATCTACCTATATATATCTAATAACAGTGGTCAACCGTAAACTTTTCTTTTCCCTTGAGTTATAGCAGAAGCAACTTTCAAAAAACCTGAAAGTGGCAGTGTAACTTATCGATTTATGACTTAATTTCATATTATTTTGCGTATTCATTTTGTAAGTTACTAACAACTGTGACCCGAGAGTCCAGTAACTAATAATTTACGACGAAAAAATGTTCAACTAAAGTATTCTAGAATTTTGTGCCGTCAAGTAAAAACAGTTCAGTATTTTAGTACGGCCTTAACCTTAGGCTATAAATTCGTCTGTGTCGGGTTAAAGATATGATAATATTCCGGTGACAGATCGTAGGCTTATCTCCATATAACCCTTCTACCGCCGATTTTATGACTTGGGAGATAAAGTGCCGACACATGTTTATTTATCAAAATATAATTCTTAGGTAAAACAAAAATGTTATGTCGTGTGAGGCTTTAATGATGAAAACAACACAGTAGATGTATTATAGATCATAATAATATAGTGTACGATGAACAGAGATCTTATTTATTTCTTGAGATACATAAATTAATAGTTTTTGGAACGTAGTTCCCTACCGCACGTTTTTGTTTGCTTAGAGCTTTGCTTGTTTCGTCTAGAGGGAAAAAAGTGTTAGATTTTGACATCGATCAAAAATCTATTATTTACGATTATTTAAAGCAGGTTAGGTTTTATATAGATTGTTTGTAATTTTGTAAAAGGTCGTCATGTTTATTTTACGTTTGTATAACTGGCTGTGTGTAACACATGTCTGAAAAATCTTAATTTGAAATAGTACAGAAGTAATTTTTATAGGCATTTCTTGCCAAAGACTGAAAAATTTGATATCCAGACTAAAAAAATAAAAAATATTTCTATCTTTCAAAAATGCAATTATTGTATTTGTAAAGTCTTTGGCAAGAAATGCCTATAAAAATTACTACAATATTCGGCCTTCGTCATCATAATTTGTTAAAAATGCTCTCTGTAACGAAGCAATAACAAAAGCCGTGATAGTTCTTTAACTACCGACTAGATGGTGCTGCTGGGGCCTAACCCGCAAGCATTAAGAGATAGAAAAATTTGATATCTAGTAACATAGTCCAGATAGGTGGTTCGCTTCTGGCCCCGGTTTGGCTACGGAAGTCTCGGGTTCGATTTCTGAGTCTGGATTTCAAATTTTTCTATCTTTCAAAAATGCAATTATTGTATTTGAAATAGTACAATTTTTAAAATTTTATTTTCTTCCAGATTAATGTTAAATAGTTATTTAACACAAACACAAAAAAGATATAGCAAAAGGAATTACGTTCCAACCGGGTATCCTTAAGACACCCTTCTCTTTTTTTAAAAGACGATTTGCAATGTAACCTTTTTTTTAAAGACGATTTGTAATGTAAGATTGAGTCCCACATTACTAGCAATTCTGTAAACTTTTCCAACTAAGCTAAATTGCTTATTGTTAGGAGTGAGTACTACGTCGGTAGTATATTTAGTAGGATTCGAACCCGCAACCTTATCCATTAGACGAAGAGTAAAGAACATAAATTGTATCATTTTTTTTTTATATATTAAACGAATTATAGTAAGTGAATTTGTGAGCCAGATTCAAGGCTGGCTCCCTAATATTGACTTGCTCGCCGGTACTCGAGCACCGAGGCTGTAATATATATATATATATATATATATATATATATATTTGCCAAATCACTTTCATTTCATTACTTGTAGTATTCACCATTTCTATCTATAAGGAGCTACGCAGATGGACAAGCGGGGCAAACCAGGGTCCTTATTCAGGTTATTTTTTCCGTTTTCGTGGTAAGCACGTGCGAGCTGACAAATTCTTGTCTCAAAGGTAAATAGGGTTGCGCTTAGAATTGTATCATCATCATGCACGTCGGACATCTTAAAGAGCACCGCGCATGCGCTAGTTCGACTGGGCTTGCCGCAAAAAATGGTAAAAACGGGCAAGAGCATGTCAGACCATGCTCAGTTTAGGGTTCCGCAGCCTTCAATAATTGCATCGGTACCTTTGTGATTTATTCTTATTTTTTGGTCACGTTTCAGAAGTTAATGGGGGGGGGGGGTGACAATTTATGCAACTTCCGGAGCGATTATTCATCGGAGCGATCATACAAAAAAGATTCTTAAAACCTTAAAATTTTACCTAAAAATCTTTTTAAAAGACCTGTCGAATGATGTGCATCACGTTAATATTTGTTAAAAAAAAACATCTTCTGTCACATGTATGGAGCCCCCTTGATACCTTTTTGCTAAATTTCATCAATATTCATTGATTAGTCTTTGAATAAAATGCCTGTTACATACGGACAGAGACAGACAGACGGACATAACGAAACTATAAGGGTTTCGTTTTTGCATTTTGGCTACGAAACCCTAAAAAGGGAATAAGGACCTGGAGGCCAACTCTAATTCAATGAAAACTGACTAGTCTAGTAACTTAAAGAGTCAGCAAAATCAATTCAATCAACTCGTTGCCAGAAATCATCTATGGGTCCAAAATTGATGATTTTTTAAATTATTAAATTTATTACTAGTAATAAACTACGAAAATTTATGAATTTCGTTTTAGAGAAAGGGCCTTCTGGTAGTTTCAAAAAGGAATCATAAAAACAAAAAGTAACAAAGGTAAAAAGAGACAATGTTATTTTTGATAATAAATGAATAAAGAGAAAACAAATCTAATTTCTTCAAATCTTTATCAACTTTCAACCCTTTAAAATTAATTAAACTTGGTGTCTCAAATTATTTTTATCTCACATTTTGACGGTGATATCGAAAAATAAACGGTACAAGATAACGCCCGGTGACAGTAACAAGTGGCCCTAATTTAACTTTTGGGAATCTTTACGAGTTCCCGACATTAGGGGATGAATCCCAATGAGGAAGACAACCGCTGGATTAGACTAACCGCAATGTTTTTTTTTTTTATATGGAGAGAACTTGTAGACATAATTGTATTTTTCATTGTTAAGGCGATACTCGCATCTTCGACTGAAAATTAACACTACTGACAATTCATCCCTACTCTGTCTTAGGTCATGGTAATTCATCATTTCAGTTTCTATGTTTTGAGTCTTCTATCACTCGCTTAAGTTTCCCACAGATTACCAGTTCGTCTGCAATCTGTCACCCTATCGAGTCGCTTGTTGTCCGGGGTCTGTATAATCCACACAATATAGCGATTATTACCTGATGGCAATGGTTGACAACCAGCTCTGGGCCTACACACTAGCAATCGAAAGCCGGCAGTTTCAGTTCAGTGATCGCGGAGAATCCGGCCGATACCTGACGACGCAGACCGCACCGGCGCGCGATTTGGCAGCTGCGAGCGCACACACTATGAGTTGGATTAACCGTCAGTCCAAAACCTTAAATAGAAAACTGTTAGTCTGTGGTCTAGTGCAATTAACTGACAGGCTAATAACCGCCGGTGACCTGGTAGTGGGAGTGTTTAGGTTTCAAAATGAAAACTTAACCTAGATAATTGTAATGTAATATTTGCGCAAACCATAACAATAAAAGTAAGACGAAGACATCTAAATCTTCTTAAATGGTAAATAGACAAAGCCCACGGCAATCTATTAACCTAATCGGCTTACAGTTTAGTAATGATTTTTTTCATTCTAGATTCCAGTTTTCACAGGAATTTGTTAAAAACATATAATCAAATTATATTCCGATCAATGTGAATATTTATTCACATTGATCGGAATATTTATTCACATTTATTTGAATGATAGTAATCAAATCTTTTTGAGATTTATTAACTATTTGAATATTAAACAGTTAATTTATTTATTACTAGCTCTTGCCCGTGGCTCCGCCCGCCTGGATGTCGATTATCGTGATAAAAACTCTCCTATGTCCTTCCCCGAGACACAAACTATCTCCATGCCAAATTTCATCTAAATCGGTTAAGCTGTTTGAGCGTGAAAGCATAACAGACTTACAGACAGAGTTTAGACTTCGACAGCTATGGCCTATTAAAATAAAAGTGAATTAATCATTATATTCGCAAACTTAATTAAAAAGAGTATAGGTACATACATATAAATGTTCAACTGAATAATGAAATGACCTTGGAGACGGTTTTTTTACATAAGCAGCTTAATGTGACGTAGATGCAGATATCCTCGAACTAAAGCAGCGGTAACAGTGTCGGTTTATAGATGGGTGACCATTTGAATTGACCAATAACAGTGCTCGAAATAACCCTGAAACAATGACATACTTTTTCTTTGTTTAAATTAATGAAAAGAACATGTCCGGTGCACAAAACTCAAACAATTGAGTAGTTGACTACAATAAAAGTAAATTATTTTATACTAATCAGGTAATAGTAGATCTTAAAATGCTCTGAAAATCACTGTTCTTTTACATTTTAACATGTTTTTGATTTTAAAGGATTGAAAAGGAATATTATAAGTAATGATTTGACGATATGAACTTTTGACGTCATAGGTTCCTATTCCATACACATTTCTATATAGCTTGTCGTTTTGACATTTCATAAAAAGAGACTGATTTGACTTGACAGTGAACATCCCTATTATTCCACATACAAAATTACAAAAATAGGTTTTTTAAATTTCTTAGTGTTTCCTTGGGGATTTCCATAGTGATCTTTTCTTTAAAATCTTCCCTGAATCAAAGCGAGCAAAACAAAAAAGAATTATTGAAATCGGTCCCGCCGTTGTCGAGTTATAGTGAGACTAACGAACAGCTGTTTATTTAATTTAATGTCTGAACCGGAAATTGAACTCCCCTAATGTGAAAAAGCAAAGCTTCTTTCAGTAAAATCTACTATCTACAATATTTCAGATGGAAAGTACATATATTAAATAATTAGATATACATCCACGTGGCATGGCCGTGGGACACTCTATACAAAAAACAAAATATTTTAGGTATGTCTCATTACATTATCTATACTTAATATTATTAAGTTCAAGAGTTTGTTTGTTTGTTTGAACGCAATATTCTCAGGAACTACTGGTCCGAATTAAAAAAATATTTTACTGTTACCCATTTATCGAGGAAGGCGAGGCTATATAACATTACGCTACGACCAATGGGAGCGGAGAAGCAATGAAAACGGAAGTTGCAAAAACGGAAAATAAATACGCAGACGAAGTTGGGCGGGTCAGCTAATACGTTATAATGCAATTGAGAATTTTGAATATTTTCGCGAAATCTCCTTTTCATTTGGAACCTGACTGTCCAATGATTGTTTTGTTAATATATTGCAATAAAAGGGTTCTTCGGTACTCCTCACACTTTCTTTTACAAAAACAAAATTATCCGATATTTTCATCGTGATTTATTATGAACAATACAACTCTGAAAAACAGGAAAATACATCATATAACGAGTGGGTTCGCAGAAAAATCTATTCCATACATAAATTGAAGAACGAACCCATTTTATGTTGCGTAAAATCTTTATCGAACAATATTTTGCTCTTAGTTCTTTGTGGAAATAAATGTCCGTTTTGTTCAAAATAGGTATATCTACATTGCTTTTATAGTAGCTTCTACAAGATTACCACACAGTTTCATGTACTTTCACCACTCATCATTTCGTGGTTTGGGCACTGGTTAGAAAGAAAGAAAGAAAGAAAATAAATAAAGAAAGAAAGATAATAAATTAATCTTACATGATAATATTTTTAATTGCATATTTTTTAAAGCTAAACCATCGAGCTGCAATTTTTTACGTTCTTGGCAATGTTTCCTGAAGATTTATTTTTGAGAAGCATCAATTTGTTATGAACTATTTATTACGATATGCCTGCAATGGCCAAAAAATATATAAATTGTTTAATTATTCAGACAATAACTAAAAAAAATATTTGTTCATAATCTCTCCGTCTGAAGCTGGTTTGTATATCTGTTTTATTTATCTGCTTGACAAGCAGAATCATCAACCATACATAACACATTACGATACAAGCTAAGATGAATTACCCTTATTTTAGCCCATTTTCTAAAAACACTAAAATACTTGTTTCTTTATTTTATACTGAAAAGTCAAAAACAGCATTTCACACACCTAACTTAAAAACTGACGCAGTTTCATACAGAATTACAACCGTAGAGGTTGCAATTTTATATGAAACTCCTCATTCCCCCCTCAGGAGCTAATTTTCCAAAACCGCTAGAACACGTGTTTTTTTTTATTTCAAACCAAAGAGTTAAAAACGAAATTTCACAGATCTAACTTCTGACTGATCGAGTTCCATACAAACTTCTTCTCATTTAGTTTACTTATGGATTGATTTATTAATTACAGAAATAAGAATATAATATTGTTTTATTAAAATCTTAATATTTTCATAAAAGATTTATCTTATTATCTTAACTTTTATGAAATTAATAAGATTTTTTTACAAAAAATATATTACCGACTTCAGTACAGTTAATTCTCTAGGAGTTTTATTGCCTGTCCCCGAAACTCATCATCAGATCTTTACAAAATTTATATGGGACCATTTCGGAATAAACCTCTTCTGAATGAATAAATGATGATCAATCAATATATGACAAAGATATGTAAACAAACAAACATCCGAATTGAGACCCTCCTTCTTTTTAAGTCGATTAAAAATAATTCACCACAATCGCTTTGCACGTACGTATATAAAATGTCTCTTATATCTGGTATTTCATTTTATTCTTCAGTCACAGACATGCATGTGACATGCACAAACAACCGGAATCCGGACGAAACATCGGCAGGTCACAAATATTTGTGCTTGCATACCGAATATCGATTGAACTTGCTACCCTTAGTAAAATTAGGGCATTCCACTGATGCGTTTTGTAGGTCATGTTTTGATTAAATAATGAGTTCAAAGATGAAATAAGTCTGATTACGGAAAAGGAATATAATTTTTGCAAGTACCTTTTTTGTAAGCTTTTAAATAATACACGACATTCTGGGTAAATCAAGCTCAGTTCATGTAAGAATAAGGTAATTGACTATATAATATATTTGAAAACTGGTTGATTCATCAAAGCAGCCAAAGATACGGTGTTACGCATAAAATTTATTTTAATGACGTAGGTGAGCACTAAAGAGATACTTTTTTAAAGTGTATTGTGTCATTTTTTAAGGATTATGTTTAGATTTATTTAGGATGGACCAAACCAATGCCCCCTGGAAGATTAGCACCCTAAATATTGTAGTTAGCAAACATTATTTTATTTTCAGATATAATAATAGCTGCTATTATTTTTTTTTTAAAGATACTTGTCAGAGGCGAAATCAAACCGAATTAGAAAATAAATAGGTATTATCTACTTTTAAGATACAATTCGAAAGGATCAATCATGAGGAACAAATGACTCTAAAGATATTACATCTAAAATCTCAAGAAGATAAGGAAATAAGTAGTCAAAGTAAATACCAGTTAGCTCAGTTTCCCAATCTATTTTTATTATTTAGTTCTTTAGATATATATCGAGACGTAATCGCTTGAAATAATTAGAGGAACGAATTTTTATTTCAATCAAATTGTAGCGATTGTAGTCACCACGATTGATGCAATTCGATCGTGACTTACGCGATTTAGTCCTAATATATATTTAATATATGTAAAAATCGTGAAAGTTTAAAAATAATAATTCATTAGATACTTTAAAAATTAATTATAATAAAAACCCGCCTGCGCAAAAAAGATCCAACACTAACTTTTACATATCGCAGCTATTGTCAAGTACTTACTTCCTATTAAAAATAAAAAAAGGATAGTTGCTAATTGACTTTTTAATATTACCTACAGCCAGAAGCATGGTATGTCTTTTTGAAACGTCTACGATAAGCCCTTTAAATTGATACATACCCACATTGCGGTATTTGAAAAACTTGTTTTTTTACACCACTTGTTTTTGACATCTCACAGCCGCCATGTTTGTTTTTTTCAAACATTACTTATCTAAGAACACTTGGGCAAGACAAATCTAACGACATGTATAAATATATATGTATGTATGAATGTATGTTAGTAGATACGAGACGTACAAGATACGCGCGAAATAAAATAATTATGATTATTTTTAACTTTCTATGTAATTTTGCATAATAATAATATTCTTCCATCTGATATTTGATTGATACTTCGTTATATTATATATTAATTATTATTTTTAAACACATATTATTATATTATTTTAAATATATAAGATATTGGTTGAACAACAAGAACTAAATATAAAGAGGATGTGTAATAATAATAATAATAGACTAAACGCAAGTTCGCCTTTATGGCGATATATTAACCTGCGCGAATACGAGTGCGAGCGTGTGACTGTACGTGAATGTTCTGCTCGGTGGTTTGTAAACGACTTGTTTGGACTACCGCCGCGCCGGCCCGTGCCATAATCTATGAAAATAAAACGAGTATCAGCCTGGGAGCTGGCATAAGGCTGGCATTTGCATGTCTTGCCTATGAAAGATAGTTTATCGTCTTACCTGACCAGACCTTACCCACCTGCTGACCAGCTTCACGCCGCTACCAGCACGCCTTTAATATGTTATCATAGCGATTAGACGTAATTATGATGATATCTTGTAAAATGTAAGAATAATTACTAAAAAATAAAAACAATAAAGTCGGCAATAGCATCGATCAACTCTGTTATATTTCGTTTATAGCCACAATTTTCATAAAAGCGGAGCATAAATTTCCAATGTCATTTATTAACTCAAATATTCTGAGTACTTTACCCCCAGGAGGCATTGATTGGTCCACCTTATATGTAAACCGATATACCTACTCGTCATATGTACTGCCTTCAACTAGGTAATATTATTAAATCAACATACGCACTCACAGTTATCGGAATAATATACCATTGGCCGATGTAGAGGCTCGTTTTCCAGCCCCCAGTTTTGATTGAAATATAACTTAGACAACACTGTCAAATGAGCCTATTAGTAGCTACTCCTTTTATTAGAGTACTACCACACACAATAGCTTACAGGCATACTTAATATTAGCCTGTGTACATTCAGACTAAAGAGGCACGGTGATTGTGGCTAAGTTGTTGACGTTGAAGACACATTTAATTCCTACCCAGTGGAATTGTGGTCCGCCGCCTAGTAATACAAGCTTATATAAGCGAGCTGAGAGTTACTCAGTATAGCTTTATTAAGACAAGACTAAGCCAAGACATTGTTCTTAGCTCTCTTATTACAAGTACTACATATACACTCATTAAATAAGTACATACGTGCCGGCATTAAGTATCGTAAGCATACCAAAATAGCCATCAAGTTCAAAAGATATGGCGGTAAAAGCTATACTTAGAATTGACTCTCTCGGTGGATCAGTGATAGTACCTACCTATACAACGTGTAACAGAAAGGTGTGGTCAAATTTCATCAGCGGACCCTGTATGATCAGTATTGTATCTACCATTGTGCCATAACCGATGCACTTTTACTAGGCTACATAGTTATGGCATTTCTTTTTGTCAAATTTTAGTAGCAAAATACGTTTGACATACCTCTGGTGCAAAATTCGTTGATAAATAAACGAATGAATAACATATAAATGTAATTTTAGGGTACTTCGATTTAGTGCACTCAGTATCATGGGCATAATATACCACCTCTTGCATTTGAACACACCTTTCTGTAACACGTTGTAATAGGTACGAATGCTGCGCAAAAAGTTATGGGTGCGAATCGAAAAGTGTGATCCACAAATATTTGTTCTGAGCCTCGTTGTCCATTATTTGCATGTTGCTAAACTCCCTCGAGATTAGATTAAGATTTTTTTTCAATCCTTTCTCCTTTTTAATCGTATATTGGATCATAGAACATAATATACAATAGGCGTATACAGGACACACAAAAATAAGAGCTTAAGTTACCGACTTACCACTATATCAATTGCAATTTAATTGATTTCGTAAACAAAATAATGTAAATTACAAAAAAAACCTAGTTTAAACGCGTTTATTTCCGTGTCAAATTGTGTATAATAATAATAATGCAATGCATAAGTTTCTATCAAATCACATCCATTTATGATAAAGAAATATTGAATATAAATCTATACACATATTATAAAGCTGAAGAATTTGTTTGTTTGTTTGAACGCGATGATCTCAGGAACTACCGGTCCGAATTGAAAACTTTATAATAATTTATTTACTGTTGGATGCCCATTTATCGAGAAAGGCTATATAACATCACGCTACGACCAATAGGAACGGAGCAGCAATGAAAAATGTTGCAAAAACAGGGAAAACTTACGTTGACGAAGTTGCGCGAGTCAGCTAGTAATTATATAAAGGATTTGTTGAAACTTACACTTACACACACACTTTTTTATTTCTTTCTTTGTCTTAAGTTTATTGCTCGGTATGACTAAGGGTAGGCAACTACTATGAAAGAACCAGTTTATTAAACGGAGCAAAAAAAATACTTTTATTG
The DNA here is from genome assembly GCA_945859575.2 of Herminia tarsipennalis. Taxonomy (NCBI): domain Eukaryota; kingdom Metazoa; phylum Arthropoda; class Insecta; order Lepidoptera; family Erebidae; genus Herminia; species Herminia tarsipennalis. Next base: position 20,527,676 of record OX243834.2, on the reverse strand, counting down.
AAAGAAATAATGACTTTTTTCCTAAATTATTATTTATTTATTACTGTAGGGAATGTTTATTAAAAAAAGCCTTAAACACAATAAAACACATTTGTAAGAAATATGTCTTTTGACTCTTTCACAACATTGCGGTACCTATTGAAATCGGCCTATCTGTATTATAAAGTGTTATTATGAAAATAATAACAACTGCACTATTTAAAAAAATAAAATCTAAAAATCTTTTTAAATACCTAATTTAAAAAAAAATGTATGTAAATGTAAGTCATTCTAACAAACGCTTTAATCTTACTATATTATTCAGTCATACCTATTTATTAGAGGCGGATTAATTACAATCTCAAAAATGAAACAAGATAACAAACAATATCTTCTATAAAAATACCATCTTTAAATATTTGGGGACTTAAAAACAAATGGCTTCAAAGTCTTCTTATGAATGAGCGGGCTCTTTAAGGCCCATTCACCTGGCTCTTTCATAATTAATTCTTAAAAATTATATACTCTTCAAAATAACAACAACATTAAAACTTTTGTGGCTTAGTTTTTACGCAGCTGGTTTTTCCTTTAAACATATCCACAAACTCATTCCATAATCCATGTAAAGTATATATTTTTTGCAGTAATAGCAGTAAGCCCTGTGTCGCGGAGGACTTTACAAACATACAAGTCACAGACACAAAGTACACCCAGACTCGGAACAACAATTTGTGGATCACACAAAGTGGTGTCCCGGGTGGAAATCGAACCCACGACCTCTTGCGTAGCAGTTAGATACACTCCCACCGCGCCACAGAGGCAGTCAATATTATTTTATATTTAAACAAAATACTTATGTTTTAGTGCCAAAAGCTTTGATCTGATGTACCGGCGCCCGTTGGTTTCGGTGAACTATCAAATGTGTGTGGGAGGCGGGAAATCAATGTTGCCACTAACTTATAAATGGAATCGCCAACTGAATCCATTCCCAAACTATCGAAATAATGCAAAATAGCTCTTTCGAAACTTCTCCCCTAAAGATGTTTCTTTTTAAGTATGTGGTATTGTGGGTCTTAGCGTCGCCGTGTCAAGCTTAACAAGGCGTGGTGTAAACACGTGGCTATACTCGTACCTATACCACACATTTTCTGTCTCTATTGCGCGCTTGTTGTAGTATGAATACAAAGCGTCATTACCCCATATCATCCTAAGGGTGTCGTAACAGGCAACTAAGGAGCACACCGCAAACATAAACAGTGCGAAGAGAAAGAAACTCAAAACAATATGTATGGTACCTCCCGTAAAGGTTCATTTCCGTGCATCGCGGCCAATCGCGAGTCGCGCGCGGCTTACGACAAGCGACAGACGCGCACGGCCGATGCGACAATAGTCAGAGTGCGCGCGCAACCTACGACAGTCGTCGGCCGCGCGCGTCTGTCGCAGACCTCGGAAACGGCGCCGTACATTCTCATACTCTGAGTATTGTCGCATCGGCTACGCGTGTCAGTCGCTTGTCGTAAGCCGCGCGCGACTCGCGATCGACCGCGATGCACGGAAATGAACCTTAAGACACGAGTCAGGTCCTGCAACCGATCTTGCTCCGCACGCATTGACTAGTCATTCCTATGGATTCCGACAGTTAGATCGAGAGGGTATCGCAACTTCTGGGCATGTTTGCGCCATCTAAATCGCGTCCCAGGAGAAGTTAGCCACCAGCGAAAATGCTGGAACTCTTGTGACGCTGTTTTGATCATCTGATTAAGTTAGTCTAGACTAATGATGATAAAGGAAAAAACCTAACAAATTAAAACGTCACGTGTCACGGAAGAACGCAATTATATTACGTAACCGGTGTAGGCGACAATACAAAATAGTGAACCCAAAAACATCTTTCACTTCATACATCAAGTAGGGACAACACAACAGTATAGATCTCTAAAAAGGAAGTAAATCCTCTTAGCTATTTACGCGTAACTAGTATTGTACTACACATTTCTATGATGTCACTCTGTTTAGCTAGTTTCAGTATACATATTTTAGAAAAGTATCCCCATAATAAACACGTACATACAAGAATGATGAATTCGTGAGTGGTTTAGCTCATGTGCATGAAATATAGCTCAATCTCGCGGGAACTACGTATATTTTCAGCATAAAATGCTGTTTCTATGTTCAGAGAAGCCAGAATCTGGATGTACGTAATGGTCCTAATATTATGTAGCAAGAATAATATTTTCTTTTGTTTGGATAATTTAGGATATGCTTTAGGTTTGATTGATGTTTAGATTCTTTGTAATAATAAATAGCTTGTTAGGTTTTGGTTTACAAACATTTATTTCGTTAATTGATAAATACAATTTTATTTCAGAACATTTAAGCTAGGTTTAGCTGACAAACGTTTAAAAAGTTTATCCATTTAATTCCTGGCGTAACGCGCGGCTTATGTAATACTAGCTATGCCCCGCGGTGTTACCCGCGGTTTATTAGCCTTTGTTTTCATTCAGTGTGTCAGCTAACTCTGTACCAAATTTTATTAAAATTGCTTTAGCCGTTTAGACGTGAAGTAACAAACATACACACTCACATACACACAAACTTTCACCTTTATGATATTAGTGTGATTTGATGGGTACCTGTGAAGGCTGTATTATTTAATTTTATTTATATTGAACTCTATTTGATGTTCAGACGCTTCACGATTCTATTACAAAAATAACACAACCTCTACAACCCCTCAACTTTATAAGTCGGAATCCAGAAGTTTTCTACCAAGATAGTTTGGTTCAAAGTTTGGGCTCATAAATGTTACATAACCGTTAGTTTGTATAAGACCCGCAACTCCTCTTTTGTGTATCAACTGCCAAGTTTTGGTACGAGGAAGGAGATAATGTCTATCGACTGTGAAGTGTAAATCAAAGCTTGATTTATTTAAATATAAGTCGGTATATCTACTAACCGGCTTAAGAATAGTACCACCCCTCCTCCGCCCATGGGTGTCGTCAAGGCGACTAAGGGATTTCCAACTGTAGGACGGGCAGTAGCATTCTCTGCGTACTTTAAAGCCTTAACCCGCTCGCCAAGCGTGTCGATTATGGCAGTTACCCCCAGGATCTATGATAAGTAGGTTCTACGGGGGAGACCCGTGCCCAGTAGTGGGATATCATAAGAACTGGAATAATGTCTTGGACATGAGTATAGATATATATGTTGATGATATTAGTCCAGTTCTAGTAATAAATACACACACACACACACACACACATACACACACACACACACACACACACACACACACACACACACACACACACACACACACACACACACACACACACACACAATATTTTCTACTATAATTCATTTTCGTACTTACCAAGCTTAAACGGTGTGTCAAACGATGCCCCATATCTTAATTATACCTTAAAAGCGAGATATACACAACTTACAGCAGTAATACAACGCTTTTCAAATAATTAAAAATCGATATAAAAAACATTACTGACATAACTCCATCAAATTAAGAGCTTTATTAAATTTGATGTTGAGTATTATTGCATTCTACTTTCATCGGCATTTTCTTGCAAAATTTGACCCTAAAAGTGTAATGCTTTACTTATTTTTACCCAACTATGGCGAAGCCAAAAAGGAAGGATAATGTTTTAGCAGTCTATATATGTTTGTATGTTCCACTATAGCGCCTAAGCTACTTACCCGATTTCGATGAACGAGGTGTCAATTGATTCGTTATTATAGCGCGGGCAGGGGGTGTCATCTCCTATACAATTAGGTTGAACGAGCGGGGGTCACAAAGGTGTGGCCACATACACCATATTAGTATAGTTAGTGAATTATTTTTATAATTTGATGAAATGTAATTTCATATCAAATCATTTATAGAAAACATGTTTACTATAAATGCTACATTTTGCGTTTTTATGTCATGGAAACACTTATAAAAAGTGAATAAACATACATTTTAACGAACTTAAGTTCATTTATGGCATGACAGTGGTGGAAATTATTAGAAGTTGGGGACCTCAAATTAACTAAACAAACACAAGATGGTTGCTGCTGCTGTTGTTGTCTTGTTGTGTATTTGTTGTAAATATTTTATTTCTTTAATACAATAACATAATCGTCCTTGCCTTTGGACTAAGTTATTGTTTGTGCTTCGATACGTCTATTGAGTACGAGATATGGACTAAAAAGAAAAAAGAAAGTGGTATTAAGTGAGATTCTAAAGACAGCTGATAAAAAAACCGCAACTCGAACACAAAACTTTAAAGCTTTCATTTTTTAATTGAAAATGAGTTGCAAAAATCATGTGTGTTAGTGCTTTGGGGCTGTGTGCAAAATGGATCCGATGATTTAAACTAAGAAATGTGCCTCATCAAAATAAATCTTATAATATTCCTACTAAGTGGTTTTTATTTAATCTTAGTTCCAAATTGCAATAAAAATGCAAATTACTATAGTAATTTGCATTTTTGTTATGGTTTTATACAGCAAGAATCTATTATAAGTGCACAAGTACCATATAGCACTGCCTGGGGGGCGGGGGCACAATTGTCACTCGGCGGGGACTGCAGGGGAAGGAGGGGTCGTTCCCCTGCAGTCCTCGCCGAGTGACGTTTCTACCCCCGCACCCCAGGCAGTGCTATATGGTACTGGTGCACTTGGGGGCATACAATAGATGATGCTAATCGTTGCGAAATCATTTTTCTATAGAAGTTGACATTTTTCTCGTCTCTCATATTTGTTCTGTGAGCGCGGGTGACATAGGCTACATTTTCTTCCATTATGATGATCACAAAAACTATAATAAGCATGTAAGTAGGGTATTATTTAGCCGTAGCCAAAATATCAAAAAAGACTCATATAGTTTCATCGTGTCCATCTGTCTGTCTGTCGGTCTGTCTGTCTGTCTGTTCGTCCGTATGTCACAGGACAAACTCAAAAACTACCCAATGAATATTGATGAAGTTAAGTGAAAATGTGTCTTGTACTAGCCGCTACTTAGTTTGATAGCTAAATAATAAAAGTACTGGGTCAACAGAACAACAATACTTCCTCTGTCGAAGACTATAAAAGATCGGGGCGGCCGCGTGCTGTTAGAACTACAAAAGTCAGAATTCGTCGAAATCCCATTAGGAAGTAAAAAATATTATCGCGAGAAATGAAGTTTCCGCTAGGACTCTGTCGCGTCTTATAAAACAAGACCTGGGGCTCTGTGCTTATCGTGGATATACAGGACATGCCCTAAATCAATCTTCACAATTAAAGAGAGTGGATCAATCAAAACGCCTTCTGACGGGATACACAGGTGAAGGGCACAGAAATATCCTCTTTACCGATGAAAAAAATTTCACAATTGAAGAGCACTACAATAACGAAAATGATAAAGTGTACGCTCACAGTTCTAAAAAGCTACTCAAGTGCTCGGAAAGGTACAGCGTGGTCATCATCCTGCGTCAGTGATGGTTTGGCGGGGCGTGTCTTATCAAGGCGTCACAAAGCTACATTTTTGTGAAAAGGAGTAAAAAGTTCAGCCAAAGTGTATCAAGAGACAGTCTTGGATCGTATTGTGAAACCTCTCAGCAATACACTTTTTAAAAATGTACCGTGGACTTTCCAGCAGGACTCTGCACCTGGTCACAAGGAACGAACTACCCAAGCCTAGCTTGAAACCAACGTTCCGGACTTTATAAGAGCTGAAGACTGGCCCTCATCTAGCCCAGACCTCAACCCTTTAAACTACAAATTATGGTTAGTTTTAGAGGACATGGCTTGCTCTAAACGACACGGAGTTTCTTCAAAATCTCTGGAACAAGCAATAGCGAAATTTCATGGAAACAGTGCGTAAATCCATAGATTCGTGGCCAGACAGATTAAAGACCTGTATAAAAGCCAATGGTGGCCATTTTGATTAGAATATTGTTTTTATTTTTGCTGAGACGTTAATAAATATGTACATATAAGTTTTAGTAATATTACATTACTCCATAAAAAAAATGCATTTTCATTTGTAACAGAACTTATGGCCGGACTAGGTAACAAAGGCTAAAGAAACTTATTAAAAAAAAACGCTATCAGCTATATTTTAAACGAAAATCGAAATCTACTTTTACATTTGATTTGGCAAACCAAAGAAATTTTTAAAGTCGAAAATGGCAACAGGTAGGACGGAGTGATCACATCCGACAAACTCACTATCAGTTTCAACGTGAATGTACAAGAGCTGCCACTCAAGGAGACTGACAGCCTCGCGAACTCAGTACCTATTTAAAACGATACGGTTAGTATCTATTGGATAAGCCACAAGTAAAGTTTTCAATTATTTTTTTTATGATAACTCCCGCAGTATGGTACAAATCCTGTGCCACGGGGGACTTTACAAACATTCAATTCAGTTACACAAAGTACATTCAGCCACGGAACAACAATTTGTGGCTCACACAAGATGATGTCCGGGTTGGAATCGAACCGACGACCTCTCCGCCACAGTCGTAAACACTTCCACCGCGCCACAGTGGCAGTCAAAAGTATAAATATAATTAATTGTATTTTAATTTAATTTCTTAGTAGAAAATTGTCTACTATCTATTAGAATTAACTTTAACGCGTTAACTGCACTAAAACTCTCCCTATTACTTATTATTGAGTTCTGTAAATAAACCAAGATCAACAACTTTCACTGTTACACTCATTCATCTGAACTCTCAACGAGTTCATGGAACAGCTAAATGAAATGTTGGAATCAGATCTGTATGATTGGAATTATTTTTAATTCTTTCACATATTTCTTTTTATTATGATTCACTGTGACGTAACAATCTTCTGTGATCTAATCCATAGAAAGGTGTATTCATTTTATACCATACACAGTGTGTTAATTTGTTTGTTTTAACAGGACTGTGAACCTCTCTTAGCGTCTTAATTGGGCTATTGTACGTGGATATTATCCTGTCAGTTCTGTCACTCAAGCCATCATAGTGTCTAGCACTTAGGCTGCTACATGCCCCTGGGAGGGGCGACGGCGATGCCAGGACCTGTGCCCGGTGTTCGGCCATACTGTTGCACTCACTGACCTCTAGATAGACTAGTACGTTGACCTACCCCGTACAAAGTAAAGCAATTTCACTTAACACAACGAATACCGTCCCGTGAACATTTTTGACACATATGACAAGTGACCATTGTTGGTATTCTTGTTACACAGTACAATATAACTTTCGGTGTACGGTTGCACTGTACACCTACCGTCAAAATGTTAAAATGAAATGGAAGATCAGCGGTAGCCTGCCCAGCGTACTAGTAGGTTCTATAATAGAGGTCAGTGGCTGCACTCCATGATTATGTGCTTGGGTGTTTTTTCATTTTTCATAGGTCCCCTGCAGAGTGAGCTGTCAATCGTCCCGAGTATTGTTGTGCTTGTTTAAGGTACAGTGACCTGTAATGATGCCAATGGCCTTACACAGTTTGTCTTAACCTTGTCTAATAAGGCTTCAAGTGTATCATTTGGTTGGTACTGGAACAAGGAAGGTGCAGATTTGTCTGCAGTCGCAGATGTTTCTCCACTTGGCTTTCTGTTCATTGTTCTTAGAACAGAAAACGCGCACAGTGTATTTAAAATATCCCGTAGTTTTAAAGTATTGACTTAGATTTTTTATAAAAATAGATAGGTACAAGTATTCAGTGTCATATGTACATAGCGATCGTTGAATTTGATCACAACTTTCTGCCTCACGTTGTAAAGGATAGTTGACATTAGGCGGGTAATATAGACCCGCATAATATCAAATTCTACCGTCTAAACAACACAAAATCATTAGTAAGCTATTATTACATAATATCCCGTTCACAAGCAAGGTTCTGGGAATCATTTCTCAATATTCAGGCCACGGCCGTTATCGCAAGTGTCGTCAACACCCGCCGTCGCTGTTGGTTAATTAATATTAAATATTCAATTAAATATGTATGCTGTATCAGTTTTCGACAGATTTATGTTGTTTTAAGCTCGGTGTAATATACAAAATCGAATTCAACAAGCAATGTCGAATTCGATAGTGAATATTATATATATCCCCCTCTGTTTTTAAAACTGCTGAGCTATGTTAATCAAATAATTTCGATTTTATTTATATTATTATCTATTTATATTATTTTATTTATTTATTTATATAATTATATTTTATTTATATATTATCGAATAAATACAGGTTTCAAAATTATAAATGGGATTTTTTTATTATCTTGTAAACTACTACCCTATTTTTTTGCTGAAATTTGATGTAGCGCCACATTTTGAAATTTGAAGCACACATATATTACATCGCAATAAACACTTGTGCGAATTCGCAAAGAACAACTGGTGGTCTTTATATTAAGTACCTTTGTCTAAAATACTAGGTACTACATAACAAAAACAATGTCAAGTTTAGCTATAAAGGTAAACTAAATTACAATAAAAACAATTCGTTGCTTGCAGCGATCGTCTCATTAGCGTAAAATCACACTACCTTGTGTGTTTATTTTAAGCTACTAAATAATATAGGCATGAGTAAGTGCCTAACAGAAATATGTAGCTGGTAATTTGTAGCAACGTATGCATGCAAAAACATAAAGGCATAACCCGTAGAGGCAAGAGTCGGCAAGACCCGTAGCTCGTTAAATCCATATTAATATTTATACGAAACGATGCAAATTGGCAGTTGTTGTCGCTTTATATCGTGTGAACTGTGAATAATATATGTATACGAATACTTTAGAAGAGTAATCATATTCACAGGCTTTCCTAATTATTTGTATTAGTGGGACCTGTTAACGAACCGAACACGTACTACTGTTAAAAGTAGTTTACACTTAGTAGGTGTTCGATCTGACAATCTACTGCGTTTGTTGTATTATAAGCATTTCCTTACTACCTATTTCAGTCGTTGTTATTCACATGTCAAGGGTGAGTGGCGGTTTCAGTCCTTAATATTCAAGTTGGTACCTGGATGACCGACGTTTGCTCGATATTTTTTTTAAACGACGTTTTCTAAAATTTAAACCTAGCTGGATTAATTTATTGCTCTCTGCATACTAAATTTCATGAAAATCGTTGGTGCCGTTTTGGAGATTCAGATTACATATATACGTGACGGGGCCCCATTGGGCCGGCGCCCACCAGGAGTGCGGGATCGTTCGAAATAGTTACCGTGCTCCCGGAACACCAGGGCGAAAGAAGGAACACAGATGGGTTTTAGTCAGTAGGAGTCTGACACGCCCTCCCGCTCGTGCCCACAGCGGGAGAAGTCATATGATAATTTACCATCTATAAAAAAAAAAAAGATTATATATATACATATTGATGATTTCCGTCATTTGACGACTGATTTTTTCAGTTATCAATGGTAATGTTTAAAGAAAAGCCATAGTCAAAATCTACAAGGTCAATGGTATCGGTGTCATTAACGTGACGATTTTTATTCAGTCAAAACTCAAAATCCTGTATCTCTGTAGTCAAGAAATAGATATCACTTAGATACCGCATTGTCTTGTGGTCCGAGAATCTAATAAACCAAAGAAAATATCTGCAATAAAAATGGTGTTAGTCAAAAATAAAAACAACGATGTTAAAATAAATTATACAAACCGTTTCTTTACAGTGAATAGTCTCAGAGAATTTTCTTGTACCAATTGATTAATGATGTCTTGAATGAATTATTTATACTGAGGACGCGGCTAATACTGAGGTTTTGTTAAGGTTATTTCAGAGATTTTTAAAATATCTCTTTCAGAGTTTTTTACTAGAGAAAGTTCTACTTACCTCTTTGTTCAGCAACATAAACAGTGATGCTGAGTTTATCATTGTTAGCATCTAATAGTAACAGTTAAGATCTTAAAATAATAAACTCAAAAAATGCAGATTATTCAATAATTTTATCAATGTGCTTTATTTCCTTTTCAACTACGGTTTTCACAATGGACAATTGTACACTAATTATCACGCAATTTATCTTATGACAATCTATTTAAATGTAAACAGAAAATATACCTGACATTATTAAATTAAATTACCAATAATGGCTAGAATTATTTCAGTTGAAATTGTTGGTTCAAAATACTTTTACAGCAACTCAATCAACAGAAATAACATTCTGAATGTTAAAATGGATGCTCGGGATATTGTTGAATGTTAAACAAACACAGCATAAAAAACCGAGCAACCAATTTGTTTGGTTATTCAAATACATTGTGTTTTTATTGGAGCATCAAAACAATGTAAAATTTTGCACCAACCGTCACAAAACCGTACTAATCCTTAAAGCTTTATTCAAAAAACGTCAGCTTTTTGTCGCCCATCCATCTGTTGGAGACTGCCTAATTGAAATGATTAATGCCTCCTTTGCGGACGCGTACAGACGAAGAGCTAATTATAAATAATGAATGAATGGATCCCGAACTAGGATCGACGAAGCCGGACAAGCAGACACAATATTAGGATAGTATTTCACTAATTACGAATCACTTAATCTTCTAGTAAGTAACAAAATCAATCAAAGAATGTTGCAGAGCATGTCCGTTTGTTGGCTGTGGGGGAATGGGAGTCGGGACTTTGGATTCAGGCACTCCCGTCACCCAACAAAGGCACTATGTTGGATGACACAACCTTCCAGATCGCTACTTGCTTACATCTAGGTGCGCCATGTATTTCTCCGCATCGGTGTCACTGTGGTGAAGCTGTCGACAGTCTGGAACACCATGACCTTTCACGCAATAGGAGTGTAGGTTGCATCTCGGAACATTAAATGCCGAGTTTGGTTGGATGGATGTTTGTTATTTAAACACACCAGAACGGCTGAGCAAATTTGGACGATATTCACGCCAAATAATTTGCGGCAACAGCTTTTCGTACATTATTACCTAAAGGTATATGTATAGATATAATATAGGTAAAAAACCCGGGCAAGAGCATGTCGGACCATGCTCAGTGTAGGGATTCGGAGCTGTTGCCGTATGAAAAAATCCGATTTGAACAATCCCACCAGCAGAAGAGCGTATGTTCACAGCACTTACTCCCTTTTGTTGAGAAACGCAGTTTTTTGCCAATAACTCAATGACGGTATATCCATGTCCGAAATAATTTTAGTTTAAAGTATTTGTTAAGCGTTATCTTTTTGTTTTTTTTTTTTCATATTGTTTAGTCACACGGTTCAAAAAATAAGGGGGGGGGGGCACAATTTATGCAAATTTCGGAGCGATTATTGGCAAAAATAATTACTGAATCAAAAAAGTTTATTAAAAACCTTAAAATGTTTTAAAAGACCTGTCGAATGTTCTGCCAGACGGTGATGTTTGCTTAAAAAAATTATCTTCTGTTACAAGTGGGGAGTGCCCCCCTCCCCCCTAAAACTATTTATTTTTATTGTTTGGCTATCAGACTAAGTAGCGACAAGACACTTTTTCAATGAATTTAATCAATTTTCATTGTAGTCTTTCAGTAAAACGCCTGTGACATACGGACGGACAGACGGACATGATTACTAGTAATATGGGACCTAATCATACATTGCCAGTTATATTTATAAAAAAAAAACTAAGTTGTAGCTACTTACATATATTCAAGTCCCAGCGGCGATCAGCTGCTTTGATGCTGGTTCGCCAGAAGTTCTAACTAGCGCAATTTTAGAATAGTAAACAATTAATCGTTCAAAGGTTGGTTTGGACCATTCAAAGTAGAATAGAAATTATATACAACAGTGCTTGATGACCTTGCACTAACAATACATATAACTAATACAGAGCAACATAAATGTATTACTTTAATCAAGTTTCCTATGTCCTACTCGTAAAGTTAGTTAAAAGAGAAAACTTCCCATCTGTTGCCCGCGGCTATTTAACTCATGTCGGATGTAACTATGGGTTATATTATGTAGATTTTACTGTTATTGCACTAAAATTGTAAAGAGGAAACTTTGTTTGATGTCTAGTAGAAACGTTTATGAGTATGAGATAATTATTTTATATGCAATAAACAATGTGTAACAAAAAGCTGCGGTAAAGTTCAATTCTTATACTTGATAAAAACAATACAATGAGATTTAACATCATAATCTAAATATGGATACCTATAATCACTTTTCATGGATAAAGGTATAGCTGTACATGTTGTATAACTTGCAACTGTTATAGAATCAACTTTGAAGAGTCGTTAGGTTTTTCGTGTTCGCTTGAGGAGTCTTTCTGGGAAAGTACTCCTAGCTTGTTTAATTCTTGATCATCTGGTCGCAAGATACCCAGAACTCATCAAAAAGTATAATTCGTTTTTCGAATCGTTTCCCGTCTACGAGATTTACTTGCACACACATCTACGACAAACTGAACGTATACTTGAACATATACCTACTATAGTTACACTTTTTACTTTATAATAATAAGTACCTATCAATATAAAACACAGATAAAATTGGACCTCCAAAATGGATTAAGCTTTAATTTTCTTATAGCTGCACGACAAAAAATACTGTTATACGGAAGACCTTTTAATTAATAACCTGAATTTATTATGTAGCTGCATGTTACAGCTTTGTGACAGCAAAAGAATACACACAAATACCAGAGCCTTAGTAATACCGTTCCATTCGCATCTTATGGGTATAGAATGCTAGACTAGAAAAGCCAAAAAAAAATTTTTTTTTTTTTAATGACGACTCCCGCAGTAGGTTCAAGCCCTGTGTCGCGGGGTACTTTACAAACATACAAACCACCGACACAAAGTACACCCAGACTCGGAACGACAATTTGTGGATCACACAAAGTGGTGTCCCGTGTGGGAATCAAACCCACGACCTCTTGCGTAGCAGTCGGACACACTCCCACCGCGCCACAGAGGCAATCGGTATAATTATACAACAAACAAAAATACTTATAATTGAACTAAGTACGGATAAAGAAGTAACAAAATTACCAACTCCACAAAATCTTTGTAACTTCATACATTTTGGTACCGAATTATTATTTAATTAGTAGCCTCGTCATCCATCCTCATTCGTTAACTGAATTCGGCCTCTAAAGAAATCTATTGCCAAATCTAAGTATTAGTTAAGTGTCTCTTCACTAGCTTCGGAAGGCTTTGTGGTCAGTAATCCTTGTTAAAAATGACCGAGTTTATGTGGAGTAAAAAGGGGTTCGTAGTAAACCATGCGTAAGTTATAAAGTAGGATGTGTTCCGATCGTGACTATATCTGATAACTATTTCTTATGCTCAGAGACACGGATTTATAACTTTACTGCATGAGTGTGTTATGGAATGTAGACTTACAATTCTATAGTACATAATTTTACCCTTATCAAATATATCGATGGAGGAATGCTCAATTTTTAATTACTTTGTACACCTACATTAAGTACATCATATTATGAAGCTAAAGAGTTTCTTTGTTTGTTTGAACGCGGTAATCCCAGGAACTACTGGTCCGAATTGAAAAAATATTTTTCTGTTGGGTAGCCTAATTATCAAGTAAAAGTAATGTGTGTAAGCGTGTAAAAAAAAAAAAATGTCAAGTCAGAGATATAGAAATTAATAGTAAATAATTTAATAAAATTTCAATAATATTTAAGTCATTAATAAAGTCAGCAACGCTGTAGTAACATTTCATAATTCGTTTTTTTTTTCAACTTATTGTTAAACATATCAATATAACAATTTTTAATAGACTTAGGCAGTTTATTATAGATTTTTGGAGCCATACTGAAAACACTTTTGCCCGTAAGTGCTGTTCTGGCGTTTTGCATACGTAATCTACAAGTATCCCTTTGACTACGTATGGCATTAGACACTACTATCAGACAGTTTGGGAAATAACTCCGAATTACATTTGACAAATAAGGCTATCTCATAAATGAAGTAATTTTTATAGGCATTTCTTGCCAAAGACTTTACAAATACAATAATTGCATTTTTGAAAGATAGAAACTCGGGCTGGCTACGGAAGTCTCGGGTTCGATTCCTGAGTCTGGATTCAAATTTTTCTATCTTTCAAAAATGCAATTATTGTATCTCGTAAATTATAACGACGGAAGTGTCAGGATGTTATGCCCAATAAAATGTGGCTTACAACTAATTGTTAGTTTTAAGTTAAACATAGCCCTAACGCACCGTTTTTTTTTTTAATTATTTCCTTATCGGTGGAGTTACTCAAGAAAATAATTATGTAGCGCAAGATTGATGCGATGATTAATGATAAGACTGAGAAATTTACTGAAGTTTTCAGTGCCGCTCTTTTTAATTCCAATGTTTGTCTAATACTGTTTGTGCATTAGACAGATTAGACTTAAGCACATAAGCACTATATATATATAGTGCTTATGTAAAATACATCTAGTTCTAGTTCAAATGGTTTTTAAGTATATATATATATATACACAGTATTAGCACTTCAGATATTTAAAAATGAAACATTTCTAGGTATTATGTAGGTATCTAGAAATCTTCAGAGAAAGAACTAAATATGAATTCATAGATTCTCTTAATTTAAGAAGCTTATTGAATACTTTGAACATTTCTAAATGCCTACTTAATATTTTTTGACGGGTAAGTCTTTGAAAGGCGACGACCTTACAAAGCTCTTCTATATCGATCTTTATTTTTGAGGTCAATCTATTCAAATAAATTGTAGGAATACAAGTCCCATGGAAACGTACTTATTTTCAACCGACTTCAAAAAGGAGGAGGTTCTCAATTCGTCTGTATGTTTTTTTTTTGTATGTTTATTTACTGATTACGCAAAGACGGCTGGACCGATTTGAAAAATTATTTTTGTGTTTTGGTCCCATTGTTATCCGATCACGATCTGATGATGGGATCCTGGAGAAATCGAGGGAACTCTTAAAATATCAAAGGCACACCTACAGTTATTTAGGTATATTTCACAGTGATTCGTGCATTTACTCTTAAAAAACACCAATTGGCGAAGTGGAACTGATGATGAAGACCACAAATGACGAGTATACACCTATTCAATTTTTCACAGTTTGCTATTTAATTACTTAAATAAGGTATTGAGTAGCACTTTATTCTCGTTATACTACTATTACACAATGTAATAGAGCTGATAGTGAACTCCTCAACAATTAACGGCCCTGCATCGGGGCAAGCAATATTTTGTAAAAGGGTTTGAGCAGTTGACATAAGCCTATTGTAACTTAAGTGAATTACAAAGCAAAACACTAAAAAGTGAGAAATAAAAACTTTTTAACAAAAAAATATTACCGACTTCAAAACTAAATACCTACAAGGCAACTAAAAAGCAAAAAATAATACACCTAGAATAACAAAAACAAATTAAACATTTTGAAGTTGGGTGCCGAATCATAAATCATAAAGACTACTATTTCATGGCACCAACTGGTGAAGTTTTTATTTTGTTATGTCATAACCAAAAGTCTTCGTATATAAGACTGATATGTATAACTTTCTGTTTCGTGTAACTACCCTAATTTTGGTCACAAATATATTACTTTTGTAATTTTCTGTAATTGCCATTTGATTTTAAATTTTAAACATTTTACCACAAAAACATAAGGAACAAAATTCTAAGGTGTAGTACATAACAAGTCAGAAGTACCTAGTTAGAAAATTATATCACGAACACAGGGCCCGAACTAGCGTTGGGCAAGCCGGGCAAATGCCCAGAGCAGCAAAAACGAAGGGCGGCAAAATTGGTGGCGCCATGTAATGAAATAAAAGATTAGATAGGGTTAACGAGAAGGTGTTATAAAAGATTAATTAGAATTACAGTCAACGGTATAAACAGGGAGGCTGAGAGAGTTTAAAGTAGTTTCAAGGGAGGAACTAAAGACTAGAATTGGTAATACAGGTAAATAGAACGATTGGATAGTGGATATTTTATATACTTAATATGCACTAGGCACTTTAAATGGTAGGCGTCGCGTGGTGATGTAATAGCGTTGCAGAGATGTAGCGCTGATAGATATTCAGATGTGTGTGTAGCGATGCAGCAGTGCAGGAGTGACGATAGGGAAAAGATTAGATAGATGTGCAGCGCCGATAGGTGGGCACCTATGCAGCCAGATGCAGCGCCATAGGTAATTCACTTACCGCAGCGGTGCAACCTCTGAATGCAAATAGTGTTGTGGGGCTGCACTTCTTGCTGTTTACTATCAAAAATCTCCAACTATAATGCCAAAAGTCTACATAATTCCGAGAAAGAAAATTCTAGAAGAATGTAATTTTAGGTTTTAGGTTTCACAAATGTACATAGCCAGCTAGAAAAGGGTTAATAAATAAGTACAACAAAAATACAATGGATCTTTATTATGCTAACCTACCATAAAGAGTTAAATATTTGATGGTTTCAGAATGTTTTTTTTTTAAAACTTTACAATTATTATTTATAGGAATAAATAAAATCAAATATTTTTTTTTCTTAAAAAACGTATTTAACCCCTCCAGCTAAGCTCAAAGGCTTGTGTTAGGAGTGGTTTCACGTTGTTCGTACCGTGGAGGCGCCCCAGCAGGTCCTGGAGGAGTGGGCGGGGCGGCAGCACGGGACCCTTTCCTTCCGGCTGGTGCAGGTCCTTTCCGGGCACGGGTGCTTCGGGAAGTACCTGCACACGGTCGCTAGGAGGGAACCGAGTCCCGCTGGTCCCGTGGTCGGAAGTGACCTCTCGTTGCCGGCCGTGGTTCTGTCCATGGTCCGAAACGAGGGGTCGTGGAATGCGGTCGCATCCTTCTGCGAGGACGTCATCTCGCAGAAGGAGGCGGCGGAGCGCGTCAGGGAAGAGAGTTCCCTGGCAGACCCGCTCCGTCGCCGGCGAACCGGGCGGCGTCGGCGCGCATATCTGCGCTTGATGCCGCCTTAGGTGGGGCTGCGGGCGGGCGTACGGGGTAATCTGCCCCGCCCGCGGCCTTCCGTGGAGGCGCGGCACCCTGTGTGTATCCAGGGGCCGCGTAGGTGTGAAATGCCCGGAACGCAACAACATCGCTTCCGGGCATTGCCACTGATACACACAACAAATTCCGGCGGCCCTTTCGCGTAGGTGGCGAGCGATACACGGCGGGTTTTTTAGTGGGTGCGAACCCCACACTACCTCCACCGTCTTCCCCGGACGTGGGGGTGTTCGTAAGGATTTTTTCTCGCCACGCAAAAAAAAAAGGAGTGGTTTCACGTTGGTAGTGTAATGGGTAGGATTCGAACCCGCGACCTAACGATTGCGAGACCGATGCCTTAGCCATTAGGCTACCGCCGCTGCATCTCTCTCCAACTTAATTATGGCCTCGGGCCGGCACTGTGTACAATATTCCATCTTTGGCAAAATGTGGTATTTTAAAGGGCGGCAAGTATTGCTTTGCCCTGCGCGGCTAAGGCTAAATGTCTGATTCGGGCCCTGCACGTACACCTACAAGTGAAAATATTCTTAGACAGCGGTAGAACGTATCGCAAAAAATTTAAGTAGGTACACGTACGTACACGAGGTACACGAGACCACATCATGTTACTCTACCAAAGGCAATAAAAAAGAGTACCTCACTGTTTAGGGGTCCGTAGCCAAAATGACAAAACGGAATCCTTATAGTTTCTCCATGATCGTCCGTCCGTCTGCAGTTTAGATCAGAGACTGTTAGTGCTAAAAGGCTGTATTTTTGCATGGATACACATACACAAAGTGAAAGAATAATATTTTGAAAAAAAAACAGGAGAAATATTGTTTGTTTGTCTGTAATGGGTACACGTACGCTATAATCGGTAAAAGTAAAATATGAATAATAAAGGGGCGCTGGGTGGCTACGATACGATACTGGCCACGATATCGTATCGTAGCCACCCAGTGTTCGTCTACTCGTCTACAGGTAGGTACTCTTTTTTATTGCCTTTGGTAGAGTAACATGATGTGATTCCCTTCCCGCGGTAAATCTATTATCTAAATCAGGATCCAGTGTAATATCACCTGATATTCACGAGTGTCATCTTAACACTTAAATAAATAGAATTTAAATTATTTGTCTCAGTAGGTCACAGAAAAGTGACGACAATTTCGAATTCCTTACATGGGTTTGATTATTTATTTACGAGACGACAAGACGAGTATTTGTACAAGTAATTTGAAAGTCCGTAACAAGACATGAGGGGTGATGAAATCGTCGTATAAGAATGAGAGTGTCAAGTGCAATGTACACAACATAATACGAAAAACCTCGTGTGACTAAAATAAGTTAAGTACCTAAATGACTGCCTCGCTGGCGCAGTGGGTGTGTGTCCGACTGCTATGCAAAAGGTCTTGGGTTCGATTCCCAAATGGACCACCACTTTGTGTGATCCGAAAATTGTTGTTCCGTGTCTGGGTGTACTTTGTGTCCGTGACTTGTATGTTCGTAAAGTCCCCCGCGAGACAGGGCTTGTACCCTACTGCGGGAGTCGTATTCTAAAAGAAATGGACTAAACTAATTCGTTTCGTCCTTATCATTCTTTTCTTAAATTTGCTAAGAGGCGCTTATTAGTTCACCCAGTATATATCACTGTTAGAAAATCTTTCAATTTAATATTGACATAATTCTTAAATAAAACCGAGCAAGAATATGTCGTACTATGCTCAGTGTAAGGAACCCTATACTGAGCATGGTCCGTCATGTTTTTGCACGGTTGCAGCAGAAAATAAATGAAGAAACTCCGAAAAAATCCGATTTGAATAATTGTACCAGCAGAAGAGCGTATGTTCATGGCATCTACGCCCTTTTGTTGAGAAACGCAATTTTTCGACAATAACTCAACCAACCATCATTGAGTTATTGCAGAAAAACTGCGAAAAAAAATCAGATCACGTCTAAAATATTTTTCATCGCTACCTTTGATATTTTTTTTATATTTTTGGTCTCACAGTTCAAAAAATAAGAGGAGGAGAGGAAGATAGGAGGGGAGCACAAATTGATGTAACATATTTGAGCGATTTTTTCCAAAAATATTCAATTAATCAAAAAAGTTTCTCAGAAATTTTGGAATGTTTTTAAAAGACCTGTCAAAAACCTAACACCCCCTCACTCCGTCTACCATGTAGCTAAGCCGAGCGTTCGCTTAACGTATATGTATATAGTACGGCTGTACGAAGCCCGCACGGATCGAGACGAGCTGCTCCGAAATGTAATGAAAAGATTTTTTTTTTTTAAATTGCTTAAGTTGATAAAAAATACTATGCAATAAATTTACCGCGTCAGTCCCCGAGTGCCACACATTTTTTAATATTATTTAGCTATCAAACTAAGTAGCGGGTACTACAAGACACCTTTTCACCCAATTTCATCAATATTCTTTAAGTAGTCTTAGAGTAAAATGCCTATGATATACGGACGGACGTCTGCCTGTCCGTCCGTAGGGCCGTCTTGAAAAGACGGCCATGCCGAAAATATAAGAGGGTTCCGTTTTTTTGGCCATTTTGGAACCCTAACAAAAATTAATGCTGTTCGTTAGTCTCGTTAAAGCTCGAAAGCGCCTTAACTGATTTGAATAATTACTTTTTGTTTCCTTTGAGACTTTTAACGTTTAAAAATAATAAAAAAAAGGAAAAACCAAAAAAAAAACCGAAATTGATAAACTTGTTTATGATAATATGATAAGTTCTTCATTGGCATCTTTAAAGCATCTTTAAAATGAATTAGATACATGTTAATGATTTGATTTGTCAAAGAACAGTTACGTAATTAATTATAATCTGCAATGTACTTATCATCAACTTAAGATTACATAAACAATTATGTAATCTTAAGTTTATGATAAGTACATTAACACTCCGATTAGAGGTACGAGTAATAGATATATATATATATATATATCTTTACTAGTACCTAGCTAGCTATATTATATACATCGTTTCAATTGTTTTAGGAAAAGTTTAGATTGCATAAACATGAATGTTTGAGTACCTATATGAATTGGTTTATGAATTGTTAGTGCGCTTTGTTGTTTTTTTAAATTTCATTATTTAGTCACGGTTTCAATTCTCTGAAGTGAATAGTTTACGAAATACAACGCACTGTTTTATTCAATCACAAAATATTTTTTCAGTATTCCTATATCAACCCATACGATGTTCCACTGCTGGGCAAGGGTCTCTCTTTAGAACCTACTTAATATAGATCCTGGGGGTAATTGCCATAATCGCCACGGTTGACGAGCGGGTTGGCGTTCGCAGTAAGGCTTTAAAGTACGCAGAGGACGCTGCTGCCCGTCCTTACTTTGCGAAAATATTTAGAGTGTACCTACTTCTTTTTTTTATAATAATAATAATATCTTGGGACAACTCACACAACGTCGTCTGATCCCAAACTAAGCAGAGCTTGTACTATGACAACCAGACAACTGATAAACATACTTACATATTTCTAAATACATACATATTATAGATAAATAACACCCAGACACAGAATAAACCATCGTGCTCATCACACAAAGTTTTATCCTGGGTCTGGATCGAACCCACGACCTCTTGCGTAGCAGTCGGATACACTCCCACCGCGCCACAGAGGCAGTCAATGTTATGTCACTTCGTTATGTACGTTAGAATAATTACACAATTATTTAAAAATTTACATTTATTAGAAATAAAACAATTATCTTACTTTAAGCAATATCTGTATTTTCGGGTGACAATCAAGCAGTCACAACTGCTATCTAGTCTTGTCGAGATGTTGTCATAAAACTTCTATCCCCAGTCACTTCTTCCATACTAATATTATAAAACTGAAGAATATGTTAGTTTGTTTGAACGCGATAATCTCAAGAACTACTAATTCGAATTAAAAAAATATTCAATATTTACTGTTCGATAGCCCATTTATCGAGGAAAGCTATAGGTTATATAAAATCATGCTATGATCAACTGGGGCGGAGCAGCAATGAAAAATGTTGCAAAAACGGGGAAAATTGACGCACGCGAAGTAACGCGAGTCAGGTAGTCCTAAATAAGAATAAAAAAAGTATCTACCTACAATACTACGTTGCCTGTTCTTTTCTCGGGCTTTACCTATTGTTTGCGAACAGGCATTACCAGTAAATGTAGAATCGACTTTTCACAAGTGTAGTATTTTGGTTCCTAAGTGAATAAATCATTTTTATTATTATTATTATTAGTAATGGCCACAGTATCGTACCGTAGCCACCCAGCGTTCGTCTATTATTTAAAATACCACTTTTATAAATAAAATTTAGGTGCGTAATAATATTATACAAGCATTTATGTGGTACTTTGTATTTTAAAGTAACATATTAATACATTTTTAATGAGATAATAAACCAATGTATTTACTTAAAAAGGATAACCATACTATGCCGCAAAAAAAAAAATCCCATTCCCATCATTCCGTAAAGGGCTATTCAAACCTAAGCGGTATTCACTACCGCCTGCGGTAGAGAAAGCCGAGTCGGTAGGTACGCGGTAATACTTCTAATCTACTAACTATTTTGCTCTAGTCGCAGAACTTTATACTAAATACCTGAGCGAAACCCGCGCGGCATTATCTCTACCCACAGTGGCAGCGAATACCGCTAAGTTTTTTGAATAGGCCTTTTAGATACGCGCATAGTACTTGACTCGCCTGCAGATTCGATTAATGATAATTTTGACACTTTGGCAAATAATGCAATATTTTAAAACAAATTCGATTATCATAAAGTAATAGGTAATGGTGGATCAATATTAAAGTATAGGAATTTGCTGTCGTCAAACTTTTTTTACAACTTTTGAAGTTGAACAAATTCGTAATACGTTATTGTAGTGTAACTATATGTTTACGCAGCACATGCAACGGAAGCTCTCAAAAAAATATTTTTTTTCACCGTTTTTGTAACATTTTTCATTGCTAATCCACTTTTATTGATCAAAGCGGCATGTTATAAAGCCTTTCTCCGTGAATGGACTATTCAACACAAAAATATTTTCTTTCATTATTGGTACAGCAGTTTATGTGTAAAAACGTAACAAACAGTTAGTATTACTTTTTAATCTATATTATTACTAGATTTTCCCGCAGCTTCGCCCGCATTTGCGTTGGTCACTTATTAATTAATGAAAATTTGCCCACTTCTCTCCTATCTCCATACCAAATTTCATCAATATAAGCCCAGTGATTTAGTCGTGAAAACGGAACACAAAGAGTTACGATCAAATTTTTAATTTTTATACTATGTGTAAATAGAAGCCAACAAAAACCTGTGAATAAATGGAATTTTACAGATCACTGGAGCCATATGCTATCTATTTAAATAAAATTATTTGTCCCTGACTGCCTGACTGATGGATCAACGCACAGGCTAAACCGCTGATCGTAGAGACGTAAAATTTCGAGGACCTATTCCATATAATTATAATGCCGGCATCCGATAAGAGATTTTTGGAAATTCACCCCATAAGGGGGCAAAATTGTGGTTGTAAGTTATTAATGAGACTCGTCAGTTTGAAAGTTAAATTTGACAACTGTCGTATTTGGCTTTTTTGTTTTTAAATTAATGATAATTGGAAAATTAGCCCTATGGTGGTAAACTACGCGTTGTCAGTTTAAAAGTTAGATCTTTTTATATATTTATTACTATTTTTTTTTTGGAATTCGGTAAAATTGGGGTTGCAAATTTGTATGAAACTTCATCCGCTTAAAAATGTAGCTATCTCGCTAAAGAAACACGTCTTTCAGCGATTGAAAGCGAATCAACCCATAACGGGGTAAAATCATCCACGCTGACGAAGCCGCGAGCAATCTAGAAATAGCACCAAATCTGTTACTGCGCGCAAAACATGAACTGAACCAATTCGTCCATTTTTCGTTAAAGTCCGAGGTTTAATTAGAAAAAATATCGGGAATACGCAAAACTCCATATTTCAAACTCAAACATAACGGATACAACGGCGCGGCGGAAAGCTAATCCAAACTAAATAAAAATATAAAAATGTCTGTCATCACATTTTTACGCTTAAACCTCTGAACCGATTAAAATCAAATTTGTTATGGAGATAGCTGAAGTCTCGGGAAAGGACATGAGTTAGTATTTATCGCAGTAACCAAGGTCCATGCAGGCAGAGTCGCCGCCGAAAGCTAGTAATGTATAATATTATTTATACATATGTACAAAGAGTGATCTATCTAGTTCCAAATTTACTACTATCAAGATTTTGGCTGTTATGTTAATTCAAAGCCGACTTTCCCTCATCGCCTCATTATTACAAAAATGAAGATGAAGCTTCCTAATAAATAATAAAAACCTGCTCAATCGAGCTTGATTAAAACATTATCCATCTTTCCACGGCAAGCCAGAAAGCGCCAGTAGTCGTCTAAAACAGAAATATTCCCAAAGATGGTGATAACACGACAACTTAAGAGGTTTATCGTTAAGCCTTCTTTAACAAAGCGTGTCGGATCCACGCAAGAATTTCAGGTAAACAGGGGATTAGTCTTGCAAATCTTGTTTTTTTTATACCTACTGTTGAGTTGCTGTTATTCTTCTTTCTTGTGTATCAATTACATCCTCAATTGAGGAAAATGCATTTATTTAAGCAGTGAAAAAAGGATCTTTGTAATATTTTTTAGCTTACCCGTAACTTTGTACTTTATGGTTCGATTTAGATATTTCGGTATAAGTAATTTTCGACGTCGGTGAAAAATATTATTTCTACCACCCACACCCTGCCGATATTATGCCACCTGATTGATTTTGTAAGCTGTTATTTTTTTAACGAACAAAAATATATTACCTATTGTAATTTTTTAATTATTTTTATGCAAATTTTTATATAGGTATTTAAACGTATGGAGGAAAAGTTCGATGATTGCTGAATAATCCCGTCTTAAGGAGGATAAATTCGATTTTGACGGATATATCTCGATGCCGGAGTTGGTAACGGCTTACCGCCGGTAGGTACCCCCAAGGTCATAGGTTCAAGTCTCACCTGAGACGATTTTTCCCTCCATATATATATTAACGTATATATTATTATTAAAATAGTTTGTATTCAACTACCTCGGTGCGCGGTAGCAGTGTGTACGACTGCTACGCAAGAGATCGTTGGTTCACGAGAGACCACTTCATGTGATTGTTCCGAGTCTGAGTGGATGTAGGTACTTTGTGTCTATGAATTTATGTTTGTAAATTAACAACGACATTCGAGTAGGACTTGCACTCTACATCGGAAATTAGCTACTCATAGTCAAATCCCAATAACGTCTTATAGTCGAATTCCATTTGTGATTACGACAATCATAGATTTTATCAAGATTGAATGTCTTCACGAGCCCCTAACTCTCGTTCGTAAACATATGTACTAAGTATTATTAAAAACCATTAAATCGGTCAATTTTTAACCATTAGATTATGAAATAAAAATAAGTATAAATCCACAGTGATCACATAATATATAAAGTTCCTTAACTAAGTTCATTTCACGGAACTATGAACGGAGTATAAATTTTTCATACACTTGACGTCAGAATTAAGTGGTTCCGTAGTTTTTGATGAGGGTATGCAAGTTGCTGGAGTTACTAATTTATTAAACGCCATCATTTTGAAGGAATGAGATTACATGTTTATAAAACTTGACGGTTTATATGATCGGTTTTATAAAATAATAAACATAGGTGATCAAAATATTATTATGGCACGTTTTTCTACATAATAACATAAACAGTATTAGAGGGAAATGAAATTAAGAGTTCCGTCGAGGCTTATCATAATTATGTGGATGAATGAACGAAGTCGCGTACTACTATGTAATAAGTATGAACTGCGAATGTGTCTCATTATTTGTTACCTTTCAAGACTAAACGGCTCAACGGATCCAAGGAGGGAAGAAATTTGACAAGAAGAGAAGGGCGTAGGATACAATATCCACGCACGTGTACGTGTAAATTTTACACATTATTCAGTTACATTACAGTGTTTCTAGCTATAAAACATCGAAAAGCCTTTAAAACAAGCATTATTCTAAAAACTAGTTATATCTAATTAAGTATCTGCCCAGAGTAGCCAGCTGCGTGCTCCCATTAAACAAGTGTCATAACTATCTAACAGTAACCATTTTACTTAATAAGGGTGAAAAATGCTTGCTATCGAAATAAAATACTCGCAAGAAGTTCGTGGTAGAATTCTACCATACAAAAAAGAAATTTATCTTTTTAAATTATGATTGAAAAATAAATGTATTTCTTATATTGAAGTTGAGGGTATAATTTCGAACGGTAGTTACCTGTCAAAGCGAAATATTACATATTTACATTTGAAATATTAGATTTAATGAAATTGCAATTTTCAAAACAAAATAACTAAATTGAATTTAAGCAAATTTTATTTTTAGACCAAATTTGCCTGTGCACTGCGTACAATTCGACGTATATGTCAAGTGTAGAGAGAAAGACAGAGAGAGGTTCCTTACTATAAGGACCAAGCGGTTTTTAGGGTTCCGTAGCTAGAATGGAAATAACGTAACCCATATAGTTTCGTCATGTCCATCTGTCTATCTGTCTGTCAGTACGTCCGTATGTCACAGGCATTTTACTCAAAGACTACACGATGATTTTTTTATTGTATTGATGTACAGTGATGTTCCCCATTGTAATTACAATCTAGTCTTCAGAAACTAATAAGTAATTTGAGTTTAACGTAAACAACCAAAAATATTATTTTAAGTGAGTTAGTGTAATGACCATAATATAGTGTAATAGTGTAGTGAAAAGAAACGATAAGAATAGTGTTAATGTTATGAGTCCATTAACACTATTCTTATCGAGGAGCTGAATAGCCTCAATATGATATCGGTGTTCATGAGCTTCGGCTATTTTTTATAGTGTTGGTGACGAGGTCCAATTTAAAGTCTCGATGGAGATCGTCCTTTCTAATATACCATGGCGCGGTTACGATGCCTCTAAGTATTTTATTTTGGAAGCTTTGAATCATCTGCGAGTTGCTCTGTTTAGTACATCCCCACAACTAGATACTATAGGTCCTTACTGGCATAAAAAAATTGTTTGTACAAAAGTATTATGTTGTATACTGATAAGGCTGAGTGATTTTCCAGTAACCAGTACATCTTTTTGTAACAAAGTTCAAATTCATCCCGTTTCTTTTTGACATGATACTTCCAGCAGAACCTTACGTCTAGTGTCATGCCCAAATATTGGGCAGGTTATTTATAACTTCCGGGTGATAATTTGTCTTTTTGTTGGTAAAATTTAGATTCATTGAGCTTTATCTACCATTTATTCGTCCATTTTGTGATGGTACTTGCCAACCGTGGGGTAACTTGGTCGTTTTTCCCACCAATTTGCCCGCACTGGGGCGGGATATTTGAGGCTGTTGTAAAATCAGCTAAGATACATTTGTGACGCGTTACCGGCGATGCTGTGCTTACTTTTGAGGAGCTCGCAACTGTGTTTTGCAAGATTGAAGCCGTTCTAAATTCTAGACCTTTGTGTCCGATCTCTTCAGACTCTAATGATTTGGAGGTCCTTATTCCGGGCCATTTTTTGATTGGACAGCCACTTGTCGCCATGCATGAGTGCCCTTATGTTGATGTGGGACCTAATCATCTCTCGCGGTTCAAGTTGGTTTGGCAACTCACTGGAACTTACTATTTGTACTACTTAGTATTTGCACATTCTCCAGCAAAGCGCCAAGTGGACTGACA
This sequence comes from Herminia tarsipennalis, assembly GCA_945859575.2. NCBI lineage: Eukaryota > Metazoa > Arthropoda > Insecta > Lepidoptera > Erebidae > Herminia > Herminia tarsipennalis. Next base: position 20,501,033 of record OX243834.2, on the reverse strand, counting down.
AAATCGATCCACCCAAGATTGGAGACCTCGTTCTGGTTAAGGATTATAATCTTCCACGTTGCGTAAGTGCTCGCCGAAGTGCTTCGCTGGGCGGTGGCTGTTCGGGCAGGGAGTTTGGTGCCCCTGCCCGACCAGCCACCGCCCGGGCATTGCCCGGGTGGACCTTTATTTCCCCCATACAAAACTAAAAACATTTTAATGGAGGAGGAGGAGCCCAAGACTCGTGGAAATATGTTTTTCCATGAGCTTTGGGCTCCTCCTGCCTGCTGAAAGAGAGGTAGAGAACGCAGCAAGGAGTGGGCAGTTTGCCCCGAGAAGTGGCGGAGTCCGGCCTTTTGCGCTCGAGCCGGTTCGGCTCCGATTCATCGCTAAGCTCGGTTAGAGATATGGACCTGTTGGGGGGTCCAGAGACGTTGTCAGCTGAGCACCCCCACGATCAACAACAAAAGCGCGGTGCATCTCCCGGAAGTGATGGGAACTTTCCTGAGGTTGACCTCAATCCCCAGGAAGGTTCATTCTTCCCAAAGAGGGGTTTGTGGCAAGGCTCACTCGCCTTGAGATGCAGTGACGGCACCGGTTGTTCCAACGTCCGGCGTGTTTTCTGAAGGCGAAATAGTTGCAGAGGAGCAGGTCCAGTAGCTGTTCGGTGAGCTTTGCCCGTTGAAAGGAGTTAGCTCCCTGAAGACCGTGGAGGAGCTCATGGAATCGGCGGCCACCTTTGTGAAGGTCATAACGAACGTGGCTCAGAAGATCAAGAATCTTAAGGGCACCTTCGCCATGGGACTGAAGGCGTCCGCCTGTGTGTGGGTGCTGGGGGTGTATGGTTAGGCATTTTTTACGGCCATAAAAATGGGGGCGTATTCTCAATTTGGTAACTGGTACTGACGGAGTCCTCCGGTTTGCTGAGGTATTGGTGGACGATTCGGTACTGAAGAGAGCGGTTACAACTCTATCGCGACTGCCAGTTGATTAGCAGACCGGTAGACCGAACCAACAATACAAGAATATTTATATTATTTAGAAACACAACGTTTATTCATGTTTCGTTACAATCCGTTCTCTTTTTGCCAAATACTACTAAACTAACATGTAGTACAATATAACAAATACCCACTTTACAATATTACACCACTATAAGTAAAACCATTCTATTTCATTCCGGCCAATATTTCTATTCTTTCTAAAAGCCTTTTGGCACGGAAAAGGCTATCCGACATTAAAAAGAGATCACATTTTAAAACCATTTTTCACGTCCGGGTGTATTCAGGTTGTTCTTTCAAATGTTCGGTTTGAAAACGGCTGAAAATAGACCTACATTAGAATGGTTCGGCGAATTGGAAAAGTAAAGACAATGACAAAATACACGATACGTCCTATTTTTGGTGCTAGTGATATGGGATTGGAATGGAATTCGTCTGGATATTTATAGTCGATTGACATTGCTTGGATTCAATTTGGTTGTGTGAATAATAGGTAAAGGTTTTAAGCGAATAAAGTAACGTAAGAGTAAGCTGTTTTGACAGATTGTCCTTGAAATTATAAAATGTTTATTACAAAGCAACAATTAAGCTTTTAATTATCAACAAAAATAAGAACTTTTGGTCTCTATTATGAATTTTACTGATGAAGAAAAACGCGCACTCTTGGGATAGCAGTCAACCTAGAGTGCACACAAAGTACCAGTTAGAGAGCATGTGATATTCCAAGAGTACGCATGACATCTTATTGCCACATTGCCACAAATAATAAATAAAATAGCATTCCGTTTAACTTTGCCAACGCGTCCAGTCTTCTGTGACACTCTTGCGTCAAGGAGGTTGCCAAATTTGGATTCTTAGGTTGTTGAACTTGTTTTTTGTAACTTTAAACTGGGTACCGCCAAATCAGTCTTTTGTGCTAGGTCCAGCTATATCGCAGCTTTGTGGGTTTTTAGCATTATTTTCTGCATGCAACAATAAACAACTGCTAACTAAAAACATAGTAAAAATTAATTATAATAAATCAATTAAAAGAATGCGCATCGCACACTCTTTCTATTTACTCGTACGACTCAGTAAATAAAAGACGGATTCCGCTTCTTTATTTAAGTGCTAGTACTCACTGCGCACTCTTATTAGTAGCATACCTTTGATGAAGTAATAGAACACGCAACGCCAGCTAGTATGCTTTTGTGCAAAGCTAAATTGCTATTAGGTAATTTTATTGACATAAACATAGATAGGTACAATCATTTTCACTTGAAAATCACGTTGTCATTCATTTCTAATGGCAAAGGCATATAACACTTTTAATCGCCATTCGCCGATATTCCATGGAAATGGCGGGCATTCCAAAACAGCTGCTTTTTAAAATTTATTTTCTTCCTATTTCGACCCTGTCACAACGACCGTGGCGTTGAACAACGCGACGTCGACGGGAAACTGTTCGTACTCTGGGAGCAATTTCTATTTAATTCCTGTTTGAGTTCGAACTTCTAACTTGGTAATGAAAGCTAAACTTTTGCCTCAAATCACTAGTCTAGGTCCGAGTTGAGCAATTTATCACTACGTACTTGAGTTTAACTAGAGGAATATTTAACTGTAATCACTAGGTATTTTAAACGTCTGGACTGAACTGTGTTGATATGCTCGTAACAGGAACTTACATACTGTAATAGGTATCTATTACAGATACCTATTACGGTATGTAAGTTCCTGTTACGAGCATATCAACACAGTTCAGTAAATTTACTGTAAATTCGATAAATTTACTGAGTCACTAGGAACTATGCATTATAAAAACGAATTTTGAATTCGACTGCCTCTGTGGAGTGGTGTATATGAGTATATCCGAGTGCTACGCAAGAGGTCGTGGGTTCGATACCCACCCAGGATAACTTTTTGTGATGAGCATGATGGTTTATTCTGTATCTTTTTTTTTTTTATCTGGGTGTTATTTATCTATAATATGTATTTATTTAGAAATATATAAGTATGATTACGGGTTGTCTGGTTTCCATAGTAAAAGCTCTGCTTAGTTTGGGATCAGATAGCGTTGTGTGAGTTGTCCTAAGATTTTATTATTATTTTAGTAATTGTAATTAGAGGTTCCGAATTAATATTTATAATATCTAGCAAGTCTTTGGTAAAGTAATAAAATGGGTATATTTCATTCAAAACGAGTAGTAGGTAGGTATGAATTAAATAAAGTTCAAAAACGTACTACTTTGGTTTTAATTAATAAATACATTTATATTAATTGTAACTCATCGTCTACCTGTATTGAGTCCTGTATACCTGTATCGAGGCTGCCTTGCAAGTTCGCGTCCACAACTAACAAAATATGAATAAAAGTTTTACAAAATCGCAAGTGCATGTCGGGTTTCGTAGTCCCCCCGCCCATCCCTATAATGTGGCTTAAGAAGTGGGTTTTCTGTTGGTTTTGTTTCATTATATTTACAACGTTATACCTATTTAATAATAATTTTCAATGGAATTTGTACGAAAATTTTGTTAAATCTCATTTGATCAACTGTTACTCGTAAACTTGTAAAGCCCACTTAGCTGTGAAAATCCCTAAACGTTTTAAAAAGACCTATCTAATGATACTCTAAACGATGGTGTTGGTGAGAAAAAAATCACATCCCCACTTTACATAGGTATAGATAATAAAAAAATTCAATATTTTATTCTTTCACTTTGACGGCGTAAGTAATGTGTCCATGTTAAAATTACAGCCTTCTAGCACTAACAGTCTCTGAGCTAAGCTGCGGACGGACGGACAGACATGGCAAAACTATAAGAGTTCCTTTTTGCCATTTTGGCTACGTAACCCTAAAGTGTAAACTAGAAACTAATACACACAATTTAATTTCAGACAAAGTTTAAAAATAATAACATGATTATGAAATCAAAATATTTTTTCTCTACTATTGTAACACCAGTGTGTCCCTTCAATAAGCGCTGCATTTCATTTCAATCCGCATCAAAAATCTCGCATATTTTTCCGTATTCATGCAGCTCTATAGGACAGTCGTGTTTCATCTGGCCCACAAAATGGCGCCGATCTCACCGTGTGCCACAAATACGAACAATAGATGCATTAGCACTACAGTTTTTCTATTTTCGCCGAAAATAATGGATATTTTGATTGGTTCGTCTGTATAATTACTATTGTATCGAACGTTAACTACAATAGTTGTCAAATGTGAAATAATAGTAATAATAGTAATATTATAAATGTGAAAGTAACTGTGTCTGTCGGTCTGTTACGCTTTCACGCTCAAACAGCTTAACCGGTTTAGATGAAATTTGGTATGGAGATAGTTTGATTCTCGGGAAAGGACATAGGATAGTTTTTATCGCGATAACCGACATCCACGTAGGCGAATGCTAGTTTTAAATATCTCAGAAAGTCGTATCGTTTTATTCGAACATTTTATTTGCTACAGTATTTGGGTAAAATATCATATACCTACAAACGTAACGTGTAACTTTTTGTACTGTTTTCGTACTTACAAACATTTCAAAATGACAATCCAATAATTATCTAAAATAAATATTTATCTCAATCATGACTTTCCATTTTGGATTCTGTCAAAAGCCAACATCTCTTCCCAGAGAGAAAGAGACACGACGCGGCGGCCATAGTTGTGGTTACTATGGGCACTTAACCTAAAGTTACTTCTTTGGATATGTTATAAACTTTCTAGTTGTCCCGCGCAACTTCGTATGCGTGAATTTTCCCGTTTCTGCAATATTTTTTATTGCTCCGTAGCGTGATGTTAGCCTTCCTCGATAAATAGGCTATCCAACAGTGAAAGAATTTTTCAATTTGGATCAGTAGTGCCTAAGATTACCGCGTTCAAACAAACAAATAAACTCTTAAGCTTTATAATACTAGTATAGGTACACTGTCGCGTTCTCGCTAGCGATATTTTGTAAATTATAGTAGAGGTAAATAAGGTATTTGTTTGTAAGCAAAGCATTGTTAAGGTGTAACGTCTTGACGTGAATGAATGCCGATGGGTAAGCACTTGAATGTAATGGCTTTGTCAGGCGCAGAAATGAGAGAAGAATGCTGAATTTAATTCGATTATGGACTAAATAAAGGACCTAATGGACGAACAGACAGTTTTGATAATGGACATTATGAAAGAGTTATATTGTGAAGACATTCCAAAGATGTTTAACTCAAACTCAAAGGATAAAATCCTGAATAACTGCACTCTCTAGACAAATTTCGCTGCTAGTATTCTAGGAATTAAGAAATCTTGTTTTAAGCTAAGGTCGGCTCTACACTCACACTATACATATAGTTGTGGTGGCAATTTAATTTTGAGCTGTGTGTGAATAGAACAATCGACATGAGAACATATTTCTGATAAGATGAATTTTTGAAAATTCCTCCTCCAAGAGGGTGGAAAGCGGTGATAAAGTTTGTATCGGTTTGTACGGGAAAATGTTTTGCTATACCTGATTAACTTCAAAACTTCAAAAGAGTAAGTACATCACGTATACAAAAAACAGACGTAAAAAAGTCAAGACCTTAGAATAAACAATATCTAGATCATAGACTTAGGATATACTGACGTATAAACGTACATAGTGTGCAAGCAAGAGGATACTTCTTTATGACAGTGCTACAAGTAAGAGAGAGCATTGTGACCCATTTTGAAAGACAGGTCTTCCCAAGTCGTCTTGCTTTTAATAAACTCAAACCATATTCGTCAGGGATTGTGTGAATCATTCTTTCACAGGTGAGTTGTCATTGGCTTAGCAGATCTTATTTATGTTTATTTCGAAGGTATATGAAAATCTTCATAGTAAATACGAAATTCATATAATACAAACTTAAACTGTACCTTAATAGGGATATTATAGTAATTCATTCGTTAGAAGTAGTGCTTTTAGGAAAATATTATTTTGTTATGCTTACAGGCTTGACTAAATTTGATCATTTTATCGATAAAATAAATTCTAGTATATGATAGGACATATTGAGATTTATTTCTTTTTTAATTGTTGGCCTAGGATATCAATACCTTTATGCATCAGTTACATTTTGTTTTGTTGTACCTAGAGATTTTCAGTAGATTCTACTGTTAGATAAAAATGGATAAGAATAAAAGTCCGACCAAACTGGGCACCAAAAAATCTTCCTCAATATGTATCTGGCATTTTGAAGATAAATATATACGAAAAAGAAATATGAATACAATTTTGTTGAAAGGAGCTATTTTTACTCTGTAGTAGTACCATTTTTTTCTAAAATGGTCTTTTTAGGGTTCCGTAGCCAAAATGGCAAAAAACGGAACCTTTATAGTTTCGTCATGTCCGCCTGTGTATCTGTCTGTCCATCCATATGTCACAGGCATTTTACTCAGAGACTACTCAATGAATAATGATAAAATTCAGTAGAACTATGCTAATATAAAATTTTATTTACTTAAACTAAAATAGGTACCCTAATCAAAGCAAAATATAATTATTTGACAATAATTTATTTCTCTTTTTCTTTTTATTAATATTTAGGATTTTTATAGAGTACCATCTTAAACATGTATAAAATTTATTTATACCACTCTCTAGAAAGAGACAACGCTACTTTGTGGACAATACCTATCAAAGGCCGCACAATTTATTTCTCTCTTTCACGCTTTGTAGTCAATATTTATTTTTTATTTGAAAGGAATGGCGCAGTCCTGGTCTATAAGTCTATGGGCTAAAACAGCTGATGGCGGCTTTTCTTTTTTTTGCTTTAATTTTAGATGCTGGATTAGGAATTTATTTTTCTTTTTTCTAAAAGACGACTCCTGCAGTAGGGTACGAACCCTGTGTCGCGAGGGACAAACACACAAGTCACGGACGCAAAGTACACCCAGACTCGAAATAACAATTTGTGGATCACGCAAAGTGGTGTCCTGTGTGGGAATCGAACTCACGACCTCTTGAGTAGCAGTCGGACACACTCCCACCGCGCCACAGAGGCAGTCAATATTCTAAAAACTAAATAATTAAAATTGGGAACCAATTACCAAATTTTGAAATTTAATATGATATACCTACTTCCACCCATGAGCATACAAAGCTCTGGCTAGCTTAATATGTGGTAGAGCCGTGTTTAGAGGAAATATTTTTTCCTTACGATTTTTTAAAATTCATGGTATTTCAGGGACGTAGTCGCGAGAAAAGCTAATCTATATGTCGAAGAGTCATTAAATTGTTCAATGATTTTCGTTGACCTAGTATCTGTTTTGATTTAAAAAAAAGTATATAGACTCATTTAAACATCGCGACCGCAAGATGGCGTGACTATAGTTTGACGTTTGCATTTGAAGTGCCGGTAGTGGGGAAGTGAGTCTAATACGGCAGTCTGAATCGAGCGGTCGAAGTGACAACACGTCTACCGATAGACTTGTCACTATTTTATAGTCGTGTGTGCAATATGTGTTGTGTGGTTATAGGGTCAGTGATGCAGTGACATTTGTGTAATCGAAATGATTAGAACTGTTGGCGGACTTTACCTTGCTCTAGGTTTCCGCATTCGTATGATCGATTACCATTTACTATAATGTTAATTTTGAATATTGAGCCGCTAATAGCTCATACGGCCACGCTGGCGCTTCGACATATACTTATACAATCACTTGTCCTGACCGACTGATTGTTTTATCAATGCAGAGCCTAGGGCAACACTTAAATGTTGGCAGTTGATGCTTTTTATGTACTAGGCACCCACTAAAAAGGATTTTTTAAAATTCTTCCTCTAAATTTCAAGTTTGTATAAAACTCCGCCAGTTTTGAAGTTAGATCGATGAAATTTCGTATTTTTATTTATTAGTTTTTCAGCATTTTTGGTAAATCAACTCATAAGGGACTGTAATAGGGACAAATTTGTATAGAACTCCGTCAGTTATGAAGTTAGATCAGCGTTTTGTTCGAAAGTGATAAATCAACTCTTCAGGGGGTAAGATCAACTACGCGGGCGAGGCCGCGGGCGATAGCTATATATATATACAGGGTGTAACAGAAAGGTGTGGTCATATTTCACCAATGAACAGTGTTAGGTATAAGTATAACATCTGCGGGGGTACCAATTCTGATTTTATTAGTATGACTGAGATAAAGAATTTTCTTTCATATCGAGTGCATAACATCGACATACTGAAAATACGACTTTACCGATAGGTACCCAACACTAACAGATAATCAGCTGTTTCCAATGAACTGCAATGAACTTCAGGTTTGACCTTAAATCACCACCCACTTTCATTTTGTTTCACTCTTTTGTTCCTGCAAAGATGAAACAAGTGATGATGTGTGAGTGAGACAAGCTAGTCTCGTTCTATCATTTTAACTCTCATTCGTCCTTTGGTATCTTGTTTCACTCTTCCGTAGCTTGCCTCTCGTTCTTTATTATTGTTTAAGGACGAAGAGTAAAATAAATGCAGTTTTCATTAATAAAAATCATTCATCTCTGTCACACAATAATCTATCTGGTCGACTACATTTGTGTGAGTGTGTGTATACCTACACACTCACACAAATGTAGACACACACAGAAACACTATACGTAGGTAACCCGAAAACCAATGTTCGGAGTACCAAGGTAACAGACATTGTGAGGAGTACTTGGGAACAACAGGTATGACGCCTGACGCCCATCTCTTGCTTTAAATAGGGTACTTTAAATTACCTACGTAATAAAATATGATACCTATGTCATTTAAATATTTTCATTGATTTTGTTGACAAGGTAATGAGTTCAGGCAGCATTAAAACGTACATTATTTGTAACTTGAACATCACCGCTCACACCATAATTTCGAACTTTTTTCCCAAATTCCCCGTCTTCCAGGGTATGGTAGGTAGGTATTACATCACAAATGAACGAAGGTACCTACTGACCCTAGTCGGCGACGACACACTGTTTACATTATACACGAATTTGTTATTCTTATAGTAACTTGTCGGTGTACCTCAAAGTTGAACCTACTTCTATTATGATATAATGTTTGCGTAAGTTAAGCAACATTACCACAGTTGGTGCATAGATGGGTGACCGATTTCTAAAATGTTATACTCACATGAATCATCGTTTTGGTCTTTTTTTATTATCAGAGAACATTTTTTAAATCTATTTACATTAAATCGTTAAAAGAATTACATAATTTCACAAAATCCAACAATTTATTTCATTGTAGGATTAAAATCATTGAGGTATTAATGTAGTTTTTTAATAGTTTAAATAATACCACAAACAATAAAACAATCTACATCGATATTCATTATTTTGTGTTGAAAAGTAATTAACAAACACACAGACATTCAGGTGAACAGTTGATTTGCAACACATAATAAATCGTAAACTCACGGCTCAACTTCGAACACTCATGGCGAAGTCCCGCGTTATTTGTTCCACGCCTTTTACAACTTATTGCATTAAACACGTAAAGATTTTTTCAACAACTTCAAATGCATGGAAATTAGCATTCCACTAATTATTCAAAACAAATATCAGTGCCTCAATGACCGATTATTGGTTTTATTACCTAGTTAGTTAGACAGAGACACCAACATTTCAAGCCGCGTCATAAACAAAACGTGTGCAATAAATAATTCGGTATTTGACCGGAAGCTCGGCAGAAATATTCGGGAGTCATTGTAATTTCAAAATGAGTTTTTAATACTCTTTTGTTGTTATTATGATTCATAAAATAATTTGATATTGCCATTAATTAAATTAAAACTTCTAAGATAATTTACAAACATTTTCTTGTAATTTTAGAAGTTTTAAGTTTTTAGGCACTTTTATTTCTTTGCTTCATTCACGGTGTTGCTTATTTATTCCGTCACTGTCCGTCAGTGCTTTCGACGCGGAGCTCGAAGCGGTTCGATCTATTTCGTTCTTTGGTTTTTGTTTGTTTTTCTTTGTGGAAGTGATGTGAAATTGATAAAGAAATGTTGTTTTAAGTTAGTAACAGTGAATAATTACGAAATTGTGTATCAATTGCGTATGACGCGATGGTAATCTACGCGATGTAGGTTAGGTATCAAGTAAGTTGATAGAGACAGTCTGCTCGGTCCTGGACAAACGTACCTTAAGGGATCCAACGGTGGCGCGTAATGTGTGACCCGTAGCCCGTAGGTACTTATCACTTTCGGTGAACGCAACAATTATTTATTAGTGACCGATAGGTAGGTACCGATTTAGTTATGTAGTGGTGTCAGGAATGCGGGGAAGCGTCACCGAGTTTCGCGCCTATTTTCATTATGTAGGTATTATCAATTCGAACAAACAAGTGCGCGTTGAAGTTAGTGCTAAATTGATTTGTTGTGATTTGTGATACTGTGTATTCGTAACTTGAAGTATGTAAATACCTAAATCTTATTCTTATTGAAGTTTCAAAAACGGTAGGGAAGTACCTAACTTCCCCGAACCGTAAAAACATTAATATCAAAAATGTAGGGATGTAAAAGCCGAACGTAGGTAGTACGTTATTTTGTACCGTGAAGTGTATTCAAATGATCGTCCACGAGATGTGATAACAAAGTAGGTACCAACAACAGTGAGATGGTGATTAACATCGTTCAATGTGGTCGTCGTGAAAGCCGGTGGTGACGGAAAGCGTTCAGAGGTTAGTAGTTAGTTGGTATTAATTTGTTTGCCTGTGTTTCTTTGGTTTACGGACGCGCGGACGTCCGTATGTTCGACGCGTGACGGGTACCAGGCGCGCAGTGATACTTAGGAGATCATTGTGCAGGGTCATCCAACATAATTGAACTCTCTACTACTACTATACTACGATGAAAATCTTGAATGATTGGTTAATGATGTAGCATTATTCGTGTCGATATTTTGCATAATAATTTATCGACTGATTAAAAATGACGTAAAATTTTAAGGTTCTTATATTTTGATAAGATTAGGTACACAGGTCATTTATCATGTGTATGTGACGACCCTTAAATATGACCACACCTTTCTGTTACACCCTGTATATATATATATATATATATATAACATACTAGCTATAATTTTGAATTTAATGTATATATGTATATATATATATATATATATATATATATATATATATATATATATATATATATATATATATATATACATTAAATTCAAAATTCTTTATTTACTTAGAACTCGAAAGCAACGCCTTTATTAAGGCATGATTCTACATGTACCTACTGTGTGTGTACCAAGTTCGCAAATCAATAGGTAAAGCCAAAACACTCGCGGTCACTCCTTTTATATTGCCAATTTTTATCAATTGAATGAAACAAATTAATCGAATAAATAAAAATCAGAACGTTATATAAAAATCCAACGAGCTTAATAGGTACAAGGAAGTAGAAACATCCGTTTACAGCAATGGCAAAACCTATATGTATTTTAATATTGGCCGAAGTAGAGGTAACATGTTGACAACACAAAACAAAAATAAATGTTTGCTTCTTACTTGGTTGATTTTTTTAACATTTTGGTCGAATAATTTGAATCGATGGCATTTCCCGTACAAATTAGATGACTAAAATCCCATTGTAGTTATATATAAACAACAGGTATAAATTATGAAATTATATATATACTACGGGTCTTAATAGCGTGAATAATTTAAGGTAAAATATAAGACCCGTAGTATATATAATTTCATAATGTGTACAAATCGCGAAAGTTTATCAACATTTATAACAGGTATAAATTCGATTCCCTAGTACCCTACACCTTCAAATCTTTTATCAGGTTTTGAATACTGTTTATTTAATGTGGACATAAATATTTCAGAGAGCTGTCGTTATACATTTTCAAACACATTATTACGAACTCCGAATTTTATATCTTCGTAAAACCACCGAAACCGCTAATGAGGAATAAACTCAACGTTTCAACAGAAATAAATCTTCGCAAACTTTGCAAATGGGATCGACAATTCCTATGTAAAAATGTACGAATCAATCAAACGAGACAGCCAACTGGGACTCGTGGATATTTACATGCCGGCGGATATCGCCTCCTTTCTATCGTTCTGATTATATTTTATGTAACCGTGATTCTAATACAAACATAAAATAAAATCAACGTAATATGAGAGATTTGTAATACAATAAATTCGAGTACATACATAAGTCATATCAAATTGTACAGTTGTGTCAGCAGAAGTATAGGGTGGAGCAAAAGTAATGTCATAGTTTAAATTAGCTACCATTTTGTTAGAAATGAAAATAACTGAGTTATTTTTTCATGAATGTTTATTTGAAAATGGAAAATACATGAAAATAAGTCGAAAAAATGAAATCGCGTTAATCACTACCTCCTGAATTGATCACAATTGTACTCGTTTCGGCATTTCGAATTGTTGCTCGCTAATCTCTATTTCTTCAGGTTAGGTTTCAAAGTTTCCTGAAAGGTCTGTAGTAAAGGCGAGATTTTATCTTCAAAGGAAGAAGTCAGGCGCTTCTCCTGGATGGCCAGCAAATGTCCAAAACGGAAGATCATTCGCCACGAGAATGAGTATCTCAAAATCTTCATCATTTCCTGAGCTATGTGAGGGGTTGCTCCGCTCTATTGACTTTATTGTATACAATTTTACATATTCAAATAAATATTTCTTTAAACTTCGAAGAACGTTCATGAGTATAGATAATAATATATGTTATTAAATTGATTTAAATGTCCCAGTTTTCATTAGTTTCGATACAAGGCTTAGATATTCATGTGTATAATATAAAGCACCGCTGACTCTATTAGCCTAAGCTTGCCAATTGGATGACAATCGGACACTGCAAGAGATAGTTCCTGCTCTAAACTGACGGCCTAATACGTTTCGTGTTTCATAGTATCTTGGAAGATCGTGAAGTACGTTTCTAACTTCGCTTACTACACGATTGCAAAATGTATATTATTTTTAGGACTTTTCTCCCAAAGACATGATTGATATCGCGGTCAGCAAGCCTTGACGAACCATCTAAGGCACTAACTAAAATGTATGCAATGTTTTAGAGCAAAACTGCCTTCAAATTTTAAACGACATCGATTTTAGGGATATATTTCCATCCAACCATCAATGTTATTGAACAAAAGTAAGTAAAGATTTTGGCATACTTTTTGTAATTACACCGAACCAGTTTCCAAAGGAATCCTTTTAAAAGAAACATAACATGAAGGCAATCTTTTAAAGAGCTCGTAAAATAATGATTACTCTTATATCCCTGATACCTTCTTACGGAAAGTACAGAGTAGGCGTACCATATTTGCCGTACGTTTTCTGGTATTTTAGTACACGCAACCTAATGATTAGAAGTGAGTGTGGAAGTCTTAGCGAAAAGCTTATGTTCAGCAGTATGCTTATTTCGTAAGTTGGGAACTTTAATTTCAATCACAATTTCGAATTATTGGTATAAAGGACAATTATGTTTTTTGCAGTGTTGAATGTATTTATATAAGTTCCACTTTAGCTCCTAACACTCATCCGATTACAATGAACAAGGTGTCAATCGATTCGTTACTATGGTCCAGGCTATTTTTTTGCGGTTTAAAAGTCACATGACGTATGACGAGTTCAAATGTACCGTATTTTTTATTTCAAATAAAAGAGCTTCATGAGCACATTTAAAAACATAGGTAAAATTATTAGGTCTTTGTTTTAAATTTTGTAGGTATAATTTACTAGAGGCTCGGCCTCGGCTTCGTACGGAGTCTCCTCCACAACTTATACACATAATATAGGTATATCATACATAAAAAACATCCAAAAGAAATGATCTGAATGATAGTGAAAACACTGAAAACCTCATCAAAGATTAGAAGATCAAAGCGTTTCTATACAGGGACAGACAGTGGGAAGCGACATTGTTTTTGTAATTTGGTTTGTAAATGTATCTACTTACAGTATATTTAAAGGTATGTAGATAGTAGATAATAATATAATAATGGTTTATTATATTATTATCTACTATCTACATACCTTACCTACATTCTAACCACCGCCGAGCGCCACCGAAATGATTTTGACACGCTATAGTTATTATTTTCACATTTGTGTGACGGGCTAGCCATTTAATCTTAATATGTTAGGAGTTCATGAAGAAATCACCACGATTCTAAAAATAAACTATTACTTTACCAAATTTGCTAGCTACGATAATAAAATCCACAGACATCCTAACAACTTCTACTAATACGGAGAGACATAGTCTTTTTTGTACCAAGGCTCCTTGATTAAAGAATTACAAAAAACCGGGCAAGAGCATGACGGACCATACTCAGTGTAGGGTTCTGAGGCCTTTGCCTTATAAAAAATTAAATTTGAATAATTTCACCAGTAGAAGAGCGTATGTTCATGGCACTTACTAGGCCCTTTTGTCGAAAAATTCAGTTTTTCGGAAATAACTCAATGACGGTATATCCGATCATATCCGTGATAATTTTGGCTTAAAGTATTTGTGAAGCGCTATTTTTTTGAGTATTTTTGGTCACACGGTTCAATAGATAAGGGGACACACAATTTATGCAACTTTTGGAGCGTTTATTTCCAAAAATATTGACTCAGTGAAAAAACTTTTCTAGAAACCTTAAAATTATTAAAAAATATATATTACGGGTCTTAATCGCGTGAATAATTTAAGGTAAAATACCTTGTTTATTGCCCGACGTTTCGACCGTATTGCAACGGCCGTGGTCACGGGAAGACTAGTTGAGCTCAGCGTCGCCTCCGTGAAGCGCGGGTTTCGGAAACTACCCTCGCTTGATTTTTATCACTCACTATTACGGAACCGTCGGTACTTCGACACACAACACTAAGGAGATCTGCACACTGGCGTGTAATGTTTGTTCGGCGGTGTATACACTTGCTGATCACGGGATTCCACGATGTTGACAAACGGTATCCGTCTTCTCGGTTGAAATTGACATGTTTTTTGATTTCATCCGCTTCCCTCGCCATCCTGGAGTAATAGTGACGGTCAGTGGAGAGGACCTGTGGTTTGTGTAGTTCAATCCAGTGATTGGTTCCCGCATCCAGCAAGTGTTCCGCTATTGCTGACTTGTTTGTCTGTCGGTTTTTCACAGCCGCGATATGTTCAATTCAATTCAATTCAATTCAATTCAATTCTTTATTGTGGATCATAGGTTTTACATAAGATGGTACATTAATGTTACAGTTCAGCTATGTCCTACCAATATGGCTTACAATATAAAAGGATAATGTGTACGCTACTATAATTAATATTATTTTACCATGCATTTATTTTATCATCAATAGTAATATGGAAACAGAATTTATAAGTATTTATTTCAAGATTATGTCAGTTAGGTATGCTTAAGATTAACGTAATTATAAAAATGAAAGATGTCAATTGTTTTTGACTAATGTCAATATTGTTCTAATTTAAAATTAATAATGTTTTAACTTAAGCGTTTTATCCTCAAAAAATTCTGTTACAGAGTAATAACACTTAGATGTCAGTAGTTTAAACAGTTCACTTTTAAAAATCCTAATATCTGAAGAGTTTCTTATATGTTGTGGAATGTTATTAAATACACGTGGCGCTAAACAGAAGACACTCTTATGCATTAACTCTGTTTTACTTGGAACTATATATAATTTATCATCGCTTCTCGCCCTAGTTCGGTAATCAAACAAATTTATATTAGCCTTAACAAAAGTCGCAGTTTCGTAGATAAACATTGATGGTAATGATAGCAACTTTAATTTAATAAAGTGCGGTTTACACGAATCAGTCTGTTGTAATTTGCAAATACTCCTGATACAACGTTTCTGAGAGCGAAATGCGCGTTCACATTCAGTGGAATTACCCCAAAAAATTAGTCCATATCTGATAGTAGAGGAGACATATCCATGATAAGCGGCTAGAAGAGCTGATTGGTTCACAATTTTTCTTAATCTATATAAAGCATATGAGAATTGATTCAGTTTCTTACATATGTGTTCGATTTGTGGTTTCCAATTCATTTTATTATCAATATAGAGGCCTAGAAATTTTGTAGTATCTATTTCCTCAATGCTAGTATTTAAATAGTTAATATTTAATTGTTTATATGTCTTTACTCGTTGTTTAAAATTCATTATTTTTGTTTTGTCCAGGTTTATTTTAAGGTCATTATTGTTGAGCCAGTCAATTATTAACGCCACAGATTCATTAATGTCATGTTCTAATAATGTCAAATTTTCCCCTGTAAATAGCACTGTGCTGTCATCTGCAAATAAAGTCATTTTATATTTAGTAATTATTGGGAGGTCATTTATATATATAAGAAATAAAAGAGGTCCTAGTATGCTACCTTGAGGAATGCCAGATATTACATTAAGTATGTCAGATTTATAAGTTTCTTCGATTTTGGTGTCTACAGACACTCTTTTAATTTCTGTGAACTGCTTTCTATTACTAAGATACGATTTTATTAAATTGTATACGTTTCCTCTCACACCGTATATGTACATTTTCTCGAGCAGAATTTTATGATTTACATGATCGAAGGCTTTTGACATGTCCATATACAAGCCTACCGCTGGACGCCTTTTATCCATATTCGATATTACGTCATGTAAGAAATTATAAACTGCTACATTTATAGATTTGTTTTTCCTGAAACCGTACTGACATTTTGTGAATAAGTTCATCTTTTCAAAGTAATTATATAGACATTTAAAGATTATTCTTTCAAATATTTTTGAAAAAACCGGAATTAGTGCAATGGGTCTATAATTATTCATCTCTGTTTTTTTGTCTTTCTTATGAAGAGGTTTTATAACTGATATCTTTAACTTGTCAGGATAGATCCCTTGTTCTGTACATTTATTCATAATGTGGCATAAAGGTGGAGCAATTATCGGAGCTACGTCTTTCATAATTTGGGTAGCGATACCATCATACCCTACACTATTTGTATTTTTGAGACCATTAATAGTATTATAAATGTCATTAGGTACTGTTGGAGGCATAAATATTGAATTAGAATTAAATGTCAATTTGGAATAGTGTGATACTGGATGCTGTCGGTTTAAATTTACATTATTATGTTTGATAGTGTCAGTAAAGTGGTGGTTAAAGGCGTTTGAAATAAGTTTCGGATTTGTAATTTTTTCTTCATTAATAATCAATGCTTGTACGCCTTCGTTTGGGTGATTATATTTAACGTCATTTATCACCTTCCAGGTCGCTTTACATTTATTGGTAGCAGAGTTAATATAGCAGTTATTTTGTGATTTCTTTGTTAGGTTTATTATTTGTCTATATCGCCTGGAATATGTTTGGAATTTGGTTTTATTCTCTTTACAGGGATATTTTCTATATTTCCATAAAAGTTCGCGTTTGTGCTTGCTACAGACTCGTATTCCCGTTGACAACCATTTCGGTTTCGTATTAGTACGTATCTTAATTTTTTTCATTGGAAATGAGAGATTGTATATTAGACTAAATGTTTCCAAAAAGTTGTTGTAAGAGTCGTTTGGATTTGATGAATCATATACATTTTGAAATGAAATTTGCCTTAAGTATTTAGCGAAAATTACCCTGTTTGTTTTTGTAAATAAACGTTTTTTTGTGTACCAGTGTTTAATTAAGCATCTCTTACTTATTGGGCATGTTAGTATTTGCGCAGAGTGATCAGAGAGGGCAAGTTCTGTTATATTTCCTTCGCAACCTCTAATATTGTGGGCTATGTTGTCAATACAAGTGCTACTTGCACTACGTGTTGGTTGCTTAAATTGGAACGTAAGATCAAAACTCTGAATCAATTCTGAAAATTCATTACTAACTACCGTTTGGTCCAAAAGGTTGATGTTAAAATCTCCACAGATGATTATTTTTTTGCCATCAGCACATAATTTTGTTAGTATTTTGTGCAAAATATGAAAAAAGATTCTTATGGGACCGGTATTTTTAGCTGGCGGCCTATAAATACATACAATATACATTCGTTGATTCAACAATTCAATTCCACAACATTCAATTTGGTTTATAATAGACATTTTATTGATTTCATACAATGTTTTATACTCGTAATTATTTTTTATCAAAATGCATGAGCCACCATGTCTGCTGTTTCTCATAAAGTGGGATACAAGTTTATATCCTGGTAGAGTTAAATAGATTTCATCGTCTTTTGTCATATTGTGCTCCGTTATACATAGAACATCTGATGTGATGCCTTTCACGCTCAATTCGCTCAAAGATACATATAACATCTCAGACTTATTTATTAAACCATTAATATTTTGGTGGATAACATTTATGCAATTATTCAAGAAATAACTTATTGCTAGGACTTACGCTACAGGAATCAGTTTCAGTTTCTTTACAATTTTTATAGCAAGTACAACACTGAGAATTAACAATATGAGAGTCAGTTTGTGTGCTGCTATCGATATGTGTACCCCTGGACATCATCTCCCCCTGATATTCTTGTTTTTTATTTTTGTAGTATAAATGTAGAACTTCTTTTAACAGGGACCTAGCTATGTATGTCGTACGACTGAACTTATATGGTATCGATTTTGAGTAGTTCATATCCAAGAATGTTACATGGTTTTCACGATTGCATACAAATCTCATTAAGTAGTTCAATTTTGTTTCACGCAGATGTTTACTGTAGGGTACTTCACTAATTATAATATTTGTATTCGTAACTGTCGATATCCATGATCGCAGATTTGTCTCTAGTTCGTAGGGGTCTTTGTCATGGTAGCCACCTAATATTATTACATACTCTTGTTTACTCAGGGTTTTAACAAGTGTGTTCAAAGTATATATTATATTGCTCAGTGTACCACCGGGTTTTATAAAGGAAACTACGGAGAACTCAGCACCGAGAAGATTTTGTAGTATTTTTTGTAGTCCATATGCTTGTTCATCACCAAGAACGAATACTCTCCTTTTTGTTTGTCCCTTGTCCTGTTTTATTATATTGATATCTTGAGATGTTTGAACGCTTATGTCGTCTTGATTATTTGTTTCTGCTGAGATTTGTTTCTCATTCTGTAATATAACGTTTGCATTGTCTTTTTTCTCCGTTTTGGTGTCAATTTTTGGGTCCATATGAGTGTCTGGGGATTTATTTTCGGTTAGTGATAATTGTGAGAAGCTAATACGTTGTTTGTCGTACTTGTGAAGTTGATTTTTATTCCTTTTGCCCCTGGTTGATAGTGGTGTATTACTCTCTGTAAGTTCAATCTCCCTGTTAGTTCGAGTCAGTTTCCTATATTTTTCCAATTCCATTTTAATAGTTGTGTTTTCTGTATTTAAATTATCTATTACGTTGTGAGCTGTTTCTAGTTCTTCTTGTAATCTTTGTATTTGTAACGTAAGCTCTCCAGTAGATGTACTTTCATTCAATAACGATAAATCCTTTAAACTTCTCATTGTCATATCAAGAGAGTTGCTGAACGTTGTTGTCTCTTGTGTTGATTTTGTGCGATGTTGACGTGTAGTAACATTATTCGAGTTTTCCTGAATGTTATCCATTTTGTTATTGGAATTATTAACAAATTAAAAAACAAAAAACAAAACAAAAACTGACGGAAAATACCAAAAAATGCAAAAAAGGAATAACAAAAAGTAACAGGTTCACTCGGACTCGAACGCTCGCCAGTCGTTTCGGAGGTAGGCACCTTACACGCCACGCTACGGAGTCTGTTAAGAACCGTGGTTAAAATAGTGGCTATATTGTAGAGTACTGTTTCGCAGACTAGGTGGGTAGGTATTAAACTGGTATCGGTTCGACGCTAATGGGTCCAAAGTTCAATCCTTTGTTATTGCTTGCGGTAGTCATTAGCAATTTGAATTTTAAACTGATTTATTTTGCACTTTTTATTGTTTATACGCCAAATGCACAACAGTTCACTTAAATAGTTTACACCAATTGATGGGCAATCACTTAACGAGTGTTTTGGTACAAGTTTTGTCCCACTTGAGTCACTTTTTTATCACATTTACAATTTTATACCGTAGACAAAAGTTTAACACGTCTACCTCACGCAAGAGCGTACGGCGGTTTTTTTCCGGCGGTTCCTTAACCCTTTCCGCTATTGTTCGCTTGGTTTGTCCGATGTAGGAACTGCCACAGCTGCAATCCACTTTGTAGACGCCAGGTGTCTGTAGAGGAATTACATCCTTAGGAGTACGTAGGTGCTTAGCTACCTTGAAGTGCGGACTATATACAGTCTTAATGGAGTATTTCTGCAGTACTGTTCCAACTTTGTCCGTCACTCCTTTCACATACGGTAAAAAAGCTGGAGCCCTGTCAACCCCCGGTCGGGAGTCTCTCCTCTTCGTACGTCGTGTGCTTTCTCTGTATCCGTTTCGCTTTAGTACCTCCTGAACATGTGTGAGCTCACTTTCTAAATGTTCAGGATCACAAATGTCATATGCTCTATTTGTCAGCGATGATACCACGGATTGCAGATGTCTTGGATGGTGATGCGAGTCAGCATGTAAGTATCTGTCTGTGTGGGTCGGTTTTCTGTACACAGTGTGTGCTAGGGTACCATTGTCTCTAACCATTATTTTAACATCGAGAAAAGCTAGCGATCTGTTTATCTCCATTTCAAAAGTGAACCTGATCTTAGGGTGTATGGAGTTCAAGTCTTTAGCAAATTGTTCTACTTCCTGCCTACCGCCCTTCATAATGCAGAACAAGTCATCGACGTACCTCCTCCACAGTTTGACCTGGGACAAACCTTCACCTCGTCTGGTTCCACTTTCATGCTCTTGATGATGTCCACGAAATGGCGAGAATCCTTTACGAACGATGTCGTTTTACCCACTAAAGGTTGCAGTATTGAAGAAAGGTATTTCGCTATATCGTAAGTAGGCGAGTTAATTTGGCAATAAACAAGGTATTTTACCTTAAATTATTCACGCGATTAAGACCCGTAATATATATATTTTAATAATGTGTACAAATCGCGAAAGTTTATCAACATTTAAACCTTAAAATGTTTTTAGAAAACCTTTCGAATGATATGCTACACAAAGATGTTTGCTAAAAAAAATTGCTTCTATTACATGTTTGTTCACCTCCCATCTAAAAATATTTATTTTAATTATTTAGCTATTAAACTAAGTAGCGTCTACTATAAGACACCTTTTCACCAAATTTAATCAATATTCATTGTGTAGTCAGACACACAGAGAGACATGATGAAACTATAAGGATTCCGTTTGCCATTTTGGCTACGGAACCCTAAAAAGTTCTACTAACACTTGTAAATTAAGGATTTGTTCTATAAAATAAATAACAATATTGTCAATTTACCCTAAAAAATATTTTTATGGCATTACACCCCACCACGGACGGGTAATGTCATCTTAATAATGGCTCACGTAGAGATGACACAGTGGTGCTAAAGTGTCATTTCTTTGACGCGGGATATCGAGGTAATGAAAAGTTTGGGTCGTGCCCTCATCCAATTCAGACAGAGCAAACAATTTTTCCCTTGAACTCGTACGAATGCGTCCCGGGTCGATGCTAAACACTAGACGGGCACTGGCGTGTCTCATTGAAACGGGTCACTCACCCTCTATTTGTTTTATTGCGGACACAACACGCGTGACATACTGTATATTAGGACAAATCTCTGGAGACCTTTCTTTGAGAGACTTGGAGAATAATATATGCAACATTATTAATCTAACTAAGACTGACAATATGTTTCTGTCCTATTAAGTCGAAAGGATTAGACTATTGTGGTTTTAGTTAGTCTCTTCTCTTACACTCGCATTGATCAAATAGTTTAAAATACACCTCAAAATTCAAAATATTTATTCACTTAGGATGCAAAACAACTCTGTTGATACGTCGAGATTCTACAACTAAACAACAGGTAATGCCGAAGAAAAGAACCTGTCAATAAGCTCGCGGCCACTCTTTTCAAATGCCAATTTTACAATGTTTGAATGTTTATAAACTTGATATGGGGGTAAGGTCCTGCGACTAATATACTATACACCATATTAAAGGACTGATGAAAATTATATTATCAAAAAATTGAAACATGAGATAAACTAAAATCAGCCTTAGTGGGTTATAATAGGAGCATCTACTTACAACAAAGGTAAAAACTATATGTGCTTAAATTTTGGCCAAAGTAATTGTAACGAATGATTAAATATTAAATATTAATTCTGATGTCAAAAGGAAGAGAAGAATGGCCTTTATTCGTCACGCAGAATCTTTACTTACTAAAGTCAAATCATGCTCTTAATCAATGTGACAATTAAAACAAACTGACAACAAAATTCACCCAAGCATAATAAAGTAACAAGGAGCAAGCAATTAGATCCATTTTTCTTCATCATTTTAATTTTCATCTACTCTATAATAATCTCTTCGTTAATACTACTCGTTGTTAAGCATTGTTATTGTTGTTTCCATATTTGTAACCCAGAATCTATATAATAAAAGGAACAAGCTGACTGACTGACTGACATATCAACGCATGGCCCAAACTATAAGGGTTAGAAACTTGAAATTTTGTACAAGGGTTGCTGTTATAACGTAGGGGAGCACTAAGAAATGGTTTTTGAAAATTCACTCCTTAAGGGGTAAAACGGGGGTGCAAAGTTAGTATGAAACTTTACCTTTAAAATATTTTGGTAACAATCTGGCATCAACGCGGGCGAAGCCGTGGGTATAAGCTAGTATTGAATATAGTACAAGTACCTAATTCCTTACATTTTTTGCCATGGAATCGCAATTTAATATGACCAACAGTATTTTTTGTGACAGTGACTTATGCTCATTTTAGTATATCCATTAAACTTAATTGGTTTATTTTAATAGACCTGACTAGGTTAGATTGATCCTGCAAAACTTACTTTTGTTTTAGTGTATTTTATCACATTTTTTTGATTAAATTAAGAAATTTGTACTCAAGTGTTAGACATTATGTGAAATACTTAGAAATTCGTTTGAATTGATAAACAATGATCATTTACTTTGAGTTTTAGCCACTTCTGCCGAGTATAATTACCATTTTACACTGAGATGCTACACAATATTAAAATACTTAGAATTTATTATTGATATTTAAAATATTCTACTTTATCATACAAGATTTTATGATTGTTTGTCGTCGTTGAAGACGCTGAATATGAAGCTTAATCAAAGAACATGATTATTTAAAAAAAGTTTTGTTTTTAATTTAAAAATATATATACAATTTGAACGGGCAATTTATATAAATGTATCTTGTCATACTTAGTATAAAGATAGAATTTTGCTTTCTAAGTTTATTATTCTTGGGTTTCCTAAAAAAAACCAACGAGCGAGACTCGGTCACCCAGCTAATATTAACCACCTTTTTTTACATTATCAGTGTGTCTATTTCACTCATAGACTTAGGATACACGCTATACTCCATTTCACGTCCATATACATAAGATGACAACTGCTCGTTGACAATCTGTAAACAAACCATCGGCAATTCGAGTTTTTTAAATGAATTATATATATAACTAGCGGGCGCCTCGCGGTTTCACCCGCTTAGTTCCCGTTTCTGTGGGAATACAGGGATAAAAAATAGCCTATGTCACCCAGGGTTAGTGTAGCTTCACAACGATGAAATAATTTTTCAAACCCATCCAGTAGTTTCGGAGCCTATTATATACAAACAAACTATCAAATCTTTCCTCTTTATTTATACTAATATTATAAAGCGGAAGAGTTTGTTTGTTTGTTTAAACTCGCTAATCTCAGGTACTATTGGTCCGATTTAAAAGAATCTTTTTTTGTTGGATAGCCCATTTATCGAGGAAGGGGAAAATTTAGGCTACATAACATCGCGCTACGACTAATAGGAGCGGAGCAGCGACGAGAAATGTTGCAAAAACGGGAAAAATTTACGCATACGAAGTTGCGCGGGACAGCTAGTAATATTACACTGACGGACTCATAAACTGCATCAAAGTTCAGGTTTACTCTAAAAGGATTTTTTTATAATAAGTATGCAAACTTTTTAGATTAAATTATATAAATATGGAAAGACTGGCTCTTAATCTTAAAAAAAAATTAAATTTAAAAATAGAACTGCGGTAAAACAAATGAATATAGCCGGGAAAAGAAAATTTACTCGTAGTATCAGATTTGCGTGTTATTTATAGCAAAGTTTTAAATTAATTCTCATTGATTTTTTTTGTTTGGTCAATTGAATTATTGTTACCAGCATAATTGTTGGGTTAGTTTTTTAACACATCGAGAGTTTTTGAACCATAATATGGATACTTCGTCCGAACAAGCGGCACAAATTGTAGCATTGGTGCGGGAGGGCTTGGATCAACGAACGATTGGTAGAAATTTAAATTTAAACCAGTCTACGGTTTGTAGAATATACAGAAGGTTTGTAGAGACAGGTTCTTACAGGAGGAGACGTGGTACAGGCAGAACTCGAGCAACCACAGGTCGTGATGACCGATTTATTGTTACAACTTCCCTGCGAAATCGTTTCCTCACGTCAGTTAACATCAAAACCGAGCTTAATGAAGTGCGTGGAAAAAACGTGTGTGCACGAACAATAAGAAGAAGGTTAAAGGAAGCGGCTATCACCCCTTTTAGACCAGCAAATGGTCCAAAGTTGTCTGCAGCTCACAGACAAGCTCGCTTAAGATTTGCGCGTCATCACCTGAATTGGACAGAAGAGCAGTGGGCCTCTGTATTGTTCACGGACGAGTGTAGGACATGTTTATATGGTGCAGATGGTCGCAGAAGAGTCTATCGTCGACGTGGGGAGCGATATGCTCAAAGTTGCATTGAGGAGCGTGTTCCTTTTGGAGGCGGTTCATGTATGGTCTGGGGTGGCATATCGATAAACGGGCGAACAGAACTTGTGTTCATAGACATGGTCCGTCAAAACGGTAATAGAGGGGGTTTGACAGCACATCGCTACATAACAGAGATATTAGAAGATCACGTGGTGCCTTACATGGGATTCATAGGCGAAAATTTTACTTTAATGCAGGATAATGCCCGGCCGCATGCAGCTGCACAAGTTCAACATTATTGCGAAGAGGTTGGGATACGTACAATGAATTGGCCAGCACGCAGCCCGGATCTTAATCCCATCGAGCATGTTTGGGACAATTTAAAAAGAGCTGTATATGCGAGAAACCCTTCGCCTACGACAGTGGCAGCACTAAGAACAGCACTTTCAGAAGAATGGGACAATATTCCGCAAGATCTTTTAAAAACCCTTATAATATCTATGCGGAACCGATTAGAATCCGTAATAAGGGCACGTGGGGGTAATACACCTTATTAAAACACAAATAAACCCTTGCATAAAGTTTGTGTCTATTGTTAAAACCAATTTTTTAATTAAACAATTTTTCCTTAAACTTCTGTTTTTTCTTCAAAAAAGGTCTTAAGGTCCTTTCCAGTACATAAACTTAAACTTAAAGATATGATCCTACGCTGTTTTAAAGTTCACGAACCAATCTAGAGGTTTCAATTTAAATCTGTATAGAAAGTTTGCATACTTGGTTAAAATATTTATTTCAAAGTCGTCTATTACTTTGATGCAGTTTATAAGTCCGTCAGTGTATATACTATAGAAGTATAGACTAGTTCGGCCATAAATAATTTTACATAAAAACTTTTCTTTTTAATTACTTTGAATTTGGAACGCCTTTATTATTTTTAAAAGTTCTTTCTATGATTTCGCGGCATTTCACATATTTTTTCGTGTTCATTATGAAATTACAATATGGATTGGGGTGTTAAAGAAAATAAGATTGCGGTGATCGCCTTGCACAAAGTGGGTATGGAGCCGTTTTCGTCTTCGCCGTTATCGTCGATATACAGAACATGCCCTAAATCAATCTTTACAATTAAAGAGAGTGAATCGATCAAAACGCTTTCTGTCGCGATACGCAGGTAAAATTGTTAAGGCTCTTAAAAAGTCTCTGGAGCAAGTAGTGGCGAAATTTCCCATGGAAACAGTGCGTAAATCCATAGATTCGTAGCCAGACAGATTAAAGGCCTGTATAAAAGCCAAAGGTGGCCATTTTGAATACAATATAGTTTTTATTTTTTGCTGAGACTTTAGATATAGTTTTAGTAATAATACATTACTTCCTAAAAAAAATGCATTTTCATTTGTAACAGAACTAATGGCCGGACTAGGTATCTTACCTACCTTATTCTTATCTTACCTACCTTACCTTATATATATATATATATATATATATATATATATATATATATATATATATATATATATATTAACATCACGCTATGACCAAAACCCAAAACACCTACCTTGATAAATGGACTATTCAACAGTAAATCAATATTATTTTTAATTCGGACCCGTAGTTCATGAGATTATCGTGTTCAAACATACAAACTCTTCAGCTTTATAATATTAGTATAGATGAATTCATGAAAATTCATTTATCAATAATAAACAGTCCAGTAGAGCGTTACTATAATTTTGCAATAGTACGAGAATTGCTATGACAACGAGTAACAGTTAAGCGATGATTTGAAATCGTTCGAGTGTTGAACCAAAGTAATCGATAACGTTAATTCACATTTTTAGTCCATTTTTTTTGCACAATTAACGCATCTTAAATACACGTGGAATGACAATAATAATAATAATAATAATTATATTTATTAAGAAAAACTTTAACACACAAAAAAGCATACAATGGCAGTAAATATATAATAACATCTAACTAATAACATCTTACGACAACCCACACTCGGTCATCTGATTCCAAACTAGGCAGAGCCTGTACTATGGCAACCAGACAACTGATAAACATACTTAATATGTATATTATATATTTATAAATATATATTTATTATAAATAAATTACACCCAGACACAGAATAAACTATTGTGTTGCTCACACAAAGGTTTGTCCTGAGTGGGAATCGAACCCACAACCTAATTATATAATAAAATGATTAAGCCTTAAAAGAAAATTAGAAAATATATTGAGCTATATTTTAAGTTACAAATAGTAGGTGAGCCTAATCAATTACAAGATAGCCATATCTCGAGTAGATTAAATATAAACCTGTGTTTCTATTATAACACTTAATACAAATATCTATCTATTTTCACAAACAGAAAAGAATATGAACAAAATAAAATATCATATTTGCACGTATACGTACTATACTATACCTAATCTATTATATTACAAAAAAGTACAATATATAATTAGCAGTTTGTTGTCTGTGTATGCTCACTATAGTTGCTCTTGATATGTGATATTATTATTATGTACAATTTATTGCCTAATGTAGCGTTTATAAAATAACATAAGAAATATTTCACAACGTTTGAATAGGCAAAAATTTACGTTACGAATAAGTATGTCACTTACAAGGTTAGTCATATTTATTTTGATATTGCTGCGCTTACAAAATTTATGTCAGAAATAGATAATTTTAATGAATATAATATAGACTAGTGAATACTAACTACAATAATTTACAAACTAGCAAAACATAATGATATTTAAAACAAATGTTAATGAAGCGTTATGCAGTTTCATAGTTAATTGAGTTAATATAATTATCCTCTGCGTGTTTACGTGCTGGACAGTTTGCATCCCCAGTTTGATGGTCACATTTTCGTTTGAAACGTTTGCACGTCGCACAATTCGGAGGAGAGTCTCTATTACTACATTCCTTAGAGGAATGACCCAGATTTCCGCAGTGGTTACAAGTCGGGCTGGATTCTCGGCAGAACTTGGCTGCGTGTCCAAACTGCTGGCAATTAAAACACCTAGTGACTAATGTGAAGTCTCTAACAGGGCATGACGTCCAATTTATAAAAATACGTCCTTGATTGATGAGCGCTTTTCGAATATTGGCAGGAACTTCTAATATATAGTTACAGGTCAAGAAGTTTTTCTTGCCAGATTTGTGACTCAATCTGATAGTCTTCAAAAAGGACTCGCGTGTTTCAGTTGGAAACTTCTCAGCAATGTTTTGGTCGTATAAACAATCATAAACATCTTTTTCACTGAGGGCTACAGGGACACCTATGATAGCGATCCTAGGGCGGCGTTTCGTTGGTTCTTCTACAGTCAGGCCGGAACAAGCAAATTTCTCTGACTTCTTTAACTTTTCAATATCTCCTTTACACTCGGTACTAATAAGAACGCCTCCATTCCTTACTTTCTTCAGGCCACGAATGCGTAGTTTCAGTTCCTCGGGTGAAATAATTTTTTGCACGAGAGATTTAGTGTCATCACTCGTTTTCGTCTTATCGTTGGGATATATGGCCACAGAGCTCCAGTTATTAGGACGAATAAAGCTATCGGCTCCTTTTTTTACCATGTCAGCAAAAGAATTGTTTTGTACTAGATTTATCTTATTTTCAATGACTTCTTTAAACTGCCGAAGAGAACTTTCTACTTCGAGCTGTTCCTCTAGGTGCTGAATGGTCGCATGCGCTTGCATAGTCTTTTGTTTTAGCGCTTGATATAGAACAGCCATCTGGGATGTCCCACTCGTGACTTTGCGACAAAGATTAGTGACTCGGAGCTTCTGGTCCGAGTTCATTTTTCCCTCGGAGACTATAGAACACACTTCATTCAAAAGGGTGTCAATAGACCCCATCCATCTCTGGATCTCCGAAGTAGGTACTACTTCCGTGGGCAGAGTTTGCTTTTCGTCTCGAGAGTGACCTTGCCGAGTTGGCGTCGGCGGGTGGCTGCTCATTGCTGTTTGATTACGTCCAAACGGGCTAAATTCCTGGTTAGACATCACTAACACAAAAACACAATTTTAGCTATAATGGTTACGATGTTTCATAATTGCTGTCTATGTAAATAGTAGATAATCATTGGCGACACACTTAATTTCACTGACGCCGCGGTATAGCTTCAATTTAACACGTAAACTTAATTATTTAAAAATATTGCATTGCTAACAAAGACACGTCTGTCGCGAATGAAGTCCAGTTGATCGCTGTCATCCCAGGATTTCCTCCGATTTTATAAAACTACTAGCTGTCCCGCGCAACTTCGTATGCGTAAATTTTCCCCGTTTTTGCAACATTTCACGTCGCTACTCCGCTCCTTAATTAAAAAAATTTGTAAAGAATGGTAATTGAAAATCGAGATTTAAGTAGACATTTCAGAGCGGCGAGGATTCATAAGGAATACGCTCAAGACAAATATCAGATTCATTAACTGTTGATAATTAGGCCAACATACTTTTTTTAGCCAACTTGCCACCTGTTAAATCAGACAAGGAACAATGAAGTAGAGAATCACTTAGGTACTTAACTTCTCAATATATAACTGAGAGGCATTGAACTGATAAAAAATAAAAAAAACCACGATGGTTGTAAACTTTTTGATAGGAAAAGGATCAAATAAAACTTCTAATTTCCCCGGCTAACAGGAGGTAAACAATCAAAGAAAATCAGTGGCTGCCTTGAAATTTGAATTGAACTAAAATATGTGCATGCATAGGGTATGAATATGTATAGGGTAGCGAATAAAAGCCCTCCACGGATTTTCTTCGGTTACTTATTTAAGCAAAAAACCGTTCAAAATCAGCCCAGCCATTTCCGAGAAATGGTAATACACACACCCACACACCCACACACACACACACACACACACACACACACACACACACACACACACACACACACACACACACACACACACACACACGCGCGCACGCACACAACGTATTATAGCATCTCCGATGCCGTCGAGGGTAAAAATAAAATTCAAGACCAAATCTAATTTAAATAAATAGCGCCAACAAGCCCACTTCCTCTTCGAAACTTTACGACAACGGTCGATGACATTAAACAACTACTCGACTACTCCTCCTACAGTAATTGTAGGCAAATAGAAGGGAGGGAGGAGGGAGTGCAATTCCAAATGAAGATGAGAACTGGCACTCAAGGCTTAACTTCAAAGTTCTACTTACTATGGTAAGTTTCTTGCACTAGATATTCCAATTCAAAGTACGATCTTATATTATACAGTTACAAACAAACTAGGGCGTTTGTTATGTAAATGGCAGCTCTGTGGTTTCGTTTGGCAATATATTTGGGACAGAATACAACTCGCAAGTTATACACGTGAAAATAAAAAATAAAAAATTGTCACTGACTTATAATTAATCAATATCAATTTATTTCATTAACCGAGATAATAAAGCAACTGATTGTTTCTCTGCTGCTTAAACACAAAATATTTTCAAAATTTTTAAAACACGTTTAGCAGTAGGATTCTGACTTCAATGGTTTAGTCTGTGCGCAGTTGATGCAGCTTTCCTCCCGACGACGATGTTTTATACCTTTGGCGAGTATCTTGCATATATGGGGTTTGTCGCCAAATTCAATTTACTCCCAGACTTCGTAAGGCTCGCGGCTTCGGGATTTGATATTAATATTGGTACGTCCGGGGTTAGTTTGGTCTACCTTGTAATAGTTTGGGGCTTCTAATCCAATAGTAACTAATCAGGTAAAGATTAGATGCCAGATGAATAAACAGCTGTCTTTGAAACGGAAGTTAGCATTTTGGAAGTTATTTCTACTGTTTAAATCTAGTTAACTTTATTTGCATATTTTTGTATATTAAATTATTGTGTCCCCAAACTTAGCTATCTACATACATAACAAATTTTGTCAAAATCGGCCTCTTTAAATATACTTACTCACATTACATTATTAGTAGAGTAAATATAATAATATTAATAACTATCTTTCGCCCGCGGCTCCGCCCGCGTGGATGTCGGTTGTCGCAATAAAAACTATCCAAATTTCATCTAAATCGGTTTAGATATTTGAGCGTGAAAGCGTAACAGACAGACAGACAGACAGAGTTACTTTCACTTTTATAATATTATATATATAATATATATATAGTATATAGTAATGTATAGTATATAGTATGGATAATGATTTATTTTTACTCGCCACAATATAGAAAAACATAACATTACATTTTATACATATTATAAATGTTATTCTAACATATTGTAGGAGACTGGTGCCTAAGCTAGGCTCGGGGCATGTGCTTCAGGACACTAGGTCCCTACCCTTTATTCTTACATACCGGCAAGAGCATGTCAGACCGTGCTCAGTGTAGGATTCCGCAGCCTCGAATAAATGCATCAGCAGAGAGCGTATGTTCATGGCACTTACGCCCTTTTGTTGAGAATCGCAGTTTTTCAGCAATAACTTGATGACGGTATATCCGATCATGTCCAAATAATTTTAGCTTTAAGTATTTGTTAAGCGCTAACTTTGTGATTTTTTTCATTAAGGGGTAGGACACAATTTATGCAACTTTCGGAGCGATTTTTTCCAAAAATATTCACCCAATTAAAAAAGTTTATTTTGAAACCTTAAAATGTTTTTAAAATACCATGCTGACGCGGCTGATGTTTGTCCAAAAAAAAAATATTTCGGCTTCTGTTACATATTTGGAGTGCCCCCGCTGAAAATATTTATTTTTATTATTTAGCTATAGAACTTAGTAGCGGCTACTAAAAGACATCTTGTCACCTAATTTCATCATTAGGTATTCATTGAGTATTCTTTGCGTAAAATGCCTATAACATACAGACGGACAGACGGAGGTGACGAAACTATAAGGGTTCCATTTTTGCCATTTTCGCTATGAAACCCTAAAAACTGTTAGTATGTGTGTGTGATATGCAAATGCGTGCGTGAGTGCGTGTGAGCATGATTATCTCTGTGTGTGTCGTTGCCTCAGTGTCATCATAATTATGCCCTAGTAACCAGTCTGTTAGCCTTCTTTTACAAATGTTTTTCGTAAGTTTGAAGATGGGTTGATATTAATTCTTTTTTTTTTTGTATAGGAAACCACCTAGTGACAAAAAAAAACGTTTGGAATACCTTCTAAAAAGCTTGGTTTAAATAAAGTAAAATAGATGAGCTCGGTTGAACCACGTGAGGTTTAATAAACACCACTGAAGCATAAACCTCTGTAACTTTAAAAAAAATGGCCGCGGCTGTTATGATTCCTTGTGTAGTCTGGAGTCAATACGTTCTCAAAACGTTTACTGACTATAATTATTGCGTCATCTAATCGGTGCAGCAAAGGACACCTGCAAAATGATTCAGAAAAACGTTGCAAACAAATAGTTTTTTTTTATTAAAAAGATAACTAGCAATGTGGGATTTTGGGTCCCACATTACTAGCAATCCTGTTAACCCCTCCAGCTAAGCGCAATGACTTGTGTTAAAAGTGGGTTCCCATTACCTAATGTGCACTTAGGTAAACTGCTTATCAAATTACTGAGACGACAATATCAATAACCCATATGGAGGAAGCTTTTGATGAGGTGTAAAACAACAACAACAATTTGTACCAATCGTCCGATGATCGACAGGAACAAAATTCAGTAGACCAAGAACAGTTACAAGCTATACGTAATATGTGGATAGCGCCGTATATATATATCTATATATATATAAATGAAACCCGTTTTCCGTTGTCACGACATAGCATGAAAACGGCTTGACCGATTTGGCTGATTTTTTTTTTGTAGTTTTCTAATACTCTGTACAAGGTTCTTACGGAAAAAAATATTTAGAAAATCTCTCCGAAAGATTGAAAAATATACATTTAATACTAGCTGACCCGCGCAACTTCGTCTGCGTAAATTTTCCCCGTTTTTGCAACATTTCTTATTGCTGCTCCGCTCCTTATTTCTCTACTATTTAATGGATGTTATTGTACATATAAACCTTCCTCTTCAATCACTCTATCTATTAAAAAAAACCGCATCAAAATCCGTTGCGTAGTTTTAAAGATTTATTACATAGGGGTATAGGGACAGAGAAAGCGACTTGGTTTTATACTATGTAGTGATGGTAAATAACTTTTCCCATATCCTACATCGCCGGCATCGATCTTTGCTGATACCAGTCAACGACCGATTGCGAATCAAAGGCCGTATCATGAACTCTTATAGCTGGTCAATTGTAGACAAAAAATAACCTAATCATATTTTCACTTATGACAACCTCTAAGCCTTTAATGTTGTTTTAAAATACAATACATATAGCACAAAATAAGAAGTACAGAATTCAGAATCATGTATGTACCACGATATATATACCTACAATCGGTGGTCGCGCAACTCTGGCCTCAGAAAACCAGTGGCCCAAGCATCAGAACATAAGATAAGTTGTCAGTCACCTTTTTTTGGCCACTTTAAAATGTCTGGCGGAAGTTATGGCCGGCGGAAAGTGTCTGGCATAGCTGAATATTTTTTTATAGTATTTTACACCATTTATATAAAAATCAACTGTCAGAAAATATGATAAATTAGTCCGACTTTTCTTACCTTTCTCACCAGGTACCTGAAAATTGGCCGTCTATATAACTTAGCTGGTATTCTAGCATTGAGTGTACTTATACACACTACTCGAAGCCCCACATTTTATCTGCCAGAAAATAAAATAGGTCTGGCACGCCAGGGATTTTGAAACAAGAATGTTGTACGTGTATAATCTATGCATATAGTGACAAAACGACGCTGTTAACGTACCTAGTACTTAACTAAAAGAAAATAAATCATAAAATCATATTAGGTACAATCAAAGGACAAATCTTAATAAAAAATTGAGACTTCAGTTAAAGTTTGAAGAGTATCATCTATCCAGTCAAGTAAATCAAATTAAACTTTGAACTAATACTATCATAAAAATATAATTTGAAAAGTTTTATTTCATTTTTCAAGTCTGTTGTATGTGATGCGTCGCACAATTTACTAAGACTCGTATTTACTCTGTACTTTTGTGTTTAGTACCTACTCTTATCTAATACTATTTTGTGCCTACTGTCAACAGCTCTAAATGTCAACTTATATTATTTTAATTTATAGTCGAAAACCGCAAATCCCACCGATAATAAAAAATCAGCATATTTATTGATAAAATAAAATAAATTAAGGTACTTCCCCTTCCTTTAAAGGTACAAACCGTGAGTGGTTCATTCGATTTTCAATTTGCGCTCAATCACGGCGCAGGCGGGTTCAGCTCGCGGACAAATTGGGTTCCGTACAGTCAAAGGTACGAATGTCGTTTAGCCAGCGGCAGAAATGTAAAATAGAATTTTCGAGGTTACTCCAGGTTACAATAAAGCAGGACGAACAAGCGGGTTTGTGATTGGTTTGTACGGACCTAGTTGTAGTTGTTGATGGATTAAGATTTCAGAATTTTAGTTTTCCAAAATCGTTTCAAATTTGTTCATGTTGGAGATGAACGTTGCTGTGCCGGCTTTGACGGCCACCGGCCACCGACTACCGAAAGTATCCGAAAGGCATTAGTCAGAAAGCCTTTGACTAAACGGTTAATGAAATCCTCGATAAAAAGTTGTAAACCTTGCTTCTTTCTTGAGATGTTTAAGTAATCAAGTAATGCCCTTTTGGCTTTATTTCTTTGTGGCATTTTGTAAGCTGGAGGTTTCCAATTCAGATCAATTTGTGCGAAAATATTCGCTGAGACCTATTTCTCTTCAATTCGATTTGTTTTCTCTACGAAAATTATTGCTTCACTTCCTAAATGTACCTAAATTCTGAAACACAAGATATATATCAGTCGTTTACAAGTTTTCTCCACTCCATTGCTCCTCACATCGTCCTTCACAAGACAAAGCGTTCCTTTAGCGCCAAGGTCTCTACACGGAGAAGCAAGTTCAAGGTTCTTACTAATCTATGAAAGCTTAGACGTCACGTTACAACTACTTTGGTAATATATCTTTCCTTTGTTCGAAACGAATATCATGTACCTGGTAGCATTTGTAGTAATATCGACGGTATTGGATATTACTAAATAAAAAGAGAAGGTATTTTATTTTCTTTTATAAATTTTTCGGCATTCAGTGATATAGGTAATGTTAATCTCCTTTGTCCTGTAACCATATCGCGCCAACAAATCTCCAATTAATATTTAAATATAGCAGACAATACACATGGCCATGTTAGGAATCATTGGACTAAGTTATGTATCTACACATACACTGTCGCTTTTACAGGTACTTTTTTCTCTTTAGTAGTAATCAATAACCATTATATAGTGCGTTCAGATGCGTAGCAATCAGCTCGACGAGTTGCAAGACACAGGCCGGCGATACAAAACAAACCGACCGAAGTCGCGATAGTGACACCTTTTATAAAACAACATCGGGTGGGCCTATACACAGAATAAACAACCGTGATCCCCCCTATATATATTTGCATGGTCACAACAAGCCCTCTCATTTGATATGTTGCACAATATAAATAATAATAATATCTTGCGACAACTCACACAACGCTATCTGATCCCAAACTAAGCAGAGCTTGTCTATGGAAACCAGACAACTGATAAACATATATCTCTAAATACATACATATTATAGATAAATAGCAGAACAGAACACAGAAGAAGCCATCGAGCTCATCACACAAAGTTTTATCTTGGGTGGGGACCATCATCGAACCCACGACCTCTTGCGTAGCAGTCGGACACTTAGTTATATAACTTATTAGAGTTAGTTTAATAAATTACGGTAAGTTTAAAAAACAAACCAGTTTTCCCCCCAAAAGTGGCTCTCAAATGAAAAGTCTTTTATTTATTGTATGGGTCCGTATTCGGGTCAAAAATACATAGGTGTACTAAATTTGAACTACATGGGTCCAGTGGATTCGGAGAAAGTTGGGTGTGAAGGAAGGACAGACAGAAACACGACGTCGCATTGAACTCGAGTGTGGCAACTGACCATAAAAAAATAACGTAAACGCAAATTTACTTTATTTAATATCATCTATAAAAAATCTAATATATTCGTAGTTCTAAGTTACAGCAGTTATATCTGGGACTAGCAATAAAATCTCTCTGAACTAACTGTTGCAATAAAACTCTTGATCGTAGCATAAACTTAAATGTAGCACAATGTAACACAGACATATCAACTTTGTAGGTAGGTAAATACTTCATAAAGTGTCAAATGTTCGATCAAGTGAAACGTTTAAATGACGAGCGCTTACGCGCGCTTTGTTACGGCCAGCATAATACAAGTAAGAGTCACTACAGAGCTTCTGAGAGCAGGCGGGACTTTAAAATTGGGTTTGCACTTCGTCAAGTTTTCACTTCGTCTCTACCGAAACCCCTGAAAGCCAAGGTGTTTTACCAGTGCGTCCTACCTGTTATGACCTACAGTGCCGAGACGTAGACACATACAATCGGGCTAGTCCAAAAAATTTAAGTTGCGCAGAGGGGTATGGAACGAGATATATTTGGTGTTTCTTTGAAGGATAAAGTTCGCACTGAGATCATCCGACAAAGAACTAAAGTTACTAGGAACTACTATTCAGTACCCGGTAACTCACTTCTAAATAAAACGCAGATTTCCCCAAGAACTAAGGTTTATTCACAACTTACAGCACATATAACAACACTATTCAAACACAATATAGACGCGACACTGTATGCGGGCTGCAAGTCGCATTTGGGGCATAACGATAAAAACACAGATTAGTTTCAACCTTCCTAGTTTGACGTGCAAATCACAAGGCCCGGACTTTTCCACATTCCTTGACAAATACAAAAAATCAAATACCAAACTGCAGTTTGGAACAGCGTGATCTGCAAAAGTTAAGTCAAACAAGAAGTTTTCATGTCCATCGTCCAAGTAAAATAAATTTCCATGTCCTTCGTCCAAATAAAGAGAATAATACACAATTACAAAGATCCGACATGGGCATCACAGTCTGTATTGATTGTTTTAATCGATTCGAACGTAAGGTTATAACTGTGACCCCTGGGCGAAATATCAAATATAATCATTAATAAAGTAATCATGACATATTATTATTTTCTTATCACAGATATTTTAAGCAGTAGAAATTTATATTGAATTAAACTTTATTATCATGGTCACCCTAATGACCTAATACAACAGACAATGTAGACGTTAATACCCTGAAATGAACTACAATTTGCCTTCGGCATTTTGTAAAACGCGTTTATCTTTACAATATGCCGACCCTGTCTATTTCGTCATACTTTTTGAATTACGAGAAAGAAGAATGAGCCAAATGTACATTCATTCGCTAGTTAAAAACCCATCTAACAAATAGTAAAAAACCTTGAAACGCCAAACAAAACTTTGTATTCACACAAAGTAGCACACGATCGCCGAGGTGTAAACTAGTTTCGTTAACTTTACACGAAATTTTGAGTGCGCTCAGTCATAAGCTACTTTTTATGTCTGTTTTCCTGCGCTACTGGCTCGCGGTAACAAAACAGACATAATTGTTCCTGATCCAATAACGCTACAAGAGAACTAGAAATAAATGTTGTGTTATGTAGTCCAATGTCTGTATTCTACATGAGCACAATTATGGGTAATCGGTACCTAACTATTATGATCCTAGGTGCAGGATAGAAGAACTGTTTCCTGAATATAAAGGCTCCCACGCATTACCAGTCCGCCTGCAGTCAGTCATCCTATCGGGCCGCCTGTCGTCCTAGGTCTACATATGGGTTGGATTGGCCGTCAGTTCAAAACCTTTAATGGAAAACTGTTAGTCCGTGGTATGTTGCGACTACCTGACAGGCTGATATCCGCTGGCGGCCTGGTAATGTGTGGAAGGCTTATGTAGCTAAGTGTAAATCAAGTTTACAAAATAAATATAATATATTTTTACCATTATATGATTGCTTACGCTTCAACATATCTGATGACAAGGAATTAGACCGGTTCCCTGTCAGTACCGGCCCACGTAGTAGCTACGGACCTCCCATATAATATTACTTTAATGGAAAAATAGTCAAACAAAATTTACCGTACCCTAATAAATTAATACCGTATTCCTATGAACTCGTTGAAGTTGTTGTCGTGTTTATTTCAAAGACCTATGTCTTTGAAATAAACACGACAACGACTTCAGTGCCAAAGTCTGAAAAACTTTGTATTTAGTTCGTAAACACTACAGTTCTCCTGGGATATACAACAACGCTTATCTTTTTATCTTATAATGTTTCTACTCTTTATATAAGAAAATGGCGTCTTATTTTATTTTTCTTCTCGTGGAATATGGCTTGAGTAAGGATCTTCGTTCTGTCTGAGAAATTAAATAAAGACTTTTTAGTTTATGGTCAAGGGATTTCACTCTAGAAAGATTTTTATGGATGAAATTCAAGACATTTTGACAAAGCGCACATTGTTCACTTATCACGTTTAGAGTACGTTAAATATAACAGACGTACTTATACGATATAAGTACATGTTCATTAGATGACCTCAAGCATTTCCTGATCTTCTAAAGTTATTATTACTATAAAAACCGCAATGAATCCTCTTTTCCCAAAATCAGCAGCGAAATCACCGGTGCTAAAATTAGAAGCGCGTGTATATCGATTCATCAATTGGAAAATTCACACGGAAAGCAGCGTGAACCACTTAATACGTAATTCAGAGAGCGCTCGCTTAAATACCTTCACTTTGATTGTATTCTGAAACTCTGTTTGAGTATTCTACCACAGATACTACGCTGCATAAAAATCTATACCAATGTTATAAATGCGAGAGTTTGAATGTATGGATGGATGTTAGCCACGCCACAAAGGGTTTGTGGC
This sequence comes from Herminia tarsipennalis, assembly GCA_945859575.2. Lineage (NCBI taxonomy): Eukaryota > Metazoa > Arthropoda > Insecta > Lepidoptera > Erebidae > Herminia > Herminia tarsipennalis. The sequence goes on along the minus strand of OX243834.2, from coordinate 20,462,434 downwards.
GCGATATAACTAACGAAGTTTGGCTCAGACATAGATAAATTTGTTTTCAAAGTTTTTACGCGACCGAAGTCAACATCTAGTCACCACCACCCACTTTATATGAGTTAAAAATAGCACGTTTCCTTAAAATTAAGACAGTTGCGTTGTATAGCAATATGAACAACAATAAAAAATATATATTTCATAATAGTCATATTTATAAGACCCATATCCTTCAAACTGTCTTACCCGCGTGTCGATTAGGTAAGTAATCAAAAACAGCGACCTACCAAGACGCCGAGCATGACTCGGCTTGTCCCGGTAAGATTACACTGTATTGGAGCCACAAGAAAAAATCTGATTACTTTCATGTAAGAAGTGGATGTTTAAAAGATAGGTAATGTAATGTATCCGTCTATCTAAATATACAACGTTTTTTTGTATACCGCAAAGCTCCGACACCCCAATAAGAGAGATTTCTTTTACTTCAAGAAACCAAAAGAAAATAAAACTATTGAAAACTGATATACCCACCTTGTTATATGCCATTACAGTTATCCTATGTTCTTTGCAGTATCGTGATTGTAAAATATAACAATGTCAAAAAAACTACCCCATTGGAATGTGTTACTGCTTCTGAGCAAACTACTTTCAGTTTTGCACTATACCAAGAATAACCTATAAGTATATTCTACTAATAAAGTATTATATTCCGATGAATGTTATACAATAAGTACTTTACAGTGAGGTTATAATGTTTATGTGCAAGTGTGAGTGAAGCTGAATTAGTACCACTTCCTGAGGTTTCATTGGGCCATCTTTGATGACAATGCAATATTATGGTACCATAGACCTGATCTGATGATGGAGTCGGAAGGGGGCCGTAGGAACTTCTAAACCTAAAAAAATAAACCTGGCAAGTTTGGACTCATTTGATTCGTCGTGATGAAGTACTCCTATCCTAGATCATTCCGGGATCTAATGATGGAGCTGGATGGTCGTGGGGGATACTCAACAGTAATTTAATTTATCCCCCCCCCCCCCGTGTGTTTGGGCTTGTGAGACTGCACTGACTACAATGTTAAGGGTCTGATGATAAGGCGAAAAAGTGGTCATTGGTCCTCAGCAGTCATGTCAGCTATTTAGATTCAATGTGGTTGAATAAAATATTAAATGCAAATGAGTAAACATCATGATAAGAATCATGTCCAATAAAAAGTAAATAAAGAATTAAAAAACACATTTTTACAAACACCCTTTTATTGAAATGCTTTAAAAGGTATTTTTTTTTTTTTAATTAATACAAACTTATCAATTTGTTACATTACACCATTTAAATGACAAAAAAGCTTGTTGCGAGATTTTCCTAATGATGTGCTGCACATTACATAAAATGCAGTATAGTACCACCAGTACTGTCGACCATTGTCCGTAGAGTCAAATCGCTAGAACGTCTTGGTATCAACCTCGCGACAAGCTTTGATCTATACCTACTAATATTAAAAAGCTAAAGAATTTGTTAGTTTGTTTGAAAGCGATAATCTCAGGAACTACTGGGTCTAATTTTTTTTTTGTTTACTGTTGAATAGCCCATTTATTGAGGAAGACTATAGACTGTATACCATCACGCTACGACCAAAAGGAACGGGGCAGCAATAAAAAAGTTGCAAAAACTGTAATATTGGGAATATTGACTCAGACGAAGTTTCGCGGGTCAGCTATTGTCATATAAATGGTATACCTAATGTATAAATTGAGGTGGTTATCATTTTAACTGTTTAATATTACACTTTCACTGTTTCTTTAAATTTTCACATCTCATACCAACACTTTCGATTCATTCGGCGCATTGGAGTTGTTGACTTTCTTAGGAATTCATATTCATCACATCAGAGACATCTATTACAAAGCGTCAAAAACATAAAATGTAACACAGGAGAAAATAATACTTAATATTAGGAGTGTGTACTGTGCTTCTAAATTAATTATTTTTGACACCTATCTTACAGCAGCTTGTAAAGACAGTCTGCTGCCTGTGCAAGCTGCTCCGAGATAGTTGTTAAAAACAATGAAGATACTATCGACTATGACCCCTCGCTATGAGTTCCTACCTGAAATCAAAATAATTGCTTTTGGCTTACTTGGGGCGCCATCTAGACAATACTTAATCAACAACGCAACGTCAACACATATAGCAGTACGTCAAACTCAGTTGTATTTAAGTTATAATAGATGGCGCTAAGGTTGCATGACGCAAAATAAGAGACTCCTATCTACAGCAGTGAATCTAATATTTTTCTTTTGTTTTTATTATCAACTGTATATTTCGACTCCTGCAATGTACAGTATCGTATCTGCAAATAGCATTCTTTACAGGAAAGCAATTTGAAGTTTCATTTTTACTTACAACGGTGACTATTATACATTTATAATAACTTTTCCTCCGACTGACTGACTGATTCACCAACGTAGAACCTACTAATTAAAGCAGAAATTTATGTTGTAGGCATCCGCTAAGAAAGGTTTTTTTAGAAATTCGTCCTCTAATTGTATGAAATTCCGTCAGTTTTGAAGTTAGGTCTGTGAATTGTTGTATTTAGCTTTTTCGTTATAAATAAAGCTTTCAGCGTTTGTGGAAAATCAACTTCTAAGAGGTCAACTAGGGGTTGCGAGTTTGTGCGAAACTCTGCCTCAAGACAGTATAAAACTCCGTCAGTTTATAGTTAGGTCTGTGAAATTTAGCAATTAGATTTTTGTAATAAAATAAAGAAACAGATATCTCAGCGTTTTTTTTTTTAAATCAACCCCTAAGTGGGTAACATAGGGGTTGCAAGTTTGTATGAAACTCCGTCAGTATTGAAGTTAGATCTATGAAATTTCGTATTTGGCTTTTTGCTATAAAATAAAGAAAGGCGCATTTACTTCAGATTTACCGACAAATAATGTTACAGTTAATACTAAATATATATATATATATATATATATATATATATATATATATTTAAATAAATAGGTAAACCTTAGGGATACTGTACATCTAATTATAGGTAAACACTACTATCAAAGTGTTTTACAAAAAGACCTACTAATTTTATTTTGTGACTATTTGAGTGTGTATTTATATCTCTATTTTTGAATGCGAGAATAATAACATGGTTCCATTTATGGGTCTTCTGTGACCAGATATTATTTAAAATTAGGTTTGTCGAGAGAGATGTTAACATTCAGGATCAGTGTGAACTAACCATCTGTGTGGAGGTCAGTAAAAGCACTGTTTTCGTTGATAAGCTTACATAATCTAGGAACAGGCAAACTTGCGCCAAACTTAATTCTACGAAGAGGTGGAACCATGGGCGTTACTGGTTTGCGCGGTGGCCTTCGGGGAACCCGAAGAGAGAACTTGGTCAAGAGTTGAGGACAGCCGATTTCATTTCTAAAAATTTTATAAAGGAATCTTAAATCTAAAATGTCCCTACGCGTCTCGAGAGACCTCATCTTGAAATATTTCAGTTTTTCGATTAAGTTATTTGCCTCTCTCTGTCTCCGATCGCGAACCTCGAGTAGTTCAAAAATCTTTTTTGAACCCTTTCTGTTCTCAAGGAGTGGACGGCAAATTGTGCATGCCAGACAACACTACAGTATTCCAAAATGCTACGCACGAGACTACAAAATAACATAATTTTTGTGCGTGAACTTCTTAACTTAAAACTTCGCTGTTCACGTCATATTTATCATTAAGTCTATGTACTGGCTGTCATTTTAGTTCCTTGTTATATACATAGATATATAGATAGGTAGGTACATACATCTCATCTTATATTGATATCCAAGAGTCTATTACTTGAACTGGTTCAATTAAGTATGTACCTAGTGTGATTCTCAATCTCGTTCTATACGTATAAAATAGATAAAACAATCTCGATTCCCGTCATTGATGTTTTTAGTACCTAGGTACTATTAAGTACAGTGAAATTAGTCTCGAGAATTTTTTGCATATGTAGTGGTGTGTATGTTACTTAGATATTAGAGCGCGTTTCCACTATATCGTTCTGGCCCTTACAAAAATGTTTCAATATCCTAACATTACTATTTAATTTAATACTTATCCCTAGCAACACTCTGATTTTTGTATTCAATAAAAACAAGTTTTTATTTTAAAGAAAAAGGTTTTGACTTTATTAAAATAAATATGTCATTCAATTTCACGTCCTTGAGCAAACGACAAGGCGACTACCGTGAAACAATAAAATATCGTGTCGTTCTTTAGATGATAGTAGTTTAGCTATAGGTAAAAAGTTTTGACCATAATAATTACGAAACAAAACAAATAAATAAATCGTCACTTGATAGTGGAAAGTGGAAACACGCACAAAACCAGAATAAACCAGTTTACTCTGTCCGCAGGTGCCACGTGCAGTCTGACGTCAGTCGCTTGATACCGTTAGAACATAAAGCACGCATTTCATTAAAAAATTATAATTATTAGATACGTAGTAGTTTCATTGTGAAATTTTGTATTTGTTGATTGTTGTTATTGTTTGTTATTATTGTTAAAATATTTGTTGAAGTGTTTAATTTCAAGTGTGTAAGTGTTGTAACTGTTGGATGTTTTGTGTAACGGTGTAGAATGTCAATGTGTTGGACTGTTCGGGAGACTCTTCAAGTAAAGATAGTTTTGGTACAAACTATAATATTTTAACAAACACTTTTACAATCTGTATGACCGTTAAACTTATTAAAGCGTGTGCGCTTCGCTGTGGTCTCTGTAGCTCTGCCTAATGGCGGCGCCGGCGTCCCGTTGTTCGTGCCTCGTTCGCGCGCCGTCGGTCGTACTCGGTGTTTTGGCCCCGCCTACCAGTGTGGCCAGCGCAGCGGCGGCAACAGTAACTTTATATTGATAATTCAAAATGGCTCCAGTGTTAAAACATGGTCGAGGCAAGCCTTTGACTTCTCAAACTAAGGAAGTTTTGTACTGTTTGTACAAATATTTCGAAAATGAGTGTAATAACAACCCGAGCAGTATTATGACCCCCACTCAATTAGTTGCTAAATCAACAGGAATTTCAATAGCATCCGTCAGAAAGGTAGTATCAGAAAGCAAATGTCGTCCTTCAGATCAGGAAGTAACATTTAAATCTCCTAAAAAGAAACCGAATCGTAAACCTACAATAGTAATCGATAACTTTGATCAGCAAGTTATCAGAAGAACAATTCATGACTTCTACATCACAAATAAAGAAGTTCCCACTTTAAAAACTTTGCACTCAAAATTGAAAGAAGATATCGATTATAAAGGTTGTGTCAGCACGTTACGAAAACACGTCATGTCATTAGGTTTTAATTGGAAGCAAACAGAAGATAACCGGAAACTTCTTATGGAAAAACACGAAATTAGATACTTGCGAATTAATTATTTGATGAAAATCGCTGAATATCGTGAACAACGCCGACCAATTGTTTACACCGACGAAACATATATACATACATCACATACCCTCTCGAAATCTTGGTCAGATGGAAGCACTTCAGGTTTGAAGCAACATATATCGAAAGGCAACCGCTTAATCATTGTTCATGCCGGTGGTATCGATGGCTTTATACCAAATGCATTGCTTATGTTTAAAGCCGACCAAAAAAGTGGAGATTACCACAACAATATGAACTATGACAACTATTCAAGGTGGATTCAAACTCAATTAATACCCAACTTACAACCAAATGGTGTTGTTGTTGTTGACAACGCACCATATCATAACTCAATACAAAATCCTGCACCGAATAGTAATTCTAGAAAACAGCAAATGATAGACTGGCTGACATTTCGAAACATTGAGCACTCATCCACGTTGCTTAAGCCTCAATTATATGAACTGATTCTGCAAAACAAGGCGAGATTTATAGAGTACAAGATAGACGAAATATTACGACAGCACGGTCATACTGTGCTGCGTTTACCACCATACCATCCGGAGTTTAATCCTATAGAAAATATATGGGGAATAGTGAAAACATATGTCGCAAAAAAGAATGTCGCAATGAATATGAAGGTTATAATGTCATTAGCTGAAGAAAAAATGAACGCCATAACTGTAGAGGAATGGAGAAAAGTTTGTTTGCATGCTATTGAGGAGGAAAGCAAATATCAGGGTAGAGACGCAGCTTTAGACACAATATCAGAACGAATCATAATTAATTTAAATAATTCATCTGATGAAAGCGAGGATGGGGATGATTGTGATATGCCTGGGGTTGATGAATTATTAGAATAAAACATTTATGGCCGGAGAACACCTAATTCATACACGTCTTCACTGAAGTGAAAACCGGCATTCAATGCTTGTAATGTTTGGAACTGGCTTGTCTGCCTCATACAGTTCCATAGATTACAATGCGGTGGATACACATTTTCATGACCGTATTAGTACGTAGTGCGTATGCGTAGACGTGCACGCATTTGGTGTGCTCCAGCCACAAACGTATATTACCTTTAAAACAATAAAAACTAAAAATAAAATGTTGTTTTTTTTATTTGCTGACCATACACTACTACAAACGCAAAAATTTCTTCAAGCTAATTTACCTGTAGGTTCTTGCTTATTTAACAAATCATTCAATTGCCCACTTTACGCACTTGTATTTCAAATTGATTTACGGAATGAAATAAGTGATAGATTTATTATACCTACTATTTATAGGACATGTGCGGGACAGATAATACCCATTAGTTTTTATTTGTGTTTAGTATAATCGATACGAAAATAATAGTTTTAATTTAGTTCTTTAACTTGCAACATTGATTCCTTAACTTGTAACATTGTCTGTCTCATGTCACTAGATAGAACGAACAAAGAACGAAATGATATCCAAAGAGAATTTATATCTTCGTAATAGAATTGTCCTTGACCATAGAGATTACAACGGAAATTGTATCTTTAACTTTTAATTAGTGAAATTGATTTATATACTTTATTAATAGTTATGAATAGTTAAATGTAAAATAACAAAGTGATTTATCAGACATTTTCACTTATCTTTCGTGTCTTAGATACTAAGTTTGTATAATTCTAAATTCATTGTCGTAATTAGTTCAGCGACAAGACACTAAAAACTTGTCTCTGAGGTCGCGATGTTTTTTGATTATATTTCCAATAATTGTTAAAAGTACGTGTAAATAGTATTGTTAATACATTTCTGTATGGTTATACAATATCTCTAGCATAATAGCTCTTAGTAATATTGCATTGTTTAGCCGTAATTTGTAATTGAAATCTGATAGGCACGGTATGTACGCACCTTAGAACATTCCTATTGGTCAGAATTGTATATAATGTAATAGCACTGTTGCCAATTTAGTGGATTTACCTCAAAATTTAGGGAGAAATAAGTGGGGTAGCGGTATTTACCCGACTTCGCAAGAAGGAGGGTTATGTGTTTTAAAGACTTTTTTTGGGGAAAACCAGAGTAGTCTATATCAGTAAAAGTCCATAGCAACGGCACGCGAGCGAATCAATGTTGACCGCTCGCGCATGATTGGTTTTCATTCAGGAATGTTAAAATTAGTGATAATCATTTTATGGGTTTTTTATAATAATTTAGGGAATTTATAAATATAGGGTTGACAACATTGCTAAAATAAAATTGACCAATAGCGACAGGTTATTTCGATTTAGATGGTGTATCCGGACTATGCTCTAGGAATTAACGGTTTTTCGACGGGTATAAATACAGCTGTAACCGAGTACTGAGCGGATTCGATCAAGATACTTGAGCCTAGCTCGTACTGATGGATCTCTCTCAGTAATTGAATGTACCCATGTTCTTACTGAAATATATACACTAGTCAGTCACTGATATAGTTTTATTACTATTCCTCAAACTGCGTTACCCTCCGACCTACCTCAGGCAGGTACCAGGCTTCAGGGCAAGCCGGCGCACGAATGTGCAGAGTATCTCTGTACATTTAATGGTCCTTCGAGAGCCGGATACGTAAGGATTTATCCTGGCGTTCTGCTCTAGCGCATTGGTACCTGAGGAGGAGTACAGTGTATATAGGTATAGTACTCCCTGACGATGCCGGTAACTCGGTCGGAAGGGAAGGGTCGCAAAGCTCCGTCGATGACGAACCCGGCGCCGCCTGCTAGTACGACTGTCACAACGACGGTTGGAACCAGGCCGGTGTCGGAAGTAGTTTGCGAGGGGCCGCCGGCGACTATAGTAGAGTCCCACGACACGGCCACGCCGAGGTCGGACTATAAAAAAGTTACATATAGCAGTATCCCGTGCCGAAAATAGTGGCATGGGGTCAACTCGCTCTATAGCGAATATCGGCCTTGCTTCCGCGGCCGCGACGGTGCCGATCGGGTCGTCGTATCGACGCCCTGAGGAGCCCGAAGTGGTGCGGGACCTTGGTATTATAGAGTCCCACGACACGGCTACGCCGAGCTCGGACTATAAAAAAGTAATAGCAGTACCCCGTGCCGAATATAGTGGCATGGGGTCAACTCGCTCTATAGCGAATATCGGCCTTGCTTCCGCGGCCGCGACAGTGCCGATCGGGTCGTCGTATCGACGCCCTGAGGAGCCTGAAGTGGTGCGGGACCTTGGTATAGTGGAGTCCCACGGCACGGTTACGCCGAGGCCGGACTATAAAAAAGGAATAGCTGTATCCCGTGCCGAATATAGTGGCATGGGGTCAACTCGCTCTAAAGCGAAATCTCATAGAATAGCGAAGGCTAAGCAACATTTACTACGCCTTCAAATAGAGCAAGCTACGGCTAGGGTCGCCGAGCTAGAAGCCGAAGATTCAGATGATGAGGTCAAGAACAATATCTCTGAATATAGTACAACGGCAACAGATACTCGAGTGGATAAGTGGCTGGACAATCAAACCCCGCCAGCTGTCATAGTCAATGCACAAGGTAAGCTGTCTCAAGTTAATTTAGTGAAACAAGAAGTCGGACGAGGGCTTCGTGTCCGACAGCCGCCTCTACCTCAAACACAGCCAGTAGCGGTGGGAGCCTGCGTGCCTGTTAACCAGCCCGACTTCAGTGAGCTAGCATCTGCTATCACGCTAGCAGTTAAAGCTGCACAGCGCCCAAAGTTTATAGAGCTGCCCTACTTTAACGGAAGTCATCAAGAGTGGTTACCTTTTCGAGCTGCTTACTACGAGACCGAAACCCTGTTCTCGCAAGTTGAGAACATTAATCGCTTACGAAGAAATTTGAAAGGGAAAGCTAAGGAAGCGGTCGAAGGTCTATTAATAACCAACGCACACCCGTTAGCTGTCATGAAGATTTTAGAGACCCGATTCGGAAGACCAGAATCTATAGCTATGGTTGAAATGGACACACTACGAGGATTATCACGTCTCACTGAGTCACCAAGAGATGTGTGTATATTCTCCACTAAAGTGACGAATGTAGTGTCTACACTTCGAACATTAAAGTGCTCTCACTTCATGCACAATCCCGAGATAATGATGACGATGGTGGACAAGTTAACTCCAACTATGCGTTATAGATTTTACGACTTCGCAGCTACACAACCCATAGAAGATCCTGAATTAGAAAAGTTTGAGAAATTCTTACAAAGAGAGGCCGACTTATGCGGCAGATATGCGCAGCCTGAATATGTCACGCCGTACGCCGTTACGCCGCGCCCTACAGTTCAACAGAGACGTCCACAGACCATCCACACAGTAATAGAAAGACCACTTAATAGTATATACAGTCCACATAATAGTATAGAAAGTGCACATGATAGTATAGAAAGTGCACATTATAGTATAGAAAGTGTACATGATAGTATAGAAAGTGTCCATGATAGTATAGAAAGTGCACATAATAGTACAGAAAGTTCACTTAATAGTATAGAAAAGTGTTCGTTGTGTGATATACCGGGACACAAAATAGAAGGTTGTCGAAAGTTCCAACAGGAAACAGTAAATAGAAAGTGGGAAATAGCGAAAGCTCGAAATATGTGTTATCGATGCTTACATAATAGAGATAGAACCCACAAGTGCCCGAAAATAGTGTGCAGTATAGATAGTTGCAAGAAAACGCATAATAAGCTGTTACACTATGAAAAGAAAAATAGTAATAGTATAGAGGAATTACAAACAATCAATAACATCAACCTTGTGTGGTCACAGACATCAGATGACAACAATAAAATAGATACGTCTGATAAACAAGATTTAGAAATAGATTTAAATTGCATCATAGACAATAAAATAGAAGAAGAGTACACAGTCAATAGCAGATCACTGACTCATGTCTCAGTCAGTGAAGAAGTTCCTGAAGCACTCACCCCAAACCACTCTCTCCTTGGTGGGCCTGGGCGAGTGCCAATCCAAGGCGACTTCACCGAGATGGATAAAATCTCATCATCGAGTTGGCGAGCTTCGCAATGGCTAGCAGATATCTTCTTGTCGAGATGGCTGCGCGAGTATCTACCCGAGTTGCAACACCGGCGGGAGACACACACACACGGACGAGGCGCTTCAATCCAGCTGGGAGACTTGGACAACGTGTGGGCCAGAAGCAGAGTCATCGCGGTCTACCCCGGACCAGGCAACATAGTGCGCACCGTCGACATAAGAGCTAAGGGAGGTGTGTTGCGCAGGCCGGCGAGAAAACTGATAGTTCTACCTATAGACATAGACCCTGCACCAGACGAGGATGCGCCGGATATAGTATGCACTCTAGATATAGACCCGGCACCAGACGAGAATGCGCCGGATATAGTGTGCGCTACAGATATTGACCCCGCACCAGACGAGGGTGCGACAAGTCGCACGGCGGGAGAATGTGCGGGACAGATAATACCCATTAGTTTTTATTTGTGTTTAGTATAATCGATACGAAAATAATAGTTTTAATTTAGTTCTTTAACTTGCAACATTGATTCCTTAACTTGTAACATTGTCTGTCTCATGTCACTAGATAGAACGAACAAAGAACGAAATGATATCCAAAGAGAATTTATATCTTCGTAATAGAATTGTCCTTGACCATAGAGATTACAACGGAAATTGTATCTTTAACTTTTAATTAGTGAAATTGATTTATATACTTTATTAATAGTTATGAATAGTGAAATGTAAAATAACAAAGTGATTTATCAGACATTTTCACTTATCTTTCGTGTCTTAGATACTAAGTTTGTATAATTCTAAATTCATTGTCGTAATTAGTTCAGCGACAAGACACTAAAAACTTGTCTCTGAGGTCGCGATGTTTTTTGATTATATTTCCAATAATTGTTAAAAGTACGTGTAAATAGTATTGTTAATACACTTCTGTATGGTTATACAATATCTCTAGCATAATAGCTCTTAGTAATATTGCATTGTTTAGCCGTAATTTGTAATTGAAATCTGATAGGCACGGTATGTACGCACCTTAGAACATTCCTATTGGTCAGAATTGTATATAATGTAATAGCACTGTTGCCAATTTAGTGGATTTACCTCAAAATTTAGGGAGAAATAAGTGGGGTAGCGGTATTTACCCGACTTCGCAAGAAGGAGGGTTATGTGTTTTAAAGACTTTTTTTGGGGAAAACCAGAGTAGTCTATATCAGTAAAAGTCCATAGCAACGGCACGCGAGCGAATCAATGTTGACCGCTCGCGCATGATTGGTTTTCATTCAGGAATGTTAAAATTAGTGATAATCATTTTATGGGTTTTTTATAATAATTTAGGGAATTTATAAATATAGGGTTGACAACATTGCTAAAATAAAATTGACCAATAGCGACAGGTTATTTCGATTTAGATGGTGTATCCGGACTATGCTCTAGGAATTAACGGTTTTTCGACGGGTATAAATACAGCTGTAACCGAGTACTGAGCGGATTCGATCAAGATACTTGAGCCTAGCTCGTACTGATGGATCTCTCTCAGTAATTGAATGTACCCATGTTCTTACTGAAATATATACACTAGTCAGTCACTGATATAGTTTTATTACTATTCCTCAAACTGCGTTACCCTCCGACCTACCTCAGGCAGGTACCAGGCTTCAGGGCAAGCCGGCGCACGAATGTGCAGAGTATCTCTGTACAGGACAAATTGATTTATATTGAAATTTGTGCTTCCGCAATTACCTACTAATGTAAGTAGGGGAAAAGTGTACGAGATGATCCCTTGAGGCGAGATGATCCCTCTTAATTGTAGCATAACTATAAGCGCTATTTATATAGTTCAAATGTAGTACCCGATGCCCCCTCGCTTCAGTCAATTTGTTGTTATGCAGCATAACAGAAATTACATGCCTTTGATTTAAGGTAAGGTTGACTTTCATCATCATCATCATCATCAGCCTATCGCAGTCCACTGCTGGACATAGGCCTCTCCAATTGCACGCCACTTTGTTCTATCTTCGGCTTCTCGCATCCAGCTCCTGCCAGCCGTTTTGCGTAAATCATCACTCCACCTGGCCTGAGGGCGTCCTACACTACGTTTGCCAAGCCGCGGTCTCCACTCAAGGACTCGTTTACCCCAGCGGTTGTCGGTTATTCGGCTAATATGGCCAGCCCACTGCCACTTCAACTTGCTAATCCGGTGGGCTATGTCGATAACTTTGGTTCTCTGCCGGATCACCTCATTTCTGATTTTGTCCCTAAGAGAAACTCCGAGCATAGCCCGTTCCATAGCCCGCTGAGCGACTTTGAGCTTGTGGACCAGCCGTACCGTCAGTGTCCACGTTTCGGCTCCGTATGTCATGATGGGTAGGACGCACTGATTAAAGACTTTAGTCCTTAGACATTGTGCGATCGACGATGAGAAGACTTGACGTAGCTTACCAAACGCTGCCCAACCCAACCGAATTCTCCTGTTCACCTCGTCCTCGAAGTTGTTTCTACCTAACTGCAATGACTGCCCGAGGTACACATATTTTTGAACAACTTCGAGAACGGCGCCGCTATCGGTTCCGGTAATACATGTTCATTGAACATGAACTTGGTTTTATCCAAGTTCATCCGTAGGCCGATGCGTACAGAGGAGTCAGCCAGGTCATTCAGCATCCGTTGCAGGTCCTGCAGCGTTTCCGCCATGAGGACAATGTCATCTGCAAATCGCAAGTGAGAAATGTATTCACCATTGACGTTGATGCCCCGCCCTTTCCAGTGCAGCGTCTTGAACATATCCTCCATTGCATTTGTGAACAGTTTCGGGGAAATAACGTCCCCTTGCCTCACTCCTCGATGCAATGGTATAAGTTTTGTTTGCTGATTCTGTACTTGGTGGACGGACGGACATGGTGGCGGCTTCGTAGAGACATCTCATTACTTGGATATATCGCCAATCTACTTGGCATCGCTGCAGAGACTCAAGAACGGACCAGATTTCAATCGAGTCAAAGGCCTTCTCATAGTCCACGAATGCTAGACACAGGGGCTGATTATACTCTTGGGTCTTTTGTATAATCTGCCGCACTGTGTGGATGTGGTCTATGATGCCATATCCGCTCCGAAATCCAGCCTGTTCCGGTGGTTTAAATTCGTCAAGTCTTCGCGCAAGGCGGTTCGTGATGACTCTTGAAAACAGCTTATAGACGTGGCTTAGAAGAGAAATAGGTCGGTAGTTCTTCAGCCGGGTCTTATCTCCTTTTTTGAAGAACAAGACGACTACACTTCTACTCCACGCCTCAGGAGTTCTCCCTTCAAACAGGACAGCATTAAAAAGCTTTTGGAGCTCCCTCAGTACGGGTTTACCTCCAGCTTTTAACAGCTCTGTTGTAACGCCATCCTCTCCAGGGGCTTTTCCATTTTTCAGCTGTTTAAGAGCCAGCACGATTTCATCAATGTTGACTTCTGGCAGGTCTTCGGTGTAGTGGCGTGTTAGAGTGGCTCTAGGACCCTCATTTTCAGGATCAGGTCGAGATGCATGCGAAGCGTATAACCGGCCATAGAAGCCTACCACTTCGGAGGAGACTGCCGGCTTCGAAGAAACGACTTCTCCACTTGCTGTGGTCAACTTCGTCAGGTGGCTTCTTCCAAGAGATTGTACGAACACTTTTGACCCCCGGTTCTGCTCGATCGCTCTTTTAATCAAAAGAGTGTTGGAGCACCGAAGGTCGTGTCGTATAAGCCTGTTGATCTCTTGGTTTATAGCGCGCTTTTCCGACGAAGTGACGGGTGGGTTTTCACGTCGTTATTTCAGTAGCCCTAAAGTCTTTTCCGAAAGCTTTGACTTCTTGCCCTTACGCTGCATATCACAAAATGTCGTACCTTCTTCCCTGAGTATCCGAACCACATTTACGAGCTTCTGGTTTACGTCTGTTGTGGTTTCCATGGCAGCAAATCGGTTATCCAGATTTGACTGGAACGCTTCGGATCCTATCATGGTTTGGAGCAAAGTAGGTCGAAGCCTGGACCTCATCAGACGGGCACGTTCCGCCTTGAAGTCGATATTCAGAGAGCCTCGGACAAGTCGGTGATCACTACCGGTATTAAACCTGTTGATCACGGCGACGTCTCTGAATATAAGTTTTTTGTCCGTCATGATGAAGTCAATTTCATTTTTTGTCATAGTGTCGGGGCTTTGCCACGTCCACTTCCTTTGGGACCGTTTCTTAAAAAAGGAGTTCATCAAGAAGAGCCCCTCCCGTTCGAGGAAGTTGACTAGCATTTGCCCCCTATGATTTCTGCTTCCAAATCCATGGGATCCTACTACCAATTCGCTGCAATTTTGTACTCCCACTTTAGCGTTGAAGTCCCCCATAACAACGTTGTAGTGGGTCTTAGTGGTGGAGTGGAGGGCCCTCGATATGTCATCGAACATATCCTCCACTTCGTCGTCTGGATGTGCCGAGGTCGGTGCGTACACTTGCACTACCTTGAGGCTATACCTCTCGGTGAGCTTGAGAATGAGGTACGCTACCCTGTTCGCCACGCCAAACATTTCCACAACGTTGTCAGAAAGGGACTTATTTACCAGAAACCCAACACCACCTTGGGATTTTTGGTCTCCCTCGCGGAAGTACATAAGGTGGCCTGACTCGAGGGTTATGGTGTCCTTTCCCTCTCTTCGGACTTCACTTAACCCGAGGATATGCCACCTAATCTTCCCAAGTTCCACCTCAAGTTGTGCCAGATGCGAGTCTAGCCGTAGCGTGCGTCCGTTATATGTCGCCAGGGTCAGTCGGTTGTGGTGGCCTTCCGTAGACCGGAGATTCTTAGCACCCCCTAGCCACGCCGTTACCGTGGACGCCACCATGTCCAGGAATAGCGTGACTGCCGGGAACTGGGGGCCGTGGCCTTAGTGCTTTGTGCATTTGGGGTAATGCCCATAATCGCCACGCTGGGCAGGCGGGTTGGCGATCGCAGGGCGTAGCTCGCGCATCAGTGACGCTGCTGCCCGTCACTGACCTATTACTTTAGCTACGCCTTAAATTGGGATGGTTATACCGCCACCAGCCGGTCGCCAGAGCCTCGTTCGTTGTACAGCAGGATGTACCGCGTGCAGGTGAGGTTGGCTTGGAGCGAAAGATGGTGATGCGCCCCCTTACATCCCTCTTGGTTGTATCATAACGCTTACTAATTAGTGTAAGTGATAGGGCAACGGGTTTTTATATTTTTTATACCTAATACGGAGCTTATTCTTTTCTTAATAACCTTATAAGATCGGCACTAAATCAAGTTGGATATTTTGATGTTTTTATGCGACACAGTAGATTTATGGCCGTTTCGATAATATTGTAAAATGTTTCAACCATATCGACAATATGACAAAAGCTCTAAATAAATTATTCTAATTTTGATTACTAAAATATTTATTCACTTTTGTATAATTGGAGGCGGAAGTGCTCGCCGAAGCGTATCGGCGGGTGGTGGCTGTTCGGGCAAGGGGTTCGGTGTCCCTGCCCGAGCACCTACGCGATTGATGCGGTTAGGCCCACCGGGCTAGTAAGGCAGGTGTTCGAACTGTGGAAGCACTCCGGCCCTTTCCTCCTCGGGTGCTTTTTGGGCATGAGTGCTTCGGGAAGTACCTGCACACGGTCGCTAGGAGGGAATTGGGGCTTTCACAGGTCTGGTCAAGCAACAACAGCATATGTTTACTACGCCAAACTTCGAAAAATGATGGCGAAACTGGCAGCGAAACAGCCCAGACTTGCGAATCGATCTTCACCATTATTGCTTCATGATAACGCAATATGTGACTACCAATTTTTTTTTGTATTTTGGACAATTTTCAACGTGGTAAAAAAAAAATTAATACAAAATGCTTGCACCGAATTTGTCGAATCTAGATCCGAAAAGCATAAATGAACTTCAGATAAGATGCGGACGACGAGCAGTGGGTAGCTTGCCGTCCAGCTTAGGACCAGGCCCGGGTCGACGGCGCGCTAGTGTTCCACGCGCGCCTCAAAGAGGTGTCAGGTGTCAGCAAGTGACGGGGCCCCATTGGGCCGGCGCCCACCGGGAGTGCGGGATCGTTCGAAAGAGTTACCGTGCTCCCGGAACACCAGGGCGAAAGAAGGAACACAGATGGGTTTTAGTCAGTAAGAGTCTGACACGCCCTCCCGCTCGTGCCCACAGCGGGAGAAGTCATTTGATGATTTCACATCTATATAAAAAAAAAAAAAAAAAAAAAAAAAATTAGATGGCAGCAATGAATAGATTACTGACATCCGTCCGCGGTTTCGCCCGCGTTAACTTTGGAGTGCCATTTCACTCCTTTAAAGATTTGCAGTAGGTAAACAATAGACTTTGTAGTGGATGTCTACATCCTAACAACTATCTACGTACCAAATATCAACCCATTCAGAAGTATGAGCTGAGTGTTGATATAACAGTCAATCATAGTTTCCTCTTATGCCTCCTTATTACACAGATAGCTGATCCTCGCAACTTCGTCCGTGTCACATGAGAGGGCTTTAATTTGGTAAGTACAATGCTAATTTAAAATCACACGGAAAAAAACCAGGGGAAACATTGTTTATATGACTGTAATGGGTCATTTTTTTTATTATTAACGTTAAAAGTATAACATAGCTATTTTAGAGTACACCACACTATGATCGGTAAGAGTGAAACAGGAATACTTAATAGAGGAACGCTGGGTGGCTACGATACAATACTATGGCCTTTTAAAAATAAAATCTATACTAATATTGTAAAGCTGAAGAGTTTAAAGCTGAAAATTTACGCAGATGAAGTTGCGCGGGACCGCTAGTGTAGGTTTTTTTTTTTTTTTTTTTTATTGCGTAAGGTTGGCAGACGAGCCAGCGGCCCACCTGATGGTAAGCGGTAACCGCCGCTCATGGACTACATGAATGTCAGGGACACACCCAAGCCGCTGCCTACCGTGAAGTGAAAACTCTCTTTAAACCTCGTTTGAAGAAAGACATGTCGTAGCGCTCGGGAAACACCGCAGCAGGTAGTTCATTCCAGAGTCTACATGTACGTGGAAGAAAAGAACGCCGGAATCGATCAGTACAGGACCGTATTGTTTCCAGGTGGAATGGATGAACCCTACTACGATGTCGAGTGGTGCGGTGGTAGAAAATATTATATAGGTATTTGTGTGGCGTAAAAGTAACTTAATAATACATATATTTTTTTATTATATAAAAAACAAGCGTATTTATTTAAAAAGTTATATTATACTATATGGCAAAAAAACATTAAAAAATAGTTTGCTGAACACAATCGTTCCATAGGGGAGCATGCCGAGCGGCTTGCCTCTCAGAGCTACCGCTCGGGCTTGGTACGGTGCCCACATAACCGCCCACCATCATTCCGTAAAGGCTTATGGTACTTGACTCCCTGCAGATTCTATAGATGAAAATTTAGACACTGGACTGTTGTGTTTTGACAGGCTTATTCCTTCCCTAGCCGTGGTGTTGAATCTAATGCCCCCACCTCCAGTCATGCGAACAACTCACACTAGGCCAGTTGAGCCAATAGCTGTCCCCCTGAACAAAGTTCTGGATCTGCGCCTGATTTTGTTGCGTAATATTTTAAAACTATGATATCTCCTAAGATATATGTTCGTAAACTTTCGCGATTTGTACACATTCTAGAATTTTATAAGCTACGGGTCTTAATCGCGTAAATATTTTATTTAAGGCTAAAACATATTTTTATTGCCCACCGTGTCGACCGTATTGCAACGGCCTTCCACCCATGACCACAGCCGTTGCAATACGGTTGTACGTGGCTTATAAAATTCTATAATCTCCTAAAGTATTCATTGAAATCAAATGAAGTAATCATTTTCTTCAAAATGAAATATTTGTGATAAATAACGTATTTATTTGGATAATGGATAGTAGGTAATACGTTAATTAGAACATTTTCGCAAATAAATGCATTATTTTAGCACAAATTTGATTACCATAAAAATTTAATAGTGGGTCAACCTTAAAATGTAGGCATTTTCTGTCGTGGACTTTTTTTAGAACTTTTTAAGAGGAACAAATCCGTTATATTTTATTGTTGTGTAACTATAACCGTTTACGCAGTGCATGCAACGGAAGCTCTCAAAAGGAATATTTTTTCCCGTTTATGCAACATTTTTCATTGCTGCTCCGCTCCTTTTGATCGTAACGTGATGTTATAGCCTCCTCGATAATTGGGCTATCCAACACAAAAAGATTCTTTCAATTCGAACCAGTAGTTTCTGAGATCATCGCGTTCAAACAAACAAATTCTTCAGCTTTCTAATAGATGAGGGTAAAAAAAATTATAAAGTTAATATGTTACATCTTAGAAAATAACGAGTTTCAAATTTTCTGCACTAAATCGGCATTTTCATACTTTAACCCCTAATATTTATATTGAAATATGCAATAGGTAAACAAAAGTATTAAAATAAAGGAGTAAAGGTAGAGTAAAGTAAAACTACAGCAGTTATAAAAATCACAGTCGTTTATTTAATAATAAATACTGGTAATAAGGATAGACATAGAGATTTACGAAAAAATCTTTAGCGTAATGAAAGGTACTTTAAAATACTAATTAAATACCTAAGAACGTTGAGTACATACAAGTTTATATCGCCTACGCGTGATGTAAATGAACCGTAAACTAATTTATGAAAATCACTAATTATTCAAGGAACTTAAAACTTAAGTCATGGGCCCGATCTCCTATAAAACCTTAATCTATCCCCCTATGGGTACGTATAAACAATCTATACTTTATCTGCGTTACTAAAAAGCTAAAGTATTTCGAAAACTATTTTTATTAATTATTATTATTATAACTACGAACTTGCTATCAGAATTCGTGATGATCAAAGAGTTTTGATATAGAATCGGACTTGAGACTGTTGAGCTAGGGTGCACCCCTATAAGTACATCCATAATTAAAGCATAGCTAGCTGTGATAACACTATTAAATAATGAACAAACACCTTATACTCCATATCCCTCAAACATACAAAGCTCAATTCAAAACAAACAATCACCGGGAATGATTCAACATACTCGTAATATTCGCTGATACACATGAACTTCTTCGAGGTACTCCGAACTAATCCGAACTCCGATTCCATCAAAATGACAAAATTGGAAAGAAAATCGCCGTCGAAGCTGACCATTTTGTGCATGCAAACCTACTGCATCATCTTCAACTTGAACCTTAGAACTAAGTAAGAGATTACCCTAATGAAGACAAAAAGAGCGCAAAGGGCTCCAACATCAATCCAGAAATTTGCCTTGTCCATTGTCATTTCCTTCAAGAAAAGATTCGGGTTCCTGAAATGGCAGTATGCCTCTGAACAATGTAGTTTCTCTCTTCCATAGCCGTACACGGAGAGCATGGCACCTTCGAAGCCGTAGCGGACATAACTCAGATACGTAAGCCATTGTAGATAGTTCGGTATGGCATTGAAGTTTACGAAGAACCCAGAGAATAGTACGACAGGAATGGTAGTAACGGGTCCGAGATAAACTCCAGTTTCGATCTTCATCGCTGCGCCGATGAGCAGACCCAAGGACTGAGCCACGAGCGCGGTGAGTATGTTAATCGTAGTGAACATGAGTACCCGGTCCGTTTGCATCGGCTGGCCTGTCATGAAATACACTATCATAACGTAGACACCGCTGAACACGATCTGGGGAAAAAAGAAAGAGTTTACTTTTGATTGCAATTGCCAACCATCACCGATGCACCAAATTACTTATGTCGCTATAACTATGTAGAAAATACTGTGTTAATTCATTTGCTGCCTACCTGCTACTATTTGGTACCGTAGATAAAGTAACGTCGAGTTTTGACGACCTTAATGAAACGCAGAAAGAGAACATCAAGTTGGTTTACTCACAGTTGGTCAGTTTTTGGTTTGCTCAATCAGGTTTAGTAATTACTCGCTTTTTTGCTCTTATATTATTGTTTTTGGTGTCAATATTTACCTGAAACGGTAGGTCCGCCATAGTTTTCGCAAAGTAGAACGCTTTCAGTGAATACCAGTAGTTCAAATGCTCTCGCACAAACACGCTCATCTCGGTAGGGACTGTAAAAATGAAGAATAGGCTGTTTAGCAAATACCCTAAACCGCAAATAATCATCACTCATTTGTAGACGACAGAATTTCACTTTATGCAATGTAAATTAAAATAAATGCGAATTATTTCTCTGAAAAAAAAGTAGGAAACGTGAAATAACAATTTTGGTCACCATGCTATTATTAATTTAATTTTTGGCAATGTTCATAAGAACATTGCCAAAAATTGAACAGTGATTAAAGAATATCACAATATTTATGTATCTATTAAATAAAAATGAATTACCAAATTAGTTGAAATTAAATATTGCTCGGAAAAATTTAAAAATTAAATACATTTTAGTTTTCTAATTCACATTCTAGCTTGATCTCTGTTTCCCTAGCCACGCTTTACTTTAGAGAGCTTAAGTAAAATTACCGCAATTACGGATCCATCCTCGCAGAACCGCGGGCATAAGTTCGTAAGAAATATAGATCGTACTGAAATTACTGTACATGTGACTTAATCTTTAAATTAATATAAAAAACAAAATTCCAAACCTGGCATAAATTGTTTTACTAACCTACGCTTTTGCTACACGCACAATTTTACTTGCACAAATTAATATAAAATTTAAATGAAAAAGTTAAGATGGCAAAATGGTATTCAATGTATACCGCACAAATTATTATTTAGTTATTTTATGCTGTCAATTTAAAGCCTTTAAATTAAGTCTTTATTGTGTGGACTTCTTAATACTGTTCATGGGCAATCTTTTATATCTTTTACATGCAAGATTAAGTGTGTATGTCCTCAACTTGTAAGTAAACAGTAGGATACTTACATGTAAGAATAGTAGGCATCATAGCAGTAAACATAGTGAACATTACAGTGAAGAATATACAGCCAGCATTGCTCATGACTTTTGCAGCGTCGTTTCCGATATCGTAGTACAGGAACCCGATGAGCAACCCAACCACCGTATGAGAACAAAGCCGTAAATGCGTCAACATCTGATCCCGCAAAATACTCCTAAACGTTCTCTTCAATAAGATCCAGAATTGCTTCCACCCTGAAGTGGGAAAGCCGGTTTTGATAGGCTTCTTTGTGAAACTCTCGCTGGAATCTAAGAGCGACGTTGTGCAGGTGACTGGGGCCAAATTTGTGGCATTAGGTAAAGCGTTCTGCTTCTCAGGGTTTAGGACTGGTTCGGACATATCTATCACAGTGCAGGTTGGTTTATCTGAAACATGCAAATAACATTTTGAGTTCAAAATTTTGCCTTAAGAATTACAAATTAAGTTTTATCGTCTTAGCCACATCACAAAAAGCTGTAAGTACTATACATTTTTTTTTTATTATCGTATCATAAAAACGTACAATTTACAATAACCATAGCACAAATAAACCCCTGAGGTTTTTCCTTATGCTACGGAAGTCAAATCTCAATACAATTGTTGACGAACTTAAGTCTAAATTTATAGACACTCTAGCATTTTCATGGTTTTAATAGAATGGAAGCTTATGATAATCACCTATCACAATGGCGAGGGCTTCTGCCTTCTGAGCGTTGTTTTTGCTGGTTTGGTTGTTGTAGTTAACATTCTGTGGTACGGACGATGACGATGACGATGACTGCCCCCTGCCGCAGTTGCCTTTATTCACTGCCATCACCAGCTTGTGTACCCAGTCTCCATGCTCACCCGTTGCTACTTCCATCACTGAAATTATATGAAGGTATTTTACAAAGGCTGTATAGTACCTACAGGCTTAAGCATTGGACCCCATCTCTTCCCGTGGATGTCAGCATCCCTTGCGTGCTTTAAAGCCTAACTACTGCGATCGCCAACCTGCTCGGCAAGTCTGACGATTATGGAAATTCTACTGGGGTGCCCAGTAGTGGAACGTCATATATGTTCATATGATTAAATAAATATATTATTCTTTCACAAGGGTATGTGTTAAATGCCAAGGACTGCAGGGCCTATTTGGACCCTGCTAAAAGCGTTAGAAGTCTGACCTATAAACTAGAAATTAGGGCTATACTTATAATGCAGCACATCACACCTGGATACGCAGCTGACCTAGCCTAGTTCTAATAATTGAGTTAATTCATTGGGTCAGGTCATCGGGTGTTCCGGTGTCATGTCGGTAATAGAATAATGTTGAAGCTGTGAAATTTTAGACGAATATTTTTATTTTTTTAATATTTGTGAAATCATTATAATGGTGTGTAAACAGAATGCTATTTCAAAGTGTCTTCGCGCAAGAAAA
This sequence comes from Herminia tarsipennalis, assembly GCA_945859575.2. Classification (NCBI taxonomy): domain Eukaryota; kingdom Metazoa; phylum Arthropoda; class Insecta; order Lepidoptera; family Erebidae; genus Herminia; species Herminia tarsipennalis. The sequence continues at coordinate 20,439,742 of OX243834.2, read as the reverse complement.
TATTGAACTGTTATGTATGAATGTAATTTGATTTTCATAGCACCGAAACGAAATTAATTTTTCACGCCTTTGACAGGCAACCACACGCAATTATAATAATATTTCAAACACAGGTAACGAAATATAAATAGTGCTCAGAGACTTGTGGTACCTACTCGAACATGCATGAGTGGTGTTTGTATTGGCACACTGATATTTTTAGCAAATCTAAGGGGTTCCCATGTCTGGTACTTGTGTGTCAGATATTGTCAAGTAGAAGGTTGTTCGTTGAGGTCACGATCCTCAGAATCGAGAATAAACGACTCGAGGAGCAGGACTCCTTTTGTTTACACCAAGTTAAAATATGTTAGATGTTATATATATATGGCATGACCACATGTTCAGCAATCTTTTATGACTCCATTTGGGTTTTGGCAATAGATAATTAACATTTGGATTGCATTTAAGTAATCGAATGATCCGGATTACCACCACGTACCTATTGTATCCTAATATTTGGGGAATATTAAAGTGCCGACCTTAATAAACATTCATACTAGCCATTTTAAAGTCCACACACGACGTATTGACGTTGAGATTTGAATAAATAGATATATAAGAGGTGTAAATATAAAAGAAAATCTAGCTTTATAAATTGTTAGAATGAATGAATAGCAACTAATTTTTTAGCAAATTAAACTGCTTTCATAACCTAGATTCTTAACTAGTGAAAACAATGTTCGGTTGCTAACGAGACTAATAAATTTTCAATTATTTTGTTTGTGGTTCCGATCACATGAGTTTTAAGCAGTATCAATTGACCCAATAAGTATCAATTAACATTTATGAATTGTGAAGGCACTCCTGTCTCTAGCAGTGGGCTGCGATAGATTGATTGAATATTCATACCTAAATATTAGGGGTCGCCTAATGGTCTAAATTAGGCCATAGTTCATTACTTTTATAAATTACAACTATTGGCTTTTTTTTACTGCTTCTGTGGCGCGGTGGTAGTGTATCCGACTGTTACGCAAGAGGTCGTGAGTTCGATCCCCGTCAGATAAAACTTTGTGTGTTGAGCACGATGGTTTATTCTGTATTTTGAAATAAGTATATAAGTATGTTTATCAGTTGTCTGGTTGCCATAGTACAAGCTCTGCTTAGTTTGGGATCAGATAGCGATGTGTGAGTTGTCCCAAGATATTATTATTGGTTGTATATCTATGAGAGAAAACAGAAGTAGGTATCCACTTCTGTTTTAAAATGAAAGTCAAACTGTCCAGTCAATTCTGCTTAGAGTCTGTTACACACGCGGTAGTGTATAATGTAATATGTATATTTAGTGTGTGTTTTATCTATTTCATGGGCGTATCAGGGAAGGGGGGTAATTTAGGGCTGAAAACTCCTTGAACCGCAAATAAAATTGTTATTAAAAAATGACTTTTATTATGCAACGATTATGGCTTTGACTTGTGTTAAGTGCCATGTAGCTTGTAGTAAAGACGTTATCGTTGCATCACAAAAAATATTTTGTTATTACAAATTTATTTGCGGTTGGTAAATTAATCGCGGCTTAGGTTGATGTATGGGAATAATAGTTTTCCAACGGCAAAGTTAAGTTTGTCATATTTAACAACTATTTTTTTTTACTAATGTACCACTATGTCGTATACATAAAGTTGTCTCGTCTCGTCAAAACGAAGCTACCATGGCAATTCCAGTTTGATATGTATCATTTTAAAATTTGTTCTAGGGAACCCGTACTATACCTACTTGTTTCTAATGCACGTTGTTTAATAAATATTAGCTATCTACACTCTTTCTTCATATAAATTTTAACTGTGCCAGAATTCATACTCGAAACTTTTTGCTTAACATATTAATATGCAGATTACCCATTTTCTATTGTACACTTAGATACCAGTCCAATCGCTTTTTATAGTATAATATTGATCAGAAGTGCACCTATAACATTCTCTAATGATTATTAGAAGCGCTAACTAATATTCCTTAAAGAAACAAGCATGTCGATAACCATCCACAATCAGGTTATACAACAAAATTGTTATTGAAACATTAAAACATGTTATTTTTAAACATTTATTTGAAACTATAACAACTTAAACCGTTTAGAGTGACTGGCCATTAACGTAGTTAATTAAATAAAGAATAAACTGAACAAAGGCACTGGTATTTTAATAATAAATTCTTCGAAACACACCACAGCATTGTTCGAGTACCTACTGTGGGAGTTTGTTCCTGACCTTATAATTTTATTGGAATCTTTCATGTTCAACGGCAATAATAGGTATACCTTAGGTAAGTAACTGATGTAATTTGGTAGCAATACAAATATACGAGAGTAATAACCGTAACGATAATAGTTTCTTACAGAATAAGAATAAAACACCGGTCCTCCGGACAGCAGCTATTGGGCGTTTTTTTAAAGCCTTACTGGGATCGCCAACCCGCTCGCCAAGCGTGGCGATTATAGCAATCACCCCAGGATCTATAATAAGCTTTAGCAAGCTTTTATTTAAATTCTTAGACAAATTAAACGAAATTGTCGCAATAGTTAAAAAAAAAAAATCAGAGACGAACATTGCAAGTTAACAAAAGGCTAGTAATGGAATTAAAGCAGCGCTCTAAAAAAAATAACAGTTGTAATTTTTATGTATAATGCGAATTTAACCAGTTTTTCTAATTTATTTTATTAACATTTAGGGCTTATGTTAACTTAGACTTTGGAAACACTATAGGTAAGCTGTTTTTAGGTATACGCCTACATCTGCTTGGCCTATCATTAAAACTATATTTTGAACCATGATAAAACAATTTATGAAACACATAAACACATTTTCCAGTAACTACTCCGAGTAGGTAGCTACATGTGCCTGTACCTATATATTATTGAAATAACAGGAGTTAAACTCACCGTAATCAGCAGGGTTGTGATAACTTGGGCAGTGAAGGCTCATAGCAGATAGGAACGGGACTAAACCACTAACATTCCCTTGATATATACACTGTCCTTCGGCCAACGTATACAAAAAGTCAAACATTTCAAACAGCCTCGCAGACGGTTGATGGATCGTGCAAATGATGGTTCTGCCTCCCCGCGCCAGAGATTTCAATAGCGATATACATTGGAAACACGACGAACTGTCCAGCCCTGATGTGGGCTCGTCGAAGAACATCACAGGTGGATTGTTAACTAACTCTAAAGCAATTGACAGTCGTTTCTTCTGGCCGCCTGATAAATTAATCGTCCTCGTGTCACCCGCTTCCACAAGCCCTAACATTTCCAATATCTCATCAATAACGATCTTCTTGGCAGCGACTGTCATATCTTTTCCTAATTTTAGATTCGCTGATACATGCATGGCTTCTCTGACAGTAAGATGGGGGAGTAAGCAATCATCCTGCATTATATAACAGGAGAGCTTTCTGAACCGTCTCAAATTTCTCTCCTTGCCATTGATGAGAATCGATCCGCTGACATTAGACGTTCTGAAAACAAAAATTGTTGCTTTACTGACGCTTCACCATGTATTATCATTATTTAACTAGGTGTCCCGGTGAACTTCGCACCACCTCGTTATTTAATTTCATCATTTTCTTTATTTTTTTTACTTATGAATCTCCTACAGAGTATATCACGAGATAACTTGAGAACGACTTAACCGATCTAATGATCGGTTAAGTCGTTCTCAAGTTATCTCGTGACCAATGGAAATAAATATATAGGTATACAGGGTGATTTGTAATATCTTCCCCCTCATGGTTTTTTGTTTTATTTTTTTCTAAAATTATATTACGAAGTTATTATGTAAAGAAGCCAATAGCGGGAGGTTATTAGTATATTAAAAATCACCCTGTATAGATTGACTACAATTTTTAATGACGTCCGTGAACCGTCCAATTAAGTTCACAAAAAATAACATATCCACAGTTCATGATGAACTTGAATTCATAAACAACTTTTTGTTCATATTAGACTTAATTCAAAACAGGTTAATTTTAAAAATATACCTATTGATAATTTAATACAAGAGTTGTAAATAAATTTACAATATCTTATATGAGTATTAACAAACAAAACTTTTGCATAAGTATTTTGTTACGATGATCAAATGGGATGTTTACTAAACGGGATATAACCGATAAAACAATGTCGCATTCAATATATCTCTAACATATATCTTGAATATAAACGTATTACTTATTTATATTTATTATATTACTTACTTATATCCCGCTAAAATGTTCATAAGAGTGCTCTTGCCAGCACCGGAAGGCCCCATTATGGCAGTGAGTTCCCCTGATCTAAATGTGCCATTTATGCATTTGAGCAAAGCTTTGTAACCTCTCTTCCTACCCTCGCTAACCGAATACGATAGGTCTGAGAACTCGATGTCTACTGGTGGACGTTTAGGTAAATGTGTGAGCGTGGCCATCGGTTTCTTCTGGTCTCCGTATCCGTTGGGTATTTTTGGGAGACCTGTCATGGCTGTTGTGCCGGCGCCACCATTGCATAAATTCACTTGTGAGCCTCTGCAACAAAAATAATAACGTTTAAAAAACATGTTCAGTATTTATTTTTCTACCTTTTTAGAGTAGTAGAGTTAGGTACTCTTTCGGCCCTGGTATGACGGGGATAAATACCTACGATTATAACCTAAAAATAAATCTTAAATTACATTGATTAAGATTCCATTTTTTTTTTGCCATCTGTGGCCAACATTTTTTGTGAATATTACAAAAAAAGTTGGCAATAAACCAATACACATTAGTACATTCTTCGAGGGGCACAGTAAAAAATATGTGATTCAGCTCTGCTCTGCTAAGTGTGACGGATCTGAACAGCCTCTGCTGTTCTGATTCGTCACATCTAAACAGCAGATACACTTGAATTTGGAGACCGCCACAGTACAGTAAACAAACTTAAAAAAAACATATTTATTAAAAGAAAATGAAGTTACTCTCATAAAAATCCTATTTAGTTTTCCGAAAATCCTTTCTTCCGTTACTCTACTATATTCTACGATGGCCATGTTTTAGCCTGCTAATTTTTATTGTCTTTCAATAACCGTGCTTTAATTTAGAGGCATCTTAAACGGAATGCAAATTTTGGTTATAAATGTTCTTGCACTGTTGTAACGTAGCAATTAGGCTTATGTTGTGATGTCATATCAGATGTTCTGTAATTTACGAAAACTCTGGCCCGTTGCCAACTAAGGTTGCATTGCAAAACAACTTAAATTAAATTAGCTGACGAGAGTTTCTTATTAAAAAAAAAATAGTAAAATCTATGAATTGTATCAGATTAATTTATGACACAATAAATTATGAAATAAATATGCAAGCACTGGATTGAAGCTATCGAGATATTAGGTAACGAGGCTTAATAATGTACGTCACAGTAAAATAATAATCATTCATATCATATAGCTAAGAGGCATAACTAATCACAAAAGAACAATACCTTTTACATATAAAGTAAACCATTACTATTCACGTTCTAACATAAAAATAGAGTAGTGACCTACTCTATTGCAAAACACAGACTAACAAAATGATATAATATATAGGTCGAATGATATGAATATTTGCGGATAAATACGCAAACCGTTCCAAGGGCAACTAAACCATTTCTGTATTACGTTACACTATTTACATTACACATAAGAACATAAACATTAGTAAATCAATTTGTATTTTGGTGCAATTATGTCAAATATCTAACTTATTTTTAGCCATGAGTATACTTTTCAGTTGCTTAGTAAATCTTATTAATTTTCGTCGGGATCTCTAATTTTTGACTATAAATATAGCCTATGTTACTCCCCGATAATGTAGCTTTCTAATGAAGATAGAATTTTTAAAATGGGTTTTTAAGTTTATTCGTTACATACTAAAATACAAATCTGTCCTCTTTATAATATTAAAGTAGATATACATACCTTAATGTAAGCTTATGTCTGTTAAATGTCACTAATAGATAGGCCTGAAAAACACTAGCGTTCGCAACGACTGATTTCAACAGACTAAACTTTCAAATTCATCGCTGACCGTTTTTAAGGTCATAATCATAAGTGTTTGTAAATACATTGAGACTCTTTGATAGTTTAATAGTGCATTGACGTCAAACGGTGTTCGATTTACAGTACGGTACAAATTATGGGAACAATATGAATAACATGAATTGAGCTCTCGTAATGAATAGACTATTTGGCTCATAGCTAAAATAGTTTTACAGTTTCTATTATTTTATATACACACCTTTGCGTTTTATTTCGTACTAGCTGTCCCGCGCAACTTCGTATGAGTTAATTTTCCCCGTTTTTGCAACATTTCTCGTCGCTGCTCCGCTCCTATTAGTCGTATCGCGATGTTATATAGCCTATAGCCTTCCTCGATAAATGGGCTATCTAAGAAAAAATATTTTTTTCAAATCGGACCAGTAGTTCCTGAGATTAGTGCGTTTAAACAAACAAACAAACAAACTCTTCCGCTTTATAATATTATTATAGATAGTACCTATATATGTAGGTATAATTTTATTTATGTCAAACTTATAGAACTGAGTTCAATAATAACAATAGGCATCCCATGGATCAGGCAAATTTATTCTTCATGTTTTAATAATGAAATGTTTTCTTTGACGTCAAGCACTGTAATGTTACCGTTATTCATCTGAGTTGTGCATCCGGTAACAAACAGTTACAAAAAATTTAAAAATCTCTATTCACTAGATTCGTTCGTTCCTAATACCTAGTTGTCTTTCACATGACATAGCTATCTAATTTGTTATGAATATTTTCATTGACTGTATTCATGATAATTCGTAATCAGGTTTACAATAAGAACAAAGAGACGGGAACAAAGTACATACTGACCATTTTATGGTTAGATAGGGTGTTAACAGTATCCTTGAAACTATATCCGTGGCGTCATACAAAATTAACGAACTAAGTAATGAAAGGGACATCGCAGTAGTTTGAACAAACACTGAGCCGCACCCCAAAACACTGAAAAGCCTTGTACAGAATTTGGGTAACCTGTTTAGATTGAGGTTCTCTATCTGACGTTGGACGACGATGTAAGCTAAAAATTCAAAGCGTAAGTAACTATATTCATGTAGGTATTTCAAATTTTTTTCATGAAAATCTGGACTAAGAGACGAAATATTTGAAGCTCACGATATTAAAGTATAAATTTTAAGAACTTTCAACGTCGGCGCCGACGTGCGGATTGTGTTGAAAAATAACAAAGTGTAACTTAGTTTTCAATTTTAAGAAAATTATTCTTTAAATATAATCTTGTTTTTCTCTCGTAAGCTATACAAGAGGTACCTATCTAATCTAATTATAAAGCAAACAGATTGGCAAAGTATCTATATATTATTTAAACACTATACAACTGGGTAAAATATTGGAGGCACATCAGATCTTTATGTTAATAAATAAAGAGAAGATAAAGCTATTTGAATATAATCCAAATAGGTATAATAAAATTTTGTATAATCGAACTTCAAAGGATCTAAAGCCGATGGATCATTTTTTTATTTTTTTTTATTTGTTAGAAATACAATTTTATGTTCAAAATTACCTTCGTTGTAAATACTATTAGGTACATGATTAGGTTAGGCTATCACTCCACATTATTTTACTATATTCATATAACACATGTTGTGTAAGATTTCATGATTTAATTAAATTTAAACTACATTCTTCAATAATCACTCAATAATGACAAAATTATGAAAGTGTAGTTTGCGGTCAAGATAGAAGACGAACGCAAAAAACATGTAACTTTTATTTATATAGGTTGACGAGAAATCCATAAAACGTTTCTGGAACTAAGTTCTGATTTGACAGTAGAAAAAAAAACACTCTTCGTTTTCCTATGCTATCTTCATTTAAGATTCTAATAGACAAAAATCACAGAATCAATCAAATATTAGATATCACAACATTTTTGGAATTTGTAAAAAGTTATCACAGTTTGATTTAAGAAATGGTTTTTATCTAGTGTCGTACTATACATACCTACACATTCAAACTGTTGCAATTCATACATTTTTCTATAGTAATTTGTTTGGAATATTTGGCTCGGATCCAAGCACGGATCTAGCCAAGTCTGCGGTGTACTCACGTGAAGGGGAGCGTCCTCCATCGCTTTTATTTTACATTCAGTATCTGGAAGTTTTACAGCAAATTTGCCAAACTTATAAACTTTCTAGCTTTAGTAATATTGTGATAGATTAGTTATCTAATGTAACGATAAAAGCCATACCTACATGTAACATAACCTAAATTTAAATATCCGGGCAAAGTCATAGACCAATATTTGTCAAATAACTAAAGATATTTGTAACACAGGCAGAAAATTGCTCATAATCATATACTTTTTACATTAAATTAATTGTGTGACATTGTTTCTTACCTAGGCGGTAAGAAACAATGTCATAAACAAGCTAGAAAAATAAAATAATCTAAAACAATCAATACTTAGAACATTCAACTCCACAAGAATTTACCTTGAACTTACGAATGACTCGAAAAAAACACGAACCTCTAAATACTCTATTATTTATACTTGTAACCATGCTAAAGTACACCATAAGAATAGTCGAATGACGTCTGAATGTTGGAACAAAAACGGTTGAGTATAGGTATAATCCATACATTTTAGACGCAAAAAACTACCTGAAATACAACTTACAAAGATTGGTGAGGTCTTGTCGGTCGAGTGCTTATATAATAACTTTTATCTAAAGCAGGTAATGAGAGCACGTGGCGTTATACAGTTTGGATTTGCTCCAAGAAAACGAAGCAGATGAAGTATCTGTGACCCACCGAACATCTTTTGCTGGACAAGTGCAGCTTGCTAGTCTTTATATCAGTAATAAATTATTATCAGAGCATTAAGAAAACAAAAAACTTTCACTACATATCCTATTATATCCGTTAATATGAAACCTATTTCACCTCTCCACATAATAATATACCTATACTGACTCTACCCTGTTTCCATTTTATTCGCCAACAAAGTTATTTGTAACCCGAAATTGGTTTTTGTTCCGAATTTCCAGACTAGTCGGAATTACCATTGCCCGGCTTCCTAATACTCCGTATTTGTTTACTGAACTATATTATTACTTGCTATTTTTGATGAAAAATTTAGTTTATCTTGCCAGATATTTTGTGATATCCCTGCTCCATAATATTGTCGTTTGCTTTTCTTGCCACCTTAGTAGTTTAAAAAAAAATAAGCATATGGTTTTTTTGATAAATAACGTAACAATAGAAATGCTTTAACAGTCTAACGAATACCGACTTAAGTCCATAGTTAGTTAGTTATTTAGTTAGTTTTACCTGGGCGAACAAGAAAAATAACACTTAGCCTCCTAATTGGGACATTGTGCGTATACGACATACTATATACCTACTATTTTTTAATGTATATGTATATGTACGTCTAACATACACATACATCCCAAAAATCTTTTTTTGCAGAAAAATATTGGATGGATAGTAATTGCTTTACAAATAAATTTCGAATAAACTTATAGACTAACCAAAGGAAAACCATAACTACCAGTTAAAAAGAATTCGAAGGAATTCAGTAACGACTTCTTCTTTTAAAATACTTGGTAGATTAAAGAAGCGCATTAAAATATGAAAACGATTAGTGTAACAATGAAACACTTACCCCAAAACCTGACCATTATTGAGCTGTTCAGAGTACGGCGGAGACTTGACTTGCGCGAAGGTAACCTTATCATTCAGCTCCCCGCGACTGCCACGTCCCATCAGAGGCAGATGGATCTGGGTGCCTTTCGACTCCATCTTCAAGCTTGACGTCATCGCCGGATTGACATTGTGTACTAAAGGGCCCTGGAAAGAAACAGAATGTATTGTTAAATTCTTGGTTCTATCAAGTGCACTGCCGAGACCCCAAATTTATAAGCATTTTACATACGATATTAGATTCCCAAGATACAGGTACCTATTAAATTATGATAACGATGACTGTCGAAACAACCATATACCTAAAAGTATGGAGATGACAAACTTGTTACCTGACAACAACGACCGGAACAAGTGACACTACATGCCCTTGAAAACATCACGGCTCAAATACTAATAAACAGTCATTTACTATTAACCGTAGCGAACAACCGTGCCAAAGATTACTTAAATTCACTGACCGTTTACTGATTAGACAATGTTAGCCAAGACTTTTTCAAATTGAACTGGGTTTATGTCCATGCCTTACCCATAAATGGTACTTTTTTTTCTCACCTAGGACACCTCTCTAGGTTATATTTCTTTGACCACTAAAATAGGTCATAGGTAATCTCATACAGTACAGTCAGTATACAGTCTACGACGTCACTATTCTTTTTTAATTAAGCCGCTTCTTTTTATGATAGGATTAATGACAAAAAATCTCATTTAACACAAAATTTTATGAAGACTGGCTTTCAAAGCCAGAAACACTCGCCAGCCTTCCCAGAACATTCTGCTAAAGTTTTATTACAATCTGATCAAGTGTTTCGTTGATTGTGTCTAAAAAACAAATCTGACCCTTTTTACTTTCTTCTAGCTGACCCGCGCAACTTCGTCGGCGTCATTACTGCTCCGCTTCTATTGGTTGTAGCGTGATGTTATAAGCCTTCCTTAATAAATGGGCTATTCAACATAAAATAATTTTGCATTTCGAACCAGTACTTCCTGAGATTGTCGTGTTCAACCAAACAAACAAATTCTTCAGCTTTATAATGTTAGTATAGATTAGTACAGATTGGCCCGGTCTCCTAAAGACCACCAAGTTACTTACAGAAGATACACAAAACGTACCTCCTTTAATAAGAGTAACGAATAAGTGATAACAGTCATCTAAAGGGTCAAGGCTATGGCCTTATTTCATCTCACACTGAACAAACAGCTAATGATGGTCACAGCGAAAAGATCACACGGACTGAATGAGGGATCTTAAAAGCGGAGGCTTGTGTCATGTAGGCGGAACAAAAGCCTTCGACGTGCTGAAGATGGATTAAAAAGACGTCTGTATTATAGTTTCATATATCGTCCCACGAAAATGACGTAAAAGAAATGTATTTATTTCTATGATGTTGACATTGGAATTGGCGCATTGACGTTCGATTTTGATTTTTCCGATAAAACTGATTAAAAATGACCATTGCTGAGGTGATAAAATACTCGTACTTTCGAAAATAACGTAGTTCACTTTAGTAACCGAAGTCTAGTTACTTATCGATTGATGATTATGACTCTTATTTATTTTATTCTCGTAATTCAAATTCTTTATTCACTTGTGAAGCAAAATACTAAGTAGGTACGGACCTAAAAGACATGAGGTATATATTTTCCACCGTACATGTAAATAAGCTATGCCATAATATTTCTAACTAGCTCTCCCGCGCAACTTCGTATGCGTAAATTTTCCCCGTTTTTGCAACATTTCTCGTCGCTGCTCCGCTCCTATTAGTCGTAGCGCAATGTTATATAGCCTATAGCCTTCCTCGATAAATGGGCTATCCAACAAAGAAAGAATTTTTCAAATCGGACCAGTAGGTTCTGAGATTTGCGCGTTTAAACAAACAAACAAACAAACTCTTCCGCTTTATAATATTAGTATAGATAGGAAAAATACCGTAAAGTGATGCATTGACCGTTACTTTTCTGGCAAGAGGACATATGATCGGCTTTCTTATGACGTCATATGCAGAATAAACATGAACCGTGGCTTATGTTGGCTGAGTGGATGGATTGTTTTTAGCTTATGATATTATACGCAAGACATGATATATTACAGCCCTAAGTAACTAGTTCACTTAAATTAAAGTATATTATGTCTGGATGTATCACATGTTTTCTTACAAATAAAATTATTCTGATTCTGATTCAAGCAACATATAGGTACAAAATAATACCCTTCTGAAGTACTCGCGATGGTCTATTTAACTGAAGACTAGTAATTACAGGAGATAAAGATTGGTGTTTGCGTAAACATAGAGACATAGGTATATACCTACAATGACTGCTTTTAGTAGCACGGTGGGAGACTACTACTCCTACGCAAGAGAACGTGGGTTCCATTCTCATACGGACACCACTTTGTGTGTTCTACAAATTGTTGTACTTTGTTTTGTATGTTTGTAAAGTCCCCCATGACACTGGGCTGTGTGTGTGTTGGAGGTGGAGTTTGTTGATTTGTCCTTTAAAAAAAAATAGCACGTCTATATAAGAAAACTTATGTAGAATTTACATGTACGATCTTTAAATTGATGTGTCGTTGTAGCGATAAACACTACAGCTACTCTAGAAATTCAGCTGAATTTTTGTAAATATAAGTTAATTAAAACATGAAAACAGACTGCTATTTTTAAACGGTTTTATTTAGCTCACCCCGTTTGTTTTATTTATTATTTATTCTTGGGTCAAATTTAGTAATTCAAATTTCACCCTCTTCCTGTTAACCGATTAATCTGAAATTTTGTATGCACTTTGGATTTTGGTGACAATACAATTATGTTTATTCATTATCATTATAAATTCAAGATGGCCGCCGCCACAAAATGGCGGATAATTTATGTTTTATTAATCCCATCAATATGGGTATCAAATGAAAGGGCTCAACAAGCAGAATACAATATACTATAAAAAATTGAAATCCAAGATGGCGGCCGCTACAAAATGGCGGATAACGTAGGTTTTATCAATCCCATCAATATGGGTATCAAATGAAAGGGCTCAACAAGCAGAATACAATAAACTATAAAAAATTGAAATCCAAGATGGCGGCCGCTACAAAATGGCGGATAACGTAGGTTTTATCAATCCCATCATTATGGGTATCAAATGAAAGTGTTCAACCAGTAGAATACAATGTACTATATAAAATTAAAATCCAAGATGGCGGCCTCTACAAAATGGCGGATAACTTAGGTTTTATCAATCCCATCAACATGGGTATCAAATGAAAGGTCTCAACAAGTAGAATACAATTTACTATGCAAAATTGAAATCTAAGATGGCCGCCGCTACCAAATGGCTGATAACAATTTTTTATCAATCCCACCAATATGGGTATCAAATAAAAGGGCTTGACAAGAAGAATACAGTGCACTTTACAACCTCAATATTTAAGATGGGCGCAGCCACTAAATGGCGTATAATAATAAGATTTAAATTTAGAAATTGAATCTGTAATTTAGGTATCTGATTAATCCAGCCTGAATCCACCACCCAAGTCAAGATTTTGTATCGTGTTGAGGACTGTGTGGCGTTAGGGTGGCTAAAAATGATACGTCGTTAGCGGTACACCACCCAAGTTAAGGTGAAAGGTTAAAACGCGCCGAGAACTGTATGGCATTAGGGTGGATAAAAATGATATGTCGTTAGCGTTTTCCCCTCAAGACTCAGGCGCATCTTGTTGTACATAGCCTTGCCCCTTTATTGGACCTCTGGAGGGGTCGACCGTTAAAATGTCCATTACTCGTGGGAACAAAATGGTAAAAAAAATTATAAAAAATACAAACAAAATAGTTATCTATTTATTTACATCGAGTGTATAACTATTGGAATTTCCATGAGCAAGAAAATAGTAAGTAATTTCCTCACCGTCTGCGGGCCAACTGCCTAACGACGAATTAAACGATTCTTCTATCGCACATTGTCGATAATTTGTAGACAATTGACGTGCCCCACGGTTTTATTTTAGTCTAGTCTATGCATATGTTTATAATTCCCACGACTGTATCTATTTTATTACATTTATTTTATTATCTGTATTATCTATCTATACCTATTTTTTTATAGTAGAGTAAGATCTTTGCAGGGACTATGTATAGAGGAGTTGGACTGCAATAAACTAACGGGCAAGAAACCTTGCAATAATGAAGCACTAAATGAATTAAATAGAATGCGAAATAAAAACTAAAAACTAGAAAATAAAAATAGGTAAAAAAACTTTTTAAGTTAAACGGTTTTATGTTAAACATACATTGCAATGTTTAAGATAAATGTACTAAAAACCAAAAAATAATAAAATAGATACAGTCGTGGGAATTATAAACATATGCATAGACTAGACTAAAATAAAACCGTGGGGCACGTCAATTGTCTACAAATTATCGACTTAATGTGCGATAGAAGAATCGTTTAATTCGTCGTTAGGCAGTTGGCCCGCAGACGGTGAGGAAATTACTTACTATTTTCTTGCTCATGGAAATTCCAATAGTTATACACTCCATGTAAATAAAAGAGATGTTTCAACTAGTTTATCGTTGGACATTCACACTGCTGGCTGGCGAGGAATCGTTTCACTGCTCGTAGTTTGTCTTTAATCGACAAAACATATGATAAAAGTACTACTCGCTCACCACTATGAAACCCTAAAACTCGCTTATAATCGAGCTTGCTAGCTTGTTTCCACATTCTAGCCCTACTTATCACACATCCATCGTTGTCGGTTGAACAACTGCCTAATTATAGTGTAACATTACAAAACAAACATTTTAATCAACGATTGTAGACAATTGACGTGCCCCACGGTTTTATTTTAGTCTAGTCTATGCATATGTTTATAATTCCCACGACTGTATCTATTTTATTATTTTTTGGTTTTTAGTACATTTATCTTAAACATTGCAATGTATGTTTAACATAAAACCGTTTAACTTAAAAAGTTTTTTTACCTATTTTTATTTTATTTATGCATAAGATTTTTAAACAAAGCTGCGAATCGATCTCCTGCTGGTTCTTTAAACCCACAAACAACCACACACAGGTGTCACACTTATAACACCGCAATTTTTCGCCGAATGTCAAAAAAAAAGATAACAATTCACACAAAAATAACCCATTCAATACAACGAGTATCAAATTACATTCAGTAAACAATATGCACCAAAATTTCTTATCAATTAATAGTCTACTTTTTGATAAGAGAACGAGTACACATTATGCAATTAGTTTTAAATTCCACTAACCTACAGTCCTTATCATTTTGTTTAAAATATTTGCATATAACGTTTGTTATAAACTAGATATTTTCGTTGACTTAAAGCGTTTGACAACTACAATATTGTCAATTAACTTTAGTAGCATGAAAAAAGATGAAGTCTAGTTATGAACCTAAATAAATAGTGCTTATGTTTTTGCTGTGTAAAAATATCCACTATAGTGTCAAAATTTTCTTAACGTTGCATTCACACGATTGTCGTTGTCTCAGAACACACATAGTAGTTGTTGTTCGGCTGATGAACAGCTTGTTTGAAACTGGCGCGCGCCCGTGCCGTGTTTCTTTCAGGGCTGCTTCCCGAGCCGCGCGCCGCGCGTGTTAAAGCGCTATAGAAAGTATTACAAATCTTCTATTAACTTGTTAAACTACAGTGAAATCTTATTTGACATAATCATTATTATTATCAACAAATAATTAGAGTGGGAATATACCCTTAGGTTATTCGCAATTCAATTACAAATAATGTTAAGTAGGTGTCTTGTTAATGCGAGTTTATCCAAAAAACACATATAATATGTATATGATTTTGTTTGTATATTTCATCTTCCTGTCATGGTTTAATAATTTAATAACTTGTCAACTGCACAATTACGGTTCTGAATATAATTTTCCGTAGGTATTTAGCACCTCAGTGTGGTTATGAGTTGTAAAGTGTTTGTTTATGTAGGTACCTAGTTATTTTATTTACGGTAACAGTTATGTGACAAGATATTGAAAACGTAATGAATGATATAATAAAGTTCACTTGGTGATAGAGTTGAATGATTATTATAAGAATAAATTAATACTTACATGTCACCTTGAGTCGTGATATGAATATTTAACATCAATATATCTAGTGTCTACTTGTCTTCAATAATGTAACGTGCATTTGGTGCGAATCGATGTCATGGGTTTTCCTCTTTGAGTTCGGATTGGACCTTGACAATGTATGTATAATATGTATTAATGTACGTATTTTCAGGGGCGACCGAGCAGATCAAGATATCTACAAGGTTAATCAACGTTACCTCTATTGGTCCATAGATAGGTGACCGTTTTCGAACATTGTAATACCCCCTCCGTGCCTTGGACAGCACTCTAAGCCGTCGGTCTTGCGCCTAATCTCTCTCTATGAGAGTGAGAGAATAGAGAGTGCACTTGTGTTTGCGCATGCACTTATGAATTAAAATATCTCCTGTGAGTTTTTTAGCCTCTGATGAGATTGGCCGCCCTATACGACATCGGTTAGGAGATCATTATATTATTAGATACGTCATTGTCATCACATTTGTAGATCCAGACACAAAATACGAAGAGAGTTTCATAAAACGCGTGTTCGATGCGGGTATACAGACTTCATTTACGGACACGGAAGTCGGATCAATTTTGGAACAAAGTGGTCTGAGAATCCGGGAACAATCAACTAGTTAGATAAGTAGCTATAGTCGTCAGTTTGTTGAGTTTTCCGGCTGAGAGGCTAGACGGAAAAAAGTGTTACAATTTGACGTCGATCAAAAATCTATTATGTATGATAATGTGAAGCTAGAATAAAGAGGTTATATTATGTTGTTTATATTTTTGTAAAATGCTATAATGTTTATTTTACCCATATCAGCATTGTGTGAAAAATCTTAATTTTAAATAGGACAATTTTTAAAATGTTATGTTTTTTTTTTAATCGTTAGTTAATACAAACAAAAAAGATATAGCAAAAGGAACTACGGTCCATAATGGTGCGTACACATCTGGCGAATGCGCCGCAAAGGCTCACGTGCCACTCTGGTGTGTCTCGCGTACGAAACATTACAGTGGTGGCGCGCGAGCAGAGCATTTGCTGCGCACTCACTAGATGTGTATGCACCATAAGACACCTTACTCTTTTTTGCAGTTTTTGAAAAAGATCCTAATGCGGGAAGTATGAGGATGCCAGTCCTATGTCCCAGGAGACTTTAATCACGATCACTTAATTAACGAACACAGACTACACTCAGATTCAGTCAAATATGTATATATATTGCACAGCTGCAGGCGCAAACCCACTCACTACCAAAACTTTTATCACAATTCCAAAGAAACTAAAAAAAAATTCTTTTCACGGTCACCTCGAAGCAAATTTCAAATCGTTAACATGTTTTGTTTTAAAACTGATACCGGTTTGAGTAACACAAGGTCGTCTAAAGACTAATGTTGTTTTGTCAGTTTCTGATGATTTATACTATTTCTAAGAAGAAATATTTTGATCAGCTGATACTGACGTAGCTCGGGTCAACGTTTATCAAAATATCACGTTAATCCAAGATCATAACAAAATACAGTTCCAAAATTATTTTAAAACTAGCTGACCCGCGCAACCTCGTCTCCGTAAATTTTCCCTGTTTTTGCAACATTTTTGATTTCTGCTCCGCTCCTATTTATCGTAGCGTGATGTTATATAGCCTATAGCCTTCCTCGCTAAATGGGCTATCCAACAGTTAAATATTTTTTCAATTGGAACCAGTAGTTAATTATCGCGTTCAAACAAACAAACTCGGCAGCTTTATAATATTAGTATAGATTAGATCAATTTATTCACTCCTAAAAACTTTTTTCTTATATTCTTTAGAAAATACACATTATTGTATGATATTACAGAAATCGCAAATTATTTTTCTAAATGTATTGCATTGGTTGAGGTTTCAAAAAGGGAATCACTGGAATGAAGTGGAAATATGTTACAAAGACAAGCACATCGCCCTTTATTGAAGTACTAGCTGACCCGCGCAATTTCGTATGCTTAAATTATCCCCGTTTTCGCAATATTTTTCATTGCTGATCCGCTCTTTTTAGCCTACTAGCTGTGCCCCGCGGTGTTACCCGCGGTTTATTAGCCTATGTGTTAATCCAGGGTGTCAGCTAACTCCATACCAAATTTTATTAAAATCGCTCCAGCCGTTTAGACGTGAAGAAGTAACAAACATACACACTCACATACTTACAAACTTTCGCC
The DNA here is from genome assembly GCA_945859575.2 of Herminia tarsipennalis. NCBI lineage: Eukaryota > Metazoa > Arthropoda > Insecta > Lepidoptera > Erebidae > Herminia > Herminia tarsipennalis. The sequence goes on along the minus strand of OX243834.2, from coordinate 20,421,738 downwards.
TTTTAATAGTAGTGTGATAGCCTTCCTCGATAAAGGGGCTATCCAATAGTAAAATAAATGTTCAATTCGGACTAGTAGTTCCTGAGATAATCGCGTTCAAACAAACTCTTCAGCTTTATAATATTAGTATAGATTGAAAGATATATCGACGGATGGTACAAATTCATACTAATGAAACTAAATAAGGAAATTATAATAATGTAGGTTCAGACCCCAAATTGAATTAAGAATTATATTAGATAGATTCTGTAGTCACTATTAAACTTTAATGGATAAACATTTGAATGACTTGATGGTACACTGACCGACGACCCTTCACCCACACGTTCTTTATGACGTTATTTCGTCAAATGTCGAAGGGCAAAACATACAGTAAAGACGAAAATGTTAATCTGAAGAAAATCGATGAATGTTATCTAATTTCTAAATCATCATCATCATCAGCCTATCGCAGTCCACTGCTGGACATAGGCCTCACCACTTTGCTCTATTTCTGAATAATCTTTACGTATTATTATATATTTTGGATATGAAATTACTTATTATGTTTATTCGATTATGTTTATGATAACTTTAGATTACTACGTAAGTATGTTATTTGTTTAAAAAATACTATTTATGTACCGCAACGTTAAATTAACTTTCAAAGAATTTCTGTGTTCTACATTTTCCCCGCCGTAATAAGATGTTACCTGCAGGCTGGTATCTCATTGTGTAGAAATAACTTTATTTTTCCATTTAATTTTAACAAGCTCTTCTTTACTAGTTCTCTGTTACCGTCAGACTAATTAATCTTTCAATTAACCCAGTAACCTATTGAGTTTTTTAGACGCAAGAGGATTAAAATGTAAGATAATATTTATTAAATATATGAACACAATTATTAAATAATATCACGGAATCGATGGCGCGTTTCATTCCAGTCAGACATTATAATGGTAAATGTACATTAGCGCTGATCAAAGTACGGTGAATGTGCATAAATTGAGCTGATAAGGATACGATTCAACAAATCTCCATCAGAAACAATAGTCAACTGTGTCAGCAGATAACAGTATCATGGTCGACGTATAGGGATAATGAAAATCTTTGATCGAAGACCACTTATTACCTAAAATTATGGCTTTCTAAAAATGATAGCAGAAAAATGCATCCGTTTTATGTCATTTATCAATTTTATTATCCCATTAAGTATCCCGATAGATTTATATAATTTATCTTACTTGTCTTATCTCCTGCTTGATAAGTTTAACTCCGCTCATTTCAAAAAAGAATCAGAATCATTATCAATCATATTTGCAAGAAAAGTGGTACAATTTTTTTGATACAAAGGGGCATTGGATCGTCACATATCACCAGTTTAGGCATGCAAACACTAACAATAACATTTTATTACAATAAATCATTAATTATTATATCATAAGTAGGTACATTCAATTTTTCCAATATATGTATATCATTATATTATGTCGTTATTTCAACTATTCAAGTTCACAATTATAAAATAGGTACAATAAAATACAAATATGTCAAGTTTTTATCATAAAAATAGTTTTTAAATAAATTAAATTCGAAATATATATATTAGTTCACAATAATCGTACAGTTACGGGTAATTTTTATAATTATATTTAAAAAAATCTTTGATTGGATAAAAAGTGTGCAGTGTTAGCCACTTTTTTAGTTCCTACCTGAACTTCTCAAGCGGCAACTCACGTGGGAAATAAAAAAAATACCTATATACCCATCGACTATACCCTAGATCTATATTAAATGTACGTGTATATAGAATAACAATAAATTGTCTGTAATATTATATATCATTCTTTGTAAACCAAAGTGTTTACTGTTGAATCTTGTTCGATTCGAACGACACAATCTGAACAATTTAGAAGATTTAGCTGAACAGAAATTCCTGAACTAGAATTCCTGCATTTCACGAATTGTTTCGATAGAACACAATAACTTTGAATTATTCGATAAAGGTGCAGTTTCCAAATATGTTGGTAGGTATTTGTATTATCCACCTGAAATATTGTCAGCAGCTATGATACAATTTTATTTTTAGTTTCTTAGTATCAAATCATTTTATTATGTGACAATAATGTTTTTTTTTTTTTCTAAAACTAGACTTTAATTAAATCTACTTCAACCAATGGATTATTTTATTTATTAAATACTTAAGTCCAGCCAACATAATTATTAAGGTACATATTTTATTGATTTCAACACGTGCCGCATGGTGACCTAGTTCTAAAAAATAGTCTTCTATATTCTACGTACGTTATTGGAATGATATGGAAATAGAAAAGGTAACGAAGTAATTTCGGGGTCCGGATAGACAAGAATATCTTTAATACAGGCCAATAAATATTATTGAATAAATCCAATCCAAAAATTAAGGAACCTTGGATAGATTTGTTATTTATGACGTTTTACTTTTGTAAGTATGTTTTTTTTTTCTTTATTTCTAAGGGGTTTTTGTAAGGGGAGATATTCAACCCCACCGTACTTTTTCGGCAGATTATCTTATACCTAATATATATAAACTATATGAGTACTAGTGGGTAGTAAGTATATTAAATGCTAAATATTTTATTGAAAGTACCTAATGAAAATTACAAATGTAGTATTCTTATTATGCGACATAACTTTTTGGCCGTCTCTAACACTGGCCGACACAGAATCGATTGAATGAAAACTATATCCAGTCTATTAACTTCAAATTCTATTGTAAATATGTATGTCAATTTCTTTGGCACGCTCTTCAACTCAAACGGCTGGAGGGATTTCGTCATCGAGGTGTCGTTGTTGGAGTGACATAAGCCAAATACTCGTAATTTTAATTTAATTTTAGCAGTCGGCTTTTTAAGTTTTTAAATGAATCAGTCCCACGTACTAGTATGTAGGTACTTACTATAGAACAGTGCGCACCATACATTACAGAGCTTCAGTAGAATAATCGTAAAAACTTCAAGTGGAGCCGCGGACATAAGCTATATGCGGAGTAAAGAAAGAGAACGGATTTTGTGAGTATGTGTGTAAGTAGAAGGTAGCACTGCACCTATTTTTTTAATAAAAAATTATTATTACTTGCATAGCTTATCTAAAAGATTTGAAATAAATTATAAGAAAAATATGTTGAACAAAATAAATTTACAAGATATTTGCAAATTACAGAATAACTATATTTATATGAATATCTTTGGAGCAATCGCAAAATTGAGACTCTCGCGCGAGTAAATAATTATGGCGGTAGGTGGCGGTGATTTCTACACGGGACTGACAAGCTGTGCACGAAGTAGAAGTCTTGTCTATTCTTTATGTTTACCTGTGTATAATTATGCTGTTGGGAGTTTATATAGCTACTTATTATACAGCAGGTACAATAACCTGGGCGCAATAATTTAGTAAACTCAAATTAGCTACTAAATTAGATTTTCAGTGTAATATATTAAACCGTAGTTCACATTTTATTCCCATGTGGTAACGTAAAACTGGATTACCTGGCTATTGAACAAGGCACATGTAACAAAATTGGATTAAAGTTATTGACAACAAATCGGTAAATTGTGTAACTTTGTATTTATATATTCTAGTTTTAATGATACTTAATAAAAGTAAAATAAAGATAACAAGTTAAATTAATTTTTACTAATATTATAAAGTTAAAGAGTTTGTTTGTTTATTTGTTTGTTTGAACGCGATAATCTCAGGAACTACTGGTCCGAATTTAAAAAATATTTTTCTGTTGAATAGCCCATTTATCGAGGAAGGCTATAGGCTATATAACATCATACTACGACCAATAGGAGCAGATCAGCAAGAAAGCAAAAACGGGAAAATTTACGCAGACGAAGTTGCTCGGGTCAGCTAGTACAAAATAAAAGGCCTGCTTAAAATTAATAACTAAAATATTTAAGCCCCGAAAAATCCGCCTTTTTTTGGGGTCTGTAGCCAAAATGGCAAAAACGCAACTCTTATATTTATATTATAGTTTCGTCATGTCCGTCGGTCTGTATGTCTGTTCGTCCGTATGTCACTGGCATTTTACCAAAAGACTATTTAATGAATCTTGATGAAAAGGTGTCTTGTAGTAGCCGCTACTTAGTTTGATAGCTAAATAATAATAATAAATATTTTTAGGGGGGCATTCCATACATGTAATAGAAGTCTATTTTTTTTTCAGAAAACAATAACGTGTGGTACTTCATTCGACAGGTATTTCAAAAACATTTTAAGGTTTTTAATAAACTTTTTTGATTGAATTAATATTTTTGGAAATAATCGCTCCGAAAGTATGCAATAATGTGGGGGAGACATGATTTGTGCAAGTTACAAAACGAATATTTCCTTAACTTTTGAACCATGTGACCAAAAAATATGGAAAAAATCACAAAGATAGCGCTTATATACTTTTGAATAAGATCGGATATACCGTCATTGGGTTATTGCCAAAAAACTGCGTTTCTCCACAAAATCTCATCATCAGATCCGAACGTAAGGGGGCGTAAGTGCCATGAACATACGCTCTTATGCCGATATAATTGTTCGAGGCTGTGGACTGAGCATGTTCCGATACGCTCTTGCTCGGGTTTTTTTAATTTTGTTGTACCCAGTGTAACTCTTACAACAGAGACGAATGTAACGATACCTCTCAAGCTAAAATCCATCAAGCCATTAAGGCTCTAGTCTAGAGCGTGACAACGAAATATACATACAAACATACATACATACACTCGAAAAATATAACTTAAATCTTGCATAGAAAATTTAAAAAAACTTTATTTACCTATCTATAGTATTTAATACTGGTCTTAAACCGACTTCAAAAAGGAGGAGGTTCTCAATCCGATTGTCATAAAAGTTCGGATCTGATGATGAGATCTTGGAGAAATCGAGGGAACTCTTCAAATATTAAAGGCACACCTATAGTAATTTGGGTATATTTTGTTGTAATATGTGCATTTTGCTCTTAAAAAGCACCATTGAGTGAAATGGAACTGATGATGAAGACCACTGATGACCAACAGAACTATTCAATAATAAATATTGCGGTTTGCGATCTGAGTACCGTGTTCGATATTTCGCCTCCATCAAATCATGGAATGGAACTGATAGTCTAGTATCAGGTTAATTCCTCATAAATCAACGGCCTTGTATTGCAAAATTTTGTAAATAGAAATAAGCTGTATGGATTATGCTATTGTAACTTACATCAACTACAAATCGATACACTAAGAAGTGAGAAATAAAAACTTTTTTACAAAAAAAACACTTTTTTAACAACAAAAAATAGTTAAACATTTTGAAGTTGGTGCCAGGAAATGTAGTTTTATGTTTTAGGCACCACCTTTATTAATTAAACCTTATAATAATTTTTGAAGTAGTTTTTTGATTTTTTGTAAAAAAGTTGTTATTATTGACGTGTTTAGGGTTATTTAAATATAGATAGTAGGTACAGTGGGATCATAACTTTTCGTCTGTTTAATATCCACGTCCTATATGACTGGGGCACAAACGCTGATGGTAAACAGAGATCAGAGAGTCATGTCGACCCAGTTTCTTTGATGTGGATTCAACATTCTTTATTAAAAATTGGTCGAATGTACATACCCTTTCACAGTATAAAATGTCTCTAATAAGTTCTTGTCCATTTGTTTAGTATAAATGGAAAAGAACTCGGGCAAAAAAATATAACGGCTTTCATCATTTAAATAAAACTCAATTTCCAAATGAGAACAAGAACTAAAATTGGTTTGGCGTGCAATTCTGCAGAGTTTTACAAAAAAAAATATTAGCAGCGAAAAACTGAAGAATGCAAGCAAACGCAGTAACTTGCATTATATGTCATCTTATATGTAAGCAATGAAACACGTTCAGTAGAAAAGCAATTTGTATTTAGTTTAAGTACCTATGACAAAGTCTCTTGCAATTTGAATACTTAAAATGCAAGAATGTTAATCGAAAATCATTTCGCTTTTCAGTGTTAGTAAAATTTAACATAAAATTTATAAGGTACGTTTTTATTTTAATTATTTTATAGATGGATTTTAACCCTTCTGAATTCTTACTTCAGATTCACTAAATTTCATGCTTATATAGAGAGGTTGGTAGACCGTTTTAGCATTTAATGTAAAGAAGATAATATCTAACAAATAAGAAAAAGTGCTTTCAAATATCTACAAGTGAAATACAAAAAATACTTTAAAATTACAAAAGAAAACACTTAAGTACTTACTGTTTTAATACAAAAACAAGTTACATCAGAACGTCACTTGAAGAATACTGAACAAGCCTATCATAGAAAGTGCCTACAATCAGATTACCCTACTCGATATTTTGTTCATAATACGCTAGAAGCCTTCTTTGATCAACAAAGCCCTACTATTATAATATTTAAATTAATGTAGGTAAAGTTAATTAGGAGCAAGTTTAATTACACAGCTAGCAAAGTAAAATAAAAGCGTTATTTAAGCTATGTTGGTACATTGAACTCAAGCGCCATCAACGTGTCTAGTAATTGGTTTAACCGTAACTGAATTCTGATAATATCCGCCGCACCTCACGTCAAAGTGTAATAAACTGGATAAAGGCCTTTTGAGAACTTTCCGTGGCACATTTTTGTAGTTTTTTTAAACTGACCTTAAAGCCATGGTTTTTAAACTGACCTAAAAGCAATGAGAAACGTAATTTTAATCGAAAACATAATGAATGCACTATTTAAATTCAGAGCTAAAATCATCATCGTTTACGAACATTGCCTATGGATTGTGCTACATAAATAGTTGGTAATGTAAAATTACAACATGGAAGACTGATATATCGTTGTTATTTTATATATAACTGGCTGACCCGCGCAACTTCGTATGCGTCGATTTTCCCCGTTTTTGCAACATTTTTCATTGCTGCTTCGCTCCTATTGGTCATAGCGTAATGCTATATTATATAGCCTATAGCCTTTCTCAAGAAATGGGCTATCAAACACAAAAATATTTTTTCAATTCGAATCAGTAGTTCCTGAAATTATCGCGTTCAAACAATCAAACAAACTCTTCAGCTTTATAATATCAGTAAACTCGTAGATCTACGACAGTTGCAGTAAAGTGAAAACCCTACAATTTGGTTTGTTAGTAAACATTTCACTTCGTGAGGGGATTTAGTATAGATGGCTTTGTCGAACGATTGTATGATTTATTAGACTGTGGTTATATGATGCACACTTCAGAGGAACTGACGAACGCGGATGTTATCACCAAGTACGTGTGAAACTATACATTTGACAACTCCAAGCTTCTTAATCTGAAATGCAAACAATAAGTTGTTTGTAATTAATACACTATATAATATTTAAACAACAGTACTTTTGTTTATATGTTTCACTTGCTAATGTTTATACAGCATCATTCCCTTTGTTCTTGGTACTATGTTTGCTTTTATGACAAATCACAATGTAAGAAATTAGTTTACATTGGCGTCCTGCTTCGGCTTCGCATGGATTTCACGTCACCATGAATACTCCTAATACAAATAATATTAAGTGAACCATCTGTAAGAAATTTTTCTTATTTTTTTTTTGCTTTTGTAAAAAGATTTTGTGGGATTGAGACCCACATTACAAGCAATCTTGTTAACCCCTCCAGCTAAGCTCAAAGGCTTGTGTTAGGAGTGAGTTCCTTCTGTAGTATAATGGGTAGGATTCGAACCTGCGACGTCACGATTGCGAGACCGATGCCTTAGCCTGTAGGCTACCGCCGCTATATCTGAATGATAGTTGGTCTAAGATCCGGTCTAAGAAATATATACTCTCATCTGTTATTTGATCCTTACAAAGATTATATTAGATTAATAAATCGAAATTGGGTTGCCTAGCTAAATTATGGACTCAAAGTACACCCAGACTCAAAATAACAACTTGTATATTACACAAAGCGGTGTACCGTGTGGCAATCGAACCGACGACATTTTGCAGTCGAACACACTCCCACCGCGCTACCGAGGCAGTCAATATATATAAACCCCCTACTAAAATTGCATTAACCTTCTAGCGTCTATTGAAGCGGAGTATACAACTAGAACGGTACTAGTAGGTCCACTTGTGATCTCTCGTATTCTTATATTTCATTGACCCCTTTAGGTTTTCATAATAAATTAGCAGACGTTTTAGCGTTTTAACTAGCGAATGTTTTAATTATGTTTTTCATTTTCAAAATAGAAAAGAAGAAGACAAGACGTTCGCTAGTTAAAATACTATTTAAACGTCTCATCATCAGCCTATCGCAGTCCACTGCTGGACATAGGCCTCTCCAATTGCACGCCACTTTGTTCTATCTTCGGCTTCTCGCATCCAGCTCCTGCCAGCCGTTTTGCGTATATCATCACTCCACCTGGCTTGAGGGCGTCCTACACTACGTTTGCCGAGCCGCGGTCTCCACTCAAGAACTCGTTTACCCCAACGGTTGTCGGTTCTTCGGCTAATATGGCCAGCCCACTGCCACTTCAACTTGCTAATCCGGTGGGCTATGTCGATAACTTTGGTTCTCTGCCGGATCACCTCATTTCTGATTTTGTCCCTAAGAGAAACTCCGAGCATAGCCCGTTCCATAGCCCGCTGAGCGACTTTGAACTTGTGGACCAGCCGTACCGTCAGTGTCCACGTTTCGGCTCCGTATGTCATGACGGGTAGGACGCACTGATTAAAGACTTTAGTCTTTAGACATTGTGGGATCGACGATGAGAAGACTTGACGTAGCTTACCAAACGCTGCCCAACCCAACCGAATTCTCCTGTTCACCTCGTCCTCGAAGTTGTTTCTACCTAACTGCAATGACTGCCCGAGGTACACATATTTTTGAACAACTTCGAGAACGGCGCTGTGCACCGCTGTCGGTTCCGGTAGTACATGTTCATTGAACATGACCTTGGTTTTATCCAAGTTCATCCGTAGGCCGATGCGTACAGAGGAGTCAGCCAGGTCATTCAGCATCCGTTGCAGGTCCTGCAGCGTTTCCGCCATGATGACAATGTCATCTGCAAATCGCAAGTGAGAAATGTATTCACCATTGATGTTGATGCCCCGCCCTTTCCAGTGCAGCGTCTTGAACATATCCTCCATTGCATTTGTGAACAGTTTCGGGGAAATAACGTCCCCTTGCCTCACTCCTCGATGCAATGGTATAGGTTTTGTTTGCTGGTTCTGTACTTGGACGGACATGGTGGCGGCTTCGTAGAGACATCTCATCACTTGGATATATCGCCAATCTACTTGGCATCGCTGCAGAGACTCCAGAACGGACCAGATTTCAATCGAGTCAAAGGCCTTCTCATAGTCCACGAATGCTAGACACAGGGGCTGATTATACTCCTGGGTCTTTTGTATAATCTGCCGCACTGTGTGGATGTGGTCTATGGTGCCATATCCGCTCCGAAATCCAGCCTGTTCCGGTGGTTGGAATTCGTCAAGTCTTCGCGCAAGACGGTTCGTGATGACTCTTGAAAACAGCTTATAGACGTGGCTTAGAAGAGAAATAGGTCGGTAGTTCTTCAGCCGGGTTTTATCTCCTTTTTTGAAGAACAAGACGACTACACTTCTACTCCACGCCTCCGGAGTTCTCCCTTCAAACAGGACAGCATTAAAAAGCTTTTGGAGCTCCCTCAGTACGGGTTTACCTCCAGCTTTTAACAGCTCTGTTGTAACGCCATCCTCTCCAGGGGCTTTTCCATTTTTCAGCTGTTTAAGAGCCAGCACGATTTCGTCAATGTTGACTTCTGGCAGGTCTTCGGTGTAGTGGCGTGTTAGAGTGGCTCTAGGACCCTCATTTTCAGGATCAGGTCGAGATGCATGCGAAGCGTATAACCGGCCATAGAAGCCTTCCACTTCGGAGAGGACTGCCGGCTTCGAAGAAACGACTTCTCCACTTGCTGTGGTCAACTTCGTCAGGTGGCTTCTTCCAAGAGATTGTACGAACACTTTTGAACCCCGGTTCTGCTCGATCGCTCTTTTAATCAAAAGAGTGTTGGAGCACCGAAGGTCGTGTCGTATAAGCCTGTTGATCTCTTGGTTTAGAGCGCGCTTTTCCGACGAAGTGACGGGTGGGTTTTCACGTCGTTCCTTCATTAGCCCTAAAGTCTTTTCCGAAAGCTTTGACTTCTTGCCCTTACGCTGCATTTCACAAAATCTCGTACCTTCTTCCCTGAGTATCCGAACCACATTTACGAGCTTCTGGTTTACGTCTGTTGTGGTTTCCATAGCAGCAAATCGGTTATCCAGGTTTGACTGGAACGCTTCGGATCCTATCATGGTTTGGAGCAAAGTAGGTCGGAGCCTGGACCTCATCAGACGGGCACGTTCCGCCTTGAAGTCGATATTCAGAGAGCCTCGGACAAGTCGGTGATCACTACCGGTATTAAACCTGTTGATCACGGTGACGTCTCTGAATATATGCTTTTTGTCCGTCATGATGAAGTCGATCTCGTTTTTCGTCATAGTGTCGGGGCTTTGCCATGTCCACTTCCTTTGGGGCCGTTTCTTGAAAAAGGAGTTCATCAAGAAGAGCCCCTCCCGTTCGAGGAAGTTGACTAGCATTTGCCCCCTATGATTTCGGCTTCCAAATCCATGGGATCCTACTACCAATTCGCTGCAATTTTGTACTCCCACTTTAGCGTTGAAGTCCCCCATAACAACGTTGTAGTGGGTCTTAGTGGTGGAGTGGAGGGCCCTCGATATGTCATCGAACATATCCTCCACTTCGTCGTCTGGATGTGCCGAGGTCGGTGCGTACACTTGCACTACCTTGAGGCTATACCTCTCGGTGAGCTTGATAATGAGGTACGCTACCCTGTTCGACACGCTAGACATTTCCACAACGTTGTCAGAAAGGGACTTATTTACCAGAAACCCAACACCACCTTGAGATTTTTGGTCTCCCTCGCGGAAGTACATAAGGTGGCCTGACTCGAGGGTTATGGTGTCCTCTCCCTCTCTTCGGACTTCACTTAACCCGAGGATATGCCACCTAATCTTCCCAAGTTCCACCTCAAGTTGTGCCAGATGCGAGTCTAGCCGTAGCGTGCGTCCGTTATACGTCGCCAGGGTCAGTCGGTTGTGGTGGCCTTCCGTAGCCCGGAGATTCTTAGCACCCCCCGCCACGCCGTTACCGTGGACGCCACCATGTCCAGGAATAGCGTGACTGCCGGGAACTGGGGGCCGTGGCTTTTGTGCTTGGTGCATATGGGGGTAATGCCCATAATCGCCACGCTGGGCAGGCGGGTTGGCGATCGCAGGGCGTAGCTCTCGCATCAGTGACGCTGCTGCCCGTCACTGACCTATTACTTCAGCTACGCCTTAAATTGGGATGGTTATACCGCCACCAGCCGGTCGCCAGAGCCTCGTTCGTTGTACAGCAGGATGTACCGCGTGCAGGTGAGGTTGGCTTGGAGCGAAAGATGGTGATGCGCCCCCTTACATCCCTGATGCGCCCCCTTACATCCCGTTTAAACGTCTGGCTATTTATTATGAATAAGGGTTACTTTAACGAGACTACCTATTTTCGTATAAATACAAGAAGTTCATTGACAGTGGTCGTGAACGAATGAATTGAATAGATTGCTATAGCCCTCGAATTTAGTTTTGTTTATTGTTCGTTGAATTAGAGTCAGTCAGTTCATCTTTTACAGAATAATACTACATTATTTTTGTTATATTTGCTTATTTTTAAGTACACAAATATTTACTAAGGTAGGTACTATTACAAGATGGTGGTGGAAATAAAAACAACTGAATGAGAAAAAGTAATTTAAACCCGTATTCATCTTCTTCTTCTATACATATAATAAAACTGTAAATTTCACGTGTCTGTACATGGCCGAACTTAGTGAAAAAAAATATTAGGAAATGTTCGAAAAGAGTATTCAAACACTTTGCTGCATTTTTAGAAATGTCTGTCTGTCTGTCTGTCTGTCTGTCTGTCTGTCTGTCTGTTTGTTTGAACACGCATCACGCAAAAACTACCGTACAGATTCGGTTGAAATTTTGCACGTGCAATCTAATAGATGCAGATTAACATTTAGGCTATAAATTATCACGCTTTTTCCCATAGGAGCTAAGCAGTAAGGGATAATGTCTGTAGCTATTTTTCGTTATAAAACAGTAACTACTAGACGGATCTTTATGAAAATTTGCAGTTTTATAGTAAATACTATAGGACATTATTTACACTATGAATCATTACGCTAACGTCTATGGGGAACGAGTAGCAACGTATTTTTTGTCGCACCATAATGGTTTATCACAAAATTTTCCAGAATTAGACATTATCTATAATTGTAACCCATGGAATACATAACTTCACGCTAAAACTAAAAGGAGCTAAACACAACATTGTTAAGGTTCATAAGAACAGTTATTTTGACGTGGCAAGTAGCGAATAGTATAGCCTCAAAGCTATGCTAGCGGACTTTGACGACGAAGTCCCGGGCTCAAATCCGATGTCTGATTATGTTCTTTTTGTATTTTTTTTAATTGTCTTTATCCTTTTTTAATATTTTTCTCAATGTTTTAGTTATTTTTTCGACCGTAAGTAACTTATTTACTTTGGTTATTATTTTTATATTAAAAATCAAGTAAATTATGCACGTAGGTAAGTTAATTATAGGTATTGCATGCACTGCTGAGAGTAATTAATTAATCGTAGTAGAAATGAAAATTAATATTACATTATAATTTAAAAGTATTCGACATTTTCCAGAAATGATGTGTTCGTCTAAAAAAAAGACATTACACACGTAAAAAAAAACATGTAGCGCCATCTATGAAATCAAATTGTTCACCGTGATCAAATAATTCCTTATTTGTGAAAACATTTATTAGGGTATAGGTGCTTGAGATGCTGAGTGGTAACATTCTTGAAAGTAGATGGCGTTGTATTCAATAACGTTCTATACTTAGTGAAAGAAGTTTTAAAAAGAAACACATTGCTATGATTTTTAGAAATGTTTGTCTGTCTGTCCGTTTGTTTGACCACGCATCACACAGGTGCATCGAGGATCATGTTTTGGGGTTATGGTTGGAGATTACGTGTTCATCAATTCAACGATAATGAATGGCTCAACATCGGTCAAGTGTGAGTAGTTCGGGTGACGGGGGTAAAGGTACGGTTGACAAACAACGACCCCCCTAGTCGTTGTTTGTCAACCGTACCTTTAGGGATATCTGACATTTTCGCGGGCATGACACACATGACACGCTCTGTGTTTGCTTACTAAAGTGTTACAGCAGTTTTATTATTAGTATTGCGTTGTAACACTATATGTAATACACCCCATTTTTAGCAAAAATGGCAAAACAGAACCCTTATAGTTCCCTTATGTCCGTCCGCCCACAGCTTAGCTCAGAGACTGTTAGTGCTAGAAGGTTGCAACTTTTGCATGAATAAATTACTAACGCCGATAAAGTGAAAGAACAAAATCTTGAAAATCATTATTTTTTTAAGGGTACCTCTCTTATATGTAAAGTGGGGATGTGATTTTTTTCTCACCTACCTACCCCATCGTGTGTGGTATCATTAGATAGGTCTTTTAAAAAGTGTTTAGGGTTTGTGAAGACTATTTTTAGATTTATGGATTCCTTTGTGTATAATATTAGGCTTTATAGTGAACATTTTTGTTAGAGTCAAGTGTCCCCCTGCCAGCTAAATGGTTGATGTTGGGTATGTGAAAAAATTCAGGGTAGTAGTATAAATACTAAAATTATAAGGAAAACTATCACAGTTAAGTACTTAGGTTTTACAAGTTTACGATCACATGAGAAGTAACAACATTTTCGTACAAATTCTATTAAAAAATATTAGGTAATAAGTAGGTATAACGTTGAAAGAATGAAACAAAAACAACAGAAAACCCACTTCTTAAGCCGCACACCAAACTATCTAAAAGAATAGAACAGATCGATTTTTATTTAGTAAGTATTTAGTCAACAGGACTGTTTCCAACATATTTACACAGAAGTTATTTCGTTACCTAAACTACCTTAATTTAAATCCGACTTTCACGCGAACGAAGTCGCGGGCACAGCTAGTACATAATACTTTAGTAGCTAACAACATTTTAACTAGCGAATGGTTTGTCTTTTTCTATTACAGACAAAACACTCGCAAGTTTTGTTGTTACCAAAGATCATTTTTCAGGAGGGCTTTCGTAATTTGGGAGGGGAGTCTGTAGTTGACTACATTTTAAGTAAATTATTTGATACTAATCAGGTAATAATAGATCTTAAAATGCTCTGAAAATAAGTGTTATAATTTAACATGTTTTTCAATTTAAAAGCATGGAAATGAATACAAAAAGTAATGATTTGACGATAGGAACTTATGACGTCATAGGTTGTTATTCCATTGACATTTCTATAGAGCTTGTTGTTTTGACTTTTCATAAAAATAGACTGACTTGACTTGACAGTCAACATCCCCATTGACTCAACACCGGTCAAATAAGTACTGTGTACCTACCTTGCAAATTTGGGAGGGTTTCAACCCCAAAGTCTCGCCCCTAGGTACGCCCATGAAGGGGGTAAGTGTAAAAAAAAAAAGCTCTACATTTCTCTTCAAATGATTTGACGATTTCTATTTGTAATTGTGTTATATTTATTATTCCAATACCAACACGTTAAACATGTCGTTATCACGCTCAACAACTTTAGGTAATTATGTGATAATTGCAAGATAGGACATGGATTAAAACAGTGCGATCTAAAAGAAAAATTGTGTCAGTAAAACTAACACCATTTAGAATCGGAGGCATCAATGACCAAGTTACAATTACATCGAGTGTTAAGAAATTTAAACCGAAGTCTGATAAAACTGTAAATGTTAACATTGGTTTAGGCACATCCCTTTTTTTTCTTTTTTAGTTGTAAAAGAGACAATTAGCAATGTTTTAAATATCGTATTAACACCTCTAGCTAAGCTTAATGGCCTGTGTTAGGTTTGGGTTCAAGTCAGTAGTATAATAGGTAGAATTCGAACCTGTGACCTCACGATTGCGAGTCCGATGCTTTAGCCATTAGGCCACCGCTGCTTGTTGTACTCGTATTAATACCGTACACAGCTGTATTGTTGTGGGCGTTGCTTTCGACAGCCATTAAATTCTAGCTGCTATCGTTACAAAAGACATAAAACTTGTATACTATGACGCAATCTTTATTATTACTAGTCTCGTCTATTATAAGCCTATAAGATCCGGTATAGTTCTATTTTCTATATCTTTTAATGAAACGATAATAAAAGTAAAATACAAGTATCGTTCAAATAAATAATAATAACTATTATTTATTTTTCATTTTTTAGTTGTTTTAAACCAGAAAGCCCCAATAGGAAATTTCACAGATCAACTTCAAAACTAACGGAGATTTATAAAAACTTGCAACCCTTATTTGATCCCCCTTGGGGGTTGTCATTCGCTGTTGTTAAGCAACCCATCAAAACGTGACTTTTTTAGACACTTTTTCGTGAGTGCAGCCGGTCATTCATTTATAATACGTTATCACGTCAAAAAACGTAGTAATTACCTATATAAAATCGCATTGTCATTAGTACCTACTTAACGCGTAAGCGTGCGTTTTTAACTTAGAAAAGCAGAAATTAAATAAATTTGGCAATTAAAACGATGATTTCTTTTTAACATAACAAAAACATTAACATTTTCTTACTTTATTTTAGTTAAAAATAAATAACATATATTTTTATTTAAATACCTGTACCCACGTTGCACTTATATTTAACATCACTAAACACGTGAACACTCAATAACATTTACACTAATAATGTGTAAAATAATTATACTGATACCTAATCGTTTTAATATTCGCGTGGTAACAATCGGAAATCCTTAGATAGCTCTGATAATAAATCACGTCAAAGCTTCAACAAAGATACGAACAGGGGATTACATTACTAAATCTTTAGGGATTTTATAGACGATTATTATGAAAAAGGATGCAAAAACTGACTTTCCTTGAACTTGTATATGCTAGAATTCAAATACCTCTTATTTGCAATATCTCATAGTGTCAAGATGAAATACTAGGTACCATATGTAATAAATACTACGTTTTTTTTTTATATCTCCCAAATCGTTTGGTTATTTTTTTGCATTGTTGCAGTTGACGCTGACGCTCAATATACAAACAACAAAATCTAAAAAAAACATACCGCCATTTAATTTGTAAAGTTAGCACTCGTCGACAGTTTGTATTGGTAGGTAATACGTAATGTTTGTGCGGGCTCAGTATAAACACATAGCGATAACTACGTTGCCATAGGTCGCTCTCGCAGTATGGTCTCGGTTAATATTAGACTGCATGTGATCGCTGTAATGGATGAACACACCCACATCTATAATAAAATTGCGTAGCCATTTCCAATCAAGAGTATCTATTTTAGAAGCATTTATCTCGAAATTCATGTTTAACGACCTACAATCTAAATCCAAAAAAAACAAAATCTAAATCAGTTACCTTTATCTAATAGTAAGTAAACAGATTTTCTGTAAGAGCGGTTACAGATTCGGCGTATTTGACTATTCATTGTCACACACGCAGCGTAGCATTACGTAGCATAATTGAACGCATCTGTAAACGCTACGCAGGCGATTTGTATACGCCCCTAGTCGCGTAGGTGTTTGCTCGAACTATGCGTCACGCCGCGTTACATTGACGTATACGCATTCCATAGGGCCAACACGAACGGTCAAAATATATGTCGACTCGATTTATTGGCAACAAATCATCCAAAATAATCATTTTGTTTAACTACTGCAGTAATAGCATATTTAAGTAGGTAAACATAAGGGTGACTCATAAATAGCCAACAATAATTACATTAGTGGATTCCCCACCCACGCAAGCGAAATTGAGAAAGGCTATCTAAAAATAAAGCAAGGTCATTATTAGGTATTATGCCATTTGCTTATTTCCCATTTTCATTTAGTAATGGACTGCGTAATATTGACTGGCCCTTATATTGCATACAACTACTCACACCAGAACCAAAATCTGCGTACATCTATCTACTTGTGAGAATGGGTGATTTTAATACACTAATAATCTCACTCGTAGCTTTTTTACATCATACCAAATAACTTTGAAAAATCAATTTTGAAACATATACCTAACCATAAATTTATCGGTCTGTGAGACCTGAAGTAAAATGGTTTTTTTGGTCAAGTTTAAGACCTAAACTTCACAATAAACAATGACTTTACTCCGGTAACATAGTCTGTATGGGCGGGGTTATGGCCATAACTTCAAAAACAGGTGGTAGGTGGTTAAGGGTTAAAATATTGAATATATTTTAAAAATGAGTTATTTGGTGTAATGTAAAGAAGCCACGAGCGGGAGGTAATTAGTATATCAAAAATCACCCTGTACCTATAGGTTTCATGGTGTAATGATGTAATCTTACCGGCACAGCTGTATTTTTATAAATAAATTGTAAAAACTGGCATTAAAAAAGGGGGCCTAGAGTTGTTATTGCCAAGTTCTTTTCTCACGGCTTTACTCTTGCGAACTTGGCATTAAATGTAGAATCATTCTATTCCAAATTTTGTCTGACGTTCATAAGCGTTGCATTTGTAAACTAAGTGAATAAAGTACTTTGACTTAGAAAAAACAGATCAAATAAATCCGCACTAGCTTCAATATATTTAACGTAAGTATACGTGAACCATGTTGTATATATAAATACGTACCCATACACTTATAGCGTAATGCAGGGCATAAAATGAAAAAAAAAAACAAATATTTCAACAGCGGAACTGGTCAGGGATTCCAAGATTTATTTATTGTTTGAAAAGAAACCATTAGCCAGTAGGAGGCAGAGAAGCGAATGAGGAATTCCAAGTACCTACTCTGGGTTCACTTGAAGGTTATAACTTTTATAACTATTAGAACATTTATGTCTTCTCGGATTTATATACTTAATCAAAAAATCTGTAGTATGTCACAGATAATTCTTTCTCTAAAATGTTGATAGCGATACTACTAAGCCATAGACTAAAGATTGTACATCCTAAGTCTATGTCGAACATAGGTTCCAGCGCTTTTTTACGCAAGGGTGAAGAGGCTGCACTTTTTTTCTGCGATTCTTAAAATCTGGGCGATAAATTTTAACCTATACAAACTTAACAGTATATCATCATGGTCATCTATCATTAGTGTCACCATTAATACCATTTATCATCAATCATCGTCACCAATAATTATAACCAAACATCATCACCAATCATCATCGTCAGTCATCATCGTCAATCATCATCACCAATTCGTGGTCGATACTTTTCCTTAGATCAACTACCTATCTATACTAATATTATAAAGCGGAAGAGTTTGTTTGTTTAAACGCGCTAAACTCAGGTACTACTGGTCCGATTTGAAGAATTTTGTTCAATAGTCCATTTATAGAGTAAGGTTTTAGGCTATATAACATCACGCTGCACCCAATAGGAGCGGAGCAACAATGAAAAATGATGCAAAAACGGGGAAAATTTACGCATACGTAGTTGCGCGGGACAACTAGTTATGAATAATAGTTAGTTAAAATTATTATTTGGTCATATTACTGAATAATTTATGTAAAAACTCATATATGACACTAAAGAGACAAATGCAAAAATAAATAATACATACTATTTTCTTAGGAAACATCTTAAAATAAAACTATAATTGGTATTGACGCCGCTTGCCGGGATCGATGTCTAAATTGGGTCAATTGATCTGTAATACTTATCTTTATTGGGTAAATTACATGTTTGAGGAAGTAGAGCGGCTTTTAAACTATGTATACCTTGAACATCGTTTTGTTTGTTCATCAAATATTCAGCCTACCAATTATAGAGGCCAAAAAAACATAAAAACAAGCTAGAGTGAACTAACCTAACGTAAGTCATTTCTTTTTAGGGTTCCGTAGCCAAAATGGCAAAAAACGGAACCCTTATAGTTTCGCCATGTCCGTCTGTCTGCCCCCTTAACTTTTGAACCGTGCCATCAAAAAATATAAAAAAATAACAAAAACTAAAAGTATTTTGGACATGATCGGATATCATTGAGTTGTAGCCGAAAAACTGCTTTTCTCAACAAAAGGGCGTAAGTGCCATGAACATACGCTCTTCTGCTGATGCAATTATTTAAGGCTGTGGAACCCTACACTAAAAAAACCGGGCAAGAGCATGGTCCGACATGCTCTTGCCCGGTTTTTTTATTTTAAATTTATCGACAAAGAAGTAGAATTTGCAAAATATAAAAGAAATCGGACAAGGTAAATTCTGAAATACGAGTAGTTCAAGGGATTTTTCATATATTTAATTGAATAAAGAAATTTTACCAAATGACTATGTTATTGGATTTGAAATGTTTTGAATTCTGTTTCGTATTACGCATTAATGTTATGTTAACAGACGTTTGGTAAGTTACAACAACAAAACTATGTTTATAACTCTACGGTTATAAATAGATAACCCATTGTTATTTTTAAGATGATTATCATTCTGGACAAAGTACAATGTGGAAATTATTGAATAAAAACTGCCCATTGGTATAACCACCCATATCAGTATCTATTTAATAATTCTTAACATTAAGTACGATACTGGTAGGGGCAATTTGGACAATTTTATAGCGTGAATAAGATTGTATAGTATTATACTATTTATTTATTTTGTTTTCTTCGGAATACCTACATTATGACTGAACTGTTGGCCTAGTGGTTAGGACCCTGACCCACCTAATATAAATATTTGTGTAATGAGCACAATGTTTTTTTCTGTATATGATCAGATGGCGTTGAGTGAGTTGTCCCGAAATATTATTATCATAAATATTGAATGTACATTCTCCAGATGGACAGGACATTTACACAGGACATAGAGAAATGTCGCAATAAAAAAAAACAATTAAAGTTTTTCGTGTGAAGTGCGTAAGCACAGTTACCTAATTGGAATAATTATACACTACTACGAACTCTTGACGCAAATAAAATGATTATGCTTAATGAGGCGGACGAAAATAAAAACTATTTATGAATAAAATGGTATCGTCATGATGGATAGGAGAAAAAGTCTTGGCACATACATTTTATGTCATGGTATGTATGCGCAGACACAAGTGCACTCTCTATTCACTCATTCTCATAGCCCGATGGGACGGAAATCCGACACGACCGGAGAGATGTTACGTTAAGCCGTCGGTCCTGCGACCTGCGACGGCTAAACGTACTCTCCGAAGCACGAAAGAGTGTGACACGTCTCGAAAAAGGTCACTGTAAACCGACAGTGGTACCGTTTCTTTACCTCCGACATCTTGATCTGCTCGGTTACCACTTAATCAGGGATCCCTACGCGAAATACCGAAGGTACAAAGATAAGATTCATACATACTTCGCTCGAATAACGCACCGTATAACTATTGGTTCATACCTATATACTTATACTAGTATGCTAATATTATGAGAAGGAATGATTTGTATTTGATATAGGTAACCGGTGAAATAGGTTATCGGGAAGCAACATAGGCTATTTTTTTTGAAAACTGCTTTGGCTTTCGAAAACTGCGTTTAAATATAGTGGAGAAACAATACGGGCCGCTATATTCAATATATTATGTTATTTATTTGGTATAGCGGCCCGTATTGTTTCTCCACTATCAACCAAATTCTACATTATACGCATTTCCTCAAACCATAGATTAACACCTGACAAATGGTTTAATCATCAATATCTTTCATTTAAACATCTGTGCGCGATAGTACTTATTACAAAGCTAATTAATGCTATAGCCATTTCAGATTTATTACAACATTGTTGTGTTATCTAACAGTAATCTGTGTAACATTTGTGTGCTTATCTTTAAGACATAGCTGCTGTAAATTATATTCAATCAGATTCATTTTGATAAAATGTGTGACGTGGGTGTTATCTGGTTAAAAAGAAATTTGGCATGACTAACTGACCAAAGCAAGTCCACAGGATCGAGAAATTTTCTAATTAAATAAGATGCATTTCCTGTTAGCAATGTTGTAACTAGTCTTTTATGAAGGCAGTGCGGGTTTTTATAATTATGTGCTATTAAATCGTGTGGACCCTTCCACACAGCTTTAAACTGGTGACAATGATGGTCTGGTGACCGGCCAGCGCCATGTCACCTGACCGTCATCGTCACCTAGGACGAGATTATTTTAATTCGGCGACCGACATGACGGGGCTCAGGTAACAGACGTGCTGTGGACAAGCGGCTATAGTAATCTCGTATCGCTACTTCGGCGCCGTCCTTTTGTTCTCGGTCACGGTTCGGTAACGGTGGCGGTGGACAAACGGCCTTAGTCTTCTCTGAATGAGTGGCGATCAACAGCACGATCAGGAACTACAATTAGGAGTTCTCTTTCTTCTCTGTGGCGCGGTAGGAGTGTGTCCGACTGCTACGCAAGAGGTCGTAGGTTCGATTCCCACACGGGACACCACTTTGTGTGATCCACAAATTGTTGTCCCTAGTCTGGGTGTACTTTGTGTCCGTGACTTGTATGTTTGTGAAGTCCCCCGCGACACAGGGCTTGCACCCTACTGCGGGAGCCGTATTTAAAAAAAAAAAAAAAAAGAAATATCAATAGATCAGATTCTATTAATATTTCTAACTCAAACATAGCATCAAGATATCTGGTTATTAAAATATATATATTACGGGTCTTAATCGTCGGGCAATAAACAAGGTATTTTACCTTAAATTATTTACGCGATTAAGACCCGTAATATATATATTTTAATAATGTGTACAAATCGCGAAAGTTTATCAACAAAGATATCTGGTCTCAAATAAATAAAGAAAATGTTAGTTGAACATTGTACCCATGATAACAATAGACCTAGACCTTTCATCATTTATCAAGCTCCGTATCAATATCAGATTAGTACTAATTTACCTATCTAATCAGTGTCAATTGCCCGCTTACACCGGATTTTATAACAGTAGGTAAAGTTTACCAACGCTGTTCTTGAAATACTGTCTTCTATCCTTTCATTGACATTTTGTAACAACATTTAATTTTATTGGTAGTCTATACTATGGCCTGGTTCCTAAATGTATTTTTAGTTGATTATTGCTTCGACATATAGAAGAAAACTCTGCGCGTAATTCTAACATGAGAGGTATATGAATGATATAAATCAGCTTTATAAATGCCCGATGATGGGACATAGTCCTCCTTTCTGAGAGAAAGTTACATACCATTTTAATTAAAAACCTACATACCTATGAGCTTAACGACAAGTTTATGGAAGACGTCCACTCCATTTGGATTGGTGGATGCATCGTTAGTGGGCGACTTAAGATTTTACTTATCAAAGCCAATGTTTTTTTTTTCTTTCCGAGAATAATGACACGTCCTACCTATAAACAGGAACTACCAGGATTTTTGTAAGAAGTCTCATTTGATAGTAACAATGTAGGTAGTATAGATAAGATAACACATGTCTACTGAACTCTACACAAAACAAGATAACCATATTTACAGGTAACACGTGGCAATGTCAATATAGACATAAACATTGTTATGGTAAGTGTAATTGTGGGGTAAACATTTTTTTTTAATCCCTACTAATATATAAATGTGAATGTAAGTTTGTTTGTTACGCTTTCACGCGATAACTACTCAACCGATCATCATGAAACTTTGTACACATATTCTTGGAGGTATTAGAAGTAACATAGGATTATAAAAAAGGGGGAAAATTTACGCAGACGAAGTTGCGCGGGACAGCTAGTAATATATAAATGTGAATGTAAGTTTGTTTGTTATGCTTTCACGCGAAAACTACTCAACCGATCATCATGAAACTTTGTACACATATATTCTTTGAGGTATTAGAAGTAACATAGGATTATAAAAAAGGGGGAAATTTACGCAGACGAAGTTGCGCGGGACAGCTAGTAAATAATAAATCCTTTGACTGTAATTAAGATCGTTAAACTCAAGTGTACACGTAGGTACCGTGACTTTATTATTTCCTTGGTTTTCTGTTTCTATTTGACTAATAAAACTATGAAATTAAAATAAACACAATAGTCAATTAAGATACGAATGATCTCGTGACAGTATTGTAAGTAGTATTCTAAACAAATTTCTGAAAATTACGCTACAACTCGTACCTAGGTTCCCAGTTCTTAGTTTTACAAAAACACTAGCTAGATGTCGGTATAAATAAAATTGCTTAAAAATACCGAAATTAAAAAGTATCCAATATCCAACCTGAGAATACCATCTAGTTATTTCTTTGCCAAATTTTACTAAGATCCGTCACTATACGGTTGTATAATCGTGAAAAGTTAACAAACAGATTTCACTTTCCTATTTATAAAGGATAATTGTCGAGACTTTAATATTTTTCTATGGAAATATTAGAGTAACGCGTTAATCTATAACTATATTTTTTGCTATGATTTGTTATGGTTCGTCAAAAGGTGATTTACTGCTTATACGATTACGATAGCGTGACTATACATGGTGTAGCAAATGACCCCATGTAAAATAGCGCTATAATTTAAAGCCTAAACCTTAATCGGGTCCTATGAATTATGCGTGAAAAATCTGTATTCTATTGGGATTTTCATATCGTAAAATTACCGCATCAGGACAGCCTGATACGGCAATTCTACGATATAAAACAGAACTTAATTCTGAATAAAACAATACTTAGGTACCTTCCTAATTTGATTGATTCTACGAGGTATATGATTATGAGATGAAATCGAAGACGATAAATGAAAGTACATAACTGATGGTACTAAAATCAAATAACCTACACACGGGGCGGCTTACTACAAAATTCTATATGATGTGAAATTGAGTAGGTACAAGTACAAAGTAGTAAGAACAAAATGTAGGACAGCTTATTTTGCTGCCAGTAACCTACTTGAACTATAATCCTACCTATATCCTCGTATCTATATGTACAGTGCAATACTTTATTAACCAAGTAGGCAGTGATTCTATACATGAACGTACCCAGGATCATTTTTCGTCATTTTGGGGGGAGAGTGGTGTGGGTTAGGTGGTTCAGTTGACTATACGAGTATAGTATACCTCCCTTTTTATACTTTCATGCAAGGTTTCCACTTCCAAATCCTCCCCGTGGGTACGTCCATACTAGCATGCATTTATGGCACGCCGAGTAAAACAGAAATCAAATAAAAAAGTACATAGAGATTTTACATTTCCTGCGATTTTTTTCAGAAGCCTCGGACTTCAACGAGTAAACCCTGATGTCTTGTAGACTTAGTAGGTATATTTTCAATGTAATTACCGTTATTATGTAAGTGTAGTGTAATTACCGCTATGCAACGAAACGATATGGAATGGAAATATCAATAGGTCACTCTTCACATGATAATTATTAATATCGATTGAAGGCAAAGGGATGTGTTTAGACTGCATTTAGACGGTCTCCACACGGCGGCAATTATTTATATAAATATTAAACGTTTTGAATTAACAAATAATTATTTACTATTACTACTAAATGCAATTTGCACAATTTCATAAGTTATTATGAACAAAGTCTTATAAGACTTTGTTCAGTTTCTGCAATCTTTGACTTACATATGAATTTGAAGTTAAAAAATGGATAATTTAGATTTATTTAAGTCAGCTACTTGTGTCTGACTTTAAAAAAAATATCTTCTATACCTAAATAAATATTTAGTTTTATTAAACATAGGAATATGATCTTCATATCTAAGTATTTTACATGAAGCAAAAAATATATACCCCTTTTTAGGAAAATTGCGCGGACGAAGGAGTATGAAATTTGGACTAGTTAAAGTTTATGTAAAGAAGGAGTGTAGAAAGCTAATATTTTTATTTAATATGAAAATACATTAAATAAATTAAAATAAACATTACACCCTCTACGGCGCGCATGACATACTCTGCCAATGTCATACCGAATTGATTGATTAAGTTTTGTTTTATAATATAACTAGCTGTCCCGCGCAACTTCGTATGCGTAAATTTCCCCGTTTTTGCAACATTTCTCGTCACTGCTCCGCTCCTATTAGTCGTAGCGCGATGTTATATAGCCTATAGCCTTCCTCGATAAATGAGCTATCCAACAAAAAAAGAATTATGAAAATCGGTCCAGTACTTTTTGAGTTTATTCGTTACATACAAAAATACAAATCTTTCCTCTTTATAATATTAGTGTAGAAGAAACAATATATGTAAGAAGTTAACAACCAATAAAGTTGTAATTTAGATCACTGGGCGACCTCCTAGTATTGTTAAATAGATCGGCCATAATAAAGCGAGTCCGTAGCAGTAAGACAAACAGGTGAACAGATAGGCAAAAGCACATAGGAGGCTTTATATTAGGATTACGATGTCCCTATTATATACGGAACTCTGAAACATGTTCTTTGAGGTAGGTGTAATATAGTGTTCAGTCTATCTATATCGAAGGCAATAAAGATTAATGAAGTAGGTTTATTAGGCTTTATTATATCGCTACCGTTTCTGTAGTACCTAAATATAAAAGTGTGTCTAAAATCAAGTCTATATAGACTTGTTATGAAAATATATATATTACGGGTCTTAATCGCATGAATAATTTAAGTTAAAATACCTTGTTTATTGCCCGACGTTTACTCGTGACCACGGCCGTTGTAATACGGTCAAAACGTCGGGCAATAAACATGGTATTTTACCTTAAATTATTCACGCGATTAAGACCCGTAACATATATATATATTCATAATGTGTACAAATCGCGAAAGTTTATCAACACTTATATAGACTTGATGGCACGCTGGCATGTTGTAGGCACTTATTGATATAAATATAATTAGTTTTTTGCGTTTATAATATTTTCGAATTTGCAAAGAGTGCGATACAGGTATTTCGTAACGTCAGCTTGTGACATAAGCTATTACACTTTGGTCGGTACAAGTGCCAAGAAAACTATGATAAAAAATGTATTACAAGCGCTATATTCTATGCTGCAAATTTGCATTAACATTTTCTTGATTATTTTTATTGCCGTGCTTATATTTTCTGTGCGCTTAAAACAGACACACAGTGCTAAGATGAAAACATCAAAAACCCATAGTTTTGAATTTGAACTGCAAAATTGAAAATAAAAAAATTAAGTTTGAAAACCAAAAACGCGCCTGCATAAAAAAGATTGAAACAAGCCTTAAATCATGCAGTCGGAGGCATTTTAGTAAGTTTACGGGTTTATTGATTTGAAAATTTGTTTTTTTTATTTAATAATTTTTGGTTTTTAGTTGTAACGTAATAACTGTAACTACCGAAAATTTGAGTGAAAATTAAATTTTATTTTTTAAATCACTATATATCCTAAACGGTTATTTTAAATAAAAATTGATCAAAGAAACCTCATCATGATTTTAAAATACCTACCCAATGATACCCCACATGATAGTTTGTTGACTTTTTTTTTTATCTCTATCACAATAAAGCGTCTGGCTGTCGCCATTTTGAATTTTGATTACTGTCATGTCTTTAGTGACACTCGCAAGATTATTACAAATCGATTGACGTATGCATCATCAAAATCGGCCTATGCTTTTGGCCTATAAAGTGCTACAAAGGAACACACATACATAAATACACGTCAAACACATAACCCTCCTGCGGATCCCTAGTCGGGTAAAAACCAAAAAAAACAGATTTTCGAGTATTACGCAGGTCGCACTACTATTTTTGCTTGCAAAATACAGTTTCACACTCCCCTTAGGAGTCCAAATACCATATCTACCTACTAACCTAAAATGTAGCTTTATATCGCGTTTTGCATTTTTAATGTAGAGTATCCTGTACCTAATGTAGAGATTTTGCGAAAATAATTTTGTTCTTCGGTTAGGTCGATTTAAACCGTCCACTTCATCATATAACACCTTTCGCTTTCTCTGAAAATAATAAACAAGCGAGCCTTGATAGTTCACGTAATTTTTATAGTATAATGACGTAAGTCTCTATACATTCAAACAGTACGGACTTAACTGTAACAATGCTGGATCGATACACTTTTGGTACATAATATATATGTATTCACGCGACTACCTCACGCAAACTTCGTTTAAAAATGCTGACCTTTCTATTGCTTGAATTGTCTACATTTTTCTGAGGACTGTACTTAATCCAATTTATGAAGTAAACCAGGATAATAATAAGTAAGACTACTTAGGTCACAGTATTATCTTTATTGAATAAAATAAACTTATTTTATTCTGCAGTAATTATGCAATCATAGACTGTGCGAGTTTAAATATTTGACGGATTTCTGGTAAAAATAGGTATATTCTTGAAATTGTGGCCGTACGTTGGCTTTCATTACAATTGGAACAGACAATCGTGCTTGTTGCCCGTATGAGACACGACAATTGAGATTCATTAAACATTCAATTGAAAATTGAGAAGCCACACGAGTTTGATTGTTTGAACGACGCGATCCAATTGAAAACAATATTCGTTCCAGTTGCGGTTGCCAAATTTGTTTAAAGCACATACAAAATTTACTATTACATTTTTTTTTTTCTTTAGAAGTGAATCACACCAAATCATTCACTGGTACCATTTCCATTACTGCTTTTTAGGTATGTGGCGGTGCCCACATATAATAATATAAATAAAACTGACACTTGACAGCTCGCGTCAAATCCTGAATCGCGATATAGAAGTTTTCACCGCTGCTAACTATAAATACTAGTTCCCAACGTCAACCGTTGGGCCGCAGCCCGCCAGGCATAATACCTCGCCTGGTCGGAGAATCCTCCCTTTGTGTTGGAGGGACTTAACACCTTGCCCTCCACAGTGATGACCCCGACGTGATATAAGCTAAAATTTCATACTTCACTGCCACTATTAATGTTTCCATTGTAAACTAGATTTCTAAAGTGCTAAAACATTTCGTGCACCAAATAGGTACTATACTTCTTTATCTTCTATCCGGTAATTGCAAATACTACCCTCCTCAAAATGGTTGCAAACTAGCCTAGTTTCCGTGATTGATTGCTTTACCAACTCGCCTAAGTAAGTACTTTGTATTTGTACCCTACTTCTGGTCAGTTGAGAAACTGTTTTTATCCATTATGTTATACATTAACTTGAGTTTTCATTAAAAATGTAATAACAGAAAGACCCTCGTTATAGTAAACGTTAAAGAAAATTATACAATTTTATAGAATATGGAAAAATTGCTTGAACAATTTGAGGTTATTTTTCTTATTGCCCCAGATTTAGTTTAGTTTAGATAAGTTCGAATCTTTAAATTTCTGAAAGCCTTCATAGGGTTTGTTTATAAAAGCTTAAAGAATAGAGTAAAGAAGTAGGGGGGAAATGTTGTATTGGTCCACCAGGTGTAAGGGGTCTTTCTTAGTCCTAGTAGACCATTATAACATTTTTAATATCTACAAGGAGAAAGTTAAACAATCCCTGAAATAAGAAGATCCAATACATTAAATTAAAAGTGCAAAACCCCATACTAGACATATCTAGGAAAAATGTTGTTTTTATTATACCCCATTAAAATATTTGGGTTTTAGCTGGTTATTTTTTTCATTGAATATATCAAAAAGCAATATCTTTACTACTCAGCATTGGATGGCAAAATGCCCAAAACTTTGCCAACGCCGCGTTGTTTTCAACCCAAGCCTCCAGAGGCTCAATTTTACTGAATAAATGACGAATTCACAAGTAAATTTCAAATGATATCACATTTCTTAACAATTGCTTTCGTACAGAGTAAAATGAAGTAGTTATTCAGAGCTAACAGGTATTAAACATTCTCATAACTATTGCATGATCCACTTTGACGATGATGAGGACACAAAACGAGTTTTTAATAAAGTTTTTGTTATATTATCAAAGTGTTTGGCCCAGAGTCGTGCTGATATTATGATATAAAGCATTGCTGCCGTTGCAATATTTAGTGGGATTATACGTTATAATGTGATACACACAATGACGTTACTGTCAAGGCTATTATTGCATATAGATATATCAAGCTCATCATACCCTTAGCACTAGTTTCTTATTACCCTAGTTTCTTTTCCCTTAGCACTATTTTTTTAAGTGCTTGCATACCTGATTAGAAAAACACTGTACGCCACAATCTAATTTTTGTTTCATTCGTTTTCGTTGACATTGTCAGTTATGTGATCTTGGCCATTATCCAAATTAACTGCTCCCAGTGCATTACTTAATATCTTTGCATTTTTTAACGCAGTCTGCTCTAATTGATTTACTATACTTTCATGTGTATTTGTATCGTTATGTACCTTTGTTTTGTCATCTTATTTGCAGAGTATACCTACGTTAATTATTATAAGTATATTAAACGCAGACTGGTCAATTTATGCAGTCTATATAGGATTCCAGTTCTACGGTAAAACGTAACATTCACTTTAAAATAATAACACGGTTCAGACTCGGTGTCTATTTTGGTAACTGAAACTATATTCAGA
This sequence comes from Herminia tarsipennalis, assembly GCA_945859575.2. Lineage (NCBI taxonomy): Eukaryota > Metazoa > Arthropoda > Insecta > Lepidoptera > Erebidae > Herminia > Herminia tarsipennalis. The sequence continues at coordinate 20,392,220 of OX243834.2, read as the reverse complement.
CTTCCACGTTGCATGATGTAATCCTCGTACACACCTTTAGCACGGTGGATTATATGTGAATATACCTACTTATGGTGTACACCTTGGCGGTAAACAAGCTGAAATTCTGCGTTCTGCCTGATGACAAAGTATTACCGCCACCAGTGGATTAATACTTTTTCGAATATTTAGTTTTTCATTTTTTGTTCGATTGACGTCATTTATTGATCAACCCGCAAGCTCTCCAAGTACAAAGAAAATATTTCAAGCAATTTGACGGCTGCCAATAAAATGTGGGTGTGTGGTCAGTTTAATAATATTTCGAGAGAGAGTCAGTTTCGTATTTATTATTCCTAATATTTTGTAATATACGTCACTACATTGCTACGTCAATGATGAACCTTTGAGAAGGTTACAAAGGTTTGGTATAATGTGGATCCTTTAAAACGTTGAAATGTGGTTTATAGTCTGACATGTCTTGGTTACTACCACTACTGCATACTACAACATTACGAGTTAGTTAATATTTACTGTTGTTATGTAAAGGATAAAATAGTGTCTGGATCATGCGCGAACTACGTTGATTACGTTCAAGAAAAGCAATATAATATACATTCAGTACAAATAATAATATGAGTCTTAGGGAATCACGAATACGCGAACATCTTATTTAGTCATAATGCAGCATCTGATGTAGGGTTTCCCAAAACAGTTACGAATCCATAATGTTTAAATTAAATTCTCGTACTGATGTCTCCCGCAGACTCTGGTATTTTCTACAATATTTTAGTATATGTTGGACATCATTTAGTACTCCGCATATTTCACAGTTTGGCGACTCAATTTTTTTCATTAGATGATCAAATTTTCTAGAAGGATAATGTCCTGAGCGCAGTCTTTTCCAAGATTTATTATTCAGTGAACGACTTTCTGAAGAAAGATTGTATCTGCGCACATTAGCAAAGTTTAGCAGAGCAATGTGGAAAAATCATAAAGAAACTGCTTCAAGAGTTAATTTAGTAAGTGAACAAATAGTCACTTTTCTGCAAAAAAAATCATCTCACTCAGCATTGTGCTGAGGCTCCAGTATAACTACCGGAGTCAACGCTGCTTTCAGTGAGAACCAAATTGCCTAACTAACCTACTGATGGTATTTTTTTAATTTTTAATACAGCTCATTTAACACGTATTGAAAAATTACTCCAATACTTACATAAAATTCAGACGTGTTCAGATAGACTGACTTAATGAAACGACACTGTTGTAAATCAATAGTCACTAGACATTGCATTTGACAAAACCAGTTTGTTTTATTTTTGGTATAATTACTTTCATTAATTGATTTTATAATGTACGAGTCAAAGTCAATCAAATTCGTCCATGCTCGAGGGGTCTAATTGTAACCTTATGAGCTTACTGCATACATAATCAGAGCGGTTAGACTTAGATCCATCAAATGATTGTATTATCATATCATACACATTTATGGTGTTTGTAAAGTTCAATCAAAACAAAAATAGACTTCCAAGAACTTAGATTAAGTACCTATAACTTCACAAATGACGTTAATATAATAAATATAAACAAGTTAAAAAAGTTGTAATCATAATTTGGACAAGTTTTTATCTCTTTGCCAACCAGTTACACTCCAACGACTGGTTGGGAAAAAATTGTGAAGAAATATCTCAGCCAATCACAGTATGAGACAACCATGTTTTTTCCAACGAGGTTCAATCAAGTGAACATACTATAAGCTCATATATTATTTTACTACAAAGTGTAGGTTCTATTTTTTGTATAGGTACATTAAAGTAGGCTCTATCTCACCTAATGATGATAGTGGCAATGGAGCAAGCCTTCATAACAGGTAGGTCTTCACATTAAAGATGCCGCTATAATTCTGGGTGACAGTACATTCACTAAGGCTTTTAACTGACAAAAAGGGGGAGGTTCTCAATTGGGATGTCTGCTTTTTTATGTATTTTTGTTCAAAAGAGGTTTATTCCATATCAATTTCGTAAAGATCTGTTGATGAGTTTCAGAGACAGACAACGAAACTCCTCAATAAATACCAGCAAATCATCCATGATTGAAGACGAGATAGATGTTATTTAATAAAAAAAAGTATTATTGTAAGTATATGAACTAGAAAATCGTTAAGCGATAGATAAACCTAATAAGTATTATCATGAGCGTCCCCCCCCCCTCTCGAAAATGGTCCTGTTTTCGGAGTTTGTTGGTACAATTGACTAAAAACCGACTAAATGTCACCTTTTCACTGTGCACCTTTTTGCTATTTCGGGGGGAAGGTTCGACCCCTAAATCCCTCCCCCCTCCCTGAGTACGCCCGAGTATTTGATTGTGAAGGTCTGCGATACAAGGCAATTAAAATAGTCGTTAGGGAGGTCAATGAAAATGTGTACGTCTCCCGAAATCTAGCCGTAAGCTCTTTGTTATTGCAAAGAGGAACTAGGAGGCTCCCATAAAGTACTATAAGTAGAGATACAGATAAATAATCTGTATTTTGTATATGGAGTATAGAAATCGTGGATTTCATTTACATCTTATAATTGAGTGATATACTAACACCTTCATAAAGCAGGACGTAACAGGGCTTCAAAAAACAAACTTCTTAGGTAAAGAATGATAGAGCGAAAGATGGCAGTTACCTTATGGTACTGTATAAAATTTATAAAATTACGCAGTATTACATTTCTGAAATTCACGGGGTCTATGCTTATTAATTTTTGAATAAGCTTAATAAGTCTAAACCCATAGACGATTTTCGGAAACGAGTGGATTGAAATAGTGTTGCTTGCTTTATATAATATTACCACCTCATTTTTTATCGAAACCTCGTTTTCACAGAATTAGAGCAGGCCTCTTGTACTACCTTCCAGGTCCTGTTTATCCGTTTTGCCCAGTCGGATGGTGGGTTTAAATGAAATATCTTATTCCAATACTACTAGATAGATCGTGTTGTGCAGACTTTTTTTCTCATAGAACACACAAAGGTATTTTTTTAAATTTCCAAAATAAACCAATTCTGAAGAAAATATTTATCTTAGCATTAATTCCAGTTGTTGGTGTGACGAATTTCTAGTCAAACATTCTATTTTATGTACACTTGTTTTGCAGACATTTCGCGTTAGTTTATAATTAATCATACTTGTTTGGTAAATAACGTGGATAAACATTGTTCTACATAGATCTATTTAATTGTATGATAATGTAGAAAATGTAAATGAAGGTAAATGGAATAAAAAAAATATAGTTATTATTTCAATGTTTTATTGGTTTTAGTAAAAAACATTACATAAACTAACCAATTAGACCACCAACAAGAGGCATGACGGCATGTTTAATCATTTCAAGACATGGCATATTTTAGTCACAAAAAAATGGTTGATGTTAATGAAATATCCAAATGCATAATGTGATCTCACTACAAAAATATTAAAACAGCAATACTTACAAAAGAAAGACGAAACTACAGTCACACTACAATAGAACTTCAATTAGCATGGCGTCAAAAATTTAATAAGAATAAAAGTCATACTTTTTACGTCAGTTCTTGAACACTTAGCATTTATTCGACATTGTTTGACACCAAGCAGACATTTTTTATTCAACACTTTTATTATACCTACTAAAATATACCACAAAAAATAAATAAACACTTACCTGAATTAAAAACGGCTATCCAAATCCAGGGATCATGAATAATCTTCTGTCACAAATTTGCACAGGACAGTCACACACATGTAAAATAAAACTCAATTTATACGCACTACAAAGGCTTTGGTTAATATTTTATTGTTGTGTGCGTCAGCGGCATCGACGCACTCTCTCACCGCGAATGCTCATGTGCTACTGAGTGAGTACTGATTCATCACGACAACGAACTCAACGGAGCGGCTCGCGGCTCCGCCGATCGTACTCAGTGTACTTGTGTGTCCCTGGCACCGAACAAAGACGATCATGCCCGAAGCTGTACAGCTGTTTAATGTTTGTGAACCCGACGCATTGCCAATCGATTGTCAATTGTAATATAGTGACGTAACTTACATTGTCATTTTAAAATTCGGCTGTATCTCTACCAAGAAATAAAAATATCTGAGATATACCTTCTATGCCTTTGTGAAGCATAGATTTGTCAAAAATTAACACTGTTTATGTAAATATTTTGACCCATTCTTTTCATTTCAATACATTGAGCAACCATAACAAAAATGGAAATAATCTGAAAGCAATTCAAAAGTGTGAATACAATCCAATATCGTCTTATGGTTTCAACGTGTATCGTTACATCAGAGCGCCAAACGAGTGCGAACCGAGTTCACCACGCACTTTAGATTGCTTTGTTAGTGCATTCTTAGTACAAACGTACTGGCGAAGAGCGAGATATATATGTATTACCGACTCTCTCTAACATCGATTTCGGTCATTGTGCCTGTCCTTCTCTGGCGCAATGTGCCCTCTTTCTTTCGGAGCCGTCGCGCACTGCGGATGTAGCGGCTCGGGAAATAACTGCCCTATTTTGGGATTAAGTTTTGTGTGCATTTGTCGACTACGTTCACCGGGATAAAAATAATATGTTACGTTGTCAACATGCTAGGTCTTCAATGAATCTCCATTGAAAATATTGACAACTAGACTTTGCCCGTATAAATATCAGTAATTGCTATAAAAAGTAACCCATGTTACTAGTCAGGTTTCTCTTCTTTTTACCAAAACAAATCAAAATCAGCCTAGTGGTATATTATTGAAGACCAATCAGACACAGTAACTTTCGCATTTATAATAAGTATAATAACTAAAAATTATAACTAAGAATTAAATATTCTTTAAATAATAATTAGATTTTTTCAACTAAAGAGGTTTTTTTGGTAAAAAAAAATAATAATTTTATATTACAATAAAGGTTTCAAACCTAATAAAGGTTTCATGTAAGGAAGCCAAGAGCAGGAGGTTATTAGTATATTAAAAATGACTCTGTATAGACGGATTTTCAAATATTTTTTATTGTTCGATAGAGGTTTATCCGAAATGGCCCCATATAAATTTCGTAAAGATATAAGATCTTTATGATGACTTTTGGAGACAGACAAAGAAACTCCTTTGCAAATGTCAACAAGTCAACCGTGATTAAAGCCGGATAGATGATTTTTTGTAAAAAAAAATGGTTGTTGTGAAGTCGGTTTACGGACTATAATTGTACGTGATAAATAAGAAAACCAACCATTCGCGTTGTTTATCAACCAATCAATAGCGTTAGTTCCACTTGTATCGCATGTCATGTCACTGCAATCGCCATTCGCTGTAGCTTAGCAACCAATCAATAACGTAACGTTTTTATAGTTTTTCATCGATTTATAAGACGTTATCACGTCAAAAAGTTTTATGTACTTAGGTCTTTGATTTAGATAAGTCCCTACCGACCTATTCACTAAAATTACTTATAATAAACGTATTTAATAGGACGCACCTATTAAATACGCGAGTACCTACGCACCTACATACAGTACGATCAATGTATCTTGACCTGATTGAAGTTAGGTTTTTATCACTTTCGCGCATGTCATAGAGATGCGACCCTAAAACTACTTACGAAAACGATTAATCGATTAAAAATACTAACAACATTTTAATTCAACAATATAAAAACACTATTTAAATAAGTTCATAAAAGTTTAAATTTAGAACAGTTACAGTAAATAATAAAGAAACTTTGAAAAACAATTTCTTTACCAAACTAATCACAAAAAAACATGAATTAGTAATACTAATTATGACAATGTAACGCGTAATCGCATCTCTAATCCTCTTGGTTTAGTTACCGCCCCCGGCCCCCGCTTCCTGTCACCATTTACTTCCAAAAAATGCATCTGCGCAACCACTTGTCGCCTACTTCAGTCCGGCCTAGTTACGTTGATCGTACTGTACGTAGGCAATTTGTAAATGGCGATTGAACTAGCAAATGTAATTAGAAACTGGGAACTCAATTGAGGAAATTGCCTGAAGCCTAATGAGAAAATCATATTATCGATGAAATATCAATCTTGATACATTTTAAATTACCTTCCGTGTACATTTGACCTGCTTAAGATTTAGAAATATACCTACACAAATTATGACGGGTTATTTAATGAAGAATTATGATAAGATGACATAGTTGATAAACTTTCGCGATTTGTACACATTATTAAAATATATATATTACGGGTCTTAATCGCGTGAATAATTTAAGGTAAAATACCTTGTTTATTGCCCGACGTTTTTACCTTGAGTCTTCCCGTGACCACGGCCGTTGCAATACGGTCGAAACGTCGGGCAATAAACAAGGTATTTTACCTTAAATTATTCACGCGATTAAGACCCGTAATATATATATTTTAATAAGATGACATAGGTACTACGCCTAGAATTAATTGTAATTCCATCTATTAATTGTAATTTATAATTTTAATATAATAATATATTTATTTAAGGTCCCAACTATATAACAAGTCATACCTATGATAACCCCACTAGGCGGAGCCTGTGTCTTATAATGAAAATGTCTGTATAATTAGTTAAGCTTAGGACTATTTTTCTGTTACATTAAATTAATTGTTATTTAAATTAAATTAAATATAATCCAATTTGAACAATTGCACCAGCAGAAAGGCGTATGTTTATGACACTTACGCCCTTTAGTTGAGAAACGCAGTTTTTCGGCGATAACTCAATGACAGTATATCCGATCACATCCAAAATAACTTTAGTATAAAGTATTTGTTAAGCGCTACCTTTTTGATTTCTTTTTCATATTTTGTGGTCACGAGGTTCACAAAAGATAACCACGATGGGGGGACACAATTTACGCAACTTTCGGGGTGATTATTTCCAAAACTAATAACTTAATTTTTTTTTTATTAAAAAGCTTAAAATGTTTGACCTGTCTAATGATGTACAAGCAATTGAAGTTTGCTCAAAAAATACACCTTCTGTTTGTTACATGTATGGAGTGCCCCCGCAATTTTTTTTTTTTAATTTAGCTATTAAACTAAGAAGCGGCTACTACAAGACACCTTTTCATTAAATTTAATAAATATTCATTGTGTAGTCTTTGATTGAAACTATAAAGGTTCCGATTTTGCCATTTTGACTACAACACCCTAAGAAGACAAAAAAAATATTTTAGCCATTATTAACCAACTTCAAAAAGGAGGAGTCGATGTACGTTCACCGTATTAAATATTTAGTGATAATAAAAACTTTTTAAATTACCTCTGCTTTTTAATTAAATAATATAATTAATAGAAGTTGAATTTATAGCGGAAAACCACTAATTGCAGGCTAGCGTTGCATTACGAGTAAATTACAGCGCAATTATAATGTTTTCATACTAATTGTAGGCGACTGTTACGTACAAGGGATTAAGCAATTAATGACATAACCAAGACCTTGTGATCTGTGTAAAGGTAAATTGTATTAACGCTGTTATTTTCCACTAAACCCCAATAACTATCAGCATCTTAAGTCATTAATAAAGCTGTAAAAAACGCTTTTTTGGTACTCGAAAAAATGTATGTGGCTTAAGAAGTGGGTTTTCTGTTGCTTTTGGTTCATACTTACAACGTTATACTTACATAATAATATTTTTCAATGTAATTTGTACGAAAATTTTGTTCTCATTTGATCAGCTGTTACTCGTAAACTTGTAAAACCTACTTAGCTGTGATAGTTTTCATTTTAATTTCACTATATATACTACTACTGCGATTTTTTTCATAAACCTAACATCAACCATTTAGCTGGCAGAGGGCGGACAACTGACTCTAACAAAAATTTGCACTTTAAAGCTTAATATTTTACAAACGGATCCTTAAATCTAAAAATCGATTTCCTAACCCCTAAACGTTTTGAAAAGACCTATATAATGATACTTAAAAGTGCCGACGGACGAACGGACGGACGAATGGAAATGGCAAAACTATAAGGGTTCCGTTTTGCCATTTTGGCTACGGAACCCTAATAAGGTCGCTGGAATAGACTGGATGTCGTGGCGAAAGTTAGGAGAGGCATAATTCGACAGGTCTTTCAAAAACTTTTTTGATCGAGTGGATATTTTTTTTTAATAATCGCTCCAAAAGTTGCATCCAAAAGTGCAGGAAGCTATTTATATATAGGTACATAATAATGTGGGTTACACATTTTTAAATTAAAGTATTATTGTACTTTATTATTATTTGACATTACTAGTAACGTAAACAGGGATTACGTCACTACCACTGACATGTACCGCGCCATAACTTCACAAAAATGACCACTCTCTAGAAAGAGACAACGCTACTTTGAGGACAATACCTGTCAAAGAGACAGGGCCGCACGAGATTTTTCTCTCTTTCACGCATTGCAGTCAATATTTACTTTTTAATTGAAAGGGATGACGAGATCTAGGTCTATACGTCAATGTTCACTGCCAATGTCAAATAATATTGACATAACAAATGACTGAGTTTCGTTTTGTAATTAACATACATAACATACTTTTTGACAAGAGGACCTCACTGTGGTCTTAACTTAAAAAATAAATATACTACATTCGAATTTCAACCACTAGGCGACCTTTAGAAAAAATAAATATTTTAGAAAAGCGCGTAGTGGCTCTTATCTCTGATTATAAGTGGATAATCTCTATTACCATACTACTACTATTTTTCTAGTATCGAATAAAAGGTAGTCTTATAGAAAACAGGATTACTTTATTTCCTTTCTTTTTATCTAACCTTTAGGCCAAACCGAATAAAGGGCCTCTACCAAACATTAAATAATACAAGGCTTGCCAAAGCTAATAGCCGAGTTGACTCTACATTTATTTTTTAAGTTAAGGCCACAGCTTAACCTAAAAAATAAATATACTACGTTCGAATTTCAACCACTAGGCGACCTTTAGAAAAAATAAATATTTTAGAAAAGCGCGTAGTGGCTCTTATCTCTGATTATAAGTGGATAATCTCTATTACCATACTACTACTATTTTTCTAGTATCGAATAAAAGGTAGTCTTATAGAAAACAGGATTACTTTATTTCCTTTCTTTTTATCTAACCTTTAGGCCAAACCGAATAAAAGGGCCTCTACCAAACATTAAATAATACAAGGCTTGCCAAAGCTAATAGCCGAGTTGACTCTACATTTACTTATTATATTAAAATGTTTGGTAAATAAAGGAAATGATATTAGGTATAAATTAAGTTGACATTTATCGTCCAGTTTAGCTTTCCTTATTTTAAATTGAATCATTAATTCATTAACTTTTTTACCTATATACACGAAATTAACCTAAATTTTTTGCAGTTGGTGCCACTACTAGTAAGATTTGTAGTAAAATTCTGACAAACATGGTTGAACATTTTGTGTTTGTCGACATTATAGGGACGTTATTATTATTGCGGATTCTCTTTTTTTTTAAATTTGGTCTGGTTCCTGAGTATTGTTGACATGTGCTGGCACCGACCTCAAAAAAATGTACGTTAATTTCGTATTATTTCATTATTTTCAGCAATAACCATTGAAGTCTGTTATATTTTTATCATTTTTATTTTATGTACTATTTGACCCAGGTTTTGAGATGTTTTTCCTTTGAAATTTCCGTTAAAGTATAAGCCAGGCAATCAAATTGACACGTTTTTGTTCATATCTTCCAATCTACTTTCCAAAATACGAACATACATTTTTTATTTTATTTCATACATTTGTTTATAAGCCCTGATAGATATGTGGAAGTCATAGCTTGTCAGTCAAGTCATGCTAGCTGTAGGCAGCGACTACGTTCGCGTGAAAATTAAAAAAAAAAATCGCGCCAAAAAAGTTTAAATGTGTGTGACTGTTACCCTTGTTCTGGAAAACGGCGGAGCCGATTTCAAAACGGTGTTTTGCATTGATTTAATATAATTCCCAAGCATATTCTTAGATAAGTTTTAATGTTCTAGACCGCCAGAGGGCGCTACTAAATTGACCGTTTTTGGAGAAATAAATTTCTCCAAAAACGGTAAATTTCATATTTTTCTTATTAAAACATATAATTGATTAGTTCCGTTACATAGATGTTTACTCTCAACACGAATACCTAGTATATTTTGTAAAAAAATCTCTAAATGGTCAAAAAAAATTTGAAAAATCCCACGAAGGGCGTAAAAGTACTCAAATAAAATTTTAAGCCCCCCCACTAACAGGAGGTAGGTAAGTAACCGAGTGAATTCCGTCGAGGTCTTAAATTCTTTTTAAATATATTGGCAATTCAGAGTCCTTAATCACTTTGTTTTTTCCAAGTCCACGTCAAGCCCGTGCGAACTGTCAAAATCTTGTCGCAGTGGGTCAATAGAGAGCTGCGCTTAGAAATGCATCAACGCGCATGCGCGGCAGACATACTTAAGCACACCGCGCAAGCGCCAGTTCGCAAGGGCTTGACACGACAACGAAATAAAGTTCCAGAATAAGAACCTAGATACTGAATTAGTAATTTTGATTTTTCCAACCGACCGACCGATACGACTTTATGTACAAGTCAAATGAATAACCAATAAAATCGTACATTTACCTTAATATTACGTTCAAGGGCAATAGTGTAAGAACGGTAACATGGTAACCATATTTAATGAAACAAGTTATATGAACAACTCACGAAAATCACTACCGACCTAGTTCTACTTACACGTTAACAATCTCGTTGAAATTTTAATATACCTATTTCTTCCAAGGAGGTTTTAGAAGCTTTCTGTTACAATAGGTTATTTATCACAGTTCTTTTGATCATGTTGATTTCGATTAATAAAATTCAAGTAATCTACAGAGGCGAAGGGTTAAAATTCTCACGCAGTAACTCGCCACAAAAATATCTACCTTTAATATTATAAGCTTTAACCTATAAAAAAAAAAAAAATATGATACTACTATTCATAGAAATTATTATTATATTATTATTCAAAAGGAAACCGAAGAGAATGGTGTTCTGAGGACCCTTCGATACTGGTAACCTACTAGGTACTAAAATAAGTTTGGTATCATCTAACAGCCTTATCCATTCTTTTTTTTTTAACGAAAGGTGAAAGTAACTCTGTGTCTCAGTCTGTTACCTGTTGACGATTATACCGTTAAAGCGATTTAGGTAAAATTGGGTATGGAGATAGTTTGAGTACCGGGGAAGGATATAAAATAGTTTTTATCGCGATAACCGACATCCACGCGGGCGGAGATGCGGGCGAAAGCTAGTTCATAATATTTTAGTAACAGCATTTTAACCACCGAATTCTTTGTTCTTACTTTTCATTCAATTTTTTTTTAGATAATAGTTGAAGACAAAACATTCACAATGTCTGTAAATTAGGTGTAAATTTTATATGAGCATGCGACCGCTTTGCATTTAATAAAACTTTTAGTTACTTCAAAAAGACTGTCTACATATTATGACGTTGAATAATGTTTTGTTACAAACTAATATACTCTTACACAACTGAAAACTTTCACAAACATAAGATAATATGTATATACGTAACTAAATGGATATGAATTGGCTAAGAACTCCACTAATGAAATCATGATTAGGTTTCCAAGCTAAGGTCACTGAAATGGTCCACAAAGTAAGCCCCCTGAATTATTGAAAGGGGCGGAATAGATAAGAATAATAAAACTAACACAATATAACCTAAGCCAACACCAAGCGGCTCTTTTAGTTCAAAGCAGTTTTAGTTTAAAGCAGTAAGCAGATATTGCGATGATAATGTAAGACAAAATATTGCCTATCATATGCACTAGTCAGTAGATCATTATTAAGTTAAAAATGTAAAAGTATTAAATATTTTATTATAAAACGTTTGCAAGCAAACGTTGAAAGTAGGCCAAACTTAAGTTCGTTTCCGACCTAGATATAGTCTGCTGTTAGAAAAGGTGTGGTACTTGTGTTTAATAGGTTTGTGTGATGATCGCGCGATATCTTGGAGTATTCATCTCTTAGTCGTTTTCCTTAATTATTTCAGAAAAGTAAGGCATGACAAGTTTTTTAAAACTCTACCTTACAAAAGATCACAACGGAACAACTTTGGTGTAAGAGTTCTGCGAGTAAGTAATAATCGATAGAGCTCAACGGGAACTAGGTACTTACAAAATGCCTATGATGATTCGATTTATCATTATTTAATGTTTTCGAATTTGGCTCTTGTATGTCACATAAAGAGGAACAGACTTAACGAACGATATTAGTGAAATCAGAAATTAAGTTAGGTATACATATCTATGATGAGCCTTATAACATTTCCACTGCTGTGCAGGTGCACACATGCTTCCTTTCTGAGAAAGAGTACGGGATGTCTCTATTTAATATATATAATTCTTTGTCCTGACTGACTGACTGATGGATCAACGCACAGACCAAACCGCTGATTATAGAGACGTGAAATTCCGAGGACGTATTACTTTTATAATGTAGGGATCCGATAAAAAGGGATTTTTGGAAATTCATCCCCTAAAGGGGGTAAAATAATGGTTTTAAGTTTTTTATTAAACCCCGTCAGTTTTAGAGTGAAAATTGTGAAATTTCGTTTTTGACTTTTTGGTTTAAAATAATGAAATATAGGTTTCAGGGTTTTTGGAAAATCAAACCCTTATATAGGGGTATTTATAACCCTTAAATAGGGGTTGCAAGATTTTATCAAACTTCGTCAGTTTTGAAGTTAGATATTTGACATTTCGTATTTGGCTTATTGGTTTAAAATAGAGGAATATGTGTTTTAGCGTTATTAAAAAATCAAGCCCTAGAGGGTTAAGTAGGGGTTGCAAGTTTGTATGTTACTTTGTCAGTTTATAACGAAACAGTCATCCGCGTGGGCGAAGATGCAAAGTATTTTAAATGCGAAAGTGAGTGTGTTTGTTTGTTTATTACTCTTTCACACCTAAACAACTGATTTTAACATTCTTTCACCACTAAAATAAATTATTATCAGTAAGTAAAATTAGCTGTATTTTTTCAAATTAGAGATCTCTACAAAAAATACAATAATGTGACATATGGTATGAATAATGTCCCTATAAAAGTCATTATTTGACGTGCGCTGCTATTTTCATTAGTTAAAATATTCAGGCTACTGTAGAGATCCCTTTGACACTATACTTGACGTGCGCTACCATTTCGCTATTTTGTTTGAAAATTTTGGTTACTATGGAAGTGTGAGCTGTAACTGACTGTAACATATAAATGCGAAAACATAGGGCAAAAGCTAGTTTCATAATAACATTTGTTGATAGCGGCTATTGTTAAAGCGATACTATGTAAAAATTTAATTGTTTGCCTATACCACTATAATGATCTATAGATCTAATATAAACTGTGGAAAAACCACCATTGTTGTAGGGGAACCGGCGCTATTATTAAACGACTTCAAAAAAGAGGAGGTTCTGTGTTCATCTGTAAGTATGTTTCTTTTTTGTGAAAAAAAAAAAATGAAATAAAATTCATTCACTGAATTAATTTACAATCCGCATTCGTTACTTATGCCAAACTGTATAACAGTTTGTTGGCAGATGAAGCTCCCTGATTACAAACAATATGTATATAATAGTATGATATAATAATATTTAATATATTATTATATCATACTATTATATTATATTATATTATTGTATTATACTATCACATTATTAAATTAAATTATATTAAATTAATAGCTATATAAAACACTAAGTAGGTAAATGTGTGGAGGTAAATGTTTCCAATAAAAATTTATTTGTTTTATTTTTAAACAATCTTTTAGTAATGGTACTATCTAACAAAGAGGACGGTAGGTTATTAAATACTTTTGGCACCAAATAGTGCCTTTTCCTTTCTCCATAATAATTATTACATTGTTGCATTATTGTTTTTTTTTATGTTGGTCAATAACGAAAAATGAAAAAAATGAAAAAATATTTTTGTGTTTGAAAAGTTGGTCCCATTGTCATCAGAGTAGAATCTGATGATGGGGTCCTGGAGAAATCAGGGAGCCCTTTAAATGTTAAAGGCACACCTATTGTGATTTAGGTATATTTTCTACTTACCTACTTACACAAACTACTATAGTTTGTGCATTTACTCTCAAAAAGCTCCAATTTGTAAATGGAACTGATGATAAATAACAAAGGTGACCACCGAAACTATTCAATATTTTACGGTTTGCGATTAGATTACATTAATGTAGTATTGCGTAGCACTTAAAACTCATCATACTACTATAAAAGAATGTAATAGAGCTGATGGTATAATTTGAACTCCTCAATAGTCAACGACCCAGCAACAGGCAAAGCAGTTTTTGTAAAAGTAAATGAGCAGTTTGTTATTGTAACTTAAATCAATTACAAACCAACCCACTAAAGAGTGAGAAATAAAAACTTTTTTACATAAAAAAAATTAACCGACTTTAAAAATAAACACAAGTTAACTAAAAAGCATCAAATAAAATAAGTACATAAAAAAAAAGTTATATATTTAAGTTAGGAACGGGAAAATTAGGACGTTTCGAACCCCTTTTGATGTTGACTCTTTAAAAAGTATTTACCTATTAACTACGGCTTAAGAGATCAGGCTTGTGACAGAAGGACGGTTGGATGGACGGACAAATATTTAGAGTTAGAATGAAGTCTTAGTTGATTTCTTTGGCACCCTTTGGGCCCAAATCGGCGTACCTTGGAAAAGTCAGCTGTTATAGACAAGAGTCAAGTTTCTTATCTCCGTATTATACGGCCGGTCTCAATAAATTATGTAACTAGAGCTAAATGTTTGACATACGCTCAATACTAATTATGCTAAAATTCTACCTCTAGTAGCCAAATCCATCGATAGATAGATTATTAAGACCGGCCGTTAGTCGTTGTCTAGGTATATGTTTAAACTCTCTTTTAAATTTAAACAAAAAAACAATGCTCCGAAGTTGTACCTCAATGCCAGCTAGTGGATACATAGTACCGTTCCTATTCGATACATTCCGTTTTTGAAATAGCTAAAAATTTTTTTTTGAGTAGGTTAGGTCTTAGTGCATTTTTATGAAATTATTGAACTTTAAAATTTAGTTGTTATACTATAACAGTAAAACTACTAAATTTTAAAGTTTAACGTAACAATAAATTAGAAAGTAAACTCAAAAAACATTATAAAAGGTAGATGCTCTACTTTACCACATGATAAATTTATCTTTGTACCAGTAAGTCTAGGTATAATGGACGTCTCGATGTTCATTATATTGTAAAAGGCTTACAAGGAAATCGACTACGTCGACGAATAGACAGTCAAATGAAAGGTTAATGGCCTTCCAAGGAATTCAATGAACTGACAGTAAGCTGTAGTTTCTCCTTTGCCTAGAATGATGCAAAAAAAACTTTATTTTAGGGTTATGTTACTTGACTGGTATGTTAGTATAGTGGTTAGTGACCCTGTCTGCTAAGTCAGTGGTTTTAGGTTCTATCCCATCCAGGATCTTTGTGTTATGAACACAATTGTTTATTCTGTGTTTGGGTGTAACATATCTATATTTATGTACATATATGTATGTATTTGACTGCTGTACATATATGTATGTATTTGACTATTTTGACTGCCTCTGTGGCGCGGTGGGAGTGTGTCCGACTGCTACGCATGAGGTCGTGGGTTCGATCCCCACCCAGGATAAAACTTTGTGTGATGAGCACGATGGTTTATTCTGTGTCTGGGTGTAATTTATCTATAATATGTATGTATTTAGAAATATATAAGTATATTTATCAGTTGTCTGGTTACCATAGTACAAGCTCTGCTTAGTTTGGAATCAGATGACGTTGTGTGAGTTGTCCTTGGTGAGATGGAAACGACATACATAATAATAATAATATCTTGATTATTATTATTATGTATGTCGTTTCCATATCACGGGACTATGGAGTCCCGGTCATTTGGGAGGCGTGCGTGGGGCCGAAGCCAACACGTAGAGGCCCGTTAGACACTTTAATCTAAAGGCTATGTGACACAAACCGGCGAATATCGTTGTATACACTATATAAATGTACCCAACGACATTCCCCGGTCAGTGTAAAAACTATTGTTAAAAAGTGGTATCTAAGAAACTGGGTTATGGAGGTGATGTGTTAGTGGAATGGTTAGCTGGTACTATTGAAGAACTATGGCGCCTGTATTATTATTATTTAGAAGTATAAAAGTAGGTACTAGCTTTCACCTGCAGCTCCACTCGCGTGGATGTCGAGGATGTCGATTATCGCTATTAAAATCTATCTATCCATCCTATGTTCTTCCCCAGGACTCAAACTATCTCTATACAAAATTTTAAATTAATCGGTTCAGCAGTATAAGCGTGAAAAGGTGACAAACAGACAGGTAAACTTACTTTTACATTTATAATATTATAAAGGATGTTTTTCAACCGACTTCGACTATTTTTTTTTTGTATGTTTGTGCACCTATTACGCAAAGACGGCTGGACCGATTTTAAAAATTATTTTTTGTTTGAAAGGGTATACTTCCAAGTTGGTCCCATTGTCGTCTGATCACGATCTAATGATGGGATCCTGGAGAAATCGAGGGAACTCTTCAAATATCAAAGGCACACCTACAGTTATTTAGGTATATTTCACAGTGATTCGAGCATTTACTCTCAAAAAGCACTCATTGGTGAAGTGGAACTGATGATGAAGACCACAAATGAAGAGCGAACCTATTTAATATGTCACGGTTCGCGATTCAATTACTTTAATATGACTTTATTCTCGTCATACTACTATTACACAATGTAATGGAGCTGATAGTGAACTATCATGTGAACTCCTCAACAATTAACGGCCCTGCATTGGGGCAAGCAATATTTTGTAAAAGGATTCAGCAGCAGCAGTTGACATAAATCTATTGTAACGTACGTGAATTACAAACCAACCCACTAAAAAGTGAGAAATAAAACATTTTTTTACAAAAAAATATTACCGACTTCAAAAATAAATACAGGGCAACTAAAAAGCAAAAGAATAATATACCTAGAATAACACAAAAACAAATTAAACATTTTGAAGTTAGTGCCAAATAAAACATAAAAACTACTATTTCATGGCACTAACTTCAAAATGTTTAATTTGTTTTTGTTATTCTAGGTATATTATTTTTTGCTTTTTAGTTGCCCTGTATTTATTTTTGAAGTCGGTAATTTTTTTTTGTAAAAAGGTTTTTTATTTTCAAATATTTTATTACAGAGTTATTTGGTGTAATGTAAAGAAGCCACAAGAGGGAAGTTAATAACTTCCCTCTCGTGCCTTCTTTGCACTACTAAACTAGCTGACCCGCTAGCCTATAGCCTTTCTCGATAGATAGGCTATCCAAAACTAAAATATTTTTTCAATTCGGACCAGTAGTTCCTGAGATTATCGTGTTCAAACAAACAAACAAACTCTCCAGCTTTATAATATTAGTATAGATGTGAAATTAATGTATTTTTTTTTATAAAAGATTACTAGCAATGTGGGATTTTAGTCCCACATTACTAGCAATCTTAGTTAAAATATTAGTTGTCTGGTTGCCATAGTACAGGTTCTGCCTAGTTTGTGATCAGGCGGCCGTGTGTGAGTTATTCCTAAGATATAGATATAATATATTGTAAATAGATCTAAAGAAGAAAAGGTATCTAAAAAGGTTCCCTAATTATAAAGAAGCCTACGCCGTCTGAATAAATAAAATGAAAATAATTATTTATTTTGCCTCAAACACAAAAGTAGTAAAGTCAACCCAAGCTTCGACGAAGTAAGTTCTGCAAAAGCGAGTATGTAAGTAATAACACAATAGGGCAATGACCGTTTCCTGTTAAAATGAATTCTTTACTATTATCCTATACTTCACGTCTACCCAACTATTAGAGCCTGTCAACATCACTTCACCTGAAGTAGATAAGGCATTGGTTTCACTATTGTGCCAATGGCGGGTTTACTTTCAGTAGGTACCTAAGCTATTAACAGAATAATGGATGGAGATAGACTAAGTAATAGAGACAATTCAATAGTTAGAGTTCCCTAGACAGTACAATTAGACTAGTTCAGCGAAAGGTGGAAATTGTTTGCTTGGCGTGCCTGAATATTGTTTATTCTGAAACTCACAATTCTACATCTTTTTTACTTAAAATAAGGAGATATAGATAGGATTTCAATTAGATACAATATTTTATTTTTATGTATGGTTACTCGACGGCTCAACCGATTTAAAAAAATATTTTTTTTTGAAAAAGTATAAGTACTTTTAAGTTGCTACCACTGTCATCAGGTCAGGACATTGGCGTAGAGACGACGACTGCGCCATAACTTCAATAAATTGACCACTCTCTAGAAAGAGACAACACTACTTTGTGGACTATCGAAGGCAGCACGAGTTTGTTCTCTCTTTAACGCTTTGCAGTCAATATTTACTTTTTAATTGAAAGGGATGGCACGGTCCAGATCTCATATACGACAATACGTCAATGGGTCAGGATCAGATGCTAGGATCCTGGAAAAAATAAGAAAACTCTTCAAACATTATAGGTAGATCTATAATGATGTGTGATTTAGATAAATTACAAAACAATTCACGAAAAATCAAAACTTTTCGAAGTTGGTACTAAAGAAAACATAAAAAACACTACATATTTTTAGTTTACATATTTTTGTTGTTGTATCCATATCATTTTTTTCTATTTAGTTACATTGAAATACATACATTTTAATGCTCATCTGCAGTTTGCATAGGTACGCACTACTTATTATAGTTTAGGCTTTTCAGGGATTTTGCCTAATAATTTAGAGTAAAATGGGTACTTGGTAAAAACTTTAAATTCTGTCGAAACCGAAAAACTCTAAGTCAAATCTGTCAAACGTTTCCCGCGCGATTTGGCTGCGTTGAATTAATTACACTTTATATTAGTTAAATTACCCATAAATAATATAATCATGCTTTTTTTTATTATTTTATTTTAATTAATATTTTAATATCTTAACTAATATTTTATTTACTATATTTAAATATAGTCTTGCTTAAATAAACTTTATTTTTTCTGTTTATATTTATTTTATACTTTCTTATTATATATTGACGATTAATGTTCGTGTCGTCACCTTGGTCTTAGCAGAATACCAGCGCAACTCCTCATTAAGCGGAGTTGCAATCTAGCTGAGCTAGGACCATTTTTGTCTCTCGATACTACTATTAATAAATTGAATTTGTACTACTTACTGTATTTTTTTTCTTTTGAGGACAACATAAATTTTTCTTCTTCTTCTTCTTAAATTTTTTTTAAGGTGGGGTATTTTTTTGGAAATAAAATGTTTACACAAATTAATGAAGTAGTGTATTTTTTTTTTTGTTTTAACACGCTACGCGTCGTTATTGGGACTAATGCCTGACAATATAATAACCAACTCACCGACACGAACTGAGTAAGTCAGACTGACGGCAAAAGGGGAGATTTCAGTCGGCAAACTGTTGTTGTGGCGGCTAGACGACACTGTTATTTACACATAGTACTCATTTATACGTGCTTACTGGTAGGCCAGTAATAAAATCCTACTAATAAAGCCTACTAATAAAATCATTTTAGATTTAGCTTTAGTTTTGGCTACGAAACCTTATGAGGTTTCGTAGCCAAAACTGCAAATACTGAACCATTATAGTTAGGCCATGTCCAGACGTCCATCCATATGTCCCGGCATTTTACTCAAAACTACACGAGGTATATTGATGAAAGGAGTATTAGCCGCTGGTCTTCTATGTGCCACTACTAAGTTTGGTAGTAAAATAACAAAAAAAATGTTTCTAGGGGGCCACTCCATACCATATATGTAACAGAGCTGAACTACGAAAAGCTAAGCTTCAGAACCCTACACAGCATAGTCCTAAATGCTCTTAATCGATTTTTAGGGTTCCGTAGCAAAATTCCAAAATGGAACCCTTATAGTTTCGTCATATCCGTCTGTCCGTCCGTATGTCACAGACAATTTGCTCAAAGACTGCCCAAAGAATATTGATTAAGTTTGGTGAAAAAGTGTCTTGTAGTAGCCGCTACTTAATTTGATAGCTAAATAATAAAAATAAATATGTTTAGGGGATCCATACATAACCACGCATTTGACAGGTTTAAAACATTTTAAGGTTTCTATTTTTTTTTGTTGATTAAGTGAATATCCCTCTGATCTTTTGAACCGTATGACTTTTTTGAAAAAATCATAAGTAGGGCTTAACAAATACTTTAAATTTAAATTATTTGAAAAATGATCGGATATACCATTATTGACTTATTGCCGAAAAACTGCGTTTCTTGACAAAAACATACGCTCTTCTGCTGGTGCAATTATTTAAATGACTCCAGAACCCTACACTGAGCATGTTCCGACAAGCTCTTGCCCGGATTTACAATAGGATGATTTTTTATTACCGTCAAAACGTAGTCTACTATTGTAACAGAATATTTGTACCTGCACACAGATGCAAACAAACAGCAACAAAGTTGCACTTGTCCATAAGCCCGACACGTGCATCGTGTCGGGCTTTCGGACAAGTGCATCTTTGTTGCTCGGGCGAGGTATATGCAAACTTACCTTCTGTTTGAAACCTTTGCGTATCATGCGGTTCCAAACTTCGGTTTGATATTTCCCGACTCCTGTAACACAGTTATATAACTAGCACAGGAGTCAGAGCATCAAATATTATTGTAATTAGGATTTTCTTTGGTGCCAATAAAGATTATTATTATTATATTTGAATTTTTTAATTATGTATGAATTACTAGCTGACCCGTGCAACTTCGTCTGCGTTATTTTTTCCCGTTTTTGTAACATTTTTCATTGTTGCTCAGCTTCTATTGTTCTTAGCATGATGTTATGTAGCCTTCCTCGATAAATCGATAAATGGGCTATCGAACACTAAAATATTTTTTTCAATCGAACTAGTAGTTCCTGAGATTATCGCGTTCAACCAAACAAACGAACAATAAACAAACCCTTTAGCCTTATAATTATAATATTAGTATTGATTTATGGAATTACGGAAATAACCGAAACTTTGGATTTGGCCTTCAATCACAAAGGTTGAAACTAATCTGTTCACGTGATAACCGATAGTCTCATAAATCGATGACCAAGTGCACGCACGAAAAAGTGTCACAGTCACGTTCCGCCTGCTGAAGTATTGTGGCCGTCGGACGCATGCGCGAGGCAAGGCATTGTTTATTACATTGTCATCAATGTTTTCATAACACATTATCACGCAAAATTATAGTCCGTAAACCAACTTTACAGACAACCATTTATTTGAAGTGAAAACTTCTTTAGCGGCGTTGTGCACTTTTTTTGTTATGGGTAAAAAATGTTAAACTCGCGTCAGGATCACGTGGCCCTGTTCGAAAATTCGTAGATCACGTGACCCTGATCGTAAGACGTAGGGAAAGCAATGAAAAACTGCTACAATATCATTAGAATACGAAGGTAAATTTCACTATCTACAATGTTGTTATAGCTCAAAAATTAAATAATAAATCACAAATAATAAATTCTTTAAACTAAAATAATTTTAGACATAATCGGATATACCTTAATTGAGTTACAGCCAAAAAAATAGGTTTTTTCACAAAAGGGCATGAGGCGTTTTTCAACAAAGATGTAATTATTCAAGGCTGCGGATTCCTATACTGAGCATGGTCCGACATGCTCTTGTCCGGTTTTTTTTTAAATTTTCATGTTTGTGATTGATAAATATTGTATTTAACGGCATAAATAATAGTACTTTTATACTGATAAAAAAAAACAAAAAATATTCCCCAACTATTCCAAAATATTCATAAATACACAACGTTTAATATTCAAGTTTTCAAGCAACCGACGTGAACCCGTTTTTCAAGTGCGAGCCACACCCCAAATTCAGTGTGTGTTTGAATTGTGCTGTGAGATTTCTTGTCAATAAACTATTATTTCTTGATTCAGGGGAAAATTGCATTTTATTATCAACTGAGTTCCTGTTACTGATACGTCGAACTAGGCGTTCGTCATCACAGTAGGTACTGCCTAAATTATCGTGTTATGACGAACAAAACATTTAGTCACCAAACAATAACATTCACTTAAATAACTAATTGTCTAGTACGCAGTACTGTGTGTCTTTGTGTATAACACGCTGTGTATCGTAACATCGGACAATTCAACCCTTTGTTTCACGATTAAGTTAAAACCTC
The DNA here is from genome assembly GCA_945859575.2 of Herminia tarsipennalis. Classification (NCBI taxonomy): domain Eukaryota; kingdom Metazoa; phylum Arthropoda; class Insecta; order Lepidoptera; family Erebidae; genus Herminia; species Herminia tarsipennalis. Next base: position 20,370,010 of record OX243834.2, on the reverse strand, counting down.
CATATTTGAAAGTAGCTGTCCCGCGCAACTTCATCTGCGTAAATTTTCCCCGTTACTTGCAACATTTCTCATTGCTGCTCCGCTCCTATTGGTCGTAGCGTGATGTTATATAGGCTATAGCCTTCGATGAGTGGGCTATACAACAGTGAAATATTTTTTTAATTCGGATCAGTAGTTACTGAGATTACCGCGTTCAAACAAAGAAACTCTTCAGCTTTATAATATTAGTATAGATATTGGGAATTTAAAGAGGACAATATAATTGTTTCCTAGCTTTTGTCTAGCTCTCTAGTGTTGACCCTAGCTTCCATCAAATAATCATCAAAACTAGCCCCAGAAAACCAAATAGGCAGACAGGCTGGTAGCGTTACTTTCTTGTTTCTAATAATATGCAAGTGTGGATTCTGAGGATAATTATATAATATCTTAAAAACCGCGTAGGTGCATGTCATTCCGTAGTTGACCATCACAATAATGCGGACTAAGAATTGAGTTTTTAGAACATTTTTATTTGCTGGCTGAGAGGCTAGACAGAAAAAAGTGTTACATTTTGACATCGAAATAAAATCATATCGGATGAATCGTACATATTTTTTTTGAGTCAATTGTTCCCACACTTTACTCATAAAAAAAAATAGTACTTTTGAAGCTTAATCTATACTTAATATTATAAAGCTAAAGCGAAAGAGTTTGTTTGTTTGTTTGTTTAAACGCGCTAATCTCAGGAACTACTGGTCCGATTTGAAAAATTCTTTTTTTGTTGGATAGCCCATTTATCGAGGAAGGCTATAGGCTATATAACATCGCGCTACGACTAATAGGAGCTGAGTAGCTACGTGAAATGTTGCAAAAACGGGGAAAATTTACGCATACGAAGTTGCGCGGGACAGCTAGTATTTCATAAACGGCTCCCTAAATCGAAAAATAGTCTTTACAACCCCGAAATATTTTTAAAAGACCTATCCAACAATATCCTACATGATGGGGTAGGTTAGAAAATAAATCACATCCCCACTTTACGTGTAGGGGGGAGGGTATTTTCTTTTTCAAGATTTTATTTTAGCATTTTGTCGACGTACCTAACATGACAGCTTCCTGGTACTAAGACAGACAGACGGACGTCCATAGCGAAATTACATGTGTTACTATCTAGATACTAATTTTTAAAATAAGTATTTCTACTTTCTCCTAGTTCCTCCTCCTTCGAGAAAAAACTTTAGAATATCTACACTCTTGATATTTTTTACAAAAGCTAACTATTAACAACATAACAGTCAAAGGATTTAACCTTTTGTTTCCTTCGCACAGCGTTCATATTAAGAGATGAATAAACGTTCAAAGTTTCAGACAGTAAGTTGTACCGTAAGCCTACAGTTCATTGACTCTTATGCTTCAATTTACATGCCGTTTACCGGACGTTGGGAACGCAATATCGATCTACCTGCCTGCCTTTCGTATACAGGATATAGATTGCATAGTATACTGCAAGTTAGTGCAGTGTAAGTGTCAAGTGGAGTGAATGAAATGAATGAAGAGGGTGTTTTAGTCTAGACTGAACACAAACGGCTTGGTTTACTATAGAGAAGCAGTTTTGTTGTTCTGTAGCATGTTTTTATCAATGCATTCAGAAGCACTGAATGGTAGGTGCAAACATCCTCGATTGCTAAGCTTTACTGCACTTTATTATTAAACTAGCACTACTGCTTTGCCCGCGATAAACTTGATGTTAATGATACCTTGAATAAATATTTTCTTTTTGAAAATAAAGTAAAGATTGCGGGTTTACGATCGCGGGATCCCGCGGGCTTTGCCTTAGGCGGTGTATTTCCAGCCAGGGTATTGTGATGAGCACCATTATTTATTCTGTGTCTGCGTGTTATTTATTAATTATATTTATTTATTTATAAACATATCAGTGTGTTTATCAGTTTTTTGGTTACCATAGAACAGGTTCTACTTGTTTGAGCCTTCGTTACCACTTGCTCTACCCGATTTTTTTTATGAGGGGTTGTGTGTGAATCGTCCTACTCCCACTTGCGTTTACCATAAATCCTTTAAGGATTGGGATATCCAATGGGCAAATGTCTATAATTTAGCCTAAAAAAATAAACCGCAGACTAGTGTGGGAGCCGAAGCTTATTCAGCTGCTGGCGAGATTGTCTTTAAAATATACAGAAGTTTGGCAGACGATAGCTTAGAACTTTAGATGTATTATATTTTCTTCACAAACGTATCGAACTGATTAATAAACTAATAATTAAAGATTTAGTTAGGTTTGTCGACATTCAGATGTAAATGAAGCTTTTAGTTGTTGTCATTTTTGATCTCAAAAAGTGTAACTTAATTTACCTTTGAATAATAGCAAAAAGTAATAGAATGATTTTGGTTTTCTTTTTTTAAAAAAACAACACCTGCAGCCCAAAGTTCCCAGCGATAGAGGGTTTGTTCTCTGTATCGCGGGGGATTTTGTAAACTTAGTACAAGCAGACTCGGAACATCAATTTTTGGATTGCACAAAGTGGTGTCCCTTGTGAGCTCGTGCGCAGCAGTCATACACACGCCTACCACGCCACCGAGGCAGTTAAATAAGTTGATTATTCGAGCTTTTACAAATAGTATTAATTTATATGTCCCACGGAATTGAAATTGTTCAATCCCGCAGATAACGGGATTGAACAATTTCAATTCCGTGGGACGACAGGCTGCGGAATTGGAAGCCCTAGTTACAAGAAACAAAATACCTAGCCTATAGAACAATAAATACTAATTTGTACATTTTGATTGTCGAAAATAACAATCTTATATTAAGTCCGCCTACACATGACATAACGTCGGTAAACCCAGACGAAATATGATATCAGTACACACATAAATTAGAGATAGTTAACTTTCAATCAAACAAATAACTTTTTTACCCGACTGCGGAGCTGCCGTGAAAAGATATTGAACACTGTTTTACGAAAAAGTTGATTTTGAGAAAATGGCACAAATGATTTAAAGAGTTTTTTTTGTCTAAGAAATGGACATAATAAAATAAAATTGATACCATTTTAAAGGTATTTTAAATGTGATTATAGCCATGTAAGTTTTATTTAATTTAAATTTATGATGTGGATATTAAAGATAAAAACGCGTTTTGGTTTGACATACGCGCTTAGATCCATACTAATATAATAAATGTGAAAGTAACTCTGTCTGTCTGTTACGCTTTCACGCTCAAACAGCTGAACCGATTTAGATGAAATTTGGTATGGAGATAGTTTGAGTCTCGGGGAAGGACATAGGATATTCTTTTATGGATATTTTTTTATCGCGATAACCGACATCCACGCGGGTGGAGCCGCGGGCGAATGCTAGTGTTTTATATGGTGTCAACGTAATTAAATGTATCAAAAATTACAGTTTTTAGGTTTGACTGAAGTAGGAGTGTGTGGGACGAAATATAACACTGTATAATAACTTACAGTGTATTACCATAATCAATTCTTGAAAAGTAATATATGTTTTGTTTGTTTATTTGTCAACTAATTTGATAATTATAACAAAATTAAAGAACTTTAAACTATGAAAGATATGTTTATTTTTAAAAGTCTTTTGTTTTCAATAATCACAATTTGAAATCAAATTGACAACATTAAAGTATAAAAAGCATTATATTATAAAAAGAATAGATATCGAATTTAGGTATAAAAGCCAAAACACCGTATGTTGCAGTTTAATGTCTTGACGACAAGACATTTTTTCGAAAATACAGGCTATTTTAACTTTACATAACTTGTTAGATAAGTATCATATTAAAAAGAAAAATTATAAACAGGGTGTAACAGAAAGGAATATGTTATCAGTATTGCACCTACGATGGTCTCAAAGCTGGTTGTATTAATATTATATAGTTAGAGCATATTCTTTTTGTCAAAATTAAGTAGTAAAAGATGTATGGCATAAGAATTATACTCGTACCCCCCTTGGTACAAAATTCGATTGGATTATTATGGCATAGAACTTTTGAAGTCATACTTTTTTTAATAAATAAAGTCAACAACTTACGTACTTATTTAAAATATTACATAATTTAAACGACTATCGCTTGACCAATTTACAGAGCATCCTTGCGCCCTCCGATGTTTGTTCCGCTAGAATGCTCTCTCTGCATTACACCAACATTTATACGATTTATCTTTAAATCTTTCATAATGGCTTCCCTAGTGCCTTGGTTCTTAGCACACTCCATCAAAAGATGTTGGACATGATTTAAGGTTAACTTGTTTTAATCTTTTTTAAGAAGGCGGTTTACTCAGATCGCAACGCGATATGTTTATTATTGAACAGTTCCGCTAGTAAACTGTGGTCACTTCACTTAAGAGTGTACCTAAATGCACGAATTTTACAAAACATAGGTATCCAAATTACTATAGGTGTGAATTCTATACCTATTTAAAGAAAGAGAAACACAGTGATGTGTTAATATCACTAGATATTTCACGCAAAAAAAAAAACTGACACGCTGGTACTCACCAAGACGACCTATGGCTTGCACTGCTTAGAGTCTAACCATTATTATGGTGGGTCTAAGTCTTATACCAACCACAAAATCAACCTAGTGGCATAGATTAATGACCTTCTGATAGATCTATCAGATATACCTTATTTAATAATACTGTCAGGCGATTAACGTATAGGATCTATTTGTATTGAACCTACCCAGTACCTAAACATCTAATATATAAAATTCTCGTGTCACAGTTTTCGTTGCCATACTCCTCCGAAACGGCTTGACCGATTTTGATGAAATTTTTTGTGCTTATCCGGTATCTATGAGAATCGGCCAACATCTATTTTTCATACCCCTAATAGTTTGTTTGTTTGTTTGAATGCGATAATCTCAGGAACTACTGGGCTGCACTGAAAAAATATTTTATTGTTGGATAGCCCATTTATATAGGTTTTAACATCACGCTACGACCAATAGGAGCGGAGCAGCAATGAAAAATGTTGTGAAAAAAAGGAAGAAAAAGAAAAAAGGGAAAATTTACGCAGACGAAGTTGCGCGGGTCAGCTAGTAAATACTATAAATTCTTCCCTACAATATGTCTATGAATACGACTTAATATAAATAAGTATTTGCGTACTCGCACATTATTTCAATGAAACTCTTATTATTTTTAATAATTATGTTACCTACGTAGAATACTTACGTATTAGATCATTTAGTTGCATCTTCGTACTTACTTTTCTTGTAACTGCGAATTGGTTTTCAACATCAAATTTTATGTTAAAAACAATGTCTATCAACTGCGAAACAATGGCTCTCTTGATTTGCTGTAGGTGGAAGTGTAGAACCACAAATACATAAAGAGACAGTTTGCCTGATTATGGGGTGGTTTACAAATTAAATCATCCATAGTTTTATAGTTTTATTCATAACTAGCTGTCCTGCGCAACTTTGTATGCGTACATTGTCCCCGTTTTTGCAACATTTTATATTACTGCTCCGCTCCTATTGGTCGTAGCGTGATGTTATATAGTCTATAGCCTTCCTCAATAAATGGGTTACCCAACAGAAAAATATTTGTTCAATTCGTACCAGTAGTTCCTGAGATTGCCGCGTTTAAACAAACATGCAAACAAACTCTTCAGCTTTATAATATTAGTATAGATTCTTGTTATTTTCAAGGTCAGAACGGAGATAACAATGCTAATGTTGGTCAATGTCGACTGTTCAAGATGATAAAAACATTACAAATTAAAATATTAAACTCTATTAAAATGTACTACATTTATTAAATTATCGCAACTCTAAAGTCCATGCGATAACAAGCAAATGTGTGCTAACTCACATTAAACACCCCCAATGATTAATTACAATCGACTGTAGCATGACCGAGATTGCTATTCCTACCATGAGTGTATGATTTAGTACCTACATGTAAGCAAATACGTAATCACTACTCATTGCATGGAAGATGCCTTACTTTCAACATAAATATGAACCAGTAAGTCAACGACAACAAAATAGGAATCAACTAAAGAGGTCAAGCTATTTCACGGCTTTGAGTGACGTCAGAAGAGGGTAAACAAGTCCACTTCCCGAGTAGGAAACCTTTGGACGACAAGCTTTGACAGAGTTTTTGAAATACAGGTAGGGATCGGGTTAATGATGTTGAACGTAGATCAAGAGCTTTCTTCTAGATATACGATAAAACGCAATAGTAAATAAAGTGTAGAATAACATCGCACATTCTTTTTAAAGTCGAACAGTCATATAATGACTCGTTCTGTCATTATATCACAATATTATAAATTACTTCACTGTCATTCCACTTTTAGTTAGAATAATTATTTTGATTATCACTAAAACAACAAAAAAGTACTTGTATGGAACCATGTCAAGTCAGAATGGTTCTCAATTACATTTTTTTTCTTGTTTCTCTAAATATATTTTATAATTTATTTTTTGTACAAATGTTCTCCTCAATTGACAACATAAATTTTCCAGTTGGTTAAAATTATTTTATTTTAATATCACTTTTAAAATTGCGTTCTAAACCATGGGAAAATGGTAAACAGGGCTTCTGTCTTCATTACAATAACAAATCTCCTTGAAACTGTAACAACAAATCAAGGTCTTTCATAAAATTCTAAAATAAGTAGTTTGCACATTGATGTAAACATTTTTCGTGCCGCTTATCTCAGGTAGATAGTCTTTAAATCAGGTTTGTTTATATTATTTGCTACAGTGATGTTTACGTAGGAACGCAGACGTTGTGAACAGAGTTTGTCTATAGTGACGTGAGCAGACGAGAAATTAACTTTCTATTTACTAACTTGCTTTAGCCCACTGCTGTCGAAGGACGTGATAAAGGTAGCAGTAATTCTGCAATCTATGTATATAACATAATATATTTCATCAAAGAAATTTATCTGTGAAACCGAAATTATAAACAGTTATTTTTAGCGTTCCATAACCAAAACGGCAAAACGGAACATTTGTAGTTTTGCTCTGTCCGTCCGTCGATTACAATGTCATCAATGTTTTCTTATGACGTTATCACGTAAAATTATCATCCGTAAACCGACTTTACAGACAACCATTTTTTTTTATATTCTGAAGTACAAAAATAAACCAAAGAGTGACGGTCTTTGGCAAAACTTAGTAGGTACCTAACCAATGAATACAAAGAAGTAAAGAAAACAACAACAACGAATAAATTAAAATTCTTCATAATAGTATAAGGAAAACTACACCTATCATTTTGTACTGGGTATCTAGAACAACAATCCTATAAGGTATGTATGCTATTCACAACTATTGAGTAATGTAAATAAACACGTGTGACCTATAATGTATGAGTATGACATATCGACGTTATCTTTGGTCCAATTGTTCTCTTGTATTTTGAGATAAAGGGATGCTTTATTGTTCTTTGCAGTATTATGCGGTAAAAAGTCACTGGGTCTGTGGAGCCTGAGAATCTCTTTTAAGCTCTAGCAATGGTATGTACTCCCCGACTAAACACAGTATCAAGCTATGTCTTTTGCGCTCTCTATTTAACATATTTATTTATATATAATGTCCCATGCAAGTATCATTACAGGTAAGGGTTCGGTAGTGGGGTTGTACATTTTGGATTTCTCATTTTTGATTTTAAACACAAAAGTTAAAACACAAAATGGATCATAATAACTTACTTTTTAAAACTATGTTTAAACAACACATATTAAACTAAGAACTTTGTCTCTAATATTTTTTTTAATAAGTACTATCCTTCTTCCGCAGTCGGGTTAAAATGACTTTAGATGAAATAAGGCAAAAAAAAAAATTTCAAGCATATCGCCGAAAGCAATCACTAGCACCAACATACATTCGGGTCAAACAGAGAACCTCCTTTTTGAAGTCGGTTAATAATATTGTCTTTGTAGACTCGGGGGTAGTTGCTGCAATATACCTCAGTATAAAAAACAACGGCACTCCGAGAGTGCCGGCAGAAGGGAAAACTTGAACATTATATTACATACTGATGAAATTTGAATAATATTTTTCGATCTTATTGACAAAATAATAAAAAATATGAAATAATAAATCACAAATCAAAAAACCAAAATCAAAAATTCTACTCGGACTCGAACTGAGCGAAATTTACCTTCGTATTCTAATGATATTGTAGGAGTTTTTCATTGCTCTCCGTCCGTCTTACGAATTTTCGATCATGTCACGTGTCCTGACGCGAGTTTAACATTTTTTACCCATCCCACAAAATAATTAGATGACGACTAAAAAGTGTAATCAAGCCTTCATCAATATACTAAAAACATTTAATGTTCCATTTCTACGAAGCGGATATTAAATACTGGCGGTCGGTAGATTGTTTTTTTTAAGCTTAGACTTAATTTCCTAACCGTTGCAAAAGCAATTATTGGTTGTAAGACAGGTCAGGTGGCTAGGTCAGGAAAATATACTACGATTTTCTCTCATAAAATTGTCTGCAACTGACTTAGGTAATTGTATCTATTTTATGAAAGTTATTTTCCAGTCCCTTCTCATTCTACATTTGATAGCAACAAAGTAGAGAAATAAGGAAATCTTGTCTATCGACTTGTAGGAGGGATATTAGCCGAGCGGGCAGCGGCTAACTACCCGTCCTGCATATTTTCGATGCTAGAACACACTAACTGACCTAAAGTTATTCAAAGCACATCTAATTAGCCTAGAGACTGAACTATCTGTCCTCTCCTGTGTTTGTAAAGTGCCCCGCGAGCTACAGGCTATATCTGTGTAGTGAACGAACCTGTGTTTATGCATACACGCATAGGTACACATATGCCTTATGAGTTGTGTCTTAAAGCATGGATAGATGGCTAAACGGATGGCATCATAGATTATATTTATTTATTATTTCGGAAACTCAACAGCTTTTTTACTGATAACAATGATATGGTTACAATAACTTACGCTTAACTTCACTTAAGCCAATAACAGAGTTTCACAACATGATCAATAGGTTAAATAGGAATAACAGTTTAATAAGATTTATTTGAGGTACCTAAGTAAGGGATTTTTAAAATGTATGAAGGAGAAACCCGTTTCAGGCGGAATCCCGTCTTCATACATCTACTATGTAAAAATTAGTATAATGCTAACAAATAACAAAAAGTAGCAAGCAAGCAATATAAATCTAGCTTATACAAATAGTCACTTATTATAACGAATTGTAAAAGACAATATCAATAGTGGTAATGGATTCCAATGAAGATGCACGTTGAGGAAAACCATAATAACATTTTACAAAGTATCTAAATGTTATTATGTTATTGTTATTGTGCGCTGCCGTCTGTGCTCAGAAGGGAACGGCTCATTGCCTTCCGTGCACAAACTCCTATTATCATTGGAAGTGGTCAAGAAGATGGTTCTAGAAAATTGCGAGATATATATTTTTAAGCCTACTTTGAAACAATTAAATACTGGTATGTTCAATAAGGAAATATTAGCCAGTCAGTAACACCTACTATTTAAAAAAAGGATTACTTTATAAGCACTACACAAAACAAGTCCTGACTCGGGATCATGAAAGTATCCAAGAGGGGGATTGGCGGTTGAACCTCCCCGCCCCAAAACTGCAAAAAGATAGGTAGACAGCACTCATTAGGCCGGTGTTTACTTAATTGTACCACCTAAAGAAAGCGATCATACCTACATGAAAGTTGTTTCTATAATGTTTGTTAAAATTATATCTTTATATTTAAACCTGTAGCTAACTACAGTATATTACTTGTAGAAATAATCGAGGCTATTTATAACTGGATCTGTTATTTTTAAAACTTACCTAACGTCAATTCTTTTATAGATATTAGTGGCGTGTTAAATACTCAAGGTTATGAACATAATACTTGATCATAACATGTATCTACTCTTAAAACTAATCCCATGTATATATAATATCTACTTATAATTAAGTTTATATGTATGGTGAATCTATGTACCAGTGACGGATGGTCTTTATAATACCATTCTATTCAGCTTCCTCTTGAACTCTACTCGTCTCCAACAAGTTACATTTTCGTATAGAGTTACCTCAGGAAAATGTTAATGTTTCGCCTCTGCTATGTACATTCAGACAAAAATTTGGTCTATGACCCTAAAGTTGAAGTTTATTTGCACGTCATAAAACAGCAAGATTGATTTTCCCTTGCAATCATATTGTGACAGTTACAAGTTTCAACCTTAACGCTATTTTGGTTACACAGGAAGTTTTGTCAAAACTGGTAGACCAGATTTTTGGCCGACTAAACATTGTACAATACCGAGGGTACCTATAGACGGAAATCGTCAAATAACGCGCGCATTTGCACACATATATATATATACATAGGCATTGCTCACTTACACGGAATCTCCGACCACTTTGTTCCTAAGGTGTTTCGAGTTTGGGGCGAAGTACGCGTATAGAGTTGTATAGCTGTGAAACTTCTCGGTCAAAAAAGGATTTGCGTGTTGTGAACCTCTTTCGTTTGTTTTCGTCGGTTTAAAGTAAAAGCAGTTTTTATTATAAAGAGATGTAAGTACATATAAGGATTAACAGTAAAAAAGTTTCACAATCCAACCTGAAGGCGAGGCATGTCTGCGACTATGATTATGAAGGGAAATAGGGAAAATATTAGGGGAAGAATACTTGAAGAGTTAATTTCTCACGGTACTTCTTGTAATGGAGATGATATTAACAAATATTCAAAATATAACCACAACACTGGTTGTTACTTCGGCTTATTGAAGTATGACAACAAACGATCAATTCAAGATTAAATGCTTAACAAAGAGATCAACCAGGTACAAAATGATTGAGTGCAGTTGTTCAATTGGTTCGTGACTGCCCACTTGTGCTCATTACGATTAGTTAACACAAGTTCAACATCATTTAGCAACAATCGGAACAATTTGAGCCGACAGCTGCAGACTAACAGATGCATAAGGAATGCCTTACACTATCAATCATATACATACATCATTTTCTAAATAAAGTGTTTGTAATGTAAAAATAACAGGTTTAAAAAAAATGTTTAAAAGTTACCATTAAATCATTTTTTTCAATGTCTGTTCAGGCTAATATCTGAAATGGCTAGACTATTTTCAGACGGACGAAATTGCAAGTTAGAGATACTGATATAAATTGGTCCCAGGTTCTCTTAACTAAAATAAATAGGTATGTTCTTACATACCTAGATATTTTGTCACCAGTATTTATTATTATTTATTACTAGTTGATCCGCGCAATTTCGTCTGCGTAAATTTTCCCCGTTTTTACAACATTCCTCATTGCTGTTCCGCTCCTATTGGTCGTAGCGTGATATTAATAATAAATAATAATAATATCTTTGGACAACTCACACAACGCTATCTGATCCCAAACTTAGCAGAGCTTGTACTATGGAAACCAGACAACTGATAAACATACCTACTTATATATTTCTAAATACATACATATAATAGATAAATAACACCCAGACACAGAATAAACCATCGTATCGTATATTATATAGCCTATAAAACAAACAAACATACAAACAAACAAATTGTTCAGCTTTTTAATATTAGTATAGATAAAAAATAGACGTTTTATGATAACAATATTGTTACCTTCCTAGAGGTTGTATAACATAGAAAATATCGTTTAATCAGACGCTCCTAGTATATAGTAGCCTTAATTATTAGCGTCAATCTAACGAAAACTGGTTCATAATTATACTTTAAATGGCGGCAGTAAGATTCATTAGAGGAATTCTAATTGTTAGTAATGAAGATCTTATCTAAGTTTATTGTAAATGGAATTGTTGGATATTCAGTTTTCAGTTTAATTACTGAAGTAGGTAAATATTCAATTAATCAACTCGGGCCGGGGCCGACTGAAACCAGCGCCATGTATGTGTAAAGGCACTGCTTTTTATTTCCAAGAGGCAGTCGTGGAAGTATATTAATAAAACCGGGAAAATGCATGTCGGGCCACGCACAATGTAGGGTCCCGTAGTCCCCCCCCCCCCCATCCGAATAATGTGGCTTAAGAAGTGGGCTGTCTGTTATTTTTGTTTCATACTTACAACGTTATATTTACTTAATGATATTTTTCAATGGAATTTATACGAAAATTTTGTTACTTCTCATTTGATCAGCTGTTACAAGTAAACTTGTAAAGCCTACTTAGCTGTGATAGTTTTCCTGTTAATTTCACTATATAGACTATTACCGGGATTTTTTCACATACCCAACTTCAACCATTTAGCTAGCAGGGGGGGGCACATTTGACTCTAACAAAAATTTGCACTTTAAAGCTAAATATTTGCAAACGGATCCCTAAATCTAAAAATGGTCTTCACAACCCCCAACGGTTTTAAAAGACCTATCTGATATCCCACACGATGAGGTAGGTAAGAAAAAAAATCACATCCCCACTTTACATACAGAGGAGGTACCTTATAACATTTTTTTTTTTCACTTTGCCGGCATAAGTAATATGTAAGGGTTCCATTTTGACATTTTGGCTACGGAACCCTAAAAAACTACTTAAATATGTTAAGTACATAAACTTGTTTACGACAAGAAAGAGCAGAGTGGGGGCTGACAATCTTATTTATTTACCTCTTACTACCTACGTAAGATCTCACACTACGATTATTTCGGTCAGTCCTACCCTATCACAGAATAGACTACAACCAGTTTCCAAGGTAAACAAAAAATTCAAAATACTAAAATAGTATATAAAACTAGCCTTTAAACTACCAACGATTAAGTTCCGATCGTGTTAAATAAGATTTTTTATCATTAATCACATCATAAAAATAAGTGATTTGACTAAAAAAATGGTTACGCCATAGGCCGGTATTATATTTTAAAGAGTTGTTGTTTTGTATACCAAGAGTATAATCTCACAGAGAGTGCTTACTCAGAACACAGTGTAAGGTCTCTCTGTATTCTGTGGTTCTAGATATCATAGATTATATACTTATACTAGAAATAGATGATACCCTCAGATTACCTACGTACGAGTTACGATATAATATCTATACTAATATTATAAAGCTGAAGAGTTATTTGTTTGTTTGTTTGAACGCGGTAATCTAGGGAACTACTGGTCCGAATTGAAAAAATCTTTTTCTATTGGGTAGCCCATTTATCGAGGAAGGCTATAGGCTATATAACATCACGCTACGACCAATGGGAGCGGAGCAGCAATGAGAAATGTTGCAAAAATGGGGTAAATTTACGCAGACGAAGTTGCGCGGGACTGCTAGTAGACAATACAAAGATACAACAGATTAGTAAATAGGTAATTGTACCTTTTATGAAAGTGTGACTTTAAACCGTCAAATGAAGTCATTCCATCACAAAACTTATTTTAATGTTTTAATTGTCTATTTATTAATTTAGACAGACTTTACCTAAGTTTATAAGTACCGTATTGAGGTAAGGTAATAATTAATGACTATGTATATTGGACAGCAGCCATCTGGCACTAGGACGCCAAGTCAGCTCGTAACTAAGGCACCAGCAGTTAGTTATTGGCATCTACTATCGCACACAATCATAACAGTATTAATTTTAAATGTTTATTATTATACTTAGCTATGTATTTATAACAACGGTTACTGATTCGGGGTATTAGAGATATAGAACTTTGACACTAGTTTTAGGGCGATTTATTTTGCGCAATATCAAAAGGTGCTGTAAATGCGTGTCAGATTTTGTCACATTTTTTTTTATCTTTGGACAACTTACACAACGCCATCTGAACCCAAACTAGGCATAGCCTAGTATGGTAATCAGAAAATTCATAAACATACATCTAAATACATACATATTATGAAAAAATTACACCCATACACAGAATAAACCATCGTGGCTTATTACACAAAGTTTTATCCTAGGTGGGCATCGAACTCAGGACCCCTGGGTTTGCAGTAAGGGTCACCACTAGAGCAACTAGCCTTTTGTTATGAGGTTGTTTCTTTAAAGGCTTTGTGAACATTTGGTAAGTACGCACCTTTGTGTAGCGAGACGTCAGTTAACGTATTAGCACGTCCGTCCGGTACGTCTCGGTCTCTAGAGAAGTACGGCCTACGTACGGGACGTAATTTGCCATTTCATCAGACTTTCCATTTGTCATCAGACTAACCAGGTCACGGAAATTAATCTAGGGTTGGGGCATGGGCCCTAAAAAGTTAACTTTTGACTATGCATTGCACATTTTTACATTTTAATATTAAACTAAAGTAACAGTCACAAAAGTGAGAATTTTTTCTACAACTACCAATCCTAATTGAGCCAAGAGGATTAGTTTATTTTAAAAATAATAATAGAATGTACAGGTTAGCTATAAATGAAATAAAATGTATACCTGCATTATTTTCTTAATTTTTTTTTTAAATGAATACTCCCGCATTAGGGTACAAGCCCGGTGTCGCGGAGGACTTTACAAACATACAAGTCACGGACACAAAGTACACCCAGACTCGGAACAACAATTTGTGGATCACACAAAGTGGTGTCCCATGTGGGAATCGAACGCACGACCTCTTGCGTAGCAGTCGGTCACACTCCCACCGCGCCACAGAGGCAGACAAGTGTGTGCCAAATATTAGTTCGTATAGTTTTTTACACTTGTAGATATGTACCAACTGGTATTTTTTTACCCTGGAAACCCGCTTTTGTATCTACACAGTACTTCTATTATATCTTTTGTAATTATTCTGTTAGGTAATTTACAGTTAACAATTCCTAATGAAGAACTAGACCGTTTCGCGATAATAGCTGCTCGCGCGTTCCTTTCACTTTACACTTTAAGACACACCGTTAATATCTTAAATTCTGGTTCATTGTCAACATAACCAAGGAGACTTTTTGTGGACATTTGGATAATCAGAAATAACGTAAATAGGTATCTATACTAATATTATAAAGCTGAAGAGTTTGTTTGTTTGTTTGAACGCGGTAATCTTCGGAACTACTGATTCGAATTGAAAAATTCTTTCACCGTTGGATAGCCCATTTATCGAGGAAGGCTATAGGCTATATAACATCACGCTACCAATAGGAGCGGAGCAGCAATGAAAAATGTTGCAAAAACGGGGAAAATTGACGCATACGAAGTTGCGCAGGACAGCTAGTTTATTATATTTACATAGGTTAGGTTAGGTTAGAGATTCTTACTTACTTAAGTACTCTTTTATGAATTAGTCAAGCGACTATTTTAATAGAAGCTGGAATAGAAAATGGCAGTAGGTTGTTAAATAAGTACTTATACATATACCTATTTAACAGACTACAGTCTAATTATATTTCTAACTTATATTTCTATTCAACTTTATTCAATAAAATTGGTTTACTTTCTATGGTCATCATATAATTTCAATTAAACCATAATTGACTTTAGCTTCGGTCAAGTACCGTTATCCTTTTGTAAGCAAAGATAGTTTTTTCCTCAAATTATAGCCTACAACTGGCTGATTTTATTGAAAGCCCTAGTTATACCACATATGGTTACCTATACTACTAGTATAGTATTATATTATCTGTGTTTATACCATGGAGGCGCAAGCGAATACGAAGTTTTTCAACTCGTTTCCCCATGCCCTCAATCTGCAATAAAGACAGAGAAAAGAATCATGGTTATCTCACTATAAAGTGAAGCTCTTTGTCTAGCCTATTATGTTACCTTTGAACTCGCTTTGTGTACACATATAGTTGCAATTTATAATACTTACCTACTTTTCCAGTGACTAACGTCAACACAAAGCAAAATTACTAACATCAACAAGATGACTAAGTTTTTCTCAAACATTCCAAGTTGCAGAGGAAATTACTCTGTGTTTTGTAAGCCTGCAATCTAGAAATAATGACCGTTTGCAACCTTCGGTGTTATCACCATGATTTATTATTAATATTGGGGACTTGTAGAGATTGATTGCAAATAAATAAATTATAAAAAAAAATGTTTTACTTAAACTCTGTATTACATAAATCAACTTAAATCTAATTGAGTAAAATACACCAAGTGATCTCATGACCTTCAGTTCGTTTTTTGTTTTAAAAGATTGTTTAGGTATTGAATAAAGTAGTATAGTATACTGTTAGTATACTGCTTAAATCTGTGCACGCTGTCATCCGAAAGGCGTGACACGGATTGCAGAAATGAACGCCCGGTGCTAGTCTGTTGTACGAATTACGAATGGACCGAACATTTCGATTTAGTACACGCGTACTAAGATCGCACTCGGCGCGGTGACGCGGTGACAATCGCATAACAATGTATAAAATACACAGCGGCTATTTATTATACTTATTACGTTTGTTACGCGTCGGTGTTATAGACGGACCGTCGACACCATTTATCTACGCTTTGGTGTAAGAGGCGGACCGTTGACACCATTTATCGAAGCAGTGCAGTTGCGGACCGGCACGAGGCGTCGAGTCAGCGCTACGTGATTTCCACATCCCGCCACTTCGATTTCGCAACCGTCTTTCCATAGTTGTAGTTTTAGATTTTAATAAAGAACGATTCATTCTTGGTACATACATCGACCATTTATCACTAGTTTTAGATTTTAGTTTAATGTAATTTATAATTAAATTTATTTAAGATGTATAGACTTTCTCTGCAACCTCCGGCTCCAGTTAACGTAATTGGCGCAGTCGGTAGGATATTCGCGGGCCGGTTCGCGATAATTAGGAATATCTCAAATCGATATCCGCGTTCGCGAGTCACCCGGGTGGTTTCCAAGCACCTTCAACGAATATCCGGATCTTCGGAAGCTGAAGCCAGAGGCGTATCCAGACATCGATACTGCAGAGGGGCCAACTATACACTTATTGAACCCAGACGGAACATCCGACCAGAAGAAGTAAGATGAACACCAGTGGTCTGGCAGCAATATTTGCCACTCCGCTTGACAAATAGTTGCTGTTCTTCGGGGGGAGGTGTTACGCGTCGGTGTTATAGACGGACCGTCGACACCATTTATCTACGCTTTGGTGTAAGAGGCGGACCGTTGACACCATTTATCGAAGCAGTGCAGTTGCGGACCGGCACGAGGCGTCGAGTCAGCGCTACGTGATTTCCACATCCCGCCACTTCGATTTCGCAACCGTCTTTCCATAGTTGTAGTTTTAGATTTTAATAAAGAACGATTCATTCTTGGTACATACATCGACCATTTATCACTAGTTTTAGATTTTAGTTTAATGTAATTTATAATTAAATTTATTTAAGATGTATAGACTTTCTCTGCAACCTCCGGCTCCAGTTAACGTAATTCGTTGGAAACAATGTGTATAGTGAGACAGCTGATTTATCAATAATAACATTGGCCTTCCTTATAAAGTCCTATAATTTTTTAAATGTTGAAAGCTGTGGGTTCCTTCGTTTATACATTTACGAAAATGACATATAAGATAGGAACAGATAGATAGGATATCTGCAGAATAGTGCTGGCTGAGCTATAGGTAGAATATCTATAGGATAAAGATATTTTCTCCTAATAGTGAGTTTTTAAATCTTATCCTACATGATAGTCTTCTGTGCTCTGAATCTTCTGAGAGAAGAGAAATATAGGGGCCCCTGGGTTACAAAGGCCCCCGAACGTGCGTTAGATATTGCCCCCCCCCCCCCCCAGCTCAACACACTGGTCAGGCCGGTACTATGACTCGTCTACTCGTATTTGTCCTTTGACCGATTGAGCCATTGGCACGTGGCCCGCAAACAAATTCTGATATGGGGCCTGTCTAAGGCAAGCTACGCCCCTGATGTGTATGGGGGGGAGGCAACAGGAGCAACTACCTTCATCATATATTAGGTCGGCATTGCCCCCAAGAAGGAGAAATTGCACCCCTTCCTCCGTCGCAGCTACACTTGATCGGTGTTAAGTCAAACGCACCCTTCTGTGCAGAACGTGTGGATCCAGGTCCATGTACTGGGTGGTGAGGGCAGAACATGGACCTGGATCCACGCGTTCTTTGTGCAACACAAGATTTGTATAATGATGGTCACTCTACTATAACGTTAAGTAATGAGTACAAAGGTAAGCGGCCGGTTGAGTGCGCGTGCACTCAAAATGCACTCGGCTCTAAGCGCCGCTCTAAGGATTTTTTTTGTTTAGGTATGTTTCTCCGGGGTTCACCAGTATTGTTGCTCAGTGCAAACTTGTTATTTCAGTAAAAAATCACACCTTCTCTTTCCTACTTAAAAAAATACAGAACGGTCACCAAGTCTTACATTACATGTCATTTGTGACGCAAAGAAGGCGCTGGCGAGAGTTATTAGATTAATAGATATTTTGAATTAGCCCTTACTGTATAGATTTATACATAGCTAGAAATACAAGACACGTTAGAAGTATTACTACTTGCATTTTCTATATTAATAGCAATGTTACCAAGAATATTTACAGACGTAGATACATAAGTAAGAGGAAAAACGAAGACCTTGTCTTTACATGCCATTAAAAGGTCATAGCGTCTAGGGAGTTAACCCGCTAAGTTCGAGAAAATGTCTCGTCATATATAAATAGTTAGTTGAACTGCGAAGATACTAGTAGGAGGAACATGCATTTTAGAATTATCTACTTACATAATGTTGTAATTAGGTTTACAGTTGGTTAGCAGCAGTGAATGTTTTCACTCAAACTCTGACAAAAACCCAAACGAGGGTAGCAAACGGTATGACTTTGAAACAGAACCTACCAAAATGAGCGTCTACATAGATACAGTAGAATCCATTATAACACCTATGTTCTACGTTCTCACAGAGACAATACACTACGAGTTTGGTAGTTAGGATAATTTCACAGAACATTCTTTTTGTTAATATTATAGAATTTTATAAGCTATATAACAGGTCTTAATCACGTAAATATTTTATTTTAAGGCTAAAAAAATACCTTTGTTTTATCGTTAGAAAAAATATAAAAAGGCATGTAAAGGTGTTTAAAATTTGTATGTTGATTACTTTGATTAATATTACGAAGGTATTCCTCCTCCTAAAATGGCGGCCGTAGAACGATGAAGCTGTGATATATTTTTCTCACAGCTTCATCTAACAAGCCATAACAACATGGTATAGGTAGTTAACATCCTAATGCATATGGGAACTGATTCAAAAGCTCAGTGCGCATGCCCTCACTTCGTACTCGACGCAACACGAATCTGCGGAAATGTTTTTTCTTGTTAACAGAGAATAACCATGTTTAGTCATTGACATAATTAATCAATAATATTTGCAATTGTGTATCTTTGCAGGCACATGTGTTTCTCTTTGTTTAATGTTATCGACAGAGTCCTTTGTCATTTATTACTTCTATAACGGATCAATTTAGTCATATTTAAACCATAACCTATTCCCCAGGTGAATATTCAATCAATCAATCATTTTTTTATTTAAGGCAAGCAGTGCCGATGTCGACAATTCGGCCAATGTCAAGTATGATAGGAAGTCCCATGTGTTTTTTTTTATAGAAAAAGGTACTTAGCAAAAGAAGATTTCTGGAATTTACAGTTGACTAAATGTAGGTGAATATTCAAAGAGATACATTGATAAGCTCATAAGTATTTCTACGTTCACTATTTGACTTTATTTGACAGTGACAGCATCTGAGTTGACAGCGCATCGCCTCAAAATTTAGTTGGGTTTGATTAATAACAGAAAGTTCACAGCTGTTATAAAAGACGCTTGAACAGACAGAAGGCTCTTTTAATTGTTTCTAGACTTCTTAGTCAATGCTAAAAAAATATTGCCCAGTGTAAAAATGATTTACATATTTCTATATTAATGTAGATTATTGCTAAATACTTATCTACATTGTACATTCATAGACACATTGACACAAATAATAACACCTAGGTAACAACAATAGGTATTTCTTACATTTATAGCATTTAACAAAGAGTTAAATAGCCGGCTAGCCTTGAATGGTGACGCGGGTGACTAAGAAGGTTTTTTTGTAAAAGGATATAAATTACAAAACAACATAATTATTTATACTTAGGTAGGTATCTAGTCGGAGGTAAAAAACTAAAACAAAATGGGGTCACCGGGTAAACAGTAGATCACTTTCTTCGTCGCATATCTCAAAAATCTATCCCTTAGATTGACTTAAAATTTAGTTATTTTTGTTTATAATAATATTAGTATTAGGATAAAATACATAAAAACTATTAAATACTACTTATATTTAAACTAGATATTAAGACTAAATAAATCTAAAATATATCCAAAAAATTGGGACCCCTGGGCATGGTTCCACAAATACTGGCGGCATTTCCTCGCTGTATAGTAGTGTTGCCCAAATTCAGTCTTGGTCTTGCAGTCTTGGTCTTGTTCTTGCGTTTTTGCAAGACCAAGACCAAGAACAAGACCGCGTATTTTTAGCAAGACCAAGACCAAGACTGACCGTGCAAGACTTGAGCAAGAACAAGACATAGCCTGCAAGACTCTTGCGTCTTGCAGCTAGGACTTAGCGCTATTTCACTGAGTAGTTAGGTGTAACAGTTCGGTGTATAGGTAGGTACGCTTAGGAATTCTATGAGACGCAAAAAACTGTATCAAAGAATATGAAAAACTGGACCTATGCGCATTACGACTAATACCATAAACATAGCGAATAAAAAAATATCTATTAAAATCAAACTGAGTGCATGCATAGTTATGTTTTAACCATCGGCACTTTGATAATGCGGCATCAAAGGTTTTGTACTTACTTCTCAAAGAAATTTGCCGCTTTTCGGAAGTACATGGTTATGATACACGCGCCGGCGGCTTCTTTTGAAATCTAAAACAATCGTTGCCGCCACGCCGAAATCATAACATTTGACACTATTTGATTGCCGCCATAGGGCGAAGGTATACTCATGCAAAATAATTTCCTAGTAGAGTACCTACAGGTGTTCCAAAGAATAAATAAGTTTCAGAGTGCTTAGAATGAAAATGAATACATTATACTGATCACGCAAGTAGTATTATGATTAGGATAAAATGGTAAGGATAGGTAGTAGATGTCATATTAATTCATTCTAGTAAGTATATATTATAATATTGATTACTTATATGGTTTTAAACTAATTACTTAGGTACTATTATTGTACATTTAGTCATTATATTTCTTAAGTTTTTACAAGAAAAAATAGCAAAAAAGTGTTCAAAAATCACCCGTTTAATAAATATTGTAGCCACTTTTAAATATACTTGAAACGTGTAAAAAAATTCTACAAAACTAATAAAATAATATAAAAAGCGTAGGTACTTACCTACTAATAAAATAAAAAGCCTGCGATAAGAGTTTTGTATTACTTACCAGCCCGAATATCTCTGAGAGAGATGATGAGAGTAAGTATTTACTAGCTATGCCCGCGACTTCGTCCACGAGGAATAGTAACTTTGGAGGTATAGTGACGTTCAGGACTTATTTATTTATTTTAAAACTTCTGTCATCAAACATACAAACGAACTCTTCAGCTTTATAATATTAGTATAGATGTACGCCAAAACATTCACTTATATGTAAAGAATAGTGATTGGCACTAATTCTATTTTATTCACGCGTCGCGTCTGTACAAGTAGGTAATATTTAGTGTGTGTTTGTACGCCGCACGCGGCATTGTTTGATTTGCGGCGGCATCCTTTTCATAGAGCCGGCACGTGGCGAGGCGGCGCGGTAAAGCAAGGAAACGTACTATAAATAAAGGAATTATTTTAATTCCAGTCATTTCCAATTGAGCTGTGCTTCGAGTCTAACTTGATAATTGTTTTTACTAATTCTCGTTGTTTTCTAAAAACGTATCACGTGTACAATTTAATATGAGTGACGAAGATTCAAATTATTCTAGTCCGAGTAACGAGAGTTTGAGTCACAGATCTAAAAGACCCAAAAGCAAATTTGAGGAGTTTTTCGAAATAATTCATGCATCCCAAACTGCCTTCTGTAAATTGTGCCAACATAAAAAGATTGAAATAAAAATGAAAAACAGAAACACTTCAGGCTTAAGGAAACATCTAATATCTTTCCACAAAAAGGAATCAGAAATATTTCTTCCTGTTAAACCAAAATTAAGTGGAGATATCACAAGCTTTTTAGTAACCGCTGGAAGTGGACAGGTAAGAATATTTTTTTAACAGTTAAAAGAATTTTAACTCCGCGTAGCTATTCATGCGATACTTTCAAAAACGCCATTAACTTACGTAAGTATTTTTGAGTTAGTGGTGTTTTCACAGTTTTCATCTAGGGGTGCGACATATTAAGTATGTAATTATCGTCTTAAATATTTTTTATAAACACCCATATTTTCAGTTAATCGGCCAGTAACAACTAAGTACTTTATTTTGGTAAATTACAGTACAGTGCAACCTTAATATAACAAATATCAATTTAACGATTTTCTCGATTTAACAACAACAAACCTCCTCCTCTTATACGCTCAAACCTAATAACACAAGATTTATTGTTTTGTTTCAGTCGGAAAACAGCAGTGACAACATCACGACAGCTACAGTTGATTGGGTGGTGAAAAAATATCTTCCCTTCTCATTTTTCGATGACGAAGCTACACAAGTATATTTTCGACGTATTTGCCCTAATATGGTGTTTCCTAAAAGGTCTACACTTAGAAGGAAAGTCAAAGAGCGATTTGAAGAGCTCCAATTGAATCTCAAGGAACGACTTCAACAATTATCATCTAAAATGTCTTTTACCATTGATGGGTGGACGTCAATTGCTGGTAGGAGTTACTACGGGGTTACTATTCATTATATAGACAACGCATGGAAGAATCAATCTGTAGTTCTTGATTTTATACCATCACGCGGTCGACATACTGGGGAAGATATTGCAACGATTTTCCATGAATGTTTATTGGAATATGGCATAATTGATAAAATACAAGGTATCACGGTCGACAACGCAACTGCAAATACCAAATTCATGTATGAACTGGGCAAACAGCTGCCGCCACACTTTGATTCAGACAATCAACATTTCCGGTGCTTTGCTCACATTTTAAACCTTGGTGTACAAGATTTATTAAAGACCTTAGCATTACACTGTGAGTCTGACACTAACGCGCAAGATCAGCAGTACGAAGACTATGCAGACGAAACTGAGGATGAGGAAGATGAAGAATCTGCACCAAATATTGCTGACTCGCGTACATCTGTAACAAAGTTACGCAGTATTTCCAGTAAAATAAAAAGAAGTGAGATAGTGAAGAAGAAGTTTCAGTCTGCTTGTGAAGCAGCTGGCGTGCCATCAAATCTAAATGCCATTCTTGACTGTCCAACGAGATGGAATTCCACACATGATATGATTGGATTTGGTTTAAAAGTGAGAGCGGGCATTGACATATTGTGCAGTTCTGTCACCGAATTAAATGATTTTCAAATCACAGCTAATGAATGGCAGGTACTCGAAAAATTACATAAATTTCTAATAAACTTTAAACTTTTAAGTACAAAACTTGGTGGAGACAAATATGTTACATTACCGCTAGTCATTGTATCATTCAATCTCTTGCTAGATAAAATTGAATCCATGGTAAAACAGTTAGATGAGAAACCTAATCGATCTGAAGTGGATGAAAGGCTCATTCTAGCTTTCCAAGCAGCTCGAGACAAAATGCTTAAACATTACAAGAAGAGCAACTGGATTTATTGTACTTCTTTAATTTTAGACCCAAGGCATAAGGCTCAGACTTTTGACCTGACAATGTGGGGGAAGCAACTTAAAACAGAAAGTCTGCGCAAGTTCAATGAACTTTATGAAGAATATAAAAGTCTACACTCACTGAACAAATCTCTGGAATTACCAGAAAAAGAAAATAAAGTATGTGATGAAGATGAAGACGTAATAGACTTTGATAAACTCTATGAATGTCCCTCGACGTCATCTGGATCTTGTCTTCAAGGCTTAGTGATAGACGAGTTGGAGGAGTACCTGAGAAAACCAAGAACTGCCAGCTCGGAAGACATTTTAGATTGGTGGAGGACGCATGAGACAGAGTATCCGATTTTATCGAAAATGGCCCGTGATTTTCTCTCAATACCTGCAACTTCAGTACCTGCTGAGAGGTTATTTTCTAAAGCATCATTAGTAATTAGAAAACATAGAAATAGGTTAAGTGATGAGTCAGCCAGATGGTTACTTTGTATTAATTCTTGGTCAAAAAAAATTATATAAAGTATCATAACCTAATGATAAAGCTGTTGATTTGTGTTGTATTTTATTTTTTATTCAAATAAATGATAAATCGTAAACTCTTTTATTAAATTTCTTATAAGTTGAGGGTTCAATCTCTTTCTAGACAGATAAGTATTGTTCTTTAAAATACAGTCAAGTTATTGTAATTAATTTGTTTTTTTACATGTTTTAGCAAATGTAAGCTTATAAATCATAAATGTTTATTAAGAAACAGTTACTTCCATGGAAAACGACATATAGGTCAGTTGATTTTTCGAATTTCTTATCAAATCTTCAGTTACTTATTAATCTGCTTGATCTTTACTATGGCTATGTTAATTCAAGCTCACAATGTTCCAATTCTAATACGTTTTTCTAAGATTTAAAGTAAACTTTAATAAATAGTTATAGACTAATAGGTAATTGCAAGACTTGCAAGACTCTTGCTGCAAGACCAAGACCAAGACCAAGACTGGGAGCGCAAGACCAAGACCAAGACCAAGACCAGGTGTATTGGCGCAAGACCAAGACCAAGACTGGCTAAGTCTCGTCTTGTTCTTGCATTTGGGCAACACTACTGTATAGCAATGCTGATGCGTTGTGCGAGGAAGCTGCCAGCTCTACGGTCACCAGTGGAGTCGACCAATTTAGTTTGGTGTATTGTAAATTTAATCAGCTTTTAAAATAGTGCTAAATCTATAAAATAGAAAGAACAGTAAATAAAGTTTTTCTAGGACAACAGTATTGAGCCCTTGTATACACGGGGTGAGCGTTATCTATTTTGTATGAATTACGACTACTAGTAACACAGTAGGTACAAAAAGTTTACGAATTTTTAGACTTTGCTAGTACTATAGAGGTCAGTGATCATGATCCACTGTGTATACAGTAAGTCAGACTCAACCTTGACCATAGGTCGATTTTAAACATACCTAAACCAGAATCAACCTATTAGGAACACGTAATACAATATACAATAATTGCATTTTAAAGGATAGAAAAATTTGAATCCAGACTCAGGAATCGAACCCGAGACTTCCGTAGCCAAACCGGGGCCAGAAGCGAACCACCTATCTGGACTATGTTACTAGATATCAAATTCTTCTGCCGTGATAGTAGTATTCTAAAGCCGTGATAGTTCTTTAACTTCCGACTAGATGGCGCTACGGGGGCCTAACCCGTAAAAGCATTAAGAGATAGAAGAATTTGATATCTAGTAACATAGTCCAGATAGGTGGCTCGCTTCTGGCCCCGGTTTGGCTACGGAAGTCTCGGGTTCGATTCCTGAGTCTGGATTCAAATTTTTCTATCTTTAAAAATGCAATTATTGTATTTGTAAAGTCTTTGGCAAGAAATGCCTATAAAAATTACTTCAACGTAATACAATTTTATCGATATTTATTTTTAACTAACAACGTTTTAAGTATGTTTAAGTAATTTTCAATGGAATTTGTACGAAAATTTTATACGATAGCGTAGATGAGAAAAATATCACATCCCCACTTCACATAAAGGTATGGTTTTTTTTTTTCTAGAAACAATTTAATTCCCATATTTGTATTTTACCACTATGTCGGCGTTAAGATATCAGCAATCTAAGAAAATCCACAACCGTTTTGGAGAAACATTAACACTTAGCTATGCTTATTATTATACAACGCTTAAAATCATTTCAAAATCGGCCCAACTGTTTCCGAGAAAAATGGTAAAAAGACTTAACAAAGAATATGCTGACCGTTGACTTTATAGGCGTACCTGATCATCTAAGATTATGCTAAGCTTGTACAAAGAGCAATCGTTTAAATGGTCAACTTAAGATTTGTCAAGTTTTGGACAAATATTCCGCCCCACCCCCTCCCCCATCGCGCGATGTACTTGCACCCCCCCCCCCCTCCATCGCGTAATGTAAGCAAGCAAACTCTATTGATCTCAGTCTAGAAGGAAACATGAGCAGACTCGATGTTTGCAAATTTTCAGGCCATAACTAAGTCCAATTCTCACGCTAAGCTTAACTTATTCAGCTATAAGTGACTGTTACAGTATGAGAACGAACGGCGGGCGTCACAAATCTGAGTGACAATCGTTACAAACATTTAATTAAGTAGATACTCTTTTTAAGATATAATTATTCTGTATATATTATGATACCCCGGCAGTAGACTATGACACATCAATTTAGGTTACTTTATTAACTTTCTCCTTAGGTATTTCTAATTTTGAGAACTAACAAGCGAGTTCGCATAATTTGCTATCAACTTTATGACGCAAAGACCCGAGCGGTTCAGCCTAACCGTAATATTGTAGGAAGCCGAGTTTACATTTCGCAATAACCCAGTACACACGCACCAAACGCACTTGGAATCGGTTAAATTGGGCGTAAGTGATAAGCGATCATCATTTTATTACTTTTATAAATACTTATATCAGAACTTTATTTATACCGGTTGATAATAGAGGTTACTAATGGGTCAAAACTGTGGTTTGACGAAATAGGTAGGTAAACTTTCAGAAGATGAAGCTGATTAAATTCGAGTATTAGGACAAGTCTTCACCTGCAGAACCTTGCAAATAGCTAGGTATCCCGTCAAAAACATAAATGTGAAAAAATGCCAAGTTTATTAACGGTTTGGCTAATGAAAGAACTAAGATCTATCTGAAAACAAGTTCAAGTTCTTTCTAAGCTTTTGAGGCTTATTAAGGATCTATAGAGCGTACCCTGACTTAGATCATCTATGGAAAGGGTTCCGTGAATTGTTCTGACTAATTTCACATTTCCACCAGCAGAGTTTCGGTTTCGTACAACGCGACGAACATCCAAATATCATCCTCTTCGTCTCGACACTTGGCAATCCACCACATTTTCTGCCACACAAAACTATCTTATGAATATAACGGTCGCCAGCGGTATTTCCAGACCGTTATTACTTAAGGGACCTTTAAAAAAAAGAGTACTCTTTTCTAAAAGGCTTTTCCTGTGTCACAGATGTACCTGGTGCCATCAGGATCAGTAGGACTGCTCTCTTTCTTTAAAACAAAGTAGTTACTTAAATTTTCTTAAGTTTACGGGAACTACTCTAATTAATTTTTGTATAAGCACAAGAAATTCCAACCCATGGACGATTTAGAAACGAGTGGATTAAATAGATGTTCCTGGCTTTGTACATCACCATCTCATTTTTAATCGAAACTTCGTTTTCATTGAATTAGAGTAGGCCTCCTCGTGAGTTCGCTTGTTCGTTTGGCCCCTGTCATATAAAAAAAGGTAAAACAATACAAAAAACTTGACAAGGTACGTGCTGACCGTTGACTTTATAGATTTATTCTCTCACCTATTGCTGTAATCTTTAAAAACCAATCATTTTAACGGTCAATATTCTATCTATTAATCTTCATCATGTATTTCTATAAGTTTTACTTAAGCTAAGCTAGATTTCAGCCTCCTGTCTTACTTAACGTTTATTACACATTTGGGTTTTTAGGGTTCCGTAACCAAAGTGGTCAAACGGAACCCTTATAGTTTCGCCATGTCCGCCGTCCATCCGCAGCTTAGCTCAGAGACTGTTAGTGCTAGAAAGCTGTAATTTTGCATGGATATACATATCCCTTACGCTAACAAAGTGAAAGATAAAATCTTGAAAACCTTTTTTTAAGGGCACCTCCCTATACCTATATAATGTGGGGATGTGATTTTTTTTCTTACCTACCCCATCGGTATAGTGTATCATTAGATAGGTCTTTTAAAAACGTTTGGAAACAATGGATTGTGAAGACCATTTTTCGATTTAGGGAAGCATTTGTAAAATATTAAGCTTTAAAGAGCAAATTTTTGCTAAAGTCAAGTGTCCCCGCCCCCCTGTCAGGTAAATGATTGATGATCGGTATGTGAAAAAAAAACAGGAAAACTATCACAGCTAAGTAAGCTTTACAAGTTTACGAGTAACAGCTGATCAAATGAGAAGTAACTCACTTCTTAAGCTGCATTATTCGAATGGGGGACTACGGAACCCTACATTGTGCGTGGTCCGACATGCATTTGACCAGTTTTTTTAATGAGATATCATAACTTTTTATTCAAGATAAAGTACTAGCAACCCAGATTAATGTACGACCCAGATAGAGTCGCACTTTATAGCAATCTTATTAACTCCTCCAACTAAATTGTGCTTAGTTGGATGAGTTAATAAGATTGCTATAAAGTGCGGCTTGTGTTAGGAGTAATAAGAGTAATATATATATATATAGTGGCACAACAGTAGTTTAATAAGTGGGATACAAACCGCGACCTCTCGGTTTCGAATTCAGTGCTTAACCACTAGGCCGTTTCTTATCTGATTGGACTTTATAACAAAAAAAACAAAGTTATATCAGACACTTTCAACAAAACAAGGTTGTTTTGGCAATTGACATAATTATAATCCATTAGTTTTCGCCTGCGGCTCCGCCCACATGGATGTCGGTCATCGCGATAAAAACTATCTGTATCCTTCCTCGGACTCAAACTATCTTCATACCAAATTTCTTCTAAATCGGTTCAACGGTTTAAGCGTGAAAAGGTAACAAACAGACAGAGTTACTTTTACATTTATATTTTTTTTTTTTTTTTTTTTTTTTTTTTTTTTTTTTTTTTTTTAAGACGACTCCCGCACTAGGGTACAAGCCCTGTGTCGCGGGGGACTTTACAAACATACAAGTCACGGACACAAAGTACACCCAGACTCGGAACAACAATTTGTGGATCACACAAAGTGGTGTCCCGTGTGGGAATCGAACCCACGACCTCTTGCGTAGCAGTCGGACACACTCCCACCGCGCCACAGAGGCAGTCAATATTAGTTTGGATGAACTAAGTAATACATATTTGCATAAAAATGTCCTCCGTTTAAGGTTAAAATAAAAGCACGTGGAATTAAGCACTTATTAAATTTTAAAAAAATATCAAATTTTAAACCTTGTTAACATACCTATTGCTTTTAAAAACTTGTCAGGCACTTTCAGTCAGAGTGTGGGCAAGCCAAGGTTAACAAAATTAAATATCCTATGTAGAACTTTGTGGTCACCTAATTCTCTGTGGGACTGCTAATTCTCTATGACAAAAACATACAGCCTGGAGGAGCGGGATGTCCAATTGAGCCGTGTAAAGCTCAAAGCTGAGAATCGCAGCTGTTACCGGTGGGTAACCTGATAACCTCATTCTCTGCTCTATATGACAGGAGAATGAAAAGCTGCGAATTCCATTAAAACCGATATGAAGAACTATGATTTTATTTTTACGATCGTGTACCTACCTACGTATTAGGTAGGTAGGTTTAAATTATATTCATTAGCAATTACCGCCAAAGGTGTTACAGATTCTGAGGAAACATAGGCGGTATAAGAGGCACTGCCCACGCACTATTTAAAAGTTGCCTGCAAAATCGAAAACAACAGGTCAAAATTACTAGTGACGTGGAAAACGTAACTTAAGGTGTCCCGCAGGGCAGTGTAATCGGTCCAACACTGTTTCAGATTTACTACGAGCTATATAAAATCCAGATCAGCAGTAGGCAGATGTTCTCGTACGCAGATGACACAGTTTTCACCGGTAGGTCGTGGGATGGAGTGCGAACCATTGCTGAAAATGGTCTAGGAAAAATAGCAAGATGGTTAAATGCAAACCTATTAACATTATACATCGCAATAACAAACTTTATCTGTTTTACTCCAAACCAGAGATCGCCAACGGGTACTAACTTTAGGATAAGGATTCATGGATGTGCCGATCCTTCCGAAATGAAGTTGTATAGTTGTAGTTTCATAATTATAATTTTAAGAGCTTTTTCTGAAAACAAATGTGTTTTTGTTTTTTTTTACATTTTTCTGTTTAAACTTATTTTTATTTTATTATATGTGGATGCGAAGATGCGAGGCAGCCCCAATACAAGTATTTTTATAAATTACTGGGGTGTCTTAATTACTGTTTTTTTTTAAACAACTTAGAGCGCTATACGGAGAATAACGTTGTACACCTTCCTACTAAGATGCCAAGTAATAACTGTGACCTAGTGTGACCTGCTTTTCTCGATTCGTCACCCCAAACTGCTTTTCTTTTATCACTTAGCCTACACGAATACAAAGACCCGTAACTCGATGAGTCAGTTCGTTTCCATTGTCCCAACACATTCGTTTATGATACACACCACTCTGTTTTGTATCATAAACGAATACATATTCCAGTAACAATTAGCTGGCTCCATGATCGTGATATTCAAATATCTAAATAATTAACATACCTTAACTTACTTTATTGACGTAGGTTACCTACCTACTGTAAATATTTACTACATATAGAAAGCACGGTAGATTCTAGTGCACCCTACTAGAATCTACCGTGCTTTAAAAAATGAAAATGCTGTAAATACTTATTATCTCTAGGTACCTACTTATACAAAAATAAAATGCGAAATAAAAAAGTTAGTCATGAAAAGTCTGTAGAATTTTTGAAGAAATGGTGCAAGCGATCTTTTATAGTAGAGACCACAGAGACAGATGCGCAAAAGCCCGACGATGGCGAGTATTGGAACAATGTCTACTTCGGCGACGGCGTCTACTTCGATGACATCTCCTGTACTCGGCTACTCCGACCATGTTAAGTACCCCAACAATGCCTGTATCTGCGCCGATTAATTCAGTTGGCACTGATGATCTGTTCGAAAACTGAGCCGACAGACGCTGCTGCAAATACACTGACGGACTCATAAACTGCATCAAAGTTCAGGTTTACTCTAAAAGGATTTTTTTATAATAAGTATGCAAACTTTTTAGATTAAATTATATAAATATGGAAAGACTGGCTCTTAATCTTAAAAAAAAATTAAATTTAAAAATAGAACTGCGGTAAAACAAATGAATATAGCCGGGAAAAGAAAATTTACTCGTAGTATCAGATTTGCGTGTTATTTATAGCAAAGTTTTAAATTAATTCTCATTGATTTTTTTTGTTTGGTCAATTGAATTATTGTTACCAGCATAATTGTTGGGTTAGTTTTTTAACACATCGAGAGTTTTTGAACCATAATATGGATACTTCGTCCGAACAAGCGGCACAAATTGTAGCATTGGTGCGGGAGGGCTTGGATCAACGAACGATTGGTAGAAATTTAAATTTAAACCAGTCTACGGTTTGTAGAATATACAGAAGGTTTGTAGAGACAGGTTCTTACAGGAGGAGACGTGGTACAGGCAGAACTCGAGCAACCACAGGTCGTGATGACCGATTTATTGTTACAACTTCCCTGCGAAATCGTTTCCTCACGTCAGTTAACATCAAAACCGAGCTTAATGAAGTGCGTGGAAAAAACGTGTGTGCACGAACAATAAGAAGAAGGTTAAAGGAAGCGGCTATCACCCCTTTTAGACCAGCAAATGGTCCAAAGTTGTCTGCAGCTCACAGACAAGCTCGCTTAAGATTTGCGCGTCATCACCTGAATTGGACAGAAGAGCAGTGGGCCTCTGTATTGTTCACGGACGAGTGTAGGACATGTTTATATGGTGCAGATGGTCGCAGAAGAGTCTATCGTCGACG
Source organism: Herminia tarsipennalis (assembly GCA_945859575.2). NCBI lineage: Eukaryota > Metazoa > Arthropoda > Insecta > Lepidoptera > Erebidae > Herminia > Herminia tarsipennalis. The sequence goes on along the minus strand of OX243834.2, from coordinate 20,338,248 downwards.
TGGGGAGCGATATGCTCAAAGTTGCATTGAGAAGCGTGTTCCTTTTGGAGGCGGTTCATGTATGGTCTGGGGTGGCATATCGATGAACGGGCGAATAGAACTTGTGTTCATAGACATGGTCCGTCAAAACGGTAATAGAGGGGGTTTGACAGCACATCGCTACATAACAGAGATATTAGAAGATCACGTGGTGCCTTACATGGGATTCATAGGCGAAAATTTTACTTTAATGCAGGATAATGCCCGGCCGCATGCAGCTGCACAAGTTCAACATTATTGCGAAGAGGTTGGGATACGTACAATGAATTGGCCAGCACGCAGCCCGGATCTTAATCCCATCGAGCATGTTTGGGACAATTTAAAAAGAGCTGTATATGCGAGAAACCCTTCGCCTACGACAGTGGCAGCACTAAGAACAGCACTTTCAGAAGAATGGGACAATATTCCGCAAGATCTTTTAAAAACCCTTATAAAATCTATGCGGAACCGATTAGAATCCGTAATAAGGGCACGTGGGGGTAATACACCTTATTAAAACACAAATAAACCCTTGCATAAAGTTTGTGTCTATTGTTAAAACCAATTTTTTAATTAAACAATTTTTCCTTAAACTTCTGTTTTTTCTTCAAAAAAGGTCTTAAGGTCCTTTCCAGTACATAAACTTAAACTTAAAGATATGATCCTACGCTGTTTTAAAGTTCACGAACCAATCTAGAGGTTTCAATTTAAATCTGTATAGAAAGTTTGCATACTTGGTTAAAATATTTATTTCAAAGTCGTCTATTACTTTGATGCAGTTTATAAGTCCGTCAGTGTATATCAGCCGAATTAGATTTTTAGATTAATGAGATTTCAACGACCTGAGTCCTCCTACCATCATAAACATGTGAGTTTTCAACACAATTGGTTGGAAAAAAATCCATGGTTGACATACTCGGCAGTTAAACCGGGAGCATTCTGCCGAGCACGCCTGGTGATGGGTCATAATGCTGTAGGACGAGGCAAAGGAAAACCCCAACAATTAGGCAAAGTTTTACAACAACCCATAACATGGTGTATAGTATATTAGTCGCGGCACCTTACCCCCATATAAAGTTTATAAACATTCAAACATTGTAAATTTGGCAATTGGAAAAGATTGGCCGCGAGTTTTTATTGCCAGGTTCTTTTCTCCGGCTTTACCTATTGTTTGCGAACTTGGCATTAAATGTACATGTAGAATCCCGACGTACCACAAGTGTTATTTTGCATCGTAAGTAAATGAAGAATTTTGAATTTTACCCCAAACGCATAAACCGTCTCCGTGGCGTCACGAATAAAGAAATATTCTGGGAATCAAAGAGAAAATTATAATAAAAAACTTCGTATTCGAACGTAATACATAAATATGTCAAATGTTTCGCTCAAGTTATAACAGATGGCGTTACTATCACTCCATGCACATATCGCTACCACGATTTAATTAATTATTATAAGTAATAATATAGTATTGTTCTATGAAAAAATATTAGACTTTTTACGTTTTTGTTGGTGTATTTAATTTAGATAAGTACTCAAAATATAGCATTACCATTAGCTGTTTCTGTAAATGCAACTTCTTATTGGTTTTAGTATTGGCTATTTTAGATGCCTTTATGTTGGCAGCTCTGTTTTTAGAGTGGTATAGTAAAAAAATATCCATTTTAAGTTGGTAAATTTGGCATCAACAAGATGAATCTTAATTATAAAAATAAATGCTATTTAATTTGGTTACAGGGTCTATTAAAATAATAATAAATTTTCATCACAAAGTAAAATAATTTGATTCCAGAACTCTAAAATAACTTTTCTGCTGTTAATTTTTCCGTTGAATTCACGATCACTGCATGACAAGCAAATTTAAGATCGTTATTACTTGAAATTAGTTGAAATTTTACAAAAATATATAAAAATATAAGGTCCTCATATTCTTATTTATGTTTTGTTTACGTACATAGTGAAGTACCGTAGGATTTTAAAAGATCGTAAAGGAACTTTTAGTTCTGATATGGAATGACCATGTGTTAATACATAATAACATAAGCTTGCATAATAATAATAAAATTAGAAACAATATTTTACTAACAGAAAATAATACACTCCACTCACCTACTATTAATTTTCATGAAGTTGAAGAGTGGAGATTACATTTATAATATGGCAACATTTTAAAAAAGAAAGTGAAGTGAAAGAAATGAATTTACGAGAATAGGTCGCAAGTCGCATAGATTTTTGGTTGATTTCCTTTTCACTTTTCTTTCGTATTCTCCATAAGATCTAATAAACTAACGTTAATTTGTGTTTCTGATCACATTTTGATTCAACGGACGGGGCGCCGTACCACCGAAAACAGGATAAGTACAAAAGTGAACAGCATCTTATTGATTTTCTTCCCTTGCTTTCAACCAACGCGACGAGGTGTTGTTATAACTAACGAAGAACGTGGATCTATGTTTTAACTCATCCGTTTTATATTTCTGATAGATAGTCACGTTTTCTGTGACATTCCACCTAAATTGGTGTAAACATAGAAATAGGCAAAATGATGGCCAATCCACTAGACAGCGTAAACGCGAACCAGCCCACGCAAAATGGTAGCAAGGTCCAACCTTGTAACAACGAGTCGAAGACCAACCTCATTATTAACTATTTGCCTCAAACGATGACACAGGAAGAGATTCGATCATTATTCTCGAGTGTCGGCGAAGTAGAAAGTTGCAAGCTTATTAGAGACAAAGTGACAGTATTTCCCGACCACATTCTCAATGGACAGAGTTTGGGCTACGCTTTCGTCAACTACCACAAACCGGAAGACGCAGAGAAGGCAGTGAACACGCTCAATGGCTTGAGACTGCAGAACAAGATCATCAAAGTGTCGTACGCCCGCCCAAGTTCCGACGCGATTAAAGGCGCCAACCTCTACGTGTCTGGCCTACCGAAGCACATGACACAGCAAGAATTGGAGAAGCTCTTCAGTCCGTTCGGAACCATAATCAGCTCCCGCATTCTACATGAGAATGTAAATGTTGGCCATCTGCTTCAAGTAGGCGCTGAGGAGCCGGGCGTCCAGGGACCGTCGAGGGGCGTCGCGTTCATCCGTTACGACCAGCGGCATGAAGCTGAGAACGCAATACGTGAGTTGAATGGCACCATACCTGCTGGTGGGACAGGGCCAATCACAGTCAAATGTGCAAATAACCCAAGCAATCAAAACAAGGCTCTTGCTCCACTAGCTGCATATTTGGCTCCTGCAGCTGCTCGTCGTTTTGTAGGTCCTGCTGGGAAAGCATTGCTGGCTATCAACAAGGGACTTCAGAGATTTTCTCCTTTAGCCGATCCGCTCATACAAGGTAATGCCATTGGTGGGTCAGGTTGGTGCATTTTTGTTTATAACATTGGGGCTGACACAGAAGAGAGCGTACTTTGGCAGCTTTTTGGCCCATTTGGTGCCGTCCAGAGTGTTAAAATTATTAGAGATCCCACAACCAACAAATGCAAGGGATATGGTTTTGTTACTATGACCAATTACGATGAGGCTGTTGTTGCCATCCAATCTTTGAATGGATACTCACTGAATGGCCAGGTACTTCAGGTCAGCTTCAAAACGAACAAGAGTAAATCTTAAATGATACAAATCTAGTCAATAAATTGTAGTTAAATGCAAAAATGTTGATCATTACTTTGTCATGGTTTGAAGTTTGACTAACAGTACGGACTGGAATATGGAATAAATGTGATTCAAATCATGACATGATGTCAGTTTGAACTAATGTTCATACAAGTACAAAAAAAAACATCACAATAATATCTAGAAAAAATTGATGACTGACAAATACCAAGTGTTCTACAAAATTGCCCTAATTTTAATTTATGGAGTCCATGGAATACCTGTCTAGTGAAATAACTGAATATGTCCTAAGATATTAAAATTAGGAGCAAGTCATGCAGATTTTGTTGTAAAAGTGGGAATGCTTTCATCAAATTTTGAGAATAATGGTAATAAACAAAAACTGCAGGCTTGATCCTAAATTTTCAATTAAGTATATAATATTTATTAGCTTATGTCCATTGACACAAGTCTTTTAAGACAAAATAAGTTTTAGCATTCTGGTATTAGTAGGGTAATGATGCCAACAAGATTCTATAATAACAGCAATCCAGGCAATAATTATGATATGTTTAACGATTGACAGTGCAATATTAACCTTTTTACTCTAAGTAAAAAATATTTTATTATAATATATATATCGTAAACTGTGCGATTATTGTAGCACACAACAACTATTTATTTTATTTCATTTGAAATACATGATGCAATAATTAAAAATAGTATAAACATGATATTCATTGTATAATTGTTAATTACCAAAGATGTCAGAAATGCATTGACTGATTTATAAAATGATGTTTTGTAAGTGAAAAATGACTAAAACTATTACTTCCATTCATGTTGATAAAATAAGGATGGCCCCATTATTATAATAAAGTTGAGTAATAATAATATAATTCTGGAGCTTGAATTGTGCACAAAGTCATTAAGTAAGGTGGATACATTTTATAGAACAATTAATATTTAGGATCATAATTGTTATTTTATTATATGTATTTATCATCATTGAATAAATTCTCCATTAATCTGACATGTAAATCTCTATCAAAATTATTTAAAGACCATGACATTATACTAAATTAGTTATTGATCAACATTTTATTATGACTCCGATACTGTTATGTATCATATTGGGCACATAATTTATTATAGTTATTGTATTATATTACAGTGAAAGTCAAATCAATAGTTCATTATTTGAAATTATTTGTGTAAGTTTTGGAGTGAAATTAATAAAGGACACTAATTTCTCATCATATTTATATTACACTTGCACAAATTAAAATCCATGACATTTGACTTTCACATCATGATATTGTCTCTCTAATTTGATTATATAATCATCACTATTTATTATTAAATTTAAGTAAAATAAAATTCATTGTAAACATAATTTATTGTCATAATCGTAATAGAAATTATAGATTTCATTTCGATGTTTATATTAATATATTGAATGTAGTGTAAGTTCAAAATTAGTTGGGTAATTCTACTCAGTAATGATACATTATATAACTGTTTGTATCATTTCAAATATTAATTACAGTACGAGTACTTTCAGTAATAGTTAAATTATTGATAGACAAAATGCATATCATAATTAAAGTGAAAAACAGTCAATGATATTCACGAATTCATAGATGGGCTTGTATTAATGCATTTTGATTAGGTATTTTCTTCAATTTCTATGATAAGGATAAATGTTTCATTAAGATTAATTATTTATTTAAAGTACTTAAAATACGCGAAACTAGTCAGTTATAATTTTGCGCAACATTTAAATCTCTAAGTATACCTACTTAAGTAAGTATTTAAAGAAAACTGTGTTCTATATAATTTAAAATGTAGATTAGGATTTTGGTTTAAAATTATGTTGGTGTGGTGTTTCGTTAATATAAGTAATATACCCATATAAAGCACACAATACATAATAAAAATACTAAATGGTGTGTATCAAAACTAGTCAAAGGTAGATTATGTACCTCTGAATAATATTTCTTGTAAGTGGATGTGCTGTAATTGTGCGCGTTTGTACACGCCATCTCGGAAAAGTCCAATTTATAATTGAAGGTAAATTAGAATGGGTTGGTTTGAAGCTGGAGCCCTATAGGCTAGGAATGACGAAAATGGCCAAAGTTTATCAAAACCCATTTATAACTTGATTTTATAGCCTTTTTAGGCGTCTCTTGGTAAATGCAATCTGAAATTTTGTGACATGCGCGCATATAAGCAGGAGCTCTTTATACAATTTACTAAATACTTAGTCTGTGTTGTGTCGTCCCTGTCGTTTAAAAACAAATACGCTTGCTTTCTCCACCGAAATAATGCCAGTACACACCTGTCCACATTATTGTTTTATTCAGCTTTAGTATTTTGTGTTATATATAACTTGTGGTATTTTATTTATTTAGAATAATTTCCGATTTAATTTATATAACAACTAACATCCTTCTATTTAGTTTTTATTTATCCCACACACATTTAATGTTTAGTTATTTTTTTTTGTTTGTACTTTGGGCAGGTTTGGGTATTGTAGGGTTTGGCCTAGAATGTAGCTAGAATTTTAAGACAGAGTACAAATCGCCGATAATGTATGAAAAGTGTTTGGCTTACTTACATTTAATTTTTGAAATAATGTCAACGAATGTAATCTGACGTAGGGATATTGATAGAAATTAAATATTGACCTTAGCAATAATACATATAAAATGTTTTATTTCAAATTACTCTTAACCCTATCCATTATTTAATAATACCAAACTTCTAATAAATATAATAATAATATCTTGGGACAACTCACAGCGCTATCTGATCCCAAACTAAGCAGAGCTTGTACTATGGAAACCAGACAACTGATAAACATACATATTAGAGAAAAATAACACCCAGACCCAATATGGTACTGCCATTACAAGTAATTTTACGAAGGGTGTCTTATTCATCGTGTACCTACATTTACGATTTATAATTGGTCGTTTTGGACAAGCTGATGATAAAAAGGATGTGGTCAAGCAAAGACCTTAGTTTTAAGCTCTTTGGATGCAAGGCTCAATTCAGTACCTTTGTTTAGTTCAAGTTATATGACGTTCAAAATATTAAATTAGGCACAGGCACCATTCGACATAGATCCCAGACGAAAAAAAAAACCCTGGATAATAAGCAGATAGTAAAATAGTACCTAAATCATTTCGAGCTGTGCATTAGAACAAAAATTACAAAAAATAATAATTGATACGTAGGTCTGTACCACGTTCGGCGGTTGTTACGTATGTTTATAGCAACATGAACATAAATTAGATCAGAGGGTGAATGCAACCCCATTTTTAAGTCGCCGGTCATTGACCCCCACGCGGTGGTTATGCAGGTTATGGATGGATACGTGATAAACGCCTGCGAAAATATGTGTAGCAATAGATGGCATTTTCAATATCAGGCGTTGCTAACTAGATTATTTGTCGCCATTAAGAACAGTTTATTGTCGTAGCTATTGCATAATACCTACATATTGTACCGAAATATTTTACTACCGCGTGTCATACATAACCTATAATAGTAGGTACCTATCTATCTACAAATATGCCTGCCTACCACAATGATATTTCTGTATAGGTTAGGTATGTAAATCATTGATGTAACCATGACGAAATCAGTAGGGACTAAGTACCTATAATTATTATGTATCTGAATATCATAGATGGAAATAGGTAGGGTCCTGACCCTACCTATTTCAATTGATGTTATTGTGGTAAAAGTAAAGAGTAATCTATGGTAAAAGTCCTAGCTACTATTCTCTTCCTGGAAAGAACAGTGGCTAGGACTTTTTCAAAAGGTGTTGCATAAAAAATATAAAAGTGGGGTCTAAATAAGCCATTTTTACGGAAATTTGTAGCGGCACTCGGCCAATAAGGGCAATATGTCTACAATTGTGTGGCGCATGATCCAGTCTCCACAACCCGGCAACAATAAAATAGAGGGCGACTGAAACAACAACAAAATTGGCCGGGCAACATTGCGGAAAATAGATCGCGCAGCGATCGTCCGGCAACCATCAAATCAATATTGGAGAGTACTACCATGTTGCCGGCCACAGCATAAGCAAATAGATTGGCTATTACTTTCACCAAGAAAGAGATATTGATATTTCATTCATTATTAAATAATGGGTATTGAGCCTCTGTGTACTACGACCTGTACACGGTGACTTTCAGTTTATACAAATGTACTCTGCGACAGTGACTAGTAGTACTTCTCTAGTAATTTAATGTAGTCTTTGGTAGTACTAGTACCGGTTTTTACATGCTCTTTGGTACCCGCCCCTAGTAGTAGTATTTGAGATCGATTAATCGAGGAATCGATTTTTAGGGCAACAATCGAGATTTTTAATCGACGGGACGGACTGAATCGATTTAACGAATCGATATTTGACCTTAGAATATTGAGATTCGATTTTTCTGTCTTGATGAGTAAAATATTTCTTTGTAATACTACTACTTTTGTTTCGGGGTTCTTCCAATGAAAATTTGCTTCTAAAAAAAAGAAGGAAAAGAAGATACATAGTAATTTCCTTATTTCTTTAGCCACAAACTTTTTGAAGCATATCGGACTGCTAATATGAAATGAAATACAATCTGAATAAGCTCCCTTTTTATGAAATTGTTTAAAAATAAAATTTAATTATTTATACGAACCGGTACACACAATAATTTATTTTTAAGAATAAACTATCTATTTACCACAAAAACTTGGCAAGTTCTGATGGTTTTTCACTACCTATTATTGTCTACTTACCTAGACAATAGCGAAGACCTCGGTGATACTGATACCCATTCAATATTTTATTTTGCGGCTGTTGTGGCATGTCGTATAGCAAGTGATTAGCTTCTAGTAGCAGTCCCTACTATACGACCGGCTTGGCAATGCAGGATTACCGAGCGTATTACCGAGGCAAGGTTACTCATCGGCAAGTTGTCCTGCTTCAGGACTGGGAACACTCGCCCGAGAGTGATGCGCTTTGTAAAACGGGCATTCTTGGGTCTGAAATTAGTCCTCCGGATTTTATGGCGTGTGTCACAGAGCACATGGACTTCCTGAAAGAAAAAATCTATGCATTGGCATACCGAATACGCAGGTACAAAAAACGCGTTGTCCACACGTTTTTTTGTACCTGCGTATTCAGTTTGCCTATACATAGATGTTTGTTTGGCATCACAATAATACCAGTCCACCCTAGAATCTTTTTTTTTTATAGTTTTGAAATCATCAAATGACTTCTCCCGCTGTGGGCACGAGCGGGAGGGTGTGTCAGACTCTTACTGACTAAAACCCATCTGTGTTCCTTCTTTCGCCCTGGTGTTCCGGGAGCACGGTAGCTCTTTTGAACGATCCCGCATTCCCGGTGGGCGCCAACCCAATGGGGCCCCGTCACTTGCTGACACCTCTTTGAGGCGCGCGTGGAACACTAGCGCGCCGTCCGCCCTAGAATCTGCATCGCTCCCAGCCTAAGAATAAAGGACTAAGGATAACTACAGAGTAAGTAATCACTTCGTTTTAGGAGTGAACCACCTGCTCCATAAGGCCGGTAGTACCTCGAACCATAGTATAGAACGATAACTTGTTTACCGCCGGTCTATAACCTTCTTACACCCATTCTGAGAGCTAAAATAAATAAACATACACAAACTCCATCATGTGTATGTCTCAGAGTAGGAGTAGATGCCGCGGTACTAAGTAGCTCCTCCTCATTGATATGACTATTAGCCAGCAGGTTCCCCGCAACCGAAAGGATCTATCGGCAAATGGAAAGCTTATAAGAAGGCGTATTACTCCGTGCCACATACATGGCTTCTGAGAGTACTGGAGTTGTATAAAGTTAATACAACTCTGTACACCTTCTTGAAATCGTGTATGAGGCGAAGAAATACGGTTCTTACCTTTCCAGGGTGCCGAGGGATCTAAGAGAGTGGCGGCGAACATATAAGGATTGAGCGGGATATATTCCAGGGCGACACTCTGTATCCCCTTTGGTTCTGCCTAATGCAGGGCTAGGTTGCAGGTTGCGACGTTTTGGTCAGTTGATATCCCACTTGCTGTATATGGATGACTGGAAGCTCTTTGTCCCTACTGCTCACAGCTAATAGCGTTACTGAAGGTAACTGAAACCTTTAGTAAGTCTATTAGAATTGAGTTTGTTGTGAACAAATGTGCAGTCGTGCATATAAAGCGAGGACGGATAGTGGAATCCGAAGGGGCTCAACTCTCGGATTCCACTCACCTAAGACCACTACTCGCATATGAGATCTATAAGTACTTGGATATGTCGCAGGCACTGTGCATAAATGAGGTTGACATGAAACAGCTGCTGCGAGAACGTTTGTTCGGTCGCCTGAAAAAAGTGGTTAAAAGCCTTTTGTCAGGTGGAACAAGATCCAAGCTTGCACTTCTTATGTACCTAGAGTACATAAGAAGTGCAAGCTTGGATCTTATTCCACCTGACAAAAGGCTATTAACCACTTTTTTCCGGCATATTCAAGTGGACTCAGACTAAATTAGACGCCCTGGACCGAAAATTCTGCACACTGATGACGTCATACCGAATGCATCACCCGCGCTCATCTGTGATGAGATTGTATATCCTGCGGAAGTATGGGGGCCGGGTTTTGTTGAACCTCAAGTCCCTTCTTAACCGCGAGGTAAAGAATCTCAGGGAATATTTCCTCCATATGGACGTGGGTGTGCATCGGGATGTCGTCGCGGTGGACATCGGGCTAACCGCGGTATCCTTGGCTAAAGAGAACTGGCACAGACCTGTAGTACTTGGTATTAGCGAACGCAGACAGCTATGGCAGAGCAAGGAGCTTCACGATAGGTTCTTTTGGACTCTTCATGGGCACGTAGTGGACCTACTTGTGTCGATGGCCAGCCTACGGTACGGTGACCTCTTCGGAGAAACCGAGGGTTTTGTCTGTACAATTGCTGACGAAGTTATCATGACGAATAACTACCGGAAATATATCCTGAGGGATAGCAATATTGACATCTGTCGTGCCTGTCACCGACCCGCTGAGTTCCTCAGACATATCGTTTCCGACTGTTCACGTCTTGCTAACGGCGAGTACTTGCACAGACACAAACAAGTAGCCAGGATAACCCACCAGCAACGTGCTCTGAAATACGAACTTGTGGACGTTCTTGTACCGTACTACCCAATTTTTAGAATAAACGGCTTTAATAATACATATGTCTTAATACTTGAGAATTCTGAATGAGTGGATGGGAGACAGTTTAATGTGCTGTATTACCTAAAATAAACAAAGTCAAGTCTTTGTGCAGTTGAAATGTCCTTCGTCGGGTCTTCTCTTCGCCTCTACCGCAATGCCTAAAGTAGTTGTACTCGTACATAGTACGGTTGGGCTAGTCCACAAATTAAAATTCACTCAGCGAGCTATGCTTGGAGTCTCTTTGAAGGATTAAAATTCGCAACGAGGTCATCTGACAAAAAACCAAAGTTACCGATATAAGAAGTTAAGAAGAAGAAGAAGTTGCAATGGGATGGCCTTTGCCGAAGGACCGATGGCCGATGGAGCAAACGAGTCCTAGAGTAGAGACTCGACTCGGTAAATGTTAGCTAGGACGACCCCCAGCCTGACAGACCGACGACCCGAAATAATTGGATGCGGAAGGCAGAGTGGCCTAAGTTAGGAGAGGTCCATGTTCAGCAGTGGACCGATTCATGATGGATTTATTGATTTGTGCAGTTGAAATGTGACATGACATAGATGAAACTTACGCCCCTTGTTCCCTGAACTGAGAGTTTTCCAGTTTTCATTTTCAGTTTTAACTGTTCAGTTAAAAGTGATCATGTCTAGCCACTTTAATTGTCAATGATGTTTTAACACCATAATACTTTTAATTTAATTGGTATTAAATTAAAAATAAGCATGTTGAAATAGGAATACACCATAATATGATCTATTCCTATTTCCATACACATAGTGATAGGCGCGCTTATTAAAATAAGTAGATACAATGCATGATGGTAAAATAAAGCCATTTGTCACATAACTGGTAAATATTAGTGAGTTATTATTCTTTGCTATTGGTGCGTTGTGCATTCTTTGATTGTAATATTAGGGTTGAAAGGCACGCTTATAATCGGTTCTTGACTATGTAGTCGACTTTTACATTCTGTATTATCGCTTGCACGATAGAGGCGGAGTGCATAAAATATAATTTAAGTCACAAGTAAGCATAATACCTATCCAATATCGTTTGGAAATCATTATTAAAAACTCAAAAAGACATCGACTGAAAATTGATTCTAGTCAAGTTGACTGAAGTCGATTTTTAAGTAAAAAAATGATGCTACGTTAAAGTCGACATTACCACAACTCCTCACCCCTATGACAATGAGCTTGAGTGATTGTCATCCAAAAAAAAAAAAAATGAGTGTCAAAATGTCAATTTGTAATGTCATGTCATTGTCAAAATAAAAGTTTGTCTTGGTTTGTCATTTCATAGTCGTGTGGATTAATATTATTGTGAATTTAAATAATCACCAATGTTTATAATCGGGATTTCATAATTATTACTTGGTACAAACATTTTTTTATATTCCCATTGGCTTAGGTAAACCATGAGTTCTTCTCACCAGTAACAATAAACTTCAATCAATTAATGGAATACTAACTTTTAGATACGCATAATGGAATCTTTAACGAAACAAGAGCTGATATCAACAATTACAAAACAAGCTGATCAAATAAAGCGATATGAAGCACGTCTGAGAGGTGAGTAGTGGCTTTTTTTGTTATTTAATTTAGTAATTACAACCATATGCCAATGTTGATGCAATATTTTTGCACTACGGTGCAAGTTTCTGTGTCTTAGCTGACATTAAAGTATACTCTTGATTGCCTAAACTCGTGCACAGAAGAAAATAAATGAACCCACAATCTAATGCACAGCAATTATATGTACCTGCCTACACATATCAATATGTTTTTATGAACCAGGTATATGTTATTTCTTGTGCTTAAGTATACTTTTAAGAAGACTTCAGTTGCTGCCTTGTTTAGTGACAGTGACAAATATGGCCAGACACTTTTGTCACTTACCTAGATAGAGAGAGATAGACAGTAAACAAATTCAAAGTGGAAATTCATGGAACCTCGCAATTCATTTCATAACCTTTAGTAAAATTTTTAGCCTACAAAGATTATGTAAGTGTAATTTTTGGGCAAATGAGGCTTATGATGTAATGTCTCAATGACAAGTGTGGTGTGGATACATTCAGACCTTTTCAAAGATTTGGGTGGCACTAATACTGTTATGGGCTACCATGAAGCATGCCATCAGGCTCACAACCTGCTTCTCTCTACATTTAGTGGTAAAAAAATGTGGACTTAAATTAGACATTATATGTTACAGATGTGGTTGCAGCTTACAAAGGTCTTATTAAGGAGAAGGAGGCATTGGAAATTAGTTTAAAAGCCCTGAATAAGACTGAAAGTGTAAAAATAGATGGAGGTAAGAATTCTGTAACCATTTAGTTATATTAATAAACTAGCAGACACCCACAACTTCGTAGTTGTGGACACCATTGGCACCGGATGACTTGATTGCGTTGACCATACTAAACAGATACGCTCAACACATTTTCCGTCAGATATAACAACCCTAAACCTATTGTGGTGTGATTAAATAACATCATAATACATGCAAACTATTGCATTGAGTATACTAGTATAGTATAGATAAATCTAATACAGTTAAACAATCATGCCTGTAATTGACGTTGTAAGAATATCTGTGTTCATGTATAATTTTCCTTGTTACAAGGGTAAAGACTTTGGACAAAGGAATTCATTATACATATAAACCTTCCTCTTGAATCACCATCTATTGCTGAAAACTGCATTAAAATCCATTGCGTAGTTCAAAAGATCTAAGGCACAGACAGTGGGAGTGACTTTGTTTTATACTATGTAAAGATGACTGAACTGAATGCAAACTCCAAATAAATCTATCTATTTATACAGGCCCCCCCTGGGTATGCCCAGTGGGAGGTTGAAACCCCCCCTAAATAGCAAAGAGGTACACAGTAAATACAATTTTTTGGGGGTCCTGATTACAATTGACAAAACACTGGCCAACCAGTGTTTTGTTAATTGTAATCAGGACCCCCTAAAAATTACTATGAAAGATTACTTATTTGTTGTGTCCAACCGAGACTAGTTTTACTACCGAAACCGATTTCGGCTGTAGATTCAGTTACAGCCGAAACTGAAAACAAAACTGCAATATTAGGTCATATTTTCCTGGAAAACTGACGTAATTTAAATTATAATTAATTTATTTGTTTTAAAACTGTGCACCTCTATATTCTGTTACAGTACAATATCTTTGTGCTGTATCTACAATCTACATCACAATCTTATGTTCCTTATCGCACGTTCAGTATCTATTAAATGTTTCTACTATCTGTTATCAACACGAAGTCGTTAGTATATAAGATGCACCTTTGGATAATTATAACCAGACTATACTACATCTTTTGTCTCATTTATACCTAATCATATACTGCCAAGAAGTTTGGCAAATTGGTGACCCCGACGAACGAATACGCAGCAAGAAACATGGCACAATCACCGTGCAAGGCGAACATAAATCAGCAAGGAACACTTGAAGTAGCTGCTGGCACCTCGGTTTTATCCCGCATTCCGGAATTTTGGAAAGACCAACCAAGATTATGGTTCACGCAACTAGAAGCCATATTAGCACCACAGAAGCAAGTACAACATACAAATACTGTACAGTAATAGCAAAGTTATCCAAGGAAGAAATACTACAAGTTAGTGACCTAATCACTTCACCACCGACTACAGATAAATACAAAAACATCAAGGAACGTTTAATTGATTGTTACGAAGAAACAGAACAGCGACAGTTTCAAAAATTAATATCAGAGACAGAACTCGGTGATCAAAAACCTTCGCAGTTATTACGTCAAATGCGAGTCCTCGGGAGAGGAAAAATCAGTGACGAAACAATTAAACTACTATGGTTCAGGCTTTTACCAACATCAGTTACTACGGTTCTAGCAGTTACGGAAGACATGGAAATTGACAAACTGAGCCAAATTGCAGACAAAATAATAATGAATTCAAAAGTAACCGAAATATCAGCTGTTAGCAACGACACTTCAAACGACAACAATACAGCATGCATTTTAGCCCAGCTAGCAAAATTACAGATAGATATTGACGCAATTCAGCAAGGTCAATATGGCTATCGACCCAACACGCACAATCATTTCAAGAAACGTCAACAATTCCCGATTATGAGGCCGAGAACAAACTATAGAGGAGCAAATCGATTTTGTTACTACCACGAAAGATTCGGAAAATATGCAAAGAACTGCATTAAACCATGCGGTTGGAAACCAATGACTTACGTACGGAACCAGGGAACCGAATAAGAGCACAGACAACGGCGAAACTCTGTGCAATCCACCCATCCAATCGCCTCACCATTACCGACCGAAAAAGTGGTATGAAGTTTTTGATTGACACGGGCGCAAATATTTCAGTCATTAGCAAGCAACAGAGACATTCAATTTTACAAAATGAACAATACACACTATACGCTGCAAATGGGACTAAAATTAGGACTTACGGCGAGAAGACGCTTACCTTGAATTTAGGACTACAACGATGTTATAAATGGAATTTTGTAATCGCCGATGTTACACAACCAATAATTGGAGCAGATTTTCTAGAGCACTATAAACTATTAGTCGACATAGCAGGTCGCAAACTTATCGACAAAGTTACAGAGCTGACAACGCATGTAACTTCGGAAAAAACGACACAACAAACAATTCGTACTATCGCAGTGGGAACGAATCCACGTATTACGCAACTTTTAAACAAATACGAAGACATCACGAAAGGGTCCTCCGCAATGCGCCCAAACATACGATTGAACATCACATCATCACTACAGGACCACCCGTCGCAGCTCGGGCAAGACCATTACCTCCAGAAAAATACGACATAGCCAAAAAGGAATTTCAAAATATGATAGAACTCGGAATTTGCCGACCGTCAGATAGCCCATGGGCAAGCCCATTACATATGGTAAAAAAGAAAAATGGCGAATGGAGACCGTGCGGAGACTATCGAATGCTCAATAGCACGACAGTACCGGACAAATACCCACTACCAAGATTAACTGACTTTAAATACATATTAGAAAATAAGAAGATACTAAGCAAGATAGATATACGTAAAGCATACCATTGTATTCCTGTTAAAGATATAGAAAAAACAGCCATCATCACACCTTTTGGACTTTTTGAGTACTTAAGAATGCCTTTCGGATTACGCAATGCGGCACAAACATTTCAACGATTCATGGATTCCTTATTTAGAGATTTAAACTTCGTATTTATATTTGTAGACGACTGTCTCATCGCATCGGACAACGAAGATTTGCATTATCAGCATTTAGAAACGGTTTTCAAACGTTTACACGAGAATGGAATAACCATTAATCTCGAAAAATGCGAATTTCTCAGAAGGGAAATAGATTTCTTAGGTTATCATATAACGAGCCAAGGAATACACCCTACCGAAGAAAATTACAAAGCAATCATGGAATTTCCCAAACCGAAAACAATTCAAGAATTAAGAAGATTTTTGGGCATGGTCAATTTCTACAGAAGTAATATTCCACGCGCAGCGGAAAATCAAAGAATTTTAAACGAATATCTACATGGTTCAAAAAAGAACGATAATTCACCTGTTCCTTGGACAACGGAAGCAGACAAAGCTTACGAAAAATGCAAGGAAAGCATGAAAAACGCAGTGTTAACAGCGCATCCTTCCCGCAACGCATCACTAGCGCTCATGACCGACGCTAGTGCTACTTGCGTTGGTGGAGTTTTACAACAAAAATCCGGACGCAATTGGGAACCATTAGGATTTTTTTCACAAAAATTGAGCGAAACTCAACAAAAATATTCTACGTTTGACAGAGAGCTGTTAGGAATATACATGGCCGTCAAACATTTTCACAGATTAATCGAGGGAAGAGAATTTACAATATTTACGGATCACCGACCTTTGACATACGCATTCTCCCAAAAACCATCATCAAACGATACACCGCGACGGGTCCGGCAGTTAGATTTCATTTCACAATACAGTACCAACATTCAACACATAAGCGGACGTGACAATATTACCGCCGATGCCTTATCTCGAATAGAGGAAATATACGTGCCATCACCTATCGATTACGCTGAATTGGAAAAATGTCAATCAACAGATAATGAACTAAGTAAATTACATGACAATAAAAGATTAAAATTCAAAAACATTACGCTTCCGGGTTCCACAATAAACATCACCTGCGACACGTCTACTGGAAAAAGCCGCCCCTACTTACCAAAGCATTTTCGCAAACAAATTTTCGATACCATTCATGGTATGAGCCATCCAGGAAAAAGAACTACGAGAAAAATGATAACCCAAAGGTATTTATGGCCGTATATGAACAAAGATATCAATAATTGGTGTAGATCATGTATAGCCTGCCAAAAATCAAAAATACAACGACATACGATATCACCTCCTGGTACATTTATGACAGCGCAACGTTTTGAACATTTACATATTGACATCGTCGGACCACTTCCGATTTCACAAGGGAAGAGATATTTAATCACAATCATAGATCGTTGTACGTCATGGCCCGAAATATTTCCGGTAGAAGATATAACTGCAGAAACAGTAGCCAAGACACTTTTCGAAGGATGGATTACTCGTTTTGGATGTCCATTGCGCATTACTACGGATCAAGGCCGACAGTTTGAATCAAGAATATTTGAGTCACTCTCACAATTTTTGGGAATACATAAAATTAGGACAACACCTTATCATCCACAATCCAATGGAATGATAGAGAGATTTCATAGAACTTTAAAGGCGGCGTTAATGACAAGAGAATCCAACGAAAATTGGTTAAAAGAAATTCCAACAGTTTTACTCGGGTTGCGGAGTAGCTTGCGAGAAGACACAGGTTATAGTTCAGCAGAGATGACATATGGAACGCCAATACGACTCCCTGGAGGATTTTTTGAGTCATCAGCAGCACAGTTATCAACGTACGAAGAGTTTAACGGAAAAAAATAATAAACACTCGTGCAACAGCTAAGTCAAAATTACAGACGTCAGCAAATCACACCACAACAGGCGTCATCAAATTCCACCGCGTATTGCTAATTAATGCTATTGCATTATTATTTATATACATCAGCAAATAACTAGTAAGGTCTAGGTCAAATTTATATTGTAAACACTATTACCATAATTTTTTTTTAAAGGGGGGTGTACTGTTACAGTACAATATCTTTGTGCTGTATCTACAATCTACATCACAATCTTATGTTCCTTATCGCACGTTCAGTATCTATTAAATGTTTCCACTATCTGTTATCAACACGAAGTCGTTAATATATAAGATGCACCTTTGGATAATTATAACCAGACTATACTACATCTTTTGTCTCATTTATACCTAATCATATACTGCCAAGAAGTTTGGCAAACTAGCCTTCGGTCGCGACATCGCCCGCATATAGTTTAATCATTCACCTTCACCCTCAGGGGTTGATAAAATTAATATCATCATCAGCCCATCGCAGTCGGGGGGGGTGTCACTCCGCAGTTTAGGTATATTCGGGCAGCGCGCCACTTGAAGGGGCTAATGGCAGTGTGCTGTCTCTCGGCTCACACGACAGTCGAGGTCACATCGCGCATACTTAAAAATTTTTTTCGTATAAAATATATTGCTGTGTTTACGGATATCTGAATTAAACGAATAGTGAACCAGAACTAACATTTTTTACAATTCCACCTACGTAAAGTACCTACGTCTAAAAGCAGCGGCGGCAGCCGGTCGTTCTTTTTTAATTCCTTAGGTCCTAACGGGTTAACCCTTTCAGACCTGACGTCCACAATTGAGGACACAAACTTCACAAAAATGTTTTACCTTTAAATCTTATAAATTTGTTAAATAATGCACTCAATTGTCCACATAATAAAATAACGAAAACGATACTAGCAACGCCATCTTTTATCACAGTTTAGTAGATTTGTTCAAGTTTCGACAGGTAGCCGGCGAAGTTTTGAAGTAGGCAGGTAAGCTGTTTAGTTTATTTGTAAAAAATATGTTATATCAAAAAATACGTTATGAAATAATTATAAATAAATTTGTTATACATCGTTAGTTATGTGTAATGTATTTGTTGTTACGATTTATTGTTTTTTATGCCCCAGAATAGATTTTTTTGTAATGTCTACAAATGTGCACAACCGGCGTATATGCAAATTTTACGAAACATCCAAATATTTGAATTTAGTTGGTAAAATCCACTAATTATTTCATAAGTGCAACAAAATAATGTTTAATATGTTCATTTGTTAATGATATAATAAAATAATATCAATTTTTTATGGTGCAATAATTATTTACGTGTTTTTGTTTTGTTTTTAGGTGATTTTCTATGTACAAAATGTTCGATCCAGACGCTTGGGTTGCTTTGTGCGACGGACATCTATCTGACTTGGAATTATCTTCAGGCGATGAAGATGGATATGGAGGACCAACGAACGGACCTATGCAAGAACATAGGTCCGTTCGGTTTGGTGGAGACGAAGTTAGACCAAGCCAAAGAGAATTATTTCCGCCTGATTCCGATGACGAAGAACCGGACCGTGATAACGACGCAATACCAGCAAATTTCGATGCAGCTTCAGAAGTGGAGTTTGATTCGTCATCATCGATTAACCGCATTGTTTTTGAAAATCTCACCGCAAAACCAAGCATTAGGTGGAGACATAAAGAGCTCCATAACACTATTACAACTGATTGGATTCCACCTATAGCAATAGAGCCTATAGTGCAAGCACCTATTGACTACTATTACAGGTATGTCCCCAAACGTTTATTTGAGGTGATGGCGGCAATGACAAACTTATATGCTGTTCAGTCAGATAGGCTCCGGTTTAGACCTACGACTTCAGAGGAAATAGAGGTATTATTTGGCTTGCATTTAGCCACAGGGGTATTTGGTTATCCTTGCTTGAAGATGTACTGGGAAACTGGAATCAGCATTCCCTTATTTACGGAAAACATGGCAAGAGATAGATTCTTTGAACTCCGCAATAACCTGCATCTCATTGACAATACACAAATGCCTACCGGCTGTAGCGATGCATTTTACAAAGTTCGACCAATTTATAATACAATAAGAAGTCGGTGCCTGGAGCTACCGCTAGAAAAAGAACTTTGTGTTGATGAACAGATAATTCCATTTACAGGAAAACATAGTGCCAAGCAATATATAAAAGGGAAGCCATGCCCATGGGGCCTAAAATTATTCTTTCTGTGTGGCAAAAACGGTCTGGCTTATGACTTCGTTATTTATCAAAGCTCTTCTTTAGAACTGGATAAAAACTTGATAAAAAAAATTGGTTACGCTGCATCGATAGTACTACATCTGGCACAACGAATCGGAGACAACAAAGGTCATGAATTGTACTTCGATAATTACTTCTCGTCCTATCATCTGCTTCAGATACTGAAGCATAAAGGCATAACGGCTACGTGTACGGCGCGTGTCAACCGATTCGCTAATCCTTCATTGCTAAGCGACAAGGAAATCAATAAAAAACCAAGGGGCTTCGCCCAAGAAGTAACCAGCTTTGATGGCGACGTAACAGTGGTCAAATGGTTAGACAACAAGGCTACTAATTTAGCATCTAACTTTATAGGTGTAGGACAGAAAGATATCGTCAAGCGGTGGTGCAAGAGAGAAAAGCGCTATATTGAAGTGGAAAGGCCAGAAATCGTAAAAAAATATAATCAGGCCATGGGAGGGGTAGATTTACTTGACCAACTTATGAGTTACTATCGAACATTTATAAAGTCTAAGAAATGGCCTCTCCGCATGATTTTTCATGCTTCAGGCTTGGCGGTCATTCAAGCTTTCCGAGAATACCAAAGAGATAATGATTTGCTAGGCATTCCGAAGAAAAAGCAATTCACTTTACTTCATTTTCGCCGACGCTTAGCTGAGAGTTTGATTATGCAAAATAAAATGAGAGCAAGCAAAAGAGGTCGTCCAAGTAGTAGTAGCAGCCCTACACCTCGAAAAATACCGAAGAGATCAGGAGAAATTAGACCCGCTTCTGAAATAGCTCAAGATGGTGTTGGTCATTTTCCTGCACATGATGATGGAGCTGGAACACGCTGCAAAATGATGGGTTGCCATGGAAAATCCCGCGTGAAATGTATAAAATGTCGAGTTCACCTTTGTCTAACTAAAGATAGAAATTGTTTTTTAGCATTCCACACCTAAATACTAAACTTATTTTGATTATATCTTATTATAGTTGATTATTTACATGACTGATTGAATTATTTGTTACACCAAAGCAAACCAAATTAAACGACTATATTTTATAATAAATATATAATTTAAAAGTACCGTTTTTCCTTGTATAAAAAGCTTTCCCATATATTACTAAAACTATTATCTAATACGAATGTCATCATTTGTGCACATAACGAAAAACTGTTTTTTTGTTATGAAATAAAGTATCTGGAATATTATTTTTATTTTTTTCATATTACTTTTGCTCTAATCTTATCATAAAAATTTAATTACATCCGTACGAGAGAAAAAAATAATTCAGGTCTGAAAGGGTTAAGTACTTAGTAATACCGTCTCATAGTATATTAGATTTAGAACATTTTATTGTATTAGTACACATTGGGGCGCTCAATTGTGTCGCCTAACTAATCACCATACTCACTCTGCAGCTAGTGGTACGAAATCATGTTGAAAATAATTTACTTGAAAGTATTTATTTATTTATTATTAAAAACCTTATGCACAGAATTGTACTTACTGTTAAAAGCATTCTCTGCCAGTCTACCTTAGGGCGATGTAGAAATGAAGTATCTATATTACATATAATCAAACAAATAAAACTAAAAAAAGAAAAGTATAACATATCCCAATTAAACATACTTATACATAAATACATACCAAAAATACTACATAAATACGAGCTTACATACCACAAATACATATATACCTACATAAATTACATTTAAGTTACAAATGTAGTGATGATTCAACTAGTTCATCAAGGAACAGAAGTACATACTTTCCATTTTTTTTTTCAAATTTTCTGGTCTACGGGTTAAGAGATAAAAAAGGGGGGGGGGGGGGGTGGGAGGGAAGGACAAATTATGCAACTTTCGGAGCGATTATTTCCGAAAATATTCAAAAACGTTTCTTAAAAACAATATTGTGCCGTTTTTTAGTAAAGTGTCTGTGATATACTGACGGACAGACACAAAATAACCTATTTTTGTTAAAAGTATGCATTTATTAACAATTTTTTATTTTGACATTACAAACAGACACTTCAATTTTGACTGCCTCTGTGGCGCAGTGGGAGTGTGTCCGACTGCTACGCAAGAGGTCGTGGGTTCGATTCCCACACGAGACACCACTTTGTGTGATTCACAAATTGTTGTTCTGAGTCTGGGTGTACTTTGTGTCCGTGATTTGTATGTTTGTAAAGTCCCCCGCAACACAGGGCTTGTAATGCGGGAGTTGTCTTTTTATAAAAAAAAAAATATATTTGTATGTATAGAGTAAAGATATACATATTATTAATTTTACTTGAAGTAATTAGCAATAAAATAAATACATTGAATATGACTCTACGCGTACGCAGCGAGCACTGACAGCCCTATGGTGTTACTATCCGTTAACCTACCAAGTCACAGGTGACATTAAATTGGTGGGGGGAGGTGATTCGCTTGCTTCTTTACGTAGTAATACTCGTAGTTAGTATTATTTGGCTAAAAGGGGAAAACCGACACTTCGTCGTTCGCTGTTCAATGCACCGAACATGTTTGATCGCAGAGTGAAACCTCCATACATACATAACATATATATACGAACATAGTATCGGTTTCGGCCAAATTACAATCGAAGCCGAAACTCGTTTTTTGTTCGAAACTGGGTTGAAAACTTGAAACCAAACCTTCTCGGTCGGACACTGTTTATTTGATATTTTATTTACTCTTAACACTACACACACACTTATATACATTTACAACTATAATTGCTTAGGTTACACTACTATACATGTAGCTATGTCTGTTTGTTTTTTTTTTCTTGAATAAACCTCTGGAGGCATTTTTATGAAATTTATGGTTTCATTTTAATTATATAATTTATATAGGTCAAGCTTCCGAGAGCCTCTCTCAGGAATACTATAATCAGATTATTTATTGAGATAGTTCATTCAATTTTTTCAGAAGAAAAAAGAGATGATTCAATTGCAACCCTTATGCAGTCATTATCTGCTTTGGCAGAAGAAAAATCTCGCATGGAAGAGGTTTACCATGCAGATAAGAAACTGACTAGAGAAAAGGTATGATTTTGGATATACAATGTTGTTCTTGGTATAATGCAAATCTAAAAGTAGTTTGCTCAGAATCAGTTACACAATCCAATGGAATTGTTTTTGGACCATGTTATATTTTACAATTTAGTTAAATATTTTAATCATGAGATTAAAATATATATAAAATTACTAGCTGTCCCGCAAATTTTCCCCGTTTTTGCAACATTTCTCATTGCTGCTCCGCTCCTATTGGTGGTAGCATGATGTTATATATATTTATCGAGAAAGGCTGTAGCCTTCCTCGATAAATGGGCTATCCAACAGTAAAATATTTTTTTCAATTCGGATTAGTAGTTCCTGTGATTACTGCGTTCAAATAAACAAACTCTTCAGCTTTATAATATTAGTATAGATTCAATCATTGAATAATTACTTAATTAATTAATCATTCACACAGTCCAAATCTTGTTCACAATATGAAGAGAAATGTAATCGTTTACTTATTTTCAATAATAACCATGGATTACATATGCGACGCAATGAGATTGATACTACGACAAACATAAAGATTCATTTCCGTGCATCGCGGCCGACGACGACGCGTTATAGCGCCGCGATGCACGGAAATAATATATAATAATATAATATATCTTGGGACAACTCACACAACGTCATCTGATCCCAAACTAAGCAGAGCTTGTACTATGGAAACCAGACAACTGATAAACATACTTATATATTTCTAAATACATACATATTATAGATAAATAACAACCAGACACAGAATAAACCATCGTGCTCATCACACAAACTTTTATCCTGGGTGGGGATCGAACCCACGACCTCTTGCGTAGCAGTCGGATACACTCCCACCGCGCCACAGAGGCAGGCGAAATGAAACTTAAGACAATTTTAATGGCGTTGTCAATATATTTTTTTCTTTTTTAATATGATTTCTTGAAGTAAAAATCTTGTTGAGACCTCAACAAGATTTTTACTTTGGGCTTGCTGGCAAGCTTTGCACTATACGAAAAACAACCTTGTAAATTTTGCACTTTCAGTCTACTATTTGTCATAAAGTTTGCGAGCTTTTGTTATACTATTACAAGATATTGTCTTACAAAAAAATCTTAAAACATTTAACAGAAGGACAAGTATCTTTTAATCATAAGATCAAACTCTGTAAAGACCTAATTTATCTCCATACAACTTTTTTAATCATACTTACTTATATACATTATAAAGAGAGGGATCCGCCACCGATCTGTGAATCACCACGATTGAAGTAGTAAGGAAATGCTCTTAATGCAACAATCGTTTTTTTTTGTTTTTTTAAAAAGAGGACTCCAGCATTAGGGTACAAGCCCTGTGTCGCGGGGGACTTTACAAACATACAAGTCACGGACACAAAGTACACCCAGACTCGGAACAACAATTTGTGGATCACACGAAGTGATGTCCCGTGTGGGAATCGAACCCAGACCTCTTGCGTAGCAGTCGGACACACTCCTACCGCGCCAGAAGCAGCAGATTGACAGACCGCACTCAAAAAGACTTGTTACAGGTGTCTCTTCTTGGACTGGAAAACAGCATATATCTGTAAATATCTGTTAATTCATTTTGATAAAATGTTATCATTACGTGGTAATATGTTGGCACACAGGTTCGCTCGTTGTACTGCACCTGTCAAGGTAACAATGTTTAAGGCATTCTGCCAGACTTTCTACACGAGCGGCCTGTGGGCAAACTTTACACAAAAAGCCTACAATGCCTTGCGCGTCCAATACAATAACGTGTTCAGGGCCCTGTTTCGGCTCCCTCGATGTTGCAGTGCATCCGGCATGTTCACTGACGCCAGCGTAGATGACTTCTACGCAATTATGCGTAAAAAAGTTGCTTCGGTGGTGCTGCGAGTACGGGGGAGCCCGAATAGCGTCCTAAGGATGATTGGCGAGAGAACCGACACAGTTCTGCTCAGTAGGTTCACTGAACTCCACGTGTTGCGAGACCGGTGAGCCTGCTGCGCGGAAATGTGTCGAATTACTTCTTTCTACTTCCTTAAAATTAAAATAAAATTAAAATATGATTAAATTTACTAACATTAGATATAAGCAAAAAATCTTGTTACTAACCTACTGTGCTATGTTTATGGACTTATTTGTCTGAAATAAATGATTTTTATTTTATTTTTTATTTATTACAGTATGAAAATCAGATAATAGTGTTGAAAGAAGAAACAAGAACTCTGGTTCAACAACACTTGGCTGAACAAAGCAACTTAAAAGCTAAGATTGCTTATGAGATACAGGAACGGGAGAAAGAGAGGGTAGATCATGCAGCAATGATGAAGTGAGTTGCTTCCTTTGTGTCTTGTGAGGCTATTAATCTTTCTTCTTTGTAGTAGTAACCTTATCTATTGCTTCCATGTATTTGAAATTGTCTTAATGTGGCCTTCATTTTAATACCCGTATTATTCAGCTGACCAGATAAAAATACATTGTGTGGGAAAAGTTAACCAAGTGATGGCAGCCATATTGGTTTTTTAAAGAAATTATAAAATAATCTGTTACCAGGGCTCATTTAAAGATTCTAATTAATTCAGGTTTTAAGAAATGACGGTGGAAGTAAGATCCTTACAGACAGACAAACATACATTAATCCTAAAGAAAATACCTCTTTTTTTAGTTGATTTAAATATATTTATTATTGTTTGTTTAAATTTCAGGGAATTGCACTTAAAATTGAACAGCGAAAGAAAAACTAAAGAGAAATTAGAAGATAAGGTGGTGAACTCATCTGAAGCTCAAGGTAACTGACATGTTTTAATATTATATCCTTAAAATTAACACAGTTTTATGTTTAAAAATTGATAACATACAATCAATGACTGCCTCGGTTGCGCCGTGGGATTGTGTCCGTCTGCTACGCAAGACGTCGTGTGTTCGATTCCCATACGGGACACCACTTTGTGTGATCCACAAATTGTTGTTCCGTGTCTGGGTGTACTTTGTGTCCGCGACTTTTATGTTTGTAAAGCCCCTGCGACACAGGGCTTGAACTCTACTGTGGGAGTCGTCTTTTTATAAAAAAAAATGTTGAAGTTTTTGTTATTCACTTTTGTGTATTGGTTTCTAATTTATCTAAGTAACAATAGCATAAGCAAAGAAAAGGAAGTAAACAGTCCACAACTGTTTATTTCCTTTTACGAAATATTTCGAGGTTAATTATTGAAGGGTTCGCCTGATACTTCACCATCAGCTCCGTTACAGGGTGTTATGCAGGGGAAGTATCAGGGTGTAATGCACTGTACGATTGCACGAACCATTTTAAAATCATCGACTCGAAACCCGTGAAATATTTATTATTGGGTACTTCCAACGGTCTCCATAACTATAATTAGTTCCTCTTCAGTAAATAATCTTTAATCTTTGAGTGACACAAAAATAATAATTACAGATTGACTTAAAAATATCTTCAGTTCTTTTCCATTGATTATAAATATAGCTTGGAATATACCTGTGACAGTTGGCCTTAAAATCTGACATAAACAAATTTCGTATCGTATTTTTTGGGCGAAAATTCTCGTTTTTTTTATTTTATTGCAGGAAGTGCATGGGTCGTAGTGCCGTTCCATAAGTTATCGTAACCACTGTGGTCGACTTTTCCATCATATCACAGGCATAAAGCTGTATTTTATCGATAAGAGTATTATACAGTACCTATAATATGAACTTTCAGCGTCTCAAGCGGAGTTAGAGAAACGAGTGCGCGACCTGAGTAGCTCACTGGAGGCGGCGCAGCGGCGACTGCAGCGGGCCGAAGCGCGCACGTCCGAGACACCCGCGCTGCTCGTGCGGCTACAGCAGAAGCTGGCGCTGCTCGAACAGTCGCACTCTGTTGCTATCAGAGAGGTAACACATGACACTTTATAATAATGCCGAAGCGCGCACGTCCGAGACACCCGCGCTGCTCGTGCGGCTACAGCAGAAGCTGGCGCTGCTCGAACAGTCGCACTCTGTTGCTATCAGAGAGGTAACACATGACACTTTATAATAATGCCGAAACGCGCACGTCCGAGACACCCGCGCTGCTCGTGCGGCTACAGCAGAAGCTGGCGCTGCTCGAACAGTCGCACTCTGTTGCTATCAGAGAGGTAACACATGACACTTTATAATAATGCCGAAGCGCGCACGTCCGAGACACCCGCGCTGCTCGTGCGGCTACAGCAGAAGCTGGCGCTGCTCGAACAGTCGCACTCTGTTGCTATCAGAGAGGTAAAACATGACACTTTATAATAATGCCGAAGCGCGCACGTCCGAGACACCCGCGCTGCTCGTGCGGCTACAGCAGAAGCTGGCGCTGCTCGAACAGTCGCACTCTGTTGCTATCAGAGAGGTAACACATGACACTTTATAATAATGCCGAAGCGCGCACGTCCGAGACACCCGCGCTGCTCGTGCGGCTACAGCAGAAGCTGGCGCTGCTCGAACAGTCGCACTCTGTTGCTATCAGAGAGGTAACACATGACACTTTATAATAATGCCGAAGCGCGCACGTCCGAGACACCCGCGCTGCTCGTGCGGCTACAGCAGAAGCTGGCGCTGCTCGAACAGTCGCACTCTGTTGCTATCAGAGAGGTAACACATGACACTTTATAATAATGCCGAAGCGCGCACGTCCGAGACACCCGCGCTGCTCGTGCGGCTACAGCAGAAGCTGGCGCTGCTCGAACAGTCGCACTCTGTTGCTATCAGAGAGGTAACACATGACACTTTATAATAATGCCGAAGCGCGCACGTCCGAGACACCCGCGCTGCTCGTGCGGCTACAGCAGAAGCTGGCGCTGCTCGAACAGTCGCACTCTGTTGCTATCAGAGAGGTAAAACATGACACTTTATAATAATGCCGAAGCGCGCACGTCCGAGACACCCGCGCTGCTCGTGCGGCTACAGCAGAAGCTGGCGCTGCTCGAACAGTCGCACTCTGTTGCTATCAGAGAGGTAAAACATGACACTTTATAATAATGCCGAAGCGCGCACGTCCGAGACACCCGCGCTGCTCGTGCGGCTACAGCAGAAGCTGGCGCTGCTCGAACAGTCGCACTCTGTTGCTATCAGAGAGGTAACACATGACACTTTATAATAATGCCGAAGCGCGCACGTCCGAGACACCCGCGCTGCTCGTGCGGCTACAGCAGAAGCTGGCGCTGCTCGAACAGTCGCACTCTGTTGCTATCAGAGAGGTAAAACATGACACTTTATAATAATGCCGAAGCGCGCACGTCCGAGACACCCGCGCTGCTCGTGCGGCTACAGCAGAAGCTGGCGCTGCTCGAACAGTCGCACTCTGTTGCTATCAGAGAGGTAACACATGACACTTTATAATAATGCCGAAGCGCGCACGTCCGAGACACCCGCGCTGCTCGTGCGGCTACAGCAGAAGCTGGCGCTGCTCGAACAGTCGCACTCTGTTGCTATCAGAGAGGTAAAACATGACACTTTATAATAATGCCGAAGCGCGCACGTCCGAGACACCCGCGCTGCTCGTGCGGCTACAGCAGAAGCTGGCGCTGCTCGAACAGTCGCACTCTGTTGCTATCAGAGAGGTAACACATGACACTTTATAATAATGCCGAAGCGCGCACGTCCGAGACACCCGCGCTGCTCGTGCGGCTACAGCAGAAGCTGGCGCTGCTCGAACAGTCGCACTCTGTTGCTATCAGAGAGGTAACACATGACACTTTATAATAATGCCGAAGCGCGCACGTCCGAGACACCCGCGCTGCTCGTGCGGCTACAGCAGAAGCTGGCGCTGCTCGAACAGTCGCACTCTGTTGCTATCAGAGAGGTAACACATGACACTTTATAATAATGCCGAAGCGCGCACGTCCGAGACACCCGCGCTGCTCGTGCGGCTACAGCAGAAGCTGGCGCTGCTCGAACAGTCGCACTCTGTTGCTATCAGAGAGGTAACACATGACACTTTATAATAATGCCGAAGCGCGCACGTCCGAGACACCCGCGCTGCTCGTGCGGCTACAGCAGAAGCTGGCGCTGCTCGAACAGTCGCACTCTGTTGCTATCAGAGAGGTAAAACATGACACTTTATAATAATGCCGAAGCGCGCACGTCCGAGACACCCGCGCTGCTCGTGCGGCTACAGCAGAAGCTGGCGCTGCTCGAACAGTCGCACTCTGTTGCTATCAGAGAGGTAAAACATGACACTTTATAATAATGCCGAAGCGCGCACGTCCGAGACACCCGCGCTGCTCGTGCGGCTACAGCAGAAGCTGGCGCTGCTCGAACAGTCGCACTCTGTTGCTATCAGAGAGGTAACACATGACACTTTATAATAATGCCGAAGCGCGCACGTCCGAGACACCCGCGCTGCTCGTGCGGCTACAGCAGAAGCTGGCGCTGCTCGAACAGTCGCACTCTGTTGCTATCAGAGAGGTAACACATGACACTTTATAATAATGCCGAAGCGCGCACGTCCAAGACACCCGCGCTGCTCGTGCGGCTACAGCAGAAGCTGGCGCTGCTCGAACAGTCGCACTCTGTTGCCATCAGAGAGGTAACACATGACACTTTATAATAATGCCGAAGCGCGCACGTCCGAGACACCCGCGCTGCTCGTGCGGCTACAGCAGAAGCTGGCGCTGCTCGAACAGTCGCACTCTGTTGCTATCAGAGAGGTAACACATGACACTTTATAATAATGCCGAAGCGCGCACGTCCGAGACACCCGCGCTGCTCGTGCGGCTACAGCAGAAGCTGGCGCTGCTCGAACAGTCGCACTCTGTTGCTATCAGAGAGGTAACACATGACACTTTATAATAATGCCGAAGCGCGCACGTCCGAGACACCCGCGCTGCTCGTGCGGCTACAGCAGAAGCTGGCGCTGCTCGAACAGTCGCACTCTGTTGCTATCAGAGAGGTAACACATGACACTTTATAATAATGCCGAAGCGCGCACGTCCGAGACACCCGCGCTGCTCGTGCGGCTACAGCAGAAGCTGGCGCTGCTCGAACAGTCGCACTCTGTTGCTATCAGAGAGGTAACACATGACACTTTATAATAATGCCGAAGCGCGCACGTCCGGGACACCCGCGCTGCTCGTGCGGCTACAGCAGAAGCTGGCGCTGCTCGAACAGTCGCACTCTGTTGCTATCAGAGAGGTAAAACATGACACTTTATAATAATGCCGAAGCGCGCACGTCCGAGACACCCGCGCTGCTCGTGCGGCTACAGCAGAAGCTGGCGCTGCTCGAACAGTCGCACTCTGTTGCTATCAGAGAGGTAAAACATGACACTTTATAATAATGCCGAAGCGCGCACGTCCGAGACACCCGCGCTGCTCGTGCGGCTACAGCAGAAGCTGGCGCTGCTCGAACAGTCGCACTCTGTTGCTATCAGAGAGGTAACACATGACACTTTATAATAATGCCGAAGCGCGCACGTCCGAGACACCCGCGCTGCTCGTGCGGCTACAGCAGAAGCTGGCGCTGCTCGAACAGTCGCACTCTGTTGCTATCAGAGAGGTAACACATGACACTTTATAATAATGCCGAAGCGCGCACGTCCAAGACACCCGCGCTGCTCGTGCGGCTACAGCAGAAGCTGGCGCTGCTCGAACAGTCGCACTCTGTTGCCATCAGAGAGGTAACACATGACACTTTATAATAATGCCGAAGCGCGCACGTCCGAGACACCCGCGCTGCTCGTGCGGCTACAGCAGAAGCTGGCGCTGCTCGAACAGTCGCACTCTGTTGCTATCAGAGAGGTAACACATGACACTTTATAATAATGCCGAAGCGCGCACGTCCGAGACACCCGCGCTGCTCGTGCCGCGCTGCTCGTGCGGCTACAGCAGAAGCTGGCGCTGCTCGAACAGTCGCACTCTGTTGCTATCAGAGAGGTAACACATGACACTTTATAATAATGCCGAAGCGCGCACCTCCGAGACACCCGCGCTGCTCGTGCGGCTACAGCAGAAGCTGGCGCTGCTAGAACAGTCGCACTCTGTTGCCATCAGAGAGGTAACACATGACACTTTATAATAATGCCGAAGCGCGCACGTCCAAGACACCCGCGCTGCTCGTGCGGCTACAGCAGAAGCTGGCGCTGCTCGAACAGTCGCACTCTGTTGCCATCAGAGAGGTAACACATGACACTTTATAATAATGCCGAAGCGCGCACGTCCGAGACACCCGCGCTGCTCGTGCGGCTACAGCAGAAGCTGGCGCTGCTCGAACAGTCGCACTCTGTTGCTATCAGAGAGGTAACACATGACACTTTATAATAATGCCGAAGCGCGCACGTCCGAGACACCCGCGCTGCTCGTGCGGCTACAGCAGAAGCTGGCGCTGCTCGAACAGTCGCACTCTGTTGCCATCAGAGAGGTAACACATGACACTTTATAATAATGCCGAAGCGCGCACGTCCAAGACACCCGCGCTGCTCGTGCGGCTACAGCAGAAGCTGGCGCTGCTCGAACAGTCGCACTCTGTTGCCATCAGAGAGGTAACACATGACACTTTATAATAATGCCGAAGCGCGCACGTCCGAGACACCCGCGCTGCTCGTGCGGCTACAGCAGAAGCTGGCGCTGCTAGAACAGTCGCACTCTGTTGCCATCAGAGAGGTAACACATGACACTTTATAATAATGCCGAAGCGCGCACGTCCAAGACACCCGCGCTGCTCGTGCGGCTACAGCAGAAGCTGGCGCTGCTCGAACAGTCGCACTCTGTTGCCATCAGAGAGGTAACACATGACACTTTATAATAATGCCGAAGCGCGCACGTCCGAGACACCCGCGCTGCTCGTGCGGCTACAGCAGAAGCTGGCGCTGCTCGAACAGTCGCACTCTGTTGCTATCAGAGAGGTAAAACATGACACTTTATAATAATGCCGAAGCGCGCACGTCCGAGACACCCGCGCTGCTCGTGCCGCGCTGCTCGTGCGGCTACAGCAGAAGCTGGCGCTGCTCGAACAGTCGCACTCTGTTGCTATCAGAGAGGTAACACATGACACTTTATAATAATGCCGAAGCGCGCACGTCCGAGACACCCGCGCTGCTCGTGCGGCTACAGCAGAAGCTGGCGCTGCTAGAACAGTCGCACTCTGTTGCCATCAGAGAGGTAACACATGACACTTTATAATAATGCCGAAGCGCGCACGTCCAAGACACCCGCGCTGCTCGTGCGGCTACAGCAGAAGCTGGCGCTGCTCGAACAGTCGCACTCTGTTGCCATCAGAGAGGTAACACATGACACTTTATAATAATGCCGAAGCGCGCACGTCCGAGACACCCGCGCTGCTCGTGCGGCTACAGCAGAAGCTGGCGCTGCTCGAACAGTCGCACTCTGTTGCTATCAGAGAGGTAACACATGACACTTTATAAAAATGCCGAAGCGCGCACGTCCGAGACACCCGCGCTGCTCGTGCGGCTACAGCAGAAGCTGGCGCTGCTCGAACAGTCGCACTCTGTTGCCATCAGAGAGGTAACACATGACACTTTATAATAATGCCGAAGCGCGCACGTCCAAGACACCCGCGCTGCTCGTGCGGCTACAGCAGAAGCTGGCGCTGCTCGAACAGTCGCACTCTGTTGCCATCAGAGAGGTAACACATGACACTTTATAATAATGCCGAAGCGCGCACGTCCGAGACACCCGCGCTGCTCGTGCGGCTACAGCAGAAGCTGGCGCTGCTCGAACAGTCGCACTCTGTTGCCATCAGAGAGGTAACACATTACACTTTATAATAATGCCGAAGCGCGCACGTCCGAGACACCCGCGCTGCTCGTGCGGCTACAGCAGAAGCTGGCGCTGCTCGAACAGTCGCACTCTGTTGCCATCAGAGAGGTAACACATTACACTTTATAATAATGCCGAAGCGCGCACGTCCGAGACACCCGCGCTGCTCGTGCGGCTACAGCAGAAGCTGGCGCTGCTCGAACAGTCGCACTCTGTTGCCATCAGAAAGGTAACACATGACACTTTATAATAATGCCGAAGCGCGCACGTCCGAGACACCCGCGCTGCTCGTGCGGCTACAGCAGAAGCTGGCGCTGCTCGAACAGTCGCACTCTGTTGCTATCAGAGAGGTAACACATGACACTTTATAATAATGCCGAAGCGCGCACGTCCGAGACACCCGCGCTGCTCGTGCGGCTACAGCAGAAGCTGGCGCTGCTCGAACAGTCGCACTCTGTTGCCATCAGAGAGGTAACACATGACACTTTATAATAATGCCGAAGCGCGCACGTCCGAGACACCCGCGCTGCTCGTGCGGCTACAGCAGAAGCTGGCGCTGCTCGAACAGTCGCACTCTGTTGCCATCAGAGAGGTAACACATGACACTTTATAATAATGCCGGAGCGCGCACGTCCGAGACACTAGCGCTGCTCGTGCGCCTACAGCAGAAGCTGGCGCTGCTCGAACAGTCGCACTCTGTTGCCATCAGAGAGGTAACACATGACACTTTATAATAATGCCGAAGCGCGCACGTCCGAAACACTAGCGCTGCTCGTGCGGCTACAGCAGAAGCTGGCGCTGCTCGAACAGTCGCACTCTGTTGCCATCAGAGAGGTAACACATGACACTTTATAATAATGCCGAAGCGCGAACGTCCGAGACACTAGCGCTGCTCGTGCGGCTACAGCAGAAGCTGGCGCTGCTCGAACAGTCGCACTCTGTTGCCATCAGAGAGGTAACACATGACACTTTATAATAATGCCGAAGCGCGCACGTCCGAGACACTAGCGCTGCTCGTGCGGCTACAGCAGAAGCTGGCGCTGCTCGAACAGTCGCACTCTGTTGCCATCAGAGAGGTAACACATGACACTTTATAATAATGCCGAAGCGCGCACGTCCGAGACACTAGCGCTGCTCGTGCGGCTACAGCAGAAGCTGGCGCTGCTCGAACAGTCGCACTCTGTTGCCATCAGAGAGGTAACACATGACACTTTATAATAATGCCGAAGCGCGCACGTCCGAGACACCCGCGCTGCTCGTGCGGCTACAGCAGAAGCTGGCGCTGCTCGAACAGTCGCACTCTGTTGCCATCAGAGAGGTAACACATGACCAGAGATCGGATAATCGGATGCATATTTACCTAAAGTTGACCGGCGGCTTAGTATGGAAAGCACTTCTTTATCGTAAAGATTTCGGGATTTCGGAATTGATGCATTTAATGTTCGGAATATAGAATTAAATGTATTTTCATTACGTTTGTAGTGTTTTCTATTACAATTTATTATTTGTATGTACATTACTTGTATGGAAAAAAACCCAATGTTTCGGGATGAATACCGTTAGCGTTTTGGTTATAAATATAATTGAATGCACACTCAAATAAAGGTTTTTAAATGAGGAGCCGTAATTATTTGCGTTGAGAACAATATTTGAATAACATTGTAAAGCTTGTTGTGCACTTAGCTGCACATTTACTAACGTTAAGATTTTAACTATTATGGAATATATCGAAAAATAAATGGAGATCAATTTCAGTTTTGAATTTACAATTCTCGTTATGTTCAAAAAAGCGTTATAAATGTGAATGTGCGAGTGAGACGGATAGGTAACTGTGGCTGCTTGTGCGAGTGAGACGGCATTCTCAAAACCGGTTTGTGTGCAGGTAGGTGCAAGAAACCCCGGTAATGCATGTCTTTTGTTATCTTAGCTATCCATTAGTTACTTGAAAATATTCGTCGCTTTGCTTGCCATGCGTACGGGTGTGTTTTGTGTTCCTTTGCAATTTTCTAACGATTTGGCTATTCAACAACGGATTCTGATTTGCATCGTGATTTGGTTTTGGATTTTGGTTTTTCTTGAAACGACGTCTTGTGCTACGGATCTCGGAACTCTGCGTTGCGTCTTGTATTTACAAGGTAAGGATTATTGTATTTTACAAAAAAATGTATTAATTCATTGTATGCACCTATTGCGCTTACACATTGTATTCTGCAACTTGTTCTAAAACAGTCCATACGAGTATTTGCAATACAATACAGAGTGTTAAAATAATTAACGAATAGTCTTCTTTTCAGCCATAATGGCGGAATCAACTCAAAAAGAAGACATAGCTCAATCATGGATAAGAAATTACCCAGAGATGTTTTACGATCCGGCAACTAGCAGTATAACTTGCACAAAATGTGAGACACGTTTAAGTGCAAAGAAAACTATTTTGAACCGACATCTGAAGTCACAAAAACATCGTGGTGTTCAAGCAGCAGCGCCAAGGGATTTTTATTTTGATCTGGTTCATTTTCTAATTATGTGCAACATACCATGGTCAAAAGTTGACAACCCTAATTTTCGCAATTTTTTCGAAAAATACATTTGTAAATGTAACAACAAAGACAGAACCATTCCAAGTGAGTCTTTGCTGAGAAAGAAGTACTTGAGTGAAATTTACGACAATAAAATGAAACTTATCCAAAGTAAAATACAAAACAAAAAGATTTGGATATCGTTAGACGAAACCACTGACAGTCTGGGTCGATTTGTTGTAAACTTTTTAGTAAAACCTCTAAGTGAAAATGTTTCAGAACCAATATACTTGCTAACCTGTCAAGCTTTAGATGTGGTTAATAGTCGCTCAGTAGCAGAGTTTGTGATTCAATGTTTAAAAAACTTATGGGGATGTCAATTCGAAAATAAAGTACAAGATGTTTTAATATTATGTACCGATAGCGTAGCATATATGTTACTAGCTGGCAAATATTAAAAAACACGTTTCCCAATTTAAAACATTTCACTTGTTTAGCTCACGCCTTGCATAGGTTAACAGAAACATTACGTTTAAACTATAGTGATGTAGACATTTTAATTAATAATGTGAAGAAAATATTTTTAAAATCCCCTAACAGGATTCGAATTTTTAAGGAGTTACATCCAAATTTATCCTTGCCTCCAGAACCAGTTATTACTAGGTGGGGAACATGGTTGGAGGCAGCCTTTTACTATGCCAAACATTTAGACAAAATTTCAAGTGTTGTCGCTCTTTTGGATAGCAATGAAGCAATATCTATTAGAAATGTCAAGGCAGTGCTAGCTAAACCAAATTTAAAGATTGATTTAGACTATTTAAGCGAAAATTTCGAAATTTTAAATACTTCAATTGTTAAGCTGGAAAAACGCGACCTATCTATAAGTGAAGTGTTTGAAATATTTGATGATGTAAGATTTACTATTAATGAAACTTTAAATAATACGTTAATAAACAAAATGGAACAACTTATGGACAGAAACCCCGATTTTGATGTTTTAAGGGAAATAAGTGAAAAAATGAGTACAGACAATTGTGCTACGGGTGGGTGAGCGGTGTGCGCGGGACAGAGCCTGTCCCGCGCACACCGCTCACCCACCCGTTAACATCACCCCGCGCTCCCTTCTCACCGCGCAGGCGATATACGAGTTAAGCGGTCGGCCTATAGTATATATAAATTTGCGCCACTTACATCAGTAGATGTGGAAAGATCATTTTCTATATTTAAATGGATCTTAAATGTTAAAAGAAATAGACTGACTATTGAAAATTTGGAGAAAATTATTGTTATTTATTGCAATTCTTTAGATGTCAATGGAGTTAGCACTAAAGAACAGTCACAGGAATCTGACGAAAAACCATCATGTTCAACACAAACATCAGATTCCAGTGACCAAATCATAGAGATAGATAGTGATTAAGATTGTTATCAAAACACTATGTATATATTATTTTCTTCTTCTTTAACTTAAGAGTTCAACTCTTGTCGGTGGAGCAACTTTATTTAATAAAAAAAATAATGTATTTTGTCTTTTTTTAGCACATGCTACCCTTCCTCTTTCACCTTTCAAATACTTAATACATATTTGCATCGACGTTTAAAATTCAGTTTAAGTGCAGATGCTTGCGAATATCCATTATGAATTATGATGTTCGAAGCTTAGTAGCTAGTTATTTTATATAAAAAAAAAAAAAATATTTTATAAATTAATATTATAATTTGATAGGTAGGTAACCAACTAACTCGTAAATTCGTAATTTGTTTTATATCCGATTAGTTCAAAATCCCTGATTTTTTTCGAATCCCGACATTGAAATAGACAATTCCGAAAAAAGAAGCCGTCTCCATATTTTCTTAGCCAAAAAATAAGTTTAGGTAAATATGCATCCGATTATCCGATCTCTACACATGACACTTTATAATAATGCCGAAGCGCGCACGTCCGAGACACCCGCGCTGCTCGTGCGGCTACAGCAGAAGCTGGCGCTGCTCGAACAGTCGCACTCTGTTGCCATCAGAGAGGTAACACATGACACTTTATAATAATGCCGAAGCGCGCACGTCCGAGACACTAGCGCTGCTCGTGCGGCTACAGCAGAAGCTGGCGCTGCTCGTGCGGCTACAGCAGAAGCTGGCGCTGCTCGAACAGTCGCACTCTGTTGCCATCAGAGAGGTAACACATGACACTTTATAATAATGCCGAAGCGCGCACGTCCGAGACACTAGCGCTGCTCGTGCGGCTACAGCAGAAGCTGGCGCTGCTCGAACAGTCGCACTCTGTTGCCATCAGAGAGGTAAAACATGACACTTTATAATAATGCCGAAGCGCGCACGTCCGAGACACCCGCGCTGCTCGTGCGGCTACAGCAGAAGCTGGCGCTGCTCGAACAGTCGCACTCTGTTGCCATCAGAAAGGTAACACATGACACTTTATAATAATGCCGAAGCGCGCACGTCCGAGACACTAGCGCTGCTCGTGCGGCTACAGCAGAAGCTGGCGCTGCTCGAACAGTCGCACTCTGTTGCCATCAGAGAGGTAACACATGACACTTTATAATAATGCCGAAGCGCGAACGTCCGAGACACTAGCGCTGCTCGTGCGGCTACAGCAGAAGCTAGCGCTGCTCGAACAGTCGCACTCTGTTGCCATCAGAGAGGTAACACATGACACTTTATAATAATGCCGAAGCGCGCACGTCCGAGACACTAGCGCTGCTCGTGCGGCTACAGCAGAAGCTGGCGCTGCTCGAACAGTCGCACTCTGTTGCCATCAGAGAGGTAACACATGACACTTTATAATAATGCCGAAGCGCGCACGTCCGAGACACCCGCGCTGCTCGTGCGGCTACAGCAGAAGCTGGCGCTGCTCGAACAGTCGCACTCTGTTGCCATCAGAGAGGTAACACATGACACTTTATAATAATGCCGAAGCGCGCACGTCCGAGACACCCGCGCTGCTCGTGCGGCTACAGCAGAAGCTGGCGCTGCTCGAACAGTCGCCCTCTGTTGCCATCAGAGAGGTAACACATGACACTTTATAATAATGCCGAAGCGCGCACGTCCGAGACACCCGCGCTGCTCGTGCGGCTACAGCAGAAGCTGGCGCTGCTCGAACAGTCGCACTCTGTTGCCATCAGAGAGGTAACACATTACACTTTATAATAATGCCGAAGCGCGCACGTCCGAGACACCCGCGCTGCTCGTGCGGCTACAGCAGAAACTGGCGCTGCTCGAACAGTCGCACTCTGTTGCCATCAGAGAGGTAACACATTACACTTTATAATAATGCCGAAGCGCGCACGTCCGAGACACCCGCGCTGCTCGTGCGGCTACAGCAGAAGCTGGCGCTGCTCGAATAGTCGCACTCTGTTGCTATTAGAGAGATAAACACATGACTTCATTAAGGTGTAATAGAGGTTACTTTCAATTCAAAAATAAGGGTTTCCTGCTATAAAAATAAATAAAAAAACATAATTTAACTTCCATATCGACAAAATCTCAGGCCGTACTTACAACTCACTAAATTTGTCCATTAACAGGAGCAAATAAAAGTGAAACGTGCGGAAGAATCAGCAAGAAAAATATGTGCACGACAAGAAGAAAGGGTCGCTATGCTGGAAGGGAAGATAGCGGAGTTGTCGGAGACTGTAGGACAGTACGATCTGAGGCGACGGCATGACCAGCAGTTGATACAGCAGCTGAAGGATTCCTTGAATGGGCGCCTCATGGATAAGATCAACGCTCATAGTGACTTTGGTATGTATTACTATTTTTTATTCATTACTAGATTTCGCCCGCGGCCTGCGGCTCATAAAAACCACGGATAAGGCACCCGGGACTTAAATTATATCCATATCAAATTTCATAGATATCAGCTTAGCAAATTAAGCCTAGAAACGTCAGCACGACAAATAGAGTTACCTACTTTCAAATTTATAAGTTTGATGGTAGATATTATAAGTGCAAATCTGAAAGTACTCTGCTGAGAATCTGTTTTATTAAAATGTACATCTTATCACATTCTAGAAGAAACAGCAGATACGACACAGAAGAGTGAAACAGACAACGACAAGTTAGCTGACAGCGAATATCTACAGACTTTAATAGATAAAATACATATACTGAAAAAAGAACTTATAGCTGAAAATGAAAAACTTGGCAGCCCCATAGACATTACTACAGTCTTTAAAGTTGAAGGCTATGAAAACATACATTTGAAGTGCAGAGAAGAATATGATATTTTAAAAATAGAATTTGATGAGTACAAGAAGCAGAAGGCAAAAGAGAGTGGTAGTGAAGTAGAGACTGAAATAGAAGATCTAAAGAATGAGATAGCTATTTTGAAGGAGAAAGTGGACACATATAAAATGATGTTTGAGGAGGAGAAGCAAGACAAATTGGATACATTGAAACTTTCTGAAGAGGTATGTGACTTGACTTATTTTACCTTTAGATGGGGCAGAGGGCGTCCACAGTGCGCTTCGCTTTTCATTTTGCTCCAAGTCTGCCCGATGTAACTACTTCGTCTCTGCAATGAATGTCTGCCACCAGGTGTGCTACGCTGGTACGCTTTCCTTAGGCATTCCAGTCTAGGGCTTGCCTCGGTATGTGTTCAGGGTCCCTTCGTAGCGTGTGGCTGATCCAGTTCCACTTAAGGGGTATGTAGGGTATATAATAAGTAGCAATTATTAGACTGTAGTTTAGTAGTAGTTTGTAATAAGACTGGGGGTCTAGTAATAACATCATATTCTTGAAGCAATTATTAGGAATGGCTTAAGTGAAATAGATATTCTGTAATAAGACTGGGGGTCTAGTAATAACATCATATTCTTGATGTTATTACTAGACCCCCAGTCTTACTGTACTACAATGAGGGCTAACGTTTTTGTGCTCTAAGTCAAAGGTGAAGTTTAAAACTGCATAAATATCTGAAATGGGCGGTCCCGTTTTATTCGGAAAATGAGAACATAACTTTCCGAATCATAAAACAGACAGAGTTTAGTAAATATGCGCAAGTTGTACTTTTAAAGCACTGGCATTAATTGACCCGTAACTTGTATTTGCCAAAATTCAGCGGGCCAATTAACGTATTTAAAGCAGTGCAGTTATGTTTAAAGTAGCGGCATTCTAGCACGGTGCGCAAGCGTATTTGAGACCGATCTCAAAGTTACAAGAATACAAAAATTACCGTTTTAATCGAAACTTAACTGCAAATGCACTGCTTTAAATACGTGAATTGGCCTTCAGGTATTGCAAACTATTCACAACAATAGCCTTATTAGAAACAAACCCTACGCGGGTTTCCATCCATTAACTATAAAATTTGAAATTTCGGAGACCTGACTCTACACTAGCGCCTTAGAAACAAACCCGCGTAATCCATCCGTTAATGGATATAAAATTTGAAATTTCGGAGACCTGACTCTACACTAGCGCCTTAGAAACAAACCCGCGTAATCCATCCGTTAATGGATACAAAATTTGAAATTTCGGAGACCTGACTCTACACTAACGCCTTAGAAACAAACCCGCGTAATCCATCCTTTAATGGATATAAAATTTCGGAGACCTGACTCTACACTAGCGCCTTAGAAACAAACCCGCGTAATCCATCCTTTAATGGATATAAAATTTGAAATTTCGGAGACCTGACTCTACACTAGCGCCTCTAGCGGATTTACAAGCTATAGCCCCGGCGCAAGTTTCGTGAGATTCGTATTGTTATTGGTACCAGGGCGCAAGTTTCGTTTTCTGATACAACCTTTGAATCGAGCCATTCAAAGGCTCACGTATAGTGAAGAATGTAGTTTACTGTAATTTTACAGAAAATTAAGAACGAGCAAGACTATCACAATGAAATATCATCTGAATTGAAGATCCGCATCCAGAGTTTAGAGAAGCAAGTGCAGACGCAACGTGAGCGGTACGCTGCGCTACTGGAAGAGACCGACACGTACATTCGCGCCAGGAACGAACGAGCGCGGAAACTCAGCGCGGAGGACCAACACTTCAAAGATGGCATGCTTACGGTAATGAACTTGCAAAAACAGCGGGTCTCGATAATCTACCGTTAACTGTCTGTTAAAATGGTAGCTACTAGCTCTGGAAGCGAAATTTAGATTTGTGCATTTCGATTGATAGAAATCTCGAAAGGTTTTAATCCGATCAGAAGAAA
Organism: Herminia tarsipennalis; assembly: GCA_945859575.2. Classification (NCBI taxonomy): domain Eukaryota; kingdom Metazoa; phylum Arthropoda; class Insecta; order Lepidoptera; family Erebidae; genus Herminia; species Herminia tarsipennalis. Next base: position 20,296,670 of record OX243834.2, on the reverse strand, counting down.
AAAACATGTGTGACTTTAATCGCGTCTGGCGCCACTCATATTGCTTTTTGTATATTTAAATAAAATTTGAACGCTTATAACAATATTTTATTAAATATAAAAAAATATGATTAAAGGCCTATTCAAATCTGAGCGGTATTCGCTGCCGCTGTAGGTAGGGGTACATATCGTGCAGGTTTAGCTTAGGTATTTAGTATGAAGTTCCGTGGCTAGAGCGGAATGGTTGGTTGGTAGCAGGCGATAGCGAATACCGCTTAGGTTTGAATAGGCTTTTATTATTCGAAAAGTTCTAATAGATCATTTTTCGTCAAGATCTCCGTAGATAAACATTTGGTGTTATTTTAGGACGTGACAGCACCGCCGCATATGTTGCACTATGCGCACGAGTTAGCTAGGAAGGATCTCGACATATCGCAGCTCAGAAAAGAGAAACATATCATGGAGGGACAATTGAGGTATGTCTGTTATACGCATTTTATAAATAGGGGGGAGGATACAAATTAGTTTAGCACACTTATCTCCTCTGTTGTTTTAATTTTTTACATGACTGCCCCATGGTTTTAGGGTTGATGTATTTATAGTTTTGTTTGGTGGCTATTGATCTGCTAGCTAAAGGCACTTGTCTCACCGCCAGCCAGTAGCGAGCTACTATTAACTATTTTGTTTTCTCGTCGCATTCTCACCGTTGCGTTGGTGGGACAAGTTCCTTAGCGTAATTAATAGAACATGGAAACAATTTAATCAATTTCGGATTTATCAACCCTGACTGCTAAGCCGGAGGTCGTGGGTTCGATCCCCACCCAGGATAAAACTTTGTGTATGTCTGGTTACCATAGTACAAGCTCTGCTTAGTTTGGGATCAGATAACGTTGTCCCAAGATATTATAGATATTAGGCGACCGCCAATTCATACAAATTTCTAGATTTTAATTAATGAAACGAGAATGGGTTGACTTTAGGTCAATCCATTTTCGATAAACGACTTCGTTCGACTTAAATTTATTAAAAACAAAGATTAAATCGCAGAATTAATAAAATAGATCGTAAAATCTTGAAGTCAGCAACATCAATATAATTTTTCGTTCACTAAAATTATCTATGGATTCGCAGCTAATACTCGTATACCTTACTTGCACGAATATACTTGCAAGAAACGGCCGTTTCCTCGTGGTCATACTAGTTTGTCACACCAGTATGACCACGAGGATATAAATGTCCTCGTAGTCATACTAAAACCTAATCTATTAGAAAAATGGGTTTACTTCCTCCTGTATAAGTATACCTATACATTGGTATAGAAACTTTTCCGCGTATGACCGCATATTTCACTCATTAAGAATAAAACAGAATAGGTGTAGTGGCATACATAACACGCGCTAGTCGTCCGGCCGCGGCGAGAGCGCGCCCTGCACTGGCTGTCGGGCCGCGCCGCCGCCCGCCGCGCATACCACGAACGGCGCGCGCGCCGCATCCAAGCGAACGTCATTCCTGCACTGTGTTTCCTTGGAGACTAAACCGCAATCGCCGGCGCGCGTTTTTATATGAGCACTTCATTATATACCCGGCGCCCGATCTACGTCACGGCTGCCGGGATTCATATTATTGGTCAAATTAATTTGTATGCTCCTTATGCTACTATAACTTGTGTTCCAAAAATGTAAATATATTAAGAGCCCTAGTTCAATAAGATTATGATAAACTCATTCCTGTTTTATTTATCGCCTCGTAAACAACTCCAAAGTGGTGACCCCGACGTGATCATGACGATGGAAGACGAGACTCAAGAACGTGCAATCACGCTGTCGGAGCGAGATATCGAGACAATCTCCATCAAATCAAGAATACCACAGTTCTGGCGCGATAAACCTAGACTTTGGTTTGCACAGTTCGAAACAATCATGGCGAACCAGAAGCTCGGCGACGAAAAGATGTTCGGACTAGCAGTCGCTCAACTAGAGAAGATGGACATCGAACAAATCGGCGATATCATAATGTCGGCAGCAAACACGGGAAGATACGAGGCGCTGAAACGAAGGCTGTTATCCGTCTACGAGGACGTCAACTACAGAAGCTGCTAAACGACGTGGAACTAGGCGATCAGCGACCCTCCCAACTCTTGAGGCGAATGCGTGATTTGGCCCGCGATAAAATACCCGAAGACACGTTGCGCATGCTGTGGATCAGCCATTTACCCTCTGCAACACGAGCGGTATTGGCAGTTAGCGACGAGTCAAAACTGGACTCTCTGGCAGCGATGGCAGACAAGATGGCCGAACAGACAAAAGAAGCGCATTCGATATGTTCGTGTGGTCACGGCAAGGAAACAACACCCAAACCGTCAACATCAGCAACAGAAGAAAGAATCCTCTACATGATCGAGTCGCTGACTAAAGAAATCGCCGAGCTAAAAATGGAAAGTTCGAGAAACAACTACCGCCGTCCACCCAGATACCGTCATCAACAACGATCGCGTTCACGCTCGAGGTCGGCAAATCGTACATCATCGGTGTGCTACTTTCATCGAAAATTCGGGAATGAAGCCTACAGATGTCGCAGCCCATGCAATTTCGAGAAAAAAACTAATAAAAAACGGGAAAACTAGAGAAGACTTTAGCTACGACGGGAGCCGAAGTCAACGAAATATTGAAACACCGTCGTTTATTTATAAAAGAAAATTCTACCGGACTTCGTTTTCTCATCGATACTGGTGCCAACGTCTCGGTCCTACCGATAAGAAGAGCAGAAAAACGCAAGATGAAGCATATGAGCAACCTATATGCCGCAAATGGAACGTCAATACCCTCTTACGGCGAACGAACCATGGTCTTGAACATTGGTTTACGGCGACCCTACATCTGCAATTTCGTAATTGCCGAAGTAACCCGACCGATACTAGGCGCAGACTTTCTTCATAAACATCAACTCACAGTCGACATACATGGACGGCGCCTCATCGATAAGCAAACCGGTCTATCCGTCGTAGGGTACGTAACACCTACATCGGAACACAGCATCAGCACTGTCAACAATGAACAACCGTACCACGACTTACTGGCGCAGTATCCTGATATCACTCGACCAACGCTGAAGCTCTGTCACAGTGAGGTGGAACATCATATAGAAACGACGGGACCACCGTTATACGCTAAAGCTAGACCGTTGTCACCTCACAAGTATAAAGCAGCGAAGGAGGAATTTGAGGCAATGATGGAGCAAGGAATCTGCAGACCGTCGAAGAGTCCGTGGGCAAGTCCAATACACCTAGTTTTGAAGAAAGACGGGAAATACAGAGTGTGTGGGGACTACCGTCGATTGAATAATATTACAGTCCCAGATCGGTACCCCATACCCAGACTTCACGAATTTACCTACAACTTACTAGACAAGAAGATCTTCACAAAAATCGATTTAAGAACATCTTACTACCAAGTCAGAAACAGAGAGGAAGATATTGCGAAGACAGCAGTGATAACGCCGTTCGGTCTGTTCGAGTTCACAAGAATGTGCTTTGGCTTACGTAACGCCGGGCAGACATTCCAACGCCACATCGATAATATACTGCGAGGACTGCCGGTATTCCCTTTTGTCGATGACATTCTTCTGGCATCTTCTACAGAAGAATCACACAGAAGAGACCTAGAAGAGGTATTTAAGAGGCTTAGCGACAATGGCTTACAGATAAATGTTGCTAAGTGTATATTTGGTCAGCCTATACTCGAATTCCTAGGCTATACAATAACCGCCGAAGGAATCAAGCCGACCAAAGAGAAGATCAAAGCAATTACAGAATACCCTCGACCGCAGACAATTCAACAACTTCGTCGTTTTCTCGGTATGATGAATTTTTATCGAGAAAATATTCCTCACGCCGCAGAACATCAAAAAGATTTGAACGCCTACCTACAACATTCAAAGAAGAATGATAAGACACCCATCCAATGGAGTAAGAAAGCGATAGAATCGTTCGAAAAATGCAAGGAAGATATATCAAGCGCTGTGCAGCTATCCCATCCATCCTTGAGTCTACCCTTCGCCCTATTGACCGACGCATCCGACACCTGCGCGGGAGCTGTACTGCAACAAAACATTGATGGACAATGGAAACCGCTTGGATTCTTTTCTAAGAAATTCAACGATGCACAGAGGAAGTACAGCACCTACGATCGGGAGCTGCTATCCATTTATATGGCTGTTCGTCACTTTCGCCGGATGATTGAAGGCAGTGACGTCACCGTTTTTACGGATCACAAACCTCTAGTCCACGCACTGAACACAATTAGCAAGAACGAAACACCGCGACGCACTCGATATCAAGAATACATCGGTCAGTTCGTCAATAACATAAAACATATAGCTGGAAAAGATAACATCGTCGCCGACGCACCCTCGAGAGTTGAAATAATAACCTGCCCGACGCCGATCGACTACGACGAGCTAGCCATAGCCCAAGGTCATGATGCGGAACTCAAACAGTTAACGGAGACAGACCGATATACCTTGAAACAAATATCACTACCCGGAACAACTACGAAAATCGCTTGCGAAATGTCTACAGGATCTGCTCGTCCGTTCTTACCGCCGGAGTTCAGACAACAAGCCTTCCAAGCGATTCACAACCTTAATCACCCGGGCGTAAGGGCGACGAAGCGATTAGTAACAACACGATATTTCTGGCCAACTATGAAGAGTGATGTCATCGAATGGGCGAGAGGGTGTGTGCAATGTCAACGTGTTAAAGTACACAGACACACTAAAGCACCCATAGCGAGTTTTACACCTGTGGAGCGGCTGGAACATCTGCACATCGATATAGTCGGGCCCCTACCAGTATCAAACAACTGCCGATACTTACTTACGATGATAGACAGAGCAACAAAATGGCCGGAAGCACATCCCATCGAAGAAATAACCGCAGAGAAGGTCGCCAGTGTACTATACGACGTGTGGTTTTCGAGATTCGGGCTGCCAGTGACTATAACGACAGACAGAGGCCCGCAGTTTGAATCTGAGCTGTTCAATAAACTGATGCACCGCATGGGAATACAGCGTACGCGAACCACTGCTTACCACCCGCAGTCTAACGGCATAGTTGAACGCTGGCACCGCACGCTAAAAACATCACTCGCCGCGCGACTGAATTCTACAAGTTGGACGCACGAGTTACCTACAGTACTACTCGGCCTGCGCGCAGCTTATAAAGAAGACATTGGCGCTAGTACAGCCGAACTATTGTATGGCAAAACACTCCGTCTTCCTGGGGAATTCTACGGCGAACCTGCATCGACATACACTACAACATCTCAGTTTATGAATCATCTCAATGAAGCGATGAGAAAGGCACAGGTGCAAAGAGAATGCAACAAACAGCGAGGCGCATTCATTCACAAAGATCTATACAAATGCACACATGTGTTTATACGAAATGATTCAGCGAGCAAGCCATTGACGCCCACTTATAACGGTCCTTATCGCGTCATCGATCGCAGCGATAAATATTTCAAGGTGCAGTTAGAAAAGCGAAGCTCAAATATTTCAATAGACAGATTGAAACCAGCGTACCATTTGAATACAGAACAAGAGAAGCAAGATGTACCTACGTATAGCCATGTTACCAGATCTGGAAGAATATCCAAACCACCTGTACGCTTCGCTGGCGAGGGAGTAATGTAGTGGCATACATAACACGCGCTAGTCGTCCGGCCGCGGCGAGAGCGCGCCCTGCACTGGCTGTCGGGCCGCGCCGCCGCCCGCCGCGCATACCACGAACGGCGCGCGCGCCGCATCCAAGCGAACGTCATTCCTGCACTGTGTTTCCTTGGAGACTAAACCGCAATCGCCGGCGCGCGTTTTTATATGAGCACTTCATTATATACCCGGCGCCCGATCTACGTCACGGCTGCCGGGATTCATATTATTGGTCAAATTAATTTGTATGCTCCTTATGCTACTATAACTTGTGTTCCAAAAATGTAAATATATTAAGAGCCCTAGTTCAATAAGATTATGATAAACTCATTCCTGTTTTATTTATCGCCTCGTAAACAACTCCAAATAGGCAATAGAGCAAATAATTAAACTGTCAGTATAATTAAACTGTCACCATCGAAATTGTGTTGTTCTACAATGGAAGAATTTGTATTTTTAAAAAGAAAACGGGGACAAGTATTGTTATATAACGGCCGCCAACATTACAAACAGCGTTCTTATAAAAATGGAAGTTCGATTTGGAACTGTAGTCAAGTGAGGAAAGATAAGTGCCGGGGTTCAGTTACTATTAAAGTAAGTCTATCTACACTAATATTATAAAGAGGAAAGATTTGTTTGTTTGTTTGCATTGAATAGGCCCCGAAAGTACTTGACCTATATCAAAATTTTTTTCGCCATATTCACTGAATAACATAGGCTTATATTTTCAAAAAAAAAATAACCATAAGGGCCCAGGGTCAGCCAGGAGCCCGGGATTTGAAGACCTGAGACGGTGTGCCGGTTCATGGTCACCCAAAAAAGTGCACCTAGATTTTGAAATGGCTGTTTCTAATGCATTATTGCAAGTATTTCCTTAAGTACAAATAAAAAAATGTTATTATCACTTTACAAAATGTTTGTGGAAAAGGGCAAAAGATCTAAAATTTAATTCCAAAGTTGAAAAACGAATTGTGGGACTATGTACCGCGTTGCCTTTGTTGCCGGAAACACAAATAGAAGATGGAATAGCGTACATAAAAAGCAACTGTCCTCGGACTGAGAAATTAACAAAGTTCCTGAAATACATGAATACCACCTGGTTTAACACATGTTCTAAGAGACAATGGTCCGTATATGGTGAACGCCACAGAACTAATAATGTGGTGGAAAGTTGGCACTCCCAACTAAATAAAGAAATGAAAAAGCGAACTCCGGTATCAATACTGCGTTTGCTTAACGTTTTAAGTGAAAGAGAAAATGATATAAGGGAAGAAGCAAAAAAAAGACGCCAGGAATATATTGATCGTGATGATTTCATTACAAATTGTCAAATGGAACTCATACATGGAGAAATTTGTATAGGTTTTTTTCTAGAAAAATTACGATAAAAGTATTTTTATTCTTAGTTCTGATTTTACTTTCCTTATTTTTTCTACAGGGGGTGTCAAAATGATAGTATGACTACGAGGACATTTATATCCTCGTGGTCATACTGGTGTGACAAATTAGTATGACCACGAGGAAACAGCTAATATACTTGTACGAAAATAAATTAAATTTATTTATATATATACAGATTGTAATAATAATTTAAAAATAAATTGAAAGTAAAACTAAGGTACAGATTTGAATAATTGCACTAACAGAAGAGCGTCTGTTCATGGCACTTACGCCAATAACTTTTTCGGTAATAACTCAATGACGGTATATCCGATCATGTCCGAAATAATTTCAGTTTAAAGTATTTAAAGTGTTTAAAGTACTTGAAACAATTTTAACAACTTTCTGAGTGATTATTTAAAAAATTGCTCACTTTGTCAAAAAACTTCTCTAAAAACCTTAAAATGTTTTTAAAATACCTGTCGAATGATGTGCCATATATGTATATTGATATCTACTCAAAAAAAGCTTTTTTTCAGCTTCTGTTAAATGTATGAAGTTGACCCAAAAATATTTATTTTTATTATTTAGCTATAAAACTAAGTAGCGGCTACTACAAGACACCTTTTTGCCAAATTTAATCAATATTCATTGAGTAGTCTTCGAGTAAAATGCTATTGATATACGGACGGACAGACCGACAGACATGAAGAAACTATAAGAGTTCCGATTTAGCCATTTTGGCTACGGAACTCTAAAAAGGGACTATAAAAGGCACAACCAGTTTAGGCGTCGAATAATTCCTCCCCATCCATGTCAACCGGTATAGCGCCCAGAAGCTGCCCAGAATAGAATAGAATAGAAAATTTATTTGTCATAAAGTGTGGTAACATACAAGATAATTTTAATGAATTTCCAGAACCATAAACACTTTGTTATAATTTGACGTGACAAAAGTTGACTAGAAAGTGAATATTTATTTTTACTGATATCATATAATATTAATCAATGCCATATGGCAGATTATATATGATTAAAATTAGTTATAAGATTAAATATAAAAAAAAATCATGTCAATTAATACCTATGCATATAACACCATGGACCATTTACATAACCAGCATTTTTTTTAAAATAAAGTTGTTTTAGGTACTTTGTCCAAAACTAGTCTTGTACAATTTCTAGTATTTCTAGGAAATAGGTCTGAGGCTTTTTTAAATAAATCTGGATTATGTTTAACAAGATTACACAAATCCAGAATATACATGCAAGGAAGAGTCAGGATATCTAATTGTTTAAAAACTGGTTTGCAAGATTGATTACATTTTTTTTGCACCAAAAATACCTTGTTTATATCGATCAGAGGCTGGCAGCATTACCGCGTTGTATGGCAATGCTTATTCTCATTGCAAAGAAAGGGCCAGCCTTCTGATCAGAGGCCGCACATATACCAACACAAATCTTTTTGTGTTTCTATTGCTTATATTCATAATTTTTCTTAAGTTATAGGTTGGCCAGTAGTATAATAATAAAATAACACTGGGGCTATTAAATTAGAATATCTATTGTTACAGAGATTGTCAACGTGAAGCCACTATCGAAAAGGAACGATTCAAAGAAGTTGTTAGAACATTGAAAGAGGAAATCGACAGGTGAGTTACAGTTAGAATACTTTTTGTAGTCATGTCCATATGGCAATTCTTTAAATATTTTGTGATACACAAATGCAGGCATTATCGTAAGCAAGATTAAAATGATTAAATGCATCCACTTCGCGCTTATTGTACGCGTACTTGGTCTTCCTCGTCAGTTTCTATTCAATTCAATTATTTGATGTCTTCCTCGTAGGTCGACGATATAAGTCGCTTACAACTGTTCAGGTCATAATATCTCTAGACTTAAATTAACAAATGATAATATTTCACATTCTTAAAGTCCATCATATTGTTAAATTCGCCTCAACGAAGACATTTTTATTATAGAATAATAAAAAAAGGGAAATTAGCGTCTACTAACACTAAAACTTAAATTTGACATCCAACATTGAAATCTTATCGATAAACTGGATTGAATCCGCACAGTTCTAAATATATCATCAATAGTACACAGACATACACACAATATCATAAGTTGGAGCACCAGGACATAAAATTCCTCATCCTCCACCCAGGTGGAGAACTCATGTGGAGTTCGAGGAAATACCCTTTAAGTAAATCAAAGTGAGAGTAAATTAACTGATTAAATCAGGCGTTCATGGCGGAAATCCATCTTAAGTAGATTATTAGGGAAGGATCCCACCGCCCACCCTCGATCGAAACTTTCAATTCGTGTAAGCGGAATATTGAGAGTCAAGGGTCCGGAGGTGCCTACCGTCTTGGTGAGAGTACCTGTCAATAATTCTCTTCTTATGTGCGGTCTGTCAATATATTTCGATTGTTGTATTAAAGGCGTTCCTTACTACTTCAAACGTGCTGATTTTTTTTTTAAAGATTACTATTTATGATTATTGATTGATGATTCACAGATCGAGGGTGGGTAGTGGGATCCTTCCTAAAAATGTACTTGGGAGTAAGTTGCAAAAAGTTTTCATGTGTATTTCACGTCACTTGTACAGATTACGGCGCATCCAGTCTCGCGAGGGCGCCAATTTGGAGTATCTCAAGAACGTAGTGATGGCCTTCCTCATGTCGACGGACACCGCGGGCCGCCGACACATGCTGAACGCCATCGCAGCCGTCTTACACTTCACAGCGGAAGAGAAAAACATGGTCTCTTCAAATATCTATACTGTTATAAAATAGTAAAGTGTGTTTGTACATTAAAGATATTTGAAAAAAAAAACTAATCTAGATCGACTAATTAAGGCACTACCAACGGCGATGAGCGAGAAGCGAGTGCTTAGTACTGATAGTTTTGCTGCTGGGCTATAAGTGTATTTAAAATGACAGCCACATTTCGTTTGTACTGAAGGCAAGCTCCGACGATATTGGGGCTGTCAACTCTGATGTTGATGCAGAATAATATAAAATGTCGTGTTGTTGGCATGTGTATACAGTTTTGTCTAGCTACGAAAGAAACGAAAATTTTAACACGCTTTTGTTAGCTTGATATGTATGTTTCTATGTGATGGAATCTTTGAACGTTTTTTTCACCCACTTAAAACGTTGAAATGAATTTAAACTTAAGAACCGATGATAATGTAATAATTTAATAAATTTTGACGATCCTCATCAGGATCCTTAGGATCGTTTTTTAAAAACTGAAAACACGCTGTTGTAGCTGCTGTTGACTATTATTTTATACTTGTTTTCACAAAAGTATAAAATAATAGTTTTACAATAGCTCTCATCGCTGCGAGAGAGCGACAGTCGCCAGCAGTGGGAGCACTCAGCGATCAACTATTAAAATCTATAGGCACAGATTCATTGTTTAGACGGGATCTACATAAGTATGTACGTTTACGTTGCGATAAAATCGCTACTCGCTTTCTCGCCGTTGATCGGACAGGTGTTAAGGTGCAGGGTTTCTGAATTCAAAACTATGCTTCGTTTCTTTCGTGTCTGTCTGTCTGTTTGTTTGTTTGTTTGTTCTGGGTTATCGCAAAAGTTACTGGACAGATTTTATAAAATATTGGGAGCATTATCTCTTATCTCTGGATTAAATTGTAGACTATATAATATCACGCTACTTTCTTCAGGACCTGAGCAATAACGTAACTTTATGACATTTTGCAAATAACGCATATAAAGGGTCATTAATTGCAATTATAATGCCCGAAATGCTCTTCACGTTATTATTGAAACGAGCTCAACAAGACGTCTCAAAATCTAAGTAGAACGGGTGTTTCAACTATATCGGATGTCGGATGAGTGTGGGTTCGAACCTACGGATTACTTTTCCTTTTTTTATTTTTTGAATCCTTTTAAATATTTTTTTTTGCTATTTGGATACTAGTTTTATAGAGTAAATAATAAAATGCACCTAAATTAAAAAAATATGTTTTTATTAATTTATCTAATTATTTTGTTTATATTCATTTACCAGCAACCCGCCTAGCTTCACGTCGGTTTATGTTTTTTTTTTTTAATTCCAGTCAATATTATTTGTATTAGGAAATTAAACAGTGATGAGATAGGAAAACTTTTTTTTAAGAAAAATGAACAGACACCAACTGAAAATCGTGGGTCTTTTTCTAAGCGAGACGAAAGGATAAACCATAGACACAATTACTATAGATAAGCTCCTTGATTTGCTCACGCACTGACAATACGGATTAATTCCAAATGACGTGGCGTGATATACGTTCATTTGGACTAAACGACTGTCAGTTTGAAATTCCAAAATCGAACGACGTCCATTCAAATGGGTTACGTTTTTGTCATTCACGATAAGTTTCTGACAGACGTCCACGCCATTTAGATTGATGTATGCATCGTCGCCCTTTGCTTCTTGCTTATCGGTCACTTAAAAACCTAAAATATAATTATATGTGACTGCCTCTGTGGCGCGGTGGGAGTGTATCTGCTACACAAGAGGTCGTGGGTTCGATCCCCACCCAGGATAAAACTTTGTGTGATGAGCACGATGGTTTATTCTGTGTGTGGGTGTTATTTATCTATATTAAGTATGTATTTAGAAATATATAAGTATGTTTATCAGTTGTCTGGTTTTCATAGTACAAGCTCTGCTTAGATTGGGATCAGATAGCGTTGTGTGAGTTGTCCCAAGATATTATTATTATTATGTAATCAACATATCACAATGAAACATAGAAATTAAAATGACTATTAATAAATCACAGCCAATGGCCTATTTTTATATTGTTATGTGCAAAAACAGTCGTGATTGGTCAATAGGTTTTTGAAATAAGATGGGTACCCCATCTTACCTTCCCTTCCCCTACATGCTAAAAAAACTACGCGGCCACTCTTTTCAATTTGCCAATTTTTACAAAGTTTTTTAAAAACTGTATGTGGTAAGGTGCTGCCGCTCATATATTCTACACCATATTTAAAGTCTGATGTAAATTATACTACAATAATATAACATATAAGTATGTATATAATATACATTCGGTTCCATTGCCACTAGGCCAACGTGTGGATCTAGAAAATAGCATTGGCGCCAACGTTGGGACGAGCGTGATTCTAGATCCACACGTTGGATGTGTATATACAGTGGCGATGGGACCGACATTTACCTACCTATAGTAAAAAGTGTAGGTATTTAAAAAGGTACAACACATAAAAACCTAAGTACTTATAATGTAAGTGAAAAGATGATGTATGTATATCCTTGTATAAAGCTTGTGTTGTTATTAAAAAAAAGTTACATTCCTGTTACATATATATATATTTAATAAATTATATTATATAGTACCTACAATAATTTTATTTAAATTTACCTACTTCTTCTAAATATTGTATAATTTCACCATTACATTTATGTGGGTTTGTGGAGTTATAAAAATGTAGTGTCATCGTTTAATGTGTAAAAATACATAAAATTGGTACGGCGAAATTCGTAGAACCGAGTGATAAAAATGGGTAGGTATTAGACACTGACAGCATTGACTGCAAAATCAGACAATCTGTCCAAAAAAGTCTAACATCTTTGTTTTTTCTATACTTCTTCTATTCTGTCTAAAATTTGTCGCCATATTGTTATATTTTTAAATCATGCATTTTTTTCAAGCGAGACAAAGCTTGTCGGCGGACTAAAATTGTTTCAAATTGAAAATACTTTGAAAATGTTAGTTGTTATCATTTTGAAAGTATTTAATGGCAAAAAACGAATGGTCTTTTAATTGATGGCGAATTGACAATTGACAATGACCACCTACCTAAGTACCCCAAAAATAAAAAATAAAAAAATCAAGATAATGTGTATCCATGCAACTACAACATTCTAGTAGTAGAATGTTGTAATTCAAACGGGAGCTCCGTAAATGGCTAGTTACAAATTGTGTTTTTATACTTACAGTTACAAATTGTGTATATAGATTTTTCTTCGGGTAGGCGTAGAAAAAGTTAACACATTGTCTCAGTTTTCAAATTAAATTAAATTAAAATAACTCAGTTTATATTGACTCTTAAAGTTTTTTCGGACTTTTTAGAACACAATAATATAGTAGGTACTTACATTTGCATAGTTTTTACCCGACTGTAAAGAAGGGTTAAGTTTTTCGCGCGTAGTATGTGTGTATGTAATATTCTTTATTACCTGATATCTCACAATCTACTGAACGGATTTATACAATTAAGACGTCGTTAGATTCGTCTTGATTGCCCAAGTGTCCTTAGATATGTGACGTTTGAAAAAAACAAACATGGCGGCTGTGAGATGGCAAAATAAAGAGGTGTGAATGAATCTCGATGAACTTAGTAAAGTGCCTCCGACTGCATGTTTGTGCAGGCGGGTTTTTTTTATTTTTATTATTTATTTTATTATTTGCAGTTTTATTAACTTTGCATAACACCACCTACCAGCAAAGCACTCGTACATGTTTCAAATAAATGAAATTAAGTCTACACAGAAGTCACTCGAGGAGACTTGTTAAAAAGAAAAGTTAGTTAGCACAAGTGCTTATTTATTTTCCGCAATCGACATTAATTTCAATTTTCATAAAAACAGGTTAAGTATCTAATATTTTTTTAAACAATATTCAAATATTCATAACATTCAATACGACTACAAATTCACGGTGTAGAGGGGTCAAGCCCCTCCAAAATTTCAAAATTCTAAATACTTTATTCACTTAGGATGCATAACAACTCTTGTGATACGTCGGGATTCTACATCTACATGTAATGCCAAGTTCGCAAACAATAGCCAAAGCCGGAGAAAAAAACCGCGCAATAAAAACTCGCGGCCACTCTTTTTAAATTGCCAATTTTACAATGTTTGAATGTTTATAAACTTGATATGGGGGTAAGGTGCTGCGACTAATATACTATACACCATGTTACGGACTGATGCAAATTGTATTATCAAAAAGTTGAAACATGAGATAAAGCAAAATCAGCCTTAGTGGGTACATTATAGTAGGAGCATCTACTTACAACAAAGGTAAAAACTAAATGTGCTTAATTATTGGCCAAAATACTTGTAACGAATGATTAAATATAAAATATTAAATATGATATCAAAAGGAAGAAAAGAATGGCCTTTATTCGTCACGCAGAATCTACTTACAAAAGTCAAATCATGCTCTTTATCAATGTGACAATTAAAACAAAGTGATAACAAAATTCACCCAAGCATATTAAAGTAACAAGGAGCAAGCAACTAGAACCATTTTTCTTTATCATTTAAATATTTATCCACTGTATAATAACCTCTACGTATAAGATGATTTTTGACTACATTTTTGAACTTAATCACTGATAGACTCATAATACTAGCTGGTATCTTGTTAAATACTCTAACAGAAAGACCCTTAAATGAATTCTGAGTTTTATGTAACCTACTAATTTGTGCTTATTTCTCGTGTTCACCGGGTGAACGTCACTATTTTTGTGATATAAATGGATATTTTGTTTAACAAACATAATGTTTGCAAATATATATTGAGATGCCACTGTCATAATACCTATCTCTTTAAACTTTTCTCTAAGCCACGCTTTTCCTAAACCACAAATATATCTTGGGTTCTTCATGGTTCCCTTCCCCCAAAGTCTTGAACCTAATCTTGAATCCGTCACTACACACAGTAAGTGTAGGCATCTGCCTATAGGTACTTACGAGGCTTTTACATGTTTATATAAAACTTGAAATATACCTAACTTGATATACCTACCTATGTAAGTATCTGCGTATGTCTACTTGGCAGCCTCTGTGGCGCGGTGGAAATGTGTCCGACTGCTACGCAAGAGGTCGCGGCTTCGATTCCCACACGGAACACCACTTTGCGTGATCCACAAATTGTTGTTCCGAGTCTGGGTGTACTTTGTGTTCGTGAATTGAATGTTTGTAAAGTCCCCCGCGACACAGGGCATGTACCCTCATGCGGGAGTCGTCTTTTGATAAAAAAAAATACTAGTGGCCTTACTGCGGTTTTTTTCCATGATTGAGTTTTAGGTATTCGTAATGTGGGCGCGCAGGACAAAAACATAGTGCGGCCTGGACCTTAAGATGCTCTTAGATATCAGATATCTATTCCAATCATATCAACATTATCGACGAAATTTCAGCTGTGTAACATAAAAGTCGACATCGTTGCTTGTAGAGCTAAAAACAATTTAGATCAAGTAAAAATATATAACAGAAAGGGTGTAGAAGCGTCGTCGCGTTGAGACGATCTGCGATACCGCTCATCCATCATCGCTCTTTTGTAGGTGACATTAGAGCGTAATGTAACCACGCTTCGCCCTGAAATTGTATAACAAAAATGAATAGGTAGTAATAAGTAGGAGCAATTGTACCTACAGAATAATAAAAACTTCCAAAATTAATATAAGATAACTAAATAGCAAAACATAATATAATTAGGTATAAAAACAAAAAAAATATTAAACATTTTGAAGTTGGTACCAGGAAATGTAGTATTATGTTTTAGGCACCAACTTCAAAATGTTTAATAATTTTTTGTTGTTATAATATTATTTTTCTTTTTAGTTACCATATTTATTTTGGAATCGGTTTTTTTTTTATTTTTTTTTTATTTCTTACTTTTTATTACTCGGGACTGTAAGGAAGGGTTATGTTTTACGCACATATCTTGTATGTACGAATATGTATGTATGTAATATTCTTTATTACCTCATATCTCATAAACCACTGAGCGGATTTATACAATTAAGACGTCGTTAGATTTGTCTTGACCGCCTAAGTGTTGCCAAAATAAAGAGGTGTGAAAAAAAAGTGGTTTCGAATACCGCAATATGGGTATCAAGTTAAAGGGCTCGTCTTAAGAATTTCGAAAATGTATAACATGTTTATAACTGTCATACTAAAAATGTTACTTAGCAACCATTTACATGTTTTGATGGAGGCGAAGTATCAGGTACTCAGATCGCAACCCGCAATATTTATTATTGAATAGTTCCGCTTGTCATCAGTGGTCTTCATCATCAGTTTCATTTCACTCAATGGTGTTTTTTAAGCGTAAATGCACGACATACAACAAAATATACCCGAATTACTATGAGTGCTCTATTCGATGAGTTCCCTCGATTTCTCCAAGATATAATCAGATCAAAATTTCTCTCTCATTTGATCAGTTGTTACTCGTAAACTTGTAAAGCCTACTTAGCTGTGATAGTTTTCCTATAAATTCACTATATATACTACTACCTACCGTGAACTACTTTTCCACGTACCCAACATCAACCATTTAGCTAGTGGGAGGGGGGGGGGGGACACACACACTTCACTCTAACAAAAATTTGCACTTTAAACCTTTATATTTCACATACGGATCCCTAAATCTAAAAATGGGCTTCACAACCCACAATAAAGAACCCTCAAAAAAGAAGTTTTTCAAGATTTTATTTTTTCACTTTGTCAACGTAAGCAATATTTGTATCCATGTAAAAGTATAGCCTGCTAGCACTGCGGACGGACGGATGGACGGACATGGCGAAACTTTAAGGATTCCGTTTAGTCATTTAGAAACGGTCGGTACCAGCACGTACTTGACTATGCAGATTAGGTCTGTTCTTACACGGTAAATAGGTAATTCCGTTTTTAAGTTAAATAGCGGGGTGACTCGTTACACAGAAGACGATCATTGGCTGACGAACTTTTAGCTGATAATAACGTTTATGCTTACGTAAACACATACGATATTACTTTATTTATATTTACCTATAATATAAAATGTAAAATACCTTTACCAATACAGGATACTTGGAGAATTTAGGAATCATAAGATTGGAAGAAATGGAAATAAAAAATCTCTTACTCTTAACTATGGAAATGATCCATTCCCTGTGTACCGTAAAGTCACCCTACAAAACATTGAAGCGTTTTGCGAGCACGGCGCGATCATATCGATTGTCCCAACTCTTTTGTCCCCCAACATTTACTAATGGACTTTCTGACTTGATTAATACACCCGCTACTTACTTTTTGTTGTTTAATTAGCCCGCTATCGAAGAAAGTTTCTTATTCGTCAAAGAGGACTAAGCTTTCAGAACTTTCATGTTTTTAGTGTTTCATGGTATATTTAGTAACGATTTTATAATTTGTGCTGTTCAAAATTATATTTAAATTGCAAAAAGACTCCAGTAGATAGGTAGGTAGGTACCTAAGTATTACCTCTGTCTAATTTAATATTATATGCTTTTGATACTTTAATGTTTTTGTTCATTAAATGTTTAAAAAGATGATTATGATTAACGATGATGATTGGCGATCACGGTATTAATAAATAAATTGACGATTGATGATGATGCTGGACTGTCAAGTTCGCATCAAACTTTTTTGCTCAGATTTTAAGAATCGCTTCTCATCCGGCGCTGCGGAAGTGCAGCCTCTTCGCACTTACCTGGTGCCTGCGTCTTGTTACGGCGGGCGGAGGCTGTATCTACCTACTATCTCCGCGCATCCGGTTCTAAAAAACAATTTCGGGGCGTCACAAATAAAAGTGCTGTCATAGTTTTGAACCTACCTACTTTATAGACGTACTAACGACATACCTAGATACTACTCGTTTAGAATAAAATATAGGTACCTACCTATTTTATTAGTTTACCTTAGCCCTGCTAGATATTACTATATAAAATCACTAGAAAATGTGATTAATTTCAACATTATAATCACTTTGTCTCTAATGAGTAGCTATAATGCATAATGCCTAGCGATTCTGCATAATAACTAGATTAATCACTTTGACGGCGATATTTAGGTATACTAGGTTTATTTTATGAAATAATCGATTTACTTACAGAGCTCTCCCGACTAGAATAGGTATTCCATTTCTAATCCCTTGGGCTTGCGACTACCCGCCGCGTATTTTAAATGGAAAAGCGATGCTTTTCCATTTAAAATACAGTAGTTTATGTTTGTTTCTTGTTTGTATGTAGATAATAATACATTGGTACAGTGGCGGATTTACCAGCAGACTATGTAGGCTGGAGCCGAGGGCGGCAGATTTTGAGGGCAACAGATTAAGCCAAAAAAAACATCTTGACAAGTGTTGTTAGACTTGTACAGTGTCAGTGTCTGATGATGAGGCTAGAAGGTGGTCATTGGTACTCAGTTAGACATGTCAGTCAGTACACTCACATGGCTAACTGGGTATTCAATGTGGTTGAATAAAATATTAAATATTTTTAATTTTTAATCCTTTTGTAGCAAATAGTCTAATACTAGATTTTTTCTTCTTATACCTAAATGTAATTAGGCCCAATTATAGAATTCAATTAACATGTAACATGTTTGATTACTTAAATATTTCGAAATTTGGGTGGTTGCGTAGCTCTAGGTATATACACCAGCGACAAATTGTTCGGGTGAGAGAAGCTTTTCTTGCTTTAAGGGAGTGAAAAACTATCTCCGATCTACTTTAAGGCCTCTGCTCTTTTGTACATAAGAGTCGGAACTAATGAACAAGATTTCATACGACGATTTTTAACCTCGAAAACTGGAATAGAACTTTCATAACTTAATTTCATTATCATCAGTCAGATTGTTAACAGATAGTCGATTAAGAATATTGTTCGTTACACTTTAACTGTATGCACAAAAAAAATAAAAACGTTTTCACAGAATGTACATTAATTTGTGTAAGCTGTGTTCATATTGTGTAAGGAGTTTTAAGACATACGACATACTTTATAAGTAGTACATGATAAAGTTTTTCTAAGCTCAATATAATATACCCAAAAACTATATCTTTTGTAATCTTACCTAAATCTTAGGTTGTAAAAATAATCTAGGAACTGAGTCCGATCCCCTAGTTCTTTCCTTCCCCTAACTCATTAACCTGCAATTTCATTGACAAAATGTAAATAATATGATTGTTAAGTAGGGTATCGAATTGCAAAGGTCAGTAGGGGCGGCAATATTTGAATAGCCTACTGGCGGCAAATGTGTAAATCCGCCACTGTATTAGTAGATTCTTACTTGTGTGTCTTTGTTGGCTAGTGTAACACCGAGCGTACCGTACCTATCTTATACTTAATATGTCAAAACGCTTTATTGTTTACCCAAATCTCAAATCATGTTGGGTTAATAATATTAGTAAGATTGTCATTTAAGTAAAGTAAAGCGAGAGGTTATCTAGAGATGTACCTAGTCCGTGAAATGCCATTTTTAGGTGCTTAAAATGACATCGAGATTAAAATTCGGACGAAATATGGACCGGAACGGGTGCAGACTAAAGCTCTATCCACACAAATCCGGCCTGTCTCCTGGATGTAGACGGACCGGGCTCTTGTTCTCACACGTCCGGATCTGGGGCGGCGAGCTTCCGCGCCATCCACTGGCGAAGTTCGACCCGGATACCGAGTGCATCAAATGTTGCGGTTGCTGCGCTGGTGTAGGGCGCTTACCGTCTTAGTTTGAAGTCTAACCTCGTACCTATCCCCGATTGTCATCTCGGTCTGTCACCGACCGTACCTACATACGTTTAGAATAAGGTTTCTAGAGAGATTTCTTTATGAGGAAAAAATCTGAAGTAAAAGAATGAAGCGACAGTTCTTCAAGTATAAAAATTAAGAAGTGCATTCCTGCAACTCGGCACTGCACTGACAATAAATTATTTTATATCATTACAAATTATTTTAAACCATACTTAATTAGTTTAATTTCGTGAATAATCCCGTGGAATGTAAGCTCAAATATTTTCTGTACCTATTTACCTACCCTCGAAGGTTTACCAAGAGCATTTTGTATGTTCAATTCAATGATGACAAGTAAAAAATGTGTAACTGTAATCTATCTACACGGTGCTTGTAACCTATCTTCACCTTTTTCTTAAATCATAATAGGATATTTGTCCATTGACGTATATACCTAGACCATGCCATCCTTTTCAATTAAAAAGTAAATATTGAATGCAAAGCGTGAAAAAGAGAAACACCTCGTGCGGCCTTTGACAGGTATTGTCCACATAGTAGCGTTGTCTCTTTCTAGAGAGTAGTAAATTTTGTCAGGTTATGGCACAGTCCTGTTCTCTACGTCTATGTATTTGACTAAAGTCAAATTAGTGTCTTTTTAAGAAACGTTAAAACAACTTGATCCGTACTACTTTGTATTAATACTAGCGGTTGACATCATTTACTTTTCAACCGACTTCAACTGCTGGACCGATTTGAAAAAATGTTTTTGTGTTTGAAAGGGTATACTTTCAGATTGGTCCCATTGTCATCAAAGTTCGGATCTGATGATGATGAGAAATCGAGGGAATTCTTCAAATATTAAAAGCACACCTATGGTAATTTGGGTATATTTTGTTGTAATTCGTGCATTTACTCTTAAAAACACCATTGAGTGTAATGGAACTGAAGATGAAGACCACATATGACCAGCGGAATTATTCAATAATAAATATTGTGGGTTGCGATCTGAGTGCCGTGTTCAATACCCGATTCTTCGCCTCCATCAAATCATGTAATGGAACTAATAGTCTCTAGTATCAGGTGAACTCCTTAAAAATCAACAGCCTTGTATCGTAAAATGCAACATTTTGTAAAACGAAATGAGCAGTTTGGATTAAGCTACTGTAACATAAATCAACTACAAACCAATACACTAAAAAGTGACAAATAAAAACTTTCTTACAAAAAAAACCGACTTCCAAAATAAATATAAGGTAACTAAAAAGCAAAAAAATACATAAACATTTTGAAGTTGGTGCCTAAAACATAAAACTACATTTAGAGACTAGGTAGGGGGAACGGGGTTAGGCCAAATCTCACGATATCTCACTAGAAGGAGATGGGATTCAAAACTACCTCACGTTATTTATTGACGCCCCTTATCTTCACTCGAATTCAAACCTTTATTTTTTTGGGACTGACACATTACATAGGTAAACCAGAGGTTATACGCACGTAGGTACTTAACTGTCGCACCTTCCTATTTTGATAAATCATAAACCTTCCAGTCATCCCTCCATCTGTCATATTCTACCGATGACGTGTCCTTTTGACTTTCTTGTCACGTGGCGCTCCTAAATCGGCTCATTGTCCCGCCTCGTGTGGCTCGTCGCCAAATCCGATACTCGTCATTGTCTTTAAAGTTACGATATATCGTCGGATTTACGTTAGTTTTCAACGGTTTCTTTCACATTAGTTATGTCCATGCTCCAAGAAATAGATGACGGGAAGAGACTTGTGAGCTAATAAGTCTTAAGATACTGATACTGAAGTGATTTTCAAGCAACTTCAGAATAGGAGGAGGTTCTCAATTTGTCTGTGTGTTTTTCTGTATGTTTGTTTACCGATTATTCTAAGATGACTGGTCCGATTTGGAAAAGTCTTTTTGGTTTGAAAGGTGGTCCCACTATCATCAGATCAAGATTTGATGATGAGATCCTGAAGATATAGAAGGAACTTTTCAATTATTTTTTTTTAAGATAACAAGCAATGTGGGATTGTGGGTCCCACATTATTAGCAATCTTGATAACCCCTCTAGCTAAGTTTAATTGCTTGTGTTAGGAGTGGGTTCACGTCGGTAATATAATGGCTAGAATTCGAGCCTGCGACCTCGCCGATTGCGAGTCCGATGCCTTCGTTTGTTTAGTTTAACGTGATTATCTCAGGAACTACCAGTTCGAATCTAAATCTTCTAAAATTATAAAAAATATTTATTTATAATTATTACTATAAAAAAAAAACTGTTAAATAGCCCATTTATCGAGGAAGGCAACCATTTTCATTAATATAATAACATCACGCTACAACTAATAGGAAGTGGAGCAGCAATAAAAAACGGGGGAAAATGCGCGTGTCACCTAAAACTTAACTAGCAATGTGGGATTGGGTACCACATTACTAGCAATCTTGTTAACCCCTCCAGCTAAGCTCAATAACTTGTGTTAGGAGTGGGTTCACGTCGGTAGTATAATGGGAACTTAAAACTGACCAATAGGTGAAAAGAATTATACCTATACATTAAAATTAATATTACTAGCCCTATTTTGTTCGTTTGTTCGACTGACCATCTATCCCGTACGGCCATCCACTACTTAAACAGTTTTTCAGCATCACATCAGATCACTGAAAAGAATATATAGTGTGTGCTTAGATATAGGTTAAAATAACTTATCTTTTATTTATATGCATAGTAGGTAACTACATAGTTATCAATATATGTTTGTAAACTGTCGCGATTTGTACACATTATAGTCTATACTAATATCATAAAGAGAAAAGGAAAGATTTGATTGTTTGTTTGTATTGAGTAGGCTCCGAAACTACTGGGCGGATTTTAAAAATTCTTTCATCCTTGTGAAGCTACACTAACCCCGGGTGAAATAGGCTATTTTTTATACTTTTATTACCACGGGAACGGGCACTACGCGAGTGAAACCGCGAGGCGTCCGCTAGTATTTTATAATACCCGTGACCACGGCCGTTGCAATACGGTCGAAACGTCGGGCAATAAAACAAAGGTATTTAGCCTTAAAATAAAATATTTACGCGATCAAGACGCGTAGCTTATAAAATTTTGTAATACGTTTAAGTAAATACAGATAAAGACAACCGAAAAACAACGTTAACATGGCTAACACTATGCAATCTGTGTAACTGCGGCCAATTTCTCTTCGGAACTATGCAGTTGCCAACTTGAAAAATCAACCTAGCGAACCTAAACTGTGGCATTCACAAATTCACATCGCAATTACCGGGACAGTTTAAGTTTTTTCTCGTAAAATCCGGTGCCAAGTCTATATGTCCTGGATGTTTGTGGTCCCGAGTGGCCGCGTGTAATTAAATCGCCTCTTGCCAAGAAACTGTCTCGGTCAACATGTTGCCAGCACATGTCGACTTTTTAGGCTGTTATACTTACTGATCTTTTTAAGAGTTGCGACTTATTGATTTATGCAGCAACTTTCCTTTCTGGTAACACGTAGTACGTGTTACCAGAAAGGTGTGGTCAAATTCAGGGGTTGTTATGTGCCCATGATATTGAGTGCATATACTTAATTTTATCAAAATCGAAGTACCCTACAATTTAATTTTGATTGAGACAGGATTGACGACCGGATGTTGTGGCGTAAGTTAGGACAGGCCTATGTCCAGCAGTGGACTGATACAGGCTGATTGATTGATTGACAATTTCATTTATAGTGTTTACAATTAAAAAGTTATTAATAAAAAATGGTTGTCTGAAAAGTCGGTTTACGGACGATAAGCATATCGCATGGCATGCCGGTGCAATCGCCATTCGCTGTTGCTTAGCAAATCAATAACGTTATACTTTTACGTGCGTGCACTTGGTCATCGATTTTTTGGAATTTTGCACTAGAGAAGGTATAATAAAAAAAAACTATACAACTATTGCTACTGAAATTTAAGAGCCATTTCGCAAATTTAAATATATTTAAAATAATTCTATGGAATAACGTTTGTGCATCGTAATTTATTGTTTGGATGGATAATAATTATGTTTTTTTAACATGTAGGTATTTGATAGTGTAAAGTATTTTATATGAGGGTACCTACATTAAGCGGTTGAAAATGCAGATTACTGACATGTAAATGCGAAATGCCTCTTAACAAAACTAAAATGCTATGTAATAATAATGCAAATGGATATTGCACCATGGTAGATGCAATACTAACAACATACACTATACGCTGCTAAAATTTGACTACACCTTGCTGTTACCCATTGAATAGGCAAACGCCTATTAATTTTTTGCGTGCAATACATTATTTTTCGTATTCTAGCTATTAGATAAGAACCTACCTATATTACGTAGCGCTTGAGGGGTTGAGTGCACTATACTGTGTCAACCTACTTTATTCAGAGTGGATCTAGAGGTGGTACTATACTTGAGTGACTAAAGTAAGGATAGGGTGAAAAACGTGTATCATGACATTTAAAATATCTTTCCACTTTTTTATTTAGGCATGTTTTACACTCTCTATATACTCTAATATTCGGCCGTTAGTATATGTATATACTAACAGCCGAATATTAGACGAAATAAATACTTTTCAGCACGACTCAAAGCATAGTGCATAGAGTATGATATGAGCATATGGGGAATAAACTAGCCGTAAAATTGCCAACTCTATCTACTACCTTTAAAACTACAACTAAGATACGTAGACAGCATTAATTAATTCAAATTATAAGAATCAACAACATGCTAAATGCAAGACGGAGGCGTTTGAAACTGAATTATCAACGCAAACTTACTACATCATTGTAAAACACACCTTGGGTGTGACTACTTCAAAGTCGTTTTTAGCATGAAATGTCATGATATGAAATAATATTTTCTCTTCTTTGTTCCGAGTATAAGCAGAGACAGATAGCTCACATGTTTCCCGTGTTCGTTAAAATATAGTTATGCATGCTTTTGTTTTCAGTAGCTTGGATTAAATGCAAAGGACGAGAGGGAAATGGAATGTCTTTTATTTTAGACTGTGTAGATGAATTTAATCTGTAGAATTGTATATAAGACTGCGTAGAATTAGTGTTGTTTCGTTTGAAAACGAACCCAGAACCCAATTACTTCCATACTTCTTTATGATCTACTTTCAAATGTTGTAAAGGAGACTATAATTACAAAGTAGGTATTTTACCTCTGTTATTTTATCTATACTAATATTATAAAGCTGAAGAGTTTGTTTGTTTCAACGCGGTAATCTCAGGAACTACTGATCCGAATTGAAAAAATATTTCATTGTTGGATAGCCAGAGGAAGGCAATAGGCTATATAACATCACGCTACAGCCAATAGAAGCGGAACAGCAATGAAAAATGTTGCAAAAACTATGAAAATCTACGCAAGACGAAGTTGCGCGGGACAGCTAGTAATTTTATATTAGGTAAGTAAGTTAGTAGATATCTAAGTATTACTGCTAATTCACTTCCCTGGTGAATATGTGCTAATCTATACTAATATTATAAAGATGAAGAGTTTGTTTGCGATAATCTCAAGAACTTTTAATCCGAATTGAAAAATTCTTCTTTAACTGTTGGATAGCCCATTTATCGAGGAAGGCTATAGGCTATATAACTTTACGCTACGACCAATAGGAGCAGAGCAGCAATGAAAAATGTTCCAAAAACGGGGAAGAATTACGCAAACGAAGTTGCGCGGGTCAGCTAGTTTAAGATAAATGGTCTATCTGTGTATCAAATTTACCTAATTCAAATACGTTCTTTGTTTACAAACATGTCCCATTTTGTCTGGTATAAATTTAGAAAAGAATTGGATAACTAAAATGCATTCGGGATGAAGTGCAAAAGGCGTTGTGCGGTATCAGCGAGTGGCACTCGACATGCAAAGTACGAGATGGCGTCTCTAGGCGATTGTAGGGATGGGACACAATCTATTGATTAAGTTTTTGATTTGTTTTTTACAAAAAACGCACACGCGAGTCGAACTCACGCACTGAGGGTAGTAGGTACCTAAAGTAGGTACTACTACACCCACAGAACAATAACACTGCCCAAAAAATTTCGACTTTATAATTTTTTTCATAAATGTTCGTGTCAATTCTTAAGTGTTTTGGCGTGGTGATTCCATAAATCATATAGTTTTTTCCGTAACATCATCATCATCTCTCGTTTTTGAGATATTTTCATTTTCACTTTTAGAGCTATTTTCATATTAACTACCTATAGATTTTGACATCTTTACTTATATTATAAATCCGTCCGTACGCACAGGCATTTTACTCAAATACTACAGATAGACGGGCAGGACAGACAGACAGACAGACATGACGAAACTATAAGGGGGTCTGTTTTTGCCATTTTTTAGCTACGGAACCCTAAAAAGAACATCAAACTATTCATTTGGGTAAAAGAAAATTTTCTTAGAAAGTATAAATTCGAAATTTTTTCACAATTAGTACAGGACATGCTGTAAAATTTGAGAGATCTACGATGTAACACAGGCATTCAAATTTATTATTTATATACTCATTAGGAGAGATTTCCTTAAACTATACTTCCTACTTCGAAACTTTTAAATTCCAAACACTTACATAAACAAACAGATACGGATGCAAAAAAACAAACACACACACACACCACACACACACATGCACACACTCATATTTTGTAGTTGAGTCGCTCCTAAAATTTTCCTGTTTATATTAGATTTTTATTTTATTTGCATATAATTTACATTTTTGTTTGATTTTATTATGTTTATAAATTTGTTAACTTTCTCCTACAGTAAGTAACAAACAATAAAATATTTGTGATTAAATTGTCTACACATAGTGGAAATTAGTCTCAAAGGGGGATGTCTGGTGATCTGTGACACAGGCTCACGCCTAATTCAGACACCAGTCCCCGCTTAATTTTTATTAACCAACAGTTGCACATTAAAATAAGTATAAAGTATGTAATAATTTGCGCAGATAAATAAATAAGATATTATTATGTACTAGCTGTGCCCGCGACTTCGTTCGCGTGAAAGTCGGGTTTAAATTAAGTTAGTTTATGTTACGAAATAACTTCTGTGTAAATATGTTGGAAACAGTCCTGTCGAGTGAGCCGCGATATGATTCAGCAGCGGAGAATCATCATAATATAGTCATCTATTGATAGCCGGCACCACACGCTTGCCGTGTGGTGCCGGCTTAAGAATAGTACCACCCCATCTCTTCCCGTGGGTGTCGTCAAGGCGACTAAGGGATTTCACTCCGGAGAACGGGCAGCAGCGTCCTCTGCGTACTTAAAGCCTTACTGCGATCGCCAACCCGCTCGCCAAGCGTGGCGATTATGGCAATTACCCCCAGGTAATTACATAGCAGAAGGGAGACCCGTGCCCAGCAGTGGGCCATCATATGGGTTGATATGATATGATGACAGCTTCAACACCCAAAAGCTTTGTGAAAATAAATAAGTACCAAATACAGACTCTTTAGGTATTCGTTTACTGTGTTTTTCTCTCATTAATGTGTGTTATTTGTGTCTCTTTTCTTTTTGTCTATTGTTATTTTTATTATTTTACTGTTTTATTTATTGTTTTTTTTATCTTCTGCATGACTTTTCCTGTTAAATTATAATAATGTCTATACATGTTTCTTCTGTGTACTAAATAAAAATCGTTCTATTCTATTATTTTATATAGTTAATTTGGTGTGCGGCTTAAGAAGTGGGTTTTCTGTTGTTTTTGTTTCATTCTTTCAACGTTATACCTACTTAATACCTAATAATTTTCAATAGAATTTGTACTAAAATTTTGGTACTTCCCATTTGCTCAAATGTTTATCGTAAACTTGTAAAGCCTAAGTACTTAACTGTGGTAGTTTTCCTTATAATTTTAGTATTCATACTACTACCGTGATTTTTTTCACATATCCAACATCAACCATTTAGTTGGCAAGAGAACACTTGACTCTAACAAAAATGTTGACTATAAAGACTAATATTACACAAAGGAATCCTTAAATCTAAAAATAGTCTTCACAAACACTAAATGCTTTTTAAAAGACCTATCTAATGATACCCCACACGATGGGGTAGGTGAGAAAAAAATCACATCCCCACTTTACATATAAGAGAGTACCTCTCTTATATGTTACAATGATGCAAGTAAGAAAAAAAGACATGGACTCCCCCTCCCCCAGACTCCGCGTTGACAGACAATGACCCCCCACCCGCCTCCTCCCGTCACCTGAACTACTCACACTTGGCCGATGAGTCATTCATTATCGTTGAATTGATGAACACTTGATATCCAACCATAACCCCAAAACATGATCCTCGATGCACCTGTGTGATGCGTGGTCAAACAAACGGACAGACAGACAAACATTTCTAAAAATGATAGCAATATGTTTATTTTTAATACTATTTTAAAACTTCTTTTACTAATTATAGAACATTATTGAATACAACGCCATCTACTTTCAAAACCAGTGAAGTTTCTTCTAATACTTAATGTTTTTTTATTAATTTAAGCAATTTAATTAAATAAATAGGAGAATGTTGCCACTCAGCAAGAAACGAATCCGTCATCGTTTTTTACGTGTGTAATGCCTTTTTTTTGGGCACGAACACATCAATTCTGGAAAATATCGAATACTTGTTAAATTGTAATTATTATTATTTTTAAATTGTAATGTAATATTGTTTTTCATTTCTACTACGATTAATTTATTACTCTGAGCAGTGCATGCAATACCTATAAATATCTTACATAAGTGCATATTTCACTTGATTTTTAATATAAAAAAATATTAACCAAAGCAAATAAGTTACCCATGGTCGAAAAAATAACTATAACATTGAGAAAAATATTAAAAAAGGACAAAGACAATTTAAAAAAAATACAAAAAGAACATAATCAGATATCAGACTCGAGCCTGAGACTTCGTCGTCAAAGACCGCTAGCATAGCTTCGAGGCTAACTGTTCGCTACTTATCACGTCAAAATAACTGTTCTTATGAAACTTCAAAATGTTGTGTATAGCTCCTTATAGTTTTAGCGTGAAGTTATGTATTCCAGGGGTTACAATTAAAGATAATGTCTAATTGTGGAAAAAAATGTAATAAACCATTATGGTGCGACAAAAAATACGTTGCTACTCGTTCCCCATAGACGTTAGCGTAATGATTCATAGTGTAAATAATGTCCTAGGTATAGTATTTACTATAAAACTGTAAACTTTCATAAAGATCCGTCAAGTAGTTACTGTTTTATAACGAAAAATAGCTACAGACTTTATCTGTTACTGCTTAGCTCCTATTGGAAAAAGCGTGATAATTTATAGCCTAAATGTTAATCCGCATCTATTAGATTGCACGTGCAAAATTTCAACTGAATCTGTCAGGTAGTTTTTGCGTGATGCGTGTTCAAACAAACAGACAGACAGACATTTCTAAAAATGCATGATTCAGTATTCACGCGCGATGGCTTATTATTAGCGTATTTCATGTATAACTTTGGTGTTTCTATACCGATTTCTATGGTTTTTTTTTTATGGAATAGTTAATTATGTTAACTTTTTTAATTAGGGATGACTGAGAGTGTTATAAACGGAAGAGTAGACAAATATAATCAGAAAGCTTCGAACTGCTAAGCTATCGGGAGTTACACGTGATATTGTGAGTCAACCATAAAAGATAGACAAATGCTGTCGTTGGATATTTTTTTCATTTTAACATTTCCGTCATACATAATTTCTTTGTAGCTTTAACCATTAAGGTTGCACACGCGACGGAAGCTTAAAAAATTGAGTAACTTCTCCCGTTTTCCCATCATTTCCCTTCACTGCTCTGCTCCTATTGATTGTAGCGTGATGAAAAGTATACTATAACCAACTCAAGAGTATGAAAAATAATTGTACCAAGTTTCGTTAAAATCCGTCGAGTAGTTTTTGTTTCTATAACGGTTATACAGACAGACAGACAGACAGACAAAAATTTTACTGATTGCATTTTTATCGATCCCTAATCACCCCTTGATAGTTATTTTGGAAATATATTTCATGTACAGAATTGACCTCTCTACAGATTTATTATAAGTATATAGATGTCGTTTCCATATCACGGGACTATGGAGTCCCGGTCATTTGAGAGGAGTGCATGGAGCCGAAACCAGCACGTAGAGGCCCGTTAGACACTTTAATTTACAGGCAATGTAACACAAACCGGCGATTATCGCTGTATACACTATTGAAATGTACCCAATGACAATCTCCGGTTAGTATAAAAACTATTAGTACCTACACAAAAAGTGACAACCAAGAAACTGGGATATGGAGGTGCTGTGTTAATGGAATGGTTAGCTAGTACTATTGAAGGACATTGGCGACTGCCCCGTAACACACGGTAAAACACATGGACAAATAGGCAGGCGGTGACTCGCCACTCACTAAATGGACCCCTTCTGGCCGACACAGGCATACAGCCAAATAGGCGACAGGGAGCAACATGGGTGAGAGTAGCTTGAGGTGTCGAGCGGCGCGGCGCCGGTTTCACCATTACGAAGAAGGCCCATGAGATTGATGTCTTTGAAAATGACACTTCCACCTCCGAGCATACAAGCTCTGGCGACCTCCCTCTGGCCGGCCGGTTAAGGAAAGACAGAGTTAGGAGTCCTGCAGGCGCTCTTGGTATTCCGCTCCCGCCGGCCAGTGAAGGCAAGCGGGAGACGAGACCCTGACCGACTCTCTAAGGCATCGGGACCGCAGTGTCGTCACGGACATTCAGCTCGCCACAAAACTGCCCTGCGGTTTGTGTACTCTTATTTCACCATCATGAGATATTTTTTATTGGTGTCATGAGGATTTTGGAGAGTTGCTACTATGTCCTCAGAGTGCTGCGTTAATCTCATATAGGGAGACAATGACTAACCTCGAGGGGTTTTATATACTATTGTTATAGTGGAGAGCAAGGTGAACGATTTCACCCGTAATAAGTATGAATAATGGAATGACAAAATATATGGCGTCTATATCTATGATGTACTAAAATTACTACCGCAATCTTTGTTAGGATCTAAACTAAGCACTTCAAATGAGAAAGTCCAAGAAAATCTATTTAAACTCAAAATATTAAGCTAAATGTGTAAAAAAATATAAATTAAAAAGAAAAATTTGAGGGCAATTTAAACACTAAAACTAAATTTAAAAAGCTCTAAAAAAAAAAGTGGTGCTATTTTTTTAATCAGCGCCATTAATTTACCTAAAAAGATTTCATAGAACTCTGGATACATTTTCAGTGTTGACCAGTGAACCTAATAGTTTATTCTAAGAATGCATCTATTTTTTTTAACAAAATTATTTAAACTTAATTTGACCGATCTTGACTATTTTTTATAGTAGGTCAGTTAGTTAGAACACTATAATTAATAAGGTAATTATTAATAAAATTAAGTCATAAATAGAGCTTTTAAGCAGTCATTTTGTTTGTAAGATAGATAGTAGGTAACTATAGTATCATTAATAAATATAAACTAAGACTGGCTGGCGTCTCCATTTATGATCCTTATTAGATAAATCAAGGTAAGGTACAAGTCTTAGGACGCAGGGTACTTTATAGACTTAGGTATAACTAGCTGTTTCCCGCGACTTCGTTCGCGTAAAAATGTTGACAATCACATTGATCTCACGGGAACATTTTTCCGGGATAAAATGTAGCCTATTCTAGACTATAATCTATATTTATGTATATTTTATTCAGATCCGAATAACCGTTGTGAAAAATCATCTTTCCATTTAAACTTTCGCTTTTACAGTATTGTTATAGATATAGAATACCACACAAAGCTCCATCACGTGTGGGAATCCAATCCGCAATTTCTTCACACATACCAGACCTACGCACTAGCGTTGCGCGCGGGTAATTTTTGGTAGAACCTACTACAATATCAGTTAGGTATACACAGAACATTGATACCTACTAGAGGGTATACCCACAGAGAAAATAATCACTACGTGGTATACCTATTGCAGGACCGCAGCATTGCACCGTAAGAGCCATATCAATGCTACGGGGCTAAAAAGTGTGTTAGCAATTGCACCCCCCCCCCGCGAGTCAAGACTCACATTATTCGTTTGGCTGTTCGAGCCTTTCCACCTGATCTCCCAGCAAATTTTGATACAGGGATCTAAGGCAAGCTACGCTCCTAACCTTTCGGCTTTCGTCCTCGACATTCACTTGAGTTTGAGTCTACCCCATCCTTACTGTCCTTACCATATTAGGGATCGTTCGTTACAGACGCGACACTATACCCTGGATTTTTGCACCGTCTTCCCTTTATATAAGTTAACCGTGTTTACAACTAAATTGAACCATTATACCTATCTACGAGAGAAGATGAAGCTTTTGAAAGAAAATACTTTTTTCAAAGGGTATCCTTTGAAGAACCAACATCAACATTTTGCCTAAGTTTCATAATGATGGCTTAAGAAGCCTTATAAAATGTCAATTTGAAGTAGGTACCTTTAGTCCGTAAACAGTTTGATATGGCAATTTTAGATTTTTTTTTATAATCTTTTATTCTAGGAACATGTCAGCCAATTTTAGAATTAATTTATAGCTCATAGGTAGTTACTAAATTAATAAATAATAATATCATATCTTGGGACAACTCCCACAACGCTATCTGATCTTAAATTAAGCAGAGCTTGTACTATAGAAACCAGACAACTGATAAACATACTTGTATATTTCTAAATACATACATGTTATAGATACATCACACTCAGACCCAGAATAAACCATCGTGCTCATCACACAAAGTTTTATCTTGGGTGGGGATCGACCTCTTGCGTAGCAGTCAAAAAGTGCATCCAACAGTAAATGATGCAGACGAAGATGGTACGAATGCAGTGGAAGAAGTGTATCGTCTTGATCTTCCCCGTTTCATCTCATATTTCGATTGACCGATTATACTTGTATACTTATACACTGGATCTTGAGAGCTTTGGCACGTTAGCATAATGAAAGAAAATGGCGAAGCGTAAGTTAAAAGTTAAGCTTTGACTGACGACAAAACGAAGCTAGCAAAATTTTGTCAATACCGTTTTCAACAATCAGTTTAATACCTTAAACCGGACCTTTACAGACGCTGATACCATTTAATACGCCAGTCTTTCATTCGTTTTATTCGTTTTGTTTTATCAATGAATTCATTTTATCAGCGTAGATAACACACACTCTCCTACCATTTTACAACCCTATAAAGTTCCTTCTAGATAATCCATCGCGGCTGGCAGTCAAAATCCATTCAAACGACATACGCGTTACATTGTCTGTTTACAACCGCGGCGGTTGGGTGGCGTTCTTAGTGTAACGTTAATGTATAAGTCACATAGATAAAACCACATTGTAAGCTATACATCACAAAGTCTAGCGAGTACAGCGATAAAGATGCATGGGTTATACTGTTAGGTAGTTTAGAGAACATAGATAATTATAGTAGTCTCAATTTAAGATTTTGTTATTGGGCATTTAATCATAAATCGCGTAGATAACCGATGGAACCGAATTTTCCGAGAAATCGATTAAAAGTTCCGAGAATAAAGTTTTCAAGTACAATCTAATGATACATTAGGAAAAAATACCAATTAAAGAATGCATGCCAGAAGCCCAATAGTGAGGTGACAGAGCACGATGTTGTGAAGAAGCGAGATTTGTTTTCGGTAGACTTTATGTTCAATACAACTGGATCAAGCGCTTAATACCAAAGGTAGTCCTTTACGATACGTCAAGCACCAATTGTAACTCTCGTTCTGAGGTATAATCCCTTGGTCGCGAGTATTTACAAATATTCAAGTCACGGACACAAAACATTTCGATGATTTAATGTCAATCGATTCTTTGGGTAAGTACTCTGAACAGTTTTAAGTCGTCCCATAACTGGATGACATTGATATAGTAATAATAATCTATTTAGGTATAGGTACAACGTGTAATAAATACCGGTCCCAGCCGAAAGGGGTAGGTATTCTATTAACAATGCTTAAAAAATAGAAAAAAAGTAATATCCGTCAAAACGATTTTTTATTGAATATTAAAAACACAATTTTAGTATCCAATTTCATCGAAATGTGTAAATTTTATATTTATAGCCTCAAGGTGGTGCAAGTGTACGCACCGACCTCGTCACATCCAGATGACGAAGTGGAGGATATGTTCGATGACATATCGAGGGCCCTCCACTCCACCACTAAGACCCACTACAACGTTGTTATGGGGGACTTCAACGCTAAAGTGGAAGTACAGAATTGCAGCGAATTGGTAGTAGGATCCCATGGATTTGGAAGCAGAAATCGTAGGGGGCAAATGCTAGTCAAATTCCTCGAACAGGAGGGGCTCTTCTTGATGAACTCCTTTTTCAAGAAACAGCCCCAAAGGAAGTGGACGTGGCAAAGCCCCGACACTATGACGAGAAATGAAATTGACTTCATCTTCTTCATATACATGTTGTTTATTTAAATAAAAATCAATGTTTATATATTTATCCTCTATGCGCTCCGAAACCATTGATTACCTAGATTATGATGACAACTTGGTTGGGTGTTCTGGGGACGCCAGCGATATTTCAGCTAGTATTATAAAAATGATATTAATGTACTTACAATAATAACAAGTTAACCAAACGAACTGCCCCTAAGTCACAAACACTGTGTCACCAAAGTTACGAATACAAAATTTGAACCACACGAGCGTCATAAAAGTGGTATCA
Source organism: Herminia tarsipennalis (assembly GCA_945859575.2). NCBI lineage: Eukaryota > Metazoa > Arthropoda > Insecta > Lepidoptera > Erebidae > Herminia > Herminia tarsipennalis. The sequence continues at coordinate 20,262,318 of OX243834.2, read as the reverse complement.
AGCTCAACTTTGGACAAAGCGGCACGATAACCTCGCAGACCTTAGGGAACAAATAAACTGGTGCAGTAAATTCCTTATGTTAACACTATAAATAGCAAGTTCACGATAATATAGCAGAACGTCAAAAGTATAACACCTTCTTTACTCAAAAATTCTGGTTCGATTACTGTGCCATTCTGCTACAAATTGAATCCTGTTGAACTTAAAAAGTGTGCCTCCGACTGCATGATCATAAATGTGAAGGGTATTTTACTTCCGTCTTTTTGCAGGCACCTTTTTTTTTACAGTTAAAGTGACACTGGCCGTGGAATCGGCTAGATAGCCATCAATTAAAAGTATTTAAAAATAAGAAAAATGTAAGAAAAAAATAATAATAATATTTATATTACGTCTTAATGTAAATGTGTAACGTGAATAATTTAAGGTAAAATACCTTGTTTATTGCCGAATGTTTCGACCGTATTGCAACGGCCGTGGTCTACGGAATATTTTATATTGCCATTTCAATTTCAGTTATTTCAAATCACGATCACACACCTGATAAATACTAGCTTTAAACACGTTTCACATCTATCTTAATACGGGTTAAATATTTCATTATATTATACTTTATTGGTTTAGAATTGTGTCAATATATTTAATTAAAAAACCCGCCTGCACATAAAATATGCCAACAAGATCCCTTACACACACACATACACACACACACACACACTTATGCTGTCGGAGGCACAATACTAAGTTCATCGAGATTCATTAATGCCCTTATTACCTTTGCTTTTATTAATTAACTTTTAGTGATGATAATAAATTTATGAACATCTCAATGTTTTAATAAATTCAAAATTTTTAGTGATGATAACAAATATCATCACTAAAAATTTATGATTTGCATCTAGAAACGTCATTATGTTAAATTGCAAATTGCATTTCTTTCGTTTTGACGTTTCATAGATAGAGACTGATTTGACTTGACATGAAATACTCAGTTCAATTGATTAAGATGCAAAATAAAAGTTAAAAATCCATACTAATATTATAAATGTGAAAGTAACTCTGTCTGTCTGTCTGTTACGCTTTCACGCTCAAACAGCTAAACCGATTTAAATGAAGTTTGGTATGGAGATAGTTTGAGTACCGGGGAAGAACATAGGATAGTTTTTATTGCGATAACCGACATGCACGCGGGCGGAGCCGCGGTCGAAAGCTAGTTATTTATAAAAGTACCTGCCCTCCACAAAAATAATTTTAATTTTAACAGATCTATAAATCAATCAAACGCTCGCTAACCGCTTAATCCATTCAAAATTCAAATTGAAACGAACTCATAAAATGGTTGCCAATAAAACAGTCATAGCAACAGTTGCGAGGCCAGTTGCTGTAAAAATAGAAACAATGGATGTAAAAATTGCACTGCATGAAAACATTTGCCATTGCGATTTGGCTGTGCCAGAACAGTTATTGAGATATACGGGAGGATATTACGAGATGAGAAAGGGGACTACCAACATACTTTGTTTGCTTGTGTCCTTATCCATATTAATATTATAAACGTGAAAGTAACTCTGTCTGTCTGCCTGTTACGCTTTTACGCTCAAACAGCTAAACCGATTTAGATGAAATTTGGTAGGTATGGAGATAGTTTGAGTCCCGGGAAAGGACATAGGATAGTTTTTATTGCGATAACTGACATCCACGCGGGCGGAGCCGCGGTCAAAAGCTAGTATTTTATATTTTTATTGATTATTGGTTTTACGTTTTACATAATTAGGCAGCAAACTCAACTTTTGGTTTACTAGACTATAATACTAAGATATAATCACAACATTTGATAAATAAAAACCGGGCAAGAGAATGTCGGGCTATCCTCAGTATAGGGTTCCAGCCTTGGATAATGGTTCAGTAAAAGAGCGTTTGTTCATGGCACTTACGCCCTTTTGTTGAGAAACGCAGTTTTTCGACCATAACTCGATGACAGTATATTCAATCATGTCCGAAATAATTTTATTTTAAAGTAATTATTAAGCGCTATCTTTGTAATTTTTTTGGTCACATGGTTCAAAAGATCCTTACCTTTTGAACCATGACACAATTATGCAACTTTCGAAGCGGTTATTTCTTATTTTTATTATTATTTATTTACAACCAAAAACAAATTTTCAACAAAGCCAAACACCAATTTTCACGGATTTTACTTCAAACTGACGGAGCTTCATACAAACCCCCAAAAACACTGAAACGCGTGTTTATCTATTTTAAACCCAAAAGCCATATACGAAATTTAACAGATGTAACTTGAAACCTGACGGAGTTTTACAAAATCTTGGAATGGAGTTTCAAAAAACTTGAAACCCCGATTTTGGGGGTTGCTTTTCAAAAACGCTGAAACATGTGTTTCTTTATTTTAAACCAAAAATCTAAATGCGAAATTTTACAGACCTTACTTTATATTGATGGTGTTCCACACTGTCTTGCAACGGAGTTTCACACAAACTCACAAACCCTAGTTACCCTCTTAGGGGTTGATTTATCAAAAATCAAAGTGCGAAATTTCACAGACCTAACTTTAAAACTGACGGAGTTTCATTCTATCTTGCGACGGAGTTTCACACAAACTTACAACCCGTAGTTTACCCCCTTAGGAGTTGATATTCCAAAAACGCTGAAACACGTGTTTCTTTATTTAAAACTAAATTCCATTGATCTAACATGTTACTGGATGTCTACAATATAAAAGGCATCTACTGCCAAAATCAGGTTTGTAACCCCAGCAGTTTAGGTTTTGCGTTGATGAATCAGTCAGTCAGACAGGACTAGTCATTATATGTACTCGTACCTATAGATTTTCAATGGAATTTGTACGTAAATTTTGTTACTTCTCACTTGGTCTGCTGTTATTCGTAAACTTGTAAAGCCTACTTAGCTGTACTAGTTTTGCTTTTAATTTAATTATCCTGATAATACTGCCCTGATTTTTCACGACTCCTAATGCAACCATTTAGCTGGCTAGGGAATGGGGAGCCTTAATTTTTTTTTTTATAAAAGTCAAATACAGGTACAGGGACTCTTGAATCTAACAAAAAAATTCACTTTAAGGCTCCATATTTCACAAATTTCTAAATCAAAAATTGATATTCACAATTAATCCCTAAATTTTTAAAATACCTATCTAGTAATACCTAGAGCCACTTGCATTCTTTCGGTTGTATAAGAACGGATTGGCGATTTTATTTTTAAGTGGCAACATTGATTTCCCGCCTTCCATAAACATTTGACAGTTCATCGATACCAACGGACGCCGGTACATCGAATCATGATCGAATCAAAGTTTTTGACACTTAAAAATAAGTATTTTACTTCATTTAAGATGTTTTAAACCGTGATTGAGATTGTGCACATGTTGTGCCTTGCAGCTGCGTAAAAACTGGACCGCGAAAGTTTTGATGTTGTTATTTTTTTGTTTAATTATGTTCATAAACGCACGTAGTTTCTCAGCGAGCACTTTTGCACAACTGAGATAAAACGATATTGAAATGTATACATGTACCTACACCGCCCAGCAATAGTGTTTCATAACGACACTTATTGGAATCTAGCGACCACAAGTGATATAACGTGTTTGTCAATAATGTACTAAATATTTTTAGTACATTATTGACAAACACGTTATACTACTAATACTTGTCAAGCATTGTACTTTTCATATTTTCGCAAAAACAAGATTTTGATTTATGACGGTCTTGCAATAAGTGAACGATAATATGTTAGATTACGAACGCTTTAATTATGACAATACGAAAATCCTCATTTTTGCATTTTTCCGCAACTTCAAGATTTATTTACGAGATTATATTAAGAAATATCCTTAATTTTTTTTTATGGTAAAAATATGTAGGTACCTATTACTAGAACAACTTTTTGACTAGTCACACAATTTTTCTCGTGTCCTAATATTTAAGTTTTCTATATTTGCCGAACCTGAACTAGCCCAGCCGAACCCTGTTTCAAGTAATCTACCCTTAAAATGACTAATAGTAATGTGGGAATATTACTAGCAACCTTGCCAGCTAAGCTCAAAGGCATGTGTTAGGAGTGGGTTCACGTCGGTAGTATAATGCGTAGGATTCGAACCCGCGACCTCACGATTGCAAGACCGATGCCTTATCCAAAAAAATGATTTTGGAACGAAATTCCTTATGGTGCGTTGCGAAAGGGGGCTAGACGGAAAAAATTAAGACCAAAAGTTGTAACGACACTTTCGAGACTTCGTGCGGCGTGCGCGAAGATATGAACATCTAATTTGACGAAGAAGTCACCTGTCGATTTGGTTTAGAGGCATAAATTCGGTACACAGTATTGGTGACAATACTGTGGACCGAAATGTAGCTGTGGGTTCGAGCCTTCGGTATACAATCGTCTTTTTGTAAGTTATTTCAAAAGACCAAAAGTTGCAACGAGACTTTTTGCTATAGTTGTAAGCCGTGCGACGTGCGCGTGTTTCTCTGTCTCTCTCTCTCTCTCCCTCTCATAGAAAGCAAGCCAGTTATTTTCGTTTCGTCTTTCTATTTCGCATTGAACAGTATGGTGTCGCGACGATTATAAAAAAAAAAACTAAAAAAAAAAAAAAATAAGATAAGAACTTCGTTCCATCCGGGTGTCCCTTGACACCTCTTAAGTTTTTTTTAAGATTTTATTTTACCACACTGTCCGCGTAAATAATATTACATCTATTCAAAATCAACTTTCTAGTACTAACAGCCTCTAAGCAAAGCTGCGGACGGATGGACATGGCGGAACTATAAGGGTTCCGTTTTGACATTGTGGCTACGTAACCCTAAAAAGTGATTTGTAATAAGTGCGCACTCCCAACTTTTTCCAAACTTGATTCTTTTTTTGATGTATTTCCCTTCTTTCTAAGGCGGTTTACAAAAAAGAGGAAATTAGGAAATCTCACAGAAAAAGTTAACAAAATCGAAATGGGTGTTTTGTTAGGAAACTACCTTAGATTAAGTCTATTTAATTATTAACCGACTAAACAACAGGAGGTTCTCGATCATCACAATATTTTCTTAAGTACCTACCTATTTTACTTGATTACTTGGAGACCGTTTATCTTTTATTGTATATAACTGTTTTGCTTTTTGTTACGTTGCATTGAATTTATTTTTGAAGCTGCTAATATTTTTTTTGTAAATAGTTATTATTGTAAAATAGTTTATTCTTTTTTGCTTTTTGGTACCTTGCATTCAATTTATTTGTGAACATGCTATTATTTTTTGGATATAGTTATTATAGGTGATAAAAAATGCACTGGGTTAATTCGTTCGAATTAAATTTGGTTTAAAATACGACTACATCTAAAACGAGCCTAACAATCTAACCCCAATCAAGTCAAGAGATATTTATGTACACAAAGGCCCCATTAACTGTGTCCAACGATAAATAGTTGGTTTCACACATAATCGCTGGACGTTCAGTTACCGACGTTAGATTGTCGGATTAATAGCATGTCGGATTGTCGAACTTGTCGGACGACAGTAATGGTTCACCACCAGATTGATGTCCGTTGGATTTTGTTGAGGATAAATACTGGTTGTGTCAGATAAGCAAGGATTAGCTCGACTGTGGATGCTTTATTTATGCGTGAATGTTTTAAAGCCAAAATGCACAATGCAGCTTTGTACAAATGTGTCCTAGGGTTCGTATTTTCATTAAATTGAAACATTGGATCTTGGTGTTAAATTGTAAATGATATATAGTTAGCGTCAGTGCCGTAACTAGCATTTTATGCCCCCGGTGCGGGCTTAGGCTAGCGGTAGTACACTGTACATATTTGGCCAGTGTTGAGTCAATCGCACACCACTTTAACTCTCTCACTCCTTTACACCAACATTTAGTCGGTGTCGACTCATTGCACCCCGTCGTGAGAGCAACTCACACTTCGTCGAGTCAGCGACGACTGACATCTGGTTGATGTAGATTTAACTGCACCCTCCCCACGCCCTTTATGCGACTTACAATTGACCGATCATAACCAAAACAAACACTCCTACGAGAAATAATCGTAGGTACGGCAATACACCTTCACCCTCGGCCACAGGCTATTATAAAGGAATATCGTGTGATTTTTAGTCGGTTTTACTCCGCTCCTACGTGCCCTCGTAGGCGTATCAGCACTCGTAAAAAAATGCACGCCCATGCAATAATAATTTTAAAAGATAACAAAACGGCTCAACAAATTTTCATCAAATAAAGCTCAAATACGCCCTGATTAAACTAGCTTTCTAATTTATAAAATCTCATCAAAGTCAGTGTCTTCGTTTGGTGCTACGATGGCAGTGACAGAGACACAAATACATACGTTATACTTATAACGCTGTTTAAGCTTATAACGCTGTTTGCATTAACAAGTAATAAATCCTATGCTGCCCACCCGTATACGTATGTTCTTACAGTTTGTAATACTTCCTCATTCTCATCATCATCATAATCATTTAACTATAAGTAGGTTTAATTTTGCAATAATAAATAGGTACCTATGGTATTGTGCAAACCTGAAAGTAGATTGCTCAGAATCAGTAACACAATCCATTGGAGTTTTTAAACCATGTGATATGATATTTATGTTTACAATGTAATGTGATATGTAATCATCACTTATTTTTCAATATTATCCATGAATTACGTACTACGAAATGCAATGAGCACGATAGTGCGAAGAACACAAGACTACTTGAATGGCTTATAACTATCCAAATTTTAAATATTTTCATTTCCTTTTTTTATGATTTCTTGAAGTAAAAATCTTGTTGGGGTGTTTGAGTTTTGCACTATACTAAAAATAACCCTGTATATTCACTACTAGATACCTACTTACCCACACAACATCCTTATTTTCCTCTCATACACGTCGTCGTTAATTACAAAACCAGACTATATTTATCGTGTTTTCCAAGGTATCTTTTAAATGCTCATAAAAATGCAAGCCTTGCCGTCGGGAGTTATAAATATTTTTAATGACTATATTTAATTAAAGTTTGCCAAGATATTGTTGCGTGATAGCAATGGCTAATGAGATTTTTTAAAAGAAAAATAACTTTATTGTAAAGACGATGCCACGTCTAAAGACTTTTATTACATTACTCGTATCTGTATAATATTAACACGTCAAGCGGAAACTTTAAATCCCTATTCCAAGAATATTGCGTTATGTACGTGGGATTTGGCATGGAATGGAGGAGTTCAGAAAGCTAATACTTTTAAATAGTACTAGTTACCTATGTATTATTTAGAACACTACCGTGATAAAATATTCACTGTTTACGTTACTGACAATCTCACACCGGCTGAATATAATGTGTGGATCTAGAAAATAGCATTGGCGCCAACTTTGGGACGAGCGTTATTCTAGATCCACACGTTTGACGATTGGCGTTGGGACCGAAGTTAGGGTTAACGTGTTGACCCGGCTTTACACAATTGGCTTGACAGATTGACTTTTGTATAGAAAAAAAAAACTACAAGAAGGATCTATACAACCTATAAGAATGTTAATTAATTTATAAAAATAATTAACTATTGTCGTAAAGACCACTAGGTTACCCCTCGTGTGCGTAAATGTAGATATAGATTATTGTATCTGAAATTACAAAACCTAGAAGAAGAAAGAACGGATGTATCTACCTATACATCACAGAACAAGTAGACTATAGAACTAATGGGCTTGTCACAGGTGACTTTGAACTGAAAGCAAACGATTTATCGTTGTGAAACATCTCTAAGAAGCTATTATATCAACACCAAATGTCAAAACATAGTAAAACTAAATTCATCTTTCTAATATATAAAAACCTCGTGTCACGGTGTTTGTGATTGAACTTCTACAAAACGGCTCGATAGATTTTAATGATTTTTTGATAGGTATGAGAATAGGTTGTCCAGTATTTTTTGTTTAACGCGTTGTATTTTTGTATGAATTGAAAAAAGGGGACAATTGACGCAGACGAAGTTGCAAGGGCAAGCTAGTACCTATACAAATAAAAAAATATTATAACTATTATTAAAGATTAGTCGAAATTCAAAATCCTTCGATTAACCATCTAAATGTCATATCTACTATACCTAGCATTTCAAACATTATAGCTATCTACTTAATATAATTTAAATTCTATTAAACCAAACAATACAATTTAAGTAGGTACATGACGTTTAAAAAACAATGTAAGTAATTAATTAAAACTAAAAACTAACACTAAATAAGACTAAAATATATCCAAAAAATTGGGGCCTCTGGGCATGGTTCCACAGATGCTGGCAGCATTTCCTCGCTGTATAGCAATGCTGATGCGTTGTGCGAGGAAGCTGCCAGCTCTACGGTCACCAGTGGAGTCGACCAATTTTTTGGAAATTTCTTTAAAAAATTTGTTTGCGCTGGGACCCCATGGGCCAAGGGTCTCGACGCCAAATGGTACAAAAATATATTCGCTGCCAAGACCCCTGTATTTAACAATTTTTAAATTTTCGGCCGCTTTAGCTGCCGCCCCAGCTTGAACGCTGGTTCCGTGGAGGTGGGAAGGAGCAAGTGTGTCTACACACGTGGCGTCCCACACAAGCACTCTTCCCATACTCCAAGGAATCAGTGACATCCCATCAGGTCTCTTGCCATCGTCCCTGGCTAAGCCGGTAGGTTCCAGCACAGCTGGTATGTTTACAGAAGCAAGAGACCGACGGATGATATCATTCAGGGCGGCGTGCCTAGAAAAGCGGCCGGCACTCTTTTGGCAAGAAAGCCCATGGTGTCCCAGTTGGTCGACTTCGCTGCCGCAGGGGCAACGGTGCAGAGAACATATTCGCAGCCCTAAGCGCAAACTGATAGCAAGCCGGAGGGTGTCAGGCTCCAGAAATGTGCCAGTGTTTGGCGACGGGTAAGCACGAAGCCATTCACCGGATTCTCTGGAGCTAGAAGCCATCAGTCTAGCGCGCTCAGAACCAGAACTAGCGTCCAGCAGAGTGTTGTAACAAAGTTGGCACAAAACATCATCCCAGCTTCTTTGGAAATTTGAATGAATAGGAAAATCTTTACCTGGGCATGCTGAAGACCATGCTTTTTTAGCTTCCTCCAAGCCCGCAGTCTTATTGTTTGAGTGCAGGATTTTACCAATAAGACTAGCTGAGCTGTGGACAGAAGACAAAAAAGCTGGTAAGGAGACACTTGAAATTTTGCGGATCCCTAATCCACCATGGCGGATGGGAAGGGATGCTTGGATCCAGGCCTTATCACTGAGCTGTATGTTCAAAATTGAATCTAAAGTTGACCTTATAAGGTCGTCCAGTGGTGTCAGCAAATTTTGGAATTTCCATAGGGGGCAGCAGCGAAGTACATAAGTTAATTTTGGTACGAAAAGGCAGAATTTTAGTAAAGTTACACCATAATGCGGGCTTATGTCAATAAGGCGATTTGAAAAATTTTTAAATTTTGAAATGCAATTCTGCAAATATAACGGAAATGAGTTTTCAAAAACGGGGGACCCAAGGAGACAAAGTGAGTCTTTGGTTACTATATTGATGTTTGGAGTTATACTATAAAATTTCTGTATGATATCATTAGAATTTGGGAAAGAAGCATGAAAGTATAGTTCGCATTTGCCAAAATTTAATTCTAAACCGATATTTTGAAATTTTGACTTTATGGTTACAAGGTCTGAAAAAACAGTATCAAGGTCGCCTCCTAGGGTTCCGTCGTCCAAATACCAAACGTTGAATTTTGACTTTAAATTTTGAATAATTGGATTTATTGCCAAACTGAAAATAGCTGGTCCGAGAGGATCACCCTGCTGACAGCCTACTTCTGAAGAAAGAACGTTCTCGCGGTAAAGCAATTTTGTAGGGTCGGCGTAAGAGAGAAGGAGATAATTGTAAACTTCGGGAATGTGTTGTTTAATTTCTGTCAGCAGAGCGTCTCTATTTAAGGAATTAAAAGCGTTTTTGATATCAATTTTTACCAACACTTTAGGCGTAGCACTTGTAAGGAATGAACGCAGGGAGTGAACGGCGGCTTCACATCCCCCTTTGGTTCCGAAACCGAGTTGTACAGGTTCAAAAACAGACTGCAATTTTGAAAAGATATGCCGAACAGCAATTTTGGAAGCAAGACGACGAAGTGTTGAACCAACGGCTATAGGCCTCACCCCTCCATCTTTTTTAGTGAGAGCGATCAAGTTTGCGCCGAACAAAATTGGAACAATATCCGAATTAATGTTGCCAGAATACAATTTGTTAACTAATTTAGATAATGAATTTAAAAGTTGAACGCCAGCATCACCAGCTGAGACAGAAATGAGATCTTTTAAATGTTGAGGTGAGATACCATCAATGCCAGCTGCCGAACCAGTTTTGAATGAAAAAATAGCGTCAAAAGTGTCCTTATTATTAATTTGTAAGCATGACTGGCTAGCCGTTGGTGGGTCAAGAAAGAGCGGATAAGGAGGAGCTGGGGGATGTTTTGATTCTAAGGCCGAGAAGGTGTCTGGGGTGTCTGGTGACAACACGTCGTTTGAAAAAAGGAGTCGGGCGGCGCCTTTTAAATCACCGTCGCTTATTTTAGTTTCTATGGTTTTTCGACGATTAAAAAGAAAATTTTTGATTGATTTGTCTGATGATAGGTTAGATGATTGACCGAAACAGTTGTTTTTTATTTTTTGGGTGAGAGAAACGGGTGAATTATCTTTCGTGATATGAAGAGTGCGATAAGCAAACAGTAAAAGATTGTGCCAGTCTTCTAAACAATTTTTTTCTACGCATTTTTCTATGAGGCGGGAAAGATGGGTCGCAACGGTGATTCTTGCGCCGCGGGGAATCCTTTTGACAACGGGGGTAGTATGCTTAAGGTTTCTTATATATAGATGGAATGGAATGGTTGAATGGTTTGTGGCTGTGCGTGCAAGGGGTGGAATAATAGGGCGATTGGAAATAGGTGGGGCATTTTGGCTGTGACAATTTTTATGAGATTTGGTGAAGTGTATATTAAGTCCTCTTACAGATTTGGAAGTTTTTCTACATACTGAGCATGTTTGGCTGCACGTGCTGTCACCGGGCTGCGAAAAATTCTGCATCTACTATAATATTGTTTCTAAGTATTCATATTTACACATTTACACAAAAACAAACACAAAACATATAAAAAAACACTTAAATAATAATGTTTGACACTGTCACAAATGTGATTAAATTGTACAAAGATGCGTAGCAAGCTGCGTGGAAACGACGAATATGAAGGGAAGCAGAGCAGGGCGCAGGCGTAGGCTACAAATAAGCCAATGGCGAGTCGGTACGGTATGCTTATTGTGGTTCATTGAGTGGTTAACTGTGGTTGCCTAGGGAAACGGTTTGAGGCGTCCTTTAAAAAAGACAATTTTTATGGGTGCAAATGAACGGCATTCGCCGCCAACACTTCACTGTAAGATATGCACAATCATAAACCCATTACACCCACAGAAAATATAGAATCATACAAAAACACGATAAAAACATTTTTTTAAAATTTGCAGCATAAAATGACAGCCGACTCTATCAAGCTACGTTTCGTTTCATCATATTACTTAATCTATATGTATAAAAATTGATAGTTATCTTTTTTTTTATAAATAATAAAAAAAAACAATTGATGTTCCTTAGTCTCGCTAAATTTAAATAAGCGAAAGTTTTATCTGACTCCGACAAACAACATTTACAGGTATACAACCATTGATTGTGATTTTGTGTATTAAATTATACCTATGTATAAATTATGCTGAGGTAGTTTGTCACCCTGACTCAGTGGCGACCGAGTACATCGAGATATGTGTGAGGTTAAGCAATGTTGACACTGCCGATTCATAAATGGGTGACCGTTTTCGAACATTGTTATACCCCTTCGTGCCTCGGAGAGCACATTAAGCCGTCAGTCCTGCGCCTAATCTCTCTCCGGTCGTGTCGGATTTCCGTCCCAGCAGGCAATGAGAGTGAGGGAATAGAGAGCACACTTGTGCACTATAATATCTCCTGCGTAGATGGCTAGTCTCTAATGAGATTGGCCGCCTGCAAAAAGACAGAAACAAGATAATCTTTATATTTAGTATCATGTAGTCGGAGGCACGATATTAAGTTCACATGCCTGCATGATATTAAATACGCATGTATGTTATTATACATATAAACCTTCCTCTTCAATCACTCTATCTATTAAAAAAATTCGTTGCGTAGTTTTAAAGATTTAAGCATACATAGGGATATAGGGACAGAGAAAGCGACTTTGTTTTATACTATGTAGTGATTTTGTGTCTATACGATTTATTTCTAATTAACTGTTATGCAGAATGTGTTTTGTTAACATGATGTGGACGCTCCTTTATCTTGGAACGAAGATACGGGCTCTAAATAATTTCGTTTTGCCTTGATTAAGACTCGCTTGAATATTGTTTTAAATTCAAATGAAGGTAATTTAAAGTAAAAAGTTTAAATTGCGTAATATATTTAGATTATTCTGGCTGGCAACAGCTTATTTGAAACAAGAATTGTTTTTATTATTTCATATTTATCTGTCAGTGTTTAAAGGAACTTTAACAGCTTAAAGCACGATCAACGACAGCCAGCTCAAGTATCTATACTATGACCTGGTATGCTTTTTCTATCTGGTCTAGACCAAAAACAAAAAATGATATATGGACCATACAATTTTTTCACCCACGAGCCACACAGATAGGTGTTATGAAGTATTTTTACCCGACTGTAAGGAAGGGTTATATTTTTCGCGCGTATCTTGTATGTATGTATGTAATATTCTTTATTACCTGATATTTCACAATCCACTAAACGGCTTTATACAATTAAGACGTTGTTAAAATCTTCTCATTCGCCCAAGTATTCTTAAATAATTATGTGTAGTTTGAAAAAATAAACAAACATGGCGGCTGTGAGATGTCAAAATAAGAAGTTGTTCTGAATTCTGCAATATGGGTATCAAATTAAAGGGCTCATCTTTAAGCATTTCTAAAAGATTTAACATGATTATAACTGTAATACTAAAAAAGTTAGTTAGCAACTATTCTTTTTTCAATTTTCAATACTTGACAATAGCTGTGATTAAAGTCAGTTGTTACATCGGTTACATCCTACAACCACTAAAAAGTATTAAGTAAAGAAATAAATTATAAAAAATTCACTTTACTAGGAGGCATTAATGAATCTTGATAAACTTTCATCAAGATTCATTAATGCCTACGACTGCATGAAATTATACAATTATGTAGGGGATCTTGTTTCTATCTTTTTTGTGAAGTCGGGTATGTTAATTTTTATAATTATTTTTTTTATTCTATAGATAACCAGCAATGTGAGATAGGATCCCACATTACTAGCAATCGTGTTAACCCCTCCAACTAAGGTAAATTACTTGTGATAGAAGTGGGTTCACATCTTATTCTTGTTCTTGTTTCTTGTTTAAAAAGACGACTCCCGCACTAGGATACAAGCCCTGTGTCGCGGAGGATTTTACAAACATACAAGTCACGGACACAAACTACACCCAGACTCGGAACAACAATTTGTGGATCACACGTGGTGTCCCGTGTGGGAATCGAACCCACGACCTCTTGCGTAGCAGTCGGACACACTCCCACCGCGTCGGCAGTACAATGGGTAGATTTGCTAGTCCGATGCCTTCTCCATTAGGCTTCAGACTCGTAATTGTGAGAAGAACGTTCTATATATGCAGTGGCACAGCGGTAATGCTTAAGGCGTGCGGGAGGTTATGGGTTCATTTCCCATTTGTCAAATACAATTAAGTCATGTTGGTTTTCATTCTAGGTGAACTTTGTAACCTTTAATTGTATGCAAAGGTCCCAGGCGACACAGAGAGTGTGGGCTTTGTCTTTATAAATAATGTGACTGCAAATAGCAGTTACAGTCTAATTATTCTGCACTTTGAAAACTGTCGTTAAGTAATTCTAGCCTACATGTCCAACGAGTTGTAGTTTTAGGCAAAATTTCCTCACTACATTATACAGAGGAGACTGGCCGGGTACTTCTGGATGACACTTTGTAGTCACGTATGTGCTGGATGTGAAAATAATGCATAATTATATTGAAACTAGCTTTCGCCCGCGGTCCGGCACGGTTGGTCGGATAAAAACTATACTATGTCTTTCCGCGTATCTCCATACTAAATTTCATCTAAATTGGTGTAGCGTTTAAATCTGAAACGTTTTTTTTCTAATATACATAATGATATGATTATTTACACAATATCTGTACCACGATAGAGCAAAGTGGCGTGCAATTGGAGAGGCCTATGTCCAGCAGTGGACTGCGATAGACTGATGATGATGTACCACGAAGACCTCACAGGGTCTATCTGGGTAACATGACATCTTTAAACAGAGAGAAAGAGTTACTTTTACTCATTTACACTTATAATAATTAAAAATAAATAAGCAGACTTTTTACTAATAAAAATGGAATGAAATTAGGGTTCCGTAGCCAAAATGGCAAAAACGGAACCCTTATAGTTTCGTCATGTCCGTCCGTCTGTCTGTCTGTCTGTTCGTCCGTATGTCACAGGCATTTTATTCAAAAACTACTTGATGAATCTTGACAAAATTTGGTAAAAAGGTGTCTTGTAGTTGCCGCTACTTAGTTTGATAGCTAAATAATAATAATAAATATTTTTAGGGGGGCACTCCATACATGTAACAGTCCGAATTTTTTTTTTTCAGCAAACATCAACGTGTGGCACATCACTCGACAGGTCTTTTAAAAACATTTTAAGGTTTCTAATAAACTTTTTTGATTGAATGAATATTTTTGGAAATAATCGCTCCGAAAGTGGCATAAATCGTGTAAACCCCTTAACTTTTGAACCGTGTGACCTAAAAATATGGAAAAATATCACAAAGGTAGCGTTTAATTAGTACTTTAAAATTATTTCGGACATGATCGGATATACCGTCATTAAGTTATTGCCGAAGAACCGAGTTTCTCAATAAAAGGGCGTAAGTACCATGAACATACGCTCTTCTGCTGATGCAATTATTCAAGGTACCCTACATTGAGCGTGGTCTGAGATGCTCTTGCCCAGTTTTTACTAACTAGCTGATCCGCGTAACTTCGTCTGCGTAAATTTTCCCCATTTTTTTATTTTTTTTTATTTTTTTTTATTTATAGTGTGATGTTATATAGCCTATAACCTTCCTTAATAAATAAGTTATTCAATAGTAAAATATTTTTTCAATTCGGACCAGTAGTTCCTGATATTATCGCGTTCAAACAAACACTTCAGCTTTATAAAATGTATTAGTATATGCGGTTATAATATTATTTTGGCTGTATTAGTTATTTTTAACCATCGACTCAAAAGTTTGAATAGCTTACAGTTCCTCTTTTAGTGAAATCGAGTTCTTTATGAATGGATGTAATTATTAGTTTTATTTCGGTGAAACCTGTAGAAAGATCAAATCACTGTACAGAACGAACCATACCACCCAGCCTCGTAACAAGTTGCCCCTCCAAATGTGATTATTTTTCTATTGATTTAAATATTTGCCTTATATTTACCTAATAGCTGACTCACGTAACTTTATCTGCGTATTTTTCCCGTTTTTTTGCAATTCATCCGAAAATATTAAAATCGCGATTAAAAAACAATACTTTACGACCTTTATATCCCATACCTATCAAATAATATTAAAAAAAAACGGCTTGCACTCCAGTAGAGCCGGCAGAAGTGAAAATTTGAACATTAACGTTTAAAAAATATTCCTTAACCATTCCAAAATATTCAAAAATGCACTTTTTGAATATTTTGGAATGGTTATGGAATATTTTTTTATCATTTTTTTATCAGTTTAAAGTCCTATCATTGATGTGGTTAATGCAATATTCATCTAATGCGCTATAATAGTACATAAACATTACACAAACATGACATTTAAAAAAATGACAAGACAACGACATGCAATGAAATCAGAAATATTAAATATTAAATCACAAATATAAAATCAAAAAATTAAAAAACGACATGACAATATTAAATAAAAATATGAAATATTAAATCACAAATTTAAAAACAAAAATAAAAAAAATAATATAAAAAAGGGAAGAAATAACCATTTGGACTCCAACAAAGTCTTTTGGTTTCTAGACCGCCCGATTTCCCACCAGTCTTCCCACCAATCCACCAATCTTACGGTCACATAATCCTGATGCGAGTTTTACATAATTTTATACCCCTATAAGTTTTCACTTCGAAAATCTTTAAAATCGGTCGAGCTGTTTCGGTAGAGTTTCGCCACAAACACTGTGATACGAGATTTTATATTCACCTACCTATATGATAATGAGGTTGTGATATTTGTGTGAGTTCCTATTGTACCTCTGCCGGTTAGGTATTCATTTTAACATAGCTTGGGACAGTTTAAGAATTCGTGCCAAGAGACGTGAATTCGGGACCTTTCAGGTACAGATTACATTTGGCCGCTGATCAAAGTTTTGAATGCTATTTCCTTTTAACGTTTTGTGGTTAAAAGCAACGATTCAGCTACTTTTGTGTTAAATTGTAACGGTATTTTATGTGAAACGAAAATGTTGAGGTATTCTTTATTACTGTATTCTGTAAAGTGCGCTGTTTTATTACCTTTGTAGTTTAATTAAATTATGGTTATCCTTCCACTTATTCGTATGTTTTGATTACTTACCTTATTTGCGTAAAAACAGACTTCCTATGTATATCCTTCATAATTATTAGGTACGTTTTGAATTAAGTCAACAATAAAAAAGATGCTTCAAATTCATCCCTTGACTGATTTGTCGTATTTACCTAGTAAGGCCGTTTGATGTACGTAAAAACATTTTACTGAGAAAGTTATTAGCAATGTTTATTGGCTGTAAAACGCTGCCTGCGCATTCCTGTTTTACAACGCCTACGCCTGACTTACATGCTATCTAAGCTAATAAAATTGTTTGTTTCTCTTACATACGTTAAATGGATTATCTACCAAAGTTACAACGAGGCCATCTTGTGAATTTCCGGGAAAAATATAGAGGAAAAACAAAAATGATATATCATAGTGACCCTAAAATTTGCTCGTTATTGTCTATACCTAAAGTGCACTATGGTGCCTGAGGATTACTTACGGGTAAATTAAAGGATAATATATAGGAATAACGCAAAGAAGTTCAGATCGCATTTAGAATGTCGTGTCACATACTGGTTTATTTTACAATGCTTTCAGTTTTTGACGTGATACCGTCTTATAAATCGATGACGGGGTGCACGCACGAAACAGTGTTACGTAGCAACCGTCATGTTATAGATTGGTTCCTAAGCAGTCACGTAGCAACGGTCACGTTATTGACTGGTTGCTATGCAGTCTCGTTATTGACTGGTTGCTAAGCAACGCGAATGGCGACTACGCCGTAGGCTGAAGTATTGTGGCCGTCGGGCGCACGTGCAGGCATGTTTACTGTAATGTCATCAATGTTTTTTTATGACGTTATCACGACGTAAAATTATCGTCCGTAAACCGACTTTACAGACAACTATTTTTTTGATTTTGAATGACTGACCTATTAATAGCAGTTTCTTAAGTTATAACTTAAGTATAACTGAAGAAACGGCAGAAATCTTAAACCTAAGAATCGAGCTTTTAAAACTTATGGGTTACAAGGTACAGCGTTATTATTCCTCTTTAGTAAAAACTTGGTAAAAACACTCTAGAAAGTAGGTATCTTCTTAACTTTAGTTAAGAAAGAACCAATAATTATTAACTGCGTCTGTGGTGGCGCGGTGGGAGTGTATTCATATTTGTAGTTAGTATTTGTGTGTGTGGGGTTTAATTTATCTATAATTTGTATGTGTTTAGAATTAAATAAGAATGTTTATTAATTGTCTAGGTTCCACAGTCCAAGCTCTGCTCAGTTTGGAATCAGATAGCGTTGTGTGAGTTGTCCCAAGATATTAATATTATTATAACTCAAGATACGTAATTTGTCTCTATAGATGAATCAAGAACTATCTAACGGATTTAAAACCAATGTATAAATTCGTGGGACATTGTAATCGCTGTTAATACTTATGACTTATTAAGAAGTACCGAAACAACAAATCCAATACAGTCAAGAACTAGTTTATATGCTAGCTAAGCAGTAAGTACCGACATTTGCCAGGCTTTGGATGCTTTGAATCTGGAGTTTTACGTCATACGAGTTTTTATGACTAAGCGATAAAAGTAGTGTTAATCATTATCTACTATATTTTATAGCTATTGGGATAAAGATAAAAATTTATTGTTTGTTAAGATATTTAGACCAGAAAAGTCTAAATCTGTGATCCAGTAATTTGATCTGGGAATTAGTAGTAAGTATATAGGTTGGTAGGTACTCATGTTGAGTAGTAGTTTTAAAGTTTCACTTTGAATGTTTTAATTTCTGAAGTTTGAATAGGTGCTTCTAAATTTTGTAAAATTTTTGGTTTCTTTCAAAAAAAGACAAAAAGTTGAATAAATAATGGTGTTAGTATTTAAGTCAATGCATAGAAAAAAGTGGTTGTCTGTAAAGTCAATGACTTACGGACGATAATTTTACGTGATAACGTCATAAGAAAACATTAATGACATTGTAATAAATAATTCGCTGTTGCTTAGCAACCATGCCTGTGACAGCTTTAGCGAACCCCACAATACTTCAGCTGGCGGAACGTGACGGACCGTGACTATGCCAGTTCTTCGCATATGCACCCAGTCATCAATTTATTAGAAAGTTATAACGTCAAAAAACATTTAATATAATGCCAATTTCGATTTCAATCGTTCTGAACTGTAATCACAAATGGTTCTAACGTGTGAATCGAAGTTTGTTTATCCATCGAATTTTCCACACTATCAATATCAATATCAGGGTATTGGTGGTTGGTATCATACTGCAAAATTCATACTATTTGAATAGCTGATATTATTATTTCAACAAAAAATACTCCGCTGCATTCTCGCTTTATTACGACCATTATCACTACGCTACCAACATTGGCCGTCAGCTGTCATCCTCCATACAAAAACCGTCATACATATTGCAACGAAACTTTATCAACAAATAACGCCAGTTCATGATATACGGCACTTTACAGAATGTTCAGTAAGGCTGTACCTACACTAAGGCATTTTTTTGCGATTGCCCGAAATATAAATTGTAAAAACCGGTAAAAAACTGGAAGGTATGCTTTCTGTTTGACGAAGGCTTTAAACTAAAGAGGTAACAACTATTTCAGTGTAGGTTGCAAACAGTAACAGTTCAATAGTCATTTTTAGGCTAAAATGATAGCATCTTTTGGCCTGCCATTTTGACCGACACCAAATTTCAAGTTTGAAGAACAAAAATACTTTAAAAAATCATGTGGCCATTTCTTTTTACCTAACTAAGGCGAAGCCAAAAATAAAGGGTTGTTTTAGCAGTCTGTATATGTATGTATGTCTGTTTGTATTTACGTATATTCCAATGTAGCGCTTAAAGTACTCATCCGATTTCAATTGACAGACACATATGATTGGTGTACATGCGTATTTATATAAAATTTACTTATAAAAGATATTGTCATATCAAAGTCATTTACTGAAAATACGAATCAACCTTAAACAATGTTCTATGTTCTTTTATAATTATTATAAAGTCTTTTATCATGATGCTTGCGGTCGAACTCCTTCGACAAAAACATTAAAACCGGACCCATTTGTCGACCGATTTTAATGTTTTTTTTTTTTTATATGAAAATACGTCGTAAAGTATTTATTTATATTTTATATCGCTATCAGTATTTGTGTATGAATTCAAAAACGGGGAAAATTGACGCAGATAAAGACAGGTCAACTAGATACATTGTAAGTTGTATTGTTTAACTATTCGAAGTCAAAATTGCACATTGTGGCGGCATCTTAATTCACGTGCGCTTTGGAAATATTTTAGAGTTCAATGGTGAAATTATGATATAGTGAGCGTGGGGGCCGGTCTACTAAATGAAAATTTACGCACGGCAAAGGTATCGTTGTTTATGGTACGGTCTGACACGATTATGTGTATCAGAACCACTTTTAGACTAACTGTGATTTAACGCTGAATACTTTTGTTTTGGTGTTCAGATAGTTTATCTTCGTCAGTGATATTTATAATTATTTAAAAGTGAGTTTGATGTGAGCAACCTTTTTGTTTTAACTTATTGATATCCTTGATACGTCATCAATAAATAGGAATATTTATCTATTGATAAGATCATAAAATCTTTGTATAGATATATACCACTTACCATTATATATATCTAATCTAATTTACTGTAAAATAAAATTTGATAAAATGTAGAGCTACGAACATCTTTTTTTTTTAAATAGACGACTCCCGCAGTTGTATACAAATTCTATATCGCGGGGGACTTTACAAACATACAAGTCGCGGACACAAAGTACACCCTGACTTGGCCAAACAATTTGTGAATCACACAAAGAGGTGAAAGAGAGGTGGGAATCGAACCCACAATCTCTTGCGTAGCAGTCGGACACACTCCCACTGCGCCACAGAGGCAGTCAAATGCATTAGTTCGCAATAATTATCAGCTGGTCAAAATCTCTTGTGCTTATAAAAAAAAACCATGAATTTGAAAATTATACAACTACATATGTTATAAAGTTTTGTTTCGGCGCAAGAGAGTACGCTTACTGACAGCAATTACTTCTAAATTAAACGTAAGTATCCTAGAAATATCATTAAGGTATTTTACATTTAGGGACCCTCAATTTTCATCCATAAAATTTTCGTAAATCCCTAAATAATTAGGGATATTATATAATTATGTAATCATTATTAAAATCCGAAAATTCTTTTCTAATCGCTACCCGCGTAACAAAGTTGGTAGGCAAAGTCGGTTTTAATGGGTATCGCCTTTCTCATGGCATCGTTAAATCTTAATGAAGCAACAAAAAATAAGTTCATTAAGGCATCTTTATCATCATTATTTTAGCCCAAGCTTATGTTGGTAAGCCGAAATAAATATTTGATGAGAATTTCTTGATAAATTTTGCTTAATTTTAATTTATTAGTGGAGGGGAGTGACCTGTCTACGACTTAGATCTGACAGTTTTCGCATCTTCGATCGCGATGTGGATCGCTCCACAATATCAAACGTGTGTGACGTGGCTACTTTTGAGGGTTAAGGAACCCTAAAAGTTCAAACGATGTCAACGGAACCCAATTACGAAGTGCCGTCCATCCGTCTGGCTGTCCTCACATTAAAGGACTCTATCTATTGTAGGTACGGTAATAGGTACTCGGTTGAAATATCACAGAACACGTATTGTTAGAAGAATTTTCAAAGATATAATAGTTTAAATTTGAACTGAGGCTATTGCACGCAACGGAAACTAATTTTGTAATGTAAAAGAAAATCCCAGCACTGGCGTTACAAGTTCTTATCTCAGATGACTTCATAATTTTGTTTATTCTCTATGAGTTCGACGACGGTAGTTTATAATTCACAAATAATATTGGATATCGCAGTACTCTGCGATATCCAATATTATTTGTGAATTATAAACTCAGTAATTTGAATGGATAAATACAATCCCACCAAAAACATTCTGTAAAAAACTAGCCAAGTCTCGATGGAGCTACTTGTTTATCTCTAAAAAGTAATGAAATCTAGACAAAGTCGTGCCAAGTCTAAGGGTCCTTACTGCGATTTCTTTATTATTACAGTTAATGTTGTGTGATTTGCCGTTGAACATTCTTTATACGTTAGTGGGTACAAGTATGGGCTATTATCTCGCTTAACAACATAGGTAGTTACAACAAATATAACATTACGTGTAAACAAAATTTACAGGCTTGATTTTTTTTACTTTAAGTTTGATTTTATAGCTTACTGGATGACGAAAATTTCTGCGTTCTGGTCTTATCCAGAGGTTCTCAAATAGGGACATGAAAATGAGGCAAAATGGTTCCAGTAAAGGATGGTACTGCAGTGTTTGCTTCACGCTCAACTTGGCGGGGGCACTGCCGTGCACCCCGATTAAGATAGATCACTTAAAACAATTTTCGTGTTTTTAGGTTCCTAAGAAAATAATGATTACACTTATTTATTCTCGAAACTGGCCACTTGGATAAAAAAGCATTAAAATAAATTATTTTTCTCTCATCTTTACATAATATTTCTGAAGAGTTTTTTGGTTTAACGCGATAATCTCAGGAACTTCTGGTCCGAATTGATTTTTTTGTTGGATAGCCTATTTATTGAAGAAGACTATTTACTCCTTCAAAGTCCGTACACTGAGAACGTCATACCAAATGCATCAGCCGCGTTCGTCTGTGATGAGATTGTATATCCCGCGGAAATGTGGGGCCAGAATTTGTTTTACCTTAAGGCCCTCCATAACCGTTAAATATACAATACCAGAGAAAATTTTCTCCATATGAACGTGGGTGTGCATCGGGATACCGTAGCTGTGGATTACCGAGCTTACCCCGCTCTCCTTGGCTAAAGAGAAGTGACGCAGGCCTGTAGGAGGTGTTAACGAACGCAGGGAGGTATGGCAGAGCAAGGAGCTTCAAGGCAGGTTCTTTCGGGCTCTTCATGGGCTCGATGTGGACCTACTGGCGTTTGTGATCTGGCTACGGTTCGGTCTGTGCTATTGCTGACGAAGTTATCATGACGAATAACTACCGGAAATATATCCTGATCGATGGCACTGTTGACATCTGTCGTGCCTGCCACCGACCCGGTGATTCCCTCACACATATTGTTTTCGGTTGTTCACGTCTTGCTAACGGTGAGTACTTGCACAGATACAATTAAGTAGCAAGGATAATCCACCAGCAACTTGCTCTGAAATACGTTGAAGTACCGTACTACAGGTAGGTTGCTGAGCCTATAATAATCGTCGACATCACCAACCCCCATGACGAAAATCTCGTGAAAGCCGAAAAAGATAAACAAATTAAATATCTGGATTAGATTGTCGACATGTGGGATGTTGATTCGGCGAATTTAGTACCGATAGTCGTTTCTGTTAGTGGTTTGATTGCCAAGAGCCTCGACCAACACCTTTAGAGGCTAGTGTTAGACGTTTGTATCAAGGGCTTGATGCAGATTGCAATACACACGGCACGGACACGGCTCGCATTGTGAGGGGGTTCCTTTCTCTGGGGCCGTAACAACCGGTAGCTTGGTCCCTGCAGCAGATGCCGGTGGGACACTATTTTTATATTTTCAAATGTATTATATATGCTCAATATTCGAATTAACATTATGGTAAATGGTAATCGATCATACGAATACGGATACCTCGAGCAAGGTAAAGTCCGCCAACAGTTCTAATCATTTCGACTACAGAAATGTCACTGCATCACTGACCTTATCACCACACTAACACTTTGCACACACGACTATAAAAATTGCGACGTCTATCGGTACATGACTGCCTCTGTGGCGCGGTGGAAGTGTATCCGACTGCTACGCAAGAGGTCGTGGGTTCGATCCCCACCCAGGATAAAACTTTGTTTATTCTGGGTGTTATTTATCTATAATATGTATGTATTTAGAAATATATAAGTATGTTTATCAGTTGTCTGGTTTCCATAGAACAAGCTCTGCTTAGTTTGGGATCAGATAGCGTTGTGTGAGTTGTCCCAAGATATTATCATTATTATTATTATAACAAAATAAATTTAAATTAAAATGGTTTAGATAAAATTTACATTAATAATAAAAAAAAGATAAATATAATATGATGATATATTCATATTGAAGCTTGCGGGAGAAAACTCACGTAGTATTCTCGCTCATAAGTTTCTGTCAATGATACCTAAGTATACGAGTCTGACTTGCATTTGACTTTCTTTACGATCGTGATATTATTTCACGCAATGTAACCTCACAAAATATCACTAAATTTAAAATGTCGCAAACTACAAGGTATTTCACATAATGACACAATTTTGCCAAGATTGCCAACAACATGCATAATGGAGGTAGGCCTTGCCAAAGTGTTCCCCACACTACATCATGTCTTACTGCTCTAGTCTTGCTCTAATGTCTTTACTTACATTTTTATGGGCAACGCAAAAATATTTTCTTCGTTACATAAAAGAACGATTGCTTGTAAAAAATACGTATAAGTATAGAATATTCAGTATAGCTGTTGAGACTAAACTTGTTAATAAGCTTATGAACGAAGTAATATCCAAAAAAAAACGACTCACTTACTCAGTAGTTCAGTATAGCTGGCCAAACTTTAGACGTGACTGCACAAAAATAATTTATTTTCTTAACAAATAAAACTACCCATGTATTCGCCAACACGTCGTATGAAGTTGTAAAAATATACGTCAACTCCATTCTGGTTTATTCAACTAATAGCTGGTGTGAACCGTATACTTTGTTGCATTAGATTTGTATGAAATGTACCTATTCTGAGAATACACGAAAATAATTAAGGCAGCAGGACAAGAGGATTTTTTCCTCGTGGTCACACTGTCAGGTGTGACCTGCAGTAATCTAAGAAAATTTATGACTCGCTGTCAATTGCAAAGTCAAAAAACCAAATACCTATTTTCTAGTTAGTTCTGTTAGTTACTTAAATTAGGACTGCTGCTAATAAGCTTTAAGCTAGAGTAGTCGCAAGAAACCATATTTGTTATTATTTATTGCCTGTTCGTCTAGTGGTTAGTACCCTGACTGCTAAGCTTGAAGACGTGGGTTCGATCCCCACCCAGGATAAAATTTTTGTGTGGAGCACGATGGTTTATTCTGTTATTGTTTTTGGAACGACACTTTTTGCTATAGTTGTAAGCCACATATCTCACACACACATACACATATCTCACAATCTTGGAAGCCTGATAGTAGTAAATGCAATCGTAGCCGTAACGACATCGCGCCTCAGTGTAAAGACGTTGTAAGTGTAGTGTGTAGAAGTACCGACAGTACAAATTATCAAAATTATCAAGACCAGGCGAGGGTGGTTGAAAAACCCCGCGCCTCATGGAGACATCGCTAAGCTCCCATCAGTCGACCGGTGACCACGATCGGTGCAATTAGATCGAAACGTCGGGTAAATAAAAGGTTCGTACCTTTAAATAATTCACGCGATTAAGTCCCGAAATATATCTAATAGGTTTATTCTGCGTCTGGGTGTTATTTATCCTAATGTATGTATTTAGAAATATATATGTATGTTTATCAGTTGTCTGGTTTCAATAGTACAAGCTCTGATTAGTTTGGGATCAGATATTGTTGTGTGAGTTGTCACAAGATATTATTGTTATTATATGATTTTATTAATGATAAAAGTTATAATGAAAATGAATAATAGAAAATTACTGAAAAATAAAGTTATTAATACGCCATCTGATCCCAAACTAGTAATATATATACAATAATTATCCGTGGTAAATATTATACATAAATACTATGTATTAGAAAAGAGGGTTTTATCTTAATAAAAGGGCGCCCGATTACCCACACTGCTCTGGTGTGATGCTGAAGGGAAACTCCTAATTCCTGCCGGACTCGTCCTTCCACTATTTAATTAAGTAGGTAGTTCTTAAGGTGGTGCGTCTACGAGCAAAATAATTTCCTTGTAGTCACACCAGTGTGACAAAGCGGTGTGATGACGAGTCTGCACCCGACTTAAAGAATGTGACAATTTTTATCCAGAAAAATCCATAGGAAGGGAAATAGGTATACTTATTAAATTGCTTTAAAAATAAATAAATGGCCCAAAAGTACCTAAGTAAGGTCGCCGAATGACAATCTTTAGACTTTAATTTTGAAAATACATTTTCAGACTTTTGGGTTTTCTACATTTTTGTTAAGCTCCGTAACTTGAGTGAATCCAAATGTGAAGACAATGATTAGCATTGTCTTCACATTTGGATTCACTAATATAAAAATCCAAAGAGAAGCTACTTTTCTAAAGATAATTTTCCAGATACCTAAATCGAGCGGTCACCATTTTTGCCTAAACAAAAATGGTGACCGCTCGACTTAGGTTTCTGGAAACTTTTTCAATGAATTTCATATAGTCTTAGATTACAGCTTCTATAAATTATATAGAACTAGCTTTCGCCTGCGGCTTCACCCGTATGAATAATATTAATACTCTTCAATTTATACTTAACATGCATATGGATGTCGGTTATCCCGAAAAAAAAAAAATAACCTATGTCCTTTCCTGGAACTTAAACTATCTCCAAACCTAAATCGGTTTAGTTTATAAGCGTAA
Organism: Herminia tarsipennalis; assembly: GCA_945859575.2. NCBI lineage: Eukaryota > Metazoa > Arthropoda > Insecta > Lepidoptera > Erebidae > Herminia > Herminia tarsipennalis. Next base: position 20,236,027 of record OX243834.2, on the reverse strand, counting down.
AAACATAATAAGCCAGAAAGACAGAGTTACTTTCACATTTATAATATTACTAGCTGACCCGCGCAACTTCGTCTGCGTAAATTTTCCCCGCTTTTGCAACATTTCTTATTGCTGCTCCGCTCCTTATTTTTCCACTATTTAATGAATGTTATTATACATATAAACCTTCCTCTTCAATCACTCTATCTATTAAAAAAAACCGCATAAAAATTCGTTGCGTAGTTTTAAAGATTTAAGCATATATTAAGTAGTGAATTTGGTTATATAGCCAGTTGAAGGCATTAGACATATTTCTAGCGGTACGTTAATAAGCCCCTCACTAACTCCGAAGTACTCGACTCTAAGTTTTTGTGACAAGCTAACTCGCTTGCGCCGAAATGTTTGAGTTAACAGCAATTTCGCAGTTCGCTACTGACGCTCGTGACATTACTACTAGTTAAATTGAGTTTCTCAACGTATTCATGTTGAGAATCAAATTAGAGCCGTCTTTGTGAACGCTTTTGGTGTTATTTGGATGAATTTTCAAGCGGAAGTTGTGTTTAAATGTAAATGTTGGAAACATATGAATGAGGTTTTACGTAGGTCGCTTTTATAGCTATTTCTTTTTTATGGTCTCAAATTATCAGTTCTATTCAGCCTTAATAATTCAAATGAAAGTCAATTATTGGCTGATAGACCAACAGGTACACACCTTAGCAATAAAATATAAAGATCGACCAAAAAATAAATAGACATTTTGAAGTTGGTGCCATGGTTCAAGCGATTAAGACTCGTAGTACCTATTTATAGTTTTTATAATGAACTGTTGCCTGCGGCTTCGTTCGAAATCTATCCTACGGGCACATTTTTTCCTGATAAAAAGTAGCTAAAGTTCTATTCCAGTCCAGACTATTCTGTGCCAAATTTCATCCAGTTCCGTTCAGTGGTTTTGACGTGATTGAATAACAAACATTTATACATGCATCCAAAGTTTATACAGCTTAGGTTATGGAAAGTTTTGTCGAAATAGGAAAACTCCGGAGAGTTTTTGATGTGAACAATCCCGCAGTAAATAGCTAGTAATTAAATAAATAAGTAACAACACGTCATGGTTATCTAACATCTAGAACAAGTCCAACTCACCATATAATTCACGACACTCTCATCTGTATCACCGAACAAAAGAAAAAAGAACACAATTTCCGCGTTGATTTTTTGCCACTGTTTACAAAAACATTCTCTCCAAAATGTACACAAAATATCCTCAAAATGAACCGAACACGATTTGAATATCTAAATTGGCAATCCTTCGGTATTCCCCAAGTTTCCTCATTACAGTCGCCTTCACCTGTTAATTTTTAGGATTCCGTGGTAGAGAACAGAAAAGAGACAGAATACTGATAAAAATATAAAGAAAATAGGGAAAAATAATAATGCAACCATAGAACAAATTGAATAAAGTCGGGTTGGTTTAATATTTTTGTACAATGCTTCTTTGCCGTTGTACTCCTGTGTCATTCAAATGACTTCTTAAAGCTGATTTGGGATGCCTGTATTATGTTTTTCGCATATTATTTGTATTTCAATAAACTCGACCCAATATTTGTTACATTATCGAGTATAATATGCATTCATTTTGAGTATGAAATATAGATTTTAATACAAAAAAGTTGTACGGAACTATTCAGATCCCTTAGAGTTCGTCGCAGTATTTTCCTCCCCGTTTGGTTCCGGGACTATCTCCACGTTTCGCGGGTAATTTTTATTGTAATTTATCGACTTCACGTGACTAGGCACTTTAGTTAGCACCCGTAATAGTCTGAGAGGAGACAGAATTATAATTGTACGGAGACACTTTATACGGCACTTTTAGACTTTATAGTTTTAGTGGGCAGTTTGGTCTGGAGATTTTTATCACCCACCGTGTGGAACATTCAGATTCCATTGAAATGGCACGTAACGTTTTTGCTTGTTACTATTTCAAGTGGAAGCACAGGGTGAGAGGAAAAAATGGGACCATACAACAGTTTGATTTCAAAAATCCTAAGCCCTAAGTGAACGCACATTAAATTCATGAGCATGCCATAACTATGTGTTAACGTGTCGAACAAATCTAAACGCCTGTACTGCGACTGCGAGTTGAAGTGAGGTCACTTCAATAGTTCAACAGATTTGACCTCCCGACCTTTTGATCGCCAGTCAGAGCTCTCTTTTTGGGCTTCGTCGCTTCAAATATTGGAAAATCGAGCGTTAATATTCGTGTTCACACGTACAGTTCGAGTTTTCTTTTAGTTCTGTATTTTTCTATAGTTGCATAAATTGTTATTGCTTTCTTTGATCTAATAATAATACAAACTGTCGGTGATGCTGAATTACTGCGTAACAAGTACTGAAAACAGTTTCAATAACTTGACTGTCCTGCTGGTCTAGTGGTTAGTGACCCTGACTGGTAAGCCGGAGGTCGTGGATTCGATTTCTATCCAGGATAAAACTTTGTGTGATCAGCACGATGGTTTATTCTCTGGGTGTAATTTGGGATCTGATAGCGTTGTTGTCGTGAGTTGTCCCAAGATATTATAACTACTGTATTTTTGACGTAATGAATACAAAAAATATGAGTTGGTTATTCATTTTCTTACAGAAGCTATTAAATAATAATATAAAAAGACGCGATATAAATATAATATTGAGGCAATGGTGCAATAGTAGCTATAATAGTAATTGTTTTACTTTGGTAGCTAGCTTTCAAAGATCCACACACACTTTTGAGATAAATTACGATGTTTATTTTCAGATGATTTAAAAAAAAAACCGACAAGTGCGAGTCGGACTCGCCCACCAAGGGTTCCGTATAAATGTTTTAAAGACTATATTTTTTATGATTTAATTATAAATGCATAGTTTTCAGACTTTTCCCTATACTTGTAGTATAAGACGGTATTACTTGTCAAATATCATAGTTCTAGGTCAACGGAAAATACCCTATAAATTGTGATTCCTTGAGTGCCGAAATGTACGTTTTTTGCGGCATAAACGGCCGTATCGTTTTTTTTACGTTATCTTAGAAGTTTAATTTTTTCACAGCTTCAAGGGACTGGAGACTTGAGTAAATGGTTTCATTTTAAAATCGATATATCTACGCGTGCCCGTGATAATGGGTCTTGACAGACGGACGGACAACAAAGTGATAATATAAGGGTTCCGTGTTTTTCCTTTTGAGGTACAAAACCGTAAAAAAGAGATATTATTTCTTTATATACGGTTTTGTTCATTTGGAAAAAGTAACAGTTACTCATCATTATAAAGTAGAAAAGGTTTTATAATAATTGTCTATTGTTTAGACAATGCACTCGCTGCGTTATTCATGTAATATATACTTTTGAACTAATTAGCTAACTATTACATATATTACTGCCTCTGTGGCGCGGTGGGAGTGTGTCCGACTGCTACGCCACTTTGTGTGATTGGTTTGTGAGTTGTTCCGAGTCTGGGTGTACTTTGTGTTCGTGACTTGTATGTTTGTAAAGTCCCTCGCGACAAAGGGCTTGTACCCTACTGCGAGAGTCGTCTTTGAAAAAAAAAAAAAATGATATATTTTGACTAGGATTTATTATTTTATTCCAAACGCAAACAAATGTCATAATGTACTTTATTTTCAAGACATTACGCAGGTGTCTTACACCTACATAAAATATGACCTAATGTGTATAAGACGATTGACAAAATGTACACAATAAAACAGTTTCTCAAACGGTATCATTGTGTGTTTTGTATCTATCGAGAACAATAGTTGATTATGAAGTACTCTAGTAGGTATCAATATTCTGTGATGAAATAGAACAAAATGTGAAAACAAATCTTACTAAATGTGGTAATTATATCTGCAAATTTGGGCCTCGTAAGCAATTTCCTGTTGGTAGATCGTTTACAACTAAAATAATGTTAAGAAAAGATTAAAGATCAATTTCAGCCCTATTCTTCTATCTCAACCTTGAGTAAGGGCGACTATACCTAGTTCGATAGTAGCGTTCACCGTCTGAACTCTCAGTACCGGCTGATCGCGGCGCGCCCCGCACGTGACTGTCCACGCGTCACATGTAGTAACCATAGTGACGTTTTTAGTTTGTTATGTGTTCTGTATATAGTTACTATTTTGTGAGTGAGGTGAGTTCAAAGCGCATGCGATTTTGAGTCTTATTGCTTAGATTTTTTCAAGTTTAGTTAGGTGCTTATTTTCAATGCTGTTTTATGTTTGATTTTTGTTTATTTGAACAACTAGAAGTCTTATACATGTTAGAAAGGAGCTTAGTTACATTAAGTGTACCTACTCAAGGTTAAAGTGATTGTTTAACACACGAAAAGAACGTTGCTTTAAGTTTGTAGAATTTCTCTTCATAATATGTGTGTGTTCTATTTATTGCTTTTTATTAAAATTAGCTTTATCCCGCGGATTTAAATCAGAACCTGGTTTTGACCTTCTTAGGGCTTGAATCTTTAAAATCTGTTATAAGTGAATGCTTACCTTGTAATAACTATCTGTGTGCCACAATTTAACCCAATCTGTTCAGCATTTTAAGCTGTGTGTTGATATATATATCTGTTTTGTTGGCCTAGTGGTTAGTGACCCTGACTGCAAAGCCAGAGGTCGTGGGTTCGATCACCACACAGGATAAAACTTTGTGTGATGAGCATAATGGTTTATACTGTGTCTGGGTGTTATTTATCTATGATATAAATATATAAGTATGTTTATCAGTGGTTTGGTTGCCATAGTACAAGCTCTGCTTAGTTTGAGATCAGATGACGTTTTATGAGTTGTCCCAAGATATTATTATTATTATCTGTTAGTCATGGTTGCCTTTTATAAGTAGGTACAGTTGAGAGAGAGATTTTAATGTGCTTTGTTTGTTTATAACGAAGTTAGTTTTGTTTCTTAATCGTAGTTACTCTAAAGTCTGCTTCTAATCTTTATCGGTTAGTATACCTAATGTTTAATATACCTAGTAATTGCTATATTAACAGCGTTTCTTGTTTTGTATGTGCGTTTTTTAACACATATCAACATGCGTGAACCTCGAACCTTCGCGGAGTCTGCCAACATTTGTTGATCATCTAAGAAAAGTCAAAAGAATTTGTAAATGGTTTCGCAGATGATTCTGTGACAGCTACACCTATCTGTAGATGCAAACATTCAAAAATGTACGAATCTTTACACGCTTGTTAATGGCCGCAAAGTCAAAGTCAAAGTACTTTATTCACTTAGGTTACAAAATGCAACGCTTATGAACGTCAGACAAAATATAGAATACAAAGATTCTACATTTAATGCCAAGTTCGCAAGCGTTAAGCCGTGAGAAAAGAACTTGGCAATAAAAAGTCATGGGCATTTTTTGAAATACCAATTTTTACAATATATACAGCTATGCCAGTAAGGACCTGCAACCATTACACCATGAAACTCACGCATTCAGTGGCGGAGAGTCCTTAAAATACCATTACTTTTGGCTTCCCTTTGGATTGTAGTTACTTAGTATTATAGGTACAAAAACCATGAACATGAACCAATAAGGTAAGTTTTTGTTCGAGTTATCTCTGAAAAATTTTAACCCTTTGCCACTGCACGCAAACAAAAATCACAGTACGTAAAGTAGGTATAATCAAGTTTTAAATGAATCAATCCCATGGTGTGAGCATCAACTTACAAAAAAAATCTTATAATAAACGAATTGCATGACTTTCCGACGTTTTTTTTATTATAAGATTAATGTTATAACTTTTATTTTATTATAAGTAAAACTACCTATTATACAAATATAAAATGTATAAAATGCTAATTAAAAAATCGCAAGTATGATAAAGAGATAACTAAGAACAGGTTTCTGTCCTTATCACAAAACTTTAGTACGGTATGTAGGTATATTTATTGCCAGAGATAGTAAACTATTGCAGTACTTTAGTATGTTTATTTTAGCGCAAATTGACGTTGAGACAGTGCTTTGACAGTGCAATTGTCACCTGCAAGCGTCCCAGGCGTTCTGTTATCTTTGCATAATCAGTAGTGGACTATTGAATAGTTTGTCTCAGTACGTGACCATCGTTAGGTCATTTACGTAGAACCTTTGACAACGTATCCATACTATTATTATTATTAATGCAAAAGTGTATCTGCCTATTTGTGTCTTTTCATGATTAAACGATTGAACGGATCTTAATGAAATAGATAAAATTATAGGAAGGGACATGGAATATATTGTCAATCAACATGGATTAAGCTGTTTTTCTGTTTTCTTCTGGAACTCTTATAGTCTCGCCATTTCAGTGCTAGAAAGCTGTAATTTTACATGGATACATATTACTTACGCCGACAAAGTAAAAGAACAAAATCTTAAAAAAAACATTTTTTTAGGGTAGGTACCTACCCCCACTATATGTAAAGTGAGGATGTGATTTTTTTTCACCTACCCCATCGTGTGGCGTATTATTAGATAGGTCTTTCACGTTTAGGGGTTGTGAAGACCATTTTTAGATGTAGGGACCCGTTTGTAAAATATTAATCCTTTAAGTGCAATTTTTTGTTAGAGTCAAGTGTCCCGCCTCCCTGCCAGCTAAATGGTTGATGACTATATGGAAAAAAAATAAGATAGCGGTATATGTAGTAAATTAAAAGGAAAACTATCAACAGTTAAGTAGGCTTTACAAGTTTACGAGTAACAGCTGATCAAATGAGAAGTAACAAAATTTTCGTACAATTCCATTGAAAATTATTATTAAGTATAAAGTTGTGAGGAGTATTAAACAAAAACAAAAGAAAACCCACTTCTTATGCCGCGTTATTCGGATGGGGTACTACGGAGCCCTACATAGTGCGTGGCCGAACGAGCACTTTCCAGGTTTTTAAGTTTTAGCGAGACTAATGAATAGTACCTAATGTAACTGTAATCCACTAGACACTGAATATCAGAAAAAAAACATGTATTACTACGTCGTTATTTTTTAAGATACGATACTTGTGCATTCAGTACCTTCATAATTCACATGTACGCCGGCCAGTGAGCCGCAAGTGCTTGTGGTTGGTGTATATTGCTTTCTACTTTGGTTGGGTGTCTACTAATGTACCACGACAGTGTTAACGTCAGTTTTTGATAGACTACCATGATAGTAAAATTGAAAAATATTCATACCGTCTCTTAGACCACCCGACAGAAAAATTGTTACTTTTCTATTTTCAACCGACTTCAAAAAGGAGGAGGTTCTCAATTCGTCTGTATGTTTTTTTTTGGTATGTTTGTTCACCGTCTACGCAAAGACGGCTGGATCGATTTGAAAAATTGTTTTTGTGTTTGAAAGGGTGTACTGCCAAGTTGGTCCCATTGTCATGGGATCCTGGAGAAATCGAGTGAACTCTTAAAATATTAAAGGCATACTACAGTGATTTCAATATATTTCAGAGTGATTAGAAACACCAATTGGTGAAGTGGAACTGATGATGTAGACCACAAATGACGAGCAGACCTATTCAATATTTTACAGTTTGCGATTCAGTTACTTCAATATGGTATTGAGTAGTACTTTATGCTCGTTATACTTTTATTACACAATGTAATAGCGCTGATAGTGAACTCCTCAACAGATACCGGCCCTGCATCGGGGTAAGCAATATTTTGTAAAAGGATTTCAGCAGTTGACGTAAGCCTATTGTAACTTATGTGAATCACAAACCAACCCACTAAAAATGAGAAATAAAATATATAATAATTTTATACAAAAAAATATTACCGACTTCTAAAATAAATACAAGGCAACTAAAAAGCAATAAATAATACACCTTTTTTTTTTTTTTTTTTTTTTTTTTATAGATGGGAAATCATCATATGACTCCTCCCGCTGTGGGCACGAGCGGGAGGGCGTGTCAGACTCCTACTGACTAAAACCCATCTGTGTTCCTTCTTTCGCCCTGGTGTTCCGGGAGTACGGTAACTCTTTCGAACGATCCCGCACTCCCGGTGGGCGCTGGCCCGATGGGGCCCCGTCATTTGCTGACACCTCTTACAGGCGCGCGTGGAACACTAGCGCGCCGTCGACCCGGCCTAGTCCTAAGCTGGACGGCAAGCTACCCACTGCTCGTCGTCCTCAGGCCTGCGCCTAGGGTGGCCGAATGTCACCTCTTCTCACCCGTCGCCCGCGGGGTATCGCGGGGCGGCCGGGGCGTGAGGACCGTCTATCTCTCACGCGTTCAGCCGCCTCCTTTTGCAGCATCACCTCCTCGCAAAAGGAGACGACTGCCTCCCATTCCCTCTCACTCCGCAGCATGGCTCGAATGAACCCCGGACGCGAGAGGTCACCACCGCCGATCGCTACCACAAGGGCAAGTCGCTGTTCGGCCCAAGCGGGGCACACCTCCACTGTATGCTCCACCGTGTCCTCCGGCCGGTCACCGCAATGGTGACACTCGGGAGTTTCCTCCCGCTTAATGCGATGCAGGTACCTCCCGAAACACCCGTGTCCGGTGAGTACCTGCGTCAGGCGGTAGGTGAGGATGCCATGCCGCCTCTCCAGCCACTCCTCAAAGAGAGGACTTACCGCCGCTATAAGGAGGAGGTTCTCAATTCGTCTGTATGTTTCCGTCTACGCAAAGACGGCTGGATCGATTTGAAAAATTGTTTTTGTGTTTGAAAGGGTGTACTGCCAAGTTGGTCCCATTGTCATGGGATCCTGGAGAAATCGAGTGAACTCTTAAAATATTAAAGGCACACTACAGTGATTTCAATATATTTCAGAGTGATTAGAAACACCAATTGGTGAAGTGGAACTGATGATGTAGACCACAAATGACGAGCAGACCTATTCAATATTTTACAGTTTGCGATTCAGTTACTTCAATATGGTATTGAGTAGTACTTTATGCTCGTTATACTTTTATTACACAATGTAATAGCGCTGATAGTGAACTCCTCAACAGATACCGGCCCTGCATCGGGGTAAGCAATATTTTGTAAAAGGATTTCAGCAGTTGACGTAAGCCTATTGTAACTTATGTGAATCACAAACCAACCCACTAAAAATGAGAAATAAAATATATAATAATTTTATACAAAAAAATATTACCGACTTCTAAAATAAATACAAGGCAACTAAAAAGCAATAAATAATACACCTAGATTTTCAAAAACAAATTAAACATTTTGAAGTTGGTGCCGAATAAAACATAAAGAGTACTATTTCATGGCACCAACTTCATTTTATTTATTGCTTTTTAGTTGCCTTGTATTTATTTTAGAAGTTTTTATTCACGTTATTAACTTATTTACTGTTTATTTTTTAGATATTTCAAAATATTGAATCAATTAAATATAATAAAATAAAATACTAAAAATCTAGTCCAATTAACAAGGAGGTTCGAACTTTTGAAAGTAGTGACCAACAGATAGACTTATGATGATGTGGATGATGATGGGCTTAAATTATTTTAAACTGTATCCAGCACTAGCTGTCCCGCGCAACTTCGTCTCCATATTTTTTTCCCGTTTTTGCAACATTTCTCATTGCTACTCCTCTCCTATTGGTCGTAGCCTGATGTTATATAACCTTTAGCCTTCCTCGATAAATGGGCTATCCAACATTGAAAGATTTTTTTAATTCGAATCAGTAGTTCTTGAGATTATCGCGTACAAACTAACAAACAAACTCTTCAGCTTTATAATATTAGTATGGATGTGAATATTTGTAATAATATGATGAGAAGGGATACATTTATAACAAGCTTGTCCCCGCTAAGTTTGATTTCATGGCCTGTGAGCATTCTGTACAAGCTATATAGCTTGTACAGAATGCTCTAATTTTGATGAAACGCAACAATTATATAATTGTGGCGTTTCATCAAAATTAGTTCAGTAATTCTTTCGTAAAATAATAAGAAACATTTGTTCTCACTTAGTTCACGTTTAGGTTGTATGATATAAACATATTATACTAGCTGACCCGCGCAACTTCGTCTGCGTAAATCTTCCCTTTTTTCATTTTTCTCCCTTTTTTTTTTTACAACATTTTTCATTGCTGCTCCGCTCCTATTAGTCGTAGCGTGATGTTATAACACCTATAACCTTCCTCGATAAATGGGCCATCTAACAGTAAAATATTTTTTTATTTAGGACCCGCAGTTCCTGAGATTATGCGTTCAAACAAACAAACAAACTCTTCAGCTTTCAAATATTATAGTATAGTTATAAATGTTAGGGGTGGGCAATGACCCGCGCAACTTCGTCTGCGTAATTTTTCCCTTTTTTCTTCCTTTTTTTTTTTTTACAACATTTTTCATTGCTGCTCCGCTCCTATTGGTCGTAGCGTGATGTTATAACCTATAGCCTTCCTCGATAAATGGGCTATCCAACAATAAAATATTTTTTCAATGCGGCCCAGTAGTTCCTGAGATTATCGCGTTCAAACAAACAAACAAACTCTTAGGGGGATGAAAAATAGATGTTGTCCGATTCTCAGACCTACCCAATATGCACACAAAATTACATCAAAATCGGTCAAGCCGTTTCGGAGGAGTATGGCAACGAAAACTGTGACACGAGAATTTTATATAATAAGAAGAAGATATTTTCGACCGGAGAGGAAAAATGATTAAATTACTAAAATGGCTATTAAAAAATAAGGGTTGATCGTAGAAGGGTGAAAATTGAGGATTGTATGTATTTTTGTATGTTGTATCATAAAAAAAAAGGAATTAAAAATTTTGTCTAAAAAAAAAAAAAAAAAATTAGGGGTGGACTACCCCTAACATTTAGGGGGATGAAAAATAGATGTTGTTCGATTCTCAGACCTACCCAATATGCACACAAAATTTCATCAAAATCGGTCAAGCCGTTTCGGAGGAGTATGGCAACGAAAACTGTGACACGAGAATTTTATATATTAGATTATGATAAAATGACATTTTTTAGTTCTCGTGTTTGTCGTTGAAAGTTATTTTTTTAAGAAGAAGTCACCATTTTGACGCACGCATTTATAAACGTGTATCAAACACAAGCGGGTGGTCGTTTAACAAATATCATATAATTATATTCAACGCAATGGCACTCATTATGTCAATTTTTCGATGCATAGGTGGTTAAGTAAAGTTATATTTTGCCCCTGAGTTTTATGCCCAACGTGTTCAAAGGCTATCCAACAGTTGATTGTCAGTCATTGAATGACAGCCGTTTTAAAACTACGCAGTAAAGGGTAATACAGTCGGTTGCAGTGACAACCGACAGGTGTCGCATCATACTGTGGTTCACACGGCATTAAGCTGGTTCGGTAATACACGAACACGTAGCGCCGTAGTGGTTTGTGCTGTACGCAAACAATACTTCTATTATAGAGCATGCATTCATCAGCAACGTTTACATGGTGCTTTATGAAGTTGATGCTGATGTGCAAGGTTCAAGTTTTACGTTCAGAGTTATCTTTTCAAAATGTTTATTTTAAAATGTTAAACATCTGTTTTTCCTCGCGTTTCCCGTGTTGAATTGTAACCAGGACGAAAGTTTAAAGTTGTTGTGCGTAATGAAATATGTTTAAAAATATCTCTTTAGGTTTTTATTTTTCGCGGGACCCAGACTAGTCCACCTGCCAGTGATAGTCTCATCAAATCGGTAATTACAATGAAAGTCCTTAGATCGACACAGAAAGAATAAGTAAAGAAACTGGTTTCTGGTCAGGTAGGTAGTATATTTAAGTATTGAATAAATTACATATTAGATATATTTCGGGACTTAATCGCGTGTATTATTTAAAGGTACGAACCTTTTATTTACCCGAAGTTTCGATCAGATTGCACCGATCGTGGTCACGGGTCGACTGAAATAACCATTATGTTTTTTAAACGATATAATTTTGACATTACAATCTACTGACATTGTAACTTTTTGATTGAGAGATCAGTAAGGTTACAATATCTTCAAGACTGCTTATCTGTGACACCTCTGCTTAGTAGAGTAACATCACAAGATGACTTCCAACAATATCCTCCAACAACTAATTAACTAAAATAACATCCCAAGGAGAGTGGCACACACAGAGCGATATGCAAATTGCAGTGTTTACAATGAATCAACGAACGCAGCTGCACAAATATGGCGCGTAAATATGAGCTATAATGGCGTCGCTAGATGGTGCTGTGGGGGACAGGATTAGGCAGGCTGATTATATGACTTTTGACACGTATTTAGATGGTCTAGATATTCGAGGTTCGTTACTACGATGATAAAGATGGATATAAATGGACTCCTATTATAAGTAGTGGAAGCTGTTAACATATTTTCAAAAGAGTTACTAACATATTTTTTCGTGGTATTTCATATACAATGATTGAAATATTTAGTTTACTATATACCCAAGAGGACGAAAGTGCATCAATCCACGACACAGCAGATGCATAATGCAGTATGCAAATCCACCACACAAACTAGCGAGCGACTGATTGCTAGTTCTAACGAATTTACATTTTTTCCTGTCTCGTGCGTAGTCGATTGGTCGTTTGAAACAATTGAATAATTAGATTTGCACTTGGTGTGCCTATGATCTGGATTTTTATTTATTGGGATTAGTCTAATATTTTTTTGAGAATTTTAACAATTTGAACTCATAGGCAGTTAAATTTAATGAAAATGTTAAATCTGACCAATTCTTCACATGCAGGTTTTGGCGTGATAACGCTGTCATAAATCTTTTTAAAGTAAAAGTTCAGTTATTTCATGTGTCACATTAAATCATTGTGTTCCGTTCTATTTTTTCAACAATCATATATTCAGAAAAGAAAAGAAAAGTACATGAATATTTTTATATACGACGTATCGTATACCTACCTACGTAACCGAACCCGCCCACATAACCTAGTCACACATAAAATGGTGAATTTATTTGCACATTCCTACCTTCCAAAATCCGGCCCCTCGCATCGATAAATTCCGTATTTCGAACCGTTATCTCTCACATTTTTGCCACAGTGTCACATAAAGATGTGACACTATACATTATTGGTGCTATTAAAACGAGTAAGTAAATGTATCGAGACCTTTCGATTAGGGTTGGTTGACGCTAACACAAAATGGTGTGTCGTTCTAATTCCTTGTACTTTTAAGTACGTTCCGTTGTTACTTAGCGATTCCAGCAGCAGCGGTCAAACTCTCAAACCAACGACCTTCAGCCGATTAACTTCAAACTTAGCCTAAATCATCTGTGCTTCTATTTATATCATAAAATTCAAAATAATTTGAGTTTATTTTGCACATACTATGCCATATAACAACACAACAGTTACACAATGTGAGTTTTTACATTATTTTTAGTTATTATTTATTATATTTTCAAAGTATTTCGTTGAGTAAAAATAATATCTTAAAAGCTGTCATCCGTGCTTAGGCTGACGATGAATTAAAGCTCATAAATGATAAAAAATGAGACAGTGCCTCGACCAATTTGTGTTGAGAAAATTGTTCAGTCCCGTTATATTTTAATGTTACTTATTTTATTTATAACGCAGTCTGTTTACCCCCCTTTACGTCTTTGATCAACTTCCTCATTCTTCTGCCAAGTCTGTGAGATAATATTTTTGATTGGCCTGTTGGACTAGTGGTTGTGACCCTGACTACTAAGCAGGAGGTCGTGGGTTCCATCCTCACCCAGGATAAAACTTTGTGTAATAAGCACAATGTTTTATTCTGTGTCTTTGTGTTATTTATCTATAACATGTATGCATTTAAAAATATATAAATAAGTTTATCAGTTGTCTGGTTTCCATAGTACAAGCTCTACTTAGTTTGGGATCAGATAGCGTTGTGTGAGTTGTCCCAAGATATTATATTATTATTATATTTGTACATTTGACAGCCGATTGATAGAAACGATTGCGCTTTTATAGTCATAAATATAGTCACGTTCGTATAAAACATCTTATTCAAACACTATCACAAGCGAGAGCTCAAAATTAATCCTCGTAACTGATCTCACAGTTCAGAAACTTACATTCTTACTAAGTACCTAACAAGTACGATAAAATGTAACAAGAGTACCTACGTTCACGGAGGCTAACGCGAGTCGCCGCCATCACAACGTTCTTGGCAATGATTCATAGTTTGTTTTGGCTATGAAACTACGTCGCGTCGTCAAAGAACTCCACTGACTAATGGACTCTGTTTTCACATTAAAATTTTCATGAAAATCGTAAAATTCTTTGATAGTTCCGTTTCACTTTTATCGTTGGAGCTTGGAAATGTCTAAACTTAGTGGCCCACCCTATATATAGGTAGTTTATGTATCTATAACGATTTTAAGTAACTCAATTCGGTTATTGTTATATTATGAGTGAGGCCTAAAACTTTATGTCGTTCGTGGTATGCCACAATAAGTACTTCTTATAACAGGCCGAGACAACCTAATACAAAAACATAATAATGAGAGACATAATTTTACACAGAGCTGACTGTCCTACCCGCCGCTCAATACACCATCAAGAAAACGAGACAGTACATTTGCATTTTATTAAAACAACAATTTAAAACATAACCTTGAAATTCTCATTTTATGGAAGATTTCAGATGTCTTTCTTAATTAATTTTAGCCGGTTTTGGATTTTAATCATGCCAGCCTTTTGATTAGGACGAGTAATAAAGTGACGTAATCTGATTAGCGAGGTACCAGCCTTAATAAATGTTGGGTGATTCTGAAATGCTGTGGTAGACAAAGTTAATTTGCATGGCGATGGTTGTTGGGGTTTTGTTGGAGGAAAGGAAATATTATAGCAATGGTGTTGGAGCGTACGCGTGTTTTTAAAATAAAACAATTTAAAAAAGCGACTAAAATTTAAAAGGTCAATAGCGATGTGGGAATATGTTTAATTTTCTTTTTTTTTATATTCTGCAAAAGAGTTAGCATAATTAAAATACGTACATACCTAAAATCAACCCATTACATTCGCACAACCTTCCCTAATATTATTTTAACCCTTTAGTTTACCCTAATCTCTACTAAAGTACACAGAACTATCCTAAGGCAAACATGGCTAACTAACATCACAACTTCAAGACTCGCCTGTTTAAACCTCTACCTCATCATTTATTGCGAAGTTGATGTTCTTGTGTTGTAATAAGTTTCTAATACCCATCTGTTTTCATCAGGGGTTAAAAATGAGATACCAATATTTATACACATTAATTTTATTCATACTTTAATGAGTCTGTGTACAACGTGTAACAAAGAGGTGTGTTCAAATTTCAACATCGGACAGTGTATGTTATCAGTGTTGCTCCTACCTTTCTGCCTTATTTGATTGTATTATTTTTCGTTGTGTTTTCTTTTCTTTTTGGAAAATTTCAGTAGTGAGCGGCGTATGGCATAAGTATTATGTCTACCCTAGTGCCAAATTAGATTAGATTATTATGGCATAGACCTACCATTGTGGCATATTCGATTGTATTATTTTTCGTTGTGTTTTCTTTTCTTTTTGGAAAATTTCAGTAGTGAGCGGCATATGGCATAAGTATTATGTCTACCCTAGAGCCCAATTAGATTACATTATTATGGCATAGAACTATACTTTCTTTAATTTTACTTTTATCATGGGACATATCACAAACGTGTGGTCAAATTCAAGGGTTGTTATGAAAAAAGCTTAAGGTCATTAACTGACTGGGAAATACACGAGTAGAGTCGCATGGAATGTAATATTTTATATCACATAAATAGTAACTTAAACCTATGACGCTACAGTCATAAAATGCACTCCTGTCGTGATGAAAGCATATTTGATTCGGTTTTTATTCTAGATTATAGTATACCAGTATACCTAATGGTAATTATGGCTTTAGAATAACGTGCTTTAGAAACATTCATTCTGTGTTATTAAAGTTTTCTTATGTAGTGCATTCGCGATAAGAGATCGATGTCGTGCGATCGGTGTGTAGCTGTTATAAAGGATCAGTGGATGTCTGAAGCGACTAACGAACCACATTGGGGTTCTAACAAATTTGTGTGTAACACACACTTTTTTTAAAATTTCGCAAAAAAAGTTGTGTTTATTTGATTTTACATGCCCACTTTCGAACTTCAACTAACAGACGTCAAATCTTTATAAGTGATAAATTTTATCTATACTTCTATACTATATATATTATATTTAATATTATAAAGACGAAATATTTGATTGTTTGTTTGTATTGAATAGTCTCCGAAACTACTGGACGGATTTTAAAAATTCTTTCATCGTTGTGAAGTTACACTAACCCCGGGTGACATAGGCTATTTTTTATCCCTGTATTCCCACGGGAATGGGAACTATGCGGGTGAAACCGTGAGGCGTCCGCTAGTATTACTTTAAAGAGGTAAAGTATGTGAGTTTGTGAGGTGTAATGTCTACAGAAACGATTTTGAAAATTCTTTTACCAATAGATAGCCACGTTATTTGCAAGTACCATTGGCTATATAACATCACACTATGGTAAATAGGAGCGGAACATCAATGAAAATGTTGCAAAGATGGGGAAAAATCAAGCAAACGATTTTGCGCCGGTCAGCTAGTATGTGATAAATGTACTTAAAACTGCAAATCTATCAAAGAATTTAGTTGATTTTTGCTTTAAAAGCTTCTCGTAATGGGGGCTTAGTCAATCCAATTTATGATTTTCATAAAATTAGAAACTAATATAAGAAAACTTTCTATAATTTTATAATAATAGGCACTAGCTTTTGCCTAAACCTGTGGTTCAGATCGTTATAAAAGCTAAACTGTTCAAGCTTCAAGCTACCTCCATATAATTTCATTTAAATCGGTACAATATCTTCTAAAACTAACGCGTTTGAACAAACAAATAAACTCTTTAGCTTATTAATATACATTTTCCTTAAAGTGCATACAAATATACCTACACGTGACCCTAAATAATTAGTGCAGTAAATTACGGAATACGAACACTACAAGTGCAACTCCCTCTTTTTTTAAGTCATGTGAACAAGGGAAACGAACTGTTAAACGTTATAGCGAAAGGCGTGACGAAAACTATCAACGGCGGCGCAGTTAGTCTTTATTAACCCTTTTTATGGTGTTGGTCAACACAATACTTACAACAAGTTATTTTACTGCTAAACTGCTTATTTCTCAAAATCAGGTGTATGCTTCGTGTACACATGGTGAAGAATTCGTTGTTAACCAAGTAAAATGCTACTTGCCCTTAGCAAGCAATGCATATCCCTCACAGTTGGAAATACGATTGATAATTTATGGCGCTTTATTACAGTGCTAGTGACCTAGGTTTAGATATATAATTATTATGTCCTGGTGCAATTTGAAAATGCTAAGCGGGTAGGCAGCAGTAGCGAAATGTCTTGATGGATTAGGATTGTAATTAAATTTGTATTCTGAAAAAGACACAGTTTTAATAGATCTAACCAATTATACAAGATATTTACAGAATTAAAATCTGTAGTCTAAGTGAGAGAGTGAAACAAAACTACATTATGAAACAAATAAAACAATTGAAAGAGAATACAAAGACAATAGACTAGTATGGTGGCATGGAACTTTTCATGCCGAACTTAGCCGGTGTTTTGTCCTTATAATTAAGACCCTTTTTATTAATTAAAAAAAAAAATATGTTTAAAATCTAAGAATCAAGAAATAAATAGCTGCGACTTATATTTGTGCTTTATATATTATAAGCAAACAAAATATGATTCTGCTAAAGATCGTGTGTTGAACTATATATTATATCATTATGTCGGTCCACTGCTGGACATAATGCTTCTATTAATTTAAATTGCTTATTTTCTATTTTGGCTAAGTAACTGGTTAATAATAAACTGGGAAATACCTCTTATCATCGTTGTTATCAGTTTGAAAACGTCCACTGAACATGGACCTCCACCAAAGACTTCCAGATAACTCTTATCATAGCTAATAAAAAAATTGTACTTTACTTAAAATTGTACACACTAAATTTGAAATTAGATTCCGTTCTTAACCTATACCATCCCCTAAGAGGTTAATATCCCGAACATTCCAGGTCGCCGGAAGTCGAGTAAGCTGATAGTTCGGGAATCTCAAGACCTCGCTAAGACGCCTCACGGTTTTAATTAATTACCCCGACACACCACTTCGATCATTTGATATGCTTATAGCCTGTTTCAAGTTCTTCGAGTGAGGAATGCCTTTCGTTGGTCTGTTGAAGTTGGAGAGATGTGGTGTACACTGAGATGGGTATATTATATGTTTGGATTGCCTTCAGATAATTTGTCACTTTGCTGAATGTTTAAAAGGGTATATACACACGGTTAAGACTGTATACTTCGCTTATGAATTTGATAAGTCTGCGGCGTCTGGTTCCAAATGAAATATATGAAAATTTGAAATTACAAGACGTAGGCCGTGCTTTGATATTCTACTCGTAAGAACTACACTGAATACGATATGCTATTATATGAATAACTCGTCGTCGCGTCGTCTAAATTCCATCACCTTCGGAACTCGTAAACTGTGAAACTTTGACCCCTTTTTGTCGTGTACCAAACTACTAACTTTATGCCAGTGTCCAGCGGCAAAATTTCATAATATAAATTTTTTGCTTCACTCGCACGCAATTTCAAACACGTTGTGTATCTATTCTGTAAGCTATTAGTTTTGATCGTTGGCAGGCTGTATGCTGTCTACAAAATTCAATATATTATTATATCTATGTGTTGTTGATTTTGTGTATTTAGAGAACTGCGGTTTCTCATCGTTTATGAGAATTTCGTCCATCATCGGTTTATATGCACTTGGCACTTTTAGTTTAGACGCTATCTTTTATTTTAAATCTATCACAAGCAGATGCAGGCACTTCTTAATGGCTGCTAATTGTGCGAAAATTATTGGTAAATAAGCATACGCCGTATGGTCGCTTCTTGTGTCATAACACAAGACGCGATCATACGACGTATACTGTAAAGCACTCTAATGGTCGAAACCTTATATTTGGTACAACAGAGATGGGTATATTATTTGGTATTACAAAAAGCATTTTTAACAAAATATGATGTCACAGTGGTTCGTTTTCGGCTCCAGTTTGGCGGATATGGAAGTCTTAGTTTCCATTCCTGGGTCTGGACTTCAAATTTTGGTATCTTTCAAAAATGAAAATATTGTAATAATAAAGTAATTTGCAAGAAATGCCTATAAAATTACTATTGTATAAGCATATTTTTAGAACACTTAGATATTCTATTAAAGAAACTGTGTACTAATCCAAAAAAAAGAACTGTTTTGTCCGGTTCTTCAACATAAAATATGCTCAAAAAGAATAGCTAAACATTAGACTTTGAACATTTGTTACTTATTTATAATCTTAAATTTGAAATTCATCAATTGACAAGACCAAGTAGTGGTACGTGGCTTACTTTGTCATAACTTTGCCCATAATACATATAGGGGGTGCACAAGTGAAGTAGTCGATTTTGGTCTATCAGTACAAGTAAACAAAACATTCATACTGAACGACACTACACTACAACGAAAAACGAAAGCTTTTCAAAGAAAACATAGCATTATTCAAACAACACCTTCAATGTCTAACATTTTCTGAAGTGTTCGAAGCCAATGATCCAAATGTATAATATATTTATTGGTATCTTTAAATTAATATATGACTTATGTTTACCGTTACAGCTCATTAAGGTAAAACCTAATATTAAAATATAATGGATATCGCGTGGAATAAGACTTTGTTGTAAATTGCAAAGATTTTGACTTTGGATGTAGAGAAAAAAAAAGAACGCTAACTAATAAAAATACAACATACACATTTACAGAAATACTCCCAGACACTTAGAAAAATTATAAAATTAACTTAAAATGTCACAAAAAAAAAATAAGTAAATTGGTTCGTGGAAAATAATAATAAACAAATTCCAGAATCTTTTAACAATTTCTTTATAGATCAAGTTCATAATGTCGCTTATCAATCAAAATTAACTGTACTTATAACAAAAAATCCAAGTTCATTGTTTATGGCATCAGTAGTTCCACAAGATATCGTTCGGATAGTAAGATAACTAAAGAATAAAAAAAAAGCTTTAGTCATGATGGCATATCAACCATTGCAATAATATATGTGTCTGTTATTATAGCTATATCTCTAACAGCCGGTCTCAATATATCATCCTATCGATGGATTTGGCTACTAGAGGTAGAATTTTGACATATTTTGTATGGAGCTTATGTCAAATATATAACTCTAGTAGCCAAATCCATCGATAGTTAGATTATTGAGACCAGACGTTAGTCATGTTATAAAGTTAACAACAAGTAGCGGTATATTTCCTGATAGCCTCAAAACTTATTATAAATCCAATTTATAAAAAAAATAAGGAAGACGTCAAATTACCGACCAGTGCCATTAATCTCAATATTCTCAAAGTAGTTGAAAAAGTATTTACTAGTCCATGTATTCTTTTTAAGTAAAAAATAATATGTTGTGAGAAGAACAAAAGGGTTTTCGTCAGAATAAAAATACGAAGTTTTAGATATTATTATGACTAGCGTTAATGAAAGAAACCCCATATGTGCAATATTTATTGATATAGAAACACCATGCAGAGAACGTGTACCAAAAACTAAGCAAGTCAGCATATTTGCTTTTTAACCTTAAATAAAACAAATATAAATACTTTAGTAGTTGCATATCCTGGCAATGTTGCGTATGGGTCCTTATTCACTATCTGATTTTTCGTTTTCGCGGCAAGCCCGCGCGTTTAACTGTCAAAATCTTGTCAAAATGGCAAATATAGGGCTGCGCTTAGAAATGCATCTCGCATGCGCGCGGACATTTTTGAGCGCACCGCGCATGCGCCAGTTAGCGCGGGCTTGACGCGGTAATGAAAAAAAAACATAGTGTATAAGTTAGCACACTAAGTCTCTCAAAAAACATTTAAGGTTATTTTTACATTGTTCTAGTTTATAATAATTATACATTTTTTGATTATGTTGTATTTTATTTTTATAATAATTCTATTTCATTTTTTAAAAGTGCAAACTAGCATATAAATAATTTTTTGCATGCCGTAAAGTACAATGTATGGGTATGTTACCTTATTTCGTATACTTAATGTAGGTGTTGTTAATGGAGGTGTTAGTAAATAAATTATTTGATTTGATTCATTTGATTCATTTCAACAATCATTTTCAATCTTTTTCAAAAATAATAACCCGTGATAAAAATATCACTGGTCATAAAGTGGTGCTACTCACCCGACTGCAAGGAAGGGTTATGTTTTGTACCAATGTTGAAAATGACTTAATTTCAAAATGCAACCTGTTGCAAGATTCATTTTTATATATATTTTGTAATAATTGAGAATGGATGTTGATGGTAAATGTAAACGTTCACCTACACCAAAAGACTTTAGAACTTTATTATTTACGTTTTCAATTGGACTAGTTCTAAGTTGATACCAACATCAAACGAAGCACCAAACAAAGAAGATCAATATTTTAGATTTCATCACACTTCAAGGTAAAATGTTCCAACGGAGAACAACATATTTCTAAATCCAATCACTCAAATTTGAAACCTCCCAGAATACGCCGAGTTCGGCCAGACCACAGTTATTGAGGGCTTCGTGCCAAGAAATCGGCCTAAACGCTATCTTCAGCCGACATTCGCTATCACCTAGCCTTAGGAATAATTCAGATAGGATTACATTACCGAATCGTGTATGAAAATTTTATTTCGATCAAATGTATTGGCCTCCATGTATTCGTTAAACGGTTGGGCGTTGTCGAGATATTTTTAAAGTATTCATTTATGTAAGTAATGTGAGTAACGTTTAGTTATAATTTTGTTATTTTCGTACGTATGTACCTGAGTTTATTTTTTAATAATTTAAGATATCATATCAACCCATATGATGGCCCACTGCTGGGCACGGGTCTCCCCAGTAGAACCTACTGGTATGTAGATCCTGGGGGTAATTGCCATAATCGCCACGCTTGGCGAGCGGGTTGGCGATCGCAGTAAGGCTTTAAGTACGCAGAGGACGCTGCTGCCCGTCTTCCGGGGTGAAATCCCTTAGTCGCCTTGACGACACCCACGGGAAGAGATGGGGTGGTACTATTCTTAAGCCGGCACCACACGGCACTTAAGATAAGTATAATTTTATTGTACATTTTCTAACTAAAATGTTAGTAGTTTGGCTGCTACGTAATATTTAAAAAAAATGCTGTTGAAGTTTTTTATTTTGTATTGAAAATAAGGTTTCTTTGAAATTATAATTGGCAAAAAAGTCTTGAAATCTCTGTATATTTAGATAAAAACAAAATATTGAAGAAATCAATTGTAGATAACAAAATATGAAATTAACTTATTAGAACAGCCTGTTTTGCCTCGGTGGCATGACGGAAGTGTACGACTGCTAGATAAAAGGTTGTGAGATAGATTCCCACACAGGATAGAGCTTTGTTGGATTCACAAATGTTGGTTCTGGGTATAGGTGTACCTACTGTAGTTTAATTGAATGTTTGTAAAATCTTGTATCCCGGCGTGTGCTATTTTTCAAATAAAAAAGAAATACAAGAAAATCTTTACGAGCTACGATGATATTGACATAGGTATAGCTCACAAGCCGACATGGCAATCGAGATTTGACGTTAAACTCTATTCCAGAGCTTCTCAAAGTGGGTACGTGTTTTAGGGTATATAAACTACAAGTTAACCGTAAAGGGTAGAGGACGACCTTAACTTAATGGCGAAAACTTAGCTAATTCGCACTTTTATCAAACTGACCAAAATATCACCACGAACCGTTACCATTAGCTCTAAAAAAATAAACACGCCCATCACACTAAATAATAGAAATATTATTTGTCTATTGCTATTTTGTACATCTTATCTAATAAACTACCTTCGATAGTTTTTTAAAGGGTTTGACGTGGCCTAGAAAGCCTAATGGGGGTATGTGGAGCCATAAATTTGTGAAAGCCAGTAGACGGGGATGACTAAGTCGGTAATAGTTCTACATTCGCACACCGACATCTTAATCTGCGATAGTTTCAGTTGGATTCAGTTAATAATTTTAAGTGGCTGTAGCTTTATGGTTAAAGCGTCGGACTCTCAATCGTGAGGTTCTTTGTGGGTTTGATCCTACCCATTATACTACCGACGTGAACCCACTCCAATACATGCCACTGTGCTTAGCTGGAGGCGTTAACAAGATTGCTAGTAATGTGAGACCCAATCTCACATTGCTAGTTATATTTAAACTAAAAAAGAAAATATTGCATATGTTTTTAGCTGCATTTGTTTACTGAATATGTATTCGAAAGTTCTCATATCAACTTGTCGCGGACAACAGTTCAGAAACGATTTTTTTTAGTTTTACTGTAATAGTATTCTAACTGTGACTTTTCGGGTTCCGTACCTAAAAAGGACAAAACCCTTATCGTTTTTCTGTCTGTCCGTCTGTCACAGCCATTTTTTTTCGTATCTACTGGATCGTTTAAGTTAAAATTTGGCACACATATAATTTGTGATCCAAACACGAATGCACATGAAATATTTGTGAATTTGTAAGGCACTTTTAAAAATAGAAAGAAGATTTAGAAAATAGTCCATAGCCCCTCCGAAACTTCTAAGCCTGATAGAAAAGCTAATATTTTGGATTACCAATAGATTGTAGGAAAAATAATGAGAAGTTCTCCAAAGAAGAAATTAAAAAAAAAGTTTGACTAACTGTATCGTGTAACATATCAAAACATAGGGCTTGTTGTTAGGATGTTAAATATATATTTTAATTTTATTAAAATAATTGCTTTTATAGTTATTCAAGAAAAACCCTGAAAATAGACTACCCCTCTTATCTCCAAAGTTACTAAACTTTAGATTAGAGTTCTTAAACTAAAGATTGCAGAAAAAATAATAAAAAGTCAGAATTTTTAACATAAAGCCTTTTGGGATAGAACAGAAAATCCAAAAAACGTTTTGAAGACGATGGTCTAACATGAAAACAAATGAAAGGGCAAGCATCAGGGAATATATATTTGAGACTCTTACATATTGGTGTAAGAGTCACAAATACATATTTCCTAAAGTATTTTAAAAAAAATTAAAAGAGCTAAGAGTATGTGGTACCTACAAAATGAAAATAATGTGGTAAATCGACTGGCCTGTTGGGTGTTGATCTAGCTAGTAGTAGTGATACTGACTGCTAACAATTGAGATTTCGTTCGATTCTCACCAGTGAGGCTGATGTATCCAAATCTCGTGTACTCTTCTAATATTATTGACTTCTTTTTTTGCTTTGATCAGTCATCTAATATGGTGTATAATATAATAGTGGCAGCACCTTACCTGCATATACAGTTTATAAACAGAGAAACAATAACATTGGCAATTTGAAAAGAGTGGCCACGAGTTTTTATTGCCTGTTCTTTTCTAGGGCTTTACATATTGTTTGCGAACAGGCATTACAAGTAAATGTAGAATCGACTTTTCACAAGTGTAGTATTTTGCTTTCTAAGTGAATAAATATTTTTTATTATTATTATTATCAAGAATAAATATTTGTATGATGATCACGATTATTAATTCTGTGTCTGGATGTAATTTACACATGACTAGCTATCCCGGCAAACTACTGAACATACCCCTCCCTCCATCACAAAACATAGGTAGGTACATATGCTCATAAGCGTTGCATTTGTACTTACTCTACTTTGACTTTACTAAAAGCCCTTAAAAATGATCCTGGGTATGCCCATGATGCTAAGTTGGCCTAAGGGTTCGATAGTACTCGTAACAAAATTAGAATTTTTAGAAGATTTAAAAAAAACTTGTACATAAAAAATATTACCGACTTCAAAAATAAATATAAGGCAACTAAAAAGCAAAAAATAATATAATAACCTAAAAATAATATAATATATAATAACCTAAATATAATAACCTAAAATAATATAATACCTAGAATAACCAAAACAAATTAAAAATTTTGAAGTTGGTGCCATGAAATATGTCTTTAAGTTTTATTCGGCCCCAACTTCAAAATGTTTTTGTAACCTGGTAGATACAGTGCCGTGTATCTATATAAATTCCTGTGATTATCGAACTATTTACACATCTATAAACTTGTATGAAACCCCGTTCCCGAGGAGCAACGGTATCTCTGTCAATTTAAAGATGAGTGGGCGTTTTGGAAAAACTCCTCCGCGCTTCGAAGAACACGTTACGACGTCGATCCTGCGTCTATTCTCCCTTCGATCATATTGGATTTCTCTCCCATTGAACCATAAGAATGTGAAACTAGAGAGTGTCCTTGTGACTAGTCTTTGAAGAAATTGACCGCCGTTACCAAATAGGCTAAGACACCATTATTAAATTCTAAAATGAACGTTGAAAATGTATTATTATATATATTCAGTCAATCCTCATAAATACGTTTTACAAAACATCAATAGGAGCATCCTTAAACACAAATGAATGGGTTGCAGCGCAGCATCGGTAATGCTATAGAATTATTCATGGCCACATCTTGGATATCTCGGATCATACCTTCATCTCGACGTAATGGCCGGATCACTTGAGCTTAAGCGTAATGATGGGATTGTGCTTTTTGGATGTTTATTCGATTGTGTTGTCAGAATGTTGAATTTATTACACAAAATGATTAAGATTAGAAAATCTGTTTTTAATATTTTGGTTTTAAAGTTTGACGTATTTTATTCATGAGGAGTCTTTGCGCGCGGTTTCGCCAGCATGCATTGTTACACATTATCTCAATTTCAAATGTCATCGAAATCATAGTTTGGATCTATATTAGACGTAAATTTAAAGTACCTGGATGACTGATGATGTTTTTTTTTTAAATGACGTTTTCTAAAAATGAAATCTAACTAGATGAATTTATCGCCCCCGAACTGACCTGCATACTAAATTTCATGAAAATCGTTGGAGCCGTTGCCGAGATTCAAATTACAAAATATACATATATACAATAACTACTCATTTTAAAGTATTAATAATTATATATTATATTAAATTAGATTACTAAAAAGAGATACGCGTTTTGAGCAATATGAACAAAAAGTAAACCACAAATCGTGGCGGAATATATTCACAAAATGTACTATGATTTATATTCATGCATGCATGTGGTTGTATATTATGTACAATTGTATATACATACTGACCCATAGCTCAGTTTTGACGAAATTAGGTAAGGACATAGTTTGAAGATTGAGGAACTACGACGTAGCACATACGTAACTACACTGTAGACTCTTAAGTTTGTAGCTCTTACGTAGCACATGCTACGCTGACTTTGTTGTATGATTATTACTAGTATATCACCGTACGATTTTGAATATCGTTAGTATTTCTCGTGATATTATATACTGATAAAATATTGTGAAAAGCAACAAACCAACAACTTAATATTTTAATTATCATATTTGGTACGTCCATGATTGATCACGGCAATAGAAGTTATTTTCCATTGTAACGTCACTTGTAAATAAATAATATGATTTGAATTTTATTTATCGTATTTTTACGTTGATTGACAGACGCAGTCGTTTGGCCTCTACAAATCCATTCATATAAAAGGTGAATCCTCATTATTATTAATATCATTTGTAATAATCTGATAAAATTAACATAATCCTCCAGTAAATAATTAATTACACGGTTCAACAGGTTAATTCGGTAATTAATCAATTCATTATACAAAACAAATAATGATTCACAACAATATTATCTTTGTTAAAGCAACATTTAACATTCAAAATTTGATATTACACCTCATAATTTATAATTCATTAAGCAATGAATTGAAGGTGGACAAATCCAAATTTGTCTTGTGGCGTTAAGGACGGTTTTACTCTATTTACTTATTACCCTTTTAAGAGACGATTCAACGTATAAATATACTAAAATTTGCTCGTGGCTTCGCCCCGTGGATACCTTTCTTAAGCTTCAAGCTATTTTACTTCCCAGTGACGGCCCACGATTTTGAAGTTTTTTTTATATTGTACCAGTACTTATATCAGACCAGGATATTGAAGTTTTTTCATATTGTACCAGTACCGTTATTAGCCCAGGATATTGAAGTTTTCTTATATTGTACCAGTACTTTTGTCGGCCCAGGATATTGAAGTTTTTTTTATGTTGTGCCAGTACTTTTGTCGGCCCAAGATATTAAAGTTTTTTCATATTGTACCAGTACCTTTGTCGGCCCAGGATATTGAAGTTTTTTCATATTGTACCAGTACCTTTGTCGGCCCAGGATATTGAAGTTTTTTCATATTGTACCAGTACCTTTGTCGGCCCAGGATATTGAAGTTTTTTCATATTGTACCAGTACCTTTATCGACCCAGGATATTGAGGTTTTTTTATAATGTACCAGTACCTATGTCGGCCCAGGATTTTTGATGTTGTAAGTTCTAACCAACAAACTCTTTTGTTTTATTATTTTGTTACAAACCCATACTAAAAAATAAACCTACATACAACGTTATTTATAGTATAGTGCAAAGTTCATACACCCCAACAAGATTTTTACTTTAAGACATCCTGTAAAAAAATATTAAGATAATGAAAATATTAAAATTTGACGTAGTTATAAGCCATATTGTTGTCGTGAGTTCTGTGCAGTATCGTGCTTACTGCATCGCGTAGTATGCAAATCATGGTTATTAATAAAAATAAATAAATATTTTTGAAAAACTTTTTTTTAATGCTCTAAAAGGAAGAAAATCCTTTTTAAATTAAAACAAACCCATTTGTTACACTCATATTCATATAAATGGTTAATGTAACATAATTATGGGTTTCTTTTAATTGAAAAATGATTTTCTTACATAAAAGCTTGTCGCGAGGTTGATACCAAGACGTTCTAGCAATTTGACTCTACTTAAGGACAATGATCGACTATTGTATTTTGTGTAATGTGCAGCGCAGGATAAGGAAAATCTCGCAACAACCTGACCAAAATTTTTATAGTATTGTAAGAGTTTTCAAGCATAAACGACTAATCATCATTAACTTAACTTTTGAAATAATATTAACATTATTAAAATATCCTCAGCCGACATCGACTGTGACATAAATTATTACACCCCAAAAGAAGTATACTTGCTAAAAATAAACCGATTTTTTAAAAACTAACCGGTGCCAAAAAACTAAAGTTCGGAACACTTTTATAAGGCTTTGCGGTGTACATTGGGCTAATACGTCGAGGTTGTCTCGGTTGCCAGCAAGTTTTGTTATAAATCGCTGGAAGGAGTGCGGGACAAGATAGCAGGCGTTTTGGCAGCCTCCGTGGCCTAGCCTCCAATAAGGGACTACGTTTAGTAGACAAAGTCAGACTTGGCTGCAAACTGTGCAACCGTTAGAACTCATGTTCGTGGCGAATTGAAAATTTGGCTTTATTATAATTTTTCTGTTTTGTTTCATGTTACAGAAATATGCGGTTCTGTATCTTTATCGGTAGATTTACCTCTGAGCCAACTTTATTACTCTGTTAATACGTGACGGTTTGGTTTTTTTTATAGAATCGTCAAATGAAAAGAGTGAATAACCTAGTGAGAAAAAATGAAGTTTCTGCGTTCGTGTTTCATATCAAACGACGTCCATATCAATTCTTTAAATATTTTAAAATGCTGTTAACAGAAAACTTAGATACAAATTTATAAATTCGGAGAGGAGAGGGGTCGTCTATAAATCATGTGATGTTTTTTAGCCACTTTTTGACCGCCCTACCCTCTGGTAATATGTGGTGATGTTTTGGACAACCCCTGCATTGCCCCTACAAAACATCACACGTGTATTTTTTGGTACAAAAATATCTGAGTCTCGAACAAACGGCGGTGCCTCTAATGTGCTCCTAATTAGGTGCGTGATATCTCACTACATCCCCTCCCCCTGATGACATTTCGTGATTTTTTTCCAAACCCCTACCCCCTTTCGAGCCTCATGTGATTAATGACTGACTGCCTCAGTGGCGCGGTGGGAGTGTGTCCGACTGCAACGCAAGAGGTCGTGGTATCGATTCCCACACGTAACACCACTTTGTGCTATCCACAAATTGTTGTTTTGAGTCTGGGTGTACTGGGTGTATGTTTGTAAAGTTTTCCGCAACACAGGACTTGTACCCTACTGCGGGAGTCATCTTTTATAAAAAAAAAACAACTGACGAAAAAATGACCCTTAAACGTAACATATACAAGAATAAGAATCCTTCATTCTAGCCTTACAGGCTTTAACGTAAATATTTTTATTTTTTAGAAGTATCTAATAATAGAACTCTCCCTCCAACGAGATTGATTGTACAGGTCCCAACTGTCTGCAAAATTCCACTAAGTTCATGCCGGACGGACTTGAAATACTAAAACTCAGTTCTTTAAGCCTGGACACTCAATAAACTTGCATCAAAGTTAGCTAAACTTGTTCTGTACCACGTGGCATACGTTCTCCGTTTCTATGCACGTCTTGGCAGAATTTTTGTGTATTAGTGCCAAGAGACCGTATTAAGGTATTGTACTTTAAAGGATAGAAGATTACTATATTTTGTCATGCATAGTGTTGGAATTATTTAAGAAAATAATACCTACTGGCTACAGGCTTAGAGTGTGTTTTCCATTACTATAAAATAAACCTTTATTATTTATTAGGACCTTTTAACTTCTCGTAACAATGTTTACAGCAATCAAAACTCATTCTTTAATGCCCGTCGAATCTTTGAAGTTTGCTTTCTCAGTAGAAAGTTCACAACAACATCAGTAAGTTGTCTTAAGGCTATTACTATAATACTTCTCCAATTACTAACATTTAAACTTTCGCGTTGCATGATTATAACTATTTATTATACGGGAATTACCGTGCATTGTTTACCTTAAAATTGCTTGACGTTTCGACCAGGTTGCACCGGCCGTGGTCACAAGCGGACTGTCGCAGCGATGTTAAGACTCCGTCAGGACGATGAATCTTCATCTACCCTCACTTTTTTGTTTGTTTGTCGAAAAGGTAGTTTAAGTTACTGCAGTGACCCTAACTTTTCGAGAAACAAAAAAGTGAGGGTAGATGAAGATTCATCGTCCACCATAGTTACTTCTCCAATTGTTGTCCAGAAGGTAACCTTTAAACGATTTATGTTTGAGCATAGACACGTAATCTTGGACTAAGACTGCCTGTCTATTGAAGCGGAGTGAGGCTGCGAAACGGAAAAACGGACAAATATGAACTAACAGGATTCCATAAAATCAACGGGGCGGAGATTCTGAACTCCGAGTGGACAATCTTATTTTTTTTTTAAAGATAACTAGCAATGTGTGATTGTGGCTCCCACATTACTATCAATTCTGTTATCCCTTCCAGCTAAGCTCAATGACTTGTGTTAGGAGTAGGCACACGTAGGTAGTTTAATGGATCGGATTCGAACTCGTGACCTCACGATTGTATTGAAGGGTTAACAGGATTGCTACAGATAACTACCAGATACTATATTTTTTGAAAAAAAATAGGTATGTCCACTGGAGTTCAGAATCTTCCCCCCCCCCCCGCTGATTTTATGCAATCCGCTTAGTTTAATATTAGTTCGTTTTACCGCGCCGGAGTCTCAATGCGCTTCAATAGACAGGTAGCCTGAGTCAGGCCATTTTGTTAGGTGTTCTGTATGTGTTGCGGGCGCGAGTCGAGCACGAAGTTCTACATTCCTGTCTTACCACATTTGGCATAATATAATGAATCCCATGAGCAACTGCCATTAGCGCTCTGCACAGCACATGAATTGTTGTCGGTAGTTCTAACTAACACATAATAATTGTCATCCAAAGTCATCATCCGAATTGTAGTTGTGCTCAACTTACTACTCAAATACTTAGTCGTTTATAAGAACTTTTTGAAGAAAAGACACCTGATAAAAAACTTTTAAAAGAAAAGTGAAAGATTTTCCGAGAGATAACTATTAAAATTTTTAATTAGGTTCGCGTTTGCACCTGCTGAATAATGTTTCAGGTGTCAGAAGTCTGGAAAAAAAGCAATTTGAAAACGAATCTAAATTTCTTATTATAATCTTTATATGCATTACGTAGAAGAAGTTTAAATTAGTCTATTGGATGTGCTATATTAACAGATGTAGTACACAATCGAGTATATGGACCATAAATAACCAAGAGTGTGGCCTGACAGATGTGAAAGTTAAACTGTAGTACGTAATCGATAATATCACCATACAGATATTATGACAATAAAGATAATAATAAATGTGGTATAATAAAAAATCTATCTATCTCACTAGTATTACTTTATCTGCCGTTGAGGGATTTCGAGAAAACGTCACAAGTAACAACTTATACATTGACGCTTTACTTATGCAAAGATGTGACGATATACTTATGCCAATCACGCAGGCAGTGCCCTACTAAAATAACAGACTAAAGGCTAACAAACTAATTTGCAATTTATATTCTCAATATAATTATTTGCATGTAACTATCAGAAGCTTAAACAATTAACAGGCACTACATCACAGTGACGTCATCGGTGACGTCACCTAGGCGCCGCACGCACCGTCTCAGTCATAAAGAACCCTGGCGCCTCTATACCAATACTATTAACGTTAACCAATTAACATTGACCTTTGGATAGCCATACTTTTGTTTGTATAGGTATTTAGGTTTAGTCAACAAAAGGAAGAGGAGTTGGACCTAGTTAGAATGGTTATATAAAAATGTTTATGCCTGCTGGTGTTCCCTTAGTACACTTCGATCCAATGATGTTTCACTTTAGAGTGTCTTGCGCAAGGAACAGTGATTTTCAATACCCCATGAATTATTATCGGACCTCTCTTATACCAAATTTCATTAAACTCGGGCCTGTAGTTTCAGGCTATCTACAACAAACAAAGCTTTTTTCTCTGACTTGCTTAAAAATGTCATCATTTTGAATGCTTCGTAGGTATCAATGTTTTCAAAACACTTCATTCATTGTATTTACACGACTATCCCAAAAAAGTACTTGTTTTCAGGCGTTATTAAGAAATTCATAAATACAAAATTTGTGAATTACTTAATTACAACAAAATGCCTGAACTTTGTTACAATCGTTAAATGACAACGTAGTCTAAAAATATACAATATTTATAAGGCGGACTTAATGCCTTAGGTATTATCTACCAGTCAACCTTAGGTCACCCTAAGGTTGACCTACCTTACACTGCTCTCTAGAGCAGAGTAGGGTGGGTTTTAATCGGCATTTACCGTCATCATCATCATCATCATCATCATCATCATCATCATCATCATCATCAGCCTATCGCAGTCCACTGCTGGACATAGGCCTCTCCAATTGCACGCCACTTTGTTCTATCTTCGGCTTCTCGCATCCTGCTCCTGCCAGCCGTTTTGCCGTCGAATGTCATTAAAGTCATATTTGAATTATTTTCATCAGGATCAATATAAGTATCAAACACTCATCAGGTTTTTGTTAGTTACAAGAAAAGTCTTTACAAGTACAATAATTGCATTTTTGAAAAATTTGAGGTCTAGTAACATAGTCCAGATAGGTGGATCGCTTCTGGCCCCGGTTTGGCTACGGAAGTCTCGGGTTCGATTCCTGGGTCTGGACTTCAAATTTTTCCATCTTTCAAAAATGCAATTATTGTATTTGTAAAGTAATTGGCAAGAAATGCTTATAAAAATTACTTCAAGAAAAGTCTTGGTTTATATTTATTACCAATCAGGGACAGTACTCTTAATTACTAATATATTATATCTCATTGAACTTCTGTTTCAGCTTTGCAGAAATAATAAAAGTGATTTTCCATTTTAACGAAAAGTGTGTTGTTACAACTATTTCAATATTAGGTATTCCGAACTGCCGGACGGTTCGTTTGTAAAAAGCAAACACGTTTTAGCCGTTAGAAATACATATTATCGGACCGATCCGTGCCTCTCCATTACAGTTTGCATTCACTGTTAAGTTCCAAGTTATAGGATACTAGATTTTCAGCGCGGCTTCGCCCGCAATATGTTTGATTTTTATAGCCTACTAGCTGTGCCCCGCGGTGTTACCCGCGGTTTATTAGCCTATGTGTTAATTCAGGGTGTCAGCTAACTCCATACCGGATTTTATTAAAAACGCTCCAGCCGCTTAGACGTGAAGAAGTAACAAACATACACATCACGCACTCACAAACTTTCGCCTTTATAATATTAGTGTGATGCTCATCTGATGTATATAATACATTACTGCAAAATTTCTTCAATATCTGTTTAATAGTTTTTGCATAAAAAAGTAGAGATCCATTTACAAATCCCTACAAACTTTGATATTTATACTAGTAGGATTATGGTTCTTCACCTCTATCTAGTAATGGTATTATTACTGAATAGTTATAACAATATTTAAGATGGGAGAAAAACACCAGAACTGCAGAACTCGCCGGTGTTCCGACGAAATAGGACGCGTGCAAGTAGGAGTAGGGCTTCATTTCACAAGGAAACCACCATGCATGGGGGTGCAACTGGTACCAATAAAATGTATGCAAATACAATAATTGTATTTTGAAAGATGGGAAAAATTTAAATCCAGACTCAGGAATCGAACCCGAGACTTCCGTAGCCAAACCGGGGCCAGAAGCGAACCACCTATCTGGACTATGACGCTGCGAGGGCCCAACCCGCGAGCATGGGATGGAAAAATTTGAGATCTAGTAACATAGTCCAGATAGGTGGTTCGCTTCTAGCCCCGGTTTGGCTACGGAAGTCTCGGGTTCGATTCCTGAGTCTAGATTTCAAAACATTTTTCTATCTTTCAAAAATGCAATTATTGTATTTGTAAAGTAATTGGCAAGAAATGCCTATAAAAATTAATTCAATATTCGGCCTGAGACATCATAATTTGATAAAATGCTCTCTGTAACGAAGCAATAACAAAAGCCGTGATAGTTCTTTAACTACTGACTAGATGGCGCTGCGAGGGCCCAACTCGCGAGCGTTCAGGTATGGAAAAATTTGAGATCTAGTAACATAGTCCAGGTAGGTGGTTCGCTTCTGGCCCCGGTTAGGCTACGGAAGTCTCGGGTTCGATTCCTGAGTATGGATTTCAAATTTTTCTATATTTCAAAAATGCAATTATTGTTTATAATTGGCAAGAAATGCCTATCAAAATTACTTCAAAATGTATGCAGTTGTACTCTACGTCCGTAATAGTAAATGTTAGTAAAGTCCCCTGAGACAGGGAGTATTCCAGCACGAGTAGGTTTTTAAAAAAAGTTATATGAGAGTATCTCCCCTGGTGTTTACTTAGTCTCGGTATAACTGTATACGTTTTAGTCAGTAGCCTTAATTGGTTGCGCTGATATATAACCCTAGGACTGGTTCAAGTAAAGCACTTTAGTCGCTGCTTACAAGGCACTATACTATTACATTTTAAATTGTTTATAGCGTCCATAGCTTCCGTAGGAATGATAAAAAAAATAAAATTTTATTTAGTATTTTAAACCGCCCGCTTATATTCTGCACCATCGCGTTGTATCTATCGCGGAGATTGTCCGGGGACGTATTCAATTTTGCACCGTGCCTATCTGCCGGCTCTATTAGCTAACTTTGATGCTGCAGATTGCACGCTTGTTATTATTTGTTGTTGTGGAAATTGTTGCAATTAATCGAAGGATAAATTTATTTCGAGCTAGTTGCTTGCTGTTTAAGATAGTTGGAATTGCAAATATTTTAATAAAGCTATTAAACTATTTTGAAAACTTTTAGGTTCATTGATATAGAGTGAGAAATTAGTCACCAATTATAAAAAGCACCCTGTATGTGTTTACCTTCATATTTTTGCACGGTTAGATAAATAAAAATCAGACTATTTTTAGGGTTCCGCAGCCAAAATGGCAAAAATTTAACCTTTATAGTTTCATCATGTCCGTCTAATTAGATGAAAAGGTGTTTTGTAGTAGCCGCTTAGTTTGATAGCTAAATAATAATAATAAATCTTTTTAGGGGCACTCCATACATGTAACAGCTTAACTTTTGCTGATTTTTTTTTTTTTTCAGCTAATATCAACGTGTGGCACATCATTCGACAGGTCTTTCAAAAACATTTTGAGGTTTTTAATACATTTTTTTTGATTGAGTTAATATTTTTGGAAATAATCGCTCTGAAAGTTTCATTAATCGTGTCTCGTCGATAAGTCGTGGCCTTAACTTTTGAACAGTGTAACCAAAAATATGGAAAAAATCACAAAGATAGCGCTTAATAAATACTTTAAACTAAAATGATTTCGGATAAGATCGAATATACCCTCACTGAATTATTTCCAAAAAACTGCGTTTATCAACAAAAGGGCGTCACTGCCATGAACATACGCTCTTCTGCTGATGCAATTGTGCAAGAGCATGGACTATGCTCTTGCCCGGTTTATATCCTAAATTTGTAAAAATAAATTCAAAACAATAAAGTCAAAATATTATTTTTTCAACATTTCTGATTTAAATAAGCAATTATCATTTTATCAAACCACTTGTTTATCAATCAAAGTACAGTGGTAGAACCGTAGACCCAATCATGATTACAATTAAAAACGTCAATCTTCGACAACGTATATAGATCGATATGATTGGTTTTTAATTGGCTTTCAGTCACCTATTGACAACTTTACCTACGAGTTCTCGATTAGCTTAACGGAATGCCTCATTGATGTGATAATAAGAGGAAAACATTTATGATTACATTTGGTGTAAATAGCGAGCTTTTGGAAACTACTCAGGTACTTACTGATTGATATATATATATAAGGGAAAAACTTCACCAAAAGGGAACTCACATGTCGAGTGTGGGCTTTATGGAATCCTTCAATTTTAACGTTTTTAGTAAGTACTAGCGGACGCCTCGCGGTTTCACCGGCGTAGTTCCCGTTCCTGTGGGAATACAGGAATAAAAAATAGCCTATGTCACCCGAGGTTAGTGTAGCTTCACAACATGAAAGAATTTTTCAAATTTGTCTAGTAGTTTCGGAGCCTATTCAATGCAAACAAACAATTAAATCTTTCCTCTTTATAATATTAGTATAGTATAGAAGTATAGATAAGTATTTGTAAAGTCTTCCGTGATGCAGGGCTTGTACATAATTCGAGAGTTGTCTTTCATAAAAAAAGAAGTAAATATACAGGCTGATTTTTAATATACTAATAACATCCCGCTCTTGGCTACTTTACGTTACACCAAATAACATGTTAATATAATTTATGAAAAAAAAAATACAAACACCCCCTTCACCACCTACTTTTACCTCACTACCATTTACCACACATCTGGAAGACCCCGGAGTAAAATCGATATTTCTTTATCAGGTTAGGTACTAACCTTTGCAATAAACAACGATTTTACTCTAGTAAAATAGTTTGTCGTGCCGTGTGTCATTGCCGTGTGGTGCCGGCTTAAGAATAGTACCACCCCACCTCTACCCGTGGGTGTCGTCAAGGCGACTAAGGGATTTTACCCCGGAGGACGGGCAGCAGCGTCCTCTGCGTACTTAAAGCCTTACTGCGATCGCCAACCCGCTCGCCAAGCGTGGCGATTACGGCAATTACCCCCAGGATCTACATACTAGTAGGTTCTACTGGGGAGACCCGTGCCCAGCAGTGGGCCATCTTGTGGGTTGATATGTAAAATAGTTTGTAGGTGTTTAAGGTCATAACTCCCAAAACAAGTGGTAGGTGATTTAGAATTAATATATTTAATATTTTCCAATACTGATATTACAAAGTTAAGTCTTACGTAAAGAAGCCACGAATATAAGTATATAAATAATCACTCTGTAAACACCTATAGATAAAAAAAATAAACCCTGGTCTAATAATAGACAGTATTTAACCCTGGTCTAATAATATTTAGCCTCGGAAACGGAGAAGGAGAAGTGAAAACTAGAACATTGACGTTGTGCATATTTGAATATTCTGGAATGGTTAGGGAATAATATATTTTTTTAATTAAAAAAATAACCTCTGAAAAAAAAACATTTATTTAAAATTTTTCGATCTCACTTCATATTTTTTTATAACAATAATAAATATGAAATAATAAAATTTCAAAAATAAAAAGGAAAACAGATAATCGTTACTCGGACTCGAACTGGGGTCTTCTAGTTCCTTCGATTTCCCACCCGAGCTATAATAACATTGTAGATGGCGGCGAAATTTACCTTTGTATTCTAATGATATTGTAGCAGTTTTTCATTGCTCTCCCTCTATCTTACGTATTTTAGATCAGGGTCACGTGATATACGAATTTTCGAATTTTTTCACGTGATCCTGACGCTAGGTTAACATATTTTACCCATACCGGAAAAAGTGCAACTAAAGAAGTTTTTGCTTCAAAAACCCACTCACACAATAACACCAGCTCGTGCAATAATATAAATTCCAACCAAGTTTAGTATTAAAAGCTACTAAATATCAAGTAAATATAACGCTCAGATTCATTCTCATAATGAAAATAATTCGAATATACAGATTCACCTGTCTCTCGCATTTTCATCTAAATAAATAACCTGGTAGATTCCGCGGAGTCTGACTTTTGGCCAAGTATTTAATTATAAGTAGAGAGGCATTGTTTTCATTGTTGGATAACGAAGAGGTAAATAATATTGAAGTGATTTGCTACGTTAGGTGCGCACAATTTCTTTGTTCCATTAATAGATCATCCAGAAAGTATACGGAATAAAAACCAAGATTACCTAAATAATATTTTTGATGTTAATGTTTAACTGATATATTTTCTTAGTGTTAACATAATAATAAATTTACCAAACATGAAAGTTATGGTCTTTCATTCTATACTTTACTTCTTTTCTAACTTTTACTTTACTGATAAATATAGAAACATTAAAAAAAAACGATTCACCAGTTATGACTTTACAGATACATGCTTTTGCCCTTAGGTGCTAACGAGTACGAAGCCAAGTGTAATTTTGAACCAATTCAGGAGAAACATATTACGTACTTAATAATAAGTAGCACCTGATCCAGACAATTTATCTCTACGTTTCGGCCCCAAACGAACTTCTATTAAGAGGATTGATTTTTCGGCTCACCTGCCCCTTGTTTATAGTTCCAATTTCGCTGAGAGCATTCCATAGTGTTTTTTATGATGTTGAACTGAACGTATTGAACACGGAACATGGTCACATCTGAGCGTCGTATAATTTATGATATCATCAAGAGATGGGTTGTATATCTTGATATCGGTTTGGGGTTAAGAAATGAGGTGTTAAAATTGAGGGTATCTTTTTCGCTTAAAACTTTATACTTGAATTTATGGATTGTTTATGGCGTTCATCGTTTTATTATTTAGTATCTATTCACGTAAGTGCGTCATATAGTGGTTACCTACTGGTCACCATAAGGTTATAAATGTCTTAGTTACATTCAGTTTTTTTTTCAGATTCATGACAAAAAGTTTATATCGTGAAAATTGAGTTCAAACGCCTCAAAAGTAATACTTTCCACTGAATAATTCAGTTTAAATGACTGCCTGTGATTTGCACGAGAAAGGAGAACAGTTATATATAATATTGCATTTTGTTTGTACCCACGATGCGGGCTTATTAACATTTTGTGAGGTTCTTGAAACAGTGACGAAAGAGATGGCTTTATGGAATTCGTATAGTGTTGTCTTATTTGGACACCTAAATTATGATGTCTTTAAAGCTGATATTAATAGCTTTGTGGTTTACCAGTTAAGAAACTTGTTGTACCTACCATGAAAAATTATGAATACAAAAATGCAGCATGAAATGTCGGCCATACTCGTATATAAGCGAATTATCTCTCTCCTCTCTATCCGTGTGGATAAAAAAACTCATGACTACGCTCGTCGTAGGTTTTACAGTAAAACGAAGGAAAAATAACCCACGACGAGCGTAAAAGAGAATGAAATAAAATTATAACAAAATCCCCCTACTGACCGAAGAAAATCTGTGTCTGCCATTTACTGCCCTGAATTGAACTTTAATTTTTTTGTATATATGAAAGGACAGCGAATGGCATATAGTTGCCCCCCCCCCCAACTGTATTTCAAATTATATTAATTTTTTTATCCGTCTTGGGGTTTTACTAAATTTTTGATTTTGTTTTTATTTCTAACTTTTTATAGATTTTTTACAAACTGTACTAGGTACTTGTTTGTCACTTCATTGTAACGTAACTAATTTATAATCCATTTTATTAATTAAAAGATGAACTTTACCGTTTTGAACAAATAACCGCGTGTACTGTAAACGCCCCCTGGAAAGAACAGGCTCAGAAATAAGACATATTCAGAGCAATGAACTGTTTCGGTATAGTCTTAGCCATCTTCGTGAACAAAATTAACTACAAATAACATATCCGTGGTAAACGGTGTGGATATCACAATCATTAATTTTGTATAACATCATATTATTTTAACCATTTGTTATTGTGTTATTGTTTGTTTACCCAATAAAAAAAAAAAAAAAAAAAAACTGCATTGGGAGACATGAGTACTGTAGTGCCCATTGGCGCTCTAAAACATTAAAACTTAGCTAAAAATATGCTCGGGAATGAGACTTATACAACGCAAAAAAAGGTAACAGACACACACAAAAACCGTTTCTGTGGCCGTCGCTGATAAAAAAGTGGCCAATTGGAACTAATACACGCCTACCAAGGTTACTGTACAAACTTGAAGGTATGTTGGCAAATAGTTCGTCCATCACTGAAATCCACCTCCAGGAAATTATACATTGTTTCTCATGTGCTAATCCATACTATAATACGAGTATAATAATATAGGTAATCAATCTCTGTGTCAAATATTATCTAGGTTGAGTAACAAACACCCATTCATTTTTTTAAGGGTTTTTTATACAATATATATGCACATATCAAACCATAGTAATTTTCACACGATTAAGCACTTATGGTTCGAACTACAAATAATAATATCTAGGGACAACTCACACAACGCTATCTGTTCCCAAACTAAGCAGAGCTTGTACTATGGAAACCAGACAACTGATAAACATACTTATATATATCTAAATACATACATATTATAGATAAATAACACCCAGACACCGAATAAACCATCGTGCTCATCACACAAAGTTTTATCCTGGGCCCACGACCTCTTGCGTAGCAGTCGAATACACTCCCACCGCGCTACAGAGGCAGAACACAATAACTAAGTACCCAACAAATAAAATTAAAGATAACTATTTAGTATGCAATTATCTTGCTACAATTGCTATGGTTTACAAATTGATTTACTACCCCCTGGATGAACTACACTTTCATTGAAACCAAATCAGTAACTCAATGATTACTAAATCCCCAATGAATGTTGCTGGACACCTGTAAAAACTTAATAGGGCCTCGCTTACACAGCGATCCTCTGTGCCTTTAAATCGAAAACCAATTACGGAAAAACTGTACATAAATACATGCTACCATTGTCCGGACGTGGGCAAACGTATATGTATGTATAAACGGTAAATGCAATTTCGCAGATCGCGCGCGGAAACTGGAAGAGACAACAGACTTGGTATTCTTAGAACATAGTTAATGTCCGCGACAGTAGGGTCACTCTTTAAAACGAAATTTATGAACCTTCGTTTACTATTCAGTTTTTTTTTTGTATAGGCACAGAACCCATAGATAATTTTCAGGAACAATTGGATTGAATAGGGATATAGACTGTGAAGTCAAATCAGTCTCTTTTTATGAAACGTCAAAACGACAAGCCATATAGAAATGTGTATGTAATAGTAACCTATGACGTCATAAGTTCCTAACGTCAAATCATTTCTTTTAGTACCTATTCGATTTCATGCTATTAAATTAAAAAACATGTTAAATTGTAAAATAATACTTATTTTCAGAGCATTTTAAGATCTACTATTACCTGATTAGTATAAAATAATTTACTTTTATTGTGGTCAACTACCCAATTGATGTTGCTAGCTCTTTATATTACCACCTCATTTTTAAAACGTCTATATCATTGGATTAGAATAGGCCTCCAGGTCGACATATTGGTTTTCGAATTAGTTTTTGTGCACAAAACAGTCAAAAGTACTTTAGTTACTGCACTTAAATTATAAAATGCAACGCTTATGAACGTCGGACAACATTTGGAATAGAGTGATTCTACATTAAATACCAAAATTACAAGCAATTAAGTATTCGAGTTTAAAATTAATAAACACAGGAACCGCGCCGAACTTAGTCCGAGCTGGGCGTGAGTACTCTCACTCTTTATTCTTTTAGTTCCATCGGACTATCAGATATTTATACCTACTCGTAAAATGGGAAAGACAGTCCCACGCATCCTTAGCAATGGATGTTTATTTTCTGCTAAAACCTCATATCCCGATTGCCAATTGACTTGTCACGGACTTATATTCCATTTGTCTGTTTGTGATGTCATAATAAGAGTTGTTCATTATATTTGAACAATGACATTTACGTAATAGTACTTCTACCTAAAATCCGATTTAGGGTAGACATAAGTACCTATTATACTTAAAATCGAAGTATTTTCTTCGTATAATGAAAATATAAATAATATAGGTACTCGTAGCTACCGCAATACTGCTTTTGCATATTTCTGTCTATCTGAATAATTCTATTTACACCCTATTATAAAACAGCTTTATATTTGTTACTAGTTTTCACCCGGGGGTTTGCCCCTGTGGATTAAATCGCAATAAAAGCTACATAGCTTAAACAAACAAGCAAACCTTTCGTATTATAGAAAATCAGCTTTCGCTTGCGGCTACGTCCACGTGGATGTTGGTTATCACAATAAAAAACTATCCTATGTCTTTCCCCAAGACTCAAACTATCTCCATCCCAAATTTTATCATAATCGGTTTAACGGTTTACGCGTAAAAAGTGGCAGACAGAGTCACTTTCACATCAATACTAATATTATAAAGCTGAAGAGTTTGTTTATTTGTTTGTTTGAACGCGATAATTTCAGGAACTACTGATCTTAATTGAACAAATATTTTACTGTTGGATAGCCCATTTGTCGAGGAAGGCTATATAACAACACGCTACGACCAATAGGAGCGGACCAGCAATGAAAAATGTTGCAAAAATGGGGAAAAATTACGCAAACAAATTTGCACGGGTCAGCTGGTTTATATTATTAGTATGACAGTCACAGTTTTGAAATAGTCACTACTAAATATATAAAGTATCTACTTAAATCCAGTAATAAAAAGCACCACTTTTAAGATTCGTTCGAATGCACGTTAGTTGCATTGGTCTTCCACTGTGTTACGAGTCCCTAAAGAGGCTGCAGAACACAGGCGACACTAGAATACTGTTTGTTTTTTCCTTAGGGACGATTGTACGGGTAAGTTTTGTTAGAAAATTGCTGCGATGTTCTAATAAGATTCTATATACTGTTTGAGGCTGGTCATTGACTGCTAGTGACCGAGCATATAGAGATAGAGAGATCAGCTAGGTAAAGCAATGGTTACGCTGTCAGGTCTATAAGTGGGTGATCATTAATTAAAATCGTCGTTCATGCGGTTAATCTCTCTCCGGTCTTGCTTCTATCTATAAAACTTGTTTTTATCTATATTAATATTATAAAGCTGAATAGCTTCTTTGTTTGTTTGTTTAAACGCGATAATCTCAGGAAGTACTGGTCCGAATTAAAAAAAATATTTTACTTTGAATAACCTATTTATCGAGGAAGGCTAAAGGCTATATAACATCACGCTACAGCTAATAGGAGCGGAGCAGCAATGAAAAATGTTGCAAAAACGGGGAAAATTGACGCAGACGAAGTTGCGGGTCAGCTAGTGTAAGTATATTTTATCTACGTCAAAACTTAACCTGATTCATGATACGTTATTCTTCGAATATTTGTTGGAGGTAGTTTTATACTGCGAGGTATTTTTTTGGAAAGGATTGATATTTACGTTTGTAAATATGTATCCTTTTAAAAAAAAATACTGTCTCTTCCATTGAGCTGTATCCAGACAGATAGAACGTTTAATTAACACGAGTGACAGGCCGATGTGAGTCGACGCACTAGCATACATTGCGAAATAACAATACACAAGTTGGTGAACTGCGGATTATAAAATGAAACTTGATTTTAACACATCGGTCTCCCTGCATTATAAAGTGTTAGATTAGAAGTATAGCAATAAGTATAGCATAGAATAGCAAATGTTCATGCGTAATACTTGTATGTTCTATATACAGAGTGTAACAGAAAGGTGTGGTCGTATTCAAGGTTTAGTATGTGCCCATGATACTAAGTGCACATATGTAGGTACATAATTTTATCAAAATCGAAGCACTGTAAATATATATATATTTTTTATTTCTTTTATTTATGAATGAAAAAGTTATAAATTAAAAAAAGTATTACTTAAAAAGTTCTATGCCATAATAATCCAACCGAATTTTGTACCAGGTGAGGTATAATTTTTATGCCATACGCCTTTCATTACTGAATTTTGACAAAAATAATATTCTATAACTATGTATTAATAATGCAACCAGCTATGGTACCATGGTAGGTGCAATACTGAAAACATACCCTGTCCGCTGCTGAAATTTGACCACACCTTTCACCACCACACCACACCACACCACACCACACCATCCTGTATACATATTAGATAGTACACCGGACGTTTCGATCCAATTGCACCGATCGTAATCATCGGTGCAATTCGATCGAAACTTCGGGTAAAAATATAAATAATTCACGCGATTAAGCCCCGAAATATATCTAGTAAGAATAAAAATCGCGAAAGTTTAAAAACAAAAACTTGAGAGGTGTCAAGGGACACCCGGATGGAACGAAGTTCTTATCTTAATTTTTTTTTTAATATTCTTCGCAACACCACACTGTTCAATGCGAAATAGAAAGACGAAACGAAAATAACTTACAAAAAGACGATTGTATACCGAAGGCTCGAACCCACAACTACACAATTGTCACCAATACTGTGTACCGAATTTATGCCTCTAGACCAAATCGACAGGTGACTTCTTTTTCAAAGTATCTTACGCGTACGCCGCACGGCTTGTGTGTGTCAAAAAGTGTCGTTAGAACTTTTCGTGACATTTTTTTTCTGTCTAGCCCCCTTTCACAACGCGCGATAAGGAACTTCGTTCCAATAATCCTGTATACAGATTCTATGACGATGATAAAATTGTTTTATTTTTGTTTGATGGGCAAGAAATGTCTGAGGCTATAGACACTGGCTGCATCAGTAGTATTAGTACACGTTTGGTAAGTCAACAACTTTTCCTATTATACGTATTCCCAGTCGGAAATATAATAAATTACGTAAAAAATCATATACTGTTTTTCCTCTCTAACGACAAAACTACCGACAATAAATAAATAAGTAGTAATATACAGTAATTTAAAAGAATATTCAAACAGCGTTCTTTGAAATTCAGTACACAAATTTTCCTTTTAGGTAAATCTCAATTACTTTCTACCATTTTCATTTTAAATGGTAATTTCTTTATTGATATGCAGATGTAACAACTAATTATGAAACAAAACAAAACACTTTGACTTATAAGCTAGAAAGCACATTAATTCATTACGCAACAAATTTACATAAAATAACAAGAAGAGAGAAATATAAAAATATAGAATAATAAAATACGGACCATCCATATTCACTAACAAGGCTGTATTACCATAATTTTCTACCTACCTATATTCTGATATAAAATAATCCATTTAGCCTGTTTTATATTCCATGAAAGTGGCCAGAAAAGGCCAGAGGACTTAACGAGAGAATTAGAATTTTACATTGTAATGGTTGTACGGGGAAGGGTGAAATGGGAGAAAGTTGGGGGATGAAAAACGCGTGGAGAGGCATC
Source organism: Herminia tarsipennalis (assembly GCA_945859575.2). Lineage (NCBI taxonomy): Eukaryota > Metazoa > Arthropoda > Insecta > Lepidoptera > Erebidae > Herminia > Herminia tarsipennalis. Next base: position 20,191,145 of record OX243834.2, on the reverse strand, counting down.
TCGTCTAGGTACGCTCACTTCAGGCCTTGAACTAATTATCCGGTCCTGTGTGCCTCGCAAGCGGCAATTTCACTAATTATTACATTCATTGGCATAGTATGAAAACGAAATTGTATTTTTGGGAGAGATTATTGCACCATGAGTGCTTTTGCGAGTGTGATACTAGACGGATTGGTTAAAACTTGTTAGGAGACTGGTAAAGGATATATTCAATTGTTTAAGGATTATTACCCGACTTCAAGGAAGACTATTACTTTTTTACTAACTTGAATAGTTATGTATTCCATTCGATTATTGAAATTGCATAATTAATATAATGCAATTTCAATAATCGAATAGAATACGCGGACATAATATAATTTTGGAGGACAAACATGTATACTGCGTGTATATATGTTTGTCCTCCAAAATTAGTAATTGGATTGTGATATTTATACTTTTGACTTACATTAACTTTACATCGGTACGAAACAAATAAGATATCTGCTATTTTTTCGAGTTCCGGGACTAATTAGGTATGCTTTTATGTCCACCTCAGTAAAATGCAAAATGCTTGTATTGATTCCTTTGAAAAATAAATCACAAAGTTAATATGATACTTGATTTATAATAAAACGTGAAAAGCAATGCACAATAAAACATTATCCATTTTTAAAATAATATTTCAAATTAAAACGCCCAATTGTAGCGTATCAGCCATAACTGGGTTTACTCGTATCGATGAGTAATATACCGAGCTCGATGGATTGCAGATTACCGACTATAAATTATTATGAAGCAATCAATGTATGGCAAAAGTTTTACTGCACTTTAGAATTAACGTAACGACAACGACCCGGAGCCGATCTTCGCAAACCATTGCCATTTTAAATTAGCACAAAACGGTGTTGGTGAGAGTTCCAGTCACTATTTTCCTTTGTTACAGTCTGTTACCTCTCACAACCTTATTCTCTCCCCATCACCCTCGTCTCTCAATCAATTTCGATTGCTGTATTGAGGGCATTCTCTTACTACTTCAATCGTTAGAATTTATAGATCAAAGGGTCCGAGGCATTAATGGATCTAGATGAACTTAGTAAAGTGCCTCCGACTGCATGAAATTATATAATTATGTAGGGGATATTGTTTCCATCTTTTTTTGTGCAGGCGGGATTTTTTTTTTTTTTTTTTTTTTGACATCGCCCAGCCGCCATGTTTGTTTTTTTTTCAAATGTTACATATCTAAGAACACTTGGCCAAACAAAACGAATCTAACGACGTCTGAATTGTATAAATCCGTTCAGTGGATTGTGAGATATCAGGTAATAAAGAATATTACATACATACATATATACAAGATACCCGCAAAAAAACATCACCCTTCTTTAAGCTATGTTGCTGCAAACGCCAAAACATTGATGACAATCATGCCTGTGACAGCTTTAGTGGACAGGCACATGCGCCCGACGGCTACAATACTTCAGTCTATCAGCAGGCCGAAAGTAATTGTGACACTTTCGTGCATGCACCCGGTCATCAATTTATAAGACGTTACCACATCAAAAATGTAATATTTACCATAGAACGACCAAATAGCGGTACTGCTCGATCGCATACTATAAAGCAGAAGCTCACCAACCGTGAGCTACTGTGAGATTTATTGGTAATATAATTTTGATTGATCGCCGTGATTTTAGCCACCGACTTGAGGGTTTAAAGCGAAGCATAGAAACCGTAATCAATCTTAAACGACCAGTGAACTAATAGCTACGGTTTAGTCACAATGTACACGAGTTTAGTGCAACCTGCCTCCTGGGTACTATTATGAATAGACCTGCAATTACAGTTGACAGATTAGCAAAAGCTAGATACCTGTATAATCTATATGGATTATTCATGTGATTTTACAGGATTGTCAACAGCTTTCTTTGGAGGACCAAGATTTTTAGTATACTTTCTAGCAATTGATCTAAAACCTATAGATACTAAAATTTACAAAATTTTGTAAATTTTAGTATCTATAGGTTTTAGATCAATTACTATACTAAAATTTACAGGTACATCTAGCTTTTGCTAATCTGTCAACTGTAATTGCAGGTCTATTCATAATAGTACCCAGGAGGCAGGTTGCACTAAACTCTCGCGATTTTTATACATATTAGTTATATTTCGGGACTTAATCGCGTGAATTATTTAAAGGTACGAACCTTTTATTTACCCGACGTTTCGATCGAATTGCACCGATCGTGGTCACGGTCGGCTCACAGTCGACCCGTGACCACGATCGGTCAAATAACGGTCCGGAAACGTCGGGTAAATAAAAGGTTCGTACCTTTAAATAATTCACGCGATTAAGTCCCGAAATATAACTAATATGCACTAAACTCGAAAAAAAAATACTAACGTAGTGTCTGAATAGGCACTAGCCTATTCAGACACTACGTTAGTATTTTTTTTTGACACTACGTTAGTATTTTTTTTTCAGAAACGAAAAGTAAAAAGCACCAACCAAATTGCATTTTCGGTTAATGAAAATGTTGCCTGCAATACTCACCTTAAAACGGATTAAAAAAAAACACTATTAAATAAATTACTAAAAAGACCTACTCGCAAAAAGGGTGTTAATAAACAAAAAAATGTTATAATTATGTATGAGTATCATAGATATAAATAAACCGATAGTGATTTCAAAAATACACCTAGCACCTCACTTTTCACTTTAAAACCAGCCACCGGAAACAAGCTCTAATATGAATATAATTATTCACCAGTACGAATTCAGGAAGTGAATAAAATAGCACGTCAACGGTACGACGCCAGTTTTTAATTGCCAAACAGCCTCGGTAGTGCCATTTTGTTCAATTACTGCCATCACAGCATTCTACTAACAGTTTCCTGTTCTGTAGAACTCCATACAGAGTTAGACTTTATTTTGTTTGTTAAGCGTTGTCACTGTCTTTATGCTCTTGATAAGATTTTAAATCAAACAGAATACTGATCAAAGATCGTGGTCGTTTCCTTATTATATCGCTGATTAGCTAACCCGCGCAACGTTGTCTGCGACAATTTTCCCAGTTTTTGCAACCTTTTCACTGATGCTCCAATTCGAACCAGTAGTTCTAGAGATTATAGCGTTCAACCAAACAAACAAGCGAATTTTTCAGCTTTATAATATTAGTTAGGTATATAAGCTCACGTGTAGAGTATCTCAAACTAGCTTTCGTGGATGTCCTTCCCCAATATACCACCTATCTCTTTGTCGAAATTTGTTTAGTTATTTTTATATGAAAGTCTTATAATAAATGTCACTTTAATAATAATATTAATAGTTGCGACTAAGTTTGCGTAGAATTTTGATTTATTTAAGTCCAAGGATTCTAAGATAAAGTAATGAAGACCATTGTAAAAGCACCCTGGAACATTATAAATCTTCATTAGGATCTTAACATAGACAATGGGATTTTAAGCACTATAAAAAACTATAATTTAACATCATGTGAACATTCTAGCTCCTGGACAACACTGATGCATGTAGTAAGAAAGCATACCCACTGAATGAAACCTTAAAATTTAATAAAAAAATATTTTTTCTTTTACTAGCGTTTTAATAAAAACAAGCTTTTTTTAAATGATTTTTCAATAAATCTACATTTAAAACTGCTCGTTATATATATATCTCGTTATATGAAATGCGACCGAATCTCACGTATAAATCGTGTTTGTAATTTTTTATTTAATTTTTCCAACGGTCTCAAAGCTAATCACCGTCATATAGCCAACGCAAACCGATATTCAGCCGAGTGAAGGCAGGAGAAGAACAAGTATTAACTATGCAACTGTACGTGTAAACCCTACATACGTGCCCGTGCCCATCTCCCGTCGACTCGTCGGCAAGTTGCGAGCTGACTAGGCGTTCGCACAACTTGCATTTTCAGACATAATTAAAATTTCAGCGCTCCGGAATTCTATTACCAAATTTTACACGAGCCGTAGATTTTAACCGCAATCATTGTATTTTGCTTCAGAATGTTAATTAATTAAAAATTTAAAAACCTATTGTAATGTTACAAACATTAATTCACCGTTCACATTGTTGAAAATCGAACCTAGAAATTAGGTTAACCTCAGAGCTTAGTTTCAATTCGGTACTATTTTTCTTCGTTCAAGTTCGTAAAAACTAAAGAATAAACATTTGATTGTACAAGGATTTACCTACCTGCTTTTAAAACTTGCACTTAGCACTCGCAAACCATGGAAGTTTCAACAAAAGAAAACGCTGATCGGTCCGCTAAACAAGTGCTTCAGCGAACCAATTATATATGAGAGTTGTTAACAAACTTATTTTATTAGGTGACTGTTCGAGGAAATGCTTAAGGCTAATACCTAAACGAAGAATTTAGCTTGTGTTATGAAGTTACTTTGTATGTACACATTCATTTATCTTCTTGACAGTGGTCTGTGTAATATCATCAAAGTGTCATTACTAGACAGTAAATGAGTTGCATTATTTTAGGTGTAGGTACTGGAACTATGACTAACAAAGTGTGCCTTCTGGGAAATGGAGCATAGTTTTTAGAACATCTATGTTTCAATTATGTATATGTATCTATAAATAATGCTTGCAAATTGTACTTACTGGCGTTTGCTTACCATAATAGAAACGCTCTGTCTTTCTTCCATTTGTAGATTTTCAAACAATGAACTTTGGTTTTATTTCAATAATTAATCATGCGCCCCTCGGCGACATTCAGAAAACGCCACTTCCAAACTTATTAGAGAAAATATGAAAGAAGAATTGAAACAATAAGTACCGTCCACGACGAATGAATATATGAATAAAATCTTTGTCAACTTTTGTAATCAATCTGAAGAGACACTAACGATCTCATTCATAACAAACTTGGGATAGAAGGCAAGCCTTAATTAAATCGTCGATTCATATTCCCCTGTGCCGATACCCAATCAAAGGCAGATGGGAATCAGAAAAAAGTCGAAAACGTTGAAGACTTTTGTAATTAGCCCACTGTGGGAGTGAGCAAAAAATATATATTCGCTCTTTCTAACTATGAATATGCAAGAGTGTTTGTCGCGACCACCGTTGAATTATTAATGTTTACCTACCAAATGAGTTTCGCTCTAGATATAATGTGGCTAAGAGCGGATTAGGATGGCAAATTTAAGATGGAAGCGTCTTGGGTTTTATGACAAAAGGAGACGTCAAAGCTGAGTTCTGAGCCATTCAGAATCACAATAGGTTTACGTAGGTATTAAAAGATAATTATGACTTGACTTATGATTTGAATTGAGAGAGGAATTACTTAGGAACTTAAAGAATACTATATATAACCGTGTAATGACTAACTTAGATATTTTATCACTATAACATATATCTTTGAGCGGATTATTATGTTCTGCTTCTATTCTCAATAATATTCCGGCTCGGCACTTAAGATTTTGTATAAACTGTTGGTAAATGTAATATTTGTGAATATTGTTAAAATAATAATAGGTATTGTGTGATACGATTTCGGTACCTAAAAAACTGATTTATGTTTTACATTTTAATTAGTTACAGTATGCAGGCAGTGGATGTATTTTGTTTATATCATATGTTGTTTTTGAGGTATACGTGAATATTGTTTCTAAACGAACCTCATTTAGCCTAAATCGGTCAGATATCGTAATTGGCAAAATAGATTCATTTCACTGTGGTATCGTTCTGATTAACTGTTTGTAAGGGTACTTGATATTTTAAAATGAAGCCTGCCAATAGTAGTCACCGCCAATTTAAAAAAAATATATTCAAGATTTTATTCTTTCACTTTGTCGGCGTAAGTGATTATGTGTAGGTATTCATGCAAAAACTAGACGGGATAGGATATAAGTACGTATGTGTTTTTAATAATAATAAAACAGGAAAAGTTGTCGCGGGTACTTAATTTTTTTCAATATTTGTAACGCAGTTAATCATAATATATGACAAGTAATGTGAATATGACAAAGTGGCATGTTAACACAAAAACAATGGTACAATTAGCATCACACGCTCGGTTAGTGGCGACTTGGCTCTGGATCTTACAACTGGTACTAAGTTTAGTACTTAGTTGTTTCGCTAACTTGTGTCTGTCTGACTATGCCTGGTGTTTTACTACGAGTGTCAATGTGAGTAAACAGTGAGTAGACTTACCTCAGATTTTGAGATAGATTTGTCTATCTTTTATATAAATTCCGTAAGATCCAAGTAAAGTTCCTCTATTTTGTTTGTAATCATTTCAAAATTGCTGTACAAACTGTAATAATTCTGATATACCTACCTACGTACGTCGTATATAGGCCGTACGAAATTTAGTCATTTACGTGGATTCTGTCATTATTACATGCCTCTGTGGCGCGGAGGGAGTGTATCCGACTGCTAAGTCAGTGGTCGTGGGTTCGATCCCCACCCAGGATAAAACTTTGTGTGATGAGCAGGTGCAGCAGGTTTGATAGGTGTTATCTATCTATAATATGTACGAGTATATATTTAGCAATAAATAAGTATGTTTATCGGTCTGTTTTCCATAGTATCAGCTCTGCTTAGTTTGATATCAGATAGCGCTGTGTGAGTCGTCCCAAGGTATTATTATTATTTTATACATCTATGAGTAATGAATTATTCTGTGAAGAAAACTGAAACATATAGACTAATCAAGTTGGGTAAACATAACTGTGAACCAAAAGTAAAAGAATTTGGCTTTTACTGAAGGATTAATATTATAATAATTTCATATATTCCACAGTTATGCTCAGTTATTAATTTCAAAGACGCGGCAACTCGTAGTAAGGTCTGTGGTTTTTGGAACGCAGCACGCTCCGAATTTAACAGTATTAAATTATTTTCGATAGCATACAACAAGCGAACGAGTTATGTCGGTTGTGGATACAACTTTAAACTGAATCATACCGGTTATGTTATTTAGATAAACACATTCTTTTTGCCGTTTATACTACATTTTGTGTATAATAAAATTAAAATGATACACAATAAAACTGTTTTTTTTAATGTTTTTCTATCACTCCTAAATATGTCGATAGAAACCCTAATAATGAAAGAACAACCAAGTTATGGTCGCCAATGATTTCCAACTGTCGTTGTCTGCGACTTCGTCTATGTATATCGATTATCGTGATTGAACGTAACACATCTTATTATTATAGAATTTTATAAGCTACGGGTCTTAATCGCATAAATATTTTATTTTAAGGCTCAATACCTTTGTTTATTGCCCGACGTTTCGACCGTATTGCAATGGCCGTTGCAATACGGTCGAAACGTAACGAAAATAAAATATTTACGCGATTGAGACCCGTAGCTTATGAAATTCTATAATGTGTACAAATCGCGAAAGTTTACGAACATATATTGCACATTTTAGGCACCAGGCTACAAGTTATCTCTTTACAAAAAATAATTTAAAGCCGGTTAATCCGTAAAAACCAAAAAGACCTGCGTGATGTAGGCGGTTGCTGGCTTATATTTTTATCTCATCAAACTGCGAACAGTATACAGGATGATTTTTAGTATACTAATAATCTGCCGCTCTTAGCTTCTATCCAAAAAAGTACAAATAAGTCCTTTACCACCTACCACCAACTTTTTACACACGACCATTTACCACACATCTGAGAAACACCGGAGTAAAATCGATGTTTCTTTATCAGGAGTAAGATCTAAACCTACACAATAAACAACGATTTTACTTCAATAAAAAAGTCTGTAGATGGTTAAGGTATAACTCTAAAAACAAGTGGATTTAGGGATATAAATATTTTAATTAATGTATTTTAATTATTAATTTTCCAAAACTGATATTATAGTAATATTTCGCGTTATGTAAAGAAGCCAGAAGCGAGAGGTTATTAATATATTAAATCACCCTGTGTAATTGGTTATGACATACATACTCAAAGAAAATTAAATGTATTTAACTATTGTAATACTTATCTACTGCAACGTACAAATACAACTAGACTGTTTATATTTAAATGGTACACATTTTTACCAGACATCGTCGTAAGGGTTTCCCTCTTAAATAGCCTTTTGGGATCAACCGTGGAATAGAAGTTTACGTTCAAACTTTGATAGAAAGTTACTTCGGCTCCAAGTTTATACGGAACACCTAGGTCTTTGGAGGAAATAACACTTTTATTTGCAATTCTGTGAATATTTTTCTGCCGAATAAAATTTTTATCGGATTTATTTTCACCGGCAGTTTATGTCCGTGCCAATATAAATAGAGTTACCTCGTCGAAGGGTACCAACGGAACCTTATATATAACTAAGTCTACCCAGTAATTAGGTTTCGTTGGTGCTCGTTGGTACTAGAAATTAATAAGAATATTAAAGGAATCTCTATATCTTCTACTAGCTGTCCCGCGCAACTTCGTATGCGTAAATTTTTCCCGTTTTTGCAACATTTCTCGTCGCTGCTCCGCTCTTATTAGTTGTAGCGCGATGTTATATAGCCTATAGTCTTCCTCGATAAATGGGCTATCCAACAAAAAAAGAATTATTAAAATCGGTCCAGTACTTTTTGAGTGTATTCGTTACATACAAAAATACAAATCTTTCCTCTTTATAATATTAGTGTAGATGTAGATGTAGATGGGCTCTAACATGTTTCTTTTACGTTTTTTTAAATTAGGAACAGGCTTTATATTTGGAATTGAATTTAGAGAAAAATAGGGAGAGTATAAAAGGTTTTTTTTCGCAATAATATAGACTCATAGACGATTTCTGTAATGGTTCACAATGGCCAATCTTATCATAGCCAATGTCAAAGATAATGATAATGCACAAGAAGTGTGTGTGCAGACATAGAGAGAGAGTGCACTTGTCACTCTCCATTATTCTATTCTTTCTCACTCTCATTGTCTGATGGGATGGTAATCTGACACGACCAGAGAGAGATTAACCACAGAATAGGTGGGAAATTATTCGTCAATTGTCTCTATAGATAGGTGACGAATAATGTAACACCCGTTACATAGGCTAGTAGGATAAGAAATAAGTGGGAAAGGAATGTAGGATACCCTAGGTCAGTGGTTCTCAAACTTTTTAAATGACGGAACCCTTTTGGGAAGCAAAATACTTGATGGAACCCTACAATAAAACAATTATTTTTATAAGTGTATTCTTTATTAATCAGCATAATAAAAGTACAATGTATCAGTTACTAATTATTATTTACTTCACCACTTGGTAAGGACAATAATAGAAAACATTAAAAAAGAAAAAATCTAACTAGTGGGAGGTATGAAACTGTTTTTTATTTTTCATCAATTGCTTGATATCAGGTTTGATGGAAGAAAGTTGGAGTCTCATATCAGCTTCGGCGTCCAGTCTATTGCGATATTTTGTTTTCGTGGCTGCGTAGGTAGAGAATCCTGTTTCGCACAAATATGTAGTTGGGAACGGGAGAAGAATATCCAGAGCCATTTGGCCAAGCATTGCATATTCATCTTGGATTCTGCACCAAAAATCATTAAGAGGCGTCGTTTTGAACAATGACTCAATACTTGTGTCTGATGACATTTCTAAAAGAGATTCATATATCTCATTTGACATGTTTTCAGGCTTTTCCAAGTTGGGTAAAAAAGGATTATGAATCCAGGAGTTCACTTTAATTTTTGTATTGTGTTCTTCGGGAAAATACTTTTCAAAAGATGCGCGCATCGAACTGAGATATTGGACCAATTCTTCAAACACATTATCTTCAAACATTTCTGAGTCGTTTTCGCTAACAAACTCACTGAGTAACGTAAAACTTTCTATTTCTTTCTTACCAATGCAAATGATCCAAAAATCTAATTTTCTTTTAAAAGCAGTTATTTTATTATAGGCCTGAAACACTGTTGTCTGTTTACCTTGCAACGATAAATTTAATTCGTTAAGTTTTTGAAAGATATCCGCCATAAAAGACAATCGGAACAACCAAGTTTTATCATACAAACGGTCCTTCAAATTAAAAGAAGTATCTGCTGAAAGAAACATTTGTAACTCGGCTCTAAGTTCAAATAGCCTTGTTAAAGTTTTTCCCCGAGACAGCCATCGCACTTCTGTATGGAGCAGCAGTGTTTTATGTTTGCTGCCATAATCTTCACACAATAATGAGAACAATCGGGATTGTAGTGGTCGTGATTTGATAAAATTAATTATTTTTACCGCTTCATCCATAACTAATTTTAGATTAGACGGCATTTGCTTCATCGCAAGTGCTTGTCTATGCAGAATACAATGACTGGAACTACAATTAGGCGCTTTATTTTTCATTCGTGACACTGCTCCTGCTGTTTTACCTGTCATCGCCTTGGCCCCATCTGTACAAATGTCAATGCAATTGTTCCAACTGAGATTATGTTCTTCAAAAAATATATTTATTTTATTAAAAATTTCTTCCCCGGTAGTGTTTGTAAGCAGCGATGAACACATAAGCATGTCTTCTTCAAAAGAACTTTTATATGGATATCAGTCGACTCGTCCATTTGCAAAGCGAATCGTGTATTTTGTAGACGTGTAACTAGTTCTTGTTTGACGTAGCTTGCCAGATCATGGATTCGTCGTGAAACAGTATCGTTTGATAGCGGAACAGTAGAAAGATGCTTTGCAGATTTTTCATCATTTTGTTATGTCTAATACACATGGTTTTATTAATTTCTCAGCGATAGTGTGCGCTTCACCTGCTTGTGCAATGCGATAGCTAACTAAATATGATGCCTCCGTGGCCTTTTCGTTGGTAGTTTGTGTTACATGCATCATATTTTTTTGACTTTCTAATAAGTGATCTTTTTTGCGAACAAAAAATTCTTTATTCTTGTCTTTAGTCTCGGTTTCTAAATGTCGACGCAATTTGGCAGGTGCCATGGAACTATTAGGAAGCAGTTTACTACAGAGCATGCAGAGAGGTGAGCCGTTGGAATCAACAAATCCGAAACTGATATAAGATTCATCATACTTCCTTTTTTTCGTCTTTGAAACCGTCGAGCTTGACGTCGTGGCACTCGTGGCATCATCTTCTGGATCGGTGATTGCTAAATTCTCCGCGCGCATTGCTTTTGAACATTCAGCGTCATTAGAAGATGTTGTTGGAACACGTTTAACACCTTTAAGCCAACGTTCCATTCTTCTTTATTTATAATGTTACAAGTCAGGATAGTGGGGTTTAAATAATGCACAATCGTTACTGCGTATAAGAGACTAAATTTAGAACCTACAGGGAAGAAATGTATAAAACTGAGACAACAGAATACAGCAGGCAGTAAAACAATGAACACTAGTTTCTCGCTAGCGAGCTTGTAAGTAGGTAGTAACTTATCGCTCCGAACGCTAATCATCAACTGACGACGCCAACGCGCGATCGCCGCTTTTATACTTAGTCCTAGACTCGATCTCAAATATTCTCGAAAATACTCGAGTCGGCACCTTTGATAAACAAAAAGCAAAAATAAAAACAGAAATTTAAAAATAGCGTTGTAAACAATATCGACTTTATCCTTTGAAGTTAGAGACGAAAGTCGCTTGTTGACAACTATAGCGTCTAATTCAGAGGCGGCTTTTATCAAAGAGACTGAGCGCTTACAAGTATACTACCCGCTCGTTTTAAGTTTGCCGCTGGCGATAGGTATGAGTGTATGACGTTCGAAATTTTTTATTTAATTGTAACAATAAAAATTGTGTACGGTAGATATTTGGGTAAAACTATGACACATTATAAGTTTTGTTGTCACGTGGGGGAGGGTACGCGCATTCCACAGACCGGCAAACTTAGAGCGAACGCGTTGTACAAGTATAAAATTGTTGAGACCAAACTTATAAGATATTGTACCAGCTAATGTAACACAAGCTTATACAAATACAAATAAATAAATAAATAACATTCATAGCGTTTTGTCTCCGCGCGGCCGCGGAGTCCGCACAGCCGCGGAGCGACCAGAGAGAGGTGTTTTGATTTTTTTATTTCTAAATTCTTGCGGAACCCCGACAGAGGTATCACGGAACCCTAGGGTTCCGCGGAACACACTTAGAGTATAGCTGCCCTAGGTTATGCAAAGTTGCCACAATAACAACTTTGTATAACCTCGCCGACTTCTTTATCTGTTCGGTCATCATTGAGTCATGGACTTCTCAAAGTCCTTTTTTGTCATATTAATATACAGGTTCATTTGGTGTAGGTACTGTTTATAGCTGGATAGATCTTATGAATTTAATGTGTGCTGTAATACATATTTTTAGTAATGAAATGCTTATGCATTTAATTCTCAAAAATATCTATTAGAGATACTCCTGCCAATGTATATATTAAATTATTTTGATAGATACATTGGCAGGAGTATCTCTGAATTTGTTTCTTAGTTCGCTGTTTCTATTCAAATAACATAGGGCCCCGTATGGAAACTGGAATTAATCGCCATTTCTGTCTTTATGGCCGTGGTAAATAACATTAGATAATATTTTCATTCGATTGGATAGTTCATTGAACGAACTAACAATCTACACCGGTAGCCTGCTAGATATAACGGTAGAACCACGTATAAACCTTCACCACTTCTCTAAGCAATCTATTCTTTAGAAATTTAATTTGCGGTTACGATACACGTTTATATGTATGTACAGGACAACAAAAATATCATAAATAATTACAGCAAATTAATCGATGACTCGGCTCAGTCCCGTCACACTTCACAACGCTTGATTTGACGTTATCTCTGACGAGGGTTGCGAGACCCACTGCTGTCAATGTATTGTGACGTCTCATAGTAAAACGGGGTGATTTTGTTCAGTGATGGTATGGAGTTGACGGGAATTGTTCATATTATTGAACGCAATATCATTATATGATGGTACATTCACACGCTCGCTTTCAAATCGACATTTAACGGGCACGAACATGAGTGGGAGCGTGTGAATATGTGTGAATGGACACCTTGCCACGCGTCTGAACGCACCACGATGTATTTAATAACATTTTATGCATGACTTACACTCGTGGCATGCAGCCCAGGAAGCAGCTGGACATGAGTCGCTGGTACAAACAGCCTAGCAACACATTCACCCCCATTTACACATTCGCACGAACATGTGATGCTCAGCTGTTTGTGAACGGCTTGTGACGTCGGCCTGCTTGCCGGGCTGCATGCCGCGTGTCTAAATGCACCATTCCGGTTACTTACACCTATGATTGGTTTGACACGAACCCCTGTTCTCGTCACAGCGGTTACCAAGCTGATCGAGCGAAATATCACTGGTTCATAAATAAGCGACCATATTTTTTAAAGTCCCTTCGTGTATCGGAGAGTGCGAGTAATTAATGAATGAGGGATTAGAAAGAAAACTTGATGATACACAAATAACTTACATGCAAAATTTATGCTAATCAAATCACGTTAAATCACATTGTTTCAAGTTTGTGTTGAACCAATATGACCTATAAACAAATTTCGATCAATATTCCATGTTATAATAACAAAATCCGACCATTAAAACAATATCATGGTAGATACGCAATAGGTATCTATGTTCAACAATTAACCTCATTAGAATGGTGTTCATTGGTTTTGGACTAAGCGCTCAACGATCCACGAAACCACAGATACCTATAATTAATAATTTTGTTGTATAGGTTGACAAAGATAATACCGGAATTTTGTTGTCGTTGGTATCGATGAATGTTAAAATACTCATGTTAAATTCGTAGTCGTGAATAGACTAGACTTTGAGTTCCAGATCAGCTCCCTAGCTCGCCTAGCCCGATCGAATGAAAATTCGACAAAACCGAAGAAAGATTAGGCGCAGGATCGATTTCTTACTGTGCTCTACGAGAGATGTAAACAAACGTCTCTCTTTTTTTCGAAATCCATCTACAGTATGTTCAACTGCTCTCATTAACGTGGTAATCTTTTACGCAGCCACTGATTCATACATTTCACGCGTTGTGTGTCACTTTCTTCCTTTATTTCGTTTGGGTAAATTTTTCTACATTTTACTAGCTGTAGCCCGCGACATCGCTCGCGTAAAAATATACCCCACATGAACAGTACATTTTTCCAGGGTAAAAAGTATTCAACTGCTATTCCAGACTATAATATATCTCTGTGCCAAATTAAAAAGATCCATAATATTAGTTTACTTAATAGATGATAATTCTACATGAAAGACAATAGACTTGGACTTAGTTCGGATAGTAGCAATCTTGCAATTTTTTAGAATTCCTCTTTAGCTTTTTCATACATAATGTATTTTGAAAGTTTCTTATAAAACGACACCACATTTTACGATGAACACATTACCCCAAAATATCATAACAAAATAAAAGTGTGTTTACGCCAAGCGAATATCATTTTATATAAAAGCTCTTAGTTAAATCCTGAATCGAATTCCATTTGTAGTAACTTGTGTTTGGGTAACATTCGTTAGATTAAGCCTCGCCCGGTTCTCAGCGATAGGAGTCCGCAGGGAGTAGCAGGGAACGCTAGCGTCTAGCTAGATGCCGTATGGTAAATACGGTAGCGGGGCGGGTAAAGAGAATTGTACGCAAAAACAACAGACGGAATTAATATATGTATTATATACCGGGTGTTTAAATATCCTGGACTTTATCTACTAAAATTTGTTTTAACCGTGTGTCACTTACCATTTGTCAGGAATCTGTTTGGCATATTATGTACATTCAATTATAATATGTGTATTTTTGTTGTACTATTTGCCGAAACAAACAAATGTAATTTTCTTTTTGGTTTTTCTTTTCCAGACCAGAATACTTGTCAAAACGAGTAGGAATTATATATGTTCTCGTGCTCAAACTACTGTCAAGTACAGTTTAAGGGAAAAAGTTATTCTATCTGTTGTACTCCACCTGTGAGGAAGACGAATATCGCAGAAATAAATGGATGGCAAACAATCCTATCTGATCGCGATTTTTATACATATTATAAAAAACCGTCAAGTTTACAAGTCTGCTATCGCTGAGCATTTGTTGGAATCAGGACCAAATCACTGGATAGAATTGCATAAGCCACAGGTACTTTCCACCGATCGCCACTATTATTCCAATATAGTACGCGAGGCGGTTGAGATCAAGAAGTATAAGAACTTCAACCGAGAAGATGCAACTGTTATCAACAAATGCAATCGTAGCCGTAAAGACACCGCGCCTCAGTGTAAAGACGTTGTAAGTGTAGTGTGTAGAAGTACCGACAGTACAAATTATCAAAATTATCAAGACCAGGGGAGGGTAGTTGAGACATCGCTAAGCTGCCATCAGTCGACCCGTGACAACGATCGGTGCAATTCGATCGAAACGTCGAGTAAATAAAACCTTTAAATAATTCACGCGATTAAGTCCCGAAATATATCTAAAATCCTACCTGATTTTTATAATAATATTAAAAAAATCATAATTTAAAAAACTTTAATTTTAATTTAATAATTATCTTCTTTCAGGCGTGATCGCGATCATTCAGACGCCTGAATCCACTTCAGGCGTCTGAATGATCAAAAATGCATGTTGTCTATAACATTGTAGTATAGAGATATTGGTTATGTAATGACTTATTTCAATGAGTGTACAACAGTATCATCAGCTGGAACACGAGGAAGTACCCGATCCAAACTCTATCTATCATAAGTTACTGACCAAAGTTACGCGGTGTAATGTAACATATTATGTTATGTCAGTACATGCATCCGCCGCTGGCTGCTTGCTGCGAATGTTACACGGTACTGACCAACGTTATACGGTGTACCGTGTAATGTTGGTCAGTACCTTTTCAATTTTCTACGAGGGAGTTCCAATTTGGCAATTGTTTTATTCGTTTCGTCTTTAGATCCTTGTCATTATTTGTAATGAAAATTATTCATGACAACAAAACTTACTAACCCTAACTCAACTGTCCCAACATTTGCCATCAGGTGGTTTTAGTCCTAACATCACGGCGACATTATTTGATCAGCTCAATTTTATCATAATATTGCATTGCCACTGCTTAAGTAAAAAACTCCTCAGCTCTGCTCAATCGGTTACCAGAAAGTGGTCAAAAATTGGTTTGTAAATTTTGAAAGTTACAACTCATCTAAGAATATAGCAAGTTAATAAAAATAGCTTGTTAAATGGAATGGACACTGTAACGAACAATACAACAGACTGTTATTATAATTTTACAATCTACAGTTACTTCAGCAACCTGCTCAGATCTTTAGTCTGTGATTACAGCCAAAGCCTAAATAATTATTTGGGCTTATGGGTGGATTCCAACTACGGCAGAAAATCGCGATCTGAAAAGATTGTCTGTCGTAGTTGGGTTTAAGTTTTGTTAAAAAATTCTGCTTATTAACCTGCCTGTATTATTCTAAAAACACATTATTAATAACATTAGGTTTTATTTGCCTAAGTATGCTCATTTAAACACGCTACATTTCGTAACTTAAATCTCCTACCGAGACGAAATTGGACTCGAAATGATTGAATGCAGTTGTAAAAGCGAGTAGTTTGAAATATACGGAACCCTTTGTTTTAGATGTATTTATTACGGCCTGGCTGTAATAATGTGTAACTTTCATTTATTGCTATCATACAATTTATTTTGTGCAGTTGCACACTTTATTGTGCACCAGATGTTACGTAAACGTGAGAAATGTCTTGTTTTCGGACTTTCTTTTATTGTGTGATGGTTGACTTTTGTTGACATTATGGAAAGCCAGGAAAGGAACAATTTATTTATGTATAATAAATGAATTTGTTAAGCCCATGTGATTATTTATTACATTGTCGCCTGCGTTCCAAGCGCAACCAATTTTTATATAAAAAAAAACTAGTTTTTAAATTCATTACTTTCTCTTTAATTAACCAACGAGGTAATTGCATCACAGTAAAGTTTAAGTATCATGATCCTTTCTAAACAGTTGAATTGAGTAACATAACATACTCTCTTCTTCTTACAGCCGTGTTAACATACTATTTATCGATAGATTAGCCTCCTAGAGAAATATGTTTGACATAAACTCCATACAAAATATGCCAAATTATATCTCTAGTAGCCATATAGCCTATCATAAATAGATTATAGAAAAGGGCCGTTAGTTGTGTTCTTCACTCGTGTCTGGTCTGAAGGGTCAACCACTTTCCGTTGTATATTACTGGCGTAATATACAACGGAAAGTGTTTGACCAGTTTATCCAGTTATCCAGTTAGCTGGCAGTTCTCATAAGACCTCTAATTGGCATGCCGGTAGGGGATTTTATTTGGTCCAACCATCGAATAGCTGTCCGTCCGCATATTCTCCGTCAACCTTACCAACTACCATCAACTTGTCGAGGTTGTCAAAATGTCTGCCAGCAATGTTACCGAAATAGATTACATACTAACTCTATTTTATTTCTTAGTCGTAAGCAAATCTATATATAAAGAAACCTTATTCATAATACAAACAATAAAGCAACCATTACACAGAGACTGAATTCTTACATTTTAATCTGGCCTTTAAAACCGTGCATCTTCAGGTCGGATTGATTATTTTCATGTTTTTAAATAAACTCTTTGTGGCTTTGTCTTTGAGACGGCTAAGCTGGAAGATTATTTCTACTGTTTTATTAAAAGCTGCTATTTTCCGTGCGCCCGCTTTTAGTTTTGTTCAGCAATGATGAATTAAGTATGGGACATTTCTGACGAAGTTCTTTATGGAGATTTTGGATAATCAGCAGTTATGGCATTGTATGGCGAAAAGTACAGTATATAGTGATGTTGTAATGGCACCAATCATTAAAACTAAAATTATCGGTTTATTTTAGAAATGTTAGTATCTATTAACAAACAATTGGCGTTAGTTCTATATGGAGATTTTGGATAATCGGCAGTTATAGCATTTATGGCGAAATGTACAGTATAAAGTAATATTGTAACGGCACCAATCATTAAAACTGAAATTACCGGTATATTTTGGAAATGTCGGTATACCTTTTATCAAACAATTAGTGTCAGCTAATTTCATTTAGCAAATATCAAAAAATTGAAGCCTATAGATAACTTTGCCGAAATGTGCAAAGCAATTTTAAGCATTCAGTGTTTAAAGAGGCGATGTGTTATACCAATTTCCACTCTACTATTTACATATTCTTTAAGAAATCGCCCTAATTGTTATCTCAATTTGAGTTCTTCATTTCAGTGTACGATATGTCCTCTATGTAACAAAAGTGTCTTTGTATTTTTAAAGTAATGCTAGGCTGGTGTCATGTCGGTGGTGCGGTAGGAGTGTGAACGACTGCTGTGCAAGAGATCGTGGGTTCGATTCCCACACGAGACATCAATTTGTATGAATCACAAATTGTTATGTCGAGTCTAGGTGGTACCTACTTTGTGTCAATAAATTATATGTTTGTAAAATCTCCCGCGATGCAGGGCTTATAGGATACTGCAGGAGTTGTCTTTAAAGAAAATAATATAAGTTGTTGAAAGTGAAAGAATTTACAGCGATAAAATCATTTGATATCATTGACCAACCTACCTTTTAGCAAGAATTACCCCGTACCTTAAGTACATGAAGAGAAAACTTGGTACATAGGTACAACTTTTTGAGCATATTCTGATTGCGGAGAGGTGCCCAAAGGAATAACCAAAATAAAATGGAAACAAAACTGAAAATTATAGATATAAGACACTAAAAATATTTTTTCGTTCGTATTCCTATATTAAATGTCTAACACATAAATGTTAGCGACAGTCTGGTTAAATAGACTTGATTTTATAGAATAGAAAAACTTAAGAATAAAATAATTGATAAATACAATTTGACATGGGAATAAACGCGTTTAATCTAGGTAAAGTTATTTACCTTATGCTTGACGTTTCGATCGGGTTACACCGACCGTGGTCACAAGCTGACTACGGTCGGTGTAACCCGATCGAAACGTCAAGCATAAGGTAAATAACTTTACCTAGATTAAACGCGTTTATTCCCGTGTCAAATTGTATTTATAATGCAACGCGTAAGTTTAAAAGTTATAAAATAATTGATTATTTGCAGTGATTAATATACCACAACATTTCGGTAGAATTCAACCAATAGCGGTCTGCTAGTATCCATTACGGTTGAATATATCTCTTGAACAGCAGGGCTCGTGCAGTTGTAAACGAAAAAACGTTGAAATTGTTTATTTATATTCCGACTCATTCGTAGTATGTACATATATAATATTGAATCTATCTAATTGGTGAATACTGGAGTTAATGAAAAATACGCACGCTTTGGTATTCGAGATCGATCTGCCGACGCGTTTGGCATTACGTGACTAAAGAGGCTGCAGTTAGACCGTTGTGTAACGTTTGTATTTTATTGGTGTAATAATGCCCCTTACATACGTTAGTAACAACTATTTAATTAGCGAATGTTTTATCTTTGTTATTCATTCCATTTTCAAAATGGAATAGTAAATAAAATGTAGGGCTAAATACATTCGACTCAAATATAAACGCATACACATGTCTTGGGCTCGGACACAGAGTAAGTAATCACTTCGTTTTAGGTTCGGAGGTGTACAATACGCTTATGATAAATATAACTGCTGTTCCTATTCTACTAGGGTTCAAGTCGCGCTTGAAACGGTAACTTGATAACCAAATATTTTATAATAATTATAATAACTTTTATATGTACAATAAGAACATTTGACGAAAATTAAATTGTTAAATACGGACACCTCAGCATACCTCACTGTCTTCTTATTGTTACATAATTTGTAAATTTTAACATATGTATTTCATTTCATTATTTTTAAATGTTGTTTACTAATCTATTAGATACTATATGTGATACTTGTATAAGTAATGTAGACT
Source organism: Herminia tarsipennalis (assembly GCA_945859575.2). Lineage (NCBI taxonomy): Eukaryota > Metazoa > Arthropoda > Insecta > Lepidoptera > Erebidae > Herminia > Herminia tarsipennalis. Next base: position 20,171,304 of record OX243834.2, on the reverse strand, counting down.
AGACTTTAACAAAAATTTGCACTTTAAAGCTTAATATTTTACAAACGGATACCTATTTAATGATATCCACACGATGGGGTGGGTAGGTGATAAAAAAAAATCACTTTACAAATAGGGGAGGTACCCTGAATTTTTTTTTTTTCAAGATTTTATTTTTTCACTGTGTCGGCGTAAGTAATATGTGTATCCATGCAACAGTCTCTGAGCAAAGGTGCAGACATGGCGAAACTATAAGGGTAACTATATCCGTTTTGCCATTTTGCATACGGATTCCTAAAAACGGTTCCGGTCTGCATCACGTACTCCTAAGACAAATTGTAAATTTGCTTTCCTACTGATCTGAAACCTGTATAATTGTATTGTGGCTTATGTTTTATTTTTTCGAGTTGTGTCTGTGTGACAGACATCCTATTTTAGCTTAACATGCCGTTGGCGTCGTAGAATATTGGAACAATTTATGAGAAGACCTTTGTAATTTGGAAGAGCTTTCAAATTGGAGGTATGAAGGTTGACACCTAGGCTCCTCCATGGAATTTAGATGACTCATTTCAAACGACTCGTGCTTTGAAGACTCGACACTCTTAATAACATCAACTTTTGTTATCTTTGTGACTTTATTCATAGGAATGAGTGTACTTTGTAACTCATGCGTATGTACATCTGCTCATATGTTATCATTCGGTTTTTCAAGGCAAACCGCCACGGCTTCGCATTTTTTAAAGTATTAGGGGATCCCGATGAACTTATTAAAGTGCCTCCGACTGCATGATATTGCACATAAACGGCGATCTTGTTTCCAACATATTTTTTTGTTTTATTTATTACTTTTTAGTGACTGTGGGATATAACAACTAACTTTTATAGCTATTGCAAAGTATAGAACATTTAATGAGAATGGTTGCTCACGAATGAGATCAATTGAAATGAATTTTTAAAATTAGATATATTTTTTTAAAAGTTGTTTGAAAAAAATATGGGTATCAAATTATAAGGCTTGTAGTAAGCATTTCAAAAATTATTGTTTTTAAACTTTCGCGATTTTTATTTTAGATATATTTCGGGACTTAATCGCGTGAATTATTTAAAGGTACGAACCTTTTATTTACCCGACGTTTCGTTCGAATTGCACCGATCGTGGTCACGGGTCGACCCGTCGTCGTGGTCAGTCGACTTTTTTATCATAACACTTTCTTGCAATTGGGTAAATCAAAACAAGCAATTCAGCTAGTACCATTATTAATATTTAGCAAAAAACGTCGGAAACTGATAAAAAACAAATTGTTATATAAAAAAATTACGGTTTCTTTTTAATTTTCAGCTTACGTATCAACCGATATGATGTCCCACTGCTGGGCACAGGTCTATCCAGTAGAACCTAATTAATATAGGTCTTGGGGGTAATTGCCATAATCGCCACGCTTGGCGATCACAGTATGGTTTGAAAGTATTCCGAGAACGCTGCTGCCTCCTCCGGTGGGAAATGGGAAATCCCTTAGCGGCCTTGACAACACCCACGGGAAGAGATGGGGTGGTACTAGTCTTAAGCCCGTACTCTAGCTTAACTTTATTTTTTTATTATTTCTTGGTATAGTGTGATATTTCGTGATAATATCATTTGTTCTGTAAAAATATTTGGTACCTTTTATGCAGACAGCAGATAACGGCGCCATAGTATTGGGATTCAAACTCAAACTCAAATATCTTTATTTCGTAAAATCAGGTTGATGATTATTTGAAAACGTCAAATTAATATTTACTAAAAAAATATGCAATTATGATTGTTTAAAAAAAACAAAATGAGGTTAGGCGGCAGTTCCAAGTGGTTCCAAGTGTCATGAGAAGAAGTTGCCAAGAAACTCATGTGCCACTCTTTTAAAATCATCAAGTTTTTCTTTTCAAAAATAAATTTTACTGAATGAACTAGTGTGTTTGGTGAGTGTAATCATTTATAAATTAAGGATAGCTAAATAATAATACTATTAGTTACTCTAAAATAAGTATATATAAACGTATTCAGCAAACACAATACTTCACTTCTTACAAAGTAAATATATATATACATTATGATCTTAAATTTCAATATAATCTTTAATTCCGTTAGAACCCTTGGGTATGGAACCCTAAACAAGAGACAACAAAACAGCCCATACGCCATGACCAAAACATAGAATCTGAATTCTAGATAAAACAATCACTTGTCTAGAATTCACATTGACTGGGGATTTTTTTAAAATGTATATTGAATATTTATTGCCATAATTTTGTTAATGTCACTTTCCGAACAACTTTATTATAATAGTTTGGTTGTGTTGTAGTTAGTACCTACTATCTATTAAAAAAAAATGTGTGGCACTCGGGAACTGCCACGGTAAAGCTATTGCATAGCATTTTTTATCAACTTATGCAATAAAAAAAAAATCCTTCAGTTTTCGGAGCAGCTCGTCTCGATCCGTGCGAGCTTCGTACAGTCGTATCATATACATATACGTTAATCGAACTGTTATACCTAGCAACTGAAGGCAAACTGCTAAGTTGCATATATAATATAGAAGAGTCAGCAGTTTTGGCTCTGGGAGGATGCACTAGGCATCGAGACAGGCAGATAGTTTTGAACAGCGGTCCGGGTCGGTCGTACTAAATCCTTGTACTTAAATTCTAGTTCCTAAATTCTATCTCATATACTATTTCAATATACTTTAACCTTGTGCTCATATAAAGTATTTTTTTTTAAAAACCTAATTCCGAAACCCCGTATAACATTTGGTGGCAGCGGTGGGATACCGAAAAGCGCTACGTACCCGAGTATACGTCTTCGGAATATCCCAAAGTGAAAAGTGCAAAAATTTAGGGGTCATTTGTACAATTTCAAATAAGTGCTTCGAAATCAGTGTACCAGTGTAAATCACGCATACGCGCACAGTGCAATCGGGTAAACTACAAGCCCGATTCCATCTCCAATACGAGCAAGGGTGCTCGTATCCATCCATTGGTCGTGCCTGTACATCAATCTCTGGTGGAACCGAGATGACGAGCTTCGTGCAAATTCTAATATTCGCCGTTGGAATATTTCTGTGAGTGACAAATACTTACAACATCTACCCCTGAAAAACTTTAAAAACTACGTTTTATGTTGTGTGAACTCAGAGTTTTGTTCTATAAATAATTTCTTATATGATATCATTAATCCTAGGTACTGTTGTAATATTCAATAATTCCCTGTATCTGCCCGCCTACGATTTGTTTATACTTAACATTCTCAGACAGGGCTATGATAAGCTCTCGCCGCTACTGCTAACTTATAGTTGAGACGGCTATAACACATTTATTTCTATTATTATTGTTTTGTATTATTAATTTTAAGTCACATAATGTCGGATAAAGAGAATCCCAGTGTTTCCAAAACCACACCAGCGCAATCTCAAGAGAAAGCAGAACTTAAAAAAGAAAATCCTGTCGTTTCAAAAAAAACTACCCCAGATCCACCCCAAGAGAATGTAGGGCTTAATGTTTTGTTAAAATTTATCAAACCCTTTGACGGGTCTAGAGAAACCTTGAATTCTTTTCTCTCAAATTGTCAAAGTGCTTATAGTATTGCGAATGCCTCACAGAAACCCATTTTGTTTAAATATATTTTAAGTCAACTCACAGGCAAAGCTGAAACGACATGCATCATAAAAGAGTTCGAAAATTTCGAACAACTACTAGAGTTTCTAAAACAGCAATTTGGGGAAAGAAAACACTATGCCCACTTGCTTTCAGAACTTCAGGAATGTAAACAAGCCCATTTAGAAAGCGTAAATCAATATTCCCTCAGAATAGAAACATGCCTTGCCAAACTCCTAACGGAAATCAAAATCATGTACCTTAAATCAAAAAAATCAGAACTCGCCGGTCGAGTGTCAGCTATGGAGGACCTCGCACTGCATACTTTTGTCGTTGGCCTTCAACCGCGATTGTCACAAATAGTTAGATGTCGCGACCCTCTTACATTAAATTCAGCCATCAACTTTGCGGTCGCGGAGGAAAAAATAATGTCTGGTCTCATAAGAAAGCCCACACAAAATAGTTCCAATGAGAGACCAAGATTCACATCTCGCCCTAATCGTTTTCCAACTCCTCAAACCTCACGATTTGAACATCCAAAAAATGCTCATACCAGCGATGTTGTCTGTCGTTACTGTAAGAACATAGGCCATACAATTGAAAACTGTCGCAAACGACAATATAACAATTCCAAAACACAATCTAACGCCCAGACACCATCTGCCCGTCAGAATAACCCCCAACCGAGTCCTCCTCGTAGAACCTTCAACGTTCAATCTGATGATGCTGGATATGATGAAACTGATAGTAATAATTTAAACGAATAAGATTTCCGGATAGGTATCGCTCTGGAAATTACCATAGATTTAAACCCGATACACCAAGATTCACTGTATCCACTGTTTCCAAGATCCATCATCATACTACCAAATCAAATCCACTGAATCCACTGTATCCACCGAATCCTGTCAATACTAAATCAAATCCACTGAATACACTGTATCCACTGTATCCTGTCAAAACTAAATCAAATCCACTGAATCCTCTGTATCCACTGAGTCCTGTCAATACTAAATCAAATCCACTGAATCCACTGTATCCACTGAATCCTGTCACTACTAAATCAAATCCACTGAATCCTGTCAATACTAAATCAAATCCACTGAATCCACTGTATCCACTGAATCCTGTTACTCCTAAATCAAATCCACTGAATCCATCACTGAATCCACTGAATCCACTGTATCCACTGAATCCTGTCAATACTAAGTCAAATCCACTGAATCCATCACTGAATCCACTGTATCCACTAAATCCTGTCAATGCTAAATCATCAAATCCACTGAATCCTGTGAATACTAAATCAAATCCACTGAATCCTGTTACTAAATCACCAAAATCTGTTACCAAAACACTAAATTCCATCATTGATCCCATCACAACTGCTGGAGATCCGTTCCCTTCAACTTTTGAACACACTCATTCTCCGAAGCTGGAACATAATAAAACAAAACATATTAAAATTTACGAAATCAGAAGAAATACAAATAAACGTTACTTACCTCATGTTAGAATTCAAACCCCTGTAGCCGAGCGAGCATTATCTTTTCTAGTAGACACTGGTTCCTGTGTGAGTTTGCTGCAATTAAACTCTATGACTAAAATGCCAAAATTAAGCGAGAATATAATCACACTTAAAGGAATCGACCCTGGTGACGACGTTACGCCTACGATGGGTAGTTTTATGATGCAAGTATTCAAAAATTCAACTAATTACATGCATGAATTTCATGTGGTCGAAGACATCAGTCTACTTTATGATGGAATTATTGGTAACGACCTTTTGAAAAACTTAAAATGCCAAATCGATTACAACGAAGGAGTCCTACGTATAGAAGACGATTCAATCAAGCTAAATTTCGCTGAACCATTATATACTATTCCCCCTAGGTCAGAAACTGTTATTGAATGCACAGTCAGTAACCCACAAATCCAAGAAGGCATAATCCTAGATCAACATATTTCTAAATCATTACTAATCGCGAATTGTATAGTTAACGTGAAGGAAAACAACCGCATTAATATCACCATCGTCAACGTCTCTGAAGATCCCGTTGTACTTCACCCTAATCTAAATCTTACCCTAGAACCATTAGAATTGAAATCCTGTATGTCTCCTTCACAATCACAGTCTCTTTCCAATACCTATGCTAGAACTAACAAAGTCCTCAAACAACTCAGAATCTCCCATCTCAATTCTGAAGAAACAAGTGCACTGTTACAAGTCTGTTCCGAATATTCCGATATCTTTCACCTTCCAGAAGACCAACTCTCGTTTACTACTACCACAGAACATAAAATTCGAACTAACACTGAAACTCCTATTCAAACCAAAACCTATAGATTTCCAGAATGTCACAAAAAGGAGGTAGAGAACCAGATGAATAAAATGTTAGAACAAAATATCATTAAACCTTCTGTCTCCCCCTGGTCTTCACCCATCTGGGTCGTTCCCAAAAAATTAGATGCTTCGGGACAACGAAAATGGAGAGTCGTAATAGATTACAGAAAACTAAACGATATCACTATTGGCGAAACGTATCCAATCCCTCAAATTACTGAAATACTAGACCAACTCGGGAAAAGCCAATATTTCACAACCCTTGATCTAGCCTCAGGATTCCATCAAATACCAATTTCCGCTGAGGATGCTCCTAAAACAGCCTTTTCTATACCACAGGGTCATTTCCAATTCACAAGAATGCCATTTGGACTTAAAAATGCCCCTTCAACTTTTCAAAAACTAATGAATACATGTCTCTCAGGTCTACAAGGTTCTCGCTGTTTCGTATATCTTGATGATATCGTCTGCTACTCGCCAGATTTATCCAGCCATATCTTTAACTTATCCAAAATCTTCGAAAGACTTCGGAATTATAATCTCAAGTTACAACCTGACAAATGCGAGTTTTTATGTAGAGAAGTCGCATATCTTGGTCATCTCATAAATAGAGACGGAGTAAAACCAAACCCAGAAAAGATAAAAGCCATCACAGAATTTCCAATACCAAAATGTCCAAAAGACGTAAAATCCTTCTTAGGACTCGTTTCATATTATCGACGATTTATTCCCGACTTTTCAAAACTGGCTAAACCTTTAACATCTCTTCTCAAAAAAGATGCACTCTTTGAATGGAAAAATGAACAGCAACTAGCTTTCGAAACTCTTCAAATGAAACTCACTACATCACCGGTCTTAGCATACCCTGACTTCTCGAAACCGTTTTTACTCACATGCGACGCCTCAAATTTCGCTGTATCCGCCATTTTGTCCCAAGGGCAGATTGGAAAAGACCGCCCTATCGCATACGCCTCTCGCACACTTAACAAAGCTGAATGCAATTACAGTGTCACTGAGAAGGAATGCCTTGCCATTGTCTTCGGAACAAAAGCCTTTCGTCCCTATCTCTACGGATACAAGTTCACCATAATTACTGATCACAAACCACTTCAATGGTTATTCAATTGCAAAGATCCTGGTTCGAGACTAGTCCGCTGGCGACTAAGACTAGAAGAATTTGACTACGATATTGTTCATAGGAAAGGTAAGACTAATACTAATGCAGATGCACTATCCAGATTCCCCGTCAACCCAGTTGACAATGAAGGTTCACCCTCGCTGGATCTATTATTACCAGACTCTATCGAAGAGGCCGATTATCAATTAGAAGATCCTCTTTTACCATTACTATCTCCTATCCCTTTCTCATTTAATAATGATGACTTACTAAATCAAAACCAAAATACTAATCCTGATTTGAATATTACTCCCAATCCAACTTCAGAACTCCCAATAGTTCAGAACGAAGAACCACTACTAGATCTGGGCCATGACTTAGGTATTAGCCCTAGAAGCGACTCAAACCAAAACCTTCAAGACCTCAATGTTCCCTCTCCAATAGAACCCAACTCACAACTTGATACTCACTCACAATCCAATGTCCCAAACAACGACGATTACTCCAAATTTCTAAAATCAATCAAAAATAAAGATACTATTTCCAATACTATACTAAAAGAACACAACGAAAACCTGCTAAAATCTACATGTAAGACTATCTTAATTCCCACGTCTATGGATCTAGATGAATGTAATCCCTATATTCCTGAAATTTTATCCCATAATACAAATAGAGAAGAAATCCTAAATGCTGAATTCGAACCGTATTCCTTCTTAAAGACAAAATATGAAGACAAAATCGTTTACCTTCTATTCACTAAAGTCCATCACTTCGACGAATCCGCCTATCCGGCTATTTACGACACTCTGAAAAAAGTAAGAGACTCAATTTTACAATCCAACCTTCTAAATCAATCTACTAACCTAACTACTGATATCGCGATCTCCGACTTTAAGAATCCATTCGATCAACATTCTTATACTAAACTCTATAACATATTAACTTTCCTATTTCATAATACCAAAATCCGCATACATGTCTATTTAAATAAAACAATCTATCCAACTTTGAGCGAAAGACCTCGAATAATGCGAGAAAATCATGACATCCCAATAGCGGGTCACTTAGGTTCATCACGTATGTATAATAGAATTCGGGATCAATACTACTGGAAAGGAATGAGAGGAGATATAGAAGATTTCGTTAAAAAATGTAGACTATGCCAAGAAAACAAAGCCTTAAGAAGGTTAAATAGAGCCCCTATGGAGATCACTAGTACATCTACTACACCTTTTCAGAGAATCGCCATAGATATTGTAGGACCTTTGCCAGAATCTGGCCCTGCCAAACTCAAATATATCCTTACTATTCAAGATGACCTTACCAAATTCTCTACAGCCTATCCCATTCGAAGCACGACGGCTGAAGAATCGGCAGACTGCCTAATCCATTTCATTTCCCTATTTGGAATCCCTAAATCAATCCTCACTGATCAAGGCACAAATTTTACCTCAGACCTATTTAAGGTCACATGCCAATTCCTGAAAATAAAACAATTATGGTCATCACCATACCACCCTCAAACTCAAGGAGCCTTAGAACGCAGTCATTCAACCCTCAAAGAATATTTGAAATCATTCACGAATGAAAATCAAGACAACTGGCCTACATATGTTTACACTGCAATGCTCACTTATAACACCACTGTACACTCTACTACTCGATTTACTCCACACGAATTGGTATTCGGACATAAACCACACATCCCAAGTTCTGTATACGAACCTAGTCCGGGCACAACTTACTCAGATTATATAAAAATGTTACAACACAAATTGAAATACACTAGGGAGAAAGCATTAGAAAACATCCTAAAATCTAAAGAATCGTCCAAAACTTATTACGATTCGCGAACGAGAACACCTCCACAATACAAAGTTGGTGATTATGTTTATCTTAAGAATCACTTGAGGCTACGGAAAGCGTTATCGCCCGTCTGGAAAGGGCCTTATAAAATCATTTCAGTTCATGACAACCATACAGTCACTCTACTCATCAACAGACGACATATCACACACCATTTCGACGAAATTAAACCAGCGGAAACGACACAACATTTAAGTGATTAACAAAACGATTATTATCTGTTTCATTTCTCTTTCAGCACGACAGTCTATGCTCGACAAGACTTTATCAAGCCATACCCTTCCAATTCAGGAATATACTTCGACAGTATTGGAAAACTTAAAATAATCAAGGGTGATTTAAATATTATTAGTTATATAGATATATCTTATATAAAGCCACATTTAACCAACATAAACGAAATTCTAGGAACCTTAAGATATGCATGTCAACATTCTAGTGGATCTCACTGCCAAGAACCACTATCACCTTTATCAGTTCGCTTTAATGATGTCTGTCGCGAATATGATTCTATTTCTCATTTAATTTCCAAACGCAATAAGCGATCCGCGTGGTTTGGCGGTATAGGAACCGTGTTCAAACACGTTTTTGGCACTCTCGATGAAGATGATGCTATGAAATACGATTCTGCTATAGAATCTGTTCAAAACGACCAAAAGAAAATGGCAGAATTAATTAAACAAAATATAATAATTACTACTTCCACATTAGATTCCTATACAAAAATAATAACTAAACTAAAAACTAATCAAGAAATAGTCAGCAACTCACTTAGTGTACTTCTAAATCAAATAAATAATATGACTGAAATGTCAAACACGTTAATTATAGAAACAAAAGTTCACTCCATACTTATGAGCTTGGAAAGTTCTTTACTTACATTATCATTCCAGTTAGAAGATTTGACTAATGCAATAATGCTCAGTAGTCAAAACATACTACATCCGAACATATTATCACCTGCGCAATTATACCAGGAACTAATTGATAACGACAGGCATCTGTCTCGAGACACTGGGATTCCAATCTCTCTAAGTTTAGATAACATTCATATAATTCTAAGTATTTCTAGTGTATCATGTTACTACTTTAATAATAAGCTAGTGTTTGTTTTACATGTACCTTTAGTCACTATTGACGAATTTAATCTGTATCATAATCTTGCATTGCCTACCCCTCATGAAATTGATGACTCTAATACCTTTAGTTTAATTTTACCCTCTAGTTCATATACTGCTATTTCTAAGGATAAGCTAAGTTTTTGTAATCTAAATAGTTTAGATAGGTGTAAAACGATAAACTCTGAGTTCTACCTGTGCGAAATACATTCGGTTTTATTATCTACCGGTAACCCTACGTGTGAAAGTGAACTGTTAACAAAGACAATCAGTGCTATACCAATTCAGTGTGAGACCAGATATATAGTCGGCGAATTAGACATTTGGAAACCACTTATAAACAATCGGTGGATCTTTGTGCAATCTCGCCCGAGTAAAATCTCTATTGAGTGCGGTGTTTCCGAATTACGGGAAATAATAGTGTCCGGTACCGGTGTATTAAACATTCCAAATCAGTGCACGGTTTATACGAAAAGTGTAAGACTTATATCGACAAACAATGCCTTAAATATAACTATTCCTAGCCCTAGTTTAGATTATAGCATTATAAATGACTCATGTTGTAAATTGACCAATAAAGATACAAAATCAAACATGATTTTATCTCCTACTTTACTACAAAATATTGATCTGGATGATCTAACTACTAACCCAAGAAACGACAAGCTATTCCACGAATTAAATGAAATCATCCAAGAAAAACCCATTCTAGCAAAGTATGAGACCCCTCATTTTGTATTTACCTCTGTAATCTCTTTAGTAGTTATATCCTTTGTAATGTTTAAATTAATTAAGTTAAGTTTTGTATTTTTCAAACATTCTCGTAAACCTAAGTTTAATGTATCTTTTGTAAAACCGACTCGTACCGAAGATACCGATAATCCGCATATTGACGAATCACGTTGCAACTCGGAAATCGAATTACCCCGATTAAGAGAAATAGTCTAAAGCCTATTCTGAAATTCGGCCTTTCCCCCAATTTCAGTCTTCTGCGGGGGGTTGTTATACCTAGCAACTGAAGGCAAACTGCTAAGTTGCATATATAATATAGAAGAGTCAGCAGTTTTGGCTCTGGGAGGATGCACTAGGCATCGAGACAGGCAGATAGTTTTGAACAGCGGTCCGGGTCGGTCGTACTAAATCCTTGTACTTAAATTCTAGTTCCTAAATTCTATCTCATATACTATTTCAATATACTTTAACCTTGTGCTCATATAAAGTATTTTTTTTTAAAAACCTAATTCCGAAACCCCGTATAACAGAACGCTCGGCCGAGCTCGGAGTGGAGGGTGTTGGGTTTTATTTTCGTTATGGAATTTCTTGATTCGGTCGCCGCGCTTAAAGCCCGAGCCCAGAGATAAAAGCTATGCTATAGCCATATAAAATTACCACCGAATTTCGGCAATTAGTTGGTAGTTGGCGCCTTTTGTGTTTTAGGCATCAACTAAGAAAGGATTTTTGGAAATTAGTTACCTAAGATAGTAAAATAGGAGTTGCAATTACGTAAGAAACTTCGCCAGTTATAAGGTCAGATTTGTGAAAATTGTATTTGGCATGTTCGTTTAAAATAAACAAAGCACTGCTTCATCATTTTTGGAAGTCAATTACGCTATAGGTACTATTAGGCTATATAGTATACTATATAGCATTGCGTTAACATTACGCGATATAGCAAGCAAATATGATCCTGACAATCCCAGTTGACAGCGATCTGTTAAGAATGAGTATACAATGGATTTTATACTGGACAGTTTCAAAACTACTGAAATCATAGAGAGAGAGAGAGAGAAAATAGTACCCGCAAATGTCAAACTTCGGAATAATTAGGGGAAACCAGTTTTTTTGCTTAAACACGTTCCTTTTGTAGTTCTAAACAACATTCTTAAAGTCCCTCCATCGATCCGTGTGCCACTAAATAAATTACTACTACTAAAATTCATAAAAAAAACTAGTTTTCGCGAATATCTGGCTAACAGTCAGTGTAAACGAAAAGTGGTGTTAATGGGATTTGTAGTTTAGAAAATTGCCTACACAAACATAAGTTAATTTTTTTCTTAAAACTAAAGGTCTTTGAAACATATTGATTTTAAAATGATGTAAGTATGTCTGTGAGTTTCTTTCTTCCACAATAACTACTAAACACCTGAACAAAATGGCAGCAGTTAGATGCCATTAAAGTCACAGATATTTTTTTTTTTATTCTGTCCATAATTATATTAAAATAAAGGTCATATTAACACGATTTCAAATGTGTAAAACACTTGACGGTTTTTGTTACTTGCAAAGGCAGCGTATTTTTTTCTATAAACAGATTATTTCAAAGACCGTTAGTCTTTGAAAAAAATAGTAAGTACTACGTTTTTGTAGGCAATTTTTGAAGCTACAAATTTGATTAAATTTTATTTTTGAATATAAAAATGAACTTTATTAGCGGCACCCGGATCGATGGGACTTTTGATTTTGGTTTACGCAAAAGTCCAGCTTTCGCCTAATCATTCCGAAGTGAAAGTCTTTATTGCCTGGGGTATCTCCCCGGATATCCTTTAGATTAGGACCAATCTGGGAAAACTCGGACGGATGGCAACTCTACTAGTATAGCACAGCACAACGCATCGCTCAATTTCATAGCGTATAGCCAGACAATAATATAGAGTAAAGCTAAGTGTAAACATGTTCTAAAATAATGTGTGGTGAGTTATATTGTTGTGCTATGAAATATATATATGGTATTATATAATATATATATATATCGACTGCCTCTGTGGCGCGGTGGGAGTGTGTCCGACTGCTACGCATGAGGTCGTGGGTTCGATCCCCACCCAGGATAAAACTTTGTGTGATGAGCACGATGGTTTATTCTGTGTCTGGGTGTAATTTATCTATAATATGTATGTATATAGAAATATATAAGTATATTTATCAGTTGTCTGGTTACCATAGTACAAGCTCTGCTTAGTTTGGAATCAGATGACGTTGTGTGAGTTGTCCCAAGATATTATTATTATATATTATTATTATTATTATATTATAGCGTAGTCTGAAATGCTCTTTAAGGGGGTAAAATCGTCTACGCTGCTAGAGCCGCGAGCAATAGCTAGTGATATATGTATACTACCTTTACAATAAGCCAAACAATGGATGAATTATCAATAGAGATCGGACATGGCAAGTCCTCGCTTGTACCGGTACAAACGACCAGTATAATGGTCATTAATAGTTTCATACTCGCATGTCATGTAGAACATAACACTGTTCCTCTATCCAATGGATTAGGTAGAGTTTCGGTAGACAGAATCAGACGATTTAATATATTTCAAAATTAAATAGGAAGATGAAGAAGCGAAGGTTAAGCTATTTCACACTTGTGTTTGGTTAGGCGTATATGAACTATGGAAACGTTGGAAAATTAACAAAACAGTTACTCTTCCTGCAGTTGACTGTGGGGTTCTCAGATGGGGAATCACTTAGGAGATTGAAATGCCTGTAAAATATTTTTTTTGATGTCTCGATATCTAATACTTTCGGGCCGCTTGTTACGGGGAATATCACGTCGGGTGTCATGTCACAAGTGTGGACGCTGATCTTAGTACTGTCAGGTAGGGACAGTGTAGTTGGTTGGTTCTGCCAGTAAAATTTAAAACATAGGTAAAATCGAATCACAGATATACACGAAATGGATCCGTAGTAGGTGTCTGTAAAACATCAATTTAAAAACTAAAATCCGACTACGGTAGGTCGCGGTCCAAAAAGTTTGTTTGTCGCAGTCGGGTATAAATTTTTGGAATAGTCTGTGTGATTTTAGTAACTTTGAGAGAACTTGGTTTTATCTTCGACCTGACTTCTTTTATTAAAGAAACCTTCACGAACTTGACATTTTTTATATTTTGGTGGGATTTTATGGAAAACGTCCTTCATTTTACACAAAAATCTAATTCTCTGTTAAGTTTTCTGTGTCAGTCGGTTAACCCAGCTAGAACATGTGTTATCTGAAAACCCCCTCAAGTTTGTAAATAATTCTTTTAGTTATCTATTTTTAATATTGATGTTTTCTGTATTTATAAATGCAATAACTGCATTTTTGAAAGTAATTGGCAAGTAATGCCGACAAAAATTACTTCTGTATTTATGTTTGAACTGGCTTTCGCCTGCGTTAAGTTTGAACCCCTTTAATAATCTAATTTTAAAAAATCCGTTCAAGGGTTTGAGCTGTGCAATAATATAATTGAGTCACGGTTTCCTCTTATATAGAAAGATAATCCCGTGACTTTGCCCGCGTGACCCACTCTGACCTCAGGTAAATTACTTCGCATCCCTTGTTTAAGTCACAAATAAACTTTTCGGCATAATTTCTGCGTTCTGGATTCAAGGGTTTGGGCTAGACGTTGTTGATTTTAATTTTTATACATTATTGTTCGCAGTTTTACCCTCGTCGTGGTTGAAAGTCCTACTTAGGGATAAAATCCATACTAATATTATAAATGTGAAAATAACTCTGTCTGTCTGACTGTCTGTTACGCTTTCACACTCAAACAGCTAAACCAATTTAGATGAAATTTGGTATGGAGATAGTTTGAGTCCCGGGAAAGGACATAGGATAGTATTTATTGAGACAACTGACACCGGCGAAAGCTGGTATCAAATATTTTTAGAATTTAAAATATTTTCAAATCTCTGTGTTCATCGGCTTATGACGACATATATCAATTGATTAATTAGTCAGGCAGTCAGTCAGGACAAGAAAGTGTATTTATAAATATCTGCTGACAAATAATAAGTATTGCATTAAGTAGGTACAATGAAATGGAGGAACAAATAGTATTATCCATGCAGACTTAAAATTATATTTTAAAACTTCATATCGAACGGTTTATGCCATCAGTTTTTTAACTTTTATGTAAACAGACGACATATTTTTTCCACTAGAATCTGAAAGTTGCAATTCTCTCTTCAAAAAACCTCTAACATTATATAAACTACAAAAAAACACCCACAAACTATTTCTTAGCGTTTCAAAAACCTAAAAGTTTTCGACTAAAATTTGTTACCATCCTTGCAAGCCGAAGTCAAATGCTATTAAAACTTTTAATGACTTGGAGCATTCTTTCGGTTCTCTGTTCGAAGTGGTATTAATTAAAAAGAGAGGCTGGATCAAGCACTCGTTGGTTTCAAGCTTCAAGTTGGACGGCTGTGATCCACAGCTAGGCCGGACGTCCAACTTTAGAATGCCAAGAGCGCTGCCAAAAACAAAGTTCTGGGTTAGCACAACTTCGGGTAAAATGTTGTGTTTTAAATTAACTGTTCTATTGACCAGTTCTTTAAATGGTTATTGTACAAAAATAAAATGAGTTAGCACATTTGGGTTGTTTTAGGTTATCTGCATCCAAAAGTCCATGAGCAAAAATGTAATGTTCCTAAAGTATCCACTATTTCATTAAAATCCTCTTTTTTATTAAAAGGTAGGTAGGATTTTATCAATAAAAAAAAATGTAATATTTGTTTTATAATGTATTATTTGTTTTACTTCATTTCTATTCAATCAAGTATACCTAGTACGGCCATAAGTTCTGTTACAAATGAAAATGTATTTTTTTTTAAATGAAATAATGTAACATTATTAAAATTTATATGTACATATTTAATAAAGTCTCAGCAATAAAAAACAATATTCTATTCAAAATGGTTTGCCACCTTTGGTTTTTATCAGCTTCTTTAGAACTGAACTTTGTCATTTTGCTCATTATAGTGCTCTTCAATCGTGAATTTTTTTTATGGGTAAGAAGGATATTTCTGTGCTCTTCACCTGCATAATGCGACAGAAGGCGTTTTAATCGATCCACTCTCATTAATTGTAAAGATTGATTTAGGGCATGTCCTGTATATCGACGATAAGCACCGAACGTCAGGTCTTGTTTTATAATACGCGACAGACCCCTAACGGGAATCTTCATTTCTCGCGATAAGATTTTTTTTTTCAGCATTAACAGTCTTTGCAGTTCAAGCAGTACAGCTCAGCACGCGGCCGCCCCGATCTTTTAAGGTCTTCGACAGAGGAAGTGTTGTTGTATCTGTTGATAGTACGATATACGAACATATGGCTGATTCCAAGCTTTTGAAGTGTCTGGAATATGACCGACGGCTCCATACCCACTTTGTGCAGAGCGATCACCGCGATTCTGATTTCTTTAATACCCCAATCCGTACTGTAATTTGATAATGAACACGAAAATATATGTGAAATGGCGCGAAATCGAAAGAACTTTTAAAAATAATAAACGCGTACCACATTCAACGTAATTAAAAAGTTGAAATAAGAAAAGTTAGACTTGTTATATTACCTATATACTTAGGTAAAAAATATATATATGCTTGTTGACGATCATTTTAAAACGAATCATATTTGAAAATGGAACTTTGCCAGAAATCTATATGATCTAAGTCGCACGAACGGCTTTACAATCTCATCGTTTGCTCGAGCTCCTACGTGACTGTGTGTAGATCTTTCCTTCGCTTTCAAATCATAAAGCTCTCGTTCAATCATATGCATTCAATCCAGGCATTTAGAGAAGCCCTATTAATGCGCCAACATAAGTTGACTCTTGAAGACCTTAAAAGATATAGCTTAAGGACATTCATAAGGTCATTACATATTTCGTAAGTATGGCTAAGATGCTACTAAAGAATTTTGTTTTACTATAATGTTCTTCAAACATTGATTAATCACACATTAACATCTATTTTATTATAAATTAGAGGTTATTGTATTAGAGGACAGTTTTTCTAAGGACTGGTACAAAAATAAAAATGGTGGCATGTCCTACATGCCACGGTAATTGGGTTTGCCTGTCCAATTCTGAGCTTCACCCGCCAGCGTTGAATAACCCCGGTACAAAAGTGGAGATAGTGACTGGCATCTGAGAAAAGATCGCTTTAAAGCGAGGCTAGAAGGTCAGCGACAGTAGACTGTTTTATATATTTTTAGGTTGTTCATAATATTAGTAATAGCGTTTTAACTAGCAAATGTTTTGTTCTCATTTATTATATTTTAAAAATGGACAGAAAAACAAAGCTAAAACATTTTCCAGTTAAAATGCTGTCGCTAAAGTATTATAAATAAGGGTGTGCTAATATAAAACTTATAAAATAATTATAAAATATCTCGGGATAACTCATACGGTCGTGATTCCCTGGTAACCTTACTTTATTCACCTCAGAAATATATCAACGAGTTTATTGCAATATTTTGTAAAGTGACAAGATTTGACATCCTCAGTTAGATTCTTTCCATCTTTTAAGCCTTGTGTAAGTTCGGAATAAAATAAACGCACGAAAAAGTGTTTCATAGCAACGAAACGGTTATCGTCGTTATTGATTGGTTGCTAAGCAACGGTCACGTTATGGATTGGTTGCTAAGCAACGGTCATGTTATTGTTTGGTAGCTAAGCAACAGCAAATAGCGATTGCAGCTACATAGCATGCGATACAATTGGAACTACCGTTCTTGATTGGTTGCTAAGCAACTCGAATGGAGATATATCATCTATGTTTTCTTATGACGTTATCACATAAAATTATCGTGCGTAAACCGACTTAACAGATAACCATTTTCTTACCAATGCTTCAACTTTTAGGGTTCCTAACTTTCGTCAGCCAATCTTGCCGTACGTGCCATGCACATACGCTCTTTTGCAATTATTCAAATAGGATTTTTTCATACGACAACGACTCCAGATCCCTAAATTGAGCATGGTTCGATATGCTCTTGTCCGGTTTTTATTTCATTCTTTTATTGTAAGTGACCAGATCCAGAAAATTTCAGCGCGACAAAGTTTTAGATAATAGCGTGGCAAATCAGTATTACAATGATTAAAGATTTTATTAATTACGTTTTGTGACCCCTTAGTTTAATGTAATTGTTTCTTCTTCCTCTAGTTTTGTAGCCTCGAAGCTAGTAAAAGAAAGTGCGATGGATGGAGAGAGGCAAGTAGATTTTGTTTATTCCCGTAAGTAAAAATATGCAAGCTACATCGTAATCTCCGGAAAGAACGCTGAATCTACTGGAATTGTTGACAAGAGTTTTCTACATTTCAATTTAAAACGAAAAGAATGAATGTGGCCGGAGATGTAGTACCAACACTTTATTTAAAAGAATTGTATTAGAGACAGTTTAGGTATATATTATATATCACTAAAATATATAGTAATTTCTACTGTTCTAATATTTAAGGTCCAATTTAATGGTACGGTAACTTATAAAATCTCGGTTGTTACGTTGTAACATATAAGATTAAAATATTCTTCTCTAAGAGACCACCACATTTAACGGGAAAATTAAAGTGTTGATACATGTAGAGTCGTCGTGTGTTGTCGAGATGAATGAAGGCTATTTTTACTCTCAAGCTGAATAAACGACCCTCATTAACGGTTGCACTTTGCTGCTAAAACAATAAGACATCTTTTGCTTTGATATTGTTAATTACATATATTTGCAGGAAAACTGTTAGTATAGCATGTTGGAACGGTGCCAAATACAGAGCTGGAACAGGTGATAAAAGGGAACTTAATTCGCGGAAAAATATTTGCGAAAATATTGAATAAAACCAACTAAAACGACGTTTCATTCGACTTTCTGGATTATGAATATGACGAATTAAGCGCTTTTTTATCAATTTGCAAAGCTTATGATAATGATACGGAGCTATAACGAAATATGCTTTGAAAAGCGATAATTGTGATTTATGGTATTCTATAGATATATATTATACAGGGTGGACCAAATTAATGCCCCCTGGAGGGAAAGTACCCCAAATATTTGAGTTATTAAATTTTACACAAAGTAAACATTCCTTCATTTTAGAAATAAAAATAACATCAATTAAAGATTTTCTGATAATCACTTGCCAGAGCCGAGAATCGAACCCGCTAAATGTAGAATGCAAACATTGAGTATTTTTTTATTATAGATTCAATTTTATGATACAAATCTTTTTAATAAAATTGCATCTAAAATCTAGAGAAGTTAACAAAGTTAAGGAAACTAAAGGAATATAAGTTTACGTAGTTTTTCAAAGGTATATAGTTATCTCTAATTTGAGCCAGTTTGTGATAATAGGTATGACGAGTGCATGGAGGCACATTTTTACCTATTGTTTTGTTTTGCCCTTACCTCAGTATATTTAGGTACAACCAAAAACTTGAGTTATTCATTGCAAAATTCGACTCAATCTGTTATTGTTCTAGAAGTCTAGAGTAATAACTTGTAGTGTTATGTAATAAAATGGAGTGCATGGTATATGAGTTCATTTTGTACATATTTGTAACACGTTTATGTTTCAAGTTCCCCGTCAGCAAGTTTCTTAGCTGACATACGGGTATTCAGGACTGAACAACGTAAAATTCAAATACTCTGATAAAATACTTAACATTTTCTGGTATTGTTACTTTTATTTGGAAGAAGAATTATTTACTAGTACTTGTAGTACGATTAGAAAAGAATATTGAAACTGTTCTTGTGAAACTGTTCGTAGATAATAACAGCATCAAAGAGATAGCTTTAAAATATCGACATGAATGACAATAAATCTAAAAAAAAAACATTATCAAACAAACTCATACTGGTGTAGTACATATTAATATGTAACCGCGAGGCACAGCTAATCACACTAATATTATAAAGATGAAAGTTTGTGAGTATGTGAGTGTGTATGTTTGTTACTTCTTCACGTCTAAACGGCTGGGGCGGTTTTAATAAAATTTGGTATGGAGTTAGCTGACACCCTGGATTAACACATAGGCTAATAAACCGCGGGGCACAGCTAGTATTTTATAAGAAGAAACGAAAACGGTTTTATGTAAAGGAATGCTAGCAAATTAATATTCTTAAAGAAGTTGTTTCGGAGAAGTATGAATCTTTCAGGGCTTCAAATAGCAAAGTAGAACCTTTAGCTAGATCACACACTTAATTATTTGATGGTTTTTCTTTTCAACCGACTTCAAAAAGGAGGAGGTTCTCAATTCAAACTTCAACCGATTTAAAAAAATATTTTTGTGTTTGAAAGGGTTTACTTCCAAATTGGTACCATTGTCATCAAAGTTCGGATCTGAGATGAGATCTTGGAGAAATCGAGGGAACTCTTCAAGTATTATAGGACCTATAGTTATTTGGGTATATTTTGTTGTAATTCGTGCATTTACTCTTAAAGAACACAATTGAGTGAAATGAAACTGATGATGAAGACCACAGATGACCAGCGGAACTATTCAATAGTAAATATTGCGGTTGCAATCTGAGTATCGTGTTCGATACCTGATTCTTCGCCTCTGTCAAATCATGTAGGTAATGGAACTGTTAGAGTAGTATCAGGTGAACTTCTCAAAAATTAACGGCCTTGTATCGCAAAACGCAACATTTTGTACAAAGAAATCAGCAGTTTCAAATCAAATCAAAAGTGAGAAATAAAAACTGTTTTTAAAAAAAAAACCGACTTTAAACCGAAGTTGGTGCCTAAAACGTAAAACTACATTTCCTGGTACCAACTTCAAAATGTTTAATTATTTTTTGTTGTTGTACCTATATTTTTTTTTGCTTTATAGTTACCTTATATTTATTTTAGAAGTGGGTTTTTATTTTTTTGTAAAAAAGTTTTTATATCTTTTATCATTCCATCGAGAACATCACGCTGTGTCAGATTCAAATCAGCATTTTTATTCCATTACTAAAGAACTGATCCTATCCTGTTACTTTTGTGCCATGAGTAATGAAATGCTTTCGCCACAGACTCTCATGATACAAAACTAGTATCGCCGCGGGCCTCCCAAGCAATACTAAGCTCCGTTTAATACTGTAGACATTGGATTCATCTAAGACGTCGTCATCTGATCTGGACAAATGTAATTGCTTCGACTCGCGTTATCCTTTCATCTATTTACAACGTGTACGAGGCCATTCTTTTTTTAAATGTTACGTAGTATTTACGATTGATTATGCAAAGCTGGAGCTGTTTAGCGACTGGTTTGTATATTATGTCAACAAGGCAATTAGAATTGTGATAGCTCCTACACATACAACAAAGGTGGCACTGGCCACCGGATATATCGGAGTTATTTTATGCACCCAGCCTCCCGGCATGGCCGCCAGGCATGATTTCGGCATGTTGGAGCCATAAACGTTTATGTGTTTGTGTGCCTAAGATTATTAGCGCTTTAACTGATTCTTTGCAGAATATTTCAATAATGATCATCGCCTATATTTTAACAACTCAGATAGAAGTGACTTAGATTGTTAGCAACCAACCATCCTTAACAATTAGCGTTTAACGTTAAAACAACTGAAGCGTGGGTAGAGTAACGTTATACGGTTAAAGTTATCAGTTGGTTTTAGATGTCTAGGGTTAAATTACCCTGTGTAGGTGGACGCTTATCGGAGGAGCAAGGATAAAACAGGCTAAACTTCTTAACTGACTCTACTGTCAACTTCACCTGCATGCAATGGTGGTTGGTCATGTGCGAAACCGCGAAGGCGGGTATATTTCGACAAACGATCGCGATG
Source organism: Herminia tarsipennalis (assembly GCA_945859575.2). Taxonomy (NCBI): domain Eukaryota; kingdom Metazoa; phylum Arthropoda; class Insecta; order Lepidoptera; family Erebidae; genus Herminia; species Herminia tarsipennalis. The sequence goes on along the minus strand of OX243834.2, from coordinate 20,149,711 downwards.
TATTGGCATCTGGTACAAAACCATCCAATGCGAGCTATCCAGACGTCCTGCGTTCAAGTTGCGGAATGGACAGAGATGTTGTATCCTTACTCAGGATGCCTTCTGATCACATTGCATTTAATAAATGTATATTTAATGTGTAATTATGTAGAAGATATTCAACATGTATTGATGGAGTTTGACCGGAATGGTGATTATGGCAGTCGCCATAGTATATTCCTATACCAAATAATGAAACACCAGTACGTGTTTAGATTGCACTTCCTAATTGTCTATTTTATTATTTATAAATTACGCAATCTACACGTACTGCTAAGAGGCGCTGAATAAACAAATCGCCCTCCTATTATAATATTACTTCCTATATTTTTACGTGTATAAATACTTAGGTTTAAGATTTATTAAGCTAGTCAATTAAGTCAAGTCAATATAATCTACAACCCTTCATCTCGCTTCTCATTGACTCACAATAAATATAGCAATACGCTATAATTGGTGACCCCGACGTGACCTATTGCTAGCTAGTGCTGATATAATTCCGAGTCGATCGGTACCCAATTTGGTTTTCAGCAGCGAATCTAGCGAAACAATAGATTACCAGAATAGGCATAGGATCGGTCAATTTAGTGTAGTACGTTTTCGGCACATTTTTGTTGGCTTCCCACAAGCGGGTCTCACCAGCTAAAATTTCAAGAGGCCAGTATTACGCGGAATAACAAAAATTTACCATGGTCCCACCAGCTTCTCCTATCAAGGGCGACGCTAGCGCTGAGACGATAGCAGCGATATCCGTCTCAGAAAAATTACCACAGTTTTGGACCGACTCACCAAGACTATGGTTCGCCCAGTTCGAGGCAATTATGGCACCTCAAAAACAGGGGGAAGAGTACAAATATAACATGGTAATAGCAAAATTACCAAAAGAAGTCATACACCAGGTTAGTGATATACTGACAAGCCCTCCAGCGGAAAAACAATATACCACTATCAAGGACCGACTGATAAGCTGTTACGAAGAAAGCGAGCATCGACGATTTCACAAACTCCTCTCAGAAATGGACCTCGGAGATCAGAAACCGTCTCAATTGTTAAGACAAATGAAGGAAGCAGGCTGCGGCAAGATCAATGAAGATACAATTCGCCTACTGTGGTTTCGACAACTCCCAGCAGAAATTACGTCAATCATAGCAGTATCCGAAGAGTTAGGATTAGATAAATTATGCGACCTCGCCGATAAACCACGAAAACATGCGATATAATAGAAGTACGTCACGATCGGCGACCGCAGAAATTAATTTAATAACAAGCCTGACGTCACAGATTGCAGCTATGCGAATTGAAATTGATGAGTTGCAAAACGGTCGCTCACGCCGACCTTTGCAACGCGGCAGATTCCATTCACGTAACAATTCGCATACACGGTCAAGGTCTAAAAATAGAATGGCGAGTAATGGACTTTGTTTTTATCACAGACGTTTCAAACAAAAAGCGTATAAATGTACGCAACCATGTTCATGGAACAACAAAAACAACCAGCATTCGGAAAACTAGAACTAGCACAGAATGCGACGGGTCTCTGTGCAATTCACCCATCAAACCGTCTAACTATAACTGACTCTAACAGTGGTTATAGATTCTTAGTCGATACGGGTGCTAACATATCTGTTATAAACCGCACAGACAAGAATAGCGGAGCCTGCGAATACAAATTGTTCGCTGTCAATGGGAGCTCTATCAACACATATGGTGAACGCACCTTAATGCTGAACCTAGGACTACGTCGAAGTTTTAAATGGACATTTACCATTGCCGACGTTAACATGCCAATTTTGGGAGCTGATTTTCTTGAACATTATCAATTATTAGTCGATATACACGGACAAAAATTAATTGATAAAAACACAGGCCTTAAGACGCCCGCAAGATTATTGAAAGCAAATATTGCAACAATCCGATCGATAAACTCTTCTCTACCAGAACCGATAAAGTGCTTGTTAGAGAAATATGAAGGTATCACTAAGCCTAGATCGATGAACCAACCTCCCAAACATCAGGTGCAGCATCAAATCATTACAAAGGGTTTTCCAGTAGCTACTCGAGCTCGTCCGCTACCTCCTGACAAATACAGGATTGCTAAACAGGAATTCCAAAACATGATGGATATGGGAATTTGCAGACCGTCAAGCAGCCAATGGGCATCGCCACTTCATCTGGTCAAGAAAAAGAATGGCGAATGGAGAGCGTGCGGAGATTACCGAGCACTGAACAAAATAACAGTACCGGATTGGTACCCTTTACCCAGACTACTCGACTTTACATACATAGCAAGCGGAAAAGCGATATTCAGTAAAATTGATATAAAAAAAGCATTTCACGCGCTGAACGTAGCTGAACCCGAAAAAACGGCAATTATAACCCCGTTCGGACTCTTTGAGTTCACAAGAATGCCATTCGGACTACGAAACGCTGCACAGTCCTTCCAGAAATTTATGGACTCCATATTTCGCGACTTAGATTACGTATATATTTACGTGGACGATATTTTTGTGGCAGATTGTAAAAATAATATTAAATTACATTACGAACACTTAGAAGAAGTATTCAAGCGCTTACACGAAAACGGCATAACAATAAACACAGATAAATGCGAATTTGCCAAAGCAGAGATTGATTTCCTTGGTTATCATGTAACGAGCCAAGGATTGACGCCTACTACGGACAAAATTCAAGCAATAAACGATTACCCTAAACCACAAACGGTGATGGAATTACGACGTTTTTTGGGTATGATTAACTTCTACCGAAGTAGTATGCCTCTCGCGGCGAAACATCAGGCGCCATTAAATAAATACTTGCATAATTCCAAGAAAAAAGACAAGACTGTTATACAATGGAATACTGAAGCTAACCACGCGTTTGAATGCTGCAAACAGGACATTCGTCAAATAACTACATTGGCATATCCTGATAGCAACGCCCAAATCGCTGTAATGACTGATGCTAGTCTGAAATGCGTAGGCGCTGTACTACAGCAGCGAAGAAACGCAAAATGGGAACCAATAGCGTTCTTTTCAAAATCACTAAGTGAAGCCCAAACGAAATACTCTACATACGATAGAGAGTTACTCGGTATCTACATGGCTATAAAACATTTCAGAAGATTAATTGAGGGACGAGAATTTACTGTCTACACGGATCATAAGCCATTGATTCATGCTTTCGTTAAGAAGCCATCATTGGATGACACCCCTAGACGAATAAGATATTTGGATTATATATCACAGTTTTGTACAGATATTCAACACATAAGCGGCCACATGAATGTTGTAGCTGACGCTTTATCCCGAGTTATCGAAACGATATCCCTACCTTCTGCAATTGATTGGCACGAGGTAGGACAATGGCAACGCAAGGATAACGAGCTGGAACGTTTGCAAGCCAATAAATCGTTAAATATCAAATTGATTCATTTCCGAGATAAGAATATCAAGATTTTCTGTGATACATCAACAGGAAAGCAACGCCCATTTATACCCCTCAAATTTAGGAAAACTATTTTCGAGAGTTTTCACAACTTAAGCCATCCTGGAAAGAACACTACAAGAAAACTAATTTCAGCAAACTACATATGGGAAAATATGAACAAAGATATCAATGAGATGACAGAGAAATGTTTACAATGTCAACGAGCGAAGATACATCGTCATACAATATCACCTCTAGGTAAATTCATGCCGACAGGAAGATTTGCTCATCTCCATATCGATTTAGTAGGACCTTTACCTACGTCGCAAAATAAGCGTTATCTATTAACAATGATAGATCGCTGTACTTCATGGCCAGAGGCTTTTCCCATAGCCGATATAACTGCAGAAACTATATCTAGGATGGTATATGAAGGATGGATAGCCCGATTTGGATGCCCTGAATACATTACCACAGACCAGGGACGCCAGTTTGAATCTGAAATATTCAAAAGTTTGGCTAAACTCATGGGTATCACGAAAATTCGAACCACACCATACCATCCACAGTCAAACTCAAAGGTAGAACGACTGCACAGGACTTTGAAAACAGCATTAATAGCAAGAGGAAATACAACGAATTGGACAAAAGAACTTGCAACTGTTTTACTCGGTACCCGTACCAGTCTACGGCAAGATACCGGATACTCTGCAGCTGAACTAGTCCTCGGTACAACAATAAGACTACCTGGAGCATTTTTCGGAACAAGCGATCACTCGACATACGCCGATTTTGTGAAAGAAATTAAAGAAAACATAAAAAAAGCAACCTCCGTTTCACATAGGCAGAGTACGAACGATAAGATATTTGTGCATCCACACTTATCAGTATGCACACATGTTTTCTTACGTTGCGATCGTTTACGGCCAAGTCTTACACCTCCGTATGATGGACCTTATCTCGTTATTAGTCGTAATGATAAGGTTTTCACGATCTGGATAAACGGACGACAGAGCTCCGTGTCAATCGATCGTCTCAAACCAGCTTTTATGATAAACGACAACGAGATAAGAGATCAAAATTGCACGATTAGAAATAACATAGAAGATAAAAAATTAGAAGATAAGAACTGCCCGAATAAAACACGTTCCGGACGAATCTCCCGACCAACGGTGAGATTCCAATCGTAGTATATAAAGACATGCAAAACCACAGTCATTCATTCGAGTTACAAGACTTCCAACTACAATGGGTTCTACAAGCAGTCACGAGAAAGAGCAGGTGAATATGGTGCAGAACAACGCCGCGATCCCAGAGGAGATTACAAAACTCCATTCAAAGCTATCTGGGGACCTACAAGACCTCCGCACGTGGATCATGGTGGCCATATTCACCGCAGTTGTAATAATACTAATACTCAGTATATACTTTATCTACCGAGCAATCGGAGCAAAAATAGAGAAGAACCTGTTGCGAATCGTCAGGGACTCGAATGCTGCTTAAGACTGTCGGAAATAGATATAATTAATAAGATATTTCAATTTTTTTTTGTACAATTTTCAACTTATAATTTTTACAATTTTTAAATGTATAATTTTTACAAATGTATAATTTTTTTACAAAAGGGGGAATATCTATGGCAGTCGCCATAGTATATTCCTATACCAAATAATGAAACACCAGTACGTGTTTAGATTGCACTTCCTAATTGTCTATTTTATTATTTATAAATTACGCAATCTACACGTACTGCTAAGAGGCGCTGAATAAACAAATCGCCCTCCTATTATAATATTACTTCCTATATTTTTACGTGTATAAATACTTAGGTTTAAGATTTATTAAGCTAGTCAATTAAGTCAAGTCAATATAATCTACAACCCTTCATCTCGCTTCTCATTGACTCACAATAAATATAGCAATACGCTATAGTGATCATCGTCAACTTTAAATGTTAGAGGGCCAGAATTTGGTAGTGTTGAATCCCTAACAGGAGAGGCTTGGATGTAGTATGTAAATGTATGTCCGTACATCATAGAAAACAAAATTTGCACATCTATTACGTCATACATTAAGTTATCCGGTATGTACGAGAGTGTCATAAAACTCTGTGTGTAACAAAGCTCTTTGTTAATTAATAGATTACAAAATATATACATCATACAAAAAATGGGAAAGATACTCTAATCCGGTATATAGTGCACAAACAAACTGCAGGCTTCAATAAAAAGTAATTAAAGTCGACAGCCGTCCGCTCCAGGCAGATTTGTCTCCACCCACATGGAATGATAAAAAACACTGTATTTGGGGAATAATTTTAGTTTTTCTCAATTATTTGAAGATTATCATCAATGCAATAGTCGATACAGCCTATCTATCTAGTAATTAAATGTAATTCTTTGTTATGTCAAAAATGGATACAATGTTTAATAAACACAGTTTATTAAACTTAAATTCAGTTGTACCATTTTATTGACCGATTTTTATCCTTTTTAGATTTTACATTAAAATTCATCTTTGCAAAGTTTTCACTATTATAAATTGCAAGGTTTGTGTGGATCAATAAATTAATCGATTTTGATAAGCTTTTACAGTAATGTATTTTTATCCGACTCCGGAGAAGGGTTTATGTGTTTGACGCGTATGTTTGTATGTATTCTTCTAATGTTCCTATATCCACTCATAACTACGCATGGGCTCAACTGATCATAATTACGCATATATCATTAGATTCATCGTGATGACATAAGTGTCACTGGGTGCATTTTTTAGGGTTCCGTAGCCAAAATGTCCGTCTGCATCTTTGTTTTGTTAGTGCTAGGAGGCTGTAATTTTGCATGGATACTCAAATTACTTACGCTGACAAAATACGCGAAAGAATTAAATATTGAAAAAAAAAAAAAATAGTGTACCTCTATTCTATATAGTAGGACCCCTATATTAAAAGTTGGGGTGTGATTTTTTTTGTTACCTACCCCATCGTGTGGGGTATTATTAGATAGGTCTTAAAAACGTTTAGAGGTTAGTTAGCGGTTAGGTGTTTAGGGGGTCCGTTTGTAAAATATTAAGCTATAAAGTGCAAATTTTTGTTAGAGTCAAGTGTGTGTCCCTGCCAGCTAAATGGTTGATGTTGGGTATGTGAAAATACAACAATAACATCACGGTAGTAGTATATACAGCTGATCAAATGACAAGTAACAACATTTTCGTACGTAGATATAACGTTGTAAGTATCAAAGAAAAACATCAGAAAGCCTACTTCTTAAGCCACAATAATGGGGGGGGGGGACTACGGAACCCTACATTGTGCGTGGCCCGACATGTACTTGTCCGGTTTTTTTTAACCGATCAATCCAATTATGGTGGGCAGCGTTCGGAAAACTGAGTACCATCTTCTCGTCTAAGATCACTCAGTACTTAAAGACAAAAGTCTACAACCAATGCATGCTGCCAGTGATCTCGTATGGATCCAAGACTTGGTCCTTAACTGTAGGCCTCGTAAACAAGCTCAAAGTTACACAAAGTGCTATGCTGGGAGTTTCTCTGCGAGAAATCCGCAGACGAACACAAATCACCGATATAGCGCTGAGAATTAGCAAGGTGAAATGACAACGGGCATACTACATCGCTCGAAGAACCGATAACCGATGGGCAAAAAAGTTCTCGAGTGACGACCACGACTGGACAGACGCAGTGTGGGCCGACGTCCCACTAGATGGACCGACAATATGGTCAAAGCAGCCGAGACCCAATGGATGATTGTTTATTCTATCTATTTATTATACGGGAATTAACTTAAAATGATTTATCTTAAAATTGGTTGCTTTAGTACTTTAGTAGTTCGCTTGTGACCACGGCCGGTGCAACCTGGTCGAAACGTCAAGCAACTTGAAGGGAAATAATGCGTGTTAATTCCGTATAATATGTAGCTATAATCATGCAATGCGAAAGTTTAAAATGTTAGGATGATTGTGGCCCAGGATCGTCAGGAGTGGAAACGGTTAGGGAAGGCATTGCTTAGCAATTGGCGTCTGTAGGTTGAAGAAAAAAATGTGCGTCCTGAAAAAAACATTCTAAGGCACAATTGGGGTATTAAATAAAAAGACGAATACAAAGAATATATAACCTTTATGTTTAAAAAATGTTACAAGTGACAAATCATTGAAAAAAACAACGTTCATAATAAAACAAATACCTACCTAGTTCTTATGAAATCAATTTGTAAATATCTTACCGTTGTAAGAACTAAAAAGTACCAAATAAAAAGAAGAAAAACCCGCCTGAAAAATACAGAATCAAGATACCTTTCATTATTATCGTGCAGTCGGAGGCATTAATGAATGCTGTTGAACTTAATAACGTGTAGGATAGGGTATCTTATTTGTGTCTTTTTGCAGGCGGGTTTTATTTGGTATTTAAATTTGTTTTGTAAATGCATTAGATTAACTAGGCGCACTATATAGCGCACAAGTAAAAGATCACCCGCCACATGCTAAACAACGCAACGGTGCAAAAGATGTTCCATTAGATACAGACGAAGCATAAGATCGTGCTTCATGGAGAATAAAGACAAGAAAGGCCGACCCCCAATAATGGTATAAGGTCAAGTTAGAATAAGCAAATAGAATACTATAAAAAAATAAATTATAAAAATAAAAAAACCCGCCTACACAAAAAAGATGAAAACGAGATCCCCTACATAATTATAAAATTTCATGCAGTCGGAGGCACTTTACTAAGTTCATAGAGATTCATTAATGCCTTGCATTTTTTTTTTAAATTATTTTTTTAATTTAATACTTTTTAGTAGTTGTAGTATATAACCGATGTAACAACTAACTTTAATCACAGCTATTGTCAAGTATTGAAAATTGAAAAAATAATGGTTGCTAACTACCTTTTTTTTGTATTACAGTCATAATCATGTTATACCTTTTTGAAATGCTTAAGATGAGCCGATTAATTTGATACCCATATTGCAGTATTCAAAACAACTTTTTTTTTCACATCTCTTTAATTTGAAATTTCGAAGCCGCCATGTTTGTTTTTTTTCAAACGTCACATTTCTAAGAACACTCGGGCGATCATGACGAATCTAACGACGTCTTAATTGTACAAATCCGTTCAGTGGATTGTGAGGTATCAGGTAATAAAGAATATTACATACATACATACAAGATACGCGCGAAAAACATAACCCTTCTTTACAGTCGGGTAATAAAAATAGAACACTACACAGTAAAACCGCGGAGGCTGTTACAATGTTTTTAAAATTTTTGTTATAAGTTTTTTTTTTTTTTTTTAAAGACAACTCCTGCATTAGGGTACAAGCCCTGTGTCGCGGGGGACTTCACAAATATACAACTCACGGACACAAAGTACACCCAGACTCGGAACAACAATTTGTGGATCACATAAAGTGGTGTTTCGTGTGGGAATCGAACCCACGACCTCTTGCGTAGCAGTCGGGCACACTCCCACTGCGCCACAGAGGCAGTCAAACAATAAAATATTAATTCAAAATATTGGTTAACAAATAGGTTTGATAGGTTGTTGAAAACTAAGAGCTTTTAACTAACCAAAACCACAAAATCTCATATTTTATTTCACACCTTTCATAGCAGCAAGTTTAAATCCAAAATCCAATAAAAGTACAAATATGCAATAAAGGAACAATACCGTATCTGTCGGTTCATGCTCGTTGCGGCCCCCGGATTTGCCCTGCCGGCTGGCGCAAAGTTGGTCAAATCTGCCGATGTTTCCGAAACTATTATTGGAACGGATTGAATACAGCCAAATTTATTCCATTGCCGACGCGTTGGCAATACATTTTACTTTTTTCATTTGGAATTTAGCAATTGACTTTTCTAGTTTTTTCTGGAAATCTTCCAACAAGTAACTGTAACAATGTTCAATGTGATTCAGATTAAATAATGAATTCGTTTAATATACTCAAAATACATTATATTGTATATCCTAACTTTACATAGGTACATTACAATCTACTATTATAAAGCTGAAGAGTTTGTTTGAACACGATAATGTCAGGAACTACTTGGTCGAATTGAAAAAATACTTTACTGTTGCATAGCTATATTTATAAAAAAAATCAGCTATTACATTATATACATAAATCCTGACTTAACATAAAAATAAATTTTAATATGAATAATAATGAGATTTTTTTAGTAAAATTTCGAGCTACTTAGCATAACACTGGCTCCAAACGACCAGTCTTTATTATTTGGTTAAATACTTATGTATAACTATAATTTTATTTACTGACATTGAAACCTGTTTGTTTTTAACGATAAACCAAAAACAAAGATGTAAAAAATAAAATTTAGTTGTGCAGTGAGACGACAAGTAATAAAAAATGTATTTTGAAATGTTTGCGAGTTTGCACTATAAGCATTGGTTTATAAGTTTCACAGCTAAAAAATTGTAAAAGTACTTAGTATTTTTTAGATTTTAAACTCACGTGTCTGAGACCTAGAAACACGCACTACGACAGATCGACTGGTAAAAACGTAAACAACGTTTCAAAAACAACCTAATATCAATTATATTATTAGTCTTTTTTAATAGCTTTTTTTTGTCCTTCAGTAAAATCACTGTGACACACGGACGGACAGACAGGCAGACAGTCGTACATAACGAAGCTTTAAGGGTTTAAAATTCATAATTCTTTATTCACTTCTACATGTACATTTAATGCCAAGTTCGCAAACAATAGGTAAAGCCAGATAAAACAACCTGGCAATAAAAACTCGCGGCCACTCTTTTCAAAATGCCAATTTTATAATGTTGATAAACTTGAAATAAGGGACTGATGCAAATTATATTATACCAGCCTTAGTGGTTATAATATAGTGGGAGCATCTACTTACAACAAAGGTAAAACTTATATGTGCTTGAATAGTGGCAAAGTACTTATAACAAATGATTACATATAAAATATTAATTCTGATATCAAAAAGAAGAAAAGAATGACCTTTTTTCGTCACGCAGAATCTCTACTTACAAAAGTCAAATCATGCTTTTAATCAATGTGACTATTACAAGAAAGTGACAACAAAACAAACAACCAAGCTTAATAAAATAACAAAGAAATAATAATTTAAATATTCATCCACTGTATATACAATAACCTCTACGTATAAGATGATTTTTGACTACATTTTTGAACTTAATCACCGATAGGTTCATAATACTAGCTGGTATTTTGTTAAATGCTCTCACAGAAAGACCCATAAACGGATTTTGAGTTTTATGTAGCCTATTTGTGCTTATTTCGCCAAATAAATGCTTCAAATTAAATGAGTTAAATAAAGTACATAATCTAATACACATAGGTGGATGTTCAAGTATATTAACATTTAAATCGCCACATACTACCACATGCTTTTTACCATAACTAAGAACTTTTAATACATCATCCATTATAGTCTCGAATAAATTAAAGTCACTCTGTGGTGGACGGTAAACACCAACAACAATATGCTCCCTTAATTCTAAAAAGAGAGTTCTACAGTACGCTCGACAGAACGAGCTACAATATCTTTACGTTCTTAATTATTCACACTATTAGATACAAAAACCATAGAGCCACCATGTATAGCCTTCTTCCTTAAGAACATGCTTACCATACTTTTTTTTTTATAGTGTTTATTATTAAAAATCAGTTCATGGTTTTATAACCAGTGTTCTATGACTCAAAAAATATCAACATAGTGGGTCTTAAAAAATATTTCTGTTTCCTAAATCTTTCCACATAAGCCCTAAATATTTTGATATACTATAGTTAGACCATATGTTTGCTTAACTATTGTCTCATTTACTAGTTTAAACTAGGAGTTTTAATAATGATCCTAGAAGAATTGGTAGAATTAGGTGATTGCTAATTGTACCAAGGTTCGACCTAGAGTATTATAAGCTAATAATCTAGCAATCTGTCGCTTAAATATAGTAGACAAATACGTAGTATTTATATAATACTAAAGTTACGTGCTCTGTTTGTGCTTGTTGTGTATATTAGATACTGACTGTGAGTAAGGTAGACCACATATAAAAAAAATTACAACCTACTTTTCATTATTGGATATCATAGACTCTGTTAAATTAATTATATCTCTCTTGGTGACTGAGAAGCGTTCCGTTTTTCACATTTTGGCTACGGAACGCTTAAAAGAGGGAGGTGTCTTATGGACCGTTTGGAACGTAGTTTCTTTTGGTACTACATCTTTTTTGTGTTTTTGTTAACTAATGATTTAAAATTTTTAGACATATATAACAAACAGTCAGTTTGACATAGGTAAAACAAACATACTTTTACAAAATACAAACAACCTATTATAACATAACCTTCTAGCTCTAGCTTCACATATGATCATAAATAATCGATTTTGTTCGATGTCAAAATGTTACGATTTATTTGTCTAACCTCTCAGCTCGGAAACAAAAACGTGCGATAAGGACAAACCAATAATGAACAGCATACATTCGCACTCACCATACGTCATGTAGCTGTCATAGCCCAATGTCATAGCCCGGATCATAATAACGAATCGAATAATCGATAATATAATCGATTTAGGCATAGGCTTGCGCATAATGGTGAACACACGTAAATACATGGTAAATATATAAATAGACAGCTTAAAACGAAATCCTTCCTTTTCGCCATAGTCGGGTAATAACGACCATGAAACCATTATATTAAGAAAATATTGAAACGTTTACTTTTGTTTCAGATTCAAATTATTCTAAATGACGGAAAACGAGATAAGGTCAGTGAAATATTACTTTATTACAAGCTTTTTATTTATTTTGTTTTATTACTTATTTCATTGCGATGTTCGTATTTTACTCAAAATTTGCCAACTATTTTTCGACTACTTGTTAGTATCCGAATGAGCTGAAATTCAGCATCATAATATTATGTAAGTCCTGTGACATATAATAATACTATAGAGCTGATCTGACGATGGTGCCGAGATGTAGTGTCTAGAACTTCCTGATGGCAAATAGTAAATTTGTAAATTTTTTAAAGTGAAAACTGGGCTAGGTAAAAAATATTAAACTCGCGTCAGGACACGTGACCTGATCGAAAATTCGACGCCGGAGGGAGAGCAATGAAAAACTGCTACAATATCATTAGAATACGAAGGTAAATTTCGCCACCATCTACAATGTTATTATAGCTCAGGTGGGAAATCGGGCGATCCAGACACCATAAGACCCCAGTTCGAGTCCAAGTAACGATTATTTTTTAACGATGGTTTTTTTAATTTGTGATTTATTTCATATTTTTTATTATTATGTTAGTAAGATCGAAAAATATAATTCAAATTTCATCAGTATGTAATTTAATGATTAAGTTGTCACTTCTGCCGGCACTCCCGGAGTGCAACCTGTTGTTTTTTTTTAAGATGGGGATGGGGAATGTGGGATTGGGCCGTACATTACTCGCAATCTTGTTAACCTCTCCAGCTAAACTCAAAGACTTCTGTTAGGAGTGGGTTCACGTCGGTAAAATCGCGATTGCGAGTCGGATGTCTTGGCCTTTAGGCTACCGCCGCTTTTCTTAAATTTGGGTTAGTATTTTTTATTATCATGAGTACCTACTTTCTAGTACACATTATGACAATGGTATAGACGAGGATAAATAAAATCATCCAATTTCACGTATATTAAGAAAAACTAAACTCATGAGGTACTGTAGTAGTGATCAGATCCAGCCCCAAGCATTCACTTGTGGAAAGTTATGCTACGAAATACTTACAGGCTACAACAATTAAATTAAATGATCGTGCAGGATCAATTACGCTGTCTGCCGTCTACTATCCACCTAAACATAAAATTACGCAGCAACAGTTTAAAAACTATTTTTCTCAACTAGAAAGCAAATTCATCTCAGATTGGAGTAGGGATTGGAATGCAAAAAATACGAACTGGGTTTCCCATACCACGCTGAAAAGAGGCCGGTCACTAAAAACTTGCCTAGATGCCTACCATCTGACAACAATCTCACTTTGTGAACAAACATATTGGCCAGCTGACGTTTGGACTTTATCATTACCAAAGGCAACTCTACCCCTCTGTCAAATTCTCAAAAATCAAATCTCGATGAAACATCTGTTCACACGCCAGTTATTCTCACCTTGAGCACTACAACCATTAATCTGGAGCCAATGGAGTCACTATCTAACTATAAAATTGACTAGTAGGCTTTTGTAAGTACTTGAACGACAACATTCAGTTAATTATTCCTATGAAAGCCTAAGAGAATGTCGATGACGCCTCTGACGCTTGAAGAAACACCCCTTATTTCTACCGGCCGCCCGTGATCTCACCTCAACCGGATGGCATTAAAGTAAAAAACGATCGGTGAAAAACGACTTTTATGAAGAATTTGGCACCAATATCAGCTCTCAGCTGATAAAACTGCACCTTATCTAGTCGCCAAATAATTGAAATTGCTTCTTCAAAATACTGCAATGCAAGATTCTGAAAAACCTAAGAAAGATCATTTGGAGTACGTATTTAAGCCAAAGGAGAGTTGGTGGCTATGAATCTGAGGTAGATGCAATATTTAGACAAGACTTCCAGATGTCCATACGTGTGTCATCAAAAGTGGCTGAAGAAATTAGAGGTTTAGATCTCTATAAGGGTCCATTTATTACTTGCACAGTTCTTAAGAAATTACCTAGAAAATGCGTAAAACTAATCGTTTCACTCTTCAATGCAATTTTAAGAACATCTAATTTCCCAAACCTCTGGAAAATATCTCAAGTAATAATAATTTATAAACCAGGAAAGCAGCCCCACGAAGCTTCATCATACCACCCAATCAGCCTCACCCCAGTCTTATCAAAACCATGAGAGAAAATCTTTGCAACCCGGCTAAAATATTACATGAATAGCTGCGATATTATTTCTAATCACCAGTTTGATTTTCGTCAAAAACGAACGAACATATATAAGCGTTCCTTGTTGACTAGGTAACCCTAAAAACTGCCAGGTGTTATTTACAAGCGGCGTGGTCTCAACAAAAAGTCCAGAAGTTTGAAGCTGCGGATACTTTGAAAATATTCTGCGGTGTTCTTTTGAGGCGGTGCAAAAAGTCGAGCAACTCATTAGGCGAATGAGTGAAGGTTTCCGTTTTTCAACTTTGGTCCAGTTTAGTTTGGTGTGTTACTACTGCACGCCAATGTGTAGAGTAGTCATCTGTGAGTTAGGTACTGAGTGTGTTGGCAAACATATGAAGAGGAGTTTAAGGACATTATTTCCATTTAATTTGTCTGTCTGTGTCTAGCGACCGCATTTGTTACAATATAAATTTACACGATGTCGTTTCCTTTAAATCTTGTTTATTTTATCTTAGGACAATGAGTATTTTTCATATGTTACTGAGACATTAAACAGACTACGGGTTTTAATTGCGTTATTTTCTGGTCAAATACTTTTTTATTGCCCGAAGTCTCAGCTCAGTCTGATGCGTTTGATCCCGCTGTATCGCCTCTGTGAACTCCTCGTTGGGTTTCAACAACTACTTCCTCCTCAAACTCAATTGATTAATGCCATTTAAGATTTCTGGATTTCGACAATCTATCAATTAATATGGCTAAGAACTACCAATATGACTCAAGTGCAAAAACATCAAGTATGGTTAAGCCCTATACGAACAACGTTAGAAATGTTTATTTCATGATTTTCCAGTGAATAACATTCAACAATTTGTGGATTACAACATTTGTTGTTCTCCACAGGTAATAAATAATGCGTTGTCTTACCATTGTGCCACCCGTGCAGACAAGATATATCATACTTACTTATAATCACATCATCCCGAAGGCCGTTACCCTTACTGTGCAGGCAAGTTTACTGTTGGGCGGGTACTAAACTGCAGTATTATGCTACATCAGCGATGCTGACGTTTTACTCACAGTGGCGGTAAACTCGCTTTTTAGGCACGTGTAAGTGTGATTTTTGATGGTACCCTCGGTTTTCGATTTTATTGTTGAAACTTATTATTACGTTCAACCTATCGCTTTTAAAGACTTTTTGGGAACTCAGATCAAAATAAATTTTGATAGTGAATTTCAAATAAATAAGTGCAGACAAACTTTAATACTATATATATATATATATATATATATATATATATATATATATATATATATATATATATATATATATATATAGTATTAAAGTTTGTATGTAGTTTGTTTTGTCGTTTTATAGTTGTTTGTGTATAAATAAGTGCAGACAAACTTTAATACTATATATATATATATATATATATATAGTATTAAAGTTTGTCTGCACTTATTTATTTGAAATTCACTATCAAAATTTATTTTGATCTGAGTTCCCAAAAAGTCTTTAAAAGCGATAGGTTGAACGTAATAATAAGTTTCAACAATAAAATCGAAAACCGAGGGTATATATATATATATATATATATATATATACATATGTAGGTATGTATATGCCTCATCAGTCACTACAACAAATATATACAATACCAGTGCACATATTATAGTAAATGATTGAGGACCTGGATCCAGGAGACGGTTTAATCCAACTTGTTGAAGACTGTAACGTATTGTTTAAATTGTTTCAGAATTCATAGTCAGTATTCATTGATATTGGCTAAGTTTATACCAGTGGATTTAGAAGAGTTCTGTAATATACTTAGTACCTAGTTAGTTTGATTAACGTTTGTTCTCTTAAGTTTTTGAATTGCATTCCTCTAACATATTTCAAGCAACATTGTCGAATTTAGATCGCAAACCCATAGTACCAGTAGTTATACAGTGACATCGTCATACGACGACTTTACGAGCGCCGACAGTGATAAGAATTGTTAATTTTATAGACCGTAGGACGTGTGCATCACATTCGATGTCTTATACTGCTGAATTTTAGTTTTAAATGCACGAGCCGAGTGCTTTGGGTATGTAGTTTGTTTTGTCGTTTTATAGTTGAAGATGTTATTTATTTATAGACAAAATGCAGTCGTAGCAACAGTAGGTACCTGTGGGTAGGTACATCTTAAAGGGTTAGCTCAACGTTTAAAAGCAAAATTTAAAAAACCGATCTACTGGTCTTATAATATGACGAATCCGTAATTTTAATTTTAACACAGAGATATAAAGTAATAAACGCAAATATTATTTTAACGACGATATATAAATATGTTTAGAACGATGATATATATATAATTTTAATATATTTTTAATTGTCGTTGTCATTGTTATTTTTTAAATTGTTATGTTTGTGTATACGCGCAATAGATGAATATTGTATTTAAGCACATGAATAATTTAATAGTACTTTTATACTGGTAAAAAAAAACCCTAACTATTCCAAAATATTCAAAGATGTACAACGTTAATGTTTAAGTTTTCACTTCTGCCGACACTCCCGGAGTGCAACCCGTTTTCTTGTCTGTATATTATTTTCTGCTCATATTTTATAGTTTTGTTATGATTTTCCCATGGGGATATCCGCTCCAAGAATAAATTTATAATAATAAGTACATAATGTTCTCTGCTACTTGATACAGAGATTACAGTTGCTTGTTAATATAGGTACCTACATTACAATATACATACCTCCGCTCCTATTAGTCGTAGCGCGATGTTATATATATATATATATATAGGCTATAAGCCTTCCTCGATAAACGGGCTATCCAACAAAAAAAGATTTTTTCAAATCGGACCAGTAGTTCCTGAGATTAGCGCATGTAAACAAACAAACAAACTCTTCCGCTTTATAATATTAGTATAGATTACCATGTAGGAGTAGCAAAATAAATAAATGACAATATGTATTTATTTTTGGAGTCGGTTATATATTTTTGTAAAACAAGTTTTTATTTTTTACTTTTTAGTTGGACGGTTTGTAATTTATCATAATTTTAAAACAAAAAGTTATGCCCGAATGTTCCTACTTACTTGTAAGATTATAATAACTGTGACAGAAATAAGGGTGTCACAGATGTTTTCAGTATTCATCTGTAACAACATGTCTCAGTGTAACCCTTAATATGGTAAACAATGCATATAAGTATAAATGTATGTATATATACTATCCTATCACGCATATATTGAATCGTTGTTGCGTTATGGACTTGTTGTATGGGGGAATAGTACCGACCAAAATAGGGCCTTCATTGCACAGAAAAAGTGCATTAGAGCTATATCTGGCATTCGATATGACGAATCCTGTCGACCCGTTTTTGAAAGACTTGGCTTGTTACCACTTCCTTCTTTATATATATTTGAAGTGAGTATGTTCGTAAGGAAACATCAAAATCTATTTACAACTGTTAACGAAAATGTACCTCGAAATAGACGAGATCAACATAGACTTGTGTTTGGCAGTGTACCTAGAAGTGCAAAATATAGCAACAATTGTCTGGCTATGTGTGTCCGAGTATTTAATAACTTGCCATATAATTTAAAGATTTTGAGTCTAAGAGAATTTAAAATAAAAATATACGAGTGGTTGAATGAAAACAGTTTCTACAGTTTAAGGGAGTTTTTAGATAAGAAACACTGAAGTTTTTGCATGCTTTGTAATCTAAGCTGAAACATGTCTGCACATACCCAAATTGTACCACCTTTTATACCATGTTTTAAAAAGCAAATAAATATTATTATTATTATTATTATTATTATGTGATAGCAGCAATCACAGTTAATTTGTTGGCTATTGAGGAGTTCCGTTGTCTCCGAAACTCATCATCAAATTTTTATTATTGAAACATTTGCAAAATTCTTTTTTTTTTGTTTAATAGAGAATAAACCTCTTTCAAACAAAAATCCGAATTGAGAACCTCCTTCTTTTTTAAAGTCCGTTAAAAAGGATAAAACTCTAAGGAGTGACTTGGGATTTTTATTCAACATCTTACAAGTATATTATCCCCATGTGATCTTTATGCCGGCAAAAGAAAAATCTGCTACTTCGCTACAGCCTAAGGAATGACTAATACAATCTAACAGACGAATTACCTAGTAAGATACAAAGCGCATTACGCTACATGTTGCGGTCTGTTGGCGTGCTCAACCTGAGTACGCACTTAGCAGATTAAGTGCTCCTCGCTTCACTCTTAATCGATTACCTGTTACAGAATAGTTAGAGATCTAATCTCTAGCTGGATTTGAAGAAATTAAATGATTGCCGAAAAACTAGAAAATTATATCCTGTTTCGAAGTCTTTAATGAATGTGGAAAGTGTTGCACGATAAACATACATAGTTGTAATGTCTATATTTAGCCTCAAAGATTGCCAATGAAGAGGGATATACATACAAAGCTTATAAATACTAATGTAATACTTAAGTATAGTATAAGGATGTTCAATATCCAGAATGCTCAAGGATTCCTTTTATAAATTTTGGTATTAAAAAAAATCGAGATTTATGAAATAACCATAACTAATTAAAAAAATTGTGTATCAAAAAGGGGTGGCCTGCAAAATAGTGTTAACCATGCAGCCTTGCCACTTACAGTCAACATATGATAAGTTCATCCCTTTTGCCATTATTTTAACAGTGTAATATTATACAGAAATATGTAAAAAAAACTTCAGGCAATAAATTCCTTATTTAAACCATTTTAAAATCATAACCATCAACATAAGGGCAAGATGTCGACAGTAGTTAGTACACCATCATCTGTGTTCTTTGAGTCACCGAGTGCCAGTTATTCTTCCATGAAATAGTAATGTTCACACATCACTGTATTTGGGTTAAAGGGCACTGTCGTAAGCATTGAGGTAATAATGCACGTTAGTACATATTATCTCGATCGTCGCAAGTGTTATTACTAAGCAAATGCCTTATAAATAAAAAAAATGTGTGGCACTCGGGGACTGCCGCGGTAAAGCTATTGCATAGCATTTTTATCAAATTAAGCAATTAAAAAAACAAAAAAAAACAATGTTTTTAATTTTTTTTTCTTTAATTTTATTTTTAAATTACAAAAAAAGGAATTAAAAAAATTTTTTTTTTTAATTATAACAAAACAATGTTTTTAATTTTTTTTTCCTTTAAATTTTTTTTTTTTAATTTAAAAAAAGTCATTAAAAGTTCTGCTATTCATCGATAGATGGCAAAACTAAAAAGTATCACCGCTGTGCCCGTCGGAGTGGGGAGCGTGAAGTTTTTTCGTTACGGAATTTCTGGATTCGGTCCCCGCGCTCAAGGCCCGCGATAGAAGCTATGCAATAGCTTAATACATTTGATACACTTATATATACACTGATGTAATACATTTGATATACTTATATATGCGGTTATATTCATATATTTTCAAACAAAGATTTGAGTGATTTTTATCATCAGGCTCACGATCTGCTCGTCTCTTCATTTAGAGCTATAAAAAAATGCAGAACTTCTATTAACAGACTGTAGAATATTATGTACAAATGAAATACGTTTAATAAATATGAGTATAACTCCCATGCCTCTCTATCTATAAGTTGTACCTGAGACGCAAGCACCGCGAAACTTTTGGTCGCCTCGCCTGGGTAATAATCGGTGCACAGGGCTGACAATATGATGCGGAGATAAGTTTATCACTAGAATTAGTTACATTTCCATTGTCACTTGGTATCTACCAAAAGAAATTAGCGTGTAGGTAATTAGGCTGCTATACAATATTTAATTATTTTTTTCCTTAAGGCATGTTTTTATTTACTAGACGGAAAAAAGCGTAACATTTTGACATCAATTAAAAATCTTTTTTATGATAATGTGAAGCTAAAATAAAAAGGTCGTTTGTATTTTTGTGAAAGGTGTTTATTTTACTTATGTCATACCTATATGTGTGAAAATTCTTAATTTGAAATATATATTTTTTTTAAATGTTATGTTGTTCATGATTTTTCTGTCTTATAAATTGATGACCGACGCACGCACGAAAATATGTGACGTTATTGACTGGTTGTTAAGCAACGGTCACGTTATTGATTGGTTGATAAGCAACAGTGAATGGCGATATGTCCTCAATGTTTTCTTATGACGTTATCAAGTAAAATTATCGTCCGTAAGCCGACTTTACAAACGCCTATTTTTCTCTCTTTTTTTTTTTTTTTCATATTCAACTCTCACACTAGGGTAAAAGGCTTGTGTAGACTTTACAAACATGCAAAGTGGGCCCAGCCTCGGAGTCAATATTTATGAATTTCACAAAGCTCTGTCCTGTGTGGGCATCGAACCCACAACCTCATGCACAACGTTCGCACTCCCACTGCGCTGTCGAGGCAGTTTTATATTTAGAATGCCTTCATACGAGTAGTGTCACTATCTTGTTAAAGCGTCTGTGAGTCATATTCGATATATCGGGACATAGTCGCGTGAATTATTAAAAGGCAAGAACCGTTTATTTACACGACGTTTCTATCGAATTGCACCGATTGTGGTCACGATTTAAGTTCCGAAATATGCCTAACTATAGGCCGACCGCTTAACTCGTATATCGCCTGCGCGGTGAGAAGGGAGCGCGGGGTGATGTTAACGGGTGGGTGAGCGGGGTGCGCGGGAAGTTCTCTGTCCCGCGCACACCGCTCACCCACCCGTTAACATCACCCCGCGCTCCCTTCTCACCGCGCAGGCGATATACGAGTTAAGCGGTCGGCCTTTAGCTGTCCCGTGCAACTTTGTTTCCGTAAATTTTTCCATTTTTGCTCCGCTCCTATTGGTAATGGTATACAGCCTATGACACTCACAATTAACGTGGCTTTCTATTAGTAAAATAATTTTCAATATCTAATCAGTAGATCCTGAGATTCAACAACCTCTAAACTCACAAAATAATTAATTTTCTAAATTCGCTGCCAACTCATACTTATTTTGGTAGGTATATTGACTTTGATTCGGATTATTCTATATAGATTTTTTAGGAGGTTTTTATATTCTATATTATTTAGGAGCTTTAACAACAATATTATTTTTCAAAATGTAAGAACATATTTCACAGGTAGCCCTGGCAGCTTGTGCGGAACAAACAATTGACACTAGCTACAAAACTACAGTATTGGCGGCAAAAATTTATGACTTTTGTTCCTTTAGATAGTTTTCGCGTATTATTGCTGTAGATTTAGTGCCCGGCGTTAAAGTATTGACAGCTTTAATCGAAAGCTTAAAAGAAAACGATATTATTTAATGGAAGAGCTATTTATTGTCTCATATTGTGTTACTCATTTTATCTAGACGTAATCATTTTAGGGCACCATTTCTCACTCTGGTCTTATATTGGACGACTTGAAATCAGTCGATACATTAATAGATTCAGTCCTTGTTATACATGTAATTACAGTGAAATTTTGCCAATTAAAATTGTAAAAAATAAACAGGTTTTATGGTATATCGATAACAA
Source organism: Herminia tarsipennalis (assembly GCA_945859575.2). NCBI lineage: Eukaryota > Metazoa > Arthropoda > Insecta > Lepidoptera > Erebidae > Herminia > Herminia tarsipennalis. The sequence continues at coordinate 20,127,851 of OX243834.2, read as the reverse complement.
TGTAAAAAAGTAATTGAGAAGGTTAAATTTAACAACTTAACAAAACTGAAAATATCAATGTTTTATTATTTTTGTCTAGAGTATATGACCTAAATACTTACAGTTAGTGCCAGTGGATGCATATCATCCTCCGCTCGAGGTGTTCGTGCGGTCTGTGCCCGCTGGCTCGCAAGCGCGCGCGGCCGCCGCCGCCGCAGCATACCGCGTCAACATCAGTAGGCGTGGTCGCTAACGCCCGTTTAATTACAGGCTGGAATTTCTTGAAAGCCGATTTTTAAAAACTGTATGCCTCTATAGCAGCTGTAAATATTTGAATTGGATTTAGAAAATAGTCGAATTTTTTTTATCATAAATTCAATACTGTTATAGATGGTCACGATCCCAGAAAAAAGCGATTAAGCAAACGCTCGACATACGTTTATCCCAAGTGGTATAATGCTGACATATCATTACCGATACACAAATTTAAGCTATTTTTCCTAAATGCTATAAGTACAGCAAATTGATAAGTGATTGTATCACCAAAAATGACACTAATAAATGATTTGATTGATTGATCAACAAAAAACGGAATACGAGGCGTTTGCCCGATGTAGGGCAAAGGTAAAACGAATGATAGGACAAGCACATATGCAATACAAGCACCGTATTCAAAACGAATTCCAAAAAGACTCTAAAGCTTTTTGGAATTTTATAAAATCTAATAAGTGTATTAGGTTTGGCATTAGGCACAATGCCTTTTAAAAAATGGCATAGTAACAACAGATGTGTCAATGAATTTCCTGCGAACTTCTATTCTGTTTATAGCACTCAACGAGCTGTTATAAATGTCAACGCAACGATACCAGAAGCTGTAAATGAAAACAATGCCGCTCGAGTTTATATTGATAACATTCAATTAGACGAAGTGCAACAAGCATTGCAACAGCCGAAAAAATCTGCGGGTCCGGATGGCATCACGCCATATATCTTTGGGGACTGTCAATCAGTGTTAGCACGGCCGTTACAACACATTTAGAATTAATGTCTTCGAACAGCTATATTTCCAGAATGTTGGAAACTAACCCGAGTGGTCTAGGTACCAAAAACTGGTGAAGAGACAACAGTAGAAGGATACAGACCGGTTGCCATACTCGTACTTTCTACTTCGGTAAAAGTGTTAGAGGCAATAATACACAGGAGAGTTTTAGTGCAGGTGAGCCCACAGCTAGACATAGTTAGAAGCCTTTGCCACAGCTCTCAGACTCTCAACATGGTTTTCGACCAGCAAGAAGCACCACTAGTAATCTACTTAGCCTCATGAGTAATATTTCGTGAGTCGAATTATTGATAAACTTTCGCGATTTGTACACATTATGAAAATATACATATTACGGGTCTTAATCGCGTGAATAATTTAAGGTAAAATACCTTGTTTATTGACCGACGTTTCGACCGTATTGCAACAGCCGTGGGCACGGGTAGACTCTACCCGTGTCCCGTTGTCTTCTATTTTCATAAAGTCGAATTATTATTCGGTATATGTGGACGCGGTCTATTTCGATTATCGAAAAGCTTTTGATTTAGTCGTTAACAATGATTTGCTGAAAAAAAAATTGCGGGCGTCGGTTTTAATGGGATTATGGTAGTAGAAAGATTGTCGACTGAATTAAAAGTCATCCTGTATAGTTCCCTAATAGTTCCAGAGTGTCTCCTTAATAATAAATAATATTTGTCTTTATGAGAAGCGAATTTTGTGAGACATTGTTACAGTAGATAGATATTAATCGATTTTGTCTTGTTATTACTTTGCATGCTATGTTCACTTCGTGATGACCGTGTACTTGTTTAATTAGTATATCTAACTAGCTCTCACCGGGCGCTTTGCTCGTTTGAAGAATTTACTCAGTTAAGAGCAAGTTATGAGTTTATTGTCATCATCATCAAAACGCTGAAACACGTGTTTCTTTATTTTAAACTATTAAGTCAAATGTGATATTTCACAGATCTTATTTTAAAACTAATGGAGTTTCATACAAACTTGCAACGTCTATTTAACTCCCTTAGGGGATGATTTTCAAAAAGCGCTGACTCACGTATTTCTTTATTTAAAAAATCTAAGTCCGAAATTTCATAGACCTAACTTTCAAACTGACGGAGTTTTATACTATCTTGCGACCGAGTTTCACACAAATTTGCAATCCCTAGTTTACCCCCTTAGGGGTTGATTTACTAAAAACGCCGAGTTACGTGTTTCTTTATTTTTAACGAAAAAGCTAAATACAATCCTTCAAACACTGATCTAGCTTTAAAACTGACGAAGTTTCATACAAACTTGCAAACCCTATTTTATCCCCTTAGGAGACAAATTTCTAAAAAACATTTCTTTATGGATACCTGCAACATAAAAAGCACCAACTGCCAAAATTTTAGGTTTGAAACCCTAGCGGTTGAGGCTCAGCGTTGATGAATCAGTCAGTCAGTAAGTCAGTCGGGACCAGTGATTATATATGTACAGATTTATTACACTTTAATATTCCGTTACGTTTAGTGAACCAAATAAAAAAAATCTTTAAATTTACATACGAATATACGAGTGCACTTTATCCACTGAACTGAAGGGTGGAATTGACGGACATACAAATCTAAAGTGCTACTTTAAATCTAATATTAGCAGAATATAGGATACAATATAATTTCTCATGAAATAAAGATATTTTAAATCTTTATCACGAAGTGTCCACATGTATTCAAAAAAGGCGCGGAATTCCGACGAGTGGCTAGAGCGATGGGTGGCGCGCGAATATCCGTGTCGGCTGCGGCGGCGGCGTGGTGATTAAAATTTTACATGCACATCGCCAGGTGGCGCTGTCTGTACAAATGTTTAATTTTAGTGTTTCGTTATTATTCACTTTTTCTTTCTGAGCGTTTTAGCAATTTTCGAATTAAGACAATACATCTTAAAGGATAAGCAAAGCTCACATCGTGAGCGTAAAATTAAAATATTAATCACGCATACTAATTAAGTGTTTGGCGCAGAGTCAGGTTAATTTTTTTTTAATTGAATTAAATATATTGTAAAACTGCTTTTTAAAATCTAAAAAAGTTTTACGTTCGTCAGTCATGAAAATGATGTAACCAGGCGCGTCAGTTACGCGTTAAAGTTATAGTCATTAATCGAGCTCGATATGCGCGTGCTTTAAAATTTAATATAAGCAGTGAAGAATGTTATCAGAATCACATAAAAATGTCAGTCGGTAGGTAGGTATAACAGATGACAGATGCTGTCAGTAGCCGATAAAAGTAATGCCCGCCAAATGCTAAGGGATCCAGCTGACTGACGGAAAGGTACATCTTTACTTCACTAATGTTACGTAGTATAAAAAATCTGCTTTATTAAATGCTTGCATTTTTTGCGCTCACTTTCCGGACTGTAAGTGATAATAACTATACTAATATTATAAAGCTGAAGAGTTTGTTTGAACGCGGTAATCTCAGGAACTACTGGTCCGAATTGAAAAATTCTGTTACTGTTAGATAGCCCATTTATCGAGGAAGGCTATAGGCTATATAACATCACGCTAAAATACGCAGACGAAGTTTCGTGGGACAGCTAGTATTTAGATATAAATGGTTTGAGAAATTTCCTTTGAATATAATGATACATATAAGAAAGGAATCAATGGAATCAACAAAAAGAGCGTAGATTACACAACCCGTCTCTGCATCTCGCAAGGGCTATTGCCAACTTAGAAAATAACACAGAATCTAAAAATGTTGTGTCTACAACAAATAAAATCTAAAGGCAAATAACTAAAAGGTGATGTTAATGGTCTACGTACGAAAAAATTCGCATCTTTTACTTTTATCCAAAATATTAAAGGTTCAAGGGCCGCTCCATTTTTCACCAAACTTTTAACCAAATTTTACTTTAAAAGCATTTTCAGTCCATATTCCTATGTGTGTTGCAGTCCATGTGGAAAATATATTTTAAATCGTGCATTTCAAAGGGCTGCATGCGAGTAAATTCAAATTAACTTGACAAATATGCATTCAGTTTTACATAAAAAAACTGATGCAACCGGACTCACTGTACAAAACGGTAAGTTAGTACTAAAATGATATATTTTCAGTATTAATAGAGTTTTTCGAGTAACTTACCTATCTATTTTTTGAATAACATATTCCCATGTTAGCTGTTCATTCTATCGAGATATAATGTAACTGAAAAAAAAATACCTAAAGTTTCCGGATACTCAAAAATTATAAATTTTAATTTTTATTCAGCCATCGATCTTATGAATGTGTTCAATCTAAACATCTTAACACCTTTTTATACCTCTAAACCACATAGAATTTCCCAATATATACGTTTTGTATAAACCCTTCTAAAATGTCGAATGAGGATATGTGGTCAACATCAGCATCTTCCTTGCTTTTAAATACACTTTTAGGTTTCCGTAGCCAAAATGACAAAATCGGAACCGTTATAGTTTCGTCATGTCCGTCTGCCTGTCTGTCCATCGGTATGTCACAAGCATTTTACTCATAGACTACCCAATGAAAATTGATTAAATTTAGTAAAAAGGTGTCTTGTAGTAGCCGCTACTTAGTTTGATAGCTGAATAATAAAAATAAATATTTTTAGGGGGGACACTCCATATGAGTAACAGAAGCTGTAAAAAAATTTTTTCAGCAAAAAATTACGTGTGGCACATTATTCGACAGGTCTTTTAAAAACATTTCAAGGTTTTTTTTTTGATTGAGTGAATATTTTTGGAAATAATCCTTCCAAAAGTTGCTTATATCATGTCCCGCTGTTCAAAACTGGGCTAAAGTTGACTTTGCATAAATCGCGTTCGAGGCTATTCTTATTTAATTATTGTTTTTATTGCGATCGAATTATTAAAATACTTAGATAGCAATAAATTGTAAGTAATGGAAGAATTTGAAACAACTGTCACGTACGGAAGATTGATCTTTGGCTTGGTATGATATGTAGTATAGGGGATGGACAAAGTCCACGGTGTCCAATGCTTGAAGTACTAAGCGGCGCTCTAGGCGCCCTCATAGTCCACGGAGTTCATGCTGTGGAACTCTGGAGCTTTTTTGGCAGAGCACTCGGTATCACCTACATTATGAAATTTATTGAATCGTCGGCATGTTGCGCATTTCGGCGAGTCCTGTTTCTTGACGCATTCCATCATCGAGTGACCCGTTTCCCCACAGTGTCCGAAGGTTCGGGTAGTGTCTCTCAGCATGACTTAGCTGCATGGCCATATTGGTGGCAGTTGTAACATCTAGTTACTAACGTAAAATCTTGGTCAGGACAGGAAATCCAGTAAGTCAAAAGTCTACTTTGGGAAACCAACACTTTCCTAAGCTCCTTTGCTGAGACTTCGATTATGAAGTTACAGGACGAAGCGTCTTTTTTACCAGATTTGTGGCTTAATTTCGTATAGGCCAAAAACTAATCCATGAACACCGAAGGTATTTTATCAGCAATATTTTATTAATTTAAATATATAGGTAAGGAAGTCCTTTGCCTTTTATAAGTGCCTATCGCACTAAATCGATTCGGTTAGGTGAGGTTAGGTCAGAAATGTGACCCCTTGCACACTGGCAGTGGCAGCGGCCGCCGAGTGGCATTTTTAGGGTCCTCCTCAACTTTCTAGGAGTTTTTTTTAGATCTGAACGTAGTACTTTTGAAAAAATTGTAACTGAAATAGAAATTTGTTCGCTTAAGAATTATTATACTGATGGTTCTGAACTCGTACCTCAAATTCGTATTTATAAGACGCCGTTTCCAATATTTGTGCATTTAGTATTTTAATACGCAACAATCGGTAACTTTTACACCCATAGTTAGAATTTTTTTTGGTTTTTTAAATACTACTTAATGAATAATATTATGGCTGAAAATCCGCACACACAAGTCGGCAAAATTCGTGCCTCGGACGAACGGACATGATAAAACTATAATGGTTCCGTAGTGAAAATGGCAAAACGGAACCCTTATAGTTTTGCCATGTCCGTTCGTCCGTCCGCAGCTTAGCTCAGGGACTATTCGTGCTAGAAGGCTGCAATTTTGCATGAATACACATATTATATACGCCGACAAGGTGAAAGAATAACATCTTGAAAACATATTTTTAGGGTATCTCCCCTATATGTAAAGCGGGGACGTGATTATTTATCTCTCCTACCCCATCGTGTCATTAGATTGGTCTTTTAAACCGTTTTAAGGTTGTGACGACCATTTTTCGATTTAGAGATCCTTTTGTAAATATATTAAGCTTTTAAAGTGCAAATTTTGTGTCCCCCACCCCACCAGAAAATGGTTGATGTTGGGTATGTAAAAAAAATCAAGATAGTAGAAATATATATATTGCAATAAAAATAAATATAATAAAAGGAAAACTATCACAGCTGAGAGAAACAGCTGATCAAATGAAAAGTAACAAAATTTTTGTACAAACTCTATTGAACATTTTTATTAAGTATATCTACCGTTTGTTAAATAAAAACAACAGAAAAACCACTTCTTAAGCCACATTATTCGGATGGGGGACTACGGAACCCTACATCGTACGTGGCCCGATATGCACTTGCCCGGTTTTGAAATGTCTATCTTCTATGGATAATTAAAAAAAACTATTTCTAACTTTAATTTTTTTATTCAAGCTTCTCAATCTATTACTTGCGGAGCCTTACGTGAGAATGATACAAGTCAATATTTAAATATATAGAACTTATTACATTTGTCATTTAAAATTTTAACCAAGTCAACAAATAGTATCTCTTAATTTTCCCTAACTCAGTTGCGACCGAGCACATCGAGATTTTTTTTTAAAGATTTTTTTAAAAGATGTGGGATTGAGTCCCACATCACTAGCAATCTTGTTAACCCCTCCAACTAAGCTCAAAGGCTTGTGTTAGGAGTGGGCTCACGTCGGTAGTATAATGGGCAGGATTCGAACCCGCGACCTCACGATTGCGAGACCGATGCCTTAGCCATTAGGCTACCGCCGCTTCATCTGCAAAGTTACGCAATGTTAGCACTGTCGGCCTATAGATGGGTGGGACCTCACCTCTTCGTGCTTCATAGTGCACGTTAAGCTATCGAGTAGTTGGCTAATTTCTGAGGAGCTGGCCGCCGTAACCGTCATCGGTTAGGAGACCAGTATAATTTCAATGAATATCTTAACATCTTTTTTTAAGCTATTGCATAGCTTCTATCGCGGGCCTTGAGCGCGGGGACCGAATCCAGAAATTCCGTAACGAAAAAACCTCACGCTCCCCACTCCGACGGGCACAGCGGTGATACTTTTTAGTTTTGCCATCTATCGATGAATAGCAGAACTTTTAATAACTTTTTTTTAAATTAAAAAAAAAAAAAAAAATTAAAGAAAAAAAAATTAAAAACATTGTTTTGTTATGATTAAAAAAATATATGTGGTATTTTAGATTTAAGAGCGTTCATTTTTGTATCCGTGTTATGTCGTTTTAAATAGTTAAGATTATTATGCATGCCAGATGTAGGGTTTATTTTTTGTAATGACGATGCTGTGATGTATACCAGATGTAGGCGGAAGAGATTTCTAAAGAATTCTTGGCGCCTATGTCAGACAATGGTGATTTAATGGCATCCGTAAGTGTTATTAGGGTTTTAAGTTGTTAAAGTAAGGGTATCGTTAAGTGGGGTGAGAGGCCCAGGTAGTCAGTAGTATTCAGATGTTTTATTTTGTAAGTTTAGTTTTAAGTCGACACTCATCAGTTGAAGACGAGCATCTGCCGAAGATGCACATCAGTTGACGACGAGCATCAGTCGTAGATGCACACGACGTATAGTTAAGTAGATTTAAGAAGTAACTTTAAATAAGACAATCACTTGTCTACCAAATAAAAGAAGCACATACACACTTGTGATATTTCTTTGCCCTGTGATTCCACTAATTATTAGTATCACCAACCACCACCGATTACGATACTACATTTTGGGGGCTCGTCCGGGATTGAAGAAGATCATCGTCCGGGATTGAAGAAGATCTTTCGGGATTGAAGAAGATCAACGTCCGGGATCACAGCGAGCAAGAAAATCATGAGTTTATGAAGACGTGAAGCCGTGAAGACGTGAAGACGTGAAGACGTGAAGACGTGAAGACGTGAAGACGTGAAGACGTGAAGACGTGAAGACGTAAAGACGTAAAGACATGAAGGTGATAACGACGATAACGACGTAAAACGAAAAAGATGTGATTAAGATGTAACGACGAAAAAGACGTGTCAGTGCATTGCCTTCCAAGTTTTAGTAAGTGTGCAAGTTAGTAAGGGCCATGGCAGGTATAGGCGATAAGGTTGCAGGAGACTTAAGCGTAGGGGAGCTGGAAGACGTCCAGCTTGCGCAAATGAGTGTGTTTGAGCTCAAAGAGGAGCTTAGACAACGGCGTCTCCGGGTGACAGGTCGTAGGCCTGAGTTGTTGGCGAGGCTAAAGATGGCACTTATACTGGAACGGGAGCACGTTTCTGACGATGAAGAAGAAGCAGACGACTATGATGAAGACGACGATAACGACGACGACGACGATGACGAAAACTATACAACCGTAATTTGAAGACGTAGTGAATCACGGCGTGTATTGTGGACGTTTTATGAAGTAAAAGACTCAATGAAGAAGTTCAGTGGTGAGGACCACTCTGACGTAGAACAGTGGCTTAACGAGATTGAAGACATGGCGTTACGTTGCGGTTGGTCTGATGGTCATATGGTCATTTGCGCTAAAGCGCTACTAATTGGGGCAGCGAAGCTATTCGTTGAATTCGTTGAATATGGGAGGTGCAGAAAGTCGTGGGGTATGTTGAAACAAGCGCTGAAAGACGAATTTGGAAAAAAGATTGAAAGTAAACCAGTGCAACGAGAACGTAGTCAACAAAAGAAGCAAAATAAAGTATTAATTCAAGAAAAGGGTGATAAATTAGAACGCAACATACGACAACAGAAGAAGAAGATCGACGCTACGACGACTACGACGAAAACCGTGAAACATTGTATAAAAGATCTTGTGAGTGCAGTGTGCTCTGAGAAAAAAGACGATACAAAGTCTTATGAGTGTAGTGAATTTAAAGACACAGTTTTAGAGAGTCCGTCGATGACAAATGATGTTTGTATAGAGTCGCGATTTGAAGAGGAAAAAGTGGAAGTTAGAGACTCTAAAGTTTTAGCTTTAGTAGAGACAATTAGTGACCTGCCTTTAATATGTAAGAGTGTGCATGAAAAGTTAGAAGCGCCGCCGCTTTATAAGAAACAGATGTGTTCTGTAAATGACAAAGACGATATTGATGTAAGTAATAATCCGATAGCAATAAGTGAGGTCAACATAAGAACGAAACGAATTGACCTTGTAAAGTCAGACAAACCTGTAGTTTTGCAACCGCGGAAATTGGCTCCTTCAGAGCGAAAAGTAGTAAAGGATTTGATGAGTTTAGAAGTTGCTGCTCAGAACGGGTTAATAGTTGGATGGAAGATATGCCAGGTCCTACATGTAAACGTAAAATATTATGGGGACATTATTTTTAAGAGTATGGTGAAACCTTCATATTATATTAAGATAGCTGGTAGGTATTTGCTTGTGCCACAAATAGTTAAGATTGTACAACGATGTTTGCGAGTAACAAAAAGACGTGTATTATTGTTATATGGACTGTTAAGTAGGCGAAAAATGAAACGACGACATTTGAGGGCAAATGTCATTGCAGGATGGCCGAATGTGGTATTTTAGATTTAAGAGCGTTCATTTTTGTATCCGTGTTATGTCGTTTTAAATAGTTAAGATTATTATGCATGCCAGATGTAGGGTTTATTTTTTGTAATGACGATGCTGTGATGTATACCAGATGTAGGCGGAAGAGATTTCTAAAGAATTCTTGGCGCCTATGTCAGACAATGGTGATTTAATGGCATCCGTAAGTGTTATTAGGGTTTTAAGTTGTTAAAGTAAGGGTATCGTTAAGTGGGGTGAGAGGCCCAGGTAGTCAGTAGTATTCAGATGTTTTATTTTGTAAGTTTAGTTTTAAGTCGACACTCATCAGTTGAAGACGAGCATCTGCCGAAGATGCACATCAGTTGACGACGAGCATCAGTCGTAGATGCACACGACGTATAGTTAAGTAGATTTAAGAAGTAACTTTAAATAAGACAATCACTTGTCTACCAAATAAAAGAAGCACATACACACTTGTGATATTTCTTTGCCCTGTGATTCCACTAATTATTAGTATCACCAACCACCACCGCCAACGATACTACATATATTTTTTTTAATTCCTTTTTTTTTTAAAAATTAAAAAAAAAAAATAAAGAAAAAAAAAAAATTTAATTCATTTTTTTGTAATTTAAAAATAAAATTAAAGATAAAAAAATTAAAAACATTGTTTTTTATTATGAAATTTTTTTTTTTTTTTAATTGCTTAATTTGATAAAAATGCTATGCAAATAGCTTTACCGTGGCAGTCCCCGAGTGCCACACATTTTTTTCTGTGTGGCAAAATAATATGTCAGTCGGTGGTGGTGATCTCGCAAGACGGACGGGAACACCTATGTACGATGTAGAGGTATTTTCTATTTCATGTATACATAAACACGTTCTTGTTCTTGTTTATGTACTAACGAGCATTTACAAAGGTTCTTTTAAAATTAAATAACGAGATTTTTTTTAAAGAATTACACTAAATAACTTCGTAATATAATTTTTGAAAAAAAAAAATAGAATTAAACCCATAACCACTTACTTTTATCACACAATAATCTACAACACATCTGAGAGACCCCGGAGTAAAATCTATGTTTCTTTGTCTGATTTAGGGCCTAAACCTCTTAATATACAACGATTTTACTCCAGTATAAAAAACAATACAAAAACATTTAACCGATTTGCTGGTATTTATTGAGGAGTTTCGTTGTCGGTCTCCAAAACTCATTATCAGATCTATACGAAATTGATATGGGATCATTTCGGAATAAACCTCTTTCAAACAAAAAATAATTTTGAAAGTTCGTCTATATAAGACAAATTTATGCCCGAACATACATAAAAAAACAAACATCTGAATTGAGAACCTCCTTGTGGTTATGTAGGTGGTTAAGGTCATAACTCCAAAAACAAGCGATAGGTGATTAGGTGTTTTTTTATAATATTTTCCAAAACTGATATTATTAAGTTGTTTAGTGTGATGTAAAGAAGCCACGAGCAGGAGGTGTGTATTACAAATTACCCTGTTTAATTAAAAAAACTATTTTGTTTTTAATTGACGAACACTACTAATTAATTTCAAGCACGTGACACATCTTACTCAGGGTAGTACGACACGTAAGCCTGGTCTAACTGGTCTACCGCAGACATCGTTGGCAGATGGGGGCTCCACTCTCTTAGCATGCCGTATCGTTGCTCCGTAGAACGATCGAGATGTCTCACTCTTAGTATTATTACACTTAGGTACGAGTACTAATTTAAAATGAAATACAAATCTTCTGATTTGCTTAAAAAATGCGCCCAACAATTCAATTTGCATATTCATGCTAAGTCCGTCTCAACCGAAACAAATTTAAAAATATTGCTGCTGCAACCAGTCCAGCCGTATGGGCGGATGCATCTACTTTCATATATTAAAACCACTCGTTCATTCTAACTGGCCGGAAAAGCCACTGACAAAGCGTTCACTACGAATTTGGTGAATAAAATCTCAACAAATCCTAGATTACGAAGGGGCAATTTTAACACAAAAATACAAGTGCAATTTGAGCAGCCATAAAGCGAGGCTCCGGGTTCAAAACGTCTTAATAGTTAGTTGGCAAGCTTTGTTATTCCCGACACCGGAATGCGAATCTCTGTGGAGTGTGCGGTCGTAATCTGGAACATACTGTCCTCTAATTGCGATCCTAATTGTCCCACCCGTGTCCCACCCTTCTTTATTCTCTGTTCCTTGTTATGGAACATGTTGTTGGAACGTTTGGCCGGCGTGTCCGAGAAATTACCCTTCTTGGATTTACTTATGAAATGCTAGAATTGCTTGAATTGTAATTGATACATATGTCTAATAACATACAATACAATTTGTCTTGACAATAATCGGCAATAATAAAAAAAACCATCTAGGGAATTACATTGTCTGTTAAGAGGTATGTGGTGGTTTGCTGATTGTGAGTATAAACAGGGTTGGGGACGTATTTTGAATATACGAAATAGATCAAAAGATGCGGTTGGTCGAACAGGGTGTCCGTGTATCGTGTCCAGCAGCGTGTACCATCTGTTGGCAGGCCTACCGACGCCAAGCACGATACATTCCACTAATGGCGAGATTACAAATCGCTGCGTTCACTCAACCACTGGCATGAACCTCGGATTTAATACACTATGTAAGCACAGATGCAGATCGATTGCACCAGAATTTGTTGCTGTATGGTTGCAAAATTTAATCAACTTGGCAACCATGTGGTCGTTTTTATGAGAAATGTTACTTGTACAAGACGAGTAACAGTGACGTAATGGTGATATGAGACCGTCACCTGTCTATCAAGTAAAACACACACTTGTAATATTTCTTTGCCATGTGATTCAATTAATTAATAGTATCACCAACCACCACAACTACCGATACTTCTGTAATGTCTACCCATCATGAGTATCAAGTGTACTAATTGTTAAGAGTAAAGTTCGAAACATCCTTTATGTTAAGCTATTTATTAATTGATTATTTACTATTCTCATCTCATTATGTAATATTTGTTATTATTGTATCTTAATGTTGTTGTCATAATTAAATTGTTTGTAACTCATCACTAATACTAAGGTATTATAAAATTGCTGTGTGTCTCATTTCCGAAGACCCCTTCCGATCACCCGAACATTACACTTCATACACAAATGAAATACACATAAACAAACCTACATAATAATTATATCTACTCTAAGAAAGCGCGAATTTTGTGAGTTTGTGTTAAAATATCGCGATGCCAAATAGATTTGCGAAATTTATAATCAATTCTTTAAAATAAAAGTAAACAGTTATAAGTGAAGTATGTTTATTAAACTTCACATGAAAAAGACGCGGGTCGCAGCTTCATTTCTTAAATTTCTATAATTAAAAGACAGATAAATGGCTTCATTCAATGGACTGGTGCTACTGTAATTCCATCGTATAGTTCACAAGCTGATTGATGTTAACGAATTAAGTTACAAGCAGCCTGCGAACTTAGAATTAACTTGACAAAGTAGTTATCTTGTCTGTTTAGTTTAATTTTGCTGTATAGTTTTTAATTTAATTCATTGTTACATATTCAGCTCGGTTTTGGTTGAAATTGCAATGAAAGCGGTTAAATCTTTAAGTGGGACGAAAATTAAGTTACCACAATAGAGTAGAATAAAAAATAGTTGTCTGTAAAGTCGGTTTACGGATGATAATTTTACGTGTTAACGTCATATGAAAACATTGAAGACATATCGCTATTTCCGTTGCTTAGCAACCAATCAATAACGCGACTTTTTTTAGACATTACGTGCACCCGGTCATCCGTTTATAAGAAGTTATCACCTCAAAAGATGATGTAATGACTGAGATAACTTTCTGATTATATGTTCAAGGTATTGAACATACTTTTTTCGTAGCAATTTACCCCTAAAAAACTCTTTAAACTTATTTAAGTGGCACTGTGGCAAAGTTTGAAGAAGGCCTGCAATTTCCATCACAGCTCTATTCAGATGGTAATAGCTTTTCAAACCAGGTGAATGATTGAACGATAAATATCACCTACGAGGACTATGTTTAGAATTGTGTTAAAATGTTGGAAACTATTGAACTAGTGTGTTAAGCTATGCATAAAAAGATGATGTTGTAATAAACATTATGATTCATTTAGTTTAATTTAGATTTTAGGATCTAAAGATTTTAAGGTTACATTGTGTAAAAAGGCAGGAGGACATCTTGTAAAATCAGTCGCGTGATTACCTATCTCTTTTTGGGAAACAGATATATAATCACGCAGCCTCAGTTTAGCATTCGAAAATAATAATAATGTACCTAATTAAGAGATATTTTAAATTATCTCTTAATTAGGTTCATTATTGTTGTTTCATGTGGGCCTGGAATCTTTTTAAAATAAATCTATATCTCTATAAAAATGAACCCCCATATTTCCATTGGCCACTAGATAACTATAATAGAGAATGACTTTGTCGATTTCATTCATTCATTCTGTTTTTTTTAGTTTTCTAATATTCTGTGGAAGTTAATTACCGAAAAAAAATAAGCAAATTAGGAACAAAAATAACGGGTGATACAAGGTTTGCCGGTACAGCTAATACTTAACAAAAAAATTATGCCAAACGTTCTTGTATACCCAAAAATATAGAATGTTCAGGTACTAACGAGCATTTACAAAGGTTCTTTTAAAATGAAATAACAAGAAAACATCCCAGTTATTTCCAGCGGTTGACAATAACGGTTTAGTGGGCCAAGTACCGTTTTTTCCCCACCCTTTACGAGCATCGGTATTATTGAATTTCGCAAAAGCCGATATTACCGATATCATGTAATCGCAAAAGGGCTGAATTGTGATTTTGAGGGCACTTGCTGCAAATCCTTTAGGGACTTTTATTTCTTTGTTTATTTTAGCGTTTTGGGCCTCCCCGTTACATGCTGTTAAGCCATGTTATAGCTTTCGGTCTAAAGATATTCGGCTGTAAAGACGTTCTGTTTTCCTCATTAAAATTGTATTGGGAACGTTTGCTTTTGTTAGTAGCTTATTGGAAATTCTATTGGAAACAAAAAATGTGATATGTAATGTTTTGAAATACACTAAGTAGTATTCATGAATATTTCTGTCCTGATTTTTATTGTACTAAGTTAGAATGACGAAAGCGTTTAATACTCTACACTATTTATTATAACTATTAACTATACTTACAATATTTCTTTTAATTTTATAAAGTTTAATGCATCGTTTATAAAAGACATATATATATATATATATATATATATATATATATATATATATATATATATATATATATATATATATATATATATATCTAAAAGAATAATTCAGGACTGACTGATGGATCAACGCCAAGCCTAAAATGCTGGTTGCATAGACGTGAAATTTGGTGGACGTTATTCCTTATATGATGCAGGCATCCAATAAAAAAGTATTTTTGGAGCTATACCCCGAAGAGAATGAAAATGGGTGGCAAAGTTATGTGGCAAAACGTTTTTGCTTGGCCTGATCAATTTCAACTTCGAAATGGGGACAGTGTCAAGAACAGTTAAGTCATGCGATAATAAACAAAAGAATACATATATTCTTAGGATAGGTAGGAAAAACCTAAGTACACAATTTTTGCTAGAATCGTAGAATTTGCGTGCCTGTACGCTCTATAAGCCTCATAATTTTAAAATTTGGTTTAGTTTATATTTTCTGACTAGCTGTGCCCGCGACTTGTAGTGATTTATTTGAGACAAGTGATCCGCTGTGACACTTCAATAGGGACAATTAATATTCATTTGTAGGTCAAGTTCAGATCTTAACATCGATTATTTCGGCCCTTTTGATCTCTTCGTCCGCGTGAAGTTGCACTGCTACTTTTACTCTCCTTATAAATGTTAGCGTGATGATAAAAAGTTACCTAAGTCCTTACATTCTCAGTTGTTTGACAGTGTAGACCCGTCAAAAACCGTCCAGCCGTTCTGGAGTTTACCCCGAACAAACAGCTGTCTAAATAATTAAAAAAATGTGTGTTTGTATAATTGCCATATTTATTTTTATATGCACTTAGTAAAACCTGTCATTTGTCATTACAATCAGACAACATTTAATTTTATTTATTTGTATAGACTAGATCAGTGTTGTAGAGAAACTGGATTGCCTCATTCACGTTATGGTAAAGTTAAAGCGTCACCAAACTACAGAATGGTTGTATAAACATTGTTGAGAGCAACATGGACAGAAGAAATTACGTTCTCCATCGGTAGCTATAGATATATAGAACTAGATAATACGCAATTTCTTAGGTGGAATGGGTAAAAAACACTGGATTTAGATATACCGCAGCAGAAACTAGAAAATAATAAGCTTTAAATATTATCTTTGTCAGTGTAAATAAATGGTCTACGAGTATTCTACTTCAAAGCTTTTACAGGTACAATTCAGATTTAAAAAAACAACTATCGTAGAATAAATAACGGACTTGAATGCTGCACAGGTACATAAAAAGTACCGGTTTTTAGTGTATCCCCCAAGTTACGGGCCCGGTCGTGGTCAGTTGACTTTTATATGCATGAATACGTATATTTTTGCACAATATTAATCACTAGCAACTGTTTCTGCCAAAGCTTATTATTTTTGCATGTTTGTTTTAAAGGCAATTGATGGTAGTACAATAAACCACACAATCTAAATTCTGACCATTGTTTGTGTTTAAATTTGACAACTCAAAATATTGAGTATACAAATTAGATAAGAGCTATTGATTGGTTGGAATTTGTGTAAAACTTTCTTACCTAAAATTTCCTCAAAAGTTGACAACACCCGCAGCACATAAATCGATTATATATGTTGCGAATAAGAGCTTAAAAATGTGATTTTGGTTCAAATTTTGCACTAGCTTTCAAAATGAACTTCTTACCTACCACCTAAAATTAAAAGTATTTTAAATGTACCAATAAGTAGTACAAAGTTATAGATAGAAAATTATTTATTGTACACCACACAACAAAATAACATTGCACTTAATGATCGCAAGTTACATGAACTAAGCGCATGCACAATGGGCGGCCTTATCGCTGAGAGCGATCTCCCACTATCCCAGTATTAGACTGAATAAAACAAAACAGAAATATTCAAATTTTAGCGAGACTAACGAACAATTATTGATTTTTTAAACAGGGTGATAATATACTTATGACCTCCCGCTCTTGGCTTCTTTACATTACACCAAATAATTTTGTAATATAATTAAAAAAAAAAACAAATTAACCCTTCACCTTCACCACCTACTTTTGTCACACAGCCATTTACCACACTTCTGTGAGACTCCGGAGTAAGCTCGATGTATTTTTGACAGTTAGGTAGTAAAAGAGATTTTACTCTGTAGGCGGTTACGGTCAAACTCCAAAATCAAGCGGTAGGTGATTAAAGGTTATCTAAATATTTTCCAAAACTGATATTACAGAAATATTAGATTTCATTGACCCCACAGGTATCAAAACACTTACTGATTGTTTTAGGTACAATTACAAAAATGTGTAAACGCAGCTCACACCAGGATTTTTTTTACTTTTGTAACAGGTATAATTCGAATAATAATATTTACACGTACATAATTAATCTTTATTATAAAACCATTTAAATATATGGATGATAGATGGTTGGATAGTTTTTGAATTTGTGTAATAAAATCTTTTCCTTTATAATACTACGAGTATCATCAGTTTAGATAATATTTGAGGTTAGTACCTACATATTATCTCGATGGGTAGGCCAGAAACAAAACACATACCTACCCTTCCTAACATAGCCGAATAAAACACCAACGTTATTCACACCAAGTTTCAAAAACATTCAGTCAGGTACTCTGAGATTCAACTCTTGTTCCTATCGTGGAGTAATCGTGTTCCTGAAATTGAGTCTGCGAGTTTCAGCGTGACGAGTTATCGGATTTGTTCGGCACGCGTTCGGAATCTGTTCGGAGTACCGCCTACTTGAAAATTGCATCTTCGGTCTTTATAGATGCTGTCTGTGCTAATAGTAAGATTGAAATATACATAGATTGTTTTATGAATAAAATTAATAAGTTTAATAGGTTTAGTTCGCCTTTTGTGATTGTAATTTATATTCTGCAACTGCTACAATATGTGGCGTTCATGATGATAGTCCATTGTAGCCGATCTCTATGACACTAACAATAGTACGCAATTTATAGTCTTCCATAGTAATATTATTGAGGGTCTGAGAGCTGGTTTTGATTCTGACTCATAGTCAGAAAGTTAACGTAATATTTATTAAATTAGATCAGAAGGTAGGTTGAGACCGGAAAAACAACTAAAAATATTGGCAGCTGGCTGGTTGTAAAGATTTGAATACAAACCATACAAAATCAATTATGATAAAAAATAGTTATTTACCCTACAATCAAATTTACCATTCCATTGAATGCAACATCTTGCATTACCATAATTATTCTATATTAAAACAGTAATGTAATATTAAAACTCCGAAGACGTCGTTCCCTGTTTAAAATAACAGATGGCAGCACATGTATTATTCATCGGTCGGTTTTAGTTCGCACCCCGATAACTTTGAAAGGCGTTGGATAAAGTTGATGGCGATGTGACATTTACATTTTAATTGGACGCGTTTGAGATGAGATATTGAAAAAGCCACAATTATCGGGTTATTTAAATGGGAATAGTAATACTTTAAATACTTTATGTTATGGTAAATACGTTATTTAAAATGGAATCGTCATTTTCATTTATTGTGTACATATAAAAGAATTAGAATTTCTAGTCCTATTAGTGTCTTTTTATGAAATGTCTAAACGATACACAAAGTAGAAGTTTATAAGAAGTACAATTTTCTATGATAACACCATTTTACTCTTGTGACTGAACACATTTTTCATAACATTTTGAAACGTATAAACCTGATAGTGTGTGCTCGTGTTCGTGCCCATTGAATGTCGCTTTGAACGGAAGCGTGGTGTGAATGCAGCATTATATTCTAACTTATAACTGTAGGATCTTCAGCTCTGTTTTTATAGTCGCGCTCTAAATTATAAGGGCCAAATAAAATAGGGATTTATAATGGACTAGTTTGAAATGTCAAAACGCTAACTTAAAATGGTGATCTCATACAAATAGCGCTCTATGACGTCACTATTTTCTTCTCATCAAATTACTTTTTTTTATGACATGATCAATGATAAAAAATGCAATTTAACACAAAATTTAATCGGGACTTAAGTGTTGGAAGTTTAAATGTCAGGTTTATTTACTAATTAGTATTTTGGATTTTTTTGTTTACCTAGGAAACAAACCTATTCCACATTATTCATATATCTAATAGCCAACAGAGTTGCTAGTTGACTGGCCTATAGGCCTAGTGGTTAGTGACCGTGACTGCTAAGCCGGAGGTGGTTGGTTCGATCCCCACCCAGATTAAAACTTTGTGTGATGAGCACAATGGTTTATTCTGTGTCTGGGTGAAACATCTATAATATGTATGTATTTAGAAATATATAAGTATGTTAATCGGTTGTCCGGTTTCCATAGTACAAGCTCTGCTTAGATTAGGATCAGATAGTTTTGTGTGAGTTGTCCCAAGATATTATTATTATTATTAATTTGGCTCTCGGAAAAATGTGGGGAGAAATCCTAAATTCGAACAATGGTAATTTTACTTTTAAATTACTAAATTTTTCAAAACAATCATAAGTGGCAAGTGCCATAAACTTAACAACTTTTTTTCGCAAAACTTTCTGAGTGTAGGCAGGTATATATATGACTAGCCTGTTGGTCCAGCGGCTAGTAACACTAACTGCTAAGCCAGAAGTCGTGGGTTCGACCTCCACCCAAGATAATAGTTTGTGTGATGAGCACGATGGCTGTTATTGCGCGGGCGCGTGCCCGCAAACTCAGCGCTCAGAACTTTCTGGACACCACACCCGCCAGAGTCTTGGGTCACATTTCTAACAGTCCTGATCTGGCACTGTGTGACTTCTTTTTATTCCCTAAAATAAAAAAAATACTGAAAGAGATATAGTTTTCATCGCCGGAAGACGCGCTAGCAGTTCAAGAGGGCCGTGTAGAGGTGTCTGAGGCAGACTGAAAAAAATGATTCGAAAATTGACTCAGACGCATGAAACTTTGTATAGAGATTGGTAGAGATTCATTAAAATATTTTATCCTAGAAGTCAGTTTATAGTTTCTCAAAACTTTCTGATTGTCCCACGTACAGTAGGTATAATACATACATATTCTCTATCTGCATTCAACGCTGTAAATGTCATGTAGGCATTGGGCATTACGTGTGTGCTTAGGCAGGCACAGAGAGACAGACAGACTGTTACGTGTGATGCATACAAAGTTGTGTCACTGAAGTAGTGTCTATATTATAGTTACGTGTATTTATATTAAGTACGTAAAGTGGCGATAAAATTATTACATTATTTGATACACGAATTCTCTTGATTACTTTTTCTGATCTTGATTACTGTTATAATTTCACATTTTCGGATCTTCGGATCGGTACACCGATGTACTTGTAATGCATATTATGCCATCCGAACGCATTTTTGTCGTTAAGAACGTACAATTATGCAAAGTTGCCGCTTATGCATATTAAAAAAAAATATATCTTCATTTTTATAGAACTATACTAGGTGTAAATTAAAACTTGTCCAACCCGAAAGGCGTGTGTAGGTATTCTGATAACAATGCTAAAAAATATAAAAAAAATATATCCTTTATTTTTTTTTTGAATATCAAAATTCACGATTTAAGTACCGGAAATGTGTAAATTTACAAGTTTTTTATCAACATTATTTGCACAAAGCCTCTTTACAATAAAAACAATCTTTTCCGCCTCCACATATTTTGCCTTATTATGATACTTACAACATTTTTTTTTCTTCTTCATTAAATTTAAAATAAATGACAAAAATCGAATGGTAACATGATACCTAACAACACATTAACGGTCGAGAGGGATTAAATAAACATACTGTATTGACTCATGCAGCCACTGATTATTTAATGTGATAAACTCTGCATCACTACTACGTAGGCTTAAGCCATAGGCCGCCTTGATCCGTACCAGAACAGAGTCAGTTATTTTTCCGTAAAATAGTAATATTAACGCATCACTGTGTTTCGGTTGAAGGGCACTCTCGTAAGTGTAATTACTGGGCAAATGAGATTTTCGAGATCTTAATTGAGGAGTGCGGTGCGGTGACATTCAGCTCTTTGGACAAGGACTTGGGTAGCACTGATACTTTTATAGGCGACGCGTAACGCTTTGTATTTGTAAGACATGGGTTATGCAATTGTGAGGTCGCGGATTCGAATCCCGCCGACATTATACTAGCGACGTGAACCCACTCCTAAAACAAGCCATTGTGCTTAGCTGGAGGGGTTAACAGGATTGCTAATAATGTGGGACTACAATCCTACATTGCTAGTTATATATCAATAAAAAAAACGGTTTATTAATATTTAGTTGTAGGTACGGTTACTATAAAGTTATCCATAAAACCTTTTGACTTGATTACGTCTTATAAATCGATGACCGGGTGCACGCACGAAAAAGTGTTACGATCCGTCACGTTCCGCCTGGTAGGTTAAAGTATTGCTGGCTGTAGGGCGCATGCGCCCGGGTCCACTAAAGCTGTCATAGGCAGGGTTTTTTATTACAATGTCATCAATGTTTTGGCAATTATAGCGACATGCGATAAAATTGGAAAAAATATTTAAAAAGCATGCATGGTTGTTTATTATAATGTCATCAATGTTTTCTTATGACGTTATCACCTAAATATACCGTCTGTAAACCGACTTTACAGACAACCTTTATTTTTTCATCACGTATACATAAACGGTCAAACGTGAGTCGCACTTGCGCTAACTATTCCTAACAAGTCACAAAATAATATATAGGTAATAATATGGTGGCCATATTCTTGGTTCTTGAGAGCAACGCGCATTTAATAGGTTTTTTTTTATAAATTACTATTATAATTGCTTTGTGTTTAACAGTTTACAATTAATGTTTTCTTTATAGGTTGGAGCTCATCAACCTCCTTGAAATGGAAGCTCTCAGCTCGTATGGGATCTCACCGGCCCTGATAATGCTTGGCGAGGGCTACTCTCGTAAGTAAAGTATAAATTACCTTATATGTTGTTATTTCTTATTTTTTAAGTGAAAGAGAAACTAGCAATGTGGGTGTTTACTAGGCATGTCTTTTTTTATAATATTTTATCAAACCTGGTCGTAAATATTGATGAAACCTACGATGAAACGAGCACACCCAGAAGATGCCTATGCTACGCGGTGCTACGCTTTACCTACGCCCTGTACGGTAAGCGTAACTCGTAGCTTCACGTAGCATGCATGATGTAGCGTGAATATAATTCACATTAATATGCATATTAATGTGAATTATTTTCAATGCAACCAAAACCATAACGATTAATGCGTTATATTTACTATTCTCTATATCTGTGTCTATACATAGAAGATAATTTCAAAAAACCTAATTAATGGTATTAGAATTCAAAACTTTGCTATCTTATTTTTATGTCTGTTTGTTTGTTGGTTCTGGTTGACTCAAAACTCTGTGAATAAATTTCGGTTACTTTATTGCAATTTCAAGGATTTTTAAAAAATTTAAACGTAGCTACAAGTTTTATCAAAGTTGGTTAAGAATAACGGTCAAGAGCTCGGTTTACGATTTAGTGGTCGCGATACACATGAAAGAGCTCAAGTCGAATGGTGGCAATAGCTAGTATCACATAAATGTAAATCAATTTCACAGTAGTAGACAAAACTGTTCAAGTATTCCCTTGATACCACGACGATCTCCTATATATTTAAGAAACACTAGCAAGACTGTTAATACTAGCGAATACCTACATTTACATTAGGGTCTTGGCCTATCGTTGCTAAGTCCCGCTCGAGACAGCGCGGGCAGGATGAGCCCGCGTGTAGTCGTGATATATATATATATTTCGCCACAAAAGGGTTAGCGTTAGTTTAATTCACGATTATTTCTACTGCTGCTGCTAAGGATTGTTTATACGACATAGTAAGATGGGGTCAAATATCTACAACAATATTTAATAAATATTACATCTTATACACAGACTGCCTCTGTGGCGCGGTGGGAGTGTATCCGACTGCTACGCAAGAGGTCGTGGGTTCGATCCCCGCCCAGGATAAAACTTTGTGTGATGAGCACGATGGTTTATTCTGTGTCTGGGTGTTATTTATCTATAATATGTATGTATTTAGAAATATATAAGTATGTTTATCAGTTGTCTGGTTTCCATAATACAAGCTCTGCTTAG
The DNA here is from genome assembly GCA_945859575.2 of Herminia tarsipennalis. NCBI lineage: Eukaryota > Metazoa > Arthropoda > Insecta > Lepidoptera > Erebidae > Herminia > Herminia tarsipennalis. The sequence continues at coordinate 20,104,757 of OX243834.2, read as the reverse complement.
TTTGGGATCAGATAGCGTTGTGTGAGTTGTCCCGAGATATTATTATTATTATATTATTATTATTATATGGTGTCAGGTTCGATAGCACTAGGCGAAGATACAGCGTTTTATTTTTTTTAAACTTCATCAGTGAACAAAATTGAACATTTTGTAATGGAAAACTCTATTGCACAGAACTCTTTAATTGACATATTTTGAAATTGATATAATTATACTTCTTTTTTAAATTAATTTGTGGGGTTGGTATTTAGATTCTGGTAAAATTAGGTACATATATTCAGAGTCACATTATAGCTATGTATCTTGTAAATTTAGGGTTCAGTGACTCAGGGGTGGTCGAATAGATCAAGGTATTAGTGAGGTTAAGTGAAGTTACCACTGCCACCACTGGCCGAACCATAGATAGTGTCAGCTACATAGATGGCAGTACCTATGGTTGAGTAGTTTTAGGCCAGAAGCTGCAGCTTAATAAAAGTAATATTTAAAAACATAAAACCTTCAAACACACCAAGGTGTTTAATTTATTTTTATTCAGTATTAACATGACTGGCCTGTTAGTTCAGTGGATTATGACTTTGATACCCAGGATAAAACTTTGTGTTATCAGTATGATGGTTTATTCTGTGTTTGGGTGTCATTTATCTATACTGCTGAAGAGTTTGTTTGTTTAAACGCGGTAATCTCAGGAACTACTGATTCGAATTGAAAAATTCTTCCACTGTTAAATAGCCTATTTATCGAGGAAGGCTATAGGCTGTATAACATCACGCCACGACCAATTGGAGCGGAGCAGCAATGAAAAATGATACAAAAACAGGAGAAAATTACGGCGACGAAGTTGCGCGGGACAGCTAGTGTATATTGTGTATGTGTTTAGAAATATATTAGTATGTTTATTAGTTGTCTGATTTCCATAGTTTGGGTTGCTCTCTGCTTAGTTTAGGACCAGATGGTGTTGTGCGAGTTGTCCCAAAATATTATTATTATAATATTATTGACAATTTTGTCTTTATCTGATTTACATGACTTTCCGGTAAGAGATCTTTGTGTACGTCCCTAAGTATCTATGTTCTGCGTCTAATATCTCTTAAATTTTTATTAAATTTTAAGTAAAGTTTACATTGTGACCTGTTTATACAAGAATACAGTTATGGTAACGAAATTTTCCTTTGAACCAAATCAGAGCAACATCCATAATACAGGTTTGAATGCCGGCGGCGTTAAGCCCAATTCACACTATCGATTGAGCGCTTGACACTTGCGTAGCCTCGCTAAATATGCAGACTGGCTTGTATGGAATTGTCTCTCCGTGAATGTTTGATGCTGAACCATAATTGGTATTTGGGGGATTCGTATGAGGTTTGAGGCAAAAATATCAAGTAACACGTTATCACTGTTAGTGTAAGAAATTGTAAAAGTAATTGAAAATATCTTTAGAGACAATACTTGAAGTTGCGTGTTCATTGGAAAATGAATTTATTTACTACATTTTAATATTACCCTACTGCGATAGAAGGAGAGTACGTAATGTTTTTTGAGTGTGTGTATGTTTGTATGTCTCATTTTCTTTAGCACGCTCTTCAGCTTAAATAGCTTTATGAATTTCAAAATATAATGATGAGTGATATCAAAATTGTATAGGTATGATTTATAATATGTCGATTTTATGCGTTTACTGATAGTCATGCAAATGGTATCTAAATAGTAACCAACAATCAGTACAGTATAGGTACTACCGATAATAATCTCCATAATCAATACAAACACTATGCTACCTACCTACCTATTTTAAACCTTCTTGAATACTGACAAAAATTCCCTTGTCTCCCCCCTTAAAACTAAACAACATGTAACGCTATAAGAGCCGCCCACTTGGACTCTTCACAGCTGCTCCGAGACGTCGTGCTCTTCCCGACGCGCTAAAAAGAGCATAAACCGGTATAGCCGATTGTGAGTGCTTGGCTTAAAGTACAAGACGTAGAGGCTTTCGTAATTTCTGATTCTTCTGTGCACAGTTCAACGGATTTTGCCTGCAAGAAAAACAAAATGAACAAAATCTGTACTAATATTCTAAAGCAGAAGAGTTTGTTTACTAATATTATAAAGCTCAAGACATTGTTTCTTTGTTTGAATGCGATAATCTTAGGAGCTACTATTACAAATTAAAAAAATCTTAAATTGTTGAACAACCTATTTATTGAGAAAGGCTATTGGTTATTTAATATCAGGATACGACTAATAAAAGCGGAGCAGCAGTGAAAAATGTTGCGAAAACGGGGAAAATTTACGCAGACAAATTTGCACGGGGCAGCTAGTTTGTCATATATTTAAACATACTTAAACACATTAAACAAAGTTATATCAAAACATTGATTAATATAATTTGATTTTCGTTAAAACACGGTTTTATAAAAACAAACCATAAAATGTACTTAGGCTGAACTATTGGTAAGCCTATATTGAACTTCAATTTACGTAGTAATAATTCAGCCATTATCCCAAAAACCAGTACACAACTTTCGTTACATTAATACAGTTTTATATGATTATTAATCCCAACTTTTTATTTAATAATATTATTTGAATAAGAGGAGAGCTTAGCAATTTAAATATAATGCCACTTAAGAAAAAGTTACGACTTATTTTAATAAGTTCAAAAGGTAATGATAGTAAATGTAAATAGCTGGTTAATTAGATATAATATGAAAAATGTATAGTTTTAAGAAATAAGCTACTCGTATGTTGAAACAAGCGCTAATCCTGCCGACAAACTACTAAGCAGTTTGTCAGATTTACAAAAATGTAAAATGTATATGTTTCAAACAAATGATTTAACAATTATTTTATTTTTTTATAATGTAATTGTAAAATTTATCTTTAAAATATATTATTACAGTTTTAAGAAATTACTCACAAAAATATTTTGCTCTTGTGTTTAACCATCGCTTACTACCTTACGCCCGTGTCGTTCGAGGACAGTGCTAAGTGCTCTCCAGACAACCAGAGTATTGCACATAGTTCAACAGATTTACGAGCCGCTCATATAGCTCCAACTTAATTTTCACGTAACGTTATCACATGTTAAGTACCGGGATTGATTCGGTTACAGTTTATAGAATGTAATCGATATGTTTGATGATATTTTTTAATAACAACTAGCAATGTGGGATTTTGCGTCCTAGATTACTAGCGATCCTGTTAACCTCTCCAGCAAGGCAATGGCTTGTGTTAAGAGTGGGTTTACGTTGATAGTATAATGGGTAGGATTCGAACCCCGACCTCATGATTGCGTGTCCGATGCCTTCGCTATTAGGCTATCGCCGCTTTCAAATAGTTGTGTTGACTCGACGAGGATTGTTTATTTTTTAATATTAAAATTTGAAGCGGTCTCGCAATCATGCGGTCGCGGCTTTGAATCCTACCCATTATACTACTGACGTGAACCCACTCCTAACACAAGCCTTTGAGCTTAGCTGGAGGGATTACGAAGATTGCTAGTAATGTGGGACTCAATCCCACATTGCTAGTTATCTAGAAAAAAAAATCTGGTAAAAAATGTTGTTAAAAAAAATATTGACAATTGTTAGGTTTAGTAAATATCATGTTTTTGATGGTAATGTTCTGTATTAATGGTAATGTTCCATTTGTATCAATTTAACTATCAGTTTGTTTGCTTTAGCCAGTATTTGATGACTCATGCATGCATGAAAAACATTAAACATTGATTCGTATCACACAATCATAGTGTACTATTAACAATTGATTCGACGAAACAATTCACTGAAATCGACACTCAAGTTTCGCTATTACGTTCAGTAATTTAACATGTGAAATTTGCATAGTAGATGATATCAAATGTTTGATTATAAGTCGATTGAACAGCACGGCGGCAGGAAGCCTCATCATCGGTCCGATAACGATGGAATATACGATGTTGTTTTACATCCTGCTATGCTGGTGAATACCTATTCAATAATTCAATTTTGGTAGTAGTTGAGTAACGGCAAGTATTATGAATGACCTATATGTACAGTAAATGTATTATCAATCTATCACAAACAATCATCAAGACTGGTTAGGTTTTTTTTTCAGTGCAACATATTTATGTTTCCTTTTATTTATATTTCTGCCAGCCGTTACTGTATTTAATGGTATTTTTAATTACTTATGATACAATGATGAACTTACATAAAATATGATGTCCAAGTTAAGGCTAAACACTTTGCAATTTCTCATACTTATTTTATGTCGTTTTTATTTTTGAAGTTCTAACATTTCTTGTTGGATGCAATATGTACCCCTACGTTTTCTCCGAGCAATAGACGTGGCCTATTAGAACTTGCATGCAACGCGGCATGCAAGCCGACTGTTACCCAACTTATCAAAGATCGAAGAGCTTCATACCTCGTACCAATGCGCACGGGTAAATTACCCTTTGATGGGCACAATTATTCCTTGAGAACACATTACCACAGTGATAAGATTAAATAGCTCGGAATTAGACTTGTTTGTTTTAATATTGTCAGTAGGTTACGTTGTTTTGGTATACCTACTTCATTTTGCGTGGAAGAAGAAATCATTCTATACCGCGACTTCTGGACGCAAAATTTCAGCACAAACTAAGCATTTTTGAAAAGCCTCGTGTTTAAATGACAATAAACTGTAACTCACCGCTAACTGTAACATAATTTCCCAAAAAACATAAATTTAAAAGAATGCAAAGTAAGTTAAGGTTTTACTAATAAAACAAATCAAATCTAACAGAAAACTAAGTTGCTTTCAACTATTTGTAATGTTATTTTAAACTTAATCGAGAGAATAGATTAAAACAAAACAATCATATTGAATGATTTATTTTGTGATATAGTTTTAACTATGAAAGTTTTATCGAAAATTTTAATTAAATTTTTGGAAAACTTCTGCACATAGCTAACAAGATTTGTAGCTGCGTAACATTTGCTACTTAAGTTTAGCAAATTTTAAGTTAACTGTAGGTAGAGATAGATACTTATTCATGCCGATGTAGGTACTTGTATCTTTTACTATCACGAAAAGTGCATTACGCTTACATCTACAAACGCGGGGCCATTCCACTCCCACTTCAGGCCACGGCCTAGACGCTGTAAAAAGTAAATAAACGACGCGGAATTTATACGTCAGTCGTAAAAACGGGCCGGTCTCCCGCGTGCGTTAGCAAGGGCAGTTCAGGGTATACATATCAAAATCCAGAAGTTATATACTTTTATAAAAGACATAATAATAATGAAACAGAAAAGTTTCGCTGACAGTCTCGTACTTAAAAAAATACACGATGTATTATCGCCAATATACTTACACAGATAAAACGTTATGGGATACAATCACGTTTAAGCAAAAGATTGTTCTGTTCGTATTTGCCAGGATGTCCTAAATGAGGTTTAACCTCGCTGCTAGGCAGACATGATTACCAATATTAATGATACAACTATAACGGCTTGTACAATTCCTTAAAAAATAAAATAATTCAGCAGGATTTTGATTTGCATTCTTGCTGGGGTGCTTCAATAAGTACTGTCATACGCACTTAGCAAATCTATGATGGCCTTATATAATTTATATGTTGGGGCTTTTTATGGGACGGTACTGGTGAATTGTTCTTTTTATTCTAACTTTGACGGCGATGGTTTGTGGTCACTGTTTATTATGCCAGAGAGCCTTAATTCTGTAATTTTATTTTTGGCTGGCATTTTTTATTCCATAAACATAACTCCTGTATTGAGGATAATTTGAAGCTTGTCTTTCTTTTATTCAAACAGAAATAAAAACCGCGTAAGTGCATATCGGGCCACACACAATGTAGGGTTCCGTTGACTGCTCCCTCATTCGAATAATGCGGCTTGAGAAGTGGGTTTTCTGTTGTTTTTGTTTCATTCTTACAACGTTATACCTACTTAATAATAATTTTCAATGGAATGTGTACGAAACTGTTGTTCCTTCTCATTTGATCAGCTGTTATTCGTAAACTTGTAAAGCCTACTTAGCTGTGATAGTTTTCCTTTTAATTTCACTATATATACTAGGACCGTGATTTTTTTCACATACCCAACATCAACCATTTAGCTGTGCAGGGGGGGGGTGCATTTGCGTGTAACAAAAAAATAACTTTAAAGCATAATATTTTACAAACGAATCTCTAAATCTAAAAATGGTCTTCACAATTCATAAACGTTTTTAAAAGACAAAAGTCCTATCTAATGATACCCCATACAAGAGTAGGTAGGTGACAAAAAAATATCACATCCTGCTGCGGACGGACGGACGGACATGGCGAAACTATATGGGCAGAAATATATATTAACTTTTAAATATATATATGTATAATTTTGGCTACGGAACTCTAAAATGACACAACAAATATACAAACACCCTGTTTGATCTATTAATGTGTTATTGTGTTGTGTTATTCACTATTTTAGAACTCTATTATAGGTTGGTCACTTTATTGGAGAGGTCTGTCCTGTTAAAAATTGTCTAAAACCGAGATTTGAATTAAAATGCTTTAAGGGCAAAGATCTTATGACTAAATTCTCACATATATTGTAGCCCAAATCCTTAATTCGAACTAATTTTCGTTCCGTAGATCTGCTCTTCTAAATAAAAGGCGGCGAATTTTAACCAAAAAATATAGGATATGTCCGCTCTGCGCACTGCCTGCGACGTTTTATTGTTTTCCAGTTCAAAGTTAAGAGATTAGCAGGGAAGCCCAAAACTGGATGTGTAAAAGTACACCCCGCTAGAGTCTAGCGTTCCGTAGATTCATATATATTTTCACAATAATACTTTTAGCAAAAATTAAGCTGACTCAAAATACACACAAGTAAAAAAAAATTTTTTACCGTTTCAATGTTGAATTTTGATTGAGCTCTCTATATAAAATTTCGAAGTAGACCTAAATTTATATTTAAATCTTTCGACGTGTAGGTATGTGAACGCTGAAAAACCAAGAAAGACTATAAAACCTTTATATTTTTAATAATGCTTAACGTTACATCGAAAACTGTTTTTTTTATCCAATTTACGCTTTGCAGAAGTAAATTTACATCCAGAAGAAATACATTGTAAACTATAGGGTAACCTATAGCCGTAAACATAGTAAAATAATTCGTGTAATAATCACTTTTAATTTAAAGTAAGAAATGTAAGAAATCATGATTTCACTACGGATCCCTGTAACCGAAAACGGTTTACACTTTGCTCAGTATTTCCCGATGTTATTTCCATTTGAGGAGATGCGTTCATTCGTTGGTTGCGCCTACCACTGCGCTCGCTCGAAGTACTATTGCATTCGAAATTTTATCGCTTTTATTTCGCTTCACGGTTTAATTATTACATTTTTTGCGTATATTGTTTTAGGTTTTTTGACTCCTCCGCACAGTCGGGTAATAGATGTGTTACCCGACTGTGGAGCGGAGGAGGGTGATGTGTTTGACGCGTTTGTATATATGTATCCTTTGAATGTTCTACTTTTTTCTTTGAACACCTCAACGACTCCACCGATTTTCATAAATGCGAGACGCGAGTATTACTGGCCTAAAAAATCAAAAAGCGAGAGAAATTCAACAGAATTCTTTTTTTTTTTAACCCGTTTTAGCTATCACGTCTTTTAAGGTAACACACCCTAAACGCGCCCAATAATACGCTTCTTGTGTATTCACTTAATTTAAATTTCAACTTTATTTAATTTTTAGTATTTATATATTATATATAAATTAAAATAATTCACACTTTGTGAATACGAGGATGTATTCACAAAGTGTGAATTATTTAATTTTTTTTGCTGGTATTGTTGAACACAGTTTGTGTTGAATTTAAGTTCTTACCTTCTGCTACTAAGTGCCTAGGTTGGTTTGTTTTCTATTCGTATGGGCGTTGTATGCTGCTTTGCGAAATATCATGTCCATACTGACAAGTAATGATAACATCAGATCGTCTGATGTTATCATTATTTGCCAGTGAGGCTTCTGCTTTGCATCTCTGCAAACCTAGGTTAACTTGCAGAATGTGATGATTTTTAGTTTTACATTTTTTGAATCGGTGGTGAGTGAACTGAGTCCATCTCACACTTATATCTGCAATGCAGGTCCAAGAGTGAGCGGTAACCCACAATTAGCATCGTAATAAACCTGCCGGCGACCACAGTCTAGCCACGTCTAGGCTAGACTCATGACTCTGATTAAGACGTGGAAAACAGATTTTGCAGAGAATTTTATATTTCTTTTTTGATGTGACAACGTCCAACAGTTGACAAATCTATGACTGGGTGCACGCGCTAAAAAGTGTTACAGTCACGATCCGTCTGCTGATAGGCTGAAGTATTTGTGGGGTCAAGCTAAAGCTGTCACAGGCATGGTTGCTGAGCAACAGCGAACTGTTTATTACAATGTCATCAATGTTTTCTTATGATGTTATCACGTTAAATTACGTCCGTAAACCGACTTTACAGACAACCATTTTATTTTAAATTGATTACGACTCTACACATCTTCCACGAATTCATCAGATTTAATGATGTCTACAGAATTGCCTATTGACAGCAACTTCATATCAATTAAGCCACTTCAAACTAATGTAATTATGTCTAGATAGTGAAATACCTACGTAATTGATGCTCCTCCATCTCCATTTAAATCTATCATATAACTATATTGTATAATAGCAAAGTAACTCTGTTTATTTAACTTTCATTTAGTTTTGTCGGCAAACATTTTGATCGGTCAATTTTAGCATAGAAGTATTAAGCTTGAAGCTTGAAGCAGTCTATTCATAAATTTTAAAAATAAATATATCACTACATTAGGTACTTATAACGCACTACAGATAGCGAAAAGATAAATGCGATCTTATAAATACTTTCATGAACCTCGTCATCTACTACCTACTGCGAATTACCTTCTGTGGCATTCTCGCTCCTCATATCGTCTCACGCCATATAACACTGGGATTTATGACCAACGCAATAACATTTAATTATCGATAGAACCGATAAGGGGCTTGTTGTTTGTGGATTGATTGTGACTGAGATTCTGCTAGCACGCACTAGGAAATATTATGACTGGTTGGAGTTTGAAATAGAAAGGTAGATGTTAGAGTTAGATTTTATACAGCTCTAACAATACGAAACAAGTTATATCGTAGACATTTTGCCATTTTTTTGCGTTTTTTTCTTCTCTAAGAAAGAAAGTCTACTAGGGACGGAACCCTATGTTTGCGGGTTCGAGTCTTGCCTGAGCGAAGTTTTTGTTCATGCATTTAATAATGTGTAATGCCAGCTTAAGAATAGAACCACCCCATCTCTTTCTGTGGGTGTCGTCAAGGCGACTTAGGGATTTCATACCAGGGAATGGGCAGCAGCATCTTAACACAAATATACATCATATAGAAACCATTACATACACTTACTGTCGAGCTTAGGCTTCAGTTTAAGAGTATATTCTAGTACGAGATTTAATAAAAAAACACATACCAAATACTACAAACTGTACAATGACTAAAATCTCAGCTGAAATAAAAGCAAATTACACCCTCTTTGCACAGGTATTCAGAAAAATGTTTAGAGTTAATTAGGGGTGAGGAATGCATGTGTTGTTACAACAAAACTGAGGGATCGTGTGAAAACGAGACACGCATTATATTTTAGACAACGGAGGAATGTGAGGGGAGATGATACTAAAATACTGTATGAGCGGAAGAAGGATGGAAGATATGTTTGCAGAACATAAGAGCCTTCAAGATATAATGTAGATTTATATAAAACAAAGTACCCGTGTAACATCAATGGTTGGAAGATGATCGACTTCGGTCTAACCTAGATTATGTACCTCGTTCTCGAAAATATATTTAGCAGTACGTAAATTTACATAAATATATCTTATACCTTTAAACGAGCAATTCTCGTGTATTTATAAGTTACGGGCAAAAGTATTTTCGTATTTTGAATGTATTGTTAGTAATCAAACCTCTTTGGTTGTACTAAATGTAACTGGCTGTTTTTAATATTATTTTTGTGTGTATATACCTATATATATATAATCTGAATCTCGGCAACGGCTCCAGCAAATTTTTTATGAACTTTATTACGCAGGGGGTTTCGGGGGCGATAAATCGATCTAGCAGTTTTCATTTTAGGAAAAGTCGTTTAAAAAAATACCGAGTGAAGCTCGGTCATCCAGGTACTTTTGGTATTAAATTCCAAGCGGACAATGTCGTTGGTATCAGCTAGTTTTGTAAAAGTTGTAGAACATTTAAAAAAGACTTTGACTTTTTTAGGGTTCCATAGCAAGAGATGCCAACAGAAGTCTATTACTACTGTCTAACATCATCGCTTATCAATCACAGATGTAAATATCGAACCATAAAGGACAATTTTCACAAAGAAAATCAAAAATAAAAATAAATTAAATTTGAAGGATGACGATAATTTGACGCCGAGAAAACACTTGTATAGTATTTATACAATATACGTATTTTTTCAGCGTGTTCATTACATACTCAGATTTTGTTTTACGAAACAATTAATATTATAATATTTAATAGTGTATACATTCACACTTAATATATCATTTTGACGGTACAGATCAAGGGCGAGTCCGAGTCGCATTTGGCTTATTTTTTTATTTATTTGTTGCATAAATTATAGAGCAAAATGTTCTGACATGGAAAAAAGTTATATCATTTTATTTTTCATTTCAAATATCCAAAACTTATTACACTATTGTAGTAAAATGGCTTAGATATTTCTATAAATATTATTTTTCTTTGTGTTGATTCATCGTAACAATGAATCCACATTCCCTTGAGAAACCGACATAATTTAAAAGTCACACAAAGTACAAAATAAAAATGTATGCAGTGGTTTCATTATAATTTAAACCAGTTTCATACAATTCCAGTTTGAATAATTCTAAATTGGGCATGGGAATAAAAATCAGTGTCAAAAAAATCCATATAGTTGATTATAGTGATAACACTGTTACAGAGTCAAAATACGCATCAAACGTAGTACGTCCTAATATCTATATTAATATTATAAGGCTGAAGAGTTTGTTTGTTTGTTTGAACGCGGTAATCTCAGGAACTCCTGGTTCGAATTGAACATTTTTTTTTTTCTTGGTAGCCCATTTATCGAGGAAGGCTATAGGCTATATAACATTACGCTAAAAACAATAGGAGCGGAGCAGCAGGACGGCTAGTAATGTATAAGCGGCGGTAGCCTAATGGCTAAGGCATCGGTCTCGCAATGTCGGCTCTGTCTGCGTCGCAAGAGGTGTGTTCAATCCACACCCAGGATAAAACTTTGTGTGATCAGCACGATGGTTTATTCTGTGTCTGGGTGTTATTTACCTATAATATGTATGTATTTAGAAATATATAAGTATGTTTATCAGTTGTCTGGCTTCCATAGTACTAGCTCTTCTTAATTTGGGACCAGATAGCGTTGTGTGAGTTGTCCCAAGATATTATTATTGTTATATTACACTTGTGATGGATTCAGGATTTTACTTATGTTACATTGCGTGGTAATGCCACGTTTGCAAAGCAATAGATAAGCCGAAGAAAAGAACAAGGCAATAAAATTTGGCGGTCACTTTTTTCCAAAATACCAATAATAAGAATAATAATACATCCAGTTGCGAGTAGGTACATCCAGTGTTTTCAATCACTAGCACCAATAGATAACACGTTTTATATTAAATATATTTAAGTACAGAATAATGTAAGATCTATAGTAATTAAAACTAGCTACCAAACTAGGCCGAGCCTGTATTTTAGATGCTAATCTTACAACTTAATCCTAGAATTACAGTAGATTCATAATTTTAATAATATGTCATACAAAGACTGGTTACAATGTGAGTTTATTACCATTTACCCTCGAATTGTTAGCAAAAAATGCTAACGAGTGGCATGACTACCAAATGTGTGAACATAAAACCAATGCACTGTAAATACAGATAAATTGCTGCTTCTTATATAAAATACTAGATGACCCGCGGAACTTTGTCTGCGTAAATTTTCCCCGTTTTTGCAACATTTTTCATTGCTGCACCGCGCCTATTGGTCGTAGCGTGTTATGTAGCTTAAAGACTTCCTCGATAAATGGGCTATCTAACAGTGAAATATTTTTTTTCAATTTGGGCCAGTAGTTCCTGAGATTATATCAAACTCTTTAGTTTTTTAATTTAAGTTTGGATTATATACCGAAATTGTAGTGCTTATAATAAAATAAAAAAAACCCGACTGCACAAAAAATATACAACCAAGATCCCCTACAGAATTATATTATTTCAAGCAGTCGGAAGCATTAGGAATTTCGATGGACTTTTTTTATTTAATACTTTTGAGTCGTTGTAGGATGTAACCACTAACTTTTATCACAGCTATTGTCAAGTATTGAAAATTGAAAAAAGAATGGTTGCTAACTACCTTTTTTAGTATAACAGTCATTATTATATTACATCTTTTTGAAATGATGAGCCCTTTCGTTTGATAACCATATTGCAGTATTTGAAACAACTTTTTTTTTCACACCTCTTTATTTTGACATCTCACAGTAGCCATGTTTTTTTCTAATGTCACCATCTGAGAACACTTGGGCAGTCAAAACGAATCTAACGACGTCCTAATTGTATAAATCCGTTCAGTGGTTTGTGAGATATGAAGTAATAAAGAATATTACATACAAACATACATACAAGATAAGCGCGAAAAACATAACCCTTCCTTACAGTCGGGTAAAAAATTGTATAGCAATAAGTGCCAATCAAAAACCTTAACATTGGCAGTTATAGATGTAGCTTGAATGAAATCATACCGTACAATGATAGAGAAAGAAACGGGACATATAAAAGTTGCAGAACAAAAATCGCTCTGCCTGACATTTGCAAACGACTTTTACCTAACTGAGCCATTGTGACGTCATAACAGTGTATGCGCTTTGTGTCCACTAGTTGGAAACAACGGATGGAAAGTAGTCCCTTTAAAAGTGGACTTTATTAGTGTTTGTTTACAGTGTAAGGTAATACGTTAAAGCATAACGTTTTTACCCGACTGTAAAGAAGAGTTATGTTTTTCGCGCGTATCTTGTATGTATGTATGTATGTTTGTTTGTATGTATGTATGTATGTATGTATGTAATATTCTTTATTACCTGATATCTCACAATCCACTGAATGGATTTATACAATTAAGACGTCGTGAGGTTCGTCTTGATTGCCCAAGTGTTCTTAGATATGTGACGTTTGAAAAAAACAAACATGGTGGCTGTAAGATGTCAAAATAGAGAGGTGTGAAAAAAAGTTGTTTTGAATACTGCAATATGGGTATCTAATTAAAGGCCTTATCTTAAGGATTTCGAAAAGGTATAACTTGATTATGACTGTAATACTTAACAAGTTAGTTAGCAACCATTCTTTTTTCAATCTTCAATACTTGACAATAGCTGTGATAAAAGTAGTGTAAAAGTGTAACAACTAGTTACATCGGTTACATATTACAACCACTTAAAAGTATTAAATAAAAAAATAAAGTATAAAATAAAAAAATCCACCTGCACAAAAAAAAACAAGATCCCCTACATTATTATATAATTTCATGCAGTCGGAGGCACTTTACTAAGTTCATCGAGATTTATTAATGCCTTCGACTGCATGAAATTATATACTCGTAGTTATGTAGGGGATCTTGTTTCCATATTTGTTGTGCAGGCGGGTTTTTTTATTTTTATAATCTATTTTTTGATGAAATCTTCGTACTAGTAATGGTCTCCTAACCGATGTCGGTTACAGCGGCCAATTTCATCAGAAAATAGACAACTACGCAGGAGATATTATAAAGCACAAGTGCACTCTCTATTCCCTCACTCTCATAAACCGCTGGCTCTGAAGTCCGACACGTCCGGAGAGAGATTAGGCGCACGACCGATAGTTTAACATGCTCTCCGAGGGGTGTGACATATTTCGAAAACGGTCATCCGTCTATGGATGACAGTGGTAACGCTGTTAACCTTGCAGATATCTCGATTTGCTCGGTTGCCAAAGATTCAGGGACTTGTATAATAAATCCGAAAGTATGTTAGGAAAAAAGATAACTTTTGTTACTTTCTCCATTAGGCAAGTTACTTGTTACATACAAATTGCGAATTGCAAACAACTTGCAACTTGCATGAGGTATTCGAAATTTACTAAAATTTAATTCAATAGCGTTTTGTTGTTGACGTCATACTTGTATGCAAGACTTGCCAGACTCTGGAATCGAACCCGAGACTTCCGTATGCCAAACCGTAGCCGGAATCGAATCACCAATCTGGACTATGTTACTAGACCTCAAATTTCTTTATTCTATCAGTGATTAAGTTCAAAAATCATCTTATATGTAGATGTTATTATACAGTGGATGAATATCTAATGGAATAGCGTTTTAAGTGACAGACGTTTTTCATATAGCACGGTCAATTTAATTTCTCCAACAGTTTTTATCAGGAGATGAGTTGGCAACTAATCTTGGAAACTGTTTGTGCATTATAATAATTATCCTGTTAATCACTTGATCCATGGCAAATACGTAAAGCATTACTGATAATACAAGATACATAATAAACAACAGAATCAATGATACTAACTGCATTATCTTGGTATCCCTTATGTATGAGCTAAAGCTTGACTTAAAATGATATTAACAATTAAATCATCATTTTCAATATCGCGTGTGGTCTTGGTGCGCAACGGTGCACCGCGTAGGTCTCTACGTCGTACTAATCTTCTACGAGTACGGGTTCAGATCCCGCCCGAGCTAATTTTTCCTTCAGACTCTGTCACGTAGTGACAATATTTTTCTAAATTAAGTAAAATGTTTCAAATAAATCAATTAGTTAGTTTCATTTTAATTGAACTCACAGATTGTTAGTCTTTTGTAATCACCGGTATTTAGCTGTGAAGATCACTGACAGCTCTGCTTAATAGAATAAAACAGCATGATAATGTTTAAAAATTAAAAAAAACTAATGACATAATTTGTACAAAAATTAAAAACTAAAAAACTTAGTTTTAATAACGTATTATGGTTTTATCCGAGTAATAAATGTTTGTCAAGAACCACTATTAATTCTTAATCCCATTATCTAAAATTTTCTTTGTGCAAACCAAGAAATTTTATCCTTTGTCTGGCACGAAACTTATTTGGAAAGTTAGTTCTTGTCAAAATTCTGTGTTATCCAACTTTTCTTGAATTGTCAAATTTCTGACAGTCTCTTAAAAGAAATACAACGAAACAGACTGCGTAATACGCTAATAAAGTGAGTTGCGTAATCCTAGATTTTTTTTTAAATACGATTCCCGCATTAGGGTGAAAGCCCTGTGTCGCTGGGGACTTTACAAATATTTAATCCATGGACACAAAGTACACCCAGACTCGAAACAACAATTTGTGGACCACACAATATGGTGTCTCGTGTGGGAATCGAACCCACGACCTCTTGCGTAGCAGTCGGACACACTCCCACCGCGCCACAGAGGCCGCCGAGATAAGAGAGACATGATTGGCAATATTAAGTCAATGTTTGTTTTATTTTAGTCTAAGTTTAGCCGATAGTTTGATCGGGTTGAGCAGTGGTTAGCCGACTAAACAATCGGCAGTTTACGCGCGTGTTAGAGCTCCGTACTGATTAAGCAGTCGGCGGATAGTTAAGTTTGAAGAAAAACGTATATTAATCGGCCATCAAACTTTTTAGTCGGCTGTGTTCTCACTTCCATAGATGTTCATACTGATTAACAGACAGACTAAACTGTCGTCCGATGAAAAGTTTGTAGTCTGCGGGGGGTCTAAACTTAATGAATTGATAATAGATATAATATATAATAATAATATCTTGGGACAACTCACACAACGTCATCTGATCCCAAACTAAGCTGAACTTGTACTATGGCAGCTAAGCAGAGCTTGTACGTGTTATAGATAAATTGCACCCAGACACAGAATAAAATATCGTGCTCATCGCACAAAGTTTAATCCTGGGTGGGGATCGAACCAATGACCTCTTGCGTAGCGGTTGGATACACTTCCATCGAGCCACAGAGGCAGTCAAGGTATTTATGAAGATAGTAAATATAATAATAATCTTTAATATTAAAAGTCACATGTCGATATTTTATGGAACATAATAGTCGTCGTCATTGTTATTACGATAGGCAGTAATATTACGATGCGGTTGTAGAAGATTTATTGCGGTTAGTAAATTAGTTTGGTAACTGTCGTATGATGAATGGGCTGAATTAAGCCTCGGCTCAGGATGTTCAATGACACTGAGCAAAGGAATGTTTTTTATTAAT
This sequence comes from Herminia tarsipennalis, assembly GCA_945859575.2. Classification (NCBI taxonomy): domain Eukaryota; kingdom Metazoa; phylum Arthropoda; class Insecta; order Lepidoptera; family Erebidae; genus Herminia; species Herminia tarsipennalis. The sequence continues at coordinate 20,088,396 of OX243834.2, read as the reverse complement.
AACCTACTGTTTAGTAGACGGATGAGTCATTTGGGAATTTCAGTTGAGTTTGTGACGATAATATAAATTTGCATGCTTACTTCTTTAATACGACGAATCCATTTGGGGAATATTTTTAGAAGAAACTCTGAAATTATTAAGTTAATATCTCTCAGTTTAGCTAATATATTTTTTGACGGTACTTATCTTTCTTTTAAAAAAGTTTTTTTTATAAAAGGGAGCTCCTGCAAGCTATGTTTTTTGATACTTATCAAAAATAAATGAATCCTCAAAACTGTTACAAAATGTTATCAAAGAAGTTGAGTGATATGTCCGCAGATCTTCATATTAAAGCTTTCATGGCATTTTTACGCGCGCTGCGTGATTGGCGGCCATGACAGTTTTTACGTCATCCGAGTACCCCTTGAAGCTCGCACAAAAAGTGGACGTGTGATAAGTATTTATGAGTTTCGAAGGATGACTTTTCATTGGTAAAGTGTTGGTGAAGATGGGGAAATGGCTTCGTGAAATATAATATTAACGATTATTTAATAGGTATACTACAAGCTTTTGGTTGCGCCTTCGCACGCGTACGTACTAATAGAAAATGTAAGGGAATTAGAATTGACAAACACCTTCTTTTTTAGACACATGAGTAGATAACTGACTGTGGAAAAGTTTAGCTTCTAAGTCCAACAGTTTCTGATATATAAATCTACGTTAGTAAATGTTAGAATTAGATGCTCAAATTTCTAAATAATAGTAAAAGAAAGTTTTCTATCATCGCATCGCATAACGTGCCCTTGAAATGGATTCATGCTAGATTTTTTTAAAGATAAAACTAGCAATGTGGGTTTGGGTTCTACATTAGTAGCAACCCTGTTAACTCCTCCAGCTAAACAATGGCTTCTGTTAGGAGTGAATTCATGGCCGTACATAGGTAGAATTCTAATCCGCGACCTCACGATTGCGAGTCATCGGTTTTCGGATTTTCGGTAATGGATACATTGCACAACTATTTGTGCCAAGATAGTTGTTCCAACGTTTAACGTTAACGTATACTTATAAAAGGGAATTTTATCTGAAAAGCTCACTTATTTATCTCGTATCCAAGATCAACGCAAAAATTATGGTTTTATTCCATAAATATTGTATCAACCTATTGAAAAGCAGTACAACGGAACTTTGTATACCTAAATCTACATATAAAGTGAAGCCCGAAAGATAGATTCGTCAACCTTATCTAGATATCAATAAGGTTGCATTTTGTGTGACAAAAGTATAGTTTGAAGTAGAAAGTTGACAATAGCTGTGTGCGCAACGCCAAAATGTTTTGAGCAAATATTCATTGAATGCAAATCCAGCGAGGCCGTTTGGATTAGAAGTGGTATATCGGTGTATACCGTATACAGTAGCAATTTTAAAACGTTCGTAAGCGAATTGTTATTGATTTTATCTGGGGTTTGTTTCGAGTTAGGCTCGTAATTGCCTGGGAGTTGATTAAGGTACATGTGATGTGATTAAATTATATTATATTTGTTGAATGTTAGCTACATAAATTGCAAAACATTTGTAAACATTCGAACCTACTCAGCACAAATGTCTTCTACCGCATAGTCATTTTTTAAAATTCTCTACACATAGGTTAACATAGATTAACACTAATCAAACGCGGGAAAAACCGCGGAACACAGCCAGTTAATTCATATGAATGAAACATTAACAAAATAAATTATTCAAACTTTATCTTTTTTTATTCGGGTACTTCCTCGTGTTCCACCTGAGAGCTCCATCTGGGTGAAGCACGATGAACTATATATTATGTCTTCCTGCTTTAACTATTGTCAAGTTCTGTAAAGCCAGTTGTGTCCCGCGGTGTTACCCGCGGTTAATGGGCCTATGTGTTAATCCAGGGTGTCAGCTAACTCCATACCAACTTTTATTAAAATCGCTCCAGCCGTTTAGACGTGAAGAAGTAACAAACATACATACCCACATACTCACAAACTTTCGCCTTTATAATATTAGTGTCATTTACGTAAAATATGAATGTCGCAAAAATAAATACATCCATTTTATTTTGTTGTTTACTATCGTAAATAAAAACCCTTAAAAAAAAAACTTATTCCTATCGATCCACCTATTCAAATCGTCAACCACAAACCATTAACAATTCCACACACGATCCTGTTTTGGCAACGATAACAAAATACAAAGGCTTAAACAAAGCCGGTTTACTCCAGTTTATAATTATTGTAGGTGTTGTTCATATCTCTCTAGACTCTATATGCAAGCCGCTTAAGGGCCGAGTAATTAACATTTTTATATGGCTCATTTGCATACTGCCTTGATAACTCTATGAATTTAAATTTATTAAAGGTTGCTCTACTTGTTATGTAGAGAGTAATCAAAGGGGTCACGTTGCTTTGTTGTGAAAAACTATTAGTAGAATTTGTTATGTAAGAAAATATTTACAAATAATGTTAGGAAGGCTTTACAATATGTTATGTTTGCTGCTCGTTCAATTCTGTTACATGATATTACTATTTAATAGTAAAGAAGTAAACAGTAAAAAATTATGACTAATTTAGTCACTAAGAAACCAATATTTCTTTATGATTGGTTCAGCGATCGAACCCACAACGTACGTGATACCATTTTATCTGATCCAAAAATTGTTGTTCAGAGTCTATAACATATACTTTCAGTTCGTAATTGGTATGTGAGTTTGCTTCCTACGACACGGGAGCTGTGTCAGAATAATACTAGCAATACACTTGTCAACATACCCTCTGAAATTAATTAACTTCACCTGGCAAACTCACCTTAAATCAGACTTGTAAAAATAAAAAATACTTCTGGGGTAAATAAAGAACAAGTATTGACACAAGCTAATAAGCTGGGGTAAGCACACAGTGAGCAGATTGTTGGAAACAGACATAAACTTAAAACATTCCGAAAGAACTAGAGGACCGATATAAAAAGTATATGTCCCTAAACAAAGGTCTATCTAACAAAATGAGAAGGGCCATAACTCTATACGTTCTAGGGCCCGTAATAAAGGCATCATAGCGAAATTACTTTTTTTTACTCCGAATAAAGTAACAGGCTGTAAACCGAGGGTAAGACGTTGCAAAATGGCGACCCGACTCAATAAGGTATTCTTTAAATTAATGTTTTTGAAACATGTTTTGTTTTGCATATTTTAATAATAATCTTTGCGTTTTTCCTACAAAAAGTTTCGTTTAAGTAATGTTAATAATTGCTATCTCGCTTATAATGATGACGAAACAAAAGTCATAAATTTAGTACTATACATAAGGAATTTGTTTACCTAAAAAGCGTTTACAAGCGTGAAACCTCACTCCTTCCGAATTAAACAGAGGCATCGTGAAGAAATTTCAAACATCGAACTTAGAATCTGCCGACATACAAAATACTGTGTAACATCGCATATTTGTTTTCCATTAATCCAATAGTTTGCCAGAACAAAGTAAACACGTTCAGATAACAGTTGTAACGAAACTTCAGCTGGCACCTTCTCCCGTAGGTACATAGTGTCAGAAGGACGACGTTGTATGACTACGCCTGGAGTATCACCGGGTTACTTTACTGATTATCTTTGAAATGTTCTAGGGAATAAAGGAGACTGCGAAGCTTTCATTTTCTACTTACATTTAATATTGGTCGGCTATTACTCATAAACTTGTAAAGCCTCCTTAGCTATGATAGTTTTTCTTATAACTGCGTTTCATATAACTACTACTACCTTGAATTTTTGTCTCATTGCTAAAAACAATTATTTAGCTAGCAGGGGAGAAGATACTTGACTGTAATAAAAATAGCACTTTAAAGCTTAATATACCAAACAAACTCATCTCTTAATCTAAAGATAGTCTTCACAACCCCTAAATATTTATAAAAGACCTATCTAACGACACCCCTCCCGATGAAGTAGGTGAAAAAATCACATCCTCACTTTACGTGTAGGGGAGGAACCCTATAAAATATTTTTTAAGCCTTTATTTTACCACTTCGTCGGCGTAAGTGTCTAATATGTGCATGTTAAATAACAGCTTTCTAGTACCAAGAGTCACTGAGTTAAGCTGACATGGAGAAGCTATAAGTGTTGTTTACTACGGAACCTACTTAAAAAAAAGAAACAGGCTACTTTCTGTACTTATAAACTGATCTTCAGACTCGCTAAAGCGAGGGCAATATAGTATAACTAACTAATATAGCTGTCAATTATAAAATTTCATTTGTATAGAATTCTATCAAGACGAATATTAGTGTAAAAAAAATGGTTGACTGTAAAGTCGGCTTTCGTACGATAATTTTACGTGATAACGTCATAAGAAAACATTGTTGACGTATCGCCATTCGCATTGCTTAGCAACCAATCAATAACGTTAGTTTCAATTGTATCGCATGTCATGTCGCTGCAATCGCTATTCGCTGTTGCTTAGCAACCAATCAATAACGTGACTTTTTAGACACTTTTTCGTACGTGCACCCATGCCAATTATCGATTCATAAGACGTTATCACGTCAAAAAATATAGAAAATACAAAGGAACAAATTAAAACATGGCGTTTTTGCATGGGAATTACCATTTTATATCACTAGATTAGCTTATACTTAATAAAAGTCAGGTGACTAATAATGTGTTTAAGCTCCTTGTTGTTATATATGTATGGAAACAAACCAGGTTATAAAAAAACCTCACCCGCACATGTTGCAGTGGAGTACTGACTGTACGACTCTAACCTCCGATTTACAATTACAACTCTTCTAAGCTTTTAAATGAAGGCCATAAAAATACTAGAAAATGTAGATAAATCATAATGATGAAACAATATGACCTTGATTTGACTCGTTTATGCTCTTACTGCCGTAGTCGTTGAATGCTTACATAAATCATTTCATTTTCCTATTTTGTCATATAATCAATGATTAAATAAGCTTTAAATGACTCTGAGTGCTGCAGTTAGCCTTCTTTAGCCTTTGGTCTTTTCAATTAGTATTATATTCATTTATACTAACATAGGTATTTCAATAAGTAATAAGAACTTGTTTGAACAATAAATTATCGTTTTCGTGAATTTGTAAAGATGTTACATAATTTTATTTGGTTTTATCATGCCTAATATCATAAAGTTATTTTAGCTGTGTGTTCCATTTCTAACGAAGTTTAAACTATTTCCCGTTAAGTATCCGGGAACTACAAATAGGTAATTCAGAATTTACAGAATTGAAAGTTGAAACAAAAACCACGAACCTCACAAACAAGCTCGGAGTATATGCGCCAACATAGAACGTAGTTCATGCAACACATGCACCCGACTCTTTTATTACTACGTCTGTTTCCCATTCGCATGTTATTGGTTGAATTTATCCGGAGTTTTAATTCCATTGTATGTGTTTTTATATCGTTTGCATACTCTGTTTCATTTTTTTCCTTCTCTTAGTTTAAGAGAGTTATGTTCTTAATTGAAATGTGCTATAATTTTATTGCTTTTTTATCGTTAGCGTAAAATGTAATGTTTCGGTTAATGGTGTTTGTTATAATAATATAATATCTTAATATCTTGGGACAACTCACACAACGCTATCTGATCCCAAACTAAGCAGAGCTTGTATTATGGAAACCAGACAACTGATAAACATACTTATATATTTCTAAATACATACATATTATAGATAAATTACACCCAGACACAGAATAAACCATCGTGCTCATCACACAAAGTTTTATCCTGGGTGGGGATCGAACCCACGACCTCTTGCGTAGCAGTCGGATACACTCCCACCGCGCCACAGAGGCAGTCAACAATAATAGATTTGTGTGTTTTTGACATTATATTTTGGGAGGTGTTACTAGGATTTAGATTCATTATTGATACAATAAGATTACAATTGTATAGTACTAACGTTTCGTGTGGTTCTCTACCATAGTCAATATTTAAAAGTTAATTTGTTTAAATCGTGAAAGTTTTCAATAACATAGTTAATAATTTTATTGCTGTCAATATAAATTCCATATATTTTGGTAAAACTTGTAAATACCATATACAGGAGTTAAAAATATCACGATTTAATTAAAATCTCGTTGACCGTACTGAATATCAGCATGATCATGACAATAAATTTATTACCTATTATAAATTGATGACAAAATTAATGTTGAGTTAAGCCACTGAACAGTTAAATTTGTCAAAAGCATTTAGGCACGTGAATATTCTGTATGTTTTAATAAATTCACCCAATAATTTTCTATTGATTGCACTTATGTTATAAAAATGTGAATTGTCTAAATCTATGAAAATAAATAACGAACTGCATGGAATGGTTGCCTACCAATTCTATTTTTTATAACCATGGAAAGATCGGCTTCAAGAAACATTATATTTTTATTTCAATAAAGCTATTAAAATAATATTTTTTGTAGACTTCTATATTTCAGTATCATTTGTTAATATGAATTGCATCAATAAAATTGTTACTAATAGAAGAAACAAAGCCTGCCAAAATTTCAAAAGAAAGAAACGACAAATGTATACCTTATAGTTTTTTACAACAAAGGAAAATATCCTTTTCCAATAATACTAACGACGAAAATTGACGCCTCACAAAGGATCCAAATTATTATTTCAGCTTTGTTTGTCGTCATCAAAAGAAACCTTAAAGGTATCTTTAAAAATCCATTTCTGAGTTATCCGGTAAAAATGCCTCGGGTGGATTTTTATATCCATATTCACCATCTAGGTGAGTTGAAGTTAAACGGAGACACACGGGCACGAAGATGGATTGAAAAGTATTCAAATCAAATGTAAGTAGGTATGTATGTGCCCTAATTTAAATGACATACATTAGGACTTATGGTAAAGGTTAACATTACAATAATGCCTAAGAAATTTTAAGACATTACAATAATTATGTAAAGTTAAATAAATAATGACGTAAATAAATGTAAAAATAGTGTGTAGTGTACACTAGTGTACACTACACTACTAAATTAAGGACCCTAAATCCTTAAAAAGAACGGTGTAATAAGAGTTAGGGCCCTAATTCTCTAACAAATTTTCAAGGCCACCTCGAATTAGGGCCCTGATTCAAGGTAGTGTAATAGCCGTTTAATTCCCAGTTCATCAGGAAGCTAGCTATTGGAACTAGAAAGTTATTTTTCTTCAGTGTTTGATTGATAAGTAGATTTCTTCACTTAACACGGTTACTGTGAATTTTAGGTTCACTGCTGTTCCTTGGCAGAAAATTGTACTTTAGGATTCCGTACTTCAAAAGGATAACAATGAATCCTTTTGGGGCTCATGGGGGCAACAGCTTTCCAATGGTTTGATGAGATTCATGTAGTGGACTAACTATTGTATACTATACGCATAGTATACGTACAAACTTGAACGTATGTAGGAACCTAAAAATTTGGTATACGAGTCCCACTCACACTTGGCTGGTTTTTATAAATTAAATATTTTAGTTAAGTCACAATCTGTCTATTTAAGCCAGCAATGTGTCGCATAAAACTCAATAGGACGGTGGGTGTGACCATTTTATTCTAGCGTCTCGTCGGCTTTGCAATTCGCTCGCCGTTCCGAGCCCTACAAGGAAGGGGAAGCACCCAGATGTCGCACGAACAAATTATTTACTACCCTCCCTTTTGTAGGAGACCTGCATCTCCTTATTTGTTGTTACGAGAACGGTGTCAACTGAATTTTGGAGCATAGGTACCTGAAATTGGATGGCGCGCTTTATCTTGATTCTTTTTATGGAAGTTTGCTTTGATTGAGTATGCAGTTCTGGTTACCATTTGTTTATGTCTGAGGAATTTGTCAACAAGGAAAAAGGTTTTTGTTAAATATGAGGTGCCTTAAATTTTTATGTTTGTTGTATGTGGGAGAAATTGCTCTCGCATTTTTGATACTGCTTTTGATTTACATAATATTATATGATTATAGAATTTTCTAAGCTACGGTTCTTAATTTATTGCCCGACGTTTCGACCGTATTGCAACGGCCGTGGCCACAGGTAGACTCAGACTCAGTCTAATGTGTACAAATCGCAAAAGTTTACGAACATATATTATATGATTTCCAGTTAATTGTCATTCTAAAAAAGTTGTGATATACTCGTATTAAGATTTTCTTAGTTTTTATATATAGTTAATAAAATATGCGTAAAATTTCTAACGTGAAATCGAATTAAGCATTTTCATTTGATTTCGCGAAATACTTACCTTTAAGTATTTCGCATAAAAACCTCTTTGTACAGACAGATTTCCTCATTCTAGAAATCGAAATTTGTTTCGGTCATGTACGAACTGGAGTTTAGGTTAGGAGTTAACTGGTTAAGATAGTCCCTTGTATTTTTTTTTGTTAATAATTGCGATCGAAGAGGTTTCTTTTAAAACTCGTATGATTTTAATCTTATCCTAAAGAAGTAAAGGCACTGAGAAACGCAATACATAATACTGATAACAACATACTAGTAAAAAATCTGTAGGTACATAATATTTTTCAAACGAGAGCTCTTTTGCTTTAACAGAACTGCCATCGTATTCTCCGAGGACTTCTAGAGGCGTCAGATTTAAGATACGAGTAAAAATGACCAAAAGTCGACGTATAATAGTCGTTGACATATTGGGTTCCGTAAAAAAACATAGAAAACATTTAAAATACTTGAAATTTTAATGAAGTGTTCAAAATCAAAAAATATTTATGCGCAATATTATTAAATATTTCCATGCAGTCCGTTTTGTTTTTATTTCACAATATTGACACGGAACCCCGAAAACCAAACAAGTATTTTTGTATTCTCTCAACGAATAGACCAGAAAGTGGGTTATTATTCGAGATAGGTGCTACAGATAAACAGACATAGGCTTTACCTTTCTTGCGGAAAAAATGTAGCAATAAATCTTTCTCCTGTCAAGTCAGGAGTACACTTACTGAAACAGAATAAATCAAGGTTCTCTTGCATCAATGGTAATGGTATAGAGGCAAAAACAAGTTCTGGTTGAGTAGCAATGGATGAAAGCTATGAATATTATGACGAGCAGAACTCTGCAAAACAGTCCTTCTTGTTCATGACAGATTTTCATTGTTTATTATATTTGAAACATAAAAATTTGCCAAATTAAACGTATTTCTTTTTAGGAGAGCCTCTTTTAATTTTTACTTTTTGTTAATCTGAGTATGTCAGACAGATATACAGGCTGATTATATATTATATTGCGAAGTAATTTAAAGAAGCCACGAGTTGGGAGGTTATTAGTATATTAAAAATCACCCTGTATGTGCAGATGAAGTAGGCTGCTGACACTGAACCTGAAAAACGATGCTCCTATTTGTAGAACCCAGTATACATCTGTTTGTTCGGTAAACTTCGACAAACTTCGGGATCATTCGAGCCGCGAAGGGATGCCATTAATCTATCTTTATTACCAGCGTTTGATCACGATGAGTTCTTACAAAAGTGTTTATGTGAGGCCCGGGATGACTCGCTGTTTCCGAGTGCTCATCGCTTAGTGTGGACAATGCCTATAAAATATGATTTTTCTTTCATATATTTGCGTTGGAAAAAATATTTATGAGAATGCGTGAGGGGGTTACTTGGAAGAAAAATATTCAGGTAATATTTTATGGGATAAAAAAATATTTTTCATTATTGCATTGCAATATATATTAATGCATAATTATATTAATTTATCGTTTATTGTCCATAAACGATAAATTAATATAATTATCTGATACACAGTTTTTTTCATGTAGATAACTGCTGTACAAAGAGTCATTTAATGCTTACAAAATTATTCGTTATTAAAGATTTTATATGACGAAATTTGAAATAGGAATTTTAAGTTAGCATACAACGACAAAGAGTACGGCAGTTAGTATTTTTTGAAAGAAATATCAAGTTCAATTAGATTGCCAGAAATTAAATAAGCTCCCTTTGATCAGCACAATCTTCTCAAACATGCATCGCAAGCCCTAAGGCGTAAACAAATATTTCTTCAACTCAGATTTAAAACAGAATCACTATCAAGTTTTATTACAGTAGTCTCCAGATATCGCTTTGAAGTGCTCTTAGGGGCTCGCATGAAGTTGGTCCAGTGTCCCTCAATTTGCCTCAGGCATACTTTCTACTTATCAGTTCACTGTCTGAGTATATTTTTTTGGGCTTACTGTTTACACTGGCTTGTAATAATACTGAGTATGGGACTGCGGCAAAGGGTCTTTACAACACATTTCAGTTGTTGGCGGTATCCTAATGGTTAAGTCATCGGACTCGCAATCGTGAGGTCGCGGGCTCGAATTCTACCCATTATATTACCGACGTGAACCCATTCCTACCTCAAACTTTTTAGCTTAGCTGGAGGGGTATCCCATATTACTATACCGTATCCAGCCAGATATATTTTTTATCGAGTCACCTCAGAAAAAAAATCGCCTCTGGTATGAGATTCAGTACTTGATGTTCAAGTTTTGTAATGTGTCTTTTATAATGGAATACTTTTACATAAATAAAAGAAAAGTAAGTCTGATGCAAAATTGTCACAAATATATCTTCATCGAATTGTTTCGTTAAGTTGTTTTGCACACAGTCACATATTTGAAGTGAATAAGCTGCCAACGAAAATAAATAGCTGGTGTATAGGTCAACCACTTCTTGTCCTGTCCTTTGGTAACCTTTTGTTCAAATATGGCGGCAGGTGTTTTGACAACTTTGTTCACCGACGGTGACTCTTTTTTTTATAAAAGTGAATGCAAATCAACAAACATGGTTCATTTTTATTATTTTTTATGAAAATGCTATTTTCTTCAAAACAAAAAACGCGTATACTGATCACGGGGATTTTACATTCGAGCTGACGGGCGTTTTGACACCACACGCGAGTATTACGTTTCCGCGTTTTATTATGATGTATTTTATGAAACAATGGCAACATAAAACAAACATAATATCACTTAGGTATATATACCTGTATATACAGTAGCCCAGTTTATTGGGTTAGCATATTAGCATGGAGTTGTGGAAGCGTTTAATTAAATCTTAACTAGTTATCCAACTTCAAGGCCCAAGGGACTTAACAGTGTGCTTGACTCTCTCGTTGTTTGTATGATGGATCCATTATCTAAGTGTGTTGAAGGCTTTATGGTTTTGATATGGCGAAAAGGTATAAAGAATAGCCATTCCAGTATAAAATATATTACGAAAAGTAGGTTTTTTAACTGGCATTTTTTAATTTGTCTCTTATAAATAGTTAAAAAATTAATGTTTGTAAATTAACAATGATGTTTATTTCTTATATTCTACACTACCGAAAGATTCAAATTGGATAAATATATGAAGCTAGACAAAAATATTTTGGAGCTAATGACGAATACGTATTGAACGCAAATAACTCCATATTAATAACATAATGTATCAGTTAAACCGAAATAAGCAGTAAAACGCGCCTATCTTTATTCATCTCGTTATTTAAAATCCTAATGTTTCCTCTGAAGCCGTGGGTCACATACTAACAGCCCTCTACGCCAATAAAGGTTTCTAATTACAACCGCAAAATTACGACTTCGCTCGGTTCGGTGTGATCTCAACCCATATTCATAGTACAGATGAAAGCGATAGTGATCTGTACCCTTTTGCTATCGACCCTTGTTGGCCACAAAGGGCCGAAGATGTATGAGGGTCTGTTTGTATGTTTTTTAAGACAGTCTTCTTATCGAAAACTGGAGTATTGTCTGGAGATTTGTCCCAAATATAATCATGTTGTGATTTATTACTCTGGATAGTTTGAACTTGACGGCCCAGCAGAATTGCTTACCGTTAGTTAGTAGTAAGTTATTGGTACGTTTATCAAATAAACTTTATGAGGTCTATTGTTTTGAGTCTGGGTGTACTTTGTGTCCATTAATTATACGTTTACACTGGACCCTTCGACACTGGACTAGTACCCTAGTATGGGAGATGTCCTAACCTATGATAGGTAGCTATGTCATCAAGCTGTGTTGCAAAACGGTCACAACGTCAGGCAATAAAACAAAGGTTTACGCGATTAAGACCCGTAGCTTATAAAATTCTATAATGTATAAACTAAAAGGGAAAAGAACCACAAACATCTTAATTAAAATCTTTTACCTACTTCAATAAACATTACTTATCAATTTTGTCAATGTCATTACATTGTTCTTCTCGAAGAAAGCGAATCATTCACTTGTGGAGAATTCCATTCAATTCACTCGTTGATCAGATAGCATCTGAATGAGACGTTTACATTCATTTATATTTCATTAAGATCTCGCTCTTCGTCACCTTTTGAAATATAAGCAAAGAACGAATATTTACGGAGTGATTTTGAATTTATTTAACTTGTTTATTTATGTATATTTAAAACTAGCATTTCCTGAGACTACGTTCCCGCGGTTCTTGTTGCTGTTAAAAGTATAGCCTTTAAACTTTCTCTCAAATCTTTCTCTTAAATTATAATAACATTATCTTGGGACAACTCACACAAAGCTATCTGATCCCAAACTAAGCAGAGCTGTTATCGGTTGTCTGGTTTCCATAGTACACTATGGAAACCAGACAACCGATAAACATACTTATATATTTCTAAATACATACATATTAAAGATAAAAAACACCCCGACTGTATCTGGGTGTTTTTTATCTTTAATATATTGTATTAAACTAAAATAAACCATCATGATCATCACACAAAGTTTTATCCTGAGTGGGGATCGAACCCACGACCTCTTGTTTAGCAGTCCCTAGCAGGATACACTCCCACCGCACACAAGCAGTCTATTAAAATTCAAACACTTTAGTTAGTTTATACTAGATAAGTAAAATTGGTTTGAATTCTTATTCAACTGAATACTTTTCAATAGGTTCAACGCAATCGTTAGGCATGTTTCTTGAGCATTGTTTGGAGACAAGACATTTTACGCATAGTTTGAGATCACATCGTGCCTGTTAGACCAGAAACCAGTTAAGACCATTGCCTATTACCGACTATTATTCTAGCAACTAATCTATACTAATATTATAAAGCGGAAGAGTTTGTTTGTTTGTTTGTTTAAACGCGGAACTACTGGTCCGATTTGAAAAATTCTTTTTTTGTTGGATAGCCCATTTATCGAGGAAGGCTATAAGCTATATAACATCGCGCTACGACTAATAGGAGCAGAGTAGCGACGAGAAATGTTGCAAAAACGGGGAAAATTTACGCATACGAAGTTGCGCGGGACAGCTAGTACTATAATATAGCAAGGTACCCCGGTAAAAAGTATTACCCAGATCATTGTCACATCTCACAACACCTTCAACCAAGGTTTATCTTTACCCAAAACCACAATGAGAGAAGTAACCACAGTGGCAAAATAAACATAACTTACGGGTTACCCTTCATCAACTGTGGATAAACGTTTTACAGTGACTTAAAGGGTAAAAGTACACTTGGGTGGGGTAAACCAGGAATGAAACGACGCGACGTGAGGGGTACTGATTTAAACGTGGTTTGTTTGAAGAAGGGCATCCTAGGTGCCCTAGGAGTAATCTGTCACAATTTGCACAATTATTGTAGTTAGTACCTAGTTCAGGCTTTGCGGTTAAATATATTTCGTGTCTCTAACGTATGATAAGTGTCTCGTTACCAAACAAAGATCAGAGTCAAGTTCTATAGGAGAACATCATCTGAAATAACGGTTTAACGGTTTACCTACTGCTATATTAAAATTGTACTGGTTACGTACCATACTTCTTTGCCTAATTTACAAAAGAAACTAATAAATTCTAATTTTAACAAAATTAAATACCTAAAATTCAAAATGACTTATTATCGTCTTATAAGTTTCGCCCGCTGTGCTGCTTGGATCAGTTATTACGATCTTGTATTGTGGGAAAACTTCAGGATATCATCTATTTCTTTACCTAATTCCTTTAAGATGTGTTCAGCCGCGTTTCTGAAATGATAACACAGAAACTGATAGCCTCACTTTAAGTTAGACCTATTCATTTGTACTCTGAGTGAATTCACAAGGGTATCATTATGTATTATAAGTTATAGAATTTAAATATATGTACATACATATAGGTACATAAATTGTTTTGTTTTAGGTAGGTTATTTTGTTACACTACCGCTTTGGATTTAATCTGTAATTGTAGTTGTAAGAATGAAGTAAATAAATAAACATTTACCGTAACACATTTTGGAAGGCACTTTTACTCGTCTTAGAATAGGTAGGTACTATTTTGAAACTTAGATAATCGTAAATTTGAGTGGCGCTATTGCGATATTGGGATAGTAAGCATTGCGATAGTATCTTTATAAAAGTATGCGAAATACGAAACGTCTTTAAGATGACGAGCGACGGTGTGGGTATAATGGAAATCAATAACGTACCCTGCGAGTCCAAGCCCTTCTCTTAGTGAACAGTTTTGGAGAATAGAGGAATCTATAGAGCTGCTATTAGATCCTACTATTATATCTTGTCTATTAGATATTTAAAAAATGTAAAGGAGCTGAGTCTGTTGTACAGACCCGGCTCCTTTGCATTTTTTTCAAATATCTTCAATTTACAGACTCTGTACATTGAAAATATTTATTAACCTAGATCAATTAGTTCCCTTAACTTAAGTTAGGGTTTCTTAATACGAAATATTATTTTTATTTGATCTCTAAAACACTCTATTAACAATTTAGATTACTATATTAAATAAAAATATAAAAATGTTATATGTTATATTCTAACTCAAATACTGCTACCAATTTATTAAAATTAGTTAAAATATGGCTTCCCGCGCCGTATATTTAGGATTAAAAAACAATTGATTAGTTTTTCTAGGTTATTTTTTTCAAAATATCTTCAATGTACAGCTACTTAAAATATTCAAAGTGAACCCTATCTAGTAAAAAAATATTATTGAAATCGTAATGCGTGATCTAATCACGCATAAAAAAAACACTGTTTGACCTGTATTTTTTTTACTGAGAACCTCTTCCTTTTTTTCGTAAGAAGTAGGTAGAAGATGACTTTAATTAATAGTATGTAATGATATTGGTGTGGTAAACACATAGAGTTGAGTTTGTATTATATAACACCCTCGAAAAAAATCTAGTTAGAGCTTCTCCGTATCATCACTGTTCCACATCACACATCCGTCTCCTCTGCCTTTAAATACGTCGGGGACGATTCGATAGTCGACACACCCTCATTCTCAACGAAAATGTACGGAAAAAGCCGAACTATTTGGTCATTGATGCTTATCTATTCGTGTTGTGGAAAAACCTACAAGATAAAAAGATAAACTGAGGCTGGAGTTTCACAATGTATGAAAACATTAAAAAATATATGTAGTTGGGTTCATTAAACTAGAAGCGCCCTCGGGTGTTCTTTTAGATCTGTGTTCTCGAAACTATTACACGAAATATAAAAAAAAAAAGTTTACAACCTATTACGTGACTCTTAGATGTATCTACTCTAACAGATACCTCCATTAATGAAAATAAATACAATAAAAAGATTGTCACAGAACTACCTTATATCAAATGATTATATTTTTATAGCAACTAAAACTCCATTCTGTGTAATACTGACTTTTTTAAATTTAGATAATCGAGATAAAAGTATCCTATGTATTCTAACCAAAGTAACCTGTCCCAAATTTCATTAATATCATTTTCTGTAATTTCAATCACTTTTTGTAATTTTTAAAGCATTTTGAGAATTTTTCCTCCATAAATATAAAATTATTCATATCTCATCTATCCGATCAGTTTAGATCAACAACAAACAGACACATTGTCGCATTACTATTTAGTATGGAAATATGGATAAATAAAAAAAATATTTTCCTCCAAAAATATTGGAGTTTTGAACTTATTAACATACGAGATATAACCCGAAACTGTGTTTTGTTTTTTCAAGTAACATTATGTAATAAAACTCTTCGAATAGATTGTGTTTTATGACTTTAATTCAGATTATCACACTAATATTATAAAGGTGAAAGTTTGTGAGTGTGTGAGAGATGTTTGTTACTTCTTCATGTCTAAACGGCTAGAGCGATTTTTAGAAAATTTGGTATGGAGTTAGCTGTCACCCTGGATTAACACATAGGCTAATAAACTACGGGTAACACCGCGGGGCACAGCTAGCATGATAATATTTTTCACTTTAATACTTCTTTATGCTTCTTCAAAATGGGTTAAGTTTGACGTCAGATACAGCTTGACCTCCTCCTGGTTTGTTTTACTAGCAATACTACATATAGGAGACCTGATGTAAAATTAAAACAGCCGCGGGCAAAGCTAGTAAAAGCGAGTACTATACAAGGCGTTAAAAAAATAACTGCAAGAATTTCATGTGCTTTAATAGTATCAAAAACAAACCACAAAAAAATATTTTTTGGATTGTTTTTTTTAAATATTTTGTTTACGTAATAAAAAAATATTAGGTACTTATTATTGTTATGTACATCGTACATGCGAGCGCTTTTGTAGGTAGCCGGCCATCTGTACCTGTCTAATTTGCGACAAAAGCCACGACGCCGTGCAGATCGGGGCGTCAGCAAAGCCCGACGTACAGTATACATATTAATATTATGCAATATTACTTTTACGTAAAAAAATATGTGCTAGTTTTCTAAAACTTATCAAAGGACACGAAATTCTAGCAGTTATTTTTTTGTATCACCTATAAGGTGTTAAAAAGTTAATAGCAAGAATTTCATGTATAAATAAACAGGAAACAATATGCAAATTGTAAAAGTGGTCACCATGATCGCAAGTCGCAACCAATACGATAAGAAGAAACTGATCTTATTATGATCCCCTAAGGACGCACCTATACCAGAAACAAAAACTATCGATTATTTCTTTTATTCGTCACCCCTGAGGTGCAGTGTGCAGTTCAACGACCTTGTAATAATCAGGGGTGCGTTGTCCACGCGCGAAGATTCGGCTAAAACTAGTTTGGACCAGTTTGGGTCGAATTTAGGAGGGTCCCATCGCGTTCTATTGATGTGTGATTGCAATGATGAAAATGTATGCTTCAACTTCTTTTTTAGTTTATTGTTTTAGTTTTGGTAAAGAGCGAATTCTTTAATTTTTGTGTACGTTGCCTAAGTTACTTTTTTTATAAGCTTTTATTTAACTTGCCCTTAGCTAGTTTGTGTGCAAAGCTAAATTTGTGCCACTTCGTGACGTCCGATTGGGCTCAAATTAATAATAATATAATAATAATAACAATAATATCTTGGGACAACTCACACAACGACAAATAATTGGGTATACTAGTGTATCTTCGATGACAATGCAATATTATGATACCATAGACCTGATATGATGATGGAGTTGGAAGGTGTTCTAAAGTTAAAAACAGAAATCTAGCAATTTTTTATATCATAAAATGGTATAACGTAAAAAAATAAGGGTTTGTTTTATTAGAATATTATCGGGACTTAATCGCATAAGTTAAATAATATATATATATATATATATATATATTCATTACATTTCGGAGCAGCTCGTCTCGATCCGTGCGACCTTCGTACAGTTGTACCATATAGGTATACATATAAGTTAAGCGAACGCTCGGCCGAGCTACATGATAGGCGGAGTTTGGAGGCTTTGAGCGCGGCGACCGAATCAAGAAATTCCGTAACGAAAATAAAACCTAACACTCCCCAGGATTTATTTTCGTTACGGAATTTCTTGATTCGGTCGCCGCGTTCAAAGCCCGCGATAAAAGCTATGCAATAGCTTAATATGAAATAATAAATCATAAATCAAAAAACCAAAATCAAATAATTGTTACTCGGACTCGAACTGGGGTTTTCTGGTTTCTAGATCGCCCGAATTCCCTTCGTATTCTAATGATATTGTAGCAGTTTTTATTGCTCTCACTCCGTATTACGAATTTTCGCTCACGGTCACGTAATCTACGAATTTTCTAACAGGGTCACGTGATCCTGACGCGAGTTTAAATTTTTTTACCCATACCAAAAAAGTGCACAACGCCGCTAAAGAAGATTTCACTTCAAAAACTCGTGCGGCCTTTGACAGGTATTGTCCACAAAGTAGCGTTGTCCCTTTCTAGAGAGTGGTCAATTTTGTGAGGTTATGGCTCAGACCTGGTCTCTAGATAAATGATTTTAGTACAATGTTTTTATTCCTTTATTTTCTAAATAATTTACTTAGTATTGTCAAATATAATTTAAAAAAAAGGGTACACTTGGGTTCTTATTACGTCGTTTTTCATATTCAAAACAGATTGATAATGTTTGTGACTGTAGGAGAAACGAATGACGTCTTGTTCGTATACTTCTTTTGACAAAATCAGCCCCGTGCGAGTGATACTTCTGTTATCACTTGCGTTTGTATACTTAATTAGCTCCATACCATCAGAAGGGTTGTTAGCTAGTGCACTTGCCTTAGTTATTGAAAAAGAAAATGTTTTCAAAGCGAAAATTTCTCATTTTCTCTTACATAAAAGCTATTGCTTATTTTTGTAGTTATTTTGAACAATTTTACTACGTTAAAAATAATTTTTCTTTGAGTTAGAGAATCTCAACCTATTATATTTTTTCAAAAAAGTAGAAACATAGCAGATTGCATGTTTCAATATGGTTATTTGTTTAAACAAAGGTTCACAATTTAAATTGTGAAACCATAAGTACAACTTATCTATAAGAAAACTGTTCTGAACACAGTATCAATTTCAAAACAAATAAATGGATGAAAGGATTTGCATTGGACAGTTAAATGAAAATAAAAGTGACTTGGCATAAATTCATTCACGCTAGCATTCGGGTAGGGTAATGAAACAAGCAATGCAAGATGCAATTCCTGTTTTGTGTCAAATCGATTTTCGCCATATAATTTGGTAGTGCCTGGATGATTTAGCTTTGCTCGGTATTCTTTTTTTAGAGCTATTTTCGATCCATCGCCGCTAAGATCGATTTATCGCTTCCGAAACCGTTTGCATACTAAATTTCATGAAAAAAAGTCTTATTTCAAATTTAGTGAGTTTGACATACCTAGGTAAAGTAAACATTACAACCCTTTAAAATAATACAAATAATCTATATTACACAACCTCCTTATTCTAGCTTTACATAATCATAAACAATGGATTTTTGATCGATATCAAAATGTTACACTTTTTTCGTCTAGCCTCTCAACCCGCGAACAAAAACGTGTCATAAGGAACTCCGTTCCAAAAACGCGCCTTCACTATTTATTTTGTTTACAAGAGAAAGAGAACGGTACTATTAGTTCACGAACCCGTTGCGTACACATCCCTACGCTGCCGTTATAATTTCAGAGTGGATGCTCAACTTATTGGCCCCCAGACGTCAGCCCAGTCTTACTGTGTGTAACTTAGAGCACTAAAAGGATAAGCTTGGGGCATATACGATGTAATGCGGCTTTGTTAAAGATACGAAATAAGTTTGCTGTTTCTGTTTTATTTTTTACCGTAGGAAATAGCAAATAATAAATAAATTAATGTTTTTTTTTACTATAGAAAATTTTAAGCTATTGCATAGCTTTGATCGCGGCGACCTAATCAAGAAATTCCGTAACGAAAATAAAACCTAACACCCCCACTCCGCCTACCGTGTAGCTCGGCCGAGCATTCGCTTAACGTATATGTATATGGTACGACTGTACGAAGCTCGCACGGATCGAGACGAGCTGCTGATATAGCTGGAGGAGTTCACATGATTGCTAGTAATCTAAAACCAATAATCCTACATTGCTATAGCTCTCTTATAGTTTCGTCTGTCTGTCTATCCGTGCGTATGTCACAGGCATTTTACTAAAAGACTACTCACTGAAAATTGTGAAAATGTGTCTTGTAGTAGCCGCTATTTAGTTAGATAGCCAAATAACAAAATTAAATATTTTTAGAGGGGTACCATACATGTAGCATAAGCTGTTTTTTTTTCAGCAAACATCAACGTGTGGCACATCATTCGACAGCTCTTTTAAAAATGTTTTAAGATTTGTAATATTTTTTTTGATTGAGTGTGTATTTTCGGAAATAATCGCTCCGAAAGATGCATAAATTGTGTGCCCCTTAACTTTAGAACCGTGTGACCAAAACGCATTTTTGTTGAGAAAGTGCGTTTTTCAGCAAAAGGGCGTAAGTGCCATGAACATAGGCTCTTTAGCTGATGCATTTATGCAAGGCTGCGGAACGCTGTATTGAGCATGGTCCGACATGCTCTTTCCGTTTTTTTATTATTAATTTGTTTTAAATAGTAATTCCATTCAAAAAGGTGAAAATTTTAAACCATGAAACAGCGGTGAAACAGCGTCTATCAAACAATTTAAACATATCTAAATGCACCCCTTATAATCTAAAAATTGGGCACAAAGAATACCTCTGCGGCAGTCGGTTATGCTAGACGTAGAAGGGTTTTCTAGATTTGTTATGTAATTATCAGACATAAAATTACATAATCATTATATAAATCAAAACTAAATTCCTTAAAAAGACTCATCAATTTACAAGCATCCCACCGACCCTTTTTAGCACGTGCCGGCCCTTTATGCTACGGTCCCCTAACTCTGCACTGGACAGTATACAAACAAGTATATCATTCATGATATTTTAAAAATAAAAATCAATATCTGTGACAACTTTGTTAGCCAAGTAATGAACGGACAGAACACGAGGGTGTTGCTATAGCAGCATCCCGGGTATATTATTTCCTAGTAACGAGGAAGCTTTCACGATTTTTGTTTTTTTACTAACAGACCGAGATAGGAACATTAAAATTAAAATATATATATATATATATATATTGTTGACGTGGACCTAGCACGTACGTATGGCATGTATGCAAGGAACTACATCCATTTAACTTTATTAGTTAAATAATCATCAATTGAGTAGTAAGTACTTTGTTTAAGATATCTCTTGACTACATTCACAAAAGAGGTTGAGCATTTTAATAAGGCGGTTTGCCTACTTCTAAAATTGCCATGTACAGAACTGAGACTCATAGAGAACATTGTATTAAATCCAATAATAATAATAGGTTTTATTTCTAATTTAGTTTAATAATATTATTAATAATTGACATTGACTTGAAGCACAAGCAATGTCACCTATAATCTCTCATACGATTTACAATTGCTGTAAAAATTAGCTTGTAATAAAGGTGATGAACCACATAACCGTAAAATTAATCTCGATTGAAGAATAAATTGTTAAAAAAATAACATTATAATCGGCTATATCTTAAGTCTATGTAATTGCCACATATGATAAGTAAGAAATATTTTATTATTTTACATTTTAAAAGCAGCTGTCATTTTCATAGACTAAATAAGACTTTTACATTGACTTATAGACCTGGACACGCCATAACCTCACAGAAAAGAGACAATGCTACTTTGTGGACAATACCTGTCAAAGAGACCACATGAGTGTTTTTTCTCTTTAATTGAAAGGGGTGGTGCGGTCCAGGTCTATACGCCAATGGACTTAAAGAATACCAAATAGAACTTGGAATAATTTCTTCTTAACAAGAAATTATTCCAAGTCTATTTGGTATTCTTTCGTCAAAAAAGTCTTGTGATGAAATGCGTTTCGTTTCTGATAGGTTTTTTTAAATAAAAGATAAAAAAAAACAACAAACATGATTATTAATCAAAATTATACAATCGGCATATACTTTTATTAATCACTAGCTGTCCCGCGCAACTTCGTATGCGTAAATTTTCCCCGTTTTTGCAACATTTCACGTCGCTACTCTGCTCCTATAAGTCGTAGCGCGATGTTATGATGCCTATAGCCTTCCTCGATAAATGGGCTATCCAACAAAAAAAGTTTTTTTCAAATCGTACCAGTAGTTCCTGAGATTAGCGCGTTTCAACAAACAAACAAACACACAAACAAAGCAAACAAACTCTTCCGCTTTATAATATTAGTATAGATTACTATTTATAGATATTACTGATTGACTAATTGTGATTTTTTAAATATTTATCTAGGAAATATATAAAAGGTATAAATAAGTGTTATTGTTAAATCTTTCGGAAATTGCAGAGCATATAACTATCTTTTAAATACAAAACACATCGGCGGTTTTGCGAATAATCGGGTTTTTATTTAAAATCCCGAATTATTTAATGTAGTACAAACGTTTTTATTTGTTTGTTTTGTTTTACAAAAGACGTCTCCCGCAGTAGGGTACAAGCTATGTGTTGCGGGACTTTACAAACATACAAGCCCCGGTTTTTTTTGTGGATCACAAAAAGTGGTGTTCCGTGCGGGAATCGAACCCACAACCTCTTGCCTAGCAGTTGGACACACTCCCACCGCGCCCCCGAGGCAAAATCAAAATGCCACTTTTGTGGACATTATAGGGCATATCTGCTCAAGGTCCTTTATTTATTTTTTAACAAAAATAGTGATATACATTCTGTGAATACAAAAAAATAAGCACAAATTAGTAGGCTAATATCATAGGCTTCATAAAACTCATAACTCATTCATGAGTTATGAGTTTTATAAAGTTTTATGAAGTGTTATATTTTTCAATAAAATCCCAGTTAAATCCCAAATTACGAGTCTATCAATAAACAAATTTATGAATGTAGTCAAGAGCCATCTTATACAAAGAACTCAATCGATGAATATTTGACTGATAAATATATATGTAGTTCTTTGTTTCTTGTTATTGTACAGTTTGTTCTATTTTACTTAGAAGAATATTGTAGTCGTCAAATATGTAAAAATTATCAAACGCGTCGTTTGAAATTTTTTACTTAAGTGTTAGTTAAGGAACCGATTTATTTATTTACTTACGCTAGTTTATTAAAAACCTTAAAATGTATTTAAAAGACCTGTCGAATGATGTACCACACGTTGATGTTTGCTGAAACATTTTTTTGTCAGTTCTTATCATTTATAAGACGTCAAAAACGTATCCACCAATATTACAAGAACGGACTGCATATCTTAATTACAAGGTCTTTCAACCCGAACTTGGGGTCCTTTGGTTCTTTGTGGTGCCGAGCACAGAGCACATAAGGGAACTATTTAGACAGTCTGTGGCAAGTTGTGCCGATATCTCCATTCAGGACTTGGCATGAGCTTTGCTGGTATAATGTCCGAAAACCTTTGTGTTGTAGAGCTTGTGCAGAGTGCTTTTATATTATTACTCAGTAATATTATAAATGTGAAACTAACTCTGTCTGTTTGTCTGTCTGTCTGTTACGCTTTCATGCTCAAAAAGCTAAACCGATTTAAATGAAATTTGGTGTGGAGATAGTTTGAGTCCCGGGGAAGGATATAGGATAGTTTTTATCACGATAACCGATATCCACGCGGGCGGAGCCGCGGGCGAAAGTTAGTATGTAATATTGATTTTTGATATTTGTACTGAATATTAATATAATATACGTAACATGCCTTAATAATTGTGATTTGGAAAATTTATGCAAATTTTGGACTTAGACCTACAATTATCTTCCAAACATTGCGCATAATGAAAAATTAAAATTATTTTATTATATACTAGCTGTCCCGCGCAACTTCGTCTTTTTCTTCGTTTTTTTTTATGATCCTAAGTTACTTCTAATACCTCCAAGAATATGTGTACAAAGTTTCATGATAATCGGTTGAGTAGTTTTCGCGTGAAAGCGTAACAAACAAACTTACATTCACATTTATATATTAGTATTTGTTTACTAACAAGCAGATCATGTTTGCTATTTATTGGTTAATTAAACTATTTTGATTAATGGTAAAACAGTACAAATATTCATAAAACCTTAAGAATTGAAACCATAACTAAAACTCAGCTTTCACAAATCATAACAATGTGTCGAAAATATTCAAGCAAAGCCATTATGATAATTACGACACGTGTAATATTCCGTGTATATTTAATTGTGGTATTTTTACGACTGTATTACCTTCCTTGTCACATTGGGGTGATAGGGTTGCTACTGTAACTTTGTCACCCCAATTCGTGACATACACTAATAAAACGGGAGCGATTATAATTTTATTATACCTGATGGTTGATTGTTCTACGGAATCGCGATTATATTTGAGGACTTACAATTATTGTACCATGCTTGATCTTTTAAGATAATACATAATCTATGAAGTAAATATTGTATGATCATTTCACACGAGTAGAAATACAAATACAAATACAAATACAAATAAATTTTATTCGCAGTAAATAGGGTATACATAAACAGGTGTTGAAGTATAATAATGTTAGTTCAAGCCTATTTAACTATTGACAATAGCATGCAAATCAGTTTTATTATTGTTAAGTAATTAATTACATTAATATATCTCTAATAACATTACAATACATTAATATGTTGATAGATACATTATAGATTTTCTTAATATTGTATATAAAAAACAATATATATATATATTTATTTTTAATGGATTAAATTCAATATTATTAATTAATGGAAAAATTTAATATTATTAATTACATTAGCTAATCTCCAATCAAATAACGATACATTAATAGACACATTAATAGACACATTATACCTCTACGCAACATTATTTAAAATTTAGATATTCTTTAATGGAATAAAATGTTTTTTCTAAGAGCCATTTTTTTAATAAATTGGTAAACCTGCTCAGTGGTAGATGTTTTATTTCTTCAGGAATCTTATTATATATTTTTTTGCACATTATGTAGCAATTGTTTTTAATTTTTTCGGTTTTAGGGACTACATCAACTATCAATCTATTTGGGTTTCTGATATTATTACGTTTAATAACATCTTTAGCTTGTTTAAAGAGACTAGAGTTCTTCTTCACAAATTTTCCCACTTCTAGTATATAAAGACAAGGCAAAGGTAATATATTTAGTGCTTTAAAATAAGGGCGACAAGATATATCAGGAGCAATACCGACTATAGATCGTATGCAGCGTTTTTGAGCTATAAATGCCTGGTGTATATTTGTTCCATTACCCCAGATCAGTATGCCATATCTAAGCACTGATTCAACATATGCGTAATATGCTGTTAAAGCTGTATTCTTGTTAGTAACTTGTGTCAATTTGTACAGCGCAAAAGAAAATCTATTAATCTTACCACATACATTCTCAATATGTTCCTTCCATTTAAAATTTGTATCCACAATAAATCCTAAGAAGGTAATACTATTTAAATTCTTCAGAGTTAGTCCATCGTAAAATATGTCAATATTTTGATTTTTATAATTATTAAAATTCATTAAATTAGTTTTAGATAAATTAATTTTTAAATTATTATTATTTAACCATTGTATAATAATTGACAGAGTTTTACTAATATCAAGTTTATGTTGCTCTAATGTCATGTTTTTATTCGATGATATAATAACTGAAATGTCGTCTGCGAATAGAATTGTTTTATGTTCAGTAACCTCGGGTAAGTCATTAACATATATAAGAAACAGTAATGGATGAACAATGTAAATTGACTTTTGTATTTAACATTTTTTTTTGTAAATTGAGGATCTAATCATTTTTACCCAAGTTGATAAAGTAGCATCCTTAAGTCAGACAGTGTTTAATAAGTTTAATGTGAATTTTGACAGTTCAAAAAGGAAGTTTAAGTTATAACGAATTTAAATTTTATAACGCGAAGTGTCAAAGTTTTGAATGAACTTAATAAATCAAAGAATGTATCTGTTATATTCTCCTCACCATTAAGTATTATTTAAAAAGTTTTCATAAAGCTTCTGAAGTCTATTATTGGTAATGCAATCTAATATTTTCTTCTATCCTTTCGTATGCCAAAACCTCCAAATATGATATTAAGTATAAAGAGATGTTGATGATGAGAGTTACGTACATAACTACACCCAACGCAGGTAAACCACACAAAAAGACAGTTAGTACGGCACAGCATACAGCTCACTCAAATATTTAATGCAAAATGTTCAATAAGTAGGTCGAATCCCCTTTGTTTAGTTAACGAAGTTCACAACTGGGAGGAATCTGAAATTTTGTGGGCATATCGAATATTTTCCAGATTGTTCTAGAACGGTATAAATGTTAGAAGCATTCTTTTGAGGCCGACAGAAGCGAACAGTATACGTTGAAGTCAGTGAAATATTTAGTTATAGGTAGTACCCATTTTACTTCATAGAAATCAGGTTCAAAATGAAAATTGTAACATCAAAATATCAAATTTGGTATCAGAATATTTTGCGGTTCGTAGAATTTGGTCGTCGGATCGCATGCTACTGACGTTACGAGAGAGAAACCACAGCAAACGGTAGGTAGTTTTATTGATGTACGTTAGAGCCAGCTATCTGTACGAGTATTTTTGTTTATTTAAAATATTTAAATGTATTTTCTTCATTTTCAAACCAAATCATATCAAAGGTTTTCATACATAAGGTAAAAATGAAATTACCTACTATGATTAATTGATTGGTATTTAGAAAAATAAATAAATTGCTTTAAATAATTAAGCCCATTCAACTTTTAACAGCGACACCTATCGTCATCTCTCTGGTAGTAGTGTCACAGTGCTATATATACGAAAATACAAATAGGTAACTACGCTTTTTTTTATGAATGCTAGCAGAAGCTTAGAACTACATAATTAAGTCGTAGCATTACCATATAAACTTCCCTCCAGAGGTTAATAGATTAAAAAAAAAAGATAACTCAAGGAGGGCTACCTCTTTATGTATTTTTCTAAACAGCCATTAGGAGTTGCGTGCGAAGATCATCGGAGGCTGAGCGGGGTGGCGCGGGGAGGGTTCATCCCTCGCTATTTTTGGGGCTTGAGTTATAGCTCGACCAAACATTGAAGACCTTTTACCGAATTCGACATTGGGTTTTACGAGTGACTCCTAAGCGTCGGTCGGCTAAATTATTCAACAACCAAGTTTTTTTGGCTTTAACAGTTGATGTGAGTTTAAGCTGTGTTTATTAATAATGACCAAACGATGCCTTCTCAAATGGAGCTAAAAACCTTTTTTGTGTACCAAAAGTAAACTGGGTTTTTACAACAATTAAGAGATAAAATAATTTAAATTTGCAATTCATTCCGAAAATTGTTATAGTGCTAATTCAAAATTAATTTTTTTTTTCTACTTCGAAACAAAGCGTGTCTAAATTAGTAATATTTATTATTATAATAAATAAATACATGAGTAGATTATTTATATAAAATGCTGTAATCATCTTATTTTTCATAATTAATACATAAAAAATACAAAATAAAATAGATATGATAATATTTTTTTACGATTTATACTTAGTACGTGTGTGCCACCTGTTTTGTTGTTTAACAAAACGCAGATATATTGTACATAATTCAAGAGTAAAGCAATACACGACCCGCCAGCATCAACAGTATACAGAAACAAGAAATTTCAAATAATCAACCTATTCACACAAAGCGAATTTACTCGCGTATCCGAGGGTGAGTGAAAGGGAGGATTGTATCAAGACTGGAGGCTCCCCCATGGCGTGTGCTATGAGGGGACCTCCGAGGGAATTTTAGGTTAGTGGACATGTAGGCATATAGACGGGAACACGGCGGATTTGTTGTCTCATTTAGTTCGTATTTTGTGCTTTTCGTTTGTGCGTCACGTCATCGTTTGTCGTCGTCAAGTCTTTATTTAAGTTAGTATGTAATTTTAGTGTTAAGTGTTGTGCAAAAAAAAAATAAACGATATTTATCGACATTTTTTGTGTGTACAGTGACAAATTACGTGTGAACAATCAGAGTTAAACGGTGGTGAAAGAGAAATATAAATAAAAAATACTCTGTGTTGCTTCGCGGTTTGTTTGTAAACACTGCCCCGTGCGACGCGCGAACAACGTAAACACAGACACGGTAACATTATACTTTTTTCATGTGTGAAAAACTTCATAACATTTTAAAGTGAACGAACTTTTGTGACAGTAAAATAGTTTTAAGAAACTATCGCTCAAAATTTGTGCAAATATTAGCTATGTGCCAAATAATTTAAATAATAATTAACGTGTAAAATTTACCGCTTAAAATTATCGTAATAATAAATGTTACAAAATAAATGTTATTTAATTAAGGTGTCATTAATTAAAATCCGTATTCAATTAAGTGTATTTAATAATACAATAATAATTTTAAAAATAAATTGCAAATAAACATTGGAAAAAATTTGCGTCAGTGAGAAAAACGAGGGACGGCTGTACTGCCTACTACTGTTACTATAGCGATCGATAATATTACGCATTACGGGGTGACTGTGAGAAGAGACGGAACGCACACAGACGCACGTCCGACGCACACTCTCGCTTTGCGCCCCCACCCCTCCCTAAACTCTCGCCCTCCGCGAAAAACGAAAGTAAACACGAGTGAGCTTTAAAAAAACTTTGCAAACCGAATTTATAGATTAAGGCAAACGGAAGTACAAAACACTGTGATTATTAATATTTGTGTTCAATAGAAGTCTGTTTACTGTGATAGACATGATTGTGGGAACGAACCTTCGGAGCGTTAACCCTATGTTGTTGGGTTATAGCATGCCAAACATGGTCAGTCTTAGTCAAAGTAGGCCGGAGAGCGTGAGCAGCGTCCCGACGACGCCGGTGCATTGTACCTACAGCATGGACGCTAAGCGGGCTTCGCCACAGACGCCCGCGGAGCGCACTGGTGCACCCCCTGGCGCGGGCAAGGATGCTGTGAAGCTGTTCATTGGACAAATACCACGACACTTGGAAGAGGAAGACCTCCGACCGATGTTTGAGGAGTTTGGCAAGATTTACGAGCTGACCGTACTTAAGGATAAGCACACCGGGATGCACAAAGGTCGGTAATGATTTATAATCGATGTATGAAATATGACTTTGTTCACCTAGAAATCTCAAGCGCTCATTTTCAGACACTGTTTATGTTCTTTAAAAGTTTATTTTAGTCGATATCAATGAAGAAGAATTCTTTTACGACGCCTATACGTTTACATGCTAGGGTTTTTACCCTATTATTTCACAAGTGAAATCTGTTTTTCGCGCGCTTCTTTGTTTGTGTGTGTAATATTCTTTACCAGCGGCGCACTAACTTATAACTCTCTAGTATTTATACATATAATATGTATATATTATACCTATAAACCAATCGAAAGAAATTATTTGAACGATAGTGTATTTAGATTCTAGATGGTTTACACTATCTTTTAAATAATTTGTTTCAGTTGGTTTATAAGTATTATTTAAATGATAGTGGTAACCATCTAGATTCTAGATGATTTCCACTATCATTCAAATAATTTCTTCTAGATTCTAGAAGACCGAAGCGTATAAAGCGCAAAGCGACTTTGATTAGTACCATGTAAGGGTTACTTTGTATTATTAATTCCTGCTTTTCTTTCCGATAGCACCGTATCACGCTCTAATCAATGTCACGCGCAGAGCCGCATACATTTTTGCAAATGGCTTGTCAAATACCTTTTAGATTCGCAAATCTGCATAGAGGCCTTAATACCCAGAATTTTCGTTGATTCTTTGTTTCCGTACTTAGGTACGTTAACGACGCACCGAATAAAAAAACGTAAACATCGCCTCTGTGTAAAAGTGTTGTTTAAAATTAATTTAGTAGTAATTAAGTGACTACAATTAAAGAATTAGCGACAGACAACAACAATAGTGAAGTGAAAAAGTTATTAACTAAATTTATAGCGAAATAAAATAGTTATCAACAAAAAAGAACTCTAAACATTTAACAGTGATTAAAATTTATCTAGTGACAGTGTTTGCAAAATAAACAATATAATTTATTTGGTTTAAAGCTTTTGTGGAATAATTAAACCAAAATTAGCACTTAATGAACAAAAACCATCAAAAAATCAAATTTTAATATTATAGTGACATATCAAGTGACTCATCAATGTTTTTTGAATAAACCGGCTGTCGTTGTAGTGAATGGCATTCAAATTTGGACTCTATTGCAGAGCGTAAATCACTAATCGCATGTTACCACACGACATCTAGGGACGAGTGCCTGTACTACGTGGCGCAATCAAAATTCAATACATAACTAGCGGCATCTGTCTTTTTTTGTATATACTAATTTGAAATCAACATGTCGTCTAAACAGAATCCAAACTCTGCTGTTGGCCGCAAGGTGGCAACACTAGTAATGTGCCACAAATGTAGAAGAACTACTGATTTAAAAAACACAGCACAGTGTTCATCATGTAAGAATAGATACGAACCGGATTGCGATGGATATCCGGAACAGACTTACCGCATGATGAAACCTGATAGTAAAAGAAAATGGAAATGTACAACATGCACTCAGACAAAAATAAATAATTCAAACGATAGTAGTTCAACAAATGTTACTTTTAGGAAAAAAGCAAGTTCACCAAAACATTCAGCATGCGGAGATACTTTGGTCACTGAAACTGTGGTTCAGAGTTTATCTGATGGCATGGTTTCTGAGACAATCACATACAATGCTCCATCTGATGAATCTTATACCGCCATTAGTCCAAACAAACTATCCAAAAGTGTAGACAACACCATGTCAATAAATGAATTTATAACAATTACGGAACTGAGGGAAACTATATCACAGTTATCAGAAAAACTTGCAAGCACTGAAAATGAATTGGATAATACCATGTTAGAAAATAGGGACCTGCAGACTCAAATAAAAAAGTTAACAGCAGAAAACAAAACCTTGAAATCCTTAAGCTCTTCATCAGCGATTCTTGCAAACAGCCCGATTAGAGATGTCAGAAGTAGATGTTCATTTCTAGATCAAAGTACTTCATCTGTGCCTTCATCTATGCCTTCATCGCCACAAAGTATTCAACACAAAAATTTAAAAACCTTCCATCTACAACAAAAAATTATAAAACTCCAACAACAACTAGAAGAAGCGGACCTTAAAATTAAAAGCCTCAGCGACCAACTCGAAATGTTGACAATGAAGATGCTGAGCGAAACGCCATCTGTTGGACTTAGCCACGAACCACGTGAAACTGTCAATAATTTACAATATCGATTGATAGAGGACTCTAGTGACTCCAAACCAACAACTTCAATGTTAGAACATAATGAAGTTCTTGTCAATTGTGTCAATGTCAGTGTTTCAACTTCAAGACGTGCTCATGTAAACAAAGATAGTAAAATGTGTATAATTAGTAGTAATAATAGAAATAACATACTATATTTTGCTAGAAACACTTTTCCAAGCATGACTGTTTGTCACTTCTGCTACCCAAATGCAAATATAATGAAACTGTTTGAAACTTTGGATAAAAACCTAATAAATTACACTCTCAATGACATTTGCATTGTATTTCTGGGTAGTGAAGACTTCAAGGTATCTCAAAGGTATGAAAACATTGTTGATAACATAAAATCTAAATTAGAAAACATGACACATACTAACATCATCATATGTTCACCCAATTTTATGCTAAAAAATAATGTAAATTTATTCAATAGGAGGATTGAGATTTTTAATCAGTTACTGTACCAAAGTAATGTTAGTCATGAATTCGCTTATTTATTTGACTCAAATAGGTTTCTTAAGTACGATTATGGAATGTTTTCAAAATATAGTGGTACAATAAACAATAAGGCTGTATCCAGTATTTTCAAAGATTTAAAACAGTATGTACATTTATATTTTAAGCTGCCCCCCCAATATGTTATGAGACAAAAACAAATCAAAGACTTTTTTGGGGTAAGAAAGGAAACAAAACAGATCCAGTGAATTACAGACCCATTTCATTGTTACCAGTCTTGTCGAAACTTTTTGAAAAGGTCATGAAGTCTAGACTCATCAATCACTTGTATCATGAAAATATTATAAACCCTAATCAATTTGGATACCAGAGAAATTTAGGAACTCTAGATGCAATAGATTCGTTAGTAAATGATGTAGTGCGCAATTTAAATGATAAACTAAAAGTTACAGGCTTATTCTTAGACCTAAGTTCTGCATTTGATACTGTGGAACATTCTATTCTTTTGGACAAGTTGGAACACTATGGCATAAGGGAAAGCACATTAACACTATTTCGTTCCTACTTAACAAATAGAACACAGTATGTTGAAATAAAATCAATCGAAAATAACATACAACAGATTCACAAATCCAGACTCTACACGGTGCATAAAGGTGTACCTCAGGGTTCTGTCCTGGGCCCAATTTTCTTTATTATATTTGTGAATGATTTAACGGCATATATAAAGAGCATTTTACCAGACGCAAGCCTTGTTCTCTTTGCAGATGACACTAGTGCTGTCATAAGCGCCAGTGATCTTGTCACATTAGAAAATAAAATAAATATATTTCTTAGGGCTTGTGAGAACTGGTTTTCCATTAATAACCTAACTCTAAATGTAAAGAAGACCAAATGTATATTGTTTAAGTCGACGGTTAGAAATAATGCTACGATAAATGTACAATCTTTAGGGAACAAGATAGATATAGTCGAAAATTTAAAATTTTTAGGGATACAAATTGATGCTCTTCTAAATTGGAAACCCGAGTTAGTTTTGGTTACCAATACGGTAAGTAGTGCGTGCTATGCAATTAAAACACTTAGAGAGGTCTTGTCACTTGCTCAACTTCGAACTGTCTACTTTGCCCTAGTCGAGTCAAAACTTAGATACAGCATAAAGTTTTGGGGAGGCAGTTATAAGTACAACATTGATGCTGCCTTTGTCATTCAAAAGAGAGCAATTAGAACCATGCTTGGCATTGACCAAACAGAGTCGTGCAAGGAGCACTTTAAACAGTTAGGCATTTTGACAGTGCCATGTCTTTATATTTTGGTTCTGCTTACTCATTTCCAAAAACATTTGCACAGGCTTGAATCTGTGGATGAAAGAAAACAGAGAGTAGCAACACGGAGAAAAGATTTACAGACAATTTTAAAACCTAAACTTAATATTGCAAAGCACTCATCTTATGTGCAGTCTGTAAATCTTTTTAACAAATTACCTTCTAAGCTAAAGATCATGGACAGTGTTTACAAGTTTAAAACAGAATTACAAAAATTTTTATTGGAAAAGGCTTACTATACAATAGGTGAATACTGTAATGATAAAGATAATTATTGATATATATTTTTTTTTTTTTTGTGTTGTTATTATTATTTTTTGTTCTTGAATTGTATTGACATTGAATTGTAACTTAATTAATTAATTGACATTGAGATTTTTTTATTTTTTTGTTTATTGACATCTTGTTTCAATGGTATTTTAGTTTATTATTTGCATTATTATTTTAAATTTATCATATTCTATTAATTTATTAATTTCAATTCTAGTGTCTATATTTTAATTTTTTTTAATTTTTATTTGATTCTTATTTTTTATGTGCCTATATTCAATACAATGTAATTTGTTAAAGAATAAAAAAACTATGAACTATGAACTATGAATATAATTTATAGATAGAATCATATGACTGATTTTATTTTGTAATTTTTTTAGTTAACGAGCTATTCGTTTTAGTTTTTTTTGTGTAATTGTTTTCAGCTCGGCAGCTTTTCAGCCCAACCATTGCCTCTGGGTATCTATATACTTATTAAAATCAAAACACTGTATAAATAAGGCACACAGGTCACATCACACAAAGTTGTATAACAACTTTCGTGAAAATGTAATAAAAAAAACAGGGTTCACGTTGCGGCGTATTGTGTCGTCACAAGCGTGATACTCGTGCTTGTGGCGAACGTGAATGTGGTGACTACTGTTTCGTTCATTACTTTAATGGTAATTGCAACAAATAAATCGGTATACAGAGGAAACTCAAAAAGGTACTACAACATTTTGAGCCTGTGGTCAAAATATTGTAGTACCTGTACCTACACTCTTGAAAAGGTACTATAATATGTTGAACCTGTGTTCGAAATATTGTAGTACCTGTATCTATACTCTCGAAAAGGTACTACAATATTTTGACCTGTGTTCAAAATATTATAGTACCTGTACCTGTACCTACGCTCTCGAAAATGTACTACAATATTTTGAGTCTGTGTTCAAAATATTGTAGTACCTGTACCTATACCTACGCTCTCGAAAATATACTACAATATTTTGAGTCTGTGTTCAAAATATTGTAGTACCTGTACCTATACCTACGCTCTCGAAAATGTACTACAATATTTTGAGTCTGTGTTCAAAATATTGTAGTACCTGTACCTATACCTTCGCTCTCGAAAATGTACTACAATATTTTGAGTCTGTGTTCAAAATATTGTAGTACCTGTACCTATACCTACTCTCTCGAAAATGTACTACAATATTTTGAGTCTGTTTTCAAAATATTGTAGTATGTTTTGAGTGCCTGATTGAACCGAGGTTCAATGTAATAATATAGTGTGAGAGAGAGAGAGAGAGAGAGAGAGAGAGAGAGAGAGAGAGAGAGAGAGAGAGAGAGAGAGAGAGAGAGAGAGAGAGAGAGAGTGACGACCTAATTTAATAATTCAATTCTATTAAAAATATACGAATATTTTGAATACCTATTTGTCCCAGTTGAGCGTTTGATATTTACATTAAGGAACAGCAGATCCTATACTATCACTATCTAATCTAACCCTCATCTACATATCTCCAAAGAGACAAACTGTATACATCGATGTTAAATATACAAATGATACAACTTTTAATATTTTATAACAATTTCTAAAGCAATAAATTAATATTAACAGAGTATTTATAAAACACAAAAATGTTTGATTAATGTTTTGAAATTCAATAGATATAATAAAGCGATCACTTAGGCTGACATCTGAACGAATTTTTGTTCGATATTTTGGAACAAGTTTTCTTTGTAACATATAACATGAGGTGTAAAGGAATCCAGAAAAAATGCTTGAGCCATATTTTCCTCGCGTGCCGGTTGCAACGCTTTTCAAGTTTTAGCTTCATACACTTTTATTTGTACAGTCACACGCAAACGGTGTTATGACGCCAAGTGAAAAATTTGTCGCGGACATAGTTTTGTTCGTTTTGCATCAACCCGTGGCGTGTTTTTGTGCTTAAATGTGCTGGTTCTGGCTGCTTTCATTATATGTGGTATTAGTGTAATAATAAATTTTAGCACCAGCTCTTTTGAAATAAAGAAATTGTTTTTTTTTCTGTTTTAGATGACGTTGATATTATGTAATAAGCTTTTGCTCGGGGTTCCGTACGCGAGGAATCCGGTTTTACTTGACCTCTTTAATATATGGCACTGCTAGTAAAACTATATATAATCTCCGTTTTACTTCTCCAGCATTTTTTCCATTTTTAGAAACTTTTTCGAACTTCTACAATTATTTAAAAAAAAATGGTCTAGCTGGTCTCGTGCTTTGTGCTTAGTATATTTAATTTTATTTATAAATATAACCGGTGATGACACTCTCTTTTAATTTTAAATCGTTGAGGCATCTCTATTATTTATAGAGCAGCTAATCACAGTCTGAAATTGCTGTGTGGTATAAGATTAAATATGTAATGTTACATACAGGATCACTTTACAATATCCCTTTTTCTCTGTCGTGTTTTATTTTTCTGAAAAGTGATAATAAATAAATGGCAACAACTTTTCTAAAATAGTTGTAGTAATTTTTTTTATCATCACTAGGTTAGTTATTTTATGTCATCAATACAGCTACTATTACTCATAAGTTGTACTATATTACATGGTTAAAAAGAATCTAAATTTCTGTATACCTATAAAAATAATATCTTGGGACAACTCACATAACGTCATCTGATCCCAAACTAAGCAGAGCTTGTACTATGGCAACCAAACAACTGATAAACATACTTATATATTTCTAAAAACATACATATTATAGATAAATAACACCCAGACACAGAATAAACCATCGTGCTTATCACATAAAGTTTTATCGTGGGTGAGAATCGAACCCACGACAGCTGAGCAGTCGGATACTATCCCACCGCGCTACAGAGGCAGTCGACCTTTTCCATATAAGTCTACTATCGCTCTCACAGGAGGACGATATATTATTTCACCCAAACCTGAGACCACAAACCACAACAAATAAATTTATAACAACAACTGCAACACCAAAACAGCCTCCAACATTAATATTTTAACATAGCAATTATAATAAGTGGATGTATTGTAAAGGATAGTACATAAAATTTAATAATGGTTCTGAACGAAAAGGGACTCTTATATTTATCAAGGGTGACAGGAAAAAGGCGGTTTCCTTAAGTACACAATTTTGTACTATAAATTTTCAGCCCTTTTGTGATGGTAGTGATATAATGACGGTATTACAATGGGATTTCATTCAATGTATTATTAATGGGTCAAAGTGGCAAGTGCTATGTAATTAATTATTACTTCACTTCAATTAACATTTAACTAAATTTACTTAAGACCTCCACACATTACATAACACTACTGTAAAATATCTTAAAGCGGCAGTAGCCTAGTGGTTAAATCATCAAATTTGCAGTCAAGACGTTCTGGAGTAATTTACATAGTCCAGATAGGTGGTTCGTTTCTGGCCCCGGTTTGGCTACGGAAGTCTCGGGTTCGATTCCTGAATCTGGATTTCAAATTTTTCTACCTTTCAAAATGCAATTATTGTATTTGTAAAGACGTTCTGGGTTCGAATCCTACATATTACACTACCGTTGTAAACTCACTCTCAAGACCAGCAATATAAGTTAGCTGGAGAGGCTAACAAGATTGCTAGTAATGTGAGATCCACACTGCTAGTAATGTGAAAACTATTTCTTAAGAAATTTCTTCGGCATTCAACAAATATTTTGAAACCAAAAATTACCCGAATTTTGCGAATATTGCGACTAGCGACACATTTTTAGATTCATTTTTACTTATAAGAGATACTATTATTTCTTTTTATTCAACAAAATTGTTTTCCTACCATGCCTATTAGATTGTGGCATACATACATACTGATAACCCAATAATATATGTATTTTCACATCAATTCTGCAACTGTAGTAAAGTTGTGTAGTTCAAAGTTCCTGACAGTAAAATACATAAAACTGGGCTGAAACTTGGAAGTATAGACAGGTGATTTACATATATCATGCTATAAAAATGTCTATGAATACGTGAGTTTTCTCTGTTTTTATTCTGAAAGGGAATGTTATATTGAAAAATAATTCTTACCAAAGTTGATCTATACATATATAATCACTTGTCCTGACTGACTGAGTGATTCATCAACGCAGAGCCGTTAGGGTAACAGACCTGAAATTTGGGTAGTTGATGCCTTATTATGTTGTAGACATCCATTATGAAGAATAATTCTTCTAAGGGGGTAAAATAGAGGTTGCAAGTTTGTATGAAACTCAGTCAGTTTGGAAGTTAGATGGGTGAAAATCCGTATTAATCTTTTACGTTTAAATTAAAGAGATTATACATATTTCCGCATTTTGATCGAAAGTGAAAAATTAACTCTTTAGGGGGTAAAAGTTTTACGCGGGCGACAACTAATATTTTCATAAAACAGTAAATGTAACAACCGTTGACAAAAATAACGGTTTAGAATTTGGGAGGTTTTCTTTATGTTATAGGCTCACATCACAACAATTTGTTTTGGACGGTAATTTAAAAGCCGAAATAACAAAAAACATTAAATAGAAGTAAAATTTTAAAAAAAATGTTCAAGAAAGGGAGAGGTGTCTTATTTTTTATTTATTCGGTTGAAACGTAGTTCTTTTAGCTATATATTTTTGTTTTTGTATTAACGAATGTAGAAATTAAATAAAAAAAACTGTAAGAACATAACATTTTAAAAATTGTGCTATTCGAAATTAAGATTTATCACAAATATAATACACACAGCCAGTTTAACAACCTTCATATTCTAGCTTCATATAATCATAAATATAACACTTTTGTTTGTCAAGCCTCTATATAAGGAACTACGTTCCAAAATACAGAAATTTCATCCATCATTCAACTACCGTTTTTAGAGTTCCGAAGCAAAAACGGAACCCATAAAGTTTCGTCATGTCCGTCTGTCTGTCTGTCCGTCCGTATATCACAGGCATTTTCTCAGAGACTTCTCAATGAATATTGATGAAATTTGGTAAAACGGTGTCTTATAGTGACCACTACTTAGTTTGATACCTAAGTAATAATAATAAATATTAAGGGGGGGGGGGGGGGGCACTACATACATGTAACAGAAGCTGAATTTTTTTTTTCGTCTAACATCAACGTGTGGTACATGATTCGACAGGTCTTTTAAATATATTATAAGGTTTCTTACAAACTTTTTTGATTAAGTAAATATTTTTGGAAATAATCGCTGCGAAATTTGAACACTTAACTTTTGAACCGTGTAACCAAACAATATAGATAAAATCACAAAGATAGCGCTTAAAAAATACTTTAATCTAAAATTATTTCGGATAAATCAGATGTACCGTCATTGAGTTGCCAAAAAACTGCCTTTCTCAACAAAAGGGCGTAACTGCCATGAACATATGCTCTTCTGCTGATGTTATTATTTAAGGTTGCTGCTGATGTAAATATTTAAGGCTGCATGTCAATTGTAAGTGTCATGTGACATGCTTTTGCCCGTTTTTTTTGTTTTTTTCTGTCATCAGCTAGTAATATTCTAGAATTATGTCTTTTGATTTGATTTTGCCGCACATGTCACCGATCATAAGAAAAGTGCCAACTTGGTGACAGCGATCTTAATTTCAATAATTAAAATATCGATATATATATTATACTTCTAACACGATTTTTCTTAAAAAACAGACATCCAAAATAAAATCATAGCGAATAACGACTTAACCTATTACACAAAAGCTTTCACTCACACGTGAACAGATGTTTTCGTGCAGTCGAGCAGAAAATGTGGCTACAATTTTTTAGCTTTTTTCTCTAAGCGCACTGTAGGTTATTCTTTGAACCGACCTATTCGTTCGTTAACGTATCCGTCAATTTCACAACAGTCATGTTAGCAGCCAATTTTTGGGAATATCATCTCTATTTCAATGTGTTAGAGATGGTTTTGAAAAAAATGTGTTGGAAACCTGAACGTTAGACTATCTTTTGTGGTAGGTACATACGAGTTTAACAATAATGATATATCAAATGTTTTTTTTTTTTGGAAGTTTATTATTGTGACGACTATATCTGGACAATTTCTCTTGAATATTAATAATTGCAAGTTACTTCAAACTTAACTAACGTAAATTAACTTACTCGTAGATGCAATTGTTAAAAGTAACAATTGCATCTAAGTTAAGTTACGTAGTTAAGGCCCATTACATATTCGAGCGCTACCATATTTGAGGCGACTAGCTCGGTTCATCTCGCTCACCCTTCGAAGAGCAGCATCTATGCGAGAGCGAGAAAAATATTTTGTAATTTGTTTCTTTTTCTTTTCTTAAATTGCAACATGTACACTATATATTGGTAATAAACAGCCACATAAACATTATATTTAAAGGCCCCGCAGACTACAAACTTTTTAATCACGTCCACCGTCTAAACTATTGGCAGTGTGCACGCGTTTATGGTACTTTGAAGATTTTATTTTTTTATTTTTTTTAAACGTTTTCAATAAAATCGTGTAGTAATCGTCCATCAAGTTTTATAGTCGGCCGATACATAATCGTTGTAATGTGCTCATTTTTGTACATTCTTATACTGATTACGGCTCGACCAAACTATCAGCCGACGAAAAGTTTGTAGTCTGTGGGGGTACTACTTGCTTCGCCTTAAACCTGATATTGGACAATGCAATTAGTTCAGGATTAAGGGGGAATAACTCATACATTACATGACTACTAAGTCCAGGTGTTTTCTATTCATCGGCTCATTTTTCGTCTTTGAATGGAAAACACCCACTTGCCTAAATAATATATTTGCAGGTGTAACTATAAATAGCGATCACCTTCAAGTGTATTATTAACTAGGACGAATATATAGTCGTCACCAGAAATTGGCCTCAATGTCATCTAACACGACGAGTTGAGAGTAAGTGGTGGTACGCACGAGTACTTCTTTGCATTGCAGAGGCTTAGTTAAGGAATATTCAGTTATATAATGAACGCACTTGTTCACATCAAAGTCTAAGAAAATGAAAAGGTTCACTGTGTAATTCTATTTTTTACTTTATCGCTGGGGCAATAAACCGGTCACTTTTTTTCAGTAGACGACTTTAGTTTTGTAAAGCGACCACTAAGGAAGGATTATTGGAAATTAATTCCCTTAGGGGGAAATAGGGATTGCAAATTTGTATAAAAATTGGCGATTTTGAAATGAAGTTGAAGAAAATGTGAAAGAATGCCAAGTATAATACCGGTTTGGCTAATAAATTAAAATCTAACTGGAATCCATTAGATTGAATTAAAGCTACTAAAATTTTACATAGATCTTGTAATAT
The DNA here is from genome assembly GCA_945859575.2 of Herminia tarsipennalis. Lineage (NCBI taxonomy): Eukaryota > Metazoa > Arthropoda > Insecta > Lepidoptera > Erebidae > Herminia > Herminia tarsipennalis. The sequence goes on along the minus strand of OX243834.2, from coordinate 20,048,034 downwards.
AGAAGGTATTTCAATTGCTTTGTTATGTAATTTGCTACTCGACATAGCAACTTCGCTAGTTTTTACCCTTCAAGATAAAAAAATGTAAATTGTACTCGAAGAGTACAATTTAACATGTCAGTGGCAAAGTTCTAGTCAATCCAATATTCATAGTTATGGTATTGACATATCAAGGGAGTGATAATCCAAGTTAAGGTGAGATCTAGGAACAAGGCCAAGTTGCCTTATTAAGTTGCAAAAAAACCCGCCAACTGCAAGTCGGAGTCGCGCACCGAGGGTTCGATCATAAACATATAGGTAGGTATATTAATAGTTTGTAAATCTAGGGAATCTATTTTTCTAACGAAACATTTTTATCTTCTAGTTAAGTCAATCATGATTTATTTTTATATATACCTACAGATAATATTGTGGCGGTATGTTCTAGAAAAATAAACATCTAAAATTGAATAATCAAGCTTAACTCAAGCGAACTTTATGTAGTGATCGTGTAGTTCATAGAATCTAGTGCTATTTCACCGGGCAAAGTTCCAGTTTTGTTCTGTAATTGAAATCATTATGAATACAAATTTGTTGGTATTAGATGCTATTATGTAAAGCTACAGCTGAAACTGGCGAAAGTAGATTATTTTCCTAACTATTAGTGTATTCAGTTTGTTAACGTATTTTAATAAAGTATCGTGTCAATGGTTAAAATTAAACAATCCTAACTTGTAAATAGTTTAAATTTATAACAAATCTTAGATTAAAACATATTGCAAAGTTAATTCCAACGATTTAAAAAAAATACATAACAGTTTATGGCTCTTTAAATTAAGTTTATACTACAGAATTTTTATCACTGCTAGGTTACGGCGCGATTGGTTATTTTGTATTAGTTTAACCTAATACAAAATACAAGTGATCACTTCATATTTAAAAAAATATATATCATAGATTTCTATAATGTCTAAAATTATTATCAAGACATCAATATCCCAACCCAGCCTTTGAATTTATACCATATACTTCTTTACCTAATATACTTAATAAAAATAAAGAGGTAAAGTTTATTAGGTTGTAGGGGGTAATCTCTGGATGTTTGAAAATTCTTATACCAATAGAAAGCCACGTTATTTGTGTGTACCAAGGCTATATTTTATTGCCCGTGCAAAACTGGGGCGGGCAGCAATTCTAGTATAAAAATCTCTAAGTTTAACAAGTAGATGTTTTATAAGCATACGTATACGAATGTGTTTGATCAAGTACTTTTACGTTTCGTAGCGCATCCACAATAGCACAGCTGCTGTCTACAGAGTGTAGCATTTTTCTATTTAGATGGCAGGTATGAAATGGCTTATTGGTAACTTTTGTCACTTGAAAAGTTAATAAAATTAAAATTAGGTAAGGTTTAGTTTTTTGTCGTGCGATACTGATTTAAAAATAGTGCCACTCCATCTTTTCTCATAAGTATTGTCAAAGGCAACTAAGGGATTTCATACCGTAAGATAGGCAGTAGTCTTCGGCGTACTTTACAGACTTACTGCGATCGCCATCCCGCTCAATCAGTCAATGGTGACGATTATGGCAAATACCCACGAGATCTATAATAAATAGGTTCTCCTGGGGTTTTATGCCCAACAATGAAGTGAGATGCTCGCACGCCACGGCTGTAACTATATTTATATCTTTAAGTTAATTATTTAGACAAAATCATTTCTAAATTGATTAATAATATCAGTAAACAAGCTATCGCCAACGGTTTCACCTGAGTGGATGAAAATTGATTTTCGTTTTTGATGAAAACGCTGAAAAACTTGTTTCGTTTCATATTACGTAGCCCAATACAATGGTTCTTAGATCTAGATACAAAACTGACGAAGTTTCATACAAATTTTGACATAGATTTTCACCTCCTTAGGAGTGAAATTTTCAAAAATCATCTATTATCGGATGCCTACCTCACTTATGGAAAACGTCCTCAAAATTTCACGTCCCTACGATCCACAGTTTTGCTTGTGCGTTAATTCACCATTCAGTCAATAAGACAAAAAAAATTATATAGATAGACTAGGTGAACCTCGTTAATTCTAATTTAAAAAAAAATACTTTACGACCTTTTCTCATAGCTACCAAATATACAAAAAAAATTTAATATCGGTCGGGTAAACTATGTACCCAAATTACACCAAAGTGTAGCTATTCTATCACAAAAATTAGACCTATAAGGGTTAAACATCTTCATTAGTCTCTTTAAAGTAATCAAACACCGCCCTATCAAATTATAACATTATTTAAACAAAACTGTTAATTCCTTCGTTAATCCGTAGAGCCTTCCACGGCCTACCTCTACAAATACGATCGACCCTTTATATTGTTATGACGTCATATACGTTGTGCCTCGAACAACCTAATCAGAATGTTGTAATTGGGTAGACGGTTCTGTAACGAGTTTTGAGTGAGATATAGAAACAGAATGTGTTTGTTGTCTGCTGTATTATTATTTAATTTTGTCATTATTGCCTAGAAACAGAAAGTTACGATTTACCAAATAACGTGTCAGTCAAGTTTACATTTGACTCAATCCATACTTTGATTTAATCTGGTAATGTTTTTTATTCATATTTTCTCTTTTTTGGTTGCGTGGAACTACAAAAGGAGAACTGCCTCTGTGGCGCCGTGGCAGTATATCCGACTGCTACGCAAGAGGTCGTGGGTTCGATCCCCACCCAGAATATAACTTTGTGTGATGAACACGATGGTTTATTCTGTGTCTGGGTGTTATTTATTAATATGTATGTATTTAGAAATATATAAGTATGTATAACAGTTGTCTGGTTTTCATAGTACAAGCTCTGCTTAGTTTGGGATCAGATAGCGTTGTGTGAGTTGTCCCAAGATATTATTATTATTATTAGTCTTAAGTCTAATCCGTGAATTTCGATAAAGTTATTAAAATATAAGCAACAAACAAATTCTTGTATGAATGAAAGTACTTCATATGTAAATAAAATAGTAACCACCCAATTATTAAAGGTTTTTCTTCTTCCATTGTATTCGATCCAAGGTATAGTGGCATTTGATGCGGGTCTAGTCCTTGGAGTGTCAAGTCAAATTTCATAATATCTTTTGGCGTCTGCCGCGCTACCTAATGTCTACATTTAGTCTGTGTCTACATAACTCAAAACCACCATTTAAAAACTATATTTCAGTACATTATCATTATGATTAATAAATATTGTTAAGGATGATTAAACTAAAGAGAATCCATTGTAGTATGAAAACAGTTTCCTAATGTTCTAACAAAACACACAAAAGCAAAAATACCTGAACATGACACAGAAACATACCATGTGTACACACCTAACAAAAACAAATCAAACCAAACATTTTTGACAAACACCGCCATCAACACACGCACATAAGTAAACAGAGCCGTCACACATGGAAATTTACATATCTATGTGTGTTGTCATTCCACACACACACAGCATTTTCCTCACTATTGGTATAAGGGACACTCACACACTTATACCAAACTGTTCCATATACGATGGTAGGTAATTAAGTAAGGCGGGGGCTGATTGACGGCCGCTTGATTGCGCTCGACCCGATCTACGCTTGCTATGATCTTTACTCACCCTAGTCGTGTTGATGTATGTATATACTTGTAAACTGGGGAAGTCATAAGACTAAATTATAAATGAACTATTGATGCGATAAAGTGATGAAATGAGTACACCCTAGAACAACTCATTCCTTTAAATGTATCTATGTATAAATTTGTATCGAATTTGTATCACATCACTATATGACGTAGCCAATCGATCTACATCCGTACTAATATTAGAAAGAGGTACAGTTTGTGAGTTCGTGAGGTTGTAGGGGGTAATCTCTGGCTCAACTGAACCGATTTTGAAAATTCTTTTACCAAAATAAGTCACGTTATTTGTGAGTGTCATAGATTCAACGAAGTAGGCACGGGTCAGTTATAAAAAAAATAAATCATATTATAAAACTACTAGTCGATCCCCGCAACATTGTCTGCATCAATTTTCCCTCGTATTTAAAATGTACTAAATATCCCAAAAATATCATTAAAATCAGTCGAGCCGATTCAGAGGAGTTCGACCACAAACACCGTGCCATGGTATATATAAGACATATTGGTATAGACTAGCTGTCCGCGCAACTTTGTCAGCGTAAATTTTCCCCGTTTTTGCAACATTTCTCATTGCTGCTCGGCTCCTATTGGTCGTAGCATGATGTTACATAGTCTATAGCCTTCCTCAATAAATGGACTATCCAATAGTGAAATATTTTTTCAATTCGGATCCTGAGTAGTTCCTGAGATTACCGCGTTCAAACAAACTCTTCAGCTTTATAATATTAGTAGTAGTATAGATTATGTGTAAGTTTGTGGATTAGTACTACAAAGTCTGAATCTATTAGCTTCTGGCACATCTGGGCACATCAGCAACTAGACAGAACACAACAGACTGGACTACAAATGGACATTCATTTTTAGTAATTACAATAATTAGCTATTTGATAGTTTTCGGGAAAATGTTTGAAGCCTCATTGATTTAGTGCGAATTGTTCAAGAGATATGCATAGGCATACATAGTACTACGCAGAGCGCATAGCAAGGCAGTTACATTAGGTAATATAGTTAACATAATTAAACTGTGAGTAACGAAATGGCTTCATTGCTTTGTAAAAAAATATAATCGAATGAGTAATGCGACGTTTTAGACGGACGGACGTACTTTGAAACAGAATTTCAGGATCAAATAATGGTAATTTTGTTTACCTTTCTGATGTATTAAAATATCTTGGGACAACTCACACAACGCCAACTGATACCAAACCAGGCAAAGCCACTACTATGGCAACTAGACAACTGATAAACATGCTTAGAAATATATATATCTAAATAAATACATATAATAGATAAATTACACCCAAACACAGAATAAACTATCGTGCTCATCACACAAAGTATTATCATGGGTGGGAATCAAGCTTACGACCTCTAACTAAGCAGTCAAGTTACTAACCACTAGACCAACAATTTCGTGGTGTTAAATTTAAAAATTGTAATGTTTTAGACTATCCGGATTATGAAGTAGACGATTAAAACCAAGACTATATAGGCAACTTACACCGGCGGAACCCGTGGCATTTTAATCTGTAGTCTGCAGACGCATTTAATAATTTTAATCTTGTTTACGTTTTGCTTGAATTTTGTACTGAAAATACATTCGGAAATTAACCTGTCGATCTGTCATGGGCATTATATGCGTAAGCAATACACGATTAAAAACGCAAAAATATCCATCTAATTTACATTGGCGTTTAAGTTAATTGAATAAGGTGGACAAATCTGTGGCGTGGTGGGATGGTATCTGACTGCTACGGAAGAGACGAGCTCTTCCGTAGCAGTCGTAGATAGTATATAGCAGTCGTAAAGTCAGGGTTCGATTCCCACCCAGGATAAAATTTTGTGTGATGAGCAGGATGGTTAATTCTGTGTCTGGGTGTTATTTATCTATATATCAACCCATATGATGGCCCACTGCTGGGCACGGGTCTCCCCAGTAGAACCTACTAGTATGTAGATCCTGGGGGTAATTGCCATAATCGCCACGCTTGGCAAGCGGGTTGGCGATCGCAGTAAGGCTTTAAATACGCAGAGGACGCTGCAGCCCGTCCTCCGGGGTGAAATCCCTTAGTCGCCTTGACGACACCCACGGTTAGAGATGGGGTGGTACTATTCTTAAGCCGGCACCACACTATATGTATGTATTTAGAAATATATAAGTAAGTTTATCAGTTGTCTGGTTTCCATAGTACAAGCTCTGCTTAGTTTGGGATCACATAGCATTGTGTGAGTTGTCCCAAGATATTATTATTATTTTAGTTAGTGAAATACACCTGCTATACAATTTGTTTATGAAGTTCAATTGCATAAAAAGCAGTAAACAAAGACTGATAATTGGAAATGTGTTTAGCATTATTACTAAATTTACAAAAAAAAAATACTATCGATCTCAACATACGTGACGGAGCTGTCAAATTGTAAAAAATGTAGCCTTTATTACCCGTCCAAACTATAACAAGGAATTCGGTTGACATCTCAATAAATCAAATAGGATGAGTCGTTTAGGCGCTACGATGGAATATACGTAAATAGAAACATAGACTGCTAAAATACATGCTTATAGGTCAAAAATAGACACTGCTTCTTTTAGTCACGCCGTAGCTTAGTGATACTACCGTCCTTCTCAGCTGAGCCATAGTCGGGCATAACATAGTTCTTCCTTTTTTTGACTTCGCCGTAGTTGGTTAAGGAAACAATTTTGTGACATATGTATATCATTTTTATTTACTGAATTAATCACACATACGTATATACGGTAAAGGTGATAACATATTCCTTTATTTATAATTTTTTTGATTAATTTCAAACAATTACTGATTTTGTTGTATTTGCTGGAGAAAGATCCCCCTAAGTTTTGAAGTCTGTTGCAAAGTTGGTTCTCAATTCGACTTGTATTTTTGTTACATGGTTACTTGAAGACGACGTCTCTTTGTATCCGATAGGGTAAACTACTATCCAGATTAGTCCCATTGTCATCAAAGTTAGGATCCGATGATTAGATCTTGGAAAAACCGAGAAAATTCTTTAAATATTAGAGACACATCTATAGTAATTTGGATATATTTTGTTGTCATTCGTGCATTTACTCTCAAAAAGGGCCATTGAGTGAAATGGAACTGATGAAGATGACCAACTGAACTATTTAATAATAAATATTGCGGGTTACGATCTGAGTACTGTGTTCGACATCTGATACTTTGCCTCCATAACATCGTGTATAGGATTTCATACTCAAGTATCAGGTAAAACTCTAACTGTATCGTGAAAAGCAATATTCGTAAAAGAAAAGAAGCAAAGAAATATTTATTTTTTACAAAAATAAATAAACATTTTGAAGTTGGTACCTAAAACTATATTTCCTTGCATCAACTTCATTTGGTCATCGTAGCTTTATTATTTTTTGCTTTTTGTTACCTACCCTATACTTATTATTGAAGGCAGTATTTTTTTTTTATACACAGAATTATAGCTACAAGGGTAAAATACCTTGTTTATTGCCCGACGATACGACCGTGTTGCAACGGCCGTGGTCACGGGTACTGAACAGTCTACCCGTGATTAGATATTGAATTAAGTTACTAGTAATGTGAAAAATAGTTCAATATACGTATTTATGTATGTACGATGCTAAAATTACTACACACAAAAGTTCTTTCAACTGCAACGTAGCAACGTGCTACACGTTTGTAGAAGCGTAGCAGGCGTAGCATCTGTAGATATTTTATTAACCATTCTCTTTTAGACACCTACGTGTCTTTTCTTGTATGTTATTTGTTTGGTATTATTTTGTTGTTGAAAACGTATTGAGCGTAAGTAGCTGCAATTTCTTCAATTCATAATAATTTTGGTAAATTGATTCAAAGTGGTTATTTTAATTATTGGGGGTGGTGTGGTGAATTGAATCTCGCTGACATCCCTCTAATAATGCTAGTATGTCCAACAGTTAAATTTCATACAAAAAATATAAAGATTGTAACCTGCGTATTATGTGTGTGTATGAGGTTGTAGTTTCAATTTCGACTCGCTTCACCACTTTTTGTAATCAAAAAAGAGTAATTTCGAGTCTGACGGAGTGTACTTTCTGTCTGTAATTTGTGTATTTGATAACGACAAAAAGTTGAAAACACAAGAATCGTCCAATAATGTGTAAGTTAAAAAAAAGTCAATCGACATGAATAGTAATAGTAATATCTTGGGACAACTCACACAACGTCATCTGATCCAAAACTAAGCAGAGCTTCTATTATGGTAACCAGACAACTTATAAACATACTTATGTAATTCTAAATACATACATATTACAGATAAATAACACCCAAATACAAAATAAACCATCGTGATCATCACACAAAGTTTTATCCTGGGTGGGGATCGAACCCACAAACTCCGCCTTAGCAGTCAGACTCACTATCCAAAAGACCAACAGGCCAATCAAAATTAATATCCTACTAATATTATTACCTAAACTGGAGCTACTGCTTCACATAAAAACTACTACATAGATGGATTTTGATGGAAACTACACATAAAATATTTTTTTTTGGGTAGCGCTATAACGAAATTATTAATGCACTCTCTAATCCCTTATTTAAATTTTCCGATGGTACAAAACTCTAACAGGACCAGAGAGAGATTAGGCGTAGGACCAACGCCTTAATATGCTTAAAAACGGAAAACGGTCACCCATCTAAAGAACGGTAGAGTTACTTTATTTCGCATACTTCTTAATCTGCACGGTTGCTACAGAGTCATAGACTCCACAACATTAGTACATATATTTGTAAGCGCGTACTCTATACCGTTATATAAGGCCTTATTGGTTGTGTGCTTAGGTAGTTAATAATGCCCCTTGTAACGGCTCTATGTGCGAGGTTCGTCGAGGTCAAGGTTTAAAGGATATATGAGCGTCTACAAACTAAATTTGTGTGCATTTGTGTTACTCGATTGTGTTTATTGAAAGAAATGGTTCGGTTTTCTCTATCACGTATAACTTTTTGACGTTATAACGTCTTATAAATCGATGACCGAGTGCACTCACAAAAAGTGTCAAAAAGTCATGTTATTGATTGGTTGCTAAGTAACAGCTAATGGCGATTGCAGCGACATGACATGAGATAGAATTGGAACTAAGGTTATTAATTGGTTGCTAAGCAACGCGAAGGGGGATATGTCATCGATGTTTTCATGTGACGGTATCACGTAAAATTATCGTCTGTAAAGCGACTTATAGATAGTTGGTCCCATTTTTATCACGTCATGTTCTGATGATATGATTCTGGAGAAATCGCGGGAACTCTTAAAATATTTTAGGTACCCTTATTGTGATTTATGTATACTTTAAAGTAATACTCGAAGACGGTTGGACCAACTTGAAATAGGTATATGTTTGATAGGGAGTATACTTTCAGATTGATTATATGTTATTACAAGTTAGGATCTAATTATGAAATCTCGGAGAAATCAAGGAAACCCTTCAAATATTAAAGGCACACCTATAGTAATTTGGGTATATATTATAGTAACATGTTCATTTACTCTCGGAAAGTAACATTTGTTTAAGGGAAACTAATTACAGAGACCTTAGATAACCAACGGAATAAACGTTTAAAAAATCGCAATTCAACTACGAAGAAAATATTGAAATCAATTGTACTTATCAATTTTTATATGTGTCCTTAAATCTATATATAAAAGGAGAAGCTGGCTGACTGACTGACATATTAACGCAAGGCCTAAAGTATAAGGGTTAGAAACTTGAAATTTTTTACAAGGGTTCCTTTTATAATGTAGGGGAGCACTAAGAAAGGATTTTTAAAAATTTACCCCTTAAGAGGGTAAAATAGGGTTAGAAAGTTAGTATGAAACTTTGGCGTTAAAATATTTGGTACAATCTGGCATCCACGCGGGCGAAGCCGTGGGCATAAGCTAGTATGATAAACATAGTTTTAATAGACTAGATACAAAAAACAGAGGACTGGAAGTCATAGCGTACATTGGAGGGCCTACGTTTTTATTGGTAATGAGTAACGTACAGTTTTAGCCGCTCAGCATAATAATGTTAATCTTTACATAATATACTGTTTCAGAAATGAAAATCTCGTATCTTAGGATAATGTTGTAGTATAATGTAATATCTCCATGATAATTTAAGTCTCAAACAAGTTATCAGACTTAGATGAGTTTCGTTAGTGTAGAGTTAGTTGCAAGTCGTACATTGGCGGTACTTCGAAACTTGCATCGTATAAGTAAGTTTGTGTGCAGACTATCTGTCAATTGTCAAACACGTGCGTGTGGTGGGCGCGCATGTGTGCGGCGTGTCGCGCATGCGCCGTGCGCGCCGCGCCGCGAGGCTGAGTGACGTGACGTCACGGAGCGACGGCCACCCGCCAGTCGAGAGCCACCGACGGCCGCGCCACACGCCCGCCGCTCCGGCACAAAGACGCCACGCGCGTAAACAACAATAATAACAAGCCAATATGAACGCACGCTTATGATATCCATCGCCGACGCGTAAAAATCTTTTCGGTGTATTTAGTTCCCTTTTGATGTATTCATTTCAATAAAAATATTAAAAATAAATATAAAATTTTAATACAAAAGTTGTGTGTTGTGTTGACTATCAGCGGCGATTATTGCTGTGTCACAAAATCGATTATAAATCGTGTCTTTTTAGTGCCATTTTTATTCTAAAAAGTGATATAAATAGTAGTAGCGCTAACGATACTTATCGCCAGTACAAAAAATAATATTTCATGCCTTCACGCCTCTAATATAGAATTTAAAAAATCTCTTAATAAAAAAAGTCAAGCTTTCGAGTGTTAGACGCGCTAGTTAGTTCGAGAGACCTAGTCAAATATTATTAGTAGATTTTATAAATATATCACTATCTCAATGTCTCTAATTTGCGGAGGTAAGTTGAAACCAAAGAGTTTATGAGTTGTTACACGTTAGCCAAAAATCAGGTTTTGTGTTAGCATCCATAAAACTCGTGACATGTTCGGGTCAGTGAGTCATAACATGAAAAACAAACAAATTATCGTTTGCCCAATGGTCAGGTGACTGACGCTTTTCGACAAAAAATAAAACACAATTATCATAAACCGCAAATGTGTGAAAAGGCCTGTATAACTTAGAAGAATGTGAAAAACTGTGAAACAACAGTGTAAAGTTAAAGGGTGATATGGAAATGTGTTCAAAAGGCTTAAAAGCTTTCTTGAGTTAGGGTAACGTTAAGGGAAAAATTAAAAATAAGACCGACAGAGATTTTAGCTTTTAGCAGTTTTTATTCTTTCACAAGATGAAACAGAGATTTTTAACAGTTAAAGTTAAAAGTAAATGGTTTACTTAAAATTTCTTTGAAATAGAATCCATTCGTGTCTAGAAAAGAAAAATGTCAATAACGTTTTCCAATAAACACCTACATCGCTTTGTCTCTTGAAAATACACAAAATACAATTTACACATACAAAGGTAGATAAATCAAAACAAGTCAAATAAATTTGATGATGTATTCCCTACCCTCCTATCTTAGTTTAGCCTACCGAATTCAAACTTTGTGAGATTTATGATTGCGCTAACTATATTTGACCTGAAAATTAATTAGGAGTCCACTGTATCTTCCTCGATAACTGTTTATAAATGAAGTTTTGGTAATTAAATTTGCCTTTTGTGATAAAATAATGGTCGCATAGGTTTGTTACTCAAAATAAAATGTGAGTTATATTGTTTGGTGTATTTTACTGAGTGTTTAAGGAAAAAAAAATTCGTTTAAATAAATAAAAACATTTTAGTGTTTCAAATTCACAACACAGCCACATAATAAAAGTGAAAGTGATTTAAAATAAAACAACATATTATTTAATAATAACATTTCACCAATCTTATGATACACCGCAACGTTCTAAACATAATATTGTTGTCACCAAACAAAATCAAATAAAATGATACCAACAGATTTTACTGCCAAAATTTCCTACCTTCATAATAAGATTTCAATTAAGATAAAGTTATTTAAATGTTACGGATGCATCAAACAATAATTCCTTCGACTTTCTTGGCAGATGCACTTGGAGGAAAGTCGCTTCAGAAAATAAGTGTTATTATTGTAGCCAAACGATGGAAAAATATTTAAGAACTTTTATTTTATTATAATCTGAAATTCTGGAGCAGAAGAAATAGTTATTTACAATTTCGTTATTGTGAATTGATGTAATGAAATAATAAGCTTAATGATAACAAAACCAAAATCCGACTGCTTAAATTTAGTAACTAATTATTTTTGCGACAAAAATTCGCTATATTTTTTTAAATTTTCATGTACTCACTGTGTCACTCTCACAACTGAGACTCAACTAACGATATCTCTCAAGCTGAAATCCATCAAGCAATTTAGGCTCTAGAGCGTGCCAAGGAAATATACATACACTTAAAAAACATAACCCTCCTTCTTGTGAAGCCAAGTAAAAAAGTGTACATTTTGGAAGCGTAAAGCAATAAATGTAGACTGTTTCACCCAAAAAACATAACCCTGTTTTTTTGCGTAGTCGGATAAAAAAGTTTACATATTACGCAAAGCAATAAATGTAGTCTGTTACTATTAAAAATTGTACGTATTTGTCAGTGGATGCACAGGTTTTAAGTGAATTTCTTAGGTAAAAAAAGTTGTGTTTATTCAAATGCTCGTTTTTATTAACTGATCCTGTAAATAAATAAGTGAAGTGTATTTATTATTCCTTATACGGAACATTTTTTCTAATAACGGTCTCGAGGGACTTTGATAAATTTGAAGAAATCTTCCGAATTCGGATCGACAAAGCGATTCAGGTGGGCCCGGACTTTACGTAAACGTATTTAAAGGGTAAAGTAGATTACTGTAAAAGTTCTCTTTAAATAACTGTATTGGTTTTTCAGACATAAAAGAAAATAAAAAAAGAACGCTCAATTTCATATCACTAAAAACAATGATTACTTGAACTGTATTTGCAAATGCAAAAAAGTGTTGAATGAAAATTTTTATTGAGTATTGAAATTGGTGTTTAATTTATTTTTCATTTGCAAAAAAGCTGTGAGGTGTGATAAAAAGCAACAACATCAGTTAATTTCTCAAGCACTTTCTTGAAGTGGTAAATCATAACACAATTTCAAACGAGTATTGTAATAGTTGGGACATTGTGTAAAAGTGAATCGAGTGCCGTGTGTATAACATACTGGTTTTATCTATCAATAAATTACTGATATGATAATATCGAGATAAAAATCGAACATTTTGTTAGAACGATAACGTAATAAGTGGCTAACCTGTAAAAAATCATAAAAACTTTTTATGTAGTAATGTATCCTATATTTTTTATTTGACTACGGTGGTGGTAAAATATATGTAATTTTTGTAATACCTGCAATTTTTCCCTTTTTTGTATGAAAACTAGGATTATTTTAACATCATAAATAATTTTAAATTGCGTCATATATTCTCGGGCACTAAAGATAAATGTATTGTAACTATAAAGTCCAACACCCATTCACCAAAAAAAAAATTAAGCAGTTTACAAAATCATATTCATAATAATTATAGTTAACAATTATGAGACATTCTGTGTCATAATAGTGTCGTAGACACTTTACTAACCTTGCTACGTCGTAGCGCTACGCGAGACTACGTCCGTTATCCCTCTACGTTCGTAGACTGAAGTGTCTTTTAGTTTGCAACTTCAAGGACAATAGCTGTTGCGAGACTACGACTTTGGTAATGGTGCCTTGTTGTATAACAAAACTGGATGCTAATAGTGTTTCTTAGTGTACGGAGATTTAAACTTCTTTAGGAAACTAAAAAAATATAACATTGTTGCTTTTCAGAGTCTCGGTAATGATTTTTCAGAAATTATCATATCTAAAGATAGTTGAAAACATGCTATTGAAATTGAAATACAGGCAGAAAAAAGCTTAAATTTACTTATAAAATTTAGGTAAAAAGTGAAAGGTTTTCATATTACTTTAACAATTGCGTTGAAAAAGTATATAATCTATAAAAAAAATATTTCAGCCAATAAAACCACCGTAGTCAATATTACGACTGGATACAGGTTATTTCAGGACAAAATATTTGCTTTCAGAGCCGAGCGGCCCACTGATGTCTGAGCCGATATTGAGCCTATACAAATCCCCCTTATCAGGTACGATAGTGCTATCATTGGTAAGCAAAATATATTAGCAACGATAAAACATGTACGCTACTACTGATGCTTTTACCTGTAATTTTCCTTTAAGTGAATCTTTATATAAATAAAAATGTATCGCCAAAATATATGTACGGGTATAGCTTTGAACGACTGCACCAAATTGGATAATTATTTTTTATTATGTACGTTATTGTCAGGAGAAGACTTGTATTTTTTTTTCAAAGACGACTCCCGCATTAGTGTACAAGCCCTTTGTCGCGGGATACTTTACAAATAAACAGGTCACAATGTACACCCAGACTCGGATTATTTGTGGGTCACACAAAATGGTGTCCCGTGTAAGAATCGAACCCAAAACCTCTTGCGTAGCAGTCGGGCACACTCCTACCGCGCCACAGAAGCAGTCGTATGAAAGAGTTTTTTTTAATATTGTGTTCCTCATATCCCAAGTCAACATTTTGGGTCTTATATTTTTCATTAGTAGATCCGTACGAAGCCGAAAAATAAGGAAGGGCAGGTAGTAATAAATAAGAACATTTTTAAAGTACTTATAAGTTTTTTCTGTAACAAGATGAATGTGTGGATGTATGTAACTCTTTTAGACACATACTGCTTAACGTTTTTAAATAGATTTATGTAAACAGTTGCGGTTATTGACTTCTCCCGCACAATATTCCAAAAATATATTTGTGCAAATTTAATGGTGTCTAACTTACTAACTAATTTCGTATAACCTGCAAGTGAAATCTCATATAAATCGATCTCACCATTTTGTAAATTTCACTTGTTTGGATGTTTGCATTTATTTATTTATTTATAAGGTACATTAACAATATACATGCATTGCGTTCATATTCTCGCATGCGTTCGTAATTATACTTATATGTATATCAATAACAAATGTACACAGCATTCGTTTTAGATAAGACTAAACAATATATACAGAAAAAACAATAATTATTACAATACACAGTATATACACATAATTTAATATTAAATTCAAATTTTATAACTTTGTCAACAAGATCAATAATCCTACGAGAAATAGTTGTTTTCATTTTGTGTCACTATTAGCCCATATAAGGCATTCAGGGTCAATACCAAAATATTTACACCTGAACGGTGTAAATATTTTGGTGCTACTTTTATTTGTAGTATTATGATAAGAAGATAAATTGGTGGACACTATCGATTCGTGGAAAAAAACATCAAAACGTAATTCGCAAATAGGTTTGCAGATGATTATGAATAACATTGCACATAATATCCTCGGAAACTACGAGTACGTACCCATAGTACATACTCGTAGTAGTAGTTTATTTTTAAAATACGATACTTGTCAAAACATTTATTTTATATTTGTCAACATTACAACATATGTTTACTGATATGTCGTCGTACTTACTATATATAAGTGTTCGTCTCTACTCTAATTACTATGCACACTAATTACATCGGATTGGTATGACGTAATTACATGTTTGCTTGCAGTGATAACAGTGATATAATTGTTTTGTCTCCCAGCGTGTTAGACATTCGGAAATTAGTGGTATTATTTTATAGAATTCCGTACCTGAAAAGGTAAAAAAAAGGAACCCTTATTAGATCACTCTCTTGTCCGTCCGTCCGTGAGTCACCACTGATTTTTCCAGGAACGGGGACCTAGCAAGTTGAAATTATTATATTATATCTGAGACTGAGGTATATAGTTCCTATTAAGTGTATAGTCTATAGTGTCTTAAGTATATGGTTTATAAGTTCAGAATGAACACGATAAAAATATACGGGCAAATTTTAATTTTCGCGTAAACCTGTAAGTACCATAATTTACCATAATTTTATTTAGCAAGGGTAGCAGTATAAAAAGTTGAAGGTTAAAGTGTCCCTTTATTTATCATAGTCCCCAATTTTATAAATTGGTACGGAATTCTCGGTGCCCGAGTCCGACTCGCGCAGCTATACCTAATGCTTAGAATATATTAATAACGTCTATCAAACGTTTCCACAAATACTTTTGAATACACTTGAAGACGAATGACGAATTGGCAAATCATACTAATTATGGTAACGACTTAATCCTTACACTTTGATGCGTTGTTACAGAACTGCCCATTTTTAAGCATACAAGTAATAACCAGCAATCACATAAACCCTACTAACAAATCTAAATTATTTATTGTAGGAATGGATTCACATTGAAATCAATATTCCCTAAAATCGAAAGTTGATATTTTTTTTTAGTCTGCTTAAAAGAAAAGTAAGCTTACAATAGGTATCTGCCTAAACTAACAACAATAGAGATAAATAGACGAGTCTGTAATTATAATCTTTGATGCGTTATAACTTGTTGTGACTAACAAAAAGTTATAACGCATCAAACACTTGGTCAGAGATTCTGAAGCCCGTATTCTATACCATTAAATATACGAGTCACGTGCATAAACACATCTGCTTGGAAACGTGATACCAATAGATAAGTTGCAGCTTTTTGTTCTAACGGAAATCAAATGGACGACCCTTGGCTGAGCCAGTAGCTTGCATCTATGGTAATTGGGTCAATACATACACATATGATTTTTTCACGTAACCTTTTTTGCTCGTTTCAACCTTCTACCCATGATTATTTCCCTGAAGGGTTACTTAGATATGATTTTTAAAGCACCATACACACACATCTGGGCCGTGTCCTAGATGTAGACGGATAGTGGTTTGTCAGTTTTTTAAAAATATCAGAATGCACGTTTTAACTCATTCACACACGTTCATGCCAGAGCCGGCACTGTGACGTACGTGGGTGTATCGATATTTAATGTGTACGTTGTCGATTTTTCTTTAAAAAATTAATGACAAGTTGTTAATCAAAGCGATAGGCATATATTATTGCATTTCTTCCAAAATATATGGATTCGAAGTATAAAAACAATACATGGGCAAAAAATTAACTGCGAAGATCATGGTTTAGTTACGGTCCAAATATATGTGAACAGAAAGCTCCCGATGCACGGTTTGTGTACGGTCACTGCCCTGCCACGTCCCGGAAGAGTGTGAATAGATTTTAATAATATTATATAATAGGCATGTTCAACTGTTTCTAAAGTACAAGTTCTACATTAAAAGCAGGTATTTATCTAGTTTTTATCCATATAATAAAATAGTAAATGGCGGTCATCTTTACATAGGATTTTAATAACAGGGATAGTTTTAGGACAGCAATAGTTTGTCTCTCTGTCTATAAGTTTATACGATACGTTTATACGCATTTTACGCTTTAATTAATTTGCACTTTACATGCACATTTTTAAAAATTTTGCACTTTAATTATTAACTAGTATAGACAACTCTGCATCTAGGGGACATTACGTATTTTTTTAACAACACAGCAACCGTGTAACAATACAACCGTGTCTAACTAAATACACCTTAAAATGCCACCTAGAAGCAGATGTATCTAAATGTTATTTGAAATAGATATGAATAGGGAAATTGAAATACATAGAATAGGTGCCACTACTGCTTTATAAATAAATTGACAAACATGTGTATCAGGATTTTTCAATACCCAAAGCTATTTGGAATAACGACTGTGTTACTGCTGGACTAATTTGGTTGTAACAGAAATGACAATGCATTTCTAATACTCAGAGACACATTCATATTTCAATTACATAACTCGTAACAGCTTACCCCATTCTGGTAGCACATATATCTTCAACGACGTCACCCCTTCATAAGAGAATATACGAACGTACGACATAATATCATAGCGTACATCTCATTTCCGTAACAATGCGAGACAGTTCAAAATTAAACGTTTCAACTCTCAGTATATAAAAAGGATTTTCATATGTAAAATTATGTAGATGGATTTTCCGCAATGTGAGATGGTTTTTGGGGATTCGAGGGAGTCAATGAACTTGTAACGAAGTAGGTAGCTATAGTTTGTGACACAACACTAACCAGAATAAATTAGTGTAATGTTTCAATATAACATGATATGAATGAGTAATAAGTTAAATACAGTTAAAAAAAAAATGTGTGGCACTCTGGGACTGTCGCAGTAAAGCTATTGCATAGCATTTTTTATCAACTTATGCAATTATAATTATTTACTTATTTATATTTATGCAGTATTTTTTTTTCTTTCCATTACATTTCGAGCTCGTCTCGATCCGTGCGAGTTTCGTACAGTCGTACCATTTACATATACGTTGAGCGAGCACTCAGCCGAGCTACATGGTAGGTAGAGAGGGGGGTGTTAGGTTTTATTTTCGTTACGGAATTTCTTGATTCGCCCAAAGCCCGCGATAAAAGCTGTACAATAGCTCAATAAAAAAATGTACTAAGCTTTTATGACAAATAGCTTTAAAAAAAATGGAAATGGAATAAGCTTCATATGCAATACTCTAATATTAAAGATTTTGGTATACATTTTATTTATTATTTTAATTATGTTATTCTCAGAACTAATATTTCATAACCAATTACTAAGGCCAAAAAACTTTCTTACAAAAATACCTAGGTATTATGTACGCGTCAATAACACAACGTGCATTTTATTTACTTTATTTTACATATAGCAAACACGCTCGGTCCGATCGCTGTGTCATCAATCACTAACGTTTCAATTTATTAACAAAATGCCTAAACTCGTTTGATGTGAATTTTTAAAAAATCAAAGTTATCGACTCTTTTATTTTTGAATAAAAGCACTATAGTCCGTGTTTGGCTCACAGAAATTCATATTGTGTACGAAATTTAAACTTAATTGATAGGACCTGTAAGGGTCTCGTTTTTTATTCCGACGCAAGAAATCTTGCCGTGTGGTGCCGGCATGCCGTGTGGTGCCGGCTTAAGAATAGTACCACCCCATCTCTACCCGTGGGTGTCGTCAAGGCGACTAAGGGACTTCACCCCGGAGGACGGGCAGCAGCGTCCTCTGCGTACTTAAAGCCTTACTGCGATCGCCAACCCGCTCGCCAAGCGTGGCGATTATGGCAATTACCCCCAGGATCTACATACTAGTAGGTTCTACTGGGGAGACCCGTGCCCAGCAGTGGGCCATCTTATGGGTTGATATGTATGATGTATATGTATGTAAGAAATCTTGAAAAGAATAAGAGTATTTTTATTGACTCCGGGAGATAATTGTGGTGTAAAACCCCTTGTATTTGACAAGTTGAATCGCCACCCTGTATTTAGTCATTAGGGTCTTTTAAAACAACTTTGTAAGTGAACTAGTGCAACATTTTAATTACCGAAATAGTTTACGCGGTGCAACCATACTCAGCTTTATCAGAGGAACTAAAAAAACCAGCTTATACACAGCACGTCAGAGAAATAAGACCAATATTTCGTAGACAGCTTACAGAAACATAGAAAAAACTATATCGGTTGTATTATACTCAATACTAAGGCAGTTATTAATTCGATCATCAATGTTAAAGTTAATGACAGCGGTAGAAGTGCGGTAATCTATGTGGTCAATGTTCAACCACCACAAATTGACTCCATTCATGTCATCGTACAAATTTGATGACACGTCCACAGAGTGTATTTATTGCTGTGTGGTCAAAACTTTATTGATATAAAGGTTTGATTTAAAATTTTGTTTACTCTGGTTGTTTATATATCAATTGCATAGTTTTTTCTCTTATAGTTATTTATGTAAACACATGATAACTTAATATGCTTAGTAGTTAAATTGTGAAGAAATGACTGAGAGGCAAAAAACAATAGATAATGTTTTTAATGTGATATCGATGTGACAGCTGTTCATCAGGTTTTCTTATACATGTTTTAATGTATGGAGGTAAAATTCGTTTTAGGCGGGACTTGAGCCCGCGACCTTAGGGGTACCGACCAACTTCGGCACCGTGTTATGTCCGCTAAAGTCGAATTTAAGCTCCATATGATACGATTTTACGGCAATCGCATCATATGGAGTATTGTATTTTTATACACATTAATCATACCTCTATATCAATAACTAGCTGTCCCGCACAACTTCGTCTGCGTAAATTTACCCCGTTTCTGCAACATTTCTCATTGCTGCCCGCTCCTATTGGTCGTAGCGTGATGTAATATAGCCTATATCCTTTCTCGATATATGGGCTATCCAACAGTGAAATAATTTTTCAATTCGGATGAGTAGTTCCTGAAATTACCGCGTTCAAACAAACAAACTCTTCAGCTTTATAATATTAATATAGATGTATATTTATATGTGAAAAACATACTTAAATCTAAATATAAAGTTATACAAACCCATCTACTTCTATAGAACAAAATTGGAGACCCACTTGCTTATACCTAAGAAACATTTTGATATTTTTTATTCAAGTTGACGTCAATTGAGGGTTCGAGAATGACATGGAAGGTCATTACTGGCAGCGTGGCAGCCTACGCGCGGGTCACCCCTTCGGTGACAGTTGATTACAAGTGTAATTTGAAAAAAGAAAGTAGGGCAGACGAAATTACGTACAAATGTCTCGGGAGAGGTAATTTATTTTTAGGCCTTGAAGCATATTTTATTCGGAAATTATTATTGGATATTGAAGTGCTTTGAGTTATTTGGATATTTATTTATAATAGATATCGCTTTTTGTACTAGTTCAAAAATATTTGTACGTCTGGAATTATGAAATTGGTAATTTTTCTGCTTTCTCATAAACTATCATTTTCATTTCATTTAAACTATATTTTTTATGACTCTGCATTAGGTCCTTTTTACACGTTCCGGGGGCCTTACCCGCTTTCTTTGAAACGAACATTCTATAACGAACAAAATTTAAACGAAGGTTCGAATGGTAAGCTACTCTAATTCATTTTCCAATACACACACAAATTTCGTATTTCATGGTCAATTTTCGTGAACGAATGGATTGGATTATTGTTGCTAGCTCTAGATTTTTCTGTTTCTTTTAATTTATTCTTCAAATGGCAACACTAGTATTTTAAGAGCTAAAAGTGCCTTGTCGATTTGTCGATTGATTGATATCTTAAAAAATAGGTCTTTTTTTCCCTATTAAACTATGTAAACACGATCAAGATTGTTAGTCCAGAAAAAAAGTAATCAGTACTCAAAAATATTAACATTTTACGTTCCGTCTTACTTATGAAATACCGTTTCTCTAAATTCGTATCAAAAATGTAAAAAAAATGTTCTCTATTGTTTTTTTGTGTTCATTATTTGAATATTAATTAGATTTTAGTTTTATTTGGCCTTCATACAACATCAGTAATTAAAAATAATATATTTTTATATACGATCAATTTCATAGGAGAAACGGAACGTCCTCTAACGTTGTGACATTGTCAAAAAAAATCTTCAAACCAATTTCATCAAACCATTAGAACTTGTTCTGTTTCTTTTTGTTTCTTTGTATTCTAGCAAAGAGTATAATAATTTCCAATCGATGAAAGTTGAGCCATTGCCATGGGTACATGGGGTTGTTTCAGTGGAAAATACATAAACATTATCTGAGATAAATCGATATCACGATCTAGTACAAAATATGTACAAGAGTTTGATCTACAAATCTTTGATCAGCAATTAGATATCTCCATTCACAGTAAGTATTGTGATTTTCCTTGACTGCATTGTTTAGTCGATTGTATATTTGTGCATTCAGATGATAGAACTTTCTTACCAAAAGCTATAATTACGTGAGGCGTACGTTTAAATTTACATAATTCATTTTCAGATGACTGATGAATACTACATTTGTGAGGTATTCGTTATCTTAGCCATGCAAGCTGTGAATTGTGATCGGAGTGGAGACTATGTTAGGAGTGTTGCGGTGTGCAAGTCCCTGTCCGTTGTGGTCATAAGTATAGAAGTCTGTGTGCTATGTGGACTGTTGTGCTGAAGTGTTACTTAATTGGTTAATTCTAATCCAGTCACCTTGGCAGGATCAGCAGGTATGTTTACATGAAAATCGATTTTTTATTTATTCTTAGGGTTTTTAAAAATAAACTAGATAAGTTTAGTAATCCATTTTTAATATTGTGGTTTTACAGATATCACTGACTGATTGTTCATGTCAAGCTTGTTTTATGCATCTTAGAAGACATGTTATTTATAACCGGACACTTGATAAAGATCAAAGAAATATTGTTGCCGATGTTGAATCACAAGAACCGAATGCTGATATTGAGTTACAAATCGTTGCTAGTCAACTTGGCAATGCCAGATAAGGAACCATTGTTGAGCTAAATATTGAAATCAATTAAACTGCAATAAAAATAATCTGCTATTTTATTTGACTGTAAAATAAAATTGTTACCTCTCTTTTCCTATCCTGTGTATTCTCACTTTATTTATATGAGCTAGGCACTTTAGATAGTTCCTACTTAGTTATGTTTTACATAACTAAGTAGGTGCCTAGCTCAAAATTCAACACTGAACCTGCTGTAAATACTAACATCACAATCATTATATTATATAGTTGATTGTTCCCAATCGTCAGTGTCAGATTTATCTAGTCTACTCTTAGGGTTAGCTACCATCTTCCGTAGGGGTAATGCTTAAATGACTAATAGATATCTACTTAATATCGCTTTTAATCTACCAATTTACAGGTAAGTAGCAAGTACCTACTCATTGCGTATAAGCAGATACAGAATTAGGTCGGTTGTTAATTGTAGTGACAGTTAACTTCAAAATGTTATCATTTTAGGATCAAAATGACTCTATAAATGGGATTCGCAACTTCCGAGCTCATCGAGGCACTTCTCAATTTATTTGATGAGCACAAAAATCTAGCTCGCAGGAATTGATTATTAATATTTATTTGATTTCTTCACTTTTGACTGAGTGTCTTCAAAAGAGAAGAAATCAAAGAATTATTATTTCTTTTCTCACTCTTTTCTTGACTGAGTCTTACAAAGTCAAAGTCGGAAATTAGTATGTAATTTCCTACAAAATCTAGGCAGGAAATTATGTCAATATATAATTAATTGCCGAAGCGATGGCGGTTTCTTCTACGCAATGAGCGTTCTTTAGGCTGAGCAGCTTCAATTAAAAATAATCTTCAGCCATAATAATTGCTTTTAACATAATTCTTAATAAAAATGTACCACGACGAAAATCAAACGGTAGCACTTTTGGTTTCGTCAATTTTAGGTTATAATTCCGAATAATTCACCTGTCAAATTCTAAATTTCGTTCGGTGCATAAGGAATTAGAGTAGGCTTAGAGAATTTATATGTCAAACAATTTTCGTTTCAATGAAATTCGTGAACCAATAGAATTGGGGTAGGAAAGCTACGAATATTCTATAGAAACTTTGTTTTTCGTTGAAATAGAGTAGGCCTCCGGTTTCGAATGTTTAGCGACCGGATCGGACGGACGCCGGAACGTGTGAAAGCTACCGTACATCGCCATACACTTCGTTACGGGTACCCGGTGCCGGACCATATTGAAACTGGAACGTATGTTAAGGACCTTAGGGTACCTGGACCTAGGACCCTGTACGTGGGGACTTTTCAAATATTCAATACACGGACAAAAAGTACACCTAGACTAGGAATGCGAATTTGTGTGACACAACAAAGTGGTATATTGTGTGGAAATCGATCCCACGACTTCTTGTGCAGCAGTCATATACACTCCCACAGTAATATTTACAGAAACTAGTCTCATCTCACGTTAGTATGGAATTTACTGTTGTAATCTCAATTTAGAGTAAAATTTCGAATATTGCTGTGCCACGGCAATAAAATATTATCTCTAAAGATAACACTATAAATAAGAGAACTCCATAAAATCAGTAAATTTGAACTACGTAGATACACAAAAGTTGTTCCATTAACTATCGAACCATGGACCAGGGTATGACAAACGTTCTGTAGTTTGCTTCAATAGATCAAACTGTCGAATGATTTTAATGTATTTATGTGAATGGAAAACTTTTGATATATTAAGTGGTAAAGGTTTTCGTTCTATAAAGTAAAGTTTTAGTATTGAAAAGTATTTGTTTTGATCTTATATAATGTAATTTTTATATAATACAAAGATAGACTCGTCTGTATTACACAAGTGTCATTGTATAAAAAATACGATGACGAATTTTTGGGACAAAGATTTTTCAATAGAAACAAATTAACAATAATATAGTTTTTTTCTCCCAAAGCTAAAGGCGTACTTAATATTATTTTCTATTTTAATAATACATTATAAATTAACACTAATTTTAAAGTATAATTTATACAAACAGATTGAAATAAAAATGACTAACCATTTTTTTATCATTTTAGGGTTCCGTAGCCAAAATGGAACCCTTATAGTTTCGCCATGTCTGTCCGCCCATCCTAGTAGTGCTAGAAGTCTGTTATTTTGCATGTATACACATATTACGTAAGCCAACAAAGTGAAAAAATAAAATGGTGAAAAATGTTTGTTTAGGGTACCTCCCTTATATTTGTAAAGTGGGCATGTGATTTTTTTTCTTACCTACCACATAGTGTGTTGTATTATTAGACCTATCCTTTAAAAACGTTTAGGGGTTGTGAAGACCATTTTTATATTTAGGGATCCGTTTGTGAAATGTTAAGCTTTAAAGTGCAAATTTATGTTAGATTCAAGTGTGTGTGTTCAAACCCAACATCAACCATTTAGCTGCCCCCCCCTGCCAGCTAAATGGTTGATATTGGGTATGTGAAAAGAATCACGGTAGTAGTATATATAGTGAAATTTAAATAAAAACTATTACAGTTATGTAGGCTTTACTAGTTTAAAGCTGATCAAATAAGAAGTAAAAAAAAAGTCGTACAAATTCCATTGAAAATTATTAATATACTTACCTATGTAGACTGACAACGTTATACCTACTATAACGTTGTAGGTATGAAACAAAAAATAACAGAAAACCCACTTAAGTCGCATTATTCGGATGGGGGAGGGAACTACGGAACCCTACATTGTGCTTAGCCCGACATGCACTTGCCTATTTTTTATCATATCAGAACTCAACATTGACACAAAGTTGTCGAACATTTACTTCTGATAGAACTTTATTTTAACCACCAACTCAAACTTTAATATTTATTTTTCAGTTTGGTACAAAGATTATTTTTTAATTAAACAATATAAAGACCTTAAGTTCTGAGTTTACCCAAAAAGAGCCCAAAAATATTTATACAAACAGTAATAAAGCCTTTTAAATAAAAAGAAAGGTTCTTTACACTGGCAACAGAAGGTTCGATCGGACTGAGATAAGACTGCAGTAGCCCGAATGAAGATTTTAGCAAAGAGTTGAAATTGTCCAACATAAATTCTCGGGATAATTTTATTCTCGAGTAAACTTTTTCTAAGAGAATTATGGGAGAGATTATGAGAATTTACAGTCTTATTCTGATGTGATTACTATAAAGGAACATAGGGTCAATGAAGGTTTTAAACTGGTAGAAATATACACACATCAACTAAATACTCTTTATTTTATTGATTATTAAAAAACTATAAGATATAAAGAAATTATTGTTAAGAAAACTAAGTATAGTAAGAATCTGAATTTTATAATCTATGATTAAAAATAAAATCAAAAGTATTTAATATTACTTTAATAAATGAATTATTAAAATTGCTTAAATTATGAATTACGTTGTTTTATAATATTTAAAAATATATAAAATTGATTTTATTTAATTACAATAATTAAAAAAATACATTTTTTATAAATCAGTAATCTGTGTTGTCCCCCCTAACGTTATAAACACATCGGCATCGATTATTTATGTTAAATTGAAATTGTCAAAATCTTGCTGGGGTATGCCCATTTGTTTTGTAAATGCTGAAAAAGATGATTTTTAGTAGTCAAATTTAGGCGGAAAATCATGAATAGCTCGTCGCTGCAACTTGTCCCATGCGTGGGATTCAAGTCGGGCGCCTGTGCAGGCCACTCCAGAACCCCGATGTGTTCCCGAAGGGTAGCCGAAACCAGCTGCGCCGTGTGAGAAGAGAACTAAAATGTTTGTCCTATTGGACTGTGTGGGACGATCACAGATTCTTTGATCTCATCATGGTATTTTTGCTCTTATCCAAATGAGGTCCATTCGCAATTCCATACGAATGCCCGCCCACACCATAATGGTGCCGCCTTGGTACGAAAGGACCTCTTGTGGGTGCTGCAGATGGCTATCTCTGCCTGAAAGTCTCCAAACATGTGTTCTTCTCGAATCCGGGTGGAATCCAAAGCGAGATTTGTCAGTGAATGGTACCATCGACTATTGTTTGTTGGTCCATAAAAAATGCTGGCGAGCCCAAAAAATCCTTCCGCGATTGCCACGTCGTAGAACTGGTACTCGAAGCGGTCTGCGTGCATGAATACCGACTTTATGCAAACTTCTCCTGATAGTTTGGTCACTTACTAACAGCTGGTGGTCTGACTGGAGTCTTAGTTCTTAGTAATGTCTTGCCGAGAGGTGGTAACACAATTCCTCCCATTGTTCCGCTCTGCTACACTCACAGTTACACGATAACGTGACCAAAACCTGGAAAATACGTTTTGGCTGGTGCTCAGGGCGTCAGCAACCACGCGTTGAATAGCACCGGCTTTTAACATGCCCTCCGCTCCAAACATTTCTTCATTACTTCAATGACGAAACGTCGTCATTTTTTTGTCCATGTTTAACTATTTGGAGGGCATTGTTAATATTATGCAACGGCATAATATTAACAAATTAAATGTTAAATTTTAATAGATTTAAACGAATTTTACCACTTTTATTTAGACTAAGCAAACAATGTAAAAAATTTGCGACGCAAAATTGTGTATTAACGTTCGCGCCACTATTGTGTGTTTCGTTGTTTTTTTTATTAGTATTTCAAGTTAGACCAAAGGAGTTTTAATTCGACAATCAAACTTTTATTTTAATTGATTTTTTAAAACTATGAATTCATGATTAACTCTAAATTTAAATATCCCTAGATTTTGTTGATGTGTGTTTATAAAGTGAAATACATACCCACTTGTGAGCCATCATTCTTACAGTAATCAGGATGCCTTCCATCCGATTACTAAAGAGACTGAATAAATCCAATCTCGTCCAATCCAGTACGTTACTAACACAAGTAATAAAACGGAAAGCGACTTGCTATCTGCAGATAGGAGAAAATTATAAAATGGGATTCCATTTGTGCTTTAATTCAGATGGGAATAAAATCCTGTGTGACTTCCCGACCTGGAGGGAGGCCGCGATAATTGAAATTTTTCTCCAACCCCCAAGTGGTCCGCAAAAACTTTAGATGGATGAAGATTAATGTTTTTTCTGTGGTTCTTATTGCAAATTAGTGGAATTTTTGGGAAAAGTTTCTCTCAATTGAGTAGATTTATAAAGGTTTTTTTAATAATGTTGATGTATGACCGTCTTTATTCGTGTGAATAGATTACAAATTGTGTATAAATACTGTGGCGTATTTATCACTAATTTCTTGATTTTGTTTTCAGTTTTTCAACTATAGAATGAACACTTTAAAAACGAAATTTATTTTACTCCGTTTCAATTTTTGCTGCTACAAAATTATCGATTGCAAAGTATTAGGAATTCCATGTTATTATGCTTTAATCTTATTCGTAAGTTAAACAAGTGTAAAGCAAAAAGTTACACATCTGAGCATAGTACTGCCGGCGTTGTTACTAAGCTGAATTATACTAAGCTAGGCTGGCCTTGTATAAGCAAACAATACAATAATGTTGAGACTATTAACAATAGCTCGACCTTTGACCAGCTAAGGGACGTATAATCATATTCTTGATGTTCTAATTAAATTATGTTTAAAGATGAAAAAAAAATTAATTGTAAAAAAATATTTTTAAAAACAAGCTAAGAAAATGCTCTTAAATTAACAAAATATTTTTTAAATGAATCCCATGAATTTGTAACATTAACCAATTATATGACCCTAGCCCATGGCTTCGCCCATGTAGATGCCAGTTGTTACCAAAATATTTTAACTGCAAAGTTTCATAATAACTTAACCCCCTTAGGGGGTGAATTTAAAAAAATCCTTTATTAGTGCTCTCCTATGTTTCGTTCAAGTTCGTAACCCTTTTAGTTTAGGCCCTGCGTTCATAATGTCAGTCAGTCAGTCAGTCAGCTTCTCTTTTTATATACTATCGTATGTAGATAAAAGCTTGTCGCGAGATCGATACCAAGACGTTCTAGCGATTACATAAGGCCAATGATCAACATTAATAGTAGTACTACACTGCAAACAGCAAATTAATATATTTTATGGTTAACTGTAATAGTGGTTAAAATATAGGTATTTTTTTATTGTAATCAAATTTGTTCTAAAATAATGCATTATATGCGAAATTGTTTTAATAGACATGGTATTAACACTTCTCCAATTAAATGCGTTATTTATTACAAATATTTATTTAAAAAAATATTCTTTTACTTCATTTGCCTTCAATGAATATCTTAGGAGATATCATATTTTTGACATAGTACGCAATAAAATTAGGCCCGGATCCAGAACTTTGTGCGGGGAGACCACTATATTATTGGCTTTACTGGCCAGTGTGAGTTATTCGCGTGACAGGTGAGGGGAGGGCATTAGTTTCAACACCGGTACATCTTCCACCATCGTCGATGGGAGGTGGGGGGGGGGGGGCGAAACATGCATATCAAATCACATCAGTCCAGTATCAAAATTTTATCAAATTTAGTTAATTTGTATCAATTGGTTCGTGGAAAGTTTCAGCTCCTTTAAGATTGTATTATTTATAAGTGGCCACTCTCTCTAGCCCTCTCATGTGACGCGGACGATGTTGCGAGGATCAGCATCTGTGTATTTAAGAAGCATAAGAGGAAAATGTGATTGACTGATATTTCAACACACAGCCACACTCCTCAATAGATTGGGTTGAAATTTGGTACACAGATAGTTGTTATGACGTAACCATCCGCTACAAAGCCTAAAGCAATTTTATAAAGGGGTGAAAGGGCAGTTCAAACTTAACGTGGGCGAAGCCGTGGGTGGAAGCTGTCATATAAATGGTTAGTGTAATAAATTGATGGATTTGTTTTAATTTCAAAAATATTTTCATCCTTTTAGAGCATTTAAATAAAATGTTGTTTTAAAAAAGCTTTTATATATTTATTTATTTTTACTCTTTAGTTTTTGGCCCCATTATCAGACCCTAAATACTATTCATGTGTAAGAGCATTTGTCAAGTTGAATCTAATAAGTTTATCCGGCAGGGGGGAGGGGGTATTAGTCGCAGATATTATCTGACTGTTGAGCACCACTGTTTCACCTTCACCTTCACTGTTTCACTTGCACCACTGTTTGATATCATTTAGGATCCGAGTACTTGTCAAGACAAATCAAAGGACCCCAAACTTGCTAGGTTTCTGTTTTTTAGTTTAGGAGTTCCTATGACCACCTTTCGACTCCATCACCAGATCAGGTTTATTATCATCAAAGATACACTAGTGTACCAAATTTGAACCCAATCGAACGTCAGGAATTGGTACTAATTTAGCTTCCAATATGTTACCCACACAAATTAACATACAAACTAACATACACACAGAGCAAGTTAAATAAATGTTTTTAATGACTGTTGATGACCTGGCCCAGTTATTTCAGACTAGGTTTCACAAGATTTTATATTTAAACACACATATTTCGCTTTTATAAAAAAAAAAATATATTTTGTATCAGTATTGAAAAATATATTTTAGAAAAAATATGACAATAGTTAAGTATCGAATAACAGTTATTTTCATTGCACAAAACACAACTAGCACCATTCGATGTTAATTTGCAATAATTATATGGGTTACTTTGCTGAGGTTTGTTGGGCACGACAGCCATGCTTAGTCACTCTTATTGATTGACTGTACGTCATCTAAATTTAGTTAAGCCTGATAAGCGTTCAACGTGCATATTTATGACATAGTCACGCCAGGTAAAGTAAAATTAAACTCATTTTCACTAGTCAATAGCACCCGCATGCCGGATGTCGCAGTTTTTCGGTATACGCATGCCTGTATTCGGGAACATTGTGTGTCTGCATTTTTGCGGTCACATGCTGTATATCGATCGAGAAATTGATGACATACTTATCGTTATCCAAGATTCTCGCGTCTTGAGTCTTTCCCCATGTATTATAACGACTGAGCTAGCAACTAATTGAATTGATGATTAAAATGATTCATAAACATTATAGTAATTTTTATAGGCATTTCTTGCCAATTACTTTATTAATACAATAATTGCATTTTTAAAAGATAGAAAAAAATGATTTCGGCCCCGGTTTGGCATACGGAAGTCTCGGGTTCGATTCCTGAGTCTGGACTTCAAATATTTTTCTATCTTTCAAAAATGCAATTATTGGATTCATAGACAGTTCTTATTTCTTATAACCAGGATGCAATCTTCTTACTTTCCTACCAAGATGGATTATATTTCGCTAATAACTTCTATGTACATATTTATGTAAATAAATTTACGCATGTGGTTCTATAATATTTTTTATTTCTCTTGCCATCTAACTGGCCGGCTAGTTCAACTACTAGCTACCAGAAAACATAAAAATATTTCAAGTCAATTGTGTTTGTTATTGGCAGTGGCCAACGAAAACATTTACAATATATGTTACAAATATAAATGTATTTGTAACATACGAGTATATAGTGTCACTGTATTAAATCACATTCCGCCGTGTGCGCAATAAAAATAACACCCGGTTAAAAATATTTTAAGTCAATTGTGTTTGTTATTGGCAGTGGCCAACGAAAACATTTACAATATATGTTACAAATATAAATGTATTTGTAACATATATAGTGTCACTTTGTTAAATCACATTCCGCCGTGTGCGCAATTAAAATAACACCCGGTTAAGACCAGGTGTTATTTTTGACTTCGACCGGAGAGAAAAGATTATGTATAAGAGATTGTTTATGCAAAGGTTTTTCTTCAGAACCCCATCCTTATTTGAAACAGTTTTATAGTGAAACTATTTTAATAAATAAATTAATACATAAACATACTACCATTTTATTTGTGAATGAATCTTTTAATAAGTTGTCTTCTTATCTTGTCACTTTGTCAATTTTTAATAATTTATTGTTACATTGTGTCAATTGTCAATAATAAAACAGATTAATTTCTTAACCATGTTCATAAATTACGCAGTATACATTTATACTCGGCCGAGTACAATGTTCTTTAGGGGCAGTCATTAAAACAACTCTGCATTCGATCGGCGACCACAGACAGACATTGTCTTATTTATTTTCCAACTGAGGGCAATTCTACGCTTGTATTTATTGGCTGTCGTCGCACATTTGTATCAAGATTTATTGGAACACATTACGGGATGCCTGTTTATCGAGAAGCAGTCTTTGGGCTACGAACCTGATTTTACAAAGACTTGATTTATTTTTACAATGCAGTGGGCGCCTGTCTCGTGACAACTTATTGCGTATGTTTATCGTTGAAGTCCCTGACTTCATATACGTGTAGGTGAGAAGGGGGATCCTATTATTTTGGTATATAGAGGCAAGAGCTTGTTTCTGGGTGTAATTTATCTATAATATGTATGTATTTAGAAATATATAAGTATGTTTATCAGTTGTCTGGTTTCCATAGTACAAGCTCTGCTTAGTTTGGGATCAGATAGCGTTGTGTGAGTTGTCCCAAGATATTATTATTATTATCATTATTATAAATATTATGATATGGTTCAAAGATGAATGCTCTGTATAATTTGATTTACATGCGAATGTCGAAATATATTGAAATGAGAGTGTGTAGTTTTCCATGGCATCTCCTAAAATCTTTTTTTTTTAATATACACTTATTTATTATATATCTATTTATACTATTATAAAATTGTAAAGTAGCTGTGTCTGTACATTGAAGATAAATAAATTTTTATAAAAAACTAACCTAGATCGACTAATTAAGGAGTCCAAAATTTCGTGTCTCATTGTTTGGGGTTGACGCAAAACTATTCAAATTTTGGGAGCATAATCTTTTATATCCCAATTAAGTTATATAGAGCGAGCATAAACTAGTTTTTTTAATAAGCATAAAAATATATCATTTAAAAGTACCTTAAAGTGTCAGTAGCCGTACAAATAAGTACAATAAGTGATAAAAGAAACTTGTAATAAAATTTATACGTAAAAATTGCTTAAGCAGTTTATAATTTACCACTATTGTCAAATATATAAATTTGATAATTTTCGTCAGTAGCCGTACAAATAAGTACAATAAGTGATAAAAGAAACTTGTAATAAAATTTATACGTAAAAATTGCTTAAGCAGTTTATAATTTACCACTATTGTCAAATATATAAATTTGATAATTTTCGTGTTTTAAAATGTGTTGATTTATCCTTTTTTCTTCTTTTGCTTTTTTAAATGTTTTTGTTATTTTTTTTTAAATTTGTTTAATTTTTAATGTTCTCCTTTTTAAGTTTTAAAACTATCTGTGAAGACTTTTTATCAGCAATTTGTTAACATTTTTAGTTAAGTTAACTTATGTATGTTCTTAGTCCGTAAGCTCCCTTAAAATAACAAATAAAGTATTGTTAGTATCCGTTATAATAATATTCCTTATATTGTTCATTTTGAGTCGCGTTTGACAAATATACCAGGTATATGTAGCCTGCTCATTAATTAGTCGTAAGGATTAATCATATTATGCGCAGAGTGTGCATTTCCCACATTAGGAAACCCTTAAATTTTTTCTTCTATCTAGATTCTAAGTAGAATTTAACGGTGACGTACATTTGACCTTAAAATTTGAGTAAAAATCTACATTTTTAGGGTTTCTTAGCTAAAATGGTAAAACAGAACCCTTTTAGTTTCGCCATATCTGTTCGTCCGTCCGCAGCTTAGCTTAGAGACTGTTAGTGCTAGAAAGCTGTAATTTTGCATGGATTACTTATACCGACAAAGTGAAAGAATAATATATAATTTCTCATCGTTTGTGGTATCATTAGATATGTTTTTTAAAAACGTTTAGAGGTTGTGCAGACTATTTTCAGATTTAGGGATCCATTTGGGAAATATTGAGCGTTAAAGTGCAAATTTTTGTTAGAGTCAAGTGTCAGCTAAATGTTTGATGTTGGGTATGTGAAAAAATTACGATAGTAGTATATATAGTGAACTTATAAGGAAAACTATCACAGCTAATAGGCTTTACAAGTTTACGAGTAACAGCTGACAAAATGAGAAGTAACAAAATTTTCGTACAAATTCCATTAAACATTATTAATAAGTAGGTATAATGTTGTAAGTATGATACAAAAACAACTGAGAACCCCCTTCTTTAGGAGCATTATTCGGATGGGAGGAGGGACTACGGACCCCTACATTGTGCGTATCTCGACAAGCACTTGTTCGGGTTTTAATTATGTTTAGTGTGTTGTCAAGGCGATGATATTTTTTTTTGTAAAAAAATACGACTTTCTCCGCGACACAGGACTTGTACCTACAAGCCCTGTGTTGCGGGGAACTTTACAAAAATTCAAGTCACGGACAGAAAATATACTCAGACTCGGGAGAACAAGTTGTGGATCACACAAAGTGGTATCCCCCCGTGTGGGGAACGAATCCACGACCTCTTGCGTAGCAGTCGGACACACTCCCACCGCGCCACAGAGGCAGTATAGGTATTAAGCTATATTAATAAACTGGATAAGTACACTTAAATTCTCTACATTATTCTTTTATGTTTTCTTTATTTGTACTTCTACTTTCTATACTGAAATAAATTTAAAAGTCGTGTCCAACAAAGTGGGGGCATTCAACAGAGTCATTCAATAATTAAAGTGCACTGCTCTCAGCCTTACAAAGGATGTAATTACATCACTAATTTCAAACACTAGGGCATAAACAAAGGGTCATAGAGGTAGTTTAGAGTATATGAAACGTTTCTGTGACAGAATTTATTTAGAGGTCCTCTAAATAAATTCTGTCACAGAAACGTTGGCATCATTTCCTCGTATTATATTTGTACATTAAACAACTGAACCCTAACTGAACCACAATATTATGGAGCAGTCAGTTATCCTCACAATTTATATAATGTAATTAAATGCGAATGTATCTGCTACATAAAAAGTAAAATTAACAGGAAAACAATTTAACAAAAAACGTTAAATTCCAAAATAAAATTACGTTCAAAAAGCCTAACAATACAATATAAAGTTTTCCCGTAAAAACTCCAAAAGTTGTAAGTACTTTTATTTTTTTACAACATTTTAAGATGGGCGTAGAACGTAAAGGTCTATAACAAACAGAAACGTCAGTCCTCAATGTAAGTTTTGTCGTTTAAACTTTTCTATTGAACTGTGTGATGGATTCTGTTGACAAATACTGAGGTGTTGACGAAAAGGTGTATGTATTGTGGGAAATTTTTATTGCTCTTTCTATTGTGTGATTTGGTGGAGGCCGACGTAAGAAATAAAAAAGTAAGACATGTTGTGTCCAGTTTCCGAGTTTAAAAAAAGAATCGTACCTAAGGCTGGTCTCTAAGATTTGCCAAAATCTACTCGAATAAGTGTAGGATGGAATTGAAAAATAAAGGGGCATAGTTTTTGATACAAATCAAAATGCGCGGACCTCGCATCCTCGCGTAGTCTCCCACACAAAAACCAGACTATTTGAATATGATTGCATTTGATGTTCGCTGATTGCCCCTTATAGACGAATTCCCCAGAGGTGTGTAGTTACAATTTATGAATTTCTGCACGCATATTAGCACGTTCGCCGACAATCTTAGTTTAAATTGTGTTCTAGAATGACACGATAAATTTCCATATAAAAAGATTTGATGTATCGATTCGTAGATAAATAAAATACAATATGACGTAAACCTTTTATCATGTCATCGTCTGCATACGTTTTGTCACTAAAAGTTAAACTAATTTTTAAAATGGTAAAAAAGTAAGTCTACTGGACAGTGAGATTTAGAGTGTTCGATAAGTTGTGACACAAGGTACATACATTGAAACTAATATTTGCTTTTAAATTCACCGTTCTGCCGTAAATAATATTCTGTATTTGGACGTGATTGTACGTTCTGCCGTATCATAATCTCAAATAATGACGTAAAGTCACGGTCTGTCCACGAAAGTGTTAGAGACATTGGTATCAAGTTATGATTATAATCTATTTATCCATTCAGTTAAATGGTTACCATAATGTCACAAGACTTCCTTAAAAAGTGGGTTTCTCGCTAAAATTCTAACAGATGCTCCTCGATGACTCGACAAAGTATGTTTGCTGATTACTTCAATGGTTAAAAAAATATTGAAAATGTCTTTCCAATCTGCCCTTTTTTGGAGCATAGAAGCGCAATGTTATGTAACTTTTTCATTCCGATTGAACGGATTAATTTTGATTCAGTTAGTATCGCTTTATAGGCTTAATATTTGTTCGTATTCGTTCCATTCATCCGGGCTTACCAAACTGTGGGCAGTCGTTAGAATAACATTCAAAAAAGAGTTTCAATGTTGTGTATCTATGAGGTAGTTTATTTATGATTGAGTGGTTTGAGCCTTATTGGTGTATTTTTTGCAAATGCTTGTCATTGCGAGAGTAGTCAATAATATAATTATAATATGCGTTCACTACAAATTGTTACAGAAAAATCGTTAGTTTACGTCGTTCTTGTGATATTATGAACTCAAAAGCATGATATATAGAATACCATATTCATCATGTTATCATGCTTTATGATAGGCCTCTAACCCTGCTGACAAATAAATTTAACTCATTTAAAATTTTACAAACATACAGCATTTTTCATGAATTTTAGTCACTATTAATTTAAAATAAAACTGGGCAAGAGCATGTCGGACCACGCCCAGTGTAGAGTTCCGCAATCTTGAATAATTGCATTAGCAGAAGAGCGTATGTTCATGGTACTTACGCCCTTTTATTGAGCAACTCGGTTTTCGGCAATAACTCAATGACGGTATATTCGATCATGTCCATAATAATTTTAATTTATAGTACTAATTAGGCGCTACCTTTGTGATTATTTCCATATTTTTAGGTCACACGGTTCAAAAGTTAAGGGGGGGGGGGACACGATTTATGCAGCTTTCAGAGCGATTATTTCTAAAAATATTTCCTCAATCAAAAAAAGTTTATTTGAAGCCTTAAAATGTTTTTAATAGACCTGTCGAGCGATGTGCCGCACGTTAAAGTTTGCTGATTTTTTTTTCTTCTGTTACATGTATGAAATGCCCCCCCTAAAAATATTTATTATTATTACTTAGCTATCAAACTAAGTAGCGGCTACTACAAGACACCTTTTCACCAAGTTTCATCAAGATTCATCAAGTAGTCTTTGTGTAAAATGCCTGTAACATACGGACAGACAGACAGACAGACGGACATGACGAAACTATAAGGGTTCCGTTTTTGCCATTTTTGCTACGGAACCCTAAAAAGAAGCACGAGAACTTTTTGTTTGTTTACATACAACGATGACAGCCAAAGATGGGGACACGGTACACTAGACCTGTAACCAAACAGCGCTCAAAAATACGGCAAATTAAATTTTTAAAATGTTCCATAAAATCACAATCATACGGGGCCATACCACAACACTCAAAATAATGCCTGTACGTGTACCCACTTCATACAAAAACGTCGTCCAATCGTTCACTAATTGCTCCCGGTTAATTATCGTGGTAGACGTCACACGTACGTAGGTGTATGTATACATACCTCTCTTATCGAGGGTCGAGTAGCTGAGGTATACTTGACTGACGGCCACAATTAGACGTCGATGACTCTCAACCTCAAGAGTGATTCAGAATGTAGGGTTTTTAGGAATAGATTCTGATGGAACAATGAGTTGGGAGAAGCTAATGATGGGTATTATGGTGGATAGATAATTATGTTTTAAGTAATGCAATCGTCTACTTAAGTAGATAAAGGGTTTTGTGGGGGCAATATTAGGTGGATAGGTTTTTGACAAATCTATGCGGAGATATTTTATTCCATAAGCCTATAGTTAAATTGCAGTGCACTATTATTATCATCAATAAGCAGAAGATTTACTGATAGATTACGACGATCTTTTTAGACAATACAGAGAAATGAAAATGTTTAGATGAATTGTTTACATATAGTCATAGATATGTGATTGTCAATCTTAAACGTCAAAATTATTTTGATGTCTCTACTATGTCTTTGTATTTTATGAAGAGATACGGCTACACTGCGCAATTATAGTAATTTAAATTATAGTAATAGTTAATGCAAACGAAACGTATGTATGAATGTGCTAATTAAGCCCTTTCATATGAATTCAAACAGCACATTTATAAATCAATAAAATGAAACCATTCTTACATGCTTATCACACTTTATATAATCACTAGCTGACCCGCGCACATTCGTCTGCGTAAATTTTCCCCGATTTTGCAATATTTTTCATTGCTGCTCCGCTCTTATTGATTGTAGCGTGATATTATATAGCTTATAGCCTATCTAACAGTAACATAATTTTATAATTATTTCTGAGATTATCGCGTTCAAACAAACAAATTCACAAACTGTTTAACTTTATAATATTAGTATTGATTATAATGGAAAACAATGTAGTCGATGTCATCCGCACCATAATATAGAATCGATTAACACCTAATTCATCGAAATAGGATGAGTAATTTAGACACTACGGGGGAACATAAGTAAATACAAACATATAAAGACTGCTAAAACATAACCCTTCATTGTTGGCTTCACCATAGACAGGTAAAAATATGTAAGAGTGACAAACAGATTGTGTCTACGATGCCGACGTACGACATCGACGAGCGGTAGTATAATGCGTTATAATCACACGGTAAAATAATACCTGGAGAGGTGTCTGGACAACTGTATTATGCTGTAAGTTCTTAGGTAGTTCTGAGAACTAATAAAAAGATGTGGTAATTAAATCATAATTTCGTTAGTTTGGTAAATAATAATATCTTGGGACAACTAACACAATGACACAACGTTATCTGATCCCAAACTAAGCAGAGCTTGTACTATGGAAACCAGACAACTGATAAACTAAAATTTCTAAATACATACAAATATTATAGATAAATAATACCCAGACACAGAATAAACCATTGTGCTCATCACACAAAGTTTTATCCTGGGTGGGGATCGAACCCACGATCTCTGGCTTAACAGTGAGGGTCACTAACCACTAGACCAACAGACCAGCTAATAAATAGGGGCATTTTTATTCTAATTTTGATCGTACTAATCATAAATTTGGATGGAATTTCGTAAGGATTTTTTTCGGATAGTCATTTTTTTTTTTTTAAACAGGCTCGAGTAGCTAACAAATTATTTGAATATTCAACATCATAGTCAATCTTACTGTTACGATTTTTTCATGTACAAACTCTGTAGGTACCAATTTTAATTAACAACTTTATGCGTCACATATTTCAGTTAAAATCAACAACTTTTATAAATTCTGAAATTTTTAAAGGAAAAAATAGGAGAGTATCGTGCGGGACGCACTTACGAAATGAACTACGTTCAGTGAATACTAATGCTCACAAACTACTTTGTTTGTACTATATTATTAAGTTTGACTACACTATTAAAAGTTTTGCTTTAGAGAAATTTGTGTTGCGTCTCTAGACTTAATTTAAAATCTTTCGAGTGTATGGTCTGAATGGTTGGCTTATTTGTGAGGTTAGTTATAAGCTATGCTATTGTAATTACTATTCGGGTGATTTGTTAAGCATTTATTATCTTAAATGTGAAAAAACTCGCTCTTTGATAATTCGACTACGATCTTAAATTGTAACACACACATCCCATAGCTAGAGACGCTGCTCGGTGCTAGAGCGGTGGTGTATGAACGGTACCCCTGTTCGCGGGTTCGAGTGCCGCTCAAACGATTTTTTTCTTGATTTTTTTCATCGGAGAGCACGCGATGCTGTGGGTCCTGCGCGTAATCTCTCTCCAGTCGTGAGGGAGTTGAGAGTGCACTTGTGTTTGCGCATACACTTATGCACTATAATACCTTCTGCGTAGTCGGCTAATCACTAATGAGAATAGCCGCTGTAACCGACATCGGTTAGGAGACCATTAGGTATATGTATCAGTAGAAATGGTTTGATCTTGTGCTGAAACAATTTATTTTAATATGATTTCTTGTTTGATTATATTTTTAGTTTTCAATTAGATACTTTACCTACCTTTCCAAATTGAAATATCTTCAAATCAAGTCAGATTGTTAATCCGGCGCCTGGTTGGACATTGTTATTATTCCACTTAAATTGGTAAAGTCTTCATCTAAAATTGGCAAAGTAATTTATTAATTTTAATTTCAAGCAGAACATTGTTTGAATTCAAATATGGAGAGAAACTCGTCTATATTCAAATGATTTAAAATTCACATCACACAAACAATCGTTGAATTTGTACGAATTGAAGAAACAGGAGTAACAGAGAGAACTAAAGTAGAAATATCAGTGAATTAAAGTAAACAGTTAGATAGCTTCAGATTCAAGTCACACTGTTTAAATTTGAAACAGTCGTGTACAATATGAGCTCGGTCCAATCCACTTATCATCGTCTCAGATACTATTTGTTCTGGCAATAGCGAGCTGCAGATAGTTTAAACTAGAAGTGTTTAGTTTTACATGAAGATAAAATAGAAAACTATTTTAATAATGATTGATTTTGTGAATTATTACAAAGACATAAATTTACTTATTAGATATATTTCGGGACTTAATCGTTGAATTATTTAAAGGTACGAACCTTTTATTTACCCGACGTTTCGATCGAATTGCACCGATCGTGGTCACGGGTCGACTCGTACCTTTAAATAATTCACGCGATTAAGTCCCGAAATATATCTAATATGTATAAAAATCGCGAAAGTTTAAAAACCATAAATTTACTTGCCAAGAAAAAGTCCTTGAAGGCACAAGTTTCAAACAAGCTGAATAAAGTAGTTATGGCAAAAATGTAGGACACACAAAAACATTATATCTATCTAACTAACTTATATAAATATAGTTTGTGTCTTGTAAAATACCTGTAAAAATGAATATGTTTTTTTTTTCTGGTACCGCTTCCATTTGTTCTAACATTCTATTCCTTCGTGAAATTCCAAGATGCCTTAAATTCCGGCGACCCACTTGAACCGAGCTCATTGTAGAATGACACCTGAAGTGTGCTAGTACAGCCATCTTGCTTCTTGTAAATTTTATTTGCTTAATAGACTTTGTAGACAAAGGCAAGTAACAATAATATTGATAACTTACTGTTGCTTGCGACTTCGTACTCATGATTTTTTTTAAAAAACAATACATTTGTTTTTTTTTAATTTTCCAAGGGTAAGAATCCGGAAAGAAGAGTAGCCGGAATTATGTGCTAGTATTGTGTTATTCCAGACTATAATTTATCGCTGTTTCAAGTTTCGTCCAAATTGATTTACCCGTTGTGGCGTAATTGAATAACATACATACATCCAAATTTTACAATATTATAGTATTTTTTATAGGCATTTCTTGCCAATTACTTTATAAATACAATAATTACATATTTGAAAGATAGAAAAACTTGAAGTTTAGACCCAGGAATCGAACCCAAAGCAAGCCAAACCGGGGCGAGAATAGCACCACCTATCTAGACTATGTTACTAGACCCTAAATTTCTCTATCCTTTCATGCGACTTGGGCCCTCGCATGCGCCATCTAGCCGGTAGTTAAGTTACGCACTTACATTGGTTTGGCTTATGGAATTATGAAAATATGTATATATATTACGGGACTTAATCGCTTGAATAATTTAAGGTAAAATACCTTGTTTATTGCCCGAAATTTCGACCGTTTTGCAACGGCCGTGGTCACGGGTAGACACCGTCACTCTGTCAAAGCCTAATAGGGGCGAAACGTCGGGCAATAAATAAGGTATTTTACCTTAAATTATTCACGCGATTAAGACCCGTAACATATATATTTTCATAATGTGTGCAAATCGCGAAAGTTTATCAACATTCCCGAAAGTCGAAAGTCTATTACGATTCCTGGGCCTGGACTTCAAATTTTTCTATCTTTCAAAAATGCAATTGTTGTATTTACATTATTAGTCTAGATAATGTTACTTACCGCTCGAAAAAATGATCCTCGTGTCAACATTTCGTGGGGACTTTACAAATACCTATGTAAATCATTGAATACAAATCACACTCAGGGGCACAGAACCAATTTATATGGATCTGACTAAACTAAATAACATACCTAAGACTGTGCTTTAGTTTTGAGACAGTGCTTAAATAAAATATTCATTCCCTATATAACATAGAGCTGATAAAGACAACATTTTCAAACCTCGCTGATTTATTGATCTGAACGATCAGTACCAAATTTCCTCCTAATTGGTTTAGCATTAGCCATGATATTGGATGACACGAGCCTGTCAAAAAAATCATGGTGGATGGATATTCTGTGAAACAGAGCACTTACTAAATAGGGGTCGTAGCACGCTACTATTTCATTAATTTATAACATTTTAAAGTAAAATATGTATATTTACTTACTTATAAAATATTCGTACCTACCTATGAATATGTTATTATCATCTTCTCACGAATAATGATAAAAGCTGCTAGAAATTACGATCTTTTTGTGTTTAAATTCATGTATTACAAACAAGTTCAACATTCCTGCCAATCGTTCTCGTAAATTACAATAATATGTTTATAAAAAGAGATCCGCATTAGTTGGCGCTGCGCGTAATAGTGTCATGCATTAGGGCCCGCTCGGGGGAGTAATAAAGGGGTAATCACCCCTCCATGGGTGGGGGAATTACTTAGGGCGAGTTAAGTGGCTCGAGTTAGAGGTTGTGGCGATTCTATACGTATTTCAAGTCGTATTGCGCACGTATAATTTTTATAGCCTCTGTTAAACTTTAGCATAATAAAATACTAGTGGCCGGCTCCGGTTTCGCACGGAGTTTTTTTATGGTATTTAGGTATCTACACCAAATATTCATTCATTCTGTTAATTTCTTCCGAATTCCAAACTTTTTAACCATTCTGAAGAAATTTCTCAATGAAAGTAATTTTTAGGGTTTCCTAAAAGGTAAAATAGGAACCCTTATAAGATTACTCTCTTGTCCGTCTGTCTGTCCATGTGCCACTACCGATTTTCTTAGGAACAGGTAGACCTAGCAAGTTCTAATTTATACCAGATACCGAGGTGCGTAGCCCCTGTTAGGTGTATAAAAATAAAGATCCTAAATCAACACACAAAATAGGTGGGCTAATTTAGATTTTCAATTATATTTCATTTTTAGAAATTTTCTTCTTACATGCTGTAAGACCTTGATTTGCCGTAATATAAAAAAACCGGGCAAGAGCATGTTGGATCATGCTCAGTGTAGGGTTCCAAAGCCGTGGCCGTATAAAAAAATCCGATTGGAATAATTTCACCAGCAGAAGAGCTTATGTTCATAGCAATACGTGAGAAATGCAGTTTTTCGGCAATTACTCAATGACGGTATATCCGATTATTTTATAAATAATTTAATTTAAAATTTTTGTTCCGCGCTACTTACTTTCGCTATTTTTTTCTTTTTCATATTTTTTTGGTCACACGGCTTAAAAGCTATGGGAAGGACATATTTTATGCAACGTTTGGAGCGATTATTTCGATATACACACATGTGGGTTCCGTTTTTGCTATTTTGGCTACGGAACCCTAAAGCTCAGCCTTTACAAAATGATTGCAGTTTTTGGCGCTCTCCTCTCGGACTATAGTCGCTTAAGTTATGGATTGACTGTCAAGCATGCTGTTGTTTATTTTCATCAAAAGTATACATTTGTACGAAAGTAAAATCCTGGTGGGATCAATGAATCTTGTTAGTCTGAATTTGTTTATCTTCAAATCTGATAAAACAAGATGACGTCACAATCATCACAATCTAACATCAACAAACATAATGTATTCGCAATGAACGCTGTCACAATACATAAAGCAATATATTGTGGCCGGCTGGCAGCGCGGGATGCGAATTTAATATCTGTCAAGCGCAGAGTGTCCCGCGAAGGGTTAGCCGCTCGTTATGGAGAACGCATTAGAACCATACGTGCAGATGTAATTGTGTGTTTGTTACTGATGTCTATTTTTGAACAGGAAACCGCTTTTTGCTTTAGAAAGATTTGGGTCAGTTTATTATGATATCAGTACTTTTAGGACGTATCTGTTTGTTTCTTTTCTAACAGACTTAAAAATATATTTTTGTTATTGGAATTGAGTGATTTTCTTCTTGACTTCTAAACAAATTTATGAATTAAAAAAAAATGCATTTTTTCCTCATATTTCTCCGAAACTATTGATCAGGTTGTGAATTATATTG
Organism: Herminia tarsipennalis; assembly: GCA_945859575.2. NCBI lineage: Eukaryota > Metazoa > Arthropoda > Insecta > Lepidoptera > Erebidae > Herminia > Herminia tarsipennalis. Next base: position 20,004,839 of record OX243834.2, on the reverse strand, counting down.
CTAGCTTATATTTACTCCAACTTAGAGAATAGTATAACTGATCAAAATCGATTCAGGTAGTGTAGAGCATATGAATGTTAAGGTGTAAAGTTGACGGTCTGACTTACATTGTTACAAGCTATCAATGTGGTATCAAAGCAAAAATTCAAAATCTGGGTCAAATAGTACCTAATATATAATATTTTATTTTGTAAAAATAAAAATGAAACGTAAAAATTATGAAATGAATTGAATTTAAAAAAATAAACAATTTAATAATACTTTTACATATTAATCTACATTTTTTTGAGGTCGGTGTAAGCACATTTCAACAGTACCTATCAAATTAAAAAAAAAGAGAATCCGTAATATTGACTACACAAAAAGTTCAACCATGTTTGTCAGAATTTAATACCTACAAATCCTACGAGGGCTGGCACCCACCTTAATAAAAAAACGTTAATTCAATGTGAACAGACTTCAAAAATTGACTAAAAGTAATGAAATAATACTTTTATATTATTTCATTATTTTCAGTTAATAATTGAAGTCATCGTTTTTTAAATTACTTTATATTCATTTTTATTTATTATTTACTAGCTGACTCGCGCAACTTCGTCTGCGTTAATTTTCCCCGTTTTTGCAATATTTCTTATTGCTGCTCCGCTCCTTATTTTTCATGGATGTTATTATACATATAAACCTTCTTCTTCAATCACTCTATCTATTAAAAAAACCGCATCAAAATCCGTTGCGTAGTTTTAAAGATTTAAGCATACATAGGGATTTCTCTTTAATTATTAAATTTACTTTCTTTTCGTTAACTATTTTTTGCATGCGGTGTTTGCCTGTAATAGGTTATGCATTTAGCTTGTAAGTCTTGACTTGTATAATATTTTTTTATAAAATGTAATAACTGTTGGCAATCCTTAAATAAATAAATAAATAAAGGGACAGAGAAAGCGACTTTGTTTAAAACTATGTAGTGATATGTGTTTCCGTTGCAACCCTACTTTTTCCAAAAATTCCAACGGTTACTAGCTTGAAAATATTCTAGTAGATCCCTTTTTATGTATACAAGTATTACAACCCCCAGTCACATACTTCTCATGTTTGTCACTTTAACATAGGTAGGATGTGAGACATAGGTACTTGGTATCAAACACGTTGCCTTAACCGCGTTGTTCGCTAGCCACACGTACAACCTCGTACCCCGTGTTATGAGACATCTCATTCCACATGTTCTCTCCCATTGTGCCCGATGGGAGTACTCTTGTTTACTAAACGATTTTGTTTAACATATTGTTTTGTAGATTTTAGGAAGAAGGTTGCTAATATTCTTCATTGAGAATTCATAGAAAGCTATCCAAACTAATATTATTAATGAAAGTAACTCTGTCTGTCTGTCTGTTACGTTTTGATGCTTATATCGCTGAACCGATTTTGATGAAATTTGGTATGGAGATAGTTTGAATCCCGGGAAAGTTTAAAATCCTATATTTTATGACAGCTTTTGTTTCTATATATTATGATATAAAGAAACAAAAGCTGTCATAAAATATAGCATTTCGCGGATTATTTATTCATTACTAGCAGATGACTCGCGGTTTCACCCACGTAGATCCCGTTCCCGTAGGAATACTGGTATAAAAAACCTCTGTCGCCCGGGGTAAGTGTAGCTTCCCTACGGTGAAAGAATTTTCTAAATCGGTCCAGAAGTGTTTGAGTTGATTAATTACAAACATACACACACACACACACACACACACAAAAATACAAATCTTTCCTCTTTATAATATTTAACGACATTATTTTAATGAAAAAGAACAGTCCACTTGTTACTACGGCCGGGTACGGTTTTATTGACATATCGTCATCACAAATAATAATCAGAAACGCAGATCTAAAACAACAAAGAACAACTCACCTCAAAATTTTGCTTGTAATCTTATTAAGGAACATACAATATTTTAATTCGTCTCAGTTACTTGTATAGGTAGTATGAACATTTTCATACAGAGCGGTGTGCGTCTCGCGAAACTTTTCGATCCCCAGAACAACTTGGCGGATAAAGGAAACATTATGTAAATAGGCACTGAGGTTCATGATTAACTTCGGAGTACGTAGGGGATCTTATCTGGGGAAAGCCTTGGTACCGTTTTAATACACGCCTTTTGTTCCATACCGCTTCTTTTTAGATTTTTTATATATATCTAAAGCAGGTCGCTCACCTGGTGGTAAGCGTCATGCTAGGTTCTTAATAGTATCACTGCCACTCAATGCCTTGTGTGGCAAAGTCGCGCCCCTCATTTGATTCATTAGTTCAAAAGTCTCATTTGTCCAGTAATTACACTTGCTACAGTGCCTTTTAACCGAAACACTGAAGAATAACCGATTCTATTGTGGTACCGACCAAGACGACCTATGGCTTGAACTACCAGTACCATATTAAAAAAATATTTAATTCTGTAAAGAGACTTCACATTATGAATAGCTTCTTGAAGTCGTTGTCGTTGATAGTCTTATCTATTTCTCCAATCTAAACAGATGTGCATGTTTGTATTGATATTTACTAATACATCAACTCTAGATTCTAGATTGTATTCGAAACAAAATAAAATAACATTTTATTACAGATCTTAATAACTAGTTATTAATTTTGTATTTATAGATATTTTTAATAAACTTAGTTTATCTAATAAACCTAGACGAAAATATTGCCAACAAATCAGAAAGCGGGAGAGCACTCAAGCACATTATATTAATATGTAACAGGAAGAGGGTGCCGAGAATTAATTCAGCTCTCACGGAAAAAAGAAAATTTTGATGAATGAACTGGAGTTAGAAAAGCTTCTGTCCTTTTGAATTTTAAATGATAAAACTAATCATCATAATACTAAAAGCATAGGGATATGAATAAAGCAAAAAAGCCAGCTGCAGCTGATGTCGACATAGTTCAGTTTAAGGTAGGAAATACAATGTGGAAAATATGAGTGTTTACCGAAATTCATTAGAAAATGTATTTTATTCAGGCTCTTACCATTACAATTTAGTGCATGCTAAGGTTTTATCGTACTCTACGCTTATTTAATGTTGGTTTAAGAAATAAAACAATAAGTTATGCTTTATTTCTAAAACCAATCCATTTGTTAATTGCGAAAAATATCAAAAATCTAAAAATATGTAGGTATTGTACTAAACCTCTTTGGTTGGACTTGTGAGCGAGTGAGGTGAACGTGCCACGGCAGTGGCTAACGAGTGCTAAAAACAGCAAATATAAATTTAATGAAACAAAAAATGTCACCATTAAGGAAAATGATGAGTCGAAAACATTATGGTATGTTTTTTTTCAACACTTATCATGTGTGTGTAAAACGGGTATTACACTACCCTGAATCAGGGCCCTAAATTGAGGTGGCCTTGAAAATTTGTTAGAGAATTAGCGCCCTAACTCTTATTACACCTCTCTTTTTAAGGATTTATGGTCCATGATTTAGTGTAGTGTAATAAGCGCATAAATCCTAAGATTTACCAGTAACAAAATACACATTATGTATGTATATCTGGAACGAATATATATTTGATTATATCAACAAGTTTCGACACGCAATTTCATACTGATATATACTGACTGACTAGTATGTTCATATAAGATAGGAACGGGGAAAGTCGGAATCACATTTCTTATTAAAATAAATCATGTTACATATCATGCCTGACACCAAGGAAGGCTGAGCAAGTCGCCTATGATCAATATTTTTGTAACTCTATTTGTGTTTCTTGAACTTATACCAACGGTTGTTGCAAAATGTAATTTGCATTCCATTATATGTTTTTATAAATTCCTTAGTATTTTTCGTAATTTCATTTTTAATAGAAACGTCTTCACTTAAATTAGGTAAACAATATAAATAGGACTTTTTGAGCAATTTTTTAAAGGTATTGGCTCCCACATTACTTGCAATCTTTTTAACCCCTCCAACTAAGCTCAAAGACTTGTGTTGTCCACCTTGACTTGTCTTGTCCACCTGCTGGCGCTTCGATTGCCGTCGGCTCGGTCCTCGTACAGGTCCGGGCCCAGATGAAGTATCTGGGCCTAATGGTAGACGGGCGGTGGCTCTTCGACGAGCACTTCCGCATTTTGGCACCTAAGCTCGAGGCTACTGCGTCCGCACTGGGGAGGCTGTTGCCAAACCTGGGCGGGCCTAGTGCCTTGAGCAGACGGTTGTACACGGGGGTGGTGCGGTCAATGGCTCTGTACGGCGCACCCGTGTGGGCGGCGTCCCTGACCGCCCAGAATAGGGTCCGCTTAGGGAGACCCCAGCGGACCATGGCGGTCAGGGCCATTTAAAATCGTAAAAAGTGCAATTTCAATCAAACTAGAAGAACAATTAAAAAAAAGCTTAACATTGAACAATGTGAAAAAAAACAAACATTGAACACTTACACAGTTGTAAGGCAAACCATAAATCATTTTTTGACATGATAACATCTTATAAATCAATCACCGACTGCACTCACGAAAAATTGGGACGTCACCGCTCACGTTTTGCCAGCTGATAGGCTGAAGTATTGTGGTCAACCCGCGCGCCCGCGTCCACTAAAGCTGTCACAGGCATAGTTATTTATTACCATGGCATTAATGTTTTGACAATTGCAGCGACATGCGATACATTTGCAAATTTAAAAAAAAAAGTGTCACAGGCACGGGTTATTTATTCAATGTCATCAATGTTTTCTTATTACGTTATCACGTAAAATTTTCGTGCGTAAACCGTCTTTACAGACTACCATTTTATTATTTAAAGCAACCTAGCGTTTATTATTTTTAGCCAAAAGTTTTTTTTTATGTCAAAAGTTCTTTAGCGGCGGTGTGCACTTTTTGGGATGGGTAAAAAAAGTTAACTCGCGTCAGGACACGTGACCTGATCGAAAATTCGTAAGACGGGGGGAGAGCAATGAAAAACTGCTACAATATCATTAGAATACGAAGGTAAATTTTGCCACCACCTACAATGTTATTATGGCTCAGGTTGGAAATCGGGCGGTCCAAAAACCAGAAGAACCCAGTTCGAGTTCGATTGACGATTATTTTTTTCCCTTTTTTATCTTAATTTTTGATTTGTGATATAATATTACATATTTTTTATTATTATCTCAGTAAGGTCGTAAAATATTATTTAAATTTCATCAGTATGTAATAATATAATAATCATGTTTTTACTTCTGCCGGCACTGCCGGTGTGTAATACGATTTTTTTTCTTTTGAAATCATTTTTTTTTTATAATTAATGTACAACAATATAACACAGTGTAGATAACATAATAATAGCTAATAAAAACCATCCCATTGCAACCACGGGTGTAATTCGAACAATAGCCATATAGTATTGTCATTTATATACTCTTTTTCCAATGATACTTGCGATCTTCAAAAAGGAAACACCTCCTCTTTTCGTTGAAATTAATTCAATGACTCATAAAAATATTGTATCGGCAAAAAACACCTATCTCCTGTTAAGCAACGGAAATAATAACTTCTCTAGGAATCCAAATAAATAAGCTATTGCACTTAAAACCATCTATCAATCATCAAAGAGAATATAACATTTCCTAATAATTAATATTGTCATAATATCATTTGACAGATAATTAATTTATCTCTGTATCATAAAAACTCCACGGAGAATACCCATAGACATGCATGTAAAGAGTTTTTGAATGAACGGGGTCAAGTTCCATACAGATAAATAAAAAGCCCCAATCGGAATAAAATAAGCCTAAATGGGAAGTTCCGAAACTGTGGTTCTGTACACGGCCGAAGGGACATCCCTTTTAAATAAATAAATATACAATTGTTAGGACTAGTATAGGACTAGTATGTACTCTAGTGTAGGACTAATATGTACTCTAGTGTAGGACTAGTATGTACTCTAGTGTAGGACTAGTATGAACTCTAGTGTAGGACTAGTATCTAGTATATACTAGTCCTACACTAGAGTTCATACTAGTCCTACACTAGAGTACATATTAGTCCTACACTGGAGTACATACTAGTCCTATACTAGTCCTAACAATTGTATATTTATTTGTAAAGTCAAAATAAAAAACTATCGTGCATCAAAAGAGTCAAGCGCTATTCTAAGCCGATACAACAGTACAACATGCGCTGCCGTATACTTCCGTGTAAAGCACCCTTAACAATACTATTTCATTTCAACATACGTACCATGGCTGGTCTTCATTTCCCGTCTATTGTTTCATTTTTAAAACTGCCAGCCTCCGCACCGCCTGACCCGAATAGATGAACGTAGGTACATCGATGATTTTGCATAATTAAAACTGTCTAGTGTTCCTTTATTAGAAACTTTGACTCCTATATTTAGAAAGGTTGTAGAGTTATTGTTAAAAAAAAGTGGCAGCTGAAGGTTTCTGTATGTATGAAACAGAATATTGGTTTAAATTTTAAAACATATTACGTACCTATTCAAATCTTTAGCCGTCTTTAGCTGCAATATACATTATGTAGGTAACTAAATAACCGAAAATATTGAGTGGGGAATTTCTTGACGCCTAAATGGTTTTGTATACTCCTTTCTTAGGGTTCCGTAGCCTGAATGGCAAAAACGGAATCCTTATAGTTTCGTCATGTCCGTCTGTCCGTCCGTATGTCACAGGCGTTTTACTCGAAGACTACTCAATGAATATTGATGAAATTTAGTGAAAAGGTATCTTGTATTAGCCGCTACTTAGTTTGATAGCTAAATAATAATAATAAATATTTTTAGGGTTGGGGGGCATTCTATACATGTAACAGAAGTTGATTTTTTCCCCCAGCAAACATCAACGTATGGCACATCTTTCGATAGGTCTTTTAAAAAATATTTTAAGGTTTTTATTTTTTGATTGAGTAAATATTTTTGGCTCTTGCCCGGTTTTTTATTTGCATATATCTTGAATGTGTGTTATTTTAGATAAAAGTAGTGTCATGTTCTTAGTACTTTAACTAAGTTTATTTTGATTGGCTAGGCTGCCTCTGTGGCGCGGTGGGAGTTTGTCTGTCTGCTACGCAAGAGGTCGTGGGTTCGATTCCCACACGGGACACTGCTTTGTGTGATCCACAAATTTATGTTCTGAGTCTGGGTATGCATTGTGTCCGTGACTCATATGTTTGTAAAGTAAGCCGCGACTGCGGGAGTCGTCATTTAAAAAAAAAGAAAAAACACAATAATGAAAACTAAATTAAACCAAAAAAATACTTTTGTGAACATTATTAAAAACAATAAATGAAATTCATCATTTATTTAGCCGTCCTATTTAAAATGTTTTTTTTTCATCAAAAGTAACACACATACATATTTGGCGTGTGTCACAAATCTTTGAAAAAATAAAATTGAAACGTACGACAATGACTTTGAAATCAGTCGACAAATTGATAGATTCAGTACCTGTAAATTAATAAATAAACTGAAAATCAACGTTTTATTACTTTTGTCAAGCGTATAATATCTAAACGAATCAATTAATAATCTAAATAAAAATTTAATCTGGAGTGCATGCTATACAAAAATCAAAATTACGTATAAAGTATGTCCTAAGGAAAAAAAATTACCTTGACTACACGCGGGCTTACCTTTAAAACTTTGTCGACCGAATTAAGTCATTCTGTATATCTATTGTATAAGCGAAATATGTTTGCTTACATTACTGTAATTCTCTATTTTTGAACAACAATTTAAAAGTCTTCGGACTAGTACCTCAGCCGCGAGCGAAGCGTTAACTTTTGAAGATATTACTAGAAATTCCGCCTCTGCGCGCACTGAATTCTGTTTCGTCGTTCAACTAAAAAGGCTCTTCAGGCAAGTTTCTGTCAAGGAGAATAAAACTTACGCCAGATTTTGTCTCGCGTTCCCCCGCATGGGAAATCTGTTGACTTCCATTCAAAAAGTATATTTTCGTACTACTTCAATAGACCTGTACCATGTACATAGACAGTAACAAATGTTAGGTTATCTCACTGTTATGTTACTCGTCCTGAATTACATATACCGTTAAAGTTTTGGTGTATGTTACCGGCAATGTGTATAATCCAGGCATTCTATACATTACCTTGGCACTTAGGTGACTGGCTTAAAACTTGAGTCGTTCAGGCAATGTATGAAATAATACGAATTTCCTAATTGACTACTTATTTTCTCTTGCTATTTAAAAACCATGCATTAAAGAATAAATGTTTAACGACTGACAATATATACGACAGGGTATATTACAATGATAGAATCAGTAAAATTTAAGTTTAATATTTCTAGCACTCAGTGGCCCTCGCCGCGGCACTTTCGCATCACTCGCTCGCTTCGCATTCCCCACATTTTGTAAAAAAAAAACAATAATTGTCTTTCCATAAATGTTAAAACTCGATTTTTTTTATTATTATTTTCTGATAGTGTCTTGTTTGTGACACACTGAAAATTTTAAGTGTATACCAATCGCAATTATTATTAGGATAGAATAAAAAAGTTGAAACTACCAATTTTTATTTAAATGGATATTATATTTTATTTTTAATTTAATTTGATTTTTATTAGTCACAATAATTTCACATAATACAGTTTCAAGAGACTGAAAGGAGGATGGATGGACAGGCATTCCTGCCAATCCATCCGTCCTTCTACTACTCAGTACTAGTTTTAGTAAATCGGAGAGTCAAAACTCTAAATATCAGCTGTTAGATTTATTTTCCTTTTTAAAAACAACTTCTGCATTAGTGTGTGTGGTGCTCTGTGTTGCGTGGTTTAAAGTACAAACATACAATTAACTTACATCAAGTGCAAGACTCAGGAACAACATTAATGAGAATCGAATCTACGATCTCGGCACCGCAGCCGCGCAGTCGTACACATTCCCGCTATCGAGGCAAAAATGTTTTAAAAATGTATTACACTCCAGTAGGTGCTATCATACATACAACATTCAATAGTATGCTATTTTATTGGGCATTTCCCAATAAAGTATTTTATTGCAAGTTTCAGTAATCAACCGACAGCCTATTTCCTTTCATAACTGGTATCATCAACGCGGAATTAAACCAGCGCGCACTACACACTCGTATACAATTTTGTATTAAAATTTCATACAAAAACAAAAATCTGCAACTGCGTAACGGAAACGACCATTCATAAACACAGCCTGACGGACCTTTTAATATTATTGTTATTTTATTTAATGGCTGCCTTTCCTTTTATTATTTATTATTAATTAGTGTATCACGGAGGCTGTTCATTACTGTTTACAACCACATAAAGAGAGGACCTAAATACCTTATAATTTATTAGCTGTTTCTGCAGATCCACCTTCATGTTGATATAGAGGTTGCATGTTTATAAGCAACCTCTATATCCAATTTTAGCAAAAATGGTTCATTAGTTTTATATATTAGCCATAAGATATTAATTTCAAAAGGACACCTTTTCACCAAATTTCATCAAGATTGATTGAGTAGTATTTGAGTAAAATGCCTGTGACACACGGACGGACAGAAAGACAGGCAGACAGACAGACGAACATGACGAAACTATAAGAGTTCCGTTTATGCCATTTTGGCTACGGAACCATAAAAAAAGAGAAATGTGTTATAGATACTCAATTGGAACATAGATTCTTTTGCTATATATATTTAGGTTTCCGCAAAAGGCAAAACGGAACCCTCATAGTTTCGTCATGTCCGTCCGTCCATACGTCCGCAGCTTTGCTCAGAGTCTGTAAGTACATATTACTTACGCCGCGCCGACGAAGTGAAAGAATAAAATCTTGAAAAAAAAATATATATGTAAAGTGTAATCCTCTGTCGTCTCCTTCCTTTAATTATGTAAAGTGGAGATGTGATTTTTTTTCTCACCTACCACATTGTGTGGGGTATAAATAGATAGGTATTTTAACAACGTAATTGATATAAGTTACAATAACATAATCCAAACTACTCATTTCTTTTTACAAAAGCCAAGTCGGTCCAGCCGAATTTAAATAATCAAGTAAAAAACATTAAAAAATACAGTCGAATTGAAAACCTCCTCCTTTTTTAAGTCGGTTGAAAAAGCTAATGAATTCGCTAGAAATAATCAATTGGCATATTTTTAAGTAGGCCTCATGAATTCCGTACGAATGACTTTTCGGCTCTATAATAAAATTATGTTTCGTTTATATAAGACTTACAATAATTTATTTTTATTTTCTTTATATTTGACCTAATATTTTGTTGCTGCCTGCCAATAAGTGGAAACTGTATTATACAATGTAATTTTGTCCAACGGAAAGCTTTTAAGTGAGCTGTTTGTTTCTCATCATAAAAGATATCGAAAACACGTCTTTTGCACTTTATGATATAATACTCGTAATAAATCTTCAATGCTTTGTTGCACAGATTTCTTAAATAAAAAACAACAACATTAATCTTTGCATTACTTGTAATAAAATAAAAAAATAAAATAAAACTTATTTATTCGTTGAGATAACGCACACTACTTGTCACCTTTAACTGACTACTCAATAGGTAATTTAACTTATACCCTAGGCACTACATGATACTAGCAGAACTAAAGCTTAGACAAAAAAATATAGGTACCTCAAAATTTTTTTATTATCAAAAAAAAAATGTAATAACTCGCACCAAAGTTTTGTTTAGAAAATACGGTTCATGTCCCTAACATGGGCTTCAACGTTGAAATATGAGAAGGAGCGTCTATTCTTTAGTTCAAGAGTGAGAGGGATAGCAGATTCTCCAACCGTACCGTTTGTTATACGTTGTCGACGCCGGCCTCGGCTTTGTCGGCTTTCGGCCTCAAGATGATTAATGAAAGGAGGAAAATTTAAAATTTACACAGTGGAGCTATTTTTCCATTTTAATTACTCTGAGGGGGTTGGACCTTCTACAGTTTGGAGAGCGCTTTGACCGGAGGTTTGATCACGCACGAACAGTTGTTGTGGGTATAATAATTTATTCTATGTCTTAACCATGGCCATACTTTTTTTAAATTATAACATCAAATCTTGTAAAAAACATTGTGGGATAAAATTATAGAACAATATTTAACCAGGCGATAAATACATTGAAAATTGAGTACATAGTTGAGGTGACTAATGTTAAGCAAGTTGACTAATGTCATTTGAATGATTTTTATTGATATAATATGTCAAATAAAGAACCAGGATTCTCGACTAGATTGTTCAGTTTAAATAATTTTGTCACAAAAAAACCAAAAGCCTCTTTTTATTTATCGTTCAATAAATATTTTATACGCAAAGCTATCAAACCAAAGAAGTAGGTATTAATGTCAAATATAAATTTCATAATTATTGCAGCAATTAATGTATCGGTATCATGAAATTCCTTCCTTGTAGTTATTTATTATAACACGAATCTGAAAGTAATTACTTTTGGTAGCAATGAAATTGGATTGAAATAAATGATCGAAAAATAAACATTATAGGTGATTTAGATTTATCTTTAACTGGCTGTCCCGCGCAACTTCGTCTGCGTAAATTTTCCCCGTTTTTGCAACATTTCACATTGCTGCTCTGCTCCTATTGGTCGTAGCGTGATGTTTTATAGCCTATAGCCTTCCTCGATAAATGAGCTATCTAACAGTGAAAGATTTTTTCAATTCAGTGATCCGAATTGAAAAATTCTTTCACTGTTGGATAGCCAGTTCCTGAGATTATCGCGTTCAAACAAACAAACAAACTCTTCAGCTTTATATAGGAGAAGGCGTTGGTATCTTTAATACACATCGTTTCCAAATTATGGTACTGTGTATAGAATGTTGTAAGTTCCGAATAAATTTAATAATATTAGTATAGATTAAGCTCGTTCAGCCAAAGTTTATGTTATAGTTATTTGTTTTAATTTAAACCTTAACGCGTTTTTAGAAGACCTGTCGAATGATGTGCCACACGTTGATTTTTGCAGATCCTTCTTTCAGTTTTTGATACATATATGAAGTGTGGTGGCACTATTTTTATTATTTCACCTTCCATTTCAGGGTTCCATAACCAAAATTGCAAAGACGGAACCCTTATAGCTTCGTCATGTCTGTCTGTCCGTCCGTATGTCACAGGGATTTTACTTAAAAACTACACAATGGATCGTAGTAGCTGCTACTTAGTTTAATAGTTAAATAATAATAAAAAAAAATTGGGTCCTTCATACAAGTAACAGAAGTTGTTTTTTTTTATTCATTGAGCAGTCTTTGAATAAAATGCCTGTGACATACAGACGGACAAACAGACAGACAGACGTACACGACGAAACTATAAGGGTTCCGTTTTTGACATTTTGGCTATCAAACCCTAAAAACTTATCTACCTAAACTAGAGTTATCTTTAGCATGCTTCTCATAAAGCAAATCAAATAGTTATATGAAAACAATTTATTATTAAATTATTCATCATAGTACAAAACGGTATTAACAATGTCGGCATAGTATGCTCTGCTAAGCTTGCATAGTGGTAGCGGTATGCTAGTTAGAAAATACATTGTATTTTTAGGAGGTTTAAACATCAACTTTACTAAACCTCTGACATGTTCACGGAAATTTGCAAAATCAAAGCCGACGGGGTTATATTTGTTTCAGCTTAACGTGAAATAGATTTGGCAAGAGAATTGATTTGGTAGCTCACTTTTGAGTTAAGTGGAAACCCAAACGATGCCAACGCTTGACTTTGAGTAGAAGTGGATAGTCCTGAAGCCAAGTATGATTACCATACATAGATTAATTCTTCATATTAGTACCAATGGTGTAGTTTATTTTTCTTATTCTTCTAGGCATTATCCGTTATGGTATTGTTCAAAAGAGTAAATTATTATAGTATTAAATCAATGCAGTATTATTTTTGTCACAATTATATTGTGGGCATTATATGATACGTAGCGTTTTATAATAGTATTTTTAATGATATTTTGAAGTTGTTCTGATAATTATGTTGATGTGATAACGTCTTATAAAACGATGATCGGCTGCACTCACGGAAAAGTGGCGCGAATGGTGATTCAGCCTGCTGAGGGCCCGAAGTATTGTGGCCGGATCCACTAAAGCTATCACAGACATGGTTGTTTATTACAAAGTCATCAATGTTTTGGCGATTGCAGCAACAAGCAATAAAATTGAAAAAAAAGCCTGTCACAGGCACAGTTGTTTATTACAACGTCATCAATGTTTTCTTAGGACGGTATCATGTGAAATTGTCTTTCGTAAACCGACTTTACAAACAATCTAATTAAAAAAACGAAAAACCAAAAAAATAATTTAGTGGTTAGTAACTTTTCATATATCTAGATAGTTTATCATAGTCACTTATTACTTTAGGTAAGGTAGGAATATGATTAAGACAGTATCTATCTTTCACCTATTTCTTTCCCCAGGCATTACTAACGTCTGTATTATTTATATTTATGACTGAAATCTTCAAACACGTCATTTATAATAACTCTAAAATCTTTCACAAGATAGCTTCTAAACTTACATTTTGTTCCATCTATCATTCATCATGCAAACAACTTAAATCATTTATTTGCTCTTAACGTCTGTTCCGACGGCGACCTCTAAGTATCATTGCGATATCATCTGACGGAAACTTCCATTTCTCCTTTATTTTATTAGTAATAGTCAATAAAAACGTTCACTGTATTCCTTCGCGCGGACATAGCAGTTTGACACTTTTATTAGAGCTATCGATATTAAAAGCCTTAGTGCTGAGAGCATCACAAAATAATTTGGACCTTAAGCAATGATTGTAAGGTTTCGAATCGTGTGTTTGATGTTGATTGAAAGCAGGGTCAGTAATGAGCCGGTCAGCAGTTATTGATTCACGTGGCTCCATTAGGCCGGTTGTACACAATGCGAATTCAGCAGGTCTGAAAACTTGGTAGATAGTGATCATATATGTTACCCAACGGGGGGTGTTTTTATTGGCGCTTTACTTTTTGTTTTAACTGTTTCTGCTGATGTTGCTACCTATGGCTTTTGTTACTTCTTACACTTTAATGGAATTCTATTCGTAGAGTTCTAATTATGTTTTTGTCATTTGCCGATCCACGAATAAGATTAAATGTTTAGGAACTTACTCTTATTTTCTGTGAAACGAACCTGTAATATAAAGCTAATTTGGATAAAATGATTTTTATTAAACGTAGACTTTTGTACCTAAATATTGAAAGAGGACAAGAAAGTGTAATTACCTAAATTTCTTCGTATTTCTTAGCATATTTTTCTCCTTTACAAAATGGAAAATGAAACTAAGCCTCAAAAAATACACCCACAAAATGAAAACAACTGAAATTATGAAACAGAATATTTATTTTCTACCTAATTAAGGAGCATTTACTCCTTACATCCAAAATCAAATTAGAGACACCAAACACCATATAAAGGTATAAGCCAACACATAAACTTGTACTTAAAAGTACAATTAAGGATAATATGATCCGCCATACTTAATCCGGCCAGTGCACATTATACCTATTTAACGGGATACGCCGGAATACCCCGGGATACGCCGGCAGTGTTATGAGTCCAGCATAATCCCTGTATAATTGTTGTCCGACGAATGCCTTGAAAGTTGGTGGGCTTAACTCCGACGATATACACATAAATAAATGCTTTAGAAGCAAGGTCTTTTAGGTTTCGATGATATGGTTTAAATTATATAATTAGGATAGTACTCGTATGTATACAATAATTATGTAACAAAAGAAACGGAAAAGAAAAAACTAACATTTCGCTTAATTGCCCGACTGTGTAAGAGGAGGGTTATGTTTTTCGAGTGTATGTATATTTCTTTGACATGATCTAGAGCTAAAATTGCTTATTGAATTTTACGCTTAAGAGGTATCGTTAGATTATTGTCAAAATTAGAAAAAAAAATGACGGTGTTTGGCACAAAATTTTTTAGATATTAATAGCAGTCGGTTTTTTAGTTTTATAATTATAAAAAGAAAATTAAAAAGAAAAGTATGAAAAGGTTTATGACATAATATTGCAACCTAATATGGCACCACAAGGGACGGAACAGTTAAACAGTACACCGTCCGTTGCAAATTTCAGCAACGGACAGTGTGATCACACCTTTCTATTTCACATTGTATATTTTATTTTCAAAATGCTTTATACAGATACGCTTCCTAACGTTCAATAAATATATTTACAGACTATTGTGGATTTGATTTTTTTTAGTACGTGGTTTTTTAAGTTTTTTACTAGATATGTGGACAATATTCTCTCAAAAATATCTACAAAATTAAAATGTCTTTATATTTGTCAGACTTGTAACATTAAACGGATACGGCTAATACGGGTTTAATCCTTATAGCACCCAAAGGTTAATAGCCATGAGGTGTTAACGGTGAATTGTTACATACTGGTAACCTCTTGATAAACATACTTAATTACAACAGATTTGAACGCAATGAAATAATAACTTTTCAACTAAAATTTATCTTTACGCAATCATCCCATAATTCTTGTTGATATTTTATATAAATCAGTTATAAATAGAAGGCCTTTCTACACTCGCCACAATCTAGCTGGTAGTAGTCACGCGATACTTTGATAATAATGGAAGTGAGTAGTTCAGCTCGGCTTTCTTGTACATTGACATTTTTAAGTTCATAATATGCAGACGAAAAAGAAAGGACTACTTCAGGTACTCGGATAGCCGGATACAAGGAGTTTTGTGTACTGAGACGGTTGTTTTGTGTACTGAATTTCTTGTATTGCTTTGAATTTATTTGCTCATTTGCTTCTTGTGCCCTGCCAGAATTAAATCCTGGATGCGCCAATGGGTACTAGATATGCCACCTATTTGCTATCAGTTTAACATTTGATAGCAACTAGATGGTGTATGTTTACTATATTAATTGTATGGCAAATTTATCCACTGATTACACAAAGTAATGTTAGTACCTGGATGACCGAGTTCTGCTCAGTTTTTATGAAGTGAAAACTTCTTTAGCGGCGTTGTGCACTTTTTTTGGTATGGATATAAAATGTTAAACTCGCGTCAGGATCACATGACCGTAAGATTCTTAGAATATGAAGGTAAATTTCACTGTAATCTTTAATGTTATAACAGCTCAGGTGAGGAATCGGGTGGTTTAGAAACCAGAAGACCCCGGTTCGAGTCCAAATGATTATATTTTCCCTTTTTATTATTTTTTGTTTTTTTTTTAAATTAAGATTTAATATTTCTTATTTTTGATTTTATTGTCATGTCGTCTTTTGATTTTTTTATTTTTAATTTGTGATTTAATAATAATAATAATAATAATGTTTTATTGCGTCTAATAAAAAAACATATTCATATTTTTGATTTAATTATTATGTCGTTGTCATTGACATTTTTTAAATTGTCATGTTTGTGTACGATAAAGCAAAAATGATGGTTTTACATTGATTTTTTTTTTGTTTTGGCACAAATGAAATGACGTTTCCTTAAAATAAACCTAGCTATATCGATTTATAGACCCCGAAACCCCTTGCATACTAAATTTAAAAAAAATCGTTGGAGCCGATGCCAATATTCAGATTATATATACAAGACTTTATCTATCCATCTAATTACCTTTAAACGAAATTGAAATTTCATTCAAAGGTATTAGATAGATAAATGGCTAAATAGATAGATACGCAAGCCCATCTACAATAATAAAATTACTATTAAAAACCGTATAAAATAAATTGCAATTTTGTCTAATTACAATTCTCCATTTTATTTTACAGAATGAATAGATATTAATTTAAAGATCTTTCTTTGAATGCTCAAAGTTGCTCGATGGCAGTGATAGGTGAATGGAACATCCAAATGAAAGTAACCCTCCCCCCATTCCTTTCTCCCCCACTGCCTCCCTATACTTAGACTGCCCGACCGATTTTACTTCATGAACTTACCTAAGTATATCTATTAAGAATCGAAATTTACGATAAAAGGCCTTAAATGCCTGTTATGAATAATTATGATTGGTTTTCTCTTAGGATAATACCTATTAGTAGGTAGCTTATTCTCAACAAATAAATAAGTTTTTGTTTATTTTTTATTTTTTAAGCGTGTAATGGAAAAATAAATACACTCGTCAGATTACTAGCCTATAGTAAAATTATATCGTATTCAAGTTAGGGATATTGACAAATAATTATTAATTTTTTTTTTCTGATACTTAATGGTAATCAAATAAACTGAAAGAATTGTTAAAATAATGCTAATAAAGAATTTATTTTATACAAAATATTACAGTTTCCCAATATAATATTAGAAAATGCACTACACATAAACTGTAAGAAGCTCGACCGATAAGCAATACGATTAGCGATTAGAGTTGGCAAAATTTGATAATGGGCGGAAGGCTGACTGTAAGCGGATATATAAGCGGGTATTAAGTGTGAAAAAATGTGAAAAAAATCGTTTTTTCCTGTGGAGCACTATTACATTGTATTCTATTCTGTAAGCTTCTCACAGATAGTGCAGATACGAGTATGTCACATAGATAACGTGCCAATTTCGACTGGCATCATTGTTGCCAAATAACAGCTGACAGAAAACCAATTAAGTTCGCTATAACCGTACTATCCTAGTTAGTTAAATAAACGAAAACAATTAAATGTTTGTACATTTACATCAAGCATTATTCAATAAGCATGGTGACGATGAAGTTAGTAAAAACAACATAACAGCAAGGCCTATCTTTACAATATTTATAACAAAAATTAATAAAGCCGTATCAAATTTATGTTTCACAAATAATTGATATGAAATATAATAAATGGATTGGTTACATTTAAGTTTATCCACGGCCAGAACTTAATTACTGCGGTCATAACATTATTCGCGATTGGAAGGATTTTACATTCATTATTGGCAATAGATAGGTACGAGTACATCTGTTAAGCTTGCAGTCGCACCTCAGCCTTTGTTTCCCAAACGCTGATTGTATCACGCTGGTTCGGGTGAACGCCGAATATTATCAGAACAAATTGGTACAGTCACGGCATAACATTTGTTATTTTTATTTATATTACCAATAATGTTCCGTAGCGCGACGTTATGTACGTACTGGTTTATAATAAATCTGTGTTCAAGGTTGCCTTGTGTTCGCTTTAAGGATTTTATATGTAGGTATAGAAAACTTACAAAGGTATTTTGATTATCCAGAGTTCTCATTATACTTGTTTCATTCGTTTGTTAACATTCGCGACTTACGAGTAAGTACTAATGTATGCTTCTAACAAATTGCAATCTTTTTTGATTAAAGAAGAATATTTTTTTTTATTTTTTACCTTCTCTAATATTGTAAAATTGTAAAATAGCTGCGTCTGCAGATACACTACAGTCACCTGCACAATCACCTGCACACTACATCAATCAGCTAATTTCAAGTTTCTATATTCGGACCCAAAAAAACAAACAGACGCAAAAAAGCATAGTCTCGGGACTTTGCTTTGTTTTGTCTGTTTGTTTGGTCGGGATTGACGCAAAACGCAGTGAATTGATTTTTTTTTCTGCCATACAGGTATCCTACCGACCAACTATTTCAGGAGACTCAAGTTGTTACAGTCCGTCAACTGTACATAGTTGCTACAGCAGTACGTTTCCATAGGAATAGCTTAGACAACATAGCTATGTCATACTCCCAACGTCTTAAAAAATGGAATAGAACAAAATGTCGCAAATCAATAGGAAGAAAGTCCTTTCTCTTCATGGGTCCATATATTTATGAGAAACTAAATAAAATCCTAGATATTTACTTGCTACCCACCAAAGCCTGCAAAAATATGATACAAAGATGGATACAAGACTTGAATTACTTACAGACTGAAGACTTAATTAAAATAAAAGAATAAGGAATATAATAAAAATACAACAGACAGGCTTCTGTCTAATACTTAATCTGTTTAATTTGGCAATTATACTGCGAGCATACATACATAGTGTACACAACACTCACTTACTCACGCAAGCACGTGCGCGCACACACACGCGCACACACACACACACACACACACACACACGCATACGCACACACACACAACACACACACACACACACACACACACACACACACACACACACAAAACACACACACACACACACACACACACACACACACACACATATGCATTTATTCTTAGATGTTATCCCTTTAAACCCTTAACTTAAGTTAGAAATACATTAATATTTATGTTACTAAAATTAAAACATTACATACAATATTGTAACAATGTACTAGGTATGAAAGAGACTGGATCTCACGACACAGGGGATCCTAGTGTGAGATCCAGGGCTTTATTACTATCTATTTGTAACTTTTTGAACAATAAATCATTTTTATTTTTTTATTTTTTTTTCTTGAATATTGCTTCTAGTTTCATCAAAATCGGCGTCCACGCGGGCGGTGCTGCAGGCAAAAGCTAGTACTAATTATAAATAGTCTGTAATGTATAATAGTGAGCGATAAGGTTCACGCATGTGTATGCCTTTTCTTGCTGGCAAGTGTTTTCCAGCGATATAATGGCAATACAATGCAAAAAAATGTGCGTGAGTAAAAAATGTGTTTTAATGTTGCTATTATTCATGGGATATACTACTTCCTTCCATGAAAATTACAACTGTTGAGTAATATACCTACACTTACAACTCAGCGTTTATACGTTTTGTCGTGTTTATCTTGAATAGGCTCTAAGTTATTACAATACTGCTGCATGTTTAATGTACACTTTATTTTGTATTAGCTGTGCCCCGCGGTGTTACCCGCGTTTTATTAGCCTATGTGTTAATCCAGGGTGTAAGCCTACTCCATACCAAATTTCATTAAAATCGCTCCAGCCGAGAAGTTTCGCTTTAGACGTGAAGAAGTAACAAACATACACACTCACACACTCACAAACTTTTGCCTTTATAATATAAGTCTGTAATAAAAGAAATAAACAATGAAATACTTCTAAATGTGACAATCACTGAGATGAATCTTTAACTAGTATTATTTATTTTAAAAAGCAGCTGCAAAATATTCAGTTAAGGATTTATTGTTTTTAAACTTTCGCGATTTTATACATATTTTATATATTTCGGGACTTAATAGCGTGAATTATTTAAAGGTACGAACCTTTTATTTACCCGACGTTTCGTCACGGGTCGACCCGTGACCACGATCGTTGCAATTCGATCGAAACGTCGGGAACGTTCGTAAATACCGTACCTTTAAATAATTCACGCGATTAAATCCGACGTTTCGTTTCGACGTTTCCTTTTATTTACCCGTTCCCGACGTTTCCCGACGAAACGTCGGGAACGGGTAAATAAAAGGTTCGTACCTTTAAATAATTCACGCAATTAAGTCCCGAAATATATATAATATGTATAAAAATCGCGAAAGTTTAAAAACAATAAATCCTTAACTGAATATTTTGTAGCTGCTTTTTGAAAAAATGAATATTTTAAAATCTTCGCACATGCGTTAGGCACATATCTACCAAAGCAACTAAACAACATTCTGTAAAAATCGTATGCATTGTAACTAACAATAAGTACAAAATAAAGTTTTAACGTATCATGAAACGAATGTAAATTTCTGAGCGAACAAACTCGGACCATTTGACTAAGTAAGTTTTGAACTGCGATGAAGCCGTAAACTTGTGGGATTTCCACTTTATTAAATAATAAACAATGTAACTACATGTTGTATGTGATTATTCTGAAACTGTTACAAAGTTGATGAAATTGTGTTTTATTGAAATTGGAGCACGTTATAACTTACACTTTTAAACATTTAATGGCAATGTTCCTTACAATATTGGTACAAAATCCTGTCTTTAGTCAAAAGTAATAGACATAAAATCTTGATACTTTTTTTGGTAGTCATGATTAAGAGCAAAGTGTATATTACATTATCTATGACTATTATTCTCACTTGCAAAATCATCATTTTAATAAAAAAATGATGTCGAGTGACATTGTAAGTCGTCGTTAATTCTTGTGTGTCATCTCTGTGATGTTCCTGTCATAATATACACTCTGGTACTCGTAGGTAAAGAATAGCAAACCCGAAATAGAAAATTCAAGCCACATACCGACAAAGCTTACGCCCAGATTTCCATTAAAACATCCACGATATCTCTATCTACCATCCAGTACTCTAGAAATATGCAACTTCAAAAATTTTAAGTTCAACTATTTCCGGGTGGGGGCGCTAGAAGAATACTAATTCCCGGAGCGGCCAACGGTGGATTAACCCGTGCCTGAAACTAGACTACAGTGTGAATGAGACCTAGTGTTTTCCGCTACTGTTACCAGTTTTTGTTTCTTTATTTCGCATTTTTCGGACGTGTTCTTTGAGTTTTGGACGTTTTGGGTTTTTACTCCTGTGGGTGCAAGCATTATGTATTGGAAAAAGATTTTGTAGACGGGTTTTGTAGATGTTTTTAGGTTGTTTTACTTTCTTCTATCGAAATACAAGTATATTTGAAAGTTACATTTATGCGAATTATTTAATAAGTTATACTAGATCAAGTATAGCTTAAACTTAAGCTTGACTCATCGTGACTTGGTCGTGGGTTCGATCCCCACCCAGGATAAAACTTTGTGTGATGAGCACGATGGTTTATTCTGTGTCTGGGGTGTTATTTATCTATAATATGTGTGTATTTAAAAATATATAAGTATGTTTATCAGTTATCTGGTTGCCATAGTACAAGCTCTGCTTAGTTTGGTATCAGATAGCGTTGTGTGAGTTGTCCTAAGATATTATATTTATAATTGTCAAAAGTCAAATAAGTACATCCAATAGTCCAATAGTCTCTAGTCTTTTTTGATGTTTTATAAAGATAGCAAAATATAAACTTTTAAGGTCAAACCGAAGCAATTAACGTCCAAAACTATCCTCCTTCATGTGGATCCTAACAAGATCAAAGAAGCAAAATTAAAGGAAACAACGTCGAAAATCGTCAATGTCCAGAAAGTCTTTTGAAAACACGCCGACAAAAGCTCCAAACAAGACTTAAAAAGCGAGCTCTGGATTCCACTGTATTATTACGTAATTAAACAAGAAAAACGTTGGCCACTGAAGGAAAAAAAGGTAACAAATCTGCCGACGAAAGGAAACACAGGTAAGGTAGCTATGTGCAAATTGCTAAGGAAGAATTTGCTGGCCAAGGAAAAAGTTTAGGCCGTAGGACGTTGCGGGGCAATAAAGAAATGAACATACGAGCGGTAGGCGATCGACCAGATTGTATAGATTATACTTTAGTGGCCACGAAATTTAACATTAAAAATCAGACAGGTTTACAGTACTATATCACGAACGTGTGCTGTACAGGAGATATAAATTTTGTTGTTTTTTTGATGCATGCCTGAGATTTAACTTGAGTTTGGTACTGCATATTACCATGGTTTAGATTTATGTCGTTAAGATTGCTTGGATTAAAATTGAACACGAATTATTTTATTGTCTTTTTTCTTTTGTGTTTTATATTGTACCTCTTACAGTGTTTTTTTAAAGATAACTAGCAATGTGGGATTGTGGGTCCCACAAATGGTGTGTGGCAATAATGTTAACCCCTAGCTAAGCTCAATGGCTCGCGTTAGGAGTGGGTTTACGTCCGTAGTACAATGAGGAGGATTCGATCCATCTACCTCACGAGTCCGATGCCTAGCTACCGCTGCATAAGTTAAAGTAAAAATTCATATTATTGTAAATATACATTTAATTGTCTGGCTTTAATCGATTTAATTGAAAATATCATTAGATCGTCTTCGAAAATATAATGTCTAGATTCCTAGTTCGGCATCTTAAATTGAATCCAATCATAAACAGTGCCAATACGTCAAAGATTCTTCCAAGTGTTGTCATTACAATAAAATAAAATTTTCGGTTTTAGTTATTGCTATTTTTACGGTAAGGCAAAAAAATATAATAAGCAAATGCACAACAATAGTACCGAATAATATCGGTAATGGTACTGATATATCATACAAAATAATAGTACCTAATAAAAAAAATTGTTGTTTGTAGAGTCGGTTTACGGACGATAATTTGAATTTTATTAGAAATCATTAATGACATATCGCCATTCGCTTTGCTTAGCAATCGTCATTCGCTTTGCTTAGCAACTAGTCAATAACATTAGTTCCCATTTTTTCACATGTCACTGCAATCGCCAATCGCTGTTGCTTACAACCAATCAATAACGTGACCGTTGCAACGTGACACTTTTCCATGCGTGCACCCGGTCATCGATTTATAAGACATTATCACGTCAAAAACCACCTTAAAACCTAGATACTCAAGATCAATGAGATTATCATCGAGGCATTTCTGTAGTACAATTTCTTTGTCTGTTCTGGAACGGTAATAAATTCAGAAGCAATTTCTCTATTAATTAAGGTGCTAATAGCAAAGTGTCTTTATTCTTCGTTCTCAGAATTATTACAAGCAACTTTAGTTTTAATGTCTTCTAAATGGTTTGGCACTGTTATAGTATTGAATTTTGTAAGCATGGGTTCAACATTTTAGCTAAATATTTAAACTAGTATTATTAAAAGCAAATTGATGAAATTTTTAATAATAATGAAATCAGTAGTAGTAGAATATTGAATTTAGTGACTAACTCAGTTTTTAAAAGGCCTTAAAACGATAAACAAATGGGCAGGCAAGAGCATATTAGACCATGCTCAGTGTAGGGTTCCGCAGCAGCTTGAATAATTGCATCAGCAGCAGAGCATCATCAGCACTTACGCCCTTTTATTGAAACGCAGTTTTTAGGCAATAACTCAACAAAAGTCATAAAATAATTTTAGTTTAAAGTATTTATTAAGCGTTACCTTTGTGGTTTTTTTCAAAGGGGGGCAAAGATTAACAAATGCTTTCATTTAATGATATTGACATCTGTGGAAAAAAGAAAGGACCCGCCTACTTACTGAACAAACTTAATGTATTTTCATTAAACTCAAGGTGGACGAATATGTAGCAGATTACAGATAGTCCAAAAATAAATTTTGTACTAAACGCCTTAGTTAAGTAAATAAGTAGATATTAGCTACACGTATTTCTCTGACCTAATTAAAACGCGGTGATAATGCAATTCCGCCCGAGGCATCGCGCCTTTAAGACGAACCCCTCAAAATATAGATTGAATTACTTTGAAGCGAAAACTGTATTATGAGCCATTAAATTTATCTTTTATTTCTTTGCAGTCGGCAATTTTAATGAGGATAACGCATGATTGCGCTCTTTTATCAGAAAGAACCATGTTTAAAAAATTCCATAGTCCCTCCCTAAGCCGCATTATTCGGATAGAGGGGGGAGGGGGGGGGCATCCGAATAATGCGGCTTAAGAAGTGGGTTTTCTGTTGTTTTTGTTTCATTCTTACAATGTTATACCTACTTTATAATAATTTTCTATGTAATTTGTACAAACATTTTGTTACTTCTCATTTGATCAGCAGTTACTCGTTACTCGTAAACTTAAAAGCCTACTTAGCTGTTATAGTTTTCCTTTTAATAGTTGCATTTTGTAAAGAGATATTTTTTAAATCAAAACCTAGGAATTGAACCCGAGACTTCCCGTATGCCAAACCGGGGCCAGAATCGAACATTTTCTGAGCTTAGCTGCGGACGGACGGTCAGATAGACATGGCGAAACTATAAAAGGTTCCGTTTTGCCATTTTGGCTACGGAACACTAAAAATATAAAAAAAATTGAAATAAAAAAAAATATAATAATTATAAACATTATTTTTAGAATGTTAGTTTTATCCATTGTAAACTTAATCTATACTAATATTATAAAGCTGAAGAGTTTGTTTGTTTAAACGCGTTAATCTCAGGGACTACTGATCCGAATTGAAAATGTGTGATCACTGTTAGATAGCCCATTTATTGAGGAAGGCTATAAGTTATGTAACATCACGCTACGATCAATAGGAGCAGAGCAGCAATGAGAAATGTTGCAAAAACGGGGAAAATTTACTCAGACGAAATTGCGCGCGACAGCTAGTACCTAATAAGGTAATAAATGTAAGATTAGTTTATTGTACAATAATTTTTTTGGGTTGATTTTTTCCATGAAGGACCTTGACCTAATTGTTAAGTCCGAAAACGTTAACAAGTTTTTCAGATTTTTAGCATTATTAATCTGTTTCAAATAAAAAAAATGGTTAGGTACCATTATAAAACCACTTCTGCTTTATTTCTGTCGTTTAAGTAGATTCAAAAGTTTGAGCGAAGACGACGTGTTGTAGTCTGATAGTTTTATTATTCCTTCCTTACCGATTATTATGAAGCAAATAGACTACGGGTCCTGAATGCAACAAACTTACTAAAAAGAATACACTTTATATCTCTTCTGACATTCAGCTGGAACTAATTTTACCCAACAATGTAAACTTAAAGCGATCTTTTGTTCACTCGACGAAAAACGACCTTGCTTCACCCAACTACCGAACCGAAAGAACTCTTATAATCAAATTCTTAAGTCAGCATTTTGTAAGTCACTCAAAGGTACTTAGAACGTAGTTCTTATTAAATATTTTTATACTGAACCTGCAGCGTTGCATCTTTTCACTCGTCTTTCTGAAGGAAGAAAACTTTTACCAAGTGTAGACTTCAGAATTCACAGATTTTTTCTCATTAACGATTCGGAATTCATAAGTTAAGGATATTCTCAGTAAAATAAATGTTGTTGGCCTTCTTTTGTTAGACTACTGTAATTGCGGTAGGGTTTGTTGTTTATCTTTGAATGTTTTTTATGAGGTAATAAAATTCTGTCTCCATTTTGTTTGATAATTTAAACACTTAATACTTCAAATGACTGTTACTGTATTTACAATCGCTGTAGGTACTAACTTTAAAGTTACCTACAGTTATAGTTCAGTTACTTACAACTTTAAAAAAAAATGTAAAAGTAGTCTCTTAATAATTATAATATTAGGTATTAATAACAATAATAATAGCTTTAAAATTATAAATTAATAATATTTTATTCACTACTACGCTACTAACAGGAGGTAAGTAACAAGTAACCAAAGAAAACCCGTGGGGGTACGACATTTACTGCCCTTAATATAATTCAAATATTTTTGTTCATGTGACAGGGCAGCGAATGGCAGGCCTTGACAGATTTGCTTCGGTTACTTGTTACCTATCTCCTGTTACTCGAGGGTTTTTAAAATTGTATTTGATTATTTTTCACGGCCGTGGTGGTGTTTTTTTATTTCAAACTTTTTAGAGATTTATTACTACTCGTGTTGATAATAAACATTTTAAATGTAACGGAACTAATATAGAATCGTTTTAATAATAATTAGATGAACTAGATCGTCTTGGAGAAACAAACTCGTGTACTTTAGCGCCCCCTGGCGGTCTGTAACAATAAAATTAAATTTAAAACATGCTCAGTGATGAGAATTATACATAGCAGAAAATCGTTTCCAAATCGTCGTAACCCTCTTCGAGAAAAAAAACAATAACTATTTTGGAGAAATATGAGCACTGTAGCGCCCCGGCGATCTAAAACAATAAGACTTAGCTAAGAACATGCCGGCAATGAGACTAATACAATGAAAAAAAACCGTTTCGAGATCGGTCCAGCTGTTGTAAAAAAATGGTAACAGTCACATACAAACGCATATGAAGTACACGTAGGTCGTCGCAGTTAAAAATACTATAAAAGGTTAAAAATTACTGTAGTAATGCGAATTATACTAGAAAAAACAATAATTTACTTATTAAAACAGCCTTTCTTAGAATTTTTGCTTTCTAAAAATAACATAAATCCAATATTTTCCTTACAAACAGTATTATTTATCCTTCCTGCGAAAAAAATGCATTTTTTAGTCCAAACCATATGTTAAGCCGCATAGGCGCGGCAGGGCGTAACAGTAGCAGATTACAACGGCTTAGATAACGTTGGCTCGGAAATAAAAGCCGGCTAACTAGTAATTAGCGGGCTGTGGTCGGTTTGTGGTCGGCGTCGATGCAAATTCGACTAGCCAGCGTAAATTAGTGTTGTGCCTAATCGCATGCTATAGCGCTTATTTGATACGAGCCAATCGGTGTATATAAAATCTCGTTATCGTGGATATACAGTTTTACCTACGGGTTGAATGGATTTGATGGTTAGAATAATATTTTATTATTAGATATGATGACTACTACATTTCATAATTATTGAGTAGTGTATTTTGAAGTCAGAACATGGTCGCTAAACAAGTCGTGCCTCTACAAAATAAAGGCAGTACAAAGGTCAATGAAACAGATCGTTAAATTGTAAATACGACGTAGATATATCTATTTATCTATTATACACAACGACATAGATTTATAATGACGACGGGCACAACACTTGTCAAGGCAAGAAGATGAATACCAAAGTATCAAAGTGAGTGGTGACCTAGAGCGTGCGTTTGACAATGTTAGGACAGGACATTGTTAGGCACCCGAGGTGGCATGAATGAAAATACCAACCTTTTACTAAACTCTCACAACTTAACAAAATTTTTATCTAAATCTTATCAGGAGAAAGTGTTTAGGTACATAGAGAAGAAACATTTTTAACATTAAGGAATTATTTTATTTATTATCATAGTTTAAATTTCGAACGTTTTATTCTGATACGATTTTGGTGCTGCATCCAAAACAGTGCTTTAACTCACTTCACTGATAAGTAGTGGGGTGGAGTGTAGTGAAGCGGACCCTGATTTGACAAATGACAATGCTCGAAATAATCCAGGGTATGATTTTGTGCACTGTGGTTGGCCAACTGTCTGCTCTGGCGCGTATCCCGGATCATGTTTTAGGGGAAGGAAGGGGCACTTTGACCCAACATCGGCAAAATGTGAGTAATTTTGATGAAGAACACCAGCCAAATGTATGGAAAACCCTAGAAAATTCATTCATGAGTCTGCTTCGCGTAATTGAAAACGCACCCTAACTAGGTAATTCCATTTAAGTCCACTATATTTGTTGGCAATTTTTGGATTAGGAACAATTTTATTTAACTGCAACCAAAATCAACAAATTATGCTTACATTTTGAAATGTCCTAGTGTTCGAAATGTTCGAAGTGTCTAGTCTATATTAATATTATAAAGAAGAAAGATTTGATTAATTGTTTGATTGTTTGTTTGCATTGAATAGGCTCCGAAACTTCTGGACTGATTTTAAAAAATCTTTCACCATTAGAAAGCTACATTATTGGGGAGTAACATAGGCTATATTTTAATGTTAAAAAATAAGAGATCCCCACAAAAAATCAATAATATAACTCAAGGTATAAAAAGCTACGATATGACCCCGTGCGTAGCCGGGGCAGGCAGCTAGTCTATACTTATAATAAATCTGTAGAGAGGTCAATTCTGTACATGAAATATATTTCCAAAATAACTATCAGGGGGTGATTAGGGATCGATACTGATGCCAAAAATGCAATCAGTAAAATTTTTGTCTGTCTGTCTGTCTGTCTGTATAACCGTTATAGAAACAAAAACTACTCGACGGATTTTAACGAAACCTGGTACAATTATTTTTCATACTCCTGAGTAGGTTATAGTATACTTTTCATCACGCTACAATAAATAGGAGCAGAGCAGTGAAGGAAAACGGGAGAAGTTACTCCATTTTTTAAGCTTTCGTCGCGTGTGCAACCGTAATGGTTAAAGCTACACAGAAATCATGTATGACGGAAATGTTCTCCTTAAAATTATATAAAAAATATCCCACGACAGCATATGTCTATCTTTTATGGTTGACTCACAATATCACGTGTAACTCCCGATAGCTTAGTAGTTCGAAGCTTTCTGATTATATTTGTCTACTCTTACGTTTATAACACTCTCAGTCATCCCTAATTAAAAAAGTTAACATAATTAACTATTCCATAAAAAATACTAATAGAAATCGGTATAGAAACACCAAAGTTATACATGAAATACGCTAATAATAAGCCATCGCGCGTGAATACTGAATCATGCTATCTATCTATATCTATACCTATACATATAATAAAATTGTAAATTTCACGTGTCTGTACATGGCCGAACATAGTGAAAAAAAATATTGGGAAATTTTCGAGAAGAGTATTTAAACACATTACTACATTTTTAGAAATGTCTGTCTGCCTGTCTGTTTGTTTGAACACGCATCACGCAATAACTATTGGACAGATTCGGTTGAAATTTTGTATGTGTAGTCTGGATTAACATATAGGCTATAATTTATCACGCTATTTCCCATAGGAGCTAAGCAATGACGGATAATGTCTGTAGCTATTTATCGTTATAAAACAATAACTACTTGACGGATCTTCATGAAAATTTGCAGTTTTATTGTAAATACTATAGGTCATTACTTGCACTATAAATCATTATGCTATCGTCTATGGGGAGTGAGCAGCAACGTATGTTTTGTCGAACCATTATGGTTTTTCACAATTTTTTCCACAATAAGACATTATTTACAATTGTAACCCATGGAAACAATAACTTCACGCTAAAACTATTAGGAGCTAACCACAACATTTACAATTTTCTTAAGATCAGCTATTTTAACCGTGTTTGCATCAGCTGAGGTGGTCTATTGGCACAAGTAGCGGTATTAATCGAGCGAGGTTGGAGGATCGACTCCCTAATTGCGAGTCTCTTTTTGTGTTGTGTTAAAATTATTTTTATTCTTTTTTTAAAGTATTTTTCTAAATGTATACTTATTTTCGACTTTAAGATGTTTACTTTGTTTAACAAATTTTCATATTAATAATCACTTCCAATAGGCACCTTTATCATTGTTTTGCATGAATAGTGATTATGTTATAAATGTAGAAATGAAAAACAATATTACATTACAAATAAACAGTAATTACTTGATATTTTCTAGAATTTATAAATGTTAATTGCTTAAAAAAATGAAAGATTAAGTCCGCGTTACATCAAAATAAAACACGTGGCGCCATCTGTGATTCGATTTCTTCTGAGTGCCAAAATTGCTTACCTACAAATGTTAATAAACTTTCGCGATTTGTACACATTATGAAAATATATGTATTACGGGTCTTGATCGCGTGAATAATTTAAGGTTAAATACCTTGCTTACCTACGTTTAATATGCATGATAGTTTAATATAAAATCATCAAGTATAAAAATAAACTTATCCAGTTTTGAAAATAGATGGCGTTTAAATACAAATTAAAAAGAATCAGGAAAATTGATTTAAAAAAAAAAACTGAAATTCTTACGTAGAGGGATATGAATATATGATGATCTTAATTTGCGACAGGTTGACACACCTATTTTTAAATTCACCAATGTAGACATTATAAAATAATATTTTAATCTTCTAAAGTGAGTGAAAAAAAAATATTGAAATAAGTTTAGAAATAGTATTTAAACACAAAAAAAGATATCTGAGTATATCTTTTAGAAACGTTTGAATGTTGTTTGTTTGTTTAAACATTGCATTCCCGCGGTACAAACACGAACACAAAGTACTTAGGTGTACTTTAGACTCGGAAAAGATCGCTCGGGCAGGACATAACCTGCGATCATAGGGAATCTGTGAGAGTTTTTTCCATCATACCTTTATTACCTATGTATAAATTATCTTGAAGGAGCGGCTAGGTACCTCCGATTAAAAGGTCCGATTTAAAAGTGTCGGAGCCGAAGTTGGAGTCGGAGGTTTAAAATCAATCGGAATTTTCGACCTATCGGAGTCAGAATCGAAGCTCCTTAACTCAAAATTTCGCACGAGTAATTGGGCGGTTTCGAGCTTCATTTAACTCGAAACCGCCCCAGTACTCGCGTGGTGGGGGAGGGGGGGAATTTTTCAATATTAATAGTATTTGATGTGATGCAAATCACTTTTTTGTCGAGGTGTGGTCGTGGGAATTTTAATAATTTGTCTTCTAACCGTCTGGCGCCATAAACTTTGTCGCCCTTCATTTTGCTGCACTGGGCATTTGCTTGGCTTGCCCTGCCATATGTTGGGCCCTGATTAAAGCTAGGCCCAAATAACCATAGATGCCACAGAGCATTGTGGAGCATGTTTACAATATGTTTTACACAGAAGTTGAATTGTAATATAAACTACCTTAATTATATTAAGGTAGTTTATATTTAACCCAACTTCCACGCGAACGAAGTCGCGGGCACAGCTAGTAAGTAATATTTTTATAGACTAGCAGATCGTTGACCTGATGCGTGCAATGCTTGTTAGCATTTTTTGTTTAAAATTTTCTCCACCGAATTTTTTCATCAACTCGTTATTGCCATCGCAGAAATATTCTCGGTGGACACGTAACTTAATATTCTTCATGTTAAAACAAAGCTGTATATTCTAGTTGTCTCTGCCAAAGCTTTGTGCTTGATCAAACAAAACACTGGCTCATTTGTTCGTGCTACATATAATGAAATGATATTCAAAATCGTGACAGGATTTTGCCGTTGTAGAAGGTTTATTTCTGGCTTTAAAATGTATGAAAACGTAATTGTATATCCGCTCTGTAAATTTAGAACTGTGGTCAGTTCATTAGGGTTGAGTGAGAATTTATGGAGGTAGTTTTATAGTTTTTAGTGAACATTTTTGGTAATAATAACTTACTGTTACTGTTTTTTGAAGTAAGTTGGTTTATATATAAATTTAAATCTATTTATCTTATAATAGACGTTAGGTAGGCACTACTACTATAAAAAATGTTTGTCTAGCTGAGAAAAAATGATGAAAAAATTGATATTTTCATTGAATGAATAAATGAACAGTGTTTTTTTTCTGCAAGGAAAGTAAATACAAGTAATGTTAGGTCCCTGCCCACATTATTATTTTTTTCCAAATAAGTCAGATCTATGCATGTGATACCATTTCAGAACCGCAATCTCGGTAACGGTCGAGTCTATTGTTATTTAACGTATATACCTACTTCCAATCCGAGTAACCAGTGAGATTTTTTTTATCCTAACAGAAAAATGTTCTTAGAAGCTAGTTAATCACAGCTTCGGTGGCGCGTTGGGAGCGTGTACTACTGCTGCGCAAGAGTTCGTGGGTTCGATTCCCACATGGGACATCACTTTGTGTGATCCACAAATTGTTGTTCCAAGTCTGAGTGTTATTTATGTCCGTGAACAAGCCATAACAACAAGCCCTGTGTCGCGGACACACAGGACTTGTATCCTACAGCTGAAAATGTCTTTAAAAAATGGTTGTCGTAAAGTAGGTTTACGGACGATTATGTTACGTGATAACGTCATATGAAAACAATGATGACATTGTGATAAACAATTCACTGTTGCTTAACAACCATGCCTGTGACAGCCGGACCCGGGAACAATACTGCCGCCTATCAGGAGGCGGAACGTGACGGACCGGGACTGTGACACTTTTGCGTGCGTGCACCCGGTCATCGATTAATGAGACGTTATCACCTCAAAAAAAAGACCGTGATGGTTCTAGAGTTTTGGTTTAGGAAATGCTTGAGCCCACTGAAGATCCATACATTTTGGTTGAATGAGGGGGAGGAAGCGTGGGCTTAACCCTCTCTACCACTCACCAAGCACACTGGTTCATTCAGTAAAAATATCTTTGTAAAGAAAAACTTGATGATTTTAAAAGAGTGGCACATGAGTTTCTTGGCAGCTTCTTCTCATGAGCTTTACACTTGGAACTGCCGCCTAACCTCATTTTGTTTTTTTTTCAAACAATCATAATTTTATAATTTTTTTAGTATGTATTAATTTGACGTTTTCAAATAATCACTAACCTGATTTTACGCAATAAAGATGTTTGAGTTTGAGAGTTTACCCTGGATCTGGCACTCCCTAATGGTATGGCATGGTTATCCGGGGACTGTTATTTTTTTTGAGTAGCATTCGAAGTTTCTAATGAAGACTATTAGGCTGAGTATAAAACCTGAGCATAATGATCCAACAGACGTTTAAAAACATGAAATTTAAAAAAGACTTAATGTCTATTTGATATGTTATAAAAACTACAATGTTTTTAGCAAAGCGAAATCACTGATACCGCAACTGACATGCTGATGTCGCAAAATGTTCACAAACAAAATTCGCAAAATCTAAGTGATTGGTAGGTTGATTCCGTTTTGCGCGTCGTGCTATGTTGATTGACAGCCGCGATCACTATGCCTGTCCAATGGATTTTGTTCAACAACTCGAAAACAATCTTCACTGAAATGGCTCACCAGTTTTATAGTGCAGTGTTTTTATTTTCTTTTTTTAAACCCTTAAACGAATTCTTGATTAGTTGTAGTTTGTTCAAATTCTTTATTGTACACACACACACACAAAAAAAATACAAACAATAGTATATCATATACAAACAATAATATGTACAAAGGCGAGCTTAACTCAAAATTGAGTTTCCTCCCAGCAAACCTTTGAGTTGTAAAGGAGAATGTTATAATGTTGAAGAGTAGTCAGTGTAAGTACGAGTATACGATAAAAATAATCCTATTTTTAATCCTTTTTTTAATTACTACCTGACCCGCGCAACTTCGTATGCGTCAATTTTCCTCTTTTTTGCAACATTTTTCATTGCTGCTCCGCTCCTATTGGTCGTAGCGTGATGTTATATAGCCTTTAGCCTTCCTCAATTAATGGGCTACCCAACAAAAAAAGTTTTTTTTATTCGGACCAGTAGTTCCTGAGATTACCGCTTTCAAACAAACACACTCTTCAGCTTTATAATATTAGTATAGATAAATACTTATATTTATATGTACATACATATTTAGTCAGGCAGTGAGTTTATTACAATTAGATACTTTATTCGTTGTTGTCTTATTTCTATTTATATTTATTTTAGTAACGTACATACAAATAACGTGTAAATTACTGATAAACGATAGCTCATTAGATTCGTCACGAGCTGTAGAAAAAAACGGCCAAGTGCGAGTCGGACTCGCGCAGGAAGGGCAAAAAAATTATGTCTGTTGTATGGGTCCCCCTTAAACATTAATTTTATTTTAATTCAATTATATATTTTTAAAATTAAAAAAATATGTTTGGGAAGGAAGGCATTTAGTTTACTAGCAATAACATTATAACCATAAATAATTATAAAAATAAACATTTGTTCTATTTCTTATTAATGTGACTGAAAATCACTTTAGTAGTTAAATCGTTTCTTAATTTTTTTAGACATTTCTCATGACAAGATTGCCACGTGAAATATAAATAAGGAATATGAATTCCTACAGTGAAATCTCAATACATCGTCAACCTTGATGACGATCTATTGAGATTTAGAAAAACATGCAACTCAACGTTACATGAAGCCGCAGCCCCAATACATGGATTTTGTTTCATGCGGTAAGCAAATCCTTAGGGAGGTTTAACTGTCTCTCTCCCGTCTTGTGACAAAACCGAAACACGAGATGTAATTTTGTGAATAATCATTTTACTGTGATCATTAGATCTGGTTTAACTTGAGCCCACTAGCTTTGGTGATGGGTGTACGTCAGCTTTGTTGTCTTCTGGCGGCGTACTGAGTCTCAAAATAAAATAATATCTTGGGTCAATTATGAAAATATGACGTTTCGGCCGTATTGCAGCGGCCGTGATCACGGGTAGACCCTACCCGTGACCACGGCCGTTGCAATACGGTCGAAACGTCGGGTAATAAACAAGGTATTTTACCTTAAATTATTTACGCGATTAAGACCTGTAATATATATATATATATTTTCATAATGTGTACAAATCGCGAAAGTTTATCAACATCTTGGGACAACTCATACAACGTCATCTGAACCCATACTAAACAGAGCTTGTACTATGGCAACCAGACAACTGTTATACATGCTTAAATATTCCTGAATACATACATATTATAATTTAAATAACACCCAAACACAGAATAAACCATCGCGCTCATCACACAACGTTTTATCCTGGGTGGGGATCGAACCCACGACCTCCAGTATAACAGTCAGGGTCATTAACCATAAGACCAACAGTACAGTCTTACCAAAACTCTAGCTTCACACTTCATTTAAAATCTTGATTTGAAGTGCTTACAACTGAATGGCTGTTTTACTATGCTACTAATA
The DNA here is from genome assembly GCA_945859575.2 of Herminia tarsipennalis. NCBI lineage: Eukaryota > Metazoa > Arthropoda > Insecta > Lepidoptera > Erebidae > Herminia > Herminia tarsipennalis. The sequence continues at coordinate 19,969,773 of OX243834.2, read as the reverse complement.
TCAAATATGGACAGAGATTTACTCTACACTTTCGCATAAGTGGACTTTATTTTAAACTGAAGTAAATCTTCACTTACCCTTTAAAAGCGTAGCATATTACCATACGTCATAATAGCGAGCGTTTCATCTGCTATGGTCCAGCAACACGAATAAATCGGTGCCCAGCTTCCGTCCGCCATCTTGGATTGCGCTAACGGGTTCATTTCCTGCGCCTATACATTTCCGGTCCATTGGATGTTGCCAAGTCATAATTTTTAAAGCGCTCAGTATATTTTCGTAAAGAAATGTCGCGGAGCGTAATTATTTTGGGGTATTAATTGTGTTTATTTGTTAATGTTTGGGGTACGGGGTTGGATTATTTGAGTAAAGAAAGCGTGACGTCGGTATTGCTTGTTTAATTAAACAATTTCAGTGAACATTGAGTGTTAATTTCGGTCCGTTGGCTCTTAGCTTGTACTTTGGTTGCAAAGATATTGTGGCTGTGTCGTTGTTACAGCAATTGTTCTTGTTTTATGTTTAGCAGTAGATATAAATTTAGCGCGGATTTTCTGAGATTGTTATTGAGCGTATCAAGAATGCTTGACTTACGGCTGGTCTCAATAATCTATCTATCGGATTTGGCTACTGGATGTAGACTTTTGACATATTCTGTATGAAGCCTATGTCAAATATATAGCTCTAGTAGCCAAATTCATCGATAGATAAATCTATCTATCGATGGATTTGGCTACTGGAGCTATATATTTACTAGAGTTATTATTTGAAACCAGCCGTTAAAATGTAAAATAGTTAAAAGAACGAGTCAAACTTAAGATTTTTGTATAGTGATTTTTTTTTCAAACATCCTAAATATATAATGTTGTAAACCTTCCATATTTAGACTGATAAACAAACTATTGGTACACACAACTATATAGGTACAAAATTATATAGGTACACAATCATAATATTTTTTAAATTGTGCTATAAAATTTATGTGAATACAACATAACAAAAGCAGTAAACAAACTATACAATGTTGTTTAGAATTGCCTGCGAGTGGCGCCCTTTTAAAATGGTGACGTAGACAAATGGTCGAGACGCGCTACATGACAGAACGATCCTGTTTGAACATCTCCGCCTCCTCAAATTTATTATATGATTGTTCGCTTTTCAGAAAATATTTCTTTTAAATGTGTTAGATATATAAGGAATCGTGTTCTTATAAATATTACCCTATTAAGTCTCGGTACAAGTTTGGAGAAAATTTTCTACACATTCTAATGCACATTGAGCTTACAGAGAATATTAATAATAATAATAATCTTTGGACAACTCATGCAACACTATCTGATCCCAAACTAAGCAGAGCTTGTACTTTGGAGACAACTGATAAACATACTTATATATACAAATACAGACATATTATAGATAAATAACACCCAGATGCAGAATAAACCATCATGCTCATCACACAAAGTTTTATCCTGAGTGGGGATCGAACCCACGACCTCTTGCGTAGCAGTCGGATACACTCCCACCGCGCCACAGAGGCAGTCAAAGAGAAGTGTGAGATTTAAGGAATTTAGATTTTACATTGAGACTAGTTGACCCGCGCAACTTTGTCTGTGTAAATTTTCTCCGATTCTGCATCATCACTGCTTCTCCGCTCCTATTGGTCGTAGCGTGATGTTATATAGCCTATAGCCTTCCTCGATAAATGGGCTATCCGACAGTAAACGATGTAAATTCGGACCTGTAGTACCTGAGATTATATCGTTCAAACGAATAAACAAGATCTTCAGCTTTATAATATTAGTATAGATAAAACGCTTTTTTTTGCTCTTTGACTTTGACTTGGAATAAAATATTAGTATATACGTTTGGGGTAAGAAGTGTGTGTGTGTGTGTGTGTGTTTGTATGTGTCTGTCACCATTTTTCTTTGAAACGGCTGGGCCGATGTCTAAACAGTATTTTGCTTTGTGTTGTCTCATTACCGTGCATATTCTTAGCTAAATTTTAATGTTATAGAACGACAGAGGACACTACAGTACATATGTTTTTGTAAAACGGTTATCTATTTTTTTATTTCGGAAACGGCTGCGATGATTTGGAAACCGTTTTTTGCATAAGTCTCGTTCCTGAGCATTTATAGCTAAATTTTAATGGTACAGGCCCAAGAATATATACTGTAAGAAAAATATATTTAAAAAAGTTTATAACTTCTTCAATGAATAACTTAAAAAAAAACCCCATGACGGGCGTAATCCTTTGAAAGGTTTATTTACCTCCTGTTAGCCTGGGAGTTTTACGCCCGTCGTGGAATTTTTCAATATTTTCAGTTTTGTTTTTTATGATGACTATCTTGTTCTAATTAAAATTTTCGTGATGGCAAGAAATATTTGTACTGAGCCGGTGATTTTTTTTTTTTTTTTAACTTCAAAATGAGGAGATGGACAGGTCATGCACCCCTGGTAAGTGTCACGCTTACCCATAAATGTATCAGTGCCACCCAAGTCCTTGTTTGGAAAAGGTCTAAATATCAACGGACCGCACTCCTCATTTGAGACATCACACTATATATTAATATTATAAAGGCGAAAGTTTGTGAGTATGTGAGTGTGTATGTTTGTTACTTCTTCACGTTTAAACGGCTGGAGCGATTTTAATAAAATTTGGTATGGAGTTAGCTGACACCCTGGATTAACACATAAGCTAATAAACCGCGGGTAATACCGCGGGGCACAGCTAGTAATATTATAAAGGCCAAAGTTTGTGAGTATGTGAGTGTGTATGTTTGTTACTTCTTCACGTTTGAACGACTGGAGCGATTTTAATAAAGTTTGGTATGGAGTTAGCTGACACCGTGGATTAACACATAGGCTAATAAATAGCTAGTTAGTTCATAAATCTGATTTGCCCAGTTATTACATTTGCTACAGAACCCTTCAACCAAAACATTGTGATGTGTTCACATCACTATTTCACGTAAGAAGAACTGTTGGTATCAATCAAGACGGCCTAAGTATGGCTTATACCGACCATACCAATAGTGAAGACGAATACTGACACTGTTGGTATCAGTCAAGACGGCCTAAGGCAGTCCATAGATGACTTATACCGACCATACCAATAGTTAAATCTACACTAATATTATAAAGCTGAAGAGTTTGTAAGTTTGTTTGAACGCGATAATCTCAGGAACTACTGATCCGATTTGAAAAAATACTGTACTGTTGGATAGCCTATTTATCGAGGAAGTCTATAGGTTATATAACATCACACTACGATCTATAGGAGCGGAGCAGCAAAAAAAAGTTTTGCAAAAACAGGGAAAATTTACGCAGACGAAGTTGTGCGGGTCTGCTAGGTGTGTGGTCTGCTGACTGTACTTTAAATTGATTCTATTATCAAATATTATCTCATTCATACATGTTTTATTTGTTACAGGGTGTGCATTTCTTACATACTTCAATCCAGAGAGCGCATCAAGTGCTCAGTCGGCTCTCCATGAGAAACGGACACTACCCGGGGTAAATATAGTTCTTTTTTAAATATTTTTTAGTTTAAAAAATACTTGATAAGAAAAAAATACCGACAACTTATTAAAAATATTTCTAGAACTTTTTGGTAAGTATTACATTTTTCAACAGAATAATATAATATTTTTCCAAGAATAACGAAATTCCATTGCTATTTCATTTTAAAAATAATAATTTATCTAAAAGTAGGCAACGAGGCCTAGATAGGCACATGTAGTCCCGACAACAGACTCAACTATACATAATAATAGGTACAAGTGTCCTAGTTTTGAACGAGTTCACATAAAAACTACTACATAAACTAGTAATATCGTATACCTATCGCGAAAGTAAGTTTAACCTATCTCTTATATTTTATTATAGATGAATGGATGAAGACGAATACTTCACTTTCATGAGTATTTATTATATTACTTTTATCACATTTCAACTCTACGAAAGAAGCGAAACTCGAATAGAGATGAGTACATTACAACGAAGTCTTAAAACGTCTCGTTCCTCGTCGCCACTCGACCAATAGTAAAATGAAAATGAACATTTAAAGCTAAAATTAACTGGTACTCAGTATTCTTAACTCGTCCGAATAATTTAACTTTATAAGGGAATAAAACAATTGTATAATAGCTATATCATAAACGTGAGTAAGCTTCAATAGCAGTCTTTAGTGTGTTTTGTTAATATCATTAAGAGCACACCTTTTATAGCAAGACGGAGGATGCAAATAATAATTGAATAACATATTTTTCTATAATCACTAGGTTAAAAATAACTTCATGAGCATTTTAAAGTGAAAGTGAAGGCCAAAGTAACAAAACACTTATTTAGATTTTTAACATTTACTTACTTTTTCATAAATAGGCATATTTATTGTCTAGGTAGATTTTTTATCATATATGTAATGATTTAGTTCGTACACACTCTTTGTATTTTTGTTTTTGTATTGATACGTATTCATAAGTTCACTGTTTACCTGCATTATTATGGATTACTAGCCTGTATTGTCCCTATACTCTGGCTAACTCTAGCCTGTCTTGTCTACTGTCACTGCAGGACAAAGGCCACCCTACTCTATCTCTCTCTCTCTCTCTCTCTCTCTCTCTCTTCACTTCTCTCTATCAGTTGGGGTATGAGGTCATTTTTTTTCGAAGGAGTCTTACTCGCGTTGCCATCTGCGATGCCGAAGAGGTCTGCCGCGTTAACTTTTATGACAAAAAATAACATTGAAATCAGTCATTCTGTTCTAGAGAAAGAGATATCGTTATTAAAGCCGTTACACACAAAATGTATTCGGGACGAAGACAAACCCTATCAATAAAAGTGAAAGTAGTTTATTTAAAATATAATTGCAGCTCTTATGAACGTCTGGCAAAACTTGGAATAGATTGATTCTACATTAAAGCCAAGTTCGCAAATGTAAAACTAGTGAGAATAGAACTTGACAATAAAAATTGGGTTTTTAGGGGCCACCTTTTAAATGTCAATTTTTACAATACACTATTTTGTTTGATATATTTATACCAGGAAGTAAGGTGCTATAACCATTACACCATGAAACTAACCCAAGCAGTAATTATATGTAAAGTAGGTACAATCAAGTTATTAATTTAATTAGCCTCTTATGGTGTAGATGGGAGCATCAACTTACACAAATTACAGTAAAGGGTAAGGTTAACATGCGAACCCATTATTGCAATAAAACTGAATCTTTAGATATTTATGAACCATCAATTAAAAATAAGCCTAAAAGATGATAGTGACAAGGCCGACTAGTCACCTCAAGTAGCACCCGTTCACGACTATGACACATGGGTCAGTCATCATACGTATCTAAAATTTAGGAAGATTAGTGACCGGACTTTGTTCTATAATTAGACCTAACTATAGGTACTTACTTATTTAAATTTATGGGCCCGTTAATTTATTTTATTATAAAAATATATACATATTCACCTTGAATATAATTTGCAAATATAGATTGTTATCACAACGGGTCGTCACTTGCAAAACTTTATACACTTTGAATATTCAGCGATAACATGTTGTGTATAAAGTTCGCAATTATGCATAGTTGGTGCCAAGTTTCCCATAGATTATGAACTAGCAAATAACCAAATTGCTCCCAGACTTTACTATAAAGGAATCTTCCTAGTTGAGGTAAGTACAAGATGCTTCTCTTGTGAATTATAGGTAAAAATAAGGACCATTTAAATATGAGATACGGTATTAGAATATTTTTTATCGGTCTAAACATTTTTAAAAACCTACAAATTTTATTTATATTCCTATTTTTTTTGTAATGGAGTTCTTGAAAACAAACACGGTGTACCGTTGAATATAAAAGTTTTCGACTTTTAAAAATACACCTATAGGTTATCAAACTCTGTGCTAGATAGAGATCAAGAGACATTTTGAGTACTAGAGGTAGTATGAATTTATTTTTGCTGTTATTTCAAGGAATAAATATAATCTATCAAGTTAACGCAATAAAATTCTGAAACTTACAATTGAATCAAAATAAAGGGTACAAATTTAACATTGTATCAATCATCAAAATAAATTTATTAAAGTGTAAATGTAAAGTGTAAATGGGCAAAAGTGAGATAGGTAAAAGTAAATATACCTATCTCACTTTTGCCCATTTTCTAACGAGATTATGGTATGAATTCTAAACTTGAAATAGCAAGTAATAAAAACCGATCAATTGCAAAATTGTAAGCCAGGTTTGTACCAAAGAATACGATACTAAACCCTTAGTACGACAAGATCCTCACTTGGCCGGTTTATAAGTACGAAACTGAAAAATATTTAACAAAACTCTGTAGTGTGTTCTAACTCTGGGATGCGAAGTAAAAGCATAATGAATGCATGCACGATTTTGACAGGTTATTACCGTAATGGATAAAAAAATGGTAAGTATTTACAGAGTAACATCAGAGGGAGATGCATAATAAATGCGTCTCCCTCTGATGTTGCAAATAGGGATTATATTACTTTCCGAATTTAGCGGTTTTGTGAAGTGTCTAAGAAAAATCTTGGTATAAACAGACTGGTATCGCCGACCGTACACCGTGTTTAGGTTGTTTATTGTTACTTGCAATCTTTTTTCCCGGCCCTGATTCTCGCCTAATTTCAAGTTTTTCAACATCCTAATATTCATATTGGAAATTGATAATTATGTTGTATGTCATTATTGTAATGTACCAAATGTAATATATGAGCAATAATAATAACACATTTACGTATGCGGGATACATTGCAGCCAAGTAATTGATCAAGTCGTGTAGTTATGCCAATCAGTCAAATCATACAATAATTTAATCACTGCCTAAACAGGGAACAGCATCTAATTACAACGAAAATGTACGTTTATATTGTTGTGGTACTATATTGTTATAACGTATACGTTATTTATATTATACTAGCTGCCTGCCTCGGCTTCGCACGGGTATCACATCGTAGCTTTTTATACCTTGAGTTACATTATTATAATTATTGTAGGGATCTTTATTTTTTTAACAATAAAATATAGCCTATGTTACCCCCCCTATAATGTAGCTTTGTAATGGTAATAGAATTTAAGTTCATTCATAACATACAAAAATACAAATCTTTCCTCTTTACAATATTAGTGTAGATGTAATGTATAGTGGATGATCGAGATTCTTGGAAATTGTATTTGGATACGAATTACATATTAATGAAATATGAATAATATTAATCTAAAATAAAAAAATTAAATGTAGCAGTTTTCATTGCCTAAAAACACGGATAAAAAGACGTTTTCTAAAAATGAAACCTAGCTAGATAGATTTTTCGGCACTAAAACCCCCTGCCCTAATAAGTTACTGTAATTCCGAATATGTAAAGTGTAGAGTGTATACTGTATTTTGTGTGACGATTTTGGCTTAAAATGATGCGATTTTAACTTATACTTCATAGATTTGATTGGTTGGTGTTTTACCAACCAATCAAATCTATGAAGTATAAGTTTTCTTAGTAGCTTTTCTTTTTTCTATATTGCTGTTCTTGTCTTCTTATATGTTGTATTAGGCCTTCTCATAAAGCGTCTGACAACGTAAACGATACAGGAACGTAAAGTATTTTAATTTTTGATCTCATCCCTAATCTTTCCATAAAGTCATACTCCTGAGTTTTGAACGTCCGCTCTGAATATAAATTGTGTCATTTTAGCGAAACCGTAATGGAAAAGCAGATTAAATAATTCAGCTGTAAGAAATTTTGTGCCCATAACGGCTTTCATAAATAATGAGGTTAACACATCGGGCGCGTGCGGCCGTTTGCGTATTACGTCGCGTACTATACGTGTGTTTCGTCGTCTGGCGTCGCTTGCGAAAAACGAAACCAAAATTAACACGTAAAATTTTAAGTCCGAGGTTCAGCTTAGCGCATAAGAAGTACTCCTTTAGACTAAAGCTTCTGAAATCTCGCGAAGAAATATAGGTCAAGATTTTTTATTTGCATTTTTACATATTAAAGTGGGCTTCTTTTATTTTATTTTATGGTGTAATTTTTGCATTTTGAATAACGTATGTTAACGTAAGACAAGTTATAAAACTAGGCATTTAATTCTATAAGTACTTGTTGGTCAGAAAAAGTCTTGACAATACGAGATAAATGGATTAAGCTGTAATGATAGCGATTGCGCGATAGTTTATACAATCAGTGAATGTTATAATTTTAAAAGAACATGATAATTCTCAGAAAAAAATACTCTATCTTGGTTCAACTCACACAACGCTAGTCAACTGAAAAACATACTTATATATCTAATGCCTATTAATTATCTATCTGACTGCCTCTGTGGCGCGGTGGGAGTGTATCCGACTGCTACGCAAGAGGTTGTGGGTTCGATCCCCACCCAGGATAAAACTTTGTGTGATGAGCACGATGGTTTATTCTGTGTCTGGGTGTTATTTATCTATAATATGTATGTATTTAGAAATATTTATGTATGTTTATCAGTTGTCTGGTTTCCATAGTACAAGCTCTGCTTAGTTTGGGATCAGATGGCGTTGTGTGAGTTGTCCCAAGATATTATTATTATTATTATTATTATATTTCTAAATATGTATATTATTTTTTATAAAAAGATGGCTCCCGCAGTAGGTAACAAGCCCTGTGTCGCGGGGGACTTTACAAACATACAAGTCACGGACACAAAGTACACCCAGAACAACAATTTGTGAATCACACAAAGTGGTTTCCCGTGTGGGAATCGAACCCTCGACCTTTTGCGTAGCAGTCATAGGCGGATACACTCCAACCGCCCCATAGATGCCTCTATATTACGCATACACTAAGCATTGTACAACCAAGCCGCACATTTTACGCAACGTTATTTTGGATCGCCTTTATATGGAGTGTAATTATGCAGTACCTACCTACTTCATACAATTTTATCCTCGTGTCGTGTGCCGCACTTCCGTTAGTGTACAAAGACCTTAACGTTTTTTTGGGGCACAGTTTATGAATTGCTCTTGGTACGCGTGGCGTGGTATTTAATATATTTCTTTTTTACATATAAACAATATTAGAGACTTTAGGTTGTCTCAATACGTAGCATCCCTTCTCACTGTAACCATTTACTGCGTAATATTATTATATACAAATAATGATGTCGAATAAGGTTATAGATTTAAATGTACGTTTCATTTTTGTAACTAGTAACTATTGTTATGTATTATTTTCCCAATAAGTTAGCCAACTGATAATAAGTAACCCAACTACTAAAAGCGATTGCATTGTATTTCGTTCACAAAATTTCACGTAGTGTAATAGCTTGTGAATAAAAATAGTGACTAATTATTAAATTTATTTAATTTTAAATCTGAAAATAGTGATAATTAAATACATACATATAATTTATATATAGAACAGATGGACAAAGATTCCATTTTTCATATATATGTTTATAGTTCAATGAATATACCAACAACAAACCTACCTATCCATTACACCTACTACATATCTTTGTCGCGTAATATATATTCCCTATACACAAAAGTAGGCAAAAATAAATCGTCGAGATAAAATTTTACCGCAGACAAAGATTTATGGAGAAAATTTCGGGATGAACATTTTTTGTTGAACATTTCCCGTCTGTTTATAATATGGCTAACGTTGGAAACATGGTTTACCTATAAATTTTGCAGTATTTACAGGGAAGAGTCTTTTAGTTTGTGCAGTTGTTTTAGAATGAAATGTTTTTATATAGCATACTCATAACTATAATTACATATATTGGCATCGCCCGCTGATCGTAAATAATGACAAGTTTAACATTGATGTGCAACAAGTAGAATATCAGAGACAGTACCGACTGTTGTTGAAGTCCTTCCAGCATTAACTAGCAATTATTTTGACGAGCACCCGGTATCATCCACTGGGGTCGAACGGTACTCTAATAGTTTCAACACCTGTTCATCATGATTATAGGATTATACACCGTGGTAAGTTTTTTGCAAATAGGTAAACCTGTAGTGCCAGACTCTGTCAAGAGCTTTGTTAGGTACAATTGCGTGCCCGTGTTTCCCAAAGGCATTGTTCCAGAAAGGTGTATCTTACAATACCATATTTTTAACAAATACAAAATATCCATTCTAAAAAGCATTACAGTTCGTATACATTCTTAGCATAGATGCAAACAGTATTTATAATTAATTTATTTTCAAATTTATATAATATCGTTACCGTATTAGAAAACTTCTCCGTTTTTACAAGCTTTTATTGAACTTGCAATGTTTGCTAGTTTCTTCATACTAAATCAAATCTATACTATTACTGTTTATAGAAGATAATAAGATAAACTAACCTAGATCGACTAATTAAGGTATCTAAATCCAAAACCATGCTTAGTTTTTTCGTGTCTGTTTCTTTGTTTGTTCGAAGTTAGGACCAAAACTACTGAATAGATTCTATTCCAATTTTGAAAGCACAATCTCCTATGTCCAGATTAAGTTATAGGCTATATAATCAGCTCTGCATGCGTTGCAATATACGCTATATAAGTAATATAATTTAAGATTATGTTGATTCATTTCCGATTACTGTGCCTTTAAATGGTAAGCGTGATGTGATTCAGTTTTTATCAGCACATTTGAAATTGCATAATATGCTTAATATAAAATTGCATTATACCCCTTTTTAAATTGCTTAATATGCCATACAAACAAAATAAAATATATTACAAATACCTTTTTTAAATTAACTAACATTCACTTTAGTCTAAATGTTAAACGAAACTGGCTTGACAGAATAACTGATTGTGTTGTTTTCTAATAGAAACAATATACATCTAAAGTATATACTCCTTGAAAAAAACTGCACCATGGCGGTGAATTAAAAATATAGTAGTTTATTCGAATATCGGTCACAAGTAAAAAATTAAAGTTTGAACATGCATTTTTTTTCAAATTTAAAAGTCATACTTTGCGTTACTATATGGGCAGAAATTTTCACGCAAATTAAGTGGTGGGCATATATGAGCGTCATTATAAATATGGACAAATATTGTTAAATACATAAATTACTTTTAAACCCATGTCCATTTAGTCAACCATAAAAACTACAGTCGTCTCCAAATATAACATAGTTTTGTTTATCAAATTAGAATGTATTTTTCTCAAAATAGTACAAATTTATTGTTATTAGTCACCATTAAGGTTAAATCGGGAAATGTTGACGCGCATATATTGACGAGATGGGACACAACTACTACACGATGAGGTTAAATGAGTTATTTAATGGTTGTTTGAAAATAAAGTGGATTAAAGGGTAAAGAAAATATTAAACATCAGTTATTTGTGAACTACGGTTTATGTTTCAATGAAAAATATTTAAAATAAGATGTCAGATGGGCGTACTTGATGAATTGAGATTCAAAAAAAATATCGCTTAAATTTCTTAGCATTTCGACAACAAACATTTTAGTTAAAAAAAAAATGTGGCCACGTCAACATAACTGCGCTGTCTGCGGCAGTCATTATGTCCTCCTGTGTACAGGTGGTCGCGCACACAGGACACGATATAAGGTGGGCCATTGTCTGTATTGCACCACATAAACCGTTAAGATTGGCACATACTGTGAAACCCTCCCTCAGCATGTTTTCTTTGCTCTGGCCGACCTGAGTCGCACAAAAGGGATTGGTAGAGGTACTCCGTCTCGCCACAAATTGTATCTCATCGTTGATGGCTCTATGGTCTGAGGGTCAATACTACTGGTGAAGCTCTTAAGGCTCTTTAGTCTTTGTAGTATTAAAGTGTGACCATGCATGGGGTGCCACGAGTCTCTATAAATCGTTGCTCTCTCCGCAGCACTTGCCGCAGCTCACACTCGATGACATAGCGCCTCCAGATGTACGCACATCTGGAGGCGCTATGCCAGCGAGTGGGTATGGCAGACTATCAACTTTGTGTATCCAGAATGGTATCAAGATATTTTGGGTGGTTGTTGTATACTATAGGCACACCTTGCAACGTGATGTCTAGTTTACGGCTTGCTTACTTATTGGGCCTCTGGAATAAACTAGTCTCCGTTTTAGCCGGGTTAGGCTTAAGTTGATTTTCGGTATAACTTACTAAGACTCAAACGTTAAGTGCTGTAGTCAGATTAGTCTCTACTTCCTCAAACTTTGTGGCTCGTGAGCTAAACGCGAAATCGTCAGTGTATATAAATCTGGACGTTTTGGGACTGGATGGTTGGTCGTTGGTACATATATTAAAAAGAAGAGGGACCAAAACACTGCCCTGTGGTAATCCGTTTTTTAGACATCTCTACTAACCGCTGTCTGATAGGAGATGCACCTGGAAGCGGTGGTTATGGAGAAGCTCTTGGAGAATCATGAGAAATTTGTAGTCGCTCGTAGAGATAGACTCCACAACAGCCTTGTGATGCTCACTGTGTCATATACTGCAGAGAAATCCACGAACATCATGCCGGTCAGCTTTCCCAACTCGAAGTCATCCTATATGTGATGCGTCTGGTTGCAACATGATTTTACCGGCCTGAAACCTGCTCGCTCTGGAATTAAAGCAGGGTCAATAATGTTTGTCAACCTGGTTTTGAAATTTTCAGCGGTTTTTCCCGGTTTCAAAATGGCTACTACTTAAGTTGTCTCCATGCATATTATTACAGAATGACTGCTTCCGCATAAATAATGTACAAACTCTGACAAAATTCAGTGACATTGGTCTAGAGGTTTCTCCGCGGTAACATAACAAAGGGACAGATGAAGTTACTTTCTTTATCTAATTTATTTTTATTTATTATGGATGATTAGTCAATAAAGGGATAAATTACTACTGTTATAATTCAAAATTCAAGCAATGGCTATAAGAAACCCAATACTTTCCAGTGGGATATCGTCCATACTTTCGTTTTGTTATCGGTCGATTAGGTCTAGAACATGTTTAGACATGTTCTATACCTAATTGACCGTTTAGGCGTTGCTGCACACTTAAGCGGGTCGGCACGTTCGGTTCGGCAATGCTGCCGAACCGAAAATGCCGACTTGAAGCAACTACTACACATGTCCGGCTTCTAGAGAGGTCTACACATTATATAACCCCTATCGCCCGGCCTAGTGTACGTTTTGGGTAAATCCAAGTGGTTTTTTTCCATACAATTTATCCACATTCATTCGGTTTTACCGTCCGGCCTGTACCGAATGATTCCGGTTGGCATATGTGTGTAACAACTTTAATTAGGAATAAGTTACTAATATTCAATCCCAACTACCATAAATACAAACCGAATCTTCCAATATCCTTCGGCAACAAACCGCTATGTATGTTTGAATGATTTCACAGCCGTCACGTACGCAAATAGCATATGTATGCGTTGTTCTCGACTCGGTCCCTTGGAGAACGGCTCAAATTTACCTATGAAAATATTATACGAACGAATGTAGGATGGGTTTTTGTGATCGTTTTTCTGAGTAGTAGAGAGATTTTGATGGCGGAAAGAGTATATAGAGTAGTATAAAAATGGTGCATGAAAAATCGATAGCATAAACTATAATGTTTCTTACATTATGATTGATGGATAGTTGGTAGGTGGGCATTAAACAATGACGGATAAAATATAAATAAGTACTTATAGATAGGCACGTATACTGTGCCAGGTACCACGATATCTTATAACCTTGAGCTTTATAGTTTCATGGTGTCGAGTTATATAACTACTAAGAATATAATATCACATTAAAAAAAAACTTTCCTAGTGGGCAGTACTTATCTTTAACTCTATTATTCGTCCAATGTCCGAAATAAAAACAAGAATGACGCAGAAGTGGATGGACGAAGTGAATAATTAATACTAATACGAGGGATCCAAATCATTAAGTAAGGAAAGTATATCAACATTAGACTGGGCTGTTGGTCTAGTGGTTTGTGACTATGACTGCTAAGCCAGACCTTGTGTGATGAGCACGATGGTTTATTCTGTGTCTGGGTGTAATTTATCGATAGTATGTATTTGTTTGGAAATATATAATTATGTTTATCAATTGTCTGGTTGCCATAGCTTGGGATCAGATGGCGTTATGTTGGGAGATGGCGTTATGTTGGGAGTTGTCCCAAGAAATTATTCTATTATTAATATTATTAGGTATAAAAAGGTAAGTATGTCAACATTATAAAAAATCTTTAATATGCTTTATATGTAATCTTTCAAATGCACTTTTTGAGTCTTCTAATAAACTTGGGAGGTAAAGTCTCATTTTATGTTAACAGTTAATTTGTATATCCCAGTTATTCGTTATTGCTAGCCTGCTCCTAAATAGCAGTATAACGAAGATTGATTAAATGTGTTTTATATACCCAAATAATACATATAGATATATTGGTTCGAAAAGCAATTCTCTCACAAAAGCTATGCTAGTAGGTGGTTAACACCTAAGAAGGAAACACATTTCTAGAACCTTCTACCCGTACTGAAAAGTGGGAAAAATGAGGATAAAAGTTACCCAGAATCCGGCTAAAGGAATATAAGACGGTGATCCATAACAGAAGTGTAAAACTTATAAACGCGTCCATTACAAAAAAAAGTAATATTGCATACTTGTCCCAAAGCTGCTTTCATAACACATAATACATACATCATTTAGACACTCGAAGACCTTGCTCCAAGCACCCATTCCAACACGAAAAATACGCAAAATCCTTAATAAAAATATCCAAACGGCTATCACGGCATTCTCGCCGTAACGAGACGCCTTGCAATAAAAATTTCACTTACAAAGCTTAATATTCGTGTTGTAACTTCACTCATAAAGCTTCAAATAAAAGCCTAACAATTCATGTTCCCCTAACATGTATTAAGGGTGTTTAAAAAATGGTTAAGAATTCAATAGTCGCGCGGTATTCGGGGTTGATTTACAAGCGGTATTAGTTACAGAGTATGAAATGTTTTCTACATTTCATTTTACTTGTTGTAAGAATGCTTTCTTTTTATTTATAGATACAACATTAGTACTCATATCTCGTCTTTATCCTTATTATGTTTTACTATATTAATTTTTCTTACATTACCATAAAATACCAAATCTTTTGCCAAAGCCGAACAAAAAAACAAGTAGTAATGGCGATAGAATGACGCTCTCTGTGCTAGTAAAATGTAACAAACCATTTGTAATACAAGACAATCGTTTTTATGACCAACTAAAACTAAAATCCCCAACTTTCTTTCAGGAACTATAACATGAATTAGACTCGTTTATAAAGTGCTTTGAGCTTGCAATTCCGTTGCACGCACACTTGGCAAGCTGAGGCTGCGAATTGAAAAATGTAAATGATAACTACAATGCTTTTATTTGACTATATTTCATTTAAACACTGGAAAGGATCCAGTTGTAACTGCAACAGGTCATGCGTGTTGAGTAGAGTTAAAAGTAAATGGATCTGGTACTTTCATTTGGGAATATTTATACTTACTGAGCATAATTACAACTGTTTCGATCTGTTTATAGACTTTCTCAGGTATATTTCTTAGCTGATCCTGTTTAAATTTGTAAACGTAATGTGCCGATTTTAAGATTTTTTCCTAAGGCTTCTCTTAAGTCTCTTTTGGCAGGTTTAATTTCTGGTTCTGACTGTCAGTTCAAATTTTTTTTTAAACCAAACTGAAGTCTTCTTTTATTGCAATTGTCTATCGAAAATATTTAAGATACTTACCCTTTTATATAAATTTCTGTTTTATAATATTGCTAAAGTTAAGAAACGGCTTAATAGATTTAAATATTTTTTTAACCAATTTGAATATAGTTCATATTTAGGTTCATATAAAAAAAAATTGAATTGCTTTTGAATGGAAATACCACTCTGGATTAAATTCTATACTAGGTTGACCTCCGTATCAGCTTTTCTTGCTGACCTGTCAAATTGGGTATTACTGTCAAAATAAAATATGTTATACTAACCATGTAAAAATACGTGTCAATAAGTGTTCTGAAAAAATATGTTCATCTATAATTTAACGTGTTTATTCATTTTTAATCATATACAGAAACACTAAACGTAAATGATTTGACCAAAACGTGACGTGGCATGCAAACTTGTTCGGAGCGGATCGTTTTTACGTTTCTTAAAAAGAGGCTTATTTGACTTCCGTGAAATACCCTTTTTCATAGAACAACATAATATTTTTACTAAAATCACCATTTTATGAATGAAAATGAAAAGTTGATATAAATCGACATGAACTAAGTAAGAACCCTAAATAAGTAAGTACGGAATTTCTATTACGAATTTCAGTAATTCCATAACATTTTATTGAATCGCTAGGGTTTTTAGTTTCACATATTTATTTATCACGAATTTGCTTATTTCTACTTTTGGTTACCGAAGTCTTTATCAAATGCATTTAACTGTTAAAGGAAACAGTAAGTCATAACACTGAAATAAAATAAAATTATTACCTGAAAATAATCGTTATGATATTTCCTTAATAACTTATTCTTAATCGTGCAACAAATTAACCTCTCATTTTCAACGGATGTCGCGCATTAGCGAACGACATTCAAATTAAAACGCCTTTAATTACTAATCTTTTTTCATGAAGAATGTGCAAAATTTTCATCTGCTTTCTGGTTTATATTATGTCTTATTTATTGACGTGATAACGTCTTATAAATCCACTAGCTGATAACGGATCAGCTAGTCAATTATTTTTCATTGCTGCTCCACTCCTATTAGTCGTAGCTTGATGTTATATAACCTATAGCCTTCCTCGATAAATGTGCTATATAACAGTAAAATATTTTTTCGTTTCGGACCCGTAGTTCCTGAGATCAAACAAACAAACAAATAAACTCTTCAGCTATATAATATTAGTATAGATGAGCGGGTGCACGCACGAAAGCACGAAACAGTGTGACGTCACCGCTCACGTTTCGTTGACTGGTTGCTAGGCAACACGAATGTCGGGCACGCCGCACGCTGAATGTTTTCTTAAGACGTTATCACGTAAAATTATATACATAATGAAGCTTACACCATTTTTTTATAAACTATCATCATTTTGTAGTAACCTTTATGCACGGGGTACGTTTCTACCTTTCTTCCGTCACGCATATGCCTACTTCTTGCAATGAAAAGTTTTCATACAATAATTATAACTAGGTAATGCTGTTAAACATAAAATAGAACGCATCCATTGTTTTCTAACCGATGTTGAACGTGCGTTGCCAGACCGCATCTAGCGATCACAGAGCGATAAATTGCCACGATGCGGCATGTAGGCAGCTTAGCGGTGCGTTTTATATTGCAATGTCTTGCTTGTTGCATGCCACATACTCGTTGTGATATGCCGCATCTATGTTGGCTGTGGTTATATATGTATGCGCAAACCTAACCGAAAGCTAGCCAGTTGATCTTTCTGTTGATTGAAAAGCTTTATTTGCCAAGAATCGTTAAGGTATTTAACAAATCAAGAGTTAAGTTTTTTTCTGCGCTAAAGGGATAAACAAAGCTGATAAATAAATCTAACTGATTCTAAAACGTTGAACCAACATGGTCAAAATGATAAAACGGATTTAAAGCCACTGATGAGTATCAAGTACGTATTTGTAATTTAAAAATTGGTGTTTAGATGCTATCTGTAAATAGCACAATACGAACTAAAGCTATTTATTTTTATTACACGTGTGGTTCTCATGTATTCGTTTTTTTTCTGTCGGGACGCTGTAAATGCTTATACAGAAACACGTCGGTAATAAATCTGAACAGGTAATTGCAGATAAAAGGACATATCCTTTAACGGATGAATTGAACCTACTAAAGCGTATTATATTCATTAATCAATCAATATAATATGCAACAATTCATCCGTTATTTATATTTGTGACATATTGCTTAATAAATTATTTTTGTATTTTTTTTTTGTATAGTCCTTTAAGTTTTATATTTGTGATTTTTTCGATATACACACATGCAATAATGTTTTATAATGTACAATTGACTTGTTTATACATGTCAGTGTCAACAAGTCAATTGAAACATATGAAAGCAGCGGATTATATTTTTCTCTTTTTCGCTCGTGATATGTAAATCATGCTTTCCTACTTTTACGACTTTTTATAATAGTGTGAGACATTGCAATATTTAAATTATCTATATGTGCATTCGTTTTCCGTTTTTAAAGATCAAATTTATTTATTTTTTTTAGATACACAAAACACATTACAATTATATGTAATTAAAGTGATTTTTTTTTATAAATCAGATTTTCTTGTATGCACATATCTTATGCGATCTAGGCATAATATATGTGTATACAAGAAAAGTGAAATTTAAATAAAGCAAAGCTCATTATAATAATAAAAATATATTTATTTGACGCTATTTTGCAGCTTCAGATGAGGTCTGGACGCCTATGAATGTTGTTTAAGTAACCTATCTACACCTTTTTACTTAAGACATAATTGCATACTTGATAGAAATATTGAGGTTGCTGCTATATGCTTAATTTATACCTGAAACGATTATCTATACATTAATACGTGAAGCGGGAACTTTGGATCCCTTTTTCAAGAATATTGCGCCCACAGAAGAATGTGGGAAACTAAATAAAGCTAAAATAGAGAAAGTGTTAAGGGAAAACATGGAGACTCCTTCTCCATGTTTTTCCTTAACTCTTTCCCCAATGTGAAAGCTAATATGATATACATTACACACTCTATCACAACAAAATATTTACTGTTTACTTTACTGCTAATGTTAAACGGAATCAACTTGACAGATTGACTTGATTGAACGGTTTTATAATTTAGTTATAAATCTGCGTTTATAATAGAAAAATTAAACGTACAAGAAGTAGGTATCTATGCAATTACTATGTTCGTAATTTATAAAAATAATGAACTGAGGTCTAATGTATACCACCTGATAGCCTGTACTAATAATAAATACATGTCGGAAAGAAAAACCTTTAATGTATCCTCGACTTATCGTTACTAACATAATTTCGTAGTAGTATTTATATTTTTTGCTATGCCATGTTGGTGAGATATTAATTTATCAAAATGAGTTTTATACGAAACTAATAAGCACTGACTGAGATTCTCTTGAATCACCTATTCTTGGATTCATATTTTGCAAGGCAACTGAAAACAAATGTATTATATGACACTAACCACAAAACCACGCTATTTACAATGTTAGTATAAATTTGAATTAAAAATCCTCAGAAATTATAAAACAGAACATGTTTGAAGTAAGTCATGTCGGGCACACGCTATAACTCGCTTCCTCTTACGTTAAACACTCTAAGCGGCTGTTCAGGTGTGACAAAGAAAGTTTTTATATGTTTTATATTGAAATGCATGTACAATTTAAACTTATCACCATACCATTTGAAAAATATGTCTTATTTTTGTAATATTTATTTAAAGTATAACTAATTTATATCTTTAGTAACAAAAAATCATAATAAAAAATACAATGCAAAACAAATATATATATTAATGAAAAACAAATATTATAAAATCGAAATATTTCCAATAAAATCAATCAGCATGTATCGGTCTACTGCTGGACATAGGCCTCTCCTAATTTACGCTACAATATCCGGTCAATGAAATGATTAACATTATTCCAGTTATCGATAGAAAATGTTGACTAAAACATTTTTCATACCCGATGAACAACGCTTCACTCAGTACAATAGCAGAACGGTTACAACAGCTCTATATATATACTGCCAACATCAAAGATTTGTGTTTAAAATTTGGTCTTAATTTAGCTTTACAGGCGTTTGTACGTCAGTGTAGTCGACCAATGCGTCTTATATCGACGGAACGTACGGAACATTGGTATTCCAACATCGCATTATTGGAAATACCTACAAAATACGGTAGTGGTGTCCGGTGTAGTGTTGATTGCGGTTTTTGTCACTAAAAAAGGTGAAGTGTTTGTGCACAGGCGACAATGGATTACGATTCGCTGATCTACTCGCATATTGCGAATTACTATGATGATTTGGTAAGTTTTAGAGGAAGACAACAAAAAGGCGTTACAAAAGCTCTGCTGATTAGTGTTATGATCGAGGATTTCTATTCTGTTGAGTTTTGTATTTGACCGTGAGCTAATTTTGATGATTAGTTAAGAAAAGTTTTCATTACTTACTGACAGTTTTAGATTGCTATTATTGTGTTGTGTTTCTGTCAGGAAATATATTAAACTGATCAATAAAACAGTAGTAGGTATTAGGTAGTTATGTTTTCACTATAGTGATGTGTACTTTAATCTATTAATATAATAGTTTTATACCCAAGGCTTTGTACACTTATGAAATTTTATGAAAAAAAAAACAGGCAAGAGCATGACGGACTATGCTCAGTGTAGAGTTCCTCAACTATCACTATAAAGAAATGCATTCCACATAAATGAAACAAACCATTATTACAAAGTGCACCAGCAAAAGAGCGTATTTTCATAAGTCTTCTGTACAGAAGCGCAGTTTTTCGGCAATAACTCAAAGACGGTAAGTGTACCTATCCGATCCTTATGTTACCTTTGTAATGTTTTAATATTTTTTGGACAAGCGATTTAAAATTTAAAGGGAAAGGACACAATTTTTTCAACTTTCGGAAAATATTAACTTAATTTCTGAAAATGTTTTTAAAAGACCTACCGAATGATGTGCAACACATAAAAACAAATTTCCAGCTTCTGTTAGGTGTACCTGTGGAGCGCCCCCCTAAAATTGTGTATTTTGTTTTTTAACCTTCTAAGTATCAAAAAAAAACTCTAGTCATACAAGACACCTATGCTCCAAAATTCATCCATGTACAATGTGAATTTTTGAGTAAAATGCCTGTGACAGATAGGCAGACGGACGAACAGGACGAAACTACAAGGGTTCTGTTTTTGCCATTTTGACAACAGAAACCTAAAAACGTTGTTTGATTAAGGACCTAACAATTCCGTAAGCAGCGGTATATAAAAAATTGTTGTATATTATTAATAACTAAACTCTTGGTCAAAACATTTACCGGTAAGGTAGTCATAATCCCAACAAAGTCATGTTGGGGTCAAAGTTGAACAAATTGGCATGTATCAAACACATTTCCAATGTTTTTATTATGAGAGCAAAATAGAATGAATTAGGTCGATAATTAATTTTAAAAAATCGCACTATAGTCATTCAAGCGATAGGTAAAAAATAATCATATATTATTATCGTAGGTACTGATGTTTTAATAACTTTATTAATAACTGTATTTTTATATAAAGTTTTTCTCCCTTCATCCCAGATTCTGAAAAACAGTAACACATAAATATTGTGTGTTTTACTAAAAAAATCAAGTTATGTTATGGCCAAAAAGAACGATAACTTATAGGCAAATCCTGCCAGCTGCATGTTTATATACGATACGTTAGTCAAAATAAAGAAACTATGCCAACCACACAATCGGGTGGTCTACATTTCTAAAAAAACAAGCGAGAACCCTCAGTGGGCGAGTCCGACTCGCCCACTGAGGGTTCCGTACAAATTTCTGGGTGGGTAATTATTATAAATAGTTCAGGAATTGAGTGTTGCAGCTTTTAAAATAAACGGCCGAATTATTTTTGTACCTTGACTTAAAAGTTTTAATTTCATATTTTCATTACAGCTTCAGGGGACTGTAGACCTGAGTATATGGTTTTCATTTCAATTCGATACATAAACGAGTTCCCGTGATAAAGGGTCTTGACAGACGAATGGGCAAACAAAGTGATCCTATAAGGGTTCCGTTTTTTAATTCATAGATACGAAACCCTAAAAATATATAACTAGTCAAGAATTTAACAGAGATGTGTTCATTTTCAGTTCATATTGCTATTGTTGTCTATTTTTGCTATTCGTACTTTGTACAAAACCATACGTTACCAATTGTATCCACTTCTTGTTGTTGAATTTAAAAGCATTCGTGTTCTACTTACAATAAATCTGTTACCATTTTGAACACGCCTGTATAGAATATCAAAAGCTTAGTAATTTTAGAAGTGTTAGTATTTTGATAGCCTAGTTTGAAGCGCTTCACATATTCAGGTTAACGTATCGCAACAGAAATGTATAATATATATAAATTTGCTTAGTATCTACTTGAATTATCAATAAACGATTATCTCTTTCAAAATATGATTAAAATTTGGGCACTCATCGTCGTGTCGTCATTGCTTGACATTGAATACCACCTTTTGACATAGGGTTTTAAGAGAGATAAAGATTGTATAGGGGTTTTAATTATCTCTAAGTATTTGCAAATCATGATTTTGCATTAGACCTGGACGGTTGTCCAGGTCAAACTATTGCGATTAAAAAACATCACAGTCAGATGAAATTCAATAACTATTTGTTTTAAGCACAAATAAATCATAACAAATATATACTAATATTATAAAGCTGAAGAGTTTGTTTGTTTGAACGCTGTAATCTCAGGAACTACTGGTCCGAATAGAAAAAATCTTTTTCTATTGGGTAGCCCATTTATCAAGGAAGGCTATAGGCTAATAAAATCACGCTACGACCAATAGGAGCGGAGCAGCATTGAGAAATGTTGCAAAAACGGGGAAAATTGACACATACGATGTTGCGCGGGTCAGCTAAGTAAATATAATCACAATAAATAAGTAGGAAATTTGATATAAAATTCACTTAAATTTACTTATACATATTGTCCAAATTGTACAAGTAAAGATGACAATAAAATTGCTAAAATAGAATGGAATAAATTGACCTTTAAGCTTTTTAACAGTGAAAGCAAACAAAAGCTTACAAAAAAGAAATTTTTAGACACAAAACAGCAAGCGATTAGAATTGGCGCCTGGATGAACCTGGCATCTCTCACAATTGAAAACTCGCTGAAACATCTTTCTTTTCAATTCATTCATAACCCTTTTAGGCTGTATCTAAGCTACCATTGTTTAGAACCATGAGTCATTGTTTCCCAACCGAGGCTCTAATTGTTATTGAGCCTGATCAGTAGCCGTAGACTAATTGTGCTCTAATTATACCATTGTGAAAGGTTGTGGAATATCGTGGTCTGTGAACACCACAGTGGTTGAATCTTGTTTTGTATGTACATACCTATTCGTCGTTTAAGTACTTCTTACTTTTTACTATAGTCCTACCTAGGTTCACAATTTGCTATCGAGTAGGTACTAGCCACATTAAACATTGAAAGTGTAAATTCCTGTATAAAACCAATTCCGCTTTATACGATTGTTCGGTGGATTTTCAGATTAAAGCTAGTAAAAAATACTCAAACAGTTAAACCGTTTTTTGTATTTTAGCGAGACTATCGAACATCAATTAATTTTATTGTTTTTTAATTTCAACCATGAATAATAGACGTTCTATTCAATTCAGATGTAATGTAGAACACAGACAAAGCTTTAAATATTCATTGTTTACGACAATACAATATATCAATGACCTCTAAAAATGTAGGTTTTAAACTATCTCCATACTAAGATTCTATGAAAACAAAACCAAAAACAAAGTAAACTTATAGCGGTTCACTGTTTCTATGGATGTCACACAGCCTGCTAAACTAGCTGACACGCAACTTCGTCTGAGTAATTTTCCCCCGTTTTTGGAACATTTTTCATTGCTGCTCCGCTCCTATTGGTTGTAGCGTACTGTTAAATAAGCTATAGCCTACCTCGATAAATGGGCTATCTAACACTATTAGATTATTTTCAATTCCGACTAATATTAGTATAGATTACGCACGCCTTAAAAAAAGTCTTTCTGGGAAAAATCTACTTAACATTAGCCTCTATCATTCGTGCATATCTTTTAGATAAATTTATGCATCAATAACACCTCAGTGTGGTACGTACTTTACCCATATATTAGGTCAATAGCTACCGCCCGCAGGTATTTGGAGATATGCGGTTAAAACACGATCTACTAACCATTTAATGGGAGTAGTTCTAGTAAACATGACATAGATTATTCCCCGTTGGTAACAGAATTATGATTGAAATTAATATATATAAATTTGATTTTGTAAACATTTTAGAATAATTTAGTATAGTATCTTCTTTAAGTTTTGACCAAGAATGTTTATCAGAAGATAAAGAATGACAGGTAACTTTTGATTAACTTTATTTCTGTTATACTTAAAACTTAATATAGTACTATCTAAATACTCAATAAATTACAATGACACTATCTTCATAAGTATTACATTTGTGGAAATTTATTTACGTAAATTTTATTATATTAAGTACTATAACCAGATGCAGTTTGTGTCTGTCTATCTATTTGTTTAGTAGCATGTTTTTTAACTAGACTTTATATAGTCTGCCATAGACTAGTTTTAAATATATTAAGGGATGATCTCAAACGTTTGAATTAAAAAAAAAACCTTATAAAATACGTTCTCTTAAATTAAAGATGAAAATGAAAGTTAAAGAAGCATGGTAAAGTATCAGCCATTACACATTATAAATGCAAAAAATACAAAACGCGTAACGCCGAATAAAATTGCGATGAAAAAAGTAAATAAATCTAAAATAACTGTAACTTTTTTTCCATATCACTTAAATAATCAATTAGGAAATGAAATCCGCAGTAATATGTCAAATATAGGAAGTGAATAAATCACTGTTATAGGCATTGCGCCAACAAACTGTCACTGGCTAAGTTCGGTTTGTCAACCTGTGTGGTCAGGCGTGTACCAACCGATGTTTATGATCCATTCAATGTGTTTTTCGTATTGTATATACATAACTGTAAAATTGAAAAAAATGCAACTGCTCTAATAAATATCACAAATTAATTGATACACTTTCGTCGTAATGACGCCTTTGTATTTAAATTCTATATTGATACGTACAAAAAAAAAGTAAATCGAGTGTGACATTTATCGAATCTGACGTCAGTCGATTCGTTTTGAACTGTAAAAGATAAATGGTGGATTATAGAAAATCTCAAGTTCATGTATGTACTACGGTATATATCAGGTAATATGTAGCCTTCGATTTCATACGTGTTAAATTTTTGAAAAACCAATCTGTCCCACGAGATTCGCTTAAGTCTTCGTGATAAAAAATAGCATAAGTGATCCAGACTATGATAAATCTGTATCTGTGCTAAATTACACTCACTTTAGCATTTAGAATATTAATAGGACATATACATGAACTATGGAAACATTACACTTCTGTTCTGGGGGAGTTGAAAATAATATATTTCAATTTTGATAACGTTTAGGGAATTGTGCAAAATAAAAGGGCAGCTAACGGTAAGTATTTATAACTTGGTTTGTTTATAAAAACATTTACTACCTGCGACGTATCTTAAACGTATGCATGTATGTATTTTTTTTTATTATTTCTGTTATTCCTACACTGAACGGATTTATCCAATTAATACGTCGCTAGATTCGTCTTGACCGCCCAATTGTTCTTAAAGTGACATTTAAAAAAAAACAAACATGGCGACTATGAGATGAGGTAAAAAAAGTTGTCACAGTAAAAGTTGTTGGTGAATCGCCATTTGCGTTGCTTAGCGTAATAACGTGACCGTTGCTTCGTGACTGCTTCGCAACCAATCAATAACGTGACCGTTGGTTGCTACGTAAAACTTTTAGGTGCGTGCACCCCGTCATCGATTTATAAGACGTTATCACGTCTAAAGTATAATATTATTATGACTGTAATAATAAAAAAGTTAATTAGCGTTTTTTTTTTTAAACATTTTAATACTTGGCAATAGCTGTGATAAAAATTAGATGTTACATCCCACAACCATTCAAAAGTATCAAATTAAAAATTAATTTAAAAAAAGCCTGCCTGCACAAAAAAGGTGGAAACAAGATCCCTTTATAAATAATTTCATGCAGTCGGAGGCACTTTACTAAGTTCATTGAGATTTTTTTCTTTTCTGTTTTTAAACGAAACTCAATTTATTAAGTTAATTCTGTTTGATATTGGCAGAGTATCTCATACACACGGTAGTGTGAGTAATGTGTAAGCACTTATATTTGCAATAATACTATGTAATTTTATTTAAATGTAATTCTAACGAATACTGTTTAAAAATATGGGCTTTCTGCAGTCTTTCTCCATATTATTATAAACTTTTACTGCGCCAAATTTCATAGTGCTCAAAAGAGGTATCGCATTAATATTATACATAATACTAAAGACCGCGTCTCGGCAAACGTAGTGTAGGACGCCCTCAGGCCAGGTGGAGTGATGATCTACGCAAAACGGCTGGCAGGAGTTGGATGCGAGAAGCCGAGGATAAAACAAAGTGGCATGCAATTGGAGAGGCCTATGTCCAGCAGTGGACTGCGATAGGCTGATGATGATAATGATGATGATAATATAGATTACCTGTTATATATAATAAACCTCTCAGCAACAAAAACTCTCTCTGTATGTGCTAAATTCCTGCTTATGTTCTTTCATCAGATAACATGCGCGCTATGGTAAATATAAACTACTTTTCAATGTAAAGATGTTTACGCATTAGTCTTAACTAATGCTGCGATTTGATATTAATTAGCACTGGATGGATGTACATACATAAAATGTTTACATATATTTAGTAAAAATATTGCGTAACGTTCATACGAAAAGTTTTTGTTGAAATAAACCGAAACAGCAATCTGACGCAACCACAAACCATACACTAACAATGTTCAACATTCGTTATTCTTTAATTATCATCGGAGCGGCAATGGGTGTAGTGAGAAAGGACCGCGGTGCACGTTTGAAACATATGCCGTATAGACTTTTATTTACAACATTTTATAGTTTTAGTAATATCGTTATCATATTAGTGAATCCATATGGCATGTGTATTTGTTCTATTTTAATGTTTCTATGTTACCGTCTCCACGGGCGAGAGAATCGCGGCGATATTATCGTCGTGCTACCTTCGTCGTGCTACCTACTTCTATACACTATCTTAGAACGTATCTCCACACAGCAATGTTATCGCGGCGTCACGAGAAGTGGCTGAGTGCTAGAGAAACGTCCACGAATCGCCGCGTGCGCGCTGCGGAACGTGGCGCTCTCGATCAAGCGCGCTGTCAATCGCAAGCGTCCCGCGTCGAAAAAGTGACGATCATCGTCGCTGACATGCGGCGATTCCGATATGAGTCACGATGACACGCTGGCGAAATAAGCGCTCGTTCGTGGAGACTACTCGGCGATAGTATAGCGGAATCGCCGCGAGTCTCTTACCCGTGGAGACGGACCCTATGTGTTTGAACAACACTGATTTTAGAAACGTTTCCACAGAGTAACAAAAAGTAGTGTAGTCAAATTTAGTGGTCGTACTCAGTGTGAGTAATGTTTTTTTTTTAATTATTTATTTATATAACAACATATATTGTCTTTACAGGTGAACTTATACAACAACATACAACATAAACAAAATGTATACTCATTGCGTAAATTTTGTTTTCATATATTAATATTTTTTTACATCAAGGGAGGTACAAAATTATACCAGACACCATTCGCTACTACTTGAATCAGTTATAGCACTATAGTAAGTGGAATACTAAAACCATACGCTGTTTTCTCATAATATTTGACCACACACACAAACACATTTAGAAATATGATCATATTTACCTTTAGATTGCATGACTTTTCCACTATTAGGTTTGTAATAGTGTAACGAGAAAGTCTTAATGTTAGTAGTGTTTGACCACACCTTGCTGTTACACTCCCAAACAAATAAACTCCCGTCCAAATCCACCATACGAGGCATATAAAAAATTGTCCACATTATAAAATTTTAATTAAAAACAAACTTGTTTGTCCAATTATCAGCCGATATCATTATATCTTCGGCACAAATCTGATTATCATTGTATAATGTTCATCGGAAATTAAAATGAGCTTATTATTGGAAGGGATGCTACTTCCCAATCAGGATAGCAATTGCGATGCTATTAAACATGGACGGTGAATACTCTTTATTTTGTTCCCAATCAGTTGGTGCAATCGGCACGTCATCAAATTTGTTATCTTCTATGCAAATATATACTATATGCAAATAAATAAATTTGAAGTGTCTGTTTTTAATGTCAAAATAACTCTGTCTGTTTGTTCCGGCTAATCTCCGAAACGGCTGGTTCGATTTTGCAGATAGGTGATGATGTAAGGCGTATTTTTTTATCATCACGCTAACGTCTGTAGGGAGTGAGCAGCACTGCAACTTTACACGTCCAAGTCTCGGGAACAGGTAGTTTATAACTAAAGGAAGTGTAAACACGCTATGCGGTACGGTTTCGTCATCGTGGGTCACACTTATAGGCAGGCGCGGATCTAGGATCATGTTTGGGGGGGGGAGGGGGGCAACTGCCCTTTTTACCCCCTCCCTCCCTTGAATCCGCACCTGCTTATAGGTATATAGTGGTATGAAAGTCAGTTCATTGAGATAGAGAAAGAGTTACAACTGAAAATTACAGATACAACGATAGTACATTAGAATCAACGTAACTTGACCGTATTGAAATTGGTGAAAAGTGGTTGCGCAGATGCATTTTTAGTAGTAAATGGTGTCAGGAAGCGGGGGGCGGTCAGGTCAGGTAACCCAAGAGAATAAGGGGTGCGATTGCGCATTACATTGTCATAATTAGTATTACTAACCCATGTTTTTTGTGATTATTTTGGTAAAGAAATTGTTTTTCAAACTTTCTTTAGTATTGTAACTGTTCTAAATTTATACTTTTATAAACTCATATATATAATATTTTTATAGTGATAATAACCTAATTTCAATCCGGTCAAGTTACGTTGATCCAACTGTAGCATCCGTTTAATACATATATGACTTAATTATGTATGTATGATCAGGTGGTATATGCATTACTGAGTTCGCCAATCCACTTATTTACTTACCCTGCATTATGATTTCAATATTAACAATATATCGAATGCAATAGCCCTAATTTAAGTATTCTTTCATAAGCCGTCGCCGTTTTAACAATATTAACATTCCGATTTTCTATTACTTTATTCTCCCACAATGGGCATTAAGTTCTAAATACCTCCTTCTTTCTCGTATTCTCATGATTGATATGTCTACTAGAGCTCTCCATGTGGAACGGTTTTCGGCCATCCAGACACGTTTGCAGGTTCCCTCCGCAGACCTCTTTCAGCAAACCTGTCCACCGGATTAGTGCTCTACCGCGGCCCCTTTTTATCTCCACATTACCAACCAGGATGAGTTTTTCTAAGCTATCCGGCTCTGTTCTTGCCACGTGTCCAAAGTACATATCGAGCTGTTTTGTACTGACTGTCGATAAGCGGAGCTTGATTTTTAATTCGTTCAGAATCAATATAATATGATACTCAGTGGTATTTATGTATAATCACAAAACACCTCTGTGTTTCGAGATTCAATGTCAGTGAGTGATGTGTATATTGTGTGCATTGGTCGAGTGCGCGTTAAGCTTTCCTTCGGTAATATCGATATTTTGTTAAGTAACCGTGTAGTGTTTATACCTACATAATATTCCTTTTATTCTCTGACGTTTTTCCATATTGAGGTGCTTTTGATACGTACCAAATTTTTTTTTTTAAAAAAAATGAACCAACTGAAAACAACAAAAAACAAGTGAAAAAATGAAACAGCCCAACAACGATGAATAGAAATGTTCTATGTTTCAGTCTTTAGCTGTAATACTGCGTTTTAAACCCTAAAACCTTTCTAAAAAAATAAACAGCCGAACAGCGCAAACTACATTCAAATCGAATCGGTAGTTTTTGAGAAAATTGCGATCATACCTAAACACGGATCGAATAGAGAACCACCTTTTTGAAGCCGACGAAAAAGTTATGAAACACATAAATAAAAAAGTTTTAATCCTACCAAACATCTAAACAGAATAATGGGCAATGCTTCCTATTTTTAACCCTTACCAGTGCAGTCGATTGAACCAACGGATTATTTATGACTGTACTCCATGGCCCGTGATTAAAATAGAAATAGTGGCTATCGGCAGCGGGCTTTGCGCGCATTACGGACGATCCGACGGTATTACACTGAGTAACTGTTACGGATGTTTGTTACATCGCACGTGGCTCTGTGTACGTCATCATTTGGTGCACCTATATATCCATGTTCTTGTGCCATTATATTATAAATCCGAATTAATGAGTGGTTTGTAGTTGTTTGTTAATGTCTACGGCACCTGTCTGACCAACGGCGAGAAAAAGCAGTAGCCAGTAGCGATTTTATCGCTCAAGACACGTACATACGTATTTAGATTCGGTGTAAACAAAAGAGATACAGATATTAATAGTTGATCACTGAGTGTTCACACTGCCGGCGATTACTCGCTCTATACTGCATCTTTTTTGTTTACACGGACGGGATCTACAAAATACATCTGTTGTACGTTTCTTGATCGATAAATCGCTACTCGCTTCTCGCTCATCGTCGTTGGTGGGACAGGTGCCTAAGGGTAGCTTTTGTTTTAAATTTCGCTACCACGTCTGGTCTTTCCTATATGTTTTGCATTTCGAGTCTTCCTTATATATGAAAATCCATTGGTGCCGCGCCCTTTCTGTTCGGCAAACCGAGGTAACATATTAATATGTCAGTTTGTTAATTACTTATCTATATTAATATAAAAAGAGGTAACAGTTTGTGATTTTGTGAGGTTGTAGAGAGTAATCTCTGGATCTTCTGAACCGATTTTGAATCATCTTTTACCAATAAAAAGCCACGTTATTTGTGTGTATCATAGGTCCAACGAAGTGGGCATGGGTCAGCTTGTTTTAAATAATTCTGTGAAATATTTAAAAAAAAAATCTGAGATACAATTTCATTTGGTTACATTCATAGACTTCCATTGTAACTAGATTTATAATGATAATGCTAAATGTAACCAGATTTACAATATTAAACTATTGTAGTATAAATATTTTATTCTACTACTCTTAACTATTGTTATGCTTACAGTTATTATTATTATTTTTGTATTTCATTGTAAGTATTACCGTATTGATCACTTAGCTTTTATACTGATTTTAAGTTTGTTTTCCTTAGTATTCTTACAGCGTAAACTTTTAAACAGCTGTCAATTTATTTTCCACCGTGTCAAAACCTGTAAGTGGTAGCTGTAAGTTTTCCTAATAAATAAATAAATAAAAATACATATAGCAAATACATATACAAATATTCTCATTGTTAGGACGTAGGATCCTTCTCTCAGAGAGAGTATAATGAACGAAGAAGCCCGCCTGTCCACGGAAACGGAGAGGAGCAGAGGATAACCAATGAAGGTCCATTTTCCTTGTACAACCTAAGAACGAAAGTTAGAAGTGGCCATTCTTTATCATGCGGCTGAATAATAAACAGACAATAATCTGATAAAAATAAGTACTAGTATAAACGGTCTGAGCACGAATGGCCCAGATACATTTCACAAGCCCACCTTAGTCGACCCTTACAGATACGTTTTTTTTTCATTACACTTTAAAGATAATCGAGTTTTACAATAGTAAGATAGCACAATATATCTTTAAGTACATTTTATTTATAGTGTGCAATCTGCTTATCTTCAACTAAGTCATAAAAGTCGAGGAAATGTCCGCCTAATGGAGCCGGGTCAACGACCGCTAGTACCTGGAGTAACCCATTTCTGGTTATATTTATAAATGCTTTATGTGCCTGTAGACTATAATTCATTATGAATTATTTGGTTAGGTATGGGTAAGTTAAGAAGACGTAGGATCTATGAAGTATAAGAAATTTTCAAAATGTCGATTTTGCTCTTGAAAAACTGTGGAGAAAGGGTAGAAAAAACCATTACGTAATACTTTGTGTAGAAAAATAAGTTGCTTCGAGTTAAGGTTTCTTCGCAAAACTTGGAGTTGTGTTTGTGTAAATAAAAATGGTTGCGAAACCTCATCGGTGAGTAATTAAATATTTTGTCGCCAGCCGGAGACAACGAAAATTTAAACAGACTTAAAAATATATAATATTTAGAATTACGCAATAACTACTGACATAATTGTAATAAAGCTTTACAATAGTTTATGTAGTGCCGGCAAAAATGAAAGCTTGAATATTGTGCGTTTTTGAATACTTTGGAATGGTTAGGGAATATTTTGTATCAGTACTATCATTTATGTGGTTAAATACAATATTCATCTATTGGGCTAACGTACACAAACATGACAATTTAAACAATTACAATGACAACGACATGACAACTAAATCAAAAATATAAAATATTAAATC
This sequence comes from Herminia tarsipennalis, assembly GCA_945859575.2. Taxonomy (NCBI): domain Eukaryota; kingdom Metazoa; phylum Arthropoda; class Insecta; order Lepidoptera; family Erebidae; genus Herminia; species Herminia tarsipennalis. The sequence goes on along the minus strand of OX243834.2, from coordinate 19,937,522 downwards.
ACAAATTAAAAAACAAAGAACAAAAAAATAAAATAAAAACGAGAAGAAATAATCAATATCAATAGAAATAATCATTTGGACTCAAACCGGGGTCTTCTGGTTTCTAGACCGCTCGGTTTCCCACCTGTCTTCCCACTAATCCACCAATCTTACGGTCACGTGATCCTGACGCGAGTTTTACATTTTATACCCATACCAAAATAGAGTACAACGCCGCTAAAAAAGTTTTCACTTCAAAAACAAAGACAAACATCAAATATAACAAGAGCGAAATCGCGGGGAAATGCAGCAGCAATTATTAAAGAGCACTTTTATAATTCAATTGAAATGTAATGCATAATCTCATATTGAATTGTCATACATTTGGAATAAATTACATAGTATGCTACAAAATGTTTAAACGCAGAACGAAAGAGCCCAAAACCAATGTGAGATAAAACAAAACAATGTAGTTTGAAAAACACATGATGATCAGATAAATAAGGATTAAGATGTAAGCGGAGAGAATGAAATCTAATAATAATTTTATATCTCTACTAAACTGTAGTTTAAGATGAATAATTATATGACTATTTTGATTGTTTTATGTAAAATATCAATATATTAAATGTTATATCTCCATTTTGACTCCGTGGCGGCCGAGTAAATTGAGAGTAAACTGAGGATAAGCAACGTTACTACTGTCGTTTCAAAGATGAATGTGACCGGTGCTACGTGCCTTGGAGAGCACGTAAAACCGGTCGGTCTTACGCCTAATCTCTTCGGTCGTTTCGGATTTCCATAAGGAAAATTCCCCCTCCCCTATATAGTTAAAGATAGAGAGTGCACAGTGCCTTCGCATATACTTGTGCACTATAATAAATCTCATGTGTAGTTGGCCAGTCTTTGATAACATTGGCTGCCGTTATCATAATCTGTTTTTAATCGTGGGACTTTATCAATATTTATGCCAGATTTCAGTCGAATTTATTTCATTGTTTTACCATTATTAAGTAACACACTCACTTACACATTCATATTTATAATATAGTTGGTTAAACCCGCTACCGCTTATACCCCAAGTTGACGGCGTTTGCAATCGTTATCTCCACCTAGACCACGTACGTTTGTTTTTCCTTTAATTAAGTCCAATTGAAAAACTCCCTGTACGAGAATACTTGCTAAATAGAGTCGCAAGCCGATCTCAAGTACCCTTTACAAACTTTAATTACATTACTCTAAGTAGGATTTTTATATATTTTATATTTTAGTGTATGTATTTTAATAACATGGTCCTCTATCTGTTTAGGAGCGTATGAATCATTGTGCTCGTGACATAGGTAGCTTGCAAGTTTTGTTACTTGATATACCCACAACATGAAAACCTTAAGGCTCATTTTCTACCAGAGTTAAGTCATAGATTTGAGTCTAATTATCAAGAGAAATTAGACTTAAATCTATAACTTAACAGTTTTACTTAGATTCCTTAAAAATCCATATCCGTAACCGAGATTATCCGAAACTAATGGATAATTCGAAATGATTTTATATCCGTAACCGATACCGATATAATATAATTCTTATATCCGTATCCAGATCCGTAATGTCATATCCGTAACATCCCTAGTCCCAAGTACATAAAGAGCCGTTTTGTACTGACTATCAATGAGTGTACATTGGTCGAGTGCGCGTTAAGCTTTCCTTCTTTAGTTCGATATTTTGTAATTTTATTCACCAAGAGAAAAGCTGTTTTTTAGGCTTCCGTTACCAAAATGGCAAGAATGGAACTCTTATACTTTCGTTATATCCGTCTGTCTGTATATCTGTGTGTGACATACGGTCACAGGTATTTTACTCAAAATTTACATAATTAATATTGATTAAATTTGGTGAAAAGGTGTCTTGTAGTAGACGCTGCTTAGTTTTTTTTTTTTTTTTGATAGCTAAATAATAAAAATAAATATGTCGAAGCGTCAGGGTGGCCGTATGAGCTATTAGCGGCTCAATATTCGAATTAACATTATGGTAAATAGTAATCGATCATATGAACGCGGATACTTCGAGCAAGATAAAGTCCGCCAACTGTTCTAATCATTTCGAATACACAAATGCCACCTTTTTTAAAACATTTTAAGGTTTCTAATAAACTTTATTGATTAAGTAATAAAAAAATAAAAAATCGCTCCCAAAGTTGCATAAATTGTGCCCACTAATCTTTTCAACCGTGTGATCAAAATATTTAAAAAATAGATAAAAAGGTAGCGCTTAACAAATACTTTATTCTAAATTATTTCGGACATGATCTCATATACAGTCATTGAGTTATTGCCAAAAAACTGCGTTTCTCCTTGAACATACGCTCTTCTGCTGGTGCAATTATTATACAGTCAGTTTCGGAACCCTACACTGAGCATGGTCCGACATGCTCTTGCCCGGTTTTTTTTTAAATAAACTGTGAATATCAATCGATCTACTGACGGACGGGTGAAAGCGCTGAGATATTTTTCCATGACGTAGCTAATTAACACTTATTCAGTAGAAAGACTGTGATACAATTGGGTAGATGACTACAATAACTATAAATTATTTTACACTATACAGGAAATAGCATTTGCAAAAATGTTCTGAAAAACAATGTTTCTGTACAATTTTACGTTGTCATAAATTTAAAAACATCAAAACAGACATTGAAACTACATGATTTGACCATACAAAAGCATGACGTCATTGTTTTGTATTTCATATAAATTAGTACGAGCCGCATCGTATTGACGTTTCCTAAAATGATACTGATTTGACTTGACAGTCATCTACCCTATTAATACAGAACAATAATTTGTTCTCTTGTTTGCTCCAATAAAGCAAACAAACAACTGAAACACCGTCCATGTTGCTTATTCAGTTCATCCAGTAAAGCGGCAAACTATGTTACTTTGCATCCGCAATGGAGCGAGAAGGTCGTATACAATGAAGATTATATACGAAGAATATATACAAAGAGTTCTCCAGGGTTTCCGTACTCATCTGGAGGACTGGTCGCCTATTTTAATGGGACTTTCTATTTTACTAGTCCCTTTAACCCTTTTCACGGCACCCATGGGACGTAAATAGGTAACAGACTTACTACCCTTGGACCCAAACTACGTCAGTATATAACACAATTGTACCTACTAAAATACTAAGAATATCATTTATATTCAATGTGTTGGGTTGACCACGTATTTAGCTCCTTAACTAGTTTTATTTTAAATATGACACGGAGGGTACAAGCCCTGTGTCGCGGGGGACTTTACAAACATACAGCTCACGAACACAAAGTACACCCAGACTCGGAACAACAATTTGTGGATCACACAAAGTGGTGTCCCGTGTGGGAATCGAACCCTCTTGCGTAGTAGTCGGACATACTCGTCAAAAGTGTGTGAGCATCTTAAACATATGTGGTAATGGACAATATATATGTATATATATATATATATATATATATATATATATACATATGACTATAATATAATATATGAAAAATCATCCTAAGACAATCACGAATACTAAAATGCGACTTTAAATCATACCTACTATTTAACATTTCATACAACCTGCATTTATGTGTCATCAAGAATAAACTGGTAGAAATAAAATGTAAAAAAAAATAAACATTCACAAGCGTTTATTAGCCGTGTGGGCTTAAGAATAGTCTTCTCACTTCATCTCTTCCCGTGGGTGTCGTCAAGGTGACATAGGAATTTCGCACCGGAAGACGGACAACAGCATCCTCAGTGTAATTAAAAGCCTTTCTGCGGTCGCCTACCCGCTCGCCAAGCGTTTATCCAATATATACGCAATTACCCCCAGCATCCATAGTAAGTTGATTCTACTAGAGAGACTCGTGCCCAGCAGTAGGACATCATATGGATTAATATCTAAGTAAGCATTTTAACAAAATACTCGTGATATTTTTTTTAATTTTAATGGATAACAAACAATTGTACAATAAAATATTCCCGTAGTTATATTACATTCTAAGATAGATTAAAGTACAATCCACTACATTTTCACATATTACTATGTTAGTTATTAAGTACAGCTAGATTAGATAATGGTTACATTGTTTACTTGTATTAGTGTTTTAACACTTCTTACTTTAATTGAAGGCTTTGATTAACAGCATTTTTAAATGAGTGGCAGTTTGAAACAAATATATTAACAAAATTATTATTACACGTCATAACTAAACGGTGGAGAGGCGCCTGCTCACGGGCGTTTGTATGACTAGAAGTTGTTGCAAAGAGCGAATAATCATGCCTCCCTTCTCATGACAGTTCTGGGCACAGTCAAAATTACTATGAATAAGAACATGTAACATCATGACCTGGAGCAACATGCAATTTATAAACCACAAAATAAGAATGAAACTATGAACAAAAGAGAATAGCCTAGAAAGATCTTCAAATCACTTTTGCATTGGACCTCCACTGCTTCACTACCTAACTTTCCCTTGTTGGATTATTATTAAAATGTTTCTTCCAGACTTCATGAATTACAGTGAAACAAAACGTGGAGATTCATTCATGGATTTGTTCATTAGATTAAACCGTAATAGGACTTCTGTTTGTCTCTCTGATTACTACGATGCAAGACAGGATTATTCTTCTACAAGCTTTCGCCCGCGGCTCCGTCTGCGTGGATGTCGGTTATCGCGATAAAAACTTTTCTATGTCCTTTCCCGGGACTCAAACTATCTCCATACCAAATTTCATCTAAATCGGTTTAGCTGTTTGAGCGTGAAAGCGTACCAGACAGACAGAGTTACTTTGACATTTATAATATTAGTGTGGATTTATTTGCGTTGCTTACTATGTTATCGCAATATGACTGGCTATGAACTCTCAAAGTCTTGCTTACATTTGCTCCTCTACATCTACAAGGTATTTCTGAACTCTTTTTCTCTGTTCTGTAAATTTAACGTAAACAGGCAGTGTGTCCATTAGTAGCCGCAAAGTTAGGTGGCGTGAAGAAACTAAATTCCCCCAGTGGCCAATCTATGTAGGCGTAGTAACACTAGCCAAGGTTTGGTCTCAATAAAGGAGAAACAGTTTTTTGTACTAAGAATCATAGACTCGGTGCCAAAACGATAAACATTTCCTTTTTATTTGTGTAGCTAGCAGTCCCGGTGAACTTTATACAACTCAAAATTGAATGTACCATATACATGGTAGGTATCAATATTTCAATTACATGGTACAATTTCTTTATTTAGAGCTGTTTCACAATCACCCTTGTATTAGAGCAAACCTAATAGATTAGCTGTTTTTGAGTTTAAGTGCTGACAGTAATTGATTTATATATTATTAGGTATATAGATTTACTAGCCGCTTGAATAGACCTCGATAAACTAAAATCGTCACTCGCATGATAATTTATTTTATACTAGCTGCCTTCCCCGGCTTCGCGCGGGCGTCATATCGTAGTATTTTATACCTTGAGTTACATTATTGCAATATTCGTAGGGAACTCAGATTTTTTTATTACAAAATATAGCCTGTTTTACTCCCCAATAATGTAGCTTTCTAATGGTGATAGAATTTTTAAAATCCGTCAAGTAGTTTGTAAATTTATTCATTACATACAAAAATACAAATCTTTCCTCTTTGTAATATTAGTATGGATTTTCCGAGTTAATCTTTTGACTACCGTCAATTATACTTATTGCAGATGATACTATTTTCAAAAGATAAATAAAATCTCAAAATACGCTGCTCCGATGCGACGACGCTGGACACTAGTACCACACCCTAACGTAATATGATGCCATACAATTCATCCCCGCTCTGTTGAACCCAGCCTATCCAAGCTGAGTTAGGATGAGATGTCAAAATTTCAATGTTTTATTTTACCTAAAGGTGCGTATTGTCAATGAAAAATTTAGGGCATTCTAAAGCGATCCATTTAGAAGCTAAAATGTTTATAATAAGTAGATTTCTAATCAATGAACCTACTACGCAAAAATAAGTTTATTATAAGTTTAACGTGTGTCTTCTTATGTATGTCTAATCTATATGTATGTCTGGGGCTTCAAAGCTCCCAGACGAATACACTAATTTAATCAGTATGGTTCTTGTATTTGTTTCATGAAAATGTGTTTTGAAGATCAATCTACTTTGATTGTCATTAGTCAGGCGTTTTTAATGTCCACACATCTGAATGTGTGGACATTAAAATCTCCTGACTAGTGGACTGAACCAATTCGAGTGAATGTCGGGCCATACACAATGTTGGGTTCCGTAGTCCCCCCCCCCCATTCGAATAATGCGGCTTAAAAAGTGGGTTTTCTGTTATTTTTGTCTCACTTACTTACAACGTTATACCTATCTACTTATTAATAATTTTCAATGGAATTTGTATGAAAATTTTATTACTTCTCATTTGATCAGCTGTTACTCCTTAACTTGTAAAGTCTACTTTTCCTTTTAATTTTACTATATATACTACTACGGTGAATTTTTTACATGCCAAACATCAACCATTTAGCTGGTAGGGGGAGGCTAACACTAATAAAAATTTGCACTTTAAGGCTAAATATTTACCAACAGAACTAAAAATCTAAAAGTAGTCTTTACAACCCTAAACGTTTTTAAAGACCTGTCTAATGATACCCCACACGATGGGTAGATGAATAAAAAACTAAAATCCCCACTTTTCATATAGGGGAGGTAACCCAAAAAAAATTTTTTTCCTTCCAAAATTACAGCCTTCTAGGACTAACTGTCTCTGAGCTAAGCTTTTGGGTAATACATACACATAGACCAAAAAAGGATCAAAAACGGTTACTTGCAAGTAATGACCAAATATCTGTTTTGTAATAAAATTGTTGAGGTTGGCACTATAATAGGCGTAATAGCACGCACGAGTAATTGTCATTCCTTGTCCGGGCAAATACCTGTCATCGTCAGTTTAACATTTTAAATGAAATCCTAAAGCACATGTCCCACCAACGGCGATAAAACGAGTAGCTATCAACTATTTTATCGCTCAAGAAACGTGCATGCATATGTAGCTCACATGTAAACAAAAGAGATATATATAGGTATTATTAGTTGATCGTTCACACTGCCGGCGAGTTCTCGCTCTATACTGCACCTCTTTTGTATATACGTACGGGATCTATAGTATACGTTTCTTGAACGATAAAATAGTTGATAGTTGCTCGCTACTCGCGGACGGTGGGTCAAGTACCTAAGTCTGTACCTATTGAGCTGTATCTATTACGATTAACAAACTAATATCTTTCAGACAAGGGTTAGTTAGGGATAGAAAGATATGACTTGCCACATGTAGATACTTTGGTTCGATAAATATGTAAAACCTATTTATACATAGAGTCGATACAATCACGATTTACCGAAAAAGACCTATGTATGACGCATCATCGGTTTATGGGTTGAAAATTATTTCAGTAACTCTGTATCTATGACTAACTCAGTTTACTCAAATAAATAATGTGTGTAAGCGGTGAGTCATGATGCAAGGTAATATGGCGCAAGAAACGATAGCATGCAATGAAGTAACGTGATTGATTTTAACATGGTGCTGAAGCTAATCGGATGAAGAGCGCTTTGCCCGGTGGAACCCGTACTGCTGCATTTAGCGGTAAATCGTATAAACAACTGCAATAAGTAATGCTATTTGATGATATACTACACCAATGTCAGTATTTTCCAGAAAATATATAAAATATTAATCACGCAACGACGTCTTACTGAGTAATAACCGCTCAGCTAAGTGTCAGTAGAGTCGTTCGTTAGTTTCAGCCGAAAGACGATAACTGCTAAACATAGGCCTCCCAAAAGATCGCCACAACCACCGGCCCTACGAAATCCGCGTCCTGAAAGCACAGCGTCTGTTGATAGACATTGATTATAAAAACCTCTGAGATCTAAACATGAACAAAAAATGGTTGTCTGCAAAGTCTTTTAACTGTAACTTTTTTGATTGTGAAACGACTTAATATGTTAAACGTGTTTTTCGTTCTGTCAATCTTAATCGTGATTAAGTAGACACTTGAAATATTCACAGAGTGTGTATTAATATGATCGCCTTAACAGCAAATAATACAAAAGTGGGTCCCCATAAAGACGCCTTGTAAAACTCAAATAATTCTGCACCGATTGGGCTCAAATTTTGACACAATATATCGTGAGCAAAGGTTAAAACAAATTATAGTTACCAGTTAAAGGAAGTCCCTTCATATGAAACATAGTAAGAACACCTTTTCTGCGAGTTTAGTTAGAGTTTGTGTACGCGTCTGACTCGCACTTAGCCGTTTATTAATTACCTACCTTAGATTAAATACAAGTTGTGTAATTCAATGTCAGTAAGTAGGTCTTCTATCGCATTTACCTCCGTTCATACTTCGCTTGGCTTCTAAAGATATCTGGCTCATAATACCTACCTACTGAATTTCGTATCCTGCAAGGTATATACATGCTGTTACAAGGTATTTAGATATTATTATAACCTTGCCATTTTGAATATCGGGCCAAGTTGTAAGGTAAAGCGATTTTGTTTGGGGTTCATTTTATCAAAAAACATTGTTTTTTTTTAAACCCGCGACTCATACTTTGTTATAGGAAAACTATAAAATAAAATTTTAGGCTCCCCGACCAATAAAAGGGAAGTAGTACGAAGAAAATTCGTCTGTGGCTGCCAATCGCTGCTCTGAAATTAACTAAAATATTTCAGTGTATGTTAAATATATATCAAGGAAAAAACCCGGGCAAGAGCATGACAGACCATATTCAGTGTAGAGTTCCGCAGCCTCGAACAATTGCGTCAGCAGAAGAGCGTATGTTCAGGGCACTTAAGCCCTTTTGTTGAGAAACGCAGTTTTTTGGCAATAACTCAATGACGGTATATCCGATCTTATTCAAAATAATTTTAGATTAAAGTATTTACTTAGCGCTATCTTTGTGATTTTTTTCCATATTTTTTTACACGATTTATGCAACTTTCGGAGCGATTATTTCCAAAAATGTTTACTCAATTAAAAAAGTTTCTTAAAAACCTTTAAATGTTTTTAAAAGGCCTGTCGAATGATGTGACAGACGTTAATTTTTGCTGAAAAATAAAAAAAAATGTCTTCTGCTACATGTACTCGTATGGAGTACCCCCGCTAAAAATATTTATTTTTATTATTTAGATATTAAACTAAGTAACGGCTACTACATGACACCTTTTTACCAAATTTCATCAAGATTCACCGTGTAGTCTTTGAGTGAAATGCCTGTGACATACGGACGGACGGACAGACAGGCAGACAGACAAACGGACATGACGAAACTATAAGGGTTCCGTTTGTGAACCCTAAAAATGATCAAGCCGACCGACTGCAAATTTCGTTGACGCACTCCTATGTTTCATACCATATCTCTGGTGTTTTATGAGTTAGGAATATGTTTATACACTACAACTTTTCCACAAAAATATGCAATCGAATAATGAAAGTTCCATCCAAATCGGATTACAAATTTTTGAGAAAATCGCGAACATACACACGTTTTTAAAGGCAATTTTTTAAATAAAGAGACATGTGTTGCATCGTTTTTTGCAAATTTGTAGGTTAATTTTTGGAAAAACAATATAAATAAATAATAACAGATTACCGAATGTACGTTAGCGCATCGCTTTAGAACGGCTGAACTTTTTTTTTTAAACACGACAATTATAGAAGGCTTGAGTATACCTCAAGATTTTTATATTTTTATTATATAATAAAAAAACCTTAATTTAGCTACCACTAATTAATATAACTAATACTGCTACAGTGAACTATATCTTTAATTTGAAATATTCCAATGTTCCAACATTGATCAATTAGTTTTATTGTGCATGCTGTGTTTACTGATTAATATTGTACAGTAGACTAAGTTATTTGTCATTGTACTAAAGTGTATCTCAATAAGTGTCACAATTATAAGTAATAAGTAAACCAATAAATAAGTAAAGGCGGTTCAAAAATAAATTTATATTTAGACATGTAGTCTTTACCTAGAAGAGAACTACACACACTATAGATGTAACTTTAAAATTTGTTGAACAACAGTTGAATTACAATGATTAAACGACCACAATTTATTATTGTTATATGAAATCACATTATCAGGGTTTACACATGCCAATGCTTATAATGCCTAGTAATTTAACAAAATCACCATTCATTCTCTTTAAAAACAATGATTATATTGAACAGTTCCGTCCCGCAAAAGTGCAGTTATTAATGCAATAAAAGGCTATTGTGGTAATTGCACCCCTGTTAACAGTTAAATATAATTATGGTTAACGATTTGAAAATGAAACGGTCCACTTTTATGAAACTTTCAGCTTTTTATGGGCTCTTTAAGCGAACACCGCAAAATAAATACACGTGTTCTTTTTGCACTATAAAATGGTTGCCCACTTCACTGCCGTACCCGTCAAATGCAACTTACATACGAATGAAACTTTTCGTTGGTTACAGTTTTACAAAATTTTGAATTTGTACTAGATAGTGTTTATGTTAGAAAGTTTAGTTTATATTCATATATCGTCTTGTTAAAAAGCATTCTATGCTGTTCTAAAAATATGCTTTATTTGATTTAGCTAATAGATGTTCTTTGTATTTTAGTAGGTAATCGATTCATATTCATTTTTTAAATTTATAAATATTAGTATAGTGTGTGTTACCTTTGTTTTCTTTTCGTTTTACCACTCATTCATATTTCCCACTGCTCGGGCACGTAGCATTGTAGATCCTGGACAACCAACAAAGTATACACCATTTAACATTTCTTAATGCTAGAACTTGTATCTAGTGTTAGAAGCCACCTTATTTACAGGTTGCTACGGCATGCACATAATTGTTAGAAATTCAATGCTATATTAATTACAATGTGATTGTAACTATTACAACACGTATTAATGTAACATTCAACTTAAATTTTATTAAAATTATACTCGCTTAAGCTTATTACAAACGACCTGATAATACGTTTATATGCCCCAGATCACGGTACATTGCCTCTCTAAGACTGGGCCTCTTTGACTTTAATTGCAATTTTGGTAGGCGGTACAGCCCTCTAAATAAAATCGTTAGGCATGATACGTTCGTCGCGCAGATTTTAAAGTAGTGAGTAATTAAAATATTCGAATAAATAAGAAACTGTTAAAATGCTTTGTAAGTTCCTTTTTATTTAAATTAATTTACAAATGATTAGGTACTAAGTAGCACGATTACAGTTCAGAGTTTCAGCTGTTCATTAAACATATACCTTAACTTCAAAAATACAGGACTCGTTTCACAATAATCCGAACATAAATCTTATATTCTGTAGGTATAATGATTATGTCAATACACTTAGCATAGAACTTATTAATATAGCGTCGTCGCAGCGTTATGGCGTGTTATGGCGTCATCTCGGTATGCGGCCCTCATTCTTTACATTGGCATGCCAGACCAGGCAATACCGCCTTTATTAATACACCTATACATATAAAACCATAATATCTATGCGTATTCAGTTTATTGTAGGGGGATGTCTTCGTAGCTATATATTTTGATTGAACAATTGTGGGACGTTCTGTTATATTTGAAATAGTTATAATTTACTTTCAATTGCGTATTACTTTTAAAAAATGAGTTTGAACGTTTTATTTCATTGTATAATTACGCTCCTGTTTTCTTATAATTTAAAATAATCCACGAAAAAAAGACAAAACACAAGGAAAAGGTTTGATTGTAATGAAATTTTTGTAGAAAATAAGTCCTTTTTATTACCTTCCTATAATAACGGTATCTAGATTCTGATTTGTATAATTCCACCGCATACATAAGTATTTTGAATATAGGCCCCATATTCTTAGTCAATAGAAATAAAACCATCGTAAAGCTAGTTGTACCCCATAGAGTTCTATACCGTATCATCACGATGACGAATCACATTAAAAATGACAATCCTGTAAAGAGAAAAGAGGTTTAAGAAAAAGTTCAGAAAGGAAAGACCAGAAAGGTACGCAAAGAAAAGCAAAGGTGCATTTCTACTATTTATTAGTGTTTTTGTTCAGTCTATGCTTTGTGAGATATAGTAATATTTTACCCAGCGTTTTGTTTTGAGTAAAGTTTTTGGCATATTGGACGCAGAAACATTGTAGATAGAGCTAGTTAAAAGTTTTAATTGCCTTGTTCTGAGTAATTTTAATGAAGATTTTTGCTACCTGTCTTTCTTTACTGACTTATTAGTGATACTTAAATGATAAGTTCAACCTTAAGAGATTAACTACTTCAAAAGCTATTATTATAGCTGCAAGTTTTACACCTGCGTCTATATACTGAACACCATTATTTTCGACTATAGAGTCAAATACAATGGCATAAGTACGTTACCTTTCCTTCGTTTTGAGTGTTATTCATTATACTATTAGTTTATGTTTTAACAATTGCCATGGAAAATGTAAAAACATTTAATGACCATACTAAAAATACACTCGAATCGGAACGTTTTGTTCAAGCCCACCGCTTTTTGCGCAGCAGTCGTACTTATGTCGTCGATACTACCAGAAGCTTTATATCTTTAGTAACGCAAGGCTCGGCCATAGTACCTCTACTGTAACAAGAATAAACGATTTAAACTAAATTGTTATTAATGCCCAGACGATACTAAGACGTGACCACTGTCTTGCCTTAAAAGCGTTGAAATGTCAAGAGAATAAAAAATTAAACAATAGAACTAGTTCCGTCCTAGAAATGGGTTTTAGATATAAAATGAACAGTAATTCTGAATATATTTTTTTTAGCTGTCTGGTCATTCATCATTATGACTTATTTATGTGATTATCGTATTACTTTTTTTTGTATATTTTTATTGTAAAGAATCTACGTGTGCTATGAAGATATTATAAAAACCGTTGAGCATGTCAGATCATTATATTGTAGTAGGCAATATATTCTTGTAAAAAAGTATTTTTTTGGATATGATTTACAAAAATATTGTAGCATTTTACATTATTGACGCAAAATTCGTTTATAGATAAGAACTGCTATCATTATAAGATGTTGTAGTATTATTTGTTTATCAATTTAACAAGTTTTCTTTATGTTGTACGATCCAATCGCGGGAAAGAGTCTGCGTAGGCGTTTTATTTAATAAAAACGTCATGTTGGCAAATAACGCGTGGATATTGATTAGGGTTGTGCGCAGTAGATCTTACTGTGGTACAAGTTATGGGAATGGGCCTATAGATGTATAGTTGCGAACTTGACATGGCAATTCTCGAATTCATATCTAGCAAACATTACAGACAAAAACGTAAGCAAGAATAAAATTAATAAATGTATCTGATGGGAATTGGTGCAAACTAAGGCTCGTAGCAGACGTATAAACTCAGAAAGGGATCGTCATCATATCGTCTCGCCGCTAACTGTTCGTGAGCTTGTCCCGAGGCGAGGCGATTCAACTTTCTAAAACAAGTTATCATAGGTAGACTAGACGTCATCGTCACCTTTGTCTGCTACATCAGGGTCCTTATTCACTATCTTTATTGCATTCATTAATGCGCGGTGGACATATTTGAGCGAACCGCGCATGCGTCAGTTCGCACGGGCTTCTCACGACAACGAAACAAAGATAGTGATTATGGACCCTGTTTATATTCTGGGGGTTAAAAACTAATAAAATTTTATAAGCAGATGGCATTGTCCTCAATTTAAGATTTCCTAATCATGGAATGAATCGAAAGGAGTGAAAGAAGTCAAATTTTTGCGACATCTCTTTTTGGCTTATTCCAAGTATTTACGTATCGCTATATTTTCTAACTTTAGCCACGGCGTAAGTCAGTGCGGGTGCGGCCAGGCTATCTGCGCCGTATATCGCCCGAGGCGTCGGCCTCTGTAATTGATTGATACGTCCAACGGGTTGCCCCTGTTTTGTTTAGATCCGCACTTCCCCAACAACGTTGGGAATTGGATTTTTTTGTGTATAAAAATTAGCTGCGGGCTGCGGCTTTCAGCGGTTAATTGATCGAGCGGTGGTTTGTGGCTTCTGTAGTGTGAAGGAATGGGGGAAAGTTTGGTCGTTGAAATAGTAGAGTTTATATTGTTATACTTAGTCCTAGGAAAAGTTCTGTAATCATTAATGATTTCGCAAGAATTATTAAAGAATTTGTGTGTTTGCTCAATTCTTGTCTCTAAATGGTTGATGACCAAAGACGGCAGTTTCAATTAATGTACTTAACCTAAATACTTTTTTATACTAAAAAAAAACATCAAGTTCCAACCATCCAGTTAGACTCACGCGTTGAGGGTTTTGTGCAAACATAAATATGTTTGTGATGTCACCAAAAATTAAGGGTGTTCAGCTTTTTTCCTTTACTTTTACTATAAACCTTTGCATCTTACCAAATTTCATGATTCAACCAAGTCAACGAGAAATACCCTTTAGGTTCTGATTCCCTTGCAAATTCAAAAATATGCGACATAAACGGCCGCATCTTTTTAATGCGTTGACTTAGAAGTTTGTTTTTTTTTACAGCTCCAGGGGATTACAGGCTGCCAGGTATTTGATATTTATTTTAACTTGATACTTCCTGAAAAAAGGGGCTTTAAAGACAGACAGACAGACACCGAAGTCATCCTATAAGAATTCTTTTTTTTTCTTTTGTGCATACATAACCAATAGGGCTATGTAGGCACCTCCTCATTCTCGACATTCCTCCAAAACTCATTTAATTTATAGGAATGATATGGGTTATGGAAGAATGTTGAATTTTTAACATTTTAAATTGTAACAATCAAATTGCTTTTCAAGCTTTCTATATCTTCAGTAGACACTAGTATTAATAATAATTACGATAGAGTTTTTAATTTTTTTTAATAAATATGAACTTGAGTAGAATTTATATATGTTTATTTTAAAACGTGCTTATAACTCCATCCATAGTAACTCTACATTTTATAATTGCAATAACAGTCTTCTTATTGTTCGTTACAGTACACATTCCATATTTAGAGATTTAAAAAAAAATGCAATAATTGCTGATAAAATGGTTTTATCATCAAAACTATCTAAGATCCCGATGACTTGTTTACTTATTGTCATGAAGATCTTATTGTCCACCAAAAATTCAGCATTATTTTGACGTCTCTACAATTTTCATTGTATTTTAAAATTATGTTTAAAGTAAAAAGGTTTAAGTAGGTTACATATACAACATTCAATTGTTGTTTATGTTATATAATCTGTCTAAAAAAAAAATCCAATTTCCTACTATGAATTTTTCTGTGCATAGAACGTCGAAGAATATTTTGCTTATAATATATTTTTATATACCAATCCCGTAACCCATATATTCGGGGCTAACAAAATAAACCCATTATCCTTCCTGAACTTCGCGCGTCAAGTCTATTCATTACGTCACACGGACAAAAGACGACGTGAACGAGGGGACTAGGGGACCCTTATTTAGGCCTTGCGGGATATGTACATTTAGATATAAAATATGTGTTTGAGTTTAAGACAAAATATGAAAAACATGGTCAGAGCTACAAAATATTACAGGAACTTTTAATTAATGAGTCCGATAATATGAATGGCATATTGAGTAATACACTCTATATTCAAAATTAAACATTATCCTATATCAATAATACTTTTATACAAGCAGATTAACAAAGCGTGGAAATGAAATGGAAAAATGAAAATTCTGAAAATATTTAGGTCAATAATTTAGCTTGTTAATGATATTCAGTACCGGTAATACGATAGATAGCATCAAACGTTTTGTACAATTAACACTTTCAATTTCGTAAGTCTAGTGTGTCTAGAATTTTTACGTTTTTGTTCTTTACATGAAGCGAAAAGGTAATTAGAACACCTATTTTTGATGTTTTGAGTTATTACCAGAATGTAATTTTTACATATTTGCCTCAAAGTTTCTTAGAAGTTCAAGTTAAACTTTTGCCTAAAAAGAAAGATCGTATAAGTGGTACGGTTTAACATTAATCTTTGTTTATGTGGAAAACTACCTGACTGATTGAACGCGTAAATCTTTAAACTTTGGTATGGAAATTAGATATAGAGCTTTAGAAAGGTTTTCAGCTACTGCTTCAACCGCACAGCGCCGAACACAATCGGATTTCGGAGTCCTTTTCTTAGCCGTAATAATTGCAATGTATGAAAATTTCAAGAAGGTGCATGTGCTCCGTCATTAGTCAGCATTAAGCTTAAATTTAGATTTTTGTATCGGACACAAATCTACGAAAAACCATACCAAATTTCATCAAAATCAGCCCAGTAGTTTCAAAGACTACCCTATACAATATACATTCAAACTTACAACCTCCCAACAACCTCTTTATAACATTAAGCGTAGACAAGTTTCAAAGTATAGTACCTACAGAAAAAACAGACTGAATGTCAACTGAAACAAAACTCCCTCCAACACGAATAAAGAACGCTCCAGACGTCCAATCGATCGAATTTCATACAAGCGTTAATGTCGGCAGTACATTCAAAAATCTGTAGCGGAATAAAAAGGTTGGCCCATTATGCGGACAACAATGGCCTCGAATGAAAAGTACCCCGGATGCCTGCTGCAACATTATAATAAAAGGTAACTGCGAATAGGTTTCCGGGATAAAATTTTATTGTGAACCATCGACAAAGGACCCTGAGAGCGAACAAAAGTCCGCGCAGATCCCGGGAACAATCCGGACCTCGGTGACGAAGATCTCACGACTGACTGTAATATTATAATTATAATGTTTCCGGATCGCTGCTTTATTGAGTTCATTTGTCATCATACCTGGTATGTAGTTTATATTTGAACACAGAAATAGTATCTACTTAATTTTAGTGTTTTATGTTGTTGCTAGTAGATATGTGAATAAAAACAGTGCGATCAACAAATACCTAATAGGTTAGCTTCGCCCTATAAATGGAATTTTTTATTGTTATTAAAATTCATGGAAAAAGAGTGCAATTATAATGTTCCACGACTTCAATTGCATGTTTTTTTTTTAATTCCAAGGAACCATTTTTCTGAAAAAAAGCCTATAAAAAAGAGTAACCTATGTGCTATTCCAGCCACGTGTCACGTGATTTAATAACAAACATACATTTATACATCCAATCTTTCGCTTTTTAAAATTAGTATAGATTATGTGCAAATAACTACATAATTAAATGAGTATAATTTATTTATTTCCTTTTTTTAACCCCACCTAAATAACAAATCTATTATCAAACGGTCACATGGAGTAGACATTGTTATCATTGTTTTTTAGTTTGCCAAGAAATAATTATTAATGGATAGACCAATGACTGAATGCGTTTCTTCATCAGGGTCCTTTTTCACGATCCTTATTCCGTGTCTGCGGCAAGTCCGTACGAACTGTGAAAATCCTGTCATAATGGTAGATGGGGACCTCCATTTACCATTATGACAAGATTTTGACAGTTCGCACGGGCATGCCGTGGACACAGAAAAATGATCGTTAATAAGGAACCCGAGATCTTTCAGGTAGTGAAACGAATTTAACATGCAACAGAGCACAGTATGTAGGTAAATTCTTGTAGTATATTTGCACCACTTAGGTGGTCAGGAGTACTAATAACTAATATAACATCAAAATTATCATATAGATACGAAGCATAGTTGCACAGTTGTTCACTACATTTGTAACTTGATGTACCAACTACGCTTCAAACACGATATTCCTGTGGGCAATGACTTAATAATTTGGGTGTGTGATCGCTAATATCAAAATGGATTCGTGCGTGCCCCTCTTTTGGGAATAGGCCTATTAAGAATCGAAATGGCCTGCGTGACACACCACTACAAAGGTTGATAAGCTATTGCCGTAAATTTTATAGATTTTCTATAAGCTTTGTATCTTCTTGCATTATTTTGCAGAAAGTAAAACAGAAACATCAATGCCGTAATGATCGTAGTCGGTGAGTTCCAGTCATAACTAATTATTAAAACATATCACATATAAGGAAATTTATAAACTTGCATTGATTTCTGAACCGATATAGGTTACGGCGACCAATCTCATTAGAAACTGACCAAAAACGCTAGAGATATTGTAGTGCACAAGTGTATGCGCAGACACAAGAGCGCTCTCAATTCCCTCACTCTCATAACCCGATGGGGCAGCAATTTGAAACAACCGAAGAGAGATTAGGCGCAGGATCGACGGTTCAATGTGCTCTTCGAGGCACGGAGGGGTATCACAATGTACGAAACCGGTCACCCATCTATGGATCGCCAGTGAGTCAATGACTCCGAAACTTACAATATATGATCGTAGAATCTAGTTTCGTCTCTTTTTTGATGCTACAAAATAAATATGCAAAAAAACGGCTCACGCGTCTATTATTACTTTAGCTAATTAAAAAAAACACTCACAAAATGTACTCTAGAGACATTGAAACCAAAGTCAATATACTCGTATAATATTTTAACAACGAATTACGATCCAATTTTCATTGTACTCTTAAATAATTTAAACTTTTTTTTTTAATACAAGCAAAGGTCAACGTCTATATTAAAATACTGAAAAAATAGAAAAAACGAATCGTACGTTCAGTTTTTAGGGAAGGTTTTCAAGGGTATTTGAAAGACTAAAAATAGCAGCAGATGTAAATTAGTAATAAAACGATCTGTCATTTTGTTTGTTAACTCATGAAATTATGTTTATATTTGAGTAGATATAGCTTGTTAGCAGATTATTTTTCCTTGCAACAACCAACTTACTTAGTCATAGGCGCGCATATAAACAGCATATAATTTTTCTTAAAATTTTCAAAAAGCAATGAGTGAGTACTTCTTTCACAAAACTTAATAAAAATGGATTCACATACACTGTGTTAGACGTAGTAGGTCACCTACTTATATTAATTAATTTAATGATCTAAATATCATTGCTTAATTTGTACGTATTATTCAAGAACTACGTTAAACTTCTTTGTCTCCATTATAACACAAAGGATTGAAGTTCCAATTTGCATCAAGTTATGACGAACAAATTCTATGAGTCACGGTGACTAACATATTTGAGGTCATGAACTGTCTATTACTTTACATGAAAATTGACTAAACTTCGTTGTTTGAAACATTCGACTTAGATTGAGATGTGCTGACTGTTAACTCATAATAGATATATAGATTGACTTGTGTGAGATATTATTTCAAATCTAAGTCGATTGATCAAACGCATTCTAATTATTAGTGTCACAGAATCTATGAAGACAGATATATCAGAAGTATGATAAAGTAAGATTTGTCTTTCAAATTGAGAAGCGCCTATGCCATAATAAATTATCTGAAATCAGACATTTGTAAAATTAACATTGAAGACTGATAATTTGTAAAAAGATCATCTGAAACTATTTTGTAAGATTCCGCAGTTGTTTAACTAACTTAAATTTAGACAAGCCTTGACACGAACCTATACTAAAAACGGCAAACGGAAATAATCTAAGACTGACCCAATCCGAAACACTTTACATCCGCCATCGTTACAATTTATTTCAAAACACAATCCAATGTGAATGTAAAATATAAAACCAGAATAGAGGCCAGATGCAAGACTCACAAAAGGATCCCAATACATTTGCGTGTGCACCGCTTATATCGCCTCCGTAATAGACTTGAACCGATGCCAAGAATGCACCAATTGATTATTGATATTGCTATGGTATTGGTTTTCGAGAAAATGAGCCTCGATCTTAACGAAGGGTGCGCTTGACTTATTTCATATTATTTTGAAGCGGTTCTTGTACTTTGTTGTAAGAGTAAACAAGATGTTTGTGAGATTGAAGTGAAACAACAAAGAAAGTAGTTTATTGTTGTTACCAAATAAACGGTGAATATTGTCAATAAAGAGTCAGAAAAGTTTGCTATAGATTATGTTTAATGTTGAAGAATATTGTGATATTGTTAATGTGATTGAATCCCATTATGGGGTTGGTTTATTGAAGACTGTTTTATTCTAATACCATTATCAAATGTAGGCAACATTTGCAATATTTGTAATTGAACTCATATAGACAAGTATTGATATGCCAAAGTTGGGGGCTTAGTTAAGGTTCATTCGTTACGTAGCGAATTCGCTAACGCCTACAAGAGGTCGATTCCAAACGATCGCTCGCCAAATAATAATTCGCCATTTTATTTAGTTTTCTACATGGTCTCACCGTTTGCTAGATTAGTGATTAATCGAATGAAAAGAAATTGCGAAGATACTAACAATAGTGCAGCTTATTTACGCATCGACTTGGATTGACCACGTGACATACTTTAATTCCATATATTTTGTACCTACTTTTCCATACGACATCGATATTCAAATGTGACCTTGACGCGGCCCCCTGTGCTTCGTCACGTAAATAATTTACCTATTATATAAGAAACTATTTTGTTAATATTATTAAATATCTTCGATTTAAAAACTTTCAGTCACCTACGAGTATAATTTGTGATTGAATTTTGCACATCATTGTTCACGGTTAAAACTAGCAAAGGATTATAAAACGGAATTATGAATTACTAGCTGTGCCCCGCGGGGTTACCCACGGTTTATTAGCCTATGTGTTAATCCAGGGTGTCAGCTGACTCCATACCAAATTCTATTAAAATCGCTCCAGCCGTTTAGATGTGAAGAAGTAACAAACATACACACTCACATACTCACAAACTTTCGCCTTTATAATATTATATAAGTGTGATGTCACTCTTGTTTACTGTCACCGTCACCTAACGAAATATGTATTGAAATTGCTACGAGTATAGTGAGTTGGAATTTTCGACTAATTCAACATTTATTCCTTTAAATTCGGCTTCTGTGGCGCGGTGGGAGTGTGTCTGACTGCTACGCAGGGGTTCGATTCCCACACGGGACACTACTTTGTGTGGTCCACAAATTGTTGTTCCGGGTCTGGGTATACTTTGTGTCCGTGATTTGTATGTTTGTAAAGTCCCCCGTGATACAGGGCTTGTACCCTACTGCGGGAGTCGTCTTTAAAAAATAAAAAAATCCGAAGACCTAAAGAATTGCTAATACAGTATAATATCTATTCGGCTATACCTAACCTCAGTTTAGCCATATTTTATTTTACTAAATCAGAATCAATCTTCAAAGCAGCTGTTACGCAACCTAATCAAGGTCTAATTTTCATATTTAACTATGTACCTTCTTTCCATGGATTTATTCAATTTG
This sequence comes from Herminia tarsipennalis, assembly GCA_945859575.2. Lineage (NCBI taxonomy): Eukaryota > Metazoa > Arthropoda > Insecta > Lepidoptera > Erebidae > Herminia > Herminia tarsipennalis. The sequence continues at coordinate 19,916,293 of OX243834.2, read as the reverse complement.
ATTGACTGTTTTCTGGTTTCGATATCAATTAACGGTAAGGTAATAGACTAGAATAAGCGTTGAACGTATGGGCAACGTATGTGTAGATCGGTTTATGTAAATATATTGTCCACATTCAACGGAACACTGCCAAGAGCCGGCATCTAGAATCAATTTGCAAATTACCTAGCAGGTTATCTACATAAAAGCAAACTATAAATGAAAGTATATGTAACATTGCCAACGTAAGTAACACACTATTTAGTATTTCTGTAAAAGTCATACAATATCTACTATAAAACCGGACAAGTGCACGTCCTGCCATGCACAATGTAAGGTTCCATAACCCACCCCCCCCCCCACCAGATTTGATCAACTGTTACTCGTAAACTTGTAATACCTACAGAGCTGTGATAGTTTTCCTTTCGATTGTGATTTTATTTACAAACTCATCGTCAACCGTTTAGCTTGTTGGGGAGGGGGGGGGGGGGGTACTTGACGCTAACAAAAATTTGCACTTTTAAGCTTATATTTCACAAGCGAATCCCTGAATGTATAAATGATCTTCACAATCCCGAAACGTCTTGAAATTACCTATATAATGACACCCCTTACGATAGGGTAAGTGAGAAAAAAAAATCGCATCCCCACTTTACTTAAAGGGAAGCGAGGTATCCTCAAAAAAATTGTTTTCTAGTTTTTTTTCTTTTACTTTGTCGGCGTAAGTAATATGTGTATTCATGAAAAGTTACAGCCTTCTAGCACTAACGGTCTCAAAGCTATCGGTTAAATGAATTCAGGTACGGGCACCGAGGTGACCGTACGTTTATCTCAGAAAAAACTCCATAGCTTTTAAATTGGAGACTATTATAGAGGCTGATAGAGATAGAGCTGATAGGATAGAACTGTCTCTGTGGCGTGGTTGGAGTATATGCGACTGCTACGCAAGAGGTCATCGTTTCGACACCACTTTGTATGATCCACAAATTGTTGTTACAAGTCTGGGTGTACTCTGTGTCGTGTCGTGACTAGTATATTTGTAAAGTACCCCGCGACATAGGGCTTGTACCCTACTGCAGGTGTCGTATTTTATTAAGAAATAAAAAGAGATAGAGAAAGGTTTGCTGCATCAGTTCCATTGATATTTTAAGCGAATACCCATTCTCTCTTTCGAGATGAGAGAACAATTACATCTGCAACAAGCAAGTTAGCGGCACCCTCAGCTGATTGATATTGGCTCACTTATTTCGGTCTAACATTTACGGCCGCATCAAGGTCTGTACCGATCGCGTGAAGTGGGCCACCGCATTTTATAGACGTGTTAAAACTTGTACAGTATCTCGTTAGGATGCTGGGGTTCCTTTGAGAAAATTCCAATGGACCTTTTGTTGGTCATAGACATGGCCGACAATGGTTACAGTAAATTTAGATTAGATAAGAGAATATACCATTTCATTTTCTAGGCGGGCTAAATTGGTAGACTTTGTACGTATTCCTTAAAATAAACTATCAGTTAACCAGAAAGTTTTCCAGCGTAACAATAATATCAGCACGTTATTATTATTTTATACAATAGTTTAAATATTTAATTTATATATTATTAAATATGAATAAGGTGGTTTTAATACTTTAACAACTTTATCATATTTTCAAAGATAACAAGAAAATAAACAGAAGTTTCGCCAGCATTGCAGTACAATAAATGTCTGAAACCAAAACTTCTTGTACCACAACTCTGTCCAGCTACAAAACTAAACAGAGCACACCGTTCTACCGTTATTTTCACATGTCTTTATATATAAAACTGGTGTTTAAACGAAGAAATATAAAAACATCTTCCACAAACTTGGGCAATAGATACCTACCATAAAATGAAATGTAAATATTATAACTGCGAGGATGAACGTAAAAATATCGTAAAATATTGTGGCACTATCTTTATTGCTTTAATAGAGGAATTATTGACGTATTTCTAGTTATGTGTTAGAATATATTTGGGTGAAGGAACGTATATTTGATAAGCTATGAGAGGTTTCGTATTTGTATGTAGAGGTTAGCTTCGAAGTGGGTTTTGGGCAAAATATAAAGTATGAATAATGAATATCAATATATTCATGTAACCCTACTGGCGTAAAGACAGTACTTTTCAAAAAATATACTTAACAACAATGCCATTGGATTTGATAATATAACACTTCTTCAAAAAAGGCTCAAAATATTAGAACTTGAAATATTGCGATTGATGAACAATATTAAAGCCCGGTTACGAAAGGATGATCAACAATGGTAAGGTTTTTAAAAATATTTCTACATATATTGTGAAACAATCTCGATAGCAGTGCTCTTGGCACCACGCGTAATATTAAATAAATAAAGATCTTTAACCAAAACACTGAATATTTTTATAGTACAATAGTCTGATCGCATGAAAACGGAGTAAAAAGCCATTTCCTATTTATCTCAATGCCGCAACCGGGCAACAAATGTAGTATAACTGAATCGACACATCCCTCGGGTGCAATTTACCGCCTTGGTCCCAGATGTTCGAACTGCGATAGAAGCCCGCCATACAAGACACATCATTTTTTCGTACCGACTTATCTACGTATTACGCTTGAATATACTTTTTTACTTTTACAAAAATAATGATTATATAAGAAAAATGACAATTCTTACAAAATTTAGCTGTATTTCATTATTGTAATAAACTTTTGTAACATTTTAGAATCATTTTTTACCCGACAACGGCAAATCGAAAAAGTCTCGATTTTGTATTAGCAGTCTATTTTATTTGTAAGTTCACCACTAAACCACTCATCTGATTTTGATGAATAAGGTTCAATCGACTAGCCAAGTGCAGATTCAAGCTAAATGCGAATGAAAATTGAGGCTCAAATATAATCGCTCTTATCATTACAACAAAAAAAAAAATTACCAACATTACACCTAATACATGCACGTCAATGTATTGTTGTGTAATATCACAAAAATCGGCGACAAAGCCGAAAAATTAAGAAATAAATAATTCATTCTATGAACGTTGCAGAATCATTCAACATGAAATTTCAATAAAAGATATTGGTTGCAAATAGAAATAAGATTCTTTTCGGAGACGGCACGGGTATAGAGATCGAAAAATTGAACTGTATAGGATAGTAAAACAAGAAAAGCGTATTGTAGTGGGGCCGTCTCTACATTTGTACTGCAAGTCTTTGCGGAGTGTAAAGTTACGGTTGCCTACTCCCTAGAGCCTGTGTTTGTATATTGCATGGGTCTCTACAAATTGAATTGAAAACTTTTCGAATGTTAGTAGGTTCTTATCTCACTGATCTTGAACTGTACCCAGATGAAAATTTACAATTATCTTGCAAGTTCTTTGTTTAAAAAAAAATATGATTAATTGGACATAAGTCAAATATTTGATTCCTTGGCTCGATTAAGTCTTGGGTACAAAAAAAAATACCATAAAATAAACATTCACACTTGTCATTACTTTTTCCAAAATCTAAAGTTCCCATTACTACGATTACTCATACTTGATACGCATAAAATTATTAAAACGCCCACCAATTTATAGAAGCGATAATAATCTTGAGAGTTTTCAATTACAAACGTTGAATTTCAATTTAGAACATAAAATATTTGCAGGATCTGCCATAACAAATACCCTCATTTCCATAAACACACCCGTAATAATCGTCGAAACAAATGGTGATACAGAAATACAGCGTTTTACTAAATTGCTCCATTTGCTTACTTCGTTATATCTTTATATATTTGGTATAATCTAAAACATTTTCCTGTTCAGAGTGAAAGAAACAAATCGATTGGAACGAACCAAGTGACCGGTCCCCAAGTCCAATTTAGCTTTGCGGATCCCCAATGGCGTGTTCTATCCTTCTAACACTGCAAAGTGCAGCTTAAATGTATGTACATGTAAGGCCTGGTGTGATTTCAAGCGACAAACTGCTTCGGCTACAAACACCTTTGTATGACAAACGAGAAATTTAGCAAATGATTTACGTGTTTAAGTTAAACGCGTATCTACAAAATGTTTATTTTGAGTCATATTCTTTATTTCTTTCAGCTCAAGTCTTTATCGGTTTGAAGTTGTACTTTATCAGACGCGCCATTATTTACAAGTAGCGCTGACCGCTCACTACATAACCAATTCCCAACCGTCGAATCGGCCACACCTCGTCTTTTTCTGTCCATTTAAACGGATAGGCGCGGTGTCGCATCGACCGCGCCGGGGATTTGAATCACGAATTACAGATTAACTACTGAGTAAAATTGGCCGGTATCTGTTTGTGTTATGTTAGCGAACTCGGTGTTTACATGTTCGGGAAAATGGGTTTGACTTCAATGTTTTTCATTGCTTGCTGAGTCTGATGCTGTTATTGTTATCAATACTAATATTATACAGCTGAGTTTGTTTGTTTGTTTATTTGTTTGTTTGAACGCAATTATCTCAAGAACTACTGGGCCGAATTGAAAAATTATTTTACTGTTTGAAATCCCATTTATCGAAGAAAGCTATGTATTATAAAGATTTTGCTGCGACTAATAAGAGCGAAACAGCAATGAGAAATGTAGCAAAAACGGTAAAAATTTACGCCGACGAAGTTGCGCGGGTTGGCTAGTACTTTTATATACACGGAATTAATCTAGGTTTTTTTGAGGTCGGTGCTAGAATATATCCTTGTCAAATTGTCTTTTTTTTAAATTATTAGCCTCTGAACTGTAAAGTAAATATAAAATATTACATTAGCGTACTATACGGATAGGGATGTGCGGAATATTTTATATATACGTCAGACCTTTTAATTTACATAAGTTGTTTTAAGGAACACCCCACATGCTCAAATTTTAAAACACCAACGCAAATTTCACAGATACCATTCAAGTCACACACAGAGTTGACATATCGGACAGCCAGTCGTAAATAGCATCAGTTTACTAGATCGTCATCCGCCCTCAATTTACCCGATTTTCTCAGTTGAAATAGGGATGCAACCTAAAAATATGCCATATTTTCCAACTCGGCTTACGGATACTGGCATATATTATATTCTTATCCCATATAAACAGGTCCGGGTTGAGTGGTGCCCTCAATTTATGCCAAGTGTCATTATAAATTCCACCCGAACGGATCTTGAGATGTACTGATTATGAAACGCTGAAACTTCTATTTTAATTTTATCTCAAGTACTACCGGGTAGTTCAATGTTCTACATAGACGAAATTATAATATTAGTTCCATTGCAGGGAGGCTGAATGAACTCTAAAACCATCAATGATGTCGCGTCTTGTTACTCTGCTTCGTTAGACTTTAGGTTACTTCAAATTCTTATAACTTGAATCATGTAGTAGAATTTTGAAGCAGATAGTTTAGAATAATATACTACATTAACCTAATATAATATTTCATTTCCTCGATTCATCGTCTAGCTAAACTTTTACAATAAAGAATTAAATTAGTTTATATTTCCCATAGGTACTATTTATTAAAGAAAATTTAGCTTAAAGTTATAGTATACAACTTAATGTAAAAGATCCTCTTACATTTGTTAAATTACAAAGTCTAGGTACAAATTATGTTGATAGCATCACAATATTGCGGAGGCATTTCCATTAATTAAGCAATAGAAATTCCTTATCTCTAGTGTCTATTGTTTTAACAAATCGATGTGCTCAGTACTAAGTTGGCAGAGCTGAAGAATAGAATGCCTCGTACTAGAATTTTCACCTCTTAAATAACCTTTAAGATTGTCATTTTAGTTATATATAATAACTTTAATGGTAGACATTAATGTAATTAATTTATGCTTGTAAATAAATACGACGGTGACTAGTTCTATGATTCTGTGGATGTTTATTTTATACTAGCTGACCCGAGCAACTTCGTATGCGTTAATATTCCCCGTTTTTGCAACATGTTTCATTACTGCTCCACTCCTATTGGTCGTAGCCGTATATGGTATATAGCCTTCCTCGATAAATGGGCTATCCAACAGTAAAATATTTTTTTTCAATTCGGACCCGTAGTCCCTGAGATCATCGCTTTCAAACAAACAAACTCTTCAGCTTTATAATATTAGTATAGATAATCATACTGTATTTTTTTGGTAACATATTATGAGAAACCTTTTTAGCAGCAGTCATACTTTCTATTTTTTGTTCTCCTTTTCAAGTTAACAGCTGTTTAGTATCAGGCGCATTATTTTGAAGTATTGGTCGGCCATTTTGAACTGCCACTGAGGTCGCTGCATGTCAAACGCTTCTTGTCAAAAGTATTATGACGTCTGTTTTGCAATGTTTCAATTTACGTTTAAGAAGTTAGTGAAAGAATCTCTTAACTTTTACTTTAAAGAACAGATTTTTCAAGAGTTTTTCCAAGAATTCATATCTTCCTTTTTTACTCATCTTTCAGACATTCTTCAGAGCCTTTTAAGATCAAATGGCAGTGATAATTCTTGATCAACACCTAATCAAGGGCTGAGGCTACTAAAAAAATGTCACATACAAGACCAAAAGCAGAAATATTCTAAACCAAACCATTGACTAACTATGTTTCTTTTGGGAAAATAGCGAAATATGTCGCACTATGCAGGTTAAGATATTATGTGGACATTGAGATGGTCAAATGTACTTAAGTATGTGTATGTGTCGTTTTGGAACAGTGTCTTGGAGAGCACGTTAAGCCGTCGGTCCTTCGTCTTATCTCCCTCCTGTTATGTCGGATTTCAGTTCCATCGGGCTATGGGAAGTCAGGGGATTAGGGACTGCACTTGTGTATGCGCATACACTCTGCACTATAATATCTTCTGTGTAGTGAGGTAGTCTCTGATAAGATCAGCCCCTATAACCGAAATCGATTGTGAGATAATTATGTTATTATATAAAAAGACAATGAAATTGATTATAACTTACAATATTCTCCAAGAAATTATAACAATCAACTCCTTCAGTTTCAACTGTGAAGTAGCTCTATTGACATTTCCAACATACCAAACACATAACACTCAGTCAGTCAATTTGTTATTAGGTGTACATTATTTTTATCTTATTTAAAAGATCGTTTTCATATCAATTTAGTTCCCTAGCTAAAATGACAAAAACCCTTATAGTTTGGTCATGTTTATCTGTCTGCCCGTATGTCACAGGCATGTCACTCAAAGACTTTTTAATGAATATTGATGAAATTTTGTGAAAAAGTGTCTTTTAGTAGTCGCTACTTAGTTTTATACCTAAATAATAAAATATATATTTTTAGGGAGGCTCGACAGGTAACACAAGTTGATTTTTTTTTATTTCAGCAAACATGAACGTGTGGCACATCATTAGACAGTTTTTAAAAACATTTTAAGGTTTCTAATAAAAAAGCAAGCTCTAGTAACTAGTTATGTTTTTAAACTTCTGGCTTTTTCACCAGAAGGTTAAAAGAAAGTGTTCAAATTGAAGCTGCGATTCGATTGCTGGTTTGCGTTTTCAAGGCCTGGAAATCATTGCAAATCGTGATAAGATGCAAAAAAACAAATTGAATAATCTTCACCGATCGGCAGCACGTTCAATTTGTTTACATTTTTTATTTCTGAAGCCCAAGGTGAGCTAGGTAATTAATCAGCTGGACGGTTTGGTTTCAGTATACGAGGAGCTTGTATATTTTAATGTAATTTATTACACGAACACCTATCATTTTGTACTAGATTCTGAGTTCACGAGTATAAACTATCAAAGTTACTATGTTGAAACAAATTCAATATGCATGTTACGTGGATATTTATGAATCCCGTTGCAATAGCTGTCTGTAGTATTTTTTGGTTAATTGAAATTATTTTTTTTTATCACAAAAATATTGAAAATGCAAAAACAATACTTCAAGGAAACATAGTATTAGATTAATTATAGTTCCGTAGTCGGATATTAAAAATTAAGAATAATATAAATATAATTTTCATATTAAAATAAAAATGAAATAATAATGAAAACTAAAAGATACACTGCAGGTCACGTCTCTTCGCTCTGAGTTTCTTTTGAGCATTTTTATTTGATCCTACGTTCAATTTATAGGTACGTATAAGTGCCCTGTTTTTTTCTTAAACAACTTCCGTAAGTATTACATCTATAAAACTAAAGGTATCTACGAAAACTTCGAAAACGGTTCCAAGCCCGAAACTATAAAAAGTCGCATGCAATTACTCTTTACAACATGAAGTCGGACTCCACTTGTCAAACTCCAAAGCAGGGCTTAGTTTCTAATCGAAGTTTGCCTATCTAAAGAGACAAGAAAGTTCTCGAAGTATTGCTGCGCCTACCAAATAACTTGCGAACACGTGACTTTGGACATTCTTTGGAACTGTACGAATTTCGTTTCAAATTTTTCGCTTTATTCTTAGAGTGTACTTTTACCATCGAGAATAATCATTTTCCAATTCGTGTTTGCTAGCTCGATAATAATGATTGTATGTAAGTATAGATACAATGGAATAAGGTTTCTATTGTCATCCACTTTAGGGCTTTTATTATTATTGTATTTAGGGTTATTAGGGCAAAAATAGACTTATGTCTTTTCTTAAGCTTGAAAGAAAATACCTTCGTAAATAGATTTAATAGAGATTGAGTAATCACAAGACATGTCATGTGGTATATAGATACGACATGGCAACATAGCTTCTACAATACGGTCTAAATTCTATGCAACAGTAGTAATGTTGATTAATCTTGTGATGATACTCAAAATGTTTAGTTCAGGAAAATCTTGACAATTAAAATTATTAGTTGTTGTATTTTCACATTAAAAGTAGACTATAAATATGATAATGTAATAATTTCAAAATCAATCAGAGTTCATGTCATTTAGCTATCTCATTACTAAAACATTAATGCTGCCAGCCTTCTGGGCACTATACCGGTAGACATCGATGGGGAGGAATTCTTTGACGCCTAACTCTCTTTTTTGTAGTTTACTAGGTAAGTTGTAAATAATGTTAATAGTATGTATATAGTTCGTACGTAGGGTTATCTAGCTTGTAGTTATTAACATTGTAAATTTTAATAAACGCTTAACATTTAAAAAAAAATATATGTGTCAATGAATTTTATTTTAAAAACCTATTACCATACTGGTTTGAAACTCGTACAGATTCAATTTATTTCATACATAGGTCCTAACAATTGGGATTGTAGTCCCAATTATTAAGTATTATAGTAGAACAACTTATTTCTGAAAATAATGATAAATAATAATAATAATTATGCAGCTACAAATTAACCTATAGCTGTCTAAACTGATAGCCATGTTATAGTAATGATTAAGTGTATTAAAAGTCAAACAACAAACGCTGATGATTTCCTGACGCACCATTGATGATTTCCTTTTTAAGAATCGTCATTATCGTTATAATTTCAAAATCAATCAGAGTTCATGTCATTTAGCTATCTCATTACTAAAACATTAATATGTACCAATATGTGTAATAACTACACGTATAACTAAACCTCTCAGTTTCTTATTTTACTTCGCTTTCCAAGAAGTGCTCCAGAACGTTTTTTACATTTTAAGCAAAACCTTGACAAACTAAAATTAGCATAATGCGTTTCAGAACTACATCATGTTACTAAGTAATGTTTCCTACTTTTTCCAAACTAATGCTGTTTTTACTTTGAGTTTAGCGTAGGAAACATTTGCTAGTGAACATTTTGTAAAGCAACATTAGCTCTAAGTAAAGATCGTTAAAACTTTAAAGTAGCGAAGTCCATTAGCTAGCTGGCGTGTCGGCGGCTCGGGCATGACGTTACATGGTCAACGTATGGTCATCTTATATATAGGTTACTTAGCTAACATTATCAAAACTAAATAGACCACGAATATGCAAGCGAGGTTAAGCGATGTTACCACTCCATAACTAGGTGTCTTCTAGGCATATTTCTGTTCTCAACCCTTGGCAGAACACGTTAAGCCGTCGGATTCCATCTAACCACTTTCGGATCCTACATTGTCGGATTGTGAGAGATATACGTTCATGTTTGCGTACGTTCCATCGGATTATATGAGTTATATTTGCGCACACACTTTGATATCTATTGCGTAGTTGCCAAGTGTTCGTTGAGATTGGCTAGGTTACCGTGATCGACATCGATAAGAACAGAAAGATCAGAAACGTGGAGTGCATCTGGTTGTTTCTATCTTTAGAAAGCTTGATTCTGAACTTCAACAGTTAGGCCGCCTGTCCATTAAAGATACGAAGCAGAGTAACGGAGAAATATCAACGAATAGGACTGCAAAAAATCTCCGATCCCCTCGAGTGGATAATCTTATTGGTTAATATTTCTCCATTTATCTGCTCGGCATCCTCGCTTTGCTTCAATGGACAGGAATCCTTAGCCGGCAGAAATTAAAAAAAATAGTAGCAGAACCTTTTAAAAGAACGCGATGTTTTTGTCGCAGTCGGGTTTTAGTTTTGAACTTTGGCTTTTGCAGATTGCTGTTACAAAATTATTCACAAAAAACCCGCCATTAATGTTCAGACCTTCTCAGCTCGAACTTCTTTATTCAATTAAGGCTCTACAAAAATTACTGCGGGGCACATAAATCAGGCGTAACTGCTTTCTGTATTATTTATTTATGTTAAATAGGCTTAAGTACGTACGTATACCGTATCTGGCACTCTTTATGAGCAAAGTACCTACCCATTTTGTGTGAAGAAACAACACGTCTGTGTGTACTTTAAATATTTATAATGACGTTTCTTTGGTTTTAAAGTTATGATAAATTGTTTATGCGTGAATTTGTAACTGTTCATCTTGGTATTAATCAAAATCACTTGTGCTGAAATTCATGTTAATTAATTTATATAGGTACGCGAAAGGCGGCTGGTAATGTTCATAAACGGGTAAAACTGTGCTTCACACAGTTTGGAAGACTGGTGTTTTAGGGTTGAAGAATAGAAACAATATAAGCCTGTAAGATTTACGAGATAGTGTTGTTTTAAAAAACATAGTTTTTGGAAAAATGTTAATAGGTAATATCATATTATATATCATAATCTGTATCTATCATACCATATTGGGTAGGCACTAGTCTTACAGTTCCGTCTTATAATGATATACGTATTCTTTTCAATTCCTAAATTATGTAATTCTGCAAGACTACTTCCTCCAACTTACACGAATATGCAAACCCACAAGTATGAGACAGCATTCACAAAGTAATATGCATTTTTTTTTACATAAATTTGCAATTTTCTACGCAATGTCAATCTTTTGATACAAATAAATACGCGCGAGCTTCGAAACTTCGGTCGATATCGATCCACTGCTGAAGATAGGCCTCTTCTAATTTTTGCCACAACATCCGGTCTTCTGCCTTCTGCATCCAGTCCATCCAACGACCATCTTTAAGTCGACTGGACACTCTACATACTTCACCTACGATTACCTTAACGATCAGCTTGTTTTTGACAATTAATTATGTTTGTGGCCTTGATCAAAATAAATATTACAAAGATAAGTCGCGTCCAGATTAGGTCATTCGAGGGAATTTTCCTTGGTTTTGCACCAACTCAATGCTTTATTAATAAAATAACATTTGAAATTCAGACCCAGGAATCGAACCATCTAACCTAAACCATGTCGCTAAATTTCAAATTCTTCTTCCCTTCTTGCACGAGAGTTAAGCCCTCGGGATGACTTAGATGGCAAGAAACCTATATAAAACTTTAATATTTGGCCAACTCAAATTGAATTAAGAGCGGTTTTTTTGGTTATAAACCAACTTTGAGTCGGTGTATCAAATTAAGGTTTCTATACTTAATAATACTAAAAAAATCACATTATAAAGTTAAAGTTTAATAATTGTTGACTTTCAATTAAAATCTAGAAAGCCATTTAATTATACCAGCCACACATTGTAAAATTATTATAACGTACAAATTAAAGTACAAAAACATTTTATCAAGTGCTATAAAGCTGAAAACGGGATTGTATGGGTCCAAAATTGAATTAGGCTCGTATTATTTATTCAAAGAAATCTTTATGCGAGTGACCCTTTATTGGGGTTCCTGATTATCACTGCTTATTGTTCCGGCGTGTGAAAGGTCAGCTATGAGTTCGTAAGGTCAAAGTTCAAAAGGAAATTGACTAATAATAGATAAGTGAGGTTTTATGCATTTAATTAGATCATTGAAATGTTATTTATAAAATGGTTGTCTGTAAAATCGGTTTACGGATGACAATTTTACGTGATCACGTCATAAGTAAACATGTAATAAACAACCATGCCTGTGACAGCTTCAGCAGACCTGGGGCACAATACTTCAGCATCAGCGGAACGTGACCGACCGTGACACTTTTTCGAGCGTGCACCCGGTCATCGATTATTATACACTGTATGTATTTGTATACCTACTTATAATAAGAAAAGTCCTGACCATTTCTTCATAGCATGTGATGTCCTACTGCTGGGCACGGGTCTCCGCAGTGAAATCTACTTATTATAGATCCTGTGGGTAATTGCCACTCTTGGCGTGCGGGTTAGCGTTCGCAATAAGGCTTTAAGGTACGCAGAGGACGCTGCTGCCCGTCCTCCGATATGAAAACCCTTAGTCGCCCTGACGACACCCGCGGGACTAGTAACCTAATAATAACCTGACTTATTTACTCATTCCCAATCATCGACAAAGAGACTGGACTGAGCAATATCTAACCTCGCAAAATTGACTCACTCTAAACCACCTCGCAAAATTGAAACACTCTCTATAAAAAGACTTCGTGACTTGGTCAATACCTGTGTCTTTTCTTTTGGTCTGTAGTGACAGCACATACAGCGGCCATACTACTGTCATTCGAGACAAATACTGGCCGCACGATATTTTTTTCTCTCTCAAAATTTGCACCCTGTACGTGTATATACCTACTTCATACCCGGAAGGGAGTTAACAGTAGACAACGACCATAAAGACATAGAAACAAATACTTTCATTCGATACAACTACTAGCCGTATGATTTTTTGTCTCTCTCATGCTTTGCAGTTTGTTTAGACTTCAGATCCAGAAGGGAACGCCCAGTAGGTACAATCTATATGTCTATGTTTACATTTAATGCAAAAATTTACGAAGAGGTATCGCGATAATGAATTAAAGTAAAACAAATAGGGGAAATAGAACCCATTAATGGAATTATTTACTGGATAATAACTAAAATGGAATAACTAAAACTTAAACGCAAGTTTCCACAAATCTGATATTCAACAGTATAATTACAAAAGAGTATTATTTTGTGATGTAAAGAGGATATTACAGCATATCTAAACTACTGCGTACCTACTCGTATGACAAATAGACTGAATTATTAATCATAGGGCACAAGATAATATTATGGCTAAAGGAAATGCAAAAAAAAAAATACTTTCTGACTTTGGTAATTTAGGTCTTTTAAGCTGTTATGGTTTACATACTATGCCATTAGTAACTACCTACCAGTAAGGAACTAAATATACTGACGTATATAAACTAATTTTTTAGTGTATTGCATAAACCTAAGCGTATTTTCATGCTGAAAACATGCACGGTATAAATATTTCTCAAACGACCGATAAGATACAGAATATCTTCAATGGCTAACGGTGCGTGATCAGCTTGAGCTAAATATAACCTGCCTTGAGCATAAATGATGAACATCTAGCTTGTTTATAAAACAATTTTCGCGCTAGACTGATTTTCTATACAAAGTATATATTGGTGCATAATTAAGTATCTACTAGGTATATTATTACCTACTGATTCACCAGTGGTAGGTCTAAGCCGTAGGCCGTTATGGTTGGTACCACCATAGTGCCAGTTATACTTCCGTCAAATAGTGATGTTAACACATCACTGTGTTTCGGTTGAAGGGCACTGTAGCAAGTGAAATAACTGATTTAATGAGACTTTCGAATTAATGTCTCAAATGAAGCAGCGCACTGCGTTGACATTCAGATCTTTGCCAAACAAGGATTTGGGTGTAACTTAAACTGTTATGGGCTAGCGTGACGCTTACCATCAGGTGCATGACCTGCTTGTCATTTCGTGGTATAAAAAAAAACATAAACAATATTGTATGGAAACAAAAAGTTGACTGGCCTGTTGGTCTTGTGATTCACTAACCACTAGACCAGCCGGCCAACTACAGGGTAACTGCTGACCCTGATGTGACTGCTGATCTGAAGGTCGTGATTTCCATTCCCATACGGGACACCACTTTGTATGATCCACAAATTGTTGTTCCGAGTCTGGGTGTACTTTGTGTAAGTGAATTGTTTGTGGATTCCCCCGCGACACGTGGCTCGTACTTTAATGCAGGTGTTGTCTTTAAATAAAAAATGATGAAAAGGGCATATTGTAAGTCAACTCACGATAACACCTACAAACTAATTTATATATAGGTACCTAACCTTTGATAGGCTAACCTTTTTATCATACGCCCAAGATATACCTACTAATAGTAAAGTAAGTAGTAATAGACTCGACCACAATTTGATAAGCCCACAGACTAGGCTTTGTATTACGTTATTACTGCGATTTATTACGACTTACTTCATAAAACAGTGACTATTAGTCACTGCAACAATATGTGAAATTTAAACTACACCTTAAAGGCCACTTCAAAATTCATTCTTTGTCAGACGTGTCTAAGGGGCAATTTTCACACTATTTTAATGATAGTAATAATAAAACAACACTGTATAACAAGGTAAGATTCAACACCCCTGCCGTCGCTGTTGGTACTTAGCGAGAGCCTTCAAGGCTATGAATAATTTAGTGTTAGAAATAGGGCGCTTGGCTAACCACCGGGATGGACGGGCGAGAAGTATGGTCAACTAATTGTATGGTTCACTTACTCATTTGTTTTGTACTAGAAAAATTGAGACCATAATTAACGCACCCACCTATATTTTTATCTTTAATTAGCTGTTCCCTCTTAAGGGTTGATTTTCACTTACGATCAAAACACTACAACACGTGTTTCTTTATTTTAAACCAAAAAGCCAAATACAAAATTTCACAGATCTTACTTCGAAATTGACGGAGTTCCATATAAACTTGAAACCCCTATTTTATCCTCTCAGTGGTTGATTTTCGAAAAACACTTGAAACACAACACGTGTTTTTGGAAAATCATTTCAAAGGTTCTTTAATTAACTTCAATACTGACAGAGTTTTATACGAACTTGCAACCCCTATTTTACCCCTTTAACTGATGATATTCAAAAAACGCCTACACACGTTTTCTTTATTTTGTATCAAAAATTAGTTTCTGGAATCCAGAAACACTGAAACACGTGTTCTTTATTTTATACGAAAAAGCTCAATACAACATTTCACCGATCTAACTTCAAAACTGACCTTAGGGGACGAATTTCTAAAAAAAAAAATTCTTGCCTAAAATGCCTATAATATAAAAGCATCAAGTGCCAAAATTTTAAGTTTGTAACCCCTAGCGGTTTAGGCTCTGTGTTGATGAATCAGTCAGTCAGTCAGGACAAGTGATTATATATGTACCTATAGATTAGCAACCTGCAATTATTTTATCGTCAGCTTTCACCCGCTGCTTTGCTCGCGTGGTTGTCAGTTATCCAGGGTGTCGGTCACCAAATTTAAAAAATAGCATTAGCCCTTGCCCAGGATATCATCGTTCTCCTTGCCATATTTAATTAGGATACGTTTATTTATATCGGTTTTATAATGCAAAATAGCTTAAAGGCATTACTTATCTGTTATTGCTTAGTGCCAATGATTTATAGAGCCATAATTTTTAACCAAAGTATTACAATCTCAATTCGCGTAATGCGCCTACAAACATACCGACAGATTTCAATACATAATTGTGTACTGTGGCTAGCATACATTGCTAAGCTAAATCTTTTTAGACTGCAAAAAAATATGTCATCAATATCTAATTATTAGATATTTTACATAAATACGCATTTAAATAAAGTTATTTGAATCGTGTAATTTTTACAGTTTGATGATTTATTAAGGCTATCATCAAAATTATGACATAAAAAGAAATAAATATGTTTGTCTAGAAATCGCTTTTCGACCATTCTTTTTTATTTGTTTTTATTTACTTTAACTAAGGTGCAAGTTTTTATTCACAAAAAATGTGGCTTTCTATTTGTAAAGGAATTTTACAAAATCAAATGGTATTTTCCAAGAGTAAATGAACGTATTACTATAAAATATACCTAAATCACTTTAAGTGTACCTACAACATTTGAAGAGTTTCTTCGATTTCTCCAAGATCCCATCACCATCTCAACATAAAAAAAAAATTGATATATAACACTAAAAAAAATTAAATCGTTACACGACCGAAAAAATAATAGAGAAAGATGTCTTACGGACACCCGGTTGGAAGTATGAGAGACCATAATATTTAAAAAAATGTCTTATTTCAAAGTAAGATTTTTTACACATATATGTATTAAATACAGCTAGTTTGACATACGTTAAATAAACATTACAACCTTTTACAAAAATACAAACAACCTACGAGTATGTAACACAATCTCCTTATTCTAGCTTCACATAATCATAAATAATAGATTTTTAGAATGTTAGCTACGCATTTTTTCGTCTAGCCTCTCAGCCTGCAAACAAATGATATCGTGCGTTATGGAACTACGTTCCAAAAATAACATGTGACTTGAGAATCTTCTTCATTTGTTTTTATCGGTTAAAATGAAATAAATATTTCTGAAAAATCATTTTGATATTTTTTTTACTTTGGCGAATTCGTAAGGTCCAAAACTTATACATGAAAATATAAATTAGGCGTCCGTGTTGACACACGGACGCCTAATTTATATTTTCATGTATAAGTTTTGGACCTTACGAATTCAAGCACAACTCTGTCACAGGTCCAGACTGCGACAGCGAAATATCAAATTTTCATTAGTTTGAGAAAAAACTTATTTAACGGATGTTTATTTATTCAGAAACCTCGGGTGGCCGTTTAAGGGCACAGCTTTCATTTTCTAAATGCAGCAGAAATAAGCTTAAAAAGTATATAAAAATTAAGAAATATATTACAAAAACAAAAAAATTAATTAGTAAACACAAATTCTTTATTGATAGCATGGCATTAAATAGACAGAGATTGCAACTAATCGATCAAGTTCAAATGTATTCACTGGAGCTGGACAATGTCTCATCGCAGTATGTTGAGGATACACGGGCTATGCAATTAGAGATTGACCGCCTCCATGAATCATTACAGACTCTAACAATGAAATATGAAGTAACTGCAAAACAGAGCAGGGAGCAGGTGTTGGCTATAGGTAAGCTGGTCAACTCTTGCAACTGCAACAATGAGCAATCAACTCCTTTAACAAGTAGGCATAGTCCAATTTGTAGATTATCACTAGATTGCCAATCGCTAGCACTTGATCCCTCTCCACTGCCAGCACTCCATAATAACTTAGCACAAACTAGCAGTTCTTTTAAATTAAGTACTATTATGATGTATAGTGATGAAATTGGTAAGGGCATTGGATCCCTAATGTCAAAGTTGAGTACGGGACAAACTAGAATCATCAATAATTGCACGCCTGCTTTGTCCTATAGTAATATCATGGAAAATATTTTAAGATCTAATTTTAGTCAGGACAGCACTATAATTATTTTTGTCGGTGATAGGGGAAATGTAAACAAAAATAGGTTTTTAAATTATTTTGAGGAGTTGTCCAATTTAAATGTAAGAAAAATTGTTATGTTTTCATTTCCCCTGAGTAATGGATTATCACAGGAAGAAAATTCTATTAGATATAATTTGAATAACCTTATGCATCAACTGACATGCCAAATTAATGGACCTTTTTATAATAAATTTCATTTTATTGACACTAACAAACTTGTTAGTAAATATTTTTATTTGACAAAAGATAGATATTATCTTAAAAGTAGTTGTAAAAGACAGATAGCTGTTTCGCTATCTTTTTATATTAATACTTCAGCCAAGAATTTGGCTACTCAAGTTGCTTCTATTGAGCAACAAAATTATGACATTAATTTTAACTTAGCCAACAATTTGGCTAAAGCACCTGACATTAATAATGATAATTTATGTATTAATAATAATTATAATATTGACATACCGAATAATTTAAATTAAATTTTAAGACAATAGAGAGTACCTCTTGCACACATACTTGTGCACTACCACTTGAAAATTATTCTGTTATGTCAAAACAGAACAATAGTTATATTAATAAAATTAACCTGGTGCATCAGAATATCAGAGGAATGACAGGAAAAGACTTGGAATTGGAATTGTTCATGAATGCTGAAGCTATTGATATTTTATGTATTACTGAACACTGGCTAAAGAGCGATCAGTTCATGTTTAATTTCAACAATCACCAGGTAGGCAGCTCGTTCAGCAGGGAACTGGCTGTACATGGTGGTTCACTAATATTAATAAATAAAAATCTTAAATTCAAAGAACGCCGTGATATTGTTAACTTCTCTGTTGAACGTAGCATAGAAATAGCCTGTGTAGAGTTGAAGCGGTTTATTGTATCGACTGTGTACAGACCACCTTCAGCACAATATCATATTTTTGAAGATGTTATGGATGAAGTCTTGCATAAGGTAACAAACCTTAATAAAAATGTAATAATATGTGGCGACTTTAATGTTAATTTATTAGAGAATACTACTTTAAGTATGAGGATTTTAGCTCTATTCAAATCATTTAATCTGTGTAATTTATTTTTAGAGCCTACCCGCATAACTGCCACTACAGCCACATGTTTAGATAATATATTCACAGATATTATTGTAGATAACAAGAGAGTAATTAATCAAATGGATTCTGACCACTGTGGTCAACTTATTTCCTTTGATATTAAAAGTAGAAAAGTAACTAAAAAATGTATAACTGTTATCCCTAAAACTGTCAGTCGATTTGAGAGTTTCAAAAGCCGCCTCATTTGTAACCCTCCACTGTTGAATGAGGACAGTGATCCTAACATTTTATATAAAACATTCTTTAATAAATTTTGTCATAATTTCAATTCGGTTTTCACTCCCAAAACGATTATGGTTAAGGGGAATGCAACTTTTAGTGAGTGGGCTACTGTCGGCCTACATAAAAGTAGAAAAAGATTATATGAGCTGTATGATGAACGAAATTATAACTGTTGTGAAAGATTTCAAGCTTATGTAAGAAATTATGCTAAAACATTTAGGCAGACTTGCAAAACAGCAAAAGCTTGCTACCTTAGTTCACAAATTAAAAACAGTGATAATAGAATTAAAATGACTTGGGATATTATAAATAGTGAGACCGGAAGAGTCAGAAGTCAGAATAATGATTACTGTCTTAAAATAGATAGTAAAACCATCACATCGGACATAGAAGTAGCTACTGCATTTGAAAAATTCTTTACTGACATTCCAGTCTCCACTACAAAGTCATTGAATTCCTCACCTATTGCAGCTGAGTCTATCTTGATTAAAAATGTTAATAAATGTGACATCACTTTTCAATTTGATTATGTTACACATATAGATGTCATAAAAGCTTTTAATTCTATTAATGTTAAGAAGACTACCGACCTCTGGAGTAACTCAGTTGTGATTACTAAGTCTATAATTTCTTTTATCGCGCAGGACTTGGCTTTTATATTTAATAAATGTATAGATTGTGGTGTATTTCCTGATTTAATGAAATATAGTAAAGTAATACCATTGTATAAATCAGGTAGTATGTCTGACCCCACTAATTTTAGACCCATATCAGTACTACCAACATTTAGTAAAATCTTTGAAAAAATAATATATGATCAGATGCAGAACTTCTTTTACAAAAATAAATTATTACACTTTAAACAATTTGGTTTCACTAGGGGTCGCTCTACAACCGATGCTGGTGTGGAGCTTTTAAAACATATTTTTGACGCCTGGGAGGAATCGCAAGATGCTTTAGGCGTCTTCTGTGATTTATCTAAGGCATTTGACTGTGTTCTGCATGAAACATTAATCAGGAAATTGCAACATTATGGTATTAAAAACACAGCTCTGAATCTTCTTACGTCCTATCTGAGTAACAGGATTCAGAAAGTTGATGTTAATGGTAAACGCTCCCCGGGGTCTGTGGTCAAAATGGGAGTCCCACAGGGTTCTATTCTCGGGCCGTTATTGTTTTTAATTTACATAAACGACTTACCATATTTAGTAAATAATAATCATGAGATAGTCCTGTTTGCAGATGATACATCACTCTTATTTAAATTAAAACGCCAGCAAAAAGACTTTGAAGATGTAAATATGGCTATCTCAAAAGTGGTTAACTGGTTTGATGTTAACAATTTACTCTTAAACGAGGGCAAGACTAAATGTATTCGATTTATAACACCTAACGTGAAACCAGTAAAAACCACTATAAAAATAAAAGAAGATGAGTTGAACCCTGTAGAGACCACAAAGTTTTTAGGAATTACTCTAGATTCTAAGCTTCAGTGGGGCCCACATATAAGTGAATTGTCTAATAGACTCAGTTCTGCAGCGTACGCAGTTAGAAAAATTCGTCAGCTAACAGACGTTGAAACAGCGCGATTAGTTTATTTTAGTTACTTTCATAGTTTAATGTCGTACGGTATTCTACTGTGGGGGAATGCTGCCGACATTCAAACCATTTTTGTTCTGCAGAAGAGGGCTATTCGATCAATTTACGATCTTAGTAGTAGACACTCACTTAGAGAAAAATTTAAGGAAATCAATATCATGACTGTTGCATGTCAGTATATCTATGAAAACCTTATATATGTTCACAAAAATATTGATAGTTTCTGTAAGAAATGTGACATACATAATATTAACACGCGGAACAAACATAAACTTGTTGTACCAGCGTCAAGGTTACAAAAAGTAAACAAATCATTTCGGGGCCAATGTATACGTTTCTACAATAAAATCCCTAGCGACATTCAAAAATTAAGTCGTAATAAATTTAAGTGTACCATTAAGAAAAAATTGTGTATGAAAAGTTACTACTCAATAATTGATTATATGGAAGACAAAAACGCTTGGGATTGAACTGCTTTCTCTCACAGGCTATTAAAATGTACTTTATGATTATATGACTGTATATATACATATTTACTTTGTAAGAAGTGAAGTATTGTGTTTGCTGAATACGTTTATATATACTCATTTTAGAGTTACTAATAGTATTATTATTTAGTTATCCTTATTTTATAAACGATTACACTCACCAGACACACTGGTTCATTCAGTAAAATTTATTTTTGTAAAGAAAAAAATTGATGATTTTAAAAGAGTGGCACATGAGTTTCTTGGCAGCTTCTTCTCATGAGCTTTACACTTGGAACTGCCACCTAACCTCATTTTGTTTTTTTTTTTTCAAACATTCATAATTTTATAAAATTTTTAGTATGTTTTAATTTGACGTTTTCAAATAATCATTAACCTGATTTTACGAAATAAAGATATTTGACTTTGACTTTGACTAAAGAAAATAAACGTATTACTATAAAATATACCTAAATCACTTTAAGTGTACCTACAACATTTGAAGAGTTTCTTCGATTTCTCCAAGATCCCATCACCATCTCAACATAAAAAAAAAATTGATATATAACACTAAAAAAAATTAAATCGTTACACGACCGAAAAAATAATAGAGAAAGATGTCTTACGGACACCCGGTTGGAAGTATGAGAGACCATAATATTTAAAAAAATGTCTTATTTCAAAGTAAGATTTTTTACACATATATGTATTAAATACAGCTAGTTTGACATACGTTAAATAAACATTACAACCTTTTACAAAAATACAAACAACCTACGAGTATGTAACACAATCTCCTTATTCTAGCTTCACATAATCATAAATAATAGATTTTTAGAATGTTAGCTACGCATTTTTTCGTCTAGCCTCTCAGCCTGCAAACAAATGATATCGTGCGTTATGGAACTACGTTCCAAAAATAACATGTGACTTGAGAATCTTCTTCATTTGTTTTTATCGGTTAAAATGAAATAAATATTTCTGAAAAATCATTTTGATATTTTTTTTACTTTGGCGAATTCGTAAGGTCCAAAACTTATACATGAAAATATAAATTAGGCGTCCGTGTTGACACACGGACGCCTAATTTATATTTTCATGTATAAGTTTTGGACCTTACGAATTCAAGCACAACTCTGTCACAGGTCCAGACTGCGACAGCGAAATATCAAATTTTCATTAGTTTGAGAAAAAACTTATTTAACGGATGTTTATTTATTCAGAAACCTCGGGTGGCCGTTTAAGGGCACAGCTTTCATTTTCTAAATGCAGCAGAAATAAGCTTAAAAAGTATATAAAAATTAAGAAATATATTACAAAAACAAAAAAATTAATTAGTAAACACAAATTCTTTATTGATAGCATGGCATTAAATAGACAGAGATTGCAACTAATCGATCAAGTTCAAATGTATTCACTGGAGCTGGACAATGTCTCATCGCAGTATGTTGAGGATACACGGGCTATGCAATTAGAGATTGACCGCCTCCATGAATCATTACAGACTCTAACAATGAAATATGAAGTAACTGCAAAACAGAGCAGGGAGCAGGTGTTGGCTATAGGTAAGCTGGTCAACTCTTGCAACTGCAACAATGAGCAATCAACTCCTTTAACAAGTAGGCATAGTCCAATTTGTAGATTATCACTAGATTGCCAATCGCTAGCACTTGATCCCTCTCCACTGCCAGCACTCCATAATAACTTAGCACAAACTAGCAGTTCTTTTAAATTAAGTACTATTATGATGTATAGTGATGAAATTGGTAAGGGCATTGGATCCCTAATGTCAAAGTTGAGTACGGGACAAACTAGAATCATCAATAATTGCACGCCTGCTTTGTCCTATAGTAATATCATGGAAAATATTTTAAGATCTAATTTTAGTCAGGACAGCACTATAATTATTTTTGTCGGTGATAGGGGAAATGTAAACAAAAATAGGTTTTTAAATTATTTTGAGGAGTTGTCCAATTTAAATGTAAGAAAAATTGTTATGTTTTCATTTCCCCTGAGTAATGGATTATCACAGGAAGAAAATTCTATTAGATATAATTTGAATAACCTTATGCATCAACTGACATGCCAAATTAATGGACCTTTTTATAATAAATTTCATTTTATTGACACTAACAAACTTGTTAGTAAATATTTTTATTTGACAAAAGATAGATATTATCTTAAAAGTAGTTGTAAAAGACAGATAGCTGTTTCGCTATCTTTTTATATTAATACTTCAGCCAAGAATTTGGCTACTCAAGTTGCTTCTATTGAGCAACAAAATTATGACATTAATTTTAACTTAGCCAACAATTTGGCTAAAGCACCTGACATTAATAATGATAATTTATGTATTAATAATAATTATAATATTGACATACCGAATAATTTAAATTAAATTTTAAGACAATAGAGAGTACCTCTTGCACACATACTTGTGCACTACCACTTGAAAATTATTCTGTTATGTCAAAACAGAACAATAGTTATATTAATAAAATTAACCTGGTGCATCAGAATATCAGAGGAATGACAGGAAAAGACTTGGAATTGGAATTGTTCATGAATGCTGAAGCTATTGATATTTTATGTATTACTGAACACTGGCTAAAGAGCGATCAGTTCATGTTTAATTTCAACAATCACCAGGTAGGCAGCTCGTTCAGCAGGGAACTGGCTGTACATGGTGGTTCACTAATATTAATAAATAAAAATCTTAAATTCAAAGAACGCCGTGATATTGTTAACTTCTCTGTTGAACGTAGCATAGAAATAGCCTGTGTAGAGTTGAAGCGGTTTATTGTATCGACTGTGTACAGACCACCTTCAGCACAATATCATATTTTTGAAGATGTTATGGATGAAGTCTTGCATAAGGTAACAAACCTTAATAAAAATGTAATAATATGTGGCGACTTTAATGTTAATTTATTAGAGAATACTACTTTAAGTATGAGGATTTTAGCTCTATTCAAATCATTTAATCTGTGTAATTTATTTTTAGAGCCTACCCGCATAACTGCCACTACAGCCACATGTTTAGATAATATATTCACAGATATTATTGTAGATAACAAGAGAGTAATTAATCAAATGGATTCTGACCACTGTGGTCAACTTATTTCCTTTGATATTAAAAGTAGAAAAGTAACTAAAAAATGTATAACTGTTATCCCTAAAACTGTCAGTCGATTTGAGAGTTTCAAAAGCCGCCTCATTTGTAACCCTCCACTGTTGAATGAGGACAGTGATCCTAACATTTTATATAAAACATTCTTTAATAAATTTTGTCATAATTTCAATTCGGTTTTCACTCCCAAAACGATTATGGTTAAGGGGAATGCAACTTTTAGTGAGTGGGCTACTGTCGGCCTACATAAAAGTAGAAAAAGATTATATGAGCTGTATGATGAACGAAATTATAACTGTTGTGAAAGATTTCAAGCTTATGTAAGAAATTATGCTAAAACATTTAGGCAGACTTGCAAAACAGCAAAAGCTTGCTACCTTAGTTCACAAATTAAAAACAGTGATAATAGAATTAAAATGCCTTGGGATATTATAAATAGTGAGACCGGAAGAGTCAGAAGTCAGAATAATGATTACTGTCTTAAAATAGATAGTAAAACCATCACATCGGACATAGAAGTAGCTACTGCATTTGAAAAATTCTTTACTGACATTCCAGTCTCCACTACAAAGTCATTGAATTCCTCACCTATTGCAGCTGAGTCTATCTTGATTAAAAATGTTAATAAATGTGACATCACTTTTCAATTTGATTATGTTACACATATAGATGTCATAAAAGCTTTTAATTCTATTAATGTTAAGAAGACTACCGACCTCTGGAGTAACTCAGTTGTGATTACTAAGTCTATAATTTCTTTTATCGCGCAGGACTTGGCTTTTATATTTAATAAATGTATAGATTGTGGTGTATTTCCTGATTTAATGAAATATAGTAAAGTAATACCATTGTATAAATCAGGTAGTATGTCTGACCCCACTAATTTTAGACCCATATCAGTACTACCAACATTTAGTAAAATCTTTGAAAAAATAATATATGATCAGATGCAGAACTTCTTTTACAAAAATAAATTATTACACTTTAAACAATTTGGTTTCACTAGGGGTCGCTCTACAACCGATGCTGGTGTGGAGCTTTTAAAACATATTTTTGACGCCTGGGAGGAATCGCAAGATGCTTTAGGCGTCTTCTGTGATTTATCTAAGGCATTTGACTGTGTTCTGCATGAAACATTAATCAGGAAATTGCAACATTATGGTATTAAAAACACAGCTCTGAATCTTCTTACGTCCTATCTGAGTAACAGGATTCAGAAAGTTGATGTTAATGGTAAACGCTCCCCGGGGTCTGTGGTCAAAATGGGAGTCCCACAGGGTTCTATTCTCGGGCCGTTATTGTTTTTAATTTACATAAACGACTTACCATATTTAGTAAATAATAATCATGAGATAGTCCTGTTTGCAGATGATACATCACTCTTATTTAAATTAAAACGCCAGCAAAAAGACTTTGAAGATGTAAATATGGCTATCTCAAAAGTGGTTAACTGGTTTGATGTTAACAATTTACTCTTAAACGAGGGCAAGACTAAATGTATTCGATTTATAACACCTAACGTGAAACCAGTAAAAACCACTATAAAAATAAAAGAAGATGAGTTGAACCCTGTAGAGACCACAAAGTTTTTAGGAATTACTCTAGATTCTAAGCTTCAGTGGGGCCCACATATAAGTGAATTGTCTAATAGACTCAGTTCTGCAGCGTACGCAGTTAGAAAAATTCGTCAGCTAACAGACGTTGAAACAGCGCGATTAGTTTATTTTAGTTACTTTCATAGTTTAATGTCGTACGGTATTCTACTGTGGGGGAATGCTGCCGACATTCAAACCATTTTTGTTCTGCAGAAGAGGGCTATTCGATCAATTTACGATCTTAGTAGTAGACACTCACTTAGAGAAAAATTTAAGGAAATCAATATCATGACTGTTGCATGTCAGTATATCTATGAAAACCTTATATATGTTCACAAAAATATTGATAGTTTCTGTAAGAAATGTGACATACATAATATTAACACGCGGAACAAACATAAACTTGTTGTACCAGCGTCAAGGTTACAAAAAGTAAACAAATCATTTCGGGGCCAATGTATACGTTTCTACAATAAAATCCCTAGCGACATTCAAAAATTAAGTCGTAATAAATTTAAGTGTACCATTAAGAAAAAATTGTGTATGAAAAGTTACTACTCAATAATTGATTATATGGAAGACAAAAACGCTTGGGATTGAACTGCTTTCTCTCACAGGCTATTAAAATGTACTTTATGATTATATGACTGTATATATACATATTTACTTTGTAAGAAGTGAAGTATTGTGTTTGCTGAATACGTTTATATATACTCATTTTAGAGTTACTAATAGTATTATTATTTAGTTATCCTTATTTTATAAACGATTACACTCACCAGACACACTGGTTCATTCAGTAAAATTTATTTTTGTAAAGAAAAAAATTGATGATTTTAAAAGAGTGGCACATGAGTTTCTTGGCAGCTTCTTCTCATGAGCTTTACACTTGGAACTGCCACCTAACCTCATTTTGTTTTTTTTTTTTCAAACATTCATAATTTTATAAAATTTTTAGTATGTTTTAATTTGACGTTTTCAAATAATCATTAACCTGATTTTACGAAATAAAGATATTTGACTTTGACTTTGACTAAAGAAAATTAAATATTGATTGGGTAAACGTTGATTTTTTTCCTTTATGAAGATCCTTTGGTAAGATGCTTTTGTTATATCGTCATAACCTTATTTTTTATTCATCGGACATGTCTTTTTGTAACATGCAAGTAGATTTCGTCGGAGGTTACAGAAACTAGTAAGACCAATAACACGGTACTACGGATATTTTAGTATCGGCGTGAGTTTGGTACAGGTCCTCCACTCCTCTTTTTTACTATTTGTCGTGCTTTGGATGAATGGGATCCGTGGGGTTTCTAAGACACGTAATAAAAGGGTCAAAATTTCCACCGTCAGTCAAATCGTTTTTATCAGTTGTCGTATCTGTAAATTTAAAGTTAATTAGACGATATAATAATAGATGCTCTAGTAGATTTTTACACACTCGCATGACGCTTCTAAAACTTCGGGCCCTTGAGGAATCTCAAAACCCTCCACCAATGTTCCAAACATCTAAGGGATTGACAAAGTACAGTCGGTCCTAAAAGTAAGGGCTATTGAGTGAATATAAATTCATAATGAAGTTGGGTGCGATCCTTTGGAACTTTGCTGAGCGTATCTACATAAGTAGCCGTTTATATGTATATGAATCGTATGTTGTGTTTATGGGTGAATGTTCGAAGAATTTCATAATTTGCAACAAATTGTCAACTTTGTGTTGTACTGACTCAAAGATATTGCTGATGTTATTTTGAAACGCTACACAACTCTGATTTAGACTTAAAATAACGTCTTTTAATTGTATACAAATATGATATAAATTTATTGGTTATTTAACACATAGTTACTCCCTAGTAGCTTCCGCTCCGGATTTCTACGGATGAACTAATAAAACAGTTTAACTGAAAAACAATCTGTCAACTCTCTCACACAACGTCATCTGATCCCAAACTAAGCAGAGCTTGTACTATGGTAACCAGACAACTAATAAACATACTTATATATTTTTAAATACATACATATTATAGATTATAGTAAATTACACCCAGACACAAAGTAAGCCATCGTGCTCATCACACAAAGTTTTATCCTGGGTGGGGATCGAATCTACGACCTCCGGCTTAGCAGTCAGGATCACTAACCACTAGACCAACAGGCCAGTCAAATCAAACGACACATCATTCGACAGGTCAGGACAGACTTTTTATTTTAAAGGTTATTTAATGAATACTTTCAACTTACATTATTTACGACATGATCGGATATAATAATATTCAACAATACAGTTACAATATTTGACCCACATCCCAACATCCCATGTGAAAGAGCGCAAACCTTTAACCCTTTTAACGCCCTTTTTAATGCCCTTTTTGAAGTAGAGAACCCAAATATACATACATTCGGCAATAGATTTTCATTTAGGTATTAGGATTCAAAGAAATATTATTAGCATAATAATATAGTCGCATGGAGATCACGGGCAAAACAAGACCATAATATGCTCATACAATGTTAATCTGCAGTATAAATCAGATGAACATACTAAGACTTAAGACAAAAAAATAAGCACCGCCCGCTGCAGATCCAATGAGTTATCGGCACCAGCTGCTGTGCCGCAAAGTGTACCTATCCGTAAGCAAGATATAATGATCGCTGCGTTTTTCGTTTGCACGGGATATCCGTTTATCATTATGCGAAGAGATTTTTGTATAAAAAAAATAATTTAATAAACTCTTTTCAATGTGTATTATTTAGAATAACTCCTACACTAGAGAATACTTACTTTGTCGTGACAGGGAACTTACAAACAAACAAATAACGGTCACAAAATACACCCAGTCTAAACAGTGAATTGTGAAATAAATAAAATCTAGGAAGTATCGAACGGGAATCGAACATCGGAATAGTTGTACAGCTGTATGCATTCTACCAGACTCATAATACGAGTTCAAGATATCTGTTTTTACCTTGATTAGTTGGTTCGATGGAGTCCGAGACATTATGTCTGTCAAAATCGAATTCAGCCTCTATATCAGCGGCGAAGGCTTAAAATGTTTCTAAGGGAAGTCGATAATAGATGGGCACGGTTCTTCATGCGTATATTAAGTAGGTAACTGGATTTCAAAGGGAAGCCGAAAAGAATAGTGTTCTAAGGACATCCCATAACACAAGCCACTGCTCCACATGATACGATTTTGTAAGGTCGCGGATTCATGGTTCGCCTGTGACGAATTTCTCGTTCATACATTTAACTTATCATAGATACTGCTACTGTAGATTTAGATTGATCCCCGTTTTAATAGTTACGCGATACTAACAACCGTTTTCATTAATGTTTAATCTATCTATCGATCGATTTGGATGTTAGATATATATAATTGTCATTCGACAATATGTCAAAATTCTATTTCCAGTAGCCAAACCCATCGATTATTGAAAACGACCGTAAGAGAATTCAAGTCAATGGCCGCTATTACCGGCATCCACGCGGGCGGATCAGCCGTCAAAAGCAAGTTACAAATAAAAATAAACAACAATATTAATAGAAGTGGAAATGTAAAGTACATAGAAGTAATATTAAGATTTACAGAATAAATAAAAAATACTGAGCGATATTTTGTGAAAAGGAATTTAAAATATGTTGATAGTTATCCTCTACACACCTACTTTTTAGGGTTCTGTAGCCAAAATAGCAAAAACAGAACCCATAAAGTTTAGTCATGTCCGTCCGTCTGTCTGTCTGTCTGTCTGTCCGTCATTCCCGTGTGGCACATCATTCGACAGGTCTTTTAAAAACATTTTAAGGTTTCTTTTAAATTTTAAAATAATTTCGGTCATGATCATTTACCGCCATTGAGTTATTGCCGAAAAACTACATTTCTCAACAAAAGGGCGTAAGTGCCATGAACATACGCTCTTCGGTTGTTGCAATTATACAAGACTGCGGAACCCTACACGGAGCATGATCCGATATGCTCTTGCCCGGTTTTTTAATAAAATCACATCGTCAATAAAAATTATCGGTACATTCGTCCCAACCAGCTGGCGATCGAATACAAATAGTATTTACAGGTTAACATTTATATTCCTGGAAATATAGTCCCATTATTTTATGAAATGAATGTTTTTATTCAATATGTGATTTTATAACGTTTTATTTAACCCAGCTGTAACATATTATAGTCGGACTAAAAGGATTAAAATGGGTTTTATTATCCCCCATTAATAATAATAATATTTCAAAACCGTATTTAGTTTTCTGCAAAGTAACATCGGTGAAGTATTGGTTAATACATTTCTGTGTTATTAAGTTTCAACCAAATGTTTGTTCATAATTTATAATGTAGTTTATGGTAGGTAGCTTTTACACTCCTGATTTATTAATAATATCTAACTATATTTTATTTTACATGTTACTTGCTTATCAGATACTTGGAAAGATGTGCATCTTTCAAAGTTTCTGCTTTCAAAAAATGGTTGTCTATAAGGTCGGTTTACGGACGATAGGATCTGCCGTGTGGTGCCGGCTTAAGAATAGTACCACCCCATCTCTTCCCGTGGGTGTCGTCAAGGCGACTAAGGGATTTCACTCCGGAGGACGGGCAGCAGCGTCCTCTGCGTACTTAAAGCCTTACAGCGATCACCAACCCGCTCGCCAAGCGTGGCGATTATGGCAATTACCCCCAGGATCTACATACCAGTAGGTTCTACTGGGGAGACCCGTGCCCAGCAGTGGGCCATCATATGGGTTGATATGTACGGACGATAGTTTTACGTGATAACGTCATAAGAAACTATTGATGATTTTGTAATAAACAAAAAAGCCTGTGACGGCTTTAGTTCCAATTGTATTGCAAATCGTTACAATCGCCATTCGCTGATAGACTGATAGTTTCAATTGTATCGCATGTCGTTGCAATCGCCATTTACTGATAGGCTGATTGTATCAGCCTATCAGCAAATCCAGCCTATCAGATATTACGACACAAATGCAAATGCCACACTAGCTGACCCGCGCAACGTCGTCTGCGTAAATTTTTCCCGTTTTTGCAACATTTTTCATTGCTGCGATGCTCCTATTGGTCGTAGTATGATGTTATATAGCCTTCCTCGATAAATGGGCTATCTTTTTATTTCGGACCAGTAGCTCCTGAGATTATTGCGTTCAACCAACAAACAAACTCTTCTCCCTCTTCAGCTTTATAATATTAGTATAGATTATCACTTTGTATAGGCCAGAGATTTTTTTTTTTTAAAGACGACTCCCGCATCCTGCGCCCCGACACAGGGCTTGTACCCTAGCCCTGTGTCGCGGGGGACTTTACAAACATACAAGTCACGGACACAAAGTACACCCAGACTCGGAACAACAATTTGTGGATCGCACAAAGTGGTGTCCCGTGTGGGAATCGAATCCACGACCTCCTGCGTAGCAGTCGGACACACTCCCACCGCGCCACAGAGGCAGTCTTATATGAGAGGCGCGCAAAAAAAAAAACCATTATTTGGAAAATCTCATAAAGATATTTTCTCTAAACAGTTGAGGAAAACATTTCAGTCCAGCGCTCACATTAATTGTGGAACGATTTAAAAATCAACGTGTGTGTGAACGACGGTGAACGCAAAGGAATGAATGGATCGAACGAAATGATCTGAATGTCAGATAAAATGCTATCAGTGTAATATGGGATGTGAATGAATGAAAAATGTATTTGAGTAATAAAACAAAATGTAATGAATGTGGGTGTTAAAATTTTGTAACAATAAGTACTGCTTACATCGTGTTATGTAATTTATTATTAAATATACAGGGGGCCGATGTAGGCAGTTGAATCTCTTCAGGGGTTGATCAGACCGTGATACTGAACAGAATAGGTCTTTTATAATCGATTAGGGGTTGGGAAGACGATTTTTATATTTAAGGATTCGTTTGTAAAATATTAAGCTTTAAAGTGAAAATTTTTGTTACAATCAAGTGTCCTCCCCCTGCCAGCTAGATTATTGATGTTGGGTTGGTAAAACAAATGATGGTAGTAGTAGGTATGTATAGTGAAATTAAAAGTAAAACTATCACAGCTAAGAAGGCTCTACACGGTTACGAGTAACAGCAGATCAAAAGAGAAGTAACAAAATTTCCGTTAAAATTCCATTGAAAATTATTATTAAATAAGTATAATGTTGTAAGTATGAAACAAAAACAACAGAAAACCCACTTCTTAAACCACATTATTCCGATGTGGAGGGGGGGGGACTACGGAACCCTACATTGTGCGTGACCCGATATGCACTTGCCCGATTCTTACCCTTTGGGTACGGAACCGTAAAAAGTATGTATATTTAGATTTTCCGTTTTTCAAGTATCAAACACACAGAAAAACGGTTAACGGATTTGGATACAAGACTCACGCGGGAGAAATCGCTAGCTAAAGCTATTAAATCACAAAAATAGTTTTTATTTACCAAAATATACTTAAGAGACCAGCATGTCTGTGTTTTAAACGACTGCGTGCATATCATAATATGCTGAAGTTTATAATTGTGCATTTAAACATAGTTCGCAGACAAGCACTAAAATTGTCACTAATTTCATTTGTCCTCACGTTATTCCCAGCTCTAGAGGATTCAACTTCATCTTAGCTCAAAGAAGAGCTTCCTATCTCATTTATGTTGCATCTGTCTGTGTTAAAGCTGTGTAGTGCTGTGTGTCGTAATCCTTCGTTAGAGTAGGTCAACAAACTGACGTACTTACCTAGTTATGTAAGCGGTTAGGATTTTGAAAGATTTCAAATTGAATGTTTATTTTTGGAATGTAGTTCCTTAACGCATGTTTTTGTTTGCGGGCTGAGGGGCTGGACGGAAAAAAGTGTTACATTTTGACATCAAACAATAAATAATACTTTTTATCCGATAACCGACATCTACGCGGGCGGAGTCGCAGGCGAAAGCTTGTACTTTTATATACACGAAATTAACCTACTTTTTTATTAAGTCGGTGCCACTACTTGTAAGATTTGTACTAAAATTCTGACAATCATGTTTAATCTCTTTGTGTTTTCCGACATTATGGATTGACAGACGGACGGACTTGGAGAACTATAAGGGTTCAGTTTTCGCCATTTTGGCTACGAACCCTAAAAAGGACAGCCACTTTTTCAGTCTGTTAAAAAGATATAGCAAAAGGAATGACGTCCCAACCGAGTGTCCATAAGATTCCTCTCTCTTTTTTTATTGCACACTAATAAGTATGTTTAAGCAATAAGTATTTTTTAAAAAAGCTTGCTAGTGCTATGTTAGCAACTTATATCACGATAAACCAGCCGTCATATATAACTATCTCAAAAAGTAATTTAATGATATTTACCACGGAAATTCTGAAACTAAAGTTGTTTCGAACGTCAAATAGGCATAAATATCTAATCTGAAAATGCACTTCAATATTAAAACCTTACATATTTCATAACACGCTTGAAATAATAGGTAGGTTACCACCATAAACCTGTAAAACAGTACCTGCCGCTGAAGGCTTTCATATTCTTCTCATGCATCTCCTCGTCTCCTAAGATATTATATGGAACATTAACAAGTGCGGTTTACTTTATGTTAGTTACAATATACTCGTACTCTCATACATTTGC
Organism: Herminia tarsipennalis; assembly: GCA_945859575.2. Lineage (NCBI taxonomy): Eukaryota > Metazoa > Arthropoda > Insecta > Lepidoptera > Erebidae > Herminia > Herminia tarsipennalis. The sequence continues at coordinate 19,882,880 of OX243834.2, read as the reverse complement.
AGACGTAAGACCGCTTCCTCGCCCAAGGTGTAACCTGCGGTTTTAGGATCAGAACAGTGGTTATACATTTATAATGTAATGGGTTCTATTCCATCACTTCTAACTTACATTCATACACCCCTAAAACAAAATGTTAAACTTGACATATTCATCTATACTTATATTATAAAGCTTAAGTGTGTATTTATTTGAACGCGATAATCTCAGATTCTACTGGTCTGAATTGAAATATTTTTTTATCTTGGATAGCCCATTTATCGAGGAAGACTATAGGCTATAATAACATTACGCAACTACCAATAGGAGCGGAACAGCAATGAAAAATGTTGCAAAAGCGCGGGTCAGCTAGTTTAATAATATGATACCTGTGAGTCAATATTTTACTTTTTTTAATACGTACAAGTATTGTTTATCTAAACGTACATTTACTTGTCCTGACTACCAGATTCCTTAACGAAGGGCCTAAACTGTACCCAACGGCTACAAACCTGAAATATTGACAGTTGACACCTTATAAGTTATAAGTCTTAGGGCGGATTTTAGTTTATAGGAAATTTGTCCCTTAAGGGGGTAAAATAAGAGTTGCATGTTTGTTTTCAACTTCGTCAGTTTTGAAGTTAGATTTGAGAAAATTTGGCTAAGACGGCTTTGTGATTTTAAAATAAGTAGTACTATGCGGACTCTCGCGGCGCGCGGCAACACCTAAGATTTTGACCACATGGAGATTCTAAAACGTATAACAGTAAAACAATGCATATTTTGTGTTAATAATGTAAATAATAATATTACATAAGAAATTATAGTAAGTCTTAACATAAAGACATCAATATTAAAGACATCAATATTTATTATAATCGCCCACTTATCGTACAATAGACCATCCAATAGTTCAAAAAATATATTCAATTAGATATATTTCGAGACTTAATCGCGTGAATTACTTAACCTTTTAATTACCCGACGTTTCGATATTTCGTACCTTTAAATAATTCACGCGATTAAGTCCCGAAATATATCTAATACCTATGTATAAAAATCGCGAAAGAAAAACAATAAATATATTCTATTATTATCGATAGTGTAATCAAACATGTAAAATAAGATCATGGCCTTATTTTCTCAGTCGGTCAAACTTTTATGGTTCCTTATGTACGTAGGTAAGCGTTTCTCCATTATCATACGTAATTTTTGAAACAGTATTATTAGATGATGTCGCGAAAGTAATAATAGCCACACAAATCTATACTAATATTATAAAGCTGATGAGTTTGTTTGTATGTTTGAACGCTAACGCTGAAACGAATTGAAAAATTATTTTACTGTTGGATAGTCCTTTTATTGAGGTAAGCTATAGGCATATATAACATCACGCTATGACTAATAGGAGCGGAGCAGCAATGAAACACGCGGGATAATTGACGCAAACGAAGTTGCGCGGGTCAGCTAGTAATAAATAAATTGGCAACATAAAAACATCAAAGTATTGTACCACTTTAATAATGAAATTTGTAAAGAGTTGTAATTGATCACGGTTATGGAGATATGTCATATCTCCATATCCGTGATCATAGGTACAAAATATGGCATTTAAAAATAAAGAAGATTTGATAATAAAGAGTTTATTCTATAAATAAAGAGTTTGTTTAGCACCTACAAATATTTACAGATTAGCGTTTAAGTAACAGATATATCACGCTTTGATCATTTTTTTATTCAACTAAATAGCTCTGCCTCAATTATCACTTTCTAACGGCCAGTGTCAATAATCTATCTATTGATAGAACAGAATTTAGACCTACATTGTGTGGAGCTTATGTCAAATACATACCGCTAGTAGCCAAATCCATCGATATATAGATTATTGAGACCGGCTGTAAAGGAGTAGATACTTGTGCCGCTTCTAGACTAGAAGATAATAATAATTATACTGGACAGATAATACCGTACCGCAATGGAAACGCAAGGCTGTCTTGTCGTGTTATATCGCAGTAAAGAGTAAAATATTCAGAAGAGGTCATCTCGAATGGGTTACGATGTGGACTGAACTGTTTTGCAAGTAATTGCTTGATGTAAAATAGACGGCAATGCGACGTCATTAAAATATCATTTATTGAACTTGTACTAGTTATTTACTTAGTACTTTGGGGTTATCTTATGGTGTCCTAATAAAAATATCCGTTGCCCAAGTTCTTACTCTTGAAAGTGCACAAATTTTCAACTTTAATTTCGTATTTTCTATACATTTGTATTTTATCCTCAGCAGATAATCGCAAAATAATAATAAAAAAGAGAAAGGTGCCATATGGATTGGAACATAGTTGCTTTTAAAAGTTGTTGGATAGTGTAATTTTTTCATACATTTATCACACACAGCCAGTTTGACTTATGTAAAATAAACATTAATAATAAACCTTTTACAAACATACAAGCAACCTAAATAACACAACTTCCTAATTCTAGCTTCACATAATTATAAATAATAGACTTAACACTTTTTTCCGACTAGCCTCTCAACCCGCAAACAAAAACGAGCGATATGGAACTACGTTCCAATAGCAAATTGTCATTCGTAAACATATTGAAAGAACAGTCGCAAATATGCGAACGTTGACCGCCCACAATATTCATTTAATTTTAATGTGCTGTAAAAGCAGATTAAAATAAATATTTTTATTGTGTTGTGGAAAATATGATCTAGGGGTGAATTTAATGTGTGTAAATATTTGTTTGTACAGTAAAATATTTAAATGAACTGGTTTTTATTTACCACATTGCACATTTGCTTTGGACGCATTACTAGACTGTTAAAGTAACTTGTACAGTACGTGAAGCCGCATATAATGGAGCAACATTCTAACTTGAAGGAAGTTATTTAATTTTGGCGCCACTTGTTTCTATTTTTTAATGTTACTTAATGCGTCAATACTGCTAATAACATTATTGAACGTAGGAAACAGAAAGTTATATTTTTTTTTTAAAGATAACTAGTAATAGGATTGTGGTCCCACATTACTAGCAATCCTGTTACCCCTCCAGCTAAGCTTTATGGCTTGTATTAGGAGTTTGTTCAAGTCGGTAGTATAATGTCCAGGATTCGAACCCACGACCTCACAATTACGGGACCGACGACTTAGCTATTAGGCTACCGCCGCTTTAGCTTGTTGTTGGACAACATTCCATAACAAGGCAATATTTTTAATAGTAACTTTTAGTTATTCGTTGTTACCAACAACACACTTGTAAGCGTTATAGGTACCACTAGGTAACTTCAATAAAAACTACTTTTTCTATCATGTAGATACTTGTAACTACAGACTGGTTGCAGTTAATATCGTTGTATTTCAGCTAGTGCTGCAAATATGATAAATCTGAAAGTTTGCATGAATATATGTTCCCTTATCTTCAAAAGAAAACTAGGCAAGTACTGAACGGATTTTAATGAAAATTTACAATAATGTAGTTGATCGGAATAGGACGTAAAACATAACGCGAGTGAAGTCACGGGGAAGAACTACTAGCTAGTCTCACTATAAACTTAGAAGTTATATTTATTTATAATCACATATTCTATACCTACATGATAAATAAACAATGGTCTCCTAACTGATGTCGGTTACCGCGGCCGATTTCATTAGAGACTAAGCAACTACGCAGGCGATATTATAGTGCACAAGTTTAAGCACAGACAGAAATGCACTATTCTCTCACTCTCATAGCCCGGGTCGGAAATCCGACACGACTGGAGAGAGATTAGGCGCAGGATCGACGGGTTAACGTCCTCTCCGAGTCACGGAGAGAAACAACATATTTATACCTAAATAGAAGCAAAAGTAAATTCATTACAGTATCATTTTAACAATGTCGTATAAAAAGTTACGTAATGTAATTACGGTTGTATGACTAAGTATGAAGAAAAGCGTTCTTTATTCATTATTCAGTCAACACCACGTATTATACATTGTGATTAATATTATGTAGTGACGAATTATAACGAAACTAATGTTTGTTTTTTTATAAATAAGTAAGTTGCCAGTGCTAAAATAATATACACAAAAATGCTGTTAAATACAGATACCGAGACGGTTATTTTAAATTATTTTAGTAAAATCTGAATCTGAGATTTTATGCTACTATCATTTAGCACTTTTCTTGTCCCAACACTGATGAAGGTTAAAGGTAGGTAAGTAATTTGGATGTATATTAACAAATATTTTTGAGGTTACACGACAAAAGGGCATTGTGTTTCTTCTCGCGCTCTCGCTTCTCTGACTAATGTCCACAGCCTCTTTGATACACAAAATATCACATTAAAATAATTTGAGGTTATATTTCCACTAGTGAGCAAGAGTAATCTGAATAACGAGTACGTAGGCTCCTGTATTTTATATCTCAATTCGCCAATAACAAAATGCGAATACCACATAATACCTACACTTACTTGGTAACCAAACAATGGCTTCGCGAATTAGCTGACTAAACCTCGCAGTAAACACCGCTCGAAAGCTATTCGGTCGATAAGTTTATCGCATATCAAACGGCCTCACTAAATCACAATTACACGAAATCCGAAAATTTTCGGCCAAACTGAACATTATTCGGCGCGCAGCTAATGCGCCGGTCACAGAACTAGAGAATTAATGGATATGACTGTCTAATGATTGTTCTATAGAACTGTAGTTAGATATTTTTAAACTTTCCTGGTCACAAGGAAAGATAACAACTTGCAACACATAATTAAGTGTTTTTTAAGTTCTTACCTACTTAAATGTAAAAGAAAAAAACAAGGCAGAAAGAAGTCGAGCAGCTATACCACGCATATTATCTACAAAGTACTAGAGTTGGATACGCCGCGCGCTTTCATATTATCGAATCCCCGATTTGTCCACTGATTCAAACCACCCGTGACGTCACGACCGTTATATTTTTTTTGTCAAATTACAAAGTTCATATTATTCTAATCAATCCGCTTAAAAAAAAAGATAGCCAAGTGATTGGAAGTCAATTATATTTTATGATTTTTCCCTCCCCTGCTGTCTGTCAATATGTAACTACTGAACGAATTTCCATGTGGTTTTCATTATCGTACAGATAATTTCTTTAGCATATTAAGTGTATAGGTAATAGAGAAAACTGGGACAGGCAGTTAGTGTAAGTATAAGTAAAACTTCACTGCATCGATATTATATTATTTTAAATAAGCCGGTTATTAATAAATAAGCCGTTTAACCGCAAAAGCCCATAATAAATACGCATTCAACTTCGGAGTTTCATTTTTATACTCTCTCGGCCAGTTAGTGCCCAAGTTATGTGAATCTTTATTAAAGCTTTTTCTTATATTGTGAGCTCTATATATCTGTGTCTTGTTTTTCATACTTGCCCGTGCATTAACTAATGCAATCGCATTTCTCAAAACGTAATTCGGCTCAATCAGCGAGAAACACGCAATTCTTCGGAACACGTTGCAGTTCGTTCATTTGGTTTACTCATTCCTTCGTTAGTTCATTATCAAATTGGTACAGTTTGTTTAGAATGATTAGTGGGCTGGGTTGTGAAGTTGTTGGTATTTGTAGCACGTCGGCGTTGCGATACCAGGGTAGTGTATTCGGGCCAGTTATTTTTCGTAATGAATTCATAAATTGTGTTTTGTTAACAAGTTCCGGTGAAAATTGCTGAATTGGTGAAATTGCTAAATTACAATGCCTCTTTCATTTAGTTTGACCATTTTTTAAGTGGCCTGTTGGTCTAGTGGTTAGTCAACCTGATTGCTAAGCCAGAGGTCGTGGGTTCAATCCCTACCCAGGTTAAAACTTTGTGTGATGAGTACGATAGTTTATTCTGTGTCTGGGTGCAATTTATCTATAATATGTACGTATTTAGAATTATATATGTATGTTTATCAGTTGTCTGGTTTATAGTACAAGCTCTGCTCTGTTTAGTGATGTTACTTTAGTTGTGTTATTTGTCCCAAGATATTATAGTTTATGTATTAGTTAGTTAGGTATCTGCTACAGTATCCCAAAATTAAAAGCTATGCTCTTTGGAAATGGGACTTATATAGAATCTTTAAATTTATCAAATATCCAAATAACCATCAGCAAATTTCATAAATTACAAAAAAAACACTATAATTAATTGGTTCAAAATTACATTTTAATTGCATCATGTCGTTGCCGTAGTGTCGCATTCATTTCAGTGATTGTCATGACTGTTATAACTTTTATTGAAATAAATTATGGTTTTCATTCCGTGCTTTATTTTATTTTAATTGTATTGCGTCGTACAGGTACGGATGAATTTAAAAGGTTGACTCGGCTATTATATATGAAGCTTAATTATTGGGGAGTCCGTTTCTACACAGTGAAATAGTGATTTGGGGAGTTGGACTGTACTAAACCTACATCCTCGGTGGCCCAATAAGCTCTTGTCGTAAGCTATCGCGGTATTTGTAGTGCAGCGTTCTGCATAAGTCGATGTAGCCTCTACTCGTCAGGGCATAGGCGTAGTTGGATAGCACATTGGTGACGGCGGTAATTCCTCATTAATTGTAGTACGTACCAACGGGATTTAATCCATTACAAAACAAAAACTCGACAGCTTATTGCTCTGTCACTCTCACAAAGGAGATGAATCTAATGATACCTCACATGATAAAATCAGTCAAGACATATACGTACATACACACGTTTGAACAACATTACCCCCTTTCTAGAGCAGTACGTGTGTGGGTTTGGAACCCAAAGGATGACAACGGAACCCTATTATCTACTAAAGCATCGCTGTCTCAAGACTCTTGTTATCTGTCTCATCAATGTAATGCTGTTTCATTAATCTATACTAGCTGTCCCGCGCAATTTCGTATGCATAAATTTCCCCGTTTTTGCAACATTTCTCATCGCATCCGCTCCTATAAGTCGCAGCGTGATATTATAGATACGCCTATAGCCTTCATTAAAAAATGGGCTATCCAACAAAAAAAGATTTTTTCAAATCGGACCAGTAGTTCCTGAGATTAGCGCGTTTAAACAAACAAACTCTTCCGCTTTATAATATTAGTATAGAAGTATAGATTTTCAAAATAACGTTTACGGATATGTTACATACTATTGTATACTTACTATTGAGCCGATTTCGATGAAATGCTTACAGATAAGCGCTTTCAAATAAAGAAAAAAATATTATAATATTAGTAGATATAGATTAAAATTATCTACTAAATGTAAGCATAAAATTTTCATCATTCATAGTAAGCCCCGATTCTTTTAAATCCAGCACAGCCACACTTAAATACTGACACTTCCATAAATTATGCAAATGCTACAAAAAGTCTTTACAATGCCCAAACACAGGATACAATGTGCCGGTACTCATCTCTTAACCCGAAAAGATAAAAATGCAATTTCAGCACGGTGTTCGTAGTTGGAAAACGTGAAGCCGAAACATTCGAATGAACCTATTAAGGACTGCAACAGCAATATAAATCATCATAATATAAAGCTGTATTTACACATTTATGCTAGTAGCGAACTGAGAGGTGTGTGCGGAAAACTGCTTGAATATACTTGAATCAACTGTAGGTGGCGATTATTATTTAAATTAATATACACTTATTTCAAATCATTTTTAAAACGGCTTACCAAACCAAAAACGGATTACAAAATATTGTTCTGAATTAAAAAAAAGCAGAGAAAAATGGAAAAACAAACAATAGTTTATTTGGTTTCTTGTATTTTGTACTTGTTATGGCTCGTGGCTTTTCCCGCCTATACATAAGGGTAAATTTTCCAAAAACGCTGAAACACATGTGTCTACCCGAAGAGCGTATGTTCATGGCACTTACGCCCTTTTAATAAGAAACGCAATTTTTCGGTAATAACTCAATTACGGTATTTACGATCATGACAGAAATAGTTTTTAATTTAAAGTATTTATTAAGCGCTACCTTTGCGATTTCTTTTCATATTTTTTGGTCACACGATTCAAAAGTTATGGGGGGATCATTTCCAAAAATATTCACTTAATAAACCTTAAGATGAGGTTTTAAGAACTAAAAGACCTAGAATGAATAAGAAGTTGAATGATGTGCCACACGTTGTAAAAAAACAGCTTCTGTTACATGTAAAAAAATATAAATAAAAATAATATTTTTTATTATTTAGCTATCAAACTAAGTAGCAGCTACTACAAGACACCTTTTCACCAAATATAATCAATATTCGTTGTGTAATCTTTGAGTAAAATGCTTGTGAATTACGGACGGATAGATAGACAGACAGACGAACAGGACGAAACTATACGGGTTTCGTTTTCACCATTTGGCTACGGAACCCTAAAAGTAACGATAATATCATGCAATTTTTTCCAAAAATCTTTTATAAGTTGGTACCTACCGACTACAAAAAGGGCACTACTAAAATTGCAACTACTAAAATTTCAGTTAGGCTATGCGTTGATAAATCATTCAATCTGTTTCTCAGTCAGTTGACACAAGTGATTATAATATATATAGATTGATATGCAGAAACTACTTACACAGCGATTGCCTTGATAGATGAGATACACCTGGTAGTGTAAATGCGCCGTAACCGGCGTAATACTGAACACCATTAAGTGATTGATGATTGAGTGAGTTTTTAATTTACGCTTCTCTCTTTTTCAGGTAAGTGCTTTCAGCTGTACATTTGGAGTTTCGTAAGTGCTGTTTAATTAATCATGGTGATGTGTTGTTGCTATGTTATTGGGAGAAATGGGTTTGTGTTTGTTGATGTGGATGTAGCAGGAAGTTACATTTTATTCATCTCACAGTACAACAATGCAACCTAGTTTTTAAAAACCGGGCAAGAGCATGTCGGACCGTGCTCAGTGTAGGGTTCCGCAGCCTTAAATAATTGCATCAGCCGAAGAGCGTATGTTTATGGCACTTACGCCCGTTTGTTGAGAAAAGCAGTTTTTCGGCAATAACTCAATGACTGTATATCTAATCAGGACCAAATTAATAGTTTAAAGTATTTGTTAAGGTAGCGCCTTTAGAGATTATTTCCAAAAATATTTACTCAATCAAATCAAGTTCATTAGAAACCTTAAAATGTTTTTAAAAGACCTGTCGAATGATGTGCCATACTTAGATGTTAGATGAAAAAAAAAAAAAAGCTTCTGTTACATGTATGGAGTGCCCCCCATAAAAATATTTATTTTTATTATTTAGCAGTCAAACTAAGTAGCGGCCACTATAAGATACCTTTTCATCAATATTCATTAAGAAGTCTCTGAGTAAAATGCCTGTGACATACGGACGGACAGACAGACAGATAGACATGACGAAACTATAAGGGTTCCGTTTTTTGCCATTTTGGCTACGGAACCCTAAAAACAAAATAACCAGTAGGTATGTCGTTGTAAAGTTAATCTAGGTAGGTATTTATATTTAAATCTTTTATTTAAAGAAAACACAGCATTTAGCGATTTTGATTTAGGTATGTACCTATTTAAAATAAAAGCATTAATGAGCATATCATTGTTACTTAAAATGTTTAATTGGTATATGTTAATCCAAATTATCTAAATTTAATAAACGACAGTTTCGGTTTTGCAAACTGCAAATGCATTTGCAAAGCATTTATTTCACAACAGTATCAGTTACTGTCATTATCGGTTTACATAAATTATATTTCAAATGGTAATTTAAACACGAGGGTACCGCTGCTAATATTAGTTTGAAAATAAACAGACTCATCTGCTCATTTAAATGTAATTTAGAATTTCGAGTTGTAAACTATTAGGTAGTCTGCGATAAGTTCACATGGCAATAGCCGCGTCCACACCGGACGATACAGCGAGCTCCGATCGCGCACGAGCATGATCCAAAGGTCGATGTAAACGTGTCGCGCGCGATCCAAGCGCATTTCGACCCATTGTCGTTTTTATTGTGCAGGCGCAAAGAAGGCGCCTCACTTACTTGGCGCGCGTGGTATGGTGGGTTGTGTGTGGAGCGCACGATCAGGCTGTACGAAGTTTGACTGAACTGACGATTGCTGATCACCTTTGGACCGCTTTGAGCGTATTTCAGGATCGCAAGTTTCAACAAAATGTATCGGCCTAGTATATCACAATCCATCAATCACGATCCTGTATCACGAATCATTGGATCACTTTTCGAAATGAATCGTCTGGTGTGGACCCAGCTATTCGGTATAATATGAACGCGGTGCTACCATTTATTAATCTGAAACTTGTTTACATTTTGCCCTGGAGTTGATGTATTACGAATGAATTTAAAACATTGATTTGACTGTCGTGGACTATAGTTAATGCTTAACCTAAAAATCGTCTTTGAATGATATGTGAGAGGGGTCTTATCTACTTACTAAACATAATATTTTTACGTACCTATATCATGAATATGTTAGAGTCAAATGGTTGATGTTGGGTATGTGAAAAAATTCACGGTATATATAGTGAAATTAATAGTAAAACTATCATAGCTAAGTAGGCTTTACAAGTTTACGAGTAACAGCGGATCGAATGACCAGTAACAATATTAAGCATAAAAATATTAAGTACTATGTAATCATTAGTTAAAACGCTGTAAGTAAGAAACAAAAACAACAGAAAACGCACTTCTTCAGCAACATTATTCGGATGGAGGGGACTACGGAACCCTACATTGTGCGTGGCCCGACATGCACTTGCCCGGTTTTTTATAAAAAGAAGTAAATATTTTCATTAACTGAAATTGTTTTAAACTAGGATATGAATATATTTTTTTAAACTAGGTTATTGATATGGAGTTTATAGTTTTCGGCTCCGAAACGACTACAAATTCAGGATGTATATGGAACTAGGAGTCATTGTTTGATTTGTGTAGTAAATTTAGATACATTTTGGTGAATATTAATGTGGCAAGGGGGCTTGTTAATGTGTTGTAGCAATACTTCATTCTACGCTTTCAGAGCACATTAATAGCTATGATTTGTAAGTAGGTGAAAATATTAGTAGGTTACTAAAACATACAGGATTTCCATTACTATAGGATAACGAACTACGGTGTTAAAAGCTGTTGAGTACCTGCCCATGTTACTACAGCCATAATTCAAATATTAACCATGTTAATCCATGTACATATGTGAGTGAGTTGCGTGTTGGATCCTTGAATGCAACACATATTGTCGTTTGAGTTCGGGTTCGAAACTTTGGCCTTTGATACGAACTAAGAAACCTACCACACGAAGTGGCCATGTACCTTTGTATCTACCTACAACAGATATTATCACACTAGCAATTTCGTCTGCGTAAACTTTCCCCGTTTTCGCAACATTTCTCATTGCTGCTCGGCTCCTATTGGTCGTAGCATAATGTTAAACAGCCTATAGCCTTCCTCGATAAATGGGCTCTCCAACAGCGAAATAATATTTTAATTCGGATCAGTAGTTCCTGAGATTACCGCGTTCAAACAAACAAACATACTTTTCAGCTTTATAATATTAGTATAGATCACATATCTACCGAGGTAAGTAGGTAACATATATTTAACGCTGTTCAATGAATGGATCTGTTTTTTGCCACAAGCTCTATTGTTACGCTATTTGCAATTATTGTATCTAAAACTTTATTTCCTAAGACATTATTTTGTTTATTTATTTAAGTGAATGTTTGAGGTACCAAAATGTTAAGTTCTAAATTCTTGCGTTTTTTTTGTCTACCTGTTTGATTTACCGATTTTATCGAACTTCGATTTACATAGTCTATTTTGTTCTACAAAATAAATAATATTTTATTTACATTGTAATGATTGCTCGTAACAAAAACCTACACATTGAGAATATTGCAGATATTTCAGTGCGAACGTTCAATATTAATGTCAGTTAGCAAAGTTTACGCGTCATTAGGTCCAAGTGCTAAAGTTGTTGTATGAAATTCATCGATTCTGCACTCGCTGCGAATTTGTGTGCAATACACTAGACACTAGAGATAGCTATCGATAATATAAAGAGGAAACTTTGAAGGCTTGCAGCTAAATTGCGAATATATCGACGTTCTTAGTTACTTAACCAACAGTTCAATGGATTGTTTTAATGTTTGTGTGCAATGCTTAAATTATATTATTGTTATTCAATATTACATGATGATTTTCGTCTCCTGTCATTAACCAAGTGCGCAAAAAGAAGGGGTTCTGTTTTTCGAGTGTATGAATGTTTCTTTGGCACGCTCTAAAGCCTATGGCTTGATAGAGTGACACTGGGTAAGTACACCAAAATAAATTTAAATTGCAGATTTTTGGTGCTAATAAATTTCAGTTAATAATTTTAAACTAAGCACTTTTTTTGTTGTAATACCTAATTTAGCTTGTTTGATTCACTTATTCTAAACCGATGAAGTTTTCCGATATCTATGTTACTATTAAAGACAAACTAACTAACAAATAGACTTTCAAAGCCATATTTTGCACTAATAAAGAGCCCCTATGCTACTAATAACGAAATGTAGCTAGTGGCAGTACTTACAACAGGAAGGCGAGTGGCCATCCATCCGGCTGTAGGAAACTGGCAGCCATATTGTTTCTACTAAGCATCGGTCGTTCTTTCAACTTGTTGTGTTGCTCATATGAAGAACTTACTTGAGAAAATATGAATGTCAGGCAGATTAACTGTCTGTTCAAACGCCTGACATAAAAGGAGTGTATTGTATAGTAATGTAATGTATATGTTCCTGAAAAACTTCATGTAATTTATTTACTAACTGTCTCCATATCACATGTTTAGTCGTAGAGTACATAAGCCTTGTATGTAACTTTGCTTGTTTTAAAATTATACTGTAGGTAGGTACTGTATTGTTTTGTAAAAAACGGTGCTGGTTGCATAATTACCTAATTGTTTAATAAGAAATATTGTTAGTCTTAAGTTAGATTGCGCAAGTGTTTATTGTCCTGAAGAAATAAAAATAAAATAAAATAAAAATATTATATTTTTATTTTATTTTATTGACTGCCTATGTGGCGCAGTGGGAGTGCATCCGACTGCTACGCAAGAGGTTGTGGGTTCGATTCCCACACGGGACACCACTTTGTGTGATCCACAAATTGTTGTTTCGAGTCTGGGTGTACTTTGTATCCGTGACTTTTATGTTTGTAAAGTCCCCCGCGACACAGGGCTTGTTCCCTACTGCGGGAGTCGTATAAAAAAAGATCTTTGTAGGTATACGATCGTAATTGTCAAAAAATATCGAGTTATAGGTTATACACTCCACATTATCTCACTCGAGTTCTTTAATTTATTGATTTCATCTATATTAATTGAAGAAGAATACATTCACATATTAAAACCTCAATTGAAATTTTGTCATAAAATAATTAGCGCTATTTTTTGAACAGAACTCTAAACTAATAATGAACCAAAAACCAGACAAGAGCATATCGGAATGCTGAAAAAATGCGATTTGAATTGTTGCACCAGCAGAAGAGCGTATGTTTATGGCACTTACGCCCTTTTGTTCAGTAATGCAGTTTTCGGCAATAATTCAATTATCTATCCGATCATGTTCAAAATAATTAGTTTAAAGGAATTGTTAAGAGGTACCTTTTTGATTTTTTTTCATATTTTTTGGTCATACGAGTGGGTGGACACAATTTATGCAACTTTCAGAGCAATTATTTCCAAAAATATTCTCTTAATCAAAAAAAAAAAATTGGAAACCATTTAAAAAAATCTGTCGAATGATGTGTTACATGTATAGAGTGCCCCCCCTCCCTAAAAATATTTATTTCATTATTTAGCTATCAAACTACGATATACGAGTTAAGCGGTCGGCCTATAGCAGCTACTACAACACATCTTTTTACCAAATTTAATCAATATTCACTGTGTAATCTTTGAGTTAAATGCCTGTTACATACGGACAGACAGATAAGTAAACGAACAGACAGGCAGACGGACATGACGAAATTATAAGGGTTTCGTTTTTGTTATTTCGGCTACGGAACCCTAAAAATAGGTAGGTACGTCCATTTAAAAGCAGCGTTAAGAAAGTAAGGCAGCTGTAATATTTAATAGCCCAATGTTACCCGTTTAGTGGCCGGGTAGTTTCTTTTAACGGTTATTCGCCACGGTAATAGTAAGCAACTGTATAGGAAACTTCATAAGAACTAATATGGTTGCTCGTTATGGTAATGTTAAAACAATAGCTGTTGTTACTTTTTAGGTTAAAAGGGTTCAGGACTATGTTTTTATAGAGTTAGTTTGTTGGACTAAGCAGTTGTAAAGTATTTAGTGGTTTTTCATGTTAGTTTTACTGCCAGATGTGGCGGTGTATAATATAAACTCCTTTATCATATTAATAATAGTCGTCTCCTTTGGTCACGGCCGGCAATCTAGTCAAAGAATAGCTAACCATTCCAGAGATTATTGTAGTGTACAAATGTTAATGCAAACACAAATGCACTCTCTATCATGGCGCGAAATGCATGGCGATGTATGATAGCTTTCACACGTTCTGGCATTCGTCCGTTCCGATAGATATAAAACCGCCGCCAGGTAGCCCGGCGCCGGATTCAAACTGGAACGTCTGAAAAGGACCTAACTCTTGTCTTGTGTCGTTCGATGGAATAGGAATCCGAAGCGAAATAGATTAGGCGCAGGATCAACGGCTTAACACGCTCTGGCACGGAAGGGGTGACATTTTTCGTAAACTTTACCTATCTATGGAGTGATAACTTTGCTTAGCCATCTTTCGATCTGCTTTGTCGCTAGTTGCCATTGAGTGACAGACTTCTCAGTTCTTGTAATATACTTAACCCAAACTAATAATATAATTGTAAAAGTAACCTGAACTCTGTTAGATATGTTTTTACGCTTAAACCGCTAAATAGATTTTGATGAAATTTAGTATGAAGTCCCCGGAAAAGACATACGACAGTGTTTATGGCGATAACCGACATACATGCAGATGGAGCCGCGGGCGAAAACTAGTCAGTCTGACTCAAATTTATCATTTGTCCATATATGAAGCACCTAGTTACATCTTCAGGTAACAGGGCTAATCCTGGCTAATCAAAGATACAGGCTGACACCCTACCCTCGCTAGATAATCACCCTGCTAACTGTTAGGGTATTAATCAACAAGATCAAGGAATTAATTGGATTATTAAGATCGGATTAGTTGTGAGATCTTTGTAGGTTTAAGCAGGTAATTGCTCACGCTATGTACCTGTATACTGTGTACTGTTTACTTAGTAACATTGGAGTATGCTATAATGCCACAAGATTTAAGATTTAAGTGATATACTTAATAATATGTACCGACGTACAAGACATAAATATTGGTAAATTTATTACATAAACAACCTTTTGTCTGCTTTTCATGAGGTGGCAATCCATGTGGTCGTGTAGTGGGCAATCACGCTCGAAAAAAAAAAATGATTGTGGCCACAAAATATCCTTAAGTTCATAAACGATTACTCTGTATCTCTGTACTTTGTATCAAGATTAAATATGTACCAGATTTTAGGTTGAAGATCTGCAAACAAAAAAGCTGTATAACCCGCATCTAATTCCTCGCAGAAGTTTGGAAGATGCGCGTACTACTATAATACAGACAGACAGAAAATCTTAAACTAATTTATAAGACTTTTTCGCAGTTATAAATACCCCTCACCAGCCAGCCGAACAAGCCGGTTTTCGTACCGTAGAACACAAACACACATTACGCCATATTATACAGAAGTTCCGTGAGTATAATCGGCACTTACGCGTGGCTAATATGGACTACGAGAAAGCCTTCGATTACATCGAGATCTGGGATGTGCTACAGCCTCTTCAGCGTTGCCACATAGATTATTGATATATCGAAGTGCTGAAGTGCTTGTAGAAAAACGCCACCGTGTCTGTCCGAGTACAAGATCAGAGCACAAATCCGTACAGTTGCTAAGAGATGTGAGATATGGTGATGTAATCTCTCCGAAAATGTTCACGGCCACATTCAAGCTCTTGGAATGGAAAGGACAATCGTAATCTTGCCAGAATCACAGGTTGAGCTTAGCAACATGCACAGTGACCTTAATACAGTATCTCATCAGAATCAGAATATGGAAAAGATGAAAATAATGAAGAACATCCATGTAGTGCGGATGCTGGCCAATGTGGGAAACTATACCCTCGAAGTTGTTAATGACTATGTGTATCTGGGACATACAGTCCAGTTTAGTAAATCCAACTTCGACTAAGAGGTCAATCGCTGGATCTAACTCGGTTGGGCAGCCTTCGGAAAATTACGTAGTGTTTTCTCGTCCCATATCTCCCAGCGTCTGAAAACAAAAGTCTTCAATGCGTGTGTGTTGCCGGATATGACATACGGCACCGAGACGTGGTCCCTAAATGTTTGCCTGATGCAGAAACTCAAACAATGAGATAACCGATATAGCTCAGAAGATTAGTAAGTTGAAGTGGCAATATCAGGCCACATCGCTCGCAGAACCGACAATAGATGGGTATGCAAGGTTCTTCAGTGGCGATACCGAGCTTAAAAACGCCCTGCAGGACAGGGGGGCGTCCTGCGTTTTCCAGTTCGTGATCGCCACTTAAGAACCATTCCACACAAGAAAGACTGACGACCTGATAAAGGTAACAGGGAGCCGTTGGATGCAGACCGCTCAAATTCAGTCTCTGTGGAAGTCCTTGGGAGAGGTCCATGTTTAGCAGGTTACATTTTAAGAATGATGATGATGATAGATAAATTACATCAGCCAGTTACAATTTTACTCATAACCAGCTCACACCTTATACAAGTTAGCATGTTGACAAAATAAAAATACTCCTAACATTATAAGCTGTTTGACAGTGAAAGTCCCGTCATAATCCGTCGAGCCGTTTCGGAGGTTAGCTGGAATAAACAAGCAGACAGGAAGACCGACAGCCAAAAAAAATGGTGTAAGAACATATATACTTTCGTATGCATTTAGTAAAAAAAATCGTAATTTTGACATTACAAACAGACATTTTAATTTTATTTATTTGTATAGATTATGGTGTTGAATATTAATACAAGGAGGATAAAATTAAATTTTGAGAGCTAAATTATGATGCACAGCGAAACCAATGTATTATACTTGCCCACACCATTATTAAATTCCACGCTTTTGTGATCTTATCACACACGTGCCAGATCTCATTATGCAGACAAAAACAAGCCGTGACATTAAAATAAAGTACGCTCCATGCGCCAGCAACTTAACTCAAAATATTTCCATATTTTTTTAAACAACGTTATGATAAAAAGGACGTCCGTCCCGCTCCAAAACACAACACAGGAACGTTTCTACTAAAAATATGACCGAAAAACAATACAGCAGAACTCTAGGGCACTTCAAAAAGTGGACTCATTGTCTCATAAACACAGAGGTTTGAACATTCCGTAATATTGTAATAAAGTCAGCAAAATATCATCATCAATAGTAATAATTTTGAAGAGGTGACATGAAGATATAGAGCATCGTGATGGTATTTTGTGCGGGGAACATAAAAAATGTTAAGAATGAATGTTCGTGTCGGCTGGGATTTGTTGCGAAATTTGTGAAGCGCACGCAGCTATGTGATTTGTCGATTTGAGGATTGTAGAGTGATGATAAAGGTCTGTACATAATTTTAGTTTATGTTGTTGTATGGAACAAATTCATTTTTTATGCTCTGGGCTCTGTAACGGCTTAAACACTACTACATGGAGTCAATAAATAATTTTAATAACTATACATTTTTTTTTATCTACATCATTCTGATCCTAAACTAGACAGAGCCTGTACGAGTAGGTACTATAGCAAGCAAACAACTGATAACCATAATTATATATTAGTAAATACATATTATAGAGTGACCCAATACTATGCCACGCTGACGGAAAGTAGCATAAATATTGCACATAGAACATTTTACTGAAAGCAGACTTAATTTTGATTTTAAAAATGAATTGAACTACATTTAAAGTTTTTTAAATAACCGCCTGTCTGAACCAGGAATCGAACCCGCCTAATATGGAAAAACCACCATTCTGTGTTTTTATGACACAAATCTAAAGGGTTAGTCGAAGCGGTAATATTTTTTAAATAATATACTATCGTAAATAAACGGAAGGCTATGATGTTGAATGATGATGAAATGTAAAATTTCATTGACGCTAGTCTAAACTTTTGCATTTTTTAAAGCGTTTATGCTTCTATTTATGATGATTTCAAGTGACAAACTGAACTTAAACGTATTATTTCAAACATTCAGCACGCAAATAAATAAATCGACAAACAGTGATATTATATATACATACTATATTGCATATTATATATACTATATTGCAGTTCAGTGTAATTATTTTGACTTCAATCTTAAATTTTATGGTTTTTCTTCCATTTAAGATATTATGTCACTTAGAAAAAATGTATCCTGATTGATCCTTTCGACTGGTATCGAAGAAATAAAGGTTGTTTCTTATTTCATATTTTGCGGGTTCCATTCCCGGTCCAGGCAGGCGATTAATTAAAATCTTTAAAAGCATGTCCCCCCAATTATGTTTAAATCAAAATGAAGTCTTATTTAATGCACTGCCTCTGTGTGGCATAGTTTTGGGATACCTTGTTTATTATAGATAAATGACACCCAGACAGAATAAACAATCATGCTTGAGATTTTCCTGAAGTTGGATATCATGCATTATACACATAAACCACTTCGTGTTCCCATGTCACCCTTAAATTGTTGATGATATGTTTGTATAGTCCCTTGCCGCACAGGCCTTGTACAAAAATAGTAAGAAGTTTTTACTAATATGTTCCTGTGAATACTCGAACATATTAGTAAAAAGCAAATTAGCTTGCAAATTAAGAAGCATCATTATTACTAATTACAACAATAATAACTTTTTTATAAAAAAAAAATAAACGACTTTAAAAATAAATACCTATAAGGTAACTAAAAACCAAAAAAATAATATAGGTACAACAACAAAAAATAATTGAACATTTTGAAGTTGGTGCCAGGAAATGTAGTTTTATGTTTTAGGCACCAACCTCAAAATGTACATATTTATTTTTTTGTAAAAGTTTTTTTTCCCACTTTTTAGTGTATAGGTTTGTTGTTGATATAAGTTATAATAGCATAATCCAAACTGCTCATTTCGTTTTACAAAATATTGCATTTTGCGATACAAGGCCGTTGATTTTTGAGGAGTTCACCTGATACTAGACTATCAGTTCCATTAAATGATTTGATGGAGGCAAAGTATCAGGTATCGAACACGGTACTCAGATTGCGACATATTTATTATGTGGTCTTCATCATCAGTTCCATTTCACTCAATGGTGCTTTTTGTGAGTAAATGCACGAATTACAACAAACAACTATAGTTATGCCTTTAATATTTGAAGAGCTCACTCAATTTTGTCCAAGATCTCATCATCAGATCCAATCTTTGATGACAATGGCGCCAATCTGGAAGTATACCTTTTCAAACAAAACTTACTTACTTTTTTTTTCAAATCGGTCCCGCCGTCTGCGAGTATCAGGTAACAAACATTAAAAAAAATACAGTCGAATTGAGAACCTCCTTCTTTTTGAAGTCGGTTGAAAATAAAGCTGAGTCTATCAGTCATTTACTTAAATTTAAATCTGACATGTGTCTGGCTTTTACTATACTTAGTCCTCTTTCATTTATAAATTTAATATGAGTTGAAACAAAAACATAATTTCCTATGTCGTCGTCCTCAATGGCCGTGTCAAAACAGTTTGCGATGTTTCACACAGACTGGACGGAATTTGGTCACTGGCCTATTTCCAGCGAAGCTCTGAAACGGATAGACCGTAACATGTTGTTATTTGTGACACCATTGTTGTATAGCCGGTTATTGGGGATTTTGCTGTGTTGTGGATCAGAAATTTAAAATAGTTATGAAATGAATAAATAAATGAACAACAATACATTTATAATTTAATAATGAAAGTGTTATTTTTGCCCAAATTAACACTTTCGTTATTAAATTATTAAAATATATAACTAGTGTAGTAGTAAATAGGGTATTGAAAGAAGCGTTAAAGGACCCCAGATCAATATGATAATCCTATCATTAAGACGATTTCGAATATGTATGTATAACATTCGCGATTGCGTTACTTATACATTTTGTGTTAATTTAGCCCAAATTAACACTTTAGTTTTTAAATTATTAAAATATAAAACTAGTGCCTTTTGAGTACCTTTCTACAAATCCTATCAATTACCAGCTGTGCCAGCGACTTTGTCCGCGTGAAGTCGCAGTGCTGTTCATTGCCTATTGACGATAGCGTGATGGTAAGCCTAAGTTATTCCTTACATCATCAGCTGTCTGACAGCGAAAGTCCCGTCAAAATCTGGCCAGCCGTTTTGGAGATTTGCCGGAACAAACAGACAAACAGACAGACCGACAGACAAAAAAAAATTAAAACCGTGTTTTGTTATCCTATCCTACATATCCTTTCAAATCATGTTTAGTAAAAAAAAATATTTTGATATTACAAACGTCTCACTTCAATTTTATTTATTTGTATGGAAGATTCATTTGGAACTAGAAAAAAATGAATTGTCAGGTTTCGCAATTAAACTTATTATCTTAAAACCCATTAAGTACAGCAACCTTTAAAGTTATAATCAACTACTATGAAGTTATATCTTAAGTATTTAAGTTACATTGCGTGCTTATAACGATAATTTTGTAATTGTTGTGTTACAGGGCGTGTAATGTACTTATAATAGTTAGTAAACCGAGAACTTTGATCGTTGCGACATGTTTTGTGGTTCACAAAGTGTCATAACTTAATTCTTGTATTTCGTATAATTTTGTGATAAGGATTGAACAATGTTTCGAAATTATTTCTGTTGAAGTTAAACACATTTTAGTAGGCTGTGGTTCGTGGTAGACATTTTAACTTGCTATTTATAAAGATTTCGTTATAGTGCTTTTTACAAAAATT
The DNA here is from genome assembly GCA_945859575.2 of Herminia tarsipennalis. Lineage (NCBI taxonomy): Eukaryota > Metazoa > Arthropoda > Insecta > Lepidoptera > Erebidae > Herminia > Herminia tarsipennalis. The sequence goes on along the minus strand of OX243834.2, from coordinate 19,861,908 downwards.
TTGAAATATATGTTCGTAAACATTCGCAATTTGTACACATTATAGCATTTTATAAGCCACCAGTCTTATACGGTAAAACAAAGGCATTTAGCCTCAAAATAAAATGTTTACGCGATTGAGACCCGTAGCTTATAAAATTCTATAATGTGTACAAATTTGAAGCCTAAAGTAACCGGTCAAAATTAATAGGTATTTTATATCTCGTAATGATTATTTTTATTTTACTTATCTTTACTGGTAGCAATAAGTGTAACAAAAATAAAATGGTCGTCTGTTTAGTCGATTTACGGATGATAATTTTACGTGATAACGGCCTATGAAAACATTGATGACATTGTAATAAACAATTTGCTGTTGCTTAGCAACCATGCCTGTGACAGCTTTAGCGAAACCAGGCGCATGCGCCCAACGGCCACAATGCTTAAGCCTATCAGCAGGCGGAACGTGACGGGACATGACTGTGACACTTTTTCGTGCGTGCACCCGATCATCGATTTATTAGACGTTATCCCTACCTATAAAAATATGTGACGCTCATAATAATAGGCTTTATTTATAGGCTTTTTAATCATGAAATAATACCACCTCAAAACGGTTGCGTAGTTTTGAAGACCTAAGCATACACAGGGATAGACTACGGGGACCAAATTTGTTTTGTACCATGTTTTATATCTCTCTTTTATGTTTTATAGGTCATAGTATCCAATTGTTCAATGAACCACAAGTGTCATATCGTGTGATATTAGTATAATGTCGTTACATTTACTTTTATAACAATACTTTTTTCATATAAGTTGAGCAGAGTAGGTACAAAGTTATTTTATAGACACTGCAATGATATACAAGGCTAAAGGCCTGATATAAAGAGGGCTCGCTTGTTCGCCCACTGGAATCCGTACGAGTGGGGCTACGAAACACGCGACTTTAGTAGTACTAGTACCCTGGACAAACTGCCACCGACAATAACAAGATTTCCATTTGAGTTTATCATTTGCTATGCTGAAATGTATGAACGTGTGCACGTGTATACAACGGTAATCTATTCTAATATTTTAAAACTAAAGAGTTTGTTTATTTGGACGCGATAATCTCAGGAAATGCTTTGACGAATTGGAAAAAATGATTTACTGCTGGATAGCCGATTAATCGAGGAAGGCTATAGGCTACATTATATAATTAGCAGCAATGAAAAATGTAGCAAAAACGGCTAAAACGCGAGTCAGCTAGTTTGTCATAAGTGTCAAAACAGCTCACACGATGTTCATTCGATTCGGCACAAGAAATGCTGGTTTGTACGGAGCCATTCTAGTAAACCTACTAGTATTATAGAGGTCAGTGCGGGGCTGTTTGTTTTTGTACTTGTTCTACATTCGTTAGATACAGTTGTTTGTTACATGTAATTGGTTGTTTTGTTGTAGGAAACTAAACAAATTGTTGGCTGTTGTAATTGTAACGTATACTTTGTAATAAATATCTAGCAACTAGTAATACCTAGAGTATGTTATACGTTTGTAACGAGTAGCTTTTTATATGTTTATTAATGTATTTTATTTATACAATACTACAGCGTTTTTAACGTCAAAGTTAGGGTTAGTTAATATCTCAAATACTTTCTAAAAAAATTTGCTTCTCTTAAGCTTATCGAATAGTATTTTGTGAGGCCCAACCATAACCTGAAATGACGTCCCCGCCACAAAGTTTACTAACAAGACAATAAAGCATAACCCGAGCCTACAGGAAGTGTTTGTTTCTATTTCACGCGAGAGTACGGAACCCGAGCGAATTGTCGCGCACTCACGACTTTATTGTTATGTTTTAGTAGCTTTTGTTCCACACTTGAGTAGATTCTGATTGGCTGTTGCTTGGAAATCATGATTTAAACAGAAAATTAAAAAATACTGTTGCATTTATAAGTAACGCAATCGCGAATGTTATACATATTTGAAATCGTCTTAATGATATGATTATCATATTGTGGTGACCTGTAACACAGGTATACAAATTCCTATTACGGGCATCTGTCTGTCGCAAATGCATGTGAACAAGTGTATTGATTCAACTTCTGTATTTTATCATAAAATTTGAAGTTAAAATATATACATATATATATATATATATATTGATCCTTTAACGCTTCTTTCAATACCCTATTTACCTTTTTTTTTCTTTTGATATAATTAAATCTTTTTTCATATAACGTTTTCGGGTTCATGTATGAATCCTGAAAACCTTAAACTCCATTTTTGGGGATGTTATGTAAAAACTTTATGGTCAGAAATTACTTAAGACTTACTGTATCAGGGGCCTGTAACGGAATAGTAACCACATTAATTTGACTGTGGTCAAAACCTTAGTTATCTGTGCGTCAATTTCCCACTCGTTAAATTATGATTATCTTATAAAATACAACGAAAAGGGGTTGAATTGAGAGAGAGGTTTCCATAAGATTATTTTATTTTTTAAAGGTACAATCAGTCTGCAATAATTAAAGATTTGTCACTTTCGTTTTGTTTACATAATCGATAGTAACCATAAGATTTTGTATGAAAACTTGAACTGATCGCAGTACAGGTCGTATTGTTTTCTGTTCTGTTTCAATGGCACATATCGTTGGGGACGAATACTGCACACTGTTCTAGCCTTTTATATAGGATCCTGAACTCTGAGTGAATATAAAAGTTTACTCAATAGTGTTCGGGTATTGTTGAACGCTGTTGTTTGCGAATTGCTACGATGTTTACCTGAGCAGGAGTCTGTTGTGAGTACAATTTTATCGATACCAAGTGTAGAGCACTTTCGCGGAATATACATATCTTAGACTGCCTCTGTGGCGCAGTGGGAGTGTATCCGACTGCTACGCAAGAGGTCGTGCGTTCGATCCCCACCCAGGATAAAACTTTGTGTGATGAGCACGATGGTTTATTCTATGTCTGGGTGTTATCACTACATAGTATAAACAAAGTCGCTTTCTCTGTCCCTATATCCCTATGTATGCTTAAATCTTTAAAACTACGCAACGGATTTTGATGCGGTTTTTTTTAATAGATAGAGTGATTGAAGAGGATGGTTACATGTATAATAACATCCAAATATTTTATACCCGTGCGAAGCCGGAGCGGGCCGCTAGTTTATCTATAATATGTATGTATTTAGAAATATATAAGTATGTTGTCTGGTTTTCATAGTACTATACTCTGCTTAGTTTGGTATCAGATAGCTTTGTGTGAGATATCCCAAGATATTATTATTATTATATAAATATGAATCAGCGTGTATCGGTCCACTGCTGGACATAGGCCTCTTCTTACTTACGTGATCGGTATACTAGTGGCAATAATCTAGTGATCTCTACAGTACTAGTACCACAGAACATTGATTTCTACTACTAGTACCTACGCAGGACTACAAGTAACAGCAATTTCAAATGCCAAAACAAATACCGTTCTGTTAACTTGTTTGACACTTTGGACAAATGGCCTTTATTGTTATCTTTTACTAGCTGATTCGCGCAACTTCCTCTGCGTCAATTTTTCCCGTTTTTGCAACATTTTTCACTGATACTGCATTCCTATTGGCCATAGCGTGATGTTAAATAATCTGTAGCCTTTTTCGATAAATAGGCTATTCAACACTAAAAGATTTTTTCAATTCGAACTAGTAATTCTTGAGATTATTCAAACAAACAAACAAACAAACTCCTGAGCTTTATAATATTAGTATATGTACACAAGCATAGATTTCCATTTGATTTTGTCATCTAGGTATAGTACCACTATAGTACTTACTATAGTAGTTAGTAGTATTAGTATACCTAGAAGTCAGTGCAACAATCATTATCATATAGTTCACGAAGTAGCAATTACTGTTATCAAAATCAATGAGCTTGTTACGCTCCACTGCTGAACGGACCTCACCCACTTTCATGATAGCCCGTTCACTACGTGTACTAACCTAATTTAGTCAAAAATGGGTCAAGTGTGCCGTGTGGTGCCGGCTTAAGAATAGTACCACCCCATCTCTACCCGTGGGTGTCGTCAAGGCGACTAAGGGATTTTACCCCGGAGGACGGGCAGCAGCGTCCTCTGCGTACTTAAAGCCTTACTGCGATCGCCAACCCGCTCGCCAAGCGTGGCGATTATGGCAATTACCCCCAGGATCTACATACTAGTAGGTTCTACTGGGGAGACCCGTGCCCAGCAGTGGGCCATCTTATGGGTTGATATGTGGGTCAAGTGTGAGTCGAGTTAACGCTAACTATCCCGAGAAATTTAAAAAATTACCGCCGTTTGGCTACCCTTTGCCGGTTTTGTTATCATCTCTAATATTTACTATTGTCTGTGCCGTAATCTGTATATGTCCATCACATCGCTGCGTTTGATGTCACGTCAGAAATGCCCGCCGCGTCATTTGTCACGGTGCTATTGATTCGCAGTTACCGGACTGTTGTATTGTTAGACTCATGATAAAGAGATGTCTGTTGTTTAATTGTACAATACGGAGTTTGTAGGTATAATACAGGCCTATTTGTAATACAAGAGGACCTTTTCCGTGGAGCTACGTTATATCGTAGCGCGTTACTTTTGTTTTACTGGTTCATTCCATTAGAATTTTGTGTTTTTGTGTAACAAAAAATCATCCACTCAAACAATTTTCAGCAGTAGGTAATTGATAACCGAGCTATTTGTGCCAGCTGTGGAGCATTCGTCAAGCCGTCAACTATAGTCCCATCGATTTCGCATTAGGCACCTTTCGCTTTATCAGCGTGTCGCGACAGTTTTTGTTTTCGATTCAAGTGGCTTTTTGGATGTCGTTTTATTATGCTTCAGTTGGTTTTGTGTGGAAAGTCTTAATGTTTTTATTTGTCTTTAATGGAGTTAAAAGGAATGATTACAAAGGAAACAATAAGATTATATAAATTGATGCTTGTCCTGTACGTTTTATGATATGAAACAGACGTAATTAGTCAGATGCAGTTACTTACTAATGTTTTTTCAAACATTATTTACCTGCAGTTTTTTGTATAAACGTAATATTTAAAAGCCTTTTAAATAACCGTTATATTTCTATATTATGAAATATTTTAGTTTAGAATTTAAAACTATAATTATGTAAATAGTTTTATGATTTAGGCCCACAGAATCATATTTACAACCGTGTTCTAATGTAGGTACCTAAACGTTCTACTCGTCCATCCGCCCGTCATCCATTGTAAACCTGTGGCCATATTACCCAAAGATGCTTCCATATTGCGGTAGCCTAATGGCTAAGGCAGCGGTCTCGCAATTGTGAGGTCGCGGGTTCGAATCCTACCCATTATACTACCGATGTGAACCCACTCCTAACACAAGCCTTTGCGCTTAGCTGGAGGGGTTAACAATATCTTTAAAAAAAAATAAAAAAAAATATTCCGATTATTGTAAATTCGATATTCCATACAATTTCCTATACCAATTCCACAATTTTCGAAAATCTTACTACAATCTAATAAATCTGCAGTGCTTAACCAAATCCCATGCAAGAAATAGATTCCCTATCAGATTATCAATCAAGCATTATATAATTTCAATCAGATGCATGGCCGGAGGGGTAATTGGGCATGCCTTGTTACTTACATATTACATGTATATTGTGCTGCATAACACCGAAAGCACAGAAAGTAAGCTTCACACATATAATACCACCAAGTTGCATTGTTACATTATTTAGCATTGTTCAGTACATACTCGGAGAGAGTACATACTCGGAGACGGACGTGTGCACTTGCAATATTTATATATTACATTAATATAAAAGTGACCTACTTTTAGTACCGAGTGATGTCATGTAATTTTGCTTGTTGCGAGTGTGTAAAATTGTAACTATGCGCGCTTAATATGAAAAGTATTTTAATAGTTGTTACTAAATATGGATAACAAACCTGCTAAACTGACCGGGAGTGCCCAGCCCCCCCAGTCTCCGATGAAGGCGCAAAGCCCAGCCCAGGAATCGTCGGGTTTCTCGTTCGATCTCGTGTCCACGCCCGATATCCAGAAGTGGATGTCTGCTACCGACCAACAATTGGGCGAAGTATGCTCGATTGCTTCTGATGGAAAACTAAATAGCGAACAAAAAATGAAGATATCGAATCTGTGCCGAAAAGTCCAATACAACGCATCGCAAATGGCAGTAATATATCAGTCGCTGAAACAAAAAATGATTGAGGCCTCTACCATTATCAAAGAACTTAAAGAAAAAAGTAGTCTATCGGAGCACATCACGGTGCTTAAGAAGACTATTGAGGAGTCTTGTTCTGGAAATGCTTCGTTTGCAGATATCGTGAAAAAGAAGTCTAATACTATAGTTCGCCCAAACAACTTAAGCACTGTTGCCATCTATCCACAGGACAAGCAAAAATCTAGTGATGAAACAAAGTCGCTTGTGCAATCAATAATTAGGCCTGACCAAATGAAGTTACATGTTCGAGGTGTAAGAAAAACTACGAAAGGAGGTGTAATTATTAGCACCGAATCAAAGGACGACGCTAAAAAACTCAAACAGGCAGTACAGTTGTCCTCTTCCGGCCTTACCGCCGGCGACCCACACAAGCGCAACCCACGAGTTATTGTTATTGGAGTGCCAGCTTCTTTGTCGGAGAAGGAGTTCTTTACATATATATACGAACAAAACATAGCCGAGAAAGTACCTTCAGTGTCCATTGATATGTTTTTATCAACTACAAAACTTAGCCACAAATCTGGAAAAAAAGGCGCCTCGACCTGTAACTTCATAATTGAAGTCCCAGCACAGGTTAGAAAAATATTAGTTTCGCAAGGCAGATTATTTATTAACTGGACTTCCTGCCCTGTCAGAGATTTCACGATAGTAACAAGATGTTACAACTGTCACCAATATGGCCATGCGGCTAAATCTTGCAGAGTAACTACCCCAACGTGCGGACATTGCGGGGAAAATGGCCACTCGATGACGGAATGTATCATGAAAGCAGACTCGCCGAAATGCGCGACATGCCGACGGTTCGGCAAGCCTCACACCCATAAAACGGGTGATGCTGAGTGCCCTGCTAAAAAAGCTGCGGAGTACAGGTATATCAACTCAGTTGATTATGAGGGCGCCTAGATCGCCGCTTTTTATTCATTTCATTTAGCAGATAAACTAGTAGGTAACAAGTTTTTGTTTTTTGTTTTTATATCATACTTTAGTTTTATCATCAACCGCCTAGAATTAACTATTTTTAGTAAGCACATAAACACTATCTATATTGGCTAATTTATTGATATCATTACAAATTAAAAATTATATAAACCATCCATATCTTTTGTTACTAATTAATAAAAATCATCTTGACCTAGAAATAATTGTAAGCGCTGCATTATTAAAACCTTGAAACTCACATACGTAATGTAACAATTGTTGCCCTCATTTACAGTTCAAACGATGCAAATATTTTTAGTGTAATAGAATAGGTATAGCATAATATGACATTTTATTTAAATTCATTTACTTTACTGTTTATGAAAAAATGTAGTTAAGTATTATTAAGCGATTTAGAAACATTGATTCCTATATGTTTATAGTAAACACCTGAGATACAGGTTTATGTTTAACCTAGTAACTAGTATAGTACTATATTATCTGTGACCTAATTCAGGGTACAGCTAATTGCAAATAATTAGACTTATCACTATTTGTAATACCTATTGTAATTTTATTTTTAAGAATTAAAATTTTTCTGTGTCTTTAAAGCTGTATAAAATACTTTTATTTATAATTATATTTCAAAAATATGTATGCAAATTTTTAATATTATTTATAAGTATGTTTATCAGTTGTCTGGTTGCCATAGTACAGGCTCTGCCTAGTTTGGGATCAGATGACCGTGTAGGAGTTGTCCTAAAATGTTTTCATATAATTTGATTTTATAATGTATTTACTGCCTAATTGTTGTATATTATTTTTTGTAAAAGATTTTTTACTTAATAAATTTATTATTATTATTATTATTATTATTAAGACATTTAATATAATCCTTCCCATTTATACTTAAAGCAGTACAGTTGATTGAGCGTTTTTGAGATCGATTTTATTTTATCAAAACTTTACTGCAACTGCACTGCTTTAAATACGTGAATTGACCCCCTGGTCCTAGCAATGAAAACATGTCCTAACAATGACCTTCTGTGAAAAGACAAAATACTGGAAACTTTAATAAACAAAAATGATCACGAGTAGGTACGGACGATGATTCGTTTAATACGCTATGATAAGTACATCACATTCATCCACATCGCAATCTTTATCTTGTTTTTAATACAAACTGTTTAGACCGATTTAGTATTAGAATTCTAGCCTCATTGTGTTAAGTTTTTGACCAATAGATAAAGTTACCATGCAAATTAAATCGCGATATGGTTTGCTTACACAGAGGCATAAAAGCTGACATTATTTCAAATGAACTTGCCCCGTTTTGAGGTACCGCAGTTTTCTCCGGGTATCACCTGGCTTGTTCGGATCATGAACCAAAACGTACATAAACCTTTCAATTATATTTAAGTAAGTATACTAAAATGTAGTTGAAAGGTTTATATTATTTGTAAGCTTTTGAAATAATTTGTTTACTTCTGCAGATTGTGCTTAAGACCAATTTTATATGCACCTACACAATTGCTTACACACATCCAAAGACGCACGTGTTTATGTATGCTAATGGAAAGCTGCATAACCCTGAATATAGATTGGTGTACTAAGACAGGATGCTAGTTAAGTGCCCACTAACGTTTATAGCGCTCTTGTAAATACTTGTGTTTACGGCCGAGAAGGAGATTTAGATTTGTTAATAAAACCAACGTGATACTCAGATTGATTTGATGGTAGTGTGCTTGAACACGAAAATGATGCCGTATAGTTTTTACTAGTTTCTTTCTTAACCTAATACATTATTTATTTTTAAAGGCAAAGGTATAAACGCCGGCACTCGTGACTTTGTCAAAAGTAACGTTTTATTTCTTGAGCGTCGTAGCCCATCTATCATCAATATTTAACCGTGAAATGTAACGAATAATGTAATAATTAATTTTCAAGACACTTTTTTGCGCAAAATATAGTGTCCCGTCTCCACGAGTGAGAGAATCGCTGCAATATTATCGTCGTGCCACCTTTTTCTATGCACTCTCTTAGAGAGTGTCTCCACACGGCGATATTATCGAGGCGATGTAACGCGTGGCCAAGTGCGAGAGAGAGCGCGACGTTTCTATCGTACTCAGCCACTCGTCACATGGCTGCGATAACATCGCCGTGTGCACACACGTTCTCAGAAAGTGTATAGAAATACGTGGCACGGCGATAATATCGCCGCGATTCTCCCGCCCGTAGAGACAGTCAATTTAATTGTCTTTTAACAAACGATTGGTATATTTAATGCTTATAGAAGTCATTATTTAATTGAAAATATTTTAGCCAATAATAACAAAAATGTCAACTGACTTCACTATCCGTAGATCCACCAGATAGGTCTATCCTGCAGCCTAGTTTATCTTCTCACTTTTCGAGACAAACAGCGTTAAATCCACAACAACACATATTTAAACGCTCATGTCCAAAACAGTACGAACATCAACCAGCAATATTTCATACCGAGTGCAGCTACTTGAGCGGCGTTCATGTGGGCATTGCGTTGTTTGTCATGTCGCAACGCAATAGAACGTCAACGATGCAGACCTTTGTTCGCGGCCAAGACGTATTATGTCCTATCCTATTCTACCTTAGTTTAGTGCATTAGTTCAAAGTATATATTTTACTTCACATGTACTTAATACAATGGATCCCTGGAGATATTCACTAAATAAGTCTTAAGGTATTGTATTTTAAACGCGTGGTTCGTCCTAACTTTGCCTTGTTTAAAATAATTACAATTATTCAAACAGAGCGAAGTAATTATCTATAGGTAATACCAAAAATAAGCCTTAAAAGAATTTTTCAAATAGATACACTGACGGACTCATAAACTGCATCAAAGTTCAGGTTTACTCTAAAAGGATTTTTTTATAATAAGTATGCAAACTTTTTAGATTAAATTATATAAATATGGAAAGACTGGCTCTTAATCTTAAAAAAAAATTAAATTTAAAAATAGAACTGCGGTAAAACAAATGAATATAGCCGGGAAAAGAAAATTTACTCGTAGTATCAGATTTGCGTGTTATTTATAGCAAAGTTTTAAATTAATTCTCATTGATTTTTTTTGTTTGGTCAATTGAATTATTGTTACCAGCATAATTGTTGGGTTAGTTTTTTAACACATCGAGAGTTTTTGAACCATAATATGGATACTTCGTCCGAACAAGCGGCACAAATTGTAGCATTGGTGCGGGAGGGCTTGGATCAACGAACGATTGGTAGAAATTTAAATTTAAACCAGTCTACGGTTTGTAGAATATACAGAAGGTTTGTAGAGACAGGTTCTTACAGGAGGAGACGTGGTACAGGCAGAACTCGAGCAACCACAGGTCGTGATGACCGATTTATTGTTACAACTTCCCTGCGAAATCGTTTCCTCACGTCAGTTAACATCAAAACCGAGCTTAATGAAGTGCGTGGAAAAAACGTGTGTGCACGAACAATAAGAAGAAGGTTAAAGGAAGCGGCTATCACCCCTTTTAGACCAGCAAATGGTCCCAAGTTGTCTGCAGCTCACAGACAAGCTCGCTTAAGATTTGCGCGTCATCACCTGAATTGGACAGAAGAGCAGTGGGCCTCTGTATTGTTCACGGACGAGTGTAGGACATGTTTATATGGTGCAGATGGTCGCAGAAGAGTCTATCGTCGACGTGGGGAGCGATATGCTCAAAGTTGCATTGAGGAGCGTGTTCCTTTTGGAGGCGGTTCATGTATGGTCTGGGGTGGCATATCGATGAACGGGCGAACAGAACTTGTGTTCATAGACATGGTCCGTCAAAACGGTAATAGAGGGGGTTTGACAGCACATCGCTACATAACAGAGATATTAGAAGATCACGTGGTGCCTTACATGGGATTCATAGGCGAAAATTTTACTTTAATGCAGGATAATGCCCGGCCGCATGCAGCTGCACAAGTTCAACATTATTGCGAAGAGGTTGGGATACGTACAATGAATTGGCCAGCACGCAGCCCGGATCTTAATCCCATCGAGCATGTTTGGGACAATTTAAAAAGAGCTGTATATGCGAGAAACCCTTCGCCTACGACAGTGGCAGCACTAAGAACAGCACTTTCAGAAGAATGGGACAATATTCCGCAAGATCTTTTAAAAACCCTTATAAAATCTATGCGGAACCGATTAGAATCCGTAATAAGGGCACGTGGGGGTAATACACCTTATTAAAACACAAATAAACCCTTGCATAAAGTTTGTGTCTATTGTTAAAACCAATTTTTTAATTAAACAATTTTTCCTTAAACTTCTGTTTTTTCTTCAAAAAAGGTCTTAAGGTCCTTTCCAGTACATAAACTTAAACTTAAAGATATGATCCTACGCTGTTTTAAAGTTCACGAACCAATCTAGAGGTTTCAATTTAAATCTGTATAGAAAGTTTGCATACTTGGTTAAAATATTTATTTCAAAGTCGTCTATTACTTTGATGCAGTTTATAAGTCCGTCAGTGTACTTAGTGTTTACGGAGATCATACCCACTATTATTGTTGGCATAATAATGGAGTTGCAAATCCCTACTAATATATAAATGTGAATGTAAGTTTGTTTGTTACGCTTTCACGCGAAAACTACTCAACCGATCATCATGAAACTTTGTACACTTATTCTTGGAAGTATTAGAAGTAACATAGAATTATAAAAAAAGGGGAAAATTTACGCAGACAAAGTTGCACGGGACAGCTAGTGCTATAATATAATACCTACAGTAGATGTTACAGTAATTGTTCGATGAACTTAAGGTATTATATGTGTGTGTGTATTAAATATAAAATTTGAACACATCTTGCGGTCGCTTTTACCTACGTTCTATGCATTTTATACTTATGAATTTAATAAATATTAACGAGTGTTAGTTGTTTTACATGTATGATGATAAGAAGTAATTAATTTTACAGTCAACTGAATTTAATTATATTTTGAGCTGGTTCATTGTTATAGTCTTGACAACTAAATTATGAGTGTCAAGATTTGAAAAATAATAAATTTGAATACATAAAAATGGTGAAAAGTACTGCAGCTCAAAAGAAATTGACCTTTATCGTCAAATATCTATAAACAAGCGGAAACCCCCAATGTATTTTTACTTAATATCTAACAACATGTGCACCATGATTGCGTTTCAGAAAATACATCTGTTATATTTTTCACATTATGAAATATCTCTAGCGGTATTTGATGCATCCTAAATAATATCGTATAACAGGGTAGCTTATGTGACGTACGCCGGGCGCTGCACGTGGCTCCTAAGATTTATAGCGTCTACCCTGTGGCTAGTACATGTGTCTCAGATCTTGTAAGAGAAAGTTGCTAATATAACGGCTGATATAGGTATACTTGTATCTCAGGAAAGTAAAGTCATTTGCAATAATGTTCAAGAAGTTATGATGTCCATGGTAGTGTTTCATTTGTGGCATACAGTTTTTATCGTCATTTAGCTTGTTGTTAGATATTAATAAAAGTAAATAGGTAAATAACATGTGTCATATTTATGTAAAACTTGTAAAGTATAGAAGAAGGAGGAGGGCTTTTTTCCTAAGAATCACCACTTGTTGTGTGAGTAGTCTTTTATCTCACATGTGGTGATTCTTAGGAAAAAAGTGTCAAGACAATGATTGTTGATAATTACATGGTCTTCAATTTCGTCTTACTTTTATGATATAATGTACCATTGAGCATGAAAAAGCAATAAAAGACATGTTTGCGAACTTCGTTATTTTTTTTGCAGAGTTGGGATTAATGGGGACATTTCACAATACATTTATGTATAATGATGTTCTTAACATTCGTGCCATGCACGAATGTTGAGAACGTCATGCGAATTTATGAAAGTTTACCACTATTTTTTGACGTGACAACGTCTTATAAATAGATGACCGGGTGTACGTACGAAAAAATATCTAAAAAAGTCACGTAACTGATTGATTTTAAAGCAACGGCAAATAGCGATTGCAGCGACATGACATGCGATACAATTGGAACTAACGTTATTGATTGGTTGCTAAGTAACGCGATGGCGGTATGTCATCAATGTTTTCTTATGACGTTATCACGTAAAATTATCGTCCGTAAACCGACTTTATAGATAACTAGTTTTTTTAGCTAATTAGACGCATATATCTAAAATAACGGGACTTCTGTCAGACTAGGAGCTTTATCATGACTAGATTTAAAATCATCAACTTTGTATGTTACAATAGGTATATAAATGATTCAATGAGTCTTCCTTCGAGTAAGTATATTAGGATTCATTTGTCATGCATGCTGACCCTTCATGGCTTAACTATATCTACAAGTACAACAAAGTTTAATTACAATTCCTGTAGACCCAGTCTGATATCAGGGATTCGCCGCGACGTTTGACATCCGGCTAACTATTTAGTCCCTTGCGTGCGAAGCTCGTAGTTCCATCGAACATGGTTACGCTTTGGTGTGACGGGTAGCAGTCACTTATACCGCATGCTACCGTGCAGTAGATTTATGGCCGTCTCCCGACTGCCGAGCTGCGGTGGACGTGTCTCAGCCAAGACAAACGGATTTATGACGACATTTATTGGACAAATTAAAATTGTATCGAGGTAATTTGTTGGGTTAATGAGAAGACACTGTGGTTTTTGATTACACGCTTTGATTGGATAACTGTGTGAGAGTCGGTTTCGAAATATTTAGTACTAGCTGTGCCCGCGACTTCGTTCGCGTGAAAGTCGGGTTTAAATTAAGGTAGGTAACGAAATAACTTCTGTGTAAATATGTTGGAAACAGCCCTATTGACTAAATACTTACTAAATAAAAATCGATCTGTTCTTCTTTTAGATAGTTAGTTTGGTGTGCGGCTTAAGAAGTGGGTTTTCTGTTGTTTTTGTTTCATTCTTTCAACGTTATACCTACTTATTACCTAATAATTTTTAATAGAATTTGTACGAAAATGTTGTTACTTCTCATGTGATCGTAAACTTGTAAAGCCTAAGTACTTAACTGTGATAGTTTTCCTTATAATTTTAGTATTTATACTACTACCCTGAATTTTTTCACATACCCAACATCAACCATTTAGCTGGCAGGGGGACACTTGACTCTAACAAAATGTTCACTATAAAGCCTAATATTATACACAAAGGAATCCTTAAATCTAAAAATAGTCTTCACAAACCCTAAACGCTTTTTAAAAGACCTATCTAATGATACCACACACGATGGGGTAGGTGAGAAAAAAAATCACATTCCCACTTTACATATAAGAGAGGTAGGTACCCTTAAAAAAATAATGATTTTCAAGATTTTGTTCTTTACTTTATCGGCGTTAGTAATTTATTCATGCAAAAGTTGCAACCTTCTAGCACTAACAGACTCTGAGCTAAGCTGAGGACGGACGGACACAAGGGAACTATAAGGGTTCTGTTTTGCCATTTTGGCTAAAAATGGGGTGTATTTCATATAGTGTTACAACGCAATACTAATAATAAAACTGCTGTAACACTTTAGTAAGCAAACACAGAGCGTGTCATGTGTGTCATGCCCGCGAAAATGTCAGATATCCCTAAAGGTACGGTTGACAGACAACGACCCCCCTCCTCCCGTCACCCGAACTACTCACACTTGACCGATGTTAAGCCATTCATTAGCGTTGAATTGATGAACACGTGATCTCCAACCATAACCCCAAAACATGATCCTCGATGCACCTGTGTGATGCATGGTCAACCAAACGGACAGACAGACAAACATTTCTAAAAATAATAGCAATGTGTTTCTTTTTAAAACTTATTTTACTAAGTATAGAACGTTATTGAATACAACGCTATCTACTTTCAAGAATGTTGCCACTCAGCAAGAAACAAATCCTTCATCTCAAGCACCTATACCCTAATAAATGTTTTCACAAATAAGGAATTATTTGATCACGGTGAACAATTTGATTTCATAGGTGGCGCTACATGTTTTTTTTTACGTGTGTAATGTCTTCTTTTTAGACGAACACATAATTTCTGGAAAATGTCAAATACTTTTTAATTATAATGTAATATTGTTTTTCATTTCTACTACGATTAATTCATTACTCTCAGCAGTGCATGCAATACCTATAATTAACTTACCTAGGTGCATAATTTACTTGATTTTTAATATAAAAAAATAATAACCAAAGTAAATAAGTTACTTACGGTCGAAAAAATAACTAAAACATTGAGAAAAATATTAAAAAAGGATAAAGACAATTTAAAAAATACAAAAAGAACACAATCAGACATCGGATTCGAGCCCGGGACTTCGTCGTCAAAGTCCGCTAGCATAGCTTCGAGGCTATACTGTTCGCTACTTACCACGCCAAAATAACTGTTCTTATGAAACTTAACAATGTTGTGTTTAGCTCCTTTTAGTTTTAGCGTGAAGTTATGTATTCCATGGGTTACAATTATAGATCCTCCCCTTTTTGGAAATATCCTAATTTAACCACTAAACTAGACGTTTCGATTCAAAATTTACTATCATTAATCCTAAACATTTCCTTAAATGACCGAACCTGGACCCAAGCCTCACTCCCCATTCGTTTTGGAGGGCTCGGGATCCGCAAAATTTCCGATGTTGCCCTTCCAGCCTTCCTGTCATCAACCCACAGCACATACAGCCTTACCGCCAAAATCCTTCATCCTCACACTAACCTGCCAATAACCGATCAATCTGAAGCTATCGAAACCTGGGAGGGCATCGTTCATGCTGATAACCTGCCAACCAACCCTGCATCACAAAAGCTGTGGGATGAACCGATTTGTAAACTGGTACGTGACAACCTACTAAATACGACAACCAGTCCTACGGATCGGGCCCGTCTCCTTGCAGGTGCTAAATGGGAATCGGGGCTGTGGTTACAAACCTTGCCCTCCCCCCATCTAGGTACGCTCCTAGATAACCAAACGTTCCGCATTGCCACATCTCTCCGATTGGGGGCAAACTGCGTCGTTCCACACCGATGTCTATGCGGGGAGGCGGTAAACGCGCTGGGTCATCACGGCCTTTCATGCCTCAGAAGTGCTGGGCGAATTCCGCGGCACACCAGCCTCAACGACATCATCCGTCGGACCCTTGCTAGCGTTTTTGTACCGGCTGTTCTGGAACCGAACGGCCTAGTACGGAACGATGGCAAGAGGCCTGACGGTATGACTCTGGTGCCGTGGAAGATGGGACGGCCCCTGGTCTGGGACGCTACCTGTGTTGACACCCTGGCGCCGTCTCATCTTCAACAAACCTCTTTAGAGGCCGGAGCTGCTGCGTCAACGGCGGAGTCCAACAAACAGCGTAAATATGCAGGCCTCAGCAACACCTGCATATTTGAGCCGTTTGGAGTCGAGACCCTAGGACCGTGGGGACCAGGTACACACCGCTTATACCAGGAGCTGGCCAAGCGGCTAAGAGATAGCTCTGGTGACCAGAGGGCCGGTATGTTCCTCGGCCAGCGAATAAGCCTGGCCATACAAAGAGGAAATGCGGCCAGCCTTCTGGGCACAATGCCCATGGGCACCGATCTGGAACAAGTTTATTATTTGTAGTCCTTTACTTGTGATTGTTTTTTATATCTCTACTTACTTAGCGAAACATTAAAATTAAGTTATTAGTAGTATATGTTGTGCCTGTGAAAAAAAAAAATTATAGATAATGTCTAATTGTGGAAAATTTTGTGATAAACCATTATGGTGCGTCAAAAAATACGTTGCTACTCGTTCCCCATAGACGTTAGCGTAATGATTCATAGTGTAAATAATGTCCTATAGTTTTCACTATAAAACTGCAAATTTTCATAAAGATCCGTCTAGTAGTTACTGTTTTATAACGAAAAATAGCTACAGACATTATCCCTTACTGCTTAGCTCCTATGGGAAAAAGCGTGATAATTTATAGCCTAAATGTTAAACTACCTCTATTAGATTGCACATGCAAAATTTCAACCGAATCTATCCGGTAGTTTTTGCGTGATGCGTGTTCAAACAAACAGACAGACAGACAGATAGACAGACAGACAGACAGACATTTCTAAAAATGCAGCAAAGTGTTTGAATACTCTTTTCGAACATTTTCTAATATTTTTTTTCACTAAGTTCGGCCATGTACAGACACGTGAAATTTACAGTTTTATTATAATTATGTATAGATGCATTCTTGGACAATCAATTCCTAAGGGGGTAAAATAGAGGTTGCAAGTTTGTGTGAAACTCCGTCGCAAGATTTAAAGATAGGTCTGTTAAAATTCGCATTTGGATTATTGGTTCAAAATAAAGAAAACGATATTCAGTGTTTTTTTAAATCAACCCCTAAGTGGGTAAAACAGGGGTTGCAAATTTGTACGAAAATCCGTCAGTTTTAAAGTTGGATATGTGAAATCTTGTATTTGGCTTTCTCTTTTAAAATTAATAAAACACAAAAATACATTTTTCTGTGTTTTTGAAAAATCAACCCCTAAGAGGATAAAATAGGAGTCGCAAGATTGTAAAAAACTCCGTTAGTTTGAAGTTAGATTAGTAAAATTCAGTTTTTGACATAAATTAAAGTGTTTTTGGAAAATCAACCCCTACCGGAGTAAAATAGGGGTTGCAGGTTTATGTCAAACTCCGTCTCAAGGTTGTGTAAACTCAGGCGATTTTGAAATTAGATTTAAAATAAATAAACACGTGTATTAGCGTTAAAACAGGTGTTGCAATTTAGTATGAAACTCCATCAGTTTTGCATTTAGCTTTTTTTAATGAAAGATAGAAACACGTGTTTCAGTGTTTTGCTCGAAAGCAATAAATCAACCCTTCCAAGGGTAAAATCAACTACGCGGGCGAAGCTGCGAGCGATAGCTAGTATTTTATAATGATAAAATAGGTCAAAAATGTCATTAAGATTTTATTTTACCACTTTGTCGGTGTAACTAATATGTATATTCAAGCCAAATTACAGCTTCTCGAAGGGTCTATGAGCTAACCTGAAAAGCCTTATGAGGATTTTAATCTAACCACATATTTACATATAATCCTATACATTGTATAAAACAAGCATAAAAATAATAACTAAACAGCTCAAGAGAGAACTTCGACCAGTCCACATAATAACATTTTTCCAGAGAACTAACTTATGCAATATAAAAGCAGATATCTTACTGTTTTTCTTTTGCTTCTATATCAGCGCGGAAAGTGGAAACTCAAGTTGTAAGACTAAAAGAAGCGGATAGTTGCGGTGTTTATATTCCACTAACAAAATTATCGACACAATATTCTATATCTTTTCTCAAAAAGCACTACATCAATGTCATTTAAAGGGTTCCGTAGCCAAAATGGCAAAACGGAATTCTTTTAGTTTCGCTATATCTATCCGCAGCTTAGCTGAGTGACTGTTAGTACCTACAAGAAAGCTATAGTTTAACATACATATTACTTACGCCGAGAAAGTGGTAGAAAAAATCTTGTTAAAAATGTTTAGGGTACCTTTCCTACATGTAAAGTGGAGATGAGATTTTTATTCCTAACCTACCCATCGTGTGGGGTACCATCAAAGATACTTTGGGGTTGTGAATATCATTTTTCGATTTATTAAAACCGTAATTTTGGTGGTCCGCATTCCGATCTAATAATAAAGTGAGGTCGAGAATATATTTGACTGCCTCTGGGCGCGGTGGGAATGTGTCCGACTGTTACGCAAGAGGTCGTGGGTTCGATTCGCACACGAGACACCACTTTGTGTGATCTAAAAATTGTTGTTCCGAGTCTAGGGGACTTTGTGTCCGTGACTTGTACGTTTGTAAAGTCCCCCGCGACACAGAGCTTGTACCCTAATGCAGGAGACGTCTTTTTTTCTAAAAAAAAAAATAAAAGTATCATAATCAAGGTCTCAAGGTCTAAAGTATTCCTATGTAAAATAAAAGTCCTGTGTATTTAATGCCGATAGCAACTTTTCTCATATATTCGTGAAGAATAATACCTAATGTATCGACGGTTACAGAGTTTCGTATTTTCGTCTGCAGTCGTGCAAGAAAATACCGTGAGAACTTACCACATCCCTACAGGTGTTCTCAACGCGATTTTATTTTTTCGCTCAGCCGCAGACCAACCGCATTTCTCAAAACATCGCCCTGTTTTTAGTTGATTTTTCCCCGAAGTTTTCCAACGAATAACAGCGATGCGCGGAGTTTTAGTAATGATCTCGTTATCACAAGTGTTAGTCTGTAGTGATTTCAGTTTGGGGAATGACGTCTTGTTAGAGATTTATTCAACGTGGGATATGTCAGAATAAGAGTGTTTCATTAAACACGATTTGTTTGGATGTATGCAATGAAAACACTGACTTAGTGTCAAAAAAGTTTCAGTTAAAATAGACACATTTTAACTCAAACTTTTTTGGCTGTACATCAAATTTGATCCATCATTAAAAGTACTTAATAAAATCAATTCAAATTCACATTAGCTGTATACTCTAATGTGAATTCATAGTCATCGCTGACTACGATATAATCATCATAATCAACGGAACACTGTGGGAATACATTATCAGAGTATAAACAGCACTCAGTCATGGCGGAAAGTGTTTGCTAGGGAATTATTGAAACGACTAGTGTTGCTAGTAATAACTTTGAATTCTGCCAAAATAATTTTGAATACTTCCTTAAACGCCTTTATATCGTTGTAAATTAAATCAATCATAGATAAAATACTTCCTTTCTTAGATATACTTAACAAGAATAAAAGTGTATTTTATAAAGACCGACTAACTTTTGACTAGGTATATTTATCTTGGGACAACTCACATAACACTATATGATCCCAAACTAAGCAGAGCTTGTACTATGGCAACCAGACAACTGATAAACATACTTATATATTTCTAAATACATACATATTATAGATAAATAATACCCAGGCATAGAATAAACCATCGTGCTCTTACACAAAGTTTTATCCTGAGTGGGGATCGAACCCACAACACACTCCCACCGCGCCACAGAGGATTTTGTAAATGTTGATAAACTTTTGCGATTTGTGCACATTATAAAGTTATATTTACTACGGGTCTTAATGACGCGAATAATTTAGGCTAAATACTTTATTTTCTTTATTGCCCGACGTTTTAGTGGGAGTGGTAGAGTTCCGTAATAGTGAGTAATAAAAACCAAGCGAGGGTAGTTTCCGAAACCCGCGCTTGAGGGAGGCGACGCTGAGCTGAACCAGTCTACCCGTGACTGCGGCCATTTCAATACGGTTGAAACGTCGGGCAATAAAAACGGTATTTAGATTAAATTATTCACGCGATTAAAACCAGTAGTTTAAACAATTTTATAATAGCTATTTTGTTATTACAAAAACAGAAATACGAAACAACCGTTCGCAATATATCTTTCGCAATATACCTTTTAATGTAATAGAGAGCCTGAGCTCTCGTAGCAACACTAGGTACGCACGAAGCTCGTGCGAAGCGGCCTGCAGCTGACAACCAACTGAATTATGTAGCGAGACGCGTCATTCGCAACTGTAATGATCGTTTTAAATACTTATTGTTTTATTCTGAATGTTGTTGGGGGTTTATTGATAAATTTTGGCTGTAGGAAAATCAACAAAGGCTTTACCTGTGTTAAGTTTGCATTTGATTGAAATTTTAAATCTCTGTTCCCTCTTTTAAAATAGGATAAATAAAAAGTAATAAAAAAAAAACAGTTTTCAAAGTCTTATAAGTAATACTTTACATAAAAACAAAATTAACATACATTTTATATAGCCGGTGCCAGTATTTGCTAAATTTGTACTAAAATTCTGACAATCATGGTTGAACTTTTTGAGTTTGTCGACATTATGGTTTTTTTTAAAAAAAATCGATATAACTATGTTCAGTTAACTTTTAAAACCTGTTTTTTTCTAATTTCTTTTAATTTCATAATTTTTAGTTTTTACATAACTACAAAATATTTCTTGTACCTTTTATTTGAAATATCAGTAAAAATGTAAGCCAGGTTCCTTATTCATGATCTTTTTTCCGTAACCGCAAATTGTAAAATTTTTATCATGATGTTAAATACAGAAATGCATTGCCCCGAAAACGGAAAAAAGAACGTGAATAAGATTCCGTTCCTTCAAATTAACACGTTTTTGTTCATATCTTCCAAACTAGAAACCGATTTTGATAAAAAATTCTGTTCCCTAAGTTAAATTTAAAAAAAAATACAATATGATTTCTAATTTCGGAGAAATCAAATATACAGATATTTTTTTTATTTCATAAATTTGTTTAAAAGCCCTAATCGATCATCATATGTGAAAATCGCACAATTTCTATACACGTTTGGAATACATAATATACTTTTTTGAAGTCTGTTAAAAGAACTATAACTAAAAATGTCTTTCTGAAATTAGGAAATCAATATATTGATATTATTTTTATTGAGCTTATATTTATTTTTTACAAACAGTTGAATATCCAATAAAAACCAATAGCAAACTTATTTCATTTAATTTCGATGCACCAAGATTTCACAGAAATTGAAATTCCTTAAGCGTATCCCTACAAGATCTGTTGCAACGTCTGGCAAACACAAAGATACGTAGGATCTTAATTCGAGTTAATCCGGGTAAGAAAGCGAGCGTCGCAAGGTGGACACACTATGTGGACGGACGTGTGTTGAATTTTAGATTGGTGGGGCCACGTAGTTAGCGTGCTTAGAAGGTAACAATCGAAATAGGGCTCAAATCAAAATAATATCAAGAAAGGAATCATTTCTCTAACCTTAAGGCAATATTGTACAAATCGCATGCAGATAAAATCATCAAATTCCTGCATTGTTTTGCTAAACATTGATAATTTGCAAGGTTTTGATGATTTAATCTGTATGCATATGTTTATTAAATAGCTATTGCCTACCACTTGTTTTTGGAGTTATGACCATATCCGTCTACAGACTTTTTTACTGGATTGAAATCGTTATTCATTGTAAGGTCTAGGCCCTAAAAGTGACAAAATGCATCGATGTTACTCCAAGGTCTCACAGATGTCTGAAAAATTATATGACGAAGTTTTTAAATGTAATGTAAAGAAGCCACGAGCAGGAGGTCATTAGTTTATTATAAATTATCCTTGAACATCATGACTTCATTGAAAGTATAAAGAGACAAGACTACATTTGCTTTCCAATTTTATAATTACTTGCATTCGATTTTTCTTGTGAATTCATTGCTTTCAACCAATTTCTGTAGCTTTTCTAATGGCTTCCAAACATTACATTCTTTCAAGTCTAGTCGCCTGCGTCCTTAACGCGTTGTTTGGTAACTAGATTGCAGAATACGTTCGTGTATCACATTACATGTCTTTGTTTCGTTTACTTTACTTCGTGTGCTTAATTGAGCAACGAAAGCTTATACATACAGACATAATTTAAATTAAATTACTCCTTCTTCTGTACCTACTTTTCACGTCTGGTTTTTGTTGTTTCCATTATTTTATTTTAGATGTGTGCGACCTTTTTCATTGTCCTTATATAAAACAGGATTGAAAACTACTTGGTACCTATAAGTATTTTAGTAATTTTTATAGAAATTTCTAGCCAGTTACTTTATTAATACATTAATTGCATTTTTGAAAGATAGAAAAATTTGAATTCCAGACCCAGGAATTGAACCCGAGACTTCAGTATGCCAAACCGGGGCCGGAACCTAATCACCAGATAGGTGGTCCGATTCCAACCCGGTTTCGAAGTACCAGATAGGTGGACTTAAAAAAAATCCTATTTTCAAAAATGCAATTATTGTATTAATAGCAATGAGTAGCTTTATTTTTTGGATTATACAAAAGTATATCTTATTTTTTCAATATTACTAAATTATATTCATAATCTTTACAAAATACCTATAATTATACAAAAACAACGTCTCTTATCAATATAAAAACTTTTGTTTTCCCTTGTTTCAAAACTCTCATCTTTAGATTGTCGCAGTAAAACATGGGATTTCTCTGAAAATATAATACAAAAACCGTGATTACAAAGTTGCCGTCAACTCATACCCTGTTAAATTTTCCCTTTTATTTTCATTTCTTACCTTTATTATGGCCCACCAACAAAAAGATATGAAAGACAAACATCGCTTGAAACAAAATTAAGAAACAAAAATTCCATTTTGAAATAAATACAACTGTCACTGTCACACAAACCTCTAACTCCATTCAAATTAATCGCTTTAAGTGTATTTTAAATCGACTTAGAAAAGTTGGATGGCACGACAAAAAACAATTTTAACTCGGTAAAAAGGAAACGGGGAGGTATTCCGATACAAAAAGACAGCCCAAGAGAGCTGACGCTAAGTGAATAAGTGAATAGTTAAACTCTCATAATATTTACATAAACCGAACATTAACGGGGTGGCTTGAGATGAAGACGGCAGCGATTGATTGATCTTTATGAGTTTTCTCAATAATGGGCAAAGTTTGAAGGATATTAAATTAAGTGATGATCAACTTTAAGAACATCAAAATTGGAATACTTTATAAAACATAAAAATATATCAAAATTTTAATTTTAAAAAATGTGACCCATGAAAATTGTTACTAATACTACGGCTGTCAGATCGCATGTAGTCTCTTTATTATTTATGTTTGATATAACAGATTATTTTTCACATTATGAGCTGTGTGTTGATGTATCAGTATATAGTTCAATCATCACGGTTTTATTTTATAGTCTGTATTACCTTAAATTTTTAATGACCATAAATTTTAATGATTTTTAATCAACTTCAAAAAGGAGAAGGTCCTCAATTCGGATGTTTTTTTTTATGTATGTTCGGGCATAGCTCCGTCATATATTTATATAGATAGACGGTTTTTGTTCGAAAGAGGTTTATTCCGAAATCCCACATAAATTTTGTAAAGATTTGGTGATTAATTTCGGAGACAGACAACGAAACTCCTTAACGAATGCCAGCCGTGATTGACGTCGGTTAGATGTTTTTTGTATAAACAGTTTTTTAGACCTTTCTGACGCGAAATTCTACAGTTTAGAAACTATAAAACAACATAATTACCACGTTTATCGTTTTATTAAAAGTGTACATTTAAAGTGTTACTAAAACTATCTATTTTTTTTATTCGCCATCATAAAACTCGCTACAATCTAAAGCTTAAGACACCATAACATGTACTCGTAACAAGGCGAAGCGAGCGTATGGCTCGTGGTAAATGAACCAAAAGAAAAAAATACACAACCGCCCTTGATCGAATACTCTCTTTGATGTAATACCACCCCTACATTCCTTGACAGCATGACTGTTTGAATATGTAATGACGTAATAGAATCGAGAGTTAAATGCCGTGAAAATGGCTGCCGTGTAAAACCTCACATTTTCTCTGCCAAATCGGAATATTGCAGCCATTGTTAGGTTTTATTATCGATGAAACGGAAAGTTTTAGTGATAGATAGCTTGGTGGAAATAAACATGGCAGAGATATCATCATTTATGAACTTATAATGTAACTATCTGACCCGCGCAACTTCGTCTGCGTAAATTTTCCCTGTTTTCTTTTTCTTCCGTTTTTTTACAACATTTTTCATTGCTTCTCCGCTCCTATTGGTTGTAGTGTGATGTTATAACCTATAACCTTCCTCGATAAATGGGCTATCCAACAATACAATATTTTTTCAATGCGGCCCAGTAGTTCCTGAAATTATCGCGTTCAAACAAACAAACAAATTCTTAGGGGTATGAAAAATAGAGAGTAGCCGATTCTCAGGCTTACTGAATATGCATAAAAAAATCATGAGAATCGGTCAAGCCGTTTCGGAGGAGTATGGGAACGAACATTGTGACACGAGAATTTTATATATTAGATAAATACAGTATTTAGGCTTTCTTCTCACATGAAAGACAGCAGATAGTTTAAAATCTGGAGTAACTATATATGTAAGTATCCCTAAGTGAATCAAATGAATATCAACATTTAAACAAATTAGTCAACTTGCTCTTACAAAATTTAATTTTATTTGATAACGTTTGATAAAAGCGCTAAACTAATATCGATACCTACTTCCCAAAATGCCTCTATTCAACAATGTAACCAAATTTCCTATTTAACAACTGCCAAAGCTGTTAGGAAGTTATTATTTATTTATATGAGTTAATCTTCAAGACGGGCCTTTTACGATGGAATTATTACGAGAGATTACATCCAAAACGTTTCAATTAATTTTAAAGATGGCTGATAGTCCCCACAGGAAATTTGCCGACTTGCCAGTCATTATGAGGGGCAGAAAATGTGTTGGAATTATTTATTGTTGCTCTGCGATATGTATTATGTATTTTTCAGCTAGTGGATTCAAGATTGTGAAGTAATGCTCCAAGGAAAACTACCTATCTGAGAGATCTTTGCTATTAAAACTCTTATTTTCTTTGTATGATAATCCAATTGCATTTTTAGGGTGCCATAGCCAAAAAGGCAAAAACGGGACCCTTATACGGAACGTCTCTCTGTCTGTCTGTTTGTTTATACGTCCGTATGTCACAGGCATTTTACTCAAAGACTACTAAAATAAATATTGATGAAATTTGGTGAAAATATGTCTTGTAGTAACCGCTACTTAGAGGGGGGGGGGGCATTCCATACGTGTAACAGAAGCTGATTATTTTTCAGCAAACTTCAACGTGTGGCACATTATTCGACAGATCTGTCCAAAAAATTATAAGGTTTCTAATAAACTTTTTTGATTGAGTCAATATTTTTGCAAATAATCACTCCGAAAGTTGCATAAATTGTGTCCCCCTTTTTTAACTTTTGAACCGTGTAACCAAAAAACATGAAATAAAGTCACAAAGGTAGCGCTTAATAAATACTTTAAACTAAAATTATTTCGGACATGATCGTATATGCCGTCATTGAGTTAATGCCGAAAAACTGCGTTTCTCAACAAAAGGGCGTAAGTGCCATGAACATTCGCTCTTCTGCTGATGCAATTATTTACGCCTGCGGAACCTTACACTGAGCATGGTTCGACATGCTCTTGCCCGGTTTTCTACATAAAACCGGGTAAGAGCGTGTCGGTTATACTATACTATGCTATCTATTACTCCAAAATCAACGGTGCGTTCAGTTCATCCGTTTTTGTTTAAAGCTCGAATAAACTTATGTGACAAAAAACAAAACATAAGTACAAATTTCGGATAGAAACCCATAATTAGTTGATCTGAATTAGTGACACAGTTACTTATAAAGTACAGACAAAACCAAAGTTATTAAGATTTTTTTTAAATTACTAAGTTTTGTCAAATACTATCTAAACTACGCTCATTTATGTTACTTGTACTTCGTCTCGCTCCGAAATCTGATTCATAAGTTTAAATGAGTCTAGTAACCTCTAGAGCTCCAAAAATGTATTAATACAATTTCATCTGTCTGCAAACTCAGTGAATATGAAACACTTTAATACACCGCGCGTACAAGTTGAAAGTTTTACAAAAGGCATTATTCGGCTACGACGACGGTACATGCTCGTAGCCTAGGGGCGACTGGTAACACGCTTGGTTTTCAACGGACGGTTACAAATGACCCTATTTGGAGTCTGTACTAAGAATTGTGTTATGTAAAGATTTATGTAAGTGTTCGGAAAAAATACGACGAAGGTATAATTTAGAGTACGCCACAAGTCTACTATTTTATAATCTTGCGTATTACATTCAGATAAGGACGTGTTTTTTAAATGTATATTCGACTATACCAATAGAGTTTAAAAACAGTTTTCATTTCGATATATTCGTGTACAGTCAAGATCAGATTAGCAAGTTTTATTTACCTTCACTAGATAGTAATAAAACTTGTTAATCTAAGTCGACACAATAGAAATTATTCAACACAGTCAATCGCCAACAGTTTCTGAATACGACGACACACGACTATGTAGCTCAGCTAAAGTCGCTCGTACATATTCAAAGTTTAATCCGAATCAGCTTTCCTCTTCTTGCTAGGGTTTTAGCTTGATGTTGTCGCTAAGTCCTGTGATACACTGGCAGTAAATAGAAATGAGAATGGCAATTCATTGAGCAAGCACAATATATTCTATAATTTCAACATCATTTATTTCTAAATATAATCTGAGTTTAATCACCATAGGTATATTATGGCCGCGTGGATCTTCTTTCTCCATACAAATTTTGAACCCAAATTGTATACCCTTAGGGGGGCAAATTCCTTCTCAGCGAATGTCTACGTCATAATTACTACCTGCGTACCTAATTTCAGCGCAATCTGTTCTGTGGTTTGAGCTGCGTATTGGTAGATCAGTCAGTCAGTAATGGTCGCACTTTGCTTGCTTGCTTGTTGACTGATTTTATAATACATTATGTAGGTATATACAGATGTTAAGGTATCATTTAGAAAGAAGATATAAATATATTTATTTGGATTAGGTGCGATAGGCGCTTACTTTTAACTATACAAGGGTTTTATTCGTTTCGATATTCAATATATTGTTTTATTTTTTTCCATCCTAAAATGTAATTCAACCCAACTGACAAAACATGCTAAATGTAGAGCACACTAATCTGTGCCTCCTATCATCAACTGAGTGCAGATAAACTTTGCCTAATTAACACACTTGCTTCCCGTCACCACCTGTACCTACTAGTTGCCAACTGCAACTACACTTTAGCGTTACTCAGTATTACACTTTGTTGAAAATTTTGAATTAAGCAACGTTGGGCGAATCATTACTTTATTCGAATATATTTCCTTCATCATATTTTTATTTCAAATAAATAGGTATATGAAGTAATAGCTGCCTGCCTCGGCTTCAAACGGGTGTCATATCGTAGTCTTATCTTGAGTTACATTGTTGTAATTTTCGTAGGGTTCCCTATTTTTTTTTGACAGTAAAATATAGCCTATGTTACTCACTGATAATGTAGCTTTCTAATGGCGAAATAAACAATAAAACTACTGGACCTGGTAGTTTTTAAGTTTATTCGTAACATACATAAATACAAATCTATCCTCTTTATAATATTAGTATAGATGTAGTTGTAGATAACCACAATGGAGCGGAACTCATTAAAGCGATAGGAACGGAATATACACGTCGCAAGTAAATGTCTCACATGCATCGAATTTACCCTTCATGCATGTAAAAATACTATTGTTAAATTGCAATAAAACATGCACACATAATTTCATCAATTTCGCCTAAATGGGCCTTTTAAATCTGTAAACCAAATTTTATCTCAGTGTTAAAATAGTTTACACCTTTATTTCGATGTCATCAGGTGTAGCTTATACGCTACGTTTTGTGAGTTTGATCCTTACAGACTACGGAGTGATGATTCGAAATACAGTTATATGCTCTAACTTGTAAAAAGTCATCAAACAATATTTGAGCGTTTTGGGAAAATCAACCCCTAAGGTGGTAAAAATAGGGGTTACAAATTTGTATAAAATTCTGTCAGTTTCAAAGTTGGATCTGTGAAACTTCGTATGTGGCTTTGTAATTGTAATTATAAAAACACATGTTTCAGTATTTTGATCGAAAGCATCGATAAATTCTTAAGGGGGTAAAATCATTTACGCGGGCGAAGTCACGAGCGATAGCTGGTAGCTACAATATTGTTACAAAATATAAGGTATAGGTACAAATGTAAACACCCGACTGTGGTTATGTAGCAGGTACCAAAGTACGGTACTATTTTTTGTTCTTTCTATATTAGCAACTAGACTATAATTGGCGCCTTAAAGTTATGTAGTACTGTTTCAGTCTGAAAACATTATTTGTCGTAGTCAGGTTATAAGTTTTTGTGAAATTTCTGCTAGTTAATTAAGTTATCTTGTATGTTGTGTTGTGTGAACGCTCTCTACCCAAAACCACTTACAATCTTGACTGCTTGCTGTTTGCCTCCACTCTGTATTGCACCTAATTACAAGTTTTGTATACGAATATTTGTATATGACTGCCTCTGTGGCGCGGTGGGAGTGTATCCGACTGCTACGCACAAGATCGTTGGTTTGATCCCACCCTGGATAAAATTTTGTGTGATGAGCACTATGGTTTATTCTGTGTCTGGGTGTTATTTATCTATAATATGAATATGTATGTATTTAGAAATATATAAGTATGTTTATCGGTTGTCTAGTTTCCATAGTACAAGCTCTGCTTAGTTTGAGATCAGATAGCTTTGTGTGAGTTGTCCATAGATAATATGCCGTTATATAGTATGTAGCTAATACAATAATGTAGTGTTTTCTATTTGTGACTGACTAGTGGTGATGCCACGTTTTTTAATATCAATTATCTACCTACGTACGTGTTTATCTTTCAAGTTCATAACACCAGCTTTCTTGTATTTACATTTTAATAAACGCAACACAGTGATTTAATAATATAACGTTGTTCTTTAGCTGCTATATATTTTTTAAATTAAACATTTTATTATGAGGAGCGTGTGTTACGGCTTGATGAAATTTGCATTCATTAGTGAAGTGCTCGGGCGACGGCCGTGGACAAAATGTCAACTGAGCTCTTTTTTCCTTTGAAAACCCTCATAATATTAATGCGCTGTTTTTTCTTTGTATAACTTTTACCTTGAGTACTACTTAAATTACAAACATAAACCTATCAATAGTTTAAAAAATCCTGTGTGTTTTTGTGTTTTATTATTTAGTCTTTTCATATTTCTTTTTATATGGGTGCAAGTTTCTAAACTAATTGTGGCATACGACTTTCTAGAAGGTAACATAGGTACTCCTAAATTGAAATATTGCTTCAGGTAGCTATACTTATCTACCTATACTCCTAACACCATTAGTAATTGTCCTTCACCTTGCCTCTTCGAGACCGAGTCAAAATGTTAATTAGGTACCAGTCCATTAAATTTAGACATACGCACTTACTTGCAGATCAATGTTAATAAAATATTTTTTTTAATATAACAGTTTTATTAAAATTATACTAATTGTGCTTATTTACCAACAGAAAAATCCTAAAATAATATTTGTATATACATGTAATACTTTTAAACGAGCTGTTCTTGTATATATATTTAAATATATAATCTGAATCTCGGAAACGATTTTCATGAAATTTAGTATGCAGGGGGTTTCAGGGGCGATCAATCATTTTTAGAAACCGTCGTTTAAAATAAAATACTGAGCATTCTTGGTCATCCAGGTACTACGTATTTAAATGAAGTACAACACGTTTGAAAATCGTAAATTCGGCTAGTTATAGGTAGAACGACAATAATGTTGTAAACAAGTTTTTGTACAAACAGTAGGTACACATGGTGCCTAAAAAGGATACAACACATTGATATAAGAAAACAAATCATTTACATCAATATAGTATCCAAATTGGTAATACGGAAACGTCCCCTAACACTTACGAATTTTTAAAACGAGGTTTTGTACCTAGTCGCGAGGCGTCTCGCAGTGTATATCTTATTCTTGGTATTAGTTGATCGATCGATGCAATTTGAATCCACTTTCTTCATAAAGTTTGCATAACATTTTATTTAAACAAACTTTTTACATCAAAGCTTATGTACAAAACTTAATCTTGTATTCAATAAAACTCGGTGCATTTCATCCAAGCACCCCCTAACCCGTTCAACCCCCTTAATAATCAAGTTTGTGAGTTGTCCAAGATGTCGCCGCGGACCGAGAATATTCTGACAACATTGTCCCTTCTGAATATCTTACAGAGACTTGTCTGAGTAAATTAACATACAATTTACGAAGACTTATAAGTTCAAAAAGACAGCACGTAATCTTGTTAGAGAACTTGGATTGTAGTGCTTTTTGTAAAAATATGAATATTCAGCATATTATTTATAAGTAATAACTGAAGATAACATTTCCGTAGATACCAGGCTGATCATGCGTCTGACTCACGGTAACGAGTACCGACTTCCACATATTTGAGCGTACCAAATGACAAACTTAAATGGAAGTCTTGTTATTGTCGATGGCAGTCTGTCTAACGTACTAGTACTATTAAAGCCGCGTATTTCGTAGCCCCACACGAACAAGCGCTCTTTATATCAGGACTTTATCTATATATCATTGCAGTGTCTATAAAATAACTTAGTACTTATCTACTCTGCTCAACTTATATGAAAAAAGTAATGTACGAGTAATAATATTAATATCACACATATGACACTTGTGATTCATTGAACTATTGGATAATATTACCTGTCCTACAATAAGAGAGATATAAAACAACATATAAAACAAATTTGGTTTCTGTTGTCTTTCCCTATTTATGCTTAGATCTTTAAAACTACACAACGGTTTTGATGCGGTTTCATTATCTGATTAAAGAGCTGATCATGGGTCTGGCTCACGGTAAGGGAGCCGCAGGCGATACATACTTATTGTAACTAATTAAAGTAGTAGGTACTTCAATTAGTTATAATGAGTACGTTTTGCCAGCAGCTATGTATTTGTAATGTCTACATTAGTTAGTCAAAAATATCGTTTTCATAGGTAAATTTTGTATAACATTATTATAATGTTATACAAAATGATGTTTATTAACTACTAGCTGTTGCCTGCGACTTCTTTTGCTTAAGTTTTTTTGAAAACAAATTCACGAGTACTTTTTCCGGGATAAAAATGTACTATTTAAGCTCTCTGTGGCAAATTTCATGAAAATATGTTCAATTTTTCTGGTGTAGATAATTGAACGACAATTTTTTTTAATTAAAAAAAATGTTAGATGGATGAATGGACGGATATTTGATATCCGTCCATTCATCCATCCAAACTTTTGAAGAAGTGTATATTAACTAGGGATCTAACATTTCTGTTTTTCTGAACAGCTTTAAAAAAATTGGCTCTATTAAGTAAATAACTAAATAAGGACTTATAAAAGATAGTTCATAACTTTACGCCAATAATATTAGATTCTATTATTTAAATAGATTTATTCAGAAAGCATTAATTGATTGTCTATAAGAAAAACAATGTATATTAGACCAGGTCAAGACACACGGCTTCGATCATGACGTGTTTGTCCTTCAACTCTTTCCGAAAATCTGTTTTGAGGCATCTGTATCTATAAACTGCCTACCTGCCAATTTTATCTTTCTTGCTCAATTACTCTGAGATTTAGTGTAACTTCAGTGAGTAACATTTTGCTTTGACTTGAATATACGAATTTATCACCTACATACATCGCCTTACTAAATCAATTCAGATGGAAAATACCCACAAGTCTCACCGTGGGTATGCCTGTAACATTTCATCCGCCTTGAAGATTCTATCTCTATGCTAATTTGACATTGTTTTTAGGTTTCAAATGTGCAAGTTAGGTATAATTCTCGCATTTTTATTTAAGTTCGTATAATAATTATATAATATGTAGAGAGTCTATTATACTGACCATATACAACTCGACTGCCTCTGTGGCGCGGTGGAAGTGCATCCGACTGCTACGCAATAGGTCGTGGGTTCGATTCCCACACGGGACACCACTTTGCGTGATCCACAAATTGTTGTTCCGAGTCTGGGTGTACTTTGTGTCCGTGACTTGTATGTTTGTAAAGTCCCCCGCGACAAAGGGCTTGTATCTAAATGCGGGAGTCGTTTAAAAAAAAAACCTAATACTTAATAAAAAACTTAATAACATATAGTACAAGTACGTTGGATTGGCCACCACTAGCGACAAGAACCTGATTCCCACATAAAATTAAACACATACATTTGTCTCGTAAAAAAAATATAATAATTAATATATATCTTAAGATAACTTAAAGCAGAGAGAGTGTGTACTATGGCAACCAGACAACTAATGAAAATACTATTTACTTTTCTAAGCAGGTCGTGCTTCTGACGGTAAGCTTCACGCTAGCCCGTAATAGTACACTGTGTCACCTAAATCCTTGTTTGACAAAGATCTGAATCACTGTGTTTTGGTTGAAGGGCACTGTAAAGGTTCATTTCCAAGCATCGCGGCCGATCGCGAGCCGCTCGCGGCTTACGACAAGCGGCTGACGCTCGCGGCCGATGCGACAATATTCACAGTGCGCGCGCAGCCTACGACAGTCGTCGGCCGCGCGCGTCTGTCACTTACCTCAGCCGCTTGTCGTAAGCCGCGAGCGGCTCGCGATCGGTCGCGATGCACGGAAATGAACCTTAAAAAGTGTAATTACTGGGCATATGAGATTTACGAACTAATATCTCAATTAAGAAGCGCAGTGCGGTGACATTCAGATCTTTGCCAAACAAGGGTTTGGGTGGCACTGATACTATTATGGGGTAGCAAGACCCTTACTATCAACGCACAACCTACTCTCTCTCTCTCTCTCTCTTCATTTCTATATTGAAAAAACAAATATGAATGTAGTAATAATATTAAGTAGCTAATATAATGAAACATGTTATTATGATGCTTCCCTTTGTAACAGTACTTACCTAAATTAATGAAACATACTTTTATTATTATGCATCCCTTCGTGTAAAATGATTCTGGTTTCAATTATGATATTTAATCGTATGAAACCAATACTGTTCTGACGCGCCATCACACAACACGTCAGATAAAATGTGAAAGCACCACAACACATTCATTAAAAACTCCCACAAATATAAACATGCTTTTGTGCGGCAACTGCAAATCACGTTTCGATAAACTTTACCAATCAATAATGTCATTTAAATTATCGGTAATCATTCCGAAAGACCTAAAAATTTATAGTATACATTTATTTATGTACTTAAATAATATACTTAATGTTACTAAAACACCTGAAGATTTAAGCTTTTCCAGTGAAACTTAAAATTTACCAATTCGTTATAGTAAAATATGTAATCAATAAATCTCAGTAGGTGTAATAAGTATTAAAACTTGAGAATTAGAGATTTCCTCTAGAGGAAAGGTTAAAAAACCCACGACCTAGTGCCTCGAAGAGCAGTATTACGTCTTTTCGGCGTCTGATAACGAACAAATTAATAAGAAAATATAGTTATATAGGCAGTTTAAACAGTAAAACATTATAAAACTAGTGGAGTGACAACATTTATGGCGCTAGATTATTAAGATCCAAGATGCGGCTACGGTGTCACAAAAACTAAATAGTGGTAATGCACTTAATTGAACTTCGTATTAATCAATGTTTCTTATATTAACTTCTACAACTTGTATTTTGGAGTAAGATTAAACTAAGAGTTCAAGTAAGGAGTAAGATTCAACTAAGATACAACTTAGTATTTTAT
The DNA here is from genome assembly GCA_945859575.2 of Herminia tarsipennalis. Taxonomy (NCBI): domain Eukaryota; kingdom Metazoa; phylum Arthropoda; class Insecta; order Lepidoptera; family Erebidae; genus Herminia; species Herminia tarsipennalis. The sequence continues at coordinate 19,827,530 of OX243834.2, read as the reverse complement.
TTCGTAAAGCAATATCAAGGAGATTTAAAGGTGTAAATTCTATTCTTCCGCATATCTGCCCCAGTCCGCCTATTCACTAAAACAATGACGTTATACACGAATATATCACAGAACATTCTTTTTCTATAATACTAGGCTCGTTGTTCAAAAGCGACATTGTTGTCGGAGCATACAAAAAGAGTAATGCACAGTCATTCGTCTCGATCGAAAATTTCATTTGTTGGCACGTTATACTAGAGTAGGACGCTTTGTGTGTCGTATGATAAAGATATAGAGTTGACAGATGCGGTACTTTGCTCGTCTTGGCTTCTAGAAGAGTCGTATGTTTTAGCTTTTATCTTTAGAATAAGAAAGAAAACTCTCCGTGAAAGTCTCTATAGAGATAAATGCAATGGTACCTAAATGGCAGAAATTGTGACATCCTCTATCTTGGCTCCAAATTCTTATTAAAACTTAAAAGTAAAGAACGTTACCAAAAAAACTGTATAAATGTAAAATTGTAACAAACAAATTCATCATATGTTAGTCACAACTAATCCACGAACCCGATTCATCACTTGTATTTGTACAAAATATGTAGTTTTTGTCCAAGTTCTTTGTAGTTTTATTAGCAGTAGCTAAATTGATGACCGTGTCCTCAGGACTGCGAGCATCGTCTACGTTGATCGATGGCTCTCTACCAGACGTTTCAATTTAATCGCCACTTAAATCAGTGTTTTCGGAAGAAAATTTCATATTTCTTTCTTATTTAATGTAGGTTTTTGTCTTGATTATTATATCTGTAGCATCATTTATTTTATAAAAAGAAAACGGTTCAAATGTATACAAATAAAGTATTTCATAGTATTGTACTTTGTAATACTTGCGGGAATGGAATTAACTCAGATACTGTTAACATCTTTAGCAACTAAATTACCCTGACAAACAGTTAATACTATTCCTTGCGAAAATGGTTTATTGCCAAAGTTTATTAATTATAATCTGTTTGTCGTAGTTTGTCCTGTGATATGTTAAATAGAATTATATGGGTATGTCGTCATAAATTATTAACTTATATATTTCAGTAGGTATATGTAGTAATACACTATTCATATTTTTAGTAGTTTTGGCACTATGGATCAAGAAATTTTATAATAATTTTCCAGTTTTATATAGTGAATGTGATGAAAATAATAGGAATAATAGGTTAAAACAACCATTAGCCTCTAAAACGCCAATTATATTTTAGTATTATAATTTTTTTAATTAAAATACAACAAAGACGCTTCCAATTTCGTTTAAAATTGGGATAGCGAAGCTGAAAATACTGGGGAACCCGCATTAATCTGGTAACAAAAAGGAGCTTAGCGGGCGTCAACGCGCCTGCCGCCGCTGCTGGGTTCGTTGCCCGTTAAAAGTCACTTTCCCCAACACAATTTCAAGATACGTCGTCTACTACAATTTATGGCGCTGTCTCAAAGAGTCACTCACTTTTTACAAGAATTCAGGGGTGGGATAACTTGGGATTTTTCTTTATTATTAATAATAAATTAGAAGGTACCGCAGCCATGAAAAAGTTGGTGGTGAAACTTTAATGTAAGATGGAGACCTACATTTATTTAATGATTTATAAGAACTGCCTTTTAATGACAGTCATAGAAACAGATAAACGGATTACATTAGGTTACTTTTTCCTTTTAAGGTACCTATACTTATGTAACTCTAAAACATGCATGATTGTTTCTAAAGTCAGCTGTCCTTATGCAGTTTATGAATACTTATACTATTGTACTTAGTTTTAACGAAACCAGTGGTGAAGAGTTGATTTAGAAATTTATGTAGATATGCAAATCTAAGCCAGATTTAAAAATCTTAAACCAACTTGCCTCTAGTAAAGTAAAGATGTTTCCAACAACGAAACAATTTTAAAACTTTGAAACAACTCATGTATAATTAATATTTGCGTTTAGTGCAACTTCACAAAGAAAAAATCACTCAGCAGGTTTATGTTAGACTAGATTGTGTGTTTTAATGGGACCGTGAGGTATTGATGTCACCGTGTAGGAGATTGGTTACTAATATGGCTTTTAATATGACTATCCATACTTAATATTATAAATGAGAAAGTAACTCTGTCTGTCTGTCTGTTACGCTTTCACGCTAAAACAGCTTTACCGATTTAGATGAAATTGGGTATGGAGATAGTTTGTGTCCCGGGGAAGGACATAGGATTTTTATCGCGATAACCGACAACTACGCGGGCGGAGCCGCGGGCGAAAGCTAGTATTTTTATAATTCTAATCCTCAAGTAATTTGAGGATTAGAATTATAAAAATACTAGTGAAAGTAAGTACTAGTAAAGATAATAGTGTTTTCTTCTCGTTAAGTTAAATCCTTGCTTTAACATCGTTTGTATTATCGTAAATAGAACAATCTCGTTGTTTTGTATAAACAACGAAATGAAGAGACGAGTAGTGCCCATAACATTATGAGTACCACCCAAATCCTTGTTTGGCAAAGATCTGAATATGACACATTAGTTCGTAAATCTCATTTTCCCGGTAATTACACTTGCTACAGAGTCCTTCCACCAAAATGTAGTGATGCTTTTACATTACTATTTCACGGAAGAATAACAGACTTTATTGTGGTACCGACCAGCGGCCTTCAAGTTTGCCTATCGTCTACGATTTCTATATAGTTTAAGCCCGTATAAAGTACGACTGGTCTACTGCACCTCAAATGCAATCCACTTACAATTCCCGGGCCGTAGTTTTTAAGCAATTCCCGACCTGTACATTCAATTAAAAATTAGAGTACTTAAAACAAAGGGGCTTGGAGAAAGTGGAACGAGCTCACTCTACGTTTGAAACGCGTTTTAGTCTCGTTTTCTCAGCTTCTCGTGGTGCAGGAAAACAATTAAACCCTTCGCTTGTTCCAGGGAAAGTTTGTGGGGGAACGGCTGCATCCGTCTCCTTTGTAGCTAAAGTATGTGATCTAAGTAACAGGAGGACGCGGTATTGATATATTGGCCTTTTATTGGTAGCATTACTTTTTAATTATTTTTTTGTGTTCCCAATAGAGTTGTATTCAAAGTGCCAATGGAGTCTTATTTCGTAATAACAATAAATAAAGCTGTTGGTTATTTACATTTCACTAAGTTAGTTGTTTAGAAGAATTATAATAATGTAAAGTTATAGTAGAAGCAAAATAATTATGAATAATAATCTGATCATTCGCCTGTAAATAGTGCCATCACAAACACTAGAAGCGCTCGGGATGAACATTCGCTAAATACAGCTCTTCAGCCAAGTCAGGTTGAGCGCTCATCAGTTGAACGGACGGCACATAGTCTAACGCGAATTTAGAAATAGAACTTCTGAAATTCTTGGAACTGGTACATCTAGGTAAACTAATATTATAAAGCTGAAGAGTTTGTTTGTTAGTTTAACGCGATAATCTCAGGAACTACCGGTCTGAATAGAAAAAATATTTTACTGTTGGATAGACCATTCATTAAGGAAGGCTATATACATTAAATCACGCTATGACCAATAGGAGCGGGGCAGTAATGATAAATGCTTAAAAACCGGGGAAATTTACGCAGACGAAGTTGCGCGGGGTAGCTAGCATGTAATAACGGGCCACGACACTGAAGATAAAAATAATCTTATGTATAAAAATCTCGTGTCACGGTGTTTGTGGTCGGTCTCATACGAAACGGCTTAACAGATTTTCATGAACTTATGTTTGTATGAGAATAGATAGTGAAGTATTTTTCTTTTTAATACGAGGCTTTACGAAGATCGCGGGGACAGCTAGTATTATTTAATTTTTTATTTGTTTATACTTTTTAAAAAGAATAACTTGAGATGTGGGATTTTTTTTTGTAAAAAAAGACGACTCCCGCAGTAGGGTACAAGCCCTGTGTCGCGGGGGACTTTACAAACAACAACGGACACAAAGTACACCCAGACTCGGGACAACAATTTGTGGATCACACAAAGTGGTGTCCCGTGTGGGAATCGAACCCACGACCTCTTGCGTAGCAGTCGGACACACTCCCACCGCGCCACAGAGGCAGTATTACTTATCTTAGGTCTTATACCTATTACTAGCAATTTTGTTATCACCTCCAGCTAAATACAATAGCTTAAGTTAGGAATGGGTTCAAATTCCGGCGGCCTATCCGTGTGAAGGCGGCGAGTTGGTACACGGCCGATTTTTTAGTGGGGGCAGGTCCCACACTACCTCCAGCGTCTGACCCGGGTGCTGGAGGTGTGCGTTCAGGCATTTTTTACAGCCTTAAAAAAAAAAAAAAATGAATGGGTTCACGTCGGCAGTTTGTTGGCTAGGATTTGAACCCACAATCTCACAATTGCGAGACCGTTGCCTTAGCCATTATGTATAATTATGTATAATGTAATAATTGAAATAGTTGTCTTTACCTTTTAAATAAATTCACGTTATTTTCTCCGTAATATGATACTGAGATATTGTACCCAAACTTAACGATATTTGAAAATCAATAAAAAATATTCATGCATTATAAATATCCATACCATATTCACAAGTTCACATTCATATACAAGGGAAATGCAATAATTATGCCATACACTATTCACTCCTGTTTGATGTAAATAAGACTCCATTATCTACGCCATATTAATATGCAATCAAATATGGCCCACAGGAGATGCAATACCTACAGCTATAAGTACCTATGCTCTCATTTGACCAAAACTTTCTGTTACTCACAAGTTAGTTGTATATTAGATTTAAAAATATATAAGAAACGAAATGCTTTTCAGAAAATCTCTAGCGAAAACAAAGTTCCTTTGCGTTTCCAAATTTTTCCGGTCTACTTTCTAAAACAAACCAAAATGAAAATGTACGTCACATAACTACAATGAACGTAATAATAGCTGTTTATTTTCACATAATATTATGACATGCAACAAAGGCAAATAGGGTCATTAAGGCGGGCGTGAGCGGTTAGCAATCAACTTGTCACTATCTACGAACACATGCTTGTTGCATATGGAATATTACGAGAAATTGGTGTACTGGAATACATTTATTTTCTAGTGGTTTTGTTTTTAAGCTTACTGTCATAAAAATCAAAACTTGTAATGTGAAATGAACTTCTGAAATATTGCACAATTTAGTTTCAGTTGAAAAATACTACGACGTATAGATAAATAGGTCGTATTGTAAAATGTAGAAGAAATAAGCAATAATTAAAAAATCCCGACCGCAAAAAGACGGTAACATTAATCTTGTTTCCGTCGTTTTGCAGGTGGGGTAACCCTCCTTCTTGTGCAGTTGGTAATAGTACATTAAGATATAAGTGCGGTAAGTTGAAAATTACAGCCGAGGCGATATTGCTACAAGAAAGCAGAGGCAGTAATTATCAAAGCGCACGTATGTCATACAACGTTTTATAACATACTATTTATTATGCCTATGTTATTATGGTGTCAGCTAACTCCATACCAAATTTTATTAAAATCGCTTCAGCCGTTTAGACGTGAAGAAGTAACAAACATACACACTCGCATACTCACAAACTTTCGGCTTTATAATATTAGTGTGATTTGCGAAGAAATAAATAAAACAAGAATACAGCAATAAAAAAAAGCGCGCGGAATAATTTTGACTTGTGTACAAATTAGCAATGCGCGCGCAACAGCGTTTTTTTTAAGACAAAGGCACAAAAACAGCCCGTATTACTAATAAAGTATATTAATATTGTTGTGTTTTGTTACAGATGGTTGTAATTTTATGGTCTAAATTAATTAAATTAAAGAATTAAATGTTAACTATATTTTATCTCCCAAATTAAATTTTATTCATAAAATGTTGACCACTTTTTTGACATAAAAACTCTTTGCTAAGATTTTAAAAAGTACCAATCATTTTAGCCGGAGCATTAGACAGTGCGTTTTACATTACAATAACGCACCAGTACGTAATGAGATTATCGTAACGATATTGAAATTGGTGAAATAAGAGACCCTTTACGAGCAAATGTGTTATAAAAAGTATTATTATCACCTTAACCGGGTTGGTAAACCCTATTATGGCGCCAAGGTAGGTACTATTAAATAGCCCTCCGAGGCATTCATCATGTCACTACACTTCCCTTAAACATTATCGTATAATCCGAGCGTTGACAGCACTAAAAACATTTCTAACCAAAAATCAGGCGAAAGAATGCCATTCTATTCCACAGTTGCATAATAGCCACGTCACACCACGTTGTAACGGCCACTCCGTTTTCAATTACACCGTAAATGTGGCTAAAGCTATAATAACGTCCGTACCCGCCAATTTAGTACGTCGAACGTAAATTGCATTTGTTTTTCACTGTGTAATAGGCGGTTAGTCTGGTAACATCGGTATTGTAATCATTTTTTTGTGTTATGGATGGAGTTTGTAGAATTTGGGGACCCGGATGTATGTTGTTAGGAAATTCTAATTTTCTTTACTTATCAAGCCTACAAATGTTTAAGTAACTTTCGCCCGCGGCTCTGCTTATTTATCGGTAAAAATGGTTGTCTGTAAAATCGGTTAACGGGCGATAATTTTACGTGATAACGTCATAAAAAAACATTAATGACATTATAATGAGCTACCATGCCTGTGACAGCTTTATGTATTGCACGTCGCTGCAATCGCCATTTGCCGATAGGCTGATAGCTTTAGTTCCAATTATATTGCATGTCACTGCAATCGCCATTCGCTGATAGGCTGATACTTCAGCCAATCAGCGAAAGCGTAACGTGACACTTTTTCGTGCATACCATCGATTTTAAAGACGTTACCACACCAACATAAATTGCATAAAGGTTAATAACTTAAATAATATCACTAGATTTTTTGTAATGATTCGTTACGGTTCGTCAAAAAGTGCTTTACAGCATATAGAAGATAGTTTGACTATTTACAAAATAGTCTGGGAAATTACCTTTAATATGCACAATATAAGTAACAAAGTTAGGTGACTTGGTTTTTATAGGGCAAAAACGCTTAAAAACTTCTGTTATAGCTTAGTCCTTTATGGGTAATAGCGTTTTAAAATCAAGACCTACAAGATAATGCGTACAAAATGTCAATAGTATTTGTTTAGTAATTTTGGTGCAATGTGCATTCAAACAAACAAGGACACGAAGGTAGAATAAAAAAATCTGTGGTATCCAATATAGCATAACATATACACATAATAACAATATCTTATTATATTATAGATAGTTCGCTGTAGGGTGATGTAAGTCAATGTAGTAAAATCCTTTGTTTTGATTTTTAAAGTCTTTGTTAGTAGTTTGTCTGATGGTATTTCTGCCATTCATAAACACAATAATACCCTGTTTATAGAGTCTACCCGTGACTACGGCCGTTGCAATACGGTCGAAACGTCGGGCAATAAACAAGGTATTTTACCTTCAATTATTCATCCGTAATTATATATTTTCATATGTGTACAAAATGCGAAAGTTTATCAACGATATATATATATTAGCTAAGTAATAAAATATACCATATTGGACCCTTTGGCAACATTGTGTAATACATTTAAATTTTCTGTAATGTAATGTAATTTGTCTGTTAGTCTTCCAAAAACTGATAAATAATATAAATAAATACGTACAAGTATTTTTTTCACCATCAATACAATAACAATCACCTTAGTTAATAGATTAGTAGAAATATTAAACTCTAAAATAATAATAATTAAACTTTTCATTATAACTTTCAATAACTTTTCACATAATCAAGTGTATTAATTAAAACCCTTTCTTTATTGCAGGTAAGCAACTGCTGGCGAAATCATTACCAAGTTTCGAGGGAACCTAAAATATATCCTCCGCAAGTAACAACAACAAACTTTTCCTCAACTTTTATTCATATAATAAACAAAACCATAAATTCACCTCGACTAATATTTTGTCTCGCACTTCATTTTGTACAAAAATATTTAATACTCCATAATTTTCAAAGTTATATAGGTGGGCTGGTCTGTACTCGGTACCTCTGAGTGTATTTACTTAAAGTGGTCTACAAAATTATTTAAACTTAAAACCGAAGCAAACTTTGCGAGCTGTAATAACTCCACCCAGTGTTTGTCCACTACCAAAAAATAAAGTCATTTGGTTATCCTTTTTAAGAGGAAAGTGATAATTACGTGACTCTATTTTTGAAATTGAAACACTATCAGTTTTATTAGATAATTTACACTTTATGGATGTTTTTTGTTCCATTTTTTTAAATAATTTCATCCGTTTAGTTTTTTATGTAGTACGAAATAACATAAATTAATGAATAAAAGTAAAGAATAAAAACTTATTTATTCGTTGAGATAACGCACATTACATAATAATTTAGGTACAGTACAGAAATATAACGATAGGCAGGTAGTTAATGATTGTAACAAGACACTTAGGTACTTATTTTGAAATATTTTTTCCCACATCTCTATTATTGATCATTAGATCACATTCGATGACTTAAAAGATTACATAAATATAATGACTAGGTTTCATAATTATCTCAAATGATTATGGCTTCATTTAACAAAATAAATCGATAGAATATAGAAAGACTAACTCCGTAGTAATTTCGAAATCGGAACTCGCTTACTAATTCAAACTTAACGAAAAATCTTTTAATTTGGCCATGTTGTTACTGGCCTCAAACTAAACAAGTACAGTACCAACTTTCTTTTACGAGTTACCCAGATCTCGGGTTAAAATTCTGTGGGGACAATAAATTTGTAAATTTTACCTGACGCTCCTACTTTATGCCGCGTGCATTTTCAAACTGAGTGCTTTTAAAGAAATAAGAGGGTTCAAAAATATTCTTATGAATTTATAATTATAAAAGCATGGGGTTGACTGGCCTGTTGGTCTAGAAGTTGGTACACTTTCGCGATTTGTACACATATTAGAATATATGTACCTGAATGACCTCGTTCCTTGCTGGTTTAAAGGTATTAAATAGATAAATGCAATCGTCACAGTAAAGACGCTGCGCCTCAGTGTAATTACATCGTGAGTGTATTGTGAAGAAGCACTGACAGTACAAATTATCAAGACCAGGTGAGGGTAGTTGTAAAACCTTGCGGCTCACGGCGACATCGCTAAGCTGCCATCAGTCGACCCGTGACCACGTTCGGTGCAATTCAATCAAAACGTCGGGTTCACGCGATTGAGTTACGATAATATTATAATTTGTTGGTCTGATGCCTTGGTCCCTAACCTGTGGGTATTTGCAGGGATAAAATAGCATTCTATGAAAAGGGTTGGGAACCACTGGTCTATTGGTTAGCGGCCCTGACTGCTAAGCCATTTTTTGTGATCTGTAATAGTAATATACATTCAGTCAAAAAAGTATTGGGAATGGATCATTAGTATATGGTTCGAATCTCTTGTTAGATGGGCACAACTGTTTTCCAATTTGGCCCGGAGTTTGATTTGCGTCTGTTATTTAGATTAAAAAAAAACAAGTACTATACTATTCAGTGATTTCAGGCTAAATTGCTAAGGGACATTGTCAATGCCTGCCTGGTATATCGAAAATGGAAATCTCCATCGTGATCTCAACATGGACGTAGTGCACTAAAATTATCCGTAAAAGTGCTGAAACACACAAGTGGTGAATATAGACTTCGTCACCACGTGAATGTCGAGGCACTCGAGTTGACTGACCCCACGGGCTTAGTGCGAAGACTAAAAAGAACTAAACCGTTTGAGTTAGTGTAGTTATAGTGAACAAATAAAAGTGACAGTTCTTAAAATTTACACAAGAACAAAGAGTTTTAATTTTATCAGATTCTATGAAAGTGCAACAGACATCATTCTTAGTTTTAAATTAGTATAGATGTCAAAAATTAAGTTAGAGTAAAATTGCTTATTAGCTTAAAGCACAGATTATAAAGGCTAGATCATAATACATTTTTAAGGAACTTTGTTCTCTATGCCAAAATATAAAATTAAAAAAATATATATATATATACAGTGCTTTTTATATAGAAGTACCTGGATGACCGAGCTTTGCTCGGTGTTTTCAGGGTTCCGTAACCAAAACGGAAAAAACGGAACCCTTCGTCGTATGTCCGTAGTCCGTTCATATATCACAGGCATTTTATTGATGAAATTTGGTGAAAAGGTGTCTTGTAGTAGCCGCTACTTAGTTTGATAGCTAAATAATAAAAATAAATATGTTTAGGCACTCCATACATTTAACAAACGCTGAAAAAAAATCAGCAGAAATCACCGTGTGGCATCATTCGACAGGCCTTTAAAAAATATGTAAGGTTTCAAATAAACTTTTTTGATATTATTGGAAATAATCGCCCTGAAAATTGCATAAATTGTGTCCCCTCCCCTTATCTTTTGAACTATGACCAAAAAATAATAGTAATTTTATAGGCATTTCTTGCCAATCACTTTATTAAAAATGTAATAATTGTATTAAAAATCACAAAGGTAGCGCTTAATAAATACTTTAAACTAAAATTATTTTAAACATTATCGGATATACAAGAAAAGGGCGTAAGTGTCATGAACATAACGCTCTTCTGCGTTATGTTGTTTGTTATTGCTGGTGCAATTATTCAAATCGGATTTTTTACGTCAACAGCTGCGGAACCCTACACTGAGCATGATTCGACATGCTCTAGTCCTTTTTTTGGTAAATCGTGTATTTTGGAAATTATATTTAGACACGTATTACATACTGATGAGATATGAATAATGTTTTTGGATCTTACCGACATAATAATAAAAAAATATGAAAAATAAATCACAAATCAAAATTATTATTTTAAAAAGACCTACAAAGACAGTTTCAGCTTCTGTTATATGTATGGATTGCACCCCCTTATAATATTTATTTTTATTATTTAGCTATCAAACGAAGTAGCGGCTATTACAAGACACCATTTCACCTAATTCAATCAATATTCATTTTCATTCAGTTTTTTAGTGAAATGCCTGTGACATTTGGACAGATAAACAAACATAACGAAACTATTTTCATACAGATTCCATTGAAAAATAGTAACAAAAACAACAGAAAACCCATTTCTTAAGCCGCATTATTCGGATGGGGGACTACGGAACCTATTGTGCGTGGGGATCTTACCGACATAATAATAAAAAAAGGAAAACAAATATTTAAATAATAAAACCGCGCAAGTGCATGTCGGGCCACGCACAATGTAGGGTTCCGTAGTCCCCCCGTTTGAATATTGTGGCGTAAGAAGTGGGTTTTCTGTTGTTTTTGTTTCAATATCTACATAATAATATTTTTCAATGGAATTTGTACGAAAATTTTGTTACTTCTCATTTGATTAGCTGTTACTCGTAAACTTGTAAAGCCTACTTGGCCTTGATAGTTTTCCTTTTAATTTCACTATATATACTACTACCCTGATTTTTTTCAAATACCCAACATCAACTATTTAGCTGGCAGTGGGGGGGGGGGACATTTAACTCAAACCAAAATCACTTTAAAGCTTAATATTTTATAAACGGATCCCTAAATCTAAAAATCATCTTACTAACCCCTAAACATTTTTAAAAGACCAATCTAGTTATACCCCACACGATGGGGTAGGTGAGAAAAAAAATCACACCCTCACTTTACTTAATTGGAATCTAAAAATTTTTTTTCAAGATTTTATTCTTTGACTTTGTAAGTAATATGTGTATCCATGCAAAATTACGGTCTCTCAGACGGACGGACGGACGAACATGGCGAAACATGTCGGACCATACTTAGTGTAGAGTTCCGTAGCCGTAGCCGAATGTAAAATCCGATTTGCGTAATTGCACCAGCAAAAGAGCGTGTTCATGGCACTTACGCCCTCTTTGATTTTTTTCGTATGTTTTGACACGGTTCAATCAATAAGGGGCGGGGCGAGGACACAATTTTTCAAAAATACTCATTTAATGTGTAATAAAAGTTTATTAGAAACCCTAATATGTTTTTAAAAGACCTGTCGAATGATGTGCCAAGCGTTGATGTTTGCTAAAAAAAATGTTTCAGCTTCTGTTACATGTATGGAATGCCCCCCCCCCCTCTCCTAAAAATATTAATGTTTATTATTTAGCTATCAAACTAAGTAGCGGCTACTACAAGATTGCCATTTTGGCTACGGAACCCTAAAAAGGGAAAAAAATAATCATCTGGACGCAAACCGAGGTGTTCTGGTTTCGGGACTGCCCGATGTGCCATGAACCAATACGCTCTTCTGCTGGTGCAATTATTCAAACCGAACTTTTTCGTACGGCAACGGATGCAGAACCCTACACTGCCCTTTTTTTGTTAATGTTTTTCGATATTACCGACATAATAATAAAAAAAAATTGAAATAAACCACAAATAAAAAAATAGGTTATAAAAAAACAAATAAAAAAATAAAATAGGAAAAAGAAATATTTATTCGGATTCGAACCGTGGTCTCCTGTTTTGGAGACCGCCCGTTTCCCACCTAAGCTATTAAAACAATGCCGATCGCGGCGAAATTTACCTGCGTATTCTAATGATATTGTAGCAGTTTTTCATTGCCTGAAAACACAGATAGAACGACGTTTTTTAAAAATGAAACCTAGCTAGATCGATTTTTCGCCTCCGAAACCCCCTGCATACTAAATTTTAAGAAAATCGCTGGAGCCGTTGCCGAGATTCAGATTATATATTTAAGTATATATATACAAGAATTGCTCGTTTAAAGATATAAGATATATCTAGTGTCTTTTGCGAATTCCATAATGGACTACATCGAACAAAGAGCTTTTCTTAAATTTTGCATCGCCAATGGAATTTCGTGTTAGGAGTCCCTGAAAATGTTATAGAAGGCTTATGCTAAAACACGGGCCCATGAGTGGTACAAAACGTTCAAAAGCGGTCGAGGTGTGATGGAAGATTTGCCTCGTTCTGGTAGGCCATCAATATCTTCAGCTGAAGTTGACATCGCAAAAGTGAAGGAAATAGTGGATGAAAATCCTCATTCTAGTTTGAAGAGTTGGCAATGAAGTTTCTGTGTCTCGGGAGTCTATCCGTACTATTTGTTTGTTAGATGTGAAACATATTGTCGCTCGGCTAGTCTCAAAAAACCTGATTTTTTGACCAAAAACTTACTTAACTTATTCACCAGATATATCACCAGCCGACTTCTTTCTTTTTCCTAAATTCAAATTACCACTTCGTGACACCCGTTTTCATTCGGTAGAAGACATAAAATTTTGGAAACGGCGTTTAAAAAATATTTTGATGACTGGATTACTCATTGGCATAAATGTATAGTTTTTGAAGGAGCATACTTTAAAGGCGATAAAATAAATTAGGATGAAAAACTAACATTTTGTGTATTATTGATCGTTTTCCGGTACTTTCTTGACAGAGCAGTAAGTACAGTATCCTATGTCATTATCATTGTTACATCTTACGTCAATCACAATCGACTGTCAAAATTTCAATCAATCAATGTGTCACATTAACTGATTAAATTTAACATAAAACAATGAAATACTAACATAGAACTACTACAGGTTTATACCTACTAAGTCTTTTGAGATACATTTTCAACTCGGTTGATGTTGGCTGGTGTCTATTACTATGGTGAACTGTGTTTTACTAGCTGCAGCCGATTTTGCTTCAGGAAATTTACAAAAAATAGTATAATATCAAAAGTTTCCAAATTCTTTGTATACTTAAATGCATAAGATTACTTTTTGATTTTAAAATATAAGTCAAGTATTCCTCTTCGGTCGGTATGCCTCGTAATTATGGCGACCATTTACAAAGCTGTACATCACGTCAGCGTGTTCACTACATCCCACGTCAAGCTTGCGTGACCACCAATGTATTACCATCAAATTAATTTATAATTTTCATCATTTGCCCAGTCAGCTGTGCACCGCGGGAATTGATTCCCATTCAAATTTATGTTACGCATGCGTAAGTAACACATAATTTAACAAAAAATACGGTTCATTTGTTGCGTTGGGAGTAAATACATTTAATTGACATTTTTGTTATATTTTTTTGAACGAGATCCGCAAGCAGTTTTCTTAAGAAAGAAAAGTTTTATGGTTAAAAATACTACATTGAGAAAAGAACATAGTTAGTATTCTTATTTAGAAAATAAATTTGTGTATTTAATTTACACGTTAAAACAAAGGCATTAGATTAAAAATAAATAAACTTTGACTACAATATACTATTCATATTGTAAAATATAAGTTTGAAATATTGTTTAATAATACTCTAGTATAGTATAGGTGGAGCCGGGACTGAGAGCTAGTTATATAATTTATCTGTCTCACATAAATAAGTTCTCACAAAACTTAAATTATGATATAACTAAGTAAAAGTTGTTACAGACTAATTATTTAAATTTTTATGAATAAGACTTACTCATAAAGTACACAGACATAATGTAGAAAAGACATTTTATTCTCATTACTCATTACACATAAAAAGCTAATTTAAGAGTGTTTGACGAGGTATCTATGTACCGACCAACTCTTAGATTTTCTTACACCTTTCTGTTACACGTTATTTATTAGGGTATTCTACTCTGTTTGTGCAGTGCACCTTAAAATTTTGTCTTGCTAATAAGAAGCCACAAAAAAACTTTTGCAAAATAAACACGTTTTCTTGCCTTAAAATTACATTAAAGTTTAAACATTTTTATTCCCGCGAAACGCTGTCTGTTCATGACGTCATCGCGGCAAGCCGTCTTGACCGACGTTTCGAATGTAAACAAAAATGAGATAACTTAAATAAACAGGACACCGGCTACAATTATATCTCTATGGGATACAATAGTGTTGTAATGTAATAAATAATACCAATAACATCATGGCGGCCCATGTTTTAGGTCACGTGATACACAGATGAAAAAAGTGCCGGCTGAAGTGAAAACTTGAACATTAACGTTGTGCATTTTTGAATATTTTGGAATATTGTAATTTTCCAAAATATTCATAAATGCTATTTTTTATCAGTATATAAGTACTATCATTTATGTAGTTTAATACAATTTTCATATATTGCGCTATCGTACACAAACATGACAATTGAAAAAATGACAATGACAACGACATGACAATTAAAAAGTTTTACTCTCAAAAAAAAAATACATACTGATGAAATTAGAATATTATTTTACGATCTTAGTGACATAATAATTAAAAAAAAAATGAAATAATAAATTACAAATCAAAAAACCAAAAAGAAAAATTAAAATAAAAAACGGAAAAAATAATATAGTTACTCGAACTGGGGTCTTCTGGTTTCTGGACCGACCAATTTCCCACCTGAGCTAACATAACATAACATTGTAGATGGCGGCGAAATTTACCTTCGTATTCTAATATATCGTAACAGTTTTTCATTGCTCTCCCTCCGTCTTACGATTTTTCGATCAGGGTCACGTGAACCTGACGCGAGTTTACGCGACCCAAAAAAATGACCCAAGAAGAAGATCACGTGACCCTGATCGAAAAATCGTAAGACAGAGGAAGAGCAATGAAAAACTGTTTTTTTTTTGACAAAAAAGTGCACAACGCCGCTAAAGAAGTTTTCACTACAAACATTTCAACTTTTTATTTAATAAAACAATGATGTACATTTATGACTCAAAATCAAAATATTTATGTTTATTTTAATTTAAATTTTGATTTTAATTAAATTTCATAATTTATTGTTTACTACCGAAAGTACCTTCTTGTCATATTTAGCCAACATTATTCCATTATAACATCTTAAAAAATCTAATAAAGCATTTAGTCACTACATCACTTCGATAATTATTCTTTAAGCACAATAAACATATACCTATAGAAAGTACTTTTGTGTACACAGTAAAGTATTATTTTGAAATTTGTTCGTAGCGCAGGCGATCTTTATTAACAGATATAAATATAAAATAGTGGTTAGGGATTTATTGCACTTTACACAAATATAATCGTGAGGTCGCAAGTTCGCATCCTACCCATTATATTACCAACATGAACTACTCCTAACACAAGCATCTTAGCTCAGCGGGAGGGGTTAACAGGATTGCTAGTAATGTGGGACCCAAAATCCCACATTGTTAGTTTTACTTTAAAAAAATGCTTAAACTGTAACCCCATATTATGAGATAAGCCAAGCCTAATAATGTAGTAATTGAAGATTATGGGGTTTTACTTAGACCTATGGTGTTGTCCTTGCTAACAATGTATTTTTCATTCCCTCATCTCGGAAAAAGTATTATTGCTCTTCGATATCTGAGTGCAAAAACCGTTTTTATCCACTAGAGGATAAAGTAAATTGAATTTTGAACATCGTGTGCACTAAGTTTGTGAATTCAAAACATCATTAAACCTTTTTACTTCTACCTCCATGGTGCCGAATTTATCTTACAACCCTTTTTTTAATTTGTTAAGAACTCAGAGTTGGAACCTTCTTGGTGTACTTTTTTTTTAAGTTTGCTTTGCGTGCGCCATTTTCTTTTCACGTCATATTGTTAAAACTTTAGGTTAAAGAAACTTGAAAACAAGTGAAAATCCTTAAATGAGTGATTATAGCGAGGAGGAAGTTTATTTGACGCCAACAGAATCGTCAAAAAACTGTTAATAATGGGCATTTAAAGATTACTCTGATATACTTGCCTATCATAATGTAGTAGTTATTACCTAAACTGAAATAAAAGTATCTTGTGATTGTAAATGTTTTTTGCATTTAGTAATTTACTCGCTGGAGTGGGATGAAAAGTTACGTGTTGCACTCGAGTGCAAAGATTTTTCACCTCGTGCTCTTTTGATTCCCTCGCTAACGCTCAGGATTCTAATTTTTGAATCACTCGCTGCCCTGGTGATTCAATTTTAGAATCCTTCGCTTGAGCTCGTCAAAATTGAGCACGCGGTTAAAAAGCAACTTTGCACTCTTGTATAACAAATAACTATTTTGATTCCTGCAGCCAAGTTTATAAATGTTAACACTCACTAATCTTGAAAAATTATGCACATAGATAAATAACGCTCAGGATTCTAATTTTTGAATCACTCGCTGCCCTCGTGATTCAATTTTAGAATCCTTCGCTTGAGCTCGTCAAAATTGAGCACGCGGTTAAAAAGCAACTTTGCACTCTTGTATAACACATAACTATTTTGATTCCTGCAGCCAAGTTTATAAATGTTAACACTCACTAATCTTGAAAAATTATGCACATAGATTTATCTCTTAAACTGAAATATATATTTCCCCAGTAATACTAGTGACTGTGTACACAAAACAAGTACCTACCTATAATAATAACGCTGCCTCCAGATTGAGTCGTTATTCCAACGCGCGAGTCATTATGCAAATTCTGGGTGGGAATTTTAAATTTTCCTTTTACACTTATTTGATTAGGGTGCACAAATTGTTTCATCCCTCGAGTTTACTTAGGCCAGTTCAGTACGCCGACGAAAATCCGCTGCCAGTAGATTATTTGGGTTTTATAAGGGTCCGACTTACCTTCAGGATTTTCCACGGTCAAAACAAATTTGCTTTTTTATGGTTCCATAAAATTGATGGCTTCAAATATGCTATATGTTATTTTCTTAAGTGTGTTTTTATTTGTCTTATAACGTTCTGAATATTGATTTATTGAGATGTTTCTATTTTATGGCCTTCGGGACTGGACAGATATTTTATTAACTTTGGCAAGATAAGGAAGGTAAAATATAAGTATGAATTCAAATAAATGCTACAAACACTTGCAAAAATAAGATGAAATTGAGCCAGACGCGGGGCTGCGTTTTTAGTTGAAATTAAAATAAATTTTGTTTAGCTTAATTATTTAAACACTTATCCAAATTTTAAGTAGGCGGTAACTTTTCAGTCTCAAGTTTGTCCAAATTTCTAGGTATATTTTTCCATACTGGAAGGTATTAAAGTTGCTGACTCATACTTTCAAACTACTTCGCAGTTCGGAGCACAGTTAGAATTTTGCAATCGAATCCAGTCCTCTAAACTGTCTTGGTGTAAGTGAAAAATGGATGATTGCCGTTTCGAAGCGAGTTATATCACCAACGAAGTAGTTCATATCAATCTACATGTTTTATACATGAACATGGTATTGTATGGAACTGATTGATTTGAAGCGAGAACCGATATATCCATCACGTTTGATTTTGTTAGTGATTGTAGGCATGTTAATTAATTTAATAAGTTACCACCTTATAATGTTAATGCGGAAGTTTTATTTTAAGGCAAAGGGAAATGTCAGTGTTCCCAGCGTGATTGGTAATTGACTACCTTTCCAACGTAGTCAGCTTAATTAAGTTTATAATATACGATGAATTAAAATCTTATTTGTACGTTTATTTATCACAAATTGTACTCAACCTAACATGTCTTTCGAAATCCAAATCACAGTCACCAATTTATTTTCTCCGCCCAGCCGTTTTAATTTGTAATGAAAACGAAGAATGCTAAGGTTCAAACATTTGAATTAAGTTTCAAGGAGAGATTTGTTGGAAGTCAGGGTCACCTTTAGGTAACCTGGGGTTACTGAGGTTATTGTAACCTTTGTAACTAACACACGTTTATGTAATGAGGCTGGTCATATTAGGCTCAAAAGGATAGGTCGGTCTTGTAGCCACTAATTAAGGGTTCACGCAAAAGTGAGTTTGTAGCCTTAACAAACTAGAAGTATAATATATTAGAGTATTTTTATGATTGTTTGACAAACTGTCAAACAATCAGTCATAATTCATGATAGGTAATTTTGTATAATTTGAGAAATTTATAAACGGTGGATACTAATTTTAATAAAACAAAAAATATGTTCTTGTTCTATAGCAAAATAATAGGTGAATGCTAGAAATACGTTACCTATCTAACGTCGAAATGGATTTGAAGTGAAGAAATGAAATACAATATAATTTTTACTACGTTTTTATCACAGTAGGTAACATATGGAAGACTAAAAGACCGGAATATTATTCAAAATTTTACAGCTCAAATTTTCTTCTCAATTGGAAAGAAATGAAATGTGAGCGTCGGGTAAAATATGAATTCTATTCATAATATAGCATTTTTGATACGTACATATATTTATTATAAATCATAATATTCATCTTTCTAATTAATTTATTACATAATTAAGTATTTGTCTTTAGCTCACCTTTGCTTCTGTACGATACAACAAGATTATCCCTGAAAAATTATCTATCTTAAACACTTCACCACAGTTTATCACCAGATTAGACTAAGTACCACTATTTTAAGCCACTTTTAAATTACAACCGCTTCAAAAGCTTAGTGTCCGATATTAGGTGCTAGGAATCAATTACCTGTCCATTGATTGGACAATTTGTCGTCGGCTAATCCTCTACAGGGCAATCGATATTAACTAAATTATCTCGTCAGGTAAGCCACCCGTTAAACGACTTAATCGCCTTTGAGAAGTAGCCGTTGCATAGTTTTTTTGGTGATCGTAGTAAGTACAGGTAATAAAGAACTAGATTGTTTGACGATGGAGTTTATATTTGACAAACTATTAATTAAGCATTTACGAGTAAATTTAAGTATTTTACTGATGAGCAACATGGCAATTGATCAGAAAAGAAATCGTAATAATATAATAATCGCCATGGACGCTTTAATTTTCAGGTCGGCCATTTATTAAAAAAAAAAAACTGTTTAAATTTAAATCATAAAATAAGTACATTTCAATTAATAAAATGATCATTAAAAAATTTACACACGTAAATATAATATAGTGTTTAATGTGTTTACTTAATATATTTATAATTAAATACAGTTTTACATATGAAGTAAGTACACATATTACAACTATTGATAATGTTTGTTGATAGTTTTACTTTATGTATTTTTTGACGTCATAACGTCTCATAAATCGTAGCACGCACAAAAAAGTGTTACGGTCCGTCACGTTCCGCCTGCTGATAGGCTCAATGTCACGTTCCACCTGCTGATAGGCTGAAGTATTGTGGCCGTCGGGCGCATCCGTCGGGTCCACTAAAGCTGTCACAGGCATGATTGTTTATTACAATGTCATCAATATTTAAGGCGATGGCAGTGATATGTGATATAAGCAGGAAAAAAATATTTAAAAAAGCTGTGTTGGATGTTTTCTTATGACATTTTCACGTAAAATTATCATCCGTTAACTGACTTTACAGACAAACATTTTTCTTTCTGAAATTACTTAGTATGAGACTGCTGCCTAACTTCTAATTACGCAAGATATCATATGTGATATTAACAGCGTAATTGTCTCGACAGATGGCTCGATTAAGGCGCTGACAACAGCCAAATAGGCTTATCCTAAACAATTTTTTAGCCAAATCTACGTAGTTTGTGACGGCAGAAAAAATATATGTTAATCTTGAACATATTTCTAAGAACCCTGTTGTATTCAAAACACGAATTTGAATTTTTTTCTCGATAAAAAAAAAATACAAACTAACCTCTTAAAATGATCTTCTAACAAAAATATCTGTATTACTTAACAACGTACGTTGGTAAAATAATTAACAATAACGTATCATGTTATAATACAGAATCTGGTTGTTTTTTATTTTCGACTACTCGACTTATTTTCAAGTAATTAATTGTTTTATGGTTTATAATTAGTTACGAGCGCTGCGTGATCGCGCTTCTCTTTCTTTTATAAGCAATCTGACAGTGATCGCAGAGACGCGCAGCTAGACGGACGTATGTCGCTTTGCCTCGCCATCCATTCACTTCATATTTTGTTTGTTGTTTGAAAAATTATAGACATTGGTAAAGAATATAAGTTTAATAAATATACTATTAATTTATACTATCTAAGTTGTTAATTTAAATATATTTAGTTCTAAGTTTAAAATATTTGTTACTATAATTGGGAAACAAACAAAAATGTCGGAGGCCAGCAAAAAGCGCTTCTATACCAACAAACAAAAACATCTCATGGAAGTAGTAAAGTAAGTATTATATTTTTCATATTGACAAAATATTGCACGAACAGAAGTGAAATCGTAACCAAACCAAAAAGCTACACTAAGCTGTTTTGTACAACGTATAGCGAAAATTCATCTGCAACTGTGAAACTCGTTTGGTCTAGCGGTATCTGCGTTGGTTCAGAATATCAAGTATCGAGTTCGAAACCTAGGTTCCCCTATTCAATTTTGTATTTATTTTTAATATTTTCTTTTATCTTTTCAGTAAAAAGAGACGTTTGGCGAATAGTTCAGAAGCAGGTGAAACTTCGGAAAGTTTTTCACCAATAAGTTTGTAATAAGTACCTACATACTAATATAGATAATATTTTTATTATTTATATTACATTAACACATTACACAAAAAGAATCGCCACATGGACAAAGTCCAGATCCCCTTTACATTTTAGAAAGATAGTTACAAACAAGTATAATGATAAACTATCACATTTGCATAGACCTACGACTATCTTAGAACTGGCCTAATAGGAAAATACTCCTAAAATACTGCTTTATCCATTGTTTCTTGCCCTTTCCATACAAATAGTTGTGTAGGTTTTAGTATTTTTTACCTATATATGGCGATCTATACATACTGAAGTGTCTGTTCCTAATGTCAAAATAGCAGTTTTTTACTAAATGCTATGAAAGTACGCATAGTACTTAAAACAAAAATACAGTTTTTTTTTATCTGGCTGTCTGTCTGTGTGTTTGTTTCGACAAATCTCCAAAACGGCTGTACGGAGATTGACAGGACTCACTGTCAGACAGCTAATGATGTAAGGAGTAACTAAGGCTACGTCCACAGCTAGTCTACAGCTAGTTAGATATAATAGGTAAGATTAGTGCTGAAGAAAGTTTTTCTAAGTTTAAATGTAATAAATATTTTGTACAGATTAGGAAATGTGGCTGTTGCAGTTACATTAGAAAGTGATGTTATAATTCCTCTAGAAAATGTTACCAGGTAAAGATGATGCCCAAGTGTTATGAAACTTCCTCATGATCGTTCTTATACTTCTTATGTTATTGTGAGTCATAGTTTTTTTCCATCACTGGTTTGAAGTATCGGCAAAGGTATCTGAGACAGTTGAATCCACCGATAATATTCCTAAACTTGAGGTAAATATTATTAATTTGAACAGGTTGTCGAAGATAAAATCTGGCAGTTAGTATTTAGTTACTAACGCATAGGTAAGCTTTAAGTATTATTTTTTTTAGACTGCTACAAGTCACCCTGCACAACAAAAAATCCTTATAAATATTATTATTATTATTACATCGGACGACGAATAAACTTATCGCATTTATTTTTAAATCTTCAGAATATTTCTCGCCCTTACCCCTAAACCCTTGGGTTGTAATTTAAAACACATTAATTTGGTAGGAGAAAACATAAATGGATTCTTGTCGAAGTTCACTCTTTTGTGTAGGATGTGCAATTTAAAATTTATCATTAAAAGTGATTCCAGTGACGAAAATTATTTACCAGTCAATTATTGTGCTGTAGCAGGTATGTTATCAATTTTCGGAGGACTTCAAACTTGGAAGAATTTTCTTCAGCTCTAAATTTACCTTATGTCAAATAAATAATAATATTATTAATAAAAAATAATATATATTATTAACTATCTGTGCAAATAAATAAAATTGAAGAGTCTGTTTGTAATATCAAAATAACAGTTTTATGCATATATATTAATTATTATGGATAACATATATCCATAATAATTACTGATAACAAAAATACAGTTTTTTTTGTCTGTCTGTTTGTCTGTTTGTTCCGGCAAATATCCGAGAGCAAATAAATTATAATTATGCGAAAATATTTAAAATGTTGCTAATATATTTTCGAGTTTTATTTTTCTTTCTTTTATATTGTTTTGAAGTTCATAGCAAATAAAGTCTCCTGAAATAATTAAAAATACAAACGTATAAAAAATATTTATTGTTTTTTTTAATCGCCCTGTCTAATTTCTTTCTAGTTCTTCATATAGAACAAAAAATAAAGCGCCATCTATTGGTTTATTGTTTATTATTGACCGCGTCCTTGTGTTGGTAGTTCGCTGTTTTTACCGTCCTTTATCAATGGCACTAGGACATCGGAGAAATAGTGGGCGTGGCTAAAATAGTGAAACATCGAAGTTCAGTAGCTGTTGTCAGCGTCTTAAGGGCGTGATGGCTTGCCTTCTCAAACGAGACGTGTTTTTCATGTTTATGTATTTGGAACATTTTTTTATGCGAAGCGTATTTTAAGATACTTATTAAGTTATTACTTATAATTGAGCCCTTTCTGATTCAGTGGCAACTGAACAGATCGAGTTATGTGTGAGGTTAAGCAACGTTACCACTGTCGGTTAATAGATGGGTCACCGTTTTCGAAAAAGGTCCAAAACTTCCGTGCCTTGGAGAGCACGTTAAGCCGTCGGTCTTGCGCCCAATCTCTCTCCGGGCGTATTGGATTTCCGTTCGCTAATACATAAAAAATCATAATACATAAAAAATATTGAAAAATTGCATAGATAGAAGCCATTCAAGCTATCTTTGTTTACTTCGCGCTATCGTGCTCATTGCGTCTTGTAGTACGTAATCCATGGTTAATATTGAAAAATAAGTGATGATTACATTTCACATCACATTGTTAAATGTATTTGGATTGTTAGAATGATTAATTAATTAATTAAAAAAATTAACATGGTTCAAAAACTATCCCATTGGAGTGTGTTACTGATTCTGAGCAAACTACTTTCAGGTTTGCTTTATACCAAGAATAATGTTGTTTATTAAACTTTCGCGATTTTTACACATATTGGAATACTATCGGGACTTAATCGCACGTAAATAAAAGGTTTCACGATTAAGTCCATTTATTATTCTAATAATTAGAATACATTTTTAACAACATTTTTGTCTGTAAATACTTTGCGTCGACACTTTTGATCCACTGAATAAGTGCCTAAAATATATCCAATAGCTATATTTACACATAGGTACACTTAGTTCTACGCGTTTAGAATCTGCATTGCGTCTAAGAATCTCAAGGTTATTCCATCCATTCATGAAGAAAGGTGGGTCGTTGCTAAGTAGTAGCTATAAGACAAGTGTAGGAGCTCATATTATTAAACCCGCCTTAAAATAGAATGAGAGGAAAATTAAAGATCAATATTTTTACACTATGATTCCAAAAAGTAGTTTAATTTAGACTTATTTATTAGACTAAATGTTTGTTTTCCTAAATAAAAAAAATGTATTCAGTTTGTTTTGTTCTACCATGTCCACAACTTTTAAAACGCGTGCAATAATCGGATATTGTTAGAATCGTTAAATGACTGCCATTATTTTTTCTTCTGATCAAGTTAACGAAATTAAAAAAGGACATATTAAGACGATTTCATACATATACAGGTTGTCCCAAAAGTATGCCACATGGAGGGAAAGTATCTTGAATATTGTACATAGAACATTTTACTGAAAGAAGACTACATTTCGATTTTTAAATAATCGCCTGTCTTTACCGGGAATCCAACTCGCAAATAGAAATAATCTGTATTTTCACAATACCAATACAGAGTCATGAAATGACTGATGATGAATGAATGAATCATAAAAATAAACCGGGCAAGAGCATGTTGGACCATGCTCAGTGTAGGGTTCCGCAGCCTTGAACAATTGCATGGACATGACAAAACTATAAGGGTTCCGTTTTTGCCATTTTGGCTACGGAATCCTAAAAAGCACTCACTGACCTGCAACTAACAACAAATTTAACTTAACAAATGCTTAACGCGTGTCCTATTCTGTAATACGCAAATTAGCACACTTATAATATCATTATTTGTCGTTTTACTAAAATTTGCGTGATGAATTTTTAAAATAATACTTTTAAGTTCAGTTTGTAACTTGAAATCATCATAAATACTGTTAAAGATGGAATAGTTGGGCTTAGCGTCGTGAATAGCTATTTCATTAAATGTATAATTTCATTGCTTTCCTGTTATTAATGATACTGTTACTTAAAAATAAATAATCCCTATGACTGACCCTTTGCATTATTGTCATAAAAATACAGGTGCTTTTTCTTATTAGCCGGGATCCGGGAATCGAATTCCCGGTTCAGAACGGCAAATAATTAAAAAACTTTGAACGCAGTTTGATTTATTTTAGAATCAAAATTAAGTCTTATTTTAGTTAAATATTCTATGAACAATATTGAAGGTACTTACCCTCCTTGTGGCATAGTTTTGGGACACCCTGTATATGTAATACTTAGCTAGTCTGTTATATAATAAGACAGACTTTTTTTTTAATTTTCCTACTATCGTGTTGTTTAGCATTTATGAATCGTCTTTTGATGTTTTATTTATGTACGTTTCGATCGATTTTTTATCACCTTCTAATACAAAGGTGTAATATGGTGGTAATACCAAAACGAGAAAAACAATTGTGTTTGTTACGAGCACATTAAAAAATAAAAGATTTACAATAGGTAGGTAGGGTCTATTTAAGTAAAGTATGTTACAAAAATATATTACAATATATCTAAAACGCATGACTTATTCGAAAAATAACCAAAAACATTCATTATACATTTCACACGACACTTACAAAGGAACTAACAAAAGGTTTTTGAAAATTTGCCTCGCCGCGTTCTACGATGTAAAAAGCTATACGATATAACAAAAGTCATGAAGTTCTCTTTGACTCCTTTTTATTCGTACGGAAATAGGGAAAAAGTGTTCCGAAAACCGTTCAGTTCGGTGTTCGCAACCATTCCAGATATACTTGGAGTATATACTTTGTGCAAACGAGCGTTTGATAGGGGCGCGCCTGGATTTAAATGTTTGCTAGATGTGACAAAAGGAGTGTGTGGCTCGCGCTGAACTCCGGGTATGTATGTGTGAGTACTATGTAAGTGGGTCAGTAAGTTTAGTTTGGCCCAAAAAAGCTGCTATATAAGGCATAGTCATACTAAAAGGTGGTTTTATTTAAATGAATATAAAACTGGTCAAGTACGACTCGGACTATTAGGCTCTATTGGTTTATTGTTTATTATTGACCGCGTCCTTGTGTTGGTAGTTCGCTGTTTTTACCGTCCTTTATCAATGGCACTAGGACATCGGAGAAATAGTGGGCGTGGCTAAAATAGTGAAACATCGAAGTTCAGTAGCTGTTGTCAGCGTCTTAAGGGCGTGATGGCTTGCCTTCTCAAACGAGACGTGTTTTTCATGTTTATGTATTTGGAACATTTTTTTATGCGAAGCGTATTTTAAGATACTTATTAAGTTATTACTTATAATTGAGCCCTTTCTGATTCAGTGGCAACTGAACAGATCGAGTTATGTGTGAGGTTAAGCAACGTTACCACTGTCGGTTAATAGATGGGTCACCGTTTTCGAAAAAGGTCCAAAACTTCCGTGCCTTGGAGAGCACGTTAAGCCGTCGGTCTTGCGCCCAATCTCTCTCCGGGCGTATTGGATTTCCGTTCGCTAATACATAAAAAATCATAATACATAAAAAATATTGAAAAATTGCATAGATAGAAGCCATTCAAGCTATCTTTGTTTACTTCGCGCTATCGTGCTCATTGCGTCTTGTAGTACGTAATCCATGGTTAATATTGAAAAATAAGTGATGATTACATTTCACATCACATTGTTAAATGTATTTGGATTGTTAGAATGATTAATTAATTAATTAAAAAAATTAACATGGTTCAAAAACTATCCCATTGGAGTGTGTTACTGATTCTGAGCAAACTACTTTCAGGTTTGCTTTATACCAAGAATAATGTTGTTTATTAAACTTTCGCGATTTTTACACATATTGGAATACTATCGGGACTTAATCGCACGTAAATAAAAGGTTTCACGATTAAGTCCATTTATTATTCTAATAATTAGAATACATTTTTAACAACATTTTTGTCTGTAAATACTTTGCGTCGACACTTTTGATCCACTGAATAAGTGCCTAAAATATATCCAATAGCTATATTTACACATAGGTACACTTAGTTCTACGCGTTTAGAATCTGCATTGCGTCTAAGAATCTCAAGGTTATTCCATCCATTCATGAAGAAAGGTGGGTCGTTGCTAAGTAGTAGCTATAAGACAAGTGTAGGAGCTCATATTATTAAACCCGCCTTAAAATAGAATGAGAGGAAAATTAAAGATCAATATTTTTACACTATGATTCCAAAAAGTAGTTTAATTTAGACTTATTTATTAGACTAAATGTTTGTTTTCCTAAATAAAAAAAATGTATTCAGTTTGTTTTGTTCTACCATGTCCACAACTTTTAAAACGCGTGCAATAATCGGATATTGTTAGAATCGTTAAATGACTGCCATTATTTTTTCTTCTGATCAAGTTAACGAAATTAAAAAAGGACATATTAAGACGATTTCATACATATACAGGTTGTCCCAAAAGTATGCCACATGGAGGGAAAGTATCTTGAATATTGTACATAGAACATTTTACTGAAAGAAGACTACATTTCGATTTTTAAATAATCGCCTGTCTTTACCGGGAATCCAACTCGCAAATAGAAATAATCTGTATTTTCACAATACCAATACAGAGTCATGAAATGACTGATGATGAATGAATGAATCATAAAAATAAACCGGGCAAGAGCATGTTGGACCATGCTCAGTGTAGGGTTCCGCAGCCTTGAACAATTGCATGGACATGACAAAACTATAAGGGTTCCGTTTTTGCCATTTTGGCTACGGAATCCTAAAAAGCACTCACTGACCTGCAACTAACAACAAATTTAACTTAACAAATGCTTAACGCGTGTCCTATTCTGTAATACGCAAATTAGCACACTTATAATATCATTATTTGTCGTTTTACTAAAATTTGCGTGATGAATTTTTAAAATAATACTTTTAAGTTCAGTTTGTAACTTGAAATCATCATAAATACTGTTAAAGATGGAATAGTTGGGCTTAGCGTCGTGAATAGCTATTTCATTAAATGTATAATTTCATTGCTTTCCTGTTATTAATGATACTGTTACTTAAAAATAAATAATCCCTATGACTGACCCTTTGCATTATTGTCATAAAAATACAGGTGCTTTTTCTTATTAGCCGGGATCCGGGAATCGAATTCCCGGTTCAGAACGGCAAATAATTAAAAAACTTTGAACGCAGTTTGATTTATTTTAGAATCAAAATTAAGTCTTATTTTAGTTAAATATTCTATGAACAATATTGAAGGTACTTACCCTCCTTGTGGCATAGTTTTGGGACACCCTGTATATGTAATACTTAGCTAGTCTGTTATATAATAAGACAGACTTTTTTTTTAATTTTCCTACTATCGTGTTGTTTAGCATTTATGAATCGTCTTTTGATGTTTTATTTATGTACGTTTCGATCGATTTTTTATCACCTTCTAATACAAAGGTGTAATATGGTGGTAATACCAAAACGAGAAAAACAATTGTGTTTGTTACGAGCACATTAAAAAATAAAAGATTTACAATAGGTAGGTAGGGTCTATTTAAGTAAAGTATGTTACAAAAATATATTACAATATATCTAAAACGCATGACTTATTCGAAAAATAACCAAAAACATTCATTATACATTTCACACGACACTTACAAAGGAACTAACAAAAGGTTTTTGAAAATTTGCCTCGCCGCGTTCTACGATGTAAAAAGCTATACGATATAACAAAAGTCATGAAGTTCTCTTTGACTCCTTTTTATTCGTACGGAAATAGGGAAAAAGTGTTCCGAAAACCGTTCAGTTCGGTGTTCGCAACCATTCCAGATATACTTGGAGTATATACTTTGTGCAAACGAGCGTTTGATAGGGGCGCGCCTGGATTTAAATGTTTGCTAGATGTGACAAAAGGAGTGTGTGGCTCGCGCTGAACTCCGGGTATGTATGTGTGAGTACTATGTAAGTGGGTCAGTAAGTTTAGTTTGGCCCAAAAAAGCTGCTATATAAGGCATAGTCATACTAAAAGGTGGTTTTATTTAAATGAATATAAAACTGGTCAAGTACGACTCGGACTATTAGGCTCTATTGGTTTATTGTTTATTATTGACCGCGTCCTTGTGTTGGTAGTTCGCTGTTTTTACCGTCCTTTATCAATGGCACTAGGACATCGGAGAAATAGTGGGCGTGGCTAAAATAGTGAAACATCGAAGTTCAGTAGCTGTTGTCAGCGTCTTAAGGGCGTGATGGCTTGCCTTCTCAAACGAGACGTGTTTTTCATGTTTATGTATTTGGAACATTTTTTTATGCGAAGCGTATTTTAAGATACTTATTAAGTTATTACTTATAATTGAGCCCTTTCTGATTCAGTGGCAACTGAACAGATCGAGTTATGTGTGAGGTTAAGCAACGTTACCACTGTCGGTTAATAGATGGGTCACCGTTTTCGAAAAAGGTCCAAAACTTCCGTGCCTTGGAGAGCACGTTAAGCCGTCGGTCTTGCGCCCAATCTCTCTCCGGGCGTATTGGATTTCCGTTCGCTAATACATAAAAAATCATAATACATAAAAAATATTGAAAAATTGCATAGATAGAAGCCATTCAAGCTATCTTTGTTTACTTCGCGCTATCGTGCTCATTGCGTCTTGTAGTACGTAATCCATGGTTAATATTGAAAAATAAGTGATGATTACATTTCACATCACATTGTTAAATGTATTTGGATTGTTAGAATGATTAATTAATTAATTAAAAAAATTAACATGGTTCAAAAACTATCCCATTGGAGTGTGTTACTGATTCTGAGCAAACTACTTTCAGGTTTGCTTTATACCAAGAATAATGTTGTTTATTAAACTTTCGCGATTTTTACACATATTGGAATACTATCGGGACTTAATCGCACGTAAATAAAAGGTTTCACGATTAAGTCCATTTATTATTCTAATAATTAGAATACATTTTTAACAACATTTTTGTCTGTAAATACTTTGCGTCGACACTTTTGATCCACTGAATAAGTGCCTAAAATATATCCAATAGCTATATTTACACATAGGTACACTTAGTTCTACGCGTTTAGAATCTGCATTGCGTCTAAGAATCTCAAGGTTATTCCATCCATTCATGAAGAAAGGTGGGTCGTTGCTAAGTAGTAGCTATAAGACAAGTGTAGGAGCTCATATTATTAAACCCGCCTTAAAATAGAATGAGAGGAAAATTAAAGATCAATATTTTTACACTATGATTCCAAAAAGTAGTTTAATTTAGACTTATTTATTAGACTAAATGTTTGTTTTCCTAAATAAAAAAAATGTATTCAGTTTGTTTTGTTCTACCATGTCCACAACTTTTAAAACGCGTGCAATAATCGGATATTGTTAGAATCGTTAAATGACTGCCATTATTTTTTCTTCTGATCAAGTTAACGAAATTAAAAAAGGACATATTAAGACGATTTCATACATATACAGGTTGTCCCAAAAGTATGCCACATGGAGGGAAAGTATCTTGAATATTGTACATAGAACATTTTACTGAAAGAAGACTACATTTCGATTTTTAAATAATCGCCTGTCTTTACCGGGAATCCAACTCGCAAATAGAAATAATCTGTATTTTCACAATACCAATACAGAGTCATGAAATGACTGATGATGAATGAATGAATCATAAAAATAAACCGGGCAAGAGCATGTTGGACCATGCTCAGTGTAGGGTTCCGCAGCCTTGAACAATTGCATGGACATGACAAAACTATAAGGGTTCCGTTTTTGCCATTTTGGCTACGGAATCCTAAAAAGCACTCACTGACCTGCAACTAACAACAAATTTAACTTAACAAATGCTTAACGCGTGTCCTATTCTGTAATACGCAAATTAGCACACTTATAATATCATTATTTGTCGTTTTACTAAAATTTGCGTGATGAATTTTTAAAATAATA
This sequence comes from Herminia tarsipennalis, assembly GCA_945859575.2. NCBI lineage: Eukaryota > Metazoa > Arthropoda > Insecta > Lepidoptera > Erebidae > Herminia > Herminia tarsipennalis. The sequence goes on along the minus strand of OX243834.2, from coordinate 19,796,657 downwards.
CTTTTAAGTTCAGTTTGTAACTTGAAATCATCATAAATACTGTTAAAGATGGAATAGTTGGGCTTAGCGTCGTGAATAGCTATTTCATTAAATGTATAATTTCATTGCTTTCCTGTTATTAATGATACTGTTACTTAAAAATAAATAATCCCTATGACTGACCCTTTGCATTATTGTCATAAAAATACAGGTGCTTTTTCTTATTAGCCGGGATCCGGGAATCGAATTCCCGGTTCAGAACGGCAAATAATTAAAAAACTTTGAACGCAGTTTGATTTATTTTAGAATCAAAATTAAGTCTTATTTTAGTTAAATATTCTATGAACAATATTGAAGGTACTTACCCTCCTTGTGGCATAGTTTTGGGACACCCTGTATATGTAATACTTAGCTAGTCTGTTATATAATAAGACAGACTTTTTTTTTAATTTTCCTACTATCGTGTTGTTTAGCATTTATGAATCGTCTTTTGATGTTTTATTTATGTACGTTTCGATCGATTTTTTATCACCTTCTAATACAAAGGTGTAATATGGTGGTAATACCAAAACGAGAAAAACAATTGTGTTTGTTACGAGCACATTAAAAAATAAAAGATTTACAATAGGTAGGTAGGGTCTATTTAAGTAAAGTATGTTACAAAAATATATTACAATATATCTAAAACGCATGACTTATTCGAAAAATAACCAAAAACATTCATTATACATTTCACACGACACTTACAAAGGAACTAACAAAAGGTTTTTGAAAATTTGCCTCGCCGCGTTCTACGATGTAAAAAGCTATACGATATAACAAAAGTCATGAAGTTCTCTTTGACTCCTTTTTATTCGTACGGAAATAGGGAAAAAGTGTTCCGAAAACCGTTCAGTTCGGTGTTCGCAACCATTCCAGATATACTTGGAGTATATACTTTGTGCAAACGAGCGTTTGATAGGGGCGCGCCTGGATTTAAATGTTTGCTAGATGTGACAAAAGGAGTGTGTGGCTCGCGCTGAACTCCGGGTATGTATGTGTGAGTACTATGTAAGTGGGTCAGTAAGTTTAGTTTGGCCCAAAAAAGCTGCTATATAAGGCATAGTCATACTAAAAGGTGGTTTTATTTAAATGAATATAAAACTGGTCAAGTACGACTCGGACTATTAGGCTCACAATTTTTGGAGATAAGGGGGGGGGGGGAATGATCAATTTTTATCTATTTATAAAAAGGTTTACATTATAATTTAAATAAAAATTATGGCCAATGGCCTAATGGCTAAGGTATCGGACTCGCAATCGTGAGGTCCCGGGTTCGAATTCTACCCATTATACTTCCGACGTGAACCCATTCCTAACACAAGTCTTGGAGCTTAGCTGGAGGAGTTTACAAGATTGCTAGTAATATGGGGCCAAAACCCGTATTGCTAGTTATCTTTAAAAAAAATGCACATCATCTTAAAATTTCATTTAGGTATTTATGTTATATGTGTCCCCGTTTAGATACCTACAGAAATGCATACGTGTACCAAATATTAACTCAATCGGTTTAGTAGATCCGGAGAAAAATGGCTGTGATAAATAGACAAACAACCCCACGAGTGATCCTATAAGGGTTCTGGTTTTTCTTTTTGAGGTAAAAAACCTTAAAACAACTATTCACTTACCTTAGTAGTATTTGTAGACTCGTATTGTGTTCCAAATTTTGCCAGACATTTATAAAAGTTTTTTTTTGATAAAAAAGATAACTAGCAATGTGCGACTGTGGTCCCGCATTACTAGCAATCCTGTCAACCCCTCCAGCTAAGCTCAATATATAAAAGTTGCATTTTGAAACTAAAGTGGATAAAGTATTTTAACTTGATTTGACTAACTTTCTATAAATCTGTTTGGTTTGTCAACATCTTAATTGTTAAAATAGTCTTTTTAATGAATAACGCTTTGTTACAAAGTAGAGTATCGTTAAAGTTCTTAAGAATAGCGATAGATGTCGCGAATTGGGATTAACTGTAGTAGTAGCATAATAACTGTAACTACAGAAAAATTAAATGAAAATAGTTGGTGACTTACAATCGCTATATATTCTAAATGGTTATTTTAAGTGAAAAATGATTTACAAACCTTATCATGATTTAAAAATACCTATACGATGAAACCCCACATGACATAGTTTGTTAACCTTAATTTTTTTCTGTCATGTCGAATCGATTGACGTATGAATTATCAAAATCGGCTCACGCGTTTAGTCTATATAGCGCCACAAAGGAACACACATACATGCTTACACGTCAAACACACGACCCTCTGTAGTCGGGTCAAAACATCCATCCATACATACATTCATCCATTCTACAAAACTTTTTCCACAGTTTACAGGTGCTGATAAAAAATTAAGCTCTTATGTCAAAGAATTAAAAAAAGGAATTATAAAATTTGACAAAAAGCAAGGTCTATAAACAAGTAAAGAAATTATTAGAAAACCGATAATGTGTAGGTACTTAATAAGTAAAGAAAATTGCTATATTTTTTAAGAATTTCTTTGCAGCGTTATTACAAAATGGCAACAATGTTTCATTTTTTCCATAATGCCTAAACCATATATCTAATTTCGATGGTTGAGGTTAATTGTTACCTATATGTAATGTTGGTGTCTTTAAAAAATATGTTGCATACTTAAAATCGAGGGCTTAAGACGTTGTTTGTTCGTAGGCGGGTATAGTATAGGGATTTGTTAATATTTCTGCTAGTTTAAAAACTGCGCAGCAATTTTATTTAGTCCAACGTCTTTGGTGTACTGATAATAAAAACCATTTGCATATCAAGACACTTCCATTCCGTCATTATCGTTGTCTGTCTGTACGTATCGTATGGTATCGCTATCTGTGAGCAGCGGGTGGGATTACCAGGCGGGATTATATCTTTTATGATAAAATGTCGGCGCTGCCCGCCCTAATAACTCGTACATGAGATTAATTAATGTTCCTCACTATTTTTCTTGCCGGTATTTCATATTATTTTCGCTGAATATTTGCTGTACTATAATAACGACAGTAATATTTATTATGCCTCGATGTAACGGCATTTCTTTTGTTATATAATTTCAGATTGATTGGATTAATAATAATAATTACAATATTGGTATCCAGTGCTTCCATTACATTGTACATTGACTTGAAATAAAGTCTCATGAGTTTTGGCATCTGTAAGTCATAAAAGAATAAGGTTAATTTTTACCAATATTGCAATAATATTTTGTTAATTATTTGTCGTTGCTGAATCTATGAGTATAAATACACTCCTATAAAAATATTATCTTGTTACTGAGAAGAAATTATGAATAGCCTCTATGATATGACCCTCAGTAAGTGTGTTTAGAATTCTATTTCTTTGATTTATAAAAAAAAACGATTTTTTTTTTAATAAAAAAGATGACTCCCGCAGTAGGGTACAAGCCATACGTCGCGGGGGACTTTACAAACATACAAGTCACGGACACAAAGTACGCCTAGACTCGGAACAAAAATTTGTGGATCACACAAAGTGGTGTCACGTATGGGAATCGAACCCACGACCTCTTGCGTAGCAGTCGGACACACACCCACTGCGCCACAGAGGCAATAAAAATAAATGAAGCAAACTCTGATCAAAGAGCACTTTAAAGTGGGTTTCATTGCGAGGTTCACTAAATAAGCGGTCACTGTCAGTAAAAATCAAATCAAGGTTCTGGGCACTGCAGACGCAACAAAAACCCACACAAGACGCTTCTTAACGAAACTAATGTTTGCTGGTTACTCTCCACCAAGGCATAGTCAACTTCATAGTCAGACTAAACCTTGGGGAGTCACCCCCATTCCACTTTGATGTGATAAGAAAGAAACAGGTGTCACAAATAGGTCTTGGAGGTCGCAGTCAGTGACTTACGGGCATTCCATACCGGCTTTATTGAGCAGATAACGAAAAATATTTATATTTTAATATTTATTAATTTTTGCCATTTTGGCTACAGAACCCTAAAAAGGTACGATGGGGTGCCATGTCCGTTAGGATAAAAACCCCAAAATATTAAAAGAATAATAATAAATAGTAGCAGTACTTATACTTACTCTGCTTTTAATATGTGGTAATTTGATAATATCAAAATTAGTATGTGGACAAAAAGCAAATAATAATAATAATATTTTTTAGGGACAACTCACACAAAGCTATCTGATCCAAAACTAAGCAGAGCTTGTACTATGGAAACCAGACAACAGATACTTATATATTTCTAAATACATACATAAATAACACATTATAGATAAATAACACCCAGACACATAATAAACCATCGTGCTCATCGCACAAAGTTTTAGCCTGGGTGGGGATTGAACCCACGACTTTTGCATAGCAGTCGGATACACTCCCACCGCGCCACAGAGGCAGTCAAATCTTTTTACCTTGATAGTTTAGTATTTTGCAGAAATTCCACAACACTTTTTTTTTAGCTATACACATTATTTTTTTGAGTGTTATTAAGACCTATTGCACCAACTATAACTGTCCTATCAAAAATACGCATTTATAAAAGAATAGGCGCCAAGCTACGGTTTATACCTTTATAGGTGAAAATAAAAATAAAACATATCTTATCCGGTAGCAGCAATTTACTCCAATTTTTCACGCTACGTATAAAATCTTTTATCATTTAAACCGGTGGCCGTGGTGGCATGAGACGCTTTCATGATAACTCTATAGATGGTACCTATATAATGAAAACTGTTAGTACTTATTTAAAGAAAATCATGAACTATTAATTCTTGAAGTAAGTTTAAATCTATACTAATATTATAAAGCTGAAGAGTTTGTTTGTTTGTTTGAACGCGATAATTTCAGGATCTACTGGTCCGAATTTAAAAATTATTTTCATGTTGGATAGCCCATTTATCAAGGAAGGCTATACAATTTCAAGCTACGACTAATAGGAACGGAGCAGTAATGATAAATGTTGCAAAATCGGGGGAAATTTACGCAGACGAAGTTGCGGGGGTGAGCTAGTACTTAAGCATTCTTATGTATAATGGTGAAAGATATCAACCTAAGGCGCGAGATATACTATTAATCTATATTCTAGTCAGATACATGAATACGGATTAAAGTTTATATTAATGGGCCAGTAAACTGAAATGAAATACGACCTACTTAAAAATTGGTTCCATTTATCTATCTATATAGGAGAAGCTTACTGACTGATTGACATATCAATGTAGAGCCTAAACTATAAGGGTGAGAAACTTGAAATTTTGCACAGGGGTTCATTTTATAACGTAGGGAAGCACTAAGTAAGGATTTTTGAAAATTCATCCCCTAACGGGGTATAACGGGGGTGCATTAGTTAGTATAAAACTTTTCCGTTAAAATATTTTGGTTACAATCCAGCATCCACGTGGGTGAAGCCTCGGGCATAAGCTAGTTTCTATATAAAATGCGAATCCAACTGCGAGCAAATCTATCTCCCCAGCTATTTTCACAAGCAGTATACCCGCTGTATTATGGGAAATCTTCCGTAAAATTGACGTTTCAACTCTCAAGTCTATTCTAGCTTCGCAGCAGTCGCTTAATAGATTTTTTTTTTAAATCCGCCATAGCTTTCATAAAGGTGGCGGCAACTTTTTTCTCTTCGTTCAAGCTGTTAATGGGTTTTCCGTAGTTTTATTATGCTTTTTAGATTTTATAATTATTTTGATGTTCTTTTGAAAATGGATTATGGTGAATCACTACAACTTCTAGTTTGGAATTATCGCTACAAATTTTACTAATATTATAAAGCTGAAGAGTTTTTTTGTTTGTTTGTATGTTTGTTTGTTTGTTTGAACGCGATAATCTCAGGAACTACAGGTTACAGATTGCATTTGTATCTTGTCTTGGACTGTGACTTTTATAAATCGATATTCGGGTGCATGCACGAAAAATGTCATGTAACAACGGTCACGTTATTTATTTGTTGCTAAGCAGTCACGTTATTGATTGGTTGCTTAGCAACAGCGAATGGCAATTGCAGTGACATGCGATAAAATTGGAACTAACAGTATTGACTGGTTGCTAAGCTTCGCGAATAGCGATATGTCATTAATGTTTTCTAATGACGTTATCACGTAAAATTATCGTCTGTAAACCGGCTTTACAGATAACCATTTTTAAGTTTGCCTGTCCGTCCGTACTTCACAGGCATTTTACTCAAAGACTACTCAATAAATATTTATAATATTCAAAGAAAATGTGTCTTGTAGTAGCTGCTACTGCAAGACACATTTTGTATTGTATTTGTAGTAACTGTGTTTCCCAACAAAAGGGCGTAAGTGCCATGAACAGACGCTCTTCTACTAATGCAACGGAAAGCTACGGAACCCTACACTGAGCAAGTCTGCCATGCTCTTGCCTGGTTTTTTGCTCATCTTACTGTAACCTGTTAGTGTTTAGTTTAACATAAAACTTTGAAATGCTCGGACGAAAAATGAAGCCCTTTTCTGCCAATTTCCAAATATTCAAAGTTATTTTCTACATACCTTTGTTAAATAGGCTGTATTATACAACTCCTAACACAAGCCGTTGAGCTTAGCTGGAGGGGTTAACAGGATTGCTAGTAATGTGGGACTAATAATCCCACATTGTTAGTTATCTATAAAAAAAAAGATACTGAATTGTATTATGTAGTGATATATGGCAAAATCGATATCAATACCTTTTAATTAATCTAGCGGTTTCACTTTACTTACTTATTAAAAAGGAAAAGAAAGATGAAAAGCTTTTATGTCATATAAATTTGTTTTAATAAAAAAAAAATATTTACTTTTTTGAGCTTTTAAATAAAAGTTTGTTGTTGTTTTACTGGACATTTTTCTATTTTTTTTAAAGATAACTAGCAATGTGTAATTGTGGGTCCCACATATAGCAATCCTGTTAACCCCTCCAGTTAAGCATAATGGTTTGTGTTAAGAGTGGGTTCACGTCGGTAGTATAATGGGTAGGATTCGAACCAATCTTCCGACTGCATCATCAGACCACGTCTATATTATTCTATGGTCATAATATTGCTTTAAATTTGAGACTAATCGAACATCAAGAAGTGGTACCAACTTAGCTTTCAAGCTTTGACTCAAATAAACTAATATATGTACAAACACACAGGGCAAGTTAAATAAAACCTTGTAAAAAGAAAACGATACTGAATTTCATTGTATTAAGCAGTGATGATTTATTGTTACATGTTGTTGTACGTCTTTTTTAAAAGCATAAAAGCTTAATAAATCTCATAAATGTGTCCTTTGGCTAAAAAATACTATCCCTTTAAAAACAATACAAGATATTACTATAGTTATCGCTAAAATAGAAAAGCAAATGACTCAAAACTATTAGACCCTTAAATTGCCTCTGCCATCTTCCCCAGATTGCGATGGCTAGACGTACCTGAATAATCAGAATACTCCAGCTGGTCCCCTGCAAACAGGAACACGGCTTTTTATCATAGACATCACGGCCCGCAAATGCGCCAATAGGACTATAAAGGCTGTTAGCTGACAAATATCAGTTAAATATATACTCGTACATTACATAAACCAATAACAAACAAAACGAGAATACGTAAAAGCATTTCCCTGCACGAAGTATTGTCCCGCTGCGTAGTTCCAGAAGAAATTGGTATATTTTTATTGAGGACGTGTGACGATTCTCTGTCGCTCTTGAATTATGTGTTTTATGGATCATTGGCAATTGTATTTGGAAAGGAAGCAGTGCATGTGTAGAGCGGAGCGGGTAGCGATATTTAAATTTTGGTTGATGCTAAAAGTCTCTATGATATGTGATTAACGTTACTGAACGTTATTGAATTCGTATTCATTACAAGCAATTAAAACTAGCAAGGTTTTAGACTTCATTATTCCAAGCGGTCAGGCCATTAATTGTTCATGCATAACAGATAAAGATAACCAATAAAAAAAAGACAAGTGCGAGTCGGATTCGTCCACCGAGGTTCCGTACAAATTTATAAAAATCTATAAATTTTGATTCCCTTGAGAGTGTTGAAATATACATTTTTGCGGCGTATCTTTTTTTTTATGGTAACTTAGAAGTTTCACAGCTTCAAAGGACTCTGAATCTGAATATGTTTTCATTTCAACTCGATACCTCCACGCGCTTCCAAGATAAAAAAGTCTTGACAGTCAGACAAACGGACGGATGGTCCACAAAGTAATATCTTTTGATGTACGGAATCCTAAAATTGTATATTTATTTAACATACAAACTGTGTAAATTTCGGTCTCCCAGACAGCATGTTTACGTAAATCCGGACCGGATATTTATTAATTGGCTGTAACTATAGATGCTCTATTAATTCGTGGATCAACCTCTGAATACAATAACTCCTGTTTTGTACCTTAAAAACATTTTAAGATAACTTACAAAGCAGTAGTTTTCAAACATAGCATATGGTTAAGATCAGTCAAGCACTTCTCGCTACATTCTTACATCTCAAACCGTCTCCAAGACGAATCGACGTTCTGTGGCAGTCCGAACGCTGGCAAATTACTCCGATCAATTTCTGTACGGTGCTCGGGGGATTTGCAACCGTTGCAATCTTCAACTTGTCATTGTCACTGTTGAGGTTTCCGCGATTGACATGGGAATCACTATCGGCCTGCGGTCCTTACACCCTGTTATTGTGGCAGTTTCCATTAATTCTGGCCACTTGAATTATGTTGTAAGGGTTGGTGAATATTTATGAGTTTTGTTGTTGGGTACGAAAGGCTTGGTATAATAGATGATGACCGTAATAATAGCCGGCCTTCAATGAAGATATCTGGCATTCATCGAATTCGAACTTTGCGATTAAGGTGAACTAAATGTACTTCACGTGTGTTGTTATAAAAGTATTCGACTATTAAGCTTATCAGTGGGTTCCAGTCCAGTCGCAAGTGGAGTGATAAAGATTTTTTAAGCCAGTGATTTGATTTTTCGCCAATTTATATACCTATCTAAAGCCACCCACCTCAGAATGCAAGGGTATAATGCAACAATAACTCGTTGTGCCGCACGTCGCCAGCTCGCGTTTCGCATGACAAAACCTCGTGGCATTCTAATAAATTTCTAAATCGACATAAGTCGTTTCGTATTCACTGTGGCGACGGGGATTCGCGAGCACAATAAGATCATGTTACAAAGGACTCTGTTTTGCATATCTGCGGAGATCGTTCGCAGACGGAGACGGTGTTTGTCGACGATGTTTTGCTCCCGACGAGTACCTAGTTTTTTTTTATGTTTTCTTTATTATGGGGTGAGAGTAATGGCGGGTTTTTTCGTAAATTTTGACATTGGGTCAATAATGGCAGACGGATAAATTTGAATAAGCTGGAATAGAATGTTTGACTTTTAAACAAAACTAAAAACAGTAATGTTTAAAGATACTTTATTGTATAACAGATACTTTTAAATAATACGATTATTAAAAATGTCAAAACAAGCTACTATTGTAGATACTTTAAGTATTAAATACAGTATATCCGTAGTATCAGTACTAGGTACTACATACGTTTATAACATTTAAAAACTCGATTGCTCTGAAGGTCTATGTATGTTTTTCTCTCTACCCTTTTGACCTCAAAGTGAAATCCCCCGAAATATTTAAAAGACCTGCCCGAAATCAAGTCAAAGCAATGTAAAAACCGCTGGCACTAGTTCCCAACCTCAAATATACCTAGTAAACGCTCTTACAACGACACAGTACGGTAAAGTTGCTCCATAAAAGCTCTTTTGCCTCTCCACCTTTCCTTTGGCATTTTGTGCGAGCTATATTTTTTCTTTTAATTTTTTTTACAACTAGTTATTTACGAAATACGGTTAGCTTATTTAGTAATAATGCCGGAATGAAAAATGTGACTTCGGATACGCTTAAAGTTACTGTTCCTCGTTCCAAGGAGTTTCTATTTTACAAGCGATTTTATTATAAGTTTAGAGTATGATTTTTTCTGAAGTAGGTTACGAAACATACAGGTGTACAGTAATTTAGCATTTTTGAAAAATGGTTTATTAATATTTTAATGAGTTGTTAGTTTTATATTTAAGTTATGATACATATTCGTCATTTGTTGTTGGATCGGCATCTAAGCAGTTCTTTTCATGTGCTTCAAAAGCAATGTATTCTCAGCTCCATTTTATAAACCATAAATGGTAACGATTTGTAAGTAAATCAAATCGTAAAGTCTCGTAAGGCTTTATTTTGGCGCGTCAATATGCTGTTCCGTGCTGTTATATTCTGTAAGATGTGTGCATAAAACTGAAAAAAGTTCTTTATCTTTAGGTTATTTGGCTCCCGCTACTTTGGACCCAATAATATTGAATACTAGCTTTTACCTAGCCCGCGTGGATGTTGGTTATCGCTAAAAAAAAAACTTTTCCCTGGAACCCAAACTATCTCCATACCAAATTACATCTTAATCAGTTCAGTGGTTTGAACGTGAAAAGGTAACAGACAGAGTTACTATCACATTTATAATATTAGTATAGATTGCTTGGATAATCACATAGTAGAATAATAATTATTGTTAAGTCATCAATAACCCTACTCTCGAACTAACTAAAACTCTCTAGGCAATTACGAACAACACTGGAATTGCCCAACGAACTATTCTCACCCATTGTCGGTATAAAAGGTGTTCAGTCCTGATTGAATAAAGAAAATTGCCAAGTCAGCGTACCTCCAACAATAGGGTAACAAAAGAGGTATGGGAAAGAGGACAAATGTTTGCCCCTGTGTGTCTACCGTTTGGCATTTTCTAACTGGCTTTTGGCATTTCCCTACTACCAAACATAGGTATAGTTACCTATTTAGGTATGTGGAATTAAACTATAGTGTGATATGAATATGTTTATTGTTTTGGTATTATAGTTACATGGAGGTGTGGCAGTCCTTACTTATAATTAAATAGCTTTTGCCTGCAACTTCGCCTGCGTGGATGTTAGGAATAAAACTCTACTGTACCTCTCGGGACTAAAACGATTTATATATTCGATTCCCACACGGGACACCACTTTGTGTGAACCACAAATTGTTGTTCCGGGTCTGGGTGTAATTTGTGTCCGTGACTTGTATGTTTGTAAAGTCCCCCGTGACACAGGGCGTACCGTACCCTACTGCGGGAGTTGCCTTTAAAAAAAAAAAAAAAACAAGACTTACTTTCACATTTTTATAATATAACTGTTTGGATTAAAAAAGAAATTAAGCATTTTTTGTACAAATTAAACCCTATGATACTTACTACAAAGTACGATATTATTTTGGCATTAGATTTCCGTATCAAATACAATCATTATATTGAAATTTACCTCCCTAGAACAGCTAGTAGATACAGACAAGGTCGATGATAGCGAATTGGTTCACTGCCTTGGATAGCGGCCTCAAGTGAGTGCCTTCAAATGCTGAGTCTAAGCGGGCTATAATGACGTCCTATGCTGCGTGAACATTATGGCTTTTCTCGTTTTATCGTTACATTTTGCAATAATATTATTCTCCTTTTGAAATGACTCGTATTGGTCGGTATATTGCCTTTTTTTTAAGGAAACAAGCAATATGTGTTACACTAGCATTCAAGCAATCATTAGGCTATTGCCGCTTTTTGTTAACATTAGATTGTAAAAGAGATGTCTTAATTGTAATGAGACTCTAGCATTAGTTTTATCTATTATTATGACCTGGTAGTAGATAGCCACAAACAATTAATTACTTTACTTTTAATTAATTTACATTATTACTATAACAATTTTGTATGTAATCTATCTTATTAATAGCTTTAAACGAACAATTAATATTCTTATTTCATCAGTAACTATGTAATTCTTAACTAAATATAACTTCCAAAAATTACGAATTATCAAAAAAAAATACCGGTTATCCTGGTCAACTAGTATTCATTCCAAATATATGCCGTGTGTTCACTGAACCTCTAACTATTATGTACTCGTGTAGGTACTACGTCGACCTCGTGACATTTGCCACTAAATATCATTTGCAACGTGTCAATATAAACTTTGTTTAAACAGCTAAATGTCAGAAGTTAATTACTGCCTAGATGCTTTATTCAGTTACCCTTTGTCGACTGTTAGCAAATATATATATATTAAATATAACTAGCAATGTGAGATTGTAGTCCCCCACATTACTAGCAATCCTATTAACCCCTCCAGCTAAGCTCAACGGCTTGTGTTAGGAGTGGGTACCTACCACAACAGTGACAGTTAATCTTTCGTGAAATAGTGATGGTCCCTTCAACAGTGCCCTTCAACCGAAACACAGTGATAATCACTGTGTATATATATACATATATATATATATATATATATATATATATATGTATATATGTATATATGTATATATATATATAAAATATATATATATTTTTTTTTGTTATCGACTTTAGGTGTAGCTCTATATCATATTTAGCTGTCCACTTTCATTTATACCAATAACAAAGTGATTTCAAACGCAAAATATTAAAACGTAATGCAGCCAACAAAAAAACGTTCATAAATTTATTATTAACATTGTACATTGGAATGAAATTGTTACCAGCAGTTTTTGTTAAAAATTTATATATATCTACGTACGAATAAAACATTAGATTCCCTTAATAGTCTTAGGTCGACATCTATAGGGCGTACTTTGACTTAGTTTACGTTTAACATTAAAAAAAACTTGATAAGTCACGTGCTGACCGTTGACTTTATAGATATAATCTTCTAAGATTATGCTAAGCTTGCGCTATGACCAGTAAGTTCAACGATCATCAAATGCTTTGTTAAGATTTTCTTTAAGTTTGACTAAAGGTAAGCCAAAGTACGCTCTATAGATTGCATCCTTAGAGTCATAACTGTCTGACTCAACACATGACTTGCAAGTCTTACATAGGACATAGAATTCGACTGCTTCGGTGACTCGGTAGGAGTGTGTACGACTGCTGCGTAAGAGGTGTGGAGTGTGGAGGCGATTTCCACACGGGACACCACTTGGTGTGATTCACAAATTGTAATACTGAGTATAGGTGTATTTTGTATTCGCGACACAGAGCTAGTAGCCAACAACGGAGTTGCCTTTAAAAAATGTAAGTTGTTTGTCGCAGTTGAATCTATACTAATATTATAAAGCTCTTCAGCTTTATAAAATTAGAATAGTCCCGTAGTTCCTGAGATTGCCGCATTCAAACAAACAAACAAAACTCTTCAGTTTGTTTGTTTGAACACGTTTAATCTCAGGAACTACGGGTCCGAATCGGAAAAATATTTTTCTGTTGGGCAGCTCATTTATCGAGAAAGGTTATATGCTCGGAGCATCAATGAAAAATGTTACAAAAACGGGAAAAATTGACATTGCCCGCGCAAATTTGTATGCGTCAATTTTCCCCGTTTTTCACGTCATTTCAATTTTTTTTTACGTCAGCTAGTAATTTATACAAATTAACGGAAAGTTTGTTAGTACTAATAACCAATAAAAAAATTGGTTACAACTTGTTTGCTACATGTATGAGTTGTTATAAATATCACTAGTGCATGCTCAGCTAGTATATAAATTCTCATGCACAATTCAGCTGTTCAATCGAGAGTTAGTCCAGGCCACAATGAATATTTGAACGACTGCTGCAAATCAAGTGTATCAAAATATCTGTTCTGTTTAATGGAACTGAGTACTTAAAAGATAAATGATTGTCATACCCACATCTAGGAGGAACTAAATTCAGACTGTTAGATCGCAATTAAAATTTTAAGTTATCTTGCAATAATTTACAAACAGAGATGTACTACAGCACAGATGTAAATAAAAGGTTCGTACCTTTAAATAATTCACGCGATTAAGTCCCGAAATATAACTAATACTACAGCACAGTTAGTAACAGAACAAAATAGTTGCCTTTAAAGTCGGTTTGTGATAACGTCATAAGAAAACATTGATGACATAGTAATATACAACCGTGCCTGTATCAGATTAAGACTTAGCCTATCAGCAGGCGGAACGTCACGGACCGAGACGGACCGTGACACTTTTTCGTCGGTGCACCCGGTCATCGAGGTCACGTCAAAAGATTGTTTTTGAAATCTAATTTTTATCGTAAAATCTAATTTTAAATGGTATTGACTGGCCTGTTGATAACCCTGACTGCTTTGCTAGAGGTCGTGAGTTCGATTTCCATATAGGATAAATCTTTAAGTGACAATCTTGCAAACAATCTTGCTCATTGTTTATTCTATGTGATATTATTATGGTATTATGGTTCTAAATAACTATTTCAGAAAATACTAAGAAAAACATAAAAATGTTAAGCCTCAGGCACATAGCATGAAATATTTAATTTCCATAACAACACTAATGCTAGCCACTCGGCCGCGTTCGCCCTCATTCGGACGGTTTCGGGCAGTTTCGGACACGGATTTATGTCGGCGAGACACGCTCGGAATTTCGGTGAACGGACACCAAGGAAAAACCGTCTCGCGATAAGTGCAGGCCCGCCACTAGTTTGCATAAGGTTTTTTGGCTCTTTATAGGCTAGTGTCAAGGATTGAATTTTATTATATACGATGTGTGGTCTCGCTTTTCGTTTTTAGGGGTTGCATGCGATAAGGAAGGTGATTTAAGTACAGAATTTGGAGTATTTTGTACATTTTGTTACTAATCCAGGATAGTCGAGTTCATTGTGATGGCATTGTTGTCCTTAAAAGCGTTTAAAAGTGTCAGCTTGCTTTTGTTGGTATAGCGGGAAGAAAGAGCGGTCGTTTTGTAAGCTAAAAAGAGGCATGCTCGTCAATCTCGTGTATAAACGCCTTAAATAGATGCTGGGTATCTCAAATTGAACAGTATGGGGCAGTACATTCACCTTACATTGTATACTTACCATTGCGAGTGAGTAGAGCTCCTAGGGGATTTACTTTATAAAAGGCACAGAGACCAGTCAGTAGCGAATCCACATTGTATCGTTTGTAGAGTAAGTTCTTTTCATAAACAAGATCAGGAGAAAGCACGAGAAATACCTCTTGTGCTAAAGATGCATTGGTTCACTGATATAATATATACCATCAACTGTATGGTAGATAAGATACGTATGACTGCCTCTGTGGCGCGGTGGGAGTGTATCCGACTGCTACGCAAGAGGTCGTGGGTTCGATCCCCACCCAGGATAAAACTTTGTGTGATGAGCACGATGGTTTATTCTGTGTCTGGGTGTTAATTATCTATAATATGTATGTATTTAGAAATATATAAGTACGTTTATCAGTTGTCTGGTTTCTATAGTACAAGCTCTGCTTAGTTTGGGATCAGATGGCGTTGTGTGAGTTGTCCCAAGATATTATTTATTTATTATAGAGGTAGGTATGTTATTTCGTATTTTTACAGAAAGAGAACAACCTGCATGTTAGATTGCTTTGAGAAAAGCTAATTTTGATTTATGTAGTAAAAAAGTGGTTGTCTGTTAGTTCGCTTTACGGACAATAATTTTACGTGATAACGTCATATGAAAACATTGACGACATGTCGCCATTCGTGTTGATTAGCAACCTGTCAAAAACGTTAGTTCCATTTTAAACGCATGTCGCTGCAATCGCCATTTACTGTTGCTTCCAATCAATACCGTTACACTTTTGCGTGCAATCAATACCGTTACACTTTTTCCCAGTCATCTATTTATAAGACGTTATCACGTCAAAAATAATTTATTTTAGTGTAATTGGTTTGGAAACAAATAAACAATACGTTACTTGTCCGACATCGATGGTTGCCGTTTGTGAACTGATGGTATTTCACCGTCACTTGCAAAATAAATAAAATTTATTTATTTTTCTTTTGTAACTGCAATGCATTTCATATTTTTAAATAGACATGATTGATTTTTATTTTGTATTTATGTCTTTTCATGCAGTTTTGTCTCACTGTATTCCTTATAAGAGCAAAGGAACAAAATCAGGGAGTGTATTTCAATCGGAGCAATGTGTTTTAAGTATATCTTAAAAATTTTTTTACTCTGATCTCCTTTACCTGCGTGAAAAAACAAAAATACGTTACTCCAAGTTATTAAAATACCAGCGATTTTTGTAATATTTCTTTTGCTCATCCTACAAACTAATTTGAAAAAGAAAATGCAAATGTGTCCTAGAAAAAAAAAACTGAAATTTTGGTCTGAAAGTCTATTCTGAGACAACATTATTAATCAGTGTTCATATAATTTTTGGGTTGATTTTTATAACAATAGGTAGGTACAACGTTTGTTGCTTGCTATCGTTTTTCTTAAGAATAAAGTGTTAGAACTTTGTACTTTGTCGTAAAAAGCTAAATGTGTTAGATAGTCATTCGGTAGTGTCTTTTGGTGATGAGATATTTGCAATAGACTAACACTACAGAACTCGATCGATCGATCTCTCAGACTCCCGAACACCTCTTTCTTCTGTTCTGGGACTAACACTTTTGATTTAAAATGGCGAGCGCTGACTAATATTTAAATTATTATAAAATAGCTGCGTCTGTACATTAAAGGTATTAAAATAAAAATAACCTAGATCGACTAATTAAGAGTTTTCAAATACAAAGCCATGCTTTTTATTTTTCGTATCTGTTTCTTTGTTTTTTCGGGGTTGGCATCACAATAGAATCTGTTCAAATTTTGAAAGCATAATCTCATATGTCCAGATTAAATTATAGGCTTTAAATATCAACAAGCTATTTTTCTTAGGACCTGATCAATAGCTTATATTCCCACGTGGCCGGAGCTAGTTTCTCTATATTAGCTAGGTATCTTTGTAAAATACCTAGGTAAGGTACAATAGGTACTTTACAGTTATTCAATGTCACGAAAAAAGACAGCGCTTTTTTGGCACCTCAATTCTAACCACTGAGTCTGTAAAATTCAAGCCTTTTATTTTCAAACTCACCGGTACGTGAAACTCGTACAAATTTACATTCAACGCGACACGAAAATTCGAAACCCAATAACAGACAAAATAAACAGTTTAAAGTGTCGGAAAATAGTGTCGGACACCAGTACACCGCAACCCGTGACATCGTAGCCGAGGGATTTGTGCTTTAGGGGATGTCGCATTCGTTTCTGATAGTGTCTGACACTGCAGGTGCGCAATTTGCTGCGAGCCCCGAGGCAAGAAGCGGCACGTACCTAGTGTAAGTATAGGTGCAGGTTTATTTTCTGTATCGGGGAAACAGTAACATAAATTCCTAATTAATTGGTGTTTGAAGTTACGCATTTTTACTTGTAATTATATTATTGCACATTTGGTATATAGTACATAACGTACTCCAGTATGTAGCTTTTATTTGCTTTGTCCATTACTTTTGAAAACTTGCCTAATTTATATAAAAAAAATGTTTTATTGAACTAACGGAAAAACGGAAATAGATAGATAGATAAATGTGAAACTCCGACCACCATTAAAAGGAGGTTCCAAATTTTTTTTTAGACATTTATTTAAAAGAATGATTGGCGAAAATGTAATATTAAATTATAAAATGCAAATATTGTATGAATAATATTACAATAAAAAATGGCTTAATTTTTATATTATACAAAATTAATAAAAAAATACAAAATTAAAAGTAGGCACGAAACTGGCATGCATGATCAAGTATCACGTTAATCCCCGCATTCTTTGCACGAAACTTTGGAAGTTGACGCCTCTTGTGTTATAGCTATCCACCAAGAAAGAATTTCTGTTAATTTGCCCCTTAAAGGAGTAAAATAGAGGTTGCAATTATGTATGAAACTTCGTCAATTTTCAAGTTACATTTAAATAAGGAAATGCGTCTTTCAGCGTTTTTGAAAATCACCCTTAAGGGGGTAAAATCATCCATGCGAGTGAAACCACGGGGCTGTTCCCCGCGGTTTTAGTTCATAATAGGTTATGTTTATAACAATATTTTACCTGCGAATGTTTTGTCTTTTTTTCTATTTCTGCCTCTGTGGCGCGGTGAGAGTGTAGTCGACTGCTACGCAAGAGGTCGTAGGTTCGATTCCCACCCAGTTCAACTTTGTGTGATGAGCACGATGGTTTATTCTGTGTCTGGGTGTTATTTATCTATAATATGTATGTATTTAGAAATATATAAGTATATTTATCAGTTGTCTGGTTGCCATAGCACAAGCTCTGCTTAGTTTGGAATCAGATGACGTTGTGTGAGTTGTCCCAAGATATTATTTCGAAAATACATAGAATGAAAAACGAAGACTAAACATTCGCTATTTATAATGCTGTTATTAACTCTAAGTCCCTTTTGATAGATCTTGTGAAATATATAACTCACACACGAAGTAGTAAAAGGTCTTTTAAATAAAAACGTTGGTTTTATTTATGAACTAGCTGTGCCCACGACTTCGTCCACGTAAAGTTGCAGTGCTGCCCTATAGACGTTAGCGTAATGATAAAAGTAGCATAAGTTACTATTTACATTATCAACTATCTGGCTGTGAAAGTCATGTCAAAATCCGTCAAGCCGTTTGGAGATTAACCGAAATAAGCAGACAGACAGACAAATTAAAAACTAAGTTTTTGTTATAATTAGTAAAGTACCACACATAACATTTAAACTTTCGCGTTGCATGTTTATAACTATTTATTATACGGGAATTAACGCGAATTATTTACCTACCTTAAAATTGCTTGACGTTTCGGCCAGGATGCACAGGCTGTTTTTTTTTTTTAAACTCGTCTGCTTTCTACTGTGGCAGTAGACCGTGAAAACTTACTATTATTAACCTATCGTTACCTAAAAAAATTGTCTATAGTAACGTAAAAAACTGAAGAGTTTGTTTCTTTGTACGCGGTAATCTCCGAAAATACAGTGCTGATTTCAATATTTAAGTAAAATAAATAAAATAAAAAAAAAGAAATTCAGTATTTAAGTACCTAGCTTAGCTTACAGAAGGTTATAAAATTATGTTTTTTTATCACGATCCAATCCACGGAAGCGACATCGCAAAAAAATCACTAATGCAAAATTAAAAGACCCATAAAATTCAAATGTAATTTTCCAAATTATTTAAATCAATTTTTCATAGCTATTCTTCCAAGGGTCTTCTCGAAATTCTTTGAAGCATAATGTATTCAGATTTTCCTTTGTAATTTTACACACAACTTGAAAGAAAAAAAACCTTAGAAAGGAAACTCGTTAAGGCCTTTTTCAAGGATAATAATGTTCTTCAGAAGCAAGTAAAATAATGTCTTCTTTTCAAGCCTTACGTAATGTAGGCTGTAGGCTGTTATTATTTTTTTGCTCAGGAAAGAACCAACAAAATAAAGATACCTACCTATTTTACTATAAAGTTATTTTAATAAAACAGTGCGTATTGTAAAATGCTGATTATTTATTCGTTGGTAAACATTTTAAATAAAAAGTGATTTTAAACTCTATATAAACATTATTTTTCTTAGTATCTTAAGGCGCCATCTCTTCGAATTTGTTGTCCACAGGAACTCAGTTGCGTTGCTTAGAGTCTACCTTTACAGTAGCGACACCTATCACTGTTTAACGTATTATCAAGTTCGCCCGCCCGACACTTCCTACCACTTTGGCTTGGAGCTGCCAACATCCGCCGTTAGAGGGCAGCTGCTGTTTTTCATCTAAAAACTTTGAATATTATTTTTTTGGTTTATTCACCTTTATTTAAGAACTTAATTGAAGTTTATTTGAATTTTATAAATTTATAAATTCCTACATAAGATATTTCAAATTATAATTCAGTTAGTAAGATCCCGGTCTCACTTTATTTTGCATTGTTAGAAAGTTCAAGATAAAATTATTTATTTTTAATTTAGTTAAATATACTTTAATAAATATTTGCTAAAAGCGTTCAAGACCGTTTTACGTGCACAACCTTTAACGATACAATTTGCAACTTTACACCATCGAGTTACTTTTCACCTATCCTACTTCTCGACCCACTGGTGGTAGTGGGACAAAAAGTCTGGTTCATATATTTATGAGTCGTTAGATAATCAATACGTAGCACGTGTGACATTACTGTCTTGCTATATTCTCATGTTGTTAAAAAAGTTGGCAACAAATAAACAGTGTTCATAAGATTGGTGGCATGAGTGCCAAAAATCAACATAAAATACATTGTTTCACAATATGACAATAACTAGGTAGACTAGTAAAATTAGACCATAGTTCATTATTTTTTAGGGTTCCATGCCTCAAATTGAAAAATTAGAACCCTTATCACACGTGTTTCTGTCCGACCGTCTGTTACTGCCAACTTGCTACGAATCTAGTTAACTGCTTGACTTGAAGTTTGAAACACCTATGCATTTCTGTAACACACGGACGCCTAACGTAAATAAATGAATTTAAATAAGTGTATTTTTGGGGCAAGTGGGGAATAGAAAAAAACTTTTGCTGGTTAGCAAAAGTATTTTTCAATTCCCCACTTGCCCCAAAAAAAAAACAGTTGTATAATCTTTACTAATATGATATAAAACCGGGCAAGTGCATGTCGGGTCATGCATATCGGGTCATGCATAATATAGGGTTCCGTAGTCTCCTCCCCCACCCCTCCATCCGAATAGTGCAGCTTAAGAAGTGGGTTTTCTGTTGTTTTTGTTTCATACTTACAACGTTAAAACTATTTAATAATAAATTTTAATGGAATTTGTATGAAAATTTCGTTTTCTCATTTGATCAGCTGTTACTCGTAAACTTGTAAAGCCGTAGCTGTGATAGTTATTCTTTTAATTTCACTATATTATACTACTACCGTATTTTTTTTACATACCCAACATCAACGATTTAACTGGCAGGGATGGAGACACTTGATTCTACCAAAAAAAATGCACTTTATGTCTTAATATTTCACAAATGGTTTTCTAAA
The DNA here is from genome assembly GCA_945859575.2 of Herminia tarsipennalis. Classification (NCBI taxonomy): domain Eukaryota; kingdom Metazoa; phylum Arthropoda; class Insecta; order Lepidoptera; family Erebidae; genus Herminia; species Herminia tarsipennalis. The sequence goes on along the minus strand of OX243834.2, from coordinate 19,775,793 downwards.
TCTGAAAATGGTCTTTACAATCCCTGAACTTTTTAAAAGACCTATCTAATGATACCCCTCACGATAGGGTAGGTGAGAAAAAAAATCACATCCCCACTCTACTTATAGGGCAACCTCAACTAAATGTTTTTCAAGATTTTATTCTTTCACTTTGTCGGAGTTAGTAATACCTGTATCCATGTAAAATTACAGCACTAACAGTCTCTGAGCTAAGCCGCGGACGGGTGGACGGACGGACGGACATAGCAAAACTATAAGGGTTCCATTTTGCTATTTTGGCTATGGAACTCTAAAAACTGAAGAGTTTGTTTGTATGTTTGAACGCGGAATAAATAAATTTGAATAATCTCAGGAACCTACTGGTTAGAATTAAAAAAATATTTTACTGTTGGATAGCCCATTTATCAAGAAAGACTATGTGCTACATAACATCACGCTTCGACCAATAGGAGGTGAGCATTAATGAAAAATGTTGCAATAAAAAAAAACCCACCTGCACAAAAAAAATGGAAACAAGATCCTCTACATAATTATATAATTGCATGCAGTCGGAGGCATTAATGAATCTCGATTAACTTAGTTGAGTGCCTCCGACTGCATTAAATTATATAATTATGTAGGGGATCTTGTTTCCATCTTTTTTGAGGTGTCATCTTTTTTATTTAATTCTTTTGATTAGTTGTATGATGTAACAACTAACTTTTATCACAGCTATTGCCAAGTATTGAAAATTTAAAAAAGAATGGTTGCTAACTAACTTTTTTAGTATTACAGTAGGTATAATCATGTTATACTTTTTTGAAATGCTCAGGATGAGCCCTTTAATTTAATACCCATAATGCAATATTCAAAACAACTTTTTTTTCACACCTCTTTATTTTGAAATCTCACAGCCGCCTTGTTTGTTTTTTTTCAAACGTCACTTATCTAAGAATACTTGGGCGGTCAAGAAAAATTTAACGACGTCTTAATTGTATAAATCCGTTCAGTGGTTTGTGAGATATTAGATAATAAAAATATTACATTTATACTTACGTACTTACTTACATACAAACATACAAGATACGCCCGAAAAACATAACCCTTCCTTAGTAAAATGACGCAGACGTAGTTGCGCGGTTTAGCTAGTGTAACATATCAAATTAAAAGGCTTGTAGTATGGACCTTAAATATATTTTTATAATTTTAATATAAACAGTTTTACCGTTATTTATTAAAATAGACGAAAATTGACCACCGGGGGGTGGTCAATTTTCGTCTATTTTCTCCTTCCTCCTCATCCTTTATTTCTTAACCTTCTGAGCTTAAACAATTAAAAAAAACATATTCCTTGTTCTTTTCTTTTAGATTGCAGTAAAACATATAAGAAGTCTATGTTCTGAACGTAACGTGATAAATCTTTTAAAATTGTTTCGTTAGGGAGATGGTTCCCTAGATTTTTTTTTTTTTTTTTTTTTTTTTTTTTTTTATATCCTGCTACTTAGCAATCTGTTTGTTTCAAACAATAATCTAATATGGTGTCAGATTTTCATCGGTAAATGTGTCCTCAGCAGAGATGTGCACCCAGTGGTACAATCCTCATCTTTTGTCTACGAATCTCGTCGCTAGGTCTGGTATACTATTTCTCTTTAGGCGGGAGAATGTTAGACTACCCATTCCCTGCAGTTCGGCAGCTAATTCATTAGTATGTTGGTCCAGTCTGGTCTGATATTTCTTGCTGTATGACTCAATTTCTTGCTTAACAGTTCGCAGTTTGAAATCTAGGTTGACATATTTATTGCTTATGTGTTTTGGGATATTAAACATGGCTCTCATTGTTTTACTTTGAAATCTCTCAAGTATTTCGATATTGCTATGGCTGGTGGTGCCCCAGAGCTGGATGCCGTAGGTCCATATGGGCATAAGTATAGCTTTATAAATAGTCATTTTACTGGCGTCTGTCAGCTGAGACTTACCGCCAATGAGCCAGTACATGCTACGCAGTTTATTGTCTAGTTGCTTCCTTTTAGTCCATATGTGTTTACGCCAAGTGAGTCGACGGTCGAGATGTATACCTAAATATTTCGCGTTATCTGATTGTGGGATATCTGTATTATAAAGTTTCACAGGTGGACAGGTTTTTCTTCTTAGTGCGAAAGTTACTTGAACCGACTTATCTGTGTTGGCTTTAATGCGCCATTGCTGGAACCATGCTTCGATAAGAGTCAGGTGTGATTGGAGCATTTCGGAAGCGGAATCAGGGTTCTCATGAGTCGCTAGAAGTGCAGTATCATCTGCATATGTAGCCGTGGTGGTATTGGCATTAGTGGGTAAATCTGCTGTAAATATAAGGTAGAGTACTGGACCCAGTATACTACCCTGTGGAACTCCTGACTTAATTTTGTGCATATGTGATATATCGGTATTACATCTCACTTCGTAGCATCGGTTTTCGAGATATGATTTTAGGAACAGAAAGAAAGAGTGCGGTAACATTTTTTTAATTTTAAAGAGTAGTCCATTGTGCCACACTTTGTCGAAAGCTTGACTAATGTCTAGGAAGACTGCGCAGCAATATTGTTTGTTTTCCAGAGCTCTGCTTATGACATCAACTAACCTATGCACCTGTTCGATAGTTCCGTGGCCTTCTCTAAACCCGAATTGGTGTGTTGGTATTATCTCCGGTAGGTGTTCTCGCATTCTATTTATTATGATCTTTTCCAGCAATTTTCCAATTACTGGAAGGAGGCTTATAGGTCTATATGAAGACACTTCGTGAGCTGGTTTTCCCGGTTTTAGCAACATTATTACCTGCGCTATTTTCCATTGGCTTGGGTAGCAGGACAGTCTTAAACATGCGTTCAAGATTGCGAGTATGAGCAACATTCCTTTTTTTGGAAGGTGTTTTAAGAGAGTAGCGTCAATAAGGTCATAACCGGGGCATTTCCCTTCCTGAAGTTTTAGAATTTCCCGTCTTAGCTCTTTTAGTGTCACGTGCTTCAATGGCAAGCACATCTGAGTAGGTGACCGGAGGTATTTCTCAACTTCATTGTTCAGATGTTGATTATCGCTGGGAACTGGTTCAAAAACTTTATCTAGATGAGTGGCATAGGAGTTAGCTTTTTCGCAGTCGGAGCGGGCCCTATTTATTAATTTACAATATAGTATTAAGGCTAATAGTATCAGCCTATCAGCGAATGGCGATTGCAGTGACATGCGATACAATTGGAACTAAAGCTGTCACCGGCATGGTTGTTTATTACAATGTCATCAATGTTTTCTTATGAATTTATCACCTTAAATTATCGTCCGTAAATCGACTTTACAGACAAGCATTTTTTTTATTGAAAAGTACGAACTCAGTACAAGATAGCTAGTTTTAGAATACCATCTTTAGCCTACGGCTCCGCTCGCGTTGATGTCGGTAATCGTTATAAAAACTATCTTATGTCCTTTCCCGGAACTCAACTATCTCCCTTATTTAATCTAAATCGGTTCAACGGCTTAAATGTGAAAACGTAAGAGACAGACAGAGTTACTTTAACATTTATAATATCTACTAGCTTTCGCCCGCGGCTTTGCTCGCGTGGATGTCGGTTATAGCGATAAAAACTATCCTATGTCCTTCCCCGGGACTCAAACTATCTCCATACCAATTTCATCTAAATCGGTTTAGCTGTTTGAGCGTGAAAGCGTAACAGACAGACAGAGTTACTTTCACATTTATAATATTTTATATATATTAGTTTGGATTTCTATAGCATTTATAATCACTGCATAGTATAAAACAAAGTCGCTTTCTCTGTCCCTATATCCCTATGTATGCTTAAATCTTTATAACTACGCAACGGATTTTGATGCGGTTTTTTTTAATAGATAGAGTGATTAAAGAGGAAGGTTTAGGATAGAGGTATTATAGCATCCATATATTTTATACCTGTGCTAAGCCGGAGCGCGCCGCTAGTTAAAAATAAATGAGTATAATATTAAAATTACTTAATATACCACAAATTGAAATTGTTTATTGTGTGAAAATGTACTACTTCTTAGATTGCGTTTTACTTAGGTACAGCGTAATTTAACAAGTGTGTTATTGGATGACGTGTACAAACGATAATATAATTATTTGTAGGTGAACACACATTTGGTTAGCGTTCTGTAGTAAACAAGGAACCCTTGTAGTTTCGCTATGTCCGTCCATCTGTCCGCCTGGCCATGTGGCCGTCTATCCGTCTGTTTGTGCCCTTAGTATGCCGACAAAGTGGTAAAATAAAATCTTGAAAATTTTTTTTAGATACACGTAAAGTGTTGTAGTTTGTGATATTATAAGCTTTAAACTGAAAAGTTTTGTTGAAATGTGAAAAAATCAGGGTAGTAGTATAATTATAAAACGAAATTAAAAGGAAAACTATCACAGCTAAGTAGGCTTTGCAAGTTTACCAGAAACAGCAGACCAAGCGAAAAGTAACAATAACTTTCGTACAAATTCCATTGAAAATACTAAATTTGAAACAAAAACAACAAAAACACTTTTATTAGACTGCATTATAGTAATAGGCTATTACGGAACCCTACATTGTGTGTGGCCCGACATACACTAACTTGTCCGCACGTACTTTTTTTTAATCCTTAAATACGCGAAACATTCGATCTAATGATACAAAATGGGGTGGAAATTTAATCATCTGTAGACTAAACCATTACAAACAAATACGCAGTTAAATACGAAATAAGTAGGTACCTTCTACAAAACCTTCCAAAAAGACGTGCTCATTCAGTGAGGAATAAGTAAAAACAGGAGCTTTACGTCAATAGATCTTGGTAAATAATCTCCAATAAACAGCGATAGCAATATTTATTTGTTATTCAACTCTTAATAAGGACTTTGAGAACTTGGTGTATGGTACAAGGGAAGGGATTTCAAATTATTCAAGTATTTAATTTTTATTTTGCCTATCTACTTATTATAATGAATGTGTCTTCAGGTAATAGCTCATGATACCCAGTCATGAGGTAGACTGCGGTAGACATACACAGCAGTAGCGAAGGGTTAATTTTTTTCTGAGGTAACCCGATATAGAAATATATCTTGCTGGACATAGTTCTTTGTACCTATAATACTAAGTAACTACAATCCAAAGGGAAACCAAACGTAATGGTGCTTTAAGGACCCTCCGCCACTGATACACAGTTACGTTATCTTGTTGATCCATCAATATCTAAAACTTGCAGATTTTTTATATTTTATAAATACATTGAGGGGTTAAATATATAATAAAATGTTGTTCTAAATACACCGATTTTGAAGCAAGCACTCTAAAACTAATAGTTAGGTTTTGGTAAAAAATAAAGAAATAGATTTTTAAAGTTTTTGCAAAAATAACGCAAGCGTGGATCCAGGATCATGTTCTGGCAGGCAGGGGAGGCAATTTGACTCAACACGAGCCCGCCTAAGTCGTCCGCGTAACAGGGGGAGAAGGTGCGTTTGCTTAACCCCAATTTACTGTCAACGCGAACTGGATCGGAAATGTATGAAAACCGCTTGAAAATTTTTGAGTCTGGGGGCAGGCAATTGCCCCTGTTCTCACCCCTTTTGGATCCGCGCCTTAACCCAAAGGAGTAATTTCAGGGATACAATTGTTATAATTACCATACACGGAGAATTTTGACAATATCGCACAATTCTGTTGAAAATAGTTGAGCATTAAATCAATGTACTAATCTACCTACTACCGCGCGGGCAGAGCCCCGGCCAACAGATAGTATACATATTAGTATCTATTATTTAAATTTTGGAAGTAAATAATATTTGTTTACCTTGATCATTTGTACCATACAACCGAGTTCAGACGATACCAAGGCAACTGGTATCACTAATGGCAACAGCCTCCCTGTATCTATGGAAACCCCCTACCCGAGGTCTTTATGAACTGGCGGCCATATAACGAATAAATTGAATAACTGAGACTTAACTGTGCCAACTATGCTGTGAATTTTGCGTGTATACCAATTCAACTGTGAATCTGTATGAGAAAATAAGATTTATTGTAAAGTTTGGCATATTTAGGTTCGGTTTTAAAGGGTTTAGTGATTGATATAAGAGTGGCAAAGATACTGGATGTGATTTTTTTCTTTGTCGTAATTGTATTAAATATCTACCTGATAGCAGTTGAGTCTTAATTATGGCAAGGAATGTAATCAAAGTATTAAGGTTTAAGCATTACCTCCGGGGATTTGTTGTTTGTGTACCTAGATCGAATTTAGATTGGTTTGATCAAATTGAGTAACGGTTTATTTCTGTGTTGATAGCATTTCTGATTAAGCAACATTTGATTTTGAGTTTAAACACGCAATAAATAAAGGTGATAGAATAACTTGCTATGGAATAACTTTTCGGTTTGTTGCTGAAGCAGTAGTGGTAAGATGTGTGGACGTCGAGATCTCCTGTGATTTGTGTAGAGTCCTAAACATAGAATAAACTAAATTAAAGACATCTTGATAGTAATATAGGTGACGCTGATTTAAATCATATAAATCTAGCATGCAATATTTTCAAAACAATTCAAATTTAAGAAAAATGCTGAACATTAAAAACGGGAAGTACCCCATAACCGAAGTATATCATGTAAAGGAGAAAATAAACCAAAAATTTGGACGCATAAAATTCAAATAAAGCCAGTTTTACATGAATTACACCGGGGAAGCATTCGCGTATGAAGTAAAGAATGATATTGTATGCATTTTGCATGAGAGCGGTATTATCGGATACGGTAAAGTATTTGAATATTCCAATCGTGATATTACTAAGGGTTTCCGAAGTTAGATCTAAATCGAGTTCTGAGTAATATCTGCTAAAGAACTAATTCCAAAAAAAACATGCTCAGTGTAGGGTTCCGGCGCCGTAGCTGTATGAAAAAATCTAATTTGAATAATTGCACCAGCGGAAGAACATGTTTGTTCATGGCACTTACACCCTTTTGTTCAGAAACGCAGTTTTTCGGCAATAACTCAATGACGGTATATCCGATCATGTCCTAAATCATTTTAGTTTAAAGTGCTTACTAAGCGCTATCTTTGTGATTTTTTGCATATTTTTTGGTCACACGGTTCAAAGGGTATTCAAATTAGATCACAAAAGTTAATTAGAAACGTTAAAATGTTTTTTAAACACCTGTCACTCATGTTGAGGTTTGTTCAATTTTATTTTTCAGCTTCTGTACATGTATGGATTGCCCCCCTAAATATTTATTTTTATTATTTAGCTGTCAAACTAAGTAGCGGCTACTACAAGACACCTTTTCATCAAATTGAATCAATATTCATTGTGTAATCTTTTAATAAAATGCCTGTGACACACGGACGGACAGATAGACAGACGGACATGACGAAACTATAAGGTGTGCGTTTTCGCCATTTTGGCTACGGAACCCTCACAGTAAAATGCAGCATTCATTGAATCATTATAGGTATATTTCGTGTTTTGTTTATCTAAATGTCGATTTTTAAAAATATATTTTGGACGAATATTACCAAAGCTGAAACAAATATTCAATTTTTGGAACTTTACGGGTACACCCCGGATTTGCCCGGAGTTTTCTCATAATATTTATAAATGTTATAAAACCATTGCTATAAACAATGTAAAAAAGTATTGATTATAACAAAAATATACTGCCTATATGTTACAAGACGATTTCATCCAAAAAAATCTAAGGGACAATGGTAGGTCCCATACAATGAGTACATGATCCAGCTATACGTAAACCAATATGTCATGGCGAGGCCACCATGGGGACAAAAGCATTCTTTACCATTATGCGACCAGTAATATTCAACGAAACTATTTCACTATATTTTTGAACATGCAAAAACTATGGGGCTGTTTCGCAATGGAATATCATGTGATATTTTATAGGCACATTGTTGACATGGACATAATATCCTACTGATATTATAAATTCTAATGCTATTTTCGAAAGAATACTTTATTTAAATATATAATATGTTGTTTTACCTTTACATGGTCTAAAGAAGATTATTTTGAATATTTGGTTTTTTCCAAAAAAGGTTTGTTAGATATATCGCGACTTAACTCATAAATAAAATATTCATCAAGACCATAGTACAAAACACATTACCCTACCTTTTTGGCTTCGTCATACTTATAAGTGGCAGTAGCCTTATGATTTCGCAATCATGAGGTCGTGGGTTCGAATACTACCCATTATACTACCGACATGAACCCACTCCTAACAAGCCATTGAGATTAGCTGGAGGGGTTAACAGGATTGCTAGTAATTTGGGATCGCAATCCCATATTGCTAGTTATGCTGCAGGGCATAGGTCTCCCCAGTAGAATCTACTTATTATAGATTCTGGGGGTAATTGACATAATTGCCACACTTAACGATCGCAGTAAGGCTTTAAAGTACGCAGAAGACGTTGCCCGTCCTCCGGTGTGTAACTACTTAGTCGCCTTGACGACACCCACGAGAAGAGATGGAGTGGCCCTATTTTTAAGCCGGTACCACGCGGTTTTTGGCTTCGTCGTAGTCGAGTAATTAATCACAGCAAAATCAAACAATCATCGTTTTTGTATTAGTATTTGTGTATTCAGGATAATTCAATACTGCCTCTGTGGCGCGGTGGGAGTGTATCCGACTGCTACGCAAGAGATCGTAGGTTCGATCCCCACCCAGGATAAAACTCTGTGTGATGAGCTCGATGGTTTATTTTGTGTCTGGGTGTTATTTATCTATAATATGGTATGTATTTAGAAATATATAAGTATGTTGATCAGTCATCTGGTTTCTATAGTAAAAGCTCTGGTTAGTTTGGGATCAGATAGCGTTGCGTGAGTTATCCCAAGATATTATTATTATGATATTATTTGAACAAAGTTTCTTATCGCGCGTTGCGAAAGGGGGCTAGACGGAAAAAAATAAGACCAAAAGTTGTAATGACACTTTTTGACACACAAGTCGTGCGGCGTGTGCGTAAGATATGAACATCTAATTTGACGAAGAAGTCACCTGTCGATTTGGTCTAGAGGCATAAATTCGGTACACAGTATTGGTAACAAATGTGTAGCTGTGGGTTCGAGCCGTCGGTATACAATCGTCTTTTTGTAAGTTATTTCAAAAGACCAAAAGTTGTAACGACACTTTTTTGCTATAGTTGTAAGCCGTGCGTCGTGCGCGTGTTTTTCTGTCTATCTCTCTCTCTCTCTCATAGAAAGCAAGCTAGTTATTTTCGTTTCGTTTTTCTATTTCACATTGAACAGTGTGGTGTCACGACGAAAAAAAAAAAAAAAAAAAAAAGATAAGAACTTCGTTCCACCCGGGTCCTCTCAAGTTCCCGGGTCTCCTTCCTCTCTCAAGTTTTATTATTATTATGTATTATTCTGAATACAAATTAAGTCATACAGTATATGAAATATTTTAAAAAATCTACACTTGGTCTAAAACCTCAAACGATGAAAATACTATTACAAGCGATTGGTTATCGACCGGCAAAGTATTATAAAACATACTAAACCGAGATCTTAATTTATCTAAGACACTTAAAAGTTGGCGAAGAGTACCGCCTCACTCGCGAAGTTTGTCAATATTTGAAGGGTTGCGATTTAGAGAGATGATACTCCTGGAAGTGACATTGAGTATTGGAAGGTAAATATAAAGACATTTAGCCTTAGATTTTTTTAAGTATGAATGTTGATGTCGAAATCTGCTAATACCTTATTTTGGAAACAGAATATGTCTTCATTCACTTAGCATGCAAAACAACTCTTGTGATACGTCGGGACTCTACATGTACATGTAATGCTAAGTTCGCAAACAATAGGTAAAGCCGGAGAAAAGAACCTGGCAATAAAAACTCGGGGCCACTCTTTTCAAATTGCCAATTTTACAATGTTTGAATGTTTATAAACTTGATATGGGGGTAAGGTGCTGCGACTAATGTACTGACTATACACCATGTTAAAGGACTGATGCAAATTGTATTATCAAAAAGTTGAAACATAAGATAAACTAAAACTTTTGTACTTAGGCAACCAGACAACTGATAAATAGACTTATTTAATTCTAAATACCACAAATATTATAGATAAATTACACCCAGACACAGAATAAACCATCGTGCTCATCACACCAGCTATATATATATATATATACTAGCTCCAATCGATACACTCGTTATCCTATTGAAGCAGTTTCATTTAAGTCAAGAACACTAGCATCTCACCCGAGGAACTTCGCATTCCAAAATTGTCATTTTGGACCATAGGTATAGGACTCTGGAAAAATATTCGTTTATTAGAATGCATAATTAAGTAATTTAAAAAAAGAGTGTACATACCCCAAGTATAATATCCTACCACATTTGGTATTAAAACTGACCACTTGCGTGATGTCACAACGAAACGTTTTTATTCTTTGCTGGGGCACTTTCTAGAAATATCCCATTAAACTGAATACCGTCCACTGCAAAGTTAGATTGGAAGACAGGTTTGATTACTGCGAAGAGGATAGGTACTTTACAGACTATATAATGATAAAAATTTGGACAATGTGAAACTAACTTTAATGCATTATAATAGTAAAACAACCTGAAATAAAATAAAATGTGCTACATGAGGGCTTTGAAAACGTTTTATCAGTGTTCTCACAGAGATCTCATTGTTAGAACATTAATAAAACGTTTTAGAAAAGTCATGCTGGGAATAGAATAGTGGAATTTGACGTTAAGAGAAAGCTAATACGGAAACATGACTTTTTAAAGATCAAATAATACATGGATAAGATAAAGATTGTCAAAAATTTAGATGTTAATTTCCTAGCTCCCTCAAATTTTAGAAATATCTCATTAAGAGCTGAGTCCACAGGCAAGTTAGATTGGAGCACAGGTTTGATTACTGCCAACTCGTGATAGGCAATTTCCTGCTCTTTGTAGTTCCATCCTGTAGCATACCCTTCTGTGAGAATATTACGAATAGATTTTAACATTTTGATGTACCTACTGACGTTTGTTTTGTAAAGGTTCGTTTGTTTTTGGGTTTAATTTTCTGGTTAATCGGAATACGGAGTTTTGTTTGAGGAAATTAAAAGTCATTGGGGCAATCCACTGGTAAATTTTAATCACGTTTGCCGATGTAAATGTTGTTCTTTCTGTATAAGGCAATTAAACTTTTGTATAAAAGTATCTACTTCTAAATAATAAATAAATTAAGCATTCATAACAAATATTTTATTTACCAGTTAATTTACCAGTACTGAGTCTACGTTTTTTCGTTGTATTTGTACTTGTCTAGTCTTGGATAAGGTCTGTAAGATAATGTTGATAAAAAGGTATTTTGTTTTTCATTATTAAGCCGGGACGGCCATCTAGTATAATTAAACGGGGGACTGAAGTATTACAAAAATTACGGTAGGTGTTTAGATGTGATAAAATAAGGTACCTAATTTTATCACATCTAATTACCTAAATACCTAAAAAATATGTAGTTACAATTCAAGGGTTGTTCTATATACACGAGTATATAAAACAACCCTTGAATTGTAACTACATCTTTTTATTACACCTCACCTCTTGTTATTGCACTAATTGCCGGACTCAGAGTAATCACAATAGTATTATAAAGGCGAACGTTTGTATGTGAGTGTGTATGTTTGTTACTTCAAGTCTAAACGGCTAGAGCGATTTTAATAAAGTTTGGTATGGAGTTAGCTGACACCCTGGATTAACACATAGGCTATTAAACTGCGGGTAACACCGCAGGGCACAGCTAGTTTTAAAATTTAAAAGCCATTTATGTCTTGCTTATTAGTTTTTACATAGAATGCTTATAGTTTTTAATGTTTTAATTTAAAATCAATCTTTAGCTAGAACCCTGTCTTCACAGATCCTAAGAATAAGAATGCTTCGCTACATTCATTGTAGGCAAGTTCTTTTTTTTTTCATTTTGTTTGTAAATAACCATGATTGAAATCTATGGGTATGTCAAACATGGTAGTAGGCATATCTGAGTCATTTAAAGCCTATTAAATAATTCATTAGTAAAGATTTTACATGACACAATTTGAAAAATAACTATTACACACAATGATTTAAGTAGGCTAAGGCATCAGACTCGTCATGGTAAGGGGTCGGGTTCGAATCCTACCGACGTGAACCCACTCCTAACACAAGCTATTGAGTTTAGCTGGAGGGGTTAACAGGATTGCTAGTAATCTAAATCTTAACCTATATGTACTTTTATTATAAAACTAGCTGTGCCCGCGACTTCGTTCGCGTGGAAGTTGGGTTTATATTAAGGTAGTTTATGTTACAATTTAACTTCTGTGTAAAGCATATTGGAAACATGCTCCACAATGATCTGTGGCATCTATGGATATTAGGGCCTAGCTCTAATCAGGGCCCGACCTATGGCAAGGCAAGCCAAGCAAATGCCCAGTGCAGCAAAATGAAGGGCGACAAAGTTTATGGCGCCAGACGGTTAGAAGACAAATTATAATAGTATTTTACCAAAATGATTTGCATCACATCAAATATTACTATTATCGGTATCGGGTTAAATGAAGCCCGAAACCGCCCAAGTACTCGCGCGAAATAGGGCTAGTGTGAGATAAGTTTTTAAAAAAATATCCTGGTTTTAAAACATTGCATTCCCGCGGTACTGTGATGCGTGTTCAAACAAACAGACAACATTCAAACGTTTCTAAAAGATATAGTGAATTAGTATATCTTTTAGAAACGTTTAGTTTAAATACTAAACTACTGTCGTAGCCGAGGATAGAACAAAGTGTGCAATTAGAGAGGCCTATGTCCAGCAGTGGACTGCGATAGGCTGATGATGATGATGATGAACCTGTCGTTAATTAAGATCATCATAAATTCATATCCGTAAATAATATATATATAATACATAATCGTAAGAATTTCAGATTTATTTTTTAAATCAATTTACCTGATTCTGTTTAATTTGTATTTAAACGCCATCTATTTTCAAAACTGGATAAGTTTATTTTAATACTTGATGACTTTAAATTAAATTATACTTAAACTATCATGCATATTAAACGTAGGTAAGCAAGGTATTTAACCTAAACGCGATTAAGACCCGTAATATATATATATTCATTATAGTTGTGCCCGCGACTTCGTTCGCGTGAAAGTCGGGTTTAAATTAAGGTAGTTTAGGTAACGAAATAACTTCTGTGTAAATATTATGTTGGAAACAGTCCTGTTGACTAAATACTTACTAAATAAAAATTGATCTGTTCTATTCTTTTAGATAGTTAGTTTGGTGTGCGGCTTAAGAAGTGGGTTTTCTGTTGTTTTTGTTTCATTCTTTCAACGTTATACCTACTTATTACCTAATAATTTTTAATAGAATTTGTACGAAAATGTTGTTACTTCTCATGTGATCGTAAACTTGTAAAGCCTAAGTACTTAACTGTGATAGTTTTCCTTATAATTTTAGTATTTATACTACTACCCTGAATTTTTTCACATACCCAACATCAACCATTTAGCTGGCAGGGGGACACTTGACTCTAACAAAAATGTTCACAATAAAGCCTAATATTATACACAAAGGAATCCTTAAATCTAAAAATAGTCTTCACAAACCCTAAACGCTTTTTAAAAGACCTATCTAATGATACCACACACGATGGGGTAGGTAGGTGAGAAAAAAATCACATCCCCACTTTACATATAAGAGAGGTACCCTTAAAAAATAATGATTTTCAAGATTTTGTTCTTTCACTTTATCGGCGTTAGTAATTTATTCATGCAAAAGTTGCAACCTTAGCACTAACAGTCTCTGAGCTAAGCTGCGGATGGACGGCCATAAGGGAACTATGAGGGTTCTGTTTTGTCATTTTGGCTAAAAATGGGGTGTATTTCATATAGTGTTACAACGCAATACTAATAATAAAACTGCTGTAACACTTTAGTAAGCAAACACAGAGCGTGTCATGTGTGTCATGCCCGCGAAAATGTCAGATATCCCTAAAGGTACGGTTGACAAACAACGACCCCCCTCCTCCCGTCACCCGAACTACTCACACTTGAACGATGTTGAGCCATTCATTATCGTTGAATTGATGAACACGTAATCTCCAACCATAACCCCAAAACATGATCCTCGATGCACCTGTGTGATGCGTGGTCAAACAAACGGACAGACAGACAAACATTTCTAAAAATCATAGCAATGTGTTTCTTTTTAAAACTTCTTTTACTAAGTATAGAACATTATTGAATACAACGCCATCTAATTTCAAGAATGTTGCCGTTGTTTTGTTGTTCACAATTTGATTTCATAGATGGCGCTACATGTACTTTTGTTACGTGTGTAATGTCTTTTTTTTTAAACGAACACATCATTTCTGTAAAATGTCGAATACTTTTTAACTATAATGTAATATTGTTTTTCATTTCTACTACGATTAATTCATTACTCTCAGCAGTGCATGCAATACCTATAATTAATTGCATAATTTACTTGATTTTTAATATAAAAAGTAATAACCAAAGTAAATAAGTTACCTACGGTCGAAAAAATAACTAAAACATTCAGAAAAATATTAAAAAAGGATAAAGACAATTTAAATAAATACAAAAAGTATACGTATTCAGACATCAGATTCGAGCCTGGGACTTCGTCGTCAAAGTCCGCTAGCATAGCTTCGAGGCTATACTATTAGCTACTTAACACGTCAAAATAACTGTCCTTATAAAACTTAAAAATGTTGTGTTTAGCTCCTTTTAGTTTTAGCGTGAAGTTATGCATTCCACGGGTTACAATTATAGATAATGTCTAATTGTGGAAATTTTTGTGATAAACCATTATGGTGCGACAAAAAATACGTTGCTACTCGTTCCCCATAGACGTTAGCGTAATGATTCATAGTGTAAATAATGTCCTATAGTATTTACTATAAAACTGCAAATTTTCATAAAGATCCGTCAAGTAGTTACTGTTTTATAACGAAAAATAGCTACAGACATTATCCCTTACTGCTTAGCTCCTATGGGAAAAAGCGTGATAATTTATAGCCTAAATGTTAATCTGCATCTATTAGATTGCACGTGCAAAATTTCAACCGAATCTGTACGGTAGTTTTTGCATGATGCGTGTTCAAACAAACAGACAGACAGACAGACAGACAGACAGACAGACATTTCTAAAAATGCAGCAAAGTGTTTAAATACTCTTTTCGAACATTTCCTAATATTTTTTTTCACTAAGTTCGGCCATGTACAGACACGTGAAATTTACAGTTTTATTATATGTATAGATTATACAGGGTGTAACAGAAAGGTGTGGTCATATTCAAGGTTTGGTATGTGCCCATTATACTGAGTGCATATACCTAATTTTATCAAAATCGGAGTACCCTAAAAAAATATTTATTATTTTTTCAATTGTTTATTTATGAATGAAAAAGTTATTCATTTAAAAAAGCATGACTTAAAAAGTTCTATGCCATAATAATCCAATCGAATTTTGTACCAGGGGAGGTATAAATCTAATGCCATACGCCTTTCACTACTGCATTTTGACAAAAAGAATATGCTATAACTATGTCATAATGATGTTATCAGCTATGACACTACGGTAGATGCAATACTGACATCATGCCCTATGCGCTGCCAAAATTTGACCACACCTTTCTGTTACACCCTGTATATACTGCGAGGGTGTGCTTATAATTTTTTTATATTTTTAATTTTTCACAAATTAGACTCCGTTTTAACAAGACTCAAAAACTAGGTCAGATAAAAAGTGCATTAGCTCAGTTTTGTTAAAAATACCATTACATATTGTCTCAAAATCTAACTCCTTTTATTCTTATTACGGCTACACTGTAATCTGATGTAAGAGTAAAAACACTGTTGCGGTAAGTTTTACCTACGGGGGACTGAGCATGATCATTTATTACGTCAAGATGACACTCTATTACCACCCCCTTAGGAGGTAAGGTTTTTTGACCCCCTTCAGTGTCTGCTGTTTTTCCGAATATTTATACCGTAGTTTTAAGTAAAGCAGGTTTAGTTTTCTTGGAGCGTTTTTCTAACAAGACGAAGTGTTTGTGCTGGTTGCATTTTCTATCATTTAGTTTAGGGGAAAATTTACACATACGAAGTTGCGCGGGGCAGCTAGTCGATTTATAAGACGTTATCACGTCAAACAAATTGGTCGTCTGTAAAGTCGGTTTATATACGGACGATAATTTTACGTTATAACGTCATAAGAAAACATTGATGACATATCGCCATTCGCGTTGCTCAGCACCCAGTCAATAACGTTATCGAATGTCACTGCAATCGCCCTTCACTGTTGCTTAGCAACCAATCGATAACGTGAACGTTTAGCAACTAGTTTCCTTTTCGTCCGTGCACCCCATAGAGGTTAAATCTGATTAAGTTTCAAGATTAACGAATACGTAGGTAAATGCTCTTTTCCTGAATGAAGACAACTAATGTGACATAGGACAAAATTAGAGTGGGAGAGTACACAGTGCACACACTTAAATAAAAACATTGAGATTGACTGCTGTGATGGAATTTCGACATAACTTAACTTAAAAGAAAACTACAGTCAAAAACTGATTTTATTACAAAAGCATTTGGACTTTAATGGAATAGTTCAGTAATATATCACCAAAAAGGTTTGAAACCTCCACACATTTTTAGTGAATTTGTGTTCCCAGACATTGCATTTTGGCTATAATATCATTTGTTAAAGTCAAACGCGTCGTTTCACTTTGAACTCCGGGGCTGCGTTCAATTTCATTGCTGAAATAATGGAAGAATTTAAGTCTTTGTTAGTCTTAGTATGAAAAATGAAATCGCGATACCATCATCTTCGATTCATAGATAGGTCTTGAATGAGTAATAAAAAACCGGGCACAAGCATGTTGGACCTTGCTCAGTGTAGGGTTCCGCAGCTTTGAATATTTTCATCAGCAGAAGAGCGTATGTTTATGATACTTACGCCCTTTTGTTGAGAAATGCAGTTTTTCGATAATAACTCAATGAAGGTATATACGATCATGTTGGAAATAATTTTAGTATAAAGTATTTATTAGGCGGTACCTTTGTGTTTTTTTTGCATTTTTTTCGATCACACGGTTCTAAAGATAAGGGGGCACTATTTATGCAACTTTCGGAGCGATTATATCTAAAAATATTCACTTAATCAAAAAGGTTATTAGAAACCTTTTAATGTTTTTGAAAGATCTGTCGAATGATGTGCCACACGTTGATGTTTGCTGAAAAATAAAACAGTTTCTGTTAGGTACGTGTATGGAGTGCCCTCGCCCCGAAATATATTTATTTTTATCATTACTATCAAAATAAGTAGCGGCTACTACAAGACACCTTTTCACAAAATTTCATTAATATTCATTGATTAGTATTTGAGTAAAATGCCTGTGACATACGGACGGAAACTGCTATTCCCGTATCGCTAAAACAGTTGGCACATGATAACAAAATAAATGATTAGACTAGTCACCTTCTTCTTGACGTGATAACGTTTTATAAATCAATGACTGGGTGCACGGACGAAAAGTAAACTATTGCTAAACGCTCACGTTATCGATTGGTGCTAAGCAACAGTTAAGGGCGATTGCAGCGACATTCGATAAAATTGAAAATAACGTTACTGACTAGATTTTGAGTAACGCGAATGGCGATATGTCATCAATGTTTTCTTATGACGTTATTACGTAAAATTATCGTCCGTATATAAACCGACTTTACAGACTACCATTATTTGTTTGACGTGATAACGTCGTATTAATCGACTAGCTGCCTCGCGCAACTTCGTATGCGTAAATTTTCCCCATTTTTGTAACATTTTTCATTGCTGCTTCGTTCCTATTAGCCGTAGCGCAATGTTATATATTCTATAGCCTTTAACGATAAATGGGCTCATCATCATCATCAGCCTATCGCAGTCCACTGCTGGACATAGGCCTCTCCAATTGCACGCCACTTTGTTCTATCTTCGGCTTCTCGCATCCAGCTCCTGCCAGCCGTTTTGCGTATATCATCACTCCACCTGGCTTGAGGGCGTCCTACACTACGTTTGCCAAGCCGCGGTCTCCCCTCAAGAACTCGTTTACCCCAACGGTTGTCGGTTCTTCGGCTAATATGGCCAGCCCACTGCCACTTCAACTTGCTAATCCGGTGGGCTATGTCGATAACTTTGGTTCTCTGCCGGATCACCTCATTTCTGATTTTGTCCCTAAGAGAAACTCCGAGCATAGCCCGTTCCATAGCCCGCTGAGCGACTTTGAACTTGTGGACCAGCCGTACCGTCAGTGTCCACGTTTCGGCTCCGTATGTCATGACGGGTAGGACGCACTGATTAAAGACTTTAGTCTTTAGACATTGTGGGATCGACGATGAGAAGACTTGACGTAGCTTACCAAACGCTGCCCAACCCAACCGAATTCTCCTGTTCACCTCGTCCTCGAAGTTGTTTCTACCTAACTGCAATGACTGCCCGAGGTACACATATTTTTGAACAACTTCGAGAACGGCGCCGTGCACCGCTATCGGTTCCGGTAGTACATGTTCATTGAACATGACCTTGGTTTTATCCAAGTTCATCCGTAGGCCGATGCGTACAGAGGAGTCAGCCAGATCATTCAGCATCAGTTGCAGGTCCTGCAGCGTTTCCGCCATAATGACAATGTCATCTGCAAATCGCAAGTGAGAGATGTATTCACCATTGATGTTGATGCCCCGCCCTTTCCAGTGCAGCGTCTTGAACATATCCTCCATTGCATTTGTGAACAGTTTCGGGGAGATAACGTCCCCTTGCCTCACTCCTCGATGCAATGGTATAGGTTTTGTTTGCTGATTCTGTACTTGGACGGACATGGTGGCGGCTTCGTAGAGACATCTCATCACTTGGATATATCGCCAATCTACTTGGCATCGCTGCAGAGACTCCAGAACGGACCAGATTTCAATCGAGTCAAAGGCCTTCTCATAGTCCACGAATGCTAGACACAGGGGCTGATTATACTCCTGGGTCTTTTGTATAATCTGCCGCACTGTGTGGATGTGGTCTATGGTGCCATATCCGCTCCGAAATCCAGCCTGTTCCGGTGGTTGGAATTCGTCAAGTCTTCGCGCAAGACGGTTCGTGATGACTCTTGAAAACAGCTTATAGACGTGGCTTAGAAGAGAAATAGGTCGGTAGTTCTTCAGCCGGGTCTTATCTCCTTTTTTGAAGAACAAGACGACTACACTTCTACTCCACGCCTCCGGAGTTCTCCCTTCAAACAGGACAGCATTAAAAAGCTTTTGGAGCTCCCTCAGTACGGGTTTACCTCCAGCTTTTAACAGCTCTGTTGTAACGCCATCCTCTCCAGGGGCTTTTCCATTTTTCAGCTGTTTAAGAGCCAGCACGATTTCGTCAATGTTGACTGCTGGCAGGTCTTCGGTGTAGTGGCGTGTTAGAGTGGCTCTAGGACCCTCATTTTCAGGATCAGGTCGAGATGCATGCGAAGCGTATAACCGGCCATAGAAGCCTTCCACTTCGGAGAGGACTGCCGGCTTCGAAGCAACGACTTCTCCACTTGCTGTGGTCAACTTCGTCAGGTGGCTTCTTCCAAGAGATTGTACGAACACTTTTGACCCCCGGTTCTGCTCGATCGCTCTTTTAATCAAAAGAGTGTTGGAGCACCGAAGGTCGTGTCGTATAAGCCTGTTGATCTCTTGGTTTAGAGCGCGCTTTTCCGACGAAGTGACGGGTGGGTTTTCACGTCGTTCCTTCATTAGCCCTAAAGTCTTTTCCGAAAGCTTTGACTTCCTGCCCTTACGCTGCATTTCACAAAATCTCGTACCTTCTTCCCTGAGTATCCGAACCACATTTACGAGCTTCTGGTTTACGTCTGTTGTGGTTTCCATGGCAGCAAATCGGTTATCCAGGTTTGACTGGAACGCTTCGGATCCTATCATGGTTTGGAGCAAAGTAGGTCGGAGCCTAATAAATGGGCTATCCAACAGTAAAATAATCTTTCAATTCGGACTAGTAGTTCCTGAGATTATCGCGTTCAAACAAACAAACTCTTCAGCTTTATAATATAAGTAGGTATAGATGACCGGGTGCACGCTAGAAAAGGAGTCACATGCGTCGGCATGGTTGTGTATTACAATGTCATCAATGTTTTTTATAACGTTGTCATTAAAAATTATCGTCCGTAATCCAACTTTACAGGCAGCCATTTTTTATAAATAGGTACCTACTTATTATTGTTTTTTAATGTAAATGTTTTTTATGATGTTTATCTATATTAATATTATATAGCGGAAGAGTTTGTTTGTTTGTTTAAACGCGCTAATCTCAGGAACTACTAGTCCGATTTGAGAAATATTTTTTTTGTTGGATAGCCCATTTATCGAGGAAGGCTATAGGCTATATATATAGCTATATAACATCGCGCTACGACTAATAGGAGCGGAGCAACAATGAGAAATGTTTCGAAAACGGGGAAAATTTACGCAGACGAAGTTGTGCGGGACAGCTAGTTACGTTTATATCCCAATTAATATAGTCACAACCAGTCATAAGGACGTGGAGACACGGGCAATGTAATAATTATTATTCCATTACCCTTATGTGAGTTAATATAGTAGGTTATACCTGCGGGCATTACCTATATTAAGTTACTTATGCTTATACCTTGATCAACAAGTAGCTGTTTTATTGATAGATATATCTATTAACTATTAGTTTCCACGTAACATAATACGTTGTTTTTATTACTTTGACAATGGACCCGTGGAATGTCTACCACGTAGTTTTACCATCACTGTCACGGGTGACGTTCTCATATGTATAGTTCAATACAATACAGGACAACAAAGGATTTCATGGAAATTCATTAGCAATCTGATCGGATCTATTACAAGTCACTGTCTACTAGATATTTATATAGCTGGTTTCTAAACATTAAACATATCACTTGGAGAAAAGGTGTACATTTAAGTCGCGGGCTGCTGGGTATGTGTAACGAGTTCGATTCTCTAGTAGAGCCAAACCTCAAAATCAAGAAGGTAGGTACTTCTTTAACTATCGATAAACTAGGTACCTACTATTATGGCATCGAAATTAGTCAAGTATCGATGTGTTATCGACAAATACTATTGTAACTTGTAACCCTGCCCATAGTTATACAGCAAAATCTGAGTATTTAATACGGAAACATTTATGTATGCTAATAATAATATCTTGGGACAACTCACACAACTGATTTTAAACTAAGCAGATCTTGTACGAGTACTATGGCAACCAGTCAACTGATATATAAATGTTGATAAACTTCCGCGAATTGTACACATTATGAAAATATATTATATTACGGGTCATAATCGCGTGAATAATTTAAGGTAAAATACCTTGTTTATTGCCCGACGTTTCGACCGTATTGCAACCGCCGTGGTCACGAGTAGACTGACCGTGACCACGCCAATTATTCACGCGAATAAGACCTGTACCTAATATATATATATTCATAACTGATATATACTTCAATATTTCTAAATACATGCATATTATAAATAAATTGCATCCAAACCCAGAATAAACCATCGTGATCATCACACAAAGTTTTATCCTGGGTGGGGACCGAACCCACGACCTCCGGGTTAGCAGTCCGGGTCACTGACTACTAGACCAGCAGGTCAGTCAACTAAGAATAAAAAGCACAAGTTTTACCATTAACTTATATCCCACTTCGACAAACAATCTATTTTTCTGACCCTGTCCAGCTAAATAATTAAGTTTAAAAAATATTGTATTTGTTTCAGGTAAGTCGCATGTTTGAGACCACGTTTGGGACTGTTTAGAATATGTAAAGTTGGTAAGTATTTAATATGATTACTATTAAAACACGGATCTGGTGATTTTATAATCATACCTCGTTGTACACATCGTACACCATATACGACAGCGTAAACGGTAGAAGTCGTCTCTGCTACATAAAGAACGTAGTACCTATTATTAAAATATATATATTACGGGTCTTAATCGCGTGAATAATTTAAGGTAAAATACCTTGTTTATTGCCCGACGTTTCGACCGTATTGCAACAAGTATTATACTTTAAATTATTCACGCGATTAAGACCCGTAATATATATATTTTAATAATGTGTACAAATCGCGAAAGTTTATCAACTTTTAACGTAGTACCTACCGATTACGTTTGGTTATTTTTGCATAAAATGCATGACTGACAAACGAATGACTAAAAACTACATCTATCATTATCTTATAAGATACGACAAGGTCTTTCTACGAGGTAAGACTGATTCACTATTTTATCTTGGTCGGTGAGAGTAATAAAATGTAAACTAAAAATAGGACAAAAAGCGAGATAGGTGTCTTAAAAACTCCCGGTTGGAACCAATTATGTTTTAAGTAAAGAGGTGTGGATAGGTTACCAGCGCTCAGCAAGCGGCACCTTAAAATTACGACAATTGATCAAATTTTTATGTCAGTGTCGCATCGCCGGCGTCAACATATGAAAGCAGCGGATTACAGTTTTCTCTTTTTCACTCATGATAATTAAATTATTATAGGTTATCTATGTGTGCATTAGTTTTCTGTTTTTAAAAATCGAATGTTGTTATAACCTATTTACACCTTTTTACTTAAAACATCATTGGTTGGATCCAAAGATAATAGATGTTGGATCCAAAGATAATGTTGGATCGTAGTTACTTTTGCTAATCTTTTTTTGTGTGGCTAACCTCTATTAGCCTGTCAGCCCGCAAACAAATTATGTCGTGCGATAAGGAACTACGTTCTAAAAACATGGAACTACCTTCTAGTATCAGTGCATCTCGACATATCTGTCCAGTAGGATAAAATTATAAAAACTCAAACCGATTCATCTTTAGACCTGAGTCCAAAGAAGGTTTGCTACGATTTAACACAATAGCGACTAACCACCTTAGAAAGACATAAATAACAATAATCTGTTCGTCAGCATCGCAATCGGCATGCGCGCCCTCGGGAATAATTAATGAGTCCTTGATATGATTAAGCCACCACAATGTTCTGTCATCAACGTCATCGAGCGCAGACATACTCACACACACACACACACACACACACACACACATACACACACACACACATACATTTACACACACACATACACACACGAGCGCACACTATTACACACATATGCGCGATTATAATAGGATTAGTGAGACGTAATATGACATGAATATGTCTTTGATTTATTCATGTTAAATATTTTGGTAATTGGCTGTTGGCGTGGGTGTATTTATTATGTAGTAATGTCAGTTCAGAATGTCATTAATTTTACTGTTTTGGTTGTTTCAGCTTTTGAGCTGAAACAGCCAATGCTTACATTCATGGTAGAGTCAGAAATACTTTTATTTAGGGACTTCTACATTTACAATTTCCCTTAACTTCTGTCTCTAGTGCTAAAACTCAATACCTAGTTAATTTAATCTACTTTAATATGTGCCTACTAAAAAAAATACATCATTTCTATATACTGAACACAGATATGTTCACATTATTTGCTTCATTATTTAACACAACCCTTGCCACTGCTATAATATGCCAATTAGACCCTGCACGTGCGGTCATGAATGCATAGTATTCCGTATCACAGATTTCTCTGAAGTCCTTCATGCAAATAAATATAGTGATCGGCAGTGTGCGCAACAGTAACTTGATACAGAATGTCTTCAAGTGATAATTTATTAGGTGGCATATAATTTATTAGGTGGCATATAATTTATTAGGTGGCAATCAAGTCGTATGATTACGACCAGTACCTAAGAGTTTATCGTACGCTGTGCACTATCGCAATACCGGCCAAAGTAAGGTATCACTTACATGTGGCCGAAGTTTTACAAAAACTTACAATACCCGATTGCGACCATTAATATTTTAGATTGCGATTTTAAACCGTAATCGTATTGCAGCTAGCGAATTTTTATATTATTAATTAAAACATGTTCATTGAGGGCTCATAGAAATGAGCGCAAAAAATGTAGATAATACCCAATCTAATGATAACTTATTCATCAAAATCAGATGAGTAGTTCAAGCCCTATGATGGAACAGACGTACGTAAATACATCCTTCTTTTTGGCTTCGCCTATGATTTGTAGTAGTCGGATAGAATGCGACTAGCTGTATAGAACTGACAAATTATTTTTTAAGAGGATTGCGAATACGAAGTAGTGTGAGATTTAGCATAGCGACAGTTTATATGGTAAAGTAAGGTAGAATGCTAAATGTGTCACAAATAAGTAGGTACTCGTACCTACATTAGTTAAAACAAAATACCTACTCATTGTTGACGTTTACATGGCCAATATCTAACAGTGACTGACTAAACTTATAAAACAAAATTAAAAATTTGAAAAAGCCCACGACACGGGTATATGCCGTTTAATAGGTAAAATATATTTTTAAAGCCCTGCCTGAGGTAAGTAACGCAGACAGCTGGTACTAACGATGTCCAAATGTCACAGAAAAGTCAAATAGGTATTTTGAATACAAGTAGGTTTTCATTTTTTATACTCCATAAAGATATTCTATACCTTTACTCTTTGTCATCGCAATGAGGTTGGAACTTAAAAAATATGATTGAATTTCTACTCTGCCACCGAGAAACCGTTGGTCTAAGATATTGTTGCTATGGCGACCGTGCTCATTCGTAGATCTTCACAATAGTATTCCGCAACTGGACTGAATTAAGTAGTAGGCAGTCCACTTATTCAGTCCAGTTAACACACAATAAATATTCTTGAATACAGTATGAAGCTTATAGGTATAAATAGGATTATCTATGGATTTCTTAGATTTTGAAGGTTTAGAAAGGTTGTATAGTAATAAATCTACAAAAATATATCTTAGGAACAATTACCAGTAATGGGGGTTGTTTGAATCGTACATTAGTTATACTTACTTCAAAATAAATAACTCATTGTTCTACCTAAACTACCTACAGACTGCTATGGACACAAATAGACATAATCGGAATTAGTGTGGCCGGCAGAGCGTGAAGCACAATATGAATGACCTTTGTCAATGGCACTGACGCCCCGCTACTGAATCCCGAATAATTTAACCCGGGGGACCTTTATAACACACGTTTAACAAGCTGAAATTGGTTTGGTGTTGGAAGGGAAGGATTTGATTTAAATAGTACAAGTGCTGATCAGTTCATCCTTATATCCTAGGATCAGTAAAACAATGGAGTTTAGTGATAAAACAGTCAAACTTTGTACGGAATTTATTTTTAACTGTTTTCAGGTAAGAATAAATTCCAAAAGCCGAAGCTATATCATCCGAATCTATATCAATTATAGCTTTTTTCTAATATTCTTTGCATAAATTAGACATGATGAATTAAAATAAATAGGTATATTCATAAAGCTATTTGAATTAAAAAATTGTATCACCCACACTTTATTTGTTTTATAAAAAAAACGGGCAAGAGCATGTCGGACCATGCTCAGTGTAGGGTTCCGCAGCCTTGAATAATTGCATCAGTAGAATAGCGTATTTTCATGGCACTTATGCTATAATAACTCAATGCAGGTATATCCGATCATGTCGTAAATAAGTTTTAGTTTAAAGTATTTATTAAGCGCTACCTTTGTGATGTATTAAATATTTTTTGGTCATACTGTTCAAAAGTTATGCAACTTTCGGAGCGAAAATGTTCATTAAAAACTTTAAAACATTTTTGAAAGACCTGTCGAATGATGTGCCACACGTTGATGTTAGCTGAAAAAAATTTTCATTCAATTCGCCTGCTGTTACATGTATGAAGTGCTCCCCTAAAAACATTTATTTTTATTATTTAGCTATCAAATTAAGTAGCGGCTACTACAAGACACCTTATCAACAAATTACTTCAATATTCATCTAGTAGTCTTTTAGTAAAATACGTGTGACATACGGACATACAGACAGACGGACACGATGGAACTATATTTCCGTTTTTGCCATTTTGGCTACGGAACCCCTTAAAAGTCTTACATCAAATATAAAACACCTGAACATTAAAGTTCGTGTAACCAATGATACTTTGTAGAAAAATATCATTGGAAGTAAGTGCATTTTCTGGTGCATTAACCATTGTAACATTAAGATTATTATATTGCATATAATACTGACATAAATATACATTATAATGTACTACTTTCATCGGAAAGCTATTGAACGAAACGAATTTAATAAATAAGAGCCGATTGTGACAAAATTTTGTCGTAGTCGTGTCGTGTAGTATAAAGATTACGTTACCACCCCAGAGCGGATATCCGACTGTCTTTTGTCCGCACATTCAGTCTACAGTTAATTAAAACGAATATTGTTACGGAAATATTGTTGTTAAAACGGGTTTTGCTAAGATTTAGAGTTTTAAAACTACATAAATGTAAATAATCAATTTGCTGGACTACGATAATACACACGACAGTTACATACTAAAATATACTTTTAAAACATTATTATTTTCTCTTTTAATATAACATTCTAAATCGCGTCTTATTGCCCGACGTTTCGAAGGAATTGCAAAGGCTGTGGTCACAGATAGACTGTAGCAATATGGCCGAAACGTCGGGCAATAAAACGCGATTAAGACCCGAAATATAACTAATAAGACCCGTTGTTTATACATTTTATAATGTAAGAGAAAAAATATATATTTAGAAGTACATTATATTATTCTTTTAAATATTTACGAGACTTAGACCCGTAGTGTATATAATGTGTACAAATCGCGAAACTTTATCAACTTACAATTCTATAACATTTTCAGATACAAAGTTACCGTGTCGTGGTGCTATAAGACACGCCTGATTTCTCCACAAGGCAATAATACCTACTTTTGTAGTGTGAAATATACTCTTTTCGATACGAATATACAAATAATATTACTGTTGTGTAAGCTAATTGACCTTTTGTTGACCATAAAGTAATAAGTATTCGTTTTTATTGACACATCGCAGACATTCGGTATAGGTATCTCTCAGAGATTCAAATATTAGCTCGCATAACAAATAAAACCAACAACAATTTTCAAATAACTCCAAATATTTTAAGTACAATAAGATCGACACTTGAGACGCAATCCCCAAATCACGTTACAAAGGAAATGAGTTGGAAATAAAATGTATGTAGCTGATTGAATTTGTGTGCAGTCGCTCGTTAAATTGGTGGTTGATTTGATGTACAGCACTTCTGAACAAATAGGTCAAGTTGTGTTTGAAAAGTAGAGATAGTAGTTAATATACTTTAGTTAATTTTTGATTTGATGTGATGCCAGTTTTTGTCTACGACTTTTTCTTCTTTTTAATCGTTTTCTTATTGCTAAGAGTCGTGGCAATGGCAATGGTCGAGAATGCTGGAACGCTTTTAGAACGTTGTGGATGAGACTGCTTCCATGCCACTCGATCTTCAGCTTGTCTCAGAACTCTGGTAGAAGCAAGTCCTGTTATTTTAATTAGATCTGACAAGCGGGTAGGTTAGGGTGGCCTTTATTTATTACTTTTTTTAAATGAACCGCCTCACCTCTTCATTTGGTGCTATCCCGTCAAAACGAACCTGTGATTAATTATTTTTATTAGCATTGAGTTTTAGGGGTCGCTACCGCATATCAAACAGTTTTAAAAATCCTACTACTACATGTCTTAAAACATGAAAATTAAATAAAACATTCAAATGTAGGTACCCCGTTTCTACAGCTTGGATTTCCTTTAAATTCTTATTTATGGGTTGCTCTGTCCATATTACAAAAGGTATTTCTAAGTACGTACTTAGAGCCCTTGGGTTCGAACTAGTGTTGATGTGTGAGACAGTTAGGACTCTTATTTGTACATAGTTAGATAGCAAAACGGCGTGTTTAAAAAAACATTGGATCAGATCTGATTGTCTGCAAATTTTCATTTGCAATGTTGAATTTGGATTAATTTTAAGGTTGTTAATATGCTTCTTTAACTCAACAAAGAACTCACGTTTTGCTAAGTTAATTATACCATAGATTTAGGATATAATTAATGATACACAATACCCTTCTTGCATCTCCTGCATTGAATTCGGTGACGCAAATACAGTTTCCATCTTCGATGTTGCTCAATCGTTTCGTTACCTGTACCTATTAATTGTGTGCTTCATCAAGCATATCGACTCGGACTCTCGATATAACCATGTTTGTGGCTTTAATCGATATAGTTGAAGTAGGTAGTACTTGAAATATTCCTTTTGTATATATTTGTATCAAAACCAATATTATATAACGGTTGGCTTTGTGATTATTAACTATATTATGCTGTATGTAATATTTTATCGTAAATCAGGTGTTGCTAGAGTATTTTATAATATATGTCTATCTTTTTACAGCCTTCTACTGCGTCACTGACGCAGTAGAAGGCTGTACAACTGCTATGCAAGAGATCGTCGAGCGAACGTTCGATTCCTACACGAGACAACACTAAGTGATGAATAAATATTGTTCTTGGTCTGGGCGTACTCTAAAGTATACTGTAAAGTCACTTGCAACACACGCTTTCTTCACTCGTCCCGTCACTTATTCTAGTGCAAAAACTGTATTAAAAAACACAAGTTCACTCTCTATTCCTTTAGTCACTTAGCATACGGGACCCGAAAAGAGATGGGGCGCAGTACCGACGGTGACGGCTCTCCGAGATACGAATGGGGGAGACAATTTTCGAAGTCTGCCACCCATTTACGACACACACTGGTAACGTTGCTTAACCGCTGATTTATTGATTTGCTCAGGCACTATATAATCACGGACCCCTAAAAAGAATGAGTAATAATGTCTATAGATAGTCAAATAGATATCAGTTGTTCTTACTATTAGGTGAACGTATTCTTGGTTTGTTCCTATTTTTTTTTATAATACATTTCCCGCTATGTATTACGGGGGTCTTCCAAACATACAAATCACGGACACAAATTACACCTATTCTGGTAACAATAATTTGTGGGTCAGACAAAGTGGTGTCCCGTGTGGGCATCGAACTCACGACCTCTGGTAGTATTCAGGGTCACTAACCACTAGACCAGCAGGCCATGTTTAATTATCACGCAGGTACAAATTTAACGCAGAAAATTATGTACTATTCCAGATATTGTGTACTACTACGAAACCTGAACAATAGCTGGTTTTATAATAAAATAACAAACAACAGTTACAAGGATGCTGGCGAGACTCAAGCTTCAGAATAAAAAATGCAACCCCATAGGTTTTCCTCGACAAATGGTTTGAATGTGAGCCCCTTGTATGGTGTATGTAAAGCGTTCTAACATTTTAGTGTTGTTCATGTTTATACTGCTGGCTCTTACTTTTATTATAGGTAGAGTTTTGCTCCCAATCATTGATATACCTGTAATTCGAATAAAAATACGGTACAATTTAATCACCTACTTAGTATTAGTACCTAATCTAAGATTTGCTTTAACCGTGTAATTTTCAATCAAGTAAGAAATACAATATTTGTTTATTTATAGAAGGTATTATTATTACATTAGCAAACGGAATTGTAGCACTATCATCAGTTAAGTTTCCTGTTACGGACTTACCAAACATTCAAGTCTTAGGTACAAGATGTTCTTATATCCTGAATGGTTATAGATTTTACAATATTTTACGATTGCAACTGCACATAGTTATATTGGAAATTGTTATACGGTCCGCTTGCGCTCTTGACTTCTCTTCTAACTTAGACCTAACAGTGTCTCTGTAAAAGAATGTCTTGGTAGATTGCATTTCTTGCCCGCACTACAGAGCCAAACCATCTACACTACACATTTATAATTTAAACATGCATGATAAGATGATAACTTGTGTTTTTTATATCCACTCTTGTTGAACAGGATTGTTTAATGTCTTAGTGTTTTACTGTTTGATGCTGTACTTTGTGCTTATGCTTATATTTGATGTAATATTTGTGTTAGGGCTTCGTACCTCAAAATAATTAATTAAACTTACCATTACCACTTACATATCAACCCATAAGATGGCCCACTGCTGGGCACGGGTCTCCCCAGTAGAACCTACTAGTATGTAGATCCTGGGGGTAATTGCCATAATCGCCACGCTTGGCGAGCGGGTTGGCGATCGCAGTAAGGCTTTAAGTACGCAGAGGACGCTGCTGCCCGTCCTCCGGAGTGAAATCCCTTAGTCGCCTTGACGACACCCACGGGTAGAGATGGGGTGGTACTATTCTTAAGCCGGCACCACACGGCAATTACCACTTAATACCACTTAATAACAGCATTTAACTAGTGACTGTTTTATATACTTTTTTTTTTTAATATCTAAGAAAATATATACCTGTTAAGAATAATTTACAGCTTATAAGGAGTTATTAGTTATTACTTTGTTTCAGTTAGTTACTTAATGAAACAGTTTGTTATTATATGTCATTAAATTTAAATTATTTTTATATTGCACAGACATTTATGAATTCAACTCTTTATTTGCTCGTATATGGTATGTATGTACATTAAGTTGTTACAAACATTGGAATTCAACATATTTTCGTTCAACAATCGAAACGCACTCAACACAGAACACTCGTTACATCAAGTATAAATATCTCGTATTTATCCCATGCAACACAAAACATATTTACACTCATATTACGTCGATTCCATCCATTCAGACAAGAACGACAATCGAATAGATTGACGTCGAAGTGCGTGAAAAACAGCAAACATTTTTAACATGACTATCGCAGTTTTGCGCGCATTTGACTATGATGCAATATAATTACGTTATTTCGAAGTCATTATATTCGAGTGTCATTCTATTCGATTAGAAGGAATTTGTATAGGCATTTCTTGCCAATTAATTTACAAATACAATAACTACCGACTAGATGGCGCATGCGAGGGCCCAAACTCGCGAGCATCAAGGAATAGAAAAAAATTGAGGTCTAGTAACATGGTCCAGATAGGTGGTTCGTTTCTGGCCCCGGTTTGGCTACGGAAGTCTCGGGTTCGATTCCTGGGTCTGGACTTCAAATTTTTCTATCTTTAAAAAATGCAATTATTGTATTTGTATTCGATTAGAGTTTATGCCATTTGACTAGAAGGCAGATTTCTTAAAAACTATATTGCTTAAACCGTCGAAAAGTAAATACTGACTCGAGAGAAAACATATCGCATAACAGCTTCTTCGAAGATATCTTATAAATTCAAGCCAACTTAAGTTGAGTTTTAATTTGGCTCGTGCCTCACTCGAGAGGCATCGGGTTCGACTTTCAGTTGAAATTAAACGTAGTTATGCTAAGTTTGTAATACGATTCTGTTTTGCTGTTTTCTCTGTTCGAAATTAGTTTAGTTTTTAAACTAAGTATGTCTCCGAGTCGTGGTGGAGTTGAGATCTTTGGTAGGCTTCAGAAGTAATTTGAAATTTTTAAAACAAAAATATTGCAAAAAAACCTTTAGACTTGGGCATGGGTTGATTGATATATTATTTTTTTAAATTTTATCGCTAACAAACTTCAATGTTTTTACATCAAAGTTTTCTTAGTTAACTTTAAGGAAAACATTTGACGCATAATGCTTAGTTCGAAGGAATTGCTGTACAAACTTCTAGCATACACTGCATTGCATAATATTTCTTGCCAATTATTTGATGAGGGCACAAAGCTACAAATAAGTAAACTTGATAGATAATCCAGCGTTTAAATTAGAAAATAAAATATAATTTTAATTTTACTTTCTTAAATAGAAACAGACATAGATAACAAACATAATAATTAAATCTGAAGTCCAACTAAGACTATATACAGCATTCAACAAAGCAAAAATAATACAAAGCTTCAGTAAGTATATAAAACATAATACTCTCACATTGGGTTTATAATAATACTTGTAATACCTTACACCGTGTAGGTACCTACATTGAAAGGGGAAGAAAATAGTTACCACTTAAAGATTTGCAGTTCAAATCTATACTAATATTATAAAGCTGAAGAGTTTGAACGTGGTAATTAGGGAACTACTAGTCCGAATTGTTTTTTTTTTTTTGTTGGGTAGCCCGTTCATCGAGGAAGACTATAGGCTATATAATATTACGCTACAACCAATATGAGCGGAGCAGCAATGAAACATGTTGCAAAAACGGGAATAAATTACGCATACGAAGTTGCTCGGGTCAGCTAGTATTCTATATACTCTGTTATTCCCGTTTTTTTATGAAGATGTTTAGCAATGTGGGTCACACATTACTAACACTCTTGTTAACCCCTCCAGCTAAGTTAAATTGCTTGTGTTAGGAGTAGGTTCACGTCAGAACGGGTAGGATTCGAACCCGCTACCTCTAGATTGCGAGGCGATGCCATAACCATTACACTACCGGTGCTTAGTTACCATACCATGCCGCTATCTGCCTCGCTGCATTTCATTTAAGAAAGTCAGCCAAGTTTTTAAGTTTATTTACTTGTATCTGGTCGGGTTGCTAATACAAATTATTATGTGTTTGCTGATTTGTTGTTTGGTAAAAATAGAAAAAAAAATGTTACAATTCCTACCATTCAAAGCTTTGTAGCCGTTTTAAATAACTAACTATTCAGTGGGACAGATAATGCCTGCCAACCATTAGCAAGACTCTCCGCCCAGCCGCAGAAAATATTCCGCAATATCAACAAGTAGGCAGAAAGATGCAGGAGGTCGTTGGCAACATGCCGAGCCACGCCTAGCCGCACCATTGGTTAATATAGTTAACCAATTGACAAGCACTTGAATGCCATTGGTTCATATATGCAGGTCACCTGAGCTTGAATTAGGTCATCGAGCGCGCGATGTTCGAAAATAAATTCGTTTCCTGGAAAAGAATGTTTGTACTAGGTACAGTACACCAGAGATGTATACAATTTAATAAATTGCGTCAGTCTAGTTTTTTATTGAACGAGATGGTCTGAGTTACTATACACTCTAATCCAATATTCTATGACAGGGGAAAGTGGTATATGGACTCTTCGTTGAAACCAAATCCATAACCGCTGAGTCTAAAAGTTTGAAATTGAATATTGGATTCAAAAAATACCGCTAAAAGTAACTAAAACGCAAGAATTTCTTCTTCCTATTCTTACTCGCAAGTTCCTAGTTAGCTATAATTTCGAATGTACTACTTTTATATTTTTATAGGGAAACAGAAATTCGGGTTCAAATGCAAAGTCACCTGCACATCTTAGCACACTGTGATGTAGGTAGAACCTGGTTAGCTCACTAATTAATTATTGATTCATATAGCTGACACAATGTTAACAAATTGTCCGGGCAGCGCAGCATGAGGAAACTTATTTTTAAGGGCCAAGTCAGATAGCAACAGTTTGACTACACCAAGCTTGTTTAGCTTTTTTAGGATTAAGTGAAGAAAAATCTAGCTTAGTAAGTAAGATATTATAAAATCTAAGGCACATTTATCATTACACAGGACAAAGGATGTGTCCTGTAACAATGATAAATGCACCTAAGTTGTCCAACAACACACGTTAGGTTCTCATCGACAGTCAAAATGGCCTCGTGACCTAATTCCTGCTCGACCTGAGCATGGCCTAGATATTGCTACATGAGTTATAGGAACTGATAACAGGCATTGGTTTTACAACGGAATACTGAGAGTACAGAAAAAATGTACATAGAAAATGCTCTTGATGCACGCACTCATATACATCACATACGGAGGCGGAATCGGGGCACGCCGCGCGGATAAAATTCGCCGACCATCCTACTCAATAAACTACCGACGTGAATCTACTCCTAACACAAGCTTGAGCTTAACTGGAGGGGTTAATAGGATTGCTAGTAATGTGTTACCCTTGTGGGTACCACAATCGAAGGCCGCATGCATTTTTTTTAAATTAGGTACTAGCAATGTGGGAACAACCGTATTGGTATTTAAAAAAAATGCACGTGGCAAATTCATATCCGTAAACGACTTATGTCTGCAAAATCTCTACTTTACAGGAGAGTGATTTAAGGGACAATAACAATGTTATTGTTTGTACAAATGTGTTAAGCGCACGAAAAAAATAATAGCATATTTAGTAAAATTGCAAATTCAAATCATTTTCCTGAAAGTAGAGATATTGCAGATTGCAAAATCGTTCTTAGGATAGGTCGGTCTATGTGCGTCTCACAAGTGAAGTGTCTTCTGTTCTTGGTATTCAGGGTACCGAGACTGTTTCTTGTTGTGTTCACTTGAAAAGCCAGTTAGCACGAGTACATCTATTCAACGAAATATTATGTGAAAGGATATGCCTATCATCAAGTAATTTGCAACTAAGTTTCATTCTGATATTAATACAAATATACCTAAGTACGTTGATAGTGTTCGCTACTGAGTATTTAATTAATACCGTTGTGGGATCGATTACAATCTGTGTTACCTTCTTATTAACGTAACAAGTTCGAAAGATCTTATAGTAAAATCTAATATGAGGCAAACTTTACTATGCAATAAAATTCTTCTACGTTACAATAGAAGAATATAGGTATACCTTTACTATGTCTATAGGTATTCGTAGGAAATAATTATGTCAATTAATCAAAAGATGGTACAGTGAACTGCGATGGTAGAGTAAACTACAGCTTGAGTTAGGTACAATCACGCCAACATTTTGTCAAATCTTGATATGAGATCTACTTAGAATATGTTAAAACAAATGTTGATTTTTATATTATTGTAATGGAGATAGAAAACAGTGGGCTAAAATGTATTACCTAATTTTTTATTTTTTATAATTAAAATCACATAACTGTCAGTTAAATGAGCTCAATTTACAATCTGAAAGCAGAGAAATCTAAAAATCAAGAATTTCGTGGATACATATCGATTGATTGAGTAAGTAATCGATCGCACAATTACAAAAACAATAACATTGCATTGGGTAATTATCCCAAAATAATAAATGCACTTTCAATACTTCTAAACGATTTGGTGTATTCAATTTTATTATAGTCATATTAATAAATTAAATATTAATTGATTATCATAAAAACCAAATAACGATTCTCAATTTCATATCTATTAAAACATCGACATTAACTTTTAACTTTAGAGAAAAATATCATCTAAATATTTTATTATAATTATTACAGCGTTTCAAACTTAGGGTTCCGTAGCCAAAATAGCAAAACGAAACCCTTATAGTTTCGCCATGTCCGTCCATTCGTCCGTCCGTCCGCAGCATAGCTCAGAGACTGTTAGTGCTAGAAGGCTGTAGTTTTGCATGGTTACAAATATTACTTATGCCGAAAAAAGTGAAAGAATAAAATTTTAAAACCTACCCTATATGTAAAGTAGGGATGTGATTTTTTTTTCTCACCTATTCCATCGTGTGGGATTTCATTAGATAGGTATTTTAAAAACGTTTAGGGGTTGTAAGACCCATTGATAGATATATATATATATATATATATATATGTTTGTAAATAAATATTATGCTTTAAAGTGCAAATTTTTGTTAGAGTGACACAGTTGTGTGTGCCCCCCGCCCCTGTCAGTTAAATGGCTGATGTTGGGTATGTAAAAAAAAAAAGTAGTGTATATAGTGAAATTAAAAGGAAAACTTTCACAGCTAAGTACAGCATTACAACTTAACGAGTAACAGCAGACCAAGTGAGAAGTAACAACATTTTCATACAGATTCCATTGAAAAATACTTGTAAAACGTTGACAGTTGTATAAAACAAAAGAAAACCCACTTTTTAAGCCGCATTATTGAGATGGGGGACTACGGCACCCTACATTGTGCATGACTCGGCATGCACTTGCCTGGTTTTTACAATACAAATAATACAAGATATTTATGTACAAATGTTAGAATTTTAAAAACAAACTCCGTTGATGTGTACAGTGCACATTAGACATAGTTAGTGCTTCAAGTCAGGCGTATCGTCAGGTCGCTTGTTATAAATCACCTTACTATATGTTCTAGAATAGAAATCATCTGAACGCAAAAAAGTGAGTTCTTTGTGTGTTATAAGCCCACTGCCTGCTTTGACATTTATACCCTACGGTATAATGTTCACTGTAAAACGGTCTGTTACATTTTTGTAACCATTGTCTAGTGAATAAATTATATTCGTAGACTCGTAGTAATGAAATGCAAACTGCAATAAATATTTTCAACCATTATTGCCCGTCTCAACTGAAGCGTTATTATCGATGCTGCGATACTAAGGCAAATATTCGAACCAACTTAGATGTCACTAACGATTTCAAAGGTTACACGGCGCCTAATTGATCGACTGAACTTACTGAAGCGTATTATACGATGGAAATCGCTTTGTAGAGTTGTGTTGGAAGGTTTTAAAATTTATAGCTATTTATGTTTATTTTGTCTTTGATTATTTACCTAACTACGTTACGCGCTTACGTATAATGTAAAAGTATTATATGCGTAAGGACTCCCTGACTCAGTGGTGACTGAGCAGATCGAGATAAGGTTGAGTACTTAATATGACTCTCGGTCCATAGATAAATGACCGTTTTCGAAAAAAAATTACATCCTCTGTGCCCCGGAGAACATGTTAAGCCGTTGCACACTGGGGCAACAGTGTGACAGTGAGGGACCCGTGCTCTATGTTGTTAATTTCAAAATGAAGGTTAACGTATTAAATTTTCGTTATACATCATGAGGGGGGGGGGGGCTAATGGCTCAGGCATCGGTGTCGCTATCGTAAGGTCGCGGATTCGAATCCTAGCCATTATACTATCGACGTGAACCCACTCCTAACAGAAGCCTTTGAGCGAAAAACCACGTGTGTTTGCGATAGAAGATAAGCTTGTTATCGACTATTGTTTCATACGAGTATCATAAAGGGTTTAGAGTATCTTACGGTATTTGGATTTCAAAAGGACTTTGTGCAAATTTGAAATATTTAACCTATTTTTTTCTTATCTTCTTTTATTAAAATTCAATGTTTGGTAAAATAAAAGCAGTTCCAGATAGGTCGGATCTTGGTCTAAACATGACATAAACATGACACAAACAAAACATTAAAAAATAAATCACATCAACACGATATAATACAATGTTGATTGCGCTCAGTATTTTTTTCACCTGCGTTGAATGGTCCCGACCAGACTTCAAATACCTCAATCTTATAAACTACTAACTTATCAGTGATTAATATATCGCTTCAATACTTGGAAACACCTGTCCTATTAATATATGTAACAAAATTTTAATAAGCCTTCATTTTGAAAAAACAATATTGAGCACGCGTCCCATAGTGTGGGTTCGTCCAGCGCCTAATCTCTCTCCAATCGTATCGGATTTCCGTCCCATCGGACTATAAGAGTGAGAGAACAGAAAGTGCACTAGTGTCGGCGCACCTTTGCACTATAATATCTCCGGCGCTATAATAACCTCCTAACTAGTCTCTGATAGGAAGGGCCACCCTAACCGACATCAGTTATAAGACCATAATTTTATGCTATTACAATTGTGAAATATATTTTTGATTTCTTTTTCCATTTTTTTTATAAAAGCGGCATTATTTTGATTTATTTATCTAACATCAAATCGACAAGTACTTCAGAAAACCATTCAACCTGTTATAAATTCATCTTGTAGAACATTACTTCTGTTGAAAAAATAAGAAGGTCTTACGTCACGGTGTGTTTTCCACATGATATGAATAGTGCGGATTGGTCCGTCTTGAGTCTCGGCTCAACAGCGCGGAAACACTCCCGACTCGACATGTGTAGGTTCCCACCCAAATGATATATTAAACAAGATGGGCAAATAACAATCACCATGTTGTATCCACGGAGTTATGGATTCGAATTCAATATTAATAACAAAATTACAAAAATGTCTGCCACTTCCTCTATTGAAAGATGTTTTTAAGACTAACTGCTAACTTTTGTTATATTATTGACTGTCATAGGGCTTCATTGCATGGTATACAATACCATGCAATGAAGCCCTATGACAGTCATATCATATATACAGTAGCGTAAAAATAATGAATCACTTTTCACACTATTATAATTACATTGTTTTACCTCAGTAACCGGCCAGTCATGTCACCTATTGCACAAATAGATTTGCATGCGTACAGGTCTGATATAATATACTCAAGTATTTCGTTGCTGACCAGAAATAATTAATCAACGTTTTGATCGCTGTCAAAGCTATTGATGCGGTACTCTACCCAACACAATTACATATCCCAATGCAATTATTAGAGGATTACAACGACCAGAGAGAACGTAGAGGGACGAAACAATTAATGCGTACCGTAACCGATCATGTGTTTGACAGCAAATCAATAGGCGAGTCATGGTGACGGAGACGATACACAATAATTGTGCACGGGTGATAAACGTAGCCTTTAACCCTTTCGTCTATTTATTTTTCGTTGAAGCGGATTAAAACTGCCATTAAATTGAGCAGGACAGCCGTTTCTGAACACCGAAACGAACCTATAATATCTACTCACAGGTAATATAGGTTCGTCTAGGTCATATCTTAGAAATTAAACACCTACCTATTGGAAAAATTAAAAACATAGGCATATCTGAATTACATTATAAAAAAAAAGATTTTTAAACTGCTCGCAGGGTAACAAATGCTGTTATGTATTAGAAACCAACGCGCAATGAGGTTAGGATAATTATAATACTAAGCTTTATAGGAGTATTCAGCTAAAAAATATATAAAAAAAAAAATATTTCACATTTTTGAGTAATTGTACTGTAACTAACTTTTATCACAACTATTGTCAAGTATTGAAAATTTAAAAAAGAATGGTTTGCTAACTAACATTTTTACACAAGAACAACGTCTTTCGTGAAAGATTCGCGCCACTTCGTCCGGGAACCTTAACTCCATTACCCAGACACAGACCCTAATATTTCGAGAAACAAAAAAGTGAGGATATGTGAAGTTTCGGCCTTACGGAGTCTTAACATCGCTGCGACTACAGTTCGCTTGTCACCACGGCCGGTGCAACCTGGTCAAAACAACAAGCAATTATAATGAGGGTTAATTCCCATATAATAAATAGCTATAATCATGCAACGCGAAAGTTTTAATGTTAGTATTACAGATGTAATTATTATACCTTTTTGAAATGCTTAGGTTGAGCCCTTCAATTTGATACCCATAATGCAATATTGGACACAACTTTTTTTTACATCTCTTTATTTTGACATCTCACAGCCGCCATGTTTGTTTTTTTTCAAACGACACTAATCTCAGAACACTTGGGCGGTCAAGACGAATCTATCGACGTCTTAATTGTATAAATCCGTTCTGTGGTTTGTGAGATATGAGGTAATACAGAATATTACATACATACATACGTACAAGATACGCGCGAAAAACATAACCCTTCCTTACAGTCGGGTAATAAGACCATTATTACCAAAAAGCAACATATAATAACCATCCTTTAAACTCTAAAACCGCAATCACACCGTAGCTAGGACATTCGTTTAATCTCGATTATCTTGCGACTAAGCGCGGTCACATCGACCCCGTCATTCGTTCCCCTATAATCCGCATTAAGAGCCACAAGCCGCAGTAATGTCGCCTTTGTCCTGTTTCTTTCTTATCTCGCTGCAAAATTTGTCTAGGCGATGCTGTAAAATAGTCTAAAAGTGGCCAACCATTACACTGAAGCGTAATAAATACAGCTTAATTTTCAAAATAAGTGTGGTATGGTCATGTTTATTGGATACAATCAGTGCTGATACGTTTAGGAAGGAACTTTCAGCGTTACAAATGTATGATCACATTTCCATTAAATATTTTTATAATAAATAAATACCTGTTTTAAGTAGGATCGAAAATTTTCCATGAAATGTTTTCAAGAGTCCCAATAGAATTCGATCACAAAGCACACAAAGTACCTACATAAGGTAGTGTTTTTTAAACTTGAACGCAACGATATATCATGGACACGGAATCTTGGTACACCTTTGGAACAAGGCGCGAATATAAGGGGGGTGGGGAGGGTAATAGGGGTTATTTCCCCCAGACGCATGGATTTTCAAGTCTTCGCCAGCAGCGTTTCGGCGTTAATGAAATACACCCCGCTCCGTCGCGCCAGCTACTCACACTTCATCGGTGTTAAGTCAAATGCGCCTTCTTGTGCCCCCCCCAGACAATGATCTAAAAGAGGTGTAGGATTTCTTGTCCGTGTACGATATCTATGTGTGCATTGCTCGAGCAAACCACCTATGCATGAAGCTTACCTTTATTACCTTACCTTATTGTTTATGTTAGGGATGTGCCGTCGTTGTTTATGTAGCCCGTCGGTCCTGCATCCCATCCCCATCTCTCTCTGGTAGGATCGGATTTCCGTCCCATCGGGCTATGAAAGTAAGAGAAAGGGAGTGCACTTATGTGTACACATACACTCGTGCACGATAATATCTCCTGCGTAGTTACCTCCTAGCTAGTCTCTGATCAAATCGATCGCCGTGACCGATATCGATTACGAGACATTATTAGTTAATTGGGATAGATGATTCCTATGTAAGTTAATATAGTATGATGCATTATGCGCGTGACAAACGTTTACAAAGTAATTATAATAGCCACCTATATAAATTCGCAACAAAGTGATAGACCTCAGTGTCCGCCATATTGAAATGAGATGTCGTTGGAAACAACTACAACCATTCGGTTTATTATCTAACATGATATCCTCGTAATGTTATGACCAAGCTTACGGATCCTTTTTATAAACTCTAAAATGTAATAAAGACCATTCTCATCAAAGTTAATGCGAACCATTACATGAACGAACACCCGTTGCAATACAATACATTGTAACACGCGGCCATTTTAAGTGGC
Source organism: Herminia tarsipennalis (assembly GCA_945859575.2). Taxonomy (NCBI): domain Eukaryota; kingdom Metazoa; phylum Arthropoda; class Insecta; order Lepidoptera; family Erebidae; genus Herminia; species Herminia tarsipennalis. The sequence goes on along the minus strand of OX243834.2, from coordinate 19,734,925 downwards.
AGATACCTCGGGTGCTACGATTTATTTGTAGCGGAGCTGCACCGGCCTTTATTGCCGTGCTTGTTAAAACATCTAAGGGTTTTCTATTTTGTTTTAACTAATGAGAATTTCCATATTAAAGCAACTTTAAGTTGTATCAATTTTTATTATGTTAAATATGTTAATTGCCCTTCCGACCCATGGTACTCATCATAGTAAAAGTAATTATTAAAATTATATATCTTAGCGACTGGATTTGAATTTAGCTGTATTTTATATGTCACTAGCGATCTGCTCTAGCTTTGAGCGAAGTTTTCTTAACTATCTATACACTTATACGCATGTTTTATACATATAGATGATTTGAAATAAATTATTTTAATGATAAAAAAAACAGTATCAAAATCCGTTGCGTAGTTTAGAAGATCTAAGCGTACAGATAGAGAAAAGCGACTTTATTACCCTACTGCAACGAAGGTTATGTTTTTTCTTTATTACCTCATATCTTTCAAATTTCTGAACGAATTTATACAATTAAGTCTTTGTCTTGACCCCCCAAGTGTTCTTAGATAAGTGACAAAACAAACATGGCGGCTGTGAGATGTCAAAATAAAGTGTGAAAGAAAAAAGTTGTTATGAATACTGCAGTATGGGTATCAAATTAAAGGGCTCGGTGTAAGCATTTCAAGAAGGTATAACATGATTATGACTGCAATACTAAAAATGTTCATTATCAACCATTCTTTTTTCAATTTTCAATACTTGGCAATTGCTGTGATAAAACTTAGTTTTTACATCTTACAACCACTGAAAATTTATAATAAAAAAAGAATTAAAATATCGCCTGCACCAAAAATTATGGAAACAAGATCCCCAAAATGTATAATTTAATGCCGTCGGAGAAACTTTAATAAGTTCATCAAGATTCATTAATGCCTCCAACTGCATGGTATTATACATGTTGGGGATCTTGTTTCCGTCTTTTTTATGCATTATTAAAGATGGAAACAATTATCATATGTATTATTATTTTTTTTATTATTATAGAAAATATGAAATGTCACTTTTGTCAAACTTATGAATAAAAATGATTGCTACTTATTATTTAATATATGATTACAGGCCCTCTCAAACGTAGATACTCCCTTATGTACCAATGTTCTGTGGAGATACAAATAGATCGAAATGAGACAAGAGAATTGGTAAATTTCAGTAAAGTATAAATTTCGTTGAACTGAGCTAACAGATGTTTTACCAAAAACTTATACCCGACAACGACAATCTTTTTGTCCGCGACTTTCTGCTAGGGCTGGATTTTAATTTTTGAATTTATTTTTAAAGATACCACTTATCCATTTAGTTAATAGCCCAATCGGTCATGACGGAATTATATCTACCTTTCCAATCATTTAGTTAATGCATCAACGCAGTAAGTAAAGAGTACTAACTTTAAAATATGTTCATTAAGCCCTTTCATTTCATAAATAACACAACATATTTAAGAATTAAGAAGAATAATACCGCAGTTTTGTACTCAGTAGACGTCATGTGGCCGCCGTGTCTTTTTGACCGTAATGACAAGTCGAATATCCTTTTCAAGCAATTATTGTTGGCAGTCCTCACATGGTTAGCAGAATAGATTTTGATTCATTACCATCTTCCACGGCACTGCTATTCCTGTTAGCCATGATGTCAAGGATCTAGGTTTGCATATTGATTCCACCCTTAGCTGGCGGACTCAAATTGCTAACGTCAGTCAGAAGGTCACTGGCACTTTGCGGTGTCTTTATCGTCTCAAAAACTTCCTACCAGTTAATACAAAGGTAACGCTAGTGCAGACTTTAATATTTCCTATCATTGACTATGGTGATGTGTGCTATTTCGACCTGAATGCTGATCTGCTCCATAAACTTGACCGGCTTCTCAACAATTGCTTTCGATTCGTCTTCAACCTTCGCAAGTATGATCATGTCTCGAACACGCTCTCAGCTTAATTGGCTTCCTATCCGGCAGTGCCGTAGTTTGCGTGCACTTACAACGCTATATTCAATTCTATTTTCTCCTCATGCCCCTACTTATCTAACGCCTCACTTTCAATTTCTCTGCTCTAGCCATGATCGGAATCTACGCTCCTCTAATAATCTGTTGCTTCTCTGTCCTGCTCACAGCTCTACTCTGGTGCATTCTTCCTTCTCTATTCAAGCTATTCTCCTTTGGAATGCACTCCCTCTCGAAATAAGAATGTCTACAACTCGTGTCACCTTTAAGTTCCAAGTACGTAATTTCTATACGAAGTTATTGGCGGAATCATCACAATTATAGTAATCTATGGTTATATATGTATAATATGTATGTATTTGTATAGTTATGAGTATGTATCATGTATGTAAATGTATGTATTGGTATGTTGTGTGTGTATGTATGTGTATTTATATATTTATATGTATGGTATTGTTTTTATAATTATTTTTTTTATCACTTTCTTGCTTATTTAGCATTAGAATTTTAAGTCGATTAAGCATCCACCTTAAACAGTTCTCTGCATCACCCTAAGGTTGACTGGTAGATAATGCCTAAGGCATTAAGTCCGCCTTTGTACAAATTTGTGTGCAAGAAGATAAATAAATAAAAAAAATAAAAATATATCACCTCATTTATCGTAATCAGATGGTTTATGTGATATAAAACATAACCCTTCTTTTTGGCTTAGCTGTAGTCAGGTAAAAAAAATGGTTGTCTGTAAAGTAAGTTTACGCACGATAATTTTTTGTGACAACGTCATAAGACAACAATATCGCCATTCGCGTTGCTTAGCAACCAATCAATAACGTTACTTTCAATTTTATTGCATGTCATGTCGCTGCAATCGCCACTCGCTGTTGCTTAGCAACCAATCAATAACGTGACGGTTGCTACGTGAAACTTTTTCGTGCGGTTCATCCGGTCATTGATTTATAAGATGTAATCACGTCAAAAGTTCTGACTCGTTCATTAACTCATCAACACCCAGCCCAAACCATTGGACCTAGACAGTTAGAATTTTACAAATAGCTTTTTCATCCCCCATCTCGGAAAGAGTATTCTTGCTCTTCGATATCTGAGTGCAAAAGTCGATTTTATCCGCTAGAGGAATTTAAAACATCGTCTGCACTAAATTTGTGAATTCGAAACGTCATTAAACCTATTTACTCTACCTCCATGGTGCCGAAATTTATCATACAACCTTTAATTTGTTAAAAACTCAGACTCGAAACCTTCTTGGCGTATTTTTTTTTAATTTGCTATGTGCGCGTCATTTACTTTTTAAGTCATTTTGACAAAAGAAGAGGTTAGGTACAAAATATTACACTCAACTCAAACTCTAGCAACGTTACTTTAATTTTTTCTTTATTATACCTAAGTATTATTTGTTATAATTTAAAGATTATTCTGTAAAGTATCTTGTGATTGTATTTTTTTTTTGCATTTGTCATTAGTAAATTCCTTGCGGGGGTGGGATGAAAAGTTACGTGTTGCACTCGAACGCAAAGATTTTTCACCTCGTGCTCTTTTGATTCCTTCGCTAACGTTCAGGATTCTAATTTTTAAATTTTTCGCTGCCCTCGCGATTCAATTTTAGAACCCATCATCCACCATCGTCATCAAAATTGAGCACGCGGTTAAAGAGCAACTTTGCGCTCTTGTACAAAAAAATTGTGATGAAGAGATTCTGCTCTACTTTACAAATGAAACCCACCTGCAAAATTAATGAATACTCCTGAAAAGATTTCAGGAAACTAAAACTTTCGGAAAGCGATTAAATGCCCAATAGTTAACAAAAGCGGGCGAAGCTGCGGAAATGATTATAAGCTTTATTACCGCATAACGCACTACAAAATCAATAAGCAATTACTTATTTCAATTAACAAAACCTATTATTCATCTATTGAAAATATAAACTTGCACCCACACCCGCCAGTCCCACCTTGTCAGAAATAAACAAGTAGGTACTTATTCAATGCTCACGCTTATAAAAGATTTATCAAAATAAAATTGTGCATTCGCATTGCAATTCAATTAGTGAGGCATTCCACTTTGCTTTCTCACAATAAAAATATAAAGACTACACTTTGTGAAGAGTTCCGTATAAAACTAAAAATAATATTTTTGCATGAATGCTTTTTTTATGAAAATACCGACAGATAATGCTTTATCACTTCAGATTACGACATAATAATTAAGTATTCTATTCATGGGGAAAAATGCACTCTGTTAAGAATTCTACTAACAATAAAAAAAATGTAAAGTAACAATATACTTTATATTTGACCATGAAGCCCGAAGTTGACTACCTCTGTGGCGCGGTGGGAGTATGTTCGTTATATAGCCTATAGCCTTGCTCGATAAATGGGCTATCCAACAAAAAAAGATTTTTTCAAATCGGACCAGTAGTTCCTGAGATTAGCGCGTTTAAACAAACAAACAAACAAACTCTTTCGCTTTATAATATTAGTATAGATAGGCGAGCGATTATTAAACATCGATTCATGGAAATAAACTAATCATTTTCAATCATGTCCCATTTCTTTTGACTGCCTCAGTGGCGCGGTAGGAGTGTGTCCGACTGCAACCCAAGAGGCCGTGGAGGACACCACTTTGTATGATCCACAAATTGTTGTTCCAAGTCTGGGTGGACTTTGTGTCCGTGACTTGTAAGTTTGTGAAGTACCCCGCGCCACAGGGCTTATACCGTGGGGTATGCGGGAGACAACTTTTAAAAAATAATAAAAAAAATCAATTCAAGAGATTATTATATACCTACATTCTTTACATTAACTAGGTGTGGGTATTTCGTAGTGATTGTTTAGGCTGCTATAATTGGTATCTTTAAAATATATAATCAATAACTAAAATCCAATCATATTAGAAAATTGTGGTCTAAAAAACTGTCGTAGTCGGTATTAGTTTTTGGTAAATCTTCTGCTTCTTCACTTTAAAATAGTTTCGTTACACCGAAAATTTTACTTTTAACCCAAGAAAGTCTATAAAAGTTAAAAAAACCCTTTAAATAAGAAAAGTATCAAATAAAATTGAAGAAGTCGAATAATCAAAAACATATTTTACTTCAATTCAAGGCAGCATATTGACAGCCTCCGACGGACCCATCCGGTCCTTTAGACGTATTTAGTCCAATTTTGATCTTTTTAAAAACTACAATTATACAATCAGCAAAATAATTGTTCTTTCAGTTTACTGTTCTCTCAAAATGCAGCACAAAACAAAGGTTTCATATTTATTTCCTGGCAACGCATCCAATTGAATGAAATGAAACGTTGAAATTCGAGTATCATAATTTGATTGAAGTGAATTCGGGGTATTTTTGCTAGAATAAATCGTTGTATTGGCATTTTTGCGTGCGTTACGATCAGTTTTCACTAGCATTTTATGTACCGAATGTTCATGTTCAGTTGTACTATTTTTCGAACCTAATATTATCCTACAAAATATAAATGGCCAGGTATGTCTGTTCTATAAATACAAACTGATGATGTATTTCAGAAAGGTTTAGTGGTAAATTGGGTACATTTAAAAAAGCTTTGTAAAGCTAACAGATACGTATCGGTAAGTCCGTATCTATTTAACGTATCAATTTGCTAAAGTGGGTTTAAAAAAATCCAGTAGGTAGGTATTTCGTTATTAATTATTTTGAAACTGTATATTAACTGGATCCCAACTATGATGCATAGTCTCCAAAAATTAAGGAATATAAGAAAATTGAGACTACAAATGCTTACAATATTTCGTCTTAGGAATGAGAGTGGACCTTATGGTTGCTATTTTGACTGAGCTTGGTTATAAGAATATATAAGTTATCTATACTAATATTATAAAGAGGAAAGATTTTATTGTTTGTTTGTATTGAATAGGCTCCGAAACTACTAGACGGATTTGAGAAATTCTTTCATCGTTAAGAAGCTACACTAACCTCGGGTGACATAGGGTATTTTTTATCCCTTTATTCCCACGGGAACGGACACTACGCGGGTGAAACCGCGAGGCGTCCTGTAGTTGAATAATAAGTTGGTACCTAGCTTCATAATGTAAGCTCCATTTAAGATTGTTTATTTAATAGGCTTAAAAAGCAAAAGTCAAGCCTTTTAAATATCCAAATTTAAGTAAAGCACAACAGTTAACCAGAACATAATATGAAATAGGTACATAGATAATGTCATGTATCTTTAAAGGTATTTTAATTTAAAAGCCATTTAAATAAACAAAGTTAAATGGAGCTTAAATTATGAAGGTACCAACTTATTATTCAATAACAAAAATATTCTTATAACCAAGCTCAGTCAACTAAACAGTCAGACTCGAGTAAACAAAGTAACACAACGAAGCCATCCAGTCGCTATGAAGCGCCTCGAGAAAAATGGCGTCGATTAATAACAGGGTGCGACTGCAGCATCATATTCTTCATCATTATGTCCTCATTAAAGAACACCGGTACCAAATCGGTTCATGAAAAAATAAATAAATTGGTCTGGACTTTGCATGTAGGTATTCTTAGTAGCCATCTTTAGTTACTTTTAAATTGTTATTTTACTCACTGGTGTGTTTATTGTTTTTGACTATTTTAGAATTCAATTATTATGTTTCAAAGTGTGAAATATGCTATGTCTTTCAATAATACCTACTTTTATCTGATAAAGTTACTGGTACATTTGTCATTTTCTCTTAATTATATGCGTTTGAAATTATCTAGGGCGACAACACACACATTTTTACATTTATTCGATTTATGAAATACTAGCTGTCCCGCGCTACTTCGTCTGCGTAAATTTTCCCCTTTTTTTATAATCCTATGTTACTTCTAATACCTCTAAAAATATGTGTACAAAGTTTCATGATGATCGGTTGAGTAGTTTTCGCGTGAAAGCGTAACAAACAAACTTACATTCACATTTATATATTAGTAGGGATGAAAATATTTTTTTAAATAGATTACTGGCAATGTGGGTTGCATATTACTAGCAATCTCATTAATCCCCTCAGGCAAGCTAAACTGCTTCTGTTGTATTGGAGTGGGTTCAAGTCGGTAGTTCTAACCATCTCTCGATCGCGAATCCGATGCCTTATACATTAAATATTATCGTCGCTCTTTGTAAAAGTTCTATATGTATAAGCAATGGTAGAATAAAATGAGAATATCACGTTCCAAAACAAAGGGCAATATGATGCACCTACTCGGGTAGGTACAACGATAAGAACAACGAAAATTTTACGAACTTTGTTGGCAAATATAACACCATGGATTATGAGTGACAGCTCCCATCAGAATTTCGGCGTGTGAGTATACGTATATTGATATAAATGGCACAAAGACCAACCGTCTTAGGAGAATATTTATCAGTTCGCTGCAGACGCGGTCTGGATTCTGGGCGACACCTTTTTAGCCCCTCAACATTTATAACACAGGACCGAAGATGTTGGTTTACTGGAAGTGAACTGGAACTTACCTGGCCGTTTTTAGGGTACAGGTACCAACTATCAAACATGTTAAACCTATGTCAGTGTAGTACTGGAAAAAATACGCAGATGTCTTTCGGAAGCAAATAAATCACGAATGCATGCGAACGAAGAATGCCTGGCCAAAGAAATGTACGCATATGAATCTATGGTTGACAAAAACTCTTCATGCAATTGAAGCAATTAATTTTCACCTTTATAATAAGTCTCGCATATTCTACCAAAGAGAAAGAAATATATCTAAAGACGATCTATGCATTAGATAAAGATTGTTTCATACCGGTGAGAAAAGGCGTTGATAAGGCAAGCGAGAATTGAAATTTTTAGACCTATTTATTTTCTCGTCCCGCCCATCTTTGGAGTAAAAAAAATATTGTACGGGAACAAGCGAGATGATTGTAATATTTGATAACTGATACAATATTAAATTGTATTTCTTAATGGGTAGAATTAATGATCAACTAGCTGTTCCCAGGACTTCATTCGCGAGGAAATTAAAAAAAAACATATCCCACGGGTAAAGTCCATTTTTTGGGAATAAAAAGCTAGTCTAAATGCTATTATCTATGGGTCAAATTTTATCTAGATCCGTTTAGCCATTCTGGCGTGATAGAGTAACAAATAAACATTTATCTATACAAAGTTTATTTATAATAGCGGTGGCAGCCTAATGGCTAAGGCATCGAGGTGAGGCGTCCGCTAGTATTAAATAAGTATACTAAATATAAAGAAAAAATCTTGTTTGTCTCTATAATCGTTTTTAGATTTATACAGGGTAAGTTATAATATACCTATAACCTACCGCGCGTGGATTCTTTACATTATGCTAAATAACTTTATAATATCAGTTTTGAAAAATATTTAATATGTTACACCTAAACCACCTACCACCTGTTTCTGGCGTTATGACCTTAACCACCTACAGACTATTTTACTGAAATAGAACCGTTGTTTAGTTTAGGCCACAAACCTGACAAAAAAAAACGATTTTACTCCAGGGTTTCACAGAAGTATGGTAGGTGGTTGTGTAACAAAAGTAAGTGGTAGGTGGTTAAGAGTTAATATATTTATTTTTTCAAAACTGATTTTTAAGTTATTTGGTGTAATGTAAACAAGCCACAAGCGGGAAGTTGCCAGCCTGAAAACTGAATATGTGGGAATGTTTTAAATATAACTATATACATTTCGGAAAAACTGTGACTTTAATTCTTCTGTAATTACAAATACCAGTTCTGTCTTCACTAGAGATAGTTAAACTTAATACGGTTGAGCAAACTTCGATGCGGATATCAAGGATATTTAGTATTACATTTAATATATGTATTGAAGACTGTATATGTGTAGGTACGAGTACTTGTGTTCAGTAAAAAAAAGCCTCTACGTATCTGGCATTTCGTTTGGACTAATATACAGTATACCTACCAATATTTGGAGTGACACTAAGAACTAAACTCTAAAGTCGTTCCATTTTTTACAAATTACAATTTCTGATGTAGTACCGGCTGTAAGGATAATTCCTTACTACTACAATATCAGAAATATTTTGATGCGTAATTTAAGTAAATCTTGATTAATGCTGCCTAATGTATTATTTTTTCAGTGACTACACATCTATACTTCTAAACTAATATTATAAAGAGGAAAGATTTGATTGTTTATTTGATTGTTTGTTTGTATTGAATAGGCTCCGAAACTACTGAACGGATTTGTAAAAATTCCTCGTTGTGAAGCTACTCTAACCCTGGGTGACATAGGCTATTTTTTATCCCGGTATTACCACGGGAACGGGAACTATGCGGGTTAAACCGCGAGGCGTCCGCTAGTTTGAAATAAAAGGAGCATGTAGGGTTTCTACTAAGAAATTAATTACATTTTAAAAATCGCAATGTAAAAAAGTGCTTCAGAAAAAGAACGTATCACCATAGCACTTCAGTTTTTTTGTTGAGAAACGCAGTTTTTCACATTGCGTTTTTTAATATGTAGTTTATCACTACATATACATATATAGTGATAAACTACAGTTTTTAGACTTTTATAGATAACTAGCTGTCCCGGCGACTTCGTACCGCCTAATTTTTTTATTTAATCGGTTTCAATTGTGAATCTAAACCATCCTCGAATCCCCTTGAACTCACACAAAAAATGTCATCAAAATCGGTCCAGCCGTTTAAGAGGAGCTCACATACACACGCACACAAGAAATATATATAAAGATTATATTTTGACTCACTTTGATGCTTACTATTACTTTAGTATTGGGAAATAAAAGTCGATTTAGCATCTACCTCACACTGCTCTCTGCATCAATCTAAGTTTGACCTGGTAAATAATGCCTAAGACATTAAGTCTGCCTTTGTACAAATGCTGTGTGCATTAAGTTAAATATGAAATATTCCTCATCACCTATTAGCATAATTAATGCTCATTCATAAATGGCAATACTTACATTATTTGTTTTACTAGTTAATTTGCATTACCTAGCTAACTTAATAAACAAAAAGAAAACACATAACGTGGTTTATATGGTACTCCACCAGAAGAATGTCATAGCTACTACCTACCTAATATAATTAGGCTTATTGGTAAAACTAAACCAAAAAGATTACGTAAGAAAAGTGAGAAAACTGCACCTATTCTGTTATTATATTAAACACACGGAACACCTTTGATTTATTATATTTACGTCTTAACAAGATCTCTTCATCTTTACATTTCATTTTCTAGCAAGTTCTTGTTAGAAGGCAGTCCAATTTGAAATCGGATTATAGTTGCCTCTTCTAGAATTTCTTTGTCGTTGTTGCAAGCGTCTTCAGACACGAATAATTTATCTTGGCAGCAATCAAGGGGGTAATTTTCGTGAAGACTGCGCTCCAAAACTATTTGACTAGTTTCCAGTGTTTCATTATTATAAAGAAGATGAGCTTTTTATATAATTTATGACCTTTATCTGTACTTACATTGCTTACAATTTTTTTTTTTTATCTTTAAAGTAGTTTTATATTATCCAAATAACTAATATGTGTATGGTTTAAGTTTACTTGATTAAACATGATTGTGTAATTTAAGTAGGAGAATAAGATAAAAAAAAAATGTGTGGCACTCCGGGACTGCCGCGGTAAAGCTGTTACATTTCGGAGCAGCTCGTCTCGATCCGTGCGAGCTTCGTACAGTCGTACCATATACATTACGTTAAGCAAACGCTCGGCCGAGCTACATGGTAGGCGGAGTGGGGGGTGTTAGGTTTTATTTTCGTTACGGAATTTCTTGATTCTGTCGCCGCGCTCAAAGCCCGCGATAAAAGCTATGCAATAGCTTAAAACAAAATTAAAAACTTTGATAAACCCACGACGGGCGTAAAAAAGGCCAATAAAATGTAAAACACCCCGACTAACAGGAGTAGGAGAGTAACAAAAAAAATCTGTCGTGGTCTGCCATTTGCTGCCCTGTCGCATGCACAAAAGTATTTAAGTTCAATTTAGGGAAATCAATGGCAGACCCCGACAGATTTTCGTCGTTTACCTACTTGCGTCCTGTTAGTCATCGGTTTTTTCGATATTTTTTTCTTTTTTTAAAGACGACTCACGCAGTAGTGTAAATGCCCTGTGTCGCAGGGGACTTTACAAACATACAAGTCACGGACACAAAGTACACCCAGACTCGGAACAACAATTTGTGGATCATACAAAATGGTGTCACGTGTGGGAATCGAACCCACGAAAACTTTGTTTATTATTTCAAACTTTTTAGTGATTTCTTACTACTCATATTGAAAGTAAATATTTCACTATAACTGAACTAATATATGATCTGATTTAATAAAAAAAACTGGACAAGTGCAAGTTGGACTCGCTTACCGAAGGTTCCGTACAAGGGTTCCGTTCAGGAATCGATTCTCGTAGTTTTTTAAAGGCTATATTTTTTTATGATTTAATGACAAATTGATAGGTAGTTTTTAGACTTTTTCCTATACTTGTAGTATACGAAGGTATTACTTGCCGAATTTCATAGTTATAGATCAATAGAAAGTACCCTATAAATTTTGATTCCCTAGCGAGTGTTGAAATATATATTTTTTGCGGCATTTTTTACGTTAACTTAGAAGTTTGATTTTTCACAGCTTCAAGGGAGCGTAGACCTGAGTATATTGTTTTCATTTACAGGCAGATAGGCGGATGGATGAACGGAAGGACAACAAAGTGATCCTCTAAAAGTTTCATTTATTCCTTTTTACGGAACCCTAAAAAGGTGAACTTGACCATTTTGGAGAAAGAAACGCATGTACTATATAGCGTCCCTCGGCGGTCTGTAACTCTAAAACTTAATTAAGAACTTGCTCAGGAATGACTTGTATAGATCAGAAAATCGTTTCCAAATCATCCTAGCCATCTCCGACAAAATAATATTAACTTTTTTGGAGTAACATGAGCAGTGTAGCGTTTCAAATAAGCGTGAATTCGCGAATATTAAGACTTAGCAAATAAGATGCCCAGGCCTGAGCAAAAAACCGTTTTAAAATCGGTCTTGCCGTTTCCGAGTAAAATGGTAACAGACACACACACACACACACACACAAATACCTCTTTCCCCTTACGCATATACCGTCTCCGTGGCCACCGCGGGTAAAATTACACAAAAGGTCACGCTAGCCTATGACAGTATCAGTGCCACCATTATCTTTGACCAATATCTAAATATCACCACACTTCGCTCCTCATTTGAGACAATAGTTCGTAATGTCTCATTACCCATTGTGCCCTGCAACCGAAATACAGTCATATTTTGCGATAGAGTGACTAATATTGTGGTGGTACCAACTAAGATGGGCTTTGGCTTAGACCTTCTAAGAACCAACACAAGGAAATCTTATACGTACTTACATCGGTTTATAGTTACAATTCCGTAGACAGACACACTAATTGATGCTACAAACTTATAAAACCCCTTCGTAGGTTGAAAATTGGGGTGTATCTCGCTATTTCTATGGAAATACAAAATGTAAATTGTGGGATATGCGTTATTCCATAATTATATCCTATTATTGCTATTACAACCAATCGAAATTGGTTAGGGTGTTTTCATAATACATATGGTGCGCTAAAGGTGGGATAGGCGTTTTAATCATTCACAAAGAGAAACTAAGACATTGTTCCTGTGTGCCCGTCAACTTAAAACTAGCAATGGAAATAGTGGGACAAACGATCGTACTAGGTGGAAATATAAAATTGAAATCACTATTTCCATTTTATTTATTGTCTATAACTTATCAATTTATTGTCTATAAAATTATTTTGGGTGCATCCCGCTGGATGCAAAAATTGATAAGTTTTAGACAATATCTGTGCCATTTTGATTTACACCATGGAGATAAAGTTATATTCTATATCTAGGCTCATACTTATAACTCAGCAAATAAGATAAACATAACAATTTTGAAATAGTTACATAAAGTATTAAAACTCAAAGCGTTTAAGTTAGCTTGAAGTATAAGCGCCAGTTCCCATCATAACGCTACGAGCACCAATACCGTGTCCTACGTGGCTTTGACGTCACGTATCTCATATGGTCTTACCCGATATTGCTCGAGTTCCTTCGTCTTGTATTTATTTTCAGCATTTCATACGAGCTCTTTTTAATGGAGTGTTTTGTAATAAACATTTTGTTTTCATGCGAATTTATTAAACTGTTGTATTTGATTTGGAAGGAAAGAAAGAAAATCGATGCATTTGAGATGTGGTGTGGTGGCAAATATTGCGTATTATTTAGACTGCTCTAGCTAGACTAGAACTCGCATCTTGCCTTGCCCAACTCCATATCATCACAAGACTCTACCATTGCTCCCAACGCATCCTCAAGTATTTCTCTCGGATAAATTTGACAAGATTTTGATAAATTTGTTAGATAAGTAAATTTGACAGAAAGAGAGCATGCAAACCTATCCGATGGATGAACCAAATAAAATTCCTTATCGGCATGTCAATTGTAGATGTCATTAGAACTGCAGCAGACTGAACATCCTGGCGTAATGTGAAACGGAAAGTGATTGACCCTTCAGACTAGACACGACCTTCACTGAATGAAGCATACGACAGAAGCAGATGTCATTTAATTTCCAATTTCAAACGTTCTTATTTATTAAGATTGATTGTTATTGTTCCCGTTTCCGTGTAATTAATTTAATTTGGTTTCTTCTATTTTATTTTTAGTTTTTATAAAATTTCTACTTGCTTCAATTCATCTATGCTTTTGGTATATTTTGAATCTGGTGTTTTGAGAATCAAGTGTTCCCAAAGTCTTAAACCCTTTAATGATCTAGGCATACGATTTCCGTAAACAAAATCATAAACATTCTAAAGCCCAATCTACCAGATACAACAACATCAAAATCCAAGCCCATCAAATTCAAATCAACTATATACATATAATCTTGCATCATATGCATATGGTTTATTCCAAACTGAGGCAGTACATGCAAATTGCATGAATACATAGCACCCTCTGCGTATGCTTCACACATTGTAAATTGCTTCGGGCCGGGTCATCTAAATATTGACTGTGACCTCCCTAGGGTACAACTTCATCGATGTGTAATTACTGGTGCAATATTTAGCGCTAAAACGATAATGCAAATTAGCACTGTGATTATGACTATGTTTATTTATTATTTGTGTGGTTTGCAATTCAGAAATATTTTTAACTAGCTTAAGCCCGCGAAGTTGCCAGATTGTTACCAAGCACTGACTGACTGGCCTGTTGGTCTTGTGGTTAGTGACTCTGACTGCTAAGCTGAAGGTCGAGGGTTCGATCCCAACCCAGAATAAAACTTTAAATGATGAGCACGATGGCTTAATCTAATTTATGTATATGTATGTATTTAAAAATATATAAGTATGTTTATGAATTGTCTGGTTGCCACAGTACAAGCTCTGCTTAGTTTGGGATCAGATGATGTTGTGTGAGTTGTCCCAAGATATAAAAAAATGGTTAGAGAAAGTGAAATACCGAGAGTGCCCACGTAGACTTTTAAATCCTTCAAGCCCTAATCGGTCTATCGATAGGAAACCAGCAGAGCTTTGTATGTTGAGGAGTGAAATTGACATTTTAAAGGCGAGAAAGTTCGTTATAAACTGGTAATTTCATCGTTCCGAGTCTGCTTGTGACACCCGCCGTTGAACCTTGCCTCATGGATTGAAGTAATTTGGAGAAGTCAAGCTATAACCATTACTTCTTTTTAGTATTATTTTATATTATTATTATTTCTTTTTATTATTTTGACATCTCAGAGTCCATAAGAAATTTTTAAAATAACACAGACAATCATTCGCGTTACCTATTATAAAAGCGTACAAAATCGTAGGTAAGGCTAGCGTGAGCAGAAACTGAGCGGCGCGGTGTCTTCCTTTAATCAATTAATTCAGATGTAGAATTGACATGTTGACCGCCCTAACTTTGGAAAATCAGTTGTCTCCCGCGATGATGAAAGCTGGCAGTTGCTGGGCGGTATCGCGGTGATACGTAGACCACTTGATAAGTTTGAGATCTCTATCTTTGGTTTGAGATCTCAGAACACACATTTGAGATGCTCATAATTTAAAAATGGAATGCATCTGTATTATATATTTTTAAAAAGCACATTTGTTTAAAAATAGTACTCAAATAGCCATGAGACTGTGGCTGAAAAAAAATAAAGATGTTCCATTAAATACCTAGGTATCTCAAATTAAAGCAGTTCAGCTGTTAAAACTTTTTCTTTTCCCTTCAATATTATTCGGTAGGGAATATGGCGTATGCACATTCTGTGCATACGCCTGTTTCAAGTATTTTATTTACTACGACGGTTCCTGCGTTTTTCTTTGCAACGATGGAGCTTAACCGCGAACATATGCGTGCTATGATATGTTATGATTTTATATTTGGTTCTGAAAAACTTAGCCTTCTAAGATTACAATCATCATAAGGAGAGTCTGCCCTACCTTAAGCAATAGATTTAAGATGAGATGATGTTCAGGGAGTTTAAAAGGGGTAAAACAAACGTCGAAGATAAACATACAAGTGGTAGCCCACAAAAGACAGTAACTGCAAGAAATGTGGACTACTGAAACTATGGTGTGTGAAGACGTTCTCAGAAATCAAGATGATTGTTGGCGTTAGGTCGAGGTCATCTCCTGCGTATTAAGATTTTTTTTTTCATTACCGAGATAAAATATTTAAAATTTGGACTCGAAAATTTGGCTCTGATGGGACAGGAACTGGTATAATAGACGACGTGTTGATGCTTAACGAAATTTATCGTCCAAAGTTGGTACCAGCAGCGTTCAGGCCAACCTGTGGAGCTGGCCTTAGAATATATTTTTGATAATGTAACTTTGCACGTTTTACTTAAGTGCCGGTTATCAGCTGGTAATGTAATTTGGCAATTTTCACTAAAGTGCCGGTCATCAGTCCGAAACATCAACTGCTGGACATAGGGTTCTCCAAAGACTTCCACAACGACCGATTTTAAGCGGTCTGCATTCCCCGCTACCTTAATTAAGTCGTCGGTCCATCTAGTGGGATGTGATCAAAATAATACATTCAGAAATAATTTGTAATTTTTATTGCAGGCTTTTCTGAAATGCATAATTATAACAAAAATATCAATGACCATGCAAAACTTTTGATTTACAAATCAGATATAAATAGAAAACACAAACTTAAACGTAACAGTTGTTAGGATTCAATAAAATCATTTTAATACCTAGTGAAGAAAATAACAAGTAATTTAAATCAGTCAACATTAATATACCTATCTTCTATTTATATAATAAAAATGTTAAGTGGGTTCTGTCTATCTGACGAATTGAAAATCCACTGGCAAAGCCGCAGGCAAAAGCTAGTTATTCATAAAAACCAATACACAGACAACAGCATAGTGCATAGTTATATTGAAGTCGTGTAATGTTCACAATAATATCTTATACCTTTAAACGAGCAATTCTTGTATATATATACCTATATATATAATCTGAATCTCGGCAATGGCTCCAGCGATTTTTATAAAATTTAGTATGTAGAGGATTTCGGGGGAGATACATCGATCTAGCTAGGTTTCATTTTTGGAAAACGTCGTAAAAAAAAAACGAGCGAAGCTCGGTCATCCAGGTACTTATATATAATAAGGACCCGGCTACATGCTTAAACTTGTTTGTGCAAGCAAACATGATATGCATTTATATAGCAAAACGGTATACCCCAAAAATGGCCTACATAAAACGCCAGTTTGTATAAAATTGATTTGCACAATTAATCATGTATATATGGAGACGGTATAATATAAATGCGCAAACGTTTGCACCACCCGGTTTGTACAAATAAAACTGTGTCTGTAGCCTGTACCGCTATCTTGTAGACGGTATAAAGATTTTGCGCCAATTTTTTGCTCTTACTGTTTGAGCATGCAAGTCGTTATCGTGTAGACACTATTTAATTTTTTGCGCCAATTTTTTGCTCTTACTGTTTGAGCATGCAAGTCATTATCGTGTAGACACTATATATTTTTTTGCGCCAATTTTTGCACCAACAGTTTAAGCTTCAAGTCGTTGCGTGTACTCAGACCCTTTAACTAATTCAAAATTTTCAATCACATAATAATAAGTTAACGATTAAACAGAGTATTTTATTCTCAGTCACATATGCGAGCACAATAATATTTAATAAGAAATGTAATATTTATAAACACACATTTATGCAAAGTAAAAGATTTTTATAAAAATCCCTTATGATAATACCTACATTATTATGGATACCACAACATATTTAAAGGCATATTGGAGAAATTCTTTTAGTCACCGTACCAAATTATGATACTTAATCAAAACGTCGAAAACCGTCTAGAACAAAATATGTATAATAGAAAAAAATGAATATCTAGCATTATTTTTAAAATACCATGTCATTACTAAATTATTTAAACATGTTCAATACTAGACACTAAATAAAATCAAACATATATTCCCGTTTATTTAGGTAACACATGTTAATAATTAATAAATTACTAATATAATAATTATGTTGAATTTAAATTATTTAAAGTAAATTGATCACCGATTAGTTAAGTACGCATGATTCGTATGTCGGTATCATATACTTTATATTAATAAAAGCGTCAGGTCCTCCGTATCTCTCCAATATTTGTAGTGTTTCTTCTATGAGATCAGCCACATTTTCGCCTCGTGATGTACCGTGGTCAATGCCAGCTCCCAGGTTACCTGTTAATTCAGTATATTTCAAATCATTTGTTACCAACACACAAAAACCAGAATTCTAAATAAGTTGGATGTTGTTATAGTACGAGTTACGACTAGTTTTTCTGCAATTATTACGAATAATACATTTTTGTTCCGACATGATTATTTAAATTTTGGTAAGTATGAGTAAGAGTGGTGTGGTAGAAATGAAGAGAACGAAGTATATGGATTTTAGAATTATTTTATTATTTTAGTTGGAGCTGCTTTACGAAACATGTATTTTACCGAAGGAATGAGGATACCTATTTCTATTGACTATTGAAGGATGATATAAATTGATGAATGATAAACAACAAAAAATATCAGACGATGGCCTTGCTAATAAATAATACATTTGATATGTAACTATATATACCTCTTCTAACATTTGGGTCAGATTCAGATGACTACAATCAGTTTAAGCACCTCAATTTCTCAACAATACACCATTATAAAAGAGCATTATGAAAGAGCTATAATTAAATTTATAAATAAGATGTTAATATAACATCGCTTTTTTCTTCTTTCAAATTTCAAAACAACGAAGCCTACCTACACCAGATTTGCGTCATCAGCTACGTCATCAATCATGCTCACCTAATTGACACGTGGAGTGCGAGCGAGGAAGATATTGTTTCCAACCTAATAGACTTGTCAGGGCATTCGAGTAGATTAATTACATGTGGCGTGAAATTTCGGCGTTTTCGGGTGTTCGTGGGTGACGTTGGGGCTCACCGCCGGTTGACACCAGCACCGCATTGTTACTGAGTTTCTCACAGCCTTTTTGTTAACGTTACACACTGACAACTGCCTTTTGACTTTATACTCAGTTTTAGATTACATTAATCTTCAGTAATATAACAGTACAAGTGTGTGAATGGAATCAATGGAACGAAACTAGTAGGCTCAAAATGTGTTATTAATTTGTAATTGCTAAATTGACTATTGTATGGTTGTACAGTTGATATGTTAGAGTATCACTTAACTAGTTTAACTTAACAATCGTCTGTTACAATAGTACCGTAATTGACTGTTGTGTCTCGGTTGTTCTGACCGCACTGCCCGTATTATAATAAAATAAGTTGTTATAAAGTAAATTGATGAACGCGCGGTCGTTGAGCGCCGCGCGTCATCTTAAAACATAATACATGAACAGTTTACACTAGAGAGACAAGTTTAAGACTGTATACCCATGATAAATGTTTATGAGACGATTATTTATTCTATTTGTAGGTGGGTATATACATAAAGATTGTGTATAAAAAATTGAAAATAGTTGGACCGATTTTAGTCATTATTTTTTGTAATAATTGCTAGCTACTGTTTATAAAAAAAATATTACAAAAAGAACCAAAAGAACAACCGTAAAAACGAAAAAACTTTTTTTTTGTTTTTATCAAGTATGTTGATCAGATGACTAGTAGCCATTTGCCATAGTACAGGCTCTGCTTAGTTTGGGATCAGGTCGTCTGCGAGTTTTGGTTTATTCTGCCAAATCAAAATGTTCGTTTCATAGATTTATAATGAACTAGCTTTCGCCCGCGGCTCCGCCCGCGTGGATGTCGGTTATCGCGATAAAAATCTATCTATCCTATGTCCTTCCCAGAGACTCAAACTATCTCCATACCAAATTTCATCTAAATCGGTTCAGTAGTTTGAGCGTGAAAGCGTAACAGACAGACAGACAGACAGACAGACAGACAGACAGACAGACAGACAGACAGAGTTACTTTCACATTTATAATATTAGTATGGATTTTATTTATATTAAATAAATAGTACTAAATGTTTTGTCCTACAAGCTTGTTATTCTTATTATAACAGTTACAAAAACCTCCTATTTCTACTCCTATTTGATATAATCAGACTTAACGTTGCTTGTCTGAAATAATCATGATATCGACAGCAATTAAATGGCGAGCATGTTCACAAAGTTACCAACAAATAGTTGCGGCAGATGAGTATAGTTTTGCATTGATTGTCTACCTAAAACTGCTTGTCGTTACCAAATCAAATAAATTTCACCTGCTTTGGGTTCTGTGTGTGACATCTATACTAATATTATAAAGAGGAAAGATTTGATTGTTTGTTTGTATTGAATAGGCTCCGAAACTTCTGGACGGATTTGAAAAATTCTTTCATCGTTATGAAGCTACACTAACCGCGGGTGAAATAGGCTATTTTTATCCCTATATTCCCACGGTAACGGGAACTACGCGGGTGAAACCGCAAGGCATCCGCTAGTAATAAATATTCGTATTGATCGAAGTTTCTATATAGATATTATATATTTTTATACACTCAAAGTGGCAAACAAGCTGCAATGCATGTTTTGGGTTTTCTGTATTTTAATTAATTATGACTCCTTCTACCACTCGCACTCCTCGCCATTGAGAGTGAGTTTGACAGTGAGTTCATCCCCATATTTTGGAGCCTAAATGGTCTGGCACCATGCGATTCCAAAGGCACTTCCTCCCGCAAACGCTCTGGTTGTGAAATTAGCTCCCTGTCGACGTTTTCCCTAAAGACGTATGGAGTTCTTCAAGAAGAGAGTAAATAGATTTTTAAATTCATTGTAGGAGTATAAAAAAGGTAACTCACAGTTTTTGTCTTTGTATAGATTGAGTGTGGGTAGTATTTGCCTGTAGTATGGTACGAGAGCCTCGCCGACACGATCACATCCCGCTACCAACATTTTGATGCACTTAAGCACGTGACACAGGACATGGGGACGCTTCGTCGCCAATGCATCTGTATAGAAATAAAATTTCAAATTATAATAACATTATTGGCATTGAAATGCAATCATGTAGGTACTAACAAACCTAACTGGCCGTTAGATTACCTCATGAAATCGGAATGGGTACGAGGCAATAGCCCTTGTTTGATTTATAAAATTATCACAGCAGCAATGAATAAGTTCAATATTGTCCATCCTATACTACCTCTAAAGCTATTTAAGCTATGTTCCCAAGTTTTTGTAGTGAATCCGCTGCCGCCTATGAGGTCATACCGTAGCTCAACCTCACGTGGTGTCACTGGTGTCCCCGGCCGCCGCGTGACAAGGTCGAAACTGTACGTGTGGAGCGACCAGGTAGCCGCGTGATATCGCCGCGTGCGCCGCTCACATCAGCGCACTCCCTGAACTTCTGGGCCGGCATTCGTTACAAATCGCTCGCCGCGAGTGCTTGCAGCTTTGTACCTCGTTAGCTCTCTATATTCACTTTCATTTGTCATTTACTCGTTTTTCTGTAGCTCCATAATATGTAATTTTGTTCGTGTTCTCTTAATTCAGTACCCAGAAAATGTATCATAATGTCATGACGACCCGCGATGAATGTTTAATCAAAAAAGCGGTGTTTCCAAAAATTAAGTTCTTTAAATAAGGAGGTACTTACTTTTAATAGGAATAATTAATTGGGGTACCACAGGCAAAACCTTGTAGGATCCCTTGGTGATCAGATCATTAATACCCCGTTCAACAATGAAATTAAATGGATAGCGCGCTTCGGCCAGCCCATCAAAGAACAAAGGGAGATAGTGATGGAAGTCCAGCTTTTCTATCGGCACCTATTAAAAATACAAGTCACGATATTACATTTTGTAACTGTACATAGTGAACTCAGCATGCGTATTAGTATTATGATTATGACATTATATAGTAATATAGCCAGGTGTGAAATTTTAAGGATTTTAGTTTAAGGTTACCTGACTTTAAACTAAACGATCGATAATAATTAATCGGTGGACATCGATTATCGAAATATGATTTAATTTTAACCGACTTTAAAAGAGGTTGTTTTTTAACTAATATGTAACTACTGATCTTATTGGAACGGAGTTTTCACTATTAGACTGCATATTTTTTGGGAGGGTTTATATGCAACGTTATCTTAAATCATAAGACAACAAAGCTATAGACTAAAACATAAGAATAAATCAAGCAAACTAATTTGGAATCTTATTTATTTTTACTCAGAATACAGTATACCCGAAATGCAAAGCAACACTTAGTAATGAACGAATGTTTTCTTCAAAGCATAATGAATACTCCTTTGTTATTATCATCCAATAAATTAAAAAAAAAACCATATACCAGCAGGATTATCTAAATAGCGTAAGATTAATTAAATTTGACATTATCAGAACTGGAAAATTTTGCCCTTTATATACACTTTTTCATAATTCCAAGAAAAATATAGACTTTAACGCAAGTAGGTGTATTCAAGATTTAAAAGCACCTATTATGTCCTTTACTTAAGTAAAATTAGTTATTGTGTTGGGAAGCTTTTTCAAACAGGGATTCTTTTAATGTCTCTTTTAGCAAGATCACAGAAAACGTATTATCAGATTATAAGTTAATGCAAAGCAATCTTTATAAAAGTTTTTAATAAAACGAGTTTTTATTAGATACAAGAAACAACTCCATATGGTGACTTGGTGAGAGGACAGATTCATTACATGATTATTGATAATTACTAATGACCACCTTTCGACCCTGGGTATTATCTAGAACCAGTGTATCTACTTGTCAACAAACTCGATGGCGTTGCATCGTTTTATTACAGAGTTCCTATAGTTACCTTTCGGCTCCCTCATCAAACTCTGGATATCAATAAATGGTCAAATGATTTGTCAAGAGCATTCAAATAAGTCTAAATTTTACTATCTTTACACTTTTTATTAAATAGTTCTAGTGAAAATATTTACGCTTCATCATAACAAAACATACTAGCCCAAATTAAGCTTCCCGCGACACAGAGCCTTACTGCGGGAGTTGTCTATATAAAAAAAATGCCATCACGGATTTCTTGTCCCTGCATCCCAGTGTCAACATCAGATTTGCTCAATTTTATCATAATATGTGGCATTGTCATCAGACTTACAAAAATATGCCAAATTTCAGCACAATCGGAAAGTGCTCAAAAAATAGTTTGCAAATTTTGAAAGCGACACGCAGCAGGTATGGGATCATCACTTGGAACTTTTTTAATTGTGTTCGTAATTATAAGGACAATCTTTAGAAATTTGGATGGTAATTAGTCATGAAAACGTGACAGTGAAAGTGACATTCAATTTGACAGTTTGTCGTTAGAGGCCTAAGGCCTTGTTTATGGAGACGCGGGGCGTTGTGCGTCGTGTTTGGCGTGGCGTCTCGCGTCGCGTTAGACGTTTTTTTCTGTTCACGGAGAGGCGGCGTGTAAAGCGGCACATATCATCGCACGCGTAAACACAAACATGACAACAACGGTAGCATGGCCGCGGTGAATCCTCATGCGTATAGCAAACCACGCGGCGGGTATCGCGGGGTATTAAATAATTCACTTTTAAACAGAATTTTCTATAAAAAAAATGTCATGTCTGGGTTATGCTTTTCCAAATAAGACTGACAGAAGGTTTCGACGCGGGCATGTCGCTGCATGTGCCACCGTGTGTACCATCGCGTGCTCCGCCGCGAGCACCGCCGCGATAAACTCCGCGTCTCCGCCGCAAAAAACCCTCAATTTCAAACAAACGCATGTACAATTGGTTCTCCGTGAACGCACTTATGCAACGCCATATGTTTGAATTCAGTGCGGGCCGTGCGACTCAACGCCACGCGCGACGCCCCGCTTCTCCGTAAATGAGGCCTACGTTTGGCAGTTTTGTAGTCTTCATGTTGGTGTGGAAGTAGGGACTCCCATCAGAGTTTGAACTGGGAACTGTTTGTTGAAGCGTGTAAATGCAACATGGTATGTGAAATACAAATGTTAACACAGAAAACAGTATAGGTACCTACTAATTTCAAAAAAGTTTTACATTATGTAAAAATATTCAAATACCTTTTTAATCAAGCAATTTATCGGAAACTTAAAAAATAATCGTTATTGAAGTTCTTAACAATTTAGTTGGACGTACTGAATTCATTTATATAATCAGTTATTGATTGGGGTATTAGAAAAAACCTATAAATAACTAAATTTTGTTACCTTCCAAGATAGTTTCTTGCCACTGGATGTAAACTCGATGCCGACGGGGAACTCGCCTCGTTCGTAGCATTTTTTAAACATAGTTGGCCTCATCGGCAAGGGTTCATACAGACCACATTTTGGCGGTGGGAGCACTTTGGTATTCTTTTGCAATGCTGGAATATAATAAATAAGACTATTTTAAAAATCTTTTTACACGCCATGGACCCAGTTTGACCTCACAAAGCAAGGATAAACTATAGAGTTCGTCATTACAAGGAATTAAAAGGTTCATTGGGTCAACAAACATGTAAATAACAAAAGTGTTGTCATCAGACGAGCCTACAATTATTTTTCACCTTTGTTACGTATGGTAACCCTAAAATCAAGTAGTTGGATCATTTGTTGTGGAAAATAAAGCGGTTTCGTGCTTAAAATTAAATTAATGAATGTGTTGATGTCGATATCTACTAGATATTAAATTTACCTTGTATAGTAAAAGCTGGTACAATCCGCGGCTTCTTCGTTTTGTACCCATATAGGTAGTTTGGGCTTGGTTTTTTCAAGGAATGTCGAAAATCCTTCCCGCACTGCTCTACAGAACATGGTGGCAGTAATACCATCTTGATTGAAAAAAAATATCAAAAAACGTGTCACGATAAATAAATAATCCAATAATATCGGTCTAAAACGTTGACACAAGTAATAAAATAACTAAGTAAATTTGTTCTAGACGGGGCTTGAATCTGATTGTTTATTTTGCAACATGATCGTTACTAGGCAACGGTGTCTATCGATTGGCCGACGGTGGCGCCGCGCGTGGGGTCGTCCGGGTATTTCGTGTGTACACAAGGAGCTTTATTGCGTACGTGCCCGGTGACAGTGTTTAATTTGTTGACAAGATCGAGGGCACTCGGAATATTATTGTTTAACGGTTTGTTTTTAACTTAAAAATCAACATAAATCGATGTGTATGCGTGTCTAATTTCTTGTTTGTTTTTGCATTATTAGAATTAGTAAATAAAATTAAGTATGTAGGAAACTTTTTTGGATTTTTGTAATAATTATGAAATTTCATAGGTTTTTTGTTATTTTCTTAAAATTGCCTAATAAATGTGTTCATTATAAATAGTGTTTAAATTTTATTCTCTTATGACATAAATGAACAATTAAAAAAAAAACTTTATTAAATTAGTATAATTATGAACGAATTCAGTGACGTATGTGTTTGTACGTTAGGGCTGGTCCACGCCGCAAAATTATGTTAGCGATCAAGAATTTTATTACATTTTAATATGAGGTATTTCCACAATATCTGTGTTCGAGAAAAAATCTTTTCAATTTTGATCATTACTTTCTTTTATGTGGGCTACGGGAAAAATGCTCTTTGATTTTTTGTATTGGAAACTTTAGGGGATTCACGTCTCCCGGGAGATAGAATACATTGTTACCCAAAATTCTATTTTGAATGTAATATATACTTATAAGTTGCTACTTGTCAGCGTCAATCCAAACCACACGGGTTTCCTAGCTTCGCTTGCCGCCTTAAATAAGATTTTTATAGCCTGTGTGTTATTTTAATTATATAAACTACATCACTGTAAGGTTTCAGAAAAAATCGTTCAATAGTTGTGAAATGAAAGGAAAAGAGCAAATATCTATTCATCACAAACGTTCGGGTGTGTAGTAGTAGAATAATTCTATCTTTGTAGTCTGGTAGAAGAGTGACTGACAACCTAATCCAAAGACGAGAAAAGACGTTACAAATAGAGATTCGAGTATTACGTACCCTACCTGGAAATATTCAATCCTTACACGTCATATGGAGTATCTATTTGGTTAGGGCGCGCTTGCTCTTAAATAGTTATAATCTGTTTCTATTAGGTAGGTAGGTACGTCTGGTATTCTTGTTACTAAATAGTTCAGCTTAATCAAAAAAAAAATTGTAGCACTTCTTTCATTTTCTTAATATTGCTTAAGCTTAGAAGATTTAATGATAGAAATCATTAAATCTTCTAAGCTTAAGCAATATTAAGAAAATATGAATAAATATTGATAAGTATATGAGAAATGATACTGTTACTTATACGATGATACTGTTACGAGTCCTAGAGTCGAGACCGCGACTTGGTAAACGGTAAGGTAGGAGGACCCCAGCCAGATGGACTGACGACTTAAAGGAAGTTGCTGTAATGAATTGGATGCGGAAGGCGGAGGACCGGATGTTGTGGCGTAAGTCAAGAGAGGCCTATGTCCAGCAGCATTGATACCGTTACTTATTGATATAGCGAAAACTGAAAGCTTATAAAATATTATTTTGAAGCGGCGATAGCTTAATGGCTAAGGCATCGGTCTCGAATTCGTGACGTCGCGGGTTGGAATCCTATCCATTGTACTACCGACGTGAACCCACTACTAACACAAGCCTTTGAACTTAGCTGAAGGGGTTAACAAGATTGCTAGTAATGTGGGACTCAAACCCACATTGCTAGTTATCTTTTTTTTTTCTAAAAAAAAAACATCTACAGTCACATTCCAAACTGTTTATTTAAGTAGACACTACAAACCAAAAACTTCACAAGAATGATAGTCGAAATACGAAATATTTTGTATGGATAAATGGATAAATAAACGGCCTAGACAGTTTTTACTGGTGGGTTGGGGTGAGGTTAAATGTCACGTGATAATAATAATAATAATAAATATCGTTTATTCAACTTTTATTTTTTACATTGTATTATTAAAAATAAACCAATCACGTCACTTTTCTCCATGGGACGTGATTGGTTTGACCTTAGTACACGCTCGAATCTTGTCAAATGTCAAGAAAATGATAGGTCCTTGAACGGATCAATATTTCAGGCCAGTGCACTACCAAATTCTAGAGGCCAATTACATAGGTCGACCTATCTTACGTTGTCTTCGCTACATAAACAAGGCATGCATAAATAATATTCAGCACATCACAGGTGAACTAAAAGAACATGACTGTTAACTTGTAAACCGACTACAAGGTAAATGCATTTAATCAGCCATTCAAATCTCGGGCAACTATTTCTCCTAGCAATATTAAAACTGCTTATCGTTCTTAGCGGTTGGTGCACTCGCTAAGTATTCCCGTCTCATATCGCCATTAGCCGCATTTACGATCTCTTAAGTCAAACTCTGCAGCCGCTATCAAATCGGTTATTTTACTGGCCTGTATGTTCCCCGGCTTTGAACAGAGATTTCCCGCCAAATTGAATGTTGGGTGACACAAGCGTTCGATATTTAAAATTTAATATTGCATCAGCTGCCAGTGGCATTATGAAAATTTTTATGCCGCGAGTTTACAATGAACCTATGTGGTAGGGTAGAAGTTTAGATAAGACTAGCTGCCTGCCCCGGGTTCGTATGGGTGTCATATCGTAGTATTTATACCCTGAGTTACACTTTTGTAATTTTCGTAGGGATCTGTAACTTTTTAACAGTAAAGTATAGCCTATGTTACTCCTTCCTTTCTAATGGTGAAAGATTTTTTTAAATCAGTCTAGTAAATTTTGAGTTTATTCGTTACATACAAAAATACTAATCTTTTATAATTATATTATTAGTATAGATAAAACACAAATATTGGTGCTACGGCTATTTGGAAATTTATGTATATGTATGTTTATTTAAGACTAGCGGTGGCCTTGCGATTTTACCCGCGTAGTTCCCGTTCTTGTAGGAACACAGAGACAAAAAGTAGCCTATGTCACTCGGGGATAGTGTAGCTTCCTAACGGTAAAAGAATTTTTGTAATCGGTACTGTAGTTTTTAATTTATTCGTTACTTACAAAAATATTTTTTTTCCTCTTTATAAAATTACTTTATGTAGTATAGACGTTAAAAATCGAAACTAGTTAAGTACCTAAAGGTACTAAATAAGGTCCAATAAATTTTCAGAAGATGTTCAGAGTCTCGCCCATCTGACGGAGGTTGATCTTAGAGCAGGTGTTACAAATTGTAAGTTTTGAGTACCGCTCTGGCAAACTTACTCATTGATACCCGTGCAACTTGGTTACTGGAACTTAAAGTTGTCAAAAACCGGACTTCTTGTAGTGATAAGGTTACTGACAACCTCATACGGGTTGATTACCGTAAAAGCCACAACTGGTTACAAAAAGTTAGAAGACATATTGTAGGCTGAATCTCGAGGTGGCCCACTCGACACGAAAAATCTTCAAGTATCATTAACAAGATTGCTTCTTCACGAAAAGAAACAAGTCTTCAATTTGTCAATCCAATGTATTCTTTACTTTCTAACCATGAAAACGTTTTAGTCCCATGAGATTGTAATGGTTACACTTAAATTAGACAGAGCTCTTGACGCTGCTGTCCATTTTCTTAATTTGCGAATCAAGCCTAAGTGCTTTTATAGAAACTATGTAGTTTTGGTCTCCCCTCAATTATATTAGGTTGTCACGATAGCCTTATATGGTAAAAATCGAATAAAATAACTTCAAGATTTAGGTTTTAGTTCTTAGTAATTACAATGGGCTGAAAAATGGCCTACAATCAAATACACCGAAAGACACACAATATCTACACATAAAGACGATATAAGTGTATAATATGATAATAAAGTCAGACAAAACCGCAGCCGAGCTGATTAGAAATAATTATTTAATTGGAAATTGTTTTTACTTTAAATTTTATGTTCATGCAAAGTATTTTTGAAGTAGGTACTGCCTTCACAGTAGATTTACTGTAAGTGAGTGCGGTATAAATTTTGTTTATTAGTAAATATGCCGTATTCAGTTTTAAATGTAAGGGTTCAATGAGCAGATTTCATGTATAATATGATAATAAAGCCAGACGAAACCGCAGCCGAGCTAATTAGAAATAATTAATTAATTGGAAATTGTTTTTACTTTAAATTTTATGTTCATGCAAAGCATTTTTGAAGTAGGTACTGCCATCACAACGGCTTTACTGTAAGTGAGTGTGGTATACATTTTATTTATTTGTAAATATGCCGTATTCAGTTTTAAATGTAAGGGTTCAATAAGCAGATTTCATAAATAATTAATTAATTATTTTTTTTTTTAATCAAGTTTTCTAATTCTAAGATTAAAACATAACTAGATCGATTTATCGCCCCTGATACCCCCTGCATATTAAATTTCATGAAAACCGTTGGAGCCGTTTCCGAGATTAAGATTATTTAAATAAATATATAAAATAACACACGAATTGCTTGGTATTATATATTAGAACATACAAACATAGTAAAAATTATCGTATTGAATAAAGCGGACACGAGTTTCCAAAGTAAATAAAGAATTTTAAATGAAAAAAAAAATCTTGTGTCGAAAACAAAGTTTGCGTAGGCTTAATATTTTGTAACATAAAATCATGTTATGATCGTTAGTGCTACAAAATAGACAGTTCGTGTTCATCTGAGTTAGTAAGACTAACTAAAAACCAACTACGGCAGAAAGTCGGGGTCTAAAACGATTATATTTGTCGTAGTCGGATATAAGTATTTGGTAAAACTTCTGCTTGTTATCTGTAATTAAACAGTTTTTGAGTTCATTTATTACTTTATCAATGGTCTAAACAATAAACAATTATTTTTACGCCTACAGTAAAAATGAGACAATACTCATAAATCAAGGAGAACCTTTTATAACCCCCGACAAAAAAGGGGGTGTTATTTTAAACCGTGTATCTGTGTATATATTTGTTTGTTTGTCTGTGCCATCAAACCGATGAACAAATCTTGAAACAGGTTTTATAAATAGTTAATTCAATTAGAATGCTTCTTGCAGCACACAAGTGCTTTTTCTTGTGCTTTGTTTGATGAAAATCGGTTGTCCGTTTTAAGGATAATAATAAACTCTTTGTCTCAACAAGGTACCCTTATAGTTTCGCGATGTTCGTCCGTCCGTCCGACCGCAGCTTAGCTCAGAGATTTTTAATACTAGAACACAGTAATGTTGCATGGCCTATGCATATTATTTATACCGACAAAGTAGTAAAATAATTTTGTAAGAAATACTTTTTTTAGGTATTTACCTCCCCTATGTGTAAAGTGAGAATGAGACTTTATTTTTTTTTCTTCCCTATCGTGTGGGGTACCATACCAAAGTAATTCAAGGTTGTGAAGTAATTCTGTTTGTAAAATATTAAAGCTTTAAAGTGCAAATTTTCATTACAATCAAGTGCCCCCGTGCCTGCTATGTAAACAATCAGGGCAGTAGTACCTATATAAATAACAGATTAAAAGTAAAACTATCACAGTTAAGTAAGCTTTACAACTTTACGAATAATAGCCGACCAAGTGAGAAGTAACAAAATTTTTGTACAAATTCATAAAATAACGTTTTTATTTTATTATTTCTTGGTTTAGTAGGTACCAATAACACAAATAACTAGAAAAAATTCAAACAGACTAAAATTCAACTCGCAACACCTTACTACCAAACAGACAACTTCCCTCGCAAAATTAAATATCCGTCCGAAAATGTACTTCCATTTTCACTCAACAACATTATTACTTTTTCCTCTATAAAACACAATAATAACCGCGCCACAGTCGATTTCTGCAAAAAGATGAATAAAATTGAACCCGTCGGCTTTGGAGGATACCTGCGATTTTTTCACGCCCGCGCCGCCCCGTGTCGATGCTGGGTAGGCAGAATGTACCAATTTTAAAACGCGATTCCATTTTGCAGGGAGGACAATTTATTTTTGTTAACATTATTGGAAAGTGTAGCTGTAAATTTTATTGCATTGAACTGCTGTAGGTTGCGGTAGTTCGAAATAAGATATGGGATCAATACTAAGTAGTATTAATACCAATTGAGTATTTGACAACTATCATAATACATTATTTTATACTAGCCATGCAATAATATGTCAAAAAATATGTTTGTTTATAATTAAGCTTTTTTATTATTCCCTAGCTGTCCCGCGCAACTTCGTCTGTGTAAATTTTCCCCGTTTTAACAACATTTTTCATTGCTGCTCCGCTCCTATTGGTTGTAGCGTGATGTTATATAGCCTATGGCCTTTCTCGATAAATGGGCTATCCAACAGTGAATGGATTTTTCAATTCGGATCAGTAGTTTCTAAGATTACCGCGTTCAAACAAGCATACTCTTAAGCTTTATAATATTTGTATAAATTAATAGAAAAACAAAAGTAAATGATTTGATCATTAAAAATATGACGTCACACGCTAGTATTTCATACAAACTTGTACAGAGCGTATCGTTTTTGACGTTTCTCAAAACGACACTGATTTATGACATTAAATTTCTACATTACATTAAATGAAATACCCTATTATAATAATATTCATTAATAATATTATGGGACAACTTACGTAACGCCATCTTATCCCAAGCTAAGCAGAGCTTGTACTCTGGCAACAAAACAACTGATAAACATACTTAAATATTTTTAAATAGATATGGACAAATATATTGTAGATGATTATCACAGAGTAAACCATCGTGCTGATCACACAAATTATTGTCCTTAGTAGGGATCGAACCCACGACCTCTGGTTTAGGAGTCAGATCACTAACCACTAGACCAATACAAACTTGAGCATTTACTAGTAAAAGAACGTCGAGCATTCGCTGTTTTTAAATTTACTTAAACCACACTAACGTAACGTTTTATCGAGCAAATGCACGAGCGCTGGTGACGGATGTGTATGCAAGACAGAAAGAAATGTTACAGGTAGTAAATGTTTTCTCGCCTTACAGCATTTACCTGTAATTAAGTCAAACATAGCATCGAGCATTCACACTAACGTAACGTTACAGGGAAACACTTTAGAAAAGTGAGCATTTGCTTGTATTGTAACATTCCTAAGAACGTTACCTACTTTACATTGTAATGCTTTAGCAAATGTTTAAGTCTATACTCACCTTTATACTTCAAGCTTGTTTTTATATCCAGCTTCAATCAAGCTTATCTGTGCCATAAAACTCCTCATCCATTAATTTTCTATACAAATAGGTATATATATATAAATAACAAAGTTTAAGTACGTAAACTAGGTATATCGTCTGACTAGATTTACGATCGGCTAAGTACCGTTCTGGACTCACGTTTCCACCATAAAACAGATTCAAAGACGGAATGGAAGCTTGCTATACATCTTTGCTGGTGAATAGTGAGACATGGCTGGTTTAGATTTTTACTGGCAACGTTTAATTTAGGAACATGGAATTTAACTTGTTTTCAAAATAAAATATGTTTGTGAAATAGTACCTACACAAATTTGGTAAGTACCCCTAATGTGTATTTCTTTGAATTCCAAAGCGTGGTCTCAAGCTGAAAAAAAAAATGATTTAAACAGTTCAGTGTACTGAATTTAGGATTATTTTTGTTTGTCAAAACATATTATACAGTTTATAAACAGAGAAACATTGTATTGGCAATTTGAAAAGAGTGGCTACGAGTTTTTATTGCCTGTTCTTTTCTCGGGCTTTACCTATTGTTTGCGAACAGGCATTACAAGTAGGTAAATGTAGAATCGACTTTTCACAAGTATAGTATATTGCTTCCTTAGTGAATAAATCATTATTATTATTATTATTATACTTTTAATAACTAAATCTTCAAAAGTTAAAAAAAAAAATTGTAACAAATAGGATTTTTTGTATTTTGATTACAACCCCACTAAATCTCGTATTTTACAGGTACTTACATTGTTTCTATCCTTTAACTCTAAAATGTGAAAATGGTGCACGGTCAACCGACAACAACAGCTAGTAATGTTTACTTTACTGATACATAAAATAATTTTATGCTAATGAAAGTAACGAATAATTTATTTTTACCTTTCTACCTGACGTATACCTGTAATATATATACAAACAATCATTAAATAAAATGCTCATGATTATGTCCCTCATCTCAATATCTTCGTAAACAAACCAATTTACTAATTTGATTCTATTCACTCGATTCTCTTCACTTCATCTATACATTCATTAGGAACCCCATACTGTGACTTAGAAACTGTCGAAATTGTAATTTTTCCAATATTTATATGAAAAAACATAATTTAGATGACTTTTTTTTCTGAGAAGAAAAAATGTGAACGAAAAGCCACTTATTTACCTATAAAAGACTTATTACTATAGAAAATTAAGGCGCTTGTTTATTTATTATAATTCAAAAACACCGCAGGTAGCTTTGAATAAAGAAATACATTTGTTTGTTAGTTTATCTGTTCGTTTCGGCTACCATACCATAGTTAATCGAATTTTGGATTCTTTAATAACAGTACACAACCTCTTGCGTAGCAGTCGGATACACTCCTACCGCGCCACAGAGGCAGTGTAACTTTTTTTTTCAAATATCATCCTGTTATTAGTCCCGTTATAATAAACACCTTTCGATTCTAACAAATTTCAGGTTTATAATAACCTAGAAAGGTTACTAAAATCTGAATTACCTATTTCCAAAGCTTAAAATGTTAAGCGTTGTGCTAAGCATATTTCAACATTATTAAAATACGTATTGTTTTTAATTTTGCAATTAAGTATGTAGGTTATTTTATCAAAATAATAGGCACCTGCTACCCTGTTCTCTACATCACCCAAAGGTTGACTAGTAAAGAATACCTATGGCATCAAGTGCGCCATTTGCAATATAGTTGCAAGAAGTTTTAAATAAATAAATATTCCTATTAATTTTAGGCTCTTTTACGTAACAACTACTGAACGGATCTTGATAAAACTTTACAACTATGTGGTATCCCTACTAATCTATAAATGTGAATGTAAGTTTGTTTGTTACGCTTTCACGCAAAAACTACTCAACCGATCATCATAAAACTTTGTACACATATTTTTGGAGGTATTAGAAGTAACATAGGTTTATAAAAAAGGGGGAAAATTTATGCAGACAAAGTTGCGCGGAACAGCAAGTAGACTATAAAAATCACACTTATCGGTGATGAATATGCTGGAAAAAGCTTGTAACAATATAGGTACCTATGTGTGGGTCTGACGCATCTTTTTACCCAACTGCGCAAGAAGGAGGGTTATGTTTCTCGAGTGTATGTATGTCTGCATGTATATTCTGTTGGCATGCTCTAGAGCTTAACTGGCTTGATTGATTGCAGCTTAAGAGGTATCGTTAGATTCATCTCAGTTGTGAGAGTGACACTGGGTACCTACGCCAAAATATTTCAGTTATTAGTTTTTAACAAGGTTTTGGTTTAATAATTGAGCTTGTTAGGAAGCTAGTTTAAACGGGATGGTTTATAGCTTAGAAATCTATCCAGTCATTATATATCACACATTCAATATTCATATTTCGTAAATGATTCTTACATTTCATAAAATAATTTAAATAAGATAAATTATTACACAACCCGATTGCTTAAAATTAATAACTGAAACATTTTAGCGCTAAATATACGCCATTTTATTTATTTCTAATTTTATTGTATCCAGTGCCCCTCTCACAATTGTGATGAATCTAACGATATTTCTTAAGATAAAATCTATCAAGCCATTTAGACCCTAGATCAATACAATCAATACAAAAATACACTCGAAAAACATAACGTTCGTTCTTGCACAGTCGGCTAAAAATAATTTCATACGGTAGGTACAATTCATGTGAATAAGAAATCATCAAATCATATAACAATAAATTACAAAATAAAAAATTCTACTGCTTAAAATTAATAATTTCCAATCATTGTTCCCTCATTTTCATTAAAAAAAAGCCAGCCAAGTGCATGTCGGGCCACGCACAATGTAGGGTTCCGTAGTTCCCCATCCGAATAATGTGGCTTAAGAAGTGGGTTTTCTCTTGTTCTTGTTTCATACTACTAACAACGTTATTTAAGCATTTTTCAATGGAATCTGTACAAAAATGTTGGTACTTCTCACATGGTTTGCTGTTACTCGTTAAGCTGTAAAGCCTACTAAGCTGTGATAGTTTTCCTTTTAATTACACTATATACTACCGTTATTTTTTCCACATACCCAATATCAATTCATTAGCTGCCAGGGGGGGGGGGGACACTTGACTCTAACAAAAATATTCTCTTTAAAGCTTAATATTTCACAGACGGATAAATAAAAAAATAGCCTTTATAACCCCTAAATATTTTTAAAAGATCTATCTAATTATACCTCACACGATGGCGTAGGTGGGAAAAAAAATCACATTCCCACTTTACATATGGGATCCCCTTTAATCGCATATTTTTTTTATCCCAAAATACTTCCGCATAGTGACTTTGACATCACTGTTAAAGGCATAACAATATTTTGACATATTGATACTTTGGCATCATGTTTTAGTGGGTTTATATATCGTTTAGACTATATTCATAAGGTTTAAATTTGAATCGCATAAAACGCATATTTTTTATCCGTTTAACAGCTATCAGGTATAACGGTAAAAAAATAAACTGATATGTGCTGATGATAAGTGCATGTCGGACCATGCTCAGTGTAGGGTTCCACGGGGTGACCTGTGACCATGATCGGTGCAATTTGATCGAAACGTCGGGTAAATAAAAGGTACCTTTGTACCTTTAAATATTTCACCGTCCCGATATTTATGCTCATATGTGTAAAAATCGCGAAAGAATTAAAACAATTAGCAGAAGAGCGTATCCCCATGGGACTCTCACGTCCTTTTTGCTTAGAAGTGCAGTTTTTCGACAATAGCTCAAAAACATATATTTATTAAGCGTTAGTTTTGTAACTCTCTCCATATTCTTTGGCTATATGGTTTAAAAGATAAAGAGATAAACTTTTTCATTAAAAATATTTTTTCTATTTTTTATTTCGAAGCAATTAGGTATTTACAAAAATATTTTTTATCAAAAAAGTTTCTTACAAATTTTGAAGTAATTTTCTGAATGATATCCATGTTCCTGTCGAATTAAGTATCATACATTAATGTTTTGTTTTTAAATAAAATGCCTGTAGCTTACGGACAGACAGATAGTCAGATGGACATACATGACGAAACTCTAAGGGACCCTTTTTGCCATTTTGGCTACGGAACCCTGAAAAGGATGTTTAAGGTGCGACGGTAAGCCGCTAATGTGTTTATTTTTACACTAAATAACAATACTTACCTTCTCTATATTATGCATTCTCGCTGTCAGTTCGGCAATAAGTCGAAAATTACATTTAGGGACAATTCGAATCGCATTGTAGTTATGCCATGTAGCATTATACCCAAATAACATAATGCGTGTGTAGCATTATGTTATAAAATAGTGTGCTTTTCAATCATTATGCCCATTTGTGGTACAAAGTTTTACGTAAAGATTAATGCGAAATAATGTTAAGCGTAACGCCTAATAGTGCAAATAAAATTATTTCATGTCAAACATGACAACAAAAATTATGCGACCCAATATGAAAGTTTTACATATAGGGGAGGTAACCTAATTGTTATTTTCAAAATTTTATTCTTTTACTTTAGTAAATAATAGTTTAATAGTATATTCATGTAAAATTACAGCCTTCTAGCCCTAACAGTCTCTAAGCTGCGGGCGGACGGACGGACGGACGGACATGGCGAAGCTATAAATTTTCCGTTTTACCATTTTGATTACGGAACCCTACAATCTGGTGTTGCAGTGCAAAAATACATGCTTCAATAAAATAAATCTTGCCTAGTTGTTCTTTTATACATTTATACTGTAACCAACGGGAAGACCGATACTTCGACATAAATTCACACAACTATAATGCACAATAGGAATATATCACAAGAACAAGTGCCAAACAAAATTGGAGGCACAGCATAAACGTATATCTGCGCTAACAAAATAATCCATATTTTATCAATAGTTTTATTTATGAAAGCTGGAGAAAGGTGTAATAGAATTCGAAGATAACTTTTGCGAGGATTTCTGTGGATGAGTTACTTGAGAAAATTGTAAGAACTGGCTGGCAAGCATCTGAACTAAGAGACTGTTTGAATGGCTTCTTCATGTTATAGAGCTCTGTTAGCTATTTTAATTTGTAGACAAATTAGAATATGATGACATAGTTCAAAACTATTATTTCGACAAATACATTTTTTCGTAGCTTTCTTAACAATTTAAAGAACGTGTGTTTTTGTGTGTTCACAGATCAAAGAGAATTTAGCACTTCGTTTAGTTCCGAACTTTAGAATAATTACTATTTTATATCAAATATGAATATACCCCAAAAATATAGAAGTTCAATAGTAATAAAAAACTTTTTTACATAAAAATATTACCGACTTCCAAAATAAATACAAGGCAACTAAAAAGCAAAAATAAATAGAGAAGAAGTTTTTAAGGTCCCGAAATAACTTTCAGCTCTATTACATTGAGTAATAGTAGTATGACGAGAATAAAGTGCTACTCAATACCATATTAAAGTAAATAAATCGCAAACCGTGAAATATTGAACAGGTTCGCTCGTCATTTTTGGTCTTCATCATCAGGTCCACTTCACAAATGGTGCTTTTTGAGAGTAAATACTAATGAAATTTATTGTGTATTTAACATTAGAAGAGTTGTTTCGATTTCTGCAGGATCCCATCATCAGATCGTGATCTGATGACAAGGGGACTAACTTGGAAGTATACCCTTTTAAACACAAACATATTTTTTCAAATTGGTCCAGCCGCCTTTGCGTAATCGGTGAACAAACATACAGTCGAATTGAGATCCTCCTCCTTTTTGATGTCGGTTTAAAAAGAACAGAAAATACGTTCTAGATGTGATATTCCAAACATAAAATGAAAGTAAAATAAACCTGTTTAAATAAGTTACTTTTGCTGTCATTAGATTAAATTTTATAATTATTTCATTTAATTTATTACAATATCCTAAAATAATGTATTTTAAGCTATCAATTTAGTGATAGTATTATATTAAATAGATAGTATTAAAGTAGCTCCACGATTATTTGTCTAAGCTGATTATATGTAAAAGCGGTGTATATCCTTTGCAAGACATGCATAATAAATCCATACTTAATATTATAAATGTAGTAACTCTGTTTGCCTGTCTATTTGTTACGCTTTCACGCTCAAACAGCTAAACCGATTTAAATTATATTTGGTTTGGAGATAGTTTGAATCCCGGGGAAGGACATAGGATAGTTTTTATCGCGATAACCGACACCCACGCAGGCGGAGCCGCGGGCGAAAGCTAGTAATAAATAAATATCTACACACCAAAAATAATTTGTATAAATGTGATAGTTACTTTCACTACTTTAAATCTGTAAAGGACGCAAATGCTGGAGCAGTGACTTTTCTTAATAAACTAACGTAATCAGAGTTTTTATAGAGGGTGTATACATATCAGATTTTAGTAATATTTGACTGCCTCTGTGGCGCGGTGGGAGTGTACACAAGTGTGCCGACTGCTAACCGACCGCAAGCAGTCTTGGGTTCGATCCCCACCCTCCAGAGCATTGTAAAACTTTCTGTGATAAGCCAGATGGTTAATTCTGTGTCCGAGACACAGAATTAACCTAATTTAATTGTTATTTATCCATAATATGTATGTATCTAGAAATATAAAAGTATGTTTATCGGTTGTCTGGTTTCCATAGTACAAGCTCTGCTTAGTTTGGGATCAGATAGCGTTGTGTTAATTAGTTGTCCCAAGATATTATTATAAGAATATGAACCAACCAGTTACACAGTAAGAGAGATCTATCAATCCATCTCCACAATTACAACGATATGCAAACTGCTCACAATCACGAACAGAATAATTTCAAAATTAGAGTATGTTTGAAAAAAAGTGCTAGAAGTGACTTCATTTAAATATTTGATTGGATGCATTTTTTTTTAAGGGTTTTTATGCAATATATATGTACATATCAAATCCATAGTACCTTTCACACAAATAAGCACTTAAAGTTCGAACTACAATTAACTAAGTAGTCAATAATTAAATCTATAGATAACTATTAATAATCTTAAATAATTTTCTTGCATCTTTTGACATAGGGTACGCCAAGATTCCGTTGAACATACCAACATCCAATTTGTTAATTTAAAATTCAGACATCAATACGTGTCTTTCCGATTCATATCGAGCACACTGCACTGCGTGCAATTGGAGATGCCTATGTCCACTGGACTGCGATAGGCTGATGATGATGATGACACTCCACTAAAACTCTACTTATACGTGCATTTTCTACTCTCCCACAGGTTTCACAGTTCGGAGAACTGGTAAGATTCATCATGTGTTTAAATTTGTTGAGAGACATGCTTTTGCATCATTCAAGCTTTAAGAACCAGCATTTATTTGAAATGATAATCTTCGCGGCTTAAGTTAATCATTTTTAACTTAGAATTTTACTTGTATTATTCGCATACTCTTTTTTTTTATTTATTTATTAGATAAACAAAATTACATTAATTAACACATAGTAAACTCGTCAAACTTAAAGTTTGATGGCGAGATGCGCTCTATTTTAACTTACTACTATCATGCATTATACCTACTATCTAGTTACAATTTGTACGTTACCTATATTTTATACATATAACAAGGCTGAGGTCTAGTTTCTCAATTGTAAGAAGATGATGTCTATCCGGAATTGAGGAACCAGTCTTTCAGTCTTGCTTTTATAACACTTTTGCTATACTTAGGAACTCTCCTTAACAATTCTATTTTATTGAATATTTGGGGTGCTAAATATTTACTTTAGATATACATAGAGAAGTAACTTTGACAGCAAAACAGTTGTGGCAAGCTATACTAATTTACTGTTTAAGGATAGCACAAAACTCAAAACATTTTTTTTACCTCAGTTCTTAATCACACTTCTCATTAGACCAAGCCTTAATTTCAATCGTACATCATTCCAACGCTGTACTTTTCTAAAGCACACGAGCATTTATCCTAAAACTTTGCGTGTCATTGTATGTGTTGAATGCCTGTCAGACTTGTGTACCTATGCGAAGTAGTTCATCACTTCCATTTCCCTTACATCTATGGCGAAACCAGTTGCCCTAGACAACGTATCTTGAGCTTCCCCGGAGGGCAGCACTAATAAGCTTGTAACAAATTACTCGCGCCGGAGCAAAATATTCACTGTGTACTGGTGCCAGCAGATTGTTGTAATTATTTTATTATTTGTTTGTTGCGTAGAAACACTGATATAATTAAAATCTAACGGTTAGGAATTGTGTAAGTCGCTGTGGGCGGAAATATTAAAAATAAATTGCTAATTTTTATTTTGTTTGTTACAGGTAAGTCTACATGTACAACAAAGTATCAAAAGCTGGTATGAAAATCTCAGGCAGTCGCTCACCTCAAAATAACGCTGACCTCAATAATAACTAGTACGTTGGTCAGGCTACCCCCAAAATTAGAACAAGACTTCCATATGATTTTAACATTTGTAACGTTATTTGTCCAAATCAAATAAAAGTATATACTTGTGCAACAAGAATAGACTGCTATTTTTAGAACTTATTGATACATATACAATAATTGCATTTTTGAAAGATAGAAAAATTTGAAGTCCAGACCCAGGAATCGAACCCGAGACTTCCGTAGCCAAACCGGGGCCAGAAGCGAACCACCTACCTGGACTACGTTACTAGACCTCAAATTAGACCTTAATGCTCGCGAGTTTTGGCCGTCGCATGCGCCATCTAGTCGGTAGTTAAAGAACTATCACGGCTTTTGTTATTGCTTCGTTACAGAGAGCATTTTAACAAATTATGATGTCGCAGGCCGAATATTGAAGTAATTTTTATAGGCATTTCTTGCCAATTACTTTACAAATGCAATGAAATGCAATTATTGATACATATATGACAAATGTCCGTTGTTGTTATAGTTCGTGAGAATCTTTATGATCGTTCTGAACATAGGATCGCGGGCGATTGAGCAGGTACGAATGCCCGCGATCATTAATATACGTAATCTTAATCTTAAAATACGTTACTGAGCAGCGATTCGCGCAACGTGCAGAATAGTCATAAAGATACTCACAAACTATAACAACAACGGCCATTTGTTATATGTATCAATAAGTTCGACGGATGGTCATTCGATTCGGCATTCGAAATTTGAAAGCGGCGGTAGCCTACTGGCTAAGGTAACGCCAATCGTGAGGTCGCGGGTTCGAATCCTACCCATCATACTACCAATCTAAACCCACTTCCAACACAAGCCTTTCAGCTTAGCTGGAGGGGTTTACAGGATTGCTAGTAATGTGGGACCACAAGCCCACATTGCTAGTTATCTTTAAAAAAAAATGCTGTCAATTTGTATGGGAGAGCTAGTCCAACGTACTGGTACTATAACTGTCAGTGGGCTGTATACTATTATAATAAAAATCACTTTTATTAAACACTCATTAGTCCGCGTGGTACTGGCTTAAAAATAGTGCCACCACATCTATTCTCGTGGGTATTGTCCGGTGTTGATTTCACACCGGAGGACGGGTAGAAGCGTATTCTCTGTACATAAAGAGTTACTGCGATCGCCAACCCTCTCGTCAAGGGTGGCGATTATCCCTAGGATCTGTAGGTTCTACGGGGGATACCTGTGCCCAGCAGTGGGACATCATATGGGTTGAAATGTAAACACTCATCGTGTCATGACCGTGTATTATTACGTAATATTCAGGGTAGCATAAATTCAGGTTCTTCAGACGGCAGAATTAGGACGCAACGGTACCTATGTTATGACATACGGAATCCACAAATCCGCCATGATGGATTGTGGTAAATGTATTTCCTGTACATTTCCGCAACTATGTTGTAGCTACTGATAGTTAAATTGTTAACAAATCTTTAGAAATAGACAACAATCTCCAATGAAGATTATCTAGAGGAATCGTTACGTAAAGATAATTGCTAATATAAAATATAATAATAATAAAAATATATTTTACAAAGATAAGTACTGACTTGGTGGTAAATAATATTAAAAACTTTTTCATGGCACTAACTTTAAAAGTACTGTATTTGTACCTATTATTGTTATCACTATCATATGGGTTAGTTTCCAACTAGTTGAAACAGCAACTCTTTAAGAAATGTCAAAACGAAAATTTTATATTCAGATCTCATACAAATACCGGACAATGACGTATTTTTATTTTATTTTATTTATTTGGTAAAACAATCATTCGTACAATACATTTTACCTCTTACTAATTATTGCACAATCTTCAACGTTTCCACAGTTTACTATAGAGATACAGTGAAGATTATATTACACTAGCTGTGCCCCGCGGTGTTACCCGCGGTTTATTAGCATATGTGTTAATCCAATGTGTCAGCTAACTCCATACCAAATTTTATTAAAATCGCTCCAGCCGTTTATACGTGAAGAAGTAACAAACATACACACTCACATACTTTCGCCTCACAAATATTAGTGCGATTAAGGTCTTAGGTACTAAGGTACTCTTAATATTAAGCTTAACACTAAGTAAGATTTTAGACAGTCGATTATCGCTTCTGGCACGGTGTGAGTGTGTCCGACTGCTACGCAAGAGGTCGTGGGTTCGATTCCCACACGGGAAACCACTTTGTGTGATCCACAAATTGTTGTTTCGAGTCTGGGTGTGCTTTGTGTCCGTCACTTGTATGTTTGTAAAGTTCCCCGCGACACAGGGCTCTTGTACTCTACTGCGGGAATTGTCTGTTAAAAAAAACAACTACTTTTCATAACAAATATTAACCAATCTACGGAGAGGCGCCCGCTCACCTGCATTTGTATGAGACGTTGTTGAGGCAAAGAGCGGGTAAGCGCGTGACTTTCGCTGCAATATCGTTATTGGTACAATGTAAAATATATTATAGATTAGTTCTGGACAGTCGAACTTGCAACATGAAGCATTAAAACATGTAGAAAAAACACCTAATTTGCAAGGTTAACTGTTTAAATTTAGTTAGCGACTCCTCATAAGTTGAGCAGCTTATATACGTCACTACTTTTTCTAATCAAATCACTTCTTTTTATGATTTATGATTGATGATGAAAAAAAAATCAACACAAAATTTAATCGGGTAGTTTCAATGCTAGTTTTATTTACTAATTGGTCTTTTATATTTATTCGTTTACCTAGGAAACTAGTCGATTGTGCGTACGCAT
Source organism: Herminia tarsipennalis (assembly GCA_945859575.2). Taxonomy (NCBI): domain Eukaryota; kingdom Metazoa; phylum Arthropoda; class Insecta; order Lepidoptera; family Erebidae; genus Herminia; species Herminia tarsipennalis. The sequence continues at coordinate 19,692,137 of OX243834.2, read as the reverse complement.
AAGACTTAGCACAAAAAAAGATACGACAATATTCTCTGGAAACGGTTGTCAGTTTCAACAGAAAAAGAAATGCATGAACAACCGCTTCAATCTAACAGTTGAGTCGTTAAATACTTAAGCTATAATCTGACCGAGGACATCGAAGAATCCAGTTTCCTTTATTACCCCATTGTTTGATGAAGCCTGAAAGTTAATTCTCAAAACGATTGTCATAATAACCAAACGCTTGTCTCCCAACTCAATTGCGTCACCAGGAGCGAACGTAAAAAGCGCCTAACGGCAATAAATGGCTTTTGGTGCATCCATTAAACAGATGAAAGTATGAACTCAGGGATTATCCACTTCATGCAACTGGGGCTTATGTTTTGGTATGTAATGAAGGCGAGCGCGGTTAAAATGATGACCGCGATACTACTAGTGATATATACTCTAGTAATAAGTTCATTATTTTAAACATTGCTATTAATGTGAGTAGTACAGTGACAAGGACGTATTTACCTTTAATCATATTAAGGCCAAATTTATAGTAGTTTTAAATAGATTGGTATAGCGCAAAGCTCAAACAACCCAACAAGATTGTTATTTCCAGAAATCATAAAAAAAAAGAAAAAGAAAATATTGAAAACTTACAGAGTTGTAAGCTATTTAATGTGTACAATGTTCTTGACGCTATATCGTGCTCATAGTGTCCCGTAGTATGTATAAGATGATAACATTTTGCCTACATCACGTTGTAAACAGGATTTAGACTGATTAATGAATTAATGAATAATTAATAAATAGAAAAATATAACATGGTTCATAAACTACCCCATTGGATTTTGTTACTGATTCTGAGCAAACTACTTTCAGGTTTGTACTATACCGAGAATAACGTTGTATAGTTATGCTACGGACTAATTGATCACTAGAACATATACTTATTCGTATATTTATCAGTACTTACATATAAATGACAGATGGTTCAACAGCTACGTAGCAACGTGCTAGCCTAAGAGACGCTGAACGTCGTCTTTCACCCTTCTGATAACCAGATGAGGGAAGAGAAATTTTATTGATTTATAAATACGTCTATGATAGCTTGCCTATCGGAAAGTGTTCATGGCATGAACGGATTTTTATACGATTATTTTCGTAATTAAATTATCTTTCATTCGATACCATTTTTTTGTTGTAATGTGATATTGATAAATAATTAATTTGTAATAAGAATTACTAAGACCGGTTTGAGTTGTAATCTACCTTCTACATAAATAAAAAAAATATTAATTGATTTGTGTACGCTTCCAAAACTCAAAAAGTTCTACACCAATTAAGCTCAAATTATGACCCGAAACCGCTTCAAAGGTTGTTTTTATGGAGGAACCACGGGCAAAGCCGCGGGCATAAGCTAGTTATTCCTAATTATATCGCCCGGACATTAAAGTTAATCACTTGGTCCATAACATTATAAAATAGTTATGTCTCTCACTCTCTTTTTATTTATTGTTTATTTGTGAGTTACGACAGAGATTTGTAAGCAAATGTCATAACAAAACCTCGCTTTAAAGCTAATCTGTTTATTAGTTTAAATGTAACTTAAGTAAATCTTCTCAACTGCAGACAAATATACGTGATATATACAAATACCTTAAAAGTTTTGTATAACTTTGAACTAACACTTCCAACTTAGAAAATTCCAAAGAATTTAGCGATCGAAATTCTTTAACAAGTCGAAACGCTATCTTGTTATAACTTGGACAGCACATGTGAAAGTTTAGTCGTATGTTCTCTTGAGCTGTAAAAGTGACTCGGTAATTTATCGGGCATGAAGAAACTTTACCGGTAACGTACCGTAGTTCAGAAATCTTACCTGCGCGGTAACCCCGGGTTACTGGTAATGACACTGTCTTAAAAACAACTTAGAACAAGTTATAAGATTTTTTATTTAGCAGTATTATATAGCTCAGTCGGTTTTGGTTACTTTGTTTCGCGTGTTTGAGGTTATCAAGGAATGGGGTCCCTTAGGGATCAGAAGAGTTGTCGGCATCGTTCCAAGTCACGAAGTTCAGACGTTGTATTTAGCTTACAAATTGAAATAATAATGAAAGTAGCATTATGTTATATGGATGCGAAACTTGTTCCATTTTAAATATAATAAAACCTTCTTTTTTACAAAAAAACATACAAACGACTTCAAGAATGGTAGAGGCGTTTCATTGTCTGTCTCCGATACTCATCATCAGATCTTTACGAAATGTTTATGGGACCATTTTGGAATTAAACCTCTTTCAAACAAATAAACAATAGAAGAATTTTGAAAATCCGTCTATACGAGGGAGCTATGCCGGAACATACATAAAAAACCTTATTTTTTCCAATTGTATCGCATGTCGATGTCGCTGCAATCGCCAAAACATTGATGACATTGTAATAAACAATCATGCCTGTGGCTGATTTAGTGGATCCGGGCGCATTACTTCAGCCTATCAGCAAACGGAATGGACGTGAGCGGTGACGTCACATTTTTTCGTGAGTGCAACCAGTCATCGATTTATAAGACGTTATCACGTCAATAAAAAAAACAATTACACAAAATCAAGATTTCTCCGCATCGTCAACGCATCGTGTGACCTCAGCCTTAGTTCGACTACAGAAGTTGCGTTGTAAAATCTCAAACAAAACGAGCACTGTGCACAACTGCTATATTAACGTCTTAATGAATAGTAAAACATTGATGTACGAACTTTATGGGTAGTGCAATCTTTGAGATTAGTTTGTTCAGTATGCACTAGTAATACGAAGTTTACTCACTCTTTGAATAACTTAGTAACATTAAAGCCATCAACTTTGAACTTTAAAATATTTTTTTGGGTCATATACATGATTAAATAGTACATTATATATATTTAACCTTTTATTTACCGTCGACCCGTGACGACTATTGGTGCAATTCGATCGAAACGTCGGGTAAATAAAAAGTTGGTACTTTTAAATAATTCACTAGATTAAGTCCCGAAATATATCTAATATGTATACAAATCGCGAAAGTTTAAAAACAATGATTAAATAGTAGTTTGCTTAGAAATTAACAAATTATTAAGATATATAACATATTGATATTAAAATACAAATAGTATCTCATTTCATCACAAGTAAACAATCAAAATACAAGCAAGACATCTGACCTTAATTAGAAAAAAAAACAAGCCTCGGGCTTCGGATGTTTATTTTTGTAATCCGAGTAAACATAATTAATTGCTATCACGTCCGTATCAGATTTGAACAGCGAATAGTTACTAATTGTCGCTTCAATGGTTTTATTGTACCTACTAAGATTTGTGACGATTGACTTGTAGCTTATACAAAAAGGAAATTTAGGAGTTTTTCCAGTTTTGTGAACTTCATTAATATTTGGATTATAAGTTTATTATAGGACACGCATAGGGATTGAAGGATTATATTTATATAAAAATATAATCCTTCAATCCCTATGCGTGTCCTAATAATCAATTATGGGCACATTAATAATAAAAATAAAAAAATGTAATTTATGTAAAAAAACCTTTAAACGTCTTAAAAGTAACTTAAAAAATGTTATGTCTAGAAACACAATCACACAACACAACAATGTTGTTACACAACATGTCAACACGAAATGAAAAACCATTTCTCTTAAACTGATTGAACAGATTTTCATTCAAAGTTAATGACCAGTTTTTTACCCAACGGCGCAAAAAGTGAGTTATGTTTTTGAGTGGATTTGTATGTTTGTATGTATGTATATTTCTTTGGCACGCTCTAAAGCCTAAATGTTTTGATGGATTTCAGCTTGAGAGGTAACATTAGGTAGTAGGTAAAATATTTCAGTTATTTACTTTAAGCAATAATGTTTTTGTTTCGTAATAATTTAGTTTGTTTATTAAAAAAAACGCGTTTAAATCTGTTCCCAGTTGTTACAAAGAAACACAGTGTTACCTGCTTGTATGCTCTTAGATATGTACTACTTATAAGCATTTTTGTTCGGGAAAAATCCAAAATTATGCATGTCATTCACCTTTATGGATAGTATTAGTGACTTTCACAATGTGCGTTCTGACGTTTTAAACACTAATACAAAAGATTAATAATTAAATGGTCCCAACTGACTGACTAATTCATCAACGCAAAGCTTAAACCGTTAAAGCTACAAACCTGAAATTATAAAGATTTTTGGAAATTTGTTCAGTAAGGATGTTTTAAGGCAATGTTTTAAAGTCAGAACTGTAAAAAAATGTATTTGCTTTTTGGTTTTAAATAATGAAACACGTGTTTCAGTGTTTTCGGAAAATCAAACCTTAGGGGGGTAAAATCATTCACGCAGGCAAAGCCGCGATTAACAGATTGTATTATGTATATCTACAGCTTCCAGTAAGAGTAAAACAAACCTTAATGGAGTAGTGCTTTTAGAGGTGGTAACATATAACTCGGAGTGATTCCACCTTTTAAGTAATTTCGACCTGACTTCATGATAAGATATGGAAAAGGAGCAGTCATTTGGATACATCTAGAAGAATTTTGAAGACTAAGTTTGAACAGTAATTTGTTTAGAAAGAAAACTACTAGCTAGGTGCCCTTTAAAATGGAATACTTAAACTAATACACTTAAATAAAACTCATGTATAGTTAAATGCACTTGAGTGATGTTTTAAAACGTCGGTGTTTTAAAGTGCCTTTTGTGATCTTCTTTATCTCATAGTAAGCTTATCTAAGAGTGACTTATGCTATATTATTTTTAAATTGAGTTTAGATAGGACAACAAAATAACTAGGAGTTTCTCTTTTTTTATGGTTCCTTAGCCAACATGGCAAAACGGTACCCTAAATAGTTTCGCTAAGTACGTCCGTCCACCCGCAGATTGCCTCTGTGGCGCGGTGGGAGTATGTCCGACTGCTATGCAGAGAGAGAGAGAGAGGTTATGGGTTCGATTTCCACACGAGACACCACTTTGTGTGATCCACAAATTGTTGTTCCGAGTCTAAGTGTTCTTTTGTCCGTGACTTGTATGTTTGTAAAATCCCCCGCGACACAGGGTTTGTACAAAAGAGTGCAAGAAGCTGTAATTTTGCATGGATACACATATTACTTACGTCGACAAAGTGAAATATCAAAATCTTGAAAAACATATTTTTTGAGGGTACCTCCCCTACCTATATGTAAAGTGGGAATGTGATTTTTTTGTTACTCCCCATCGTGTGATTAGATCATTACATAGGTCTTTAAATAACGTTACGGGTTGTGAAGACTATTTTTTTATTTAGAGATCCCTTTATAAAATATTAAGCTTTAAAGAGCATATTTTTGTTCGAGTCAAGTGCACCGCCCTGCCAGCTAAATGGTTGATGTTGGGTATGTGAAAAAATCGTGGTTGTAGTTTAAATAGTAAAATTAAAAGGAAAACTATCACAGCTAAGTAGGCTTTACATGTTTACGAGTAACAGCTGATCAAATGAGAAGTAACAAAATTTTCGTACAAATTCCATTGAAAATTAAATTATTATTATGTAGGTATAACGTTGTAAGTATGAAACAAAAACAACATTAAACCCACTTCTTGAGCCGCATGGATAAAGCGAGGGGGAGACTACGGAACCCTACATAATGCGTGGCCCGAAAAAAAGAGAGACGCCTAGTTATTTTGTTTGCTATTATATCTTTAATAGGAACGAGAATCTACTGAGAGATGGTATGAGCAAGTATTATATAAGTAACTAGCTGTTCCGCGCAACTTCGTATGCGTAAATTCCCGTTTTTGCAACATTTCTCGTCGCTGCTCCGCTCTTATTAGTCGTAGCGCGATGTTATATAACCTATAGTCTTCCTTGTTAAATGGGCTATCCAACAAAAAAAGATTTTTTCAAATGGGACCAGTAGTTCCTGAGATTAGCGCGTTGAAACAAACAAACAAAGAAACAAGCAAACTCTTCCGCTTTATAATATTAGTATAGATAAGTACCTAAAGGTCATCATTAAATAATTATTATTTAAAACAGTTATTACCTAAATAACAGTCATCAACAAAGAAAAGTAAAAATAAATATGTTTTTCAAAAGTGGAATATGATTGTATAGAAATATTTACCAAAGAATATCAAATTCTATAGCTGAAGAAAATAGCCGAAGCCATAGATCGACTATACACAAAGCCTTAAAATGTCCGCCTACAAGCGAACACAATTATGAACATTTACGCGTCAATCAGAACCCAAAGTTTCCTTCGAAAACCTCCACGGGAGTTTCGCGCAATCACAAACAGTGAAAGAGGCGTCGTCATAGCAACGGATGGTATCATGCGCAGAAGCGCCAAGTAAAAGCTCCGCCCACACGACAGCCTGTTGCTGCCGTACTCGCCGTACGCCAGTTACCTTTCAGCACTCATGGACCCACATCCAAAACAATATCTATCCGGTAAATACTAAAGTCCAAAGTTTCGTAGCGAAAGACTATGCTTTAAACTGAGTCAATTAATTATGTGCTAAAGTTGAACTTTGACTTGCCTACGTGAAGTTTGTCAATCTGTCCCACTTCAACGCACGTGCCAGCGTGACGTCTCGCTCGCGCGTTCATGACGACTGGCGAAATCAGGTATATAAATGACATTATGTTGAAATGAAAATCCCAAAGAAGTAGGGGATTTATAACGAGATTATTTAAATGTTGTGCGTATTTTTACTTTATCTCAAATACACAGCAACATTTTTAGGAGGAAACAGATTTATGTTTGTGAAAAATCTGCCATATTAATTTCATGTTTCTGCAAAATTATCTCAAATAGGAGAAACCATTGTGAAGTATTTTTTTATTCAATCAAATTTAAATGTTAAAATAATCGTTTATAAAATTCATATTAAGAAATATTATTTATAACATGTCATTTTATGTTATGAAAATAACATTACTATTCTATCAGTATTACACTATTACCATTCATGTACAATAGTTCATAAAAGCGCCACGGTGTGGCGCTATAAGTAGCGAAACGTCTGTGACGATTTTCAAAGTGAAGAAAGGATGTTCCAGAAAACTGACAATTGAATGCAGAAAACATAAATAACTATTGTTTATTTGACAGATTTCATTTTGAATAGTTTTCCCCGTTTACCTTAAAAATAGTTACATTATTAATCATGAAATATGTATAGTTAAATGGCATAATTAAATATGTAAAAAACATATGGAGGAAATGCATAGTAATATATTTATTTACTTTTTTCGGTAAAAGATAATAAACATACATATACCAAGCTCAGAAAATCCAAATAACAATTTTCCGCCCGCGTTTCCACAAAACATCATTAGGCAATAGCGCCTCAAGGCGATCAACTAACACCTAATAAGACCAGTATAAGCTCCTTACACAATATGAGACAGAGAAAATTACACCATCCGTCTGCCTTGTTCATGCAAATTAGATTGTTTGCGGACACATATAAATCGACCCTCTCAGTGCGTCGGAACTTCAAAGTGCTTTTATATCTATTATAATCCTTTCGAAATTTACTACTGAAATTACTGGAAATTTTTCAGATTGTTGCGTATTGTATAGACGATTTCATTTATCAAATTAAATGGTATAGGTAGGTACTTATTACAATTTTAAAAATATTTCAAAAAATTAACTAAAACCTGTTCTAAAATCAATTGCCGAACTTTAATTTCGCTATATTGTAATATTTACCTCAGGCACTCGTGTTCGGTTTGGGAAAAAATAAAATTAGGAATACCTACAGACTCTTTAGATTACTATCAATTGATAGCGTAACAATCAAACAAAGTTCAACGGGTTATCTAGTGTAAAATAGGTTAGTACTTAAAACATAATGTTTTAATGAGTAGTAGACACAAATGTTTATCAACAAAACATTTGTCACAAAGAAACAAGTACCGAATATCCAAATTTGATTACCAGTTAAATAAAATTAATCCTCAGGTTGAGTTAGAAAGTTCTAACTTTTATGACAAATCGTGTTCTGATTAATCCAAAATACTTATAAGAAGCTTGTATTCCGAATAGACTCGGATTGTTCCAGAAACCTGTCTAAACAATGTCAAACAAGTTCTTCGAAGTGTTTCAATCAAACGGTCCGCAGTTTCTGACAATTAATTAAAATCTGGATGGGACTGTAACAAAGTACAACACAAATTGTATCGATTTACCAAAACTTGTTGTAAAGGAAACTGTAATATAATGCCATATTTATTCAGTTCTCTATGTTACCTTTAGTATATAACGGTGGTAACTTTTGTTTAACTCTTATTCAATACTTTATAGGAGCTATAAAATTTGGTTCGAAGTTTTCCATTCATTCAAATTTAGGTGTATGTAAATGTTTTGCCACAGTAAGTAAACAAAGTTAATTGGCCCGTTAGTCTAGTGGTTAGTGACCCTGACTGCTAAGCCGGAGGTCGTGGGTTCAATCACGATGATTTATTCTGTTTCTGGGTGTAAATTATCTGTATTTAGAAATATATTATGTATGTTTATCAATTGTCTGTTTGCTATGGAACACGCTGGCTCAGCCTAGTGTAGGATCAGATGACGTTGTGTGAATTGTTCTAAGATAGTCGTATTATTATAGAAGACTAGCATTCGCCCGCGGCTCCGCCTTCGTTATCGCGATAAAAACTATCCTGTGTTCTTCCCCGGGACTCAAACTGTCTCCTTACAAAATTTCATCTAAATCGGTTTAGCTGTTTGAGCGTAAAAGCGTAACAGACAGACAGACAGAGTTACTTTCACATTTATAATTTTAGTATGGATAGTATGGATGTCCCAAGATATACATAAGTAATCTGGCTATTTTTTTTTAGTAACTTTGGTATGAATATCGGTACGTTTTTCAATGTCTAGCCTTTCTACATTTGAATTTAGATACTTGCAAATAAAACGATATAGTAGAGATAGTGAAAGAAGCAGTACTGGCGCAGTCATGTAATATGGCAAGTTTAATTTGAGTGGGGTGTGCATAAAGCAGGTCCCATCCTCACATTCTGGAATGGCAAAAGTTAGCTTGTTTATTTCTCACTTTAGAGGTACGGAGGCACACAAATGTTAGGTGTGAAATACCATCTGACTTATTGCTTTGAAGCGTCCCTGGGAATGGGACGTTATTGCGTACTCTTTTGCGTAACTTTTTAAATGCGTTTAAGCTTCCAGTCGATATTAGGTATAAAACGTTTCCATTTCGGTAAATCTAATAAAGGTACATCGTAGATAAATTGCGTCGTCGGTACCATTGTTAATATTGTGAAACTCTAGTACCTATTCACAAAGCTAAGATAAGCTAGTTGCATATGATTATGTTGGGATGGATCCCTAGAGATTGCATCGGACGTTGTTGCACATTGTCATAACTGCTACGTTGTTTTTAGTTACATTATGATATTATTTTAATAATAATTCGATAATGCACGCATGGATGCTTGATATAGCGATGATTTTACTTCAGCCCTCTGATTGGGGCGGCTAGAAATAAAGATCAAGCTGGCACAGTATATGAAAAAGAAAAATCGAATTTTCACATTCTTTCGATCAATTTATTATTTTTTTTGCTCTTTATGAGAACCTTTGGACTTCAAAGAATATTTTAAACGACAGCTAAATTGGTCCAGCAGTTTCTGAGTTTTGCACTTAGCAACACATTATTGATATTCATTTTTATATTTTCATAGCCCCGGTAAAAATTTAGTTGTAGTGTAGTGTTCCGTAGCTGACAAAAAAGGAACCCATAAAGTTCCGTCATATCCTTTATCTCTCTGTCTGTCCGTCCGTTCATATGTCACAGGCATTTTACTCAAAAAGTACACAATGAATATCGATGAAGTTTGGAACATAAACAACAACTTATATAATCCGCTACTTACTTTGATAGTTAAATAATAAAAATATTTTTATGGGGGCACTTCATACATGTAACAGAAACAGATTTTTTCCAGCAAATATCAACGTGTGGCACATCATTCAACAGGCATTTAAAAAAAAAACTAAATTTACAAAGAAAGAGTGAATATTACAACTTTTTTGAAAGAGTGAATATTTTAGGAAATTTTCGCTCAGAAAGTTGGTATCTCTTAAACGGTGTGATGATAAATACTTTCAACTAAAATTATTTTCAATTACAATTACAGAATAGAAATTACATTACACATGAGCCACGAGCGGGAGGATAATAGTACATTACAAATCAACCTGTATAAAATAAAGTCTGATTGTGTTTCAATTTTCCTGCGGTTATGTCGCAATCGCAACATGATTGCAGATTAATGCAATCAACTTATTATGACGAATTCAGCTAAATCACTTTTAGTACTTCATTGAGTGACCCGGACCCAAAACTTGCACAGTTTGGTCATCTTGTACTAGTCATTGCAAAGGATTTGTTGTTTATTGTTTGATGTTTATGAATTTAATAAGCTAATGATTTTTTTTAAATTACGTAGCTTATGGATTAAAATAAACAGCTTATACTTACTTGTTAAAATATTACTAACATTACGTTGTGGATGCTAAATGTTTTGATCATATTAAATATTATTTAGTAGATAAGAAGTTACATTCAAGTACGTTTGGTAATGTATATTTAACAATGCATTACTCACTTATGTGATTTGTTTAACATACCGTTTTTAGGTGCATCAATAAAACAATTGATATGTTAATATTTTTTATAGTAACAGATTCTAAAATGTGTAAATTGCAAAAGTGTTATAACCATTTAAAAGTAAAAAGATATCAGAATATTTGAGAGCCAGTTAAACTCTCAACAAATATTGTCAAATACAAAATCCAACTTTATATTTTGGCTCAAAATGACTGGTTCCAAAGGATTTAAGTCCGATTTCATTCACAATGCTACGGATGTACGGAGTTTAAACTTCATTTCCTAGGAAAGGATATTAGGGATTAAAAGTTTTCCTAGCCCTAATCCATTGAGACAGCCGGTTTATGCTGCCGAGTCCGACGAACCAAATCTAGGGATCTAAGAATCCACATCATTCGAAATTTTGGTCTTTTGTTTCAGCGGTAAATCATGAATAACAAACGGAACATCACCTAAAATAGAGAAACTTTAAAGCTAGAAAGCAACTTATGAGTATACTACATTTTTAATGATAAAAAGGTATGATTCCGTTGGATTTAACACTACCGTTTATTTTAACATTCAAATAATAATAATTAGTTGAATATTATTAAAACTATCTAATATACAGATCAGTAGTTATTAATTCGTATCGTAGATAGATTTAATAAGAGTCTATAATACTTTGTACGTGCTATTGTAACATCAAAAGTTTTTTGATCAACGACATTCTCAAAAAAATATGAATTCATACAAATGAGTACAACACAGGTAACCGATTAGGCAATAACAAAAGGCAAAATTAATTTCGAACAAACGAGATAAATTTAAGTTTTATTTTAAAACAAAACTCTCGAACAATTTTGGGAATTGGCGGCGCGATTAAGATTCATTATGCTTGTAAAGTTTTATCTTGAGCGCCGAGAGCCAGCTTGAGAACTTGTTCAAGAGCAATAAAGCATTTTGGCAGATTTTGAAGTGGTTGGGAGATTAAATGTGCATTACGCGTCGGCTGCGACAGATGGAGAAATGTAGGAGAAACGATCGGACTCGCTAGGCAGCACACTCGGCCCAATATACAATCTGCTCGGTTTTGTTCGGCAGATTCTCGTGTAGTCTCCGTCAGCCTCTATTGAAACATTTGACGGTTATTGAGTTTTTTCCATCGAATACACATTTATAAATGTTAGAAGGAATTGTGACGCGAACACGTGAAAGATGTAAGATAAAATGTTCGAATGCCAGATTCGGATAAACTGCTGAACTCACCTCATATATTATAGAATTTTATACGCTACGGGACTTAATCGCGTAAATATTTTATTTTAAGGCTAAATACCTTTATTTATTGCCCGACGTTTCGACCGTATATATATTTTTAAAGTGAAAACTTCTTTAGCGGCGTTGTGCACTCTTTTTGATATCGGTATTTTTTTTAAACTCGTGTCAGGATCACGTGACTCTGATCAATGAAAAACTACTACAATATCATTAGAATACGATGGTGAATTTCGCCACCATCTACAATGTTATTATGGCGGTGGCAGGTGGGAAATCGGGCGGTCCAGAAACCAGAAGACCCCAGTTCGAGTCCGAGCAACGATTACCTTTATTATTTTTGATTTCGGTTTTTTGACTTGTGATTCATTTCATATATTTTTATTATTATTATGTCAGTAAGATCAAAAATATTATTCAATTTTCATCAGTATGTATTTTTTATGACAGTTACCTAAACTTTTTAATTACCATGTCGTTAAAATTGTCATGTTTAAGTACGATAGCGCAATAGATGAATATTGTGTAATATTGTGTGTGTACTTATAAAAACTGACTAAAAAAAATATATTCCCTAACCATTCCAAAATATTCAAAAATGCACAACGTTAATGTTTAAGTTTTTACTTCTGCCGGCACTCCCGGAGTGCAACCCCTTTTTTTGTTGTACTATCTATCCATATCCTTCGAATTATAATGATTACCATAATAAACTGAATATTTTTAATGTCAGTAGTAATTATTACTCGACTTGATTTTGTATAGCTTTCATTAGATATTTAAACTTACCAACGGAAACCAATCCTACGAAACTTCTGGTTCAGATGAAGCCAATCGTACAACAAAATAACACGGGCAATTAAATGAAAAATATCAGATTTTTCGACTCGAAATTTGAAGGAAGCCATAACTCAATTGAAATCAAAACCTTCTAGGTAAACAAAGTTACAGTCTTCGTTTTCCAAAAGTCTTTAAATAATATTTAAATTAAAGTAAGAAATTTAAGTTAGATGTAAAAACACGTCAATCATTTGGTACTAAATATTTGTAAATATCCATTTGACGTGAATAAAGACCCAAAGGTCACTCATTACGAGAAGTGGATATTATTTATACTGTTGCAAATATTAACTCCATTTCGTTTAACACTGAAACAGTCTTTGATTAAAGATTGAATTATATCTGTACCTACATATAAAAGTGAGCGATCACATTATTATGTAAGTAGGTAGACTTACATAACGAATAGACAAGTTAATTTTATTTCTAGGTAGCTGTTGTCCATAGCTTCGTCCTCGATGATGTTAGGCGCAATAAAAACAGCCCTCTCCCACGCTTTAAGACACCAATTTTCTATTAAATCGGCCCAATAGCTTAGCCACGAAAACCAGGCAGATAGACGGACAGAAAGATTTACTTTCATTGCATTCCGGTCGGTAGATTATCATAAAGGATTTGAATTTAGCTTAGTTTCGCTTTTGCAGTAGTAGATACTATGTTATCAGTGACGTTCATATTACTTAGAACAAAATGAACACTTTGTTCTAAGTAATATGAAGGTATATTCGTAACTAGCTGTCCCGCGCAACTTCGTATGCGTAATTTTTCCCCGTTTTTGAAACATTTCTCGTCGCTTCTCCGCTCCTATTAGTCGTACCGCGATGTTGTATAGCCTATAGCCTTCCTCGATAAATGGGCTATCCAACACAAAAATATTTTTTCAAATCGGACCCGTAGATCTTGAGATTAGCGCGTTTAAACAAACAAACAAACAAACTCTTCCGCTTTATAATATTAGTATAGATTTGTGGATTTTGAAACTTGCAGTAAACTAACTGACAAGCTGTCATATTCCTGTGCAGCATTCAAATTTTTAACAAAAATGATAAAATAATATTTTTCAGACAGGTAGTCGATATGGATAATTTTGAAACTATGAAATGGAATTCTACTAGTCTGCCATTCATGGCAAGCCAGTAGATTCCAATCAAAACATAAAAATAACGAACTTTAACATACAAATATAAAATGTACCTATGATTTCCAGAGGTAAAGCAAGTATTTATTTAAAAATAACGCATAAAAAAAACCGGGCAAGAGCTGCAAACTGTTGGACCATGCTCAGTGTAGGCTTCCGCAGCCTTAATAATTGCACATCAGAAGAGCGTATGTTCATGGCACTTACGCTCTTTAGTTGAGAAAAGCAGTTTTTCGGCTACAACTCAATGACGGTATATCCGATCATGTCCGAAATAATTTAGTAGTCTTTGAGTAAAATGCCTGTGACATACGGACAGAGAGACAGACAGACAGACGTACATGACGAAACTATAAGACTACTAAAAAAGAATATTTTTGAGAATCAGCACGAAAAAGATACAACATAAACACACATACACTTCCTTCTATAGATTTTCTCCGGACACCTTCAATCACCCAAACTTAGAAATAAATAAATCTAAGAAAACCTTTATTGATGACAGAATAACCTATTCACACAACTCGCGGGACTATAAATCTACCACAAGAAGAAAATATCCGTACACATGACAAATGCACCGGTTTCGTCCCTTTTTCATTTACACGATGTAGGTACACATTGAAATAGAAAACTAAATAAAGTTACTCCGATACCCCTCTGGAGTCCACGTCAGTTTTAGACAAATAAGGAAGGAAGGAACATTTTCCGTTTCGAGAGACGCGCGGAACTGGAGTAGGGAAAAAATGGATGGCGAATGTTTTCTTGGTAATGGAGTGGTTCTGTAGTTCTAGATGTTTTTCGGTCTTTTTTTTTAAATTAAATTGGGTTGCGGCATACCAATTTCAAAGCTATTAGTTTCTTCGCGGAACAATATTATTTTATGGTTACGCGATATTATTATTAGTTTATTACATTGACATAAAAATAACTTTCCGCGTAAATATGCATTATGATATTTTTAATTACAGTGATTTGTTTATAATTTGTCAATGTTTGAAATTATTTTAAATTGTTTATTTTGTGTGTATAGCACGATAATGAAAATTATTTCTTATTATTTTAACTATAAATAATATTTTTCTAGTATTATCTCACACCAGAAGCAGGAAGTTATAAACATCTTGAAAGCAGTCTTGTCTTGTCGTTTGGTTTACAACAGCAAATACTATTAGTACATCAGTACCTACCTAATGAAATTCCATTAAATTTGAAACGTTTTTAGAAATCAAAACTGAACTCTACAAACGAGACGTCACAGCCACCGAAGAGGTTTTATTATTAAGTTAGACCGGTCAAGGGGAGCGTACTCCAGACGGTTAGATATAGTGCATTGCAACCTTCCTTCACTATGTATAAGCCCGTAGTACAGCAAAACGAGCATTGTACGCTGCTCAAAGCGGAACGCCCTTTATTCGGGATAATAACGTTATGTAAGCTGAAATTTTCGTAAGAAACAGTTGCAAAAATTGCGATGCTCTTGTTAGGCAACTCTGAAATTTTACTTTTGTTTGGTAACCCTAAAATATTAATATGAATTTAGATTTTAATAATCTAGGCAAAACGAGCGTATGTAACGCTTTTGTCATTTTATTTGACCTTCAGACGACTGTCAATTGTTTGCAATTCATACAAACTTAGTTAACTATGTTGTTGCCGGTGACAGAATAAATATAAAGTCTTACTTACTACAGACCGGTATGGTTGATTGGATGGTTGATACTAGGGGTTGATTGTTGTCAAGGTTTCCTCCAAAAACCTTTAGATACCAAAGTGAAATCAGTGCCTCATATTAACTAGAAACCTAACTTGCACTTTCAAATTGCGTTTGTTGTTTGATAACAAGCTACGCGAAAGTTTGAATGTTATTGTTCGCAAAACTCTGCCTAAAACTATTTGCCTGTATTGCCCTTTTCCAAGATATTGTTATTATAGTTAAAACTCTAAGCCAATTTTGCTCAAAATCAAGTAAACAGGTACCAATAATAACATTTTCACAGGACATAAATCAAGCCCCGAAGTTATTTTCGTTGGCAAAACACGAGGCCTGTAACGCAGCAATCAACGTCACAATGGCCACCCGAAATCTGATTAATTTATCTAACGAACTCTATTATTTATCGCTAAGCATTCATTAAATTCGACACGGGTGACTGACACTGACGTCGGGTCCAGAGATTTCACTATATAGTGTGGTCAACCGGTACTATATCATAATTATCTGTGGAATGTCCGATGTTATTAATTTTGTGGACGATCGTCGTAATATTTTGGATATTGGCAGCGATATTTTAATATGTAACCAACAACAAACTGCAATGCATTGGCGTAGGGTCCTTAGAATACCATTACTTTCGGTTTCCTTTTGGATTGTAGTTACTTAGTGTTATATGTAGGTACAAAGAACCATGTCCAGCAAGATATATTTTTGTATCGGGTTACCTCAAAGAAAATGTAACCCCTCGCCTCTGCTGCAATGATTTTGTAGCTTAATAATTATGTTTGTGCAGTTGAAGGATTCCTTTTTTAAGGATCACTTCGTTGTTCATCTGCCTGTCCTTTTGTCAAGATTTATTTTCACAGTAATGCGTGGAGATATCAAGTTGTAGGAATCGAAACGAAGTCAGTCGCATAATAGTCGTACCCTCTTACACTGCGTTCTTATGTTACTTCCATTTGTTTAAAAAAAAACCCAGTTGGTTTTCATTGACTCCTCCAATATTTTGTCTCGAATTGGAGAATTCCAATTATTAATTTTTTTCATTCGGCGATTCGCCCCATTGCTTTATTTTAGTACAGACGGTAACACAACTAAGTTGTAATGTATATTATTTAAATTAAAATCAACTGTGACGCAGTATAACAACTATTATCACAAAATCAACTTACAGTAATTTAATCACATAAAAATTAATAATTAAAAGTGAAATCTGTATTTTATTAGTCATGTAATTAGTTTAATCCAGATTTAAATAAAACCAAAATAATTTGCTTTATTTTATGACTATTGTGGTAATTTTGCATGGATAGACATATTACTTACGTCGTAAAAGTGAAATAATAAAATCTTTAAAAAAAAATAGGATACCTCTCCGATATGTAAAGTGGGATGTGATTTTTTTTCTCACCTAGCCCATCGTACGGGGTATCATTAGATAGGTCTTTTAAAATCGTTTAAGGGTTGGGAGAACGATTTTTAGACATAGGGACCCGTTTGTAAAATATTAAGCCTTACATGCAACTTTTTGTTAGAGTTAAGTGCCCCCCCCCCCCTCCTGCCAGCTTAGGTTGATGTTAGGTAATTGACGGTAGTCTACACTAATTATAAAGCGGAAAGATTTGTATTTTGTATGTAACTCAAAAAGTACGGGACCGATTTTAATAATTATTTTTTTGTTGGATAGCCCATTTACCGAGGAAGGTTATTAGCTATATAACATCGCGCTACAACTAATAGGAGCGGAGCAGCGGCGAGAAATGTTGCAAAAACGGGGAAAATTTACGCATACGAAGTTGCGCGGGACAGCTAGTATTATATATAGTGAAATTAAAAGGACAACTATCACAGCTAAAAAGGCTTTATAAGTTTCCGAGTAACAGCTGATGAAAGGAGAAGTAACAAAATTTTCGTACAAATTCTATTGAAAATTATTATTTAGTAGTTATAACGTTGTAAGTATGATAAAAAAACAACAGAAAATCCACTTCTTAAGTCACACTATTCGGATGGGGGGGGGGGGGAGACTACAGAACCCTACATTGTGCATGACCCGGCACTTATGACATGCACTTGCCCGGTTTTTTTTATGGTTTCGTAGCTAAAATGGCAAAACGGAACCCTTATAGTTTCACCATGTCCATCCGTCAGCAGCTTAGCTCAGAGACTGTTAGTGCTAGAAGGCTGTCATTTTGCATGGATACACATATTACTTATGCCGACAAAGTGAAGGAATCGGACTTTAGTCAAATAGTACATACAAGAAATATTTTTTACTTTATACATTAAAACTAAAAATATTTTTTGTTAATTTATTGAAATATTTTTATTATTAAGATTGTTTTTTTTTAATCCCGTTACTATTTATCTATATAAGATTATGTTACCGACTGTACTAAAAAAATGAATTAATAAAAATTAAGCACTAGGACGAATCGCAGAATGAAAAATATAATTTTATTCGAATTCTGTGATTCGTCCCATGGACCGAAAGGGTAGAAATAGAGAATGAGTCTTCACATTTATTCGTAACTACTATTATAAGTATTTACTTATGTTTCTATATTTATTTTCGCTAATGATCTTAACAACCCCATGATCTGTAGGTACCTTTGAAAGACGTACAAATTATGGTTACAATATTTAAACAGTGGTATTATAATATTCTAACATCACGACATTTCAACAAAGAATTAAAAGATTCATTTAGAAGAACAGAATATAGACAAGTATTCCAGTTGTAACATTGTTATTTTGTTACAAAAACAAATATACTTAATTAATGGAATTACTCCATTTTGTTTTCGCTGCCGTGTATAAACAAACTTTGATTTAATTATGGTTCTATATAAGGTGTTTTGAAACAAGCGTCTTGTTTATAATCCTAAGAAATCATTACCTCTTTAATTAAAGAGCTTTAACGATTCATTTAAAAAAACAATGTTTTCTCTATTGTACCTATACCTCCCTGGCGGATTTTCTTCAGCTACCTACCGCCTGTTAGTCGGGGGAATTTAAATTTTATTTCATCCTTTTCCTATTAAAACGTTTCCAAATGTTGAAAATTTTAATAGTCTACCTATTTTCAATATTATGATCAAGCACTAAACATCAAAAAATATTCATTTTTGTATAGGAATCCCTTTTAATTTTGAACGTTATTTTAGTTTCATTATTTGTTTTAACTGCGGACATAGTAATAGGCATATCTGCTACAAATTTCAAGTATAAATACCTATTACGGTTAACGAGATACTAGGTAGTCTTAGAAATAGAGTTTCGTTGACACTTTGAGTACCTTAGGGTTAGGAACCAAATTTTTTTAAGATTTTCTCTCCCTCTTTGGAACCATATTTTAAAATATGGAAACCTTTAATATTATTATCCTGTCCTTCACCATAGACCCTGTTTCAGAGTGTCACTTAAGTTGGCATTACATTCTGTTAAGTTGTTCTTTCTTTTATGAAAATATTGTAACACACTGGTGCTTTTCCACGTTTGGGACAGTTTTGAGAGCAAAGACGTGTTTAATATTTTTGGAAAAGCCTTTGTGATAAAATATATAGGTACTTTAATAGTCCCTGTAGATACGTAGTAGTGAACAGGTTGAGACTTCAATAAGGTTAAACAATGTTACTATTGTCAATATTACTAAATCTCTAGAACAAATTTTAAAATGATAGATACCTAGCTGGAATCGTCATGGTAGCTTCGTTTTGACGAGACGCCCAACTTTACGTAGCGGTACCTTAGTAAAGAAAACAGATGTTAAAAAAACGAACGTAACTTTGCCATTGTAAAACTATGTCTCCATACATCGCATAGGCCGGAGTTAGTTTACTAACCGCAAATAAATTTGTAGTAAAAATTGGTTTATTTTTGTGATGCAACGATTAAGGCTTTTACTAGTGCTATATGGCACGAAGCACAAGTTAAGATTATTTTCTTAACATCATTTTTGTTTACTAACGTACAGTTCTATAAATTTGTCGTATACATAAAGGTCAAAACGAAGCTACGATGATAATTCCAGCTGGATATCTATCATTTGAAAATTTGTTTTAGGGATCCTGTACTAATAAAGGTGAACGTTTTTGTAAAATGTCATACTGTTCTTGCTAGAGAACATTGTTAACTCAACACACTGCCGCAGTAGGCGTAGCGTAGTCGTAGCCTCGTAGCACATGCCTCGTGTGCTACGAGGCTACGACTACAATGTTTGTGTCTTCATGTTCGTACTGCGGCCATGCGCGACGCATACCTATTGTCTGTATCCGCTCTGGTCTTTGGGATTTTTATTCCATCGGACTATGAGAGTTAGGAAATAGAGAGTGCCCTTGTATCTGCGTAGTTTAGTACAAAATATAGTTGTATACAGCAACAGCTTATCCGATTTACATCTTTTTTAATATCTTTTTTCTAAATAATTTATTACATAAGAAGTAGATTACATAAAAGTAACTTATGAAATAAGCAGTGGCGTTAATGGTGAGTCGAGTCAAGTAACAAGAATTTACTATTTGCCTGCAGTCAAGATATAGCTAATGAACCACACAAGGCTTAAACAATAGTAAATAAATCTCCTTTTGTCACCATGCCAATAATGATTAGTATGTTATTTACTTTTAGTCCAAACAAAATTTTATACCTAACAATAAACTGCTACTTGCACACATTTATGTGACTATTCAACTATCATTTGTAATTTGTACCTAAATCGTAAACACAAAAAAATATTTCACAAAGTAATAACCGAAAACATTACCACAAATGGCATACTCAGCGAGCTTCCAATTAATAAGCCAAAACGCTTATAAAGCGTAATTAAAATTCACCATAAATATTCAAAAGTGCTTAAACAAACGTCAAGATAATTTAAAACTACAGCACTCGCGACATAATCGTGTTACAACAAGTTGCGAGTTTCGCTCACCGCACAAAACACCGTAAGTCACGGGCCAACACCTGCTACAGTCAGAACCAATTACAGTAACACTGCTTCACTAACGTGTGATACATACGGATGTGATATTCGACGAGCTAGAAACTTTCGGCGGCTGGCGTTTGGTTACTTAACTGACTAGACTAAATTATAGAACTCATGTTATGCAACATAAATAGGTCATGAAATAATCTTGGCTATTAACTCAAGAACCCTATCCCTTCTTGCGTACAAGTTATTCCCACAGTGAGGGTGCTGGAGCACGCAAATGAAAAAAGAAATTGTTTTTCAAATTGAAAGTCTAAATATCAAAATGTTTTTTAAATTTAATAATAATGGGTTTTAATATCCAAAATAAAAAAAAAAACTTAATATTAATTTAAGCATGTTTGACATACTTTAATGTGATGCTCTTATAAAATAGGTAATTTTCCTTATGTCTTGACATCTTGCTTTTACTGTACTTGCATAAAAATAATATGACAAGTTGTTACTGTGTTTAAAGTACAGGAATAGGCCTTTGTAAATCTGGTAATTAGTTGAGAATCACTGCATTCGACTTTTTTGTATCCCTCTTCAAATCTGGCTCAAAAATGTTAAAAAAATGTTCCATAGAATGTTTATGGCCATTCAGTCAATTTTATCATAAATGTTTTTATTTTTTTTAACACTAACATCAAAATGCTTACAATATTTCTACAAGTACCATGGGGTACTGGGGCACCCCAAGTCGCGTAACAATGTTGCAATTGTCGCTGCTGTGGTTCTTAATCGAGAGCGGTCAACACTCAACTAAATTAAATAAACGCACAAACCAAAGGAAATTCACAAACAGAAATAATGAGAAAGCAAACCGCTCTAGGGCACCAGTTAGGGTCAACATCGTCTTTAACCAAATAAAAAAATATAATTTTTCACTCATTTTCTTTTGACATACAACACACAAAGTTTATTTTACGAAAGTATTTAAGATATACAAGTATTTCAGATAAAATCATTCGTATTTGGCCGTTTTTCTTTAAATAAACATTAATATAATAATATAATAAATAACGTTGTTCAACGTTATTTTTTAACTACTTTTAAGGTGACATTGTTCAAAAATTTAAAAATCGTGTCTCTACAGTTTTTTAGTTAAACAAATATGTAAATTAAATCGACTGGATAGCTTCATGTATAATTTAAATATTCGTGTTTGTTTTTTTTTCAACGTAATATTGAAATTATTGTGGTAGGGGTATTGCATTTATGGTCTTATTTATGTTAACACGGTTGATAATAATTTAATTAAATAAAGTCGAAGTACAAGAACTTTTACAATGTATAATATGGAAAGAAACTCCGACACCATTCTATTCTACATTTATTGGATTAGGTTATGTTTCACTTGTAAGCTATGACCACCTTAATTGTTTTGTTAAAAAAATAAACAAAGTAAATTTTAAGTTAATTATTAAAAATATGTTCATTTGTTTTTTAGTAAGCAGAACAGTAAAAATCAAAGTTTTGCTTTGCTAGTTCATAAATACATACCTACTTTGTTCTAATATCAAACCAACACGTCACCCAACAAGTGAGGTATCCTATTTGACCGTACATCGCTCATAATCTAGCGTACGTAAATCATCGCAACTTAAAACACACAAATAACAAGTTTGATACAGCCGCGCTCGCTCTAACTTAACGTTAATTTGCATACATTATCATCCCAGGTGCTTCGTCTGCTTCGTCAGCAATATCTATGTTTATTTCTTTTATTGTAGTACAGCTAGTAAATTATTTTATTTTTTGATTATTGGATTGATATTTTAAGCAAGTAAGTAAATTAAAAACCATTTATTTGAAGTGCGATAATGACTCGCAGACTCACAAAATAACACTTTCCAGGCGTACAGTCGGCCAAAAAAGTGGTTTACTAGTTTTGATAAAGCCTTCTGAGAAGTTAAGGTTGAAATTAGTAACTGTTACAATAATATTGCAAGAGAAAGTTAACCGTGTTTTTATGATGTGCAAATGAATTTCACCGGTAAGGTGATAGAGCATATTTTAGGTCAAATATACCTAGTTCAATAGAGCATAATATCTCTTATCAATAACACCACAAAAAATATATCTTTTTATATATAAAATATATATATATATAAATAAAGGCTTGAAACTTGAACAGGGGTTCTTTTTATAACGTAGGAGCACTAAGAAGGATTTTTGAAGCTCTCAGCCCCTAAGGGGGTAAAATGGGGGTGCAAAGTAAGTATAAAATTTTGCCGTTAAAGTATTTTGGTAACAATCTGGCATAAGCTAGTTTTATTTATAAACAAAAGTACATATTAGCTTTGTCAGAGGACTAAATTAGAAAGTAGAGACTTTCTAATTTAGAAGAAGATACATTATAAAAATAGATTTTTTTTATTTTCACCAAATATTAACTTACGTCGGATGTAATAAATGTCCAAGCTAACCTCATTACATTAGTAGTCTTCCCAAAAATCGATGACGAAACCTTTTTTCATAAACAATTCCATTAGAAGGGTACGAATATTTGAAATCAAACAATTATTTTACGTAAATTGCATTCCCTTTGCGCTAACAATTCTAAATTAAAGCCAAAGATACACTGGCGGGGATATAAGACGAAGCTGGGGTGGAGGGCGCAATTTTCGCGAATCTCCAGATCAATTAATTAGGACACCCTCCAAATTGAACTGGCCATTTTTAAATTAAGAATGCGAATTGTCTGGCTTCTTGTTATTGAATGCAATGAGTTAAATGTGTAAATAAAGAAGAATTTCAGCATACAAAAACGGTATAAAATTCTTGTACACTTTTAGGGATGTCTACTACCTTTAACGTATTAGAGGTCAGGTGGGCCCACTTGATCACTGCCTGCAATATATCACCTACTCTGCAATGTTCTCGGCTACTGAAGACTTGTATTTAACACTTAGGGATTTTAAAAATACTTGTTTTTATCGTAAAAATGTAATCGTAAAAAACTGAATATTTTATAAAAATGAGTACGTTAATAGTAAATTATCTACAGGATCAAGTCTAGTTGGAATTTCAAACCGCAGTGGGCTTAGATATTTCGGTCTGTAAATTTGATATGTATCTATTAATCTAGTAATAATATAACTATATAGCATAGCACTGCTTTCGTTGGATAACAAAAATATTACAAAGATTCGGGATTAAATGATCGAATAGATAGATGGAAAAGGAAACATTATTATTTACCTACCTGATTTTTAATAAATTATTTGTTTTTGGCGGCGGCTTGGTTCCCCTGTGGTTGATTTATAAAAGTTTATATTCACCAAATACACTGGCTCGTTCAATAAAATTATTTCTGTTAAGAAAAAATTGTTGATTTTAATAGAGTTACCCATGAGTTTCTTGGCAGCTTTTTTTCATGAGCTATATATAACTTGGAACTGCCGCCTAACTTCATTTTGTTTTTTGTTAAACATACCCTAATTCATTACCCTAATTCTTTTAATATGTAATAATTGGACGTATTCAAACAATCATCAATTTTGTTTTACGAAATAAAGATATTTGTGTTTGCGTGAAAATAATTAAGTTAATTTGTGTACGTTCCAAAAGCTCTGGAAAATTCTGCACGGATCAAACTCAAATTTTAACCCGTTTTAAAACATTGATTTTTATTGTATTTATTAACCTAAATTTATGTAAATCAATCTTTAAAATGAGTTATATAGTGTGTAAAAAATTGAGTTTAACCGGTGCAGAACTTTTCAAAGCTTATGAAATGTACACAAATCAACTAAATTTTTTTATTTACAAATAATATATTTACTACATCGCAATTAAATTATAAGCAGAATAACAATATTAATAAACGAGTAGGTACATATACCACCAGGATATTCTGTCCACTTTACCGGCAAAAGATTGCACAAAGCTCCCCGTAACTGGGTTTATTGTTTCTTGCTATTGTCGGGCAACAATATAGTGCTGCGTCGGATTATCTTCCGACACGTGTAGGATGTGTAACTTGTACTCAAATATGTTATGTTCTCATCTGTAAATACCATTGTGTGGAATATGTGACACTAAGGTCGAATTGTTGAGCTTCTAAGACTTAGTTAGATCTCACTATAAGTTTTAGCGTAAACTACAGCAATTTCAAACTACCATTGATAGTGTTTTGCCTAAATAGTAGTAATGACTACCTACTTCCATCAAAATATAATTTCCCTTGAAAAGCTTACTTGTCTTATAATATAAATTAGGTTTTTTTTTTAATAAAGGTGTAAAATATTTCAATTAATTTGACTCATTCATGTCGCTCGAAGTATAACTCATTGCCAGTGACTAGGCTTTGAACAGTTCTAAATACCACTTGCTACTGAGTAACGTTAAACAACGTATAACAAAAAGCTGTTATCAAGTCGTTATATAACTGCGATACTGAACACCTACTGAGTACAAACATGTACCTAATTTTATCTAAATCTAAGCACCCCACAGTTTACTTATCATTTACTTATTTATCAATTAAAAATAAATGCAATATTACTACTTACGCGTTGTATCTTTCAAAGCATACTGTCTACACCCTTATCGGCAGCTGCCGTTTTAGTTTATAGAATAGTAGAATAAGTGTAGATATTCATGTTTAGGTTACGATGGGGCTGACTATACATATATGTTGCCTTCAAATAAATAAAGACGCGTTGTCACACAGTCGGTGTGACCCGGTCGAAACGTTAAGCTTAAGGCAAATACTTTACCTAGTTTAAACGCGTTTATTCCCTTGTCAAATTGACACGCTCACTCATGCGATAACTACATTTTCCACTGCTATATGCAGGGGTTAACAGGATTCCTAGTAATGTGGGACACAATCCCACATGATTTTTTAAAAATAACTAGCAATGTGGGATTTTGGTCCCACATTACTAGCAATCCTGTTAACCCTTCCAACCTGTTAACCTCAACCTCAATGTCTTGTGTTAAAAGGGGGTTCACGTCGGTAGTATATTGGGTAGGATTTGAACCCGCGACCTCGCGATTGCGAGACCGATGCCTTAGCCATCAGGCTTTGCTACTTATCTTTAAAAAAATGCAAGCGGGTCTATTATGGGAGATACAATATTTATGTTATAGTACGTTGTATAGCTACACTTTCATTTTAAATTCTAGAATCTTGGGAGACAAACAAATTATGAAAATGCACATTATTAAGCATATGCTATGTGTTCAGTAATGTGTTTGTGTTCATCCGCCATCCGTCTTAGACCGTGTCAGCTGCATAAACGTGTTTGTTTAGTTAAATGAAAAATCAACATTTTATATTTTATACATACAATATTCTGCGAAGGTATTTTGCACAAAAGAGATTTTGAAATAAAACTCCTATCATAGATTTATAAAGATTTTTAAAAAGTTTCTCTACGTGAATAAGGTTTTAATCTTGTTTTTCAATTTATTTTGCTGAGATTTGGATATTTATCATCCAAATCTCAGCAAAATTTTAAATTAAGTATTAAGACAATGATTTTGACCTTTTGAGATAAATAAATTAAATAGTATAGTGTATAGTAGACTAGAAGCTGTCTGAGAGAAATAAAAAACTAAAGGTTTGTGGCACAATGTATTTTTTTCTAATATTTTTGTTGAAGAATTTGCAAAATGTAAAGATAAAGACAAACAGTTGTGTCATGATGCAGATATAAATCTGGTATTTTCTTGTTTTAAAATAATTATAATTCAGATTTTTTAATTCGATGATGCACAGCAGACAAATTATCTTGATCAAAAATGACACTGCTACATAAAAATAGTCTATAAAATGACTCATTCCGCAACTTCGTATGCGTCAATTTTACCCGTTTTTGCAACATTTTTCGTTGCTGCTCCGTTCCTATTGCTCGTAGCATAATGTTATATAGCCTATAGCCTTTCTCGATAAATAAGCAACCCAACAGAAAAATAATTTATCAATTCGGACCCGTAGTTCTTGAGATTACCGCGTTCAAACAAACAAACTAACTCTTTAGCTTTATAATATTTGTATAGATTTATTAGGTAGGTGGATAAAACTTTATATGATGAGCACGATGATTCTGTGTCTGGGTGTTATTTATCTATGATATGTATGTATTTAGAAATATATAACTATGTTTATCAGTTGTCTGGTTGCCATAGTACAAGCTCTGCTTAGGGATCAGATAGCGTTGTGTGAGTTGTTCCAAGATATTATTATTATTATTATAAAACCCACAAATTGTTGATACAAAGTACTTACAATATTCAAACCACAGAAAAATGTAATTAACTTACATCTCAACTGTTATATGCGTGAAGCTCCACTTAACGTGCAAACCTTAGTCTTGGAAGCACTTGGCCCATGTTTCTACCTCATTCTAAGTTATAATTTGTTGCGAAACGCAATTATAACAGGGCGCTCGACGGCTAATAGTCGACCGGAATTTTGCGACGCGAGCCTTAAATGTTCAGCTTTAAATAAAATATGGGATATTTAGTGCTACATTTTGGCTTAGTCAAAAATCATGAATTAAAAAATCATAGATAAATTTTACGATGCTATATAAAAAAATAATGAATCAGTGAAATCTCTACTTACATTTTTAAAATAAAAAGTTAAAGAAATATGATATAAGATATTTATATAATCGTAGTAAATATAAATGAGAAAACGGATTTAATATTACCTACACATTCTCACAATACTTACCTTATTTTTTACGACTGCCACAATAGCCACATTTCAACAAGATATTTAGTATTTTCATTACTAAGAAAGTAAGCGTGTAGCAATAATTTCTCTCATACGAACACAAGCCAAGATGCGAATACAAATTTACCGTTCAACCGACCTGAAGTCTTAAGAGAGGTCTTAAACAACTTAAAAATATCTATTTCCGAGAAAGCCACAGCCATAAAGACAAACGGAGCAAAGACGGACATAAATTTGATTAAATCACTTCACACACCATTTGCAAAAACCTTTCTTTGTTTGGTTGTGCAAGGTAAAAACGACCTTATGGTTGAATAAATATAATGCCTATCGGGTTATTTTCGTTTGAAATGTGTTAACGAGAATCTAGTTAGGTTTTGTATGTGGCTCATGGCAAAGTTAATAGTAAACAATTAATCAGCTATGATGGGGGTGTGATTATACGGACGTTGCAATGTAATAAGATTCGTTTACAGAAACAAAAAGTAAGTAATTATAATCAATGTAGTTCTATGATGTCTGGTATGAAAGCCTGCATTATAAATGAAATAATTCATAATGGACGTTGTCTTATTTTAAAAACAGTTGTTGGTGGCGAACAGACCGACGCACAAAGCCGTGAATGTATGGGTTACATCATTAATAAGATAATTCGATTTTTATGTGTAAATGCTTTATATAATAAATATCAGTCTTTATATAATTACATAATAACAATAAAAAAATCTTATTCTATTTGAACTAAATATTGACTAATAATTTGTGTGTAAAAACTTTTTTGTGCTTATTATTCGATCTCATGGCAAAAAAGTACATCGTTACTAGGAAATAGGATAACAGTGCATCGTTGTTAGGAAATCGTAGTTTGTGTGAATGTCATTTCCTCAAATTTCTGTTATCTATATGATACGTATAAAGATATCAGAATTTTCCAATGCGTCCTTAGAGGACTGACCAATAGGCAAAGGAAAGCATTTGCTGTACTAGTGTCAACTAAAACAACCAAATGAGTCATCGTTGGGTTATTTAGCACTTCAATAAATCTATCTCTTTCAGTTTGCCACCTTCAGCAATGTTGAACACTCTTTATATTACAACTTTGTTAGGTTTGTTGCTGTTCCCATCGGTTTTTGATGATGTTTGACCTTGGTTTCATACAATATAATTAAGAACTATGCAATATAAGTTTCAATCCTTTGAAATTACTGTGCAAAATTTTCAACTCTTTAAGTCCGATAAATATATGAAACTAGAGTAAAATTGTAGCTAGATAGTAAAATTCAAAATTCTTTATTTAGTTTCAATGCAAACAACACCTGTGATACGTCATGATTCTACATGTTCATGTAATGTCAAGTTCGCAAAAAATAGGTAAAGCTTGTACAAAAAACAAGGCAGTACAAACTTGTGGTCACTCTTTGAAATCGTGATTAGTGACTGCTAACACTATATATTTGGTCGACCCTTTTGATGAATATTCAATTATTTGATATACATTTTTTAACTTCTCATCACAGTATTAACTTTAACAATTTACGAGATGTATAAAATTCTATTTTTCACCCAAATAGTCTACATTTTTATCTCTAAGCATTCAGAAAACAGTCAAAGAACAAACAATATCGCGATCATAATGCTTAAATTTTATTTTTATATCCAAGTCGCTCTCAACAGCTGCTCTCGGAATAAAGACGTTTGCCGTTAAACCAATGTATTATGCTCCAAATATACGAAGACCGTTGAGAAGAAACCCTGGCTTTTAAAGGTACCCTTCAGTTGAGCGAGATATCCGATAGAGAATGAGTAGTTAGAAAAAGACCGAATGACAAACGTTCTTCATAAGGTTGCTTAATACATTGTATGCGTTTAATGTACCGTGACATTGTTGTTCTTCTACCTACACTGCCTTGCTGGGTCCCTAATTAAAATAAGGGACTGTTTGCTATGAAAGGGTAACAGACCTTCTATTTATTAAATTGGTTTAAGCATTGGTTTTGTAGCTATTATTTGTGGATGAGAATTCGACTTACACAATGAACAAATATATTCACTTCAAACATTATAATTTCGGTTATTAACTGAAAATTGGTGTTTTGACTTGCTAAATAGGTAATAAAAATAGCCAATTTTTAGCTTTAAAGGTAAGGTTTAAAAATATAGTACATAGGGCATGCTTATGTATCTTCTAAAGTTATGCTCAATTTCACTTCGAACCACATAACGCTGGCGTGTTATCGACGTCACCACCTGTCATTTTCGCGGCAACCGCAAGCAAGCCTTCGTCAACCACAAGCTCACGGTCAACCACAAACTGTTTTATCCCCTAATTTGTTTGTAATGATGTTTCTATACCACAACCATATTGGATATAACATGGAAATTTAAGTCAGTATACAACACAATCGTTGAATCATTGCATGTGTAGATTTTCTTAGATTTTTATACGTGCTTCTACAGTTTCAACAGAATGCTATTTCTTAATATTTAGTTTTCCCCTATATTTTACAAAAAGTTAAGTTAGGAGATCTAATATATCTAAGCAGAGAGTATAACAATAGCATGTGCCTGCGTCCCATGTGAAATGGCACAGAAATAATTCAGGTAGACAAAACCAAATCTATTTGCAATCATATTCATGATGCTGTTAGAGCTGGCCCGAACCCCACGAACTAGGAATGCACACCTTTTGCAAATTGTGGTGTAGAAGCTGTCAAGTGGGCAAACCCAACAGCCCTTTGAATTCATTATTATATGTAAAAAGATGTACAATAGGCTCTGAACTGTGTGATTTTAACATGAGTTAAACATCGTGGAAACCTGCGAGCTAGCATTTTCACTCTCACTGATAAGGCCCTGCGTTCCATTTCTATGTCCTCATCGTCTTTGAGCCCGGAAGTCAGAATATGACTCAAGTACTTAATAGAGTATAACTCTGCATATAGAATAATGGATGGTAGTGTAAGTCTTTATTTTCATTTACGATAGGAAAGCCACTCAATAGCTAACAAAGACATTATTAAAATACTTCTTCGGACCTGTCGCTTGTGACCTATCTGTATCATAGACATACGTTATGGCGTCATATTTTGCATGCGTCATTGAACGTTCAAGTTTTAAGAGAAGAGCGGAAGTAAATATAATTGACCGTGTGACACCGGCTTAAGAATAGAACCACACCTTCTCTTCCTGTGGTTGTCGTCAAGGCGACTAAGGGATGTCACACTGGAGGACGGGCAGCAGCGTCCTCTGCGTACTTTAAAGCCTAACTGCGATCGCCAACCCGCTCGCTAAGGGTGGCAATTATGGCAATTACCCCCAGGATCTACAATAAGTAGATTCTACTGGGGAGACCCGTGCCCAGCAGTGAGACATCACATGGGTACGATATGAGACATGTACAACGTAAATATTAAATTTAAAATATTTATATTCCTTCCCCAACCAAGTAAATATGTAGATATCTACGTGTTTTTAAACTATGTGAACTATTTTTGCTTAATCGATTAAACAAGCTTTTTTGAACCGCTGCAGCGGTTCACGTTCACGTTCACGTTACACGGTCCGGCCGACCAACCGATTAAGCCAGCGCGCTGGCTTAATCGGTTGGTCGGCCGGACCGTGTTAAGTAGGTGTATCTGGGTCCTTATTCCCTATCTTTTTTTCGTTTTCACGGTAAGTCCGCGCGTCTAACTGTCAAAATCCTGTCATAATGTTATATAATTAATCGCACCACGCATGCGCCAATTCGCACGGGCTTGCAGCGAAAACGAAAAAAAAACATAGTGGTTAAAGACCCTGTATAAGAGTTACAGTGCCAAACATGCCTGACTGATAAGATTTATTATTATACATATCAACAATATTCATATCTAGTTTATTTAATCGAATCGAAATTAACGCAAAGCAACAGTTAAGCATTAGTTAATTTTCATCCTCTAACAAATTACTGATTGCAAGCTTTGGTAACTATCTGATGCAACTACCGACTTCCGAACTCGAAACTCGCTGGAACTCCTAAACCAGGCCACACACCGTATCTACAGGACACGTTCTGATGCGATACATCAGCGTACTATTGGCACGGTCGCACCCCCCTTGCCCTTCTCAAACCCACGTAGCACCCCTCCCTCCCCATTTGCATGTAAATTGAATAACGACGACGTAGCACAGCTTTGGTCGAGAAACGAACATTTCGCAGTTTGTCCTTTCAAGATGTCAGTTATAACATTTTTGGATAAAAATGTTGGTCAGAGATGAAGTAGTCGGAATTAGATTAACATTGAAAGTTCTATACATGTCAATGATTATTTCAAAGAAAGTTGAACTGACTTAAGCTACAATATGCTGCTACGATATCGTAGCAGCATATCGTAGCTAAAGTCAGTTTATAAAACCGTAGAGAAAAAGTCTATGGCAAAAGTATCTTGTAGCGCAATAATTATCATTATGTTTTTTTAAATTTTATCTGTTTTCATTTAAAACCAAAGTATTGTGTCAGATAAAAAACCGTACAAAATAATACTTATATCAACATTAAGTACCTAAATGTGAAAGTGTACTATAATAGTCCTGTTATAAGTTGAAGCTTCGCTCCATACAGCAGCTTGGTGTGTTAAGAGCATTACAGCTCTCCAAATACCTAATAGTTCTAGGGGCTTATATCGTTACCGGTTGCCGTGTTGCTTTGAAGTATTACTTTGTAAGTGTTTTAATATACTTATGAACACAGAACATAATAATTTTCCTTATGAAGTATATATAGGCATTTGGTAAATTGGTAGATACTTTGTTTTTTATTACTACACAATTTTCCAGGCATATTTAAGTCATGAAATAAGAAAGAAGATGAAGTGTACACTATTGAAAACCTATCTACTTGAAGTCAAAATAGATAGGTTCTAGACCTTGGCTTACTTTGGGGGTCCACCTATCTCTACTACGTTTTGACATGCGTCGGACCAGACGTAAATATATTATGTGTCAATGTCAATTATTCTGATAATAATAGGTATTTTCAATTTCATCTGCCTATGCATGTAAACTCTCTCTTTTTAAAAAAAATTAAAAACAAAGAAGTTGATAAACATATCACACAAACCATCGTAGGTTTTTAACCGCCTTCAAAAAGATGATTCTCTGTTTGACCAGTATGTATCTATGTTCATTATTTTCTCGAAAAGTAGTAATTTAATTTAGATTGGGTTTTAGCTTTTATTCGATTGCATATATTTTTTAAAGGTTTTAGTGTATAAAACGTTTCCCTAGCTTATAAAACACCATAGATATAGACTAAAACAAACAAGTGAGTCAGCGAAACTTGCAGTGATATTTTTTCCTTGAAGGCCTTTCATTTCTCAAAGTTATTTGGTACTACCAAATATACAGGTTGTTAGGGTACAAAGTATAAAAATGCAAGTAGGTATACAAAAATAGATTGGCGAGTTGTTTACCTACTAGATACTAGAGGCCTTAAATAGGTATTTATCTTATAATCGAATCGGGACGGACGGCTAGTGTAAATCTATACTAACATTATAAAGCTGAAGAGTTTGTTTGTCTCAATCTCAGGAACTACTGATCCGAATTGAAAAATTATTTCACTGTTGGATAGCCCATTTATCGAGGAAGGCTATAACATCACGCTGCAACTAATAAGAGCGGAGCAGCAATGAGAAATGTTGCAAAAACGGGAAAAATTTAACGAAGTTGCGCGGGACAGCTAGTTAAAGATATAAGCTTCCATATTTTAAACATACACCGGGCGCTTTAATGCCATATTACTGTGTTAATTATACTAGGCATATGAAAGGATAGCAAGACACTAGCTATAGCTAGTGTTTAGACAGGCGCTAAACATCCACACTATACCGTATACATATAATTTCAGTAAAATGTTTTATCTACAATATTTAATGTACTTTCCCGCCTTGTGGCATTTTTTGAGACATTCTGTATAAAAAAAAATACTACTGTAGTATTAAATAGTTTTAGTTTCTTTAAATACGTTTCATTTAAAGTATTTGCAACCATCTTAATGTACGTAGTACTCAACAGAAAGTGGAGCCGTAGCGAGTGTAAATCTCATCCTTTAATTTAATGAGTTCTTAAGGCTCTAAAATACAGGCTCAGTGGAAAACAAAAGGGTGTTGAACGTCGCACCCCTGTCTTCATTAGAGAATCTTTCTTACAAACGATAATGCCATGGTTAGCTTTTCTAAAGCACACGTATGTTACGAATTTTCTGTGATTTTGCTCAACAAAGGTTTGAAAAGTATCGTAATATACCTTTTGTGTAGCTATAAGTAAGTGTTACAATTTACTTAGGTTTGTTAAAATATTTAAATACCTACTAGATTTGTACTCTAAGCTCAAACTATCTCCATACCAAACATTTAAATCGAAACAGAAACAGACAGACAAACAGACAGACAAACAGACTGACAAACAGACTGACAAACAGACAGACAAACAGACAGAGTTACTTTCGAATTAATTTATAATATTAGTAAGGATTTCACAATTACTTGCTGACTTCGATTGTATGTAGGTATTTATAATAATGTACTGTAATTACACTTGACACAAAATCTGAACTTCACTCTCATTTTGGCAACTTTAATTTAAAATTAATTTCTGAATCCAACATTAATTTTAATGTTGGATTCAGAATATATTTTAAAATGCAAGTATTACACATTTTTATTAAAAATAAATTCTACAAATATAATACTTAAAAGTTTTCCAACAAATATATTTTGACAGTGTGACCCTTTTAGTCCATATAAAATTCCTAGCACAATAGTCTCACGTAGAAATTGCCGTTTAATGCCGGATCAGTGCGGGCTTTTAGGTGCATCTATCTAAACCTCGCCTGATTTATTCGTGTCGTATGCACTCGAAACAGAAATGTTAGACCAAGTCTGATTCTAAGACGAAGCTAACTTAGATGCTGTAATTTATTTTCTTGTTTGTAAAATAACAGTCTTTACCTATGTGACATAGGTGATTGACACTAGTCTGATTATTTTTGGTAAGTTGAAAAATCTTTCTGCGAATATAAAATAATGATGTGGCAAAATGTGTGATGCAAATTTAAAAAACATATTTTTTTACTTGCAGTAAATAAAGCATTTAAGCTCAAATGAATGTAATATGCTATGGATGATTTAGTCTATGTTTTTACTCGACTGCAGAGGAGGAGGACATATTGTAGTACTATTATATCAATGTAAACGTCTGTATTACGATCGATAATGGAATTTTAATAATAGACTGACAGTAAATGTATTAATAATTACTTCTCGAAGCATTTTCTCGTCAATTACACCAAAACCCTTTTTAAGAACCCCGTATATTTCCTTTATAACAATCAACGTAATGAAACATAAAAACGGTCTTTGTTATTGAAATGAATTACGTTATAAAAGTCATGAATGCTCTATCTTTTAAGGGCTAGGCAGAATTTTAACCTGCTATTGTAAATGAGATTATACTTAATGGATATTTTATAACTGTATAAATAGGTACATTCCGTTGAGACATTCGACTGTTGAGTTTTTTAAGATGTTTGAAACAGTAGAAATACATAGTAATATTATATTAATCTAGCTTCAGCTTGCCTAGCTGCTTCCCTAAGAATCTACCTATATCTTTCCTAAATTAACCTATTTTTTAAGAAAAATGTTTTGATTATAAAAATACGCAACAGGTAGATACCGTAGATACAGAGAAACAGCATAAATACGTAATTTTTTAAGGTAAAAACTTCTTCAGGAGCGTTGTTCTTTTTTTTGGTTTAGGTAAAAAATGTTAAACTCACGCCAGGACCACGTGACCCTGATCGAAAATTCGCAAGACAGAGGGAGAGCAATGAAAAACTGCTACAATATCATTAGAATACGAAGGTAAATTTCGCCATCATCTAAAATGTTATTATAAGCTCAGTTGGGAAATCGGGCGGTCCAGAAACCAGAAGACCCCAGTGTGAGTCGGAGTAACAATTATTTTTTTCCCTTTTTTATTTTAATTTTTGATTTTGATTTTTTGATTTGTGATCTATTATTTTATATTTTTATTATTATGACAGTAAGATCGAAAAATATTATTCAAATTTCATCAGTAGGTACTTATGTATTTTTTTCTTAGAGATAAACTTTTTAATTGTCTTGTCGTTGTCATTGTCATTTTTTTTAATTGTCATGTTTGTGTAGATAGCGCAATAGATGAATAATGTATTTAACCACGCTAATCATAGGACTTTTATTCTGATAAAAAAAAACCTCAAATA
The DNA here is from genome assembly GCA_945859575.2 of Herminia tarsipennalis. NCBI lineage: Eukaryota > Metazoa > Arthropoda > Insecta > Lepidoptera > Erebidae > Herminia > Herminia tarsipennalis. The sequence continues at coordinate 19,656,614 of OX243834.2, read as the reverse complement.
AATACCCTAACTATTCCAAACGTTCAAGTTTTCACTTTTGCCGGCACTCCCGGAGTGCAACCAGTTTTTTTGTGGTATTCTTTACTCTCAGATAAATAATACTTTTAAAAATACTTTTTTACTTACCCTGTGGTAAGTAAAAAAGTATTTTTTTTTTTTACCTTTAAGAGAGAAATTACACCTTTGGGAAATCGGGGCGAGTTGCTAGTTATGAATAATATTATACATTAATGACGTGATAGCGTCTTATAAACCAATGACCGGTTGCATTTACGAAAAAGTGTGACGTCGCCAGTTCCATGCCGGTGATGTCAAAAATGTGACGTCACCGCTCACGTTCCGCCAGCTGATAGGCTATAGTATTGTGGCCATCGGGCACCCGGGTCCACTATAGCTGTCACAGGCATGTTTGTTTATTACAATGTCATCAATTATTTTGAGTATTGCAGCGACATGCGATGCAAATAGAAATTAAAAAAAAAGTGTCAAAGGCATGGTTGTTTATTCAATGTCATCAATCTTTTCTTATGACATTATCACGTAAAATTATCGTCCGTTAACCGACTTAACAGACAACCATTTTTTTAACTACAACAAACTCAAAGCATTCACATACAACACCCTGATGATAATCGTTGACAAGCGACGATATAATGCAAAAATATACAACACAAATTAATCCCATTACTGCTAACGAACAATAGATAAAAACGCAGGTTAGGTTGATTCATCACCACATACGACACTTCAATAAAATTAACTATGATGAATGGCGTTGTCTACGCCATCATCAATCATGGAAGTTAATGACGTTTGTTTTTTTATAATTAACGGTATGACAGAGCCAGGTAGCCACTATGATCACAACTATTTTCTACAACTTGCGATTGAGCAACTATTGGTTAGTTGGTCTATTAGTTAGTGACCCTGACTGCTAAGCTAGAGGTCGTGGGTTCTGGACGGATCGCGACATCGGATCACAACATTCTAGATTTTTGATTCGTTGATAGCAATCCAGATTGAAAATCTAATGTGAAATAATGTCAGTTTACGTTTAAGCCATCATACCAAATTGAAATTCCCAAAGCAGAGAATACGTTTTTATCTGATGGTTGCGAACTTTGGACTGACATGATTTGGGTTGGCTTATATTAGTGCTTAAAGTCAATAAAAAAAAAACAAGAAAAAAAAATACCTTTAAAGCGATACCCCACACGGTGATGTAGATTAAACAAAAATGACATCACCACTTTACACTATAGGTAGGTGATGTAAAAAAAAAAATTCATTGCTGACCAACGAATTTTCGAACAGGGTCACTTGATCCTGACGTGAGTTTAACATTTTTAACCCATACCAAAAAAGCGAACAACTCGTTTTCACTTCAAAATACTATGTAAAAATCGTCGTAACGATCCCACATTATTTCACATCGTTACCTTTAAATGTCTCAAGCTAAACGTCTGTCACTAATGGCATTGTTATTATGATAAGCCCCACGTTTTTAATCATCTTGGTTGACACCCAAGTAATTTAGATACCCATTCATCGACTACAACTAGGCGTGGTGGCGACACATCAGTTTTATTATTCTTTGATGATTTAAGCTAAAACCAAATGGAAATAAATGGCTTGTACGCCTATTGCTGGAAGTTACGAGTAGGTGGCCCATCTATTGAGCGGCGAGTCACCACCTACCTAGTTTCAAAACAAATTTTGTGTTAGACGGAGAAACATTTTAGTCAAAACTTATCCAATAACTAGTAAAACAGTTGAATCCGTTCGTATGGACTAACTTAGGAACACCACATTTTGAGATAGTATCTTGCCTACCATTTAAAATTAGGGTTTTAAAATAGAAACGTAAAAAACCGGGCAAGAGCATGTCGGACCATGCTCAGTGTAGGGTTCCGCAGCCTTGAATAATTGCATCAGCAGAAGAGCTTATTTTTTAAGGTACTTACGCAAAAAATTAAATACGAAAATATATAATTAAGTAAATACTTCAAACTAAAATTAAAAACCTTTGTGTATTTATTTCATATTTTATGGTCACATGATCCAAAAGTTGCATAATTGTGGGGGACACAATTATGCAACTTTTGGAGCGATTATTTCCAAAAATATTCACTTAATGAAAAACCTGTCAAATGCTGTGCCGAACGTTGATATTTGCTGAAAAAATATTTTTGGCTTCTGTTACATGTATGGAGTGCCTCCGCAAAATATATTTATTTTTGTTATTTAGCTATCTAACTAAGTAGCGGCTATTACAAGACACCTTTTTATCAAATTTAATTAATTTTATTGAATAGTCTTCGAGTAAAATACATGACGAAACTTTATGGGTTCCATTTTGCCATTTTCGCTACAGAACCCTAAAAATGCTTTGCGTATAAGCTCGGATACATTTTTACGTTTAAGGTGAGATGTAGGAATTATTCATTATATCAATTGGGTATAAAAAAAGCAGCTATTCTAGATTATCATTTGTGTTACTAGCTCCTTTAAGGTAAAGATCCCTTTAAAGTGAGTACTACGTGCCAAGTAGCACAAGTAAAAATCATTTGTAGTTGGTAAACCGCGGTCTATGTTGATGTATGTATACAATAGTTTTCCAACGGCAAATTTAAGTTTAACATCTGTTTTCTTCACTACCGTACCATTGTATAAATTTGTGGTATACATAAAGTTGTGTGTCTCGTCAAAACCAAGCTTACAATGCCAGCTTAATATTAATCATTTTAAAATATGTTCTAGGGTTATTTGTATTATATTGTAAAATATGTTGCCCCGTACTCGTTTTACAAAGATCTCTTACTTCTGCAACTGTAATGTTAATAAATAGTGTTTAAGCGCCAAATTATGATAACAAAATTAAAAAAAAAAAACAACCATTTTTTAAGCCTGTTTTAAAAAAAAACAAATGTACTACATTTCTTCTGGATTCTACGTTCACTTGAACGTTCCACAAAAAAAATACAAAAGCTATGTACCTATATTTACTGTGTCCAATATTCTCTATGTCAAGAGCAGAGGTTTTGAATGTACGCCCACCAATATGTCAGAATTCATTTCTCCAACTCGCAAAAGATAAAATGTCTTTAATAATATATAGAGCACAGACGACGCAAATTTTCAAACATACTAAAAAGAAGAAGTATAAATAACGGATAAAAAATAGAGTGAAAGAATTAAAAAATAAGATATTATATCTGTACTGTCGCTTAATCAAAATGGAAGCGTAATACGAGGAATATAGTAAAGTTTTATTTCATTTTCCCTTTGATAGTGTACTTATTTGTACAGAATGTCCAGTCGGTGCATTTAAACAAACGCTTTTTGCTCGTCGCCGCCTGTATTAGCAAAGTCTTAGATATAAAAGTCACCTGTTTATATCTAAGACTGTATTATTAAAATCTAATAATAGTGGTTTTGAAATGGTGAACCAGCAGAATGAGCTTCACATTATTATTACAAATACGAAAAAAGTTAAGGTAAATTGAAATAAAAATCAATGAATTTTGGAAATTTTGGTCGAAATGATTCCTATGTTCTGTGTGTCTATGTTCAGTTACAAATAATATGTCAGTGTTTATTTAGTTACCTGTGCACATCTTGTAAACTTTAGAAAGATACGTAATACCTATAATTTATTAAAAAAAAATATAACTGTCCGACCAAGCATTACATATTTTTGTCAAAACATGACCATAGCCTTTATATCTTAATCATGTTATTTGGAGTTCTGCCAAAGCAAAGAGCATAGCAAACATCTTATATTTATGATGATATACAATGTAAAAAATCTTTTACTTGATAGAAACCTGTTCTGAAATTTTATTGCTATATAGCTTTGTAATAAATACATATACCATAATGTTGACTACAATGTAACAACAGAAGAAATTTAAGAGACTGCAATGTAATACAAGCTCGTTGCTCTTGATTGTACTTATTTTAAGAAAATCTGTACCTCTTAAATAAACATGCGACAATCAAATACGCGCCGTCGGTCGGTCCTACTTCCTTTGCAACTGCTAATTATGCAATGCATTCGCCCGATGATTTCCCATAGGAATGGTGTCCTGCACTGTTTTAATCATATACTCGGAATGGGAAGAGATTGCATCTGAACAAATAACCAGAGTGTTCCGGTTGAAACCGGTTTGAACCGGATCGCTGTGTAATTTACTGTTACGTTTGTTGTTCGCTGTTTGAACTCCCCCTACTCCCCTCCCTGTTCCATCCCTGCCAGTTTGTTTTTCGGTATGTATTTAAAGTTGATTCCGCGGACTTCATTTTAGTTTGCCGTCGTTGTTTGTGCGATGTACTGGTTCGATCCAGTTTGATGGCGTCTTTGTTGAATGTTTTGTTTTCGGGCTTACCTGGTTTAAATTGGGAGGAAATTTGAATATACTTGGGGTGGTTTCATTTAACATATTTTACAACTTATTTGTATTTAGACTTATATAAGTAGATACAAAACTAACTGCTAACTGTAACTGCGTCAGAGGTGGAATTTAAAATATTGAGTTTGAAATAGCCCTAAGTCGGTTTTCAGGACTCAAAATATCTTCTTACCCAATGTCATCTAAATCAGTTCAGAGGTTCAAGCATACGTAACGGACAGACACACAGTTATTTTCACATATATGATATTATTTTGGGTACTTAAATTATTAGACTATGTTCCAAGGGCAAACTGTCTTACAGAGAACGTAATATATCCACGAGTATAAACATAGAATTATGCTAAAATATTTATCAAAGTTTTACGACACAGGTGGTTGCTAAGATCGAATCAATATATCCTTGATGTTTTTTACTAGATATGCTTCCATAACTTCTGAAGAAGTTATAATAGAAAAAAATGATCATAGATTCGAACAATTGAATTATAAAAATCTTTTTAATAGAGGCGGAGTAAAGTAACTATTCAGCAAGCCTACACTTGAAAAGAAACTTTGTAATCGTTTTAGATTTTTTTTTTTTTTGAGTTTTCATTAATTTTCATAAAAGTAAGCGTGAAAATTTCGAACTAATTGCCAATAATTATCATGATCAAATGAATCAATAGTGGTTACGAGTAGCACTCAGATTTATTCAATTTTCATTGAATCAGAGTAAATGTAATGACTTAAATTAAGCAGACCAACTAGCAGTATAAGTTTTTAGTTTTTTTTTTTTTTTTGATGTACTTACCCGCGCAGCTTCGTCTACGTCAATTTTCCCCTTTTGATTTTTGGAATTTGAACTAGTACTACCTGAGATTGGCGCGTTCAACCAAACAAACATTCAAATAAACTCTTCAGCTTTGTAATATAGTATAGATTGGAAATATTCAAATTCAAATAGAGTTAGTAATCGCTTTGCTTTCAACTATTTTATCTATGTAAACTAAAACTGAAAATATTTTCACTCAGGTTAATTTTTCAAATAATACCTAAAACCAGCTTGAATAATGAATGATACTAATAAGACTATTTCCTAGTTAAAACGAAGTTTGCAGAACACCAAATAGGTAGTAGTCATTTAGAAAAATGTTGGCATCCTATTGAAACCAAAACAAAATACCTACCTTTGACCATTCTATTTTAAGTTCTATGTTAAGTGTAAGCCTCCGCTGAAAGGAATAATATAAAGTTAGACTCTAACCGGACTTTCATGCAAAGTTTCAATTTAGTAAGCATTTATTAAAATAAATAAGTAGTAACGATAATTTTATAAAATCATTGTTCAAAACTAGCTAAATGAATGTTAAATGTAGCTCATAAATTTGACTGCCTCTGTGGCGCGATGCGAGTGTATCCGACTGCTACGCAAGAGGTCGTGAGTTCGATCCACACCTCTGGGTGATGAGCACGACGGTTTATTCTGTGTCTGGGTGTTATTTATCTATAATATGTATGTATTTAGAAATATAAGTATGTTTATCAGTTGTCTGGTTTCCATAGTACAAGCTCTGCTTAGTTTGGGATCATATAGCATTGTGTGAGTTGTCCCAATATATTATTATTAGAAGATATTACTAAAAATACACTTTTATTTTACGATATATCAGTAGGAAATTCATATTGACATTTCTAGCACATAAACATCTTTGTACCGTCTTATGGGTCGCACGTACCGTCCAAAATACTTTATAATATTTTTTCGTCAAGTTTCCGAAATAGATAAACTTTCGTATGGAGTTCGTATGTTTGTATTCTTATCTGAAACTAATCTTGTCACGAGTTCAACGTTGTTTTTATAAGATTTTGTGTGACATATTACTTAATATGCCTATCTATATCATAGTACCTGGATGACCGTGCTTCGCTCGGTTTTGTTTTTTTGGTAAATCGTATTTTTTGGAAATTATATTTAGATACGAATTACATTCTGATGAAATATGAATAATATGAATCAAAAAACAATAAAAATATGAAAATACCGCCCGATTTACAACCTGAGCTATTATTACCTTGTTGATGTTGACGAAATTTACCTTTGTATTCTAAAGATATTGTAGAAATTTTTCATTGCCTGAAAACACGGATGAAACGACGTTTTCTGAAAATTAAACCTAGGTAGATCGATTTTTTGCCCCCAAAATCCCCTGCATACTAAATTTCATTAAAATCGTTGGAGCCGTTTTCGAGACTACGATATGCAGATTAATTTATAACGATGGTGTTTTGTAATATTTATTTTTTTACTATAAAATAAGGAGACGAGCAGGTCGTGCGTCTGATGGCAAGCGTCACGTCAGTCCATAAAAGCAACAATGCCACCCAAACCCTTATTTGGCAAAGATCTGAATTAGATATATTTCGGGCCTTAATCGCGTGAATTATTTAAAGGTAGGAACCTTTTATTTACCCGACGTTTCGATCGAATTGCACCAATCGTGGTCACGGGTCGACGTAGGTTCGTACCTTTAAATAATTCACGCGATTAAGACCCGAAATATATCTAATATGTATAAAAATCGCGACAGTTTAAAAACAATAAAGATCTCAATGTCACTGTACCGCGCTCCTTATTTGCCCAGTAATTACATTTGCTTCAGTGTCCTTTAACCAAAACATAGTGATGTGTTAACATCACTATATCTGAAACTTTTGTGGTACCCACGAATCGGCCACATTGTCTAAAAAATACTTTCCTTTGGCTTAATAAACTAACCTTTGTCATGTATGAAGCACGTCACGTTCATTCAAGTTATTATCGGCATGGTAGCTAATAAATAAGCAAATAAAGTGATGTTCATTAATATTCATGACCATATTACCGGGGTACGTGTCTGTTCGTCACAACAGTGCCACTGATTTAACCGGGTTTAAGATTATTTTGAGATCTCGTGTAGATTATGTAAGTGTATTAGTGTGTATCTTTGTATTAAAATTATAAACGCCATGTTAACTTTACTTGTGTATTTTTATGTTTTATGGCTGTTGCAATAAGTCGGATCTACCAAATCGGATATACACTCCGCGAAAATATGGGATGTTTAAAGAGTATTTTTGAATGTCAGAAAAATGAATATGGATTCACTCAAATACACGCATAGACCAGGCGCAATTCTGCTCATCCGTCATCGTTACTATGTACCGGTAAAGCTTTTTACAAAAATTGGGAAAAAGCATTATTTAATAGGATTTATTTATTTTATTTTATGTACACTCGTATAAATACGGGATCCTACGTTGTATTTAATGGTGGTTTCACATGCTCGCGTTCAACGCGACAGTCAACGGGCACGAATACGATTGGCTTTAACTGGCTCTCTGGCGTGGTGGGAGTGTCTTCAACTGCTACGCAAGAGGTCGTGGGTTCGATTCCCACACGGGACACCACTTTATGTTATTCGCAAATTGTTGTTCCGAGTCTGGGTGTAGATACTTAGTGTCCGTGACTTGTAAGTTTGTAAAGTCCCCCGTGACACGGGGCTTGTACCATACTGCGAGAGTAGTCTTCAAAAAAAAAGTAATGCACAGTAAAATGGCTTGTTAGTACCGGAGCGGCGTCCCGTGTCGGGCTGCTTGCCGGGTTGCGTACTGAGCGTCTAATCGCGCCATTACAGCTAAGCTAAATTGCCAGTGTTAGTAGTGGCTTCACGTCAGTAGTATAATGGGTATGATTCGATCCCGCGACCTTATAATTACGTGTCCGATGCCTTAGCGATTGAATTGATCTTACCTAACTACTTTAATGATATGGTGATATGTAATATACTGCTCGTGGCTTCTTTACATTACACTAGATAATTTTGTAATATATAGTTGAAATATATTTTATATATTAACCCTTAATCACCTATCACTTGTTTTTGAAGTTATGACCTTAACCACCTGAAGTAAACTCGTTGTTTATTGGAGGTTTAGGTCCTAAACCTGACAAAGAAACATCAATTTTACTCCGGGGTCTCTTGGACTTGAATTGCATTTTATTTTTTAAAATTATATTAGGAAGTTTATTGGTATAATGTCCATATTTCTGCGAAGAAGAACCCAAGATTGGGAGAAAAAACATCCTATCTATCCTAAGTGGTGTGTTCACTCATTAGTAATCAATTTTATTTGAACTCATGACGTCTATTTAATCAGTTAACCAGTGGATAATAAAACACGACAGTTTTATATTATATTAATACATTTTAATCATTTTTGGTTTTTGCAAATTACGTACAATTTAAACTACTGGAGGTCCATTAATACAATTTGGAATAGGTAATGATTCTGACTCTGAGTAAGTATAACTAATTAGATAGGTATTGAGATGTAAAAATGTGTTTCTAACTTTTATAAGTTTGCAGGCTGAAGTAACCTTGCCTTCATATTTCTCCAGTAAGTTGTAGAGCTTGATACCTACGTGCAGTCCCACACAACTCATTTTACTATCATGGAGCAAATGCAACGCTTATTTACTACTATACTCGTTTACCTGAGAAATAATATAATCAGAATCAGTATTTAATTTTTTTAATAAAAAACGTCTCCCGCAGTAAGGTACAAGCCCTGTGGCGCAGGGGACTTTACAAATATACAAGTCACGGACACAAATTACACCCAGACTTGGGACAATAATTTGTCGATCACTCAGAGTGGTGTACCGTGTAGGAATCGAACCCACGACCTCTTGCGTAGCAGTCGGACACACTCCGACCGCGCCACAGAGGCAATATACTTTTCAAGCTTTATATTTTGTACCTATTTAAAAACGTAAACATACATGCAAATCCAAAAGTCGTTGACAACGAAACTGTCCCGTAAATGCAACTAAGCTGTCTTCATGTACACACATTAAGCACAATGTTAAATCTAGCAAAGTAGTCTAACTGGTATCGTAGTGCCAAACCAACTGAGAAAGTTTATTCGCAAATTGACTTCACGTATTCGCTTTAGGTGCAGTTTCTTTCATCTGAGCTCCGTTTTCAGTTACAGTAGAGGTCATAAGCGATTGCGGTTTGATTTTTTAAAGATAAAACAGCTTAAGTAGCGGTATATAATAAATTATATAAAGTAAAAAATACATGAAGCAAATACCATGAATTAAATATTTATCTCTGAAACTTATTGCTAACTAGTGTTTGGAACAGCCACCTACTGCTAATCCTAGACTGCAGTATGAACCTAGTTTCAGTTCTATAAACACTATTAAAGTTCTGACGTAGAACTTAAAACTTTATTCGATCAAGTAATGTTTCTTAACAAAAAATGACAATAATTATGATCCTAGCATTCTTCAGATGATATTGTTACAGTAATCGCTCTCCGCCACCGCGCATAACCCGAATCAAAGCATTAGGTTGTATTAAGAAATACGAAAACTAAGCAGAATGGCATTCTAAAGAGTTCAGCATCAACTCTGTTTTGCATGACTTTACCCGTTTGCCGGTTTTAAAATCTTTTCGCGACTTGAATGCATTAAAGTGTTTAACTTGTTTGTAGTTTTTGTCTGGCGGGAACGTTCTTTTCATTTAAATAAGATTTGTTTTTTTTTTGTTATCGTGCAACTCGCTATTAATTTTACTAACATATATATTTTTTAATTTGTTATAAAGCCTTTTATCCGCATGTTAATGATTGTCTTATCTTGTATAATTTATCTGGACTATTTAATAAGTAAAAGAAATAGGCATATCTCCATTTTAAATATTACATTCACCATTATAAATGTTTTGATACTATTACTTTTACTTGATTAGGTACTTTAGACATAACTTGAAAAGAATGTACTTGTACTGTAATCGGTTCTCAACAGCTTCCGTTTCTATCTTAAGCCTTTTCAATCTCCTAAAGGTTGTTCGCAAAAAGTTTTGATACATAATTATTATAAAACAAGAACATCCAGCTGACAATTAACGTCCACGACGTTCTCTCAACAAATAACATTTGTAAGAGAAAGCGAAACTGTACTCTCTCACGCACGACACATAAATTTGTTACAACTGATTACCAAGTTTGTTGAGACTTGTCATCGCAACTCTTCCACCTTCGCTGGCGGGGGAGGAAATTTTTTCATTGTTAACGTTGTATCTGGTGAGGTTTGGCATCGCAGTTCATGAGCACCGCGCACGCCGCGCCCCCTACGTGATCCGAATACAACTTCTCATATTCATCGCTTTAAAGCAACACCAAAGAGTGAGAAGGACGTAGCTATACGACAGACACGATCACACCTTTCGACAAGATTTCGTGACCTCTCAGCGGCTTCAGTCCGCAGAAATATGGACGGTAATAACATAAATCCCTTTGGCATATAAAACACTAAACGCCCTCTGAAGTGTCCTATGGTTTTTACGACGCAAATTCTCGAACGTTGTAAAATATCTGAGCATTTATGAAAATTGTTGGCATTTCGAAAATTAATTATAATTTTAATAATGTTTCGGAGCAAGGTTAAGCGATTCCTTTCTTGCAAGCTTGAAGCAAGCTAGCTATTTATAAATTCGTAAAAAATAAATCTAATTTAAAACAAGGCCTAATCGTCTGTAAGCTAGGTTTAGTCTTAGTTTGTTATGTGTTGTAATTAAATCCATTGGCGTACGTCATAACGTGTCTTTAAAGAATACTTATTCGTGTAGCGCATGGAGTTGTTCAAAAACATTACGCGTTGATTTCCGATGATCGTCGGGACACGTATGACGGATGACGGGTAACGTGCCGCTCATTCGTATGCGCCAAGCATCAGTACGACATAATCATAAATAGGGCATGCTCGCGCCCTTTGACGTCGATGCTCATTTTTAGCTTGAAATTTTCGTATGTTGCAATGTCTGCTTGGATGAATGAAGAAAATTGGTGACTGCTTCGTAATTGAAATATTTATGATAAAGCAGAATCTCTGGAATATGACTCAAATGAAACATTGTAGATGTGACATTACATAACAACCCATATGATGGCCCACTGCTGGGCACGGGTCTCCCCAGTAGAACCTACTGGTATGTAGATCCTGGGGGTAATTGCCATAATCGCCACGCTTGGCGAGCGGGTTGGCGATCGCAGTAAGGCTTTAAGTACGCAGAGGACGCTGCTGCCCGTCCTCCGGAGTGAAATCCCTTAGTCGCCTTGACGACACCCACGGGAAGAGATGGGGTGGTACTATTCTTAAGCCGGCACCACACGATGTGACATTAAATCAATCAAACTGTCACGAATAACAAATAAATTTAAAGTCATAATTAATTAATTAAATAACTAATTAATTAATTTATATTTCATAATTTCCTACAATGTAGTGGTGTTCACACCATTTTTCGGAAATGGTGTCAAAAATGGTGCCAAATCTTTTTCAAAAAGTAGCAAAGCAGGAGGGGCTTCTGACGATACATCTATTTTTCTAAATGGAGTGGACGTCTGACAAAAACTTAACGTGAATATCAAAAATGGACGTACATCACGACACGCCATTTGTAAGATATCCGTATTGACCGCAAATCAAGAAGAGACCCACCTTCTCCTTCTAAGTATATAGTCAAATCATGGTTACCATAGTCACGAAAGAGAAAGACTGTTGTACTCTTCACTTCTTCAGTAACAAATTTTTAATTTTGGTTATCCATAACACAGGTTTTTAACCTAGCTTGGGGACCAGTCTCACATATTTGTGTATAACGATGTTGTTAAACCCTTGTGTACATTTTATTGTGCGTGAAATAAATAAATATAAAAAATATATAGTGTTCACATCAGTCTTTAGTATAACCTTCTTGTTTACGTCCAAATGGAAAATGTACGTAATCCATTTGGAAGTCTTCCAAATAGACGTTTCGTCAGTGGGCACCTTTTCGCTTTTTGCCACAAAGCGTAACTCTATATACAGCATAATTAGCTGGAATTAGTTAGCCTTTGCAGAACACTCGTCTAAGTCAACATGTCACAGAAATGGTCGAATTTCAGCAGCGGACAGTGTAAGGCTTAAGTATCACGGATTGTGTGGTGCACAATCCTATTTATTTATTGAGGCGGTGAAGAGTTTTCTTTTTGAATTAATAGGGATGTTGACTGTCATGTCAAATCAGTATTTTTTATGTAATGTCGAAACGACAAGCTTTATAGAAATGTGTATGGAATAACAACCTGTGACGTCATTAGTTCCTATCTTCAAATCATTACTTTTAGTATTCGTTTCGTTTTCATGCTTTTAAATTCAAAAACTTGTTAAATTGTAAAAGAACACTCATTTTCAGAGCATTTTAAGATCTACTATTACCTGATTAGTATAAAATAATTTACTTTTATTGTAGTCAACTACCCAATTAAATAACTTTGAAGGACAAGGAAATAGGAACGAAAATTAACCTTTACGTACTCTTTTTGTATAAAAAATAAATGTATGAGTTTTTCAAGATAGTAACAGAAACAAATGAATCACGATGAAGTTGATACAAAATGATTTCACTGGTATCTAAATTAAAACGAAACTAACGAAATACGTAAGAAAACAGAAACGCATCGTATTTTTAAATAAACATCTAAGCAAATGGGGTTTTGTCTTAAAAACGGGTCACATTTCGGTTCATGTTCTATAAACGTTGAGCTGATGGTATATAAAGTTTCGGTCTGATGCCGGCGACACATAAAATCTGAATAAGTAAATGATAGGGGATAGTGGATAGTTGATTGATTCACGTGAAGCTGGTACATGTTATAAGAACTTAGCGGAACCGCAGGCTGAGAGACCAACACCCGTATTCGAAGACGTTTTCTCGAAAATTTATCGATTCGACTTACATATAGAAATGGGTCCCCGGGTTCCCCCAGGAGAACCTATGTATTATTGATCCTGGTAGTAATTGCTATACTCGTCACGCTTGGCCCGCGGGTTCGCGATCGCAGTGAGGCTTTAAAGTACGCAGAAGACAATGCTGCATATCCTCCGGTGGAAAATACCTTAGTCACCTTAACAACATCCGCAGGAAGAGACACACGGCTGACTCGCTTCAACCTCACTCAAACAAAATCTGGTTTTTTAATTGCAAAAAATCTCTTCCACTCAGTCGAAACATTTTCTCATTCGACCTTACCTACCTTAAAATTGAGCTGAGTATGGTTCGAAGAATTGGGAAGGAAGAAAGAAAGGTAATGTAAGGTATGGTTGTAAGATTTAATAAATTAAAAACACTATTTTATTAGAGTTACTTACATATTTATAGATAGCTAGACATATACATATATACAACGTTATACTTGGTATAGTGCAAACCTGAAAGTAGTTTGCTCTGAATCAGTAACATTGTATTACTGATTCTGAGCAAACTTTCAACGACCAATGGGGTAGTTTTTGGACCATGTTATATTTTTCAATAAATTAATTAATGAACCATTAACTAATTAATGAATCATTCTAATAGTCCAAATTTTGTTCACAATGTGATGTGAAATGTAATCATCACTGTGAACAAAAGTGATGATTTCAATAATAACCATGGATTACATACTACGAGACGCAATGAGCACGATAGCGCGAAGAACACTAGACAACTTGAATGACTTATATGTCTTATAACTATGCAAGTTTTCGATATTCTATTTTTTTTTTTCATATGATTTCTTGAAGTCAAAATCTTGTAGGTGTGTCTGAGCTTTGCATTATACCAGAAAACCTTGTGTAAAAATTATTACATACATTATAAAAAATATTTACCACAAGTTATTTTACATACCGCAAAACGAAAACAATTTAATTATTTTTAATCGACTGCGTAAGAAAAGGCGTAGGAAGGCTATGTTTTTCAAATATTTGTACGTCTGTATATTTCCTTGGCATATTCTAGGGCCTAAATCTCAGTTGGGAAAGTGACACTGGATATAATAATAGGTACTTGAAAAAATGCAAATGTCAGATTTTTGACGGGTTTTTTGCTGTCGTAATTTAGCTTGTTCTCTTGAACTTGATACCTTTTCTAAATTCTGTCCGCTACGTCTCGTGCTTTATACCAAAGAATTCCCGATAGTATTGTTTATGTGACGGACGAGTTACGACATTTACGATCTGCGGAATGGTGTATTTGCAATTTATAAGATATTCCGTTCAAGCAACTTTGTGTCGTATGCACCGAGTTTAGGGTGTATTTTAACTGCATTATTCACGGCCGGTAATTTTAGATTGATTGATAAATGTTGACGAATTCATTAGCATAAAAGTTTTAGTGAAGGAAATCTCAGATTTGATGTTGGCGGGAAATGATAAATAGTTCCGAACTTCGTTTCTAAGTGCAGCAAATGAGAGATTTTATGTTGACATGAATTTTATTAAATAATATAGTGTTTGATAGAAAGTGATTTAACAAACTTTAAAAAAATGGGGCAAGAGCATGTCAGTGTAGGGTTCCGCAGCCTTAAATAATTGCATCAGCCGAAGAGTTGGACGTATTGCTAATTAGACGTTTAGAGTAGTTAGACGTTTTGCTACTTAGACCTATTGATCGTAAGGCGTATGTTCATGGCACTTATGTCCTTTTGTTGAGAAAAGCAGTTTTTCGGCTATAACTCAATGACGATATATCCGATCACGTCCAAAATAATTTTAGTTTAAAGTATTTGTTAAGTGCTAACTGTGTAATTTTCTTTTTAATTTTTCAAAAGTACAAAAGTTAAGGGACACAATTTATGCAACTTTCGGAGCGATTATTTTCATAAATATTTACTCAAACAAATAAACATTAGAAATTTAAAATGTGCCACACGTTGAAGTTAGCCGAAAAAAAATAATCAGCTTCTGTTACATGTGTACCCCCCCTAAAAATATTTATTATTATTATTTAGCTATCAAACTAAATTTCATCAATATTCATTAAGAAGTCTCTGAGTCAAATGCCTGTGACATACGGACGGACATGACGAAACTATAAGGGTTCCGTTTTTTGCCATTTTGGCTACAGAACCCTAAAAAGCTCCTATATTCGATATGAACCTATATGCGCAACATTACATATTGGAATTGCGATTTTTAAATAGACAAAATAAGTGTATGTATGTTTAATTTTCTGTTATAGCGGCTAAAAATATACTTTGTGAAAAATTCAATTTTAATGTGTTGGTACACATTAAAATTGTTTTTTTTTTTCTTTAAACTATTTTTAATAGTGGAAACAGGTAAACAATATAATTGAAATTTTCATCAAGCGATAAACGTCTTAAAAATACAATTAGTGGAATTAGGAAGACAATTGATAATTTCACTAAGTGTAAGTAGGTATATTACAATAGTCGCTTTAATAACAAATAATTACGCCGAAAAATGCGTTTCTCGCATTTTTCGGCGTATTTCGTTCGATAATAAATAGTGTCAATATGTAGATGTTACAATTTTTCTTATAATGTGTATAGGTAACGATAGCCGCTACAATAACAAATACAAATGGTTGTCTGTAAAGTCGGTTTACGGGATAATTTTACGTGATAACGTCATAATAAAACATTGATGACATTGTAATAAACAATCATGCCTGTGACAGCTTTAGTGGGCACGGGTGCATGCGCGCGCATGCACCCGACGGCCACAATACTTCAGCCTATCAACAGGCGGAATCGCCATTCATGTTGCTTAGCAACCAGTTAATAACATGACTGCTTAGCAACCAATCAATAACGTGACTGTTGCTACGTGACTACTTAGCAACCAATCCATAACGTGACCGTTGCTACGCGGCTGCTTAGCAACCAATCCATAACGTGACTGTTGCTACGTGAGTGTTTAGCAACCAATCAATAACGTGACCGTCGTTGCTACGTAAAGTATAGTGGGATGGAACTGGACGGAAATTTAAATGTGTGGATGACAATAAAAAACGGCTGAGTGCGAGTAGGACTCCCACAAGAAGGGGAGTACTACTCACACTTAGGCGTTTATTATTTCCGTCCATAAATATCACCTCGTTATGAACCCAAAGCTTCTCAAATTGCTTCAAATCCCATCTAATTGCACCTTTCTGTTACATATTGTACGAATATATAGATAGATACCTACTTATTTACGAAATACATTAACCAATACTTGTCAAGCGTAGCTATAAATTCCATTTCCCCGCCATAAAAAATACACAAATACGCCCACCTACATTTACTGACACAATATTATTTTCCTTAAAAAAGGTACACCTTCGAAGATAGCTCATTAAAGCACTCCCGGACGATCATAAAACCTTTACAAAATTTTCATTACGCCAGTATCAAGGGAATAATGATCGGACCTACGTTTAAATGGCATTATCTTACTCCTGGAAAGCATAATCTCACTCCTTGAATGCATAAAGAACTATAAACGTCAGATATCATCTAATTGAAGTTGAAATAATGGTGGTAGGGACGTTCCCGTAGTATCGATGGAGCTGAAGATGTTGATTTAAGACTTTTGCAATAAGAGTAATTAATTGATAGCACGTCATAATATGTCGTATATTTTCATTGTGTTTCAATAGCTTAACGAAAGTAAAGTAATGTAGGCTAAAAAATATTATAAAAACGTTTACAGTATACCTAATTGAAATCAGGCGACAAGTTTATAGGAGAGATTCAGTGCCTACAATTAAATTAACGATATCGAATTGAAGACAAATTGTTAAAAAAATTACAGATTTTATGGTCTATAAAAATGTTAACAAAGCCTTTAAGGAAATAGATACGTACTAATTAACTTAATCAACTTTTTATTATTCTAAAATTTAAAAGATAAATAATATTCAAATTGTCGAGTTCGTCTGCTGCGCAAGCATACAGAAGGTATATTTATCTAACTATTACTTTTTTATAATCTTAGCTTGGCTACATGCAGATTTAACTAATCTATAATTTACTATACCTATAATTTATAAATTTGATAAAACGTATCTAGGAACCATCGCAAGAAAATCAGCGTTCAATAGACAATAAAAACTGAAACTGAAAAAAAAATGAAAACTGTGTATTTATCGAAAAAAATAATGTTATATTATCGACACTTTTCAAACACTGATCGAGACCATTAAAACGTAGGACGTTCGATGGCTCTTTTCAAGTGTAAAATATTTAAATTTGCCTAGCAACAATTGGAGGCAGGAATGTATAACGGTACGACACAATTGAACCGGTTCTTCCAGATTAATTAAAACGTTCGCCCGGTCATTTTGTATTTGATTTTAATGGAACATTTTTTTATGTTTCGAACATTTTGGAAGGATGAAATTGCACGTAATTTACGATGTATCATATTTGGTTTCAATTATAAAAGAACTATACAGTATTTAATGAAAAGAGTTATTGATTGTTTCGGTAGGGCAGTTAAAGCAGTATGATTATAGCACAAGAGCCGTGTCGTAGGTTCGGTTCCTACATGGGACAGAGGCTTGTGAAATTTATGAATGTTGATCGCGAGTCTTTTACGAAACTTTTTGTCCGTTAATTGTATAATAATTGTTAAGTCTCCCGTGACACAGGACGCGTTACCGCTGCGTGTTCGTAACGAAAGATTATCTATACGAATATTATAAAGCTCTAGAGTTTGTTTGTTTGTTTGAATGCGGTAATCTCAGGAACTACTGATCCGAATTGAAAAATTCTTTCACTGTTGGATAGGGCGTCATGCTATATAGCCTTTCTCGATAAATGGGCTATCCAACAGTGATTTTTTCAATTTGGATCAGTAGTTCCTGAGATTACCGCGTTCAAACAAACAAAAAAACTCTAGAGCTTTATAATATGTTAATTTTGTCTGTTTTAATCTGTAGTTTTAATTTTATTGCTTTTAGCTGCTTTTGTAGACTAAAGGTATTTTAAGCTATTGCATAGCTTTTATCGCGGTCTTTGAGCGCGGCGAACAAATCAAGAAATTCCGTAACGAAAATGAAACCTTACACCCCCACTCCGCCTACCATGTAGCTCGGCCGAGCGTTCGCTTAACGTATATGTATATGGTACAACTGTATAAAGCTCGCACGGATCGAGACGAGCTGCTCCGAAATGTAATGAAAAAAAAAATACTGCATAAATACTGCATAAATAAATAATTATAATTGCATAAGTTGATAAAAAATGTTATATTTAATATATTAGCTTTACCGTGGCAGTCCCCGAGTGCCACACATTTTTTTTCTTGCTTTCTTTTTCATGTCGTTTAAAGCATCGTGGCTAGTGTATTTAAATGGAAGTATTCACATAATATATAGCACGACAGTCGGTATAATGGAAACAGCCAGAGACGACTGTCGCCGAACGATAAATTAGCCATCACGGCATAGTGGGAACGCGCCAGGTTTGTTCCTTAATGTAGTGTTACATACGCAGTTATTGCCAACTTAACCACTGTCACACAACACGATAATGAGTGTAATTTTTTATTAATTTTATCGGGAATTAAGATTTAAGCAAACATGTTATGTATGTATGTAAAAACACAGCATATTAAAAAAATAATGTCTATGCGTATTAAAAATATTTTTACGAAATACTTTATACAAAACCTGGTCAACGGCACGACATGAATTGTTTGGAAGCAGAAGAGTCTTAGGAATTTCATATCGCAAACAAATTTCTGACATCGTAATGAATTCCTGAGAGCCAGAGATGGCTATTGGACTTGTTCAGGGATGTTTTAAATAGTTTTCATTTTTTGGATGTGCGTGCATTCTTCCGGAATTTAAAAGAAGTTTAATAAATAGTTGAATGAGTGGATAATGTAATTTCAGTTCGGTTACTAAGAATAGTACAGAGCTGAGTTAAGCCTTGAAATAAACAGTGAATTCAACACCTTAGTAATAATAATATATCACCAAAAGAAATCGCGATGCCAAAACTGTTATAAAACATCTATAAATACAAATAATGAAACAATATATTTGTATTATTTTTCTTAGCTAAATTTCGGGGATCCACCTACGTAGGAACCAATTAGACTTCGCTCCATCGGATGTTCGCCTATGGTGTAAATAAAGGCAGTTTCCTGTGACATATATTGTTGTCCTTCCTGTATTATAGAATATCTATATTTAAAATGATTTTGAGGTCTATTTATACTTTCCTATTTATTTTTTTCATTGTTACGATGTATTATTTGCGTTTTATTTTCGCCCATTTAAAGTGCTTATTTAGCGCTACGCACACTGGCCCCCGCCTCACTGTCACGCACACAACCATTATTTCACATTGCGCAGGAGCGCAGGACAAAATAAAGTCGAACATTCGTTCGTACATATATGTTATATTACGAACGTCATAACTTCATAGTTCATCATAACTTAAACGTACGCACGAATATTCGACTTTACGTATCTTAAAGATACGGAATAATACAAAAAAAAAATAGATTGTCGTATTGCCATCAATAGGACAATCTTTTATTTTATGCTTTATTCCGTATCTTTAAGATATTTTAAACTAGAAGAGCTATTTGTTTAGTCACACTTTTTGTTGTCCTTTATAAATTAATGACTGACCTGAACTCTGTTTCGCGTATTCTCCCCTTATGGCAGACTTAGGCAAAAAAACAAGCTATGTTATACCAGCTGTTACCCGCATGTCCTTTCCTGGGACTCAAACATTATTTAATTTCAAATTTCATCTAAATCGGTTTAGCGGTTTTAGCGTGAAAACGTTACAGTTAGACTGAGTTACTTTTCACATTTATAATATTAGTATGAATTTGCGTCGCTGAAGGAAAACAGGGGTTTTTTATACTACGACGGTGGCTGGCCGGTTATTGTAGTCCATGAACTGGGTGCCATGAGCGCGTTGCCGACCCTTTAAAAATCGACTTACTCCCTTCTTGAAGAACCCCATACTATAGTCTTTAGGGAAAACATATGCAGGGAGGCATTCCACTAACGGAACGTTCATGGGAGGAGATGCCTCTGAAGCCGAACGGTAGGAGACCATTTAGGCTTCAAATATGGGGATGAACTCTCTGTTGATGGCGAGCGGTGCAATGGTTAAGGAGGCTATAGGCATAACCTCGATTAATTCACGGGAACACATCCCATTATAGAAGCGGTAGAAAACACATAGGGAGGCAGTCTCTTCATAAGTAAGTCTGATTAAGGATAACTGACTTGTCCACGAAATTTACCTAATTTTGGTGAACAGGCTTACAAAGTAAATTAGCTTAAAATTTGACATAAAATGGCGTAATGGTTATTATCTACATAGTTCAGTTACGGCTACTAGTTTATTGGACCAAAGGAGAGAAAATATTATTTAAGAATAATCTACAAAGTTAATTGTTTTGTGGAATATTCTTCAGCAATATATTTTTGTAAAACCGTACGAATCCAAAATAATAGCTACGTATCGAAATGTACAAAACGAGTTAGTTATTTTTCAAAATCTGTAAATAAAGTACATAAAATACAATCACTGAAGAAGGTAGATCCTTGATTAGCCGTGTTTGTTGTTGATGCCCATTAGTCGTGCTAGCAGAGGAATGTCTTTGCTGCACTGCAAATACCACAGTTTGTATGTACTCGTAACTTTAAATATTTGCAACCGTGTGCTACTCTTTACATAATTCCGTTAGTGTCTACTTTAATTCTAGTGTCGTCTATCACTTGTACTTAACATTTAGTTTCAAAATTATTTTTCAAGTAGGTAAATATTGTAATCATCTGAGGTTACTAATTTTTACTGCATTCAATATTGAATCATGCTCTGATTTACAACCTGTCAATAAAAGCGTAGTTTTGCCACACCGTCTAAAATCACATAAATCTTTTATGTTACCGCCTATACCACAAAAAACAATTACTCACCCACAACTCTGATGATTTGTGAACAGGGTGGCACAGAAAAAATGAAAATCTTCTCACAACGAAGCACAGGCGATACAAATTGTAACACCTGACAAAACTGCCTTGATTTATTAGCGAGCGGCAGAATCGGCAGCGCGGATAAAACCACCGCATTTCACCGTCAACGAGCCTTGAAAACTCGCGCAATTCAGTAACAAAGCATTGTTGAACTCTATTGCCATTAGCAACGATTGTTTCGGTGGCTCGTGAAATAGTGTCCCAAAGTTTAATTTTTTATAGCTCTCCTAATTGTATAAAATTGGCGGTTAAAATACAATAGAAGAAAGTTTTTGTGAATATTCTCTGACAGCAAAGAATATCAATTTTACAATTATCATTCATGACGTTAAGTCCTAAATATTAAAAAAAAATCCTTGGTCGTGTTTACATCAAAATATAGCCACTGGTAATACTAATTCTATCTTTTTAGTATACTATACTAGATATAATATAGGTAGGCACAAACCCGAATCTGATTACTCACATGATTCCTAAGAATATTCTTTACCTCAATCGAAATACCCACGTTTCCTCCAATATCGTTCGCGATCAAATAGTCAAACAAAATTTATGTTCCCTCCCAGCGGGGATTAAAATATTAAAACTGCTGAGGTGTTTTCGCAACAATTTTTATTTATGGCTCGAACAATTGCACGGCTTTTACATTAAAAAAGCCAAAACGATGATTTGTTATTCACAAAATGTAGTGGAAATATTGCTTTGTTAACATGGCCGGATGACTCAGAATTAAAAGTCAGTTTTAATGTAATTACTGATAGAACACCACTTGGAGCCCAAGAAGTTTTAAGTTTCATATTGAAATAAATTCTCATGATTCTGCTTAAGTTGTAAACTCAGCAATTATTATTACTACAACTTTATTAAACTAGATCTAGTGATTGCCAAATGGACAAATTTTGATCATAAACTTATTTTTTTAAGCTTTCATTTTATTGCAGTTCTTCGATTCTACCAAAAGTTTGTACACAAGTTGTTTTCTTCTTTTATAAGAATTTATGTCAATTTTCATTTTATTGTCGCAAGATTGCTGTCTTGTCAATTCGACACTCAAACAACAATGTTTTCCCATACAATCTTTCCCCATTTCACCTTCTTGGAATTTGTTTTTTTTATAATTATTTTATATTGGGTGCCAACATTATATTATCGAATATGTCCTCCAAATTTCGCGTCTCTACCACCAGCAGTTTATGGAGGGTCTTGATGATCCATCAGTCAGGACAAGTAGTATATTTATTTATACTAACCAAACCTTTTATTTAAATAGATATACAAGTGGCATTTTATTTTATTTGCTACCACCTTGACATAGAAATACAAACATAATATACGTATGTTTAGAAAGCAGGAGTGCGGTCTGAAAGGCTCATTTCAATCTAAACTTGTTATTTATTTTGCTGGATAGGTAGTTGATGTTTATTTAATAGGAAAAGTTGTTAGTCAACAAATCCCCGTGCAATTTTGACTTATGTAGGTACTATTTATTAGGTACAATTTGCATTTTATAAATGCGCCTTCTTTGTGGTTTTTATTTTGGTTGTTTATTTTGCAGCTATAATTCTACTAATACTAGGAATCATAGTTCACTATCCTTATACATTAGGTACTATCAGCCCCGGCGAACACCGCTCCGTTTCTTTGTTTTCCGATGGTTTAATAGTTATTCTGCTATTCAGGACGGAGACAAATTGAACAAATCAAAGATCATAAAAATCGGTGGACCCTTTGTAGAATTATAAAGTGCACCAGACCTCTTTGTTTTATTGTGTACACTAGTTAACCTTATTGTTTTTTTTAAAACTTATCTTATAACGAGTCTCAAACATTTAATCTGTCAAGTAAGGCCTCTTTGACATTGGCAGTAACATTATCATTAAGTATTTTATTTTAGATAAGTATGCAACTGCTAGTGTGTAATGATAAATTTAATAATATAAAATTATTAGCTTTTTTCATTCCTTACCTATGTAAACTTTAACTGTGTTGAATTTCATACTCCAGCTTTATCCATCTATGGTTTCGATTGAAATCTGCGTCAAAAATAAGAAGCCTTATTTGGATTCCTTAAAAAATGTTAATTGCCATTGATTTCTAACAATTAACTTTATATTTTTAAAGTATATTATTTCATTTTTTTAGGGTTCTATAGCCAAAATGGCAAAAAGGAATCCTTATAGTTTCGCCACGTCCGTCCGTCCGTCCGCATATTACTTACGCCGACAAAGAGAAGGAATTAAAATGTTGAAAAGCCTTTTTAAGGTTCGATAGCCAAAATAACAAAAACGGAACCTTTATAGTTTCGTCATGTCCGTCTGTCTATCTGTCCGTCCTGTGACATACACAGGCATTTTACTCAAAGACTACTCAATGAATCTTGATAAATTAGGTTTTTTTTTTTTTTTTTTCTCTTTATTTTTAGGAACCTTTAAATACAATTTACGTCGGTTCCATAGTAACCTAATCATATGTCTACAATATAATGCATGTAAAATTCTATCTGTCTAAAACTAACTTATATATAAACTGAGCTTCATCTGACAGAGGCTTTGCTAGGATCAACAAGATAAATTAGGTGAAAAGGTGTCTTGTAGTAGCCGCTACTTAGTTTGATAGCCAAATAATATTAAATATGTTTTGGCGGGACCCTACACTGAGCATGGTCCGTCATGCTCTTACCCGGTTTTTTATTGGTTTCGGTAGAGTATCATGGTGTAATCCCTCTCTCGCAGTGATTCAACTAACTAAATCGGCATCCAGTATTTGGCAGTCTGTTATACAACTATTAACTTTATCTACATAAACTAACTAAAAGAGATGCAAAGATTTCACATGACGTATTAATGTAGAAGGTTAATTTCATGAGCCAAAAGAATAGTCCAGCTTTACTCAATGGCCTAACTTTACTTCAAATTTAATTACTGGCAGATTGAATCGATTCAAAGCCGTAGAACATAATCCTAAAATCGCCGCTTGTCACCCTTCAACACGTCAACACGACGTGACACGATACAGCGGCACGCTGGTACACTGTTCACCACGCTTTACGAGTATAACACTGTTCATTGTGTTTGTAATACTGTTCAGTCCGTTATCGTGTTTGGTAAACGTAAACAATTTTATATGGAAAAGGAAGATATTACGAAGAGTTTCCTGTAACGTGTCCGGGTTTTCTATTGATATTGATTTAGTCGTTTTATTATTATTTTGTATCAGGAGGAGATTAATTTTTATTTTGAGGTGGGATGGGTGGTTGAGTATTTGAATTGAGTCAAACAAACATTTAAATATTCAAACTTTTAACATTATTTTTTATCTAGTTTTTAACCGTGGTTTTGCCCGCGTGGAATTTGGATAAATAAACCAACTTAAGTAAGAGGTACTAATTTAGTTAAAATATCAACGAAATCCGTTTAGCCACTTCTTGAGTGATTTAGTATCAATCATCCAAACACAAAATACTCATAAATTTTCATCCCAAAGGATATAAGTTGTCGCTATTTACTTTATTTTATATATTGGAACGAAGTTCCTTGTCGCGCGTTGTGAAAGGGGGCTAGACGGAAAAAACGACAGCGACACTTTTTGACACACACAAGCCGTCCGGCGTGCGCGTAAGATATGAACATTTAATTTGACGAAGAAGTCACCTGTCGATTTGGTCTAGAGGCATAAATTCGGTACACAGTATTGGTGACAATTGTGTAGTTGTGGGTTCGAGCCTTCGGTATACAATCGTCTTTTTGTAAGTTATTTTCGTTTCGTCTTTCTATTTTGCATTGAACAGTGTGGTGTAGCGAAGACTATAAAAAAAATAAAATAAGATAAGAACTTCGTTCCATCTGGGTGTCCCTTGACACCTCTCAAGTTTTTTTGCTTATGTCTTTCCATAAGCTTCAAATTACTTTGTAACCAAATTTTACCACAATTGGCTCAGTACTATCGGAGATAACCTAGTTCTAATAAATTAATAAATTATTCAGCTTTATTAGTATAGATACCTATCTATTTATATTTTAGTAGAATTATGCACGTTTAAATAAAATGAATGTTTCCCAATTTGAATTACCTGAATGCGGTTGGTGGCAACCGCTTTGTTTCGCTTGTCGCTCGTTGGCTGCGCTGTTAAGACCACAGGGTCGGGGTCTAAAGTTAGCGAGAATTGTAGAATAAACAAATATAATTAATTAAGTTTATAATAACAGTTCAACATGCAATCAAATGAAATATAGAGTGTAAAATTTTCTTTGAATTCCGATATTCTAAACAAATTTCAATTTATAAAAGACATCTCCCACCTTTTACAGATAAACAATTAAAGGATACAAAATGTAACTAAGCTCTGACCAATATTAATGGATCACTCATTTTTTTTACGTATGAAAATTAAAACCCACGAATCGTACTTTTTTGCACTGCAGACGTGAGAATAGCGCAACCGAGGCATTACAATTCTGGAGAATTAGAAGTAAAATTCTTCCCCATACATAGTGTATTATATATACCGTCTCCACTCTAGACGTTTAAAATTAAGACATACCTATACATCGTATAACTATATAAAGGGATATATATCTAATACGGCTGTTGCTGAACGTATCGGACTTCAATAGATGAATAGTTACCTCTAAACGGCTCACAGTTCGCTTCCGCCGTCGCTCACTTCATAGCCACACACTGCGCGACCGCCTCTAGCGGTGTTGTGAATTAATTTTCAACTTTGACGCGAAATAAATCACGTGCTCCGCATCCTGATTAGTTGTGGTGTTGCCATTTTAAATCGATTCGACCTTTTTATTAAAGTATTTTTTCGGCTTAATTGAATTTTGTATTATAAGTACCTTTTACCTAAAGATATTGATGCCTTAATTGAATTTTATTTTAGGTAGCCTGATTTTATTTAAAATAAAGAAATTAAGTAGGTATTCGAAGATGAGAGAGTCTTCATCAGCTTCATTTTCAATATTTTGTAGTACAGGATTGGTTTGCGTCAGAAGTGCAAGAATTGTATCCAGAGACATGCCTTCTTTAAAATAATGTGTCTAATATAACATTTGTTTCTTGATTGTTGAAAAATTATCAAATAAATACCTAATGATTAAATTTTTAAGCAATAATA
This sequence comes from Herminia tarsipennalis, assembly GCA_945859575.2. Classification (NCBI taxonomy): domain Eukaryota; kingdom Metazoa; phylum Arthropoda; class Insecta; order Lepidoptera; family Erebidae; genus Herminia; species Herminia tarsipennalis. The sequence goes on along the minus strand of OX243834.2, from coordinate 19,630,230 downwards.
ATTAAACTATAACTCGATTTTTACATAAATGCGAATCTTTCCCATTTTTTCTTGTTAACCTATTGTTAATTTATCGCGGGCTTTGAGCGCGGCGACCGAATCAAGAAATTCCGTAACGAAAATAAAACCTAACACACCCCACTCCGCCTATCATGTAGCTCGGCCGAGCGTTCGTTTAACCGTGCGTTCGCTTAAATTCATTTTTGTTCTTTGTTTTTTGTATGTGATTTGGTCAAATCAGGTAGCTCGTCAGTTTGGACTACTAAAAATGTCATTGAAATCTACAACGAGCTGACATTAAATTGAGTTAGTAAAGTTAATACGTTCTTAAAATTAAAATATTTCACAAGACCGAACGTCTTAAATTTAAAAAAAAAATTGTAAAAATATAAAAAACCCGCCTGCACAAAAAAGATGGAAACAAGATCCCCTACATAATTATATAATTTCATGCAGTCATTTATATTTTTTTATATAATACTTTTTAGTGGTTATAGGATGTAACCGATGTAACAACTAACTTTTATCACAGCTGATGTCAAGTATTGAAAATTGAAAAAATAATGGTTGCTAACTACCTTTTTTAGTATTACAGTCATAAACACGTTACACCTTTTTGAATTGCTTAAGATAAGCCCTTTAATTTGATACCCATATTGCAGTAGGTATTCAAAACAACTTTGATTTCAGACCTCTTTATTTTGACATCTCACAGCCGCTATGTTTGTATTTTTCAAACGTCACACGTCTAAGAACACTTGGGCAATCAAGATGAATCTAACGACGTCTTAATTGTGAAATTCCGTTCAGTGGATTGTGAGATATCAGGTAATAAAGAATACTACATACATACATACAAGATACGCGCGAAAAACATAACCCTTCTTTACAGTCGGGTAAAAAGAACACCTCCCTCGCAAACTCGCGACCAAAGCACTACATTTATAATCCCAATTCCTATTTTTCCTTGTGATAATGTTCGTTCCATAACAAACTAGACTGCTTCCTGTATGAATATAACTCACGCAGTAATGACAGAGGTTGAAGCTAGACACCTAACCAGCCCTGCCACAATAAAACGTAGCACAATAACCCGCAATATCGTCTGATATACAGCCGATAACTTTCCACTGTTTATGTGGATATTGATATAGAACGATTGTGCGTGGATACTGCCTTTTCGTAAGGTGAAAGAAGTATGGCGTAAGGTTATTGAAGTAAACTAATAAAAGTTTCAGTTAACTAAATGATTAGATACAGATTTAGTCAAGAACAGTAATTAGTGTTTATGGTGACAGTTCATATTAGTGCGCTGTGAAATAGTGTTTGATCGACATAATATCTATTTGCGTTTCCAAATTTTCAACAGTAGTAAAGCCAATAGTAAATCTTATTATGCAAATGATTGTACCAGTAGCATTTTAAATGTCGTTTTGACATGATAACGTCTTATAAAGTGTCACGTTATTGATTGGATGCTAAGCAACCGCGAATGGCGATTGCAGCGACATGACATGCAATACAATTGGAACTAACGTTATTGATTCGCGAATGGCGATATGTCATCAATGTTTTCTTATGGCGTTAGTAAAACTATGATCCGTAAACCGACTTCACAGACAACCTTTATTAAATAATTATATGTATACTAATTATATACTGTGCAAGTGCAAAGTTGTTTGATATTGACGTGGTAGAAAATGGTAAGAATTTTATTCACGAATTGTTTTTACCATTGAAAGTAAAAGTGTAACTCAGTTTCAGTTATTTCAATACATTATATCTGTCTAGCGGCTCGCTAAGCTAACTATTATTATATTTGTAAGTTGATCTGGGCACTAAAGCGATTATCAATTTTGCACATTCATCATCTAATTTGACATTATATTATTGCTTATGCTTCAACATGGCAAGGAATTAAACTGGTTCCTTGTCAGTTCTAACGCCCAAATAATAGCTACGGACTTCTCCCTCATATTGAGAGCAAAGCTTGAAACCTCAATTTCTTATGGTACTTCCTAATGCCATAGAATGTCGAAATTTTGATCAGTCTTTTTTGAACAGAACGTTATTGTTTTGTTATTATTTTATATCAAACTCTCTTTTAAAGTTCATTCAGAAGCTGTATTTTTTACTTGTTTATTTTGTTAAACATTTTTCTGTAGAAAATAATAAATATTTGTATGATTTTGCTTTTAAGAATTTTATAATGTGCCTCAACTGTATATTTCGCAACACGGAACATTTTTTTCATACTAAATAGGAAAATAAACATTCCAGTTCGTATTTCAAAACCAAAACACTTTTTTACTAGGATAATCTCCAAAAACATGTAAATTTCCCAGCACAGGCTTGCATCCAAACAAAAAAAGCGTCTGTTATTTATGAAAACGGCAATGGTCTGTTTTCTTTTAAGTGTTAAACTTTTCGGCCCGGAATGTAAAATTGTTTCATATTTGGTTTTTATGATAGTTTTAGTTTATTTATTTTTTTATTTAGCAATACATTCAAAATGTTTATTATAGTAGTTTATTATTCTAATCGCTTAAATATTATAAATACAATAATTGCATTTTCAAAGATAGAAAAATTTGAAGTCCAGACCCAGGAATCGAATCCGAGACTTCCGTAAGCCAAACCGGGGCCGGAATCGAACCACTTATCTGGACTATGCTACTAGACCTCAAATTTCTCTATCCTTACATATTAATTACCTACCCGAAAAAAAAGATACATTTTAGTACCTACTTTATTTTACATTGCTCACATTTTAAAAAAAATATTTAAAAAATAAACACGATGGTACACACATCGCGTAAAAATCTAATACACTTAAAGCCAGTCCATTTTAATATGTGTCTCACTGGCGTTCGGCCTGCCGCGGCCCGCCTCGGTCTCAGCTCAGGCCGTACGATTGTTATTCAATGGCACTTCATGAAATATGTATTTATTGTGAACCTACGGGAAATGTCTGTAAATTCTATTAGAATTACGGGTGCGTTGAATACTGTATTTTGGACTTACGCACTTGAGTGTGAAAGTATCAAAATGTTAAGGTGGTTCTGTTGTCTATATCTATATCTATACTAATATTATAAAGAGGAAAGATTTGATTGTTTGTTTGTATTGAATAGGCTCCGAAACTACTCGACGAATTTGAAAAATTCTTTCATCGTTGTGAAGCTACACTAACCCCGGGTAACATAGGCTATTTTTTATCCCTGTATTTCCACGGAAACGGGATCTACGCGGGTGGAACCGCGAGGCGTCCGCTAGTATTTTATAAAAGTTTATGCTTTATCAATTAATCAGAATAGAAGGATTAGAAGCACAGGTGCATTTTCCTTTCCCTTTCTTTCACCTCTGACACCATACACATTATATTATTTCCAAAGTCACTTTTCAATTAAAACCCTACTCAAACGATTCATTTTATTCATTGTGTGTATTATTTATAATTGTTTATGATTTATTACGCCCTCACCACTTTCAATATATCATGGCGCAACGATCTTAATACTTGGGGCGCACTCCTGTATCCTACATGATGGTGAAATCGACAAGAGATAACGAATGAACAAGAAATAATTGGTTTCCATGATTAAAATACAGACTTACCAAATAACATAAACAGTTTTATTATAATTTAAAGTGCCTCGGTACGCCAATAGTAATGAGTATAAATAACGACTGCTGGTTATAAGGTTGCGGGTTTGATTTCTGCACAGTAGCTATTATTATTGCTTTGATTATTGCTTGCGTGAGTTTCATGGTGTAATGGTTGCAACACCTTACTGGCTTTACTGTATAAATACAAATATATTGTAAAAAATGGCATTTAAAAAAAGTGGCCATGAGTTTTTATTGCCAAGTTCTTTTTTCACGGCCTTACTCTTGCGAACTTGGCATTAAATGTAGAATCATTTTATTCCAAATTTTGTCTGACGTTCTTAAGCGTTGCATTTGTAACCTAAATGAATAAAGTATTTTTGACTTTAACTATACTTTGTGGATCTAGATGTACTATGTGTCCATGACAATGTATGTTTGTAAGTCCCCCGTAACACAGTGATTATTGGGTTGTTTAAATAAAAATAAAGATAATTAAGCAATTTCTGTAGCCGTAAGTAGAATATCATTTGCACGGCCCGTTGATCCAACCACCCAATGCTAGTGTCCACAGGTATAGCTTGACACGCTTTACTACCATCAGCTAAAGCAGTTATCAGCACAATGACTGCCTAACTTGATAGTAGTAGCAGACAAAAGTCCTGAGAGTACTAATGACGGCTACTCCCGAATCTGAGGGCTGGTTTTATGAGCTTAAAACTCTATATATAAATTTTAATTCTCAATTATTTCTTTCCAGGTAAGCCACTTCTTCTACTTACTGCCAATTAAAATCAAAATACAAAATAATGACGACTTATATCAAGTGAGTATAAGGAAAAATATAAACAAAATCCTAATTAATTACCCGCTGGCGACTGTCACTCACACCGTAGCGCAAGGCTTTTGCAAATGCTTATTTATGTTCGAGTCACAACGAACTTGTCCCGTTCTCAATTCGTTTCGCAGCATTAGTCGGTGGCATTGTCCCACACAATACTCGGTGCATTTTACTCTTGAGATTTAAATAGGCTCCCGCTGATGGCGTCGTTAATGCGATCGAGTTGTTTATGTACAGAGTCCATTCAAATATTAGTAAGTATTGATTATGTTGAATTGTACTACTAAAACACTAGTAAAAATATTCAATTAACTTTTATGTATTACTTATGTAGTACATAAAAGCTTTTGCTATAAATCCGTAACCGTTTGAATAAATTTTATTAAGCATTTTGGTTAGCGAACTTAGGCTAAAAGCCTAAGTACACGTTTCGTACTAACATTCTCAAGATTGTAGATCAATCACGCTTGTTACACTATGTGATTTTATTTTTTTTAATTAATAGTAAAATCAAATTATTTTTTCTACTTTCTTCTCTCCATACGCATTATTGGAATAAGTGGTTCGTGCTAAGGTTTCTTCAAACTCCTAGCAGACCCTACAAAAGATGGTGGTTGAGAGTTGACAGACGGTCATCGCTACCTCCAACAACTTTTAGCAAAGTTTGTACCAACTAAGTATATTACGAAAAAATGTTTGCAGATTATTGGATTTCTTTTGAATTTTATTATGCAACTTACTTAATTTTTGTTTAATTGTTTGCATTTCTTTTGTTTCATGTGTAAAAAAAACCCAAATGTAATAACTGACTGGCACTTATCTTGCTTGGCTGTAGGCTGGTACTATCATTACATATTGTAAAGAACTGTGAATTGCAACATTATTTTCGTTTCATAAATTATGAAACAAACAAAAAAGGTTAAATCAGAAATTAAGTAGCTGTTAATCAATTCCCAGATTTGCAACTATATAACGTATTAAATTATATAACATACACATAACCATGCCATACGTTATTTGTCTTCGGCAAATTGCCACTAAGGCGCCAATTACACCGAACGCCAAGCTTCCTACGCTCGACTAAACACGGAGTTATGTCGAGTAATTCGAGAAGTCTCCTTTCATCGAGTGCATTGCGCGGAACATCGGTTTGCTATAGTACTCTCTGCACTTCCATTAACCGTGAAAATGGTGGTGTGTCACACTGTACTGTAATGCGTTGTGGCAACGTTAATTAAGCTCTAAGAAACGGGGGGTCATTAATGTACTCTCATATATCCAGGTACATATTCGTAAATATGAGCTTGTTTTGAAGCTGGAATGAATGGAAATTTGAAAACTACAAAAGCCGTGATAGTTCTAGTAACAACAGGACTCTCCTCGTAGGCCCAGGAAGGATAGATAAAAAAACAGGTTTAGTAACATAGTCCGGATAGATGGTTCGATTCCAGCCCCGGATTGGCATACGGAAGTCTCGGTTTGGATTTCTGGGGCTTGACTTCAACATTTTTCTATCTCTCCACAAGATGATATAATTTTGTGTTTGCTTGTATGTTCTTGTAGGATATAATTAGTTATCTATTTGTAATATTGTGTAAATGGCAAAAGAACAACAAAGGTTAAACCATTCTAAAAAAGTAAAATTTTTAAGAAAAATTACCATCTTCAAATGTATATCAAGGAAAAAAACATTAACCAAATTACCCAATTCAAATTTCGCTAACTCATATCGATGTTTTAGTTTATATCACTGGTGTTTTATAAGCTAGGATAACGTTTTATAAGCTAGCTTTCGAGAAAATCACCAACATACATACATACTTGCATATAGGTTAAACGGAGAACCACCTTTTTTGAATGCGGTTTAAACAATTATATATGTTTATACAATTGTTGTAAATGAAATTTATTAAAATGAAAATTAACAATGTTCGACAATGACGTTATGCTAGATTACCCTACGAACTAACTATAAATAAACAATTAACATTATTTACAACTTGCCTAGTAAACTACAAAAAAAAGGATTACATTAAAAGGGAGTCACAACCAGTTCAGTCGTCGAAGAATTCCTCCCCATCGATGTCAACCGGTATAGCGCCCAGAAGGCTAGCAGCATTGCCACGTTGTATTACAATGCTTATTCTCTGTGCAAAGAAAAGTCCAGCCTTCTGGTCACGAGATTGTTGTATGAATTGAAAATTGAATAACAAAAACTGAATGATTTAAAATAAACCGGGCAAGAGCATGTCGGACCATGCCCAGTGTAGGGTTCCGCAGCCTTGAATAATTGCATCAGCAGAAAAACGCATGCTCATGGCACTTACGCCATGAGCATGCGTTTTGTTGAGAAACGCAGATTTTTAGCAATAACTCTATGACTGTATATCCGACAATGTCTGAAATAATTTTAGTTGGAAGTACTTATTAAGCGCTAGCTTTGTGATTTTTTTTTATATTTTTTGGTCCCACGATTCAACGATGACAGACAGATAGACAAACAGACGGACGTGACGAAACTATAAGGGTTTCGTTTTTGCCATTTTGGCTACGGAAAGCTAAAAACGTAATAATGTCATCATTGACATTTATTTAATTATTTAACTTATAAACATAATTTACAAAATACCTTTTCTAACCGACTTGAAAAAGGAGGTACTTAATTCGTATTTTTTTATGTATGGGGCATAACTATATTGTTATAAAATATATGATTGTGGAGAAGGTAAAGATAAGTCGGCCACTGAAGAAACTTCTACCCACAAAATCCAAAAAGGCGAATTCTTAACGGTGTAATTTCGCCATCTGTTAAGTGAAAATGACACAACTCCCGGAGAGCTACGAACAAAGACTGCCTCAGGTGCCACCAATAGCCGATCTAATTAAACATTGAAAAGAACTTGAACTCACTTTAAGTAAATTAAAACCGTTTTCTATATGTATACATAGGGGAGGTACCCCAAAAATATGTTTATCAAGATTTTATTTTTTAACTTTGTTGGCGTAAGTAATATGTTTATCCATGCAAACAGTCTCTGAGCGCATGCATAAATCGCTGCGGACGGACGGACGGACGGACATGGCACAACTATAAGGGTCCCGTTTTGACATTTTGGCTACAGAACCCTAATAAAAAACTAAAATTATAATGCGGGTTTTAAAATTTCAAGAATCCATAAAAATACAACTCAAAGATCATTAACACCCAAATAAATAATCTATTAACACAGAAATAATCGCAACTTTGATGTACGTACCAAGCGCTGTAATGACTTGTGGGTATTCATGAATATTGATGTTGTGATGTGTTTATGTACGAAATTGATGGGAAAACAATATTATAGAGGCCTCTGTATATTGTTAGGGTTAATGTGTGTGTGTTTTCGTTAGGCTGTTATACCTGTTTATGGCTAAAGTAATTAGATATTTAATATAACATTGTTTTTATACGTAAACATGTATTTTGAATTGTGGTTGAATCTATACTAATATTGTGAAGTTATCTATACTAATATTATAAAGCGGAAGAGTTTGTTTGTTTGTTTAAACGCGCTAATCTCAGGAACTACTGGTCCGATTTAAAAAAATCTTTTGTTGGATAGCCCATTTATCGAGGAAGGCTATAGGCTATATAACATCGCGCTACGACTAATAGGGGCGGAGTAGCGACGTGAAATGTTGCAAAAACGGGGAAAATTTACGCATACGAAGTTGCGCGGGACAGCTAGTGTTTTTATAATATTATATACTAATATTATAAGAGTTTGTTTGTCGAACGCGATAATCGCAGGAAGTACGGGTATGAAATGAAAAATAATTTTACTGTTGGATAGCCCAATTATCGAGGAAGGCCATAGGTTATATAACGTCACACTACGACTAATAGGAGCTGAGCAGCAATGAAAAAGTTACAAAAACGGGGAAAATTAACGCATACGCAGTTGCGCGGGTCAGCTCGTAACAATATATTTGGTCAATTCACACAACGCCATGCCATGCCAAATGATTATAAGTTATATTCTTTCAAACGTAGTGTGCCGTGTGGTACCGGCTTAAGAATAGTACCACCCCATCACTTCCCGTGGGTGTCGTCAAGGCGACTAAGGGATTTACAACCGGAGGGCGGGCAGCAGCGTCCTCTGTGTATTTTAAAGCCTTACTGCGATCGCCAACCCGCTCGCCAAGCGTGGCGATTATGGCAATTACCCCCAGGGTACTGGGGAGACCCGTGCCCAGCAGTGGGACATCATATGGGTTGATATGATATGTAAACGTAGTTTTATACCTTCGTTAAATTGTAATAAAAGTTTCACCTGTAATTACAAATCAAATAAAGAAAAATATTAACTACGTACAAAGACGAATTCTTTAAAAGTTCTATTTGGCGATCCTAAAATATGTAGTTCAGCTCGATCAGTCCAGCAGTATAATACCACACAGATTTGTTAAATAATAAACCCTTGGGATTAACTTTATATAGCTTTTGTTTGCTCTGGTAATCCTTTTGCCGCACGGTAGTGGGGGCAGAAAAGCCTGAGGCTGGCTTGTAGTGCATGCGACGTGGAAAAGGCGTATTATGTTCAGTAAGACAAGTATTTTACTGTTAGAGATACTTTACTTTACTACCGAAGATATTTTCAATTTCTAGGGTTAACTCGGAAAAATAAATGTTTACACTCCTTTTAAATGATGATATACGTTATGGTTGGATTGGAGTTTTAAAAATTACGTAGACTTTGTATAGAATTAATAAAATTCGTAAATCCTTACACCCGTATTTTAAAAATATTGCAAACTAGCTTTCGCCCGTGGCTCCGCCCACGTGAACAACTATCCTATGTCCTTCCTCGGGACTCAAAGTATCTTCACACCAAATTTCAACTAAATCGTTTTAGCTGTTTGAGCTTGAAAGCGTAACAGACAGACAGACAGAGTTACTTTCACATTTATATTAGTATGGATGTTTGTCTTTGTATTAATACAAATAGGTAGAAACATATGCTCTAGATATTTTAAAATGAGGGTTATCAAACAACAGTTATTGGAAATACACAATAAATTTGTTTACATAAATTAACTTGATCTTATTAAAATTATTATCTCCGAACCTCCTCCAGCATGTACCGAACAGCAAAGAGCGTCCAGAAACGCGACCTTCCCTCTAATTAGAGACAGAACATGAAGACTCCCCTATGTAGCCGCCAGCGCTGCCCGAACGGTTTTTTAATTTGATCTACGGTATGATGCACACCACTAGTTCGAGGCTTTTTTCTCAAAGTTGAATTTCTTTATAAAGTTTTAAGGCAGTCATGTCTGTTAACTTTTGATGTTTTTGGTATATTTTTGTGAATTTCTTGCTTAAGAGAATGCTAAACAATTGTTATTCTTTTCCATTTTCGGTATTTAGAATTTAAAAAAGGCTTTGCAGAAAAATTGCTTGCTGTAGGAATTCAGCTGTAACTAGGCAAACTAAATAGTTATAGTGAATTTATTTGTGGGGTCTAATGTGGGGTTAATGGCTAAGGCATATTACACTCAATCGTGAGGTCGCGGGTTCTAATCCTATTTATCTATTATACTACCGACGTGAATCCATTACTAACACAAGCCATTGAGCTTAGCTGGAGGGGTTAACAGGATTGCTAGCAATGTGGGACCCAATCCCACATTGCTGATTATAATTACGACTTAAAATGAAACGGTAAATAAATAACTCTAATAACCATAATGATTTATAAATAGATTTGTTTTAATAAAAAAAATTGTTGTCTGTAAAGTCGGTTTATATCGGTCGGTTTACCAACTAATCAATAACGTTTGTTCCAATTGTATCGCATGTCATGTCGCAGCAATTGCCAATCACTGTTGCTTAGCAACCTATCAATAACCTGACCTTTTTTTAGACACTTTTTATGAGAGCAGCTGGTCATCGATTTATAAGATATTATCACGTAAAAAAATGGTTGTCATGTGCATATAACGAAAAAATTAAATCAAAAATTGGGTGCCCTAAAACATAACACTTACATTATTTATTATTCATTGAAAGCACCTACTTTGTTCAACCCAGTCAATATACTTTTTTTTAACGATTTCTACGCATTATGAAATTATATATACTACGGGTTTAATCTCGTGAATAATTTAAGGTAAAATTCTTGAGTCTACTAATTTGGGTCTACCCATAACCACGTCCGTTGCAATGCGATTGAAACGTCTGCAATAAACAAGGTATTTTACCTTAAATTATTCGCACGATTAAGGCCAGTAGTATATTTAATTTTATAATATACTATTTGACTAGCATGGCTGAAGCCACGCTAAATATCCATAGCGCGGTAATCCTTTAAGGGGATATATATGGCGCGTCAAAGGGGCATTGTGCATATTCACTACTTTGCTGATAAAGGTATTACGTTCTAATATGATTGAACGCGACTGGAGGCCTTTTGTTGTAGAAGGTAATCTAATATTCATCGGTGATCTATAATTACTGCATCGATGTGATTAGTGTTATAGATTGATTCCTAGCTAGTTTTAGCCCTTAGCTTTGCTCGCATAAGTTTGTTAACGCCTTTGCTGCTCGATCTTATCTGTAGATAAGGGATTACAATGAGATTCAACAAATATCGCTCGAAGTTTATTTTGTGATGTGTCACAAAATAAATTTCTATGCAAAACGTCGGCTTTGAGTGAATTAATGAGTCAGTATCACGACTTACATTTTTATATATACCTATACAAGATGTATATTGGGTTGATGGTGTGTTTAACTGTAAGAATTAACGTTTGCGTTCGAAGGACATCTTACGTTTCTTTTTTTTGTCCTTATTGACCAGCAATTGGCCTTAGTTTTTAAATATTTAGAAATATTCAATCAGTGTTTAATCCGACTGCAAGGAAGGGTTATAGAAAGCTGATGTCATTCGCGCGTATTTTGCATGCTTGTAATATTATACACCAAATCGCTGGATGGACTTATTAAATTAAGAATCTAATGATGTCAATTCTTAAATAAGTTACGTTAAAAAAAACATGGCGCATGTGTGTAAAACATGGAGAGTGAATTAAAATGTGTTTCTAATACTGCAATATGGGTATCAAATAAAAGGACTCATTGTAAGTATTTCAAAAAGAACCATTCTTATTTCATCTTTCAATACTTTCCAATAGATTTGATAAAAGTTACAGATAGATACAACCCACAACCTTAAAAAAGTATTAAATAAAATAAATAAACTTAAAAATCAAAAAAATTGCCTTGCCAAAAATGATAGAAGCAAGATCCCCTTTATAAAGGGTCTTTCAAATAGAGCGGGTCGATATTAATAATCTGTGGCGGCCATTTTGATTTGGCGGCATCTGTCAAATCTGTTTTTTCTTATTCAGTCACTGATGCCAAATCACCATGGCAAGTTACACGGTTGAGCAGCATGTGCAAATGATAAAACTTTATTATCAAAATGAGTGTTCGTTAGTGAAAACGTTGCGCGCATTGCGCCCATTTTACGGCAGACGCGGTGGCCCTTCAAAGTCTACTCTCCAACGATTGGTGACTAAATTCGAGACGACCGGTTCGGTAAACAACCAACCAACACCTTTACGTCAAAGGAACGCCAGATCGGCCGAGAACATCGCCGCTGTACGTGAGAGTGTTCAGGAGACTCCGAAGCAGTCGATTTCTCGCCGTGCACAAGAACTCGGCCTTTCGCAGACTTCAACTTGGAGAATTTTGCGTCGGGACTTGGGTCTGCATCCATACAAGATCCAACTGACCCAGGAGCTCAAAGTTAATGACCATAGACAACGCCGTGTGTTCGCTGAATGGGCGTCGGAACGCTTGGAAGAGGACCCCGATTTTGGCCAAAAAATAATCTTTAGCGACGAGGCACATTTTTGGATGAATGGTTTTGTTAATAAGCAAAATTGCCGTATATGGGATGACCACAACCCACATGAGGTTCACCAGATAGCAATGCATCGAACATAACGCAGGCCATCGCTCAGATTCAGCCGGATCTATGCAGCAGAGTCATTAAAAATTGGACCTCTCGGATTTGTGCCACCATGCGAAGCCGCGGCGGACATTTGAACATGCATAATGGCATAAACGGGCCTTTCAAATAAAAAATAAATTTCGTTAATATCTCACACACATCTAGTTTTATTCAATTTTAACATCGACCCATCTTTGTTGAAAGACCCTTTATATAGAAATATATCATGCAGTCGAAGGGATGAAATAAATGAAATGCATTAGGATGAACTTTATAGAGTGCCTCCAACTGAAAGAAAAATAAATAAATATAGGTACCTACAGTTACATTAAAATAAGCGCACAATATTGATACATCGAAAATAGGATCTGGTTCAGCTTGTGCCGGGCGTAAATCTCTTACACCGGTTTTTAATTTGCGTCAGGAATTTATGAAAACTTTTTAACGCAAACATTAAAAACAACAAAAACATGCAACAAAAAGATAACAAAATCATACTTATCCTAATTAACACTAACGTAAATCTATACCAATATTATAAAGCTGAAGAGTTTGTTTGTTTGAACTCGGCAATCTCAGGAGCTACGGGTCTTAATCGCGTAAATATTTTATTTTTAAGGCTAAATACATTTGTTTGATAGCCCGACGTTGCGACCGTATTCCAACGGCCGTGGTCATGGGTAGAGTCTACCCGTGGCCACGGCCGACGACCACGCATTTAAGACCCGTAACTTATAACATTCTATATTGTGTACAAATCGCGAAAGTTTTCCAACATATATAAGTTGGTTAAAGGTTTCGCTAAAAACATAAGTAAGATTTAACTAGAAATCATGTTTTTTCGAAGTTATAAATACATACATCATATAATACTTTTTTTTAAATGACGTGTTTATTAATCTCTTTTTTTAATTTTCGGCAATATGGGTCCGTGGTTCCCGTGATCTGAAATGCATATTGTGCCTAATACCGCCGGCAAATCACCTTTTCGCAATTCGGTTGATACAGTGCCGTGTGTCTAGATAGATTTTCGTAATGGTTGAACTATTGACATACCTTTAAGTTGTTCTGGAACATGCATGAGTCCTACTCGCCCTTGGGTGGTTTTATTTCAATACAATATTAATAATCCTTACTTGCAGTTGGGTAAAAAATCGACTGAACGACGCTGGTGGACAGAATTGAAATTAGCTAAATTCATTATTCAGTGTGGCGAAATGTTGGCAAATTGAATTTGAATCGCGCACGTCAAAGGCTCCGGACACAGTAATTGGCTTAGTGTTCGATGAGGTTAGCGTAAATAGTGGGTATCCGCGCTAGGATTTCCCTGAGAAATAGTCGGTGACACTCCCCTAAATCTGGTTATTAAACATACCCGAGCTGGATAGGTTTACTTATGTGATACACATTCTAGGTAATGACTTTGTACCTATCTTAATTGTACAAGTATTAGATATCTACATAAATTTGGAATAAAATGGGAATTTTATTATTTTGAAGCATAATTTTATCTGAATACTACCTATACATTTATACAAAGCATTACTTGTGCAGGGTTTTTTTACCTACTAGTTGACTTGGCGAACTTCGTACCACCTAAAATTGAATGTACAAGTACTTATTCCGAAGTACAATTTCCATAAAATTTGGCTAATTGTTTTTATTGGGTTGTTTTTAAGGTTCCGTAGGGAAAATGGAAAAAAAACGTAACCCTTTTAGTTTCGTCATGTCCGTCTGTCTGTCTGTCTGTCAGTCTGTCCGTCCGTATGTCACAGGCATTTTACTCAGAGACTTCCCAATGAATATTGATGAAATTTGGTGAAAAGGTGTCTTATAGTGGCCGCTACTTAGTTTGATAGATACTAAATAATAAAAATAAATATTTTCAGGGGGGCACTCCATACATGTAACAGAAGCTTTTTTTTTTGCTAACATCAACGTGTGACTCATCATTAGACAGGACTTTTGAAAACATTTTAAAGTTTCTATTTTTTTTTTTGATGGAGTAAATATTTTTGGAAATAATCGCTCCGAAAGTTGCATAAATGTGACGTTGCTTTTAACCTCGCTGATGATATATCAGCGAGGTTAAAAGATCTACTTGGTTTTCACTGGGTCACATACTCTATTTTTTTATAGCATAGAACTTCACATAAACAACATTCAATGCATACATAAATAATTTAAATATTGCAATGTCATACTATTGCAAAAAGTCGTAAAAGTGCGACACTGACATAGAAAAACAAGTCAATTGTATTGTATTTAATGGTACCGCTTTCTGAGAGCTTGTAACCTATCTACACCTTTACTCAAAACATCATTGATAAAACCTTTTTAAATGTATAGGCTATCTAGGAAAACAATTCCACATTTTTATTTAAGAACATATGGTACCTTCGGTGATTAATACATTCAAATAAAAAAGTTTTTGTTTAGTTTAGCAAGTAGCATTATTTTAGCATTGAAACTGCACTTTCATACACTACATAAACGTGTTAGAACTCAAGAGTAAAAACCTTCGATACTTAAATCTAAAGACTAAGTTTCTCCAGGTTCTTTTCGAACCCATCCCTATTAACTCACAACGCAAATGTAGAACATTGTTTTTGTAACAGCCGTAAAATTACCCGACCCTATCAGATACATGTACCCGTATTATTTGACTGGACAAATCGATAAAAGCAGAATGTACCGTCCGCTGACCTGTTCGGAGATAATAAAAAAGTTGAATGATACTATGCCCGCCCTATCGGAAAATAGAAGTGGATCTTTAGTTCTACGAGTCGCCAGTAACAATGTCGTCGTACAGTCGTGAACGAAAGCGGTCCGTTGGGTATTAAAAAATATATTAAGTATTGTTTTATAAAACATTCTGTGGATGCATGGTTATTGTTAAAGCGTTCTGTAATACACTGTCAGTAAAGAATTGTCACAATCGCCCTAAGCTTTTTCATGTACTTGAGTGATATGAATATGATTAAATAAAATTTAAATATAATTTTGGGGCAGAAATTCTTCCATTGTTTAACGTTCAACGTTGACCTAGAACCTAAAAGACTAAAATTTTAGAGAAAAATCAATCATGCCGACTCATTCGCTAGACCGATGAGTCGGCATTTTATAGGCTCCTAGTCGACCAATCTCGTAACCATATCATAATATATCATTTTATAATATTGTAATACGTTACACAACAAATTCAGTGAGCGATAGTACTTTCAAGGGTCCGCGATGCTTGAGCGGAGTAAATCTGAGTACGGCCAAATTCCCACGAGTGTTCGTTGGAGTTTCGACAAACGGCCCGGATCCAGCCCCAATAAGGACCAATACCTACTCACTATTGCATAAGAAATGCACAAATGAGACTTTTCTTGCATTATATTATTCAGTCTTATGTGCGTATTCTATATCAGCTTGAGTTGAATCCAAAATAGGACATACTTCACCCTAATTACAATCACATCCGTAAACAATTTGATGTTTTGGTTCTGCTGGAGTTAATATCACTAGATATTATGTATAACCCTCCCAATCGATAGATATTATGTATAATATGAATATACGACGTCTCTGAAAGAATTGTCAAAATAAAAAACAGCCAACTATTTTGACTTTGACGAAAGTTTCATGAACTAAGCTATCATTACCGATTCCAGGCACATTTCAAAATCAAATTTTTGCCTGCTGTATTTACATCAAAATATGTACTAGACTTAGATCTCTTTAAACTAAATTCAAATCGTCACGCCCTTTGTCTCAAACACGAGTAAAATGTTACGTATGTCTCTGTTATCGGCTATATATCGTTCCAAGTATTAAACCAACCTGTTATTTATTTACCGCAGTTGCACTGAGCGGCCGGCTTTACCCCCGCGTTTCAAGGATTATGTATTTTATCCTGAATCTCTTACCGATGTATCTGTGTAATTGTGGATTACAGTTGCTCATGTTTCCATTTGTCCTGCATTGTGAAGAGTTTTACTACAATTACTTTGTTCCGTAATCTTTATTATTTTATGTAATATTTGTTTATCGTTTTTCTTTCTTCGTTGACGTGAGATAATAATCAATCAAGTAAATTAGGTTAGGAAAAAGCTTAAAATAAGATAATAAATCATCCACTTGTGTAGGAATATTATTAAAGTTTCACATTGTTCTCATTTGATGTTCATGTTTTTCTAGATTTGGTCATCATTATATGAAATATATATATATATATATATATATATATATATATATATGTATATATATATGTATATATATATATATATATATATATATATATATATATATATAAAATAATATATCTAATAATATCTTAGGACAACTCAACGCTATCTGATCCCAAACTAAGCAGAGCTTGTACTATAAACCAGACAACTGATAAACGTACTTATATATTTCATACATACATATTAAAGATAAATTACACCCAGACACAGAATAAACCATCGTGCTCATCACACAAAGTTTTATCCTGGGTGGGGATCGAACCCACGACCTCTTGCGTAGCAGTCGGATACCCTCCCACCGCGCCACAGAGGCTACAACAATAAAAATGGTTAGAGATTAACGAAAAACAAAACAAAATTGATTAGAAAAACATGACATGAAACTTTTATCTATCTAATGTAACGTATTAGGTGTCTGTGACTCATGACAAATGACCACCTCCGACCACATCGTAATATCTGCAAGGTTGAGCAACATTTCCCCTGTCGGTTCATAGATGGTTGACAGTTTTCGAAAAATGCCCCATCCCTCCGCGCCTCAGAGAGCACGTTAAGCAAACCGGAAAAAGATTGGGCGCAGGTCCGACGGGTCCTGCGCCCCATCTTTTTCCAGTCGTGTCAGATTTCCGTCCCATCGGGGTATAAGGGTGTGGGAATAGAGAGTGCCCTTGTGTCTGGGTACACTGGTGCACTATAATATCACCTGCGTCAAGCGGTGCGGCCAATTTCGTCAGAGACTGTCTGACGAAATTGGCCGATGTCACCGACCCTGGTTAGGAGACAATTATTTAAAAAATAAAAACACCCTCCATCCCCACTCTAAAATTTATTAATTAATACCTAGATTACTACATGCCTACTAAATAAAACTTGACTTTATTAGAACGATAGTTATTGATTTTAGAAAAGATATAAGTACATAAATAGCTACCATTAACATACTCATTTTACGTTACCAAAGTACAAAACTAATAATCAGACACAAATTCTGTTCACCTAACGCTTAAATAATTTCAATCCACCGAGCAAATATTTAAAGAGACCGCCTAATGTGTGCCGTAGCGAAGTTACTTAGACACCGCAGAGCTTGTAAGCAACTTACTCCACTATAAAGGGAATTATTAACTCGCGTGTCTACTAGTTGGAAAACAGCTCGGCTTCAACCCTTCAGGTATACGGAAAGGTTTAAAGTCAAAATTTTAATTGGTAAACAAGAAACTTAGGAGTTTGCGATGTATTGGAAAATAAATGAATGAGTTTTGAAATTTACAGACAACTTTAAAACTTACTCAAAATGTTATTACCGTATGTTAGAAATGTGTATTTTTTTATTTAGGTAAAAACATGTTATACATATACTTACATTTCAAGTAACGTAGTGATGGTTTTTTTTAATAAAGTAAAGTTAATTTTCCAAATGTTAGCAATTTACGCTGTAATTGTGATCCTTCTAGATTTATAAAACGTGGTTTGCAAAATTGCAAAATTTCGACTTAAGCTTCGATGTAGAAATTTTCAGTTTATATATTGCGTATTGCGTTTCATTTTCACCTGTTTCAAGTGAATCATTTTGTCCTAAAATAATAATTCGAAATTTCAATATTTTTTGCTTTAAACGTTCTGTAAAGAATATATTATGATTAATAAATGTACTACTCACTAATCCATTACAACTGTGAACAAAGTATTCCCACTTTACATAGTTCACTTATTGTCCATCTGTTCGTATCGGCACGGGTGGATGAAAGGGGACGAGAGGTGGCCCACCCGCGCTGGCACGCGACATTGGTCAAAGTCGAATAATGCCATGACTGGAACTTTTTGATAGGTCCACCGGTAAATGCAGTCAGACATTTGGTCAGATTATAGTACCTCTCGTTCGGGAGGGCACAACTGAATAGTCAAAGGGCTCCTTTGATACAGCTCGGCTTTGTCGTCTAAATATATAAATCTAATTACATCTATGACGTAATTATATTAATGTGGGAAATGGGTCGCGTTTCAGTTATGTGGAAAAGATTTTTGGGTATACGTGTGTATAATAATTGGATTAGCTTCTCATGACTAATTGCATAAAACTCTTTAATTTTTAGGGTTCCGAACCCTAAGAATGCGTTGGCACTCACAGAAATCGAAGTCTTGGATTTTCTATTAATAAGACTTCGATTTCTGTTCCTATTTTCACTATTGAGTTCAAGCAATATATGGGAAACCTCGGTAAATTTTAATTAAAATTTAATGGGGTAGTTTAATAACTTGATTTTTCATTATTTGAAACAGCCTGAAATTGTCTTATTATTAAGATAGAGAAAAAACATGATTTTTGTATGGGGTTTGTGAGAATGGTGTCCAAAAATCCCCACGGATCTCGCTCCTACGAAGGCGTAGTAGAAGAGGGTATATATTTTTGTTTTTTTTTTAATTTACGCAAATAATAACTCTAACTTTTTAAATAATTCTGCAATTAATAAATAATAATAGCACCCATATTTAAAAATTAAGGCAGATATTATTTTTTACATTACGCCCAACAAACTGCTATTCAACAAGAACCGAACGTATTCGGGAATAACCATAATCTGTATAACTCCTAAAATATATTTATGTGTCATTAAGTAACTGTATTAAATGAAAGAAAATCAATGAACATACTTGCGCATTTTTTAATATTATGACGAATATTGTAAACATTCTCTATGTTATGATTTACAAAAGTCTCAATCAACAATTTAAATATGACTAGTGTTTTCGTCTTCTTGGAAAACTCACACAACGCTATCTGATCCCAAACTAAGCAGAGCTTGTATTATGGAAACCAGACAACTAATAGACATACTTATATATTTCTAAATACATAATGCAGATAAATAATACCCAGACACAGACTAAACCATCGTACTCATCGCACAAAGTTTTAGGTGGGGATCGAACCCACGACCCCCGGCTTAGAAGTCAGGGTCACTAACCACTAGACCAACAGGCCTGTCATAGCCATTATACTAAAACTGCGAAAGTAGGTAAGCTAGTTTACTAAAAGTAACAATATAACATGACTTAATTTATTTATTTTTTAAATAACACGACTATAATAGCTATGTAAGAACAAACCCACGACCTCCGGCTTAGAAGTCAGAGTCACTAACCACTAGACCAACAGGCCAGTCATAGCCATTATAGTAAAACTGAGAAAGTAGGTAAGCTAGTTTATTAAAAGTAACAAAATAAAACGACTTACTTTATTTATTTTTTAAATACCACGACTTTAATAGCTATGTAGGATGTAAGAAACGTGTAGGAATTAAACAAAGGCAAACTCCGTTTTTAAAGTCAGTTTGTTGTGACAAATCTGAGCTCTCAAAGTGGGTTTCAGCGGAAATGAATAGGAGCGTATTGTCAAGCAGGAACCCTCGGCTTCGCCTATCGTTGACAAAGGTTTATTAGCTGATTTCACAACTACTTTGTACAGCCTCTCCAAAGAAGTGGAACGCATCGCTACCTTGGTGTAAAACAGGATAAGTTGACGAAGTCAAAAGACTTTGTGAAAGTTTGCCGCTAATGTGAAAGGACGCAGTTGTAATACATGTGTCATAAAAGATGTTGATGAGATGTTATATTATATGTATACTTTGTTAGAACTCAGATTTTTTTTTTTCTAAATTGGTAGTATTTTTTATATAAACATTTTATATTAGTTACTAGATAACATTATTGAATAAGTTTAAATTAATCATATAACTTACGCATAAATGAGATAATCGACACAACACGAGCAAAAATATTTTGGCATGCTTGGCTGGACATAAAGCAAGTATAAGAAAAACATAGTTTACCAAAAATAAAGTCGTTTTTTTTTTAAGTACCTACCTATATTTTTGTTTTGATAAAAACCTATTTTATAAGTCGCTTCTAAAATTGAAAAGACGAGCTTCACAGAAAGTGCCGCACAACTTGGGACTTTGAAGGTTCGTCTTGTGTAAATAAAAGCGGAAGCTGTAGGAGGCCCGAGGAGGTACGTGAAGGCTGAGGGGGGAGAGCAGTCTCGAGCAGAAGGCATGGCGAATAAAGCCTTCAAAAACTATTTAAAGAGGCTTCAGAGGCAATTGGCACGGGACTCCTGTGACGGCACAAGATACCGATGAGATCACGTAGAAAAGTTTTTGTAAGATATTGTAGAGACATGTTTATATACCTATCTAAGTAGCTATTGGCAATATTTTAGATGAATGCATCTAGTGCATATGTGGAATAACCAATAGAGGAGAGTGCCCTATTTCGCTGTATTCAGAAATTTCCTAAATGTATTCCAAAATTGGTTCGGACATTACAGCATCCGGCACTTGGCCGGACGCCGTCATTGCCGGATTGTTATTTAACATTGTGATAAATGACGTTTAAGAATAGTTATATTGCTATACTAGCCAAATTCAAACATTTAAGTCATAACTACCGGTGTCTTGGTCTTAGTTAACTTTTTTTTAATATGTTAAAATATATTAGGGGGTCTTTATAGCCATAAAGAAGTCAAAACTTTTATTTTAAATGCGGTTTTCTTGGTTTTTATAATCAAAATGCACCTATATGTTTGGTGACGAGAAAGTCTAAAAGTCAAGTTATACCGTGTTTTTTAACCGTACGTGAATTTGAAATCTGTAGAAGATACGACGCAATTCGATATTATACACTTAAACGATGTCGTGAAAGAGACACAAAAAAACAAAAATACAGATAAACGAGTATTTACATCAAAAAACATTTTAAAACCTATTTAAACATTTGCATATTTACATGTATATTATATATCAAAACTAAAGCAATTCCATCTATCCATAATTATTATATTGATTGCCTAGATGACACATTAATGTGCGCTAAAAACTTCTTCCATCAAAGTTCTCAGTTCAATTATCTCAACTATCAACCAAGAGGGTTAATCGTCATATTGAAAATAATAACTCCATCAACGATGGATGCAATATTCAGCGCTGAGCGTAAACCAGCGGAACTTCCTGTTTGTAGCGGAGTGCGGAAATTCAATTATCCGACGATAAAAGTACGGAGCGGACGGTAGTGATGCCAAGTTCCCGGGGCGCGGACATCCCGGCTTTTGGATATCATATACTCGTACCGCTTGATAGAATTATAAATTGTATCTAATACTAACCAGTGTGTTTAAAAAAACAGTATTCATTAGTGAGTTATTACAGTATTCTTGAATGTGTTATTGTTCAAATATTGTCTAAGGTAACTTTATTTCATTTACATAACTTTATTTCGAATCGTTGTAAGAAATTACACGGTAGTTGTAAAATTTACCATTTATGCAGCCATCGCCTCGTTGTGACAAATAATAATTTTAAGTATTTCAATAATTATTTTAAGCTAATATTAAACCAGGAAGTCCCTCATAATAATTTTTATTAAAGGTTACGAGTAAACCGCGGACAAATTTGTACGTGGCCATCACTATTCAGAGGCCGAGAGTAGACGAGAGGCGGGCAGCCACCCGCGCCCCACGACGTGCCGCATGAACTTGAATTTTCACCATTTTATTCTCATCATAGATATTATTTTAAGTTTTTCCTAGCAAAACTTATTTTTATATAGTTCAGTTTAGTAGTAACGTAACTTGGTTAGGTACGTATACAGTTTAGTAACTTGTATTTTGAGCATACTGCTGATTAACCCTCGATATAAAAAAGTGGTGTTTTAAGATTAACGCGTGTGTACTCAATCAAAGGCATTAAATTTGTTTGTTTAATGAAAATTGGTTAAGCTTTTTGAAGAAAATCAACATCTCACATCATGTGTCAGAGGATTTAAGTGCGCGTCCTTTCGTGTCGTGTCGCCAATGAATTTATAATAATAATAATAATAAGCATTTATTTGTCGTTTATATACAATTAAACTTACATTTTGTACACAAAGGATAAATAAAAAAAGAAGATCCTGAATTCAGAAAAGTCAGCAGCACAAAACATGCCGACCGCTGATATTCTGTCCAAGCCTGGTGTAAATGGAGCACTATTTATAAATATTCAAAAATGTAACCTAAAACGTATATACCGTTTAAGGTTATTTTTATATTTGGCAGTAAAAAAATTAAAACTTATAGAGTTAATACTATTTCATACATTTACATACATTTCCTCTCCATGAGACGTTAGCTGTTGTCCCTACAAACAGTTTCTTCTTTGTATTAATTTCCTAGGAAGCAATTACAAATGGACATATTCTGATTCTTATTATTATAGATAAAGAATTGTCAAAAGGGAATCCCTGACCACGACTGACTTTAGTTACAATGATAACATTTGAAAAGATTAATGACAATGATTACATAGTAAGGATGATTACCTTGTAGGTTGTATTTATATCAGGTTTACATTAAAAGAAGTGTGGAATATATTAAATAAAACAGTTTAACCTTTATTATTATAGTAAAATTAATATAAAACCTTAACTGCCGTGATAGGTTTTGATCATACTCTTAGCTGAAATTGTGTTAATTTAAGTTAATAGGGGGGTACAGTTATTCGCGTCCGTAGGAACTACCTAACCACTACCCTACACGTGCCCCCTGGGTGGTGCTAAATGAATAACAACGCCGGGTCTCGGGCGGCGGTTAAATTAACCCGACCAAACCAGCCTAACCAGCTTGGTCTAACAGTGAGAGTAGGAAATGACTCCCACAAACCGCAACCCTGTGGACGCTGCCTGCAGGATCGGTAGTCTTGGCTTAATTGCCCGGACTATGAAGAAGACAACTTCTATAAACAATCACCCTAAGTCTACGGTGAGACTCGTGCCAAGGGACTGCATGACTGGTGGGAGACCAGTCGCTAACGATCCACATCGACGGACCTGGCAAACGTCGTTGTATTAGCCTTCTAGGGAGAATAGGCGTTACCTTCCTAGCGACCTGTTATATCGGCCTTACTCGTGGGAATAAAATGAACCAATTTAATACAAATAATCAACAAACCCTACCGAACTCTGAAAAACCGACCAATCCTAATAGCATGATCCAACAAACTTTGCATGAAAGCATGTTTACTCGGAACAGAAGCAACTCGATATCGTCAATCCCAACAAAGCTTAACTATAACTCCAACCAACAAAACAAGGAGAAAGACAATCTGGATTCACAGCCCGAGACCCAATCTGCCAGTGACAACATAACCTCAGACCATGAAGAATGGCAAAGGGATGAAATTTCCACCATAAGAAAGAAAAGGAAAGAAACAAGTCCAATTCACAACGACGGGAATAAAAAACAGAAAAATTCCCCAGAATTTATGATCCCTACACGCAATAGTTTTGAACTACTCGATATAGAGCATACGGATAAAACCAACAATACAGATAAAGTATATGTACCAAAACCAGAACCCATCTTTGTTACTGGTGTAATTAATGTTAATTCTCTTAAGGATATACTAAACAATTTTTTAGAAAGCGATCTTTACCTCATGACCACACTTAGATCTGGACACGTTATAAAAATTATACCTAAAGACATACAGACATACAAAACGATTCGAGAGAACTTTATTGCCAATAATATCTCACACTATACTTACCAGCTTAAAAGCGAGAGAGCATACAGAGTAGTGCTACGCGGACTCCATGCATCAGAAAATACCAAAGAAATTTCAAAAGAATTGAATGGAATTGGACATGAGGTGAGACAAATAGTCAATGTCAGACATCGAACTACAAAAGAACCGTTGCCTGTATTTTATGTCGATTTAGAACCAAAGCCAAACAACAAAGCCATTTTCGATGTGAAATTCTTGAATAACATGAAGATTACTTTTGAAGCCCCCTATAAGAAAAGGGAAATCATTCAATGCAAGAGATGTCAGAGATTTGGGCATTCCAAGAACCAATGTTTTAGGCCCTATCGCTGTGTTAAATGCGGTAGCGCTCACCCTACAACAACATGTACAAAAAAACCAGATACTGAGGCTACTTGCGCGAATTGTGACGAAAAACACCCCGCTAGCTACAAAGGATGCAAAGTGTACAAACAGTATAGGGAAAAAATTCTGAAAATAGACTCTAAGTCAAAAAAAAAACCAATGCCTAACAATATAGAGATCAAAAACCCAGATCCCTACACGGGTTCTAAGTCTAACCGCACAGATAAACAAAACTTAATTAAAACCTATGCAGAAGCAACGAAAACCAAAGAACAACATACTCAACAAGACACAAAGAACGACCTGGCCGACCTTACTGACCTAATGGACATAATGTTCGAAAAACTACAACATTCAATGTTAACAATGATGGAAAAAATTGTGGACAAAATGATGGACCGCATGGTCCAGCTAGTCAGCAGCCTGGTAAAAAAATGACCCGAAACCTCCAAGTAGTTACTTGGAACGCCAACGGCTTGACGGAACGACGTCAAGAATTAGAAACTTTCCTCAGAACAGAGATGATTGATATAGCACTAATCTCTGAAACAAGATTCACACCTAAGACACACATTAACTTTAATAATTATACAGTGTACACAACCAATCACCCAACTGGGAACAGCCATGGAGGAACAGCAGTTATTATTAAAAGCAATATTAAACACTACGCTATAGAGGAATACCGAACAGAAAAAATACAAGCAACATCAATTAAACTTGTAGACAGCAAACTAGAAACTGTATTCTCCGCTGTGTATTGTCCTCCAAGGCATGCTATATCTGCCAACGACTTCGCAAAATATTTTTCTACACTGGGTAACAGATTCATATGTGCTGGCGACTGGAATTGCAAACATTTAAATTGGGGATCTAGGCTGACCAATACTAGAGGAAGACAACTTTGTAAAGCCACAGGAGAGATGAAGTTAGAATGTCATTCGGGCAGAGAACCTACCTATTGGCCTACCGACAGACAAAGAATCCCAGACTTATTGGACTTTTTCATTGTTAAAAACATAGACAGTAACTACCTAAACGTGGAACCACGAATAGATCTCACATCTGACCACACACCAGTTATACTGAATGTTACTACAACAGCTAATCTGGTAGCTCCGCCCCTAAGAATATACAACTTGAACACTACAGACTGGACAATCTATAAAAATATAATCACAACAGAGACAGAACTAAAGGCCAAAATTAATACAGTAGAAGATCTTGAAAGACAACTGGAACAACTTAATATTACTATCCACATTGCTGCCAATTCTGCTACCCCAGAAAGGACAGGTAAAGGACAACCTCTGAAACATAACTCATATCCAAAGGATATTAAAAAGAAAATACAAGAGCGCCGTCGTTTAAGAAAGATCTGGCATACTACAGGATATCCAAGTGATAAAACTGCATTCAATAGTTTCTCAAATGAACTCAAAGCCCTTATCAGCTCCCTAGAAAATGATAATATTCAACACTATCTCTCAAATCTAGATCCAAGGAGAGACACAAACTACTCGCTATGGAAGGCTACCAGGAATCTAAAGCGCCCGAAAATTCATATATCACCTATCAATGATGAAAAGGGAGGATGGGCTAGATCAGATAAAGAAAAGGCAACAATCTTTGCGGAACATCTAAAAACAGTTTTCCAACCACTCCCTGAAAACAATCCAGAACATACTATGGAAATCAAGGAATACCTTGAATCAGCAAAACAAATGTGTCTTCCACTAAAAAGTACCAGCCCAAAAGAAATTGTGAAAGAAATAAGGAACCTCAAGGAAGGTAAAGCACCCGGCTATGACCTTATTGATGCCACATTACTTAAAAACCTGCCTCATAAAGGTGTAATAAAATTAGTTAACATCTTTAATGCCAGCTTGAGACTGGAACATTTCCCTGGGCAATGGAAAATCGCACATGTAGTCATGGTACCGAAACCAGGTAAACCCCCACACGAAGCTACTTCATACAGACCTATCAGCCTGCTACCAGTTATTGGAAAACTGTTTGAGAGGATATTGCTTAACAGGATGAAAGAACATCTAAGTACAGTATTACCAAACCACCAATTCGGGTTTCGGGAAAAACACGAAACAACTGAACAGGTACATCGTATAGTTGACACCATTAGCAGATGCCTTGAAAACAAATTATATTGCTCTGCAGTTTTTTTGGATATCAGTCAAGCGTTTGATAAGGTATGGCATGATGGCCTCCTGTTTAAGTTAAAGAAGAACCTCCCGCATTGTTTCTTCCAAATACTTAAGTCCTACTTGGATAAGAGATGCTACCAAGTGAGGTACAGCGATGATATCTCAAAAGTACACGAAATAAAATCAGGTGTCCCTCAGGGTAGTATCTTGGGCCCTGTACTATACCTCATTTTTACAGCAGATATCCCAACAACTGACTACACCACGACTGCGACATACGCTGATGATACGGCGCTACTGTCAGCTCATAGCAACCCAGAAACGGCATCATCACGGTTGCAAAACCACCTAACAGAAGTTGAGAAGTGGCTTAAGCGTTGGAGAATAAAAGCCAATGAGAGCAAATCGGTACATGTAACATTTACACTTAAGAGAGAAACATGTCCACCGGTAACGCTAAACTGCAAAATTATCCCTCAAGATAATAACGCAAAATACTTGGGCATGCACCTAGACAGGAAACTTACATGGCAGAAACATATCTGGACAAAGCGCAAACAACTTGATGGAAAACTGCGGTCACTGAACTGGTTATTGGGACGCCAATCACAATTAAATCCTAACAGCAAGATGCTAGTTTACAAAACTACCATAAAACCAATCTGGACTTACGGAATACAACTGTGGGGAACGGCCAGCAACAGTAATATAGATATCCTGGAGAGATTCCAGACCAAAGCTCTGAGAACAATATTTGGCATCCCTCATTGTATAAGTAATAGATACATATACCTCGACCTCGGTCTAAAAACAGTTCGGCAGGAAATAGCTCAAAACAGCCTGAAATACCAGGAGAAACTGACCATCCATGTAAACAAACTGGCACACGCTCTGAGTGGAGAAGGAGCTCTTCAGCATACCCGACTAAAAAGAAGCGACATTCCGAGCCTACATAAAAGATTTACCACTTGACATCAAGAGAGTCGTGTGAAAAGAATTTTCATACAAGTATGGCTCTTGAGGAAAACATAAACTGAGAAATCAAACAAAGAAGTGGCTTATTGTTGGAAAACAGATTGCCATGGAGCAGAAAGACCAAAAAAAAAAAAAATTTCAAACGTATTACCTATCTTCCTCCCTAATTGACTCTAAGTTATAAGACAATATACAATAATTCAATACAGATACGCTTATTTTTGCTCTAAAGCCTTCGCTTTATGTTCTTTTTCTTAGATGGTTTCAAATTCTTAGAAACATTTTTAGCATTTTATAAACTCGTAGGTATACAAATTTACCAACATCATTCATTAAAGAAAATACCATGTACTTCAAAGAGAATAAATAAAGCCTAAAACAATTTTACAGCTTCAATCATATTACTAGATGTCTAATATGTCTTCGATATAAAATAGTATATAACGATAAAATTCTATTCGAAAATTTCCTTTGAGAAGCAATACGCTGTTTACTGAACATAACTGGAATAAAAAGCAACGTTTCATAAAAAAAGAAGTAAATTATAAGGCGGTGGGTAACGTGTGGATATAAAAAATTCAAGGTTCGATATCAAGGTGATAATGGAACTTTTATTGCGCGAGGTACTCCGGATTACTCTCGATGCGATCCACATGGAAATTGAAAGTCATTATGCTTATGAGTTTGCATGTAGGAATGAATATCTCAAATGTTGGTTAACATACCTGTATTATTTTTTGCAAGAAGGGGGTCTCATTTTATGCCTGGAAGAGTTTAAATTCATATAGTATTGATTTGAAAAAAAAAACCCTAGGCAGTAGACAGGTATCTGCCTTGAACTTTTTGTAAACCAATACTATGTACTAGTAGTTACACATTTTATATTTTTTTAAGCTTCTAGTATTTGAGTACAACAGGTCTTAGTTGTCCATTTATTTCTTACTAGCTGTCCCGCGCAACTTCGTATTTGCAACATTATTTATTGCTGCTCCGCTCCTATTAGTTGTAGCGTGATGTTATATAGCTTATAGCCTTCCTCGATAAATGGGCTACCCAACGTGAATATTTTTTGAATTCGGACCATTAGTTCCTGAGATTATCGCGTTCAAATAAACAAACAAACTCTGTAATATTAGTATAGATTATAGCGAATTTCAAATGAATTGATAATAATATTTTTGTATATAATAATAAGAAAATAGATTTTATAAACAATCTTAATTAGATATTGTAATATTTATCCCATTTAACTACATACAATATATGTTCGTAAACTTTCGCGATTTGTACACATTATAGAATTTTATAAGCTGCGGGTCTTAATCGCGTTATTTTTTATTTCACGGGTGACCACGGCCGTTGCAATACGGTCGAAACGTCGGGCAATAAACAAAGGTATTTAGCCTTAAAATAAAATATTTACGCGATTAAGACCCGTAGCTTATAAAATTCTATAATAACTACACACATTCAGCATAAATCTGGAGCACCCCCAAAAATGTTTTCACACCCTTTGTAATTCAATATAAAAACCGCCGGTAGCTCGAAAACGAACTTTGACACTTGGCAAGTTTGTTTTTATTTTGGTCGTCCGGCACGTAGGGTCGATAAATTTCATGGTGCTTATGTGGACGTCAGAGGCATTACTCTTGGGCCCTCGAGGCTTCTCCACCAAATTGGCCGGTCACGCCTCCTAGGTGGTGCTTATTCTCGCCACTCTCGATGGTTTTACTTTTTTTATCGCTTGACAAATGCTCGTCGTGGTCATGGTTTATTATTTGTTTTGTGCGGCTTGATTGCGTAGTTCAGAGTTTAGATACATTTAAGACGTTTATCTTTAGATCTTAATTATTAGTGATTTATTAAATTTAAGTGGTTATTTTTTTTTCTAGCTGATTAAAACTTGAATAGTATCATTGAATACATATTGATATCAGTAGTAAAAAGCTCAAATGTCAAATTAATTATTTATGAAGCGGCGGTGGCTTAATGGCTAAGGCATGGGTCTAGCAATCGTGAGCTCGCGGGTTCAAATCCTACCCATTATACTACCGACGTGAACCCACTCCTAACACAAGCCTTTGATCTTAGCTGGAGGGGTTAACACGATTGCTAGTAGTGTGGGACTCAATCCCACATTGCTAGTTATCTTTTAACCCTCCACCACTTGCACGTAATCGCATATCATTCGTCAGAATCTCGATCCGAGCGTAATGTGCAATAGATAGAAACTAAGACCTCCTAGTTGAGTTCAGTATACGCGCAAAATAGTAATAAGAATACCCGAGACTGGCCCAAATCCATACATGCACACATTATGTGAACACTATAACGAAATTGTCTCGGGCACATAACTCGCGCATAATTTGTCTCTTCTAAACAAGCTTTAAACTATTTCCCTTTCAATAAAAGTATAACAATTATTCAAAATGTTAAAATAACACTTAATTTAAATTTAAATCGCAAATTAAACTACGGTTAAGGTAAGCTAGTTTCAGGTATGAGTTCATCACTCAACAAGCTTTTGACTCACGAAACTATCTGTTAAGTACGTTTCCAGAATCCTCAGGTCCCCGAATGTCGCCTATTACAGTCGTCTGAGAGGCAATTTCGAGATGCCGATTTGGTGAATAAAGTTTTAATAGATAGAGATATAATAAAACGTAAAACAATATTTGCCACTATAATTAATGTTAGTTTTATTTTTTTTATGGCAATCTTATTATGTATGTGTAACAGACTACGTAGGAAGACTCATAGAGATGTGGTTTCTGTAAATACATAAGAAAAAGAAAACCGTTTTCGTATTTTTTTTACTGTCACATCTGACAGTAAAAAACTGTGAAAACGATTTTCTTTTGTGAAATGTGCTGTCACTTAATATTACATCTCATGTTATGTGTCAGCACTTAGGTATTTACCTATGTCTTCCTAAACATATCTTATAAAAGATGTCTGTTTAGGAAAAACATTATAATTAATTTGATAATTTAGGTCAATTTATCATGAATAAGCGAATGTTATTTTGCTCACACTTGTTCGCAATCATTGAATAACAGCTCTACAGCACACGTTACATTAAATACCCTCTGTATTTAATGTAACGTGTGCTGTAGCTGTTTCAAGGTAAGTTTTCTTCCAATACATACAATATTTTTATTTTATTTCTTGCCTATCTATATGTTGTAATCTCGGCAACGGTTAAATAACCCTCGTAAATAATTCTTTTTTATTTATACTGGAAATTGAAACTGGCAAACTGCAAACACAGGTTAATTTTAAATTTTAAAATATTTAAAATGCCCGGGAATCTGCTATCAGATTAAAGGGCACTGCCACTGCACTGTCTAACAGACATTTTTTAGAAGTTTGTTTTGTTAGTAGCTTGTAAATATCACGCCCACATACAAACTAAACTGCAATTAGATGGCATGGACTCAAACCGTAAACTCGATGAAAGTCTGCCGTAAAATTGCGCATATTTGTTTATATATATTACAAGAGAATTAACAATCATCAATCAATCATTCGCAAAAATAATATTTTGACAAACATACACTTTCATTTTACAACGAAAAGTAATGAAAAATACGATTGTAATTTAATGAAATCTTAAAATAAAATTATTTCTTTAAAGATTTTAATCAGTACATAGGAAAAAATTTGCTTAATTTTCATCATCCATCGACAAAAATATGACGGTAAAATTGAAGGAAAATATAGGTACCTACTAAGAATCACGAAGAAAACTGAAAAAAAAATAGAATCTGAAATAAAACACAGAGCAAGGTGCGAGCAAAGGGAATCAAAATTAAAGGAGTCGGCGTTGCTTGAATATAGTTTGTGAATAACGAGGGTAGCGCACAAAAACGGTTTCAGGTCGCCGCGTCAAAACCGTAACTGTTTTCTTGCGTCATTTTTATCCTTTCTCTGTAAATGTTTAGATTATTTGAATGGTATAAAAAGTCAATTTAAAAAAAAACCGAGCAAGAGCATGTCGGATTATGCTCAGTGTAGGGTTCCGCAGATGTTATTACAAATAAAATGCACTACTTATGCAAAAGAGCGTATGTTTTCTTGTAAAATATATTAAAAAATGTACCCCTACATAATAATTAAGGTTAAAAATAATATATTCCTTAGCCTTTTTCATATTGCAATTTATTACTTCATTTAAAAACTGGTCTCAAATTATTTTTATTGCTGGGTTGCGTTCTTACAGCCCAAATAATATTTTTCAAAGTCTATTCAGAGTATGGGCTCGGAGTGGTATAGCGTTGTAAAAAAATAACTTTTACAAAATCTCGTTTTTTCCGGAAACCAAAAATGATCAGGAACTCAGACAAGATCGTTCATGTATATTTATATACATAACTAGCTGAACTCGACCACGCTTCGATGCTGTTGCTTTTAAAGCCAGGAACTACTGGCCTTCCCAGAACATTCTGCTAAAGTTTCATCACAATCTGATCAATGGTTTCGGAACGCATAGAGGACATACAGACAAACATTGATTTTTATATAAATTTGATGTATTTAAACAACTTCTTGTCTAATACATTTGATTGTTTCAATTTAAAGCACAACAAATAACTTTTGTAAATTGTTATCTTGCTTTTTATAAATAACTAGCTTATGCCCGCAGCTTCCCTTGCGTGGATGACAGATTGTTATCAAAATATTTTAACGGCAAAGTTTCATACTTACTTTGCTCCCCTATTTTACCCCTATAGGGGGTGAATTTGCAAAAATCCTTTCTTAATTCTCCCTACGTTATAAAAAAACCCTAGTGCAAAATTTCAAGTTGCTAACCCTTATAGTTTAGGCCCTGTGTTGATATGTCAGTCAGCCAGTCAGCTTCTCATTTTATATATACATATATAAAGATAGCTAAAATAAGCTTCAAAAGTCTCTCAGATAGTATATTTATATTGGCTTATTAGTGTTTCACGAATTCAGTGGATCGCTAAGTTAGTTGCGGGTCAAATTATGAATCTCAATATTACAAAAGGGGACGCCCTGTGCCCGGGGCTCAGCGCCCAATCGAATATTTATGAGAGAAATTCACAGCTGATAAAACTTGAGTACGACCACGCTTGCCATCGTACTTGTAATAGGCAGATGCCTTATTTGTTGCGCTTCTATATTTCTTGAGCTTATTTTGTTAGTTCTGTAACTATTTCTGTGAATGTTCTAATTATTCATGTTAATATAAATAGCGATTTTGATTGTTTGTATCAAGAGGAAATCTTTGTTAATACAAAACTGATATCACGCATTTTATATTTTCTTTCCGTGACAACCTTCTACAAATTATTAGAAACCTAAAAAAAAATGTTGAAAATCTTTCGCGATTTGGGCACATTATGAAAATATATATATTAGGGGTCTTAATCGCGTGAATAATTTAAGGTAAAGCACCTTGTTTATTGCCCAACAGTTTACAAATAAACAAGGTATTTTCTTAAAATTATTCACGCGATTAAGACCCGTAATAGGTATATATATTTTCTAAAAAAAAATAATGTCATCGCAATTCAAGTGTCGTGCTTTGGCGTTTACGCTGCACGCTGGCGAAACGTAACGCTCACGCCGCGTTGTCGCGCCTTGCACTCGGCGTTCGCGTCGTTCACATGCTCGAGTAACGCGCACGCCCAATGTGGGGTCAGCCTTAGGCTAGGTAAACATATATATAATGTCCCCGTAAATATTTTTATTACCTACTACTAATTGATCAAAATATTCTGCTAGTACTCTTTTACACCTCATCCTTATCTTTCGGCTTCTTTTTTCTCATCTAAACAAATCAGATCTATCAATCAAAATAACAGTTTTTCACTAAATCCTTGTAACAAAAACACTATTTTTTTTTTGTTTGTCTGTCTGTTTGTTCCGCCTAATCTCCAAAAGGCCTGCACGAATAGTGATGGAACTTTCACTATCAGACAGTTGAAGATGTAAGGCGTAACTTAGGCTATCACGCTAACGTTTATAGGGAGAATACAGCACTGCAACTTAAAGCGAGCCAAGTCGCTGGTATAGCTATTATACCTAAGTTCATCAAGATTTGAACATGATCAGAAGGTAATAGTTAGTGAGTGTCCTTTCATGTGCCCTTTGGCATTTCAACCCACTTCCATTCATTAAACTCCTTCCGTTAATCGCCTATTATTCTTGCTTTTCAAGAGTCGGAATTGGTAATGGATAAGGTTATGTCTTATTTTATGCTACTAAGATCCAATGTTGAGTAAAATTCTTGACATTCTTGTTATCTTCCATTCCAATAGCACCTAATGGTTAATAGATATTGTTTACATGTTTTATTAGTTCATCATGAATTAATGAATTAAGTAGGTATACGATTAACTTTTTTCCGACACAGTGACCGAACTCGAAGATGGGTAATTTTTTTATGCACAAATGACGATGTAATACCCATGCCTTTTCATTGGACTTTTATAATCATGGGTTAAAATCGGACACGCCTTAAGAAGGTTGAGGCGTATGCCCTTTAGCTTCAAATGTGCTCTTCGGATCTTAAAGGGGTTTATTATTCTTTTAAAAATTACTGATAATCTGGGTCAGTCGGGTAACAAGTTTTCTCTACTATATATATACGTAATATAATGTGTTTATCCAATAAAAAAAATTATCAAAAACAAATTATCTGAACAATAGTAAAAACCTATACATTTTAGATCTAAGAACAGACAACGGGAAGTTACTTTGTTGTATATAGTGTAAAAATAATACATTTTTTCAATCTACAAGATTTTTTTATTTTTAGTTCACATATTAACTAAAAATTTAAAAAAACCTTGTACTACATTTGTGAATAAAATATTTTAGATTTGAGTATTATTGGGCCGATACTATGAGGTTTAAGCTGCTGAAGAGCTGTTAAGACTTTATCGGTAACTAGCTGCAGGCCCCGACTTCGCACGGGTGTTATATCATAGTTTTTATACCTTGAGTTACATTATTGTCATTTTGGTAAGAATCTCAATTTTTTTAACAATAAAATACATTTTTGAAAAAAATTACTTCAATAAAATACAGCCTATGTTAATCCCCGATAATGTAACTTCCCAATGGTGAAATAATTTTTAAAATCTGTCCAGTAGTTTCAGAGCTTATTCAATGCAAACAATCAATCTAATCTTTCCTCTTTTTTTTAAATATTATTATAATATATTAGTATATATAATTTCACCTAACCCACAAACAAGCCTAGACAGACCCAAGTCGCATCCGCTAAATAGGTTCGTAAGTTTCAGTGGTTTGAAACCTTCACCATAGCAATAATCATTTATCGACGGTACCTTACGTACGTGATGTGATTCTGTATGGCTTGGTAAGGTTACAATTGGAAGTCAGAACCTTTTTCAGAACCCACCGTTTACTACCGAAACCATTTAGTGTTTCAAAAGCTGTCTTTGTTTATGACATTTCTGGAAAACATTTGGCCCATTTTGTAAGTGTATGGGTTTTTATTATTATCTGAAATTGCTAGTGATATCTGTGAATGTTGCGGAACGGTTTTAGGGTTTCTTATTCAAAAGGTAAAAACGCGACCCTATTACTTACTAAGACTTTGCTGTCTGTCTGTCCGTCTGTCACCAGGCTGTATCTCATGAACCGTGATAGTTAGAGAGTTGAGATTTTTAAAGATGATGTGTTTTTATTGCCGCCATAACAACAAATAGAACAGAATAAATATTGAAGGGGGCTCCCATACAAGAAACGTGATTTTTTTTGCCGTTTTTTTATCGATATTATAATATAGTGTCTAATGTTGTATAGACAATGGTACAGAACCCATTAGCCGCGAGTCCGACTTGCACTTGGTTGGTTTTATTTACTTTCTATTTTATTTCAAGCTGACCCGTGCAACTTCGTATGCGTTAATTTCCCCCGTTTTTTGCATCATTTTTCCTATAATCTTCCTCGATTAATTGGCTATTCAACACTACATTAATTTTTCAATTTGAGCCAATAGTTTCTGAGATAATCGCGTTCAACCAAACAAACAAACTCTTCAGCTATATAATGATTAAAAGCTTCAGCTATTAAAAGATTAACACGTATAGAAATCATTAAAATTAGAAAATATAATCCCAAAACAATATTTATTTTCAATTATATAAACTTACACAAGAAAATTTGGAAACAAATAGGAAATTACAATTCGAGTGTTCCTTATTAGCGCGGTTTCATGTCCGGAGTGCGTCAGATACTGGAGGGGGAGTGAATGAGTGAACGAAGAGGGGGAGGGGTGTTTCTAATCGTATTAGTACGAACGCGTGTTTACACCGTCGTCGCACATACGAGTACAACGGTTGACTTGCATTCTCAGTTCAAATGTGAAGGTGTTGAAAGACAATTACTCACTCACTGGTTCATTCGGTCTAATGTTCAAAAGCAAGTTAGGTTATTTGGTTACATTGTACCTATAGTATAATACTAGTAGG
Source organism: Herminia tarsipennalis (assembly GCA_945859575.2). NCBI lineage: Eukaryota > Metazoa > Arthropoda > Insecta > Lepidoptera > Erebidae > Herminia > Herminia tarsipennalis. Next base: position 19,594,018 of record OX243834.2, on the reverse strand, counting down.
CATGAGTCTGCAACTTTAGTTAAACACAAAATAAACTTGAGAGGTGTCAAGGGACACCCGGATGGAACGAAGTTCCTTTCGATTAATTAGTGAAGGAATTGTAATTTTTTTTAAGTTGTAATAATTTTTTTTTTATTGTAAGAGAGAGAGAGAGAGAGACAGAGAAACATGCGCACGCGGCACGGCTTACAATAGCTTACTATAGCAAAAAGTGTCGTTACAACTTTTCGTATGATTTTTTCCGTCTAGCCCCCTTTCACAATGCGCGATAAGGAACTTCGTTCCAATAAGTATATATAATTAAATAGAAGTATTTGAGTTTAACCAAAAATTAAAACGTAAATGTTTACATTTATGTGTGACGCATACCTATAGACATCGAAAACTATTGTCAACGCCATCAACATTCCACATCTTAGAACGAGTAACAATTACGTTCGTTTCACGTTGAACTGCACCTTCAACAAAAGAAATTACTTCATTCTTTCTAAATTTCAACTCTCCAAGTTGTTCGGGGGAGTCTAACGGGCGGGAGTTATTTATCTTCGTTGGTAGTATAATAGAATTTAATTAAGTTAGGTGCGACATGCTTTACGCGGCAGGAATTTTGTGAACTCGGGCCAACTCGATACACGGCGTGGCGTACTTGTCGTATGTGAAACACCGACGCGGTTATATCTATCTACCTAAGTTATGATTATATGTATATTGCCCTACTTCCAAATCGTTTTCTTGTTTCTGTCTGAATTAGGTAATGTTTGTAAAACTCGTGCTTGATAGCAACTTTTGCCATTTTTTTTTCGTTTCAAGCTTCAAATATAATTTCGTGATATTTTATTGTGTATGTTATTTATGTATTACATTTATTATGTTAGATCGATAAATATATTATAAATAGTGTTGACTTTGTAAGAAATTAAGTTATCAGTAAGGCAAATACCTAAATATTTTATGAACTATAAGTTCTTAGAGGTTTTTCTCTAAACATTAAATTAGCAATGCAATGAATGCTGCCTGTATACATTAACTAATGTAGATATTCAACTTTTATAACAAAGATACTGCATAAATACCAACAATTATTTTTTGAGTGAAAGCTGCAAGGAAATAGATAGCAAAATAAATGTTTCTGTGTGTAAGCCTTTTTATTGAATTTGCCTATTTATGGGCAAAGGATCTTAGAAAATATAATATTGAAGAGATCATGCACTTAGAAAAATATGCACTGAAAGGTTTTTCTTGGAAAATGTTACGTATTTCTAGAATTTTTATAAGACATTTACTAAGGTTCTATAAATATTCAATACCACGTCTTTCTGAGGCGTAATACATATATCTAGAGTTTACCATCGAATATAATATGTTTTTTTTTGCATCTATATCAACTAGTAATTGAAAGTGCCTACTTAACTTAATTATATCTGTGATTGTTGATATTAAGCTCAGAAAGAGAGATCTAATGTTTTAATGATATCGCCTAATATAATATGTAAAATAATAAAATATGTAAAATCTAAACATGTATAAATAATGTTTAAAATAATACACTGTCTCGAAGCAGACATTTTATTCGTAGATAAATACCCGCAATGTAGACTAAGTAACCATGAGATATGAAACGATGATTTGATGCGAAAAAATATTCAGTTTTCTTATTTTTACTCTGACTAAAGAATATTTAATCAAAACATTGAACCATATTTATTATCAATAGAAAACCAAACGTAGGTAGCGGGTTATCATTTACCAGTACGTACCAACATAATACATTTCGAAATATATTATAATTGTTCTGAATATAATTCGAACTTTGTTCCCGTCCCCGAGGTGTGAACTAAGAGCCAAATAAATGGATGAAATATACTAACGTGACCTATAAATTCTATTAATTCAGTAACTATACACAACTAGTTAGGTATATTATATTACAGCTGTTTAAATCCCTTTAGCGTAAAGTTACGTAGTGAGTAGAAGGTGTTTAAAGAGCTCAAAGTAAAAAAAAAAACTATATTTTTGCTTTAGTAAAAAAAAATTATATCCGCAACTTTGCTCGTGTTAAGTTTGTTTACCCCTTAGAGCTCCTAACGTTGTTTCTTATCCATAGTCTATATCACAAAAAGGAAACTCTGTGCAATATTTCAGCTTTTTAAGTTCAACGGTTTGGACAGAGTGTTGATGAGTGAACCAATTTATGTTTATGCCAGGCAAGCGGCCCGGCAAGAAGGCCGAAACAGGCTGGCAGTCCAAACAAGCCGTTCACAATTATTCTCTTTCACTCACATTAACACACAAGATTTTTCTGAAATACTCGATAAAACGAACTTTATATCGAGTAACATCTGCCGATCGATCAGAATCATAAACTTCTAAGCATGTAATTGTTGACAAAAATATGAACAGAAACGGTTATTTCTTTGAGTTATGTCCATGTGATGATACGTTTTTGACTGGTAACAAGTTGATTTAATTAAATTGGAAGTAAACAAAGTAAACTAAAAATATTTTGTTTGTCTTTAAGTGAGTATTGTGAACTACTTTATTATATTTACAGATAGGGCTTTATTCAGTTACCTAGATATACGTGTAGTATGATCATTCACAATCAAGGCATCAAGTGAATGCAATTACTTGTATTACATGGAAATGACATCTGGCTTGGTACAAGTACACTACGCTTCAAGCTGGTTCTAGTGAATAGGACTCGTGTTAGATTATTTAGAGGGCATGGCATAGAGTATTATTACGATAATGATATCTTGAAACAATACACGTAACCATCTCATCCCAAACTAGGCAGAGCCTGTCCAGTACTATGACAACAAGTTTACTGATACAAATACTTATATATTTCTATATACATATAAGAACAAAGGACGTTAGGATCATTTACCACTAGACCAACAGGCCAGTCAAAATATATGGAACTATACAAGGTGAAGCCAAATTTATTAGCATTGTACCACATTTAGTTTAATTCTTTCCTAACACAGGTGAACGCAGAGCTGGTGTTAGACATAATATATGATGCTACTAAATTTAACCAGTCCCTTTCTTCGTTCACTGAAATGTAATTATGCTGAAAAAGCTGTTTTTAACTCAAAAATGAGAAATATCTAAATTATTTCTAATTTGTCCAACTTGACGAATTTGTTTGTTCTTTATGGGCCGCCTAAAATATTATCAAAATCCATTGCCGTTTTGCACTGTATCAGAGACAGACACGAAAGATAAAAAAATAAACAAAAATAAGTAAATCCCGTTGCTCTGCTTTAAAAAAAAATATTTTTCCCAAGACGTTCAGTCACGTAAAAAAAAACCTACCGTACAAAGTCTGAATTTCTTTTGTTGTCTACCGCTCCAAAATAATAAGACCATATCTAATAGAAACAAGTCTACAAAACCCAATCAAATCACTGACATATTTTACTTTTATATTGAAACGTAAGTGCAACAAACTCCGAATGATTACAAAAGAAACTCGACTCCTTCGTTACACACGAATCTAGATCTGAAACTTTGGAACAGAACCTCATTGCTACACCTATACCTCCTATGCAATTGTCCATTTGCCCGCACAAATAAAGGAAAAACTCTTTCATACTCACAAGATTTTATCTGTCCAAGCCTCGATATTACTGTCTGCAAGTCAGTGTTAAATGTTTGTGACGGGAGGAGTATAAAGGGTATAAAGGATACTGACTGCCTGCTCACAATATCCGTAGCTGCAACTAAACTATTCTCTTTAAAGCTTTTGTTCGTAGATTAGATAAGAACACGAGTTCTTAAGAAATTGTCGCAAGTTGCAGTACAAATATATCGACACTATGCTGAAACGTTGAACGGATTTTGTTTGTACCCTAAGCTGTCTGTTAAAATTACATTTAAAAGATTCTAAATTTAACACATTAATATGTAAAACGGGAATTCTAAATTTCAATCAAAATGTAACTGAACGAAGGCCAAACCGCGTGGAAAAGCTTTATAATGCTACAATCAATATACGTTTCACGACAACAAATTAACAGCTACTTTCCAAATTTATGTTATCTCAGGATTTAAACGAACATTTCTAGTGTAAAGATGTAGTTATAAAGCCGTTTCAAACGGCTCTAAAAAATGTAATCACATTTTGCATATATATATTTTTTTAAATAGATAACTAGCAATGTGGGATTGGGTCCCACATTACTAGTAATCTTGTTAATCCCTCCAGCTAAGCAAAAAGGCTTGTGTTAGGAGTGGGTTCACGTCGGAAGGATAATGGGTAGGATTCGTAACCTCGACCTCACGATTGCGAGACCGATGCCTTAGCCATTAGGCTGCCACCGCTTTTAAAAATTTAAAAAATAAATAGATAGCGTAGTAAGTATATAAATAAATAGATAGCGGTACTTTCTAAGTTTCTCTACATTTTTAGTTTTAATGAAAAATACAAAAAATAAAACACCGAGATAAGCTTGATCATACAGCTAGTTTATATAATATGATAACGAATAATATCTTACCTTTTAAAAGTACGTACTTTTGATTTCTAAAATATACTGAAAACAAACCACCAATAAAAATATTAACCCATATTTGCATAACCATATTTACATAGACGTAGCAGTAGTAATTAAAAGTAGTCACAAATAAAAATCAAATAATATAAATTTTCGTGTAATATTGATACCTTTAAATTGTTTCATTCGCCATAAAACCCTTTTAGTCATTAACTGATATAATTTACAGCTAAACAAGAGCAGAATTTCGAAACGTCGGACGTATTTATAGCTTACAAGAAAAACGGAAATAACAAAAGGGGTGTCGAATCTTGAGAACTTATATCCAATATTGAAGAGAAAAAGTCCGATAAAGTAGGTAAAGGTAATCCAATCCGTTTGGGCGGCGTTCGAACTCAGATAGAGTGGATTAAGAACAGTTGTTAGTTCAGAACCCCTTACAGCCTTCACGAGCGCATTGATTGAATCAAATAAATCCACAATCTTATCTTCGAATGTTGGAAAGTCAGAAATATGAAATTTCACAGATCTCAACAAAAATCGAGACTAAAATGCTTTTATCGCTGGAGTATTTGAATTTGTTGAGGGCTTACCGCACTTGGACGAATATTCTTTACGGATATCCCGTGAATTCGTAGCCTTAAGCACACTGACCCGTAATCCAAACATGTTAACGTTAAAATGTTTCTTTTGATGGAATACGGACACTAGAGCTACTGATCTTAGTTTCTTATATTTATCTATATACTATTTTCTTATACTGGGTGGCGCAAAAGTAAAGACCCTATTTGGTTCAGCTATAACATTTTTTCTAAATTAGAAAACTAGATTTAGATTTTTTTAAATGTATATTTGTGCCATTAAATTTCGTACCATTAGGATTTAAAGATGATGTCTTTTAAATGGTGACCTCCAGAGTTGATACACATTTGAGCCCTATTTATGACATTTTGCATAACTTGCCGTAACACTTCCTGCGATATGTTCGTTATTTCTTGACGAATGTTTTCTTTTAGAGCTGCGAGAGTCTGTGGCTTGTTCACATACACCCGAGATTTCAAAAAACCCCAAAGAAAGAAGTCTGGACTGGTCAGATCGGGTGATCTTGCAGGCCAAGGCAAATCGCCAAAACGAGAGATAACTCGGCCTGGAAAAGCGTCCCTCACTAAGTCCATAGTGTCGCGCGCTGTGTGTGCCGTAGCGCCGTCTTGTTGAAACCAGATGTGCTCCAGCCCCAATTCGTCCAAACTGGGTATCAAAAACTCACGTAACATGGTTCTGTAGCGTTCTCCAGTGACAGTTATCGCATTGCCTCCAGCGTCTTCGAAAAAATAGGGTCCGATCACTCTGTCAACACAGATGCCACACCATACAGTAACTTTTAGTGGGTGTAGAGGTGTTTCTTGAATAATGCGCGGATTATCAGTGCCCCAGAACCGAGTATTCTGCTTATTGACATGCCCTGAGAGATGGAAATGCGCTTCGTCACTCATAACCAATTTTGAAGGAAAATCATCCTCTTCAAGGTTGAGGTTTATGACGCGCTGGCAGTAATCTAGACGAGCTCGGTGGTCAGCAGGCAGCAGCTGATGAGTCATTTGAGTTTTATACGGGAACATCTTTAAGTTTTTCACCAAAATACGCTGCAGGGTCCGTCTGGAAATGCCCAATTGCGTGGCACGTCGCCTCGTTGATGTTTCTGGACACTCTTCCACATCTTCGCGCACAGCATCGATATTTTCAGCTGAACGGCCTGTTCTTGGTCTCCCAGACTTAGGTCTATCCAATGTTGAGCCAGTTGCTTCAAGGCGTGTGGCAAAGCGTCGAATTGTGCGACCAATCGATGCCGGACGGTGGGGAAATCGTCGACGAAATTCACGTTGTGTTCTTATCACTGATGAATTATTCCGTAAGAACATTGACACAATTATTCCACGTTCTTGGGGAGTAAAACGGTCCATGTTTATTTTCAGTGTATTTTACATTTGTTCACTACACAATTTTCAACAACAGAATGACAGAAAATGTCATATAAAAAAAAAAAAAGTATTTTCTTTAGTGCCAGTACTTTTGCGCCACCCAGTATATAATTAATAATTTAATAATAATAATAATAATAATAATAATAATAATAATTCTTTATTGACATAAGATAAGTACATTAGGTTTGGATTCATTGACTCCTGCACTAGTAAAAACTGTGTTGCAGGAGACAATTATCTCCTCATAATAAATGTATCAACATTTTATGTCTAAGTAGGTAATTACAAACAGAAAAATTAAAATAAAGTAAAGTAAGACAAGTGAGAATGTGGATGTGTATGCGTGTGTGCGTGTTTGTGTATGTATGTGTGTGTAATGGTGTGTGTGTGTTTGTGTGTGTACGCGTTCATGTCACAACTGCTAACAAGTTTTCAACGTCTTCATATGATAATGAGCTTAACCATGTGATAATAGAGTATTTAATTTTGTTATTATTTAGTTGTTTTATTTTTTGTATTTTGTTACACTTATTATAAATAAAAGGAGCCAAGAAGTTAAAATGCCTTTGCCCAAAGGCAGTTTTCAACCGAGGCACCGGACAGCGCTCAACTCTTTTTGATGTTATAGGTAAGTTTGGGACATGTTTTTTGTGATAACGCCTTAACATTTCATATATATAAATTTTCCTAACAGAAAGAACACCAGCCACTTTGTAAACAAAAGTGGTGGGATGCCTAAAAGGTAGGTACAGTAACACTTTTAAAATTGCTCTTTGCGCTCTTTCGGCGACCAAGAGTATGCTTTTACTTGCGCCACCCCATGCACATATACAATATCTAATTATACATTCACACAGGGCTTGGTATGTTGTTATTGAAAGCTTCGTGTCACCGACAGTACGCAATTTTTTAAAAACATATATTAACTTCCTAATCCTTGCCGTAACAGTTAAAATGTGAGGATTCCAGGTAAGTTGACTGTCAACTATTACCCCTAGATACTTTAATGATGTTACTCGGGATAAGATTGGACAGTCACAATCGGAGTGATCTACTTGACGATTACATGAGTACGTGTGCATTTTGAGGGAATAGTTTATATTTGGTAGACTTAGAGACGTCTTACCAAAACATATAATTTTAGTCTTGTTCGCATTGAGTGATAAAAGGTTGTCTTCTAGCCAGGCAGTGACTTGAGCTAAGCCCTTTTCTGCTTCTTGTTGTACTTTATCCCATGTACCTCCATGGAAAAGCAGGACAGTATCATCGGCAAACATGATCAAATCCATGCTGTATGGGTAATTATAGGTTTCACCCGCGTAGTTCCCGTTCCCATGGGAATATAGGGATAAAAAACAGCATATGTCACCCGGGGTTAGTGTTTCTTCACAACGGTGAAAAAATTGTTCAAATCCGTCCAGTAGTTTCGGAGCCTATTCAATACAAACAAACAATCAAATCTTTCCTCTTTATAATATTAGTATATAAGTATACTGAAAACATATCAGACATTCGTAAATATAGACTAGGTGTCATACATTTTCCCTGTTTTTGCAACATTTTTCATTACTGCTCCGCTCCTATTGGTCGTAGCGTGATTTTTTATAGCCTATAGCCTTCCTTGATAAATGGGCTACCCAATAGAAAAATAATTTTTCAATTCGTACCAGTAGTTCTTGAGATTGCCGCGTTCAAACAAACAAACTCTTCAGCTTTATAATATTAGTATAGATATAGATTCAATTAAAGAGCATTTTAACAGCCTTACCTACGATTACCCATGTCAATTATTTAAATGTGTAATAAATTTGTGAATTCAATCTAATTAACATACCTGTAATACCAGGGTAATATTACATTGGAAACTTTTTACAATAACTTTACGCTGAACATATTGTATGTTACATGTAAGCAGGGTCATGTCAGATGTTTTTGGCAGCTTCAAATGAGTAATAGTAAACTGGAGACCCATTCATAAAACTTCCTTTTGTTTTGTATTGAAAATTTGTTATTGAATAAAGGTGCTACAGTAACAGAAAAGTATTTCTCTGTAGAATGACAGCTTGATGGATTGACCCTGATTAAGTTATTTATAAGAAAGTTCGGGACAGAAGGGCGGCGAAAATAAATATGGCAGAAATTTGCATTTGCCAACTTGTAGCAGGTAATTGTGCGAATGTTAAAGGAACAGCGTTTGTCTTACAAGTTTTGGGAATTTGTGAAAAGTTGGATGGTGGAGCGTCTGTGTAATACCTTGGGAACGAGATATTTTTTCTTTCTAACATGATAAAGTTTTCGAAAGTAGATTTTGTTCCTATGCTTTACAAGGGAATAGATTTTCTTTGTAATATTAACAATGGCGATTTGATTTACGATTTTATGTTTGACTACCTAATATATATTTTATAATAATTTTATAAATTTAAACCCATGATTGTTTGGAAACATCTCCAATAAGTAAACAAAGAAACTGGTAGAATTTTCTGTAGAAATTTGTATTTTGACAAGCTGGTAAAAAACTATTTTGAAATCATACATAATATATTTATGATTTCAAAATAGTTTTATATACTATACATTTAAATATACTTACATTATCTAAACTATTAAATTATATTGATTCATTCTCATTTTTTCCTGTAATTAATTACGATTTTGTTTTTTACAGGTAAGTTACAAGAAAGCACTAGCGTGATTGAAATGCAATTTCGTAAGTATATAGTAAATAAAATTTCGTATGCTTACAAAATAGATTTAAAATCGTCTTATTAAGACCTTTATTGGATACCCGTACTGAAAAAATAAATCGATTGTGTTAAAAAACCCAGAGTTATAACAATTCTAACAGTACCCCTGGAAACAATACTACTAGATTAAAAAATGTTTCCACTTTTAACTAAACCAGATTTAAATTAAATTAATCAACTAGCTTAAGTTTAAATAATCAACTACCTTTATTAAAGGTAATGTAAAAATTCAAATAAAAATGATCTTTAATTTTAAACAAAGGAATAGCACGCTTACAGTATGGACATTTGCAAGTACTCTTTATCTGCAAACAGAGGAGTCTGTGCTTGCAATTGATGGTCTCAACCATTCACAAGCGGGTTCCCAGAAACAAAACATTCTGCAGATGTTAGCAAGCCTTCGGTAGAAAATATTGTGCAACTCTCGAAATTTATTCGTGAAAAATTATAGGTCGTGGGTTCAAGCCCTAGGATAAAACTTTGTGTGATGAGCACGATGGTTTATTTTGTGCCTGGGTGTAATTTATTTATAATATGTATTTAGAAATATACAAGTATGTTTATTAGTTGTCTGGTTTCCATAGTACAAGCTCTGCTTAGTTTAGGATCAGATAGCGTTGTGTAACTTGTCCCAAGATATATTATTATTGTTTGAAATGAAACGATCGTAGTTAGTACGTTAAAATTCTTATCGTGTTAAAGATATAAGTACTTAATGCTACTTTACCACTTGGTTGGCAATCATCATTATATACAAATTATATACGTTTATTTGATCTAATTATTCATCTTTAATACTCCACTCCGATTTTATTAACAAAATGTAGTAATCCTTCTTTTGGCATGAAAATTATCAAAGCCCTATTCATAGTCTAATTGTAACAGTATTCGTCTTATCGTGTTTCAAACGATCTTGTTAGGCACGATGCGAATTATAGCCGTGTAATTTCTACCAAATTTATAAAATGTGTTGTAATTATACCGGTAATTACCTCCTGATTATAAGTTTTGATGTCAACTCAGGTGCAAAACGAATTAAGGTTCGTAATAAGGTAGGAAATTGCTTTCCATCTATTCCGGGTCCGTTCATGTGATACCTCTCCGGGGAATCAGTATGAGGTTTGTGTACGCAAAAGTTATAATGAGTAATATTTTTATCAAAGGAAAGTTTTATGATATCGGGGATCGCAATCTCGTCAACTAGTCTGTCGAACAGGTGATGATTATAACTTTTATTTGTTTTATAATAAGATGTATACTTTCCGATAACTGGGCGTTCTATACTTTAAATATAAACTTAAAAAGTACTTACTTTCAACTATTGTTATATAAACTTTTCTATGTACCTACCTACTCATATAAAATGAGATAAGTAAAAACTTTTTGAGACTCATTAGATCCCACAGACAAACTGTGTAAACAGTTTTGTGGGACAATGATATTGTATGTATCTATGATGCATGTTTATTAATATTCAATAAAAAAAAATAAAAAAAATACAATTATTTTTATATTAGCTTTCCCAGCAGCTTTGCCCGCGTTAAGCTTGATTTTATTGATCTATTGGGAAAAGTAGGTATATTGTTCAGAAATAAATGGCACTTTTCTTTCTTTTTGTATTTTATAACCGTCCTAACTTGTAAATCAAAGGTGCAAAACGAATAATTTAAAAAGTTATTTACATGTACACAAAGGGTCTTCATTAGGAACTATTGAATTGGGTAAGGATTAATATCAATATTACATTCATATGATCATTAATGACATGATTGTTTAAACAACACGCGGTTGTTACATCTTAATGGGGACTTTTTTGTAAATAATAATGAGCAGATATTTTAAACATTATGTTTATTATTAGTTTTAGATGTGCACTTTAGATATGCATTTTTAGATATCTTGAGTTACATTAATACAATTTTTGTAAAGATCCCATTATTTTGATAAAAAGACAGGGCCTAATTTTCTCGCTGATAGATGAAAGACTTTAAAAAATTGGTTTGGTATTTTTTAAGTTGGCTGTTGGTCTAGAGGATAGTGACCCTAACTGCTAAGCTGGAGGTCGTGGGTTCGATCTCCACCCAGGATAAAACTTGGTGTGATGAGCACGATGGTTTATTCAGTATATGGGCGTAATTTATCTATAACTAGCTGTCCCGCGCAACTTCGTATGCGTATTTTTTTCCCGTTTTTGCAACATTTCTCGTCGCTGCTCCGCTGTTATTAGTCGTAGCGCAATGTTTTATAGCCTATAGCCTTCCTCGATAAATAGGCTATCCAACAAAACAAGAATTTTTCAAATCGGACTAGCAGAAAAGAGAAAAATATTGTACACAGGCGGATTTAATGCTAAAAGCATTCTCTACCAGCCAACCTTTATGTGATGTAACATAAAATTATATAGGTGCAGATTGTTGACAGCCAATGCGAGTTATTTAAGATAAATATAATCGATTATAAAAAAATAAAATATACACATACGTATACCTAAAAACATAACATACAAACAAATATAAAATACCCTATAAATTTTTATTCCCCAGAGAGGGTCGAAATGTACGTACGGCATAAACGGCCGTATATTTTTTCACGTTAACTTAGAAGTTTGATTCTTTCACAGTTTCAAGGGACTGGAGACTTGAGTATACAGTTTTCAAGTCAATACCTCCACGCGTTCCCGAGATACAGGGTCTTGACAGACATATGGACGGACAACAAAGCGATCCTATAAGGATTCCATTTTTTCCTTTTGAGGTACGGAACCCTAAATAACAATCATGTTTTAAAAAAATAACTGAAAAAAAAATATTGTCCGATAACTTAAACTCTTATAATACCAAACCAATGAATAATAAAAGCTGTTACTTCTTCATAAAGATTATATTGGATGGTTCTATTGCTAAATAATACCAAGTTTAGCTATTATTATTTCCCTCAACGATTCCTCTCATATAATCTTGTCCGGTGATGCACACAGTACGAGCAATGTCCATACATCTTCCCCAATTCGATAGTGACAGGTACAGGTGTCAAGCATGTACAGAACCGACCGTGCGGAACAGGACATACGACTTGTATATTCCCAATTCAATGTACCTACTGAGAGTGTTTCAGTTTTATTTTTATTGTTATCGGAAAAGTTTTATTGTAGGTTGTTGCTGTACTATTTGAATTGATGTAGGCTATTAAGCTATCACTTAGTATTTATATTGTTCTTCTTCTATTTCTCTGTATAACTAGTAAACAATACATTGTTAGTATGTGTTATTAATAATGTAATAGGAACAATTATAAAAATTGTAAACAATGCGTGGAAAAAATAAATAATTACAAGTGAGGATACAATCAAACACATTGTAATTTGATGTACCTCAAATGAGTAGGTATGTGTTTTTATTGATTTACCTTACATCACAAACCGTAAATGTTTTTTTATTTGTTGACGACATTTATATTGTACTAGCTTTCGTCCGCGGCTCCTCCCGCGTGGGTGTCGGTTATCGCGTGATAAAAACTGTGTATGCCCTTCCCCGGGACTGAAACTATCTCTATACCAAATTTCATCTAAATCGGTTAGCTGTTTGAGCGTTAAAGCGTAGCAGACGGACAGAGTTACTTTCACATTTATAATATTAGTATGGATAGGATAGATTAGGACTAAGAGAGATAATTAATACAAATAGGTACATTTGTAATTGACTGGCAAACTAAAAACCAGACAAGTGCGAGGAGGTTCAGGAATCGAGTCTCGCTGTTTTTGAAAGACTATATTTAATTACATATACTATGATTTAATTACAAATGTATAATTATCATACATACATACATACATATCAACCCATAAGATGGCCCACTGCTGGGCACGGGTCTCCCCAGTAGAACCTACTAGTATGTAGATCCTGGGGGGTAATTGCCATAATCGCCACGCTTGGCGAGCGGGTTGGCGATCGCAGTAAGGCTTTAAGTACGCAGAGGACGCTGCTGCCCGTCCTCCGGGGTGAAATCCCTTAGTCGCCTTGACGACACCCACGGGTAGAGATGGGGTGGTACTATTCTTAAGCCGGCACCACACGGCATTGCCACAGGGCCTTGACAGACATATGTACAGAAGGACGGACGCACAATAAAGTGGTCCTATAAGAGTTACGTTTTTTTTGCTTTTGAGGTACGGAACCCTAAAAAGTAACTAATCCAAGTTTCCAAGACAAATCTTATGGATCTCCATACATTTGGGTTTAAATTGTAGCCAATGGAGAAAGTCTGTATCGATTCGATATAATACACGAAACAGAATGAGTAAAATTTTAAGACAGTAAATTTGAACAAATACCTCATTTGAAAAATACAAGTTGAGTTCGTTTGCAAAATAATCAGCACCTTTGTTTATCTGCTTAACCGAGTGAGGAGAACTTTTACCTAAAAGAAGCTGCAATCTGTGAAAGGGGGCTAGACGGAAAAAAATTAAGACCAAAAGTTGTAACGACACTTTAAGACCAAAAGTGGTAACGACACTTTTTGCTATAGTTGTAAGCCGAGCGACGTGCGCGTGTTTCTCTGTCTGTCTCTCTCTCTCTCTTACTCTCTCTCATAGAAAGCAAGCCAGTTATTTTCGTTTCGTCTTTCTATTTCGCATTGAACAGTGTGGTGTCGCGACGATTATTTTTGTTGAGTGTAAACAGGTGTTTTGTACATAATAAATAATAAAAAATAAAAAAGGAACTTCGTTCCATCCGGGTGTCCCTTGACACCTCTCAAGTTTTTTTTTAGTCCAGACTATATTTCATAAGGCTATTGTAGTTTCCTCCATACGAGTCACCTCTTAAGTCCAATTAAAAAGGTGTCAAAATGTCATAAAATGAAGTCATTTTGTTATTACTAACACGCTGTGTTGAATACAGAGCGTGCTAGTATTAACTAAACCAGGAGGCTGAAGTGAAAAACAAAAGTAACGGTTTTTATTTATTTTTTACAAAACACGTGAATCTGACACTGTACCGGTCAAGCCGGAACAAACAGAGCGGAACGCTGGGCCGAGGGCGACAACGCGACAAACAAAATGAACCACATATAAACTCGTAAACAAAATACTACAAAACCATATGCATTAATATTATTATTAGAGAAAATTTTAATTAGGCTACGTAAACGTTTCAAGGCAAACATAATTTATATTTAAATTTGATGAAAACTTTGTGCATGTTTTGTAATTCATTGTACCTCGATGACCGAGCTTTGCTCGATATTTTTTTAACGTTTTTTTAACGCACGAGAAACGGAGAACATGGCAAAGTAGAGTTTGATCAAATCAAAACGATAACGGAACTTATTTTCACCACTATCACAAGACAAGCTGAAGACCGAGTGGCGCGCAAAGAACTCGTATATACCTTCGACCATAAGTACTTTGAAAACTTCAAGTAGTTCTTCAGGGCTGTGTTGTTCTGTGACAGAACAACTGGCGAAGTATAGTAATAGGACCCCGTTTCCGTTGCAGTGTCGCATCATATGGGTTCGAAACTCTAAGAATATTTATTTTTTATATGTAAGAAAGTGTCTATTATCACACTTACGGACTCTTTTTAATAATTATATTTTATTTTTACATGTACCCAAATGTAATAATATAAATAAGACCTGATGCTTGGTAACTCGCGTTAAACCCTGAATCGCGATATAGAAGTTTTCACACGCTGTACAAGTTCCCAACGTTGACAGTTGGGCCGCGCCCGCCTGCACGATCACCTACCCTGGTTGGAGGATCCTCCCTTTGTGTCGGAGGGATGTAAAACCTCTCCCTCTACATATTTAATGCATTCAATACTAAATATTTTGACATTCTTTATCCATAATAGTTGTTGATCTTCGGTTGTATCTTTTCTCTCTTTAATTTCTTGTACTACTATAGGTATTTTTTGTTTAATTTACGCTGTAATCTTTATTATAATAGTATTAGTCTAATCCTATTAAATATTTTGTTTATCTACAGAATTCTACCTTACAAATAGGAAATAGCTTCTCATAATCTTTATCGTAGTTTTTTTTTTGTAATAAGGTACTTAATCAATCTTGTCTGTGGTATCTTTTTATACCTATGTTTTAAAAGACAACACTTGCGCATTAAAACAAATGTAAAGACTGATATGATTCATCAAAATTGCGGGATTTTTGTACGATCACGAACAAGCATAGCCGTTTTTTGGCTTCGACGACGTGTTTTGAATTCATTATCAAATATGAAATCTCGATATTTTTCATACTTATAATCTATGCAATCTTTCAATTGTTAAGCTGAAACCAGCTTTCGACAGTCTCTAATAACCCATTAGACAAAAAACATACCAGTCGAGTGCGTAACTCAATAACCCAGCCGATGCGGCTTTTTGCCACGCACACCGATTGTCACGCCAGCGGCGGGTTCAGCTACAGCCTATTTCCAATTTGCGCCTATCAATCAGTACCAATCTCGCTGAGTGGATTACGGGTAAATGAAATTTGCATAGAAACCCGCTACGCACTGCGCTTGTATTCTGATATTTACTGGTTGTTACTATTTGATTGTATCCGCTTGTACCTATATTAAAATTCTTTTAAAAAACTAAATTCTGTAAAAACTTTTGAAATCTTGCAGTGAAAGGAGTTACATGCTACTAGCTTTCGCCCGCGGCTCCGCCCGCGTGGATGTCGGTTATAGCGATAAAAACTATCCTTTGTCCTTCCCCGGGACAACAAGCACTCAGAAAGCGGCACCTTAAAATCTATACTGACTTAGTTTTTATATGTCAATCTCGCATCGCCGGCGTTAAAACAAAAGCAGCGGATTACATTTTTCTCTTTTACACTCGTGATCATTAAATCATGCTTTCTTACTCTACGACTTTTTTTATAATAGTGTGACACTGCCACATATAGGTTATCTACACTTTTTTACTTAAAACATCATTGGGATTCACTGTGCGTCCGGTTTTTCTTAATTTCCCTTCGTTACGAAACGAAGTTGAATGAAATACGAATTGTCTTTTAATGCAGTTACTAAATATGTTAATAACATTTATTTTTCCCTAAACTCAGAGCAGCAACCTACAGTTGTAATAAAAATAAATTAGGATTATGAATTAATTTTCAAATACCTTTAAAGGAGTTACTCCTTTATTCATGTTAAAGTTGGTACAGAACTTAAACAAACTAAAATATAAAAGTATTATAATATCAGATACTGATCAAAATTCAACAGAGTTTGGTAAAGTTATACAATACACTGAGATAATATTTAGGCAAGATTTGTAATGAAAAGGATTCAACTTTAGGTAAAGTAAGCAAAAATACCTCTGTTAGTGATAACATAGATTTATTTGCGCAGGTTTATATTAACGTAAAGTATCTTTGATTATAATATTTTTTGTTATATATAGACATTAAATAGATCTAAAAAGTTAATAACCATTTCTCATACTTATGTCTCCGTGTAGTTGTAGTACAACTACACGAAGGCTTTGGGACCTTTTTAATTTGGGGCATTTATATATTAATATTTAGATGGACACATTAAAATATGTATAAAAAGTATATAACATTATTTCGACACAAAGAAATTAAAGATCTGTGTTAAAATGATTTTTGTAATGAAAATCATGGAACCGTAATACGATGGAAACGGAAGTCCCTCCCGAGTTAATATTTCCTTAATACATTTCATTAAGTACCTACTAATATAAAATATTTTTATAACATTTTATCTAATGTACCTAAATATAATTTATTGTTATTTGTGTAGCTCTAAATTGTTTAGAACCTGAATTGAAAAACCCTTAAGTATCTACCTAATCAAATCGGTCATATAAAAGAAATGAAGGAAAATTATTTATTTAATTTATAAAAATAGTGAAGCGGCGGTAGCCTAATGGTTAAGCCATCGTGAGGTCGCGGGTTCGAATCTTACCCATTACACTACCGACGTGAACCCACTCCTAACACAAGCCATTGAGCTTGGAGTTAACAGGATTGCTAGTAAAGTGTGACCCACAATTAGGTATTTGAATGTCAAATAAATCTATAACAATGAATTATTTTACACTTACCAAGTAATAATATGCCTTTAAATTACCTTAAAAATATATATTCGTGCATAATTTAATATGTTTTAGTATTTATAATCATCAAAATAAATACAAAAAGTAAATGATTTGAAACCAGAATATAATGACGTCACAATGTTATATTTCATACAAATCTCTACAGAACGAATCGTTTTGACATTTTATAAAAAAGATACTGATTTGACTTGACATTCAAATACCCAATTCCACATTGATAATTATCTTCAAAAAAAAAAGTGTTTATTTAGTAGGTACCTGATAAAAAAACCAGTAGGTATGGCCAATTTAGTTTTTTTTACAATGATAAAACTAAATTGGCCTTACCTACTGTTTTTTTAATCTAAGTTTTCAATCAGGTACCTACTAAATAAACACTTGAAGAATAGAAGGGTCATTTTATTTTTGGTCCCCATCTCTCACTAGACCCGAAGCGGCCAAATACTCAATTATGTTTTTAATTGAGCGGCGCCCTGCATTTGACACGAGTTTCCTTTTACCCTGTAATCGCTATTTTATATGTGAAACATTTTTATTTGAACGGCATTATTATAAAAAAAAAAACAATGTATTTTATCATTAACAATCATGCGAAACAAACATTGCTTAAACGCTTAAAATGATTAGACTATAAAAGTAGTCATAAAAACAACAGCTCACATATACCTTATATATCAGGAATAACTAATTTCAGCATTTTTTTTAATATTACTTTTCTCTATCGCACTCAATTATTTCAAAGTATATACAAAAAGAAACCATAGCATTTACGCCATTGATTCTATTTTTGTTTGAAGCTGTTTGCACTATCCGTGTTAATATATCAAAGGGTCGGCATTAAGCCTTCAACACGAATTTGTTATTAGATATAACACCGTTTTAGAGCTTAAATTGAAGTTGACACCATTCCGTGTTTTGTAATAGTATCCTTTATTGACTTACTTCTAGTATGAAATTATAACTTATAGCTATTTTTTTGTGTTTTCACTTTCCATTTGTATTTCTCATATTTCAGTAGTTTTATTGTACCTATTGTAGATACCTATTAACAATACGTTTTGATTTATTTGTTTAGTACATTGGAATTTTGATTTCAATAAGATTTTACGTGCGATTCAGTATTAGGTACCTAACTAGTCCGGCCATAAATACTGTTCCATAAAAAAAAATTAATTGCTTTGAATTTGGAACACGTTTATTATTATTAAAAGTTCTTTCGATTTCGCGCCATTTTACATATTTTTTCGTGTTTATTATCAAATTACAATATGGATTGGTGTGTTAAAGAAAATAGGATTGCGGTGATCGCCTTCTACAAAGTGGGTATGGAGCCGTCGATCGTATTCCAGACACTTCAAAAGCTTGGTATCAGTAGTGTGTTCGTATATCGTACTATCAACAGATACAACAACACTTCCTCTGTCAAAGGCTACAAAAGATCAGGGCGGCCGCGTGCTGTTAGAACTATAAAGGCTGATAATGCTGTTAAAGCCAGATTTGCTCTAGACGACACGGAGACATCGAGTCTCTTAAAAAATCTTTAGAGCAAGCCGTGGGTGCGTAAATCCATAGATTCGTGGCCAGACAGATTCAAGGTCTGTATAAAAGCCAAAGGTGGCCATTTTGAATAGAATATTGTTTTTATATTTTGCTGAGTCTTTAATAAATTTGTATATATAAGTTTTAGTAATATTACATAACCTACTTCAATAAAAAAAATGCATTTTCATTTGTAACAGAACTTATGGCCGGACTAGGTACATATACCCAAGTATGCGACTGTAAACATACAAAACATTTATCATTAAATTAAATTTCTTTTGCTTGTATGATCTTAATTTACAGAGTAGTAATTCCTCTAGCCTACGCTACTTACTTAAACATAAGGTTCTGAAAATATATTTAGTAATTTTACAATTGCATTTTGAATCCTTCTGACATATTAAACTAAACACAAAGTTTAAATAAAAGCTGCCTCAATCTTGCTTTTGCGATAAATGCAAGTTGCTATGGGCAGCGGACTCTTATTAGAAATTTCCAAGACAAGTAGCTATTCGATTAGTTAAATGTTTGAAGTTCAAAGGTTTGCCCGGGTAGCGTTCTGTACAGTAATATACCCGGTGAATTTCCACATACAGTATTACATTGTTGCTTATATCTTGGTGGAAGTTAAAAAGTGTCGGAGAGAGAATACAATTTGTTCATATTAAAATATGATCTTTGCACTTTTTAATCGGAACCTCGGTACATAGCCAGAACGTAGTATATTTATTGTACCTTTTTAGGGTTCCGTAGCCAAAATGAAAAAAAAACTGAACCCTTATAGTTTCGTCATGTCCGTCTGTCTGTCTGTCTGTCTGTCTGTCTGTCTGTCCGTATGTCACAGGCATTTTACTCAAAGTCTACGCAGTGATTTTTTTTTTTAATTTAGTGATAAGGTGTCTTGTAGTAGTTTGATAGCTAAATAATAAAAATAAATATTTTGCACCACTTTTTGCGAACGAACATCAACGTATGGCACATTATTCGACAGATCTTTTAAAACGTTTTAAGGTTTCTAATGAACTTTTTTGATTAAGTGAATATTTTTGGAAATAATAGCTCCAAAATTTATCATTATAAAAATAATAATATCTTGGGACAATTCACACAACGTCATCTGACTCTAAAGTAAGCAGAGCTTGTTCTATGGTAACCAGACCACTGATAAGCATACTTATATATTTCTAAATACATACTTAATATAGATAAATTACACCCAGACAAAGTTTTATCCTGGGTGAGAATCGAAGCTCTTGCGTAGCAGTCAGACATATTCCAACCGCGCCACAGAGGGTTTTTTGGTCACTCGGTTCAAAAGATAGGGGGCTTTTGAACCAAAAAATATGAAAAAAATAAAAAAGGTAGCGCTTAACAAATATTTTAAACTAAAATTCATTTACATTTAATTTCTATTGTGCAAGGGCACCGAAACATTTGTTGACTGAAACTTTTTTACTTTGGATTAAATTAAGCTATCTGCAGTAACTTTCACATGAGCTCTGTTACTGTTATAAAAACGCACTACTTACGGGTGCGATTTTAAGTAATAACAGTACCAGAGCTCATGTGTGAGTCCTGATTTAGAACTAGACTGTCTGTAGTATTTATTTAAATATAAAACAGTTGTTTTTATTTATGTATCTCATTATTGCAAAATGCGCATGTACTCCATCAATTCCTAACCATATTGAACCACAAATAAGGACCTGTAACAACAGTTGAAACAGTTATCGTTATTTCAATCCGCTATCTCGCTTCACTTAGATACAATTCCGAGACGATTGTGCAACTGCACAGCGCATCTTGAGGTCAATGGGTGCAACGACACCAGAGCAGTCGCCAGAACCTCTCCGAGCTTTGTTTTCGTCTATAACCGTTACGATTAACGGCAGAGCTTGGATTAGACGGATATTTTAGAAAGGAAACTGTGAGCAATATGACTTTATTACACGAACAGACCAAAATGGGTGTCTTTTTGTAACTTTATTGGTTTGTTGTAAGGAATTTTAAAGTACACGTCCTCACACTACACATTCATTCACCTATTTTTTTTATGTGATCTAACGTCTTATAAATCTATGACCGGTTGCACTCACGAAAAAGTGTGTTCACAACAGTGAATGGCGATTGCAGCGACATGACGTGCGATACAATTGTAACTAACGTTATTGATTGGTTGCTAAGCAACCTGAATGGCGATATGTCATCAATGTTTTCTAATGACGTCATCACGTAAAATTATCGTCCGTAAACCGACTTTACATACAACCATTTTTTTTACTTGTTCTATTCTATTGTCCTCTATCATTGATGATAAAATTATTAACAAATGATTTTTTTTATACCTACCAACAGTTTAGTCTACGTCAGTTAAATTTTGACACTATAAAAGTTAAAAAGTGTTTTTTTGTCTATTTATAAAGTATCTTTGATTTATTAGAATGTCTGAGAGACACCGAAAAGGTTAAAGTGTTGGTCTTAGAAACATAAACAATTATTTTTACCTTTATCTATTATAAACTGCTATACCATTGGAAGTTAATCAAAAACTTACAATACCTACCATGATTCAAATACAAAAATAAATTCAAGCAAAACTAAGCCGTCCAAAACATTCCTCAAGATACATCGCAAAACCCGCAGCTGGTAATAATTTTATCACGAAACCAATTCACAAAAGCAAATTGTATCGGAGACGTAAACAAAAAACAGTAAAATTTACATCTACAGCTTCGCCCTGTGAAAATTTAGACGGAATTTATCGCACACGTAGTGTGGGACTGGTCTAAATCACACACAATTTAACTCGACAAAAGTTACTTTAGTGTTAACATTCGCTTACGTATATCGCTAAGCCTCGGGTTAATTGAACAGGGTGGAAAATTATACAAACTTTCACGCTAACATTAATGCTAGCCGACGTTTTGTAAGACAAAGCGTCCCGTACTCGCGGCGAGTCAATATTAATAGAGGATCCGTCAATTATCAATGTTTATTGATGCTTAAAATCGGGCTTTATAGATAAGGATTGTTGTACAACAGATTAACATAGCTATTTGCGTGGATAGTTGCGAAAACAATATTAACATAGCTCGTGCTCTTCAGTTGTTCACTCAGTGACCCTGGGCTTAGGATCTATCACAGATCAATGCTTACAAAATGTAAAATTGATCGAACAAGTAGTAAATGACTATTAACTAGTAGACTAGTTAAATGAACTAGGGGTCGCCTAGTAGTCTGAATTTGTAGCCTAGGTCAAAGGTAAAATAAATTCCATTGTCAATGAGCGGAAAACTGTAACGCCGGACCACGCATTGTAAAGCAATAACGTAGAGGATGGCGTATGGGTACAAAGGTCGCAATATTGCATACCTAAGTGAGTTCGTATGATGCTCGATGTCAGTCCCACAATCCAATAACACAGTCGCACTGTGATATTATGCGGATAACAGACAACCATTTTCACTGTAAAACTTTTTAGCAGATGTTTGTTAAAGGAACAAAATGTAGACAAGATGCAATACCTTTATAATTGAAAATTGATATTCAATTTCATAATATTCGAATTCGGACTGCCTCTGTGGTGCGGTGGGAGTGTATCCGACTGCTACGCAAGAGGTCGTGTGTTCGTTTCCCACACGGGATACCACTTTGTGTGATCCACAAATTGTTGTTCCGAGTCTGGGTGTACTTCGTGTCCGTGACTTGTATGTTTGTGAAGTCACCCACGACACAGGGCTTGTAACCTAAAGCGGGAGTCGTCGATTGTTTAAACCTGTCATTTTATATTATACTAAAATATATTTTTCGGTAACAGATTTTTTATACAATACAACTCGCAATGGTGAGGTTGTAGATTCGAATTCTACCCATTATACTACCGACGACGTGAACCCACTCCTAACACGAGTCATTGAGCTTAGCTAGAGAAGATAACAGGATTGCTAGTAATGTGGGATTGCTAGTTATCTTCTTTAAATAAAAAACATACAATTATAGTGGTCCCTTGCAGCAATAACAGTGCCTTTTTATCCCCTACATTTTACAGTCAGATAGGAGAGAAATCGAATACGTTTGAAAATGGCACTACTAGTGTGAAATAGTGCTGGATCTATTTCATTTAATACTTGTAACTTTTTGGTAAAGAAAAACCTGAATAACTTTGATAAGAATTTAGTAGTTAAAATAAAAAATACATGCACATAGAAATTTAAGACACTGTATGAAAATCATTACTCTTCACGTATGCTTGCGTAGTGCTTCACATATATCCCATATTTCTTTCTCCTATTTTTCCATTTTTTGGGTCCAAAACAAACACTATAAATCATAAAATAATATAGTGAACAGACAACTACAAACTTAAACACTTTTACCTGGACAACGCCCGGTTGTTTCTGGCGACGTGACGAAAATTCTTATGGAGCAGATGATTAATGATGGCCCAAAAGAAACGTCCCCTTAAGCTACAGAAACCTTTTATATTTATACCTACTAATAGTTTGAGATATTATCACTTTAATGGAGTTTGTGTAGCTTTACTGTTTTCTTGAGATTTCAATTTGAATGGTATATCAAGATTACTTAGCTTTGAAACCATTCAACATGACATTTGAAAAGGCTGTTACTCAGTGGCTACCGAGTAGATCAAGATATCAGTGAGTTTATGCAAAATTACTTGAAAGGTACTGTCGGTTCATAGATGGCTTAACGCTTAAACAAAAATGCTCACCCTGCCATGACTTGTAGAGCACTAATTTTGTGCTCAATCTCTCTCGGCTCATGTCCGATATCTGTCTCATCCTACTGAGATAGTAAGAGAATAGGGAGAGAATTTGCATCTTCGCAGTTGTGCACTATAGTATCCTCTGATGAGATTGACTGTCGCAATCAAATCTGTTTTTAAAAAATACACACCATAATACATAAATGATTAGATTATTGGTAGTACAAAACAATATCCAATCAATGCAGATGCCATTGCTGTCCACATTTGCTTTGTGCAATTAAATAGATTCAAAATTTCATATGATAGGTAATGTTTACAAATCTGTCTCGAGTGAAGAGCGCGATACGCTTATGTATCTATAAAGGTAAATTAGTTTAGTTTGACAATGTGTGCTACGTTTGGAATGCTAGGGGACTATAGTGCTTGAATCAGTTTTAATGTAAGAGCGGCCACTGGCGATGCATATCATCAATCATCAATCAAATGTACTGGACGTCTGTCAAAAACTTATCGTGAATATTAAAAATGGACGTACATTTCGCCATGCCATTTAGAAGACGTCCGTATTGACCGTGAGTGGGCAAATCAACACACATAAAATAATTGTGCCTAGGGTTTATCACGTCATCTCGCTTAGAAAGAACCCCTCCTTGTCTTTCTATGAAAGTGTCAAATTATAATTATTCGAAAGAATAATAAGAAGAATGGTCTCACAAAACATCAAATATACATTTTTTTCTTTAGGTTGCAAAAGAAAAAAATATATATTTCACGTTTTGTGAGACCATTCTCACAAAACGTCAAATACGACCATGTATTGTGTTGACACTAGTCTTCAGTACAACCTTTTTGCATACGTACAAATGGAAGTCGTACGTCCTTTGCGTACATCCATTTGGAATGCATCCATTCAGAAGTCTTCAAAATAAACGTTTCGTCAGTCCTTTTTGTTTATTAAGCTAATTTAAAAGTGACTTTCTATAATTCACTCAACCACTTACAATTTATATTAGACTAGCTGACTCGCGCTAATTCGTCTGCGTAATTTTTCCCAGTTTTTGCAATATTTTACATAGATGCTCTGTTTTTATTGGTAGTAGCGTGAACATAAGTAAATTCTAAAATAATTTATCAATTCGAAGCAGAAGTTCTTAAGATATGGCGTGGCGGTTATGATATGGCGTTCAACCAAACAAGAAAAGTCGTTTCCATACTATTTCGAAATGTGAATCGAGACTGGCGAGTGTTTCACATAGCCAATAACACAAACATAAAACCTGAAGTTATTAACAGTAGAATTCGAAAAACGCCCATATCACGCTCAAACACCAATAAAGCATATTCTTTTGAGTGCAAAACTTGGGCAAACGTTTGCGTTAGGATTGGAGCGTTCCAGGCGGTTCTCAAATCCTTTCGTTTCATGCGAGATCACGCGCCTTTGCGTATCGCTCGCGGGTGTGATGTCGGACTAGGGGTGGCGATGCCACTGTCGGCTCTGTCGGCTATATCGACTCTGTCGGATTTGTTGTTTGTTTTAGTACAAACGGATGCACTGTACAGTAG
The DNA here is from genome assembly GCA_945859575.2 of Herminia tarsipennalis. Lineage (NCBI taxonomy): Eukaryota > Metazoa > Arthropoda > Insecta > Lepidoptera > Erebidae > Herminia > Herminia tarsipennalis. Next base: position 19,568,863 of record OX243834.2, on the reverse strand, counting down.
TGGAATAAATTTTAAATTCTAGCGGCCAATTCTCTCTGGGTCAGAATGATCTCTTTGGTTTATATTTAGTAGCTTATATGTGCCAAAATATTAAATCTAAATCCACCATACCAAATTTTAAAAGCGTTTTGTGATAGCTTTACAAGCAGACAGACATAGTTTCTTTCATATTCATAATAATAGTTTTGATTAAGTCTTAATTTACAAGTTTTTTATGATTCGAAATCGATGTTTGTACCAACATTAGCTAAAATAATTAATGATTTGCTGAATTTTTCGTCTATCTGTCTGTGGGTATTATTTACGCGCATCATACAAAAGCTACTGATCAGATTCTATTGAGGTTTCCACACGCAATATCATAGGTCCAGATTAAAAGTCATGGCATATAAGCAATAATGGATAATATCTGTAAGCTGTTTTTCGTAATAAAACATATAAAACTAATTGGATCTCAATGAAATTTGGCAAAGAATTGAATGACATCCTGGAGAAGTTATTTTTCAACTTTCGCGGTGTTTCACATATTAATGTATTATCGGGACTTAATCGCGTGAAATATTTAAAGGCCCGAACGTTTTATTTACCCGACGTTTCGATCGAATTGCACTGATCGTGGTCACGGGTCGATATAGGTCCTGGGGGAGGACATAGGGTTTTTTTTATTGCAATAACCGACACCAACACAAGTGAAGCCACGGGCAAGCTAGTAGCTGTATAAAATTTAAAAACAATGACATTTTAATATGGGCAACGATAAGTGGCAACCCTAGATTATGTAGGTAGGTAGAGAAACAATATTTTATGACGCACACACTTTTAACGTTAACAGTTTTTTGTTAGATGTTCGATTTTGATACTTTGTTCTAGCTGCGGGATTAAAAGCTTGAAATAAAAAAAATGTTAAAAACGGGTCTGTAAAGATAATAATATACAGTCACAAATACAGTTTTACTAATTAATATCACTACTACGATAATACGATACGTGTATTTTATTAGTAAGAAAAATAAAATATTATTTCAACCGTTACTTCAATACATTACCTGCACTACCTGGGTACATAACTATGTGTAAACAGAGATACTATGCACTCACACATGAGTCTCTCATAAAACCATAAAAAATTAGTACTACAATTTTATTTTAAAGATATCTAGCAATGTGGGATTGTGCGTATCACATTACCAGCAATCCTATTAACTGTTCTAGCTAAACTCAATGACTTGTGTTAGGAGTGAGTTCACGTCGGAAGTATAATGGGTAGGATTCGAACCTATCATAATCGTCATAAAAAGATTCTTGACTCTTGATTCTTGACTTTTGATTGAAGCGGCGGCAGCCTAATGACAAAGGCATCTGTCATTAGGCTGCCACCGCTTCAATTAAAGTAGGTACGTAGATATGATTAATATTCAATTAAAGTAGGCTTATGGGAGAGCCAATAGTTAGAGTAAATGAAGCTCGCAACTTAGGGTTGCACGTTGACTCAAGTTTAAGGTTTGAGAAGCAGGTTGCGGAGTCGGTACAAAACTGTTTTTATCGACTCAAAGTTTTATATAGAATGCGACCGTACCTGTCTGAGGAAATCAGAGTGCGACTGGTCGAAACATTAGTACTATCAAAGTTAAACTACGCAGACGTTGTGTACGGCCCGCGACTGCTCGCTCGAACTGACCGCCTAATACAAAGAGTACACAACGCCTGTGCACGCTTCTGTTTTGCCATACCATCGCGAGCCCATGTCACTCCATTTTTCAACGAACACTCAATGCTTAAACTGAAATATAGACGCAAATTACACTTGGCTTGCTTGCTATTCGGCGTTATCAAGTACAAGGAACCGTTGTACTTGCATGATAAGCTCAACTGGGTAACTCGCGGGAGAGAATGTGAGAGAAGGCAGTGCTCGCAACAGTTAGCAATACAGCCACACAAATCGGCTTCGTTTAAGGGCAGCTTTCGTTACGCCGCGTCCAAAATATGGAACAACATTCCACCACCACTGAGAGCCCTCAGCTCCATAGCAGTCTTTAAAAAACGACTACGGTGCCATCTTTTGGATGCGCAGCGAGAGCTGGCCAACACGAATGCTAACATCTCCATTATATAGTACCATACATAAGGGTTGAATACACAAATATTACAGCACTAAGGCACATATTTATGCACGCACACACACACACACACACACACACACACGCACGCGCACGCACACACACACACACACACACACACACACACACACACACACACACACACACATATACACACACACATACACACACGCTCACATACACGCATACGTACACGTTCGTTACGTCCCATTGGGTTCCAGTTGAAAACCAGCGCCAGGTCCTGCCAACTTGGCATAATGCTGAACTGGACACCCATTTGTTGCAACCGCGAGGCACAACAAACATTTTATTTTATTTTTTTATTTTAATTATAAATAATTCATAATTTTAAGTATATATAAATGGTAATCATTCATTTTTTTTATACTTGATTATATTTTATTATTATTATTATTACTTTAAATTATTCTAATTGTATTTTTATTCTGATTGTATTTTATTCTAATTGTATTTTTATTATAATTGTATTTTTAATATTAATCTGTAAAGTTGTGACGCATGGTGCAACAAATAAATGCTTCTTTTCTTTCTTTTTTCTTTCTTTCTATATAATTAATCAAATCTCTATACGGTGGAATCTAAGTTTCCGATTACCTTAAAAGTATGAACCCATTATGATTTCATTCTGAATATTATTTTTATAGAGCGTTTTTAATTAAAAATAAAAACCCCGCTAAGTATAAGTCAGACTCGCACGTCTTTTGTATAGGAATCTTCTATATCCCTTGACAATTTTTTATTTTTTATTTGTTGTTGTAGTGGACATAGTAATACAGTCTGTAAAAATTTCAAGCCTCTAATGCTAATGTTAAGATCAAGCACAAAAAGCCAATTGTAATTTATCATACCAGAACTTTTCATGTAATTTAATTTTTTCAGGGTTCCGTAGTCAAAATGGCAAAAACGGAACCCTTATAGTTTCGTTATGTCCGTCTGTCTGTCTGTCACAGGCGTTTTACTGAAAGACTACACAGTGAATATTCAATAAATTTGGTGAAAATGTATGTTGTAGTACCCGCTACTTAGTTTGATAGTTAAATAATAAAAATAAATATTTAAGGGTGGGGGCACTCCATACATGTAACAGAATCTTTTGAACCGTGTGACCAAAAAATATAAAAAAAAAACATCAAAAAATATTTTGGGCATGATCGGATATACCGTCATTGAGTTATTGCCAAAAAACTGCGCTTCTCAACAAAAGGGCGTAAGTGTCATGAACATACGCTCTTCTGCTGGTGCAATTATTCAAATCGGACTTTTTTATACGGCAACGGCTTCAGAACCCTACACTGAGCATGGTCCGACAAGGTCTTGCCCAGTTCTTATTCACAACGATGCGTCTCTGTCATACTAAAAAAAAGATACAAAAAAAATAAAAAAATAATACATACTCTATAGGTCTTCAGGTCTATAGATGAATCGCGTTAATCCCCGTGTACGGATCAGATTGTTGATAATATTAAGTTAATCCTGTCCCTATTTGTTCAAACCTATAAAATAGTAGGTATACCTTCGCCATTGCACTTTACGTTCTAAACTTGAACCAAACTTTGACTCAATGTCCGCTCCACGAAAGTTTGATTAAACATAACTACACCGTTTTATGGGGTTCCGCGTCATGATTTTGTACATAGACTTTTACAGCCATTTTTATTTTAGTATTACGGCCCAAAATATTATCCGTGCAATGACGAGTTTCACATTGAAATCCCATATCAAGTGACCCCTATAATGGGTCCGCTTACGATGTCGTAAAAAGGTGATCGGATCTTTTTTTTTTCAATATTTTTGGCTTACAGGCTTACTGAGAGCAATAAAGTTGGAGAAATTAATTATAAATTTGGATTTATTTTGTTAGGGTCCACGGGTTTATTAAGCGTTTGAAGGATGAGAAGTTTTAAGGGTTTGATGACGTGATCCATGTTTATGGTACAACTAAAAGGTTGAAGTGGACGAGTTATTAATTTTATAGGTACTGTCATAACTTGTGATGTGTGTACAATACAGAAACACAGTTGTTTTGTTTGAGTACAACTTTTTAAACATTTAGGTAAGATGTCATTAACAATCCTACGCATTAAACTGTAAACGTGAACCCATTCCTAACACAAGTCTTTGAGCTTAATTTGAGGGGTTAACCAGATTGCTAGCAATGTGGGACCCAATCCCGGCAGAAAAAAAAATATCTTCGACTGCCTCAGTGGCGCGGTGGGAGTATGCTACGCAACGCCACTGACTGCTACGCAAGAGGTCGTGGGTTCGATTCCCACACGGGACAACCACTTTGTGTGATTATCACAAATTGTTGAATTTCGAGTCTGGGTGTACTTTGTGTCCATGACTTGTATGTTTGTAAAGTCCCCCGCGACACAGGGCTTTTACAACAGGAGTCGTCTTTAAAAAAAAATGATTTAACCGAACGTCTACAATTCAAAATTTGGGTATTATGCTTAATAATATTACCCAAATTTACAATTGTAAGCGTTTTGGCGTAGGCGATTTGTGTCAATAGACTAGTACCTATTGACACAAATCACATCGAAAGCTCAGAATTGAATTAAAAAGTAGATTAAGCTTTTGTAATCAGGACGAAAATACTTTATTTCAAGATCTGTGTTGAAATCCATCAAATTTAGAAGACGATAAACGAAATGCTCCAACAATATCCTGGGAGAACGGTCTCATTACACGTTTAGTGTTTGTCGAAACATTTCAATCTGACAAGGTTTGTTTTAGCCGGCAGTACGCTTTGTTGTGGCCACTGATCCCGCGATGAAAATAATTGATTACATTTTAAAAGTAGTAAGCATTCTTTTCTCAAATTAATGTGTCAAAAGACCAAAGCGTATAAAATTTATGAGAATTAGTTGACTCCATTTCGAAAACTTAATAAAACGTGAATTCATAAAACAAATATGTTATCTAACATGTTTATGCAAAAATCTACAATCCTAACATTGTATGGATAAAACATTGAAAATAAATATAGATACTTATTATTTTAAATAATCAAACTAAACTCTAAATATATTATTTCAAAACTAAAAATAAGCATAACAAGATTGCTAGTAATTTGTGACTCAGTGCCACATTGCTAGTTATATTCAAAAATAAAAAAATTCAAACTTTTTTTTTTATTAAGTGTAGGTACGTATGAATAAATACGAAATAACCAGATAAAATACCCATTTTAATTCTAAAATCTGACATATGTCCATATTAACTATTGCAATACAAATTACAGAATCTATTCTGAAACAATCTTTCACAAATATTGTATAGACATAACTATGATCTACAAATTCGTTGTACCATCAAAATCATTTATGTAACAGCCCTACAATAAAATAATGCGATGTTGATTGTTATCGCGACTCTCGTGGCCATAATCTGAGCGCCATATTCTGCCGTCTTTATGTTTACTTAATATTTTTGCGAAAGGGCTCGCCGTCTCGCATGTGGGATAGTATGTAATGTGAAGATTTTTATACCAACCAACATTTTTTATGTTGTAGGTACTTGTTCAGTGTTTCGAATGGATTAGATATCAATTCTCAATAGTTTTACCGAACTAATCGTAAAATTACCTACTTAAAAAATAATGGGTAAAATATATTTTAAGCGGCGGAGACTGATGACTAAGGCATCGGTCTCGCAATCGTGAGGTCACAGGTTCGAATCCTCTCCTACATTATACTACTGACGTGAACCCACTCCTAACACAAACCTTTGAGCTTAGCTGGAGGGGTTAACAAGATTGCTAGTAATGTGGGACTCAATCCCATATTGCTAGTGATCTTTTTCTAAAAAAAAAAATTACTCAACTATAAGTAAGAATTAATCATTGTTTAGAAATCTCTTTTCAATGTTTATTAAAGAAAAGTAGTCAATTTTTACTTACCTGCTAAATTGAGTAGGTATACCTATACTTAATGAACTTAAAACAACAAAGTAACACGAGGTCAGTACTTCAACAAATAAAACAATAACATTGTAAAGATTTATCTGTGAAATTTCTCACGGGGCCGAGCAGTGTTGTAATTTGATTATAAATTCATTAACCCACCCGCGGCGGGCCTTGGGGAATAATTTAGTGCAATTCACACGGCCCAACACCTCGGGGTAACGGTCTTTCTAACCGACTTTCAGATAGGTGTGGAACGGTTGAATGAGGAACCCATTATTATGAGTATTAGGTGTTAACAAAATTGTGAGTAACAAGTGAAAAATTAAGTTATTGTAAGGTAACAAACAGAACATTCCATAGGAAACGACCGTATTATCAAGATAAAAGTTACAGCGATGTAAGTTCAAACACAGATTAAAGACGTAGCTTATCGAGCAAGCATTTTACTCATTTGACGAATTACTAACTTGGTGATATGTCATAACTATTTAATTATTTTTGGTGACATTACCTACTATTTTTATTTTATTATTATTGTTTTATTATAATTGATACTTTGCTGTTTTTTTATTTCATTTTATTTTATGGCTTATGTATATTTTATTGACGTGATGAACTGTATTCTATTGCCTTTTTTTATACTTTATTTTTCTCTTTTGGCAGTGTCAATCACTGCACTATGCTATGTAATTCGGTTGTTGACTTTATTATTCTTATTTTTGGTTATTTATTACTTATTTTCTATGATTAATTCGTAATTCTAATGTATTAATACGATTTGTATTCTATTGACTATTTAGATTTTGTTCCTAAATTTAATAAATTATTATTTTGTGACATGTAAGAATTCCTTACCAATAAATAACTATGACTATGACTTACTTCAGGCCTATCATGATTAGATCAGATAGAATATCCCATAGGTAGGTTTATCTATTGGTCCTTCAATTTTAAAAACTCTTATTTCTTCCTACATAATTATATTTAAAAACTAACAAATTAGACTGCGTGAGCGACTGATTAACAAACTCAATCGCTGAGTCTGGAAAAATGAGCACGCGGGCAAAGCCGCGAGGCTTAAACTCATGAAAAATAGTTTCTAAAAGTACCTACAACTAACAATACGAATGCGAGAAAAACCGATTAAAAATGTTTCACAATGAGTGGTTTATGTGTGCGATGGGAATCTCGTCAACACGAAACAAAGACTTAAAATGTAGATATTTTTGATATATTTCAATCGTTTGACAAAAACTAAAAGTAGTATGGACCCAGCCGAAGCATTATGAGTAGTTGTAAAAGTTTTCTCATAATAGTCATTTATATGTCACTTTAATTCAAAACACGAAACACAGAAGTACGTACAGGCTTGCAGAATAATATTTATTTTAGAAAAAAGGATAAACATTTTTCGAATTTTCAATTAAGACTCATTGTGAAGTTTTAGAAGAACTTGTAAATAAAATAAGCACTTCCTGCAATTCGGAACATCCTCGTCCTCTAGTATCGATACTCGGCACTCGCCGCAGCGCAATCATCAAATATTTGCATTCCGCTGAAAAAGTAATATGATTATTAATTTACTGTCGATTCATCGGTGCGCCCCAGTTCGATTCCGTTCAATAAACGCTCCGCAGACATTCAATGTATGCAAAACCCACGAATTTAGTTTGTGATTTCAAATGGAAAATATTTTGTAGGTGTAGCACTTTACATTTTGTATTGGTCTGTAGAATAACAATGAAATAAATTTGTCATTATAAATATCAAAACGATATATTTAGTTTTAAACTGATACAGATAGATAAGTTAGATAGGAGGTTATAATTATGTACTTAAGCTTACTACCAAAATTGTAGTAGGTAGTTTAAGTTTAGATTCATTTTAGCGTATGTTTCTTGTTTTTACTCTTTTTATTTTTGTGAATGTTTATGTTTGATATTGGTAAACAAGCGGAAGTATTACTAAAACTTAAACTACTTAAACACAACGGTAAACACCTTAAATTGGACTTTTTTTATTTATTGTTTAAAGAAATTTAATTATACATTTCGTTTATAGCTCAAATAATCATGAAGTCATTTTGTGTCGTACATTAGACCCTCGCAGACTACAAACTTCTCCTTGGCCAATAGTTTAGCGAGGCCATTTGATAACAACCGATTAAAAAGTTTAATGGCCGATTTCTACACGTTATTCTATAAACTAAACTATCGGCCGACTGCTTAATCAGCATGACGGTCTTACACGCGCGCACACAGCCGATAGCTTACCCGGCTGACTACTGCACAACCCAATCAAACAATCGGCCGATTAAAAAGTTTGTAGTCTGCGAAGCCTCTTAATGTAAACAAAAACTCATATATAAACGTGCTCATTAATTTTCATTTGATACCTATCATGACGTATTTAAACCATACTTACGCCAACATTGGTCACATGGCTGTTATAGCCCAAAAAATATGTTACCTGGACCGTAATAACGAAACGATTGACCTCTCATTCATCGAAATCAGATGAGTGGCTTAGGCGCTTTGGTAGAGCATACGCTAATATTATACAGTGTGATTTTTAATATACTGATAACCTCCCGCTCTTTGCTTCTTTACATTACACGAAATAACTTCGTAATATTATTTTTGAAAAAAATTACAACTTATCCCTTAATCACCTACCACTTACTTTTGTCGCAAAATCATGTACCATACATCTGAGAGACACCGAAGTAGTAGAGAGTAAACTCGTAAAGTCTACTTAGCTGCCATAGTTTTCCTTTTAATTTAACAATATATACTACTACCGTGATTTTTTCACATACCCATCATCAACTATTTAGCTGGCAGGGAGGGGGGGGGACTTGACTTTAACAAAAATTTGCACTTTGAAGCTTAATGTTTTACAAACAGATCCCTAAATCTAAAAATCGGCTTCCTAACTCCTAAACGTTTTTAAAAGACATATCTAATGATATAGGTGAGAAAAAAAAGGGGAGGTACCATAAAAAGATTTTTTTCTAGACTTTATTCTTTCACTTTGTAGTAATATGGCCTCCTAGCACTAACAGTCTCTGAGCAAAGCTTCGGACAGACGGACGGACGGACAAACGGACAATGCGAAACTATAAGGGTTCCGTTTTGCCATTTTGGCTACGGAACCCTAAAAATCACTCTGTATAAGTACATAGACTGCTAAAAACGGTATAAAGTTTTGCCGAAGTCGGGTAAATGTAAAAGTTTAAAGATTAATAATTCCAAATAATAATTTATTATTATATTGGGACAACTCACACAACGCCATCTGATCCCATACTAGGCAGAGTCTGTACTATGGCAACCGGACAACTGATAAACATGCTAATATATTTTACATACATGCATATTATAGATTTACACTTAGACTAAGCACTGGACCAACAGGCCAGTCCACTACAATTCATTTTGGAATCGTAATCCTTTTGGAATAGGTGAGTCTGAGTTTTCTTTTCGTATATATACGAACGCCAACATGTACCTACTACATTCGTCAAATACATAAAGTTCCCATAGATACCGAGACATCCTACCTACTGTATACGCTCACTTGTCTCTTAGTTTGATTACTGCAAGACCTGCACGCTCCAAGTTTCTAAGCATTTGATGTAATAAAGACACCACGAGTAAGTTGAGTCAGATAAATTTTGATGTGTATTTGGATATTTGGGCTTGCATGTTTTACAGTCAAAATCTAGATATTCTATTAAAACATAATACCATCAAAAATTCAGTAAGCACCTAAGATTAATCAACATATTATCCACTCTAAAAATAAATTATTGGCCATGCGCCTAGTCTTCAGCCGATCGTGCCTATCTTTCGACTAAAACAGATAGCTCTTTGAAAAATGCACTATCTCCTAAGTTGTTAGTTACCAGTTCCTACATAGTTGGCTAATCTCCTTTCAAATTGACCGCCATGACTAGATATAATAATAATATCTTGGACCAATCACACAACGCTATCTGATCCTAAACTAAGCAGAGCTTGTACTTTGGAAACCAGACTACTGATAAACATTCTATTATATTTCTTAATACATGTTTTAAATAAATAACACCCAGATACCGAATAAACCATTGTGCTCATCACACAAAATTTTATCCTGGGTGGGGATCGAACCCACGACCTCTGGCTTAGCAGTCAGGGTCAATAACCATTAGATCAATAGACCAGTCAAATCATTGATAATATAAATAAACTTATGACAAGTTTAGTGTACTTTGTTGCAACTTCCTTGAACGACGTATTTAGCTATTGTGCTTCTTAATTCGAAGATGAAACAAACGTTAAAAATAACTAATTTCCAGCAGCACAAACAAAAAAAAAATCAAAAGACATACCTGCTTACCTAATAATGTTAAGGACCTGTCCTTCCACATTTCAGATGGATAGTCCTCCTATCGTAAAGTAAATATTTGAGCAAGTTCCTGCAAGTACACTTCTGTCGCGGTCTCCTGAAATCAACTGCTACGGTCTTTTATATGATGGTTAGCCCCGGATACTTGAGTACAATTCAATTATTAGCTTTGCAAGGGTACGTGCGGCGGAATTTCTTTTAGCGCTTCCCCGTGTAGGTATTGATTCATTTCTGTGTCTGCTTATTAATTGAACTTACTAGCCAAGCCTGCTCATGAAGCTGTCTGCAACAAAGCTTTGTTCAATTAGAATTAATTACTAGGTACAGTTATCCGCCGCGTTCTCTCTCTAAACCCGATAAACTCAAAAATAAAAGAAAAACTGTTCGATGTGGAAATCAATTTAAAATTGATAATTTAAAAAAGAAATTACCACTTACCCTTGATATTTGAATCCCAACAATTTGCACAGTCATTGCCCGCAATACAACAGTCGAAATAGATTGTCAGATTGATCACACTCAGTGGCAAAAAGAGAATCATGTAACAAAAGAAATTAAAGACAGGTACTCTTACTAACTCCGACACGTGTTTCGCCTCTACACGAGGCGAAGTATCGAAGTTTCTCTTCATGGAAACGGAATATTGCATATCAAGAGTCCGTATTGACTTCCACTGTTGGAGTTGGTAAGACAACATATCACTAATTTCCTTTGTTAAAGGTTTCTCTTTTTTCTACCTGTAGTAGTCAGTCTATCAATCTATTTCAATTGTTGTATTGAGAGCATTCCCTCACACATACACACATATTTCACACGTTCAACATATCAATACATCCAAAGTATACAGTATACTCATTTCATTTCATATTAACGACAGTTGGCACTCAGCCAACATCAAAATAAACATGGATCATGAATGTGAATACCCTGTGGCATATCCACTAAAAATTATACCAATAACTGTCATAATTGAATTCGATTGAAATGAGCTTTCATAATTCAATAATAAACTGTAATTATATTTAGGGTTTCAATGTGAAGAGTATATTGATATTACAAATTTTAACAATTATTATATGGGTTGTATCATTTTTCAATGGTTGTAATTTTTTTTTTTTGTAAGACCTGATTTAGTAAATTAATTAATAGAAGATACATATTAAACAGGAAAATTCATTTTTATAACGTTCCTTTCGCAAGCAAATAAAATTTTACACAAAATCGTGGTGACTTTATGTTGTTGTTAATGACAATCCGACTTCACTTGATCTTCAAGATATAAAGGGGTTACCCCTTATATCTTGAAAATCAAGTGAAGTCAGACTTTTTGAAATGTGATGGAAAAAATAAATAAACGTTTTCACCATCGAACAAGATATATTCAAACTACAAACTTCAGCATTCGATGCAAAATAAATCATTGTTCGGAATAGAACCTTTATTTCTGATGCCAAGATCTTGGATTTACTCGTTAAAGTATGTAAAACTGCGTATAACAAACACTAGTAACATGACAAACACGGTAGTAAAATTTTATTTGTATCAATAAACAATATGAAGAAGAAGCTCCCATGTTTGTCTCTTGTGACCTGGTTAAAATATTTTTGGTTGCTTTAATTTCTACAATCTTCGAAATCGTAACTATGGCTATAAAAGTAAAAAAACAACCATAAACTCTCATTAATGGTTGATACTCCTTGTAGATATTGTCTTGATTTAATCTTAACTATTAAAATTAAGAAATCTATTGTGCCACTCATTGTTTCATCATCACGACTATTACAAATAAATATAATAGACATTAAAAGTGTAAAGATAAGGCATATTTATTAATATTGTGCCAACCCCAAATTTTTTATGCATTCACTATTTAAATATCTTTGAAATTCGTACCCAAAACTTCTTCAATACCCGTAGTATGACTAATTTCGTTGGCAAAATTGAATACATAAGAGGAAAATGATACTGAAACTCTACTATATCTATTCAAATCAGCAGATATTCAGTAATACTGCGATATAAATAACATTGTTCGGTAGGATGTGATATACCGTTTATGAGCAACTTAAGTGCGCTATTGTCGTTTTCGTCTCACTCGCCTCGGTTTATTGCGCAGACTATAAAAATGCATCGAACGGTGCAACGGTTTTGTATTACTGTGGTTTATACCCTTTATAATATGACGGACCGTTGCCAATTTCATAGATAACAATGGCGATAGGTTTAACGTTATTACCATAGTATACATCTTGTTGTAATAAATTATGTGTTTTTTTATTATTCTTATACACAATTTTATTGATAATTCTACTTTTTAGTAGGTATATGTCGTTAGTTGTCTAACTATACTAACTCACATTTAAGTTTCAACTTAATGAACATCATTTGAAATAAGTGTAATAGTATATTTTTATGGTTTACTAGCTTTCGCCCGCGGCTCCGCCCGCGTGGATGTCGGATATCGCGATAAAAACTATCCTATGTCCTTCCCCGAGACTCAAACTATCTCCAAACCAAATTTCATCTAAATCGGTTCAGTAGTTTGAGCGTGAAAGCGTAACAGACAGACAGACAGACAGACAGACAGACAGACAGACAGACAGAGTTACTTTCACATTTATAATATTAGTATGGATATTTACAAAACCTAAAAATCTCTCATATTGTATTATCCATATTTCCGAACACATCGCAATTAACAAACAAAGGATACCACAATTAATAAATTAAAGTGTAGTTACTCTATATTTTTACATTATAATTTCAAAGTCCAAACAAAGTGACATTATGATATCATCATTATTCAATTTTAAATCACAAAAAAGTAATTCATACCTGTTCTTAAGTTTAGTTATAATAACAACTAGTAGGTACTAACTAACAGGTATATTTTATGAATGAAATATCAAAACTTTACATAGTTCACATTCTCGTTATTATTCAATTGCTCAATACTGTTTCACAAATACCAACATTTCAAACAGAAACAGGATCACTAGACAAATATCATTGCAAAACAGCGTTCACGTACGTAAATACCTTTCAATCAACGAATCAAGCGCACGAGCGAGAAGATCGCACGAACTAAATTTAATTCAGCTAGCATGCACCCGATATTCGAACGGCACATAAATATCAATGTGACTGAATAAACTACGGTTTTCCAACAACTGGCTTTTTGGACACAGTGTCTCTACTTGGAAAAAGCATAAAGACTTTGTGTTGCGGAAGTTAACATTTAATTCTGAGTTGTTGAAGTTGGAAAGCACGCTAAGATAGTAGTGTTGCCGGTCGCTCGTCACTGGGAAGTAAGAAAAGTGAGGCTGGGGCACTCGCCCGCATACAAATAGTTTACAAATGGCATGTTGTCGCTGCGCGCTGTGGTGTCTCATGGCAATGACGCTGCGACTAGTCGACTGCAAGTTATATGTACGTGATCTGAGATTATTCCCTTATAAGTTAATAACGCCAATTCATAAATTGTATTGTTTGGATTTCTTTATCTTTAACTTATTATTCGATATATTGATGGCCTGACAATACATTTTTAAAAGAATTTGTAGTGGGTATCATAAGCAGTGGCTGATGATGTAACGTAAGTGGATAAGTAGAGATTTATGCGAATGAGAATTTAGAACATTATAATATATCAATAAAAAAATATATATATAATAATTCTCTGGCCATCAAATTATAGCCTTATCAAAACTCTTCTTTGAAGTCATAATGATTATTTTTCTAGTATTTGATTTTACGCGGACCTATTATCTTTTAATGCTTTCGAAAATAATGTCAGACTTCATGTCTTTCGTAGTTCATTTTTTCAGAAATTAAAGCTGAAGCCTAATGGTTAAAGCATCAGACTCGCGACCGTGAGGTCACGGGTGCCAATCTAACCCATAAACTACAGACGTGAACCCACTCCTAATACAAGCTATTTGGCTTAGCTGCTTATTAGCGCTTAATACCACATTGCTCTAGTTATCTTTATAAAAATAAAGTAGGTAACTGATTAATATTTTTATAAAGTGTCTCAAACATAAATAACATTTGCTAATCATTCATCATCAACAACAGCATGTGTCGACCCACTGCTGGACATAGGCCTCTTCCAATTTACAGCTGGAGTAAGATTCGCGTACAGTCAAGCAACTCCCGTTAGATGTCAGCATAAAAATAATGAAGACTGAAGTGTCTTACCTTTATAGATTATGTATACCTAACAAAATCAGCTTTAGCGTTGTCAACAACTGCATAACATCAAATAGAAGTAAAGTAACAGAAATAAAAAAGGTTTTAATCCTGTTTAGCGGAGTCTACTAGGCGTCTGCAAGGGCAGAAGTCAGGTGCGATGTAAAAGAAAACTCATTACTTCTTATTCACCGTCGACGTCGGATAGTGTACGTATTGAAGTTGTCGATAGTCGATGAAATATCAAGATGTTTGGTTTTCAAATACCTACTATTCGAGTTATATTTATAATTTTAAATTAGTGAGCAGATAATTATTTGATAAATGTTTCTTATTGTAAATGTAAAGTCAAAACAAAATATAACAGCCTTCATAATCTATTTAACAGTACTTAGGTCAATTTTATTTCAATCAACGAGAAATACGACAATTATGTAATAAACACTAATTAACAACTTACAGCATACTACTTATAATAAAATAGTATAGCTAGAGGCATAAGCATAAATATTAGATACCAATATACATTCAAAACAGAAAAACAAGAGACATCAGTAATTATACAGTTATTAACATAATTATTATTAATAAAAATAATCATTTAGTAATTCAATTTAGTGCTATAGTGCCGAAAACGGTTGCTGATGATAATGATGAATATCGG
Organism: Herminia tarsipennalis; assembly: GCA_945859575.2. Taxonomy (NCBI): domain Eukaryota; kingdom Metazoa; phylum Arthropoda; class Insecta; order Lepidoptera; family Erebidae; genus Herminia; species Herminia tarsipennalis. The sequence continues at coordinate 19,553,568 of OX243834.2, read as the reverse complement.
CATGCAATCAATAATAACAAACTAACTACATCTAAAATGTGATGATAAAGTCATATTATAAAGCTGAAGAGCTTTTTGAAGACATTAGATATGAAAAGGACATAAAAGTGAGAGATAAAACAAACATCCATCTTGACATTGCAAAACTAGCTAACGTAGCTAAACTAAATCAGGATAACAAATTAGCCACGAATTCTTAAAATAGAAAATGAACATTAAAACTCTTCAAAACCGTTAAATTTCTATCGACATCTTTGCTACCCTCAGTAAGGGGTTACTGCAATAAATTTTAAAAGTAACACATCAGTATGCCAGCGCCGTTTCGTCGTCTACACATTGAATGGGACAAAGCAAGATGTATTGTAGCTACATATGAGCAGCATTACTGCGATGGCAAGCTTCCGACATAAATCGATGGTTAATGGCTGTTCCGGTTCCAAAGTTGGCGATTATGTGCCTTTGTCAAAATTAATTATTTTCAAAATAAATATTTTTTTATTTTTGAAACAGAAAAGTTTTAAAAAATTGAGATGTTAGAACTAGAGATTTAAATCAATATCTATCGTGAACAAAGCATACTTAATTATTTTAAATACCTTACAAAAACGTTTGGAAAGATCATTTTCCAAATGGTAAAAAGACAAACGTAAATATTGATTCTTTTGTTGCCAAAAATCCTTAATAATACCTATGGATTTATACTGTTTGTATTGTACTGTTTAAAGAATATAATAGGGAAATACTTACCAGACCTGAGGGCCTAGGATTGCCTTCGATGAGATAACCAAACCGGCGCTGCGTGAAAATGCTTAATGCCGACTACTTTTAAGCATTTACATGCAGCGTCGGTCTCTTGTAAATTATGATCTACGAATCTTGTAAATCAAGCACTTTAATCATAAAAGCAATAGCGTGTAAACAATTTACAACAGTTCAAATACTAACACTAAAATTATTATGTTTTTATAAAGCTTATTTGATATTTTTATTATTTTTATAATTTCTTTGAACCTCCTTCTTACTTTCTTCTTTGAGAAAGAAAATGTATGAAGACATTGCACTGTCTCTTCTTAGTCACTGTTTAGTTTTTTGTACTTACTACTTTTGGTAGCCATAGAATTCATTGTAGGTAAATAAAATGGTAATGACTAAGATGACTTTGAAACGGCTGAAAAATTACTTCGTTTATGTAATGGTAACTATCGTTATTTTATATTCTGTGTTATCAATTCTTTATTTCGATCTTGCCAACTTTTAAAATGTAAGAAAACGTACCCAAATTAGATTTATACGCGAGCCTAATACGCGCTGGGGTGTTCAGGTGATTTGGGAATGCGGCCTACAGATTGAATTTACTTCAGCCCACACAGTAGACGAGACACATTTTCTGGATATGCTTTTAAGGTTTCATAGAAAAAGAGTACAAACGGAAACCTACCTTAGCATAGAACCAGTCCGTCTGTCTATAAAACAATGGTGACAGTGTTTACAAAATAAGTTATATCCATTTACTGTGAGAATTTTATCAATATATAATTATAATAAAAACATATTGTTTTATGAATAGTGAACGCTCAAATTTTCAAAATTTATACAAATTTTGGTATTACTACAGTCTTGAAAGTTTGGACAGAATATACGAATAGAAGTATATTAAAATATACAATCGATTAAAAAAGATCCAAAACACATACTGTGAAATATTAAACGAACGTTTCTGACCATCATTGACCCCCAATAACTTGAAATCCATTTCTATCTAAATCTATATAAAAAAATATAAAATCAACTTCTAAGTTCACGTGTCTTGTAAGACTGTCTTCTTATTACCAAGTCCTATATTTACTTAAACATATCAACCCATATGACGTCCCCTTGCTGGGCACGGCCTTCTCCCAGTAAAACTTAGGTTTTGGGGTATTGCCATAAACGCCACGCTTGGCGAGTGGGTTGGCGATCGCAGTAAGGCTTTAAAAATACTCAGTGGACGCTGCTGCCCGTCATCCGGTGGGAAATCCCTTAGTCGCCTTGACGACACCCACCGGAAGAGATGCACACGGCATCCTATATATAAACAGCCTCTTTCCGTTTACGAGACATTGACGACCGAAAATCATTACTTTTATGATTGACTAACTTACTCCTCGAAATCTTTTGTTTCGAAAACCAAACTGTAAAAGTATGCCAGTTCGTTAACGGTTTCACTAATTGAAGAAGTGAGATCTAACTGGAATATAAGTTTTTCGGGGCTTCTAATATCATACATAGCTCCTGGCATACAAAGCATGTATTTCAATAGCTTTCATGATCTATTTTGTTATTTGCTACTCAATAGAGGTAAAATTCAATTCAGTAAACATTTTTCATTACACTATTATTCGTGGTTTTATTACCACTGAAAACGTTAATTGCTCTATATTTACAAACATAAAAGCAGGTAGATACGAAGATACATCAATCCTACTGTATCCTCCATTGCTGGAAATAGGCCTCTTCTAACTTACGCCACAACATCCGGTCCTCCGCCTTCCGCATCCAATTCATTCCAGTAACTTTTTTTAAGTCGTGAGTCCATCTGGCTGGGGTCGTCCTACCTTACGTTTACCAAGTCGCGGTCTCCATACTAGGACTCATTTGCTCCATCGTCCATCGATCCTTCGGCAAATGTGGCCAGCCCATTGCCACTTCAGTCTGCTTAACTTTTTAAAATTTACAACGAGGTCATCCGACAAGGAACCAAAGTGATGATGTGAAGATAACCTCGTTGTAAATTTTATCCTTCAAAGAGACTCCAAGCCAAAGATACATAATGTTATGACGGCAAAGCGTAACTTTACAATATTGTCAAGATTGTAAACTCGGTAGGTACATCTAGATAAAATTCTGTTGTCAGAATCTTGGAACACGCACCCAACGCCCCCAGGGCACTTTTCCCTCCATTACTTCTATAACATCACTTTATGATACTCAACTGTACTTTTTTATTATTCATGATAATACGTCGTACATTAGCCTGTTTTTGTACCCCATTGTCGTTTATTTTTTCCTCTGCCTCTTCGTCAATGCTTCATTATTTATTTGTTGCATTTTGAAATATTTTGAGGTAGATGGACGGATGTGAATTTGTTAAGAGTTCCTTTTTGTTACTGTTGTGAGTCTAAAAATGGTTTTTGTTTAAATGAAAACTTCTCTGACAATATTACTCTAAACTGACTGAAAATAAAGAATGAAACCTTACTTCTTAATGTGTCAAGATTTGTAAAAATATTTGATACTTATCGGGTACTTATACTTAATAATGTCTTCATATATAAGTGTGATTAAAAAAAAAGGTTCACGCCATTGAGGTATTAATGTACGTTAGTACATAATATTACGATGGTTCACGCTAAAACATTGTTGTTTATTCACAACACTTTAAACAAAACTGTTCTTATAAAAGTTCGCTCACAAAAATGCACAAAGCGAACTGGGTTTATTCGCTCTCTTTTTCTTGAATATCAAAATAGGGGTTCATAAACTTGCATATTTCTAGTTCACTGTTACTGAGTCCTAAAAATTACATTACTACATTGGATAATACTTTGTATAAAATAATAGGTACAGACAGAAAGTAACACTTATTTTTCGGTAAACCTTATCAATAGCACATTCATAGCACCTTTCTTTTGATGTCATATTTTAATAGAATTCTACCATCGGATAGAATTCGTTAGACATTATAACAACCGCGAAGTAAATTTGAAATATCTAAATAGATTTTCATTTACTTTAGACAGTTTAAGCATATTATGTAAAACCTTTCATCGCGGCCTCTCAAGTTGAAGCTTGTGACCCGATTCAAGCTTGTCTTTTGACCCTTGCTCGACATTATACAAATCCTCCTTACATCCACTCTCTGTATTTATTTGCGTGTCTTGACCTACAATTTTATACGGTATCTTAGGGGTATCTTAGTGTATGTACATAAATTTAGTACAAGCCGCTGCTCCGCTAGAAATGCGAGTGGAGTTAAGGAACTGAATCTAGAGTTCATTTTAGATTTTGTCATCTGAAATTTTAGAAAAGAGATTTTGTTTTGTGTTTTGAATATATTAAGGTAAAAACTTAGTACCCCTTTTTAAGAATGAATGCGCAAGTAGGGATATGAAATTTGGTACAAATAATGTTTATTATCGTCGCAAACTTAATAAATCAAATGTAATAAAAGATTGTTTGAGTTGGTTTTAAGTTCCCAATAGTAATCACTTATCTGACTGGCTAACTAAATGAGTTACAGAGAATAAAAAGAAAAACAATATTATAAAGTACCTTTTTACCCACGACGGCCACGGAGACGGTATATATGTTTTGGGGTTGGAGGTGTTTGTGTGTGTCTGTTACCATTTTTCTCAAAAACTTTACCAATTTTCTTTGGTTATATACTTCTTGCTAGCTTTTAACATTTAAAAACCTCTCGGCTAACAGGAGATAAGTTTCTCATGTATGTAATAAGTACGTACAATTATACGTATTACATGCATGAGAAAGTCCAATAGAATTATGCAATAATCCAACCGGGACGTAATTAAGCACTGCAAGCGCTAACTACATCAATTATGACGTGGTTGACTGCTTCATTATTACAAACTGGGAAACATCTACGCGTAAGACATGACGACTTGTGATAATTGTCAATTATATCCTTATCCTAGCTTTATAGCCTATTCATGAAGAGTTCTGATGGACTATGAAGTTGAAATTTAACCGATATATAGTTTAAAGGCACAATGTTTTATTTTTTAAATGTCTAACTGTACTCTAAGAGTGGATCAAAATCTATATGACAGATATGTCAAATACGCGATAATTTAACGCGCGAAATTCCACGTGAAGAAGTTTAGAGTTAAATTTAACCCAAGAGTATATATGTACGTAACCAATTAGAAATGAGAAAATTTGCGAGAAAAGATGTACGAATTGTAATTTTTTGCGCAAAATCTACTAAACGAATTTGAATAAAACTGAACACTTTAAAGATTATAGTTATGATTATGTTAGAATAACTGTAAGGCTCTTCAGAAAGCATATGCACTCACGCGGGCAGAGCCGCGGCTAAAATGAATTATATTATACTGAATTTAAAAAAAAACGAAGTCGTGGCAAAAATTTACTTATTTCACACAGACAAATGTTATTTAAAACAAACAAGCAAGTCAAACAATATTGATACAATTTCAAGAGAGACCGGTTGATTGGATCCGGTAGGGTTGTCTAAATTAACCACTGCGTGTCAAGGTGTCTTGCACCTCACCGGTTGAGAAATCGGATTTGCATTCACGGAGTTACTATCTTCTTAGCTATCGGAATTCCGGTCAAAGGAGATATTTGCAGATATTATAATTCAATTTGTTACAGAATAATATTTTTGTTTTGGGAAGTTCCAAAACTTTGTCAAGTTACAATTCCAGACTCAACGAGCCAATTTTAATTTTAATTTTTGTTAATTTCTTTTTTTACCTGCTATGCCCACGGAGACGGTATATGTGTTTGGGGTAAGAGGTGTGCGTGTGTGTGTGTGTGTGTGTGTTACCATTTTTCTTGAAACCGGCTGGGCCGATTTCGAAACGGTTTTTTTGCGTTGTATAAGTCTGAGTCAGAATAAAACGCGCGTGATAACAAGTGAAACACAGAGAGAGAGAGAGAGAAAGAGATACAGGAACATGGCAAAAACTTACATGTAACAGAAGCAGATTTTTTTCCCAGCAAACATCATCGTGTGGCATATCATGCGACAAGTCTTTTAAAAGTATTATAAAGTTTCTAATAAACTTTTTGATTTTAGAATATTTATGAAAATAAGCGCTCCGAAAATGGCTTCCATTTTGTCCCCCTTATCTTATCCTTAACCGTGTGACCAAAAATATGAAAAAAATATCCGTCATTGAGTTATTGCCGAAAAACTGCGATTCTCAACAGAAGGGAAAATCAAAATCAGATTTTTTCAAATGTAGTGCATTCATTTGTAACCCGTTTTTGCAACACTTTTGTCGTAGCATAATGATAATGTTATATAGCCTAAAGCATTCCTCGATAAATGGGCTATCTAACAGTAAAATAATTTTTCAATTCGGACTCGTAGTTCCTGAAATTATCGCGTTCAAACAAACTAACTGTGCAGCTTTATAATATTAGTTTAGATAATGGCTACACTGAGCATGGTCCGACATGCTTTTGCCCGGTTATTTAGTCGGTATCACGTACAATAACATTTTTCAACTTGCATGCTTATACTGTCGTACAATTACACATATCGTATAGTCACGAACCCTGATGCCCTTAACTAGCATTTCACGCTAATTAATTGGTAATCCACGTACAAAGCAAATCAATTAAGACCTCAATTTATATAATTACAATTGAAACCATTTGTGTGTATGTGTGGATTTGTATGTAACCGCACCTGCTATTGGTATGTAATCTTAACAGTGAGTAGATTTGCATGATGATCATCAGTCTATGTCCAACAGTGGATGCATGGACAATTGGACATAGGTGTCTTCCGATCCACACCCGTAGATTTATATACTAACATAATTATTGACGTGATAACGTCTTATAACTTGAAGACCGGGTGCACGCACGAAAAAGTGTCACGCTGCAACGGTCACGTCATTGATTGGTTGCTAAGCATCGGTCACAAAAAAAACCTGTCCCCAGCCATGGTTGTTTATTGCAATGTTATCATTGTTTTCTTATGACGTTATAACGTAAAATTATCATACGTAAACCGACGAATTTACAGTCAACTTTTTTTTTTTTTTTAATATTATAATTGGTCTTGCCAGGATATAATTTACAGATTAAATCAGATTTAAATAAAAAAAATATTCTTTCAGTTTGGGGGCTATATAAAAAAATTATAACATCTGTGTTTTTCGTGCGGGTTTGAATATAAATTGATATTCGAGTGTTTTGCTTTGGCGGGACAAAGGTTTAACGCATGACAACAGACGTTGGGGGTAGTGGGTGCCCCTATCAAAAAACTCGCCACATTCGCGGACGAGCCGCCTAACAGTATTATTGATATCGTGGGTGGCACATATCCATCCTTGTGCGGTGTCCCTGACGGCTTGATTAACCTTTTGACTTCTGTGAAATTGACACTGCCCCCTTTTGAAGTTAACGTTGATTAGGCCATCTAAAAAAAGTTTTCCCAAACAATCTTTTTTCACCCTCTTGGGGAGGAATTTCGAAAAAAAATATTTCTTGTATGATCGGCCTTGGTATATTGTATGAGAAATACATTCTCAAAATTTTATGTTTCTAGGACAGGTGCTCTAGCTAGATTATATCAGTCAGTCAGGACTAAGAATTTTATATGTAGATTTTGGATCCTGTAAGGCGTGCCTCGATAATCTGAAGTAAAGTTAGAGGAAATAGAAATAAAAATAAAACGCATGTATCATCAAAAACATCAGTTGTTTTTGTTGTTATTATTTCACGATACATCCGATTCTACGAAATGTTTTTGTTTGTCTGACTATTGTTTAATATATCTATTGTCCAAAGAATCCGCAAAATAATTCATAGAATTTCAGCGTTTAATTTTGTATTGAAATATTAAATATTATTTTATTGAACTCGAACCCATATGAAAGCAAAATTTCATTCAATACCACACAACGCCCATCTTTTCATTCGAAATTCGTTTTCAAAAATAATCCCGCACTCGTCATTGTTCGAATTATGAAACGCCCATAGGAATGGCGGCCATTGAAGCATTGATACAGGTACACAGTTTAATACGTTCATGGAAGTCCTGAACTGTGTGGTGTTTTTGGTTATATATGTGACGAATTTACAATACGAGCTAGCTATACAATACACAATATCGTATAAGGTTTTTAACTAATATTAAACATTTCGGCGAAACCAATAGGAAGGGTTATGTTTTACCCGTAGTGAGTTACTTACATAGTTATTTACTTTTGTCATTTATTAGCTTTTTTTACTCGTAGGTACTCACGATTATAGACGGAATACCTCATTTATTTGCCATAGAATTAGTAGTGCGTTATGTACCTACCTAAGCTATTAGAAGCAGATCTGGCCTAAACCTAAAAACCGAATAATTATTCTGCTTGTACTCAATATACAATAACACTTAAATTCATTAAAAGATAATAAGTTTTACAAATTCCTCAAGCTTCAAATACTTTATATAACTAACAGATTCAATATCATATACATGAGGTAAAGTTAATTCCACCATCTCATACAACTATTCAGAAAGTTCGTCGCGTCACATCTTGTTTCATGAGTTCGAAGTATGTTTTTAATACGCTCGCTGTATTCATACAAATAACTGAAATGGAAATGCGAATAGAATTATTCTACGCTGCAGAGTATTAAAAACTTGAGTCCCGCCGACATAGTTCACCGTGTTTTAGCTCTACCTCGATGTTTAATCGAGAACGCATTGTTTGAATGTATGAATCGGACCATAAATCAGCTCCTTGTTTTGAGTTTGTTTTCATTTAAATTCCGTTTTTAGGGTTCCGACCCCAAAGGGTGCCAACTAAGACTTTGTCGTCTAACCTCACAGTGTTGTATCTCTTGAACCATAATAGTAAGGTATTTGACATTTTTACTGAACTTATAAAAAACGTATTTTTGCGATTTTGACTTTTTTATAAGTATTTGATATTAAGTAAAACCGGTGGAAGCCTATCGATAGTTCAGTAGCTATCGATACTATAGACTAAATAGCATTGCAATTAAACGTGAAACTATAACCATAATATTATTTATAATAACTAGCTTTTGCCAGTGACTTCGTTCGTGTAGAAAATTTAAAAAACAAAATACCTACCTATTCCTCGGGAACCATAATTTTTAGGGTTCCGTAGTCAAAATAGCAAAAACGGAACCCTTATAGTTTCGTCATGTCCGTCTATCTGTCTGACTGTCCATCCGCATGTCACAGGCATTTTACTTAAAGACTACGCAATGAATATTGACTAAATTTGGTGAAAAGGTGTCTTGTAATAACCGCTACTTAGTTTGATAGCTAAGTAATAAAAATAAATATTTTTAGGGGGCACTCCTTATGCAACAGAATCTCTAAAAGCGTAAAGGTAGCACTTAACAAATGCTTTAAACTAAAATTATTTCGGACATGATCAGATCTTGGAGTTAATGCCGAAAAATTACGTTTCTCAACAAAAGGGCGTAAGTGCCATGACCATATGCTCTTCTGCTGGTGCAATTATTCAAATCGGATTTTTCATACGGCAACGGCTCCGGAACCCTACAGCATGATCGAGATTTTATTCGGGGATAACTTCGACACAATAATCTATCTCGGTGCTAACTTTTATCCAGATCTATTCATCCGTTTTAGCGTGATTGAATAACAGAATTCATACATTCAAACTTTTAGCAATTTATGAAAATATATATATTACGGGTCTGGCCGTGGTCACGTTGCAATACGATCGAAACGTCGGGCAATAAACAAGGTATTTTACCTTAAATTATTCACGCGATTAAGACCCGTAATATATATATATTCATAATGTGTACAAATCGCTAAAGTTTATTAACATTTTTAGCAATTTATATTATTAGGATTCAATACAATCTCCAAGACAATGACAAGCAATCCAAGTTCTAGTAAGAAATAAATCAAAGTTTTTTTCAGTTCGTGAAATGAATGACATAACATGAATGACCTGTTCGTTAGTGACCCTGACTGCTAAGCCAGTCGTAGGTTAAATACCCATCTAGTTTGGGATCAGATGATGTTGTGTGAGTTGTCGCTAGATAAAAAGGCAGGGATGCTCCATTACCATAATATCTACATTATCTTATCTTTGTTCAAAGAAATCGCAGCTGCATCAAACCAGCCCACTATTCCGAGATAAGATTTATCATCTCAAGGAATGCTTCTGAATGAAACCCAAGACTTGAAGCCACTAATCCGACGAGGCGTCAACATGATTAGATTGCGAGTAATTTTATAGCAAATTCTCGCTTGGAGAACCACGGCGGGAGCCGGCTTCGACATGAATTTTACATGAATTCTATCTGTGTGACAAGCTCCGTCATTCATTTCGGGTAGCACTAAAATGTTGTTTGTCAACCAATTGTTTTGGAACAAACATAATTTTACGAACTACTCAAAAGAAGGGCGTTGCACCTTTGTTACCTTTAAACGGTGTCTTTCACTGAGTCTTATTTAATTTCCCAGAAGAAGAATAGTACCTTTAACAGTTAATGTTCATACTAATCGCTTGGTTTTAATTTGGATTTTTACTATTTTGTTCTGTTATTGCTTACATTTGTTTGAACAAATTACAATACCTACTATATTAAGGATTTTGTTTGTATAGCAGGTAGGAATACATTCTGAAAGTTAATAATATTGTCAATTACTACTACTACTATTAGAATAACTTTTTACTTCAAAAGCCTTCCTAGGCAACATTCATTAGCGGTAAGAGTATTATCGGTATCTCTTTGCAACCTTATGCATTCCATTTTGCTTGATTTTCTTAGTTTTTTCTTGCAGCTCGATTTCTTTGTTACAGATGATTTATGCTGATACTTAAGCACTTTTCAGTATTCAACATTACTCATTCTTACGTTAGAGCTCATTCAAATTCTTGAAGACTTTTTATAAACGATTTTTATGGAAATTGTAGTCGCCGATACTTACTAACGCTAGTAACAGTCAGTAGATAGTTTTTAACACATTTCTTTTAATTTGGTATGTTGGTAATGAAATTTTAATTCCATTTTTAACCCCTTTTTTGTTCAAACAAACACATATAATAACTTAGTGAGTAAAAGCAGATTATGGTAAAATATATTGATTTTAAGTGTCATATTGAAAAAAATACGAATAATCAACAAATATCCGTTACCGTTTTCAACAATTAACTGTTTATATTTTTAAGTCCGCGTTCCAGATAAATTTCTTAATAAACTTTATAGAGAATATTCGCATTTCGGACGATATTAAAATTTCGAACGTAAAAAAAGGCGCAGCAACACTTTACACATTTATATTTAATTTTGCTTAAAAAGGAGTGAAATCAAAAAACAGGGTAAATTCTTTAATTTTCTTAAGAAATTCCTTTTTGGCGGAAGTTCGAATTATTCGTTAATAAAGTCTCGGTACTAGGTACTAGGGGGTGAGAATTCCTTTGATGCGAATGAAATATTGCCAACTAGGTGGCGGGGACCAATTCTCGCGCGGATGACGGGCAAAATCCGAGCCTACAAATAAAATGAATTTGCCCGGGAGCAACAGTAGAAAATTGGAAATGTCATTTTCGCCCTTTTTTAATGTTTGCGGTGGCATGGCGGGGCACCCGACGCGATAGGATTACCGACGGCACGGCTCGCCCCTAGCGACGCGACCATACCGATTTTTACCTGCCACGTTCGCTTGACACAAATCGATTGTCGAAAATAACGTAGCAATTGGTAATTTTTGAGAAATACACCTGTATTTTCTGTTTGCTTTGGGGTGGTGTAATATTAGGTAGGAGGTAGGAGGAGTCTGATGAGTAGGCACCTACGTCCTAAATTACAATTTAACTAGATTTTGAAATGTTGACTCAATATGTGTAAAACACGATTGTAACATGAGTAAAAATACTTCTAGAGCATTTATAGGTTAGATGTTCATTCTGTAAAGTCATTGTATTTTTTTAAAATATCATTAACCTATTACATTTATTATTAGAGTCAAAGAAATCATACTTATGACAAAAGACGGCCATAACTCACGCCTTTGATTACAAAAGGTCATACAAAAAACATTGCTACAATCAAGCTCAAGCTTCATAAGTACCTACTGTTCGATTTAATCCGTCTTTATCACAGCGATAAAATGTGAATAATTTCATTTCTTTTACCTACTTAAATAAACGTAGATTATTACCATCTAAAACACCACAAATACCTCTAATATCAGAAAGGAGTCAACTACAAAGAAACTTTATCCACATAGTAAATGCAATAAAATATTTTGCCGGAACAAAATTATTACTCATTGTTATGTTTGCCAAAGTGTTCTCCATCATGCGCCATTAAAATAAGAGTGAGAGAGATGGAAAACTTCCAATGCAAAGAGGAAGTGCATAGCAACGGAAATAGGACTGGAGCTGTGGAAGCGGCAATTTGCGGAGTCTCCGGGCAATGTTGTGTCTTACCAGTGATGTATGAGAACAACTTTTGCTCATTAAAATACCTTCGCACTGAATGTTAATTTATTTGATGTAATAAGGCGCTATAGTACCTTAAAAAGCCCTACTAGGCATACCTTTTAAATTGCTCCTTGAGATTGGTAGGTCTAAAAGCATTTTCCCTGAGTAAGTTTCGTTGTTTCAAATCGTTAAGAGCTCCGTCGTTTTCATACTGAATGATGTCTACGTTTGCTTTTGATTGCAAAGATACTAATAGATACTCAGAAAATAAAGTACTATTCACTGGCTTTTATTGATATTCTAATAGTGGGTACTATTTTGATTTATAATTTATTAATAATACTTACCTTTTGTTTGTTTCAGGTATGTCATTGGACCACCAAAATATATTAAAAAAGAAACAAATATTTGAGCTAACCAAGCACCCGCAAAACGATTACCGGAGAAAATATTGTCCACTCATACACGAATGAACAGGACGAAATTGATCGTGGCAAGATAACTGAACGTTTGGCCAACGAAAACATGGAGGCTAAGCCTCACTCGTACCAAAGCAACAGGTTCTTATGTTAGAAAAATATTTTTATCCGCCTGTAATGTATCACTCGAGCCAAGGCGTGAGAGGATACGATTTTATAGTGAGGGTAATTTGCTACCAAATTTCGATATCGATTGCAGTCATCTATTTTTATCTAGATCTAAATTTGGTACACATTTAAATTAATGTATTGGCATTCAAACAAGAATCAATAATTAAGCAGCACAACTATCGCTAATGATGTATATTGTTTATCTGGCACATATCTGTGAAAATAATGATGATAGTGAGCGGTAAGTTATTATGAAAATTAGCTATTTGTAATGAGATTTTATTTATCAGTTGATAACGAACAAAGTTATCCCGCTGTCAATACTGTACTGGCCCTATTCCCGATGAGCACAATATCAAATCATTTTGTAACGATCTTCTGTATGATCAAATGGATAGACTAAATAGAAGGCATTTGTTGTATCTCTCAAAGGTGGCGAGTGTGTTTTAAATATAGTTGAGCATTCATCTGTTTTTTAAATATAGAATCCCACATTCATCTTTTCTTATTAAAAAAAAATGTGCGAATCTACTTGGTCAATTCAATGCTAATTTGATCCTCGTGGCAACACAACTACCACTATCCCAACAGATAGACAGAACTACGGGGAAATGCTAGTATGTTATACGACTTTTTCTTAGTATTATGAAATAAAAATGTAATATTGACATAAATCTCTAATACCAACACCAATTTTAAGCCGGAAAAATCACGGAAGCTGCGCTTAAACCTGGTCACAAATATTCTCGTTATTTATGTCTCACGTTTGGGCATGATATAAGGATTTAATTAGTCTACCGTCTATCTGTTTTAATTGAATTTGATTCGTGGGTTTGTCTATAGGTATCGTGAAACAGAAAGGTCAGGTCAAATTTCATCAGCAGACAGTGTTGCGCAAAAGTATTGGAATGCATTATAATGGCTACATTTCAGTTTTCTCATTTCACTCTGAAACATGTGTTGCTTTACTTTAAACGAAACTCCAAATACGAAATATTATAGATCTTTCAATACTGACGAAGTTCCATATAAACTTGCAACCCCTTTTTTACCCCTTTAGGGTTCGATTTTCTAAAAACTTTTAAATAGTTATTAGAAATATTTGAATTTTTTGTTTTAAATAAAATAAACATTTTATTTTAAACCAAAAATTCAAATGCGAAATTTCACAGACCTAACTTTAAAACTGACGGAGTTTCACACAAACTTGTAACCCCTATTTTTTAACCCCTTAGGGATTGGTTTTCTAAAAACGCTTAAACTTATTATTTAAAAATGCTTTGTTTTAGACAAAAACGCTAAATAAAACAAATTTTCACCAATATATCTTCAAAACTGACGGAGTTTCATACAAACTAGCAAACCCTTTAGGGAACGAATTTTTGAAAATCCTGTTTGCCTACTACATAAAAGGCATCAAATGCCAAGATTTTAGGTTTGTAACCCTAGCGGTTTATTTAGGTTCTGCGTTGATAAATCATCAGTCAGTCAGTCAGTCAGGACAAGTGAATATATCTGTATGGAAGACAGACAGACGACTAGGTTATGCATGAGACTACGGCCACGTAGATGGCAGTTATTGCGAGTAGAAAAACGGAAATCAAAATGTAGGTCTAATGTACTGTTGTACCTAACTAATTTTGATTAAAAATTTAGCAAGTATTTCAGTTAAAGTATTAGCTTAAAACTCCATTAAATGAATCAAAATCTATGTAACTCACGGCAACACCGAACAAAGAAACAAACAAACGTACATAAATACATATTTCTAATTTATAAACAATTAATTAGTAAATATAGGTTAGTTCTTACACAGTTACTTAACGTTTCTTAATACTAAAATGAACAATGAATTTTATTATTATACAATTCATTATTCATTTTGAAGTTCCCGTCGTTGTACAATTTAGGGAGCATAAAGTTAATTAAATAAAACAAAAAAAATATCGATACTTTATCAGCAATATCTATGCCATATCGACAAAATCAAAACCACAACCTTACAGCACTATTACGAATAAGATTTCTACTACACATCTTATTCGCGAATGTTGCCAGTCATTCTATTATTATATTTGAACAAAGACTGTTTGCGTGTGTGGGTGACTGTAGCCATATGCCACAGATTTGGCTTACGTCACGTCGATATATTGAGGATGAATAGCGGAAGTGGGTATATTTTTGTTTGATCTTTCAAGGATTTTTAGATATGTTTGAGTTACGTGATTAGATCTTGATTACTGAAAGATTTGATTACTGTTAGTAATTAAGTAAAATATAAATAGACAACCCTCTTCTTCCCGGGTATCGGCATGCAATCCATAATACAAAAAAGTTCTATGGGTTTTGTAGGAAAGAGTAACAAACATTCATATATCATACTTTCGCGTTAGCATTTGTCGAAACTTGATCATGGCAACTGAAACTAAGTTAATACGAATTATTTCCCGCGACTTCGTTCGCGTTATGTTTCATTTTATAACCTGAGCGCATATTACAAATATTTTTTTTCCTTTGTCGGGACTTAAACTATCTCCAGACCAGATTTCATCTCAATTTGACGGTTTTATCGTAAAAACGTTGTTACATTTACGGACAGACAGACATAGTCACTTTCACATCTATATTTAATATTATAAAGCTAAATAGTTTGTTTGTTTGTTTGAACGCGGTAATCTCAGGAACTACTAATCAGAATTGAAAAATTCTTTCAGTGTTGGATAGCCCACTTATCGAGAAAGGCTATAGTCTATACAACATCACGCTACGACCAATAGCGGAGCAGGAATAATAAATGTTGTAAAAACGGGGAAAATTTACGCAGACGAAGTAGCGCGAGACAGCTAGTTTATAATATTAGTATGAATAAAGACTAGAAACATAGAGACCATAAAATTCCGATGCCTATGTTATAATTATTACACGTCCGTATCTAATATCTAATGCTTAGTAGTTCTCAAGTAGACTATATTACCTCCTGAAAAGGCATAATTACACACTCAAAATTCCAATCAAGCCACGTCGTGTATCAAATTATCCATTAATTAATCACTATCTACATGTAACTTGATTACATTTTCATAATCTCTACCGACATGTAAAGTAATTATGTCTTCTTAATAATATTCTTTGAGCATCTGTGAGGGGTTACGTCCAAAGTTATTAACCTCTCGAGTCGTTTCTTATAACGTGTATAAATTAATGTTTATGAGCATGTTCCAACATGAATATTATTTAAAAATCGGGCAAGAGCATGTTGGGCCACGCACAATGTAGGGTTCCATTGCGTCGTCGTCCCCCCTATCTGAATAATGTGGCTTAAGAAGTGAGTTTTCTGTAGTTTTGGTTTCATACTTACAACGTTATATCTACTTTATAACATTTTTCAATGGAATTTGTACAAAAAAATTGTTACTTCTCATTTGATCAGCTGTTCCTCGTAAACTTGTAAAGCCTACTTAGCTGTGATAGTTGTCCTTTTAATTTCACTATATATACTACTATCGTATTTTATTTACATACCCAACATCAACCATTTAGCTGGCAGGGGGGGACACTTGACTCTAACAAAAATTTGCACTTTCAAGCTTAATATTTTACAAACAGATAACTAATTCTAAAAATCGTCTTCCCAACCCCTAAACGTTTTTAAAAGACCTATCTATGATACCCCACACGAAGGGAATTAAAGGGTAAGAAAAAAAAATCAGACGCACTTTACAAATAGGTACCCTAAAAAAATATTTTTCAAGATTTTATTCACTTTGTCGGTGTATGTAATGTGTATTCATGCAAAATTATAGTTTCCTAGCCCTAACAGTCTCTGACCAAATGTGCGGGCGGACGGACTGATGGATGGACGGACATGGCGAAACTATAAGGGTTCCGTTTTGCCATTTTGGCTACGAAACCCTAAAAATGACATTGAACCATCTTACAATCTCTCCCAACGGATTTCGGATACGGTGGCCAACTTCATTAGAGACTAATCAACTATGCAGGAGATATTATAGTGCAAAAGTGTATGCGCAAACACAAGTGCACTCTCTATTCCCTCCCTCTCATAGCCCGAACGGGGCGGCAATCATACACGACCGGAGAGAGATAGGGCGCAGAACCGACAGCTTAACATGCTCTTAGAGGCACGGAAGGGTATAACAATATTTGAAAACGGTCTCTCGTCTATGGACCAAAACTGGTAACGTTGTTTAATCTCACAGATATCTCAATCTGCTCGTTGCCACTTAGTCAAGGACAGGGGTCCTTGACTAAGTGGCAACGACTTACCCCTTATTATCATGGATATAGCATACAACATACTTTTTATCGGTTGATAGTTTGGTTGGGTGGACTGTTAGCGTGCACTTTGCTCTGGAGTCTCTGGACCAACTAATTAATTGGAGGTGAGTGTACTGTTGAGCTCATTAAACTTATCTATCAGCTGATACCAAATCTTTATAGTATTCATACTTACGGCCGGTCATAATAAATTGTCTACCGTTAATTGTCTGTTAAAATATATAACTCTAGTAGCGAAATTGTAATTTGTGGCATCGATAGATGTAAAACCTTTCGACTTTTCTATTTATCTGGACATATATCGCTATTATCATAAAGACAAATAAGTACTTCGAGGATATAAGTAAATAAATCTGAACTTCAAGCAACATATATCTGAATTTAGAATGATATAATACCTATTTT
This sequence comes from Herminia tarsipennalis, assembly GCA_945859575.2. NCBI lineage: Eukaryota > Metazoa > Arthropoda > Insecta > Lepidoptera > Erebidae > Herminia > Herminia tarsipennalis. The sequence goes on along the minus strand of OX243834.2, from coordinate 19,536,074 downwards.
TAATTGCCTTCAAAAAAGGGTTCTCTGTTTGACCTGTATGTATGTTTGTGATTTTCTCAAAAACCAGTGCACCGATTTAGAAGAAGCTTTCGCTATTCGTGAATATTTTATCTCGAAAGGTTTTAGTGTATAAAACGTTATCCTAACTCATAAGACACCAGAGATAATCTAAAACGTAGGGAAATTTGCATTCAGTGATGTTCTTGCTCATTTTTTCCTTGAACGATTTTTTCCTTGAACGATTTTTTCTTAATAAACTTATTATTTCCTTTTTTTAATTTATTTCATAAACACTACGAGTTAACTATAGCTATGATAAAATAAACAAGTACAAAATAGGTACCTACACTTAAAATTGCAGTAAGTAATTAAATTATAATTGTTTACACAGTACCTATACCTAGTAAAAAACAGTTTATTTAACAACTGATTTATTTATTGTTTATCATCTTTTTACCTTTAGCGATAACATATTACTTGTATCTTCAAAAGTAACAAGACATCTGTAGAGTCTTTCACGTAGTGATGGTTGCTCGTCCTCTCCGTCTCCTCGTCCTTTACGTAAATACCCTTTATGATTATCATTTTGAGAGGAAATAATTTATTAGTAATTAGTAACTCTCCTTTACTGGGCTGAGGTAACCTATATCGCTCTAATTAAATGAAAAAATGCAACAAATTGAATTTTTATGTCCCTTTTGATTTGATTGAGATAGGAAATAAATTGCTTTTTACGTTTGCAATTGAATCCTTTTAATTTGATTGACAGTTTTTGTTTTTCATTTGCTGTAGGTGTACCCTTTTATCGAAGTGCCATTATTTAAATTAAAATGGCCGAATACGGGACTTCCGTTTTTTTATAGGAAACAAACAACAAAATTATATAAATGTTTCGGCTTCCTGTAAAGTTTAGGGTATCTCAGTAACTAAAGTAGAGTTTTTAAAGATTAATTGTTAGATTTTTATAATTTATCTTGTAGCTTTGTTCTACGAAGCTATCAACTGTACAGTTGATACCTTTTTGTAAACTGTTACTCAAAAAAATATTTTTGGTAAACTTTTTCCATAGTAATAATTTAGAATTGACCTCGCCAGAATGTGCAATAATTATTATGTTCTATAATTATTTCCGATGTCCAGTCTATAATCGTAATGGCTTTACAATATTTACCTGACTGACTTGTATTATTCAACAACACCTTTTATCTTCAAAGAACCACAACAACAGAAGCATTAGAGTGAAGCAAAAGAAAAATATCCAATATTGGCCAAAAAACAATTTTCATTCCTGAATTGTCCCTGAAACTGAAACCTTATCCAATGACTTATAAAACAAAAGAATTTATTCATTCATTGATCTAAGCTATAGAAATTATTAAGTTTGGTTTTAAACAAAAACAACTTAACAATGAGTTAGCATAAAACGAGTCAATACTATAGCAGGATTCAGATTAAGGCCCGGCGCTCACTAACTGCAACTGAATTGAGACACAGTAGTAATCTATTCAAATTCATCGCAAAATTTTGATAGTTGTCTGTCTGTCTGTCTAGTGGTTAGTGATCCTGCTAAGCCGGAGTTCGTAGGTTTGATCCCGCGTGATGACCGCAATTGTTTGTTCTGTGACTAGATGTAATCTATGCTAGTATTATAAAACTGAAGAGTTAGTTTGTTTGAACGCGGTTATCTCAAGAACTACTGGTCCAAATTAAAAAAAAAACTTTCTGTTGGGTAACCTATTTATCGAGGAAGGCTATAGGTTATATAGCATCACGCTACGACCAATAGTAGCGGAGCAGCAAATAAAAATGTTGCAAAAACGGGGAAAATTGACGCATACGAAGTTGCGCGGGTCAGCTAGTCTCTAATATATAAACACCTCGTGTCACGGTGTTTGTTGTCGAACTCCTCCGAAATGACTCAAACATATATTTGGTAGGTATGAAAATAGGCCGTAAAGTATTTTTTTGTCTTAGTTTTAGTATTTTTACATGAATTGCGAATAGAGATGGGCGATTTCAGACTACTTTTTGAAAGCATGCGGTTTTTTAGTATGTTGACGCGCTTATAAGCTAATATAAGCGTTTTGATACTAACTTACCACTACCGGTTCGAGTTAACACGCCGAAATATGCCCATGTACACGAGTTCGTTATTATGAAGCCCAAAATCGAAATGTAGCGCGCATGTAAACGCGTATGCTGAAAAAAAAGTATACCACAGACCTCTGTCTACTAGTCCGATGTACCGGCTAACCCCTACAAGATGACAGAAATCAAAGCATTAACAAGACGCTATTTTGTATGGCATTTTGTCTTTAATGACAAATGGCCGTTGTTGTTACCCTTGTTACACAAGTAAGTATAGACATCCGTTTAATGGAAGTTTTTTTGCTATCGGCGATAGCTTGTCCAGCGTACTAGTAGAATAGAGGTCAGTGACGTATACGCGCAGAAAAAAGCGTAAGTCTGTAACCGCCCTAAGTGTCATTGCTCAACAAGTAAGCATCGTTAAGAAGCAAAATATTGTAATGCTGTCTTTTCATATGCAGTGCAAAGCAGTGTATAAAATCTTTCTACAACTTTGAGTAGATAGTTATACCTTGGCCATTAATACAAAAATTTATAATAGATTATTTATTATCAAGCAGTCGAGTAAAAATGTTAGGACTGAGCTATATAATATATATGTTACAGTAAGTTTGATTAATTTAGTGATTAATTGATCACTAAGAACTATGCCCATTTTAATCATTGTGCCTAGTTATTATACATAATATCTACCAAGTCTTAGTTAAAGTAATAAACTAGAAATATTTCATTCGAAACGAGTAGTAGGTATGTAAATCAAGTTTAAAACTATGACAAAACCGAATTAGCCCATCCCAACTTGTGACACCCCGAGGGTGTTATTTAGAACCGGAGGCGCGTTTTCCTAAGATCAACCACCTATTATGAATAATAGCCAGTGAAAATGATTATTTTGTCATACTTACTACGCGGCTTTGTCATTATTAATGTGGTTATTAATTAATCATATTTACTGTAACATATACGCAATTTTACAATTTCGAGTCTTGAATAACAGAATAGTAAAAATAAAATAATTACTAAAATTAAATTAGTAATTATTGCGCGCTTTGTCGGCAGTAGACGGCGAGCTTAGTAGTGAAAACGGAAACGAAACGCAAACACTGAAATACCATTAAGTCATTGGACGCCAGACGGAGTTAACTTTTAATTTCACCTGGATAATACTGTCAAGTTTAAATCTTTGGCTTTCAACCGGCTTTGTTAAAAGATTTTTGATCGTGCAAAAGATTGATTAAAATAGGTAGGTTCATTTGCACTAAGGTTATGTTAAGTATAGCAAGTTTTATATAGACAGTTTCTGCAACAAATAATACTTTAAAGCTTTATTTCTTCTCAACTCATTATTATGGTCCAAATTTTTCTTTCTCTTATAAACTATAATTCATTAATTAGCAGTAATTTGGTTAATGTTTATGTCATTTATGTAATACTATCTGTCCCGCGCAACTTCGTCTGCGTAAATTTTCCCCTTTTTTTATAATCCTATGTTACTTCTAATACCTCCAAGAATATGTGTACAAAGTTTTATGATGATCGGTTGAGTAGTTTTCACGTGAAAGCGTAACAAACAAACTTTCATTCACATTTATATATTAGTAGGGATTTATGTTTTGGTTAATATTAAGTGAGTGCTCCTACTATGTTGTATCCATTGAGGTTGATATATTCAATCTCATGTCTTGCTCTTATATATATATATATATATATTTCTTGTTTTTGCATCAGTCCTCTAATAAGGTGTATAATATAATGGTGGCAGCACCTTACCTGCATATACAGTTTATGAACAGAGAAACATTGTAAACATTGACAATTTGAAAAATCCGGGCAAGACAATGTCGGACCATGCTCGGTGTAGGGTTACGTAGCCGTTGCCATATTCAAAAATACGATTTGAATCATAGCACCAGCAGAAGAGCGTATGTTCATGACACTTACTCCCTTTTGTTAAAAAACGCAGTTTTTCGGAAATAACTCAATGACGGTATATCTAATCATGTCCAAAATATTTTTTTAATTTTAGTTGAAAGTGATTGTTGATCAAATAACTTTTTGATTTTTTTCATATTCTTGGTTACACGGTTTCAGTTAAGAAGGGACACAATTTATGCAACTTTCGGAGCGATTATTTCCAAAAATATTAATTTAATCATAAAACTTTTTAAGAAACCTTAGAATGTTTTTAAAAGACCTGTGGAGTTATGTGTGACACGTAGAAGTTAGCAAAAAAAAAATCTGCTTCTGTTACATGTATGGAGTGAACCCCCTAAACATATTTATTTTTATTACTTAGGTATCAAATGCTATTATAGGACACCTTTTTACCAAATTTATTTAATATTTATTGTGTAGTCTTTGAGTAAAATGTCTGTGACATACGGACGGACAGACAGACAGACAGACATGACGAAACTATAAGGCTTCCATTTTTGCCATTTTGGCTACCGAATCCTAGTTTTTATTGCCTCTTCTTTTCTCTGGATTACCTATTGTTCGCGAATAGGCATTACGTAGAATCGACTATTCACATGTGTAGTATTTTGCTTTCTAAGTACATAAAGAATTTTTATTATTACTTATGAAAACAACCATTTACTTGCAATTTGAAGACTAACACTTTCTTGCATCTATTGCTAAAGGATTACTTTAGTATGCAGTAACACAGGTGTTAGAGTACCTATCAGTATTGGCCTGGACCTCTCTAAATAAATACCCACTATTTTTATTGGATACTAGCTTTCGCCCGCGGCTCCACCCGCGTGATGTCGGTTATCGCAATTAAAACTATCCTATGTCCTTCCCCGGGACTCAAACTATCTCCATACCAAATTTCATCTAATCGATTTAGCTGTTTTAGCGTGGAAGCGTAACAGACAGACAGAGTTACTTTCACATTTATAATATTGGTATGGATTTTTATTGAAAGTAGTCTTCAGCTCTACATTACTTTAGCGCTCTATAAATCGTCTCAATTTCTTTAGGTAATTTGTAATTTTTAGATAACTAAGTTTTTTATAATGTTTTATACATCTATATCTTTTTATATCTTATATTTTGGGACAACTCACACAACATCATCTGATTCCAAACTGATAAATAAACTTATATATTTCTTAATACATAGGTACATATTATAGATAAATTACATCCATACATAGAATAAACCATCATGCTCATCACACAAAGTTCTATCCTGGGTGGGAATCGGGCACACTAATTTGTCTGATCTTTGAGTCAAAATGTTACTTTTCTATTTATTTTATGTGTGCTAATAATATAATTTTAACATCTCATATGAGAACAGAAATAGTTAAATCATTCATTAACATCATAAAATGGTAAAAACTGAGTTAAAATATCCCCCTCACGAGATTCGATTGGATTTGCGGCGGGCGATTAAATTAACGAGTAGTAAAGAACATTTCCGGACGGAACTGGTCTTAACCAGTTTACAGCGTAGCAGAGCTAGTGCTCCCCGGTTCGAGCCGGTTCTATAGTTTGCTGTAATAGCGTTGTGTAGTGGACTTAATCGCGTTCCGTGGTTTTAGAAACGTGCTGCCGAAATGTGGGAATTCGGTGCCATTTTATTGTACTGGTTATGTTTACAATCTGGTGTTGGAGTATGAGTCTGTTAAACCAAAGCTTATAGTACCGTCAGCTACATAAGTCGTCTTATAAAAGCTATATTTCAATTCATCCCTTCTCATGGAAAATGGAATAGAATGGGGCAAACAAAGTTGTTTAAATTGTTTTTTTTATTCTACGGTGACTATGTCGTTGTAATGCAACTTATGTACTGTATGATCGAGAAGTTTTAAGGCCAAATCCTAACCTTATAAAGACCATACCTTATATAAAATTGTCTTGAGCTACATGTTTTTATATGTCATAGATTTACGAGAGTGAGAGAGAGAATTTCGAAACAGTGTGTACAAATTACCGTTTATTAGCAGCAAAAGATCAATGAACATACAGAAGCGATGCATATAGGAGGTGCACGTTAACTTGGCATCAAGCGTAATGAAGGCCAACCTAGTTAGTGGACACGTCAGCTGGATCAATTGCGTCTTCGCACTATGCGATAGTCAGATCACATTAACAAGTACTTAAATTACTCAGTGTGTGCTGCCCGCCACAACCATAACACAATTGTGTGAAATGTCCTTAGGACAGCTTCTCAAGAAGAGAGATTATCAGAAGGAGATCTTCTCATAATTGCAAATTCATATAAAATCTTTACTAATGAATGATTTGTAAAAAAATTAATAAAATTTCTTTATTCACTTAGGAAGTAAAATACTACACGTGTGAAAAGTCAATTCTACATTTACATGTAATGCCTATTCACAAACAATAGGTAAAGCTGGAGATTAAATAAATAAACTTTAAAATGACTCTGAGTGCGGCAGTTAGTGCTTACATGTAAGCATGTCCACGTTTAAATTGACTGTCAATTAAAATATCACTTCGCCTGTTGGTGAATGAAGCGATTGATCGATTTTATGGTTTCCTACCGCCGCCGCCGGCCTGAGCGAAGTAGAGCTGAAGCTAGTGTATTAATATATCTATACATTTAATAATATTGCAACTCTATGATGTCTGGGACATTGGAAAGGTCTTTGTATATAACGATAATAAAATCTAAAATGCCTACGTATTTTTAGATTTTTGTCTATTATTATATATCTCGTATTTTACGTAAAACTACAAGACGTATTTGTTTGTATTTATTTTTGACGTGACAACGTCTTATAAATCGATGACGCGGTGAACGCAAGAAAAAGTGTCACATAGCAACGGTGTTGATTGGTTGCTAAGCAACGCGAATGGCGATACCGCCTGCTGATGAATGTTGTTGGTATAGTAACAGAAACTAAATAAATAACAATTTAGGGTATATTAATGCCAGTATATTTGTAATTATTTTACTTTTTGGGCCCGTAGTTTTCAACTTATTTGCAATTTATCAATCTACATATCTAACATTCTAGCATCTAGGTTCAAATAAAAGATGAGGGTATATAGTTTTTAGATCGCATCCGTACTAAAAGATATACTTCAATGTCATGTCGTTAACCATACTCTACTGACTGAACTTAAAAATCGAATATAATACTTCTTTATTTACTTCAGAAGGTACTTGTGATTTAACACAATATAGTCCGACCGAATCGCGGAACGTCCCGGCTGAATCAATTTTGTACGCTCACTCAAGCGATTCAACTCGATCGCGTTACTTGAGTATCGCGGGGAATGCATTAAATGGAGGAATTTGTTAAATTGTTGATATATTCTTGGGTTGAAGAATTTTCTGCCTCTATAGCCTTAGTACTTCGGATGTTGACAAAAATATAATCGTTTTACTTATGCTCTGATATTAAGCAAAAGGAATGACGCTGCTGCAATATTTTTAAACGATTTTTGAGCTAGTCCCGTACAACCTCAAACCACAAGCAATATATATTTTGATGGTTTAATTAATCCCTGGAGTTCCGTAATTATATTTTATTCTTCAACACGAAATATTTAAAATTAGAGAAAGGGTAAAGATCCATCACATCGGTACATCATAAACTTGACACATATTTTATTTTAACAATCCTTTAGATTTTGTCGATTTTGTTGAGGAATTTCGTCTTGTCTAAGCTCTCACGCATACCTAACCGAATACAAGATAACTTTGCAAGCAGTAGGTTACCTTGGAAACTAGGAAAGCAATTTTTTTCATTTATACAATAGAAGTCACTTCCTCCATCTCGCAGAACCCAAACATAGGTAGGCGCTACATTTAAACCGGGTATAGCCTTGTTTAAATGTAGCGCCAACCTATGTTTGGGTGATATATAGACTTTCACCCTTAGCAAATTTTCAATATGCAATTGAGAGCCCTATATTTTGAGCATGGTGAATTTAGTAAAACAGTTCACATATTAACCAATAAAAGTATCAACTTCAAAATAAGCTGTCTGATAAGAATGACAAATTTTGAAATCTATACTAATATTATAAAGCTGAAGAGTTTGTTTGTTTGAACGCGGTAATTTCAGGAACTACCGATCTGAATTGAAAAATTCTGTACACTGTAGATAGCCCATTTATCAAGGAAGGCTATAGGCTAAATAACATCACGCTGCGACCAATAGGAGCAGAGCAGCAATGAGAAATGTTGCAAAAACGGGAAAAATGTATGCATACGAAGTTGCGCGGGACAGCTAGTGTTTAATAAAATTTTCAATATTGTACTGCCATTTTGATATGCCACCAAATTATTAAGTAAGCTTGCTACCCGACTAACTAACATGACATACGGGAGCTAGGCATTTGCAAGGGAGTTCATGTCCATTGTGGGTTATCGATCCTGTGTTTTGAAAAGTTTATGTGCGTGCTAAATGTCGACATGGTCCACGGTCAACAGTAACCCAAGCAATACTATTTTGTAAGTAATAAGTAAGACGTATCGCGTGCCTCAATTCAAACATAACACTACAAACAAACATCCTCTTCCCATTACTCTCAAAGCAAACAGCACACGACATCATAAAAATTACATCGTCACACGGCAAAAACAATAACAACCTGAAAAAAATGTAATATAACTCCCAACATTAGCGTCATAATAATAAAACCGTTCTTTGTACAACAGTCTGATTCTCGCTTCCTTTATTAGCAGACATCCGCAGCTTTCCAGTGACGACCTTTTTATATCCGACTATCCGCCCCCGGATACCTTTTTGCCCATATTTTTTTGAACACACCTCGACGTAAAATAATTTTCCACGTAAACATTTTAGGGTTAATAAAGATGCGACTGCGTTCGGGTTGACGTAATTATGTGTGGTTAAAATGTAACCTTTAATATCATTATGTTATGCTATGAAGTTATTTTACTGATCCAATCTGGCTCGTGTCAGTGAACATTAATACCTCTGGTGCTACTGAAAATGTCCAACTACAAAATATTTGGGTCATAGGAGCCTTTGACGCATACACCTAAAGCTATCATACGACACAGACTCAGTCGGTGTCGAACCTTTGTTCGATTGAAATTTCATTTGCCATTTTATTTCACCGTATTGCAACGGCCAGGTAGACTTAATCTCCGAAAAAGTCTACCCGTGACCACGGCCGTTGCAATACGGTTGAAACGTCGGGCAATAAACAAGGTATTTTACCATAAATTATTCACGCGATTAAGACCCGTAATATATATATATATTCATAATTTCATTTATCTATACTTCCATACTATTATTATAAATGTCAAAGTAACTCTGTCTGTCTGTTTGTTCGTCTGTCTGTCTGTCTGTTACGCTTTCACGCTCAAACAGCTAAACCGATTTAGATGAAATTTGGTATGGAGATAGTTTGAGTCACGGGGAAGGGCATAGGATAGTTTTTATCGCGATAACCGACAACCACGCGGGCGGAGCCGCGGGCTAAAGCTAGTGATCAATAAAGGTCACTGTAATTAAACTATAAAGCCATCACTAAAGGTAATAAATGGAACACAAATACATTTGCTTAATCAAAAATAAGTATCTATTTCGTTTATAGCCGAAGCAATCACCCGTGACGTAATTTTATAATAATTATACGTCCGCTATCGTAGAACTAATACATACAAAGTAGTAAACCGATAGCAAATAATTCTGGAGTGGGTTTTGTTTTGTGGATATTTGGCACTTTTGATTGCATGCAGTTATAATGACGTAGGCAGCTACTTTTTTTTTAATTTTAATTTAAAAAAAACTGGGAAAAGCATGTCGGACCATTCTCAGTGGATGGTTCCGCAGATATCACTACAAAGAATTGCACTGCTTATGAAAAAATACGATCTGAAAAAGTTTAGAAGCAAAAGAGCGTATTTTCATGGCATTTGCGTCCTTTTGTTGAGAACCGCAGTTTACCGCCAATAACTCAAACACCGATCATGTTGAAATTATTAAGAAAATGTTATGTTTGTATTTTTTTTATTTTTAGTCAAACGATTTAAAAATTTTGCAACTTTCCGAAAATATTCACATAATCAAAAATGTTTCTTAGATGCCTTAAAATATTTTTAAAAGACCTGTCGAATTTTATGCCACACATATATGTTTGCTTACATGTATGGAATGCCCTCCTAAAAATATTTATTTTTGTTATTTGACAATCAAACTAAGTAGCGACTCATACAAGGCAATACTCTAAATTTCATTCGTATACAATGTATTATTTTTGACTAAAATGCCTGTTACATACGGACAGACAGACAGACAGACAGACAGACGGACAGGACGAAACTATAAGGATTCCATATTTGCGGTTTTGGCTATGGAACCCTAAACAAATATGCGATCAAAGCTGCAGGCAAAAGCTGATATCAATAATAACAAAATTTCCAACCTTCATTCCAAAATATGAATGTCCAACAATAACCGCTTATTAAACTCTCCTCGAAACACTCAGAGATTCACGAAAGAGGTCATAAAAGGGAAAGTATACCCCAAAATAGCAATGCCCCTAAATTATCATCTTCATTCAGAGTCTGCTGACTACATACCTTGCGAATACTTCATCTGCCATAGCAGAATGGCTCCATAACTCTAAAATCTTGCGGCGTTTCATTGCCTTCATAAAAGTCTTTACATAAAACGCGTAGGTACAGTAATACTAACGCCTGTGTCTAAATTCCTTTACCACCATATCTAGTGATGGGAAATAGAGACAAATTATGATTATTACCATCGATACTTAATTTAAATTCAATAAGCAAACTACATAGTTTGGCCCTGAATTTCTCTTTCTCTGGTCTGGAAACACTTTTTAGATTAAATTAGTAGGTATTTGATTTTATAAGTCATAAACCACTTAGTAAGTTACTGTTGTTTAAAATGATGACGTTATTCACTTTGGAGATGGATTGTTCAAGTATGTTAGGTTTATTTTTTATGGACGTTATACTGTTGAAATAAAGCAAAGGTTTAAGAGTTTTATACCTACTCGTATTCAGAGGAAAGAAGTTAGGATTTTTCTTTATTTCTTTAATAAAGTGGTTTAATGTAATATTCAAAACTCAATGATATGTAATGTGTGTACCTAAATAAAAGTAAATGCATTACATGGAAAAAACAACATAAATATTCATAAAGTTAAAATCTCTTCTTTTATTTCAATATTAAGTATATACCTACTATACTGCTACTAAACATACAGCTGTGCATATAAACATATACTACTACTAAACATACAACCAGTGGATTATAATATATTACTAAGTCTTGATATAATAATCAATCGTATATTGCACAACCAATCGATTAAAATTTGTAACACAACATCACTATTCGAAATCAATTTCACAACGAGCTATTGGTCGTAATTGTACGTATTCAAAAGGAGCGTAAAGTTTGTCGAAGGCTGTGATTGCTACATAAAAGGCCAGGAGACGCCCTGAAGATTTCTTTTTAAAGAAATATTTGAAATGATTCAACCTTTATACAGGTTTAAATGGTACTGTTTGTGTGGCTTGAGGGAGAGCGATTAGTTTCAAAGAGTTAATGAATAGGTAAGGATGAAATGGTTTTGCAGACTTTCTTAAAAATAAATTAGATTTTTAGGAACTTTCATAAGCAAAACTTATGAAGAATTTTATGGACATGGAATTATTAAAATAGCTTATATTCATTCACAAGTTTAAGAAGTCTACAGGATTTAAAATAAATTTTATTTAAATCTTGTCATTGTTATCAACAGTGGGAAGTAGATCTTTTACATTTTAAAACCTCTTGTATGATTACAGCAGTTTTAGTAAAATATATTTTTAGACTCCGTTATTTGATGCTTGTTGCTAAATGTATGGGCTTCACTGAAACAGACCAATGAGTCTAAATCCAAGAGGTTTCATAGGAGTCACTAAAGAGTTCTCTTAACCAGGCCTTCGTTACAAAAATGCACATTTAAGAAAACTCTTGTATCAATTGAAAATCAACTTTAACATAGTTTCAAGACAACTTAAGAGTTCTCGACCTACAATCCCTTCAAAACGCTGTATTGAAATCTTGTACCACAAACCAACTGAATAGGCGAATAAGGTCGGCAGTTGAATCCACTCTGGTCGGATTACCATAATTGATATTAATGTACTAGGGTAGGTTTAATTAAACCGGACGAAATAAGATGCGAGTACTCGTAAATTCTGTCGAGCACTACTTAGAGCTTCTCACGTCCCAGAACGACTTTTATTTTAGTTTGTGCGGCCGTTATTGTGGTAGCGATTGATTGCTAAGTTAAACTGAAAAAGAACTGCATTTTTATAGTAGCTATAGATTTTTTTATTGGTTTCTATTTTAGTCCAAATTCCTAACTTCACTTATGGATTTAATTATATTTTATCAATTACTAAATGTTAAATGTATATATTAAAATACTAACATTTTAACTTTCGCGTTACATGGTTATAACTATTTATTATAAGGGAATTAATGCGCATTATTTATCTTAATATTGTTTGCGTTTCGACCAAGTTGCACCGACCGTGGTCACAAACGGACTGTCTTAGCGATGTTCCTAAAGCCGATGAATCGTCACCTACCCTCACATTTTTGTTTTTTGAAATATCGTCTTATTGAAGGGCTGGTATGTGCCTATGATACAAAGTGCTTATACCAAATTTTATCCAAATCTGAGTATTCTAAAATGTTATTTATTGTTTTTCATTTGATCATTTATGAATAAAAAAGTTTTTAGTAGTATGAAACAAAAACAACTGAAAACCCACTTCTTAGTCCATATTATTGTGAAGAGAAACTACGGAACCCTACATTGTACATGGCCTGATATGTACTTGCCCGGTTTTCAAATATTAAAATGTTGTGTTCCATAATATAGATTTAAATTCCAAAAGAAGAAAGCTGAGGGCGAATTTACTAAATCCAAATAAACAAGACACAAAAACTAGCATTATATAATACTACTTCATATTTTTTCGCTTCAAAAACTAAGTAATAATAGGCGGATAAAACTGTAAACTAAAAGAGAATCAGTTTTTCCGATGGTCCCATATCGGTGCCGCGTCACGTTCCGCGCAGTACAATTAAATCTTTCAGTTTCCATGTGCGGCACGAATCCTGCTCGGCACGGCGGCCATCATAAAATTCTGTGTCACACCTATACACCACTGGAGGGTTGAGTAAATTCGAATGAATGAAATTGTTGTTGGAGAACCGAAATGTTCGATATTTTTGGTTTGTTTAAAAAATTTTTACTTCGAAATATTGTTTTTTAACAATACTGTTTTTGTTTAATCTTGGATTGGGATACTTAAGTGATGAAATTTTGAAAATTTAAATTAAAAATATTTGTAGTTTTTTTTTGTTTTACATCAAATGTTATATTTTTAATGTAATGCCAAACAATGTATACTCAATAAAACAAATCTATAATGCACAACAAACAGATTCAAAATATAGGAATTACAATTTTAGTATTTACCAATGTTTAACCAATAATATTGTCCGTATTTTACAAAAATAACGGTTACTAAATGAAATGTCACTTATTTAAATAATATAAACAAAATATAATTAACTAGTGGACGCCTTGCGGTTTCACCCGCGTAGTTCCCGTTCCTGTGGAAATACAGGGATAAAAAGTAGCATAAGTCATTTAGAGATGATTTTATTCATTACAAACATACACACACACAAAAATACTAATCTTTTCTCTTTATAATATTAGTATAGATAGGTGGTAACACTACATTATAAGATTAGAATTCAAGATACAATAGTGTCTGTTATAGACTTTTTTAACTTTGACGCTGTCAACGGAAATATGGCGATTGTCAAAGTTTGTATTATATAACTCCACAAGTCGTCGTATTGACCATCTAATAGTGGCATTAGTCCCACACTTGTTAGTCACGAACAGGCATCGTTTCCTGATTTCTCGTATGTGCATTGTTTTAGGTACAACGTAGTAAAGTTTGTTGGTTAGCGCATTGCAATCAAAAGCACTATTACTAGTTCCATAGAGCATCATAGTTTGTAAAAGAGGCCTTCTAGATTCTAATGTTAACATTTTTGTATGTCGTTCATAACTAATCATATGTTAAGTACTTCTTTACTTACTTTTTGTACCTTTTCTCTGTGATCTTCGTATTTTTAGAGTTTCGTACCTCAAAAGTAAAAAAACGGTACCCCTTATAGGATCAATTTGATGTCCGTCCACTCGTCCGTCCGTCCGTCTATCTGTCTGTCAAGACCCTTTATCTCGAGAACGTGTGGAGGTATCAAGTTGAAATTAAAACCATATACTGAGGTCTCCAATCCCTTGAAGCTGTAAAAAAACAAACTTCTAAAATAACGTAAGCAAAGATACGGCCGTTTATGCCGCCAAAAATGTACATTTAGACACTCTCAAGAAATCAAAATTTATAGGGTATTTTCCGCTTATGACTATGAAATTAGGCAAGTAATACCGTCTTATACTACAAGTTTAAAGAAAAGTCTTAAACTGTACATTTGTAATTAAATCATAAAAAATTGATTAGAATTAAAAAAACTGTAAGACTTGATTCCTGAACTATTTATAATATGTGCCTACTTATTTCTACGGAACCTTCGGTGGGCAAGTCCGACTCGCACAATTTAAATTTATTAAATTTATTTAGTTTTTATCACCTGTTAAATTTTTTCATAGTATAGATCCCAGATACAGACTGCGTATTCTAAAATTAAATATAATTTGAAAAAGTACTATATATAAATACTAGCTTTCGCCCGCGGTTATCGCGATAAAAACTATCCCGGGACTCGAACTATCTCCAGACCAAATTTCATCTAAATCAGTTTAGCTGTATGAGCGTGAAAGCGTAACAGACAGACAGAGTTACTTTTACATTTATAATATTATAGTGTGGATATACGAATTTCATTATATATACTCGTATAAAATTTTATTTAGTGTTAAATATATGTGTTCATTTAATAAATCTGGCCCTTTGTGAAAACTTAGAAATGTTACTTTACAAAGGTCGTGTACCGATATAATTGTAGTAATGTCACACGAGGGACACAACTACAAGACGAAATACTTTCGTCGGACACAGAGGTGAGTCACATCTTTATGATGTCATATTTTACTTAAAACTTTGGAGAGAAAAAGTTTATTCGAATATACTTTGTTATCAAGGTATATCTTTTATTTTAGATTATTTAATAACTTATTTTTAGGCAATAAACTTGAAACTCTTTAGCCAGGAATGCCATTGTTTGGCATTCACAAAACATAAACCTAATAATGTTGGTGGTGGGAGTGTAACCGACTGCTACGCAAGAAGTTGTGGGTTCGATTCCCACACGGGACACCACTTTGTGTGAACCACAAATTGTTGTTTCTAGTATGGGTGTACTTTGTGTCCGTGAATTGTATGTTTGTAAAGTCGCCCGCAAGACAGGGCTGGTACCCTACTGCGGGAGTAGTCTTTTTTTTAAATTAAAACTGAGTAATATCAGAAATCCACCAGGTATCCACTTTCGTTCATCAGAGCAATATAATATCAAACTTATATTTATGCAATCAGCTTGATGTTTAAAGAAATTATATTCCAAATTATTATTATTGTAAATGAAAAATGTGTGATACATCATCTACGTAAATAAAATATCACAAATTTAAATTGGGTACACCATTCACCATCAAAAGCTTTTTTTAAAATTTATCTACACAGAAAACAAAAATCGCTTCTTTACTCTGTCCTCTTATACTTAATGAAAAATACTTATTTGTATCAAATACACTCGAGTAACCCTTGGAAGAGAAATAGGTTGGTTATTATAATTCTACAAAAGAAAACACTTTACCGTTACTTTCAAATAACAAACAAAGCATCCCTTTCATAAATGTTTAATGAAACATTTAACTACACATACTGCTACGCCGTAGCAAGTACTACGCCGTAGTTGCTACGGCGCTTAAAAAATCATAAGGCTTTGAAGGAAGGAAATGAAAAGAAATATATCTTGAGTGGCGGACATCTGAATGTTTTCTTTCGCCGGAACAAATTGAAAAGCTGCTTTTTACAAGGGACGGGAAGGTAGACGGGGCACTGAATTACTCAGGAACTGGGACGATCATTGCGGTCGACCCTGCCGAGCCACGGCAATTCTTTTTATAAAAAAAGTATAATAGTTATAGCTTTTATTAAAATTGACAGGTATTTTATTATGTAAAGCAAAGTTTATGGGACGATCAAAACGTTTATAATTTATTTTAAACTATCTTATGCCCGCGGCTTCGCCCGCATGGATGCCAGATTGTTACCAAAATATTTTAACGGCAAAGTTTCATACTAACGTTGCCCCGTTTTACCCCCTTAGAGGGAGAATTTTCAAAAATCCTTTCTTAGTGCTCCCGTTATAAAAGGTTAAAATTAATAATTTCAAGTTTCTAACCCTTATAGTTTAGGCCCTGTGTTGATATGTCAGCCAGTCAGTCAGCTTCTCTTTCAGCTTCATTGTTTAAAAATATACATAACTAAACATAACTAGCGACCCGTTCTCGCTTCGCTTTAGGTTATATGTTTTTTGACTTGATAACATCTTATAATCGGTTCACGTACGTAAAAGTATCTAAAAAAAAGTCACATTAGCGAATGGTGATTGCACTGACATGGCATGCGATACAATTGGAACTAACGTTATTGATTGGTTGTTAAGCAACACGAATGTAGATATGTATATATCAATGTTTACGTTATCACGTCAAATAATAGTCCGTAAACCTACTTTACAGACAAACATTTTTGTGTGATACCTATTTTTTAAGTCCAGTCACTTTGTTGTATGCCTCACCTCACGGGCGCACCAGGAGGATTTAAAACCCCCAAGGGATGAACCCTCCCCCCCATTCCTTAAATTAAGTTGTAGGTAAGCCGGTGTGGAGTCAATAGATCACATTAATCCCCCTCCTCTTCCATTAAATCTATACAGTACCCAGAACCGCTGGTCAGAAATTTTATTGACTACGACCATGCGATGCTACATCTCGCCTTTCCACAAGACACGTAATTATTTTTTGAAGAGCGAGTTTTCTTCTGCTATAATCCTACGGATATTCAACTAAATTAAATAACGTTAAGGGCAAAACTATTTAAAACTAAAAAGGAATAAACTTATTTAATCACGTATATATTAAAACCACAACTGGTCAAAACACCTCTCAAAATACGTATATATTTCTTTGATCAAAATTTTATTAATTAAAATGGTTTCCATGAGTTAAGCTTAAGAGATAGATATATAGTGTCGCTGACTTTTTTAAAGTACTTTTGAAAGGAACAATTTGGTCATACTTAGTTTTTATGTATCTTTACCGTTTACGCAGCGTGCACTGTGAAACCTGCCCGACGCACATTTTTTGCTGTCTTATTGGATGTATATACTTCCACTAACGGCCGGATCTATCGATGGATTTGGCTACTAGAGGTAGAATTTTGACATATTTTGTATGGAGCTTATGTCAAATATATACCTCTAGTAGCCAAAACCATCTATAGTTAGATTATTGAGACCGGCCGTTAGTCAGTAAAACTAACAACAGTTTTGTGGTTATCGTCATAGCTGTAGGTCATTTCACAATATACACTACTGCCTCGGTGGCGCATTGGGAGTGTGTACGACTGCTGCGCAAGAGGTCGTGGGTTCGATTCCCACACGGGACACCACTTTGTGTTCCACAAATTGTTGTTTCTGGTCTGGGTGTACTTTGTGTCTATGACTTGTATGTTTGTAAAGTCTCCCAGACACAGGGCTTGTACCCTACTGCGGGAGTTGTTAATATTCAATATAATATAAAGCCTTTAACCATAGGGAATAGTGTATCTTTTAAATGGTAAAATCATTATTCAAATACATCTAGTGGTTGCCAAGATTATCCAAGTTAGATGAACAAAGTTACAAAATTTAGCCTCTCACTTTATAATATTAATATGGACGTGGTTAGTTTGGATGATGTAAATTAACAGTAGATCCGAGAGAATCACGTCAACAGCTTCTAATCGTTGCGTTGATGACTATCTAATACGATCAGCATGTCATCAAGTTCAATATGACTATGTAAACGCAGGAATCATTTTCACTGTTCACTGGTTTCTAGGGAGCGCTATTAGTCCTCCGAGCGGCCATTTGCACCACAGACTGGCCCTCAGGCGGATTGCATATCTCTGTCCTCCTACGTTATTATACCAATTATATTACCTTTAGATTCTCTCTAGAAGCGTTCTACTAAATTTCTCTTATTAAAATGTGATATAGACATATCAGATTTTAAAAAACTAACCAAAAAATAAAAATGACCTTTCAAATTAGTAATTTAAAAAGGTCAACAATTAAATATTAGTAAATATATATTTTATTGATACGACAGTTGAATAAAGTAGGCTTCAATATTGTAAATGAATATTTAATTTTTTAAATATATTATAGGTTTTATACCGTGCAGCTACGGTGCAGGTTTAGCGATAGATATCACACAAAAATTTAACAGGAAGATCGACTACCTTCCAAAAACGTTATTTTTTGTTTTAAATGCAAATAGATAAATTTTTGCAAACAAGAACCAACACACTAGAAAATCAGGAAGCGTTACTTTGTAACTTATATAATTGTTTGCTGAAACAAGTTTGTCCAACATTTTGCTACTAACTTAATTACAAGTTAGAAACTTGTTTTATTTTTTCTTAGTAGAACGTTTTGAAACTTTGGGTTAAAATACATTTTGTTTGATATACATTTTTATAAATCTCATTTACAACATAGCTTTATTTTCTTTTTTAATAAGAGTTAAATCATGCTCACATAAATTAGACAAACCAGCAGTCTCAAAATTACTTCTTTATAGACAAAATCTGATGTGATTATTTTTCAATCTGATTGCATACCCATTCCAAGTAAAAATGGAAATAACTTCAATTCATTGCGATAAAACAACTTTATTATCCATCATTCTAGAGTAAACAAACTCGTTTCCCCATTTCATCTTCCTCGTATTTTATCATACACAAGTCAGCGCCAAAAAACTAGTGAATAAAACTTTTTTGTCATATGTATTTATTTGACATCACATATCAAATTCATTTTTATTTGACGCATATACCCGCCGCCGGCATTTTTGTGGGTTAACCAATTCGGGTATGCCATACCTTTTCGTGAAACAGACGCGAATGTTCTATAACTGTATCCTACTCCCTACCCGGTTAGTTTATAGTAGTGTGCGATGTTGTAATAAAGAAATGTACCGCACTTTTGCTCCGAACAGAAGTGTATTTTTGCTAGCAATTCCGTTGGGTAGCGTTAATGCAATTATATCGGTAAACGACTTACGGAGTTATCGTCGTACGGTAATGTAAGCATCGGTCACTGTCAGAATTCTTATGCCAGAAAAAGATGGAAAGCTTCATATAAATTACAAATTAGTTTGAAACCTTCTTAGTAATTAATTCTAAAGGAAAGTTTACTTACGTTTACGATACGTTTCTCAGCAGCCGTATAACTTACAAGGTACTCCCGTATTTTGTATGTGTCTTTAATCCGAATGAAACTTACTGACTTGAATATGTCTTAGCCAACAAATTAAATAATAAATATTATTTAATTAAAATATAAAAACAAGTGTTTTGTTTGGGTATGGTAAATATTTATCAAAATCGGAGTACCCTAAAAAAAAAATTTTATTTTTTCATTCATTTATGTATGAGTGAAGAAATTATTAATTAAAAAAAGTATGACTTAAAAAGTTTTATGCCATAATAATTCAATCGAATTTTGTACCAGGGGAGGTATAATTTTTATGCCATGCGCCTTTCACTACTAAATTTTAACAAAAAAAAAATGCTATGACTATGTAATAATAATGCAACCAGCTATGGCTACTACTATGGTAGGTGCAATACTGATAACATACACTATCCGCTGCTGAAATTTAACCACACCTTTCTGTTACACCCTGTATAATTATGTTTCCAACTTTTATTGTGCAGGCTGTTTTATTTATTTTTTAAATTATTTTTTTATTTAATACTTTTGAGTAGTTGTAGGATGTAACAACTAACTTTTATCGCAGCTATTATCATTTCTTTATCAAGTACTAGCTGTCCCGCGCAACTTCGTATGCGTAAATTTTTTTTTTTTGCAACATTTCTCGTCGCTGCTCCGCTCCTATTAGTCGTAGCGCAATGTTATATAGCATATAGCCTTCCTCGATAAATGGGCTATCCAACAAAAAAAAAATTTAAATCGGACCAGTAGTTCCTGAGGTTAGCGCGTTTAAACAAACAAACAAACAAACAAACTCTTCCGCTTTATAATATTAGTATAGATTGAAAATTGAGAAAAGAATGGTTGCTGACTATTTTTTTTTGTATCACAGTAATAATCATGTTATACCTTTGTGAAATGCTTAAGATGAGCCCTTTCATTGGATACCCATATAGCAGTATTCGAAACGACTTTGTTTTTCACACCTCACAGCAGCCATTGTCTTTTTCAAACGTCACCTATCTAAGAACACTTGAGCGGCCAAGACAAATCTAAGGACGTCTTAATTGTGTAAATCCGTTTAGTGGTTTGTGAGATATGAGGTAATAAAGAATATTACATACGTACAAGATACGCGTGAAAAACTGTAACCCTTCCTTAAAGTCGGGTAATAAAACTGTACAATACCTTATTAAAATAAAAGTCCAGACATAACAAAATAAGTTTGAGACGGTCGCACGACATCGGGCAGCACTGCACGGAATCGCACTACGCCGCACAACTTCACGACACGCGGCATTCGCGTCGAGACTTCATTTCCTCTCAGTGATGGATGGCCCTGTATCTTCAATGAGATTTATAATGGTATGTCACATTCCTCGCATCATGTGTAAGTCCTAACACGTAGATTGATGCAAAATTCGTGCCATTGTACGCTGAAAGTTTTAATGCCTCGGTGATGCAGAGGGAGGGTTATAAGTTCAGTTACTAAACGGCACCAAGTTTTCGAATATACATAAATGTACGTTGATTCCGAGTCTCTAGTTTTTTGTATCGTTTAGTGCGTGTGTGGGTTTTTTTAATCAATATGAGTCGTAAAATGTAGTACGTAGGATAATAAATAAACAGCAAAAAATCGTGACTGCAAGCAGTTGAGGTATGTAATCTATGTTATTAATAGTAAAGACAAACGCATATTGAGTAATATCATAAAAGATAAAATTTATCAATGAAGTTATATCGTCATTATTGCAAAAATAAGAAAAATCAATTGAATCAAAATGTTACTTTTAATAATGTCGTAAAATTACCAACTAAAACAATCTTACAAACTTTAATACGCTTAAAAACCAACTTAGATTTAAAACCCTCCATTGAATATTTAGTAAACTTTGGGCGAACCCAACCCAAAGTACCTATCTCACTCTTATCCTACGCATTTGGGTGTTCGGGTGTCCTCAACCAAACTGTACTAATGTAACCGAACCCTAAGCCTGTGCAGCACGCCACCATTACTTATGTATTAACCCTGGCTAGCCTAGTAAGCGGTCCCACAGGCCCTTAGGAGCGCTCGCATGATTTTATTCTGCCACTCGCCTCCTATAAAACTCATTCGTTTCACGAAAACAACTTTTGACAATCAATCTGATACGTGAGCGTTATTGTAATTGTTTTTTTACATGGATAAGTCCTGTGAACTGTAGTGCAAACAAAGTGACATGAGAATTATATGTACCAGCGTAATATTTTTACAAATACATGTCACAATGAAATCAGTCTCATATTAGCAAAGGTGATTTCATTTTTGTTAAGCTTTTGTATAGCTTGGGTTCGTTAAATTTATAAAAATAACAAACTAATATTTTAACAAATCAAAGAGATACTTTGTATCAATGCTTTCGAAAGATGATATCCTGTATGTCAAAGAAATGCGCGAGCTAGTTTCCGCCGCGGATTGAGAACGTATCGACTGCATCTGAAATGTAATGTAACACTGTTCAATAACGTATATTTTAAAGGTAAACCTGTTTTATCACGCCATATGTTGCTGACAGATACCTAATGTAGTTTTGTCCGATTACGTACTGTTTATCATTTTTAAGCTATTGCATAGCTTCTATCGCGGGCCTTGAGCGCGGGGACCGAATCCAGAAATTCCGTAACGAAAAAACCTCATGCTCCCCACTCCGACGGGCACAGCGGTGATACTTTTTAGTTTTGCCATCTATCGATGAATAGCAGAACTTTGAATGACTTTTTTTAAATTAAAAAAAAAAAAAAAAACTTTTTATAATTATTATTTTTTTTTTTTAATTGCTTAACCCATTAGGGACGGAGTTTTCTTTTTCGAGATATAATTGTATTTTGTTTATTAAAGGGGTCATAAAGCATCTACAGAAACAAAAAAAAGTTGTTTTTTTTTTTCAAAAATTTTTTTTTTTGGAGTTTGAGGGTGTGACCATACGGTCACGCTAGGTCAAAGTATAGTACAAAAATTCCTACAACGATGCATTTTCATTGTGTTATAGTTACTTAGTATTATGTAAAATAAAAATACTTAAATAATATAATATTTTTATTTATAACATATATGTTTTTCCACACACAAGTAGAACGGGTTTGCATGTACTGAGTCGATAGCTTTATATATCTATAGCATTTCTTTTAGAGACGTTCTCCAGACTTGGAGGATTTTCATATTGTCGTAGATATTTTTGGACAATTTTGCAGCGAAAATTGAGTTGCGGTATGTTGTGCCCAGATTTCTCCATTAGGGTCCAAAAATATTTATGGTGACATCAATCAACCAAGAAAATATGGGCGACCACCATTTTTTTCCTCTGATCCCAATACGGTTATTATTTATATGGGCATCCATATCCATAGATCAGTGCCACCTATGTACCGATTATAGACGCCAATCAAGTGAGGTCTTAGGACTTTGATTTTTCCCCTTTGAACTTTCGAATATCGGTCAACAAAGCCACTGTGACCACCGAGTTATCCATCCACCAAACCACCACCAGATCTCCTTGCGACGCGTACTCGTACGATCCTCTGGGACGTTTTTTCACTGTCTCCACGTATCTATTTACATAAATCTGTCTCGCCTCATAGCATTGTATACTAAATAATTTCTCAAATCATCCCAAAATTCTACTGGTGTTGAATTTTGAGTATCAATAGAAGTAAGAGCGAACACCGCAGGTCGTCGACCGTTAAAATTTTCTTTCGTGCCACCATCATCCTCATCTGCTGAACCCTCAACAATGCGCTATGTCAGGAGGTTCAATGTAGATGTCTCGAACATTCAAGTCGTCATCATTCTATAGAGCATCCAAAATCTGAGCCACATTCATGCTAAAATAAGATAAGACAACTTTATAGAAAAAATGTACTCATAATGGACTAGCGTTACCGTATGGTCACTCACAATATAACTGCTTATATTTTCAAATTGAATTGAAATTTTAAAAAAAATATTAGCAAACATGAAATCATAACTATCACTTTATATATTTCGTCATAAAATACTTGTGAATAATAATGATTATGAACTAAAATTGTACTTACATTTGTGAACCTGCTATTTTTCCGAAGTGAAATATATCACCATAAGTTTTCTACAAATAACCACCATAAAATAAAAAAATAAAAAACTTTGTTTGACACCTACACGAAGGTAAATATGTTCGGATACCAATTCAAGTAAAAAAATATAAAAAAGTTATATTTTTAAAAATATATACGAATAAATTTTAATAATGTTCTAGCGTTACCATATGGTCACGCTAGTACATAATGGGTTAATTTGATAAAAATGCTATGCAATAGCTTAACCGCGGCAGTCCCCGAGTGCCACACATTTTTTTTTAAAATGTAACGTGCAGATCGAGAGCCTGATGATAAACGTAATACTAGCCCATAACAGCAACTCTGTTTCTATAATATTTGTTTTGTAAAGATTTGAGTGTCACCGCAGTGTTCTTCATTCTGAGACCTTAATTCACAAGTTTTAGTAATTACAGTTGCTACACCTTTCAACCAAAATATAGTAACTAATGTCCGTGTTCGCATCACTATCCCACGGATGAATGACTGTCACAGCGGTGGTACTCACCAAGGTGGCCTATGGCCTAGTACCTGAATGATCATAGCAATCAATATATACATGTGTATAGTGTATAGCCATAAACATTACCTTACTTCATTCAAGGAGATCCTTTGTGATTTTTTCGACTTTAAACCTATTCTTTGACTGAGATTTATATATCGGGTATCATCCTATTTTCAAGTATCTACAGCGTTATACATATATTTGTTCGGCAGCGAATATATATTTGTACCATTTGGCGTCGAGACCCTTGGCCCATGGGGTCCCAGCGCGAGCAAATTCTTCAAATAAATTTCCAAAAAATTGATTGTCTCCACCGGTGACCATAGAGCTGGCAGCTTCCTCGCACAACGCATCAGCATTACTATACAGCGAGGAAATACTGCCAGCATCAGTGGAACCAGGCCCAGGTGCCCCAATTTTTTAGATATATTTTAGTTTTATTTAGTGTTAGTTTTTAGTTTTAATTACATTGTTATTAGAAAATGTACGATATTAAAAATTAAATACACATAGTATCTACATGATTTTTTAAATATGGACAACATTTGATAATTCCGCTTTTGATTTCTCTATGACACTACAGTGTATCGTTGTAATAATGTCATATCAAGCAGGATACTTTGATTATATTTCAGTGAAATAAAAAATCTACAATAATTTATTTACAGCTATCTAATTGTTACTCTATATATTTAAAACCACAAGACGTTACCATCGCGGTAACTCTAAACATTAATTTTCCTAATGGAGTAAGGCCGGCGGTAAGCCCGACGACAGAAAACGAATGTCGGCGTAAAGTCGCAAAGTGTCTCCGTGCGTAAACACCGACTGTTGCTCTAGAATGTAGGGTTGGCGCTTATTCATTGATCACATCACAGCACTATCAAATAATAACTGTGAAAGTAATCGACGCAAACCGGGATCCGAAAAATAATATTCTAAATGTGATTATTTGGAATACCTACCTTTTTAGGATCCCATAGCCAAGATGGCAAAAACGGAACCCTTATTATATATTATAGTTTCGTCATGTCCGTATGTCTGTCTGTCTGTCCATCCGTATGTCACAGGCATTTTACTCAAAGACTACTTAATGAATATTGATAAAATTTGGTGGAAAGGTGTCTTGTAGTAGCCGCTACTTAGTTTAATAGCTAAATAATAAAAATAAACATTTATTGGTTGGGCACTCCATACATGTAACAGAAGCTGAAAATAACTTTATTCAGCAAAAATGAACGTGTATACATTATTCGACAGGGTTTCCAAAAATATTATAAGGTTTCTAGTATTTTTTTGAATAAGTGAATTTTATTGGAAATAATAGCTCGAAAGTTGCATAATTGTGTCCAACCCTCCCCCCCCCCCCCTTTCTTTTAAACCATGTGACCAAAAATATCAAAATAATCGCAAAGGTAGCACTTAATAAATACTTTAAAACTAAAATTATTTCGAACATGATCGGATATACCGTCATCAAGTTATGGCCGAAAAATTTCGTTTCTCAACAAAAGGGCGTAAGCGCCATGAACATACGCTCTTCAGCTGATGCAATTATTCAAGGCTGCGGAACCCTACACTGAGCATGGTACGGCATGCTCTTGCCAGGTTTTTATATTTTCTAATAAAATATTTACTTAAATTTTTTCGCACCATATTTTGCCCGCCTAGACACCTCTTTTCAGTGGCCAGCATTAAACCACGGAACACCTACGCTCGGTATGTTGTGATAAAACCTTGTTTTTCAACAAACCTAGGCGGCCAAACAGTAGTGCAGACGGTACGGCGGGCGGTTTCGTAATCAATCTAGTACAACCGTTTACAAGTCATATCAACCGACTTCAAAAAAGAGGAGTCAATTCGACTGTATTTTTTTTTAATGTTTGTTACCTGATTACTCGCAGACGGCTGGACCGATTAGATTAGAAAAAATCTTTTTGTGTTTGAAAGGGATTACTTACAGATAAGTCCCGTTGTATCATCAAAGTTTGAATTTGATGATGAGATCTTGGAGAAATCGAGGGAACTCTTCAAATATTAAAGGCCTATAGTCATTTTGGTATATTTTGTTTTAATAAGAGCATTTATTCTTAAAAAACACGATTAAGTGACCAAAGATGACCAGTGGAACTATTCAAAAAAATTGCTGGTTGCGATCTGAGTACCGTGTTCGATACCAGATTCTTCGCCTCCATCAAATCATGTAATGAAACGGGCAGTCTAGTATCAGGTGAACTCCTCAAAAATCAACGGCCTTGTATCGCAAAACGCAACATTTTGTAAAAAGAAATAAGGAGTTTGGATTATGCTATTGTAACATAAATCACCGACCAACTTCCAAAGTCAATATAAGGTAACCAAAAAGCAAATAATAATATAGGTACAATATTTTGAAGTTGATGCCTAAAGTATAAAACTACATTTCCTGGCACCAATTTGGGTTATTATTTTTTTGTAAAAAGTTTTATACTACTCTACCAAAGCAACTAAAATTATATCTAATAAGCAACTAAAATATATAAAATTCTCGTGTCACAGTTTTCGTTGCCATACTCCTCCGAAACGGCTTGACCGATTTTGATGAAATTTTGTATGCATATTGGGTAGGTCTGAGAATCGGACAACATCTATTTTTCATATCCCTAAGAGTTTGTTTGTTTGTTTGAACGCGATAATCTCAGGAACTACTGGGCTGCACTGAAAAAAAATTTTACTGTTGGATAGAGCCGATTTATTGAGAAAGGCTATAGGCTATATAACATCACGCTACGACATATAGGAGCTGAGCAGCAATGATAAATGTTGCAAAAACGGGTAAAATTTACGCAGACGAAGTTGCGCGGATCAGCTAGTTATTATATAAAATAAAAGAGTAATAATTACTACTGTAATACTATGAACCATGATTATGTTCTATCATGTTAAATAATTGTCGCTCGTTATACTTTTTTTTCTTTTAAATTCAATTAGTATGAGTTTTGGCTTAAAACGTGCATTAAGCTCTTCCACTTAAACTTGTTATTCTGGAACCTTAAATAATGTAAAACATTTTCATATTAATTTGACTAGATACTTTCAGCGGGATAGTATGAGTAGTTCTGTTGTAATGTCGTGATGTGTACCGTATAGGTACCTACTGGTGACAGCCCTGTCTCTCCTTCCTTTATCCTACCTACTAAACCACGCTCTTAATTAATTAAAATGCAAACCGACGACTATAGTGACTTTAATTCATCTCTTCCTTTACGTTACGATTGCCGCTTTTGATTTCGTTTACACAACACAGATTAGATATTATTATTTTTATACAATGTTCTACGGTGGCGCGGCAGGAGCTTTGTGCGATTGCTGCACAAGAGGTCGTGGGTTCGATTTCCACACGGAACACCATTTTGTGTAAACCATTAATTATTGTTCCGAGTTTGGGTGTACTTTGGGTCCATAATTTGTATATTTGTAAAGTCCCCCGTGCGTGACACAGGGCAGGCAAAAGGAGGGGAGATATATCTTTAACGTATGTCTGTGTATGTGCCATCGTAGCTCCTAAAACTTATGTACTTATTTAGATGCGGTGTTTTAATCAGAAATCTGATTTAATGGAGATTGTTTTAAGCTTTGTTAAAAAGAAAACTTGTTTCAGCGTTTTGAAGTGTATTGTTACTTTGGGATTAGCTTTTAAAGCTATACTGTCTATATGATGAAGTCGATATAATTTTCTCTTTAAATTAAAGCAATAAAACGTAATAATAATGGTACTACCGACACCTACAAAATAAAATTATAGTAGATGATATGCTTGAGAGATTAAATTTTATTAATGTTTTGTACCAGTCAGATACAGCTTTTTTACAATTTTATAATAGCTAGTATATATTAGCTACAATGTAGTTAGATGCAAAGCTAAGAAACACCAAGTTCAATAGACGTACCAACAATCCACAAATTCTACAAATCTTCAACCAACCTTACAGCAACCACATTATAATTTCGTCATACGAGTACAAAGCACAAGTGAGTTTAACGTGCAGTGGCACAAACACTAAACGTTCTAAAATCAGTACATAATGAAACACGTATCCGGATTTGCATCAAATGCACAGCCTATGCAGGGTGGTGTCGACTGTGCAAATTGTGTTCTCGACGGCTCTCGTTCCAGCGACGTTTGTCAAAAGAATGAGTCTTTTTTCCCAGAGTTGCGGATCTAAAGAAGAAATGGAAGTTAACAAACAAAGCTGAATATCTAACAGCTTAAGAATTAAAAAAAGAGATAACCAATCCTTTTGTTTTTAATGTACCTAATTAAATTACAAATAATCATTTATAGAGGCAGTTCCTATTATAACTAGAAAAATAAAATACGACTTCCCTTGTTACTTACAAGGGAAGTCGTATTTTATTTTACCGTAATCACCGTAATAAAAAAGAAACCATATCATTGACATTTGAAATCGTTTTAATGAGACCTCTATTTCGATAAATATTATTGGTCAATAACGACATATAGATCTCATTATAGCGGTCATAAGAAACATACAAATATAAATCGAATGTAACTTTAGTCGCGTCTATCGCTAGCCATACCTATTTCCTTTTCTTTATAAACAAACCCAGCCTCAGCCATTTGACGATTCTAGAAATATCTTACTCATAGGCTTCTTTAAGTTACTAGTTAACCTGACGAACTTAATACCGCTTAAAACTAAATGTTATATTTTTTTTGTCAATAAAAGTCTAAGTTACTTCCCGATAATGCAGCTTTCTTTAAGTGAAGGATTTTTTGAAATTGTTCTAGTAGGTAGTTTTGAGCTCCTTTGCTACCATATACGTAACCAATGAACTCAATAATACAAATCTCTCCTCTTTATAATATTAAGTATAGATTAGTACAGCTATAGATATAGACGAACTATCTAATAAAGAGTATATGTGTATCCATACCAAAACTTAAAATACTATAGTATATTATACTATAGTACACAAATTCTATAGTATTATTATTCTATAGTTTATTCACAGGAAAAAAACTCAAGTATATAATACAATGTTCACCGCTCGAAAGTAATAGGCATTGAAACAATCTTAAAGGTATCGAGCAGAAATAATAGGTATCAGCTATCTAAAGTTGAAAAGTGAAAGTTTGGACGAATAGCTACCATCAAGATAAACGAGAAAACGGTTTTAACGATAGATATTTTACGACTTTACCCTTGTAAAGTTTTTACAATTACACTGGTCAATTTAAATATCTTCACAAGCTTAATACAAACCAATTTAACTATAAAGATAAGAATATTGATTTTATTTTACCAATGTCGTTAATCAAAGAAATGTATGCTTACATGTAAATTTTAAGTTACTCTGCCTCTATGTAAAACATTTGGGTTAAAATCTTATTCGCGGCTACATCTTAAACAGTATAGTAGGTAGGTCTATATATGGGTAGGTACATTGAGTAGTTTATTTTGAATTTATCTTATCAAAACTTTTTGTATCACATCTAGAAGATGTAGTTCAATAGCTCCCCTGAGTGCAGGCCGACACCGAGAAGCCCGGGACCGACATACTTAGGGTGAAACCTTACGGAGTTGCGAGTATTTTAAGATGAAAATAATGTACAAAGCAGTATCAAGCTCTTTTATACTCGTACATTTATCAAACCTTAAAAGATAATAAATGTAAGTGAATATTTAATGAATTCCAAAGTGTTTTTGTACTGTATGTACTAAAAATTGAAACAATATGATATTATGTAACTCCATAATTGGGTAAGTCATAAATAGATTTGTAACATACCACCACCAGTGCATCCTACTATCCCACGTTTTAATAATTTAATAGTAGGATTTATTATTACAGCTGTTTCTTCCATTTCAATATTTTTCATATCTTTCCTGTGTCACCAATTTATTCTACAACGTGTAACAGAAAGGTGTGGACATATTTAAGGGTTACCCAAGGTTAGGTATGTACCCATGATACTGAGTACATATTTCTAATCTCATCTTAATCAGAGTAGGCGCCCCTTAATTTTTATACATTACTAGCGGATGCCTCGTGGTTTCGTCCGCGTAGTTCCCGTCCCCGTGGGAATACAGGAATGAAAAATAGCCTATGTCACCCAGGGTTAGTGTAGCTTCCCAACGGTAAAAGATTATTTTCAAATCGGTCCAGTAATTTTTGAATACAAATCTTTCCTCTTTATAATACTGCTATAGTTTTTTTTTATTCTTTTATTTATGAATGAAAAAGTTATCAGTTAAAAATAGTATGACTTAAAAAGTTCTATGCCATAATAATCCAATCGAATTTTGTACCAGGGGAGGTATAATACTTATGCCATACACCTTTCGCTACTGAAATTTGACAAAAAGAATAATGCTAAAACTATGTAATAATAATGCTACGACTATGGCACCATTGTAGGTGCAATACTGACTATCCGCTACAGAAATTCGACCACACCTTTCTGTAACACACTTATTATCTAAAGCATAGTTGTGTTTGTGAAGCTAAATGAGACACACTTGTGTCTTTCAAAATTGTATTTCCAAAATTTACATCTAAACTCCATATTCAAAACACCAGTGCTTCCAAATACAAGAAAACACCTCGTTAGTACTAACGACCTCTATGATATAAGCAGACATTCAAAGTGACGCGAATCTTTTCTACCGTCAGGGTACGTTACGGAACAAAGTCTGGGTAACAATCATGACCAGTGACAGCACTATTGTGGAGACTCGGAGTGTAGTGCAAAATAAAGCTTGTGGGGTAATGTCGTAAATGCAAGCTCGGAGTAGAGACAGGCCAACCATTTTCTTTAAGGTTAAGATATGGTAAGTGAGTTCCGCGGTCCGGTTAAACATCCATATATAACATATTTACTTGACGGTATCTAACGTCCAGATATTTGTATACAATAAATGTTTGTTATTTGTGTTTATTGTAACATATTTTTATTTTTATTTTGTCATAAAAATATCTACCCTTTCTTTCTACAATAATAATTAATAGGTATAAAAAGCGATTTGTAATTTAATTAATTGATAGGAGAAACTAAAATATAAGAAGGTTTAACGTCACTTAAACGTATATTTATGCTACTTCTATGTTAGACACCTACTCTAATATTTAAACGTTCCCGTTGTATGATTATAATTAATTATTCTACGGGAAATAACGCGCATAGTTTACCTTAAAATTACTTAAGGTTTCGACCAGGTTGCACCGGCCGTGGTCACAACATCGCTGCAACAGTCCGCTTGTGACCACGGCCGGTGCAACCTGGTCGTAACGTCAAGTAAATTTTAAGGTAAATAATGCGTTATAGATACATAATGACACCTTTATAATAAAAAGTTATAGTTACCTACTCGCTGCCGCCTCCGCTTTTGCCGCCACCGTGCTGTTATAAACTTATGTACGCTCACCGCCAGAGAGAGCGAAGATTTGTAACAGCAAATGCGTTTAATAGATAAAAAGGCTCGCTTTATTCTCCCCCTATATTTTATTCAAACCGCGAATGGGACCAACCAACGGTTCCTAATGATTTTTTTGAAG
This sequence comes from Herminia tarsipennalis, assembly GCA_945859575.2. Classification (NCBI taxonomy): domain Eukaryota; kingdom Metazoa; phylum Arthropoda; class Insecta; order Lepidoptera; family Erebidae; genus Herminia; species Herminia tarsipennalis. The sequence goes on along the minus strand of OX243834.2, from coordinate 19,504,289 downwards.
GTGCTTCTGAAACGGTACACTTAGGATCTGAATTACTTTTACAAATGTTTACGAGACCGCTCTTTTAGAATACATGTTATAATGGGGGATGTTAAATATAAGCGTTTTATAAAAAAACTTTATTCACTTAGGAAGCAAAATACTACTCTTGTGTGAAAAGTTGATTCTACATGCACATGTAATGCCATATAATAAAAATATGTATAAAAATCGCGAAAGTTTAAAAACAAAAGCCTCATAATATGCCTCGCTATACACTTCATTTCTAAAAATTTAAGGTGTTATAAGCAAACAAGTGCGAAACAAGCATCTAATCAGGCGAAAGGTTTGCGGAGATCAAATATTACATGCAGAAGCAGTACGGCATTGTGTTGTAGTGCAGTTATGTTCTTGTATTATAATAGATACGCTTTTGTTGTAACTGGAGTGGTTACGAGCAAATTTAGCCTCTTTTATGGAAACAAATATTTAATTATTAATTTCTTTAGCTAATATTAATGAACTGATAAGGTATGGCGATCCTTAGCAATGGGGAAACGATTAAAAAGAAGAACAATTTGTTATTGAAGCTAGTATGTTACATGTAAACTGATTGCAACATCAGTAACATAGTGACACTTTCTCACCCGCACTCTGACTATTGTCGCATCGGCCGCGCGCGTCAGACGCTTGTCGTAAGCCGCACGCGGCTCGCGATTGGCCGCGATGCACGGAATTGAACCTTAATGCATTAATAATTAAAATTTATTGACTGGAACCGTTTTATTCGTAGTTTTTTAACAAGAAAAAATCCATAATAACAATAGTCGGGCAACCAATCGGCCATTTCATATCAACTGACCGACTAGTCGGCAGAGGCCATAGTCGGCCTATCTTAGTAATTATACAGATGTGGCCATGGGTGCGAAAAATATTTGTATACTTATTCGATTGGTAACATTCGAATAATGACATCGATATTACATATTAAACCTGAATGCGATCACCGCATAAAACCGATCTGATGCAAAAACTCATTAAGCGAGTATTTTCTTCATCAGAGTGTGCTGACTCTTTGTTATAGTAAACTGAATATTGACAACTATATCTATATTCTACTTTATATACAATAAATTCTATATTAATGCAGTATTAAACATAGCCACAATAAATGAAGATGGTAATAAAAGAAACCGGGCAAGAGCATGTCCGAACATGCTCAGTGTAGGGTTCCGTAGCCTTTAATAATTGCATCAATTACTTATTAATCAATAAAATCACAAAGGTAGTACACCTTTGTGATTTTATTGATTAAGTCAACTTTCGGAGGGATTTTGTCCAAAAATATCAATTTAATCAAAAAAGTATATTAAAAACCTTAAAATGTTTTTGCCGCACGTTGATGTTTACGAAAAAAAACCACTTCTGTTACATGTATGGAGTGCCCCCCCCCCTTAAAAATAATTATTTTTATAATTTAGACTAAGTAGCAGCTACTACAAGACACCTTTCTACTAAATTTCATCAATATTAATTTAGTAGTCTTTGAGTAAAATGCCTGTGACATACGGATAGACAGACGGACATGACAAAACTATAAGAGTTCCGTTTTTGCTATTTTGGCTACGGAGCCTTAAAGACAGCAAGACTTAGTGACCCATGTCATCGTCTACTCCCAGCTTATTTTAAAACAATATCCTCAACGTTCCACGTAGATATTCAGTAAGTAGTCATAAATTAACTTCCACAGGGAACTTCTTTACGTCTACGCTTAAAGCTGAGCTGCTTAGAGCTTGTGCTTAAAGCGCTTGAATTGCTCGAGGCGTAGTCGAACACGCCGCTGTGCCTTTAAGGCCCAACTTAATTACGTCACGTACCAAGGATTTAGCCAACTTTCAACTAAGCTCAGCCTATATGGAGAGGGCGTAAACATCACGCGCCTCTTTCTTTCAAAGATATGCGTTAAGCCCTGCTCAACAACTGTTCGTAATCCTAAAACGATATCGAGCGAGCAATATATTAAAAGTCGAAGGTTTTAGTAGATTTTTAATGATGATCTTGTTTGTTGATATCAGCGTTAAACTGAATATCCATATTCCGTGTCGTGTTAATATTATTAGGTGAAATGTCTACTTAGATTACTACTGGGTTTTTTTTATAGTCGACTCCCGCAGTAGTGTACTGGGAACTTTACAAACATACAAGTCACGGCCACAAATTTCCCAGACGCGGAACAATTTGTGGATCAAACAAAGTGGTGTCCCGTGTGGGAATCGAACCCACGACCTCTTTCGTAGCAGTCGGACACACTCCCACCGCGCCACAGGCAGTCAGTTTGAACAATAATATTTGAATGCACTTTACAATATTAATAATTAATCAAATCAACATTACGAAAACTCCATAGCACCTTGCTTTAATCTACCAATCGTTATCCAGTATGATTGCACGACAAAACAACAAATCTACACAGGTACGTTGTCTATGCCCTCTTGTCCCTGCTTCACCCCGTCTCCCCTCGTCAACGCTTTGTTATTTACCATGACATTGTTAGCAAGTTGTTGGCCGATGACAGCCTGACACCTTTTTTATATCCATTTTTATTTGTGTAACTCGTTACACTAACGAAAACAATAAATTGATAGACAGTAGTTTCAGTTGGTCATGTTTTTAGAATGCCATGTTGGATTGTACAATTTGTGTCATATGGGTGTGCGGCATTGACTTAAACTATTCTTTGTTGTCATAGTGACGCGTGTTTCAGTAAAAGTTGTTGCCATGTATGTAATGGACTCTTCTTGTAGAATGTTTAAATTTTAAACAGTTTCCACTAGGTTTCACGAGTTCCTTAGCTCAAATTTAAGAAACGGTAGACGTATTTTCATTTTACTTTAAATAAGTTTGCCTGAGCTCACCGGAATACTACAACATCGTTACCAAGGCAACTCTTTACAACCAATCAATTAAAGTAAATGAGCAAAATTACCAATAAATAGGTACCTACCTATACGCTAGAAGCTGTAAGCTAGTTTTCTGTTCAGGACAAATAAATTATCAATACTCTATACACACTAAAGGCTTAAAACCTGTTTAAAATTACACAAAATACTCCCCATAATATCTAATCTCATTCAAGGCATGCCATTTCCTCCCAAGAGACCGCCACTATCCAGTACTTAACCTCTGTTAAGTTTAAATTGACGATTACAATCCTCGGGGACAACATCATCGGTAATTGCTGATGTGTTTCAGTAATGGTCTGAGATTGTCTTGGTTCTAATTTATACGGACATTTGGGTTTGTATTTAAACCTTGTTTTGCTTTGCTATTGTTCACTTTGTACCTTATTTCTTGAAAGCTCTTAGTAAATCCATAAATAAATTGAAAGCAATATAAAATTTATTAGTGATTTTAATCAGATTGTGGAACCCTAGCAAGATCCCTTAAATATTAGTCATCAAATCACTTTTCAAATACAAATACTCAATGTATCTACTGTTTTTTAAGAAAATTGCTTTAACATGACCAAACTCAACAATAAATGAGTAATCATTTTATTACATAATTTGTAAATGCCATCACAGCATTAATTTTGCGATTTCCATTTTCTTTCATTCGTACTGCACTTAAATTACAGTTGAACAAATTTACATGGCAGTTGCAGCGCCCCAAAAACTGACTTTATTGTAAATAAATTGACAATGAAATTGTAATAAAGGTTGGTATTTAATGAAGTGCCTATCCGTACACCACGGACGATAAAACATTCAATAATTGTTTCTCATTCTGTTTTACTTGAGAGCGAAATGATTTCATTAACGAGCTCAGATCTGTTTGATGAACACTTCATATTATTTCTTTAGTGCATGCCCGGTCCGTTTATTTAGTGAAATTTAATTTAAAGTTAGAAGTATTAGAAAGTGTTTCATTTTGAATTTCTATTACTTAGGTAATATTTGTTGGTGTAAGATGAGTTGTTATAGTAATTATGGTTAAAGGTTATTTTTAAAATATGGGTGGTTTATAAAATATTAATAACGTCACGCTTGTGGCTTCTTTACATAACCCTAAATAACTTTATAATATTAGTGTTGGAAATTATTAAATATATTAACTCTTAATCACCTACCACTTGTTTTTGGAGTTATGACCTTAACCACCTACAGACTATTTTACTGGAGTAAAATCGTTGTTTCTTGGGAGGTTTTTTGTATATTAAAATAATAATAATAATATCTTGAGACAGTTCACATAACGCTATCTGATCCCAAACTAGACAGAGTTTGTACTATTGAAACCAGACAACTGATCAACATACTTATATAGAAATATATATATATGTTGATCAGTTGTCTTATAATTAAATACACTTGACATATTAATTTGTAATTAAATTTAAATACATGTTATACTTACCTGATTTTTATAAAATTGTTTTTCATTATGAAGTATTAATTCGTAAACAATGATTTAAAACCTTATTTATATAAACAGGTAATAAGACCTACCTATCTGTTGGAAATCTATAAAAGTACACGAATTAAAATCAATAGAAAATTAAGTACCCACTCTATATAACAAACCAATATACTAATGTTTATGGTTTTGTTAGTTTTGTAGATTTGCCTTTGTAATTCAACATCAAATCCAAACATGATAAAGTCACAAACATGTTCTCTTCAAGAACAAAAGTTGTCGTGTAATCAAGTTACTTCGACAGGCTTGTAATGTCAAATTGTGAATCAGTATCTGTCAAAGAGCCCCGGTATGGACACCAAATCCAATTTGCCTGTTTCGACTTTCAGAGGCTAAATGCTCGTGCCAATTAAGCGATGCGTAAAGTGCGTTCTGTGCCCTTTTCAACCCTTTTTTGATCAGCAATATCGTGGCACGGTGCGGTTGGGGGGGACAACTATTTGGGTCCAGTGAACGGGATGAAAGTGGACCGGGAATGCCAACTTCCGGGCTTAATTACATCCCGCAGGTCTGTGTGATACTTGTTTGATATGAAATGAATGTATCGATGTTCTAAAATATGTTTATAGGAACCATATATAACTGTGTTAGGGTATGACATGCTTTCGGCTCGAAGAATTATAACAAATATTTTACTGAAAGTCGTGTTTGTGTGTTTGTGCGTATGTGTGTGTGTGTTAAAAAATATTTTCTCCTTTTCAGAGTATGGCAAGGTAAGAAGCCACTCTTTAATTTTAATTTTCGTTTGTGTATACAATTTTTATTTTTGTTTGTATATACAAACAAAAAATAAAATTAGAGAGTTCTTGCCATACTCTGAAACGGAGAAAATATTTTTGTACCACAATCATTTTCAATACAATTAAAAATACTGTATAATTTAAAATATTTGGGGCGCTATTTATTTTCACTCTGACAACATTATGAAATTATGAAACATGCTGCATTTTAAATTCTTATTACTACTTATTAACTCATGTCCAATAGTGGAATATATTCATGGTGTTGTCAGAATTTTGCTTTGTTTATTTGAACCCACAACACCATTATTATTAACATTTGTGCTCTTAGAGCAACCTTTAACCGACATTGTGATTGACATACCTAATTAATCTTTCTGACTTTTATATCTGACATATTTTATCTGAAATAAAAAAATACGAATGCATCCATTGTTTTTAAAAAAACAATCAAATTACACAAATCGCAAAATTTGTCGTTAATAAATGACATTTGTAAATCGTAATAATCAAAAACATGAGATTAAATTAGGTTTAAAAAAAATCACTACACACACAATTTTTATTCACTTAGGATGCAAAACAACACTTGTGATACGTCGGAATTCTACATATACATTTAATGCCAAGTTCGCAAACAATAGGTAAAAAGAACATGGCAATAAAAACTCGTGGCCACTCTTTTGCCAATTTTACAATGTTTAAATGTTTGTAAACTTGTTATAGGGGTAAGGTGCTGCCAGTAATATACTGTAACCATGTTAAAGGACTGATGTAAATTATTTTATTAAAAAGTTGGAACATGAGACAAAATAAAACCAGCTTTAATGTACAGCATAGTACTTACAACAAGGGTATGTGCTTAAAACTGTATGTGCTTAAATTTTTTCGTAACTAAATTCTAAATAATTATATTCTATATATTTTTTATTTGACTAATAATCATTGTACTTAACTGAATATTATTTTGTTATTATATTTTGTGCCGTTTCAACAGATTACTGATGCTGCAGATTTGTGTAAAGTGACTTCTTAAAAGTTCCTCACTTTAAAGAAGCCTTAAGAAGGAACCCTGTCAACAAAATTATTTAAATATTAAATTACCCTGCACAGTGATTAAACATTAATGTAGGCCCCTGACCCACATAAAATAGTTATCATATAAACTTTGTGTTCAATTGAGCCTTGGATTGAAACCTATCTGTAGACAGAGTTTTATTCAAATATTGAACAAGATAAACTGACGGTACAGTATTAGTAATGTTGATTGAGTTAAGTTCAACAAAGGAGATGGTTCAATTAAATCAGTCAGTGCGATGGGAATACTGTTTGATTGGTTGATTATAAAGTATCTTTGTTTTGAAAAACTGTACATAACAAATGGTTAATAATAAATGGTTTGTAAAATATTTTTCTTACATTTTTGGGAGCCCAATATTTTTGATTTTGATGTTAAATGGTAGGTACGAGTACGTAGTGTATGCTGGTAGACTTAGTCGTCAAAGCCGTAAAAGTATTAACCCTGCATTGGGCATAGATACTGTGCAAACAAAATTATAGTTATTTTAGGATTCAGTAAGAAAACTATTTCTTATCACAAATAAAATAGAATAGAACCTTAAAACATAATATCTTGTAAATATTTGATTGACGTTACGACCGTATTGCAACGGCCGTGGTCACGGGTAGACTTCCCGTGACCACGGCCGTTGCAATACGGTCAAAACTTGGGGCAAAAAAGGTATTTACCCTAAAATATTCAAGCAATTAAGCCGTAGTATATATATTATTTTAATGTGTTCAAATAGCGAGATGCCGTTTAAGGTGAAGCTAAAGAGACGAGGTTTATCTATATTTATACTTATATTATAAAGAGGAAAGATTACTATTTTGTATGTAACGAATAAACTCAAACTATTGATCGATTCAAAAAAATCTTCCACTTATAAAATTGTTGTTGGTTGGAAGTAACGCTAATGTTATTCTCAAAAAAAATAGAGATTCTTAAACTGCGTTTATATATAGTGGAAATTACAGTATGTGAAAAATGTGCATAATGTTAATGACAACATTGGTATCAGAAAATCAAAGTATGCGTTGGAAAATCAATGCTTGGGGGTGCGGTCAGGTGTGAAGTGTCCGTTCCGTTAACTGGCGCGCCCGCGGACCGCTTGTTCAAACTGAGCATTGTGTTGTTAACATTATTTAACGTTCCCAACACGTCACTATAATCACACATCACTGGGACTCACGGTGAACAAGATTTATTCGATGCCATTTTCGTTCAGTGATATTTTTAAAAGCCATCATTGTTATTAAGACCGTCAAAGTGATGTGATGTATTTTGTTATCATCTATACTAGATAGACGACGGCTTGATAAGTAGGTTATTCAGGTAGATACTATTGCCTAATAATTAGAGTTACTTCTATTACAACGACTAAGTTACTTCTAACAAAATTATTATTCATAATGTCCTAATAAGATTTCTCTTTGTTGCAGGTATGCATCAGTGATCCTAGCGAAGTTAAAAGAAAATTGAAACTTGGAAATATATTATTAGTGTGCATGGAAATATAGTATAGTTTGATTGGTAGTCTAATATAACCGTATTTTTGCAAGACCCCCCTCCCCACGCAAATGGCTTTTACTCTACGGGAAATTAAGTTTTAAAAGTAAAAAAAACAGTATACCTACTTAATTTTGCTTACTACAACAAGACTGTCAATAAGATCCAAAAAAAAATTAAGAAAAGTCCTATTTGTGTATTAAATTTAAAAAGGTAAGCACCAAAATATAAGTTGATAATAATCAACTATTATTTTGGTAGGTATTATATATTCTACGAGGTGTACCTACCTACTTATATTGACTACATAAAAGAAAATAAATAAATTGTACCAAAGGAAATACTTATAAAATGAAAAATATAGATATATAAATATATATATATAAATATAAATCAATGTTTGTATATATGTCCTCTATGCGTTCCGAAACCATTGATCAGATTGTGATGAAACTTTTGCAGAATGTTTTGGGAAGGCCGACGAGTGTCTGGCTTTAAATGTAGTATAAACTAAGTGCCACCCAATTTAATTCCCTAAACAGGCTGATAAAAGTCCACATTTTCAGACGTACCCACCCACTAAATCATTACCGGAGCACTTTTTATAAAAGCTGAAACAATAATTGCTTGTTAAGAGCCTGTTTCGGAGGAAAATAATGAAGAAATTCTCTCACTCTATTTTTGTACATATAAAACATTACATTGTTTTCAAAAACGCATTTTTAAGTTGAATGTTTGATATTAATGTTATTATACAAGGTGTAACTTAATCCCTGTCCGACTCGATAGGGGCATAGAGGTATACTATAACCAATGCTAAAAATGAGAAAAAAAATTATAGACGTCAAAATGTTTGTATTGAATTTTAAAATTCGCGATTTTAGTACCCAAATTCGTCGAAATGTGTAAATTTTCAAGATTTTTTATCAACATTGTTTATAATATAAACAATGTTGCCGAAAAAAGGCCTCTTTATAATCAATATACACATTTCTACGTCTACATGTATTCACATATGACTTCTGTAAAAAAAATACTTAAATCGAATTAAATTACATATCCTTACATCAACTCTGAAAATGAGTCCCATCTATAAGACTTACAGAAATATCATAAATGCCGACATTAAAAGCGCTGACCGGTGCTAATAAATTAGCACAATTTGTAAATGTTAAACAAAATGTTATGATTACCTAATAGTAAAATCGTTCGACGACATGGACACTGAACTGGAAGCTAGGTCATAAATCAATATTAAATTCTAAACACATATTACTGATAGGCATAAGCAAAAAAATATATATATTGGTTTCATTTGGTTTAAATGACTGTCAACGACTGTCTGTTTAGAAACAAAGTCATATTAAAGATATGATTTTTTTTCGAGTAAGTTTTGGGTTTATTATTGAAAAATAATGTTGTAGAACATCATTTGTTGCTGTGATGTAAATAAGCCCTCCGCGAGAGGTTACTAGTATTTTGCGTTTTACCTTAAAAGCAGAATTATTATTTTTTATCATGTGACTGTTACTATCTATAACTTTTATACAAGAAGTATGTGCGTGTCGTCTTAAAACTAAGTTTAAAACAAGGAATAATATTTTCTCACCAACCAATATTGGCGGTCATTAAATACTTAAAGCTCGTTTATGCGAAATACGTTTATGATAAATTTACGATCAGCTACTTCTCCCAGTTATAAAAGATGAGCTTGGCCTAATCATTTTCTATTTATGAGGTGTCACAAACAAGTTGTGAGTGACTGTGGAAGCACGGAAAAACCGTTATCTTTCTTTTTAGTAGACTTTCATGAACTACATTTTATAGTACGCAGAAAACACATTTAGGGCTTGAATTTAGTATTTACAAAATTACAAGAGACGATGATGAAAAACGAGATTAACTATTTTCATAATTACAAATATGAAATTTTAATTACAAATAGAAATATTTTTACATTAATTCGACTGCATCATTTAAAGATTAAATTAAAAGGAGCTTTCGAAATAATCAAATGAAATTGCAGTTATTATTTATAGGTATGGAATTATCCATGTCATTATTATTCTGAATGTTAACAGAATAATAATGACATGGATAATTCCAAACAATCGATGCTGATTCTCATGTATTAAACCAACGCTTAAAACAGGATGTAGATCTCACCACCCGGGCTTGTACCAAAGCTCTGGCAGGATGGTGTTTTGACAGGGGACCCTAATCTGAGCCGCTCCGCGGGGCGTCACGGTGTAACTGACGTTTTTCAATTATAACCGTTCAGTATATTACATTTTGTGAGTTGCAGAAATGTTTTACTGAACAAGATTACTTCAACAGTTTTCGTTACTTAGTTTTTAAGCGGCAGTCAGTTATTAAAAAATAAAATTCAAGAAATTTTATAATTAGGCTCAAAAACCTAGAGGTTGGTAATTATAAAACAAGTCGTTACATAAAAGTAAAATTGTAACAGCTTTCATAAACTTCAGCTTCACCATATTACTTTGAATCAATTTATTCAAATTTTCTGATATTATAATTTTCAGTGCAACAATAGAAGTCACTGGTTTCCCTGAAAGTGGGAACTTAAAATAATAAAATACTCGTAGCATTTGTCGTAAATCAAAATGAATTATGGAAAATGTAATACTATCAAAGTAAACTTTTTATGTAACATTGGATTTTTGGTCGCTTCGATGTTATTCTCAGTAAAAATTCTAACAGCGTGTATTAAAAGCAACGCTTTAAATGCAACTTCTTTTACTGAGTTGACAATTATTTTAAGCATTTTTCTTTTGAGTCTGTTTTTATTGCTTTTTAGATTTGTGAATGCATAATGTGAATTTGATTCACTAACTACATACCTTTCTTCATAACAGTGACATAAATTCTACATTGAATTAACTATCATTTCAACCCGTTCTATTACAGAGTAACTATTTATTACACGCACGCGAAGTCGTGGAAATAGAACTATCATCATTTTTAAGGTTTCGTACCTAAAGGGTAAAAACGGGACTCCACCGTCCATCTGTCTGTCACCAGGCTGTATGTTTAGAACCGTGTTAACTAGACAGTTGAATACTAAAAACAGAATAAAATAAATATTTAAGTACCTAATAAGTAAGTACTTTTATACAACAAGCGTGATTTTTATTGCTGTTTTTTGCTTGATATTTTATTATAGGCTGTATTTTAGACAGTTGAAATTTTTATAGATGATCAATTTATTTGCCGCTATTACAACAAATACTAAAAACAAAATAAAATAAATGTTTAGCCCCCTAAACATTTTCTCATACAACAAAAGTGCTTTTTTGCCGTTTTTTTGCTTGAAATTATAATGAAGTGTCTAATGTTGTATGGTTATAAGTACGGAACCCTTCGGGCGCGAGTCCAACTCGCACTTGGCTGGTTTTTTGAATTCGAAAGGGATAGGTGAACGGACAGAAATATAAAGGATTCGGTAATTGTTTCACTGATTTACTAGCTTTTGCCTGCGGCTTCGCCCGGGCCGGTTATCACGATAAAAACCGCATACGGAATTTCAATTAAAGCTTTACGTATATATTATGTAAGTGACAACAAAACAGAAAAATCACCACAAAGATACCTAACTTTTGGTAGCATGACGTTATCCCAAAACGCGTAACTTGAGCTCGTCCTACCTAGCTGTACAACATTATTATAAGTATATATATTATGTTCGCAATAGAGACGAACCGAACTCTCGGTACACTTCGGATCAATTTCCAAAGTTTTACTTCGATCTTACTTTCTTGAGGCGTGTTTATACTAGAAGGGAAATTATGGAGACGAATAAACTTATGGAAATGATTAATTATGGTTTCAAAATGTATTTTATTATTAGTAAAAATACCTACTTCAAAAAGTAAGTTTAAATTTCAGAAGAGTTTAGGTAATGCGTCTTTTACAACCGCGGAATCTTGTTCGGAAATTGATTAAACCATTGCCTATATAGAAGCACTTGATTTTTTGACTCGGTAAAATAGAAATTTCTGTAAGATTAAATATTAGCTTAGTCAGTCTACCCGTGACCAAGCCATTGTGATACAATCAAAACGTCGGGCAACAAACAAGGTATTTTACCTTAAATTATTAAATTATTCACGCGATTAAGACCCTTAGTTTAATATTTATATAATTATTTATTATGATTCTCCTAATAGATTGATTTTAGAGCATACAAAATACACCCATTCTTTAAGGTTGATATAAAGTAATAGGTAGGTGATTTAGCATTAGTAAATGAAGCCCCTTTATGGAAAATAATTATTACTAGCTGTTGTCCGCGACTTAGTTCGGGCGAAATTTAAAAAATATATTCCACGGGAACATTTTTTCGGGATAAAAGTACCTATGTGCTATTCCAGACTATAATCTATCTGTGTCCCAAATTTCATCCAGATCTGTTTACCCCTTGTGGCGTGATTGAATAACGAACATCCATTCATTGACACATCCAAACATTCGCATTTAAGATTTTGACTTGCATGTAGCATCATCCTTACTCTCAAACGTTGAGCCTGTACGGAACTTAACCATCCACTTTATTAGCAAACTTGAGATGAGCACAGTCTTTCAGTAATTACACTGGATTATTTTCGGCCGACTGCGCCTTAAACTTGCTTACAAGTCATCTGAACAACATAAAATATTTTATATTATGATACAATGTACTCAGAAATTTTCTTTGAACGTACAATACGATAATAAATATAGGTACACGTGGCACGAATATTTTCATTGCACATTATTAAACTTAAAACGATAAGGCTACTAAATAATATTATTTAGATCGAACAAAATATGGCGCGATTGCGTTTTTAAATTTTGCACTAATATTATAAATAGGTAAAGTTTGTGAGTTTGTGAGGTTGTAGGGGGGTAATCTCTGGATCTACAGAACCGATTTTGAAAATTCGTTTACCAATAGAAAGCCACGCTATCTGTGAGTCTCATGGGGTATAATTTTACGCTACTACCAATAGGTGCAGAGCAGATGCAAATGCAATTGCGCGTATCAGCTAGTGAGTTATATAATGACAAAAATAATGATTGAACTCTATTCTTCCAAATTACAAATTAGGGCTGAATTTATTAGGGTTTCTTTACAGTTTTTAAACATGTAATTAAACCTACATGACCAAAGTTAACTTTTACGTCTACGGGTACGTAAAGTTTTACCTAAAAATTTCCATCAAGATACCTACGCACTGTCATCATTTTTCATCAATTTCCAATCTGAGTTTAAACTGCAACAATGTACTTAAAGAGGTAAGAAGCCGATCAATAGATCACTGCCGTCGCCATCCTGTCTCAGATTCTCTTTATTATTATAACTGAAAACTATTTGAAATTCTAACCCATGCTGCATACTTCTGTTAAAGTGAATCTTGAAACGGTGTCGATTGGCTTTATGAACTAAACTTTAACGTCTATGTTCAAAGTTTACCTGCTGTCATTGTATAATAGAAGACTACTACTTCAATACTACTTATACTCTACTTTGCAGACAGTGAATGGTGTGAAACATAAGACGTATTGTGGACCACAAGGCACACGGCAAATATATATTATCTTCTATGCAATGAAATAGAATTGAAGTGTCTGTTTTTAATATTAAAATAACAGTTTTTTTTACTAAATGCTTATGAAAGTATACATGGTACCTATAACAAAAACATGCATTTTTTATTTATTATCTCTCTGTTTGTTCCGGATAATCTTCGAAACGGCTGGACTCATTTTGACAGGACTTTCACTGTAAGACATTTTATCATTACGCTTGTGTATATAGGGAGTAAGCAGCTATGCAACTTCACGTGGACGAAGTCGCGGGCACAGCTCGTCTATTTATAAGTTATATTACTACATTAACTAAGATTTTAAGGTAGTTAGTCGTACTAACCTTCACTGTTCAATAGGTTAGATAAACCGTGAAAAGTCGTCACAAATTTGACGCTACATATTAGGCTGGCCACACACTGGATGAGTGGTAGAATACTTGACGCGGTAGCTCTGTTTGCTAAGCCCTTGTCCATACCAGGCGTGCGAGCGACACACTCTCGTGAACTGAAATATCGCACAATACGTGCGACATTTTCACACTTTTATGTATAATTTAATGTCTGAATATAAACAAGCTGATTACTGACAAAATTATTGAGTTCGAATGTTATTGATGGAATTTTGTATGAGTAGTATAGGATTATGTAATTTAATTTAATTCTGGTGCTATAAATCGACTAGACCATTACTGTTTTAGTTACTTCATAAAGTTTAGAAAGAGGTTATGGAAAATACGAGGGTAGTGCCAAATCAATCTGAATACTCAAAAAATAAATATTTTCCTTTTATTTTCAGGCATCGATCTTAATAAGTACATTAAAGTGTTTACCCTGAACACTTTTACACTTTTCTATTCGTCTAAACCACTTGGTTATAGCCTGTAATAGGTTTTCTTATAGAAAATTTAAAGAATTTTAAAATACAAGTAGCCATTTTATTTGCTTCGTAATACACTTTTTTTAAGTAAAAAGTGTATTTTTGAAACATACGTGTCTCACATCATCAGCCTATCGTAGTCCACTGCTGGACATAGGCCTCTCCAATTGTACGCCACTTTGTTCTATCTTCGGTTTCTCGCATCCAGCTCAAACGAAGTTAAAGAGTATAACAAGGTAGTTGGTTAGAGAGGATAGACGTATGAATCAAATGGATTGAGCTCTGTTATCGAGAGCCTTCGAAATCACCTGAAAAAATTACTTAAAAAATACTTCTCATTAATATAATTATGTTTTACTATCAAATTAAGCAGCTTACCAGAGCCAATACAACGGGTAAAAAGAAAACAAGATTTTTTTAAGCACGTCCCTCGTAATACCTAGATGTTAACTTTTCAACATAATTATAACTTCAAGCGTTTAATTTAGTTCAAGATTATAAAACGTTTACGCTACTTATTTAATTAGCAATTAAATTAATATAGGTCTAGTGTTATCGTGTCATTCAAAATATGACTACAAATTCAAAAAACAGTGTTGTTATACACCGTTTACTGTTAATATTTTCCGCTCAGTTTTCCAACATTAATCATCACTCGTACAAAGCCTTTTTAAAGGGATGACATAGACCTATCTGCCATTCTATTGTAGCCATTGTCACCCTGTCACCTTTAAGGTACTTCAACATAATTTATTTTCAACTAAATAAATTATCATAATCTCTCCGGTTCGTAAACTTGCGTTAAAGGATTATGAATTATTCGGAAATACGATAAAATAACATGAAATGTTTATTGGACTTTTGGGAGTTGCATGTATATATACGTCTAGTTTCTTAGTTCCGACTATATTCAGAGTGGGTTCCAAGACATTTCAACTTTCTCTAAAACTTGTTGCTAATCACGCAACAAACATAGTACTTAACATTAATGTGTTTAGTCCTATGAATTCATTATTATTATTATTATTTTTGTTTTTGTTATTAAACTAAATGAGGAGATGAGCAGGTCGTGCGCTGATGAGATTTTAATTTTTGCTTAAACCCGGTGAGACTACGTAGATTGCGCAATGGAGGTGGTAGGTTATTCCAACACTTGGTAGCACTATATTTAAATCCACCCCGGAAAGCAATGGTTCTGTGTCGAGGAATATGCAAGGCGCAGCATATTTTCCGTATGGGGTAATTTCTAGTGAAGATCATAGCGTCACCGCTTATATCGTAAATTTTATTTGCCCAGTAATTACATTTGTTACAGTGCTCTTCAACCAAAACACAGTGATGCGTTATTTGACGGTATTTGACGGAAGAATAACTGACACTTTTGTTATACCGACCAAAATGGCCTTTGACTTAGACCTAGAATCCCATGGCAACGCGTGACCGGGTTCAGCTTTAGATAAAATTACACCCAGATACAGAACAAACAATCATGCTCATCACATGTCTACCCACGACCTTTGGCTTAGCAGTCGGGGTCATTAACCACTAGACCAACGAACTTTACCTGTTTATAAGTACTACTATCTTAATGTAATGTCATCTAAATGCCAACTCTGCTGTCAACCACACGTAAACTAATTGGAATGGTTAGGCCGATTCCCTAGTATACCAATCACAATATCAATAATATCATTGCATTACAGTGACGCCCCGTTTTCGTGTACTCCTACTAGCTGCTCCTACTGGTAGGAGAACGAGAACTAATTATGTCTTTATGCTCCTACCAGTAAGAGAACGAGGATAAATGTACCCTCGTATTTCTACTAATGTACTGTCAGCTACGTTTAGTATTGGTGTTTGATATTTGCCCCGATCCCGTGTACTCTGAATGGAGATCGACCTATTAGATGGAGATATCAGCATCGCTTATGTTTATCCTGAGCCTAATCTAGAAAGTTTAAGCTCAGGATCGATGCGGGAATTTCTAGTTTATCGAGACAAAATAAATAAATAAGAGCATTTATTTATTTATATTGTCCTAAAAATCTAGTATTTTTTTTAATATAATTAGAAATGTGGGATTGTGTCGCACATTACTAAATGTACTAATCTTGTTAACCCCTCCAGCTAAGCTCAAAGGCTTGTGTTAGGAGTGGGTTCACGTCGGTGGTATAATGGGTAGGATTCGAACTTGCGACCTCACGATTGCGAGACCGATGCCTTAGTCATTAGGCTATCACCGCTTCCCTATAACTGCAAACAAACTAATTTTCTGACCAGGAATCAAAATTTATGAATTTCACAAGGTATGTCCCATGCGTCTGAACCAAAATATATATACGCACTTGCACTATTTCATCGAAAAAGTCAAATTGCTCCTGTGTTACGTATTTAGGCAGTCCCAATTAAGATAGGTCAAAATGTAATGCATGATGATAGCACCCATTCAATGAAAAAATCACAAACAACCAATAAGCTGTAACTATCCATTGTGCGCCTAGATAATGGAATTTGTTGAATATTTCGGCGTGTTCGCCCAACTTCGTGCCCCTAACTTGGCACAAGTTTTATTAGGATACTTGTAAAATTTCTGTCTGTTTCATTGAACATGCTTTCTTCTGATTAAATTAAATAACATCAATGTATTGACTTAGATACCTACTTAGGGCTAAAAGTGCCCAACAATTATATCTGTGTGTTTGTAAGTTTTCGGGCGTTTCTTCTTGACTTCGTTTGATTGGAATTTTAATGAAATCGTTTACTGCTTTTAATTAGTTACTTTTAACTTTACAGTCCACTTGTTTACAAATATTGCTATATTGCTACGTGTGTATGTTTATAATTATTAAATTATGCAAATTTTAAGCCTTGTGAAGTGAAATATATGTTCGTAAACTTTCGCGATTTGTATACATTAAAGAATTTTATAAGCTACAGGTCTTAAGCTTCTACCCGTGACCACGTCCGTTGCAATACGGTCGAAACGTCGGGCAATAAAACAAAGGTATTTAGCCTTAAAATTCAATATTTACGCGATTAAGATCCGTAGCTTATACAATTCTATAACTTGTGAAGCGAAATCTTTACATCCCTTTAATAAAATATTGAACGCACGAAGTAACATGAGATTTGGCATAGTTAAAAGTTTGTATGGCGTAGGAGGGCAAAAAACATTTGCATTTAACGTGTCACAAAATGCGTTTTTAAGGGTACTTCCTTGTGCTCCATCTGGTACTCCACCTGGGTGGAGCACGAGGAATTGTATGCCCTTTTAAATTAAAATATTTTCTGTTTACTTTTCTGCCAACACAACATAGATGGACTGATTAAGTTTTGACAATTAATTTAACTAAAACTATATGCGAGAAGTGTCTATACTCTTTGACAAAAGTACCGTACTACCGTACACTGTATTGATTGATATTAAAAAAAATAATGAATCACGTTCGAATATGGGCTATCGTTTTTGTGCTCACCAGTTGGCGCCACTGTTGAGTCAGGTCTGGGTGTCAAAGTTTATGTTATATTTAAATCACATATAAAATCGAGCATAAAATTCGAGTTCCATATAAGTATCGAGCATGTTAAGTTCAAAAAAAAGTACATCAGTTTTCGAAAGACAAAATTGTCTCAAAAATATTATTTTCTTGGCTCCACATTCATTGACCAGTAACTCATATTTGCCATAATTCATCTCAGGTATTATAAAATATTCACAACAAAAGCCGAAAAAAACCGCGTAAAGGGTTACGTGGGTTAAACAATGAAATTTGATATTTTGGAGACCTGACTCTACACTAACGCCATTTTCCAAAAAAAATGTGGCAAATTTACACGCGATAGCACTCATTACGACTACTACGCAACCCCCGATAATGATAAATTTCTGCGCTTA
The DNA here is from genome assembly GCA_945859575.2 of Herminia tarsipennalis. Taxonomy (NCBI): domain Eukaryota; kingdom Metazoa; phylum Arthropoda; class Insecta; order Lepidoptera; family Erebidae; genus Herminia; species Herminia tarsipennalis. The sequence continues at coordinate 19,486,165 of OX243834.2, read as the reverse complement.
AATGCAGCAGCCTGCCATTTTACTACAATTTTGTTATTGAATTACAACACCAATCAGTTGAAAAGCTCATTAAAGTAAATATCATCCACAATCCAATTTCATGTTTATTTTCATTAGGTATAATATTGTGTACACACAGTCTATTTAACAAAATGATGTGCACCTGAGATGAAAATTCGTGCGTTAATTATTTTATACCGCAAAGCTTTTAACGATTGGTTTTGCATAAAGTCCTTCTGTATTTTCGAACTAAATATAATAATTTAACGATGACATGTTTGTTACTAAGAAAACCTATTGCAATGCAAGCTTACCTACACGAATTAAATCCTCTAATGCAATTATTCATTGATGTCAACGTTGAAATTGTCCGTGGCTCTTCAAAATCTGAAAAAATACTGCTATTCGTATAAAAGTATAGGTCCTTATGTACTTTGTTACCGTCGGCTTAAAGCTTTCTAATATTTATTTAAACGACTCTAACACATACACGCTTTTATATGAACCATCTCAGAAACGGCTCTTACCATTTTTATCATATTTCAGTTTTTGGTCAAGTTTATAACTTTATCCACGTTTATAACATTCAGTTTGCAACTTTTGCTCTTGAGTTTTCCTAAACTTTTGGATTTCTCAAAATAACACAACACTAAACATTTATTTTTAAATTTGATTTTTGTTTACAACTCTGTCTCGTAAATCTCAAATCTGACGACTTATTTACTTTATTTGTTTTTATACTTCAGCCCTATACACTTTCGGATAGATTTAAGTTGTAATTTTCAATATTAAAATGAATGTATTGTCAAAGTTTTTACTGACGTTAACTTTCAAAAACGTCTTTAAAAAAATACATTTGAATTTAACAAATAAACCGATCTAACTAAAAATATACTAAGACACAATTCCGCGAACAATTCGGCACGAACAGTTATTAAATTATATTTATAATTATAATCACAGTCAGAAGCCAAGAACTCAATTCTTAAATTTATTCATTAAAACTTGTCTTTGAAAAAAACCTTCATAATTGTACGAATGAGGTACTAATTATTCAAACAATTATGTTAGCAACTTAGGTCGGGTGAGTTAACATTTTTTGGCATCATTTGCCAAATGAAGGCCGAAAGAAACTCTTAATCATGAAACTTAGATAACAAATGCCTCGCCAGTTTTAAGCGCAACATTTTTTTTTTGTTGCTTTGATGTAAAGTAGAAAATTGTATATTTAAAATTCTGGGTGAGTTATTGTTTTTATTTTATAAGCAACTTATTTGCATTCTGGTTCGTAATTAAAAAGGGGAAAGAGTGCCAAGAAAGAAGAAATGCGGCTTCAACGTACCTTCGTCGACTTGGATTTTGTTAGTGTTAGAATTACAACGTTCAGTTTAAGATACTTTTCATTCTCTTTACTTTAAAAACTTCTTATTTTCTTATTATTTGTAGATTCTATGATGTGACTGTGTTGAAATTATAAAGTAATTCTACTAAGTGATGATGGCGATCGAGTAGATCAAAGTTAAGCAACGTTACCTGTATTTTGGCAAAGCTACTGTCAAAACAGTCATGATTGTAACGTGTCGACATTCTACATAAGAAGTAGACATAAGCCGATGAAATACTTACGGTACTTTGTTTTAAAACAGGGTGATACACTGGCCGTGTGACACCGGGTAAAAACTAGTGCCACCAAATCTATCCCGTAGTAATCGAACCGAAAATCCTTGAAACGTTTACTATAAAAAAATGAACGTAGTACTATAAAATATATCTAAATCACTATACGTAAACTTATTGAAGAGTTCTCAATTTTTTCAGGATCCTATCATTAGATCAGATAAAATGGGACCAGCTTCAAAATATACCCTATCCAATATAAATACATGTCAACTTGAGAACCTATTTCGTTTATTTTCATCGGTTAAAAAGGATTATACATTAACATTAATGTTAAAGCCCGACCAGAAAACTAAAAACCTGGTTTAGGGTTGCTACATTTGCAATTTTACTTGCAACACTAAGTGTACCCAAAGAGTATACAGAGTTTTCATAGACATAGATATATTATAGATAGAGTAGTGAAAACAACTCCTTACTCTTTCAAACGATTTACTCTCTTTATCTATTGGTAAAATAATGTTTTCACTATTACATAAGTAACATTTTGTCACAGTACATACAGTTGCCAGTTGAAGAAATTAGTTCCATTCGTTTTACGCAAATTGGTGTGTTTTTTTATTTTTCTGTTCGGGCCTTACATATTTTTAGATATACACTGACGGACTCATAAACTGCATCAAAGTTCAGGTTTACTCTAAAAGGATTTTTTTATAATAAGTATGCAAACTTTTTAGATTAAATTATATAAATATGGAAAGACTGGCTCTTAATCTTAAAAAAAAATTAAATTTAAAAATAGAACTGCGGTAAAACAAATGAATATAGCCGGGAAAAGAAAATTTACTCGTAGTATCAGATTTGCGTGTTATTTATAGCAAAGTTTTAAATTAATTCTCATTGATTTTTTTTGTTTGGTCAATTGAATTATTGTTACCAGCATAATTGTTGGGTTAGTTTTTTAACACATCGAGAGTTTTTGAACCATAATATGGATACTTCGTCCGAACAAGCGGCACAAATTGTAGCATTGGTGCGGGAGGGCTTGGATCAACGAACGATTGGTAGAAATTTAAATTTAAACCAGTCTACGGTTTGTAGAATATACAGAAGGTTTGTAGAGACAGGTTCTTACAGGAGGAGACGTGGTACAGGCAGAACTCGAGCAACCACAGGTCGTGATGACCGATTTATTGTTACAACTTCCCTGCGAAATCGTTTCCTCACGTCAGTTAACATCAAAACCGAGCTTAATGAAGTGCGTGGAAAAAACGTGTGTGCACGAACAATAAGAAGAAGGTTAAAGGAAGCGGCTATCACCCCTTTTAGACCAGCAAATGGTCCAAAGTTGTCTGCAGCTCACAGACAAGCTCGCTTAAGATTTGCGCGTCATCACCTGAATTGGACAGAAGAGCAGTGGGCCTCTGTATTGTTCACGGACGAGTGTAGGACATGTTTATATGGTGCAGATGGTCGCAGAAGAGTCTATCGTCGACGTGGGGAGCGATATGCTCAAAGTTGCATTGAGGAGCGTGTTCCTTTTGGAGGCGGTTCATGTATGGTCTGGGGTGGCATATCGATGAACGGGCGAACAGAACTTGTGTTCATAGACATGGTCCGTCAAAACGGTAATAGAGGGGGTTTGACAGCACATCGCTACATAACAGAGATATTAGAAGATCACGTGGTGCCTTACATGGGACTCGTAGGCGAAAATTTTACTTTAATGCAGGATAATGCCCGGCCGCATGCAGCTGCACAAGTTCAACATTATTGCGAAGAGGTTGGGATACGTACAATGAATTGGCCAGCACGCAGCCCGGATCTTAATCCCATCGAGCATGTTTGGGACAATTTAAAAAGAGCTGTATATGCGAGAAACCCTTCGCCTACGACAGTGGCAGCACTAAGAACAGCACTTTCAGAAGAATGGGACAATATTCCGCAAGATCTTTTAAAAACCCTTATAAAATCTATGCGGAACCGATTAGAATCCGTAATAAGGGCACGTGGGGGTAATACACCTTATTAAAACACAAATAAACCCTTGCATAAAGTTTGTGTCTATTGTTAAAACCAATTTTTTAATTAAACAATTTTTCCTTAAACTTCTGTTTTTTCTTCAAAAAAGGTCTTAAGGTCCTTTCCAGTACATAAACTTAAACTTAAAGATATGATCCTACGCTGTTTTAAAGTTCACGAACCAATCTAGAGGTTTCAATTTAAATCTGTATAGAAAGTTTGCATACTTGGTTAAAATATTTATTTCAAAGTCGTCTATTACTTTGATGCAGTTTCTAAGTCCGTCAGTGTTTTTAAAATAAAAAATCTATTAATAATTACACCTGTTCCCATTGGAGATCATTTGATAATTGGAATTTCTGGGTGTGATTTCAATAATTGCTATAAAAAGTAACAAAATACATTTTACGAAGTAAGTGTACTTAGTTCCAAAATTAGAATCAGTCCTAAATTAGACTCTTGGATACTATTGACGGTAGTAAGAGTAGATACTTCAACTGTTTTAGCTTCAGGGAAATATTTAATACTCAATTGTTTATTTGCTTTTCACAATATGTATGGACTTGGGTGGTACAAAATATATATTAAACATATTACTGTCGAGCACTGCAAATATTAACATAAAAATTATAAAATATGTTTTAGGATACTATCTTCTTTTCAACGGACTTCAATAAAGGGGAGGTTACTGTTTATATATTAGGCAATTAAATTAAATTAATTAATTAGCAAGTTTTTTTTATCCAGTCAATCCTATTTTATATTGCTCAAAAGACTATTAGATATAGTGAACTCGTAAGCCAATTTATACTACTTTCAAAGCAAATTTGTTATTCCTTCCAAAATCAAAGTTTCAAGCTGAGGTGGAATGTCAAAGCCTTTACATATTTTGAACTGATAGAAATCGCAATATGCTCAATTGGAATAAGTTGTTATCTTATAGAAATTTGAATATTTCAAATTCGTATACCGAGTACTGTTTGGATTTGTGGCAAAGTTTTCTAATATGAAATAATTTAAATAATATCTCAACGAGATAGGTAATTTGATAGTTAATGAATATGACAAAAATATAGATATAATTCAAACCAAGTCAAGAGAATGTTAGCTGAAACCTATTGATATTTAGATAGACAAGTAACAGTACGCTACACAAAATGTAACTGATACTCTAGTAATCCTAACACGTAGGTAGATCCTTGCTATAGTTTCTCTCTATTTCATAGTGTCAAGGATTATGTACAAAACAAGCACACAATAACGACAGACAACCCCATTGTTCATTAATGTCAGAACCTACAATGTGAAAATTGATACCTATCCCATACCTGCCTATCCTGAACCGATACCTATGTCGCATTGAATAGAATATTCAATAAGTACCTGATAATATAATAGGTGTTGTGAAACACCATCTTTCTATTGTTTTGTATTTTTTTTTTATTCATCGTGATTGAGTATCCAGGATAAGTACTCTTTTGTTTCTATTTTAATAATATTATTTGCATCAGCCCTTTAACATAGTATATTAGTGGCAGCACCTTAGGTACCTCGATATCAAGTTTATAGACATTCAAACATTGTAAAATTGGCATTTGAAAAGAGTGGCCGCGAGTTTTTACTGCCATGTTCTTTTCTCCGGCTTACCTATTGTTTGCGAACTTGTGTGTGAATGAATAAAGAATTTTAAAATTAATTGAATTGAATAAAAAAACTAACTTACAACCACCGAATACAAATCCAAATTTTCATAATCTACTTGATATTGTCCGTGTTAGTAAAGCGATCAATACTTTATATTCAAATTGTATAGATACTAAAAATTCTGTCTAAATCATCTACCATGATTTTAATAATTATCCTACTAACTGACACAGTAGACACCAACTACGCTACCGATTCTCAGTGCTAACTATTTTATCCATATCCATTATACTATATTATATGAAACCTTTTCTCACCTATAATACTGGAAATCTTGAATTACCATAGCGACTCGGAAATTCATACCCTCTCCACAGAAGCAGAACGGGCGTATGAAATAATAAAATTAATGTCTTAATCTTCGAAATTTATTCATTGCATGTTGCGGTCTGATGCACTGTGTACTTGCTGTAGGAACTTTAACCAATTTGTGTAAGTTTATACTTCAACTAAAGCAAAAAATACTAGGTATTCTACTTCACGATTTTGCTAGTGTTATCAAAATCATTTATAAATAAATCCATACTAATATTATAAATGTGAAAGTAACTCTGTCTGTCTGTTACGCTTTCACGCTCAAACAGCTAAACCGATGTAGATGAAATTTGGTATGGAGATAGTTTGAGTCCCGGGGAAGGACATGGGAGTTTTTATCGCGATAACCGACATCCACGCGGGCGGAGCCGCTAGCGAAAGCTTGTTTTAAATACAAAATAGGGTTTTTATTTAATGTTTAATTCATACTTTTTGATTTTACTTGCCCCAAATTTCATAAGCTAGTTCGTTTAAGTATATTTGAACCAAATGTTGTCCCAAATGTGATTGATATTCAAAAAAACACTTAGATATTATAACTGGTGTACAGTCAACGGCAAAAGTAGATGATGATCAAGAACTGAATGTCCAAACTATTGAATGATGTTTGTGGTAAATCTGGCTAATGTTCCTAAAGTAAAAGATTAAACAAGTTACCGATAAAATATCTGATAGTACTATTGCAAAAACTTGACAATCAAAAACGTTATAAACTAATTGAAAAAAAAATGATATCCTAACTTGGATTAAATCCTTCATTTGTGACAGACTCACATGATCAAAAATGATGGTCTTGAATATCATAATTTTAAGAAATCCAGTATTCTTGCAGTTGACATTCAAAAGTTTATTATATTTTTTTATTATAACTAGCTTTAGCTAGTATTTGTAACAAACATGAATCAATAGTTCTGATATTCCGATCTTGATTATCTACTTTTGCCGTTGACTGTACATGTAGGTCTATTGTAAATGCTAACCATAAGAAACCTTGGCATAAATAGGTAAGGAGCAGCCCCGTCCAGTAAGTAATGAGGCAACATTGCAAACATATAGAGTAACAAAGGTGGGGCGATAATTGATTGCGGCGCACCCCTACAATTGCGGTCATGTTTTTATAAGCATTGCTTGACACGGCTCACTTGAGTGTCTTGTGGCGGATTTGCGTGTAGGTACCAGGTTTTTGTTTGATCTGTATTTGATTAAGGGATATCGCACACGGAATCACGCCTGATTAGTTGGTAGAAGACATTTAAATAGGTATACTAAAAACGTTGTTTAATTTATTAATAACTATCTTATGTCCGCGGCCTCGCCGGCGTGAATGCCAGATAGTTACCAAAATATTTTAACGGCAAAGTTTCATGCTAATTTTGCACCCCCATTTTACCCCCTCAGGGAGTAAATTTTCAAAAATTTTGTTAGTGCTCCCCTACGTTATGAAAGGAACCCCATGCAAAATTTCAAGTTTTTAACCCATATAGTTTAAGCCCTGCGTTGATATGTCAGTCAGTCAGCCAGCTTCTCCTTTTATATATATATATATATATATATCATGGTATCTCTAAGAACTGAAAACTGTAAAAGGAGAGGAAATAATATCACTATAGACTTTTCAACTAATATAACCAACGCAATTATAATACAGTATCACTTCCAATACCCATTTTTTATTACGCGATTCAAACAGCCTTTAATTTTTGTAGCTAATAAACAAATTATTTTATCTACACAATTATAAATATGATACTTCGTTAATTACTTCCTGGAAAAATTTATACGATAGCAAATACTCTGAATAAATATTACCAAAATTCATTCACTCAACATGTATCTACTAAACTAAGAGTTGAACCTTCAATGTAAATATAATGACATAACCCGATTTCGACGATCTCAATACCTACTCTGGAGAATTTTACGCAACAACGCGCCAGCTGCGTACAGAAACACCCTGTACATAGCTATAGGTCTTAATCCCCACAGGGCCCTTGCAGTCACGTAATGGAAACAATGCTGTATGGTCTTAGGCTCAAGCCTCGAAATAGGCGTTGAGAGTACAGGCAAGACGTATAAGCTCTACAAAGGTTGTCCTTAGTATTATGTTTGGCTAAACAGGAACGATGTCGCTTATTCTTTTGAGTTTTTGTTTACGTAATGTTGCATCAAGTAGCAAAAACTACTGTGAAGCGAAACAATGTTGATGTGACTCTTACTAATTCAGAATTTGGTACCCATAAATTCAAAGCACAAAATTTAAAGAAAAATACGTAGAAGTATTTTTGCATATATTTGTAGGATTGAGTACCGCTTATTTTATAAATGTTGATAAACTTTCGCGATTTGTACACATTATAAAAATACATTTATTACGGGTCTTAATCGCGTGAATAACTTAAGGTAAAATACCTTGTTTATTGCCCGACGTTTCGACCGTATTGCAACGGCCGTGGTCACGGGTAGAAGTCAGTCTACCCGTGACCACGGCCGTTGCAATACGGTCGTATTTTACCTTAAATAATTCACGCGATTAAGACCCGTAATATATATATGTATTTTCATAACGCTTATTTTATAGCCCAAACATAGAACTCACAGTGTTTGCGCTTATGATCGGAAAGCATAGTGTGTTGCGTGTCGTGTGTGGGCCCGGCCGAGAATCAAATTACATACCAATGGCCTATCGAATTTGCATAATTAACTAATTGCTCATCATCTACTCAAACAGATGGTTGCTAGTGCAAAGATGAACCTGAGAATAATTAATTATTTAACTGATACCGTGATTTTATTCAAGCTGTGCTTTTCAAAAGTAGGGTAAAAGTACTTTATTACTTGTATCGTTGTTCGTTACTTTTGAAGCATGCACAATTAAATTCAGTAGATAAATTTCATAACTTTTTCTTTAATTGTAGTGCTGATATTATGGTCCTTATAAGTATGATTGGCATCAAACAACATGCCCAGAAATTAAGTAAGAATCAGACATCCCTCTCTCTCTCTAAAGATGAATAGTTTGTTTGTTTGTTTGAATGCGATAATTTCAATAAAATTTTAAAATGAAATTATTTTACTGTTAGATTTTTCGAGAAAGCTCATTTATTGAGAAAGGCTATTAAGAGGCTATATAATATCACGCTACAAAAAATAGAAGCGAAGCAGCAATGAAAAATGTTACAAAAACAGAGAAAATTGACGCAGATGAAGTTGCGCGGGTCATAAAGCATCCTTATTTTTAAATGTCTGCGCAATACTTAAACCCTTTCATCAATATCAATTGTAGGACAATGTGAACAGGCCGGTGTACTGGTAGCTTGTTATGAAATCTGCATAATTATCTAATCAGTAATCATCGTGGGCAGGATCTAATATCACCTGACGACAAAATTTCTTATATAGGACACGGTAGCGAGTGTTATCACTGGGCAAATAAACTTACGAACTCATATCTTAGAATAAGGAGTGTAGTGCAGTGACGCTCAGATCTTTGCAGAACAAGGATTTGAGTGACACAGATGCTGCTTTGAGCTGAGTGCTGAATTTTGGTATGATAAATTACCTAGCACTCACAAAGGATGACATGTGTATGTGGGTTTTCTCATTATAGCGTCAAAGCCTGCAAACAGTGATATCATTAGAATTCATCTCGTTGAGTTTGCGGGGCCCTGGTGACCGTGTTTACAATAAAAACAAGAACATACTTATAAAATTACAGAATACGCCTGTTCTTATAAGTAACACCAATCTGCTAAGTTTTATACATATTTGAGATCGTCATAAATGGCATTTGACGACAAAGGACAAGTTCTTTTAAAATCCATTTCTTCATCTGTATACTTTTTACTGCACCCTCTTCTGGTTGTTACTATATCTGTTTCTGACTTATTCAGTATTCGTTGACTTCTGGATTGGTCATGCATTGGAAAAGCCAGTATTTTAACTCTTGTGAAGCAACATTTTTTCTAAATAATCTGAAGAATGAGGTAATTCACTACGATTTTGTTATAATAGGAAGAAAATTATTTTTATTAATACAAGGTTTTATTTAACTTGCAATGTATGTATCTTACATCAATTTTAAATCAGTTATCTTTAACCGATTGAGCTGAAATTTGGTATGACACGCTTATTTTGGACGACAACGCATGCTGTATGTAACGTCATTCTAATTTCAATATGGCGGATCATCTAAGATGGCGGACTAGTTATTTTTCAGCACTACCACAGAATGGGTATCAAATGAAAGGAAAAACTAATTCAATGTCGCATTAATTATAGAAAAAGATATTAATAACTAAAACACTAAACAAGCAAACAAATTGTAAAGCTCTTATATAAATTATTAAATTGTGTATAACATGTACTAAATTGTTTGGTTTGATTTCATTAGAAGTTTTTTTAGGGCATTTAAATAAAAGCTTGTTTTTTAAAAGTTTTTTTACCAATAATTGATTACAGCAAAAAAAAATTGTTTACTATTTATTTTGACATTCATATTGACCCGAAGAAAATACATTGAGCGTGATTTTAATCACGTCTGTCGGCAGCCATATCGCTTATAAAATAAGCCTAGCCTAAGATACCCGGACTCATTTCATACGTCAAAATCCATTTAGGCTAGGATGTTTGACACTGTTTTCTTCTAAACACTTATAATGAGTGGAAAAGACAAAGAAACTCACAGGCATACATACATGAACCCTGAGAAGATTACACACCCTTTTTGTAGCAGTTGTGTAAAAATAACATCGTGTTACTTCATAGCGACTAATTGTGAAGTGGAGATGCTTCTTCAGTTGGTGTGCAATACATGTGCATTAGTTAAGTGTAGTAATTTGTACTTTCTGATAGCCTGTATTAATAGAACAAATTTATACGATCAAAGCGATGTTATATGAAACATCAAACAAACAAGCTTTATATTTGTCAAATGAAAAGGTAGTATTTAACTTCACTGAAAAGTCATAAATAAATAGCAGTGTTGATATTTCATACAGTGAGCAAAAGCCAATATTTCATGTCAGTCAAAAATCGTGTATTTTCAGTTTCCAACTATATTTTTTTGCAGTTACTAATATTAGAAACTGTGACGTCATATTGGATACTGAAAAACAAATTTATGTTACATGGCTGCTTACAACTTTGTTAGCTTGCGATCTTGCCAACAACTTGGATTATTTCGACGTGGTAACGTCTTATAAATCGATAACCGGGTGCACGCACGAAAAAGTGTCACGTCGCAACGGCCACATTATGCATCGGTTGCTCAGTAGTCACATTATTGATTGGTTGCTAAGCAACTGCGAATGGCAATTGCAGCGACATGTGATAAAATTGGAACTAACGTTATTCACTGATTGCTAAGCAACGCGAATGGCGATATTGTTTTTTTATCATCACGCAACATTATCGTCCGTAAACTGACTTTACAGACAACCACTTATTTTATTATTGCTTTTATAAATAATAATACTTTATGTTTTATTAATATGTATATAAATACCGTATATATTATTGATAAATTCCGTTCATCACTGTCGTTTAAAAGTCTTAACTTAAAACCAACAATAAGCATAAGAACAATTAGATACATTTTAACAAACCAAGCCCATTGGAAGCGAAAAAATTCAAGCTTTATTCGTGAGGAAAGCTGAATAACTCATGCGTTGTATTTTTAAAAAAATATTCACGTGGACAAAAGGAGAATCACGGATATTTTTTAATGGACTTTTGTCCGACCGTCCGGAGTTTAGGCTTTGTGACGAGCTTAGTTTGAATGTCTTATTTATTCGTATTTAAAACTTGTACGAGTATTGTTTGTTTCTGATTTTTAATCTATTTTCATATACCTTGAAAGATTAGTCTTGTGATTCAGTTTGTTATATTATTTCTAACGAGTTGTTATTGTAACCTCATCTAGATATTATATAAATTCTTCTAATACTACAGAGTTTAAATAATTTTATAAATTTTGTAATATTTTACAAACAAACAACGATAAGCATGACAAAAAAAAAGCTTGTGTAATACTTTCAACTTATTTTAAATATTATTTTTAAGTTTAATGCAAATTCTAAGTTACATAGAAGTCTTGCATGCTTTTTAACCCTTATTCATATTTATTTGTTTACTTTTATTCATAATAGTTTTTACAACAGTTGAATATAAATTTATTTTGAAGAAAAAGGTTGCTAAATGTTTTGATGACAAATGTTTGTTATCATTCAACTACTCCTAAACTAAATATTTCTAAATGTTGTCTACCCATTGTGAACACCAATATTGGAGCACCTTTTATTGATTTCTGAATGAGATTCCGTAGTTTGAGCTTGTAGCATATTTGACAAGAATTTTGTACTATAATTTGTGGGATTGCCAAAAGTATTCAAACGGGTAAACTGCATGCGGAGAATGCTATGCATTAAACAGCCTGCCAGTGAATGTTGAATCGGCATGCCAATTACGTTATTAAACAGTATTCACGTGTATTTTGATCGGAAAATCATGGTTTCATCTATGTACTATACAGAAATAGCCATAACTCGTAGTTTCGCCCACGTAAAAATTATAACACTGACTTTGGGATGTAATTTCACTTGTTAACAGTGCTACATAAGGAACTATCCATACTAATACTCTGTCTGTCTGACTGTTACGCTTTCACGCTCAAACAGCTAAATCGATTTAGATGAAATTTGGTATGGAGATGGTTTGAGTCCCGGGGAAGGACATAGGATAGTTTTTATCGCGATAATCGACATCCACACGGACGAAAGCTAGTTTCCAATAAGTTTTTACTTTAACCTCAACTAGATATTGGTAAGCTCTTTCCAATACTAGAAGGTTGAAAAATGATAAACTTTGTAATTTTTAACTCCTATACAAAATAGCAGTTGATTAATTATTAGATAGCCGATCAGTTAACGAAAACAGATAACTGAAGTTATGCTTAATTGTTGACCAACTTAAAAGTAGGTATTTAGGTATTTTTTTTCTTTTTTGTGATTTTTCTTTTAATTAATGCTTACTTGAATGATGTAAAATTTATAGTCATAGATATAAAAATGCAGAGAAAATATTAAAATTTGTTTGCATTGTATATTTACTTAGTACATACTTAGATAATTGAAATTGTTAGTAGGTAAGGGCAACAGCGATAGTACCTACTTCAATAAATTATTTAAGCTTGTTTTCGTTCCTATGAGATGGGATCGTCATGCTCACTAAAATGTCATTGCTTGTGGTGGCGGTGTAGGTAGGGTCGTCTTTCTTCCCTCCAATATGGCGAAGGGGATGATGGTTGACCCATGCGTCAAACTCGTACTAATTGGGATGACTGGTCGACCGTCTCATTATCATCTTATAGGTTTATTTTTAATTATAGGTTCATACATATTTGTACATTAAATACTAGTTTTTCTTCCAATAATAGAATCGCAAGTTGCCTCTTCTGTATTTTTTGTAAGTTGATGCTCCCATCCACACCACAGAAAGGCAAATTCATTTAAAACTTGATTATACTAACTTTACGTATTATGATTACTGCCGTGTAAGTTTCATGGTGTAATGGTTACAGCACCTTACTGGCATAACTGTATATATACAAATGTATTGTAAAGATTTGCATTTAAAAAAATGCCCGTAAGTTTTATTGCCAAGTTCTTTTCTCACGGCTTTACTCTTGCGAACTTGGCACTAAATGTAGAATCATTCTATTCCAAATTTTGTGTGACATTCTTAAGCGTTGCATTTTGTAACCTAAGTAAATAAAGTACTTTGACTTTGTTATATAGTTACTTTTTGTGATATTGGAAAACTGTAGATGCTAGTTCAACGGAACTTCTGTCGGCCAACTCTTATAACTATGTAAAGACAGAACGACATAATGTATTTAATATAAAATAAGACGCATGACTCAACCAGCAATAATAGTTTTAAGAGGAACCATAAACCGCAAAAAAATCTCGAAACGCAAGATATAACAGTGAACTTTATTGTCTAGGTGCTATCATCCGTTCTTCCGCACACTAAGCCCGAATGAATTGCCCATGTCTTACCATTTTATAGACATTTTGTTAGTTCACTGTTTTAGAAAGGTTAATTGAATTCAACTTTTATGGTGGCCTCTAACTGACAATAAAAAAGTTTAGTTGGACTCTCTGGAGAAGACTTGATTAAAATAAATGAAATAATGTTCATCCTTGCTCAAGTCCTTAGCTTTGAATGTGAGAAAAGAATAATTGTTCCCAGACTGTGTTTTACGTTTGATCCAGAAGAGGTAGATATCTACCTTTTGAAGTTGTCTTTGGAGTTACGAGCCAACTTGTACTGTTCAATGACAATAATAGAATAAAGAAAGGGAAGCAAAGTCACTTGATTTCAGAAAATATTTCGGCAATGCTTAATTAAAAATTTTATAAAAAAATATATTAAGTCAATACTTACAGAAATCTGTTACCTTCAAACAGGAGTAGAGATTAAATACAATTTAAAAAAAAGTATATAACAAAAAATATTACCTACTTAAAAAATAAAAACAAGATAACTAAATCAGCAATAAATATATTAAAAATTGTACGACCAAAACCTCATGGCGCGGTGGGAGTGTATCCGACTGCTACGCAAGAGGTCGTGGGTTCGATCCCCACCCAGGATAAAACTTTGTGTGATGAGTACGATGGTTTATTCTGTGTCTGGGTGTTATTTATCTATAATATGTATGTATTTCAAAATATATAGGTATGTTTATCGGTTGTTTGGTTTCCATAGTACAAGCTCTGCTTAGTTTGGGATCAGATAGCTTTGTGTGAGTTATCCCAAGATATTATTATATTATTATTATTATTATTAAAAACTGAATAAAAAAATTGAAATTGGTGCCATGAAGTTTTTTTATTAAGTTTTATTGATGATAAGACATTTTAATCATATTATGCATGTTATAAAAGAAAAGGTAGATTACTCAAGGTAGTGCTAGTGTAATAGTTGCTCTATTACACTAGCACTACCTTGAGTAATCTACAAACAAACTAAATGAATAGCAGGTAAATTAAGACGTAGTACGTTTCTACTGTATCATAGAAAACAATATAATTTTGCAAGTATCTCTTGAACAAAACAATACTGACAACTCATGCATGACTAAGTGCTGACACCTAATAACCGCTCACATATCAAACTTAGACCACAGCCTTAATTGGTTTCATTTTCGAATGAACAGGTCTGGTCCGGCGTGACACGGTGGACTTCCGACTTACAATGAAAAGACCATCGTCTAACAAGTAACCTTGCTCCCTTGTAATAAGGCTCAACTGACCCCAATTTAATGACCACGCAAAATAAATCGACCTTGTCGACATTAAGGATATAATATTTTGTTTTGCTGCTGATAGAAAAATATTAAAAACGCCATTTCTGAAGGATTCATTATAACACTGATTTAAAGTACCAGTATTTGCGATTGCAATTACTAAATAAATACATTTAAAATATCTTGTAATATATTTTACAATATACCTATAACTTTTTAGTGCTTAGTTGTAAGACGTAACGTAACATAATAACTATAACTACCGAAAATTTGAGTGAAAATAGTTGGTAACAAACTTTAAATCGCTTTATACGGTTACTTTATGTGAAAAATAATTTACGAAACATTATCATGATTTTAAAATACTACACGATGATACCCCACATGACATAGTTTATTGACTTGATTTTTTTTCTCTATCACAATATGGCGTCTGGTTGTCGCCATTTTGAATATCGATTGCTGTCTTTCGATCGCAGGGCAGAAATTGAAACTTTTTATGTCATACTTTGATTACTTTTTCATTGAAAATCATAAATTATATTTAAGGGTGCCACGATTTTACACATAACAACCTTTGAATTTTACCACACATTTAGTAGCGAAGCTAAAAAGGAGATTATTTTTAGCAGTCTATGTAGGTACGTACATCTATACGAATATTATAAAGCTTAAGAGTTTGTTTGTATGAACGCGGGGTACTCTCAGGAACAGTAGTTCCTGAGATTACTGCGTTCAAACAGACATACATCGCGTTCATAAATTTCAACATTCAACATTCGAAAATATCTTATTGTTGGATACCCCATTTATCGAGGAAGGCTATAGGCCATATAACACCATGCTACGACTAATAGGAGCGGAGCAGCAATGAGAAATATTGCAAAAACGGGGAAAATTTACGCAGACGCAGTTGCGCGAGACAGCTAGGTAAGTGTGTCCACCGTTGCGTCCAAACCACTCATCCGATTTTAATAAATAAGTTGTCAATTGATTTTTGTGGCAATGAAGGTGACCTAGACTACATTTCTATTATTGAATTTGTTGTTAAAAATACAGTGTTAGGTATCAAAACACATTCCCTACTGTTCAGAGAATTTAAATAATCACTTTCTAAGCATAAACGAATTGCAGACTGTACGCTCTTATTGTTAGTGGTATACCTACATACATCCCGACATCAGCAATAATCAACATCCATGCAAAAGCCGCGGGCAATGCTAGTGTATTATAAAATACCAGCTTATCCCCACGGCTTTGCCCGCGTGGATGCCAGATTTTTACCAAAATATTTTAACGGCTAAGTTTCATACTAACTTTCCAACCCCGTTTTACTCCCTGAGGGGGAAAATTTTCAAAAATCCTTTCTTAGTGCTCCCCTACGTTATAAAAGGAATCCCTGTCCAAATTTTAAGTTTATAACCTTTATAGTTAAGGCCCTGCGTTGACATGTCAGTCATTCAGTCAGCTTCTCCTTTTATTTATATAGATTAAGTAAATAGGTACCTACTTTCTGTATTTTCATCTATAAAGTGTCCTTCTGTTAACCTTAATTAAATACCCGATCTCATCAATTTAGATTTGTTCCCGAATTTCCCTGTAACATTATACTTTCATGACCAAAAATCATAAATTGCGTCTGCATAAAATCTTTTTTAAAATTGACATTTCAAAGAAAATTACGCAAATGAAGTTATTAAAAACAGAAGGCAGCCATTTGAAACGAATCCTTTTGCCATCAATATTAATCATTTTACGTTTTGACAAGACGTCAAATGATTTTGAGGGGAAAGTTCGACCTTATAGTTGAAACCCTGCACTAGATTGATTTATGAACTGTAGGGTCACCTTGCTTTGGTTGAGTTTACTAGCTTTTAAGAAAGGGCACTTCGTTATAATGGCTGGGTTTGGCTGTCAATCATAAAGGCAATGCCCTGTAAGCGAAAAATAGCTAGACTTATAAAATTGAATGACAGGTGTATTTTCAAAATATTCATCAGTCAGCGTGATGAAATTTAGCTAGATTAAAACATAACAAAATGCATGGATTAAGTTTTCATTTGAAATATGATTAAAACAAAGTTTACAGCAAAAGTGTTCTCGCTTTTGGTACGCATTATAAAAGATACATTAATATTACAAGATTTAACTTTTACAAATGACATTTAATATTATTGCGACCTATTTCGGCCATATTTTTTGAAGAGAAAATTCGTAAGTCCAACTGGCCGGCGCGGTTCGCGACTCGTACATTTCAAAAAGTACTATTGAGCTAATTTTCTTTGGCTTCCTTTCGCTTAGTGGGAATTCAAAAGTCTTCTCGGCTACGTATTTCTCCCACGAAATTAGCGTTTTATTTTTATTTTAACATGAAGTTAGAATGTTGGAATATTGGTAAAGAAAAAGCATATAGTTAAAACTTTTGACTTACCTAAGAACTTTTATAGTTTACGATGATATTTAGAACATAATAAAATTGAGCAATAGTTTATCATCAAAATACAATCTACTTCTCTTTTGATCTAAGTATAAAATCATCATTATGATTACTAATACTGAATCTATAGATTGTTTCTCTCCCTCAAATAATTATAATATTCATGTCCACCACTTGGCCGCATGTGTTCACATTCCCTTACTCCATCACACACCTGTGTGGTACAAAGGTAAAATAACATAAATCGCATTGCGTATCCGTGGTAACCGCCTGAGCTCCCGGTAAACCGAAATTAATCCCTAGTATGAGCGTCGCGACAAATTTAATTAGCATCTCTCTGGTAGTGACTTAGTATAGCAGGATGATTAGAAAATGGATTCAATTGTAACTTTACGTACACGCTATCTATTATAATCTAATATATAAAATTCTCGTTTCACAGTTTTCGTTGCCATACTCCTCCGAAACGGCTTGACCGATTTTGATGAAATTTTGTGTGCATATTGGGTAGGTCTGAGAATCGGACAACATCTACTTTTCATCCCCCTAAGAGTTTGTTTGTTTGTTTGAACGCGATAATCTCAGGAACTACTGGGCCGCATTGAAAAAATATTTTATTGTTGGATATTCGATTTTATCGAGGAAGGGTATAACATCACGCTACGACCAATAGGAGCGGAGCAGCAATGAAAAATGTTGTAAAAAAAGGGAAAATTTACGCAGACGAAGTTGCGCGGGTCAGCTAGTGAACTATAAATAAAGTGTTATAAATACCCACATATAAAAAGGTATATCCTGATTGATCTTCAATGCAAAGCCCACACTGCTAAAGCCAGAAACAATTTGTTTCATAGCATTGGTTAAGGTAGGGTTTTTTGATATTCCAAAGGAGTTGAAAGATACCAAGTAGATAGGTACTGCCGCTGGGGCAACTGCTATTGTTGAATATACTCGTAGAAGACTTTCTGCAGCTGAATCACAAATATTAGGTAAGGCGTCAGCTGTATGTTAGCTTCTAAATTCCGACTTTTTGCCCTAGTAAATAATAACACCAAGAAATAGTTATTTGAAACAAAAAAATGATCTAACCCATATCAGTTACGGCGGCCAAGCTTATCAGCGACTGGTCAACTACACAGACAGACATTAGTGCACTGTTAATTCCCTCACTGTCATAGTCAAATGGAAATACGACCCGACCGGAGAGAGATTGGGTGCAGGATCGACAGCTTAACGTGCTATTCGAGGCACGGAGAGATGTGACATTTTTCAAGAACGGTCACCCATCTATAAACCGGCAGTGGTAACATTGCTTAATCTTGTAGATATCTCGATCTGTTCGGTCGACGCTGAGTCGAAGTAAAATTAAGGTACTAAATACTACGACTAACGACATAAAACTATTATTATTCAACCTGTATACTTCTAGACTTCAAGGACTTCAAGCCAATTAAATAGAAACTGATTGATAAAACTCCTCTAAGCTTATCCCACAAATATCTGAGGACTAGATAATACCTCCGCGGTCGAATGGTTATCGTAAGCGCTCTTTATGAACTATCTTCAGCTATGGGTTTGATCTACAAAACTCACTTCTAATCCAATTAGCAAAGGTATTGTGGCATGAGGGATGAGCGAGAGCGGGTTCAAATGGAATTACAATTTTAAATTCGAATTTGTGTTCGCTATTTGGGGCGGGTAAATTGTAAAATTATTCCCATTATTAGATTAAAAAATGCGTTACTGAAACTCACTAATACTGGTGTAACTCGAGCGCTCGCCAGAGAAACGATGAGATGCAGTAAGCGGGAGAGCAGAGTGCCCCACCTGCCCGCGACGTCTGCAGCTGTACCCCGATAACTCTTTTGCATTGGGGTACGCTGAGTTAAGGTGTGCCCGGTATGAGAAATTCGTAGTTGGATTTAAAAATATGTATTAATTACATTGTGAACGGAACCAATTACGTTGCACACTTTATTATTTTATAGCCCGTTTGCAATTGTTCGTAATGTAAATAATATTAAACTAAATAAATATTATTATTTTGCCCCTATCTACACAAGTACAAATTATGTTGAAAACTAATTACAAATATATATATATATAATGAAGGTAATATTCTATTGAAACGGTTTGAATAAACTCTAATAAGTGAGTGCGACATAATGTTAGAATATTGTTTGATAGAAACTTAAATGTTTGCCAGGAGTGTGTCACATCCGTAGGTAATATAATGATAAGGATTCGAACCCACGACCTCACGATTGTGAATCCATGTAGTCCATACTAATATTATAAATGTGAAAGTAACTCTGTATATTTGTTACCTTTTCACGATTGAACCTATTTGATATAGATTGATTCCTGAGAAAGGATATAAGATAGTTTTTATCGCGACAACCGACATCCTCGCGCGAAAACTAGTAATCAATAAATTACTCAATATTTATTTTAACTGTTCTTTTTGTGACAACCCTTGCATATTTTTATTACTCGTCGCCGGACGGCATTTTGCACTGTATCGAACTTAACTTAACCTATCGTTTGATAATAAAATTCTAGTTGTTATACTTAGCCTTATAATTACACTTTCTTCGAATGAGGCTTAAAAAGATGGAAGTAATGAGACTAGGAAGATTGATTATCTTTTTAAGGATATTTTACAGAAAAAAAATAATCATCTGAATCTACCTATTAAGTACTTTTGCATCAAGGACATGACAAATAAGCATCTACCTTATTCTTCTTTCTGCATCACCCTAAGGTTGATTGGTAGAAAATGCCTGTAGCATTAAGTCTATCATTGTAACAAATTTTGTCTGCAATAAGTTAAACTAATGAATTAAAATATATGACTTTCATATATTTTTATTTGTGTATCGATGATATGTATACCACTGAAATTTAAAATTTAAAAATATAACCATAAAGGAATCATTTAACTAAGTGACAAAGCTCTGTTTCGGAGACAATTTAATTTATCTGTATTTTAATAAAACGCTTATTCAGCATGTATGCCGTCTTCAATGTGAAATTGCTTTTTCAGTCATAATATATGGTGACGTTCTTGAATTTTGGTTACATGTTTTTAGAAGATGACTTAATTTCGTAAAAGAGAACAGTTGGTAATAATATACATAAGGTTTCTAACAGTCGTTTACAATATTCTATATATGTTTCAATTTGTCTACTAGAGCATCATACAAAATATGTCATAATTATATCTCTAGTAGCCAAATCAATCGATAGATAGTTTATTGAAAGCGACCGTAACAGGTCAATGGCTAACATTGCTTTTAAATTCACAGTATCTAATTTCAAATTAGTTTCAGATTGGACTGATTTTACATATTATGATTTTTGAATAAAGTTTGACGGCTCTATTGATATTTTTGACAGCTGATTAGATATTTTTTTGTTAATCAACCTTTGGGAATCCGGGCTCGCCTAGGTTTTGTGTTTTTTTCTTCAAATATCTTCATTTGTCTATCTTCATTTAGACGACACCGCAATACTGTGGTATTAAATCCAAATTTAAAACCAATATTTAGGCTCCCTACTTAATACCATTAACATCTTACCTCAATAAAATGACAAAAGGAAACTTTATGAAGGAAATCCTTCGCGAACCGAATAAAATTAAAACGGATTAAATCTCATTACCTCCATAGCTTATCTAGCAAACTCTCTGCCACCATTCTTCATCTCGGTGCCTTGAATACCGTCTGGGCTGACGGACTTTTTTCCTTTAACCCAGTTCTTCTTAAGATAACTAAACTGGTCGCTATCAATTATATCTAATCACATTTTTACCGTTTAAAATACCTATTTACCGCGAAAGTACGCTGCTTCAAATATAGCTTTAAGATTACAAGATTTATCAACTTGACACTGATAAGCGAACGAAAAAACACATCCATTTTGTCAATCATCGGAGCTTGTTAAAAGTTGCCTGAGTTGGCAAAAAAGTTTTAATGACCAACAGGTAAAAAAGATCAAAGAGATATTCAAATGTTTATTTGTAAATGAAAATATCTCAGCTTTTACAAGTTGGAAAACTTCGTATTATTTTTCTTAGAATTCTTAATTGTAATTATTTGTTGTTAAAATTATAATTTTATAAAAGTCTATTTCATGATTTTGCTGTCAATTGCATCCTTTGAAGGTATTATTTTTTAATGATTTTTTTTTAGCATAAAACGTATCCAATATCAGTCGTAGACAATTACTAATAATAAAAAGGTGGTCAGGTTCGAGTCGGGCTCGCACCGAGGGTTCCGTACATTCATTTTTTCCTCAAAATTTCGGATTTTTTCCTTTACTCGTGCTACATAACATTGCTTCTAGTCAGATTATAAATATGCAATATAAATGGAGCATAAGCAGCGAAACGGCTGTTTATGCTTGCTTTGTTTGTGTTCACTTAGACATTTGTTTTTTTAGTGCAATGCATAAGTGATTGCAGACTTGAGTATTTGATAATAATTTCAACTCGATACCCACACGCGTACCTAAGTAAAAAGGTCTTGATAACCGGACAGACCGACGAACAACGGTAGGGTAGGTTAGGTTAGTAAAGGGTCCATTTTTTTTTTTTTTTTAAAACAGTCTATATGTTGTGACTCTTTTTATTGTGAATCTTTTGAGTTTGTGTGTTTCCTAGCAACTAATATACCTGTTTGAAAAAACAATTTATAATTAATAAAGATATGTAGGTATAATATTAATATAATTATATGTCAGGCAGGTAGGTATAGACTATGTGTAAGTACATTCTATTAATATAATATCTAATAATATCATATTGGGACAACTCATACAACCACATCTAATCCCAAACTAGACAGAGCCTGTTCTATGGCAATCAGACAACTGATAAACATACTTACATATTTCTAAATACATACATATTATATATAAATTACACCTAGACTCAGAATAAATCATCGTGTTCCCTACACAAAGGAATCGAACACTCTACCTTTGACTTAGCAGTCAGGGTCACTAACCACTAGACATGCAGGTGAAGTCGAGGAAAGACCGCTAGATTATAAGATGATCAATTAAACGCCCCTAAAATTAAATAAGATTGTTTTTCATTTTTCCTTGCTGATATTAAATAGGGAGTATGTTTCGTACCTGTGAGTGGTGAATAATGCGTGCTATTATTTCTGCCAGGCCTTCTTTCTTTATGTTGGGGGGATGGAATTTATTAAAATTTATATACACATAATTCTGTGAGAATAGTCTTTTATGTCGTCCTGAATATACTCTGAAAGGGAATCATTTTGTGTGTCTATTAATTAATAGTATTAGGTACATACTTTAGAAATTGTTAACCGACTTCAAAAAGAAGAAGGTTCTCAATCTGGCTTTTTATGTATATCGGGGCATAGTTCCGTCACATATAGACGGATTTTTAAAAATATATTTTGTTTTTAACGGCTGGTCTCAAAAACCTACCTATCGATGGATTTAGCATATTTTGACATATTTTGTATGGAGCTTATGACAAATATATACCTCTAGTAACCAAATCCATCGGTAGTTAGATTATTGAGACCGGCCGTAAGAGGTTTATTCCGGAATGGTCCCATATAAATTTCATAAAAATCTGATGATGAGTTTCGAAGACAGACAACGAAACTCCTTAATAAATGCCAGCAAATCGATCGTGATTGAAGTCAGTTAGATGTTTTTTTTAGAAAAAACCTTTAATAAAACTTGTATTTTCAACCCATTTGAAACTTATAAAAGTCGAAAGCGTTTTTTTCTAGCTCCCGGTAGATATAGAGCCCAATATAAACTGCCATTTTTCTTTTCTAAGGCTTTCTTATTATTTTTCTGTTCTAACGGTTATTATTGTTATAATTTTCTCAAGGTCATTCTACGAGTAGTACCTATTTATAATAATTTTATACTACATCTACATAGAACCGAAACTCATGTGTTTTCCTAAATTGGTATTTGGAAATAGTCTCCTAATCTCTTAACACAGTCAATCTCATAAGAGACTACCAAACTGCGCAGGTGATATTATAGTGCACAAGTATGTACGCAGGCACAAGTGCACTCTCTATTCTCTCACTCTTATTTTCCGATAGGACGAAATTCGATACGACTGGCGAGAGATTAGGGGCAGGACCGCCGGTTTAAAGTCCTCTTTGAGAAACGAAGCGGCGTGATATTTGTCGGAAACGGTCGCCCATCAATAGACCGATAATTCTCGCAGATCTCTCGGAGGAGTTAAGTCACGAACCTCTCATTTGGGAATTTGTTACACATTATTTGTGGGATCCCCGATTCAATGGCGACAGAGTTTACCACTATCGCTACCATAGATGTGTGAGCGTTTTCGAAGACTGTCACACTCCTACGTGCGTACACGTTAAGCCGTCAGTCCTACACCTAATCTCTATCTCAGGTCGTGTCGAATTCCCGTCCCATCAGACGATGACAGTAAGGAAACAAAGAATGCACTTGTATCTACGCATACACTTGTCCACTATAATATCCCATGAGTGCTTAGCTAGTCTTTAAGATTGGCCGCCCTAATCGACATCAATTAAAAGATCATTACACATTATTATAAACATAAACAATCACAAACATAAACATTCAGCTTACCGACAATATACCTTCAAGGTTTCATGTACCAAATATACTAACAAGCACTGAGATCGTAGGTCGTGGTAACATCTTTATGTGATCCACCATCATCAAGGATTCTGTTCTAGTGACCGCACCTGCGCCCACCTGTTAGATGTCTCCTGCATTACAATGAGGTCACTTGCCTGGATGAATGATGATCTTAGTTGATCTAGATATTTTATTCACTTGGTATATTTGTATTACAGTGAATTTAAATTGCATTTTATGAGAAACTTTTGCATTTTTTGTTTAAACTGGGGTTTTATATATTTTGATACATATTGTGTTATATCAGGTATTACATTATTACCAGGCATCATAGTAACTGGAACTCCTCTTTGTAGAGTGTATAAATTTAACTTAACAAGAGTGAAAAAAAAAAGTAAGAGTATTTGATGCTTTCATTATGTCCATAAGTGTCGCTCTATCTCCGTCACTTTTTTTTAAGATAGGGTAGACCGGGACTAAAAGGTCCGCGTGTATAAAGGTTATCATTGCTATTGTCGAAAATAATGCTCTCTCAGAGATTTCGAGTAGGTACCAGTCAGATACACTCCCACCGCGCCACAGAGGCAGTCAATGATTGCTGTAAAAGCAAAATGCCTTGTGTTAGGACTGGGTTCACGTCGCAAGGTTAATGGGTAGGATTCGAACCCGCGACCTCACGAGCGCAAGTACGATGCCATAACCATTACGATACCGCCGTTTATAATATTTATCACAAATGCTTGCTAAACAGCTGCTTCGGTGACGCAGTGGGAGTTCTTCGGCTTCGATTTAGTCACAGGACATAGCTTTGTGAGATTCATAAATGTTGGTTCTCCGTGAGCGTAATGTAGAAGGTACTATTATTCGTTAAGTTCTTTTTAACAAGGGGGGGGGGGTGTACTAGAGCGATCGTTGTTATTTTTTTTTAAAGAAAGGAAAAGAAATATAGTTTACGAACATATATATATATATGTTCGTAAACTTTCGCGATTTGCACACATTATAGAATTTTATAAGCCTAAATAAAAAAATAAGGTTCAATTTTTTGATGATTATACAAGCATTACTCAAACCTCGGATGATATCGTTATCTAAATAAGTTAATAATAAAAATATATAGTTATAAAACAACACAAACAATACACAAAGTAAACATAAATAGTTCATTAATATCTTGGGACAACTTACTAATCGTCACCTGATCTTAAAATAAGCACAGCTTGTACTATAGTAACCAAACAACTGATAAACATAGGTACTTATAGATCAAATACACCCAGACTCAGAATAAACCATCGTGCTCATTACACAAAGTTTTATCCAGGGTGGGGATCGAACCCACGACCTCCGGCTTAGCAGTCAGGACCACTAATCACCAGACCAACATAACTACAAAATGTACCTTAAAATGAGACGCTTCTACATTATTAAAGCAAATAGACACCTTAGTTGTAAAACATTTTACACAACAAAAAATATTTTCAACGTTTTATATCAGACTACATTTTATTCTTATATTTTTTGTTTAAAAAAAACTGTGTCGTTAATTTCATACAAAACCTTAACATAACATAAAATAAAGCCGCCGGTGAGAGGCCCGTTATCCCCGTATATATTAATATTGGCAAACGACAAGTTGACAACCTTCCAAAAAATATAATATTTTATATCGTTTGTTTTCGTTCCCTCGGAACGCTACGCAAACAGAACTGCGTACGGAACGCGAAGGTAGGACAGAGGTTGAATCATATAAATAAAAATTCTCAAGAATGAATCAACTTTATTCTTATTATATTTCTTCAGAAACTCTATAAATAACGGCGAGATAAAAACAAAAGGTCCAACGTTGTCTGACAACGTAAATAATGCGTTATCAGTACACACGGAAGGCGCTACACGCGCGGCGGACGGACGGACGTCTGGCCGATACCGGACGAAGACACGATGATTTATTTAAAGCAACGCGGAGATCTCTTATCTGCCACCTAGCGTTATCTTATTGCGTGTTTCCTAAATAATTAATGCAATATAGGGCATCGATTGTGAGGTGACTGGGGGGCGCGGGGCGGGGTCAGACGCGCGGGGGTGCGCGCGACGCACGCACGCGATTGGCTGTCAAGCCTGCGTGAGTGCGTACCTCCCCGCGTGCGTATGCCTTCGCCCGCCCGTGTTCAGTCGCCTTCCGAAGCCCGTGCGAGAGGAACGTGTTGTGTCCCGTCACAAGTGACAAGTACGAAAGCCGCGACCGCGCGCCCGTCCGCTGCCTCCTATCAGTATTAGACGAAGTTTCATTATCAACCGAGATTAATTTATCTGTCCATATGGTTCATCTCGTAGATATTTTGCGTTCAGCGAAAGTTGAATATCCGCCGCCTGTTATTGTGAGTAAACATCTAATTTGCATAATAAATATAAATTTAGGTGTTTTTTCTGTTTGTTTTTATTTATTTTTTTGTTTTTCTTTACAGATTATGTTTTGGAGGTTTTTGTTGAGTGATAGATCAAGGTCTTGTTAAACTGTTTATTTGGACACAACATATATTTTGAAGATTGTTTGTTTTGTTTCAATTTGTTTACGCCTTTTGAGGACTGATAACAAACTTAATAAATTTAATTACATCATTAATAAAAATTATTTTATTTTAATATCTTTAACATATTTTGTAAATATACTATTGTAAATAATTAAATAAGGTTCTTTTACTTTTGTTTTGTCTTTTATTTAATTTGTTGACATAAAATATGAACTGAGAGCAAATGTTTTCAAGGTATAACAGTGTATTTATAAGCAATGTACTAAATCATTAAACTTTAGAAAGTTGGAGTTAAAACAATTACTCGTCGGCTTATCTGACTTCAAATCTTTATTACTCTGGCGACCGAAATGATAACGTCTGAAATTCTCCGACATTACAAAACTGCTTGTCTATTTAATTCTTATTGCACAAATCGAAGTTGCGATGCAGTTCTAATTACTATATTATTTTTTATTTATGATATTCATAATAGATTTTAGGTATATTCTAAAGTAACTACTTATATACCTATGAACGGAGTTATATGAAGTGGAAATATACCCTAAACTAAACAAAAACTTATCATATGTAGTGGTATTTGAAGTGCTTCAACCCATTTACTACTTTATTATTTACTAGCGGCCGCCTCGCGGTTTCACCCGCGTTTTTCCCGTTTCCGTGTGAATACAGGGATAAAAAATAACCTATGTCACCCAACGTTAGTGTAGCTTCCCTACGGTAAAAGAATTTTTGAAATCAGTCCAGTAGTTTTTGGGTTTATTCATTACAAACATACACACACACACAAATACAAATCTTTCCTCTTTATAATATTAGTATAGATTGAAATTGTCGAGATATGCAATAAAGTTAACTGTGGCTATATGTTAATAGGATTAAAGTAGATAATTAAAATAGATTTAATAGGTCTATTTTCGATATGTAGGTAATTAAATTAATAAGCACTTGTTTTTACATAATTTGGTCTCTGGTCTGTTATACCTACATACCGCGTACCTATTTAACGCGTAATTATATTGTTGGATAACTTTATAATTGGTTTATTTTATTACCTATATTATTTACTAGCTGTCCCGCGCAATTTCGTCTGCGTAAATATTTCTCATTGCTGCACCGCTCTTATTAGTGGTGTTATAGAACCTATAGCCTTCCTCGAAAAACGGGCTATCCAACAGTGAAAGAACTTTTTAATTCGGACCATTACCTAGTTCCTGAGATTACCGCGTTCGAACAAAAAAACAAACTCTTCAGCTTTATAATATTAGTATAGATGATATATAAGAACATACTTGAATAGGTTAAATTTATGTATCTGCTGATTTTTGTGCTAAATATTTGATATGTTTGTAGATACAACGTATGGTTATACAATTTTACGGTTAAAACGAAAAACGTAACAAATAAATATATTACTTTCACGGCGTTCGTTTGCGACATAAACAGTGATAAATTAATGCAATTTTACACTGTCTCCGCTCAGCGTATTAAAATTCTGCTCACATTCGGAGGCTCTATCACTGAAACTTCATACGTTGACCCTGCCCTTAATTTTTCATTGTGAACATTGCCTACTTTTGTAAATAAGAAAGTTTTCTCCCTTGAGCAAGTTTTATTTTTATATCTATTATAATTATTTATGTTTAATAAATCAATTAATTACTAGAATAATATAACTTTGCAATTTATTTTTGTGGGTGCTTTGTTTTAAAAGCAATTTGCAATAGTGTTGAAACGTTTGAGCCGTAAATAAGCGCAAGTATTAGTTAATTATCATTGTTATTTTAATTCATACTAGCGGACGCCTCGTGGTTTCACCCGCATAGTTCCCGCTCCCGTGGGAATAAAGGGATAAAAAATAACCTATGTCACTCGGGGTTAGTGTAGCTTCACAGCGATGAAAGAATTTTTCAAATCCGTTTAGCAGTTTCGGAGCCTAATCAATACAAACAAACAATCAAATCTTTCCTCTTTATAATATTTTATCTTTCATTAACTATATATTAGTATAGATAAAATGTCCCGTTGTCCCGCAAAACTGTACACACAGTTTGACTGCAAGTTTTTAAATAGTAGTCAATTCTCTTTTAGCTATATTTTTAATTTAATTTTAGAGTTGTGAAAGTAAGACTTTACTTTCACTTAATGATAAAATACAAGAGCAGGTATTTAAAAACATAACAGAAACAGTACAACCGATTGTAGGTAGGTACTTAAAACAAATTATATTAGAAATCATTACAAGCACAGTTTCAAAATTGCTCCGATAAACTTTATAACGTTGGTAAAAAATACTGCATGGAATGATGAAAATTCAAGCTACTAGCAACTGTTTTCAATGAATACGTTTGTTTATGCAAGTTCGCTAACATAATTTGTTGCTTGTTACTTTTACTATAAAGTGCAGTATAAACAGAGCTCCTGAATTTGTCTTTGAAACCTCAAACAAATAGTGTTCACAACTTGGTTCAATATTTGAGCAAAGATGTGGTCGGCGGGCAAACATTATAGTAAATTCTAATTAATTTATTATGTAACTGCATTTTCTAAACAAATACAAATGTTTTTAGATTAAGTATTTGGGTATCAGTGTGTTAATTGTCAGTCTCTGTTTTAACATCACTACATAGTATATAACAAACTCGCTTTCTCTGTCCCTATATCCCTATGTATGCTTAAGTCTTTAAAATTACGCAACGGATTTTGATGCGGTTTTTTTAATAGATAGGGTGATTGAAGAGGAAGGTTTATATGTATAAGAACATCAATTAAATAGTAGAGAAATAAGGAGCGGAGCAGCAATAAGAAATGTTGCAAAAACGGGGAAAATTTACGCAGACTTGCGCGGGTCAGCTAGTTTAACTATATACCTATTAGTGATTTCAACCAAAAAAACAAAAGATTTAAAAATAATCCATAAACTGATATGCTTATTCTAATAAACAGGTTCATTTTGATTATACATACGAGTATATCCTTCTATGGTCTATACTTAATATTATAAAGAGTTAAAGTTCGTGAACTAAACTGTGAATACTGAACCGATTTTGAAAATGAGTTTACCAATAGAAAGCCACGTTATTTGTGAGTGTCGAAGGCCCTACGAAGTTGGCACTGGTCAGCTAGTTTGTTATACAAATGGAAAAGAAACTGTATCCCTAAGTAGGCCAATGCCTGTATTTTGGGAGCAGTAGGTACCTAAAGTAGATTCCTAAGGTCATTAGAGGATTTGGGGTTGGAAATTCCAGCGCATTCCACAAAATTCTATGATAAGTCGTTTACTGTCGAGGCAGCAGGACTATGGTATGCACTGCCTCTTACTATAAGACGAGCCCAATCGTTGGCATTGTTTAAAAGAATGTTGAAGGACCACTATCTCTCTGAGTAAACTTTATTTTTTTATTAATTACCTATCTTTTCTTTTCGTTGTAATTCTTAATGACTATAAATTAATATCACGCAGTATTTACACGGTACACTACCCCTACCTAATTCGTGTATTTATGTCTCTGTCCATCCAAAGGTTGCCTGGAAGAGATCGCTATTAGCGATAAGGCCGCCCATTGTACATTTATATTATACAATGTATACTTTGTTTTTTTATATTGGTGTACAATAAAGTATATTATTATTATTATAAGGTACTTAAATAAAATATACCATTATAATTGCTAAACAAAACACTTCTTACAAAATTATATCGTGTTTACTAGTAGTGTCAACAAATACTACACTTTTCCAGATTGGAATTGATTCTAATTATAGTAAGCCAAATACATTTGTGTTATTTTTCTCTGCAATTAGTTTTAAGCCACAGTTATTGCTCGAAGTCACGTTTAGCAGGAATATTGTGGTAAATTATGTGGACTAAGTTACAACGTCTAATAACTGGTTCGGTGTTATACACTATACCCGTGAAGTCAGAGTTCAATCAGCAGTTACCTGTCTTGTAAAATTGTATGTGAAGCCTTATGTAACATTTTCATAATGATTAAAAACTCAGTAGCGATTAGGACATAGATATAAGAGGAATGGGAGAGGATAATATGGAACCTGCAGAAGAAATCGTAAATTTAATTTATTTTTTTAATATAATTAAAAATAATAACCAGCAATGTGGGATTGAGTCCCACATTACTAGCAATATTGTTAACCCTTCTAGCTAAGCTCAAAAGCTTGTGTTAGGAGTGGTCACGT
This sequence comes from Herminia tarsipennalis, assembly GCA_945859575.2. Classification (NCBI taxonomy): domain Eukaryota; kingdom Metazoa; phylum Arthropoda; class Insecta; order Lepidoptera; family Erebidae; genus Herminia; species Herminia tarsipennalis. The sequence goes on along the minus strand of OX243834.2, from coordinate 19,455,390 downwards.
CGGTAGTATAATGGGTAGGATTCGAACCCATGACCTCGCCATTGAGAGACTGATGCCTTAGCCAAAGATGTGTTAAAATGTAATTGACATTGTTCATGGGACATGTTCATTGTATTTCTGAATAGACGTACATCATATTTTGAAAGAAATAGAGCTCACATGGGGAATTTCAGGTTAATTAATAGAAATATTTTGACTTCAAGTAAGTATTATACATATAGATATACATCTTCATGTGATTAAGGTCACAGTGGGAACACAAGAAAGTGCCTAATATGATAACAGTGGAGGTTTGCCTATTGAACGGTGCAACCCACGGTGGTTGTTAAATTCTACCAAAAAGGGACAAAACGCTGACATCTCTTTTTATAAATACAATAATTGCATTTTTGAAATAGAAAAATTTGAAATCCAGACTCAGGAATCGAACCCGAGACTTCCGTAGCCAAACCGGGGCCAGAAGCGACGGCTACGGAAGTCTCGGGTTCGATTCCTGAGTCTGGATTTCAAATTGTTCAATCTTACAAAAATGCAATTATTGTATTTGTAAAGTAATTGGCAAGAAATGCCTATAAAAATTACTTCATCTCATTTTATCTTTGTGCTTAGTACGTACACTAAGTTCTCTTCATAAAAGTGATCGACAGTATACAAGTTTAGAAATTACAAAAAGAAGGACATGCGATAGCAGATATACAGAGTGATATAGTTGTTTCTAATTTTAGTTTTAAGAAATCCTGATTTTGTTTTTACAAAAAAAGTATTTAAGTATATTCGAAAATAACCTGTACGAACAGGAAGACACTGAAAATATTCGCATAATTTCACTAGCAGTTTGCAGAAGTTTAATTCATTGTATTCATTTGCTTGGTTTTTACTTCATACTCATAATGAGAATTAGATATTTTATTACGTTTTTATTAGCTTCATACGTATGTTAGTATTTAGGTAGGTATGTCAGTATGTAACGGAATTTTTGAACGTGTTTTTCACCCACTTCAGAACGTCGGATTTAATTGAAACTTTGCACACTTATCAAGGACCAATGACAATATAATACGATAAAAAAGTATTTTTGAAAATCTCTCCCCTAAAGGGGTAAAATAGTGGTTGTAAGTTTATATGAAACGCCGCCAGTTTTAAAATTAGATGTGTGGAATATCGTATCAGCCATGTAAGTACACTCTGTAATTTGTACCTACCTGACATTGTTTGTAGCAGGAATCAGAAAAAGTGTATTACCTAAAACAATTGACAATATATTAGAGTAATTGACAATGTATTAGAGTATAAACATGCTTTTGTAAATAGCTGTACTAAAAACTGATAAATAAAAATCAGACTATCGTAAAATAGCATGGCGTACCTACGTTTACCATAATCTGATAACTATTATTTATTATTACTCTAATACATTGTCAACTTGTTTTAGGTAATAAACTTTTTCTGATACCTGCTACAAACACTGTCATTTAGGTACACACGACAGTGTTTGTACTTGATAAAACATGTACCTACATTCTAACATTAAAAACGACACGCGTATGAACTAATTCAAATTTGTAACATTAAATGAATAGTTTCCCGATAATAAAGACGCTAGTAATAAATAGTCTTCTTATCTCAACAATAACACATTGCTTTTTTAACTCCCGAATCAGTAAAACAAACCCAATAAACTGTAATTCAACCAACACACGTCCACAACAAAAACATGGGGTAATAACTTCTATTTTAGCTACTCCATACATCCTACTAACGCGTTATGGATTCGAAACTGCGATAACACATAAGCAGAACATAAAAAGTTTTATCATGGGCCCCGCTAGTCCGAACTTGTAAAAGAATATCCTTCTACGCGCCATTACTTCTCTGTGTAACGTCGAGTAAACTGGGTTTTTTCCTAAACTTTCGGGTTAACGATTTGTCTATAGAATTATGTCATTTAGAGCTAGTTATGGTAAGTTTATTTTGAAAGACCTTCGGCTAATACTGGATGTGGGCGCCCTAACAGGGTGAGTATATTATGTTACCAACAATAATAATATTGTTTGAAATCAGAAGGCTTTTTATAATATGTACCACCACGCCTCCTCAAATGTTTATTATTGAATACTCAGTGGGTGGTAATTCTCTTATAGGTGTGTTACGTATAGGCAATGATATATTTTATTCGTCAGGTACATATTTATTTACCTATTTTGAATGGTCTGATTCGGAAAATAAACGCTTACTTAACAAATAAATTGGTAAAATGTTTCGAAAGGTTTTAAATCATTTACTGCTCTTAATATAATATTTTGATATGAATAAATTCAACAAGAGTCTCTCTACAATAACTTCACCTTCTTTCAACATGTAATACAAATCAAGACAAACACAGTTTATTCAATTCTTTAACAAAACAAAGCAACAATGAGACAATTTCAAAGGGTTTCAACTTTAGTTTCTATTGTCTTTATTATAAAACAAAATTTATTAAAGTCATATTTATTACCATAAACATAATTTAGGTATTAGAGACTAACCTCTAATAGCTAAAATGTATTTGGGGTGATTCTAGAATCATCCCAATGAGGATGTTGACTGTCAAGTCAAATCAGTCTCTTTTTATTAAATGTCAAAACGACAAGCTCTATAGAAATGTGTATGGAATAACAACCTATAACGTCATTGGTTTGAAGCGGCGGTAGCCTAATGACTAAGGTCTCGCAATCGTGAGGTCGCGGGTTCGAATCCTACCCATTATACTACCGACGTGAACCCACTCCTAACACAAGCCTTTGAGCTTAGCTGGAGGGGTTAACAAGATTGCTAGTAATGTGGGACACAATCCCACATTACTAGCTATCTTTTTTTTAAAAAAAAAAGAGTTCCTATCGTCAAATCATTACTTTTAGTATTCGTTTTCATGCTTTTAAATTAAAAAACATGTTAAATTGTAAAATAATAGTTATTTTCAGAGCATTTTTAGATCTACTTTTACTATAGTCAACTACCCAATTCAATTTGACTCTGGATTTGCCATACATAAATAATATTTTTTATTAACAAGAAGGTGAAACCACTACATCAGTTAAAACCAAATCACAGGGTTAAAATGGAACATTCAAATGACCAACCTATACAAAATAACAAGTAGTGAATACGAGTCAAAATAACAAATTCAGTTGTTTGTCATCGCATGTAAATTACTCTGTTTGAGTAAAATTAATTACTAGCAAGCTCGCAGACGACAGGTTATTAATGCACTTCTACTATTTAATAACTGTTCGTACACTGATGACATGACTATTGTTAGTGGTTTTGACTTTAGCTACTGATAAAGTTTTGAAATTGCATTAAAAAATAGGAATGACAACAGACATCCAATTAATTTGATCATTAGTTTTTATTTGATATAGAAGACATTGACAATGTGTTTATCTAATTGACACCGTCGAACGTCGCTTAACTTATTTATGTCTAGGTCATCATTCATCACAACTGAAATATTCAAGATTGATTCGGTCAAGGACTATGCTCAGTTAAGCTGCTTCTGTGCCCTTCTCTCATGAAAACAATAAGAACAGAGAATAAGATTCTAAACACAAAGAATAGATATTTTATATTCAAAATGTTGCCATTATTCTTACAAAATTTGATAACAAATTAAAGGATTCCAACTAAATATTCACTTTAGTAAAGAAATATACTAAAGATTACTAAAAATAAACATTTCAAAGTGCCTTTGAAACTTTATTAATTTTACTCACTATCAACTCATGAAAACTAATAATTTCGTCACTGGAATTTCCCCTAACCGCATCTACAGCACTAGACCAATTAAATGCAATGTGTAAAATAATATGTTTGAGTTTCGTCCAGCCCTTTGCAAAAGAAAAATAAAAAGTTTCATTAATTATAGAATTTATAAATTTGACTTGTGTGAACAAGAAATTTGTCTGTTATGTCTACTTTAAATTCTTCAGGTTACTTCGTACCAGCTAAAATTTATTTGATTGTTAAGCCGGTATCGATTTCTATTTCTGGCTATACTTTTGGATTTTCCTAATTTTCTTTTTCATTAGGCACCCTGGTATCTATTTTGAGGCAAACACAAACAAAACAAAAAGAGGGAGATGTCTTAGGGACACCCGGTTGGAACCTAGTTCCTTTTGCTATATGTTTTTTGTATTTGTATTAAATAAGAATTTTGAAAAACACTGTAAGAACATAACATTTCAAAAGATTTCCTATTTCAAATTAAGATTTTTCACACATATATACTTTAATATATTACTACTTTATTATAGGTAAAATAAACATTACAATCTTTTACAAAAATACCAACAACCTATATACCTACTTATTCTAGCTTTACATAATCTTCTTTTTTTGTCTAGCTGTGAACAACCTTCTCCCTAATCATTTCTCACCATCGCAGACCGATGGTTTTAAGGCAGAGCTAATCTGGTCTATCCAGCGCATCGGGATCGTGCCTCTAAGCTTCTTACTGTCTATGGGTATCAAAAAACAAAACATGATTTCACTTGATCGTTGTTGCCTCTGTTTTTGGAGAGTGCTACCTTGAGGTTAGCACAAGGAGGCAACATTTTTGTATATAATTATCACTAACTAGCTGACCCGTGCCCACTTAGGGGGGCCACTTACAAATCATGTGGCTTTTTATTAGTAAAAGTAGTTTATTTTCAAAATCGGCTTAGTAGATCTAGGGATTACCTCTTACAAACTCACAAACGGTACCTCATTACTATATTAAATATAGATGTATGTTTGGGCTCATAATTTTGACTTGACAGTTGAGTTGAACAATGTGAGTCAAAAAATCTTGCACCATCTGTCATATAATACGACCTATAGTTTAAAAAGTGTAATTTATTTCTCCTCTATTTAGATAGGTAGGTAATACCTTAAAATTAAAATCCAAAATACATTTTAAATGTGTATTCAGGTTACTTTACGTAACATTATTACAATTAATCATTATTGACGAGTAATCATTCGTAGGACACGACATTTTATATCAAGTCACTTAATGTCAAATCCATTATAGTCCGAAATATTGCTACCTACTATTCATTTGCGTTTGTTGACACCACGTTGCCAGGCAACGCGATGTCATTGTGACAATAATATGTCAACAATCTGACAACTGACCACGTGACCATGGATTTGTTTAGGTGAGTGACAGCCGCTGACAAATGGATTGTTATGTTTAAAGTTACCGTCGTGTGGGCCGTTGGTTTGAATTATTGGTTCTATATTTAGTATGTCCATGCTTATAGTTATATTTTGGAGTAAATTGTATTGATTTTCTTAGTGAAATGTAGACCATTTGTCGTGTTGATGATGAAATGTTGATTTTTGTGAAGCAATCATAAGAACAATATAAAGGTTGTTAAGCAGTGGTCCAGATCTCAATGTAGGTTTTACCCGTGAATCATATTTCAAATTAGAATAATTTTCTGTGTAATTTTGTAAGTATTTTAAATGATAGCGGTATGTAATTGAAAGCTGTGGGACTATTTGATAAGCATTTAGGTACTCTATATTACCACAACAAAATGGAAGCAAAAAACTATAGACTGCTTGTTCAATGTTAGCCGTGGACGCAAATTTTATTAGTCAGATATGAATCGACATATCGCACGTAATTGTCTGTCATCGCGTGTGGCGATTACATATAGAACATCCATATGTTTCATATAAGAATATATTACACTGCAGTATCTCTAATGTTGATATTCATAATTGTTATGGAGTGGATGGGCCGTAAAAAAACCAGCTATGAATTGTAGAGTTGTCTCTACAATTCATAGCTTATTCTAGGGTTATATGACATATTGATAAGTTTGAAAGCACGAATTGCCCATATAGATTACTAGTCGGCATCGATTATGAAGCTTCAAGGCAAAGAATAGTATAGCTTTTTTAAATGATTGACCACTTTACTAGAGTAACGTTGTTTAGGCGATTTTTTATTCCTACATAAAACTAGATGAATTTGTTGTTTAATTACTTGTTCTCTGTTGCATATAAAAACAATTAAAATTAAGGTCCAAAGCAAAAAGCGAGTCGATATAATTATGCCTATGGGGCCGTAGCAGCTTAGTGAAATGACATACCGAAACGGTTTCATTGTTCTATTGACGATTTGAAGAGCCTTGCATCTAATGATGCGCATTAGACGAACGGCAAGCAGCTCGGTAAGCAGCCAAACCGGTACAAACAAGCCGTTTACAAACAGCCGAGCAGCACATTCACACAAATGCTTTCATAAAATAATAAAAACTTTTATAGGCACATGAAGGAAATTATTTAAATTTAGAAGAAGTCTGCATAAAGGTTAACGCACTACAATCACTGTCACTGTCCTATCAATCGCTGCGACAAAGCTTTAGGAACTTGTCCCACTAACGGCGAAAAATCGAGCAACCAGACGCCATATTATGATAGAAAAAAAAACAAACTATGTCATGTGAGGTATCATCGTGTAGGTATTTTAAAATCATGATGAGGTTGTTAAAATCATTTTTCACATAAAATATGGCGATTTAAAGTTTGTTACTAACTATTTTCACTCCAATTTTCGGTAGTTGTAGTTATTACGTTACGTTACGTCTTATAACTGAGCACAAAAGTTTAAATAAAAAAAAATAAAAAAAATCGAAAAGGTTATTTTATTTTTTTAGGTTACATACTACATCAATTATACGTTTCTTGAGCGAGAAAGTAATTGATAGTTGCTCGCTATTCGCCGGCGATGTGACAAGTGCCCAATGGACAATGACCGCTATATTTTTAAGGCGCGATAAACTTTGAAGGCTATTACTACCATTGTGTATGGATAATATAGATGCTATCTATACAGTTATTACTGCAGAACACCCTAAATTACAAAGCTTGATGGACGAACAGACAATGGCATCGTAAAGTTTACAGTGGCCTTTGATTAGTGTGTGTTGTGCGTGTGTGTTTGTTCAAAATAAGGTTATATTTAGTTCAGCACATAATCTGATAAAAGTATTTTTAGGTACTACTAGATTTCTTCTGCGGCTCCACCCCGGGGATGTCAGTTATCGCAATAAAACTATCGTATATCCTTTCGCAGGACTTAAACTATCTTCATACCAAATTTCATAGAAATCGGTTTAGCCGTTTTAATCATAAAAACGTAATAGATTATAATATTACTTTTGATTATGTGGATACTGCTTACCTTGCTTTTTATGGTTCCGTAGCCAAAATGATAAAACGGAACCCTTCTAGTTTAGCCATGTTCGTCCGTCCGTCCTTAGCTTAGCTCAGATACTGTTAGTGCTAGAAGGCTGTAATTTTGCAAGGATACTCATATACCTTTTACCGACAAAGTAAAAGAACAACATTTTGAAAAAAAAATTGTAGGTTGTAAAGTAGGGGTGAGATTTTTTCTCACCTACCGCATCTTGTAAGATATCATTAGATAGGTCTTTTAAAAACACTTAGACCATTTTTTGATTTAGGGATCCGCTTGTGAAATATTATACTTTAAAGTGCAAATTTTTGTTAGAGTCAAGTCACCCCTCTGCCAGCTAAATGGTTGTTGTTAGGTAGGTATGTGAAAAAATCACGATAGTAGAATATATAGTAAAATTAAAAGGAAAACTATCAGAGCTAAGTAGGCTTTACAACTTAACGAGTAACAGCAGAACAAGTAAGAAATAACAAAATTTTCGTTGAGATTCGATTGAAAAATACTTTTATATGATGCATTATTTGGATGCGGGAAACCTACATTGTGCGTGGCCCGGCTTCCGCTTGTCCGGTTTTTTAACTTTTTACAAGTTTTTATGGCTCATCTAGTAGGTATCTTACAGTGCACGTACAGTAATGACGGTTGAGCTCACCTAAGCTCAGTTTAAAAAAAAACCTTTTTCAATTCATAGTTCTATCTAACACACACTTAGCCAAAACGATTAATGAATAACTAAACAAAGTACCTACAAATTTATGCCTCTGTGGCGCGGTGGCGTGTGTCCGATTGCTACGCAAGAGGTCGTGGGTTCGATTCTCACACGGGACACCACTTTGTGTGATCCACAAATCGTTGTTCCGAGTCTGGGTGTAATTTGTGTTCGTAACTTGAATGTTTGTAAAGTCCCCCGCGACACAGGGCTAGTACCCTACTGCGGGTGTCGGCTTTTTTCTAAAATAAAAATAATAGCTTAATTAAGTGTTGTGCTTGCCATTTCATTTTTTTTATAATGAGATTCGCTAATAACTTTAACTGAGAATTATTATTTCTTAATACCGTACAAGCTTTTAATTAAGTGAAAATTAAAAATAAGGCTGTTTAAACCTCATACCTAAAGTTGTAGAGGCGTAGAGTACATAGCCACGCCCACTGCATAGCGCATATAATACTGTCTCTTTCCCACCTCCACTTGCTAATTGCCGCCATAAATGCTCAGCTTAATATACCTTAAAGCCATTAGAATAGTTTTACCTACACCATATTAATTTTGTGAATCTTAGAAGTATTCCACTCACATCCAAAAGTGTTGTAAAAGTTGTAGTTAGGTTGCATTAGATACACGGCTACGATTCTTTCTGGGCTGGTAAATTCAGAATTAGGTTCTGTTAGTGCTAAGAAGGAAATAATTTTTCATCTTTTCTCTTTTTATGCTATTAAAATAAAGAGACGAGCACGTCGTACGCCTCATGATAAGCGTCACGCTAGCCCATAACACTATCAGTGCCACCCAAATCCTTGTTTTGTAAAGACCTTAATGTCATCTCACCACGCTTCTCATTTAAGACAGTTCGTAAATCTCATTTGCCCAGTAATTACACTTGCTACAGAGCCCTTCAACCTAAACACAGTGATGGGTTAACATTACTATTTCATACATATACATATCAACCCATATGATGGCCCACTGCTGGGCACGGGTCTCCCCAGTAGAACCTACTGGTATGTAGATCCTGAGGGTAATTGCCATAATCCACGCTTGGCGAGCGGGTTGGCGATCGCAGTAAGGCTTTAAGTACGCAGAGGACGCTGTTGCCCGTCCTCCGGAGTGAAATCCCTGAGTCGCCTTGACGACACCCACGGGAAGAGATGGGGTGGTGCTATTCTTAAGCCGGCACCACACGGCTGTGATTACTATTTCACGGAAGGACAACTGACACTATTATGGTACCGACCAAGACGGCCTATGGCTTAGACCTATCGCGACTAAATTTTCTATGATAACCCACTATTGTTTCCACTAAGTTCCAAATAATAATAATTATAAACGTAGATTATAAAACCTCTGTGTTTTATATAATCTACGTTAACATTACACAATATATGTACGAGTCTATAGCTATACGGGTCAGAGCTTAATGAAACCTAATGTAGGTTCTAAGTCATAGAATGCTTTGTTTATATATTTGGCGAGTGACTCATGTTTGTGAATTTCCTCGCGACACAGCGCCTGCACCCTAATGTGGTAGTTCTGGGGTAGGTAGGTGTAGGGTTCGATGCCCACACGGGGCACCACTTTGTGTGAGCTACAAATTGTTGTTCCGAGTCTAGGTGTAATTTGTGTCCGTGACTTGTATGTTTGTAAAGTCACCCGCGATAGGGCTTGTATCCTACTGCGGGAGTCGTCTTTATTTTATTTAAAGAAGAAATACATTTTAGCAGTAAATCTATTGAAATTGGGACATGTGGACTATTCAGTCAATAGTCCTTGTAGAGTGTTGAGTATGGTGCGCTTGTGTTAATTTAGTTCAGGGTCCTTATTCACCTTTTTTTTCGTTTTCGCGGCAAGCTCGCGCGTACTGGCGCTTGCGCGTTAATGCATTTCTAAGCGCAGCTCTCTTTTTACAATTATGACAAGATTTTGATAGTTCGCGCAGGCTTGCCGCGAAAATGAAAGACCATGCTCAGTGTAGGGTTCCGCAGCCTTAAATAATTGCATCAGCAGAAGAGCATATGTTCGTGGCACTTACGCCCTTTTGGAGAAAAGCATTAAAAATATTTATTTTTATTATTAATTTATCAAACTAAGTAGCAGCCACAATAAGACACCTTTTCGCCAAATTTCATCAATATTCATAGAGAAGTCTCTGAGTAAAATGCCTGTGATATACGGACGGACAGACAGACAGACAGACGGACAGACGGACTTGACGAAACTATAAGGGTTCCGTTTTTTGCCATTTTGGCTACGGAACCCTAAAAATGAAACCTGCCTTGAATGCCTTCAAGGAAAAAAATATGAAGCCGAATGCAAATTTTGCTGAGTTACTCTTATGTTTTAGTTTATATCTCTTAAGACTACGTTTTATACACTAATACCTTCTAAGAAAAAAATGCGAAAACCCCATTGAAATTGGACCATGAGCTTTCAAGAAAATCGCGAACATACGTACAGGTCAAACAGAGAAACATCATTTTTGAAAGCGGTTGAAAATACACGTTTCGTTCCCACCAGGAAAGTGAAGAACTACTTCCGTAGCGCCACACCCATTCAAAAGCGTAAAGATAGAAAAAATGTAACTTTACACATGTCTGTATTTAGTGATAGCGTTTTATTTTTTTAATGCTTAATTCTTCTTTAATTTATCCACAGCGTAATGCTTGAACCGTCCTTAAATCGATTTTCTCAAGCTGCTACTTCCACTATTAGTAAGACTTATGATAGTAAAAAAATATTCAAACGGGTGAAAAATCTTTGAAGTAGAAGAAGCTTATTAAAATATTAACCTCCTCGGTAGTAAATTAAAATAGCAGGCAAACGTGAGGAAAAAAAGCTGCAAAAAAATATCATTCGCTCGTGTCAAGTGGTTTTCACTCCACTTAAACGCTTTATAGATTCGAAACACGATTTCCCGCGAAGTGTTATAAATGTAAGTGCCCGTAAAAACAGTTGGCTAAATCCGGCGAATGTAAATAAATGTCGGAATCGAATTTTTCTGGCGACTGCTGACTGGTCGAGTGTTTGTCGGCAGGGGTTTGGAGTAAGTATAGAAGCTGATGTCGTGATATGTTTGGTACATTTGTAACAGCTTACGTGTAATGAACTTTTTGAACCATTACAGGTTAGAAAAGTTCTCTTCAGTCACATTTGCCTAATAATTATATACCTTTTAAAAACTTTGACTAAATATAACAAAATACTTTAGTCCATTAGTACATAGAGCATCTACAAACAAGTCAACATTTTGCACTCAGATGTTTCATTACAAAATATTTCTCTAGGGACTCCAAATGCAAATTGCCAAAACACAAACACCGCTAGTAAAACAAACACACTGGTTTATTCAAAAACATTATATTTGCCTTTGTGCTAACTAACCTGAATTATTCGAATTAGACAAACGACACTGAGTTTTACGACTGCTGATGTAAAGTTTGTCACACCTTAGATGATGTCACCATTCATGCCTACGTTCAAACTTAGTATTTCTTTCTCTCTTCGACATATCGGTTATTACAACTTGTTTCAAAACAAGACTGCATCTGTGGCGCAGTGGGGTTAGATTCCCACACAGGACACCACTTTGTGTGATCCAAAAATTGTTATTTAAAGTCTGGGTATACTTTGTGTCCGTGATTTGTATGTTTTTAAAGTCCCCAGCGACATAGGGCTTTGTACACAAATGCGGGTGACGTCTTTTAAAAAAAAAAGTGAAATACTATATAAAAGAACTACGTATGCCTCTGATATACCTATCTAGTATCTATACCATTATTTCTAACCAGTATGGGTAGGTAGCTAGTCCTGGTCGAGGCACCAGGACTAGCTACCTATGCCATACTGGTTAATGCTAAACTAGTTCAATAAATTGGCTCTCCGCTTTCACCGATATTACTCTCATAGTGAGTATATAGTTGCTAGCTATTAAATTGTCAGTAGGTATAGTCTCACCCGAACTTTACTGTCTAGTAGCTACAGCTCCACCTTTCCTAAGGGAGAATGTGAAATTATCACCTACCGACAATTAATGGTCTCAATGTGGTCAAAAATATTTAGTAGTTACCTTTTACCTAACGACGATGGATACAGATAAAGTATCCATCGTCGGTAGGTAAAGTTCCTTATATTGTATTATAAAGCTGAAGAGTTTGTTTATTTGAATGCGGTAATCTCAGGAACTACTAAACATGTTATTTACTGTTGGATAGCCCATTTATCGAGGAAGGCTATAGGCTATATAATATCACGCTACGATCAATAGGAGCGGAGCAGCAATCAGAACTGTTGCAAAAACGGGGAAAATTTTCGCAGACGAAGTTGCGCGGGACAGCTAGTTTATTATATATAATAGTCAATTTCGAAATTCCACAGTATACTGTGGAATTTCGAAATTGACTCTATCTATTAATCCTCACTTTATTTAAACTATTTGGTTGTTTTTTTTTAACTCCTAGTTAAGCTACAACTTTACTTCAAGTTGTTAGAACTTAAAGTAGTTTGGCTGCAAAAATATTTAGGTATAGAGCCAAGAGGTTCGACCAATACCTGCAGAGCTCTCGTTGAGTAGCTGGGTCAACACACTCTTACTCACTGAGGTTCCAACCTAAAGGTTGGAACCTCAGTGAGTAAGAGTGAATTAATCAAATACATGGATTAATAAACTGATTAGGGTAAACCCTAATCAGTGTATTAATCCATGTATTTGATGCCGATATAGGACACTATTTTGTACATATTTATTTAAGAGATAAGTAGACAACTATAACAAATAATATTAATATGAAAGAAAACGTTTTAGCAACGATATTCCGAAACAACAATTAATCCGGTGCAATTAAGAATGGGCCTGCATTGTACCCAGTTAATTATGCGAACGCGTCAACAGGCCCGTTTATTTTAGAATACATTATGCGAAATTAACATTTATTGGGATAAAATACGGACGGACAGCAATGGTGATGAAATTATCACTAACTATGACTATTGTTGGGTCTATTGTTGAGTTACATTAGTTATGAACGTGTTGGTGTACATATAGGTTATACTATAAATTTGATATATATTCATCTTACTCTTACATCTTCTTAAATTAAATATTCATAGTCATTGTTAATTTATGTGAAATATTAATGATTGAGATTTTTGGTGTTCATTTATGTCCCATTATGTAAATATTCAATCTTCCTAACTTACTATTTTGTATTTGTTTCAGATGAACCGAGCAATACAGGTGAAACCGGCGGACAGTGAAAACAGAGGAGGTAATTAAATATTACTTATAAATTTACTGCAAGTACAATATTAGCTCTTTATATTGCTATAATGTTAAATACTGTTATTTCTACTATTGGTTTAAATTCTCCACTCCACCGTATCACTTTGAATTATACTGTTGACTTGATAGAATTTTACAAAAAAATAAAATACTAAGCAACGAAAAAATAAACTATCATTTTTAATAGCGCCAGAGGGTTTTTAAAACACAGTATTTTCAGTTTCCTTTCAATTTTCAGACTAGTAACTAAATCTTATGTGATAGATGCATTTTAATCAGTTTACCAAATTTGTTTGTAAATCTTTAGCTATTAGGTATTAGATGATAACTTTAAATTTGCAACACCTATTTATAAAATACAATTTAAGGTTTTTCTATGACAAATATAACATAACATGATGTGCCATGTTACCTGAGGTACCTGATACCTATCATACATCAATATGACTAGATCCGTGTCCAGAAGGCTGGCCTCTCTTTGGCAACGTTAATGTCATAAATAAATTAAATTAACTCGTCAAAGTGGGCTTCTGTTCGGTCGGCTTTGATTTCGTATATCTGAGGCGAATAATATTTTAAAGAAATGACCCTATCAGGTGGTAAGATTGTATCCAGGGTCGGACTTACACTAATTTTAAGAAATAATTTATAATATAGCTGCTACAGTTGTTTTTACCTCGGTCCAATACAAGCAATGATTCGTGCATTTTACGAATGTTTGCAAACGGGGTGATCGTTTTTTTTTATACTACGAAATGAAGAGACGAGCAGGTCGTGCGTCTGATGGTCGCGCGTCACGCTAGCACATAACAGTGTCTGTACCACCCATATCCTTGATTTGGCAAAGATCTGAATGTGACCTTACCGCGCTTCTCATTTGAGACATTATTTCATAAGTCTCATTTGTCCAGTAATTACACTTTTGACAGTGCCCTTCAATCGAAACATAGTGAAATGTCAACATCACTATTTCACAGAAAAATTACTGACATTGTTGTGGTACATACGAAGATTCCGATGGCTTAGAATATTATATAAAATGCAGTATTAGTAGCATAACAAATTTGCAAATTCCTTTGTGATGTTTTATGATGATCGACGTATATGTAAGGGTTCAAAGTTCGTGCATCGTTCGTGAATGTCAAAAAAACCGGGCAAGAGCAAGTCGGATCCTGCTCAGTGTAGGGTTCCGCAGCCTTGAATAATTGCATCAACAGAAAAGCGTATCGTTCGGTTATGAGTCGGATGTAAGTTTTTCGACCATAACTCAATGACGGTGTATCCGATTATGTCCAAAATAATTTTAGTTTAAAGTATTTATTAAGCGCTACCTTTGTGTTTCTTTTTTCATATTTTTTTGTCTCACGGCTCAAAACTTTCGGAGCGTTTATATCCAAAAATATTCACTTAATCAAAAAAGTTTATTAGACATGTTAAAATACTTTTAAAAGACCTGTCGAATGATGTACCACACGTTGATGTTTGCTGAAAAAAAAAAACAGCTTCTACATGTATGTAGTGCCCCCCAAAAAATATTGATTGTTATTATTTACCTATCAAACTAATTAGCGGCTACTACAAGATACCTTTTCACCAAATTTCATCAATATTCATTAAGTAGTGTTTCAGTAAAATGCCTGTGACATACGGACGGACAAACAGACAGACGAAACTATAAGGTTTCCGGAACTCTAAACATTTGCGATTGGCGACCCACATTAATTGTGGATTGGGTAACGTGAATATGACAGGGACTCCCCTTAAAATAAAATATTATTTAATTAGTTAGAAAGTCCTGCTAAAGTATTAACACCTTTTCATAGTTTCCTGTAACGCGATAGTTCTTCAAGTTTAAACTATTGAAAGCTAAAACAAAGACTGAAAGTCATAACATCAAATTGGGATCCATGACGGAGTCCGTTCCCGAACATGACTAACTTTATGAAATACAAACTCATAATTTATGAAGTGAGCTTTTTGATCGTGACTTTGCTATTATCAAGTTTAGTAATCCGCTTTCAGTTTCAATATCTTATTTACAATTTTATAGAAATAACAAGCTTTTGCCCGCGAATCACAACACTAGTTTATGATAAACCGTATTGATATTAATTTCAAGTTTTGACTTACAACCTTATACAGAGGAGTAATCACTTATGCGTATTTGTATAGTATAATCATCGACTAAGACGCCTATTGATACTTAGTGATGTATATCACTATGTATCTTTTCGAAGTATTAGTAGAACGGGGAGTTGTTAAATGTGTTTACAAATAATTAGCTTGTTTTATATAGGTTACTGTTATTGTATATGAAAGCAATCTGATATAATGTTTACAACAGTAACATAACAACAACATTCTCAGTTTGTATAATAAATAGAATAATAAAAATACTTTGAGATAAAACAATGATTCGGATCGATCTTACGCCTAAGGCTACGCAATGGTTAATCCTACAGATAATATTATCATAATTATATTATATCATCACATTGCGGTCATTTAATCTTACAGTTTGGTTTAGTGACTGAAACATGAAGAAGAAACTGAATAACTGATCGGTCTGAGCACTGAGATCCTCACCCAAAATCACTGGATGTAGAAGTTTATCAATTTGTAAAAGTTCCTCAAGTAAAATTAAAAAGAGAGGTGTCTTGTGGACACCCGGTTGGAACGTAGCTCCTTTTGCTATATTGCCCGACTGTAAGGAAGGGTTATGTTTTTCGCGCGTATCTTGTATGTATGTACGTAATATTCTTTATTACCTGATATCTCACAATCCACTGAACGGATTTTTACAATTAAGACATCGTTGGATTCGTCTTGATCGCCCAAATGTTCTTAGATACATGACGTTTGAAAAAAACAAATATGGCGGTTGTGAGATGTCAAAATAAAGAGGTGTGAAAAAAAAATAAAGGAGGCACTTTACTAAGTTCATTGAGAATCATTAATGCCTCCGACTGCATGACATTATATAATTATGTAGGGGATCTTGTTTCTATCTTTTTTGTGCAAGCGGGTTTTTTTTAATTAAGATTTTTCACACACATATTACACAAAGCCAGTTTGACTAAGGTATACTTTGCCTAGACTATAAGTTACCTTAACATCCGATTTCATCAAATAAATTCATCATCTTATAAAAAGTTGCGGAAAATTAGAGACCAGACTTTCTTAAAATTTAACTTAAAACAAAGTAAAGATATTTATTTAGTCAACAAACAAATACATGAGCCGATTTTAGTTTATTTAACAGTTAGGCTGTACAGGCCCAAAAATTACGTTAATCTTTATTTGAATATTTCTTAGTAATAAACTTAATATATTTTAGAGCATTTAGCTACCGACTCTGTTAAAATCACTTCATAACTTGATTCACGTAACATTTCGAATGCCTTATTATATCATGAAATTATTATTTGGCATGTCAAAATGAATGACGGGAACATTGACGGCGGGCGGTCGTCGCTGTTAAAAATGTATAGCCGTAATGCTCGTACCCTTCCCAGGGACAATTAGGACAGGAAATAGACGCCACCTTTGCACAGTGTTGCAATTCAAATCCATGCGCCCTTTTTGAATTTCCGAGAGTTAAAAAGTGAAGATGTGTAAAGTTTTGTCTATTTATGCCATTTTTTTGACGTGATAACGTCTTATAAATCAATGACTGAGATACACGCACGAAAACGTATCGTGTTATTGATTGGTTGCTAAGCAACAGCGAATGGCGATTGCAGCGGCATGACATGCGATACAAATGGAACTAACGGAATTGATTGCTTGCTAAGCAATGCGAATGGTGATATGTCTTCGATGTTTAGTAGTTAGGATAATGGGTAGGATTCGAACCCGCAACCTCACGATTCCTAGAGAATAATATAATAATAATAATATCCCAAGTATAATAAATTTAAACCTTTATGGGACCGGGTCCAAATTCAAAATTTGATTCAGATAACACGCGGCTTTTCTCATATTATGTATTACCTACCTGGATGACCGAACCTAGCTAGATCGATTTATCGCTCCCGAAACATGACGATCGCGATATAGCTAGGTTTTATTTTTAGAAAATGTCGTTAACAAAAATATATCAGAGCATAGCTCGGTCATCCAGATACTTAATATAAATTATTTACCTACCTGCAGTGACGTAATAACATTACAAGAAGCTTGTATTACAAATTACAAGTCTTATAATTTAATTTGGGGGACTGAATGACCCAAAGAGCTTCGGTAGGGTTAATAATTCACAGTTGGTGGCTATCGTCAAATACATCCCAATCCCTAAGGAAATTATTGGAACTTAAACATAGAATGAGTTAGAGACGGGTTTGAGTGATTCAAACTCGGAATGTAATCGATTGCTTCGATGTACTCGCGTAGATAGTGACGTGGTCACGTCTCGAATTATGTGTTAACTGCCAGTAGTATTGAAACTAATTATTATCTAATGGAACCATTTGATATAGGTATACAACAATACTGTAAGTTCGCACTGTATAAGAATGAGCTTTGGCTCATGAATTTAAAGACTGAGTATTTTTGACGTTATAACGTCTTATAAATCGAGTACCGGGGGTACGTACGTCAAGGTGTCTAAAAAATGTCACGTTATTGTTTGGTTGCTAAGCAACAGTGAATGGCGATATGTCATCGATGATGATCAGATTCGGTCCATCTCTTCAAATTATGGGTATCATGAACTCGAAAGATCAATAATGTATGCAGCCACAATAACCAAGTATTCTATTACTTATCGCTAAGGTTTGAAAGTAAAACTATAACCTCCATAAAACTACGTAACATTTTCATATCATTGAAATTTAATTTACTTTACACGGTAACGGTACCATAAATGGCGACAAATATAACTAATTGATGTCGGAATTCATTAGAATTATGTTGTTAATATGGCAACACGCAACGCCCAAATGTTCTGGGTAAGTGTAGTAACGTTTTTCGGTAGTGTTAAGTAATTGAGTGGTCTAATAAGGGAAGTGTTGAACGTGTTTTTTATGGTGTACACAAATTGTTGGTCGTGAAATATAAAGTTGAGTTATTTTTACTTTGTAATGTTTGTTTGACTGATGTTTTTATGTCTTGGGGTGAGTTGAACAGAGAGGGGGTTTTGAGATTGGTTTATAATCATTTAACGTACCTATTTGAATAGTTTTCGCGTTTTAGACGTGAAATATTTTGACGTGATAACGTCTTTTAAATCGATGTTCGGGTGCACGCACGAAAAATTGTCACGTTATTAATTGGTTGCTAAGCAGCCACGTTATTAATTGGTTGCTAAGCAACAGCGAATGGTGATTGCAGCGACATGACGTGCGATATAATTGAAAGTAACGTTATTGATTGGTTGCTAAGCAACGTGAATGGCAATATGTCATCAATGTTTTCTTCTTACGTTATCACGTAAAATTATCGTCCGTAAACCGACTTTACATACAACAATTTTTTTTATTTTTTTGTTTTAAATTTAACTTCAAAAACTTTCTCTAACTTATACATATATTCATGTTTGTAAAACAAACAAAACATGAATAATTGTATTCAAATCTTACTAAAACCAACACTTACATTTCAAAGGGAGCCATTATACATTTCGAATGAATGCACTCGGAAAATAACGAGACAGAAATATACAAATTAGTCGAACTGAAAAGAGACGAGTGCAAACGGATAAGGCATGGAATCAGTGCGGTTTCTATTCGGAAGACGGACGCCGTTTAAGAGGCCTTAAATTAAGGTCAGTCTCTACTGGCTGATTTTATTTGTACGTTTTTTAACTTGCAATGCAAGAGTAGGTAGGAGGTAGAATCAATTTTTTCTTCATTTGGGAGTTGTTTCTTACTTTTTAAGGCTCCGCACCTCAAAAGGAAAAAAAACGATGCCCTTATAGGTTCACTTTGTTGTCCATCCGTCCGTCTGTCTGTCTGTCAAGGCCCTTTATCTCGGGAATGCGTGGAGGTAATGTCAGGTTTACAGTCCCTCAAAGCTTTAAAATCTATGAAAATCAAACTTCTAAGTTAACGTAAAATACCGCCAATTATTAAAAAAACTGCGAGACTTGATTTCTTAACTATGTATTTATAATATGTGCCTACAAATTTGTATAGAACCCTCGGTGGGCGTGTCTGACTCGCACTTCTCTGGTTTTTTATTTTTTAAATATAAACTTTTAGTATTTTTAGCAATATTATCCGCATACATAGTACTTAATCTTTTCTTAATTGTTTTTAACAAAAACGAACAAGAGCAGTTTCATACAAACTTGCAAACCCTATTTACCCCGGGACGAATTTCTAAAAAACTTTAAAAAAAACATACAAGGCATCAACTGCCAAAATTTTTGGATTTGTAATCCTAGTCAGTCACGACAAGTGATTATAAATGTATAAAAATATTTTCTTAAATTCTATGTGTGTAATATTATATGAGTAGAATATTTCTGAAAGAAGGCAATGTATTCATAAAATTTAACCTATTTCAACGATATCAGCAAAAATTCTTCAAAAACCACTTATTCAAGACAAATACTAACCTAGTATAACCCGGACATTCAAAACTGAACCAAAGATTCTTTTATGTGACTTCGACGACATTTCAGTCATAAAGTCGCAACTATTACGTCAGTGTGGTCGCGACCTAACCTATCTGGCGCCAGAGTCGGATTCAACTGAGCGTGCCTATTAAATGCTGCAAGCAATTAACATCTGCTGCACGTACGTGGCTTCGCCATTATTGCCCCGTTAAATAGTTATTTAAATTCTACCCTGTATAGTCTTAATGATAATAGTTTCACCGGATTGGCGCCAAGTGATTTTGGCGGCAGGAAAATCTTCCTGGTTTTTTTGTTTAATATTCTCTTAGTGAAATCTACATAAGATTAGTGGGAAATTTTCTCTTTTCATGCTCAATGTTAAAGGATAATGTGATGTTTTATTAAATTAGTTTAAAGTTTTAGTTTAGTTCTTAATATAAATACAATTATTATTTAAAATAAAAATAGATAATGTCATAATTATTAGATACTAACCTTCGTCTTTGCCCCCGTGGATCGAATCACGATAAAAATTATAACTTCAAAATTACATTTACTTACTTTTTTGGAACCTGATTTGACATTGACGACAGAGCGCATCTCTTGGCTGTATAAAATTAAACTCCCTAAAATATATCACTCATAGATATTTTTCGAAATCATTGCTTTCTCTTAATAATTAAAACATTTATTCACGGGTCTGAATATCGAATTTAGCTATTTAAGCAGGGGTCGCAGCAGGATTCGTTTTTGAAATACCCATTAAAAATGTAACACACAATCAATCAAAATTCACTTTGAAGTTATCGCCGAAGCGCGTACACAAAATTGTGTGTTGTGATCAATCATTTCGTTGAATGATTTGATTTAATTCTACATCGGGAATATTTGTTATATTTTACGATTTTAAATTGATAATAAGTTGGAGTTTACAGATTTTGTCTTCTGTTATGGATACCATTTGAAATATGTCTCTAAATTATTTAAGTAACTGTATCTATTCTAATATTAAAAAGCTGAAGAGTTTTGTTTGTTTGTTTGAACGCGGTAATTTCAAGAACTACTGATCCGAATTGAAATTCTTTCACTGTACGATAGCCCATTTGTCGAGGAAGGTATACAATATCACGCTACGACCAATAGGAGCGAAGCAGCAATAAGAAATGTTGCAAAAACGGGGAAAATTTACGCAATCGAAGTTGCGCGGGACAGCTAGTTATTGTATAAAGGCTTTTTATACTGCTCAATCTTGGGTTTTACCGATAATAGTGTCTGCCTATTTACAGCAGCACCCAAAAAAATAAACACTTTTTTACTACATATACGTACTTTAAACTACATTGTTACATTATTCTTAAGTTTATTATTACCTTAACTACTTCATTGCCGAATACAAAATATACCGATACGAAAAACACGAGTCTTTAACCTCAAATACATTCATTAAATATTGACATGGACATAATTATTGTTATAAACGGTACCAACTACAACTCCCCACAAAAATATTGTTACCTACTTCGTGCCTGTTTTAGGCTGATAAGCACATTATTTATTTGATTGATTTATGGACAAAAATTCAAACGTCATACAGTTTTAAGTTAATTTTCTGTCACTACCACTCTTAAGGTTCATTTCCGTGCATCGCGGCTCGCGATCGGCCGCGATGAACGGAAATGAACCTTAAGGTGAATAATAGTGATAGTTTTGAGTTAGTTATTTGGAGGTTAGACTTAGTAGCTGATGCAGGTAGGTTGGTCGCCGACAGTATACCAGATGCGGTACACTGCGGGGTTCTTCTTGTGGAAGCAGGTCCCACACTAAACCAGCGTCTGCCCCATTGACGTATAGACCTGGACCGTGCCAGCCCTTTCGATTAAAAAGTAAATATTGTCTGCAAAGCGTAAAAGAGGGAAAAAACTCGCGCGGTCTTGAAGAGGTCCACAAATTACCGTTGTCTCTTTCTAGAGGTGGTCAATTTTGTGAGGTTATGGCGCATTCCTGTTCTCTACGTTAATGGTCTGCCCCGGGGCGCTGAGGGTGTGCGTTAGATTTTTTTTTTAAATGTAGCTTAGTTAGCACACATGCAATATCGTAACCAATGAGGTTAATCAAAGGTGCTTCATTGCTGTTTAAAAAATAGCACCAGCAACATACTTTTATGAGTTAACGAGTGGGTTTTTGTGTTATTGAGTGTATTTTATAAATAATATAAGTACTTCATAAAAAAAATATGGAACTGAATTACCTCTTGTGAATATACAAAAGCCTAAAAATCGTTGGTAGCATTAAACAGACTGTCTGTCGTGAAGTTACCCTAAAATATCAAGGAAATACTGCTGAATAAAATATGAAGTGCGTTCACAACAGGTTGTATGATGATAATAACTATTTGTCTGCTCGCGTGTCTGCTGTCGTTAAATACTACTTTATGAATCTCAACGTCATTACTGAGGCACGTTTAAGTATAAAATTTATGGCCTCTTAAAGTCCTATAATGTAAATGATAGTTAAGGTGGAAAAGATTTGAATTACGCCTGTGATTTTATTATCTTTTTATGGTATGATAATTTTTTGTTTTCAATTTCAATAGTGAAAATTTTGGGTATGTAGTTTTTAATCAAATCAGGTGCAAGCACTCGTTATCATGTGTTTAGTGATCATTAAATAGGTATTACATATTATAAAACATTTTTTTGCATACTTCAATCTGAAAAAGATTTACCTATGCCTTTTTGTAGTACCTATCCTAACTCATATTATAAATGTGAAAGTTACTCTGTTAGTTTGTCAGTTTGTAATGATTTTATGCTTAAACCACTAAACCAATTTAGATGAAACTTGGTATGGAGATCGTTTGAGTCCCGAGAAAGGGCCAGAAAGGAACATTGCATTTGTATCCTGATAACTGACATTTAATATGTAAAAGAACGACAGTTATCTAAACTGATGGCATCGAAATCAGTCACAAAGAACATCAAGTTATTAAATAAGAAGGTGCCTAAAATTCAAATTCCAATTCTCAGTAATAATTACCTCTCAAAATAGCACCATTACTCATTTAGCAACCTATTTACTTTGATAATTCTGTATTCTCACCTCGACAATGTTTATAAAGGAGTTTCGTAAATAAAACCTTGATAGATAGTGATGTTCGTGGCGTGTTTTATTATCTACGGCCCGTGTTGACTGTCAGCCGGAGTGAGTGTCGCCATGACGGTGATAAATCGCCTGCGCACCACCGGAAGTAATGAGATTCCAACGGTTTTAATACCGATTGATTCCCCCTTGTGATTTCACATTATTGTGCTCTCTTTCACCTGCGCGCTTTAGAATATTATGTCATCTGTTCTACTTTTACGCTTGTAACTAAGTTTACCTTAAGTTTGAAGTAGATAGTATTTTAGTTTTATTTGGGGAGCTCACAGAAAACCTAGAAAAGTGTCAACGCTTATAACTTGACGCTATCCAATGTTTCGAACATGCTATTTTCTAATTAAGTATTCTTATCCGCTGGCATAATTTTGTTACAAAAAGGAATATAAAGAAAGCCAATACTGTATTTCAATAAATATAAATTAGCATGAAAGATATATCTAGGTAATTTATATCGTCTAAAATAGTGTTTTCTGTCTGTCCTGTATATGTCCTAAGAGACATTGGTCACAAATATTTTAAAAGTATGTCATATAGGTACGTCTTTTGCCTCCTTACATTTTTATTTAGCCTGTCAGTTTGTTTTCTCTGCGTCCGTATTACACCATAGCTTTGCTTGAAAAGTATTAGGCGCCTACTTAATGTTTTATTTATCAAGAATATGTGAAGTATGAAAAAGTTTAAGAGTTTTTCAAAGATTTTGCAAGTCAGTAACAAACTCCATACTTCGGTATCGCATCTCCATAAAACAAAACAAGCGAATGAACTTCCCCAAATCTTACATCACAGCACTCTTAAACACAAATAAATCCGCAATGACAAAAATAAGAGAGCAAAGATAGATTATTCTCTAATGTGAAACTTCCGCACTCCATCGACAAACTATAAATTCGCCATACGACTCGGCGAATTTTTCTTGTACAGCCAAAGTTGGAGTCGTAAATATTTTAAAGTAACTTCCGAAGGAAAAGTGACACCAAATGTTGACGCTTTTGCGGCAAACTTTGGAGGTGGCCATCGACAAAATAACCCTGTCGAAACTGAGAGACTACCGAACTTGAAATATAAAAGTTTGCAACGGAGACTTTCCGAATGTGTTGTTTGTTTTCAAATGCATCACAAGTCTACCTCTAGGGACCGCCGAGGACTCGCCTCACATAGATCTTGCTTTGGTCAGATTTTATCAATTTTGTTTTATATACTTATAGTTTTCATAACTTTAACATAAACAAAGTTATGAAAACTATACATACTATAATAAAGTAATCAAATTTCTATCTATTAAAAAATGTAATACATTAAGGTTTACCTTAATCAAATTATAATTATTTTCAAATATTATTGGGGCTAGTGTATTCAATACAAATATATAGTAAAACCACTAAAAGTTATCCAGAACTAGCCTCAGAATGTTTTTCTAAAGCTTGTTAATATTACCCTGTTAGATATAGCCCTTGGCAGGACAAAATGATTGACCCGTAAAAATATATATCATTCGTGTCCAAAATCCTTTGGGTCCCATATTCCGCATATTATATCCCAATTATAATTTTATCCGGGAGGGGCCAGCCTGCCAACCCGACCGCTTGTTATCCACTCATAAATAGCTTAGCAAGGAAAGGTTTCGTACCAATTCAATTTGGCAGGGCTCTTAATGGTTTTTAGTTCAACGTTTTTGGGCCATAGCACCCGAAACTTTTATTTGAGTGGACAGTGCGTTGGACTACACTAACTACAGTAATATTAACATAAAATAATAAATACAATATGTTCTATTTAGATAAATTTCAAAGTATTTTAAAGATAAAAATCTGTTGTAACTAACCCAATTCCTAATTAATTCCCAATTTTCTAATTCGTTCATCATAAAATGGTAATTTCCAACTACAAAATGAGGAAAATGTACAGTTTTATTGATATCATACATAAAGAAGACATAAATTGCTTTCCAAATAACCTTTCCTGTCTCCGTTAAAAACAAAAAACTCCAGCACGAAGCTCCTCAAAAATTCATCAATACATCGTCTCGAAGTTCCCTAACAGTTTCCTCAATTATTTTTTCTCGTAGGAAAAAGAAAAAGTGAAAGACACAGCATCGAATGGGTGTAGACACGAGCACCCAGATACGATGAATTATTTATATGAGGAGCCAACACACGTACCTCTGGACTTATGAATGTACACATTTTAGCACTTATGACCTGTTAATAAATTATAAGTGGGAATCTCTCTCTGATGGTTGCTTCTCACGAAATGTGCAAGCTGTCGACACTAGTGATGTTCTTTGTTGGAATGTTGTGATGGCTTACTTTGTTGAATTGCTAATCGAATCTTCTTAATCTCCTTCTTTCGGTGTTTATTGAAGGAGAATATCGAAACACTAAAATATCAACAGTGATTTGTTGTAAAGAAGTAAATTAATAATGTAAAAATAAACAACAAAAATAGACGAAAAATTTAATTTGCTTTCACAATAAATTTAATTAACAAAATAAAGCGAGTTTCGATTCTCAGTTCGTTCGTTCATTCGATCCTAAATTTTTCACTCAATTTGAATTAATTGTAATCTATTAATATTGGTATAAATATTCCACGAGCCTTCGCGATAATTGAAAATTCGTACTGCATCGGTTCGATGATTCGATTATTAGTTCTCGCATGGATGATCTCGCCCAATAGTAACAGCGCTCCATCTTACTCCTGAGTTATTCGTGCAACTCACGGCACAACGTTTAAGAAGAAAACAGTTTTTGCAAGTTTCCATCATGCTAGGTTTTTTACTATTGCTGTAATTTTCTAGCTTAATTTTTTAGCTATAGCTTTATATACCTACTCAAATTGTGTTTCATCAAGATATTGTATGTCTTTGTGAGCTTTACATCTACATTAGACAACGTAATGGTTTCAAGGAACAAGCGTAGCTCGAATAAACCATTATTACATGACGTGATGACCATTAAGTTCATAAAATATGCATTGAACGACCACGTAATGGATAGCCTGAGATTGCACCGCTTTTATTCAAACGACGAGTATCAGATGCAATATATTCTAGAAAGCATTTGTTTAAAACAACCTTTATAATGTAAACTATTGTAATGATAATAAAAATATAATAAACTAGCTTTCACCCGTGGCATCGCCCGCTTTGATGTCAGTCAAAAATATTCTATGTCATTTCCTAGAACTCAAACTATCTCCATAGCAAATATCATCTAAATCGGCTCGGTGGTTTAAGAGTGAAAACGTAACTAACAGACAGTGCTACTTTTACATTTATAATATTAGTTTCGATGATAAGGGTCCAATTTTTTTAGTTATTATTTATTATAATACTATTTCGATAATTAACCAGTGCAATATATGCGATGCAAAGTTTTGCAAGTAACGAAACATTCCCACCACCTCTCTCCCATCTTTAGATCACCGTTGTTCACAACATTGTCCGCGCTATTACCAACCGAATTTATCGACGCTATTAACATTAAAATAATAATTCCAGACTTTATAGTCTATAAAATCGTTTTAATATCTGCTCGTTTGATAAATAATTCAATTTGCGAGATATTTTAGGTTAGAATCCCTTCTATGCTGTCGTGAATGATTATGGTATACATATTGAGTAGATGTAGGCACATATTCAATTTTAAGGGAAAGTAACAGCGTGTAGGTACATTCTATTTTTGTTTAACCAGAATTTGTGTAATTTTAGTTTCAACCCACTTTTACAAATTCTGATGTTGATGATTTAATATGTTTATTATATACTTGTTGGTCTAGTGGTTAGTGACCCGGACTGCTAAGCCGGAGGTCGTGGGTTCGATCCCCACCCAGGATAAAACTTTGCGTCATGAGCACGATGGTTTATTCTGTGTCTGGGTGTTATTTATCTATAATATGTATGTAATATTATAGATATATTTCAGAAATATATAAGTATGTTTATCAGTTGTCTGGTTGCCATAATACAAGTTCTGGTTAGTTTGAGATCTGGTGATGTTGTGTGAGTTGTTCTAAGATATTATAATTATATAACGAATCGCTTTCTAACTGAGAAGCGATGCAGTTATATTACAAAAAAAATATACGAGTAGACAAAAGGTAAATATTAAACTAATATCATGATACTCACTAGTTTCTTGGAAACTGTTTCATATCATATATACGTCGTCTTGTATAAAATGTTGTGTTTGCGAGTCACAATCAAATTTTGAAAATTGAAAAAATGTACAATAAGGTTTCCCCAAGGACGCGCATATTGTTACAAGTGTTTCTTAGATAACACTGTGACCGATTTATACCCTCATATCTTATCAACCATGCATGCCTGTCGCCATCTTAGTGCCTGATCGATAAACATAGACTCACCCTCAAACTTTAATAATAGATGATAACTTTGTGACCTTTATCAAACCAAGACAGTAAGTAATTGGAATGTGGGTCATAAATACTTTTCAAAGATTACTCAGCTTTTCATGCACCATCTTCATGATTTGATACTAGTGATATTTGAATACGGATTGATTAATACTTAGGTGTTTTATTTTTTAAAGTGATAACGTCTTATAAATCGATGACCGGGTGCACCCACGCAAAAGTATCACAGTCACGGTCTGTCACGTTCTTCCTGCTGATAAGCTGAAGTATTGTGGCTATCTGGTGCATGCGCCCGGATTCGTTAAAGCTGTCACAGGCATGGTTGCTAAGCAGCAGCAATTGTTTGTTGTAAAGTTATCGTCCGTAACCGATTTCACAGACAACCATTTTTTTAATGACAGGACATCTAAATTGATTATCGCTCATATAAAACTGTGTTTTCAAGATACTGTCTTAACGCGAGCGTGGCCCTAGAAGAGCTCCCAGACTACATATACTTACCTGGAAATTTGTTAAACAATAATAAGAACAAAATATACAGATGATATCATGGGCAGGTCATTATTGCCGATGACCTGCGACTACACTAACTTTGCACTGATTTAGAATTGTTATTGAATGTAACAGTGTGATATTTTGTTAAACGTGTGTTAAAAGATTTACACTTAATAGTACACTTATCAGATGGAATACCGGTTGGCTTTATTATACTAATCTTATCTTCATGAAGCTACAAATAAAAAGAAGAAGGTACCTGTTTTTTTGTTTGTTTGTTTATTTGTTTGTTTGAACGCGGTAATCTCAGGAACTACTGATCCGAATTGAAAAATTTCCACTGTTGGATAGCCCATTTATCGAGAAAGGGTATAGGCTATATAACATTACGCTACGACCAATAGGAGCGGAGCAGCAATGAGAAATGTTGCAAAAACGGGGAAAATTTACGCAGACGAAGTTGCGCGGGACAGCTAGTGTCTTATAAAACCTTGCGAAATAATTAAAAGCCACATTCAAAACGAACTTACATTACTTTACAGTAAACACCACGTATGTATATCTAAATTAATTAAAGAGCTTGAAACGCTACCACAATCAAGGATCTATTCACTCCGTTTATCATATCACTCATAATTATGTTTCATGTAGATATACGAATATATTTTGTTAACGTTGATGTATGATATGGTACTTGGTAAAAACCTCAAATTTTGGGGCAACTGTGTAGGTAAATAGATTTTTCATTTCGTCACAAGTTTTATATTCCGTTGCTGATCTACAACACCGGCTTCAGATAGAATAAAAGAGTCAAAAAATGTATTTAAATGCAGGTGCAACAGAGACAAATATCCTTTCATGTGTTTCGCTGAAATACTCACGAGCTTGAAATATTCTTTGCAATTTAATGAAACCAATTAGAAGTGAAATTATTGAATGAATAATGTCTTTTGCAAGACTATTGATCTTTTCTCGTGTATATTAGTGTACTTATTATATGATACGATTATTTATCTAGTAAATACCTAAAAGTTTAAGTAATAAAATATCAATTTATAAAATGTATATGACGAGAAATTTTACACTCATTTAAAAAAATGATTAAACTGCAAGCACTTTATAAAGGGTGTGTCACATGATCCTGACGCGAGTTTAACATTTTTTACCCATACCAAAAAAAGTGCACAACGTCGTTAAAGAAGTTTTCACTTAAAAAATGCGGTAGTTGAATCCATGCTGTACTTACCTGATGAGAATAAATGCAACAGTAAAACAAGAATTTAATGAATGTATTAATCGTGACCTGTTGTAATAATAAAATTGAAAGACTATTATACTGTTTCGATTTCAATCAATTGAATGGACCTAGATATACCCACTTTAATTTGATATTTCGTGAATTCCAGCAAAATTTGATTCCTACACCGGTTCTGTACGTTTACAGAGTAGCCTAAATGCCATTGCTTTTGATTACCAAAAGCTTATAGTCCAATTTCGATATTCCGTGAAACAAAAGTAGACATCGGAATACCTGAAACAATTCCAAAGCTATCATCCACTGGATGAAGTCTACAGAGTTTCACACAGATGGATTTATAGCAATGAAATTGTTAGATTATTTTTTTTTTGAAATGGTTAGGATTTTTTTGGATTTTGTACCGTAAATAATAAATGATATTTATTATTTTGCTGAGCCCCGGCGAAGTGTTTTCAAAAAGATATACAAAAATATATGGGATCACTAAATTATACATCTTAAACATTACCAAGTAGAGACTTTCAATTATAGTGGGCTAATTGTATATCTACCATTTGACCGAACAGCGGACTTTATAAAGATAATCTTATACTATAAGAGAGTAATATTAGAAAGCTCACAATTTACAAGTTAACCTTAACAACATTTTGTTCCACACCTACAATATTAACAATCTCTGAATCCTTTTCATAATTTTCAACCGTTCCGACAATTCTGTAGTGAGGTAAGGGCGCGCGGGCGCCCAAATTAATCAGGAAGGACATGGGATACCGATGGGATAAGAGGCATACTCTAAAACTTTCCCCTCTAACGACGGCTTAATGAAAATTGCTACAAAATGGAACGATGACAGTTAATCATCGCGTCTGTTACGCGTCGGTGTTATAGACGGACCGTCGACACCATTTATCTACGCTTTGGTGTAAGAGGCGGACCGTTGACACCATTTATCGAAGCAGTGCAGTTGCGGACCGGCACGAGGCGTCGAGTCAGCGCTACGTGATTTCCACATCTCGCCACTTCGATTTCGCAACCGTCTTTCCATAGTTGTAGTTTTAGATTTTAATAAAGAACGATTCATTCTTGGTACATACATCGACCATTTATCACTAGTTTTAGATTTTAGTTTAATGTAATTTATAATTAAATTTATTTAAGATGTATAGACTTTCTCTGCAACCTCCGGCTCCAGTTAACGTAATTGGCGCAGTCGGTAGGATATTCGCGGGCCGGTTCGCGATAATTAGGAATATCTCAAATCGATATCCGCGTTCGCGAGTCACCCGGGTGGTTTCCAAGCACCTTCAACGAATATCCGGATCTTCGGAAGCTGAAGCCAGAGGCGTATCCAGACATCGATACTGCAGAGGGGCCAACTATACACTTATTGAACCCAGACGGAACATCCGACCAGAAGAAGTAAGATGAACACCAGTGGTCTGGCAGCAATATTTGCCACTCCGCTTGACAAATAGTTGCTGTTCTTCGGGGGGAGGTGTTACGCGTCGGTGTTATAGACGGACCGTCGACACCATTTATCTACGCTTTGGTGTAAGAGGCGGACCGTTGACACCATTTATCGAAGCAGTGCAGTTGCGGACCGGCACGAGGCGTCGAGTCAGCGCTACGTGATTTCCACATCTCGCCACTTCGATTTCGCAACCGTCTTTCCATAGTTGTAGTTTTAGATTTTAATAAAGAACGATTCATTCTTGGTACATACATCGACCATTTATCACTAGTTTTAGATTTTAGTTTAATGTAATTTATAATTAAATTTATTTAAGATGTATAGACTTTCTCTGCAACCTCCGGCTCCAGTTAACGTAATTCGTCTGAAAATATCGCTTTAAGGCTTCAGCTGAGGTTTCGGACTAATATTGTAAAGTGGTTCCGGTAAACAAAATAGATGAAAGGGATATGTACGAGGAAATCTGTTCAGTAATTTTGTGGGTGGGAAGGTAAGAATGCTTTTTGACTTTGTTAAAAAAATTAAATGAAATATTCTTACAAATTATAATTATTATATCTTGATTCGTACACAGATCTCGATAAAAAAGAGTCCAATCTAAATCAAACTACATAACTCTGCTCGGACAAACAAGCAGACATTAAAACTTGAGAGGTGTCAAGGGACACCCGGATGGAACGAAGTTCTTATCTATTTTTTTTTTTTTTATAATCTTCGCAACACCACACTGTTCAATGCGAAATAGATAGACGGAACGAAAATAACTTACAAAAAGACGATTGTATACCGAAGCCTCGAACCCACAACTACACAATTGTCACCAATACTGTGTACCGAATTTATGCCTCTAGACCAAATCGACAGGTGACTTCTTCGTCAAATTAGATGTTCATATCTTACGCGCACGCCGCACGGCTTGTGTGTGTCAAAAAGTGTCGTTACAACTTTTCGTGAGATTTTTTTCCGTCTAGCCCCTTTCACAACGCGCGATAAGGAACTTCGTTCCAAAAAGTAAAGCATAGTTTCAGATTAGAAGAGAACCCCTTTCACACGTTCCGGTTACCGGGCGCCGGGTATCCGACAACGAATGTACCTACTGTACGCCGTGTACGCCGGAACTCATCGGACTCGCAATCGTGGGGTCACGGGTTCGAATCCTACCCATTATACTACCGATGTGAACCCGATCCTAACACAAGCCTTTGAGCTTAGCTGGAGGTTAGTAGTGTTGGACCCACATTGCTAGTTAAAAAAAAAACATAGACAGGTTTTCAGTTAACAAAGGTGTTGAAGCAAGCTGTAGGGCGTCTTGTATAAGTCCGTTTTTATTTACGCTTGTATATCCACGAACTATCCCTCAGTGCAAAGGACACCGGATAGAATTTGCGGTCGCCTATATAAGCGAATAGGTGAGTGTAGACGTTACTAAACGAGTGGGCTAAGTCGATACTTCATATAGGTATGTAGGTACCTAGTCTTATGTTAATAATTTACGTAATACATAAATCTATATATATCTTAACAGATATACATGTATAAATTATTCAACGTCAACCCCTTCTACGTGGTTGACTTTGCTACATTCTTACTTACGTATATTTATTGCATAAATTATCTTTAATTTATTAGCGACATCCCATAGTGGTTTATCTATTTTTTCGGAACGTAGCTGTTAGGTACATATTTTGAGTAGTTTATTTACGAAAGAGTTTAGTAATTTTAGTTTTTTTTTATTCGTCTGTTTTGCGATAGGAATTCTTATGACGTCACAGTCTAAATTAAAAATTTCACTTCACGACTAGTTCAGTTGACCTTAAACCAAGTTTGAGGATTTCCCTAAATTTCCTTCGGTTTAATGACAAAACCGAACTTCGTGAACTAGCCACGCCCCCCGGTTTGGGCCAACATTCTTGTTAACTTTGAAGTTGGCCGATAGTTTGCGAACATCTTGAACTAATGAGTCGGCGGTTTAGCCTTTTATTATACGACTGTTTAAATTAAATAGGTTCCCTCCCCGAGATTGGACTTAAGACAAGGGAAGAAGTGAAGCGTCTTAATATAATTGTGTGAAATGCTTTTACATATTCAATATGCCATTTACCTTTCTAAGCGCATGAACTTTATAACATAAGAGAAAAGTACAAGTAACATTGTTAACTAACTTTATCAGTTCAGTTTGGAAACAATATGAAAAAAGTAACAAATAATAAAAATTCCCATAACAGTCCTACAACCCTAACATTTTAATCGTTGGTAGTAAAAACTTTTGTACAACAGTTTGTAATAACGTCACTGATACAATACATTGTCTGCCATATGTATTATTTTCGTACATGATGCAGTTTTACAGTATACTAGCTGACCCGCGCAACTTCGTTTGCGTAAATTTTTCCCGCTTTTGCAACATTTTTCATTGCTGCTCTCCTATTGGTCGTAGCATGATGTTATATAGCCTTCCTATTCATATATAGCCTTTTTCAATTCGGATCAGTAGTTCCTGTGATTACTGCGTTCAAACAAACAAACTCTTCAGCTTTATAATATTAGTATAGATAAACAGTTTTAGATTAATTCTCTGTTGAATCGTAATTCCCAAACATATAAAAATCTCGTGTCACTCTTTGTGGTTGAACTCTTTCAAAACGGTTCGACCAATTTTAATTATTTTTCTATGCATTTGAGGTCAGCTGGTTTTTTAAATAAGTAGAAATTAAAGAATTGAGTTTAAACAAAAAACGTTAGTAATAAAAACGATTCTTCTTCGCGCACCTTGGTATTAAACGTGTTGTATGGAGTCATGCCAAAATTGAGGTTTTACCTACTAGTAACCATTGAAGAACACCTGTCATACCTGGTATCTGGATCTTTCATTAGATCAGTTCGATGACATCAAATGTCAATAGGAGAAAAAATGGGTTACTCCCAAGTAAAATAGTTACAAATGAAACTAATAAACGCAGACTAATAATAATGGTTCTCAAATAAGTTAAGATAACCCTACTTAAAAAATTACCAACATAATTTAATTATATTACCTCAAATATACCTGTAATTAATTACCTACATAATTTGATTATATTACCTCAAATACTCCAGTACGTATTCATGCATATTATCCATACTAATTTATTAACATGGACGTACGTCAAACGCCAGCGACAGCCAACAGACATCAGTGGTTAACTTTAATAGTCATAATTGGTGGTGTCCGTTTTCCGCCGGTTTGAGCTGACCGCTCGGTAAATTGAGCCAATGCAATTAATTTCAATGGATATGGTATGCTTTCTGGTGCACGTGCGGAGTGTCTGTGGTTGGTTCTGTCTGTCTAAAAATGCACTGTTGTGATTAGAATTCTCACAAGTGCGATGGAAGCTTGACGTCAAAAAAAAACAGGACCGGCAAGGTAATTTGGCTATAACAGCAAATAATGAAAATAAAATAAAGTTTATAGATACATTAAAGTAGGTTCAATTATAAGTAACGTACTAAACATGTGTATTTCGTCGTGTTTAAGGTTTGTTAAATATATAGCAAGTACTGTGAGTCGGAACCCTTCGTGTGAGGGTCCAACTGGCACTTATCCTTTAATTTCGGTTACATACTAAGCCCTGATAAGGAGGTAGACAACAAATCCACAAGGGACATTTTACTTAATTAAAAGCTAGTAAAATTGTAAAATCATGTTAGAGAACTCAGTGGTTACGTGACTGGCATAGCTGAATTAATCATTAGAAAGATTTCCTTGTAATTCAGTTTAAGTTAAAAAATCCTAGGTATACATTATTGAGAACATGCAGTTGGCTACAAAAAAAAATATTATTTTATACAAATTAGGCAATAATAGGTCTTCAAATGCTTTGAAAATAAGTGTTTTTTTTTAGACAATTTAACATGTTTTTGAATTTAAAATCATGAAAACGAATACTAAAAGTAATGATTTGACGATATGAACTTATGACGTCACAGGTTGTTATTCCATATACATTTCTATAGAGCTTGCCGTTTAGACATTTTATAAAAAGAGATTGATTTGACTTGACAGTCAACATCCCCATTGTTCAAAAAATAGTAAAATAATTGCGATAACGTTTATAATACTACTAGTTGGTTCACTTTGAGCTACACCGCAAAATTTATACAATTTTCATTGTAATTACCTACTTATAATGCAGTATTCGTCACCACAACATACTTAAGGGTGCGAGTACGCAAGGTACTCAAAACTTAACAAATAATACGCCACAAGAACAAGCAGTGTATTTTGAGTTATTTAAGAATATGCACTATTGAAAATTAGTACTGCGTGTATACTTGTTAATAGCATTGCAGTTATTTGAATGTTCAAATAATAGCCTTCTAACTGATTTCGGTTACGGTTAATCTCATTCAGACTAGCCAACTGCGCAGGGAATATTATAATGCACATGTGTATAATAATAATAATAATTAACCCATTTATTTCCAACAACCTTTTACAACAATTTTACCTAAAATAAAGAAAGTTTTTTTTTTTTTTGATAAATTACTTAAATGCATTTTTTTTTTTTTTTTTTATATATATATTAGTTTGTGTTATTTGGAACCCCAAACTGGGTATAGGCCTCCTCCAGTTTACTCTAAGTCTCTCTGTCCCTTGCTTTTATTTGCCATTCTTTTCCTGCTGTGGCGATTATTTCGTTAGTCCATCTGTTCTTTGGACGTCCTCGCACATGTGTATGCGCAGACATAATTGCACTCTCAATCCCCTCACTCTCATAGACCGATGGGACGGAAATCCAACACGACCGGAGAGAGATTAGGCGCAGCACCGACAGTTTAACGTGCTCTCCGAGGCACGGTTATGATAATGTTCGAAAACATTCACCCATCTATGGACCGACAGTGGTAACATTGCTGAACCTCGCAAATATCTCGATCTGCTTGGTCGCCACTGAGTCAGGCTTCAAATTATATTTGTCACAAGTATAACGTAGAAACTATTATAAGTATAATTCAGATAAATATTCTCTAACTATACATATTATGAAAAAAAAAAAAGTTCAAGATAATCTCAAAAAGTACTAAACAGATTTTCATGAGGTTTTCACTACCATTTAGATGATTTCTTACAGTAGGTTTATATGTAAAATCATGTATATTATTTGCATAGATAAGGTAGAGAGAGCCGGGCCACCAGTTTTTTCGTACTAGCGATAGAGAGATAGAGATACCCGCGGCTTCATACGTGTGGATTCCGCTCTCACGGGGTGATTTATTATATATACTATATATATTACTGGAATCACTCTATTTATTGCTGAAAACTGCATTAAAATTCGTTACGTAGTTTAAAAGATCTAAGCGCACAGACATCGGTAGCGACTTTATAGATTATCAAAATTATGTCATTGTTTCAACCACGATTTTTTTATATCTTTTTATATCTTACTAGCTGACATGCGCAACTTCGTCTGCGTAAATTTTCCCCGTTTTCGCAACATTTCCCATTGCTGCTCCGCTCCTATTAGTCGTAGCGTGTTGTTATATAGCCTATAGCTTTCCTCGATAAATGAGCTGTCCAACAAAAAAATATTTTTTTAATTCAGATCAGTAGTTCCTGAGATTACCGTGTTCAAACAAACTCTTCAGCTTTATAATATTAGTATAGATAAAGGCATCTTTGAAATTCTGTAGATATAGGAAATAATTCAAAGTGAAAAAATACATGTAATATAAACCAAACATACACGGGTAAAGCAGATTTCATTATTATGCATTTTGTCAAGTCAAAATTATTTGGCATTTTCGTGTGCAAATTATTAATTTCAATAAGTTGTTTCGATGGAAAAGTGTCTATTGAAAGTCAGAAATGAAAAATGCTTTTCATTTATAAACTACAAATTCAAAGTAGATTTTCATATGTGATACTTTCGGAGTTCATACAATAAGCTAAAGCTAATAGGTATGTAAACAGTCTTTGTCAGTTCGACGGTGGGGCGTGACACAACCAGGCCGCCTCTAACGAATGCTGGCAATGACAAGGCTCGCGCCTACCTGCCCACAGTGACTGCACTGCAATATACAATGTTTACTGCTGTGCTATGTTCATTGCAGTGCAGTGTGCAAAGTTCACCATGTGGGCATTGATTAAACGCGTTGAAACGAAATGGGTTGCGTTTAATACTGTTTAAAGTAAACGTTGTCAGGTGAATGGAGGTTTTAATTATTTTTTGTTTACTGGTATTGGTACCAAAATAGAGTGCTGTGACTAATTTATTTTTAAATTATTTAGGTTGTAAAAAGGAAACGGACGTTTTTAAAACAAGTTAGTTATAGATTATGAGAGTTAGAGATTATATTTTGTTATAGATTATGTGTATTAAAGTATACACATAATCTATACCTATTTACAATTATTTCTTGTTCTATCTGACTGATTCATCAACGCAGATCATAAACCGCTGGGGCTACAAACCTGAAGTTATGGTAGGTGATGATTTTATATTGAAGGCACCCATTAAAAAATATTTTTTGAAATTTAGCCGCTCAAGGCAGTAAAATAGGGATTGTAAGTTTGCATGAAACTCCGTCAGTTTTGAAGACCTGCGAAGTTTTGTAACTGTTTATTTGGTAATATATAAAGAAACATATGTCTCAGTGATTATGAAAATTTAAACCTTGGGGAGGTAAAATCGTACAAGCGGACGAAACAGTGAATAACAACTTATATCGTATATTATTAAAACACAGGTTTAACAGTGATTCTTATTTTAAGAGAATACTCTAATGTTATCCTAAAATTGAACCCAGAACCCTACATTGAGTAGACACCTAATTAATAGCGGTTACCACCATCATACTAATAGTACAGTATTAGAAAAATACTAAAAATCTTTCATTTCAATGGTGTAAACTTTCAAAGTCAAAACATAATAATATACTCCCCACTTTACTGAACGTAACTTGAAGTGTTCAAATTCTTAATAACTTTGAACTCAGTTCGCTCAGTATAATAACACGCTCATATTAACCCAGATATGCAATTAACTTGAGTTTTAGCACGTCATAAGAACTCGGTGGAGCCCTCAAGTAAACAAGCTATATAACTTTCTCAATACTAAATAATTACAATCATACTCAGACTCTCGTTAAATACCTTGTCTACTGAAGTAGATAAGGTACTTGGAGTATATGTTTATATACTCCAAGTACCTTATCTACTCTTTTTTTAATATAAAAGATAACTAGCAATGGAGTATTGTAGGTCCCATATTACTAGCAATCAATAATAAAAAAAAAACAAAATCCCAAGTATACATATACATATTTAAACTATTGCTACCCATTTATTTGTTTGTAGCTATACCCATTTCCTTCGTCATAATTCTTTATTTAACTCGTTTTATTATAAATACCATATTATGGGAGAGTCTGTTAATAAGGTATTTCTAAAAAAACGAGTTAAATAAAAATTTGTCTATGTCAAAGTAGTCTCAAATTAAAAATTTAAGAAAAACCAATAAATATATAAAGAATTATTAACATTCCAAACGTGAACGTTGTAAAGGTAGTGTACATATCAAATTCCACTGGTAGCCACCAACTTTCCTCTTGTTACTCATCGCTCACACCACACACTTCAGCCTTTGTCCCAAAGACACCTGCGCGACCTCCAATTATCAATGTAATTGGCTATTCAACTTGGCGGGCGAGCACAGCATGTCTAATTAATGGAATCAACTGAACATTGAAATTTTCGCTCCAATGGGCTTCAACTACCTACAGACAATTTCAAAACGAATTTATTATGAAACTGAAAGTAAAGGGTCTTTCTTAATTGTTGCAGGCGATTGACCTTCGTGATTATAAGGATATACCTATATTATAGTGATACTTACCTATATTGTGAAAATAAATCTGAATGTTCTAATTAATTTTGTGAAATAATCTAAAATACCTACTCGTAACTATTTGAAATTTACTGTCTCAAAAATATGCATATGCTGATACTGTTCTCTCAAAAATGTGTTACAGTTTTTTGCTATCGTTTCATGGCCACGGTTAATGGATTCTTCACAATTCAAACATTTATTTAATTCACCTCTGTAAGTCAAAGAACACAAAATTTATCTCAATTTTTATGCAACCCGATCAATATAGCTGTAGTATCCTGAAAATAAAACAGGAACGGAACGTCGACCAATCAACCCGCTAATGTTGCATGAAACCTATCAATAATACTGCTACCCTCATAAATTCACGTAACAACGGAAACGTTATCCCTCCCAAGCAAACAATATGTTGTTATGATTGATTGGGGACCTGGTAATATGCCAGAAAGGTGTGCGGACCCCTCATGCAAGTTGCCGGGTTTTTATGGAACGAGTACTTGGGAAATTAGATTTCTAAGAACATTCGTGAATGCGATAATAACGGCTGCAAGTGAAGTAATAAGAATAAACGTGTTTCGTAAGATTACATGATATTTATCCCATATACTCGTATAAAGGCGTCAAATTTATACAAACTTTTTGTTTTAGACAGATGCAAAAACTATACATGGCTCATCATTACCATCTATCAACGTGTTTCAAAATATCAAAACATAGCTTTCACCCGCGGCTCCGCCCGCGTGTGTGTTGGTTATCGCGATAAAAACTAACTCATGTCCTCGCCCGAGACTTAATCTATCTTAATACCAAATTTCATTTTAATCGGTTCAGCGGTTTAAGCGTGAAAACGTAATAGATTATTTTTACATTTTTATTTAGTTTGGTTTACTTTTCCCCGCGGCTTTACCTCCGTTAAGTTTAAGTTTGTAACATGGAATTTTTGCGTTTTTCCAATATTTTCTCCAATTAACCCTCGCCTTTAAGGAAAAATGCACGAATTGGTTCAGTTCAAGATTTTTGCTATTTCTGGAACGCTCGCGGCTTCGTCAGCTTGGTTGATTTTACCCTGTTAAAGGTTTATTTGATGCTGAGAGACATGTTTCTTTATCCACAAAGCTAAATTTTCGCAGAGTTAACTTTAAAACGGACTAAGTTACATACAAATTTGCAACCAGTTTTTACCCCCTTTTCGGGATATTTTCCGAAAAACGCTGAAACACGTGTCTATTTATTTTAAACCAAAACACACATGTTTATTTGTTTTAAACCAAATTTCACAAATCTAACTTTAAAACTGTCAAAGTTTCAAACTAACTTGCCACCCTAATTTTACCTTTTAGAGGTAGATTTTCCAAAAATGCTGATACACGCATTGCTTTATTTTAAACCAATATTCTAAATACAAAATTTTAAATATCTAACTTCAAAACTGACGGAGTTTGTTAAAAATTTACAACAACAATTTTACTCCCTTTTGGGATAAAATTCCAAAAATCCCTTCTTATCGAATGCCTACATTATATAAAGAATACGTCCTCAAAATTTCACGTCTCTACGATCGGCGGTATAAGCTGTGCGTTGATCCACCAGTCAGTCAGTCAGGACAAAGAATTTTATATATATAGATATCAACGCGATATAAGATTCCAAGAATCGACCTCATTAACTCATTACATATCGCTTACCAAGA
The DNA here is from genome assembly GCA_945859575.2 of Herminia tarsipennalis. NCBI lineage: Eukaryota > Metazoa > Arthropoda > Insecta > Lepidoptera > Erebidae > Herminia > Herminia tarsipennalis. The sequence continues at coordinate 19,415,283 of OX243834.2, read as the reverse complement.
TGGCCGGTAGCCTTGTTAGTGACATATATAACTAAGTAACCTCTTATGTAATAACCAATCAATTCCCAGTACAAATTGGTGCTCATTCATCGTATAATTAGTTTATTTATCACGGCGTTAAGGGCTACAGCTATAGTGTTGCATTAGCGCTTAATGAGGAGTGTTGTGGCTGCATGTCAGGGGTATGGGGGGCTGAAATACCAAAGGGAGGGGGCGATACAACAATGGTGCATATACAACGCTGCTACGGATTAAAGTTACCTCATATTAAGCACCCAACCACAGACAATATGATGCTACACCTATGACTGATACAGCTAATATTCTAATACACTAGACCGTGCCAAGATAGTATCTGATGATCGATAAAAAATATAATTTGTATATAGTGCGAACATTTAACTACCACTACACCATTTCGTCACCAAACGCAATAGCCATAACAATGAACATAACATTTGCTATCAAAGACATCAAATGCCTATCATGTGATTTTACATTTCATATTTCGTACAAATTAAACGCATTGAGTAATAAAGCATTGGTGTTTAAAATCTGCGGTTTTTAGGTATCTATTAGTAGATACATTGAATATCTATCACCTATCTCTCTCAGTGTAAAACTAGCTTTAATTAAAGCCATGAAGTTCTGTGTACAGAGCTTACAATGGCCACTCCAGCCAGATTTGCTGCACGCTTTATCTAATTAGTCCACGCGACTACCGTAGGTACAGGTGCCTATACTCGTATGTATTATGTTTATTTAATTATCGAAGTACCTACATATCTATGGTTTTATCAAAAGGACATGTTACAGATTTCAAATTAAAACGATTTTGATATGTACGAGTTAAAATTTATGATGCTTTAAAACTTATATTTTTGGTTTAAAAAGCCAGTAATTACAAACTTTTCTTTAAAGTAGCTCGAAACGAATTTAAATGAAGTCATATTTCAAATAATTTATTCGCTAAGCTACCTAAAGTACCTGTGCCCCGTGCCTCAAGACAAAATGTTAAACCTAAAAGATACCCTTATGAATATATTTTAAAATTAATTTGGGGATTATGTTTAAGAGATTTATGTTGAAGGGTACAGTATGTAGAAAAGAGTAGGGACTCGTACGATTATTCATAAGGCATAGGGTATCTATTCCGTTTATGGAGTGACGAATCTAATAGACGTTACACGAACGTTTGGCGTTTTTCACGACAGCAAGCGTATCTATTTCAATGGAATACAAAAAAGAAAAGATTCGTTCAACTCGACTGTAAATTTTTAAGATAGCAACATAACAATTCAAAAAATCCTTAACTAATCTCACATTACATTATAATAAATTAATTAATTCCAAATTAAGTAAGTACCTATATTTTTTAAAACAAATATATAATTAAGTAAGTCAAATATACAGTATAATGTATAATTTGTCGCCTACCATTAATGGAAACATAAACATTTGATCTCAGACTTTTCTAACATTATACTAAAAGAATCGATATAATACCCCAAACGACTTTAATGTAACACTCAATCACCAACATAATTTGTAGATTAATCTAGTCAGCTTTATTACTAAAATTACCTTGAAATCCCCATAAAAAGGTCATCCTTTATACCAAACTCGACTATCCACCGTTGCGTATGTCCACAGCCTTATTATCAAGTCCTGTGTGGAATTATCTCAATTTAGGTGGTCATTAGCAGAGTCGCACGGGGGAGATATCCGGCTGGTCGGGTATAAATCTGAATTTAATGACCGCAACGCTTCTAATATTTCCGAACAATGTTTGGGAACAGACGGCATGCGTTCATCTTTTGACTTTAACTGTGCCTGCATTGGGAACTATTGTATACAAATTAGTGTTTGACAGTGTAGTTTTATATTCTTGTAGTTTATATTAAAGTAGTACATGGAGCTTATACTGAGGATACAATTACTAAGAAAATAAAACAAAATATTTAGATTATAAAGATTTGTGCAAAATTGTATGTACTCGAAAAGATAAAAAGATCAAAAATATTTTATTCAGTTATGGTCAACAGTATTGAGAAGCTAACTTACAAGCAGAAATTAATAATTAAACAGAAATTGCCAATGATAGGCATGAATATAAGCAATCCACGATTTAATGACATTCAAAAGATGTAGAATAAAGCCGAATGGGAATAAATATGATTTTCACCAAGGGCTTATCACGGAATTCCTTCCAATTAGCAACAACATCAACGCCCCCGGCAGTAGTAGTCAAGTCAGTAATCATAAAATTACTACTTAATGCTTTGTTGAGCACATTTTCTGTGAATCGAATTTTCGTGGTCAATTATACATCAAAAGAAAAACATCATTCATTTTTTACAATATTCCCAAAAAATCGTAACATAAATAACAAGAAAAAGATTTCATTAACAATGTCTACTATTAATGTTTTCCCAAATTGTTTCAACATTATACAAATAATATCTTATTAATATCTTGAGACAACTCACACAACGTCATCTGATCCCAAACTAAGCAGAGCTTGTACTATGGCAACCAGACAACTGAATATTAAAGATAAATAACATCCAGACACAGAATAAACCATCGTGCTCATCACACAAAGTTTTATCCTGGGTGGGGATCGAACCCACGACCTCCGGCCTAGCAGTCAGGGTCACTAACCACTACACCAACGGGCCAGTCCAGATTAGAGGATTTTTATGTATGTCAAAATTCTCATAGGACAGCCACAGCACACAAGGTTTCTTAACTGCAAACAACCGCAACCTGGGGGTGTTTGCATTTAATTTTGAGCAGAACAAAGCTGCTACACGCTAAAAGTGTTCAATAGTGTCCAATTGTGGCTTTAGATTTGGGTTCCAAATTGAACAAGGAATGTTTAAATTCAATGCTACTTTCTAAAGAACCCGTTCCATTTCATTAACATACAATAGGAGGCTACAGGTGGGTTATGTATGGGTTTTCTTTAATTAAAATGAAATTAAACGGGTAATTTTGTATTGTGATGTAAAAAATCAACCTATCGATTGCTTTCTTCTACTTAGGGTCTTATTTTCTACCATGTTCATTTTATTATAAAGATTTCCTATAGACTTGAAATTTCTGTGAAAAGTGTAAACGAGATAAACTTCATTTTATCAGAATTTAGGTTTATTTATAAATACACAACAACAAACACAAACAAACGTATATTTTAGGTAAGATGTAAAGAATGTTATTTCAAACAACAGGAATGGAACCCACAACAACTGCCCAAAAAAATAATATAACAGATTTTCCAATATTTTTGGAACGTAGTTCTTCCTTATCGCACGTTTTTGAACTGAGCGGCTAGACAAAAAAAGTGTTACATTTTGATATCGATCAAAAATTTATGATTATGTAAAGCTAGAATAAGGAGGTTGCGTTGTATAAGTTGTTTATGTTTTTGTTAAAAGGTTGTTATGTTTATTTTACTTATGTTAAACTGAATGTGTGTAATATATGTGGAAAATTTTGAGTTTGTAATAGAGTCATTTTTAAAATATTTTCTGTGTTCTTCCAGATTCTTTTTTAATAATTATATAATACAAACACAAAAATGATATAGCAAAACGAACTACGTTCCAACCGCATGTGCATAAGACACCTTTCTCTTTTTTATGTAATGTTTATTATCATGTAATGAATAAAGGAATCAAAAACTCGAAAACCAAAAAGAAATGATAAGCTTTTTGGTATTGTTTTCAATCTGAAATTCAATACCATATTTTTTGAGCGTAAAAATATAAATACAAAATTATTTTTCTGATGCAAAGCATAGATGCGGTTATGGTTTATAATATACAACTCTATAGATAATTGTTGTATTAATTCAGGTTTGTAGGTGTATTATACTATTTGTCAGCATATTAGAGCAATAAAATTATATAACAGGCTATAAAGTTTCAAGACACGGTCATTTTTAAAGATTACAATTTTATTTAATAATTTCATCTCTAATAAAGGTACCCGAACAAGAAGTGCCATCATTTTATTTCAAGATCTCTAATAAATCACGTTAAATGACCCATAGCTTCAATCAACCTAATATAATTAAAAAGCCTCACAGCCACTTTATCATTACGATGCACAGGAAGGATTACATTACTTAATTATTAATTTCGATAAATCTTAGAACCGTTTATTGCTATAAAGTATGATTTATTTAAACAGAATCAATCAATAATTTATTAATAACTATTGTGGGGCAATGTTATATAGTATTTGTTAGTCATTCTTCTTAGTCAACACATCTGCAATTAGTTTTGTGGAGCGGTGGAGTAAGAGTGTGTAGCATGTTTTTGTGTTCCAGGGGGCGCGGGGAGACGGCGCGCGTAGGCGGACCCAGGTAGCGTTTGTTGTGCGTGCCCTAGGCTGTACTGTTGTCACTGTCTGTCAAATAGCGCGCGCAGTGAGGTCGAACACGTCCAGTCTTGTCGAGTATGCCTTGCGCACTTATTTATTTTCATTTTTTTTGTATTAGAACTTTAGTTTTTGATTGTACTCTGAAGTAAAAATGTTGTTTTTGATGATTTTTGGCAATGAGTATTGTTTAACCTGTCAAGGCAAACTCGACACTAATCTAAGATTGGACGTGGAACGAAAGCACTCACTCTGCACCATTAGTTATCGTCGTGCTGTAAAAAATATTTTTTGTTCCTGTTTTCGTATTCATTTCAATGCGTAATTAGTGTGGTTTTATGTTATTATGTCATTAATTTATAAAACAATATTCGAAATATCGATTTCTGTTAAGAGCCTGACGCGTGGAAATTGACGTCGCTTACAAAAAGTATATAAAGGAAAATGGGTGACGCGTAACGGTTTGCTCACACAGAAGTCTTAAAATGTAACGAAAATGACCCCAGAGGGTTCCGTAGCCTCTAATATCGATGTATGACCCCTAATTCTACGGAACCCTCATTGATCACCATGCAACGTTTTAGTGTAATGTGCTAATTTTTGTGTTGACCTGAATTTGAATTTTGTTCGTTGTATTTCATTAACTAAAACTGTGTGTTATGTGTTATCATAGAGCTGTTGTTGTTACATCACCACGTGAGACGATGGAGGTGATGGGAGCGTGTTGTGGCGGCGGCTCACTCATCACCGATGATAGGGCGCTGTTTTGGAGGATATATGGATAACTGTTTTGTGTGCATCTAGGAATTATTATTAAATTTCATTTTATGTTCGTGACGTTATTGCAAAAATATAAATTGTATTTACGTGTGATGACGTCATTGCCGTCATTTCATCTTTAAATGTTTCAGGGACAATGCAAATTAAAATAAAATGTAAAATACTGTAATATTGTAATTAATTTCTCGATGCACAGTAATTTTTTTGAGCTCTATCTAGGCTGTCTCTTTCTTGACTTAACATTGACAACAGTAGCAACTAGTGCGCGCGCACACAGCGCTACAATCAGCTACGTAAATGCTCATATACAAATTTCATCATCCAACAACATAGCCTTGTACAAAAATAAAAATAATAATAAATTAAATAGTTCAACCTTAAAATATGTGCATTTACGTTTTTTACTCACTGATTTGAACCCATTTTAATCAAAACGAAAAAGGGCTTATTAATATTTAAATTAATAAACCGTTTTTCTTCACAAAATTAATAGGTATCGTGGTGCTTGCGGACTGAAGCGCGACTTTGGCGTCACTTTTAGTGCGGTTTCACAGTTATGCTGCTACACGCGTTGACGAACCGAACGCGATCCTGCCCAGCGGCGCGATTCAACAGCATAGAGTTATAAAACGTTACTACCACGCTAAGTGCATTTGCAAGCGCGCACGTCTGGACATCGCTGTTTAAACGCGTAACTGTGAAACCAGCGTTAGTGGCGTTGTGTACGCGCGCCATTATCCGAATGTACCGAGCGCTACAGCGCCCTGTCACTTGCCGCCCGCACTCGCCCGAGTTTTGTCCACACAGGACACTCCTGCCCAATGGCACCGAAGTCCAAAGCCCGCCGCTCCACGCACCACTGCTAGGCTTAATGTGGTGTGGCTCATTGTTTCTATTGTACTCCGATGCTCGTATGGTGAATTGAAAGCGTAGCACTGTGTAGCAATGCGTAGCACCCTTTGCTACGGCGTAGACGCAAAGTAGCATTCATAGTTATTTGTCAACACTCGTATATAAACACAAGTAGCACAAAGTAATATTAAAAACCTTATGTTATAAAAAAAATTATAAAAAAATTAAATCTATTTGATATTAGAATTTATTATATTTTTTATTAGATAAATTGAAAATATAGTCAAAAAATACATTAATTAAAGATTAAATTGCAATTTAAAATCAAACTTTCAAACTTCACACGAGCAATGGAATGCAAGTATCTCAACAATATGTCTCATACGTCTAACAGTACGTCTCTCCACAGATCGGAAGCTGTTCGTTGGAATGCTCAGCAAACAACAAACCGAGGAGGATGTCCGTCAACTATTCACGCCGTTCGGCACAATAGAAGAGTGTTCCATACTGCGGGGCCCCGACGGTGCGAGTAAAGGTCAGTAAAATAGAATGTCAGTACTAAACTGCAAAGGCCGCATATTCAAAGGCTACTTTTTTAAAAATCAACGTCGACTTCTGCCTTTATTTCGAAGCCATGAGTTCAGTTTTGGAATTTTTCATACGTAAACACCAAAAAGCTTATAAAAGCAAATACTTTTGTGGGTAACAATGAGTACTATAAGCAGTTTATTATTTTATTATTAGTAGTTTTGGCAGCTGACACTAAATAGGCGTTTTGATACCTTGAGTTAAATTATTACAATTTCCGTAGGTATCTTTAATTTTTGACAATAAAATACGATCTGCGTTACCCGCTGATGATAATGTCGCATTCCCTAAGTGAAATAATTTTAAGTTTTTAAGTTTATTCGTTATAAACAAACAAAATATTTTTTTAATATTAGTTCAGATATAAACACAGTTCACAGTTTAAGGTAAACGATACTAATGCCATACGTAATAAAAGTAATACAAAAAACCCTAACTACTGCAAAAACTTCAGTAAACATTAACAAAAAATTAGTAATCAAACTTGGTCTATATCTATATACATTCGATAGCAGAAAAAATATTCCGTACCGCACATTCCCACTATCATCATAACAAATGCGGGTACTCAATGAATTATTTACGTTTTGTGTACCACCCCAAGGTTTAGGGGAGTACCCATATAAATAGGACCCACGGTGCTGCTAAGTATAGGGACGCAAACTTTAGTTGTCCTTACGTCTTGTTACTGAGCTCTCTTTTTGATGAATTACATGTTACTTACTTGTAGGAAGTTTCTTTTTTGTGACCTCATTTATAATTCCGGACCACGAGTTAGTGATGTACGTTTTAGAGACTGTGTTTGTCTTATAACGTCGGGAATATTACTTCGCACTGGCTATAGTTATTCTGCGATCTTGATATTAACTAGACTGTTGTGTTCTTCTCTTCTTGATGAGGCTATTACTCCTTTTTATTTCACATTACATTATTGCACGTTCTTCTGGGGTTTTTGTTATTGTTATTAGTCAAATATAAAATTAATCATATTATTTTTCAGGGTTATCAGTTTACATAATTTTGTTTCTGTATTATTTGAGATTTACTTTGAAGAAATATTCAGAAGTTCACTTATTATTAGGTACTTGTTTTAGTAATAAATTGAGCGCGCATAATATTAGATGAAAATAATGAGTATTCCGTAACATCTTAAATGCAGCCCTTTTACAGCGGCACTAAAAACTTATATAACAATAATTTTCCCTCACAAACAGTAAAACCGTGAAATTACACACATTGAAACTCAACAATACGTCATATCTGGACCGTTCCTATTTAATTTCGTACCAAAATTGCTACATTTTAATTGAGTCGCAACACTAAAGTCGGTATTACGCAGCGGTTTGTTAGTCGCGTAACACCGTCTTTATATACACATTAAGCTTTTTACTCTAGAACATTATTGAACGATAAAGTTATTAAGTGCGTACAGATGTAGAGAACAGCGCTGCAAATTGTTAATTCGACTTAATTACAAACGGCTCAGCGGCAAACGATAAAGTATTTTTTTACGAGCATCCCTACAACATTATCGTTAATGTTTTGCCGTTATAAATTAAGTGGTGTTTCGACCTCAATCTTGTGAGATTACTGAGTTAAGGAGTAATGGAATGTTGATCGGGGAAGTTAAAATTCCAAATTCCTATTTCATTCTTGTAAAATTTTAGATGTGTGCCCTTGTAAATAAGGTGTGTAACTACAAAACATTTGATACACTATTGTTAATGTTATTCATCTAACCAAAGTTCTGTTACAAAACCACTTCTAAAATCTTTAATCGTATTTTTGTATTTAAAACGATCCGATAATGAAACTTATTTTAAAAGCACTTGCTAGCATAGTAATGACTATGCTAGCATATCTTTTAATTGCACATGCTAGCATAGTGATGACTATGCTAGCAAGTGCAGTTATAATCTTGTTGAAATACAAAATCTACATTTAAAGCCGTTCACATCAAAACGTGAAATTAACAATTAACTTGTAATTATCTAGTCAGCGAGGTATCAAATGCCTTACATGTCTATCATCGTTGTGTTTCTAATGAAGTAGCGTTAATTAGATACTGTATTGCGTAGATCAGAAAACTGATATTTTCGTACAATATTTTTAAGCGAAACCTGTAAATAAATGTATATTATTTACTAGCCCTACGCGCGTACTTTGTGTCTCTGTACGTTAGCGACTCCGGCCGTTTGCAAAAAATATGCATTCTTATAGTAACTTTTCATCAAATACAAAGTCTTTAATAGCTAGAGCATCCACATGCATTTTAGTTTGACTTTATTATATTGTTGGTTGTATAACATTGAAAATATAAATAAATGGTAATAATATATTTTTGGGACAACTCACACAACGCCATCTGATCTCAAACTAGGCAAAGCCTGTACTATGGTAACCAGAGAACTGATAGATATACTTGTATATTTCTAAATACATACATATTATAGATAAATTACACCCAGCCACAGAATAAACCATCGTGCTTATCACACAAAGTTTTATCTTGGGTGGGGATTGAACCCACGATCTCCGGCTTAACAGTCAGGGTCACTAACCACTAGACCAACAGGCCTTTAGGCATTAAATGGGCTTCAAACTGTAACATTTTATATTTCAACAAGAGTAATGTTCATAAATATAAAAATGGTTCCTAATTTAATATAACAGCAGTCAAAGACAGTTACAGTTTTATTTACAACAAGTGAAATAATTATAATATTGTATTGTATTTACCAAATTCTAGCCTGATAACATGCTCGAACCTGTTTTCAATACCAAATAATTGTTCGGTATTGAAAACAAAAAATAACATTAATTAACCCGCGACACCTATAATAAATAATGTAACAAATACGTTAACGGTGATAAAATAATCTATTTAATTATTTAATACAAACTGAATACTATAATACGATGTTGTGTAAACAACGGAATGAACAGAAGCCCGCCAGTTTAAAGTAACCGTGTCATATTGATTTTAAATTACGTACAAATAGTTTTTAGGGTTTCGTAGCGAAAATAGCAAAAGCGGAGCCCTGATAGTTTCGTCATGTCCGTATGTCTGTCTGTCCGTATGTCACAGGCATTTTACTCAAAGACTAGACAGTGAATATTGATTAAATATAGTGAAAAGGTGTTTTGTAGTAGCCGCTACTTAGTTTGATAGCTAAATAATTAAAATAAATATTTTAGGGGGGCACTCCATACAACAAAAGCTGATTTATGTTTAGCAAACATCATCTTTTGGCATATCATTCGACAGGTCTTTTAAAAACATTTTAAGATTTCTAATAAACTTTTTTAATAAGTTAAGATATAAAGGGGGGGGGGCTTTATATTTGAACCGTGTGACCAAAGCATATGAAAAAAATAAAAAAAGTGAACAAATTCTTTTAACTAAAATGATTTGGACATGATCGGATATATCGTCATTGCGTTATTGCCGAAAAACTGTGTTTTTCAACAAAAGGTCGTAGTGCCATGGACATACGCTCTTCTGCTGTTGAAATTATTTAAATCGTTTTTTTCATACGGCAACGGCTCCGGATCCCTACACTGAACATGGTCCGACATGCTCTTGCCTGGTTTTTATTTGAACGAAAGTTTAGGCTCACACAGCAACATAAAGCTTGTTGGGAAAGACCGGGCACTACAAAAAACACAAACAAAGCTTAAAAAGTGGAACACTACTGGACAAAAAGGCTCACAGAAATTGTGCTCTGACTCTTTTAAGTTGCCATGCTAATGCATCTTGCCTCATGACTGAAAACATAGTGAGTCATAGCGGAATGCTAACTTCCAAAATCTTCCCTCTAGAAAGTCAATTTAACAGAATGTAATAAGTTTATTTGTACCTGTATACCACCACTTCAATAGAAGTTAGCGCTCATCAATCTAAGAAAGAAAAAAAGAAGAAATATAAAATTAAAAAATAAGAAAAGCGCTCCCATCTCTGGCATATGAACGCCAAACTTAATATAAACGACGTGAACTTTGTCTCTCATTCCTCACTCGGGCCTCCGAAGAAACAATCTTGGCCTAATATAGCTCCGCCGTACATTGTGCCACGTTTATGAAATTTCCTGTCCCTTAAGTGACATTAAACTGTGTTGTGCTTCTAAAAATCTAATTTAACGCACAAGAAATGACTGCTCCGCTTGTTTTTAATGAAAGCAGGCGCAACTTAAATTTGATTGTTTGATTTCTAAATCCTAGTAGATAATAAAGTTATTGTAATATTGGCAGATACAGTAATTTATGTCTTGGATAGTAGGGCTAGACTTTATTGCATGTGGCAATAATGTTCTAAGTAAAAAATGTGTAGATAGGTTACATAAACAAAATTCGATCTTTGAAAACGGCAAACTAATGCCCTCATACATAACTTTTATATTACATGTCACACTATTATAAAAAGTCGTAAAAGTAGGAAAACATAATTTAATTATCACGAGCGAAAAAGAGAAAAATGTTATCCGCTGCTTTTTTCTGTTGACGCCGGCGATGCGACACTGACATATAAAAACTTGGTCAATTGTCTAAATTTTAAGGTGCCGCTTGCTGAGCGCTTATAACCTATATTCACTTTTTTACTAAAACTTCATTGGCATGTGGCACAAGTTAAATAATTCTATGACAGTAGTCTTACTATCACTAGATATCTGAAAAGAATAGGTACTATAGGACTGACAGAAAACAATAACCCAAACCAAAGGTATCAGGTTGTCACTAAAATCGCAGAATCTATCAAGTCGTCTTCGTTATCGCCTGGATTTCACACTTACAAATTTCCAAACAGCGATTAAGTACAACAGTTCACCAGTGAACTGTGGCAACTTTTATCATTAACATAATATTCAGGATACTCTTAGGCTTATTTGTCTTAATAGGTACTCGGAATTAAAACATTAGTTTTAGTGAATATATATTTTATTTTCATAACATCACATTTTATTTCGAATGACATTATTAATTATACTTTGATAACTGCATAAAAGCAACAATTTGCCACTTCTGATTCACCAAAAACAATATGTTAAGAGAATACATAAACACGACGTTAAGTTATTTTATTGCGGTAATCTGTAAGATGAAGGTACTTTCCCAGTGAGACCGCTTAATCTAAAAGAAATTTGGTGTGCCTAGGTACAAAAAACACAATTTTCCCTTCACCGGTTAAAGGAAATCAAATCGCTTTCGGTCGAGTAACAAAATGTTGTAACGGTTAATAAAAGTCGTTTTAATTTGCAATTCGCGGCGTTATCTCCGGAGCTCACGTCAGCCGGTGTCAGGGGCCCTATTATGGAGCCATATTATCGACAAACGGAGCCGAATAACGTTAGCCGATGTCCGCTTACGACCTCGCGTTTGGTTCGAGAATTTTTAGTGTCTGATTTTATGTGTCTTTGTGGATATTTTTATATTTTTCGCAATAATATTTTAGCATACTTTTCAAACTGTATAACTTGTATAGTTTTTAGAGATTGTTATATAGTAGTATTCGGTAAAAAACTACCTATGGAACTATCTTGCCGTGTTTTATGCAATACGATTATGACAAAGCGGATAGTACTGTCGTGATCACCATGCATACCACTGTAGCAGACCGTGACGAATAAAATAAAAATCTAATATTTTTATTATTTATATATAACTTTTTAAGAAAACTGAACCGATTTCAAATATAAAAAAAAAACATCAAGGAAGGGAAAAATATGATCAAACACGTCACCTCGTGTTTGACGAAAGACAAAATTTGTTTTAGTATATATCTCTGGTGTCTTATAAATTAGAATAACGTTTTAAACATTTAAACCTTTCCAGGTAAATATATAGTCGAATAGCGAAAACCTCATCCAAATCGGATCACTAGCTTTTGAGTAAATTGCAAACATACATACATGTACACGGGCTAATTTCTCGATGATAGAAACGGAGTAACCAATCACAAATGCGTCGGATGTATTAATCCCAAAATCCCACAATTAAGCCCATAGCAAACGTCTTATTTTCCGCAAACATCAACCATCATCGGTCACATCTATCCGAATTGGATATTCTTCATAACGGGGGTCTATCCTGAACTATCTCGTTACTCTCTATCGTTTAGCTCTGTCGTAATAAGGTCGCCGGGTCACGGGAACACCCGTCGTAAAACTAGGAACATCCCGACACTTTACTAGCCCGGTAATGACTCTCTCGTAAAATATCACCAATTTACTTCGCACTTAGATACACAGAGCGCGAAAAGATTTTGATTTGTGCCGGCGTTAAAGTAAGCGTAAATATCACTCAGTCAGTCTTGATTTTCTTTGGGTTTTTTGTGTGTTACGTTTAGTTTATTTACTAGCCATTATAAGAATAATATTGTTTTTTTTTTCATTATATATCAAGAGTTAAACTGTTACTGTATTAAGGATCCTCAGAACATAATTTTTAAAGTATTTTTTTGACGAGATCTTATTAATCGATGACCAGCTGCACTCACGAAGAAGTGTCTAAAAAAGTCACGTTATTGATTGGTTGCTATGCTACAGCGAATGGCTATTGCAGCGACATGACATACGATACAATTGGAACTAACGTTATTAATTGTTGCCAAGCAACGCGAATGACGATATGCCATTAATGTTTTCTTGTGACGTTATCACGTAAATTTATCGTTCGTAAACCGACTCTACAGACAACTTTAATTTTTAAGTTTATTTGGTCGGGTTTGTTCAAGGCAAAAACCCCATTGATTATAGTTTTGTATCTTTAAACATTTATTAAGATTGTCGTGTTTATGGATTAAGTTTACATACCTCCTTGGAAAGTTGAGACAAGTCTTCTAGGTTTGAAACTATGGAGATGTTAATTATTTTAGCATATCATATGCATTCACATATTTATTTGAAAGAAAAACTTTATGCACAGATTAGTGCAGAGGCGGACTTTTAAACGGCTAAAAGCATTTTTGGTAACACCAAAATTACTTAGTAGTACAATTTAGACTGTATTTGTTGGTTGTAAAAGTCTAGGAGTGGAATTTCAGGCCAGGAAATACAGACAAAGAATATATCACACACACTTTGACACTTTGTATAGCAGCATCTTAAGACAATATTATAAGCAGCAGCACAGGAGCGTAGAGAAAATTGCATGCAATATAAGAATATCAAATGAGTGACGTATGAACTTTGCACGCGAATATGATATGAAAAATAGAACACAGTCAAGTTATATCAAACATCGTATAAAGTAATGTGTATAATGTTCTACGTACTTTTCTATAAAACGCCTACTAACTCCTTCATAAGCACTTTATTTGCTGCTCAACAATTAGATAGAACACTCTCACATTTGATATAACTGTGCCGCACAGGACTATTTAAACATTAAAATCAAGATATACTGAGCATACAACATAAGATACAATTTAATAAAGCAACCCAATAGGTATTTTATAAAACTTAAACCATCACAAGCCCACTAGCCGTCTATACTAAACGACAGCCACCACACATTTTCCAAGTAGAATATTTTGTACCGCTCATATTTCACTATCATACGAACTAGATGAGGCTGTGGCGGGACTACACTGTTCTGCACTAAGCGAAGCCTCTTTGGACCGATAAAAAATAGCTCTGCCTCCATACGTCGTCTCCTGATTTACATGGTAACGCATTCAGAGTACGCATTTATTATGAACTAAGTGTTATAAGGGATGGCCTAAGACCTTTTTTGTAGGCTTTTATAGGTGACTGCTGTTGATGGATAGTTATTTTAGTTTTTACTAATACCAACTTTTTTTTTAATATTGTAATTTAAGAATATTAGCAGTTCGTACTTTAAGGTGAGATAAAAACTCCTTTGCTTTTTCCACTCTATTCTTTAAGTAAGATTACTTTAAAAAGGTTTGAAACGCATAAAGATTTTATGCGTAAAGTTTTAAAGCGAAATTGTAGACTTTATGTAGACTCGAAATTGGTGCGATAAATATTTATGACTAAATCGATAATAAATGTTTAAGAGGTAAAATAAGTACTTTTATTTTTTGCAATAAATGGCTACGAAAGTCAGGTTAAGACTTAATTGACCAAATATAATATATATATATATTTCAGACGAAAACAAAAACATCTGCCTGTTCCCATCCGCATGTAATAGGAAGCGATCGGACGAGAATGCTTTATTATGGTGCCCATCGGCAATAGACGTATATCGCCACAGTCAGCATTTTGCCAAAAGATTATCCAATATCATACAGAATTGTGATTACAGCATAAGAGAAAAATAAATAGAGTATATTGTTGTTAATCTAAGTGTTTCTTATTTTTTACTTTGAAGAAATATTTAAGTGAACAGTTCTTGAACTAAAATATTGTAACTAAAATTAACTTCAAATTTGTAAGAGAATATATTAAAATTTTACAAATTATGTACTAAAATACATTTTTATTTACTTAGATTTCAAAGAAAGCGGTTCATTCGGTAGATATCTTATATCCATCAAAAATCCTTAACTCCGCTGAAAGTAAATTTCTGGTTTAGTATAATTTCATCCAAAATTTATCCCAATTTTATTTTCCCTCATTCACAAACCATCCAACAAATATTCTAACATTAAAATGGAATAAAAAGTAGCTAAGTCTGGCTCCGCATTCCTCAGCAGTTAAGCCGAAATTTTATAGTTCTAATTCCGGAAGTCACTACTTGCTGGGGTCCCTGAAATATGCTCTCGTAAAGTAACCTAGATAAGGTGTTCGGGTGATAAATATCGCAAACGGTTGTCGCAAGTAAACCAGTCCAATAAGATTGAATATATGATCTGTTCTACACCTTTTTTATTGTTTCGTTTTTTTACAAATGCTTATCTTTTAAACTTGTATTGTTGTATTAGCTTAATGGCTAAGACATGGAACTCACAATAGTGAGGTCGCGGGTTCGAATCCTACACATTATACTACCGACGTGAACCCACTTCTAACACAAGTCATTGAGCTTAGCTGGGGTGGTTAACAGGATTGCTAGTAATCTGGGACCCACAATCCCACATTGCTAGTTATCTTTATTAAAAAAAAAATGAGGAACTTCTGTTTATCAATACTACTTTAAGGTTAAACATCTTCGAAATCACATCTAAATCAGGGCAGAAAAAAACAGGTATTTTCATAATAATTCTCAAATTTCTCAACTCTTAGTAGGTAACTTTGTTAGTGCCATGCTAATAAAAGGTATAATGCCCATGGAATCTGATCACAATTTTCAGTTACTGGTTGTATAACCACATTCACCATAAAAATGTTATAAAAATCCAAACCCATGTACCATTATGTTTCGAAAATCGACTCTTACAGTGTAAATATGTAGTATATGATATAGAAATGCGTCATAATATGTCAGGCAAAACTCGGAGTAACTCACATTACACTCGGGAGCCGACGGATTGTAATGAAATTTTCGACTTTCCCATTATTGTGACAGCGCGCGACAAGTTCTAGTGGCGGCCGAAAACTAAGAGCGTTGATTTGTATAACTGTAATACCGAGTATATTATTTACTTTGTGGTAGACTTTGTGTTGTATAAGTGCCTTACATGCAACTAATGTTAGAGCCTAAGTTATGTACTTCTGACCCTCGATGCAAAAAGATGATTATTTCAATATTGCGTTAAAACTCAAACTCACATGTCTTTATTTCGTAAAACCAAAGTAATGATTACTTGAAAACGTATAATAACAAAATTATTAGTTTGAAAAAAAAAACAAAATGAAGTTAGGCGGCAGTCTTAAGTGTAAAGCTTATGAGAAGAAGCTGAAAAGAAACTCATAGGCCACTCTTTAAGTTATATAACAAAATGATTTTACTAAGCGAACCATTGTGGTTGGAAAATGTCAACGTTAATAAAATAGGTTCTATTATAATTAAAAAAACATTTACAACAAATACAGTGGTTCACTTCTTACATTATATCTTATTCTATGTACACACTTATAAATAGCCTGTGAGAGAAAGTAGATTGGGTTTGTCAATCTGTACTTGCTTAATTTATGTCTTCTTTTCATTAAAAGGTGGTTTCAGTGTTCATTTACTGCCTCTGTGGCGCGGTGGGAGTGTATCCGACTGCTACGCAAGAGGTCTATATAGGTCTATATTTAAAAATATATAAGTATGTATCAGTTATCTGGTTGCCATAGTACAAGCTCTGCTTAGTTTGGGATCAGCCTTGTGTGAATTGTCCCTAGATATTATTATTATTATTTATCTATAATATGTATGTATTTAGAAATATATAAGTATGTTTATCAGTTGTTTGGTATCCATAATACAAGCTCTGCTTAGTTTGGGATCAGATAGCGTTGTTCCAAGATATTATTATTAATATTTCTTTGGGATATTCTAACATGCATATTAGGACGGCCAAATTAAAAAAATATCTATACGATTGCTTAGCCAAAGTACTGTTGCTCAAAATAATTTAACCTCAGTCGTGACTCGAGCTATCTATGTAGTCACAAACAAACCTTAACTGAAATAGTTACACTAAACTACACTAAATTGCTTGCTACTTGCAAATAATTAAACATAGTGCAATACATGGCACTAGATACAAACAAACAATTCTAATAAACTGCCACCCAAACATTACAAAACCCATTTGATTTTATCGTCTTCGACTGTATAACAACAAAATGTTACTATTCAAATGTTGATCCTACGATTTCCGCGGTATTACTCAGCTTATGGAGGTCGAACGGAACATTACTCGAAAAATTTGCGCCTATACTGTAAAAACATAATAAAAGCAGGGACCGAGAAAAAAAGCAGGCCATTCTCGTCATTGCAAACGGCCACATTACGACCTATAAGAGGCGAATAACCTGCCACTACTGCCTGGAGATCAATACGCAATATACGCAAGTATACATATTCTCTCTATATTTGTGAATATTTCAGATCACAGTTTGAATCTGTCGGCTTATGTAAATTGAAGTTTTGTTGTTTACAAATTGCTGTGGACGTTCATGGGGTAGGGTGCAACATTGCTGAATTATTGTTCGATAGACACAATTGGTATTGCACGTTATATGGTTTGGTTAAGCCTAAATTGAAATAAAACATCGGAGACATATTTGAATTCATCGTAGAGACAATTTTATTTTAAGAGAGTTGATATTAAATAATTTCGCTTTTATAGTGATTGATCGCATCCTTTATTTACATGTAATACGACTTTTTAGTTGACTAGAACAGCGTTCATTTTCAAAAAAAAGAATTTTCTAGTACACATTGTGTTAATAATACTTATTATCTTGAATATTCATACTACAGGACTATTACACAATTTCTACAGAATCACCATTCCTTTTCTGTCTCTAGAAAATACGGTCATTATTTTTGTCTTACAGAGCTTTAAATGTTGATAAACTTTCGCGATTTGTACAGATATTGAAAATATATATATATTACGGGTACTAATCGCGTGATTAATTTAATGTAAAATACCTTATTTATTGCCCGACGTTTCGATCGTATTGCAACGCTTTACAGAGCTTTACCTAATAATAAGTCACGGCGGCCAATCTCGCTCAAATATATGCGCAGCACAAGTGCACTCTCTATTCCATAACTCTCAGAACCCGATGGGATGAAAATTCGAAACGACCAAGAGAGATTAGGCTCAGAACCGACAGCTTAACATGCTATCCGACGCATGGAGGGGTGTGACATTTTTCGAAAACGGTCACCCATCTATGTACCGACGGTGGTAAGTTTCGGCTCTGCTCGATGGCCACTGAGTCAGCGACCCCTGTTACCTAATAAATACTGTACGTATAAAAGGTAGGTAGGTAGGTACTTGTAGCATATTTTATATCGTTAATTGGAATCGTATTATTCTATCTACCACAAAATTGGCATAATAAACAAACTGGCATAAAATTTAAAAGCCTACTAATATTATAAATTCGGAAGTTTTGTAGATGGATGGATGTTTATTGCTCTTTTACGCAAATATGTCAATCACTTTTGACTTTAAATTAAAGTTATAATTATGATGTAGTTGAGCTAGCAAGTCCGCACCGCATGTTATTTCACTGTGGCCGATCTGCGGTCAGTGGCCGCAGCGCGAACGTCACACAGCGTGACGGGCACGTGTTGCGGCGGCGTCACGTGACAGCGACGGAATTGCGTCCTGCAACTAATGAGCGCTTTGACGTCTTTCTGTGGCTCCCGACCTTCGTTATGAGAAATGGGTCATGGTTTCTGCTAACATCGTTTGTGACGGGCGAGTTGTATTTTAGACGGCTTTGTTGATGCGTATTTCGAGATGACTATTGAATTTTGTGTTTCAATGTAATTTTGAGTAGGTATTCGAGATTTTTCAAATTCTATTGCATATTTATTTTAACTTACTTGTTTTTCCATATTCGTGGAATAGGTTTTCGTGTTCGAGTTCGAGACTAATATTAAAAAGAGGTAAAGTTTGTGAGATTGCGAGGTCGTAGGGAGTAATCTCTGGATCTACTGAACCGATTTTGATTTATTTTTGAATGGCATAGGCTTATGCATCATTTTCATTTATGCTCCGCTCCTATTGGTCATACCTAATATATATATTTTTTATTATAATATATTTTTCTTGTACCCAGACTTTTAAATGATCTTAAACTATTTTGTGATACATCCAGTTCTTCAGAAATATCATAACTACTAATAAGTCAATCTTGCTCCACTTTTTTAAAGATTGCACTGATTTCATGCATGACTGGGCGAGCATGAGGCTCGCACTAAAATTTCACTACTCCTTCACACTAAAATTTCCAGACTTAAAACGCTGGAACTACATTTGTGCAAGTCGTATTGATACCGCATTAGCGCCGTAAACCGCTCAAATTTTATTCGCGGCGTTTGTCGCATTTTTAAACTTAAAAATGTACCGAACTTCTTCGTCACATACGTTCATTTAGCTTGCTTGAAAAACAATTGAAAAATCGCGGGAACTAGTTTTTTTTTAATTTATTGCATCTTCAGAATGTTAACATTAAATGGTATTAAAACCAGACAGTTACATTCAGTACAACCTAAGAGGTTTGTTTACTAACAATACATTCAAAATACGAAAATACTTTTGCCCCTACTTAATATAATTCCCACTTATTAATATTGTGATCAAATCGTACCTTCAAACCCGTCTTAAATTACATAAAATCCTCTCATAACTAGGTTTTGATACAGTTCCTAAATTATTATGTCTATTCGTCTTCATGAAAAGCTCTCTTGTGTTCGTAAATACGAGAAAATCTTCTTTTCCTTTCAGATACTGTGAACTGTGATAATATTGACTAGCTATCAATCAAAGTCTTAATTCCATTTTGTAATTCTGTGACAACTGTTCGCGTCATTTTTTATACCTACTGATTTCTTTGTTACTTAAATCAGTTGCAGAAAGTGCAATCTACCACCGTACCTGTGTGTTTAGAACTATTACTTTGTTTTTAGGGTTCAGCCAAAATGGCAAAAGGGAACTGTTATAGTTTCGCCATGCCCGTCCGTCCGTCCGTGCTTCCGAAGCTTAGATCAGAGACTATAATGCTAGAAGGCTGTCATTTTGGATGGATACACATATTACTTACACACACCCGCCAATAAAGTGAAAGAATAAAATCTTAAACCATTTGTTTTGAGGGTACTTCCCCTACAAGTAAAGTGGGGATGTGATTTTTTTTTCATCTGTCCAAATTTTTGTGAGTCAGAGGTGCCTCCCCCCTCCCCCGCCAGCTAAATGGTTGATGTTGGGTATATGAACAAAATTACGATAGTAGTACATATTGTGAAATTAAAAGGAAAACTATCACAGCTAAGTAAGTATGAAACAAAAACTACAGAAAACCCACTTCTTAAGCCGCATGATTCGGATGGGGGGGGACTACGGAAACATACATTGTGCGTGGCCCCACATGTGCTAAAAATCGGTTTCAGTTCTAATAAAAACCTGGCAGGTTTTTTTACAACTGAAACCGGTTTTAGCATTACAAATGCAATTTTTGAAGAACGAAGCTATGGACAAGAGATAGAATTTAATATTTAGTACCCATTATTCATCACATAAAACGCGATTACCATTTTTCCTAAACTTTCCTTTGAATAGCATCAATTACACAAAATGGCAAGAAATTATTAAATTTCTCATACCGTATATCATTCGGCCATATTTACCATGGGTATCTTTCCCTGTTACATGAAACATTTAGCCTTAGGCGAGGGAAATGTTAAACTATGTGGAAAAAAAGATATTTCGTGCTTTGTGCTCAGATTCTGCGATATGAAATACGTATTTAATTAAGGTTTATATTGTAGGGCAGCGAAATTGAATGATAAAATTAGTGAAATGTTGGGAATAGATACTTTGGACGATTCTGCGCGGTCAACTTGCTGACTGGGAGAATAAGAAATTATATGGAAGGAAAAATATTTTTCTTAGCATGAAAATATTCTTTGGGGTCAGTAAAATTAGATCAACAATATTTTTTTTATTTAACTCTTGTGAGTAGTACCATACCACTGCTCTCAATCAGCTGTGTTTAAACTAATAATATAACATTTATTATGATGTCCATGTCTATTATGTTGCGCACCTGCCCCATTCAGTACTTCCTTGGGTTTTTTTACAAATTTGATATATAAAATAAAAAAATAAAAAATATACAGTAAATTTGAAATTCAAAAGTACGTAGTCTTATTATTAAGTAAGAATTTTTGAAATCAATAGATCGAAATAAATATGATATGATAGGTACATCCATACTAATATTATAAATGTGAAAGTAACTCTGTCTGTCTGTCTGTCTGTCTGTCTGTCTGTCTGTCTGTTACGCTTTCACGCTTAAACAGCTGAACCGATTTAGATGAAATTTTGTATGGAGATAGTTTGAGTCCCGAGGAAGGACATAGGATAGATTTTTATCGCGATAACCGATATCCATGCGGGCGGAGCCGCGGGCGAAAGCTAGTATCAAATAAAGTACTGCCGTACGACAAGTAAACAATATAACATACGTTCTACGAAACACAACATCAGTATCTTACGTCTATTATAAATGGCTTAATCGTTTACTTAATAGAAATGTCTTGGAACAATAGGGCTAAAGAAACAAATGAAAGAACAAATTAACAAAGACACAACTCAATTGGACAGAGACAGTTAGTGTTGAATTGAGTGTATTTTTCTCCATTAATTAACTACTAATTGATATATATATGTATATGAAGAGAAGTACACTTTTTAATTGAAATTAACTCGCAAATTCTTGTTTCTAATATCGTTAACAAATGTTTTGAAGCAAATTATTGTGTATACCTACCTAATTAAAACTAGACAATAAGGTACTATCAACTTATTGTCTTTAAATTTATTTAACTACTCTCTTGTTATCTAAGTTTTTAAGTTTTGTGGCAATAATATACTGGCAAAGTTTGTAAATATTATTTTCGTAATTTTACAATTTCAATATTTTTTCTTTATTTTACGATTCCTAAAGAAGTCCGATCGCAGTCCACTCTGTTTGAGTATCCATTCTTGAGCTTTAAAGAACTCAATTTAATCGGCATGTGATGTTTTTATGTAGTCTACTACTTCCAATAAATTGCTCAATTTAAGTGCAGAATCTTTGTGCCTACCTCTTTTCAACTGATTATGAATATTATGTAAGAGAAAAAGTAACAATTCTGTCTAATACTTATTCCGCATTTTTTACCTATTATATCGGATCATTCGCGCAAGACTAAGCTAGAGACACATTTGTTAAGGATCCAGCAGAATGATAAATCTGGCAATATCAAGGACGATAATGACGTCGCATCGCCATCTTGGATAATACAAGAGCCGTGTAATAATAGACCTATATGAGCGGGGTGGGAGCAAGAATAGTATATTATGAGTCCGGTATCGAAGGCTTTAAAGATTTCCTATTTGCGATTATTGCCCTTTTCCCTGAATTTAATATTAGAAATATGTTTTGGAATGTTTTTGTTTGCGGATTGAGAGACTAGACGGAAAAAAGTGTTACATTTTGACATCGATCAAAAATATATTATTATAAATAGGTGAAGCTAGAATAAGGTGGTAGTGATATAAAAGTTATTTGTATTTTTGTACAAGGTTGTAATATGTATTTTATCTGTTTATATCTAACTGGTTGGGTATATATAGGACAAGTGAAAATTAGGACATTTTTTTAAAAACATTAGTTAATACAAACACAAAAAGATATAGCAATAGGAATTACGTTCCAACCGGGTGTCTATAAGACACCCCTCTCTTTTTACCCGACTCAGCGAAGCCAAAAAGGAAAGGTTATGTTTTTAGCAGTCAATATATGTATGTTTGTATTTACTTATGCTCCACTGTAGTGCCTAAACTACTCATCCAATTTCGATGAATGAGGTGTCAAACGATCCGTTAAAATAGTGCGGGTGACATACGCTACATTTTTCTTCCTTTGTGATGACCACATAGCATATTATTATTATATTTGATTGCCTCTGTGGCGCGGTGGAAGTGTGTTCGACTGCTACGCAAGAGGTCGTGGGTTCGATTCCCACACGGGACACCACTTTGTGTGATAGCATATTTTTCACTAACACTATAATCGGGTAGTATCTGCGTATTTCTTCATAAAATACAATAAAATAGTAGAGACGTCACATTAAATTTGACGTTTTTGTTTGTCCATAAATACTCTATGACAAATTGTAAACAATTCATTGAAAGATCCTTATCTCTTTATGATTGTTCGGGCTTTGAAAGAGTGTAAAATGATTGTCGTAGTCGGGTATAAAGTGTTTGGTAAAACTTCAGGTTATTTACGAGAATTACTTTAGTAAAGTTATAACGGGTTTGTTTCTCATCGCAAAACTTGAAAAAATCAAGTTTTCTCTTTTGTGTTTTCTTTTAACTATCACCTGCCTTTCACGTTGCTATTCTTAATTCCCTGACTTCGTTAATACAAGCTATAATGTCACCATCATCGTTTATTGCTGCAATGCCTATTCATTTTACCTAAACTTTAAATTATTTCCTAAATTTAATAAACAAATACATTCGCTTTAAACACCTCAATCAACTTCCAAATCCTCTTTAAATACACTCGAAGACAATTATACACTTCATTTAGAAAGAAACGCCGACAATGGGCGCGTCAAAAGAAATGATTCGCATTAATCGCGGACCTCTTTAAAACACAAAACAACGCTACGCCGGTCCTTAAGCCTCTTTCACGCTAAAAACGTCTACCGATTAATTCATGTCAGTACAACGTAAATAGCCGAAAATGCCCGAAAACGCCCGAACACCCACGAAAATGCTGCATCACTATGACGTGTATAGATGTCACTATAAGCCAAGTCACCCTCAATTGGAATTGATGGACGCAAAATACCGATATATTGATATTGGATGCTTATATTTATTGATGGTATAATTTTACTGCTGTCAGACAATCCTTGGAAATTTAATTAGTGACATAATGACTTCTAATTACTTACTAGATTATTTATAACTAGCTGTCCCGCGCAACTTCATCTGCGTGAATTTCCCCCGTTTTTTAAACATTTCTCATTGCTGCTCCGCTCCTATTAGTCGTAGCGCGATGTTATATAGCCTATAGCCTTCCTTATATAGATAAATGGGCTATCCAACAAAAAAATATTTTTTCAAATCGGACCAGTAGTTTCTGAGATTAGCGCGTTTAAACAAACAAGCAATTCTTCCGCTTAATAATATTAGTATAGATTTATGTAAAATCTTGAAAAAATCCATAGCAATCCAAAATTACGTAGGTACTGTCAAAAATGTGTTTACACATATATATTTCTTACTATGTAAAAAATATTCAAATCACACTAATATTATAAAGGCGAAAGTTTGTGAGTATGTGAGTGTGTAAGTGTTACTTCTTCACGTCTAAACCGCTAGAGCGATTTTAATAAAATTTGGTATGGAGTTAGCTGACACCTTGAATTAACACATAGGCTAATAAACCGCGGGTAACACCGCGGGGCATAGCTAGTATTTAATATTGCTCAAGAGTTAAAAAAAAACTACATCAATATACATATACTGTTGTGCCGAGCTCCTTACTCATCTGAAGCTCAGCATTTCTAATTTAATGTTCTCAAAATAGTAGTGGTAGTATCAGATTTCCTCATAAATCAACGGTAATTTAGCAGTAAACTGCAATAACTTCATCTTAAGTACACACTAGAGTGAGACGCTTCCACCTCGTACATGTAAAGGCGTCGTCACACGAGCCATGTATTGTAATTATTACGCCAGCGTAGCGTGCTCAAATTTAATGGGCGTCTTTATTAAACGATCCTACATTTTTCGGTAAATATATGGACGTGTATGTTACGTCGTATTTATTTGCATGAGGCCGGCAGTCAAATTAAATTATGTCGCATTATTTTAAAGGATCGGACATTAAAATAAACGTGTCAAGAATTGTGAGTAATATCGTTTGGGATACATTTGTTGGCAAAGAACATATGTGCTATAATGACAATAATTTGTATAAAAAATAAATAAAGACTTTAATAAAAAGGTGTAAAGACTAAATCCATAACAATAAGGTTGGATATATACTTACTTATAAACTTAAAACGTTACTGTCGGCTTAAAAATAACCACGGTAATCGAAGCAATTAGAACTACAACAAATTAGTTGTAACTAAACAACGAAGAGTGACACTACAGACTCATTACTTTATGTACAAAACATTTTTTTTGACATGATAATGTCTTATAAATCGATGACCGGCGGCACTCACGAAAAAGTTTGACGTCACCGCTTACGTCCGTTCTGCCTGCAGCATGGATGTTTTTTATAATGTAATCAATGTTAAAAAAATGCTTTACTTGAGTCTTATTTATTCACTTATTATTTGGACTGCCTCTGTGGCGCGGTGGGAGTGTATCCAACTGGTTGTGGGTTCGATCCCCACCCAGGATTAAACTTTGTGTGATGAGCACTATGGTTTATTCTGTGTCTGAGTGTAATTTATCTATAATATGTATGTATATAGAAATATATAAGTATGTTTATTAGTTGTCTGGTTGCCATAGTACAAGCTCTGCTTAGTTTGGGATCAGTTAACATTGTATGAGTCGTCCCAAGATACTATTATAGATATTATTATTACTTCTAATGCCTGATTCGGATGCGCGGCACGAAGCCAGGCAAGCAGCTTGGCAAGCAGCTAGACACGAATGAGCGGTCTAAGGAAGCCGTTCACAAACAGCCAAGCAGCACATTCACGCATATTCGCACGCTCGCGCTCGTGTTCGTGCTCGTTGAATGCCGTTTTGAATTACAATTAAGCATGTGAATTACATTATCATTTACAGTACCTACCTGCAATATGATTTTCCTGTAAACTGTTTTTATTTCTTATTACTGTATAATCAGATAGGAAACCTTCACTAACAAATCAATGAAGCTATTCACAAACACAATGCTTCACAGTAACATCTGTAGCGTGACAACCTTAACATAGTCGTAACTCGAAGTACTCGTGCTCATTAAGCGCTCTGACGAAATCATGGCGCGCGACAATTTGCGAACACCTTTGAGAGTCGTGCGTAATTATTGAATGCTATTTAGCGATGTTTTACACAGTGAACATGTGCAAAGTGAGTGTTTGACTTCGCTAACAGTGTAAAATGACGGAATAATTACAATCCCATGCTTCCATTAAAGTAATCGGCAACGAACGTTGCTTTTGGTTACACTACATGATTAATTGACCAAGAAAATATAAAAGTATACCGATTCCTGTAGTAGTAGTATATTCGAACATATTCACTTTTCGGCTTAAATAATTATCATATATCTTCACCATCAATTCAGGTATTAAAAGTCATTTACAATACTTATCTAAAACGGCGATAGCCTAATGGCTAAGGTATCGGTCTCGCAATCGTGAGGTTGCGGGTTCGACGTGAATCCACTCCTAACACAAGCCACTGAGCTTAGCTGGAGGGGTTAACAGGATTGCTAGTAATGTGGAACCACAATCCCACATTGCTAGATATTTTTATAAAAAAATAAAAAACTCTCACTATCAGGACGTGCAGTCAATCTGCCAAATATTTTTACGAAAATACAAGGACAGGTTTCTCCCAATTATCACAATAAGTATAATAAAAACATCTATTTTATGTCAATTTTGATGTTTGAGCAAAGGCAGAATATATGTGACATAAGATACTTTTTATCCCTGTAGACGACATCCACGTGACGTAGCCGCAGGCAACAACTAATTCCAATACGATTCTAAATATATTTATATCGTCTGAGCAGACAAAACCAATAAATCGTCGACATCCTAATCAAACCACACGGACCCATTGCAAATAAGATTGCCAAATAAAATCAAAAATCCGGGACCGAATGAAATCAATACGGTCCGCATAAATGGGAAAAAGTACGTTCAATACAGTATTTGACTTAAAGCCCACACTCGCGTCCCAACTTTAGTCTCAATGAGTAGGGATGAATACGCAATTGGGAAATCGCAAACCTTATGGTCAAGACATTTATTAATCGATAAATTAGTATTGAGAGATTCATTTTTTATTTCTTGCTCTTACTTGAAAAATATTTAGACTCAGTCCAAGTTACTTATCATAAGAAACATGTCTACATCATTCATTTTATGAAGAAAATTTAAAAAAATCGAAGATCAAGATTCAAAGTAGTATCTACGTACGTTTGTAGTGTGACTGTCCGCCTTACAACTATAGCGGTCAGCATAAGAATTGTATTTTAGCTATGAATAAATATGAGAGGTAAAAAAGAAATCGGCATTCTGCCCATCTTCGAGATCGATGGGTATCAAAATCGGAAATTGAGTAGGGGCCCTAACAATATGGAATGAACGACCAAAGTCAACCGTAGTGGAAATTAATTAAGTCCTCCGTAAAATAAAAATGGTAGAGATTGAAGCAAGAAAGAATTTTAATAAAGTAAGATCACGTAAACATTGATGGCGGGTCCTTCGTTCGTGACGAACAGGAAAACTGCGGGATTGGCTAGTGATGTCCATAATTTAGATCACTTAAGTCGATAGGGAATTTGAGAGGAGTATTTACTTTTAGAAAATAATTCAAATAGTCTTGTTTCTCTTTTCATAAAATAATCAGATTAAACGACAATTCTGTTTAGACCAATCCGTGGCGCAACTGACAATGACGCCGTTTCTGCCCCGATTCGTCGCCTATAAAGATTCATTCACAACTATTCCAATTAATTATGTTTTAATTTGTTAAAAGATTCCATGTAATGACTACATTTTGAAATCTTATTATAATTATTTTGGGTTTTCATCGTCGCTTTGCTTATGTTCGCTAATATAAACGTTGTCTTCACCATGAATCAAAGTTGATACATCTCTAGATCACATCCGTGGCACGGTTTATCTATACTAATATTAAAAAGGTGAAGAGTTTGTTTGTTTGTTTGAACGCAATAATCTCAGGACCTACTGATACGAATTAAAAATTTGTTTCACGGTTGGATAGCCAATTTATCGAGGAAGACTATAGGCTATATAACATCACGCTACGACCAATAGGAGCGGAGCAGCAATGAGAAATGTTGCAAAAACGGGGAAAATTTACGCAGACGAAGTTGTGCGGGTCAGCCTGTATTAAATAATATACTTTCTTGTTGGATACCGCTCCTCTGAAACACGTGTAATCGATATATAATAATAATAATTGAATAAGAAAACTATTGTAGAGTTAATTGGGTTAGCTGTTATTAACGGCTCAGGCAGTATTATTGTGACATGATAAACTGTAGCCATTTTGTGTGCCCCACTTTATAAGGCAAGCGTGTGCGCCCTTGATAAAATTGCAATAACTGTTATATTATTATGTTAGTAGAAAAGTATTCTAAAATGTCATTGACATATACAAACTTCTTTAGGATACGTGGTTGTTTAATATTTAATATTAATTTGTTTGCAGTATAATTATTGACGTAATAACGTCTTATAAATCGATGCACATACGAAAAAGTGTCTAAAATAAAATCACGTTATTGATTGGTTGCTAAGCAACAGCAAATCCCGATTGCAGTGACATGACATGCGATACAATTGGAACTAACGTTATTGATTGGTTGCTAAGCAACACGAATGGTGATATGTCATCAATGTTTTCTTATGACGTTATCCCGTAAAATTATCGTCCGTAACCCAACTTTACATACAAAATTTTTGTTTTGTTTTGTTTTTCTCATAATATATCCTGAATCATTTGGCTGCATTCCATTTTTTTACGCTTATATCAACATAACCATATGTTTTTGTGTCGTAAATGTATAATACGAATACCAATGCAGGGCTAATTCCTTGAGGCATATGAGGTACATACGATCAAATACACACATTTGACAGCTAAAGCTTGTACCGACTCTTCACATCGAATTGCAACTAACACTCACAGTTTCAAACGGTTCTACAAACGGTTAAACTAATTCGGATGACTCAATTCAGGAGTTACTTTTTAATACAACGACGTTACGAGCCATATACAAATTTTAAGTAATAAGTAGCAGTTAGAAGAAAAGTAGAGTAACAAATTCTGAACCTCTTTATTTATTCATGTGATACTCAAAAACCTTTTAATATATTTCGGCGTTCCATCATCTCAATTTCAAAATAATTGAGTCATGAAGACTCGCTTAATAAAATACAGTTCACTCTAGTGTTGTGACTCCGCCATTCAATTTATCGAAAACGTCCAACAGTAATTAAATTGGTGAGAGAAACAATGGACTGCGACGGGTGAAGAGGTTACTTTTTAATTTTATAACATTTATGCGTGATAATTAAAAATTTACGAGTCAATTGTTAAACTGTACGAGTATGTTGAGTCATCTGAACGAATATAATGACTTCTTGTTAAAATGAAAGGTGCATGTGACTTGGTTTTATTACACAGTATTTTTATAAATACGCGCCTAAACCTTATATATGACAGTAACAACCAATCGATTAACACGAGTCGAAATAGATAACTGGTGTCTTTAACTACTTAACTACTGCAGAAAATAGCGGTCTACAAAAATTGTTTGCTAAAGTTTGCTAAAAAAATTTACTTGTTATGTATATGTTTATTATTATAAATAATATAATAATAATATCTTGGGACAACTCACACAACGTCATCTGATCCCAAACTAAGCAGAGCTTGTACTATAGCAACTAGACAACTGTTAAACATACTTATATATTTCGAAATGCATACATATTTTAGATAAATAGCACCCATACATAGAATAAACCATCGTACTATTTACACAGAGTTTTATCCTGGGTGGGGATCGAACCCACGATCTCCGGCTTAGCAGTCAAAATATAATGATAATATTATTAATAATTTTCAATTAATCAATCTTACCGTAACATATGTAAACCGTCACCTGGTATGTTACCGTCAAGGGTTTATCTAATTCTAATGATCTCAAGGGTAAACGTGAAACTATCGGTAGAAGTTAAATACTTAAAATAAGAATTTAGATAAAGATGGCCATAATATGTCTATGATGGAAGTCAACAAAGCCTGCATAGTACTGATGATAATTACTAATTACTTTGTAATTATTCAATACAAATGCAATCAATGCGATTAACCACTCCTGTAATAGGATGATGGTTTCGTCATTGTTTATGACTAATGAGATGTAATAGTATATACATGATTACCAACTTTACCGCTTAATTAGTTCGTCACAAAGGCCAGTGTTATTGCGTACCTAAGTAACTGAAGTACAATTTAAAAAACAATCGATTCAGTTTTAAAACACTGTGTTATAGATCTGTAGCTAAATAGTAGTAGTAGTAGCCAGTCCAAAGTTAGATTTATAATATACACTAGCTGTCCCGCGCAACTTCGTATGCATAAATTTTCCCCGTTTTTGCAACATTTCTCGTCGCTACTCCGCTCCTGTTAGTCGTAGCGTGATGTTATATAGCCTATAGCCTTCCTCGATAAATGGGCTATCCAACAAAAAAATATTTTTTTAAATCGGACCAATTTTTTGACCGGAAACAAACAACTTCCGCTTTATATTATTTAATAATAATATACATAGGAGAAATTTACAAACTGTCTGTTAAACATTACCACAAAAGCTTTGATAATAAATGTCAAATTCGTGGCACAAAGAAAGTTTTCTTTGTTCGTATTGTAGTCTAAGGCATCCCCACGATACAGGGTATCATAGTGTAAAGCCCACTTTTAGTATATACTAATATTATAAAGAGGAAAGATTTGATTGTTTGTTTGTATTGAATAGACTCCGAAACTGCAGAACGGACTTGAAAAAATCTTTTATCGTTTTGAAGCTACACTAACCCCGGGTGACATAGGCTATTTTTTATCCCTGTATTCCTACGGGAAAAGGAAATACGCGGGTAAAACCGCGAGGCGTGCGCTAGTATTTTATAAATTGTGTACATTTTTTTTTCTGATGCAACAAAATTATATTTATTACTTGGTATATAGTGTGATGTTGCAAAAATAAGGTAAGGTCTATGTCCAGTTGTAAACTGATGATAATAGTGAGTAGGTACTTCATTTAAGCTTAAAATCGTTTGAAAATTATAATCTTCATAATCATAACCTTTAAAGAAGTATAACAATAAACATATTTCAAGCTTACGACTATAATACAGAGTATAATAGTAAGATAAGTAAAATTATCGCTTGGTCACGGCTTACGAATGATACCGAGTGACGTGTTGGGTAACATAATTAATAGCGTCGGCACGTAATGACCGTTGACTGATGACCTCTTGCACTCGAAGGGTGTGTCTTAAATGGCGGCTATTGTGAAGAATCGTCACGTGTAGAATACTGTACGTGTTTTGTTGGAATCGGGTAAGATTTTTTGTTGTAAACATAGCTTAAAATAATACATAGGTACAGTAATTGTTTTTAAACTTTCGCGATTTTTATACATATTAGTTATATTTCGGGACTTAAGCGCGTGAATTATTTAAAGGTACGAACGTAAATTTAAAGGTATAAAAGGTTCGTACCTTTAAATAATTCACGCGATTAAGTCCCGAAATATAACTAATAGGTACAGTAAATTCTTTTACAACAACTTAAAATTGACAAAGCGTTTATTTACGTCATATAGACTATTGTATCGTTCACTATGATGATGGCTGATTATCCTTGCCGTTACTAAAGTTGAGGAACAGCAATAGGGTCATTAAACGCACTCTTCATAAATAAACTCATTATATGAAAACACAAAGAACACTTAGACAAGTTTACCTAAAGTTTTAATTTGATATCCATAGCTCTCGGGTCTAGGCCTAAGTTACGAATAATTGCGAAATAAAAGTAATTTTTGTTTCGTAGTATAATTTGCATTAGTCCTATAATATTCTGAATAATAGATTAGTAGCAGAACCTTACCTACAGTTTGTAAACAAATAAATATTGTAAACATTGGCAATTTGAAAAGAGTGGCCGCGAATTTTTATTACCTTGTTAATCTATTGCATAGCTTTTATCGCGGGCTTTGAGCGCGGCGACCGAATCAAGAAATTCCGTAACGAAATAAAACCTAACACCCCCACTCCGCCTACCATGTAGCTCGGCCGAGCGTTCGCCTAACGTATATGTATATGGCACGGATCGAGACGAACTGCTCCGAAATGTAATGAAAAAAAAAAAAAGAATGTGCAAATATAAAAATAAAATAATAATTATATTTGCATAAGTTGATAAAAAATGCTATGCAATAGCTTTACCGCGGCAGTCTCCGAGTGCCACACATTTTTTTTTTACCATACATTACACATAAATTATGACTTTTTACAAGTGTACTATTTTGCTTCCAAAGTAAATAAAGAATTTTGTATATGAAAGATTTAAAACTCAACCTGTATAGTTACACGTGTCGTCGCTTCTGGCGTGCATAACTAATGAGCTTTGACAGATGCGGATCCAGTGACTCGTCCGTCGATCCACCCTTCCCTCGGTGGTCACCCTCCTGTGACATCGATGTCGCACTATGTTACACATTCATTAATAAGTTTTAAATTGACAAAGGCATATCACTTTACGCAATAACAAGCGAATATAATCATATATTATTAAGATAGTAAATCTTATAAATCTCTGATATATTAATGATGGATGATCATAATTAAGGGATTTCACACCGGAGGACGGGCAGCAGCGTCCTCTGCGTACTTAAAGCCTTACTGCGATCGCCAACCCGCTCGCCAAGCGTGGCGATT
Organism: Herminia tarsipennalis; assembly: GCA_945859575.2. Classification (NCBI taxonomy): domain Eukaryota; kingdom Metazoa; phylum Arthropoda; class Insecta; order Lepidoptera; family Erebidae; genus Herminia; species Herminia tarsipennalis. The sequence goes on along the minus strand of OX243834.2, from coordinate 19,382,361 downwards.
ATGGCAATTACCCCCAGGATCTACATACTAGTAAGTTCTACTGGGGAGACCCGTGCCCAGCAGTGGGCCATCTTATGGGTTGATATGTATGTATGTATGTATGATCATAATTAAGATCTATAATTATATTTCTTATACAATTGTTTTAGCCAGTTTGTAACGGTATTTTGTCATCCATCTTTGTTCAAAATTTGTATATATCTATCCATTGCCATTATTTTATAAATATAAGTAAATCATTGCAAAATTGTAGCCTCAAATGACAGGATAATAAAAAGGAAACTATCCGTTTCAATGACAATAAAAATTTCCGGCTACGATACTAAATCACTTTTATAACTAAATCTGAAAAAATATTTTGCCGGACGAGAACATTAAGCGTCGTGTTCTAAATTGTCCTAAATGGCACAAAAGTACAAACAAAACAGAAAAACTTCATAATTTTCAAACTCTTACCTCCAACATCGCGTCACAGAGCATTTAGGAGCAACAAAGCTTCCTTAATTATCATATTGTTGTATAAAATAGTCGTTAAAAGTCGACAGAAGTCGATAACATTCAACTTGGGCCATTGTAAAAACAAGCCTCTGGAGAAAGTAAATAAAGGCAGAGTTACAAGAGCCGCGTAGTGCTGTGCCTCGTTTGTGCTGCACTAGCTTATACAGAAGCCGTTTGTGACTTTCTTTACAAACCGCGCTCAAATTGGTTCCTTCAACCAATATTTATGGCATACAAATACACCGAGATACACCAAAATAAAAAATATGCACTCTTTATTTCCTCTCTATATGTGTATTTTCCAGCACTTTACCCATGTATGTATCTAACTGACTAACGGCCGGTTTCAATAATCTACCTATCGATGGATTTGACTACTAGAGGTAGAATTTTGACATATTTTGTATGGAGTTTATGTCAAATATATACCTCTAGTAGCCAATTACATCGATAGTTAGATTATTGAGACCGACCGTAAGTTAAAATCTTTCCTCCTTTCTTATTCCCGGAACCCAATATTCTTCCTGATGTTATAGTGAATGTGTATTCTTATATTGTGATAATTCGCTGTGTCTCACTGTGTCTTAAAATTGGAAGTACCACATAATAACTTGCAAAGCAAGTTGATGTGAAAGCAGCACAATATTTCATGACGACAAAAAATCTCCAGTAGAGTCACGTTGCTTCACTAATTCGCTCCCGGAGGCCTCTTTGAAATCATGTCCGGAATTCACTATATTTGGTCAGTAATTTTGAGATGAGAGGGCGTTCTACATGTATATTGCAATATTATAATTAAGTTGTTTTGACGGCAGGACTGAGGAAAGTTTTGACGAAAAATTCTGCGTTGTTTTCTTTTTGTTTTTAAGTTTATATTGGTGTATTATCACAGGTCGGTATGAGTCGGTCAGTTGCATCAATACGCCATGTATATGGTTTAGGAGTAAATCTATTGATTGCAATTTTTATGTATTTTTTTATTTTATAAGATCTCTAGGTACCTTATTAAGTTACCTAAATCTTATTACATTTAAAAAAGTAATAAATATTCTTAAAGCTTTAGCTTAGCTAACATACTTTTGTAAGTTAAACCATGAAATATTATTACTAACATTATTCTACTTCTAGTGCTTGATCGCCACTAAGTCACGTCCAAAAATTAGTTGTCGAATTGATAGTTTTTAATAAAAGTTAATCTCGACTAAAAAAGTTTTTTTTCTTTGGCTGCTATGCAAGAGGTCGTAAGTTTGATTCTTAGTGATGAGTACGATTATTTATTGTGTCTAAGTATAGGTTTTTAAGTATGTTTATCTGTTGCGTGTTTCCCATAGTACAGGCCCTGCCTAATTTGGGATCAGATGGCCAAATGGAGGCAGTTGTCCTAACATATTATTACTTAAAACTTTTTTTTTAAAGGTAAATGGAAATGTGGGGTTGTGGTTCCACATTACTAGCAATCCTGTTGACCCCTCCAGCTGAGCTCAATGCCTTGTGTTAGGAGTGGGTTCACGTCGGTATAATGGGTAGGATTCGAACCCGCGACCTCACGATTGCGAGACCGATGCCTTATCCATTAGGCTACCGCCGCTTCAATACTACTATTTGATTAATATTAAATAATAAATAAAAAGATTTAATACTATTATTACAAATTAAGAAAGACAGATATAGCTATTTAGAATATTTTTGTTCCAATTAAAGCAATGAGCAGGGTATGTTCTACAACTTGATCTGGCAGACGACTATAATGAAATAAAATGGTGTATCTTATTATGTATCCAATTCTATATCATCACAGTAACTAAAGTTGCCAGAGCTTTCAGGAAAACAGGAAGATAATGTATATAAAATAATAGCTCATCTTTATTACAGTATGGACCTTAATCTGACTAGTCTTTAAACATATTAAACCTTCGAAATAGCTAAAGGCATTAAGATAACGTATTATATAATCAATTCACACATACAGAAACACTCAATAAATATTCAACAACAATCGCGTCATTAACATTGTCGAACACGGGTCCTGACAATAATTGAAAGTTAACAATAATTGCACCTCGTAAACCGACGACACTTTAATACGTAATACGCAATGAACACCAAAATACCACCATAACGCTGAAATTTTACATACATTACATTTCACACCATTATTTTTAACGGCACATCTGATTTACGTAAACGACACACGCGGCGTGTGTAATAATACGCGGTACACTCGCCCGTATAAAAACAAAACCAAAAAATAAAATGGGAAGAGACATCGTGACGTTTATAAACAAAGCTGAGTTTAAAATTGATGGTCCGGTGCGTCTCATCACGCATGGTGGGACGGGCGAGCGCGCGGAACGTTTTAATGTTCCACGCCGGGCCCGACCGTTCATGGCCCGCTAACCGTCTATACACGACGCCTAACTCCTTTCAAACGACTCACGAATGGCCCGCTTTATCCGAGCTCGTACTCGCGAAATCCCGCCTCCTTTTGTTCCCCGCAGATCCACTCCAACGTTTTTGCTTTCTAATTTGTGTAGTATAAAACTGTCACGCGAGGACAGCGAGAACGGTTATTAGTGTCGTCGCTAATAAGAAGTAACAGCTCCTCCCTTTATCGCTAGCTTTAATTCTTACGAATGCAAGGAATTTTGGGCGCTGACACGACGGCCGAAATTAAAGATACGCGATTCTACCGGTGCGATGACGGGGGGTTATAATTATGAAAAGTAGGGAGGCCTGCGCCCACCGCTCGCGGTCAAAGATGAGTTTGCCAGTAAAAAATATTTTAGTATAATATGGTGTTGCCATGCTAAACGCTATCGGCACTGATAATCGCCGACGAGCCTCTTTGAGAGCCTTAATGAAGTGTTCCGTGGAGAGAGATTATTATATTTTTATTAAAAGAGCCTGCGAGTTGATGAGAAAATTTATATTGTAGTATCTATAGATGAGGGCCTCCACATTTTAGGAAGTGTTCTCGAAAAGAGAAACAATTAAGGGCCGTTACGCGAACAAAACGAGTAACAACAATAAAAACGTTGGGAACTCAATCTTGCCCGACCGTTACCGGAGTTAAACGACCGATGCCGATTTTGGAACATCCGTTACAAAATTTCAATACGAGTCATTAACATAAAAAGGAAACAATAACCGTTTAAAATTTCGATTCGGTATTGCCTTTTTTTTATTGGTGAAAAATCGCAATTTGTGAGAGCAGAACGTACGAAATTTAAATTTGAATTTCCGGCAGCGGTCGGTTGGAGTCGGTAGCGCTCGGCTTGGACCCCCACTTGGTAATTAGAGGCTAATGAGAGCAACTGTACGTCTTTCTGTCCCGCTGTGACGCTCATTTTTCTGAGCATATTTTGTACCGTTTCTCTTTTATTACGTGACGACTGCTCCTCATAATGTTCGCGAGTTTTTATACTTGTGTAGCTATAAAAAAACTCATTAACTTTTGATGGTAACCATGAGGGAGTATACTAATATTTGTTTTTGTGTTACATATACCATATTACGTACAAACTTCTCCTTTTAATGTGTAGATTCACTGATAATTTACTAGTGTGTTGACTTGAATATTTTTCCATTGGATTGTACGTAACAGTCACTTTGAACTTTGGTTATAAATAGAGTTCTCAAAGACTTGCCAATAAATAGCAAACAGTAGTCGGGTCCCCATTTTCTGAAGTCTTTATACTTGATCAGGTGAATTTATTTAGTTAGGGATTCTCCTTCAGACTTGTTATTTTTCTAAAAACATTCCCTTCGACATTTTTCTAACATAGCTGAAGTCTTCGAGCATGTTTTTTTTATCGAACCTTTTTCTTGACATTTAACTGTTTTCTTGTAAAATACCTTAATACCTCGCCGTTTAGTGTTTCTAAAGTAACTAAGAGTCTGCTATTAGTATTAAATTTAAACTACTCGAATTATTTCAAATTAAAGAATATCCTATGGTAGTTAAATTGTTGTACCAAATGTATTGTTTTTCTTATATTCTACTTTCTTCGGGGTAAGCAATCAATATTGTTGCAAAATTTATTGCTACAATTTTACATCATGAAATACACCACCGCTTCTCAATTTATGGTCCCTGCTTTTTGCACACTTATTTTTGTCAAATATTTTTAATTTGTTTCATCGGTTTTTTTTTTACATTTTTGGCAAACTAACAGCTAAACAATGGGAGGTAATGTTGTGTGATTACATATTATAAGACCAATTACAAGTTTTCACAAATAGCAATCCTTTAGAATTTAATTGATTGTTAGAGGTGGCAATTTAAGGGTCGAGTCCTAGTCATTAAATCCGCATAGGACTTCTATTTAAGAAAACAGGGTGGGTAACAACAGGTTAATCATTGTAATACATCAGTGATACCATTATTAAGTGATATTACAGTACTATTACTCATTATCCGTACGCTTGTTTCCTAAGTATATTACTAGTAGTATCCATACAATACAATTTTATTAGATACATGAAACGTTCACATTAATAATGCATTAGAATTTATATGCTACACCTTCCTAGTTACAAACCGATTTGTTAATTAAATACTTCGCCGCTTTCTTTAAATAAACTACATTAAATGTCACAATAAAACACCAGCTTTTACAAAAACATGTCATGTTCGTCATCTCCACGCGCGGATGGATCCTGAGTCCTGAGTCGCGACAATTTTTGACTAATTATACCTCCGCCTCCTGTGATCGTTCATTCGCTCATCCGTTCATTCAGAGCCGCTCCCCAGTTTTTCGACAGAAACTTTTGCCAATTAAGAGGGGCTGGTACCGTCGCAACTTCTCGCGGACTTTTGTTCGTCAACTAATTGTGACGTATATATGGAAGACAAATTTTGGCTGGGTGAGCATTATCTCCTATGTGTATTTATGTCAATGTTGCTCTTTTACTTTCCAATACGAATGAAGGTAAAGTTCAAAGGTAAATCAAGAATTTGGGACCAGGTTTAATAACTGGGTTACTAAATTACAAGGCCACAACAAATTATGACCTTGTGGCGCGGTGGGAGTGCGTCTGACTGCTACGCAAGAGGTCGTGGGTTCGATTCATACACGGACACCACTTTGTGTGATCCAGAAATTGTTGTTCCGAGTCTGGATGTACTTTGTGTCCGTGACGTGTATGTTTAGAAAGTCCCCCGCTATACAGGGCTTGTACCATAATGCGGGAGTCGTTTAAAAAAAGTGTAGTATAAAGTGAGAACTCATTTTTAAATTAATGACAGTTATATATATTACACTGTCGTGGACAGCACGTAATTTTACGTCATAATATGAGGTTTTAATACGGCAGAATGTACAGTCATGTTCATAAACAGATTGTTATTTACGGCAGAACGGTGAATATACGAAAATTCGTTTCAATGAACCTTGTCAAAATAAAACATATCAAAACTCTAAACCTTACTGTCACGTAGACTTACTTTTTTGGGGATTTCAAAAATGAGTTTTACTATTAGTGACGAAACGTATGCAAACGATGACGTGTTAAAACTTTTATGTCATACTAGCTGTCCCGTGCAACTTCGTATGCGTAAATTTTCCCCGTTTTTGCAACATTTTTCATTGTTGCGCCGCTCCTATTGGTCGCAGCGTGATGTTATATAGCCTAAAGCCTTCCTCTATAAATAGACTAGCCAACAAAAAAAGATATTTTCAAATCGAACCAGTAGTTCCTGAGATTAGCGCGTTTAAACAAATAAAACAAACAAACAAACTCTTCCGCTTTATAATATTAGTATAGATTAATGTCTTATTATTGTCCGCTGGGCGAACGACATACTGGCGATAGCGGGTGACAGATGGATGACAGTAGGAGAGGATAGAGAAAGATGGAAAAAATTGGAGGAGGCTTATACCCGTAAGGGGTCCGATTTAAATCAATAAAATATATATATATAGTTATAAGAACACATTTGAAATGTAAAAATAAGTCGGAATAAATAAAGCTTTATTTTTATTATTATTAATGTCTTAAACATCTAATGTCATGAAAGACAACATATCGAAACGTCAAATTTTGTATATGGATATTTATTGTGTCATTCTAGAACACAATTTAAGCTGATTTCGTATAATTAACTAAATAAGCATGTATATGTACTATTAAAACACATTTAAAAACTAACGTGACTTTGCTACTATGTATAAAATCAAGTTTGTAACAGCTTACCAGAAGCATCAATGTTCTCGCCATTTAGAAACTGCCAATCGTAAAATTACAATAAACAGGACAGTAAACTAACCCCACGATACCTTCAATAAAATCAAGTAGAACGAATCTAAAATCTGGTCGAATACTGCGAACATAAAAACTTGTTTTTCCTACTGAAGGTGTCAAAATACTTTCTGCTCTAAAAGCGAGGAAATTTATTGCTACTATTTGGTTTGTATTGTGAGTCAAAATTTCCTTGTATATATTCTAACTAGCTGTTCCGCGCAACTTCGTCTGCGAAAACCTTCCCCGTTTTTGTAACATTTCTCACTGCTGCTCCGCTCCTGTTGGTCGTAGCGTGATGTTATATAGCCTTTAACCTTCCTCGATAAATGGGCTATCTAACAGTGAAAGAATTTTTCAATTCGGATTAGTAGTTGCTGAGATTAATGCGTTCAAACAAACAAACGAGCAACTCTTCAGTTTTATAATATTAGTATAGATGAAACTCTTATACCAAGACCTTAAATGGCGTAAGTACCTTCTTAAGTTTGTACCTCTAGGCTACAATAACGCCGACGTAAACAAATTAATCAGGCTTATATTTTTAATCTTTAGGAAATAAAAGTTACTTAGTGTTTATTATTATTTTGTTTAATTTTTTAAGCTATTGCATAGCTTCTATCGCGAGCCTTGAGCGCGGGGACCGAATCCAGAAATTCCGTAACGAAAAAACCTCACGCTCCCCACTCCGACGGGCGAAGCGGTGATACTTTTGCCATCTATCAATGAATAGCAGAACTTTTAATGTTTTTTTTTTAATTTAAAAAAAAAACTTTTTAAAAACTAAAAAACAATATTTTTTTTAATTGCTTCTTTTATAATTAAAAAAACACTTAAAAATATATATTTTTATTTTGTTTATTTTTTTAAGCTATTGCATAGCTTCTATCGCGAGCCTTGAGCGCGGGGACCGAATCCAGAAATTCCGTAACGAAAAAACCTCACGCTCCCCACTCCGACGGGCGAAGCGGTGATACTTTTGCCATCTATCAATGAATAGCAGAACTTTTAATGTTTTTTTTTTTAATTTAAAAAAAAAAAATTTTAAAAACTAAAAAACAATATTTTTTTTAATTGCTTCTTTTATAATTAAAAAAACACTTAAAAATATATATATTTTTTTTTAATTGCTTAAGTTGATAAAAATACTATGCAATAGCTTTACCGCGGCAGTCCCCGAGTGCCACACATTTTTTTATACTGTAGTACATCTTTAGACGTACAAAGATTAAAAATTTATTTTGTGAATGTATTTGGTTGTTTAACATTTTTAATAACTGGCTTATTGCATTATCTTGGTAAATATGCATCCTGGGTCCTAATTCACGTTATTTTTTTCGTTTTTGCGGCAAGCCCGCGCGAACTATAGCCAGAGCCCTGGCCATTCGTATTCTAAGAATGCTTACTATATTAGAAGTACACAAGTCGATATCTTCCCATTAACTCATTGCAATTAACGCTAAAGCGTAAACGTATGACTACCTACACCACTGACGTGAGTTTCATGAATTAATGATTGCAGCACCTTACTGGCATAACTGTAGGTATATATACCAATATATTGTAATCATTGGCATTTTAAAAAAGTGGCCATGAGTTTTTATTGCTAAGTTCTTTTCTCACGGCTTTTCTTTTGCGAATTTGGCATTAAATGTAGAATCATTCTATTCCAAATTTTGTCTGACGTTCATAAGCGTTGCATTCTATAACCTAGGTGAATAAAGTACTTTGACTTTGACTCTGATAAATAATTTCAATAAAACATCAAATTCCGTTCAACCTCGGAACAACTCAAGGAACTCAAACACAACTTTCATCAATCATAACTTCTGAACACATACAATTACTAGGAACTTGTTAATTTGTATTGTGAAAAACTAAAATATGAATTACGTTAATTAGAAAAGTTGGGGCAGCTGTCATAAATCAGTCGAGTAATGAAACATCACAGGAACAGTGAAATTCAATTAAAATAATTTCAACTTCAGCTCCAAAGGGATTCTGTTCATCAATTTCCTTTAACTTATTCATACATGTTGAGTACATCCTTCCCTTGATTGTACCTACTGTAGTGGGCAGTATCATATAAACACTGCAGTGCAAATTACCTATTTTTGCAGTGTCTTCAAGGCAAGCAGGCGAAAGTATAGAATATAGGGATACAAATGACTGCCTCTGTGGCGCGGTGGGAATGTGTCCGACTGCTACGAAGAGGTCGAGGGTTCGATTCCCACACGGGACACCACACTGTGTGATCTACAAATTGTGTCCGTGACTTGTATATTTGTAAAGTCCCCCGCGACACAGGGCTTGCACCAAACTGCAGGAGTCGTCTATTATAAAAAAAAAACATACTTTATTCACTTAGGAAATTAAACTACACTTGGGATAAGAGATAAGTCATGATTATACGCCATTGTTTATAAACGTCTGGTAAAAATGAGCAGGAGCTGAACTACAGTGAACTGACTTCATAAACGGCGTAGTGGTTATGTAAATTCAAAATAAATGCTCAAATGATTCTAACATTTTATTTGCTGGTGTTGTAGTAATGAAAACGAAAGTAATTCTGTGTTTCTACTGTCGACTTTACGTATTTATTTCATTATTATATATTTCATCATTATTAAACATTTTAAAGCTTTCTCTTTAAGTGCTCATTAAATGGCAAAAACAATGCGAGGCATTAAGCCTATCGGTCGGTCGATAACAACTGAAGTGCTTTTCACTAATGATCACGATACATGGATAATGATTACACGAATCATACGATATACACGCTGGAAGAGTCGCGTATTAAGTTGCCCTTTTATATAAAATAATGACATCATCCGTAAAATTACCAAAAAACATTTAATTTTAATATTTAAATAGTTAATACAGCGTGTAACGATCTAAGATACGACCCTCAACAACTATAAAATAAAATAGCTAAACTCGGTGTTGTAACAACATAAAACAAGGATTACCTTTCTTTATTTTCATTATACTTACCTACTCTCTTTATTATAGGCTGTGTTCTAATAGGTTCGCTTTACTAAACCTTAAATTATAAATAAAATTTCCATTTACCAACTGGGTAGATGACTACAATGAAAATTAATTATTTTTCACTAATCACGCAAAACTACATCATAAAGAGCTCTTAAGAAACGTTAACAAAAAACGTGTATAACAAAAAATATCTCATGTTTTTTGTTATTAAAATAAATATCTAAGGTAAATTATAACTATGTATTACACATTTTTATATACAGTGTTTCATTTTGACGTTTCTTAAAAAAACGACGACTTGACAGTCATCTAGCCTTTTGCCTATTGTAAGCCTATTGCGATCATTGCTTCTTTCAAATTTCGAATTATTTAAAATAGAGTTGAATGCTGCTAGTTAAAGAGCAGTTCTATACCTCCTACGTATAAAAAACGATCAATCCCCTCGTCACATCGGACAATGCAAAACTGGGAACCGACCACAGAACATCAATTTCGTCCAATTTCCGCACGTGTCCATCCAGTTGCACTACATCACTACATCCATTGTGCGGTATGGTGCCACCGCTAATCCATTAGTGTTGCGACTTTCATAGGTACAATGCGCCCTGATTTAGAACTACCGAAACTTGTAAACGAGTATTATTATTGCATCCAAAACATGCTAGAAAGTCAAAGATGACGACGATTTGCATACAGACAAAGTCTAATAGTCTGTATGTAAATAGTCCCTGTATTTTTTTTAATTATAATTAGACAAACCGACAGGTACACCATTATTTATCAGTAAAGATAATAATAATAATAATCTTTATTTCTCTACAACATAGTACAAGTTTGTTCAATTCTGTTAGGCTCTTTATAATTATGTGACAAAAAAAAATCCCCTGACCACTAAACTAGGTGAAAACCTGTATCTTAGAGGTCAGTGCTCAGTCTGTATCTTACATTCGGTACAACAAGCCTACGGCAAATTGTATGTTCAAGAAAAAACATAGTAGTTAAGAAAAGTGATTACACTATAAAGATGGTTCAATAAACACTATTGTCACCCATCGCATAAATACCGGGTGGAGGAAATGGAGAGAACTATATAAAGTGACGAGTGTACAAAGCAGCCAACCGACCAGCCATGACATACGGAGCCGAATGCTGGCCACTTAAAAAAAACAGCACAAAAATCAATTACACTGCGCCAAGATGAAGATGCTCAGGTGGGCAGGTGGTGTAACTAGGCCGGATCATGTCAGAAACACTCAAATAAGAGGCACCTTCAAAGTGAGACCTATCCCATATAAACTACAGGAGAGCCATATGCGGTGGTACGGACACGTTATGAGACGACCTTCCGACCACATGACCAGAAAAGTGCTAGATATCGAAATTAAGCCCCGAGGACGAAGAAGACCCCGAATCACATGGATGTCCGTAGTAAATAAGAGAAGAAGCCCAAATCAATAAAGAGACGACCCAGGACCGAGCTGCCTGGAGACGCATGATATGTAGGGCCGACACCAAATTAAATGGAAAAAGGCCAGGCCAAGAAAAAGATAGGTACATTATTACAAATGATTACATTAAAAACCTACTTCCAAATAAAACATGACATAGCAGGTCGCGTGTGCTTGCCATAAAAATGAAATAAAAATTTAAAAATGATAGCACTTTATATTCATTATTACATTAAGTAATAACGAACTGTTTCCGTCAACACTCCGATGTGACGGCACAAAACGTTTCATTATTAATTAAATTAAAATGCGTCACTTATTATATTTTTTAAGTATTTTACGCACTACGTATACTCTCCTGAGGATTCGACATAGATGCGCGTGGTGTCTTTTGACAGCTCTGTTTGCATTCAGTATATAAGACTTATAACAGCTGTGATACATACTGTTCTCAAATAGCAGTCATAACTCTCTCTTTAAGTCATTAAACAGACAACTTTAATGATAAAACAATACTTGGCCTTTCTCATAGTGAGAAAGGCATCATCATCATCATCATCATCATCAGCCTATCGCAGTCTACCGCTGGACATAGGCCTCTCCAATTGCACGCCACTTTGTTCTATCTTCGGCTTCTCGCATCCAGCTCCTGCTAGCCGTTTTGCGTAAATCATTCGTAATTTCGTGAGAAAGGCATACATTTCAATAAATATTGGTATTTGTTTACTGAGAGAGATTATTACGTACTATTAAATAATATAGTAGTACCAAAAGGCTTTGAAAGAAAATATCCAACCAAGATGCTGTGATATACTCGTACTAACCCTAGAGCCCGAAATACTTAACCCTTTAATCCATAGAAATATTATATATTAATGTACAAAATACTAGGAAGAACTTTCTCTCCTCAACAACCCAACAAACAAAATGTTAATGTTCCCGACGTCACGGTGCTCAGTTTTCAAAACATGCAACAATAACACATACTAATCCTCTGCATTACAGAATTCGTTAGCACGTAAAGCTTTTCCCGCCTTCAGACAAACATTGTGAGATAGTGTGAACACAGCCTTTAGAGTAAACAAGTCGTCAAACGTATTAACGCTTTAGAAAATACATTCCTTACCACCTCATTAGTGAATGCATGAAAATAGAAAAAGTTGGCTTTGTAAATGTTTCGTTCTGGATAAATAAAGCGGTGTTTTGAAAGAAGTTTTAAAATTTATATATATATAGTCTTAATGCATATTGTAAAGGACCTGTACGTGCGTAAAATGTACAATAATAGTGTGCTATTTATTATATAGTACATACGTAGGATTTGCATTTAAAAAGAATGGCTTTAGAAGCTTAGATGAACTATCTTTACTGCATACGTGACCAAAGTCAGAACAATAGTCACAGTTTAATTTACACTACAAACAGACTTCAACCTAAAACGCTTTCGTATTCCAACATCGCACAATAAAAATCATGATACGTTTTAAAAATACTTAGACGTTCTAAAATGCAACTGAGTCGGTAAGACGACAGGAAAAAATACTGGTAAAAAGTTCATATACTTCCAAGACACAGTAATCAGCGCAAAATATAGTCGGACTCACGTACGAATCAGCGCGGGGAACGCGAAAATAAAGTTTTGATGTAAAAAGTTCTTTTTATTTGCCGTGTTGAGAACAAACTTGGCGTTGCTCTGCCGTACTGTATATGTATGTGTAATGATTTCTTTAACATATTTTCGAGGATTTCGTGAACATTTTCTAAAATGTTAACTACATGTTGTTTGTATTATGAGCGATGGTTTTATTTTATTACGTAACGAAACGGTACCTTTAAAATGTAAAGCTTTATATTTCACTACTGTTTATAAAGTTACTATAATATTTTTCGGAGTTTCAAGCTTGTATTTGTTATGTTTTTTAAATTTCGGAATATTTTTAAATATGTATATTAAGTAGTAATTATTTATCGTGGAATGGAACACATTGAAAGTTTTCAATATTCTCACAATGGTCCCTTTGGAAAAAAGAGAAAATAAAAAGTCATTTTTACCCATAAATTATAATTTTACGTCGATGTCGAATATCAGAACCCTCATTCGGTCATAAAACATCGATACGCTAATAGAATCTCCCGGTATTTAGGGCCCGTCCGCACTGGAAACTTTTACCGGCGGCACGGGCGGGTTACCTCGCGTACTGAACGCGTGTTGAATACAAACGAGCGAATCTTAACCCTCAATCTGCCGGGTGCATGGGAGTTGCGATAAACGCCACACGTGAACATTGATTTTTAAAATAAAATTTTAAAGGCGCCTTTTTCTTTGTTATTGACGTCCTTTTATTCAAGGAGTTGATTGTACTTTTAAAAGAACTAAAATAAAAGTACGTACTTTTAAAAACAATAAAACATCCGCAATATGTTTAAAAAAATCATAATTAGAATGGACGATATTCAAAACCACAAACTTTCACTAGCAATTTACGGGGCTGATCATGCCTTTGAATTTAATCATAAACAAGATATTTAATTGGTTATTTTTTAAATCAGAGGCGTGTTTTTTCATATAATTTCTCTTTATCTCGAATAACTGGCCTCTTGGTCTTGGTTAGCGACCTTGACTGCTGACGTGGGTACGATCCCCATCCAGGACAAAACTTTGTGTTTCTGGGTGTAATTTATCGATAGTATGTATGTATTTAGAAATATGTAGGTATGTACTCGTATGTTTATCAGTTGTCTGGTTGCCATAGAATAGGCTCTGCCTTGTTTGGGATCAGATGCCGCAGTGTGAATTGTCCCAAGATAATTATTATTATATGTTACTAGTACATAAACTACACCCATCGCACGTATTATCATGCATTACACATAATCATATCATATCTTTAAATAGTTAAATACGCTTTATCTCATATAAAATTATTTCAAGACTATCAACACTTCCTTGTACAAAAACTCCATCGCATGAGAAACTCAAATAAGAACTGTGAGTCCCCTTTTAAAATAATCGAGCGGCGCATTGTTCTTTAAAAAGGACATTAGAGGAGTCGAGTGGAATTTGCTCGACACGTCGGCGACACATGTCAGCTATCTCGATCGGATCTCGATGTTTACAAAGACTTAATAAAATGACACTCTTAAAACTTTTGTAGGGTTAAGTCATGACATTTTGGCGATACTAAAGAATAATAATTTCACATTTATAAAGAAGAAACGTTGACCTCTTTTTAGTCAGTTTAGAGTTGGAATTTCCAAAATAACTAAATGCCAACTGTCAGCATTTTAGGTCAAATAGTTTTTGAAATTTCTTGTTCAGGCAGTAAGTGGATGACATTTTGCATTTATGTAAATAATTACCCGCGCAACTTCGTCTGCATCAATTTGCCCCGTTTTCGCAACATTTTTCATTGATGCTCTGATCCTAATGGTCATAGCGTGTTATATAGCATATAACCTTCCTCGATAAATGGACTATTCAACACTAAAATAATTTTTCAATTCGAACCAGTACTTCATGAGATTATCGCGTTCAAACAAACAAACTCTTTAGCTTTAGAATATAAGTATAGATTTACCGACTTCAGAATCATTAAAGCTGTTGTAATTGTTTTTGTTAGGTTACATGAACAACCACATTAAATGAATGACTTGACTCTGTACAATACGAATTCGTATGTCACTATCAATTTGTAATCAATATCTCGTTCGATTGATTTACATATTTAGTACCTCCGCTTTCGCTCATAACTTAACTTTTAAGTTGAAACGTTAGCGTGTTGTACAGAATCTTGATCCTCTCAGATCTCTGTTATCCGAATACTCGCGAACCGTCGACTATATGTTTTTTTTTTTTCAACTTTATTGTGAATTCATCGGAATTTCGTGTTAACTCTTTTATGGTATTTGTTTATTGGCTGATCGCTTTGTTATGTTTCTTCCGTTCCTCGTATTCTTATAAAGGAAAATGATAAAAGTTTTAGATATATATCTTTTGTCTTTCTTACAAGTTGTTTCAATTTCGTTGATACTTACGACATCGTTATTGTAGCGCTTCCGTAGGGCGTAGGGCACTACCTATTACGTACAATTATCTCGTGTTGTAATACAGGAAGAACCTCACTTTTTACTGTAGCATGATTCATGCACCGCAGAATTCGATATACAATGCAGTCACCAACTTCTAATGCAATTATACAAAAAGGGTTGACCTAATATCGTCAGACTAAATTAGATTCAAAATTCGATAATCAGTTATTAATCATAACATCGATAAGCAGATATTAACCCAAGTAGCTTTATTGACAAATGCGACTCTATTTGCCTCTGTATATCGTATATAAATTATATAGACGTATTGAAACTAATCACGTTCAGCCACATCGCGTTCGTTTCAAATGCATTGCATTTAAATTAGGGAAACAACAAAATTTACATGAAATAAATGACTTTTTGGGTCAATCAAATAATGGAAATCATTTTGAAATTATTTAGTTGATTGTAAATTGTAATAATTCTGATATGATATTAATATTGTGTAGCTTTTATTAAGAGACTATTTCATTCAATTGTTATATAAAGAATAAAGTTATCGGCTGTTTCACAAATAATTAAACCTCGAAATGAATGAAAATAAGACTAGTTAAAAGTTTTATACCACTGCGTGTTCTTGATTTATGTTAAGATATCTTTTTGATAAAGACGCGATTCTTTCTCCACAGTACGAAATCCTCCACAAGATATGTTGAAAGATTCATAACATAACAATTTACTTAAAACATCTTCTAAGCGGCCTTGCAAGACCACGTGCAAAAACTTTCATATAACACAATTTTTCTAAATTTTTAAAATCTCAAAGAATCATGTATTCCTTGAGGCATAGTTTAAAACATTTTATGTAAAGAAAACAGCACTCATGTTAGTGTTTAAACAAGTTTCGCCTGCACGCGATGACAGCTATAACATATTTCAAACAATTTCAAAGTGTAATGTGCGAAAAATAAGGTGCTCATATCGTCCGTGCCCGAGCTTTGCCAACTCTTACCCAAACGAGAGAATATAGACGCTGGATAGGCATTTCTTGAACATCTGTTTCAAACATCTAATTTCTACGTTGAATCGCTGAAGTCTAACTTCTGAACACTCATACTATAGATTTTACTTCAGCTATCAGCTATTAGTATACAACTACACATCTTATTCTAATAATATACAAATAATAAGAACAATCTTCCCAAAATATTTTTACCATCTCCGTTACAATAAAATGCACATCGAGACTGAACCAAACTCTAAGCAAAATAAAATTCAGCCGTCATATCTAGGTAATCTGCATCTACGGCCAACTGAGCTCTCGCTCTACTGTGAGAGCCAGATACAAGCTGATCCGTTTTGTTTCCTATGTACCCTCTCCCCCCTCTGTCTGTCTTCACCCTTCACCCTCCCTCTGGATACCGAGCTCAGAGAAAACTTTCGAAAAATATCCTTTATTTATAGACGATATTATATCGGAAGTTTATCGACAACTTTCAAGAATAGGTTTTAATTTTTAATACTTTCAGATCAAGTTCGTTTTCCCCAAGATTTGTACTAAACGATGACTAGGTATATAATATTTTTGTTACAGTATTTTCCAACTTCGATTATTTATTATTATTTGATAGTATGTGTGCAATGTAAGTAGGAGTGAATATTACTATGGACCTTATCACAAGTTCGTTACAGTTTTTCAATAATCAATAATATCAATCATTTTTAAATAATAACACTGCAACGATAAAAATAATGTTACGGTTATTATATATCCTTGATTGTAATCTGCAGCCTTGAAAATAAATTTAAAAAGTTGTAAGCAAAATAGAAACATATTTTAAGCTCACAATTTAAATCTAAACACCCTCTCTGAACACTAATCAGGTCTCGTTAAAACGTGCTACTTTATAATCGCGTTCTTTGAGAACTAATTTAGTTATAAATGAGATCTCGTGCAGCTTGAACCACAAAGCGTCTCAAACAAACTCATTACTGTACTGACGTAATTATAATAGTCTAGATGCATTTATGTTTCTTTCAGAGTGCTGCTTGAACGTATGTTTTAAGTTGCCTCTTCATAAAAAGCAATGTATT
Organism: Herminia tarsipennalis; assembly: GCA_945859575.2. NCBI lineage: Eukaryota > Metazoa > Arthropoda > Insecta > Lepidoptera > Erebidae > Herminia > Herminia tarsipennalis. The sequence goes on along the minus strand of OX243834.2, from coordinate 19,365,055 downwards.
TTTAAATAATCATCCAACTAAAAGTGTAAGATGCTTTTGTTTGATAATGCAATTTAGATTTAATCGAAATAACACGTACGCAGCAGCTCAGATACTCAAACTATTTGGATCACTCAGATGCCTTATTTTCTATGCGTAAATATTGTATATACATATATATAATCTGAATCTTAGCAACGGCTCCAGCGATTTTTATTAAATTTAGTATGCAGGGGGTTTCGAGGGCTATAAATCGATCTAGCTAGGTTTCATATCTATAAAACTTCGTTAAAAAAAGCACAAAGAGCAAAGCTCGGTCATCCAGGTACAGTTAAACCAACTAACTAACGTTGTATTCGTTGGAAAGAAAACAAAACCTTAAAAAAATCACACAAAACCGCACTTACCTAAAGCCCTAAAAAAACTTTAACCGCAAAACCAAACCCATTTTCAGGTTGACTCGTAATCGTAAAAATAATGTCATCCACTTCGTTTTACGAACTCGGTACTCGTCACGGGGCATGTCAAACACCTAATTCATATGACGCATCGCACTCAGGTGCGGTGAGATTTTACGAGCCCCACAAATTGAACTTGTTCGAGCCCGCGGCTGATTAATATTTCCGTCGAGGGACGAATGATCTTCGAGTAGTGGTTAGAATTAGTACGATATGTTTAAATAAATCCAAAGCTGTATTTTGTAGGTTTGATTATGCTACCCTAAATTCTACTTTAGTTCTAACATAAACTAGCATTTATACTTTCTGTATTAAACAAGCAGTTCATTTAATTCGAATTAATGTGCGCCATGTTTATCGGTCCCATATTAAGCGGTGATAAGTATCCAAAAAGTTTTCGGCTACGACCCGTTGTTAGTTGCTATATTTATGAGGATTGGTGTCCGGTTGTTCCTTATTTATTGACTATGGTGGTGAGCTCGTAGTTTGTTATTGTTAAATAGAAAAGGGTTAACCCAATGTTTATGAAGGACTACATTGCTACATATAATTTATTTATCCATCAAATATTATAAACTGTCATTGACTTTTTTTGCATATAAAATAATAATACAAAAACATAATAATTGAACAGACAACAAGAAAGTTAGTCTTTGATTTCAGTGTTAAACTACAAACAAACTAATAAGGTTAAGTAAACATGTAGGTATCTATGAGCAACTGAAAACTGTACCCAAATTCCAATAACATCCATATTAGAACACCCAAACTTCAAAGGCTTCATAACCCGAACACGTTGATTCAGTCACGTCTTGAGTTCTAAATAAAATAGTCGGCAACATTATCCGCTCTAACGACTCAGAAGATAAATTTGGGGGATCCCTTTACAGTTTGCGAGGTGTAACGTGAAAGAGTGAGTGTGTGGTTTGCTCACCTTAGAATATATACGAGCGACGCTCACTGCGAGATATGGTTCTAGTTTAATGGTTACATGAGAATTATTATTGTATCTTTTTATTAGAACGAACCCTTATGTGTTTGTTTATGTTCAAGTCAACTGATCCAACTAAATATAGTTTAGGTGCACGCGTAGTGCTTCTCATCGCTATTACATTATAAATACGTTTTGTCTTTGTAGGTAATGAGGTAACAAAGTAGTGAATTCGTCATTTGAAACCTAAATCACTTCAATAATATGATTTTATAACTCACTCTAGTTTATGTCTCCAAACAGAGACCCAAGAAACGAATGTTGTCGTTAACCATATTTTATATTAAGCTGATAAATAACTAGTAAAAAGGCTGCAACATGATGAGAGGTACTTTTTAGGACATAAAATCGCTTAAAAGCTTTAAAAGTATTTTATGACGTAGCAATGGTTGTAAAACCATATGCCGTCTCTTTTTACATTAAAATAATACAAAATATTCAGTTTGCATTTATATGATACTCTGTATCACTTGTCTATTAATAAGGTACGTTAACAAAATCAAAATAAAACACCAGAAATCCGATAGATAGAGATGGCTGGCTCCGTACAACAAGCGATAACAGGGTAAAGCTGACTTGGATGTAATGTAATTTAAATTACGTCTCAGGATGTGAATTCATATAGCTCACCATATTTTTGAATGGAACTGTTGACTTTTAAAAGTATACTGAGCCATTTCAAAAATATATGAATTTTAATCCAGAGATGTAAATATATTACACTAACTGTGGCCCGCGATTTCGTTACGTGAAAATTTGGAAAAACAAAATTTTATAATTTTTCCGGGATAAAAAGTAGCCTATGTGTTATTCCAGACTATGATCAAATGTTGTCCAAATTCGTTTACCCGTTGTAGTGTGATTGAACTTTCGCAGTTATAGGTACGGGTATTATTAGTATATACTCGTAGTAAAGATTACATCCCATAGTGAAAACTACGCTTCACGCGTAAAACTACGCTTCACGCGTACGTAACGTACAAAGATAAAGATCTTGGTCGAACTCGGTCTAATCGTCAACCAAAACTACTTGAAGCTCCGTATGTGCGTCTATGTGTGCGTGGATTTCTTGTTGAGCTGTGAGCCTATCTTCTGTACCTATGTATTCTGTGCCAGAACTGTCGCGTATTTTATGTCGTTCAGTAAGCGTCTTTGCCACTCTAACATTATGCATAGAACCACGCACCTCGGGGACAACGCGTAATGTAATAACTTGACGGAATATTGACGAATGAGATACGATTTTTTGTTTTTTTTTTGTCACTGGATAAAGGTTGTAATATGATATTTACTGTTGTCATATTGAAACGTGTTTTTGTTCTTTTGTTTCTATGAAATTCTCGTATGTGTACCTTTTTGCGTTGAACTGTATTAGTTTTAAGTCTGGGATAAATCAATATTTCTTTATACATTTACAAGTTATCTTTTCAACAAATTTTATCAAAATCGGCGTAAGTTTTGTCATGAAAATCAAGTCTTACTATCGTTTATCCTTATGCTATCCTTACAAACGCTGAGAGCAATCTGTGATGTGAAATGTACCAGTCCTATTACATACAGTGGCGACCGAACAGATCGATATCTCTGCAAGGTTAAGCAACGTTACCATTGACGGTCTATAGATAGGTGATCGCTTTCAAACTTTGCCACACCTGCCTGTGCCTCGGAGAGTGCGTTAAACGGTCGGTCCTGCGCCTAATCTCTCTCCAGTCGTGTCGGAATTCCGTCTCATCGGACTATGAGAGTGAAGGAATCGAGGGTGCACTTAGGTCTGCGCATACACTTGTGCACTATAATATCTGCTACGTAGTTGGCTAATGTCTAATGAATTGGCCGCCGTTAGCGATGTCGGTTAGGAGACCATTAAGTCGATATAATATTCAACTTTTTAACAAACATGTCATCATCAGCCTATCGCAGTCTGCTGGACATATGTAGACCTCTACAATTGCACGCCACTTTTTTCCATCTTCGGCTTTTTGTTTTGCGTAAATCATCACTCCACCTGGAATGAGGGCGTCTCCGAGACGCGGACAAACATGTATTGTTTTCAAATAATTTCCTTACAGCACGATGGAGTATAATTAAAAGTTAAATTCATACATTTTTACGCTGACACAGCACATTTACTACACACTTAACAAGTAATGGTTGACATAAAACCGTAGTTCATTATTGTCGCCGTTGTTATTGCCACGCAATGTTCTACACACCTATTTAGTAGTTAAAAAAAACACGACGATACCGTCATGTGGTCTTAATTACTTTTCGAAATAAATTCCATTATACTTTTTTATTTGTTTATACATATATACTATATACAAACAGTACTATACACAAGTGTCTGTTGTAATATCAAAATATCATATTTTTATTAAATGCATATGAAAGTAGATACGGTACTTTTAACATTTTTTTTTTTAAATTATTTGTCTGGTTGTTTGTCTCTCCTTCTGTCTGTTTGTTCCGGCTAATCTTTGAAACGGCTGGACGGATTTTGACAGGACTTTCACTATCAGACAGCTCATGTTGTAAGCTACTTTCTTCATTATGTAAGTTTGTTTGTTACGATTTCACGCGAAAACTACTCAACCGATCATAATGAAACATTGTACACATATTCTTGGAGGTATTAGAAGTAACATCAATCCCTATCCCTACTAATATATAAATGTTATTGTAAGTTTGTTTGTTACGCTTACACGCGAAAACTACTCAACCGATCATCATGAAACTTTGTACACATATTCTTGGAGGTATTAGAAGTAACATAGGATTATAAAAAAAGGGGGAAAATTTACGCAGACGAAGTTGCGCGGGACAGCTAGTATGTTATAAAAGAATTCGAGAGAACGAGTTACTACTCTTTCTTTCGAATCTCGAGAGGACATTAAGGTCTAAGTGAGGTTAAGGAATGTTGCAGACACACTTATGTTTCTAAACTAAAAGTTTCGTAAAAAGTGATACGTGAAGTTGAAATATAAAATAGGGTCTCCTAAGAGCATTTAAGTATTTTTGAAGTAACCTAAGATAGGTATGTCGGGGTTGAATCGACTAAAAAGCACACGATTCACTGACACAGTCCTTAGCCACAGGAATGTGTCCCTTGAGGAATAGGTGCTTCCAAGACGCCGAGATATAGTGTTAAGCTATTGCATAGCTTTTACCGCGGTCTTCGAGCGCGGCGACCGAATCAAAAAATTCCGTAACGAAAATAAAACCTAACACCCCCCACTCCGCCTACCATGTAGCTCGATGGTACGACTGTACAAAGCTCGCACGGTTCGAGACGAGCTACTCCGAAATGTAATGAAAAGAAAAAAAAATACTGCATAAATAAAAAATAAATGAATAATTATAATTGCATAAGTTGATAAAAAATGCTATGCAATAGCTTTTCCGCGGCAGTCCCCGAGTGCTACACATTTTTTTACTTTGAATGAAAACCTATATCTCGGCGTCTAGTGGAATATGGAATAAGACCGTGGCGTGACCTGAAACTTGAAAAACAACGTCCGCGCAATTAAAACTATTCTATGTCCTTTCCTGGAATAAAAAATATCTCCATACCAAATTTCATTTGAATCAGTGCAGCGGTTTTAGCGTGAAAATGAATCACACAGATAGACAGACGGACAGACAAACGGAGTTACTTTCACATTTATAATATTAGTTTAGATTTAATTTGGCAATATAGATTGTGATTAGGGTTGTTGTTCATGAAGAGTATGCATGACACCCATGTGTAGGTCACACTAGACTACTAATCAGTTAAACTCTATTACTAGGATAGTTCTGAACATTTACGACTCACTTTACTCCTAATGACAGAACATAAAAACCGGTGTCCGCTAATTATCGCGATGACGTCACATGACATGTTCGCACGCCACGGACCTCACACCTACTTTAATTACTTCCAATTATACTAGTATTATAGAGTTGACTGCTTAAGTTAAATAAATATAGTCAGTATTTTATATAATAATCATATAATATACATATATGTATTTACCGATTATAAGTTATATTTACATTTAACTTAACTGTATGTATATTTTTGAATGCGCGAAATTTGTAAAAGAACATTCAGACCTATTCATTAGGGCTTATGAAATCTGGCCAAGAAATAAAAGAAACCGAAATATAATTATTTCACCACAGGTGCCGAGAACTACGTAATACACAAAGAACGCTTATGTTATGACTGCCTCTGTGGCGCGGTGAGAGTGTGTCAGACTGCTACGCAAGAGATCGTGGGTTCGATTCCCGTACGGGACACCACTTGTGTGATCCACAAATTGTTGTTCCGAGTCTGGGTGTACTTTGGGTCCGTGACTTGTATGTTTGTAAAATCCCTCGTGACACAGGGCTTGTAGCTTATTGCGGAAGTCGTCTTTTAAAAAAAAAATAAAGAAAAAAATGTGTGGGCGCATTCTATGTTCAATACTTTACCTGTAAATTTTAAAAGCCTACCAAAAAAGTTGTTTTTAAAGCACCTTGAGCCTGGTAAATAGATAATAGTTTCTATACTGTAAATTACATTTTTAATAAGGTAAAAGGAATCTTTTATAATAAAATTATAATAATAATAATTATAGATGTAAATTTAATTGGACGGAAAATATATAACTTAATTTAATATGTAATACGTAATAATTCTACATCTGTGCATTTTTGCATGTCACTAATAATGACTAGATGCTCAGGATCCGAATGTACTTATAATAATAAAACACCTATAAATTGTACCACATATAAACCAAAAAAGTGAACTAAATACCTACCTACCAAGCCATTACACGCACTAGCGCTTAAACACGGTAGTGGCTAGTCGCTTTTTCTTTTTAATTTGCAACCTTCTAGGCTTTTGATGAAAAGGCGGCTAGCCACGTGATTAGCTAAGCTAGTGTATCCCATATACACTAGCTTAGCTAATATATAAAATTAGCCTAATATATATATAGATAGTACGTAGATAGTCAAATTATGAAGATTCTATCTGCAGCACTAGTTAGTACGGGTCGAATAATAAAAAACTAATTTAACTTTAAAATTATTATAACGATACCACAGAACAACAATGTAATTAAATAAAGTGACATCGTATTCATAAATTAACTTAAGCATACGGCCATCGAACACGCTACAAAAATTTAATTAAAATAAATAAAAGTGGCTTCTAATGTAACACATACACATGCCGCAACCAGGCTACGCCCGTTCAAAACGTCAATTACAATAATTGCTTACAGCCGTACAGTTTGTGGGGAAACACAGCGCAGGCTACGTGCGATTGCCCATCGTTTTATTCAAATTATTCCATAAGCCTGTAACACGACTATATTAAATAGGTATATAAAAATTACAAGGTTTTTCACATAAAAAGTAAATACTTAGGTATAAACAATACTTTCATCAGACTAATGCTGCGTCCCTTATATCTGCCATAAAGCGATAATTAGGTTATAATTCTCATGAAACTTATAAAAAGCTTCTGCTGAAATGTAACACGTTAAATCGCCACACAAAAAATAATGTTGCAGTCACAAAGTGTGTATTTTGTGTGTTTTAAATATTTGTCAACTATACAGAGAATGTATCAATGCTCACACTACATCAACCTTGTATACAATACACAAAATGTTGTATTAAATTAAATGGACAAATTATTACGATGGTATTATTGTTATGACAGCGGGCAGTTGTGTCCGGCTATCCTGGCGGCATTGTCATACGTATCGATAACAGCCTTTTGTTTTTAATGTTAATGACAGTTGGTGTAATTAGTATGGGCCTATTATGTACCTCGGACATTTCCAGGAGTGTCTGATGTAACCAAGTGTGACAATATAATAGCCGGTTTGTCAAATACCTTGTATGTGCGTCGATCAAATGCTTTGTTTTTTTTTTGTAGGACGTACATTTAATCAGAGAGAAAATATTATACTATTATTGTCTTCCAATGGAATATTATCATCTTAATCTATAATTCCCTTACAATTAAACCCTTTCTATTATATGTCATTTGCAGATACTTTAAAATACCTGGAAAGTCGCCGAGTACACACCTACACTCAAATATAATACAACATGTAACAAAGAGGTTTGGTCAAATTCGAGGGTTATTACATAGACATACTGAGTGCTATAACTAATTTTATGTACATTGTTGTCCTAAAACTTCGCGATATTTCTCATTAAAATACTTATTAATTGATTAAATGAAAACGTATCCTTTAAAAAAACTCTATTGATATAAAATATATGACATAATAAATCTTAACGCTTTATTGCTTATTAATCATCATATGATGATGAAGAATAGTTCGACTTTCTATGCGAACGTAATCATAGTTGGTGGCGGCTTAAACCGACCCGCCGCCATGACCGGCTTCCTCCGTAGCCATAGACTCGTCATTGGTTTTTGCATCACGGGAGATGGAAAACTAATGCTAAACAACACTCATGATGCTGTTGAAATTTGACAAAAAGAAAAGGCCACAACTGTGGCATGATGATGCAACGAAAGTCGGCATCATGGCAGATGTAATACTGTCTTATGTCAGTGAAATTTGACCACACCTTTCTGTTACATGTTGTATTTAGTGTTTCTGTAGAAGTACATTTTTGCGTGTTCGAATCGTGTAGTTTCCAGTTGGAAGTAGGAAATGAACTACCCCTCTTCTCCCAGGGGTGTCGTTTAAGGCGACTAAGTAATTGTCCGAGGGATGGGAGCGTTTACCTGAGTACTACTTCAACTTTCTGTAAGCACGTTTCTAGCGTATTTTATTTTGATTTACCTTAGAAATTGCGAATCAGAAGGAATTTCTGGTGCCACAAAGATTGATTGATTTGTAGGAAACTCTAAGTGCATAGCCACTTAGAACTCTCGTAGTAATATGAACTGCTGAATTTTACATTATAAATTAAAGATACTTAGGTTTCGTAGCTTGTTATTAAAAGTTTGGTGTGCTTTTGTGAACGTGCTTAGAAGGAAGTAGAAATAAAAAATAGGAGGTATATTTACAAAATGTTTAAAACCAAAAGTTTTACTACTTATCATACTATGTTTTTCAATTCATGGTTCAATAGGTTAAAAACTAATAAGAGCCCACGATTTAATTAAGTTAGATACAACACACGAGGTATGCACAGAGGGGTTAGTTGGGGTTGGGTGGACAAAACAAACACGGTTTAATGACTATTGGAGCCGATCACTACATTGTTTTTTACCAAGGTTGTACATTCAGTTCAAACGTGAACCACGCAACTATTAAGCGGGTGTGTTCAGTCTTTAATGCGTTAGTCGTTATTAATATTTTTGTACTAGTTGATATTAATTAAACATTCTTTTAGTGTAGTTAAGTGGTACAATAAAAGGTACTTACCTTAAAATATTCACGCGATTAAGACCTGTAGTTTATATAATGTGTACGAATCGCGACAGTTTATCAACATTAAAAAAATATTTTAAAGAGAGGTGTCTTAAAAACGTAGTTCCGTTTGCTATATCTTTTTATAATAATAATAATTATATCTTTGGACAACTCACCCAACGCAATCTGATCCCAAACTAAGCAGAGCTTGTACTATGGAAACCAGACAACTGATAAACAGACTTAAATATTTCTAAATACATACATATAATAGATAAATAACAACCAGACACAGAATAAACCATCCTGCACACACAAAGTATTATCCTGGGTGGGGATCGAACCCACGACTTCCAGCTTAGCAGTCAGGGTCACTAACCACTAGACCAACAAAGGGTAAAATAAAAAAAAATGGAAGAACATTTTAAAATTCAATCAATATTCTATTTCAAATTAAGATGTTTCACATATATCACACACAACTATTTTGGCATAGATAAAATAAACATTACAACCTTATACAAAAATACAAACAACATATGTAACACAACCTCCTTATTCTAGCTTCACATAATCATAAATAATAAATTTTGGATCGATGTCAAAATGTACTTTTCCGGTCTAGCCTCTCAACCCGCAAATAAAAACTTATGACAAACAAAATGTGTAATTGAGTGTTTATGCATTGCGCTGATAGTTTTATTATTGGTGACGCTGCCATTAATAGATTACGGTTGTAGTACAGATACATTTTTAATAGGTGTTACGATGTAATCCCCTATTCTCAGTTAGGCAAGCATATCACGACAAATATCTACATAAATATAATACACGCAGCTATATATTCTTTGATCTGTTTTGGCAACTATCCAGAGAAGCAACTATATAGAATGATGTTATGAGCACTTACCGTTTAACTGCGTCATATAAGGCTTGCAATACCCAGAACTATGTATAAAAATCCTATTTTATTATATCTGTCATATCATTCGGAGAAAAGTTTTGATTGATTTAGAAACAATTCTGATTATTATAAATCTCTAGTAATATTTTATTGAAGATCAACTGTAATCTTGTTTTTCGGTTCTGTCCCTTCGATTAATCTTCTATCGTCTATATTAATATACAATTGTAAAATAGCAGTCTGTACATTGAAGATATTTAAAAAAAACTAACCTAGATCTCTATCTATCTATCGATTTAGAACAAAGCATGGTTTTAGATACAGAAACCCTTAATTAGTCAATTAAGGGTTTCAGGATCTAAAACCATGCTTGGTTTTTGTCTTGGCTGTTTGTTTGTTTGTTCGGGGCTGGCGCAAAAACTTCTGAACAGATTCTATTGAAATTATGGGATCGTAATCTTCTATGTACGGATAAAGTTATAAGCTATTATATCATCATGCTACTTTCTTTAGGACCTGAACAATAGCGTATATCGCCACGCGGGTGGAGCTACGGGAATAAACTAGTATGATAATAAGATATTAATATACAAAAGCTTTAGCATAAACAAACTCTATTCCCTATAACTTTTTTAAGAAAAAATGAACTGCCTTCAAGGAAAAGAAAATGAACCACATCACCAAATTTAAATTTCGCTGACTATTTTTTATGTTTTTGTCTATTTAACTGGTGTTTTTTAAGCTAGGATAACGTTTTATACTTTCCCAGAAAAAAAACAGTCGAATACCGAAATCCTCATCTAAATCGGATCTTTCGAGAAAATCGCGAAGATACATACATACATACACTAGGGTCACAAATAAAACAAAACATTAAATCACATGTCGTTAACACCTCTGATATAAGTTACCAAAAGACATCTTAACTGTAAGTAGATGGACTTCTATTATCCGTTCACGTGAAAATGGATTAGATTTTTTCTGTTACAAAGACATCGAAGTACAAAGGCCCGAATTTGAACCTGTCCCCAATAATGGCACCGGCCACGCCTTCAACACGTCGGGATCTATTAAGCCGGGTCTACACGACTAGAGCAGACGGTAGAGTAACTTGGTAGAGTACTAAATATTCTACCAATGTAGCTGACATTGGTAGAGTATGTATACTCAACGTTGGTGACGATGGAACAAATATATATTCGACCGTCTACCACATTCGTGTATTCAGGGCATTAAGGCAACACTTTCACCTAGTAACTCGAGACTATACGAATGAGGAGTTGTAAGTAATTGGAGAATAGTTGAACACATTACTCGTCCATTTTTAGCCTTTCTTTTATCGCATTTTTTTCCAAGGATATAGTTGTCAGAGTACATCGTAATGTAGAGTTTTTTTTTACAAAGAAATTCGTGCACCTGATAGTTAGCGTCCCGCTAGCCCATAACAGTATTAGTGCCACCCAAATCCTTGTTTGGCGAAGATCTGAATGTCACCTCACCGCGCTTAGGTGAGAATTTTTTTTTTAACCTTTTTTATCTTGGCAAAACTCACACAACGCTATCTGATCCCAAACTAAGCAGAGCTTGTACTATGGAAACCAGACAACTGATAAACATACTTATATATTTCTAAATACATACTTGATATAGATAAATAACACCCAGACACAGAATAAACCATCGTGCTCATCACACAAAGTTTTATTCTGGGTGGGGATCGAACCCACGACCTCTTGCGTAGCAGTCGGATACACTCCCACTGCGCCACAGAGGCAGTCCTAAATCTCATTTGCACAGTAATTACACCTACAATTCTACAATTAGACAGTTGACACAGTTTTCGCATTCTTTGTCAAACAGTACTAATTTATATAAAAAGCTAAATCTATAAATATATTTTTATAAGTCCCTACCTGTCGTCTGTAAACACTCAATCATTAAAACTCATCACACCAAGTACTCCTCAGTTAATTTTGTGCAACGAAGAGAAAATAAAAAGTAATTATAACTCGGTCTTCTCGGCCGATATTATCTCTGCCTCGAGGCGACAGGGCTCGTCAAATATTTGCTCTTATATTAATTTTTATTTGGTAGATTCATCAGAATTGTATATGGCTTTGAATGAAAACTCTATTATGATTTTATTCGTGTTTATGAAAATTAAGACAAATCAAAATACAAAAGCGTTTTATTGGTAAAACGCTTTTGATTTATTTTGATTTGACATAGTGCTATGAATTCATGTAGCATAATAAATGATTCCTACTGCTATCAAGTTTTCAACATATCTACATAATAATGATGACTAAGTTTATTGTGTATGTAAATTTTGAATAAGATACATAAGTAAACATTAAAATTTCACACAAATGACAGACATATTTGATGTAAAACATCAATAAAAACAAAATCCATACGTTTACACCAGACATTTTTTATACCCCAAAAAATCCCAACGGTTGGCTACAGCTGCATCCATTCAGCAACAGGTCTCATAACGCAATAAATTATTATGATAACCAATTTATATTCATTTAGTTGTATATGTGGCCATGTTTGTTTACCAAATAAACGATATGTTGTGTTACTGCTTATGATGAGATAGTTACACACTCATCTGGGTATCAGGAAAATATATAGGGTAATTTGATACAGATAAAGATACTTTCATTGTGAGCTAAACTATTGTAGTAATGTTAACTAAGCATTTTATGATTATGAATGAATGAAATGAAAATGACTGGCCTGTTGGTCTAGTGATTAGTGACCCTGATAGATAAGCCGGAGGTCGTGGATTCGATTCCACCCAGGATAAAACTTTGTGTGATGAGCACGATGGTTTATTCTGTATTTGGGTGTTATTTGATTGCCTCTGTGGCGCGGTGGGAGTGTGCCCGACTGCTACGCTAGAGGTCGTTGGTTCGATCCCCACCCAGGATAAAACTTTGTGTGATGAGCACGATGGTTTATTCTGTATTTGGGTGTTATTTGATTGCCTCTGTGGCGCGGTGGGAGTGTGCCCGACTGCTACGCAAGAGGTCGTTGGTTCGATCCCCACCCAGGATAAAACTTTGTGTGATGTGCACGATGGTTTATTTTGTGTCTGGGTGTTATTTATCTATAACATTTATGTATTTAGAAATATATAAGTATGTTTATCAGTTGTCTGGTTTCCATAGTACAAACTCTGCTTAGTTTAGGATTAGACGGCGTTGTGTGAGTTGTCCCAAGATATTATTATTATTAATTGACGATTGCCATTGAATTGATGTCTATTTATCGTATGAAAATGATCGCGTTTTAGTAGTTCAGTCTTTATTGGGGCTTATTTTTTTATCCTTCAGGCACTGGAAACAGTTGCGACCGTATCCCAACGGTAAACTGAATTGATTAATGATAACTAATTCTCAACAGTTACTTCGAAGTCTACTTTACCTTTGAACTAGAAATTAATTCTCAATTTTCTAACTGAAAATATAGCAGTAAGTACATACTTATCAAGACCTTAAATCGAAACCGAATACTCTATCCACTACTATAACTAATAAAATCCCTTTCGTCTATAAAAAGACACTTATAACTTTAAAACTTCCGTTCCCATTTTATTCTTACTAACAGGTCAAATTTTTTGTTCGTTTCCAACAATAATTCAAGCTAAAATCACAAAAACCCAAAATATTGATTAAACGGGTCCAATTAAGGCTTGTTTACCTTAACGCTTACGTACAATGGGAGTGTTTTAAAACAACCCATGTAAACGTTGCACAGTGAGTCGGTTCCGCGTCATTGGACCAAGTATTGGACAAAGCGTTGAGTACTTTATAGTGCAAATTGATGGGTAGGTGGGACTGATTCGTGTTAATGAAAAGTGTTATAAACATACCTAGCTGTTACATTTTCAGCTTATACAAAAATATTTTTGTGATTATTTCGCGATTTCATAATATGTTTTTAAATTAAAGACAGTCCCTGAAGAAATGATAACTTTTGTAATCGTTGTAAATTTGCCAAGAAAGTTTTATACTTCAAACTTAGCTGACAATTGCGTCATAAAAAAACTGAAAACACAACAAAGATATAATTATCTCTTTTTACTACTAGTTCTTTTTGAGAACTAACAGTCCATTCCTTGCTTATCCTTAAAAATCAAGATACTTGCCAATTAAAATAAAAGTATGAGAATATTTTTATGCAAACTCGATGCCGATCCCAAACGTTCCAAGCCGAACACCGCAAAGCATATAGCATATTTATAGTGGCATTCGTGCTCGCGAATTAAAACCTGTTTTTGTACCGCTGGATAAGTTAATGAATAGCGTCAGTACGTGCTACGGACAATATTTGCCCCACCCAATGCCGGGTTTGCCCAACGCAATGTTTGTTCAACCTCAATAATTTAAGGAGTATATTTCGCCGTTCAATTTGCACTGTACATCGATATGTCTGTTTGTGTACGGTTTATTGCGTGATTAAATGTGTTGTCGTTTTTTTCTACAGCGATGTGGATGACCATGTTGGGGGTTGGTTATAATTTATCATCGAGTCGGTGCCTACTGCTATTTGTAGACTATTGACTTCTCATTTGTGTACCAATGTTTTTGTGTAGGTACCTATTATAATATTTTATTATCTGAAACTGGCAGATAATGCTTTTAGCATTAAGTCCACCTTTGTACAACTTTGTGCATAAAGTTTTAAATAAATAAATAAAATGAACATTTCAAATCCGATTTTCGTAATGGATACCTACGATACCCAAAGATGAAGGAATTTTGGAACATAATGCAGGTGGAGTTAATCCAGACAAACCTTTAATCATTATAATAATTATTGTCGTTATTTTTTATCTCACCGTCTAACTGTCTCAATGTCAAACCGTGTCATTCAAGAATTTATTTCATTATTTCATTTATTTAATGTTTAAAAAATCCAACAACATTTATTTTCTAATGGCTTAATTGGTTATATCCCCAGGCTACTTCAAGTAGTTGTAATAAGCTGAGACCCAAAAATATAATATGTAAGTATAATAATCCGTTCTTATGTTGGCGGTACTTGGTACGATTTCCATGTCCCTTATGTACTTGGAAGATTTTGATTAGGCATTGCTTACCTTGGGCCCGCATGTGAAACTTTCGATTGACGGAAAAAGAAATGGGTCACTGAATTACTTGGCCTTTTCAGAAAATAAAATGGAGTTCAAAAAACGCAACGTTCTGATTTACTGCTTAGGGTATTTATATTGGTAACTCAATGTAATTTACCTCTTCGCTTGCAAGATATTTAAGAAAATAATAATGAAAAGTGATGTGTCTTATGGACATCCAGTTGGAATGTAGTTCCTTTTGCTATATCATTTTTTTGTTTGTATTAGCTAATAATTAAAAACAATCTGAAGGAGCATAACATTTTCAAAATTGTCCTATTTCAAATTAAAATTGTTCATACGCAGCCAGTTTGACATAGGTAAAATAAACATTACAACCTTTTACAGAAATCAAACGACCTATATGACACAACTTCCTTATTCTAGCTTTCAGAAAATCATAAATAACAGTTTTTGATCGATGTCAAATGTAACACTTATTTCCGTCTAGCCTTTCAGCCCGCAAACAAAAACGATTGATAAGGAAATTCGTTCCAAAAATATTAATAATAATTTTAATACTGATTTAGAAATTATTTATCACTATTTATGACGACAACTTTGATAATTATTCTAGACAATATTTTAAATTGACTATTGTTATCAGTAGAAGAGAAAAAAATTGTATTGACAATTTGACATTGTGCAAAACACAGCCCGCGACTTCAGGGATCCCAGCTCGGCGAAGGATCAAATATCAATCTGCGGGTAGAATCTCCCATGCGGATATGATTGGGGATACATTCCGCTCGCGTCATTGAATACTGAACGATGAGAAAAACTTATAACGTCTCCGAGATGCTGAGTGAATTTTGGCGTTTACATGTATTCAAATATTTTGATGAAAATTATAAAAAAAAACACTACACATGTTTAATAAATACGACTAGCCAAATGTTGAAATACATGTAGAAATTTCAGCTAAAAATTAGGAGATTAACAAATATAATTCTGGCCTGTTGGTCTAGTGGTTAGTGACCCTGTCTGTGACTGCTAAGCTAGAATTCGTGGGTTCGATTCCCACTCGGAATAAAACTTTTGTGTGATGAGCACGATAGTTTATTCTGTGCCTGAGTGTTATCTATAATTTGTATGTTTTAAATATATAGAATAGTATTTAAATGTATAGTATAGTAGAGGATCTGCCTAGTATAGGATCAGATGGCGTTGTGTGAGTTATCCCAATATATTATTATTACTATAATTTTGCAGGAAAGTATTAGCTTAATTCATATATTCGAGAGATTTCTACATAACTATACAGACAAATCGATGCGTGTAGTCAGTGACAGCTGTTATTATGAAACATGATAATATAATAGAGTTGTCACACAAACGAAGACGAATAACTAATATTTACTCTGCTAACTCATACAAAATCCTATTTGCAGTATTGTTGAGACAAATCATAATACGTTTATGTAAAATCAACGCTCTTATTGCTTATAATAACTTAAGCATGAGGTTGATCACACCGTATCGGAGTTATATTTACGTACTGTTTTTACCTGTTCTCCTATCTCTGAATAAGTACTTAAAACTGATGTTTGTTGTCAAATATTAGTAATATATATTCTCTACTATGAACAAGTTTTATCGAAACTAATACGCGATTACAATTATGTTTTAAGTAAAATCAATGCCCGATTACGACAAAACAACCTTCTTAAGTCGCAATTTTCATAAAGTTAGATTCTAGTTTTTTTTTTAAGACTACAACGATATTTACTATATTTAAAACGTTATAACTGTTTGAACAAATACAAACAAAATAGTAAGTAAAGACTGATAAATATATATATTTTTGATACATGCTCGATTAAAGCCTTTTCATTACAGTCTCACACTATTAATAATTTAAAAAAAAAATACCGTACTCTAGTACTCATTCCAGTTTATGTGGCTGTCATAGTGCAAAAAAATAACCCATGTCTCCCGGACCGTAATAACAAATCGATTGACACCTCATTTATTAAAATCATATGTGAATAATCGGTTTAAGCGCGTATACTCGTGCATTGACTGCTAACACAACAACCCTTCCGTTTTGGCTTCGCCGTAGCCGGGTAAAAATAGGGTCAATCAGTCCGTAACAATATGTCCATAATTTAGAAACTTTTGGGAACGAAGTACCTATATCCCGACGAGTACCAGCATTGCTACCGACTTCATCGGACAACCTCGATCAATCTTACTTTCCTTTTCAACTAAAAGACTTTATTTCTAACTCTCGAATTTATTTCAACGTTACTATTATTACCCTGTTATTTGATTTATTGGATCGCTAGTTTTCACAGACGTCTTCTCTCAATCTTAATAAAAGTATTTGATAAGATTCGTAATCCAGGGGTAATGATTTGAAATTCATAACTTCAACTAATTTATAATAGTTACTAATGACAAAAATATAACGTATTAGTTATACAGCTAGTTAGTAGTCCAACCTCGAAAGCGAGTTGGGTGGAATAATTTATTTTCATCAATTTCGATAATTTACTATTGACATGATACTACTCGGTACTAATTTATAATGTGATATGTTTCTCATAAAAGATTGAAGTATTATTTTAAAATAAATATTGATCTATCTTGTTTTCTTAAGCCTGCCGAGTATATTTTTGCCATGAGGACTAAATTTGCTTTGCAAACAAATTTAGTTCTCATGGCATTCAAGTTTCCCTGGGACATCTTATCGGAACAACTCCCATCTGTCGCTACAATTTGGTTGTGTTTCTATATATATTCCCTTTCACACCTGCATTCTACGCTCTACACGTAAAATATCGAACTGAAGTCCCGCAGGTCGGTCTCCCGCCGCGATGCAAATTGACTCAGGGGTCCTCCGTGCACTCTCGATTATATGACAAATTCTATATAAATCGATATAGTGTATTGTGTTTTATGAGGTATTGAGACGAAATAGGACTTTGTTGCAAATGTAATAGAGTAAAAAAATATATTTTCAGTTGTATCAGAATTTTTTTATCATTGTATCTACTGCACAAATCCAATCCTGATAACATTAATCTTTCTTGATGATGTAAAGTATAAATAACGATTTTCCGTATCACAGTATAAATGACTTTACAGAATTAAATATTATAGCGTACCGTCAGCTATATAGTAGCCTAACAAAAATAATATTTCTAATCGTCAAACTTCCAAAATGATTGGGACTTCGCACGGTTATTAAAGTTTTTTTTTCATTCTGGGTTGACTATCTTGTTATTATCTGTATGTTTGTGGTATTTTGAGAGATTTTTGTGCTAAGTGATTAATGTAGTTTACCCAAAAACTGCTTAGATTAATCGATTTATTTCGTATATAAATTTGGGTGATCTAAATCTGTAATATATCGAATATAACATGTTTAACCCCATTATCTTTCCGTTGCAAAACACGATGTAATGGTTTACCCACTGTGAATGTTGATGATATACTCCCAACCGCCCGTACACATACATACCTTTGTCACACGCTTCGAAAATACACTCAGTTTATTAGGTCACGTTCACAACATCTCACACAAAGATCATTAGGGATCCTAATACAAAGCGGTACGATATAATTGCGTACAGCTGCGAACACGCGCGAACAGCTCCGGTGTCAAAGAGTACTAATGACGCGTCGACCGCACAGAAACGCAAGACGCTTGACGAAATGTTGTGACCATTAATTACAACAGCCTCGAGTTACAGAGTTGGTTAGAAGTTCTAGAAATAATATCGGGTGATAATCGCGCTTGCTATCTCTGCTATGGCAGTGACGGTGGTAGCAGTGGAACTAACCCATACAAGCGACTACTACAACTAGTAGTAAAAGGCCTGATCCATTTTACTATACCCAAAAATATAAAATTTAACGAAATACATACATATTCACGAGAAAACCTATAGTTGATGAAACTTAAGCAGTCGTATCTCATACAAACATGTAGTAGAATTACTTCGTAAGCTCAAGGTTTTATAACCAATCATGTTAATCGAAATAAATTTGATTGTCTGACGTGTTAATCAGTCTCTTTTTGTAAAAATAGCCTATATCCCACTCAAATGAAGCCTAAGCCTAATAAATTCAAAACAAACTCAAAGCATTAATAAAACCCATTCCATCGCTCCTCAATGGCCAGCCAGTCATCCAGTCAGCTTTACATAACGTTCCAATCTCGTACAAAGAATAAATAAAATAGTAAATACGTTCTACCCGCAACCAAGCTCTTTGACGTCAAAAGTCTATTTCACTAAACGTATTGTCGATTGAGGTCCGAGGACCATCACCTGAGGTTCGCGACTATATTTAATCCCATCCCTCTCTGGGGTTCGAGGTACCCCTTTTATCCGAGCTTGTTGGGTCTCAAGCCGTGCGTGAAAAGGTCTCGATGTACCCGACGCACATTATGAGCTGAACGATGCGACACAGCCTACAAGCTCTTATAAATAGATTTTGATAAAGCATTAACTGGTTTCTGGTAAGATAGAGCATGTTTCTGCGAATCGGCTCTAAATGAAATTAAATAAATACTTGAATTACCTAACTACTTTCACGGGTATTATTCCGCAAATTCCTATAGATATGATAGTTCCATACGACTAACGCGATCATCGACTATAGTCTCGTTCTTAGTACTGAATTCTCAAATATCATTCAGTTTTGAAATGCAGTTATCTCTAATGCTGTCACTATCACTTAAAGGCAAATAGCACGACGGAACTACTTTTAAGCACGACATTAGAATACGAATTCAAACGATAAATAAATGGTACATCTTTCTAAATAAATTAAAAAGTAAATTTGTTACAGTTTATGAGGAAGTGACATGTTCAATAACTTTACACGATATTACAAGAAAATTCAAGTAATTTGGTTATTTTTTAAATCTTATCGTCTAGTTCAATAGTAATGCAACAAGGTGCATGTACTGTAACGTGAAGCCGTTCTCGTTATTAGCGCTCTTTGACATCAGACCCGATCGTACCGTGATGCAATTATTCGCACCATGGCCGGATTAACTGGCGCTACGACTAGCCTTTACCTACAGAAGCACTGTATGTTACACTATCGTGTATCAAATAGGTACCTATAACGTAACTGACGTGGAGTATAGTATTTTAAATTTACATTTTATGTAAAAGGTAATTCCCGTAGTAGGGAATTATCCCGGTGTCATAGGGGCATAAAGTAGTGGTGACACTACTTACTACAGACCCATTTATACAAATTTTCTAATCTACAGATCATTGCGTAAATAGCCTCGACCCTATTGCAACGGCGTGGTCGCTCAATAATAATAATAATAATAATATCTTGGGACAATTCACACAACGCTATCTGATCCCAAACTAAGCAGAGCTTGTACTATGGCAACCAGACAACTGATACATACTTATATATTTTTAAATACATACATATAATAGATAAATAACATACATACACAAAATAAATCATCGTGCTCATCACACAAAGTTTTATCCTGGGTGGGGATCGAACCCACGACCTCTTGCGTAGCAGTCGGATACACTCCCACCGCGCCATAGAGCCGTGACCCTTGCAATACGGTCGATAAATAAAGGGTATTTAACCTTAAAAAATATGCGCGATTAAGACCTGTAATTTATAACATTATATAATATAAAGTTTAAAAACATTAACAACATCTTGCTCATCTGAAGTTATAGGTAGGAGAGCTGTCGCAAAATATTTGGCGACACACTGTTACACACTTATGAAATTTCAGATTATAACTTAAAATCTAAACTTTGTTATTGGTGGAACCATACTTAGGTATTAAATAGTAGGTATGTTTTATTTACGTTTGCTCACTGTAAAAATGAACAACTTAAAATTTGACTTAACATACTTTGACTGATATGCCTATACTACCTACAACTATTACTACCTATATACCGTTATAACTGTTAAAATACTACTGAAAGCAAAGGATTTTGTATTGAATTATTCATTTATGCTAAGGCACGCTTTTTACAATAAACTTTTACAAATTAATTTACAATTACAGGTCAAGGGGATTTCAACTATAACTTTGTTCATATTAAAATATTTCTATATAACATTACTGAGCATGAGATATCCCCATTGCTTTCCGTTGGTTTCACCGACGACCAAGGGATTATGTCAGTCGGTTAGGCACCGCCGTCCATTTGCGTCTACCGTCCATGCCCCAACACTGAAATCGAGACATGAATTTAATGCTATTGTTTTATACTCGAATTTATTGCTACAAACGAATTAAACTGTTCCCCTTCACAAACGTTGGGAATGTCAGTATTCGAATTCGGGTGGAAGAAGAGATGTGTTTGTCAAAGATTATCTTCTTAAATTTGGTTTATTAAATAAAGACTAATTTTGATATAACTTCTTACTTATTGAATAGTAGAACCTACTTCCATTTAAACGGTCTACCGTCGCCATATGTGTTCTCAGCGGTTCCACAGTCGCCAAATAGATATTAAACCTCTATGGTCACTGTAAAAACTCGATAGTCTCCAAAAGAGTCGATTTGTGCAAGTTTCAGTAAAATCTATACCACCGTAACAAAAGTTTAAAGTTCACGTCTCTTTTTCTGCTTTCCCTTATTTGCGGGCTTTTTTTAACTTTCCACGTCAAAAATCTTACCTGTCCATGGCTATTTCAAGATTTCAAATAAAATTATTGTTCTCAAACGGGTAAAGAAAACAGATTTCATCATAGGAAAATACGTTACAAAGTATCACTTCTCAATATTCTTACTCAATTTCTCTCAAAATTTTGTTTAGATATACTACTCAGTACATTACACTATCGTTCACATAAAGAATCATGTTCAATTTGCAAGCATCAAACTGTCGTTTAAAAACACAGTCGAATAGACAGCAATAAAGTGTTCGACAGTATTCGCAACGCGTGCAGTGAATTCTAACTATTTGCGTTCGCACGCAACCGTCGGCGTCGCATGACGTTCACACCTAACGCACGCGATTCTAACTCAAAGTATTATAACTGTAATATTGTGGCTATATTATCAGTAGGACTTAGTTTATAGTCGGTGTTAAAAGTGGGAGTAGATACCCAATTATACTAATTATATTAGCTTAATTTTCTGTAGAGATAAATAAATGCGTATATTTATTTTCTTCATAAGTTTGTGTTAAAATATTTTACAATATGTTTCGGCCAGATTAAAATTATAAAAATCCTTAATGTTCTTACCAGTTGAAATTGACGAAATTTCAATACTTATTATTTAACTTTGATGCACTTCTTCACTGATGATTAAAAGTTTAGCGTGGTAGGCGTCAACCATGATATTTTTTGACAAAGGTGCGTTATTGCGTTCTAATCGTGGAACGTCAAACATTTTTTCAGCACACGCTAGAGCGGAACGCTTTGACTACTGCGCTCGCTGCAATGGCTGCCACGCGCCACGTAGCGAATCAACGTTGTTTTATTCCCGAATAAAAACCACTGACCGTAAACCGAAGAGGTCGTGATATGGAGTGTACAATCACCTCGTAAATTTTATCCTATACCGCGACACACGCCTTCACACTGCCGCTGATGTCACATTTTCAGATCACCGGAGCGCGAAATAAGTACATTTTTGCCCACACGACGTAATATAAAAAAATATAATGACATATTTTAAAAGTAAATCCTGAATGTGCGGTATTGACAGTTGATGGAGAAACGTTCCCGTCGCGAGGCATACTTGTACGACGCGTACGTTTCTTAGGAAATGAATTTTTAGTCAATATTTTCGCGTATACTTCAGATTTGTTGGACAAATATTTTTATCCGTAAACGTTTCTCGAAATGTTTGATATGTCGCGCATAGGCATGTTTTCCTTTTGGAAAATTCATGACAGGATATTGATGTAGCGTCGTCAAACGTTTGTTTAATATGTTTACGATGTGATATACTGTACTTGATATGTTTTTTCGTTGAAATTACGATGTACCGCTTCGGTCTTATTAGATACCTGGAAGATGACTGGTTATTAATTTATTCTATCCGTCGTATATACAGGACACAAGGACAATCTCTGAACTTGATTGCAAATATATAGGTACACCTACACCACCTCTTCCCACTCCATTCGGCCTCTTTTATAATTCTGAAAATACTCATCTATTTTGTCTGTAACTTAGATAAATAATAATAGTACCTACCAGTTCTTCAAGTCGGCAGCCCCTTTCTTGAAAACATTGTTATACAAACTTGCTAACTAAATTATATCCATTTAAGGGACCAAACGAACGAAACCCGCTTAAACATCATTTAAAACAATAGACAAAAAATTCGTTATTTACTTTCCAACCAATCTACCGCCGACTGTCATATAAATTGGACAGAATTCTTTCACAGAACAGTTTTAATGAGACCTTTACGGGCACCGACACTTTGATGCGATAACTTTTTTCGATATTTTCGTCTCCCCATAGAAAAATATGTACTATCCCTTTCTAGTGTACTCATCGGTGTGTAGTTGCGTCTCAGTCGCACGTAGTAACTGCAAACGAAGACCGCTCGAGGCATCTGCAATCAATGGAGCGTACAAATTGAAATAAGATAGCAAGATGTACCATAGCTCATAATAAGAGGCTTCGCTTGATACTGCTTTCATCCTAAAAGATTTTCTCTGTATGTAAAACTCGTTCCGTTAGATGCTTACTCGACTTATGGAAAGTGATTCGTTGCCGTCATGTGGGGATGATTGGGTCGCAAAGTAAATCAAAAGACGTTTACTAACTGCGCCGCTTGACGAGTTTTTTGGCTGGAAGCGACTTTGAAATATGCCGCTGATATCTTTAGAACTTATTTGTATAAAATTTACACCTTATTCATAAATACTTTACGCTTAAATTTGATATAACATCCATAATATTGAGTTAATCTTAGATCAAATTGAAAATCTTTAGATTTTAGGTATAAACACTACAGGTATTTAAGAAATGAACCACAAATTTTATTGACTAATTAATATTTTATCATATTACCTAATATTAATTGCAACCGTGTCAGTTGTTCACATCTTAAGAAGTATAAAAGCGTGATAGTATAGGTCATAATAAGAAGAGATGTAAATTTACGACTTTACCTAAAATTACAAAGAAGGCATTAATAAATTATCTAAATAAATTATAATTAAATCATTTTTACGGCATTTAAAATTAAAATTAATGGGCGTCAAGGCTATAATCCCTTGAAACATTCCCAGGGGTGGGCAGAGATACGCTATCGTAAACCAAGCGACGGCGATGGCTTTTAGGATTATACCACGATTCATTTATCTTTCTAACACTTTGTTAGAATTTAATATAACATTGTATATTAAGTAATTATTTACGATATAAACTTAACTCTTATTTTTACAAGATTATTGTACAACTTTACATTTCAAGAAAAAAAATAAGTTCGGGCTTAATGTACGAAAAGAAACCTATTTCACTAAACCTCAAACTATATACTTAGTAAGATCAGGGCCTCTAGACAAGTAGCATAAACTCTAATCGAATAGAATGACGTGGTCATACGCGCAGCACTGTAGGTACAAAAATGGTTACTATGAGATTAGCGATCATTCAGCGAGTCATTCTATTCAATTGTCACTGTATTTAATTATTGTTTATGCCACTTCTCTAGAGGCCCAGTTCAAAGACTGAAAAACAATAATCGTCTTGTTGAAAGCTACTATTTAAATATTAATTTATGTATTGTTTTGTTCACAGGTACGTGAAATGTCTATTACCATTTTTCACTACGAATAAATACAAGTACATTGCGGGTAAGTTTTCTACATTTTAGAGTAGAATCAATTTATTTCCTTACTTTTTTGGACGATATTATATATATTTAAACGAAATTAGGTCTTTGTTATCATTACAATCGCGTGTCATTGTTTTGTGGTCGAACTCCTTCGAAACGGCTCTACCAATTTTAATGTTTTTTACCCGACTGTAAGGAAGGGTTATGTTTTACGCGCGTATCTCGTATGTATATTTTTATGTCATATTCTTTTTTACCTCAAATCTTTCAAACCACTACACGGGCTTATACAATTAATATGTCTTGATTGCCCGAGTGTTTTTAGATAAGTGACGTTTAAAAAAACAAATATTGTTGCAGTGAGATATCAAAATAAAGAAGTGTGAAAAAAAAAAATTTTTCGAATACTGCAACATAGGTATCAAATTAAAGGACTCATCGTAAGCATTTAAAAAATATATATCTTGATTATGACTGTAATACTAAAAAAGTCAGTTAGCAACCATTCTTTTTTCAATTTTCAATACTTGGCAATCGTTGTGATAAAAGTTTAAAAATATGAAGCTTTAAAGTGCAAATTTTTGTTAGAGTCAAGTGCCCCCCCCCCCCCCTACCAGTTAAATGGTTGATGTTGGGAATGTGAAAAAAATCAAGGTAATAGTGTATATAGTGAAATTTAAAGGATAACTATCACAGCTAAGTAGGCTTTACAAGATTACGAGTAACAGCCGATCAAATGAGATGTAACAAAATTTTCGTACAAATTCCATTGAAAAATATTATTAAGTAGATATCGTTGTAAGTATGAAACAAAAACAACAGAAAACCCACTACTTAAGCCGCATTATTCGGATGGGGGATGGGGACTACGGAACCCTACATTGTGCGTGGCCCGACATGCACTTGCCCGGTTTTATTGTATTTGGTAGGTACATTGACGTAGAAAACAGGATACGCTATTACCTCACAAAATTTACCACTCTCTAGTAAGAGACAACGCTACTTTGTGGACATACCTGTCAAACATACCTGTAAAAGGCCCCACGAGTTTTTTCTCTCTTTCACGCTTTGTAAATGTGCAATATTGACTATTTAATTGAAAGGGATGGCAGGGTCCAGGTCTATACGTTAATGAGTAGGTATAAGAAAAGGCCGTAAAGTTTTTTTTATCTTGATTTAAGTATTTTTGTTTGAATTGCAAAAAGATCCACATTACGAGTATGTGCACTCAAGAACACAAACCTCTCTTATTTACTCCTATGCAACGCTCTTCTTCCATCCGCCTGAATCCTGTCAGTGATATTATTTGATCAGTAAATCAAGGTAAATAAAATAAAAATCTAGTAAGCAACAAGTCGTGAACGGAATTGTTCTCATCAGGCATTCAGTTAATTGACAGGACTGTACATTGAACGGAAACAATTTGCTTGCAAGAACATTGAAGCCGTATGGATTCGGTGCAATAAACAAGTGCTGAGCGACATTTCAAAATATATGTATTGTTGAGTATAATTCGATACATCACTATTTCATAATAGATGACTCGGTGAGCTTCATACCACCTAAAATTGAAAACTCTCATACCAATTGTCAATTTTTTGATTATTCAGTAGTTCTTTTGGGTTTCCCTATTTTTTATACCATCTGTATTACCTAGAGCGAAAACAACAAAAAAATTAAGTTAGGCTGTTTTTTTTTATTTTAGTGAGACTGACTAACAGCGGTTTTCAAAATACAGATAGACAACAGCGTAACAGCGGTTTTTGAAATATAGATAGAAGACTATAATATGATCGGCATAATGAACACTCAAACCCACTTGAACATGAATTTTATAGTATTAACATAAAATTAAATTCATGTTCAAGTGCTCCGCTGATAATATTACGGGATGTATCCTGCGAGTACTTGAATTATGAATCCCATGCATTATTTTTTTGTCTGATGTTATATTTGGCCTCACCGTTAGTTCGTAATTATAATAATACGAATTGTCTCCTACTCGATGTCTGTTATTATTATTAAAGACTAGCCAACTACGCAGGATAGTACAGTGCACAAGTGTGTGCGCAGACACAAGTGCACTCTCTATTCCCTCACTCTCATAACCCGATGGGACGGAAATCCGACACGACCAAAGAGATTGGGCGCAGGACCGACGGCTTAACGTGCTCTCCGGGGCAAGTAATTTCACCGATATCACTTTAAATCTGATGGAGTTTCATACAATCCTGACGGAGTTTCAGATAAAAAGTGAAATTTCCAAAAACGCAGAAACACGCGTTTCGTTATTTAAAAAACAGAAATTCCACAGATCTGACTTCAAAACTAAGGGAGTTTTGTTTAAAATTACAACCCTTATTTTATACATAAGGACGATTTTTAAAAAATCCTTTCTTAGTAGAAGCCTTCAACATAAAAGGCATCAACTGTCAGAATTTCAGGTTTGTAACCCTGGGCAGCCTCTGCGTTGATACCTAGGGTTACAAACCCGGTTACCAAGGGTTACAAAGACTGATAGTCAGTCAGTTAGTCAGGACAAGTGATTATATATAGCAGGTTATCTATATATATATATAGAAGACAGCCTGCTACAGAAGTGGCTCAAACAGAGTTAAAGTATCCAAATCGCTTCAGCTTACACATAGAGCCACGCTGTTGAAGTTAGCGCCACCACGACGGGAGACAAGTAAGTTTCTCAGGGGTTTAATTAGCCTTTAACTTAATGGTGATTGTGTCCTCAAAGCGCATCGGTACTGCACCAACTTAGGCATGTTACGTACACGGACACACGGTCTACCATACACGACACAGGTTTATAGACAGCAGAGATTCTGAGTGTTGATATGGCTGTAAGTATCTAAGTTTATTTAATACTTACTACTTATATTAAAGTAAAAAAAAACATGTCTTTGTCTAAATTTGTGGGGTTAACTAAATTGATGTTTATAAACTTTTGTGAGTAAGTTTACTATAACGTCTTTCCTTTCTAAAAAAAGACTTTCCGCAGACATGGGCTAATTTTTTAGTTAGGGCTTATGCGTAAAATGTATCTTTCGCATCAAGTCCTTTGGTCTCAAAATGTTTTCTTTTTTAAATTTCGTTTTTCCTTATAATTTTAATGGGGTTTTTTTTTAAGTGTTTTAAGTGTATTTCATTCTAAGTTACAGAGATACATTTTGCGAAAGAGACATTCTACGTAAGAGACATTTTGCGCATATACCATACTTACCTTTACCTTGCTTCCCTTGTTAGTAATGCCTACCTAGTTTAAATCATTACGAGTATCACTTTTTAGTAGCAGAATATAAAATTACACCACACCATTATAGTAATTGATGAAAACCAATAGCGCTTTCATAATAATGCATTAATTATAATCCTTTTCAATAAAATTGATAGCCTATGCAATGTAAAATGAGACCGTCATAAATAGGTATATACATATGCATATATATATATATATATATCTCTATGTATGGAAAAGTAATCTTTGCCCGCGGCTTCGTCCGCCGTTGTCGGTGATCGCGATAAAATGTGACTCCTGCTACTCTCTAGGCTTCAACCTACCATTCTCATTATTTTTGAGATTTATGCGTCAAATATACTACAGATTTAGAGTTATTTTATATAATTAACATAAACAGATTACCAATACATCACACTAGTTTGTTATCCATACTAATATTATAAATGTGAAAGTAACTCTGTCTGTCTGTCTGTCTGTCTGTCTGTCTGTCTGTCTGTTACGCTTTCACGCTCAAACTACTGAACCGATTTAGGTGAAATTTGGTATGGAGATAGTTTGAGTCTCGGGGAAGGACATAGGATAGTTTTTATCGCGATAACCGACATCCACGCGGGCGGAGCCGCGGGCGAAAGCTAGTAAACTATAAAAAGCCTTTTTTTGGAAGATAGTAGATTTTATCGTCACTCTCCATTAAATAAATGTAGATGTTTAGTTACATAATACAAGCTAATTGTCTTATGAAACTATGGTATCGCGCCCGCTCGACAGCCGCCTTATATTATACGCCTGTAAACTATAACAACACATCAACAACTGTCTCACTTCTACTACACCAGTAGAAGCTCATGAACTCTATTCTAACTGAGATTATTGTTACCAAAGTATATGAATACTTTAAACATCTACAATGTTTTCTCTCAGTAATTTGAGCATAAAATAACACAAGAACGTTAATATATGTAAGTACGTTTTTGTAAAATGAAGCTCATTTTACAGTAGATAACCCGAAACAACATAGTAATATTACTGAACACGTAAAGTACAGCTGAAACAAACTGAAAAATTCTTAAAAAGAAAACAAAGAATTTGATATTTAAAACTATTTTCAAGACAACCTCCTTGCTCAATGTGTTCTATTCTGCTTTTATGTACTTAGTGAGTTTCAATGCTAAGTGTTAAAGAATTCTAGCAATTTTGAGAACTTAAATCCAATGTAATAGAATTTATGTGTAGTATTTTAGTATTTCTTTTAAAGAAAGAATGAAAGTATAAATGAATATAAATAAAATCAAAATAGCCCATAAGTTTCGAAAACAGAAAAGTTTATTTTTCATTTTATTTTATACTAGCTGTGCCCGCGACTTCGTTCGCGTGGAAGTTGGGTTTATATTAAGGTAGTTTATATTACGATTCAACTTCTGTGTAAAACATATTGTAAACATGCTCCACAATGCTCTGTGGCATCTATGGATATTTGGGCCTAGCTTTAATCAGGGCCCAACATATGGCAGGGCAAGCCAAGCAAATGCCTAGTGCAGCAAAATGAAGGGCTACAAAGTTTATGGCGCCAGACGGTTAGAAGACAAATTATTAAAATTCCCACGACCACACCTCGACAAAAAAGTGATTTGCATCACATCAAATACTATTAATATTGAAAAATTCCCCCACCACGCGAGTACTGGGGCGGTTTCGAGTTAAATGAAGCTCGAAACCGCCCAATTACTCGTGCGAAATTTTGAGTTAAGGAGCTTCGATTCTGACTCCGATAGGTCGAAAATTCCGATTGATTTTAAACCTGCGACTCCAACTTCGGTTCCGACACTTTTAAATCGGACCTTTTAATCGGAGGTACCTAGCCGCTCCTTCAAGATAATTTATACATAGGTAATAAAGGTATGATGGAAAAAACTCTCACAGATTCCCTATGATCGCAGGTTATGTCCTGCCCGAGCGATCTTTTCCGAGTCTAAAGTACACCTACTTTGCGTCCGTGTTTGTACCGCGGGAATGCAATGTTTAAACAAACAAACAACATTCAAACGTTTCTAAAAGATATACTCAGATATCTTTTTTTGTGTTTAAATACTATTTCTAAACTTATTTCAATATTTTTTTTCACTCACTTTAGAAGATTAAAATATTATTTTATAATGTCTACATTGGTGAATTTAAAAATAGGTGTGTTAACCTGTCGCAAATGAAGATCATCATATATTAATATCCCTCTACGTAAGAATTTCAGTTTTTTTTTTTAAATCAATTTTCCTGATTCTTTTTAATTTGTATTTAAACGCCATCTATTTTCAAAACTGGATAAGTTTATTTTTATACTTGATGATTTTATATTAAACTATCATGCATATTAAACGTAGGTAAGCAAGGTATTTAACCTTAAATTATTCACGCGATCAAGACCCGTAATACATATATTTTCATAATGTGTACACATCGCGAAAGTTTATTAACATTTGTAGGTAAGCAATTTTGGCACTCAGAAGAAATCGAATCACAGATGGCGCCACGTGTTTTATTTTGATGTAACGCGGACTTAATCTTTCATTTTTTTTAAGCAATTAACATTTATAAATTCTAGAAAATATCAAGTAATTACTGTTTATTTGTAATATAATATTGTTTTTCATTTCTACATTTATAACATAATCACTATTCATGCAAAACAATGATAAAGGTGCCTATTGGAAGTGATTATTAATATGAAAATTTGTTAAACAAAGTAAACATGTTAAAGTCGAAAATAAAAGCTTGTATAAATAAGTATACATTTAGAAAAATACTTAAAAAAAAGAATAAAAATAATTTTAATACAACACAAAAAGAGACTCGCAATTAGGGAGTCGATCCTCCGACCTAGCTCGTTTAATACCGCTACTTGTGCCAATAGACCACCTCAGCTGATGCAAACACGGTTAAAATAGCTGATCTTAAGAAAATTGAAAATGTTGTGTTTAGCTCCTAATAGTTTTAGCGTGAAGTTATTGTTTCCATGGGTTACAATTGTAAATAATGTCTTATTGTGGAAAAAATTGTGAAAAACCATAATGGTTCGACAAAACACACGTTGCTGCTCACTCCCCATAGAGGATAGCATAATGATTTATAGTGCAAGTAATGACCTATAGTATTTACAATAAAACTGCAAATTTTCATGAAGATCCGTCAAGTAGTTATTGTTTTATAACGATAAATAGCTACAGACATTATCCGTCATTGCTTAGCTCCTATGGGAAATAGCGTGATAAATTATAGCCTATATGTTAATCCAGACTTATTAGAATACAGATACAAAATTTCAACCGAATCTGTCCAATAGTTATTGCGTGATGTGTGTTCAAACAAACAGACAGACAGACAGACATTTCTAAAAATGTATGTTTAAATACTCTTTTCGAACATTTCCCAATATTTTTTTTACTATGTTCGGCCATGTACAGACACGTGAAATTTACAATTTTATTGTAGTATTCACGCGCGATGGCTTATTATTAGCGTATTTCATGTATAACTTTGGTGTTTCTATACCGATTTCTATTAGTATTTTTTATGGAATAGTTAATTATGTTAACTTTTTTAATTAGGGATGACTGAGAGTGTTATAAACGTAAGAGTAGACAAATATAATCAGAGATATATAAGCTATCGGGAGTTACACGTGATATTGTGAGTCAACCATAAAAGATAGACATATGCTGTCGTGGGATATTTTTTATATAATTTTAAGGAGAACATTTTCGTCATACATGATTTCTGTGTAGCTTTAACCATTACAGTTGCACACGCGACGAAAGCTTAAAAAATGGAGTAACTTCTCCCGTTTTCCTTCACTGCTCTGCTCCTATTGATTGTAGCGTGATGAAAAGTATACTATAACCTACTCAGGAGTATGAAAAATAATTGTACCAAGTTTCGTTAAAATCCGTCGAGTAGTTTTTGTTTCTATAACGGTTATACAGACAGACAGACAGACAGACAAAAATTTTACTGATTGCATTTTTGGCATCAGTATCGATCCCTAATCACCCCCTGATAGTTATTAAGGAAATATATTTCATGTACAGAATTGACCTCTCTACAGATTTATTATAAGTATAGATTAGATTTGACGTGAAAAATTACTAGAATGATTTTTACTATACTTACACAATATGAAATGGTTTTCAAACCAAACTTCTTATAGAGTATATAAACTACTTATACATTTTGACTTTCGCGTTGCATGATTATAAATGTTTTAATTACTTTTTTTTTTTAAATGAACCGCCTTCAGGGAAAATAAAATCAAGCATATCACCGAATGCAAATTTCGCTGACTCACTGCTATTTTTTAGTTTATATCACTGGCGTTATATAAGCTAGGACAACGTTTCATACACTAAAAGCTTCCTAGAAAAATAATCAATCGAATTGCGAAACTCCCATTAAATAGGATCACTAACTTTGTAGAAAATCGCGAACATAGAACCACCTTTTTTTTAAGGCGGTTTATATATACGGGAAGTAACCCTTATTAATCCTTAAAATAGTTTAGATTTATTTTAATGCAAGTTATTTTATTTAATCTAAATGCAGCTTTCGTAGTTTATAAAACTGTGAGGCAATATTCCAAGTAGGTACGTAAGTATACGTTTTATCGCGCAAAGGGCTAATCTTCCTTAAATCGTATCAAATTCAGTGTCGATGCATGTTTCTAATCTGTTCTGGGACAAATGGACCACCAGACTATCGAGCGTTAGTGCGGGCTCCTGCGACCGATAGTAATGGAGGGCGACAATGACCGTCTGCCACATAAAGACCACTCTCTTGACCCACACAGAGATATACATGTGAATTACTTACTAGAATATACTATATCTATACTAATATTATAAAGCGGAAGAGTTCGTTTGTTCGTTTGTTTGTTTGTTTGTTTAAACCCGCTAATCTCAGGAACTACGGGTCTGATTTGAATAATTCTTTCTTTTTGTTAGATAGCCCATTTATCGAGGAAGGCTATAGGCTATATAACATCGCGCTACGACTAATAAGAGCTGAGCAGCGACGAGAAATGTTGCAAAAACGGGGAAAATTTACGCATACCTACGAAGTTGCGCGGGACAGCTAGTATAATATATACTTGGATTTTCTAGAAGGATCAAATACATGGAAAATTAATAAAAACCGGACAAGAGCATGTCGGACCATGCTCAGTGTAGGGTTCCGGAACCTTGAACAATTGCATCAGCAGAAGAGCTTATGTTAATGGCAGTTACGCCCTTTGTTGAGAACTCAATGACGGCATATCCGATCTTTAGTTTAATTTTAGTTTAAAGTATTTATTAAGCGCTATCTTTGTGATTTTTCCATATTTTTTGGTCACACAGTTCAAAAGTTAAGGGTGGGGGGACACGATTTATGCAACTTTCGGTGCGATTATTTCCAAAAATAATCACTCAATCAAAAAAAAATATTTGAAACCTCAAAATGTGTTTGAAAGACCTGTCGAATGATGTGCCACACGTTGATATTAGCTGAAAAAAATGTTTTTCAGCTTCTAATACATGTTAAAATATTTATTATTATTATTTAGCTATCAAACTAAGTAGCGGCTACTACAAGACACCTTTTCACCTAATATCATCAAGATTCATTGAGTAGTCTTTGAGTAAAATATCTGTGACATACGGACAGACAGACAGACAGACCGACATGACGAAACTATAAGAGTTCCGTTTTAACAATTTCGGCTACGGAACCCTAAAAAGTTGACGATGAATGACGAACTCAGTTCATACACTGCACTATCGAGTTCAGTGTAAAAACTGTTTTGTATCAATATCATCGCACTCTCACAACTGCTCCAAAATCACATGCTACACCACTACAATTTAAATATTTCTGGGCAAACGCAAGATGCCTTATTTCGTCCAACAATAGGGTGTCCAAGCCATCCAAATTGCGCTATAACCTTGCATCGTGACCACGTCTCCTTTACGACAGCCCGATTACATTCCGACGACGTCATATCCGCCATATGAAACTTTTTATCGCTACATTAACTTCCATTTTAGCTGTTATTAAAGTCCCAATTTGGACCTCCTGTGTTTCTAATTATCGTGTTCATTTCGGGTAATATTAAGACGTTTACTTCTATGTATGTTTAGAAGTATGTATAAAAAGCGACTTTATAGCTTTTTATATATCTTTCTGTGCAGGAAGATTGCCCAACATTAGAATACCGCATGACGCTGGTTCGATTTTCACCAAATGAATAATAAAAATATTTCATAAAATCAAACTGCATATTTAACCTGACTTTACAAACAAGTTTTCAATCAAATGGAGATTTCAATCAACTTTAAAACCTTTCAACTAATCATTAAACAAAAATAATTCATATATATGTACACATATGACAACATTCCCATATGTAAATATACATTTGAACCAAATTACATGTTTCATTTGGCATAAGGGTTTCAAATCTAGTTTATAAGGCTTTTGTGTCAGGACCACACGTACTAAGTGTCTTGTCAAACTTATGACGTGCCCTTAGGGTTCCTGTCTATTCAAGGGAATAAATAAGAGTTTTGAACATACCAAGTGGTGATGAAATGTACCTTTATTATAGAAGAAGACGAACTTCACCATGTTAGACATTCCATAGATAATTTGGATATATTTCAGTGCAAAAAGATACGTTAATCTATTCTATTATTATAAATGCGAAAGTTTGGATGTATGGATGTGTGATGGATGTTTGTTATTCAATCACGCCACAACGGGTAAACGGATCTAGACGACATTTGGAATAAAGTTAGATTAGAGCCTGGAATAGCACATAGGCTATTTTTTATCCCTGAAAAATGTTCCCGTGGAATAATTTGCTTTTCAAAATTAAGCTACAGCTAGTAAAGTAACATGTTGGGACATCTCACACAAATCTTTCTGATCACAAACTAGGCAGAGCCTGTACTATGGCAACCAGACAACTGATAAACATACATATATATTTCTAAATACATACATATTATAATTAAATTACATCCAGACCATCGTGCTCATCACACTAACTTTTATCCTACGTGGGGATCGAACTCACGACCTCTGGCTCAACAATTGGCCTAACTAACCAATAGACCAACAGGCCAGTCAATATATTATCTAAGGCTAACGTAACACACATCCGTAGTCCTTGAAGTGGAATAGAACTTTTTACCATTAAAAATCATCCTCAGAAAAAAGATGATTTATTTGTAAGACTAAGTGTTCAACGAGTCAAACGAATTTGATCAATGATAGATGAATATGAATCTGCATAACTGTTCTTAACATAATTTAAAAGAAATACTTCCCTATTCATAGCAAACAACTCGTTCCTCCTAATAAAATAGCTTCTCTGTACATACTTATCTACGTATAGCGATCTCCCCCTCTGGTAACCAAAATGAGGTTCAAACAAAATAATAAAGGTTTATTTAAACACGGAACAAGTTTAACCGAAAACGTATAAACGGAGACTCGGAGGCAAATAAAGAATCCGTTTTATATTTGACGGGAGACCGGGACCCAGTAATTTGTCTACACTCCAAAACATAATATTTCATCAGGACTTTTTTGTTCGTTCATTTGTCATGGACGCAATCACGCTTCGATAGAAATTTGGTTAGCAGTATGTGTTGTCTCACTCGTAGCTATCTCTGTCCCACGCGTAGTAAAACATATTTATTTTTTTGTGGTGCTATTTGCGGCTTTACGTTACCTATGTATATATTTTACATAATAGATACTCGTATGCTGTGTTAATCCTGAATGTAGTCTATCTAGCTGTGTATTTTTCAACCTAAACGTCATGGCATGATTGAATAAATACTGGTACATTGAAGCTTTCCCATGTACCAATAAAATTATAAGGATTTTATGTAATTCTATGACACCCAAATTGTATGGTGCATGTGAACAAAGCCGGGGTCACTTATAGTTGAATTTTAATCACTTCAAATTAGATATCAGCAACATTTATGCAGAGAATTCAACCTTTTCTAAATTCACATACTACATAGCTTCCGAAGGTACGCCGTACGCTAAGCAGTAGTCACGACCCTATCCAATAACCCATGGAATAGTTGAGTTTCGTATGCAAATAATCCTTTAACAATACTTATCGCAACGGAAAACCTTCGCACAAACAAGTCGAGTGGTCACCCGCTGTGACGTTTTTATAGCTTCAGATATAAATAGACAAATTTAAATATCTATGATAAGATAGTCACGTGTTTGTATTGCTTGCGATCACTACCTACCAATTAAAATCCTTTCTTTTTTAAACATTTTTGACCTAAATATAACCGACAGTAGATCAAAAGTTTTATCTATTCATTTTCCTTTATCCGAACATCAAAAAGGGAATAAATGAAAGACTAAAACAACCTCAGATTTTACCCCTTACATTTTCCAGGAAGAAAATAACAAAAAAAGATCAGCGACTATTTCAATAATTATAAAGGCGACTCCACCATTATCTGAATATCGCATCGTCTATAAAGATACAATCTTTACGGGAAGTTAGACTGTATTTATAACAAGACTGTGCGAGAAAAGCAGGGTTATGGAGTTGGAAAACTTCGGAAAATATGAACACTTTTCATTACGGGGCCTACCTATAAAACTGAACGGTAACTACGTATATAAAAATATATCTTAAAAACAATTTGAGTTGAGAAGTTTCGAAACTGCTTTATACAGGTTGATATTTAAACAACACGCAGATTGGGTTTTAAAGTTGATTTCAAGTTGAATCATTAGATAATATTTTTATTAAGATTTTATAGTTTGCAAAAGTCTAGTGGATAATTGCAAGTTAATTAGTAAATAGAAAAGTGAAGAAAAAAACATACTTAAAGTTTTATCTAACTGGCTTTTGCCAGTGGCTTTTCTCGCATTAACTTTGATTTTGTTGATCCTGATCCTGGAAAAACGGGTGCCTATTTTTATCCGTAATAAAATATAGACTATATATTGATCCATTGTCCTATCCACCTGTTTAACGAAATTCATCGAGAGAACTAGTTTATCAATTTTCCAAAACTTTGCCACCATGGTATTGCGATGTGGTAATGAATACACGTGTCAGCGTTTTTGGAAAATCAAACAAAAATGGTTTTGTTTGATTTTTCAAAAACGTTGAGACGTGTATTCATTTTGTATCGAAACATTAAGTGAAATCATTTTCAGATTTAAAATAGGTACAAATACTTAAAGCACTCACGCAAACACGTGCTGAAATGTGTGGTAATTTATATGCAGTAAATACTCAAAATTCAAGTATTTAAAGTCCGTAGTGTTTATAAATTTATGCACTAACATAAAAATTCAACAACAAACTAGGCAAATGACTGAATATTAGTGATAGCATGAATGCCATTTCTACCGCAAAAACAGACACAATATTTGTATAGTATTGAACGACGCAGTTTGAAACTGCGCCGTTGAATGCAATATAAACATTAAGTTACCATTTTTATTGCAGTACATTTACAACCAATTAAACATCTGTGCAAGCAGTACTACTAACACTTTTCAAAACTACTTTAAAATGAATAGCCAAAACAGCCAAAATATAAGTATGTTCTAAGTAGAAAAACGTTTCGTTAAAAAAAATCTTATTCTTCAAAACAGTGACGAGTTCTACTGTTCACAGATACAACAAGCCACCCACACTCCAATCTATAAAAGCATTTTATCCATCACTCAGCGCCTAACCCAGTTTACAACAGAACCTTTATCTGAAACAATCGCATGTCCTAAGGCGTCCGCAATCACAGCCAACAGTAACCCTTACATTTAGATCATCGCCCCAGATAAGTACTGTTTTGTACCGCGTAGGCGACAAAGGGGCACAGAAGGGTGGGGTGTAACAAGGGACAGAGTCACAACTTCATTACCATAGCAAGTCGGAGTCAGCAAGAGTGAGCTGAGTAGGCAACCCACCTTTTATTTGGAGATTTAACTCACTTAACATTCTGTCGAAAACGAATTTTCAGGCGGGACTTTCGCTTCTGTAGTAAGACAATTTTAGTACATTTGCTTTTAATCTGCTACAATTTATGCGTAATGTGACGCATTGCACTCATCACTATAACTACGATAATACGATTTCTACGTAAATTTACTTTTCCGCTTATTTCTATGGCAAATTGGTGAAAACATTTTATAACAAAGACAAATTACTTTCATTATCAAATATTTTATTAGCCAACAATTAAATTATGACATTATTTTTACCGATAATATACAACCGTATACAACACACTTCATATCACTTTCTTAACCCAGAAATCCTTCTTCAAAATATAGAGCATATCTCTTGTTCTCGTTAATAATTTCTACCTTCCTCCCTGTAGCTCATACATTCATCATTGCGTATAATTTGATCGAGAACTGAGCGCTGTCACTCCGCATTTTAGTTGGTGTAATGAGTACGGCACTACGGCAGGATAGATTTCCACTGTCTTCTGTTATAATAATGGGTATATATAATATAAATTTATTTTCATGTCTTGAGATTGTGGGTATGGATCAAGTTCAATTGTTTAAGATGTAGGTTAGAAAGCAATCTCTAAATAGACCCCATTATTCGCAAGTCAAAATTGTTCATGAATGAATATAATATAAATATGAGGTAAAATTGAAATAGTGTCATTGCACCTATTATAAATTATAATTAATACTTTTACTACATCTTCACAACAGAAGTAAGACTTGTCTTTTTAAAAGTATGTACTTAAAAGTATAACAAAAAATATAGGAAGGAAGCTTTTAACATACTTTTTATTATCATTTGACGTTCCTTATCCACTGTCCTTAAACTGTTTGCCCGTAACAAGACTCGGATTATCTTTAGTATTTTTTTCTTTTTCTCTTCAATTCAGGAATTCGAAGATGGTTGGGTATTCAAAGGTATATTTTTTGGTTCATGAATCGAATGAACTTAGTTAATATTAACAATAGCAGCGTACAAAAGATTGAAAGACCGGAATAGGAAATCTTTTCCAGTATTTCGAGACTGAATTTATCCATCCGTACTCCATACAAATATTATAAATACGAAGTAACTATGTCTGTTTACTACGTGACCACCACTGATTCAGTTCAGATTTTGATACTTAAAAAAGATAGAAGTCAGACGTTACTTTTTCCCACTGCTTCAATATAATTACAAACTTACACATTTATTTCATTTGTACAATAACTAAAGAATTATTACTAAATAAATATATAATGAAAAGGTGTAACTTTTTATTTTTAGTCTACTTTTTATAAAATTTTACATGCATTGGACAGTAAAACTAGGAAACACAAACAAGTTATGTCTCATCATTTCCCATATTTTTATTACCCCGAATATTTATTTCTTTACGACCGCAACATTTATCAACACAGTCATTAGAAAAGCTTTTATATAACATTTTATATACTGTACCAATATCTCTATTGGCGTGGAGTTATTTTAGCTTTTATGCGTTTATGCGCACTTTATACGTCGCGAACAATGGTGGTCGGTAATTTCACACAATGCTCAGAACGGGGGCGAATGTCGTAAAAAGTGACGCGTTCGTGTAAACGACAACAGTTTTTTT
This sequence comes from Herminia tarsipennalis, assembly GCA_945859575.2. NCBI lineage: Eukaryota > Metazoa > Arthropoda > Insecta > Lepidoptera > Erebidae > Herminia > Herminia tarsipennalis. Next base: position 19,325,549 of record OX243834.2, on the reverse strand, counting down.
GTGTTTTTCAAGTTTATTATCAGTCTATAATTGTGTTTATTTTGTTTACTTTTTTACATAATGTTAACAGAAGACCATTTTTTATGAAAGAAAACAATATATTTAATAATATTAGAGGAAATTTGCGTCAGATTCAAGACGACGACAACCGAACAACAATTCTCTCAACTACATAAACAATAAATTCACCCATGCCGTTGACAGTATGCGAGATCAATGTCATACGCAAACGCGTTAACTTCCCCATTATTTTGCGTAACATCCATTCTGTATTAAAGTGTGCGTAGTTTGCCTATTCTGCGTTTCGACGTAGTGTGCGTTCTGTAGTTCCAAAGACGTACAGGTAAGACAATTTAGACAATACAAGTAAACGTAACGCAAACGCGTGCGTTTTATGGCAGAGTGTATAATAACCCGGTGTTATTCTCTATTTTAATGTCAACTACGGGCTTCCTTTGAGAGTTGGAAATAAACGTATCCACAAAACTGGAATATGTAATTATACATTATCATGTGTATATTAATAAAATACTACCTATAACAGTTTATAAAGTTATAATTGTTGAATATAAATAGTTATATTTGTTACCTTTTAAAACTATCTAGAATATATAAACTTGAGTGGCTAGTTAACTTTTTAAATTACGCTGTACACGCACACGAATATGACCAAAAATCAGTGTTTCATGTCTATAAAGTTGTTTGTGTTTGCGTTAAGCATAATTTGTTGCTTTTTATACGTCGACAGTTTAATCGTGTTTTGTATTACTGTAACAAAACCAACAACAAATTACTGTCTAGAAAATACAACTACGTTTTACGCGAAGTTTTCTTAGACCAAAATGAAAGCACATCCTATATTTACAAACTTACCCCATACGATAGTACAAAGAAAGCCACATTGGCGCTACCAACAGTATCCATTACAGTCTTGTAATCGTACAAGATCGCACAAGAGAGACAGTATACACCAGTATATTATATAGCAAGCTCCACAGTATAGTACTGCGAGTACTTCAAGTACAGTATACAGTATGTTGCAATAAAAAATTACGATCGAAGTCGCATTTAAATGTCATTTTATTTGTTCATTGTTATGAGTGTACGAGTTTATTTTTATTTGAATTTGAATCCATTTTAAGTTTTATATTAAAACAATATCGATAAAATATAGTATTATGTTTTATATTATTACAGTAAGTAGTCAATCAGAAAGAGAAGCTATAAGAGGCTTACATAGGGACATGGGTCAACACATAGAGACCCTTAGAGATTTTTAATCTAAAATGCGAGTGAACACTCACCACAGACATTCCACAGCTGTACTTTAGCAACGCTGTCATAGACTTGTCTTCCCCAGTGTATGCAAATAAGCCTCTTCACAGGGCGCTTAGATATTTTTGTTGAATTGGCAATAAAAACGACACAGAGATAGATTACAGCCTAAAATAGGCTACTTTTTATCCCGGTTCATTTAACCGTTTAAGGTTGCCATGAGATGATTTGATTTTCAAAATTTCCACACGAACGCAACAGTTACTATTATAAATTCGAAAGCTACTATACACAGTTACTATTATAGGTTCGAATCCTACCCATTACACTACCGACGTGAGCCCACTCCTAACACAAGCCTTTGAGCTTAGCTGGAAGGGTTAACAAGATTGATAGCAATGTGGGACTCAATCCCAATTTGCTAGTTATCTTTAAAAAAATAAGACAACAAAAGTGTGTGTTGAAAACAAAAATAAAAAAGATACCGAAAGTATTTTCTTCATTTCTTCGCGCGTTTTGATTTTAAAAAACTCTTTAACACTTTTACAAGCATTTTAACAGTATCCATAGTAATTTCATTATTATCGTTAGTCTGTGTCACAGAGTAAGTCAAGTAACTCCCCCACCCCTCATCCAAATAATGCAGCTTAAGAAGTGGGTTTTCTGTTGTTTTTGTTTCATACTTACAACATTATCTTAATAACAATTTTATATGGAATTTGTATGAAAATGTTGTTACTTCTGAATTGATCAGCTTTTTACTACTTCTCAATTGATTAGGTAGCTTTTTGTTACTTCTCAATCGATCATCTTTTTGTTACTTCTCAATTGATGAGCTATTACTCATAAGTTTGTGAAGCCTTCCCTGTAAATGCTAATTGTCGTAACTGTAATGAAAACTATCACAGCATTAACCCTGTTAATGCTGTGATAGTTTTCACTTTAAAATTAAAATTGACGGTAGTAGTACATGAAGTGAAATCACTTCATATATCTAATATATATAATCTTATTAAGTGTTAATTTAATTAAGAATGCTGTGTTCACATCAAGTAGATGACAATCCTATGTACTTTATTAGACTTACTTTTACTAGAATGTTTGATTGAACATCAGTTTTGTGAACCAAATAATAAAAAAAAAAAAAAAAAAAAAAAAATATACTACTACCGTCAATTTTCTCACATATCCAACATCAACCATTTAGCTAGCAGGGGGGGGGGACACTTGATGTAGCAAAACTTTGGACTTTAAAGCTTAATATTTCCCAAACAGATCCCTAAATCTAAACATAATCTTAATTTCACAATTCCGAAACATTTTTAAAAGACCTATCTAATGATACCCAACACAAGGGGGTAGGTAAGAGAAAAAAATCACATCCCCATTTTACATGTTGAGGTAGGTACCCTCAAAAAAAATGTTTTTTCAAGGTTTTATTTTCTCACTTTATCGGCGTAAGTAATATGTGTATCCATGCATTAAAATTACAGCCTTCTATCACTGTCTCTGAGCTAAGCTGCGGACGGACGGACGGACGGACATGGTGGAACTATAAGGGTTCCGTTTTGCCATTTTGTTACGGAACACTAAAAATATGTCCATCGATGCACTTTTACTCCATTTTAGTAGACTTTAAAATAATTTTAAATGAAAATCGCTGGAATGTCTCTATCATTTATTCAATGTCAAGGATAACTGAGAGAATAATCACCCACTAAAACGAATAATCTCTAAATCCACCACCAACTAAAACCCATACATCTTACACCCTAATTACAAGTTATCAAAACAACTCCTAAGAAAACAGGCCAAAGTCGGCTAAACACGGCTTGAGCGTTAAGCGAGCATATCTGATTATAATCCTTAATAACACGTTGGAGGTAAATAGCTCGCGATAACAGCGCGCACGTCGTGTGAGCTTGCTGTGCCCCATCACGTAGCTAATAATGGCGACGGTACACACAGGGACTAAGAACGGATAACAGTGGCTATGTGGACAACCGAATACAACAGGAGTGTAATTTCAATTATAATAAACACTAGAAGTGCTCCGCGGTTTCATGTGCGTTAAATTTTATAAACTTCTGCAAAAATGGCCTAGCATAACCAAAATATTATTGATAGTTTAAATTACATGTACAAGAAGGAGGTCATCCCCCATTTAACCACAGAGGCTGCGGATGCAAGCTGTGGGACGTACCTCAACGGAGATTATCTGAGAGGAAAGTGGGTGGACCGCCTTACGCCTAAATATGACGGAGCCATACGTAATAGACTCGGAACAACTGTTTGTGGATAACACAAAATGGTGTCCCATGTGGGGATCGATCTTATTCTTAGAAGTCAAGACCAACAGGTCTAGAGGTTAGTGGCCCAACCAAGTGGCAAGATACTCAAATCATTTAATGCAACTAAATGTAAATACAGATGTTACAAAATTATCATAGTAGATTTCCTGAGATTTGCGCGTTCAAACGAAAACTCTGCCTCTTTAGAAAATTAGTTGAAATTTACATTAAAATCTGTATTACCTATATTACAAGTCTAACACATTATCAACAGTCACCTTTGATGTAAATACTCTGAAATACACTATGGTGCACTCAATCAAGAAGGTCCACTTACAATTTTTTTTTCTGTAAAAAAAAAGACGACTCCTGCATTAGGGTACAAGCCCTGTGTTGCAGGAGTCTTTACAAACTCAATTCACGGACACAAAGTACACCCGACTCGAAACAACAATTTGTGGATCACACAAAGTGGTGTCCCGTGTGGGAATCGAACCCACGACCTCTTGCGTAGCCATCGGACACACTCCCACCGCGCCACAGAGGCCAATATTCAAGAGGATTATACTAAAGAATGCTTCTTAGTCGATCCTCCTGAAATTCACTCTTATTATTATAATAAAATTAAGTCAGAGCTTCAGTTCGAACTTGCTGTTAATCCGATCCCTCTGTAAGTCCGCCTCTGGGTAACTTTAGATACCATAAAACAGTTCCAAGTGGCAGATAAAGATACATAGTGGGTATACGTGGCAATTTATAAGGCAGGCCAGGTTGATGAAGCCAGGCTAACATTGCTCTAGTTTGAATTAGTTCCGAGTAGAGCCTTCCAGGTATGAGGGTAGTTTGGAATTATAAGCGATTGTTGATATTTTGGGTTGTATGGAAATGGGTTATAAGAGGCTTAGCTGTTTATGAAGTGAACTTCTTAAATAGTCTAACTTTTAATAATATAAGTCAATGTCTGCAAAGCTTGATACATATAACCAATTCCTGGAAAATACAAATTGATAAACAGGCACCAGTGGTGACAAACTTGTGTCACCACTGGTGCCTGTTTATCAATTTACTTAGAACACCATTCTTTTAGGCTTCCCATTGAATCGTAGTTATTTAAAATTATATGTACAAAGAACTGTCTCTAGCAAGATATATTATAGTATCGAGTTACCTTAGGAGATTTTTAACCCTTCGCCTCTGATAGGAATAATAATAAAAGACGTACATCAAATCCAGCATAAGAAGTCAAACCGAACTATAATCTAATTTTAAAAGAGGAAACACCGAATATTTGAAATAACCCTCTAAAATTCAATGTGGCGTGCGCCACTGAAAGGGGGATAATTCGAAAGCGATTGCGTCGCGGCCAAAAATCATACGAATAAATTATCTTTATTCGAAAGTCACCGCATTCGAAACGTTGGCGTCTCTCCAAACAGTGAAAGTTTAGAAGACATTGGCCTACCAAATTTGTTTGTACACGAACACGGTGCCTTTGCCAAGATTTCGTGGAGAAATCGAAAGTAGGTACGAGTATCTACTATACACATTCAAAATTTTTATGGCCCTGTTTTGGAACAAAGCCAGTAGCGATCGCAAAATTTTGGATATCTTTATTATGGAACTGTCAAACCTAGAATCTCGATAAGATATTTTCTTAACTTTCCACATAAGTAAAGATAACAAAAAGTGACTTACCATTTTGTTTTTGCCACTAAGCACTAAGGATCACAAAAACCAAGGGTTATATAGGCATATTTAGGAGAAGTTTTAAAAGTTTGTCTTTTAACAATCCAACTCTCTTTAAAATTGAATTTGTAAATAAGGATATTATTTTTATGTTTAATTGATAATCTTTTACAAGAACCCAATATCTGCACTTTGAAAACATCTCATTGGATGAAATATTTTAGCATTATTATCTACCTTTATCAACTGGCCTGTTGGTCTAGCGGTTACTGACCCAGGATAAAACTTTGTGTGATGAGCACGATGGTTTATTCTGTGTCTAGGTGTTATTTATCTATAATATGTATGTTTTTAGAAATATTTAAGTATGTTTATTAGGTGTCTGGTTTCCATAGTATAAGCTCTGCTTAGTTTGGGATCAGATGGTGTTGTGTGAGTTGTCCCAGGGTATTATATTATTATTTATTAAAAAAAAACTTAGGCATAAGAGAGGTATGCCTATGCCTAGTTTGTTTTAATATTAAAAAGGTGCATTTCCACACTCATTCATACTTTTTATTTCGTCCATTTATACTTTTTATATCGTCACTTTCATCATAATTCTAAGGAAACAGACCCCACATCAACCATATGATATTCAAGCCACAAACATTTTTACTTTAACCCCGTCGTATTACGGGGTTCATTTAACCCAAATTACATAGATCAACTAAGTAGGACAGTACCACAATAGCTTAATATAGTGATGCCCCAGGGATGTCGGAATGAGACGTCCGTACGACTAAACTGACAAGCCATGAATTTGCCGACAATGTAGGCGGAGGCGCGGCTCTAAACAGAAGTTACGGTATTAAGTAACGGCCCGCCTTATACCTCTGCATTATAGGGTTACACGCCTTTCCACAGCGCTTTATGTTGGTCATAAAGTCGCTTGTCTGCTCGCATATGCCCACCTTAGCAATGAGATATTGGACCATAAAAGCTTTTTATTTCAGCCGCGTAATTATAAAGGGCAGTTTAACTGCGAAGGCTTTGTGCGTTACTAGCTTAATAGTTATGAATGTGGATCGTCCCATTACTGTCACCTTACTTCTTTCTGTTAACCTCATATTGTTGGTGTTGAAACCTGATTAGCTTATTTATTTAGATCTTAGTGTTGGACCAAACATCGCGACTAGAATTTGGAAGAAGTTACAAGTAAACTTTGACAGTAGCACAAGCCTTTTTCATGTGCATTTAATTCGTGCATAGTGTATGCTAGTATTCATCGTATTAAATTAAATAAATTAATACAATAACGAGGAGCCCCACAAAAGATACGACAATTACTAGGTATAATACATTGATGACAGGGTTTTGTTTATATTGAATGTCAGAATTAGCCTGCAGTAATCTTGTAGGCTAATTCTGACATTCAATAGAATGGGACTTGAAAATGTATACCTATTCTAGCTCAAAAGAAAATTCTTCATAAACAAAACCCTGTCATCATGTTGACTTGGAACAGTAACACGATTAAGTCGAAAGTCGAAAACACTTTGGTTTGGGTATAAAGTTAATTACATCAGTACGTCCGATTCTGTCGTGCCTTGACGTCCAAAATAAACAAACGGAATTCGGCGTCGCTTCTATGTAAATGAGGCGGCCGACCGGAGGGGGCCTGAGTGTGCCTAACATAAGAGCGGAAACTCCTCAGAAGACGGTCTTGTATGCATACTCAACTCACTATATATATAGTGATCTAGACAGTGTAATCTTTCAAACGGCCGATGTTTAATATGAGCTATGTATAACTATAACGGTGCATAAAGACGCTATGAAAACTTAAAGAATTAAAACACTTTATCGAATGGAAAAACCAGAATTGCTGTTTGGTAAATTGTTGCCAATAAATATTGTTCGTTGTATCTGACAACGACAATATCTCCGATTTCTCATCACAACAAACATCACATAATTCGAGTATCCGTGCGCGCTACACGCTTTTTTGTGACACGAGAAAATAAAATTTTGTGTAGCACCGCAAACACATTACACCGGCGAAATGTGTGTATTTGTGCGCCAGAGATTGTGTACCTATTTATTTTTCGTCCGAGCACATCCTCCCCCTGGCCGTGCACTCCCTCTCCTCATCTCGCTCCGAGTGTGACACTCGCATTATATGCGTGCTCCCGGCCGTCGGCGCACGTGGGTGAGGCGCCAACGCGTACTACTTTATTTATGTGTTCGGTGGCCACAATCGAAATTATTTATGCTTTTTATATATGGAAATCTGGGCCTTTGTCCCGCCCGGTGGTCGCTCGTATTTTTTACCCCTAAATTGCTTTTATTCGACGACTGACTTAATAATATTTCTGTAATTAAAATCTCGTCCAGAACGTTTTCAACGCGATGGGGGTGTTATGAGCAATTTATGCGATTTTTTAGCGAAATGAGTATTTTTAAAAGCGGCAATTAATCGCCTTGATATTGCGGTTGGTTGTATTTGGACTTCCGTAGATTAATTTCGCGTAAAAAACCTGGCATATTTGTCAAGTTGCGAATGTAATCCCAACTCATAAACATTGCTAAAAACAAAAACATCCATAACCATAAATATACAAAGTTATATTATTTTATAAAATTTATAGGTTGAAAATATTGTATTTAAAATATTTTTTGTTTAACTTGGTTAATTAAATTTGAAGATGCGCAACCTAGGACGAAACCTAAAAGTATTATTTTCTTTGACCAACAACACAAAATATTAATTACACAGTTCGTACGATCGATGTACGTTTTCTCATATAGCCGGCTCTCACGTTTCATTGATAACGGATTATCCTCTAAGATTAGACCAGCGCCACGACCTCCAACTATCCGCATAAGTCCCCTTTATTATACGCGTATGTATAACTTGCGCTTCTGATTGGTTTTATATATTATACATATATTTTGAAAGGGAAAGGGAAATGATTACTGACTCTGGGTCATGGTTTATTTACCTGCCCGTCTTTATGTTAAAGATTTGTTTTAAGTTCGGGGTGAAAAAATCTGCTAAGAACCTGGTTTATTTGTAATAAAATTAGGTTAGTATAGCTACTGGTAACGTCACTATAGATTAGTAGACATTCACACTTTCACGTCAATTGTAATTATTTAAATAAAAAGATTTGTTCCTTTGTTTTACATAAACAATCCATGAAACAACTAGGCTAATTTTAATTAGTTCAGAGATACTATAGCTTTTCTTGTACTGAACATACATTTAAAAATAAATGTATGTCTAATTTTGTTTTATAGTTACTATATTCCTGTCAAATGATGAGAAAGTATAAAGTCCATTCTTTAAAACAATTTCATAGATTAATATCTACCACCTCATTCTTGTTTTTACTGCCACGAATATTCAAATACTGCCATTAGGTAGTACTATAAACACCCAAAGCGAAAAAATTAAGAAGGAAAAAATCCATGCAACACAAACAAAAAGGACTCCTCACCCGTAATCTCTTTAACTGGGGTTCTAACGCGAACGTTTTGAACCGCACTCAATATGGGGCTTTTTAAAAAGCTTTTCAACCCTCGCAACATGCGCTTGAAGCCAAAACACGTCCAAACACGACTTCTTGTAATTAGGCCGGTGGAACACTGCGAGATTTGTGCGATGCGAAAATAGTGATATAGTTACAATTTTTTGCTAAGTTATATTTGATATGTGGGATTTTATTTTTGTGTTTATGATAAACTAAATATTTTGTTGTGAAGTAGTTGTTTAAAATAATTGTAAAAACGCTATCATTATTTCATCTGATTTCGAACCGTTTTTTTTTTGTAACGTATAAACCCTGTACCGCGGGGGACTTTACAAACATACATGTCACGGACACAAAGTACAACCAGACTCGGAACAACAATTTGTAGACAAGTAGTGTCCCGTGTGAGAATCGAACCCTGACATGCATAGCAGTCGAACACACCCCCAATGCGCCACAGAGGCAGTCAATTAATTAAAATACATTACATGCTTGCTAAACAGTTTAAAGTTTTATCTCAGTTTTGCAGTAAATCTATGTACAAACTATAGCTTTAGCACTAGAATACGTTCTGAACGAGAAATATTCGTCAGGTTATAAAACCACAGGAGTAAGTCCCAGCAATTGGCGGCAAGCCGGAACAGAGTGAGTTACTGAGTAACCCTTCTCAATGGCCAGTCGCACAATGCCCTTGCCCTCCCAAATTACAAACAAAACGTACCTCTTTGTCACCGAGAACCATTTAAGAAGCGAGTTTAGATGAAAATTGAAATTATAATAAATGTTTTCATTAAGTGGTTTTATTATCTTCTTGACTTAAAGGCGATATCATTTGTTTTTGTTTTTATACCCATATACGATAAACCCCTACTTAATAAATTTTTGTAGCTGATAATAAAGTCGGTTGCAAAGATAAACATGTTCATAAAAAGCATAGAAGCTACTGTATTCAACTTAAAAAGTTATATTCAATCTGACAAACCGCTATCATCTGTACGCTAAACAACAACAAAATTGCTCGACTCTCTCTGAAATATCCTACACTGAGTTGTCATAACAAAAACAAAACTGCCTTCATCGTTTGCCACGAAATTTACTTCTTACTTTACACTCCCTAAACAATGCAAATAACACAAAAAATATAAACAGCGCATAACGAATCCAGAACTTTGTATTTCATTTCTTAGCGACACTTCACACTCCATTCAAAAGAGGTCAGAAAGTCCCAACTTCTCGACGAAAATAAATAACAATTTTGCTTGCAACGACAGTTGCGGACTTAAAGTGGATTCTACTTGCAATTGACCCCAAAATATATTTTTATCGCAACACGAAGGCAGGCAAGCTGCCAACCTTCCGACAAATGGTCCCCCGGTACGTCGGCTAATGGAAAAATATTGTACCTAGGTAATTGAGATTCTAAAATAGTAATGAGATTGGATTCAAGTGCTTCTTACATATCGTTGAATTCTCTGAATCTGAACACGTGTATTAGAATGTAGTATAGACTTTAATGATTGGTTTCTGAAAACAAAAATCCACTTATCAGCTATCAAATCTACTGAGCATAGTAGGTAACTAAATCATAAGAACGATAGAATAAAAGTACTTACTACGTGTAGTAGTTGACTTTAACAGAGTGATGGCAAATTTAATACAATATTTCTATAACCTACAATTCTTAAAAAAAAATACCTCTCTACTCGTTTTACGTACATACTAGCTTTCCACTTGCGATTTTTTTCTCGGTATCCTACCTTTACCACATGTTTCGAGCGTAACTCCATTACTATACAAACAAAACAAATATACATAGGTATATTTGATTTAAACAAAAGCCACATATATATTGGCCTCTATTTAGATGTTGAATAGGATAAAATAGGCCATAAATTAGAATTCAAAGAACATTCAAGCCTATAAAGAACCGTGATGATCAAAATTTGGTCGCATTATTAGCGAGCTGACGATTTTTAATAACATTCGGTGAACGATTTGGACTAATGGACACTTTTAACTGCCGAATGAATAATTAAAACTGAAACTCATCAAATTTAAATGTTATAAAATTAATTCAACAGATATCTTTCGCTCATTTATTGGTTTTCATGATATCCCAATCATTAAGGTAACATTGTCGATTTTGAATATTTTACATTTAATGTAATCAGAAAGTGCTGATTTTGGAATTTTATAGAATTTTGTAAATGAGATTAGGATGAAAAAAAATAATGCTGTACTGGTTTGTGGGTATTATTTTGAATATTTATGAAATGAATTGTCTATTTTTAAATATATTTTTTTTATTACTTAATATGTTACAATCACTTTAGAGTCTGTCCTCTCAAGTTGTAAAAATATTAATTACGTGTATCGAAAGTAACTAAATATTTCGAAAAAAATGAGAACTCATGTATTGGTTGATATATCCACCACCAATTATTTCCCCAATTTGTCCTCCGTATAATTATAGCGACAGCAGGATCGCTACACCGATGTAATTCACTTAAGTATAATTCCACTCTACACTCAAGCTCGAACTTTAATTACATTATACGAACGAACAACCTTCAAACAATATTGCCCCAATATACATAAATACATTATCGATACAGTACGCAGACTCAAAGTAAGAAAACTATATTTTTCCCATTACTGCTTGGGCATTGAACGCTACTCATTAATAGTAAAAAGCAACCGCAACGCGGAGCGAGTAGACAGCCAATGAAATGGGTAATAAAAGTAATAAAGTGTATTGTTTGCCCGTAGATCGATAGCCAAAGACCCATTTAATTAATGACCAATCTCCCGAGACTCACCGGCACTTACACTAATTAATTAAAGTCTGCTGCAAACGGAGTAATAAAGTGAAGTCTCATGTTTGCTTTCATTGTTTTTAAAGAAAGGGTCTTTTCCTTGTCACAGATATCATGTCAATGTTATTAGACGCTCCGATGAAATTTCCCTATATATCGACGCTTGACGCAATCAAGAAGATTCGATTGGAGGCAAGATTGAGCCGCCGCTCGCTAGATTAGATGGAGCACCTATCACTTTGAGAGCGACGATCACCTGCCCGGATCTCCAAAATGGCGACGTTTAAAAACTGAATCCACTTTGTGATCCGAATCTGATGACTCGTATCGATCCTGTTTACTCCACTGAGTCGATTACTCGGAATCGATTTGGTTATAGTACTCGATTTAATAGCATAATTATGTTTGGAATAATATTACGCGTTGTTTATTATTCGTACTTTAGTTTGGAACTTTCGGATCTCATTATTAGACAAGTTATGCTAGGAGCGAGGAGTTTGTTTTTCTCGATAATTGAAATTGATTACTATGCCGCGAAGACAACCTTCATAACATTGGTGTAGGTGAAACGATGTTAAATATTATAAGTATTTACTCTTGGAACACTCGTAAACAAGTTAATATAATTAAATTAAAGTATTAGAATTGTTTAGAATTTGCCAGTAAGCATTTTTTGCAGAAATAAAACATTAAACATCCTTGTTAAACGGCTACTAAATATTTTATATACATTTGGAGAAAATAGAACAAACGGCTAGAACCACTTCTGAAGTATTTTGTCTTTGACTTATCACAAACAACTATAGATCTTTTGAAAAATATGGTGAACGTTGTTCTGATCACAGAAGGCTATTCTCGGGCTCTTGACTGTTACGCTTACAAAATGGCCACGATTTCAAGTTGGTTAATTTCCGCAAAATATTCGTAGAAATAAACACCTATGTGGTAACGCAACCTGCATTGCTTAGTAAGGCTTACGTTGTATCTCAAATACGAACAGCAATTGCTCAAAACATAACACTTCCTTTATCAGCTTTTCCGTGCTCGGGTAAAAAGCAGCTACAAAAGAGGACTTATCGCCTCTCAATCACTAAAACTTATCTTTGAAGTAACTACTTTCTCAGAAAAAATAGAAACAGTAAACGTGAATACATAAAAATGTTTCATTGAGTCCAATACGAGGCAATATTTTGAACCACCTTTGATGTTGGCTTATTTAAACAGAGGGGTTTCTATGCCTTTATTGCGTCACCCGAAAATGTTTTCCCTTCGATATATGTACATTGGAAGATACCCGCGTATGTGTGCTACATAAAAAATCTCTTTTTATTCTTTAACACAATGAAGAACAGTAGAGAGAATATATTATGCGGAAAATTGAATTTCTAAGCGCATATTTGACAACTTTTAAGTCACCAACCCTGACAAGATGACCATTCCAAAAGTGTAGCAACAATGAAGAAGATTATTCGACAAAAATATTGATGTATAACGTTTTAAAAGTAATAAATATTTAGTGTTCTGATTTTTTTTTAATTTAAAACTTGTCCTTTGAGCCATAGTTGCCTGCTCGGACTGTGACTGTAAACGAGTGAAAAACTCTATTACCGAAACAGTTCTTTAGCTGTTTTTAGTCATTGGAATGGCAGCTTCTTTGTGATACCTTTAGCCATGTCTGTTGGTGTCAACAACCTCAGTTTTATAAGAAGGTATATTTGTCGAGCCCTCCGATTTACCACTCACTGATAAGCTGTGGCGATTATATTCACACGCAACACGTGTTTATTTCACTGGATTTTCTTTGATATAAAGGGGGTACTTTGCCAGTCGAGGTGCGCAATTTAATTTGACCAAGATTCTTAAAAGGTTTCTTTGTAAGATTTCTGTCAATTAAACCGTAAAGGGTTTCACATCAAACAAAAGGGACAAATTCATGTTCTGTAGTGCTTTTGATTAAACGTCAAATAATAATTAGACTGGTGCTTAGAAAGAGAATTTTATTAAGAAAATATTCGCTATTAAATTTTCATTTAAAATGGACTTGATTAATTTTCATGAGCTAGACTGCTTGTTGGACAAAATTGTAAGTACTGTAGATGTTTTTAAATAAAGAAAATTACGGTTATAATTATCTTTGGACATCCATCTTTATTATTACCCGATTACGTCGAGGACATAAAGATGGGTTATGTATTCAGTAATCTATGTATGCATAAGTATATTTTGTATTTACACCGTTTCCCCTAAACCAGATGTCCCATTTCGACAAATTTGGTAAACACTTGACTTTTTCGTCACCACCAAATTTGAAAGTTAAGGAACACACGTACTAAAAACGTTAATCTTCTATAAATATATAAAAATGAATGTTTGTCTGTATGTCCTTTATAGAATCGTAAGCAATGCATTTGATCATGTGATGATGATCTTCAGCAAAGTATTGTACATGAGCCCACGAAGTTTTACGGGTACGGCCTGCGGGTAGCGGGGCATCAATAAAAAAATGTTGCAATAATGGGGGAAAATAACGCAAACGAAGTTGCGCGGGTTAGCTAGTCATGAATAAAAACATTCAACCTCCCCATTTTAAAAACGATATTACTTACCGCAACAACATATGTATGCAAGAATAGTTTATTCATCCATTTTTATTAAAGAAAATTGCTCTTCACTTTCAGATAACTAGCAAACATAAATAACCTGTAATCTAAAACCACGACACGAACAATTACGTTGCCTGCGCGCATCCGATAATTACGGTATGCACAATATCCATTGTCGAGTTACGGAAAATAAAACAATTAAAAAACACTGGCATGTAATTTAAAATAAGGCGCAATCGCTATTTACCGCTCGCTCTTCGTAACAAAGTTAATAAAAATATGAAAAATTGCTTGCTGATCTAAAGGGAAAACAGAATTTATTCTCTACTTAACGCTGCCTGTTTTTCTTTAAACAATTTAAGCGTGGAATAAGTGGAACACGATTATGCTAAGACTACTTCCATGTTTTACGTCAGAAGTTATATCTTCAAACAGTAAACAGTAGTATAAATGTTTAGAGATTTAAAACTAATATTTCGATTAATATCAGTAACATAAAATACACAGCCTATAACAGCTGAATGACTCGATTAGATCCATTCTCCATTAGACGATGAGTATTGACTAACGAACCAATCACATATTCAATATTATACTCTGAACCACCAACCACCATTTAAATGTTTCATCTACCTTTCTTCTTTTACAATACGGTACATTTCACAATAAACTAAGACATATTGTTTATCGATAGAAATTAGATAAAGCGAGCGGTACACTGGCTCGCTAGTACAAGCATAACTCGCGATGCAGGTCGCCTATTATTTTTACGGTCGCAAGCAACCACTCATCGCGATCACGGCTGCAATACGCTCGCTCGGTACGCGTACACTCTACCCCAACTTTTTACGAATTCCTTTATTGAATGCTTCTTTTATTTTTATTACTACGATTTGATCTTCAATTAGACTATCTACCGAGCATCCTGACTGTTTGTGATGAAAAGTTTTAAACAAAAAATATGTTTGTGAAACTGTATTTTGTGTATGTTAGCGAAATACTGCAACAAACTCTCGAATAGAAAACGAATACCTATGTACTCGATAGTTATTCGAGAGTTTGAGCCAAAATCCACATAGTTGCAAAAATCTGGTGATGGTGATTCCTCACTTCTCTTATTACTAATCGTAAAAAAACATTACATAGTTTTGTAGCACTATAAAACTTTATTCTTTAGAAAGCAATAGTTACTTATAAAAAAAAATAAAAGTAATATAAGTCGACTTAAAGTAGATAGGAAACATATTATGGACCTACTTCTTTTGAGGTCCGTCAAAAATGCGTGGACATACATACCTAAATATATACAAACATAGACTTATAACATTTTAATTATGATATAATTCCAATAATATAACACACATGCATACTATTTTAATGTCTATTAAAAATAAGCCAGCACTGTACGTGAGTCGTAGCAGCGTAGCTCAAGTCTCGTAGCAGCTGTAATTCCGCATCGCTACGGCTATTCTTTTTCTTTAATGATCTGTACCTGTTGTTTACTACACCCGTCTATAATAAATATAAATTTATTTAAACAGATATAAAAAAATGTTAGTATAATAAAATTATATTATTATTATTACATTTGTAGATTGAATTCTAGATCAAATCTTCATATTCTAAAATAATTACATTTCATCTTCAAACAAGAAATAGCAATTTGTTTATCAAGTCCATTATTCAAAGCGAAACTTAGTTACACAGAACTGGCCGTCTTTTAAAAACCAAAGACTTTAATATCAAACTTCTGAGAAACAAATACGAGTAATAACGACTTTGGACATTAGTGCACTCACAATCGCAACATGTTATTAAGTCATTTACATACAAAACAGTTCACATTACAACAATTTAAGTGTCATTACTGTTGTCGAGGTTTTTAGTTGATTTCCTTTTGTAGTTTATCCGAATACGAGTGCTATACATAATACAAAACCGGGCAAGTGCATGTCGGGCCACGCACAATGTAGGGTTCCGTAGCTGCCCAGCACCACAATGCGGACCTATATGAAGTGACTTATTTGTTAGTTCTGTTTCATACTAACTACAACGTTATATAAGTAGTTTTCAATTGAATTTGGATAAAATTTGTGCAACTTCTCTACGTCGTCTCACTTCGTCGGCTATTACTTGAAATTTGTAAAGCCTACTTAGCCGTGATAGTTTTACTTTTAATTGAATTTTATATATATATATATATACATATATATACTACCCTGTTTTTTACCCTCTATATAAGATATTTGGGAGGTACCTACCCTAAAAAAAAATATATATTTTACCATTTCGTTGACCTAAGTAATATGCCAAGTTGCAGTTTTATAATAATAAGAATCTCTAAGCTAATCTGGGGACCGATAGACAAAGCGAATCTATAAGGGTTCTATTTCGCCATTTTGGCTACGGAACCCTGAACATTAAGGAGAAAATGTAGTTGTCCAGAGATGAGATCAAGAAAGATTAATTAATCTATTAGCTTCCAAAAATATCTAAATCGTTAGAGTCGTTTTCAATGTAATTTATTTTAGCATATTATAATCATACCAAAACAATTCACCAACATAAAACACAAGTAGGAAATTCAAATAAAAATTAAGAAAAATGTGAAGCAATAACGGAGACACATTAGGAGATAATGACACGGCCGCGTATTTGCATATTATTGAAGCAATTAATAACTCGGCGACGAGATGGCCGGATTATTACGATTTCAAACTGGACTTCGTGGAAGTAATATACCGCAGAGAATGTAGAGGTATTCAATATGTAGGTGTAAGGTAGCGCGAATATAATGAACATACCACGACTTTCATATTTCATCGAAAGATCGGCCTGGACGATTTTATATGCCATTAAAATAAATTCTAGATTTTTTTTTTAAAGACAACAAGCAGTAGAATACAAGCCCTGTGTCGCGGGGACTTTACAAGTCACGGACACAAAGTACACTCAGACTTGGAACAATAATTTGGGAATCACACAAAGTGCTGTCCCGTGTGGTAATCGAACCCACGACCTCTTAGCGTAGCAGTCGGACACACTCCCACCGCGATTGTTATGACGTAAACAATTTCGAACCCGTATGCGAACGGAGCCCATGTACATAGTTACAATCGAAACTTGTATACATTGTTAAGGAATTATTTAAAACCAGCTTTCTGGGTGGATTTTGATTGAAATTTGGAAGGATTTTTGAAAATTCAATGAAAGGATAAAATTCAATTAAAAAATTTAAAATTTAGTCAAAGAGTGAAACCACTCTTTGATGGATTTTCAAAACTCCATATATCATAATAATTGTGACCGAGTTTAAACCTAATCTGCTCAATGGTTTGAATTAAGATGAGTTAATAAATCAGTTTATAAGCCACAGTTCTATTATAGATTCACAAACTATATAAGATTTGTTTGAGTGACATATTTTAACATAATTCATGTTCATGATAAGTAATAGAATTACCATTCTGCTTTCAAATTCAGCGCTCAATTAATTTTGCTTTAGTCATAAATCTCTGAAAAATTATTCTTCATTTTATAAGCTGACTTAATTAATTATTTTTAAAATATAGTTTTAAGTTCGTGCCTTTGGTCAATTCGCTGTTAGCCCAGGGTTTGTTTTGCATTGTTTTTTTCTTTTTATCAAAATTTAGGGGTTGTTAATTGTAAGAGGCTAAAAAATAGGCGTATTGCGTGCAAGCAACACGACAGGGTATGGTACAAGTTAATATATATTTGAAAAACCAAAAAGGTGAAAAGCGGTATTGTACCGAGAATCAATATAATATATTTTTAGTTTTTTTTTTTAATGAGTACTAAGAGAGGCTTTTGTTTTGTTTGCATTAACTTGATGATTGCGTAGGTATGAATGATATATAACAATCTCGTGTCATGGTGTTTGTGGTCGAACTCCTCCGAAACGGCTCGACCGATTTTTATGATTTCTATCAAATCTATATTTCATGTAGGTGTAAGAATAGGTCTTAGAGTATTTTTTTAAATTCCGATTTCAGTATTTTTGCAAGAATGGCAAAAACGGAGATAATTGACGCAGATGAAGTTACGAGGGTCAGCAAGTTTGCTATAAAATCAAGTGCTCGCGCCATAAACAAAATGGATAGTTATCATTAAAAAATAATTTAAAGACTTAAATCTGGTTACGGCAGAAAATTTCAGTATAATATCGCGGTTTCACTAACACTGTTGTATGTTGTTTTCCGCGTGACTTCGCCATTGTCGTTATTTATCCCAATATACCATGCTTAAAATTAACAACTGAAATATTTTGGGATCAAAACTCCATTTTTTTTTTTAATTTTGATTTACCCGCACTCGCACCAATCAGACGAATCTACTGATACTTCCCAAGCTAAAATTCATCAAGACATTTAGCATACGCCCTTTCTTGCGCAATCGGGTAAAAAGATAGTAGTATTTCTTTAAAAGTAAATCCGCTCTTTATACCGCCACGCTACCTCTCCTCTGTTAATAACCTTTGCACTATTTATCGCGAGCAATTAAGCGGTGGGTATACTCGCGCTGGCGTTATCACTGACACCCGTCGGTACGCTATCTAAATGATGCCCCACTTTGTAATGGATCTTCTGTGTGTGCTTGCATAATGCCTAATTAATTACAGCACGCGCAATACTGTGCTTTGTAAAAATGCGGTCTCGGGTATGTTTACAATAGGAATGTAATAAGTAATAACAGTAAAGTAATAAGTGCCACTACAATATTAGAAAACACGTAATTTCTAATATTGTAGTGGCACTTATTACTTTACTGTTCTGTTTTTTGTTATTCATTTTTTGACAACCTAAAATATGTCATTTCGTGAATCATTTACACTAACATTATAAGGTATTAACTGTGTTGTTAAATTGTAAAATCAAAATGTATTGTACTTTGCGGCCAATAACTTTAATTTTTTTTCCATGTAAGCATGACAGAACTTTTGTTTTTTTTATTAGCTGCTGCGGCCGGCGTAGCATGTAGCTACGCGCTACGTGGATATTAGCTACAAGTTACGCAACTAATTACTACGGCTCATATAGTTAGGTGGGTTGAACTGGGTAGGTTAGCAGTTAAACCAGTTTAAAATAATCATAAGGTACATTTTATAAGCAAGTCTTATCGAAAAGCAGAATACTACACTGTTTACTTGTAGTGTTGTATGCCACGATACCTTCTTACAAGTTACCTATTACAGTTAGTACGTCTTTTCACCCAGTTCACTAAGTATTTAGTGTACAAGTATTTTAGCTTCACGCCCGAAAACTTTCAGTGTTTCACCAAGTTTAGTAGTTGCATTAGCTAAATACATTGCAGTTTGTAACGGAAAAGTGGCTGTTGTAGACTGCAATAGTTTGTTCTGTAAGAGGAAGAGACGTGGTTTTTTAGAACTTCATACACAAGATGACATTAAGGCAGAAAGTGTATTGTAAAGTGCCTGTACCTTCCACTTTACAATACCATTGAAACAAATAATGTTTACTAAGAAAAAATATACAACTCACGGAGTCTGAAAGTTATTGCAGTGTTTTTAAATTTCTACATCAAACACTGCATGTGCACTACCTACGTTCTGCCTACTCTAGAAACTTTTCCCATCAATAATCAATAGGGCCCCACAATGGGCGTTAATAAGGGCCGGTCCTGACCTATTTCGCGCTAAGTTCTTAAGGAGGGCTGGCGTGGAAGATAAGGTGTGGGCAAGCCAACGGTTAATTGTGTGGAATAGATACCACCTCGTACCGCCCTGTCGCCGGTTCGACTAACAATATATTGATATAGATCTTATTACATGTGATCCTTTTTTTATTCTAATGTAAGAAAATAAGTTGTATCACTTACGGAATAACAACTTATTTTTCAACTCATTCTAGAATATATTTTAAATCTCACAAAGTATCGCGTAGTAATGCTGACGGATCCAAAATTGTACTTTCCGTAATCTGAAAGTGTTATAAACCCTTTTGGATTTACAATTTGTAATATAAGAAGATTACTGAACCTTTAGTTAGATACGAGTATTTACAAGGCTATAATAATATTGTCGTCAGAAGATTAGGTTACATTTAGAGAACAGATGTCTAGATATGAGGGTTATAATCGTTAATAGTACCTAAAAAAGGCCAGGCTCTTATATCGTAAACTTATCATTTCATGTTCATGAAGTGACAAGTTTACGATAATGTAGCCGTAAAATTATTTCAAAAACATCTTAAAAATGTGGCCACGTTGAAGTATCATATCAGTTAATTTGAATAAAACAGTAGAAATGGATAGAGTAAGATAATAAAAAAGAAGTCTGCTGATATTTTCTCTCAGTTGCGTCGAATTATCAGAAGATATAAAAAGAAAAAACATTCGACTGACTATTCAGCAGGCACACGTAGAGGTGTTCACCGCTTCCACACAAAGCCACATCCGATATCGATAAAACCCTACTCGTATTATCATAAAAACACTCAATATTAAAAAGCAAACGATTCGCTATAACTCTGTCCATCGGTACGCACCATTCGCACGAAATTCGTATTCAGTACGCGCGCAGTAACTATAAGTACGCAGTAATAATAATAAGGACGGGTATGCCAGTGTGCTTGCAAAGTAGTTATAAACTGCTACTAAAGGCAGCACGGCCGCTCAACGCGAAGACACTTAAAGTATACGTGTGGTGCGGCCTTTATCTTTTTATGCCTCGTTTAATATTGCGGCTCGACGCGATTAAGGTTATTGGATCGATTTTCGGGGCGTTTCTTGTTTGTTTATTTCGTATTAAGTGCTTTTATGTCTTTTACGATTTCTAAGGAGCGCGTGTTTGACGCTTCGTTGCTCTAGGGCTTAAATGTCCGGCTCTTGAGGTTTGGGGCAGGGATAAACACGGTTGCTCTTTATTTATCGAACTCTTACGGTTGAATTATTATGCCAAATACAGAAAACCTGCATAGACAGTAATGTATGTTCGTCTATAGATCACAACAGTCGTCTATTTCATGTACAACTGTAGTAACAACAAACTCCACAATGCCAACTAGTTTGCCAATCCGCACTTTAACTACTTTCAATACTTGTAATAACTTGACCTAATTAAACTTAAACTTGAATGAGTTAAACAAAAGATGATGTCAAGTGTAAAGCAACTTAGATACAATCTTTAGTTCATTACTTTAGTTAGACATGGTTGTATTAAAGATCATTTTTCAAACAACTCCCGCAGTTGAGTACAAGCCCTATGTCGCAGGGGACTTTACAAACATACAAATCACAAACACTCAGACTCGGAACAACAATTTGTGGATCACACAATATGGCATCACATAAGGAAATCAAACCCACGACCTCTTGCGCAGCAGTCGCACACACTCCCACGAAGTAGTCAAATGATTTACATATTCTACCTAAATGTTTAGTTGAAGCTTAAATCGTGATATTGTTTTCACACACTGCTCGTGGAAATAAACTCGATGACACGAAGAAGAGTGATACAAACATCCAAATAACAGCCACATACATTGAACACATTGTTATTCCCAGTTTAGAAGTACAACTGGGAAAAACAATGTGTTCTATTTTTAACTACTACGTGGGTCACTAGGCCAGTACAACTAAATAATGCATCTTTCCTTACCTTTATTTTGAACAACAAATTGATATGGGAAACTGAAAAGTTGAACTGGAATTAAGACATTAGGGTGCCGCGCCAGCGTGGCGTGTCCGCAATCGACTGTCACCTACAACTTGCACCTTTAATAGCAATGATGAAAATAACTTTAAGTCAACTATCTTGATTGTATTAATTATAAAGGTTTTGTTTAAGGTTTGTAGGAAATTAGTCAGATTTCATATTGCGATAGAGGCTAATAACAGGCCAATCATGACAGAGTAGAACATTGACATCTATATTCCGTCGACATCTAGAACCGCTACAACAAGCTCATATCTCACCCACTTATCGAATATCTTGAATATCTCACAAAGTTTCAAATAACATGTTGATTGAAGTTACAATACAGTGCTTAAGGTAGATGATATTTCCTCATAAATACCTTCGTAAGTTCAAATCACTCACAACTGATGTTATTGGTTTATAACTCAATGTTTCAAACTTTACACAATTACTTACTAACTTTTAGTTACCACTCGCCCGCATACTTCGATAAAATCAATAAACTATGTATTATTACAAATTTCTCGTTGCAAATTAAATTTTAAATATCAATTTTGAAGCCAAACTTGGTTTATATAATTTAAATAATGTAATTTGCGTTGTTAACAAACAATTTGAAACGCGCCGCCGTTACGGGAAATTATATTCGAAAGTAATTTAATTGGAATTAACAGAAATGTAACGGTCCGCGGGTTTCGTGGCCACACCCGACAAGCGCGCGGCTCTGTTATAGTAATTTATTTATTGTTTATTAACAAAGTTCAAGTTTTCATATAGAAATAGTTATGTACTAGAAATTCAAGAGTCTTCTGAGCTACAGTCATTAACTTCTTCAATAAACTTGTAACAACAATAAATAGAATCGTTAGTTCTAACTGTGTAATTCCTATTTTTAAATTTAAATAACATAGCAATAATATTAAAATAAATCCAAAACCAGTAGGTAATATTAGTCGTATAGGCCCATACTTCGTTAGAACTCATCGGTTAGAACTAAAATTTTTAGTACATGGTACATCAGAATCTAGAAATAACTTTGTCTCCAAACAATTGGAGTACGAATCTAAATCACAAAGAGATATTATATCATACAACACAAACAAGTCACGGTTCACAGCATAACGCAAACTGTGCGCGAAAACAAAGGCCGACTCGAGGGACGTCTGAAAAACCTTATCGAGCAATTTACGATAAGTTACGGTTTATCCCACACACGCATAAAGAGGCGGTATACTCCTTTAGAGCCACCTCACACACTCGGATACAGAGATGATAGTAAATTGGTTTGGATAACTTGATCTTTGTTATAGCATATCATCACAGATCGTAATACCAACGTAGGATAAATTTATTGACAAAAAAAATATTTTGGAGCTTACATATATATTGAATTGAAATTGATAGATATATATCTAGATAGGCATATATCTATAATAGATTATATCTATGTCACCACACTAGATTCGTCAGAACGACTGTTGTTCACATGAAGCTAGAATTCATGGTTGCAGTTGTTTTAAAAAAACAAAAAGTTTTAAAATCGATAAACACTTATATTTCACATCTATCGGTTTTATGTTCTACCAATCATGCGTATAACGAGAACACGCGAATTCGAGACTCTTTAAAACGACTCCAACTATCCATTGTGAGAGTCTAGGCTCGTTGTTCTAATGTAACGCGATTGTAAAACAAAAGGCAGCAGCGAACTCCCTAACAAACTTTGGCAAGCGACAGTCTTTTGTGCTCCAAAGAAGCCGATTCGTATTCACTCTTAAAACGGTTAGAAAAGCTGTTTTGTTCGTGCGCTTCTTAGTTTTTGTTTCGATGTGTGTTTGTTGCAAATAAAGCTTTGCAAATTCGACAGAAAAACTATTATTTTTGAAGTGAAAACTTCTTTAGCGGCGTTGTGCACTTTTTTTGGTATGGGTATATAATGTTAAACTCGCGTCAGGATCACGTGACCGAAGATTCTTAGAATACGAGAATACTTATATATTATTAAATTTAAAAAAACGTTTCATAATATTATATAATATTCCGAAATGTACAACAATAATGTTACACGTTTCTTTTGTCTACAAAAATCATGCAAGACTTGAACATTATTATTGTATTGTTTAACAATATTCTTATACACTCAAATAACTTAGTCTACCACAGCGCAATCTTACAAAACGTATTTAAATTACCTATCACTTTTCACACAGGTAAGGAAACGAAAGAAATAACCCGCTTTTCCTCTCACTCCGAAACACGAGAACCATTTTGAGGTACTAAAAGACGGCTAATTGAAAAGCTAATATTCACGGTATAACATTAATTATCCTCTGGAGGGTTACTGCGTAATCTCTAAGAGAAATCCTTATTATTTTAAGTGATATGCCGACGGAGGCAATGTTAAATATTAAACGAAACTGTTCTACGTACTACCTTTTAATAATACCGTAGTTTAGCTCCACGTGTTTGGGGAATAAAATATCCGAACCTCTGTTAATGCATAGTATTGAGAAATTTAAGCGAGGATTATACGAAGCCTTTGTTACATTATTAATGGGTTATTAACCTAGTTTAGTAGACAACACTGAAAAAATGGCGTATTGTTCGATATTAGATTAATTAATGCACATTCGATATAAACTGTGTGAATGTGTTTTTAGGGTTCCGAAGCTAAAATGGCAAAAAAAATCATCCGTATGTCACAGGAATTTTACTCAAATACTACACAATGAATACTGATTAAATTTTGTGAAAAGGTGTCTTGTAGTACCCGCTACTTAGTACAGGTCTTTTAAAAACATTTTAGGGTTTCTAATAAACGTTTTTGATTATGAGAATATTTTTGGAAATAATCGCCCCGAAATTTGCATAAATTGTGTCCCCCCCCCTCCCGCTTATCTTTTGGACCGTGCCCAAAAAATATAAAAAAAAATGGGATTTACCGTCATTGAGTTACTGCCGAAAAATTGCGTTTCTCAAGAAAAGGGCTTATTCAAATCCTATTGTTTAATTCCGCAACGGCTCTGAAATCCTATACTGTGCGTGGTCCGACATGCTCTTGCCCAGATTTTTTTTCAATAATTTATTTTAATGCTTTTATTTCATATGCACCTCACATTGTTATTTGAAACTATTTCAGCATAATGTTGGACCCCTGATGTATGTGTAAATTTGTTAACGCATTCTACACCACACGAGGTCAAAGTGAGATCAACATATCGGAGTCAGACCGAATACAGACCACACGATATGCAGCGTTCCATCCTCGTGGCTTATGCAACTGTAACTGATAAGCTTATTAAAATTTCTGGTTTGTGGTGTATCGTGTAACCGAGTACGAGATTATTTTGCCATAATTGGTTTACGGTCACCAAACAGTAACATCTAATTTTAGAATTAACATTAATCAGTTTTGAAGATTCGTTTAGCAAACGTCGAAGACGTTTTCGGTCTACGACCTATTATATATTACTATTGTATTAGCTTTTGACTGCGGCCTCGTCTTCGTGAATGGGATCACGAAGCTGCCTCCACACCAAATTTCATCTACTGGGTCGTAGTATTTTTAATATTAGCTCGTTCAAACAGACAATTCTGTAAACGTATAAGAAACCGCGTGCTCCTATTTGTTTTTAAAATATTTGTGACAATATTTTAATAATCAGCTGCATCTTCAGTCGTTACCATTGGGAAATCGACCGATGTCGGCAGCGAGGCACTCTTAATTCTGCTGTTAGGCCTTAGAGTATACTTTTTTTATTATCTTGGCGTTATTTTATTTTTATTATTATTTTTTCTTGTTATACATTTTGTCAGTGCTTTAATCATGCAAATGTGTTTCAACTGGTTTCAACAAGGGTATTAACAAATGTCAGTGTCTTTGGTAAACTGACAACATCTTTCAACTATACAAAACTTTTCAACACATTTAAATACCCAATTAAATTTAACCCTCACTGAAATATTATGCTTTTTAACTTTGATTCATTTACCAACGGCATTTAATAATAATCTGAGTCAGAGTAAAACTGTTCCAAAGCTTAATCCTCTCCAAGCCAGTACTGTACGTTTTTGTCTATTTCTATAGAAAACTACAGGTCTAAAGTACATCATAAAAATGTAAACTATTTAAACTCATATTCTGTTCCTTTAAAAACTAACACATACGTTTTGTAATAGATGTCGTATTTATCTTCGCTCGTGTAATACTGCTGTCAAAGGATATTCAAATATAAGCAGACATGCGATATGTGCCATTCGCTAAAATGTAGTGAAAGTTCTCCTGTATTTGTTTGACACCGAAAACGTTAGCGTCGTTATTTCGTACTAACAAGACTCTCAATATGATCGTGTACCTATACGTCGTCGTGCAAATATAAACGTGTGTTCTCGTGTTGCACTCCAAAGCACTTGATAGTTTCCTAAACGAAAAATGTTCTGCAACTGACGTCACCAGATACATTTTAGCAAATGAAACAAGAAAGACGTGCCGTTCAAAATACCGATATACTTCTTCGCAACTAAAGTACTTATACCGCGGTGAAATTTGTACTTATACAGGTTTAAGTACAAATGTCACTGAAAAAAACTAGACAAATAGATAAACAAAGATTAGACAAAATTACTTTGTAAATGTTTAATTCTAAAAGTTAAATGTATCTTTAAATCAATAGTTTTATAATCCAGACTTCCGTAACGTACACCAAATTCAATATTCAATTTTATTACGTAAAACATTTTGTTCATAGACTAATGGAAAGAATTTTTCCTTATTAAAGGTTAGTGTCATATTTTCATTTGAAACGTCAAAAATTTCAACTATATTTCAAAAGCGGGAACAAATTGTGTCGATAAGAGTCCCAGAAGTTAGGGTGTGTTTCAGTGGAGTTGTTATCAGTTGAGGACACTCCGGGTGAGAGGTCATCGCACCTCCATCCACTAAATCGAATGAAAAATTGTGCTGACTTGGTGTTTTGAAGCAATAGGATTTGTGTAACAGCTCATTCATACTAGTAAGTACATAATGTAGAACGGCTATTCCCATATTGTTTTTGGTGTCGTACATTCACAGTTGAACGAATGAGTTCACATTACTCAATAGTAGGTACGGCAGGACTAACAAAAAGTACTGTCTTAATAATTTCACATAAAACATATTTTATAAACAAAGACAGATTAACAATAAGACAGATGAATAATACTAAGATTTGCTGAAGAACCCTAAAACGGTTCTGCAACATCGGTTCACTGTGTGAATGTGCTGTTAAGCCACGAATTGAAAAAAAATGTGGTACAAGGCAAATGTGTGCATATGGAGAGGTATTTCTCGTTGAAACATCAACCCCTTGGGATAAACGTAAAAATACACGGACCCCTTTTTAGGTACATGCTGCCTACTTCCAATATCCGAGTAATATTTTAGATGCGAAGGTATTTTTGCCTGCCGAGCAAGTAGGTACGACTACTACGTAAGGAGGGTTTAGGTAATCAGGAGTACTTTACTTTAGCTTAGTGAGGAGGAATGACGGACAAAACCACTCATTAGTGCGGAGTGGCGGGTCTGCGTTTTTGTATACAAGGTTTTCTATTCTATACCACTAAAGAGGTTTTTATCTCATTACCTTAAACGAAATCTTAAATGTAAGTGAAATCACTAGGTAATATTTCAGAACGGAATCCTCTTTCACAATAGTCAGTTAAAAACGTTTTCACTCTACAGTTTTCAAGAACTGTCCAAAGCACAGTCGAGCAGGAAGCACATTACAACATTAAAGTTTGCTCTCGCGTTAATGTGGTTATAATAGATCGAATGTTGTTTACACACGAATTCATCTTGAGTCTCGGGTCGGAGGCAAAACTTCATAGGAACAAGTTTAAAATGAAAGATTCAAGTGCGCCAAGAAGTAATAATATTGGATTTTCCCTCACATATTCGATCTAGTTACGTGTCTTAAGGTGATGTTTTATTTAAGTGGGCGAACTAAAACGGAATGGTGAGTTTCAACAACTAAATTATTTTATGGGCGTCTTTTTATAAATTTGCACATATTATTTGTAATAAAAAAATGCGAGTAGCCAAGTAATGCTTGACGAACGAAATATTACATATACAAATATATATGAAGTCAACAAAAAATTTGCCGATATTCAGCACTATATTTAACTTTTTAATTATTACCTATCAACATCTAAGTAGTGATAAAATTACCAATCAAGAAAGATAACTTCCGAAAGACTAACTATTACTTATTATATTGATTATAGAAACCATACCTTAAGGTTTATTATAAACTAGCTGTCCCGCGCAACTTCAACAAACATGCGTAATTTTTCCCCGTTTTTGAAACATTTCTCGTCGCTTTTCCGCTCCTATTAGTCGTAGCCTATAGCCTTAAACAAACAAACTCTTCCGCTTTATAATATTAGTATAGATAGAAAACGCTATTTACATGAAGTAGCCTACAGCTCAAAAACGTGATACGTAAAATGAAAGTCGAATACTCGTCTCTCCGTCTACTCCGTACCAATCCGTTTCGTTCATGAAGTTTACGAAAAAATAAAACCTACAGTTACAAACGTTCTAACTACACGAGGTACTTTTTGATTGATCTAGGTAGTGACATGCCGTCATTGGGATTGGTAGAAATGGTCGCGCCTGGTCGTGTCCCGCTATTTAAAATAGGTTTATGAAAATCTTGTACACGTCAAAAGTAAAACTGACATAATTGCAGCATATGTTCGTAAACTTTCGCAATTTGTACACATTATAGATTTTTTATAAGCTACGTTTTTTTTTATCTGTGACCTCGGCCGTTGCAATACGGTCGAAACGTCGGGCAATAAACAAAGGTATTTAGGTATTTTTATAAGACCCGTAGCTTATAAAACATCTATAATAATTGCAGCAGTTGATGTTTAAACACACATGTTTCACCGCTTTTAAATACCTATTGCCTTGTCACCACTGAATAAATTAATCCATAGATTTTAAACAGTTCTTATTTTTGTATCTACTGGCCTGATTTTAAACGTAACGAAAGTGTTAAAACCTCTGTAACAATAAAATTGATTAATTGTTGCTACAGTGTACCAACTTATGGTACAATAAGCCATAACGTTATTAATAGTAAACATAGAAATATTATTATACCAAAGCACGTAGAATATACAAATCTGAAAAAAAAATCGCAGTACCTTACTATCGGGTATATCGATTATAATAAACTTTTGGTATACCTAGACAGACAGCTCAGCTCCATACCTAGGCAGGTCTAGAAACTTTCCTATCCTCGCATATTTCATGTAGTATTCCAATTTGTTGGAATTTATTATGAAGAGATATCACGTGGTCCAAACTTACCGTATATCTTAGGGGGTAATCTGTGCTCTTAATACACAAGTTCTGCGATGTGAATCATTCATATAAAAGTATCGATATTCGATTTTGTGTTTCATGTGGGTACTATAGGGTTAAAATGGTCATTTTCTGCGCCACTTGTAACACGAAACCAGTTATTAGTCTCACATTATATTTTGCTATATTAAATGCTATGGAAAAATCCCCTCCTGATCAGAAGGAACCTAGATTATTTAGGTAAAGACCTACTTCGGACGAGGTCGATGTATGCCGAGGATGATGATTTTTACAGCATTAGTTCGGTTACTTACGGCGGAAGTTACGATACTTTTAATCTTTAAAAGACTCAGCCGTTTCAACTCATTATTTTATAGTGATTTACAATCGAGATGGAACAGTTTCCCAGCGTGAGTTGCACTCAGAAGTAGGAAATGTGCCACTCTGTCTATTCATGAACTACTAACGTTTATTTATAGGTGTGTTTACACCCAAGTCGGCGGAGTAGCGCCACTTTTACCAACACGTATTGGACACAGATGATAAAGATTAAAATATCTATAAATTTTTAATGGTATCGAAGTCTGTGTATTTTGGAGAAGTACTCTATGTACGCCTTTATTCATAAATGTTTTTGAAAGACTTCTTTAAACAGAGTTATGTCAAAATTTGTGTCTACTATAGGTAGCTAGTATAAGTACCACTTATAAAAATGGCAATCGACACATCTTTCACTAACCTAAAATAATGGATAACCCACAAATAAGTCCCCATCTTACCAGAACCCTCGCAGACCATTATACTAGCAATATGAATATAATTTTCTATATTCCTTCCATCTTTACCTTTCATGAATTTCAAACACGCAAGAGATAAACTTACTTTAATATTGTCAACCAAACATAAGCGGCGTCTTGAACTGATATTTTAATTTCACAATAAAAAAGTAACAAACAAAATACAATAAAATTGCCAGTATACAGATGTCCTTTTGAAGAGCCTACATCTTCTCCCTGCTGAGACATGTGTTTATTCAAGATGACGTCTGTCAAATATATAAAAGATGCTTGCGCCTCTTCACAACGCACACAAAAAATGCTGTCGTCAAAGAACCTTTGACAAATTATCCTGTTAAGTTGACGAGTAAATATTTCGCCTACAAGCAATCGCTACTCTTTGAATTGTCAATTCAATACAGACGAATCGAAAAATTACAAGTGTAGTACAATGTACGTTATCGTCAGTTTTTAAGTGTCGCCGTATCCGACGTCGAGTGCCAAAGTTTTTAGCGTGTAATGCTTCCGATACATAAAACCATCCAATAATATTTGTGTTCGACGGCGACGCGCAAACATTTCGGTCGGAGGCGCCCCCTATCGGTCGGCTATAAAGGCCTTTCGCGCGATAAAAACTGATCTGTGAGTTTGTCCGCCAACAACAGGAAAACAGATCTTTGGCGGACGGCCAAGTTACCTGGTGCAAAGGTGCCGTCGCGCCACGCACGCCTCTCTCACTCATACATACCCACCACCCCGCGACTCGCACACCACTGCTCTGCGTGCGCTATCTGCACACGAGGCAAGTCTGCACTCGCGATAAAGGGTTAACAAATTGCATCCAACTTCCAAGCACACGTCGCCGAATGTGGAAGCAGTAAATAGTTCCATGTTTGCCGGCGAAGTTTTGACTTCTTTCTCACTCGCCAACTGACGTTCTCATAATGGCTTTTCCGGAGGTGGAAACGAGCG
Source organism: Herminia tarsipennalis (assembly GCA_945859575.2). NCBI lineage: Eukaryota > Metazoa > Arthropoda > Insecta > Lepidoptera > Erebidae > Herminia > Herminia tarsipennalis. The sequence continues at coordinate 19,294,586 of OX243834.2, read as the reverse complement.
TTTTCATTGTAAGGTAGCGAGCGCGGCCGCCCACGGCGCCACGCGGTCCGACTGCGTCACTCTTCAATTTGCTCCACCGATTGTCGCCATTTAAATTGTATTCCTCGTACAATCCGCGTTATTATTCTTTTATGCGCGGCGGCTCCCGCCCGCCGATCGTGCCGTACAAATTGTTTTTTTCTCGCCTCCATATCTGCATGCTTATTTCGCGTTGTCTCTATTTTCGCAGGAGGCGGGGATGTAAACATGGTGCGAAGCTTAAAAGTGCGTCCTAATTTATTTGAGACGCCTTTTTCGGAAAACGTTTCAGCTATGGTCTTTTATCCAGTTGAACAAAGGATAAAACGAATAAAAGCCAGTCGAGCATAATCGTACTTTCCTCGTGGAGAGCTCCGCGAAAGATAAAATAGTCACCACAATTTTCCCGGTAGAGTTTTTACCTTTCAGTGGCGCGGTTTTTTTGCGGGATTCAAAGCTGATTCAATAAGAAGTTATGAGCGTACTTAGCGAGTATAACACTCGTGTGTACACTTTTTGCGTTTCCACCGGAGACAGGAATGTATAATATTCGTTTTGAAGTATCAAGGGGGGCGAGTTTGTTGATTGTTTATATTCGATTATCTCGAAACCAGTGGACCAATTTCGACGTTGCTTTTGTGAGCTCGCTTCTTAAAACATCTCAGATGATAATAACAGAGCCATCTGCATAATCAATGTGACTCCGAACGAGATGAGTTCTACCTACGAGTATCTTTTGATAAACAAATTCTTTTCTGAAACATTACATGTTAGCTCTCAAAGAAAGGACTTTTCCCTTTACGGGGCTGAGCGTCTAACAATGTCAATTACTTCTACTTTCAAATCATCCTCTCATATTTACCTTTATAACTAACTATTGACAAACTGTTAAGTTTTGATTTGTTTTTATTACTAGAGACATTTGTAACTTAAGAAAGATGTAGATAAGGAACAATACACGTATAATCAAGCTATAACTTTCTGCAGCCCTTTTGCATCTTTTCAAAAGATAGTGCCTGATTCAAGTTCATTGATTGCTATCAGTTCGTTTCCTTCGGTCCAGTTTTCCAGTTTCCTGAATAGGGCTTATCAGTCAGTGAGAGTTCTGTGTCCATGTAACTCATGTTACTCCCGGAACGTCTAGTTCGAAGAAATAGGTATTTTATTTTGAACTTTCAGTTTCAATTTATTTTGACCAAGTTCTGTACTCACCGCGTAACTGATTTAGTTGGTTCGTAATAGTCGGGACCGGGTAATGGTATCCTCGAAAGAGATCCATCAGTCGTCATTAAGCGGCCCCGACGCTGATGTTTTGTGACGGCGCGCGACCCGCCGCGCCTCGCAGCGAGTGATCGATGTGTGTCGACACCGATGTTTTCGCATCTATAAATCGATACAAATTCATTTACTCTTTGACTGAAAGTAACAACTTAGCATTCATGTGGTATGTACGTATATGTAAATGTGTAAATAATTAACATGATTTTTGTTTATGGCTAAATACATATACATTTATAACCTTTTCTTATTCTTCTTATTTCGACGGCGGCGTGCCGTGGTCACAAACTGCCCAATACGGTGAAGAACTGTGTTTACGAAAATCCTCATTTTGTTCTTTACATAGGGCAACACAAATATAAACATATAAACCAACGATAAATGTCAATAGTGCAAAGTTATCAAAACCTACCATTATAATCAAATTCGTTGATATATTCAAGCACATACGCCACTAACATAAAACCCATAATCAGAAAGCGTAAAAGAATATTCCTTGCCTTATCATCGATATCGATATTTGATTACCCGCTTTTACGATTATTCCCTAACCGTAGCCGGCAGGTGCGAAGTAAGATTGATACGTCACTACATCCTTACTCCTCCAGTCCCCCACATAGCCGCAACCTGACAGGCTATTATTGAAAAATTGAGCGATAATCCCCAACTTTAAGATTTTCTTTCTTCAAAATAAAAAAGCTTTGTCTTTAAAAGCAGCTGATTGGATTAACGTGTGGGTTTTTTATAAGTTTCAGTGAAAATGTGTTTTTAAATTCAAACGTGGCTTACAGAATGTTGAATGTAAATTATGTATATCGGCCTCTCTTTTAGCTATTTTCTTAACTTAAAACCTTTAGATCTTAAAGATCTCCAACCGATATATAGTTATATACCTAGACATTTTTATATCACCTAATTTAGATAATAACTGAAATCTAATTTAGAGTATTCTTTAAGTCGAATATGTATTTTATTATTAATGTATTTCTATTAAATTCTGTTTCTGTTATTTTACTGTTAGATAACCCACTTTTCGAGGAATGCTAAATAACAACTCGCTACGACCAATAGGAGCGGAGCCGCAATGAAAAACGTTGCAATAACGGGAAAAATTAACGCATACGAAGTGGCGCGGGACAGCTAGTCTATAATTTATATATCAATAGTTACAAAAATGAAACAGGGCTCAGGTACCTGAGCCCTGTTTCATTTTTGTAACATATTATTCATTAATAATGGATTATTTATGTTATATTCTAATTTTTAAATTTATAATATAATTGATTAGAAATGTAGTTATCCAACCAGAACTTTTATGTAATGTCATGTTTTTGTTTGCTATGACGTGTCTCTGTGTAATAATATATGTCCAGTCAGTACAGCCGAGATTTCGTTGAAACAATTTTTAAAGCAATACTATCTTGCAGATATGTATTTTATGTAATCTGTCTTAATTAACTGGCAGATTTTAATTCATACATTAACGTACATATTGTTTGTTACAGGCTGTGCGTTCGTAAAGTTCAGCTCACACCACGAGGCCCAAGCAGCCATCACCAGCCTGCACGGAAGTCAAACTATGCCGGTAAGCACGCAACAACTAACTACACACGCATACTTCAAAGTATTAAGTAAAAGCGGGAGCGATAATCTAATGAAGTCAACCAGTTGCATCCTATTTGGCTAATCCTTCTAATAATATAAACGAAAAAGTTTGTCAATATAAATGTATGGACGTTTGTCACTATTTCACGCAAAAAGTACAGAACAGATTTTGATGAAATTTTACAGTAATATTGCTTATCTTACCATGATTGCTAACTCCGACGTGAATAATACCGAGGGCATTACTGGTTTTAAGCATATATATTATTTTTTGGCTTTCTTAAGAATACCCTGCGTAAGGAACTATCCTTACGCAGGGTATTCTTAAGAAAGCCAAAAAATAATATATATGCTTAATAAATAATATATATGCAATAATTCAAACTTTTGAAGTAGTAGACTTAGTATTTGTTTAATTCAAAAGTTTGAATTATTGGCATTTTTATGGTACAGCAACAACAAAAATCGACAAAATCTCTACTTTACTCGGCTCTTTCTCCTAACTTAAGCCACAGGATACGTCGTATAAGCATTGAGTTATTCGCTAGTTACGTACGCTGATAGAATAGTTAGTGAACTAACGTAAACAAACTGGAGCGAACCTTCACGCAAACTGATAGTCTTGATAAACTCGCAACAAAGATCGAAAGATTGAACTACTACTGATCGGATAATGGGAACTTAAGTGGATAAACGAAACAGATGAGTATTGTTTAACACAATCTTATGATTATTCTATGTTCTTGTTGTCCTCTCTAAAAAAGTATCTAATCCAACAGTGTCAATAATAGGTAATGTTGTTAGTCTTATAAAGTATATTCAAGTTATACAAAGGCAAATGAAATACAGGAGGTAATAAGCAGAAATATGTGGTTTCATTATTTATGATAACGCTCACTTAAAATCGAAAACAAATAACTGTCAGGTTTAACAGTACTTTATTATTGAGATAAATCACATACCTACAATTTTTTTGTAACAACAAAAAATATATAAAAAAGATCCTTAAACGTTAATTTTATAATTTATTAGATTTATTGAACCTCAAGTCTTTTACTTTTACCCTAAAAATAACAAATAGGTCACCGTTCCCTTTTTGTATAGGCGTACCTCCTAAATTTAATTACCGTTTCCTCCCGTATTAATGGCTTCATAATAAAATGTTGGAGTGCGAGCACTGTGACGCTGATGCGATTTTATTTACCTACTTTAAAAAGCACCTGACTTTTAATGTCTATCTTACCTGTACATAAATGTGTATCGTCGTAAAAGTTGTTGCTACGGAGTATCTAAAATCGACTTACGTCATCTGTTATTTATGTGGAACGCGGTGCAGCTGCGCTCTAAATATACAATAGAGTCCTTTATCGGTATTTTTTTTTTTACGAAATAAACAACAAATTATGATATGTCCCCCTAGGTTAGGTATAGATTTCGTCGCAATCTCTCAATTATTTTTCGAACAAATGCATTTCTAGACATAAACTCACTCTTAGCATAAATATTCGCCAATATAAATAGAAAGCTTTAGAACATAAATGAACTCGTTTCTCTACCCAAAATGTAGCTGAAAATTCAATGTAAAAACTGGCCAAATGCTAACAAAGTCCATCCAGAGTTGTAAATAGGTAGCGAAGTTGGGTGGAACCAAAAAGTAGTAGAATCGACTGTCCGAACCAGCAGTTTAACTTTTTAATTAGTGGTCCTGTCGACGATGTGCTCCACGTTGTGCCTACACTGTCCGAATGCACGAATAACGTCGATACTCATTAATTGGAATAATTGATTCGTTTCTGCTAAGCTCTTGAATAAATTGAATTAATATTAATTATAGCATTAGGGCAGTTGAATAGACGGCTGCTAATTTTGTTTAGTTGAAAAAGTTGATCAGTAAATGGATAGTCAGCACTTGTTTTAGTTTTGATTTTAGCAGACTGAAAGAAAGCTAGCTTCGAGATAAACACACTAAAGATATAAAGTAACAGAGATTATTTATATACATTTCAGAGTTATTTTTGCATCATATACTATGATAACGAAATAAGAAATAATCCGCAGACCTAAAAAATACTGCCACCATAAATAATTACTAACTTTAAATATTCCTAATTCATGGAATTGACTTTACAATAAACATATTCTATACATTTCATTACTTTATCAGGACCCGTAAAAACTTGTGTTATATAGCTCATAATCCGAACTACGTGTAGGTTGTATTTCGGAGTTGTAATTAGAACCTTACATTTCGCCCCCGCTTTACTTCACTGAGACGAAAATCCACTTATATTAATTGTTACGAAGGTAACTTGGGGAAACCCACTATGAAACAAGTTGACAGTACTTCGCTTACTATATATTTGTCGTAAAATCAACTTATACTTTTATATAGAATTTTTTTTTTATGAAACAAAGCAACAAGAGCATTAACTCGTACAACATTTTTATCTAAATGATTTTAATATGAATAAGTACACAAGTTGTAAATTATTTTCGTAACCAAATAGATTCTTATAACTCACCATAATAGATGTTAAAATTTTTGTCATTAAATCCCTCTGAAACTGCTAAACGAATACTTAACATAAATAGAGGGCTGCTTAATGGTGAAATTAGTTTATATTTTTTTAACCGCCTGTTCACGATTTTCTCAAAAACTACTTAACCGATTTTGTTGCGGTTTTCATTATTCAATCGCATATTTTTCTGGAAAACCTTTCCAGAAAAATATGCAATTGAACAACGAAAATGAAAAATAGTGTACAAAACATTGTCCTAGCTTATATTACATCTGAGATATAGGCTAAAACATAAGAGTGAGTCAGCGAAAATTTTATTCGGTGATGTGCTTGATATTTTTTTCCTTGAAGGCTGTTCATTTTCTTAAAAAAGTTATGTTTAGTATAAAGTAAGTTGCCGCGACTGTTTGTTTGTAAGCTCATTTCATCTTACATGTTCAATGGATACCTATTTATTTTCATAAACTGCGGAATTCTACACTGAGCATGGACCGCCGACATGCTCTTGTCCGGTTTTTTTATTTTCACTATATAAAGAGTATCCCTTCGAAAAATTATATGTGCGTATATAGTGTACACTATACTACTTGCTGTATAAAATAAAAGAAGAAACTGGCTGACTAATAAATGATCAAATCACAGTTGAAATTTTCTTTCATAGTTCTTATGTGACATACTCATAAGTTTATAATGAAAAAAACATAAAAAAATTCGAACTATCCCTTACGAGCGAAACAGCGAACAAATAAATGGTAGTTTTATATGTATTCATACAAAGTCCATTACGATATTAAATCTGTTTTCGGTGGCTAGCTGTGGACATTCATTGAATAGCAATGAATTAAATCGGTTCACTGATCACAAAATAAATCGGGAGTTTATAATAACATATCAATTTTCAATCAATTTGTAATCAGTCACAACTTTATGAATCTGTTTTGAATAATGTTTCTTTTTATAAAACGAGATTTATTTACTACGCTGTGTGACTTCAACCTAATAGTATTAGATATATTTCGGGGCTTAATTGCGTGAATTATTTAAAGGCAAAGATTCGCGCGATTAAGTCGCGAAATATATCTAATATGTATGAAAATCGCGAAAGTTTAAAAACAACCTAATAGATAAACAATGTATTACTGACATTCCTTGATATAAAATATAACGTCAACCGACCCGTTTGCTTGCTTGTTAATACTTTATTTGAACCCCTTAACATCGCTGGAGCACAGATAACATAATTTTAAAAACCAAAGAACAGCTTTATTTATAACTAAAAAGGCAAATTGTTAATTCTAACTTCTGCCTACTAAATGTCACAGATGAAACTGACGGAGATTCATACAAACTAGCAACCGGTATTTTTAGGCGCTTTTCAAAAATTCTTACTTAATAGATGCCTACAACATACAAAGCTCTAAATTTGCGGTTTGTAGCCCTAACGTTTTAGTCAGTCAGTAAGGATAAGTAATTATACTTCTATAGATGAAAAACCCACGTCTAATAACTTAAAGCAATAACACAATAAAGCGAACGCTGTAAGTAAGTTATAAACTAACAGTACCGTTGACAAGTCGACTTGGACCCGTCGAGAGACGTTTTGTTAGATTTAGGATAGAAATTCGGTGGGCACTCGGCATAATTCCTTTGGCCGTGAAGATACAAAAGGCCGCTCGCTCCGTTCACTTATCCCGCCCCACGGATTCGCTCTCAACTTCTCCTAATGACGTTTTTGTCTGGCCCTCTCCTCTAGTATTCTGTACAAATATTGACTGACTTGTGTGCTTTGTAAAGACAATTTCGTCGCACGAATTTCATCGAACGCAATACGAATTTCTATTCGAGTTTTATTTTACCTAGCCTAGATATAAAATGCAAACAGATTAATTCAGTTGTAGCAATGAATTAATAATTTATTTTAATCTTGAGTTCTTAATAACACTGAAAATTACAAAGCTGTAGTTAATAACAAAGGTGTATGTAATTTTACTTGTAACGTACCTTATGTCATTGCGCTCACATTCTCGTGTGTCGTATTACCAAGTTCAAAGTCACAAAGAAAAGGTTAATTACGTTCTGTTCTATCCCGGGTTCGTAAATCCGGATAAATAAATCCATCAGTCGGCCTATTCATTGCTGATACATAAAAAAAATCATTCAAATCTGTCTGTGGGTTCCAGATAATCTCGAACAAGGTCGTATGCATTATACCTTTTATGTTTTCCGGATCCTCATTTTCGATACAGGACTATCCTGCTTTGACCTTATTTGTATCAGGTATAGATGAGAATAGATAATTTTAACAACGGTAAAGGAAAGGAAAAAGGGGAAGTTTTATGTTCCTTTCTGTAAAGAGGGCCGTAACAAGTTTTATTAATGCATTCCTGTTGTTTGATATTTGCAATACAATTTGTGGAAGTCGTTATTTTTTTTATATAATCAAACCATCATGCTTTTTCCCATCTTTATTTTTGATTAACAGATAGATTGACTGATTAAATGTTAGTTGTAGTAGGAATAAGTGTAAGTCCTCCATGTACTCCGTTCTGTTCGTTGATTTCAGGGTTCCGTAGCCAAAAAGGCAAAATTGGAACCCTAAAAAAGAAGCTTTGTCATCATTTCATGTCATTCTGTCTATCCGTATGTCACAAGCATTTTTCTCAAAAGCTACACGATGAATAATTATGAAATTTGCTAAAAAGCTGTCTTAAAGTAGCTACTTAGTTTCATAGCTATATAATTAAAATCTCTCCATATACTCGTATATAACAGAAGCTGTTTTTTTAGTAAACATCAATTTCATAATTTGACAGATCTTTTACAAATATTATATAGAATCTAATAAGCTTTTTTGATTTAGTGAATTTATTTGGAATAATTGCTCCAAAAGTTGCCTAAATTTTCATTAGGCAAGGTTTCTCAACAAGACGGCGTAAGTGCCATGAACGTACCCTCTTCTGTTGGTGCAATTATACAAATCAGAATATTTCATATGTAACGGCTGCGGAACCCTACACTGAGCATAGTCTGCCATGCTCTTGCCCGGTTTTCATATTTCTATCACCCGATTAAGTTATAACTTGTAGTCTAAAAATGTATGCCGAGCAATAACTAATATGCAGGGTAAATAGAATGTGGTTTGCAATACTTTTGCCAAAATAAAGCATATATTTTTGCTGAAAATTAGATAGAAAATGTTATTAAAGCTGAAACATGGGCTCAAAATTGCAATAACTACAGAACCTTTGTTTTATGTTAATAAGGAATCCTAAAACGGAAAGATCGTGTTTCAGACAACATTTGAAATTAAAACCTTTTTCCCCACAATCGTTTTTAAAGCAAACGACCCAAAGAAACCTGAACAAACATTGGGTTAACACAAACAGTCAGACGCAGTACGGTACATATCTATGTGTTGTTTTTAATAATTGAACAAAGCCACAAACGCCTGTTCCATTAAACTTTTAATGTTTCAATATATTTTCACGTCAAGAACCCTAATTACATTGGAGACATTTTGATTTTTAGGTAATGTTTTGTTTTCAAATATTATATTTTAACATAAGGATCGGCGCATATGTGGCGAAGTACAACGGAGACTTTTTTACAATGACAAACCATTATCATGGGTTAAAATAATACTGACAATCGATCAAAACAACTAGTAGTTTACCAGAACGTCCGAGTGAAGTAGCGCGCTTATTATTATTACGCGTTGCTGTGCGCGTGATCCCATGACTACGCTTGTATCTGGCGCATGTTCGGCCAGGCTAGCACATCGCATTGACCCACCCATGTCAAATTTTGTAAGGTCTAACTATGTTTCCATTTTTATTACATACCTCTTGGTTTTCTTTTTCTTAGCTGTAAATATTTTAAAATCTTTTGACGTGACAACGTCTTATAAATCGATGACCGGGTGCAGGCACTAAAAAGTGTCACGCTCCGTCACGTTCTGCCTGCTGATAGGCTGAAGTATTGCGCCCGAGTCCACTAAAGCTGTCACAGAAATGGTTGTTTATTACAATGTCATCAATGTTTTTGCGATTGCAACGACATGTGATACTATTGGAAATAATAATAATATAAAATTGTGTACAGCCTCTAGTTATAAATAAAGTCCCACAATTTTAGAGACCATTTAATTAAGTAATAAAATTAATATAACTAATACAAACATAAAACACGTACAGGGCATGTATTGCCTTTGAAATCTTAAACAGAACTATTCCATTTAGTTCCTAAATTATTTTAAGCTAAAAGATAAGTTTGATTAAATTTCCAGTTAATTTAAAGTAAGTTAGTACTAAAATATAGTCGGCAAATTATAATATGAAAAAGCTCCTAAGTAAACTAAAAAATTAAAGTAGTCACCTGCCCCAATATGATAACAAAATATTTTGTAGATAACTTAAGTCTCAAAATGTACAACAAAAAATACTTTACACAATATCAAAACTTTAGGTAATTTGTCTTTCAAAGTTATGCAATTAATAATCTTAAAGTTAAGTATGCAAATAATGGAGTATAATTTTTTTTTACAAAAAAACTTGTTACCGACTTCAATCACGATTGATTTGCTGGCATTTATTGAGGAGTTTCGTTGTCTGTCTCCAAAACTCATTATCAGGTCTTTACGAAATTATATGGGACTAGCGGACGCCTCGCGGTTTCACCCGCTTAGTTCCCGTTCCCGTAGGAATACAGGGATAAAAAGTAGCATCAGTCACCCGGGGATAGTGTAGCTTCCCAACGGTGAAAGAAGTTTTAAAATCGGTCTAATAGTTTTTGAGTTTATCTATTACAAACAAACACGCACACAGAAAAATACAAATGTTACAATAAAAAAAATTTGGAATCCGTCTATATCTGACGGAGTTATGACCGAACATACATAAAAAAAATACAATCATCCGAATTGAGAACCTGCTCCTTTTTGATTTCGGCTAAAAATACATTTAGACTTACGAAGTCTCCAAACAATTATTCTTCAAAGAGTACAAATATCAAATGGATGTTATCCGCCGTCGCTTGCAACTTGCGTGCTTCGATAGACGCTGTTAGAGGGCGCTGCGCACTATTTACCCAGCTTATGGACGAAGCGGGCACAAAATTAAGAGATTTTCCCGTGCTAGTACAAACAGTGTGAAACGACCCTTATTAAAAGCGGTACCATGTAGCGTTTTAAAATGAAGACGCGATGGTGACGGTGTTTGTTTAGGCATCGACGTTACAATATTAAAGTATGTATGTGTGTGCATAATTAACATTCTCCTGTCAACATATTTTCAATTAAACTCTGAGGTACTCTTGACTTGGTTTTTAACTGCCACGAAAAAAGAAGTATCACTTTCACTTGGGTTCCTCAGCAAGTCTTGCAAAGTATTGGACTGCTGTACAAGAGGTTGTGGGTTCGATTCCTACACGAGACGCCACTTTGTGTGGTCCCTAAATTGTTATTACGGGTCAGTGTGTACTTTTTGTCTGTGAAATGTCGCAGGGGTCTTTACAAACACTTTAGTCCTAACTAGTACCCAACTTTAAAAAAATTGCTAATCCTGAATCCGACATTTAATTTTTTTTTAAAGACATCGTTCTTACTGTTTTTTTTTATTTACACATTCGGTTTTGTACATAACTATGTAATTTAATATAATAATCGCAAATACAGTTACAATATTACCTCGCGTTATAATAACAGTACACGTAGAGCTTATAACCGCGTTGTGTAACGAAATAATTAGGCACTAAAGCACATAATACATACGTACAGAAGGTTGGCACACAGTTGGTTCACAGCAACACAACAGGCATTCAGGCAGGTTGGCATCAGCTCTAATCGAATAAAATGACGTCAGAATGACGTCTTTTTGCGTGCAAAACTGCAAATCTATACTAATATTATAAAGCTGAAGAGCTTGTTTGTTTGAACGCGGTAATCTCAGGAACTACTAATCCGAATTGAAAATTTTTTTCATTGTTGGATAGCTCATTTATCGAGGAAGGCTATAGGAAATATAACATTACGCTACGACGAATAAGGGCAGAGCAGCAGTGAGAATTGTTGCAAAAACGGGGAAAATTTACGCAGACGAAGTTGTGGGACAGTAGTCTCATATATTCGTATTCTCGGTTTTGCGCGATTCGACCGAGGTCTGTGTACGTGAGCGTGTTTTCGCTTGTTGTAGGGAGCCAACCATCTATATCTATCTAGTTTGTAACTAAAGCGTCATTCGATTATGTGTCGTATATGTTTACGCGGGATGTTTGCCACAGGTAATATTTGTCACGGCTGCTGTGGCGATCTGGACAGCAAACATGTGGTTATTACAATATAACCATATTACCTTTACACAGATAGATATAACTTATACCTACATTTGAAATCGCAAATGAATCAGTCGTTGATGAAATTTGACATCAGTGTTGGTTGAAACGTGTAATTAGGTTTATTTATTGTCGAATCAGTAGGTAAGGATTGCTTTACAATGCCTCCAATATTTATATATTACTAGCTGTACCGGCGAACTTCGTACCGCCCCCGTTATTTTTTTTTTCATATTTTTTTTTACGTTTAAGAAAGCTTAAAAAAAGATTTAATGAAATCGGTAAAGTCGTTCTTTAGTTATCTCGTGACCAAGGGAAATATATGTAAATGGAAAATATAACATATATATAAACATATATAACATATATATAAACATATATACAAAGGAAGATATAACACACTGGCTGTTGTTGAAGATTTTATGGTGATAAATTTTAAAAAACAAATGTCCTACGGTATCTGTACATTATTCCGGAATAAACAGTAGGATATGACTAAAATCTATCTCTATGGCTAATTGTATCCAGATCCATTTAGCCGTTCTGGGATGATTAAGTAACAAACCTCCATCTATCAATCCAACATTTCGCATTTAAAGCATTAGTAGGATATAACGGCAGCGCTTCAAATAAAGCTCTTAAAAAAAACTAAAAATAAAATAATACATTTATTTTCTAAATTACAAGCATCAAGTTAAAAAATTAAGCCATAACTCATAACAAAATGTATTAGAGACAGAGACAAAGGCTACGCGCATTACGATGTCTACGCGGAATGCTACGAGAAGCTACTAAGTTACTTAATTTTCGTAGCACTGTAATTAGACTTTAGGTGGCTGTCTTTTGTGCCTCGTACTCGACTGAGTAATATTACTTTTCCTAATAACTACTTATAATTTAAACTTTCCTAGTGTAAGATTTATGCAATTGTTTAAATTAGAATTGCAATTTGTACGGCATTATGCATACATTTGCAATTTAATTGTTTCCATGTTATTAGTATCCCACATTTTTACTAACAGCAGTTTCTTAAGTTATAATTTTGTATTTTAAGAATTTATTTGTTCTTTTATTGCCGGACTTTATAATCTAGCTATATAAAGAGAGTAGAGAGTAACTAAACGCATCACTTTAAAACAGCGGCACCTATTTGGTTTATTATTTTTTGCTATGTTGGAAATTAATCAGAACAAGGGTTTTTTATTGGAACGTAGTTACCGTTATTTGTTTGCGGGCTGAGAGGCTAGACAAAAAAAATAATGATTATGTGAAGCTAGAATAAGGAGGTTATTTGTACTTTCGTTTTGTAATGGTTATTTTACCTATGCCAAACTGCCTGCGTGTAATACCTATATGTGTGAAAAATCTTAATTTGAATAAAACAACTTTTAAAATGTTATGTTCTTCCAGTTTTTTTCATTATTAGTTAATACAAACACAAAAAAAGATAAAGCAAAAGGAATTACGTTCCAACCGGGTTTCCATAAGACACCTCTCTCTTTTATTTATTTATATTACAAAGTCATACTGTAATGGGAAGATTTGGTCTCATTAGTACACACGCAAACACCTAAAAAGAGGTACAGTCTGGAAACCTAAAACAAAAACAATAAAATTCTCAGAACATAACGCTAGTCAGTTTACTCCGTCCGTCGTACAACAGAGTAGCTAGTCAGATAGGCGCCGGTGCAGATTATTGCGCTCACATACACGGCACTTTATTGTCATAGGCACCTGGAAATGTGCCGCACCCTATTCATACCTCGAGACGATTCCAACAATTTTATTTTAGTGGTTTAATATATTTGCACCTTATAACTCTATTAATTTCGGTTAGGGTACCCTTTTGAGGTATAATAAATACTACTTTTGTAATAATATCAACTAACTTAGATCAAATATCTGGCTCTAACCTTCCTTGTTAGAAACATTAAATTCTAACGAAGTAAAAAGGCTAGTTCGGGAAGCAGCTGTGTAGTTAGTAGAAGCAGTGCACGCACTGTAGAATTGTTCTCTCGTTTGTGCCCCAAAAAATTATGACACTTTATATCTACTACTGAAACTTTGGAAATGGATTACGTTTTGAATTACCACGGCCAAAGTTGAGGGTAAATGTTAGTACCAAATAATTACTATATTTCTGGCCATATTAGCAACGCGTATCTTGATACGCGGTTTAGTAAAAGTACGTCAACGACTACTGAATTCTCGTTTACGTTGCAATAGGCCATTTTCCTCAATTAAGTGAACAGCTCACGTGAAGATAAGCTGCTAATGTGTTTTATGTTCTATCATACGATAATTGAATGGTTATTGCTGTAAGCATATCATTACAAGTGAGATAAGAACATTCGCAAATTATTTACATCGTTTTAATAATATGATAATAATATTTTGTCACAACTGACACCAAACTAGGCAGAGACTGTGCGATTTCAACCAGACAACTGATAAAGATTCTTATATTTTTCTAAATACTTATATATTATACTTAGACACAGACTAAACCATCCTGCTCATAACACATTTTTTTTCCTGGGTGGGGCTCAAGCTCAAACCCAGGACTTCCGGCTTAGCAGTCACGGTCACTAACCACTAAACCAACAGGCCAGTATGAATACATTATATGTAAAAACCTAATTATTTGTCACTATTTCAATTATATTCAAATGATAAATCCACACACATTCGGAACTCTCACGAATTTAATACTGGAATATCTATAAGTCATGTATATCCGTCTAGAACTTATTACATTTATATTTATGCGTAGCTTTTTCCTACAATACAGACGACCTAGAATATATGGTTGAGAAATATCGTCGCGTGGGCACATCAGCACATCGCCAGTCCATGATGTTCAAAATTATCATCTGTATACGAACGGGAGCCCTCCACGTTCGCACCCTTATTGAAAACATTTACATATGTATGTAGGTATCACCGGGTACCGAACGTGCCTCGCCCTGACATATTGTAAAGGAGAACGTTCCAATATTATCAAAGTTGGCGATGAAATCGTCGATTTACTACGCAGCTTAAGGTAATGATAGAATATTTTCGAACGAGTTTCGCGTCAGAATATTCTCTGAGACGGTTTATCGAGACTATGGAATCATCGTAATGGTTCCCCGATGAGGACGTTCGGAAACGGGGATGTGCGAACAGATTGACTGGATGCTGTTCAAGCAAATCCGGTTTTTGTGTTCCAACTTGTTATGAAGGCAATAAACTGTTGTAAGCGCTTTTGTTCGTGTAGTATTCGATTTGATGACGATAGGCTTTCATTGTAATATAATGATTAAGATTTTAGTAAATGATTGTTAGCTTTGGTTATCAATAATGAATAATAATAAACTTATAGGCGACTTCAATTTCGATCAGATGTAATCGAGACTCAGCGCTGTATTGATTTGAAGAAAGACGACTCATTTTATTTTCATTTCATTTATTTCAGAAACAATTATTACATTGTGTTGAAATGTTTTACATATAAAAAAAAGGAAATACATGCACTACCCCTTTGCCCTTTTGGTCTAGTGCTTAGTGACTCTGACTGCTAATTCAGAGGTCGTGGATTTGATTTACACCCAGGTTGAATCATTCTGTTAAGCACTATTGTTTATTTTATGCCTGTGTGTAATTTATCAATAACTAGCTGACCCGCGCAACTTCGCGCCATTGTTCCCCAACTTTGCAACAATTTTCATTGATGCTTAGCTTCTATTGGGCTATCATATACTAAAATATTTTTTAATTTGAACCAGTGATTCCAGAGATTGTCACGTTCAACCAAACAAACAATTAAACAAACAAACTCTTCAGCTATATAATATTAGCCAGATTTCGAAGGGATTCGTAAGTCGTGACTCATTGGCGGTCTAGTAATCTGAGAATTCAGCAAGGTAAAGCAACGTTTCCTATCAGATTTAATAGGTACATGAGTGACCATTGTTTGTAAAAGTATCCAAGTTCCAACTAATCAGTTCAAAAAATAATTTCAACTAATGTTTACGTCGACCATCTCTACTTTCTAAAACCGGGTTCTTTTTGTTATTATACATCACCAAAGGATGTCATAAACTTATTCAAATGCACGTTTAAATATTTGACAACCAATAAAAATGTCAATGCTTTTTCATTATTGTCATTATTCTACATTTAAAAAAAAACTAAAATACTCGATTATCCGAATATTGTAAATATATCTAAGAGGCTGCAGCAGTCTGCAAGCGAGTCCGAATATAGGAATTAAACCAAGAAACAGGAGAAGAAGAAATATTCAGAAAAGCTAGGATTTTCTTCAAATTCGATTTTTCCCTCCTTTCCTACATTGCAGGGACTTTAATTTACTTCCAGCTAAATAAATTAAATATTTTCGGTATCAGTTGTTAATCCAACCAGATTTGACACAACAATAGTTTGTTTAATCAGTCCACCAAAACATTATATTTAGTTACTTATATATTACTTATATTTAGCTGTCCCGCGCAACATCGTTTGCGTAATTTTTCACCGTTTTTGCAACATTTCTCATCGCTGCTCCGCTTCTATTGGTTGTAGCGTGATGTCATATAGCCTATAGCCTTCCTCGATAAATAGTAAGTAATAGTAGTATAAATAGTTCCTGAGATTACCGCGTTCAAACAAATAAACAAACTCTTCAGCTTTATAATATTAGTATAGATTTATGGACACTGAATTCCATTATATGCGCTATAAATAGGATCAACTGAGTAAAAAGCTCTGTTTCGGGAGCATGTAAGACTGACCTTTGAAAGAGGACAGAGACACTAAAGAAAATTACTTTTAAAATGTTTCTTAATATATCAGATAAAAACGAGTTCTCTTCGTATTACACTTCAATTAAGAATACACCAAGTCCCACACATTAAAGCTGACGCGTGTATTTCCCATGAGACTACGGCAGCTGTGTTTTTCTTCCATTCGAGATTGATATGGAAATAGTGAAGTTTATTAACATAAAGTAACAAAGGCTAATTAGGCGCACGCTGGCTGCCGAGCTGCGCATATCATTACCCTTTACAACTTATCATTTGCCTCAACCCTGTTCTACAATGAGTTAAAGTTGTCTTTCCTCTGGTCGGTTGTGTCGACTAACGATCACAGAATATTTAGTACTGATTTTTCTGCACTTTGATTAAATATACAACCAGCTAAAATCAAACAACAAAATTTAATGTTTATATATAAATATTACATTAACATATATTGAGTTGTCTATAAAGATTGGTGAATTCATACATTTATCATTTTCAGTAAGTCAAATATTCTTCAGGCAGCTGTCAACAAAGATTAATAATGTTCATTTAAATGCAAACCGCGACAATATAGTAATAGCCAGTATAAATCGTAAACAAAAATAGGTACAGTAACGTACAAGTCTTTAAAAAGAATGTCGGAAGAATATTTACATAATGTCCTCTTTTGATATATTAATTTCGCAAATACTGCGCCTAAACCCCGCAGAAATGAATTCCAGCAGTCATGTATAGTTAGCTCGCCCTCAGTGAC
Organism: Herminia tarsipennalis; assembly: GCA_945859575.2. Lineage (NCBI taxonomy): Eukaryota > Metazoa > Arthropoda > Insecta > Lepidoptera > Erebidae > Herminia > Herminia tarsipennalis. The sequence continues at coordinate 19,277,304 of OX243834.2, read as the reverse complement.
GAGGCCCTGATTAGAGTTCCGGTGCTCACACGACAGCCTGAAGCTACATGTTGTCACGTAGAAATAAAAGGAAGACCCGACTTTGATTCTGCATGTTAAATAAGCTTCAAAATGTAGGCTTATTTATGTAGCAGTAAACATCGTGTGTCAGAACACACGATATTTACTGCTACATAAATATTAATATTATGTAATCTTCGTGTTGTCAAATCGTTGTAAATAACTCACTAAAATAAATACAACCCAGAACATAGATCTTTATCGAGAGGTATCGACATTAATCACTAACAAAAAGTTTCTAGTACATCATGAACACCTGGGAAACTCGATATGGGTATACGTGACTATTCTCTCACTCAGTTAAATCCTCTGTGAAGTTTATTCACCGCTAGCATTCGATTCGAATCACAAGTGCAATCGAATATTTAAATAACAAGTATCCATGTCATGAAAGTACTTAGCACTACCATATAATCCGTACCAGCTTTATAAAAAGCTACATAAACCTGTAATTGTCATGTAATTTTGGACTTAAAACTTAATACATTCAGTATCAAGTTTTAAGCCCAAAATTCACACATGTTATTGGATTTAAACTTGAAATAATTCTAATGTTACCTAAATCAAATTAATTTTATGTACATATTACCCGGCTACTGTTAATTAGAAACTAACACATAACATACATTTTCAAAAATGTAAACCTTTCAAAAAGCTTTCCATTACTCGAAAAATACTAATGGTTTTCTGATACTTAATACATTCACTAAAAGTGCAGAGAGTCGAGCTGTTCGCTGAAGGGTATTCCTGAGGCGGCCGTTAGAGGGCATATGCAGATATCTGTTTGCCCAGTCATTATCGACGGGATGTTTGCTGGCCTCCGTTCTGCCCCGGTATGGTTCAAGCTATTGCTGCCGCTGATAATGTTATACTTTACAACTTATATAAAATATTTCTTTAACGACATTACATTTTAAATGATTCAAGGATAGCATTCTAAAAGACTGTCAATGCGTTCGAACTCCGCATGGGACATCAATTATTTTCATGATATAATAATAAATTATTTAAAAAATAACAGTCCATTAAAAACCAAATTCCATAACCCATGCCTACACAACAAAAGTTCGAAATTTATATAAAGAAAATATAATATATGTTCGTAAACTTTCGCGATTTGTACACATTACAGAATTTTATAAGAAACGGCCGTGGGCACGGGTAGACTCAGTCTACCCGTGACCACGGCCGTTGCAATACGGTCGAAACGTCGGGAAATAAACAAAGGTATTTAGCCTTAAAATAAAATATTTACGCGATTAAGACCCGTAGCTTATAAAATTCTATTAGAAAATATAAGCCATGCTTAATTTCACTTTTTTATTTAAATAATATAACTAGCGACTATGCGAAACACTATCGCATTTTGCAATAGTGTTACACCACACATCACCTGGGAACTGATATAGTGCTTTATAGACTGTCGATACCTGTCCATCTTAGATTAAAAATCTTCAAGGGTTTTTACTTATTCCATAGGTATTCTTGGGAATAAGTTAAGCAAAAAAACCACCCAAATACTCGCTTTAGGAGACTATCCTAGTCACTGGTTTTTGGACAGTAAGCCAGTGTCTCCATCTATATCCTCTTTCGCAAGATAGAATAAAGGTCATCAATATAATTATACGTCTGCAAATAAGCAATACACGTTTATATAACTATAAATTGAATGTAACGTAACGCTTGAAATACTTATCTTTCTTTATTCAAGTATAAAATTACAACCTGTCTTTCATTCTCAAACAGCACTAAACATCTTAAAAGACTCCGTTCATCTTACGAAGACTATAAACTACTAGAAGCTCAATAGAGCGGAATAACTCGACCTCCTTCAATAGGCAGCTCAGCCAAGGTTAAAAAGATTAACTTAGGAAGCGTGCACAAAGGTATGGCTGTCAAAAATAGAGCTAACTACTGAGCTAAATTATTAATACTTGGGTGGATAAAATAAAATATATCACATCCTAATTTTAAGTCATTTTAAATGGAACGATCCCGTGATGTTTTGAAACGTAGCCGTATCGACCGAATGTCGTGCATATTGATCCACCAGCTGAGCCGTAAAATACAGAATACAAGATATTTGCGGTCGCTTCCTTGGCGGGCAAAAGCTTGTTCTTTTTTTAACTTTCATATTTCAATTTTTTTTTTTCTCTATTGTTTAATTCTTAAAATAAACTCAGTCCCTCGTAACTCGGACCACGAAGCTAGCCAGCATTATGTATGCATCGAGGCTTGTCTTTTTTGCATTTGTAATAGGGATCATTGTGTAATTATTCACTCGTTGGAGCTAGCCAATCTATGCTGCATAGTCTCTTGATACCTGCATTAAAATGGGAATTATTTCCATAGATTTACATTCACATGTACCTATTGTGTTCATTTAGGATACGGTCTATTGGTGGACTAAGTTTATTTTAATGCCTTCAGCGGATCGTATTTGATTGAACATAGTAAACATATTTTAATGATATATAATAAGAAATCCATGTAGTAAAATATTGAATTAAATATTTGTTACAAATTTTTTGTAAATATGTAATTACTTTTACTACGATATTTAATATAAGAGGTATATTTCATTTTCTCTTAGTGACTGATGTTACAGTTAATGGACCCTTAGTAGTACCAAATTGGTATAATCTAAATTGATAGAAGAGATTATCTCTATTTATATATAAACGTTTTGTAATTGTACGAAAAGGAAGATAAAATGATTAATGTTTGTAGACAAAGTAATTGATGGATCATTACTTACAACGATCAATAAAAGAATGAAGCTTTTTTTTTTAATAACGACTCCCGCAGTAGGGTACAAGCCCTGTGTCGCGGGGTACTTTACTTACCTACAAATAATGGCCACAAGGTAAACCTAGACTCGGAACAACAATTTGTGGATCGCACAAAGCGGTATCCCATATGGGAATCAAACCCATGATTACATGCTTAGCAGTCAGGGTCACTGACTACTAGAACAACGGGCCAGTCAATTTTGTTTTAGCAGGGTTAAATTTGTTTTAGCTAAAACTACTAGGCTGCGACTATACAGATATACATGGACAGCAATAAATATAAATGGTAGCAATAACTAGTGTGTTGTCTAAAGCCTCTGTGCTAAAGCCGCAGTGGGAGTGTATCTGATTGCTACGCAAGAGGTCGTGGGTTCGATTCCCACACGGGACACCACTTTGTGTGATCCACAAATTGTTGTTCCGAGTCTGGGTGTACTTTGTGTCCGTGACTTGTATGTTTGTAAAGTCCCCCGCGACACAGGGCTTGTACCCTACGGCGGGAGTTTTTACATTATTAAAAAAAAAAAAATAGGCATAGCGGAGGCTAACGTGTGCACTACAGATGTTATAGACGCATATGACGTCATACAGTGTCACTGGTTCACCATAAACCACGTGACCTAACCCTTATTAAGTACACACCGTTATCCGTTAGTCAACCGAGATTTATTCGCATCCAATAAAAGACAGGGTATTTGCGAATCATCAAGCAGTTTTATAACCGACCGTTTGTTTGTCTCTTACGGACCTATCTGATTTAATCAAGGCTCTAGGTAAGATATACGCGGCTTCTTGTTCTGGCAATGCGCCAACGAACACGTTAAGACGACTACAAAAATATACTGTAACTTAGAGCTGTTTGTATGCGTGCCCCAAGTTATGTATAGAACTAGCTAATTTCTTACTTGTTCCCCCAACAAGAGGTGATTCTGATCCTATCTCCTTGTTTATAATGGTCTAGCTTGGCAGATTAGTAACTTCAGGATTTATCGATTTGTTACAGAAATGGCTTTAGTTTCTGTCATATATTTTAGACGTGAACAGATAAAATGATTGGTAAAACACCTCTCGAATCTGCCAAACATCTAAAAATATCTAGCTTTTTTATTGGAACGTACTTCTATATCGCATCGCAATTTGTTTGCAGGCTGAGAGGATAGACGAAAATTAGCGTAACTTCTTGACATCGATAAACTATAATTGGTTGTGTTATGTAGATTGTTTGTACTTTTGTAAAAGGTTGTAATGTTTTTTATTACTGGTTGGGTATAATATATGTGTGGAAAATCTTAATTTGATATAGGTCAATTTATAAAATGTCATGTTCTTCCGATTTTTTGGCATCATTAGTAATTATTAATACTCACGAAATAAAAAAAAATGATCATCCATTCATTTTATCTTCATTAGATCATCATCATCATTTAATTCCCACTAGCTTTCGCCCGCGGCTCTGCCCGCGTGCATGTCGATTATCACGATAAAAACTATCCTATGTTATTCCCCGGGACTTAAACTATATCCATACCAAATTTTATCTAAATCGGTTTAGCTGTTCAAGCGTGAAAGCATAACAGATAGACAAAGTTACTTTCCCATTTATAATATTAGTATGGATATAACATAGCTATTTCTCCTAGCCCCTTTGAACAAAATATTATTTTATTGCAAAGAAACCGTTAGATTCATTTGAAATTCGTTTTGAAATGTGTGCAGAACATTATTCGGTTCTTTTACTGTTCAAGAACGGTTAACAGCTTTGAAAATATTTACTTTTCATTTAGAAGGTATAATCAACTCTCAAATTGAGATTCTTTTTGAAATCTGAAACAACAACTCCTCTAGATGTTGATCCTGCTTAAACAGATTTAGTGAAATTCCACAAGTAGATACCCGGTTAAAGTTAATTGATAAATAAATTACGATGAAGGAAGACACTTAGTTAAAAATACACTCTAGAATACCTAGGAAATACAGAAACCGCCGCCGGTAAGCGTATAAACGTTAGCGCATTCAACCAGTTCTGTATGCAAGTTTCATGCAAAGGCGCGCACTTGAATAACTTAGCTCTGTTTGCATAAAAACTCGAATCTCCGAAATGCCCGTTTAGTCTACATTCGGCTGGGGTCTGTAATTTGCATAGAATAACAAGAGAAAGCTTGCGGTGCGCCGAATAAAGAGCACTCTGAGCGAATCTCAGCGTGATATTCGGAGCCAATCATCGGCCGCCCGTAGTGGCCCGATAATCGACCTAACTCCGCAATGATATTGCTTTTACTAACGCACTGCTTTTTAACTTTGGAGAATTTAAATAACTAAATTAGAGAGCTTTGAATTTTTTGCTCTCGAGGTCAGAGCTTCGTAATTGCATTTTCTTCTTTGCAAAGCTTTACATTTATATGAAAGCTTTTTGCCTTAAGTATTAAAATGACTTATCCAGCAGATATTTACTCTATCTTTATTATTTAGGTAACAAAAACGTTAAAACGCAACATTAAAAGTATATGACAAGTGACCTTTTCAATAAGGATTTTTTTTTAAGTTCATAAAAAACAAGCAAGAAGAAAATTCACGCTGAAAAATAATTTGGTAAACTATAAAAACAAGAAGATTAATTTTATTTATTAGCGAGTTCGCGTAACATAAATGAAAACATCATCTCCACTGTTTGCCATGTTCTTGTGAAAATTACAGCTCCACGTCTCACTCCGTCCTCTGTATACAGTTCGCAAGACCGCACCAAAAGTATGATTAAAAAACTTGTAGCGAGCTCAGTGACCGTAATAAGAATACGTAGGTAACACAACACACGGGAAAGTATTGAGACTGAGTTGCGCCAATTGATTGATTGATTCATTATTATTACGCCGGTAAAAACAAATGGAATGTATGCCCGGCGTCTGCTTGTCGGCATATTTTCCATATGATACATTAAGGCTATTGGCAAGAAATGATCAGGTTATGTATATGTTGTGAATATGCACACATGGCCGCCCTTAATGTGCGCCTTCATACGACGCCACATAATTTCTGCTACCTTCACAGACGGTTTAAATATTTTTAACGAAAAAAGGGACATTAATACGTACAATTACAGGGCGTATATAAATCACTCGTGAATGAAAGAATCCAGGATTTATTATGTCCAGTCATTTTCTACGTCCGCTGTTAATGCGACGCAGCTTCCTGCGGCGGTCGGCGCGAACGAGTCAACATTACGAGCCCCTACCCTTTGTTACAACAGAGACGTTTTTAACGCGTCCCTACATTTGAAAAGGAGAAAACAATACGTATTATGGGCTCCACCGACACGGATGAAAAAAAAACTGGAACACTTTGAGCGGAAAAAGCGTTGTTTTATAAATAAACAGCGCGTCGCTATCAGTAGTCGACACTCGAGCGACTTGACGCGAGATTTAATAAAAACCCAGCGCTCCTCTGTTGCCCAGTATAAAAGTACCCTTATCACGTAGTATGGGAGCGTTCAAGGGTGAATTATGTTAGGTTGTACGCGAAAAGATGAAAATTAATGAGCTAAAAGTGAGTTCTGCGACGCGACGCTCTACGCCAGGAGCGAAACTTAAGCGGTTAATGCTGTTTGATTCTTTTTGAGTTTTTTAAAGTAAAGTGCAGTGAACTGCTCTGGTGAATTAATGGGCGGCGGTCGCTTGCCGCCCTCGAGATAATTTCACTGTTAAATGAGTGGTATTTAAACTGAGACATTGGTTCCAATTGGAATTGGCGAGTGTTCAATTTCGTGTTAAATTAAATCGGGCCGTAGGACAAGTGCCGAGTGACGGTGCACTCAATAAAAGTCAAAGGTGATCAGTGGTGGCCGGTTCTAGAGAACATTATTTACGTAACCATTCCATTTGTCATTGACGCGACCTAAACGCATTACATCCAGTTAATTCTGTATTTAAAGGTAATTCAACTTCAATGAATATTATGGTAACATTAATGAATTATTTCCAACAGAACCTTCGTACCCAAAACGATATTAAGTTGAAACATTAATAAACAGAACATTTTGTGAGAAACTCGCCTCGTAAGACTCCGATTTCTAAACAACATAAAGCCTCTCATTTAGCACAAATTGATAACTTAATGTGCTCAGAGTATCGCAGGCAAGTTATAAATATAAAATTCCAAATCCATTAAGACAAAGTTTTGATATTAAGAGCGTACCTTAATTTTGTTGATGGGAAACTTGACTCCTCGGCCTAAACGCCTTATGAAAAAGTTTTTTTAAAATCCCGTCTAGCAAGTTGTAGGGACTAATGAAGAGAGAACTCAATTTTGTGAGCGGGTTCCGTCAAGTAGATAAAAATAAAAGTAAAGAAGCATAGAGTGAATTATGCATTAGTCAAAAATAGGTACCTGGCTGGCTCGTACCTCATGAAAGTTACTGAAGTTTCAAATTCAAACTATGATCAAGCGGTGAATTAAAAAGTTCTTGACTTGATAAATACATAAAATTATTAAATGTGTTTAAAAATAATATCCATCAACAGTAAGTTATTTCTGAACATAAATTAATAAAGAAGGTTATAAATTACTAGCTTTCGCCCGCGGCTCTCACCGCGTGATGTCGGTTATCCTGATATAAGCCATTGTATGTCCTTCTCCAGGACCCGAACCATCTCTATACCAAATTTCATAAACATCAATTGAGCGGTTTAAGCGTGAAAACGTAACAGAAAAACTTTCTTATTACTACTTTCATATTTACAAAATGTAATAGCTGCCAGCGGCACCCAAAAATCAAAATGCTGAAACAGGTGTCCCAACTTACAACCCCTGTTTTACCCTCTTAAGGTTTGATTATCAAGAACGCTGAAATCTTGTTTCTCCATTTTAAACCAAAAAGTCAAATACAATAACAAGAAATCTAACTTCAAAACTGACGGAGTTTCATACAAATTTACAACCACTATTTTACCCCTTTACGGGATGAATTTACAAAAAATCCTTCAGATGCCTACATTTTATAAGGAATACGTCCTCGAAATTTCAAGTATCTACGATCAGCGGCTTAGGCTGTGCGTTGATCCATCAGTCAGTCAGTCAGAACAAAGAATGTTATATATATATAAAGGGTCTTTCAAATAGAGCGGGTCGATATTAATAATCTGTGGCGGCCATTTTGATTTGGCGGCATCTGTCAAATCTGTTTTTTCTTATTCAGTCACTGATGCCAAATCACCATGGCAAGTTACACGGTTGAGCAGCATGTGCAATTGATAAAACTTTATTATCAAAATGAGTGTTCGTTAGTGAAAACGTTGCGCGCATTGCGCCCATTTTACGGCAGACGCGGTGGCCCTTCAAAGTCTACTCTCCAACGATTGGTGACTAAATTCGAGACGACCGGTTCGGTAAACAACCAACCAACACCTTTACGTCAAAGGAACGCCAGATCGGCCGAGAACATCGCCGCTGTACGTGAGAGTGTTCAGGAGACTCCGAAGCAGTCGATTTCTCGCCGTGCACAAGAACTCGGCCTTTCGCAGACTTCAACTTGGAGAATTTTGCGTCGGGACTTGGGTCTGCATCCATACAAGATCCAACTGACCCAGGAGCTCAAAGTTAATGACCATAGACAACGCCGTGTGTTCGCTGAATGGGCGTCGGAACGCTTGGAAGAGGACCCCGATTTTGGCCAAAAAATAATCTTTAGCGACGAGGCACATTTTTGGATGAATGGTTTTGTTAATAAGCAAAATTGCCGTATATGGGATGACCACAACCCACATGAGGTTCACCAGATAGCAATGCATCCAACATAACGCAGGCCATCGCTCAGATTCAGCCGGATCTATGCAGCAGAGTCATTAAAAATTGGACCTCTCGGATTTGTGCCACCATGCGAAGCCGCGGCGGACATTTGAACGATGTCATATTTCATGCATAATGGCATAAACGGGCCTTTCAAATAAAAAATAAATTTCGTTAATATCTCACACACATCTAGTTTTATTCAATTTTAACATCGACCCGTCTTTGTTGAAAGACCCTTTATATATATATATATATATATATATATATATATATATATAGATCTTGTTGAGAAATTTACAACTTAAAATTAAGTAGATAACAATCTTTCGGGTTGATAAATCACATTCGCAGTATGTCAGAGTATTTATCATTACCCACTTCAATCTCACTGAACTTATATTAAAATCTCTCTGAGGCTGACCCTGTAACAGTCTCATCTAGGCAGATAGAGGTCAGTTTGACTGTAATCACTGCGCCCCCGGGGATATGAGATGATCTGCGATAGCTCGGACCGTATCCCCACATATCCCTACATCATAATATTGTACAAACTTCATTACCAAGTTGTCTCTTTATGAGTTTTGTTTATAGTATAAGACATTAATACAACCGATGATTTAACATCGTCAGAATATAATTTAACTACAAGAACTCTTTACTTACTTTGTTGTATCTGGGAACAATTCACACACGGCCATCTGATCCCAAACTAGGCGGAGCCTGTATTATGGAATCCAGACAACTGATAAACACACCTATAAATTCTAAATAACAGTACAACATACATATTATAATACATTTGCTTTATTATGTGCCTCGCAGCTGCCCGTGACTACGTTCGCGTGGAATCGTATCTTTTTCCGGTAAAAAAAGTGTCATCACGTCATCTTAGTGCCAAATTTCAACGGACACGGAACAAAGATCGTGACGACGAAACCTGTTCGTTTCGTCTCGTCGTAGACCCAGGTTAATATGGCTACTTTTTGGGATATACTTTTAATTTTACACTCGAGTCCTTTTAGTTACAAACCTATTCTCAATAGCTTTTTTGGAAACCAACTTTATTAAAATCCATGGAAATATGAAAGTATACAGACCTGCGTGATTACAGTCATGCTATGGGTGTTATTTTTTACTTTCTTTGCTGTGTTGACTTAAGATCTCTATATCTACATCAAGCCGCCGATCTGCCTGCATATGTAACGGTAACTTTAGCTATTTGGCAGCTTCATAATTTTAACATACGTTAAAAGTAACATGGAACTTTCACATGATCAAAAATCCTGTAAAATGCCCATGCCATTCTAAAGTTAATACATCATATTATGTTGCATTCATCACACATGACGCTTCCCAGATTATATTTCTCTGATTGTTGGCTTGCTCGAAATAATTTATTTCTTATATCTTCCATCGATCTCTCGTTTTTCTTCTGTGTGAATAATACTGGCTATTGATGGGTCTGTATCGATTGTAATGTTTCGATATATTAAAATTTTGGAGTATGTTTAGTTGCAGTATATTGTAGAAGTATATTTTGGCGTGTTCTAGCCAACTGAAATTAAATTAATTTAACTCTAAATATGCATTTATACTTGTATTTTAATTAGCTTTAATGACTGTCGTGTATTTTTAACATTTGTAAGTGGAAAAGTAAATTATTTGTATTTATTTGAATGCATTGAAGAATGACGACGTTTTTATTTCTCGGAAACTCGTACGATTCGATAAATAAAACTACATTATTTCTCTTAGAGTGGGCCCAGGTGCTTTTAATGTTTCAGCGTTACCAGATTTTTTTCTGTATTCACAATTTATTGTAAGAATATTGTAATGTCAAGATCTCGCGTGTCTCGTGAAAGTGCGGCTATTCATCATATATTTTAGCAAAAACGTCCGACACATCTGCTACGGCGAATTATTTTTATCGCGATGTAGAAGATTGCAAGTTGTAAGACGAGTGAGGGAGATGGATTATTGCGAAGACAATGGCCTGGGGTCGATGCTGGGGTATTATCTGCGACTATGTATGTAGGCTTCGGAGCGGCGATAGTTCGCCCATAGCTCTATTGACCCAAGCCTAACGCAGTCATTTACTTTAATTGGAAGGATTAACCAGAATAGAAATAAAGAAAATACATTTATTTGGTGTTTGTGTTCGTTTCTGTAGATTTCAATGTTTGTAACTTAACTTTATCTATTTCTTATTAATTCTCAACAAATTATCTGTACGAAAAATCACTTTTGAGTGATGGCTTTCCTTAATAAATCATTATTCCGAGAACGCGAAATATCGATACATCGATAAGGGCTATACACATCACTAGACCGGCCGACTTTCACGGTTCATAGAGACACGCTCACTGTAATATTACCGGCCTTTTTCTATGTCAATACGCATCAACAATATTATTCGTAATGTAATTTGTAGTCTGTGAGCGGGAGAGTAGACATACAGGGACGTGTTTAGTCGCTGTAAATGAATGATGAGAGAAGTTTATCATAAAATAATATGATCTTAATCATTACGATATCAAATAAATGTAGCACAGTCCCCACTAGGCTCAAGAATGATTAAATAATACAAACATATCAATAATACTACGGGTGTGTGCATTAATTTCATTATTGCGCTATATAGTTTTCATGAATGCCACAATAATACACTAATCTGTAATAATTGCCATTAGGTCTGATAATATCTGTCCTTTTGCAAGATGACCTTCACGTAGATATTTATTTTAAACTGATTGTCTTTTATTTGGACTTTTTCCCCGATCTTTAGATCACGCCGAACGGTCAAAATTCACTTATTAATTATTATAAACGCGACAGGTCGTCATAGTAACCTTGGAATTAATTTTTAGCACACAAATTTAGGATAAGATTAAATTAAATGTAATGTATCTGACGGGAACTGCAGAAGAGCAGAGAAGGGCACAGGCACTGCGCGGGACCATCTTGGTCTTCTACATCTAGCCATGAGGAGATATATATACAAAAAGAAATTGTCACAGAACATCTGTGATATCAGATCATTATTTATTGGTAATCCATCATAAATACGTCCGTAATACCTACATTTATACATAATAGTAGACGCCATGACACAAACATATTTGTATATCCTGACCACAGAAACAAACGAATGAGGCGTGATACTCGAACACGATATTTGATGTATGAATGATTTATGTGGTCCGTGTGGACGGATGGCGTTGTTTGCTTGTTTTCCAATCATGTGATATATCGGCTAAATAAATAACCACACATATTTTTATTACTCAGCGTATCATTCTGGATCAGGGATGTGAAAAAACATATTAGCTAATATCTATATCTATAATAGATGTTCTAAAAGCAGTATTTTGACTGTTTACGTAAATAATGGCATGTCGTAACTCTTTTAAACAATTATTTTAAAACTAATTGTGTGTTATAACCCGCGACTTTGTCTGCGTGAAGTTACAGTGCTGCTCACGCCCTACAGACCTTAGCGTGATAATAACAGTAGCCGTGACTTAAGCTACTGTTATACTATACTGCTCCTTTCATTATCAGCAGTCTGACAATAAAAGTTCTGTCAAAATCCGTATTTTACCGACAGACAGAAAAATACCGTGTTTGTTATAAGTACCATATATATGTACATAATTTTTTTATGCATTTAATAAAAATCTGCTATTTTGACATTCCAAACAAGCATTTTAATTTTATTTATTTGTAAAGAGGATTGAATATACAATTCTAGAACTACTTATAATATGTACTTTTTAAAAGCAATCTCTATTGTAAAATTTAACAAATTAATTTGACTAAGCCTATAAAATTACGGTTTGTTAATCGACTTGTTTCTTAATAAATAACTTAAAACTGAAATTTACGGTGTTGTGAAGTCGGAACTATTAATCAAGGTGGTATTAACCGTTGCTTAAGCTCGGATTAGGTGCAAGATATTTCGTAATGGTCACTTAAAACAACACCTGTGGTTGGTATTTACGGTTGGTGAATAAAGTTTGTGGTTTTTGTGAATGTACTTAAATTGTGTGTATATTTTATGTGTCTGGAATAATCACCAAAAATTTTGTCACAATTACTTTTTCCTGCAGTATAAAAGTATTTTTTTTTCTAACCCAATGCAAAACAGTTCATAATTGTGCATAAGTGTCGTCGCATAACTTCTCACTGTCGTCGTTCCATGAGACGGAAATATGATACTGCCCGTGAAAGATTGGTGGAAGACATAAGTATTCTGCGTGTAACAATATCAAAAGTTTAGTCTTAGTCTTTTTGGACACCTTTGCTCTCTCAGTCGAAAATATGTTTCCCGTTAGTCTTATCCATTAAAAAAACTAGTAAAATTTTCTAGCATAGCTTAGAAGAGAAACTGTTATGAAAGTGGGATACGTCGAACTGCCTTTAAGTAAATAATGTTACAAAGACACAATATAAACATTTAAACTTAAACTTCAGTAAGGTATATAAACTAATTTGATTGAATTTCGAAATCGTACTGCAGTGGACGAGATGCAGCCGTACAAAATACTCTGGAAATTGGCTCCGATATGGATGAAAAGCTAGCGAACTTAATGTACCATTGGCTTTGAATTGTACGGTTTCCTCAATCATTTTGTGATTTTGAAACGAGTCATAAAATATTATTATTACGCTTACGCAGCTCAAGGTAATTTAACAAATTAAGGTATATTTTCATTTAGTCTTATTTTTTAAATAATGTAGGATTATAGGTCTCACATTACTAGCAATCCTGTAACCCTTCTAGCTAAGCTCACGCCGTGGGACTGCAACCTGCGACCTCACGATTGCGAGTCCGATGTCTTACATATCATGATAGTTATCTAATGTGGCATAAAACAAACATTCTTATTACTTCTTAGAACTTATGGTTGATGTCACAAAAAATAAAATATAAACTAAATAAAAATAAAAAAACACTTTTATACAACAAAAAAAATGTTGTAAATGAACTTAAAAACGTAGTTATTTTTTCCTTTCATTTCTAACAACATAAATCGTAAATCGAGATTCGTAGTACTGATTTTAGACTATATTCTTCTTCTTCTTTTTAGTGTATTGACAGTAAACATTAAAAGGAAATTTAAATTATATTGTATTAATGTAGCTCAGAACGCGGTTACTTCGTTTACATTATCCGAGGAGACTATTATAACCGTCATATTTAAATTCAAAAATGAGAACAAAATATCGTGTTAAAATTCAGTTTAAACTAGACATAACCACTTTTCCCATCATAAAAGCTTAACTAAACTCAAATTAGCGAAACATTAGCAGTACTCTCTACCAGTTTAATTAACTCTATAAATTACTTGAAAGTTCAACGTAATAGAGATCGGGATTAAGAGTTTTAGCCACCTATTGTCCTGTTTTACAACAGCCTGTATAATGTACAGTTACACTCTGTATAGTCACACGGCGTCCTGTCGCGGCTTAATTCGGCTTATTACATGGTGGAATAAAGAAAAAAAAAGATAAAATAAGGCCTGCTCTAATCCCCGACTGGTGGGGTAAGGGGGAGGCTGCAATATCGACAGGCTACACAAATTAAACGCGCAGCTATAGCTAACCTTATGTCTACAGCCTTTTTTCCGCACTGTCAGTTTTCTCTCCCTCCGGTTATTAAAATATTGTAATGAGTGACAGTCTTTGATTAATGGCTTTAATTTAGACTAATGATGTGATCGATATCTTTAGTTGGAAGCTCTTAGTGTCACTTTTATTTAAGTTACTCAAAGTTGGCTTGATGAGTAACTTAAATAAATATTTGAGATTAATACGTTGTTTTTAACCGATGATTTTTAAACCATTATAAATATATTTCTTAAATCTTACTAATTGTATAGTACTTTAATCGTGAGAAAAAGAACAAATTTACCTGATGATTTAATAGTTTCTGTGTTGAGATGAGACGAATTCGCATTGTGTTGTTAATTTTATTAACATTAAACTAATTTATATGTTATGTTACATTAGCTTTATCTTTTGTTTAATTATATCAAAGTTTGAAAACCTACAGAACTAAATAATGTAGTAGGTACACAAATATAGGACGAAATCAAACTAACATTAGTCTCAACATCGGAGCTCAACAAGATTCAAATAACGTTGTTCCACACCACCAAACACGTGAACCACACATCGACATAAATACATTTGTATGTAGGTATAGATATATTCACATTAACAAACCCTTACTGTTCAGAGCCTCGGGGAATTCATTCGGTCGCCAAAGTAATCAGGCATCCCTTCCTACGGAAATCTGTATGGGTACGAAAATTTGAAACTTTCTATACAACAATTTATTTTGTTTATATCGTTACATGTTGTACAACATTATTCCTAATATAGTGCAAACCTGAAAGTAGTTTGCTGAGAATCATTAACACAATATTATGGGATAGTTTTTGGACTATGTTATATATTACAATTAATTTATCATGAATTAATAATTCTTACAGTCCAAATCTTGTTTACAATGTGATGAAAAGTGTAATCGTTTACTTATTTTCAATAATAACCATAGTTTACGTACTATGCGACGCAATGAGCGTGATACTGCGGCGAACATAAGACAACTTTAATGGCTTATAACTCTACAAGTTTTCAATACTTTAATTTTGTTTTGTGTACCAAATTTCCTCCGTCGTAAGCATGTTAGTTCCAGCACTACCATTGTCTTGTGTCCCCCCCCCCCCCTCCCAGAATGAAATCCTGGATCATTAAACACTGTTGTACTAACAATGCTAGTTTGACAGCTTTACGATGTCATTTGTCTGTCACTGAACTTTTTCAAACTAAGATCAATAATACAACCTATGTAAACTACTATTTTGCAAAATAGTTACTTGTGTGGGCACGTAACTTATATATATTTGACATTAAGCAGGTATGTTTTATAATTCTATGAATTTGTAAAATACCCAATACGACCCGTAATTTAATGAAACTGTTGTTTTTATGCAAAATGAAAACCTAAAATCAATATACTTAAAACTCAAACAAACTCAATTCAGAACATAAATAATAAATACAAAATATTCATTCCTGTCGAATGATTCAGTTCGCGAAACAAGATTTTCCCATCGACGACATTTTGATCTAATATTCAATAATGAAAATAAGACATTGAGAGGGCCGCCGAGCCAATTGTTGAGGCAAACAAGCCCACTTGTACCTCAATACCTGCCCTCTTGCGAACAATTCGCACACGGAAGAAACAGAAAACTCCTTTACTATAATTGGACGATGAATAATACAAGAGGCCGTTATTGCACAGCCCAAACTCGAGAATAAGCGGAGGCAATCGAAATAACCCCCTCGTATTACGTATTGTGTATTTTGAAATATACAACTAAGCTTATTACGACATCAATACAAAATGAGCTCTCCATACCGCCGGAAAGAAATTCGTCTTCGTACATTTTCTACGAGGTATCTGGTATACATTTTTGTAACCTTGTTCTACAAACTATTTTCGTGATATTAAACTATTTCGAAAGAACTTTTTGTCGTTTTCGCAGCTATAGCCAGAAGGTAGTCTTGTTTCATGTTTGGTTCAAAGAATTATTGAATTAAATATTTTGCTATTATAAAGGCCTTATATACGGTATGTATTTATGAAAAGATACTTGATAATCGGATTGGTGTTAATTCTTCGTCGCTTGATTCAACGGACAAGTAAATATTAGAGGGTTATTTTATATCTACTAGTTATACTAATATTTTATTTTTATGACCAGAACATGAACTTCTGGCAAGTCTTTTAATGTCAACTTTAGTTTTAAAGTGAGCCGTAAACTTTATAGTTCACTCTCTTTTATGTGCGGTTTGCATAACGCGGTCTTTAGCCTTATCCTCCCTTTATTCACCTCGAAATGTTCATAAACAATCTTATCTACAATATTAAAGCATCACCAACTATCCTGATAACAAACAAGTTTATTAAACAACGAAGCGCTTTTAACGTTAACAATCCCGCATAAAGCACTCGCTTACTAGCACTCATCCTAACATCTGTTACAAGTTCATTGAAGGTAAATCCACGGGCGTGCGGAGCGTCGTACTTAAGTAATTCAGACTCCTTTATTGCCCGAGTAAACTTTAAAAGATTCCAATTAAGTAGGAGGCGTATAGAGCGGGGCTTTTAGCTCATTCCACCCCTCTTAGTTGAACAATGCGAAGCGCGGTGCGTTCGGCACCGGCCGCGTCTGTATGAGGGAATTACACCAGGCCATCTATGGACGAAGGACTAATAAAACAAGGGTAAAGCCGCGTTTATACTGAGCTCGTTTTATAGTCACAAGAAAGGTTTTAGTGGTGGCCGTTTGTGGAAGGATTAGTCGTTAATTTTGAGTGGTTCAGATCATTTTTGTTGGGACCACATACTGACTCTGCGGGTAGCGTTTTTGTTGGATTGGGTCTGTTATTAACACTTGAAATGGTTCTAATTTATTGTGGTCCTCGATTTGAAGGAACCATCTAAATGACAATGTCAGTAAGTTCGTTATGATTATTTCTTCGTGATTAAAACATTTACTCTCAGTATCTATAACACAAATGTCTGTTCTCTTCCCATTTAAAGTAAATTGCTCTTTTGTGTGATTATGTGACAACCATCTAAATATTAAAAAAGACAGCGTTCAATAAAATTATTGTTTCAAGTTTGACAATTTTTACAAAAGTAAGTAAGTTATTTATCGTGGTCATAAACACTAATATTATAAAAAGGAAAGATTTGTATTTTTGTATGTTTATTACGATTGAACTCAAAAACTACTGGACCGATTTCAAAAATTATTTATTTAGAATGGTACATTATATCTGAGTAGGTAACATAGGCTATAAATGACTACTAGAAAAAAATGGGGATCCCTATGTCCACCCGTGCGAAGCCGGGACGGACCGCTAGTCCTTATTTTAAAGTTATCAATTTCAATTTAGAAAAGTATTTATTTCTACACTTTAATATAATTTTATTTTTAGCAGACTACTCGAACTTCCTGTCAGCCAATCGTTGAACTACATATTAATAAAAAAAACTGAGCAAGAAGGAAACTATCAATAAACAGTAATATTACATGTAAACGCTACCACGTAAATATTAAATTCCATTTATATAACACACCACAGTTCGTTCAACAAACCTAACGAACTTGTAATTAATATTCACTCCTATTCACTATCAATACAGAAACTCGAGTTGGATTAAACAAAACGTTTATCTAGCTAAGACAATTCCAAGTGTATTAATATTCATTAATTACTGTTCGGTAACGCAATCGAGCGGGTTCGGGGCACATCTCAAGTGAATGTAAAAACGCCTTAAGGCTTCCTCGACCTTTTAACATTTACACCCTTTGTTCTAAGATTTAAACCGGTTTAACTAGTTTAATCTTGCCATTCCTCCAATCACACCTACCTATTTGTGTTTCAATTAAGGGAGCGCCGAATTCTGTGGTTTTGCGATGATTAATAGAAGTAGTAACTATTAATACCTTTGAAGGGTTTGTTTATCTTTATGTAAACCGGTTATATTTTTATGTAACACTAATTATATTATCGTTTAGAGGTATTGTTTAGATGTGAACTGTTACCGTACTTGTATTTACAGTTGTGCTTGAGGTAGAACGTTAAAAAAATACTCTAATACCATTATGCTTTAGCCCACGGCTCCTTAGAGCTCTAGTTTCCTGAATTCTTACTACATCAGGAAAAAAAACTTCTATGAAAACGAATGATTTAGGATTACCATTTTAGGGTTCCAAACTCAAAGGGTCCAATGGAATCCTATTACTAAGACTTCGCTGTCAATTCTTAAGTCACAGGGCTATGCTATTGAACTGTAAATACTTGAAATTGACAAAATTAAATAATTAAAATTGAAACTTAAAGGTATTTTTTGACAATATCTTAAAATTATAGCTTCAATAGAGCAATAAGTTTTCTTATAGTGTATTACTGTAGCCGCTATAAAAATAATTTATAAAAACAAAAGAAAGTTAAAAACTAAAAGTGAACCCTGTTTAAGAAACTTTTTGATTGTTAAATGTAAATGGTATATCGGATCGGATTCTTTCTTGTGCGTCGTTTATGGTTATAAATTATTATATAGATTATAAAATTCTATAATCGTTCTACATTCTATGCTACAATCATTATGCTTGGCTACGAGAACATTGTAAGGTGGAGTGCTACGACTCGTAGGCTTGTAGATGCAGCCGTAGACGAATCCGTAGCCTCAGCATCAGCGCCATTACTGTGCTATTACAGAGCCCGATCCTTCTAGTTTTAAATTAACTTAACCCTATTTACTCGAAATTCGCGTCTGTTAACAATTGTATAACTCGTTTTGAGTTTGACTAACTTTTAATTAATTAAATCGGCGGAGAAAGATTAAAAATTTCGGTTCGACAAAAAGGTATCCTGAAGTTAATAAGTAATGAAGTTTTTCTTTCTCCATCATATAACTAAGAAGTTTGGAATTTGGAACAAAGTGTAATTCTTATTGTGCACTCAGTAATTCGAGTTAACGAATTGTTCAGGGGTTATTAATCTTTTTGAACAACTTACTGTAGCAATTGTTGTGGGCTGGCTTCTACGCTCAATGATCCGGACAGGACTACTTTTCGTAAGGAACGCGATTGAATTCTTGACTAGATTAAACTTTCTTAACTTCAATTAATATACTCTCACTACAAAATAATATAAAATCAATAATTTGCATACAGAAAGAAGAGACACACATAACCTAAATTTAAATGCTCTATATCTATATATATAAAAATCAATGTTTGTCTGTATGTCTTCTATGTGTTCTGAAACCATTGATCAGATTGTGGTGAAACTTCAGCAGAATGTTGTGAGAAAGCCGGCAAGTGTTCCTGGCTTTAAAAGCCACAGCGAAGCCGAGTACAGCTAGTACTTAAATAAAAACATGACCATTCTATCAGAACATAAAAAGGTACTAAGTAATATTTTCTAACTTGAAGACTATCACTTAAATGTAAATAAACGATTTGAATAACTACTGGTTTAGGTATTAAAACCAGCACAAATGCACATATCTCACACATTGCAGACATTCGCAGCATCACACGTAATATCGGGACGCAATCTATCTGCCGTATCATATTAGATCAGCGGACGGTTCCGACTGCAAGCACGGAGATACACTGTGTAAGGGAACTGTCTATTGGTACCTAATGTACATTACTTGGCTCATGGCATTAAATAGTTATACAGTAGCATTAAACGGTTTAGAAGCAATGATGTGATGTTTTGAGTAGATAGGTTACGAAAGCGGTACCTTAAAATACAATACAATTGACTTGCCTGTTGGTCTAGTGGTTAGTGACCCTGACTGCTAAGCCGGAGGTCGTGGGTTCGATCCCCACCCAGGATAAAACTTTGTGTGATGAGCACGATGGTTTATTCTGTGTCTGGGTGTTATTTATCTATAATATGTATGTATTTAGAAATATATAAGTATGTTTATCAGTTGTCTGGTTATCATAGTACAAGCTCTGCTTAGTTTGGGATCAGATAGCGTTGTGTGAGTTGTCTCAAGATTATAAAAATATTTTATATGCCAGTGGCAATGGCCGGCGTCAACAGATGAAAGCAGCGGATTACATTTTTCTCTTTTTCGCTCGTGATAATTAAATCATGCTTTCCTACGTTTACGACTTTTTATAATAGTGTGACATTGCAATATTTATATTATCTACGTGTGTATTAGTTTGCTGTTTTTAATCGAATGTTTATGTAACCTATTTAAGAAACTTTTTTCTTAAAATGTTTCTTACATAGGTTACATAACCATTCGATTTATGTAACCTATTTAAGAAACTTTTTAATGAAAACAGTGTTCGCCATTTAGATGCCTTCTTAGGCATCTAAATGGCGAACACTGTTTTTATAAAAAAATAACTGTCCCTATTTCAAGTTTTATCAAGTTTAGTTAGAAATTCATAACATAAAGGAATTTAAAATGATTCTTAGGAACTGCCAATGATAGCATCGTTAAAATGAATGAGGGTCAATAACTTTGACTATGGTCTATGATATTACACATTTGATACGCCAAATGTTCACAAACTAATTGTGATATTCAATGTTACACTCGTCACCCATTTGACACGAGACGAACTCAAAACTTTACGACGCGCGATGTGACGCTCGGATGTACTTAATATAGACAGGTATAATTAAAGATCTGTGACGACTGACAGTCATTAACTTGTTTGTATTTACTAGGTTACACAGTTAGGTATACACTTAGATAATAACTAGCCTCCTATAGTTAATTATACATTAATCTAGAGATCAACAGAGAGCACAGTGTCGCAGTTGGAAAGCGGTATCCATTGTGCGCGAGACCCTGCGTCGCTTCCGCTCGCCTGTGCCGACTCCGCACGCCCACCAGACACGGACTTGGCAGTTAATTCCTAATTATATCCAGAATAATGCCATATCTACGATCTTTTGCAGGTTAACTTGAAATTATGATTTTAGTTCACCTTTTACTACGACTATTACCATACCATTATGCCATATTACTATAATAGAGAATTTATATCTTAGGTTAATAACGTCCCTTTTTTTGTGGCAGTTGTAGTTTTAGTATCTACTTTTTACCACAAATGAAATTTGTACGTATGTGCGTAAAAAGCGGCGGTCGCCTAATGGCTAAGGCATCGGACTCGCAATCGTGAGGGCGCAGATCCGAATCCTACCCATTGTACTACCGACGTGTACCTACTCTTAACACAAGCAATTTGTTAGTTGGAGGGGGTAATAGGATTGCTAAATGTGGGACCCACAATCTCACATTGCTAGTTATATATATAAAAAAATACGTTCATCACAAATTATATCGTGTATGGAAGATTCTTCATAAAGGCACTCAAACAAAACTTTAGCAACCTTCGATATTATCAAAAATGTGTAATCCAACTTTTGCAGTTGCATATTACAGAGAAGACAGTCCCCGGAACTATCTTAGGCTTTACCTCCATGTATCTACCGACCCTGAATAAAAAGCCTGAATAGCTAACTGCGGTCAATATACCCAAAACTGGAACTAGGATTACTAATTCTATTATTTTATTTTGAATAGTTTCGTACTTGTCGTAACAGAATGTCTACCTTGAAACGAACGTGAAATGCAGCGAACGGGAAATACTCGACTAGCTCAAGTGCAGCCGCGTATGTAAATCTTTAGCCTACAATGTAAATTGTGACTCAAATGCTAACTAATGTCACAATATAAGTGATTATTTAGCACTGTTTCCTCTACTATTTCACTGATATTACGTCTAGAATTCCCGTTATTACGTATATCCGTTGCTCCGGCCCTGGTGTACACCATTAAGTGTCAGTTTGGCAGGAAACCCTCTGTCTCTGGCACAGTTATTTACTGTTGATCTCGATCTGTCGTCCGAACCACACATCTACATACTGTTTGTTTAGGTGCCTCTCATATACCCGCCGCTATCTAACATCAACGTATTTTTAGGTGAAAAGGGGATATTGCTTGATATATACACAGATTTTGTTTGTAGCGGTCAGCCAAGTTCAAATTCGTTTTGTTCGTTTCCTATCTCATGATAATAATCTACTCCGGTAAATAAAACAATGTATTAAGGGTCTTTTCACGTAATTCTCTTAGATTTTCTCGGGTATACTTAGTTATTTTGGCAGAATTGACTACCAGAAAATAAATATTATATCGTATCAAAAAAGACAAAGGATGCATGGCGATCGTCCAGACGTCGAAGTGCCTTAAATGATTAAATTATTTTTTTGTCAAAGCATAGCGTACATAATAATATATCATAATTTTGTTTACTTAAAAAAAGAAACTCATTTTCTATCAATTCGTCATCAGCAGTAGGAACGTAAATAATGTATGGTTTTTGTTATTTAGGGCAAAGTAACTAAATTATATTATAAAATGACTTTTAACTTTCTGCATTTCTAAAACTTTAAGTAGGTATGCCAAATATCCGTGGGCGTAATATTCTTAAAAAGAGGTCCATTTTACCATTTAACCTGCTGTATCAACATATTAGTCAATTCATAAACTTTAGGTTAATTACATTATTCCATTTTATTTATTATACATGCATTTATACCTTACACAGAACCTTTAACTGAGCATGGTACGACATGCTCTTGACCGGTTTTATTAAAGTTGGATCTTTATAATCAACACGCGACAGCATACAATAAATTGACACTGACTTATATGCAAAATGGTGTTCATCCATTTCAGAAACTTGGCTCGTTTTTTCCATTAACATTTTCAGTTGTTTATTTACAGGACTTGAGTACTAAATCGTGTGTACGAAGTCCGTTGTTTACAAAGTGAGGTCTCGACATGTTTATTGTCACAATATTTATACATTGGCCGGTCCGCGTTTACACTTTATTGCTTCTACCTATTAACGCTATTGCCATTATGCTGCAAAGAGTTCTCGTTTTATGGTAGAGGAAACAGTCTCGAATACTTCAAGTTGACAGTTTACACTGCTGTTTATAAAATAATATAACTACTATAAATCCCCGAAGTGTTGAATATTTGTCGCCATCATTTTTTTTTTTGTAAATATATGGCTATATAAAACCTTATATTGGGTACCAATTTAATCAGTCGAATCCTGGTGATCAGACCATGATAATGAACCATAATTTTTGAAAAACAAGTACCTTAATTTTAGGGTTTTGTAGCCTAAATGGTAACAACGGAACCCCTATAGGTTAGTCTGTATGTATGTCTGTCCGTATATCACAAACATTTTACTCAAAGACTACACACAATGAATATTTATGAAATTTAGTGAAAAGATATCTTGTAGCAGCCGCTACTTAGTTTGATAGGTAAATAATAAAAATAAATGTATTTAGGGGGACACTACACACATATAACAAAATCGCGCGCTCTTCAGCTACGAGTTGAAGCGCGAAACTTCAGATTCGAATTTTGGTTAACGTTATTATGAAAAAACTTGAAAAACATGATACATGATATAAAAAAAGTGTTTAGACTTAGACAGTACTCAGATTGACTAAATCGACACCCTTCATAAGCAATCCATGTATTGAATGGCCAGTTGTTACAAAGAAAATGAATAATATTATAAACAGAAACACAAATTATGACAAAATACTTTAAATGACAATATAGGTATAGGGTTTTATAGCTTTTTGCCTACGGCTTCACTCGTGTCCATACAAACTTAGGATCCTCTTATGGTGTGAATTTTAGAAAATTCTTTCTTAGCGGATGGCTACGTCATAATAACTATCTGCGTGCTAAATTTAAGCGCAATTCGTTCTGTGGTTTCAGCTGTGTATTGATAAACCCGTTAGTCACTTAAGTCAGTAACGGTTGCCTTTAAAATATCCAGATTCAGGCAAATTAGTCACTTCAATGTGTGACTATCATAACTCAATGTGATCATCAATAAATTCAAATAGCAACATCACCACAAAATTGTCAATTTTTCACATCATTACTTGTCAACAACAGGCTGCTCCATTTAAACATAATCTTGGTTCTCGTAAGCTTGAGTTTATTGCGTATTTTATTAGGCAATCGCGTCGCGTTGCCTCCGTCTTCTAACGAGGTACTAGGGGCACATTCGTTACGTGTTCTGTACAATTAACGGGGCATTATTAGACTCCTTAATTGCTGTTGCAAGTTCACTTTCGCTTATAGTTAAATAATTTACGTTTGTGTATAATAGTGTTACAGTCGTACAAAGTTTCATCGTAATGAATTATGTTGTACATTTTAGTTTCTTTAGATTGTAAATTGTTTTATGATATCTGTATGTTATGAGCTTATTTGTTTATTATTTTCGTTACATCACCCGTATTTTAACATCCTAATGAAATGTTATTAAACCATTATTCAGTATACATTAAAAACCAAAGGCAATCTTAACGAATGACTATAATAATTAACCCTCCAGCGAGTTAGCGCGGAATGCTTGCCCTCTTTTTCATACAAGAATCGATTCTCTCGCTACTAATTCCGAATGAAAGCTTACTGATGCCTGATGTGGATAAATGGTAGGGTTGCGTAGGTATACTTATTATTTTAGGTAGGTACACGAAATCTCGTTATTTTGGCTACATCTTTAATGACTAATCTGTGTGGCAATGCTGGCCTGTGTGGCAATGACTAACCTGTGTGGCAATGATTAGCTTGTGTTTGTATAAAACAAAGTCGCTTCCCACTGTCTGTCCAACTCACACAAAGCTATCTGATCCCAAACTAAGCAGAGCTTGTACTATGGAAACCAGACAACCGATAAATATACTTATATATTTCTAAATACAATGAACGTCAGACAAAATTTGGAATAGTATGATTCTACATTTAATGCCAATTTCGCGAGAGTAAAGCCGTGAGCCAATTTTGGTAATATATTTGAAGAAAAGATTTCCTTAACGCATGTTTTTATTTGCAAGCTGAGAGGCTAGATGGAAAGAATAAGAAGGTTAAGATATATAGGTTGATTTTATTTTTGTAAATGATTGTTTAACCTATGTCAAACTGGCTGGGTGTAAAAAATGAAAAATCTTAATATGAAATAGAAAAAAAAACGTAAAGTTACGTTCTTGCAGTTTTTTTAATCATTACTTAATATAAACCATTGACGTAGAGAACAGGACTGCGCCATAACCTCACAAAATTGAGCACTCTCTAGAAAGAGACAACGATACTTTGTGGACAATACCTGTCAAAGGCCGCACGAGTTTTTATCTCTTACACGCTTTGCAGTCAATATTTACTTTTTAAATGAAAGTGATGGCGCAGTCCTGGTCTATACGTCAATGATAGAAACACAATCAAGATATAACAAAAGGAACTACGTTCCAACCGGGTGTCCATAAAACATCTCTCTTTTTTTACATAATACATGGAGGTTTTACTAAGAATAAAACGAATGTTGGATAAACCGTGTTATATTGGCACACTCATACAATATAATTCTACTGTAATATTCAGGAACGGTAGACGTGCGTTGCTTACTCCAAAGTAATAAAATTGCCTTCTACTCGCTGTTACTTATGGGAGTTCGTAAGGGAGCCTCTTACTTGAAACATTAAGATGACTGGATTGTTCATATTCATGCTGACTCAATGTTTTATTAAGACCTTGTGGTCCTTTGCCTTTATGTAGCTATTTCATATCTTGTGATAATAAAAAATAGTCAACAATGGCATGAAGATTTTTAGAACTGGATTAATGTTCTATGAACTTTACATTTGCGTAAGTTGTTTAGTGGCCTAATTTCAAATCCACGATTTCTATAATACTTTGTATACTAACAAGATTAAAGCGACTCTGCCTCCACGGTATTCGAAACAAAAAACCTTGATGAAAGAACCATCTAATCCATCCATTTATCCAACTGTTTGGGAGCCCCGTTACCACAAACAATAAAGTACAATTCGACCAATTTTTAAAAGCCTTTTTTACCGGTGAACTGATTAATTAAGTACTTTGACTGATATAAACCTGGATATTAAGCAGTGTACACACAAATACAGCTACAAGTTGGTATAGTTAATGAAACCAATACAAAGCTACATAGTTCTAAGTTCTCGCCTCCACTCAAATTCGCTTCCCAAATCCTTCGCTAATCGCCTTTCACTCAATATTTCCACATGACCGAGTATTGTATAAACATACCCACTCTATAATACTTGCTACACAGATATATCACCCTTTCAGCTCATGTGAAAGTAAAACTAATAGAACATTCTGAGAAGTTGCTCAGATTTATACATTCCTTGCCATCGCGTATGTTATTTATCCATATTGTATCAATTTCACTCAAATCCGTTCAGAAATAAAATAAAATTGTAAATTTTTGATTGCCCAGATTTTATTATAATATTATATTATAATAGACACTTTTGAAATGCCTTCTATAAACAAACAATAATAAACACTTGAAAAAAAAATCTTTAGGCTTGTGGGAACTTTTTACTTTAAGAATTATCTGTTATTTTATTTATCCAAATTCGTAAAGCAATTTCCTTAGCAGTTGCCAGCCTCATCGAACAATAAGTATCTAAATCGCATAGGTAATAGTGTCAGAAAAGTAGGAATTCCAAAAAAGAACTTTAAAATAATAACTTCAAAAAATAGTAACTAAGATTTAATTTGCATTGTATAGAGGTTTACTAAATGCTGTAGCTTGAATCATACCTACTATTTCCTAGTCTTAATAAAATTACCTTTTAACGTCAAATGATTGAACTTTTTCAAATATTTATTCATAAAGCAAACATTAATCAACCGTTAGCCAAATTTTGGAGAACCCTAATACAACCATTAATCTTTTACGTTAATAATAATTTAATGACTTAACCAACTCCATTAAATTACAAACTTGCTTACTCGTAAACGTCGCGCGCTGTTTAGTTAACTAATTGCTAAAGTACGAGTATCTTATCTTTCTTTTATATAACAACAATCATTTTAATAAAATTTCAAAATCAATTAAGACTTTATTTGCAAATAAAATGGAAATAGACAGAAAGCTTTTATGAAAAACCACAATGTTTACAAATAGCGGAAATCGAAAATATCAAACAATGGAATCTGTACATCTAATGGAAATAAATACGGACCGTCACGGAATAATTCAATACGTTGGTGTGATGAGCGGGCACGCTCGGCGGCTCCGCAGTCGCGCGTCGGCGCGCTCGACTGTGAAATACTTTTAGCAAACACGCGCCAACAATTAACGCGTACTTAACAATCGCGGGTCGTCGGCGCTCAATTACCGCGCGGCGCCGCGCCGCCGGGGGCCGGGCCGCGGCTAGTGGCCGCACTCGGAAGGAAGCCAGTTTTCCGCAAGAGGAGCTCATGCCCGGCGAACTTCAACGTCTCGGCCGATGCATTTTTGGATGTGAGCCCAAATAACTTGTTGCAACGAGGGGGCTACGACCTGTTGCGCGGCGGTTCGTGCCGGGCCTACCCGCGCCCACCCATTTTTGCCTGTACTCCGACTGCAAATACATAATGAATGCGAACGCTCAACGTTTCACTGGCGGTATTGTGCCGACCGTTTTGTTGTACCCTAGTTTGTGGGATTGCCGTTGTTATAGTCCGGGGAGCACTTTACACGGCAGCTATTGCAGTTTTAATATTCAGGAGGGCTCGTTGCTGCATTTTTAAAGAGGTCAACGCGATACCTCTACCGCAATACCGACGGGATTAATTTTCCACTTTATTTCAAAGAAATTAATGCTGCTGAGTAATACCTAGCTCCGGCGCTATTTTCATGAGAATTTTTATACAAAATGTAGTTTCCAGACAACTTTTCTTCACAAAGCTGCTGTCTGTAACACGGATTCTTGTTGATTGCACTAGGTTCACCCGAGACGCGATGAAATATAGTAATATTTCATAATATTGTACGGTTTCAACCTGACTGTCTGCGTTGTCGTTACACCTGCACTGACGTTATGGTTGCCTTTTTATTGATTCCATTCAAGAGTAAGTCTCTTGAATGGAATCAATAAAAAGCATCTATATCGTCCTGTTTATTTTCCAAATTAGTATACCCGTTCAAGGTATGTAATCTATTGTCACAGGGCGCGTCGTCGAGTCTAGTGGTGAAGTTCGCGGACACTGAGAAGGAGCGACAACTGCGACGCATGCAGCAGATGGCCGGCAACATGAGTCTGCTCAATCCTTTCGTTTTCAACCAGTTCGGTGCTTACAGCACCTACGCACAAGTCTTCACTGAACAGGTAACTTACAACTTTTATACTAGGTAGAACATTATTTGTGGTCTGACGAGTATTGATTGTGGGCTGAGAACATGACCCTAACCGAATCTACGAACAACTTTAATAATAATGTCTGTATGTACACTCATCGAAATTGAAATCCTAAGTAAACATATAGTGAAATAAAATCGTAATAGATTGTAGAATGAATGAGATTGAAACCTTATCTCACTTCGATATAAGTTTTGTTATAAATGTCTGTACCTACTTATGATTTTGAGACTAGGTATAATCTTCCAAGTTAAAAAAGTAACTGTTCAATTTATTTGTTATAAAAACTTGGATAACGCAAAGTATCTAAAACTCTTACCCAACATGCAAAATAATCGTTTTCAAACTACGGCAACAAACTTCGAATTTTACAACTTTATGAACTTGTACTACAAATATGATATGCAAAATTCGAAAATATTCAAAAACAATTTTGCGAGTTATACTCGTAAACCAAAAGTTTTAATACGTGTATGCAGGCTGATGAAAATTGATAGGCGTACGGCATGCAATATTGCAACCACGCGGTTACCGACTCTAAAACTTTCCCCCTCAGCTTACGTCACAAATATAGACCTTATGTCAACTATTTCTCATATTTTTACACCATTTACTTAACTAGTATGTGCCTACATTATCTTAAAATTATTTTTTTAACATAAGTCTCAAATCATTTACTGCAATATAATTCGTTCGTAGCAGTTAACGTTCGGTGTAGCTCTGCTACGGCGTAGACATCTACGCCCCTATGGTGGAACGAAAATAGATTTTTAATGCATTCACAATAAATTCTGAACTCCGCGTAGGTATAAGTATTTCAATAATAATCTATATGTATTTGTATTTAAATCAATGTAATCATAAGCACAAGTGAAGGTACTCATAATGTACCTACAAACAATAACAAATAGAAAATAAAGAGATCAAAATATAGTGTCGGGTACTCTGACAAGCGCTAAACGACCTACGTGTTGAATTATAAAATATTTTTTAGTAATTTGAACTCCTGTTGTTAATGTTAATCGAAGAACTGTACCTAAACAAAATAATGTCATACATATAAACTTTGCAATCCTCTCGTTCAAATCTATCTATACTCACTACAGTAAACTCAGACTAAGTATGCTATTTACCCGGCAATCCTTATACTTTGGAACGTAGTTTCTTATCGCACGATATCATTTGTTTGCGGGCTGAGAGGCTAGACGAAAAACAGCGTAACATCGATCAAAAATCTGTTATTTATGACTATGTAAAATGTTATAATGTTTATTTTATTTTTGTCAAACTGGCTGTGTGTAATATATGTATGTGTAAAAAAACTTAATTTGAAATAGTACAATTTTTAAAATGTTTGTCTTAGTACAAACACAAAAAGGATACAGCAAAAGGATCTACGTTCCAACCGAGTGTTTCCTTATAAACACCCGGTTGGAACGTAGATCCTTTCTCCTCTCTTCCATCTCTTCCACCTCTCTTTTTTTCCAAAGAATACAGTTTTAATGTAATGTAAATAAATGTTAATATTAGCAGCAGCAAGCGGCTCTCATGGTGGCCGCGACCGCGCAGGCTGGCTACATTAGTCCAATGTCGGCGCTCGCGTCACACGCTCTCAACGGAATGGCTAACTCCGTCGTGCCGCCTACATCTGGTAAGTATCTCTATAACTACATAGTTCAACATATATTTATAGTTTCTTATCGATTGTGTTACAAACAAATGTGTAAATATAATAAATCAAATGGGTATTGCTACGTTGCTACACGCCTACAAGGTTCACGTGACAGTCAAAATCGTTCAAATATTCAATCATTCATGAAAATGTATTCTAATAATAGAACTAATTAATTCATTGACGCGAGTTGAAACTAATTCCTAACTTAGCATAAATGTAGGTATCTGTACCTACTTACTTAAATTTACTGTTGGATTAGCGATTGCAAATGTCTTATATTTTGAAATATAGTTATTCTCTTCGCCTCCCAACACGTTTAAAATAAATGTTGTTTTTTAGCATTTTGGAACAAGATTGAATAACATGCTTACAAGTATTTTAAGTAGTATCAATATTTGCTAATATCGTGTTTTGTTATTCCAGACAACTTCTCAGGTCTAGCGATAGGCACCGGAGGCGGTCAGCCGCTGAACGGCGCGCTGCCCTCGCTGCCGTCGCCCACAATGCCCGGATTCAATATGGCCGCTCAGACCGCCAACGGACAACCGCCCCCGCAAGAAGCTGTCTACACCAATGGCATACATCAGACATTTACTGGACGTGAGTAATCACTAACATATATCAATCAGAAACACCCTTGTGATAAAAGTCTTATTATACTTTTGAATAAAATTAAAACAATATATCTACGCAATATTAAAAATTGTCCAAACTAATTTACATTATTATTACTTAGTCTCTGTCATATATGGATATTACTTAGTTGTATCTGTTAGTCATGAACTTTTTATTTTAAGTTTTGTAAATACTATTACTTATCATTAATAAAACCTTGTAGAATCCCTCACTCAAATTGCAGCGGTGCCAGTAACCGCCCAAGGTTTGCCAAATGGTGAGGCGGCGCTGCAACACGCGGCGTACCCCGGCATGCAACCCTTCCCCGGAGTCGGTGAGTGACCCGTGCCTTGTCGCCTCACGCCTCATACCCGAACCACCCTATCCCGCCCTGTTACCTGAACTGCCACACACCGCTTCTTATACACGCTTTTGACTTGACCAATAGCAAAATTAGATTACAAACATAAACAATGATATGATAATTTCCGATACAAGAGCTTTAAAAAAGTAATGGATTTTACTCTTGGTCGAGTTCAGTATGTTTATGTCAGCATTTGTTGCTAAAGGTAAATTTTATTGTTCAAAAAAATATTTTATCCCATTAAAATATCCAACGCCTAAACTAGCGTCGAACAGGGGAATTGCTTGTATAATTTGGCAACAAATCATAGCTGATTTAACAAATGAATATGTACGATGTATAGCAAAGTTATAATATAACAATGTGTAGTATTGAGTAACTACTATAATTTTGTGTATTTTGTATGGATGACATAATATAATGTTATAATATCTATGTGCAGAAGGATCGACTGTGTACACTGTAATTAATTGATCTACCCTACAACTATCACAATTAGCAGTATCAAACGGCCATTCCTACCTCATCTGTAGCTATAGCTGAGCAAATACAAAGCATTTGCCTTTAGAATATGAAGTGTGTACGTAGATCAATCCAATGCACAGTAAATTGTAACATCGATGTATGTAAAGAGTACCATGCGCTGTTCAAACCACGCTGAATGTTATTTGGGTTCATTTGGTACTTATAGTAGTTTGTGTTCTATGTTTTCTGTCTTATATATTTATTTATTGACAAAAATATATATAATAACATCACATATTTTTCAAAAATATACCTACGTAATAAATAATTGGCAAAAATAAGGCGTATTTTATTGGAATCTTTATAGCTTCATAACTGTCGAAAAAATGGTGTTCAATGCATGTATATGTACGCAACTATAGGTGTTCATTGTGAAAATGTGCAAATTAATGTTCGACAGCTTACCCAGCGGTATATGGGCAGTTTCCGCAGCCCATCCCTCCGCCGATGTCGACCATTGCGCCGGCGCAACGAGAAGGTAAGTGGAGCCCCGAGGAGGACCAAACTCCATATGTGATTCACATCAACTAATCCAATGACGTTTTACATACTAAACCACTAAATTATTCACATTATCGGTCTTTATGTATCCTATATAAGTAAGAGACAACGGAAAATAAGTTGCTTTTTGATGTTGGTATTCTCGTATCTGTTCTTCTAACATGACAGCTTCTAGAAAACCTTTGCCAAACTTAAATCATACTATCTACAACTTCCATTTTCTGTTGTCTTATAAAAACAATTAAGTGTCTATATAATTATAACTAGTCGATGTTTTTGTACAGTGACACACGATTTTAAACGTTCTTTCTCACTCCTTTACCTGTATTTTTACTTCATCTTGCCATTAAATACAACTATTTCAACAAAGCCGTTTGGCAATATCTGTCTTGTTCACTAATTTCTAATATCGTTTTGTTTTTTGTTAGAAACAAGACGTGGCCAATCGACATTGTTTGTATAGCTGTGAGATACAAGTCTGTCGCTGTACTAAATAAAAACCTTGATGTGCATCTGTATTCTATGTTTTGTTTGTATGATCTGTGTATGTACTTACCTACCTATATTGATGTATATAACCTGATAACTTCCTTTACCTACTACCTATTTCTATCTAAATCTAAAATTGCTTACTTTTACTTATCACTATCACTATTTACATCACATCACGTGATCGAGAGAAGTCAAAAACCGTATTTAGTGTCAATGAAATACTGACCTAAAAGGGCAGGTTCATTTCAACAAACATACGTATTATTTACATAACAGAATTTTGTAAGTAATGATTAGGTAAGTATCGTTTTAAACTAGCAACGTTACCAGTTGCCAGTATCAAGTCCATTACGGGCGACATTTTTTCGACTAATTCAAGACCACCTCGTGCCTTAAATGCCGTATCGGATTGCTGCTCCGTAAGACTATAGAGACAGCACTTCTGCGCTTCTGCCGTTTCTCGTATGCGCTATAATATCCTCTGCATAACAGCCTCCATTATAATGTCCGCTGTGAAGAAAAAGGCGTTGCTTACCACCCAGTACCACCACCCTTTACAAATACTTCTCACAAAAAACATTTTAACAGAGGCGCAGATATTCAGTAAGACCGTACACTGACAAGGACGTGGTAACTAACCATTTTTATAAAGCCAAAACCGATTATATCAGATACCTAACTATTTGAAAAGAATAGGTTCATATTTGAATGTTTTCTCTAATTTCACCAGCTGGTGCCTTGTAAATATAGTCACGACTGACCGGAGACATAAACCCGACTTGTTCTTTATAACATCTACTGCCAGTTAAGTCTTAATATAGATGGAGTTTATACAGAAATACGACCATTAACCAGATCATTTAATACTTTCGGTATTTTTTGACTGTTTAGATACATAGAGCCACACAACTAAACCTACATTACAAAAACCTTTCACAATATTGTTCAAGAGCAGATTTGTGAGTTCTTTAAAGATTTTCTTATGTTCCCAGGCTGCTCAATCTCGGGCCCCGAGGGCTGTAACCTGTTCATCTACCACCTCCCTCAAGAGTTCGGAGATGCTGAGCTGATGCAAATGTTCCTGCCATTCGGCAATGTTATCAGTAGCAAAGTTTTCATCGATCGCGCTACCAATCAGAGCAAATGCTTCGGTTAGTTGAAGTATTTAATTTAACTATGTACATTTTGGTGGATCAGAGATAATAAAAACTGGTCTTTTAAACATATAACAATGGTCAAAATCGTTTAAAGTCCCAAGATGGTCTAGATTGTCTTAATTATTGACGCCAATTTATTCGCTTGAATTTCAGGTTTCGTATCATTCGACAACCCCACTTCAGCGCAAGCCGCGATCCAAGCGATGAACGGGTTCCAGATCGGCATGAAGCGGCTGAAGGTTCAGCTGAAGCGGCCCAAGGACGCCAATCGGCCTTACTAGCCCTAGACGCCGTCCCGCGTTCATCGCGCGCCTTTGGTAACTATATTAATTCTTATTGGAAAAAATAATAATAAGTAGTTGAACCATTAAAGCAACCTTAGATAGTGTGTAGTTAATTACCTTAGATTGTTCTAATTGTTCAAGTTTTAAAGCCGGAAAACAAATACTTACTTCGTCTATGACAAAAACCTAAAAAAATAAACGTTAAATATTAGTATAGCCACCCACTGTAGATCCTCATTAAACAAAGACATTAGTGTAATTTGTTATAAAAGAAGACTGAATCTAACGATTCAGTCTTCTTTTATAACCTAAATTATTGTCATTTCATTTATTATAGCTAAAACTATAACTATAACAATGCTATGTTTTATAGTAGGCTAGAATCAAGTTAGATCTTCCCATTTTTAATGATTTTTGCTTTGCTTGTTACAGATGGCAACTGGATTGGTCCGTTTGCCTGCGGCGCACATGTTCGCGTATTATCAACAATTCCATGGAATTTAACTCGTTTATTGTATAGCAAATATCATTACCTACATACTTACCTAAAGAATTATGCAAGCCCACTCGGCGAGTATACTAAATTAGTTAAAAGTAATTTATTAAATCAGCGCGTAGGAATGCTTCATTCTTATCATTATCGATTAATCATTAAATTACTCTATTATATTATTATATATACAATTTATTAACTTTGATTAAATTATTATTATTATTATAAAAAATGACACGTTATAAAAATTTTGTCATTCGTAATCATACTTCTACTTCTAAGTACTTAATGTTTAACTGAAACTTTTAACATAAATTTATTATACTAGTTATTTGCTTGAAGTAAGCCAAACTGAATTTATTAAGTAAGTTGAAAATGTAAGAAAAAAATGTATTTTAATTATTGTATATTGCAACAAAATGTAGCGCCGAGGGCGGCGGCCTTGTGCGCCGGCGCCGTGTGTGTAGCGCCGCGCCGCCCCGGCCTCGCGGACACTGTTGTCTCCCACCGCCGAACTGATCGCACTAATGTAAGCGCTCTATAGATCACTATCAGAGTATTTAGAATGTCCTATATTTTGTTACATTTTATTATGTGTGTGTCTGGTAAGCTAATATCGCTGGCTCGTACCACACGACATTCTTTTAAGACGTTATTGAGGACGAACCACAAAATATAAATACGACACAACTTTGTACTAGCCAATTACAGGGGAATACTACAAAACTATCTACTTCTATGCCTATAGCCAAAACACCGATTTGTAAAGACATAAGTCTGTACAATATATTCTGTATCCACGTTGTTATACGCGTCTGTCTGTCCGTTGGTACGACCAGCACCCTACAAACCTACATGTTAGTGGACGATGTTGTTGACAAAAATTAAATATTTGTATTTAACGCTGTGTACAAATGAAAGTGCACTTCAACATAAGACCGAATACTTAGGCCTTCGTTTCAAAAGATCGTGTTATTATGTGTTGTAAATTCCAAAATGGGCTGTGATATAAAAAGTATAATATCAACTTAATGGACTGTACAGGCCGTTTGTATCTGTATCGCATATGTGTGTACGCTCCGAGCCGAACGTGCGTCGAGCGCCCGCGCATCTCCCGGGATTTATTAGAACTAGGCAAATCGTAATGAAATTGTTGACTAGCTAAAATGTTATAAAATTTCCTGCCTGTCTGAAGGCTTAGTGTTAAAACTTCCAATCTTGCCTTCATATTTGTCATGCTCAAGCCGCGATAGTTACCTGACTACTCGTAAGTTTGTTGCACGAAGTATTACAAGAGGAGGAGCGTCTTTCACAATCATGGTGGATAGAATTGGGGCACTTTCGGAAAATTTCTCTAAAGAAAAATCATAATTTATTTTTGTACATACCCTAAAGGAAATTTCGGAAAATACCTCTAAATCTCTAAGTAGGTAGTATTAAGATCGTGCTTCTGCCTCTACAAAGCTTCGAGTGTAGTCTCAATTACTAAAAATATTGTATGTTAATGGACTTAAGAAAAGTTCTGTAGTTAGTTAAATTGGACAATACCCGGTGCGTGGGCGCATGGCGAACGAGCGGCAAACACTCGCGAATACGCGACGTCAATTCAGAGGAGCGGGCTTCCCCAAATTTGTTTCAAGCATTCGTGTGTGTGTCTATACATATAAAACTATTCGTAAGGTGTTAAATACAATAACTGTGACTAAATGCGTCCGGGGAGTCAACAGTGAAAGAAACGCGAAATAACAGAAAAAAAAAACAAAACTAGTGTAATTTCTATACAGACATTAAATAGATTCATAATCAAAAGGTACCAATATAAATATAAAATGATACTGAAGATACCTTAGATATATTGTGTGCGCGCGGGCGGGTTCCGTGCAGCGCTGGAGCGCGCTCGGGGGCACTCGGGCGCGCTCGGCCGCGCTCGGCACGGCGCCCGGCTGCGCCTGCGACGCGACGCGGCGCGCGGCTGCTTCGGCCGCCGTCTGCCACGCCGCCCGCCGCCCGCCTCTAGTCAAATATTACACTCACCACAAGACATAGAATTTTATATTTACACAAATAATTATATTATTATATTGATATAGTATTCTAGGTTTAGGCGTTTATGATTTACGAGTAAGCAGTGTGTTAAAAAAACGATGTAAGTCAACAAAAAAATACTATCGTTTTAGGTACTTACTTATCTCTAGTTCTTTTCTTCTAACTCACGACTGTGCAATACGTTTTTACGCTTCTTAAAATTGTTTTTTTATGATGCAATATTTATTTTATAGATGTTTTCTTTGTTACCGTTTATATATTTCTTAGATTATTCGTCGACGTGGTCTCGTTTCGTAAACCGACCACAGAGCCGGCCTCCCGACATGCCGCTGCCGAGGCTGTCCCTGCAGAAGGGCGGCTCGTGACAGAACAGAACGGCATGTCGGCGAGTAGGTGAGCACGCGCTGCGTCGGTCACGGCCGCGCTCGGGTCGGGTGTGATGAGTGGAGTGCAGCGCTGACGGCGGCGGCGCCCGCGCCGTACCTACTTAGGTTACAGATAAATCGATGCCAAACCGGAACACGTATACTTAGTATATCGATTATCGATAATATCACCTCGTGGGTAATGTAGGCGTAAAGCGCCCGGGCGGCCTCGCCCGGGACGATTAATAATATTGTGTACTTATATCTTTATACTGATTAAAATTAAATTCCCTAAAGATATATTGCGGTGACGCGAACGTTTCTAATAGATTAATGAGTCCTCTCTGAATGTATAAAACAATCGCCCATAAAAGTGATTCTAGGATACAGGGTATGCTTTGCAATTATTTAAATGTATCTAAATGTTTTTCATGTAGGCAGATATTGCCGTACTCTCTGACTTAGACTACGATTCGTCGTACATCTGCCTGCCCGGCGGCTGCGCCGCATCACTCTCGGGTCCATTGACTAGTCTGTCGCCACTTTTTATACTCTCTCGTAACTATCGTAGAATAACCGACTCATCCTCATCTCACGGCTATCCATCGCGAGTCACGGCTCGAACGGAACAATGCGCTTCGCTTGATTTGTTTCGACAGTGCCCCCATTCCTCACGTAGTGCCACTTGCGTTACTGAAGTATCCTCATTCACTTGTCATCTCACTCTAGCGCGCGCGTGCGCATACCTACATACACCATCTAATATTGTCGCCCACATAATGATGTGTAACTTTACTCAGTTACGTTGCAGCTACGACGTAGCGGCGTAGATGTTCAGGCACTTCGGTGTTCGCTACGATAGCACGCGCGCATATCAAAATCAACATTGTTAGTATTACGAAAACGAATTTCTTAAAAACTATTTAAATCCTGAAATTTTATAAAATATTTATATCGTTCGCATACTCAAATTCGTCGTAGCGCTCGCGTAGATGTGAACATTATCGATGCACTCAAGGACGTTTAAATCGATTGTAAAAGGTATGCGAATCGAAGGCGGGTCGTTATTTAGGCGATATAGTTAGTTAGATCGTCGGATGGTGCGAAGTGTACACGATATACCACACGTTGACTCTACACCGTTCGATGCTAGTTAGTACATAAGATGAATGCCAATATTTTAATCAGAAAAAAAAACAAACATTAGATTCGAAATAATTAATCATATTATATCTATTTATATAATAAAAATATGGAGAGAGGCGCATAGTGCTTTTATGAAGTAGGTCCTAGTATTGAACAAACGATCTAGTCATATCTTCTTTCTGTTATTTATTTTTTCTATCGCTTAGCATAGTTTAGCTTCAAGCACACGTTCGTACTTATCATTTATTACGAGGTACTTACTCGTTTATGTATTCATAACTATTGGTTACCGTTGCGTTCCCAAACTATAATAGTACCAATGTTTACTATAGAGCGAGTATACTATACAGAATATGTCTATAATTCCTAACTTCATTAGATCGACATGTTTTGACGTAAAATCTTCTATGTTATATGAGATGAAAATATACTGTATAATTTAAATTTATGATAAGTTATCCAGAATATTGTAACTTCAGCATGTACCTTTAGAGTAGTTAAGGTTAACTGAGATAATTTTATTGGTATAGAGAGATAGGTCGAGTTATGAATGGTATAACCGTTTGGTTAAGTTAGGTAAAGTTACCATAAGGCAAGTTATATCTATGATTTAAGTAGACGATGTAACTCTCATAGTTCTGCTAAATATTAAGGCCATACACGTGCTGCCGGCATATCTATTCTCTTGTCACCGATGACCATGCGATACAGACATCGTCAATAATGACCAATCATAGCATGTTTAATGACTGCCAGCGGCATGTGTAGGCAGTTTCTTAGAGAGATGTTGACTGCGCGCTGCAACGTGGCGTAAAGTTAGCTCATAACAAATATGCGCCGTCCGTAAACATCTAATATTTATTACTATACCGATTCTGTTTATGATTTCGCTTCAAACTACAGCCGAATGTATAGTATTGTATTGTAAAGGGTTTTCGACACTGGACAGACGTCACAGTATATTAATATAGTGCCCCACTTCGAGCTGCACGTCTGCTAGTAAATTAAAGTCATGCCGGTGGGGTTTTGGCAAAATTTGAAATTTATATTGATATTTAGGTCCGTTACACCTTACATGTAACGCGACGTTAAATTCTGATTAATCGTAGTGTAGAAATTGATTTGGAAATTAACTGCCATGTAAACATTATTAATAATAAATTGTAGATATACGCTTTTGAAACATAATATTAGAGATCAGATTGGTAGGCTCGATGTGGGGCAGTGTGCATATTAGTTCCACAATAATTCGATTGTACATACATATGACGTCATATCTTTAGGAGCTTACTAGCCTTTTGCCCCGGGACCGCCCGGGCGGGTGACAGGGTGTCGCTGTGTTAATGCTAAGTGGAAATCATAATCATTAACCGTTTTATAGAATGGTAACAAGCCATACTTGATAAAATAAAATTGTAAGGGTCACTGGCGACTGGCGACGCACATTTCTAAATCATGTATTTAAATCACAATTTTGTAAACATTACATTATTCTGTAGTCAGTAGTTTAGAAACATAATATTTTTTGGAAAAGCTTCGGCCTAAAGAGGCATGATAACTTTGCTGTAAATCTCAGTCGCCAACATATGCCCAAACGTAAAAGATGGATGAACCAATTAAATACTCGTAAACGATGTCCCGCGCATTGTTCTGGATAACTTATATTGGAATAGTTTAAGAGTAAACTATGGCCGATACGCGTTCAAGATTGTTCGAGGCCTACAACATATAAATTTCCGCACTAAACTGAGATTAAAACTTCGCTAAACCGCCATCTAAAACTATAGATGCCATCCACCCGAAGCTTACTACATGGAAATATATTATTTTCCTAGAATTAATATATACATAAGTTTAATAAATGCAAACTATGATCCTCAAATGGGATATTGACGACAGATTATGTAAATACTAAAACTTGTAGCTGTATTTCAACATTTCCATTCTAAATAGTAATGCAAATGTTAGTAATGTAATTCCAGGTTCTAGAACAATCTTGGACCTCGGCGTCAGAGTTTACATATGTATAGCTTAGCCAAGGGACACCTCACATGGTGCCTGTGATATACGCTTGTAATAAACGTCCATTCAACCAACACTTATTCTAATACGACACTCGATTTTGAACTTTTATGTTGCTAACTCACGCACGAGGACTCATGCATACTAGCTCCCTTCCATTATAATGTTTTTAATTTTAAACTATTAAACACTTTTTACAATTAACTAATAACAACTGTGAAAAGTAAATAAAATAATAGAGATTAACAAATTATAAAATTGGGTACCTACTTAGTTGTGTTTTAAACAGTCGAATGTATATTTGATGTTTAAAATTATGTTTTGATTCCAAGATTGATTTATATTTGTCATTTTTATCTGACTGATGATTCTGAGTTGGATTTTGACACTCTTCTTCAGGCAAGTGCTAGTCTACCTGAGTCCTAGTACTGTAATCGCGTTACCAAATTACAATATTGATGCCATAATTGTGTTAGTCGCAATTTTAGTTTTTAAGTAATCTTTAATTCTTTTGTTAAATTAGATTTAGGATAGATCGATGTCCGTAGATAAATTGTAATGTAAATAAAAACCTTTTTTGGTTCTATACAATTTAAAAATATATAAAATATTTATTATCGCTTTGCTAGTAAGAGATGTATAATTCCATCTCTGTCTCACAAAGTCATCCTTGTTTTTATTGGTTAATTCATAAAGATCTCATAAAGTTCAATTGTAAATTAATACTGTTTTTTATTTTTAAGTAGTCAATTTATCTAAAGACATCGGTAGAATACCGCGATATCGGACGATAGGCTCCGATATCGTTCAACTAACTATAGTTTGATAACAATTCATATATTTTGTTCTCAACACTAACTACCCGGCCCCAAGTTGTATGATGATAAAGTAATGCGTTAGATAAATTATTGTTTAAACTCTCGTTATAAATACTGAGATAAACAGCCAGTTGAAGACATGCTAATAATATATTTCAATTGACGACAGTCAGACTACTATATACCTAACTTTTGTATGATAAATCATTGGAATTGTTATTTCATGTCAGAAGCACGTTACACATGTAGTTATAATATAAGACACCATCTGTTTTGAAAGCATAATTAACTATAGTATCTTTTGACATTACTATTTATACATAGAATAAAAATACATTGATATATTAATATATAATACGATTGTACGTACAAGTGTGACGGGCTTAAGACTGTGTGAATATATACTATTATTTAATACCAACCTTATGTTCCGATGAAACTGAAAAGCTCAGTTCAATTAGCTAGCTATTGAAATGTTTATTCTCATATTATATTGTTATAGTTCGCCAAAGATTTGTATAAAAAAATAAAGAGTGTTATATCACTTTTTTGAAGTCGCTAGGTAATGATTCACTTTATTTTGTTTTATTATTAACTTATTATTAATGTATAGAATAATAAACAGTTGTAGCAAATTGTGGAATATGTTTATAGATTCATGTTATTATGGAACTAATAACAATAATAATTCGCCTACTTTGCATGTCATAATTTAGTTAATGAACTTTTAAAACCTATTATCGAGTTATTAATATGTATATTGCTGAAATTTTCAAAACTAAATTACTATTCAATTATTTATTATTATACACTTATTATGTTTAGTATGCTAGAGATATGATGAAGGATAATAAATAATTTTAATTATATTATGGTATGTGTTTTATTTAATTTGTGATCCCACATTTTTTATAATATTTTCGTCAGGAATGTTTACAAACACACAAT
The DNA here is from genome assembly GCA_945859575.2 of Herminia tarsipennalis. Lineage (NCBI taxonomy): Eukaryota > Metazoa > Arthropoda > Insecta > Lepidoptera > Erebidae > Herminia > Herminia tarsipennalis. The sequence goes on along the minus strand of OX243834.2, from coordinate 19,235,369 downwards.
GACAAATTATAACAAGCACAAACACTATTAATACTATCATTAAAGTTTTAACCGTGACACCACAATCATCACAGTAATGACTTTTATATAATAATAAGTGCACATTAAAAAGCTCCTTTAAAAGAAATGGTAATCTTCAAAACAGTTGAACCGATATTTATAAAACAAATTTTGAGAACCATCCCGATGAAATTAGCTTTCTAATAAAGAAACCTGCATCAGAATTATATAAAAAAACGCATCAAAATCTGTTCTTTATATTTGAGAGCTAAGATGGCACAAACAGAGAAACAAAACGGGCGACTTTGTCCGTATGTGTATTGTTCAACGTGATGAAAATTACACTTGAAATGTTCCAATTTCATCCAAACTCGTACAGCCGTTTTTGCATATAGCTCGGACAAGCCTTTCTTAATCGGAAACCGTGTAACGGTTTCCGTAAATAAATTATGATATTCGATAAAAACAAAATTTATGTACATATATAAATTAGCATTATTACATTATAATTAAATGTTGTTATTTTTAATCTGTATACCACGTGACATGAAACGCGAGCCGCCATCGTGTGACGTAATATAGGCAAAACTCAATTCGCTGTCATCTCTCACTCCTGTCTCTGAAACTGTCAGCGGAAAAATGCGCATAGAAAGTGGCGCCACCTAGTGTTCTCGAAATATAAATAATGGTTACGTCGGTTATTTGACGCCTACTAACACCAATCTGATTGGTTTATGCCGAACCAGAACATAGACAGCGTTTTCGCGGCAATAAAAATGTTAAAATTTAAATGTAATTTTATAACAGGATAACGTGTTTATTTTGCTGAAATTTTGTGGCATTTTATTAGACAAACCAACATTTTAAATTATTATTTTAAATAGAGTAGAATACCCTATTAGTTGATCCAGGTTTATTTTTTTAAATATCTTCAAAGTATAGTTATACATAGATACTGCTGAAGGCTACAAGAAATCCTACTTCTTTGTTACCAATACAGAACTACTAGAACATAATACTAAACTACAAAGGCACTAATATTATAAACATTCATGTTTATAATTTAGTAGGAAAATATTTAATATACTTAACTAATTACATAAAAACTTTCGTAAATAAGTAAGTAATCACAAATTTTATATTTAACGAATTAAATATATCTTTACAACCTTACTAGCCATTCATTAAACCAAAAATAAGTGCCTACCATGTTAAATATCTACAAAATGAATTATTTATGTAAATAATAATTTATTCGTAAATAAATACCAACAGGGTAGCAACATCAGAGACCCTAGACAAATGACATAAACGCTAATGGAATATAATGGCGTGGCGCGTGCAAAACCGCGAATATAAACAAATAATATACCGTACACAGCTGCAACATTGCCAACTTGCCTCAACATTGCCTTTTAGGCACAATAGCTATTTTCTCGCAAACCGTTACAATTTTTCTAACTTTATTAAAGGGAAAAATAGAAACATATTCGTGGCAACCCCATCTAGTCTTTTTTACTTTGGTAACACTTTGAAAAAACTGTCAGTGTCATATTAAACGGTTTAAGTGCAGCACGTTGTTTTTCGTTCGCTCCAAAACTTTTGCAAGTACTGCTAAAATATTGAGTTTTTGACTTGGCTGATTATTTACGAGGTAAGCAAACATACCCTTTTACCTTTTTCTATTATTAAATCTCTAAAAAGTAATTAAATACAGTTACTAGCTAGTTAGGTAATGTTGAAACACGTCAGTGCGAGCAAGCGCATCACAAGTTTGCCTAGCCTAGGGTTGTCAACATAGACTTGTTAATTTTGAATATACATATGTACTTTTTGTACTAAGCGTACAGATATATAGATTTTTTAAACTATTTCAAAAGAGAAGAGATTCTATGTTGGGCTGTATTTAGTATGGCCTCCGATATTTCAGGGAATTGTAAACTGATTTCTAAAATAATTTTGTGATTAATTGGGTTCAAGAAAAAGAAAAGTACTCTATACTTCATTCTCGTTATAATTATGTAAAAAAGTTGGGGTAATAATTGTTAATCAAATTTAAGTATGAACGCTTAGACGTTTCGCAGATGCGCACCACGTGCGAACAGGTTGTCAAACCGATATTTATTTGTTATTTATTTGTTATGTTTTTTAAATATGATCATATATGTTGTCCTTAAATATTATTAGTGTCTCACCAGTCATTATGTATATATCTGCGTAAACCTACCTGTTTCGTTGTTGTAGGGTCATTGACAAAATCGAAACTATGAATGATAAAAAAAACAGGCGAAAAGTTGGCGCTAGACGATATGCTGACTACTCAAAAGAAACACTAAATCTAGCAGTAGATTTAGTATCAACTAAAGCACTATCGTCATATGAAGCTGAAAAGCAATTTGACATACCGAGGCGTACGATACTAAATAAAATAAGAAACGAGCACGTCAGATCTATTGGCCGACCCCAAGAGATATCAACAGAAGAAGAAGAACATATAGGAAAACTGGTGAACATTGCGGCACAATTCGGTAACCCTCTATCACTGCTCGAGTTACGAATGGTGGTTCATCATTACCTTCAAAAGTGTGAAAGGGCAAAAATGCCTTTTAATGGAAAGATGCCGGGCGAACGCTGGGCCCGCAATTTTTTAAAAAGACATAATTTTTCTCAAAGAAAAACGCAGAACATTAAACGTTGTCGTGCCTCGAAATCAGTGGAAGAAATGACATCGTTTTACAATAATCTAAAATCAACAATAAAAGATGTACCGTCTACAAATATTCTGAATTTTGACGAAACTAATTTAAGCGACGACCCAGGTTCACAAAAGGCCATATTTAAAAGAGGGACCAAACACCCTGAACGTGTTATTAACTCAAGTAAAAGTTCAGTGTCAATTATGTTCAGCGTGACGGCTGATGGACAATGTTTACCGCCATATGTGGTTTACAAAGCGGAACATCTGTGGTCACGTTGGTGCCAGTTTGGTCCTCCAAAGGCTCGCTATAATCGAACTAATTCGGGCTGGTTCGATATGAAATGTTTCGAAGATTGGTTCCACACTATATTATTACCATGGGCCAAATCTCGAGACGGACCCAAGGTAATTATAGGAGACAATTTGGCTGCACATCTTAGTCTTGATGTAATAAAGATGTGTGACGAAAATACCATTCGGTTCGTGTTTCTTCCACCCAACGCGACGCACCTAACTCAGCCTCTCGATGTGGCTTTTTTTGGGCCCATGAAAAAGCGTTGGCGTGAAATTCTGCTGGATTATAAACTTAAAAACCAAAGTTCTACCACAATTAACAAGTGTCATTTTCCTCAACTTCTACAAGACCTTATGACAAAAATTAATATGACCCAAACTACCAATATAAAGAATGGCTTTGCGGGTTCTGGTATATTCCCGTTAGACCCATCAAGAGTAATTGGTAAATTGCCTATAATTACTGATGAGGATACGAAGAATATCGATGCTTCTTTATTGTCATTCTTAAAACAAATACGAGAGTCTAATAAAAAAATCTGTAATAGCTCAAATAAAAAATTACCAGTGATGCCTGGAAAATCAATATCTACGGAAGAAGCTGAAGCGTTAACTTTGAATACTCGTAAAATGAAGTGTGCAGAACTTAAAGTAAAGAAATCGGTACCAGGTTCAAGGACTAACTCAAAAAAAGGAAATCGTATGAACAGATACGTCGACACAAAATACCCTCTATCACAGCCAAAACTATTAAAAGAGATTTGCATAGCATTTGTGAACAAACAGTTACAGGCGAACTACAAAAAATCAGATTTAATAAGTAATGTCAGTTATTTCACAGAAAAACGTATGCCAACATTAGAGCTTCAGTTTCTTAACCAGACTTTTAGGAGCGCTGAAACAAATTCACCATTTATAGCTATGCAGCCACATGATCTACCCAACTGTCTGCAATCAATGGAGGCACAATACTGTGCTGGTTCTTCTAAGAGCTTTACGAATTATAACAATACGACAGAACCTAAAGTTGTTGTAATATCAGATATGTTAATTAAAGAAGGAAAGTCTTCTGCTTTGGATGATTCTTTTAAAACAAACATCAATGAAAATTGTAGTTCAAATCTTATTTATCAATCAACCTTACAGACTAAGATAACTCTTAATAAAGATAAAGGAAAAAGGAAGAAAACTGAAACAGAAGAGATTTCCAAAGTCAAAAATACTAATCAAAACAAAGAATGTTTAAAAAAGAAACATAAACGGCATCTCAGTTCTTCTTCTTCTGACTCGTCTATAGAGTTACTTAGTAGTAACTCAGATTATTCGAATTACGGTGCTTACATGGCAGAATATTTATGGGAACCGGAAAAGGAAAATTTTGATCCAATACCTACAGAAACTACGTTTGGGCTACATGACATTAAGTTTTTTGATGAAAGTGATACTCATAAAATTAAAGTTGGAAACTGGATTTTGGTTCGTTTTGCAACAAAAAAGAGCTTGAAACATTTTGTGGGCCAAATCATATCTATTGATAACGATATACCTACCGTTAAATTTACACGAAGAGTAAAAGAATCTAAACACGAAAACGGAACAATTTTTACTTATCCAACAGTGGATGATATCTGCAGCATGAGACATTTGGATGATGTCCTATCGATCTTACCTACGCCTCAAATTTCACGTCGAGGTCAATTCATATTCAATGTTAATTTCAATGACTACAACATTCAATAATGCTATGATTATTTCGTAGGTACTCGTATTATTTGTAACTTTTGTTTTTATTAGCATTTACTTGTACCTACCTATTTACTAATTTAGATTTTTTTACTTTAATAACTTTTGATAAGTTTATTGTAATGTTGAGTTCTTAATGTGACTGTGATTTATTGATAAATAATTAATGTAGAAGAAGATTACTTTTTGTTATTTTTTAACAGCATTTACTTGTTCCTATTAACTAATTTAGATTATTTTACTATTAGCTTTTAATAAGTTTATGGTAATGTTGAGCTCCTAATGTGACTGTGATTTATTGATTAGAAAAAATCCTCTGAATTTATGCGCTAAGGGTTACGATTATGAAAAAAATAATAATAATACTTACCTACCTGTGTAATTACGTATATTTATGCATAGCTTGACTATGATTTCGTAATTGTTAAAATAGAGCAGAAGAAATATTGCAAATAGTATACTTGTATTTAGCACCTACGTAATAAATACTGGGACTATCATTGATAATTAATGTAGAAGAAGACTTCTTTTGATTTTATTTTTTTAACAGTATTTAATTGTTCCTTTTTACTAATTTAGATTGTTTTACTATAATAGCTTTTAATAAGTTTATCGTAATGTTGAGCTCCTAATGTGACTGTGATTTATTGATAAATAATTAATGTAGAAGAAGATTACTTTTTGTTATTTTTTAACAGCATTTACTTGTTCCTATTAACTAATTTAGATTATTTTACTATTAGCTTTTAATAAGTTTATGGTAATGTTGAGCTCCTAATGTGACTGTGATTTATTGATTAGAAAAAATCCTCTGAATTTATGCGCTAAGGGTTACGATTATGAAAAAAATAATAATAATACTTACCTACCTGTGTAATTACGTATATTTATGCATAGCTTGACTATGATTTCGTAATTGTTAAAATAGAGCAGAAGAAATATTGCAAATAGTATACTTGTATTTAGCACCTACGTAATAAATACTGGGACTATCATTTCGTTTTTTTTTTTCAGCACAGCCCTAACTTTTGTATGGAACTGTGTTAAAAGCCGGCCTAAGTTTGCCTACGTGTTGTAAAATGTGAAATATAGTTGTTTTTTGTCTTCTATATCTTTCATAATGTAGATACCTTTAATAGTAGGTGAAAATATACATCTATTTTTAAATTATGTAAGTAATTGTGGCGTCAATATCATAGGCAATCTTGCAGAAAGGTGCTACAACTTTGCCTACAACTTTGGCGGTTTCTGTAGCATTTAACACAGGAATTTATTAGATTGTAGACCCTATTTCATATAGTTTTCAACTTGAAATTCCACGCACATGTATAACAGTCCATAGATTATACAAACTAAAAAAGTATTGTCAAAAAACTTTAAATTCTGTGCAAAGTTGCAGCTGTTTACGGTAATTAATATATTTATCTATGAGATTTGCAGTTTTGCGCGCGCAACGACGTCATTCTGACGTCACTCTATTCGATTAGAGTTTATGCCACCTCTCTAGGAGGATTGTGCAGTTATCGTCTTTGTTTTAGTCCAGTCATGTATGTAGGTACATAATTATTATCTATAATTTATTAGTGTCCGAGTGCCTCATAGGTGGCTATTGCGCGTGTCAACTAACACTTGTTCCGCGCGCGGTTTACATATGGATTTGGTATTGAAGCCAAAATAGCCATAGTGGATAACCCATCCCCTTGAGCCCAGTAATGACAGTGTGTAACACAGACTAAATATTAAATAATGACAAAATAACAGTTATGTACAATAATAATTATAGCAAAATTTACACTTCACGCCCATTTACACAGCGGTTCGTTTTTTTGTATATGATGTTGTTCGAACAAATTCATATAAACTATCCAACGAAATATGCAGTGATCTGTTTTTATTAGACGATGAACTTTGCAGTTGCTAGAGCAAGTTCACACAAACGACCGTAGTTCGTATTCAGTAAACACAAATAAAAATACGGTATAAATATAACTGTAAGTAGCGACGGATTGGTTAAAAATTATCCATCTTCTATACCAATACAACAGCATTATATTATCAAGAAGACTTTTTACTAAAGTAGTCTGTGATTTTCTTACTTATTTTCTTTTTAATGTCACTCCCTGGATCTACCTTTTCTTCATTCACCATCGTCCAGCTTGAATCATTTATTGTAACATTTTTATTTTGGTTCCCAAGCAATGGACTTGAGATTGATGAATTTGATTCTTGTTCTATTGCCTGTACAGCGTCGAACAAAGACTGACGAGTATTTGAGCTGCTTTGTTCAGGTATATTTTCGTGTTGTTTGTTTGTTTGCTTGTCTGTAACTTTTTCGGTTTCTTTATTACCCGTCTCTATTTGCATTGTGGTCTCAACCAAACTCTGGTCCATTTCATCTTGTGAAAATAAGTCGGGCGAATCGTTGGCATCACTTACAATTTCTATAATCGTTTCAGGGATAGCTTCAATGTTCTGAAAAAATAAAGAATATGGTATATATTATGGAAATCCAATACAAAAATATATTGTTGTTGTAACCAACTACACAATCATTAATTTCATAAAAGTGTGGTATGTGAACGCTTGTGCGAAATGTTCCTTGTTTTTTTAATTTTATATTTTTTAATTCATCAAAGAGAATTCGATTTTTCCCTTGACGGCCATGCACATATAAAAATGGTTGTCTGTAAAGTTTGTCTATGGACGATAATTAAAAAAACTTCTTCTTTCTTTTTCCATTTTTTATTAGTATTTGTTATCGCATGTCGCTGCAATCGCCAAAACATTGATGACATTGTAATAAACAACCATGCCTTTGACCACAATATTTATTTTTCGTGCGTGCACCCGTTCAACGATTTATAAGACGCATCACATCAAAAGTTAATGATTAAAAATAAACTTACCATTTTATCATCGTCAGGTTTAGGCGATGGACGTTTATTTCCCGTCAAAACTTGTTCCAAGTACGCGTGCAATCGACCTTTAAGGACATCCTTCTGGTTCTCTGAGAACTTTACTATGTGATTGTATAATTGTCCTGAAAGATAAGTACAGATAAATATTGGATAACTCGGCTCTAATGTTCATATACCCGGAAATTTTAAAATAAGAAAGGAACGATAAGGTTAACCCTTAATTGAAAGACCGAACATCCAATAAAGAGAAACCAGAAAAGATGTATTTCTGCCATATGACGCCTGATTCAATCTATATTAATATTAGAAAGCTGTTTGTTTGTTTGAACGCAATAATCTCAGGAACTACGGGACCGAATTGAAAAAATATTTTACTGTTGGATAGCCCATTTATCGAGGAAGGCTTTAGGCTAAAACACACGCTACGGCCTATAGGAGCGGAGCAGCACTGAAAAATGTTGCAAAAACGGGTAAAAATTACGCATACGAAGTTGCGCGGGTCAGCTAGTCAGTTATAAAATAAGATACTCTTTATTGTACACCAATAATAAGATAATAAAAAAATGACATAAATGGCACTTAAAGCTTGTGATACAAGATGCAGTCCTATCGGAGTCGCAGTCTGCGATTTCTTCCAGACTATCTTGAGATTGACAATAAACTTATGAGGGTGGGTAACTTGCGATGTACAAACAGGAAATATGATAGGCATACAATTTACTATTTTACAGTTATCTTAAATTGAAACAACTTTCGTGGGTGGTATGGAACAGAATACTTGCGGAGGGCGAAGTGATACACCCCTTTAACACCGTTTGGGCTACACCCAAACATGTATAACATAAATTTAGTTAAATGAATTAATTATCATAATGGTTAAAGTAATACACAATTACAACTAGGTCTTTTAGTATTTAATAGTTTAAAATTGAAAATTACAAGATTCAATATCCTCATCGACAAACACAAAGGAAGGATCCTCCGACCAGGCACGATTATTATGTTCGGACATAACTCCGTCTTATATAGATGTTTTTTTATTTATTTTTTTCGAAAGAGGTTTCTCCCAAAATAATTTATTGCCAATAAATTGAATTATTGGCTTTGAGCGCGGCGAGCGAATCAAGTAATCCCGTAACGAAAATAAAACCTAACACACCCCACTCCGCCTGCCATGTAGCTCGGCCGAGCGTTCGCTTAACGTATATGTACATGGTATGACTGTACAAAGTTCGCACGGTTTGAGACGAGCTGCTCCGAAAGGTAATGTAAAGAAAAAAAAATACTGCATAGTAATGAAAAGAAAAAAAACTGCATAAATAAAAAGTAAATAAATAATAATATAAAAAATGCTATGCAATAGCTTTACCGCGGCAGTCCCCGAGTGCCACACATTTTTTTATTTCCAATTGTATCGCATGTCACTGCAATCACCAAAACATTGATGACATTGTTATAAACAACCATGCCTGTGACGGCGTTATTGGACACGGGCGCATGCCCCCGACGGGTTAAATTGAGCCTATCAGCAGGCGGAATCGCCATTCGCGTTGCTTAGCAACCAATCAATAACGTGACCGTTGCTATGTGACATTTTTTCGTGCGTGCACCCCATCATCGATTTATAAGACGTTGCCACGATAAAAACACATCAGAAAAGATATTAACTGATAAATCGCGCATTTAAATATACACTTTATTCTAAGCAAGTAAAGATTAATTTCATGTACTTTATCATTATTTAGGTTAAGTAATGATACCAGGAACGAATATTGTAATTTAGTTACAGTGGTGCAAAATTCAAGTGTTACAAAGGTTACGAATCCTAACTAATATTACTAATGCACAAATATTTGGATTTGCATCAACATACTTTGGTCGTATCCAAACTTCTAATGACAATAATTTCTACAACAATAAATGGTATCAAATCTATACGTAAACTGACCAGGTAATAAAGAGTTATTATTATACTTTTACTGATTATAGTAATTTTTATAGACATTTCTTGCCAATTACTTTATTAATACAATATATACAATATTTCATTTTTGAAAGATAGAAAATTTTTAAGTCCAGACCCAGGAATCGAACCCGAGATTTCCGTATGCCAGACCGGTGCCGGAATCGAACCACCTATCTGGATAACTACTTTTACTGATTAATTATTATTTTCGAACATTATTATTTAACAAATATAATTGTGATGTCCGAAGTTAGTGAATCTTAAAATTTACCGGTGAATTCGGTGGCGTATTCCTATTTTAAACTTAATTCGGACACCGGTGAATGTTAACATTCACAGTGGCATTACGGTATTATACTATGATGTTTACAGTATTTTCTAAATAGTTAACTATACTTTTTGGCTATTAAAACAGTTTGATGTTTGTGGCGCGGGGGCCATAGTTCTAATTTAACGGTTCTAACCTAACCTAACCTAACTGAATCGATTTTCGTTTTTTATCTATTTCACTGTGGTCAAATGCTTAGACGGTTTTAGAACCTACTTTAAAACATTAGGTACATCTTGATATCAATGTAGAAATCATAATTTGGCCCATTATTTTGCTCATGGTCAACATTCACCAAGTCGTCGTGGGTGTTTGTTAACATTCACCGGTAAATGACCGAAATCATCACGAAAAAATATTACTATAGTTTGACCATTCGTTTATTATCATTCTTTTTGACATCTCAAGCTTATAAAGTACCGTTTTTTTTTTTCGGATTAATGTACTACAGTATTGTCGTACTTTGTTGGCGTTAGTGAAGTGCCCTGTGCAAATCAAACAACCACAGACTATAAAACAGATCTTGAAATAAGATAAATTGATCATGTGGAAAAAAAAAATGACACTATGTAAGTATTGTTATTTGTAAATAAATAAAAGAAAATAAAAATAGTAAGGATGACTTCATGATTAGGTATTTGCAAGGAATTAAGTCGAAATCTTGGAAATTAAGTTCAAACTAGTGATAACCTGTTTATAATGCGCTTATACTTACATTATTATACATATATTCTTACATTATTAATATGCATAAATATTTTTATTTTAATAATTGATTGTTAAAAACGAATAATTAATATTTAAACTAAAATCGACGCATTAATTGGATTGAAAGTTCTTCTTAAATAAAATCGATTAAAATTTCAAATAGAATGTGTGTCACTAATTTCAAACTGTCTCGAACTGTCAAAAAGAAAATAAACGAATAGACTGAGTTTATGTACTAAACTATCGATATATTTTTGCCACTATTAATGGACAACACCATTTGTTTTCTATTTAACATACATCGCCGTCTAGAATCGATGTTTCTAAAACCAGCTATGTATGCAGCCAGCAATCTATATTTTCTTTAGATGGAGTCGTGGGTCAAAGGTTCTCGGTCGACTGACACGCGATCAAATGTGCAAACAAGGCATATGACCGTTTGACCAAAAGCTTGACATGCGGGCCACACCCCTCTTACGCCTTCTCTAGTAAGTATCAATGTTCTGTGGTTTTTATCGCGATAATCGACATCCATGCGGGCAAAGCCGCGCGCGAAAGCTACTGGTCCCATATAAATTTCATAAAGGTCTGATGATGAGTTTCGGAGACAACAAATGAAACTCCTCAACAAATGCCAGCAAATCAACGGTGATTGAAGTCGGTTAGATGTTTTATTGTAAAATCCTACTCACCAACGGTAACATTGTGCCTCGCCAACAGGTTGTAAACACTGATGATCTCGTCTCTCAGCGCGTGGTCTCCGAAGGTGTAGTACGCCACGGGGCGGCCCGCCTCGGCGCACGCCATGAGCTGCAGCAGGCTCTTGAGCTGCGGCGAGCCGCCGAACGCGCCGCAGCCCCAGTTGCCCGTGGCCACGCCGGGCGGCCGCACGCCCCACGACGACGGCTCCGTGTCGAACGATACGCCTATCCACGCCTACACAATATTATAGTATTACAAAAAAACCGACTGCTTACTAATTACGACTGTGTTATAGCTCTCGCAATTGAGACGAATTAGAGTATAACTAGCATGATGAAACCCGTCAAGGCATTAAGGCACCTGTCCCATCAACGGCGATGAGCGATTATATTGCTCATGAAAAGTACAATAGATGTATAATGTAGATCTCGTGAAATTGCAGGGACGGGTGGCATGCAACTGTAAACACTGCTCAAATGGACAGCACAAAAATAGACATAGAAACTAACAAGAAAATAACTTTGAGCTCTGCTACAACCGAGGTACCTACACGGGGACATTCAAATCAAAAATTTCATACGTTTAAGAAAATCGTCTTGCAGCCCGTTTGACGCCTCCAGTCATTGCCTTAAAGGTCAGTGCCCACGATAGCGCTAAGAACACAAGACAACTTAAATGGCTTATAATTATGCAAGATTTCAATATTTTCATTTTCTTTTTTTTATATGATTTCTTGAAGTAAAATCTTAAAATAACCATGTATACATTTGTAATTATTGAAATTTAATAAAGATATTATTATTATATTTGCATCACGAGACATTTAGCCCCCGCAAAAAAATACCGAGACTGCTTCCAGTCACCGTCTATGCTTGTAAAGTCTTTAGGTCTATGGTGTAAATTTGTTTGGCTCACCTTGTTAAGTTCTCTAGTGATGCTTTCCTTCTTGAACTCCCTCTGTAGGTTGTTGTAAGGCACGGCGTCGATGGCGAGCACGGCGCAGCGCCGGCGGCCGGACGAGTCCCGCGGGGTGCTGTCTGTGAAGTCGCCGGCCCACTGGAACGTGCTCGCGTAGCCCGTATATTTGCTATATCGTTCTGACCCTGAAATATAAAATAAATAATAATAAGCACTTGTCCGACTAAAGGCGAGTAGCGATTTTATCCCTTCTGATCTGATCAACTTTTGTGTTTAACTTTTAATAAGACCAATTAAGTGACTAGCTGATTTTACCTTTAAGGGTTGATTTTAAAAACCGGTGTGTCATACAAAATTGCATCCCCTTTGGAGACTATAGTCTATAGTAGGATTTTTGGAAATTATAATTTCCAAAAATCCTTTTTAGTGAATACGTACAACAATGAAGGCGTCAACTACCAACATTTCAGATTTGTAGCCCCAGCGATGTAGTCACCCAATCAGTCATTCAGGACAAAAAAAAACAAAAACAAACTATATGTCTATGGATGATTAATACGTCAGCAACTGGAAAGAACATACCAATGATCATGAGAGCTTCGTTGGGTCTCAACTCCTCAGTGAACAACATGGACAGTAGCAGTTCTGGACAGATCACGAAGCGTATCTCCTCCTGCACGCAGCCGTGACCTAACACGCCGCCGCCAAGGAACCTGTAAAATAACATTCTTATAATAGCGTTTTCTTTTTAGATGTACGAGTTTTCATAGTATTGTTACGTGTTAGGATGGTAGGTTCGAATAAAATTCCAAATTCCGCAATGACGTATTTATTATTATATTCCACAAATAACACTACTACAATGTCCACTGATCAACACTAATAACTAAGTCACTGTAGAAAACACTGTACACTAGTCACAAACTATCGACTCGAAGTAGTCGCTTGAGTTTGCATTCTACAACTGAACTGATTTGCGTCGAGGGACAGCCTTTTTATACATGAATTCCATGATCAAGAAAAGTTGACCACATACTAGTAGCCAAATTCGGGAATGTCACGCACACAAACAAGTTGTTTACATTTTGCGGTGCGTAGGCACACGTGTCTAACACACACATACATAGTTGATGCACTCGCATGTATTCTGAGCTTCTCGAACATTCGAGTCGTTCGTTCGTAACACTGCCTCCCTCCTAATGGTGCTCGTCCCGGACATCGTTATTGCCTCGATATTTCGCCAGTCGGTCAATATGCACGATGTTCGGCTTCTTCCTGTCGCCTTGTTATATTCGGTAGGTCACATCGCTGATCTTTGTGATGGTTTTATATGGGCGTTCCCACCGAGCTTGTAATTTCGGAGATTTTGTTATGTAGCCACATTAGCATTCCCTCTTCGAATCCAGGATTCTTTGCATTCCTGTCGTAACGAGTTTTCATTTTCTCGCTGGTTTTGAGATTGTTTTCTCGCACGAAATCGTGTACCTCGTCCATTCGTGTCCATCATAATTTTATTATTATGTTGTTATGTGTTGGACATTTACAAATAATCATTTATTTGGTTTTAAGAAATAAAGACATTTGAGTTTCGAGTGTTTAAAATATATTACGGTAAAGTTCATTTTCCTATTGCGTTCTAGATTTATAAATACTCTGGATGCTGCGAAACCTGCGGCACTGTTTCTTACAGTGATGTGAGGGATCTGGATGTGCTCGTATATTTGAGAAGCTAATGCTTTGTTATATTTGTGCAAGATGAACGCTCTGAATTATAAGGTCACTTTGGTTGATTGTATATTAGTGATCAAATTAGATGTGTCTAAGTATTTGGTAAAGTTAACTGTTATTTAATATATGACGCTGACTGTACTTAATTTTATCAAAATCGAAGTACCCTAAAATTTTATTGATTCTTACATTCGTTTATTTATCAATTAAATAAGTATTACTTAGAAAGATCTATGTCATAATAGTCCAATCGAATTTTGTACAAGGGAGGTTATAATACTTATACCATACGGCTTTCGCAACTGAAATTTGATAAAAAGAAAAGGCAGAAACTATGTCATAATAATGCAATCGGATATGTATATGATATCAGATTCAAATATGTCACCATGGTAGGTACAATACTTATAATATACATAGTCGTAACATAAACAGTCGTTAGACAAAGCCGTCTAGACGAGGTAATCGTGCGGTGGTCAAGGGGCGCAACGCAAGAGGGGGGTTAGACCACGCTACAAGTATACAGCGCGGTCTCCGTATCTAGGGCTGCCGTATTTTTATAATAATTGCCGTATAAAACATACTGTTTACTTGAGACAACCCTAGTTACCAGACGCTCGTGTCGGAATTTATCACAACTTGAAAGGCGTCTGCTACATGTCCACTGCTGAAATTTGAGTAGACCTTTCTGTTACACTTGTTGCAGACGATGATAAACTTACTTATTAGCAAAGTCGACTTGTATGAGTCCATGCGCGTCCTCGATGGTGCGGCGCGCGTCCACGTGCAGCGGCACGGCGGCGAGCGGGCGCTGCGAGCGCCCCCACGAGGGGCACGAGCGAGGGGGCACCGAGCGGCGCGCGAACGTCAGCGTGCCGACCGGCGCTGTACTGGGGACACACTATACTCACTTAATACATACGTACTGAGAGAACGGCTCTCAGATCAAGAGCGTAGCTTGCCCCAGGCGGAACCTGTATCAAAATTAGTTGAGGGCCTGGTGCCCAAAGGCCCAAGCATTATACTAAAGCTGAAATTGAAACGATGTGTTTAATAATAGAGTAGCTTAGGCACCTGTCCCACCAACGGCGAGAAGCGAGTAGCGATTTTATCGCTCAAGAAACATACAATATATATACCTATATATATTGTAGATTTCGTCCGTGTAAACAAAAGAGATGCAGTGTAGAGCGAGTACATGCCGGCAATGTGATCGATCAACTTTTAATATCTGTATTTCTTTTGTTTTCACGGGATCTAGTAGTGAGAAAGGTACATACGTATATATCGGTTTCTCGCCGTTCTGACTTGTGCCACCAACATTACCTAAGCAACTATTGACAAAAGTATTACAGAATTAATGGTTACTAAGCAACTTTGTTATTAAATTTTTCACATCCATTTCGGCTTTAATTTGACTCGACAGTGTGTGTCGCTGACACGGAGGAGAGGCGGGGGTGCAATTGCTACGCACGTTTTGGACTCCTATAACCTGAGGGCCCCGTTATACGGCTATTATTTGGCGGTAACTACGCGCCTTTCACAGACCCAAATTAGATTATTAGAGAAAACATGGCGAAGGACGTGAGTACAAAGATGACGCTTGATAGAAGTGTATAAAGACAAATTACATATTGCCCTGATCCCAAATAATAGGGGTGTTGACTATCAAGTCTAATCAGTCTCTAAAATGTCAAAACGACAAGTTCTATTAAAATGTGTATAGAATAACCTATGACGTCATATGTTCCTATCGTCAAGTCATTACTTTTAGTATTCGTTTTAATGCTTTTAAATTCAAGAACATGTTAAATTGTAAAATAACATTTATATTCAAAGCGTTTTAAGATCTACTATTTCCTGATCAGTATTAAATAATTTACTTTTATTGTAGTCAACTACCCATTGTAGTCAACTACCCAATTCTGATAAAGGCAAGCCTTAGGTAGATCAATCTTGTCATCTATAATAGTCAACGTCATTCGAGTACTACTCCAAGCGAACGAAGGTGCGGGCAACATTGACATCACATATTTCCAATTATCACCATAAGGTATAACCTTTCCCGTAGCAATAGTACTCAGCCAAATTCATCTTTGGCAATGTAATCTACCTACACTCCGGAAAGTAAATATAAGAATTTCACCTTTAGTAACGACTCTTCTGAAGTAATGACAGATGCACTTCAATTTTTCGAGGTTTGCATCTGAATCGGTGGCCTCGTACAAAAAGGAGCTGAAATAAAAAGATAACATTACCTAATTACCTGAAACTTTAATCATAATATTATGCACTTAACATAAGTAATATTCTTTTCATTGCTGAAAGTGAGTATAAACATTCTTAGGGGCTCCGTTGTTTGTTTGTTGTAAAAACACTATGGCGCAAGGTCATGATGTTTTAGTTTTATATAAACTAGGTGTTAAATGGTGTATTATTAAGGAAATAAAAATTGAAAAACAGGTATTAAAAATTTGGTATTTATTACAAACTATCTGTTGCAGAAATACAACATTGCACCTCACTAATAAATGTATTGTCAATAAAAAGTGTACACGGGCATTTTTCTACAAGCCAATTTAATTCATGCAGGCCTTTGTTCTGGAGGTCAATTCACGTATTTAAAGCAGTACAGTTGCAGTGAATAGTAAAGGAAAAGTAAATTAGAATAAATTAAAAGAATAAAGTAGATTATTAAGACCGACTGCTAATAAAGTTCCAAAAGAAATATGAGAACTTTTAATTTATTTCAAAAGGGAGCGACTTAAATGGCTCGTTACAAAATCACTTAAAATTGAAATACATCCTTTTATTTACACCAATTTTATGCACAAATGCACTAATTTCATATATCAATATTTTACCAATAAATCAATTTTCTTAAACAAATTCTAAGAGCATGAAACCGGTTTCGGATTGTACCTCACTTCAATGAGGGCTTTCGCGTGTGAATTTGCCGCTAGTGGCGCTAGTGTACAGTCAGGTCTCCGAAATGTCAAATTTCATAGTTTGTGGATAGGCTACGCGCGTTTATTTCTAACTAACTGTCCCGCGCAACTTCGTCTGCCTAAATTTTCCCCGTTTTCGCAACATTTCTCATTGCTGCTCCGCTCCTATTGGTCGTAGCGTGATGTTATATAGCCTATAGCCTTCCTCGATAAATGGGCTATCAAACAGTGAAATAATTTTTCAATTCGGATGAGTAGTTCCTAAGATTACAGCGTTCAAACAAACAAACAAACAAACAAACTCTTCAGCTTTATAACATTTTTAAAGATTCGACTATTGTTATAAATATTTTGCTATACCTGAGACTACTACAATAAATTAGTCATAAAGCGGAGCTAAGAAAAAGACCCCTGCTTTGAGACAGTTTTATTTTTCGAAAATTATTTTTCAAACACTGGTCAGTGTTTTAAACGTGACTGCGCTACACTGCGGCATATATACAGTATGGCTGGTATTATTTAAAATTTAAACACTAACAAACTTTGACAGCAAGACTTAACTCAACAGTGACGCTAATACGTTATGGTGGGTAAACATAAAAACGGTAGCCAATACAAGTGTTGCCACCTAGAAGCTTATTTGACACTAAATCATTAAAATGCTTTGTTGCCCATGTACAACTCCAAATGTCATTGATCAATCAGCATTTGCTATATTTTTATTTAAATAATATGTTGCAAAGATACAACATGGCTCCATAAAGGATAAAGCAGACCGGTTTTTTTTAATTATAATTATTGTAAAATATTTAATAAATAAGAAACTGTTATTCACTTACGTATTGAAATTAATATATGGGTATGAAGAGTATTCTGATAAACTCTTTCTAGAATTTCTTCTAGGAAATGTGCAGAAGAATGCATTGGCAAGTAGACTTGCTACCTGCTGTTGTGATAGAGATACTGAGCGATTCTTGTGTTGCCTGTAATTAAAAAAACACTAAAATTATGTGACGTTGGTACAGTCAGCTACTTAATTTGCCTAACAGAAGCATTATTTGAAATCAACAAACACTGAAATTAATAGGGCAAACTTTTTTTTTAGGGTACCTGCCCTATATATAAAGTGGGTGTGTGATTTTTTATTCGCATCCATCCCCATCGTGTGGGGTATCATTAGATAGGTCTTTTTAAGTCGTTTAGGGGTTGGGAAGACGATTTTTAGATCCGCTTGTAAAATACTAAGATTCAAAGTCCAAATTTTTGTTACAGTCAAGTGTCGTCGTCCCCTCCCCGCCATGTTGGGTATGTGAAAAAAATCACGGTAGTAGTAAGTATATGTAGTGAAATTAAAAGAAAAACTATCACGGCTAAGTAGGCTTTCAAGTTTACGAGGAACAGCTGATCATAGGTACAAGTAACAAAATTTTGGTACAAATTCCATTCAAAAACTTTATTAAGTAGATATAAAGTTGTACCAAGTAAGAAACAAAAACAAACAGTAAACCCACTTCTTAAGCCACATTATTCGGATGGAGGGGGGGACTACGGAATGCTACAAACATTGTAAAATTGCCAATTTGAAAAGAGTGACAGCGAGTTTTTATTGTTAGGTTCTTTTCTCTGGCTTTACCTTTTGTTTGCGAACTTGGCATTACACATACAAGTAGCATCCCGACGTATCACAAGAGTTGTTTTGCATCCAAAGTGAATAAAGAATTTTGAGCTGTAATCAACAACATAGACTTTGCAACCGAGTATTAAATGTTATTTTATTTTAAAAGTTGTACAATTTCACTACATTCATTATTGTTTCGTTTAATATTTTTTGTGTTTCTAATTAGTTGTCCACTGTAACAGTTGGAGTCGTTTTAATTAAACTGTTGTTTGATATCTTCAAAATTAAAATAATTTGCATGATATAGATTGGCACATTTTATATATAAAATATTACTTACTTTAGCAGGGGAATTGGCGCCTGCACTAATTTTGGGAGAGCCAAAGCTAATTTTGCTATCTCAGGCAATGTTACATCAAAGAAGTATTGTGACTCCTCTTCTTCTAAATACTAAAACACAAGAAAAAATCATGAATCCTTTATATTAAATAAATTCTACACACATAAGCGGGTCGGCACATTCAGTTTGGCAGTACTTCCCGAATGTTCGTCTTCAATAAAACTGCCAATTGGCAGTTTTATTGAAGCCGTTCTGTTTGTTTTTTTTTTCCCAAAACTTCATCCACATATACCGCCTAAACAGAAATGGTAAACAAAGTGATAAACATTTTGCCATATTTATGGTAAAAATGTTATCATTTTGGCCATTAAATAAGCAAAAAAAAAAAAATCAAAAAACCTGCCTGCTTAGAAAAAGATGGAAACAAGATAAACTTAAACCATGCAGTTGGAGGCATTTTATTAAATACACTGGAATTCATTAACGCCTTCGACGGCGGTTACATAAAGTAGGAAAGCATGATTTAATTATCACAAACAAAAAAGAGAAAAATGTAATCCGCTGCTTTCATCTGTTGACGCCGGTAGGCGATGCGACACTGACATAAAAAATTGGTCAATTGTCTAGATTTTAAGGGGTAATTGATAATTGATCTTATCCAATCAATTTTTAAAATATGATCTGTAATACTAATGATATGCAAAGATTTAATAAAAAAAGATATATTCATTACTCTAAAGGGTATATATTTACAATTAAATGAGTCATACCTCATTAAACAACTTATGCAATGCTCTAAATCTCCAGATATTCCGGAACTTAGTGTTATAACTAAGAATAGCATCGGCAAGATCTTTGCTATTTCGCAAAGGCTTAGATAAAGCAGCCTCTATCATTTCCCATCTTTTCTTCAGATGGGTCTCACCAGTACCCTGAAAGTATAAAATAACAACTCATTTGGTTTATATACATTTTTAAATAGTATTAGCAACATGCTATTTAACCAGAATGAAATGTCAATATCTTTAACAAGTAAAAATATTTAGTGGTTTAATCCATATCTATACTAATATTATAAGGCTGAAGAGTTTGTTTGTTTGAATGTGGTAATCCCAGGAACTGCTAATCCGAATTAAAAATTCTTTCACTGTTGGATAGCCTATTTATCAAGGAAGGCTATAGGCTATATAACATCACGTTACGACCAATAGGAGCGGAGCAGCAGTGAGAAATGTTGCAAAAACGGGGAAAATTTATACATACAAAGTTGCGCAGGACAGCTAGTTAATATTATAAATGGGAAAGTAACTCTGTCTGTCCATCCTCTGTTATGAAAACATAACAGACGCTTATGCTCTGCATTATGCTTAAACAGTATTATAATTTGGTTTGCAGATAGCTTGAGTCCCAGTTAAGGACATTAATAGTTTTTATTGTGATAACCATCATCTACAGGGGCAGAGCCAAGGGTGAAAGCAAGTTTCTGATATTATAGAAGGTAAATTTTCAGGGTAATAATAATAATAATAATAATAATTACTGCGTTTAGTACTTAATCAGATTAAACATGTTGCTACCTCTCAAAAAAGGAATTAGTTGCAAAGCTCAGTTTAAAGCTTAGTTAGAGAATATATGCTTTTAATACCACCACAATACCTTAACATGCCTCTTTAGAGAAGACTTTGAATGGCTCCATGGCCAGAGATCAAGCAGAAAATGATACAAAGCCATGGACCACTGTCTCACATATGCAGTTTCATCACCAACTGACAATTGTACGTCATCACAGCAATCAAAATCAGGCTAAAATTCCCAACTCATTAAATAATTTTCATAATCTATAATTGTAGCAGACTAAAAGGAGGTGGTAGAAAGTGTCTATGAATGACAGGAACTTAAAAGTGTGTTTGAATCCACTGCTCTTCACAATGGGTTTGATATGTGGCAGAAGCAATTCTGGATCTATCTAATGGTTTCAATTAACAAACTGGCCCGTTGCTCTAGTTTTGTATGCAAATATAAAAATGACATCTATGCAAATAAATAAAATTGAAGTGTCTATGTGTAATGTCAAAATAACTGCTTTTAACTAAATGTACACTTGTAACAAAATCACAGGTTTTTTTTTTTACTGTCATCATCATCAGTCTATCGCAGTCCACTGCTGGACATAGGCCTCTCCAATTGCACGCCACTTTATTCTATCTTCGGCTTCTCGCATCCAGCTCCTGCCAGCCGTTTTGCGTATATCATCACTCCACCTGGCCTGTACTTTTTTACTGTACTGTTTTTTTTTTATTTCCAAAACAGCTGGACAGACTTTGACAGGAATTTCAATGTCACACAGCTGACATTAGACTATCATAAGCTACTTTTATCATCATTCTACAAGTCACAGCACAGCTAGTTGACAATAAACAACAATAAGTTTTTGGATATTAAAATAAGCAATTAGTAAGTTTGCCCCTACTATTTTAAACACACACCACAATTTAAAGATTATTTAATTAATAAGCCAAAAATTAAGCTAATGTTCAAGGCCAGCCAGCCTTTTGCAGTTTATAAATCAGCTACAACCAGCAAACCATAAGACATGTAATATACATTTGAAAGCCACTATGGCATGAATA
Source organism: Herminia tarsipennalis (assembly GCA_945859575.2). NCBI lineage: Eukaryota > Metazoa > Arthropoda > Insecta > Lepidoptera > Erebidae > Herminia > Herminia tarsipennalis. Next base: position 19,213,830 of record OX243834.2, on the reverse strand, counting down.
AAGTACAACATCATAATTTATTTTGAATAGTATATGATGCATTGAGAACCTCCTATTTTATTTTTTAAAGATTGTTACCCAACAAGGATTTAGTCAATTTTGTTATAAATTAGTTGCCCGGGCAAAAGTTGTATGAAAAATCAGAAATTATTTTCATGAGACACAATAAAAAAAAGGTGAGATTCAGTTAACAATTCATAAACAGAAAATTAATGAAAATGTTACCGTTGCTAAGACTACTTACATCATCTACAGGGTACAAGCTATGACTGGAACAAGGCATTCTAACGTGTTCCGAATCCCATTTGTCTTGACCAATCTGTGGTTTGGGTGGCCTATCACTCGCCACACATCCACTGCTCGGAACATGATACAACACTGCGTGGTTATACGAAGGAGCCACAAGCGGGAATTCTGGAGCACCCCAGGGTGACTGCGAGCCGTACAACTCAGTCAAAGGAACTCCTCTCCAATGGTTATCGTTATCCGTATCCACATTCATCGTGAACCCCCGCAAACGTTTACTTAAAACTGTAAAATTCCTTGATCAAAACTACTAAGAAAGATAGATAATAATTAATTCTTTATGCGCCAGTGAAATATCTACTTGTTATGAAGCTTTTGAACATAAACCTTGGAATTAACTTCATTAAATGTTTTCGTAAAAAATATGTTTATCTTTTGAAATAAATATTGCTATCGAAAATGGATAGGTTATCTTTGAAGAATTTGACATTGACAATTCATTTCTTGCTAGGCATAGGCACACGACAAAAGTATCGACACTTTGTTGTATCGAGTACTTTACCTTTCGATACCAATACTTTTGTACTCGATACTATGCAATCGATAATTTTACTGAACTATGTACTATTTATTCGATATCATATCATGCTGCATAGCTGGTATCATATCGAATAAATGTTAGAAATTACCTACATAAAACTTAGCTAGTTTAATTATGTCTTAGGGTTGGATATAGTGTCTTTTTGTTTTTAAATTAACTATCAGCGATATTTTTATTCTACATATATCGATCCTCGATATTTATTTCATCAAATTTGATATTTAACACACTATCCCGCTTCCGGCTGTATTGGCTAAGCCAATTTGTTTTGTTTTTTGAGGTCTTTATTCTTCCTTTTGTCTTGAAATCAAAAAATTGTTTTACGAAGCATTTATTTTAGTAAAAGCACCTGTAGATAAATTCCACTATTACCATGGAAATACAAAATGGATATAAAGGGACGTGCGTTTTTAAATGTTGATAAACTTTCGCGATTTGTACACATTATGAAAATATATATATATTGTATATATATTACGGGTCTTAATCGCGTGAATATTTATTACATTGGCTGTGGTCACGGCCGTTGCAATACGGTCGAAACGTCGGGCAATAAACAAGGTTTAACCTTAAATTATTCACGCGATTAAGACCCGTAATATATATATATATATATATATTTATAACGCGTACGTTATACAGGAACTATTCTATAATTATATACGCCCTTACCATTTACGATTTGTCATAATGGTTAAAAAAAATAGTCAAAAATATATTTTTAACTATTTTTATCCCATTATTTCCATTATGACAAATCGTAAATGTTAAGGGCGTATATAATTATAGGATAGTTCCAGTGTGCACACACGCCTCGCTAAGCCGCAATAGAAATAGTGGGACAAACGATCCTACTATTACCATTAATGGAAATATAAAATGAAATTAGTGGGATACTATACTGGATATACACCCCTACCTTTTACCAAAAAATAAGATATTGAAATGTCGTTTCTTTTTTACTATAACTATTAATAAAAAACCGTAACGACAAATATTATCACAATTATCTACGTACATTAATATTACTTTAGTATTAATTGGAAGGTTTTAGCTAAATTTTGTTATTAAAATTGCATTAATTGGCCTAGGTTTAAGAAATATTTTATATTAATTCATTATAAAATATTCGATATTTCCGATGGCTTAGTAATACATTGTCAACGTGAAATTGCCAAATAAAGACTACAGTAATATTTTGATGTGACTGTTGCCAGTGATAGAAATTAGTTCCATTAGTTTTCCGCAATATGGTGCGGTTTTTTATGAAGCTGGCCACGCTTTCTATATTGTTTTGACATATGATAGGCTTTTTTGATTGTGTAATTATTTTTTACTATTTGTTTGCTTTTAAGCTTGTATAGCTGAAGCTAAGCTGACGTTACTTACTGACATTGGCATAACGTGTAGTTCTGTACGCATTAGGTCCTTAGAAAAGCTCTCGATTATTTAAAGTATCGATACTTTTACTTATTACGTACAGTACTATACGTCATGACTCGTGAAGTTATTACTTGTATTAAGCTGTACCCTCAGATCAAATATTATTAGATATATACATAGGGTGCCCACCTATGTTTTTCTCGCTTCCACATTTGGTGTTGCCAGAAAAAAGTCGTTAGCTGTAATTTAGGGTAATTTTCTCATGTGATCTTTGGGTTGGGGTGTGGGGTTGGGGTTTATTGGGTTAAATGTGAGACGTCAATGATATCATCGTGTCGAAGGCAGCCCGGTGGAGCGATTGATATACCTATTACTTGTGTACCTAACGAATATGAATTAATTGCATAATAGGTCAAATACCGCCCACTACTATTAACTACGATTTTTATTAATCCAACTTAAGTGTGAAATGCGCAGCTAAGTTTTTAGAAATGTCGCAAAAGGACTCATTGATTGTAATAGAGTATTTATAGTGGACAGTGGTTTACCCCACTTCGACAACTAACCAGAACCAGTTCTGGCGAAAGGCTGGCAGCCAAAGTCATTCTGTCGACTTTCACAAAGTATATCTTCGTTTTGTAACTTAGAATAAAATACGACACTTTAAAATTACAACATTATATTCAAGGTTTGTTTGTTTTATAAATTTCATAAATAATAATAACACTAAATTTTCTTTCTGAATTAATAGTGAACCTAAAAGTAAAAATATAGGTTTAATAACAGTGATGGCTAATTATTTAAACTATATCTCAGTTTTTGAAGTATATGTAGACATAGTGAGCCATACAGTTTCATTAATTTCATCTTAGATAAAAGATCCAGAGAACGGTTCATTCATGTATAAGCTCTAGAAAATCCAGTGAATGAGACCTCCTAATTTCCCATTACAAGTACAGGAACAAAGAAGATATTTGTCAATTTACAACTAAAGGCTAAACCTCAATATTATGTAGGTATAGTTTTCAGTAAAAAATCTTAGTAAGTAAGTCTGAAGCTCCACTAAAGCTAATCCTAATTTACATAATACTCGATGTATTCTGTTGCAATATACTATTTTTAACTCATCGCAATGTAAAATAAACACTAGATTGTTATACTCACGAATGAAATGCGATTTCTTTGGTTTTCCTTTCATTGCGGCTCTTACAGCCAAAGATGCTGCAGCCACCAACATTCCTCACATTAAAATCCACTATTTTTTAACGATTCCTTTGCTTCAGTACACAAACAATTAGTAAAATATATAAATATTCGAATAAACATATCTCGCGTTAACTTGTTTGGCACAATTTCATTGTTCACCACAGTGAGTGAAACATAAAAAAAACCGGCTACGATGATAAGAACAAAAAAAAGTTTTTATCGTTTTCTATTTCATTGGCAACTTAATTAACTATATTTGTCTTTCTTCTTGATGACGTCACGTGGTTCATATCTAGTAGTTTTTAATCAGAGGCTGTACCGTACAGTAAACTACACTACATGTACACACACACACACGAGTACTTTTCCTAATACCTAATGTATATAGTCTGCACGCAATAAGGTCTTAAGAAAAATACTCGATACCATGAGCTATCGATACTTTTTTTCGATACTTCTCATGAATATAATATCGATACTTTTGATACGATACCGTGTTCCTCTTCCCTGCTTATATATAGGGTTGCTTATTTGCATTTTTTTTTTTTTGCAATAACGACAGTATTTTCAAAAAGTTTATGATTTAATAACAATGATTTTTATTCTAGATTAATAACGGTCTTTCAGGGTAATATTTTTTAGAGCACTGATGTGTCTCAATTTTTCAGCTCAGTTCCTTTTGCCATGATAACAAACATTATACTAAATATTATGTATATGACATGTCTGGTTTATAATTGTTATTTAAGTTTGTAAATAAGGTAAAATGTAGAAAGTAGGCACATGTACTGGGCGTCCGCTTTTTCATAACATCTTAATTTAGCAGTTTAATCTCTTTAAAGTGGTTATTGTTTTCTAATGTTAAATACGGAAGCATATTTTCAGCTGAAATTTTGCACACTTTTATTATATAAAATTCACTGAAAAGTAATACTATTCATGTGACAGTTAAATTGTTGTTATGCAGATAATTTTAATTTCAAATTAACTTAGTCGGTAGGAACAGAATAGTAGTTAAAAATCATAAATGGGTTGAAGTAGGTTTATGAAATTATGAGTGGGCGGGGCGGCAGCATGGGACCCTTTCCTTCCGGGTGGTGCAGGTTCTTTCGAGGCACGGGTGCTTCGGGAAGTACCTGCACACGGTGGCTAGGAGGGAACCGAGTCCCGGCTGCCACCACTACGACTGCGGTGAGGATTCGGCGCAACACACCCTTCAGCATTGTCCAGCTTGGGAGGGGCAGCGTCAAGTTCTCACCGCAGTGGTCGGAAGTGACCTCTCGTTGCCGGCCGTGGTTCTGTCCATGGTCCGGGGCGAGAGGTCGTGGAATGCGGTCGCATCCTTCTGCGAGGACGTCATCTCGCAGAAGGAGGCGGCGGAGCGCGTCAGGGAAGAGAGCTCCCTGGCGGATCCGCTCCGTTGCCGGTAAACCGGGCGGCGTCGGCGCGCGTATCTGCTCCTGATGCCGCCTTAGGTGGGGCTGCGGGCGTACGGGGTAATCTGCCCCGCCCGCGGCCTTCCGTGCGGGCATCCGCGGGTTCCGTTCCGGGGCGCGGCACCTAGCGTATATCCAGGTGCCGCGTAGGTGTGAAATGCCCGGAATGCAATAACATTGCTTCCGGGCATTGCCACTGGGCGGGCCGCCGACGACATAATAAATTCCGGCGGCCCGTTCGTGAAGGTGGTGAAAGATACACGGCGAGTTTTTAGTGGGTGCGAACCCCACACTACCTCCACCGTCTTCCCCGGACGGTGGGGGTGTTCGTGAGGATTTTTTCCCGCTAAACCAAAAAAAAAAAAGGTTTATGAAACTATGTGGGTATAAGGTTAAAATATATAATTAAAACTTTAATTATGTTTCTTGGTCTTCTAGTTTGGAAACTAGAAGCTAATTTTCTTTTCTTTAAAAATGTGTCTCATACCTAGGAAACGGTGTAACTGTATAGAAAAGAAACAAGTCCTATAAAAGGCAGAAATAAGGAAACACTGCCATACCATCCTTTACTGGAACCATTTCGCCGCATTTTGAGAACCTCTGAATAAGACCACAACGCAGAAATTTTCGTCATCCAGTACCTAAGCTATAAAATCACACTGAAAATAAAGAAAATCAAGTCTGTAGGTCATTTAGTTCCAAAGTTAAGCGAACGCAAAGTTTCGCATTTATGACACTCACTCACTCACTCATGATCATCAAAATAGAACTAGTACTTCCCTAGAGCTGAAATTTGATACAGGGTTAGGGTTTAATGGCCAAATAAAGGAAAAACTATAAAAACTAGGATAATCGAAGATCTGGAGTACCTGGTGATCCTTAATTGAAAACACAAGAGACCAACCAAACTATTAAAGATCGACATACCGCCTTTACAAAAAATATTCAACTTTGTTTACCTCTTCATTTGATGTCAAAAATCAAAGGTCTGAAGTATCTGATGAAGAACTCTCAGCTTGTCTTACTTTATTTATTTGTTAGTTATTTAGTACTTTTAGTTTTCTTAGCAATTTTCCATCGTCAATGGGTAGCGGTTCAGGCGACAGATTGGTGCAATGGTGTCATGGAGCACCTGGTTTTGTACCCTTGTGTACCCTTCAACGGCCAAGTCACACAACATTAACTATAAAATATAATAAAATAAAGAAATCGCAGTAAGGAACCTTAGACTTGGCACGACTTTGTCTAGATTTCATTACTTTTTAGAGATAAACTAGCAGCTCCATCGAGACTTGGCTAGTTTTTTACAGAATGTTTTTGGTGGGATTTAATATTTCACTTACGGCCGGTTTCATTAATATAACTGTCGATGGATTAGACTACTAGAGGTTTATATTTGTAATAAGCTCCATATAAAATATGTCAAAATTCTACCTCTAGAAGTCAAATCCATCGATAGGTAGATTATTGAGACCGGCCGTTAGTAGTTTGCGAGATCTAACCATCAGTAAAACGTTACTCCTACCCATTCTATAACCAGAAAGGTCCATTGCGAAAAAGAAATCTGTTGGATTAACGTTACTTCAGCAGATTTATTTATTTTCTTGATTAACTTAAAAACGACTGCATGCGCAAATTTAAAAAGTTGCGCACATTTTAATGGCATATTGCTCTGAAAATCTGTATCTGTATCACTCTTAGGGAGCGTCTAAACGTGACATTTTTTACGGCAAGTTGTGGCGGCACTAAGGGCAACTAATTGCTCGGCCAATAATGGCAATATGTCTTCAATTGTATGGCGCATGGTCCAGTTTCCTAAACGGGGTACACAACCCGGCAACAATAAAATAGAGTGCGACTGAAACAACAACAAATTTGGCCGGGCAACATTGCGGAAAATAGATCGCTCAGCGGTCGTCCGGCAACCATCAAATCAATATTGGTGAGTACTGCCATGTTGCCGGCCACAGCATTGCCGCCACAAATTGCCGTAAAAAAATACCCGTTTAGCATAGACAACATTGTGCTGGGTTATCGCACACCTCTAATTAACACATTTTGAGGACCACATACTGAGATCGAGAGAGAGAGAGAGAGAGAGAGTCCTCCTGGTCTGTATTCTCCATGTGTGAATCAAACCAAACCAAATGCTAAAGCCAAACCAGTGATGCCAGATGGAAAAAGTTTCCTGCAAAATAAGAGGTTTATTCGGCTTTGAGTGGAGAGGGGAAATGTTGTTCGGGGAACCTTCGGAGGAAAAATAAATATGGGGTGAGAGGGGGACAGGGGGAATCTGGTTGGTTTTTGTTTATATTATTTATATCAACCTCAATAGTATTCCCATTCCTTTGACAGGGTAAAAAACTAAAAATGTGACAGATTTTTTTGGGCTGCAACTGCAAGTTATTACACAAACCACACAGTACAGTACATTTGTATACAAACTACTAGCAACACTGCGCCAAGCCATCTCCAATCAACAGAACAACTTGTTTGTTTTGTTTGGAAATTTATATTGGGTTAAAAACATTGTGGTTTATGAATACGAGATAATATTTATCACGAGATTTTCTTATTTATAATTAATTAAGTGTACATCAAAATCATGAATTTGGAGTTACTAGGCAAGTACAATTTTACGATTATACCCGCTTCTTGTGATATTTACAATTAACTTTTTATTATTAATGTTTTTATTATTCACAAACATTCTTCTAATTTACAGAATCATTTGGACAAAATTATCCAGAGGTAAGCTGTTTCGTTGCAAAATACACTGGATAAACAAATAATATACAAAAACATCCCTCCACAGATATTGTAGTTCATATTGATTCAAAATAGTACCTGTTTATTTATCTATAAGAATATTCAACGTTCAATATACTGAATTCCTAAAATTTGGCAAACATTGCAACAATTCTAAATGCATAAATTGAAACTAACTACTGAAGTAACCTCTCAAACTTTAGTACCTACTGCCAAATGCTTTTTTCAATACCTTGCAGGAATTTGATGGGACACTTGATTCAATATCATTAGCAGGAACTTGTGCTTTCAATAGAAGAGGTACTTTGCTGGCAGTTGGGTGCAATGATGGCAGAATATTTATATGGGACTTTTTAACCCGAGGTATAGCAAAATCAATATCAGCACATGCTTACCCTGTTTGTAGTCTAAGCTGGTCAAGAAACTGTAAAAAGGTTTGTAAAAAAATAATAAATGGTTTTTTTTTGCAAGAATAGTAATACTGCATTTAAATGTTGTAATTTATGTAATTCTTTATACTTGGAACTGCCACCTAAACTCATTTTGTTTTTTTTTTCAAACAATCATAATTTTATAAATTTTTTAGTATGTATTAATTTGACGTTCTCAAATAATCATTAAACTGATTTTACGAAATAAAGATGTTTGAGTTAGAATGATAGATTAAAATGTTAATCAAAAGGAATACCATTTTGAGAATCAAAATAATGGTGCACCTGTTTGATTTGGCAAAAAATAAATTTCCACTAAAGTAGCATTCTCTCTACCATCTATAAATATTTTGTTTCTTCCTTGATTAATATTATCTTAAGGAAACCGTTACTTAACGTAGAGCAGGGATAATTCACTCTGCAAAATAATTCATACATGTGATGTGACATGCATGAATTACTTGAGTAGTGACAAACATGACTTATTTTGCAAAGAATAAAACCGTCATCTATATGCAATGTGCCTTAACTATATAATTATGAGCACAAAGTTATTAATGTATCAGTAATAAATGTTTCTTTTCCTAAAATTATGTTAACCAAATTGTATTTTTTCTTTTTTTTAGGGTTCTGTAGCTGTAGCAAAATGGCAAAACGGAACCCTTATAGTTTTGCCATGTTTGTCCATCCGAGCTTAGCTCAGAGACTATTAATGCTAGAAGGCTGTGAATTTGCATGGATACACATATTATTTACGCCAACCAAGTGAAAGAATAAAATGTTGAATAACTTTTTTTTCTTACCTCTTCCTACCCATTTTGTGTATCATTAATAGGTCTTTTAAAAACATTGTGGGGGTTGTGAAGACCATTTTTAGATTATAGTAAGCTTTAAAGTGCAAATTTTCGTTAAAGTAACATTGCTAGCTAAATGGTTGATGTTGAGTATATGAAAAAAATATGTTAGTAGTATATTTAGTGAAATTAAAAGGAAAAGTATCACAGCTGTAGGCTTTACAAGTTTATGAGTAACAGCTAATCGAATGAGAAGTAATTTTGTTTTTTTTTTAACTATTATTTCAGCTTTTATCAGCATCAACAGACCATAATGTATGCATATGGGATGTTCTCACAGGGGAATGTGAACAGAGGTACAGATTCCCAACACCAATACTACGAGTACAATTTGATCCAAGGAATGACAGGCGATTTCTAGTCTGTCCCATGAGACATGCTGCACTGCTGGTTGATACAGAAGGGGAACATAAAATATTACCTATAGATGAAGATGTAAGTGTAGATCACGTTTTTTTTTGGTATTGGTATCATTTGCAATCAGTCATAGACTATGGGCAAATGTGATGAAGACAGGCTATCATGCTGAGTGTATCTCTCATCAGAAATATCTCCTCTTGTATGTTGACTATATTTATCACACGCCGTTTTAGTCTCTGGAAAGAAATCGCCCATCAGCTGGTGAAAGTCAACCAAGAGTCATCTCTTGGTTGACTAGATAGGTAGTTTTTTCATCTTAGCAGCCAGTGCAAGTTCCCGTATTTTGTTTACCTCATCTCTTTTTGTTTTCATGTGTATTCTAAGGTATCGTATCTGACTGCATCTTTTTGTGGCAATGGGTTATTGCCAAGACTGATAGGTTACTTGCATGGTTTGGCTTTTATCCACCACTTGTTTAACCAGACATTTATTGCATCTAATCGTTTTTGTAGCATTGCAGAAGCTATGTATTAATCATTATTTCTAGCAAGAATGGCTACTGTTGTTCCTGATATTTTTGGCAAGTCTGAGGTAAAAATAGTGTACAATATTGGACCAAGGATAGATCCCTGGGGTACACCTGCTTCTATTTAATAAAATGAGGAAGTGAAATTACCCTCTTTCACCTGGTACAGTCGATTTGATAAGTATGATACCACATTACCCGCAGTGGGTAGAAAAAAAAAAGAGAGAAGCAAGAAGAAATATATCCAGAAATGCAGAGGAGCAATATTCATTTCTTTCAGAAGTCGTCCTTATTAATCTTATTTCATTGCATACTCTGTAAGTCGGTTCTATTGTAAAATGGTGCTGCCTAAAACCTGACTGGCGGTCAGGTATAGTTTTATTATCCATGAGCATGGGTATAATTATAGATTTTAGGATTTTCTCAAATTACTTTGAAACCAGTACTTTCTTTACCGTGGGTGATAAGAAATAATTTCGTGAGATATTGTACGCGTAGGATTCCGTTAAACAGAGTTGTTAGGAAAGAAATAAAATTTTTCGGTAGTTCCTTGAATACTTCTTTCGTGATTAAGTCGTATCCTGGCGGTTTTTTGTCCTTCAGGTTTTTTATTTGGGCCCAGATCTTTCGAGTTGTCGTTGAATTAGGCAGTGTGTCTAATTGCGAGGCTTGGTTAAGTGTATTCTGTACGTATATTTCAAAGATGATATCCTCGCTTTTTTTGCTCAGCAAATACGTTCGCTTTTTCTTTTTTAAAAGACGACTCTCGCAATAGGGTACAAGCCCTGTGTTGCGGTGGACTTTACAAACATACAATTCACGGACACAAAGCACACCTAGACTCGGAACAACTATTTGCGGATCACACAAAGTGGTGTCACGTGTGGAAATCGAACCCACGACCTCTTGCGTAGCAGTCGGACACACTCCCACCCACTCGTTCTGGCAGATGGCTCCACCTGGATTCCATTTAGAATAATAAAAAAATGTGTTAAGTGTGTTGCAAATATGTTAAATTTATCCCTCGATCACCCTCTTCCCCATTGTCATACTTTATTAGCACCTCCCTTAGGTGTTATATAATTTGTCAATGGCGCCAAATAACAAGAAAACTCTTATTTCAGGGTGACGTAAACGTAATAGCGTCATTTGACCGCCGCGGGGACAATGTGTACACAGGCAATGCGAAAGGGAAAATATTAATATTAGACTGCCAGTCCTTAGCAATAAAAGCCAGTTTCAAAATAACAGTTGGTACATCAAGCACAACTAGCATCAAAAGTATAGAATTTGCTAGAAGAGGAGAGTGAGTTACTAATTTTGTCTTGTATCATAGAAATAACTTTTCTTTAGTCATTACATCTGAGGTCGCCTTTCGCGTCTGTCTGTGTGTTTAATTGTAAACTATATTACAGATTATAATGTATAGTTTTACAGAAGGTATGTATGTATGTATTTGTATTTATGAAAAACCAGTTATTATTGATATACTAGCGGTAGCGGTGATATACAGTTATATTGATTTTATTACTAGCGGGCCGCTCCAGCTTAGTACGGCTTTCTACACCATCTAATAAGCATGTATTATATATACGAGTGGAGGTCCAAAAGCTCGTGGAATGGAAGAGATGGAGTGGGGATAGGTGCGCTCGCTTAGTGTCATACTAATTGGGGATTCATCATTAGTATATAAAGAGTTGAGTTTCAGCCTTATTGCGTCATTCCTTTACGAACACTCGCCTGCTAAACAAGTCAATCCGTAAGAAAACTGAAACTATGGACAAAAATTGAACACCATGCTGTGATAAAATTCCTTATCTAGCAAGGAAAGAACGCTCAGACCATTTTGAATGAAATGGAAACTGTTTATGGGTAATAGTGCCCTATAGTCCACTCATTTAGTGCTAAAAAATGAGGTTACCTGGAAAGTTTTACAGGAGTTTTGAAAATTGGTGAATTTATTGATTTTGGGGTACTCTTTTCGAATTTCAACTTTGCCACCTTGTAACATAGCCGCCCGCGCCGCCATATTGGAAAAATGACCCCTAAAATCGGTTTTTAAGGCAATATCTCTTTTCCGACTCATTTTATGATAAAAATATGTATTATAAAATTAAACTAGAGAACACTAACTACAATTTGAGTGTTAACATTGATTTTGTAAACTCGGCAGTTTTAGCGTAAGAACGCGGCAAAGTCTACACCAATATGGCGTTTCGGCCAAAAAGCGCTACCATGCGATAGTAAATATCGCGTTTTTATTTTATAGTGATATCTTCAGTAGGACTAATCCAAATGCAAGAATTACAACAAAGCTGATAATCCCATCGCCGTGATTAAAAGATTTTTTTATCTGTGATGTTTTGAATGGGTATTGAGGACGATGGAACTAATGCAACACTTGGTCCATCAAAAAAATCGAAATGAAGGAGAGTTCTCATTTTTTATAAATTATGCATTGCATCTGGATTAAAATCACTTGATTTCATGAAAAAGCGACACATATTTCCACACACCTCATAGTGGTGTGGAAATTTATTTTTGGCCAAAATGCATATTAATGTAGATTTAGCGACGCTCGTACGCCAAAACTATTGAGTATATAAAGAAGATTGTTATATTTAAATTGTAGGTAATATTCCCTAGTTTAATTCCGTAGTACATGTTTTTGTTGTAAAATCAGTCGAAAAAGAATTACAAACAAAAAACTGTTTTTAGGCGCCATTTTTCCAATATGGCGGCGCGAGCGGCAAAGATACGAGGTGGCAAAGTTAAAATTCAAAAAGAGCACGTCAAAATCTATAAGATTGCCAATTTTCAAAACTCCCGGAAAACTTTCCAAGTAAAAATACCAAATGACTGTAGGTACTACTAGTAAATCAATGATTTACAAGTGGCATGCTCTTTTCAAACATGGTCGGGAGTCGATTAAAGACGAACCTCGCTCTGAAGGTCAGTTGAGGCCATCACATCAGACATTGAAAAACTGGAAAAAATTGTACCCGTTTGAAGAAAAGACAGATATCTGATCTGCATTAGTTAGAGTATCAGATACTACCATTTTGCGAATCCTATATGACCATCTGGGTGTGACAAAAGTCAGTGCAAGATGGGTACCGAGAATGCTCACGCCGCTTCAGAAACGGCAACGCGTCGATGTGAAACCAATTTTTGGAGTTGTGTGGAGACGAACCTGCACAGATTTTGGAGCAGGTTGTTACCGGAGATGAAACATGGGTTCATCACTTTGAGTCTGAGTCCAAACAAGAGTCCATGCAATGGCACAAAAAGGGGACACCACCGCCAAAGAAATTCAAAGTGTCGGAGTCGGCGGGAATGTTGCTGGCTACTGTTTTTTGGGATTGTAAGGGGATAATACTGATTGATTACAAGGAAAAGGGAAGGACCATAACCGGAGAATATTACGCAACGATACTAGAAAAATTAAAGGAGGCTATCAAGGAAAAATGTCAAGGAAAATTTACCAAAGGTGTGTTGCTCTTGCAAAACAACGTGCCGGTTCACAGCAGACTTGCAATGGCTGCTCTGCACATGCATGGCTTCCAATCACTAGTCCACCCACCCTACAGTCCAGATCTGGCCCCAAGTGATTTTTATTTGTTCCCCAATTAAAAAAAAGACAAAGGGGAAGAAAATTTTCCGACGACAATGAATAAATAAAAGAGGCAATTTTGGCTTATTTGGAGGCAAAAGTAATATATTTTTACGATGGTTTAGAAAAATTAATTCATAAATTTAATAAATGTATTTAGCTTAAGGGTTTATTTATATATTATTGAAAAGGAAAAACAGATTTGTTGTTTCATTTTATTGTAAAACTCTTTCATTCCACGAACTTTTAAACGTCGTGTATATATATTCCATAAGAAATTATCACAATGATAATGAAAACCGCATTAAAATTCGTTGAGTAGTTTAGAAGATCTAAATGTACAGACAGCGGAAAGCGACTTTGTTTTATACTAAGTTGGCTCACTCATCAATATTGTTATTATATTTCAGGTGTTTCCTAGTGAACACATCAGACCGCGTGATAAGAGTATATGACGCCAACACAGTACGTAAATGTGGTGTGAACGGCGAGCCAGAACCTATTCAGAAACTCCAAGATTTGGTTAACAAGTATGACAAATAATATTTATGTTAGTACTTACCAGTTTAATTTGGGATCCTAGCTGTCTTTTAGTCTTTGATTTAGCCAACTACGAGAACATCCCTTATTAGTGCTAGAGGCTAGTTGACCTGAAAACATTATCAGATCGCGAGGATAAATAGTTGGAATCATAACATAATCATGTTGTTATTCCTGGGATACAGGCCTCCTCTCTGAAAGGGGTCATGGGCTGTAATCCACAGTACCTCCTACTTTAAGTCGGTTAAATTAATAAAAATATGCGTGTATTAAATTTCCATCAAACACCACGCTATTTCACAACGGATTGGTGTCTCAATAATTAAAAAATAATGTTTGTAGCGGCCTGTCGACACCTATGTTTACTTTTCTTAGTGTTTCATTCCCACGGGATATAACCGATAACGTGCATTCAGTAACGAGGCTCGACTTACGCCGGGCTTAAATTACGCCGCCCCAATAATGTCTTCATATCCTGCTATGTGTTCATAAACTCGTTGAGTGATAGACTTGTTTTATTGATGAGTTCCCGGCTCGTCTCCTATAGCTTACCTACGACGTCAGATGCACGAATTTGGTGGTAACAATATTTGCAATACTGGCGACAAACCAATTGCAATATAATTTATACACCTCAATGAAATATATTTATGAAATGAAAATAGGTTATTACAGTTTAGCTAATAAATGAGCGTTAATTTAAACCACCACCCTTTTTTCACCATTTTTTTGTATGCTAGAGCAGGGGTTCCCAAACATTCACCTTCAGCACCTTTTAATGGCGGGGAGGGGTGCAATTAACCAAATTTCCTGTTATAAAAGTTCTTATTTTATTTCGATTACCAAATAAATTGAGAAGTACCATAATTTGGACATATTGGAATTATCCAACGTCTCTCATCTTCACGTTTTGTCCTTGTTCTTTCTACACAGGCAGTTACGATTTTTTTCTAAATTTCTAGAACCCAGTTTGGAGAAACCCTGTGCTAGAGGTCTGTGACTTCATGTTTCAGTTTAAATAACCTAATCTCTATTCTATTAACTGACCTACAGAACAACATGGAAAAAATGCTGTTTCTCCGGCGACGGCGAATATATTTGTGCGGGCTCGGCGAGACAGCATGCTCTATATGTCTGGGAGAAGTCTATCGGCAATTTGGTGAAAATCCTTCATGGAACTAAAGGAGAGTTACTGCTTGATGTTGTCTGGCATCCTGTCAGACCGATCATCGCTAGTATTAGTGCAGGTAAATTGCCCAACCGTAACGAGTACAGTATTCCGGTTTCTATACCTGCATGGAGCATAATTTGTAGCGTTTCATTCACAGTTTACTTCTTGGCACATACCTAGTAATCAATTTAGTCTTTTTTTTTAAGTTTACTTTTTAGGTTTAAAGATCTTTATTACTTAAAGAACTACAGTCCACTTATCCATTCATCTATTGTAGGAGTTGTATCTATCTGGGCACAGAACCAAGTAGAAAACTGGTCAGCATTCGCACCAGACTTCAAAGAATTGGATGAGAATGTGGAGTATGAGGAGCGAGAGAGTGAATTTGATGTGGAGGACGAGGACCGCTCCGTAGACCAGGCCGGGGAGAGCCATGACGATGAGGAAGTTGAGGTGATTATTGGATAATAATTATTTAGGTACTAACTTAATTTTCTTACATTTTAAAATAATTCCCTGACGCTAGCGATAGTTCAAACTGTGTTGCAAGTTGCAAGTAGGCGCGGATTCAAGGAAGGGGGAGGGGGCGGTCAACAGAGGCAATGCCCCATCAGACTCGGCTAAAACACTTTTTTGACCCCCTTTCGGCGGTAGTGGCCTAGTGTGCCAATGTTGCATCAAATGCAAAAGGTCATGCGAGCGACTCACACTTGGCCGGTTGAGTCAAATGTTGTTTAATCCGCACCTTGTTGCAAGTGCCAGTGTCACATCAGGCCTACTCTTTCTTTAACACGAAATTTATGAAATTTCGTTTTACTTGTAGGCAGCGGCTTGGGTGTGTCCCTGACATTCCTGTAGTCCATGAGCGGCGGTTACCGCTTACCATCAGGTGGGCCGCTGGCTCGTCTGCCAATACCATAGGCAATAATAAAAAAAAAAGATCAATCTCCGCTCGTGTCGGAATATCGTCCCATCGGGCTATGAGAGTGAAGGAATAGAGTGCGTCGTTGGCTAGTCTTTGATGGGATTGACCGCCGTAACGGATGTCGGTCAGGACTCTGGAGAGTCTCTTAGCTGTCTGACGTGAAAGTCCCATCAAAATCCCGGAGATAAGCCGGAACGTATGTTATGACATTACAAACAGACACTTCAATTGTATTTATTTGTATAAATATATTGGTTTAGGATGGATGATTAGTCTTTTCTTCTGTGGGCCGCAAAGGCCTTCCTACTTTGGGGGGTCATCATTTAGTTTTACTTATTATTGTGGCATTGTAGGTGGATGTAACTACGTGCGAGCCTGTTGCAGCATTCTGTAGCTCGGATGAGGAAGGCGAGGATGAGAATTTGCTTTCATTCTTACCAATAGCACCAGAGATTGAAGATCCAGAGGTATGTGTGTGATTTTGTCAGTTAATAATTTTACTTTAACGTACTGAACTTTTGACGTTCAATTCATAAAAGTGAAATTATCAACTGAAACTGAATTAATTTAAAAAACTCTACTTTCAAACTAAATTTTTAATATATATTTTTTCACTTTTAGGATGGTTGGGCTGCTACTCAAGAAACCGTTACGCCAACAGAAACACCAGAAAAGTTAGAACCTGCTGCTAAAAGGCCCAAGAGTAAAACATACGAGATTTCGCTGAAGATAGCGCCTGGTGAGTGGACTACAAATAAAAAACAAAGTGAACTGCCCAACTCAATAAATATCTAACTATTATTACCCTTTTGGTACTATTTTATGTGGAATCACTGAGACCATTCACCACTCGTAGCTGTTCCGAGTCCATAATGCAATTTTATAGCTTTTAATTTTGAATATTGTTTCAGAGCAACAAATATCACTTGGTGGTAAAAATAAGCAAGCAGCTGGAAGTAAAAAGGTTGCCGGACGTCCCCGCAAATAAAGTTCTGAATCAGAGTTTTGTAATTTCATTTAATCCCTGACTGAATACAAATTATTTTCAAGTATTTGAACCTCAATTTTGTTTTGGTTATAAATTTACTTGTCACAGTCATCATATTATTAGATAAGATAACACTTCCTATAACACTCCACAACACACCCGTAACCGAGAATAGAGAGGGTTTTTTTGGTGTTAATACGTTTATAAGCAAAAGGTAAATAAATAAATAATATAAGATAAATTGTAGGAGAAAACATTTATTTTTTCAAAAAAAATGTCATCGATTTCATTAATAAAATTCGTATTCAGAGTATACTGTAAGTACCTATCGGTCGTATATAAATAAATCTCACTTAAACATAACCAAAATAATAATACATTCGCCTATTCGAGACCAAAAAGACTCATAATAATATATATAATATTTAGTCTCTATCGCTAAACTAAAGTTCCTACACTAACACATAATATCGTACAGGGCGAGGCGGGGCGACGCATAAGGGCCGGGCTCCACTCTGCCGCGCGACACTTGCACCCGATATTGCATTGCCTATTGAGAAGCGACGGTAGACCATGCTCAAAATCGCACTAACTACCGCCATGAGTTATATCGACGCCGTCACGTGCCACAGTGTGGAGTCCAACCTTAAATATAATTTATCTATCCCACGTATGTACAGTTCAGTTACGGCTACGCGTCAATATCGTCCTCGTGCTGACTCGAGAAATACGAGACCAGACCTCCGAAGACGCTCCCCTCCTCCCGGCCGGGGGGCCGCATCGGCACCGGCTCCGGGTCACCGACCGGGGAGCCCGGGTCCGGCTCGGCGCCGGGCGGGTCCGGGCGCGGCGAGAGCGCGTCCGGCGGCGGCGCCACCGGCGAGCCCGGCTTGATCGGCGCCAACGTCTCCAGACGCTGCGGGGACGGGCCGCGCTCGGCGGGCGACGCGCGCCCCACCTCCGGGTAGTGCGCGCCGAACGTGGCGGCCGCGGGGCTCGCGCGCTCCGCCGCCGGCCCGAAGGGGGGCGGCCGCACGATCACGGGCCGCAGGTGCGCCGGTAGGTACGGCCCGTGCGACAGCTCCAGAGGGTGCGCGCGCTCCGGGGCGGGGCTGCGCGGCCGCAGCTCGCCCGCGAACGGGAGGTGCAGTGGAGGAGGGCCGCGGGGCGGAGCCACACCGCGCTCCGCCGGCCCGGGCGCGGGCGCATAGGGCCCGTACGGTCCGTATTGAGGCGCGTAGGGTCCCAGCGGAAACCGGGGTCTCCTGTCTTTGTTCTCTGTCACTTTAATTTTCGGATGTCGCGGCGGCTCGTCCCGCGGCGCCGGTAATGGCGACGGTTCTCGTGCCGGTGATCCGGTCGGGGAGCGATAGGCCTCAGGTTCCGTTTTAACTTCGGCTTTTATTCGGACCGGCGGGTCGTGATCTATCGGCGGAGTGGATCGAGGGGGACCGGAGGGCGACGCGGCCGGTGGGACTCGATTAGACGGACCCGGGGGACCGCCCAGTCCCGGCGGCGGGCCGCGTAGCATCGCCAGTTGCGCGGCGCCCCCCGGGCCTCCGAGGGAATTCGAAGGACCGTGCGGACTCGTCGTCGGAGGTAAAGAGGGCGGGCCGGGCGCATGGGGCCGATGCAAGTTCATGTGGCCGTGCCCCGGCGGGGACGGCCCGTGTCCCGGTGCCGGTCCGTGCCCGGGGGGAGACGGTCCATGGCCCGGGGGCGGGCCGTGCCCTGGTGGACCGTGCCCGGGAGGTAAGGGACCATGTGTGGGACCATGACCGGGTATCGGTCCATGTGGTCTTGTCATTGCATGCGGAGCATTGTTCGGAGCCGGTGAGCTCGGTCCGGAGTACGGACCTCGTGAGTAAGCAGGATGTGACGACAGTCCCCGCATGTGTTGGTAGTACTGCGGCGGATACTGGCGAGACGCTCCTAGGGCCCCGTGAAGTGGGTACATCGACATGTTCTGTGGAGGCCGGGGTCCGTACGGAGATCCTCCGCCCGGATACATCATTGGACCTCTGTAATAGGAACATAGTGTACTATTTACTAAATTGAAGTAAAGATAAGGACACCTGCGGCCTGCTCAACTTAAGTTTACAATTATTTATTTGCTGTTGCTACATTTTATCCGCGCTCAGCCTTTATTAGTATTGCGACGTCAGTAAGTTGACAACTCTAAAACATATAATAAAATTGAAGAAGACTGGGCTGACTTAGATGAAAGCATGGAGGTAGCGTGAGAAAGGTTATCTAAGAAAGGATTTTTGAAAATTACCCGCACCGAAGGTAAAACGGGGGTAACGGTACAATTAAAAAAGGGGTAAAACAAAATTTTGCCGTTAAAATATTTTGGTAACAACCTGGCATCCACGCGGGCGAAGCAGCGGGCATAAGCTAGTCATATATTTAATGAGTAAAGTGAGTTTCTTCGATAAAATCGCTACTAGCTTTCTCGCCATTGCATTGGTGGGACAGGTGCCTTATGGCCGAAACTTTGGTAACTTTCAAATTGTGAGCATAAATAAAGTATAACTGTATAATAATTTGGAATAGAAGGGTTTTTAATCACCTGTATTGTTGGTTGATCATGTGGGGCATTCTTGTGATGATGCTTGGTTCTTCTGTGATCGGCTTGAACGGCTGCGGGGAACCGGCTACCGAGAGCGTACCTGGAATTGTTACAAATATGACAAAACCACACGAACCATGTTTATACGGTCCATCTGGCCATAAACCAAATTACCGAAATAATAACAATCTCAAGTAAATACCGCAACTTTAAACAGTGTAACAGGTTTAACAAAATGTAGTTAAAATTTACTATAACTTTACCTTCTCTTAATGCATTGGGTGGATGATCGCCTCTGGGCTGCAAAACACCACGCAATTCCATTCGAACTTGCAAGCGCGGGCCAGGCGGCCTTTCTCTCATTTCCCCCGGGGTACCAGGACGCCCACCAGGAGGTCCATGTGGCCCGCCCGGGGGTCCGTGTGGCCCACCCGGGGGTCCGTGTGGCCCACTCGGAGGTCCGCGTGGCCCGCCCGGAGGTCCGTGGGGGCCGCCCGGAGGTCCATGAAGACCACCCGGAGGTCCGTGAGGCCCGCCCGGAGGTCCATGAGGCCCGCCTGGAAGTCCATGAGGCCCGCCCGGAGGTCCATGAGGTCCGCCCGGAGGTCCGTGAGGCCCACCCGGAGGTCCATGAGGGCCGCCAGGAAGTCCGTGAGGCCCAAGTGGGGAACCAAACGCCGGATGATGTGGCCTTGGGCCAGGCGGTCCATGAGAGAACGGAACAGGCGCCGGTCCCGCATACTCCATTTTCTCTCTTTTTATACGTTTTGTTTCTTGCAATGCTAGGCGTGCGAGACGTTTTTCTTCTCGCTCCTTTGCCTTTTGTTCCTTCATTTTCTCTTTCTCTTCTTTCTTCTGTAAACGTTCGACACGTTTCGCTTCACGCTCCGCTTGTTTAGCTTCGCGTTCCTGACGCTTTCTTTCTCGCTCAGCCTATGACAAATAAATGAAACTTAAATAAGTTGGGACTATAAATTTCAGTAAGAAGTGATATACTATGCGTTTCAAATGAGTGGTTAATACACATACGTACTTTACCCGACTTGGGAGTTTTTGTTGCTAGCGGTACAATTTTGACAAGTACAGAGTGAAGTTAACGCGATGGCGATTATCTTCTCATTTGAAACGCATAGTAAATGTATGTACGAGAGTGGGTCAAAAAATCGCGGAATGGGGGATATGGTCACTTTTTTACCTCCACTAGTGACACTCATTAAGGGTATAGATACAAAGTTACATAACAATCAGGTACCTAATTATTCACTGCGATACAATGCAACGAACAAGTCAATCCTCCAGAAAATGTGAAATATGGAGAAAATTGAGTTTCGCGCAGTCATCAAGTTCCTTTTAAGGCATGGAAAACCTCCTTAGACTATTTTGGAAAAGATGTCTTCTGTTTATGGGGACTCTTGCGAAGGTAACACCATGGTGTAAAAGTGGCACAATCTCTTCTAGCAAAGCAGGGATTCGATTGGAGATGATCCGAGGCCGGGGCGGCCTGTCGAGGCAATCACGGCAGAAAATGTCGACAACTTGAAAAAAATATTGGAAGATGCCCGTTTAAAGAAGAAGCAGCTTGCAGAAATGATAGGCTACAACTATTTTGAACAGCCTACACGATCATTTTGGCATGTCTAAAAGCAAGGTGGATGCCGAGAATGCTCACGCCACAATAGAAGCAGCGGCGGGTTGAGTGTTGCCGGGAGTTTTTTTTTTTTATCTCTGTGGCGAAAATAAGGACGAAGTTGACCGGATTTTGACTAGAGATGAAACTTGGGCCATGCAGTAGCACAAAAAGGGCACACCCCTCCGAAAAATTCAAAGAGTCTTCGTCGGCTGCCACTGTTTGAGCTACAGAGGGAATCGGGAAAGTTGCGGTGGCTATGGTACAAAGAGTGGGCATCGAAATCTTTATCACATCATATCTATCTTCATCAACATCCCATATAGCCCAGATTTAGCCCCAAACGATTATGAATCTGTTGCCAAAAATAAATAAAAAAGAGCTTGGAGAAAATAAATTTTCCAGCGATTAAGAAGGGGGCCTATTTCGACAACAAAGATAAAGCATTTTTTTTTTCGAAGGTATAAATCAATTAATTGATAGATCTTATTTATTAGATCTTTTACATTTATATAATAGTGTTATAGGAGAGGAGAATACATTGAAAAGGAAAAATATTTTTTTAGTTTTATTACTTTTACACTCCATTCTACGATTTTTTTATCCACCCTCGTATTGTAGTAGCATATACAAACAGTCTTATTACAAGAAGTGGTTAAAAACGTTTAGTCGGGGGTTTTGTTTTTTTAATGTACTACATTCTGGGAAGCCCATAAATAAATGGTCATGTGATTATATAGCAAACTGGTATTCAAGTAGTCATATCAATTCTAAAGTTGTAGTTTTGTCTTTATCGTGTTAAAGTTATTTCTTTCTACATTTTGTTTTATGTGAGCCACCGTTGCTTAATAACTTACTTGATTAGGTTTCACAGGTGATCCGTCGGTTCTAAGATCTGAAAAAAAAATAATTGTATATTACAGTATGTAAATGTGTCTTTACAATCAAAACAATCTTTGCCGTCGCCGCACGTTTCACAATGTGCTTTCGGCCAAGAAAGTTATTTTTTAGATTATTTTACACACACATTAAGGCCTCATTGGCACGAGCGTATTTTTAAAGCGCTCAAATAGAAAAAATAACATTCCCAAATTCACACGGCAGTTTTTAAAACGCGACGTACTTTTATCGCGCAGTGTCGTCAGAATAAATCACATATTTATCTTAGCGTAAAAAAAGGGGTCGCGCGAATGATGCCTTAAAGGTTCATTTCCGTGCATCGCACCCGATCACGGCCGATCGCGAGTCTCGCGCGGCTTACGATAAGCGTCTGACGCGCGCGGCCGATGCGACAATAGTCAGAGTATGAGAATGTATGGTGCCGTTTCCGAGGTAAGCGGCGTCTGTCGTAGGCTGCGCGCGCACTCAGAATATTGTCGCAACGGCCGCGAGCGTCAGCCGCTTGTCGTAAGCTCGCGATCGGGCGCGATGCACGGAAATGAACGTTAAGGATCGGACAGCGTTTGTGTACCTTTGATCTTGACGCCGATGAGTTTGGCGAGCGCGTCGTCGGGAGGCGGGTCGCTGGCGCCGCGCGCGCGCCCGCCGCCGCGCGGGCTCCTGCGGGTAGCGGCTAGTTACTATACGTACCACCACACCAGGTGGGTGTGGCAAACCACTCATTTATTGCCACTTTAAGAATCAATGTCTGCTGATGTCACTAAATTCCTATATTGGTATAGTGTGAATAGTAAAAGAATACTATTATTTACTTTTTAATACATAACGAACTTGCAAAATCAATGCTTTCCTAGACTAAAATCTAAACTGGCAATATAATTGGACGAGTGCCAACGATTGGGTGATTTATTCTATTTGTTAATATAGACATGGATAACTTATGAGTATTCCCTATTTTCTAGCAAACATTAAAACTCTTTCCTCCATACATTTAAATTCAATATAACACTTAAAACTAATACTGGATCTTAAAAAACCTACTTTGTAATTAAAACTAACCTCGTTTCGTTAGACGTTACAGAAAAAAAACTGCTCAAACCTTAAAGTGACATTAATTGTAATCGTAAGAAAAAATATTCTCGTGCGTAAAAATAGACACAAGAGACGTGCACCATGCACCGAAAGCAAAGTGCAACTAAAATACTCCCATTGTGTTTCTTCCGTAAAAAGAAGGGGATTATGGGGACAACGATTTGAAGCTTGTGCAAACGCATTCCTAGAAGTTTTCTGTTATACATAACACCGCGGAGCATCGTGATACTACTGTACCTATTGAAAACCGGAGAAAAAAAGGAGGCAATAAAAATTCGCGGCTACTCTTTTCAAATTGCCAATGTTTAATTATATAATTTGTTAACAGTTTTTAAAATCCATTTGTTTGATACCCTACTCGATAAGTTTTGAAGTTATTTTTAAACATATATACATTTTGGCGTCAAAGTTACGCCATTCGATTTTTAATTTTTATTTTAAAGTACCCCGTGTCACTTTTACCACTAAGAGGGATCTACAGACACCTCTCAAGCTAAAATCCATCAAGACGTTCAGGCTCTAGGGCGTGCCCAACATAACCCTCCTTCATGCGCAGTCGGGTAAAAAAGTATTACATTATTATTGATTTCGGTAGAGTAACGTGCGGTCCCCTCCCGCGGGAATACGACTAACTAAATAGGCATCCAGTTTACTCTTTCTATGATTGCTTTAGTAAAATATGAGGTATTGAGAAGTACGTACCTGCCGCCGCGCCCCCCGCGGCTGCCGCGCCCGCGAGCCGCGCGCCCGCCCGCCGCGCCGCCCGCGCTAGCCGCGCTCGCCGCAGCTTCTGCGCACGAACAGTATTAGTTATTAACAACACGTAACAATCCCTTAGCTACAACTTACATTATAAAGAAAAAGAAAATGCTATACCACAGAATATACACGTACAGATAACAAGCTTCATACAAAACCCTCTTGACGCACGCACACATATATATATGCGTGCGCGTTAAGATCGTCTGTGACGCGGAGACTCGGAACGAGTTGGAACGAGTAACGATCAGTGACAGAGCGAGAGCCAGGCTCGCGCGGTGCGGATGGTATAAAAGTTGTAGTACACTCGCGTCAGGACACGTGACCTGATCGAAAATTCGTAAGACGGAGGGAGAGTAGGCCGCCGGTGCGGCGTAGGAGAGGAAGTAATATCCCCCTCTCTTACTCACGCGCTGCGAAAATATATGCCTGCTCCTGTTGTTTCGTTTAAGCGGCGTAGGGCGCTTGCACGAGTGTGTTAATTAAATAAAGTTGAATAATTAAAGCAATTTGTGCGAAATTATTCCCTAACCAATCCAAAACATTAAAAAATGCACAATGTTGATATTCAAGTTTTTACTTCTGCCGGCACTCCCGGAGTGCAACCCGTTGTTTGTGTCTATACTAAGATTTGAATCAATACGAATGTACCTAAATTCTGTGCAGCCAACTCGTTGAGATGAGCCTGCAATTCTTCCGTTTTAGCCTTCGTCACATCTTCTGGTAGTTTCTCGAGCGGCACCACGGCAGTCTTCTTTATCAAATCACAAAGAGCTTTTCTTTTCTCTTCCGCGGTTTGTTCTATTTCTTCGTTTTTCTTATGTTTGTTGCGCGCGTTGTCTGAATCGGAAGTAGTGTCTGAGTCGTCGATTTTGTACTCGTCTGAACTATCTGGCATGTGTTTACCGCTAGATTTGTGCATTTCCTGTAGAAGAAATTGTATATTTGTATTGATTGTTCAACAACTGCGAACCAAGTGCATACGATTTCTTATTGGTGTTGTTCCAAGCCTGAGGGGACTTGACTATATTCAGACCCAGATATACTAGGACACTAATTATTATCTAGTGTGGCAAATATAACTTTATTTTAGCACAGTTACAACTATATTGAGTGATGCCTTGCCAATGCCAAAAAAATTTCTAAATCCAACTATCTCGTTATTAAATAACTAATATCGAATAGACAATGGTATTTTAAAACACTCGAAAATGCAATAGTTATAATAATAATAATTTACTTTACTTTTGAAGTTGGATTATTATCTATAAATTCTTGATTGTATTTTTAGTAAATATTCGCAATGTCTAACATTATTACAAAAAGAAAACTCGTTTTAAAAAGTCAATAAGTTCAAGGTTTTTCATTAATTTATTTTGTGGATTTTAACACTTGTAAATGAACTACTTACATCTTCCGATTCAGTGTTAGGCATCTCGGTATAATTAATCTTTTTCTGTCTTGTTCTGTGTTTGGGCGACCAATCGTTCTCTCCGTCGTCGCCGCTGAGGCCCCCGTAGGTCACTCTCGCCCTTATGACGTTCCCTTCAGCATCGTATTGAGTTAAACCGCTACGCTTACGCTTTTTCTTCGATTTATCGCGACGCTTCGATTTTGGTAATTTAAATTTTGATTTTGTTCTGTAAAATAAATATTATTTTATTGGATATTGTTTTGCTTAAGAAGTTAGATAAGATATATACACATGGAGAATAGACATCTGACAAAGTAAGTTTCACGAAATGGAGTAGAATTAAGTTATTAAAATATATATATTACGGGTCTTAATCGCGTGAATAATTTAAGGTAAAATAGAATTAAGTTAATGCAATGACTATTTTACGACGGAATCGAAAAGCTTTTCGAAATAGCCAAATAGTTCTGTAGTCTGTATTGTGCTATTACCAAAACCTTAAAAAGGGAGGTGTATAAGAGTTAGGTCTCTAATTAATCTAACTCGTTTTTCAAGATCACCTTTGATTTAGGTTTAATTTAAGACCCTGATTGGGTAGTCTAATGTAAGTTTCTAGGTACAGTGACGACGATCTCATCGCAGTACCTACAACGATAATAGTGACATTACGTTCAGCTTATAAATGTGTTCTTGATTTTTCTGGTCTCGTTTTTTTGATTTTTGTATGGCTTTTGTAGGTTGCAGGCAATTCGAGCAAATATTAAAAAATAAATTCGTTTTTCATCTCGTTACCGATTGTTTATCGGTTGATTTTTACAGTTTATACATTTTTAACAGCTAGTAATTCGAACAACTAAAGTAAAAAGCGTTATTGACACGCTTTTTGTTATTTTACTATGAAGATTGTTACCCGTGTTAGCGACGAGTCCTTCCAAAGATAGTTTAAAATCACAGGTAGGGTTATTTATCTATCGACGGTTATTGAAACTCACAAATGTCAATTTCAACATATACCTAGTTAGTGATAGATACCGTTATCGAGACTGGCCGTAAATAGTGACCTTTGAAGTTATTTATTACATTACACTTCTTTTTATGAAAATATATATATGTATATATATGAATTATTCACGCGATTAAGACCCGTATAATATATATATACGGGTCTTAATCGCGTGAATAATTTAAAGTAAAATACCTTGTTTATTGCCCGACATTTCGACCGTATTGCAACGGCCGTGGTCACGATCTCTGGTAGACTTATATTTATTTTCATAATGTGTACAAATCGCAAAAGTTTATCAAAACTTATTTTTGTATAATTTATATTTAGTTTTATGCAGGTTTTTAGTATAATTATAAAGATATATAATTAAAACATAACCCTTCCTTACAGTCGGGTAAAAATAGACATAATATAACTAATCGAATATGTTATATTAAAAACCTTTTATTTTGTGCAAAAATAAAACGTCTGGGAGTGAAACGAGAGGAGTACTTAGAGTAGAGTGAGGAGACTTTATCTATCGTTAGCTTAACATAAATTTACGTAAACTTTGTTATTGAAACGACGGTAACGGTAAAAGTAAATGTTGTAGTTAACCTTTGGTAGATTCTAAAGTTAAACTGTCAGTAAGTTATTGAGACCGGCTGTTAGATAGTATAATGATGACTTACTTAGGTTTAGAGGAAGACGACCACTCCTTGGCACCGGCCGACTCACTGGAGCTTTCTTCAAATATCCCTTTCTTTTTTTTCTTGACTTCAGGTGAAGATTCTGTCATTTTTGGGCGGTCTGCAGACAAAACAACGAATGTAAATATTGCATCGTTATGTAAGTCCCAGGGGTCCATGCAATAATAATTAAGTAGTCGATAATTAAAGCAAATAATAATTTAAAGTAATTACAAAAAAAAAAAAAAAATTAAATCAAATTCATATAGTTAAGTGTAATAAATGTAATTGAATATAATTAATAAGTTACCAACTGTTATCGTCTAATATGTACTATGCATGGAACTAAATAAAGGTTTATTATTATTATGTAAGTTAAGAATAATGCTTACTCTTACAGATTTCATGTATCGTGTTTACGCACCTTTTTTATTCTCAGATCTACACGCCCGTCTTAGGGGTATTGAATCTGAAGAACGCGAATCGCAGGAACTGTCACGTTCTGCGGACGACGATATCTCTTCAGATGACGATTCCATTCTGTATTTAAAACCACACAAGAGATATGAAAGTGCATATTTTTTTAAATTTCTTCGAAATGAAAAGAGTCGCAGGTCGCAAGTGACACTTCGCCCATAACAGTACCAGTGCGACCGAAATCCTTGTTTGGCAAACATCTGAATGTCACTGAATGACATTAATATGTAAGTCTCGTTTGTCCAGTAATTACACTTGCTACAGTGCCCTACAACCGAAACATTACTATTTCACGGAAAAATAGCTGACACTAGGCATGTGTCCGATGTATCACATCCCATCCAAAATCCGATGTCATCCGAACATCAGATGACATCGATATGATGTTACGTAATCCGTTGTTCGAATATTGGTTCGACATTCGTTCCTTCTCTGTTTATCTTTACGTCCTCCCGTCTGTGTGAAAGAGATGAAGCGAATGTCGCAACGATATCCGATGCGTGTACGTCTATGCTCTTTGTGCTGAGTACGAGTTACGAACAGAACTTTTGGCTTGTTTGTAGCTGTCGTTCAATTTTAATCCATGTTATTCCTCCAAATGTTTTCTAAAATAGCTTTTATGTGAATGGGATAAGATCGCATTTGGTATAAAAAAGTAACGAATTTATTGTTTAAACTTTTGACATTTCTGTTAGTTTCCATCAGATTTTGGATGTCATTACCCGTTGCAATCGGCATCTAAAATCGGATGTCAATATCGATGTGAAATCTAAATATCGGTTGGACATCAGATGTCCCAAAAAATCGATATTGCCCATGCCTAGCTGACACCGTTATGGTACCGACCAAGACGGCCTATGGCTTAGACCTACCACAAAGTCTAATATTAGGTTGAATGAAAAGCAAAAGATAAAATACTTTAATGTGTAATTACCCAGTATCTTTGAAGTCTTCGTCAGTCTCGTCGTCGTCTTCTGAGGGTACTTCGAGCGAGTTCAACTTGCGCGGCTTGCGACGTTGTTTCTTCTTACTTTTCTTCTCAATAGGTTTACCCTAAAATCATTGTAAAATATTCGCTATTATATATTTTATAAAATTCCAATTAAAATATTAACTTATGACTTCGAAGTCTGACAGTACGACTGTTACATGTGTTCACCCATAATCAGAACAACAATATGTCCGAAACTCGCAATACTAAGTTTCACAGTTTTTGGCTTGACGTCACACCTGTAATTTCAAGTGATTGTCGAGTGGAGTCATTGATGCTATTACGACCATGGATGCAAAGTATACCTGTTCCATGGCTTCTCTTTCTGCCTTTAGCTTCTCCTCCTCGGCGGCTTCTATGATAGTGGATATGTCTTTCCCTCGGCCCTGATTACCCGCACTCGTAGTAGCCTCAACATACTCCTCCTGCAAAATATACACATTTACTAATATTCTGCAACTTCGAGGCTCCAATGTGGTAGTCTAATATACCTCACTGAGTTCACGTCGGTAGTATAATGGGCGGGATTCGAACCCACGACCTCATGATTGCGAGTCTCATCCTTTAGGCATTATGCTACCGCCGTTTTAAATATGATTAATTAATGATAAAAAATCCAATTTAACACAAAATTTAATCTGGACTTACGTTGACAGTTCAAATCTAATTTTATTTATTAATTAGTCTTTTGGATTTGTTTTTAGAGATTTGCCGACTATCACATTGGCCGATAAGCCGACTAGCCGATTAGACGGATGTAAAGAGACCGACTAGTCGGGCTAGCTGAACACGGTTTCGGGCATTTCCGTGAAGCAACCGCTGCCTGCGAACATGTAAGAACCTATTTGTTTACTTCGCGTTGTTTCTTGATTTTCGCTTTCATGTGGATCAGAGCAATGTTTTTGTGTAAAAAAAATATTCGTGTATAAAGTTAATACAAAAATTATTGTTTACTAAAGTGAAAGAGCTGAAATAAAATTCTTTGTTTATTAATTAAGATAATAATTTTGTTTGTTATATTGTTATAGATATATTATGTTTTCTTTACAACCAAGTCATTTTAGAAACTGCTTATTTATTACCAAAGGAAATGTTGCTTCGCTTTACATTTTAAAATATGTAAGAATGATTATAAAATAAAAATATTAATAAATAATCAAGTTTTTTATTACATGTAATTCCTTCTACATAAATATTATTGAGAAATACATACATACAGAAAGAAGCCGGATAGTCGGCGTTCTTTGCCGAATAGTCGCTGACTAGTCGGCACATCTCTATTTTTTTTGGTTTGTCTAGGAAACTAGCCTATTCCAAATTGCTAGTTATCTTTTAAAAACAAAAAACAGAAACAGACAGAAAAAATGTCCTTCGGCGAAAGATACCTTGATAGCCGAGCTGATGAGCCTGTCGTACTCCTGCGAGCGGTAGCTGACGGGCAGCTGCTTGCGCGCGCGCAGCCGGTACACCGCGCCCTCGTCCGACGACGACGACCACGAGCTGCTGCCGCTGCCTACACCACGTCGTACATTTTATACTTTCTAATATTTACAACTTATTGGATGAACATTTATATATATGAATAAATACTTCAATGTTACTTATTTGTATAGATTTTATATCAAGCTAAAGATGTTTACTGATTGTTATCATAATTTATCATAGCTAACTGTGTAGCACTGTCAAGAATGAAACCTACTGTATCTAAGAGATTTGCACTAACCACTATTTTCTTCCTCTTCTTTCTGTCTATCGTTCTTTTTCTCCTCTTCAGATTCTTCCTGTTTATCCGGTTCCTCCAGTTTCTTCCGTTCCTTCTCAGCTTCGACCGTTATGGCTAGCTCGTCTAACTTCACCAACTCCGCCTCTAGCGATGCTATTAACATGTCCTACAATTGAAAAAAGTAATGTATAATCGGACTGTCAACCAAATACATTAGCACACAAAAATCTACAAGAGAATGCTGCTATAATTTTAAGACCTAAGACTTAAGAAGCGTTAAGGTTGAAATCAGTAACAAGTATATAATTGCAAGAGAAAATCAACGTTATAGTTTTACGACGTGCAAACCAACTTCAACATTAGAGTGACAGACGAAATTTTTTGTCGACTGTACTAATTTGATTTTTAAGGGGAGATTCGTTCTAGTGAAAGTTAGCACCTAAACTAGTGAGTGAGCCGTCCCACTCACTAGTTTAGGTGCAACAACAGGCCCGTGGCAGGTAATACTAACGTGATTGCAGGGCGGACAGAACCACAGCCCCTCCGGCACCACGAACAGCACGGGCTTGAGGCAGCTGGCGTGGTAGCCCGCGTCGCACTTGTCGCACAGCAGGATCCACTCCGGCTGCTCCGCGCTGTTGCAGCGCTTGCAATACCCATCGTCTTTTTCTGATAATCAACATATTTAAATGATACGAGTCACCTTCGAGGTTTATGGAACAGAAGGTGAAATGGCATCCACTAACTGTTTATCAAATTCGGGAATTCTTGGGGTTCTGCGTTTGAATGAGTCGTAAAATAAACATACCTTCTTGTAATGTTCGCGCTCTCTTCAAAGGCTCCACCGGTTCGCCAGTCTCTAAGTCAGATTCCGGTGAGAACTCGTGGTCTGATTTGTTAAAATCGGCTGCAAAAGATTGTTTGACTACAATATTTTAAAAGTAAAATGAATAATAGGTAATATGACTTTGATGGAAATACCTAAATCATAAGAAGTTAACAAAAGCGTAGTTGTCGGATGTTTCCGATTTCAGTCAGTTTTATTGTGATTGAAATCACAATAAAACTAACTGAAATCTGAAGGTATTCTGAAGTGATTTACATTTGTCTGGTAAGAAAAACGCGAACGAAAATGTCCGTTCGGTTATCTAAAAATGCGCTGTCCCTGCTTCGATTGTTGGCGCGCTTCCAGTCACTTTTTGCCTTTGACGCGTCATAATAAGTAGCGTTTGTAAATGCTCTTATAATTTAAATGGTTTTTTTTTCATAACACCTAATAGTAGTCATTAAAAATAAGTTAATATTTTCTGAAGGTGACTCAATCAAGAATATATCTCAATGGTTCTTTATACGTAAAGTATTAAGGAATTACAATCATCAACATCATCATCATCAACAGCCCTTTACAGTCCACTGCTGGACATGGGCCTCTCTCAATTAATATTTGAGAGGATTTGGCCTACTATACCACGCTGACCAGACGGGTTGGTATAGGGTTTATTTCGAGTTTTCCATCTCTAAGCAGAAGTTGCACCTGCTCGACTGTTCCCTTAGTCGCTTCTTACGACACCCTCGGGAGGAGAAGGGGTGGAGGTTTGTATTCTAACGCCGCACCCCACACGGCAAGGAATTACAATACAAAGGGAAACCGAAAAAAATGTTTTTTTTTAAGGACCCTCTGCCACTGATATCGATATTCAGTTTTACGCGTTCACCCGCTGGAACTTTATACCTGCCGTATAACACAACTCGTTCAAGCGATAAAGCACTCACGGTCGGGCTCGTCGCGCTCGTGCAGCTCGAAGAGCGGCTCGTCGGAGTCGGAGTCGGGCTCGGGCCCCGTGGAGTCGGAGCGCCAGGCGGGCGAGCGCCGGCGCCGCGCGCCCGCCGACGCGCCGCCGCTGCTGCCGCACGACGCCACCCACTCCTCTTCCTCGTCATCATTGCTCTGATAATTATATTTCACATCTTAAGGCGAGTATAGACTAGAGCATTACAATGTACTGTAACGTTCTTACGAATGATACAATACAGGCGAATAATCAGTTTCCTAAAGTATTTCCATGTAACGTTCTTGCGAACGTTCGACACTGCGAGTGAACCTGTGACATTTCTTTCTGTCTTACATACACTACCGACACCCGCGCTCGTACCTGTGCTCTATAAAACGTTACAACAAAACGTTTAACCTGATTTAAAAAACAAACGAGGTTTTTAAAATTACATCGTTACCAAACAGTGTGGTTCGAGTAAATTTTAAAAAAGCGAATACTCGACGTTCTGTTACAAGTAAATGCTCTAGTCTATACTCATCTTTACCTATCACAATCGAACAATTCCTTTCGACGTTTTATCATCGATGCTACTGTGGCTATGCGGCAACCAGTGAACATATAGGATTTTGTGGCTGCCTAATGCACGGGCTCCCATATACCGTCATAAAGTTTGTCTGGGGGTAACTAATCAGATGGATAAAAAAAACGAATTTATCGAGAAATCAATTCAAAATTATAAGTATTTGTAATTGTGTTCCACATAGAACATTTTGACTTTAAGAATATTTACAAGTACAGTTTAGAAAATAAATAAAACGTTTATTTGCCCCAAAAATAGTTTACATCAAGATCTACTTTAACAATGTCTTTAAGGATTTATAAAATATACTGAATATTAGATCCCAGACTAGGCTGTATCATAGGAGACTACTCAGTCGAAATTATTTGACACTATAGACATGTTGAATAAATACATTTTACATGATAACAAACTATGGCTAGGTAAATAAACTTAAACTAATAGAACTCAAAACAACTAGAACAACAGTGTTTATGTGATGTGTGTGTGTTTGCATGTGTGGATCTACTCCAAGAATTTAAGAAGGGCTTCAGTATACCTATGCTAATGATACAATATAGGAGGAAAAAATACTGATTGAAATAATAATGCACCCAGCAAACCTGATAATGTAGTGATAGATCAATTATTCACATGAAACAGTGAAAATATGGAATCTGGATTCTATGATCATGACCCATGACCTGGAGAGACTTCCTATATCCACTTGGATTGAGGCAGTCCTGCTCGACAAGGTTTGCAGCCATTGTAAAATCCAAGGAACAAAAATCAAAAAGGAATTCTTAAAATTTTTGGACTATATATACTCTTTAAAACAACACCTCATATCTCCCTATTTCTGAAATTCCTAAAAAGCAAGCAATTTTTAATTTAACTGTTGTACTCTGAGCTGTTTACCTTTTTCTTATGTATCTTCTTCATTTCCCGAAGGGCAACCTCCTCCAAGTGCCTTCTGTCGGCCTCCTCCTTTATCTTCATCTGCGCGATCCGCCGCGACTGGCGCACGGGCGCGAGCTCATCTTCCGAAGCACGACCAGACTTGGACTTCTTTTCGTCTTTGCTGTTCTGCTTTTCCTTAACTTTGACTTTATTTTTCTTTTTTACTAGTTTTTTTGTTGTTTTTTTACCAGCTAAAAGGTAAATTGTAAATGTAGAAAACAGTTTCAATTACTTTTTTTATACACTATGACCACAAAAAATGTATGATTTTACAATTTTTTTTAATACAATACAATTAGTTATTTTTTATGAATGTAACACTCTCCATCCCTAAGTTAAACTAGGCTTAGTATGGAGTCTAAATGAATTGCTACTAAGTGTTAAATAAATAATTACCTATACTATAGAGAGTCTCCTCCTCAGATTCGTCACTTGACTGTTTCTCCCGTAACTTTGCTTCTACCTTTTTTCTGCAATAGATACATTCAAATTAGGGAATAGTAGCAGACTATCACAGATATTTATTAAATTCAATTCAATCTCTGATATTAATTAATTTATTGTTAAAATGTAGCACTTATTTACATAAATAACTAGTGTATTTTTGTGTTAAGTGAATAATAAAATAATTGACTGTCATATTACCTATTTGAGGTTATGATTTTCTTAGGTTTAATTTTAAGTCTTTTGCCGCTGGTAATTGGTTCATTATCTTCACTTTCACTCTGAGATTCTGATTTATTATTGCCACTAATTGTGGTGTCTAAGAGAGACCGTTTCAAAGACTTACATTCTTTCTTACCATTATCATTAGCAGTATCTTTGTCACTGTTCTTATCTATGATGACCTGTTTATCTTTAACCACCTTTTTTCTTTTAAATTTTCCTTTATTTGCTTTTATTTTCTTCCGTTGTATTATTGGTACTTCAAAATTATTCACAATGTCTTTCTTAGTTTCTTTGTTATCTACACTATCTCTTAATTCCTTGGAATGTGTGCTTACATCACTCTCAGGTGTAGTCTCTAATCTTAACTTCTTAGGAGGTAAGGGATCTTCTACTTTCACTTCTTTATCTGGGCTTTTCTCTTTTTCATTCTCTGTATTAGCTGTGTCTTCAAGATCTACAGACGACACACTGCTTTTTCTTTTCTCAATAATACTTGTTTTACTATCATGACAATTATCAGTCTCTGAATTAACAACTTCAGAATTTTTCCATTTTCTAGTTGCAGGGGATTTCTTTTTTACTTTACTTCTACCTTTTTTGACATTATTCGTTTTAGGGCTATCACTGTCTGTGGGATCTTTGTCATTGACACTAGCTTCTCTTTTTAGGTCATTTTCTGCATTTTTCGTAGAATTAGATACATCTGGCTGATCCAAATCTCTTACACAATGTTTTTTAGAACCAGGCTTTAATACTTCTGCAATATCATTTGATTGTTTTTTTAAAGACCTTTTAGCAACAGAAGATATACTACTTTTTAATTTGACATTTTTCACTACTTTACTTTTATTACTTGAATTAGACAATTCATTAATATGTTCTCCATTATGACATTCATCGTTGCCATTTTCTTCTGCCGAGTTTTCTTCATGGCTATTTTCACCAATGGTTGTCTCAGGATTCCCAGTATCATTGTCATATCCCCAGCCTTCTCCACAAAAGAACATAACTGGTTCTGAAATTTCTTCACCAATGATATATGAGCTATCAAAATCTGCCCATGAACTTTCACATTCGGCACCACTACCTTCCCCTGTCACAACCATCACAGGTTCTTCTATTGCTTCACCCACAACTTCATTCTCATTTTCTTCTTTATTCTCTTTAACTAGGCTCTCTTTCCCTGATGGACTTTCTGCTTTTTCGGATTTATGTAGTTGATCAGCATTTGATTTTTGTGGTTGCTCTTCTTCATTTGATTTCTGTGGCTGCTCTTCTGCATTTGATTTCTGTGGCTGTTCTTCTACATCTGTTTGTTCTGTTCTAACATCCTGAGATAGAGTTTCATTTTCATTGCTTTCAGGAATATTCTGAGTTTCATCACTTTTACTCTCTACACCATCATTTGGGTCAAGTTCTTTTGTAATAGTATCTACAGGTGGCTCATCATGTACAGTACTGTGTGGGTCTTCATGTGCATCTTCATGTTGATCCTGTGATTCAGTAACTAGATTTGCAGGTGTATCTGACAGAGGATCTGTCTCTATTTCTTTATTTTCATCTCCTTCAGGCTCTGATTCAGATTCTGGACTTAGGAACTCTTCCTCGTTTTCTTCTTCTTCAACTTCTGATGATTTGCTAGGCTGTAAATATAAATTATTATAACAATGAGATGTGGGAATTGCATTAAAAGAAGTGATATGGTAAATAACCAACACATATAGAAAAAAAATACCTCTGGAGGCACAAATTGTGATGGAACTTCAGCACTGCTAGAGTCTTCATTAACATTAGGTATTATTAGAGGAAAGATCTCTTCACCACTCTTCAATTTCGCTATTACTGTCACCAGTTCATCTCGGGACCTATAACAAATTATTTGATAAAATAATACAACAATACAATAAACTATTTACCTTTTGCTCTCTTGGATTAAATGGTTTAGTTTTAGATAAGGTTCAATTGAAATAAATTTTTACCTAGCCACAAGCTGCCATGTTTCCTCATCTTGATCTTCTTTATACAAACAGAGATTAGCCTCATGGTCTACTTGAAGCCAATAAACACAGCCATTCTTATCTCTGCCTATAGGATCCAATCTCAAGTCCTTACAGGATATAGCATTAACCACAGTCTTGAATTTTGTGTGGCAAGTAAATTGATACTCGAGCAATATCTGTAAAAAGTGGGTATATCAAAAATTATTATTGGAAATGTTATAGATTTATAAAGGTACAAATTTAGAAACAATTGACATAGAATGTTCAGTATGTAAAATACTTGGCTGTCGGCCACAATTTCCTC
The DNA here is from genome assembly GCA_945859575.2 of Herminia tarsipennalis. Lineage (NCBI taxonomy): Eukaryota > Metazoa > Arthropoda > Insecta > Lepidoptera > Erebidae > Herminia > Herminia tarsipennalis. The sequence continues at coordinate 19,177,285 of OX243834.2, read as the reverse complement.
AATAAATAAAATCTAAGATGCTTAAACAAAAACTTAACTACACTACCTATTTATCATGAGAATATTTTATAGCACATAATATTTATTAATGTTGTAATAATTTATTAGACATAGACCATATTTAAACCTCTTAAAGTTACACTTGACATGATAACAAGCATAAATCACTTGTGAAAGTAAATGCTTCAAGCAATAAGATTAGATGTGTCTAAGAAAATACTAAGTAGGTGTAATTACCTTCAATACTTTTAATTTGACCTGTGTGCTAGCTTTCTTGTATGAGAACCTTTCGATCTCCCAAGCCTCCTGATGGTGACCTTGTTGATGGCAAAACTTGATCATGGACCTCTCCCATCTATTGCTTTGCACAGATTTCTGAGCACGACGCAATAATCTCAAGTGCAGCTCCTTCAATGGATCTAACACTAATAACAAAAAACTAATAAGATGTTTGTTTATGATTGGAATGACGAATTTATGAAGTTACGTTACCTTCTTGTGTGTTCTCAATAAATTCTTGCAATTTAGTTATAGTGGGTATATCTAAACCATATAACTTGCCGAATGTTTTCAGAAATGAGTAAATAACAGCAAAATTAGGATCATTCGCACACGAAATTTCACCATCGGACGCCATCGTCAGAACTTAGCAAGCTTTTTCACTAAACATCACTAATGGTTCTAAATACAGATTTATGAATATTTCACTTATAGCTAACAGGAAATTGTAAAACATGTACATGATTCACGAAAATAACTTCATTTTATGTGCACTCAAAGCTTCTAGTTTTCTATTTTACTATAATAAAACTCGATGACAGCCATCGCTGCCATAAACTACTAAATTACTTTTTTTGTAAACACTGTCGTCCATTGACAGAAATGCTTGTCTTCCTTTAGCATAGACAAGAAATGTGCTGTTTATAAATATACCGACCACAGAATATACAACCTAGTAAAATAGTAAAAATAGTAAGTGTGGTCAAATATTCTGCATTTTACTAGATGATGTTAAATTAATATAAATAAATATCTCATAATTACTGTGTAAATCATTTGTATCCGGAAGATCACACCAACCTAAGCCGAAAAATATACCGATTGTTCGGCCCATACTGTGGGCTGTAGGAGAATATAATCATTTATTTCAGTACACAAACATTTACGATTTTCACAACATAACATTAAAAAGAAAGATGAAGGCAAAGTGAGCAATTGAGGAAATACCATGCGAAGCCGTGACAAGTCTAGAACTGTAAGATTGAGTAAGTATGGTCAAGAGTGGATGTATTTGTAGGTAGACTCCCCAAGACGTTTGTTTTACGTGTTGCTGAGTTTTCTTTAAAGTAGGTACCTTGGTACCTAGGTACATATTTTTCGGGCCCTCACTTGTATCATCTAGCCGACAAATAAGCGTATTTTCGATCTTACACAGGATAAACTATTACGGCTTCTGTTAGGGCTTCGTTTAAAGAGAGCATTTTAACAAATTATGATGACGCAGGCAGGATATTAAACTGAAATCCCTATGCAATTAATGTACTAATATCTCAAGGTAAGTTTATAAAACTACGTTAGGACAAATGTTCGCACTTATAAAAATATATCTATCTCATGATTCTGCAAGTGGGCTCTTCGTTGGCAGATTAATTATAATATAGTTAAATTTAAAATTGGTGGTGAAATGGTCAAAACAAAACATTTCAATAACACAAATCTCATCAATATAGCTGTCAACTGAAACTACAGTACAGTACAGATACCGAAATAAAGTGTCAGTGGTCGCGAACCTACCGATTTTTCGGTATTTCTACTGATTTGGCGCTTGTGATACCGAATTATCGAAAAAAAACTATTTTTGAAGAAATGCAAGACAATTCTCCCGTTATTTATTGAATTTCAACCACTCCAAGTTGACATGTTTATCTTTTACGGTAATCTTTCAATTATAGGTGTCGAACGTCGGCGGATAGGTCAAATAGAATAAAATATACTGATACAGTTATTTTCATGATTTATATTAATAATTATTTAAGTTCAACTTATTGTGGCAAAAGTGTTTGCGATATTTCACGAGAGTGCAAAAAATGGAAACCAGAGTATGGGCTGCTTAGACAAGAGAGTGATCTTATAAGGGTTCTTTTTTAGGGTTCCGTAGCCAAAATAGCAAAAACGGAACCCTTATAGTGTCGTCATGTGCGTCTGTCTGTCTGTCTGGCGTCCGTTCGTATGTCACAGGCATTTTACTCAAAAACTACTCAATGAGTATTGGTGATTGATTGATTGATAGTGAAAGGGTGTCTTGTTACTACAACCGCCGCTACTTAGTTTGATTGCTAAATATTAAAAAGAAATATTTTTATCATACATGTAACAGAAGCTGATTTTTTTTTTTAGCAAACATCAATGTGTGGCACATCATTCGACAGGTCTTTTAAAAACATTTTAAAGTTACTAATTACTAATACTAGATAAATAATACTAGTTTTTAATTTAATAAATATTTTTGGAAATAATCGCTCTGAAAGTTGCATAAATTGTTCCCCCCTTTTCTTTTGAACCATTGGACCAAAAAATATGAAAAAAATCACAAAGGTAGCGCTTTAAACTAAAATTATTTTGAACATGATCGGATATACCATCATTGAGTTATTGCTGAAAAACTGCGTTTCTCAACAAAAAGGCGTTTCGCAAACCATGAACATACGCTCTTCTGCTGATGCAATTATTCAAGCCTGCGGAACCCTATACTGAGCATAGTCCGACATGCTCTTGCCTGGTTTTTTTTACCTTTTGAGGTACGGAACCCTAAAAATAAGATTTATTGTTAATTAGATTTAAGTTGTTGATTACAATGGTACTGCCATACGTGCAGTTGTTTAATATTTAAGTAGCTGTCTGTCGACACCTATTAACTTAAGTTTAAGTACTTTTTTTTTATTAAAGTTTTTCATTCCCACGGGATGTAATCGATAAGGTGTATTCAGTCACGGGGCTCGACAGTCGTTTACATTACGCTGTCTTAAATCATTTCTTTTTCAAATGTTATCATATAAAATCTTTTCTAATGAATGACTATATAAGCTTTAAATGAGTTTGAGTTCGGTAGTAAGTACCAGTAAAGTTTTATGTAGTAGAAATTTTATTGACTTCTAGCTGTTGCCCGCGACTTTGTTCGCGTGAAATTTTTAAAAAAGATTTGAAGTTCACCAGTTGTGCCACAATCCACACATGCACAGATCTATACATCCAAACTTTCGCATTTTTATTAATAAAATAGATTGTTTTTTTTTTTAATATTACGATTATTCGTCCAATATACCGATTTAACTTGGCGAGTCTACCGATTTCGCAATTTGTCTTTCGATACCACTGTGTTAAAGTCTCTTGGTGGGTCTCGTACTCGTCAATTCGTCATGCTCTTTGGTCTCGTCTCTTGCTTGGTTTGATATAACCTGTGGTTGGGTACACAAGAATCCCATTGAAAGAAACGAGTGCTCCTCGAATTCGTTTACTTTTTAGATTCGCGTGATTGCTTTGTTTAGTGTAATTTCTTTCATTTATATACCAATATGTCTTCAGTATGTTGTGGAACAAAAAAACAGAAACTAAACAACTCTTATAGTAATAATATAGATCGACCTTTGAATGGTTACCAAGAATCCGTGGCTATTCTTGATATGTGTTACTTTTGTTTCGATGTTTTGTATTGTCAGCTGCACAGTATGGATCCTCCTCAGCCACCAAATTTTACTAACGATGCCTAGTAAGTTAGTTCTGTGTCGTAAGTATAACAATTTATGGATATAATTATAATATTATTTGTCTACCCTTCAAAAAGCTTTGTCTGCTTGCTGCACATCTTTGTCTCGAATGAGGTCAGCATAATGAGTAAAACATTTTTGAATGCAGCTGTATTCAGTATGTTGCAATCACGAATGAATAGTGTAGGTATAGGTATAAACATTATACTTTCTCCATATTATTAACTTATATTGATGGTGCCAGTGCACACATTATGAATTGATTTACGACACACACACACGCGCACGTAATTTTTTATTTGCGGTCAATACACCTACACTCTCCTAACTTCCAAAAATGTGCATGCTAAATATTTCTTTGTCTGAAAGGGCATAAAGCTTATAATTATGTGCACCAATTTGTGAACATTAGCTTAATGTGTTGCAATTAACGCTTTTACAGTATGTTTAATTATGACTGCTTGTTTAAATGTAACTCTGATTTTTTTACAGTCCATTATTTGTAACATGGAAAATTGGTAAAGAGCATCGGCTACGGGGCTGCATTGGGACTTTCAATGCAATGCATTTACATTCTGGTAGGTTTTTACATGTTTACTTATGTAATAAGCAGATACACAGTTGTATTCACAGGTACATAACTTAATCTATGAAGCACTCAAGTATAGCACATATAATAATATGTCTGGTACTTGATTGACCTTTATCACTTTTCAAAATCAAGTTGGCTATGGATTTCACATTAATGTCAATTCAACATAGGAATTCTACAAATTATAGCTGACCTGTGAGTTTGATATTGATTGTAAATTGTTACCACATTTCATTCCTCCCATCCATCCTCTTTTGGGTATGAATTTTCATACTTTAATAACCCACTGGTTTGAACTGTGCATTGATCTAACAGTCAATCATGGTTTCCTTTTATACAGATGTCAGTACTTTTAGAAGGCTTAAAAATCAACAGAATATAGGTATTGAAATGCCTATATTCTGTTGATTTTTAAGCCTAACATTTATATAGTGCTCAGGATAGAAGTATACAGCCACCCTGAAGTAATCACTTACTCTAATCCTATGGATAGTAGCAACACCAGCAGTACCACTTGCATCTTGCCAACAATAAATAGAAGTTACTGATTGTAGATACAACAAGAAGCAACTTCTCTGTAACCATCCATCAACATCATATTTTGTATGTTATTAATTCTTATTCATACTATAAGCTTAATGGTTTTATCTACATTTATCCCAATATATAAATGTGAAAGATTACACATAGACTAAAAATGAAATGTTGAAAACTGCTTGTTCTAGTAAGTCCAAATTTAAGGGGTTTGTTATTTTATAGGTAGGAGTGATTTTATGCCAAACAGATTTTGTGAAATTCCCCCCTAAGGCAGGTAAAAAAGATACAAGTTTTTACAACACAGGTGGAGCTGCTAGGAATGGCTAGTCATATACAAAAGCCATAACTAGTGATTGGCATAGGTAGTGCCATTTAGTGGGATTCTACAATCACATCATAACATGGACATACCACCTCATTTCAATATCTCAGGATTTTAAGATTCAACTTCATCTAATGTCACCAATATAATAATTTACAAACTTGTATGCTAAAAGTTTTTAGAGCCTGTTGCATAAAAATCTTCCAAATTGGTATGTTGTTACAATTGACTGCCTCTGTGGCGCGGTGGGAATGTATCCGACTGCTACGCAAGAGGTTGTGGGTTCGATCCCCACCCAGGATAAAACTTTGTGTGATGAGCACGATGGTTTATTCTGTGTCTGGGTGTTATTTATCTATAATATTTATTATTTAGAATTATATAAGTATGTTTATAAGTTGTCTGGTTGCCATAGTACAAGCCCAGCTTAGTTTGGGATCAGATAGCGTTGTGTGGGTTGTCCCAAGATATTAAGATATTAAATTCAATAGTAACACAAAGACTTTTTAAACTTTTGTGATTTTTACATTTCATATACTATTTATTATTTACTATTTGCAAATTCTAAAATCCTGGGGTAATTCCATGTTATCATAGCATTTTAGGTCATTGATCCTAAATTGGCACCACTTACACCACTCAATAGCTACAACTGCCTTTCTGACTAACAATTAATTGACTGTATGAGTGAAGTCTTGCACAATGTTTACTTCCCTGCCTTGAAAGGGGGTAAAATAGTGAATGCAAGTTTGCATAAAAATAAAATAATGAATGCTTTCCTTGAAAATTTAAAAATCTTGTAGCAGTCTATACAAACAAATAAACAGACATAAAAATACAAAGCATTGTTTCATATTCAGAAGTAAAACTATTAGTTAGTTGATGTACACAGCTACTTTTCAATTTTAGTATTCAAGAAAAGATGCTAAAGCTTAACAACATCACACAGGTCTTCGTGAATATGCGATAACCAGCGCCCTGAAGGACTCACGTTTTGCTCCTATTACTCGGGAAGAAGTCCCGCGGCTGACGGTGTCCGTGTCGATCCTGCAGCATTTCGAGGAAGCAGAACACTACTTGGACTGGAAGCTAGGCAAACACGGCATCAGGATCGAGTTTATTAGTGAACGCGGAACGAAAAGAACTGCTACCTATTTACCTCAAGTTGCTTCTGAGCAAGGTGGGTTTATTTACCTATTTTAAAAATATTTTGTTTTAGTTAAAGCACCCAATCGTTGGCACTCGTCCAATTATTGGCACTTTAGATTTCGGTTTAGAAAAAACAACAAAGACATCATTGATTTTTTAAGTTTGATATGCATTCAAAAGTTAAATTGTATTCTTTTTCTGTTTAAAATTAGCAACACTATACCATTGGTATAGTGTTGCTGCAGTGCAGTGTCAATGATTGGTTCATAAAGTGCCAATAATTGGGTGGTTTACTAAGTCAGTTTTTATATTTTTTATATTAATATCAATTCGTTTTATCATAAATTAGCCTTAAAACATTAGAATTTCGGCAAAAATTGTTCAAATTGTTGAAATTCTTAAATATTTTAAACTTTCAAAATATTAATTAATTTTCAATTATTGCTCTCTACAAGCCTAGTTTATGATAAACGAATTGATATTAATTTTAAGCTTTGACTTACGACCTTAAACAGAGGAATAAATATGCGCGTTCATATAGTAGAATCATTGACTAGGGCACCCTTAAATAAATGAGTTGGTCATAGTTGGAGGGGGGCAGTGGACACCGGGTAAGTCAAACTTGCGGGTAAGTCACTCTTGCGCAGTACCCAGGATCATTTTTCGGGGGAGGGGGTCTAACCCCCAAATCTCCCCTTGGGTACGCCCATGCACCCAATATCCTCCCTCCTCCGCAACCTCCCATTACAAACTACACGTAGTTACATATGTAGTTAGATTACTCAGTGTAGTTGATTACGCCCAACTCTGGTCAGAGCTTAGAATTTCTACTTTATTTTAAAAAAAGGTTTTGTGCCAGACCGTCTGAATTTGAGATGTGCCGACTAACCATTAAAGCCGGTCATATTTGTAGTCGGCAAAAATCACTGACTAGACGGTCTGTTACTTTCTATGCTTAAAATAAAACAGTTTAATAATAAAACAACACCTGCAGAGGCTCGCGTTTGGTAGCTGGGTCAAGGGCCAGATACAGAAGGTGCTACTCGTCGACACGGCACGCATCGTGAAGTTGTTCCTGTCTCTGGCTACCACCGGTAGCTTGGTCTCTGTACCCATTGCCGGTGGGATACTATTTTTTATATTTTTAAATTTATATAAAAATGTAAAAAATAAGTTAAAGAATAAAAAGGAAAAAAAAAATAAAACAACCTAATAATGTTTATAGCAGGTTGCACCGTTCGTGATCACAAGATGGCTTAACATGTGGCCAAAATCGGTGCAACCTATAAGAAAAATACGTAGGTCACTCGATAAGTTTTGAGATGCTCGTAATTTATGTTTATGGCACCAACTTCAAAATATTTCATTATTTTTTGCATCGGTTTTTATTTTTTTGTAAAAAAGTTTTTATTTTCCACTTTTATTTTGTAGTTGATTTAAGTTACAATAACATTATCAAACCTGCTCAGTTATCTTTACAAAATGTTGCATTTTGCGATAAAAGGCCGTTGATTTTTGAAGAGTTCACCTGAAGTAGAGATATCAGTTCCATTACATGATTTGATGGAGGCGAAGTATCAGGTATCGAACACGGTACTCAGATTGCAACCCGCAATATTTATTATTGAATAGATCCGCTGGTCATCTGTGGTCTTCATCATCAGTTCTATTTCTAATCGATGCTTTTTAAGAGTAAATGCTCGAATTACAACAAAATATACCCAAATTACTATAGTTGTGCATTTAATATTTGAGGAGTTCCCTCGATTTCTCCAAGATCTTATCAACAGATCCGAACTTTGATTACAATGGCACCAATCAGGTAACAAACTTAAAAAAAAAACAGTTGAATTGAGAACTTGCTCCTTTTTGAAGTCGGTTGAAAATGGAACGCATCTGTATTATTATATGACTCATGAAACTTCGTATGCGCCAATTTTCCCCGTTTTTGCAACATTTTTCATTGCTGCTCCGCTCCTATTGGTCGTAGCATGATGTAATATAGCCTAGCCTTTCTCTATAAATGGGCTTTCGAACACAAAAATATTTTTTCAATTCGGACCAATAGTTCCTGAGATTATCGCGTTTAAACAAACAAAATCTTCAGCTTTACAATATTAGTATAGTTATAAAAAAGCAAATTTATTTAAAAATAGAACGCAGGTAGCCATGTTGCTGGTTGGTTTTTTTTTCTCACAGCTTGTCGACAATAATGTTGAAAAATCATAAATCTGTTAACTCGGAATGGTATACAACAGTAGCATTCTCTGCGAGAGAGGAGACCAAAGACACAGAATAAGTAATAGTACTACGTACCAAAGATTCAGCTTTACGACAACGCTTCGTCACATACGTCCTTCAGAACAAAGGCGTTTCTTGAGAAGTCCTGATTTAGCACACAGTGATTTTTTTGTTCCCGATAATCAAGGGAACTGACCTATTGAACCAAGACAGGCAAACGTGATTTAATAGTTGGTTTAGGCGAATAGAACTTTGCACAGAGATTGAAGGAAAGTATTTAGAACACATGTAAAATAAATATTGTTATTATCTTGTATAGTTTTTTCTTGTCTCAAAACTTATCGAGTTACCTACGTACTTACCTGGCATCACTACAGTTTTAACGAAAATATACTTAAAGAAAGCTCGTGTTTTCTTTAGGGTATATTTTCCGACTTATTGGTCTTTTTGCAACCGACTAGTCGGCTACCTAGCCAAAGTCATAGTTGGCCTACTATTAAAATACTTTTCGTAAACTTGTGGTAATTTAAAACCACGAAAATATTGTTTTGGAGAAAAAGGACTAGACATATTGATTAGAAAATTTGTTTGCGATCGGAGCTCGAATGTCAGCGTAATTATGTTTAATAAATACTAATAGTGAGGTAACTTTAGCTCGTGGTGGAGCAACGATGATGTGGGTTATGCGGGATAGCGGAGCGTCCCATCTCTCCGCAATATCTGCAGCAGTTCTCCATGAGCTTGCTAGCGCTGGGGGACGCTGAGTTAGGTGTATCCGGTAATTCCGGTACATAAAATTACTTGTTTGTTTTGTAAACGTATATAAATTTTCTATACTTAATATTATAAAGAGGTAAAGTTTATGAGGTTGTAGGGGGGTAATCTCTGGATGTACTGAACCGATTTTGAAAATTCTTTTGCCAATAGAAAGCTACGTTATTTGTGACTGTCATAGGCCAAACGAAGTGGGCACGGGTCAGCTAGTATGTAAAAAAATGTAAACGGAACCAATTTATTGTTTTATAGTCCGTTTTAAATGGTTCGTCAATTTAGAAATTTAATACTAGATTTACTTTTAGTTTTCGGCAACATATAGGTTGCCTGCACGAGTGCCTAAACTTTTATGTTACAGAACAGTGCGGAAATCAATCAATTACCCAATATTTCTTTTTGTGACAATCCTTGAATATTTTTTAATACTCATCGCCAGGCGGCATTTTGCACTGCATCAAAGGAGTTAACTAATTTTAAGTATTTATAAGAAATGAAACGGATAGCTGTTTGGCCGGATATTCGGCCGAACATTGCTGTTTGAATGTGACATTGATTTTTATCTTAAGTAAGTGCGAATTGCTCGCAACCGTAATTTTTATATTTGGCGGGTACACAATACCCAAATTCATCATAGTTGGCCTTGTTTATGATGACAAGCAATACAATTACTTCTCAATGCAGGAATAATATTCATTCATCATATTTTGCCCTTAGCCCAAATTTTCTAAATTAATATTTTGTGATTACTGATTATATTTGATAAGTGACATAAATAAAGTATCACTTACACAAAATGTTATACTTCGTACTTTTAACTATCAGGTATCCGGTCGGATAGTTACTTGTTATCCATTATCCGGCTGGATTGTAATTTTAGGCCAGATATGCCGGATGTCCGTTTTATCTCTAGTATATATTACATATTATTATTTTTATACACATGGTAATAGTACGGTTGTAGTTATATTACTACGATCTTATTATTCCCTGTATCACTTCTATGAGTTCTATTTTACGCCAAAGTGGATTATTGCGTAATGGTGCGTGTAACTAACTGATATGGCCTTCCTGGGTGTACTTCAATAGGTAGTTAAACTTTCCAGCTTTAGTTGTAGGAGATAATTGCCAAAATACCGAACCTATTTCGATGAAGGTATCGTCTTGACGTTTGAGAAAGGACATGAACGAATTTTCGCGGTCGGACGGTAGTGAGGAAATGTAAAGATTATAGTAACAGTAAAATCGCATAATTACGATAACATTAATTTAGTCTTACAATTTTTTTTAAAACATTATTAGTATCATCAAAAAATTTCAGGTTGGGACCAAATTCAAACCATCGACTCGCTGTTACGGAAAGGCGGATACAAGGCGCCCATAACCGCCGAGATGCGACGCAGCATCAAGTTGACCCGCTATCAGTCGGAGGAGATCTCTGCCACCTACAACGACTACATCAACCAGCGCTGCTAGCAAATGGCACATCCACCCGCCCCTGGGCACCCACTTAACAATCTAAGACTTGTGTGTGCCGGTGACGGTATACTCTACACACATAATCTCAAGAGATTTCTTAAACACCTGAATCATTCTAGTGGGAAAAGTGGTTACAAATATTGTTTTAGTAATAGTTTAGCTTTTAAGTATATGTCTAGTGTCCAATATCAAGTAAGACTATGCGAAGCGCGTTCGGATCACATCGCCTTCGAAAGTACAATGAAGAGTCAGAATTTTGCTCAAAGTGGTTTGACGAGCGAACGATCGTATTTGATCAAAATCTGTTAATGTTAAGAAGAACACTGCCAATGACATTCCTCTATGAACATCAAAGTGCCATCTTAAACGATTATAATAATGCTTATGAATTAATATTAATATTTGTCGTCACAGTGAGTATACAATTTATTGTTAGTGTTGCAACATGTGATCATTTTGCATTAAGAACTTTATTCTTGAAAATTGTAGATTGTGCTTAGTGTAAATACTACTATTTTAGGTAGGCGTAGATATTGGATTCAATAGATGCCTAAAGGAAATGTACATTTATACACTGCGAGTTGCGCTCTTTGTTAGTAAAACAGATAATTGTTAATGCTCACTGTGCAGGATATTATTGGCCAATATCTGTTTTATTCAATGTCTACGCTAGCCGTTTATTAATGTCTTTATCAATTCTGGCGACGCAATAGAACTAAATGAAGTTTTAATTAAACTCAGGCTAAAAGAAGTTCCGTAGTAAGAGGTTGCTCAGAATATAATTCGTAATACTTTTTCATTCCGTATCGGCAATACACTTTGATCGAAATTTTGACGTATATTTAAGCCAAGATCGATGTGAAATGTTTAATAACGAAGTTGTTTACTAACCACTGTAAGATAGGGTTGTTATAAAACGTCCCCTCCTTTTTGCGCAGTCGGTTCAATATGAAATATCAGTCTATTCTATCCCGTACAAATATGTTCGGCAGTTATTTTGTACTACATAAATAGCTGGTAATGTAAAATCATATTATGAAAGTGCGAAATACTATTGTTATTAGGTATATATTTAATTAACGAAAATTGAAGTGACGTGATTACCATACACAATGGTTTGTTATGAAACATTACACATCGTGCGCGGCTTTAGTATAGATTGTGTTAGTTAATTGTTTTATTAAAATGTGTGAAATTTGTTACTGTGGGTCTTAAAAGTAAAATTAAAAGAAAAACAATATTGGTTAGTGAATACTGAGTAATTTGAGGTTCGCTTGTAAAAGGTTGCTCATGCTTCCATATTTGATGAATCTTAACATTTCACAAGGCTACAATTTCGGTACTTACATTTCATTGTTAGACTTTATCGATCCGCGATTTGTACTAGCGGTGTTAGATGACGCGTTTTTCTTTTTAAATGTCATTAGAAAGAAAAACGCGTTTTATTGCCTGGCTGTTATTAGCAGCAAAATCGGTTTGTAAAGGAAAACTCATAGTTGGATTGATTAGGTCCAAGTTTTAAAGGTTTAAAAGGTTCCAATTTTTATATGTCAACTGCTTTAAAGGTAGATCAATTTCTGACTGGTCTTGCCACAATCTAAGTCTAGAATCAGACGTCGGTCAGTCTTTATTTTATGGAATACTTGCGTGTGTTGCTGGTGATGTGTTCGAAATTGTAACTTTTTTGAAAATGTCAACTGGATCTCAAAGTTAGCATCAATTCGTTTTTATTATTCTAGAAAAGTACTTATTACATGTGACTGTACGGCGCTTGAGTGAGCATCCCCTATACCTATCACTTAAGGGATTGTAATTTTAGATCAGAACTAATAATGTTCGCGAAAAAAAATCATATAAGTATTATGAAAATTCTAAAAAAAAAACATATAAGTTAATGAAAGTGAACAAAAAAAGTAAATAATTAATTACTTTAAGCATCCATCTGTTGTAGATAAGTATGTCTTACTTTTAACAATTTGTAATTATGGAGATGAAAATTGTTGTGATTCATAAGAATCAATATTGAAATATAACTTGTTGATGGGGCATGGGGGAAATAAATGATATTTCGTTATCTTGGTATCTTGAGGGATCAAAGATAAATATCATGTCATGACTAAGACTTGAGGTTGAATAACATATAATTAAGTATTGAAGAGAAGCTATTATTTTTCATTAAAGTGGTTAAATGGGAGAAGTGACAATTAATACCTAGATATCGATTTATTATTTTGTTGGAAGAATTTGGTGGTTTATTAATAACAATGGTCAATAATAACGTTGCTACTTTTTATTAAAATATGGTTGATGGAATATAAGATAAATATAACACTTCTACCGGTCCAGAGTTTATTATGGACGTACCTAATCTTCTCTATCTTAGGATTCAACTTCATAGGTATATATGTAAATATTAGAGATGTGCCGACTAGTCAGACTGTTTGTAGTCGGTGATTAGTCGACTAATTGCCGACTAATTTATTAATAATCTTATAGCTTAAAATAAAGGTGATTGAATCGAAATCGTATCCTTCATTACAAGTTTTTACAACTCTGAATAAAGACCATTAACCAAACATATTATTATTTCAAAATTCACAGCTTTGATTACCCTAGTTATACCTATATGAGGACAGGAGCTTTCTTGTTTGTAGTCTACCATCAAAATTAACCTAGAAAGACTAAAGTAATAATGATCGGCTTGGCCGACTACACGGCCATTTTACAACCGAATAATTGGCCAAAGTCTAGTCGATGTAGATATTGGAGAATTATTTTTATACGTCCATCAGTGAGCATCGAGTCTTTTTATTGAATACTAGCTAAACTCGGCCACGCTTCGCTGTGGCTTTTAAAGCCAGGAACATTCGCCGGCGTTCCCAGAACATTCTGCTAAAGTTTTATCACAATCAGATACAGACAAACATTGATTTTTAAATATATAGATAAATATGGATCTGCTGCTTTCATAACTCGTTATTTTAACAAAAAATAGCAATGTTAGATGCCGACATTAGTGTTAAGTTGTGGTAGAGTGTACTGCCAGGGTTTATATACTGCTTGTCTGCTTGATCGTAAACGTAATTAGCGGCTTCAATGAGAGGATGTCTAGAATCTTTAGTTATACACCAATTGGGAACTGCGGATAAGTTGTCGTTATAGGCGACTGGTTTTTATCCATTGGGGTTGGATTATTATCGATTTGAATATCTAACAAAGACTGTTTAAATATATAATATTGATAAGGTAATATTTTGCCAAGTAATATTATAGTTTATAATGTTCTGACATCTTCTCATTCCAATCCGCGCATGATAGTTATCCTTTAGGACAGCTAGAATTTGTAATATTAAAGTAGTTTACTGACTTGTGAAGAAAGTTGTGTTACAATTGTTGATAAGATTCGGCACTAACATACAATATATTGTCTATACGTCTAAGCACATATATTATGGAATTTCGTAAACCAAAAATGAAAGTACCACCCCATACGTGTCTCTAACAAGCAGACAAAGGTCTTACTCACATTAGTGTGTAAACGAAGTGAGCAAGATACTTTGGCGATTTTTCAATATGACATAAATCTTGTTCAACATAGATAACTAATTACAATGCTGTTTTAATGTTTGTGCTTAGACAAGATAACCAATGTGTACTTTTAGCAATAATTGATTCTATCACAAAAATAAATAATTATGCAGGTATCAATAGATATTGAATGTTTGATTTATACACATACATTTATAATATTTTTCAACAATTTAGTTTTACAAGACTTCTACATTGCGTTCATTATAAAGTCATAAATAACTATTTTAGCAGCTCTGCTTGTCAATCCAAAGTCAATCATCATCAGTCAAAGTCAGAAAAGATCAAACATTATAATTTTTTTTTAATGCAGTTATTTTAATTCTGCTAATAAAATAATGTTTCCTTTGTGTAATATTTGTGAACGCAAATATTCAGGGTAAATTCCCTCCAGAGGGTATTGGTTTAGTTCACCATGTATAAAATGTCCCCTGGCCTTAAAGTTGGTAGTATTAAATATGATATGGCAAATTGTGCACTTGACATTCACCCTATTAGGTATGTATAAAGTTCATCATCATCAGCCTATCGCAGTCCACTGCTGGACATAGGCCTCTCCAATTGCACGCCACTTCTATGAGAGGCCGAGGATAGAACAAAGTGGCGTGTATAAAGTTGATTATTTGAAATAAAAAAATACTTTAATAGACAATCTTAGTCTTAAACTTCTTTATATTGATAATTTGTACTAAATAATACTAGCACCACCCCATCTCTTCCCGTTGGTGTCGTCAAGGCGACTCAGGGATTTAACTCCGGAGGACGGGCAGCAGCGTCCTCTGCGTACTTAAAGCCTTACAGCGATCGCCAACCCGCTCGCCAAGCGTGGCGATTATGGCAATTACCCTCAGGATCTACATACCAGTAGGTTCTACTGGGGAGACCCGTGCCCAGCAGTGGGCCATCATATGGGTTGATATGTAATACTAATATTATAAAGCTGTAGAGTTTGTTTGTTTAAATGCAGTAATCTCAGGAACTAGTGGTCCGACTTGAAAAAATATTTTTCTGTTGGGAAGCCCATTTATTGAGGAGGAGGATATAACATTACGCTACGATCAATAGGAGCGGAGCAGCAATGAAAAATGTTGCAAAAACGGGGAAAATTGAGGCACACGAAGTTGCGCGGGTCAGCTAGCTAGTAGTAGTAGTTCAAGACAAATAACTTTGATATATGAAATAAAAAATAAATTAAAAAACAAGAACATATAATCTATTTACAAACTAACTACAAACACTTTTTTAATTTTAACTAGTATGTTTTGCTTCAATTTCCATAATCTTTTCTCTTAATTGAAAATTATTTTTCATTTCATAATATGTGAATATAGATGAAGCAATCAAATGGCCCACTGTTATAAGAGTAAGAGTGCTAGTAAAGGGTTTTGTTGTTTTTCTAAGGAAATTGAACATGACTTTTGGGCCTTCATTGAGATCTGGTATTCTAGCTGTGTTATATCGGTTGGCAAACTGAAACAAAGAAATACACATATGAGTATTTTTTTCTTGATCCTTTGGCATTCACACATTTAACATATATTCACCTGGCAGCTAGCTCTCAGTACAAATATATACATGGAATCAATCCTAGTATATCAATTTGCCTCTTTTTTTTCTCTAATATTTATTGTGAACTATATTGAACAACAATAAAATTGTTAACCTTATTGAAGAATGTGGGATATAAGAAAAATGTATATGTAAAGGTAATGATTACAAGACAAGTGTCAATGGTTAGAACTTTAACCTGACTTTACTAGATGAGGGTATCTGTGATCCTTTTGGTCTGAAATGACTCATACTCTCCATACATGGCTATATAATAATGCATACATACCAGTAAAGCAGAAAGTGGTCCCAAAACCATTGGGTATGCAACACCTAAACTAAGCTGTATTGCACCTGATCTTATTTCATAACATATTGGACAAGTTTCTCTCTTCATCAATAGCATGTCTGTTGAAATAAGCTGTAAACAAAAAAAAGCAAATTATTTTAGTTTCCAAAGGTCTCTAAAATTTATTTATTGTACTACTTGTAAATTGTACTGGGCTTAGTTGATTTACCAATATTTAATTATAGAAAATCGCATTGATACATTGCTGTCTGCTTTTCTGCTGTTGTTCTGCTTGGCTGACACATCATACTTTAATTGTTTTTAAGCTTTTGCGATTTTTATACATATTAGATATATTTCAG
This sequence comes from Herminia tarsipennalis, assembly GCA_945859575.2. Classification (NCBI taxonomy): domain Eukaryota; kingdom Metazoa; phylum Arthropoda; class Insecta; order Lepidoptera; family Erebidae; genus Herminia; species Herminia tarsipennalis. Next base: position 19,160,643 of record OX243834.2, on the reverse strand, counting down.
GACTTAATCGCGTGAATTATTTAAAGGTACGAACCTCTTATTTACCCGACGTTTCGATCTAATTGCACCAATCGTCGGGTAAATAAAAGGTTCGTACCTTTAAATAATTCACGCGATTAACCCTATACTTGGCAAGCTTTTTAAATGTATATAATCGCTGTATTTTTCATATATAATGGATATGTTAGGTATTAAAAACATGTAAAAAATACAAAAAAAAATTAAAATTTTGTATTTTTGGAAATAAAGCATGTGTATTTAAATGCACATTGCCAGCTTCGACGAGTTAACACCGTTGAAAAGGCGTGTGCACTAAAATATACATTGCCATGTTCAGGAAAAAAATAAAATAGGTTTTAAAATAATGAAATTTTTGTTAAATACATCAAAAATAAGCAATAAAGACACCAAAATAATCAGTTTTGATCAAATATGTGAGTTTTGAATCTGAATGTACTAAATTATAAAAAAAAAACAACTAAAATGTACTATGAAAGTTGTAATAGATAGTACATACATACATATCAACCCATATGATGGCCCACTGCTGGGCACGGGTCTCCCCAGTAGAACCTACTAGTATGTAGATCCTGGGGGTAATTGCCATAATCGCCACGCTTGGCGAGCGGGTTGGCGATCGCAGTAAGGCTTTAAGTACGCAGAGGACGCTGCTGCCCGTCCTCCGGGGTGAAATCCCTTAGTCGCCTTGACGACACCCACGGGTAGAGATGGGGTGGCACTATTCTTAAGCCGGCACCACACGGCATGCGGCACCACACGGCATGCGGCACCACACGGCATGTTAAATGTTATCAATAATGAGATCAATAATCAGACATATCAATAATTAAATTTGATCTTTTAGATCAAACAACATTGTGATACTATAATATCACCTAAACAATTGGTTTGGTTTAGTAAAATAATTAACCTGACTTTGTGTGATAATCATAAAAACAATTACGACCTTCTACCGCACAAAGCCGAACTTTGCATTTTACACACATGAATTTAGTTTGACTTTTTATACAATTTTTGCATCTGCCTTTATTTGTAAATGATGGCAAGTGCCCAATTTGATCAAATCGGCCATAATAAGATGTTTGAGGTGTAACAAAATGCGAACCTCTGGATGTATTAGAAATCTCCTTAGCTCTTTGAAAGGTGATGAGATCATTACTAATGGCATATCGAAAATCTTTCAGTTTCGCAGCTTCTTCGACCAATAGTCAGTGTAAGCAGGCATGTTAACTAGGCCCATCAATAAGTGAATTGCAATGAAATCTCTAATTTCATCCGTTGTAACTTTCAGTGTTGTACTGTTGTTGTTGTTTGTTTCCTGAACCATTCATTCTATAAGGTCGTCATCAAAAAACATTCGGAAGTATTCTAATGGTGACTTAGATTGTAGTGACACTGACGGTGAAAACGTTTTATCTTGAATATATGCTCTACCCGCAAATGTATTCTTGCAAACCCATTTCGTGTCTATTCGCTTCACAAGCACAAGTTTCTTTTTGACAACAACAGCTGTAGCTTTTTTCCTTGATCGAGTAGCACTAGATGGAGATGCAGTGCTAGAATTACTTGGACCAGCAATCGGTGAAAATTGCGGTAAGTTAAATGATGGTTCAGATATAATGTTTTTATCTGACACAGCTAGAATAGTAACAGAAGGCAATATGGATGGTGAATCTGGACCAGAGTTAGATATGGTAGGTAATTGATGATCCGAATTAATATCTAAGTCAATCCTTGAACTTGTTATACCTACAAGTAGTATTTTCATCACTGTCAGATAGTAAATTAAGGTTTTCAAATGAAGATCCTAATGATGGTGGGTCTGAAGATTCGTCAGAATCTTCAACAATCCTGTTTCCCACCAATTCGCGCGCATAATCAAGTTCATCTTCCGAAGAACCACTTTTCTCTATGTCGGAACCAATACCAGACTTAGGTACCAATGCCAAAATTTTCGAAGTTATTGTAGCAGGCTATAACAATAAAGAAATATAAATAAATCATCAATAAGTAATAATTTAATTGAAATTCATAATATTATTTTGAATCAATGTTAATGTCTTCTGAACTGGCAATGTATCTACAAATGCACACAACCAAATGCGGGTAAATATGTTATTAATTTGGCAATGTGCATTTAAAGGTACATACAAAATAACACGAATATTGGACCAAGTAAACTAATTCAAATTGACAAAATCTATAATTCATTGACAAAACTGTATATTTAGGTACTATTTTTATCCCTTCTTTTTTCTTTTTTTATGTAAAAAAATAGGATTTCAATCGATTCTTACCTTGTATGCAGTAGACGCACGCGCACGCTCCGTCGTCTTGTGACCTACTGACTATATCAAGTGCTGCTAGTGCTCGGTAATATTTTTAATGTTCAATACAAGCATTCACTTGGTGAATGTAGGAAAAAAAAATGAAAAAGTAAACTTATTTTCGCGTCGAGATTTTTTTTTAAAAAGTGTGCATTTAAATGCACATCGTCAAGTATAGGGTTAAGTCCCAAAATATATCTAACATCATACTTTATGTTAAAATTCATATATAATAATTATGCACACTTACATGCCTATGAAAAAGTGCTGTCAATATTGCAGGCATAGCTGAGATAGGAAGCACAGAAGCAAAGTAGCCATATGTGCCCAGTTTTAGCTTCTGTCTGTAAAATCTGTTTATCATCATGCCAGACATTGCACTGACTCCCCCAAGGATAAACGGAGAATAGCGCAGGGCCCACCTGTATAGTTAAAATAGAAATCTGTCAAGATACTTAATGAAATATAGCTAATAAACATAAGGTAGGTTGTGGGTTCAATTCCCACACGGGATACCACTTTGTGTGATTCACAATATGTTATTCCGGGTCTGGGTGTACTTTGTGTCTGTGACTTGTATGTTTGAAGTCCCCCACGTCACAGGGCTTGTACACTATGCGGGAACCATCTTAAAAAAAAAAATAAGAAAAAAAAGAAGAAGGAGAAGAAGAAGAAACAAGTGCTTATAGAAAGACATCTTTCAATCAATAGAGAATGTAAAAGGGATTTTAATATGTCAGAAATAACTCATACTTTTAACTAAACTTGTGTAAACATTCTAATGCTTATTCAGGTTACTCTTTATAACCAAAAATCGTAGTAAAATGGTTAAAGTACATAAGATTTATAGATTTAAAACCACATTACTACATTCTGAATTAAATTTAAGTTATAACTTACACATCAGAAGTTTGGTTCCAATCTGCTACTATGTTCCAAACGTACTGAGTAGCTTCCAGTTCATCCAGTGCAACAGCGTCAACGGGTACTTCCTTCCCTTTATGCAATGCCATAATTTGCGTATTTCTCTCGATTGTGACACTTTCGAATGATAAATTATGCGTTTTATACAAACATTTATTTTAAAATCCTAACCTAACCTCTTGTTATCCTCCCTTGGCTTTCATGTTTTCAAATGTCATAAATCTACAATTTGTCAAAATCAGCTGGTTTATTTTGATGGACCATAGCGAGCTAGTCGATTCATTAATCGATTTTCCAGTAAATTATTTACGGGAAAATCGAATTCTCATTTATCATCAGATTTACACCTATATTTTGTTAAAATACATGATGCAATATACAGGTCCTGGAGAACGGGCGAGCGGTGCGGCCGCACCAGGCGCCATCAAGGGGGTGGCGCCGAATTTAACTGAAATGTGCAGAAACGTGAGACGATGTGTACACTTATAAAACGACTGAAAGCGGCCAACCTAGGTCATGCGGCCTTAAAATAATAATTATAGATTAATAATCACTTTTATAAATATTTTCCTTTCGGAGCAGAATGTACAAAACGCAAAATGAGCACGGCACGCAAAATGTACAAATCGCTTATTGTATACAAGTAAACCCACGTTCACACCTCAGAGTAATATCTAGAACCTTAAAAAAAAAAACTAATGCGCATGTGGTTGATTTTTACTTTCATTAGGCACTTTTCATGTTACAGAATTTTGATACAGATCCTAAGGACCACCACCGGTAGAAAATAGTAAAGTAACAAATTTCCGTATTGAAAAGTTTCGAAATGGATCATATCGATAAATTTTAGAGATATGCTTATATGGGGAAAAATAACGCAAACGAAGTTGCGCGGGTTAGCTAGTTTATAATATTAATAAGGATGTAGAACATTTTAATAACGACACGGGCCACCGCGGCGGCGGCTGAAGTTCGTGTTGCTGTATGTATATTTTTAAAGTGAATGCGTCTTCTTCTTGCGTGAAAATCACGTCACGACTATAATATCTTAGAATATCTTATAATATTTTGGGACAACTCACACAACGCTATCTGATCCCAAACTAAGCAGAGCTTGTACTATGAAAACCAGAAAACTGTTATACATACTTATATATTTCTAAATACATACATATTATAGATAAATTACACCCAGACACAGAATAAACCATCGTGCTCATCACAACAAAGCCTTATCCTGGGTGGGAATCGAACCCACCGCGCCACAGAGGCAGTCACTACGAATGAGTCTATAAGCCTTTCTTGGATATTTTGCGATTTGTCCATTTTGCGTGCCATGTTCATTTTGTATCTTGTACATTATGCGATTTGTACTTATTGCGTGGCATGCTCATTTTGCGTTTTGTACATTCTGTGCCGAAAGGGATTTATTGTTTACGTAAAATATAATAGCCTTTCTTTATGATGTAACCAAAACGTATAGTATTATATTATCTGTGCCAAAACTATAATGTAACCATAGCAGATTCGGAAGGGGGGAGGGGGGGGCAACAACCCTCAGAATGAAAAGTACTCAACCGGTGACTCAAGTCGTGTGACTCGCTCGAATGACTCGGTGGTGGTGGTTAAGGTGTGCTACGTTAGTTTATCCTACGTCTATGGGTGAACCGGTGTTGAATCTAAAAAAATGCACCCTGCACCCTGCAACTGCAACCTTAATTCAGACAGCAATGTATTGATGTGATTTATGTAAAAAAAATGTAAGTGACAAACTTAATTATTGCAAAGTGCTACTATTATTAATAAAGTGTTACTATAAAAATAAATGTGAACATAAAAGTTCTATTTTTTAGGTATTTTATTTAGAAGAAAACTTTTAATAATAATAAACATTTTTTTACATTTTCTTGTAGTTATCACAAAGCCCCTTTAAAACAGTACAAAAAAATTCACTGCTGGCCTTCTAAATGCTCTCCCACGAGTTGATTGAGTAGACTCTGGCAATGGAGAAATATGTCAGGGTGGCGCGTCCGAAATCTATTGATCTAATCTTCACCTGCTTTTTTTGGTGGATGAGAATGGGTTTGAGATATTGTTTTATATATATCAGTATAAAAGTACTATCATTATTGTGGTTTTATAAACAATACTAGCAGACCCGCGCAACTTCGTATGCGTCAATTTTCCCCGTTTTTGCAACATTTTTCTTGATGATGATGTTTTATAGTGAATTAATTTTTCGAATCGGATCAGTAGTTCCTGAGATTATCGCGTTCAAACAAACTCTTCAGCTTTTTGTTATTGGTATAGATTCATCTATTGCGCTATCGTATCGTACATACATGACAATTTAAAAAATTGCAATGACAACGACATGACAATTAGATAAAAAATATAAAATATTGTATCACAAATTACAAATCAAAAAAAATTATTAAAAAAGGGAAGAAATAATAATTTGGCTTCGAACCGGGGTCTTCTGGTTTCTAGACCGCCCTGTCTTCCCATCAATCTACCAATCCACCAATCTTACGGTCACGTGATCCTGACGAACGCAATAATTACCGCAAATGACATGGTAACCCTAGGTGACACCGTATACAAAACTTTATCTTTATTTCATGAGTGGTTTTCTTTTAATGAACTTGTATTAAACACTAGTAAAACTAATTTAGTACTATTTACGACAAATTTAAAAAACAACGAGAAAATAGAAATAAACTATAACAACAGCATAATACCCACCAGTAACGAAGTAAAATTCCTGGGAACGTTTATTGATAAAAGGCTCAATTGGAAAAGGGAAATCGCATGTATTGAAAGTACGATTAGTTCAGCTTGTTATGCTCTCAGAAGTCTAAGGGACGTGATTTCTCAAGATCAGCTGAAAACTGTTTATTACGCACTTAACGAATCCAAATTACGTTATAGTATTAGCCTCTGGGGAAATAGTTACAAATACAACGTTAATACTGCGTTTATCGCTCAAAAAAGGGCGATTCGCACAATGGTTCGAATACCGCAATGGGAGTCATGCAAAGATCATTTCATGCGTTTGCGTATACTGACCGTTCCAAGTTTGTATATCCTTGTACTGCTAACAAATATAATCAAAAAGCTACATAAAGAAGAGAGCCTAGCAGAAAAAGAAAAAAGACACTCCACAAGACGTAAAGACTTGCAGCACAACTTTACTCCACACTTTTGTATAGTGAGGCAAAGTGCTCTTTACCAATCTATTACAATGTTTAATAAATTGCCAATTGAATTTAAAGTCATTAACATTTTTAAAAACAAATTAAGATCATATTTGCTGGAAAGGTGTCTATATACGGTGGATGAATTATGATTTAAAACTATGTCTCACGAATAATTATGTTATAATCTCATTGCTCGGAATTATGTGTATGTCTACTTTTTAAATTGTGTTCAATAATTATTTTAAATGATTTACTTTATTTGTTTAAATTATAAATTGTTATTTTTTTGTGTTTTGTGCATGTATTTACTTTTTTTTTATGTATGTATATGTAAAACATTTCAACACAATGTTATAATTGTTTCTGAAAAAAATGAAATGAAAATGAAATGAAATGACGCGAGTTTAACATTTTATGCCCATACCAAAAAATGTGCACAACGCCGTTAAAGAAGTTTTACCTTCAAAAAAAAAAGTTTTGGCTAGTAGTAGTATTAAGAAGGGTTTTTAAAATAAAAACAACCTGAATTACAACAATTGGGTATTTGATTACAATCTTATTAAATAATTTTATACTAACCATACAATTACACGCCATAAAATCTCCTGAAAACTGCCCAAGCACATCAGTAGGTAATAGGGTCGCTGTATGTCTATATGTAGCAAACATATTATTTACTTATACTCTGTAACTTTCCAAAAACGAAGTTAGTTTGTCTATATTCCAAATGTTAGGCTTACGCATCACAGGTTTTTTCAATATGATAGATTTTAGTATGATTAACCATAACATGAGAGCTTAATTTGCCTGAGTCATCAGCATTGCATAGTGTGCATACTACAGATGTATGTTGTAAGATTGTATTGTAAGCTAGACCCTCAACGATATGCAAATCTGCTAAGAATAGGGCGATAACCTGTCCTGATGGCTGGAAGGGGCTTAATTTGTGCATCTTATTCCATTTTAACCATCGGTTCCAAGCTACCCCGTAGGTCTTTTTTGTAGATGGACGCCAGGATGATATTAATAGCTGCAATTGAGCATCATTCCAAGTCGCTAAATTCGGTAACCACCCCCACATTTCCATACTTCTAACTGCATCTGTTGGACTTTGGGCGGTGGGAGGCCCGTTACTGTATCCATTAGATTCGCATGCAGATTCCGCTAACGCGCGGTCTTTTAAATCCGCTCTCCAGAATACCCGTTCCCATCGCGGAATTATTAGCAGGTATACACTCGACGCTGAATTCAGGTGAGCTAGTACCCTGGGTATCAGGTAAGGTGGGGGAAATACCCACGCTACCGGGTAGGTCCAGATTTGGGAGAATGCATCGTGATACATTGCTTGAATTTCGTTTTGGTCCAGTGCTACATAATTTTCTACCACTTTGGCTCTATGTGTCCAGGACGTGAAAAATCTTTCTCGTTAGATCCATTAATGGAGCAGATCTGTCCCCCACTCGTTCTGAAGAAAACTAATAAAGTTCTAAAGTTGTCGACAGATACAGCATTAAACTTTTTTGTTCGAGCGCTTTTAGTATAGCAAGCATCTCCTTTTGATTGCAATGGAGCAGTTGCTCTTGTTGTCACCACTACCCCGACAGTGCCCAACCGTCGAGCTGTGCACCCCATGCCACATCTGACGTGTCGTGATCAGGGAAGACCGATGACAATTTAGGAGCCACCATTTTAGCGCTGCTTTCACTTGTGAAGGTATCCTGACGTTGACCGAGTCTTCTTTTAAACTCTTGTTTAGCCACACAAGTGTGACACCCAAGAACACAAGGTTTTCAAAACGTCTGTGAGACTGGGAAATCGGTAGATTGAAATAGGCCTGGGATAAGTTTACTTTGCAAAGCCAGTCTTTCGGTTGAAGAAAGTCTGGGACACGGAATACATTTATGAGTCTGAACGGTTTCGTGTAAACAAATTCGTTTAAACTCTTCAGGTTGAAAATAGGTCGACGAGTACCGTCTGCCTTGGGGACCAGAAATATTGATATGGATTGATTTGTGATAAATGGTATTCGATACCCTTTTATCATGCGTAAGTTATTTATCAGTAAGGGGCTTTGTGCTCCCAGAACCCGCTATCGATCGACATGGTACATCAACTGGCCCGCTTTGAAGTCCCGACAGTCAGAACTTACCTCTTCTTCCTCCTTGGTGGTGTTCAGAGCCTGAACTCTTTTTCCTATTATTCCTGTTAGAATCCTGTTTGTAATGCCGTAGTTGATCTCCTCGTGAACGCGAGGTTCCACGAAAGTTAGACCCATGTGTTTCTTTATTACAACCAGCTCCCTGTGAAGGATGGTGGTATCCTCCGGCTTGAGGCGCATGGTTATGTCCACAACCCTGCGAGGGCTGGAAGGAGCCTTGCATATTGCAATAGGCTTGATTAGTACCTACCCTGCGAGGGTACACCAACATAAGCTGACCCCTGCGAGGAATAGCGATCACCTCGTTTAAAACCGGCTTGTGTAACAGATTTAGAGGTGGTTTTACTCAAGGGTAAAAGTGCCTTTTTGACACCTCCGAACTTTTCCAACGTCGACGACAATTGTCGTCGACGTTGGAAATTGCACTGCTTGAAAAATATGTTGATCGGAAGGTGGAATCTTGCGTAGCGTAGCCTTGACCAAGGGATCACGAACAAAGTTCATTGTTCCATGTCTACGCATTTGAATAGTCTCAGCCCGATGACCACAAATAAGTAAGTTGAAGCTAGTCTGAACAAACTTTATAATCCGTCCGAAAATAATTCAGTAATTTTTTCATGTAATTGATCCGGCGTTATAGTACCTTGGACACGACTCCAGGTCATAAGGTCAGTCATACTGGTTTGCAGGACCTCCCGTTGTTTAAGCGCGCAAATACATTTTATCAGCATAACTCAGTAAATCCAGGAGTGTGATTATATCACTTTTGTACCTCTGAATACCCTGCCTCACACCTGAAACCATACCTCCAGTTAGGATAAATAAAACACCCCTTTATTAAAATATACTCTAGTGAGAGTATATAAATTTAAGTACCTTGGGCATATCTTAGCCGCTGACATGAAGGACAATGAAGACATTGAGAGAGAGCGGAGGGAGTGCCCTCCGATCATACTAGCTTGCGCCGTCGCTTAGAGTGGACGTGTGTTACATTTTATGGAATCTATGTTAATAATTCCTGCTGTTAAAATCGTGATTGGCTATTTTGTCAATTTTAAATTCCTTGTTGCTCTTGTGAAGTTTAAATGGACAAACTCCTCCCAGTGGGTGTATCTAGAGTGAGACAGTTCATTTTTGACGTTCATTATTGGAAAAAGTGTTTTTTATTGGTGACCACCACACTGAGGTTTGAACCCCCGACCACAAGATTTGAAGACCGGTGTCGCGCCGATCTAGCCAAAGCTGCTTGTAGCGCTGTCGACGAAACACCGCACCCTGTGCTACGAGTGACTGACGTCATTGCTACGCTTCGGCTACGACACGCAGCTACGCGCCGTTCGCTGCTACGCGCCGCACATTGCTACAAGCTTGCCGTGAGTTGTTATTGATATCGGTTACGGACACACAGTGAAGATGAAAAACGTAAAAAGCACGTCTCCGCCTACGCAGAAAGGTACTTTGAAGCATACCAAATCAAAATCTGACCAAGACTTACCAGCAGCGGTGGATGAAGCAGCTGAGACTAACCGAAACATAACGTCACGAAATAAACGTCCCCGTATTTGTGGCTCTCCTTCAGATGAACACGACCCATGTAATGCTTCTTTAACTTCGCCTATGCATGAATCTCCGGTGACCTCAGGAGAAGTTCGCGTCATTGTACAGGAGATTATAAAAAAAGAACTAACTGAGCAACTGTCAAAGTTTACATCGTCAATGAGTTCAGTACTTAATGTAGAACTGCAAACTGTAAAGGACGAAATCACTGAAATTAAGCAGTCTATGCAATTTATGAATGAACAATATGAGGATTTTATGAAAGAGCAAATTGAATGGAAAAATACTATACAAAGTGTTAAGACTCGAAATGATGAAATGCAAGAATCAATGCGATTGATGGAGTCACGTATTAATCAACTTGAACAAAACGCCAGGGCAAACAACATTGAAATTCAGTGCATGCCTGAGAAGTCAAATGAAAATCTTCTGAGTATTGTTTCCAAAATAGCGGACGTCATCAATTGCAAGATAAGTAATGAACATATCGTGAAATGCACGCGCATCGCCAAAATGCAGCCAGACAGTACTCGCCCCCGCTCCATTATTGCACAGTTCTCTACATCCAGGATTCGAGATAATTTCCTAGCAGCTAATATTGAATTCAACAGGTCGCAACCGTTGAATAAGTTAAACACAACACATCTTGGTCTTGAAGGGCAAAAGCGGCCTATTTATGTGACTGAGCACCTGTCACCAGCCAATAAAGCCTTATGTGCTGCTACAAGACTGAAAGCCAAGGAAAAAGGGTACGCGCATGTTTGGGTGCGCGGTGGAAGAATTTTTGTTCGTAAGACTGAAACCTCAAAATATATAGTAGTTAAAAATTACAATTCCTTAAACTTGTTAACTTAAGCATAAGATTTAGCTTGTGTCACTTTGACTTAACTCTATAACATTCTCATCTTTTAATATATATTACCAGAACATTCGAGGTTTACGTACTAAAACACATACATTTTACAAAAACCTAAATTGCTGTAATTATGATGCTGTTGCTCTAACTGAAACTTGGCTTAACTCGGGAATCCTCGACAGTGAGCTTTTCAATGATGAATATGTCGTCTATAGAAGGGATCGTGAAAGCTCTAGTTTACAAAAGAAAAAAGACGGAGGTGGGGTTTTAATAGCGGTATCTAAAAAATATAATAGTCTGAGAGTATCATCATGGGAAAGTTCTTGTGAGGATCTTTGGGTCCTGATTGATTTACCTAATCACATACCAAATTGTGTAACCAAATTAGCTCTTTGCGTAGTATATCTTCCGCCACCAGTTTGTAGTCAATTACTAGAAAAATTTGTAACGAACTGCAATTCCATTTTTGATTCCAATGATGGGCGAATATCTATTTTGGGAGACTTCAACTTGAATGCTATAGATTGGGTATCGGTCAGTCGGGATAATCCAGAGTCTAAAAACTTAAAACAACATTCTTCCTTATGTAACCAGTTGATCGATTTTAGCTATATTAATAATTTACAACAGTGTAACTTTATAAAAAACCATAAGGGTAAAACACTGGACCTAGTATTCACCAATTTACTGCCATGTATTGTGAAGGAATCATGTGATATCTTATGTCCTGTGGACTCACTGCATCCAGCTCTTGAAATAAATTTTGATAAAATAAAAATCAACAAATTAACGTATAATGCGCATAAATTAAAACTAAATTTTCACAAAGCTAATTTTGATCAAGCAAATAAAAACCTAAAAGAAATTGACTGGGACACCGCATTCTTGAACAAAGATGTAAACGAAATGGTTAGCATTATCTATGAAAAACTGCGCATAATAATTGATAATTGTGTTCCTAAAGGTAAAGTTAAGCGTAAATATCCACCTTGGTTCACAAACGAATTGGTACAGTTATTAAAAGAAAAAATAAAGATTCGAAATAAATATAAAAAATTTAGTAACCCATTAGATAAAATTTCGCTAAGATTATTAACCGAACGATGCAAAAAATTAACTTCCGATTGCTACATTAAATACACAAATGGTATCGAAGACACTATCGCTAAGAATCCGAAATCTTTCTTTTCTTTTATAAAGGCTAAGAGAGGTGGAAAGAGTAACTATCCTGCCACGATGACAAATGGTATAATTACTACCTCTGATGGTTATGCTATATGTGACCTATTTGCAGAACAGTTTTCATCTGTCTACAGCGATAATCGTGACAACAATGAGTATAAATTAAATTGTTCAGATCTGCACCTAATATTTAATTTAAGTTGCACTAGCTTCACATCTCATAGTTTGCATCAAGAGGTCATATTGGAAAAGTTAAAGAAACTAGATGCCTCAAAAGGTGCTGGTGCAGACGATATTCCACCTATTTTTGTTACGAAGTGTGCTCCTAACTTGGCCTATCCCTTATATTTAATTTATAACACGTCATTAAAATGCGGCATATTTCCCAATGAGTGGAAAAAAGCAAAGGTTGTACCGGTGTTCAAGTCAGAGAATGAAAAGCAATTTAGCAACTATCGGCCTATATCCATTTTATCAACTTTTTCAAAATTATTTGAATCACTCATCTGTCCATACATTCAAAGCTACTTCAAAAAACATTTGTCCAAGTATCAGCATGGCTTTACTAAATCTAGATCTACTTGCTCTAACCTAGTACTATTCACAGAAACTATAGTGGAATCAGTAGATGCCCAAAAGCAAATAGATGCCATATACACAGACTTTAGTAAAGCTTTTGACCGCGTCTCACATGCTATACTGATTAAAAAGTTATCTGGATATGGGTTTGCGGGAACTATGCTGGAATGGTTAACCTCTTACGTTACGGATCGCGAATACTTTGTAGTGGTAAATGGGTTTCAATCAAAGATCCATAAAATAACATCTGGCGTTCCTCAGGGATCCCATTTGGGTCCCATTTTGTTCAATATCTTTATCAACGATATAACTACGTGCTTCAAACATACCACCCCATTTTTGTTTGCCGATGATCTTAAAATTATCAGAGCAATACAGTCAGAGAATGATGTTTTGTTGCTACAGAGTGACGTTGACAGACTTATAGTATGGTGTGAGGAAAACGATATGCGGTTAAACACTAAAAAATGTTCTCATATTAAATTCACAAGAAAAAATAAGCATATACAGTCTACTTACTATATTGGTGGTGAGGCGTTGAACGAGGTTGATGTCATAAGAGACTTAGGGGTACTTATAGATAAAAAACTTACTTTTCTACCACATATTGAATACATTTTAAAAAAAACATCAAAATTATTGGGTTTCGTAATTAGAAACAGCAAAGTTTTTAGGAGGATCAAAACTAAAATTATTCTGTTTTATAGTCTGGTGCGTAGCAACTTAGATTATTGCAGCACAGTGTGGCGACCGCATTACTCTACACATTCCCTGCGAATTGAGCGCATACAGAAAAGGTTCATGAGGCACTTGGCATTTATCACAGGATGTTCAAAACGTAATTATTCTTACACTAATATGCTAAAAAAATATGATATTACTACCCTAAGACAGCATATGGATATGACGGACTTAGTTTTCCTCTATAAAATTTTAAGAAACATTGTAGATTGTCCCGACTTACTCCAGAAAATCAGGTTTGCAGTCCCAAGTAAATATCCTCGGTATACAATTAAACCCTTGAGCGCTCCCTTCAGGAAAACAGTTTTTGGTCAAAATTCACCCGTCTCTCGCATCTCTCGGTTATATAATGAATGCAGTGAGTCAACTGATATACACAATGTTACACTTCACAAGTTTAGCAAAACAATCAAACAAAGTGTCATCAATAAAAACATTTAAATAAAAACTATAATTAACTGTTACAAATAGCTTTCTCTTTATTTACTAAATTTACTTTCTTAACGTTAACTATGTCTATTTTGCATGCGGTGTTTGCCTGTAATAGGTTATGCATTTAGCTTGTAAGTCTTGACTTGTATAATAATTCTTTATAAAATGTAATAACTGTTGGCAATCCTTAAATAAATAAATAAATAAATAAATAAATAAATCTCTGATCAAAATACTGAATACTATACAAGCTTTAGAATACAAGCTTTATGATAGCTTCTGTGGCGCGGTAGGAGTGAATCAGACTGCTACGCAAGAGGTCATGGGTTCGATCCCCACCCAAAATAAAACTTTATGTGATGAGCACGATGGTTTATTGTGTCTGGATGTTATTTATCTATACTAATAATATTAAAAAGAGGAAAGATTTGTTTGTTTGTTTGTATTGAATAAGCTCCGAAACTACTGGTCGGATTTGAAAAATTCTTTCATTGTTTTGAAGCTATACTAACCCCGGGTGACATGGGCTATTTTTTTTATCCCTGTATTCCAACGGGAACGGGAACTACGCGGGTGAAACCGCGAGGGGTCCGCTAGCCTATAATATGTATGTATTTAGAAATATATAAGTATGTTTATCAGTTGTCTGGTTTCCATAGTACAAGCTCTGCTTAGTTTCGGATCAGATAGCGCTGTGTGAGTTGTCCCAAGATATTATTATTATTGCTATTAGACGCTTTTAACATAGACGGTTATATATTATAATGAAATTAATAGAAACACATGACATGAGTTGCATGTCGGCTTGGCCCGGTTTTTAAATATGAAATAGGAAAAAATGTTTTCAGGCAGGACTTGAACCCGCGAATTCGACTTTGGCGGACATGTCTCGGTGGCGGAGTTGGTAACGGCTTAGAGCCGGCACTTACCCCTGTCGCGGGTTCATGTCCCACCTGAGTCAATTTTTCCTTTATACATTTAATTATGTATGAAGTGTTCTTTAGTACAATATTTCCCCGCCCGTAAATCCTCCTCAAATAAAAATCAGTTAGGTACTGTTCGTTAATCTCGCTGAAGCTATCAAACGGCTTAACTGATTTGTATATATTTTTGTTTTAATCGCTCTAATACAGAAAAAGTTTAAAAAGAAAAAGATGGGAAAGCCCAAAAAAAATCAGCTAAAAAACCGAAAACCTCAAAAGGGGTTAGTTGTTACTACTATAATAGTATAATAGTATAATTAGTTACTATAATACTATACTAGTGTGTATACCTACACACAAGTATAGTATTATTTTATCTGTGCCTGCCTACACTCAATTTTAAGTGGTACGAAGTACCTACGCTAGTGTAAAATAAAAGTACAGTTAGATATTATTAAAAATATAGGTATTTATTTTGAATTTAACCCTCTACTCTATTAACTTTAGAACCTATCTATTATATTATTAATAATAGGTAGGTATATAATTTATTACATTTACTTAAGTATATAAACATCTTAACACATAATTGTACAAATTATACGAGTATCTACAAATATAAATACATCGACATCAAATTGTCCTTGATTGAATAATAATTAATTTAAACTATGATTTATATGAGGTCACGAGCATAAATATGTTGTCATAGACAATTCGGCAATAATATCTGATATCAAAATAAATAAAATTCAAGTGTCTGTTTGTAATGTTAAAATAACAGTATTTGAATAAATGCAAATGAAAGTATAAGGTAGGGTACATATTAGAAAAACACATTTTTTGTTTTTTTGGCGTCGCCTCCGTGAAACGTGAGTTTCTGAAACTACCTTCGCTTGATTTTTTCACACATTATTACGGAGCTGTCTGTACTTCGACACACAACACTAAGGACATCTGCACACTGGCGTGTGTTCCAATTTTGTCCGTCATTCCTTTCACGTACGGTTAAAAGGCTGCAGCCCTGTCAACCTTCGGTCGGTCGGGAGTCTCTCCTCTTCGTACGTCGTGTGCTTCCTCTGTACCTTTTCGCTTTAGTACTTCCTGAACATGTATGAGCTTACTTTCTAAATGTTACCACGGATTGCAGATGTCTTGGATGGTGGTGCGAGACAGCATGTAAGTACCTGTCTGAGTGCGTCGGTTTTCTGCTACAGTGTGTGCCAAGGTCTCTAACCATTATTTTAACATCGAGATAACGATCTGTTCATCTCCATTTCAAAAGTGAACCTGATCGTAGGGTGTATGGAGTCTTTAGCAAATTGTTCTATTTCGTTCATGATGCAGAAAACATCATCGACGTACCTCTTCCACAGTTTGACCTGGGACAATTGTAGCTCGATTGTTTCTTCAAAATGTTCCATCCAGATGTTGGCCATCACCGGCGCCACTGGGCCCATGGCCATTTCGTCGATCTGGAAGTAGTGTTGTCTCTGGTACATGAAGAAGTTGCCTTTCAGACAGTTTTTCAGTAAAACAATGTACTTGTTCATTCACGCGATTAAGTCCCGAAATATATCTAAAATGTACTTGTTGGCCAGATCGTTTGCTCTCAGCTCATTAATATTCTGTTCTCGAGACGACAGTAAAAGTACCTATTACTGCCGAATGTACAAGGAAATATATTTGTGCTCGTGACTGTAATGCACTGAATAAATAATATTAAATACCTACTATATACATAGGTACCGATGTTGTACCTACCTACTTAATATTAAGGCACCTAATTAATTTCGTGAAATGAATAGCAACATTCACTAACGCCGGTTGCGGTGTACTTGCACAGCTGAGGTATTTTTTTTTTATCAGCGAGTGTCGCAAAAAAGTAATGTAGTGTGTCATGGTTCATTGTGTGGGAATATTTGTGAGTTTCTTCGTTCCGCCATAATTTTTAACGCCTAAATAAATTTAGAAGAGTGCATGGGCAGTTCCACACTGTGGACGCCCTCTGCCCCGAGTAGGGGTCACAGGAAAATGAGTCAAGTAAGGCAATTGCCATACTTTGAATTTTAATTCAATGTACCAGGATTTTATTTCACGGAGGAGGGGGGAGGGTGCATTGAATTACGACGGGGGGGAGGGGGTATAATTGTAAAATATAAAATTGGCTAGAGTTGTTCATTATAAGAAGCAAATGGGAAAAGAAAGTCAATACAATACCTACAATAAATCCGTACATTAAACAACCATCAGGGGAGGGCCACGTGCCCCCTACTACCCTTCTCAATAAGCGGAAGCCTATGGAAGAGTATGGTATTTTCTGAATCGTAAAATATATCGGCAAGAAATAGGGTGAGAACCTACAATTATTAAAAAACCACTGACTGGCGTCAAAAAGTCACTCTCGTTTTATTTTTCTTATGATCTTTTCTCTTTCAAATAATTATGTTAGCACTTAGCGAGTTAGTGTTATTTTGTTATTTACAAGGATCTAGGTCTAGACCTAGATCCTTGTAAATAACAAAACGCGGGTTAGTGTTATTTACAAGGATAGACCTAGGTCTAGCCTTGTAAATAACACTAACCCGCTAAGTGCTAACATAATTATTTTTAATACTTTACAAGTGCCTACCTAATGGCATATCTACTCGTAGATGCTGAGTACTCAGGTAGGTATAGTCAACATGGCAATTTATGAATACATTTTTAGTAACTAACGTACAATAAATGTATCCGACCGAAACTCGCGCAGCACGAAGTCTACGGGTCTACGCATACCGAGACAAAAGACGAACGCTCTTTTGTCATATTCAAACATTTATGCACTTTATTTTATTAGACTTATAGTTTATTTTTGAAAATATTTTCCGTTGCGGACCTCTTAGTCTGCACTGACTTTAAAGTGACAAGCGCACTGAACGGGCAGGCGCCAATCCAAGGGGGGGGGGGAGGCAACAGATCCATTATCATGTTCAGGAGGGGGGGGGGGGCACTTTGACCCAACAACGGCCAAGTGTGAGTAATTTTGCCCGTCAATGCGGACGAAAAGTTTATTTTTGAAAACAGGGGCAATTGCCCCCATAGCCCAATGGGGGCAATTGCCCCTGTTTTCTAAACTTTTCGTCCGGTCTTGGGTCAGAGGGTCCCCCTTCCCCTCCCTGAACATGATAATGGATCCGCGCCTGTGCACGGGTGAAGAACCGCAAGTAGGAATTCGCTGATTGCCAAGTCATGTCGACTAGTCATGTCCTTCACAATTCAATTCACAATCTTAAATTCACAATTCAAAAAATATTTACATACATTTTATTAAAATATATTGATATTATTACGTATTTGTTAATAATATTGTGCTAATAAATAGCACCTATGCTTACCTATTTACAAAATAATTTGAACTATACAATAATTAACACCCTGTATCATCATTTATCACAATAATGTAAAACTGTCTCATTTTATCCTACAAATAAGAGATAAGTTTGTATCTTTCATCACAGTCTGGTGGTGAATATGTGTGGTATTGGGTTCCTCTCCACCCGTCTCTGCCCCCACTTGTCAGACACTAGTCTCATTAATAAGTCAGGCGCTAGACAAACTACTACGCTGACCACATTCAGCGCCCAGAAAGATGTCGAGCTAAGCAACCTTAAGTATGTGCCGAGGACATCACCGTCAATTTGTCTGAAAAAAAAAATATCTGACTGAACTTGAAACATGCAACTGTACTTAAAATATGCACCTACCTACGATTTAAATAATCTATACTAATATTATAAAGCTGAAGAGTTTGTTTGTTGGTTTGAACGCAATAATCTCAGTAGTTCTTGAGGTCGTTCGAATTGAAAAGTTATTTAACTGTTGGATAGCCCATTTATTGAGGAAGGCTACATAACATCACGCTACGGCCAATAGGAGCGGAGCAGCAATGAAAAATATTACAAAAACGGGGAAAAATTACGCAGACGAAGTTGCGCAAGTCAGCTAGTAAACTATAATGATGCAATTTGTCAGAAAATAATTTAGTCATGAGTTTTGTATAAAAATATAAGCTCGATAATTAGAATCCTAGACTCCCGGAGTAAGTCCATGTTAACATAATGCTTCAGGTCACACGCGGACCTCTATTACCTACCTACATATAAAATAAACGAATATACAAACAGAAGTTCTGCCTAAATATTTGGGAGCCACTTTAAGGACGTATAATGTGTGTGTGTGTGCGTGTGTGTATGTATGAAAACAATACTTACAAGTATACGAGAGAATATAGAGAGTTGAAAGCGATGTAACCTAATACTGGTATTATTATAGACATCACAAAAATGAGGGTGTGGTAGCGAGCTTGCAGCCATATCTTGAGGTTAACGACCACCACATTTAGATGGAACAGCGCCGCGCCGAAACTCCTGCAGAATAAACATTAGGTATATTATATATGCCTAGGTAAGAGCGGACCGGTGATTGACCAATCACAGTACTCGAAAGCGTACTCAGAATTATTTCAAGCACTGGCATTTGTCAGTTCACGGTCCACTCCGCGTCAGTGGAACTAAACGCGCCCTTAACGTGGGATTTGCAGAACAGAAATTATGGTCTTCTAACCGACATAGGTTACGCTGGCCAATCTCATTAAAGACTAGCCAACTACGTAGGAGATATCATAGTGCACAAAAGTGTGCGCCAGGCACAAGTGCATTCTCTATTCCCAATGGGATGGAAATCCGATACGACCGAAGAGAAATTAGGCGCAGGACCGTCGCCCAACGGTTTAGCGTGCTTTCCAAGCCTCAAAGATAACATTGGGTACTACAGTATACTCGTATGGATGGCAGGGGTAATCCTGGCTTATTTTTACCGATATGATATCTTACTGTGGCGCCTAAAGACGCAAAGGTCTAGTTTGCCTCTTCATGCAGTGTGCAATGGAAGAAGCTGTTTTAGATTGATTCTGGGGGTAATTGCCATAATCGCCACGCTTGGCGAGCGGGTTGGCGATCGCAGTAAAGCTTTAAAGTATGCAGAGGACGCTGCGGTCTGTCCTCCGATTAGAAATCCCTTAGTCACTTTGACGACAACCACAATCACGGGAAGAGAAGGGGTGGTACTAGTCTTAAGCCGGTACCGCACAACATATCCAAACTAATAGAGAATATTTATTTAATAATCAAAGATTTTCTACCACCAATATAAGTCGGCTGGATACGTTCTTAATCCTTAACCATTTTAGCTACCAAAATCTAAGAGAGAGTTACGTTATAGATCGCACCCGTTTGTAGCTATAGTACGCACGTTATCATTTGAGTCGTCGGGTCATAAAAGTCAAAAGAGATAGGAATATGCAGCGCGGCGAACCGAACCCTAGTTATCGATAAACGCCTAATTGCGCCACGTGCGCAGGTAGCCGTTTTTAGATGAGTTACTAATGACCTGTACGATTCTGATTGGTCGGTTTCAAATGTAATTGCAGTTTGTGTGTTTTTTTGCAATAAATGTGTTTACTGCAATTAAATAAATACATTCATGTATTTATTTAATTGCAGTAAAACATGTTAATTTTATTTA
Source organism: Herminia tarsipennalis (assembly GCA_945859575.2). Lineage (NCBI taxonomy): Eukaryota > Metazoa > Arthropoda > Insecta > Lepidoptera > Erebidae > Herminia > Herminia tarsipennalis. Next base: position 19,140,178 of record OX243834.2, on the reverse strand, counting down.
CTTTATAATAATAAAATTTACATGTTTTTGTAGCCGTTAATAACGACTCATTTAAGGGCCACAATATGATCTACTTTGTTTCTATTAAACTTTCTTTCGGGTATTATATAGGGTTTTTTCATACACTCATGTATGAAAATACCGTATATAGTTTAATCTATACATATAATAAAACTGTAAATTTCACGTGTCTGTACATGGCCGAACTTAGTGAAAAAAAATATTAGGAAATGTTCGAAAAGAGTATTCAAACACTTTGCTGCATTTTTAGAAATGTCTGTCTGTCTGTCTGTTTGTTTGAACACGCATCACGCAAAAACTACCGTACAGATTCGGTTGAAATTTTGCACGTGCAATCTAATAGATGCAGATAATTTAGGCTATAAATTATCACGCTCTTTCCCATAGGAGCTAAGCAGTAAGGGATAATGTCTGTAGCTATTTTTCGTTATAAAACAGTAACTACTAGACGGATCTTTATGAAAATTTGCAGTTTTATAGTAAATACTATAGGACATTATTTACACTTTGAATCATTACGCTAACGTCTATGGGGAACGAGTAGCAACGTATTTTTTATCGCACCATAATGGTTTATCACAAAATTTTCCAGAATTAGACATTATCTATAATTGTAACCCATGGAATACATAACTTCACGCTAAAACTATAAGGAGCTAAACACAACATTTTTAAGTTTCATAAGAACAGTTATTTTATCGTGATACGTAGCGAACGGTATAGCCTCAAAGCTATGCTAGCGGACTTAGACGACGAAGTCCCGGGCTCGAATCCGATGTCTGATTATGTTCTTTTAGTATTTTTTTAAATTGTCTTTATCCTTTTTTAATATTTTTCTGAATGTTTTAGTTATTTTTTTGACCGTAAGTAACTTATTTACTTTGGTTATTATTTTTTTATATTAAAAATTAAGTAAATTATGCACCTAGGTAAGTTAATTATAGGTATTGCATGCACTGCTGAGAGTAAGTAATGAATTAATCGTAGTAGAAATGAAAAACAATATTGCATTATAATTTTATTAAAAAGTATTCGACATTTTCCAGAAATGATGTGTACGTCTAAAAAAAAAGACATTACACACGTAAAAAAAACATGTAGCGCCATCTATGAAATCAAATTGTTCACCGTGATCAAATAATTCCTGTGGTGCTCGAGATGAAGGATTTGTTTCTTGCTGAGTGGCAACATTCTTGAAAGTAGATGGCGTTGTATTCAATAACGTTCTATACTTAGTAAAAGAAGTTTTAAAAAGAAACACATTGCTATGATTTTTAGAAATGTTTGTCTGTCTGTCCGTTTGTTTGACGGGAGGAGGGGGGTCGTTGTCTGTCAACCGTACCTTTAGGGATATCTGACATTTTCGCGGGCATGACACACATGACACGCTCTGTGTTTGCTTACTAAAGTGTTACAGCAGTTTTATTATTAGTATTGCGTTGTAACACTATATGAAATACACCCCATTTTTAGCCAAAATGGCATAACAGAACCCTTAAAGTTCCCTTATGTCCGTCCGTCCGCAGCTTAGCTCAGACTCTGTTAGTGCTAGGAGGTTGTAACTTTTGCATGAATAAATTACTAACGCCGATAAAGTGAAAGAACAAAATCTTGAAAATCATTATTTTTTTAAGGGTACCTCTCTTATATGTAAAGTGGGGATGTCATTTTTTTCTCACCTACCTACCCCATCGTGTGTGGTATCATTAGATAGGTCTTTTAAAAAGCGTTTAGGGTTTGTGAAGACTATTTTTAGATTTAAGGATTCCTTTGTGTATAATATTAGGCTTTATAGTGAACATTTTTGTTAGAGTCAAGTGTCCCCCTGCCAAATGGTTGATGTTGGGTATGTGAAAAAATTCAGGGTAGTAGTATAAATACTAAAATTATAAGGAAAACTATCACAGTTAAGTACTTAGGCTTTACAAGTTTACGATCACATGAGAAGTAACAACATTTTCGTACAAATTCTATTAAAAATTATTAGGTAATAAGTAGGTATAACGTTGAAAGAATGAAACAAAAACAACAGAAAACCCACTTTTTAAGCCGCACACCAAACTAACTATCTAAAAGAATAGAACAGATCGATTTTTATTTAGTAAGTATTTCGTCAACAGGACTGTTTCCAACATACACAGAAGTTATTTCGTTACCTGAACTACCTTAATTTAAACCCGACTTTCACGCGAACGAAGTCGCGGGCACAGCTAGTATCAAATATAGTTGACTTTTAAAATTTTGAGATACGTTAATAAACGTTACCTATCGATAGTATACTTATATCGATAATATCCTTTATTGTTACGCCCTTCACTAGATGGCTCCATAAGACCCATAAGTGCAAGCGAGATAGATATAGATAAATGATTTAAGGCCCTACGACTCAGATGATAACGTGCGTACTATAGGGGACCAAGGACACAGGGAACCCTGTCGAGAATGATTCTCATTAAAGAAATCACACTTACCATAGATCTGTGTTGGCGCCATCCGCGTTGATGACAGACGGTTTGAAGACAAACCAGCAAAAGATGAAGATGATGATGGAGTGGTAAGTGGCGGAGACCAACCACGCCGCGAAGTGGGTCCGTGACATCAACTTGTTGTGGCCTATCTCTCGGTACAGCGTCGGGTTCCTATCGACAATTTATTGCATAGATGTATGTATATAGACTCGCAGAACTCGCTAAATAGGTATTCCGTTCCTATCGTTGGTATCGGAGATGTCAAATCTGGCCGTTTCATCCACATTTGCACTACCGTCATATTGTGTCGTTTCTTAGGTGTAGATAGGCTATTGTATTATAGGGGTTGTCATTAACAACGATTTCTATGGCTTGCTATATTTTTCTCCTTATATTTTTGTAAGTAGGTCTTTAGTTTCAGTAAAATCGACATGACGACATAATTTACAGGAAATAGTTATTCAAAATAAGAGAACGGATTGACTTCGAATTTGGAATGACATGAGTATGCATCTGTTAAGCGCGGATTTTTGAAAATTCAACGGCTAAACCGATAAAACGCTTTCCAAATTTTAATCAAAATCTAAGTTAGAGGGGGCAAAGCCGCCAGAAAAAAATAGTATCTAGTAGTAACTTACCCAAGTAAGAGATTTGCAGACCACCTCTGTTCCGTAACTGACAGTACGAGGCAGGGCAGTGCCGTGAACGCGAGGTTATACAAAGTCAGGTACATCGAGTCAAATATAGACTGGGTTGAGAAAGCTGTGTAGATTTGGAATATAAACTGGAAAAAAAATAACGGTGTGATTTTTTTTATGCTATGTTAGCAAAGCTATGGGTAGGTACTTATAATAAGCTACTAAGTAAACAAGATGAGGGTGCACTTAAAGTCTATGGACACTTACCATAATATTTCCAAGGACTAGATTTTTATAGAAAAAGTAATGAATTAATGTTGCCAATCTTTGATAATACCAGTGTCCCATAACCAGTAACACTTTCTTGATCATTGAAAATTTTGTAAAAGCAAAATCAGCAGATCTGTAAAGTAAAACATAACTATCAATTTTATTAGCTGTTTCTTGTAGCGTCAAGTTCAAGTTCAGTGCTGTCTGCGGCGTTCATTTAGATCATGATAGACGAGCCAACCGCCTGAGGCTCTAAACTTAGTACCAGTAGGCCTACTCTGTTTCTTTAAAACGAAATTCATGAACTTCCGTTTCCTTAAATTTCATAAGTTTACAGTGACTATTGTAATTATTTTTTAGATAAGCACAAGAAGTTGGAACCTATGGACGATTTTCTGGAACGAGTGGATATTACCACCTCATTTTTGATAGAAACTTCGTTTTCATTGAATTAAAGTAGACCTCCAGAATCGCTAAATATTCGATTTCGCAAATATGCAAAACACCAGAAACGCAAAATATTAAAAGTAGCTACAGTTCTGTTTATAGACTATCTCTACTAGTAACTATTTCTTCGACAGATACAATGAGATCGTTATACAAATAAAAAACGGTCGTGACTTCGGGACCCATCAAAACCGACACCATTTCAATTTATTAACTTTTGATGAAAGAGGCCCCTGTTGATCTAAAAATTAGGAAGAATGTTGTTTTTTTTAAATTTTGGGATTAAACTTTGAAGTCAAACGCCCACTTAAAGCACAAATGTTTTACAGGAATATTTATTAGTTGGTACTATGCAATCTAAAATAATAAGTAGGCAAGTATCACCTTGCAGCCTGGTGTCCTTCCCTGCCAAATATACCGAAACCAACGTGCGCTTCCTGTATCATGGAGATATCGTTGGCGCCGTCACCGATCGCAGCGGTAATTGGACGCTCCGGACTTTCCTTTATCAGTTTCACTATCTGCAATTTAATTTACTAAATTATTTAAATACCTACTCACTAAAGATTAAGGTTAAGGATTATTGTTTCTCAAAATGGCAGGGACTTTAAACGTATGGATCACGGTCGACGATCATCTATTTATTACATTCAGATTCGGAATAACAATTTCTGAGTCGCTATTGAATCCTTGGACATGCCTTTAACAATAAGCGAAAGCAATATTTGTGAGGCTGTTGTTTATCATGAAGAATCTCGCAATTGTTGATTATAGTAATTCCAAATAAAACTCAATATCTAATCAATTGTATTATACCTAGGTCACATTCTCAGTAATATACCTGTCTCAAAATATACACTTTTTGGGAAAACGCATTTAAAAATTGGGAATTGTGGAAGATGCTGGCGCGGAAGAGGTAGTGAGAAAGAGTATTATCTCCGTTATTTACGCTCTTTATTTCTGTGCAAGACAAATAATAGATCTGATAAAAATGTGCCCGTTTAGTACAAAATTTTAGTAAAAATATCGAAAATTTTAAGTAATACTCATTTGCAGATGGCAATGTTACTCACGCATGGAAAAAATCAACACTCCTACCTTAGCTTTCTGTATAGGCGAGAGCCGACAACACAATACAGCTTTACACTTCATAGATATTGTAACGAAGTCTGGTGCAAACGGTGTGTCCAACACCAAGCTCATGCTGGTCCCGTCTACTATCAGAGTGAGGTCCCTGTAACTCGGTTCATGCACGATACGTTTACATTCCTTCAGATGCGCTTGTAAAGCTTCGTCGGTTTCAACGCCTATCAGGAATATACGACGATCGTTTTCTGAAATGTGTGCGCAGGATTGTGCCACGTTTATCGCTGTTTCGACCTGGAATTAAAGTCTTATTAAGATGGTATTTTAGTGACTAGTATCGATACCAAATTCTGCTAGTATACAGCAGTACCAGTTGTTTTTTCCGGTCAATTAAATATGTAAGTTTTGTATGGGTGCAGTGCATGTAGGTTAGTATATCTATACTAATATTATAAAGCGGAAAGATTACCACGTTCAAACAAACAAACTCTTCAGCTTTATAATATTAGTATAGATAGGATAATCGCTAAAACAGGATCATAGCGACAACAAACTCCTAGGACGCTTGCAAAGGAACATATGTTTTTGATGAATAATATCTACTTTAAATGGATGACTTTTGAATTCATAAATAAATAAACGAGTGACACCTAATAAAAAAAAACCAAGCAATTTGATAAAATTACAAGGAGTCAGTCACTCGGCTGCGAGTTTTTTTTACAAAATGTAAGCAGTTTTTTAGATTTGTTAGTAGGGTGGAGCCTTCTACAAGGCTACGAACCGGATAACTAGGAGGCAAACCACTAATCGACTGACAATAAGGAGTCACGATTCTCAGCAATGGGAGAGAGATTATGGATTAGATGGGTACCTTATCCCCGGTGAGCACCCAGGTGTTGATGCCGGCTCGTCTCAGCGCGGCGAGCGTGTCGGCCACGTCGTCCTGCAGGCAGTCCTCCACGCCCGTGGCGCCCACCAGCGTCAGCTGCCTCTCCAGCACGCGGTACTGCTGCGTCACGCGCTGCAGGGCCGACGCGCTATTGCCGTCTAACTCCTTTATTGCTGCAACACCACAACACTTTTCTTTTTAGAAAGTTGTCTTATTGGGCGTCCAAGTATTTGGGGGATAGGGGTCTTGTAAAACGTGACGAAGCGTTACCTGGGTGGAAAAGAATGCGTTACGTAACACTGTTTTTTTATAAAACGAAAGAATTAAAATCCCAAGTTGGCATGTGTGGCGTTGTTTTACAGGAAATTCCTCGATTGTATTGTAGGTACCTACATCATTTTTATTTTGCTCAACAGCTAAGAAAAGGTACTGACTTTGAGGTAAAAATGGTCACTTGGGTGTTACGTAACGTTTAGGGAGGGGGGTACAGTAAAACGTTACGGCGCGTTACATGGGGAGAGGCAGGGTCAAAAATCATTGAAAATTGCAATACGTACTTTATACTTGAAGACCTCCAAACCAGCAGTTTTAAATTGCAATTTTAAGCCCAGTTTTCACCAAAAGCGAAACGAACTCATAAATTACTCGAGCAAAAGGGACTAAGCGAACCAAAAGACCAGAAACAAACTCGATTACTTCTAGAGAGGGTCTACTTATGATTATCACTCCACAAAAACTACAAGTTCGACTTAAAGTGGTTCGCAGAAAATATAAAACCAAACAACTTACCTTCCGTAATTTTATCATATTCTTCTTCAGGTATTTCCCTATAAGCCATCGCAAGAGTCCTGAGACCCCTGTTAGCGAACATGTTTATATCTCTGTCCGTATCCTCTATGAGAGCAGAATCTTTACATAGGGGGAACACAGAACTTTCTGCACCTTTGCAGAAAAGCCAAATCTAAAAAAATAACTGAATTAAGTCATAATGGTATACTTGATGTGAGACAACTCTTCATGTATAAAAAAAAACATCTACATACCTTACCATCTTTATCTCTAACAATAACTGACATTCTCTTTCTTTCGGAAGTGAATTCAATCACCTGTAATCGCTCATACATCTCTGTATGTTCTCCAACTTTCAACAACAAATTATTTCCTTCTTCTCCAAGGAATGTCACTCCAGCTCTATCAGCTGCTTCGACTAAAGCTTTTTCATCAGGACTACTGCCCTGATAGTCCATCTTACTACCATTTGGATCAATAATAGTATTCCAATTAATTCTTTCTAAGGCCCCATTGGCTGCTGACTTAACTTTTTTTCTCCGAAACAAACTCAATGGTTGGAGTTTACCAACAACTGAAAGTCGAGCACTTAGTTTTTTCATATCCTCATTGGATATTTGAACTGCGTGACAAAGAGCTAGGATTGTGAAGAAGAATTTAATGTCTGTCTGAAATAGAAAGTGAGTGTTATCAAAGAAAAAGCGTAACAAAATTGTCGGGCAATTCGTGCATGCCAATAACTCAATAAGGAGGCTAAGGCACATGAGTTTCTTGGCAGCTTCTTCTCATGAGCTTCACACTTGGAACTGCCACCTAACCTCATTTTGTTTATTTTTTTCAAACAATCATAATTTTATAAAAATTTAGTATGTTTTAATTTGACGTTTTCAAATAATCATTAAGCTGATTTTACGAAATAAAGATATTTGACTTTGACTTTGAATGTATAATTCAGCCTCATGTACCTAATGTGTATAATTTGCCTCGTGTATAGATGGATGGTTGCATGGGCGTGCTCAGTATATTTTTTCTGGAAGTTTGGAATGTTAAAATGTTGTCAATGTTTTTCGCTATGATAGCAATCTTGGACGTTACTAATTAAATCCGCACGTACGTTTGAATTGATAGCAGAACGTGCGATTGATATTTTATGCCACTTTATTGATAAACATTTTTCGTAAGTGCTCTGAAATTTGTAGATACATAATCTTTATCGTTTTGGATTTGCCGGCACTATCGAGCTAATTGAATTCAGAATTAGTTTCACACTGAAGTGAACCAGGTGTACTTTGTGTCCGTGATTTGTATATATATAAATATATATTTGTACGGTACACTACAGCGGGAGTTGCCGTTAAAAAAACACTGCTCGTGGATCGTAGTTATGCTGTTCCGTATAACAAAATAAAAAAAATCAGGACTGAAGAGGAAATAAATACATACATTTTTTGTTAAACGCCGAAATAAAACATTTCATAAAATACTTAGGCATACAAAGAAAGAAACTGACCTGACCAGTATCCACTGTCTCATCAAACCTCTCGGTATCGTACAGCTTGGACTCTCTTTCCTCATAGATATGACCTCCGATCGAACACGCCTTGAAAACCATCAGGTTCTTAGTAAGAGTACCCGTTTTATCCGAGAACAGCACTTCCACTTGACCCAGTTCTTCGTTGAGATCTGACGTGTTCGCTAACGCGGGTCGGCCTGTCTCCTCGCAACGGAGTTCCTCGTCCCAACCGATGAATAGAGCGCCTAAAATAAGTTGAATGGTTTAAATCGGAAGAATTTTCGCCAGATGAATGTAGATTGAGAGTAAAAACATGAGAAAGATATAGTAACTCACCAATAAATTTATACAGCTCAATAGTTACGTATAAAGACATAGGTATAATATAGTAATATAACAACAAAAACGAGAAGAGATCTTGAAGCAAATTCCTAAATGCAGTCGGGTTCTCCGGCGCCGCGCCTAAATATAGATCTCTAATGGAGTTCCGGCTTTCAATAAGTAATTTTGCGCCGAGAGATACACCCATTTCAAGGACTAGTAGTATTATGAAAAATACTAGAAAACTGTTAATAGCCAGCTCGCACGATGAGAATTTGTTGCCTGCATATTTTGAGTTTAGGGCTAATTTTGTTTCTTCACCTGTGGACAAAAAAAAAAAACAAAGTGATAAGTATAAAATATTTTGGAATGCCATTTCTTCTTCACATGATTCTCTTTCATCTTCATTATCGATCGATCTTTATTAATTAACAGATTTGTCTTCGGTTAAAACTTACCAGTATAAATTGCACATCCTATAGCCCACTCCGTGTTCTTCACCCTAGATCCCCTCAGCATGAGGTTGTCGGTTGTGAGCGGCAGACTGTCCAGATCAGGGATCTCTAACCGGCCGTAGAACGTGTATAAATCTGCTACGGGGTGAGGCACTTCGATCTTTATGCCTTGCGGAAGTATGCCTGAGAAATAAATCGTGATTGTTTGTTTATAATGTGTATCTATACTAATATTATAAAGAGTTTGTGAGTCTGGTTGCACCTACCTATGGGATAAACTCCGAAGATACCAGGATTCCGACTCGATTCAGATGAAATTTGGTATAAAGGTAGCGTCAAGCTTGAGAAAGGCTGTTCATTACGATTCGGTTCACGGGGACGAAATCCCGAGCAAGGGCTATTGGGATTGGGATACAGAACACCATAGAAAACTTGACAAACATTGGCCGGCCGGCAAAAAGGAATCTACATTTTTCACGATAAGATCTCTTCTATCAAACAGGGTTGGTATCGTACGAGTGATAGCACTAAGGCGGCGTTAACGGATTATCATCACGGTTTGTACAAAAATAAAATAGGGAACATAAAATGGAACTCACTTGCATTATTATTACATTCAATTTAATAAAAAGTTGACGATTGAACTGAACAAATAATACCAGATTCCAAACTTTATTACTACTAAAGTACGACACACTAACATCACAAAAATTGCTTAACCTACAACATTATTTATCTTTACAGAAGGACATTAGGTACAACGGGTTACTCTTATAGATCAAAACAGTTTTGACTTAATAAGACGAGGGCCTCGTCACGAGGCACATAATAGTACAGAAACGTATACAGTCAATAAACTATATTTCCAAAGCCACGAACGACAATAAACATGACACACTTTCCATCACACATCCAGTCACATAAATGGGACGTTGTACCTACAACACAATACAGTCACAGTCACACCTACACCAGAGAGTCTCAAATACCTGGTGTAAACCCCACTAGAGGCGGAGGAACCCTTAAAGTCTTCAGATTCGTCTCTCCATCCAGATTGGCAGTGGTCACGAAACATTTGCCCTTATCCCCAGCAGAACACAGTAATAATAGATCGGCGGGCACTTCCTTACCGCGGCGTACTCTGACTAACGTTCCAGGTGCTATTGACGAGTTGCGAACTTCTTTGGTTACCCCCTTGTGAACAATTTCCACTGTGGAAGAGACAACAAAGTTAGGATTTCAGGTATTCAACACTTTCCAGGCGCGTATTCAAGGGGGAGGGGCAACAGGGGTATTTGCCCCGCCCCTCAGTCAGGCAGTCTCAGGCTCATCTCGTCGCGTCGTCGATCAAATGCCCCTCCCTTCACTCAGAGCGCGTACTATTCACAGTTGGCCAGTGTTGGCTTTAATCTAATGAATCCAGAATCCGCTCACTTTCCAGGAGCGTATCCAAGGGGAGGAGGGCGCAAAAAGTGTATTTGCCTTAAGTGTTCGCCATACATTTGGTCCATTTAGTTAGTTAATTTAGTTAGTTTAAAAAAGACGACTCCCGCAGTAGGGTACAAGCCCTGTGTCGCGGGGGACTTTACAAACATACAAGTCACGGACACAAAAACCACCCTGGGCAGTGTTGGGTTTAATCTAATTGATCATGAATGCCTGGTCTAATTGATCTGAACTTGACATCGGGTTTGTGCACGTCAACGTGTTTAACCTCATGATGGTCTTCGTTTCCATCTAAGGTAATTCAGGGTGATAGGGCCAGTTGAAAAAATTCCAACTCTTACCAATAGATGGTGCTATGTATCGGCAGTACCTACACGCTTGACGTTCGTGAGAGATTGCGTGTAGTGCAGGTTGTTGTGCCGAAAAAAAATTAAAAGACAAGTATTTTATTGGTTTTATGTTAAAACATTGTTAGAACATGTTAGTTCCTACGTTGTGAACGTGATTTTATAATCGATTTTGTATTAATTCAGGAGCGATTTGCAGACAATCGTATTTAAATTTGCACAACAGTTAAAATTAAAATATAAATACAGAAAAGCAGAAAGCTGGAAGCCTCGCTTGTATAAAAATAGAGCAGAATTAACTTCTGAAGAATGTGAAACACTACGAATATGGTTTCACCTCACCATAAACAGTACTGTTTATGGTGAGGTGAAAACTACTATAAAACTGATAAAATCGAAGATTGGGTTCAGTGTATTTACTGTCTTAAATGGATGCATGAAAATTGTACTCCGTTTGTTTCCGTTGCAAAGGAACAGACTGAAGACAGGGAAAAGGAAAAAGGACGAAGAAATAATATGGCCATCTTCTACGCTTTGTTATGGCCATCTAACATGGATGGGTCGGATAAGACCGGATAAGAAGGCCACTTCCTAAATTTTTCAAAATTACTAAAATGTCAATTGATAAATCGTCACCTAAGTCGGTAAACCCAAAGTTGATCAATAAAAGATTAATAATACAGTATAGATTTTCATTCATTTTCGTAATAATTGTATAAAATTCTATCTTGAATGAAAGACGGCCAAACCACCTTAATTGGGAAGTTTGTCTGGGCAAATGAATGCCTCTAAACAATACAAAAATTAAGTAGCTATGTCATACCGCTGTCAGTTGCAGCCGCCAACAGTAAAACTGCTAACTTAATTGATATACGATTTACTTATATTTAGGTTCTGTTCTCACTGACTCTACGGCAAGATCACAAGAGGTAGAGTCTCTACCTATAATAGGTAGATCTTGGCATAAGCATTAAGAGATAGAAGAATTTGATATCTAGTAACATAGTCCAGATAGGTGGTTCGCTTCTGGCCCCGGTTTGGCTACGGAAGTCTCGGGTTCGATTACTGAGTCTGGATTCAAAATTTTTCTACCTTTCAAAAATGCAATTATTGTAATAATATTATAAAGCTGAAGAGTTTGTTTGTCTGTTTGTTTGAACGCGATAATCTCAGGAATTACTGGACCGAATTGAAAAAATATTTTACTGTTGAATAGCCCATTTATCGAGGAAGGCTATATACCATCACGCTACGATCAACAGGAGCGGAGCAGCAATGAAAAATGTTCCAAAAACAGGGAAAATTTACGCAGACGAAGTTGCGCGAGACAGCTAGTGTAAATATAAAGCCGTATCCATTCTAAATTATATTATTATGCACTTAGATAGTAGGTATAAATACGGCGGTAGGTTTAAGTTCTTACAGTGTTTTGCATTGTGTAACATAAGATAATAAAGTAGCTAAGTACTAAAGATTGTGACTTTCGGAATAAAGTACCTACTTAGTGTTTCTGCAACTCATTGAATAACATTATAACACAACAATAACATTGTACCTACTTACCTAGATAATATTAACAACAACTAGCGGCCCGCCCCAGCTTCCCACAGAGCTTTCTACACTTTCTATTCACATAATATGCATGTAGTATACACCTCCCACCTTGTACTGCCTCTGTGGCGCGGTGGGAGTGTATCCGACTGCTACGCAAGAGGTCGTGGGTTCGATCCCCACTCAGGATAAAACTTTGTGTGATGAGCACGATGGTTTATTCTGTGTCTGGGTGTAATTTATCTATAATATGTATGTATTTAGAAATATATAAGTATGTTTATCAGTTGTCTGGTTACCATAGTACAAGCTCTGCTTAGTTTGGAATCAGATTACGTTGTGTGAGTTGTCCCAAGATATTATATGCATATAAACCACCATGATCTTAATTATAGTAAAAACCGCATATACAACATTTCAGTGTTTTTGAGATTATGCCGAACATACTACAGACAGACAGCACAGACGCAGCGACAGACTTTGTTTTATAGTTGTGGGACTCGCGGCCGATCGCGAGCCGCGCGCGGCTTACGACAAGCGGCAGACGCGCGCGGCCGAAACGACAATACTCAGAGTATGAGAATGTGTGGCGCCGTTTCCGAGGTCTGCGAGAGACGCGCGCGGTCCACATCTGACGTAGGCTGAGCGCGCACTCTGACTATTTGTCGTATCGGCCGCGCGCGACTCGCGATCGGCCGCGATGCACGGAAATGAACCTTTAGGTAACGACTAAGTTAACTTCAATAAGTTATGTTAACGGTAACTACTGGCCATCTTATCAAGCGGTCTTCATCACCTGGCTTATATTTGACGTGATAACATCTTATAAATCGATGACCGGCTCACCGGATTACGAAATAGAGTCACGTTCCGCCTGACTCGTTGCTAATTATTTGTTGCAACGCGAATGGCGATATGTCCTCAATGTTTCCTTCAAGTGTCATGTTATTGACTGCAATGGTTGCTAATGACGTTATCAGGTAAAATTATTGTCCGTAAACAGACTTGACAGACATCCATTTTTTTTTATCTAAGACACTAGAGCACGGTAATGTGGATCGCATATTACAAGGAACCTGTTTTACCCTTTTAGCTAGGCTGAATTGCTTTTGTAGGTATGTAGATACAAGCAAGGCGATAAGGACCGCTTGATTAGATGGCAAGTACATAGGGTCCCATATGATGCAGTACCGATATCACCCCATACCTTAGGTAGCTAAGGGATGGGTGCTGCAAATGGGTACCTACCTACACAATATGTAGGTATATTTAATCCCTGTCCGATCCATTCATTCACACATTCTTGGCTTCTTTACATTACACCAAATAACTTCGTAATATATTTATTTGGGAATAACCCTTCACCACCAACCAATTACTTTTGTCACATAACCATTTACCAAACATCTAAGAGACCCTGGAGTAAAATTGATGTTTCTTTGTCAGGTTAAGGGCCCAAACCTTACATAAAACGATGATTTTACTCCAGTAAAATAGTCTGTAGGTACGTGGTCTGGTCATAACTCCAAAAACAAGTGGTAGGTGATTAAGGGTTAATTTATTAAATATTTTCCAAAACTGATAATATAAAGTTATTTAGTGTAAAATAAATAAATAACATTGTTTGTCTAAGGTCCAAATATCGAAATTGGGTAAGAAAATTTCAATATTCAACAAAATTAGTTTGAATCTTCTCTTTCTTTGGCTATAAATAGAATACCGTTACGATAGTGATGATAATTTACACATTGTATCATCAAATGTCAAAGGAATTAGACAAAAGAATTGAATGTCAGGGTGGAAAAAATACTGGGCACTGAAAGAAGTGATGAAGAGCGAGGAAATGAGCATTAAGCTCAAAAAGAAGACTTTCGATACCTGTATCCTACCCTGCATCACTTATGGCTGTGAAACCTGGGCCCTCACGAAACACCATAGGGACAAACTAGAAAGATGCCAGTAAGGTATGGAAAGAAGCATGCTAGGTTTAAAACTAAAAGATAAAGTCCGAAGTGTAGATATACGGCACAAAACCAAATTAACAGATATACTATCACGCATCGATCAACAAAAATGGAGGTGGACTGGGCATATGCTTCGATGTAAAAAGGAGAAATGGAGCAAACAGGTGACAGTTTGGTACCCAAGGGACGGTGTCAGGAGTAGAGGACGAAAAGCAAGACGATGGGAGGATGACATGAAACTCACAATAGGAGCTCACTGGATCAGAGTAGCAGCGGATAGGAAACAGTGGAAAGAATTGGAGGAGGCCTTTGCCGTAAGGCACACCGAAATCAGAGATATTCTGTAATTGCATGCGTGTAAATAGTAGGTATAATTTTTTTTTTTAAAGATTTATTTGTCATTAATTTTAAGTTTTCGGAAATAAAAGGCTATATTATTATTATTATATCATTACCATCGGCCTGTATTGTCGTCCACTGCTGGACATACATAGGCCTCTCCTAATATACGTCGTGACTCGTTCCGCCTTTCGCATCCAGTTCATCCCAGGGTTCTTATTTAGGTCATCGGTCCATCTGGTAGAGAATCGTTCCTACCTATATGTACTTACCAGCCTACATAATATTTTATTCAAACCCACGAACATTATGCCTAACTATTATGCTTCTATCGCTTACATTTACAGCATTGTCAAAGAATACATAGCAATTGTTATAAACAGTCGATACAGCTAACAAAATATTCATGAGGCGCCGTCCTACAAAATTCTTATTGTATACCTATCAGAAGCGGATATCAACATTATTATCAGTGATCATATTTGTTATCAGTTAGTGAAATCCAGTATTGACTACTGAGATAAACCCATATATCTCAAGCACTTCTATGATCAAGGTCTCTGCTTGTATCAATTTATTTATCTAGCTAGATAATGCGGTATAGATTTTCCCATTTATCTATTCATAAAGCTAGCTGTACCTTAGCCATTGAATATGCGTTAATAATATAGTGCAAAAATAATAATATGATGCGTTGCACTTGCAGGTTACCAACTTTTTTCCGAGAAGTAGTTCACGTGAATTTTATAAATACCGTAGTTTTACATTAAATAGAATAGGTACGTGAATTGTAAAACTATTGTTTCTAATGTCTTCAAATGTTTGTGTGAAAGCCGTTTAGGCTCAGAAGGTGCCTTTCCCAAAAAGTTCCTCAAAGGGGGACCTTTGAGGAACTTTTTGGGAAAGGCACTCTTCTGGTTCCAAATTCTGCATTGGGCTAGGATTTAATGGAAATAAATTCAGAGAATATATTAATAGGGGCACAAAATCTATACTAATATTATAAAGCTAAAGAGTTTGTTTGTTTGAACGCGGGAATCGAATTGAAAATTTCTTTCACTGTTGGATAGCTCATTTATCGAGGAAGTCTATAGGCTATATAACATCACGCTACGACCAATAGGAGCGGAGCAGCAATGAAAAATGTTGCAAAAACGGGGAAAATTTACGTAGACGAAATTGCGCGGGACAGCTAGTAAGTAATAGTACTAACGGTACTAGAGGTAGGTAAATCTGTATTTATGACTCGATTCTAATAAAAACCCTACGGTGTTCTGTCGCCTTGACAAGTCCATGACTTGTTTATGTTGTATAGTGCGGTAAAGATGTCCCTAACACTGAGTTACTTATACACCTAAAAAAAAAAAACTACACATGTGGTAACTAAAAACTTAAATGTCTTAGCAACATTTAGATTTTTCGCCCAAGGAAACCCGTTAGGTAGATAAGTTATTCGTAAATTGTAATTTTCAACATCATTACTCGTTTCCGAGGACGCGATTAGATATATATACGTTATTACTTACCTAAATAAAATATACCTTCACAAAACTGAAGGTATCTACGTGATAAACTATGATTGTTATCCAATCGCATTAATTAAATACGAGTGATTTGTAATTTGTGAAAAACACATTTAATAATGTAAGATTAAACAATTTAAGAACATGTAATTTTATCGTTGCAATAAAGAGCGGCTTGAAAATATTGTATGACGTAGGTAATATGTATGTAACGTAACATTAATTTAATTTAGTGCCTACGATAAAACCATGAAGATAAAATATTTTTCTACTTATGTATCTATCTCTTGACTGGGCGGATAACCACACGTGTCGTAGAAAAAACTTTTTTACAAAAAAATATCACCGACTTCTAAAATAAATACAAGGCAACTAAAAAGCAATAAATAATATACCTAGAATAACAAAAACAAATTAAACATTTTGAAGTTGGTGCCATGAAATAGTAGTCTTTATATTTTATTCGGCACCAACTTCAAAATGTTTAATTTGTTTAGAAGTCGATGATATTTTTGGGTAATAAAGTTTTTTATTTCTCACTTTTTAGTGGGTTGGTTTGTAATTCATTTAAGTTACAATAGGCTTATGTCAACTGCTGAAATCCCTTTACAAAATATTGCTTACACCGATGCAGGTCCGTTAATTGTTGAGGAGTTCACTATCAGCTCTATTACATTGTGGAATAGTAGTATAACGAGAATAAAGTGCTACTCAATACCATATTAAAGTAACTGAATCGCAAACTTTGAATATTGAATAGGTCTGCTCGTCATTTGTGGTCTTCATCATCAGTTCCACTTCACCAATTGGTATTTTTTAAGAGTAAATGCACGAATCACTATGAAATATACCTAAATGACTGTAGGTGTGCCTTTAATATTTTAAGAGTTCCCTCGATTTCCCCAAGATCCCATCATCAGATCGTGATCTGAAGACAATGGTACCAACTTGGAAGTATATCCTTTCAAACACAAAAACAAATTTTCAAATCGGTCCAGCCGTCTTTGCGTAATCGGTGAACAAACATACAAAAAAAAAAACATACAGACGAATTGAGAACCTCTTTCTTTTTGAAGTCGTTTGAAAACGTCGTCCGACCTACAAATTAGTACGGAACCCTCAGTGGGCGAGTCCGATTCGCACTTGTCCGGTTATTATCTCTTAAATAGTTCAGGAATCGAGTTTTGCAGTTTTTTAAAGACTATATCACTTTTTACAATTTTTTTATTTTTATATATATACTCCTCCAGTCCCTTAAAGCTGTAAAAAAAAAATTGTAAAAAGTGTTCGTTTTTTTCTTTTTTTTTTCTCTCTCTTATCTTAATAAGACGACTCCCGCATTAGGGTACAAGCCCTGTGTCGCGGGGGACTTTACAAACATACAAGTCACGGACACAAAGTACACCCAGACACGGAACAATAATTTGTGGATTACACAAAGTGGTGTCCCGTGTGGGAATTGAACCCACGACCTCTTGCGTAGCAGTCGTTTAATTTCAACTCGATACCTACCTCCACGCGTTTACGAGATTAAGGTCAGTAAACGGTCTTGACAGACAGACGGATGGACGGACGGACAACAAAGTGATCCTATAAGGGTTTAGTTTTTTTTCTTTTGAGGTACAGAACCCTAAAAATGAACCATAGTCTAATATTTTACCTTCAAGTAGGTAGGTAGGTATCTACCTATTTATATTGTGGACTAGACAAGGTGGAAACCTCCCCGAAATTGCGAAAAAGTAGGTACACATTTAGCCGATGATTCGTAAATTGTCCACCTAACCTCCCCATCACCGCCCCAAATTACGAAAACACCCACCAGAAAAATGCTCCTGGGTACAGCCCAGTGATGTGGAATCCATAATTATACTTAGATATTATTTTTACGGTTTAGCCACAGAGGTTACACATCCTAGTTAGATCTACTTTTCCAGGACTTTATTCAGGATTTCTTTTAGGTGGGTGCAAAACTTTTTCGGTGCAAAATTTTCAGGGGGTTGCAACACCTTTCTATGTAGTGTGATGTAGATGCATCTACATCAAATGCTACTTTTTTTTTCCAATTGTATCGTATATCTCTGCTATCACCATATTAACATTGATAATATTGAAATAAACACTCAGGACTCGACTCGACACAATACTTCAGCCCATCAGCAGGCGGAACGTGACAGACCGTGTCATTTTTTCGTGTATGCACCCGGTCATCGATTTATAAGACGTTATCACCTTAATAATGTGTCACAAATAAACAAAAGTAAATGCTTTCCAGGTTATTTTTTCCGACAGGGGGTGCAAGCGCACCCTATGCTGCCGGCACCCATAACGGTCTGTCTTCCGCATTCAAATAATATATGTCTTTATTTGCTAATAAGGAGTGTAACTTTGTGAATCAGTTTCCTTCTCACAACTTCACAAGTGAGTAGTGACTAACCCCGTTATTGACATTGCTTACGGCATACACTTGAATACATAATCTACGAATGAAATATGACATTCATGACTGACTAACAGATAATAACAGTAAAACGTAAGGTTTCAACATTCAAAACTTCTCTATCGCATGAACCGTGATAGGTAGACAGTTTTAGAAATTTCACATCAGAGATGGTGTATTTCTGTTGCCGCTATAATAAGAAATACTAAAAACAGAATAAAATAAATATTTAAGTGGGGCTCCGCAATTTTTTTGCCCGATACTGTAATAATAGTGTCTAATGTTGTATAGATAATGGTACGGAACCCTTCGTACGCGAGTACGACTCGCACTTGGCCGGTTTTTAAAACCTCGACACTCATTTAATTCAGTAGATAATGTGAAAATATCCTTTTTAAACATGTGAATGTCGTTTTAGTTTCAAGTAGAGTCAATTGTGCTAATTATTTTTGTAACTAGATTAGGTTACTCCATATAATCCAAAAGCGGCCCAGCTGATTAGGAGATTAGCCGACACAAACATACAGACACGACAAAAAAGGTTTTTTTTGGTATATATTTTCAACCGACTTCAAAAAGGAGGAGGTTCGCAATTCGACTGTATGTTTTTTTTGTATGTTTGTTCACCGATTACGCAAAGACGGCTGGACCGATTTAAAAAAAATATTTTTGTGTTTGAAAGG
Source organism: Herminia tarsipennalis (assembly GCA_945859575.2). Classification (NCBI taxonomy): domain Eukaryota; kingdom Metazoa; phylum Arthropoda; class Insecta; order Lepidoptera; family Erebidae; genus Herminia; species Herminia tarsipennalis. The sequence continues at coordinate 19,120,991 of OX243834.2, read as the reverse complement.
GTATACTCCCAAGTTGGTCCCATTGTCATCAGATCACGATCTGATGACGGGATCCCAAGAAATCGAGGGAAATCTTCAAATATTAAAGGCACACCAACACTGATTTAGGTTTATTTCATAGTGATTCGTGCATTTACTCTCAAAAAGCACCTATTGGTGAAGTAGAACTGATGATAAAGACCACAAACGAAGACCAGACTTTTTCAATATTTCACGGTTTGTGATTCAATTACTATAATATGATATTGAGTAGCATTTTATTCTCGTAATACTACTATTACACAATGTAATAGAGCTGATAGTGAACTATCATGTGAACTCCTCAACAATTAACGGCCCTGCATCGGGGCAAGCAATATTTTGTAAAGGTATTTGAGCAGTTGACAAAAGCCTATTGTAACATAAGTGAATTACAAACCAACCCACTAAAAAGTGAGAAATAAAAAACTTTTTTACAAAAAAATATTACCGACTTCAAAAATAAATACAAGGCAAAAAATTAAACAAAAGCAACTATTTCATGGCACCAACTTCAAAATGTTAATATGTTGTTGTTAATCTAGGTAGATATTATTTTTCGCTTTTTAGTTTCCTTGTATTTATTTTTGAAGTCGGTAATATTTTTTTGTAAAAAGTTTTTTATTACATTTCACTTCATTTTGCTTATCTTGTAAAAACGTTTAGCTAAAATATTTGTCAAAATCGAATAAATAGCATCACATTGTCACTGAAACTCACCTATTTGATTGTTGACTTTATTGTCAGTCTTGTGTCGCAGCCAGTCTTCATATCCTTGCTTTACAGCAGTCACCAGCACCATGAAGGTGAGTGGCGCTATACTGGTAAAAGGTGATACCGGACTATCTGTAGAAATCAAATTATTTATTAATACTTACGTACAGAAAAATAATGGATTTTCAAATTAGATTTTTAGGGTTCTGATTTCAAGAAGTCAAGAGAAAGTGTCTGTCTGGCAAGATCCGTTTGGAGTAGTAAATAGGGTATTTAGGCACCTACCTACTATACCAAAGTCGAAATGGATGTAATTTATTTATATAACTGGAATGTGTGATTGTAGTCTCATATTACTATTAGTTAATAGGCCGCCGCTTCTAAATTCTAAATAACAATGTGATAAAAGTATTAATGATGGATAGTTGCTAAGCAACATTGCTAGTAAGCATTTCACATCCATTTCTGCTTTAGTATAGGCAGGGCCCGATCTAGATCTGGGCAAGTCGGGCAAATGCCCAGAGCGGCAAGAATGATGGGGCGGCAAAATTGAGAGCGCCGCCGCGCCGGCTCGGAAAATGATTTGTAGTCAAACCCTGTCATGCGAGTAGGTACTTGGGCGGTATTAAGTGAAATGACTTGCATCCTCCCCCTCACCCCGTCACGACTCACACTTGCTTACCAAATTATTAGATGTATAAATCTTGTTGACACATAATGCATTAGAATTTAAAAAAATAATTACAATAAATTGTAAAAAAAGCAAAGAATTCCGTAAAATGACTCCAGTTTACGACGTTTTTCTTAATTTAATAAAGCGTAATTACATACAAAATTAACGATAAAATAAGCTAAGCATGATACCTATGTAAGTGTAACTATTTAGTTTCTGATTTTAAAAAATATAATATTTCATTAATCCCAAAACATAGTTATTAGGTACCAATCCGAATTTCTATAATTTCGATGCAACAAACTCACTCCTGACAGTACGGCGCGAGCCATAGACGACTTGTGTCTCATTTTTTACCCGACTGTAAGGAAAAAGTTAAGGGTTAAGTTTTTCGTGCGTATCTTGTATGTATGTAATATTCTTTATTACCTGATATCTTACAATCCACTGAACGGATTTATACAATTATGACGTCGTTAGATTGGTCTTGATCGCCCAAGTATGTGACAAAAAAAACATGGCGGCTGTGAGATGTCAAAATGAAGAGGTGTAAAAAAAAGTTCTTTTGAATACTGCAATATGGGATTAAAATTAAAGGGATCATCTTAAGTATTTCAAAAAGGTATAACATGAATATAGGGGAAATGTGTTTAAAAAGACTTTGCGAAGTGCTACTAAAATAATACTGTTTTGTTCACATTTATTTGTTTATAAATGTGAACAAAACAGTATTATTTTAAAAGTAATATAATTAGAAAAAAAAACTTTTAATACATTAAACATATTGAACACTCAAAAAATATTTTTAACAATTTCTTGTAGATATCTACGGTTAACTAGAATCGTAAGTCAAAGCGTGTCTCCAATGAGCGCATCGGCGCTGATTGGGGCGCGTGTGATATTATTCAACGTTCGATCGGGGCCGCATGACGTCGCGTGTACTGCTACAAGAAATGCTTAATTGTGCAGTTATAAGTTGTAAAACACTCGTCGAAGAATGTAAACAGTACCAAGGGAGTATCCTTTCAACGGTTTGTTGCTCCTTAAGCTGATTTTTTTATATATGATATAATTACGTTTTTTAGTGATACTACGTCGATAAATTCGCATTGGCGTATTTTTACCCGACTGTATTGATCCTGATATTGACTTGTTGATTTTTGAGGGGTTCATCTGATACTAGACTATCAGTTCCATTAAATGATTTGATGGAGGTGAAGTATTAGGTATCGAACACGGTACTCAAATCGCAACCCGCAATATTTATTATTAAATAGTTCCGCTGGTCATCTGTGGTCTTCATCATCAGTTGCATTTCATTCAATGGTTTTTTTTAAGAATAAATGCACGAATTATAACAAAATATACCCAAATTACTATAGGTGTGCCTTTAATATTTGAAGAGTTCCCTCAATTTCTCCAAGATCTCATCATTAGATCCGAACTGCCCTTTCAAGCACATAAATAATTATTCAAATCGGTCCAGCTGTCTGCGAGTAATCAGCAAACAAACATTTAAAAAAAAATACAGTTGAATTGAGAACCTCCTCCTTTTTGAAGTCGGTTGAAAACTAAATAAATCAAAACCGGGCAAGAGCATGTCGGACCATGCTCAGTGTAGGGTTCCGCAGCCTTAAATAATTGCATCAGCAGAAGAGCGTATGTTCTTGGCACTTCCACCATTTTGTTGAGAAAAGCAGTTTTTCGGCTATAATTCAATGAATGTATATCCGATCATGTCCAAAATAATTTTAGTTTATTGTATTTGTTAAGCGCTACCTTTGTGATATTTTTCATATTTTTTGGTCACATGGTTCAAAAGTTAAGGGGGGCACGATTTCTGCAACTTTCGCAGCGATTATTTTTATAGAACAATTTTTTGCCGTTGAGTTAGTAAACTTTACTAAAAGGAAACATTACTTTATTTTCATAAATAAATAGAACTGCATTTCAAGATTTTCTAAGAGTCACTTACCAGAGCCGAGAATCGAACGTGTCATATGTAGACAAAAAAAATGTGTGGCACTCGGGGACTGCCGCGGTAAAGCTATTGCATAGCATTTTTGTCAACTTATGCAATTATAATTATTTTTTATTTATGCAGTTTTTTTTCTTTTCATTACATTTCGGAGCAACTCGTCTCGGCCCGTGCGAGCTTCGTACAGTCGTACCATATACATACGTTAAGCGAACGCTCGGCCGAGCTACATGGTAGGCGGAGTGGGGGGTGTTAGGTTTTATTTTTGTTACGGAATTTCTTGATTCGGTCGCCGCGCTCTAAGCCCTCCATAAAAACTATGCAATATATATGAAAGGGCCACACAGGACGTGATTCAACCTCTGTATTGTGGCAAATGGCATTTAGGTTAATCATATTAAATTAATTAATTGAAATTGTAGATAATAAAATAAAATGGAAAAACTTAAAGGAATAGCTAAACAATTGAAAAAATCGTCATCGGTAATATTGTATGGCAATAAAATATTCAAGTTTTGAACATCAGACATGTTCTTTTTATAAATTTAGTAAACCTCGCGAATATCTCGATCTACTCGGTTGCCACTGATTTAGGAACCCCATATTATTTTTAGTCCATGGGAAAACCAGTTCACGAGGAAACTATAAGCCCAATTAAGTTTAGCTGATACGAAGTTCGCCAAATCAGCTAGTATTATTTTAATTACAAAAAATAAAGTTACATATATTTATGTGGTACACGCCGTCAGTAGCCAATAAAAGGTTGTTGCTGCCACCACATATATTAAATAATAAAGTTGCATTACAATATTTTTATTAGTTTAAAAATGTAGACTTCCAAGCTGCCTAGAATATTATGTAGATAAGAAAAAAATCCGGATGCCAGTACCTATCTATTAAATTAATAGACACCATACCGATTTTATCACATAACAACTTTTGTATTTTTCGCGGCTCGGTATTAGTCGCACAATTTATTTATTTTCATACCACCTTAATTTTTTTATTGTTTCTGTCACCCATTTTAACACGTTTAACATAAATATGTTAAACATGTAGTATTAAAATGGGCGACAAAAACATAAATAATATAAAACGAATAAGTAAAGTAATTGAAATCAATAACTTTTTTATTCGTAGTAGTATTTGTGTTTTTGTAAATAGCAGCAAAATAAAATTCATACTTGCTAGATCTCTAATATATCTTTAACTAATAACCATAATTATTATGCAAGCATAGTATGTTATAAGTATTATGCAAAAATATTCTGTATTCAATGCAAGCATCAATATTATTAGTCGCGCTATGTTGTCGAGCGCGTATGGCCGTGTGGCCCTATCGCTATCTCCTTCTCAACCGCTCAGCCAATTTACCTCAAGTTTCAATTCATTAGAGAATAACCAACTGCGCAGGATATATTATATTTCACAAGTGTATGCACAGACACAAGTGCCGTCTCTATGCCCTTACAATGAGACGGAAATCCGAGACGATCGGAGAGAGATTAGGCGTAGGACCGATGGCTTAACGTGCTATCCGAAGCACGGAAGGGTCTAACAATGCTTTGAAATGGTCACCTATCTATGGAACGACAGTGATAGGTACCTATCGTTGCTTAACCTAGCAGATATCTGGATTTGCTCGGTAACAAAACAAAATTTGTCTCCGGAACCGACTGTTTACCCCCTCTTCCGCTGTGTGGTACCCTCCTATCAGTAGATTACGTGCGATATAGTACGATAATACTTGATACTACTTAGGTCATTGATACAATAGACTGGTTTCCTAGATAAACAAAAAAAGCAAGTCTAATTAGTACTTAAGTAAATAAACCTAATATTTAAACTGCTAATTATTAGGTAACTCAATTAATTTTAAGGTTAAATAGGTTTTTTATAATTAATCATATCATATAAAGTACCTGGATGATTGAGCTTTGCTCGTTTTTTTTAAACAACGTTTTCTAAAAATGAAACCTAGCTAGATTAATTTATCGCCCCCGAAACCCCCTGCATACTAAATTTCTTGAAAATCGCTGGAGCCGTTGCGGAGATTCAGATCATATTTAAAGGTATACAAGAATTTGTCGTTTAAAGGTAGGTCAATTGCTGGTTTAAAGGTGCGTGCTATTTGTATCATACGAATAGCACGTTAAACGAAGATTCATACAAATTGTATGAGATCTCCATATAAAATCTTCGTCTTGACATTTCTTATTTTTTTTTAAGACGACTTCTGCAGTATGGTACTAGCCCTGTGTCGCGGGGGACTTTACAAACATACAAGTCACGGTCTTTTTTTGACCAGTTGGAAACTTATTAGGTAGCCTTAAATTAGTGTTATTTATTTATTTATTTCTTACTCACTAAATCGTCATCGTAATTTATAGCTATATACACTCACGCATATTTCGAGAGGTTAGTGTTCAGGTATTACGATTAATTTTATCGGACAAGCATGTTTTTATCTATGCATGTGATAATACCTACATGTACCGTGTTTACTTATTTACTACCTAGAAATAACTATTGTCGCATTTGCCGCTATTTTTAACCTACTTCAAAAAAGTTAGGTAGTAGGTTGGTTTTTTTTGGGTGGTGTTTTCACTATTCGACTGCATATTTTTCTGGGAAGGTTTTAGTGTATTAACATTGCCCTTTACAAGACCCTAGAGCTACAGACTAAAACATAGGAGTAAGTTACTGAAATTTCCATTAATCGGTGATGTGCTTGATTAATATATAACCGATATCAAAAAAGTTAGTTCTCTGTACCATTCGTAGGAATTCGTAAATTTTTCAAAAAACTACTTAGGCGTTCTGATCGGTGGGGAGTTTTTTCTTGATATTTCATTTCATGTATTATTTCATAAACAATATTACATTGCAATTGGAGAGGCCTATGCCCAGCAGTGGACTGCGATGATGATGATGATGAATATTACATTTTGTTGAAACATCTTAATTCCAAAATTGACACAGTCTAAGAAACCTTAATCACTAAACATCACATACAATTATGTCAGAAAAATAGTATTAGGTACCGTTTCACTATTATAATAATAAACATCATCAGAATTACATTAATTGTGAAAATAAAATGTAAATAATAATTCAAATAACAATAATACAATGTCCAAAGTAGAATTTTCATAGCATACATTGTATTACAGTACTAGCTGAACTCGGCCACGCTTCGCTGTGGCTATTAAAGCCAGGAATACTCGCCGGCCTTCCCAGGACATTGTGCTAAAGTTTCATCACAATCTGATCAATGGTTTTTGTTTTGATTTTTATATATATAGATGTCGGGCAAGTCAGTCTATAATTCAGACTTAGATTCAAACTCCCTACTATAAATGGTGTTCAAAGTTTAATTGACTTATAATGCGCACCGTGTTTAACTATAATGAGAGATGGTGCTATCTTCTGCCCTATATCTTTCCTCGTATTTAATTTATTCCTCACGAATTAATCTTTCTTCATTACTCTCATAGTGGTGTATATTTTTTGCTAGATTTGTAAGTAAGACCATTATATACAGGCTTGGCACTGTTAGTATATTTAATTCAGTAAATAAACGGTCGGCAGGATTGCTGTTGATCTATACGTACCATAGTTCTTATAGCCCAGAGATAAAGGCCCTTTGAATGTTGAAGTTGTAGCTACCACTCCAGAAAAGGATGCTGTATCTCACTATCGATTCGACTAAAGCATGGTATACCATTTTGAGTTGTTCAATGCCTACTACATCTCTCAAATTCCTTAGTACATAGCAAGCAGCAGCAGTTAATACTTGCTTCGATGCTAGATAATTCACATTTCCAATTAAGCTGACAATCTAAATGTATTTCTAAGAATTTGGCCGTATCTACTATAACTACACTGTCACTATTCAGTGTACAGTGTAAACAAAGTGATATTCATTTGAAGTCCGTTAATTTCTTCTTAAAAAGTTATTAAACGTTTGAACCAATGCTCACTTTAATTACGGCGAATCAAAAAACAAGGAGTACCTAATAAGTATGTGTTTGACCTTTAACTAGTATATATATATAGATATATGTACGTTCCTATGTTCCCTCGTCATAACTATCTACTAAATGGCATAACCGATTTTTAAATTTAATGGGCGAGTGTCATATTAAAATCAAAATGGTAGATTTTTGGCGCTAAGCTAAACTTTTCACTGCAGTACTTGAAATTATATTCAGGAACCTAGACTGGGACAGAAAAGGACTCATCATAAATGGTAAATCATTACAAATTACGTAACGTAATCATTAATCACGACATTGTGATATTCTCTGAGTGCCCTATGCAGTTGGAGAGCATGCTGCAAGAACTAGCAAAGGAAAGTGCAAAAGCAGAACTATCAATGACAATCTTAAAAACTAAAGTAATGACAAACTCAATAGAAGTATCAATAAAAGTAAACGAAGATCAAGTAGAAAACGTAAATGAGTATCTCTCTACCTATAACACCTAATAACCAATAAAGAATACATGGGTAAATAGCTAGATCGTAGAGTTACAAATGCTTGGAAAAGATACTGGTCACTGGCAGAAGTAATGGAAAACAGGAACTTGAACGTGATCTACAAGAGAAAAGTCTTTGATATGCGTGTATACTAGCATGTCTCTCATACACATGCTAAACTTGGTCGCTCACTCAGAAACAAGAAAACCAATTAAGAGTATGCCAAAATGATATTGAAAGGAGTATTCTAGGCTTAAAATTATAAGACAAAGTAAAATTATAAGAAATAAAAAATAAAACCAAGTTTGGGAATGCTATTGTTTTTAGTAAACGATTAAAATGGAAATGGGTAGGACACATTTTAAGAGACTGCAAGAATAAATGGACCAAAAAAGTGACGGAATTGTTACCTTGAAGCAGTAAAGGTAGGCAAACAAAAAGATGGGAAGACGACGTTTAAGGTCGGGGCAAAAGTATTTTCGTATTTTTCATACAAAGAAAAAAAAATAGGTATAATTTTCTATTTATTTATATTAAGTTTGTGCCGTTTTGATCGATGACTTGTTGGCATCTTGTGAGTAGTGCCAAGATCCCATTGCTGTAAAAATTTTGAGAGTTTTGGTCAAAAAATCTAACAGGTAGTTTGCAGTGTTTTTTTAGGTTAACTTTATGCTTCCTAAAGAGTTCTGATGGAGCAATATCAGGGCTATACGGTGGATGCATTAACACATCCCAGCCAAGCTCTCTCAATTTTTGCTGAGTGGCTATAGATGAGTGAGTGCGGTCTGGCGTTGTCACGATGGAACACCACGCCCTTCCTGTTCACCAGCTCCGGCCGGTTTTTCTCAATGGCTTATTTTAACCTCATCAGTTGCTGACAGTAGAGGTCAGAATCGATCGGCAAAAGCTCATAGTAGACGATTTCTTTCCAATCCCACCATACACACAGCATCACTTTGTTCCGAGTCAGGCCGGGCTTTGCCATGGTTTGTGGGGCTTGTCCATGCTTCGACCACGATCTTTTTTGGACATTCTTATTGTAAGTGACCCATTTTTATCACCACCGTAATCAACCGTTTAAGAAATGGGTCGGAATTGTTACGTTTCAACAAAGAATCGCAAATGGAAACACGTTGCATTAAATTTCTTTTAGTGAGATCATGTGATGCCCAAATATCAAGTTTTTTCTTGTACCCAGACTTTTGTAAATGACATAAAACTATTTTGTGATCAACATCCAGTTATTCAGCAATATCGTAACTACTAATATGTCGATCTTGCTCCACTTTTTCAAAGATGGCACTGATTTTATCCGTGACGTCCAGAGCGAGCCTCATCCTTCACAATAAAATTTCCAGACTTGAAACGCTTGAACCTTGCGAACGTTTGAACCGCTTGCGGTTTACGGACCTACAAGCACAAGCTTGTAGGTCCGTGAACCGTACAAATTTTATTCGCGGCGTCCGTCGCATTTTTACCTTTTTTGTAAGAAAACTTTAAAATGTACCCAATTTCTTCGTCACACTTTGCTTGGTTGAAAAACAATTGAAAAATGGCTGGAGCTAGTTTTTTTTAATTTATTGCATCTTCAGAATGTCAATATTTAATGGTATTAAAACCAGCCAGTTACATTCAGTACAATCAAAGAGGATTACTAACAACACATTCAAAATACGAAAATACTTTTGCCCCTACGTCAATACGTATGCGGCCAGCTGTTCTACATCAATATGTAGAACAGCTGGCCGCATGTGGCTGCGTAAGACAAGATCAAGAGAGGAGTGGAAACTCTTGGAGGACGCCTATGTCCAAGGACAAGCTGTACAGAAACCGGTTGCCTGTTGTTGATTAGGTAAATTTATAATCGTCTAAACTAATATTATAAAGCTGAAGAGTTTGTTTGTTTGAACGCGATAATCTTAGGAACCACTAGTACGAATTGAAATATTCTTTTACTGCTAGATAGCCCATTTATCGAGGAAGGCTATAGGGTATATAACATCACGCTATACTAATAGGAGCGGAGCAGCAATAAAAAATGTTGCGAAAACGGGGAAAATTTACGCAGACGTATAAAAATAAAGTAATAATTGTAAACTTTTAATGCATCAAGTCCCAGGACTCAAACTACATATCTCCATACTAAAATTCATTCACTGAAATGTACACTACACTAAATCAGGAACCCTAACTCCTTAATAAGAGAGGTGTAATAAGAGTTAGGGCCCTAAATTTCTAACAAATTTGTAATAGCCGTTTTAAACCTGCGACATTACGAGTAGATACTGGCACTTACCCGTGGTGCTGTCCGCGTGTTCCTCGTCATGTTGTTGAGATTGAGATAGGAACACGCGGACAGCGCCGCAGGCGGCGGAGGTTCTTGCCTCGACAATATGTTCCTATCATAATATCCTACATTATTGGCCAGGCTTTAAACCCTCCATACCAATTTTAGTACCTAGAAATCTAAGCAGACACAATTAATTTCGAATGTTGAAAAAAGTGTGCACTATGATATTTTTTTTGTAAGGGAGTAAGTAGGTATCATTTTTTCGTAATTAAGTACCTACAAGCTTCAATCAGTGAATTATGATAACATGTAAAACGTCCGATTTATACCTACGTAAATGTATCGAACACAATATTATAAAGCAAGATAAGCGAACAGCTACGTATGCGATAAGTATGTAGGTAGGTATCTACTATCTACCTACAATACTATAACGTTGTTAGATTTGTGCATGGCTTAGTTAAATTATAACCTGTGCTTAGAGTGAAAAATAAACATTTACTTATTGAAAAGGTTTCATCAAAATTCGATATTCCTTAAGTTACGTAAGCATCCGATAAGAGAGGGTGGGGGTGAAAATGAGTGTCAGTTTTGAATTTAGACCTGAAAAAAAAATGGCTTTGTGGTTGTTATTAAGAAACACGTGTTATAGCGTTTTGATCGAAAGCGAAAATCGACCCTTACGAGTCAATAATCAATCATCTACGCGAACCAACCCGTGAGCGACAGCTAGTTTTTAATAAAACAACTTACACAATATTGACATAGCTTAAAAAGAAAAGGAACTTTATCTATCGAATGGATACCTATTTACCTATATTTTAATATTGTTGTTGTCTGTTATCGGATTTAATATAAATTTTAAAAACATGGCTTAATTAGAAGCCTTTTTAAAATAATGTATTTTATATTGATGTGTGCTGCTCGTGTCGGACGCTATCAATTTGGTAACAACGCTTTCAAATCAAAGCTTAGGTAAGTATGTGATGCGATCAATTGCTGTAAATTCTAAAGTAAAGGCGCTATTTCAATAGGCAAGTCTTGCACTATTGATTTCAATCTTTTGTCAAGTTCGAAAACCTCATAAAAGTTGCAACTTGTGTACAAGTAACTTGCATAATAGAATAGCGCATTTAAGGCTAATAACAGGTTTGCCTTAACTTTAGGTAGGTACGTATATAAATCGACTTTAGAACGGAAACAAAACAACATATCACAAGACAAAACAACAACACAATAAAAAAGAATTACAAATTTTGATAAATAGTCACTAGTCACTGTTTCAAGATCTCTGAAAGTATATTTATGTGGTTGAATCACAGGTGTTACAACATTATGTTATGCATAATTGGAAGAATGGCGAGCCAAATGCAGTTGAGGAGCAATGCCCTATCTTAAATTAGTATTGCGCTAGCTTCAGTCAGGGTCGTAATTTAAACTAGAAATGCCCTAGTTTAAAATACAATAGTATCCTACCTTAAACTAGGTACTAATGCCTTAATGATAATGATATGCAACCCTGTCGTGCGTGTCGAGTCTGTCGAGTGAAATTACATGCAATGCATCCCCCCCCCCCCCCCCGTAATTACCAACGTTAGTACGTCTGCCCTTTCTATTTATTGGAATGAAATGTGCTCTATTCGCTTTATTCCAAAGTTCTAGAAAGATGGCTGCTTTACGGCAGTTTATAAATAAGGAGGGAGCTATCTAACGATTGAAGGAGTGAGGGAATACCCTCAATACAACAATGGATATAGATTGGGGCCTGAGTAGCCTATTATTATAAAGATAGAGCAATTATTTTAGCGATCCGTACCATAAATAAAAAAAACCGGGCAAGTATATGTCGGGCCACGCACAATGTAGGGTTCCGTAGTGCCCCTCCTAAATGGTGGACGTTTAGACGTCAACGTTTAATGATATGTTCATCGACGTTTGACCATATCATTAATGTAAGGTGTCCATAATATAAAAGAAGTAATAAAAAATCTCAATATTGAGAAAAATGATCTTGTGAGTACAACAATAAATTTTCTCAACTCTACGCAAAACTCGAGTTCCGTCTGACTTTAAGCTCGTCATTATACCACGTTCACTGGATAAACTAAGTGGCGTAGACGATGTGATGTGATGGTAGTGATGTTGGCGATGGTGATGGTGACAATGGTGGTGGTGGTGATGCTGGTGATGGTGGTAATGGTGGTAGTAATAGTAGTGGTGCCGAAATATTTCTTGTGCCATATTTTTTGTTTATTGATCAGCACTGCCGTGAACAAACTTAAGAAGCTAGAGCTAACTTCTATAAAGTGACTACATTGAAGAGGCGACGCACTATTGCCGATCTTTATTTAAATGGCAAAATTGATTTCTCTATTCCAGAAGACATTTTTTCTGTACCAAGAGCAGGTAAGTAGTCGTCGTCACAATAGAATAACAATTATGTTACTAAGGTGCCGGGCTAACCTTGGCACTCATTCACCGATGCAACGTATGTGTTCGGTATTGACATTTATATTTTCAATGCTACAATCAATGTTTTTTAAATTTACAGGTGAATTTGTAGGAGAGGAAAAAATCACATCCCCACTTTACATAGACCTTGGGGATTTTTTTTTGAAAATTGTACCTATTATTTCACTTTGTCGGCGTAAGTAGTATGTGTATCCATGAAAAGTTACAGCTTTTCATGGATATATATATACCAGTTGTTCCTGAGATTAAACGCGATAATCTCAGGAACAACTGGTTTGAATTAAAAATATATTTCAGTGTTAGATAGCCCATTTATCGAGGGGGTTAAGGGGAGAACGGTATTAACATCTTAACCGACCCAACTGTCAACCTCACCTGCACGCGCCGGAGGGCGGCGGTGGCAAATCTAGCTTCCGTGGTATCCCCTGCTAGATAACAGACGAGGCAATGGCGACCGAGCAATGGCGGTATAACCATAAACCTGACTGAGAAATCAGCCAGAAGAGGCTAGAGCGAACCTTGGGGTGTAAATTACCCCTAAAATGTCTCCCGGGGAGACCAAACTCGTGAGCCTTGGTAGGCAGTTGGTCTAGGAGAAGGTACTCCGAATAATAAACCAAATGTGCTGCCTTGCGCAAAGGTGTTGATTCACCAAAGGCTAGGATGCATACCCAAAAAGTATGCCGAAATCAAAATGGAAGCAGGATTACAAAACAAATTACCCCAGGAAGGTACCAGCCATGCTGGAGAATCCTTCTCTGAGAAGAGCCCACAGGGCAACTCAGACAGCCTCACCGTATCTGGGGGAGGCACAATTTTGCTACAAAAATATGGAGAACACGACTTAGATACACCCACTGGTCCAACCAAAAAACTATATAAAAACCCCGACACCAATAGGAAAATGGTACAACAGGCTTTCCATCCTAGCCTGTTTAATAATCGGCCAAGAATCAACTCAACCACACCAAGTAAACTGAAGGACAAACCAGTTCAAGCAAATGACACAGAGCTAGACAAGAAGAACACCTCAACCTTATGGCAAAACGATAAAGTGCCTCCAAAAAGGCAAAAAAGAAAAGAGGCAAGCCCAATTCACAGAGACAATGCAAAGAAAACAAAAAACACATCAACATTTACAGTGCCGACACATAACCAATTTGACATCCTTAACAATGAAGAAACCGAAGAATCAGCCAAAGAATATTTACCTAAGGCCGAGCCTATCTTTGTAACAGGAGTATTGGATGTTAAAGCACTGAAAACTATGCTAAATAAAATAGCCGACAGCAGCTTATACAAAATGACAACACTAAGATCCGGACATATTATTAAACTAATGCCAAATGACATACAGACCTACAAGGCAATAAGAGAACAATTCATTAAAGACAACATATCGCACTACACTTACAAACTCAAATGTGAAAGAGCATATAGAGTGGTAATAAGAGGACTTCACTCTACAGAAGATATATCTCTAATCACACAAGAACTCCAAGAAAAGGGTCATGAGGTCAGACAAATCGTAAATGTACTGCACAGATCTACCAAAGAGGCCTTACCTGTGTTTTTCGTTGATTTAGAACCAAACAAAAACAATAAGGATATATTCAAACTAAGATATCTGAGACAAATGAAAATAACAATAGAAGCCCCATACAAAAAAAAAGAAATCATGCAGTGTAAAAGATGTCAACGCTTTGGACACACTAAGAATCAGTGCTGTAGACCATACAGGTGTGTAAAATGTGGTCAAGATCATCCTACTTCAGCATGCATCAAATCGTCAGATACAGATGCAACATGTGCAAACTGCCAGGAGAATCACCCTGCAAGCTATAAAGGCTGCGCAAAATTTAAACAATACAGAGAAAGAATACTTAAAACCAAACCAATCATAAAAGATGCGCCGTCAACTGTAAACATTAAGAAAAGCGAAACTTTAGATCAAACTCCAAAACAAAACGTAAAACAGCTTAAGCCCACAGAAAGAAAGAGTTACTCGCACGTAACAAAAGATCGACCTCTGAATGAAGATCTAAGTGACTCAGTAAACTTTCAAGACAGACTAGAACAAATGTTTGCTCAATTTCAAAAAGTCATGATCGGCATGATGGACAAGATGATGGACCGTATGATCCAGCTTATTGCAAGCCTATTTAACAAATGAATCACACATTCCGAGTGGTCACTTGGAACGCCAACGGCCTGACGGAACGTCGTCAGGAATTACAAATATTTCTTCAAATAGAAAAAATTGACATAGCGTTAATTTCCGAGACAAGATTTACTGCAAAATCGCACTTCACGATTCGAAACTATACAGTTTACACAACAAATCACCCATCAGGAAACAGCCATGGTGGGACAGCAGTAATTGTAAAAAGCAATATTAAACATTACGAACTAGAGAAATATAGCACTAATAAAATACAAGCGACTTCAATAAAGGTAATGATGAACAATAAAATTGAGACGACTATGTCTGCAGTGTATTGTCCACCCAGGCATTCGATCACTAAAGACGACTACAACTCTTACTTTTCCTCCCTGGGTCCTCGATTTATATGTGGTGGAGATTGGAACGCAAAACACACCTACTGGGGTTCTCGTTTAATTACACACCGAGGAAGACAACTATACGGTATTTCACAGAATCTAAGACTAGAGTGCTTGTCCTCACGTGAACCGACATACTGGCCAACCGACCGAACTAAGATTCCAGATTTACTCGATTTCTTTGTGATCAAAAATATAAGTCGGAACTATATGACTACAGAAACTTGTACGGATTTAACATCTGACCATACACCAGTAATACTTAACGTCAACTCAACGGTGGTGTTGTCTAAACCAGCTCATAGACTGCACAACAAAAATACTGATTGGATAAAATATCAAGATAGGGTCACAGAGGAAATCAAAATTAACACTTTGAAAACTGAAACACAGATTGAAGAAGCCATCGAAAAATTAAATATAATTATTCACAAAGCAGCTGCGGCCGCCACAAAAGTGAGAAAAAAATCGCCAATAATGTTAAACGAATACCCAAAAACGATCAAAGAAAAAGTTACCGAACGTCGCCGGCTAAGAAAAATATGGCATGAAACTAAATACCCTTCAGACAAATCCGCATTTAATCGAGCTTCTAATGAACTGAAAAAGATGATTAAAACCTTTAACAATGATATTTTACAAACACTCCTTTCTAACTTGACTCCAAGCACAGATACAGGTTATTCGCTTTGGAAGACAACACATAGGCTAAAACGCCCCAATAGCCAAATTCCGCCTATAAGAAATGACAACGGGGAATGGGCCAGATCGGACTTGGAAAAGGCCAATATATTCGCAGATCACCTTTGTAAAGTGTTTCAACCATTTCCTGAGTCGAGCCCTGAGCACGACAATAAAATTAAACGCTACCTAGAAAGCGCCCATCAAATGAGTCTCCCGCTAAAATTTGTAAACCCAACCGAAGTAGCTCGTGAAATAAAACAGCTAAAAGATGGTAAATCGCCGGGTTACGATCTAATTGATAGTGCTCTTCTAAAAAACCTACCAAAAAAGGCAATTGTAGCAATAGCCAACATATTTAATGCCTGCTTACGACGTTGTCACTTCCCAGGACAATGGAAAATAGCGCAGGTTATAATGCTGCCTAAACCTGGCAAGCCACCTAACCAAGTCGACTCATACCGACCTATCAGTCTGCTGCCCGTAATGAGTAAACTCTTTGAAAAACTCATATTGAAAAGAATGAAGGTTTATCTGAACGACATAATTCCAAATCACCAATTTGGTTTTAGGGAAAACCATGGCACCACCGAACAAGTTCACAGGATTGTCGACTATATAAGCAAATCACTGGAGGAAAAACTGTACTGCTCTGCCGTCTTTCTGGATATTAGCCAAGCCTTCGACAAAGTGTGGCACGAAGGCCTGCTGTACAAAATTAAAAAGATGCTTCCTCACTCGTTTTACCACCTATTACATTCCTATCTCAGTATGCGATGCTTTGAAGTAAAATTTCGTGAGGATCTCTCTGACTTTCATGAAATCAAGTCAGGAGTGCCCCAAGGGAGCATCCTAGGTCCGGTACTGTACACAATATTTACTGCCGACCTTCCAACAACAAACAACACCAAGGTTGCGACATATGCGGACGACACGGCCATACTATCTGCCCACACAAATCCAGTAACTGCATCTGAC
Organism: Herminia tarsipennalis; assembly: GCA_945859575.2. Classification (NCBI taxonomy): domain Eukaryota; kingdom Metazoa; phylum Arthropoda; class Insecta; order Lepidoptera; family Erebidae; genus Herminia; species Herminia tarsipennalis. Next base: position 19,104,145 of record OX243834.2, on the reverse strand, counting down.
CAATTACAACACCACATTTATAAAATTGAGGAATGGCTTAAAATCTGGCGAATTCATGTTAACCAAAATAAGTCGACACATGTCACATTCACCCTCAGGAGAGACACTTGCCCTCCGGTAAAAATCAGTAATGATATAATCCCACAAGAAGAACATGTAAAGTACCTAGGCATGCACTTGGACAGAAGATTAACATGGCAGAAACACATATGGGCCAAGCGGAAACAGTTAGATTTAAAATTACGTAGTATGTACTGGCTAATAGGACGCCATTCTCAAATGAGCACTTACAGTAAGCTTTCAGTCTACAAAGCTATCCTGAAACCAATTTGGACCTATGGCATCCAACTCTGGGGTACAGCCAGCAATAGCAATATTGAGATACTGGAACGTTTCCAGTCTAAAACACTGAGAGCCATCTTTAATATACCTCAATACATAAGTAATAGAATCATATATCACGACTTGAAAGTACCAACAGTGAAACAAGAAATAGTGAAGTATAGTAAAAACTATCAAAACAGACTATCAAATCACAAAAATGAACTTGCCCAAAGATTAAGTGGGGACAAAGGACTGCGATATAAGAGACTGAAGAGACACGGTGTTCCAAATCTAGCGAACAGATTCATCTCATTGGAATGAGACATTTATTTATGAAGTGTCTCATCAAGCTGTACCATAAAAAAAAAAAAAAAACCAGATACTCGATTATCGGACAGAGAGGTGGCTTATTGTTGACTGCAACAGATTGCCATGATGCAGAAAAAACAAAGAAGAAAAAAAAAAAAAAAAAAAAATTTAAATAAAGATCGGCAATAGTGCGTCGCCTCTTCAATGTAGTCACTTTATAGAAGTTAGCTCTAGCTTCTTAAGTTTGTTCACGGCAGTGCTGATCAATAAACAAAAAATATGGCACAAGAAATATTTCGGCACCACTACTATTACTACCACCATTACCACCATCACCAGCATCACCACCACCACCATTGTCACCATCACCATCGCCAACATCACTACCATCACATCACATCGTCTACGCCACTTAGTTTATCCAGTGAACGTGGTATAATGACGAGCTTAAAGTCAGACGGAACTCGAGTTTTGCGTAGAGTTGAGAAAATTTATTGTTGTACTTGTCTTAAATTGTCTTTGTGTTCTAGTATGAACTCCATGCAGACGGAGACCTAATATTGATAACTAGCTGACCAGCTGTCACTTTTTCACGTTTTTACAATATTTTTCGTTGATGCTCAGCTTCTACTGGCCGTAGCGTGATGTTTTATAGTCTATAGCTTTCCTCGATAAATGGGCTATCTAACACTGAAATATATTTTTAATTCAAACCAGTTGTTCCTGAGATTATCGCGTTTAATCTCAGGAACAACTGGTTTGAATTAAAAATATATTTCAGTGTTAGATAGCCCAAAAAAGCAATTAATATATAATTTCCCGTAATTAAATTATTTGCAGTTGCAGCTAGCCTACTTAACCGTACCATAATTTATAGAATCTTATTATATTCTAGTCAATTGGGTAGATGACTACAATAACAATAAATTATTTTACACTACAGGAAATAGCATTTGCAAAAATATTCTGAAAAACAATGTTTCTCTACAATTTTACGCTGTCATGAATTTATAAACATCAAAACAAACATTTAAACTACATGATTTGACCATACAAAAGGATGACGTCATTGTTTTGTATTTCTTATAAATTAGTACGAGCCGCATCGTTTTGACGTTTCTTAAAAAGATACCGATTTCTATCTACAATACTACTATAAACTAAGTACGTAATGAACTACCCAAATTTCTTAGAGTTTCATTTATTTGAGTTTTTGTAAGAAAGCTTATTTTAACAAAATGAAATGTGTTCTTTTACACCTCTTAGGAAGAAGCGAAGCAAATAAAAAATATAGAAGCGAATCAATGGTGTAAAGAAGATGTCAATCACTACCTAATATCTTGTCCCCTGACTGACTGATTTATTAACGTACATAAACCTGAAATTCAGGCAGTCCACAAAGAAAGGATTTTTGGAAATTTATCTCACTATACACTTGTGTTTGCGCACACGCTTAGTTAGCTCATCTCTTATGAGGTTGGTCGTCATGACCAAAATCGGCTAGAAAGAACGCTGATAAAAGAAATAAGACAAATATATAAAGTGAGATAAAGTGAGCGCGTACCTACAACTGCTGCGCGAGAACTTGTGGATTCGATTCCTACACGAGCACGACATAACAACTTATGTGATCTACAAATTGTTGTTCCCAGTCTGTAAAATACGTAGTCTTATAAAATCCCCCACAAAACCTCTTTCCTAGAACAGGAGCAGCAATTTTCCAAGACTACAAAAAAAATCAAATCCAAACTCACCTATAACAATAGCGATGACTGTGACGATTAGGAAATAGAAGTTAACGACTCTCCGGAATTGTTCGGAGAGGTTCTTGGGCAGGAACCAGAGCAGAGTGTACTTGGAGGTCTTGATCTTGTTGTGCTTCTTCTTGTCCTTCTCGTCCGTGGCGCCCACCACGATCTGCCGCGTCTCGTGAACGTCCGATACTTTGTTGCCCTGCAGAAGTGGAAAAGCTACTTAGTTATATGTCTCAGGTAGGTAATAGCGGTTATCCTGGACAGCTCCCGTGTGGATGTCGGTTATCGCAGTAAAAAGATTTCAGGATACCATAAATAATTTTATAGATTACGGCCTAATCAAGAGGCTAAGTGCGGTTTTTGTGGCCCTATAAAAACAAACAAATATATATTGGAGCTATTTATATTAATATTATAAAGCTGAAGAGTTTGTTTGTTTGTTTGTACGCGGTAATCTCAGGAAGTTCTGATCGGGATTAAAGGTTTCAGCGTTTTTGGAACATCAGCCCCTAAGGGGGTAAACTACAGGTTGCAAGTTTTTATGAAACTCATTGAGTTTTAAAGTTAGATCTTTCAAATTTAGTATTTGGGTTTTTGGTTTAAAATAATGAAACACATGTTTCAGCGTTTTTGGCAAACCAACCCCTAAGGCGGTCAAAAAAAGTTGCAAGTTTGTTTGAAACTCCGTCAGTTTTAAAGTTAGATCTGTGAAAATTCGTAGTTAGGTTCGTGGTTGTAAATAAAGATTGAAAAACACGTAAAAGAATAAAATGTGAAAGAACACGTGTTTCAGCATTTTATTGAAAGCGAAAATCAACCCTCATCCACGCAGGCCATGCTACGGGCGACATCTATTACATTTTTTATATGTGAAAGTACTCGTAGTAATGTGAAAGTCTGTCTGTTACGTTTTCACTCCTAGATCGCTCAATTAATGTAAATAAAATTTGGTATACAGATAGTTCGAGTCCTGGAGAAGGACTTACACTAGGACATACGCTAGCTTTTATCGGGATAACCGACATCACGCAGACGGTCCGCAGGCTAAAGCTATAGTATAAATTAAATTAAAGCCGACAGGTGAACGGAAGATACCATATTAGTCTATATCTCAGATATTTCATCAACGAGGTAACTTTAACCGGGTTAACAAAATAAATAGACTACGTAACCTTAGGTACATATTTAGGTAATAGGGAAATATGAACATGCCTCTACCAGGTAAACAAGAAAAGAAAAATACGTAAATACGAGTAAAATAGAACGCGCAGCATTTGGGATTCAATCAGAAGAAATAATGTAACCACAAGAAAAAGCTAAAAGAATTATCAACTAAGAGCGAAGAATTTCTCATTCTTTAGTCAATCAGTCAATTACTTAGAGGCGTTCATAAAATACGTGAGATGTTTAAGGGAGGGGGGGGGGGGGGACGAGCCAAATCATCTGACATCTAATCTTACGTTGGAGAGAGGGGGTGTCTCGGCAAATACCACGTATTTTTTTTCTGATTGAAACAAAAAAAATACTATTTTGGTCCATTTAATCCAGATTGTATATGCTTAATATTTAATCTTAATCGTAATACGATTAAGATCATTCACTAATTCGTTCGAAAGAAAGTAATTTCATTCAAACTTCGACGTTATACATCTACTGACTGTCAAACCATCATATTTGTTTTATACCAAACATATATTTTTTTCTTTTTACTATAACAATCCAATGCGTTTACGTAAGAAACCCACATTTTGAAAAATCTTACATGAGATTGGGGGATGTGGAAGGGGGTTGAATAAAATCTCACGACATGTCACCAGGGGGGGAGGAAGGGACAGAAAATTTAAAAAATCACCTCACGTAATTTATGGACGCCCCCTTATCTAACTTTACGTAGAGTACCTACGGGCTACGCAGGGCTACGCGTTACCCACAAGTTCGTAGGTGCAGGTGTTGCTGAAATCTAATGGCAGTGCTGTCGTAAACAAACAAAGTTTCACATCGAAAATACATACCTAATAGGTTTAATAAATTCTTAAAGACCGTAGTGTCAGGCATTATAAATACCTGTATAGGTTGACGTGGCATACTGTGCGAAATGAAGTATGTTTTCTACGTAGCACAAGGTTTCACAATCGATATAACAACATCAATTTATATATTATGCATTCGATAGTTTGAAGTCATTCTCTGTCTATTATTTATAAAGGCTTTCGCCCACAGCTCCACGTGGATATCGATTATCGGGATAAAAATTATCCTGTCTTTTCCCAGGACTCGAACTATCTCCACACCAAATTTCGTCTAAATCGATTCAGGAGTTTATGTGTCGAAACGTAACAGACGGACAGATAGAGTTATTTCACATTTATTATATTAGTTTAGATTGGATACTAAACCCAAAGCAATCAGCAATCCAGCTGTACGTACGGGTAGAGCGATGTTAAATATATTGGGCCACTATACCTATTAATACAATTTGACACGGGAATAAACGCGTTTAATCTAGGTAAAGTTATTTACCTTATGCTTGACGTTTCGATCGGGTTACACCGACCAGCAGTCAGCTTGTGACCACGGTCGGTGTAACCCGATCGAAACGTCAAGCATAAGGTAAATAACTTTACCTAGATTAAACGCGTTTATTCCCGTGTCAAATTGTATTTATAATGCAACGCGTAAGTTTAAAAGTTACACTATACCTATTATTTTAACATCGAGAAAGTGAAAACAATGTGATAGCGGTAATAAAACTTTGCTAAGTGAGGGACTCGAGAACATTATGTTCCACATACAAATGTACTAGTTACGACATAGTTTTGCATAGTTATTAAAGGGAGTTCAACCTAGCAAACATGAGAAAGAAGCTGAAAATTTGTACAAACCTTTATTTGGATAATCTAAATGTGACTTCAAGTCACTATAAATACCTACCAATAATGTGTGCATTTTAGGATATTAGAGATTGATCTCTTATATCCTAAAACGCACACATTCTAGGTGCTAAAAATATATATAGGGTGGAAACATCTGTTTTTAGGGTTCTGTACCTCAAAAGGATAAAACGGAACCCTTAAAACTGCTTCTTATATGACGCACCGAAAAATGCCTGTGACATACGGACAGACAGACAGACGGACGGACATGGTGAAACTATAAGGGTTCCGTTTTTTTGCGGTTTTTGCTACGGAAGTATAAAAAAGCATAGACAAGATATTTACAAGAAACAGATTTGTTTTAGCTTATATCTAAGGTACGCTGCTAGTATAGTATTATATTGTCTGTGTGGTACGCACACATGATATTTATTGCAACGTTTGAGGTACCTACCTACTTATCTACCTAACATTTAGAATCCCGAATAAAGGTTCTCTTATCTTTTATTCTGAGGTTCAACTTTAAGGCTGGTTTTCCTCTCACTCTGATCGTTGGCGCTGATTGTCTGAAGCTGCATTAAATTAAATGTAACGTTTCTGAGTGACGCTGACCGATAAGCGCCGACATACGTCGGCTCCTCATCATAGTTCGCGTCAGCGCCGACGATCAGCGTGACTGTAAAACGAGCCTAAGATGACTGGACTACCAATAGGCATAGATTTAGAAGGGAGTCTAGTCAATGCATGAACAACTTGCCCTGTGCTTTTGGTTGGTAGGTTAGGGGCCATCTCCACGGTCGAGAGAATCGCCGCGATATAATCGTCTTGACAACTATTTCTATATACTCTTTAAAGATTCATTTCCGTGCATCGCGGCCGAAGACGTGCGGCTGACGCGCGCTGACATAGGCTGCGTCCTAGGGTCCCTGCGATTAGTCGCGATGCACGGATATGAACCTATAAGGTTAATTTCCTTACATCGCGGCTTACGACATGCGGCTGATGTCAACAGTCAGAGCCTATGTCAGTCGTCGGCCGCGCGCGTCTGTCATAGACCTCAGAAGCGACGCCATACCATTGCCGCATCAGCCGCGCGCGTCAGCCGCATGTCTTCGGCCGCAATGCACGGAAATGAACCTTTAGAACGAGTCTCCACACGACGATGTTATCACGGCGTTGCGACGAGTGGCTGAGTGCAAGAGAAACATCATCGTATCGCATCGCGCTTGCCGCGAAACGCGGCGCTCTCTCTGCGAGAGCGAAAGTAAAGAAAACAATAGGGTTTTTAATAAAACTAAAAATATTACTTAATAACAACCCTAACATACCTACTTATATCTACATAAGTACATATATCTCATTTTGACCAACACATGTGTAGGTATCTGATAATATTAGGTACACGAACTAAAAGATGGATGAGCTGGATGGGAGAAGCCGAAGATAGAACAAAGTGGCGTGCAATTGGAGAGGCCTATGTCCAGCAGTGGACTGCGATAGGCTGATGATGATGATGAACTAAAAGACAAAACATCGAAATATTCAAAAAAATATTACCTCCATATGTCACATGAATCTTTTTCTTAACGAAAACAATTCAACAGAAATTAATTGTAATTACATGGGGGCGACATATTCACAGTGAATTGCTACGGGCGACTCTGCCGAGCAGATAGTAATATGAAACATCAGAGGTAGGTAATCGTGTGAAGTGGCACATGTGCGAATTACCACTAACGTTTACCTTGACCACCAGTGCTAGGGTGGACATTTTACGATCTTTTCTTCCTATTACATTCCTATGCATGACTGGACTAGAAATTGGTCTTAAGTGGTATTACTCAATAGTATTCTCTACTAGAATGATAATAAAATCAATGCACAAATTAAGTATAGCGCGCCGTGATAGTCCACTCGGAACTAAGTGCCTTATAGTTACGCACACATTGACCGGTACGTTTATAGGCCGTCTCGGGCAGTCTTGGACAGAAGTTTAGTCGGACTGTCGTTCGCGAGTGTTTACTACGCATTGATCTATTGCTATGTACTAAAAAATGGATAAGCGTTTTTATTACTAAAGTTAAAAATATTTTTCTGTTAAGTACTAATTTGTAAAGAGCTATGGAGCTTTTATTACTAATTTGTAAAAACTGTACCTTATTCTTTGTCATATACCACTTGTTTTCGTTTTCCTAACTACATATTTCAAAAAACCTCACATAATAAGTTAATTTTTAAGATTCCGTAGGTACCTACCATAATAGGAACCATTTGAGGATCACTTCGTTTATTTAAGGAACGGCTATGGGTCTAGTTATTCTTATAGATTTCAACTAGGTACTTTCAACCATTAATTTTCACTGCACTTTTTTACATTCACGTTTTTGGCGGGATCATTAGGTATTATAGCATAGTTACCGTCGTCGTGTGAGACGTCGAGATCTATTGTATACTTTTTAGATAAAAGCATGCAGGTTTGTAGGTTCTTAAATATACAAAAGATCTCGAATTATTTAATGACGCCCTGCCCATTTAGGCCTGCACGTATGACAAGATGAATGTTTAAACGAATCGATGTATCGGCGTAAACTTAAATCACCTAACTAACCTATTTCAAAATTCAGAATTAGTACAGTGGCAACCCTAGGGGGTCAACCCAGTTTAAGTAGTTATTTTTGAGAATGGCGGCAGTGGAGTTTCAGGGAGTTTTTCATTTTGTGATAACGTGTAAAAGTGAACCTCTTTTGAACCGTGAATTACTCTGTGCAATCGTTAGTTTTAAGTACTGATAGCGAGTATAACTAACGGATAGTACGGAGCTCGTGTCTGCAAATAATAACCAACATAAATTCTTATGCATTTTTGCTGCTGAAAATGATAAATGCCATTATTTGCATTTTTTGGGTACAACCCCAAAGGGTGTCAAATGAATCCTATTATTTAAACTTCGCTGTCGTCCGCCCCAGTCTGCCCTTCTATCACAGGGCTCTATCTTTTGATTCGTAATAGGTAAGTATTTGAAATTTTCACATTTAGTATGTTAGGCGGAACCCATTGTGCGCGAGTCCGACTCGCACTAAGCAGTTTATTATTAATGGCAATGCTTCAAACCAACTGTTTGCTAAAGAAAAATCTTAAAACCTACCTGACTACCTACACCCGTGCCGTGACCACGGCCGTGTCAAACTTGCAATACGGTTGAAACGTCGGCCGGGCAATAAAAAGGTATTTATTTATACCTTAAAATATTCACGTGATTAAGACCTACAGGTCTTGTACCTGTATGTATATCTAATTTATAAAATTCTCGTGTCACAGTGTTTGTAATTTAACTCCTCCGAAACGGCTCGAGCGATTCTCACGAAAATTTTGTGTGCATATTGGGTAGGTCTGAGAATCGGACAACATCTATTTTTCAGCCCCCTAAATGTTAAATTAAAAAATACCTAAAAATTAATAAAAAAAATTAGGGGTATAATACCCCTAATTTTTTTAATTAATTTTTAGGTATTTTTTTTTATGATACCGGATTCAAAAATACATACCTACAACCCTGAATTTTCACCCTTCTACGATTAACGCCTATTTTTTTATATACTTCTATTTTGCAAAAACGGGTTAATTTGACGCAGACGAAGTTGCGAGGGTCAGCTAGTAGGTAATCTTATAATATTTAGATACACCATGTACCTCCAAGGTCTTTTCATGGTATTAAAATCCAAACTTTCAACATCTTTAATTATCTACTCACCTACGAGTACAACAACACCAAATGCCTTCAAGAAAAATAATGTCCATGACAAGACCAAAGTTATGGTAGACCTAGCGAAATTATAGTAATTATTATAATGTCTTCATTGAAGCACTTAAATCTATAATGTATGTAGGTATTGGCGCTTAATATTTAGTTATTTACCCTTCCGTTGGCCCTCTCTGAGTATAGGTTTTTACCAGCAAAAGCACACAACGCAGAATATTTTTCGGATTTGACCCCCTTAGCCGTCCCCCCCCCCCCCCAGAATCCTCCACAGGTAGGTCTCTGGCGTAATCTCCGTAAACACTCCACGACCTACATTATTGCAAGTTAACATTGTGAGGAAGTAGCTATGGCGTGGTATATGAAAATTATTGACTCTTCAGTGCGAGTCGCTGGTACCGGGTTGGAGGGGCGTAGCTTGCCTTATTCGGGCCCTGTATTAAAATTTGTTGGGGGTCCGGTGCTCAACGGCCTTAACGTCCAAGGGATTAATGTCGACGTAATGGCGGTGAAGTACAAGGGGAACTCCTCAACAATAATAGTACCTACTGCATCGACAAAAACAACATTTTGTGAAAGGACATGAACAGTTTGCATTTGGCTATTGTAACTTGGATAAATTACAAACAACTTTTAACGTGACAAATAAAAATTTGTTTGGAGAAATGTTACCGACTTCAAAAAACTTTGGTACCATATCATAGTTTATATGTTTTACTTGGCACCAACTTCAATTTATTTTTAATATTTTTTGCTTTTTAATTAAGATCCGTCCGTTACTGAGCCCCTACTTGTAACAACCTACATCATAGAGGATCACTTTTCGAAAATGTCGACATTCTTTTAGTTTTTACTTTTTGACTGCCATCATCAAATCCAGGATACAGGAAACGCGTTATAAATACCTACAATCTAAGGTCTGGTCTCAATAAACACCTCGCCGCACGATTACCTACACAATCACTACAAATAACTAATAGGTACTTGTTTGGCAAATTGCAATTTAAAGTTTTATCTATGATTGGTGCACGCGGACTTCCGCTTTTGACGAAACGAATTGAAATGGAACACAATTAAAATTTTAGAACTCACATAGCACCAGTAGAGCCAACTCGTTAAATACTCGTACAACCACGTTATCCAACTATAAATATATTCAACACAATGTCTCATTTTATCCACATTCGAGTTTCATTATTCGTCCACAATCACGATGACCGTTTAGAATGAAACACAAATACAAAATATAACAATGGTTGTCAGTGGCTATGCTGATAGCGAAAACTATCTTATCGCAGCTCAATACCATATCAATAAAAGTAGACACGACAGGGTGAGCGGTAGCGTGGCATATCATAAGGTGTCCGCCCTAGACCTTCTGAAATGTTATTTTTATATCACAGCTGGTGACCAATTTAAAAGGGCATTTTCATTATAACTAGCGGCCCTACTCGACTTAACCCGAATGATAATATTTAAATACTTAGATAGGTAGGTATATTATGGTAGGGCTTCGCCCGTGTAAAAGTCGGTTAACGTGATGTCCTTTCCAAAACTATCTCCATCGGTTCAACAGTTTATGCGTTATAACGTAACAGACATACAGAGTTACTTTCACATTAAATTTTAATATTAGTTTAGATAGTACGTATCCATTTTGATTATTGTATCTACCTTTAAAATGTTTTTTTTTTTTTTTAAATACGTGTAGCAATTCTTGTCATTAGATTAGATATCTACTTACAATCCACAGACGCACAAAAATTACAGAGTGGTGGCCAAGTGGCCTTTTGAATGGGAAACACTGCCTTTGACTGCCTCGGTGGCGCGGTGGAACTGTGTACCTACTATTGATGCGCAAGAGTCTCATGACTTCGATTTCCACACGGCACTGAACACTACTATGTGTGATCTACTAATTGTTGTTTCGAATCTGGTTGTATTTTGTGACTATGACTTCAATGTTTGTAAAGTCCCCCGCGACACACGGCTTGTACCCTAGTGCGGGTTGTCTTTAAAAAAATACTCCTTTGGTAATATAGTCACTCAGGATATTTTTCTAGAGCCATCACAAGATGCATCATCGTGAAAACTACCCACTAATACATTGTGGCATTTGTTAAGGCGTGAAATAATGTCAAATATACACTGGAGATATAATAGCGCACAAGTGCGAGCGCAGACACTAGTGCATTCTCTATTCCTTCACCCTCCTAGCCCGCTGGGACGGAAATCCGACACGATCGGAGAGATTGGGCGCAGGACCGACAGCCAACGTGCTCTCCATGGCACGGAGTGATGTGACATATTTCTGAAAGGGTCACCCATCTATGGACCGACAGTAGCAACGTTGCTTAACGTCGCAGATATCTCGATCTGCTCTGTCGCCATTGAATCAAGGACCCCACTTAAATATGAAGATTAAATCCCGGATCCAGAATTTCATTCTGGCACGAGATTAAAATGGCGAATCTAATCTAACATGCTTACGACGGGGGATAGAGGGGTGCATTCCGTTTCACCCGACACCAGCCAAGTGTGAGTTGCACGCACGACGGAAGGGTGAGTGCTCCAAAACGATTCCTTAGGGGAGGCAAAAAAACCTCCCCCTGGATCCGCCTATGGGTAGATCTACCGCGGTAATCTCAGGAACTATTGATTCGAATTGAAAAATTCTTTCACTGCTGAATAGCCCATTTATCAAGGAAGGCTATAGGCTGAATAACATCGCTCGCTACGACCTACAGGTGCGGAGCAGCAATGAGAAATGTTGCAAAAACGGGGAAAATTTACGCAGAAAGTTCAAGTTGCGCAGGACAGCTAGTAGTGTGTTATATTAGGGTGTCGTAGTGTCGAAACAACATGTCAATGTAGTGCATGCACAACCTGTGTGACCCAGCGGGCAAACTTAAGACATTCATTACGCATAATTGGTTCACCTTTATTCTATGCAATCAGGGACCGATATGAGGCAGAGCAATTCGGGCAAATGCCCAAGAGCGGCAAAATTGAGGGCGTCAGGCGCCTACATGGATATGTCGCGTGAGGCCAACCTAAAGGCCTTGGGCCGGCACTGATAACATCCGAACTTTGGCAAAACGTAATAGTGTAAAAGGCGACAAAAAATATTTTGCCTGGAGCGGCTCAATGGCTAGATCGGGCCCTGTATGCAATTAGTTAATTTGCAAATTAAATCGGGATTCACGTAAATAGTAATTAACTCCTAATTAAGGGAATCTTTAAGTACACCCCAACACGTAAGACAAGAATTTGAAGATCTTTAAACTGCAAACAGGATTTTCAAAATAATGCTAAGAACCATTCAATTAAACCAGTTTTCTAATTAAAAATCTATCAATTCGTTTGGGCCATGGGCACCGGGATTTCTTTCGGGGTGCAACTGCATCTACACACTGAAATTCTTTTTAAAATACCGTATAAACCACCCGAATCGTGGGAAATTGTGATATTCCTGTTCTAGTTATAATTTTTGAAATAACTTTGCACTAACAGAACGAAACTAAAATATCCTAACAGGCTTATTTTTTCGATATGGCTGCCGGCCGGCGCGGGCGCCCATGGTTTGGGCGTTACAATGCCGCAGACAGAACACGCAGACACGTTAAACGTATAATTTTACTTCTTTTAACTACAAAAATAAAGAATGTATGACATATTAGTTTTTAAAGAGTACTTTACTTACTTATATTATAATGAAATGAAAAAACCAGGCAAGTGCGAATCGGACTCAACCACCGAGGGTTTTGTACAAAGTTGGTACATTTTATAAATAATTCAGGTATCAAGTCTTGCAGTTTTAAAATAAACGGCCATATCTTTATTTTACGTCTACTTAGAAGGTAGATTTTTCACAGCTTCAAGGAACTGTAGACTTTAGTATTTATTTTTAAATCAACTTGATTCAACACATTCCCAAGATAAAGTGTAATGATAGACAGACGGATGGACGGATGGAAAACAAAGTGAACGTTTTGATATTTAGATGAAAGAATGTTTACACCAGAAAGGCTAAAAGGTCCTGGATGAAATTTGGCAGAGATAAATTATAATCAGTCTATTTTATCTAGAAAAAATATATTTTTCTCGTGGGATAGATTTATTTTTCAAAATATCCTCACAAACGAAGTGACAGACAGGCGCGGATATAATGGAGGGGCAATTGCCTTCCCCCCCCCCCCCCCGAGTGGACCAATTTTACACTCCGATCCAGTGTTAAAATTCTCAAATCTCAAATACTCTGGAGGGGGGTCCCCACAAAAAAAAAGCTAGTAGTAATTTATTAAATAATAATAATACCATTTATTTTAGGCATCAATGGCCCATAGAAATATATACCTTACAGACTAACATACATACAAAATTAAAATAACTGTTAATAAATACAAATTAAAGCCCATACTCAACTATTATTTGTATCAATCCATAACTTTAATATTTGTTGTATTAAATCCTCATTATTACACAATCTTCTTGCATTTGGTTCATTATAGGCCATACTCCAAAGGTAAATTAAGTTTAACCAAAGGTGTTACAAGTCCAAGGAATGTTACAATAATGTTCTTTGAGTTATTCCTGAAGGCTCCCAGCAATTCCTCAGTATGGCATGGATGAACTATGAAATATGGCCGCTGAAATATTGGATGCTCTTGTTGTGTAATCACTGAGTAGAACTCTTTTTGATTTATTCTGAAATATAAAGGTGTGTTACACACTCAATATTATAAAGATATAAAGGTCTAATCGTCAACAACATTACAAATTAGAATATTAATACTTAAACTTACTGAACCAAAGACATCTTTCTTATATCTTCTAAAGATAACAAAGTACCTGAAGAGTCCCAAATATTAAAGCTCAAAGATGGCACTCCATAGCTCATATTGTAGAAGATTATATACTCCATTTTCAATAAAATACAATTATTAAGATCTTCATGTTGGATAAACGAGTTTTTCTTTATGAAACTCTTGTGTTTATCGTCTTTGTATTCTTTCAGTGACCATCCATCACCAATTCGATTTGACTTTTGTACAAATTCCTTAGCCGCTTGCAAAAAATCTTCAAAGGGAATAGCAGAACTCATAGTTAAGTTTGTGCAGTAATGTTACTACGTACACATTCGTCTCAAGCATTTGCTTTCATCATTATGACTTAGTTAGAAAGGCATATTATAGATATGAAATCATTCACATTCTAAAATAGGTAAAGGTAACTAACAAAATAATCAAAACTTTTATTATGGAGAGAAAACAACCAAACCAAAACAATAATATTTACATAAGTTACGTCAGTGTCAAATTGTTCGTACTTCTTCTTCATGCTTTTGTTTATGGTAGTGGTGGCTGCGCCCAGTGCCAGCCTCTACAAAGTCTACAATACACAGACATATTAATTTGTGTGCGTTACCCCAACAGAATGTTGTCTTCCCTTCAGGATATGAATCGTACAGATTTTCAGTGCCACATTCTGTTTAAATGTGCGCAACTTTTTAAATTTGTGCATCCAGTCGTCTTTGAGAAACAGAAAAATAGATTCTGCTGTGTGCGTTACCCCAGCATAATGTTGTCTCCTTTCAGGATATAAATGATACAGATTTTCAGTGCAACATGCCGTTGAAATGTGCCCAACTTTTTAAATTTGTGCATCCAGTAGTTTTTGAGATAATGAAGAAAAATAGATTCATATTGAAAAACAAATCTGCAGGAGTTACGTTACCCCAGTAGATTTTTTTTGCTTTTAATTTGTGCGAAATGTGCATACAATCGTACAAAAGCTGAATTTATGTCTCGTATGGTTTTCAAAAAAAAAAAGTCAACATAACCTCAATACAGAGATTAAAATGGAGTAACATTACTCCAGCAGATTTTTTTTTGCAACAGACCTATCTGGTATTTAAAATAGTTAGAAATATAGCTTTTATTTTGTGCGAAATGTACATGCAAAAGCTATTATTTTTCATCGTATGGTTTTTTTTTTATGTTATTTGAGTTTTTGCTGGGGTAAAATTTGGCTGATGGCTAGATCTCGCAAACTACTGAAATAATGTAATTTTGGTGTTTAAGGTTATTTGTGCTCCATAAAGGACTTGTTTATTTGCTTTATAGTTACACCGTTTACTAGTTGTGAGACACATTTTTAAAAAGGAAATTAGTTTTCAAACTAGAAGACCTAGAAACCCAGTGATGGTTTTTGTTTAAACCTCTCATTTATTTTCATATTCCCACATAATTTCATAACCCTTCTTCAACAAATTTATGATTTTTATCGAATATTCTGTTTCAACCGACTAAGTTATATTGAATTTAAAATTAACTCTTTATCAACGATTTAACTATTAATAAATAGCATTACTTTTTTCAGCTTAAAATATTCTGCGGTTTACTTATTATCATTATAAAACCCACTTTATCCTCTACAAAGAGAACAAGCGGCTAAATTAAAATGCTATGAAAAAGCAACCGCTGGTACATGTGCCTACATTCTTAAATTAGTATGATTTTAATTTACGTTTTTGTACAAACGTGTAGACAAATGATTATTTTTAAATATATTATTTTGAAAAAACACGTAAAAGAAGGCATCTAACTGAACAGGTGACTTAGTTCCACAAAAAATAGAATGTTCAAAATGATAACTCTAATTTTTCGGCTTTAAAAATGTTAAGTTGTTTTGTTCCTCATTTTCCTAAACACAAAAACGAGAATGAACAAAAAATATTTCTTACATTTTACATTCAGTGAACAACAATGGCTAACTTTAAATGTTAGTCAAATGTTGTTGAAAGGAGTTCTTTTTAAGTTTAAATCAACTTAATCGGTTGTTAGAATATTCTTTGTGTCGAATCGATATAATGTAGAGTATATTTGTTCTGTGGATATAATAAGCTGCTGGTGTAACGCACACTATTCATTTACTTAAGTACTCTTTGGTCTGACCACTGATAATTCACTTCAGACTCGAGATTCTACCCTCCTTAATATAGTGATAATTATCTTTGGTTCCTTTTTCCTAAAATGTTTCCGGCAATGCTACTGCGTCCGGCAATACCAACGACGCAGCTATATGTGTCTCGTCTGCATCACACCACAAAGGCAGAGGAACTTGCGAAGTACCTCCGGATCAAGACAAATTGGACCTTGAGGGTGGAGAAGTTGGAGTCGCGCCATGACGTCAACTTCAAATCATTCATGGTGCGAGTTCCCAGTGAACATCTGTCCATCTTTATGAAGGAGGACTTCTGGCCGAAGGGTGTCGCGTACCGACGTTTTCGTGGAAGGTTACGTGACACCATGCAGCGAAACACGACGCCGCTGTCTCAATCCCAGTGTCGTGTATAATTTTATAATTATTTATTTATGTATGAGTTTATTGTTCTTATGTTACGTATTTGTGTAATTTTAGTTTAAATTATGTATTAGTTTATTAAGTTTTTTATGTATGTATTGGTATGATATGGGCCTTAGTAGCCTGAAATAAATGGTTATTAATATATTATTAATATACGCCGGTTTCTCCGGTTTGGTTCATTGGCATATAGACCTGGACTGCGCCATTACCTAACAATATTGACCACTCTCTAGAAAGAGACAACGCTACTTTGAAGGCAATACCCAATACCTGTCAAAAAGACAGGGCCGCACGCATAGAGATAGATTAATGGAGTGCACCAGCTGAGCAATTTCGGGAAGAATAGGTCGAATCTTCATCTTCTTCAAGTGTCCAACAAATGATACAAAAAGACAAAAAGTTTCCTAAAAATCACTTTGTATATTGACTGTACACGTAATAGTCCGGTCAATTTAGACATTCGAAGTTACATAAAGTCCCAACAAGCTGAATTTCTGTGAAGTTGTTCAAAACATAATTATAAACAATGTCTAGAAGTTCCCCATCATTCCCCTGTAAGGAAAAAAAATAATTCAAGGTTAAAGGTCAAAAAAATGAGTTTTTCGCGATTTTCAGCAAAACGGTAAGTTTTATCATAAAAGTATCTCAGACAAAATTGTAGATCATAAAATTACCTATAAAAAATGTATCAATACTTTTTTTCTTACGAGCCACCGTTTCTGAGATATAACGATTCAAAAAGTTATAAAAGTTGTTATCGTCATAATATGCACACGTTTCCACGCCACCTATGATGTAGTGTAATCTGAAGATTCTAAAATCTGAGGATTTTCTTCTTTCACTCTCTTCATTTAATTTCTCGCCACAAAATAAGCATAGTTCTTTGAAACAAAAAGCTGATTCACTGATACGTGATCTAGTACGAGGAGGACTTGCTGTGGATGTACTGGCTTCTTGTTCTTCACGTTGTCTTTTATTAGCTGCAGCAATAGAAGACTTTCGAGTATAATTTTTACGGCAATTTTCATGTATTGTCACAGATTTCTGATTTTTGAGATATTCCGAATAATCATCAGCTCTTTCGATACTTTCATTAATTAATGTCTTCATACCACGTTCAACAGTAACAACTTCACTTTCAGTTAAAAGTTTAGCACAAATAAAACAATATTCAGACATTTTTAATATAAAACTCAAAACAGCACAATATAGGTTTGGATAAACACGTGTTTTCACTACAGAGTGACGCTCAAGACTAACAGTATTTCATTTATTATACACTGGCTTAAAGATTAAGGGACTGGGTTTCATTTTACCTGATATTCTTGTAGTTAAAACTTATGTATATTTTATATTGTAAGTATAAGTTACAATGACCGATAGAAAAATATTTAAACATTTAATATATAATATATATATATATTATATATACATACATATATATATTATATAAAATATTACAACTCTAGATGTATATACGAGGCGTACTCATGCATATTATGACGATAACAACTTTTATAACTTTTTGAATCGTTATGTCTCAGAAACGATGGCTCGTAAGAAAAAAAGTATTGATACATTTTTTATAGATAATTTTATGATCTACAATTTTTGTCTGAGGTATTTTTATGATAAAACTTACCGTTTTGCTAAAAATCGCGAAAAACTCATTTTTTTTACCTTTGACCTTGAATTAATTTTTTTCCTTACAGGGGAATGATGGGGAACTTCTAGACATTGTTTATAATTATATTTTGAACAATTTCACTGAATTTCAGCTTGTTGGGACTTTATGTAACTTCACTCTCATTTTTTGGTCTAAATTGACCGGACTTTATCTGTAAGTGTTACTAATATTTAATATCAAAATAATTAAGTTGTAAAATATATATGATATGGCATTTGACTATAGTTTAATATTAATTTACCTATTACATAATTATTATTTTTATATAGTAGTGGATGATGACAACGTGACAGAGAAACTTATTTTGTATTTTTTTTTTATTTTTAAATATAACAATAATTCTATAATATTTAATCAAGAATGGTGTATGTTTGCATAGTGCAAGATTGCAAGAAGAAGTGGGGCCCAGAATGTGGACTCTCTTTTCACTACGAACTATGTAAATATATGTTTGATTCCAAGATTAAAATTTGAACCCTTTTATGTAATAATAGGAGTTTAACGACGACTTTAACTTTGATATGACCGCTAATGACCGTAACAAACTTAAATCGTGTATTATTATTTGTTGCTATTCAATTGAATATCATGTTTTCTATAATTCTTGCTATAAGCGCCGGATGAGTAGGGTAACCATATTTTTCTGCGAAATTTACAATGAACTATGTTCGTGTATGAAACAGCTTTATCTTTTCTAACCAAAAGAAAATAAAATCACACATTAACAAAATTACGTTTTAATACCTACTGAACTGCACTTTATCGAAACTCGATTTACTTTTTAAAAATTTACGATATTTAAATAAATAGATAAATTCCATATTAGTATCTCGATATTTAGCATTTTGCCATAAAGTAGTCGGCTCCGTTGCTCTAAATTTATTTATTTAAGAAAGAGAACCCCTATTTAAAAAGAGATGGATATGACAACAGTATTTTCAAGGCCATATCGTTTCACTTTTATTGTTCGGCCAGCATGTGGCCTATCTCCATGGCCGCACGAGATTTTCTCTCTTCCACGCTTTACAGTAAATACTTACTTTTTAATTGAAAGGGATGGCGCGGTCCAAGTCTATACGTCAATGGTTTTGTTGACTTTGTGGCTTTGACATTTGACATTATTTTGATTTGAGTCATTTGACAGTTTTGACATACAATGCAATTTTGGCGTTTAGAATCAATCAATCAATTATAATAAATTTTACTTGTTTTTATTTACTAAGCATGATTCAATAAACGATAAAAGTTATTAACGTTATTAAACAAATCTAAACTATTATTATCGGTTCTATTGTATGTGCGTTATATATAATACGCCGAGGCCGTGACTCCGCCCGGTCAGTTCAAATAAAAATTGATATAACTTGTGAACTTTACGGAACATAAGCAGCTTTACTCTCTAGACGGACAGTCCGTAGCAAGGAGCCAACGTAAGCAGACCATTGTTTTTACATAACTTCATTCTATGTAGGTATTATCTTTTTTTTTACAATTTACTTTTATAAGCATATGTATCATCTTCCAATTCTGACTGTAACCATGAAACTAAACTCCTTATTTTAAAAATGAAGCAGTGTTTAACGCTTTATGTATGTGTTTATTGTGGCAATAGACCATTTTTTTAAATAATTATATCATTTTATTGTAATTTGTGCTTAAGAAAAATAATGTTTCTCTTATCTATTAATCTAAAAGCTTAATAACTCTTTTGATCAAATTTACATAATAAAATTGTTAAAAAATCTCAAATAAATCCAACTAGGTTCAAAAGCTTCATCAAGTAGATAGATGTGATTTTATGTAAGAAGTGGTGTGAAAGGAGGTTTTTCTTAAAATTTTAATGTAATATACATTAAAATTTGAAAAAACTGGATATCTGGAATTCCTCTAAGGTTTAGAGGAATTCCAGATATCCAATACACATTATAATTTTATTTACTTTATAGTTCTAATCTCTGAAACCATGGACCAACTGAAGAATAACTGGTTCACTGAATCCTGTGAGATGTGGCCAGGTTCCACCTTCTCATTTGAAGTTAAGGAAGTATTGCACTCGGAGAAGTCTCAGTATCAAAATGTACTTGTCTGTGACACTACCAGCTTGGGGAGAGTTTTAGTACTTGATGGGATCATTCAATGTACTGAGAAGGATGAGTTCTCATATCAGGTGTGTTTTATTTAAACCTTGTTTTTAAAGCAAGATTAAGTTAACTTTCTGTTAAATTGTTTTACAGTAGTTATCAAAAAAGTTAGTAAAAAAAAAAAATTACTGCCTCTGTGGCACGGTGGGATTGTGTCCAACTGCTACACAAGAGGTTATGGGTTTGATTCCCACACGGGACACCACTTTGTGTGATCTACAATTTGTTGTTTTGAGTCTGGGTGTTCTGTGAATTGTATATTTGTTATGTCTCCCATGACACCAGGCTTGTACCTTACTGTGGGAGTCATCTTTTTTTAAGAAGACAAAACTATTAAAATAAATGTTGTTAGACAAATAGCTATGCATTTTTTACACAAATAGTTAGTGATTTGGTTACTTTGAAGGTATTTTAAAATACTTATAAAACAATTTTTTTTTATTATAACTATTTTGTGACGAAAACTAGCTGAACAAGAAGTTAATTATTTGATATTGAACCTTTCCAGGAGATGATATCTTTCCTGCCTCTGTGTTGTCATAAGAATCCAGAAAAGGTGCTTATTGTTGGGGGTGGAGATGGTGGTGTTGCAAGAGAAGTAGCCAAGCATCCTAAAGTTAAGCAAATTGTTCAGGTATGTTCTATATACAGTTTAATTCTACAACATATGTTAAGGTGTGGCAGCGAGAGTGCAGCAGTAGGACCTGTCCTACCGCCAGCGGAGAGCGTGAAGCGAATAGAGATTTTATTGCTCAAGAAACATACAATTGATGTATATTGTAAATTGCGTCCGTGTCAACAAAAGAGATACAGTATAGAGAGAGTTCTTGCCTGCAGTGTGAATGGTCAGCAATCAACTATTAATATCTATCTCTTATGTGTACACGGAATCTACATTTCTTGAGCGATAAAAACGCTATTTGCTTGCGGACAGGTTTGCTGTTGGACAGGTGCTTAACATGGCATTTGTTAGACATAGTTCTGTCGCGGCGCCATATCAAAAACTTGTTGCAACCTTAAGTTTGCATTAAATGCATAATTAAGGCAGCTGCGAGTGTTGCATAGAATATAAAAAAAATCGTGTAGGAATAGGAGAAAGTTCAATAAACAGGCAATTCAAAACAACATCTACATGGGGCAGTTGGTTTGAGATTGCCACACTATCTTTATAAATCACAAAGCAATTAAATCATTAACATGTAAAAGTGTGCGTTTCCACTGCAGAGTGGAGCAGAGCGAACCGTCAATTGACTAGTCTCAGTACTCGAAATCATACCCAGAATTATTTAGTGCTCTGTCATTGGTCAATTCACAGTCCGCTCCGCGTCAGTAACTTAGTATTATATTATCTAGTTCAAATTAAATGAACTCTACATTTGAGAGTTTTTTCTTGCACTTATCTACTTGATTGATATCATAATTATATCAGTGTTACAATTTATACATTAACATTATAATAATATTTTAAGAGAGTATAGTACTGAAATCACATTAATTATATAATAGATAACAATATGTCGTCAAGTTAGTTTAATGACCTATTTATCGTAAACTTTACTAGAGTGCCAGGGGTTGATAGAGTGGACCATATATTTGTCTTTAAAATTTAAAACATTTAACAGTTTCTAAAAGAAGTTTCAAATCTAATAAGTAATACGAGCACTAACTAACAAACATTTTTTTTTAAGTAACCTAGCAATGTGGGTACCACATTACTAGCAATCCTGTTAACTCCTCCAGCTAAGCTCAATGGCTTATGTTAGGAGTGGGTTCACGTCAGTAGTATTATGGTAGTACTAGCTGACCCGCGCAACTTCGTCTGCGTAAATTTTCCCCGTTTTTGCAACATTTCTTATTGCTGCTCCGCTTCTTATTTCTCCACTATTTAATGGATGTTATTATACATATAAACCTGCCTCTTCAATCACTCTATCTATTAAAAAAAACCGCATCAAAATCCGTTGCGTAGTTTTAAAGATTTAAGCATACATAGGATATAGGGACAGAGAAAGCGACTTTGTTTTATACTATGTAGTGATGCGGGTTCGAACCCGCTACCTCACGCCATTAGGCTGCCGCCCGCGCCGCTTAGTTGGCTAGTCCCTTATGAGGAGAACATCTATACTAATATTATAAAGCGGAAGAGTTTGTTTGCGCTAATCTCAGGATCTACTGGTCCGATTTGAAAAAATATTTTTTTGTTGGTTAGCCCATTTATAGCATAACGCTACGGCCAATAGGAGCGGAGCAGTAATGAAAAATGTTGCAAAAACGGGGAAAATGTACGCATACGAAGTTGCGCGGGACAGCTAGTTATTAATATATCATCTTTAACTACTAATCAGATTATCTCATTACTGCATGCTCATTTATGGATATGTTAGTATATCTCTAATTAGGAATGGAACATTAACAACGATTACATTATTATCAATGAGCCAATATTCCTTATAATTTATCAGTAGTGGTAGATAATAACGACCACACTGACCTTACTAGGAAACATTGTTATTCATTATCAATATAGATTAGGTATATTAGTTTGTCCATTAAATAAAACAATAACGTAAGCGCGACTCAATGTCATAACAATAGCAAAGATATTTTTTTTAATAAAAATGTTAACACTAGGTACACTTCTTCAACAGTGTAGGCAGTGTCGGATTAAGACTACTTGATACCCTAAGCAATCCATACTTGTGGTGCCCCCCCCCCCCCCCCCCTAACCCCAATTCATATTATTATATTATATCGTAGCAGGGTGGCTATATGGGCTACTAGAGGCACAGTAATCGATAGGGTAGATGACTGTCAAGTCAAATCAGTATCTTTTTAAGAAACGTCAAAACAATGCGCCTCGTACTAATTTACATGAAATACAAAACAATGACGTCATTCTTTTGTATGGTCAAATCATGTAGTTTCAATGTTTGTTTTGATGTTTATAAATTCATGACAACGTAAAATTGTAGAGAAACATTGTTTTACAGAATATGTTTGCAAATGCTATTTCTAGTATAGTGTAAAATAATTTATTGTTATTTTAGTCATCTACCCAATTGATCATAATGTGGAGCGGATGCGGATACCTTGAGCAAGGTAAAGTTAGTGCAAATCATTTCGATCACACAAACGCTACCACATCACCGACACTATAATAACGCTATAAGGCCTGGCACTTACGACTTTAATTAGCGAGAAGTTCACCAGAGGGATGCTTTCGCGTCGACCTCTCGATTAATACTCCCGAATGAGACTGACTGCCACGCTCCCTCCATTTTAAATGTAAACGTCAAACTAAAGTCACGCCATATTGCGGCGCCCATGTATAAAACGAGTCAATACACCGCCATTAAATCAAAACAGATGTTAGGTCAACGGAATTCAGTTAGGAATTTAATAATAAGGTAGCCGATCAAAATGTTTAGTAGAGGTACTCAACAGGGCACGAGATACCCCCCTTATGTTAATCTGCCGCGCTCCAGTAAATGCTATTATTAAGTAAACTTTTTAATTTGACTCACAGGTTGAAATCGACGAGAAAGTAATCGAGGTATCGAAAAAGTATCTGCCCTTCATGGCCGTGGGTTTCGATAGTCCAAAACTGACGTTGCACGTCGGTGATGGCTTCGAGTTTATGAAGAACCACAGTCAAGAGTTTGACGTCATCATTACAGACAGCAGCGACCCTGTGGGACCCGCCGTAAGTTTGTTTCAAGAGAATTACTTTTCTCTCATGAAAAGCGCCTTGAAGCCGAACGGCATTGTGTGCTCTCAAGCTGGAACCGTATGGAATGATTTAGAATTAGTTTCTAATACTCTAAGGTTTTGTCGAAATCAGTTTCCTAAAGCAGCTTACGGATATGCTTCAGTGCCAACTTATCCCTCTGGACAAATAGGATTTGTAATCGGCTCCTTGGATAGTGACGTACAATTCGATATACCGCAACTTGTGTTTTCATCAGAAGATGAGAAAAAAATGAACCTCAGGTATTATAATAGTGCTATCCATAAAGCTGCATTTGTTTTACCCACATTTGTGAAGAACCTCTTAGCTTGAGTACTTTTTTTGCAAACGTGTACTTAATGTGCATTTATTTTAGAACTAACACCATTTTTATGATATTTGTATTTTTTAATATATCAAGTCTATTGACACTGTAAATTTTATTTTGGACATCTATACCACGTGCTCCACATGCTCAAATTTATAGAGATTTTATACGAATGTATTATTATATCGGATACATTATTACATATCAAACTGCAAAGTGCTAAAATTTGTAAAAATATTATTCGTTCGTATTTTGTCAACGACATGCGATGCGATGGGTCGAAATAATTGTGCTCGGATTGAAAGTACCTAACGTAAACAGAACCAACATTTTAAATCATAATTTCGGGGCATCAAGCGCGTAGTCTCAGTGTTATTGACATTTTTGAAAAAGATAATGGTAAAAATTGCATAATTATTATGGTTAAGTAAACGTATGAACGGATAAGTGGTCTTAATAAAATATAATCATATTTTTCTACTGTTGTTACTGCATTAAAAATATATTAGCATGTAAGTGTTACTGACAAGATAGTGTTATTTATATAAAATACTCTGTTAAAACACTTAACGAACTCTTGATCTAGTGTTTAGTTTCTATAACAATAATATCGAATGTATTTCGACCTAGTCTCTAAAACTATTATACTTACTACTTTATATTTTTGGCAGTGATGCTGCACAGCATAATAGCGAGAAATAAATTATTTAATAAATATCATTAATATATATTTTGTAAACGAACAATGGCAATACCCAAACAGCAGTGTTAGTACCTACTACACATATTGTAAACTTTATTTGTTAGAGATTTGTCTTAAGGAATATGTAGTTAATTAATTATAATAAAAATATATTTTTATAATTTAAAGTATAATTTACAAAGAAAGTGCCTATGTACTGAAACTTACCTGCCATCACCTCATTCCAATCTTTATACACTGCATAAAATAGCTCATATGCAATGTGATAAACAAATCGTAATAAATAAATATTTTGTACAATGTTTTTTGTATATTTTTATTAATGTTAAATCAGGGACAATAAATGTATTTTTTAAATTATTATGTTTTACTATTTCCTAAATGAGTCCAACACCTAAATGAAATAATTTAATTGACTTTCTGTCCTCAGCTTTGTTTGACTTTTACATATTTTAACCTATTCTGTAAGCAACAACAACTAAGAACAATAAATACGGCCACACAAATAATAAGAAAAACAAAAATATAAAGTATGGAATTGAAGAACACCAGGTGAGGTTCGCTCAGCAGGCGAGCTTGTGAAGACATGTTAAGATTGCCGTAACGAGCGGTCTTTTCAATGTAGTAGATTGCAGTGTCCATCGGCGACAGTGGTCGGTCCCACCAGAATTTACTGAAAGCTTTAGCTCGAGCTCTCATTCTGAAATATAAAAAATGTCAAGTTTGAGGTCGGAGTGGCAATAAATATTGGGCTTTGAGCGCATTATTCGGGCCGTTAAGCCCTCATTCGCACGAGCGAGTTTTTTACGCGCGTTTAAATTCCAGCGACCCATCTTCTCGATGTGATTATGTGATCTATTCCCAATGCCCAGGGTTGGAAATACCACACTGAGCGATAAAAATACGTCGCGTTGCCGTGTGAACGTGTACTTAGGAATGCATTTGTTCTATTTGAGCGATTTTTTATAATCGCGTTAAAAATACGCTCGTGCGTATTAGGCCTTAAGACCACCTGTTAATGTATTCTTTCATTTAAGGGTACTTACTCTGGTGATAAAACTTTTGCCAGCGCTTCGTATAGGTTCTCCTCATTAATGTCGTGAAGAGCGAGTACCTCAGCCACGCCAGCACGTTTTGCATACGCGGCATTCCCTGGTTGATCACCTAATATTGGTATCATTAAAGACGGTATTCCTGATGCCACTGCTTCAGTCAAGCTTAAAAGCCCTCCGTGTGTTACGAATGCCACGCAATTTGGGTGATCTGGAAGCAAACTCGTTAAGTAGGTACCTCTCTTGCTTTACTAAAGTTAAGTTTTCTAGCTAGTACCTTATTCTTATCAATGGCAGGCACCTGATTTAAAAGGTAGATGCCTAGAAATAAGTCGCTTACATTTTATCTATTTTTTTTTAAACTAAATTCGGTAAATTTCAGCAATCACTTTAGTAGATAAAATACTTAAAGTAGTTTGGTACATATGTATTACACACACGTAGGTAGGTACTATTGTTACTCTTAGGCTTAATTCAATCACGCAAGTAGGCTGAGCCCACGACCTCACCTCCTTAGATACTTAACTATTATGTAATTGCCTACTTACGTAATATATCGTACTGAGGTATCCATTTCATGATAAGTACGTTTTCAGGTAAATCTTGAACGTTCCGCGATTCCCATTTCCAAATTACTCGTTGCGATAATCGCGCGAAAACTTTCAGAATGGTGGTTAACTTTTTTGGCGGCAATGTTGAACCTCGAATAAGTGAACCGAAACTAACAATTATTACACCGTGATCTGATTGTGTTATCCACTGCTCCAGATCCTGAAATAAAACCTGATTAGGTTAGTAAATATGTAGGTAGGTAGGTACTTACCTATTTCGGTAGACCGTACTAGGTAGGTACCTACGTATCATATTGTGCCCACCTAATATCCACGAACAGCAAACAATAGCAATACAAAACGTAGTTACTTATGTAAGTAGAAGATAAGACTACCGACAAACTAATTTAGGTATCGTTTTCTAAGTATAATAATAATATCTTGGGACAACTCACACAACGCTATCTGATCCCAAACTAAGCAAAGCTTGTACTATGGAAACCAGACAACTGATAAACATACTTATATATTTCTAAATACATACATATTATAGATAAATAACACCCAGACACAGAATAAACCATCGTGCTCATCACACAAAGTTTTATCCCTGGGTGGGGATCGAACCCACGACCTCTTGCGTAGCAGTCGGATACACTCCCACCGCGCCACAGAGGCAGTCTGTAGTAGTAAGTATGTAGTTAAATTGAACTCAATATCTTAATTGTTATGTCTACGTGCTTTGAGATGATAGTTGGCAGTTAGTAGCGGTGTAGATACTTGGCGTTATCTAAGCATAACGATTTAACAAACACCTTTGAATATTTAACCGTTTCGCGTAGATAGGTACTCAGGGTTTCTTTCGGGGTAAGTTAGATATAGGTCAGTCAGGTTCTCTCTAGGAAATATGCTATTTCTCATCTTTAAGTATACCTACTTATCTACCTACCTATTAGTATTACCACAGATAATATAATACTATACTAGTAGTATTACCAACCGAAAGAATAGGTTTGTAAGCATGGGTTTGTTGCAAGTACAGAGAAAAATTCTCGACACTTGGCCGGTTGCGTCAAATGCCCACCCCTGAACACAGTTCTGGATCCACTCCTGTACCTATGTAGGAGTAGGTATCAACCAACATTAGGTACCTACCTTAGGCAGTGGCAGCACACTTCTATTGTGAAGATGAATGCCTCCGACTTCGATCACTGATGGGGGCAACACACGTACTCCGTTTAAGGCGTGATAAGTATTTATGAGCACAACGCTAGCATTTCTGCCTATTTCTTCCAGCGGCGGTAATTTACGTCCCAGTTTTGTCTCCAGTAACCTTTGCTCATTCAAACTAACATAATAGTGCCAGTATTTATGGAAAAGCAAATTAAAAGCATTTTCAAACTTCTCAAAAAATGTCATTTCATCGGTGAAAGGTAACATCATGCTAGGTAACGTCGCAGGGTTGTCATTGCCTCCCACCCATGACGACGTCCATGGCATCAGTGTACAGGAAATCATACCAATAGAAGGAAGTCGATAGTTATGAATTATGCCGAGCATACAATCACTATTGAAATGTTCCACTAATATAGCATCATAATTGCCTGCACCCATAACAAACTCTTCGAAGACCTCAGAATTAAGTATTTTTTCACAGAGTTGAATGCTGTTTTTAGTTAAATTGCTAACTATAAGGAACTGGTTCATGAGGTCTTGGCCGGGAAACGCGCCGACGTTATCGTAACTTTTTAAGTCTACCACTTCAAGATTTAACGGTGCGAGTCCTACAAGAGTGACGTCGCGTCTATTCGAGTTTAATTTCTCTGAAGGGAAAAAGGAAACTACGGTAAGATGATGTCCTCGTCCGATTAGTTCATCCAGAACTGGTTCGAAAAGCATATAGTGACTTTTGCCTGGATAGGGAAGCAATACTAAGAATCTGTAGCATTCACAAGCACTCACTAACATTAGATATATGAACACTATGAGATATTTCATTTTGACTAGCGCACGCGGCGCGGGTGCATTCAAAGCTGCCGGACGATCGACTGCCGACATGTGAGTTAGTGCTATTATTAGAGTGAATTGACACAAAAAAACATTATGGGCTCGTTGTCTGCCAAATAGACACGTGCGATTTGTTTGAGATTAAGACAAAAGTCTGTAAACAAAAGAATCATTTTGTTATGAATATGTAACATAAACAGTGTAAACTCTATAGAACGGCTCTCGATTAAACGCCTCACTCGCTAAAGCATAAATTACTTGACTTTGGTTGGTTTGCATAATTGGCCATCCAATGGTACTAACACTATACCACATTATAAATATACTTTATTTATACTGTGACTCTAAATAACATCACAACTACTAATGACGACGAAAATACTTTACTTTGTTGCCGAAATAAATAATTATAAAAATAAAAAAACCGCCTGCACAAAAAAGATGGAAACAAGATCCCCTACATAATTCAGTCAGCGGCACTTCACTGCTAAAATTAAATAATTTTAAAGGGGATCTTGTTTCCATCTATTTTGTGCGGGCGGTTTTTTTTATTTTTATAATTTATTATTTTATTTAATACTTTTCAGAGTAGTTGTAGGATGACCTATGTAACAACTAACTTTTATCACAGCTATTGTCAGGTGCCTATTGAAAATTGAAGAAAGAATGGTTACTAACTTAACTTTTTTAGTATTACAGTCATAATCATGTTATACCTACCTTTTTGAAATGCTTAAGATGAGCCCTTTAATTTGATACCCATAATAATAATAATAATAATTTATTTTGACATCTCACAGCCGCCATGTTTGTTTTTTTCAAACGTCACTTAATCTAAGAACACTTGGGCGATCACAATGAATCTAACGACATCATAATTGTATAAATCCGTTCAGTGGATTGTGAGATATCAGGTAAAAGAATATTACATTACATACATACATACAAGATACGCGCATAACATAACCCTTCCTTACAGTCGGGTAAAAACTGTGTGCGCTGTGGACTTCCTTTTGTAGTTTGTCGCTTTATTGTCTACCACGTTTTTCAGGTACTAGTCTATGGCCGGTGTCATAATACGTAAGTTAGGAACCTACTTAAATATTCTAAAATATTCATTCTTTTGTTTATTGTCATTACCATGCAAATGTTTGTCTCTGTTGCTAGATTGTCGTTAGCGTCTTTATGTTGATATTAATATTATTATCTGTCGTCTTAACCCATTCCGGGGCCCTAGGGCACTAGGGCCTACGCCACATCATCTGGTCCTCAGCCTTCCGCATCCAATTTATTCCAGTGACCTTCTTTAGGTCGTCGGTCCACCTGGCTGAGGGTTGTCCTACCCTACGTTTACCGAGTCGCAGTCTCCCCTGTAGGATTCGTTTACTCCACCGACCATCGGCTCTTCGGCAAATGTGGTCAGCCCGTTGCCACTTCGCGTGCTTAATCTTAATTATATATGGTTCGTCACAAAGCACCTGATACTTCGCCTCCATTACTTTATTTTTTACCAGACTGTAAAGAAGGGTTGTTTTTGTTGTGTTTCTTGTATGCATGTATGTATGTATGTTTGTAATATTCTTGACCACTGAACAGATTTATACAATTAAGACGTCGTTAGATTCGTCTTGATTGCCCAAGTGTTCTTAGTTAGGTGACGTTTGAAAAAAACAAACCAACATGGCGGCTGTGAGATGTCTAAATAAAGAGGTGTGGAAAAAAAAAGTTGTTTTGAATACAGCAATATGGGTATCAAATTAAAGGGTTTATCTTAAGCATTTCAAAAAAGTATAACTTGATTATGACTGTAATACTAAAAAAGTTAGTTAGCAACCATTTTTTTTTTCCATCTTTAATACTTGACAAAAGCTGTGATAAAATTTAGTTGTTACCACTAAAAAGTTTAAATAAAAAAATAAATTTTCAAAATAAAAAAACCCGCCTACACAAAAAAGATGGATACAAGATCCCCTACATACCTAATTATATAATTTCATGCAGTCGGAGGCACTTTACTAAGTTCATCGAGATTCATCAATAATAAAAGGAAATGAGCGGTTGACATTAAGATTGTAACTGAGATAAATTACAAACCAAACCAAGGCTTCAAAAATATAAATACAAGGTACAGTACGATCAACGTAACTTGACCGGATTGAAGTTAGGTTCTTATCACTTTCGCTCATGCGACCCTGAAATTACTTACGAAAACAATTATTTATGTTTAATAGATTAAAAATACTAACAAAATTTTAATTCAACAATATAAAAACACTATTTAAATAAGTTCATAAAAGTTTAAATTTACAACAGTTACAGTAAATACTAAAAAAACTTTGAAAAATAATCACAAAAAAACATGAGTTAGTAATACTAATTATGACAATGTAATGCGTAATCGCATTTCTAATCCTCTTGGTTTAGTTACCGCCCTCGCCCCCCCGCTTCCTGTCACCATTTACTTCCAAAAAATGCATCTGCGTAACCACTTGTCGCCTACTTCAGTCCGGCCTAGTTACGTTGATCCAACTGTAACTGATTGGATCAGGCGTCACATGGCGGAAATCCATTGGGGGCCATTGCCTTAGTACTTCAACCGTGACGATTTACAGATCGAGGGAAGGTGGTGGAATACCTCCCTAATAAATACTTAAATACAAGGGTAACTAAAAAACACTAATTTATAACAACAAAAAATAAATTAACATTTTGAAGTTGGTGTCAATTATAATAATAATAATATCTTGGGGCAACTCACACAACGCTATCTGATCCCAAACTAAGCAGAGCTTGTACTATGGAAACCAGACAACTGCTAAACATACTTATATATTTCTAAATACATACATATTATAGATAAATTACAGCCAGACACAGAATAAACCATCGTGCTCATCACACAAAGTTTTATCCTGGGTGGGGATCGAACCCACGACCTCTCGCGTAGCAGTCGGATACACTCCCACTGTGCCACAGAGGTAACAAAAAAAAACGACGATTTTCAGGCACCAACTTCAAAATGTTTGTGAAATGTGTCATTTCCATCGTCAGTGCGTACTGAGGTACTGACGCGTATGCACATGATAATATATGGATATTACCTACTCTCAATAAAACATCGAAGTAAAATATCTAAAAGGTTTATTTCATTCGTCACTCGGGTGATTCTTTTTTAATTTTTCGTTCCTGTTCCGCTTCGTTGATCGCAGAGTAGATTGCACCTGCCCGAACCTTCTTCAATATTTTCTTGTCGTGAAATGGATGGACGTGCGCCGAAATTCTATAAATTAAATAATAAATTTGATGATACTGTATTTATCTTATACTAGCTGACCCGCGCAACTTCGTCTGCGTAAATTTTCCCTTTTTTCTTTTTTCTTCCTTTTTTTTTTACAACATTTTTCATTGCTGCTCCGCTCCTATTGGTCGTAGCGTGATGTTATAACCTATAGCCTAACAATAAACTATTTTTTCAATTCAGCCCAGTAGTTCCTGAGATTATCGGGTTCAAACAAACAAATAAACTCTTAGAGGTATGAAAAATAGATAGTAGCCGATTCTCAGGCTTAATGAATATGCATAAAAAATTTCATGAGAACCGGTCAAGCCGTTTCGGAGGAGTATGGGAACGAACATTGTGACACGAGAATTTTATGTATTAGATAAAAATCTCGTGTCATTTGTTTGTGGTCGAACTCCTCCGAAACGGCTCGACTGATTTTAATGAATTCTTTTTTTAGGTATGAGAATAGATCGTAAATATTTTTTATACGGGGAAAATTGACGCAGACGACGTTACGAAGATCAGCTAGTATACTATATGAATATTGACGTCAGTTAATGAATATCTAAAATATTGTACATATTATTCACGATTTTTCTTCATCATAATATTAGTATAGATATAAGAATAAGAAGTCAAAATGACTTCTTATATCTATACTAATATTATAAAGCTGAAGAGTTCGTTTATTTGAACGCGGTAATCTCAGGAACTACGGGTCCGAATTGAAAAAAATATTTTACTGTTGGATAGCCAATTTATCGAGGAGGCTATAAAACATAACAAAAATGAAAAAATGTTTGCAAAAACGGGGAAAATTGACGCATACTAAATTGCGCATGTCAGCTAGTCTTAAATACCTATTTGAATTGTAGTTACTTACCTTTGTATTACAACATCATCTTTAGTTACAACATAGGCGGGACATTTAGTATTATTGAGATAGTCGACGCAACGCCACTGCCTGGAATTGTTTCTGTTCGTGTGCTTCAAATAATAAACGTATCGATTCAATATCATTTGTAACGAGCCTTGGTTTGATACCGTGTATTGCATTGTACTTAGATCTAGAAAGAATACGCAAGGTTAATTTTATTTTCTTGTATACCAGGCGAAGAGCGTTGTGATTTTTTTTTTACAACTCACAACGCTATCTGATCCCAAACTAAGCATAGCTTGTACTATGGACACCAGACAACTGATAAACATACTTATATATTTCTAAATACATACATATTATAGATAAATAACACCCAGACACAGAATAAACCATCGTGCTCATCACACAAAGTTTTTCCTGGGTGGATCGAACCCACGACCTCCATCCAAATAAGTTTGGTAATAACCTAAGGGTTACTATAGCTTGGCAAATTCGTACGTGACACCTCCTTTTATCGTCGCGATAATTAAACGATAAGTACGATCAGAAAACTCAATGGATTAGTAGGATGAGCGGCTTTTCTAGGAGTGGTTTCAATTTTCTTTTAGCGTGTGTTCACCGTGACTTGAAACATTGGACTGACGCCCAATTTTCATAAACGCCCAATTTTCATGAAAGCCAAGTTTTTATAGGGTTTCAGAACTACCAAAACAAAATTAAAAAAAAATAAGTGTTTTGTTTTTGTTGTTTGTTGTTATTTTCTAAATAATCTTAGGTTTTCTAAATAATTGATATCGTTTGAAAGCTAACAATATTAGCTTTTAAATGGTATATTCTACAATCTATAGTTAATTGCAAAGACATAAAAAAATGTTTTGTAAATGTATCCTTACACTTCGTTGAGTAGTGTTTATACACTACGTACAGTAAGTACAAGGTATATTTATATAAACCTGTACTTACTATCAAACCAAATGGTATGCAACTATGCATCAACCGACCATGACCACCTCATGGAGAAAAGAAGGTGTTGGTTATCCTGAATTTGCTAGCCTAACTTTTGCTATTCACAGCAGCCGTGAAGCATTGTCCTGGTTGTAATATCCTATCCTACTTACGGCCGGTCTCAATAACTTATATATCATTAACTGTCTGTTAAAATAGCTAACTCTAGTAGCGAAACTGAAATTTGTTCGTTTCGATTACTTTCGATAACCATCTATAGATAGAAAACCTGACATGTTTATTATGTATCTATGGCACAAATGTCATCGCTTTCAGAGTTAGCAATTTTTACAAATCGTTAACGGTAGATGTTGATAAACTTTCGCGATTTGTATACATTTTAAAATTATATATACTACGGATCTTAATCATGGGTAGGCTGTCACTGACTGACAGTCTACCCGTGACCACGGCCGTAGCAATACGATCCCAACGTCGGGCAATAAACATGGTATTTTACCTTAAATTATCCACGCGATTGAGACCCATAGTATATGTATATAATTCTATAAATTTAACAATAGATCTGTTATTAAGACTGGTTATTAGTGAAGTATGTATATTCTAACTACTGGGCAGCATATCCATTGTACTTACTTTTATCAGTGCTTTTTTCACATCCCTCCGAGAAAGAGTAGTTCTCATCTCCATCTGTATATATCGTATCAGTTGCAGTCAGTATTGAAGTGCTTTCTATTTCACCATCTCTTAATTAAAAACCAATTGTTATTAATTACATTTTTTTCACAAAATAGTAAACACAAAGTTGTAATAAAAATATAGGTAATAAACAAGTAATATGGCCACTCATTTTAAAGGGGACTATATATAAGACTATGCCTAGGACATTAGCAGAGGTGTAGCTTCTTGCCTTAGACAAGCCCGATATCAAAATTAGTTGTGGGGCCAGGTGCACAAAGGCCGAAATGGTCAAAGCTAGTGGCAAACGCTAGCACAGGGAATTTGGGACCCCGTATCGTTGATACGGTGGTAGCTATGGATATAGTAGAATCAGTATGTGCAAACACTCTGATGGAGTGACAAGCTTCCTGAGTAATTATCTATAGATAGACCAGTGGGCCTAATTAAGTTCCATTAAGAAATAAAAAACGTTCACCTGCGGAAAGAAAAATATATGTATATAGATTTGACATTAAGTCGAAAGGTGTTGTTGCTCCGAATTCTCGACTTAATGTAAAATGCATATGATAATAGAACTTTTCTAGGCCCCCGGATGTTGGATTTCCATCCTATTACAGACTATTAGAATATCCTAATTTTCCATCCCCACTCTGCAAGACCCCACTCCCATATGCACTTGTATTGGTGTATTATAATATCTCCTTTCCCCTCCAATTGGCTAGACTACTTTGGGGTTATTGGCCAACCAAACACCATAGATATAAGCTATGTCTTGTGGGGGAATTGAACCCACAACTGGACTGCAGGAGTCATAGACATTCTCACTGCGCCACTGAGGCAGCCTAAAATTACATCTAAAATATTAAATACTTTGGGTTCAACTTTAGTCTAACATAAAACATGCTTACCCAGAATTAGTAATACCATATTTATTATTATCATCGTCATTTGTGTTAGAAATTTCAAAGTAGCAGATATCATCATTCAATGTGTCCATGTTGCAGTCTGTATCATGGTCATTGTTTGTTGTAGGCTGGCTAACACTGAATGAGTCATGAATTTTCTGAAAATAGTAATAAAAGATATATAGAGAAAAAGTTACATTGGATAATATACCAAAAGAAAACCTACATTCCCAGCATTTTTAGGGTTGCATAGCCAAATTGGCAAAAACAGAACACTTATAGTTTCGTCATGTCTGTCTGTCTGTCTGTCCTTCTGTATGTCACATTAGGTGAGGCACCCAATACATGTACCAGATTTTTTGAGAATATTTTTTTTTCTGGCAATAACCAATATGTGGCACATCATTCGATATTAATTATATTTCCGACTTGATTGCATATACCGTCATTGAGTTATAGCCGAAAAACTGCGTTTCTCAACAAAAGGGCGTAAGTGCCATGAACATACACTCTTCTGCTGATGCAATTATCCAAGGCTGCGGAACCCTACAATAAGCATGGTCCGACATGCTCTTGCCCAGTTTTTTTCATACATACTAAGCTCAATATTATTGTTCAATTTCTTTCTTAATATGAAAACCTTGTTGGGTTGTGTGAACTTTGCTTGCTTGCTTTGATTGTGTACATTAATTGTCCAGGAAATGTCATGTAATTTACATAAGAACAAGAAGAATCTATACCTTTCATACTCTCTACAATCTACTTGAATGAAACTTACCATATCCTCAAGCCCTTTGATATGTAGTTCTCTGCCTGCTTGTAAAAAATCATTTAGATTCTCTATAGACACAAGCACCTCCCCTGTGTACACATACTCCAGTATTGCACTTAGGGTTGCAAATGATATTTTCTGGAAAGTTAAAATTACTTTTAATAAATCTTTTTATCCAAAGTCAGTGTGAATTACTCGCAATCTTGAATCTTATATTTTGTGGGCAGTTATGCTACACAATACACAAATTTGTCAAAATCTATCTTTCAACACCCTGCAGCATATGTGGAGTGTTTGCAGCTAAATGCTTTTTTAAAGCCCATTCCATCTTAATGCATAAATAATAGTATTCATTCAAAACAATTTGCACTTAGTGCAGTAAAAGTACTAATTTTCAAAGTTGTAAAATGTAAATTTTGTAATTACTAATTCTATTTGTTAACTTCCTGAGTGTGACAAGATGTGTCAAGGAGGGACGGCAGGTCTACGGCAATGTGATGTTCGCCATTCATTAAAACATTTTCAATTAATGTTTAATAATAATAATATATTGGGACAACTCACACAACGCTATCTGATCCCAAACTAAGCAGAACT
The DNA here is from genome assembly GCA_945859575.2 of Herminia tarsipennalis. Taxonomy (NCBI): domain Eukaryota; kingdom Metazoa; phylum Arthropoda; class Insecta; order Lepidoptera; family Erebidae; genus Herminia; species Herminia tarsipennalis. The sequence goes on along the minus strand of OX243834.2, from coordinate 19,067,480 downwards.
TGTACTATGGAAACCAGACAACTGATAAACATACTTATATATTTCTAAATACATACATATTATAGATAAAATTTATTCAATAAATACTTTTTTATCATGATACAAAGTCAATTTGTTCAATCAATCAATTTGTATTTATTACTAATAATTTTGTATTTAATTTGTGGTAATATCCATTGAAATTTATTATATTCAGAGGGGTCAGTTTTAGTGACGAAATATTTACATGGGGGGTCACAGAAAGTGGGACACAGCGTGAGGGAGGGGGTTAACATTTTTTTATTGTAGCATGACATATTTTATGAATGGCAGGTATGAAAATGCTAAAAATATATAAATAAATAAACTCACATTCAGGAATATCACCGGATGGGGACATTGCGCCGTTGTTATAAGTTCCTTGATGTATGAACTTGCTAGAGCAATAATCACCTGGTGTACCTTCACCAAGTGGCCATCTGCAGCCAGGGTCATATCTACAAACTCACCATTCTGAAACAATAGACCGATTAGTTATGAAAAAACATAGCAAGATTTTTGTTTACCTTTAAAACAAACTAACCTGTTGCAAAGTGCTTAGCCCATTACAAATGTTCTTCTTGTGTGCATTCCATAGCAAGGAAAATTGAGATTGAGCCATGATGAAAACTTAAACGTACTCGTTAATTAGCATTTATTCTAACTTCATTTATCAGCAAGAGCGCTTTGTGGCTTTAGTTTTAGATAATGTCGATAACTTCCGATACCTATCCATTCCGCTATTATTTACAGAATTTGACAGTTGACACTGTGATTTGACATCAGTGTAGTGTGACCAGATTTAAATTGAACATTATGCTACCTATTCGCCTTAATTCTGCCAAAGTCGGCTAATTTTATTTTTATTATGCCCAAATTCTGCTAATAAATTAAGTTTTGATTTGTTAGTTAATATTCATTAATTACAAAGTACAGTCTACCCTGATCCCACGGTCGTTGCCGGCTACAGCTAGTAATTTTATAATATGTATGGACATTTTATAAAATTACTAGCTTCCCAATTTGATCATGGCATCAAATTGGGAATGCAAGCCGTAATCAGATGCCAACGATCATTTTCGCCTAGACCATGCTAAACTTTAGCGTGGTCGTAGTGTATCTTATTAAGTACGAGTGGAAACTAAGTTTTCACTCCACTTGTGATGGATATATTACATAATTTAAACTTTTTTATTACTATAAAATAAATTTCCAAAATTTGAAAATAGTACGAATCGAATTAAATTATAATAAGATTTTAAATGGTTGTTTTTTTTTTTTAAGCTATTGCATAGCTTCTATCGCGGGCATTGAGCGCGGGGACCGAATCCAGAAATTCCGTAACGAAAAAACCTCACGCTCCCCACTCCGACGGGCACAGCGGTGATACTTTTAAGTTTTGCCATCTATCGATGAATAGCAGAACTTTTAATGTCTTTTTTTTAAATAAAAAAAAAAAAAAAATTTTAAGAAAAAAAAAATTAAAAACATTGTTTTGTTATACATAAAAAAAAAAAAAAAAAAAATTTTTAATTCCTTTTTTTGTAATTTAAAGATTACTAGCAATGTGGGATTGAGTCCTACATTACAAGCAATCTTGTTAACCCCTAGTGGGTTCCAATCGGTAGTATAATGGGTGGGATTCGAACCCGCGACCTCACGATTGCGAGACCGATGCCGTAGCAATTAGGTTACCGCCGCTTATATAAAATGGATATCGCGCATAATAAGTCAACTCGACACGTCTCATCCTTCGAGCGTGCGGAGCCAACGCTGAATAACCTTCGTTGACGTTTGTTGGCCCGATGTGTAAGCATCCTACGAATGCCAACGACCGGACCGTGCGCTAGTCAACGCTAAAAAATCCTTCGTTGGCCCGGTGTGTATGCGGCGTAAAATACTGTCACTGTGACGGTTGGTTGGTTGACTTTTGTTGTCACTTTATATGTCATTGTACCTTTTTTTACGACAAGTTATTCTAACGAAAGCGATTTATGATTAGAAAAAGCAATATATAATTTATTTATTCAACATTGAATATAAAAACACAGCTCTGTCAAAAACTATGGAGGAAACCCTATCATTGTCATGGGATACGCACCAGAATAACATTTGTAGGGGTCTCAGCCTCCTACAGCAGGTTGGTAATCTATAATAATATTAAAAAGCTGAAGAGTTTCTTTGTTTTTGTTTCACTGCTAGATAGCCCATTTATCGAGGAAGGTTAAAGGCTATATAACATCACGCTACGACCAATAGGATCGGAGCAGCAATGAGAAATGTTGCGAAAATGGGGAAAATTTAAGCAGACAGCTAGTTTAGTATAAAGTATTTATCTTTTTATGTACCGCACTATAGCGACTTTACAGCGGAGAAGCCCTGCGCGGCGTGGCCTGTAAAATAGGTATTCTATCCACTTTCTAATAACTAAAACGCACTTCAGCGGAGTGGTGCGGCATAGAAACAGTGGGAAGAATCAAAGACCAATAGGTCACTGGGAAGAATACACCGCGCGTGCCTCTAACTTAAAAACAAATGTTTATTTTTTATATAGCTAATAAAGCTTTAAAAAAAATACAATTAAATTATCATGCAAAAATAAAGGCAATGAAGATAGGAAGAAATTATAGTGTATGGAGGATGCCTTTCGCTCTAAGAGAGCCCTCAAGATTTAAGTAACTTTGTTTTAGACTAAGAATGAAATTATGCAAAAATAAAGAATGTATATGTACTTATAATATCTCTTTATAAAAAATGTTATAATTATGTATTTAACATATTATTTTTATATACTATTTAGCGTGGTGAGTTTGTAGACATGACATTGGCTGCAGATGGTCACCATGTGAAAGTCCACCAGATGGTGGTCTCACTGGTGAGCCCATACATCAAGGATTTGATCTCCACAGCTAATTGCCCACACCCAGTCATATTCTTAAATGTAAGTAATGTAATATCAATAGTTCCCACACATAAGGTTGGAACTCAGCTTTTCAACAAAATGTTATTTTTGCCCCAGATCAAAATAATGATATTTTGAAGTGCTAATGAAAATGAAAATAAAATTACTACTCTACTGAAAAATTGCGTTTTTTTAGTTACAGCCTTATGGGTAGGAACTGTCGCTGTGTGTATTGATGTTCCAATGTTATATCAGAATAATATAGAATATAAATGGGCATTTCTCAGGTAATTAGGCAACTATACTAAGAATGTCTTATACTCATCTGCCTTATTATATTAAGGAATATATAGATCATATATATTCCCTGAATATTTTTTTTAAACATATAGTTTCCAATATATTCAGGGAATATATATATATGATCTACATATTCATTAATATAAGTATCAGGATGACCGAGCTTCGCTCGGTATTTTTAATACAATGTTTTCTAAAAATGAAACTTAGCTAGATTGATTTATTGCCTTCGAAACCCCCCTGCATACAAAATTTCATGAAAATCATCAGAGCTGTTGCCGAGATTCAGATTATTTATATAGGTGTATATATTTATATATACAAGAAGTGCTTGTTTAAAGGTATAAGATAAGGCAGATGAACGAAAATATTGTCAGTTTTCTAAAAAAACAATCCATGGTACAAAGTTCACTCCACTTTGTATTTGCTTCCTGGTGTTCTCATGGAATCCTTATTCTGAACAAGCTTCCTTCCATCCTCTTTTTTTTTTCTTATGGTAGTAAATGTGTCATTTCTCTCTAAGTGCTTCCTTTTTCTCTCTCATTTCTCTCTTTCTTTTTAAAACTCATCTTTAAAGAATATTTACCTCCTTGCAAAACACATGTGTACCTAAATCAATGACGCAGGAAAACAATTCCCTGCCCCTCTTCTACTCAACAGGTCAGGGGACTGTGTGAAAACGACTATGGATTTTTTTTTACATTCTAACCTCATTGTACACATACTATCAGACTATGTAGCATGTAATTTAAAATATAGACGTAGAACTGTTCACAAAAGGCAGAGATCAACTTTTTACTATCTTAATAATATAAAATGTTATGGCACAGAAGAAGTTAATGTGTTATCTAATTGAAACAACCATTACTCACCAGAGCTTCAGGTACAAGAACATTAACAAATATCCGTTTTGTGTTATGATTGATTAAATGCAAGACTATAAGAAAGTAACGAGTCTAATCAGACATACAGGCTTGATTGGGCAGACTCAAGAGTACCAAATCGTAATAAAAAATCTACACCATACTACACCCCATTAAACTATCATAGAAGTGGTAGACAATACCGAAAGGTAAAACTAGAAGACCCCTAAAATTCTAAGACTATTGTCCAATTCCAGAGATGTCAACAATACAGACACTAAAATTAATTGCATGCGGCCATATAGATGCGTCAAATGTGGAGGACATAAAACTTCCGAATGCTCAAAAAAGAACCGCACTATTCCTGCCAAATGTGCTCGTGTTCATGCGACTATCCGGCGAACTATAAAGGCTACCAAGTTTTTAAGAGATTCTAGCTAGAAAAAAATAGATTAGGTATTAGAGCTAGGACATCTAGTGACAACAAAAATCAACCACCTGATATGGCTAACTCTGACAGTAACAAAAGGACCGCACAATCTTCATCCCGAGGAAACTAAACTTATGCGAATGTAGCTTCGAATTGCTCTTCTACCAGTACCTAATCTAGATTTAAAAAATTCGCCAACCCAAAATATTCCAGATTTTCCTAGCCAGAAAACTTGATAGAAAAAATATTAAATCAACCAATCTGTAACACTACCCAGCCTGTTGACCTCAGTGATTGCCAAAATGGACTCAACATTATTTTCATACATATTGCTACGTGAAACATTTAAGAACTGCAAATATTTATAATAAACAATAAAATTTATGTCCTAATCTCAGAATATGGAAAAGCCCATGTAGAAACTGCTATTATAATAAAAAAAAGTTAAACACTATTGTACATGAACTAGAGAAAAGTGTAGATAAAAACCAACTGCTATTTCTATTGGGGAGCATTCTACTTTCCTACCACTTATTGGATTTGTTTATTATAAAAAACATCGGGAATCTTTCGGAAAAAAAAAAACAGTTAAATACATCAGTTGAAACTTGTTTAGATGATTCATCGAATCACACCCCTGTGATTGTGTCTGTCACAGAGTACATTTGTATATACTGAAAATCCCTCTACAATTGCAGAACAGATTGGGAGTCCATTAAGAAATACCTTACTGCTAATGTGAATCTCAAAATTCCACTGAAAAACATACAAAGCGCGAAGCGACTGTATACTTTACGAACCTTGTTCAGACTGCTATATGGGCTAACACACCTAAATTAAGGCGCACAGCCTACTGCAATCGTACCAATAGAGATAAAACTTAAAGTTACAGTAAAACGGAAATTGCGAAGGATCTGGCAGTTATCTAGAAATGCTTCGGACAAAACTCTTCTAAATCGTGCAATCAAGGATCTAAAAAGCTTATTTTGCTACTCTGCTAATACAACAGTGAAGAACAAACTTGTGGACATGTCACCACACGGTCGAGGGGAGCACAACTTCTAGAAAGTCACTAAAAATATGTACCAGTCACAACAGCCTTTCTACCCTATTCGAAGTGGTTCTACCTGGGCCCATTCTAACACCGAGAAAGCAAAAGCATTTGATATACATCTGGCATCTGTCTTTCAACCCAACGACCATACTAGCGTAGAAGCTAAAGAGATAGATGAAATACTTAATCAGGACATTCAGTTATGTCGAAACACTTAACCAGGACATTCAGTTATGTCTTTCGCTAGAAACGATATCTCCGAGTGAAATCGCCAATGGACTCTAAAAAGCCCCAGGGTTTGAGCTTGTTACCCCGCGAATACTGAAAATACTCCTGAAGAAATGCCTTGTTTTTCTTTCAAACTTATTCAACGCCACATTCAGACTTCATAATTTTCCTGAAAGTTGGTTATTGTGGATCATCCACAAATGGAAATGGTTAAAACAGCAAATGAGACAAGCTCATAAAGACCCATTAGTCAGACACTGGTTATTTCTAAACTCTGGGAGCGGATATTTCTCCGAAGGCATTGTCGAAGCTACCATCATTCTGAAACACCATTTGGGTTTCGCCAAAATCACTGTATAATTATACAGAGTCTCAGAGTAGTACAATATCGCAAGCTTTGGAAAAAAAAGATTACTGCTCTGCTGCCTTTTTGGACATTCAGCAGGCTTTTGATAAGGTCTGACACAAGAGCCTATTGTGCAAGGTTAAAAAAATCTTTTCCTATACCATTTTTGAGGAGCTCCCTAATAAAACCAATATGAACCTATGGTATAAAAAGGTGGTCCACTGCAAGTACATCAAACTTGTAACGCCGTCAAAGAGTTCAAAATAATATTCTAAGTGTGATATCAGGAGCACCTTGGTATGCCCGAAATACTGAAGTTCATAGTTATCTCGAAATGTGTTGGCATTTCGAGATAACTATGAACTTCAGTATTTCGGGCATACCAAGGTGCTGATCCTTGAGGAAGTAGAGCGCCACAAAGAAAGCTTCAAAGTTTGCCCATCACTGCACCCAAATCCTCTTGCAAAAGCGCTATTGTAGACCAACAATGCTAAAAGGCTCGAAAGGGCGCAGGTATTCCCCTAATGGGTGTGAATAGGGCAGTGACCCTGTTCTACATAAATGGAATGCGACTCATTTGATTATAGTTTTGTGACACAAATTGATCAAAGCATTAAACTATTTGATAGAGTCCCCTAGGACAAGCTAATACCTTGTCAGGGGCGTAGCTACCGCCATATCAGCCGTATCAATTATACGGGGCCTCCAGGCTATAGGCGCCCCAAACGTGCATTAGGAATTCGCCCCCCAACCCCTCGTCCTACTCACACTGTAGGGTTAGTTGCAAATTTGTGCAGCAGAGGAACTCGCGTTAGTCCTTGGGGCACCTGGCCCCCTAACAAATTTTGATACAGGACCCGTCTATGGCAAGCTACGCTCCTATGCATGATTGATTGTAAACAATAATTACACAATGCTGCAACCCAGTATTTAATTTTTTTGACCCATTGCTAGGATGCCAGCCACCATATGAGGAATGCTGTATTACACTATCAGTAATGAATAATTACCGCCTGTTCAGCATATATAAATTTCATAATTTATTATTTTCAGAGTATATCATACACAACACTAAGCTTAATATTGGAATACATATACACGGGTGAGGTGCAAGTGCCTAAAGAGAGTCTGCCTGATCTAATAGCAGCAGGGAAAGCACTTCATATCAAAGGGCTCAGAGAAATTGTGAGTCTTAATTATTTTATCCATTCCAGGCCTCATTTTTGTTTCTTCAGAGCCCCCTGGGCTACACCCTCAATCTTATTTTCATAAATTTAATTATCAAGGGCACAAGTACCTAAACTTGTCTATTAACACAGCAAAACTGAGCACTATATTGTTAAGTTCATTCAATACTATGATAGAGAGAGAGAGAGAGAGAGAGAGAGAGAGAGAGAGAGAGAGAGAGAGAGAGAGAGAGAGAGAGAGAGAGAGAGAGAGAGAGAGAGAGAGAGAGAGACACCATTTCATATTGTTATTATTAACACTTACAGGATTCTATAGAAAATCCTGAGTCTGATGATAGACAAGAAACACCAGGCACTGAGAAGACTCTGGCACACAAAGAAAACAATAAAAACCATTTAAATTTTAGAGAAAAAACAAAGCCAATATGCAAGTAAGTTTTTTGTTTAAAACTTTTCTTCAATCATCATGTATCAGTCCACTGCTCGATATGTCCAGCAGTGGACCTATGGGCCTCTCCTAATTTTCGCTACAACACCTGGTCCTATGCCATGCGCTTCCAGTCCATCCCAGTTCCCAGTGACCTTTTTTAGGTTGTCGATCCACCTGGCTGGGGCTGTCATACCTTACGTTTACCAAGTCCAGTGATCTCCACTTAATTAATCAAGGTAAGGCTGAGATCTATAAAATATACAAGTGCATGCTGAGCTTTTAGCTAAGGTTGTGCTTTAGCATTATGATCATAAATATTGGTTTTAACCAATAATATATATGATCACAATATGTGGACGTCCTAATTGATGAATCTATTTAATTATAAAACCTGTAATGTTATGTACTCAACTTACTAAAGGTGTTTAGGAAGAATCTTATGTAATATGTCTGTCTTTTGATATAGAATATATTTTCAGGATATTTGTGAATTCAGATAATGATAACCATGTTGAGATGGAAGAAGATTTACAACTATCTAACACTAGTACAATGCAAGATGATGATGATATGAATATGACAAAAGACAGTGATTGTTTGGAAGCTAAGAATAAAGAATATGGTAAGTTATAATTAAAGAATACATCACCTACTATTCAAGAATGTAATAATACAATGAACAGGGGTAATTTTATATTATATATTATATTCAATGGTGAAGCCCTGCTTTGGTTTACAATACTATTAAATCCTATATGTTTCCTCGTGAAGTGTACTACCCTGCGCTGCATTTAGATGTTATAAACTCAGATGCATGAATGGAAAAGGCTGTCACTTTGTTAAATGTGATATTGAACGGCTTTATCTGGTATAATTACACATAATTGGGTACCCGGCGCGGAGGGGATTGGCGATGTACCTACTGTAGCTTTCACATGCTTCGGCGTCCGTCCGGTCCGGTCGTCATACATTCGACGCCAGGTAGTCGGCGACCAGATACCCGGCGCCGGATTAAAACCGGAACGTATGAAAAGGACCTTACTGACGCTGAAGGAATATATTTCAAGACAATTTGACATGAGACAGCAAGTAGACGTACTCTATTTCGACTTTTATAAAGCACTAGCTGTCCCGCGCAACTTCGTATGCGTAATTTCTCCCCGTTTTTTAAACATTTCTCGTCGCTTCTCCGCTCCTATTAGTCGTAGCGCGATGTTATATAGCCTATAGCCTTCCTCGATAAATGGGCTATCCAACAAAAAAAGAAATTTTCAAATCGGACCAGTAGATCCTGAGATTAGCGCGTTTAAACAAACAAACAAACAAACAAACTCTTCCGCTTTATAATATTAGTATAGATTTGGCTAAGTAAACAACGACAAATTACTTCTTAAACTCAGTACTATAGGTTTATGTCCTAATGTCCTAAAACTCTAAGCCTGATTAACTCAGAGATACAATAACAGTTTGTTAGTCTGGAAATCTACGAATGAAGTCGACTTTATAAGGCAACTTAGTCCCTAATTCTTAAAGAGAAGTGCAGAAAACACCTATACAGTTTCTTTACAAACACACTGTGCCGTGGACTTATTGATGCTAGGGATCTCCACAGCAACCAGATATTTTTGCCCTGGGTCTCTATTCTCAGTTTGCGCGCCTAGGTTTTTAGAAATGTTTCTTTTTACATAAATTACACCAGCCAGAGCTCGACAAGGGTGTGGCGGGTGGGAGAGAAGACAACATCTAGAAGAGGTCTCCCTCTTCTAAATGATGTCTTCTTTGTCTAAGTTGTAGCGTGACCCCCCCCCCCCCCCTCTTCCCCCATGGGTACACACATGCATGTATTGTTTAAAATAGCCTTTCTATTTATATTTTTTCTTTACGATAATTTATGTACTGATTAATGTAATTGGTTTTTGTAAAACGTGTATATCAATAATAAATTAATTAAGTAATAACATTTCAGGTACTTCAAGCAGACTACAATACAGCATATCCAATCAAGGAAATATGCAAGTAGTTGTTAATAGATATATCTATAATTTGAAGTATGTTCAAAAAAATCTAAATAGATACTGGCGATGTGTTGATTATGGATACAGAAAATGCCCTGCTAACGTCTACACTAATGACAAAAATGTGGTTCTTAAAAGGTGAGAATCCTTAAATACTTATGTGCAGTGTGCTTCTACCAATAAGCATCGAAGCCGTGAATCAACTTGACTTTTTACACTTAGACAAGCACACCTCTCACCTGTGCTTCTCCGTGTCGTAGTCCCTGGGCTACTTACAAAAAAATAAATTACAAACTGTTGATAAACTTTCGCGATTAGTACACATCATAAAATTAGTACCTAGACGACCGAGCTTTGCTCAGTTTTTTTTAAACGACGTTTTCTAAAAATGATACCGAGCTAGATCGATTTATCGCCCCCTTACCGAGATTCAGATTATATATATATACATTATATATATATATATATATATATATACATTACATATATATATATATATACATTATATATATATATATATATATATATATATATATATATATATATATATATATATTTTTACACACACAACAATTGCTCGTTTAAAGGTATAAGATATATACTACGGGTAAACAAGGTATTTTACCTTAAATGATTCACGCGATTAAGACCCGTATATATAATTTTGTAGATAACAAGCTGTCCAAAATGTAGAATATATGAGTTGATTCATTACTTCCCTGCAAATTTGTTCTAGGCTGCTTTAGTCTTTGCGTGTAATAATGGGCCATGAAAAAATTACTTTTATTTGGGAACAAATTCCGCCCAGATGAAAGTTTAGCTTGAATATTTACACATTAAATTTCTACGCATGTGCAATCTTTACTATTATAGTATCCGTAAATACCATGCTTTATACGACTGTACGATTTTTTGTTTTAGGAAATGTTCACACAACCATCCATTCCACGACGTTAAAATATTGAAGAAAATACGTCTCGGTCATATTTTTAATGCATTCAACGAGGCAAAGGATCAAGCTGAAACCAATAAAAGCAAAAGATTCTATCGAAATATTAACCCCAGTAAAGGCTAAGTCAAAAAAAGATAATAAATAAAGTTTTTTGTATAATTTTGTTTTGATGTTTTTTGACATTTAATCTGTGGACTAGAAACCTATACTAAGATTGCAAACAGTAGCAGACCCGAGGAAGAGGGTTAAGTACTTAAGTGTAGCCGAATAATTCCAAGTCCTCGTGGGTACGTCCACTTTTCCTTACCTATGTATTATAACGCCCGCCACACGTTATTATTTAAGTAGTAGTTTATAACCCACCCTATTGACTCTATCTATATGAGAAAAAATCTACCTATAAATATATTATTTAGATAGTTTAGGTAAAAATCAGCTCGAAAATGTTAGTTCATAAAAAAACTAAAAAAAAATTATAATTCAATTCAAAGTTTTCACAAAATACTCAGATCAAATACTACTAGATATGTACCTAGCCTAGCCCACCTATGTTTCTCTTTCCCACATTTGGGTGTTGTCAGAAAAAGTCATTACCCGTTATTTAGGGTAATTTTGACATATTATCAATTGGGTCAAATATAATAATAATGTCAATGATTTCAGCGTGCCGAAGGCAGCCCGGTGTAGCGATTGGTATACTTATTACTTGTGTAACTAACCATTATGACCATATATTTTATATGATATGATATATTTATGATATATTTAACCCATTATGCAATTAATTCATATGAATTAATTGCATAATGGGTCAAATATCACTCACTGTTATTAAAGCTATTGTATATATTGTTAGCTCATGCAGTTCACGAGGAGTGTTATCCTTCACAGTATCGTAGAACCGCGCTATACTGACAGCCTGATATCACTTCATCTCGTTTCCTCTCGCTCGGTTCGAGAAAAGATCTATCTACTGGCTGGGGTCGTGCAACTTGTTGAATAGATTCAGAGGCTAGTTATTGTAGTGGCTCGGAATAAATCTAAGACTATCGCGAACCGTATGCAAAAACAATTAAAAACTTAGGTACCTACCTTGAGCCGCCATTTTTCGCAGAATATTCAAACCACTAACTTCAATTTGTCAAAAATTCTCGAAAATGAGCGCCAAACACGTCAAGTATATTTTTTTAAGTTAGCGACATCTTCATTAATACATCGTAATAAACGCTGGAGGTCAGCACTAGAAAAAAGGTCTCCTCAGGTTTGAGCCTTTCAGACCCACGGTACCCCTGGCCATACCCCCGGTGGTACCGTGGGTTTTTAAAAGTTAAACGGTACCATCGACTACTAGTGTTGTGATGCAACAGCCATGGCTGATAAAACACGGTGTTAACAGTAAATAGGCAATTACTATAATATGTTTATTATTCTAAAATAACTAAAAAGACATTTTGTATAACAAATCATAGCTTTTTTGAAGCTTTTCACTAAACCAACATGTCACACACTACAAAAAAAATGTATAGGTACTACGTAATTAACGCAATTTCTCTAGTCCGTAGCCTACAGATATGTCTTTATTTACAATTTGGAGAAAGTTTCAAAGGTAATGCTGTAATGTATTTTTTAATAATTAGTCCAGTTTTCAGAGTTTCGTACTAAGTAACTTACGTCTATGTTTAATTCCTTTCCGACCGTCTGCTCCCCTGAGCTGCTCCCCCAGGGGAGACGATGGGATTAATTTTAGGATTGCATATTTATCAAAAGCAAAGATCATAGTTGTGAGTTTAATGGATTGAGTAATGAAATATTAAAAGAAAAGATAAAGCTGCGTGAAGGAGTGCTTAATTCGGATAAACCCATCGAACAACTATACGACGAGAAAAAGAAAGCATTTAAAAATTCTGGACTGAATTTTGTGAATCCTCGATATGAAAGCGTAAAGCACTTCCTTCAAGATGCGCGAAACAAGTCAGCACAAGTTTCCAAAAGTGTATTTCGGAATTTGAAAGAAATTGAAGTGCCCATTAAATATCATAATTTAATTTTAGCCGATTATTATTGCGAGGAAGAAAACAAACAAACCCGGATCATTGCTTTTTGCTCAAAGGAGTCTCGATTAATAATTCCGAATATAAAAGAATACTTTTTTGATGGTACTTTTTACTGTTGCCCAAAACCCTTTGCACAATTATATAACATTCACGGCTTCGCACTAATGTCGGATCGAACTGAAAAAAGTTATACGATTTTGTTCAATATGATAAAATCGCAACTTCCAGAGTGGAGTCCACATAAAGTTCACACTGACTACGAAAAAGGTGCGATGAATGCAATTGAATTGAATGTATGTCCAGATATTACATTACGAGGGTGCTATTATCATTGGACTCGCAACATTTGGAAGAAAGGCAAGTCGTTACGATGCACAAAAACGAAATCTGGGCGTAGAATCGTTGCATTGGCAAGTGCCTTGCCGCTTCTTCCTAAAGACAATATTCAACAGGGTATGGACTACATAAAAGCTGAAGCCGATAACATACCAGAAGCATTTATAAAATATCTTGAATCGTTTTGGTTCAAGGTCCATAGTCCGAAAATAATTAGTGTGTTTGGTGAACGCCACCGAACAACAAACATTTTAGAAGCCTTCCACTCAAAAATAAACAAACTGATTAATAAAAACACGGTTACGTTGATGCGATTGCTTCACGTACTAGAGCAAGTTCACACTTTGGAGATGATTCCAAAAAAAAGACGCAAAGATCAAATCGTCAACGATGATTACATAATGAGCATACAGCTCCAAATTGTAAATAAAGACATATCTGTAGGCTACGGACTAGAGAAATTGCGTTAATTACGTAGTACCTATACATTTTTTTTGTAGTGTGTGACATGTTGGTTTAGTGAAAAGCTTCAAAAAAGCTATGATTTGTTATACAAAATGTCTTTTTAGTTATTTTAGAATAATAAACATATCATAGTAATTGCCTATTTACTGTTAACACCGTGTTTTATCAGCCATGGCTGTTGCATCACAACACTAGTAGTCGATGGTACCGTTTAACTTTTAAAAAATGGCTGATAAAACACGGTGTTAACAGTAAATACCTTTGAAATTTTGACAGTACCACAACATTTACTTTTATTGTATGTACAGGTAAATTAGCTTGAAGAAATTTTTGCGTTTGTAGTAGTGTATGGTCAGCAAATAAAAAAAACAACATTTTATTTTTAGTTTTTATTGTTTTAAAGGTAATATACGTTTGTGGCTGGAGCACACCAAATGCGTGCACGTCTACGCATACGCACTACGTACTAATACGGTCGTGAAAATGTGTATCCACCGCATTGTAATCTATGGAACTGTATGAGGCAGACAAGCCAGTTCCAAACATTACAAGCATTGAATGCCGGTTTTCACTTCAGTGAAGACGTGTATGAATTAGGTGTTCTCCGGCCATAAATGTTTTATTCTAATAATTCATCAACCCCAGGCATATCACAATCATCCCCATCCTCGCTTTCATCAGATGAATTATTTAAATTAATTATGATTCGTTCTGATATTGTGTCTAAAGCTGCGTCTCTACCCTGATATTTGCTTTCCTCCTCAATAGCATGCAAACAAACTTTTCTCCATTCCTCTACAGTTATGGCGTTCATTTTTTCTTCAGCTAATGACATTATAACCTTCATATTCATTGCGACATTCTTTTTTGCGACATATGTTTTCACTATCCCCCATATATTTTCTATAGGATTAAACTCCGGATGGTATGGTGGTAAACGCAGCACAGTATGACAGTGCTGTCGTAATATTTCGTCTATCTTGTACTCTATAAATCTCGCCTTGTTTTGCAGAATCAGTTCATATAATTGAGGCTTAAGCAACGTGGATGAATGCTCAATGTTTCGAAATGTCAGCCAGTCTATCATTTGCTGTTTTCTAGAATTACTATTCGGTGCAGGATTTTGTATTGAGTTATGATATGGTGCGTTGTCAACAACAACAACACTATTTGGTTGTAAGTTGGGTATTAATTGAGTTTGAATCCACCTTGAATAGTTGTCATAGTTCATATTGTTGTGGTAATCTCCACTTTTTTGGTCGGCTTTAAACATAAGCAATGCATTTGGTATAAAGCCATCGATACCACCGGCATGAACAATGATTAAGCGGTTGCCTTTCGATATATGTTGCTTCAAACCTGAAGTGCTTCCATCTGACCAAGATTTCGAGAGGGTATGTGATGTATGTATATATGTTTCGTCGGTGTAAACAATTGGTCGGCGTTGTTCACGATATTCAGCAATTTTCATCAAATAATTAATTCGCAAGTATCTAATTTCGTGTTTTTCCATAAGAAGTTTCCGGTTATCTTCTGTTTGCTTCCAATTAAAACCTAATGACATGACGTGTTTTCGTAACGTGCTGACACAACCTTTATAATCGATATCTTCTTTCAATTTTGAGTGCAAAGTTTTTAAAGTGGGAACTTCTTTATTTGTGATGTGGAAGTCATGAATTGTTCTTCTGATAACTTGCTGATCAAAGTTATCGATTACTATTGTAGGTTTACGATTCGGTTTCTTTTTAGGAGATTTAAATGTTACTTCCTGATCTGAAGGACGACATTTGCTTTCTGATACTACCTTTCTGACGGATGCTATTGAAATTCCTGTTGATTTAGCAACTAATTGAGTGGGGGTCATAATACTGCTCGGGTTGTTATTACCTACACTAATTTTCGAAATATTTGTACAAACAGTACAAAACTTCCTTAGTTTGAGAAGTCAAAGGCTTGCCTCGACCATGTTTTAACACTGGAGCCATTTTGAATTATCAATATAAAGTTACAACACTTACACACTTGAAATTAAACACTTCAACAAATATTTTAACAATAATAACAAACAATAACAACAATCAACAAATACAAAATTTCACAATGAAACTACTACGTATCTAATAATTATAATTTTTTAATGAAATGCGTGCTTTATGTTCTAACGGTATCAAGCGACTGACGTCAGACTGCACGTGGCACCTGCGGACAGAGTAAACTGGTTTATTCTGGTTTTATTTTTTATTTATTAATTTATTTATTTTTATTTTTTTTATTAACATTGATTGCTCACTGAACTTACAGTTGCCCAATACGTGCAGTGAGTTATTGGCCATTAAATTATAATTGAATAATTCACCAAATCAATAAGTACTTAATAATCAACATTATGCAAAATTTAAAAATAATTAAACAATTAAAAATAATAATCAAATCAATCACATAATTAGTTACATACATTATAATAAAAAAAATAGGTAATCATTATAAAATCAAATTAAATTAAAATAACATTAAACATATAGATAATAATCAAAAAGAAATAAAAAATAATAGTAATAGTAAAAAATCAACAATCAGAAAAAGTCATATAATGTTTGCATAATTTTACAAACGTCGGCAAGTTGGTGTAGAATATATCCAAGTCCGGATACTGAGCAATCAGGGAGTTGAGCAGTGCAACTGCCCGATTAGTAGGCGCAAATTGCGCGGTGCACGTTCGAACCTGCGGTGTGGCTAACAAGCGGTGTGAGCGCAGACGCGTATACTGGTTCGGTGCCGAAAGGGAGCACCGCGACAGTGCACTTGCATTATCAATCTTGTTATTAAATAACATGTAATAATGCAAGAACAGAGCACATTTACGCCGTAAAGTAAGCGTGTCTAAACCCACCATCCCAGATACATAAAGAGACGGGTACAAGTAAGGGTAGTAGCCGAATAGTTTCTTATATAGGAATCTGGCAAATTTACTTTGGACACGTTCAATCATTATGCCATACTTAGCCTCGTGAGGATCCCAAATTAAAGCATTATACTCCAAAATAGCACGAACGAAGGAAAAGTATAGCAGAACAACAGTGGCCCCGCTCCGAAAATGAATTGACTGCCTCATCACAAAACCTAGAGACTTAAAGCTTTTATTACAGATAGTCATGATGTGCGTATTAAAAGTTAGAGATGGATCTAAGGTCAAACCTAAGTAGCGTATTTGAGTGACTCGCTCCATCGGTTCACCAGCAATATTGTAACCGAAGGTGTACGGCGCGCGAGATCGAGTAAATGTAATCGTTTTACATTTCGACGCATTAAACTCTAATCGGTTGCGTACACTCCAGTCCACAACACTACTGATGTCCCTTTGGAGCGCTTCACAGTCATCTGGACAACCTATACCTAAAAATAGCTTCAGGTCGTCCGCAAACATGAGGCACTGAGCTGAACTAACGACATCCGGCAAGTCGTTTATCATAATCAAAAACATTGTTGGGCCCAAAACACTGCCTTGATTTACACCTGAGCGAGTGTCATAAGGGTCAGAGCGGTAGTTTCCTAATTGAACATATTGTGTGCGATTTGCAAAATAACTTGCGAATAACTGTATGAGGTTTGGCGTGAACCCGACCGCGGCAAATTTTTGCAAAAGCACATCATTATGGACGCGGTCGAACGCTTTTTTAAAATCAAAGTATGCCGCGTCAACTTGCCTTCTTTGGTCCATTTCCGCAGCACAATAGTCCACAAAGTTAATTAGGTTGGTGGATGTCGACTTACCAACTCTAAACCCATGCTGACACTCGCTCAGTTGTTGTTTGTACTGCCTAGTGATATTAATGTTTAAAATATATTCAAATACCTTGCCGAACGCTGAGAGCACAGCGATAGGCCTATAGTTAACGACTTGAGACCTGGAACCACTCTTAGGTATAGGCGTAACACGCGATACCTTCCATAACGCGGGATAAGTAGAAGTCCTAAGCGCTAAATTTAAAATATGCGTAAGAGGTTCCACCAGCACTCCGATGCTATCCTTAATAATATAGGCGGGTATACCATCAGGCCCCACAGCTGAATGAGCCTTCAAACGCTTCACGGCTTGTAGAATGTCAGATTCAGAAATGGTATTTATGTCAATGCGAGATGAACACAAATTACTACCGAGTGCACTTTCTTTGACATCTGTCGCTAATATTGGCTGATCTGATAAAAATACTGACTTAAAGTAAGCGGCGAAAGCATTCACGGCTTCCGACCCTGACACCACATTGCCGTCATACTCATATTCAGAGCAAGACCGTCGTGTAGAACGTTGACTCCTAACAAAGCTCCAAAATGTTTTCGGGTCCTTACCTATACCGGCCTCAGTACGACCTATAAAGTCAGCGTAGGCTACCTTTATAAGTTCTTTTGTGCGTTGCCTATAGAACTTAAACATTTCTCTATTAAAAACTGAATTGAGCTGCTTGAACTTTTTTAAATGAAAGTATTTATTTTGAATACATCTTATTATATCAGGTGTAAACCACGTAGGATATACATACTTGGTGCAACCTTTAAACTGTTTTTTAACTGGAACATTAGCGTCTAAAGCGTTATATAAGTGTAAATAAAATTTGTCTAATGCTTTATTCACATTAGTACAAGTAAATACCTCACACCACGAAATCGATGTGAGGCATTCATATAAGTCACAAAAGTTTGCTCTTCTAAAGTTCCATTCAGTGTGGCGTAGTGGCAACGCAGCAGACTGAGGTGGGCGAGCCGGCGCAGGCGCCGCCGCTGGTTGCGGCAGACTCACTCGAACTTCGAGAGGCGGATGATGTGCGTCCGGCGGCACTAAGGGCTCCACGTCGCTAGTAACGCACAAATACTCATCGCCCAGATTGCTCAGTACCAGGTCTAACATATTACCGTAGGTGTTTGTAATTGTGTTGTGTTGGTATAATTTACAAAAACTGACAAAATACGCAAAATGTAATTTAACATTTTGGCTAGATGAATTTAAATTAAAATCTCCTAATATTAAGACATCCAACTTTGAATGCCTTTCAATTACTGTTTCCAACAATATAAAAGTATTAACATATTTTTCGTCAGTGGAATTTGGCGGTATATATACAACACTTAATAATATCCGCCTACATTTTATAGTGACGATAGCTACAATGACTTCCAAATCGCTAGTATAATTGTCTATGTCTAATATTTGTTGGACGGAATACTGGGACCGCACCGCCAATAAGACACCCCCCCAACCAGCGTCATTAGCACGGTCACGACGTATCACAGTGTACCCGTCAGGAAATACTTCCCCGTCATGTACACTACTTACTAAGAACGTCTCAGTTAACGCGTAAATATGGGCCGATTCACTGATCACCGACGACATAAACACATTTAATTTGGATCGTAATCCTCTAACGTTTTGGTATATAACTGCGTAACTCTTAGGCTTGCGTGGTTTGTTTACCTTGATTACGAAATCCATTCCGCCACAATTTAACACACACATCCTTAGGCCAATTGGTAGGGCACATATACCTATGTATCTAAATTATTTGCTGGAATACATAATTTAAACGATGCATATTCACCTCGCGCCTTTAATACATCAGCTGTGCACTGATCGTCGGGACAAATGTCAGTTAGGTGTTTTAACACTTGCTCGACTGACGTTCCTACTTTTAAATAATATAAATGTAGGTACACCTTACGTTCGGAAGCGGCGAGCGAAGAGGGGGTCGCTAGCGCAGTACCACGAGTGACGTTCTCACTCGCACGATTTGTAGAACGGCGACGCGACGATCGGCGAACCTCAGTCCAAGCGTCCTCTCTCGCTTCGTTAGACTGCTCGGGCGACTCGATCGAATCACGACAATCACTTGCTGTGACTTGCGTCGACAACTCGTTGCTCGTGGTAGGGGTCGTACTGGATTGTGGAGGCGCGGGTTGTTTCTGTTTGCTGGCGTTCTTCCGAGCGCCTGCGGAGATAGCCGATGTGGCCCGAACACGCGCTTCTCGTATTGGTCGCTGGTTTGTGACCGGTGGTGAACTACCCTCACCTATATTTTCTGCTAGTCTGCTGGGCACAGAATCTTCCGAAACTAATTTCTTCAAAAGCTTATTCTGCTCCAACAAAAGCTTTTCAAGCGCAGACACTTTGTTCTGGAGAAGTATCACCGACTTGTTCAGCTCGGCAATGGTAATTACGGCACTTTTGGCAGCCATTACAAAATTATTTTCCAAATTTAAGCGGAGTAACAAAAAACACAAGTTGACTGATCGTAGAGCCCGTTGTTATCATTTATATTGCCCGTTGTTATATATATATTTTGTGCGTGTTTCCACTTTCCACTATCAAGTGACGATTTATTTATTTGTTTTGTTTCGTAATTATTATGGTCAAAACTTTTTACCTATAGCTAAACTACTATCATCTAAAGAACGACACGATATTTTATTGTTTCACGGTAGTCGCCTTGTCGTTTGCTCAAGGACGTGAAATTGAATGACATATTTTTTTTAATAAAGTCAAAACCTTTTTCTTTAAAATAAAAACTTGTTTTTATTGAAAACAAAAATCAGAGTGTTGCTAGGGATAAGTATTAAATTAAATAGTAATGTTAGGATATTGAAACATTTTTGTAAGGGCCAGAACGATATAGTGGAAACGCGCTCTAATATCTAAGTAACATACACACCACTACATATGCAAAAATTTCTCGAGACTAATTTCACTGTAGAACACCGCCATAATGTTGACCTATCTGTGTACCTAAGTCTTGTGTCGATGGTAACGGTAATTACCCCGAAGAAGGGCGGTTCCGCCATTTATTTTAATGTAATCTATTTCCATTGACTTTTCTTTATCTTCCTCTTCCATGGTATTTTCTCACAAGTACAGAAAGAACTCGCAAAATATTAATATTACAATTCCCTTGTTTTTAAAGTCAAAATTTTAGACATTTGAAAGAAGAAAAATAAGAACACACTTTCAAAAACCCAAGAGGTTGTAAACAGAAGAGGTTTTACTATTTAAACGCAAAACAGGTTTTACCAACTATTCAATAGCAAATATAGGTACTTACTTGCATTCATTATTGGAATATGCATTTTCTATTATTTACCTAATTAACTAGTTATCATGCGAGAGATATATAGGTCAACACATCACTAGGGTCATATACTTGATGGTACCGTTTAACTTTTAAAAACCCACGGTACCACCGGGTATGGCCAGGGGTACCGTGGGTCTGAAAGGGGTTTGAGGAGTTGGAGTCGTATCAACGAGGATTTTTGAATACGATAAAAATCGGTGCCCCTGATATCATGTAAAGAGGCGATAAAGAATGATTCGCCCGGGGCCCCGCTGCGGCTAAGGCTATGATCGAGAGAACATGTACCTACCTACTAACGTACTAGAGAAGTTATTTAGAACAAAAAATTTAAAATCAGTCAATCAGCCCGCGACTTCGTTCGTCGGGAAGGAACGTCGGATTTAAATTAAAGTAGGTAGGTAGTTTATGTTACGAAATAAAATCTGTGCAAATATGTTGGCAACAGTCCTGTCAGGTAAGCCGCGATATAATTCGTTAGCGGAGAATCGTCATATGTAAGTATCCTCTAGGTAAAGAATTACCACTATTATTAATGTCAAAAACACCCAAAAGCTTTGTGAAAATAAATAAGTACCAAATACCGACTCTTAAGTATTCGTTTACTGTGTTTTAGAATAAGTTATATTATTATTTATTAGGTTTATGATATAAAACATTTGGGTTAATATACAATAACTCTTTTCGTAAGTAGGTCCTACCTACCTATAATCACACTAATATTATAAAGGCGAAAGTTTGTGAGTGTGTATGTTTGTTACTTCTTCACGTCTAAACGGCTGGAGCGATTTTAATAAAATTTGGTATGGAGTTAGCTGACACCCTGGATTAACACATAGGCTAATAAACCGCAGGTAACACCACGGGGCACAGCTAGTATGTCTATATTTCAAAGTCCTAATAAGTAACAAGATAACAAACTAGTGTGACGAAAGAACATTGCGATTGAGCTATCACTCTCTGTGATAAATTATAAATTATATCACATCTGATATCATGCATATCAACCTACATAATGTCCCACTGTTGGGCACGGGTCTCCCTAGCAGATCCTACTTATATAGCTCGTAGGGGTAATTGCCGTAATCGTCACGCTTGGCGAACGCAGTAACGCTTTAAAATACGCAGAGGACGCTGCTGCCCGTCCTCAGGTGGGAAATCCCTTAGTCACCTTGACGACACCCACGGGAAGAGATGGGGTGGTACTATTCTTAAGCCGGTACCAGACGGCTGTCTGATATCACTGTGATGAAAATAAATAATTTCATTAAAAGATAATGATTTAAGCATAGCAATCATTACCATGCAAAGTAACAACAACTAAATAAAATTAAAAAAACATTTACGTTTTTCTTTCATTTATTTTTTTAAGACGACTCCCGCTGTAGCATACATGCCATGTGGCACGGGGGACTTTACAAACATACAAGTTGCGGACACAAAGTACACCCAGACCCGGAACAATAATTTGTGGATCACACAAAGTGGTATCCCATGTACCTACACGGGACACCACTTTGTGTCACCCATCGATACCCACGACCTCTCGCGTAGCAGTCGGACATACTCCCACCGCGCCACAGAGGCAGTAGGTACATGTACAGTGCATAATTTATTCTGAATCAGTATTCTGTGGTGATGCGCCTGTCACAGGGATATTTCCATCGGTCTGCTTAGATCGAGCTTGTGACTCAGCTTCGTTGTATGCAGCAAAAACAAGACCAACGCGGAGTTTCTTTAAGATTTTATCATCGTGAAAGGGATGCGTGTGTGTGTATTTCCTGTAAAAAAGGTAAGTCAGCTTTTTTTCGTGAATACTCGTCACAGCGACAAGAACTAGCACTAATGGTATTTACAAAGTACTATGGGTAGTATACAGAATGTCCCTATTCCCATAACTATGCCACACGGAGGGAAAGTATCTTAAATATTGTAGTGTTAGAAATATCAGAGGAGGAGGCGTGGCTTAGCACCGCGTCATCGTGACGTGGAATCACCTGAGCGGTGAAGAGAGCGCTCAGGTGATATAACATTTTATTAAAAGAAGACTTAATTTTGATTCATAAATATTATATATTTGATTTTTAAATAATCGCCAGTCTGGACCGGGAATCGAAACTTGAATTAGAGTTGTAACGAAGGCCTTTTTAGCGGAGGCGGATGCGGAGGTGAAGAGCTTGACCTCCGCGAAAGGCGGAAGTGAAAAAAAAATAATAAATCATCATTTCTTTCTTAAAGAAAAATCAAATCTGCCAATTCAAATTTAAATTGTAAGTCTAAATAGGTACATTTTTAGGATTCCGTAGCCAAAATGACAAAACGGAACCCCATATAGTTTCGCTCTGTTCGTCCGTCCGTCTGTTCCTAGGTTAGCTTAGAGATCCTTAGTACTAGAATGCCGTAATTTGGCGTGTATATAATGTAGGTACATATTAGTCACGCCGAAAAAGTGTTAAAATAAAAACTTTAAACAAATATTTGGCGGACGTCCCAACATAATGTAAAACGGAACCCTTATAGTTTTGTCATGTCATGTCTGTCTGTCGCAGGCATTTTACTGAAAGACTACCCAATGAATATTGATTAAATTTGGTGAAAAGGTGTCTTGTAGTAGCCGCTACTTAGTTTAATGAAAATAAATATTTTAAGGGGGCGCTCCCTTTTTTGAAGTTAAATATTTTAAGGGGGCGCTCCCTTTTTTGAAGTGAGAACTTCTTTGGGGGCGTTCTGCACTTTTTTTGGGATGGGTTTTAAAATGTTAAACTCGCGAAAGGACACTTGACTTGATCAAAAATTCGTAAGACGGAGGGGACAGTAGCCGCCGCGGCGAAGGAGAGGAAGTGATATCCCCCTCTCTTTCTACCGCGCTTTTTAATGTAATATAAATTGTCATGTTTGTGAACGATAGCGCAATAGATAAATATTGTATTTAACCACATAAATGATAGTACTTTTATACTGATAAATAAAGCATTTCGTGCAAAATTGTTCCCTAACCATTCCAAAAATATTCTTCTGCCGGCACTCCCGGAGTGCAACCTGTTTTTTTTTAGCACACATCAACGTGTGTCACATTATTCGACAGGTCTGTTAAAAACATTTTAATAGACCGAGAGGAGAGCGTCAAAAAATTCAAGCATTTTATAAAGGCTGATTTTTTGATATTACGTCGCATGAGTGGAGTAAATAAATACCTATCCTTCCGTCAGTCAGCTGGATTCCTTAGCGTTAGGTGCCGAGGCAGGTTTATTTTTGTTTAAATAACTAAATATATCATAAAACTGCTTTTTAAAACTCGAAAACTAATTCTCTAGCAGTATATTAGGGTATTACTTTACTCCACTAATGTGACCTTTATAAAGTAATTGCATTTTTGGCGCTCCCCTCTTGTACTATAAGGTTTTTTTGATTAAGTCAATATTTTTGAAAATCGCTCCGAATCCGTTAGTTACATAAATTGCTAAATGGTTGTTGTTGGGTATATAAAAAAATCATGGTAGTAATATATATAAAGAAATTAAAAAGAAAATTATAACAGCTAAATAAGCTTTACAAATTTACGAGTAATAGCTGACCAAGTGAAAAGTAACAATAATTTTCGTACAATTTACATAAAAAAAAAAAAAATTAATATAAAGCTGTTTACCTATAGTATGAAACAAGAACAGCAGAAAACTTACTTTAAGTCTGTGTCTCTCCGCATTATTGTGATGGGCAACTACGGAACCTACATTGTGCATGGCCCAACATGCACTTGCCCGGTTTTTAATGTATGTACGTACAATAAGTACACTGACGAATTAAATATATTACTTACTAGCTGTCCCGCGCAAAAAGTTTATTTGGAGTTTATTTATTTATTTATTTATTTATTTATTCAAATATAGACACACAACTATTATCACAGGTATAACCTAATTCAATAGCGTGGTAAACAGACAGAAACTTATGTTTAAATTAACTACAAACTACAAATAACACAATAGGCGGTTCGTATGAATTCGCTCAACGTGCAATAAAATAAGTCTATCCGGTCGGACACTGCATTGAGCGCACGCAGCGCACGCGCGAGCGGCGCTCGCTGCTGCAGGTTGGTGCGCGCGCGGGGCACTTTTGGTGCAAGCAATGGTGGTCTCCGCCGCCGTCCTACGTACTCGTCCGGGACACACAAGTCGAGAGTCTGTAAAATGCCTGGATTATGGATCTTACCGCAGATTACTTTAAACAAATACGTGACAAGAGCTACCTCCCTTCTAACCTCTAGTCTGTAATATCCTACCATGCCGAGAACGAACAAAGTAGGATACAGAAGTGGATAACCTGGGTACACCCCGTACTGCTTCAGATAAAGGAACCTGACGAATTTATTTTGAATTTTTTCTAACATTAACTTGTATTTATCTTCGTGAGGTGACCATATCACTGCATTACACTCCAAGTGGCTCTTTACGAGTGCCTCGTATAGTGCTTTCAGAGCCCCCATGTTTGAAAAACTATTGGCTTGGCGTAAAACCATGCCCAAATTCCGGTATGCTTTTTTGCAAACATCTGTGATATGTTGCCGAAATTGTAGGTCAGGAGTAAAGCGTACACCTAAGTCTTTAACCTCAGTGAGGCGCTGTAGCGGCGTCCCGTCCATAAGGTATTGGTAATGGCTCGGGGCGCGCGCGCGGCTGAACGATAGTACGGAACACTTAGCCACATTGAAGTACAGCCGGTTTTCTTGGCTCCACCTTACTACATTATCTATGTCCTGCTGTAGTATAGTATGATTTGTGTTGTGTTTTATATCCAGAACCAGTTTTAAATCGTCGGCAAATAGAAGGGGAGTACAATTTGTAACCACGGTTGGTAAGTCATTAATCGTCAGTATAAACAAGAGGGGCGCTAAATTACTACCCTGATTTACCCCAGATCTCGTCGGGTAAGGATCCGAAAGTTGTCCACCATAGTCAACGTATTGACATCTGTCTCGCAGGTAACTGGCAAAGAATGTGAGTGTGTGTGGGGTGCAACCCACACCGGCCAACTTGGAAAGCAGAATGTCATTATCGACTGTGTCGAACGCCCTTCGGAAATCAAAGTAAGCAACGTCTGCTTGCAGCCCAGCATCCACCGCAGGCACCAGGTGAGTCATCAGATCAAGCAAATTCCCCGTTGTCCCCCGCCCAGGGCGGAATCCATGCTGCGCGTCAGACAACTGGGCGCTTACCTGCGAATAAAGAGAACCATGGATGGCCGCCGCGAACACCTTAGCAGGAGTACAAAGAACAGCCACAGGTCTGTAATCGGTGGTCGCCGACCCTCCTCTTCCTTTCAGCACCGGCACAACACGGGTGAGTTTCCATCTGTCCGGAAATGTCGCGGTCTCGATGCAAATGTTAAATATATGAAGCAAAGGTTCCACAAATGCAGATCCACAATCTCTAAATACAAATGCAGGGATACCGTCCGGTCCCGCTGAGCGCTTGGGCGCACAGCGAGCGAGCGCGCGGCGCACGTCCGCGGCATCGAGGCGCCCGAGGTGCACGCGCGCGCTCGGCGCCGCCGCCGCCGCCGCGCTCGCGCTGGCCGCCGCCACGCTCAGCACGGCCGGTTCCAGATTGTACACAGACTCGAAGTACCGGGCGAACTCTCCGGCACACTCAAACTCGGACAGTACCTTACCGTCCTTAATTAGTTTGCGATTGGACGAGTTACCTGTTTTAGACCTTACGAAATTCCAAAACGCACATGGTTCCCTTGCCAGGTGACTTTGTACTCGGTTCCGGTGTTCGTCGTGAGCTCGCACAATGTCAGCTTTCACTTTCGCCCTACACCGCGAAAACGCCTCATAGTCTAGCCTAGATTTAGTTGATTTATATTTTTTATGCAATAGGTATTTACGTTCAATATCTCTGATAATTTCACCTGTATACCATACCGGATAAATATACTTATTACTAACCGAATTTGATTTCTTTAAAGGCACAGACATGTTTAAAACTTCATATATTTTATCGTAAAATAGACGTAATATGAAGTCCAGGTCACTAGAACAATATAAAATGCCTAAATTTTCCCCGTTTTTGCAACATTTCTCTTTGCTGCTCCGCTCCTATTGGTCGTAGCGTGATGTTATATAGCCTATAGCCTTCCTCGATAATTGGACTATCCAACAGTGAAAGAATTTTTCAATTCGGATCAGTAGATCCTGAGATTACCGCGTTCAAACAAAGCTCTCTTCTTCTCTCTTCAGCTTTATAATATTAGTATAGATTATACGTAAAACGAATCAATATACATATTATGTATAATATTTATTGTTGGTAGGTAATCGAAATTAAGAAGTGGCAAAATTTATTTGATGAACAACAATTTTGCCGCTTTGTCACCTTCCAACCAATCTCTAAGGGTTCGTTAATAAAGCCATATAATGAATTATATGGTTTAATTTACGAACCCCTAAAAAATCGATTGTGTGACATGTGACACACCTCCGTTAAAAATTTGCGGATGCGGAGGCCGAGGTACGATTTGTTGGCGGATGATCCGCACTTGCAGAGGCGGAAGCGGAGTTCTGTTACAACCCTACTTTGAATGCTGTTCGATTCAGTTTTAAAATGGAGACTTATTTTAGTAAAATGTTGTATCTACAATATTTAAGGTACTTTCCTTCCATGTGGCATAGTTTTGGGATAGCTGTATATGCGATAAATACATTGGTTACCTTTTGATAATCTGGTTTTTGTCATTGGTATAGATGTTAGCTGGGCATTTTCTGTATCCAGAATCTGAACATCGCCAAAATTTTATAAGTTTTTTTTGTACATATTTCAAAGTGTAGATGTATCTGTTCGCAATCAGTTGTAGACCACCTTGATTTGATAGGCTGTATTGTACATTACATACACTACCTGAAACCAATATTCGAAATGGAAATTAAATTAACATATGTATTTCTTAAGAAACTCTCAATATTAATTTCAGTTTGTAATGACACAGGAAAATTTTAAAACAACAATATGCACATAGCTAACTTTAAAATTTACGCAAAATTATGCATTTGGGGAAGACTTCTAAGATGTATAAAGATGTGGCAATGCGTTTGTTATGATAGTTTTGAGATTGCCATTACTTTATTTGTCACCATATCACACTAATCACACTAATATTATAAAGGCGAAAGTTTGTGAGTATGTGAGTGTGTGTGTTTGTTACTTTTTCACTTTTAAACGGCTGGAGCGATTTTAATAAAATTTGGTATGGAGTTAGCTGACACCCTGGATTAACACATAGGCTAATAAACTACGGGTAACACCGCGGGGCACAACTAGTAATTTAATAAATGTTAAATAGCTTACTTGTAGATCCCTTATCTGTAATAACTTGCAGTGAGTTCATTCTATTGCTAATTATATTAGTTTTCTCCTTCTCTTTTATAAAACTTGTCTCTGGTGTTTCTGTAGAACCTTCAACTATCTCCATACTTTCATCAGTATTTACATCTACAAATATTCTGAAAGTTTAATAAGGAAAGCAAATTTTATAGTACCTTACCTACCTTTGTTTCTATTATTTATCTTATTTACGTAAAAACACAAATGTTCAAGATCATTCCCTTTTTCAATGGATTATGTTTTTAAGGCTTCAATAAGGATTGTCATTTACAAGTTCTATGATATCTGGAATCAATGCCTTTACTCTAAACTACTTATTTATCAATATCTAATTATTAGCTATATTATAATTATGGTTTTCTGTCTAAATAGCACCACCCAGATTTCATTAATCAATAGTCATTGATTACCATTAAAGACCCCCAAGAAAGAATAGGGATTTCTATATAATTGACAATTTACATACTTGCACATTGGTTCCAAAGTTTTTTGTTCCTCTTCAATCTTTAGATTATTTTGTTTGTTCTTTTTATGTTTCTGTAACCTCTCCAATAATGCTTTCTTTGGAGGACTTAATTCTAAGATTGGATCTTCTTGATGATCTGATTCTGGGGTAGAGTTTGTATCATCCTGCAAGGAATAGACAATATCTTTAAGAGTTTGTGCATTGTATGGATGGCTATAACATTTTTTTAATACTCTCTAAAATGTTTTTAACAACATTTTTTAATATCTAGTCATTAAAAAAAACATGATTGTCTTTTATCATAATATTTGCAGTATTGTACTTTTGCGTATGTTTTAAATAATGTGAAATTAATAAATTATATAACCATTTCTTTCAGTCCTTTGATATGAAGTGCTTTCCCTGCTGCTATTAGATTTGGCAGACTCTCTTTAGGCACATGCACTTCACCTGTGTATACATATTCCAATATTGAGCTTAGTGTTGTGTATGATATATTCTGAAAAAAATAATTGTATGGAGTTATCACAAAAAATCTTAAAATGTTAATGAGAAACGATTTTATTTCTTGTTATAGTTTAGGTTCATTTTTGTCCGTAGTTAGTCCCATTCATAATTATTTAGATGAACTATGTTACAACACAAGGGGCAAATGGGCAAAGCAATACAATACGAGAAATTCCGTACACAAAACAACCGTCTGGGGAGGTGGGGCGCGTGAGCCCCCCCCCCCCCCCCCCCCCCCTTGGAACCGCCTATGTATATATGGTGTTATGTTCCACCACGTCAATGCTGAAATGAAATATTGATAATGATGTTTGACTCTTACATTGAGAAATATGACAGGGTGTGGGCACTGTGCACTGGAGATCAGATCTTTGATGTAAGGGCTCACAAGAGAGAGCACCATCTGATGAACCTTCACATGATGACCATCTGCAGCCAGGGTCATGTCGACAAACTCACCACGCTATACAGAAAGACTATCATGAAATTTGGGTTGGCTTTAGAGAAGGGCCGCACGATTTTGGGGTTGAAAATGTTTTTGTTAGTTAAAAAAATAGTAGTAGTTTTTTTTGCGCTGAGATGCGTAGTGTTTTTTTAAAAACGATTTCTAAAATCCATGAAACAACGCGCCGAATGCGTGAAATAAGACGTCATTTTTAGTAAACTTGGTGGGAAAATTGACATTTATTTCATTAGTGTCGTAATTATCTTAATAAAAGGCTCCGAAGGCGAGCATAGGTCCCAGCGCTTTGTTACACAAGGGCGATGAGGCTGCACTTCCCGCAGCGCCGGAGAGGATGCGATTCCTAAGATGTATAAAGTTTGTTAATACTGCAGTAAACATCATATTTTGAGGTTAGTTTTAAACAAACTTCAAAGTCGTTTTTTCAGGAACTATGCATCTCCACGGGTTGGGAGTGATATTTTAATTAAATCTTAATAAAGAACTCTCCAACAGCTTTCATACAAAGTTTCATGCGTCTGATCTAATTTCGTAACAAGTTTTCCAGTCCGCCGCAGTCACCTCTTCTATTAGAAAACGGTATCCCTTTCAGCTGGTAATTTTATTTTAGGGAATAAAAAGAAGTCACACGGTGCCAAATTAGGACTGTAAGGAGGGTGAGCCAAGACGAGAGTGTGGTGTCCACGAAGTATCTCGTTTTGAGCGCTGAGTGCGGGAGCGCGTTAGGATGGTGAAGCTGTACCCCGCGGAGCCCGGTGTTCGATCGCTTGTTGCTCATTGCAGACAAAGCTTCTGGCAGCCATTTTGTGGTAGGTACCTATGCCTTTCGGCGTTGATGCTGCTTTGTTCTCGTAAAGGAATTGAAACCAGATATTCCGTCAAAGTGAAGAAACTAGCGATCAAAATTTTCCCTGCGCTTCTCGATCGCTTCACTTTCGTAGGCGTTGGTTCGTTTTGAAACAGCCAAACTGTCGACTGTCGCTTTGTTTCTGGATCGTTTTGATTAATCCAGGATTCGACCTGCCACAATGTCGTAAATACGCCGAGACAAGCCTGCCTCAAATTTATGAATCATATTACGGCACCACTGCACACGGGCCTGCTTCTGAGATTCGGAGAAGTTGTGTGGCACCCAGCGCGAAACTATCCTCCTTACGCGAAGGTGCTCATGTAGAATCTTGTGAACGCTTTCCGAACTAATCTGAATTTCTTCGTATGTAATTCGCCTGTTTTCTTGATTTTTTTTTATTGCCATGTCTTATTGCTCTGTCGACTTTCTTCCGTGACAGTCGTCGTAGGACGACCACTTCCCCAAAGTAAGGCGACCGCGCTTGAACTTGCTATGCCAACGGTAGATGGTTGCTTTAGAAGTTTCTTCATCTATAAAAGCAATTTGAAGTCGATTAAATGTCTCGTCAGGTTTTAGGCTCCTATCCAACCAATAGCGAGAAAAAGAGTAGCGAGTAGTGATTTTATCGTTCAAGACACGTAAGTACATACTTATAATAGATCTCGTGTAACTGTGAACTGCATCTCTTTTGTTTACACAAAATACATCTGTTGTACCTTTGTTTGAGCAATAAATTTCTAGCATTAGGAGTTCTATAGCGGTTGACTAATTGTACGCATTTATTCTTTATGCTGTCTAAGTAAGCTGTGTTAAAGCTGTATAGCACGCTATACAGCCCATATACGACTGGTTTGGGCACAAATTATTCAGCCTTGAGTTCACAAACGGTACACAGTAGCAGAATAGTAGCTCTATAAGACAGTTTAAGAGATAACCAGTGGTCTTAAAATGTTGTGTTTAGCTCCTTATAGTTTTAGCGTGAAGTTATTGTTTCCATAGGTTACAATTGTAAATAATGTCTTATTGTGGAAAAAATTGTGAAAAACCATAACGGTTCGACCAAACATACGTTGCTGCTCGCTTCCCATAGACGATAGCGTAATGATTCATAGTGTAAATAATGACCAATAGTATTTACAATAAAACTGCAAATTTTCATGAAGATCCGTCAAGTAGTTATTGTTTTATAACGATAAATAGCGACATTATCCGTTATTGCTTAGCTCCTATGAGAAATAGCGTGATAAATTATAGCCTATATGTTAATCCAGACTTATTAGAATACACATACAAAGTTTCAACCGAATCTGTCTGGTAGTTTTAGCGTGATGCGTGTTCAAACAAACAGACAGACAGACAGACATTTCTAAAAATGCAGCAAAGTGTTTAAATACTCTTTTCGAACATTTCCTAATATTTTTTTTCACTAAGTTCGGCCATGTACAGACACGTGAAATTTACAGTTTTATTAAATGTATAGATATACGAGGGTGGATCGAAATATTCGCGGCCTACCACATAAATACTTGACTTATTTTAATGTAACTGACCTCATTCGATTTGTTTACTCTCTGGTTGTCACATTGTAAAATTCTGTCACAATAGCATTATCTGTTTTTAAATTAGACTGAATTTTGTGAGCCTAAGTGCAGCGTTTTTAAAGAATGGAGAAAATTGAGCAACGTGCGGTCATCAAATACTTGTTTAAAAAAAAACTGACTCCAAAAGAGATTCACGAAGATATATCAACAACATTGGGGGAATCTGCTCCATCGTATACGACTGTGAAAAAGTGGGTTGCAGAATTTAAACGCGGACGAGAGAGTATTGAAGATGACCCGCTCCGGCCGGCCTACGACGTCTACGACTGAAGAAAACATTGGGAAAATCTGTGATCTGATATTGGCAGATCGGAGATTGACCATCAGGGAGATTGCTGACACTATTGGCATCTCATATGAACGAACACAAAACATCATAGTCAATGAACTTGGATTTTCTAAGGTTTCTGCGCGGTGGGTCCCCAGATTGCTTTCAGTTGAACCAAAACGAATACGGCTCACGATTTCTCGCGACAGTTTGGAAATGTTTGAGACTGATCCACAAGATTTTTTGGACAGATTTGTTACAATGGATGAAACCTGGGTACACCACTACACCCCAGAGTCAAAACAGCAATCCAAGCAGTGGAAAAAACCTGATGAACCGACTCCAAAAAAAGCCAAAACAATTTTGTCAGCTGGCAAGGTGATGGCGTCAGTTTTTTGGGATGCTAAGGGTGTCATCATGGTGGACTACCTTGCAAAAGGTGAGACTATAAACTCTGCTTATTACTGCACCCTTTTACGTCATTTGCGTGAAACGATCAAAGAGAAAAGGCCAGGACTACTCAGCAAGAAAGTGTTGTTCCATCAGGATAATGCACGCGTTCACACGTCTGTTGAATCAATGGCTCAAATTCGTGATTGTGGCTTTGAATTACTGCCCCATCCCGCCTATTCCCCTGATTTGGCACCTTCGGACTTTCATTTATTCCCAAACCTTAAAAAACACCTTGGAGGTCAAAAATTTTCATCAAATGAGGAGGTTGAAACCGCGGTGGGTGACTTTTTTGAAGGCCTTGAAGAAACTTTTTTTATGACCGGCATACAGGCGTTGGAAACCAGATGGAAGAAGTGCATTGAGTTAAGTGGAGATTACGTGGAAAAATAAAATTACTTTTGTTTATATTTTATATTGTTTTCTTGCTGAGGCCGCGAACTTTTCAATCCACCCTCGTAGATAGATATACGCGCAAAACATGGTCGATATCATGTTACATATTTATTTAAATATTGTGGATAACGATATTACTGGTAGTACCTTCTCTGTGTTTATTATATTCTCTTGGCTAAATATTACGGGTAATGTAAATTTATTGTAAAATATATGCATATTTAGAGTCAAAATTTTCACGCGCCTCAGGAATGATGTCTTTTAATCAGAAAACCAAAATGGCAAAAACGGAACCCATATAGTTTCATCATGTCTTTCTGTCTGTATGTCCGTTCGTATGTCACAGGCATTTTACTCAAAGACTACTCAATAAATATAGATAAAATTTGAAATAAAAATAAATAATTTCACGCCATACATGTAACAGAAGCAGTTTTCAGCAAACATCAACGTGTGGCACATCATTCGACAGGTCTTTTAAAACACATAAAGGTTTCTAATAAACTTTTTTGATTGAGTGAATAGTTTTGGGAATAATCACTCTAAAAGTTGCATGAATTGTGCCCCCCTTAGCTTTTGAATTGTGTGACCAAAAATATGACAAAAATCACAAAGGTAGTGCTTAATAAATGCTACTAAAATTATTTCGAACATGATCGGATATACGGTATATCCGATCATGTTTTTTTCATTGAGTTAGACATTGATTCATTCACTCAACAAAAGGGCGTAAGTGCTATAAACATACGCTCTTCTGCTGATGCAATTATTCAAGGCTACAGAACCCTACACTGAGCATGGTCCGACATGCTCTTGCCCGGTTTTGTTTTTTCTTGCAATCTGTTTCAGTGAACATTAACCAGAAGTTAAGTATTTAATAATGGACTTGGAGGGCAGTCAGTCGAGCGACATGCGCCCTTTGTATATACTATTCCCTATAACTCTAGGTGGCTTTCTTTTCAGCCTTTTCAATGCTGAATTAATATTCATAAAGTGCATAGCTAATATGTTTGGGTGATGTTATGATATGATTTAATCTCTTCCTGAACTGTTCTGATTCCAAGTTCATGGAGTAATTGTTGGTTTGTTATGTACCAAGGAGCATTGGTAATTATCCTCAGCATTTTGGACCCCGGAACCTTTGTAGTATTTCTATATTTAAGTTGCAGGCTGTGCCCCGTAATTGAACTCTATAAGTCCAGATTGGTTTCTGGATGCATTTGTACAGCAGCAGTTAATTTCCCAAACTAACTGTGCTTCTCTTTCGTGAAAATATGTTTTTTACAGTTCAAACAACGGTCCAAGTAAAGTCTAAGGTTCATTTAATATGGCTTCATTTGCTTGGGGTATCTCTACTACAGTAAGCATCACTGGGAGACGTGTGTCCCGTAGGGTCGTAAAGGTCCCTGTATTAACTTGCTCTCATTTGCTTTCATGCATGCTTGTCCCGTTTTTTCATGGAAAGTTAGGGCTGCTGTGTCATGTAGGTCGGCAAGAAAAATCAGGTAAAGGAGTGGGGCAAACATGCTCCCTGGTTGCACTCTGTGACGTTTTGTTACATTTTCTCCTTGCACATAAAAAAACCTTTCAAGAAAATATAATAGTTTGAAGGGAGCAGATTTTTTACTTTGTATATTAAGCCTTTATTTATATATCAGCCTTAGTGGGTACAGTATAGTAGGAGCATCTACTTACAACAAAGGTTAAAAATTATATGTGCTTAAATATTGGCCAAAGTACTTGTAACAAATGATTAAATATAAAATATTAATGCTGATATCAAAAGGAAGAAAAGAATGGCCTTTATTCTCTCTTTCATATCTCCTTCTTAGTGTAGTAATTTAAAACAGTAATTGGAGCTTTAAGCACAGGTCACCCTGGCAGCTAAGCCGAATGAAAGTACATATTATGATAACTTTCATTCCCAGCTGTGGTGCCTGTGACACTTCATTGCAGAGCTTTGCAAAGAAGTATGAAAGCTTATCGATACCCCAGTGTGGTCAGTGTTTTAACGTTTGCTTTAGCTGTTTTCATTAAAATCTACGTACCTGTTGAAGAAGACTAAGTCCGCTACAAATGTTTTTTTGATATGCGTCCCACGACAACGATAAATGTGTGTCAACCATAGTTCTAAAATAATTTCGTTTAGTCAACTATTGATATCAAAACAGTTCTCTGTTTACTTTGCTATTATGTATTTTCAATAGGTATGTATACCTATTTCTTTTCTTGACAGTTTTGACATTGTTTCTGACAGACAATGTCAAAACTGTCAAAATATAGTAGAGTGCGTTTTTTTTATTTTTTCCTACGTATTGTGCGGTCCACCCCCATTGGACTTTACTTCTAAAAAAATACTTTGACCTGCATCACACTGCATCATTGACGTAGACCTGAAATGCTCTTTGCAGGAATATGCCATAATATCACAAAATTGACCATTCTCTAGAAAGAGATAACCCTAGTTTGTGGACAATACCGGTCAAAGAGGTAGGCCACGAGTTTTTTCTCTCTTTCACGCTTTGCAGTCAATAATTACTTTTAAATTGAAAGGGATGGCACGGTCCAGGTCTATACATCAATGACCTGCATTGACCTATTTGTTTTGTCATTATTCTACATCAGGCGTGTTATAATAACTGATCATTTTGTTGCGGCCTGTATCAATTTTGAAAACTGCTAGATAATACGGCTCATGAGCGTGTTAATTATATCAAATATAAATAATAAAATTTTATGAATAATATACGAAAACGGACGAACAATTTGGCCGAAAAAAAAGTTTTTCACCAATAAATTCACGCCATTGAAGCAACTTCGACTCACTGGCGCCATTGAAGACAAAAAAATACAAATATCTGGCAAAAGAAGTTATTGGTCGTAGTTTTTTGTAATTTCTTTTTTATTGGAAATCTAATAAATATTCTTGTATTATCAAAATTATAATGTTTAATAGGTACTTTTTTCTCCCACCAGTGCATTATAAGCTGTGTTTAATAAATTCAAATATACAAAACAAATTTAATAATGATAATTTATACGTTTTATTTATCTTCCATATTCTAAGACAAAAAAATATTTTACAGCTTTTGTACGCATCTGTACCAAATAAAAATGTCTTGTA
Organism: Herminia tarsipennalis; assembly: GCA_945859575.2. NCBI lineage: Eukaryota > Metazoa > Arthropoda > Insecta > Lepidoptera > Erebidae > Herminia > Herminia tarsipennalis. Next base: position 19,031,284 of record OX243834.2, on the reverse strand, counting down.
AAAAAGCCAATTTACATAATAATAATTTAACCGTTAAATCGTTTTAAGGAGTAAATTTTAAGTTCATCAACAACAGTCGGTTGAAACAGAATATTCGTTATATGTAAATCATAAATAGGTTGAAGTAGGTATAAAATTTTGTGGCACTATGCGAATAAATAAGAGAATATGAGAATAAGAGGTTTAAACAAACACCATACAACTATCCAACAGTAAAGAAATATTTTTTCAATTCGGATCAGTAGTTCCTGAGATTACCGCGTTCAAACAAACAAACTCTTCAGCTTTATAATAATAATATAGATTTTTTAGCGAGCTCTAGCCATCAGCAAAACGTTACTGCAGCAAAAACTCAAATAGCATGACCATACGATGCACAACTTTACCTTTTGCATGCACATTGTGAACAAATTAAAAGCTATAAAAAAAATTCTGGTGGATTAACGTTACTTCAGCAGATTCATTTTTTCTTGAATATCTCAAAAACTACTGGATGCTCACATTTAAAAAAGTTGCGCACATTTCAATGGCATGTTGCACTGAAAATTTGTTTCATTCATATCCTGCAAGGAGACAAACATTATGTTGAGGTAACGCACACCCCTAAATCATATGGGCAACTACCGGCTTTTATAAAAGTAGAGCTAAGTTGTACGAGTTATATGGTATGAAACAATTTAATTTTGATCAAAACTTTATTCAGTATGTGAGAAACTATTCAAAAACTTTTAAAAAAGCTTGTGCATGTGCCAAAGCTTTACTTAATAGTAGAAATAATAAAAAATCTGATAATAAAATAAAAGCCACTTGGAATATTATTAATTCGGAAAGCGGACGGGCAAAGCCTCGGGATAAAAGCTTTGAATTATTAATTAACAATAAGACTGTTACTGATAATTGAATTGAATAGATGTCGCTACGGGGGCCTGACCTGTAAGCATTAAGAGATAGAAGAATTTGATATCTAGTAACATAGTCCAGATAGGTGGTTCGCTTCTGGCCCCGGTTTGGCTACGGAAGTCTCGGGTTCGATTCCTGAGTCTGGATTCTAATTTTTCTATCTTTCAAAAATGCAATTATTGTATTTGTAAAGTTTTTGGCAAGAAATGCCTATAAAAAAAAATACTTCAATATTCGGCCTGCGTCATCATAATTTGTTAAAATGCTCTCTGTAACGAAGCAATAACAAAAGCCGTGATAGTTCTTTAACTACCGACTAGATGTCGCTACGGGGGCCTAACCCGTAAGCATTAAGAGATAGAATAATTTGATATCTAGTAATATAGTCCAGATAGGTGGTTCGCTTCTGGCCCCGGTTTGGCTACGGAAGTCTCGGGTTCGATTCCTGAGTCTGGATTCAAATTTTTCTATCTTTCAAAAATGCAATTATTGTATTTGTAAAGTCTTTGGCAAGAAATGCCTATAAAAATTACTTCAATATTCGGCCTGCGTCATCATAATTTGTTAAAATGCTCTCTGTAACGAAGCAATAACAAAAGCCGTGATAGTTCTTTAACTACCGACTAGATGTCGCTACGGGGGCCTAACCCGTAAGCATTAAGAGATAGAAGAATTTGATATCTAGTAACATAGTCCAGATAGGTGGTTCGCTTCTGGCCCCGGTTTGGCTAAGGAAGTCTCGGGTTTGATTCCTGAGTCTGGATTCAAATGTTTCTATCTTTCAAAAATGCAATTATTGTATTTATAAATGGATGTAGTTCGTTGCTCCCTATTAATGTATATTGTTGTATAGTTTATTGCATTTTACTAGGTGAATATTGTTGTCACAGTTTAATAATGTTACTTAGGTACTAGTTAAGAAAACGATTTACTTTTCAACCGACTTCAAAAAGGAGGAGTTTCTCAATTCGTCTGTATGTTTTTTTTTTTTTTTTTTTTCGTATGTTTGTTCACCGATTACGCAAAGACGGCTGGACCGATTTGAAAAATTGTTTTTGTGTTTGAAAGGGTATACTTCCAAGTTGGTCCCATTGCCATCAGATCACGATCTGATAATGGGATCCTGGAGAAATCGAGGGAACTCTTAAAATATTAAAAGCACACCTACAGTGATTTAGGTATATTTCATAGTGATTCGTGCATTTACTCTTAAAAAACACCAATTGGTGAAGTGGAACTAATGATGAAAAACAAAAATTACGAGCAGACCTATTCAATATTTCACAGTTTGTGATTCAATTAAGTACTTTAATATGGTATTGAGTAGCACTTTAATCTCGATATACTACTATTATACCTACAATGTAATAAAGCTGATAGTGAACTCCTCAACAATTAACGGCGCTGCATCGGGGCAAGCAATATTTCGTAAAAGGATTTGAGCAGATGACATAAGCCTATTGTAACTTATGTGAATTATAAACCAACCCACTAAAAAGTGAGAAATAAAAACTTTTTAACAAAAAATATTACCGACTTCAAAAATAAATACAAGGCAACTAAAAAGCAAAAAATAATATACCTAGAATAACAAAAACAAATTAAACATTTTGAAGTTGGTGCCGAATAAAACATAAAGACTACTATTTCATGGCACCAACTTCAAAATGTTTAATTTGTTTTTGTTATTCTAGGTATATTATTTTTTGCTTTTTAGTTGCCTTGTATTTATTTTTGAAGTCGGTAATATTTTTTGTTATATAAGTAAAGATTCTGCGTGATAAATTTCGGCCATTCTTTTCTTTCTTTTAAAAAAAATGTATACTTATTCATTATGTATACTTATTCATTATGTAGCAGTAAATTGGCCAATATTTAAGCACATAAAGTTTTTACATCGTAAGTGGATGCTCCTACTATGTTGTACCCATTGAGGCTGATGTATCCGATCTCGTGTACTCTTCTAATAATATTGACATCTTTTTTTTTTCATCAGTCCTTCGGCAATTTGAAAAGAGTGGCCACGAGTTTTTATTGCCTGTTCTTTTCTCGGGCTTTACCTATTGTTTGCGAACAGGCATTACCAGTAAATGTAGAATCGACTTTTCACAAGTGTAGTATTTTGCTTCCTAAGTGAATAAATGATTTTTATTATTAATAATATTATTATGCTAATATGGAGAGCACACCCCCTACCCCCTCGTCCCATCTACTATCATCACCCTCACATTCTTTCACTTCATAATCTAAAACAATATTCGTAAACCATTGTCTTCCAAACAAATTATTGGATACAAATAACATTTTGGGGAGTGGGAATTAAACCAACCCCTAAAAAAATGTCTTCAGCCGAAATAAATCAAACCCTCATTACCGCATTATCTCAGTCCAACATAGAACTACCGTTCAACGTTGCTTCTATAGTTCACATGTTTACAGCTCCATTACCTATCAGTAATGGCAAATTCACCGATGATATACCTAACAATGGAACTGTAGAAGTGCAGTACTTATATAAAGCGAAATTATCCATATACTAAAGAAATATAACACGTATCCCCATATAGCCAGGCGACATCTTTAAAATCCCCATCTAAAAAAGGTAGAAGCACATTGAAAAGTGTGGGAAAGTTTTTATCGAATACCAAATATTCTTTCCTAGTTTTTCTTAAATTTGAGGGGGAGAGGGGTCGGTGTAGGCCTTAGGGTGTGTTCTGCCAGGGAGGGTACCCACACCTATAAAATGAAGCTTCGCAAAAGCTTCGCAAAGCTTCGCAAAAGCTTCGCAAAGCTTCGCACACCTAGACGTACGCTATTTACGTATTCTGATAGCGTACGTCTAGGTGTGCGAAGCTAGACTATCAGGCGCACACTGACAAGTTTTAAAAATCCACGCCATCTCTAGACTGACGCCTCGGTCTTCCGATGGGCCTACACACTTCCATCTGTGTGGATCGTCACCCTGGGCAATGCTGCGGTCCCTTACGAGCTACGCACAATACCATCTACCTCGTGACCGTAGTACTTAAATATGAAGAATGAAAGGCGTACCTGCGGCGCCTTAAAACCAAACTTCTCATGGAAGAAGAAACACTTAAAGAGAATTTACCCCAGGTGGGTACAGGTAACTCAGGAGAATCCCTCACTGAGCAAAGCTCAGTCTGCCCTACGTATTCAGTGGAGGGCGAAGGATTGCCCTACGTATTTTGTGGAGGGCGAAGGATTGCCCTACGTATTCTGTGAAGGGCGAAGGATTGTTAAAAAAGGAATCAAAAACCCCAAGAATTTCTTTGGTTTATCCCAAAGAAAATTCTTACACAACAGCAGTTTCATTCGATCTTCATCGTTTAATGATGTTGCTGACAAAACTCAAAACAACACGTACAACCCAAATGCATCATGGCAACGGACGCCAATTCAAAAGCGACTCCCGTTCTTTAGATGAATAGAACTCTAAAATGAACCAAGCAAAGCGAATACAGGGACAAAGTCAAATAATCAACACACAGATAGAGACAGACAACCCTGCACACAATATTGCCTTAAACATTGAAACCAGTAGATAATAGCTTTACCTTGCTAGACACAGAGGAGAAGGATACTCCCATCAAACGGAATACCAAACCACCCCGATTATACTCTATGGAGTTGATGACCTGAATAAACTGACCCAGCTCATTGAGGAAGTGCTGAACAAAGATGATTTCAAGAACCAATTAATTATATCTTCCAATACAGTAGACAACTACAAAACAATGACAGACCACATATGAAGCAAGGGACTGATAGGACACACCTTTACTCGTAAAGACCAAGAACGCATGAGGACTGTGATCAAAATGAATATGCGAAAAATATTAAATTTATCTATCTCTTGTAATAATAGATAAAGAACAAACTCTGTTGTACAGTGCAAAAAAATTAATTGATGAATGATTTAATGAACTTTAAAATGTTCCGAATTTCTTCGTCACATAGGTAAGTTCATTTTGCTTGCTTGAAAAACAATTGAAAAATGGCGGGAACTAGTTTTTAGGGTTCCGTAGCCAAAAAGGCAAAAAACGGAACCCAAATTATAGTTTTGTCATGTCCGTCCGTATGTCACAGGCTTTATCAGAGACTACTCAATGAATATTGATAAAATTTTGTGAAAAGGTGTCTTCTAGTGGCCGCTATTTAGTTTGATAGCTAAATAATAAAAATAAATATTTTTCGGGGGGCACTCCGTACATGTAACAGCAGCTGAACTATTTTTTTCGGCTAACATCAACGCGTGTGGCACATCGTTCGACAAGTCTTTTAAAAACATTATGAGGTTCCTAATAAACTTTTTTGATTGAGTGAATAGTTTTAGAAATAATCGATCCGAAAGTTGCATAAATGGTTAACTTTTGAACCTTGTGACGAAAAAATATGAAAAAAGTCACAAAGGTAGCGCTCAATAAATACTTTAAACTAAAATTATTTTGGACATGATCGGATACATATACTGTCATTATGATAAAGCCGAAAAACTGATTTTCTCAACAAAAGGGCGTAAGTGCCATGAACATTGTATTTTCTCCTGTATGTGTGTATGCCACTGAACTCCTCCTAAACGGCTGGACCGATTTAAATTATTTTTTTGTGTGAGTTCTAGTGGATTCGAGAATGGTTTAGATTCACAAATGAACTCGATTCACAAAAAAAGAGTCAGTATGAAGTTGGCCGGGTTCGCTAGTTAAGTATGTATCATAATATCAAATGGGTTTTACTTGAAAAGCTAGCTTAGGATGTTTTCTTGTAGAATATGTATTTGGTACGCTTCACTCATTACAATATTTAAAGGTAAGTACAGGTAAATTAGCTTGAAGAAATTTTTGCGTTTGTAGTAGTGTATGGTCAGCAAATAAAAAAAACAACATTTTATTTTTAGTTTTTATTGTTTTAAAGGTAATATACGTTTGTGGCTGGAGCACACCAAATGCGTGCACGTCTACGCATACGCACTACGTACTAATACGGTCGTGAAAATGTGTATCCACCGCATTGTAATCTATGGAACTGTATGAGGCAGACAAGCCAGTTCCAAACATTACAAGCATTGAATGCCGGTTTTCACTTCAGTGAAGACGTGTATGAATTAGGTGTTCTCCGGCCATAAATGTTTTATTCTAATAATTCATCAACCCCAGGCATATCACAATCATCCCCATCCTCGCTTTCATCAGATGAATTATTTAAATTAATTATGATTCGTTCTGATATTGTGTCTAAAGCTGCGTCTCTACCCTGATATTTGCTTTCCTCCTCAATAGCATGCAAACAAACTTTTCTCCATTCCTCTACAGTTATGGCGTTCATTTTTTCTTCAGCTAATGACATTATAACCTTCATATTCATTGCGACATTCTTTTTTGCGACATATGTTTTCACTATCCCCCATATATTTTCTATAGGATTAAACTCCGGATGGTATGGTGGTAAACGCAGCACAGTATGACCGTGCTGTCGTAATATTTCGTCTATCTTGTACTCTATAAATCTCGCCTTGTTTTGCAGAATCAGTTCATATAATTGAGGCTTAAGCAACGTGGATGAATGCTCAATGTTTCGAAATGTCAGCCAGTCTATCATTTGCTGTTTTCTAGAATTACTATTCGGTGCAGGATTTTGTATTGAGTTATGATATGGTGCGTTGTCAACAACAACAACACTATTTGGTTGTAAGTTGGGTATTAATTGAGTTTGAATCCACCTTGAATAGTTGTCATAGTTCATATTGTTGTGGTAATCTCCACTTTTTTGGTCGGCTTTAAACATAAGCAATGCATTTGGTATAAAGCCATCGATACCACCGGCATGAACAATGATTAAGCGGTTGCCTTTCGATATATGTTGCTTCAAACCTGAAGTGCTTCCATCTGACCAAGATTTCGAGAGGGTATGTGATGTATGTATATATGTTTCGTCGGTGTAAACAATTGGTCGGCGTTGTTCACGATATTCAGCAATTTTCATCAAATAATTAATTCGCAAGTATCTAATTTCGTGTTTTTCCATAAGAAGTTTCCGGTTATCTTCTGTTTGCTTCCAATTAAAACCTAATGACATGACGTGTTTTCGTAACGTGCTGACACAACCTTTATAATCGATATCTTCTTTCAATTTTGAGTGCAAAGTTTTTAAAGTGGGAACTTCTTTATTTGTGATGTGGAAGTCATGAATTGTTCTTCTGATAACTTGCTGATCAAAGTTATCGATTACTATTGTAGGTTTACGATTCGGTTTCTTTTTAGGAGATTTAAATGTTACTTCCTGATCTGAAGGACGACATTTGCTTTCTGATACTACCTTTCTGACGGATGCTATTGAAATTCCTGTTGATTTAGCAACTAATTGAGTGGGGGTCATAATACTGCTCGGGTTGTTATTACACTCATTTTCGAAATATTTGTACAAACAGTACAAAACTTCCTTAGTTTGAGAAGTCAAAGGCTTGCCTCGACCATGTTTTAACACTGGAGCCATTTTGAATTATCAATATAAAGTTACAACACTTACACACTTGAAATTAAACACTTCAACAAATATTTTAACAATAATAACAAACAATAACAACAATCAACAAATACAAAATTTCACAATGAAACTACTACGTATCTAATAATTATAATTTTTTAATGAAATGCGTGCTTTATGTTCTAACGGTATCAAGCGACTGACGTCAGACTGCACGTGGCACCTGCGGACAGAGTAAACTGGTTTATTCTGGTTTTGTGCGTGTTTCCACTTTCCACTATCAAGTGACGATTTATTTATTTGTTTTGTTTCGTAATTATTATGGTCAAAACTTTTTACCTATAGCTAAACTACTATCATCTAAAGAACGACACGATATTTTATTGTTTCACGGTAGTCGCCTTGTCGTTTGCTCAAGGACGTGAAATTGAATGACATATTTTTTTTAATAAAGTCAAAACCTTTTTCTTTAAAATAAAAACTTGTTTTTATTGAAAACAAAAATCAGAGTGTTGCTAGGGATAAGTATTAAATTAAATAGTAATGTTAGGATATTGAAACATTTTTGTAAGGGCCAGAACGATATAGTGGAAACGCGCTCTAATATCTAAGTAACATACACACCACTACATATGCAAAAATTTCTCGAGACTAATTTCACTGTACGAACCTTTTATTTATACGACGTTTCGATCGAATTGCACCGATCGTGGTCACGATTCGACTGATGGCAGCGTTGATAGAGATGTCTCCGAGAGGTGCGGGGCTTTTAAACTACCCTCGCCTGGTCTTGATAGATTTGATAAATTTTAGTTTCGGTACTTCTACACACTACACTTTCTACGTGTCTTTACACTGAGGCGCGATGTATGTACGGCGACTAAGAATCAACGGATACAGACGTAACCAATGATCTCCACGAGGCAGGAAACCAGAAGCAAATTCCGAGAGAGTGCCAGCTTTTATGCAGTTTAATAAAAGAGTGACGGAGAAAATTGGAACATGTTCATTGGAAAAAGTAGGTATTAAAACATTACCCCATTAAGACTGTATATAATTCGCACTCTAAGATCTTTAAGCTTTTGCGAAAAGCTTTTGTGAAGATGTTATTTCTCTCCAGACACCTGGCGTATACAAGGTGGATTACAGTTGCGATAGTTCCTATATTGGACAGATCAAAAGAACAATCGCAGACAGAGTCAAGGAACATATCGCGGCTATAAAAAACCGTGAAGTCTACAAGTTTGCTATCGCTGAGCATTTGTTGGAATCAGGTCCAAACTACTACGTCAGTGCCACAGGTAGTTTCCACCGATCGCCACTATCATTCCAGGATAGTGGGTGAGGCAGTTGAGATCAAGAAGTACAAGAATTTCAACCGAGAAGATGGATCCCAGATCTCACATCTCGGAATCCCGTTATCAACAAAGCATATATCAAATTAATGGGCTTTGTTGTGAGCATATAATATATATATATATAATGCTAATTATATAAATATTAGGCATAGTAGCTTTGAAGATATATATATATAAATAACTTTCAAAATACTGATATAATATATATATATATATATATATATATATATATATATATATATATATATAGACCTCCCCCCCTTATCTCCAAAGCTACTATGCCTAATATTTTGAAAAGAAAAAAAAACCAAAAGATAGTTCTCCATCTATATATTGTAGAAAAAATAATAGGTACTTAAGTCTGAATTTTAAAAATAGGGGTAATTTATGAGGGGCCAAATGAGAAATTAAAAAGAAAAGTTCTGCTAACAGTATTGGGTAACATATCGAATGAAAGCGCTTGTTTTAAGGATGTCAAATTTTTTTTTTTTATACTTTTAAACTAATAACTTTTAAAGTTATTCAGGATTAACCATGAAAATAGGCCTCCCCCCTCCTTATCTCCGAATTTACTGAGCCTAATATTTTGAAATAAATATAAAATATAGTTCTTAACCTATAGATTGCAGGAAAAGTAATAAGACTTCCGAATTTTGAAAATACGGTAACAAATTGAAAATGGTATGGTAGTTTAAATAACAAATAAGTTCAGGTCAGGTGGAGTGATGATTTACGCAAAACGGCTGGATGCGAGAAGCCGAAGATTGCAGGAGCTGGATGCGAGAAGCCGAAGATAGAACAAAGTGGCGTGCAATTGGAGAGGCCTATGTCCAGCAGTGAACTGCGATAGGCTGATGATGATGATCAAATAAGTTATTTATAAAAGTTCCTGTATATCGACCCCCTCTTTGAAATGACCAATTTTACAATTTTGAAAGAAAGTAGTGTGAAGATAATGTGGTAAACCGCCTAGCCTATTAAGTGTTGGTGTAGCTAAAGGTTAGTGACGTACCCCCTTACAATAATAATAATTCGTTATTGAAGTGAAAACTACTTTATTTATCATAATAAACATTGTAGTACAATTTGATTACAATCATAATTACAGTTTGAACCTCTTATTCACAGTAAACAAATAAAATAACAGACGTTTTAAGAGTATTTTATTTATTTTCAAAATTGAATAGAAGCTCGATAGCTTAAATGCTCTTAAAACGTCTGTTAATTAAATTGTTTGTAATGAATAAGGGGGAGGGTGTACAAAGACTACATTAACATGTTGGGTTGGAAGTGCTGTATTCTTATAAAGCTAGGTTACAGGAGTACAAAGATGATTCCCATTGTGTCACTAGTGTAACTACATAATTAAATATAGAAAAAGACAGCATTCGAGGGAGGAGAGCGCTATATAGGCTGATTTTTTTTCTCACATTAGTGGAGTAAAGAAATACCTTCCGTCAGTCAGCTCAGCTGGTTTCTTTAGCGATTGGTGTACATGATTTTAATCGGCTACTGACAACATCTGTTACTGAGTTATAGATTCTGTTAGTATTCTTCACCGGATGTCCGACTGAAGCTACCCAAACTTCGGCTTCCTTCGGTTTCTATTTAACGAATATCATTTAATTTTTTTTAGGTTTACATTCTAATTATTTTTTGGATAAGCACAAGAAGTCCGAACCCATAGACAATTTACAGGAACGAGTGGATTAAATAGATGATCTTAGATCTGTATATTATCACCTAATTTTTGATCGAAGCTTCGTTTTCATTGAATTAGAATAGGCCTCGAGATTTACCCAACCTTTGGCAAAATCTTCGGCCAAAGTCGAAGGTTTTGCCGAAGGTTTCTACCAAACTCAAAAAAACGAATTATAACGAAAGTTACCAAGTTTATGTTTATTATTTGTTTAGATAACGTACGGGCAGTTAAACACTTAGTAGGTTAAGGTGCAGGTGTTTATATGCGCGTACGATATCATAGACTTAGTGCGGTTTAGGCGTAAAAACAAGAGTTCTTTTCACATTTATAATATTAGTTTTGATTGTTGCTTGTAGTAAATCTTGAATAAAATTTTGTAGAGCTTTTGAACCTTCGGCATGGCTTCGAGACCGATCCGACATTCCGTCAGACACTACCGGATATACTAAATTTCAGATCACGCATTCAATGGCACGCGCAGATTGACCACTATTAATAAATAAATGCAATTGATGCATGACTGACGCGCCTGGTTACAAAATGTTGACGACTGACAAACTTTTTAAATTAAAATACAGATAGAAAAATAAAGTTTCACGATATATTTAGTTCTTTCGGAAAAAAATCAACATGCGTCAGCGCCAAACGCTAAGGAATCCACCTAACTGACGAAAGAGCATTTCTTTACTCCACTAATATGACGTAATATCTAATAAAAATCCCTCTTGGACTAACAGTTCTAATCTAACCTAAAAAAATCGATTTAGTGCAATAGGTACTTACATAACTATAATTTGTTTTTATGCACTTATTCCTAACCCTCGTCGCATGATACAGATTCCGCGACATCAGTTTTCATGAACACCCTAACATTTTGTCTGTGGCGTTTAACAAACGCCAGGGCCATTTGTAAACGACGGTATCTAATGACTAGTAGCGTTATACAAAATGATAACAGTTGAAAAAAAATGTCGATGCTGTTTGTATAACGCCGAGTTATGCAATTTATTTTTTATAGATGTATAGGTATGTATTCGTGGTCTCAGTTAAGACTTATATTTTGGTGTGGCGTGGTAAAAAAACAATATACCTAATTACTTACTTTCAGATTTACTGAACCTTGGGGTACTTAGCGAAAAAAAATTTGATTGTCTAACATAAATAAATTGATGTCATTTTTTTTATTTACTTGATGCTAACACCTTTCTGGGTTAATGTATTGTCTTCATAAGTTTCAAGCACATCTGCCAAATGCTCGTTATCTCGAGGTTTCTTGAACTGACGCCTCTTTTGTGCTGCTTTCTTGCGTTTAGGCAGTACAGGTTTTTTAGGGCCATGGTCTTGCATCGATTTAATACCCTGTTTTTCTAGATATTCCTCTATTTTAGCATCATCCATGGCATCTACAGCTGTAGCACGCCATAGCTTAACAAACTCTTCATCAACCTTAAAATTTTAATAAAATATTTTTTATGACTGAGTGTTGCACATGCTTATTTATGGTTTACAATGGCATAAAGCAGTTTTAACATCTCTTTGGGCTCCAGTGACATTACATTACCTGTGCAACCAGTATTTTTTGCTGTACAATCAGTATTTTAATGGAGGTATATAATTTTTTTTTATTATCTTGGCACTCACACCACGTCATCTGATCCCAAACTAAGCAGAGCTTGTACTATGGCAACCACACAACTAATATACATACTTATATATTTTTATTATTATAGGTAAATTACACCCAGACACAGAATGAACCATTGTGCTCATCACACAGTTTTATCCGGGGTGAGGATCAAACCCACAACCTCTGGCTTAGCAGTCAGGGTCACTAACCTCTAGACCAACAGGCAAGTCATGGCCAGTGATAAGTTATTGCAATTAAAAATAAGTTTTTAATTTACGATTTTTTGCAACCAAGGAACCTTCTCCAAAGACTTTTCTATCTATACAGAGTCACTTTGGTATTTCTACACCAATATTAATCAATATTGGTGTAGAAATAGCAAAGTGACTCTGTTGTGTCTCAGCAGTTTACAATATGAAAACAGCTTGCACTTAGAAGTAAAATTATGTTTTATAGATTACTTACATCACAAGTAGCTGTCTTGTCATTGTAAAATAATATTTTTTTCTTATCTGTGGGTCTGCTTATGTAAAGGATTTCTTGTGCTAAGCTTTTCAGTGCTCTCTCACAGTGGGGTAAAGATTCCTGGACATCCTCCAATAAAATACCACCAAGTCCTTTGAGATCCTGTTGCTTAAGTAGTCTACAAAAAAGTGAAATCATATTCTTTATTGTGTAAATTCTAAAATTTTTAAATAGAACAAATTTAATAATAAGTGTTTTGCAAACCTTAATAATGACTTCTTGTCTTTAATCTTATATACAGGTTTAAAATTATATTTTCCATCCGGAGTACACTCTATTTTAGGGTTATTTTGAAGTGCCTCTGTTTGTAGCCACTGAAAATTACATAATGAGTAGGTAAACTCCTTGATCATCCAGGGTCGTAGTTAGTTGAGTTTAAGGTATGGGATCTGTTGTTAGCGGTCGAGGGGAGTGCATTTAATTATACACTTGGCCAGTGTGAGACACTGGTCAAGTGTCTTGCACAATTCTTATTAAAGTAGGGCATTAATAATTTAAGGTAGGGCTTTATTTATCCCCCCCCACTACAGACCTGTAGTGATTGAATGTCACATATGTACCCTACATTTTTACAGGATAAAAATATTGTACTATCTCTATTCAAAGAATCATACCCACAACATATCACACACATATAATTATCTTATATATAAAATTCTCGTGTCACAGTTTTCGTTGCCATACTCCTCCGAAACGGCTTGACCGATTTTGATGAAATTTTTTGATGGAGTTTGTTTGTTTGTTTGAACGCGATAATCTCAGGAACTACTGGGCCGTATTGAAAAAATATTTTATTGTTGGATAGCCCATTTATTGAGGAAGGCTATAGGTTATAACATCACGCTACGACCAATAGGAGCGGAGCAGCAAAGAAAAAAGGGAAAATTTACGCAGACGAAGTTGCGCGGGTCAGCTAGTATTTTTAATATAACTAGTAATGTGGGATTGTGGGTCCCATATTACTAGCAATCCTGCTAACCCCTCTAGCTAGGCTAAATAGCTTGTTTGGAGAGGGTTCATGTTTGAAGTATAATAGTATTAATTAAGATTCAATCCCACAACCTCACAATTACGAGTCCGATGCTTTACCCAATAGGCTTTGGCAGCATGGTAATTTCACAAAAGGAAGTATAGTTGAATAGAATGATTTGAAATTTATAGCAGTTTTCAAAACCACATTACCTGTTTGACTTTATTGCCCACATCAAGCTGGTTAGTTTCATCTAACACTTCATCCAGATTTAAAGGATGATCATCCCCTTCTTGATGCCTGGCTCTCATATGCCTGACTATTCGAGCGAGTACACCAAAACGGTATGATGAACTCCCTGTCACAGTTTTATAGCTGGAAGGTAAATTATTGGTAGGTATCACAATATAACATTTCAGAAATTAATAACTTTAAAAGATTTATTTTCTGTTGTACATTTATTTACATTACAATAAAATCTTTGTTATAACTTACTTTGACGCATCAAGCTTCGGTGCAGTGCTGACCGAGCTTGATGACTTTGATTTGGATTTTTTGCTATCATCTTTGAATTGAGAGTCATCTTTACTGGTCTTCTTCTTTTCTATGCTGAAATATGAATTTGACTAACATGTTAATGAGATGAAATAAAGTAAAGTATAATCAGACAGTATTCAGTATCATTATGTACAGTACAGTGTAATAAAATGTCACAATATGTTGCATGTGACGTTAAATCGGATTGAAAAAAAAAAACAAAAATTAACTAAATCCTTTTTCTAACTCCAAAAAAATAGTACCTCTTTTTGTACAGTAGTCTTGCTTATAATATAAATTAAAAATCGCGTGCTAGGGCTTGCGTGTGCGAGAAAGAGAAAGTACGCAAGCGACATGAGAGCGTGAACTGCGCGCTAGTTAGCTAACGGTGTTCACAAGAATGTAACGTACCTCGGAGTAGCAAGTGCCTTTTTTTTAAAAGCTTCACGTTCTCGAAGCAAAGCTGGATCCATTGCTGTATTTACACCTGTTTATACAATGGTAATATATAGAGTAAGTAAATTAATTCATTAATTTATTGCAATAGTGTATTTTTGTCTATACTGCCTGCTTACTTTCGTTTGTCTCGTAGTTTTGTCAGTTTGGTTTGACAGCTATCAAATTGAATTTGATAGGTGATTTTTTAAAGTCGTTCACCAAGAGAAAAGCTCTTTTTACATTTGAAACAAAAGGTTTTAAGCAGGACTGTGCATTATTGCCTGCATTAAAAAAATGTGTTGGGATGATTCATAAATTTTATACTGGTAGGGTGATTCATGGTCATGGCTGTTTTATTCTCTTGGGTCATGGCTATGCACTGACCTCATAAACTACAAGAGGTTAGTGTGGTTATACCACACTAACCTCATGTAGTTTATGAGGGGAAGTAAAAAATATAACGATCTTATTTGGATAAAATAAATTTAACAAGAAATAAAAACCGACCGCAGCCTTTAACAATTGTATCAGCAGAAGAGCGTATGTTCATGGCACTTACGCCCTTTTGTTGAGAAACGCAGTTTTTCGGCAATAACTCAATGATGGTATATCCTATCATATCCAAAATAATTTTAGTATAAAGTATTCATTAAGCGCTATTTTTGTATGTAACCCTAAAAATAGATTTTAAAGTATCTACCATGGTTTTTAAATTATTTTCAACATATTACATCAAATATGTTAAAAATAATTCAAAAATCATTTTAAAAAACATCTTGTTATTATTATGAAAATACATATATTAGCGCGAATAACTTAAGGTAAGACTGAGTCTACCCGTGACCACGGCCTTTGCAATACGGTCGAAATTAAGACCCGTAATATATTTATATATATTTTCATAATGTGTACAAATCGCGAAAGTTTATCAACATTTATAGCAAATCATTTAATTAATTTAAATGCTTTAAAAGGCAAAAAGTTTTTAAATTATAGCAAACCTATCAATTTGTTACATCAAACCATTTATCTATACTAGTATTATAAATCTGAAGAGATTGTTTATTTATTTGTTTGAACGCGATAATCTCAGGACCTTCAAATTCTTTAATAAACTTTTAAATCTCATCAAAACTCTTTAAATACACCCGAAAAAAAAAAATTACAAACAATAGTTTATCTTAAACAAAAAATAATATGTACAAAGGCGAGCTTAACTCAAAATTGATTTAGAGGAGAATGTTATAATTTAGAAGAGTAGTTGGTGTAACTACAATAGATACGATTAAAAATAAATAAAAATAATCCTACATACTTAAATAAATACTTAAATATGTATACTTTTAAACACAAATATATAATTAAAAATACATAAATAAATACATATAATATAGTATTACATTAATAAAATATTATAAAAATAAATATATATAAATATGAACCTACTAGTTCGAATTAAAGAAATCTTTATTGTTGGATAGCCCTCAGGGCTATAGGCTATAAACATCACGCTATAATCAATAGGAGCGGAGCATCAATGAAAAATGTTGCAAAAATGGGGAAAATTGACGCAGACAAAGTTGCACAAGTCAGCTAGGAATGTAGTACCTAGTATCAATTGACATAAAAGCTTGTCGCGAGGTCGATACCAAGACAATAGGTACGGACGTATTTAAAGCAATTTGACTCTACTTTAGCCCATGATCTACAGTACTACACTGCATTTTTTGAATGTGCAGCATTAAGAAAATTTCGCAACTAGCTTTTATGTCTTATAAATGGTAGGTTTAAAAGCTTGCCGCAATTATGCGGTGATAGCCTACTAATATTAAAAAAAAATCTGCCTTTTAAATCTATACCATAGATAATAAATACTATACATAGTTAATATTATAAAGCTGAAGAGTGTGTTTGTCTGTTTGTTTGTTTGAGCGCGGTAATCTCAGGAACTACGGATCCGAATTGAAAAATTATTTTACTGTTGGATAGCCCATTTATCGAGGAAGGCTATATAATATCACGCTACGACCAAAAGGAGCTGAGCAGCAATGATAAATGTTGCAAAAATGGGGAAAATTTACGCAGACGAAGTTTCGCGGGACAGCTTGTAATTGTATAAAATCGGGACAGCTTATAATTGTATAAAATGTTTACTCGTTGAAAAATTAAAGTTCAGTGTATTTATTTTTAATGAAATTGATGCTATAAGTACTAACATGTACATGTTTTTTTGTAATGTAGGTGTTATAACCACTAACACTAATTAACAGCTTTGTTAGTATGAAGTACTGATGTCCATGCGAGGGTTGAACTAAATATGCGGCATAAACTGCCTTATCATTTGATTGCGTTGACTTTGAAGTATACAATAATGTTGCTCCAAGGGATTGCAGATCTGAGTAGGATCATTTCGCCGGCTAGCGACCAGTTAGCTGGGTTGCCCACTTCAGATTAGTAAAAGAAAATGTTATCTACACGCAACATTGTAGGTAAATGTTTGTGAAATTTGGTCCCAGGTATAGTCTAGTTTGGATATACTTAATACATAAAATATAATAATTTTACCCATAACTTATTATAAAATGTTGAAAATTGAAAATATAGTCAAACTGTCGGTTGACGATCATTTTCATTACGTAACGACTACCAGTTAGCTAATTATCGAACAATATTAAAAAAATGCCAATAAAACAAGTAGGTGTAATTGATTCAACAACCATTTTTATTTTCACCTTTTAATAATAGGAATTATAAACCGCCGTGCACTACGTTAATATATTAATATTCATGGTATTTTACCATATATAATTTTATAATGTGTACAAATCGCTTTTGATAATAAGTATATAACTATTTAAGTAAATAATAACATCACTGTTATAATTTTGGTTCAGTATTTAAATAACAACATTTGAAAATATTTAAATAATAAATAATTATACTATTCATCAATAAAGTCCACAGATTTCACTGATCACAGTGATCGATCACTCATACTTATTACACTTCCATTCTTTAATCGTAATAACTTTGTTCTGTCTAGTCCTTTGGTCCAGATATTTGCACAAAATAAAATTTACCAATACTATCTGACAATAGTAAATTTCAATAACATTTTGATCTAAGTAAATAAAATCAAAAATGGTCATCAAAGTTTGATGATGAGATCTTGGAGAAATCAAGGGAACTTTTCAAATATTAAAGGCAGCTTCAATATATTTTGTTTTAATTCGTGCATTTACTCTTAATATTATTATTTTTTGCTTTTTAGTTGCCTTATATTTATTTTTTTGAAGACAGCTTAATTTTTTTTTGTAAAATCGTTTTTATTTATTAAAAGTTTTTGATTTTTGTTTTTTAATTTGCGATTTATTCATATTTTTTATTTAAGTCTTATGTCGTTTTTAATTTTTGTTGATTTCTGTTTTTTAATTTGTGATTTAATATTTCATATTTTTAAATATAAATATAAATATATTTATATTAATATAAATAAATATCTTGGCAAAACTCACACAACGCTATCTGATCCCAAACTAAGCAGAGCTTGTACTATGGAAACCAGACAACTGATAAACATACTTATATATTTCTAAATACATACATATTATAGATAAATAACACCCAGACACAGAATAAACCATCGTGCTCATCACACAAAGTTTTATCCTGGGTAGGGATCGAACCCACGACCTCTTGCGTAGCAGTCGGATACACTCCCACCGCGCCACAGAGGCAGTCTTAAATCAGTTCAATGTTATTTAACTTAAACCTATGTGTTTGCTTCTTATATTTAAAATTCCATTTTTAATCAAAACTATGGCAGATTGATTGTCGATAGGTATACAATTCTTCGGTGTTTTCCCTGTTAATTCTTTAATCAAACTTTGAACAAAAAGTAAATGTTTAATACCAGCAGATGTATTCAGCCTCTGTACTTGAAAGGGCAGTGACAGATCGCTAACGGGAAAATCAATGTGTCGGTCCCCCACTATACAAAATTATGAAACCAGCCGTACTCTTCCGAGTAACTAGGTCACCTGCGAAATATGCATCACAATAAGCCCTCAAAGTTGAATGCCAGAAGTCATTGAATTTATAATTTAACTAATAAAATTCTTAACATTCGCAAAATCATTTTAATAAGACATGATGCAAACAAGATTAGACATTTCGTTATTCATGTGGGTTATTGTAAACCCACATGAATAACGAAATGTCTTGTTTTATTAACCAAATACAAAAGAGGATTACCGCGGAGAGAGAATTAACTACCGCGTTCAAACAAACAAACCAACTCTTCAGCTTTATAATATTAGTATAGATTAGATTTAGGGATCCGTTTGTGCCTTATAGTGCAAATTTTTGTTTGAGTCAAATGTCCCCCTCCTGCCAGCTAAATGGTTGATGTTGGGTATGTGAAAAAAAAATACTGAAGTAGAATATAAGTATAGTGAAATTAAAAGATAAGCTACTACAGCTAAGTAGGCTTTACAAGTTTACGAGTAACAGAAAAAGTTTTTAACCTGTGGTAGACCTAAGCGATAGGCCGTCTTGGTGGGTACCACAACAGTTTCAGTTAATCTTCCCTGAAATAGTGATGGTAACACATCACTGTCTTTTGGTAGACTTTTGAACTAATGTCTCAAATGAGGAGAGCTGTGCGGTGCCATTCAGATTTGAGGCAAACAAAGATTTGAGTGACACTGATGCTGCTATGGGCTAATACGACGCTTACCATCAAGCGCACGACCAGCTCATCAGTTTCTAAGACTTGCTCCCTGTTCCTGATCGCTTAAGCGCAGGCCACACTGCCAGCTGGCGAGCGAGCGAGAGAGCCGTGAGAGCAGCGTCTCGTCTCGTTTCAAATTTTGGTTCACACTGCGAACTACAGAGATAAGCACGTCAGCGATTTAAACAATGCGAACTGCTGCTGGCATTTCCAGCATTTTTGGAACGATTCTAGTGAACCTATTCGTTCACCTCATTAGTTATGTGAACGTCGCTATGTGAACCAAAGTATGAAAAGAGGTGATACGACATTCGCGCGGTGCACTCGACCGCTATCTCTCCCGGCAGCTAACTTGCTTTGCATCCCCCAGCTAGCTCAATGGTTCAAAAGTTTGCGCTGCGCTATCCCTGTGACTTTTAAGCTCGCACTGCACCCCTCTGTTTTCGTAGTGATTTGTGAGACCACGCTGATTCCCCCATCGCGCAGTAACTTTTAAGAAAGTGTTGCGGCCCCTAGCTTGCTGTTTTGAAAGTTTGCGCTGCGCTCACCAAAGCAGCAGTGACTTGCAGCGTAGTGACTTTAAAATTCGCGTTGCATCTTTTTGCTTGTAGAGTAACTTTGAAGATTGACCCGGGGCACCAACTTGTGCGTTGGGCTCGCCAACTCCACTCGAGCAGTGGTTAGATATGTTGCAGAGAGGCGACCGCTTCTCCTCCGGATCGGAATCAGCTCATTCGGAGGGGGTCTCTCCTCACTCCCTTCCCCCGCCTGTCGAGCTGTGCCTGTCCAGACTCCAGACTCGACGCTTGGCGCCCAAACTGAATATGGGGACCCAGTTTAAAAAAAAATCTGGTTGCCCCCCCCTGGATCAAAAGCTGGGTATGCCCATGGTAGTGCCGGATCCAACATACCTACTTACGACGGGGGAGGAGACGAACGTAATGCACCTAGCATCACGGTCGCACGCGCGACGGGAGGGGGTGAATGCCCAAAAAAAAACGTTCTGGGCGGACACTAGAAGCAAATGGGCAAACACATTCAATTTAATTCAATTCAAGAAATTCGGTATACGAAACATCCGTCTGCTCGTGCCTTCGTGAGCCTATGCCTATGCCGCCTATGCTAGTAAAATGCACTTCCCCCTCCCCCCCGTACTGAAAGTGACTTATACTTGGCCGACGTTGAGTCGAAAGAGTATCCAAGTAGGTAGGTTTTTAACTTTTAGTTTTTTATTATTGTTATTTTAAGTAGGTAGGTACCGTACCTAATAATTTCCGTCGTTAGTTTCTCTTCCAATTTCTGTATATTAGTAACCCTGCTTGTGTAAGTACCTGTCTATAGGTACTTATTATACCTATACTCTTTGCTATGAATGTAAGTAATGGAATCTTTTAATCACCAAAGAGTATAACTACTCAACTTATGTCATCTACAGATTATAACATTTTGAACTCGTTACAAAACATAGATCAGTACATGATCAGTATAAAATATATAAATTTGATCATTTATGTATTTGATATACCAACAAAACACTCATGATAGTAATAATGCAATAATTTTTCAACTACTTATGTCGCTCGTGGGTACCTACGTACTTATTGTAAATGAATAAAAATATATATTCATATTGTACTCTTATTATTGTAATTCTACATATTAGGTATTGTACCTATCCTACGTGTTACAAGGCGTTACAACTAAAACTGACAATGTAAATAATTTTCTGTTTAGCCATTCTACCTACATTATATCTAGCCAATTTAGGCAAAGTGAGTGATGGGCCAGAATTAATCAAATAATCCAGCTATTTTGTACAAGTACCTTATATCTAGTCTTATTGGATATATTAACACAGGTAACTATATACTTACCTAATTATATTTTGTTTTTTTTTTACTTAATTACCCGCGACAGCCACGGAAAGTTTAGGGTAAGAGGTGATTGTGTGTGTGTTTGTTACCATTTTTCTCAGAAACGGCTTTTTGCGTTGTATAAGTCTCATTCCTGAGCATGATCTTAGACCTTAGAACCGCAGTAGAATGTAGCGCAAAAACACTACCCTTCCTTGCAGTCGGGGTGATTGATCACTAAAAAGTATAAGGTAAATAAAAAAGTAAATTTTAAAATAAAATTAACCCCGCCTGCATCGAAATTCATTAAAGCGTCGGAGGCATGATATTACACATAAAATTGTACATATACATATACATATTCTGATGCAAATGAAAATGCATTTTTTTAATGAAGTAATTTTTTATTGCTAAAACTTAAGTACATATTGATTAAAGTCTCAGTAACAAATAAAAACAATATTCTATTCAAAATGGCCATGTTTGGCTTTTATTCAGGCCTTTAATCTGTCTGGCCACGAATCTATGGATTTACGCACTGGATCCATGGGAAATTTCGCCACTGCTTGCTCCAGAGATTTTTTAAGAGACTCAATGTGGCGTATTATAAAACGAGACCTGAAGCTCGGTGCTTATAGTCGATATACAAGACATGCCCTAAATTAATCTTTACAATTAAAGATCCATCAAAACACCTTCTGTCGCGATAAGCAGGTAAAGGGCACAGAAATATCCTCTTTACTGATGAAAATATTTTCACGATTATAGAGCACTACAATAAGCATAATGCTTAGGTGTACGCTCACAGTTCTAAAGAAGCTGGTCAAGTGGTCGGAAAGGTACAGCGCGGTCATCATCCTGCATCAGTGATGGTTTGGTGGGGCGTGTCTTATCAAGGCGTCACAAAGCTACATTTTTGTGAAAAAGGAGTGAAAACTTTAGCCAAAGTGTATCAAGAGACAGTCTTGGATCGTGTTGTGAAACCTCTCAGCAATACACTTTTTAAAAATGTACCGTGGACTTTCCAGCGGGACTCTGCCCCTGGTCACAAGGCACGAACTACCCAAGTCTGGCTTGAAACCAACGTTCCGGACTTTATAAGAGTTGAAGACTGGCCCTCATCTAGCCCAGACCACATATTATATTATGGTTTAGACTACATATTATGGTCAGCTTTAGAGGACATGGCTTGCTCTAAACGACACGGCGACATTGAGTCTCTTAAAAAATCTCTGGAGCAAGCAGTTACGAAATTTCCCATGGAAACAGTGCGTAAATCCTTAGATTCGTGGCCAGACAGATTAAAAGCCTGTATTAAAGCCAAAGGTGGTCATTTTGAATAGAATATTGTTTTTATTTTTTGCTAAGACATACATGACATATACCGAAGCTTTAGTAATATTACACAACTTCATTTAAAAAAAAATGCACTTTCATTTGTAACAGAACTTATGGCCGGACTATGTATATAATTTTATAAATAGTAAGTTTTGTTATGAAAACAACATAATTTCGAAAAAAGTTAACAGGCATATTTTAGAAACAACTTGGACAACAAGAAAAGCCGGGAAAGTGCATGTCGGGCCACGCACAGTTAAAAAAACCTTTTAGCTGCATATTATATCTTAATATTTCACAAACGGATCCCTAAATCTAAAAATAGAATTCACGTTTCCGAAACGTTTTCAAAAGGCCTACACGATGGGTAACATGAGTCACTTTACATATAGGGGAGGTCATCCTCAAAAAAATCTTTTTATTCTTTCACTTTGTCGGCGCAAGTAATATGTGTCAATCCATGCAAAATACAACCTTCTAGCACTAATAGTCTCTGAGCTAAGCTGCGGACGGACGGGCGTGGGGAAATTATAAGGGTTCCGTTTTGCCATTTTGGTTATTGAAACCTTAAAAGTTAATCTCCACTGAAAGTTGTTAAAACTACGATGGCTATGATATTGGAGTTAAAGAGGAAGAATAGGACTCCCGTTAGGAAAACCTAGGTATCACCCACAGACACAAGAATATTGATAGTAGATACTTTTATGCTGTGAATATTAAATATATAAACCGATACGAAAGGGCTATTTAGCTTAGCATTCATCACGCTGGGTGGTTATGGCAAAAAATAAAGAAAATGATTCCATCTTGGACTTTTGATCAGGTCCTAGGGGTTGTGGAAAAATATATCTAGGTTGTTGGAACTGCCATGTGATAGCAGAACACGCCGGAACTTACAAAGTTTGCCCGGATCGAAAGTGCTGTACCAAATTAAATGTGAAACGTTTTTCTTAGCTTACTTACATGTTTTAATTTTTATCACATCATAATATAATTGCATCACATCACTGCCTCCTCATTTTTTTCGCCTGCGCCGTTACGAGCGTGTCAATTGAGCTCATCCTTATCCCGGGCGGAAAACCACACCGCAGGGCCTACTCGTAGACTTCAGTTTGTACTATGGCTATAAAAACGTTTCACATTGGATTTTGTACAGCACTTTCGATCCGGGCAAACTTTGTAAGTTCCGGCGTGTTCTGCTATCACATGGCAGTTCCAACAACCTAGATATATTTTTCCACAACCCCTAGGTCCTGATCAAAAGTCCAAGATGGAATCATTTTCTTTATTTTTCGCTATAACCACCCAGCGTGATGAATGCTAAGCTAAATAGCCCTTTCGTATCGGTTTTTATATTCATAGCATAAAAGTACCTAACAATTATCAATATTCTTGTGTCTGTGGGTGATACCTAGGTTTTCCAAACGGGAGCCCTCTTCGTCCTCTTTAATTTCAATATCATAGCCGTCGTAGTTTATTGTTTTAACAACTTTTAGATTTAGGGTAGCATTTTCCAAGACGGAGGCCTTGTCATTCCATGGGCTCTGTCGCGTTTCACCTGCAGGCGCCTCGATTGCTGTTGGCCTGGTCCTCGTACAGATCCGAGGCCAGATAAAGTAGATACTTTTTATACTCGACATATATACTAGACGCTGTCTACCACGAAGCCCATCTGGGCCTCGTGGTATACAGCGTCTAGTTGGGAAGTAACCTCTCATTGCCGGCCATATTTCTGTTCATGGTGATGGCCGGGCGAACCGGGTCATCTTCTTCGTCAGCGACATTCCGTGGCACGGCGCCCCATGTGTATCTATCTTAGTGGGTGCGAACCCTACCGTCTTCCCCGTAGGGTTCTCGTCAGGAATTTTCCCGTCAAACTCAAAAAAGGGCGGTTACCAATTATAAATTTAAAAAATCAATTAATAAAATTATGTCACTTGTCACCGCCCCCTTTCATATACCACCCGGGGCCATGGTTATCCGGCTACGCTAGTTACGTTAGTGTTTGTATTTAATATTTTATTCAACTCAATTCAGAATCAGACTGACTTGACATGACTGCTGAGTACCAATGACCACCTTCTGGCACCTTGAACACTGTACAAGTGTAAGAGCACTTGTCAAGACGAATCTAAAAAGCTTACACGGTACCACCGTTCCACCGCCCATATCATCAGTCCCTGGCAATCATTTAGTATCGGAGTACTTGTCAAGATAAATCAAATGAGCCCAAATTTGCTTGGTATCTGTTTTTTAGTTTGGGAGTTCCTATTGTCACCTTCCGAATCCATCATCAGATCAGGTCTATAGTACCATAATATTACATTGTCATCAAAGATACACCAGTGTACCTTTGAACCCCATAGAACGTCAGAAACTGGTACTAATTCAGCTTCCAAGATTTGACACACACAAATTAACATATAAACACACACAGGGCAAGTTAAAGAAAAGTTTGTAATAATAATTAGGCTGCAAAGTGAGCTTCATTGCTATATTTATTCCTACAATCATTCAATTAACTCACGTAACTTAAAGGGTTAAGATTACGTATCAGTTCACACAAATAACTATTGACGTTTTGAGTCAAGAGAGCCAAAAGAGCAATGGAAGAGATTGCAGAAGATAAGCTTCATCAAGTCGTCGTGGATGTATGTTAACAGGTGATTGACCGAATTCATCACGAAAAGAATATGACTAACTACTGTTTTTTGATATGCACTAAAGTATCGATATATTTTGCCACTATTAATGGACAACACTACCTGTTTTTTGTATAACATACATCAGTTACCTATAAATTTATTTTGGAAGTCGGTTTTAATTTTTTTGGAAAAAAAAATTATAAAAATAAAAAAACCCGCCTGCACAAAAAAGATAGAAACAAGATCCCCTACATAATTATATAACTTCAGGCAGTCGTAGGCACTTTACTAAGTTCATCGAGATTAAGTAATGCCTCCGACTGCATGAAATTATATTCATGTTATACCTTTTTGAAATGCAGATGAGCCCTTTAATTTGGGACCCATATTGCAGTATTCGAAACAACTCCTTTTTTCACACCTCTTTGCACTTTTTTTTTTACATCTCATAGCCGCCATGTTTGTTTTTTTTAAAACGTCACCTATATTGTATAAATCTGTTCAGTGGATTGTGAGATATCAGGTAATAAAGAATAATACATACATACATACAAGATACGCGCAAAAAACATAACCCTTCTTTACAGTCGGGTAAAAAGATTTATTTTTCTCAGTTTTTAGTGTATCGGTTTGTAGTTGATTTATGTTACAACTTACAATAGCATGATACTTCCAGATTCCTTTACTCCCAATCTGGAAGTATATCCTTTCAAACACAAAAATATTTTTTCAAATCGATCCAGCCGTTTGCGAGTAATCGGGTAACAAACATTAAAAAAAAATACAGTCGAATTGAGAACCTCCTCCTTTTTGAAGTCGGTTGAAAAGGGCATGTCCGATTTTCGGGCTTTATAAAATTCTAAGGCTCAATAACTTATACCGTTAACATTGTCGTTAAGTATTGAACATCAGATAACTAAATAATACACTTGGTTATGCTGACGACGAGAATGACGAGAAAATTTATTAACAGTTGTTACCTGATGCACTTTAACGTATAACACCAAACACGCATGAACATACACACTCACACACATACACACATACGCCATTGCTCACTCGTCTTATGTTTTTCTTTATGTATTCTTCTATTTCTATTTTATTTTTTAGTTTGATACTAAAAGATAGTACCTACCTACTTACATTTTATAAAATGGGAGGAAACTGTCTCCTGCGACAAAGTTTTAGTAGTTAGTTTTTACTAGTGCAGGAGTCAAAAAATCCTAACATAATGTATGTACCTACCTCATTTTATGTCCATTAAAGAATTCTCGTTGTTAAGAAGTTCTCGTTTATTATTATTTTGTATATGTTTTTATATCTCGGCATTGGCCGGTTTATTTACAAGTACAGGTACACGTAGTACCTACATATAAAATCACGATTCAATCAATTATTACTCTGACTCTGATGCGTCTTGTGAGACAGACAACAGAGTACTAGACGCATCAGAGTCAGAGTAAAATATATACAGTACGATCAACGTAACTAGGCCGTTCTGAAGTTAGCCAACAGTGAAGTTCGCGCAGGTACAGTCGCTAAGAAAATAATAAACACGGAGCACGTTTATTTTATAATAATATATTGTTTTCTTTTTTTTTTTACTTTTGTTATTTATACACAATACGTATACATTGTAATAGACAACGGGTCTATTGAAATTGTTTAATATATCTAAATAATCATGTGAATCATATAAGGGTAAAGAGGTACCTTATTTATTTCCGACGTTTAGACCGTATTGCAATGATCGAACAATCGTGGTCACGGGTAGACAGATGCAGCTCAGAGTCGCCCTCGGTATGAACTTATATAATGTCACGTATATAATGTAAGCGTTTTCATGGTGACCACCTGCTTTTCTGTTTCATGAAAATTGTGTATGCAGCGCTTGATCACACCTTGGTCAAAATTATCCAGTCCCGTGATTGGTTTACCTCTGTTTCTTGATTTCCCAGGCGTGCGAAAAATAGAAAGCCATTCATTAGATTTTCCTTCGGATAAAATCAGACGCATCGTCCTCTCGGACAGGTATATCGGTAGCCTTAGCTACTCTGCGCTGTACGGCGTTTATATCTGTGACACCTTCATCCTTTTCCTTCTTCATAAATTGAGCAACGTTAAATATAATTTTCCGTGCCAGTCGACGAAGGACGGTATTCCTTCTCGGCATGTTTAAAATTGTTCAAAAAGAACAAACAATAACAGCAAACAAAAACATTAATAAACTTATCAAGAATTAGTAACGAAAATAATAACAACTTTGTAACCGACTATACGGAGAGAAAGAGAGCAACGCGAACAATCAATGAGAACCGACGAGTAACTGAGAGAGCGATAGCGTGCATCATAGCTAGAGATGCGCCTTTTCTATTCGCTTCGAAAGTTATAAACTTCATTTATGAAACAATTGTTCTATTTAAATCGATTAAAAATTAAAGGTAAAATTGTTTGTTCATTTTATTTTGGTCATATTCAAATTTAATCGTAAAGTACTAACATTCTTTTGAATATAAAAGCCTAAGATATTTATCTTTCGATAAATACAAAGTAAAATGTGTATATTTATATAAATACACAACTATTTTAATAAAATGAAGCCAACGTACTTTGCGTGAGACGCGGGGTGACAGTCATTTTTGTATGGAATTTTGTAGATAAAATGGGTAATTTCTATATCGGCTTATATTTCAAATATGTATTTCTTAGAAAGATGCGTATTTTTTGTGTTGTAATAGGTATTTAGTTATGTTTGTAAAGAACCACAATAAAAAAGTACCATATGATACTATGTTTGATAATCTATAGTATAGCAATAAATTAAAGACAATAAATCAATTTAAGCTACTTTTTATACCATCACTAATTAAATATAAAAAAGTGATACGAATATAATTAATTATGAAAGTAATCGTTAATCGAGTAATAACGTAAATGAAAAAGTGCACAACAAATATGTGCACCCTCATCTCTAGTTTAGTTACCGCCCGCGCACGCCGCAGTTTTGTCCCTAAAAAGCGCATCTGCGCAGCCTGTTGCGACTTACTTCAGTCCGGCCAAGATACGTTGATCGTACTGTAAGTAGGAATCAATCGCCAGTAGTAGTACTATAGGCCGACCGCTTAACTCGTATATCGCCTGCGCGGTGAGAAGGGAGCGCGGGGTGATGTTAACGGGTGGGTGAGCGGTGTGCGCGGGACGTTCTCTGTCCCGCGCACACCGCTCACCCACCCGTTAACATCACCCCGCGCTCCCTTCTCACCGCGCAGGCGATATACGAGTTAAGCGGTCGGCCTTATAGTAAGTAGGCTTCGGGTCGGCTGACGGCTCAAATGTCAATTTCGCTGCTAGTGTTACCCATTTTAACTGTCAGTTAACAGCAGATAAGCGTAATAGCTGACTATTAGGTAGGTAAGTAGCTGTGTACATATAGGTTGGTAATAGTTAATTAATTACATTGGCTGTAACTTAATTACTTGTGTCCGTATGATTTATTTACGAGGAATTCGTACTACCATCGACCTTTATTGATCGGAGCGTAGATAGGTAGATACTTGTGCCACTGCTGAATGCGTTGAAAACAAGTTTTGAGTGCTTACTATTTCGCGAGGGCGGGAAAATGTTTAATATCTACGACTACACATGTCACAGTTGTCGCCTTTGCGGTGCGGTGTGGACGTTATATTTTAGGTGCGTTTTTTATCTCTATTTTTTGTTATCTAATTTACTTGAATAGGCAGATAATATGACTCATTTATTTATTTTGTGTTGTTTTACTAGAATCAGGTAAAGTGGTCATGGGAAATATTCACTAGAAACTGTTAACTACAAATTGTTGTTATACCTATTAAAAAAATGATTACCTATACGAGGGATTCTTAAAAAAAGTACTTATAGTCCTAACGATCGTATACACAATTAACAACTTTACGTTGAAAATGTATAAACAAACCATCGGAAATTCGCGTATTTTTTTAATAAATGAATATGGAATTATTTCTAAACCCCGCCAAATTAATGTAATTTGAATAACATAATTTAATTAAAATCTTTCCAATGAATACTGAAACAAACAAACCAGCTTTACTATAACTTTGCATAAATACTTACATAATAAAGTTACTATGACTATTAGTATAGTATTATATTATCTGTGCTATGACGTTGTTCGGGACTACTAACTTGAAAACGTTCGAAAGCTGAATTAAAAAAAAACGATTAACACTGAGTAATCGAAAATAAATTAAAATATAAGCATACCTACATGTTTTTTTCAAAATTAATATTATTATGTACCTACTTCTTATAGATTATTGAATTGTAGGTACGTAGGTAATTACAGTGCAGTTGCACACTGTGTTATATTTTTAATATATTGTAATAAAAAAGAAAATAATGAAACTGTTACCTGTTCTCCTTGTAAACATTTTCTTATTTGTATAAATAATATTCTAAACAATTTTGAATCGATATTTTCGATCGATAATTTTAGGCTCTTTTGGTTACTATATGGTTAAGCCACATCCTTTTAATAATTGTCAAAAATGATAACTTTCAGTCGCTCAAGATATAGGTACAGATCTATAATTTGACAGCTCTTACGCATGAGCACAGATTATAAATACTATACTAGTACATGAGGTAGTAACATAAAAAAAAAGCAATTTTTCTGTAGAACTACTTTTTTATATTCTCTTTATTACTAGACTGCTAAGTACTACTACTACTTTGTATTTATTCCTTCTTTTCTTTCTTCCTTTCTTTCTATATCTTATCGATGTTCAATTTTTCACAGTTTGTGTAAGTAAATACTTAATGAATACTCAAACAAAATGAAGTACTGATTTATTTAACAAAATAAGTTCTAACCTTCTCGTAATTAAATCGATACATCGAGGTTCAAGGGCAGTGCCACCAATGCAGCCTTATCTACTTATTATTTATTTTCTTCTTATTATATACTTTGACTGGCTTGTCGGTCTAGTGATTATTGACCCTGACTCACTGACCTATAGTGCTTAGTATGCTGAACTAGCCACCACGTACAAAGTAATAATAATAATAATATCTTGGGACAACTCACACAACGTTATCTGATCCCAAACTAAGCAGAGCTTGTACTATGGAAACCAGACAACTGATAAACATACTTATATATTTCTAAAAACATACATATTATAGATAAATAACACCCAGACACAGAATAAACCATCATTGCTCATCACACAAAGTTTTATCCTGGGTGGGGATCGAACCCACGACCTCTTGCGTAGCAGTCGGATACACTCCCACTGCGCCACAGAGGTAGTCACAAAGTGACAGCAATTTCTTATTCTGAATCGAATGTGTAGGTAATTTGTGTTAGTTTCTTATTGAATGTTAACAAATTGCTTCGAATATGAGTTTGCGCTCCCTAATCAAAAAATAATAATTTTAAAATTAAGTAGGTATTTATCTAGCTATGTACTTAAGTAGGTAGTAACCTACCTATATTATCCTAGCTAATAATATAATTGAAATGTTTTATGTATCTAATAATAAAAAAACCGGGCAAGAGCATGTCGGACCATGCTCAGTGTAGGGTTCCGCAGCCTTGAATAAGCAGAGTTCATGGCATTTACGCCCTTTTTGTTGAGAAACGCAGTTTCTCAACAAAATTCGGCAATGACTCAATGACGGTATATTCGATCGCGTCCGAAATAATTTTAGTTTAAAGTATTTATTCAGCGCTACCTTTGTATTTTTTTTAAACTTCTTGGTCACACGGTTCAAAAGTTAAGGGGGAGGGGCACAATTTATGCAACTTTCGGTGCGACTATTTCCAAAAATATTTATAAAGTTTATTAAACCTTAAAATGTTTTTAAAAGACCTGTCGAATGATGTGCCACATGTTGATGTTTGCTAAGAAAAAAACTTTTCAGCGTCTGTTACATGTATGGAGTGCCCCCCTAAAAATATTTATTTTTAATATTTAGCTATCAAACTAAGTAGCGGTTAATAAGATACACCTTTCCACCAAATTTTATCAATATTCATTGAGTAGTCATTGAGTAAAATGCCTGCCGGACAGACAGACGAACATGACGAAACCATAAGGGTTCCATTATTGCCATTTTGGCTACGGAACTCTAAAAAGGGGTAAAAAATAAATAAAGAGACAATTTATATTTCAAGTTTCTCAAGCGAGTATTAATGCCAAACTTATCTTAAATCTTGGTGTTTATTTTTTGCGGTATTAGACGTCCTACACTCGATACTTTTACTTTTATTCATGACACAGTGAGGAGCTCCAAGGTCTTATTGTTATTGTTACCGATAATTGTTTTTAAACTTCGCGATTTTTATACATATTAGATATATTTCGAGACTCAATCACTTGAATTATTAAAGGTACTAACCTTTTATTTACCCGACTATTTAATCATTCGTTACAAGTATTTTGGCCAATATTTAAGCACATATAGTTTTTACCTTTGTTGTAAGTAGATGCTCCTACTATAATGTACCCACTAAGGCTGATTTTGCTTTATCTCATGTTTCAACTTTTTGATAATTAGTTTTAATTATATTAGTCGCAGCACCTTACCCCCATATCAAGTTTATAAACATTCAAACATTGTAAAATTGGCAATTTGAAAAGAGTGGCCGCGAGTTTTTATTGCCAGGTTCTTTTCTCCGGCTTTACCTATTGTTTGCGAACTTGGCATTACATGTACATGTAGAATCCCGACGTATCACAAGAGTTGTTTTGCATCCTAAGTGAATAAAGAATTTTGATTTTTTTTTTTTGACGTTTCGATCGAATTGCACCGATCGTGGTCAAGGGTCGCCTGATGGCAGCTTAGCTTTGTCTCCGTGAGGCGCGAGGTTTTTCAACTACCCTCGCCTGGTCTTGATAATTAGTACTGTCGGTACTTCTACACACTACACTTACAACGTCTTTACACCGAGGCGTGAATAAAAGGTTAGGTTACCTTTAAATAATTCACGCTAAGTCTAGGAATATATCTAACTGTTACACTGTTACCGATATTGGTCAGATATTGTTTCCATCGGATTACTTTTTTTTATAACAGTAAACTGTCTGGCACGTCTGTATGTAAGTACTTATTAAGTACCTACACTCGAGGCTCACAACAAAGAAGAGGTACCTATTTAAAGTTATCTATAAAAATATAGTTAATAAATTACTAACCAGTTTACCGACCGGGGTAGTAATTTATTAACTATATTTTTATAGATAAACTAGCTGTCCCGGCGAACTTCGCCTCGACTCTTTTTTTTTTGGAAATCGGGTTCAATTGTGAATCTAAACCATCCTCGGATCCCCTTGAACTCACACAAAAAAATCATCGAAATCGGTCCAGCCGTCTAGGAGGAGTTCAGTGACATACACACGCACACAAGAAATATATATATAAAGATTAAATAGGTAGGTACCTCTTCTTTTTAGTGAGCCTCGAGTGTAGACTAGATTTTGCAAACAGATGTAGGTATTTTTGTTTAAGTACTAGGTACTAAAATATATTTTTTTAGCCATCACTTTGATGCATATTTACTTCTCACCTAACCGATATAAAGAATGAGGACTATGAGGAGCTTATTTTAGTTATAACTTAGATTGGACTTAGGTGGGTACCTATACCTGTAGGTAGGGTTACGAACTTACTAATCAGTAATAATAATTAATCATTACAACAAATTATATGGATTACTTAAGTACTTTACTTACTAAATAATATAGTAACTAAGTGCCTGTCATTATCTTTCTTTACCTATTTATTTAGGACAGGTATCTACTTACTTAAATCACCAGGGTTAATCTATAAGTTAATTTGTGTCAGACATACCCTAAAAACACACAGTCCCACCGCGCCACAAAGGCAGTCTTTGCCTTTGTGGCGCGGTGGGAGTGTGTCTGACTGCTACGCAAGAGGTCGTGGGTTCGATTCCCACACGGGACACCACTTTGTGTGATCCACAAATTGTTGTTCCGAGTCTGCGTGTACTTTGTGTCCGTGATATGTATGTTTGTAAAGTCCCCCGCGACACAGAGCCTAATCCCTACTGCGGGTGACGTCTTTAAAAAAAAATCCTACATACCTACCTTTACTCTCTTACTTACCTCGTTTTCTTTTTTGTTACAGATGATGTTTCATAACAGATATTTCATATACATCATTAACATAGTGTTTTTGACAATATGGTAAGTTGTAAATGTTTAATTTTATTTCTAGTATTTACTTAACGTTTAAGCAAATTGGTCTTAGAAACGTCTACGTATATTTCACCTTATTTTGTAACGAAACGATGTGGGCTTCATTGAGCGTTTGAAAATACCTAATAATAAACAGTGAATGTGTTATTTACCAACTTATAAAAATAAACTGTGACTCATGGGTCTACCCAGGATCAATATTCAGGAGAGGTTTTCGAAATTTCGGTGGAACTATTGAACAATGGACACAGGCCAAAGGAGTACTGTGGTAGCTACCTTTTTGTAAGTTCGAAGAGGTTAGTACCCCCTAGGTACATACGCCCATGCTGTGACTGACTGATATATCAACGGACAGCTCAAACACTCAAACCAATTAACGGTTTGGTTTGAATTGGTTTGAAATATGGCACAAAGATACCTAATAAATTATTATGACGTAAAAGACACCCGCTGCAGATTTTGGCGGGAATGAAACGGGGTTCCAAGTTTCAACCAAAATGAAACTTAAACTAATATGTAATAAAGAATAATCTATATATATATATAAAATATCCTTCCTTATGAGTGAAAACACAGAAACCTCGAGGTTGGTATAACTACTAGTATAGTATTATATTATCTGTGGTATAACTAAATAATAATGACAGCGGTAAAATTATAAATCCGTCTCATGGAGGCATTACGTACGTACCTAATAAGTAGGTATTTGTCAATACTTCACTACCTGTGTATAAAATAAATAAATTAAAAAATTAAAAACCTGCCTTACCAAAAATAATCTAAACGAGGTCCCTTCATATATACCTACCTAATATCATGCACTTTTAATGATATTAAATAGTGCAGGCAGTTTTTTGACTATTTTTTTTTCTTTTTTATTTAATACTTTTTAGTAGTTGTATAAATAAATACCTTTTTGAAATGCTTACGATGATAACCATTTTGCAGTATACGAAACAACTTTTTTTATTCGCACCTCTTGCAAACACCTCCGAAATTTCAAAAAAAGGTAGGATCACAGTAGTAGTACATTTGGTAGGTGTTTAGACAATAGTATGTACCACCCTCCAAAAACCTAGGTACGCCAAGAGGGAAATAAATTTAACGCGGGCAAAATATAAGTCGAACTTGCATAATAAATATGTCTCATATGAGTCTCGCGGTATAGTTTTCTTAGCCGGTTATGTAAGTGGTCCGTTTCCTGTATTCGGTGCTGTTATTGATATCATAACGGTAGATACCTACGCAACACTAGTTTTCGCAAAGTGACCGCAATTTCTAAGCAAAATTTAACACGAGTGTACAGTACTCCAAAAGTAATAATGCGCATAGAAATCTTCGGAAATCTTCGTCATTGTTCGGCAACGGTCGTATTACCCGAGCGTCGAAAGACGATATTTATATAGAGTGGTTAAGAGCAATTTCTCTATGCCTAATTTTATATATTATGTGTTTTGTGCTAAAACAGATTTGATTTACCTGTAACGAAATTTGATTCGATAATTCCATGTAAGTAAATAGCGAAAACGCTACAATCATTGTTGGAGTGATTAGTTTTCAAGTGTCTTACCGAAGTTGGTGTAATTATGGAGGAAAAGGTTTAAATAACATAAGGTTTTATTAGAAGGAGAAAAAAACGTTTTCAAATAGAGGTTTACATAAAATATAATCAAAATCTCAGTTCAAATTTGTTTACAGCACTAATCATTCCAGAAAAATAATACAATTATAAAAAAATTAATCAGAATCGAGGAAGACCTCTATTCCCGACATCGCAGATTCATCAGAAGTTTCATTATGCTCTTGTTCATTTACACTTTCCTCACTGCTATCACCTGTGTAAATAATCAGTTTATCGGAATAACTATCGATTCTTGGCTCAAATTTTCTATATTCATCTTCGCATTGAACCGCATGATCAGAAACTTTTTTCCATTCTTCTGGTCCTATTTTATTGATTTTTTCTAATATAGCATCTTTAACTGACGTCACAGTCATTGCAATATTTCTCTTGGCCACGTGTTGCTTTATTTGGGACCAAATATTTTCAATAGGGTTAAAATCGGGATGATATGGTGGCAATCGTATAATTTTATGCCCATGTTCCTCCATTATACGGTCAATGGCAAATTCTGTGTAATTTTCTTTGTATCTTTGTATAATTTTATACAAATCGGGTTTCAGTTTCTTTGGGTCATGCGGAATGTTGTGTTGTTGTAACCAAGCTGTCATTTGTGGTTTAGATGTGTTTGAGTTTGGTGGTTTCACAGACAGCTTATTATGATATGGGGCGTTGTCTATTACCAACACACTATTAGGAGGCAAGTTGGGAATCAATTGATTGCGTAGCCAAGTTTGATAACGTTCCGCGTTTATTTCTTTATGATAGTCACCTTCTGAGTCGACACATTTATGTAACATTAGAGCCCCTGGGACGAAGCCTTTTTCATTGCCTGCGTGTACAATAATTATTCGCTCTCCTTTGGAAATGGGTTGTTTGATACCTTTTTTGTTGCTATCTTGCCAAGTTTTACCCTTAGTATGTGATGTGTGCACATACGACTCGTCCATAAATACTATGTTTCTACCAGAACTCCTCAGCTGTTGTATTTCTCTGAGATATTTGATCCTTTTTAGGCGTATATCATGTTTTTCCATAAGTAATTGTCTGTTATTATCAGTTTTCAGAAACCTAAACCCCATGTCTTTCAAGATCAACCTTAAAGTCTCGGCACAGCCTTTGAAATTAATAGCTTCGATCAACTTTATTCTTAAATTATTTACAGTTGGGAGTTCTTTCAGCGTCAATTGAAAATTGTATATCATATTACGAATAACACAGTAGTCGAAATCATCAAGTACCAGCCGAAATCTACTTTTAGGTCTTCCTTTTTTCGGTGTAGAAAATTTCTTTGATTGATTATGTTTTTTTTCGTTTAAGATATTACTCAAAGTTCGTCGCGAAATTCCTGTAGCTTTTGTAACACGGTCTTGAATTTTTTTAAAATAACCATCATGGTCTCTGTTGAAAACATTGGCTTCATTTAAGAAATAAAGGTACACATTAAATACCATTTGCCGTGCTTGTGAATTAAGCGGTTTTCCACGTTTAAATTTATCCATTTTGGAAGAATTCGTCTGAAAGAAAATGGCATGGGCAGAGTTAGGTATATATTTTTTATGCATGTTTATCTATTTATTTAATTTAAATAAATCTCATTTTTTAAATGTTTTTCTAGTACTTAATATGTATTTAATGTAGGTATTTTATTTTTTTAATATTAAAAAAACGTGAAATATGTTATTTATTTTCCTTTTTTCAAAATATACTATTTAAATCTGAATAAGCTAATTAATGTTGAAATTATATTTACCAAGAAGGGTGTGTAATAGCAGCTCTATATATTTCCACAAATAGAGAACACGTGCAGTCACTACCAATATATAAAGACGACTGACAGACATTTCGCTGACCGGCGACAGCTGCCGAACGCCCGATTTGTTTTCGATTGTGCACACATGATATTGACTCCTATCTCTTTTAAACAAGGTGCAAAATGCAAATGCCTTGTTTAGGGCTCTTACGATTCCATGATTCGAGTGTTTCCGGGAATACGACAATTAGCGAAGATCTGCATGTGCATTATTAATTTGGGAGTACTGTACACTCGTGTCAAATTTTGCCTAGCGATTTAAATAATAATTACTCTATACGCCATATAAATTTCACAACCCATTGAAACTAAAAATCTTAAGATTATCGTCGTTCTTAAGATTATCTTAAACTAGCTGTCCCAGCGAACTTCGTACCGCCCCGTTATTTTTTTTGTAGTTTTATTTTAGTAAGAACCTTCTTCAGTGTATTAGAAAACTAAAGAAAATTAAAATAATGAAATCGGTAAAGTCGTTCTTTAGTTATGCCGTGACCAAGGAAAATAGGGATTCATTTTTATATATATTATGTTAATGGAATAGTGTGTGGTCATGTTAATAGTGTTAAGTTTTTTTTGTTGATGGCAGATTTTTTTATTTTGGCGCGGAGTTTATGCGCATCTGTTATTTAGATTAAATACAGTGTTCTTTTTAGTTAGATCATATCTAGTGTGTATGGCGAAATTTATAATGGATAAAAACATCGAACAATGAGTTTGTCTTAAATTTTGCATCGTTCTTTTTTTAAATTTTCATGTTTGGAGGTTTAATAAAAGGCTTACGGTGAAATGATTTTATAAAAAACACGTGTTTATGAGTGGAAAAAAGCGTTCAAATGCGGGCGAGATGTGATGGAAGATTTGCCTCGCTCTGGTAGGCCATCGACGTCTTCAACTGAAGTTAACGATGTTAACTTCAGTTGAAGACCGGTTAATAGGTGAAGGAAATAGTGACTGAAGATCCTCATTCAAGTTTGAGAGAGATAGCCGCTGAACTTTCTATGTCTTACGAGTAGATCCGTAACATTTTAAATAATCAATTGAGTATGAAACATGTTGCCGCTGGGCTAGGCAAAAGGCCTGAATTTTTTCCAAAAATTCAATCACTTAAGAGTTGCTGAAGTCATGCTAGAACGAGTCAAATCCGGCCCAACATTCATAAAATGAATTGTTATTAATGACGAGACATGGGTTTACGAGTTTGACATGCAAACTAGTAAACAAGTTTTGGAGTGGGGCCTTCCAACTAAACCAAAACCGAAAAAACCACGCCAAAGTCGATCAAAACTCAAAGTTATGTTATGTTGACTGTTTTCTTTGACACGGAATTCTTGCCGGAAAGTCGAATGGTAAATAAAAAATTGTTATTTGAGTGTTATGCGGCGTTTAAGAGAGCAAATTCGACGAAAAAGGCCAGACTTGTGGAAAGAAAATTCTTGGATTATGCACCACGATAAAAAATTTAGCACAAGGCCCACATTGTGAACGAATTTTTGACCAAAAACTCAATCAATAGGTACCATCGAGTAACCACCTTATTCACCAGACATGGCTCCAGCGACTTCTTTCTTTTTGCCAAACTCAGATTACCACTTAGTGGCACCCGTTTTCATTCGGTAGAAGATATAAATGAGAATTCGCAGCGAGAACTGAACTCAATTCAGGAAATAGCTAATTTCAAATATGTTTTGATGCTAGGAGTATTCGTTGGCGTAAGTGTATCGTTTCTAAAGGAGCATACTTTAAGGGCGATAAAATAAATTTGGATGAATATCTAACATTTTGTGTATTATTGATCGTTTCCCGGTACTTTCTTGACAGACTAGTAATGCAAAGCTTACTTTTACAGAACTCTGGCACTAGAATGCCAGTGAGAGCAAAGTTTACCACTTTTACCCCATTATTATTTTTTTAGATGTGCTTAGCGGCCAACTAATCGCGGCAAATACAATAGCTTATCGCATGACACAACGGGTTAACGTCGGATGTTTTCTTGGTAGCAATTTAAAGGAAGACGCTGAGCGCATTGGCGGCACTGAATGGGTTAAACTGTTCATGTTGACCGAGAGCAACCTAATTTACGGCTAAAAGCATATATTGGCCTGACAATTTACTAATAGTCACCAATAGGCTACTCATGTATCGATTTAAACGATTGCTACGTCATCGAAGATCGAATGGTTCCTAAACCGTTTGTAGGTCAACAAACAATAATAGTTCTGTAATTATGGTATTAGTGATGTGATCGTTAACCTGCTATTACGTATAGGTACTTACCTAACGTTTGGAATTAAATTATGAAGTAGGTTATCGATTACCTATTTGCGCGTCAAATACTTGCTTCCCTAGTTGTATATTTACTAAAGTACTTAACCGCGTTTAGGCTATAAATACTCAGTACATGCGTAAACAAATAGCCCTTTATACGTCAAACATAACCATGCATCTATGACACTCATCTGCGGAAATATAGGCAAAGTATCTATATATGTGGTTTATCATTCTTATGTACTTACTTATCATTTTCCTGCATTTATTATACTCTGTACTGCGATGTTTTGCAATCCTTGACAAGTAGGTAATTGTAGATCCTCTAAAACGGTTACTGCCGTGATGCTGGAGACAGTAGTTTAGTATCACAACTAAAAAAATAAGATGACCATAACTGCATTGATTGTGGGATAACGCTATGATGTAGGCGTGTGTCTACTTAACAAAATTGTGTTACATTTCTTACAGGTTTAGTAGGTAACGGTATATTTATTGTTTACAAGAGGGGAGCGCCAAAAACTGCAAATACCTACTTTATAAAGGCATTTTTTTTGATAATTCTTCACTTTAGTGGAGAAATATCAGTTAGCTGGATTCCTTAGTGTTTCGTAAAGATGTAAATTTATTTTTCTTTGAATGACCTTTTTATATCGTGAAACTGCTTTCTAAAACTAAAAAAAAGTAGTTTTCTAGCAGAATAATACGTTTGTCAGTCATGCAAAATCTTGTAACCAGGCGCGTCAGTTACCTGTTATCGAACTCAAATCGAGTGAAGAAAATTATCAGAATGATATTACCAGCAGTCAGTCAGCTTATCTTTGTAACATATGCCGTCAGTAGAGGATTAAAGTCCTGTACGCCAAACGCTAAGGTAGCTGACTGACGCAAGGGTATTTCTTTACTCCGCGAATGTGACGAAAGAGTATTTCTTTACTTCACTAATGTGACGAAAGGGTATTTCTTTACTCCCCTAATATTAAAAAATCAGCCTTTATAAAGTATTTTTTGCATTTTTGGCGCTCTCCTCCCGGTCTATAAATTGTGTTCTAATATTATTTTAGTATTCGATTAACAGGGCCGTACCATTCGGTACGTATTTCTTATAGCCGGTCAACTGTTTTTTGACTGCCTCTGTGGCGCAGTGGGAGTGTATCCGACTGCTACGCAAGAGGTCGTGGGTTCGATCCCCACTCAGGATAAAACTTTGTGTGATGAGCACGATGGTTTATTCTGTGTCTGGGTGTTATTTATCTATAATATGTATGTATTTAGAAATATATAAGTATGTTTATCAGTTGTCTGGTTTCCATAGTACAAGTTCTGCTTAGTTTGGGATCAGATAGCGTTGTGTGAGTTGTCCAAAGATATTATTATTATTATTATTATTATTACTGTAGAATGTCCTGCTAATTTCGTACCATAGTCCTGCCAAAAAGCAGGCAAGTCAGTGATGACGTCACCAAGCTGGCGAGCGATCTATTGCCTATATACCAATTCTTTGTAGCTGTTCAGTCAGTGACTTACACGGCAGGTTTGAACATTAAGTTGAACTGCCCTATACTTGGCTAATAAGTTAGATGTTCATGGTACGGTTCCAGGCGTTCTCCTAAAATTGCAAATTCCTCTAGACTTTTTAATTAAGTAGTTACTTAGATGGAATTTCCAGCCAATGTCCTTGCTTAAAATTAGATCTCCGTTAAAGTTCTTCTAAACTGGTGGGGCCTCGCAGAAGTCGTTGAACTTTATATCAGCTATCCATTTGCACAGTATTTTTTCGTAACGTTTGAGTAACAACAATTAATGGTGTACTTTTATTATAGCTTGACAAACGGCGAAGACCCGTCGCCATGGAGGTGGTCGTGCGAAGAGGGTAAGTGCGTGAAGACACGCACTGACAATCATAACAATGATCCCGTTCTCAGCCTGGATGCCTGCAAGATGTTTTGCAATCCAAATGGTAATACCTACGTATTGATTTATGTAGTACTTTGTACATTGATTTATAAGCTTAGGAATGTTATTGTCTAAATAATGCTGGCACAATAATGTATCTATACAATGTGTAATAGAAAGGTGTGGTCATATTCAAGGGTTGGTAAGTGCCCATGATACTTACTGAGTGCACATATTCAATTCGCAACTTCGTCTGCGTAAATTTTCACTGCTTTTGCAACATTTTTCATTGCCGCTCCACTCCTATTGGTCGTAGCGTGATGTTATATAGCCTGTAGTCTTCCTCGATAAATGGGCTATCCTACAGTAATTTCTGACCTAAATATGTGAACAATTTTTTTTCAATTCAGACCAGTAATTCCTGAGATTATCGCGTTCAATCAAACAAACTCTTCAGATTTACAATCTTAGTATAGATTTTTTCATTCGTTTATATATGAGTAAAAAAGTTATCAATTGGAAATAGTACCTATGACTTAAAAAAATCTAGGTATGCCATAATAATCGAATTTTGCACTAGGGGAAGTATAACACTTATGCCATGCTATTCACTACTGAAATTGGACAAAAAGAATATGCTATAACTATGTAATAACAATGCTTGGCTTGTTATTACATAGTTATATGGCTTGGTAGGTGCAACACTGACAACATACACTATCCGCTGCTGAAATTTGACCACACCTTTCTGTTACACATTGTAAGTATATCGCACTAATAATACAAGACAAACTCACAATATCGACTAACTCAAAATATTACTTTGTTCAGAAACGACGTACCACAATTCCGTATTTACCACTTATTTTAAAAATTACAGGAAAAAATATTACTTACTAAGTATTGCTTAAAACGGTGTTTACAAAAAAAAAAAAAAAATCTTGCCGTATCGTTTTCGGGTTCCGTACCCAAAATGTTGTAGTTTCGTAATGTTCGTCTGTCTGTCGGTCTGCCCATCCGTATGTCACAGGCATTTTATTGCCTAAAAACTGCGTTTCTCAACAAAAGGGGCGTAAATGCCACGAACATACGCTCTTCTGCAGATGCAATTATTCAAGGTTGCGGAACCCTACACTGAGCATGGTCCGACATGCTCTTGACCGGTTTTTTTGTTTTTGGACTATTTTAACGTCGATTATATGATATGTAGAGAATTCAATTTTACATTCGATTAAGATATTATCTCAAAATTGACCAGTTAAAACACTGCTGTATTATTAGTGCGATATCACTACCTATACGATATCATTGCGCGCAGCGGTTGTACCTACTACGAATCACTTTGTAGTACAAAAAATGAATTTTGTTGTTCATCTCTCTGTAAGTACACCTACCCATCAAATTCTTTACTTACTTAGGAAGCAAAATAATACATTTGTGATAAGTCAATGACCTTATCACGCATTATAGAGCCCCAGAAATGCTAATAAACCAAACTAGATTTTGCTCGTAGATATAGCTTCGCCGCGCACCCTCAGGTTTGGTTTGCTATATTGCTGTCAGTGTAATCTTACAATTTATCGGACAAAACGTAATCTCAAGTGCGTACTTATTACTATTTAGATAGTAAAGAAGTTTACGTTTAGTATAAAATAAGAAACTCAAGTATCAGATTCTCTGTTCCAATGCCGACACTTATCAACGTCACTTACAGAAATTTTATAAAATGTAAGTATCTACCTAACGTATCTACCCAGGGTCCGATCTAGGGCAGAGCAAACCGAGCAAATGCCCAGAGCGGCAAAAATGAAGGGTACTTTATTGAGTCAAATGATTTGCACCCCCTCCCCCCTTACCCCTCCGTCGTACGTGCTACACACATTTGACCAATATTGATATCTCGTTCCAACCTAAATCTAGCTCCGGGCCGGGCACTAACAACATCCCAACTTTAGCAAGATGTGATAGCGTAAATTATTTTGCCCGGAGCGGTTAAGGCGGATTTGCTAGAGCGGCTTTTTTCTAAGACCCCCGAGTGGGTTATTAAATCAAAGGGCTTTAAAAGGCGACTACGAAAATATATATTTCTAGTTATGTTAAAAAATGCACTAACACTAATGCTATTTATCTCTATATCATCCTAAGGTTGACTGGTAGAGAATGCT
Organism: Herminia tarsipennalis; assembly: GCA_945859575.2. Lineage (NCBI taxonomy): Eukaryota > Metazoa > Arthropoda > Insecta > Lepidoptera > Erebidae > Herminia > Herminia tarsipennalis. Next base: position 18,988,179 of record OX243834.2, on the reverse strand, counting down.
TTCAGCATTAAGTCCGCCTTTGTACAATAACCGTGCATAAAGTTTTTAAATAAAAAAATATGAAGGGTATCTTTTTGCCGGCGGATTTTTACAATATTTTTTTTTTTACTAACGAAAGATCTTGTCGAACAATGAAATATAACAGCTTTATCTCAAACATAAATGTAACGGGATAATAGGCACAGCCTGATGTAGGGGACTAGATGCGCTCGACTCTATTAAACGCCTATTACACGTTTTCAAGAGCCACGGGGCTTTTTAATGTTCACATATTTAGGTGAGATGGGGTCTGGACTGTCGTCTCTCATATCAGTATTATTAAATTAGTGTCGCTGTCGTATAATCTTACCCAATGTTGTATGTTTTCATTAAGGCAAATGTTTGAGTCATTTTAGAACCCAAAATAAAAATGGACAATGCAAGAAAAGAAAAAAGAAAATAAACATTTATTTGTTGATCCACATAAGTCACAGCTTCAACAGAAAATGGTAAATAAAGAATTACATAAAATATTAAAACAAAAAAAAATAACAGAATATAATAAAACATAAATCAATTAAAAAAAATATATATATTAATTAATTCAGTTGGATAAAAAAAAAAGGAAAACCATAATAACAAAAGCTGTGCCTCGCGGCTGCAACAAATGGGTGTCCAGTTCAGCATTTTGCCAAGCTGACAGAGCCTGGCGCTGGTTTTCAACTGGAACCCAATGGAACGTGACGGACGTGTATGTAGCAAGATGTGATGTTGTTAGCATACCTACCAATGTATTCTATAATGTTTTATGCTAATTACAGTTTTTGGATGGGGAGAGTGCAAGAATTGTTAGACATAGTTGCCCATTAATTAATGAGCATAAAGGCGTGTACCTAATGTATGTGTTTGTGATTTCTGAATCCTGTAAAAGTAATGGTTTGATCTTGACCCAAAATAGATATCCTGGATTAACACAATGGGTATCGAGTTACGTGGTAACGTTGCTATGCTAAATATAATAAAATGATCCATTTAAATGCGAAATTCTGCGGTCTATTGATTGTATCTACATATATTACCTACGTTTTACCTTCCTATTGCGTTATTATAACGTTATTACTAACAAGATAATTCCATACGGCAGTAGAAATAAATAAATATGTAATACATAAATAAATAAACTTTATTCGCAGTAAATACATAAACAGGCGTTGAAGTATAATAATGTCAGTTTAAACCTTATTAACTATTGACAATAGCATGCAAATAAATTGTATTATTATTAAATAATTACATTAGTTTATCTATACATTAATATATTGAGGGATACAATATACATTTTCATAATATTGTTTATAAAAAAAAAATGGATTAATTATTTAATATTATTAATTACATTAGCTAATCTCTCATTAAATAACGATACATTAATAGACACATTGTACATTTTCGTAACATTATTTAAAATTTAGAAAATCTTTAATGGAACAAAATGTATTTTCTAAAAGCCATTTTCTTAATTTGTTGGTAATCCTGCTCAGTGGTAAGTATTTATTTCTTCAGGAATCTTATTATATATTTTTTTGGACATTACCTTTAGAGCAATTGTTTAAATTTATTTTTTTCGGTTGTAGGGACTACATCAACTATTAATCTATTTGGGTTTCTAATATTATTACGTTTAATAACATCTGTAGCTTGTTTGAAGTGACTAGAGATTTCTTCACAAATTTTCCCACTTCTAGTATGTAAAGATCTCTCATTTAGTGCTTTGAAATACCTAAGGGCAACAAGAGATATCAGGAGCAATACCGACTATGGATCTATCTATTCAAAGTACAATAAGTAGGTACCTATAGTAAATAAGGTCCTATTATCTATTCAAAACAGGTATCTTATCTATAGTTTTAGGTAATGATATTCATTTTATTGTTAGCCTGTTTTTGGCTAACTGAGGCTTTGTTCAATCAAAATCAAAACAGCTCTTTTATTAATGTCGAAACGTATGAATAGTTTGTATTTATGTATGACTAATGAAATGATTTATGAGATATATTGTAGACTAGCTGTCCCGCGCAACTTCGTCTGCATAAATATTCCCCGTTTTTACAACATTTCACATTGCTGCTTAGCTCCTATTGGTCGTAGCGTGATGTTATATAACCTATAGCCTTCCTCAATAACTGGACTATTCAACAGTGAAAGTTTTTTTTAATTCGGATCAGTAGTTCCTGAGATTTCCGCGTTCAAACAAACAAACTCTTTAGCTTTATAGTGCGCCCCCAGTGAAGTTGCAGCGCTGCTCACTCCCTATACCCGTTAGCGTGATGATAAGTAGCCTAAGTTACTTCTTATATTATCAGCTGTCTGACAGTGACAGTCCCGTCAAATCCGTCCAGCCGTTTCGGAGATTAGCCGGAATAAACATACAGACAGATCGACAGATAGACGACATATATACATAATATTATCCTTTCATAATTATGCATTTAGTAAAAAACTGTTATTTGACATTACAAACAGACACTTCAATTTTATTTATTTCTAAAGACATACGTTAATAACAGGATTTTAGCAAAAATACTATAGACATTCACGGAGAAGCGCGCGCGCCAACTTATTTGTATTTTTGCCTACTGATAATATCAATGTAATCGTAGTTATGTAGTCTGTGCCAAAATAAACTTTTTTTTTTTTTTCTTAAATAGAATCATATTTACAAAATAGAGTAGAACTAGAAGAAAACAAAAATTTTGCTAGTTTAAATACTGTTACTATAGTTTGACCGAGACCGCTGTATCGCGCATTAGAAAGGTGCGGTAAGGTAAGGTAAGGGCAAGGTGGGGGCAGGTAAGGAAAGCGCATGGGTTCACACGAGATAGATATTGTCCGACAGATCTTACGATATCAGTTTACAACTTTAAGATATTTATGACTAGTGTGTAAAGCCCAAAAATATTAAAATTCCCTATTTATAATTACAAGTTTTACGTGCTAGTAATCAACAACATGTTTTACCTTGTAATTTTTGGTTTTTTGGCGAATTCAATTATATCAGCTCAAATTTTCTGTTGAAGAATTATCCGCTTTTATCACATTTAATTATGGTTTTTTCGCTGTACCCTATAGCCTGCGCCACGTTTTTGGCAAAATTCTCATCACTATTACCTTTTCTTTTCTTAAAATATTCGGCCACCTTAAAAATGGCAGTGTTGATATCAAGAGGTAACGTACTAAATCTTCGGTCTTCAAATCCCGGCATAAAAAATAATCTCGGGTGCATCTGACATAGACAGTCCGGTACAAACAATCAAAAATCGGTATATTTGAAACATGAGTACTTAGGCAATAATAATAAAAAATATATTCAATCAAATCTCTTTATTTTAAACTTCAGGAATTATAAATCATACCCAACTTAACCAATTAACAGACTAAATATTCGTTATTACGACCAATGTGATAAACAACTAAATAAATGTCTTTTTTTCCGACTGCGGGCGAGGGTTATGTGTTTGACGCGTAGGTATGTACTCGTATGTCTGTATGTAACCTTCCAATGTTCCTATGTCCGCTCATAACTCTTCAACGGTTCAACCGATTTTAATAAATAATGTAGGTATGTCGTTGATCAATGATATGACATCTAGATGACGCAAGTGTTATTAGATACATACAATTAAAAAAAACATTGAAAAAGAAACATTTCGAAGCAGTGGGGTATCAAATTTAAGGCCATTAAAAGTCGAATTCAAAAATGTATATAGGTAATCCTTAAAAAAGTTTGGAGTGACAAATCATTGAAAAAAATGTTTGTCTGTAAAGTCGGTTTACGGATGATAATTTTACGTGATAACGAAATAATAAGAAAACATATCGCGATTCACGTTGCTTATCAAACAGTCAATAACGTGACTTTATTTCGTACGTGCACCCGGTCATCGATTTATAAGAAGATAACACGTCAAAAACAACGTCATCGTTCAATAATATTGAAACAAATAGTTCTTATTAAATCGCCTTGTAGATAATTATCTTACAAGGACTAAAAAGTATTAAATAAAAAAAAACAAAAACGACGTCTGCAAAAATACAGACGCGACATCGGGGAAATTCCTAAAGACGTGGACACAATGTGTGAATTAGAAAGGGAGGAGATAGACGCTCTAGAGTTGTGGTGCTCGGATTCGGGATAGAGCGGCTGGTCATACAGGTAAAAGCGGAGGGAACCAGATCATGCGGCAATCCGCAATAGAAACACGCGTATCTAACTGCGCTAGGCTGTCTGCCAATAGGGAGAGAGCGGGAGACTGTGCGTAAAACTGTGTCCGCTTCTACCATCGACACGACCGCTCTGTGAAGAGCGAAACGACAGAGAAGAAACAATGGACCCTCGATAATCTGACAAACGTTTTGCAAAACGGTGTCGGACTGTCGAATTTGTCGGATTAAAGAGTACTGCCACAGAATAATCCGGATTTAGTACCTTATAATCCGACAAATTATAAATCTCACTAAATAATACATATCATATGTACCTATATGTAGAATATGGTGTTAGTTATGTCGGATGCGGGCGCCGGATTAGTCAGGGGCCGGATATACCGAGGGTCCACTGTCGTTAGGTCCTACTTGGCAGTCAATCGGGTAAACCAACGAGTAGGTAGGTTCGTTAAGGTCAGAAAAAGCAAAAAAACTTCATTTAAATTCCACTCATAAAGGCCGGAAAAAACAAAAACATCTTTACCTTCAAACTTGATTTCTTAAATTAATACAAATCCCATACCTACCTTACTACAGCGATACGAAATTCAATTTTGTGGATACAAGTATTAATTTCTTCGGACGGGCAGCAGGGTCCTCTGCATACTTTGAAGTCTTACTGCGATCGCCAACCCGCTCGCCAAGCGTGGCGATTATGGCTGTTAACCTACAATATGAACTATTAGTTTATGTTTTTTTTTATTATTACCAGTCGCATTAATTTTCAGATTAGTTGGCTTACCTACATTTATAATACTGGGTAATAAAAACAAGATTTTTCATTTTGTACCTATCGGAGATCAGATTTCAACTTATTTTTGACAAAATTATACCTGAGGATAATTTTGAGCTACCTGAATAAGTGGATGTTGGTGTAGGTATTTGGCCCAAAATTTATCCATTTGTAAGTAATTTAAGTTTTTGACCAAAATCGGTTTTTGGAAACTGGTTCGAGAGTCTTGGGTCTTAGGTACCGCACCCTCTGTCTTATACTTATGTTTTATTGCAGCTATGATATTCACACATTCTAATACCGAAAACTAGTAGGTACTCGTTTAATACATGTACCTATATTTTTTATCTAAGATTTTTTCTATTCAAAGATATTAGGATATAGACATAGGTAGGTACTTGCACCTTTTCAGGAACAAAATTTAAAAAAATAGATTTACATTTTAGAATTACATAAAGGTTAAATTGCGGCTGACGAAATGCATACACAATTTTTACGTTTAGGTAAGTACCTATCGTTAAATGGGGCGTCCGTATGGCAGGTTAGACCAGGTTAGACATTAAATAAGTATCTATTAGTACCTAAAGGGGATTTTCCTCGTTTTTGCAACACTTCTCGTCGCTACTCCGCTCCTAATAGTCGGAGCGTGATGTTATATAGCCTATAGCCTTTCTCGATAAATGGGCTATCCAACAAAACAATTTTTTTTTTTAAATCGGACCAGTAGTTCCTGAGATTAGCGCGTTTAAACAAACAAACAAACTCTTCCGCTTTATATATATGTATAGGTTTTAAATTGTTTTTTTTTTCTTAGGTTTACTCTGGCCAAAACCAACGATCGACGTTAACCTCGGCAACTATTTGTCCAAGATCAACATCGACAACATTAACTTCAAAGTGATCAACGATGGCCGCTCTGGGAAACTTATGCTGGAGGCTGGACAGGTTAGTTTAAACGACGGACTTTGCAAATATGAATAATTGACGAAAATAATACACTATCTGTCAACTCGTCCACAGAGATTTAAAGATATTGTCGCAACGGCGATCCCCAGAGGCATTACTCCAAAGGCGACTGGGAAGTCGTTGTATGTGAACATCGTCAACGAAAACCCTGACGTCAAAGGTAACAAAAATTTGATTTTATATAACTGGTTCATTGTAGTTCACATAGAAACAGGTGTCGATTTATCTAGACTTGATGAGTCAACGCTGGTAGTCAATAACCCCAAGAATATGGATTGATTTTGAACATGAATATAAGCTTCATCAGCTATATAACTTCGTCTGTGTAATTTCCCCCCGCTTTTGCAAAATGTTTAATTGCTGCCCCTCTCTCTGGTTGTAGCGTGATGTTAAAGCCTTCCTCGATAAATGGGCTATCCAACAGTACAATATTTTTTTTATTTGGACCATTAGTTATTGAGATTATCGCGTTAAAACAAACAAACAAACTCTTCATCTTTATAATATTAGTATAGACGCGTCTCTGTGTAAAATGTCATTGAATAACAATAAATATTTTTTTACTGATCAGGCAATAAAGAGCTCTGAATAAATATGTCCTTTCCGTCCATAAACGTTTTAAAAAATTAAAGTCATCACAACAAATAATAAGAAGTAGTAGTAGCTAAATAATTTTCGACTTCAGTTTTCATGTTATAACTGTGTATTCTATATTTGTACAGAACTTATAGTTTGACGTTTCATAAAAATACACTTACACTAATTACCATCATTTATTTTTCGTGCTCGGCTAGGTACCAAATATTTGTTTACCGGTATCTTTGACCATTCATGTTTTATTGCAACGGATACCTAATGTGGGTCTTCACACTACTTTCTAAAGGAAATGGCGTTATAAATCCCGCTTGCAAACCTTGGCGAATTTTACAAAATTGGGTAGGTACTTACACGTCTATTTTACATGCCCATCTAAAAATAACCGCCCTATCGATCGCAGTTTGCTGGCCTCGTCTGATTGTATCTAGAACGCTTTCCGTTGTTTGGTTTTTCAAATCAATCTGCAGTTACTTTTTTACGTCTGAATTCCGTTTTTTACTTCTGGCAAATTCATATTTCAAGATATACAACATTTCTGTTCCCTCAGGCTGAGAACGACAACTTCATAAAATGACAACTTCCGAAAACGACAACTTCTTAAAACGTCTATTCTAAAAAAGACAAATTCTGAAAATGACATACTCCCAAAAGGCCAAATTCCGAAAATGACTACTTCCGAAAACGACCACTTCCGAAAACGACCACTTCCGAAAATGACAACTTCCGAAAATGACAACTTCCGAAAATGACAACTTCCAAAAATGACAACTTCTGAAAATGACAACTTACTAAGTGTCATGTTGCTCGTTTAGTAATGCCAGAGTAATGATTTTCGTGTGTATGTATGCATGTATATAAGTACAGTACTCCAAAAGTAATAATGCGCATAGAAATCTTCGGAAATCTTCGTCATTGTTCGGCAACGGTCGTATTACCCGAGCGTCGAAAGACGATATTTATATAGAGTGGTTAAGAGCAATTTCTCTATGCCTAATTTTATATATTATGTGTTTTGTGCTAAAACAGATTTGATTTACCTGTAACGAAATTTGATTCGATAATTCCATGTAAGTAAATAGCGAAAACGCTACAATCATTGTTGGAGTGATTAGTTTTCAAGTGTCTTACCGAAGTTGGTGTAATTATGGAGGAAAAGGTTTAAATAACATAAGGTTTTATTAGAAGGAGAAAAAAACGTTTTCAAATAGAGGTTTACATAAAATATAATCAAAATCTCAGTTCAAATTTGTTTACAGCACTAATCATTCCAGAAAAATAATACAATTATAAAAAAATTAATCAGAATCGAGGAAGACCTCTATTCCCGACATCGCAGATTCATCAGAAGTTTCATTATGCTCTTGTTCATTTACACTTTCCTCACTGCTATCACCTGTGTAAATAATCAGTTTATCGGAATAACTATCGATTCTTGGCTCAAATTTTCTATATTCATCTTCGCATTGAACCGCATGATCAGAAACTTTTTTCCATTCTTCTGGTCCTATTTTATTGATTTTTTCTAATATAGCATCTTTAACTGACGTCACAGTCATTGCAATATTTCTCTTGGCCACGTGTTGCTTTATTTGGGACCAAATATTTTCAATAGGGTTAAAATCGGGATGATATGGTGGCAATCGTATAATTTTATGCCCATGTTCCTCCATTATACGGTCAATGGCAAATTCTGTGTAATTTTCTTTGTATCTTTGTATAATTTTATACAAATCGGGTTTCAGTTTCTTTGGGTCATGCGGAATGTTGTGTTGTTGTAACCAAGCTGTCATTTGTGGTTTAGATGTGTTTGAGTTTGGTGGTTTCACAGACAGCTTATTATGATATGGGGCGTTGTCTATTACCAACACACTATTAGGAGGCAAGTTGGGAATCAATTGATTGCGTAGCCAAGTTTGATAACGTTCCGCGTTTATTTCTTTATGATAGTCACCTTCTGAGTCGACACATTTATGTAACATTAGAGCCCCTGGGACGAAGCCTTTTTCATTGCCTGCGTGTACAATAATTATTCGCTCTCCTTTGGAAATGGGTTGTTTGATACCTTTTTTGTTGCTATCTTGCCAAGTTTTACCCTTAGTATGTGATGTGTGCACATACGACTCGTCCATAAATACTATGTTTCTACCAGAACTCCTCAGCTGTTGTATTTCTCTGAGATATTTGATCCTTTTTAGGCGTATATCATGTTTTTCCATAAGTAATTGTCTGTTATTATCAGTTTTCAGAAACCTAAACCCCATGTCTTTCAAGATCAACCTTAAAGTCTCGGCACAGCCTTTGAAATTAATAGCTTCGATCAACTTTATTCTTAAATTATTTACAGTTGGGAGTTCTTTCAGCGTCAATTGAAAATTGTATATCATATTACGAATAACACAGTAGTCGAAATCATCAAGTACCAGCCGAAATCTACTTTTAGGTCTTCCTTTTTTCGGTGTAGAAAATTTCTTTGATTGATTATGTTTTTTTTCGTTTAAGATATTACTCAAAGTTCGTCGCGAAATTCCTGTAGCTTTTGTAACACGGTCTTGAATTTTTTTAAAATAACCATCATGGTCTCTGTTGAAAACATTGGCTTCATTTAAGAAATAAAGGTACACATTAAATACCATTTGCCGTGCTTGTGAATTAAGCGGTTTTCCACGTTTAAATTTATCCATTTTGGAAGAATTCGTCTGAAAGAAAATGGCATGGGCAGAGTTAGGTATATATTTTTTATGCATGTTTATCTATTTATTTAATTTAAATAAATCTCATTTTTTAAATGTTTTTCTAGTACTTAATATGTATTTAATGTAGGTATTTTATTTTTTTAATATTAAAAAAACGTGAAATATGTTATTTATTTTCCTTTTTTCAAAATATACTATTTAAATCTGAATAAGCTAATTAATGTTGAAATTATATTTACCAAGAAGGGTGTGTAATAGCAGCTCTATATATTTCCACAAATAGAGAACACGTGCAGTCACTACCAATATATAAAGACGACTGACAGACATTTCGCTGACCGGCGACAGCTGCCGAACGCCCGATTTGTTTTCGATTGTGCACACATGATATTGACTCCTATCTCTTTTAAACAAGGTGCAAAATGCAAATGCCTTGTTTAGGGCTCTTACGATTCCATGATTCGAGTGTTTCCGGGAATACGACAATTAGCGAAGATCTGCATGTGCATTATTAATTTGGGAGTACTGTATGTATGTTTGTAGATACGTCTGTTGCATTGTTACCCTTCTGTAGCCTAAACGGATTGGTCGATTTTGAATTGTGGGGTGTCATTAGAATCGTTTTCCCGAAGTGTCATAGACATGACAAATCAAATTGGCAGATTTTCGGCGATATAATGTATGCTCCAAATTTTTTTTTTCTTCCAAACCTATCAAGTGGGATAAAATAAAGGATTTTAAAAGGTGATTTTACTATAGGTACCTACAGTCAGTGGGGTTTTTTTGGTTTTTCATATTAATTACATTTGTTATTTGCTGTTGTAACAACTTTCAACTGCAGTAGGAAGAACGGTAATCAATTTACCGGTATATATTTACCAAATTATGTACTAGTTTTTTATGCCTAAAAATAAATCATAGAGGAATATTACAAAAGACTTTTTAATTATGCCAGTGGCAAGAACTGCTGGATAAAGGAGTTTATCACTGAGTTTTAATGAAGTAAGGAGGAAGTAGCATTTCGAGAAAAGTAAAGTGCACTTCACTCGAGTATGAATATAATTTGTAATTAATATATAAATATTTGTAACGAAAAGTGGCCAAGTGCGAGTCGGACTCAACTATGAAGGGTTTTCGTAGTAGCAAGTAATATCTGACTGGATGTAAATTTGAATTACTGTATGAATGACATAGTTGTCATTTTAGGAAGTTGTCATTTTAGGAAGTTATCATTTTAGGAAGTTGTCATTTTAGGAAGTTGTCATTTTAGGAAGTTGTCATTTTAGGAAATTGTCATTTTAGGAAATTGTCATTTTAAGAAGTTGTCATTTTAGGAAGTTATCATTGTAAAATGTTGTCATTTTAGGAAGTTGTCGTTTTCGGAAGTTGTCATTTTATGAAGTTGTCCTTCTCAGCCTGAGGGTTTCTGTTATGGTCTGGAGGCGGTTATGATCTCCAGATCTTTCTTCTTTCTGGATGTGAACTTGCGAATTGTAGTAGTACCTACATAGGTATTCTATTATTAAAAAAAAGCGTAAACAAAATCCGTTTAACCTTGCAGTAAACTCTCGCTCAGCACTAAAATAACTGAAACTATGAAGTCCATGACCTGAGCATTACCTACCTATTTGTAAAGATTATCCTATTCCTTAACACAAGCTTTGGGGTCATTATCCCGACCGAGATGGTGACAAAACATTGTAGACAAGTCAACGCACCAAACCGGTATCTCTACATTTGCTGGTAAAAGCACAATACTGTATCCAATCGGTATTGGAAACATTGTAGATATAGCGCTTATGCCATTTTTTTGTTTCGTCAAATAGGTACTCAGATTATGATATAGGTAAGTATATGTCTACATTTAAGGTAGTGTGTGTCTGCAGCTATGAATGCTTAAAAGTTTAGCACAGTGATTTATTTCTATTAAATCTTGAATTAGAATTTGGACTTGCCACTATCACCCAGCCTTGATAGCTGCAGACGAACCTAACTTGATGATGAACCAAGTGGTTTGATCTATCAGCAATACTTTAATGTAATAATAGATGGGTGGGCAAAAAATATATTCTCTTATAATTCGTCCTTGCATGTTTCCTACATCGACTTAGTATCTATGTTTTTTTTAAGACTGTACAACAGTGATGTCATTCTTTGTACCTACAGAATTTTCAATTGATATGGATGAGAGTTACTCCATGCGAGTCACTCCTGCTTCAAATGATGTCATCAATGCCACCATCACTGGCGGATCCTTCTTCGGTGTGAGGCACGGTTTAGAGACGCTAACGCAACTCATCGTGTACGATGATATCAGAAATCAAATGCTGGTAAGGTCTATCTAAATTACATTTCAACTATAATTACTTTAATTATATTTGTCAGAACCTATTGCTATCATCAAAGCCAATGCTCTCCTGGGCTTAGTCAGCAATCGTAATAGGGAATAAGGTTACGGCATTACTTGAATAATTATTGTATTACTTGAGGGAACTGTGAGTTGTCTTCAATTTTCATTTGGTCACTTGTGCCATATGGTCTCTGTAGAAGACATGACGAATAGTAGACCATATAATATTAGGTAAATTGATCATACCTATGTATATTTAATCACTAGTTGTCCCGCGCAACTTCGTCTGCGTAAATTTTCCCCGTTTTTGCAACATTTTTTATTGCTGCTCCGCTCCTGTAAGTAGCGTGATGTTATATAGCCTATAGCGCTTTCCTCGATAAGCGGGCTATCCAACAGTGATTTTTTTCAGTGGAATTTTTCAATTCGGATCAGTAGTTCTTAGATTACCGCGTTCAATCAAACAAACAAACTGTTTAGTATTATAATATTAGTATATGTAGATATGAATTTGAGGGGTTCTGTCCGGCTCCTCATACAAGTCGTTATTTATTCCTACGTGGATACTGTTAGCTAGTAGTACTTATAAGTAAATAGTTTAGACCCTATATTGCTGTCTCAATTGGACGTTTACCAATTGGATCATCCGTCCTATCTATTTTATTAGGTACCTACGCATTCTTAGCATGTCACATTTATAAATTTATTGCTTCAAATCAAACAGACCCACTAGATACCTATTCAGGTCTGGACTAATAAATGTCATTCAAGAGCCAAGTTGGTAGTTGGTACCGAGTAACGTGGGAGTTTCAAGGGGATCTACCTAATATAAAAATTTGAAAGCGCATTTATATACATACAACACTGTATTTTATTGTGACTTTTGGTGTCTAAGTTTTATTTTTTATTTTATTTAGAGGCTTAGAAGAAGCAGAAACAAACAAAGCGGGATTCTGAATTATTTGTACCTCTGTTTTTAAGGTTCCGTAGCCAAAATGGCAAAATGGAACCCTTATAGTTTCACCATGTCCGTCCGTCCGTTCGCAGCTTGGCTGAGAGACTGCTAGTGTTAGAAGGCGACAAAGTGGGAAAATAAAATCTTGAATTTTTTTTTAGTGTACTTGCCCTATAGGTACCTATGTAAAGTTAGGATGTAAATCAGGCAGACAATTTTTCGATTTAGGTATTGCCAGCTAAATGGTTGATGTTGGGTATGTGAATAAATTCACGTTAGTTGTATATATAGTGAAATTAAAAGGAAAACTATCACACTTAAGTAGGCTTTACAAGTTTACGACTAACAGCTGATCAAATGAGAAGTAACAAATTCTCGAACAAATTATTATTATGTATACCGTAATGTTGTTAGTAGTATATACAAAAATAACTGAAAACCCACTTCTTAGGTTATAACTCTGGATAAGAAGCTTCTCAAAAGTTCAAAGTCATTGTCAATACTACATATCCTGGCAACATGAACGAGTATTTATTTAAACGGTCGAACCGGTCGCGTTCTTTACCACAGCATTAGTCCACAACATTAGCATAATTATTTATAATCTGATCCGCATAACAAGAATTGATTCGCAGTTCAATAAACTTGCACAGATACCTACCTAAGTAATCACCCAGACGCCATTGTTATTTATTTTCTTAGGTTTTATGCGATCTCGCGTCATTTCAGGTGGGGTATTTAAAATCACAACCGGTTTTTAAGTTCTAGGTAACTTAAAAACCGGTTGTGATTTTAAATAGGTTCGCCTTTGGTCAACATTTATAAATTACTAGCTTTTGCCCGCGGCTCCGCCCGCGTGGATGTTGGTTATCGCGATAAAAACTATCCTTTGTCCTTCCCAGGGACTCAATCTATCTCCATACCAAATTTTATCTAAATCGGTTTAGCTATTTGGCCGTGAAAGCGTAACAGACAGACAGACAGAGTTACTTTCTCATTTATAATATTAGTATGGATATTAGCAATTGAATACTGTACACAGATATCTACCACTATCCTAATTATATTTTTACCCGACTGCGTAAGAAGGAGGGTTATGTTTTTCGAGTGTATGTATGTATGTACATTTCTTTGGCACGCCTTAGAGCCTAAACGGCTTGATGGAATTTAGCTTGAAAGGTGTCGTAAAGGCGTTATTCCATTCAAGTTACTTGTATACAAGTTGCAAATTGCATAAGTAGGTTATACAACTTGTATACAAGTTACAACTTGTATGAGGTATTCGAACTAGGAGGAGAGAGAGCTAGAGAGAGAGTACGTGTGACGTCATACTTGTATATCAGACTTGCCTAATGGAAGAGCGCCTTTAGATTCGTCTTAAGATGAGTATACACTTGAGCATTTACCTACTAGTAACAGACCGTCGAGCATTCACCGTTGTTAATCTTACCCGAACCACACTTCGAACATGACGCTGGATGTTTTGTTACAACCTGATTTTAAAACCAACGCATGTTTTGGTGTAACGTTTTATCGAGCAAAGGCACGAGCGCGGGTGTCGGGAGTGTATGCAAGATAGAAAGAAATGTTACAGATATTTTTTAATTACGTCGAACACTTTGTCAAGCATTTGCAATAACGATACATTACATGGAAATACTTTAGGAAACTGAGCATTTGCCTGTATTGTACCATTCTTAAGAACGTTACATTACATTGAACTGCTATGCTCTGCAAATGCACAAGTGTAAACTCACCTTTAGTTGAGAGAGTGACACTGGGTACTTACATTAAAATTATAAAAAAATATAATGAAGGAGTTTGGCGATAAATATAATATTTACATTTTACATGAATTAATTTTTAGCAGTCGAGTTTTTGTTTTGTGATAATTTAAATAAAGGTAAGAGTAGCAGATAGTGTAAAGATTTAATTTCGTATTTGTAATTAGTTAGTAGAATTTGGGACCTTAGGACTGTTTTTAGACCTTTTATGGTGTGTTCCTATCATCTGTTCTGAGGTGCATTCTCTATTATCTTACTATGATTGAAGAGATCAGGCGCATGACTGGCAGCTTAACAATTTTCCAAACTCGAATGGCAGATGATTTTTAGGAAAACGGTAACACTTCTTATGGCTGAGGAACGTTGTTTCACATCACTGGTCTGTGCCTAGAGCGCAAGTTGTTTATACGTTAAAGCTATATAATAATCGCTATCTGATCCCAAACTAAGCAGAGCTTGTACTATGGAAACCAGACAACTGATAAACATACTTATATATTTCTAAATACATACATATTATGGAAAAATAACAGCCGAAAAACTGCATAACTCAAGAAAAGACCATAAGTCCCATGAACATACGCTCTTCTGCTGATGTAATTATTTAAGACTGCGGAACCCTACACTGAGCATGGTGTGACATGCTCTTGCCCGGTTTTTTATTGTATTTGTTTTTCTTTTGTCTTCTAGATTGCGCGAGATGTTACTATAAAAGACAAACCTCAGTACCCGTACCGAGGCATCCTCCTTGACACCGCAAGAAACTTCTACAGCATCGAATCTATCAAGGCTACTATCAGTGAGTATTGCATTTTCCTCTTATCAGGCCACAATATACGAGTACAATATGTAGGACACGTTTAATATTGCGGCCGCGTATGCGGTTGTTGATAAAAATATCACTTATCTAGTTCGATTTGAACGTAGCGTTTAGCGTTTGCACTTTGTTTAGCGATTTGTATTTTACATTGCATTTGCTGTACCGGAAATGTTCTCAATGATTCAATTCAATTATTTATTTATTTGCATAATATAGGTATAAAAGATGTTACATGTTGTATAGGTACTGCTATATTATGACTAATAACGGCATGCAAATATAAACTTGTTTAAACTTACAATCAAAATGTCGGTAACAACTAGAATATTATGTCAATTATTAATTATTATTATACTATTATGTGATTGCAGTATTTAATAAGGGAATATCAAATTAATATAATAATTACATCTATGTAGATCTGTAGATCTTTGTGTAAATCCGGTCCAAATGTACATACTGTTTGATTAAGTTTATATGTGCATTTGTGATATAAGGCCGCTAGAGTTTAAGCGTTGTAGGTAAGTATTCGTATGCCAAAAGTAAACTTAATATCTATAAGTTGATTAATTAAATTTTCGATAGCTGAATCTGCTAAATAAAACACAAAGTACCTATTACTGTCACCAGATGCGATGGCGGCTGTCAAACTGAACACCTTTCACTGGCACATCACGGACAGCCATAGCTTCCCGTTCGAGTCTACCAGGAGACCAGAACTTACTAGGCTCGGCGCTTATTCCCCTGCCAAGGTAAATAGGCATTGGAGCATATTGGAGGATTCTCCAATGACGTTTTACTTAGAAACAGACACGCCTTACCGCACTCTATTTTGGCAACATAAATGCACGGTAACTGCCGTAGTCCCAGTCAGTCAGGCATCAACCAGTATCACGACAGCATGTCCGTACTGCTTGCTTAAAATAAATGCAAACTCGAAGCTTATAAATAAAATGCCATCTGGCGTATTTCGGCGATGCAATCATTACACTGCAACAGTGTAGGGTAACAGAAACGGATCATTTCACGTGGAAGTACGCTGTTTTATAATTTAACTAATTATTTTTAATTTAATTTGCTTGTTGTCACTCGGGCCAATGCTCTCGCTTTACCTCAAAACCTCTATTTATCTCTTTCTTACAATAGGTACGGCCTATATTGCGTTGATATTTTCATTTCGTAAGATGTGTTATTTTACTTAAATTTTATCGTGCATTTTTATTAGCCTATAACGTCTCTATATGTAAAACCTCATTGAGATCCACCGACCAGGCGAGGTGATCATGCCTGGCGGGCCGAAGCCCAACGGTTAACCGTTGGGCTTCGGCCCGCCAGGCATGATGTTCCCAACGTTAACGTTGGGAACTTACTTTAAATAGATAGAAGCTGTGGTTGTGACATTTTAAATTTACGACCCAGTGAACACATGACATAAAATTTATCCAAATGTGATATCGATATAATTAGGAACATACTTAGTTGGTCATGAGGAAAACATAAAAATTTTCGTCATGCGTTCACTGGGGATTTGTCGCGAGCTGTTTGTTTTAACTTATTTGTAAGTATTATTATATGTGGGTAGGTACTGACGCAACTGCTGTGCATAATGCAGTACTAGCGATGTGAGTCCACTTGTTGCGGTATTTAACATTTGTGTCCGTGACTTGCGTGTTTGTAAAGTCCCCCGCGACACAGGGCTTTAAAGCTCCTGCGGAAATGTCTTTAAAGACAATGGGAAGGACATTTTGACTATTGGGGCTTGTGTTACAGTTTTTATCCAGTCCAGCGCATAGGTCTCTCTCTACTCATCATCAGCCTGAAAGCGTCACCTGCTGGACATAGACTTCTTCTAAGGACTTCTACACCGATCGATTTTGAGCAGTCTGATGCTTCCAACAATCAGTCCATCTTGCCCTGCGTTTTTCAGCTTGTGATCGCCACTCAAAAATATTCCGTAGCCATTTTGTCGGTTGTGCAAGTGTTGTACCTATACTTTTTTGTCTGTAGTATTTGTGTTAAAGAATTTTAAACTGTATTCACATATTTGAAAAACCAGTATCGCTTGACGACTGTGCGACGGAACGGGGCCGCGACCTCTTTGAGTTTATAAGCGATACAGGAGGCCTACTCTAATTCAATGAAAACGAAGTTTCAATCAAAAATTTGGTGGTAATATATACAGCCAGGAACATCTATTTAATCCACTCGGTCCTTAAAATTGTCTATGTGTTCGGACTTCCTGTGCTTAACCGAAAAAAAAAAACATACAGTCGAATTGAGAACCTCCTTCTTTTTTAAGTCGGTTGATAATGGGAATAGTCCCCGCAAACTTATGAAATTTAAGTAAACAAAAAATCATGAATTTTGTTATAAAGAAAGAGGTCTTTTTATTAGGTAAATAAAGTTTAAAATTCTTTGATGCCTGAAAGTGTGCTGCCGCTGCCACTTCGGTATAAATTGGGCCTAAAGATGTATTATTACAACCAAACACCAGGTGTACACAAAGCAAGATATACTAGATGTGGTGGAGTACGGGCGGGTGCGCGGTGTGCGCATCTTGCCGGAGTTCGACGCGCCCGCGCATGTGGGTGAGGGATGGCAGGACACCGACCTCACTGTCTGCTTCAAGGTAACTAACTACTGACTACAACACTCATATATTAATATCTTGCGACAACTCATACACGGTCATATTATCTCAATCTATACTCAAGCCGAAAATAAAGCGGCGTTAGCCTAATGGCTAAGGCATCGGTCTCGCAATCGAGAGGTCGCTAGTTCGAATCCTACCTCGTTATACTATCGACGTGAACCCACTCCTAATATAAGCCATTGAGCTTAGCTGGAGGGGTTGACAGGATTGCTAGTAATGTGGGATCACAATTCCACATTGCTAGTTATCATTAATTAAAGGTTGCTGAACAACTTTGTTATTGAACATTTAACATCCATTTCGGCTTTAGTATAGGCAGATCCTGTACTATACCAGACAATTGATACATCTATATATTTCTTGTGTGCGTGTGTATGTCACTGAACTCCTCCTAGGCGGCTGGACCGATTTTGATGATTTTTTTGGTGTGAGTTTAAGGAGATTCAAGGATGGTTTAGATTCACAATTGAACCCGATTTACAAAAAAAAGAGTCGAGACGAAGTTTGCCGGGACAGCTAGTATTATATATAAATATTACCTACTCTCAGACACAGAGCAAATAGTCGGGTTCATCATAGAAATATTTATCCTGAATGGGGATCAAACCCACTACCTCTGGCTTAGCAATCAGGTTCAATAACCTCTAGGCCAGTAATAACCAATAGGTTAATAACCACCACACCAACAGGCCAGTCACAAATATTATATACTAGCTGGTCCGCGCAACTTCGTCTGCGTAATGTTTTCCCGTTTTTGCAACATTTTTCATTGCTGCTCTACTCCTATTTATCGTAGCATGATGTTATATAGCCTATAGCCTTTGTCGATAAATGGGCTATCCAACAGTAAAAAAAATTACAATTCGGACCAGTAGTTTCTAAGATTATCGCGTTCAAACAAACAAACGAACGAACTCTTTAGCTTTATCATATTCCTAATTTATATTAATCTATGTTATGAACCTGTGGTGCTGCTGAATTACTGATGTCACACTGCACCGGATAGACATATGTATTATTATCAATATACATAGTTATCTAATTATTTATTTTTAACTATCGCCCGCGGCTGCAATTATCGCGATAAAAACTCCTTTTCCGGGACCCCAAACTATCTTCATACCAAATTTCATCTAAATCGCTTAACTGGTTAAGAGTGAAAACATAACAAACCGACAGACAATATTAGTTTGGATTGGGTAAAAATTATACCTACGTCGGCCGTTTTACCACAGTATAGATAAAGTACCTACATACCTATACTGTGGTCTCACGCTGTCCCATTCGCCACGAAATATACTTAGGTACCTATTACTTTTTATAAAAAAAACTAGCTGTGCCCCGCGGTTTTACATATCATATATATCAACCCATATGATGGCCCACTGCTGGGCACGGGTCTCCCCAGTAGAACCTATTGGTATGTAGATTCTGGGGGTAATTGCCATAATCGCCACGCTTGGCGAGCGGGTTGGCGATCGCAGTAAGGCTTTAAGTACGCAGAGGACGCTGCTGCCCGTCCTCCGGAGTGACATCCCTTAGTCGCCTTGACGACACCCACGGGAAGAAATGGGGTGGTACTATTCTTAAGCCGGTACCACACAGTTTTATCCGCGGTTTATTAGTCTATGTGTTAATCCAGGGTGTCAGCTAACTCCATACCAAATTTTATTAAAATCGCTCCAGCCGTTTAGACGTGAAGAATAACAAACATACACACTCACATACTCACAAACTTTCGCTTTTATAATATTAGTGTGATGTTATTGACAGGCAGAACCTTGGGCTAGCTACTGCGTGGAACCACCTTGCGGACAGTTGAACCCTGCCAAGGAGGAGTTATACAGCTATCTGGAGGACATCTACACGGATATGGCCGGTAATGTACTGCTCCATTTATTTTGGGTTCATCCTGATGTCCATTTAAAGTCCTTATGATACCTTACTGAAAGAAGCGTATTTTTGAACCAAAAATTAAAATTAAGACAACGTGTGGATTACTACATTTTTTGATTGATTTTTTCTATAGGTCGTAAACATTTACCTCTGTAGTAATAGTACACTGGACGGACAGGCTACTAGCGACAACAACAATACAACCATTAGAAATTTCATTTGGACGGTAATTTGACAAAATCAAATGAAATTCTATACTTGGTAACAACCATTGACGTATAGACCTGAACGACGCCACCCCTTTCAATTAAAAAGTACCTAAATGTTGACTGCAAAGCGTGAAAGAGAGAAAAAACTCGTGCGGCCTTTGACAGGTATTGTCCACAAAGTAGCGTTGTCTTTTTCTAGAGAGTGGTCAATTTTGTGAGGTTATGGCGCAGTCCTCGTCTGTCAATGGCAACAACAACGGCCATTATTGTTTTTAAACTTTCGCGATTTTTATACTTATTAGATATATTTCGGGACTTAATCGCGTGAATTATTCAAAGGTACGAACCCTTCATTTACCCGACGTTTCGATCGAATTGCACCGATCGAGCAATTCGATTAAGTCCCGAAATATATCTAACAACGGCCATTTGTCTTAAGTGTCAAAAAAGTTCACAGGATTTAAATTCGTTTCGAATTCGAATATTTGGAATTTAAAATTGCTGTCACTTTGCACTATCAAAGGTCATTTGTCGATAAAATCTATCTACCCCGCACAGATTAAATAATATCCCTAATCTTTTTACAATTTAAAGGAAAGGGATTCAGGTCCTAACCCCCAAATCCCCTACCTAGGTACGCCCGTGGTATCAAGTGGGGGGGGGGGCAGATAATTTTTTAGTAATTTTTTGCTCTTTTGTGCCTTTAAATAATCTCCTCAGAATCACACTATTTATGTAGTTTATGTACATACCTACTTCATATTCGTTCGTTCCTTTCAGAGGTATTCGATACGGACATATTCCACATGGGAGGAGACGAAGTGAGTGAAAAATGCTGGAATTCTTCTGAAGACATCCAGAACTTCATGCTCCAGAATCGCTGGGACCTCGACAAGTCCAGCTTCCTGAAGCTTTGGAATTACTTCCAGATTAAGGCTGCTGATAAAGTTTATAAGGTGAAGAATAGTTGTCATTTTCATAATACCCACCTAATACGTAAAATGTAACATCGATTTTTATTGGCCTGTTAATATTTACTACCATATTTTTTAAATTGGTAGATTAGGGTAGCCTACTGCAATCGCCAACCCGTTTACCAAGCGTGGCGATTATGGCAATTACCCCCAGGGTCTAAGTAGGCTCCACCGGGGAGATCTGTGTCTAGAAGTGGGACGCCATATGGGTTGATATAAGTATAAATGTAATAATAATAAAATGATAATATTGTAATGTAGGTATTTGAAGTTATTTTAGTATTTTTATATACTTAGTAACTATCCTTAACTACATATGTGAAAAGTTGATAACAATAGTTTATGACAAAGTGCCTATAACATTTCTTGTAAGCAATAAAATTGTATTTTTACAGCACGTTCAAATGACGAAATTTGATAGGTGTGATTTAGAGATTAAGCATTACGAAAGTAAATCATTGGGTTCCTATTGTAGTTACTTAGGTGTTAATTAATTAATCTATACTTAATTTTATTTTCAAGTATCGGGTCTTTTGAGTCTCGGGTCTTTTAAGTTCCAGTACATTACATTTGTCATTCTTAAATTATTTGCCAGAATTTCATAATGGAAAATGATGAGTCTACTTTTACTTTCAGGCCTTTGGCAAGAAGCTGCCGCTCATCTTATGGACCAGTACGTTAACGGAATACTCACACATAGACCAGTTTTTAGATAATAAAGATTATATTATTCAAGTAAGTTAATTGATATATAAGTTAAGATTATAAGCCTACTTACTTATATAAAACAGAACACCGCCGGCCTCACCATCTGCTTTAAGGTAGGTAACTACTAACAACATTAACCCTCATATTAAAATTGTAGTTAATTAATTAATTTATGTAGATAAAAATAGCGATCAACTCCTCTAAAATATGTAAGATAGTAAATGAGAATGTCTAATGTCTTTTTTACCCGACAGTAACGAAGGGTTATGTTTTTCGCGCGTATCTTGTATAATAATAATAATAATATCTTGGGAAAACTCACACAACTCTATCTGATCCCAAACTAAGCAAAGCTTGTACTATGTAAACATTATATATTCGTAAATACATATTTAATATAGATAAATAACACCCAGACACAGAAAAAACTGTCGTCCTCATCACACAAAGTTTTATCCTGGGTGGGGATCGAACCCACGATCTCCGGCTTAACAGTCAGGGTCGATCGCTAACCACTAGACACACAGGCATGTATGTAGGTATGTATGTATGTCCATTTTCCTTATTACCTCATATCCCACAAAAGACGTCTTAATTGTTTATTAAACAATTAAGACGTCGTTAGATTCGTCTTGATCGCTTAAGTGTTCTTAGATAGGTGACGTTTGAAAAAAAAACAAACATGGCGGCTGTGAGATGTCATAATAAAGAGGTGTGAAAAAAAAGTTGTTTCGAATAAGTACTGCAATACCTATGGGTATCAAATTAAAGGGATCTTATGCATTTCATACTTTACTAAATTCGTCGAGATTCATTATTGCCTCCTGCATGAAATTATTTAATTATGTAAGGGATCTTATTTCCATCTTTTTGTGCAGGCGGGTTTTTTTTTAATAGTGCATGCACGTGTGTTAGTGATTTGTTATACTTACTCATCTATACTAATATTATAAAGCGGAAGAGTTTGTTTGTTTGTTTGTTTGTTTAATCTCAGAAACTACTGGTCCGATTAAAAAAATTTTTTTTTGGATAGCCCATTTATCGAGGAAGGCTATAGGCTATATAACATCACGCTACGACTAATAGGAGCGGAGTAGCGACGAGAAATGTTGCAAAAACGGGGAAAATTTACGCATACGAAGTTGCGCAGGACAGCTAGTAACTTAGATAAAATATATTGCCTAATGCCATATATTCTTTCTTACTATTCCTCCAGATATCATAGTCTACATAAGTAACTGGTAGGTAGGTACATCAGCAATTGAGAGCTTGCAAAACTTTACATCTAAAGCTGTGTACAATTCCCTTTTGACGGTTTCTCAAGTCATCGAAAATTCGAATAATTAAACCAAGTTGGAGAAACAAGTTCTTTGGAACTCCCTTTCGTTATTTTAAATTGAAAGAAACTTTAAAATGTTCGTTAGTTTACTTGTTTAGAAAAAGGCGATGTTATTCAATTGTACTCCCCTCCCCTCTGAGTGCCAAATGTCAACCAAAATCTGAGTGCGTAGAACAATGACAGTAAGGTATACACGCTCTTTGGTGTAGTTCGATCAGTAGGCCTACTCTCATACTCTGTTTCTTTATAACGAAACTAGCTGTTCCGCGCAACTTCGTTTGCGTAAATGTTCCCCGTTTTTGCAACATTTTTCATTGCTGCTTCGCTCCTATTGGTCGTAGCGTGATGTTATATAGCCTATAGCCTTCCTCAATAAATGGGCTATCCAACTGTGAAAGAATGTTTCAATTCGGACCAGTAGTTCCTGAGATTATCGCGTTCAAACAAACAAACAAATAAATTAATATAGATTAACCTTATCCTTCATCTTATATCCATGACTATGTTCTGTTACTATATTGTGTAATAGCAGCAATAATAAAAATGATTCCTTCAAATGCCGCAGCTTGCATCTTATGCATTTATATCGAACACAATCCAAAAACTGCGTTTTCAAAATCGTGTCACGTGTACAATATAGCGCCATATCTCACAACAATGAAGGTACAACTTAAACGTTCATACAATCAAACAAACAAACTCTTCAGCTTTATAATATTATATTAGTATTGATTCATGAATTTTCGTTTCTTTAAATTTCTTAAGTTTATAGGGACTAATTAATTTTCGGATAAGCACAAGAAGTTCGAACTCATGGATGATTTTCTGGAACGAGTGGATTAAATAAGTAGATGTTCCTGGTTCTACCTAATTTTTGATCGAAATTTCGTTTTCATTGAGTTAGGGTAGGCCTAGGACAGACCGTAACCGACCATACCTAACCATAACTTACAGTTTTCTTTTATAGATTTATTTAGGGTATTTAGTGTCTACAATCATTTTTGTCCACAGGTTTGGACCACTGGCGTAGACCCTCAGATTAAAGGTCTTCTAGAGAAAGGCTACAAGCTCATCATGTCCAACTACGACGCATTGTACCTTGACTGCGGATATGGTGCTTGGGTCGGCGAAGGTTTGTTATTATGGTCATAAACGTAAGGTTAATCTGTGAAGCTAAATAATCATTAATATTAAATATGTTATGTTCTAACAGGTAACAATTGGTGTTCCCCATACATTGGTTGGCAAAAGGTGTATTCGAACAGTCCGGCACACATGGCGGCTTCCCATAAAGATCTCATTCTGGGTAAGTGCTTATTCACAGTCTATAATATAATAAGTTGAATCAGTTGTTTCACATATTTCGATAGCAGCAGGTAAGGTTAGGTAGGTACCCTATACGGGTATTTGAATGAAAACTTTTACGAGTAACATCTGATCAAATGAGAGGTAACAAAATTTGATTGGCGGTTTTTTACCTCTCATTTGATCAGATGTTACTCGTAAACTTTTACGAGTAACATCTGATCAAATGAGAGGTAACAAAGTTTATTGGCGGTGCGATTGTTTTGATGTTCGATGAAAAGAGATAATTTGACTTAACCTTCAAATACCCATTTCATAGGTTACAAGTGTAAAGCCTACTTAGCTGTGATAGTTTTCCTTTTAGGTTCACTATATATACTACTACCGTGGATTTTATTACATACCCAACATCAACCATGTAGCTGGTAGGGTGGAGGGGGGACACTTGAGTCTAAGAAAAAAATGCACTTTAAAACTGAATATTTCACAAACGGATGCCTAATGATACCCCACACGATGTGGTAGTTGAGTTAAAATAGGGAGCCAAGCTGCGGACGGACGGACGAACATGGCAAAGCTATAAGGGTTCCGTTTTGTTTAAAAAAGGAGATCAGAGTGACTTAGTCAACTACAGATCTATTTCAATTCAAGAGGTATCGATTCTCACACGGGACACCACTTTATGTTATCCACAATTTGTTTTTCCGAGTCTGGGTATACTTTGTGCCCGTGACTTGTAGGTACGTTTGTAAAGTCCCTCGCGACACTGGGCTTATAACACTACTGCGGGAGTCCATCTTAAGCCATTGAAGAAATCCGTGTTAGGCCGATACACGGATTTCTTCTAGCCAGATCGACCAGATTAAACCTAGGCTATTGATTTACATGGGGGGGGGGGGGGGCGTTTGCTTGCTAAAAGGAAGCAAGATACACGCTATTTAAGTCGAAGGCAAATAGCTTAACACGGCGTTATAGAAACGCCGTCGGCATTCTGTGAGTTTACAAAAAGTCTTACGTCGTATGTAAACTGTCGCCATTTTGTATAACGCTACTATATATTTTCGACTGCCTTTGTGGCGCGGTGGGAGTGTATCCGACTGCTACGCAAGAGGTCGTGGGTTCGATCCCCACCCAGGATAAAACTTTGTGTGATGAGCACGATGGTTTATTCTGTGTCTGGGTGTTATTTATCTATAATATGTATGTATTTAGAAATATATAAGTATGTTTATCAGTTGTCTGGTTTCCATAGTACAAGCTCTGCTTAGTTTGGGATCAGATAGCGTTGTGTGAGTTGTCCCAAGATATTATTATTATTATTATATTTACCGCCATTTACAAATTGGCGCGGCATAACAATTTGCCGCGGCATGTCACACCTGCAACATTGCAGGTAGGTATGACATATATTTTAAAAATCTTAGGAGGGAGTCAATAGTTCGCCATGTCCGTCCGCAGCTTAGCTCGGAGACTGTTAGTGGCAGAAGGCTGTAATTTTTGCATGGACACACATTACTTACGCCAACAAATTTACAACGCACGACGGAGGGGTGGGTGCCCCAAAAAATATCGTGCTGGGCAAATGGCAAGAGGCAAATGAGAAATTCAATGCTTTAGAAAAAAAAACAGTACACAAAACAACCGTCTGGCGGGAGCATGTGACCCCGTGCCCCCCCTGAATCCGCTTATGGTTACAGTTGACAGAGTGGGTAATAGCACAGTCTAATAACTCTCGGGCTTACCCAGGGTACGGCTATGTAATAATTATTTTTGTACAGTGGTAATAGTTTAAACAATGTATGTAATGCAGGCGGCGAGGCGGCGCTGTGGTCGGAGCAGGCGGACTCGTCGACGCTGGACGCGCGCCTGTGGCCGCGCGCCGCCGCCTTCGCCGAGCGCCTGTGGGCCGAGCCCAGCGACCACTGGACGCACGCCGAGCAGAGGATGCTTAACGTCAGGTAAGACACGAGGTGTTACTGCTCGCCCGGCTGCCGTGCACCCCTCAGCAATTGAATTAGAGATGGCACTTTGCGCCTTTTGAACGTGGCATCCAGGGCACTCTCATTATCCTTATCCATATATTTACTATTCTGAATTCGGCACTCCCTCAACAAGCATTATCATCGGAGAGCTGGAGAAGAAGGTGGGAAAGAGGAGGGAGACGGGAGTGACAGCTGTTTTATATGCTCTTTGGTGGCAGCGAGTTAGAGTAGCTGAGTTGAAAAAAGCAGGAAAAACAATCCCGTTTTTTTCAAATTGCATTGTTTTTTCAAGTTTTATTCCAAAGTTTCAAGGAAATTTTGTCAGGGAATATTTCAAGTTTTTTATTAATAAAACCGAAAAAAAACAGAAACATTTCATGGTAGGTATAGAAAGTCCTAGATGTCATAATGCAATCTAATGAGAAGTGTAGCGTAGGGTATATCTATAATTTATGAAACGTACCTATGGTCTATCCAATAGTTACACATAAGGTATAACTATGTCCAATGATAATAGTACGTATTAATGAGAGAGGGCAGTATTCCTTTTTTTGTGAGTCTGCGCCCTGCTCAGACAATGACCCCAAATTCAGCTTTCTGTGTAAGGCTTTATTTTTATTGTCAATAATTTGACAGACACAATCAGCGTACCCTACGCTATGTACAATTGCCTACATCCTTTCAATGGTTACGATATAACATACTACAACGTATTTTGGTAAAACAACTATATGTCATGCGATGGACATAGTTATGACCATATCTTTCATTTATAGATATACCCTACGCCAGGGTTTTCCAAAGGGTTTCGTAGAGAAGTTACCAGGGTTTCATAAAATATAATATTGTATACGTGGTTGCCTGCGTAGGTAAAGAAGAACTACAAAACACGTTGCGGTTAATGTGTCCAGTTACGACAATTCTCATTTCATCTGGATTACCTACCAAATGAAAAAGGTATTTGAAGGGTGTTCCGTTCTGTAAAAACTTTGGGAGTGCCCTGCGCTACACTTCTCATTAGATTACATTATGAAATCTAGGACCTTTAATTCCCTACCTACCTCAATAGTTGAATAAAAACATGAAATGTTTCCGATTTTTTTCTGTATTTTTCGGTTTTATTAATAAAATACCTACTTGAAATATTCCCTGACATTTCTGTTAATATTTCCACGCAACATGTGAAAAAAAACAAATTATTGAAAAGTGTTCATGGTTACATAAGTGTTACTGGTATGTGTTATGTAGTATATAACTGTTTAATATAATGTATTACAAGTGTAATAATTAAGTGATTATGTAAGACTAAGTATTGTAACTAGTATTGCAACTAGTATTGTAACTCGTATTGTAACTAGTATTTCAACTGGTATTGTAACTAGTATTTTAACTAAGTATGTTTTTGTTCCAGGGAGCGCCTCGTACGCATGGGTATCCAGGCCGAATCTCTGGAGCCCGAATGGTGCTACCAGAACGAGGGTCACTGCTATCGCTAAAATGACGGCGATCCGCCATTGCGTCACTTTAAATGTTTTTCTTATCACGAAGGCGAGTGACGAGAATTGTGAAGAAATCGCTCTGTGATCGAATCATTTACATTTATCTATTAGAAACGTAATACTTCAAGTATTGTTTTTTATCTTGAATGTGTAATTTAAAATTAGTAAGTATCTACAAACATCATTTTTGTAATAAACGTTTAAAATGCTATTTTGTATTTCATTAACAGTTTTTAATATTTGCTTAACAAATAAAACGTCATTTTAAAATTACATTTTAGAATTATCTAGGTACCTATATAATTTTTTAAACTTATACTTATTTACAACTTAGAATTGGTCTAGTCTATTAATACCTCCAGTTACACCTCGACCAGGCACATCATTAGACACACCGATATTTCCAGTACCGCATTCATAAGACACGGCACTAATACCCGTTGCTGGTACGATACCTTCTAAACCAACAGTGCCTAAAAATGGTAATTTACCGGTAACCAAAACAGTGCCTTCAATAACAATATCGTCGGAAATTATAGAAACACCTGAAGGTTCTGGGGCTGAGGTATCAACGATAATATTCGCAGCCACCACACGGCCGATGATAGGTCTGATCGGCGCCAATCCCTCTAACGCCATATTGGAAGGTAGTAGAACTTCTTTAGCCAGCAGGGGTGATCCGATACATTGAGATAGAGCAGCCTGCGGAACGAAATAAGTAAATCAGTGGCGTTTTATAATTTTGGTTAATAGCACAATTTGTAGCACGTTGTTATTATGACTGCCTATGTGGCGCCATGGGAGTGTATCCGATTGCTACGCAAGAGGTTGTGGGTTCGATTCCCACACGGGACACCACTTTGTGTGATCCACAAATTGTTGTTCCGAGTCTGGATGTACTTTGTGTCCGTGACTTGTATGTTTATAAAGTCCCCCGCGACACAGGGCTTGTACTCTACTACGGGAGTCGTACAAAAAAAATATCGATATTAATGACTGAAGAAGTGAAGACAAAAGTGATAGTGAAAACAAAAAAATATCAAAATCGGTTCATGCGTTCGGGAGCTCTGCCACAGACAGACACAAACACACACACACACCCACACAGACAGACAGGCACGTCAAACTTATAACACCCTTCGTTTTTGCGTTGAAAATGTGCCACTACACAGTTATGTGATTGGGGATTTCTATTGGTAGGTGTGAAACAAGTTAAACTATTGAGTGGGTCATTCAATTATGTACTAATGTACCTACTTTATGTATGTAGGTAATAAAATGATAAAATGCGATAAAGTTTATATTGGTAAGTAGGTACCCACCTTTAAAAGTACAGCTTGAACAAAAAAAGCGAAGAACCCTTTCACCAACATGGTAACACTTACACTTGATAGTAATAACTGAATAATATTGTTAAATATGAAGCTTACTGTTATTTAAATACTTAGTTTCTTTATCAAGAATTACAAAAAAATATTTCATAACGTAGGTAGATAAGTAAATGTATGTAAGTTGTTTCAAGACCAAACTAAGTAGGTAGGTAGATGTTGTGAAATGCTTACACCCTATTTGTGTTATAATTTATTTTATGACTATTTTTTTAAATCATGCGTATCTGGGTATCCATCGTTTATTACACATTTTACGCAATTATACGTGTAGTAGGTACGTACACAGCCCACTTTAATTTTCATAATATCTACTTACCTATCTAGTGGGCATCCTATCTACGTTACAAGTAATCTACATTAAAGTAGGTATATTTGTACTGTGGCAGATATGCAACGCAGCCTATATTATGCTCGCGACTTAACGCGAGATTTTGTGACTATTAATTAATTGGGTAGATACAAACGGCCTGACTTTCGGTTTTTTCCCTTGATTGATTGTTAGGCAGGTACTCGACATGTGGGTGTTTCAAGCGGTTTTGCAGCTAAGCGCGCGCGGGAAAAAGAAACGTAGTATGGCCTGGTCTGGGCCTTTGGTAGTCTTTTATGATATGGCATTCTATAGGAGAAAGACGTAGTTTAAAAACCGACTTTAAAAAAGAGGAGGTTCTCAGTTCGTCTGTATGTCATGTTTTTTTTTTGTATGTTTGTTCACCGATTACGCAAAGACGGCTGGACCGATTTGAAAAATTGGTTTTGTGTTTGAAAGGATATACTTCTAAGTTGGTCCTATTGTCATCAGATCACTATGATGGGATCCTGGAGAAATCGAGGGAACTCTTAAAATAATAATGGCACACCTACAGTGATTTAGGTATATTTCATAGTGATTCGTGCACTTACTCTTAAAAAACACCAATTGGTGAAGTGGAACTGATGATGAAGACCACAAATGACGAGCAGACCTATTCAATTTTTCACAGTTTGCGATTCAGTTACTTTAATATGGTATAATGTAGGACTTTATTCTCGTTATACTACAATTACAAAATGTAAGGTGGTGTTCTCTCTCCTCTTCTCTTCTCCATTTTTATAAATGCTATTACAAAGGTCCTATCTTCAAAGTATCATCTCTATGCAGACGATCTGCAACTGTATCGTCACTTTAAAGCTGATGAAATTACTGGTGCTGTTACTACAATTAATAATGACCTTGAAGAAGTAAGTTTATGGGCTAAAAAATTTGGACTTCTAGTCAACCCAGATAAGTCTCAAGCTATTATGGGTGTTATTTATCTATAATATGTATGTATTTAGAAATATATAAGTATGTTTATCAGTTGTCTGGTTTCCATAGTACAAGCTCTGCTTAGTTTGGGATCAGATGGCGTTGTGTGAGTTGTCCCAAGATATTATATTATATTATTATTATATATATTATATTATTATTGGTGGCAGATATATGTTAAATTTGTTGGATCACCAGAATCTTCCTCAAGTGTTTTTTGATGGAGTTAATATACCGTTTACAAAAAGTGTAAAAAATCTTGGTGTCTTTATAGACTCAAATCTTTCATGGGATGTCCACATTACGGAAATAAGTAGGAAATTATTTTCCTCATTTCAATCTCTCAAACGTCTTCAGAAGTTCTTACCGTTCCAAACTAAAGTTACTCTTGCTCAATCTCTTCTACTTCCACACATAGACTATGCCGATGTTTGTTTTCTGGATGCTAGGGAGGAACTCGTTGACAAACTCGAACGGTGTAGAATTTGTGTATCCGCTTTATTTTCGGATTACGTAAATACGACCATGTCTCCGAATCTCGGAAAAATCTAAAGTGGCTACCGATTCGGCAGCGTCGTAACTCACACATTCTTTCTCTTCTCTATACTATTCTTCACAATCCTAACTCTCCTTCCTATCTACGTGAACGCTTCAATTTTCTTGTTCCCAGGGGTAAACCCTGTCGTTCCGCCTCCTCTCTTCTATTGAGTACTCCCGCTCACAGCTCCAGCTGTTACGATAGCTCTTTCACCATAAAAGCGGTGAGGCTTTGGAATTCTCTTCCTCACCCTTTACGTGACAGCCTCTCTTTTAACGTTTTTAAAAAAAGGACAAAAGAATATTTTCACTCTATCTAATTAAGTATGTATTATAATATTTTATTTATGTAATATTAATATGTAAGTGTATGTATTATCTGGTATGTACCTATATATATATTATATGTATTTATTTAGGTATATTTTATGATTTTGAAATAACATACGTTTATGTATGTAAGTATGTACTTACTGTTTATTTATACATATGGTTTAATTTCTATTTTTTCTTTTTTTTTTTTCTTTTATTGTTACACTTCCGACTACTTTTATAAGTTTATCTTTCTACTATCTAGAGCTCAAAGGTTTGCTGGTAGAAAACTCAATTTTGAGTTAAGCTCGCCTTTGTACATATTTACTTTTATTTTGTATTTATTGTTTGTATATTTTTTTTTTGTGTACAATAAAGAATTTGAATTACAAAATGTAATAGAGCTGATAGTGAACTCCTCAACAATTGACGGCCCTGCATCGGGGTAAGCAATATTTTGTAAAAGGATTTCAGCAGTTTACATAAGGCTATTATAACTTAAGTGAATTACAAACCAACCCACTAAAAAGTGAGAAATAAAAAACTTTTTACAAAAAAATATTACCGACTTCTAAAATAAATACAAGGCAACTAAAAAGCAATAAATAATATACCTAGAATAACAAAAACAAATTAAACATTTTGAAGTTGGTGCCGAATACCTAAAACATATTACTACTAGCAATCCTGATAACCCCTCCAGCTAAGCTCAATAGCTTGTGTTAGGAGTGGGTTCACGTCGATAGTATAATGGGTAGGATTCGAAAAACTTGTGTAAAAAAGTTTTTTAATTTGTCAATTAAAAAATTACAAAGAACAAAACTAAAACTGCAAGGTAAGGTTATGTTTTTCGCGTGTATCTTGTGTGTGTAATATTCTTTATTACCTCATATTTTTCAAACCACTAGACGTATTCACACAATTATGACGCTAAATTCGTCTTAATCGCCCAAGTGTTCTTAGATGTGAGTGTGACATTTGAAAGAAACAAACGTGACGCTGTAAGAGCTCAAAATAAAGAGTTATGAAAAAAAAGGTTGTTTCGATAACAAAATAAAGGGCTTGTCGTAAATATTTCAATTTTTGGGGATTTATGCACTTTCGGTGTCCCTAGCCTGGGGGCTCCCAGGCTACAAGGACCCCGAAATTATCATTGATACGGCTGAAACGGCAGTAGCCCTACGGTCCCAGTTCATATCTCATCGCACTCAGCAATTTATACTTAGTTTAGTTCATAATCTAATATTGGTATTTATAGTATACTAAAGGCGGACATTATTAGTGTTAGACGTTAGACGCGTCGCGACACTACACGACACAATATTAAAGTTATATACGAAATTATCCATCCTTCGTAAACAATGTTTTTTATTTCTGGAACGCATCCAAATAATTAATGTCAATGTCACAAACGTCATTTTGTTTTGGGTACTGTCAGTTCAGTTTAGACGTGGGTCGTAACGTATTTTTCACGTAAGCAGTTGTAAGTAGTTTCTTGATTTCGCATAATCGGTTTCGAAACTAGTTATTTTTGTAACTAGTTTCTTTCTGTGTACCTACATTGTGAATTGTCACACGATTACTTGAGTGAATCTGTTACTCGGTTTCGTAACTAGTTATTTTTGTAAATAGTTTTTTTTCTGTGTAGCTATATTATGAATTGTCACACGATTACTTGAGTGAATCTGTTACTCGGTTTCGTAACTAGTTATTTTTGTAAATAGTTTTTTTTCTGTGTAGCTATATTATGAATTGTCACACGATTACTTGAATGAATCTGTTACTCGGTTTCGTAACTGTAACTGTTTTTTTTTGTATCTACGTTGTATTGCAATTTCTTAAAGTATTCCTTGAGCGAGTCTTACGTTTAACTTAGGAATGCAAATTTGAAATAGGTATTTGTTTAGATAGCATAACATTAATATATTACATTGTGAAGTAATTTGGAAATGCTTTTTTGTTTTGTGTAGGGAATTACAAATTACAGTTTTTTAATTGTATGACCTACTTATTTATTTACGGTATATATTTATATACACTTTAATTCACTGAAACAAGTATTTTCTAATATATATAGCTGTCTCTGATAATCTCATGCGCGTAAAGCACACTACTACATCGGCATTATTTGTTTATTTTGAACAATTTAGAGGGTACGTAACGCACACAGCAACAGATTCAACATGCGGCCGGCATGGCCCGGCGGTCACGAGCAAGAACCAAACGCATTACGGCTCGCGGCACGTGTGTGTGCGATACGTTTCGGCACACACGCACATCCGTAAGGTGACGAGCGAGCCGCGATGCGTTTGGTTCTTGCTCGTGATCGTGACCGCCACGATACGATTATCCTCGTAAACTTACGCACGAACGTACCGAAGACGAAACTGCATATGTGAAAATAATCGGTTACACCGCTTACGCGTAACTACGTATTTAGTTACTAGGCTCGTAAGCAGTTATTGCAATCGGTTACGTTAAATAACGCCCACGTCTAGTTCAGTTGTCACAAAGTCAATTTATTTACTGTATTTGCGATTAGTTTTTCAGTGCAAATTAAACATTGATAAAAATTACTTATTTAGTAATAATTGCCGAAGATGAATTGTTTCGAGAACGTTACTATGCCCAGTTGTGTGTGGTTTGAAGGTGGAGAAAAGCGCAACATAATAGCTTCCATCTTTTCGGGTCTCCTGGTTTGTATTTGATGATTCATGCACTTTTCTATTCTTTATTGTCTGGTTTGTAAACATAGTAGATAAAGGAAATTTTATTAAGTAACGTATTTTTGGCTAATTGTGGAAGATAGAACGACATTTTTATCTAATATCTTTGTTATATAAAATGAGAATAAAGTACTCAGTTACTTCTTACGAAATGTCTTCTAAGTCACTATTTACTTATCACTTTTACTCTATGTAGTCAATAGCAAATATTTTAATAATAAACAAGTAATAGCAGTCGGCTATTTGTAGCTATGGATATGCAAATGACTTTGAAATTTGAAAAACTTATCTGTAGCATTTACTAAGGTTTATTTTTTCTGGTGCTTGCAGTTTTTCTCAGGATGGTGGTTTATAATAGATGCTGCCACGGTACCTGAAGTTGCCAACCGCTTGCCCGGTGCTGCTCATGTTTGTGGAGTGATGGCTACACTGTCTCTCATTATGGTTAACTCTGTATCAAATGCACAGGTTAGTTGACATTTCAATTTGCTTTTAGGTACCAATATTAGGGCAACTTAAATTGGTGTAAAATGTTAAATTGTGGATTTATACACAGTTTTTTACAAATATACTATTGCTTCATTAATTTATGCTAATATTGTAAAGCTGAAGAGTTTGTTGGACTGTTGGATAGCCAATTTCTTGAGGAAGGTTATAGGCTAAATAACATCACACCATGACCAATATAAGTGGAGCAGCAATGAAAAATGTAGCAAAAATGGGGATAATGTATGCTTACGAAGTTAGATGGGTCAGCTAGTGTGACATAATTTATTGTTGTAGTAGTTATACACATAGTATGATTTCATATTATTTTCTTTAAAAGACGACTCCCGTATTAGGGTACAATCCGTGTGTTGCGGGGAGTTTACAAACATACACAAAGTACACCCAGACTCGGAACATTTGTGGATCACACAAAGTGGTGTCCCATGTGGGAACCGAACCCAGGACTTCTTGTGTAGCAGTCGGACACTCCCACCGCCCCACAGTAGCTGTCATAATGGTTATATGTGCTTGATATAAATGAATTTAGCAAAAGCTAGCAAGCAAGCAAGACCAAAAAAATGCTCAAAATAATAAATTATATTAATTTTCGAGTTTTAAATTCCTACTGCCTATATACAATAATTGCATTTTTGAAACATAGAAAAATTTGAAATACAGACTCAGGAATCGAACCCGAGACTTCCGTAGCCAAACCGGGGCCAGAAGCGAACCACCTATCTGGACTATGTTACTAGATCTCAATCTCGCTTCTGGCCCCGGTTTGGCTACGGAAGTCTCAGGTTCGATTCCTGAGTCTGTATTTCAAATTTTTCTATCTTTCAAAAATGCAATTATTGTATTTGTAAAAAAATTGGCAAGAAATGCCTATAAAAATTATTCCTACTGGCTAAATTTAAGTTCTCAAGTAACTTACAGTTGTAAACATAGTAGTCTTTATATGTTCGTAAACTTTCGCGATTTGTACACATTATAGAATTTTATAAGCTATGGGTCTTAATCGCGTAAATATTTTACGTTTCGACCGTATTGCAACGGCCGTGGTCACGGGTAGACTCACCTTAAACACGGCCGTTGCAATGCGGTCGAAACGTCGGGAAATAAACAAAGGTATTTAGCCTTAAAATAAAATATTTACGCGATTAAGACCCGTAGCTTATAAAATTCTATAAATAGTAGTCTTTATTGTCTGTGTTTAACTTTCAGGTTCGTGGTGAGACATACACTGGTGGATGTATGGGACCACGTGGAGCAAGATTATGGCTCTTCCTTGGCTTTGTGGTTGGGTTTGCTTCCCTTATTGCTTCTGTGTGGATTCTCTTTGCCAACTATGTAAACAAAAGTTAGTATTTCACATTATTCTATCTCAGTATCAGTCTGGGTGTACTTTGTGTCCGTGACTTGTATGTTTGTAAAGTCCCCCGCGACACAGGGCTTGTACCCTACTGCGGGAGTCGTCTTTAAAAAAAAAAAAAAAAAAAATTCATTAGTCTGGTCACTATTTACAAGTTTATAATGCTTGCATCAATGTTGCACTATAACTTTAATATCATTATTTAATATGTATTTTTTAGGTTTCTGTAAACTGGGCAAGAGCATGTCAGATCATGCTCAGTGTAGAGTTCCGGAGCCGTTGTCATATAAATTAATCCAATTTCAATAATTGCACCAGCAGAAGAGCGTATGTTCATGGCACTTACGCTCTTTAGTTCTCAATAACGGTCCCAATAATTTTAAGTAAATACTTTAAATTTAAATAATTAA
This sequence comes from Herminia tarsipennalis, assembly GCA_945859575.2. Classification (NCBI taxonomy): domain Eukaryota; kingdom Metazoa; phylum Arthropoda; class Insecta; order Lepidoptera; family Erebidae; genus Herminia; species Herminia tarsipennalis. The sequence goes on along the minus strand of OX243834.2, from coordinate 18,951,952 downwards.
GTTTACCTTATCTTTTTTGAATTTTTTCATATTTTTTGGTCACATGGTTCAAAAGATAAGGGGGGTGCACAATTTATGTAACTTTCGAAGCGATGATTTCAAATGCTAATCACCTATTCAAAAAAAATTGTTCGAAACCTTAAAATGTTTTTAAAAGACCTGTTGAATGATGTACCACATGTTAATGTTTACCAAAATGTTTTTTTCAGCGTTTCTTACATGTATGGAGTGCTCTCCTAAAATATTTATTTTTATTATTATTTTTCAAATTTAATCATTGGGTAGTTTGACATTTGAGATAAATGCCTGTGATATATGGACGAACAGACAGACGCATATGACGAAACTATAAGGGTTTGCCATTTTAGCTGCGGAACTCTAAAAAGGAACCCTTACCCTTACCCTACGAATATTACCACAGTCTAATAACTAATACAGTTGTTCATCTTAGTACAGTCATCGGGTAAATATGCGGCGGTTGCGGGGTGGGTCGCGGTAGCTGAGTCGGGTCCTGTGCATACCCTTGCCCACCCGCTGCGTCGCGCCCTACTACCCGCGCACGATTACCCCGTCTAGACGGCTTCGTCTGACGACTGTATTAGTTATTAGACTGTACATTTACTATGACTTCGCTGTCTATTCGTCCGTCTTCACAGGGCTCCCAGGGCTCTATCTCTTGAACTGTAACAGGGAGGCAGGTAGGCATTTTTTACAGAACTTGTGTTACTGTATGTAACACTTATACCAACAGTTAATAAAAATATAATAAATTAGAAGATTATAGGGGTTCCCATACAAACATTCATTTTTTGGTTTCTACTTTTGTGCTCTGTCCTTTTAATGGCAATAGATTAGTAAATAGATAAATTAAAGTAGAATAATTTAAATTAAAATTAAATTTAAATTTTAGTAGAATAGATATATGTTGTCAAAGTATGTTTTGAAAAAAATAATATAAATAAAATAACGTTAAGAATTAAAGGGGAACCTCTTTAATTCTTAACTTTCCATACAAAAAAATATTCGACGTTTATCATGTTTCATAGCAAATACTAAAAACAAAATATTAAGGACTAGTGGACGCCTCGCGGTTTCACCCGCGTAGTTTCCGTTCCCGTGGGAATACAGGGATAAAAAATAGCCTATGTCACCCGGGGTTAGTGTAGGTTCACAACGATGAAATAATTTTTCAAATCCGTCCAGTAGTTTCAGAGCCTATTCAATACAAACAAACAATCAAATCTTTCCTCTTTATAATATTAGTATAGAAGACTAATACTAATACAAGAAAAACTATCATTAAACGTGTTTTGGCTTATTTCAATGGAAATAGGCAGATGCTGGCAATTTTCTACAGTACACACTATATGTGTACTATAGCTGCTTTAAATAACAAGCAATAATAACATTAAAAAACCGGCCAAATAAAAGAGCAATAATAATCCCCCTTATGTTTGTTTTATTCTGTTTTCAATATTTGTTGTTATAGGGGCAACAGAAATACATCATCTGTGAAAATTTCAACTGTCTAGCGATAGCTAGACAGTTGAAATTTAGGCTGTATCTCAAGATCCGTGATAACGGATCATGAGATACAGCCTGGTGATAGGCGGACAGACGGACAGCGAAGTCTTAGTAATAGGGTCCCGTTTTAGTCTTTGGGTACGGAACCCTAAAAATTAATGGTCACAAAACATATTTATCGGCGTGTTTAGCGTTCGTTAAATATTTAGAGCTAGTACTGTGGGACGGAACCCTTCGTGTGTGAGTTCGACTCGCACTGAGCAGTTTATTTTAAGTTTTTATTAGTTAAGGAAAACATTGAGTCATCCTAGAACTAAATTCAAATATCTGTGACTCCACCTCCATCAATTTTCATTGGTTAGATTAGCTCTATCAGAGTTAGGCCTGTGTGACAGTAGTGGGAGAACTGACCTCTATAATACTAGTACGTTGGACAAGCTACAAGAGCAACCAAGCCAAGCCAGCTAAGAACAACAAGACTACAGTAGGATCAACGTAACTTGACCGGATTAAGGTTGGCGAAAAGTGGTTGCGCAGATGCATTTTTTAGTAGTAAATGGTGACAGGAAGCAGAGAAATTGCTGTTATTATGTATGGGGTAGCGAGACTAGCATACTAGTACTATAGGGCTCAGTGAGTGAGAACCTAATATAATGTAAAGATATATGCTATACAGTGAGGAAATGCTGCCAGTATCTCTGGAACCATGCCATGTCCCAATTTTTAGATATATTTTAGTTTTCTTTTTTAGCCTTAGTTTTTAGTTTAAATATAGTTTTTAGATATAATAATAAGTACCTACTTGTAATACTTAATGATGTCAATAAATTAATTATATAAATGTAAAGATTAATATTTGTAGTCAAAGTCAGGCGCGGATCCTGGACTTTGTTTTAGGGGAGGGGGGGGGGGAGATTCAACTGGTCAAGCAACAACACCATATCCATTATCACCAAGGGGGGAAATTACCGGCCTAAACACTCCGATCCAGTGTCAAAATTCTCCTATTCCCCCAAAAATAGGTCGAGTCTGGGGAGGGGGGAATTGCCCCCCCCTCCCTGTATCCGCGCCTGTGTAGTGTAATTTGTATACTATAGATTTTTATTAATTTGTTTCAGGCAAGGAACAAACATACACAGGCGTGTGTCTCTTTCTGCAGAACGCCTTCATCTTCGCCGGTTCCCTAGTATTTAAGTTTGGCCGCGCTGAAGACTTATGGGGATAAGAAATAATAGATAAGTGGCCTGTCTTGTAATTATAACTATGCCATGAAACCTAAGTGCTTGAAATTTTATAAGAGTTAACTAAAATTTGTATTCTAATTCAGCTGAGATAAATTGCATAACTCATGTGTCAAGTGATAATTTGAGACGCTTTCAAATGCCTTATTCTCGTTTTAAATTCGTCAAATGGCTCCACGATATAGGTATAGGTAACTTAACTGGTTTCAGTGAAACACGCAAAGGTGTATTATATAATAGCGTTTTTATTGGATATGCTATAAGATTTAGTTTTCAGGTATTGAATGTTTTGTCTCGTTCTGTTCAATAAGCATAGTAAAACGCTAGGTATAACTAAAAATGGACCTTCAATGTCACTTATTTGGCATCTTTAGTTTTTCAGCAGGTAGTTTATGCTAGACATGGCTTATAGTCGGACTTACATTTTAATCTAGATTAAATTAATTATTATTAAAAATATAAGTAAATAACTTTAAAGCATTTTATATCAGAGAAAGATTAAAATAATAATTTTGTTTATTATCATTAAAATAGAACATAAACGAAAATATCCTGTTTTAATAAATAACTTTATTTGTTTTGGTATTAATAAATTACATTGTTATCAAGTACATTAAAGATCTTATTAAGAGTACTTTTTTACTATTTTTTTCTAACCTTTGGTTACAGCACTTACAGGGTTGACTGAATGTTACATGCTATTGTGTTAGTGATTAGCTTAATACAGTTTATTTGGCTATAGCTTAGGTCATATCGCTTCACTAGACTACCGAGCGGTTGTACATGATTCTGTCGTTTGAGCTATGTAGAAGTCGGCCAACTGTTGACTACTAGGTCTGTCACATTTGCTGAATTTATACCTAAACTCATAATTATTTCAACTTACCTAGCTATATTATTGGTTATAATGGTGAACTGTCTATGTAAAACTTTATTTTTTGTATTTATGTGTTGCTAACATTTTGCATCAAAATAAATTTGTAAACTTAATACTATTTTATGTGTTGGTGTATTTTCAGTAGATGTGACCTGATTCTTTAAAAGTGGACGAAAAGGAAGGAAGACTTAGGTTGCCTCTCACTACTTAGTTACTACTTTAATGTTGTTTTTCGTTGTAGATTTATTTAATCCACTGACGGTATAAGTACACTATTCTTTACAAATTATACGCAAAAAAAACGTAAAATAGGTACTATTGAAAACGAAGACAATAATCATTAAGTAATTAGATATTTGTTTAATTAGGCGGGAAATAGGAAATAGGTACGTTTGGTAAGTTATTGGGTTAGCCGATTTTGTTTTATTACACTAGTGTTCTTATAAAAAATATAAAATTACGTTTTATCGGTTTTCTTTCACACATTATGCAACTATACGACACATTTTGTCGTTATCAACTTCTTAGAATATATATTATAGATAGATGTCGTTTACGTTTCGAAAGTATTGGTTGAGTTTTATTTATTTAGATAATTATAACGAAGTTGTATAATACGTTAACTTGGTTTTGTACAGCTGTCTCATATTACTTTGTAACTGATATAAATACTTAGTTGCTGATTTTACATCGTGACAGGTCAGTTCTTCTATGGTGCAACAAAAATGATTCCCAGTCGAGTACTTCAATCGACTTTGTGCTTTAATTTAAACTTAGTTAGGTTTTAGTTCATTTCTATACTTATAGCTTAGGTTACGTAAAATTTATATGGAAACATAGTATTGTTGATTTTGTGTTTATGCAACACTTGTGTCTAGTTCTAAACATAAGTCGTTTTTTGTTCAGTTTACGTAATAGGAAATCACAGTAGCCTGCAAATGAATTATTTGATTTAGTACTAATTAAATAAAACAAAATATTCATTGTTCGTGGCCGGTTGTTTGTGTCAGAAACAAGATACACGTTTGTGCAGCCCTAATTTATTAAATGTATGAGAACAGTACTGTACGAAAAATACTCGTTGGATTTATCTTTCAACCAATGTTTTCGAAACCCAAAAGATTTTAACCTAACGTCTTCGTCGTGAGAACGTTGCGTCAGCATCCACACACGACCTGCCATTGTTCCCGTCAGGTAAACAGAGTTGGTTGACACCACAGCCGCCGTTCCTCTGCATGCAAATGCTATACATTTGTGGACACTGGTCAGGCGCAACAGCGATGTCGTACAGGCGCTTTGAGCCGTGTGATACTATTGACATGGACCCCCGCTCCTTCGTTTCGACGTCTACAAATTCGATGTTCATTCTGTAAATAAAAAAAAGTAGGTATAGGTTACTGCAAATATTAAAAATGAGAAATTTAGACGTATGGATGGATGTTTGTTATTCAATCACGACAAAACAGCTAAACGGATCTCAATGAAATTTGGCAGAGAGATAGATAATAGTCTGGAATAACATATTTTTTATGCCAGAAAATGATCACATGGTATAGATTTGTTTTTACAAAAAATCACGCGTACAATGTCACGGGCAATAACTAATCTACATTAATAATATTATAAAGAGGAAAGATTTGTATTTTTGTATGTAACGAATAAACTCAAAAAGTAATGGACCGATTTTAATAATTCTTTTTTTGTTGGATAGCTCATTTATCGAGGAAGGCTATAGGCTATATAACATCGCGCTACGACTAATAGGAGCGGAGCAGCGACGAGAAATGTTGCAAAAACGGGAAAAATTTACGCATACGAAGTTGCGCGGGACAGCTAGTGTTAAATAAAGTGTAACCATCGACCACACCCATCGCCTTTGGTACCATGCAAATGGAGGAAAACAAAACACAGATTTTATATGGAAATCTCATACAAATAGCGATCTATAACGTCACTATTTTTTCTCATCAAATCACTTCTTTTTATGACATGATTAATGATAAAAAATCCTAATTATCTCAAAAATTAATCGGGATTTAACTGTTGGCAGGTTAAATGTTAGGTTTATTTACTAATTATTCTTTTGGAGTTTTACGTTTACCTAGGAAACTAGCCTAGAACAAAGGAGAGGCGAGTATCAGCATGTTGTTTTTATAGATTAGTATTTCGGCTTTTGGCAGTTTATTATGATTGTTTCTTACTCAAAATATAGTTTGATAGGATCGCTAGCTAAAATCTGTTCAATACAGATGCGTCAGAGGCAGTGGCGGACTTAGTCGGTCTGGGTCCCGGGGCGGCAATTCTGAATGAAGCCCATCCATAAGTTAAAATGTTGAAGTAATTTTACAAGCATTTTATTCAGTTCATATTTGTACGTGAAAGTGTTTACATAACCTTTAAAAAAAGGTTAAGGCAGATTAAGCGCATGTCGGACCATTTTCAGTTCCATAGCTGTTACTACATAGAAATGCACTACACATGTGCTGGGTGTACTCAATAAGGAGAAGCGGAACTCAACTCGGGGCAGCGACTTTTACTAAATCGCAAGTTCGGCCTCATATGGAGTACTGCTCACATCTATAGGCAGGAGCACCTAAATACCAGTTTAGCCCTGTTGATTTCATACACAGACGAACTGTGAGATTCGTTGGCGATCCCATAATCGCAAACGGGATGGAGTCACTTAAGGAGAGATTTTGCCTTCAATGTGTTCTACCACTTTATGATAGGATGTGTTCCGAGATAAATATTTGTCCGCCTCCTACCAGCACACCGTTCGCCATCGACAGGGAGACGTTACGGCTGGAGCATCTGTATTTCTATTCAGGTGGCAGAGGAATATAATCGTGAGTTGCTCGCACAGATTTGCAATTGTGTGCAATTGAAATCCACATTCGGGGCTCCTGTTGTCTGGGGGCCCCGTATGATATGGCTGATACGGCGGTAGCTACGCCCCTGCATCAATTCCAAGAGACAGATAGGCCACCTTCGTGAAAGATATGAATAAACTTATAAAAAATCGTTGAAAGTTTTTATTAAGAATATTTTTTAGCCATATCGATAATTTAATAAAAAATGCAATTGCTAACATGCTTTCGGGGCTCCTGTAGCCTCGGGCTTAGTATCACTACCACGACATTATAAAGATTACCAGTAGCAGTAATTTCATTTTATTAATTGTATATTACCGGTACAGGCATAATTTATAATTATATGCATAATTTATAATTATATGCATAATTTGTACAGGACCCCCAACTCTTCCTACATAGGTAATAAGCATCTAAGAGTATTTTAAGGCCTTGTTTAGGAATTGATTAATGGAACATGAAGTCGTTTGAAGCCCGTCCAGGACCAGGACCCCTCCAGGAGTTTCCTCCCCTACCGTTAGACCGCCACTGGTCAGAGGGAATATTCCGTATTCGAAATAATAATAATACTATCTTGGGACAACTCACACAACGTCATCTGATCCCAAACTAAGCAGAGCTTGTACTGTAGCAACCAGACAAATACATACATATTATAGATAAATAACACCCAGACACAAATATACCATCATACTCATCACACAAAGATTTATCCTGGATGGGGATCGAACCCACGACCTCTTGCGTAGCAGTCGGATACACTCCCACCGCGCCACAGAGGTAGTCAAATAATAGCAATTGATCGATTGTCTAGAAAGGGTACTTACGTTCTCCAATCACTCCAGTAAAATTTGTTCCCGTGGATAGCAAGTCCGAAGGGAAATGAACAGTTGGCAGCAACCGTTTCTTTTTCACGCGAGTCGATGGACACACACTTGATACTAGAGAGCCCTGGGTCGGCGTAGCACAACCGATCTCTGATCCAGTCGATGGCTAGCGAGTTGGGTAAAGTGACGTCGCTCTTGTCTAAAAATATACCACGTTGCGTACCGTCCATGCTAGCCCACTCGATTTTAGGATCTGTTCGTTTCCAATCCGACCAGAAGATTTTTCTAAAAAAAGTAAATGTATTAGGTACTTATAACTACTGTTGCCCTCAAGTTTGAGAAATCTAGCCGCTTACTTCTCAGATGCTGTATTTAATTTATTATTATTGTACTGCCATCGGAAACTTAGCCATTTTCGTGGATTAAATTCTTTAAACACGTTCCAGAAATACTTACTTAGTACTTCCACAGGCTACAGTGACTACTCACCACCTGGCAGGTTGCAAGCTTAATTACTTCCTTGGTGAAATAAGCATGTCATTTAAAGAAGAAGTGAATTGCGAACGAGTTAACAAGATCAGTAGTATCAAGTAAGTATTCCGCAATTTACTTTGTACCTAAGTACCTATAGATTGTAAAAGTTTGCGTGTTTGTTTCTTATCACGTCCGAAAATTACCATTGGATTTATAGCACGTAAAGATTGGCTAAACATAATAATACAAGCACATGTTGCTTACCCTCTCTGGGGATGAACGGCTATACCCCGTGGATTGGATATGTCTTTGATTGCAAATAACACTTTTCGGGCTTTTGTATCCATATTTGCGACTTCAATCGTTAGCTTTTTCGAATCCGTCCAGAAGATGTTTCTTGATAACCAATCTACTGCAATGCCTTCTGGTGTGTAAACTCCTGGAAATCATAACGTATCATTTGGTATTTTATCTTTATGCATAGATATCTTTATGAAGCAGCGGTAGGCTAAGGTATCGGACTCGTAATCCTAGGGTCGCGGGTTCGAATCCTACCCATTATACCTACTACCAACGTGAACCCACTCCTTTTTTCTGTTTTTTTTTGTTTGGCGGGAAAAAATCCTGACGAACATCCCCACCAACCGGGAAAGACGATGGGGTTTGCACCCACTAAAATACCCACCGAGTATCGCTCGCTACTTTCGCGAACGGACCGCCGGAATTTGTTATACCGTCGGCGGCCCATCCAATGGCAATGCCCGGACGCGATGTTGTGGCGTTCCAGACATTTCTCTCCTACACGGCCCCTGGATACACACAGGGCGTCGCGCCTCCACGGAAGGCCGCGGGCGGGGCAAATTACCCCGTAAACCCGCAGCCCGCAGTAAATACACTTCGGCACGTGAACCCTCTCCTAACACAAGCCTTTAAGCTTAGCTGGAGGGGTAACAGGATAGCTAGTATTGCGGGATCAACAATCCCACATTACTAGTGATCTTAAAAAAAATATCGTTCATAAAACTACTCCCGAATTCACTGGGGTTGACTCAACTGAGGATGGAAGGATCTCGGAGAATTGAATTTGAGTTTTGCAATAGTTAATTTAAAAACGTTGCGTTGGCAACGTGCAAGTGACTGCGTACAAGTTTATGACCTACTTTAAATCTAAAAATATAAAGTCAAATCACTTACCATCTACTAGGAAGGCTTCATAACCGCTACCATCGTAACGGGAAGACTTGATAGAGTAGCTAACTACGTCGCCCCAGAATATTGTGCCGCTTTCACAGTCTACATCAATGCCTACAGCTATTTGTGATATGTCGCTATTGAAAGGGATCGCGTAATGGGTCGGAGTGATTCGGAAAGGTACTTTGTATACTGATGCGCCGTCGCTCGTTACCAAAAAGTTACCAGCTGGTCTGGCATTCAATTCACAGCTATGTCCATCACCGTTGTACCCTGCATTGCATTCACAAGCATAAGCGTCGTTTCTTTTCAAACAAGAGGCGTGTAGGTCGCATATGTTTGGGTCATATCTGCATGTTACATCTTGTGTGCAAGAGTACCCGTCTCCGGTGTATCCCTCTGCACAAATACACTGATAAGAGTTGTCAACAGGAGTGCAAACAGCATAAGGACTGCAGTTGTTAGTGACTTCACAGGTTTGCTCAGCGACGACACATTGTGAAATTCCATCACCTGTGTAACCCTCGTCACAGTGACAATAGTCCAGTCCCATTTCACGATCGCTAAGACATGATGCATGGCTGGCGCACAAAGCACCGTTGCACAGTTGGGCATCAAGTATACATGCATCGTTATGATCTTTGACGTATCCCTGAACGCATTGGCAAATGTACTCGTTAGAGTGGGAGTCTGGTCGGCATTCGGCGTTTAGTTCACAATCTGAGTTGTTTCGGCAACCGTAATTGTTGGGTTGACATATATAACCGTCACCTTGGTAGCCTAGATCACAAACGCAGTAGTATTCATTAGAGCCTGTGTTTACACAACGTGCGTTACTTCCGCATGAACAGTACGACCCGGTACGCTCGATGCATTCGAAACCGTCGCCTTCGTAGCCTTCGGGGCACACACAGTGTTTGTTAGAGCAGACGGCATTAGGTGGACATTCTGCATCTTCCTCACAGGATTCTGAAATGTAGTAGTAAACATGAAACTGTTTAAAGCTATGTGAGATTCAAATAGATACGCAAAAAAGAGTAATAGTAATATCATTAATGATATAGCTATTACAATGTTTTTTCAAAGAATGAATTACGTGGATTGTCAAAAACTTACGTAGATTGTCTTCAGTAACTGTAGATTGTTGATATTCATTTTCTGAGGATGTTTGCTGGTTAGACTGACTGTAGCTGGTAGGTGGAGGTGTTTCGGAATTCCTGTCCGATGTTTGATAATAGTTTCCCTCTTGTTGACCATAATTGTCTGACGGCGGATAGTTGTTCCCCCACTGGTGGTGATAGTTATTTTCTGAGGGCGGTTGATTATTATTATCTGGTCCTTGTTCATAATTATATCCTGATGGCGGATAGTTATTTTCGGTAGGCTCTTGATTGTTGAATTCAGAAGGCTGAGAAATGCCATACGGGATGTTGTCACCTGAGTTCTGATCATAGTTATTTTGTGGGTAGTTATTATACGGATTATATAAATTTTGTTGGTAGTTTCCTTGATCTGGACGGTAGTTAGTAGTAGGTGGGGAAGTGGACTCAGTACTTGATTGATAAGGGTGTTCAGTTTGCCGGTAATACGACTCAGTGGGCGGATAGTTTGATGGTTCCGTGGGTCTCTGGTATGTGTTTGTAGAAAGTTCTTGCGGTGGACCACCGTAGTTCTCGAGACGACACAATTGGTTGCCCGATGTATCTCTGTAATCTGAGTATCCTGGAGGACATGAACAGCCGTACTCGTTGCAGTTTGGTAGTACAATACTGTCGTTATAGTCAGCTTCGTTGTTCGCTGCTGGCAAATCGCCATGACTGATATCCAAATAACATAGTTGTCCATCTCCAACGAATCCGAAGTTGCAAACACAAACAGCTTCTTGACCAGGATACTCTATACATTGGGCATTGGAGTCGCATTTTTTGTTATAACAGGTAGAAATAGGATTGCACGTGACACCATTTCCAGTGAATCCGGGGCGACACCTGCATTGAAAGCCACCGGCGTGGTTATAGCATTCAGCATTATCATCACAATTATGCGTATCAGCTTGGCATTCGTCTATATCAATACAAACTACTGCATTGTTCTGCAGGATGCTCGTGAACCCTGACTGACAGACACAGTTATAAGTGTTTTCGTGAGCCACGCATGCACTGTGTGGACCGCACGTACTTCGACCTTTGATACAAGGGTCTTCTTGCCCTAGAGGAAATATTTTATTGGTCATTCCATAACGAACAATGTTTTCACGGTTTTCATAACCCAAGTAGTTTCTGATTACTTTTAATGTCGCTGGTGTTTTGTCTTCCACTGACGGGGATGCAAAGCGACAAGGGCTGAATGAGATCGTTTGAGTTATTCTTTGTTCTATTTGTTCACCCGTAATTCTGTTTGTGAATGTCTTGCTTGAATCTGAGCGTATGATACCTGGCTCTATAAGGGTAAACTGTTCTTCATAATCTGTAACGTCTAGTTTTGTTCCCGTTAAAATCACTGGTAACGTGCCTCTGACATCCGTCTCTAAACTAATTTGATCAAAAGCGTCATGTCCCAGGTATTCTTGATTGATCCTAACTCTGGCTCCTGATGCTGGAAACCATACGTCTGCGGAGTGATTAAATACAGACCCAGTCATTTGATAACCATTTTTAGCCGATCCTAAAGGATTGGCAAAAAGCCAGCCTATGACTCCACCAAGAACGTTGAGTAGTTGCAGACTGCTTCCGAGTTCAGGCGGTAGGAGGGTCAGAGCCGTGTACGCTCTACCTTCACCGACGACTACATACGCCTGTATATCCACATCATTAAGATGGATATCATTCAAGATGCCGTTTATTTTGCCGTGAACCCGGAGTGGAAGGTTGTTCCTAATACAAGTTTTTCCATTACCATAGAACCCATCTTTACATTGGCAGCATATTCCTGCAGGGTAATCTATACATTTTGCATCTGAATGGCAAAGGATTGGTCCGCTTATCGCACACGTCTTAGATTCTTGTTCTATTTCTATTTCATCTTGGTTATATTGATCAGGAGTAGCAATATTACCCTCAAGAGGTATCTCCCCAACACGGAAAACGTACTTGCCCGGTTCATGAGTGTTTGACCAGCTGAAATAAAACGTAAAAAAATAGGTCAGAACTGAATACATATATCTAAAGAAGCTTTCTGGATTAGGTGGCAATTTATGTTTATTTGGTTGTTAGACTACGTGGAGCTTGTAATAACATACTTACAAAGCAATATTTTTAATTTGATGACTACCCGAGCCGCGCAATGCATAAATGCGTCCATCCTCTGAGATAAAACCAGCCTGAGCTTTGGGATCTGGGAGATTCGTTGATTGGTATTCTTTTTGGGTCCATTGAATATCACGTTCAGGATATAGTAATTCTACAAAACTTTCATTGCCATTGCTGATGACGGCAACTTGGAAACTGTTTCTTGGTGTGTTTGAAGTTACATTGGCGGTATAAGGGACGTCTACCCATGTGGCGATAAAAACGCTGGACGGTGTGAAATCGTAGTAATCGTGAAAGTTGTTCTGAACGCTTTCCTCTGCTTTGGATAATACGTGAGGTTCACTGGTCTCTCTAAAGTAAACTGCGCCTCCCGAGGTGGTGTCAATGTTTGAGTAAAAGGCAGCTATCGAAGCGTATGGCAGAGGAAATTCGACGGCTAAAAAGGAAGAGATATCTGCCCGAAATGTCAGTACTCCAAAGTTGTTTATCTGAAAAAAAAAAAAATACTTGTGGGTATTTTTTTGTGTCAGACATAGAGTGCGTTGTGTACGGGTGTTGGCAAAATGTGTTTTTAATGTTGATAAGGTACTTCAGTATCGTTGCCGTACATAGGTACATATTTGAATGGTTACATAGTAGTAGTTTATCAAATACGACTGGGGTAAAATAAACACGGCACTGACCCCTTACGTGATAGTGTGGCATTTAGGTAAATTCAAGAGGTCCCGACTTATGGCATGTTCCGATAAGTTTTGTTTTAATATTTCTTAATTCCTCATACGATTAATGATAATTGTTAACGGTGGGCCAGTCGTGCTCAATAAAATGTAAATAGTTATATATTATGTATCTACATTAAAAGTAGGCCAGGTGGAAATACCAATATGGTTAAGTTGCTGGCAAGGCTTTCCATTACGAATCCATGTGGGGGAAGTCAAGGGAATCTTCAAACCACGTGAAAGAACTATTGGACATATAAATCTCAGTACTCAATGTTCAGTACATGAGGATAGATAGCTAGTAATTCGTAGTATTACTGTGAGAAGCCAGTGTGAGAGTGACGTTCGTTTACATTATAACCTTATAAATTATGACGACTTATGTATTAGTAGAAACTAATATCGAATTGTCTCTGCGGTACCTATTCCGTAAGGTAAAGGTCTGACTAACTGGGCTATAATTTGTACAAGCTATACCTAAAATACGCATGGCCATAACTATAAATGCGATGGAGAAAGAGAGTATGGAGGAATCGCAACGCCACCAAAGTGAGGTTGGTGCGAACACTGGTATTCCCATTTTCTTTACGCGGCAGAGACGTGGACAGTGCGCGAATTAGGAAGGGGGAAGATAGACGCTCAAGACTGATTTCCGCACCATCGTGTCTGCACTTCAGGGGCTCAGTATCACGCAGCATTTATCGTGGTATAATCGCGTATATACATTCTTTAGACATGTATCTAGGCGGAATAACGACTCCATAGAGCTATGGAGTCGTTATTCCGCCTAGATACCGCTGGCTGGCATACCGGGAATAATGGAGGGTACCAGTCTGGTGCCCTGCCGCGTGATCTTTTACTACCAAGTCCTATGCGTTGGACTGACCAAGTCAAATCTACAATAGGAAGCCGCGTTTCTGATTGCGCCAGACAGTCTACCAACAAAGAGAGATGGCGGAAGACCGTGCGGAGAGCTGTGTCCGCTTCTACCATCGTTGCGGACGTCTCAACGTGATCACGACCGCTCTACCAAGAGCGAAACGACAGAGAAATAGATACTTACCTAAAAGAACCTTTGTAACACAATCGCGTGAAATATTTAAATTTGATCATAATATGTTATAAATAATTATAAACAGTTCATTTAGGAACACTAATACTAATTCTACTTCCGCTGGCGCTCTCTAGTATTATTATAGTATCTACCCATATTCATTACAAGTAGATATTTTTGAAAATTCAGCTGCAGTCAGTGACCGTTATCCTATCTGTTCAACACACCCACGGCCACGTGCATTTCCGTCCGTTCGTCCCAATTAGCGAAGCACACAAATGCATTTTGCAAAATTTTGCACAGTCAAGAATCCAGCGTAAAATATATTGTATGTTTGTTAGTGAATAGTGAGCCCGAGGCAGACCGAGCCAAGTACACACAGACTGAGCATTTGGTTCGCGAGGTTGCCTTAGGAACCGAGTTAGGTCAGTGTGGAACCGGCTATTGACGTTAGGTGGGGACATTAACATCAATACAATGATATCTGGGGTGAGCGACGAATGTCCATCATGCACGAGCATGAGCCCACATTGTGCATTGTACAGCAATTTCTCAAAAAAGCGGCAACTACTTATACTTATATTTTCATTTAAGTTGTTTTATGAAGTTGTAGATACTTAGTAGGTACAGTCCAAGACTGCATCCATCAGTTTTGACAAAACTTTCTGTGTAATTAAAGTAGCAAAAGAGTTCTGATTAGTAACTGTTAGAATATTATTACAAAGGAGCCAGCCAGGGACAGTACTATGAGTTTGTCTCCAATATCCAATAGAGTCACAAATTAATTTCGATTTAATGGTGGACATAAGATCAGAATGTCGCATTTTAATAGGTACTTACACAATGCACTGTGTAATTTGATAAACAGTAAACTTGCAAATCGTGCCAACTTTGCTGGCCATACTTAATGTTCGGGTGATAGCTTTGCAAATGATATACCTTAAGAGAAATGCTTACCGATTCTATGTACTCGAACTGTATTAGTGCCTATTTATTACTCGTAGGTCTAGTGAGATGCAATAGGTACATAGTGGCGATTCACCCACATCGACATTCAAATTTCGAGGTAGGTATAGCATGGACCTAGATTCAACACAAGGGCGGTCTTATTTGTTGTCATTTTTGTCTTCAGTTGAGTCTTCAATAATTTATATACTACAGTCTTGAACTACTACGTAGTTCGATATCGAGTAGGCAAGCAATTTGATAATGACTAGGTAGGTATTAAAAACCGTGTAGGTAAGTGCATGTCGGGCCATGCACATTGTAGGGTTCCGTAGCTGCCCAGCACAATAATGCGGTATAAGTAGTTTTTTTTTTGTTTTTATTTCTTACTACTAACAACGTTAAATCTATATCTATACTAATATTATAAAGCTGAAGAGTTTGTTTGTTTGCTTTGTTTGTTTGTTTGTTTGTTTAAACGCGCTAATCTCAGGAACTACTGGTCCGATTTGAAAAAATCTTTTTTGTTAGATAGTCCATTTATCGAGGAAGGCTATAGGCTATATAACATCGCGCTACGACTAATAGGAGCGGAGTAGCAACGTGAAATGTTGCAAAAACGGGGAAAATTTACGCATACGAAGTTGCGCGGTACAGCTAGTTAATATTATAAAGCTGAAGAGTTTGTTTGTTTCTTTGTTTGAACGCGGTAATCTCAGGAACTACTGATCAGAATTGAAAAATTGTTTCACTGTTGGATAGCCCATTTATCGAGGAAGGCTATAGGCTATATAACATCACGCTACGACCAATAGGTGAGATGTAAAAACGGGGAAAATTTACTCATACGAAGTTGCGCGGGACAGCTTGTAAGTAAATAATTTTCAATGGAATTAGTACGACATTTTGTTACTTCTTACTTGGTCGTTGGTCGGCTGTTACTTGTAAACTTCTAAAACCTGCTTAGCTTTTATAGTTTTCCTTTTAATTTCATTACACAACGTTATTGTTGGTATAGTACAAACCTGAAAGTAGTTTGCTCAGAATCAGTAACACAATTTATTGGGATAGTTTTTGAACTATATTATATTTTACAATTAATTAATCATTATTAATAATTCTTACAGTCTAAATCTTGTTTACAATGTGACGAGAAATGTAGTCATTTACTTATTTTCGATAAAAAACATATATTTACGTACTATGCGATGCAATCAGCATGATACTGCGACAAACATAAGACAATTTTAATGACTTATAACTCTGCAAGTTTTCAATATTTTCATTTTGTTTTTTTTATATGATTTCTTAATGTAAAAATCTTGTTGGGGTGTCTGAGTTTTGCGCTATACGAAAAGTAACCTTGTATAATATACTACTACTTTGAGTTTTTTCATTAACTTCTCAAGATTTTATTTTATCACTTTGTCGGCATAAGTAATGTGTACATCTATGTAAAATAACTTTATTTATAACTTTTTTTTATTATAATTACTTACTTACTTAACTGGATGGACGGTTGTGGCGTAATTATATAGGCCCGTTTAGGGTTCCGTTTTGACATTTTGGATATGGAACCTTAAAAAATGACTTAACAAACAAATTGCCGGTAATTTATCAAGACACATGATCCAAAGTAGACTGCACCTTACAGTTATTACTAACTAGTGACTGATGTACCTATGTGTACACTAGGCCAATATAAAGTTTGTAGTGGATACTTATGATCGTCCACACAGCTCCCATAAAAGTAATTCGCTGACCCTATTCTTATCTGGGACTACACGTCTACTTAAAACATACTCTTAGAATATTCCAAGAATTACTGCTATACTGTAGCTCTTTGAAGATTTATCGCGTGCCAATAGTAATTACATTATTTTTTATGTTCGTCTCTAACTTAAAGTTGCTGTTACGATCACAATGTCATGAAGACACTAGTTTCTATTTAGAAGTGCGTAAAAAAGTAGTTCAATTATTATTAAGGATGTACTTTCCTAGATTAAAGATCTGGATTTTCCTATGTCATTGAAATACGTACCTATTATTTATTTATTTATCTCTCTACTACAGTCATTACAGGCATGGGACCTAATTCGATAGTGTGGTAATACGATGACGATTGACTAATTATATGACAATGAAAACAGCAGTAGGTAGTAGTTAATATACACCAGATGATAAGTCAACCAACCCCAGGCATGGAGTAGGTTGACTCGAATTTCTTGTTCTATAAAATCGATACTGTACACAATTTTGACATATTATAAGACTTTTTTATTATTTTTCAATAACTTACAAATATAAGCTGAAACTTAGTGAACCATCCCCGGTTGATTTTCACTTTCAAACGCTGAAAGACGTGTTGCTTTATCTACAAAGTCAAATTTTCTGCAAATTTGCATCCCCTATTTTACCCCCTTAGGGGTTGGTTTTCCAAAAACTCTGTAACAGGTGTTTCTCTATTTTAAACCAAAAAGCCAAATACGAAGTTTCGAAATTAAAGGAGATTCATACAAACTTACAACCACTATTTTACCCCCTTTGGGAATAAATTTTCAAAAATACCTTATGGGATGGGATGACTACATTATATAAGGAATACGTCCTCTAAATTTCATGTTTCTACGATCAGCGGTTAAGGCTGGGCGTTGATCCACCAATCAGCCAGTCAGTCAGGACAAAGAATTTTATTTATACCTACAAGGTGTAACAGAAAGGTGTGGTCATAATCAAGGGTTGGTATGTGCCCATGAAAGTTATTAATTTAAAAAAAATGACTGAAAAACCTCTATGCCATAATAATCCAATCGAACTTTGTACCAAGGGTATAATACTTATGCCACACGCCTTTCACTACTGAGTTTCGACAAAAAGAATATGCTATAACTATGTAATAATAATGCGACCAGCTATGGCACCATGGTAGGTGCAATACTGATAACATTCCCTATCCGCTGCTGAAATTTCAATTTAATTCAATTCAATTCCATTTATTTGCGTAATATGGGTACAAATGATGTAACAATAATAGTAATACAAAGAATCACCATAAACAGCTTTGAGCATGCAAATTAATTAATATTATTTTATAATCTAACAAATCAAAACAAAGTGAGAATCAATTAAATACAGTATACATGTCGAGATTTCAGAATATGTCAAGTGTAGAAATTATAATTTTAAATTTGTAAGTATATAATGTCTATCTAATAAGTTCATAATAATTTCCATTAAAATAAATCTAATAATTAAAAATATTTGACCACACCTTTCTGTTACACCCTATATAGATAGATAGATGTAATAAAAGACAGTAGACGCATTAATTTTAAGCTATATTCATCCACCTTAACGCCATGGCTGCTTTTAAAAATATTTCACTAGTGAGTACATTATAAAAACCAAAGTAAATTGGTTTAAACACCTGGTTTTGGTTAAGTGCAGCATTTTCATTTGAACATATTGAGTATTTTATTAGGATTACGTAGCCAAATAGCAAAACGGAACCCCTATAATTTTGGTTTGTTCGTCTGTCTGTCCCCACGTTAGCTGAGAGACCCTTAGTACTAGAAAGATGTAATTTGACATGGAGGACTTTGTCGGCGTAACTATATAAGTTACGCCGACAAAGTGGTAGAATAAAACCATGAAAAATGTTTTTTTTCTCACTTACCCCATCACGTGGGGAGTTCTTGGATTGATTGTTTTTAAAAATATTTAGGGTGGTAAAATTAATTTTTCGATTGATCCGTTTGTAAAATATTAAGCCTTAAAGTGCAAATTTTTGTTAGAGTCAAGTTCCCTTCTACATCTCCAAAAACAACTATTTAGCTGGAAGGGGCAGCTAAATGGTTGTTTTTGGAGATGTGGAAAAAATGAGGATGGTAGTATATGTGATTACATTGAAAGGAAATTTGTGAGTATGTAGGTACTATTAAACAAAAACAACAAAAAACTCACTTCTTATAAGTACCGCATTATGTTGCTGGGTATCTACGGAACCCTACATTGTGCGTGGCCCGATAAGCACTTGGTTTTGATCATTTTTAAACAATAGTGCGATACTGAAGTACCCATGCCTTGAGTTTGTAAGACAAGTATAGTAAAAAAATGAACCGCTTTCAGTAAAAAAAAAAATTAAGCTTAACTGAATGCTAATTTCGCTGACTCACTCCTATTTTTTAGTCTATATATCTGATGTTTTATAAGCTAGGACAACGTTTTATACACTAAAACCTTCCCAGATATTATGCAGTCAAATTGCGAAAACCCCATAAAAATCGATTTTCGATAATCGAGATTCGAAAGAATCGCAAACATACATACATACATTCATACGGGTCAAACAGAGAACCATCTTTTTTTAAGGCGGTTAATTATTATATTACGAAAAGCTAATAGACAAATGAAACTAACTGCAACGGACTAAAATAATATATAGAGTAGGTAAGTACTTACGAATACACTTTCATGAGTCTCTCCGTAGAATGTGATGGGTACTCTAAGAGGCAGCTCTAACGAGGGTACATCGTTTCCTTTGGGCAAGTTCTGGTCAAGCCCCGGTCCGTAGGGGTAGAACTGGTCGCGCGTCACGGCGCTGGCGCACGCGACGAGCACGAGCACTCCCGCGCACGTCCACATCTTACCACTCTGCACACAACACTGGAATCACTGGAATGCCCACCGAGTTAATGGGCCGAGTATTTTGTCGTACCTACTACTGAAATAAACTTAGCTTTGTTTCGTAAGTTGCTGCGAATGTGAGGATTCTGGATCGTGAAAATGTTTCGGGATTAATAGGGCTAATTGGTGCAAATGGCCATTATTAATGTTGTTGTTTTCGAGATTTCTTAATGTCTTATTCTTAAACGGTATACTTTGTTAATGACTGATAAATAATTTTTGGTTAATTTTGTTGGCAGTGTGATTAATGATTATTTAAAATTTTATTTCAATAAAAAAGAAGCCTGGTTTTGCTGCTATTATATGTACCTAATGCAGTTCAGCTTTCGATGAGAATGAACTTCCAACTGAATGTGCGTAGGCGAATTATCTCGGTGATTAGGTTCAACAGATAGGTAGGTACTTACCTTATATGTTTACATTTTAAATACTAAGTTAGGTACTTGTTTCATTTGATCAAATGGTAGAATTCTAATAATTAACAGAATATACCTCTATACATAGTAAAATTATCCACAAAAGGGAACAGTGTGAGTGAGTGGAGTATCTACCGCAAGAATAACCTATAGGTCAGACTTTTGTACAATTCTCGGTTTCAAATTCTTTATTTAGGAAGAAAACTACTACGTAGCCCAAATAGCTAAAACGGAACCCTTATAGTTTCGTCATGTCCGTCCGTATGTCACAGGAAGTTTATTCAAAAACCAAACGACGTACATTTATGAAATTTAGAGTATAAATTGGAGTGACGCACTGGATAGCTCAACAAAGTTGTATTTAAAGTTTTTTTTTTTACGAAAAGCTAACTTTAATATACAGTTTTTAAAAGTTTCATCATTAAAATCAATTATTTCGTCATCCGAATCACACAAAAAACACTTTTTGGCCATGTTTTCCAACAATAAATAGTAGCACGTTTTTTCACTTGTATTTAAGTGTCTTTTAAATGTAAGTCAGTAGGTACCGAATTTGACAGTTAAATAAAACGAACGAATAAAACGAAAATAAAACTAAATATTTTTTCACTTAACAACAACGCGCGTGTCATCATTTGATAGGTCTTTTAAAAACAATTTAAATAACTTTTTTGATTGTGTAAATATTTTTGGAAATAATCGCTCCGAAAGATGTATAAGTTGTCACCTCTGAAAAAAATACAAATACAAAAAGAAATATATTCAACTAAAATTATTTTTAATTTGATCGGCCATAGGTACCGTTTTATAGTTATTACCGAAAAACTGTGCTTCTCAACAAAATAATGTAACTGCCATGGTTATACGCACTTCTGCTGGTGCACTTTTTCACGTCGTATTTTTCATATGTAGTGTATTTCTTTGTAGCAATGGGTACACTGAGCATGGTCCGACATACTCTTAGCCGGATACATCAACACACAGCTAAAGCCACTGAACGGATTAGATAAAAAATTAAAAAAAAAAAAAAAAACTTTATATTCTTTATTCACTTAGGACGCTAAACAACACTTGTGGTACGTCTGGATTCTACATGTACATGTAATGCCAAGTTCACAAACAATAGGTAAAGTCAGAAAAGAACCTAACAATAAAAATTAGCGGCCACTCTTTTTAAATTGTCAATTTTAGAATGTTTGATTGTTTAAAAACTTGATTTAGGTGTAAGGTGCTGCGATTAGTATACTATACACCATGTTAAAGGACTGATGCAAATTATATTATTAAATAGTTGGAACATGTGATAAAATAAAATCAGCCTAAGTGGGTACAACATTGTAGGAGCGTCTAACACCACATTACATTAACATGGACAAATAACGATTTTTTTAAAATTAATCGCCTAATGTCGTTTTGCCAAACGTTTGACGCTCAGACATATGACTATTAGGTACCAAGTGCAAGGAGCTGTAATGCTGTCACAGGCATTTGTATTTTGGCCGTTATGCAAATGTGCCAGATACAAGTGCATGTGTTTTCGCCATTATGTTAACGTGGCAGCTACTGCAGCTATTAACAGGCCAGCAAGACTGGCCTGTTGGACCTAGTGGACCCTGACTGCTAAGCCGTAGGTCGTGGGTTCGATCCCTACCCATGATAAAAGTTTATGTGATGAGCATGATGGTTTATTCTGTGTCTGGGTGTAATTTATCTATAATATGTAGATACGTATTAAGAAATATTGAAGTAGGTATGTTTATCAGTTGTCTGGTTTCCATAGTTCAAGCTCTGCTTAGTTTGGGATCAGATAGCGTTGTAGAAGTTTTTCAAGATATTATACACATGCACGTGTATTTTATGCAAATGTGCTAGCTACTTGCATGAGAAATTCTGACAGATATTCATCCAAACTAATATTAAAAATGTTAAAGTAACTCTGCCTGTTACGTTTTTACGCTTAAACCGCTGCACCAATTTAAATGAAATGTTGTATGGAGATAGTTTTAAGTTCCGTGAAAGGAAATGGAAAAGTTTTTATCGCGATACCCGACATCTCGAGTCGTCAGCAGCTCTCGACGATGACTGAAAGATCTGCGGGTAAAAGCTAGTAAGAGATATTTTGTTACATTAAATTACATTCACTTAGACTAATTCCTGTGGCCTAGATGGGTACCTATAATAACATTTAATAAAACAAAAAAAAAAATACATTTCAAAATTACACTTGCTTATATTATTCATAAGACAGAGACTAATTTGAATTAACTGATTAATTCGATTCTGCGTATCATTAGCGAGGCTGGAATTTTATCTATCACAAAGTTTGTAATGCCTTGTTTGTTTGTTTGTCCTCATTTAAACTACTATCATCGCTACATGCGATTACTGCTCAAGTCATTCATTATGTTATTACTATTACACTAATGCTTGCTAAATGTGTTTTGATGGCTTAATCTCTTAGGTATTCTATATCATCTAATTTGTGTAGTAGGTATCTATTATATGTATTAGATCTGTACCTTGCCTAATGCTAAAATTGCCGTTTTAGTATACGGAAAGTCGATGTATTTTTTTATATTTAGTATTCTATCAATCAAAAAATGCACCCATGTATTTCTCCCAGTGCAGTAGTAATTTTTTAATGCCCTTCTTGAAGAAGTCAGGTGTACGGGAGTCAATAAACTCTTCAAAGGCATTTTGTACTGCCTCTCGTGGATTGAGTATTTTCCCTGCTAAGAAGTATCCAGATTTTGAAAAAAGTAGAAGTAGGGTCTGGTGGGTAGGGCAATGGATGACGTAAAACTTCCAACCCTTGCTCTTATGGCTTAGAGCCCGGTGTAGTTATACCGGCACTAGACTACCATACAGTCACCATGACGTTTTAGTGATAAGTTTTTGTTTGGGGCATTGAATAGGGACTGAACCAGGGTCTAACCAACATGATGACCGTTTACGATTCTCAAAAAGAATCCATTTTCGATTCGGCTATGGTTCAGTTCGTGCGGCATCCACTTATGAAGTTTTTTTACCTTGCCTATTTGCCTTCCAAATGTTAAGTTAGATAAGTTAAGGCGACTTGCTATCTTAAAGAATAATTCTGACGTTGCTCGCCAAAAAAAAATTATTTTGCTCCTAGTGGAAAGATTTATGCTCTTTCCACTAGGGTGCCTATCCGCCTAAGTAAATAGGGCGACTATCCTTTTTGAGACGCAGTATGCGTATGCCTTTTTATTCGCGAAATAAATAAAAACTATAAAACGTAATAAACAGTGTAATTTAAACAATGTTTCCTTGCATGTGTTAGAAATAGATGTAAAACAAAATAGATATTGAAGAGAGGTCTACGATGTCATGTCCTTTTCTGGAAATGGCCTTTGTCCAAATGTCCTTTTCTCAGAATTAATTAATTTTCAACATGCACTAAGTTCAGAGCATAACGTGAATACAGAAAAAAAACAAAACAATTACTCGTAGTATTTTGTATTGGCAGGAGTTTTGTTGTTAAAAAAATTTGAGGGGAATGTAAGAGGGTGAAAAATACTGTACGAGCTATTCACAGATTTACCGAATATACACAAAAAAGTCATAAAAATCGGTCAAGCCGTTTCGGAGATTTTTTTTACTATAAAAGTAGAAAAGGAGATATAATATAAAATTATATATTATATACCTATATATATATATGTAGGTCATCAGTCAAAATGCATGGAGAACGTAAGTACCCTTTCTAGACAATCGATCAATTGCTATTATTTGTCTACCTCTGTGGCGCGGTGGGAGTGTATCCGACTGCTACGCAAGAGGTCGTGGGTTCGATCCCCACCCAGGATAAAACTTTGTGTGATGAGCACGATGGTTTATTCTGTGTCTGGGTGTTATTTATCTATAATATGTATGTATTTAGAAATATATAAGTATGTTTATCAGTTGTCTGATTTCCATAGTACAAGCTCTGCTTAGTTTGGGATCAGATAGCGTTGTGTGAGTTGTCCCAAGATATTATTATTATTATTATAATTACATTTCCATATCTTGCCGTTAGACAATATACACAACACACAAACACAATAAATAATATTACAACAATTTTATAATTAAGCAACTTTATAAGATTGTACCTGCCCCGTCAGCAGATGTTGTCAGAATATCTTTCGATCCAAGTCTAATGGTCCATATATGGGATCAATTCCCCAAATATTATAAATATTTTACTTCCTATACTTTAACCTTTGATTATAGATCTATCCGGCATCTAAAATTGAAGCAAAGAACTGTTAAAAAGTATGGTCAAGTGGACGTACTTTTTGACAGGTAAAAATCCGCCATCCGATGTTTTAGCCAAAGTTGTTGTCATCAACGAGTGTCAAACGTCAAAGAGGGAATGCTTTATTTTTTTATAGGCTTATTGAGAGAATGCTCTTGCTTAACACATAGAACCGTGTTAATTAAATCATCTATTATTGGAATGGTTTTACCAACAATACACAACACCGCTGTAATTATAGGATAGGGTTTATAGGAAACTTTGATTTAAAAAAAAGGATTTATATTTTGTTCTAATGCATTCGTAACGGTATCTAAGTTTGCCAACAAATGTTTTAATTGTTGTATGCTTGCAGCTGAACTACAGACGTTTATAATAAAGCCAATAGGATATCTGGATTTCCATATTTTAATCTAGAATTTTGTACAATTTTTTCTCATACACATCTTTGAGAATAGCTTAATTTTCTTCGTTTAAAGCTTCACCCAAGATTCAATTACGACTTCGTCGTACATCGCGAGGCGCGGCGCAACTTATAAACTCTCATTCAAAAGTTAAAGAAACCTATTAATACAAATAGAACGAACTATTTTTGGACAAGAATTTGACTTTTAAAAACAAGTAATAAATGAGAGGACACGATCTCTTGTGATTATTTTCAGAAAACATTCAGTTGTAGATATTTATAGAGAACGCATGTCTCGGGAATTCAGATTCGCAGTTTCAAATAAAATGCATTATAATACGAGACATTCCATGTAGTCGGTAAGTATCTACGCTTTGATTTTAAGTAGATACTTGACACAGATCTCATTTCCAGGTTACTACTTATTTAGAAATTTGTTAACAGTCGCATCTGTCCCGTTTTAACCGACGTCAAAAAAAGGAGGTTACCTATCAATTCGATCCGTATTTATGTAATATTGTCAGAATTGCAGTTTTGTGTGTAACATAATACACAAAACTGGCCAAATGTCATAAGTGTACCTACCTATGTTTGTTCGCCCATATTTCAAAAACTAAAAGGTGGATTGCAAAGTATATACATTATATATTATATTTTTAGTTGGATTACGTATATTCCAAATTAGGAAACAGTGCACGTTTTATCGAAATTAATATTAATAATATCTTAGGACAATTCACACAACGTTATCTGATCCCAAACTAAGCAGAGCTTGTAGGTACTATGGAAACCAGACAACTGATAAACATACTTAAATATTTCTAAATATATACATATTGTAAATAGATAACGCTCAAACACAGAATAAACTATCGTGCTCATCACACAAAGTTTTATCCTGGGTGGGGATTGAACCCACGACCTCTGGCTTAGCAGTCAGGATCACTAACCTAGTTGGTCTAGTCCAACAGGCCAGTCAAATATCAAATTGGTTGAGTAGTTGATGTAAAGAACCAAAATGATTAAAATTGACGCCCTGGCTTACGTTGTTATAAGCTTATTGGTGGTCTCAATGAAAAGGGAGGAATAAGAATAACAAATAAAAAAATAAATTATAAAAATTAATAAAACCCGCTTGCACAAAAAAGATGGAAACAAGATCCCCTACATCTAATATATAAAATTCTCGTGTCACAGTTTTCGTTGCCATACTCCTCCGAAACGGCTTGACCGATTTTGATGAAATTTTTTGTGCTTATCCGGTATCTATGAGAATCGGCCAACATCTATTTTTCATACCCCTAAGAGTTTGTTTGTTTGTTTGAACGCGATAATCTCAGGAACTACTGGTCCGCATTGAAACATTATTTTATTGTTGGATAGTCCATTTATAGAGGAAGGCTATAGGTTAAAACATCACGCTACGACCAATAGGAGCGGAGCAGCAATGAAAAATGTTGTAAAAAAATAAGGAAGAAAAAAGAAAAAAGGGAAAATTTACGCAGACGAAGTTGCGCGGGTCAGCTAGTAATTATATAATTTCATGCAGTCGGAGGCATTAATGAATCTCGATGAACTTAGTAAATTATAAAATTATGTAGGGGATCTTGTTTCCATCTTTTTTGTGCAGGCGGGATTTTTATTTTTATAATTATTTTTATTATTTAATACTTTTTAGTTGTGTATTAAGTAACCGATGTAACATCTAACTTTTATCACAGCTATTGTCAAGTTTTGAAGATTGAAAAAAGAATGGTTGCTAACTAACTTTTTTAGTATTACAGTCATAATCAAGTTATACCTTTTTGAAATGCTTAAGATGAGCCCTTTAATTTGATACCCATATTGCAGTATTGAAAACATTTTTTTTAACACCACCTTATTTTGACATCTCACAGGCGCCATGTTTGTTTTTTTCAAACGTCACATATCTAAGAACACTTGGGCAATCAAGACGAATCTAATAAATCCGTTCCGTGGATTGTGAGATATCAGGTAATAAAGAATATTACATACATACATACATACAAGATACGCGCGAAAAACATAACCCCTCTTTACAGTCGGGTAAAAATAAATAAACATTTTGAAGTTGGTGCCAGGAAATACGTAGCAGCTTTACCTAATGCTTTACTTGGCACTAACTTCAAAATGTTCATTTATTTTTTTGTATTTTTGTGACATTATGTATCTCTTTTTATTCGTTATTATTTATTAATTAAAATCGTTAAATGGGTTTATTTTTAGAATTATAGAATTTATTAGGATATTATTAAAGTGTGCGTACCATATTATTAACTGTTGTAAAACGTGTAAATGTCTTTACTGTCACGTACAAAACATAAACGACTGTAAAGGTGTGTGTACATTCGGTCATAAGTTACCTACATATAAAAAAAATAGAATACCTATTTTAATATCTTAAGAGAAGAATCGACATCAATTGGGCTTTTTACAAAATAAAGCTTTATAGCTATTTAACGTATGTTATCACTCATACAAGTGATAACATACGGTTCGAATCAGCTTTACGTAATTAAAGAAATACGTAAATAGCTATAATATCAGTTATTTTTATTCAATCTTAGGCAACCTTATAAAAGGTTGAGTAGGCACACCATTATCGGTGAGCATTGACCTAACTATAGATAATTCGTTCAAAAATATCTTTGTATTTAATTCACAATTTGCGGGTCGCTGACCCCTCTAAATGCATGCTCCTGGCAACTTGCCTCTGATTCTCAGATAAATTGGGTTAAATTAAATCGCGCTTTGTTAAAAGATACAAACATTATGTATGTATAATATGAGGCTAAATAATGTATATGTTCGGTATGTTATACTTCCATAATTAGGGTAAAATATTTTTTTAATACTAACACGTTAAATTTAATGATATTTAATGAATTTAAAATCTGACAGCTTTTGCGACTTCCTATACCGATTATTTTAATAGTTTAAATTATAAAAGTTTCATAATCGATGATTTGAGATATGATATCGTAATCGCGGGGTCAGGATTCAGGATAACACTCTGGTAATAGACCCGCTTAGGTTATTTTGTAATCGTATGTATCAAAATTGGTATTTATTTAATTAAATTAAGTTATGTAACTACTCGTATAATACTTAAGCCTTAGTTTCATGATAAGAACAAAATTTAATTTCATCAGAAAATCTTTCAAAGAAGCTTTATAAGTGGAGTGTCTAATAAACTATTAAGAGAAATATATTGTTCAGTGGCGGACGAGGTAAAAACTAAACCGCTTATTGCTGAGTAAATGATGAAAAATGTTCAGTGCCGAGCTAACGCCCCTACCACAATATTTAGGCTCGATTTTTTTAGACAGCCTGCTGGATTGGAGTCTTATAAGTAGATTTAAGGCATGGCGGCACTGGAATAATAAAAAATCAAAAAACCCGCCTGCCCAAAAAAGATAGAAACAAGATCCTCTACATATATAATAGCAGTCGGTCATATCTTGATGAGCTTAAAAGAGCTTCCTTAGTCAAATGTTAATATAAGCAAAAAAAAAAAAATGGTTTTAAACTAAAATTTATCAAATAAAAAGTCATTAAACAAATTTAAACAGACTTCAAAGGTGTAATGAATTAATAATTAAAAAGTGACGAATAAAAGTTAACCACAAAAAACATTTTGAAGTTGGCAGGAACTAGTTTTATTATGTTTCATTTGGGATTAACTTCAAAATGTTTATTTATTCTTGTTGTGGGTATCTAGTATCCCTTTTTAGTTATTAAATACACATTACTCTTTTAAAGTCTGTTTTAAAATTCAATAACAAGTATTGGATTTTGACTTTTTACTAAAAATAAATTACCATGTGAGATTTTTTGGAAAAATATGTTATGTATTTTTATTTTTTTCAAAAGGGGTGAAATAGGGGGTTAAATGTTAACAAGAGTTCTGTTGTTTTTGTGTTTCAAAATGAATAAACACGTGCGTCAGCGTTTTGAGAAAATCTAACTATAAACGGCAAGTTTTTAAGTAATTGATAAATTAGATACGTACTCTACTTGTATATCTACCGAGGATTATAATGCTATCCCAGAGGGATTACAAACTTAACGAGGGAAGCCTCAGGGTAAAGCTAGCATTATATATTTTTGATATATCATCTACGCACGAAGCTACATGTCTGGAGGTTATCTTTAATCACGCATGCGTTGTACACATCAAATAATATTTTAGTAATACTTGAACTTAGCCCGGTGAACTTCGTATCACCTAAAACTGTAATACGAAATGATAATTCTAATAAACAATTACCAATTTTATGATTTTGAGCTATCCTTATTTATTACATTTGCAGCGTAAGAAAACCAGAATCGGTTAAGTTGTTTTTGAATTATAGGGAGATCAACGAACAGCAATTCACCAAATTTTAAGTAACTTTAACAAATAGTAGTGGTATTTGAAAAGAAAAGATGCCGTGACTCGTCTCCACCGGACGCCCGGACGAGATCTAAATCTGACGGGGAGAGCAGAGGTCGAGAGTAGGGGTGAGGGGTGCTTCTGTGGGAAGAAATATTCTTTAAAATGTACATAGAACCCTTGCTATTGAGTTTGTTACTCAAGCGGCGACGTAGTAGAACTAAAAAAAGATTTAATGTAGAGGTACCTACTGGTATAATTGTACGTCTATATAATGGATGTCGATTTAGCCGAATCCCCGCGGGAGATATCAGTGACCTACTCATTTTTTGGTAGAGTATCAACTCTACCAAAAAATGAGTAGGTCCCTATTTCATTATTATTTTTTTAAATATTTAAATTATGATTCGAATATGAACACAAAACGTGCGCAGTTAATTTACTAACAATGTTTTTATTGATTTCGGTAGAGTATCATGTTTTGATCCCGAGGGAATTTGACTAACTAAATCGGAATTCAGTAAGCATAATACCTATCGGTTTAATTTCACAAATATTCATTTTACTTTGAAATCAGTGAACATTGTGGAAACCTAGGAACATTAAACCGATTATAGCTTCAAAGGTATTGATAACCGAGGATCTACACTTAAGTTGTTTTGTACCTTGTTAGTAGGCAAATAAATCATTACATATTGCAAAATAAGTAATTTCATTTCATAGATATATATATACACGGTGGAATTAACAACGTTATCTGATCCCAAACTAAGCAGAGCTTGTACTATGGAAATCAGACAACTGATAAACATACATATGTATTTCTAAATACAAACATATTATAGATAAATAACACCCAGACACATACTCATCAATAAACCATCGTGCTCATCACACAAAGTTTTATCCTGGGTGGGGATCGAACCCACGACCTCTTGCGTAGCAGTCGGATACACGCCCACCGCGCCACAGAGGCACTCAAACGAATTAGGTCATTGTGTTCTAGTTTTGGTTTTAGGTTAAACTTTTACATTACTAAAATAAAAATAAAATGAAACATTTGCTTAAAAGAAATAACATCTCTGCAACAGGCTGCAACATAGCATTACTTTAAAAATATCTATAAACACTTAAAAAGTGAAAACAAAAAAATGGCATTACCTACATTAAAGTCTCAGTCTTAGGTATCTTCATTTTTATTACATAATTAATTTCGATTTATAAATGCTATTGAAGTAGGTATTTCATAATTCATACTTTTCAGGATAACAGTGATAATCTTCAGTCCACCCGTGATGAAAACATATCGGGTGGGGCCGGGGGGTAAAAAGAAGTAGGTAGGTATTTATTAAAGTAATGCAAATTTTAAGATAATTTACTTATCTTGAAATTGATACAACAGATCATAGAGAGATGATTATTATTAGATAAATTATTTGAATATGTACATATGTACCTGCACATTTATAACTCTTAATAATCTGTAGGTGTTACAAATCTGACTGCCTCAAAGTTCATTTTGAAATGTTTGTCTGTCTGTCCGTTTTTTTGACCACGCATCACACAGGTGCATCGACTCGTAAATAAAAGTTCATTTTAAATCCGTACTCTCAGTCAACGAAATTTTATTTTAAAATAGTTACATAATTATAAGTATCTATAAGAATCCGTATAATAAAGGTAATGATTCAGAACTCATCCAGCAGCCACGCCGGCGTCAGCCCCAAAAATATCTGAAAGACTGCATTTTTCTTAAAAACAAAGACTTTTCCTTCAAATTATTTATCGCTTTTTGTTGAGATTAATTGAATGGAGGGTAGACTTGCGGGTAGTTTTCGGGAACGTCTCTTGGTTCTTCCGGTTGCCGAATGATTTCCCACTTCCGTTCGGACGCGGTGTTGCTAACGATACGCTTTGTGAAACCACCTAGTGCCTTATGGACCGGCGCCCTTATTTATTACATCTATAAGAAGTCGCAGTTTCTGAATTTTAAGGGAACGTAGATTTTAATTGTGGTTTTCTGTTTCTTTTTTTACAATATCAGGGTGTCTGCCTTCTGTAAATACCTTATTAATATTTGTGCGTGATTTTGTTATGGTGAAAAAAATGAATGTAGCCAACTGCCTTAGCCATTGACGTATTTCAATGTTTAGTGCCTGAAGACTAAGATATTTAACCCGTGCGTCCTACCTGTTATGACCTCCGGTGCCGAGACGTACACTTGTCTTACGGTTGGGCTAGTCCACAAATTTAAAGTCACGCAGCGGTCTATGGAGCGAGCTATGCTTGGGGATTCTTTGAAGGATAAAATTAACTCGCAGATTAAGCACGCCTAAGTGGCAATGAGCTGGCTATATCTGCATATAACGATGGCCGCTGGAGCAAACGAGTCCTAGAGTGGAGATCGCGACTTGATAAACGCAAGATAGGACGGCCCCAGCCAGGTGGCCCGACGACCTAAAGAACGTCGCTGGGATGGGCAAGATGCGAAAGGCAGAGGACCGGATGTAGTGGTAAAATTAGGGGAGGCTTATGTCCAGCAGTGGATCGATTTATGAAGATGATGATGATGAATGTTTAGTAATATAAATTGTTCACTGAGAGAACATTCGGGGACAGGACCCGCGTGCTATTGCTGGACACTGCAGCAACTAGGATCTGATACAAAATATTTACGCAACTGCTAACAGGAGCAGCCCTATTTTAGACAATCATTAAGCTCAATTTATTGCAGTGTATATCGCATAGTCTAGACCTTTTATGAAATGTTACCTTACGGATAGTGACACTTTTACAATTTAAATTCATAACCGGCTTTAAAAGCTCGTCGTGGAGACATTAACGTCTCTGCTGAAATATTGAACGAACCTTAGCATAGGAATGCAAGAAAGAACAACTAGACATCATTATTTCACTATAAAAATTATAAATATTTTGTATTGCATTTGTTATTAACTGGTCTGTATTTTTTTTACATCCAAAGCTTTATTACGCCTATTAAATTTATTATGGTTTATTTACACTACATTGTCCACTGGATTGTCTTAGTTATCTTTAGTATGATAATAATATAGTTTAGGTAGTGTTCTTTGTGGCTGCATTGCTGTATTGAGTGTAATGTAACCTGTGATAACAATGTGTGCTTGATAAGTAAATAAATAAAGTTAATAAAAATAGTTTCCAATTCTAAGCGAAATGCTTGATATATTTTACAAATATATAGAAGCTATGACAAGGATATAACATTATTTCCCATCTAAACGTCGAAAACAATAAGGAAAAGTCGGCTGCGAGCTATAATGAAGAGTTCCAGGGGTGTGCAAATAATCTACTTTGTGCCGTACGTGACCACGTGCCACTTAATTAATATAAACATCTGAGGCACAGCCCTAGTCACTGGTACCGGTAAATTATGACGTATACGACTTTGTGTAGTTTCAGCATGGTTATTTAAGATACTGTTTGTTTGGGATATTATTAGTAGACATTAAATAGGAGCTCATTAAATAGTTGATATTTTGTAAGTGAATCTAATGGTAACTGAGATTTTAATAGCGAATGTTTTTATTCTCGTAGGACTAGAGAATCGTGCTACAGTGCGAAATTTGTAAATGACTTTGACTCGGAACACTTTTTAACACGTTTCTATTAGCTTCATACGTATGCTAGTATGTATGTTAGTATGTACAGGAATCTTTAAATGTATTATTCATCCACTTCAGAACTTCGGATTTAATTGAAACTTCGCACACTTATTAAGGACCGACATCAATACAATCGGATAAAAAGGGATTTTTGAAAATTTGTCCCCTAAGCGGGTAAAATAGTGGTTGTAAGTTTATATGAAACTCCGCCAGTTTTGAAGTTAGATGTATGGAATTATCGTATTTGGCTTATTGGTTTAAAATAATGAAAACATGGTTCGTAGTTTATGAAAAATAAACCCCCAAGGGGGTAAAGTATTGGTTGTCAGTTTATATGAAACTCCACCAGTTTTGAAGTTAGATGTGTGGAATTTCGTATTTGACTTATTGATTTAAAATAAAGAAAACATGATTCGGCGTTTTTGAAAAATCAGTACACAAGGGGTTAAAATAGGGGTTACTAAAAATGAAAATAATAGTTTAAAAAACTAAAAAAACGCGTTAAAACTCAGTTTATCGTAAAAAGCCTGGGGTGCTTGCGACGATATTGATTTACATAATATTACCACCCCCGCTATTTTACGATAAACTTATTTTTTTCCTAATAAATATATATTTTTTAAACTTATAGAAGATACTTTTTTACTTTTTAGTACACCTATTTACAAAAGCGTATTTTTTTAGTATTATAAACTATTATTTTTACCCACGACGGAACGGAGAAGGTGTATGCGTTTGGGGTGAGAGATTGTTTGTGTGTGCACTCGAATGTTGCCGTTTATCTTTATCCTGTAAAAACCAGGCAAGAGCATGTCGGACCATGCCCAGTATAGGGTTCTGCAGCCTTAAATAATTGCATCAGCAGAAGAGGGTATATTCATGGCACTTACGTCCTTTTGTTGAGGAAAGCAGTTTTTTGGCTATAACTCAATGACTGTATATCCGATCATGTCCGAAAGGGAGGAGGACACAATTTATGCAACTTTCGGATCGTTTATTTCCAAAAATATTCACTCAATCAAAAAAGTTTATTAGGAACCTTATATTTTTTTTAAAAGACCTGTCGAATGATGTGCCACACGTTGATGTTAGCCGAAAAAAATACATGTATACATGGACTGGCCCCCATAAAAATATTTATTTTCATAATTTAGCTATCAAACTAAGTAGCGGCCACTAGAAGACCACTTTTCACCAAATCTCATCAATATTCATTGAGTAGTCTCTGAGTAAAATGCCTGTGACATACGGACAGACTGACAGACAGACGGACATGACGAAACTATAAGGGTTCCGTTTTTTCCCATTTTGGCTACGGAATCCTAAAAATGCTCAATCCACAGAGTGGAGAGTCGACTCCACGAGTAGAAGTTGGAAAGCATATTAATATCTATTATTTTATTTTGTTGAGAAGACATACTCGTACCTATCTGGCATATTGTTAGAATTCGCGCTAACTAAATGCAGTATTTGTACCTACGCTGATATCATAATTGAATTCCCAGTTTTCGGTGGTGTCATCGTGTGTCCGGTTGGTACCCACCTACAAGTATTTATTGTATTTAAATGTACATAATGTTGAATGTTATGCGCCACCTTGGTATTTGTATGTAAATGTGTATGAGTAAGTCCGAAAATGTTACTAAAATATAATGTCGCTAGCCTAGTTGTCATGGAAGTTGCTTATATACTTTCATACGGTGGTGTATTTGAATTTGCTTTCTTATTCATAACCAATTTGCATTTTGTATTTATAAAGTAATTCTATTTTATTCACAGAAATAATAATGATTGGCCTTACATTTATACCTAATGATTGTCATTTGAACACATAGTAGGTATAGTTAGTGATTTTATTTAGGTTTTATCAAAAATGGCATAAAATAAATCACTAGATCGGTAGGTATTATACATACAAGCTTACCCCTAGTATCTACGTTTTTGTTTTCTTATTCTAAGTCATTCTTATTACTCATATAAGTACATACTTTTAAGCTATGACTCATTGGAAAATTTAATGGAAAAAATCCATGGCCTTTTTGGAGAACTACGAAGAAAAAAAGAAAGGAAGAAAGGAAAATAATAACTTTAATTGCACAATATACAGAACAAAAATTAAACAAAGTACATATTATAGTAATTTTGTGCCGGACAAATAGGACCTACGTCAACTATTGTTGCAGTCCTAAAACTGTAAGCTGGTATTATCATCAACTACGACGGTAAACCATCTAAGTACTTCAAACTGAGATCAACTCTTCTGACTACAATTTATACGATGGAAGTCACGTAGGGTAGGTACATGAACATGTACATATACCTACTTTTACTGAATCATCACAAAGTGCTTAGATCTTTTACAGCACCAGTTTCGCAAGAAGCGTTCTAATCAAGGGGCCGCATTCAGTCGCACTCCGCGGCGCTGTGGTGTAGTCTGCCACATTCCCGAGTGCGGCACGTTACGTAACTCATAAAACACAAATCGCATTAGCAAAGGGTTGGACAGAGCGGCCGTTTGACGCGCGTCGTTGTTGCGACCGCGGGACGCGGTATAAGTCGCGAGATGCTGCGTCTATTTCGGATATAAGCGTATTGGAATTGTTGTTTGGCATATGGAAACACTGTCCTGCAATCCTAAATTAGCAAATTCACCATCAAATCTCACAAAGTTAAAGCTGAAATTTCATAAAAGTTGCCATTATGATATTTGAAAAGTTCAACCATGTTTGAGTTGGTACCTATAAATGTCTAGGAAGAAATATAACCGCCATTTTGCGCGCCAATCACATAACAAAAGTTTGGTAGAGCTGTACGTTGTAGTTCTAGATTTGAACTTCTGAACTAACTTCCATGCTCAAGAGCTCATTGCTCCATAAGACATAGACTATTTGTCCTTTAAACCTATCAGCGTGCCGAGTCTAACTATGCATGCTGCACATACGTAATGTTCATCGTATTCGTATCGTGAATCTGTCATTCTGTCGCTGCACCGCGCCCATTGTGCCGGCTCCTAAGTGGCTGCTCGTAAACGGTTTACGACAGAGTGCCAGCCGTGGAGATTAAAATCATGCATTTATTTTATTCGTCATTATTCCACAACGCCCTGTATTTACACAGTTAGACACAAAAATAATTCTGTATTTACAAACTTGGAGTGCAGACAGCCATTTCGTTCAAAGCGTCGTGGACTATTTCGATCACGGCGATGATTGGTTTGATGTTTTCGAGCTTATACTTTTCGTCTCAGCTAAATGTACAAATATGAAATAAGTATTACCTATATATGTAATTATTTCATCCTTTAAGGCATAATTGTTTCTATTTTTCCTCTTAAAGGAATTGTTTTGGTCACTCACTGAGTACATGCTATAATTTATTGTACTTCTGTGACACAGGTTATATCTTTAACAGACTCCATTTTCTTACACAGGAATGTTTGTATTTGTTTTGTACTTATATGTATTGTCAAACCTTTGTAAAGAGAAAATAAATATAGCATTGTTATATTATCTCTTTCGAATGGCCGAACCCCAAGGTCTCTAAGGTGCGACGAAGCATGAATTCTTATTAACTTTAACTTGATAACAGACAAAGCTCATTTACCTACATAACAATTATTTTAGCACTACTAAAAATTAAAAGAATGTCCTGAAAAATAATCATCATTTGCGCATTCTTCTTTATAAAAACTTTCTAACGTAAAAATTTCGCTACAACAATTAGATTTTTTTACGTTTCTATTAAAAGATAAAACAATAAAACATTTTATTTGGGTGTTTCATTTGCAATGACATGACGTTATTATATTTTATGATGATGAAATTTTTTATCGCGACAAGATCCAGTTTACAATTTATTCGTGAACGATGAAGAGGTCCTGGGTCCTCTACATGTAATATAGGCTACCAGACCTCGACTCCATAGGTGACATATGTACTGACTAAGTACTTATTTCTTCTATGTCCACGTTACCAGTACCATCAAATTTAGTAGCTCTACAAAATAATTGCAAAACGTGGCCCAAGAAACTCCTGGCCACCAAAGTGATGACTGATAAGGTGATGACTGAAAATTTTGATCACCGAAGAATTTGTTTGATCCATTGGTTCTGCATTTGGGTAAACGTTTTGTCCGATGTTTTAATTTTGGTACAATACTCTCGACAGGCGTGTTGAGAGTGATGAATGATTCCTTTGTGCACGTTTTCTCTTTCGGGGTTGTGTTTTTTTCATCGGTGGAATCATGGTCTGATTTAAATTTCCTCGTTGGGTAACTCACCCAACGAGGAAATTTAAATTAGACGTATAAGCGATACTGAGTTTTCATTGGAAAGTACCCCGTCTCTTTAGTAGGTAGGCATTCGGAATATGTCTGTTTGAGTAGTTTAGTTAAAAGTGAAGATTGAATAGGTATTTCGAGCAAATACTCGATATATCTACCTATTTATAAATGATTCACGAGTATTTAATTACAAATAATGTGTTAAATGTTGTAACCTACATACTTATTATTATAATTTAGTGAAATCAACCATTGTTCTCATTCTTCGTACCTACTCGTTCATTTATGTTAACGAAATACTC
Organism: Herminia tarsipennalis; assembly: GCA_945859575.2. Lineage (NCBI taxonomy): Eukaryota > Metazoa > Arthropoda > Insecta > Lepidoptera > Erebidae > Herminia > Herminia tarsipennalis. Next base: position 18,914,587 of record OX243834.2, on the reverse strand, counting down.
ATTTAGATTTAATTCTACACGAGTTGTGTCACTTGAAAAAATATTAATTAATGAGAATTTTAATTTAGTGTAATACCAGACATAATGTTTCTTAAAAATTTGCAAGTACCTATTCTGTTAAACACATGCGAACGAAAGGCGGCAAGCTAATGCCAGATATAGGATTATAGAACATTTCCTCAAGATTTCGCGGCCGTTGTCAGATTAAAAAAAAAAAGAAATGTCCAAAATACTTGACAGAGTTATAATTTATTTTTGCCAGGATTTCCAGGACACTAAGTATTGTGTCGGTCAAAAGGTTCTCAGGTCAGCGGCCGACGTATATCGAGGCAACAAGCTTTATTTTTTCTCCCAATACAATCTGAATATCCGGCATATATACCTACAGATATGAGGTTCATGACCCAACAAATCGGCGATAAAATCGGATATTGACCCGGCGAAATTGTGCCGATATCGATACCATTACAATAACACGCAAGGTCAAAGTTAAGCGTGATATGAGTTAAGATGCCTACTTAGCCTATGTACTTAACTAATGTGATTGTATGTAGACGTACTCATTTTGCAGCTGTTCCGGGTTAATACCAATGGATTAATTGGCCGCATTGAAGAAAAAATAGTGGTCTGTTAGGTATTGGTTTGTATTTTAAACCCTTTATTCATGACTAACTGACACGTGCAACTTTGTTTGCGTCGATTTTCCCCGTTTTTGCAACATTTTTCATTGATGCTCCGCTCCTATTGGTCGAAGCGCGATGTTAAATAGTCTATAGCCTTTCCCGATAAATCGGCTATCCAACACTAAAATAATTCTTCAATTCGAACCAGTAGTTCCTGATATTATCGCGTTCAACCAAACAAGCACACTCTTCAGCTTTATAATATCAGTATAAATACTAAAGAATTATGTTATTACTAGCTGACCCGCGCAACTTCGTCTGCGTAAATTTTGCCCGTTTTTTCAACATTTTTCATTGCTGCTCCGTTCCTATTGGTCGTAGCGTGATGTTATAACCTATAGCCTTCCTCGATAAATGGGCTATCCAACAATAAAATATTTTTTTCAGTGCGGCCCAGTAGTTCCTGAGATTATCACATTCAAACAAACAAACAAACTCTTAGGGGTATGAAAAATAGATGTTGGCCGATTCTCATAGATACCGGATAAGCACAAAAAATTTCATCAAAATCGGTCAAGCCGTTTCGGAGGAGTATGGCAACGAAAACTGTGACACGAGAATTTTATATATTAGAAGATGATTAAATTACTAAAATGGCTATTAAAAAATAAGGGTTGATCGTAGAAGGGTGAAAATGAGGATTGTATGTATTTTTGTATGTTGTATCATAAAAAAATAGAAATTAAAAATGTTGTCTAAAAAATAAAAAAAAAAATTTAGGGGTGGACTACCCCTAACATTTAGAGGGATGAAAAATAGATGTTGTTCGATTCTCAGACCTACCTAATATGCACACAAAATTTCATCAAAATCGGTCAAGCCGTTTCGGAGGAGTATGGCAACGAAAACTGTGACACGAGAATTTTATATATTAGATCAACATTTTAAATTTCGAATGTTTTGTCTTTTTCCTATTCTATTTTGAAAATGGAATGAAAAATCATAGATGTAAGTCTATGGTTTCGACGCTGTTAGAGTATTGTGAATGTTTTAAACTACCCTTTGGGTTATCTAATTTTATGTGAACATTATCGGCCGTAACAGATATAATGTAAGTCCTACGGAGGCGACGACGACGCTTGCTTTGCTACTCCTGAAATGATACCATCGTCAGCTGTGTTCGTACCAAGAAGTCGTAGTCTTCAGTATAAACTTTTTGGTTCGTATGTTAAAACTGAACTAGGTCACACTACTTCAGTTTCAGTGTACAAACCAAAAAGTTTTCACAAGTCTTTTTTTTTCAGTGAAATCTGTCTTGTATCTGCCTACTACTGACTGTGGCATCACGAAATTATACCGGATTTCAGGCTGCCTGTCCAGTCTTTAGTATAACCTTCCCGTGTTCGTTTAAATGGAAGGCGTACGTCCGAATGGAAGACCTCCAAATGGAAGTATCTATAGTCAATGGTGCCATAATTTTGCGTACCTATCCATTCGGACGTCACGTGCCGAAACGTTTATTTGGAAGTCTTCCAAATGGACGTTTCGTCAGTAGGTACCCACCATTAAGGGCGCATTAACTGTCAAAATAGGTAGGTACCTACTCATTGTTATTCCAAAAGCAAATAAAATTACCTACTGGCTACAGGGGTATCAAGTACCTACCTAAACGATTTTCAATGAATTTAGTGAGACTAAATAGTCAAGTAGTTAATCCCATTATAAATCTAAGAAAGTAGGTAAGTATTTAAATGCAATGTAAGATACCTGTGTTATTTTGCAAATCGTTTTTCCACAGTTTTTACACCTTCACTCTACCCTACAAAAATAGTTGTACCCCACACACAGCTTCTTAAATTATACATAAACTGGTTGAATGTGGCCGAGAATGTGCCGAGATAATAATTTAGGGGGACGTTTGATGGCGGCCGTAATCTGTGCTTTGGCGCGGTACTGTGCCGTTGTGCCTATGTGCTCGTAAAACTGTTTATAGTGTCCCACTTCACGACGCTATGTTATGGAAGAGATTTTTGGTGTGATGAGTTGTAAGCTTGATAGTTTAGTGGCGAGAATATGGAGGGAATTTATGTCGGACATGATAATTATAATAAATAATCTATATATATCTATACAGTTATCTACTTTCATTTTAACTCCCAACGCAAAAACGACGGGGTGTTATACTACTGTTATTTAGAAAAAAAAAAATCTAATAAAATTTAAAAACCCTGACTAACAGGAGGTAAGTAACCGAAAAAAATCTGTCGGGGTCTGCCATTCGCTGACCTGTCATATGCTCAAAAATATTTTAGTATAATTCAGACAGGTACGGTTATTAAATTTTATTTGATTATTTTTTACGTCCGTGGGGGGTTTTTTTTATAACCCTATTTATTACTTTTATTATAAATATGACAATCTGCGTTAATTAATCACGCCCAACAACCTAAACCACTAGTTACGTAGGTACCTACTGCGATGTTGAGATTGTTAGGTACCTACGCATAAATAAATTGTATGTAGGTCGATGTTCGATATACTACCTATATTGATTCAAACGTTAATATCAGTTCATCAAACAACTTTGCTCAGAGATCTTGGTCTCTTACCTAACGGTGTACCCTGAAAATGGTTGGAAATAATTTTCAACGCCATCTGTTAATTTATCTAGGTACTAACCAGCAACGTTTGCTAAAAGTAAACACAGAGACCGCTGCAAATGTCCCATATCTAAGCATCTACGTATCGTTGATCTGCTTTTTAAAATACATATATATTTTAATCACAGAGGTAATTAAAGGTCTGAATATTAATTAAATACATACTGCTGGAGAAATGTATTTTCCTACTCATATCTAATGGAAATGGGTACCTACTTTTGTGAACAAATAAAGGTTCAAAGTATGGGTCAGGTAACTTTATTCTACCGATTTTTGTTTATGTTTATTTAGGACGTAGTTCGTCGAATGAGCGGGCGGGCGTGGAGGCAAGTATTGCGAACCTGATATAATATACTGGTTAAAGTGCTTGTAAATTAAATTGTAGGGGTCTTCATCGAGACCAAGGGTCCAGCATCTACTTAGGTATCTACCTATATAACAGTCTTTAAAATAATTTGTTAGGTTAAATCATTTTCAAAGTATGAGGATGTGCTTTGAATATAATATTTAGATATCATAAATACCCTGAGAATATATATTTTGATTTATGTCGCATACTACTTTTATCCTATTGGACCTGTTGGCATGGAAAAGAAAAGAATGGGAGGCGTCTCAATATTCTCAATTCTTGAGAATATTGAGACGCCTCCCTCATATTACCTAAAGGTGTTATCGATTACTGTATTTAAAAAAAAAATCTTGTTTATTTAAATTAAATACCAGTCTTTTTCTTTTTAGGGTTCGAAAAAAATGGAACCCTTTTAGGATCACTCGTATTTCTGTCTGTCCACCGAATCTACTAGACAGATTAAGTTTAAATTTAGTACACGTATGTGTTTCTGCGACCCAAACATGGACGCATAACTAGGAAATTAAAAAAGTCTCGCAGAACTGTATTGTGTAACATGACAAATAAAAGAGCTTCTTGTAAGGACATCAAATGTATATTTTTTTATAGTATAAATTTAGTTATTTTTAAAGTTATTTATGAAAAACCATGAAAATAGACCATTCCCTCTCTCTTATCTCCGAAGCTACTGGGCCTAATATTTTGGAGAAAACACAAAAGATAGTTCTTAACCTATAGATTACAGGAAAATCTATAGACAGTCATACCTTTAAACATGGGTGTCATTTTTGGGGATCAAGCAAGAAACAAAAAAAAACAGTTTTGCCAACAGTATCGTGTTACATATTATCAAAAATAAAAGGGCTTCTTGTAAGGATATGTAATATAGTTTGTATAGTGATTATTTTAAAAGTTATTCAAGAAAAACTATAAAAATAGACAATACCCCCCTCCCCCCTTATCTCCGAAGCAAAATTTTGGAAAAGTGTAAAAGATAGGTCTTAATCTAAAGATTTACAGGAAAACCTATAAGAAGTCTGACTTTTGAACATGGCGGCCATTTTAGGGGCAAAACAATAAATTGAAAAACCATTATGAAAACGGTATGGTATAACATGAAAACAAATGAAAGGCTTGGTGTAAGTATCTCAAACATGTATTATTTAAGAAAGTTAATGAAAATCGATCCCCTCCATCTTTGAAATGACTGAGCCTGATTTTGAAAGAAAGTCTATAGTGTGAAAATAACATGGCTCATCGACTGGCCTGTGGGTCTAGCGGTTAGTGACACTGACTGCTAAGCTAGAGGTTGTGGGTTCGATTCTTATCTAGGATAAGTATATTCTACTATTTAACCCATTGAGGTTTCTACTATTTAACATATTGAATCTCAAGTCTCCTTTTTATAAAATAACTAGCGGCCCGCTCCGGTTTCGCAGGGGTATAAAATATACGGTTGATATTATACATATAAACCTTTCTCTTTAATCACTCTATCTATTAAAAAAAACCGCATCAAAATCCGTTGAGTAGTTTTAAAGATATAAGCATACATAGGGATATAGGGACAGAGAAAGAGACTTCGCTTTATACTATGCAGTGACTATTGCTTCTTCTTCTTGCCTTTGCACTAGTCCTCAAATACCTAATATAATGGTGGCCCACCTACATATAAACAGTTTATAAACAAGCAAACATTGTAAACATCGGCAATTTAAAAAAGTGGCCACGAGTTTTTATTGCATTGTTTCTTTCACTGGCTTTATCTATTGCTTGCGAACAGGCATGTAGTATATACATGTAGAATCATGGCTTTTCACAAGTGTAGTATTTTGCTTCCTAAGGGGTAATCTGTGTTCCTAAGTGATTGATTGGACATACCTACATATGTATTTAGAATTACATAAGTATGTTTCCGAGTATCAGTCGTCTTGTTGGCATAGTAGAAGATCTCCTCAGTTTGGGATCAGATGGTTTTGTCTGAGTTGTTTGATATTAGTTAAATCTTTCAATATTGTTTTGTTACAGAGATCCCGTTAAAAACAAAAATGTGAAAATATACCAAGGTTTCGTTAGTAACAGAAGTGAAATCTGATTGGAAATCAAATTCTTTTAAAATTCTAAAAATCAGAAGGCATCATCCATTTTTTTTTAAATAATTTGTTATTTGCGACTCAATAGAGCAATTTAGCAACTAAGTTTTTTAACTACTAGCAATGTGGGTCGTACATTACCGTGGCCTGAAATACTTCGTGTAACCACGATCGGTGAGTTGCCCTTTTGCAACTTGGTTGATACAGTGCCGTGTGTCTAGATAGATTCCCGCGTTAATCGACCTATTTACCTACTTATAAGTTAGTATGAAACCCTCAGTGCGCGAGTACCACTCGCACTTGGCCAGTTTTTTTCTAATGGCTAAGGCATCGGGCTTGCAACCTGAAGGTCGCGGTTTTGAATCCTACCCATTATACAACCAACTTGAACCCACTTCTAACAAGCAATTTAGCTTAAGATTAACAGGACTTACAATCTCATGTTGTTGTTATCTTTAAAATGTCTTTGTATTGAAAAAATAAAGCCTCTTATATCAAACAGGGACAAATAGTAATAGGATTGGTAGGTATAGGTAGGCCTAAATGTATTGTGTTCCACGCCTGCCTTCAAGAAGTTACTCAGATGCGGATTAAAATACTAAGACGTATTTAATTGAAAAGGTTCCGGCGAAACATTAAGTTTTATTGGCGGTCAGTGCTTCTGCCTAGGGACCGGTGGTGTTCAGCGTAATGATAATGTCGATGACCTCTTGCTTCTCACTGTTTGAATGGTTTGTTTTGTTCTAAATTCAAACTGTTGAAGTTATTTTTTTAGGTTATGATCCTTTTCCCTTGGGAATTAAAATTGCGGTTAAGTAAGCGGATGGAAATATTTCGTACAATGTGTATGAATTTATGTTTCAAAATGCTGAGAATTAAATTTCGTGGTTAACATTCACTGTTAAGTTTAGGAATATAAACTCATTAAGAATATTAGGTACTTTATACAATGGAATGTTTGGAATAATTTCATCTCATAAAAGTAAGTAGTACCTACTTTATACAATGCTGATTGAAATAAGCAGTTTATTCAACACTAGCTGTCCCGCGCAACTTCGTTTGCGTAAATTTTTCCAGTTTTTGCAACATTTCTCATTGCTGCTCCACTCCTATTGGTCGTAGCGTAATGTATATAGCCAATAGCCTTCATCGATAAATGGGCTATCCAACGGTGAAAGAATTTTTCAACTCGGATGAGTAGTCCCTGAGATTATATATATATATATATATATATATATATATATATATATATATATATATATAAATAAGGACGGGGCAAAGGTATTTTCGATTTTTTCATACAAAGAAAAAAACTTTTTAGGTACTTACAATTTTCTATTAGGGTTCCGTAGTCAAAATGGCTGTCTGCTCGTCCGTATGTCACAGGCATTTGGCGAAAAGGTGTCTTCTATAGAATATAAACTCATTAAGAATATTAGGTGTTTCTAGTGGCTTAGTTTAATAGCTAAATAATAAAAATTAATATTTTTAGGGGAGGTAAGTACTCCATACATACATGTAACAGAAGCAGATTTTTTTTCGGCTAACATCAACGTGTGGCACATCATGCGACAGGTATTTTAAAAACATTATAAGGTTTCTAATAAACTTTTTTGATTGAGTGAATATTTTTGGAAATAATCGATTCGAAAGTTGCATAAATGTTTTGATGCATCCTCCGTTTAGCCCTAATCTTGCTCCATCAGATTTCCACCTGTTTCGGTCACTTCAGAACTATTTACGAAGCATAAAGTTAACCTCTGACTCTGAGTGAGTGGCGCGACTGTGCTACTGTTTACTTCGTCTCTGTGCTTATCGTAGCTTTAAAAAAATAACTGTGTACTTTTACCCAGTGAAAATAAGAAAAAGTGAGAAAGATACTATTAATTCTTAACATAAAGTGCGGACAAATCAATTAACAAATGACTTAGTGCTAATTTTTTGTAAAAACTGCAGTGAAAGAGAACCACTAGTGCAATTTTTTATTAAATTACCTCCTACAGAAAAATAAACTTTTTTTTTTTTTTTTTTTTTTATAGATGGGAAATCATCATATGACTCCTCCCGCTGTGGGCACGAGCGGGAGGGCGTGTCAGACTCCTACTGACTAAAACCCATCTGTGTTCCTTCTTTCGCCCTGGTGTTCCGGGAGCACGGTAACTCTTTCGAACGATCCCGCACTCCCGGTGGGCGCCGGCCCAATGGGGCCCCGTCATTTGCTGACACCTCTTACAGGCGCGCGTGGAACACTAGCGCGCCGTCGACCCGGCCTAGTCCTAAGCTGGACGGCAAGCTACCCACTGCTCGTCGTCCTCAGGCCTGCGCCTAGGGTGGCCGAATGTCACCTCTTCTCACCCGTCGCCCGCGGGGTATCGCGGGGCGGCCGGGGCGTGAGGACCGTCTATCTCTCACGCGTTCCGCCGCCTCCTTTTGCAGCATCACCTCCTCGCAAAAGGAGACGACTGCCTCCCATTCCCTCTCACTCCGCAGCATGGCTCGAATGAACCCCGGACGCGAGAGGTCACCACCGCCGATCGCTACCACAAGGGCAAGTCGCTGTTCGGCCCAAGCGGGGCACACCTCCACTGTATGCTCCACCGTGTCCTCCGGCCGGTCACCGCAATGGTGACACTCGGGAGTTTCCTCCCGCTTAATGCGATGCAGGTACCTCCCGAAACACCCGTGTCCGGTGAGTACCTGCGTCAGGCGGTAGGTGAGGATGCCATGCCGCCTCTCCAGCCACTCCTCAAAGAGAGGACTTACCGCCGCTATCGCGGAGTGGCCTGCTTGTGGCTGCGACAGTCGTTCTCTCCACGACGCCATGAGATCGAGGCGGAGCTCCCTCCGACGTGCAGCAATTTGTCGCGGCAGCGGAGTTTCGCCCCAGTGTAGCGCCTCCTCTCGCCACTCGTAAGCGAGTGCGAGGGCTATCGCCTCCAGATCCCACGGCGCCATTCCGGCGAGGAGGCAAGCCGCCTCGCGGGAGACCGTGCGGTATCCCCGGATGACCCTGTTGGCTGTCACCTTTTGGGGCGCATTCAGGAAGTGGGCGGCTCGTCGCCCCAAAGAACGTGCCCATACTAGAGCCCCATATAGGGCCATCGACCGCACGATCCCCGCGTATAGCCTTCGGCAGGGGGCGTTTGGACCCCTCAAATTGGGAAGGAGCCGTTTTAACGCGGCCCCAGCCCGTTCCAATTTGGGAGCCAAACGTCGGAAATGCTCTACGAAGTTCCACCGGCTGTCGAGGACAAGTCCCAGGTACTTCATCGTCAACTCGACGCCGATGTGAACCCCCCCTACTGCCACCTGGAAACCCGGGGGTGGCCCGTTCCGTCGGCCATAAAAACACATGGCCTCGGACTTGTGCAGAGCCACCTCGAGACCCAGTCGCCGAATTCGGTTAATGACCGTCGCAACCCCGCATGCATGACATGATCGCATATACTGTCATTAAGTTATAGCCGAAAAACTGCTTTTTTCAACAAAAGGGCGTACCTAAGTGCCATGATTATACGCTCTTCTGCTGATGCAATTATTTAAGGGTGCGAAACCCTACACTGAGCATGGTCCGACATGCTCTTGCCCGGTTTTTTTATTTATAATATGTAGGTATGTGCCGTTTTGATCGACGACTGCCATGATCCCATTGTTGCAAAAATTTTGAGGTTTTTGATCAAAAAAATCTAACAGGTAGTTTTCACAGTGTTCTTTTGAGGTTAACTTTATGCTTCCTAAATAGTTCTGAAGTGACCGAAACAGGTGGAAATCTGATGGAGCAAGATCAGAGCTAAACGGTGGATGCATCAAAACATCTCAGCTAAGCTCTCTCAATTTTTGCTGAGTGGATAGCCACTCAGGAAAAATAAATCTATAGAGATGAGTGTGTTAGATATGGTGTTATATGGCTATGTAAATAGCCATATATATAATCAATCCATGTGTTGGATTTTGATATCTACTATGTAGATGTGTTTTGGAATATTGATTCTTCCAGTTTATATATTGTTGTATAAAACCGAACGAAGGTTTGGTGGAACTGTTTTATAAGTTTGAGAGGTGGTCTGGAGTCTGATGACGGTGTAACCATCACATTGTATTGACTGGTTATCATAACGATGATTATAAGATCATCCGTGTCTGCACTATGTTTGGTAGTTATGTTATACTGTATGAAATACCTACTGGCACAGAACAATTCAAAGATCTAATAAATCAATTATTTATATTATAGATGTACCCACAGATATTTTAGGATGATGTTTGTATTGTGATTAATACTGTGTCAGTTGTTTATGATGCTTATGATATTAGACATGAGAATGCATTGCAGAGGTTGGAATAAATATACTAAATGTAATTGCAACTGATAATATCATTAATGAATTAGACTAAACTCTTTTATCACAGATGTATCTATTAAACAAACTCTAATGTGGGATCCTACCCACATATGTAGGTATTTGATGAAACAATATAGTTAATACAGTTAATATTTGTATTGTTTGGATTATGTAATCTAGTGTCTATATCTTTATATAAATTGTTGTATAACGATCTAAGTATAGAATGATGTTAAAAACACTGCTTAATATCTATAATGTACCTAAAAAGTTATAACTGTGGCATTCTACCCACATAATAGAAAATGTGAGTAAAAAGAAAGTATAAAAGCTGGACAAACTCTGACCTAGCCCTCTTTTCTCTGGTGTCATCCGACGGCGAAGGTACGATCTTTATTCAAAGTTACTTTATATTGTTTCTATTGTATTATATAAATAGTGTTTTTCTATACTATGTATAATGTTTGTGTATACTAGCTGATTGACTGATGAAAAGATATTGCAATGTGTCTAATTGTCTATTGTCCTGTAAGTTGTGAATCATCTGCCTTGTAGTAATATACGAGGGTCAAACTGAAAGTTCTTAGAAAATCAAAAACTGATTACATTAGCCAGTTATTAATTTTATTATATCTTTTCAAAATATTGTCCATTCACGTCAATACACCGCTGCATGCGATGGAACCACTGGGAAAAGCACTTTGCCCACTCGTTCTTAGGGGTCTCTTCAATGGCATCGCGATACGCAGACACCGCTTCTTCAGCATTCATAAACCGCTTTCCTTTAAGTTTTTCTTTAATTTTTGGAAATAAATAAAAATCACAAGGCGCGAGGTCGGGGCTATACGGTGGGTGACCCAGTAATTCAACGTTTGATGTCGCCAAATAGTCGATCGTTCGCTTGGCGGTGTGCGACGAGGCATTGTCGTGGTGAAGGAGGATCCTACTGCGAGGTCGTTTCTCTCGAACTTTTTCCAAGACAAGTGGCAAACAATTGGTAGTGTACCATTCTGCAGAAACTGTTTTTTGATCCTCTAACACAATTGTTGCGAAATGACCTATCCTTCCAAAGAACGAGGCCACCATTTTTTTTCCCGCACTTCGATCTCTTTTCACTTTAGTTGGCAACTCCTCGAAAGGAAACACCCACTGAGCAGATTGTCTTTTGGTTTCAGGATCATAACAGTAAATCCAGCTTTCGTCACCTGTTAGTATGTCGAACACAGCATTTGAGTCACCTCCGTTAAATCTTTCAATCATTTTACGGCACCAGTCCACACGATGGAGTTTTTGAGCCTCAGTCAAATTATGAGGTATCCACCGGGCGCAAAGCTTCCTGACCGCTAAATGTTCGTGGAGGATTTTGTGCACTTGACTTATACCGATGCCTAAGCTTGTCCGAATCTGCTGATAGGTCACTCTTTTGTCAGTCTCTATCATACGCCGCACAACACAGATGTTATCTTCAGTCGTCGCCGTAGAAGGCCGTCCCTCACGTAAATCATCAGTGAGATTAGTGCGACCACGTTTAAACTCATTAAACCAGTTGTAAACAGTCGCACGAGATGGGGCTTCATCGTGAAAGGCCAATCATAGTCTATCATAACTTTCTTGTTGACTTAAATGACATCGAAAGTCATAAAAAATCATTGCACGAAAATTTTCTCGTGTTAAATTCATGTTGACGTGACACAGACAATTTTCAATTTGCCGCCAAATCGTAAAACAAATGACAAATGAATGAAATATGTACTCAGTAATATTGGCAAAGAGTTATATTTTTAAATTTTAGAATTATTTTTTTATTATATAGTTTATAAGTGGCCAGTTCTAAGAACTTTCAGTTTGACCCTCGTAGTAAGACATTGCAATGGTATATCTAAGTCTCAGTCAATTAGATACATTGCAGATTGCTTATGTAAATATCATATTAGCAAATGTATATGGCAAATGTTTTGTTAGGAGACGGCCTAATTTTCTTATCACTTCTTTTCCTAGGCAATAGGTCCTCTTGGAAGTGACACTAGCATACCTCCCTACTCCAATTCCTTGATATAACCAGAGCGAATTGTATTTTGACAATATAATGCTGATTGCCATTTGTTACTTTGTATTATTCTATACTACCCTGAATAGATACCCCGACAATACTGAACTGAGTGATAGGAACCTTAAACAATATACAGACACACACATTACATCCTGACATTTCTTGAACAGAACAAGGTCTTCCAATTATGATACTGTTCTGTAGAACCATTATCCCTCAGTAAGTTTTGGTTACAACTCATTATGCTACATTCTCAAATGACACACAAGTAGTCAATATTCCTGACGTGAGATAGTATATTGTAGTTCTAAATCTATACAAGCTTTACATACATACAATTGCTACGACATACTTGTAGCAATTCTATCAAAGCTTTTCTTATAATTATCAGCTTACACCTTCTACAACCTCTACGTTCCCTACAAAATCCTCTAACAAGTGCGGTCTGGCGTTGTCATGATGGAACAACACGCCCTTCCTATTCAAAAGCTGCCCTGGTTTTTCTCAATCTCAAGCTTTAACCTCATCAGCTGACAGTAGAGGTCAAAATCGATAGTTACTCGGCGGCAAAAACTCATAGTGGACGATTCCTTTCTAATCCCGCTATACACACAGCATCACTTTGTTCCGAGTCAGGCCGGGCTGTACCACGGTCTGTGGGGCTTGTCCATGCTTCGACCACTATCTTTTTCACGATCTGATATCAAAAGGAAGAAAAGAATGGCCTTTACTCGTCACGCAGAATTGTACTTATAAAAGTCAAAGCATGCTCTTAATCAATGTGAAAATTAAAACAAAGTGACAACAAAATTCACCCAAGCATAATAAAGTAACAAGGAGCAAGCAACTAGATCCATTTTTCTTTCTTGTCTTCCCTGCCTAACCTGATGTCCCGATTGATTTAGAAATATATAAGTATGTTCAGCAGTTGTCTTGTTGCCATAATACAAGTTCTGCTTAGTTTGGGATCAGATGTAGTTATGGGAGTTGTCCCAAGATATTATTGCAATGTCGACCTACTGCGGACTATCTGTAAGTTGAGAGTTATGTAAACTGTTACCAACTATCTTTAAATAGAGAGCTGTAACAGAATCTTAGAGGCATATTCATGAATATTGAGATGTTTCTCACGAACTGTTCGTGTTAAGAGCTGTCTCTTAGGTTGAGCAGTGCGTGCGACGTGTAGAGTTCTTGAGCGCTCTCCGGAGTGCTCCGGAGTACCCCCTTGTTAACATTACATGTTACTTTATTAAGAGCTCTTACCAAATATATTCAGTTATAGTACACTCATGCGCTACCACTACATTGATGATCCAAAACGGAATTGCGTTGGGATGCCGATATCTATGTAGGTACTTATTCAGCTCGTGTTTTTTTGACGTGATAGCGTCTTATGAATCGATAACCGGCTGCACTCCCAAAAAATTGTCATGTTTCGTCTCTTGGCGGGTTGCTAAACAACGAGAATCTGATGATGAAATGACTGGTTGCTAAGATACGCGAATGGCGATATGTCATCACGTTATTGACTGGTTGCTAAGCAATGTAAATGGGGATATGTCATCGACGTTTTTAGTTTTTTAGTTTAAATTTTTCAATCTAGCAAGTCTAATTTCTGCCAGCGTCAACCATTTATTGAAACGACATTTTAACTGCATGTATTTCAAATATTTTTACATGTTAAACGCGAAGCTGTAAAAATAATGATAGGTCAGCCTGCCGCCATTTTTATAACTCCTCGTCTCATGTTTTAACAACCTGTTTCTGAAAAGCTTGTCAAAACAAAAATCAATGAATCAGCTGTCAGATCCATTGTTTCATGTTGACACATACCCAATAGATTTGACAATTATTATTATGTCGACATTTGCCTTGATAAGCCTTTCAGAAATCAGATGTTATCGTAGATATATTTACTCTTAGTTCATGGATGTTATTCTATTAAACTACCGGTTAATTTACTTACAGAAATATAGGTATTAAGTGGTTTTTGCTAAAGAAATAGGTTGTAGAGTGCAGCCTATAATATGAAACATATTTTAAAACAGCAATCAGTTTCAAAAAGGTGAGTTTAATATATTCAGCAACGGACAGTACCTAGCTGGTGATGCCAAAGGCAGTTGCGGTAGGTACGTAGGTTCGTGACTCACTTTGAAAAAAAAAAGGTTTAATCTGGTTAGTTTTTACCCGCGACTTCAACCCCGTGGATCCGATCCAAATTTATGTTAATGTTTTATTTAGGTAATAATAATAATAATAATATCTTTGGACAACTCACACAACGCTATTTGATCCCAAACTAAGCAGAGCTTGTACTATGGAAACCAGACAACTGATAAACATACTTATATATTTCTAAATACATACATATTATAGATAAATAACACCCAGACACAGAATAAACCATCGTGCTTTAATAAAGAAAAGGTTAAAAGTACCAAAATAAAAAAGATTAAAAAACAAAAAAGCCAGGCAAGAGCATGTCGGGCCATGCTCAGAGTAGGGTTCCACAGCATTGAATAATTGCATCATAGAAGAGCGTATGTTCATGGCATTTACGTCCTTTTGTTGAGAAACGCAATTTTTCGGCAATAACTCAATGACGGTATATCCGATCATGTCCGAAATAATATTAGTTTAAAGTATTTATTAAGCACTTACCTTTGTGTTTTTTTTTCATATTTCTTGGTCACACGGTTCAAAAGTTATGGAATGCCCCCCCTAAAAATATTTATTGTTATTATGTAGTTATCAAACTAAGCAACGGACAACAAGACACATATTCACAAAATTTCATCAATATTCATTGGGTAGTCTTTCAGTAAAATACCTGCGACATACGGATGGACAGACAGACAGACGGACATGACGAAACTTTAAGGGTTCCGTTTATGCCACTTTGGCTACGGAACCCTAAAAAGGAATGAATATAAATATATCGTCGTATATAACGTTTACACACTTTTATACCTAACATATTGTATTTGCTAATGAATTCTATATTTCTAAATGAAAATTCAAATTAAATCCCTTGAATAAGAATTTTCTTCATATAATGAACAGCCACATCGCTATCTTTGATGTCTTGCCACAGAAACTCTCTGTAAATTAGGTAACGGGCAATGTTTGCTACAGAGCTAATTAATTAATAACTCTTCATCAGTAGTCGAGTTATACCTACGTTTGCGTACTTTACTAGAAATAATGATGAGAAAGATAGAGAGTTTAGGAAATATTATTAGTATTATTACAGATTTCTTAAAAAAAAAAAATGTTTATGAAATATTATTTCAGTTTTCTTAAAAGTTATTGTCATGAAATTAAAGTAACAACAGCTATATAGAATGTAGCTACAATGTTTAACGAGTATTATTGGTGCATCAAATTGTTTTTTTTTTTAAATTACGTCTTATACGTACGTGTATAGGTATAGGTATAGGTGTACGTCTATTTGGGGTCCCAGTGCACAACATTTATTTAAAGAACTCTCTAAAAAATTGGTCGACTCCACTAGTGACTAGCAGCTTCTTCGCACAACGCCTTCTCCGCCAGTATTAGAGGAACCATGCCCAGGGGTCTAAATTTTTTGATATATTTTATTTAGTCTTAGTTTCTAGTTTAAATATAGTTTTTAATAGTTATTTAGTAGTTATTTTTAAATATATTTTTTATTAAAATTATGAAATTATTATAGCTAGGTGACAAACATAACATACCTACCTATTAACACATTTCGCTCATCATCACGATTAAATCTTAGACTTAAATCAAGCTTAGGCGACACTTTACAAAAAGCTTAACCAAGCTTAATATGCTGACCGTTTGCTCTATTAATTTTCTTTCAGAAAGGGGACACTCAGAAAGTTTAAAGAAACTAAAAGACTAACTTCTATAGATAAAATATTTTATTTTAATCTTATCAAAGAACCAATTTTCGAAACATTTTTTGCAGTCCGCCGCTTCTTCCACGGCCTTTTCGAACACTGCTGGCGCGTCTTCCGGCGATGAAAACTGTATCAATTGCTGATTTTTCATTTTAAGGAATAAAACAAAGACTTATTTTTATACTTACTTACTACTTATCCAGAACCAATCTGCAGTGTATGCTAAATCTTTTCGTATGTAATTCGCCTGTTTTCTTATTTTTTTTTTTTTACTGCCAACACAATTTCTTTCCTGACAGCCGTTGTAGGACGATCACTCTTTGTTCATCCCCCAAAGTAAGGTGACCCGTCTTGAACTCGCTTTGCCAACGGTAGATGGTTGCTTTAAAGGTCCTTCATCCGTAAAAGCTATTTGAAGTCGATCATCATCGTAAAAAATCATCGCACGATAATGTTCTTGATGCAGATGTATTTTTAAATGTGACATAAATTTGAATCTCGAAAAATGTAGAGGGAAATTCGGAATCCGAACAATAGTATTTTTACTTATAAATAACCAATATTTTCAAAATAATTTCAAGTGGCCAGTGTCTTATACATAAAAACTTTTTTTCGCTAGACTTTCTGAGTGGCCTGGTACATGTCATGTATTTTCTTCATCTTGTTTTAAGTTTACGTTAAACAATACGAAACTTCAACGATTAGCAAAATGCTTTCTCAAGTTTTACGTAAGCTAAAGATGAGCTAAGTCTAAGCATGCTTCATCTACTTTAATGAGATTTGAATATAGATTTTTGATAATTTCATGTGATGCCGCCGTTTAGATTAAATATACAGGTAGGTATCGAAAGAATTTGCATTCCAGGTACGCAACTTTCGCTATTTAAATGTTATCTCACGCACAGAAGGCAATGTCTTAAAATCGTCATGTGCTAAAAAGGTTTTCAGGCTCGTGTGTACAACGTTCTATCGGTGCAACAATTATTCATCCTTAGACTTGTACTAACTATAGGTAGTTAGTATGTATGTAGTAGGTAGGAATAGGTTGATATGGAGTAGGCTCCATATCATCCTATTCCTACCTACTACATAACACCTCAATAACCTAACCTACCTTCTCGCAACTCATACAAAACTAAATTAATAGAAAAAACTTATGAATTATCATCATAACCATAACAACCCTAAAATAAAACCAAACACACACACACACACACACGCACGCACGCACGCACATATACACACACACACACACACACACACACACACACACACACACACTACATACTCTAGATTTGAGTTATTTAATTATAATGTGTTCTTCGTAATTGGCGTATTGTTCCGTCAACATTGTAAACAATAAAATTATTGTCAGCTGTGAAGAACCTTTGATGAGATAAAATAAAAAAATAAAATACTTACTAACGTACGACGCAAACATGCTACCTGCTACCTGTTTTAGTCATTACAAGTCTAGCTTAATGTTCTTCTTGCTTCCTGGGTGGATTGGTCTACCTACAATAACGTTAATAACGTATTAAATATTTACTCAATGTGTAAACAAAATTGCAAGATTATAGGTACCACGTGGCTACCCGAGCTGGACTATGCTGCAACAGAAAATATTATTCTTACTACAAAGTAATCAAGGTCATAACCTCGTACATGTATACACAAACACACACCCACACTCACACAAACACCCACTCTCTCTCACACGCATAAACACACACACACAAACTGATACTCTCGTCAATAAAGTAGTACAGACTTCAGCTCTCTAAGGTTTCGTTTGGCTTAGTTTTATTTTTGTCTACACTAATATTATAAAGAGGAAAGATTTGTATTTTTGTATGTAACGAATAAACTCAAAAAGTACTGGACCGATTTTAATAAAAAATCTTTTTTTGTTGGATAGCCCATTTATCGAGGAAGGCTATAGGCTATATAACATCGCGCTACGACTAATAGGAGCGGAGCAGCGACGAGAAATGTTGCAAAAACGGGGAAAATTTACGCATACGAAGTTGCCCGGGACAGCTAGTAATATATAACCTTATTAATATAAATAAATATTTTTATTATTGTTAATTAGCATTAAAAAAATCAAATAAAGAGATCTAGGTAGGTCAAAATAATGGAATCGGATTTTTCGACACTAAAGGTAGTGTAGAAACTCTACTTTCGTTTTGTTTTACTAAATATAAGTAGGTTAAAATAGCTCATAGGGCAGGTTTGGAAGCGTAAATTGCCTAGCTGTGAGACAGCATAGATTAAATTTAAAAAAAATTGTAAGTAGAGTTCTCATGTCAACCCTTGAGGGGTATAATTTTTAAATATCCAGTTACAGCAGATGCCTTCATTCTAGTAACTGTGTGCCAAATTGCAACCTAATTCATTGAGTTACTCACGGTTTTCTTTTCTAAGAGTATATACAAAAGATATATCTACCGGTTTACTCAAGTGCCTTTGTAGGTAGGTAATTCTTGGAGAGCCTATACGCTTTTCCTGTAACATTTTTCGGATGTGAATATTTTATCAGCGCTTTGTAACGAAAGCTCGTGTATAGTGCGTGTTTTTCCTCTGAGGCATTGTGGGTTAGTGGAACTCCCAGAGGTACCGATACAATGTATGTAGCTATCGGTGGAACCGTATTGAGGTTTATATTGTACCGTTCTATGTTATCTTTGAGACCAAAGAAAAACTATCAATATCTTATTAATTCGAAGCTTAAGCTATAAAAAACTAACAATTCTTGCTTATAAATTAATTCAGAACATTGTAGATAAGATTGCCAGACAAGAAAATATTCTTGTTTCGTACTTACACGGACTTAAACAGTTTTTTTTTTTTTAGAGGAAATCTGTTATGAATGTGACACTGTTCAGTCTTTTTAATTTTTGATTATTACTTCATGGCCGTAGTCGGGAAAAATAGGTTAATTATGTACATATTTATACTTGGCAGTAAGTACATTACCACTATATCAAGTTTATTAACATTCGAACATTGTAAATTTAGCAATTTGAAAAAAGTGGCTGAGAATATTTATTACCATGTTCTTTTCTCCGGCTTTATCTTACTACTTTAGAACTTGGCATTACATGCACACATATAATCCCGACGTATCACAAGAGTTGTTTTGCTCCTAGGTGAATGAATAATTTTGATTTATTTGTACTGCCACTGATTTCGAATACTACATTATAATGTGTACATTATAATATGTATGCAACTAAATGTCGTAATGAGCCCTGGAAAATGCTACGTTACTCACTGTACTTACAAGTAGGTACTTATCAAGAAATGACTTTCCTTTAAGCTACGAGCTGTTTACATACTTATTGAATAGAACGCTGCAGATAAAATTGCATTTTATGTTGAAAAGTAATCGTTATGTAAGGTTTCAATATAAATTCCAATTAACCGTACAATACAAGAGCTGAGGAAATCTGATTAAATTCATACAAAAGACGAGTTTAAATACACACAGCGATCTGTATCGCCCAACCTCGGTCGCACTGCTCAATACGAAGGTATTTCCAATTACTCTCGAATCCTTCCATTTTCCACTCACAAGGAATTTTATAAACGTTGTCCCTTTCGCATAGCCCTTATATAATGAAGCGAGAGAGAGACCGACGATAGATTTGAGTCATCTCATGAGGCTGGGTTAATTTCCATTCGCCTCGGGCGACGCGACGTCTCGCGTTCACCTTTCATACGTAAATTGAAAAGATAAGCCAAACTATTTGCTTACTATTAGGACGGAAGTATTTAACGCCATTTTTATTTTTGCTTCCTATCTACCGTTGCGTTCTACTAAGTACCTAAAAAATATTAAATTCAAATTAAAAATGATTCGTACGATATATGTGTATGATTTAAAGAGTGATAAAGTACGGTTTTTTTTTTAGTTATGTAATTTTTGTCTGACGTTCATAAGCATTGTATTTTGTAACCTACGTGAATAAAGTACTTTGACTTTGACCTATAATGAACGTGTGCCTTTTTACATCTTTAGTGTAAAGAAAAAATCTAAACATTAATAAATAGGTCACAGAAGGTTGTCACAGTATTTTTTAAATAATAATAACCAGCAATGTGGTAATATGGGTCTCACATTACTAGCAATACTGGTAACCCCTCCAGCTAAGCTACATTAGTTGTGTTAGGAGTGGGTTCACATCGATAGCAGT
Organism: Herminia tarsipennalis; assembly: GCA_945859575.2. Classification (NCBI taxonomy): domain Eukaryota; kingdom Metazoa; phylum Arthropoda; class Insecta; order Lepidoptera; family Erebidae; genus Herminia; species Herminia tarsipennalis. The sequence goes on along the minus strand of OX243834.2, from coordinate 18,894,386 downwards.
GGCGGAGGGTCCTTAGAACACTATTACTTTCGACTTTCCTTTAGATTGTAGTTACTTATTATGGTTACGGAGAAACATGTCCAGCAAGATATATTACCTCTCAAAAAATGTAACCCTTCGCCTCTGATCGGTAGTATAATGGGAAGGATTCGAACTCACAAACTCACGATTGTGAGTCCGATGCTTTAGCCATTAGGCTACCGCCGCTTCATAACAATGCCCCTATCCCATTGGTGTAGTGCCTACGGTATGCCACCAAATTTCAATTTACGCAACAGCGATCCCTGTAATCCACCCCAGGACTGAGGACGTTAAATTTGCAGGAAGCAACGCAAAATGCAAAACACGATAAGGCGATGGTAATAAGACTAATAAGTGGACAGGACTGACGCCAACCCCTGTCGGGCCTTCGTCAGCCGGCCTGAACTTGAGCCAGAGTTCATGTGAGATCGTCTGTTAATTACCTATGGGGACGTATGAGGACATTGATTGAAAATGTAGATTAGGAAAGTTAATAAAGGTGTTTAGCAAATTAACACGGGCGAGGTTGCATATACACAACACACATTCACTTACGAAGTATAATATTAATAATAATACGACTAGTGTGTCATATTCTCTCAACCCAAGTACTTAAAAAAGGCTGTTTTTTATATTACGTCACATTAGTGTAGTAAGAGGGTTTGGCGCAAAGGCAGGTTCATTTTTTTATGAATGAGGTAAATATATATCGAACCTGCTTTCTAAAACTTAAAAAATAGTTTTCTAGTAGAATATTAATTCAAGATAAGTTTTACGTTCGTCAGTCATGCAAAATTATTTTAACCCGGTGCGTCTGTCATGCATTAAAGTTGTATTCATTAATATTGCTCGATCAGCACGTGCTATCGAATGTGTGATCTGAAATTTAGTATATCCGATGAAGAATACTATCAAAATCAACATAACAATTTGTCAGTCAGTATAACTCTGTAACAGAAGCTGTTAGTAGCTGATTAGAGTCCTGTACACCAAACACAAAGGAATCCAGCTGACTGTCGGAAGGGTATTTATTTACTCTACTAATGTGACGTAATGTCAGTAAATCAGCCTTTATAAAATGCTTGCATTTTTGCCACCCTCCTCCCATCCTATATTGTAAACGCTTTCATAGTAGTATCGACTATATTGGCATAACATTACGAAACTATGTTGGCAATGCGAATAGGTTAAACCTTTGGATTGTCCGGTCAAACAATGGAAAATAACAAATAACTTGTCTATCTATCTATACATACATTTATTTAATTGGAGTATCTGTTTGTAACGTTAAAATAACAGTTTTTTTTACTAAATGCATGCATCAGAAAGGTGTGGTCAAATTTAAGGGTTGTTATGTGCCCATGATACTAAGTGCACATCAGAGGCGTAGTGTTTTTTTTTTTTAAAGATAACTAGCAATGTGGGATTGAGTCCCACATTCCTAGCAATCTTGTTAACCCCTCCAGCTAAGCTCAAAGGCTTGTGTTAGGAGTGGGTTCACGTCGGTAGCATAATGGGTAGGATTCGCACCCGCGACCTCACGATTGCGAGACCGATGCCTTAGCCATTACGCTAACATTTTATGAGGTAACCTATAATACTAAGTAACTACAATCCAAAGGGAAACCGAAAGTAATGGTGTTCAAATGACCCTCCGCCAATGGTGCATATGCCTAATTTTATCAAAATTGGAGTACCTCAACATTTTTTTTATTATTTTTTCATTCGTTAATTTATCTATGAAAGAACTGTCTATAGAAAAAAAATACCTATGGCTTAAAAACTCCAATGTCATAATAGTCATGTTGCATTTTGGAGTAGCGAGGTATAAAGAAGTGTAACATTTCTGACATACGCCTTTCACTACTGAAATTTAGAATCAATGCAATCGGATAGTAGATGCAATACTTACACTTTCCGGTGCTAAAATTTGACTATACCTATCTGGGAGTTTTTTCGGGTAAACTCCAAAACGGCTGGACGGATTTTGACGGGACTTTTCACTTTCAGACAGCTGAGGATGTAAGGATTGTTTATTATCACACTAACGTCTATAAGGAGAGAGCAGCACTGCAACTTCATGCAGAAGAAGTTACGGGCACAGCGTTGGATCCTTCCATCAGTGTACGGCAGAATCAGTTTACGGTAAATTCTTTTTGGGCAGGTTCGGCTTTGAACTGTATCGTCTGTATCGTCTGTCAGAGTCGGTGTCTACGCCATCTGATAATAACCGGGCAAGTGCATGTCGGGTCACGCACAATGTAGGGTTTTGTAGCTGCCCAGCATAAATACGATATAACATGTGGGTTTTCGGTTGTTTTTGTGTCAACGTTATATAAGTATTTTTCAATGGAATTCGTACAAAAATTTTGTTAGGTACTTCTCACTTGTAAAGCCTACGTAGCTGTGATAGTTTTCCTTTTATTTTCATTATATAAGTATGTAACTAACCTGATTTTTTCCAAACAACTATTTAGCCGGCAGGGGGGCAATAATTTGCAATTTAAGGCTTGATATTACACAAATGGATCCCTAAATAGAACCATAAAAATGACATTTACATAACATTATAACTATCCAAAGACACAATGAGGTAAGTGAGAAAAAAAAGTCACGTCCCAACTTTACGTGTAGGGGAGGTAGGTACCTAAAAAACTCTCTATGTGGCTACGGTGACTGCTTTTAGCCAGATGACATTTACATATTTTAGAAGTCAAAAGTAAAAACTGAAATTCTATACTTTCGGTAGCTGTTAAATGTGTTTATGATTAGATCTCGTTATATATTTTCCTAAATTAATATAGGGTTTATTTTCCAGATTAAACGATTTCAAATGAAACAAATTTTCATAGATAGGTAACTATCTATATATATATCTATATATAGATAGGTATATATAACGGCATATATTGTCATACTAATCACTGTTATTTCCATAACCTTAATTTTATTCCACAATACAACTTTATTTCAACATAAAGGCCCTAATCCTAAGGGCCGATATTTTAAATTACAAATATAAACACCGCAATGCGTTGCAGCACACAAGAATACCAGAAAATGCCCGAAGGTACACACGGTAATGGCCCAAATGCCCCGGTTAATGTCCTGCCTTTATTTTCACCAAATTAAATCGCAAACTCTATGGAGTCCGGTGATGCGGTGAAGTTGTAAAATGCAAATAGAAAACCTTTTTACTACACGAGACGATGGGAACACGGGAAGGGTTACCGAGGTGTTGATGGTGGAACTTGGAACTATACGATTTTATATAGGTTGGTACGTTGGCATACATACTGCAAACGAATATTCAGGTCATATAATTTGCAGATTTGTCTGAGGTACAAATTTAAAAAAAAAAATGCCTTCCTCGTTATTTTTTTTTATTTAAAATTTTGCGGGATGGACTGGAAACTTAAAAAGCCTGAACCAAGCTTTATGCTACCTTCACACCAAATTTAAAAAATCGGCTCAGTGTCTGAGCTTAAGGCGTTTAAACAAATGAACTGTCTTCAGCTTTATGGACGGCCCGCTAGTAGGTATCTATAAGTACACATAATATGTACCTATGTAATGTACATAAAATAATAATAATAATAATATCTTGGGACAACTCACACAACGCTATCTGATCCCAAACTAAGCAGAGCTTGTACTATGGAAACCAGACAACTGATAAACATACTTAAATATTTCTAAATACATACATATTATAGATAGACCCAGACACAGAATAAACCATCGTGCTCATCACACAAAGTATTATCCTGGGTGGGGATCGAACCAGAAGAATTTACCTGAGTGATAGTGAAAATCATTACGTGCTTTACAGCGTACAGACAGCGGAAGCGCCTATATTTATAATTAGCTGTCCCGCGCAACTTCGTCTCCGTAAATTTTCCCAGTATTTGCAAAATTTCTCATTGCTGCTCCGCTCCTATTGGTCGTAGCGTGATGTTATATACTTCCACAATAAAAGGGCTATCCAATAGTGAAAGAATTTTTCAATTCGGTCCAGTAGTTCCTGAGATTGCCGTGTTCAAACTACAAACAAACTCTTCAGCTTTTTAATAGAGTAATAAGTATAGATAAGTAGAGATGAAGATTACGAGTATATCAGTAAAATAGTGATCATATCATTGATTCGCGCTTACAAAATATTGTCACAAAAAAGCAGAAAAAGGCACTAAACCAATTTATAACAAGCTAATAAGAACTCACACTTTAGGAATACCAATTTTATATCATAACGCACAGCATTCATCCTCTCCAACCCTACTGAGTAGGCTGCACCCCAAGGGTACATTGATAATTATTATACGGCAGTGGGTTCGAGTCCCGTCTTCAGCTAACGGTCCCACGGGGACGGCAGATTATGACCGGTATTAATTAATGTAGAAAGTATCTCTGACGTGACTTGCTTGCTTATTAGTTTTGATGTGAGGACATATTGTCGACGAGGAATATACTGTAGCCTTCTTTTGGGGAATGTTAAACAATCCAATAGGTATCCTACTAATATCATAAAAGTGAAAGCTTGGATATATGGATGTTACTAATCCAATGATGCTGGATGGAATTTGGCACAGAGCTAGATTATATTCTAGCATAGCTCATTTAGTTCAATATATTATTTACTACATACTACACATATTGGCTAATTTTTATCCCGGGAGAATAGTTCTCGTGCGATAGATTTGTTTTTTAAAATGTTCACGCCAACGAAATCGTGGGTAACTTGTTTTTTTTTTTAGGGTATTTGTTTACCCGTAGTCAAACGTCTACAGGAGGGAAATGAGGCAGTTGCATTTTAGTCAGATTTAAGTAGTTAATCTATCACATGAGGTAGGAGATCGTCGTGATAAAATTCTTTACACAAGTTTCCAGTAAAACCATTTTGCCGCGTTAATATTTGTACTGTATTAAGAGCAGGTAAGTACTACCCATATCTGAAGTAAGACATCTTCACACGGTATTGTATTGATAGTTTTGTTTGCCAGCAAGGCATATATTATTTCTATTGCAACTGTTTACAAACCATTTACCAATTGCGTAAAACCATGCCTAAAACACTATAACAATACTTCTATGACAGTCGTCTCACATTGTTATCTATATCCTGAATTATACTTTAAATATATTGCTGGATAAGTATATCTAATAATATTCTTCAATAAAATGTAAACACTTCAAGGACTTTCGTCATTTTTGGTTTTACTGGAAAATAAAAGAAAAGTGATTTTGCACTATACCAGTCATCTGGAGCCCACATGAAATTAAATATAATCTCATGCTCCAGCATGAGATTACATTTAATTTTAACAAATTTAAATGCCGCACATGCGCAATGATGCATTTCATAGCGTAGCTCTACATTATGACAAGATTTTGACAGTTTCGCATGGGCTTGCCGTGGATACGGAAAAAAGATCGTGAATAAGGTGCCAGGCTTCTTTGAGAAAGTATGATTCATGGCTAGAGAAGTGAGTCATTTGTGATTTTTTTTTTTAATTTTTAATTAATAAAAATGACGATCTAACTTAAACTTAACTTATTTTTAATTTTATGAACTAAATTTGATTAAATGCTGTAATTTTTCTTTGACTTTTCATTCAAATTACATCAATGGTGTATAATGTCCCTGGGTATGGCAGTTGTATCTTGATCACTTTAGAAATTTCACAATACAATTTAACGAAAACAGAAAAATATCGTATTTCTTAAAACGTAATAACAAAGAAAAATAATATCCGATATAATAACATCATCTTTAGGAAATTAAATAAATAATAAATTTGAGGTGGTGCCCGGTGAGGTGAAATTTCATTACTTACCCATTTTTAAAGGACCGGGCGAGGAGGTTGACCCAAATTTAATCTTTTTCAAAATAAACATAATATCTCTCCCGTCATATTACATTCCTGTTACTTTTGTGTTACAAGAATTTACTTAATTTTGTGGCCAAAAATATATTGATATTCTGTCTTTTGACTTTAATTTTTAATTTATTTTTCATACGTGCCGTAGCTATTGTTTTCACATTTCAAGATCTAGTTATGTACAATTAGCTACCTATGTCGTGCGTTTGTAAATTAATATTCAAACCAACTTAGCACTAATATTATGTAACTACTGCATAGTCATAAAAAAATTGATTCATTTTGAATATTATTTCGAAAAAAAATAATAATAATCTACTTATGTACGGTATAAAGCTAAAATTAGGATACAATATGATATTTATTGAAGGAAGGATGGAAGGTTTTTATTTTACTAGTGGTAGTTAACGTTAAAACACGTATTTATTTATTTTTATCTAACTGAACAGCTAAATAACTGGTATTTAGCTGATCAGCTTGCTTGAACATCAACGGATTTTCAACCCTTTTCGAGCTTTATCCAAATAGCCGCGAAGAGCCTCAGTGGCGCCAGTGGGATTTGCTTACGACTGCTATGCAAGAAGTTGCGGGTTCGATTCCCAGACGGAACTGTATTTGTGACCGTTATTTATGTGTTTGTGAAGTCCCCTGTGACACAAGTCTTGTAACTAGTTAATCTAGTTTGGCTGTTTCTAGAGTGTGTGTGTGTGTGATGAAAATTAAAAAAAAATCCTTGTCCTACCTAGAAGCTTTTAGGTAGTTATGTAAGTAACCAAATCAGAATTTCTATCTGCACGTAATGGCCATTTGATATGTGATCATAGTTTTAGCGCTGCCCAACTAGCCATTTCAGCAATAAATTAAATATGATCCCATGAAAACTATACCGCAATGTATTTTGAGCTTTATGTCAAGGCCGCAAAGCTTACGCGCGTCACACTCACAAATCGCAAATCCTACTTGAATATCTCAAGTTGTAACTACTTAATTGGGTGGTGCAAGTTACGAGCAGTCAGTGGGCTAAGTGGTGGATATACTTAGCAGTTCTTGAAGATTTTGTTTGAAAGCGAGATGGCACTTATTTTTCAATAGCTGCAAACTAGGCTGGTGTTTTTGTATTAGGCAATTGAAACGCGTCTAGTAAATTTTCTTCACAGCAATTATTTCTTGTAGAAGAAAACATGTACAATCACCGCTGCTGACCCCGCTGAGTCGATAGCGTGCACCATACTCAAGGGTCAAAATGTACACGTCATTAAGTTGGTCACCCGACGCGGCAGCGGCATGAATGCGGTATCAAACTGTTTTATTGCCTGCCATGATTTAATGAAATCTTTAATATCGGAGATAAGGCGGGTGGAATGTCCCTCGTAAATTGCCCCCCAGCAATATTCTTCGCTTCTAATGCCCCCACTGAAATAATAAGTCGCTTTTATGATCCAGTACTTCTGAATGCTGATTGTTGTGGTTTTAATTCAGCGAACGTTTTATAGGTCTATGGGACTTTAAGTATTTGAACGGTGCTTTAAAATGTACGAGTATGCTTTTGTAAGGGTGAAACAATGATGAAATAAAATGATAAATTGAAATAATCACTGAGATAATCTCGCACGTGTAGCCACAAGCAAATGATTGTCTATTTAAATATATAAAATTCTAGTTCCTGACGATTGACTGACTGAATAATAATAAAAAATAATACAATAATGTAACCCAAGGTATCAAAAATTTGCCGTTAAGGCCGCCCTAGTCGATGATTCTACCATACAAACGCGCACACAAGATTACTCATCTGTTTAAGGTCGTAAGTCAAAGCTTAAAATTAATATCAATTCGTTTTATCATAAACTAGACTTGTAGAAAGCGATAATTGAAAATAAATTATTATTTGAAATATTATATGCCTTAAAACATTGCAATTTCGCCATCACTGTTATTAAATTTATTAAAACTCTTAAGTGTTTTAAGGCTTATTACATTTCTTCTTCTCTTCATTCAGTTGTATAGGTAACAACTCACTCATACATCACTGATCATATACGAATTCAATGACAATACATACAGATAAGGTACCTTTTACTGGAACTACAGAACAAACAAAAATAACTAGATCAATACCAGCATTAAGCAGGGTAGAAGGAAGGCACAGGAAATCGTGGCGACATCTAAAAATAAAACAGTTAGAGAAAAGGCAAGGAGTGTATCAAATCTGAGCGGATAGGGCTCGGGGCACACAGCTGGCGGCTCCCATGGACCCAAATAACATACATATTTGTAATAGGCATCTATGCATGTGTATATACTATAGTTTGTTTCGATAACACTGTAGATATTTCACTAGGGAGCTATGAAAACAGCGAAGTCTGTCTTATACCTATTTAATATAATAAATTATATTTAATAGGTATAATATATGCTTGCGACAAATATCAAGTAAGTAAATACAGTAAAACAGTACTCTTCATTTATTTTAATATAAAATAACTAGCTGTCTACGCAACTTCGTCTGCGTAAATTTTACCGCTTTTTCAACATTTCTCATTGCTGCCCCTTCTTGGTCGTAGTGTGATGTTATATAACCTATAGCCTTCCTCGATAAATGGGCTATCCAAAAGTGAAAGAATTTTTCAATTCGGACCAGTAGTTCCTGAGATTACCGCGTTTAAACAAACAAACAAACTCTTCACCTTTATAATATTAGTATAGATTAACCTTATCCGTCATCTTATATCCATGACTATGTTCTGTTATTATATTGTGTAATAGCAGCAATAATAAAAGTGATTCCTTCAAATGCCACAGCTTGCATCTTATGCATTTATATCGAACACAATCCAAAAACTGCGTTTTCAAAATCGTGTCACGTGTACAATATAGCGCCATATCTCACAACAATGAAGGTACAACTTAAACGGGCAAGTATAAAACGAAAACGATTACAGTGTTGCCAGGTTTACTGATTTTCAGGAGGTCCACTGAATTTATTTATTTTTTCTTTTCTTTCTTTTGCACAACATGTATACTGATGTAGCAGTAAATTGGCCAATATTTAAGCACATTAAGTTTTTACATTGTAAGTGGATGCTCCTACTATGTTGTGCCCATTGAGGCTGATATATCCAATCTCATGAACTCTTCTTTTAATATTTTTGACCTTTGTTTTTGCATCAGTCCTCTAATATGGTGAATAATATAATGGTGGCAGCATCTTACCTGCATATTCTGTTTATAAACAAAGAAACATTGTAAACATTGGCAATATGAAAAGAGTGGCCGCGAGTTTTGATTGCATGTTCTTTTCTCCGGCTTTACCTAATGTTTGCGAACAGGCATTACATTTAAATGTAGAATCGACTTTTCACAAGTGTAGTATTTTGCTTCCTAAGTGAATATATAATTTTTATTTATTTATATTTAAAGCACGTTGGACACAGTGTCTATTATAATAAATAATAGTACCTACTATAAAAAATTATGTCTATTTTTTAATATTTTTTGGAGCTTAATAAATTTTGTAAAACTGTTTGAAAACTGTCTTTTTTATGGATGGTTTATCCATGAATAAGAATATTTGCTATGGATTAAATATAAGTACTAGGTACTCTATTATGCTTAAAGCGGTTTTTGGAGAATTTTTAAGTTATTTTTATGTTTGTCATGGCTCATATCAAACAGTAAATATCGACATGCTTACCGTTAACTGACTGTTAAATAGCTAGTAGCTCTAGTCGATAGAGAGTGGTGTATGCTGTAATGCTTGTATAGAAGACCTGTGGGGTTTTCTGTCTATCAACAGTTATCAAAACGCACATTTTTAAAAAAATTACGACTCCCACAGTAGGGTACAAGCCCAGTGTCGCGGGGGACTTTAGAAAAATACACGTCACGGACATAAAGTACCTACACCCAGACTCGGAACAACAATTTGTGGATCACACAGAGTAGTGTCCCGTGTGGGAATCGAACCCACGACCTCTTGCGTAGCAGTCCCATGGCGCAACAAAGTAAGTATTTTAATAAACAGTTAATGGTAGATAAGTTTTTCAATTTAAATAAAATTCATTCTTTATTTGCTCGAATATGGTACAAACCGGTGTTACAAACATTGGAATTCACCATATTCTGATCCATGGAGTGTGCGAATTATTAGTAAGTACCTACTAGTCATACTTCTCAGATATTTCATTTTAAAACTTTGATAAAATTCTAGTATATTTAGACTTATCATCTGGCAACACAGAAGGATTTCAACTATCTCGACATAGCCACTTTGAGCCGTAATGTCTGCCGAAATCGGATCCGAGGTGATTGCGAACCACACGTGACAGCGGTGCGAACTACCCCGATACATGGGACAGCCCGGTATGTAGGTACGCAGGGCTGCCAATAGACTAATATGAACTGTCAAACCTCTTGAGTGGATAATTGATGATGTCGATGGCCCTGACTGAACTTCTGGGTGATTAATGTATTGGTTTAATGATGTTTTCTTGCGCCAGCCTTGGTAGGTCTGAGAGGAACCTTGAAATTGAATTTGGAAGTTGATGATTTATTAAAATAAGAAATACTTATTAATACTATATTAAATCCTTATCTATATTTTAAATCCTGAGATAGTTAGGCTTGTCTGTTGGTATTATGTGTCTTCAAATGTTGCTTAATAGGATTAAGCAAAATCAACAACATAGTGTAAGTGATGCTTACTTAATTTCTGCATCAAAAACAAAGTGATTTGTTATCTATGTTATGCAATTATGATAACCAAAAAAAGTTTATGAAAGGTGCATTACATCCACGCGAAATGGAATAATAAAAAAACATAGCCCTCATTCTTGCGCAGTCGGGTAAGAAAACAGCATTAAAGTCCATTATAAATTAACAAAACTCAAGTAGATTTGGGTTATTCCGGCTTCATCCAATGACGTTTAATACTATACTGCTTTTATTCCTAATTCGATCTATTTATGTTACTTATTCAACCGACAGCAATTATTTTATTTATGTAAGTATTTCTAGCTCAATTGAATACGAAATTACCCAAAAACTCTAAGGTACCTATGTGTTGACTGGTCTGTACAAATTACTATTTTAGTAGTAGGCAATAAAATAGTTCCTAGTAGGGCTACTTTTGCTTTTATATTGATGTTGTAAAAATCCTTTAGTTACCTAATTAAAAAGTCGATATAAAAAAATATATTTATAAATTAAAAAAAAAACAAAAATTCGCCTGTAATATTATGCAGTCAGAGCCATTAATTATGACTGCATGATATTTAAGTATTACACACATATCATAATCATGTTATACCTTTTTAAAATCCTTACGATGAGCCCCTTATTTTGCAGTATTCAAAACAACTTTATTTTGTCAAACGTCACATATGTATCTATGAACACTCGGGCAGTGAAGACGAATTGAACGACGTCTTAATTGTATAAATCCGACTTGTGGTTTGAAAGATACGAGGTAATAAAGAATATTACATACATATAAGATACGCGCAAAAAACATAATCCCTCCTTGCAATCAGGTAAAAAGTAAAAATATCTATTTTCTGATCTCACAAACATTGAAGTATCTTTGAAAACTAAATAAAATCGTTGATAATTTAATCAACAATCTTTGGTGAACAATGATTAGGTACATTTCATAGTGAGTGAGTGTACCAGAAAAAAACTTTGTGTGTTGAGCATGCTGGTTTATTCCGTGTCTGGGTGTTATTTATCTATAATATGTATGTATTTAGAAATATATAAGTATGTTTATCAGTTGTCTGCATAGTCTGGTTTCCATAGTACAAGCTCTGCTTAGTCTGGGATCAGATAGTTTCGTGTGAGTTGTCCCAAGTTATTATATTATTATTATATACCTACATGTGAAACAAATAACTATTCGTTATTTATATATTCTGATAAAATATTAAATATTATTTGCCACAGGTAGAGTAAGGAACTCATTCCGGTTGAATAAAATTAAAATTGTGTAATCAGACTAGTTAGGAATTATAGTTTAGGATGAATAAAGAAATAGGATGAAACGTCATAGGAAGAAATTAAATACAGAACAACAAGAAGATTTACATCTAACACATCTTACTTTACCTTTGTAATAATTTATTAAGGCTGCGACCAACTCTATCTCCATACATTCGATAAAAACCGACAACCCTACGAACTGTCGTGTCGCAGTCATTTATAGAAATCCATTTATTACGTAAACGACCTAGCTCGGTTGCTGAACTCGAGATTTAGAGCTTGTTTCACTGTTCCCGATTTGGTTCACGACGAGTGAAATCCTGAAAAAGCATTCCATTCTTGTCCATTGAATAAAATAGTTCGGAATTATTATTGGTTCTAAGTGCAAAGTATTTCGTCGGACATTTACGAGTATAGTTAATCTTAGACTTACTAATGAAATGTAATGAAGTCATGTAGCAAACATTGTTATTTTATCTACTGCGGGATCCTATTTAATAAGCGACAATCCGATTTGTTTATGGCATTGTTGTCGTTTAAAATGAACAGTTTAGAACAGAGACGTGTTGTTCGGAAATTTTGTGATAGACATTCACATTGCAGTACAAGGACGTTTAAATAATTTTTGACGTGGTGACGTCTTATAAATCCATGACCGGCCGCGCGCATAGGCTGATAGTAATCAGCCTATAAGCGAATGGCGATTGCAGCGACATGTGATGCCGAAAGGCGGTTGCAGCATCTACAATTAGAACTAAAGCTGTCACAGGCATGGTTGTTTATTACAATGTCATCAATGTTTTCTTATAACGTTATCACGTAAAATTATGGTCCGTAAACCGACTTCATAGACAACCATTTTTTTAAGTATTCCTAGTACTGTAACTGTCGGAACTTGTCTTAATAATAATAATAATAATTTGATGAGGTAGTTGATAATCTCCGACAATTCCACAAAGTCACTTGTCAAGTTCATACACACATACATATAACGTAGCTTATCCATCATGACAAATTTGTCATTGTAATTTTTTTTATAAAAAAGGACAATTGATAAATTATCAGGTTGTCATCTGTCGCCTGATACCTGGCATTGTCACATTTGTTAAATGGGCACCTGGACTTTCCACTTTTAAACTTACATTTTTATTTTCGTTAAAAGCATGTCGACTATCAGCTAAAATACATAAATACAATTAATATATTATCCATTTTGTCATACGTCTTATTCCGTTTTTGCCTGGCAACATAGAGGCGACACGATAGAGCCTCCGTCCACATTACCACATTTATCCCGAACTAAGTGCATTATGTGGTTGAGGAAATCTCCTGGCGTAGCACTTGTTTAGAGTACACCGATTGTGTTTGTGGGTTCTCTTGTTTTTATAAACGTAAAAGAGATTTTGTGTCTTTTAGAATTAGGTAAGTATATTTATATCGTTCATCATTGGTCAGTGGAAAGATCACGCAGTCGTTTTTGAAGTTGATGGAGACTTTGAGGTTTTTTAAAATGCATACTCCCCATCACCCATTGCCAGTCACTAAACAACATAACTATTTCAGCCCGAGTTCGGATTGCACACATTCAATGTTCAATGCGGTATTATTTCCATAATAAAACATGGGGGAGAAAAACTTCACCGACCCGAAAACTGAACTTAGGTAACTATTGAACGGCACTTTAAGCTTGACGATTCAATCAGAGATTTAGGTTAAATCCTTTAAAGTGCACTAGCTTTGGAAGACTTTAAAAGTGTTACCTACTTTAAGAATTCTTTTTCGATAGCATTTGCCTTCACAGGTCGGTGTTTAGAGAAAAGCTTTGGATTGAAAGATGATTTTTGAAAATAAATATCTCATTATTCATCATTTAAATATCTCGTACTTTACATGGTTATATCAATCTACATATACTAATATTATAAAGCGGAAGAGTTTGTTTGTTTGTTTGTTTAAACGCGCTAATCTCAGGAACTACTGGTCCGATTTGAAAAATTATTTTTTTATTGGATAGCCCATTTATCGAGGAAGGCTATAGGCTATATAATATCGCGCTACGACCAATAGGAGCGGAGCAGCGACGAGAAATGTTGCAAAAACGGGGCAAATTTACGCATACGAAGTTGCGCGGGACAGCTAGTCTCCAATAAAATATTAATGTAATTTCAGGTTATATTGAAAGTTAGAGTTAAGTTTTGTTAGTTTGATTGATCTCAGTTATTTAAGAGACAGCTAGTATGCCATATATAAGTCATGTCGGTAAATCTATACTAATATTATAAAGCTGAAGAGTTTGTTTGTTCGTTTGTTTGAACGCGGTAATCTCAGGAACTACTGATCCGAATTGAAAAACTCTTTCACTGTTGGATAGCCCATTTATCGAGGAAGGCTATAGACTATATAACATCACGATGCAACCAATAGGAGCGGAGCAGCAATTATAAATGTTGCAAAAACGGGGAAATTTACGCATACGAAGTTTCTTTTATATTCTTACTAGCTGACCCTCGTGGTCAGCTAGTAAGAATATAAAACAACTTTATTAGTCAATCATAAAATGAGGCGGTGTAATATGAAACACCTTGATAAAACATTGCAATGATCCGATAAAAATATGACAACAAAAAGTGTCTCGGACCACTTTTACTACTTGAACATGAAACAAAAACCCGGAAAAACAAGTTGAGTAACTTAATAAGGAAACGCGACCCAAAACTCCAAAGGATCGAAGAATAAAAGCAGTTACATTCACAACTATAGATATGGTGTTGTCATCCCAGCTTTAAATGTGCCTTAAAGTCGCCCAATTTGTCTATAACTTAATTTTAGGGCCAAGGCAAAAATACCAATTGAAATGTCTATAAGAACCTTCTGATTATTATTATTTTATTCGAATCCTTACAAGTAACAATATTTTAAACAACAGCCAACCCGACTGTTTAAAATTAACTGCCTGAGAATTATAATTAGACTATGGTGATTGTGGGAGTAATCCCCCTATATTGAGAAAAATCCAACGATACCTCAAATAAAATCATGATCCTCAAGATTAAATCTGTGAAGAATTGGGACAATAGAGCATTGCCAAAATTATAGACATACATACTACATTTGCTCGAAAACATTATACCTTTTCCGACACAGTCTGGTAAAAACTACCCTGAATTAAGGGAAAAAATATAACGCAGAAACTTTGCAGGGACCTTCAATATGGAACTGCACCCTTTTTTACCCATTTAACAAATCCTTTTAAAAAAGCGACTGAAGCAGGCTGTCTCGCCACTCTCGACCGAGGGTATTTGATTTAGATAACGGCCCCTCTTGCCCGATTGAGCCCTCCTACAAAACTTGAATCCAAGAATAACATTATGGTATTGGAATGTTGCTAAGAGTTGAAATATGGTCAGTAAGAAGTATTAATCCTTTGGAGTGTCCGTTGCTGTGAAGGATAGGGGCACCAAGATATCATTAACGTTGCCAACAATTACACTTGATAGATTTACATTCGCCGGTCGATCTGCTATCAATACAACTCTCAAATGTGCTTTGGCGACTTCGCAAAGAGTCCAAAATTCATTATGAACATTCAAAAATCAATTATACACACTTGAACTACTGAATTTGGTTTGAAAAGGATCTCGCATAGATAATATTCACATAATCTCGTACTATGTATTTACAAAACCATTCACTTGCTTGCTCAAATAGCTTTATCTGCGCAAAAGCATCCACATCTTAAATAGTTAATTTTACTTTTGAACCAGGCTAATTTTAAGCATCTTAATAACTTTTAAATATCTTTAGTCGCAATCGTGGATTTTGATCGAATTTCTTTGTTACTTTTAGATTATTAACTAGCAATGTGGGATTGTAGTTCCGCATTACTAACAATCCTGTTAAGCCCTCCAGCTAAGCTCAATGGCTAGTGTTAGGAGTGGGTTCACGTCGGTAGTATAATGGGTAGGATTCGAACCCGCGACCTCACGATTGCGAGACCGATGCCTTAACCATTAGGCTACAGCCGTTTCAAAACGCTTCAAATTCAACTTATATATCACAATTATTGCAGTTTGATTTAGTCTCAAAGTATTCTTTTAGACAATTTGATTTGTTTATGGAAATAAAAACATTATTAATACTTACACCCTGTAGGTAGTTACCCATACTTTATCCATACGAGATAATAATAATAATATAATAATAATATCTTGGGACAACTCACACAACGCCATCTGATCCCAAACTAAGCAGAGCTTGTACTATGAAAACCAGACAACTGATAAACATACTTATATATTTCTAAATACATACATATTAAAGATAAATAACACCCAGACACAGAATAAACCATCGTGCTTATCACACAAAGTTTTATCCTGGGTGGGGATCGAACCCACGACCTCTTGCGTAGCAGTCGGATACACTCCCACTGCGCCACAGAGGCCAACATTATAAGTATTATTTCTGTATTTAGAAATTCATAGGTATTAAAAATACGCGGTCATCTGAAAGCACAATTATTGATATCTCAGTTCTGTCTGAAGAAAATAAATATTATTATGCATAAGACCCTGGAAGGTGAGAAACGCCACATCGCTTTCTTTTACATTAAAATACAAAAAGCCCTTCACCATAAGGAAAGTCAGGTCCGTCCGAGGTCGGGACGATGTGGAGCGACGGATTCTGAATAAATATGCGGAGTCCATTAAAATGTCAGTCAGAGAGTGCCTTGCTTTGTAGAGCCGCATTGATGCGCATGTAACTACTGACATTCGCATTTCGCTTATATAAACATTGAAGAAACTATCTAAAATATAAAATATACCTAAAAATCTTTATACTGAACACTGTAATACTAAGTAAATAAAATTTCGTTTCGCCCGCGACTTCGCCGCGTGGATCTCTGTTATCGCGTTAAAAACTACCTACCCTGTCCTTCCCGGGGACTCAAATAATCTTCAAACCAAATTTCATCTTCAGTTCAGCGGTTAAAACGTGAAAAGTAACAGATAGACAGAAAGACAGAGTTACTTTCACAATTATAATATTAGTAGGTATGGATTGGTATGGATACTGACTGTGCCCGAAATTTCGATTGAGTTTTGAGTAGAATTTTGAATTTATCTGTTCTATTCTTCTCTCTCTCTTTATTTATCTGTTCTATTCTTCTCTGTCCTTAAATTACGCCTTGCAAATGCGGCCTAACGCGTTAAACTATGACCCTAGATTTTTTTCGTAATGCACGTTCACTCCTGTTACATCAACAACATATTTAAATTCTAAATTAAAATGTATTTTAAAATGAGCCAGCACTAGCAGTATACCTAGTGACATTTCAAATTAAACCTAAAACTTATTGAAACTTCTTCAGAGTGCCTTCCACGTCAACCTCTTTGATATATTTATTAACATTTTACGATGCCTGCTTCAGAAAAGACTTCATTTAATCAAGTTTGTCCAGGAACTGGGAACGTCCAGGTTAATTTTAAACTTTCAGAGTATATCTGATGATGCCGCCGCGCAAAGTTTGTTAAAGAGATAAGATTTTTGCACTGATAAGTTTACTTTCCTATTTTAAGAAGATATTAAATTTTATCGGAATTATTTTGGAAGTCTATTGCAAATTTAATATTAATACGTGAAGAGAAATGAGGAAGGCGATCAGATAGCTAATATTTTTGTAATAAATATGTGTCAGAAATATACTATATAACTTAAATCTAGCTGACCCGTTCAACTTCGTTTGCGTCTTTTTTCCCCATTTTTGTAACTTTTTTCATTAATGCTCCGCTTCTACTGGTTGTAGCTGTGTTAAAGAAAAGTTTAAATAGATAGGTATTATGATAGTTGCTTCTTAGTTTATTTTTGCAAATATTATGTTTGTTATATAAAATATGCATTTATATCACAAAAATAGTGACATTCACCCGGTGAACAAGAGAAATAAGCACAAATTAGTTTGTCAATATCATAGGCTTCCTAAAAATCATAATTCATTTATGGGTCTTTCTGTGAAAGTATTTAACAAAATACCAGCTAGTATTATGAGTCTATTAGTGATTGTGATTAGTTAAGTTCAAAAATGTAGTCAAAAATCATCTTATACATAGAAGTTATTTATACAGTGGATGAATATTTAAATGATAACGAAAAATGGATCTATTTGCTTGCTCCTTGTTACTTTAATATGCTTGGGTGAATTTTGTTGTCACTTTGTTTTTAATTGGCACATTGAATAAGAGCATAAATTGACTTTTGTAAGTAAAGATTCTGCGTGACAAATAAATGCCATTCTTTTCTTCCTTTTGATATCAGAATTAATATTTTATATTTAATCATTCGTTACAAGTACTTTGGCCAATATTTAAGCACATATAATTTTTACCTTTGTTGTAAGTA
The DNA here is from genome assembly GCA_945859575.2 of Herminia tarsipennalis. Lineage (NCBI taxonomy): Eukaryota > Metazoa > Arthropoda > Insecta > Lepidoptera > Erebidae > Herminia > Herminia tarsipennalis. The sequence goes on along the minus strand of OX243834.2, from coordinate 18,876,111 downwards.
CTAGTCCCACTATATTGTACCCACTATGGCTGGTTTTAGTTTATCTCATGTTTCAACTTTTAGCAGGACCTTATCCCCATATCAAGTTTATAAACATTCAAACATTGTAAAATTGGAAATTTGAAAAGAGTAGCCGCAAGTTTTTATTGCCAGGTTTTTTTTTATTTTTTTTTATTTATTTATTTATTTATTTATTTATTTGTGGATCATAGGTAAGTTACAGATGATATTTGTTACATGGTGTAGTGCACTATGTCCTACCGTTAAGGTATACAAAATTAGCTCTAAGAATGTCAGAATTGAATACACCAAAATTTCAAATTATTTCAATTATTACAATTTCAATAGATTAAATTAATAAATAATAAAAACAAGGTTACAAATTAAACAATATTATATGCTGATATTATTATCCGACAGATAAGCCTTAACAGTGTAGTATGCCTTATTTAGTAAAAGATTAATTACATTATTCTTAAACAAATTTATATCACTATTTTCCAAGATATATTTAGGTAATTTATTATATATTTTTGGTGCCATGCCTAAAAAGTTTTTATCGTATATTGCCTTTTTATGTTGTCTATGTCGAATTTTATAGCTATTCCTTGTACTGTTTAGTGTGTCATATAGGTGAAGATTGTTTTTAACAAACATTACTACTTCATATATATATAGACATGGCAGTGTTAATATACGTAACCTTATAAAGTGAGGTATACAGCTGTCTGTACTTTTTATTCTACATACTGATCTAAGACATCTCTTTTGGGCTTTAAATACAGTCTCAATGTTTGTAGAATTGCCCCAGTATATGATGCCATATCGCATAGTGGATGTGACGTATGCATGATATGCTGTAAGTAGAGTCTCCTGGTTTACTATCTTAGACAAATTGTACAGAGCATATGAGTACTGACTTAGTCTTTTGGTAACATTATCCGTTTGAGTTTTCCATTTCATATCGCTGTCTAATTCGAGCCCTAGAAACCTAGTTGATTTTGCTTCGGAAATAACTCTATCATCATATGTTATCCGTGGTTTTACGTGATTTGTCTTTTGTTCAAATGACATTATTTTAGTTTTGTCTAGGTTTATCCGAAGATTATTTGCCGTTAGCCAATCAACCAATGATTTAAGACAGTTATTAATCTCTCTTTCGAGTGTTACATAATTATTGGAACTAAATAGTACAGTACTGTCGTCTGCAAATAACACCATTGAATGATATGTTACTCTAGGCATATCGTTTATGTAGATTAGAAAAAGTAGTGGTCCCAGTATACTACCTTGAGGTACTCCGTACTTTGTTCGTCTTTGCCTGGAAATGTATGATTTTTCGGTTTTAGATTTAATACAGATCTTGTTCATGGATGTGATTTGTTTCCTATCTGTCAAATATGATTTTAAGAGGCTATGATCGTTACCTCTAATGCCATATCTTTCTAGCTTATTTAAAAGTCTATTGCGGTCGACATAATCAAAAGCTTTGCTCATGTCCATGAATAGAGCTGCTACAGGTTTTCTATTGTCTATATTGCTAATGATTTTTTCATTTAATTTATAAATTGCCATGTTAATATTTTTGTTTTTTCTAAAGCCGTATTGTTCATTAGCTAAAATATTATTTTCTTCTAAAAATGAGTACATGTTATTATAAATGACTTTTTCCAATATTTTTGAAAATATTGGAAGTAAGGCAATCGGTCTATAATTAACTGGGTCCTCTATGTCACCTTTCTTATGTAAAGGTTTTATTACAGAGAGTTTTAGTCGCTCTGGAAATACGCCCCATTCTATGCATGCGTTAAAAATGTAGCTGAGTATGGGCGCTATGATATATGATACAGATTTGATTATTTTGGTTGTGATACCATCGTATCCACAACTATTTGTATTATTTAAAGAACCAATTATTTTAATAATGTCGTTAGGAATTGTAGGCGTTAAGAATATTGAATTGCAATTTGTGTTAAATGTCATATAATTATTATTACTGTTAAAATTTGATGTGTCAATTTGATCAATAAAGTAGTCATTAAAAACTTGAGCTATGCATTGTGGATTATTTATAAATTCATTACAAATTTTAATTCTATTTATTCCTTCTATCGGCTTATTATTACTTTTATTATTATTTATTATTTGGCTTTGCTCTTGTTCCGAGCATTATTTATAAAATGATTATTTCGTGCCTTTTTTGTTAGATGAATTATGGTTTTCAACCTTTTAGAATATATTTTAAAACTATTTTTATTTTTAGAATTGGGAGTTTTACGAAACTGCCAAAGCATTTGACGTTTGCGCTGGCAACACAACTTAATTCCTTTACTAAGCCAATTTACTTTTTTTTCTGCACTAATTTTTATTCTCATAAGCGGAAAACACATATCATAGTAGCATTTAAAACTGTTATAGAACTTGTTGAATGCTTCATTTGGGTCACTAATGTTGAAAATATCATTAAAGGACAAACTTTGTAAGCATTTTTCAAACTTGGAAGTATTCTCATCGCTATATTTCCGCTTTAATACGTACCAGTACGGAAGGACACTAGACGCCTTAACAGGACATCTTATAATTTGCGCGGTGTGATCTGATACACCCAACTCGGTAATTACACATTTACTACCCCGAATGTTATGAATAATATTGTCTATGCAGGTGCCACTACATAAACGTGTGGGTTCGCGAACTCCTACTGTCATGTTATAGCTATTCAATATATTTTCAAATTCGAGAGAATTATTACTATTTTTTAATATGTCTATATTGAAATCTCCACATATTATAACCTTCTTTTTACGTACAAGGCATATTTCATTCAAAATACTATCTAAATTGTTAAAGAATGTACTTATCGATTTTTTATCAAGCGATTTTTTTATCAAGAGATTTTTTTTCTCCGGTTTCACCTATTGTTTGCGAACTTTGCATTACATGTACATGTAGAATCCCGATTTATAATATGTAGTGATGATTTAAATCTATGTTATTTGTATACAAGAATAATAATAAAAAATAAAATACGTGTTCACAGTATCTTTAAGTTACTGCTGATGTCCAACACTGAGGTCCAACACAAATGATTTGACAGATAGTCTGATTGAGTGGAACTATACTATGGTTTACTTGTGACCAAACAATTTAAATGAACTAAGGTCGAATTTCGACCAGCAGTAGATCGGTTCAGCGGAGGGATTTTAATGAAAATCCCTCAGCTGAACCGATATAGAACAAATATATTTTTACCCGACCTACTTAATCACAATGTTGCTTTAACATCAATTTTAACAACACAAAATCACAACAGGGTGTGCGGAAACAATTCACAATTTTGTGGAAAACGCAACATGGCCGGCTGCTGTTGTAATTAGCGATAAGCTGGGTAATTAGGCCGCCAGCCAAATCGCTAGTTTTTCACTATTTAATCAATGAACAAAATTGTATAGTATATTTATTCAGGGGGACCTACTAGGCCTAGTTTAGTTCATATGTCTAGCTGTATATTTACCTGAAAAAATGACGAACAAATAAACGTGTATCAGACCGTGACTGGCAACGAACAGATCCAGCAGTGATCAGCGAGGTAGAGCAACATTAGCACCCACTGGTCGTAGGTGGGTGAAAAGGTAGTCTTCTAAAAAAATGTCACACCTCTTCGTACCTCGAAGAAGATATTTATGTTCTTACGACATAACCTATTGCTACCTTTTATCTTAGGATCTTGTGTTCATATGAATTATATAGCATAGCAAATATTTGAAATACCTATACAGGGTGATTTTTAAAATACTCCCTCCCTTTTTATAATCTCCCGCTCTTGGCTTCTTTACATAACAAATAACTTCGTAATATAATTAAAAAAAAAAAATACATGTTAACCATCACCTTCATCATTTTTCTTCACTTTGTGACGCAACCATTTACCACACATTTGAGAGACCCCGGTGTAAAATTGTTGTATCTTTGTCAAATTTAAGGCCTAAACCCCACAATAGACAACGATTTTACTCCAGTAAAATAGTCTGTAGGTGGTTAAGGTCATAACTCCAAACACAAGTAGGTAGTACGTTAATAAGGGTTGATATGTTAAATATTTTTCAAAACTGATATTACAAACATATTTATTGTATGTTACAAAGATGTTATATAAAGAAGCCACGAGCCGGAGAAGGTGTATATTACAAATTACCCTGTATACATCGTACACGTGTAGTGTTAGGTTAAAGTACACATGTATACCTACGTGTACTTAGTTATCGATGTATATAAACGTCCTTAAACCCCGTTTATCTAACCCTCGCGAATTTTCCAGTCAATCGTGACATGACGTGTAGCAGTGGCGAGCGTTCTACTAACAAATCTAATTTGCGTTCATCGACGCGTCCGACTTTTTGATAGAGGATTTTTGAAGCACCGGCTATAACCGTTCACTTCGATAGACGTGTTTTTATTTTATGCAACGTACTTGAAGGAACGTGATTATTGGATTTTTTATCGAATGTGGGTAGGATTACAGATATCGAATGTGTGAAGAAGAGTCGGGCTTAGGGATAATGGCATCGGACTTTGTTACATTTGAAAAGCAAGAGAGAAAAAGCACTAAAAAGGTGGTGCCGTGTAACATGCCTTTTTAAGGTTGCGTAGGTAAAATTGCAAAACGGAATCCTTGTAGTTTTCTTTGTCTATTCGCCTCTCTGTCCCCAGGTTGGCTCAGAGACCTTTAGTACTAGATAACTGTTATTTGGTAATTGGTATGGTCATACATATAAGTTAAGCTCACAAAGCGGTAGAATAAAATCTTGAGAAAAAAGGTTTCGGGTACTTCCTCTAGGTACTCGTAAAGTAAGGAAGTGATATTTTCCTCACCTATTCCACTCGTGTGGGGTGTTGTGGGTAGGTCTTTGTAAAATATTTAGGGGTTGTGAATATGACTTTTCGATTTAGGGATCCGTTTGTCACTTAATATGCCTTAAATTTCAAATTTTTGTTAGAGTCAGGTGTTTACGAATAACAGTAGGTAGACCAAGTGAAAAGTAACAAAGATCAATCATACAAACTCCATTGGAAATTACTTGTATTACGTTGTTAATAGTATGAAACAAAAACACTTCTTATATAGCATTAAGCGGCTACGGAACCCTACATTGTTCATGGCCCGACATGCACTTGCTCGGTATTTTATTTGAAGACACATGATAAGTACACAAAATAATCCATATATGTAAAAATCAATGTTTGTCTGTATGTCCCCTATGCGTTCCCAAACCATTGATCAGATTGTGATGAAACTTTAGCAGAATGTTCTGGGAAGGCCATCGAGTGTTCCTGGCTTAAAAAGCCACAGCTAAGCGTGGCCGAGTTCAGCTAGTGTTAAATAAAAAAAAATATGTTTCTTTATTTTTTTGTTTATTTTGTCATGTAACGCGTGGTGATGTGTTGTAAACTACCTAGATAAATACATTTTCTATTGTACCTATGTTCTACACTTGAAAAGGGAATAACGAATTTCTGTTAATTTAAGACGTGGCTTTTGAGTCACTTTTGAGCAGGGGCGCGGGGGCTTGCCATGGCCGTATCTGATCATTTTCAGGAGGGGGGGGGGGCGTAATTTCAGTAGGGGGGGGGGTTAAGAAGTACTATTCATTAAACACCAACTAATGTGTACTGTATACCTTATACTGTACATCTTTTTGCAACGTCGGGATTTCAATCCCCAAATCCTCCCCTTGGGTACGCCCATGCATCCAACATCCTCCCTTCTGCAGTTTCGGTCCCTTTGCATCTTTATTTTTACCCTTACTACAAAAGTTAGAATACAAATAATCATAACTACATGTAGATAATAGTTAGTTCATATATAGTTAGCATAGATTTACTCAATGTAGTTGATAACGCCCAACTGATCGGTGGTTTAAGACAGATAATTTCTCTCTACTCGTCTCCTCTACTTTGCTGGAGTCCTAAATGTGACAATTCTGTCATAATGAGAGATGTGCAAACATGTAGTAAAAATAATATTTTTCGTTGCAATTTAATTGAAAAGAGCATTATCTTAATCATCGTTATAATCAACAATATGATCTTGATTTATTCAAGTCTAGATAATTTACACCAATATGTACGCAATAGACAAAGGACGACATAAACAAATTTATTATATGCCGTCGCACTCGCAACCCATTTATATATCTACCCATTTGGCTATAGACGGAGTTTTGTAACACACGGAATAGCTAACTAGGGTCGGAACAAAACATCGCACGCTGATGAAAAATTAATTAGTTTGCCTTATCAATCCACCGGCTTATATAGAAACAGGCTGTTCAATATTCCTACACACATTTTATATTGGTTTATGTGTTTATTTTATAAGGGTTCGTTGGATCCTTTGCCGGCGAAGCAGGATGAGGTGTGTCCCAGTTACGTCAACAATTTTCATTAGATGGTTTTGCTGAAGCATGTTTGTTGCATATTTAATCTTTGACCTGTGATGTTAAAAGGGAAGACCATGTGAGTCAGCTTGTGAACACGGTTGGTGCAACCCGGTCGAAACGTCAAGCAGTACATTGGGTATATACTTAGGTACACACTTAGTATGATTGCTCGCGTTTATTCCAGTGTAGTATAGTAAAAAAAAAAGTATAGATAGGTATATAGAGGCTGTATTAACGAGCTGTCAAATGTCAGTTTCATAATAATTGTCGATGGTTATTTTATGAAAGCGTCAGGTTTTTATCTTACCTTTACCTACTGCAGGTTACTAGAGGTGGTAAGTAGGTACTACGATATTCATACTGAAATTCAATTAAAAAATATCAATACAACGTTCATCCCACATGTTTTTTACATATATTTTAATAATATAATCACACAATAACAATTTAGGATTTGTCATCATTGTTTTAACATAAACCGTAACTTCTGAGATTGACCTTTACTCAAAATTCCATTAAAATTTATAAATTTAAATGTTGGTATAAATTAAATAGTACTTAATTTTTCTTTTTCCTTCTGCTGACATAATCGTGTTCGAACAAGTTCCTAAACATGTAAATAAATAATAAAAAAAAACCTTTATTCAAATAATATCTTTTTAATATGTTGTAGCTAATAGAGGTTTGAACTATCGAGATAAACAATCGATGTACCTAATCTAATGGACCGCAACTTACGACGTCATTAGGTATGTATTCGCCGATGCCATCGGTGCATGTCTAGTCGCATATTTATTTATTTATTTATTTATTTAAACTTTATGCACAAAATTGTACAGAGGCGGACTTAATGCTAAAAGCATTCTCTGCCAGTCTACTTAGGGCGATGTAGAAATGTAGTATGTAGGTGCAGTAAACCTGTAGATATTACATACAATCAGACAAAGAAAACTAAAAAAAAATATATATAAATAATAGTATAACAAAACTAATTAAATATACTTACATAAATACACAATAAATAAATACCATAAATACATATATACTTACATACCATAAATTCTATATATATACCTACATAAATTACATATAAGTTACAAATGTAGAGGTGATTCAACTAGTTCATCCAGGAACAGAGTACGTACTTTCGATTTAAAATTAAGACGATTAGGTGCTTGTCTAATTTCGGGGGGCAGCGAATTCCAGAGGGAAACAGACTGAACAAGGAAAGAGGTACCAACGAATCCAGAAGAATGAGAGGGACATAGAAGAAGCAGATTGTTGGTAGATCGTAGATCTCTACTATGAGAGGAGTGCAAGTACTGGAAGTTAGAAGTCAAGTAAAAGGGTGCAGTAGGAGAATTGAGAATTGAATAGAGTGTAGTGAGAGCGCGCAAACTACGACGCTGGCGAATATTGTGTGCAGTCAACTTCTGACTTCTGTTATGAAAGCTTAAATGCTTTATAATGATCGTGTGAAGGCTGTTTCATTTATTTTATGACTTGTTAAAATAAAAAAGAGGGTTTATTTCGTTTGCGGAAAAGAGGTCACATGTCAAAATTCAAAATCTACTACAACATATAAAGGTTGTACTAGATATGCCACAGTTAGAACTATAATTTGATTGAGGTACAGAAGCAATTTTGATTGCCTATCTGATGTCATACATACATAATTTATATAAGAAACGCGTAAACAATAAGTAAAACTTTAAAAACCGAATAGTGAGAAATGTTTAAACAATAGTTAATATTAACTATTGGCTTTGGCTTTGCGGGCTGAGAGGCTAGGCGCAAAAAGCGTGATATTTTGACATAGTTCAAAAATCTATTATTTATGATTAGATATCTTCAGAGCTAGATTAAGGAGGTTGTGTTATAAAGGTTGTTTGTATTTTTGTGAAAGTTTGTAATGTTTATTTTACCTATATCAAAATGGCTTTGTGTATTAGATAAGTGTGAAAAATCTTATTTTTAAAATGTCATATTATTTTTAATCATTAGCTTTTACAAAAACAAAAAATATATATCAAAAGGAACTACATTCCAAGACATAAGACACTTCTCTCTTTTATTACTTTATTATGTTTTAAATGTTTGTTATTATAGTGGTTATAGGTACGAATAGAGAGGTAAACACATTACCACTTTTTACATCAAATAGGTTTTGTATAACAAGTTTTATTTTGTATGGGGATGCCCTCTAATTTTTAATCTATTTCAAAACAGGGGAAGTTTAAACCGTTAAACAATTTTAAAAATTGTTACATTATCAGTGAGTAACATAGACTGTTTTTATAGTTTAAGATCTCTACGCACATTGCAATAATATAACGCAGGGTAGATATAAAAAAATGGCAATAAAAGTAATTATTTGACGTGCGCTGCCATTTTGTTATTTGTTAGAAAATTTAAATTACAATGGAGATTTATTTGACACTTTATTTGTCGTGCGCCGCCATTTATTATTTGGTTGAAAGTTTAGGTTACTATGGAGATCCCTTTCTTGCCGACAGACTTTGAGGAAGTGTGAGCTGTAACATATAAATGCGAAAACATAGTAGTTTTTCATTTGTTGCGGGCAAAAGAAGAAAAATTAATTATACTTTCTTAAGAATGAACATGTTTTATTTAATCATTGAAAATTATTAAATACACAGTTAGCTATTTCTTCGTATCTACTTAATTTTCAAGCTGAATAAAACACGAGAGTTTTGGGATTCATTCGGCTAAAAAGCTTTTCGTAATATCAACCATCGCCCAAGAATTATTTCGTCGTATAGTGAATAAGAGAAGAATTTCTTCGTAAAACGAACCTGGTGTTTTCGGCGAAACGTTATTAGGTAAAGCATTTTTTTGTTAAAGCATCAGTTGATCAAGGGTGATTTCGGCGAAACGTTCTATCGACGAATTGTATTTCGACATACCGTACTTAGCTCAATCGTTCAGAAGTCATGGTTTAATGAAGATCAGTTCACTGTTTTAGGGCAATCGTGTAAGAAGACAAATATTAAAACAGGATATAGATCTATCTATAGTACAAGGCCGCAGTATCTAAATGTATGTTGTTACAGCAAACGAGTAAAAAGAGATAGGTCTAGGTATGTATGATGAGATTAAACAGTGCGTCATCTAGCAAGGTCAGTCGCGTCACAAAACACCAAGAGTACAGAAGGAAGGCTGGACACAAAGAACTCGAACATCAGGGACAAATAGTAGTAACCTATGTGCCAGATCCAACATTATTAGCAATCCTGTTAAGCCCGCAAGCTAAACTAAATAGCTTGTTTTTGGAATCTAGGAGTAAAATAATAATATCATGGGACCACTCACACAATGTCATCTGATCCCAAACTAAGTAGAGCTGGTACTACTACTGCAACCAGACAACTGAAAAACATACTTATTTCTAAATACTAATAAAGTAATAATGTAATATAATAATAAAGTAATAATGTAATCTCATGCTTTAGACCGATGCTTTAACTATATATGGTCCTTTTCACACATTTCGATTTCAATCCGGCGCCGGATTGCCGGTGGCCGGGTCCCCGGCGCGAAGTGTATCACAGTGTACAGTTGCTTTCACACAGTCTGGCGACCGTCCAGTTCGATCGCCATATATTCGCCGCCGGATACTCGGTTTCAATACGGCGCCGGCTATCACGCGCCGCTGGATTGAATCCGGAACGTGCGAAAAGGACCTTAGGTTTCAACCACATGTCCGAGATTGCGTATCCTTGAGCGATGTCTATTTGTGCGTTGCATAAGAGAGTTTATGAAAATTTATTTTTGTACTCTCGGTATTTTGTGGTTGATTTTCGTTTGTATTATAAGTTAACAAATACGCAGTACACTGTTGCACGCCATGAACGATGGTATTCGCTTGCTCTGAATTGCAATAGATTAAATAAATAATAGGTATCGGTTTAGAAAAGAGATATCAGTTTTTAAGACTGCAAATGTGTTATTTTGTAAATAAAGTGATAATATCTAGTTCCGTGTACGTTTATAGAATACCACAATCTAATCTGTGAGGCGCATCCGTTTACCCAGCTAATATTCAAACGGATCTAGATAACAGTGAAAATATAAATACACCTAACTTTCGATCGCATCGTATGATCAAGCAGTAATATTGCGGATTAATTATGGCACAATTTGGTTTCAAAGGTGATATTGCCAATATTACCGATCCCCAACTTGAATACATTCATAAAATAATCGTTGAAAATGGTTTTGAAAACAGCAACGTGACCTTCGAACCTGTTGGTAAAGCTGGTGATAATTATACAGCAAACGTCAAAAGAATTACCATAGAAGGAGAAAATGGGAGCCTGTCGTTGGTTGCCAAAATAGCACCTTCAATTGAGCATATACGACTGATGGCGTTAATGGGTTTCCTGTTTAAAAATGAGCATACCATGTATACTGAAGTATTGCCAAAGTTTGTCCAGATACAGAAGGATGCAGGTGTTCCAGTAGAAGAACATCTCAGATATGCAAAGTGTTATGGATCTTTCACAGAGGAGCCGCACGAAGTAATTCTTCTAGAAGATTTAAAAACATCCGATTTTACTATGCCCAACAGGTATCAGTCATTTACGAATGATCAAGTAAGATCTGTTTTGAAAAACTTTGCTATTTTTCATTCTTTGTCCTATGTTGTAAGACAAAATGAACCAGAAACATACGAGAGATTCAAGGCAAATCTGTTTGACACGTTTTCACTTATGGCCAGTAATGAAATGATGAAAATGTTCTGCCAAAAACTTGAAGCCGAGACGTTGGCCTATTTTGAAGAACCAGAGTATATTAATTGCCTCAAGAATAAAATTCTCGACTTAGGAGATCTCATAATGAAATTGAAACAAACTGATGGTGCCAGCGCGCATACGGTCATCCAACAAGGCGATGCTTGGACAAATAATATAATGTTTAGGATTGAGGCAAGTACCTTCTTAATCAATTTTGTTTCATAATTGTCACCATGAATTCTACAGGCCAAATTAGAAGTATGTAAGTGATAGACTTATCTACCACTTGTCATTATTTTGGCCTTGATATGTATCATAATCATAACATAAGAATAGATGACTGGCAACTTCATTACTAACCTGAGATTAGGCGATCAATTAAACTTGCCAAGTTAGATCTTACTTCCGATTATGTACCAAAACTGTTAACAAACTTAGTAGGTATTTGTTCATTTTATTTTTGTTTTTTTGTTTAAGTAGAAGAAGCGAAAATTCGTAAACCTAAACAAACAACTAGAAATTGACTGAATCAAAACTGGTAGTACAAATAACCACTTAGGATTTAAAAAAAAATGCGTTTTAGGTAGTACGGATTTTACCGAGTCAATATTAACTACACAGCGTGCTATTAAGTCAAATAATTGTTTATTTTGTATTTCCAGGATGACATCGTGAAGGAGTCAATAATGATCGACTACCAACAGTCCAAACCCACCAATCCAGTTTGTGATCTCTTGTACATGATTTCCAACTGCACTGACTATGAAACCAGGAGTCAATATTTTTATGATTGGATAGATTATTATCATTCTGAATTGGACAAGTCTTTATCAAACTTTAACTTAAAAGCAAATAAAATTTACCCTCGAGAGGAATTGAACGCGGATTTAAAGCGTTATGGGCAGTTCATGTTTGGAATATCGTTAATGTTATGTAACGTGTTAATAAGGAAGTCAGAAGACGCAGAAAAGTTGATGGAAGCCATGCAAAAAGAAAATATTTTAGCTGATCCAGAAAAATTTAACATTACAACATTTGACGAAGATTCAAAGACGCTTTATAAAAATAGAATCATTGGCCTAATTAAGAGTTATTCTGAATATGGATTTATATAAATGTTTTATAGCCAGCATAGGCGTATTCAAATATAATAATCTTAATATTAGTACACATAAATATATTATTCTTTTATGGGCGGTCACATAACGCTCCCAGAAAGTCTGAAGGTATTTAAGAGACCGGTGTTCGCGTATCTTTACACATATACACTATGTGTGGGGTACGAAAACGAACAGATACACAAACCTACATGGAATACATAGGCAGTAATATTTTTTTTAGTTAACGTAATATTTGTCAATTTTATCAATTGAATCTAAAAAAATGGTCTACCTAGATCGTAAAGTGTAAAAAATATATATCAACACGAGTATTTAGAGTTAGTTTAGATAAATAATTATCGATGTATCGTGTACCTTATACCAGAACGAATAAGTTATGTGTGTTGCTAAGTCATTATAAATTTGTAAGTGTAGGTATCAGAAAGGTGATGTCAACTTCAAATTCGTCATGTTCATAGAGAGCTAATTTTGACAAAGATTAATTTTTACTTTTACTTGACTGGCCTGTTATTCTAGTAGTTAGTGACCCTGACTGCTAAGCTGTAGGTTGTGGGATCGATCCTCACCCAGGATAAACCTTTGTGTGATGAGCACGATGGTTTATTATGGTCTGAGTGTTATTTATCTATAATATGTATGTATTTAAAAATATATATGTATGTTTATCAGTTGCCTGGTTTCCATAGTACAAGCTCTGTTTATTTTTTCATCAAATAGCGTTGTGTGAACAGAGACAGGAACTTCCTCACAATGCGAGCCGTGTCCAGAAGTACTGCTTTCTGCATCAAGCCCTTGATCCAACTGCCTAACACGAGCCTCTCAAGGTGTTGGACGAGGCTCTTGGCAATCAAACCATTAACGGAGATGACTATAGGTACAATGATCGCCGAATCAACATCCCACATGTTGAGAACCTCGTGCGCCAGATCCAGATTTTTAATTTGTTTATCTTTTTCGGCTATAACGAGATTTTCGTCATGAGGGATGGTGATGTCGACGATCATTGGACGACGCTCTGATCGGTCTATCAACACAATATCAGGCTTGTTGGCTACAACAGTCCTGTCTGTGATGATAGAGCGGTCCCAGTACAACGTGATATGACTATTCTCGAGAAGTGGCTCAGCAACTTTAGGTACGTTATTTCACTGTCTACAAGGTGGTATTTCAGAGCAAATTGCTGGTGGATTATCCTGGCCACTAGATTGTGTCTGTGCAAATACTCGCCGTTAGCAAGACGACAACGATATGTCTGAGGGACTCGCCGGGTCGGTGACAGGCACGACAGATGTCAACAGTGCCACCCTTCAGGATATATGTCCGGTAGTTATTCGTCATGATAACTTCGCCAGCAATTGCACAGAAAAGCCCTCGGTTTCTCCGAAGAGATCATCGAACCGCAGCCAGGCCACAGACGCCAGTAGGTCCACATCGAGCCCATGAAGAGCCCGAAATATCCTACCGTGAAGCTCCTTGCTCTGCCAAATCTCCCTGCGTTCGCTAACACCAAGTACAATAGACCTGCGCCAGTTCTCTGTACTATTATTTTTATTAACTATTTGTTTCCTCAGAGGGGTCATTTCCAAGTCTTGCAAATTTCAGCGTGTACCAAGTACCCAACTAGTTTGGTGATTTTTCATTGACTAAATAATATCTGTTAAGCAGTGAAAGCATAGGTCCGTTGCCGAAATATGACTACACCTTTCTGTTACTCGATATATTTTAGTAGCATGTTTTGCTTTATTGAATAATTTTACAGCAATATTTATAAAGCCATATATCCCAAATATACCTACTTAACTACAAAGTTATCCGTTTCATTTTTAGTAGGTATACTACGGGTCTTAATACCGTGCATATTTTAATGTAAGTCCGTATTGAAACTTCAAGTAATAGTATAGTAAGGTATTCAATTTAAAATATTCATGCAATTAAGACCCGTAGTGTATATAATTGTATCATGTATACAAATCGCGAAAGTTTATCATCATTTATAAACGCTTTGCTATTGTGTAAAAAAAGCAATAGCAGGGCGGCTGTATACGGAAGTATGAGTACGACGCGAGTACGCGACTAATTGACCGGCGGACAGACGCCCGACGTCGGACGCAACGACTCACGTGCATTATTCACTTGCGTAAATCGATAGAGAGATTCACAGACTCCGGCCAGTAACGGGTTAACGGTTTGACCTTTTTACTGCTTTAATTGTTCTAATAACAGTCATGGAAAATATCCCGAACTACTTCAACCCGGTGAATTTCGTACCACCAAAAACTCAATGTATAATCCGAAATGGTCATTCAAAATTACCAATTGGGATGTTTTCTATTTTTCGACTGTTACTTTTTTCTTGGGTTCCTTTTTTTTAAACCATACGTGTTGAGGCAACCAAAATTATTTGTATTGGTTCAGCCATTTTCGAGTTTTTGCTAGTGACGAACAGCAATTAACCTTTTATATAAAGGTAGCATTCTCTGAGAAGGAACTTTAAGCAATATGTCATCATAATCGGAATTCTATAATTGACATATTCTGATAGAGGCGGCCACGGGCCACTTTATCACATGTCTTTGCACTTTTTATTCGCTCCAGTACATGCGTATTTCCTGACGAGCTTTCCTTTACTGATGCAATGTGTGAAGGGTTCAATTTGTACGATTCACACATTGTGATTACAATGTTTGTGATGTCCGACCTACCTTTATCGAACTTTTTTCCAAAGCTCACTTATAAGTGAACTTTGGAACTTGCAATGAATGATCAATATATTATTATATTTATTTACAAGTTTTGTAATTTATAATATAATTTTTATCTAGGATAATATTTGAGTGGTTATAGGTATAGTTTAATCAACGCTATCGATCGAGCGATAAGCGCACTCGTGTGGATTTGCAAATAACACAAAGGATTTAATGATAGGTACTGAAATGACTTCATAGATCAATGAACATAACAGGTTACTGTAAGCCAACAATAGCTAATTAACAAATATCTCGTCATGCAGTATGTACAGTACAGTAAGTTAAATCTGGTGTTGTATATAAAAGTGCAATAATTCAGAAGCACGCTAAGTGTTGTTAATTGACATTTGGATAACACTGTCGCGACGTGCCTGGGCGGGAGTATTTTGTTAGCTATAGGTAGTCGGAGCTACCGAAAAGTTGATTGAAAATAGTTGGTAACAAACTTTAATTCGCTATATATCCTAAAAGGTTATTTTAAGTGAAAAAAGATTTTAAAAACCTCATCATGATTTTGAAATACCTACACGATGATACCTCATATGACAATTTTTTTTTCTCTAACACAATATGGCCTCTGGCTATAGCAATTTAGAATTTTGATTGCTGTCATGTCTTTAGTGCCACTCGCAAGATTAATACGAATCGATTGACGTATTAATCATCAAAATCGACCCACGCGTTTGTTTATATAATTTCACAAAGGAACACATATACATATATGCACGTTAAACACATAACCCTCCTCCGCAGTCGGGTAATAAAGAGGCTTTAAAACGTTGAACGTAGACCGAGACCTACTGTTAGTCTTACACTATTTATATCTAAAATGTACATAGATCTAGAATAGGTGTCTGGAGTCTGGACATAATGTCCGCTATTATTACCTATAGTGAGAATCCAACGATCGATCGTGATGCGCATCTGCTCTATATTTAGTTGGTTAAAAACCAATCCAACAGTTAAAACTTTGTCTAAAAAACTACGTTTATATTGTTGGGCAATAGCCACAATACCTATAATTATTGTTTGCATGATAAATAGTTAGTTTTACCCCCTGAAGGGTTGATTTATCGCTTTCGATCAAAAGGCTGAAACACGTGTTTCCTTATTTACAGCCACAAAGCTTAATTCCATAGATCTAAATTAAAAACTGACGGAGTTTCATACAAACTTGCAACCACTATTCTACCCTTTTAGGGATTGAGTTTTCAAAAACGCTAAGAAAAGTGTTTCTTTATTTAAACCAAAAAGCTAAATCCTAAATTTTATAGATCTAACTTTAAAACTGACAAAGTTTCATACAAAATTGCAACCCCTATATTATCCCTTAGGGGGCGAATTTTTAAAAATCCTTCCCAAATGAATGCCTACAACATAAAAAGCATCGACGACCAAAACTTCAGATTTGTAACCCTAGCGGTTTAGGCTTTGCGTTGATGGATCAGTCAGTCAGCCAGTCAGGAAAAGTGATAATATTTATGTATAGATATATCATCAGTGCTGCTGTACGCTAGTTCCATAAGATACCTGCTACACAGACACTTTGGTATGTAGGCCCCTAAAAACAAATCCCATTAAAATTTAAACTAAACAACACCAAAAATCGCTTACACTTTATTATACAACCCAACATCAGCATCCCAGCCCTCAATCCTGGGATTATGATTTACGTCTCAGTAACCAATTTAACTCGACCTCTTAGAAACTTTGGCATACGCGTTTCTAGAATAATTTCTATTAGTGCATGGCATGGGCAAGGGTCTAACTTTCCTGGTGAATGGTAAATCCAGGTACGGCGACATTTGGCCAAGGTTCAACTGTGTTCAGAAGGGTTGGGAGGTAGATACGACATGCAAATGTTGACGTGTGGTGCATGGAGAAGAGTTGCAGCTGTTATTACAGCTGATAATAATCAACTGATTCTACATTGTACAGAACAACGGGTATATAACAATAAATTAATGTTTAACAGATATGTTAAGGATGTAAAATTATATTAAAGTTTAAAAGAAATGTGTTCAAGCTTTACAAATATATAATTTTGAAGAAATTTGAGAATTTTGAATTTGAGTGTGCTTGATTTTCCAATTAATAAACAAGTACATATGTAACTATATTCATTAAAGAAGACCACTCTTCTATAATGAATATATTTAGCCTCTTTTATTTTTTAACTTTAAATTATTTTGTACTATACCTATGAATCAAACGTTTTCATGTTTCGTTGTTCAGTCAAATAAGTATGTTTAACTGATCATTTGGTTCAGTACATATTAAATAGCTGTATCAATCGCTATCGCTTATATCCTAGACCATTGGAGCGAACATTCCCAGCGGTGGTTGCGGCGCGATGTACCACTTTATGACGATACAGCCACCAGCCACTCCTCGCTACCTAACTTGCGTTTACTGTCACTTATTTCAGTCTATAATACATGAAGACTAAGTTGAATGACGATGCCATAGAGTCCAATATAGCAGAAAGCGTTCTAGCTAGAAGATGTTGAATTTTACATTTTGTCGTATTACCACCTCTGTGCATAGCGTAACACTAAAGGCTCGATGGCCTACGAATAAAAACTTTATCACAAATAAAAACCGACTTCAAAAATAAATACAAGGTGAACTGAACAACAAATAATAATATAGAACGACCAAAGATTGCAGTTGGAGCTATGATTTTTTTTCGTTTTTTAAGTTTTATTTGGCAAATAGTAAAACGAACGTATTGTTATAAAATATGCTTAAATCACTATAAATGTGTACCTAATTATTTGAAAAGTTCTCTAGGTTGAATTCTCTAGGATTCCATCATCACATTTGGCTTCAAAGTATACCCTATCTCACATAAATATAATATAATTATACTCTGTAAAAAGATATACGTGACGTTGAGAACCTCCTTCGTTTGTTTTCTTTGGATAAAAAGGCTGTCTTAATGTACAAGTGCATGGATGGATGCATGTCAAATTTATTAGAGATGCTTAGTTTAGCTTTTACACTTACCTCCGTATTTATAAACGAGTAATAGCACTTACTTATGTAAAAGTAATTATTTAAGTAACAGTTTCTATTTTATAGTTAAGAAAGTAAGTAAAGTAAGAAACGTCAAACATTAGAATACTTAGCCAAGCAATAGTCACCGATATCGTTGCTTGAGTAATAGCTTTATTTAAGAATTTTATGTAGAGGTTATTTTTCATAATAGAAATTAAAAAAAATATGGAAGGTTTGGAAAATAAAAACAATTTATTTGGCGCTATTAAATAATAATATACCATTTATTTTAGGCATCAAATGCCCATATAAATCTATATCTTACCGACTAACATACTTACAATAATACAATAAGTGAAGTGCTAGTAAAAGTAAATACAACTTAAAACCACTATATATATAAACTATATCAGTAGGTACGCTTCACTCCCTCATAAGCACTATGCACTCCAGAATCTGCACCCTCGTCTTGTGCAGGCGCGAGATGTTGTACACCAGCGTGTTCGGCGCCCGAGACGCGCAAAGTCCCCTTAGCTTAGCTTTGACGCAGCGGTTCTTGGTGGTTGACTGTCGGCGCTTCTTTCCTTGCACCATATCTTCTGTATCTTCTTTATCTCTGTTCGTCGTCCTATCTGGGTAATGCTTGACAGGGGCTTCTGGCTACACTGACAAAATCTGTTGATTGTGGTATTTGAGATTTCACAGGGAAAAACAATGCAGTCGACACAACGGGGTGGCTGACCGCGGTCGCAGGCTTGCGGGCTTACAACCATTAAAAATTGTACCCTCGCTACTTAAATTATAGTAACTTGTGCCCGCATTTAACCAGCAAAACTTCCTTTCTTCTTCTTCTTCTTCTTTTTTGAGTTTATGGCAATCTAGTCGTTTTAACGGCTAATTTCTTTCCAGTGTCAAGTATTTATTCATTTATTACATGCACATAGTCTCGTTCTAAGTCATTTATCACGTATTCAAATATTTTTTTACAAGTTAAACTCGGAGCTGTAAAAATAATGGCCGGTCAGTTTGGCGCCATTTTTACAACTCAAAAACTTCATATATTCTTCTTCTTCTTCTTTGAATTTATGGCAATCTAGCCGTTTTAACGGCTAATTTCTGCCAGTGTCAAGTATTTATGCGCTTATTACATACACAAAGTCTAGTTCTTAGTCAATTATCACGTTTCAAATCATTTTTTACAAGTTAAACTCGGAGCTGTAAAAATAATGGCCGGTTAGTTTGCCGCCATTTTTACAACTCCCTTCATATATTTATAACAGGTGATGTCTTCAGTGACATTTCTTGTTTTATGACGCCAAATTAAAAATAAGTTCTTCATAAATACTTTAAATACGTGTGACGGACTATTTTATCTGGTTTAACATTTTTTTTAGCATTACTATTCAATGCATTTTGTTACATTCAGAAAACTAAAATTGAAGAATATCGATAAAATCAAAATTTGGTCTGATTAATTTCTGTATTATTAATTTATAAAGTTTTAAAATTTGTAGCTATTTTAGTTTGTAGTAATATATTTTTGGCTCTCTATTTTGCAAATTTAATCAAATCTTGTTTATGTAAAGGAACGTTTTTTGCGGCTCACCGGTTGCTAAGTAATAAGTAATACTTGAATAGTTTGCTCAAGGGAGTAAGGAATATTACTTGTCTATAAAAAAGGTTTTTCTAAGTAATAACTTTAAGAACTAGCCGTGTCTCAATGAAGTAATTGCTAAGTAATAAGTAATGACTCGTTTATAAATACGGGTGTTAGACTCGGATAGAGATCAAAATAAAGTTTACCTGATACCTTAACTGTTACTCAGGAAACTATCCTCCTGAAAATGTACGTACGTTTTACAGATACAAAACCCGCGGACTCGCGATCAACAGAGACAAAACGGATTAGCAACTTTGTCCAAAGCTATGTTTACGTCGGCTCTACGATCACGAATGCTGCGGGGTGGGAGGGGGAAAGCAATATTCAAAGGATATGTGCTATTACAAGATCCGCCATTGCTAAGCTGAATAAAGCCTGGTGCAACCGTAACATAACAAACATCATGAAAGTCCGCCTGATGTGAAAGTTAGTTTTCCCGATATACTATGGTGGAGAAACATGGACGGTTCGCATAAAAGAACGATGTAAAACTGATACACTCAGAATGTGGTGATGGCAGATCATGCGTCTGCTGGTAAGCGTCATGCTGGCCTATAACAGTAGCAGTACCACCCAAACTCTTGTTTGGCAAAGATCTAGATGTAGCCGCACTGCGCTCCTTATTTGAGACGTTACTTCGTAAGTCTCATTTGCCCAGTAATTTCACTTGCTACAGTGTCCTTCAACGAAAACACAGTTAAGTGTTAACATAACTATTAACAGAAAAACTGTACCAACTAAGACGGCCAAATGGTTTAGACCTGTCACCGATTTGTTTTTCATACAAACTAGGCGGGGTGTATGATTTTATGTTTTAATTTGAGTTGACAGTGGTCTTGCGTATTAGCTAGATTCAATGGCAGGGAGAGCGGAGAACATCCGTGCTGATGGATGGGAAGAATCGAAATGTGGTGCAAGCGGCGACAGTTGCGGATTGCTTGGGTAGGGTTTCGAACCAATACCATGATTTTAGAGGAACTTACCATTAAAGAAAGGTCATCGCTGACTGTAAAATAAACAAATTCTTAAATACTTTGGACACGTTGTTGGAAACCAATCTATACTAATATTATAAAGCTGAAGAGTTTGTTTGTTTGAACGTGGTAATCTCAGGAACTACTGATCCGAATTGAAAAAATCTTTCACTGTTAGATAGCCCATTTATCGAGGAAGGGTATTGGCTATACCTATAACATCACGCGACCAATAGGAGCGGAGCAGCAGTGAGAAATGTTGCAAAAATTGGAAAATTTACGCATACGAAGTTGCGCAGGACAGCTAGTACTTTATAAAACGACTTGTTGTCCAAGGCCGGGTAGGAGACAAAAGGTTGATAACCTTTGCGCTGAACAAATTCCATAAAAATTGTGACACCAGCCTCAACAGTCAAATGTTCCCGTAATGCTAAAGACCGCAACACGTGGCGTCATCATGAAACCACGGCCACTATAACAAGAGTGAACGACTGCAGAGAGCGACAGAGACATGCGTTCATAGATTTTTCGTTAAGGAGCTGAAGCACCCAATACATTTGGAGGGGAGGTCCCTCTAAATGTATTTGAGCCCTCCCGTGTATGTATGCTTTTTAGGGTTTTCTTTTTAAAATGTACCTTTGGCAGGGTCTAGCGTCCCCTAATCCAACATCTTGGGTTCCTCCGAGGTAAGCTTTTCATACACGATGTTTAATGTCAAAGCATATCGTTACCCCAATTCCCAAAAGTGTAAACCACGCTTTGTAATCATAAATGTACATTTATGTGATCACCCCTTCTATTCTTGCGTTCGTCATACGAATACGAACATTGTGTTAACATTAACGATGCTTATAATTACGAAGGATTGCGACAGGGAATATCGTTATGAATACAAATGACAGATACTACATAAACTGTCGTGTGTGCAAAGTTGGTTATGCTACGTATTAATATTAATTTACTAGAGCAGATTCGTAGACAGAATTGAGTTGCGACATCTGCAAACTTCGTGTTGTGTGTCACATATGTAAGACTAAGATTTATTTACATATGTGGTGTTTCCCAGTTTCGTCTTTCTTCACGATAAACAAATAGTTGACCGTTTTTAGCAGCGAAATGGGCTTGATTCAATTAGTGGTAGTGCCTTATTTGACCCATGATATCAAAACGTGTGTTACCGCTTTATTGCATGGGGGTATCAAATATACATAGGTAAAGGTACCTCACTTCTGTGAATTTGATTAAACATATTTCTGTAAGTCATATAAGTTACAAAAAAAAATGTAGGATTGTGTTCGATAAAGTATCCATACAACTCAATAACATCTATAAGTCGGTATTAGATTACGTCCAAATCGAAATTAAATCTCTCCGATAGCGGATACTTTTTCCGCGTTAGTGTCCACTAACGGTTCTCGCTAAGCAAGTCATCGCGCTATATCCCTCTTGAATGGAGGATAATAGAGTTGCCCAGATGATTTGTCGGATCGATCCCTATTTTAGGAAATTGGATTTGTAGATCGGAGGCGATAAGACGAGGGAGGCAAGGGCCCGAGGAAATAAACGGTAAAAGTTTAGAAGCCCCCTGTTATCACTGATTTGCGTATATCGATTTTGTCCCGACAAGAATTTATCTCTTTTTCTCTCAAAGGATTATTTGGAAAATTTTAAAAAGATTTCTTTGAAACGGTAATGTTCTGATAAATTGGTTTTCATTGTTATTCTAAGTACAAAATAAGGAAAACGTTGATAAAAATAATGTACAGCCTGCTCTCTTCAAATAGGTAAATATAATTTCAATTGCAGGAGGTAACACATGCCTATTTTGTATTTGTACTTAGCTGTTCTATAATTTTCGATAAGATTTCTTTTCTCAGAAAACAAACCGAAGTATCTCCGTAGCCAGTTTTTTTTAAACTATCTTAAACGCTATTCCTGGCAGAACGGCTCCCACAGAGCTTGTACAATGAAGTGCTCAAGTGTGCTCGGGACGGTTATCTAAACGACGAGCGGTTCAATTATAGCTCGTAACAAATGCACGCCAATACTGCTGATACAGTCAAGTCGACTGTATAATCTACACTGTTTATTCTGAGATAAACAGTGATTATTTCATATAAATGACAACCGGTAACTAGAGTTTAGTTACTTTTAACTAGTGTTATTTATGTAAGTACTAGTCTAGTTTAAGGTATAGGTAAATTAAGTGTATAATTTAATGAATTGGGTAGATGACTACAATAAAAACATGAGAGGTGTCAAGGGACACCCGGATGGAACGAAGTTCCTTTCCATTAATTAGTGAAGGAATTGTAATATTTTTTTTTATTTTATTATAGTATATTTTACTTTAGCAAAAAGTGTCGTTACAACTTTTCGTATGATTTTTTTCCGTCTAGCCCCCTTTCACAACGCGCGATAAGGAACTTCGTTCCAATAATAAATTATTTTATCTAATCTAGGAATGGCAGTTCTTAAAAGGTTTTGAAAAAATAAAACGGGTTTTCCATGATTAAAGAGTCTTTATGAATTTGGGTATCCTTTGATTATATAATTGACGTATAGACCAGGACTACGCCATAACCTCACAAAATTGACCACTCTTTAGAAAGAGACAACGCCACTTTACAGTAAATATTTATTTTGAAAGAGTTGTCACGATCCAGGTCTATACGTCAATGGCTAAACATGACGCTAAATTTACGTTTAGTTAGGTTTAAAAAAGTAATAATTGACTGCAAAGTGTGAAAGAGAGAAAACGTACGCCTTTTCAGGTGTACGTTTTGACAGATCTTTTGCTTCAATTTTAAATGGATTATGAATCTATCAAAGTTTATACCATTAAAATGAACACTAAACTGAAATGATTTGACCATAGAAAATCATAATGAAACCAATTTGTATTTCATACTACTTCTAGAATGGGGCATATCGTTTTGATGTTTAAAAAAATATACCAAGTAATTTGACTTGACAGTCATCTAGCCTATTCAAGGCAGATTAAGATTCTATGGCAGGGAGAACAGAGAACATCCATGCTCATTGTTGAAACCTTCTAGTACCCACCTATTCTGAGGTTGTTCGGTCTCTTGTATGTTTTAACAACAAATAAACAAAAATCACCGTACCCTGTACTTCTATGCTGTTACCAAAATTAAGTTAAGTCTTACAAAACTCCAAAGATTTTCGCTCCTTAATTTTATATCGAGGGTAAGCAGAACCAAGAGATACTATTAAAATAATGGCTGAACTGATTCCCGTTCTTGTCACGTAGGAAGGCAATTTTAAAGGGAGGTCGAAGGTGCCTTCTGTGAGATATAAGTGCACAATGGGCTCTGTTTGGCAACAGATGCTGTTTCGCTGTATCTAAATGTGAAATCAATAGACTAGTAAGTTAGTATCGTTATATTTTATTTTGAGCGTACAACAAAGTAGTAAGATGTAGGTTTATTGTCGTTTATGCAGGTGTTATATCCAGTCTTCGGCTTAAGCAGAGAGGCACGTTATGATTTAAATTAAAGTTTAAAATCCTCGGGTTCAGCTCAAGAGACCATGACCTTAAATTCGCCTAGGTTCTAGTACAACCAAGTGAAAGAAAGTAATTACTTTTATAGCTACGTACGTACCTAAAGCTTTGTATATCTCAAGGTAGGGTATTAAAGGGTTTATGATGCAGTGATGAGAAATAACTATTTATTATACGGGAATTAACGCGCATTGTTTACCTTAAAATTGCTTGACGTTTCGACCAGGTTGCACCGGCCGTGGTCACAAGCGGACGGAACTAACTAAATGTTAGTGATGAGAAAGTTGACCGATTTATCAGAGAGCTTAGACACCACTGTCAGGTTCGATGTTATTCAATAAAGTTATACTCTTCCGTTATGTGTTAGTCCTCCGAGATTTCTGATGTCTGGACGCTTATCTCTTCTCAGTCCCTTATTGCCTGTCTATGGAAAGCGCGCAATCAAAACAATTATCTAAATCATGCTTACCTATCATACAATTATTATTTAAATTTTTCTTTGTATTGTTTCTGTACTGAGCATTAATTTCATTAATGCATTACTGGGCACGGACCGACGTAAAGTTGGTGCGCGTAAAAACGCGTAAAAAGCGTAAAAGCTGAGTACTAGCAACTCCTTGGGGCAGTATAAAGTTGAGTTTTGTTTCGGTTTAATTATACGCCAGCGGCTCGGGGGTGAGCTGAAGTAAAAGTTAATTAGTTTTAATTTTAACTGTTGGGGGAACGGCCGCTTTTTTGGTGGCTGTAGGTTTGTACGCCAGTATAGTTTCTATTTATGTGTAAAGTTTAGGATTGTTAACTAATTGTTTGATGTTACTTTGATCGTCACGATTAGCAGGCAACGGGCCGCGTCTGTATTTTCATTTGTATCAAATTAATGTCAAAATGATCTCACCACAGCAATCTACTGTGTAACTGTATTGTAAGAGCTAATGGTACACGTTTTAAGGCCTTCTAGTATCTTTTAGGCATTTATGTGTGTAGGTAAGTAAATTTGGTTTCGAGTGAATTTTGTTCCTTACTTACCATAAGTTTTTGGATAGAGTTACGAACGGACTGTGTTCGTAATTCTTTCGCTTAAAAAAAATAAGACCATTTAACATTAAAAAATATTAAATTTATTTATGTCTATCTACTTATTTTTTCATTTTAATATTTGTATGCTTTCCCTTTTGACTTCAGTAAAAAATTCAATTAATATGCAAAGTGTATTGAAATAAATTAAGAATTTTTCCTTATCTTCTTACGCAGGGCTTACGGTATTCAAACATAAAATTTGAAATTCCAATGTCTTGGAAACGTGGCTTTCAGTGTAATTTGATAAAATGATTCATTTGATAAAATATCGATATCACATTTAACTCGTTAATATAGTTACTAATTTATAGGATTCTACATTAGCTTCCACATTAAGCCCATGGACTGAGAAGAATTGTTTCTACAAAATGATAAAAATTAATCCCTAAAATTCGTTTTGGTATTCGCCTAAAAATACCGAAAGCGCAAATCTTATTTCAATTAAATAATCTGAGGAAGCTTAAAAGATTGCCGTGTTTTTTTTTCAAATTCTTTCAAATAATATATTTGAATATCGCCTACATGGCGACTTAAAAACAAAGAAGACCTAAAGACTTTATGGGCCTTATATCGGCGAGGGTAACTTTTTAACTGAATTTACGTGTACACAATGAGATTGTGAAGGTTTTATTCTTCTCGGTGTTGAGTACGTTCAGGAAACAGTTTGCGTTCGTCTTCCCTTGGCCACTCGCAAGGGAGAAGCGGTAGCGAGAGGTACCTACCTAGAATTTGTAGACAAAAAATCATCGTTCAACTTTGTGTCTATTTTCAGACGTTTTTAAGTCTCTCGCGATACAATGATTTTCGATAACCGATTGAATCAAGCGTAACATGGCGGAAATCCATTTTAAGTAGATTATAAGGGAGGGATCCCACCACCCACCCTCGATCTGTGAATCACCACGATTGAAGTAGTAAGGAAATGCCCTTAATACAACAATCGAAATAGATTGACAGACCGCACTCAAAAAGAGAGACCTGCAACAAAGAAAATTAGTGACAGGTACTCTTACCAAGTCGAGTGGTAGGCACCTCCGGACCCTTGACTTGC
The DNA here is from genome assembly GCA_945859575.2 of Herminia tarsipennalis. Classification (NCBI taxonomy): domain Eukaryota; kingdom Metazoa; phylum Arthropoda; class Insecta; order Lepidoptera; family Erebidae; genus Herminia; species Herminia tarsipennalis. The sequence goes on along the minus strand of OX243834.2, from coordinate 18,849,758 downwards.
AATATTCCGCTTCCACGAACTGAAACTTCGACACGTGTTTCACCTCTACACGAGGCATCCTCAGGACAGTTTGGCACCGACTGAGCGCTCGTCCAATTTTCTATTTCATAGTATGGGACAGTGGCAGGTATTTCTAAAAAAATAAAAGCAACAATGTATTTGGTACTTATACCTACATCACTCTATTTATTTATTTATTTATAAGGTACATTTACAATATACCTACATACACAGCGTTCTTAATCTAGCATGCGTTCGTAGTTGTACTTATATGTATATCAATAACAAATGTACACAGCATTCGTTTTAGATAAGACAAATGTTATATGTACATATGTCTAAATAGTGCAGAAAATATAAAATTAAATGTGATGTGAAAAAATAGTATTTACAATTATATTACATTTGAAATTAAATTAAATATTTACAACTTAAATATTAACAAAATTAAATTAGAATAAATATTAACAACCTAAGTAAAATCAAATTTAAAAATAAGATATTAGATATTATTAAGATTCTATGGCCTAGTAGGACTTATCTTAAACTTAATCTACATTACATTACATTGATAGGTCTGTTAGTCCTATAATACAGTGTTCTATAAAATACGTGCCGTGAAAACGCTAAAAATAATAGCAGACTGGAAATAAAAATAGGTACATATCTAAGCATTAAAAATGTGTTCGTTTGGTGTATTTTACTTTTCTGTTGTAATTTATCAGAAGTTTGACTTGAACACAAAAAGTTTGCGGAACACTTCTCTAACTTGCGACTCATCTAGGGGGAGGCACCAGATGTCGTATGGGTGACAATAAATTTTATCGCCTCTCTGTGCGTATTCCACTACAAACCATAAGCTCGGATTTGAAACATAAACGCGGCTGTATATATTATTTAAATTGCAAACTGTCACTTTTTATACACATACTGTATACGCCATGTGCCTGCAATAGTATAGTTTATTGTAATGGAACGTAGCACCTGGTTTTGAGGTAATAAATATCAAATTTATATACAAGTATACCAGAAGTGATCATTCTGATAGAAATGTTTTTGAATCATAATTTAAATAAAACTTAGGTACGTAAAAAGGACAAGCGAAATTTGAACTTTTTGGTGAGGATTAAATATGTATATTTATGAACGTATATTTCTTAGTTTTATTTCCATATAAGATGATTAAAAAAAAACCTACCAGTCCTCTATAGTTTATCTGCCTTCAGTTAATAGTTGTCTTCTTCTAAGGGCTGTGACGGCTTTAGGTGTCTACAAGGCAGTTACTCTACCTACCTAACAGGGGTACCTATAACACGAGAATAAAGTAACCGTCTTTTTACCCGACTGCGCTAGAAGTAGGGTTATGTTTTTGGAGTGTATGTATGTATGTATGTATGAAGCTATGTATATTTCTTTGGCACGCCTTAGAGCCTAAACGGCTTGATGGATTAAAATTCATCAAGCCGTTCAAGCTACAGCTTTAAGGGTGTCATTAGATTTGTCTAAGTTGTGAGATTGACATTGGGTAATTTAAAATGTAAAAAAAAAACAAATTATGTAATTTTTGCGCCAATATACTTATGTCTAATCATCTATTATTCATCTCTATCATTATAAAATATCCCTATACTTTGCAACTTTTATTATTCCTCGTCATCTCCATTTTATTAAGCTCCTTATTGTCTTCAATAAAATCTAGAAGATAGGCTATAAAAATGCTTATATAAAATGTGTAAGTATGATATAACGTGTAAATCAAGGCAAGCCTTGCTCTCAGGAAGCGTTTATAAGAATTTATGACTATTTAAACGAGCCTACCAACATCTGGTTGTATTAAGGGCGCCATTATGCATTGTATATTATCTACCAGGCCCACTCTCTTTTTCAGATATGAAACTTCGTAAACTTACGTAGTTTTAAATTTTAGTTCACGGAGACTATTACTATTAATTTTTAACTGTCAATAACTATCATAAAGAATCGGATTGATTATTAAATGAGCGACTTTAAAAAAGATGGTTCTTATGTATCTTCGCGATTTTCTCGGAAGCTAGTACCTAATCCGAACTAGATGGGGATTTCGCTATTCGAGTGCATATTTTTTGATAGAGTCAGCTAAATTTTCATTCGGTGATGTGCTTGATAGTTTTTTCCTTGAAGGCGGTTCATTTTTCTTAAAAACAGTTATAAATGACTTATTCCGGATATTTTTTATACAGAGTAGTAGGTATCTATACCTGGACTTAATCGCGTGTGTAATTATTTTAAACCTTTTATTATTAATTCAATTTTCTTTTCTTTTTTTTTTGTCGAATTTATTTATGTCGATTTTATTTTTTTGTAGGCATATACATTTTTTTTAACAATTGCAAATATACCAACGCTTAATTACCTCTGTGCTATGTAGTGTTGGTTCATTACAATTAATTGTCCGCTTATTTACGTAGTTGTGGGCCATATTTATTGTGACGGGACTCGATATGTTTCGAGATAGACAGATACTGTTAATGGACCGAAATGTCCAGAAGTGTCTTTTCCAAATGCTTGATTTCATTTGTTTAAAATGTATTCCAGAATTAGGTAATAATGTTTTTAATATAAAATAAACTTTTGTTCGTCTGATACAGGTACTAGTGACCCTGTATAGAGGAGAGTGATTACTAGAGGAAAGCCATCGATTGATATAAACAAACATTAAACTTAAAAAAAAGGTAATAACTAAAACCTCTGATACGGGTCATCCTATGCCTATAAATACAAAACATTTTATTAAATAAGACTTATGTAAGCTCTTACCATAACGCCTACACAAATAATTATAGCAAAGTTTACAAATGCGTCACAGGCGTAGAGAACAATTTATCCGGATCAGGGTTCTCGCGGTTTTGGCACGTGTTCTTGCCCGTAAGAATTACCTGAGATTTGCTTAATCTTCAAGGCCATTAACTTAGAATGAGAACAAAGTTATCTGAAGTTTATTTAATTTCAGAGTGAAGGCCGCTAAGATCGACGTCCTTTCGATAACATTGTTAAATAAGTATAAGAACTTATTTAAGTAGATATAGTAGGTTGATGAATGTAGGTATTCTGTTCATAACGAAATAAAATCGATTTAAAAAAAATACCGAACGATTTATGTAATCTAGGAACTTATAACGGGTACTTAACCCTCAAAATCCTGTCTTAACATTTCATTACAACATTACTGACATTAACTACTCGCCAGTAAGTTATCTAGAAACGCAAATAAATTCGACAGCTGAATACTCAACTAATGATAGCATCATTAGTTGAGTATTCAGCTGTCGAATTTATTTATATATAATATCACCATTATTAGTTGAATATTACAGGCATATGCAAACATTTATCCTTTAAAATAGCGCGCAAAATAAAATGATAGTTACAATAAAAGATTCTTTAATGCTAATAAAGTAAAGATTATAATAAAAACGATTATCGTATGTTGTATGTTCTCAATACTATCAGTAAATACTGCTTAGGTTGTTACAGCTTGCAAAATAAGTAGACTTTTTACCCGACTTATGGCAAAACCAAAAGATTTTAATGAATGAGGTGTCAACCGATTCGATAACCTACAAAAGTAGGTTTGAAAGTACGGTACTGTAATGGATGTGTCGAGTGGTCGAACATCATACGTGCAACCTCGGTGATGATACGTAGTACTATTACTTATTCTGTGGTGATAGTGAACTGTGTGGTTTGGCGTTCATACCAATTGGACTCGTTTGGTTTTCAAATAAACTTCAACTACAAGGAAAGTCGTATGGGATTATAAGAATTGTTATTTATTAGTACTATCATAGGAAACTGTGTTGATACATAATATTTATTACGGTTTGAGTGTGTTATTGTATTAATATACTAGCTTTCCCGCGCAACTTCGTCTGTCATTTTTCATTGCTGCTCCGCTTCTATAGGTAGAAGTGTGATGTTAAATAGCCTATAACCTTTCTCGATAAATAGGCTATCCAACAGTTAAAGAATTTTTCAATTTTGATCTGTAGTTCCTGAGATTACCGCGTTCAAACAATCAAACAAACTCTTCAGCTTTATAATATAAGTATAGATATTTATTTGAATTCGTTTGTGGATGTAAGATCGTTATTCATATTTATAAGTGTGCGATCCCGGATACAGAATCCCGAATCTAGTACCTGCTCCCAAGAGCTTCGTTCGTTGTCAAAGTTCGTGGCCCCCTGGAAGAGGCAGTGGAGTGGCCGTTCTAGGTGCTAGATGGCAAGGGGTGCCAAAAACCAAACCAAAATCGAAAAACAATCTAGCAGAAGAAGAATATGATGGTTCTTTTTAAGAGGCGTTATCGTCGACCCTATGTACGACGTTTTACGACGTCCTACCTTGATCCGGCAGCCATACCTACTTACTTATTTTCCTGTGACCCCTAGATGGGGCAGAGGGCGTCCACAGAACGCCGCCATCCCGTTCGGTCTTCAGCCAATGTTATTCATCCACCGCGAGGTCTGCTTAGAGCGGCCACGTTTAAGTTCTTTGGGGATTCCAGTCTAGGGCTTGCCTCAGTTTGTGTTCAGGATTGCTCCGGAGCGTGTGACACACGAGGATACGGCGAAGACAGCTATTGAAAACGACTCGGAGTTGACGCGAAATATATTTTATAACCTTCCGTTATTTTTTTCCTCCTTCCTTCGGTTATTTTTTTTTAAAAAAGCAAGGTATTGCTCGCCACGTTTTACACCAGGGTGTAAAACGTGGCAGCAAAACCTTGCTTTTTAAAAAAAAATAACCTAGATACTCTTTTATCGATTGAATACCCCAATCACACTAAATACGTTTTAGCGTTTAGAAGTTATGATGGAATAAAGAAACTCACAGACATCCATATCTACATGACCCCGAAAACCTTACACTCCTTTTTAAGGAATGTCGAGTAAAAAGAACATTATTGTAGCGAATATCTCTCTAGCCACGTTTCGAGAGTAGGAGCATTAGGCACAGTATCCGTTGGCTGTTCCCAGTGTAAACACACACAAAGTGCGTGCGCTTTAAGTTGGAGAGCGCACTCAAAGCCTGAGAAATCGTTGCGGCTTCGGTCGCTTCTCGACACGTCTTGGCGGTTGGCCCAAGTCAACCGCAGATTACAAAACTATACTAATATTCAGGGGAATAGCTTGCCTTAGGCGGGTATGAAAATTAGTTGGGCCTTTTATCCAAAAGCCCAAGCAGCCAAGAGACTAACATGAACACGGGGAGGGAGGACTGACACGGCTGATATGATATGGTAGTAGCTACGCCCTTGCTAATATTAATATACTATATCCTAATTAATTTTATAAAGAGGTAAAATATGTGTGTTTGGATGTAAGAGGGTAATCTCCAAAGACTCCAACATACCAAACAGACTTATTAAATTTCATCTAAATCGACCAATTGATCTAAATGAAATTTGGTATGTTTGGTACATTAAACTAGCTTAAAGGTTTGAGGAAGCTTATGGCTACTTTTTATGATTCGATTCATGAGGGCGAAGCCACAGGCGAAGTGTAGTGCTTCAAAGAATATTATGTAAGAAAATAGATTTGAAGGATTCTCCATAATGTCCCATGACGCAGTAACTGAAGAGCTAAGTTAAAAAAAACCCAATGAAATTGATGAAAATTAAAAATAATTGAAACAATCAAAGCTGCTGCCTGTCGATCGATATAAATATTGTTTGTATTCGAACTCAAACTCAAATATCTTTATTTTGTAAAACCAAATTAATGATTGTTTGAAAACGTCAAATTATTACTTACTAAAATAATAAAAAAAAAAAGTTTTTAAAACGAGAATTTATTGACTTGATAAAGAAAGGTACAATTTAATTTGTTCCAAGGTGTGTACAAAAAGTGACTGCAATAGTGCCTGCTATATTTTTCTCATGTTATTTCTAGCTACTTCCTTCGGTTAGTTTCGGCATAACCGATATTAGTTAGTTTCATATTCCGCCATCTCTTTTAACTTGACATCAAGCGTCGTAGGTATAATGCAGATTGATTCGGCTCAACTCGGTGGAGACAAATTCGATTTGCGACATCGTGGCTAAACGCGCACAGTTTGACGCCTTGAGAAATATCCTAACCAGATCGTAACTTCCCATCGAAGCAATGTATCTGATGTCATTGCAGACCTTTTCTTAAGTCTTATTGGTTTTTTGTAGTTTTAATTGAAATGGTGTTTCTGTTGATAAAACCGCGTGTTCGCGGGTAAATAATGTTTGTTATTTTTATCCATACCAATATTATAAATGTGAAAGTAACTCTGTCTGTCTATCTGTTACGCTTTCACGCTCAAACAGCTAAACCGATTTAGATGAATTTTGGTATGGAGATAGTTTGAGTCCCGGGGGAGTTTTTATCGCAATAACCGACATCCATGCGGGCAGAGCCGCGGGCGAAAGCTACTAAAATATAAAATCAAGGAAGTATAAATTAAGCGGTGGGAACTTAGTGGTTAAGGATCAGATGCGAACTCGAGAGGTCGCGAGTTCTAATCCTACCCAGTATAAATTCCTAGTACCGACGTGCACTTAGATCTAACATACCTAAATAATTGTTAGGTTAGCTGGAGGAGGTCACTAGATTGCTAACCTGACGATATTATTTTTAAAAATATATATTAATAGGTTGGTATACTAATACCGGAGATATTATACCTATACACACGTACTGCATAATTAACTTGTACAAACATGCACTTATATAATTTTAAGGTAACCCAAGTTAATTATTTAATATGTAATCTTGGACGGGCGGAATTTCCTAACACAAGCAAACAATTGCTTAGATGGAAATTTCAAATTCAACAACTGTAAAATAACCTAAGAAAATAAAACAAACATTATTATTATTATAAAAAAATCAACATTTTTCAACTGTATCCGGAATAGTTGGTATTTTAAATGCAGCTGTTTTGTTTCCTGTCGTTTAAAATTTATTCTCCATGATATTCTTTCTCAGCAACATTCTGGGTCCAAAGTATCGTTATTCAAGTCCTAACACAAATATTTTATAAATAAACAAAGAATATCTATTCAAAGACGTTGCAAAATTTATACGGACTTTGTGAAACGACTACAACATTGGGTAAAAACCTTTGCATTCGTGGCACGTGTAACGTCGCGCACCAATGTTCCCCACATGAGCTTTTAGAAGAAAACAAAACTCTTATACAATACATGCATGCCTTGGCCTGACACTTGGACCGGTGTAACCGGTGTTGCCAGTAGGCATCTATGGACAATTTTCTTGAGAAGTATGGTAAGCTATCATTTTTAGGGAAAACTACAATTTATAAAATAAAACTTTGGGATGTTGATGTTTATATAGGTACTATGTAGGTTTAAATTATTATTACTTTTATGTGTACTACTGCTAGGGTCTTCGAATGAAACCAATTTAAATATACCTTTATACCTAATATATTAATATAACCAATTTTTTATGTAGCTGCTGAATTAAAAAAGTAAAAGTTGTTTTAGTTTATTCATTTCTCATTTATTTTTAAAATTTAAATCACCTGTCAGTGAAGGTCCCATCAATTATTCATACAGCCTTTATTCCCTATTTATTTCCTATTTTTTTGGGCTTATTATATAAGCCCAAAAAAATAGGCAGCAGAATATTATTAAAATTAAGAATATTATTAAGATATGATAAAGATTAATTAAGGAAAATTTATTCCATATTTTCAGGATTCGTCATCAGCCTATCACAGTCCACTGCTGGACATAGGCCTCTCCAATTCCACGCCACTTTGTTCTATCTTCGGCTTCTCCCATCCAGCTCTTGCCAGCCGTTTTGCGTAAATCATCACTCCACCTGGCCTGAGGGCGTCCTACACTACGTTTGCCGAGACGTGGTCTTCACTCAAGAACTCGTTTACCCCAACGGTTGTCGGTTATTCGGCTAATATAGCCGGCCGAGCGACTTTGAACTTGTGGATCAGCTGTGCCGTCAGTGTCCACGTTTCGGCTCCGTATATTTCCGTATTATCCGGATTTGCCGAAGATTTTGAAGATAAAAGTTTTGCGAAACTTATTTTAAGGACGGCAACATTCATTTACCCAAACCATTTCCCTTCATGGCTTCTACTGGTCAATACGTCCATTTGAATTCTGAATACAAGTCCGATTTTTTTGTTTGGTACCGATACAAACGTCGAACGTCGATTCCGTTAACAATTCAATTTATTTTGCCGCCTGTAATGGAAATTGTTTAAAAAGTTTCGTTTATTCTGTAACGAGCCATGCTTGGGATATTGAGAACTGAGATATTGCAAGTATGACGTCAGCTGTGTGTATATGAGTTAAACATTTTTTACATGGAAATACTACGCATAATTTTGTTTAAATACCTATATGACGTAGTAATGGCGGCGCGGCCTTAAAAATCAATTTATCTAGTGCTCATAAGCATTTTTTATGTGGTAGTGTGTTTTAAAAGTATCTTAAAAAATATAAGTATTTATTTAAGCTGAAATATCATACTTGATATTTCAGCTTAATTAAATACTTATATTTTGTGTGTACTTTACGTTAGTGTATATAACAAGTACGAAACAAGAAAATATACATGTACCTACGGAATTCTTATCTAGCAACTGTTTGATATTGTATATAAGTAAGCAGTAGTCGCAATCCCTGCCGATTGCCATGCATAGCTGTAGTTTGTTTACCTATTTATTTTTTGTATAATCTCACATATAGTAAGTCCTTTAAATATCAAAATGTTTATGAGGAGCTTATTTTTAAAAGGCTTTCGAAAAGGCACAATTATCCATTCTCAGTCATGTTATACAAACCCAGTACTCAGCCGGCAATCCGGTACTCAGCCAGTATACTATACAGAGAGGCAGGCTTATTAAGACGCTGACAACAGCTACTGAACTTCGATGTTTCACTATTTTAGCCACGCCCACTATTTCTCCGATGTCCTAGTGCCATTGATAAAGGACGGTAAAAACAGCGAACTACCAACACAAGGACGCGGTCAATAATAAACAATAAACCAATAGATGGCGCTTTATTTTTTGTTCTATATGAAGAACTAGAAAGAAATTAGACAGGGCGATTAAAAAAAACAATAAATATTTTTTATACGTTTGTATTTTTAATTATTTCAGGAGACTTTATTTGCTATGAACTTCAAAACAATATAAAAGAAAGAAAAATAAAACTCGAAAATATATTAGCAACATTTTAAATATTTTCGCATAATTATAATTTATTTGCTCTCGGATATTTGCCGGAACAAACAGACAGACAGACAGACAAAAAAAACTGTATTTTTTTTATCAGTAATTATTATGGATATATGTTATCCATAATAATTAATATATATGCATAAAACTGTTATTTTGATATTACAAACAGACTCTTCAATTTTATTTATTTGCACAGATAGTTAATTATATATATTTTTTTATTATTAATAATATTATTATTTATTTGACATAAGGTAAATTTAGAGCTGAAGAAAATTCTTCCAAGTTTGAAGTCCTCCGAAGATTGATAACATACCTGCTACAGCACAATAATTGACTGGTAAATAATTTTCGTCACTGGAATCACTTTTAATGATAAATTTTAAATTGCACATCCTACACAAAAGAGTGAACTTCGACAAGAATCCATTTATGTTTTTTCCTACCAAATTAATGTGTTTTAAATTACAACCCAAGGGTTTAGGGGTAAGGGCGAGAAATATTCTGAAGATTTAAAAATAAATGTGATAAGTTTATTCGTCCGATGTAATAATAATAATAATATTTATAAGGATTTTTTGTTGTGCAGGGTGACTTGTAGCAGTCTAAAAAAATAATACTTAAAGCTTACCTATGCGTTAGTAACTAAATACTAACTGCCAGATTTTATCTTCGACAACCTGTTCAAAATAATAATATTTACCTCAAGTTTAGGAATATTATCGGTGGATTCAACTGTCTCAGATACCTTTGCCGATACTTCAAACCAGTGATGGAAAAAAACTATGACTCACAATAACATAAGAAGTATAAGAACGATCATGAGGAAGTTTCATATCACTTGGGCATCATCTTTACCTGGTAACATTTTCTAGAGGAATTATAACATTACTTTCTAATGTAACTGCAACAGCCACATTTCCTAATCTGTACAAAATATTTATTACATTTAAACTTAGAAAAACTTTCTTCAGCACTAATCTTACCTATTATGTCTAACTAGCTGTAGACTAGCTGTGGACGTAGCCTAAGTTACTCCTTACATCATTAGCTGTCTGACAGTGTGTCATGTCAATCTCCGTACAGCCGTTTTGGAGATTTGTCGAAACAAACACACAGACAGACAGCCAGATAAAAAAAAACTGTATTTTTGTTTTAAGTACTATGCGTACTTTCATAGCATTTTGACATTAGGAACAGACACTTCAGTATGCATAGATCGCCATATATAGGTAAAAAATACTAAAACCTACACAACTATTTGTATGGAAAGGGCAAGAAACAATGGATAAAGCTACAAGTATTTTAGGAGTATTTTCCTATTAGGCCAGTTCTAAGATAGTCGTAGGTCTATGCAAATGTGATAGTTTATCATTATACTTGTTTGTAACTATCTTTCTAAAATGTAAAGAGGATCCTCATTCTGTCCATGTGGCGATTCTTTTTGTGTAATGTTTTAATGTAATATAAATAATAAAATTATTATCTATATTAGTATGTAGGTACTTATTACAAACTTATTGGTGAAAAACTTTCCGAAGTTTCACCTGCTTCTGAACTATTCGCCAAACGTCTCTTTTTACTGAAAAGATAAAAGAAAATATTAAAAATAAATACAAAAATTGAACAGACGAACCCAGGTTTCGAACTCGAAACTTGATATTCTGAACCAACGCAGATACCGCTAGACCAAACGAGCTTCACAGTTGCAGATGAATTTTCGCTATACGTTGTACAAAACAGCTTAGTGTAGCTTTTTGGTTTGGTTACGATTTCACTTCTGTTCGTGCAATATTTTGTCAATATGAAAAATATAATACTTACTTTACTACTTCCATGAGATGTTTTTATTTGTTGGCATAGAAGCGCTTTTTGCTGGCCTCCGACATTTTTGTTTGTTTCCCAATTATAGTAATAAATATTTTTAAACTTAGAACTAAATATATTTAAATTAACAACTTTGATTGTATAAATTAATAGTATATTTATTAAACTTATATTCTTTACCAATGTCTATAATTTTTCAAACAACAAACAATAATGAAGTGAATGGATGGCGAGGCAAAGCGCAATACGTCCGTCTAGCTGCGCGTCTCTGCGATCACTGTCAGATTGCTTATAAAAGAAAGAGAAGCGCGATCACGCAGCGCTCGTAACTAATTATAAACCATAAAACAATTAATTACTTGAAAATAAGTCGAGTAGTCGAAAATAAAAAACAACCAGATTCTGTATTATAACATGATACGTTATTGTTAATTATTTTACCAACGTACGTTGTTAAGTAATACAGATATTTTTGTTAGAAGATCATTTTAAGAGGTTAGTTTGTATTTTTTTTTTATCGAGAAAAAAATTCAAATTCAAATATGTTCAAGATTAACATATATTTTTTCTGCCGTCACAAACTACGTAGATTTGGCTAAAAAATTGTTTAGGATAAGCCTATTTGGCTGTTGTCAGCGCCTTAAGTGAAAGACAGTTTTTTTTGTTTTAAATGAAGTTTTACATACCTATAGAGCGATCATCAATTCTCCAAGTTACATTATTCTTCTTAATCAAAAAGTGTACAAAATCCCAACCCCAATAAGAAACACAAATTTTGCAAGACGATAGCAAAAAATCTTATAACATTATCTCTACGATAAAATAGTTAGGAAATATGATCTTAGACATGACACAACGCGTGAAGCACAAGTAAAGGTAAGGAAAATATTAGTAGATATTTAATGTCGTGGTAGTCTACCGACATTGAACAACTACTAAGATCAGGTAGGTATAACTACATATAATTTACTTACACTAACCTCCCCCCTCCCCCCCACACATTATCTAGATTACTACTACATAGGTTTAAACTATTGTTGTTAAACCTAGTCCTATATTATGAACATAAAATTTTATGATAGCCTCAATATTGTAGGCCTTGCCTATTATGACTAAACTGGACTGAAATAACCTTTATTATTATTATATAATAGCTTTCAGGACAGTAGATAACTATAACAAGTTAGGCAATATACTTTTTCCATTAGGTACTTTATTTTATATCCTAATAGCAGGCTTTGTAACCCCTACAGACACTGACAGCACATGATAAATGCCATCCCATACCTAAGGCGGTTTTCTATACTAGCAAGGATTGATACACCATTCTACCCCATATCTATCCATTTTGTTATTATTTCATTGTGTATCACGTTTTAATGTTTCAGAGGCCTGAAAACCTTCACGACAATACAAGCTCTATTACATTATTATAAGGAGTATAATTCTATGATGTTATTGTTGATACGTTGTCGCAATTTGTGTTCTACTCACGTGCAGGTTTGACTCACCGGACGACGCGTGCAGCCTTTGTACCGTGCTATTATTTTTATCCGTATTTTGTACTTATTGGTATTGTATTATGTGACAGTGTTTATATTTAATAATCGGATGTTCATTTCGTTATGTAAGTAAGGAAAAGTTGTTAGTAGTTACATACGTAGAAAGAGATACGTGCGAACTGCGTCAATAGTATGTATTCTGTTTGTTTGTATTACGTTATAATATTGCAAAATTTTATAAAAAGAAGAGAATTTTATAGAGTTGCAAGTATCAATTCGAAAGTGTAATCAACTCTGTAATCGTCATTTTTTATTCTTCCATCTCAGTAGTTTCATGCACCCACCCCAATTTTCGTAAAACGTATTTCCTGACATTAAAAAGTAGGACTCAGTCCTACCAATTCCGGACAAAATTGACATAAAAGTGAAATTTATTGCCTTCACCGATCGAAATATAACTTTCCCCATGCAATGTAAAAACGCTAAAATCTTTTAGAACCCGATAAGCGTTATGGGCTAACCAGCTGCCACTTTAACAAATTATTGGGAGATTTTGAAGAAAAAAGTTGTCACCCCGCAAAGGAGGGTAGACGCCTTATTTGATAGCTTGATTTTCGCGGCGCGCCCCGAGAATGTTAAATTACTGAAGAAATGAAAGATAATAGGCCTACATCTTAACAGGGGAAAGTTGTTCTACTTTTTGAAGAGGGAAAAAGTTTATATCCCCAAAAGATTTTGAAATTCCCATTGGTGGGGCGTGAGAGTGCTCGCTATCACATTATTTATTCATGGTTTTTTTGTTTTAAGTGCTTGGATGTACCCGCTTCTATTTCGTTGATCTTTTTACTATGGCATAAACGATTGTGGACATGTAATAACTCATTGTATTTGACTCAAATAGTTATTGCTGTGCTAAAGTACTTTCACAATACATAATGTTAGTAACTCGATGTCTGATTTGAAATTAAAAGGCAGTTTCAATAAAAATCATTAATCGAAATCGAACAATTTATTGTAAACTAATACGAACGTATAGTAGAATTTACGATATATATTTGTAATATTAATAGTACAATAACAAAACATTGACAATAAAGCGTTAACTCATTCACCAACATTCGATAAAGCTGACGATTGCGGTGGAGTCGGTGCCAGGATGCAACTAGCCATGACTCAGATCTCCCATACATTATTACAATATATCAAAACATTAAAGCTATATAAACATGGCCAATGAAATGACAACAGTCTTAATTCCTAGAAACAAGTTTTAGTTACATTGATATAGACATACGCTTTGTTCCAATCACTCTTATAATCGAACAAGATCTGTACAATATCTAAAAGTATACAGTTAAAAAGTAGTTAATTAAACAGTTTTTGATATGAAGAAAGGGAATTTAGATGATACTTGGAACAGTTTGAGTTAGAAAGTGATTGAAATAAAGACGTTTGATAACATTACGATGATGAGGTCAGTGCCAGTGCAGATATAGAAAATAATTTCCTCGATATGAAATGGTCACAGACAAGGGAAGACAGAGGAAGACATCTTGCTTTTGAACATTACAGTTTCAATACAAAAACTATTTCAACTTTTGAAATAGCTTCACAATGGGAATCGAATAGTTCTCATAATGACAGTATAAAAGTACAAAAATGAGCAGAAGATAAACGCTAACAAGGTATAGCAATCCTCGCATAACATCTGTATTTACAATAATGTTAGAATTATCTACAGTTACAGAGCGGATCTAGAAGCTTTAGTTAAATCTAGAAAAATACAGTGGTAACCTGACAGTGTCGAAGCATTTATTTTATAAATACGAGTACTAGAGTACAAAAGCAGTCTCCAGATTAAATTCGGTAACGTAGCTTAATGATATAGTTATTTAGAATCATACTTTAAAATACATTTCTGTTCATTGCTTTAAAAATCACTGATTTCTGGATCTGTGTCCGCGTACTTGCAAGTAAACGGGTTTCGAAGCCACGAACAAAAAGAACGATCGCTGTGTTGCTTGTATTTTGCTGTGGTGTGCTTTTTGGCGTGAGCTCGAGCCACAGCTGCGCGCCGTGTAGGATATGAGTCTAGTGACGACGCGTCGGAATCTCTCGGAACCGAATCGTAACCTGACTCAGCACGCCTCGACGTTGTCGCCGGACTATGTTTACCCGTCCTAGGCGTCGATTCATGACCACTATCATATCCGTCGGGCTTAGAACTAGCAACTACCCTCGCGATTCCTTTATCGCTTTTCTCCGTCCGCGGTTCAGTGGTAACTACTGGTGGCGTAACCTCTAGATGTAGATTAGACTTTAGCTCTTTAAATGAAGGAGCTCCGTTACCAGGCATCCGTCTTTCTTCTCTCAAATTTGGATCGGATGCCCCATCTGGATGCCTGAGAGATGCAATACGGGCATCCGTTATCTCGTTTCCCCGATACCTTTCGAAAGGGCCATAACAGTCATTATGTGCGTCTAAATCTTGAAACGCATCACACTCACCTACTGCACTGCCTGGTCTTGACATAGTCCGTTTGCAACTATTACATATTTTATCGCTAGGTCTATAAGCAGGTTCACTGTAAACAGAGCCATCTCCCCCGTATTCCTCTGTGTCTCGAACGTTTGAAAGTGAAAGTGATTGGAATTGTGGAGCTATCCTTGTCATTGTCATATCAGTGTTATTTAACATACGCCGAGATCCGTATAGTTCCGTCAATTCTAATAAATCATCGATTCTTGATCGCGATGATGGCAAACTTTCATGAGGATTCAAGTCCAATCCATGCTCACGGCCGTACGTTTCTGCGTAAAAACCTATCGTTTGTCTAAGATAAGCTTCATTCCTAATTTGCCTTTCAACTTCACTGTATAAGGACAAGGTGTCGGTAAAAGTAGAAGCCACAGTCAAGTTTTCTTGGCTAAGTATCCTGAGAGGATGATCGTCGTCATCTTGATCTAATTCTGGAAAAGGATGATCGAGTCCCATACAAAATGCAATATCTTCTTCTGTTACTTGTAGACAAGAGTCCTGCATTGGAACAGGTTCTAAAGGCTCTTCAACCTCAATTAGTTCTAAGATTTCATCTTCATCATCGTTAGGACCTCTACTCATACCATGTCGGTCAATATCTCTACTATGATTTGAAACTAATTCGTCATCCATTCTTAATCTTTCTTTATATTTACTATCTAAGCTTTCCATAGAAACTTCTCTACTGCTTAGGCTACTTGGTTGCATTATTGGCAAAGCGGGTGGTATTTCTGCTAATTCTTCGCTATCATCATCTTCGTCTATATCATTTTTAGGCTGCTTAGAACATTGTTTTAGTAAAGAATTCTGATCAGGTGGTCCTACATTTTCTTCCGCAATCACCATTCCTTTAGTGCCGGCTTTTAATCCTGTTCTAATGGTAGATTCTTCTACGTGTATGCGCCTTACTGCATCTTTCATTAATGGTTCTATTCTGTGACTTGTTTCAGGCTCATCAGAAGTTTTTGTACCTGGGTCTTTATGTACTCGGTGACTTGGAGAGTTGTGTCTAGATTTGTGTATCTGTGACGTTTGATTTTCAACCCATTTCCTTATCATATTTTTTTTATGGTTATCCATATATCCATAACCTAAATTCTCAGCGCCATGAGACCCTAGAATACCAATTTGTAGAGGAATTGAATTAGGTTGTACTGATACCGATTCAAATTGTGGATGTGCGGGGTGTGGTTGAAGTGGTATTGGTCCTTTTGTTTCTTGCATTGGACCATCAATCCATGTTTCACGTTTCTTGCCCTGTGTCTCTTTAATTATGTGCCTGGCCTCAACTAATTTTGATTTTGATATTCGAGGACCATCAATCCATTGTTCATCGCTGGTACTTTTAACATCATCTGTGATATGTTTTGCACCAGCCTTTTTCAGAGGTGTAGATTTTGACGTTGCAGAGTGTACAGGCGATGCTTTTGGTGTATGACCAGGTTGTAATATTTTCAACGGTGAAGCTTTGGGGGAGGCATGTAACTTATGTACAGGACTTTTTTCTTCAACGACTTTTGATAAGGATGATTTGTGTTTTTGTTCTGCCGCTGATCCCCGCAATGCTTTACTCATTACACATCTATTGTCGCCGGAATTTATATGTGGTATATACACTGGCGGATGCTCACCGTCAGTTGCATCATCCATAGGACCTACATAGATGACAGTATCAGCAGAAAGATCACTACTAGATGGATCAGGTTCACTGCTACTGGGCTTTGAAGCATCTTCGCCGGAGCTTCCACCAGATCCTGCATTATTGTTGGATGAGTATTTTACTTTTCTTCTTCTTAGTCTATGTATTCGCGATGCTAACTGTAAAGTTGTCAAGGTATCAGAGTAGTTTTGGGAGTTCGGTGACACGTGGACAATCATCGCAGTGTGACATGTGAGAGATCCTAAACATTCTTTTAAAACATGAGTAAGATTGTGGTCTCTGTACGGCAGATGTCTTTGTCCGTTAAATATGGCGAGTAGTATATTTCCTAAGCCAGATAAAGGTATTCCACCGTTTGTTTTTCCCCTTTCGGAGTTGCCTAAGTCAATTAAGTGTAGGCGACTGCGTCCTCCAGCCACTGTGAACAAGAAAATAATATTTTTAATATACCATCTTTGTTGTCTTGATTTTTAAATTTCAGACTGAAACATCAATCTATTTTATCAGAACTACACTTCCATGAATTTTGAATTTTACTAAGGTATAGTAAGTATATTTCAATTGGTTATTGTTTCAATAGAATTCATCGTCATTTAATTTTCATTATACGACAACATAACGAATGTTTTAATACCTGCGCCTTTTCCTCCTACACTGTATTGGTAGACGTGTAATGTGTAGAGGAGATGACTGTCCTTTCCTTCTTCCCTAGTGCCTCTGGTGGCCAGTGCAGCATCGAGGTAAAACGCTGCTTTTTCTGCACTGTGGACGCGAAGTTCTGACTGGTTTTGAAGGTGCGTCCCGAAAAGAGGATCGTCTCGAAGGTATACTCCTGGCGACTGTTCAGTGTCTGTGTAAAAGAGAGAAAAAAATATTAATAATGTACAAAAAGAAGGTTAGGAACTTCTACCTATCTAGGTGAGTAACAGCCATAAAATTAACCACTGAAGATCATAATTTAACTGGTTACTACTACAGTAAAACAAATAGTAAAGTAGATATGCACTTCTCCAGAGAGACTGCTTAACTTGAAAAATTTATCATTGTTTTACAGTCTGTCTATATTGTTGTTCGGTCTGGAAATAAGACATACCCGTAAGTCTACTTACCGTTTTGATATGGTGCAAGAAGGTCTCTGATCTGGTTGGTATTGGTGCATAGCTCAACTGCTGATACTCTAACAGAGAAACGAGTGCCGCATTTATGCCGCTGTTCTGCGATACCCCGAAAAAGCCAGGTGATGGCGCACGGGATGGCCCCTAGCGCGGTTAACGAGTCCGGTCGCCCCAACATAGTGTAGGATTTACCTGAGGGAAAATAATAAATATTTGTCTTTAGCATCAATGAATACCAATCGATAAGAGCCTGCAGAGATTTAGAAAGTATTCCCAGAAGGACCTTTAGATATGCTGTAATTAGTCCTTCAGACACCTGCTCACTTACACATACTGTTTTGAATGCATTGCAATCATCCTAACCCTGATCTGATTTGAAGGTATAGCGATATTTCGAGTTTTAACTACTCATGTTAAGTTTTGTTACACGTGGCCGACGTTGACGTAGGCTGCGTGTAACAAAACTTAATATACACCTATACTTATATTTTAAAGCTGAAGAGTTTGATTGTTTGTTTATTTGCTTGAACGTGATAATCTCAGGAACCACTAGTTCGAATTGAATAATTCTTTTAGTATTAGGAAGCCCTTTTATTGAGAAAGGCTATAAGATATATAACATCATGCCATGACCAATAGGAGTGGAGCATCAATGAAAAATGACGCAAAAACGGGGAAAATTGACGCAGACGAAGTTGCGCGGGTCAGCTAGTAGTATATGTTAATAGTGTAAGGGAAAGTTAGTTAGTAAGTGGGGACCTCCCCAGCGCAATTAGGAGAGCACCTTGCAGACAGGTGCTGCGCCTGCTCTTTCTGGCCATCTAGGATTATCGTACCATTGCTCCATTGGAGTGAAACAAGAGGAAGTAATTTGGTCCTATTGGCTCGGTGGCGAAAACATGTTAATTTTTTTTTTTTTATATTATTGCAGAATATGCTAAACATTTATGAATTATGGATAACACGTTATGTTTGTTAGTCCACTTTAGATTTTCTTACCCTAGCTATTAGTGTAGCTTGATAGCAATAACTCTGTTGGTCTTCTTCTAACAGTTAATTTCAAAAATACCTTTAACACCAGGTAACCCCATTATTCCCCACGAGGCGTTCCAAATCCTTCAATAATTAAAACGAGGTTCGAATTATTCACTCAGTTGGTTCTGCGATCCCAAAATACGAACACTAAGCTTGGGCTTAGTGCCAACATTGCCGCATCTCTCCCAACTTTTGGAGGTATACAATTTGCATTTGAAATAATCTATGAGTAAATTACCTCTCAACGTTATTAAAGTATAGTTATTTCTTTTCGGGTACCTTATGTGTGTAATAATTTCATCGAGATGTTTTCACGCCACGTCTAGACGTTAATGTACTCGTCTTACAGTCTTGTTTGGGGCATAGGTAAAGGTAGGATACTTACAATAAAATTATCAATGGACTTAGTCACACCAGAAAAAATAATTTACATCTATTAACAAATACAAATAAAAACCAAAGCAGGTAAAAAAGCTCTGTTTTGCTTTCCCGAGTAAAATGTAGATATATGCGTTCCATGATTAAAGCAAATAATCCGCCTCTACCTTGGGTAAAACTCATAGTGTTAACTTCAAATCCCGTTTTAATTCCAAAGTTTTGCTTTCAACTGCGTGTGCGAGTGAGAGAGTAGACTTCGTATTTATCAAAGTTTCAATTAAGAGCTCTCCCGACTCTTTGCCATTTAGATGCAAATCCCGTCGAGTGAGAAGTTTCATACTTTATAGTGTTTAATAGGGGTTCCCACCTTCACCAAGAACCGCGTGAACTTGACGAAAATATGCGCCGCCGGACCACTATGAATAAGAAATTTTCCTGGTTTTGTTTTTGGTTATGTGGAACATTGAAAGAGATCAGTATCTTATGGTAATGGTAAAAAATACTGACAGTAGAATTTCTAAAGCGTTCAGCTGCAATTAATGTGAATACCTTTGTCAATTCAATTTCAGAGAATAATAAACTCTTCAGCTTGTAAGAGGCTATTATTGCTGTGTGAGTGTCGGTTGGTTGACATCTAGTCAAAGAATGTTAATGTCATTCGTTACCTGTGGTACAACTGGTTATACTACAGGGATTTGATGCTAAAGAGTGAAATACACAAATATAACTGACATGATTTAATACATACCAAGTCCCGCGTGTCCAAAGCAGAAGAGGCAACCGTCGGTACCATTGATGACGGCGTGGATTACGTCCGTCAGCGCACTTGAACATATCTCCGTCTGAAAGAAGATCATTTTACAATTATACTGTTTTTAAGTACCTACTCTGGATTAAAGACCTCAGGGTTGTTATCAACTATTTATTATCTTGTCCGTTTATAGAGCCCAGTAGGCTATATATTAGTCAGTTACTTATATTATTGAGTGTGGAACGGACTTATATCGTGTAAGAGAATAGTAGTAGGTATGAAGACTAAAGTGTTTACACATATTTACTCATTTTATGGAAGGGATCAGGGGTACCTAAGTATAATGAATAAATTTAGTGAAATCTCCTACTTATCGTGTTGGGGTAAATCTGCCTGCAAAGAGTCGAGGTGTTTTCTTTCCACCCAACCAGACAATTACAAGGACTTAAGGTGTACATTAGAGGGTGACTATGAGTTTGGTATTAAGTAGGATCACTATTATTTTAAACCTAGCATAAATTGTCTTAATATTGTACCCACTTCCACCACATTCGCTAACTTTAGAAAGTAATAGAGTTTAACGATACTGGTATATTTATTCGTAAAAATAGTTAAAAAATCCGAGAAGATAGAAAATAATTGAAAGATAAAATTATGAAACAAGAAAATTTACGTTTCTTCGAAATGT
The DNA here is from genome assembly GCA_945859575.2 of Herminia tarsipennalis. NCBI lineage: Eukaryota > Metazoa > Arthropoda > Insecta > Lepidoptera > Erebidae > Herminia > Herminia tarsipennalis. Next base: position 18,829,023 of record OX243834.2, on the reverse strand, counting down.
GTAATAATATGGCATACGACCACATTGTGGATAATAATGGCAGACAATAAAATATATAATTATTTTTGGTTAAAACATTTTGAAACGCGATTTAGCCTTACGTACCTACCCTACCCTACTTATCCAAATTCATATATTATGCGGACGATAAAAAAATATATAAAATTATAAAAGAACCAAACGCTTTAAAACCACAGTTGTAGGTTATTTGAATATTGTAACAAAAATAATTTGTTTCTTAATATAGATAAGTGCAATGTTTAACATGTTCCAGAAAAGAAACCCTATACTTATGAATATAAAATTAACAATTAAATTATAAATTGAGTATCCGAGTTACGCGATCTGGGGGTACAGCTGGATAGTTAACTTATTTTTGATGTTCACATTTAAAAAATAACTAGCAAAGCATTTATGTATAAATATTCATGTACTAACAGTTTGCAAGGATTTTAAGAATTCATCAAACTTAGATCTTTTTCATGAAACTCTGGTAAGATCACTACTGGAATACGTTTCAATGACATGGAATCAAATATACAGTTTATAAAGAATAAATTTAAGCCCTGCAAAGCAGCTTCAAAAGACATACCGAGTGGCGATTTGTTCTCTTATTTGACTCATATAATGCACCTAATTTGCAATCCCTAAAGGAACGTCACGCGGTGCGAGAACTTTTATTTTTATACTAGTTCATAAGAGGTCAAATTGACTCATCTTACCTTTTATCTAGAATAAATTTCAATTGTCCACACCCAACTACACGTAAGAAGTCTCTTTTTCACATCTATTGTCACAAACAAAGTTTGGAAAAACACATTCATAAAAAGGTCTTGCCTGTTATCATCATCAGCCTATCGCAGTCCACTGCTGGACATAGGCCTCTCCAATTGCACGCCACTTTGTTCTATCTTCGGCTTCTCGCATCCAGCTCCTGCCAGCCGTTTTGCGTATATCATCACTCCACCTGGCTTGAGGGCGTCCTACACTACGTTTGCCAAGCCGCGGTCTCCACTCAAGAACTCGTTTACCCCAACGGTTGTCGGTTCTTCGGCTAATATGGCCAGCCCACTGCCACTTCAACTTGCTAATCCGGTGGGCTATGTCGATAACTTTGGTTCTCTGCCGGATCACCTCATTTCTGATTTTGTCCCTAAGAGAAACTCCGAGCATAGCCCTTTCCATAGCCCGCTGAGCGACTTTGAACTTGTGGACCAGCCGTACCGTCAGTGTCCACGTTTCGGCTCCATATGTCATGACGGGTAGGACGCACTGATTAAAGACTTTAGTCTTTAGACATTGTGGGATCGACGATGAGAAGACTTGACGTAGCTTACCAAACGCTGCCCAACCCAACCGAATTCTCCTGTTCACCTCGTCCTCGAAGTTGTTTCTACCTAACTGCAAAGACTGCCCGAGGTACACATATTTTTGAACAACTTCGAGAACGGCGCCGTGCACCGCTATCGGTTCCGGTAGTACATGTTCATTGAACATGACCTTGGTTTTATCCAAGTTCATCCGTAGGCCGATGCGTACAGAGGAGTCAGCCAGGTCATTCAGCATCCGTTGCAGGTCCTGCAGCGTTTCCGCCATTATGACAATGTCATCTGCAAATCGCAAGTGAGAAATGTATTCACCATTGATGTTGATGCCCCGCCCTTTCCAGTGCAGCGTCTTGAACATATCCTCCATTGCATTTGTGAACAGTTTCGGGGAAATAACGTCCCCTTGCCTCACTCCTCGATGCAATGGTATAGGTTTTGTTTGCTGATTCTGTACTTGGACGGTCATGGTGGCGGCTTCGTAGAGACATCTCATCACTTGGATATATCGCCAATCTACTTGGCATCGCTGCAGAGACTCCAGAACGGACCAGATTTCAATCGAGTCAAAGGCCTTCTCATAGTCCACGAATGCTAGACACAGGGGCTGATTATACTCCTGGGTCTTTTGTATAATCTGCCGCACTGTGTGGATGTGGTCTATGGTGCCATATCCGCTCCGAAATCCAGCCTGTTCCGGTGGTTGGAATTCGTCAAGTCTTCGCGCAAGACGGTTCATGATGACTCTTGAAAACAGCTTATAGACGTGGCTTAGAAGAGAAATAGGTCGGTAGTTCTTCAGCCGGGTCTTATCTCCTTTTTTGAAGAACAAGACGACTACACTTCTACTCCACGCCTCCGGAGTTCTCCCTTCAAACAGGACAGCATTAAAAAGCTTTTGGAGCTCCCTCAGTACGGGTTTACCTCCAGCTTTTAACAGCTCTGTTGTAACGCCATCCTCTCCAGGGGCTTTTCCATTTTTCAGCTGTTTAAGAGCCAGCACGATTTCGTCAATGTTGACTTCTGGCAGGTCTTCGGTGTAGTGGCGTGTTAGAGTGGCTCTAGGACCCTCATTTTCAGGATCAGGTCGAGATGCATGCGAAGCGTATAACCGGCCATAGAAGCCTTCCACTTCGGAGATGACTGCCGGCTTCGAAGAAACGACTTCTCCACTTGCTGTGGTCAACTTCGTCAGGTGGCTTCTTCCAAGAGATTGTACGAACACTTTTGACCCCCGGTTCTGCTCGATCGCTCTTTTAATCAAAAGAGTGTTGGAGCACCGAAGGTCGTGTCGTATAAGCCTGTTGATCTCTTGGTTTAGAGCGCGCTTTTCCGACGAAGTGACGGGTGGGTTTTCACGTCGTTCCTTCATTAGCCCTAAAGTCTTTTCCGAAAGCTTTGACTTCCTGCCCTTACGCTGCATTTCACAAAATCTCGTACCTTCTTCCCAGAGTATCCGAACCACATTTACGAGCTTCTGGTTTACGTCTGTTGTGGTTTCCATGGCAGCAAATCGGTTATCCAGGTTTGACTGGAACGCTTCGGATCCTATCATGGTTTGGAGCAAAGTAGGTCGGAGCCTGGACCTCATCAGACGGGCACGTTCCGCCTTGAAGTCGATATTTAGAGAGCCTCGGACAAGTCGGTGATCACTACCGGTATTAAACCTGTTGATCACGGTGACGTCTCTGAATATATGCTTTTTGTCCGTCATGATGAAGTCGATCTCGTTTTTCGTCATAGTGTCGGGGCTTTGCCACGTCCACTTCCTTTGGGGCCGTTTCTTGAAAAAGGAGTTCATCAAGAAGAGCCCCTCCCGTTCGAGGAAGTTGACTAGCATTTGCCCCCTATGATTTCTGCTTCCAAATCCATGGGATCCTACTACCAATTCGCTGCAATTTCGTACTCCCACTTTAGCGTTGAAGTCCCCCATAACAACGTTGTAGTGGGTCTTAGTGGTTGAGTGGAGGGCCCTCGATATGTCATCGAACATATCCTCCACTTCGTCGTCTGGATGTGCCGAGGTCGGTGCGTACACTTGCACTACCTTGAGGCTATACCTCTCGGTGAGCTTGATAATGAGGTACGCTACCCTGTTCGACACGCTAGACATTTCCACAACGTTGTCAGAAAGGGACTTATTTACCAGAAACCCAACACCACCTTGAGATTTTTGGTCTCCCTCGCGGAAGTACATAAGGTGGCCTGACTCGAGGGTTATGGTGTCCTCTCCCTCTCTTCGGACTTCACTTAACCCGAGGATATGCCACCTAATCTTCCCAAGTTCCACCTCAAGTTGTGCCAGATGCGAGTCTAGCCGTAGCGTGCGTCCGTTATACGTCGCCAGGGTCAGTCGGTTGTGGTGGCCTTCCGTAGCCCGGAGATTCTTAGCACCCCCCGCCACGCCGTTACCGTGGACGCCACCATGTCCAGGAATAGCGTGACTGCCGGGAACTGGGGGCCGTGGCCTTAGTGCTTTGTGCATTTGGGGTAATGCCCATAATCGCCACGCTGGGCAGGCGGGTTGGCGATCGCAGGGCGTAGCTCTCGCATCAGTGACGCTGCTGCCCGTCACTGACCTATTACTTCAGCTACGCCTTAAATTGGGATGGTTATACCGCCACCAGCCGGTCGCCAGAGCCTCGTTCGTTGTACAGCAGGATGTACCGCGTGCAGGTGAGGTTGGCTTGGAGCGAAAGATGGTGATGCGCCCCCTTACATCCTTGCCTGTTATATAATTCTTTTATTCCACTTAAGCAGATGATAGACTGGATATCCTTCACCTTTCTTTATCTAAATTTCTAGACACCGTCAAAAGCATTTACCTACCATTATTATTTGAAAAGTAATAGCCGGCTTAACGCACATGCTTACTTGTACAAACAAGAGTTTGTGCAAATAAAATTGAGCGTGTAGTCAAGTTTTAGTTTTAAACCTATTTTTATGTAAATAATTTTCGAGAATAGCAACAGCGAGTAATCTATACTAATATTAAAAAGGTGAAGAGCTTGTTTGTTTGGTTGAACGCTATAATCTCAGGAACAACTACAACGAATTAAAGAATTCTTTTAGTGTTGGATAGCCCATTTATCGAGCAAGGCTATAAGGCTACATAACATCACGTTACGACCGATAGGAGCTGAGCATCAATCAGAAATGTGTCAAAAAACGGAGAAAAATGACGCAGACGAAGTTACGTGAGTCAGCTAGTGTATACATATCCGGAATCTGTAATTAACTCATAACATGGCACCGTTCAGATTTAAACATTCAGGTTTTATGTCAACTAGAAAGCACCATATTGTAGTGTACGTCATTGTGAAACGTCATTTAACTTTGAAACTGGCAGACGAATAAAAGGGTTCTAATGATTCTCAATTTTCAAATGATGTGTTTGGCAAATTATCAATTTGTCAAATTATGAGAAGTAGTTTAGAAGTTATGTAGGAATAGATAAACAAGTTAACTCGCACTTACATACAGGCTAAAATCACAACCCTTACCCTTTTGTGTTCGGATAAAAAAAAAGTAATAACAAAAAAACATGACGAAGACATGAAGAAAATGTAAGCATAAAACAATTTCTACAAATTATATAAATGAAATCATAACACCGCACAAGTTACCTTCCTCGCAAATAATAATCACCTTAATACTTAAGACTCTATAAATCATTTCACGAGCCAGGGTTTATAAGGTCTTAAGAGGATTCTTGCCCTCATTAATCACTTTTATAATATAATTATCTTTTGTATGAATAAGTGAGTGTGTCCCTTTTGTCTATACTTTTGTTCACGGCAACCTTCGTGGATAATTAAAAGGACTTAAGGTGAAGCTCTGAGATTAGAGAGCAGTGGGGGAACAAAGATTTGTGTATGTTGTGGACAACCGTGAAATGATGTTCGTTTTTCTTAAAGCCATTTCGTATTATAAGTTATTTATACGAAATACTTGGTATTGTTTGTCAAGTCATGGTCGTTGCATTCATTTGATAGGTTTGTTGACAACGGTGGCATTTTTTTATTAATTTCTTTATTTGTATTTTCAAGATATTTTATCTGTATTTTCTAATAACCACTTTATCGTTGCTAATACTATAGTAGTATTCCATAAGTTTTACAATTTTGAAACGAGATAACTTGACATACACGGGACTTGTCCGAAGACTAACACAAATTATGGTGTATCCAAAACGGGGGATATAAACTCAACACTTAAATACTAAAATTGTTTGGAATGAAAATTTTAATGACCGTCTCCGTTTTCTAATTGAGAATGCTTAGCCTTAATTGAGAGGGCAGTAGATCAATTTTGTTATTAACTTTCAACTCATAACCAGTATCAAATTAATTTCCCTGTTATTTGAAATAGTTCAATTTGAAAAGGGTCAGTTAATATTAATTTGATTGTGTAAGTTTTGGCTTCATATTGGTTTGTGTGTTGTATTATTTGTATGTGCAATCCGTGATAAATTAGTAATTTTATTGGTACAAAATTAGTAAAACGCGTAGGTATATACAACGTGTAACAGAAAGGTGTGGTCAAATTTCACCAGCGGATAGTGTATGTTATCATTATTGCACCTAAAATTGAGTCATAGGCTTCATAGCCGATAGCATTATTAGTACATAGTTATAGCACATTCTTTTTATCAAATTCAAACGAAGCGGTGGTAGCCGGCTAAGGCATCGGTCTCGCAATCGTGAGGTCTCGGGCTCGAATCCTACCCATTATACTACCGACGTGGACCCACTTCTAACACAAGCCTTTGAACTTAACTGGAGGGGTTAACAAGATTGCTAGTAATGTGGGATTCTACATTTAGTAAATTATAATAAGCATTCGTGGTGGAAGTTTACTGATAGTATTCTCGTTAATACCACTAATGTGTTGGTACAATATTGGTTAAATATACACAATAATTATTATCTGAATGTACCGACAATGTTGCCAGCTTACTGGTTTAATACACGGGATTCCACGGAATCCACAGTAATTATGTGTTATGGAAATGTGATTTGTATTATATGTGCGGTATACAATGTATAGGGTAACTAGCTGACCCTCGTCTGCGCAAGTTTTGTCTCGTTTTTGCAATTTATACAAAAATACTTAAGTTAAAATAAACCAGGCAAGAGCATGACGGAATATGCTCAGTGTAATGTTCCGCAGTTGTTACTACAAATTAATATCGATTAAAAGTAGACCAGCAGAAGAGTGTATGTTCATGGCCCTTACGTCCTTTTGTTCCTCAACAAATATATCGCGGTATATCCGATCATGTCAAAAATAATTTTAGTTTAAAGTATTTACTAAGCGGTATATATTATCTTTGTGATTTTTTTCACAAACGTAGATGTTCGCTAAAAAAAGCTTCTGTAACATGTATGGAGTGCCTCCCCATAAAAATATTTATTTTTGTTATTAAACTATTGAACTAAGTAGCAACTCATACAAGACACCTATACTCTAAATTTCTTCCATATACCATGTGTAGTGTTTGAGTAAAATGACTGTGCCATACTGACGGACAGGACAAAACTATGAGAGTTCCATTTTTGCCATATTGAACGGAACCCTAATAAAAAAAGAATACAAAAAGTAAATGGTTTGACTATAGAAAATTAATATGACGTCCCCGAGTTGTATTTTATTCAAACTCGTATTGGGCGTATCGTTTAGACGTTTCTTAGAAACATATTGATTTGACTTCACAGTCATTTATTTTCATATGAAATATGTATGTAATTTTTGAGTAAAGTGCCTGTGATATACGGACAGACAGATCGACAGACGAACGGACAGGAACAAAACTTTAAGGTTTTCGTTTTTACGTGATAATGTCATAAGTAAACATTAATGACATATCGCCATTTGCGTTGCTTAGAAACCAATCAATAACCTTAGTTCCAATAGCATCGCATGTCATGTTCCTGCAATTGCCATTCGCGGTTGCTTAGCAACCATTCAATAACGTGACCGTTGCTACGTGACACTTTTTCGTGCGTGCACCCAGTCATCGATTTATAATATGTTATCATGTCAAAAAAGAATCCAAAAACTAAATGATTTGACCATATAAATTATCCGTTCTTCCAGTTGGTGAAACTTTTTGGTCAAACTGATTAATTGTTCAACAGGAATAATTTTCCAGATGGCCAAATTGTCTCTGGTGACGGAAAATACAGTCAAGCATAAAATTAGTTTTGTTATAAAACGGAACTTAATTTTATACTGGAAATTTGTAAAGTTATGTGAAATACGTATTTCATTATGGATTAATAAATTGTAGCTGGTAGTTTGTTATAAATTGGTATTTGAGTACCAGTAGCATAGCTTATAACTCCTTTCGAGGTAGTGAAGATTCGTTGTAGTTTTCCTTCAATTTCAGTAATGTGATTGACGTACAAACCTGGACCGTGCCATCCCTTTCAATTAAAACATTCTTGTTGGACAAATCAGCTTGACTAAATAGTTTGATCAACTGGATGAACGGGAAATTATGACAACCCTGATTTGTTTTTCATAAAAAAAATTGGAGTTATAGGCGTATCATTTTGACGTTTCTAAATACTGATTTGACTTTACAGTCATTTACGCCATCCATACTTCTATTAATATTGTAAATGTGAAAGTAACTCTGTCTGTCTGTCTGCTTAAACAGCTAAACCGATTCAGATGAAATTTGGTATGGAGATAGTTCGAGTCCCGGGGAAGGACATAGGATAGTTTTTATCGCGATAACCGACTTCAACGCAGGCGGAGCCGCGGGCGAAAGCTAGTTCAGAATAAATCCGTAGTCATTTTTACATTAATTACAATATAACATTATATTGTAATTAATGTAAAAATTGACAATTTAAATAAACGGCTAACTTAAATTGCACTGTTCTTTTCTTTCTTCAGTCTACTTCTTGCTAATGAAAATGTAGGATCTTGTCCATTCTGTCAAATTTCTTGCTAATGAAAATGAAAATGAATGTGTGTCTTATCCTTTCTGTCAACGACTTAATACAAGAAGGTATAGATTTAGTTACATATGTAAAAAGTGTTTTGTTTTGAGTTTGATTGTAGGATATTTAAAACATGTTGTTAAAGTACTGCATCTGTGGTATGAAATAGAATAACAAATCTCAAGTTTCTATAGTCTAAAATTTTGACCAGCTAATTATCCCAAAATTTCTTTTATATCAAAGATTTATTATAGGAAACGTGCCAACCCTGTGTTATTAAGGTAGATTACGTACATAATTGCTGTGTGTGTGACGTCAGTAAGCCTGTAAGCCGATGTACCGTCCACGGCTGAGTTATTGCACGGATAACTAATATCAACAAAATAAAGGTACTCGTAGACAATATAACCTAACCTCCTCAGGCTGTGATAGTACGTTTTTTGTAGCTTTAGTATTTGTTACCATTAGTTATACATTTAAGAAACTAAAAATTCATTAAAATAATAGTTATCATTTTTAAGGTTCCGTACTCAAAAGGTAAAATGGGACCCTTTTACTAAAACTTCGCTGTCCATCTATCATCAGGCTATATCTCATGAACCGTGATAGTTAGACAGAGGACATTTTTACAGATAATGATTAACCAATACAGAATAAAATAAATATTTAAGGGGGCTTATATATTTACTTTATTCTGTTATTCTTATAGCCCTTATAGCAAACGTATTTTTTTGCCGTTTTTATCGATAATGGTACGGAACCCTTCGTGCGCGAGTCCGACTCTTACTTGGCTGTTTTTATATTTGTTCTCCTTGGACTAGTAAACTACACAAGAGATAGTATAGTAAACGAATGTGTGCTGTGAGCGCGGAGACACAAATGTATAAAATCCACAGATCACAGAAATGAACCGTAAATCTGACACTACCGTAGAAAAGTTAGACCAAAAAGTTAAAAGTGCTATCTATGAGGCACAGAAAGATGTGACATGTGTCGTAAATAATCACCGAGACCAAGACTAATAACATTGCTTAAACTCAATGAAACTCTATCTGCTCTATGGCCACTGAGTCATGGCTTCCTCATATTCATATACAAACGGAAACGCATAACTTGAAACTTGGCCTTATATTGTAAAAGTATTATTCCACTACTGAAAGTACTTTACATGTGAACAACGCTGAAACAATCCGCAATCAAGTACAATTCACACAAGTACACTGAGCTAAGTGCACTATACACTACTATATCACAGAATTCAGCGTCGACAGAACACACGGATTTCATTAATACGGTGTTATCAGATTTTGACCACAAACTAAAGTGTATTAGTTAATTTACACAAGTAAATAAGGTTTTGTTTGAATTTGGTTATGTGTGTTTGTACATTTGGCAAATTACTAATAGAGTTTAGTACCTATTGGTTAGTTCTGGTCTACGTTTTAGTTTAGTCTAATTTTAAGGGTTCCGTTGCCAAAATGGCAAAGAACGGAACGCTTATAGTTTCGTTATGTCCGTCTGTCTGTCCGTATGCCACAGGCATTTTACTCAGAGACTACTTAATGAATATTGATGAAATTTGGTGAAAATATGTCTTCTAGTGGCCGCTACTTAGTTTGATAGCTCCCCCATAGGAGTGCCCCCCTAAAAATATTTATTTTTATAATAATTAATATTTTTAGGAGGGCACTCCATACATATAACAGAAGCTGTTTTTTTAGGGCTAATATCAACGTGTGGCACATCATTCGAGAGGTCTTTTAAAAACATTTTAAGGTTCTTAATAAACTTTTTTGATTGAGTGAATATTTTTGGAAATAATCGATCCGAAAGTTGCAGAAACTTGAACCGTATGACCGAAAAATATGAAAAAAAAAATCACAAAGGTAGCGCTTAACAAATACTTTAAACTAAAATTATTTCGGACATGATCGGATATACCGTCATTAAGTTATAGCCGAAAAACTGCTTTTCTCAACAAAAGGGCGTAAGCGCCATGAACATACGCTCTTCTGCTGATGCAATTATTGAAAGCTGCGGAACCCTACACTGAGCATGTGCCGACATGCTCTTGCCCGGTTTTATAAGCATTTCTTGCAACTGTCTCGGTGGCGCGGACCTCAGCCACAGCAGTCGCACATACTCCGTGCGACTGCTGCGCGCGGGACAATGCTTTGTGTGATCCACAAACGTTGTTCCGAGTGCTTTGTCCGTAATTTGTACGTTGGTAAAGTCCCCCCCGGCATAATTATGACTTATACCCTATTTTTGTTAAAATTTAAAGAAAAAAATGAAGTTCAGAAGCCAGGAATCGAGCTTGAGACTTTCGATAGACATACCGGGCCATTAAAGTGTTTCCAGCTGTTCTGAACTATGTTGCTATTTAATGTCAGAACAAAGTCGGTCAATGTGTTCGTCATTTTTAAATGTTAATGTTTAGAAGTGAAGGTATACTGTAGGTTCCATTTTTATTTTTACGATACATATTGATTATGGACACCAAGTCCATAATCAATATGTATAGAACTCTTTGTTAGCCAATATGATAATGTTTGTTATGTAATGTATAAAAATACCTGATCCGTGAAACAAAATGTTTTGTATTTTCAAAATTAATGAACCGATTTTCATAAAACATAACTAAGAAACATCGCGATTAAATTAATAAAAAAAACGTGCATCTATAATCTGTACATCATTTGGGTGCTACGATGGCACAGACAGACATAATGGTCTCCTTACCGATGTCGGATACGTCGGCCAATCTCGTCGGAGACCAGCCAACTACGCAGGAGATATTATAGTACACAAGTGCACTCTCTATTCCATCACTCTCATAGTGCGATGAGATTCCGAACCGACCGGAGAGAGACTGGGGGTAGGACCAACAGCTTAACGTGCTCCCGAGGCACGGAGAGGTGAAACATTTTTATCGAAAACGGTCACCCATCTATGGACCGACAGTTAACGTTGCTTAACCTCGCAGATATCTCGACCTGTTTGGATTGCCACTGAGTTATACGCACCGATACGCACACAGAGACACAGACACACAGGTTAAAATAACACCCCTCTTTTTGTCAGGGGTTAAAAAGACAATGATAGCAAGACTCAAAGTCGTAGAATACAGTTAGAGTGCATCAATGGCATTTGATCTTCTCCCCATCCGACACGTCGCTGAGCTCATAAGCCCTCGTAGTGCATTAGCTTACAGTTTATGTGCAGTAATTACATTAGCACATCGTGTTACATCCAGACTGATTTATAGCACTGAGTGATTCCTGCTTCAGACCTCAGACCTTAAGTGGTGCGCGATGGGTGGAATGATTGATGATAAATTTAGACGGTTTTGAGGTTGTAAATGGTTGCTAGACTAAATTAGGCTTAACTACAAGTTAAAATATGTTTTAATTTGCAAAGTCTGTGCTGTATTACTTAATATTATATAAATAAGAGTCTGTTTGTTGGAACGCTAACCAGTCGATTTTAAATTAGGACGGTAGTAGCTTTGCGATAACAGACGTCTTCGGGGGCGAAGTTTAGAAAGAATGTTTGATTTTTAAATTCATTGTCAGAATTGTTAATATGTCACATTATTATCATATACCTATTTACATTTCTTCTCTTACACCTACAGCAGGTTTAAGATTTTCTTCAACAAAAGATAAAAAATACAATTTTAAGCCACTGGACAAAATACAAAGACACTAACCCGCATAACAGCAAAGTAACTCCTTATAAGCTTCAGAATCTCGTTAAAACCGCCAACAATTTCTATACGAGCTCAGAGCAAAAATGCGAAAATTTTCGTGAAAGAGGACGTGAAAGTTGGCGTTATTCACACAGTGCACGCCGTTTAACAATTTAAACACGAAAACTCGCGGGTCGCTTCGCCGGAGACATTTTTGGTGCATGAAATTCAGATGGGTATGGAACTATGCGACAGACGCTAAGTAAGGATGTAAGTTTTGGAAATAAGCGATACTGCGGTCGGTCAAACGGTCTGGGAATATTCCCAAGACCATTTACTGGACTAAATATTTAGTGACCGTTTTGTTGCGGTTTAGGACAATTTATTGTAAGTCGTTACATTATTTGATCTTTAGGGGTCGATGTATCTATATATATCTATACTAGCTGTCCCGCGCAACTTCGTCTGCGTAAATTTTCCCCGTTTTTACAACATTTCTCATTGCTGCTCCGCTCCTATTGGTCGTAGCGTGATGTTATATAGCCTATAGCCTTCTTCGATAAGTGGGCTATCCAACAATGATGTAATTTTTCAATTCGTTTCAGTAATTCCTGAGATTACCGCGTTCAAACAAACAAACTCTTCAGCTTTATAATATTAGTATAGTTATTGTTGTATTTTAAATTCATCCGAAAATATTTATTTAATATATTATAATGCTATTATTTTTATAAATAGTTATTGTCTGCGGATATTATACGAACCCTTGCATACATAGGTATCTAGCGATTGGTATAATCGACTAATCGAGCTGTCTAAAAGCATCGAGGAGTCAAAAAGACGTCCGCTAGTCGCTTACATTTTACACATTTTAAGTGGAAACTGTTGCAATTATAATATTAAGTATTTTCTTATTTTTACTGAGGGGAGCGCCTAGTAAGTAACTATTTTCTTGTATTGATCATTGAAACGGTGTGCGAAATGAGACATTAGGTACACCAGTTTAGGACATTGAAATTAGTTTTGATTCTTGGATGATGTTTTGGCAGATCTCACAGCTGAAAGCTGCCATTACTGTTTTATACAATTTAACAGTATTTAGCGTTCCTTTGATTTTTACATCTTACTCATTTTGCCCGGTTACCATTAAGGTTAAAGTTATTACGGTAATCACCTCTTTTGTTCTGATAATTTTAAAGGTTCTTCCTGAAACGAGAACAGTTAACTTTCTAATTACGGCTATTTTGTTCAGTACAAATGCTTTGCCCAGACGAGCTAATTATCCTTGAATGTATATGATATTTTATTTTTTATGACTTTATTGTGGTCATTTGGCTGGTTAAATCAGTTGCAGTTATTGTGTTACAATTTTAATTAGATTTTCGGTAGACTCGAGAGTAATATTCGATCCTATTGATTGCATCCGGGGCTGCTGTTTAATCAAAAGAGCTGCCTTCGTTATCTTTTGGATACTAACCTGAGAATCATCTTGTGAGAAAATTGCATCAAAGGCGAACATCTTGGGGGCAGCTACTCCAACCTTTCTGTCTTCAGGCGCGGTAGCAGCTGGCGCTGACTCACACAGGCTCACTTGCTTCTTGCGTTTGTCCATCGAGAAGGTTTGAGTACCGCTGGTAAAAGGACCCTCTCCAGAAGCACCGACGCGGAGCATCACTTTGACCTGTAGAAGAAAGATAGCGAAATTAAATTACGTTTAAATATCTTTGAGATCTTACATTAATGACACGCGCGGCAATTCCATATAGATTTGATGTTGTAGACTCGAATGGATTGCTTAGAACGGTTAGAATTAATCTCGAGTGTTAGAGCAGCTGTGCCATGAGTCTTTGTTTCGAGGGAGGGGGTAGGGTTAAAACTGCAAAATCCCCCCCCTGGTTTGTCTATTGACAGTTGTATAGAGAATCGGGTACTATACGTTCTCTATACAGCTGTCCTTTGTTACATATAAAAAAAATCCGCAAGAAGCAATCACAACTTGATACTGCTTTAATTGCTCCACTTTGAAATGGAATATTTGAATCATTACATGAACTTCGGTAGCGGCGTTGTGGACTTTTTGGGATTGGTAAATATTTTAAACACGCGTCAGGATTCGTGATCCTGATCAAAAATTTGTAAAACGGAGGGTCAGCAATGAAAAACTGCTACAATATCATTAGAATACAAAGGTAAATTTCGCCAACATCTACAATGTTATTATAGCTAGTTATGTTATTATAAACCAGATGACCCCAGTTCGAGTCCGAGTAACGATTATTTTTTCCCTTTTTTATTTTAATTTTGGTTTCATATTTTTTTATTATTATGTCAGTAAGAGCGATAAATATTATTCAAATTTCATCAGTATGCAATATAATGTTCAAATTTTCACTTCTACCTGCACTCCCGGAGTGCAACCCGTTGTTTTTTGTTTATTCCAATTATTTCCTGAGTATTGGACCAAAAACCTATTTGTATGTAAAGTTTTCACTTGTTAACCGCGAAAAGCGTGCGAGAGAACTAAATCTCTGGCTAACGAACCGTGGCTATGCGAGGCTTTGACTCCAATCCGTGAGGGAGCGCGACATGAGACACGACGTTAAATGCTTCGTATATTTTTGTTCTTATATTTATTTTGAGTAAAAATATATAATGGCCAAATATTAATCGTACAAATTAAATCATACAAATTTATAAATCGATCAATCAATCAGTCAAATAATAGTTGGGAATTAAACATTTGTATTAATTGAGATTGTTTGTCACATCCTGAAAGTAAATGTTTTGGATAAAATTTTATCTAAAATGATACATAGATTTAATATTAAAGTAGGTAGGAATACAAAGTATAAAACCGAATTTTAAATCAACTAACAACTAATAATATCAAACACCGGTGCATCACAAAACTAATTTAAACTGTTTACCACCGCTTGCGTTTTATCACTTATCCCAGTACGCCACGTACTTATAGGTACTTACGCGTATCGCGATTAGTTACTTACGTAACTTAGCTCGCGTATCACGACAAGTAATTAGTTTGAAATTAATTACACCTGGCGTGTCTGAGGTATCACTGATTCTCTGGTTGGAAAGTTACAGGATAGAGAAATGGAGGATTTAGTTGATATTTACTAACATAATAAAAATTATGATTATAAACTTCTTTGAAAAAACGATTTCATGTTAAGTACCTATCTACATTTGTACAATTTTTCATAATCAAAGTCAAAAGTACTTTATTTACTTAGGTTACAGAATGCAACGCTTATGAACGTAAAGTCCCCCGCGACACAGGGCTTGTACCCTACTGCGGGAGTTGTTTTGTATAAAAAAAAAAAAAAGTCAGACAAAATTTGAAATAGAATGATTCTACATTTAATGCCAAGTTCGCAAGAGTAAAGACGTGAGAAAAGAAATCGGCAATAAAAACTTTGTTTAAATTCCAAAATGTTGGATTTTAGCGACATTTATAATCAATTCAACATATTCTCAAACTACGTGTTAGTCTGATTCTGACATAGAGATAAAGCTTTACGAAGTATAAAAACGCCAAATCTCATTCACAAAAGACTAAGATAATGGTATTAAGAGCTCAATTGCTTACACATTCTCATTCATTGTTGGTAACTCAATACGTGCGTGGTTTCCTTAATTAATGATCGGCGGCTTCCATTACACAATTAGTTCAGTTCGTGTCAGGGCTGCCTGCTCAATTTACTCGAAAACGCATAATGCTTTTAGAAAAAAAGTTCTATGTTTGAACGAAAAAGAAATCCGACAAAATATTTAAAAAGGCCGTTCTCTGTTCAACATGTAATTGCTTTATATTATTACATAAAGTTTTTATCATAAGCAAGTGTAATGCTTAAATAAACCCTGCGGGAAAATATCTAAATGATGGTAAAAAGCTCATCAAAATAAATGTATGGCGCAATGGCGTAGTTTATAAGAGCTAAGCGCACATAGGGATAGACAGACATATGTCACAGATGTCGATTAAACAGTTTTACTATGTCGACTAATACATATCAGTGTGAAAACCTGGCTTATTTTGTTACGAGCTACGTCTGTAATGTCAAAATGTGAATGTCAAACATCCAATGCCAGTTTCGCAAGTTACTATTTTTACAGCTCCGTGTTTAACGTGTAAAACAGTGTAAAACATGCTTGAAATACGTGACAACTGGACAAAATGAGAGAAAGTCTCTCTCTCACTTGTTTTGTGGAGTTGTCTCGTTTGTGATTCAAAGATGAAAAACTAGAAAAACGACACTTTGTGAATCAAAGAAGAAAACTTAGAAGGACAATAAACTTGCTAACTAAAGAATAACTGTGAGAGCCATAATCCCTACCGAATAATATCGGAGGGCCTACCTTTTAAAATAGCAATACGCCAGCCGCGTCATGCAAAAAAAAAAAAAAAAATTTTTTAATTATAACAAAACAATGTTTTTAATTTTGTTTTTTATTTAAAATAAAGTCATTAAAAGTTCTGCTATTCATCGATAGATGGCAAAACTAAAAAGTATCACCGCTGTGCCCGTCGGAGTGGGGAGCGTGCGGTTTTTTCGTTACGGAATTTCTGGATTCGGTCCCCGCGCTCAAGGCCCGCGATAGAAGCTATGCAATAGCTTAAAAATCCACCTTGGTCAAATTATTCTAATGCGTTTTATTTACTAGTAAGTACCTAATCACGTTTAATGTTGTTGTAACGTTGACCAGCCCTACCTGGTTATTTGTACCTTATAGATGTCTAACTAATTCGCAGGGAGTTTCACTGACTGAATTATTGATGGATTTTGACCTGAATTAACAATCAATGGTTTTAATCTAAAGATAAAGGTTTCACAGAATCACCCTACTGACTTGTGAAAGATTAGATGTTTGTTATTTATCTACTTAATCACTGTCGAACTGCTGAAAGAATTTAAATAAACTTAAGTAGTTTAGTATATAGTATCGCGTAACATCCTATTGTATTTTGATTATATTGTGATTTATTTTAATAGAAGTAAACAATTGATATTTGCATAAGTAGAAAATCAATCTTAGATTCTTAGATCCTGACCCGGAAGCTGATGATAAGATGTCTCAGGCTGGAATCATTGTCTGAGTTTACTTTTTTCTTCTCATGCATTTATTGTGACAACAAAAGGACTATTACATATTCAAATAAATTTTATGCCTTCTACGAAAATGAAGTACTTAAACCCAATACGACGACACTGTCCTTTTTATCATTTGCAAATGGCCGATAGAAAACTGTCAAAAACTCTTTTAAATTTCAATTAGAGTAAGGATTTGTGCTCAATGGAGCGTTTGATTCAGCCTGCAACAGACTGACTAAATCCCCTAAGCCGCTTGACTGACGGACCGCGCCTGCAGCGGCCGAGTGCCCGTAGTGTGCGCTTACACTTACATTTACCTACAACTAGTGATGAAATTAATATTGATTATGAAACTGGACATAATTTGTTGTGATTATAAATATTTAAACTATAAATTTATTAGTTAATTGAAAATATTTATGTATGGTCCCGGTCACGAGCGTATGACATGACACATTGGATAGATACTTACTTTAAAACGTAAAACTTAGTAAACCGCAAATTCCTCACTTTTCAATCTTTTGTGCGTGTACCTTTTAGATAGGTACGTTACGTTACAACATCCCTTTCCCGATCTTTGTTTCCTGCTTGATCTTTTTGATAACTATAATCATACATATATCTGTAGGTAGTATATTCTAGCCTGTATATATACATATGAGTACAAACGTGTGATTTAATGCACATACAGCTAATACCCCGGCCTATTTCACCCCCATGATTTATGTTATCTATATCGATCTGTGGTGAAAGCCCATACCAAATAGCCTTAATAAACACTAAACACCAAGCAATAAATACATAAATAGTAATAAAATAATAAAGTACTCACTTATAAAATTAATTTGAGATCGCATTTTTAAGGTTCAATGTTAATTTTTGAGTTTAAAAAAAATAGTAAAAAAAAGCTATTTATATAAGACCTTAAAGCTCGGTGCTTATCGTCGATATACAGGACATGCCCTAAATCAATCTTTACAATTAAAGAGAGTGGATCGATCAAAACGCCTTCTGCCGCGATACGCAGGTGAAGGGCACAAAAATCCTATTTTAATATAAACACTTTACCGATGTAAAAATTTTCACGATTGAAGAGCACTACAATAAGCAAAATCTATGATATAGTGTACGCTTACGGTTCTAAATAAGCTGCTCAAGTGGTCGGAAGGTACAGCGTGGTCATGATCCTGCGTCACTTATGGTTTGGTGGGGCGTGTCTTATCAAGGCGTCTCAAAGCTAATTTTTTTTGGAAAAACTTATGCCAAAGTGTATCAAGAGACAGTCTTGGATCGTGTTGTGAAACCTCTCAGATATACACTTTTTAAAAATGTATCGTCGACTTTCCAGCAGGACTCTGCACCTGGCCACAAGTACGAACTATTTAAGCCTGGCTTGAAACCAACGTTCCGGACTTTATAAGAGCTGAAGACTGGCCCTTATCTAGCCCAGGTTTTTTAGACAACAAATTATGTAAACAAAGGTAGTTAGTCTTAAAATAAAATATGTACGCGATTAAGACCCGTAGCTTATAAAATTCTAAAATACAAATTATGGTCAGTTTTAGAGGACATGGCTTGCTCTAAAGGACACGGCGACATTGAGTCTCTTAAAAAATCTCTGGAGCATGCCGTGGCGAAATTTCCCATGGAAACTGCGTAAATCCGTAAATCCATAGATTCGTGGCCAGACAGATTAAAGGCCTGTATAAAAGCCAAAGGTTGCCATTTTAAATAGAATATTGTTTTAATTTTTTGCTGAGACTTTAATAAATATGTACATATAAGTTTTAGTAATATTGCATTACTTAATTTAAAAAAAATGCATTTTCATTTGTAACAGAACTTATGGCCGGACTACGAAGTCTAGGTGTATATATATACAAGAATTGCTCGTATAATGGTATGTAGTATAATATATCTAAAGACTACCTATATAAAATCTCTGCAATCTTTCTGTAGGTACTGTACTTATCCCGTAACAACTTAAACACAAAAGGACACTAAATTATAATAGTATAAACAATGCATCTACAATTTTTAGACGTATTACATTTCAGATACCGTCATTTGACTGCACTAATCACATTGGATTGCATCGTTGACGGCTAAATCCTAAAAGCCTGAGTGACGCATGTCACCGTGCGAGCGATATCGCGCCAGTGCACGCCTGCTGTGGACAATTGCGCGTTTAGGTTTATTATTGTGTATAAAATTGCTGATAAAAATAGCTGTTAATGTTTTTTTATCGTGAAGTTTAAGCATAACGTAAACCAAATAACCCTGTCATAACAAATGTGTTGAAACTTAATTTAAATTGTCGTCGCTTTGTAAGTCACGTACCTATTTAGATCATTCCGTTATTTTTTTACGACACCCACAAAGCAATATACTCATACCTACATAAGTAAGACACCTTCACTGAAGCCAGAATATAAGAAAAACTAAATAAATCCTCTGCAGTAATAATAATATGTAGATGTAATATTATTCTGAGGGACGAAATGACAAACAGCCCTTGAATCCCGAGAAAAAAACAAATCTTGTTGTCAACAAAAATAGCAGGACAGAGATTCGCCATCTTTTTTCTTGTAACGGGAAACTCATTTGCCTTATGATAAGCATTCAAATTATCTTGAGGGATAATTCATGCAAATGATTTGTTTGTATACATTTGTAATTAGGATGCTCTGCGTATTTTTGTGCTAAAAGCTAAGTAGCCATACTGTATTTTATTTTTTTGCAAGATGTTTGAATAAGATATGTTTTTAACTATTGCGTAGCGGTTAGTACTTTGCATAGCGAACCTTTTCTTTTAAATATCTGATATAGGCAATGGAAGCAGCTTTTCAGCTTATTTCTGGCAGTTTGATGTGTTTATTACATTATTTGCACAAATATTACATTCGGAGCCGTGAAAATGCCTTTATGGACTACTAGTCGCGTCCGAATTCGCCCTATTGAACTAAATTAGGTAGCTATTTAAAAGTGCCTGCCTTTGTGGCGCGGTGGGTTCGTGTCCATTCGGGTTCGATTCCCACACGGGACACCACTTTGTGTGATCTACAAATTGTGTGTTTGTAAAGTCCCCCGCGACACTGGGCTTGTACCCTACAGCAGGAGTACCTAGTCTTTAAAAAAAAAAAACAATCCCGCTTAATCATACCTACATGTATCATATAGGGTACATGGAATATAAACCTTTATCGAGAAAAGAAGAAAATGTATTTTCTATTACGTTTTATATTATTAGATATATCCAATTCGTAATTAAGACTTTTAATTTTGCGATTGGCTCAAAAATTGCTCAAGCATTTAAATTATTTAAGAAGATTTCTGTTCTAAATTAAATGCTTAATACATGAACTCATTATATTATAGCCTAAAAATATATAAACTATGTACTATGACTAGCTGGAACAATATACCTTTTAAATAGTAGGTAATTGGATTTTTTCAATAGGTTTACATTTTAAATATCTAATAATGTGTTATGATAGGCTAGCGACCATATAGTCTAAGCATAGCGTATGTACGAATACCTACGATAATTACTAGGCCTTAATCTTGTTTGCCGCATACTGTTATAAAAAATATGGTACCTACATACTTACTGACAGTAAACGCATAAAATGCAACAACCTATTGAATAGCCGAAGCTAAGTCACAAAATATTTAGCAACACTGTATATTCACGACGTAATAAAACAATATTGTTCAACGAATATTGCTTAATTTCACGTCAGTCAGCCTTTAGACGTTACCGTCATGCATATTGTACATGCTTACATAAATAGATTTATATATCTAAAATCTTCCTTATTTAGAAGATACGCCTTTGAAATACATAGTAAAGTTTGTCACAGACCTGGTGCACATTATATGAGTTTGGAGTTCCCCTATTACAGGTAATTTATGTAAAACTTAAATGTGCCTTTATGACAATATAAGTTCATATCTTTTGGAACAATATTGCGAGATATTCTCTGAGATAGGGGAAATAAAGTTCGCCCTGCTTCATATATTTGTGGTTTGGCCTTCGGGCGAAGTGGCGGAGCAGTTTTGTATGCTGCGCTACCAGAGAATCGTAATAAAATTGTCCCTGTTCAAATTTATGGAGGTAGGCTGGTTAAATTGTGTTTATTTTTTAAAACCAAGTAACGCTTTTCTAATGAGTACCTACTAGGTACTAACTAAATGGTGAAGTTAGGTACTAAAATGACAATAACAAATTTTACACAAATCAGCAAAAATGCTAAATTATGCTTGTCCGCAGTTTAATAAGAAGTTTATGAATTTATATTTTAATTGACGATAAATACTTGACTATCGTAGTTTTTTATGCATTGAGTTACATTATTGTTATTTTCGTGGGGATTTCTAATTTTTTTGACAGTAAAATATAGCAAGTTACTCCCCGATAATCTAGCGTTCTAATCTATACATATAATAAAACTGTAAATTTCACGTGTCTGTACATGGCCGAACTTAGTGAAAAAAAATATTAGGAAATGTTCGAAAAGAGTATTTAAACACTTTCCTGCATTTTTAGAAATGTCTGTCTGTCTGTCTGTCTGTCTGTCTGTCTGTTTGTTTGAACACGCATCACGCAAAAACTACCGTACAGATTCGGTTGAAATTTTGCACGTGCAATCTAATAGATGCAGATTAACATTTAGGCTATAAATTATCACGCTTTTTCCCATAGGAGCTAAGCAGTAAGGGATTATGTCTGTAGCTATTTTTCGTTATAAAACAGTAACTACTAGACGGATCTTTATGAAAATTTGCAGTTTTATAGTAAATACTATAGGACATTATTTACACTATGAATCATTACGCTAACGTCTATGGGGAACGAGTAGCAACGTATTTTTTGTCCCACCATAATGGTTTATCACAAAATTTTCCACAATTAGACATTATCTATAATTGTAACCCATGGAATACATAACTTCACGCTAAAACTAAAAGGAGCTAAACACAACATTTAGTTGTTGTTGTTAAGTTTCATAAGAACAGTTATTTTGACATGGCAAGTAGCGAACAGTATAGCCTCGAAGCTATGCTAGCGGACTTTGGCGACAAAGTCTCGGGCTCGAATCCGATGTCTGATTGTGTTCTTTTTGTATTTTTTTAAATTGTCTTTATCTTTTTTTAATATTTTTCTCAATGTTTTAGTTATTTTTTCGACCGTAAGTAACTTATTTACTTTGGTTATTATTTTTTTATATTAAAAATCAAGTAAATTATGCACGTAGGTAAGTTAATTATAGGTATTGCATGCACTGCTGAGAGTTATTAATTAATCGTAGTAGAAATGAAAAACAATATTACATTATAATTAAAAAGTATTCGACATTTTCCAGAAATGATGTGTTCGTCTAAAAAAAAGACATTACACACGTAAAAAAAAACATGTAGCGCCATCTATGAAATCAAATTGTTCACCGTGATCAAATAATTCAACATTCTTGAAAGTAGATGGCGTTGTATTCAATAACGTTCTATACTTAGTAAAAGAAGTTTTAAAAGAAACACATTGCTATGATTTTTAGAAATGTTTGTCTGTCTGTCCGTTTGTTTGACCACGCATCACACAGGTGCATCATGTTTTGGGGTTATGGTTGGAGATTACGTGTTCATCAATTCAACGATAATGAATGGCTCAACATCGGTCAAGTGTGAGTAGTTCGGGTGACGGGAGGAGGGGGGTCGTTGTTTGTCAACCGTACCTTTAGGGATATCTGACATTTTCGCGGGCATGACACACATGACACGCTCTGTGTTTACTTACTAAAGTGTTACAGCAGTTTTATTATTAGTATTGAGTTGTAACACTATATGAAATACACCCCATTTTTAGCCAAAATGGCAAAACAGAACCCTTATAGTTCCCTTATGTCCGTCCGTCCGCAGCTTAGCTTAGTTGAAGGTTGCAACTTTTGCATGAATAAATTACTAACGCCGATAAAGTGAAAGAACAAAATCTTGAAAATCATTATTTTTTTAAGGGTAACTACCTCTCTTATATGTAAAGTGGGGATGTGATTTTTTTCTCACCTACCTACCCCATCGTGTGTGGTATCATTAGATAGGTCTTTTAAAAAGCGTTTAGGGTTTGTGAAGACCATTTTTAGATTTAAGGATTCCTTTGTGTATAATATTAGGCTTTATAGTGAACATTTTTGTTAGAGTCAAGTGTCCCCCTGCCAGCTAAATGGTTGATGTTGGGTATGTGAAAAAATCAGGGTAGTAGTATAAACACTAAAATTATAAAGAAAACTATCACAGTTAAGTACTTAGGCTTTACAAGTTTACGATCACATGAGAAGTAACAACATTTTCGTACAAATTCTATTAAAAATTATTAGGTAATAAGTAGGTATAACGTTGAAAGAATAAAACAAAAACAACAGAAAACCCACTTCTTAAGCCGCACACCAAACTAACTATCTAAAAGAATAGAACAGATCGATTTTTATTTAGTAAGTATTTAGTCAACAGGACTGTTTCCAACATATTTACACAGAAGTTATTTCGTTACCTAAACTACCTTAATTTAAACCCGACTTTCACGCGAACGAAGTCGCGGGCACAGCTATTATGAATATATATATATATATATTACGGGTCTTAATCGCGTGAATAATTTTAGGTTAAATACCTTGCTTACCTACGTTTAATATGCATGATAGTTTAAGTATAATTTAATTTAAAGTCATCAAGTATTAAAATAAACTTATCCAGTTTTGAAAATAGATGGCGTTTAAATACAAATGAAACAGAATCAGGTAAATTGATTTAAAAAATAAATCTGAAATTCTTACGTAGAGGGATATGAATTTATGATGATCTTAATTAACGACAGGTTCATCATCATCATCATCATCAGCCTATCGCAGTCCACTGCTGGACATAGGCCTCTCTAATTGCACGCCACTTTGTTCTATCCTCGGCTACGACAGGTTGACACACCTATTTTTTAATTCACCAATGTAGACATTATAAAGAAATAAGTTTAGTATTTAAACTAAACGTTTCTAAAAGATATACTAATTCAGTATATCTTTTAGAAACGTTTGAATATTGTCTGTTTGTTTGAACACGCATCACAGTACCGCGGGAATGCAATGTTTTAAAAACAGGATATTTTTTTAAAAACTTATCTCACACTAGCCCTATTTCGCGCGAGTACTTGGGCGGTTTCGGGCTTCATTTAACCCGAAACCGATAATAGTAATATTTGATGTGATGCAAATCATTTTGGTAAAATACTATTATAATTTGTCTTCTAACCGTCTGGCGCCATAAACTTTGTCGCCCTTCATTTTGCTGCACTGGGCATTTGCTTGGCTTGCCTTGCCATAGGTCGGGCCCTGATTAGAGCTAGGCCCTAATATCCATAGATGCCACAGAGCATTGTGGAGCATGTTTCCAATATGTTTTACACAGAAGTTAAATTGTAACATAAACTACCTTAATATAAACCCAACTTCCACGCGAACGAAGTCGCGGGCACAGCTAGTGATAAAATAATTTTTAAAATCGGTCCATTCGTTTTTGAGTTTATTCGTTACATACAAAAATACAAATCTTTCCTCTTTATAATATTAGTATAAATATAGATAAACTTTCTTTACTTGACAGTTATTTAATCTATTATCATCTACGTTTCAAGATTTCACATTTCTCGTCGATAGTCGGTATATTAAACATGTAATCATAATAACAGAATAAAGTAATAGCTTCAAGTTGCAAATGAGGATGCAGCAGAACAACTTACGAACTAATGCTATAAGAACACATCTCCCGAAGGACTCTTTGAGCTTAGTTAGTAGTGAAGTTAGATGCAAGCTTCTTAACGTTTACTTACAGTGTTAAGTTGTGTAGTAGTTCAACCTACCTAGGGTCTGAATATTAGGTACGTTCTTAGTTGAAAACTTAACGACACATCGATGACCGAGTAATTTAATACTCTTGTACCTACATAAGTGAGAATTAGTATGTGATGTTGCTGCAGTCAAATAAATGTTTAATTATGTATCAATTCTATGTCTACCCTTCTGGTTTTTTTTTCCTAGGGCCTGGTGTGAAACTGAAGCTTTTTGAATTTGAGTGTTTTGAACGTAGAATTGCCAAATTCAAATAATATCAAAACCGTTACTAGTCAAATAAATGGCAACCCGTATATTTTCGACAATATTCGCGGAGAATTTAAATTTAGAAGGCGGCGCGTTGAGGCGGGCGCACCAATCGTGACGTTGCGCGCGCGACCATGCATAAAATTAAACTTGGATAATGAACCGTTGAACGTTTCCGCGCCTTCTATGTGTTAAGCTGAGAAATTCGCGTCATAAACCTCCTGTGTAGGGGGGATGATAAAAATGATCATGGATGCTTCGAGATTATGCCTGACTTTGGAATTATAATTTTATTTAAAATTTTGACAATGACATTTAGGGAGGGTAATTTTCTACTCGTGGTTCGTTGTGTTAATCTAGGTTAAGGACTATTAAGTGTAAATTTGTTTACCAGATTGAAGCTGTTTAAACTTCATATAACATAATATTTACATTTCCTTCACAGAACTTAGGTCCAACTGTAAAAATGACCATGACGTAGGAGGTAATTTTTTATGTGGATATATAAGTCCTATAAGGGGTAGGTAAGTTTTGTGTTAGAATAAAATAATTCAAATATGGCAAGATGAGTAATAGTAAAATTATGTCAAAACTGTATTTAGTAGGTATCTGTCGATTACCTGTAATATTACACACAATTAAGTCCCGAATATTATCGGGACTTAATTATTTACAGGTTACCTTTTAGAGCCGACCCGGGGCCACGATCGGTGCAATTCGATCGAAACGTTGTAAATAAATGGCTAAGGCATCGGTCTCGCAATCGTGAGGTCGCGGGTTCGAATCCTACCCATTATACTACCGACGTGAACCCACTCCTAACACAAGCCTATGAGCTTAGCTGGAGAGGTTAACAAGATTGTTAGTAATGTGGGACTCAATCCCACATTGCTAGTTATCTTTAAAAAAAAAAAAAACTACAAAAAACTGAATAACCTTGAAATCTATAACATAAGTCACCAGTAACAAGGATCGCGGATGGGCACATAAATCATCTAAATGACGGATACAAGTTTGTTTACGAGTCACCCAATCAATCAGCCGGTGTCGCGCCAACAACGTAAAATATGCCACAAACATCGCTAGGGATGAGACATACCAATAGACCGAGTGGTCCCGTGACGTGATCAATCCGGGGATGACGATGATAATTTGATATTATTGTTATTGTGTTATGGAACGTTGTTTTATAAAATGCTTTTCTTTAAATGCGATAAAAGACAACAAAGTTTCTATGTAAAAGAAACGACGTTTAGGTACCTACCTAATGTTAATATAATAAATGCGATATCTAAATGATTTTTAAATCATACTTTATATATATGTTTTTTTATATTTATAATAAATAAAAGATATTAAAATTCATGCGGGCGAAGTCCCAGGGTCATAGGGTTCATTACATATACATACATATCAACCCATATGATGTCCCACTGCTGGGCACGGGTCTCCCCAGTAGAACTTACTAGTATGTAGATCCTGGGGGTAATTGCCATAATCGCCACGCTTGGCGAGCGGGTTGGCGATCGCAGTAAGGTTTTAAGTACGCAGAGGACGCTGCTGCCCGTCCTCCAGTGTGACATCCCTTAGTCGCCTTGACGACACCCACGGGAAGAGATGGGGTGGTACTATTCTTAAGCCGGTACCACACGGCAATAAAAAACCAATAGGGTTCATTAGGTACAATGAAATATTCTGTCTTACCAAACGCTCAGAGCCAGCAGTTTCCAGGAAAAGTTAAATTGTCTTAAAATACGCAATTAATTCAATCAGAAAGATAATGACATAATATGCGTGTAAATGCCAATAAATTAATCTCTTTGCTTTTGTATTGATACTTATTTAATCAACAAGTTGCCATCATTCAGCCAATAATAATTGACTGATTTAACTATCAACTTGCGTATTTATACCAATAAATACGCAAGTTGATAGTTAAATCCGTGATCAATACAAAGTGCAATTATTTACGCACTAGTAAAGAGCAATTATTGAGTTTAAAATCCAATAATTGTTGTGAGCGGCTTGAAACGAGAATGGCTAACTAGATCTACTTATATGATGGGACTTCATTTTGGAATTGTTAAATTGTGAACAATTTCAGATATTTAGCCTTTATATTCACACTAAATTTCACTCATTCAAACGCTTGCTTTCTTATTCCTTTAACCCAATTGAATTTTTTGTTTAAAACCTTTGAGGGAGTTATACTTTTTCCGGAAAAATCCGGGTTTTGTCATCCCCACACTAAGTCATCTGCCGCAAGCGACTCTTTATCGACAAAACGCAGGCGATCGACAGTGCTGCATGCTGTTTGTTCGTATAAATCTGCTCTGAAATATCCGCGCCCTGAATCATAAAACGGTTTTACGTTCGAAATATGTACGTTGTCACCTGAACAAACAGTGTAAGGATGGTGTCAGTTTGTGCGTGGATTATATTTGCGGCCACTTTACCAAAAAAGCATTGTCCTCTGCTCTGCCAGACTGTATTTTCGTTAGAGCATAACTATTTGTAAAGCGGTTTAACATTTAATTGCCCTTTGCCTGCTAACTAGTAAGACGATACGAATAAAATTATATTACAAGCTCTCATATCCTTTCTACTTTACTTTCTATTTTTACTCACATACCTACATAACATTAAGTTGTTTCTCTGCGGTATTTGTAAGGCGGGCTGCTCAATTTCTAATGCATTATATACGACATCAAGATCTTCTAATGCTGTC
This sequence comes from Herminia tarsipennalis, assembly GCA_945859575.2. Classification (NCBI taxonomy): domain Eukaryota; kingdom Metazoa; phylum Arthropoda; class Insecta; order Lepidoptera; family Erebidae; genus Herminia; species Herminia tarsipennalis. The sequence goes on along the minus strand of OX243834.2, from coordinate 18,801,074 downwards.
ACACAAAATCCCCATAGACTACCATATCTCATTATTTTTCCAGATATTTTTATGGCTACCATGACGGTTTGCGAGCGACTGAACATTAAGAATGTTTGAATAATGCATGCGAGGAGTCGCTAAGTGAGCTCCATGTGACGGGATAGTTATTTGTGTATCATATGGCGTGTGTCAAAATAAGGTCTTATTCTCACTGTGTTTTAACCATATTCATCTAAACTACGTAGGACGTCAGTAAAGCGGGCCTTTAGAGTTGAAAATAGGTTAACAACTTTTAGCCCTTTATGAACTCTTTTGGCTTCTTCGTTGACAACTTACACCTTCATTTAAGTAATGGCTGGTGATGCCACAAGTACGACCATGAGAAAACAGGATTCACTTTTCACAGACGCTATATAAACGCTAGTACCTAGTAGAATAGTTCAAGAATGAAGCACGCTTGTATGAACCTCGGAACGGGCATTACGCAACACAACTCACACAATTCTAACGTAAACCAGAACATAATCATAGACGAGTAGATGACAGTCGGTTTCAGTTTGTCTTTTAGGTTGACGGCACAAATCTTAGCCAATCTACATATATTTACAGCCAACCTCAAAATCTACAAGGTCAATTATAATCAGCCCACCTTCCTTCCCTAAGTAAAGCATACGGTAACGCAGTCCCCAAATCATAGGGTCACAGATCAGGCGAAATGAATTATGTAAATGCCTTCGGCGGTTAACATCGTAATATTGTAAACGACACTTCTCCACCCTCCTGTATTTATGATCTTAGAAGATGGGCTGGATATGCCAAGGTTTATTCCAATACTCACAAAGGTGTGTTGTGTGGGTAACCTTTAGTCTTGAATTTAATTTCTGTTATACTTATAGGCTTCGCTACATAACAGATTAGCGAAGGCTTGTTATTTCAAAGCTCAATTCTAACTGTCAATAACATTTTAAACTGATATAAAATGTCTGTCGAAATTGTTTAATGACCAAACCACGTCAGCAAATATTTAGTGTATTTACTTCAGGGATGTAGTTTTCCCGTGGTTTTGCTTATTTCCGTTTCCATCCTAACATATTCAGCTAGATATACCTATAACTACTTATAAAGATACCACGAAAAAAAGAACAACGAAAGAAAGATAAGCGCCTTCCATTTAACTTAACTCCTAACGTATTCTTACACCAGGGACTATCGCGCACATAAATTGGAAGCTCGAGGGCCCCGCGGGGGACAAGTGCAGGTGAAAATTATCAAAAGAGGGGCCCCAGATTTAAACCAAACATAGCTTACCCCATCTGCACAATGTTCTACAAACAGAACGATTTTATACTCGCAAATGTATATTGGGAATTGCTGTTTTCTTATTATACGTCAGGGTCATAATTTTTAAGGAAAAATGGTTCCATGTCAGGTACGTATCGAAAAATGTTTTGTAATGCAACTATGTATCTACATCTTTGCTTGTTATTTCTTTTTTTATTTTTCATAAGTTAACTAGCAATGTGGGATTATGGGTCCCACATTACTAGCAACCCTGTTGACCCCTTCCAGCTAAGCTCAAAAGTTCGTGTTAGGAGTGGGTTCATGTCGGTAGTATATTAGGTAGGATTCGAACCCGCGACCACACGATTGTGAGTCCGATACCTTAACCATTAGGCTATCGCCGTTTCAAATCTTCGTTGATGATAAATCGTTGTACCTATAGAACTCACTTTGAATCAATGAATTTATTTCTATGCGAAATAAAGAATCCATCCGAGTCATCTGCATTCGTTTGGAGCCACTTTATAGAAAGCCTTCTCACAACAAGTAATGTGGTAGTAAGTGAGATAAACTATTCCTCGGGCCTTTCAATTAAAGTAATTTGTATAAAAAAAACTTTAAAGATATAAATAGAAAATAATAAAAGTAACAGTAAACACTACTAGACAGAAAAAATTAAAATATTCTTCCAAAAGTGACGAAAGGGTTTAAGCTATAAAAAGGCGTCATTAAACCACGAAATTTCCAATAAGCCCGTGAACTTAATTAACATTTTCCCAAGAATGCAAACTTTAAATAGTCCTTCGAGTAATTGTTGTGAATCACCGTGATATACTCAAATGTAGCCGGTTTCTGTCGTTGTAAATTTAAGGGGAGGTTCGGCCGCAATAGCCTCGTAAAATGTTCTCAAATAAAAAGTGTCACCTCACTAAATTATATAGACGCTCAGCGAAACGTACCTCTAAAGCTGATGGTTAAATCTCAGGTTTTACGAACTATAAAGTTGTAATTTTTACTGATTTAATAGCATGTTTTATAGTAAGTGCGAGCTTGTTACTTTTTGTCGTTAACCTCTTTACAATTAAAAAGAAAATAAACGGATAATTTGAAAAAGAGAAAGATGTTTTCTTATTAGATTTTTTTTTTATTTAGAAAAGACGACACCTGCCAGTACGGTACAAGCCCTGTGTCGCGGGGGACTTTACAAACATACAAGTCACGGACACGAAGTACACCTAGACCCGGAACAACAATGTGTGGATCACACAAAGTGGTGTCCCGTGTGGGAATCGAACCTACGACCTCTTGCGTAGCTGTCGGACACACTCCCACCGCGCCACAGAGGCAATTTAGATATTTTGGTAACGATACGACGGGACAAAAAACCACAAATTGCGGTTTCCAATTTTTCCTGATTAAAATACTTTTGCTTTCTACCTACATAACTAGGTATAATATTTTAATCGTACAAAGCGAAAGTAATTAACGTTAAACAGATATAAGTTAAAATATACTTTAGGTCGTTAAGAATCTTAATGAAATTGCCTATTTAGCTACTTACCTTCCTACAAATAATGAAACAACTGCCATTTAGACAGTCCCAAAACTTGAATACTACATTACACGTGAGATTAGTGACATAAATGTTACCATACCAGATTTAAGTTTAACTAAGTCTATAAGGTTTTAAATAGTCCCTGAAAACTAAAAGGAAAACTATATAGCTAGATATCCTTACTTCTTAACATACAAAAACTACCTAAGTGTTTCTTGGTTTCTCCAATTTCTGTTGGATCAATATTTTATGGGTCATAAATAGGCATAAAGCTATTTCTATGAAAAATTTAAAACGGGTGTACAGGTGCATTTAATAAGTGCTTCAATTTAGGAGTTAGATTACCACACAGGTAAATACTCTACTACACTACATCTACATAATCCCCAAACTTACAATACTCTACTTTTTGTTTGATTTTAAAAGTTAAACCATAGACTTAGAAGTCAAAGTCAAGCCATAAAGTTTATATAACATCTCTAATACAAACTTTTTGTACGCTATTAGCTACTTAAAAGGAAAATCTGATTTAAAGTTTGTGGGTGATCGTTAAAATTGCAAGTGTGCGCTAGGATGGACCAAGTTGTAAATTTAAATCACTAAGTCTAGCAAGTTGGGGCAAGTTTGCTGGAACTTATTGCAAATTGGATTACTGTAGGGTACTACACTGCGGCTAGTTTGACGCGATGAATACTACTGCGCTTTAATTATACTGTGGCACTGTTTGAATGTAAGGTGATTTTTGAGAATGCAGTGAAAATGCTTTTTTGGGTTCCGTATTCAAAATGGCAAAAACGGAACTCTTATATGTCCGTCTGTCTATCTGTATGTAAAGTTTTAAGGTTTCTTATAAACTTTTTTGGTTAAGTAAACATTTTTGGAAATAATCGCTCTGAAAGTTGCATAAATTGTGTCGCCCCCCCCCCCCCCGTTCGTTATTTTATATTAAAGGATCTTTAGCCCATTGGCTGAAATTGGAAACGTGAATGCAGTATAATTTTAAATGGATGTCATCACGTGATAAAGTAAAAACATACTAATTATATTCGTTCAGTCTCAACAATTTTCAAGGTACAAAGATTATTTTTATATATCCAGCGTGACATTCACTGAATCAGTCAAAAAGCACGTGCTAATGCAACTTAAAAAACGAAATTTCAAATTTATAAAAGTGCAAACATTTATACGGAAGGGGCGCGAGTGCTCATTACGAGTAGAAGTGCTTGAGAGGCATTCGGAGGACTTTGGAGACATTCCGGGAGGTTCGGAAGAAACTTTAAAAATCCGAACAGGTGGCTAGACAATCGTAGAAATGTTCCTACTTAACAGAACGTTAAACCCGTTAAGGAAGGTTGCAATGCTAAATGTGAAGAAAAGTAGAAATATTTTTAAAAGTTTAAAAAGGTTGATTTTACTGTTCGGTAGCTTTTTAGAGTTCCGTACCTCAAAAAGCAAAAAAAGGAAGCCTTATAAGATCACGCTCTTGCCCGTCGGTCTGTCTGTGTCTCACCACTTATTTTCTCAGGAACGGGTAAACCTAGCAAGTTGAAATTTATACCAGATACTGGGGTCTATAGTCTCTAATATGTGTATGAAACTCAAGGTCCTGAGTCAACCCGATAAAAAGGAATTTAGATTTTCGCGAAAACTTGTAAGAACCAAAATTTACCTTAACATTCTACTGTCTTTATTTTCGGAATTTTCCCTTTATTTGTGCTGTAAGACCTTGCCTTTAATCAAAATTGACATCTCTAGGTCCACTGGAAGTTTTGGGTCGAGACCTATGGTAGTTCCCGTTGTCCTAGAATCACGAATTTTGCAAAAAGCAAGATCTTGCAGTACAAATAAACGAAAGATCCAAAATATAAAAAAAAGTTGAAAATGAAAGGGTGTCCCTATATTAATAATATGTACCTAGAAATTGATACGGAACCCTCGGTGCGCAAGTTCGACTCGCGCTTGTCCGGTGTTTTTTTTTTAAATTTAGTGAAGATTAAAGATTCCTCTACCGGTAGTGTCACCCATTTATCGAGTTTTACTTATCTAATCAGTTACCATTGCGTTATCAAATGTAAAACTTTGAAAACCGTATAATTAAAATTTCAACATCAAAATAATAACTTTTACCCAGGTCGGTCAGCTAGAAACGTCATTTCATATTATGGCTCTTCAGATACAATAATTGCATTTTTGAAAGATAGAAAAATTTGAATCCAGACTCAGGAATCGAACCCGAGACTTCCGTAGCCAAACCGGGGCCAGAAGCGAAAATGCAATTATTGTATTTGTAAAGTCTTTGGCAAGAAATGCCTATAAAAATTACTTCAATGGCTCTTCAGATTAGCAATTTTGTAACATGCGTGTGCATGCGTAGCTTGCAGTTATGTAATGGATATACGAGCGATATTCAAATGCTTTTCCTGAACGAATGTTCTAACGGCTCCAACTGGACTTGAAATAGCTATCAATTAACAGTTGTGTTAGATGAACATACTTTGACCGCCTTTCAGATACCAGCTGTCAATCAAGTACTTTGTCGTGTGTTATCTGTCGGCGGTGCGGTGGTCGGCGTCTGCTTTATCGGATAGTCTACTTTGAAGCTCTGTGTTTTGCTCACATGTCTAAACAAGTCTGTGTTTTTGAGATCACGTCAATGTCAATCACAATAGAACAGAAATCTAAAAATACAGGAAATTTCTCAAGCTTTTGATCAGTTCGCATTTTTGTGATAATAAGTAGGTAAGACTACAAACTAACACAAATGTTTCTAAATATTTACTTGGCAGCACTGATTGATTAATATTTTTTAATTTATAATATTGTGTATTGATTTCTGGACATTATTGTTGTTTGGGTAATATAATATCTCCATATAAGCTTTATAAAGTTCTCAGTATAGAGACACAGCCCTAATGTGCCGCGGATTGGAGGCTGACTCTTTCTTGGGCCATTACTGTATTTTAGGTCATAGGCATAAAACATAACGTAAATTTCTTTTACGGTTTTCATAATAACTGCAACTCGAGACACGGAAATAAAAACGACCATGTTATCAAATTTAATATGTAACAGAAAGCTGTACCTAGTCAAATTCAAGGCTCTTTATACATGATACTAATACTTGTACCTAATAAATGTTATCTATTTAATAGATAATTCAAATATTATTTATAATTAAAAATTAACAAAAAACAAATGGTTGACTGTAAACTCGGTTTACGGACGATAATTTTAATTACGACCTAAGATAACATTGATGACATATCGCTATTCACGTTGCTTAGTAACCAGCAGTCGCTACGAGTACTACTCTACATGAGCCTATCAGCAGGCGGAACATGAGACTTTTTCGTGAGTGCAGTCGGTCATCGATTAACAAGACATTATCACATCAAAAATAAATGAATTAAAAAAAAAACACGCTGCTGAAATTTTACAATGTCAATAAGTAATTATAATTACTTATATCATATTGTATCGTCCGCTGCTGTAAGACCACAACTTCACAAATCATGATAGCATTTTCACGTTTATTATAGGTACGGATACTCATTACTGCAACGCGAAAGTTAGAAAAAGTATTGTAAAAAAGAAACTCCAGTGTCACCACCGTAGAAGAGTCCCAAGTTGGTCGAGAGCGATTACGTGACTAAGCACCGAGGGACAGTTCTTCAACGCCACAAATTAAACAAGTTCCGAATTTGAAAGTTCATTATTAGTTGAATGTTTGTTCTAGTGGCGAGTCGGTGTGGTTCAAGTTAATTTGTTTATGAAATTGTAAGTGTTTGTTTTTGAAGTTGTAGTGTTGTTAGTGATTGTTTTGTAGTTCTGACAGTTCAAAAGTGAGTCGAGGTTATTTATATACGAGATTTAGTTAACGGTGTAAAGCGAGAAAATAAATTATAATGTAACTATCATTGTTGCATATTCAGGACTCAAACATAGTATTTGAGTCCTAAATAAAGAAACTCATCTCGACTCGTGTGAATGTGACATATGGGTTAGAAAAAGTATATATAAAAGATTAGGACGGCCCTTAATGACGTAATCAGCTAATGATCCTCAAATTTCCCTAGCTGTCAAACATAGCTCCTCATCACCAAATTATATAATTTTATAAAAAAAATAAAAATCCGCACTGGTAGGTTGTAGGTTGGCTGTCAAAGAAAGACAAGAATTGATTTTAAAAGTCTATTATTAAGCATAAAGGGTACACCGTTCACCATAGTTAGGTAGATGTACCAATATAAAGACTGCGACAGTTCGTCGCTGTCTTGAGATGCGGTAACGAGTGCGTAAGTTACAGTCCTACTGGTATTATGGAGCACATAAGTGGTACCTATCTTATTCGTTTATAAAACTTCAATTTACAAAACGAATTTAAATATCTATTGTAAGTATAAATGCTAGAAGTACGAGTTAAACTAGGGATAATTCCGCCTTTTATGTTCGATTGATTATATTTTGACTAGAACTATTTTTTTATTATTCTTTAAAAAGACAATTGCCGCAGTAGGATACAAGCCCTGTGTCGCGGGGGACTTTACAATCTTACAAAAAGTACACCCGGACTCGGAACAACAATTTGTGGATCACACAAAGTGGTGTCCCGTGTGAAAATCGAACCCACGACCTCTTGCGTAACAGTCGGACACTCTGCCATCGCGCCACAGAGGCAGTCAAACTATTGTACTTCTAGAACTAATGCTCATATGAAAATTAATTATAAATTGGAAAATAGGCTTAAGATCTAGAAAACCGCCTTTCATATTGCTGATTACATAGCTTATTGTAATTTAAACAAGATGTGAGAAAAATATAAATATAATGTATAAAAAAATTATTTGACTCGCTGTTTTTTTTCCGCAAATCGCTCTATATCGATGTATTATTTTGCAGTGCCGCGCTTACAACAAGTAACAATTTGACAGGTTATGTTTTTTTCTACGATTTATCATTGTTACAGGTTTTAGTGTTACTGAATGGGAATACACCCAGTTGTAGCGTGTCATAGCTGGTCCATCATGTCCTTGTTGGATTATATATATGGAATAAATAATTCGGAGCACACTTTTAGGTAGCTACGGTTTTAGTCAGTTTCAATTCCAAACAGTTAATCTAGTACGGTTTGATATGTACCTACACTTCTAAATGCTAATGCTCATATCAATCAACAAATGGTGTGTATGTATTTTTCATAGTGTTAGTCAATATTATAATTTACAATAAAGACATTACATAAGGCTGTATTTATCATACATTAGCTGTAAACTGGTTGTGCCTTCCTTTTTTTTTGTATAGTGTAGTGTTTTAGGTAAGTTACTATATAGTTTAATAAATAAAATAAAAAATTGAATTGATTTTTTGTAATCGATTAGCTAAAAGTAAATTATGTAGACATTATTTGTTAGTGCGATGCGCTGAACTAATCATATTGACGGAAAACAACCTGTATTTTAAATCCATAATTTATGTTAGTGGTAATTCGACACTAAGTTAAGCCTGTCCTTTAATTAAGTAAATATAAGTACCTACACTAATGTACAGGTTCATATATTATCATCCACATAAATATGTCGGATATAAATGTTTTTAATGGAATTAATAAGGGGGCACAAATTATGAACACGTTACATTATCATAACCCATTACAATCTGTTAACATTAATATTTTCACAGTAGCGTGAAGCGCTTAAACACTTTGTTTATTACTAACTGGAAAATAAAAAGTCACATTTGCATAAACTATATTAGACCTTTGCGTGCGAGTGTACCTCACAAAAGTGTTACACCACTACAGTACAATGGTTTATGAAAGGGACGGGCCTTTAAAGCCCCTTCTCTTGTCTCGACGTAGCTGCCAAATATTTGCGCCGGACTGAAAGCTCCCGATGAATGGGATCCTGAATGGAGTCGATGATTTTTAAATTTAATCGGTACCACCATTTTGCTAATTGTTTACTTAAGGTAACTATGATTAATGCATCAAATAGTTAGTGGCCTCTGTGGCGCGGTGGGAGTATATCCAACTGCTACGCAAGAGGTCGTGGATTCGATCCCCACCCAGGATAAAACTTTGTGTGATGAGCACGATAGTTTATTCTGTGTCTGAGTGTTATTTATCTATAATATGTATGTATTTAGAAATATATAAGTATGTTTATCGGTTGTCTGGTTTCCATAGTACAAGCTCTGCTTAGTTTGGGATCAGATAGCTTTGTATGAGTTGTCCCGGTATATTATAATTATTAATAAATTGAAAACATTTGGTTTATTTCACCACATTCCTGTTTTTCTACTTAAAGGTTTACAGCAAAACTGAGCCGTGAATGGGATAGCTACTTCAAAGAGTACAATAGTTTATGAGAGGGACGGGTCGCTTAGTGTCCATGATATTAATGACGAGCTGACCAATGGTAGCTGTCCTTCGTCAAGAAACTGTGTAACTTCTTACATTACGTCACGAAGTTTTTATCACGCTATAACAGTAAAATTTCGAGCTAAAGTGTGCATGTGGATTAAGTTGTGCGTTAATTTTAATTTTGAAAGCTCTGGGCAGAGTTCCAGGGTTGGATGAAGAGGAAACGGATTTTAATTTTGGCGGGATTCAGTACGTTTCATATAATGAATTGATATTGCTTTTTAATTCGTAACGTATAAAGCCTACTGTTGGCCGTCAAAATATCGCAAAGCCATGTCGCTGGCGTCGGCGTACTTTTCACTGGGTTCTATTTATTCTATATTATAATAATAATGGCTTTAAGCAAGTTCTGTTATCACCTGATTTACTCATTTGAATATAATGTGTCATATATTATGCGTACTTAAAATACCATACATTTTCTGAAAATTTAAATCCACCGTCAGACTTGAACAGAGGAAGCAACTTTAAAATAGCATTACGTACGATGTCACCTATTAGTAGCATTACGGCGTCGGACACCAACCGCATACTATCCTTTATTTAAATTTATTGTTCTACACTTTAATAAACCCCGGCTAAATTCCCACGAGTGCAATGTGGACGCGACTGTACCTAGTTGTACCCACTCAACTGGATAACTAAAGTACTAGAACAGACATCTTGAATTAAAATTAAGATAATTTCAGCATTCTCTATGTTTCCCATTACATTTTATTACATGTTTAATATGTCATTGTTTTGCTACTAACAAGGTGCTTAAACGACGTCCGAAAACAGCACGAATTCAACTATGATAATCATTCAATAAAGTAAATAAAAATGTCATATAAATAAGTTGGTAGTATAATGATTGATACGTATAAACAAAATCCTCCAGGCTATTAATACCTGTGGGGCAGGCTTTTAACTAACATACTGCAAAGTAAAAACCTTGTCTTCTCTAATAATATCAGCTCTGTGGGAGTACCACAGTTGTACACTGTAGTGCGCTTCGAGTTCACGCTTCTACGAAACTAATAATGCGCAATTCGTGCAACTTGTGGGAACGTTTTTCTTTTGTGTGTGCACTTTTCGTGGCACGTGGTGTAAACGGTCTTGTTGTTGTTCGTGTCATTTGCTGTATTTATGATAGTGCGGGCAAATATTGGAAATTTTCGTATCATTTATTGTAGCTGAAAATTATTGCAGTAGTTTTTAATTCGATAAAAATAATTTGTGCATGTTTTTTGGTCTAGATGCTTGTTATTATGATTAAAAAAGACAAACATCCAGTTTGTTGGTTGGAGTAAAAAATATTACAAAACATACATATTAGTTAACGTCTGCCATTTCACATAAGTAAATAGGTGCTGTGTAAAAATGTCAACTACAGCAATTTTAAGTCCATAAACCCTCAACACTGAACCAATTGAACCCCGTAACCGTTACCAAAAAACAGGCCATAAACAAAACAAAAGAAAAAAGTGCTTCCTATTTTAAAATTCGAAGTGCGCGAGATGATTCTGGAACGCTAGCTGTCAATAAGAAGAAAGGGCAGGCAATTACGTTGGGGTCGGCGCAATCGATACCGCCTCCGAGCTATGTCTGTGTCGCCGGGTCGCTATGTGTGGCCACGAGAATGGCAGTTTAGGATTTGGTAAGTGTTTGTTTAGGAAGAAGAAAAAAAAGAACAAAATTTTATTTATTGCCATGTATATGACAATAAAAATAAGCAACATAAATCTGATTTCAAATAAATATAAACTTCTTTTGAACAATAATTCACATTTTGAAAATCTGTCTATATATGAAGGAGTTATGCCCGGACATGCATACAAACAAAAAACGGGTTGCACTCCGGGAATGCCGGCAGAAGTGATAACTTGAACATTAACGTTGAGTAATTTTGAATATTTTGGAATGGTTAGGGAATATTTTTTTGCAATAACTCAATGACGGTATATCCAATCATGTCCGAAATAATATAAGTTTAAAGTACTTATTAAGCGCTACCTTTGTAATATTTTTCATATTTTTTGGTCACACGGTTCAAAAGTTATGGGGCACACAATTGTGCAACTTTCGGAGCGATTATTACCAAAAATATTCACTCAATTAAAAAAGTTAATAGAAACCTCATAATGTTTTTAAAATACCTGTCGAATGACATGCCACACATATAAGTTTCAGCTTTTGTTACATGTACGAAGTGCCCCCTAAAAATATTTATTTTTATTATTTAGCTATCAAACTAAGAACAAGGCTACTACAAGACACCTTTTTCACCAATTTTTATTAATATTCAGTGAGTAGTCTTTGAATCAAATGCCTGTGACATACGGGTGAACAAACAGACATACAGATAGACAGACAGACATACAGACAGACGGGCATGACGAAACTATAAGGGTTCCGTTTTTGCCATTTTGGCTACGGAACCCTAAAAATATGAAATAACTAGCTTTCGCCCGCGGCTCCGCCCGCGTGGATGTCGGTTATCGCGATAAAAACTATCCTATGTCCTTCCCCGGGACTTAAACTATCTCCATACCAAATTTCATCTAAATCGGTTTAGCTGTTTGAGCGTGAAAGCGTAACAGACAGACAGACAGACAGACAGACAGAGTTACTTTCACATTTATAATATTAGTATGGATATATCACAAATCAAAAATAAAAATGTGGTAAAAATATCGTTACGCGGACTCAGAAATTTACCTTCGTATTCTTATGATATTGTAGCAGTTTTTCACTGCTCTAATAACCTTAGAAACCTCTTAGTATGTAAATGTTACTATAACATTAATGATTTCCTTAATGATAGACTGTTCTAACTTCTAATTGTACAATTTAGTATTTATATAGTTGCAAATCTTTTCCATGTATATTATATTTGTCTTACATTGAAATGTAGGTAATATTTTATATTTGTACGTCTTAACAGATAGAACATGTTGTACCATTTATATTGTAACACCTGTTACCCGTTCTACACATGTTACGACAAATAAATATCTTTATCTTTATCTCCCTCCATCTTACGAATTTTCGATCAGGGTCGCGTGATCTACGAATTTTCGAACAGCGACACGTGATTCTGACCCAAGTTTAACATTTTTTACCCATGCCAAAAAAAGCGCACAACGTCGCTAAAGAAGTTTTCACTTCAAAAACTATAAACTTCCCAATAGAGAACCTCCTCCTTTTCGAAAATAAAAATTAAGTAGATTTTCAAACCGCAAACTTAATGGCTTCGTTATGACATACAGGGGCTTGAAAAGCGCAGTTTTCTGTTGGATATTATGCACAGATTATAATGCGCATATCATTGGAACTTCTATTCGCGCATATTTGGCTACTGTGCTAGTTTCAGCTTCAATAGCTTTTTGACACATAATGTTTTATGAATGAGGGTTATCTCTCGAATGTTCACACGTTTATAAATTAAAAAGGGCTATATGTAGTAACATTCTAGTGGTTTAGACAGTTTTCTTTATCTTCTGCTTAGGTTTAGTCTTATTTCTAAATTACTGTTTAGAAATGTAGCCTATTGGGATAAAACTAATACTACCGTATTTTGGTATTAGACAAGGAATCCACAAACAATACAATCACTATGAAAAACGAACAAAACCGTTGGCAATTTAAACGGTTTAGCATCATAGCATTGCACTTTTAATATTTCTGCTTTTGAGGAAAGCAGGTCAAACGCGAATGTCGAGCTTCGACGGAGCATATAACGCAGTGTAAGTAATGAGAATGCCGCCGGCGCATTATACCATATCTACAGTATTCCTCCTTGGAGAATTCTTTCACAGAATTGTGAAGAACTTATTTTATGAGCTATGTGATGTTCGATAGTTATTTACCCAGTTATAAAGACAGAAAAAAAAATTGTTGATAATAACTCCGAAACGGGAACTATAAATAACCTGAACCTTTTGTTTGACACCTAATTTTTTTTTTACGCGATGACTTCTTATAAATCGATGACTGGGTTCTGGGCACGTTCGACAAAGTGTTTAAAAAAAGTCACGTTATTGCTTGGTTGCTAAGCAACGCGAATTCGATATGTCATTAATGTTTTCATATGACGTTATCACATAATATTATCGTCCGTAAGCCAACTTAACGGACAACTATTTTTTGTTAGTACCTTTAAAAGCTGTACCAAAACACATTTTTTTCCTCTTTTTCGAATGAGACTTGCGACTTGAGGAAATAGCGACAAACTGTGACTATTATCAAGGTTGCTACAGTTAAAGTGTGAAATAAACACATTCTGCCATTATGGCACTGGCAGAAATTATCGCATAGGTTTTAATAGTTTACTACTAGTGCCCTTAACGCCTGTGGTACAGGTTTACCCTAGTACAGGCACCCTGTTGTTATCCCTATATTAGCTATTTTTTTATGAACTATATACATTTGTAGTTATTCAAATATATGTTTATCAGTTGTCTGGTCATCATAGTACAGGCTTTGCCTAGTTTGGGATCAGGTGACCGTGTGTGTTGTACTAACATATTATTATTAGATGTTATTATGTATCTGCTGCCTAATTTTATGTATATGTTTTTGTAAATACATGTTTTGAATAATACTTTTTATTATTATTATTGCCATAACTACGTTACTACTACTACGTTATGGCAATATATATGCTAAGTCTTAGGCCGTAATTTAAAAAAAATAAGGTTAAAGGAATGGTATAATAGCAAGTATGCTATGATACCATTCCTTCACCCTCATTTTTTTACAAATCAGGCATCGTTTTTATATAAATAGCTATAAATAAATACATAACGGTGTTACACAGTCGGTATTTATTACAAACTCCCCCTTATCCCCCCCTTCTATGCCCTACAACTCACCCGAGCTACCAGGATACCATAAAGGCAGTAAAGATTTCAGTATCGTGTCGCTACACACTCCCGTAGCGTTGAGCTACGACACTTTCGCGTTTAAAAATATTCTATATCACATTATATACGATAATTTTACCGACTTCAAACTATTTATTGTACTAATTGAATTAATAGGGAGAAGTCACGGCAACACCCCACCCTATTCATTCAATGGGGTATAAATGGATAAAAGTAGGTAAAGTATGGTGGGGTTATGGTGCTGTAATGTGGTTATATTGTTGTCGGGAGCTGTTTTATCATCATTTAGATAATGAGGTTAATTGATATTTTAATTTTAATTAAACTTGTAGTTACAAAACATGGTGGTGGTTGCCTATTACACAAAAGTAATCTCGAGAAAAACACCAACTTAAACTGTTGTACCTTCGCTTTCATTTTCATTATTATTTATTCACTTTGGTAGCACTTAAATCGAATAATATATTGCAGTATTATGCGTTTTAATAAATATGAAATGTTCGCGTCGCCATAAACACTGGTTAATGAAAAACTCTTGAATAATGAAATGTCCGGTGCAATTTTATTGTTGTGGGCCCAGCAAAGTTATTGTGGAGCCCCTGGATTATTGCTGGGTTAAATATTGAATGTTAACTGCGTACCGTCGGCTACCTCGTACAAATAAATAGACTCAAACAAAATTTTAACACCTTCGTACTTTCAACCCTTAAACGAAAATGATGCCTGGTGTTTGAAGGAATCCAGTATAAAAAGTATAAATACTTTCTACTAAAGTTCATCTCTTTCTATAAAAAAAAACATGTGCTAAGTATTTTTATTAATTTACTAGCTGTCCCGCGCAACTTTGGCTGCGTAAATTTTCCACGTTTTTGTAACATTTCTCATGGCTGCTCCGCTCCTATTGGTCGTAGCGTAATGTTGTATAGACTATAGCCTTCCTCGATAAATGGGCTAACCAACAGTAAAAGATTTTTTTAATTCGGAGCAGTAGTTCGTGAGATTACCGCGTTCAAACAAACAAACTCTTCAGCTTTATAATTTTAGTATAGATAGAACAAATCGCTCGGTTTTCAATTACCATTAACAAACGTTAAAAGCAAAGTAAAAGCAATTGTTTCTTCCATAATATCTACGCGCTACGATGTCGTGTCGATCGCTCGTTACGAAGAAAACTGGCTTTTTATCAGCATCACACTGATTTAAAACCTAAATAACTGGCCGCACAAATTTCATATCGTTATTGCAGGATTATATCTGATTGTTGGGTGCCAAGAAGTGAAAGATAGCGATTATGGTACAAGAGAATAATCTTATAGGATTTCATTTCTGTAATATCGTTAATGGCCTTGGCTCAGACTGCGTTGTCAATCTCCACGTGTATTCTAAACTAAGGATATATTTTATTTACCCGACTGCGCATGAAAGAGGGTTATGTTTTTTTAAAAGACAACTCTCGCATTAGGGTACAATCTATGTGTCGCGGGAAGACTTTACAAACATACAAGTCACGGACAAAGTACAGTACAGACTCGATGTGGATCACACAAAGTGCGTGTTCTATGTGGAATTCGAATCACCAGACCAAGATGCCTGTTATATTTAATACTAATTGAAATCTTTTCACAGGCTCTATCTATTATAAGCTTTTATTTCGAAAAGCAACAAAAGCCATCAGATTAACCGCTATCGCTTCTACCTCGTGTTCGTACACATTAGCCGTCGATAGCCCATTGCGGGTCGCCGTGACCCCGGGACTAATTAATTTCGTGGACATTTGCGGTAGTAATAAGCTTATCAAACGCTTGATTCGTACAATGGACTACGTTCGATTTAACGTGCACAAGTCCAAATTTGGAACTCACGAGTTTTATGCTATAAGTGAACAATCATCTATGCATAAAAACGTTAGGCGAAATGTTTCAAACCCATTTTGACCGCTCCTGTGGCGCGGTGGGAGTGTATCCGACTGCTACACAAGAGGTCGTGGATTCGATCCCCACTCAGGATAAAACTTTGTGTGATGAGCACGATGGTTTATTCTGTGTCTGGGTGTTATTTATCTATAATATGTATGTATTTAGAAATATATAAGTATGTTTATCGGTTGTCTGGTTGCCATAGTACAAGCTCTGCTTAGTTTGGGATCAGATAGCTTTGTGTGAGTTGTCCCAAGATATTATTATTATTATTATATATTATTATTTTGAAGAATATTACATTTGATATAGTTAAATTTTATATGGAAAACGAGTACACAAAGTTAATATTTTTGAACAATATGCATTAGACATTAAATAAATTAAAATAAACATTACACTCGCTTCCAGTAATAAAAAGAATTGCCTTGAGGGACTGATACAGTTTTGTTTTTTAACATAAACAAAAAAGTAGATACGAGAAGTATACAACTAATTAGATTGTTATTTTTTAAGCTATTGCATAGCTTCTATCGCGGGCCTTGAGCGTGGAGACCGAATCCAGAAATTCCGTAACGAAAATAACCTAACACCCCCCCCTCCGACCGGCACAGCGGTGATACTTTTTAGTTTTTTTTTATGATTTTACTTAAATATATATTTTTTTTATTAAAAAAAAAAATTTAATTAAATTTTTTTTGTTGTTTTTTTAGTTGATAAAAAATGCACTATGTCCTTATTTAAAAAAAAAAGTGCCACAGTTTTTTTTAAATAATGAACTATGCCCTAATTTAAACCACTAGGTGACCCTTAGTAGATATAAATACCACTTGTAGATATAGATATAAATATAGCTTTTGTCAGGTAAGCGATTCGAAGGTTAAACGTAATTTGATGAGCCTTTCATTCTACGAAAATGATCATTAATAGGCTATTGTATTTTCGTCGTCCTCATGGTGAAGTGGACTAGAGTGAAGTGTAACGGATCTTTTTTTTATCATTACTTAATTAAGGTTACTTAAATTATAACGGGTATTATATATCTATATTTCTTAATAGTTGATAACCAAGCCGAAGATACCGTCTGTTTAAAATATGATTGATGAGATTAATTCTATGTCCAATAAATAAATCAAACGCCATTAACAAACCAAATTAAAACTTCAAAGGTTGTTTTAACACTACCGGGGTTTAATTCAAATAATTGCAAATTCAAAGAACGAATCAATTAACAGTTTTTTGAATAAAAAAGAAAAGAAAACGGAACGGGTGACCAATGGAAGGGTTATGAGCTGGAACGTGAGAGTCCGGTGAGCCAGGAAACCAGCGGAATACTAAGGGCACGTGTTGGGAACATGTCTCCCAAACATCTCGATTATAGCTTTCTCGATGTCGGTTATCGCGCTAAAACACATCCTATGTCCTTTCCCGGAACTCAAACTATCTCCATACCAAATTTCATCTAAATCGGTTTAACTGTTTGAGCGTGAAAGCGTAACATAGACAGACAGACAGAGTTACTTTCACATTTATAATATTAGTATGGATTATATTTATAAGATACAATTCGAGACTTAATCGCGTGAATTATAAAACCTTTAAATAATTCACGCGATTAAGTCCCGAAATATATCTAATAAGTATGTATAAAAATCGCGAAAGTCTAAAAAACAATGGATTATATTGTTAATATGAAAATATTTTTATATAAATGTCCGTAAATATTATTTTCAAATAATATAGTTAAATCCATAGAACTCCGCTGAACTGAAAATTTGTAATAAATTTTAAAATTATAAAGCTGAGGAGTTTGTTTGGTTGTTTGAATGCGCTCATCTCAGGAACTTCTAGTCCAAATCTAAAAAATATAGCCATATATAGAGGAAGGCTTGTAGGCTATGAAACATCACGCTACGACCAATAGGAGTGCAAAAAAGTGACATTACGACCGGTAATGAAAAACTGTTGCAAAAACGTGGAAAACTTACGCAGACGAAGTGACACGGGTCAACAAGTTATCAATATATTGTGGAAGCTATAGCATACTTTATATATACTCGTAGAGTAAGTAATAGAAAAAACTTTGTTGAATTTATATGACATTGCTACGTCGTAGATAGCTCGCAAACCTGCGTAGACTGATCTATCTGCTACGACGTAGAATTAAAACCTACAATAAGACAGCCCGTAGACCAACAGAATAGAGCAAATTGAAAAAAGAAAAAGTCAACATTGTAACAGCTACGATAATGTACGAGTAGCTGTTATAATATTGACTTTTTAATCGCTTTTTTTAAGGCCTTGCTCAAGAACGGAAGGAGCGGGCGTTAATTTAAGTGGAAACAAGCGGGTAAATTGATTAACGAGGCGGTCGCAGCCGTTCCGACATCGCCCTGCACCCGCCGCGACCTTGTCGGTTTTTCACACAATTGATTATTTAAATCAAAATGTTTGCCGATTTCATTATTTATCGGCAACTTGAACTTTCAGTCTTTTACTGGCGAAAATACTTTGTTTGTTTCGGAAGTTAAGGCAAGTCAGCTGATTACTTTGTGGCACGATCGAGAAGTATTTAAAAGTAGGAAATTTTGAAGTAATTTAAGATTATTGTTTGGTTTTGACCAAAATATTTTATCGTTTGTAGCTTTCGATATGAACCGACCTTTCAATGGATACATTGATTTTTATGAGGAATTATTAACCGTGCGAATTGACTCGGTTAGGTACGAATTATGTGCACGAGGCGAGTAAGCAAGGCGAGCGTGCCGCGGCAGCGGCCGCTGAGTGCTTTCGCTCACTTAATATTTCAGTACGCCATAATCAGTAATTTTGACGCCGATAGTTTGAATTTATATCCGCTTGTACTGAAGGTACCCGATTTTTATTAGATCTATATCCGATAAATAATAATAAATAATAGTAATACTGGATGTTGATTTAGTCAGTCGAATCCTCGCGAGAAGCGGGATCACCACGCACCATAATATTGTATCGAAATCAATAAAAAATAGTACCTTATTTTTGTTATAAACTTACTAGCTAACCGACTGAGTCTACATCAATTTTACCCGTTTTTGCAATTCCTACAAAAATGCTAAAATCGCGATTAACAACAGAACTTATACCTACCAAATGTATAATTTTTTTTGTACATTTGGTAGGTATAGGTTATTTTTTTTTTATTAAAATCGTCGAGAAGTATCGGAGAAGTTTGACCACAAACACCGTGACACGAGATTTTTATAAGTATTTTAAAAGAAGATTGTTAGACTTCGTATTCCAAATTATGATTTTAACAATTTTGTGAAATAGAAACTATTTTTTTAGACGCATCCTGGTCCATTAACCCCTGCTATTGCTTGCTAACTAACATTCCAGTAAAAACCAAGTCAGTAAACATATACAGAGGAACTCTTTATACCTTTATCCTCCATTCAACATCGTGTCGTTGAGGTTTAATTAAACACTTAACCTTACGAATTCTTAATGATATTAGCATTTACTTACATAAAATAGTTGTTCCTGAAAGTACTAATGCCTCACATAATTAATAGAGAAGACACCATTAACTTAAATGTGTCTCTGAGAGCGCATTAGCTGCCTCTATGACGTCACAAGGCACCCGTTAGAGCTTGTATGGTTGTATTATACAGTAATTTTCTTAGAAATAATTTAGTTCTAAACGACAGTGTTTTAGCTAAGTAAAGTGTAGAAGGCACTATAGAAGACTATGTGAAAGATTCATATTCCATTATACAGAGTGGAACAGAAAGGTGTGGTTATATTCAAGGCTTGGTATGTGCCCATGATACTGAGTGCACATACCTACCATATACCATACCATACCTAATTTTATCAAAATCGGTGTACCCTAAAAATTACTTATTTATTATTTTTCATTCGTTTACTTTTGAGTGAAAAAGTTAATATATAAAAAAAACATGACTTAAAAAGTTTTATGCCATAATAATCCAATCGAATTTTGTACCAGGGTCCGTATTCTCTATCTTATTCGCGCGGACTTGCCGCGAAAACGAAAAAAAAACATAATGAATAAGGACCCAGGGGAGGTTTAATTCTTATGCCATACATACGCCTACTGAATTTTTGCATCATGGTAGGTGCAATACAGGCAACATACACTATCCGCTGCTAAAATTTGACCACACCTTTCTGTTACACCCTGTATAGTTATGAAGTGGCACACATAGCTCTTGAATGCATAGATATGGAGATGAATGCGCCATTTAAACTTTCGCATTGCATGATTATAACTATTTATTATACGGGAATTAACGCGCATTGTTTACCTTAAAATTGTTTGACGTTTCGACCAGGTTGCACCGGCCGTGGACACAAGCGGAGCGGTAGTCCGCTTGTGACCACGGCCGGTGCAACCTGGTCGAAACGTCGTGGTCACAAGCGGACTACCGTATACTAAATAGTTATGAATGCGCCATTTTATTACAAAGTCGTGTTAATGGGGGTGGCTGTTAATAGCTATATTTGATGAATTTTACATGTTAGAGCGTTTTGCAGATCAACAGATTTTTACTTCGTGTGCTGGGTGAATTGTGGCATTACCTTAAAATAATGCTCTCCTAAGCGATATCGGTTTTGATGGCCCATCTAATCAGGGACTAGCCAACTACGCAGTAGATTGTATGCGCAGACACAAGTGCAATATCTATTCCCTCACTCTCATAGTTTGATGGGGCGGAAATCCGATAGAGAGGATTGAGATTGGGCGCAGGACCGACGGCTTAACGTGCTCTCTGAGGCATGGAGGAGTATATTTTTTATTGAAAACGGTCATCAATCTATGGACCAACTGTAGTAACGTTGGTTAACCTCGTAGATATTTATCTACTCGGTCCCTACTGAGTAGTCTGACTGTTACCTTATGAAAGTTGTCAGTTACCTATTTTATTTATCGGCAAGCAAACTACCGTGTTTTTGCGCGTTTGAGCAACGCAAACATAGACACGCTCAAGGACATGGAATCTCAGATCACTTTATAAGAAAGGTGTTTCAAGACTTTGACAGACTGCGCTCCAGAGCGAAGTATATCTATAGAACGTGCCTTTTGTACTCTGTTTTTTTATCTTTATTTATTATTATTATTATTTAGACGCTTTTAGTTATAATATGATCATGTCAGCCCCATTGAAACAATTACCAGAGAGAAAAATGACTACTATAAATATAAGTTATAAAGATTTGTTTTATTATCTACCTACAATGATTATAAAGATGTTTTAGTTAGTTAGATATACACAAACTTATACATTTTCTGACTAACATCTGGTTAATACTCGCAGTTAGTTTTAAAATAATACCGTTCCGGTAAATTCAAAGTAATTGGTACTTTCCTATGAATAAAAATACATTTTACGTAACATTACGTCTATCATTTACGCTTACCGCAGGACATGATGTGTAATCACAGGGCTGTCAGTATATCTACTTGTGGTTTTGTTAGTCTGCCTACAATAATTCTAAAAACATGCTTTGTATTGATTTTTAATTGTATTGAAATCTAAAAGACGATCAGATATACGTCCACAAATTATATACCGTCTATCATCTCACTACAATAATACACTTGATCGAATTTGGGTGTAAATTAGCCACTTTTTATAGACCTAATACACACGACAGTTTTTTTGACGTCTTTTAAAAAAGCGTTCAAATCGAGGAAATGAATTTCCAAGTAAGTCACACGTCAGCACTTTTTGACCCAATCCCTAACAAACGACGCTTTTTATCGATGTGATTTGTATTTTCAACGCTGTGCGTTGGGAATAGCTCAAGATTTCTGACGTGCTGACCAAATTTCGATCTAATTCGCTAAAGTTTATTAAGCGTTAACTTTACCGAATTAAGCCGTAGAGAGGTGATCGAAATTTGGTCAGCAGGTCAGAAATCTTGAACAATACTTATTGTTTATAATATAGGCAACCCTAAACATAGTAAACATCCCGGCGAGTAATTATGTGAACAAAACACCATTATGCATTAACCTATGACGTCATATGCCAAATCGCCGCCGTGCCCTGTACCTCGTTTAGTTAATTATTTACGGCTAAACAAAGGGTTTGCAAATATGAACATTGTGCCCAAATGTGTAATGTTTGCTAACTATTCGTGAGTTCTTGATAGAACATAGACTTTGTTAGTAATTGTGAATCAGGTATTATATATTTGGCGACCTACATTACTTATAAGTACTACAATTATAATACCTAACAAGCAGAAGTTTTATGAAAAACTTATCACTAAGAATCATGATATTAGTTATATTTCGGGACTTAATCGCGTGAATTATTTAAAGGTACGAACCTTTTATTTACCCGACGTTTCGATCGAATTGCACCGATCGTGGTCACGGGTCGACTGATGGCAGCTTAGCGATGTCTCCGTGAGGCGCGGGGTTTTTCATCAGTCGACCCGTGACCACGATCGGTGCAATTCGATCGAAACGTCGGGTAAATAAAAGGTTCGTACCTTTAAATAATTCACGCGATTAAGTCCCGAAATATAACTAATATGTATAAAAATCGCGAAAGTTTAAAAACAATAATCATGATATTGTTTTATATTACGCAATCATCGAGTTATGTCTCGAGTAAATGACTCCGGTGTACTTATGTATAAGTAACTGGATGACCGAGCTTTGCTCCGTAATCTTGACGTGATAACGTCTTATAAATCGATGACCGGGTGCACACACGAAAAAGTATCACAGTCCCGGTTCTTTAGTTACGTTCCGCCAGCTGATAGGTTGAAGTTTTGTGTGCCGTCGGGAGCATGCGCGCGTACCATTCCTGGGTCCGCTAAAGCTGTTGCTAAGCAAGAGCGAATTGTTTATTACAATGTCATCAATGTTTTCTGATGTTTTATCACGTGAAATTATCGTCCGTAAACCGACTTTACACA
Source organism: Herminia tarsipennalis (assembly GCA_945859575.2). NCBI lineage: Eukaryota > Metazoa > Arthropoda > Insecta > Lepidoptera > Erebidae > Herminia > Herminia tarsipennalis. The sequence continues at coordinate 18,778,112 of OX243834.2, read as the reverse complement.
CAACCTTTTTTTTTAAACAACGTTTTCTAAAACTGAAACCTAGCTAGACCAATTTATCGCCCCCGAAACCCCCCGCATACTAAATTTCATGAAAATAGTTGGAACCGTTGCCGTGATTTAGATTACATATATACAAGAATTAATCGTTTAAAGGTATAAGATGTAGTAAAGCAGCGCACGATGTTAAATCTTTACTAACAAATCAAATTGTAAGGATTTTACGTCTTTCAATTTTAATAAATTAAACAATAAAAAAACAACGGTATTACGTTCTTTCATGCTATGATTTCACATTACCAACTGTATAAGTAACACTAAGTAACTACGGAACATTTATTAGGTTATGCGTAATGCATTTGCCCAGAATAATATTACTTAGCAATTTTAACTTTGATTAAAGAAATGACAATTGTAACTTTGACACTTTTGAGAGCCGTTGCTAAGCAGCTTAGTTATTAAGCATTTCACATCGTATCGTAAATTATAAGACAAATAATTATTAAGAAACCGAATGCCGCAACGAACAGTATCGAATGTGCAAAATCTCTTTTTTTTCGAAAAGAAATAATTATATCATGATTTAAACGAGGTTTCAGTCGGACAAAATCGACACTTCTCAGTTTAAGCGGCAAACATGATTTGAAATTATAGAAGAACAGTATCGAAACTAACACATTCGATACTTTTTGATCTTTTTTAAACCTGCCAGACATTTCGACAGCCGAAACAGGGTGCCCCTGTTTCGGCTGTCGAAATGTTTAAAATGAGTACCTGAAACGGGATAGTACGTGAAAGACCAGAACGGAAAACGACTACCTGATACATGCACGAAGAGTCGTTTAATTACTAAAATATTCATTTTGTTATACGTGGTACGTAAGACGTCGTCGTCGATGCGCCAGTCCAATACTTGACTGTTTTTTTTCCCGAAATTTCAAAAACTTGTGCAAGGTACTATTACGAGTAAATCGTGTCCGTAATGTTTGCTAAATCTCCAGTAAATCAGAACGATTTGCATTCATATTCAACCCGATATCCGAGTACTTAAGATAGCTCATAACTCCGCATCAACTAAGACGTTCCACGTTTTTATACTCAATCCAGATCGAGTCTGTTTGGTTAACCCTCATAAAGCTTACCCCTATAAACCTAAGCCTTTAGGCACGAAGGGCATAAATCTTTGAGACCAGTAGACAGACGATTGCTAAATTGTATGTAGCTATGAGTTTAGGTAGATACGTAATGTATACAGGATGAGTGGTAGCGTTCGTCATTCGATAAAGCAAAAATATTACATTTTGCTAAGAGAATAAGAAGAAGAGAAGAAACTAAACTAAAAAACTTATTTATCTGTCAGTTTTTTACTTTAAACGCCTAAGACTAGGGTATGACAATCATACTGCCTAAATAAGAGTAAGTTAAAGTTGTAGAACTCCAGTAACTCAAATCAATCAAAATGTAGACACGCGGGAGTGCCAAGCCACGTTCCAGGGAACTGGTGGGCAGCACCAGCGAGCCACTTTTGACCCATTCATAACTCAAAAATTACAAAGTCAAGTGTTGAGGTTCAAGAGATCATAAGTTATTTGCTTTGTGTAAATAATTCGCCTATTCAAATTTAAAAAGTCATATGTTTAAATAGCAAATATTGTTGTAGCTGAATAAACAAGAAATTGTGTTATCATAATAAAAATAATGATCTTTATATGCGTCAAATGCTGTTTGGATCGAATAAAGAACAAAGTGTACAAGATGTAACAGTTTATAAGAGGTCCTTATAATATGTTTGGTCGTTTACAGCATGCAAAATTATAATGATATATTTTTTAATCTGTTGCCCAAACCATTTTAAAAACAACAAATTTACTTAAGAATATCACACGTTCTTATAAATAAATTTCAGGACTATCTACATAACCACATAAAAGTCTTTGTCGGTGAAGTCGAGAAACACAAAGAATAGCGCGTAAAATCTTAATAATATGTAATACTCGTTAACTAGTCACCCTGTATCCATTAGAACCAGGGTTTACAATATCGAACGGTAAAAAGCGTAACAGCGCAGACGTAAAACAACAGTCGAGTTGAACTACGAGTGACAAACTACCCCGGGCAGGGTCGCGGTGCTCTGTTTTTGAAGCGAGGCGCGACTGTCAACAAAGATGTATACCGTTTAGCTCAGCTTATAAAAATAAGTACCTACCATTAATACAAAAGCCCGACGTAAAGACATATTATGTATTTATTTACACTCTCACAGACAGGAGACCTGTGGGCAGTTTAGTGGGAAAGTTATAAGTAGAGCTCGGTTTATTATTTAGAATTTTCTCCCGGTTTATCCAGTTGTTTTGTCTGGTAGAGTGTTTTTTAAAAAAAATATACAAGGATAAATTATCGCAGATGATCAAAGTTTGTAATGAAAGAATAACTATTTCTGCCACAATAATAAGGTTCTAAAATATTGATCCTACAATAATCCCATTATTCCAGCTTTCCAAATTATGATATTGCTCATTAGTCCCGCAATTATGCAAATGGATAGGATTATGCTCTGTTAAAGTTGTAATTTGTTAATCTGTTATTACTGGTATTCTCATTGATTGTAATTCATAATCCAATTAATCATAATGTAATCGTTCATTAGTTATTAATCCAATTATTATTATTTTAATCGTTTATCTATAACTATGAATGTATCCTATATTTTGTTACAGAAGTGTAATGTAAAGATTTTCACTAAAGAGCTTTCGAACGAAAGTGATTTTATTATGTCTTCCTATTACCACAAGACATCGTCCATACTATATTTGTGGAGTTTTATTTAAAAGGAGATCCGAGATCTTATATTCCTCGCTCATCTGTCTGTACAACCTATACGAGTTAAAGCGTCCGACCGAGAGTAATAATGACCAACATTAGTTAGTTGGACTGTATAGTTGTTAACTAAATAATTATCGCGCGCAAACTTTGATTAGGGTACGTATGCCTTCTAATTATATTGAGTCTAGTCTAGTGTATACTTGTAAATGATTTTAATACTTTTAAGTTTTTTGGTAGTTTTAATTGACTGTCATTTGCATCGTATCGTACTATGTGACTGTAGACAAACAGTAAAATTGTTGAAAAAAATCCTTATGTTATTGGGTATAGTCACTAATTGGCGCACCTTATTCGAAAACAGTTTACACATTCTTACAAATAAAGGGAAAACTTTTGTAACTTTCAACTAACGTGATGTTTATTCGTGAAATAGATCGATACGATTTACAGAATGCCAACAGAATATATTTCAAAACCACTCCAATACAAACAAGAAAAGGCTAAAGATAAAGTCTGTACTCCTAAAATAATTCCTTTAAAGTTTATAACCTATTCGAATGCTGCGCCAACAACATAATAGAAAAGATTTATTCATAGCTCAGTATTCATGTAAAACCAACACCATAAATCTAATGGTGCCGATACTACACAGTAAATAGTTAGACTGTATCCACACTACTGTTAAAAACCGGACAAAAGCATGTCGGACCATGCTCAGTGTAGGGTTCCGCACCGCACTTGAATAATTGTATCAGCAGAAAAACGTATTTTCTTGGCACTTATGCCCTTTTGTTGAGAAACATAGTTTTTGGCAATAACTCAATCACGGTATATACGATCATGTTCGAAATAATTTTAGTTTAAAGTATTTATTAAGCGCTACCTTTGTAATTTTATTACTATTTTTTGGTCACACGGTTCAAAAGTTTCGGACATTATCGGATATACCGTCATTGAGTTATTGCCGAAAAACTGCGTTTCACAACAAAAAGGCATAAATGCCATGAACATACGCTCTTCTGCTGGTGAAATTATTTAAGGTTGCGGAACCCTACATTGAGCATGGTCCGACATGCTCTTCCTCGGTTGTTTTTTTTTTGATATGTGAATGTTTTTTTTTTTTTTGGATTTATTTAATATTTTTTATTATTATGTCAGTAAGATGGTAAAATATAATTCATATTTCATCAGTATGTAATATAATGTTCAAGTTTTCACTTCTGCCGGCACTCCTGGAGAGCAACCCGTTGTTTTTTTTATTAATGTAGTATACCTGTAGCTGAACATATCGTCATACAGATAAGTTAAGTATTAATTCGAAAGCGTGTGCACCATAAAAGTAAAGTTAAAACAATAAATTACAAGCACAATTAACGAGTATTTTTGACAATTTTTGTACTGTATTCTTGCGGTATTTTCTTGTATTACATTTAAAAAAAACCGGCGACGCAGCAGTGTGAACCTGGCCCGACCAGCTGCTTGGCTCTCGTCCAAACTTCGAGATAATCTGATAAAAACGGTCTCGCAACGAATACTCTATTAGCGTATTAAGCATGTTTAGTACACATCCTAGGCCGTAGATGTTAGCAACACAGATCGGTAAATGTAAAAATATCTCCATTTGACTCCCTTCAAAGGCGAGGTGTTTGGATCGTTGATGATCCCAGCCTCACGGACTGACGGAGTCTTTACAGCAGAGGCGTGACTTTGGTGCACTTTGCGTACTCTGCCGTCTGTTCAACGGGGAGTACTCTGAGGAACTGTTTGACATGGTGCCACCGTCGCCTTTTTAACCACCGCACCACTCGACATCGTAGTGGTTCATCCATTCCACCTGGAAACAATACCGTCCTGTACGGATCGATTCCAGCGTTCTTTTCTTCCACGTACGTGTAGACTCTGGAATGAACTACCTGCTGCGGTGTTTCCCGAGCGCTACAACATGTCTTTCTTAAAACGAGGTATAAAGAGAGTTTTCACTTCACGGTAGGCAGTGGCTTGGGTGTGTCCCTGACATTCCTGAAGTCCATGAGCGGCGGTTATAGCTTCCCATCAGGTGGTCCGCTGGCTCGTGTGCCAACCATAGGCAAAAAAAGAACACAACGCATAGTAGGTATTATTGAGGGTTCAAAATTGAACGCATTTCATTTACAGAAAAAAATGTTGCAAAGATCTGAAACGATGCAATTATTTAAAAAGTAAGTAATAACAGAAATATCCGTCTTAACTTAGTTGTGAAAAGGAATGCTCGCCTATTAAATTTCCTTGTTAGTTCTACAACAAACCTATTTTTCAAAAGCAAAAATACTCCTTTAATAAAACGTTCCATATTTGTTTGGATAATAATCTCGACAACGTCGTCTTTTATGAAATTATTCCGGTTTCAATAATTATACAAAGCGCTTTATATCCCCGGAGTAACAGGGTACAAAGGCGTGCATAATTGGATAAAAATGCATGTTAGTTAGCTCACTTCGTGTATGTGAAAAACAGACAGAGGCATATTTTAAACGACGATGTTGCGGTCCCCATGCAGAAGCAAAATGTTTGTGTAGCCTTTCATCTAATATTATCGCTAAAACTTTTCGATACGAATAATACATATACAGACTGATTTGAAAAATACTAATAACCTTGTATATAAATTTGTAATATCAGTTTTAGAAAATATTTAATATATTTTATCACCTCCCACTTGTTTTTGGAGTTATGACATTAACCACCTATAGACTATTTTACTGGAGTAAAATCGTTGTTTATTGTGACAAAGAAACATCGATTTTACTCCTGCATCTCCCAGATGTGTGGTAAATGGTTGTAGGACAAAACTATGTAGTAGGTGGTAAAAGGTCAATTTGTAATTTTTTTCTCAAAAATTATATTATGAAGTTATTACGTGTAAAAATCATCCTGTATAGCTGGCTAGCCTAGGCTTGCAGTAATAACATACTACTATGGTTTACGAAATGTAGTAATAAAATATTAAACTTTATTTGGATTTTAAAATGTTCTGACCAGCTAAAAATATGAATTTTTATACGGTGTTTTTGACTTAATTAATCACTAAAATTTCATTTATATTTCACTAACGGATGTCCAAAAGAACAATGCAACAAATGAAACAGTTTATACATCCACCACTTCGTTTGCACCTTTTCACTTACATTATCTACTTATGGAAATCCTATTAATATACACTTTTAGTCTTATAGAGGCAACGGTTTCGGCAATAGTATTATTAGGGATAATTGGTTATATTTCACTTTTACACAAAGAAGATTAAACATTATTATGTTCCTCACTCCTCCATAATTGAAAATAGAAATAAAAACAACCAACCCCGAAAAGATCAGAATACATCTCCCTGCGGGCACGTCCACTTTTAAAGATGATCGTGTTATCCTCACTAACTTGATAAATACGTGGACTACCGAACCCACCGCCACGAGTTTTAACTGGATTACTGAGACGCTTTGTACCTCTGAGACAGACTTTGAGCTGCTCATAGTTTTGGCAGTTAATTGACGAGCCGTATGAATTTTGAGCAGCATTGTGGATGCTTTTGTGCCGTTTATAAAAGCGTTTTCAAAGAGTGTTTGTTCAACTTTATGGGCTGTGTAACAGATGATGTTAAACTGGTTTTCTAATATTCAACTCACAAGAACTCCGACAATATAATGTCTGGCTTCTCCAGGAATTATGAAGATGGGTAAAGCATGTATGAAAGTATACAGACACTTAAGTTTCCAAAAGACTTTCCTAGACTGCTTTTTCTCTATTTTTTCCACAAAGCAGAGTAAAATAAAGCCTAAGTTAAACCCCGGACGTGACGTGTAAGTGTTTCAATACTAGGCCCTGAAAGGGTAAAACCGTTTTCCTTTAGGATTTTTTATAGTAAGAAACAACATCTGCTGATTCCAATCTCAACCAATATGTATGTTAATGAGGGTCACCTATTTATTCTGCCTTATATTTAATTTCGGTTTTATTTTATTAGCTTACTTTTTAGGGTATCTCAAGGTCTTGTAAAAGATCTCAAGAGACTAGTTTTTAGAACTAACCTTAAAATAAGAAATAATAAAGTTTCTATCACTACTAAAATTTAGACTCACTATGTTACTATATTGCACAGCCAACCTCGACTCAGTGAAAATGAGCAGAATAAGAAATGGTCAAGGGTAGGCATACATAATAGATTAGCTATCAATTTAAAAAATGTATCAACTTCCGTGGTTAGGTGAGCCATCGGCCTGAATTAAGCCGCCACCGTCGGCTTTGCGCTAGGCACTATTTACGCCGGAATAGAGAGCACAATTTTGTTCTAAAAATTTTTCTCCGTTAAGATAGCTTTAGGACCGAAATCGTTTAGGAAAATAAGAATACTAATTCATTAATTTACCCACAGGTAACCACGCAAAAGCCATGTTGCTATAACATATTTAATCATTGGTTAAATATGTAAGAGAAAATACTCGCGGTTTGTTCATGAAGCATATATACGATCCCAGAGGGTCCGAGGCGAAATTCGGCGTGCACAATAAGTCAGGGCGAATATCTCTTCTTATATTAGAAGTGACATGACCCATATTGTTTTTATTGCGTGTAGGCCTCTTGTGTGTACGTTTGGGTGAGTTTATTAATTCTAGTAAATATATACAAAACGATTGTATTCATAGTTAAAACCAGCTGTTCAGCTGTGCTGTTGTATACTAAAAACTAGGTTTTTAATATAAAAGTCCTAACTTTTATTTTCAAAACTTAGTTTGTAGTAATAACTAACTCTCCTAAATTTCTTAGAATCTAGGGGAGTTAGTTGGTGTTATTTTATATAGGTAAGTACCTACTGTATTTTACTTCAAAAAGGTTTACAGTTTTTAGTAGGTATTCTTATGTGTTGCTATATCAATCGATCGACTTGAACTTTTAAACTTTTACCAAAATACACACATCAAAAGTGTCTAGGGATCAACATATATTTTTGCAATAACTTTTCTCCTGATTGATTTTTTTTTTTTATTTCTTTAAGGATTCATCAAATAAAGTGTTTTCGTTTGTCACAGTAACGATAAACCAAGTCACCTTGCATTAATAAAGAAATTTGCCATTTTCCTAATAAAGGGATTTTTGACATTTGAACCACTAACATTAAAGTTCGAAAAAAAGACTGAAATAACAGTTTTCTTTAAAATTTTATTGGGTAACTTAAACAATTAATAATCCGTGTTTCTACCGCGAACACTAACAACACAAGAACATCGGTTTTGCATACTCAAAATGAGTTCATCCAAATCACGCTGTGGAATGGCCGCCCATGTTCGTTGCAACAACAAAAAAAGGTCTTCTTGCGACTGGATACCCTCCATATTCGGCAGAGCTCTTCTCTGTAGCATATCCCATGCATGCTCAATCGGGTTCAAGTCTGGCGACTGAGCAGGCCAGGGCAGGACATTGATGTTAGCTGCGGCGAGAGTCTGTCTTACAACTCTTGCGGTGTGCGGTCGTGCATTATCATGCATTAACTGAAATAAGGGACCGATTTGCACTTGTAGAGGAACGATGACGTCTGATACAATCGTCTCAGCATAAATTTGAGCGTTGAGGTTGCCTCTGATCCAAATCAACTCAGTTCTTCCGCCGATCCAAATACCCGCCCATACCATGATGGTTCCACCACTATAAGGATGGACTTCCTGGCAGGATTTTAATCGCTGTTGGCGTCCAGGGGTTCTCCAGTGTCGTATACGTCTTGTATCCGGTCTCATACCAAAACGAGACTCATCAGAAAAGCACACGAAACGCCATTGTTCTTCTGCCCAATTTCTGTGTTCAAGAGCCCATTGATATCGAATCCTACGATTGTGCATTGCTATAGGTGGTACCCGTAGCGGTCTTCGGGAATGAAGGTTCACTTCATGCAAGCGGTTTCTGACTGTTTGATCGCTAATTAAGTTCCCTGAAGAGTGATGAAGCCTCACGGCTAACATCATGGCGGTTATTGTTGGACCTCTTCGAGTTAAGATTTGAATGTATCGGTCTTGTCTCCGTGTGGTGCAGCGATACCGTCCTCCATGGCGCTCAGCCACGGTACCAGTGCTTCGGTAACGTGTCCAAAGTCGACTGATAACACTCTGACTTGTATTCAGAGCTAAAGCCACAGTACGTTGCCGGGAACCAGCTTCTATCATTCCCACGGCTCTGAGCATTTCTTCCCTGCTTAAATGACGTCGCCGCTCCATAATAACGTTGGTTTTAATCAGTAGTAGGGAAACAGTAGCACTAATAATGTCTTCAATGCGTTGTATGTTTTTATAGGGAAAATATTGACAGCTGATTTTCATCTTTTACTCGAATTTGATTCACAGTTCCTGATTCAAATTATGAAATGCACCAAAAAGGATCCATATAAATTTATAAAATCATAAATTTATTACAAAGCCACATCTCAATCTCAAGAAATCCGCATAAAAATGCTTGATCCCTAGACACTTTTAATGTGTGTATATGTAACGAACCCAAAAAACTAAGCTAGAACATCCCAGCAAAAGTAGTTTTTCTGGTTCAGCACTCAAAGGCTGTCAAATGGATCCTAATAATAAGACGCTGTCCGTCAGTTGCTTCATGCGATTTGGTTTAGATCAGGAGATAAAGAATATAGAATAACAACAACAAATAGGTAATACATAGTGAGATTAAACTGCTGTACCTACTATTGTAGATCACAGACAAGGCAATAGCTATCTAGGGAGCAATAAGTGGTTTAGTGGCTATGGAATATGAAGATAAGCCACGTAACTCCTCCACTGCAAATAACTTACTGGTAGATTTGATTCTGTATATAAACAAAGACAGTTCTAACCGCCTACAATGAAATCGATTTGATTATTTGATATATATATATATATATATAATAGATACCTATTCCCACTTGTTTACAAGTTGTTAAATATATTTGTGTGTAATTAAGACAGTTCTAATGAGCCGTAATGTAGTTTAAACGCAAGATAAATGTATATTACAGTAATAATATAACACACAATAACAATCAAAAACCATAAACACAACAATTTCAATCACACATACCAAAAACTATTAACCCGAACAGATAGGTAATTTCCTAAAAGCCTTCAGGTAATGTTGACCACAAAATAGTTTGTTCAACATTTTGTATTGAGTCTGTTCAAATCCCAAATTGATATGTTTAGGGCATCATGCGCACATCAAAGTAGGTTTGTAGTTCGGACCAATGGCGGACCCTTTCTGTATAAATCATCTATAGTTTTGGGATAGAATGGTTGGTGTAAGTTGTAAGCAGAGCGAGAAGGTATTTGTCTTTTATCTCCACAAATGAGCACAACCTAAATATACAGAATTTTCGAGACTTTACGGAAAGAAATTTGTAACGGATTACAACTGAGATCGTAGGTACCTACTAAAAGAAACCATGAGAGTGTACTGTCTTTTTTGACGCGATAACATTGACAGGGTGCACGCATGAAAAAGCGTCACGTTTCGCCTGCTGATAGGCTGAAGTATCAGCCTACATGCGATACAATTGGAACTAAAGCTATCACAGGCATGGTTGTTTATTACAATGTCATCAATGTTTTCTTATGACATTTTCACGTAAAATTATTGTCCGTAAACCGACTTTACAGACAACCATTTTTAACTTACAAGCAGTATGAACTTAACACAGTTAGTTATTCAATCTAGAGACTTATCACTTCTACCGATTTATACAATTCGTGCAATCTACAAAGAACAAGTGGCTGCTCAGATATATATAAAGTTATTACTACGAAATTAAATAAATCTCTCTCCTAGTCACCGTATAAGACATCGTGCTACGTAACAAAAATACTATTAATACACAATATAACTAAAACAAGCTAACCTGTTATAACTTGGGTCATCAACTATAAAAAGGGCCCAATAATCAATAAGGAGTTTAATCCCGCGGGCAGCGGCCGCCGATCTCATTGGCCGGTACAAATTGACAGTTGGATGGGGAAAGGTACCTTACAACTACAACGATAGTTACTATGCTTTCCTAGATGCGGTACAAAGAAACCCCGTGCTAAAATTGGGATACAATTAATACGACTCAGGGGTTTGTCTCGTGAAGGCTTGAATTGCAAATTAAAGTCACTACAATATTCAACGTATATTAGAGACATTTCAAGATAGACATTTTATAAGATTTTTATTAAAAATTGCAATTGAAATGGAAATTAACAGCAAATGCAATTCAATATAAGCAGTGGTAATGATAGGAATGGTACTATCACGTCCGTCCTAGTGTGGTTTAGTGTAGTGCGTGGAGGTATAAATATACAGTACGATCAACGTAACTTGACCGGATTGAAGTTAGGTTTTTAGCACTTTCGTGCATGTCATAGAGATACGACAATAAAATTACTTACGAAAACGACTATATATGTTTAATCGATTAAAATACTAACAACATTTTAATTCAATAATATAAACACTATTTAAATAAGTTCATAAAAGTTTAAATTTAGAACAGTTACAGTAAATACTAAAGAAACTTTGAAAAACAATTTCTTTACGAATATAATTACAAAAAAACATAAGTTAGTACCTAATACTAATTATGACAATGTAATGCGTAATCGCATCTTTAATTTTCTTGGTTTAGTTACCGCCCCCACCCCCCGCTTCCTGTCACTTCCAAAAAATGCATCTGCGCAACCACTTGTCGCCTACTTCAGTCCGGCCTAGTTACGTTGATCCAACTGTAGCTCATCCAGCCCCTTACGCTGCCGCGGCGGGTTGAAACGTCCACTGGGAGCAAGCGATATCATTACTCGCTAGTAACGCGCGAGATTGTTTTGACACATGACGCGCCTCGTCGGAGTCACGTACATGAATGTTTCTTTTGTTTACTGTTTATTTGATGTTCACTTATTACAGAAAAAAATGTTCCGTTTCGCGGAAGTGTGGCGTACGTTACATAACTAATACCCATAAATTCTTTGTTTAACCTCCGAACTGCATTGGAAATTTTTGTATCATAATGACTATATTTGTAGGCTGTATCAATATCTTTTAGATCTCAATAACATCTGCTATATCAATATTGAAGGTGGTGCTACTGACAGACATTTTCAGATTTCAGTAGCTTTCACAACTCTGTTGAAAACTAGGCTGAGGCAAGACGTCATATTCTCGTAATACAACTAATGGAGGGTTCTTTCTTATGGCAGCTACAATAAACGGATAGTGCTTATTTTATACTTAATGTAGTTAGTATAAAATAGTGCTTATGGTTATACTTAATGTAGTTAGTATAAAATAGTGCTTAAGATTATACTTAATGTAGATGTCAAGAATTTGAATATGAACTACGAACCTTACGATTTCCGCAACAGTAAGTTTCTTCATTCACAGCGCTACGTTTAAACATAGCCCCTACTTCACCTATTTTCGTCCCTTCACAAAAACAATTGCGTTACCCAGCTCACTAAATGTCAAAAGTGGCGCGTCTTATCGTTCTAACCCTGACGATGCGACGGCGACACTTTTTGCCCCGGCCTCACATTCCGCCATCCCGCTTACGTAGCTCCTTGAATTGCAAATGTCAACTCAGACATGAACTGTTTTTTATTCGAAATTCGAAAAAATACGATGACTAGCTTTATGATTTTTTTCGAAAGACATGTTCGAAATCGCATGTGTAATGGTCCTGAAGATTTCCTTTCAAATGTGTATTTTAAATATTATCACGAGTCACGTACGCAACAAACGTACGAGTATACTAGTATAGGTACCTACATAGATATGCATGTGTGGTTGGTTATATAGGTATGCGAGGACATGTATGAATAAAGTATAAGGTTAAAAGATAATATATGCATTGACTGTCTATTGGACTGTAAAAAGCTGTCTCAACCAAACAGTATTTGTTTCTAAAGATAACCTGCAAGCTAACTACAAATTTGAAACTCTAAAATTATTAATTTTACCTATACCTCTTATATGTATATGTATGTAACAGAGTTAATTTAAGACCTTACTAAAAAGTAGTATAGTTAAAAGCTGGCCTTTTTTTTGCACAGAGAATAAGCATTGCCATACAACGTGGCAATGCTGCCAGCCTTATACCAGTACTAGTATACCAGTTGACATCGATGGGGAGGAATTCTTCGATGCCTGGTTGTAAATTTTTTGTAGTTTACTAGGTAAGTTGTAAATAATTCGTTAATTTTAGGTTTATTTTAATTAATATTTAATTACTGAAATAATTAAATGCTTATTAACTTGCATTTTGCCAGAATTAAATTTTAGTTGATTGTTTGCAATAAAATTGATTACGACCAAGTTGTAAATATAATGAGTGTCATGAGTAGGTATTTACAACCATTGTCAGAGTAGTGGTAGCTTCTGTTTACTAATTAACTAAACTAATTTTAATTATACGTAAACACATATTAAACATAAAAGTTTAAAATCACGCATCTGTTATTTCAGGCCACAAAGCGAACAAATTGTTAAATTCTACGTTACAAAAGCCATTGTTCACATAAAGTTTGGAATGTAATAAAATACAATATACCTATCTAACAATAACACGACTAATTCGTTGTTACACATTAGTTATGTGTAACAATGAAGTATTTGTTATATAAATGCAACAGTGTTGTTGTTAGTTAAGTAAATTCACAAGGGTAATATAATATAATGGATAATTCCATTCTAATTATGCGTCTAACCAAAACTATTTACCCGAGTCAAAAGACTCGGGTAAATAGTTTTGAAACTGCGTAGGACAAATCATTTTATGGGTTTAATACAAAAGTGCGTATTCGCTCACTCTCATTTTGTATTTGGACGACAATTTAACCAGTTAAAGAGAGACCAGACCGACGAGAAGTCCTGAGGTGTAAAAGTTATCTAGATACTTTTGAAAAAAGTAAGACCGACGTCTTATAGAACTCGAAGGGTTTATCAGGCTTCAAACCCGAGTTGAATTTTAGCTCTGCAACTATCGTGACCCAAATTTTATAATTCTGTTATCGTGGTAGACTCGTGGACACCAGTTTGTAGGTAAAATCAATGAAAACTATTTCAAATAAAATAGTAATGTATATTTTTGATTTAAAAAAATAGTAAATGAATATGAAATATACTCATAACTATAAAATTTTAAATTATTATCGCAGATCGACTAAGAAAAGTAACCTATAAAAAAATATCTAAAAATAAAGTATATAATCACAATTATAAGTTTATGGATATTTTAGGTTCAAAATCGAGATATATAGCTTTAAATTATCACATTTTGTGTCTATTTTCATTCTAATAATTAGAATTTCAAGATTTAATTTAATTAAAAAAATATATTATTTTGCTTTTAGACTATTTAAATTAAAAGTTGTTTTTAAAAATGTTTTTTTACCTATTTATTTATTTATAATGACCTAACACTAGCATTCAGGTTCTATGCTCATCCTTCTAATATTATAAACGTGAGCTTAGAGAGGATGAATGTATCTTATTCCTTTAGAAAAAAATACGAAATCAGTTTTGATGAAACTTAACTATGAATGTATATCATAATAGCCGATGATGATAATGAAGAACAGCCCATAAAGTCAAACTTAACGGGGCAAGTTTGTTTTATAAGTATTCCCATTCTCGTCATGTTAGCACTATTTTCACATGCTTGATACAGTTTAAAACGATTTATGCCTATTATCATCCACATTATCATAAGTCTATCTTTTGGCCGCTACTTTCGAAAGTTGACGCCTTTTTAATTGGCCTTGATTTTAGTATTTCATTATATTTTTATCGATGAAAATTTTGAAATATTTTAAAAATAAAAACAAATATAGTTAATAAAAATAGAAAAGTAACCATTCTACTGCGAGTAGTCTAGGAGACAGTATGTATATTTTACGATTACTGTCATGGTAGTCTATCAGAAACTGACATGGTAGATTGATAGACACGCATCCAGAGCCAGCAGCCACTACAGAGAGCAATATGCACCAACTTTAAACACTTGCGGCTCAGTGGCCACCGTACAAACGTGAATTATGACGGTACTGAATGCACTAATATTATGTATTTTTAAAAATAACGACCTAAACATCTCTACAGATAGAGATTACGTATTTAAAGCACAAAAAAGTTGCGTATGTAATTTAAAGCCAACCGGCAGCTGTGAACCTCATTTCGTTATTTTGAATATCCTTACGCATTCGTGTATATACAGTCGATTGTTTGTAAAAAATAAAAAAAATGCATTTGTATGAGACATTAAGAAGCAAAAATAATAATTGCAGCATTTGTTTACCTAAAAACAGAACATTTGGATAAACATATTTTGAGTACTTATAGTATTGTCATATTTAAGAATAAAATCAACATAATAATAATGCAAAAATGTTATTTCTAAATAATGAATATGTAACTGACAAAATAAAATCACTTATTTATTAATCAATATTAATGTTATTATTTTATTGTCATTTGACATTTATTCTTATTCTGTAGGTAGTTATAGAATTGATGTTATTTTGGAGATTTGAGTGTTAATTGTTGTAAACTCTAGTGCATGTAATGTTATTTTTTTTTAACTAAACGATAATACAAACCAATCCTGCATACTGCACTGTGTAACACAATAACAATGTAGCAACTATATTTAGGACCCATGTATCGCAAGAATAAATGATATGATATAATGATACATGTTTTTGTGATATGCGATGTCCAATGGACTACCACGACAGTTGCAGAAGGTTAAGCATAGTCTAATACATATTTATTTGCCTACCTTCTAGCTAGAATGTGTAACATAGAGGTATGATTAAATTTTAGCAGCGGATAGTATGTAAAACTAGCAAAAGTGCCAACTTACGAGTATTGCACTTCCTGTGGTAAAATATTCATTTAATGGCATTCATTATTTTATTGGTAACATAAATATCACAACTTTTTGGAATAATTAGATGATACAATTAGGTAGGTAGAAGCAGTCACGAACAACTAAGTACCTGCACGTTTCTAAATACCCTGCGTATTTAAATTTCTTTCCATACTTAAAGTTGCTTTATGTATAATCTGATGCACCTGCATCTAGTTACCGTGTCAGTTATCACATTAACCCTGCTGCTGCCGCGTTCGTAATTGACCGACGACGGCGCTAAAATCGTCGTCGTTGACTTGATGCACGCGATGTAAACATAATTACTACATTGTACTTTGACAATTTAATATATTAGACTAATATACACGAACAAAGGCAGGACGAAGACTAATTGTTGATAAACCCAACTAGTACCTACCAAATATTCGTAATACAAACTAAGTCCAATCTCCGATGAATTCCACGAGTTTATTCACTCATATACCTACATAATTCGTAGTCTAGCATAAGTCCGGGATTCAGTTGCTATTCCCGCAGTGCGCCTCGTTAGTCGGCTGTCTTATGACATTAGCGGTCTGTCCGTCGGGCACGTTTCACGTTCCAATCGACCATCTTCGGTCTTTTAGACCGGGCAAACGATTTAACGGTTAATTGAATGAGAGGTAAACAGCCGGCACGTTGTCTAGTATTGCTTTAGAATTAAGTTGTAGTTAATTGAAAGTGATAATAAAAAAAAAAAAATTGAGGATTTTGTTATGTTCATTTCATTTTTTACTGGTTTTTTATACTATGGTACTTGCCTGTCATATCGAGTACGATTCCAAAGAGTTTTCTTTACTGGTAACTTTACTGGCAAACAGTAGTGATGAAAGAGCTTTTTTTTAAAAAAAAAACCTCCAGCCCGGGGGCATTACGTAGGCACACACACAGTCCAACAGACAGACATGTGTCATAATTATAACACATCTATTAGTCGGGCGGTTAAATATATATTACGATGCGATCGTTTAATCTATTACTAGCATTGTTAGGTTATTTCTTTGATAGCTGTATAGGGTATTTAAGACACATTAATGTGACACAAATCGGGTCTCACATTATCTCTTAAGGGCTCGGCTAACGACCTCTTTTATCGGCCGCTACGAATACGGCCTGTTGTTCCGGTTGTGTAGACTTTATCTGTAGGCTGCTTTTTGCGAGCATCGAATTAAGGTCAATGTATTAATAAAGGTGTCTATAAACATGAGGTTCGTATTAATCTAGAGTGATAAATGGAGATGTAGGCAAAGCACATTTTCTTTTCTTTATTGAGATTAAGGTTAGACAGTAATCGCAATCAGGTTCATTCAAAGGATTCTATCATTAAATCTTTACATTTACCGAAACTGTTTTCTGAGAATCTTGTCATCGCAATAATCAAATCTGACAAATGTAATGTAAATGTATTTGAATTTTGGATTTAACAAAACTCTTAGAAACTGCGTGTTAAATTCTTTAATATTCTCTTTATAAGTAACTGTGTCAAAAGGAGACACATTTATTGGACTGAGTTTTACAATGTTGATTGTACTTTCTTGAATCAAGTATAAAAACAATCCAATAAGCGGCTATCGTCGCTTTAAAGCATCGTTAAGAAGCTCATTAGCGAAAGATCATCAGTTGTCTCATTAGACGTACCCAATTAGAGCGTTAAAGCGCTTTTAAATAAATCATGCTCCGGGACTCTCAGACTTGCACCGTTACTACCGCGAATTTGCTGTAACTGGGTGCTGCATTTAAACGGTTAAACACATTTCAAGATTTTTTTTAAATTTTGTTATGAATATTTCGTACCTATTTTCATATATGTATATATTCCGTAAGCCTATCGCCGCCAAAATGACTACTAAAATAACTTAATAGTGATATTTTCTGGTGTGAAAATAAAACTAATATTAATTAATGTAACTCTGTCTACTCTGTAAATGTGAAAGTAACTCTGTCTGTTAAGTTTCACGCTTAAACCATTGAACCGATTTAGATGAAATTTTGTATGGAGATATTTAGAATCCTGGTCAAGAACATAAGATAGTTTTTATCGCGGTAACCGACATCCACGTGGGTGGAGCCACAGGCGAAAGCTGGTTTTAAATTAAACTTGAAAGAAAATGTGGATAGCTGGTAAAGTGATGTTTCAAATTTCCTCTGTTGCCTCGTTGGAATCCTGATTTGAATTTGAATTTTGCCTTAACTTGTACACATAATACCAGCCATTTTAATTTAAAAGACAAAAAACATTAGTTGATAGCTAACGCCTACATTGCCTACTTACTACAAGCTCAATATTAGCTTGTTGGGTCGAGTAGTTTTCAAAATGACATGTTTAGCCATTTAATGAATGACCTTTTGCTGTTTTATATCAAGACTATTGTGGTTACCTTGCCGACCCCCGTAGGTTCCTTGACGCCCAACCTGCGCAGTAGCGCCGGCGGTGGAGGTGGCGGTGTTCGGTGCAACGCGGCGCTGAACCCTGCTGCTGCCGTCGCTTCTTCGTCTCGTCGCCGCCTCTCTCGATGTGGAGACCCGGTGCTGCATTTTGTCGTTGATGTTCTACAACAAAATAACAACATATAAATATCAACCCATATGACTTTCCACTGCTGGGCACGGGTCTTCCCAGTAGAACCTACTTATCGCCACGCTTAGGGAGCGGGTTGGCGATCGCAGTAAGGCTTTAAAAAAACTCAGAGGACGCTGCTGCCCGTCCTCCATAGCAAATCCCTTAGTCGCCTTGACGACACCCACGGGAAGAGACGGGGTGATAGTATTCTTAAGCCGGTACCACACTTCAGATTAAAGCTGTTTAGAGTATGTAAAAGAATGCCTCTGCAAAAAGACAATGTCCAACTTTTTGAATTTAATCTTATTTAAACTGCTACGTAAGGCTAATTTATTTTTAAAATGCGTTGTCATCGTCGTCACCCTCATTCAGCAAAATAGGGAGGAATTCCTGTCTTGCTTCCGTAACCAGATACCGGAAAAGTCTCGTACTGGGAATAAACGTGATCATGCTAGTACGTAGTATTTTGGATTAAATGACTTTTCGGTCAATCGCTCAAAGGCTGTTTAATTTTGTTATTTAATACAGTAAGAAATGGAATATAGAATACCTATATAAATGTTGGATTTTACAACTGTAAATAGACATTTAATAAATCCAGCCTAACGACACCTCTAAAACAAACATGATAAACGACTCAACGAGCTACAAAAGGCAATAAAATCTGCACTCGCCATCATATTTCAAACATTCTCGTCCAAATAATTGAAAAATAACCAAAGACCATTTATTATGGGCCCCGTCCGTTACCGAGGAGTACCGAAACTGAAGGAATCGGAAATAAATGTGTTGTGCGTGACGTCTCGACTGACCTTTTTACATTTTTCAAAAAATCGCTCCGTACGTCAATACCGGCGTTGTGTATCGGTGCATATCGGATGTACAAATTCGGTTCGAGAATGTTTAGAATAGACACACCGCTGAAATTTTACACGAATTTTAGTCATTTTATAAAATATTATGAAACGAATTGACTTCAATGAAGTGAGAAAACATCAAACTTATTAGACTTGAACATTGAACCCGATTATTCGTTAGACAATATATTGATTAAAATTATATGTACCTACTAAACGAAATTCAATACTGTTTTCAAAAGTTTAAATTAGCTTATGGCGTTATTTGATCGATGTCTCAATAAACATGACCCGCCAAATTCAAAATTGCGACACAAATTCCTTGAGTTATTTTTTGTCACGGGCTCGAACTGTAAAGGGGATGCACACGGGCAAGTGATGGATGGCGTTTACGTGTCGACTGACGACAAGACCCGTATTTTATTTTAATGCCATTGGCGTAACGCTCGTCTCAGAGAGGCTTAAAATTGAAATTTTTAGCTATCGGGAAATAGTGAATATGGTTTATAAGTTATTCAGGATGCGTTTTCCAGCTTCGTGATAATATCTACTTATAATTTCTTTCGCAAAATTATGCGTTCGGAATAAGTTTTGGCTTCTGCACCATTCTAGATGGTATAACATTTGACTCGACATTATTTTATAGTTGTCTTTTATTTGTTCATGAACAACTTTCATTGTGTTTGAATTTCGAAAATATGGACTTACATAATAACAATTATAACTAAAATATTTAACAATATTATAAGAGACAAGGTATATTAAATATTTTTTGGAACGAAGTTCCTTATCGCGCGTTGTGAAAGGAGGCTAGACGGAAAAAATTCTCACGAAAAGTTGTAACGACACTTTTTGATACAAACAAGCCGTGCGGCGTGCGCGTAAGATATGAACATCTAATTTGACGAAGAAGTCACCTGTCGATTTGGTCTAGAGGCATCGGTACATAGTATTGGTGACAATTGTGTAGTTGTGGGTTCGAGCCTTCGGTATACAATCGTCTTTTTGTAAGTTATTTTCGTTTCGTCTTTCTATTTCGTATTGATCAGTGTGGTGTTGCGAAGATTATAAAAAAAAAATAAGATAAGAACTTCGTTCCATCCGGGTGTCCCTTGACACCTCTCAAGTTTTTTTTATTTTACGTCAATGAAAAATTAAGTAAAATGGTATAAAATTTCACCAAAAAATGTCAAAATGCTAAATGTTTCTGCTACAATTAAAGATAATAGTATAATTATTATTATAATTTATCATTTGATACCACGTTACTCACATAATTTAAGCATATATCAAGTAAATAACATTTGAGTTTATTTTTAAATAATGCCGTATTATAACATTCACTTCTTTTAGATGTTTAGGCAGTTTATTAAATATATTTAACTATAGATTGATATGCTAGACAACGCTTGGTTAGGCATTGTCTAGCGTATCAATCTATACTTAAATATGTTTAATGTAATGCTTGGTTAGGCGAGGGCCAATTAGATTTTTTATAGCATTTCTACGTGTATTATCTCTACTGTGTCTTTCTGTTTTCACCTCATGTATGAGTTTAGATTAAGTTACTAAGAATATACAATCTGGGTACGGTAAGGATACATAATTCATTTATTTAAAAGGAATATTTTTTCATTGCGAGTAGGTCTAGTAGATATAAGTATATTTTCTTAAAAATAGTTTTACCTACTTTAAAATAAAAACAAACTTAGTAAGCGTTAACGTCCGGTTTCAGATAGACAGGTCGCATCGTATATTTTTACATCAAATCCTCTCTACAAATCCCTTAAGAGTGGAAAAAATTTAAAACGAAGCTGTCAATTCACTTAAGTTCTTACTAAGAAAAAGCTACTGCCATACCCCTGCATACCTCCGTACCTCCCTAGCGTGATGTGGTCGCGTGTCCTCCAATACTTTATTGTTCCCAACTATTAACATTCTTTCACTGGATTGTTTAGATAGCTCCCACGTACACCTCCTACCGGGATCTGCTAGCCTAGTACATATTATATACTTAGGGTAAATTAGTTAATTGACGCGATTTAAATTTGATATATTTTTTGAATCGGCAAGCATTCATAAAAGATTTGGCATTATTTTCCTTTCTTGAATAAAAATATTGCAGTATTTGACATAAAAATAAGCCAACCAAAAACATCAAAAACTGTTTAATTGCTTGTTACAAAATTAACAGCATCAATAAATAATTGAACAATTAAGAGACTACAATGGAGGACGTCTGAACGATTTGTCGAAATCTTCTCGAATAACAATCCACGTTTCAATTATTCGAAAGGATTTTCGACTTCGCTCTTCTTTACCCAAGAGAATTGGACTAAATATAGGAGAGTCGAACTTGTACGAATTGATATTTTAACATTAGGTTCATTGAAATGAAAACTGAGAGCCCTCAACAAAAGTAGTCTGACGACCTTGTCATAAACAAAAACAAATAAAATGTAATGTAAAACAATTTTAACCAGGACGCGTTTTAAAGACAAAACAGTGCAGAAGCGGCGGTAGCCTAATGGCTAAGGCATCGGTCTCGCAATCGTGAGGTTGCGGGTTCGAATCCTACCCATTATACTATCGGCGTGAACCCACTCCTAACACAAGCCTTTGAGCTTAGCTGGAGCGGTTAACAAGATTGCTAGTAATGTGGGACTCAATCCCACATTGCTAGTTATCTTATATAAAAAAAAATGTTAAGAAATATTTTAAATCTGTCTCTACATTGTCGTTTACTCTTTTAATAAATAGAAGTGGCAGTCTTGTAGGTTAAACAAAAAACCTTGCTCCATTATTGTTTACTCCGAACAAATCACATTGAACGCAATATTGAAGAGAGAGATCCTGCTATTTCAAAGGATGTTTATATTGCAAAGATACCGTTGATTTCACGGGACGATGGCCACGACGGAAACAATTCTGGAAAGGTCGCCACTTGACATTTGATAGAATGCCCCTCGGAGCATGAATAAGCCCATGAGTTTAGACTTAGCCTGTCATGTTGCTTTATTATTTTCTGCCCGAATTGTATGAAAACGTTTCCTTTTCAATTTTCTATTGTCATCTCCTGTCAAGTTTAATATTTGAAAAGCTTGTTGTAAAGGATTGAAAATGTTAGTTCTTCTCATAATATTCAGATATATATGGTGATGTACTGATAGAATAATATTTATTTTAATAAGAAGAATAGGCGGAAATATGTTTTATTTAGTCTACTTTGCCTTTTTTGATTAATAAATATAAGATTTTTTTTATTTTCCTTTAAGTTTAAGAAACAAAGTGTATTGTTATTAAAATATATATATTACGGGTCTTAATCGCGTGAATAATTTAAGGTAAAATACCTTGTTTATTGCCCGACGTTTCGACCGTATTGCAACGCCGTGGTCACGGGAAGACTCAGTCTTCCCGTGACCACGGCCGTTGCAATACACTACCTTAAATTTACAATTACAATTTAAATTTACGTTACAATACCTTAAATTATTCACGCGATTAAGACCCGTAATATATATATTTTAATAATGTGTACAAATCGCGAAAGTTTATCAACATTTAAAGTGTATTGTTTTTAAATCAACAACTTCGTCTACATGCATCGCGTGCTGTTTCCACCAGAAACCACAAACAATTAATACTCATAAAACATTGAAACCATTACGTTGTTACATTTTTAATTCATTACGTCATAATGCTTCTAAACGGCGGCAAAAAAGCGTTCGTGATTTGAATCGTGAATGTTTGTCGGGCGTTGTTACCCCATGCCCCATTCTTTGTAGCTCATGGGGCAGTTTCGTCCGAGTCGTATAAATTCGGTGGTACTGTGTAAGGATAGTATATTTAGGCCGCGATAAGATAAGTAAAAAAATTACGTTAGCTGCTTCGTTACTCTTGTAAAGCAAAATAGAAAAAAATATGGCATTTTTTTTTTTAATCGCCTTCAAAATATATGGTTCTCTGTTTGATCTGTATGATTGTATGGATGTAAGAATTTAGGTTTGCGATTTTCTCGGACGCTAGTGATCTGCTTTAAATAGGGTTACGCTATTCCATTGTATATTTTTCTTTTAAGGCTTTAGTGTATAAAACGTTGTTCTAGCTTATAAAACACCAGAGATAAAAACATAGGAGTAAGCTAGCAAAATTTGCGCTCGTACTTGCCTTATCAATTAATAATACTTAGTTACCTATTTATCATATGAACCTATTTTGAGTTTCATGGGTATCTATGATTTATTACTCCATAATATTAAGAATGTATCTCCACTATCTATCTAAATGCTTTGAAGGCAGCATTGAAATAAAAGAAAATGGTTGCGGTCTTCAGGAAATGGCATTCTTCAAATAAAATTAAAGGAGTGGAGAAACGTTAAGCCGAAGTGCACTTAAATTAAATAAACATTTATTTTCAAAGAAAATTCTCTGCCCGCGCGTACACATAAGCCTGGTTTTGAGGGAAAACAGAATTCGAATATTAAATTTTAAGGTATCTTTAAGAAAATTAATATTAAACTTATATTATACTACCTTTGCCCACGGCTTCGTTTAAGTGGAAATTTTGAGCTTTTGGACTAGAACTGAATTAAAGTTGAAACTTAAATAATAAAAATACATTTAAACGAAACGAAAATAGGTAAAAAATTTTAGGTTGAATTAGTATGAGATCCGCTTGATGGTGAGCAGTTACTGAAAGCTAACAATATCCAGGCAATATGCCCATTGTTTTAGAAGATTAGTAACAGACAATACAATGAGAACTCTACATCTCTGTTTTCCCTGCTGTTGAGCTCTGACGAAATTACTCACTCGCATACACTTATTGGAATTTATTTAAATTTTTACTTAATGAAGAATTTAATATAAATCCCAAGTACTTATAAAACAATTATTCTGCATGAAAATTGTTGCCACACTGATAAATATGAATGAATGCAATTAATTGAGTGCCTTTAAATATTGCCCAGTAGTTTTCACGCTAAGAGTTACTGAATTCAAAACATTTCAACTTTGCGACCTTTTATTTTTTAAACGGGCAACACTGTGGCAGCTGGCCAAACATGGAAAAAGTTTTTTTGCTGTTCCCGTATCAAATTCGACTGTAATATGAACTCTTTTACCTTATGTTAAGGTTGTATTTTATTGGATATTGTATAGTTTTAAGTTTGTCGAGGTAGTATTGTTTGGTAAAATGATGGTAATAAATATAAACGAAGGCTTGGAACTATCAAACAGCGTTCAAGCGCGCTTTTCAGTTGGAATGACGGGTTCAGTTGATTGTCCTTTGACTGCAAAGGCATAGGAATTATAAGTATGTACTTATAGGCACGGTGTGTGACGGAATATAATAATGTATTCAGTGCACGGCTCAGTTTAAGATGGCTAAATCGATAGCGGTCCCAGACACTGTCGTAATATTATTGTATTCTGTATTGGTATTAACGTATTAAGTTTAAGTACTTAATACGTCAATACCGATACAGACACACAGAGAGATACGTATTTGTATAGATAGATAATATATAAAGTACCTAAGGATAAAGTACCTAAGTACTTTATACCTCTAATGTATCTAAGAAAATATCATAATAGGCTGCTTAACTGTCGAGTCAAATCAGTATCTGAACGAAACGCTCTATAATAGTTTTTGAGACGACGTCAAATCTTCGGATTTAAAAAAAAAATACTTACCTACAATAATTATTTAAGAGTGAGTGAGTTTGTATTTTGAACATTTTAAGTTGAGCAGCTCGACCGATTTGAAAGTTTTTTTTTAATATTTGGTAAGTATGCTACGCAGACGAAGTTGCGAGTGTCAGCTAGTATTCCGGAAAAGGTTTATGCATTTAAGGTGAAATATCGTGTGTGTGTGTGTGTGTGTGTGTGTGTGTGTGTGTGTGTGTGCGTGTGCACACGAAGTTAGCCATTTTTACAGAACCTGTAACAGAAAAATAGCTACCCTGTTTTATTCGTTTGTTTAACAAATATTTGTTCAATAAATGAATTTATTTATTGCGTTATTATTTTTTGTACCAGGAAAGGTATACTTATATTTAGCCATACCTACACTGTTCGCTCCAAAATTTGACAAATAAAAAAACTATGCCTTAATAAGACATTATACCGTATGAAATATACAATGATGCTATATTCAATGCTAAATATTGAATATAGCATCATAGTAGGTGCTATATTATTTGGCGCCACCGAACTTTTTTCTGCAGAGTATCTTGAAATTCAAAGTCTATGTCATAAAGCCACATACTGTAGAAGAACGCAAGGCCAATATTTGTCGAATAATTCCGTTTATAGAGACCACAACACTTCGCAAAGTAATGGAAAATGATAAAAAACGAGGTCATTGCGCCATCCGCGTTAAGGGCAATCAATTACGCGGCATCATCTTGATCCAAACGAATTTTCAAGGTCCAAAATAAACGGCTAAAGTCTACGACATCTATTTGGCCATCCGACCAGACGAGACAGATAGATAGACCTACAAATAACTCACTATAAAAATATTTTTGACGTAACAAAACTAAAACAAAACGCTCGTACATTTCATCTATTTGACGTGGCATATACGTCGCTGGCATTACAGGCGTCGTTTGCAATTTTTCACATAAAACATTCACGTCCGGATGTTGCGTGAGTGAATGCATCATGGGAGGTATACTACTAAGGGAAATACTATGAAACTGTACAGAATATGAAGTAAAGTAAACTATTGTATTAGTAGGTACATATGCGTAAAAAGATTCATGCGTGGATCCAGAACTTTGAGCATTGGGGAGGCAACATATGACCCAACCGGCCAAGTGAGTCGCGATATTATTCCAAAGCTCAGACATTCTCAACAAAATGTATAAACCACCGACAACGGCTAAATCGCATTTGACGCGAAGACAGCTAGAAGCGTGGCGAATGACTACAAGTTTTAGTTATTGAGATAGTAAATACCCACGTGACCGAAAACGAAACTAAATTAAAACATCGTGTATCTACTTAAAATAATCCCTAAACTTTTCAACATACCTTTTAGAACGACAGGTTTTCATACGATCCCTAAAGACCACAAGGGAGCTCATAACATGAGGTATTAATAAAAGAGTTGGGCGTCCCTTTGTGTACAAAACTCTTCATTAAACAGATCATAGCATTGTTGCGTGCGGGAGATGCTCCTTTTGTCGGGAACCGGACCTTTTTTTTCCAACTTTTCGGGATTGGTGTGAGTTGTGAGAGGTTGTTGGTGTTTTGAACAAATGGGAAAATGTTAAAAAGTTTGAGGAAGGTGTTAATTAGGGTCATGGAAAGGATTTTGTTTGAGAACAAAAAAGCTCATTATAAAAGAGAATTTGAACGTTTTTTTGATAAAACAATGTCGTTTAAAAACTTTCCTGTGAGTGCTGGCTAAGACTGTAATTACTTAAATTTATTTGTAGTACCTATTGCCACGTGATAAATCTGCCATCACTTGCTGCTGTTACTGCCGCGGGGTTCATGCGTGATGGAGTTACAAATATTTAAACATTTAACTTAAATTTACCTACGAGTATCTATAACATTAGTCAAATTAATAATAATAATAATATCTTGGGACAACTCACACAACGCTACCTGATCCCAAACTAAGCAGAGCTTGTACTATGGAAACCAGACAACTGATAAACATACTTATATATTTCTAAATACATACATATTATAGATAAATAACACCCAGACACAGAATAAACCATCGTGTTCATCACACAAAGTTTTATCCTGGGTGGGGATCGAACCCACGACCTCTTGCGTAGCAGTCGGATACACTCCCACCGCGCCACAGAGGCAGTCAATTGCAACATTAATAATTTATACCAATACAAAATCGAATGATTTTTTCAATGTACCAATTATGTCGTCTATTTCTACAGTGTTCCTTTTGTTAACCCTCCCTGTCAAACCTTCATAAGCTTGTCACTTGGCCATTGTTTACGGTCGAAGAGACCGGGTCCTAAACATGTCTACGTATGATGTTTGCGTTGTCTGACTGATGGAAAACTTTTGGCAAAGGGTGCCTGCGATTTTTGTATTACGGACCAGTAACACAATGAAGCTATTATTACAGATTTGTTCACTTAAACCTAATGAAACTGTGATTATCACTGTTATTATTATTAATGGTATATGAAGAGATATTTTGGAAAGATAAGAATCATATTTATTTTAGATCTCTTCCATTTGTTATGGTTCTCATACATTAAGGTACATTTATTTTGTGAAGGTATATCAGCCTATTTTTTGAGTCCGGTTTCTGAATTTGAGAATCTGGTAACAAAATTTAGTAATTTAACTTTATTGATTTAAACTTATATGTTTAAATTATTTGACAATTTATTCACTGAAAATAACTCAACAAAGTAACTATGTACAATATTCAACCCTTCAACTACTCGTGATAATATCTTCTCCTTACCTTTGACGCCTGAATACATATATACCTACATATTATAGTCATGTTCAGGCATACTCCGTCGTTGTGCCCCCTGCCTTATGTCGCCATAAAGTGGAGTTTCCACATGCTTTACGGCAAGTTGTTGGCTCCCTTTTTATTCGCGACAGATTTAGTGCGCGACACGTGCGCCAGATTTACACGTGCTTCTCATAAGTGTAATATATAGCAAGTTTAGATTAAATAAAACTTGATTTATAATGGAGTAAGCGATAACGTACGCAGTTTTTAAGTGCCGTCTTTTTTTGGCTGTGGTGTCACTTTAAACTTGGGGGACTTAAGAAATAATATTATATCCCTCGTTTGGCAAAATAGGGTTAAAGCCACAATGTAGAGAGTTTAGAGAGTTACTGGAGCAATAACCAATCAAAATGTGAAATAGTCATTTGGTATTTTAGTATACCTAGGTATAAGGTGCCAAAAGTTTAGTTAGTTTTCAAATATATAACTAACTAGGAAACTTATGATTAAAGTATCAAATGAATGACTCGGTCTATATGTTAAAGAGAAAATAAAATAAAAACTTTATAAAATAAAACGTCCGTTTAACTGTAACTCATATCAGGGGTAGAACGAAACGGAACCCTCTGAAGGAAACCCGAATAGAAACGTCGTGCAAAATATACTGCGTTACAGGAAACGAATACAAATACGAATAAAAATAAATGTACACGAGAAATTCCGGGAGTGAGAAGAAATGAGAAATACCATATTCCAGTTGTACCCCAATAGCGACGTAGGGTTGGCAGGCATATGTTATGTTGTCTCTCTGAATATCGTAGGAAACCCTCACGAGCAAGTATTCCATACCCGCAAGTAACATATAAAAAGTTTCTATCCAAAAATATTTTTAAACATTTTAAGAGTATTTATTTCTAAAGCAAATTTGTAGGGCTGCCAAAAATAAGAACAGGTTTTCATATATGATATTATTGGGACATATGTAACGTTATATTTTAGGTACTAAAGAAAAGAAAATAATACGTTAAATAGTACAAAACAATTTACATAACTAAGTTGTATTATTAAACGGTAAGTTGAAATCTTAACCACAATCTTGTGCAGCCACTGTGCATTTCTGTATTTGTATTCGTACATAAGATCCGCCGGTAGGTAGTGGCTTGCTGGCCGCTGTCAGATTGCGGCCTGACTGCGCCAGGATTAACTGGGGCGGTCGCGTCTCTGCGTTGTCTCACATTACGTGTCTTTGTGATAAATGAAGAGCAGAGATAAGAATGATTGTGATTTGTTTCTGTGTGACATATTTTGGACTGAATCCAGATTGTTTTTATTTTACGTGTTTTAAGGTTCAAACGTTGTATAGTAACTTTAAATTCTGTTAAACTTTGTTACAAAAAGGTTACTTAGTCAGTACACTAACAGATAAATTAAATTTATACGTGTTTTCTTTCGTATCTAGTTTATCTATTTTTAATCTCATTTACTATATCAGATAAATACTAAAAACATAGTTTTCAATGCAACACGAAAACGGGACATTCAGCTAGATACTCGCAACCACAACTTAAACAATAGACGTTAAGCTTATTACATGTACTAGGCTGTCATAATCGGTACAGAGATATACGAACAAAGGGTGGAAGATGTCGGACTTTTGGGGTGTAACTGAATCCTGGAACAGTTTCCGTGTTTGTTCGCGTACTTTCGAGGAGGTATTGTTTGAGAAGTTCTGTTAATTTCGGCTTTGTATAATGCATTTTGGTTTATAATATGAAGGCTGTATTATTCTTAGGCGTCTAAGTGTGAGTGTATTTTTCAGAGTCTTAATTCATAAGATGACTCTACATTATTTAGACAGTGTATTTTTACCCGACTGTAAAGAAGGGTAATGTTTTTCGCCCGTATCTTGTATGTATGTATGTAATATTTTTTATTACCTTACAATTCACTGAACGGATTTATACAATTCAGACGTCGTTAGATTCGTCTTGATCGCCCAAGTGTTCTTAGATATGTGACGTTTAAAAAAAACAAACATGGCGGCTGTGAGATGTCAAAATAAAGAGGTGTGAAATATGGGTATCAAATTAAACGGCTCATCTTAAGCATTTCAAAAAGGTATAACATGATTATGACTGTAATACTAAAAAAGTTAGTTAGCAACCATTCTTGTTTCGCGCCATTTTCAATACTTGACAATAGCTGTGATAAAAGTAAGTTGTTACATCGGTTACATACTACAACTACTAAAAAGTTTTAAATAAAAAAAAAAATTAAAATAAAAAAAAACCGCCCGCACAAAAAAGATGGAAACAAGAACCCCTACATAATTATATAATTTCATGCAGTCGGGGGCACTTTATTAAGTTCATCGAGATTCATTAATGCCTCCGACTGCATGAAATTATATAATTAAGTAGGGGATCTTGTTTCCATCTTTTTTGTGCAAGCGGGTTTTTTTATATTTATAATTTATATTTTTATATTAATATGGGGGCTGCGGTCATTTTTATCATAGAATCTAATCATATTTTTAATGATCTGAGGACTTTTCAAAATTTAATTAAGTAAGTTATATAATAAATTCATAAAACAAATTTAGCAACTTTAATTTAAATTCCACCGACCGACAGTTTGTGGTAAAACTTACACTCCATTGAAGAAAATAATAATTAAAACACAGCACAGCCCTATGAGGATTACGGTAAAAACAGCGTATTTTAATGCAACGCACACGCGGTTTTATTTCTATGTAAATTTTAATGATATTTTTGTCGCGTGATTTCGCGGCTGAGATTTATGTCGCCGAGATTGTCGCGGGGAAGTCGCGGGGGATAGTCGAGCGAGGGAATTGTCGCACTGTATTGAATAAGTATTGGATATAAATCACATGTGTTGCACCGTGCAACCCTAAAGTTGTGGAAATTGCTGGTGAACCATTTGAGTTTTCTTTGTGTAGATGTTTTATTATTTGCGGTATCTGTATCTTTGGTGTTACCGAGAAGGGGTGTAGCTATAGTGCATGCACTATTGTCGCAGTATTCTTCGTTACCCTGTTCTTATTTTTAGTTACTTAGCAAGAAGCGCCCTGCTTATTGGTCATAATATATGTTGTTAATTCCCCCATTGTCTACGTCACATATAAAAAATACTTGTATTATTACTGGTATAAGCAATAAACAGAAAAAACAATAATCATACTAGATATTCTAAATATTCGTCGTTTTTAACATAATAAACAATCGTGCTACCAAAAATATTATTTCATTGTTGCAAAAATATTTTGGCAGATCAAACTTCATGAGTTGCATAATTCATATTCTAGAGTAAATATTGAACTATCGGCGTTCATTGGTACAAAATCTAATTGATTATTGGGTTGTTTTTAGGGTTCTGTAGCCAAAATGGCAAAAACGGAACCCTTATAACTTTATTATGTCCGTCTGTCCGTTTTACTTTCTGTCAATTCGTCCGTATGTCACAGACACGTTTTTAACAAAATTTCATTAATATGCCTATGTTAATTAAATTTATTTAAAAACGTGTCTTGTAGTAGTTTAATAGCTAAATAATAAAAATAATGATTTTTAGGGGGGTAGGTACATGTACAGGAAGCTGTTTTTTTGTGCAAACATCAACGTGTGGCACATTATTCGACAGGTCTTTTAAAAATATTTTAAGGGTTCTAATAAGCTTTATTGTAATAAATAATCGCTCCAAAAATTGCAAAAACTGTGTCCGGGGAAAAAATTGTGACAAAATGTATGCAATCTTACACGACTTAACTTTTGAATCGTATGACCAATAAATATGAAAAAAATCACAAAAGTAGCGCTTAATAAATACTTTAAACGAAAATATATTAGACATGATCGGATATACTGTCATAGAGATAACTCTATCCACATAGGCCCCTTTTTTGAGAAACGCAGTTTTTGACATTAAGTTCTCAACAAAAGGGCGTAAGTGCCATGAACATGCGTTCTTCTGCTGATGCAATTATTCAAGGCTACTGAACCCTACACTAAGCATGATCCGACATGCTCTTGCCCGGTTTTCATTCCCAATTAGATTGAATTTTATTATTTCTAATTAACATTTCAAATTTGGCCTGGATAAATATATATTATCCGAATCAAAGGTCAGATTTGAATATTATATTATTTTAAATTTTCATCTATCATTGTGGATTTGATTCTTACATGGAACATCACTTTGTTTGATCCACAATTTGATATTCCGAACCTGCGCGTAGGTACTTTGTGTCTATTGTTTGTATGTTTGTTAAGTCCCCTGGGACCTGTGACGTGCTTAGAGATTGTACCCTAAAGCGAGAAATGCTTTTTGAAAAAAAAAAAAAAAAAACGCAGCCGCCCAGTAGGTAAATGAGTAGGTATCCTAATTCAAATCAAACTGTAATTGCATTAAATATAACTAATATTTTAGTAGCATCAGACTTGTAAACTTTAAAATATGTATTAATTTAAAAGCCTTATAACATTCTCTATAAATAACACAAGAAAAATCTATGCGGTTACATTAAACATCTACACTTTCGCAACCAAGTACATAAAGGAATATCCCTGAAACCAACTGTGAAAACTGCTTTTTTTACGCAACGGTGATTAAAAAGGGAACGGTGCAATGACGCGGCAAATACACTGAAGGACAATATTAGGCGCGCAACAAGTAAATTTGAAAAAGAACAAGCATAGTGATGTATACTTAATTATTATAGAGTGAGTGCTGCACTACTCAACGACATTTGATACTCGTAGATACCCATCTAAAATGGACTTCAAATTGCTCACAGTATTCGTTGAAATATAATAGTTGTATGACAGACGAAATTGCCAATTGGGCCAAATGAAAATAAATGGGTATGGTTTTAATTAAGTCCCAAAACTAATTTTGCAAATAAGTATGTTTCATGTTTTGCGGCGGTAGTTAATATTTACATTGTAAAACTCATACAAAATAAATGGCTTTACATAAACCTGTTTGCAATTCGAAAAAGCATGCAGAGTACAAAAATAATGTTTTATTTTAGTTGTTTTATTTTGAGTACAATGCGCTAAATATTAACAAAAACAGTTGCCTGTTTGCCGCTTTGTTCTTTTTGTAACAAAATTGGGCGCGTAAAGCGGTTCGTTCGTCGCGTAATGATATTAATTTATTTAAACGTCAGTCGCGGGCTGGGGCCGCGTTAATCTTGATTAACTAGCTAGATAATCGCAACAAATCGGGCTTGGAATTGTTGTGTTTTGTTGATTCTTCAAACTGTCCGTGTTTATAGTTCTATCACGCTATTTCTAAGGGTCAATTTACACGGTGAGTAGTTTTTATCGGTTTTACAGTGCGTCCGCCACCACATTCGATGTTGTAGGATATTGTCGCCGACTTGTATTTTGATTTTGAAAGCGACAGAACTATATTTCAATATTTAGGTACAGAATATAATTATTACTGTTACCTCTTTGATGTATAAATAATAGCTTTGTACCGAAATCACTACTATTAACCTGTTAATTTTATGGCGGCAATGTAGTAGTTATATTTTTAAATTTAAATTTATATAAATTATACTCTTACATGAAATTAATTACTGTGTCACAAATAAAATTCGTGATATTAATTAATAATTATGTAGTATGATTGTTCATGTAAGAAACTAAGAAAGTAAGAATATAATACGAGAATATGCTAGTATTAGAAAAATAAAATCTGGAACAAATTGCGAAATGTTAACGTTTTTTAGGTAGCAGTAATAGAATATCTACGACTGCACTGAAACGCTGCATACAATTTTGTGAACGCATGTGTAATGAGATCTTTCTATCTACGTAGTGCTTTCATCAGCGTCGGACCATGTATGTTTCAAACATTCTGCATAAGCGGACTTTTTGACAAACGTCCACATTTTTGTTTAACTCGTACGTATGCTGTCTCCCACAGAAATTTGTCATTCTTTAACTTTAATGGTGCACATGAAGCTAGCGCTAAGAACGTTTAAACAGAGGTAAAACACGGTACTTTTTTATTTGTAAAATAAAAAAATATATAATTTCAAATGAAATGCTCACTCCAACCGTAAAATAAGCGTTATTGTTTGAAAATAGTTATTCTATTTAACATAGTTCAACAGCCCCCCACCCCTCCCCCAAAAGAGATCAACCGTAGATCTTTTTGAGTGTCGTACACTAAACTATAATTCGGTGGACTGAAATAATCTCGCCATGTCTCAGGTTTGCTAGAATAGAATGACTGGTAACGACACTGAGTACATTCAACATTTCGACAACAAAGTTCATCTCGACACTCAAATACGCCCAAAACAGTGTCGAGGTAACGCGCAAAGTCTACAAAATGTTTGTAATCCGTCGTTTGTCAACATCGAACATCGCTGCGGGCGTCGATGCGATATTCGCTTGCACTAATAGGAATGCAAATGCGTGTCTCTTTGTCACAGGCGAGAAACAGCTCCTGTGTGACTGTTGTGCGGTTGTCGTGCGACTGGCGCAGCTGTGATGTGGAACTGTTTCCGAACGCAATGTGTTACCTGCTGTTAGAATACAGGTGTTACCTAGGTAAAAGTGTTTTCCTGGACTAGATTTAGCACTTTCGTGTTGCTCATTAATGTACCTACTTTCCTAACTAAAAATATGTTAATGTCCTGTTGACATTAACATATTTTTAGTTAGGAAAGTAACCAATAAGTAGGTATTTATTGATTTATTTTGAGAAGTCCAACGAGCTCCATAATTAAAGTCGGCTAAGTATTTCAAATAACATTTTAGGGTTCCGTAGCCAAAATGGCGAAACGAAACCCTTTCGCCATGTCCGTCCGTCCGTCTGTCCGCAACTTAGCTCAGGGACTGTTAATGATACAAGGATTTTTGCATAGTAACACATATTACTTATGCTGACAAAGTGTAGAATAAAATTTTGTAGATATTTTTTTAGGGTATCTATCTCTTTTCTAGGGATACAGGGGAAGTACCCAAAAAGTAAATTATGGATGTGTTTCTTTTCTCACCTACCCCATCGTGTGGAGTAGGTATCATTATATAGGTCTTTTAAAAACACTTAGGGGTTGTAAATACTGTTTTTCGATTTAGGGATACGTTTGTGAAAAGCTTTCAAGTGCAAACTTTTGTTACAGTCAAGTGTCCCCTGCCCGTCAGCTAAAAGGCTCATGATGGGTATATGAAAAAAAACACGGTAGTAGTAAATATAGTGAAATTATAAGGAAAACTATCACAACTAAGTAGGCTTTACAACTTAACGAGTCACAGCAGACCAAGTGAGAAGTAACAAAATTTTCGTACAGATTAAATTAAAAATAAGTTATATAACGTTGATAGTAGAATGAAACAAAAACAAGAGAAAACCTACTCCTTAAGCTGCATTATTCGGATGGGAGACTACGGAACCCTACATTGTGCGTGGCCTGATATGCACTTGCCCGGATTTTTTTAAATAGGTCTGGCGACCTGATTCACTCCCCATTTGAAGGATGAGATGAATTTGCATTTCATAATCCTTTCGAAATCTTGAATTACTAAATAAACTAAACCACAAAATAACATAAATTTAGAACCATCTTAATGTAACCTCAAAAAATCTAGTGCAATAGTGCCATTTAATTCACACAACCTTATCAAGGCTCAACAAATACCTCTACAACGCAAACATTGCAGTCTAATGGGAAATGCAAATGCAACGTTTATTGCTGACGTTATTTGCGCAGCCGATAGTGTGCCACTGGCTTTAACTGGACATGGTTATCTATTAGTCCGAACTGGACTAAAGCTCTCGACTGAGTTGCGAGGTTGTTACCTTCATATAAGTTTCCTTAAATACCTACTCTAATACTTTTGACTTTTCAACTAATTTCTGCCAATATTAAATATTTATTACACTGGCAAGAGTATAATATATACTTGATATTGATGATATCTTATTCATAATAATGATAATAATATTTTTTTACAACTCTACTACAAGAAAGGAAGCACAGCATATGCATACCGGCAATCTAATATTCCTTGTGTAGTAGGAGTGCTGATGGCAATTTTTGGGTAGGTATTTGAGGCACGCTGAAAGCTTGTCTAATACCTCCCTTAAAATACCCAAGCAGAACAGCACAGAGCTGACTGCGGGATAACGGGGCTAAATCGATTATCCCTTATATTTTTTTAAGGAAATCAATTTTTGCAAAGGAAATATGCTTGAGGCATTTTGATTTTTTTGTGACTTCAATTGTAATATACAAAGAGTTAAAAAATGATTAGGCCAGATTATTTAGTCAGGTCACAAAAAAAAATATATATATTCCAGGCACGCTGAAGTTATAATAGGATATTGTTTATAATTAAGCATGAATGTTTAAAAATACAGATAATTTCGGTTGGACATCAATCGTAAAATCGTAGTAAAATATAAAAGTTTATTTAGCCCCGCTATCCCTCAGCCAGGTCTACGGTTCTCTGTTTGGATACTTTAGAAGAAGTACGAGACAAGTTTTCAGTTAAAATCAAAATGAAGTCTTATTTGAGTAAAATGTTCTATCTATTTTATGTACTTTTCCTCTGTGTGGCATTGTTTTGGGACACTCTGTATATAACACCACAAAGTTGTTTCTTACCATAGTCGGGCCAATCCGTGATTCAGTTATTTTATCGTCTGATGTTGTGGAAAATAAAAATAAACATAAAATAAATCAGCAGCAAGTTTAACAACACAATCAACACAGAACAAATCTACCAGAAGAACAAAATGTACCGAAATGGCGGTTTAAAATCCATGCAATTTTTTCATGGGTATTAGTGACGGTAGGTCGAACATAATTGAGTTGTGCGTGCTTCTGACAGGTATTGTGTAGTTCTGAAATATTGAGGCTTCGATGACTGGAGACGAGCATCCCGTGGCGGCCATACTCCGCTTTATGGGGAATAAAGGTGACATTAAACTTTTTGTAAATATCGAGATGATATAATTCTATTTTGGTTTAGGTATTTTATGTAAACTAGTTGACTCGGTGAACTGAAAATATTTTGGGTTTATTCTATTTTTATAAAACACATATAAAATCTATTGTTGAAATAGAATAGTATAGCTGCAATATATGTTTTGATTGTTTCATGGGTAGTGTGGGTTTTTGCTATTTTCGAATTGAGTTTTTATAATGATAACACATTCTTTTTTTGTTTATCCCTTCATTTTTATTGATCGAAACGATCATAGATGACAGCTGTCAAATGATAATAAATGTACATTCTTATTGGGTACTTAATACAAATAGGTACTTTTAACTACTGCATAAACAACTTAACAGTAACAGACAACTAAAATCAATCATACATTGCACGCAGGCACGTATGTAGAGACGTCTGATATGCTAATAACCGTTTCTTTACTTATGTGACAATGCGTAGGTCACTCGATAAGTTTTGAGATACTCGTAATTTGAAAATGGAACGCATCCGTTTTTTATATTTTTAAAAAGCAAATTAATTTAAAAATAGAATGCAAGTAGCCAGGTTGCTGGTTTAAAAAAAATAAGGATGTTCCAGTCATTTTCGACGGTTCCCGAGTTTGTTTTGCAACGATGGACCTTAACCGCGAACATTTGCGAGCTATAATATTTTATAATTTTAAATGTATTTTAACTGAATAACTTAGCCTTCAACGATAACAATCAACATAAGAGGAGTCTGCCCATTTCGACCAACAGTTTTAAATGGTTCAGTGAATTTAAAAGGGGTAAAACAAACCTCGAAGAAGACCATTGAAATGATCGCCCACAAACGGCAGCAATTGCAGATAATGTGTGGACTACTGAAATAATGGTGCGAGAAGACTCACAAATTGCTTACTCGGACATCGAGAAGATTTTTGGCGTTAGTTCGGGGAGCGTTAACATTATTTTGCAGCCGCATCTTGGAGTGAGGAAGCTTTGTTGTCGTTGATCTGGCGTTTGCTCTTAGGCACTGAAAAATAGGCCCGTGTGGATTGGTGTCCCGAAATGTGTCTACAATTTGAAAACGGAACGTCCAGACGTGTTTTGTAAATCATCACAGGCGACGAAACGTATATTTAGCAATATGATCCAGAAAATAAGAGACGGTCGTCATTAAGGGTCTTTTCAGAAGGAAAGTTACTGTCACAACGTTGGTCAGGGCTTCGGGTAATCGTGCTGTATCACGACAACGCTTCGTCACATATGTTCCCCAGAACAAAGGCGCTTCTTGAGAAAAACGGTGTTGAAACCTTGCCCTATCCACCGAACAGTCCTGATTAAATCCTATTCCCGATAATAATGGAAAAAATAAAAAGGATTTTTTTTCGTGTGCCGACAAAGCCGTGGCTGCCTACGAAGACGCAATTTTGGACCTATTGAATCAAAACTGGCAAAAGTGTTTTAAAAGTTGGTTTAGGCTAATAAAACTTGCATAGAGAATAAAGAAGAGTATTTCGAAAAAATGTGATTTATATATTGTTAATATCTTGTATAGTTTTTCTGGTCTCAAAACTAATTGAGTTACCTACGTACTGCAATCAAATAGTCAAAAGTCATAGATATACAGGATGTCCCAAAACTATGCCACAGAGAGGAAAAGTACCTTAAATATTGTAGATACAACATTTTACTAAAAGTAGACCTTATTTTGATTTTAAAAATAATTTGATCTGCATTCAAAGTTCTTAAATAATCGCCTGTATGAACCAGCCTGTATTTTTATGACACCAATCTAAAGGGTCATAATATTTATATTTTTTTAATAACATAGTATCTTAAATAATTGGAAAACTTTAAAAAAATACATTTAAAAGCAAGGCTTAACTATTGCATTTTTTACCATGCTACTTTCCCTCCGTGTGGCATACTTTTGGGACACCCTGTATACTGGAAGGTCCTCAGTTGTTCGATGTTCATATTAAAAGGGTACCATTGTGCCTCGCCTACCTTGAAGTTCATTTCTCTCTTGCCTTGTTAAGTTTCGTCTTACAGTCTAATTTAAAAGAGAAAGCGGTTTTTAAACATAATGTGATATTTGCTTGAAAATATTTAACGAATGTGCTAAATAATTAATGATAATAATAATTCATTTATTTGCGTAAATATGGGTGTAGTACATGGGATCTATGTATGTTTTAAAAATAGTTTCACCATATTTTGCTTTAGGGCATGCAAAGAACAATCAACATAATTTTTATAATATAAAACAATAAATCTTTGAAATTGAGTAATCTATTGTATCCACTCAATTACCATGTTTTTTACAAAGAAAAAACACCTACCACATAACATTAGTCTCGACTAGTGTATTCAAATATAATGCAGTCAATTGAAATATAATCGTATTAAAAAAAAAAAAAAACAAATGTCAAACCAATAACGAAAAATAAAATAATACAAAAATTATGTAATATATTGAAAATTTTGAAAGTGAAACTCGTACTTAGTACCTCTTTTTTGAAAAATGTGTTCTTTCAATTGAATTTCGATGTCTAAATGGATGGTGATAAATAGTTCATCGGTCTCCATAGATCCATGTTGAAGTGTAATGTTATAGCCATAGATATCATATACCTACTTTAGAAAACGGGCAGTAAAATGCGAAATATTTTGTAAGGACAAATGTCTTCACAAAATATTTTACAGTTTAAACATTTAAAAAGCGTAAAAAGAACTTTAGTTTAAATTTAACGAAATATTTTTGTCTCGAACTGTCATAATGCCGAAATCAAATATTCTAATCGCTAACGACCGGTTTCAATAATCTACCTATCGATGGATTTGCCTACTAGAG
This sequence comes from Herminia tarsipennalis, assembly GCA_945859575.2. Classification (NCBI taxonomy): domain Eukaryota; kingdom Metazoa; phylum Arthropoda; class Insecta; order Lepidoptera; family Erebidae; genus Herminia; species Herminia tarsipennalis. The sequence goes on along the minus strand of OX243834.2, from coordinate 18,738,664 downwards.
GTAGAATTTTGACATATTTTGTATGGAGCTTATGTCAAATATATAACTCCAGTAGGCAAATCCATCGATAGTTAGAGTTATTGAGACCGGCCGTTAGTTCATAACTTGGGTCGTCGCGTCTTGTAAGAAGGCTTTCATTTGTCTCCAATCGGCTCGTCGTTGACTGTTATTGCAAATGCCTTATTAAATGTCTCGAGTATGTTTTATTCTTGATTTTTATTTTGTTCTTTGATTTATGTCTGTAAGAAAAGTGAAATGATTGCCTGCTTTTTTATTATTTGCACGACTACTTGTCACCTAATTGGCATGTGTTGTGTTCTTAAGATCCGCAAATGACATGAGCCACAAAAATCTTAAATATTTTTTTTTTATTTACCAGCATTTGGTGTTCAACATTAAACGTGTATTTACTCTATTGTTTTGGGTTAGTCTAATTTTTATTTTTAATCAAAATTGGAACTAAAGGAGTAGGTATATTAATACAAAGAATAATGAAAACCGGATGTTTTACAATTAGATGTCGGAAAAATGCCTTTCCTTAAATCATTAACTATTTTATCAAAATTATAACTAATTTTAATTTACGAGCTGAAACAAATTGATTTAGGATTTTTCATTAAAATAACATGCTATTATTATTAAATAACAGAGATCTATGACTTCAAAAAGTACCTACGTATTACTTTGTTCTTGTAAAATGTGAGCGCCCTTTAAGAACTATTTAATTTTCAAGTGTTATTCCATCCCTTTGTTTCGTGTAGACTTTCAAACTACGGTCACTACAAAGTCCTCCCTAACGTAATAAAAATACCAATATGTTACCACAAGTGTTCGTGTCCAAGTTCATCGGAGCAGAAGCGACACGCGTTTGTTTCAGAACGTACGAATGGCGTGCATTAAACCTTCTTTCCCCTACTTTACACTCATTAGAGCGCTATTCTTGAACGTCTATGCCATTGATACAAAGAAACTAGAGCTGTTATAAAAAATCTAATGTTATCTTAACCTTTATAAAAAACGTTGGTGGATTGTGTTTTAGGTAAATCAACGTACAAGTAACTTGAGATATTTTTGTATAAGTTCCAACAAGTTGTGCAAGCTTATAGAAATTTTTAAAAATGTCTTATCGCTTTAATTAAGTTAGTAGGTATGTAAGGACATGAAAAGTGTATGTATGAGTTGTAATGTAGATAATATGCTTGTATATAATAATACAATATAATAATAAATTATATATGATGTGGTACAATTTATACGTGTTATATTAGTGAAAGTACATTCCGATCCAGAACACCTATACACGTCTTGCAAAAACACACATATGTATGACTTATTACTTATGTTATCCACATTAAATTAAATTATATTTGTTGCTATATTTTCAGACTAATTAAATTAACACCAATAATTATAATTATTACATTTCATAATAAATGATTCTTTCTACATTAATTACATTATTATTTAGGGGAAAGTAACCAAATGTGGAATAAGGTATAAATGTTCAATGCTTAAAAATTAATAACAAGGTTCTACGCTTCACGTATTAAAGTAAAAAGATAATTTTTAATAATAAATATAATCAACTCGGCCCACCCTGAACCGCGGCTCCAGCTAAGCGTATCCATTTCCTGGATATCCGTGGCACATGCCGTAGCACGGAACATTACCAAGACGCCGTCTCATGGCGTCAGTCCATTCTACGCATTAAATTCGTTTCTTGCTACATTACCTCTACATTTGACAGCTATCTGACAAAAGCGTTTATCATGACGCATCCAGTAGTCAGTAAGTCTTTGAGGAATTTAAATTACGAAGCTTAATTTTCGTATTTCTTTTGATGTTTTGAATTAAATGTGACATAGGTAAGCTTCTTTGTTCCTTTGTTTTAAAATTAATACGATGTTTAGCTTAGAATTATTATGCCTTAAAAGACTGATCTAAATTAAAAAAAACAGTGGAATTTTTGCAACGATTGCTTCATGCCGTACTTAAACGACAATATGCTAATCCTGTAAGGTTTTCGGAATAGTTCGCCTAAGTCACATGGAATGGTTCGTCCGTACATGAGCAGTTTTATTTGTGGTGTTATATTTAAATTTTTGTCTGTAATCTATAAAAATATAAATCATTCAGTTTCAAGACTTTTTTGTATTACTGATAGATAGCTGGACACAAGAGAAGATAGAGGGGCAATTAAATCACTCTTTAACGACTCTTTTTAGTGGTGGAACGTAATAAGACCCTTATAGTTTCGCCACGTCTGTCTGTCCGTCTGAAGGCTACGCAACTCTACATTGTGCGTAGTTAGACATACACTTGCCAATATTATTTTTCTTCTTCACTCTGCTTGGTATTCTTAGTAGTTGAAATGCTCACTTTGTTTTTAATGTTATAAAACTAACACTCTAATTAAGCTCAATTGTAGTAAATTTGTTGTAGTTTTTAATGGATATTAGAATCTGTAATAATATAAAAGCTATGGCTATATAATCTGTAATAATATTAAATACTGCCTCAGTGGCGCGGTGGGAGTGTGTCCGACTGCTATGCAAGAGATCGTGGGTTCGATGTGTGATCCACAAATTGTTGCTGTTCTGGGTGTACTTGTGTCCGTGATTTATATGTTTGTAAAGTCCCCCGCGACACAGGGCTTGTACCATACTACGAGAGTCGTCATTTAAAAAAAAAAAATAATAATAATAATAATAAGGAGGTACTAAGCTAGCACAACTTTTTCCGAACACAATGTTATTAGTTGCCAAGTGATCATATTTTTCTGTCAAAAAATGAGTAGGGATCTACCTAATTTGTAAAGCACGGTTGCTAAAGTGATGATTATATCCGGTTACCGAGCTCATTTCCCTAACTCTGTCTCATACATTCACAAAACAAAGTTAATCTCTTCATCCTATTACCAGCAACTTGTCGACCTAGTTTTCTTTTGGGTGTAAGGAAAGCAAACGCAGAAGTTTAGTTTGGTGAAGATTTTGAGGTCATATGTTCTTAGAATCAAGTATCATGTATGCAATGTAGTAGGTATTTAGGTTTTTACTTACAAAAAAAAAAAAAAAAGTTACATTTATATCAGTTTGGATGTTTACATCGAAATCGAATGGTTTAGAACAAGAGTCCCGTTGTGAGAGCTTGTAATTAACAATAGACAGTTACACATTGTTCACTGTTGATAAGAAAATACGAGTAAGTCTGTATGTAATCTTTCTGTAGGTAAAACAATCAATATAAAAATGATTTTCTGTAAAGTCGTATAACGTCATAAGAAAACATTGGTGACATTTAATGAACAACCATGCTTGTGACAGTTTTTTTATTTCCAATTGTATCGCATGTCTCTGCAATCGCCCAAACATTGATGACATTGTAATGAACAGGCGGAACGTGACGGACTGTGACGGACCGTGACACTCGTTTGTGCCTGCCTTCGGTCATCAAATTGTAAGACGTTATCACGTCAATAAAATAAATTAAACTATACAAATATGTTATTGTCTGTATCATAGTCTGAATTAAAATATGATATCTATACTAATATTATAAAGCTGAAGAGTTAATTTGTTTGCTTAAATGCGATAATCTCAGAAACAACTGGTTTGAATAAAAAAAACTTTTACTGTTAGATAGCCCATTTATCGAGTAAGGCTACATACAGACAGACATACAGTAAAGACTAATAGGAGCGGAGCAGCAATAAAAATTGTTGCAAAAATGGGGAAAATTTACGCGGGTCAGCTAGTACATTATAAAGCTGAAAAGTTTTTTTGGTTGTTTGAGCGTTGTAATCTGAGGAACTACTAATCCGAATTGAATAATTATTTTACTTTTGGATAGTCCATTAATCGAGGAAGGCTATAGGCTATAAAATACCATCACGCTACGACCAATAGGAGCGGAGCAGAAATGTTGCAAAAACGAGGGAAATTTACGCACACGAAGTTGTGTGGGAAAGCTAGTGCTTAGATAAGCCTAAAGGCTTTTCGTATTTAAACTCATATTGCGATATTGCGGACAGTTTTTTGAGCAATTTATATCATCTAGAAATCGTACAGCAAATGTGCCCATGGCTCAGGTTTGTGTCTGGCACATACCTTAAAAACGAACGTACCTACTTTGGACTTTTATTGACAAAGTCCGAAGTACGATCACGTTAGTTAAACATGACGTAAGCAATTATTTTCGAACCCTGTCGTATCATCAAGAAATCCAACATACAAATACGAAAACGATTATTTATGTATCTTAAAGATACAAATCGACACGGGAATAATCCCATGTCGAAAAGTGTTCAGCGTAAATTGCTTTGATATTGTGCCATATATTACTACCAATCTGTTTCATGGTTGTCCTACAATTCAATTAACAGCCAACACTAGAGAATTTAAGATAGCGATAACTTACATAATCATATGTAAAGTATATACACCGATATATCATTACTTATGTTCAAAACTTTAACTTCTGTTTGTTGTCTGCCATTCACCGCAACTCCCCTCTGGAGAAAAGTCCGTTTGCGATGTTAATGTCGTGTTATGCTGTAATTAATATCTCGGTAGACACTATTTTATTTCATTACGCATGCGACAGTAACAGGCAGTATATTTTCTCTAAGTTGCAAGTTGGTTACGAACTTCGTAATAAGGGGAATTTGGGTTGAAGTGGGGAGTAATCGGGGATTTAAGGAGTTTAGTATGTGTTGCATGTGTTCTCTGGTTTATTTATTGGCTTATTAGCTGATTAGGGTAAAATTTGTTGGTGTAAGATGTGTGTGTTTAGTTACAGTTTATTGCGTGATAAATATTGTTTGAGTTTTGAAAATGATCTTAAACTTAGTCATGTCTTAAATCTTAGATAATGGATGTGCTCCTTCAATGTGATGTCTACTTAGTAACTGTGTGCCCAATTCTTACTATGTGAAATGCTAGGCTATACTCTATATGTAATCTGAGTTTAAGTAGCGTTTAGTTATAAAATGATGCACAAACACATCATGATTGTATTCATCCATGGTTTAGTTCGGTTGTTTGTCCAAGACAGAGATACAACATTATTTCTCGGCAATGAAATGTCACAAGGAATTTGGGGTTACAAAAATAATTACAATTATTCTCTAAAACGGTAATTCCTTGATTATTTATTATCAATAGAATGCAGACAAAACAGCTTTACTCCCGCAATGGAGCGCTAAAAATCTTAATTAAAATTCTCTTCAGGCGTGAAACCGGTAGCGTTCTCTGGCAAGTGCGACTGGCCCCTTATTGTCGCGACTTTTTCAAAGATTAATAACGGAAAAGACACAAAGATGGAGACGTTAAACCTTTCTTGCAACAAAAGTACAACTAGAGATAAAATGAAGAAGATATTGCGAGAAGCCATGAAATATGCGAGAACTGCCACAGGGAAATATGTTTCTAATTCATAGTTCGGCTTTGTAATGTAGATATGAGTTCCGACTGTTACGTAGGAGGTCGTGGGTTCGATTCCCACACGGTACACCACTTTACGTGATCCAGAAATTATTGTTCCGAGTCTGGGTATATACTTTGTGTCCGTGACTTGTACGTTTATAAACACCCCGCAACACAGGGCGTATACCCTAATGCGGGAATCGTCTTTTTAAAAGAAAAAGAAAAATTGGTAAAAGGATTCGATATATTTTGCCCAATATAATCGCGCGATCATTAGACATTCTCTGCTAGTCAGATAAAGTCTAGATTAAGAGGAATGTAAAACATATTGTCACAGGCTTCACAGTAAGCATTCGCACATTCCACATTCACTTTAGTAAGCATTCAGAGATTAAAATTGGCCAGTAACGAATATAAAAGCTTGTTGAAGTACATGTAAATCCCATTTTAACTTTTAACGACTCTACCCACGCGTCTTGTAAAACAAACCTATTTTACGCTTACAGTCCGTCAAATCTAAGAAGTACCGTTTGACAGTTCTGACAATTGAATGATAGGGATGGGATGAAAAAATCGATTACTATAATATCCGAACTTTAAGAGATCGATTACTATAATATCCGAATTTTAAGAAATCAATTGTTATAATTAAATAAAAGAAATGTTTAGGATATTTTTTTATTCACTACTAGTACTAGTATCGTCGTCTTCGTCATCATCGTCATTTAAATTAATGACCAGTTGATTGTCCATTACATTATCAAAGTGTACGTCTCTTTCGAAGTCGTCCATTATTATTTTCTTTGTTTTTTGTACTACTTTACTCCAATCTTCCTGTGTAACTTGGGCACATGCTTCCTTTAATAAACCTTCCATTTCCTTGACACTGAAGGGTGGTTTTGTGTTGTGTCTTGCTGCATAACCTGTAAAACAATAATGTAACTATTTGATAGCAGACGAAAACCATTGTTTAAATTATAAATGTTAGAAGTACTCGTGTTATTATTATAATATTATAAAATATTACCTTTAACTTGGGCCCAAATCAGTTCAATGGCATTATATTGGCAATGGTACGGAGGAAGTCGTATGACTTTGTGCCCGTGCTCTTCGGCCAATTGGTCAATTACATATGTCGGTTTTGGTGGTTTATGCAATTTCACTAACTGTAATAATTCAGCTTTTAATAGTGACATGTCGGCATCCACTCCTTTTCTTTGCAGCCATGCCACCAAATCTGCTTTCTTATTGGCTGACGTAGGTGCTTTATCAATTTGCACAGAGTGGTATGGGGCATTATCCATTATAATTGTGCTGTTAGGAGGGATATTCTGTAATAAATTTAAGAACCACTCTCGGAACCTTACTGCGTCCATTTCTTCATGATACTCTTTAGTGCTTTTGGATTGGAAAGCTAATAAAGAGTTTTCCACGAAGCCTGTAGACGCTGACCCAGCATGGCATATTATGAGGCGTCCACCTTTTCCTATCGGCACCTTCGAGCACGAAGCTTCAGAATCATCAGTCCATGTTTTCGGCACAGAATGGTTGGAATTTAGCCAGGTTTCGTCCAAAAATATTACATTATCCCAGTTTATAATTTGTTTAACTTCGCGCAGGAATGTTAGTCGCTGCATAATTATGTCATGTCGCTCCATAAAAATTTTTCGTTAATAAACATAAAAATAATTAAATTAATTTATTTTAGGGTATCTGTGTATTCAGTGCATTATGCGGTCGCGCAGTAACGTCGTTAATTTATAACATCAGGCAACAACATTTTTGTGAATGGGTTCTACATACCTTATTTTTATTAGTTTTAGACGTAGAAATAAGACTTAGAAGAAAAAATTGTAATTGTAAAATCAATGGATGTGCTTGTTAAAAATTTGTTTATTTCTCTGTAATATGCAAACCCATACTATCATACACAAAAATAAATGTAAAAAACACTATCCCTGACTCCATTTACTATTTCGACAGCGTTAGCGCGAGAAACCCCGACTTATTTGGGCGCGAAAATCAAAAATCGACAAATCGCTTTCGACAACTTTTTAAAGAAGCAAATATATTTGATTTATAAATACGTATTTTTGGTGAATGGGTTTTATCTCATATTTTACGATTACATAACTATTTAGTTATGTAATCGTAATATGTGAGATAAATCCCATTCACATGAAAAAATATTTGTTTGGTTGTCAAGTGTAATTTGTAAATAATACATTCGATTTTTCGTATATGTAAACGATTTTTTTGCATACAAGTGTATCCGAAGAGTCGCAACACTACGTGCAGTGACCTAACTACGTAACTTTGTAATGAGGTCAAGAATATAACTATTAGAAATTATTTACTGTGTAAATATGTGTTATTTTGCTTTGTTTGAAAGTTTTCAATTACATTTAGATATTAAGAATTGTACATTTTTAGATACAATAATGAAATCTTTCTAAATTCATGGTTTTATGAAAAAGGTTATCGAAACTGAATAATGTACGTATGAACAAAGTTGTTTCGGTTTGAAAAATATGAAACGTCAAACGGTACCTCTTAGATTTGATGGACTGTAGATACTACATACATACATACACGATAAGATTCAAATATAATAGACCCATTAAAAAATGTACATTAAGTTGTTGTCTTGTATAAAAATATCTAACACTGCTATTAAAAGTTCTTTCTAAAGTGTCATTCTATAAATCGATTTTCGAATCCAATTCTCTTTTCAATCAAACGCTAAAACAACTAACTTCATGGCCGTATACTAAAGGCGGGCAGTAATTTAAAAATGCTCGAAATTTTTCAAAAGAAGTGGAAGAAGTGGGCATGAGGTGGTCTAAAGGGGAAAGAGTAAAGGGGGTACGCACCTGGGTAAGTTTCCTTCATCCTATGAATACAAAGAAGATCTGGTTAGATCTTAAACTTTATGCGATTTTATAACCCGATTAGTAAGCGAATGTTGCGAAGAACGGTTGTCATAAATGACTTTATTCATTTTGTTTTAAATATTTTTTGAAAACAATTCCTATGTATGTACAAGCATGACATTAAATTAAATAATGTATTTTTATTGAGGATCATAGGTATGGTGTTATTATTATTGAATTCGGCTTCAATAATAAAAATACAAGGTAAGTTAACAGCAAAAATTAGGAACGAAAATTAAATAAACATTTGAAAATGTTTATTGGTGCAATGAAGTAGAAATTTATTTTTTGCTGTTTAGTTATCTTCTTTTAACTTTTCAAGTATTAGTATTAGTTAAAAGGTCTCTTGTAGTAGTTGCAACTCAGTTTGATAGCTAAATAATAAAAATAAATATTTTTAGGGGGGGGGGGGCACTCATGCAACAGAAGCTGATTCTTTTTTTTCAGCAAACATCAACGTGTGGTATATCATTCGACAGTTCTTTCAAAATCATTTAATGGTTTCTAAATAATTTTTTTGATTGAGTGAATATTTTTAGAAATAATCGCTCCGAAAGTAGAACCTTGTGACCAAAAAATATGAAAAAAGGTGGCGCTAAATAAATACTTTAAACTAAAATTATTTCGGACATGATCGGATTTACCGAATAATTGCCGAAAAACTGCGTTTCTCAACAAAAGGGCGTAAGTGCCATGAAAATACGCTCTTCTGCTGATGCAATTATTCAAAGCAGCGGAACCCTACACTTGCTCGTTTTTTTTTTATTTCTAAGTCGTTTTGTTATTTTTATGTATTTAGGTTACAGTAGCATATTTCAACTACTTCTCATTTTACGAATTATTGTTCCCCGACTTCATAACACCATTATATATAAAATCGATTACCATTTAATTAAACGTTTCACTTCACCAAATGGTGTATTTCGAAAGTAATAAATAATATCTGAAGAGTTGCCTCAATTTCTCCAGTATTCCGTCATTAGATCCTGACGTGGACAAGTATCCAATAAAAAAATATCTAATAAAAAAGAATGAATAAAATTGCATGTCTCTGTAAAATGATATGCGTGATCATACTGATCATACTTAAAAAAAATACATGTTGACTTGAGAACCTCTTTCGTTTGTTTTCGTCGTCAAAAATAGGTAGACACTAGAAAAAAAATTAAATATCGATCATTTACATTTTTATTCCCCGACTATATGTATATACGTTTATATATACGTATAGAGGGAGGTATACATAAAATCTTTAAGTAACTATCGTCATTGTGAACTACATTTTATAAAAAATGCATTCAATTTTAAAAAGAATGGGATTTTTATTATGCGTTATATTTTGCTTTTAACCAATTATTGTTTTGGGGTAAATCGGCCAAGCCTTATCTCTGAGCACATCACAGTTTAAGATGTATCATATACATGTATCAAACGAACAATATAGTAAGGAAAAAGTACGTGACATTTATATTCGATTATTTCAAAAGATCTGCCCTAAATTGGTAAAGTTCAATTACCAAATGATATTTCACCTTCAAATCTCTATTTGAATAAACGATTTTTTGGTTCATTTTTTTATAATAAGCATTTGACATCAATCGAAACCCTCAGAGAACTGATCGAAATATACCCAAAGATGGTGAACTTAAATAAATTAATACTATTATTAAGTTGTATACGTATATACTATATTTAAGTTGCTAGTATATGTTACTATATGTATATGAGTTATCAGCTTTTAAAATCCTTTATTTTGATACACCACTCGATAGTATTTAAAGATTTTTTTTTAAACATAAGTATATATTGGCGCCAAAATTACTACATTTAAGTTTTTTTTTATTTGAAAGTACCCACTGCCACTTTCACAGCTAAGGTGAATCTAACGACATATCCCAATCTGAAATCCATCAAGCCGTTTGCCAATAAATATACATACATACATACATACATACATACATACACTCGAAAAACATAACCCTCTTTCCATTTAGTACACGCATATAATACTTAAGACTAATGTATAGAATGGTATACTCAGTATTGAATTTGATTAAATAAAATAATAAATTTATTAAATTAAATAACATCCTTACGTTCAATCGCGACAAAAATTAAAATATTGATGTATGTACTACTGATTCTCGTAGATAGGGGTAACGTAAGTCGAAGCTATACCTACTGTAAATTAAAATTTTCGTATTCGGAAGTTAGAGGCAGTGGAGGCTCGAATCATCGGATCTCGTTCCTGGTTGATTACATTATGTAAATCACACAACCCACCCCGCCTTCTTGTCATTTATACTACACGGATGCTTGAGGAAGAATAGATGAGATTTTTATTTTGAAGGAATTGTAATATCGGCCTTTTTTGTAGAGAAAGTTACGCAAACTCAATCATCTAGAGTAGAGTTATAACGTGTTAGTACCAACTATTCGTAACTTCAAGCAAACAGGCCTGTATATTTTATGTCCTGCACTCTGCTGAATAAGTGACGAACGAACAAAGTTGGTGGTTTTGAATTTGATCGTTTTTGCCTCGAAGATTGTGTCGGAGTCAGGGATCAATTAATATTTTACAAAACCACAAGTCGGACAATAGTGAAAAGAAAGGAAATATAAGTACAGTGGCAAAATTAGATCTACCTGCAATTAGGCATCATGTGTTTCGTCATGCGTTATATTCTCAGATCTTTTCATTGACAATTTAAATTAACCAAATATTTAAGAATGATAAGTTATTAAAAGTATTTTGTATTAGATACATTAAACTCATAAAATAAAACGTATTTAATTTTCCTTTTTTCGTTTGCCACTTCCATTTCGATAAACATCAATGTTCAAATCTTTTTAAACGGATATCTGTGTAGATACATTTCCTCGCCCCTGTCTAGGGACATTGTGAGATTACCGTAAAGAAGTATGTTTCTATTTAAAATTCGCATTTCTTCACAATGAGAACGCAGCTGAGGTTGACAGCCGATAACCTTACTGCATCGATCTGTTTTATAGTCGAGTCGGTCTGACTGGTAATGTACCGTGTAAGCGTACAGTTATATCGAGATCGATTTTAATATGACCGCTGTCTCATAACTCGCAAGTGCGCTATGGCGGATCAATAGTCTAAAATATATTTGGAGGTTTACGAAGATTTAACATGGAACAGAATTATGAGCGAGACGTTTATTGTCCAAGCACTTTAAGAAAGTCTAGAAGTCTGTACGCAGAGCAAAATTTAAAAATTGAACAATTTGATTAAATACATTTGTGTACTTTAGGAGTATCTGTTTTAAAAGCTGGCTAAGTGCCAGCATTTTATATTTCATAATATCTAAAGGCCCTAAATATAGGTTTAAAGTAGATTACAGAGCTCGAGGAGAAGACGGCGAAGTAGCCGTATTGCGGTTTGAGAGTCAGTTTCTATACTTTGTAAAATTAAATTCTTGATTTTACAGAGTAAACAGTATAGGTACCTGTACAGAGTAAATAGTATATAGGGTTTTAGCTTACTGTCGATGGTTATTAAACAGTTTTTCTTTTCTATTGAAATAACGTCATTTCTCAAAGAACCTCTTATTACGAAAAGGTATATTGTGATAAAACCTGAATAACATATCCGTTTAATCTGGAAGTTCTAATTCAAAACTCCCAAGAAATCAACATTCATTTTCCATCCGAAGTTGGAGAAATTTGTTAAAAAAGTGCCGAGAACAGACGAATAAGTCGCGGAAGGCTCGCCCGAGGCGCATATTAACGAACCCGTGTTCGAAGACGTGATGCTGTAGGGTTACCAGATTATGCCACTGGATGAAAACTTCCGGCAATTCAGACTGATGAATTCAAAAGAAAGTTTTAGGTTAAAGGATTCTGCGATTTTCAATGACAGCGAAGGCTTAACAGACACGGAAGCAATAAAACCACAAATTGAAATGTTGGATCACACGTAGTTGACAAAATTCGGTACCTAAATGTACAGACAAAAAAATACAGTTAATAGTTTTAACATAGTAGGCATAGGAATTATTTCAAAGATTAAAATATGAATGCACCCTTTCTTATTATTCTGGACCATATTTCATCATGTAGTAGTGTTATCTAAAACCTATAAACCAATACGAATGGTTAGTTTCTCACATAACTTAAGAACTTTATTGGCTACTGTACCACAAACTCCATTTTGGTTGCCTGGTTGCCGACAGCGCACTATTGGCTGGCACTCATGAATGTTAATTCTGTCGGTGCCACACAACGTGGCTTAATCCTCGACGATGTAGGGTTTGTCGTTAAGCGATTGGAGATAGTCGTGAAATGTTTCCTTTGCTGCCTTTTGTTCAAGTTTTTGTAGCTTGATTCTGAAGTCTGTTGTAACAATATTCTTAAGGTAAGTTTTATTACCATTTCAGTAACGTAAACCGACTCATGTATTGTAAGTTATAATAATAATGCCCTATATAGCAGGTACCATTTTTTCTAGCGTTATTAACTGTAATATGTCTTAATTATGGTCTGGAAGAGATCGCTCTTTTGTGAGAAGGACAGGACGCCCATTGTACATTTAAGTTATAAAATGTATACTTTGTTTTTTTTAATATTGGTGTAAAATAAAGAATATTATAATTACATCCATATTAAGCTTTTAGGGTCTTATTAGTTGTCTAATTTCCAAAAATCTGTTTCTAGAGTCTCTGATCAAGTAATTTTTCAGAATTCTTGTTTAGTCAGGGAATAAATAATTTCATTTTCGTATACGTACTAGCTTTCTCCCGCGACTCCACCCGCGTGGATGTCAGTTATTGTGATAAAAAGTATCGTCTGTCCTTCCGCGGAACTCAAACTACCTCCAAACCAAATTTTATTTGAATTGGTTTAGCGGTTTAAGCGTGAAAAGGTAACAGATTGAGTTACTTTCAGATTTATAATAGGTACAGCATTACATACAATAATTTAAGCTAGCTGCTATGAAAATATATTATTTGAATAACTCAAAGGAAATTTTAGTGACAAATAAAGTTGTACTGTACACATTCAGACTGTCAAAACAGGGAGATAAAAAATTGTATCCGCAGAGTTTCCAACGGAGCTCGACATATCAATCATTCGCCGAGATTGGATCACGTCTGGTCCCTACCAAGGGTTCTCGTATGGAAATTGCTTCTCAGTACTGAACTGCGGTTGTTCTGAGGATTACTTTTGAATTGGTATAGTAATAAAAATGATAATGAAAAAATATGTAGGATAATAAGAACAAAAAACGAAGAATTGTTGGAATTCATAAAAATATTGAAAAATATAAGAAGTACGATATTAAATACTTTTATTAACTAATTCAAAAGAGTAAGTCTTTTGAAATATGCAAAAATAAAGTACAGTACTAGGCGGCGCAATTAATAGGCTGCGTTTCATCAACGTACATTTTGATATTTAAATATATAATAGATAATATATCAGTCTAAATTTTGATATATCAATGGCAATGGTTCATCCCAAATCCTACCCAAGGAACAATCCAAAACTTCTGAGCACACATAGGAATTACTGATAAAATTCAATATAAAAACAAATCCCATAAAACTGGGCAACTAATGGCACTGTCCAAACTAGCCAGGTGTTCCGCGCATCAGCCGGGCAATACATCGGAACAAATGGATGAACGTGACGCGAATTCGCCAGTTGACCTAAATACAAGTACGCAATGAGATGAGCTGGTGTTTTATTTTACGAGTAAACAATACAAGGGAAGTTTTATTGACGGAATCGTCTCTCGTTTCTGCAACTTCTTTATTGAAAAGCCTTTTATATTGTTGGATCTGAGTCGACTTTAAATTTACTGCCAAAAAGTCGTCAAATGAAGCTGTCTGAACACATAATTTGTTGATTTAGTTACAGGAAAATGTTGAAATATTTTTCAATTGTTCCAGAAGAGATCTTCATATTACCATATTATTTTCCCATGAAGCGACGTCACGTCACATACCAACGACAATAAACTTCGCCAGCAGTCGGCCGGTACCCACCAATTTCAAAGATCCAGAAAAGCGGAAGCGTTTCCGGCCAGGAATACGAAATGCGGATATTGCGGGGGGCGGCACCGGAGCGTGCAAGCCTGACGGAGGCTTCTTATTTTTTAGGCTATTAGATGCGAACGGTGATTCGATAATTCCTCGCCGTTTATTTGATATACAGATACACGAGTATCTTATTTGGTTATGATAAAATTCTACAAGCGCTATTATTTTCAGTGTTATGACTTTACGATTTATTGTCTATTTCAATAATCAAGCACCTATTCATGGATCAATTAGTTCGACCAAATTTGTCATCATTATTCACTCAAAGGGTTCATTTTTATGGCATCAAAAATACCACCCCACGTCATTAAGCAATACATTCATTCATTCAATTAGTTATTTCGGTTCATTACACAGTTAGTGACCGAGAGTTGAAGGGATGAACGTGGCATATGTGTACATGTTTATATTCATAATAACTATAATTAATTTGTAAATGACTGAAGGGGTTTGCTAGGGAACAGTAATATAAGTTATGTAGGGTCGTAGTTAAAATACTTAGAAATGGTTTTAAGTATCTACGAGTGGAAAAATAGATTGACATTACTTTAATTGATATTAATGATTGATATTAATAAGACTTAGTGGAAAAAAAGTGAGATAGATATGTTACCTATCCTAAGTGAAAAAATGGCAAAATTACGTGCAAGGAAAATACTTTTATTACCATTTGAATACCAAATTACGTTATACATATAACCTTATCTTACGCCTTTCTCTAGATTACGCCTCGACAAATTTGTTATCACAAAGGAAATACGACATACGTGTGTGTCTTGTCATCTGAAACGTGATGCAAATGACAATTTGTGACTTTTTCTGAAAACTTTCGAAGGAATATGAACGAAAATCTCTCTTATTTGACACGTCTGTTGGCTACCGTGGCTTGAATCGGAATGAGGTGAACTTTCAAAGATTTATGTAGCTCGGTATTACGATGTCTGACAGCTGGATTTGTGCATGTTATTTATGATAAATGTGTCGTATGTGAAAAGCAACGTGTGTACCTAATTATGCTTTGCTGCCGCGCGCCCGTGTTAACTAAAAAAATAGGTTAAGAAACATTTTCAGAATAGATAGAAAGGATAAATAATGAATGTTTGTTAACCTTTCATGTGTCATAAAATCTATCAAATTAATTTTGATGAAACTTTTTGCAAAGTTTCATCAAAATTTATTTTCACCTATGATAACGTCTTATAGTCTTCTACATCGATGACGGGGTGACGTAATTGATTGGTTGCGTAGCAACGGTCTCGGTATTGACTGGTTGCAGTCACGTAGCAACGGTCACGTTATTGCCTGGTTGCTAAGCAACTCGAATGGAGATTCCGCCTGCTGGTATGCTGAAGTATTGTGGGGTCCACTAAAGCTGTCACAGGCATGGTTGTTTATTACAATGTTATCAATGTTTTTTTCGATTGCAGCAACCCATGCCTGTTTTCAAGTTTTTTTGGTTCCAATTGTATCGCATATACAATTGTAACAAAAAAAACTATCACAGGCATGGTTTTTGGTCATCAATGTTTTCGTATTACGTTAACGCGTAAAATTATCGTCCTTTACAGACAACCATTTTTTTTTTGTAAAAAAGATAAGAAAAGTAATGAAGAAAAATGGAATTGGGCCCACATTACTAACAATCCAGTTAACCTCTCCAGCTAAGCTCAATATCTTGTGCTACGAGTGGGTTCACGTCGGTAGTATAATGAGATGGATTTGAGCTCTCGACATACGATCGCGCGTCCGATGCCTAAGCCATTAGGCTACCGTCGCTTCAATCTGACATCCAAGTAGGCAGGGCCGAGGTAAATAGCCTATATAATATATATTAGTGGCAGACACCCAAAGTAATTTACGTCCGGTCGAATAATAAATAAGGAATGTTTAACCCATATTACAATTATTTGTCCATTCTCCTTTCTAGTACGAAAGGACAAAATAATTAATAAACGAAGGTCAGAAATGCTATAACTTGGTTTAATAATGGCACTTGACATGCTCCTAACACATTTGTGTAGCTAGTTTATATCTTATCGATTATTGTAATACAGGGTGCTCAAAATAGGCGCAGTGATAATTCGTATTAAAATGGTACTATTAAAATTTGTTGTTTAAATTTTTTAGGACATATTCGGTTATTGAAGTAATCTATATAAAAGAGAAGCTGACTGACATATCAAAGCAGGGCCTAAACTATAAGGGTTAGAAACTTAATATTTTGCACAAGGGTTCATTTTATAACGTACAGGAGCACAAAGGAGGGATTTTTGAAAATTCATCCCCTAAGGGGGTAAAAACGGGGGTGCAAGGTTAGTATGAAACTTTGCCGTTAAAATATTTTGGTAACAATCTGGCATCCACGGGGTTGATGCTAGTTATTATATATTTTTTTTTTAATATTTTGCCGCATTTTATATATGTTTATGAGATGCCTATTGTCGTTTTATTTTTAATATTGTAACAAACTATAAGCCGAACTGTATACTTATGTCATCATCATCATCATCATCGAGTAGTGAGATTAGGAAGCTTTAAGATTCTTGTCATAGTGTCGTCTCGTATCACGCAATACTCCATTGTCACTGTCACTTATAATTAGAAACAGCCTGTATACTACAGGGTTAATGAATACCCAAAGGGTACAAGCAATAACCAAAAATATCTAAATATCGTGCTAAGAAGTAATAACTATGGCTCTACAATTTCAACAACAGTCATGTATTTTTTCACTAATTGCAACGAAGTATTTTAATGGCTCGAAAGCATGTAGAATATATGTTTTTTGTTTGATAGGTAGGTACATGGGAATTACATGGAATATATAAAATGGTCAGGAAATTCTCCAGAGATGTCAAATATTTCTATTATCTTCAAACTATTAGCATACAAATGCAGCATAGCCCTGAGTAAAAGCTAGTTAGTACCAAACTAACTAGCTTTTACTCAGGGCTATGCTCATATTTATACTACCTATCGTAAGCGTTTTATGGCCTTCTCCTCTATGGTTCTAAAATTACATCAAAGTCTGACTGACATGTTTGCGGGTTCATAATAAATTTTGAAAATAGATTTTTAGTATTTTGGGAATACGACTCTCGGGGCTGTGAATACACCAGTGACCTGTTAAACAGTGCTATCACTAACTTCCAAATCAATATAAACACCGTTGATCGCTTAGGGAATTATTACCATTAACTTGTAATGTCATACCTAGAATCCTAGGGCTGTTGTAGGTAGGTACTGCTAATGTGCCTGTAAGTACGTGCTAGTACATGAACGACCGCACACCAGGGATTATTGGAGTCACGGTAACGCATAAACATCGCACTGATCCCTAATGGGGTCATTAAGAGAAGTTAGTATTAGAATTAAGTGCTAGATATCTAGCTAGTACTTAGAGTGTTGCATCCCAGTGTTACCAGTGTTACTAAAATTAATATTGGGAATAGATAAATAAGTTTTTTTTTACTTCTGTTTTACAACTTTCACTGATATGTGTTTTTTAATCATGATCTTTTGACTCTCTTATGTTCTGTATGGTATGCTTTTTACAAGTATAATTAATTCAAAATTAAGTATCTGACGTAAAATTCCGTAACGAAAAAACCTCACGCTCCCCACTCCGACGGGCACAGCGGTGATACTTTTTAGTTTTGCCATCTATCGATGAATAGCAGAACTTTTAATGACTTTTTTTTTTAATTAAAAAAAAAAAAAATTAAAGAAAAAAATAATTAAAAACATTGTTTTGTTAAAATTAAAAAAAAAAAAAACATTTTAATTCCTTTTTTTGTAATTTAAAAATAAAATTAAAGAAAAAAATAATTAAAAACATTGTTTTTTATAATGAATTTTTTTTTTTAATTGCTTAATTTGATAAAAATGCTATGCAATAGCTTTACCGCGGCTGTCCCTGAGTGCCACACATTTTTTTTTAACTTTTTGGTCATTATAATCGCATAATAGATAATAAATCAATCTTATAGAAACATGTTCGAAATGAAAATATATCGCACTGAAATCCGGAACACCAACCATTATGATAAGGGAGGCAAAGCTACGAGATTTATGAGTCAATCTATTCCATGAAATATTTTATAGCCCGCAGTTCGTACCGGTTTTACAAAATTTACATTTTGCGTGACTAAAATCTATCGTTGCGTCTAAACAATTCGATAGTTCAATTTTAGACTCAACCTTATTCTGAGTAGATAGTTCATCGTTGAATATTCGTATGGAGCGGATATTTTGTATAACAAGATGAATTTCTTTTGGCACTATTTGAATTAGAGTTTGTTTGTTATTTTTTTTTTGTTAATCACAAATATTAATATTTCCTTAGAGCTCAATTTTCTTGAAATCCATTCTCATCTCTTGACTCTATCATAATATAAACCTATCTTCAAAATTAGAAATCTCTAGGTGCAAAGATTAGGCTTGGCGTTGAAGAGTGAATGAATGAGTCAGGTTATTTGAAAATAAGGAATACTACCAATACTTTTTGAGTGTATGTATGTATGTATAATTCTTTGGCACGGCTTGATAGATTTTAGCTTGAGAGGTGTCGTTAGATTCATCTAACTTGTGAGAGTGACATAAAAATCATAAAAATATTTTTTATTTCAGTATTAATTTTAAGCTTTTAAGCAGTCGGGTGTTTATATTAAGATTTAAGTACGTACTTAGTTTTACATGAAATAGGTAACCTTGTGAAGAAAGTGAAAAATCTACGTAATCACATATCTTTATATACTCTTTAGTTTTACACTAAAGAATAGGTATATGTATGTGATTACAGAATACGTAGTAAAACAAGAACGGGCAGCTTTTACGTTCTGCAAAACATTCCTATACTTTACCCTGAACGAGTAAGCAAACAGCTCTAAGTTAGCTGCACTTTTAACTTATTCATCGTCTGCCTCGCATATTCCTGTATTCGCCCGTTACTCTAGTCAAGCATGTAGAGCAAATCCGAAAATAGCACTCGTCTACTTCTTGTAAGTGTGATTACCTTAACTGTCCCCTTGGTTTATGTAATATTACATAAATTATTTTTCCATCATTGCTTATATACAAATTTTAATACATTTATCTAAAGAAAACTTTAAGATAGTGTTGTAAATATAACTACCCACTAGACACACATTACCCAAAGACGTAACTAATGAATCTGAAAAACTGTATGATTGACACAAATAATTAAATACATATAAATTGTGGGCCTCGCGCCTTTAATACAAGTTATTATAAATAACTTAGCAAAGGTTCTAGGTACCATTTAAAATGTCATGTCTATGTAACTACCCATTATAACTATAACATAATGTGTGTAATTTAGTGTGAATAAGTTTGTGAAAAATTAAATTATTATTAAACTATTATTATGACAAAGTGTATTAAGTTCATAACATTTTTTTTAACCTACTGCAAGGAAGGGTTATTCGAGCGCATCTTGTATGTATGTGTACCTACGTAATATTCTTTATTAGGTACTTCATATTTTCAAATTACTAGACGGATTTTTATACAGGTAAAACGTCTTTAGATTCGTCTTGACCGCTCACGTAGGTATACTTATGTAGGTGACGTTTAAAAAAACAAACATGGCGGCTATGAGATGTCAAAAATAAGAGGTACGAAAATAAAGTTGTTTCTAATACCGCAATATGAACATAAAATTCATCATAAGCATTTCAAAAAGGTATAACATGATTATGCCTGTAGGACTAAAGTTGGTTAGCAACCATTATTTTTTCAATACTTGTCATTAGCTGTGTTACATCCTACAAGCACTAAAAATAATTATTCAAAACGCTGCGCAAAAAAGTCCCTAACCAATCAATAATTTAATTTACTTTTTTTATTAATTACAAGTGGACGCCTCGCGGCTTCACCGGCATAGTTCCCGTTCCCATAGGAATACAGGGATAAAAAATAGCCAATGTCACACGGGGTTAGTGTAGCTTTACAACGATGAAATAATTTTTCAAATCCGTCCAGTAGTTTCGGAGCCTATTCAATACAAACAAACAATCAAATCTTTCCTCTTTATAATATTATGTATAGACAAAGCCACATTATATGAAAGATTGGATGAAATATAAACTGTAGTTAGTTTTATTTGTGTGATAAAATGTAATGTCAACAAGTTTACTGCACCTACATACTTCATTTTTACATAGCCAGGTAGGCTGGCAGATAATGCTTTTAGCATTAAGTCCGCGTCTGTACAATTCTGTGGATAAAGTTTTAATAAATAAATCAATAAATAAATATATACAAATCAGCTCAGTCAATCAGTTTTTTTAAATAGGTTTTCATCTCACATGACGAGTTACTTTTACATGTGTATACGTTAGCTTATCTGTTGAATTCTTTACCAACCCTTAGATCTGCCATCTAACTTTATTTTGTTTTTTTTAAGTTTAACACACAAGAGTGTCAAATATTTTCAAACATGCTAAAAATTCGGTTAATCTTGAAAACTCTAAAAGCCTTCATAAAAGTCACCAGTATTGAACAGCCAAGCATAAATCCCCACATAGCATAGTGTAATAAATTTACATTTTAAAACTGATCACGGCGACATTACACGACTTTAATATTAGTGTTCAACCGGGGCGCACATGGGCCTCGTTTAGAGAAGGCAAACAGTTTGAAACTCATTTTTGTAGGCATACTGTGAGCTTTACTTCTAAATCATTGACATAAATAAATAAATATTAACATTTGATTGATACAGTTAATTAGAAATGTAGGTTTAATTTATTTTTTATTTTCGCAGTGTCTTTAGATACGTGACAAAATGCCAACAGCCGGTTTTAAGGACATTCAAACTGCGCTATACCAGATTTTGTGCTTGTCACCATCGATATAGTCTACCTAATTAAATTAGCAACTTTGCCACTAATCATACATACAGCCAATGCGTACATTTATTTGCGCTCAGTTTGCCGTGCATATTTGACCAATATGAACGTGACCTTAGCGTCCAACTGGGGTGAATTCTCATAAGTTATGGCGTGATTATCGACGTGAATGAGTTAGTGCGGCGGGTAGATGAGGAAACTTTATTTTGTTTGATTTAAAACCTCTTTTGTATGAAACTTTTAGTTTTTAGGAGTTTTATGGCAATAAAGGTGTAAGTTCTGTGGTTTGGAGTTAATGAGCCGGAAGTTTGAAATTGGAAGGAAGATTATTTTTAATGTTGGCCTTCGCTTGAATGCAGTTTTGTGCGATTTTAACTTTAAAGGATTAGGTTAATTTAAACTAGCATTTAGGTATTATAACAAGACTCTAAATATAACTAAGGGTGAGATCTATAAGAACGTACTTTGGCTTACGCCAAAGTACGTCCGTTGTTTCCACCTGAGCTTAGCTTGAGTACGCTCTATAAATCCCAGCCTTAGTGTTTTCCAGGATCATTGTCTTCGTAAAAGTTACTAACGATCAACACTCATAAAGTGGTGTTGCTGCACCGTTGACATCTGCGTTTATCGTGAACAAAATGTGTTTGGTTTTAAAAACATTTCCCATTATCTTAATAACTATTTAAATATTTAGGTAAATAAAAAGTTCTATATTAAAACATCAGAATGACTCTGTAATTCTATATTATTACTAGTCGCTGCTAGTTAATACTAGTTTAATGCTAGTTTTTGGAATAAAATCTTTATAAAATAAAATTTTGGTTATTTGAAAAAAAGTTTCTAGCATAATGTTTTTTACTAAATTGCCTATCCATTAGTGTAAGCAGCAAATCAAAGAAAATTGTACGTTACGAGGAGATGCATTTTATCAATCATTATTTCCCATTTCTCTGGTTTCTCTCTACTACTACATTCTCACTACTCTACACACTCAATACAACTCCTTTAAAAAATAGAAAATCTACCATTTTGGAGTCAAAATTATGTAGAAATTAAATGTATATTTGGATCGACAGCAGATAGCTCCACAAAAGTGCACAAAAAACGACTAGCGCTGGGTTTTGCACGGGGAAGCGCCTT
This sequence comes from Herminia tarsipennalis, assembly GCA_945859575.2. Classification (NCBI taxonomy): domain Eukaryota; kingdom Metazoa; phylum Arthropoda; class Insecta; order Lepidoptera; family Erebidae; genus Herminia; species Herminia tarsipennalis. The sequence continues at coordinate 18,716,228 of OX243834.2, read as the reverse complement.
AAAATAGTTTTAGAAATTTCGTGTTCAGCTTACCACTTTTTAATTACGATATTTTTGTACCATACCTCGAAGACTTAACTTATATAGTTCTCCTTTCGCAATTCTATATCAAGTTAACTCTGACTAACATTTGTCTTCTACAAACAGTCTTGTTTGATGAAGTTAAAACAGACTCTACATAGAGTTAAAGTTTAGAGGCGAGACGAAGACGCAACGACATCGTCAAGGGACCGGTCCGACGCGACGACGATGCGCAACAAAACGTATTATGTGGCTCTATCCCCAAGGAGAGTCTGACTCTGAAGGAATTTCAAATGAAATATTTTCTTTATTGCTTAGATTTACTTTTAAGCTTGTGAATGTTGAAATGTTTGTAGTGTCAGGATGAAGTTTGTTTGGTAATAAATAATGAGAAATTGTAATACAAACAATATTTTTTACTTTGCTACATAAATAATTGGTATTTATTAGTTAAATGCGTAAGATATTTAAACATGATACTTCACCCGTGGAGACGGTCCGCGACGGTCCACGACGCTGAGAGAATCGCGGCGATATTATATCGTACCACCTATTTCTATGCACTCTCTTATAACGTGTCTCCACACAGCGATTTTATCGCGGGGCGTTGCGACGAGTGGCTAAGTCCAAGAAAAACGTCATAGTATCGCCGTGCGCTGGCGTACGTGGCGGTCTCGCAGCGCTAACCATAAATACTGTTACAATACAAAAACATAACATTATTTTTCATTTTGGATAGATCTGTCATTCTTATAGGTGTTAAAATGTGCCGGCAATTTAGTATGCTGCGAAGCCGTTCCTTTATAGTTAGCAATACTGATTACTGTATAAAAAGAAACTTAATCTAGTATAGTGTCATCTACGTTTTATGACGCAGTTTTCGCTTATTTTTTATTTAATTATTTGGAAGATCAATAGTAATAACAACACTATTAATACAACTATTATTATTATTTGAAAGTAATGTGTAATGCAAGTGAATTATCGATTGAATTAATTGCATAATATATTACGTTACCTTAGGCTACTGCAGTATACTGTTAGTCCATAATGGAACGAATTTCTCGCCAGTAAAAGCACTGCACAGCGGTCGCAGTGAATATCGGAACATATATAGACCATGAATAGTCTATGCCTAACTGAACTCTTTTAACAAAACCTTTGCACAATACTTCGGATAACGGAAACGTGGCGATTCTGTAACCAGTCGCCGCGGTCTATTCCAGTGGAATAATCGTTCATGAAGACTACCCGTCGATAGTCGAGCGAAATCGTCGCGATTCTATCGCTAGTGTAGACGGTCCCTTACTATACTTTTGCATCCTAATTTTCTTAATTAATTTAACTAAAACCACAAAAGGTACCTACTAAAATGTCCTAATTTACCTACCTAATATATTCACTGAATGTGGACTACCCAAAATAAACAACAGATGTAAAAATATTTACTTGTTCAACCTAACATATGAAACCTCACATTGGTAGGATAATAATGTTAAAACAATGTTCACACTGATGAATTCAACAAGCAAATGGCAGTAAAATAAATAAATCTATGATGTCACCACATCAGTGAATACAGTCATCACAAATTAATAAACGCCATTCTCACAAATAAGGGACATTAAAAATATTAAAACACAATGCGAAGTATTTAATAATGGCTGGAATTTCATTATTTACCCCAGCCATTATTGTGTTGACTGGAATGATAAGTTTAATGTTTGACGCAGTAGTTTAAGTACAGCTGGTATACGTTTGTACAGTACAATCCCATCATCACTTTCATAAACTAGCCTTTATCGTAGGCTTAGCTAAGTTACATTATAAATAATAAAGGAATGATTACAAAAGTTGAGTATAGAATCATTACCAAAGCTGAAATGAAGAAAGAAAAAAATCTAGTTGTGCAGCCAAATATAGACATGATTATATAATATTCATAAAGCATAAACACGTCGTAACAGCTGTCAAATTCCTCAGCACATCAAAAAAAAGATAACAAAAATATTTCGCATCTAACAAACGTAGAACAAAACAATCGAAGCCCGCATTAAAAAACAAACATCAGTGTTAAACGAGAGTACAAAATAATAAACAATTTTATTGAATCGCCGTATATACAGCCGTTCAGGCGTTCACCAAATGTCTGTGATCTTTCTGTACGCTCATTGTATCGATTTTACATCCGGAAACGTACTAAAATGGATATCCACAACTGTTGGTTTTCGATACATTGTCGATTACAAAACGTAGATAAAGAAATAAATGCGTAAATCCTTCTCCTGAATAAAAAAATCAGTCCGTACTGCTACCGTCTGCATATTAACTTCTAAGTGATATTGTTCATCTGGTAATCAATATTTTAATTATTAGCCCGCAAAAGGAAAACACCGACTATAATTTTAATTTCGGTGGTTTTATGTGGTATCGCTATAATAACCAAACTGCCTAAGGTCCGAATTCTTAACAAACCTTATATCATGTAGCGGGTACTGTGAGTATGGCTTTACTATGTCTCCGAATTTTCTTAACATTTTAAAGATTATTAGCAATAATTTATGGTACGCTCATTAGTGACAAGCTTGTTCCAGCTAAGCTTCAGTAGTAATGGGTTCGCGCCAGTAGAGTGTACAAAAGGCGTCCTCGCGACTGCAAAGACGCTGTTTTGGTCAAAACGCTTTAAAAAAAAAACTTTTTTTACTACTGCTCGTGAAAACTCATAGTAGTGACGTCAAATTGACCAAACATTCAATGTCCGGCAGTGCGCCGGGTGCAGGAACCGTCGAATTGCTACATTTACACCGACAATCCGTGTGCGTTTTGTTTTGTGCTACCGACGATTTTTGTGCGGTTTTGTTGAAGGCGTAGGTTCCATGCATGGTTTGATACTTTTTATGGGTATGACTTAGGTTTTACTGATACGTAGTACATTGTTAGTATGAATAGGTGTATTTGCCATTGGCTTTACGATGAGAATAGTACTATGAATACCACTACTAAGGATGATGGAGAAATTATTTTATATATTTTTTTTACTATAAGTGAAATCAGTATTGACAGCTAAAAAGAAGCATTAAACAAAATTTATATTGGCAGCAAGATGCCAATAAAAACCTGCAATCTGATATTAATTTCCTAAGTGTAACCTAACGCAAAAGTTATCAATGCATGAGAGTTTTTATAGTCGGTAGTCATTATTTGTAGATAGCATAATTTAAGGTTATCAGCTTCAAATGTATTAAAAAAATAAAAACGTCTATTAGATTTCCATTTTCAACAAAACATCTATTTTTATTCGATAACGTTTCTCGATAACTAATTACAACAGTCAATCAACTGTCAAAACGTATTCATGAAAACAAATAGTTGAAGCGATTTATCTACAATATTATACAGACAGCCAGACATTCTGATAAAGTCATTTCATGTAATTGTCTGGCCTGTTATCGACATTTAAACGTGTTTTTATTTTATTATTCGTGTTTGTGGATTGGCTGTTTTTTAAGCACAATTTTGATTAAAATTTGGTTACAGTGTTTAATTCAATCAGAATTCATGACTTAATAATAATAGAGTTTCAATAGATTTGTGTTTCATTGGAAATAGGGACACGTAAATTAAAATTAAATCAATATTTTACAATTTAAAGATTGTAGATCTTGTTCCTTTTTCAACCAATTGATATTGATGATTAAGATGATTCTCTGATTAAACCGTATAGCAACAACCGTGGTCATGGGTATATAAATTGTACTTATTATATTAAAAACGAACGTTTTTTCTTTATTCTATTTTGTAAGTTCATCAAAATATTATTAGATTATCGTCTTTTATATTTCACGATCATGTCTTACCGGGGGATCTCCTTCGCTGGACTGGATTGTGTCTCCTGGTGGTTGTGCGAAGCCATCTCTTCACTCGACAGTTTTTGCACTCATTATAACTAGGCTTTTGTATAGAACGAATCGTCACAGTCTACTGCACTTTTGGAAGTTTTGATAGGATCATATCTGTAAATGATTTAGAGAAAAAAAATACATAGAAGTTACAAAAGTACATGAAGTGAAAGTTTTAAAATACTTAGAAGTCTAACTGCCTAATTTTCGTAGCCTGAATGGATTTGGATAAAGTCTAGCTGTCTAATTTCCGTAGCCAAAATGGATTAGGATATAAACAGTTTTATACTATTTTCAATATGCAATAGGCAGTAATCAATTATTTTTTCAACATGCGTAAATAGGTTATTCATAATTAAACATAACTAACGATTAGTACCGATACTTAACATATCACTCCTGAAACCACACAAATTTATAATCAATGACATTTTAGCACAAAAACACATTAACTGAAAAGTACTCTAATATTGTTATTTAAAAATTTGATAAGAAATCACAGTTTGGGACTAATAATACATTTCGTTAAATTAATTTAATATACTTGAGCAAAACTATACTATAATATTACGTTACATTCAAAACCTTCATAAATAGGTCATAAAATAATAGCAATTTCATGAATTGTCAATTAAAACTTCATATTATGTAAGTAATAAAACGAATATTGTTAATAAAGGCAAGCCTTCATTGTGAAGTTAGGTACCGTCACTTTGACTGCCATTAAAATGTTAGCATTCAAAGTCGTTAAACTTCTATCGACTGCGAATTTATTTGACAGGTTATTGCAAATGGAGACTTTGGATTGAGCAAACAAATTTGACGATTTTACTCGCGACTAACTTCAAATCAGGGAACTGTAGATTTATATCTTTTTTATTTCCTTTTGTTACTATTAACCATTACTATGTTTCGTAACTGACTGCCTCTGTGGCGCGGTGGGAGTGTGTCCGACTGCTACGCAAGAGGTCGTGGGTTCGATTCCCACACGGGACACCACTTTGTGTGATCCACAAGTTGTTGTTCCGAGTGTGGGTGTACTTTGGGTCTGTGACTTGTATGTTTTTAAAGTCCCCCGCGACACAGGGCTTGTACCAATCAGCGGGAGTTGTCTTTTAAAAAAAAAAGTACAACAACACTACTATTATATTGAACTACTTATAACATGTCCATTCATTACATTATTATAGCAAAATTACTTTTACTCTCACTCAATGAAGGACATATTTGGACTGAAGTCATTTATTAAATATTATAATTATTTGGACAAGTACCTAAGCATAATTGTGATCTTAATAATAATAAATAATAATATCTTGGGACAGCTCACACAACGCTTTCTGATCCCAAACTAAGCAGAGCTTGTACTATGGAAACCAGACAACTGATAAACATACTTATATATTTCTAAATACATACATATTATAGATAAATAACACCCAGACACAGAATAAACCATCGTGCTCTGCGACACACGACTGCTACGCAAGAGCGTAGCAGTTGGATACACTCCCACCGCGCCACAGAGGCAGTCAATCTTATACGATGCAAAATTATAAAACCTAAACCTACTTGCTGTTTTTAGGCACCTCACTTTACTCTATGAAATTTTGCTACCACTCTTATAATTTTCTCTTATATTCTCCATTATAATATATTTTAATCTCAAATAAGATTTTACTCAAAGGCAAAATACAAACGGTTTCAAAGGGACTAAATGAACAGTGTTTCGTGAAGACGTTAAAAATTTATAGTCCCCGAGCTTTGTGCTTTTATTGTCGTCACTCGGTAGCCTTGTAATAATTAAACCTGTCTAGCTATAAATACCTATGTGTGGTTGCCTGCGTGTACATTGTATAACTCGAAATACTTAAAAAAAATATTTAAAGTAAGGCTTGCGATCTAGGACGTGTAAGAGTATAGGTGCGAAATAATATATTCTTAGTATTATTGGAACGAAGTTCGTTATTGCGCGTTGTGAAAGGGGGCAAAACGGAAAAAAATCTCACGAAAAGTTATAACGACACTTTTTGACACACACAAGCCGTGCGGCGTGCGCGTAAGATATAAACATCTAATTTGACGAAGAAGTCACCTGTCAATTTGGTCTAGAGGCATAAATTCGGTACACAGTATTGGTGACAATTGTGTAGTTGTGGTTGTGTTGGGTTCGAGCCTTCGGTATACAATCGTCTTTTTGTAAGTTATTTCCGTTTCGTCTTTCTTTCGCATTGAATAGTGTGGTGTTGCAAAGATTATAAAAAAAAAATAAGATAAGAACTTCGTTCCATCCGGGTGTCCCTTGGCCCCTCTCAAGTTTTTTTTTTATATTTATATATTTATCAACCGGTAGTAGGTCTAAGCCCAAAGGCCGTCTTGGTACCCACCAACAGAGTCAGTTATTCTTCCCTGAAACAGTAATGCTAACACTATTGGGCAAATGAGACTTAGGAATGTCACCGTTCCGCGCTCTTCATTTGAGGCCTAATGTCTCAACTGAGGAGCGCGGTACGGTAACATTCAGGTCTTTGCCAAACAAGGATTTGAGTGACACTTATACTGTTAAAGGCTAGCTACACTTACCATCAGTATAATAGTATAACAAAGTGATTAGCTTGATTCTCTTTTCTTAGGGTTCCGTACGCAAAATGGCAAAACGTAACTCTTTATACATAGGGTTCCGCTTTTGCCATTTTGGTTACCCTTAAATTCAAACAAAAACAAACTAATTATTTCCGTCCGTCTGTCCGTCCATTCCATTTCACGTCACAGGCATGTTATTCAAACACTAAAGATTGTATATGGATGAAATTTAGAGTATAGATGTTTTGTATGAGCCGGAACTTAGTCAAAAAACAAAAGTAATTATTTTTAGGAGAGCACTCCGTACATATAATAGAAGCTGATTTTTTTTAGCAAACGTCTTCGTGTGGTATATCAATCGACAGGTCTTTTAAAACATTTTAAGGTTTCAAAGATACTTTTTTGATTAAGTAAATATTTTCGGAAATAACCGCTCCGAAAGTTGCATAAAGCGTTACCGAAAAATATGAAAAAAAAATTACAAAGGTTATTATTAAATACTTTTAACTAAAATTGCTTTTAACATCATCGGATATACCGTCTATGAGCTATTGCCAAAAAACTACACTTCTCAACAGAAGGACGTAAGTGCCATAAAGGTACATACGGTATTTTGCTTTTGCATTTTTTCAGATCGTATTTTTCATTTGTAGTGATTTTTTTAACTTAATAGTGATGCATGTCAGACATTCTCTTGCCCGGTTAATTTAAAAAATACAGTTACATAATGTAAATAAAACATGAAAATTCAAGTCTGGCGTCAAACAGCTTCAGCAAAAACATTTTATTTACGCAGTAAACAAACTAACACTATCTCTAAAACAAACAATTTTGTAAATAAACACGTAAAATACCGGGGTATGAGAGAGACAAATCTGGAGTGACCGAATCGTTAGGCCGGGTCAGCGGACCCCGTGAATCCTAATGAAGCTCGCTTATCATTCCCAATGACAGCCAAGTTTGTCTTCCGAAGCCGGGCCAAGTTTAATTAATTTATGAATTAAAAGCGGCAGTCCCTATCAAATTTTCAGTTTAGGTGGGAAGTTGGATTTATCGCGGTTTTCTTTGTAGTTTTTCGTTGCTTTTATTTGATATTCAAATATATATCAATTTATACCGGTCTTCAATTTGTTAACTCTATTAGTACCTTTGTGATACTAACATTTAAACTTTTGCGTTGCATGATTATAACTATTTATTAACATCGCTGGGTCAGTCCGCTTGTGACCACGGCCGGTGCAACCTGGTCGAAACATCAAGCAATTTTTAGGTAAACAATGCGCGTTAATTCCCGTATAATAAATACCTTTGTGATATTCTATTTAAATACGTTTTCGGTGTAGCCTTTATGCGAACGGGCGTGGGGTATGCAGGTCCAATATTTATTTTAAATCGAAAAGCAAGGAAACTATATTAATTAAAATATTCTTCTACTGCTAAAGTATAAGTCAAGACTTATTCATAGACAGAATTTGCAGATAACTGTCAGTATTAGAAGCGGCGGTAACCTAATGGCTAAGGTATCGGTCTCGCAATCGTGAGGTCGCGGGTTCGAATCCTACCTATTATACTACAGACGTGAACCCACTCCTAACACAAGCCTTTGAGCTTAGCTGGAGGGGTTTGCTACATGCCACATTGCTAGTTATCTTTAAAAAAAAAAGTTTAAATATCCACTAAAGAAAGAGTAAGAGTGAGTGGTAGTTTATAAGCTAAGACTTCTACATTAATACAGTCCCAAATATACAGTTCAATAGCGAAAACGCCATCTAAATCGGATAACTAGCTTTTGAGAAAATCGGGAACATACATAATATACAAACATACAAACGGGTCAAACCGAGAACCATCTTTTTTGAAGGCAGTTAAAATACAGAATGTTTATTTTTTACATAAGGCGCGCTCGATTCCTGCAGGTCAATTCACGTATTTAAAGCAGTGGAGTTATAGTTCAGTTGCAGTTAAGTTTCGATTAAAACGGGCATTTTCGTATTCTAGTAATTTTGGGATCGATCTTAAAAACCCTTGCGCACCGTACTAGAATGTCGTTATTGCGCTCTCGAGACGCATACTTGACGGAGGCGTATTTGAGATCGACCCCAAAGTTACAAGAATACAAAATTGACCGTTTTAATCGAAACTTAACTTCAACTGAACTGCAACTGCACTGATTAAAATACGTGAATTGACCACCTGGCTCTAGCAAGTGACTTTGTACTCTCGGTATTCTGAGCTTATGTAAAATTAGTCAGTAACATAATATAATAAAACAGCAAAAAACTGTACCCAAACTTAATAGCGTATACATAAAAACAACTTTTAAGGACTTATGAATAAGGAGGTTACTTTTTTAGGTCGCTGTTTCAGCCAAATAGTGAAAATGCTGTTACTTTGTCATTGAAACTACTGTCATGGATCATAAAATGATGAATTGTCTTAAAGTTGTTGAGCTTTAAAACTGTAAAATATGACTTACGTGTGTTTCCTGCTGGGGGTAAATGTTTTATAGCCACATATACTTAGGTCTGATTTGTTTTATGGGCGTTTTGAATTGAGTAATATAATAATTTTGTTACACTATTTAAAATAGTATTATTTTAAATATTGTAACAAAATTATTATGTCCACGATTTCCAACTTATTTTTTCCATTACTATGCAGCGAAAATAATCTTTAAAATATTTATCTGTTTTACTATTGCACATAAATTATACATTAGGCAAAATTGTTTCGACATTTTAATCATAGTTTTAAATATGTATTTAATAGGTAGATATAATAATTCGTAAATTGCGGTAAACTCAACTTTTATCCAAAGCGATCTTTATAATGAACTAGCTGCCAGCCCTGGCTTCGCACGGGTGTCATATCGTAGTGTTTTATACCTTGAGTTATATTATTGTAATTTTCGTAGAGATCTCTCATTATTTGACAATAAAGTATAGCCTATGTTTCTCCCCGTTATTACAGCTTTCTAATGGTGAAATATTTTTGGTAAATCGGTGCAGTAGTTTTTAAGTTTATCCGTAACATACAAAAATACAAATCATTCCTCTTTATAACTTTATAACAAAATTGTGTCAAAAATAGTACGAGCAATTCAGGTATCATCCACAAGGGAGCCTCTGAAGAGCAATAAGCTTAGTAGGTACAGTCGTTCCCATTATTAAATACGCCTCCCCACCGATAGAGACGTGAGGTTTTATGATTATTACACTTTATAAAACAACGCCCGGTTCAGCCTTTATGGATTATAAATTTCATTAGCGTATGTTGTTGTACGATCGCGTTTATTGCTTTTGTGACACACTGTACGTCCGAACATCCCAACGGAAATGTCTATTTACGCTTCATTGCGCTACAAGTACTTATTTAAATAAAAATATTTGTAATATTTTAAAAATTGCAATTTGAAACGTGCTTTGATAAAACATAGGCGTTAATGCCCATCGTAAAGTAAGATATCTAAAATAAATCTTTTTAAATATTCTTTTGACTATAACTTTTGCAAATAAGTTAGATGGTGTTCTAATATGAGCTCAATTACTTAGTTATTGTCATTTCATCTGTCAAAAGCTGATGACGATTTTTAATGAAGTTGTTTAGATAAAAAGTAAACAAAATATCAATGGATGGAATGAATGACTCTTAACAGCCTCGATAACATTTATACATAACAAAGTATGTACCTAGTTAATTCTATCAGTTTTCAGAACAAAATGTTCAACAAACCAAAAGTTCGGTTGCTTAAACACAATATCTGTGTGTATCTAAACATAAGCTTCTAATGCAGACTGGGTGGTTTACGATCACTATTTACATAGTTAACAGTTGCAGCATTAATTAATCAGTTCAAATGTGCTTTTTGTTTCCAATTATGCTGTAAATGAAGGTAATGTTGTCGAACAAGCTGTGTAAACGCCGCGCGCCGGCTGGCGCTTGACCGGTTCCTTTGTACTTTGACTTTGGAACTAAACTGACTACAGTTTCTTCACCATCAAAAATCCGGTGATAAATGCTTGTCGTAGTTGGTTTATTCGTCCGAATTAGTGACAATTGACAATATTTGAAATGTGGCTATAAAACTGAAGAATTTGTTTGTTTTGTTTGTTTGAACAAAAATATTTGTACATTCAAACTAGTAAATCCTGAGATCATCGCGATCTCAATAGCAATAGCCTCTTTATCAAGGAAGGCTAAATAATGCTAGAGTCAATAGAAGCGGAGCAGCAATTCAAATGTTGCAATAACGAGGAAAAATATTATTTTTTGCGTGCACTGTGTAAACGGTTAAAGTTATACCGGTTATACACCAGTATTGAATTTGTTCATCTTAAAAAAGTTCTAAAGAAAAGTTCGCGAACAAATGCCTTTATTTTAAGGTTGACCTACTATTACCTATTTTATGATAATCAAATTTGTTCTAAAATAATGCATTTATTTGCGAGATGTATTCATATTGGTCAGGATTAATACCATGTTAATTAGAACACGTACGTACGCTATTCATCACAAATATTTAATTTTGAACAAAACTGAACAAAGAATCCAGAACTTTGTTAATAGGGGTTGTTCGCTGACTGAAGGGGGGGGCATTAGATTCATCACCGTTACATAAACCACCACCGCCAAAGGGAGGGCGGGGGAGGAATATGCCGCCACACAAATACCTATATAATATTATTAAGTACATACCTATATTTAATTTTTAGGCCACAGTATCGTATCGTAGCCACCCAGCGTTCCTCTATTATTTCTGTTTCACTCTTACCGATCATACCCTAAAATAATGTTATACTTTTAACGTTAATATTACAGACAAAAGTTTCCCTTGGTTTCTTACGCGTGATTGAAATTTTAAGAAATTTTGTTCAATTGTTCTCAAGTGGATAAAACACCATCTACTACAAAGCCTAAAGCAAATCTTTAAAGGGGTGAAATGGCAGTCCAAACTTAACGCGGGCAAAGATAGTATATTATATATAGGTTTACCTACTACAAGAATACAAATAGAATTAGTTTTTAATAATGTGCTCTTTATGGGTTTAAAAAGTGAGGTTTTTATTCCAAATTGAAGGCTAGGTGTTTTTCTATTCTACTTCTCATATGGGAGTGCCTTCTATGAAATAATTTACAACTGCATGTACCTATTAACATTTTTCAGTATTGAGGTACATTTGGTTATTGCTACACCAGATAAGTATCTTGTTGTAAAAGAGGAATATTGGGAAAACTTTTCTAAATGCGCTAAAAGCGCTTTAAAGTTTTTAGATCATCAAACAGAAAGCCTATTTGGCAGAAAGAGTACTTAAGGTAAAGAGTAATATTCTTCATATAGATAGACCAACGATGATCTAGTTAAAGTAGCTGGGACTAAATGAATGAATGTGGTCCAGGACCGTCATAAGTGATAGCGACTAGATTTTGACCTTTGCTCAGAAACAAATTGGGCGTCTATAGGCTAGAGAAAAAATAATAATGATGGAACGTTTATTCCGTGACAAGGATGTCTCGGAACAAACGTTCCATCTTCAGACTAATACTAGTCTAAAGATGATACGTTAAATAATATAAATAAAAGTATCTATCCCGTATGAAAACCAGCAGTCGTTGCAATTAATCTATGCGTTGTACCCCGTCACATATGTGTAACCATATAATTCTGATATCCACTGTAATCAACCGATGACTCCAACTAACTTATGTATGTACTCGTAGAGGTACAGTCTCGAACCCATTGAACGGCAGTCTCGTTGGTGGTATTGTATCGTCGCGTCTGTTTTACCAATAAATCATGATGGGGAACACGTAAAAATGTCCGTTTTACGTTCGTTTGTTTTATTGTTAACGTTGTAAAATAGTACTAACATAAAGTGTATGTACATATTCTTTTTTATTAATTAGTTTTGTTCTATAATTGAGATATTAACTACTTTGTTCATTGTAAAATCACATCTTATTGTCTGTTTCACTCATGAATTATATGAAATGTACTGAAACATTGGTTGGTTTCATACGTTGAAATGTGATTAGGTATTGTGTTTGCTAATAAATGATCGATTGTGACAAACAACATAGCTTACCAGTATTTTAAATCTATAGTATTATTGCATACATACCTACGTCTCTTCTCTATATTACTTACTACCTACAGAGGTTCGCGTGTAAACGCTAATATCTCGAACTATAAACTGGTTTAATGCGTTCATGAAATAACCTTTTTTATTAGTCGCCAGTGAAATATGGCGGGTAGTACGGACTGGTTGATGTTTAAGTGTGAAAAAAAAATTATTGCCGTACACTAATGGCTTCGAACCGTGAAATTATAACAGTTTATTTTGTTGAACTATGTGGGGGATACTTTATTTTTGTTTGGATGTGTATATTGAATATGTATCTAGTAACGTAACCGCGTGCAGTCAGAAGTTAGTCATAAAATGCAAGAATTTAAGTTACGTAGAATATAACATTTTAGATTGAGCTAAGTATATTATTTAAATTTACCGAAGTTTGATTACTTTCTATAAGACTGAAAGTTTAACATAGAACAAAATCTATTTTATTGAGGTCAGAAAAAAACCCACCCAATAAATTATCATTATCCATACTAATATAAGGTGAAGAGTTTGTTTGTTTGAATGCGGTAATCTCAGGAACTACGGGTCCGAATTTAAAAAATCTTTTTTGTTGGATAGCCCATTCATCGAGGAAGGCTATATAACATCACGCTACGATCAATAGGAGCGGAGCAGTAACGAAAAATTTTGCAAAAACGGGGAAAGTTTACGCATACGAAGGTGCGTGGGTCAGCTAGTGTCAAATAAAATATAACCTACCTTGGTTTGTGTTATTTGACACCAACTTCAAAATGTTTATTTATTTTTTATTGTTGTTTATTAGTTACCTTGTTTTTATTTTTAAGTCGGTATTTTTGTAAAATGTTTTATTTTTCACTTTATAATAGGCTAGTTTGTAATTTATCTAAGTTACAATATTCCAATCCCAAAAGAGCATTTCCTTTTACGGCTGGTCTCAATAATATAACTATCGATACTAGAGATATTTATTTGACATAAGCTACATACAAAATAGCAGTAGCCGGTAGATTATTGAGACCGGCTGCTACAAAATATTAGTTGTCCCGATGCAAGGCCATCAATTTCTGAGGAGTTCACCTGATACTTGATTATATATTACACGGAGGCGAAGTAACAGGGACATTGTAACGAAAATATTAAAGTTATTGCAACCCGAAATATTTATTAATATGTAGTTCTGTTGGTCATTTGTGGTCTTCATCATCAATTACATTTCACCAAATTGTGTTTTTTGAGAGGAAAAATACAAATTACTATGAAACATACCCAAATTACTATAGATGGGCCTTTAATATTTGAAGAGTTGTCACGATTTTTCCAAAATACCATCATCAGATCCTAATGTCATATACATTGTGACCAGTCTGGAAGTATACCCTTTCAAACACGGAATTTTATTTCAAACCGGTCCAGCCGTCATCGAGTAATTGGGGCACAAACATAACAAAATACAGTGGAATTGTAAACCTCCTCCTTTTTGTAGTCGGTTGAAAAACATTTGCCTGTTGGTCTAGTGGTTAGTGACCCTGACTGCTCAGCTGGAGGTCGTGGGTTCGATCCCCACCCAGGATAAAACTTTGTGTGATGAACATGATGGTTTATTCTCTATCTGGGTGTTGTTTATCTATAACTAGCTGACCTGCGGAACTACGTCTGCGTAAATTTTCCCCGTTTTTGCAACATTTCGTATTGCTGCTCCGCTGCTTATTTCTCCACTATTTAATGGATGTTATTATACATATAAACCATTCTCTTCAATCACTCTATCTATTAAAAAAATCCGCATCAAAATCCGTTGCGTAGTTTTAAAGATTTAAGCTTACATAGGTACATATAGGGACAGAGAAAGCGACTTTGTTTTATACTATGTAGTGATATGTATGTATTTAGAAATATATAAATATGTTTATCAGTTGTCTGTTTTCATAGTAAAAGCTCTGCTTGGTTTGGTATCAGATGGCGTTGTATGAGATGTCCCAAGATATTATTATTATGAAATCATTTTCGGGAGTTGAATAAAAATACATAGGTACCAGACAGACAAGTAACGTGAAAGTAACGCAGACGTTAACAATCACGTTAACATTTGATGTTACACATCCACTGAGTACTTACATGGGGCAAATTCATAGGCGTGTACCTATGTATGGCCATGTACCTATAACAGCTGTCTAACGCTCATTATCGGGCAGATGCTTAGACACCTGCCTCAGATACACCTGCTCCAATTAACACGACATAGTCTGCACATCTGATAACACAGGGGAATTGATTGTAGACGTTAGAGGAATTGTAGTTAGTACTGATCTCAAGTAAAATTTTATATTGAATGCCTTATAAGAAAAACTTGAGAGGTGGAACGAAGTTCTTATCTTAATTTTTTTTGTTTTATAATTTTCGCAACACCACACTGTTCAATGCGAAATAGAAAGACGAAACGAAAATAACTTACAAAAAGACGATTGTATACCGAAGGCTCGAACCCACAACTACACAATTGTCACCAATTCTGTGTACCGAATTTATGCCTCTAGACCAAATCGACAGGCGACTTCTTCGTCAAAAATGTTCATATCTTACGCGCAAGCCGCACGGCTTGTGTGTGTCAAAAAGTGTCGTTATAACTTTTCGTGAGATTTTTTTCCGTCTAGCCCTTTTTCACAACGCGCGATAAGGAACTTCGTTCCAATATTTATGTATAACCTCCTAGTCAATTCACATAGTGAGTAGTGCCATATGCTGTGAATTCGCGTATATAAGTACAATAAAAAGTATCTATCTATGTTATAATTTAATTAGACATACCGACGCACGATCTACGGTATAGGCAGGCGTAAATTTGTTTGATTATATTGGATTTAGTAATGAATTTGTAAGGAATCTGCCAATTATACTACAACACTTGACTTTGATGAAGGACCAGCATTTAAATTACCTACAACAGTCAATTGAAATAATAGAGGTGGGAAGATAAATAATAGGTGTGCTCATAGAACAAGAAGGTTTACCAAAACTAATGCCCGACTATAGGCCGGTCTCAATACTCTAACTATCGATGGATTTGCCTACTGGAGTTATATATTTGACATAAGACATTCCGTACAAAATATGTCAAAATTCTACCTCTAGTAGGCAAATCCATCGATAGGTAGATTATTGAAACCGGCCGTATGAGAAACAAACTATTTAGACCGTGATTTTCTGCCGTCGCCGGTTTATAGTCTTTGATTTATTTTTTTAATCACTTATATAAAAATTTATACATTTGGTTTATATAATCTTCTGTATTATTTTTTATTTATTTGTATTTACTTGATGATGATTTGATAATCAAATAAATACAAATAAATTAGTAAGCAACGACTGATGTATAAATTTTTGAAATGTGTTCATTTTAAGTCATTTCCTTTAATTTCTAATATAATACAGTACTTTCGTTCTCAATTTCATCTTTGTGGGTGGAGTGCTAAAAACATAAGCCTTCCTTTTTGACTTGTGACGTGTAACAGAAAGGTAAGGTAAGTATAATATTTTTTTTATCAGCGGTTAATTTGTAGAGTAAGTTTTACTCCTTTTCTGATTTCAGCTTTTTAATTAATATTCTTTTTGATTGATTAATATGTAAAAGAAGGACTGTCTGTGTATCGTATGCATGTTGTAAATTTTTTTTTAAAGATGACTCCCAGGGTAGGGTACGAGCCCTGTATCGCGGGGCACTTTATAAACATACAACTCACGGACACAAATACACCCAGACTCTGAACAACAATTTGTGGATGACACAAAATGGTGTAACGTGTGGGAATCAAACTCAAACTCAAATATCTTTATTTCGTAAAATCAGGTTAATGATTATTTGACAACGTCAAATTAATACATACTAAAAAATCTATAAAATTATGATTGTTTGAAAAAAAAAAAACAAAATGAGGTTAGGCGGCAGTTCCAAGAGTAAAGCTCATGAGAAGAAGCTGCCAAGAAACTCATGTGCCACTCTTTTAAAATCATCAAGTTTTTCTTTACAAAAATAATTTTTTCTGAATGAACCATTGCGTTTGGTGAGTGTAATCGTTTGTAAATTAAGGATATCTAATCGAACCCACAACCTCTTGCGTGGCTGTCGGACACACTCCCACCGCGCCACTGATGCAGTCATTATTATTATTAATGTGTTGTTATTTTAACATGGTTGCATAAGCTATTTACGAATTTCTGCACAATTATAGTACCCACTCAAATAGTCCTAACGAAACTTGTTTATGTATCTAAGAAACTCTCGTATTTCATTTAACGTTATCCCCTTTTTTATTGTCTACGGTTTCTGAGCTACAGCACTCATAGTAATTGTGCCTTCTTGGAATAAAACCTTCGAATAACTGGAGCAGGGTACATTTAAACGTTATGAGGGAGCTCGTTCCAATGATTGATTCACTTTTTTAGAAGAAGGTATTTTAGCTTGATTAAATGCAGTAGCACAATATGTGCAACATGGTTTAGTGCTTGATTCGATTTTATTGATTACCAAAGTTTATATAAAATAAATCAGTTTCGATGCCAATGTACCATATTTTATAAAAATAAAAATAATACAGCGTAGCCAAGGAAAGGTTATGTTTCATGTAACACTAGCTAAACTCGACCACGCTTCGTTGTGGCTTTAAAGCCAGGAACACTAACCGGCCTTCCCAGAACATTCTGCTAAAGTTTCATCGCAATCTGATCAATAGTTTCGGAACGCATAGAGGACATACAGACAAACATTGATTTTATATATATATAGATGAGGATGCATTTGATTTTTGTCAAAAATTTCATTTTAACCCATTTAGTCACTCGATTTAAATCGCTTACATAAAATTTTCTGTTTACAATATAATATACTTAGTGATAGAAAATATCGTCACCATACTGATATATTAGGTTCTAATAATCAGTAAGAGTATTGATCGACGGAGAATATCTAAAATGGAATATTATTTCTCATAACAGTATCGTCCCTGTCCCAATTATTGAAATTTGCGGTAGCCCAGATAGTATGTCGGTGGAAATATGATGAAATTTAGGTGACAATATGTTGCCCTTTTTAAGGGTTCACGTAAGTATGTCATATAATACACGTCAATGTAATAAGGGAACGCCTGAAGTATATGTGTATATATAGAATGTACCTAACCATGACCAACAATATGATAATAACAGATACGTATGTTAGAATTACAGTTTAAGTTTATTTTAGATTTGTTCGTAATAAAAGAAATGTTCAGGACTGGCCACAAATCGTAGTATTTTTTTATCACCTCTAATTATTATTGCCCTTCGATATTGACCATTTGTTATTGGATAGGTATATATATTTTTACAAATATTAATTTATAAATAGGTACCAACCTATACCTAACACAAATGTTATTTATGTTTCGTTTTTTTTTACAGTAAACATTAAATATACATTCTTTTAGTTTATTAAAAAATATAAATTACGAGTATCAATAAAATTATTGAAGAATTTTGGGTAAATGTGTCCGATTAAAATGATATTACGTACTCATTTTATTTAAATTCCGTAATTAAACAGATACATGATTTTAAGGGTTACGAATCTGCTGTAGATGTATTACGTTATCACATACCCATCTCTAGATCTAGGTATATTCCACTATACACCGCCCCATGTGGTTTCAGGAGTAGTTGATATTGATGCTATTAATGCTGATTTTCTGCCATTACCATAAAGAAAACGTATACTTACTTCTATAGTATTTAGTAAAAATAGTTATTTTTTTGAAAACATTTTAATTAAATAGCACTTTTATTTAATATAAATAATTGTTGTACTACGAACCTTTCAGAAAACATTTACAAACACACTACTATTAAAATCCTGACACTACACAACACACGAAATAAACACGACAATGAGTGGCACGGACGCACTATACGAGCGTCACCGTCGAGGGCCGACGCGCTACTGAGGACTGACTGCCATGCCAGTGCCACGCTGAACTTCAGTTTCATACCGTATTATCTACTGCATCTCGACTACGATACTTCCTCGCTAACGCTGTGCGCCTGGTACCGAGCGACGAATTTTCGTCGAAAAAACAGTTTTTCCGGGAAACGCATAATTTGAGGTAATTTCGATTTAATTGATTTGATATTATATATTTTCGGGCAGCTACCTACCTACTTCAATTTATTGTTTCAAGCATGTTATTCTATGTCCTTTAAATGTATGCCTATGTTACTTAAAAATACTTTAGTGTTAATTCTAAAGTGTTAATATACCTAACCCATACTACTACATACTACTTTAGTAAGTAACAGTATTTAACAAGCAAACTTTGTCTTCTTCAATTCTGTTTTGAAAATAACCAAACATTCGTTAGTTACAATGCTGATAAGAACGTAGGTAAGTAAAGTTTACAGGTTCTCTATCTCAACTGTGGGTCATATAAATTACAAAATATTGTCAATTAATTGAAAGAGGTGTACTAGAAAATTAAGTGTGCTCTAAAATGTTTCTGTAACAAATATTAGGTATAAAAATCATATGATGTTAATAAAAAAAAAATGCGAGTGATACTCCCACTTGGTCGATTTTTGTTATTATCAGTGATTTTTTTGTCTGGACCTACCCGTAAGGTGCGCCACTGCGTTGAAATAACATTTACATTATGTATTTATAACTTGTTAAAGCAGATATAATAATTTAATTAATAGGTGATCCACTTGACATCCTTTTCTAAATCGCTTCCCAGAAAGTAGGCCACCGACTTATTCCCCAACCAATATCATCAATATTCGAGCAGTTGCCAATATTCGATTACTTATTTATCCGCCACTTCACAAGAAACTATCTGAGCCAATTCTAAAAGTTTCTATGGAACTAGTTGGAGATGTCCATTACGGTAAAGTTAAAATGTTTTTCTTTTTACTAAAATCAAAGTTGGTTAAGTGGTTCACATACGGCTACAGCCATGGAGACATAAAAATTGTAGAACTTCTGAAATCAGTTGACATTATTTGGAGAACATTTTTGTGTAGAACATTTATTTAGTTTGAAAAGAGGCTTTAGTTAAGGCACTTTTAACTTGTATTGTGTAAACATAATATTATATTTTTGAAGGTTTGAGGAAAAGATTGTTCGTGTAAGTTTATTTGTAAACGAATAAGGTATCAAATATATTAAGTTAGATCCGGATTGATGTAAACTTCTAGAATTGTAGAAAAATGCCAACCTATATTCAACTTTATGAAAAATAAACTTATTCTGCAAAGTAGAAAAGAAAGAACTATTTGCTAGGGTAGATTTTCACTTTGCATACCATTTCTACCATTTAATAACCAGGTATTAGAAGGCGCAAGATTTTAAAAGTTCATCATGTTTTTAGGGTTCCGTACCCAAAGGGTAAAAACGGGACCCAATTAATAAGACTCCACCGTCCGTCTATCTATCACAATTATGTATTTCTGTTGTCGCTATAACTGCTAATACTATAAACTGAATAAAATAAACATATAAGTAAAAAAGTTTTTTTGCTGTTTTTTGCTCGATATTACAATATAGTGTGAAATCTTGTATAAATAATGGTACGGAACCCTTTGTGTGCGAGTCCGACTCGCACTTGGCCGGTTTTATTACTTATTATTACCAGATTGCCTAACAGCTGATGATAAAATTACATACTTTAGAAAGCAGTAAGTTATCATGCGAATATTATTTAATACTAGCGGCCCGCTCCGGCTTCGCACGGGTATAAATATATGAATGTTATTTTACATATTATAAACCTTTCTCTTCAATCACTCTATCTATAAAAAAAACCGCATCAAAATCCGTTGCGTAGTTTTAAAGATTTAAGCATACATAAGGAAATAGGGACAGAGAAAGCGACTTTGTTTTATACCATGTAGTGATTTGTCTTGTACTTGCAGAACAGCTTGTGACTATATATGTTCATAAACTTTCGCGATTTGTACACATTATAGAATTTTATAAGCTACGGGTCTTAATAGCGTAAAAAAATTATTTTAAGGCTAAATACCTTTGATTATTTCCCGACGTTTTGACCGTATTGCAACGGCCGTGGTCACGGGTAAGACCCGTAGCTTATAAAATTCTATAGCTTGTGACTGTAGTTCACGATATATATTTTATATTTACTTATGTGAAATGATTGTTACAAGTTCCACCAAGGCCTTCAGTGCCTTCATATTATACAACCAAAATGACCGCTAAACTATACTTTACTAAAGAAAAAAGCACGTAGATAAAAACGAATGGTGGGAAGTAAAGGCAATCAAACCGTCTAGAAAATCGACACCGAAAACTGACTCTAAAGATTCAATTATTTGGAAAAAAAGTAATTGCACAATTTAGTTCTGTGATTTTATTCAGTAATTAGACGGTAAGGTAGCCCCTTGGAATTCGGACAAACAATCTCCTTTATAATTAAAGTGGCTGAGGGAGGAGCTCATTTGCAATCCTTTATACTCCTTTTCAATGTAAAAACGTTCTTTGGATGTACCCCAACTTAATTGAATAGGGTTAAATATCGATTTAAATTTCTAATGTGTTCAGGCTGTTGAAATAAAATAAAGGTAGACAATAAGAAAATATAAAAATAATAAATATTATAATGCCTAACAAGGGCATAAAGTTGAAAGATACACGTTACTGATATATGGCGTCTCAAATAAGAAAAGCTATCGAAACAAGTTTTTATTGAACTTAAATAAGTACCTACTTTAAATTTACTAATTACCTTTGCTTCACTACTGAAGGTAAATGACGTGCTCTAATTGAAAAGGTAAAGCATTTTGAAATTGCCAATAGGAACTACCAAATATAATCATTAGTACCTATAAGCGTATCTCCTCCGCCACACAACACTAATTTGACGATACAAAGATGATAATGTGCAGAATTTGTATTCACAGATATACTATTACTAGAATAGATAGCAATTTTCTCCGTCATATTAACGATAGAGCTAGCATTTCTAATACCTACACTATCTGCTATTTTAAATGGAAGCGATATTATAAAGTTACATCAAAATCATCCAGTACTAGATATTTCAGAGTAGCAAATGTTCACCCGTACATTCATTACAAACTTTTGCGTTGTAATATTATTAGGTTAAGAAACTGACATGTCAAACTTTTAGCTTCTAGATCTACCCAGGGTCCTTAATTAAGATCTTTTTGCCATGATCATGGCAAGGACGCTCAAAACTGTAAAAAGCTTGTCATGAAGGTGTGTTCATCGTTCATCGGCGCGCGTAAATTATTGTGATTTTGAAGCGCGTGTTTTTATGACAAGATTAAGATAGTTCTTGCTGTGTTCACGGAAAAAAGATATCGGCTGATGGACCTGATATCGGCTCCGATTTGAAAGGTTTGCATTTTCAATTAATCATCTAGTCAGTTTATTCAATTTTAGTGTAGGTACATTAGCAGTTTAGACGTAAAAACTTAATTGATAGACAAGCAAAATTGCTTATTTTCACATTCTCGCCCCAGTTTCGCCTGCGTGCGCAACTTATAATGCTACAGATTCGACAAACATCGGAGAGGGAGCAAACTAAGCATTACAATGCGCAACCTGCAATAATATAGTGACAGTAACAGCAATGAAAAAATAAACGATCGTTTCGAAAATCGTTTATAAATGTTACATTACAGGTTCATGCTCATCAGTCAGGGAGGCAGTATTGTAACGTAATGCTCGAAATCGAATCATAAATGTTACATTACAGAAGCATGCTCATGGTGAGGGAGGCCTTTAGAAATTAGAATAGTCATTTTAAAGTAAATTAATTTAAGAGTAACATTTGGTTAAAGATATAACAAGTAAATTATTTATTCATCCAAAATGTCTAAACAGACCGAGGTTTAGAATCACCTTCATTATATTACCAGACGTTACTTTCAATCAATACAAATGGCTATTCTAGCACTTAGTATAACAATGTTCACTGTTTGTATAATAGATTCAATTTGTGGCACAGTCTGACTTGGTGTGCCAGTCTGTTGGCAGGTAAGTGACGTTACAAAGCTAGTGGCTTATACAAGCTGCCGGTAATTGGCTTCACAAAAGGTTTTGTTCAATACAATAACATTATTGATGTCAATCGACATAATTTTCGTTGTTTACAACAGCCATGTTTAATTTGAATACAAACGTTTTGTTTTTCTCGAAAATTTGTTTCCTTTCTAAACAAAAATTCCTGAAATTAAATTTCAAGAAAACTAAAATCCGATTACGGCAAACAAAGACTAAAAACATGACACTCTTAGCCTCGTCGTAATCCGGTTAAAATGATTGCCAAAGTGTTTGTGTTGTTCTCTTTATTTATTACCCGCAATCAATACTTGCAACATTCTCAATTAATCTTTTTCACTACTATTTACTTTAAAAAAAAAAAACTGCATCCTTTGTAATAGAAGGGAATTTTAAAAATTAAACTTTTTGGGAATTCGGGAGAATGCGGGCGCGGAGATGGCAGTGAGAAAGAATACTATCTCCCTTATGTAAACTCTGATTCACTTTCTGTAAAATACAGTTGGTAGATCTGCTAACAATATGGCCGTTTTGTACAAAAACTCAACATTTTTAAATGGGTGAAAAAAAAAAGTCTTGATTTCTTTACTTAAAAAATAGAGGCCGTGGATGATTTATTTGAATTCTAAGTGGCGCTCAACGAACGAGCACTTAGACAAGTAGATTGTGAAAAACAGGTGTAAGTTACATAATTGAACTGTTTCATAGTACGACCAGTAGTAGTAGTCAGGAAAAAAAACAATATCAATTGTCCGTTCATGGTAACTGTAGGTGATAGTTATTACTTATTGGAAGTCAGCTATTGTGATGCCTAGAACCATTTGTGTAACCTAGTGTGTACGTGAACCGTTCGCAGGCAAACGCGAATTAGGACCATTGAGAAAAATATATAATATCTGTTTAAAAAGTGTTAAAGTTTGTTGCAAAGACACCGAGCAATTAAAGTGATAAGGTAGGTTATGTATCGCCATATTTACTAGTACCTCTTACTTCTCCGTCGTAAGTAAAACGATCATGAAATAAAACCCTATTTGACAAACAAAAAAAATAAAGCCCTCCGAAAATCAACATTATTTCCATAATCTCTTTCCCCTCAAACAAAAAATAATATAAATATCAATGGTGCATTCAACTGAGTTAAATTTGTTTACTCTATAATATTTACCTGACCACTGACCCGTTTAATTCTGGCCCTCAGGGTAAAACGTGACCTCCCCTGCAATGCAATGGCACGTCATTTCAAACACTCTTGAAACTGATTTTTATAACTTACAAAATATATTTATCAACCCTGAAATACACGCTACAACCTTGACTCCTAGAGACAAGTGTCAATTTTGCTTAAATTCTGCGTCGAGGAAAGCAAAATTGACGTGGTATTTAATATGAGGGGTGAACATACTTTTGACTAGGATGCGTCCCTCCCTAGTAATTTGATACAGTTTAACTCGTGGGAATGTAAGATTTATGGGCGGTTTGTGTAATGAATAAAGACGAATAGATTAAAGTTGAACGTTTTATAGGAGACAGGCGGTTTTAGTCCCGCGGATATCGTGCTAGGATATTGTGAGTCTCTTATCTTGTTGTAATTAATTAAATTGCTACAAATATAAGTATCTTTTACTTTCCTCAAAAAGTAATAAATTATTTATTTCCTGAATGAAGGTATTTACATACACCATAAAAACCCGTCTGTTACCGGATACCTGAAACAAAAAAAAAAACAATTTTAATTAAAAAGGACTTCTAAAAATTCTTATTTTGAGTGCAAATATTTATTTTATTTTTACTTCGCAATTCATATTCTCAAAGGACAATAAGAATTGCTCAGCCCAAGGTAGAAAAGTAAATGCCCCATGTCACGGATGAGGCGAGGCGACTAGGCAGGGGTCGAGCCCAGCGACGCGGAGTTAATGTGAAATTACCACTCATATTACGCCGAATATTCGCAGTTTTTGGTACTTAGTTTATGCCTTTGTAAAAGGAAGTTCCCTCTTTGTAAATGTATGATTAACGCTCGTGTAGTAATTTATTTAATACGGCATTATGGCGCTTAACCTTTGTTATTTCTTTATGAAATTGTTTGTTGTTATGTTTATGGTACAAATATTCTTGTATGTATCACAGGTAGACAGCTACCACCTACTTTCGACACTTTTAAAAACTCGCTCTCGATACCACTATTTAAACAACATTAGACACTATTTTGTTGTTATGTGTGTAGTTAGTGTTAGTATGGTACAAATATTGTACCTTAAACATAACAACAAACAATTTTGTTTTTTCATCATGATTATCACGGAACAGAAAAAACATTATACTATGGTTGACATTAGTACACCATTCGATAAAACGTTTAGTATTTTAGCAATTAACTTACTTCATTTGCAAAAAGAAGAATTTTGCAAAAAGGTTTTGTTCAAATATAATACGTATTTAAGTTTTCGGGCTATAATAAACAGTAAATTACAAAAAAAAACGATTATAATGGCCTCGACAATCTCAACTGAAAATCTGAAATAAGCTCACTCTATTCAAGGGCGGGCATTTTGAAATTAGAACGCTAGGCTATTTGCACTTGAGGCGAGGACAAA
The DNA here is from genome assembly GCA_945859575.2 of Herminia tarsipennalis. Lineage (NCBI taxonomy): Eukaryota > Metazoa > Arthropoda > Insecta > Lepidoptera > Erebidae > Herminia > Herminia tarsipennalis. The sequence continues at coordinate 18,690,967 of OX243834.2, read as the reverse complement.
AGGCGTCCGCGGCGCCTCGTGCGTGCCTTATTGAGGCGTGCCTCGAGCCTCGCGCCTCCGGCGACTATTCAACCGTGCGAGGATAAATGCTATGCAAACCGTTGGATAAATACGACCCAGAGACGCCGCGAAAGGGTTATCTTTAACATTGAGATAAATATTTTTGTAATAATATTATTTTGAACCGTATTTGTCTAATAGCAATGAAATCTCATTTCAGTCTAGAGACCTCCGACTCTTAAATCCACATTGTACCTACTGTTGTACGTACAACTTTAACATGGTTGGTGGTCAATACCTGAAAAAACTTATGCTACGGTAACCAAGTTGGTACAAGTACCACTTTCTCGCATAACTAAGAATCCATACTAATATTATAAATGTGAAAGTAACTCTGTCTGTCTGTCTGTTTGTCTGTCTGTTACGCTTTCACACTCAAACCGCTAAACCGATTTAGATGAAATTTGGTATGGAGATAGTTTGAGTCCCGGGGAAGGACATAGGATAGTTTTTATCGCGATAACCCACATACACGCGGGTGGAGCCGCGGGCGAAAGCTAGTAGGTCATAATTATCTCTAATTCACATAAGATTAATGTTTCACAAAGCTATTCCCTATCGGAATGTATTGATTTCCACAATTCTTATTGCATTACTTCTAACTCGAAACATTAGTTTCCTCTTACAGTTTGTACAATTTCCTCCCTTTCTCCGGTTACCTTGGTTCATTCGAGATATGCCTGTAATATTCAATAATTTTCAGCTACAGAGCAATTTCGTTTTAGTAATTTGAGATTGATTTAAATTTAAGCGCAAACATTACAATGAATTCCCTGACGCCCACATTATACTCCGTTTCGTATATGAAGTTCCCTTAGACATAAGTTGACAACCTCACTTTATGAGTAAACAAGTCATCGGAATTTCATTTTTTCTAAACTCCGGGCAAATAGTATAATATAGTATAATTTATGTGGCGCGGTGGGTGTATGTCCGACTGCTACATAAGAGGTCGTGGGTTCGATTCCCACAGTTCTATCCTAAGATTATTATTTCATGTGTATATAAGTTGCGTCAATCAATCAGGCAAAAACACGTATATGTACTAAATTAAATATATTTATACTAGCTGTCCCGCGCAACTTCGTATGCTCAAATTTTCCCGTTTTTGCAACATTTCTTGTCGCTGCTCCGCTCCTATTAGGCGTAGCGCGATGTTATATAACCTATAGCCTTCCTCGATAAATGGGCTATCCAACAAAAAAAAAAATTCTAATCGTCCCAGTAGTTCCTGAGATTAGCGCGTTTAAACAAACAAACAAACAAACAAACTCTTATGCTTTGATGGACTTACTTTTTTTGGACAGATTTTAACTAAATTATTTTATTTAAACTACACTGATTGCCCAGGGTCTACAAATTATTTCGAATAAATTCATTAAAAATACTCGAATTTCCGATGGGTTGATTACTAATTGTCAAAATAAGGTTGTCATTATATGTCAAAAGGGACTTCGTGTGTGAAACAGAGTATAACTGTATTGAGACAGTGACTTCGCCTTCATAGTTTGTTATAGTATAGATCAACGATTGAACATAGTTACTATACAATGCAAAAAAGTAGTTTAAATTAAATAGTGTCTAATGTTTTTTAAATAGTGGTACGGAAACCTTCGTGGGCTAGTTTTTAAATGTGTCGAAAGTAGGTGATAACTGTCTACCTTTGGTACATACCAAATCAGTTTTTACGTACCAACGACTTTGACTAGTGTAAAAATAATTTTATAAGGCTACTTTATGAGTTTGACAGTCACTAGCCAGAGTACTGTAAATAGGTTAGAAGAACATTATTTTATAGCTATTTAAGTTTTCGAATTGGTGACAATTCATTCATCGATTGCCTCTGTGGCGCGGTGGGAGTGTATGCAACTGCTACAAAGAGGTCGTGGGTTCGATCCCCACCCAGGATAAAACTTTGTGTGATGAGCACGATTTATCTATAATATGTATGTATTTAGAAATATTTAAGTATGTTTACCAGTTGTCTGGTTTCCATAGTACAAGCTCTGCTTAGTTTGGGATCAGATAACCTTGTGTGAGTTGTCCCAAGATCTTATTTTTTTGTTATTATTAATATTGTGCTCTTTGCAGTTACTTCTCATATTTAGAATCGGTTAATGATCGATTACAGCCTTAGAATAATTGGTAGGTATCAATTTCCATAATTTCATACAAAGCATGATGCTCATATATTTTTGTCCTAACTAATCTGTAGCAGGGAGTGAGTATTAAAACAAAAATAAACGAAATATTTATCTACTAAGATACCACAATGATTTTCGACAGTAACAATGTGGGAAACGAATGTTTGCCAAGATTCAAGAGGATTACGAGTACAAAGGACACCATTAAACCTTGCTTACATTTTCTTCACAATTCGTAAACTTCAACTTATTCTTCGTATATTTTCTCTCACTCGAACTCAACATGACGGGCCGATCATTTAGCAAGAGCTTAAATAGCTCAAAGGAATAACGCACGTTGCCTCTTTAGATCTACCATATACAGATCATTTGAGTTTCAACCTTGTTCCGCTACGTTAGGGTTAAATTTAAGGTAATGGGTTTACTTGAAGTGATGAAAGGATCATTATTCTGAGGTTGATGTTGGTACGTGATTGATCTGTCGCCGCAAATGGATGGTCCCGAGTCGCGACTGCGGTCGTGTTTGTAAGCATCATAAACAAGTGTTAAAATGTGTAGTCCGCCTTATTTCGTTACTGGTTATTGGAAAACGAGGGATATTTGTGAGGTCAAGGTGAGTTATAGAAAGACTGGGTGAATACTTTAGAGGATTCGTGCGGTTCATTTAGTTCGTGCAAGAAATGTCAACCATTCGAATCTTTAGTTGTATGTATCTATTTATGTATTAGTGGACCAATCAATAAGTGCGATCCATCTTCAACATAAGTTAGTTAATCTATACTAATATTATAAAGCGGAAGAGTTTGTTTGTTTGTTTGTTTAAACGCGCTAAACTCAAGAACTACTGGTCCGATTTGAAAAAATCTTTTTTTGTTGGATATCCCATTTATCGAGGAAGGCTATATAACATTGTGCTACGACTAATAGGAGCGGAGTAGCGACGAGAAATGTTGCAAAAACGGGGAAAATTTACGCATACGAAGTTGCGCGGGACAGCTAGTCTATACTAATATTATAAAGCTGAAGAGTTTGTTTGTTTGTTTGAACGCGATAATATCAGGAACTACGGGTCGGAATCAAAACATTATTTTACTGTTGGATAGCCCATTTATCGAGGAAGGCTATAGGCTATATAACATCATGCTATGACCAATAGGAGCGGAGTAGCAATGAAAAATGTTGCAAAAAACGGGAAAAATTGACGCTAAACTTGCACGTTGCAGCTAGTCATTTATAAATATCGTTAGCGATACCTACTTTGCTGCTCTGCTCCTATTGATCGTAGCGTGATGTTATATAGTCTTCCTCAAAAAATGGGCTATACAACAGTGAAAAAAAATTTCGATTCGGATTAGTAGTTCCTGAGATTACCGTGTTCAAACAAACTCTTCAGCTTTATTATATTAATATGGATTATATCCGACATCGGGTTTCTTGGCGTAGATGGTCACTATCTGATCACATCTTGATTTGCAACAGATGATTTTGTATTTTTATGTCCGACATGAAAGGAGGGATGTTATAATTTTATTGTGTGTATCCTGCGTGTCTGTGTATTTGTGAAATCGTAAGCCGTAGTAGCGTGATTTTGTTTGATGAAAAGTTCGCAGTTTTGACAATAAACAATTTTTTATCTATTGTGTCGGGATTTTTTTAGTTTTATGGTAGGAGCCTGTCTCGTAGAGGCCTTTACAAACATTCAATTCACAGACACAAAGTACATCCAGACTCGGAAGAACAATTTGCAGATCACATGGTGTTCCGTGGTAGAATCGAACCCACGATCTCTAATATGAAAGCAATTTAGTAGGTAATTTTTATCTAGGCCTGATATTATGAAAATACTAGCTGACCGGCGCAACTTCCGTTATGAAGCGGCGGTAGCCTAATGGCTAAGGCATCGGTCTCGCAATCCTGAGGTCGCGGTTTCGAATCCTACCCATTATACTACCGACGTGAACTCGCTCCTAACACAAGCCTTTGAGCTTAGCTGGAGCGGTTAACAAGATTGCTAGTAAAGTGGGACTCAATCCCACATTGCTAGTAGTTTTTTAAAAAAAGGTGCCAGTTATGTAATAGGTACCTACCTATTACAATTATTGTTAATCATGAAGTCTGTGATAAGTACCTAGCTATAGAAATATAAACAAAGTAAGTAATCTGTCTAGCCGGTGATTTTTGCCGACTTACCGCCTACTGGTTGTAGACTACAGATATACACAGATAGATAGTCAGTATTCCGGACTAAACGGTGAAATTCTAATTATTTTTTTATAGATAATTAACAATCTTATACTTCAATCCTATAGGTAATTAGGTATCTAGACGTATTGGAATGTTTTGTAAGCAATCATTGTAAGCTACATAATACCTCTGAATCACTTATAAATACAAAACTTTAATTTTGAAACAGAAATACTATCAGTTAAAAGGATAAACCACTAAATCAGTAAACGGTTTTTATCTCGAAGTACCTTTTTCGCTTGGAGCGGTATCATTAAAATAATACGCGACCACATTAAGCGCTGCAGCGATTTACGTAAAAGTCGCTGCGATTAATCGCTGGTGCAAAAACTTTCGAACGCGGCGATCATGAATCATTGTCGCGAATTTATGTCCACGGGTGCTGCTTCGGGTAGATTCTTGTTTTTGCCCCCGGCTCGCCGATAATCCACGGTTCGTTACAAATGCGACCGGATTTGCGACACACAGGGGGATGACGCGATAACGTGCTATGGATTTATAGTCGTATAACGTGCGGTGGTACTTATAATAAGACGAACGTAGAGGCAATTTTTAACTAAGTAATCACATTTTTACCAGCAAAATACAAATTACTTACCAGTGTATAATTGTTATTTAACACATTACAATTTATTGTCAAGTTGATTCCAACAAAACCCATATATTACGATCGCCTGATGATAATGAAATATACCTACCAAAAGCGATTTAAATCCTTTTTTAAAGTTCACAATTGTAGATTCTTATGGATTTTTCAGAGATTTTTCACCCCTACTAGCAGACAGTACCTAATATCGTTTCAAGACATTTATTAAACAGTGTAGGATCTAATATTTTAGTTTTAAACGGGCTGCAAGATGGGCTAGACTATAATAAAAGTTATATTAGTTACTTTATTAAAATGTATACAATATAAACAACTTATTAAATAAGTTTGTTTTACTAAGTCACAGGTTATTTCAAATTAAATAAATAAAACTGAAAGCAAGTTCAAAAATAAATCTATTTCTATTTATGTGAAATATTGCCACTAATAAAACAAGCAGAAGCTTAATCTAAAAGATAAATAAAGCAATAAGAACGAAAAAATAAATATCATCGCTCTTCTAAACAAAGCCCATAAAGGCGAAAAAGAAAAGATTCCTAAGTGCTTCCTAAATCTGAGATTATAAATTTAGCGTCAATTAAGAGTAGCTATAGGCGAGGAGACGGGAGACTACAAAAAGCAATCGTGTTAATCGAAGAGAGCCCGTTTGTTACCGTTGTGCGACCGGCAAATGGACAAATCAGATTATTTCACCCGCTATGAGCCTGTAGATAACAATGCGTGTGTGGATGAGGGATAAACAGATAGCGATCCGTGAGTTTAGCGTCATCGTCTAGCTGAAAAAATTAAATGGAGTATGAAATACTTTTCTGCAAGTGGAATATAGCTAAAATGGATACTGGTTTCTGCTTATGATCTCTCGTCTCTTCCTCTTACAGTTATAATAGAAACTTATACGTTTACTTTTTGGGGTTCCGTAGCCAAAATGGCAAAAATAGAACCCTTATAGTTTCGTCATGTCCGTCTGTCTGTGTGTCCGTCCGTATGTCACAGGCATTTTACTCAAAGACTACACATAAATATTGATAAAATTTGGTGAAAAGGTGTCTTATAGTAGCCGCTACTTAATTTAATAGCTTAATATTAAAAATAAATATGAGGGGCACTCTATAAATGTAACAGAAGATGATTTTTTTTTTGAACAAACTTTATCGTGTGGCACATCATTATCTAGGTATACTTAATATTATAAAGAGGTAAGATTTGATTGTTTGTTTGTATTGAATAGGCTCCGAAACTCCTGGACGGATTTGAAAAATTCTTTCAGCGTTGGTAAGCTACACTAACCCCGGGTGACATAGGCTATTTTTATCCCTGTATTAACACGGGAACGGGAACTACGCGGGTGAAACCGCGAGGCGTCCGCTAGTGGTATATAAATTTTAAGGTTTCTAATAAATGTTTTTGATTTAGTTAATACTTTTGGAAATAATCGTTCCGAAAGTTCCATATATATCGTGTCACTCCTTCCTTTATATTTTAAACCGTGTTACCAAATAATATAAAAAAAACACAAAGATAGCTCTTAACCAATACTTTAAATTAAAATGATTTCGGACATGATCGGATATACCATCTTTGAGTTATTGCCAAGAAACTGCGTTTCTCAACAAAAGGGCGTACATGTCATGAAAATACATACGTTCTTCTGTTGGTGCAATTATTCAAATCGGATTTTTTCATACGGCAGTGGCTCCGGAACCCCACACTAAGCATGGTCCGACTTGCTCTTACCCGGCTTTTTAATTGTTTGTAGTTTATGTTTATTGTAACCTAAGTATATTTGATATTTATTTCAATTGCCAGATCACTATTATCGGCGTCACAGCCGGTCGCAAAGAATATTTGCGTTTTCAGATAAATTTAGAAACTACGATCTACAGTGGATGGGACAGAACAGAAAATAAAAATACATTATATGTATTTATTTAAAAGATAACTAGAAATGTGGGATTAGGTCCCACATTACTAGCAATCTATTTAACCCCTGCAGCTAAGCTAGTATGTTAAGAGTGGGTTCACGTCGGTAGTACGAACACATACGAACACATATAGAAAGATGAAGTGTTGTATAGACACATGAGGCGTAGTATAATGAGTATGATTCGAATTCACCTTATGATTGCGAGTCCGATTCCTTAACAGTTTGGCTTGAATTTGTCCGATTTTTCCCGCTACCTCTTTTGATTTGTCCTCAGAATCTCAGCGTGGCTATAAATTAAGAGATTCCTGCTAAGTCCCCATCAGTTTGCGCTCCCCGCGGCGTCGCTCGACCTTTGCACGAACACATCGGACCACTTGAGTGGAAATTATCTTACGTAGATTATCCTCATGGTGACATTTTTCTTCCATTTCCGATGTTCACTCTCAATATATATATTTTCTTGTTAAAAGTAGTTCTTGCTCTTAGATGAGTCAGGTTTTGGGAAAATTGTTTTAGAACTTTTAGGTGAGTAGAAATACGTGTGCAACTAAATGCTCTAAGTTAGAATAAATTGATTTACCTACGTACCAAAAGCGGAGGGTCCTTGGAACACTATTACTTTCGTTTCCATTTGGATCGTAATTATCTATATCTATACATATACAATCACTCGTCCTGACTGACTGATTCATCAACGTAGAGCCTAAGCCGCTAGGTTTACAAGCCTAAAATGTTGGCAGTTGATGCCTTTTATATTGCAGGCATCCACTAAGAGAGGTTTATAAAAAAAAAACATTTTTCTTTAAATTAAAGAAACATGTGTTTCAGTGCAAAATCAACCCCTTAGGGGTTGATTTTGCACTGAAACTCATCTAGGAGCTGTGAGTCTGATGAAACTCCGTCGCAAGATAGTAGTCCGATTACATTTTTGGTACAAAATAAAGAAACACGTGCGTTAGCGTTTTTTGAAAATCATGATGGAAATAGGGGTTGCAAGTTAGTGTGAAACTCCGTTAGTATTTAAGTTAGATCTATGACATATTGTATTTGGCTTTTCATTTAAATGCTAGCTACTGTCTCGAGGACGCTTACTAAGTCTTCCAAGACAACTCATGTGATGGGTCCGGATGTTTATAACCGCCTCCCAGCATTCATCACGAGTGCGACCAGTGCATGTAATTTCAAGCACAGGTTAAAGACGTGGCTTATCGAGCAAGCATTTTACTCATTTGACGAATTACTAACTTGATGATATATTATTTTTATTATAATTATTTTTCGTTGACATTACCTAATATTTTTATTTTATTATTTTATTGTAATTGATATTTTGCTGTTTTTTTATTTTATTGTATGACTTTTTTATTGACATTATGCACTCTATTCAATTATTGCCTTTTTTACTTTTATTTTTTTCTATTTTATTGACACTGCACTATGCTATGTTATTCGTTTGTTATGCTATGTATAAGTTTTTCTATGATTAATTCGTAATCCGAATTGACATTACCTGTATTCTGTTGACTATTTTTATTTTTGTTCCTTAATTTATTAAATTATAATTTTTAGACATGTAAGAATTCCTTACCAATAAATAACTATGACTAAAATAAAAAACACGTATTGCAGTGTTCTTGGAAAGTAAAGGAAAATGGAAAGAAAGGGTAAAATAGGAGTCGCGAGTTTGTATGGAACTCCGTTAATTTGAAGTTAGATCTGTGAAATTTCGTTTTCAGCTTTATGACATAAAATAAAGAAATACGTGTTTCAGTGTATTGATCGAAAGTGAAAATCAACCCTTAAGGGGTTAAAATCATCTATGCAGGAGAAGCTGCGGGCGACAGCTAGTAGTATTATAAGTACAATGAATCATGTCCCGAGATATATTATTGTATCAGGTTACCTCAGAAAAAATTAACGCCTCAGTTTCTGCTACGTACCAATTAGTAAAAGTGTATATTCTGAATTTTATACCTATGTAATATTATTGGAACTTCCGAACAAATATGTTGTAAGTTTATGTATGTTTTTTTTACGGACCAGTGATTTCATCGTCAATCAATCAATCAGCCTGTATCGGTCCACTGCTGGACATAGGCTTCTCCTAATTTACATCACAACATTCAGTCTTCTGCTTTTTGGACATACATATATGCACTTAATAAATTTGGAATAATTCTTGGAAAGGCCTAAAGGGATAGGTATGGAATTCCTCTGTGCAAGTAATACAATTTGAATACGAACTTAATGATAAATGAAAGGGGCATCGTTTGTACTTCCTGGATGACGATACAAACTCCTATAGGTACGTGTTGCTTTTAGTGCGGTATAGCGAAAAACTCACTGCTAAGACATTATACGGTGTGTCAATACCTACGCACAATACACCATGATCAATTTTATGGTCAGTCCCGTCAGAACTCTTGGAGGCATAAAACGTATTTGAGCATCACAATAGGATGTCTTCATTGTCTGAAGGTACCGCTGGCTCGTCGCGTTGCCAACATTATTTGTGGGCTAAGTTATAAGAAAGAAGACTGATATAAAATATGCCTTAGTTATAAAAATCGTCTGCTATGGAACAGCGACAGGAACAATGAAAAGAGACGTTATTTTACAACTGCTTTTAAATGAGCAATTGTAGGCGATTATAGCTACTCTTTGACATTTCACAATCGCGCTGTACAAAATACCGAGAGCTCTGAAGCCAATCTATGCACACAGAAGCGGTGCACGCCTTTTGAACAAAGTGCACCGATATGATATTCGATTCATGTCCATGAACGATACTCAAGCTCTGTATTCTAGTGAGTCGTCGTGAATTTTGATATAGCTCCTTGCGTTGGGCCTCAAATGATAATAAAGCAGCAGCAGTCTAAGAATATATTCCGTAACCCTCACATCAGTAGGTACTAACTGAGCATCTAGACAATTGGCATAAACTGCAATCGAGTAGAATGGCAATCAAATAAAACAACGTCGTTGCGCGTGAAAACCGAGAATACGGATTTTTTTAATATGAGATTCGCAGTTTCGCATAATTTGCAGTATTCACGCGCAACAACGTCATTCTATTCGATGGTGATTCTATTCGGTTAGAGTTAATGCAACTTGTCTAGGGGCTCAGTTAGTGCTGATGTGAGGATTACGGAATGTTTCCTGACTTAGACCACAGTTTAGTACATTGTCGGGGTCTAAATTGCAAATTTAATACAGCTATTTGCATTTGAAAAGAGCTATGCAAAGTAGTTTCAGTGTGCAGTGATTTGTACCGTTTATCTGAAACTCTTTATCTAAATTAGATGTTTGGGACGTTACATTCGTTTTATGGTTATTGTCTTCTGTATTTTTAAAGTGTAGTAACGTTTTTACGAGAGCTACTTGTCGCTTGTTTTCGTATACCTATATCATTTTTATGAATATTTGAAATTTGAGAATGAGGAATGCCATGTACAACGAAAAACATTTTATTTTCTATTGACATGGCTGAAAGATAACATACCTATTGCTATTCATTAATTGTGAACACAAATAGCTGTCTTCAAGGCAACCCCAAATCTAAAATCAATCAGAATGAGATTGTCTACACCTAAATAAAGGTAAGGTACTCGTAGGTATCTGTCAGAAACTTAGAAATAAAGTTACGAATTAGCAATAAAATAACAATCAATAACAATAAGATTCATTATAAATGCATCCTAAAGGGCCGGATGTAAAGGCGTTACGGTCAATGAAAAAATTTTACAATTGAATAAACAACCTAATGGTTTAATTCGAGACAAAAGCGCAGTGATCCGTTGCAAGCTTAAGTTTTAATAAAAACGATTACCCGAATACGCCTTAAATTTTGCCGTGATAACGTGTTAAAATTCGATGACGGGGTCCACGCACGAAAAAATGTCACGTAGCAACGGTCACCTTATTGATTGGTTGCTTAGCAGTCACGTTATTGACTGCTTGCTAAGCAACACGAATGGTGATAGGCTGCCTGCCTGATAGACTGAAGTGTTGTGACCGTCCACTAAAGCTGTCACATGCATGGTTGTTTATTACAATGTCATCAATGTTTTGGCGATTGCAGCGACATGCGATACAATTGAAAAAAAATGGTTGTCTGTAAAGTCAGTTTGCAAACGATAAATTTTACGTGATAACATCATAAGAAAACATTGATGACATTGTAATAATTGATCGTGGTCAGGCAAACTCTCATTCTCACAGAAAAATCTGTGATGAAATTGGTGAGATACAAGATTGTATATGTGCTAATAGTGCTCAGGTCTATATTAAATGTGCCACATCAAAGATCTGTTTCATTATTAATCCCAAATTGTGAAAGGTGTATGTCTACGTCGCCACGACAGTTCTTTACTGACGTACAAATCAATTAATTATTCAATTCTAGTTTGACATCCTTTTATTTACTAATGTGTTGCCTTCAATTGGTGACAGTTTCTGGACATAAGATAATACCACGTATCGATATAGTATTTTATTGTCTATAGAGTACAGTTAAAACATGATATAGGCACTCATAGTGTTAAAAAATAATATTCGAATGAAATGTGCATTATTCATACTATAATGGTAAACTCAGATCAGGTCACACTGTATCTATAGTGTGCCATAATATAACATAACTATCTCTGACTACTGATGGTGCCGTAGAAGTGCTTGAGTACTGTTTTTGCTGTTAAGAGCTTTTGGCTTCGATTCGACACAAATATTTGTCCTGAGTCGGGATGTAGGTATTTGTGTTCGTTAATTGTTAAGTTTGTAAAGTCACCCGGCATACAGGGCTTGTACTCTAATGAAAATGAAAACCAATATTTACTTTCTTTTAATATACAATAGACTAGCTGACCCGCGCAACTTCGTCGACATAAATTTTCCCCATTTGTGTCCTATTATATTATACAGCCTTCCTCAATGAATGGGATATCCAACTCTAAAAGAGTTATTGAACTCGTACTAGTAGTTCCTGATTATCGAGTTCAACCAAATAAACAACCAAACTCTTCAGCTTTGCCAAGCTTTACTCTACAAGTACAAAAAAATTATGGTAAAAAACTCACTTTATATACATATGTTTTCGTTAGATAGTTAAAAATAAATAAGCTGCTTTATAAGCAAGTGATGCTTTTGTCATTTTACTCCGCGCCGATCCGCAACGGTTCCACACTGTGCGCCGACGCCCCTTGGCGCTACTTTAGACTGAACTTTTCTAATACTGTAGGTATTACATACAATTAAATTGCATAGGGGAAGAGCTGATTTACTTCCTTTTTATGGTATACCTTTTTATGAAGAGTTACAGTGAATCTTTTCCTGTAAAATACGTACCAATTTTTTTTCGTTATGTATTGATCGAAAGGTTTTTTAACCTTTTTATTTTTACCTCTTTTTTATATAAAACAGTATATTTATTAGCTATTAAATGCAATGTAACTTTAAAAGGTGAGTCTGACAAGCATTAAACTTTTTGAACTATTAAAGTTCTTAAATAAACCTTTGCTCTAACAAGGAAAGAAAATCCGCGTAAGAATGCTCGGACTCTAATCTCTGAAAAATATAGCATAAATCGATTCTCATAAATGGGTTCTGAGACTAAATGCTAGTCGCCAATTTGTCGACCATCCATCATGGAAGTAATCGATAAAACTAATCCGAATAAAATATATCATGATAATTACTCGGTAGAACGGCTGAGTGAGGAGGACGTTATTCCTGTCAGGCTGCTTAATTTAAGCAGGAATTACGTCCTCAAGAAATAGCAGGTTGTATCTCTCTGAATACTGTATTAAATGTGTCACATCAAAGATCTACTTCATTATTAATCCCAATCTTGTGAAAGGTGTATGTCGAGGTCGCCACGACAGTTCTCTACTGACGTACAGATCAATTAAATATTAAATTCTAGTTTGACATCCTCTTATTTACAGTTCTAATAATACTGCTTTCAATTTAAGGCAGTTTCTGCACATAAAACAATGTAACGTATCGACGTAGTATTTTATCGTGTCTAAAATGTTTAGGTGAAACATGATATACTCGTAAGTACTCATAGTGTTACAAAATATTAGTAATTATTCATTAAAGCTAGTATTCACACTATAATGCAGTATAACGGGGAACAAAAAAAAAGATAAGAACTATTCATAGTTGTTATCATTTTTCCGTTATCTCTTACTTTTATCCCCTATTATATTGTCAAAGACGCCTATACTACTCGTAGCAAAGCAAACTAAGTAGCTCCAAGTATCATAAAGATATTACAAGATACTTTTTTCTTCAAAGCTTTGGGAACAAACATGGCTCTTTCATCTTTAAAGGAAGCAACTCTGACGGGGTAAACAAACGCATCGGACGTCTTTGCGTTTCCTTTTTTTATATAAATAAACATAGATATTAATGGATATCTGTGTCAGTTATGCTCAGTAGCAATGTTTGGTGAAGATGCGTGATAGTAGACACCTGTCCCAATGTTACAAGTGAACTGTTGAGATACGACATAATATCTTGTGTATGATGGAACAAATATTGCCACCGAATGCCGTTTTCCGTTTTTTGTTTATACTTTTTTATGTAATGGTTTTTTGCACACCGACAGAGATAAAGCTGTATGTATATACAGCTCTTTATAAATCGCACAATGTAATAAATGATTGCTTAGAGTCTTACTCCTTGCTCAATACGTTACAAACTATGGCAAGTCGTATGACACGCAAAAATTTAAAGAGTGCTATGTATATACAGCTTTAAAAGTCCCTTTTCATTAACGATCAGCATAAAACAAACTTTCAGTTATTACTTTATCTGCCTTTGATTGTCCTAAAGTTGTTTTAAACGTTCATAAATACGTTGATAGGCGCCTAAATATTTACTCTGCGTCGCCCAACATTAAGTCGTAAAGGTGTAAAATTTATGAATAATAAAACCGTCATTATGTGCTGTTATCATTGTCATAATAAAACTTAAAAGCACTTTACATTATGGTTGATATACTTTATACATGTAGGTGAGGGGACGACCTAGCCCACACAAAGTGATAACCGTCGGTTTTTGAGGTCCAGTATTACAAATATTTTTAGAAAACCTTAATCTTTTGTCACGTTTAATCGTTTCACAGATAAAAACTATAAGTCTTACGCCATTACTCGCCTGGTGGTCTACTAGTAGTTAGTAACCCTGATTGCTGAGCCAGTGGTCATGGGTTCGATCCCCACTCAGGATAAAACTTTGTGTGATGAGCACGATGATCTAGCTTAATGATGATGATGGTATGTTTATCAGTTGTCTGGTTGCAATAGTAACAGTCCCATTGTTAGTAGTACAGAACACTGTTTTATGTTATTGAATTTATTTTATGTTGCAATTTTGAACATTATGATCTTAAAAACATCGGCTTATGATATTTGTGTCACCAATTACCTTTTCTCATGAAAAATAAATGGAAACGGGATTGATTATATTTATAGGACTGGACGGGGAGAATATATTTTTAGGACTCCGTAGCCAAAATGGCAAAAACGGAACCCTTAAAGTTTCGTTATGACCGTCTGTCTGTCTGTCTATCCGTCCGTCCGTATGTGACAGGCATTTTACTCAAAGACTACACGATGAATCTCGATGAAATTTGGGGAAAAGGTGTTTTGTAGTAGCCGCTACTTAGTTTGACAGCTTAATAATAATAATAAATATTTTTAGGGGGGGCACTCCATACATGTACATATTTTTTTTAGCAAACATCAACGTATGACACATCATTCGACAGGTCTTTCAAAAACATTTTGAAGTTTCTCGCAAACTTTTTTAATTGAGTGAATATTTTTGGATATAATCGCTCCGAAAGTTGCATAAATCGTGTACCCCCTCCCCCTTAACTTTTGAACGGTGTGATCAAAAAATATGGAAAAAATTACAAAGATAGCGCTTAATAAATAATTTAAATTAAAATTATTTCAGATAAAATTGCATATACTGTCATTGAGTTATTGCCAAAAAACTACGTTTCTTAACAAAAGAGCGTAAGTGCCATGAACATACGCTCTTCTGCTGATGCATTTGTTCAAGGCTGCGGAACCCCACACTGAGCATGGTCCGATATGCTCTTGCCCAGTATTTTAACTACTACTACTAGGTGTTTTAAGTCTTTTTTTTTTATTTTGAATGAAATAAATCAACTGTTGTTGATTTATTTTATTCAAAATAAAAAGGATACCGGATTTTTTTCTTTATTTCAATTATGCGCACAACTGTGGGAAAATAAAAGAATTATACTAAGGGAACCCAAAATGTAAACATATCAGAGAACCAGACTGCTTAAAAGGCTTTGCTGCTTTTAAAGACAACCAGTCATAAAACCCTTCATACTAAATAAGAACTTCATTACTACAAAATAAAAATGTTAATCCAACAATAAAAATATGCACCAACTTGCTTATAAACCATTAATTTTATAGCTTCACTTATCATTTTAAAGGGCAGCCTTCCAATAATAATCAGTTGTACCGGAATTTAATGTCAATTTAGATAGCATTTTAATTATATCTTCTACTATGGATATTATTATGCACCCTGGACTGCTTGAACATGTTTCAGTTTTTCATTGGCACTTGTAAAAATCGGCTTGACCCGCTTGTATTTTAGTTACTTATTCTAGACTGGCTCGAAACCCGGCTAAAACTTGTATTTACATCCGGTAGTTGGTCATGTAGTCATGTATGAAATATTAAAGACCCATTCCCACGATGCCGGCTCTAGGCTCGGTCCGGTCTTACCGTGGCTGCATCCTGTCCCTACGGTTATAGAAGGGTGTTCCCACTTCCCGTATTAATTCAGAATTGCCGTGAACAACGTTAATTGTAATATAGCGTGATTATAAAACACCCAATTGAGGTTGTTTACGTTTTTTTAAAGTAGAACATTAGGCGTTACTCGATGGTTTGTTTAATGGCTTCATTTGCATATGCGCGTCCATCACGTTACTTTCGGGGTGCAAGTAAACGACCTAGTTTGTGTCAATGAAAGTGGCCATTTTTAAGTTTTATGGACTCAATCATTTTACGGAATTAATTTCAATGAGCTTTTTAAAAAAATATAACCTTTTTTTAACATTAAATTGTGTGTAAGGCCGTCTTAATACCCAGTTCTCTTTGATGAAGCCTTACAAATAAATCAATGGGTATATCAAACGTGACATTAGTCTTATTCGACAAGTTAATATAGAGTAATGTCCTGTGGTATCAACAGGCGACTCAAATGGCCCGCATTTCGTTGAGGCCGTAATCAATTTTCGATGGCCCAATTACATTTGAGTGGATAGGTATACCGGTAAGATCAGAAGAGTGTTGGACGGCTCATCCGATTTGTCAGTATTATAACGTAATTTATTGGATTTATATAGAATTTTGCTTATGTATTTATTAGTTTGACTGACTGGCGGTCATTGTTTAAAAATGGAACGTATATTAAGATTAAATTACCAGTGGCCACGTGTTTTAATCCAATAGCTATCAATTTTGGATAAATCCTTCAGTGTTTTGAAGGTATGTAGGTAATATAATTATACTCATCCAATATTCAATATTTTTATTATTATTATCTTAGTTTATCTAATTAGGGGCCACCAAACAGCTTCTAAACATAGCGATTTCCATCAAATTAAATAATATATTTATCAAAATGCCTAAAAATGTGTGCTGTCGATGTATCATAGAAATCAAATTGTATCAAAAGAGTGTGCCTAGATGTCGAATAATATTGCAACGTTAAGACTTTTTTTAACGTTCTTAAATTAATGGAAATCTTTCCCTTTAAGTAATGAAGCAATACTTGAGTACTATTTTGCATTGTACCGAGGACGTCTTTGATTCCGTATCAAAAGTATCTTCAATTTATACTCATATTACCCTCACAAAGAGATCTATACTTAAGGGAAATTATCAATATAATGAACAACCTACCTATTTCATAAAAGGACGAGAAATAAAGTGGTATTTTATTGGCGCGTAGTCCCCCGGGTAACCGGCTCTACTCTACTGAAATTGAGCTATATATAAAATGAATTAATGTATGCTTGTCTGAATATTTTTGTTTAAACGTCATGCATAATACAAGTACATCGTATGGAGTGTCTTTTCTCTTGTGTGAAAAGTACTATCGCTGAATCCAAATGTACAGACACTTTGAGTTATGATTATAAAATGTTAAAATTTCTGAATAAACTGAAAGAGTTAAATTCTATTCTGTATGAAAACGAGTGTATTCGAAAAGGAAGATACTTAATAATTTCCGATGTACTTGGTATTAACAAAAAAATTAAAAATATGGAGGATTTATTTATAAATTGAAGTATTCAGAGATAAATAAATAATAAATAAATAAATATCTTGGGACAACACTCACACAACGCTATCTGATCCCAAACTAAGCAGAGCTTGTACTATGGAAACCAGACAACTGATAAACATACTTATATATTTCTAAATACATACATATTATAGATAAATAACACCCAGACACAGAATAAACCATCGTGCTCATCACACAAAATTTTATCCTGGGTGAGGATCGAACCCACGACCTCTTGCATAGCAGTCGGATACTCTCCTACGTAATGATCCTACCTAATTAATACAAATATTATAAATGTGAAAGTAACTATCTGTCTGTCTGTTATGTTTTCAAGCTTAAATCGCTAAACCGATTCCACACAGGACATGGGATAGTTGTTATCGCGATAACCGACATCAACGCGGGCCGAGCCGCGGACAAAAGTTAATATAAAATATAAAAACAATAAAAGAAAAGCTCCCTACCAACCGACCTTAGTATCCACTATCCTATTCAGGGGACAATCCACAGGGACTCCATTACGAAATTAAAAACATAGTTTTAGATCCATCATATCTTCGTCATTGTACGAGTTTTGACTGAAATTTGACGTTTGACGATGAAGTGGCACCAACTTGATGACTTAGAAAAGTCTTTGAATATTTTAGATCGTTTATTGCTCTTACTATAATATGTATCACATTATTTTATTGTAATATTTGATAGTCATTCACAGATTATTTGATAAAATTATTTTTTCTATTGGTAATTCTGACTTCCTCCTGACTTGAATATCACGAAAGTGATATAATTGGAAATTGACAGGTTTTAATGACTTTCATAAATGCCGTGTAGATATAAAAATCTTGTCACCAAATACGAAAAGGAACTTTATGGAACCGTGAAAAGACAGTATACAGATTTGGCTACTAGAGGTAGAAATTTGACATATTTTGTATGGAGCTTACGTCAAATATACCTACCTCTAGTAGCCAAATCTATCGATAGATAGATTATTGAGACCGGCTGTAAGAGCATTGCTATAGCAATTATGAAATCACTAGCTCCCCGTTTTACAACATTTTCGTTGATGCTCCGCTCCTATGATGGTAGCGTGATGTTATATAGCTTTGTAGCCTTTCTCGATAATTTTTTTTAATTCAAGCCAGTAAGTTCCTGAGATTAACGTGTTCAAA
This sequence comes from Herminia tarsipennalis, assembly GCA_945859575.2. Classification (NCBI taxonomy): domain Eukaryota; kingdom Metazoa; phylum Arthropoda; class Insecta; order Lepidoptera; family Erebidae; genus Herminia; species Herminia tarsipennalis. The sequence goes on along the minus strand of OX243834.2, from coordinate 18,672,457 downwards.
TAAACAAACTCTTCAGATTTATAATATTAGTAAGTGTAAACTAGATGTATAAAGTATTATCGCTTATTTGACTGCCTCTGTGGCGCGGTGGGAGTGTATCCGACTGCTACGCAAGAGGTCGTGGGTTCGATCCCCACCCAGGATAAAACTTTGTGTGATGAGCACGATGGTTTATTCTGTGTCTGGGTGTTATTTATCTATAATATGTATGTATTTAGTAATAAATAAGTATGTTTATCAGTTGTCTGGTTTCCATAGTACAAGCTATGCTTAGTTTGGGATCAGATAGCGTTGTGTGAGTTGTAGGTACCAAGATATTATTATAGATATTATTATCGATAAGCTATAAATAAGGTGTATTCTACATGTAGAGTACACCTTATTTATAGCTTATCCATCAACACTTTGAGAGCGATTTCCTTGCTACATATTTATGAAGAATCAAACGGATATCTTAATTATACAAAACAGTCAATATCTCCCTACTTAATGGTTTAAGCTTAAAAAACTTAAGTCCAACAGTAAATCATGAGGCGATCGTTCACAGGCGGGGAATAAAAATAAATATACTAAGAGAAGTTCCGACATGCTTGTTCCTCCTGTAACTCCTGTAAGTAGGAACGAACATTAACAATTCAAACACTTTGGTGGGCAATAAATTAAGTGCCGCACACAGTCCGCTGGTAATCTCAAAATGGCGGACTTAATACTTCTTCTTTTTATTGTTAGGTTATAGGAGAAAAGCGGTGATAGATGGTAGATACCATGGTACAGCTTCGATTGGAGTGTCGATTTGAGGACAAATAAGTATTGGGTAAATAACACACAGGAGTATGTGTATCCAAATAAAGATAAATAAATAAAAAAGAACAAATCTTTGTGTGATGAACCCGATTGCTTATCCTGTTTCTGGGTGTAATTTATCAATTTGAACATAAAGAATTGGTTGTCTGTAAAGTCGATTTACGCACAATAATTGTAAATTACGTGATAACGTCATAAGAAAACATTAATGACATAGAAATAAACAACCATGCCTTTGGCAGTTTTGTTTTTATATATTTTTTATCGCCAAAACATTGATGACATATCTAGTAATAAACAACTTTGCCTGAGTCAGCTATAGTGGACCCGACTGCCACAATATTTCAACCTATCAACACTCGAAATCGCCATTCGCGTTGCTTAGCAACCAGTCAATAACGTGACTGGTTAGCAACCAATCCATAACGTGACCATTACTACGTGACTGCTTAGCAACCAATCAATAACGTGACCGTTGCTACGTGACACTTTTTCGTACATGCACCTCGTCATCAATCATAAGACGATATCACGTCAAAAATTTACTAGCCTAGTTGGAATAAGAGGGCCGCAGGTGAATTGCTCCATGTACGGAAGATCAAACGCGCAACACATCGGATGAATGTGCGTGATTGTGTGATCTGATGTTCAAAATTTGTCTGAATAAACATACGTTTTCACCCCGTGATAGAAAACTATCCCAAACATTCTAGATATTGCCGAGTTTTAGTAAGCAGAGAAGGGGAAGAAACCTACATTCTCCTCACACAGCCTGTAGTACAATGAACCGCCATTCTTTCTTTGCTTGCACCACAAATGCACGGTGAATGTTTCCCTTGACTTCCTGCGTGCCACTTCCTGGAGACTTCACAGCCCTGTTGTTTGGCATGTGATGTCGCTGGCTGCATACCGGATAGTTTTCAACTCAACTAAATGAATCATAAATGTGGAAAGTTTTACTTCCTTTGGTAGAATTAGTTATGATATATTGGGTTATTGTTTTTAAATGTATGTATTTTTGGGAAGACACATATATGGACATATCTAAAATATAGAAGGATATCGTGTATGGTTATTACCTTTGTCCAAATTTAATTAAGTAGGTATAATTCATATTAACAAGAAAAAAATATATTAAGAGGCAAGGCGAAATCGCGCGCATGTAGTAAAATATTAAAGGTACCTAGTAGGTACTATTTCTCACATTACTTTTAACGAATTCCCTACTCAAAAAGTCTTTCACAACTTTCAAAACTCAATACATTAAAATTCTGGTAGAAAGTTACAAAAGAAAATTTCAACCCTAACAGCGACGCCTTCAAATATCAACTGTTTCCCTTCAAGGCAGGGGACGCTAGGGAAAGCAGGGGAATGGTCTTTACGTGAAAAATCGACATTTAATAGGCGGCTGCCTATTTCGCAAATGGAGGTAAGCAAAAGGGTGATGATTTACCACTGCGGGACTCAATGCTGGGTCAAACGGAACCAGGGGAGACGATTGACAATTCCGCTAAAATCTTTTTTTGAATGTTTTATGTTGTTTGTGATTTTGCAACAGTTTAGGTACCTACATCAACAAACTAAATAATATTTCCAAACGCTCTATCGATTCTTAATTCGATTGCCTGCGAACAGAAGCAAACTCATACAAAATGTATCCGTCCCGAACTGAAGTAATTAAGGGTGTGACAGAGGTCTCGCCATCACGGTCGCTTAGATGCGGGCTCGTTCGCAGCCTCCCCGCTACTGATACACGCAACTTGACAAGCTTAATTATTAAATGGAATTGATGCGTCCCTGGATACACGACTAAAGTAGGTATATGTCTTTGTTCTGTGCAGGTTTGTGGGACAAAGTTTGTGGTGATGGAAGACTACAGATTTTTTATTGTATAATGTAATACTCGTATTAAGTAGGGGGAGTCCGGGAGACTAGAACCGCTTTTTATTTAAAACATCACAATTTCATATTCTTCGGGGTTTCTAGAATCGACTTTCTCGAATTCACTCTAGTAGGTATAATTATGCATATTTATATTTCCAATTTAACATATCTGTAAAAATATATAGGCATTTTAATAAAAATGGGTTATAAGTCAAGTCTCCCTATCGCTAGTATAGCAGGGACACTTGAACCAGGGACTGGGGAGAGTTGACCATTCTATTTTATGACGAGAAAAAACTTATCATTTATTAACTTAAATAACACCATATTAAGCTACCTACGTCCTAGTACTTTTTGAAAGGGTAAAGACAAAGGGTTACATTTTTTCGAATATGTGTTCAAAGGTAGCAGATCTAAACTTTTAATAATAATTAGTCATGATTCTTACGTAATATTTATTTAAAACTATTATCTTATTGTAATAAATTGGCATTATTTATCAGTCTTGATGTGTTAAATCAATAAGTTAATTAATATTAATAATAATATTAATATTAAACTTTAATAAAAAAATAATCTGACATATTTACATTTTCTAACATTATTAACATATTTCTTATAAATTGCCATCACTGATGAGTCTCATTAAATCTTAAACCTACAGCAATTTAAAAATAATAGGTCAAGTAGATTTGAAGAAAATTGACTGTGAGACCGGAGCTTTTATAGGATAACTCGTGTTTTTCTGTTTATACGTCATAAACAGAAAAACACGAGTTATCCTATAAAAGCTCCGCTTTTTCCTTTTGAGGTCAAACTAAATTTGATGTGGTTTTTTGGGTTCCGTAGAACCCTAAAAACCACATCAAATTAAGTTTGACGTATAGATGGAGACATGGACCGCTGAACAAGTATCCTGCGCTCATAATGGTGCAAGTCTCCGACCAACACAAATTTGAAATTTAGTCTAAACTACAGAAAAATCGCCCACCTAGAGAAAAAAAATTAGATCACGTTAAAACATTTAATGGGCAATACAATACATAGTGTAGTGTAGTGCAGTGCGTACCTAAATAAACACGACAGTGATCTCAACATCAAAACCACATTTCTCTCTCTCTCTCTCTCTCTCTCTCTCTCTCTCTCTCTCTCTCTCTCTGGTTGACTCTTGATAGGCCTGTCACGCGTGTTCAACAACCTCATTGAAGTTTCATGCGCGCCAATATTTAAATATAATTTGGAAAACCTCTATTTTAAGGTTGTCGTCAGTACCTACACTACGTGTAACATAAGTAAAAGAAACGATCAATTAACCAGCTAAAAAATTACAAAACAAAACCCGACTGCTTAAAATTAATAACTGAAATATTTTGGCGCCAAAAATCCGCTATTTGTTTTTTTCTAATTTTGATGTACCTACCTACCATGTGTCACTCTCACAACTGAGCCCAATCTACCGATACCTCTCAAGCAAAAATCTATCAAGCCATTTAGGCTTCAAACATACACTCAAAAAACATAGCCATCCCTCTTGCACAAATTATGAACACCAAATAGTATTAAAGTTAATTAAGATCCCAAAACATCAGCCATACTAAGTAGTGCATCGTTTATCTAAACGATCTATAAATATCATTACCGTACACAGTAAATCGCTCACAGTGATTAAAGTAAACAACGACGTCCCCTAAAGAAATATCTTTTTTTTTAAATTACTTAGTAAAAGACGAATTCCGGGAACGATAAGAGCTCGTACGTCTGATGTTTGTGTGGGGGACAAGTGACGATCGATGGCGCATCTCGCTATCGCTTCATCACATAACCACTTATAAAACGCTAAGTGACAATTATGGACTTTATTTTTAGTACCTTTTCACCATCATTACTAAATATATAGTAGGTATATATATGCGTCGAGTGCGTACGACTGCTTTGGAAAAGGTATCTTTGTAATTTGCCCATAAAGGATAATGTTTGTTCCCGAGTCAGGGTGTACTTGTGTAGTTCATTTATGATATATCTATTTGTAAAGTCCACTGCTACACTATGCGCATAACGTAGTACGAGTTTAGTATTTTTTAAAACCTGACTTTGCTCACACTAGGGTTAAAGACCCGTGGTAAAATCAAGTAAATCAGCCTCCCTCGGTTGTGTTGTCTTATTACCTATGCGCTTAGTCCACCTAGAATTAACCTAGGTGTATTTGAATTCAAATAATACAAATGATTACAATTTACTGATTTTGTTTTTTTTTTTCATATAAAATAATTAAGTGGCGTTGACATTTTGTTTCAGGTTAGCTGTTCATGTTACTGCAGTACATATCTTTCCTTATAACTTGTGGCACACGAACACATCGCACGGCGTCACCTGGCGGGCGTCGGGCGCGGAATAATTTATTACATTTCTTAAAAGCCATTACAGAGTGACACCGTCAAAGGTTCCCCCCGCACAATTAGCATGAATTTCATACTGAGCTACTGTTGCCCACTGTGATCGCTAATGATTTGTAACACTTACAGACGAATTTAAAAATTGACGAGATCCCTGGGGGAATTATTTCTAGACCTCTAGGTAAGAAGTTACCGGAATAAAAAACAACACTATATTTTAATAGTTGGATAGTGTTAAACTGAAAATAGGTAGTTTATTTTTTATTTAAAACTTGTTTATTCCTTCGCCCGCGTTTTGCGTTATATTTTGGAATTTAGAACCCCGCGTTTGAATGTGAAAAACAAAAATTTTGGCTTTACATTTTTTCCAGTATTTTTACCGATTCCTCTTGATAAAAACCTTCCATTTTTTTACCTCTCATTTCCATTTTTCGAATAGGTCTACTCGTTTTCGAGTTTTGCGCTCAGCAACTCATTTGGCGGTTATTTTTTATAAAGAGGAGATTATTTAGTGTCGTCAGTTTTCATTAAACATTGACATTATTTTAACTGTAAGCTACTGTTTGTATTTTGTGTTAATAATTTAATTGACACAGAATTATCTATTAGTAGGTAGTTTATACACAATATCTAAAAGGTTTCTCTTTATGATGATAGCATAAAGAAAATGATTGATCGTGAAGATTGATCGTGAATCTAATTGGAAGTATTAAAACGACACCCATTGTTGCATGCAAGCGTATTCAAAAGGCCGCGTGGCAAATGTTTATTGAAGCGAAAACTCGTGTCTCTTCTTCCTTTTGTAGATAAGCAAGCGTTTGTTAATTTGAATATATTAAAATGTTAGCGCGTCTGCGTCCAAATTCAGCCTCTAAATTCTTAATAAATATGGCGAAGTTTGCCTAAATACTTTACCTAACTAGAAATACTAAATACTTTTGCCCTCATTTAGAATTCGAATAATGTAAAATAAATTTAATTAAATTCAGCACTGCCTGAGTAGTAATAATTCAACAAAAACAGTCAAACTTGGTAGAGTTTATAATATAGATTTGAATATCAAATGATTACCTACAATGTTTCACCGTGTATTGGTGAATATTACAGATCTAATAAGATATGAGATGTAAAACTCTTTTGTGATTCTTTTTACAGATTCTGAACTCTTCTTACTGGAATGTGTAATTTAACATACACTAAATAAATGAATTTCCAAAAACCTACGAGTATATCAAATTTGAAACACTTTACTGAACTATTTTTAAATTGAGTCCAAAATTAGTAGCGAGAACGACTATTACTGAAATTTACGACGAGTACATTACAAGCTGATCCCCAATTTCAAGGAAAAACCTTTTTTAAGCATTCTAAGTACTATGAGTATGTATAAGCAGAAACTTTAAAACGTTTTTAAAATAAATTTGATATCGAAAAACTGTATAAACAAAAACGACATAATTTATCAACAGTTTTACCTTCAATTTTTATAGGTAAAATGAAAGCAAAAATGGCCTGATTCTATCAGTTTTTAAAGGTGTTTGCAAGATGGGCTAAATAAAATTGATAGTTTAGTAAAATGAATGTGTCCATTGCCCTTAAAACTAACGAACCATTCAAACTGTCCACCTGGGTGGTCGAGCAGTTGAAAGTGTTTTCATCAAACACAACTAAGAACCATCCGTTTAAATCACACACTACATTGAAATCCGTCCATTCGGTTAGGTACTTATGAAACTTATAATGACGTTTAATATTAACCTATATTTTTAAAGATGTTTCTGCGAATAATTGGGTATTTGAATACTATCAAAATAAAATATTTTATTAATCATGCAATAATATATCATAAAGTGTTCTGAAAAAATATGTTCATCAATAATTAAACGTGTTTATTAATTTTTGAACATAACAAAAAGGTTGTTACAGACAACCATTTTTTTATGTTTAAAAATTAATAAATCGGTTTACGGACGATAATTTTACGTGATAACGTCCATAAGACGTCACCGCTCCTATTCCGGTGACGTCAAAAAGTTTGACGTCATCGCTCACGTGCCGCCTTCTGATAGGCTGAAGTATTGTGGCTGTCGGGCGCATACGCCCGGGTCAAGGGTCTACTGAAGCTGTCACAGGCATGGTTGTCTATTAAAATGTCATCAAAGTTTTGGCGACGGCAGCGACATGCGATACAATTGAAAAATAAAAAAAAATTATAAAATAAAAAAAGCTCTCACAGGCACAGTTATTTGTTACTATGTTCATTAATGTATTCTTATGACGTTATCACGTAAAATTATCATCCATAAGCCGACTTTACAGGCAACCAGTTTTTTTATTACAAGAACACCAAACTTTTTGCCAAAAACAAACCTAATTGTATAGTTTTTATCCCCTAGTTGAAGTTTACGATGATTAAAAAAAACTTACACCAAAAACATAAGCAAATTGAAAAAGCCGAGCTTAATTCTTCAAGATAATCTGTCCGTTTATCGGCTTGCAAATCGTTGTTAACCAGACCGTATTAATTGCGGGCCGAGCGATCAAATCGATTGTGAGATTAACAAATCACTCTATCCTGGTGAAATTAACATGTTTCTTCCAAGTTGTGTTTCAATCTGATGCAGTATCGAGATAGATAAATTGAATTGTGTATTAATTTGCTGCAATGCTAAGGGAAATTAATATTGGTATCACTTGGAAATATCTTAGTTATTTGTGTTCTATTCTTTGGTATTTTGTTTTGTATAAATACATTATTTAGTCTGTGATATTAGTCGAATACCTGTGGATTGACATTATAAATAGGAACTTAAAATTTATTTTAATTGACTTTGCGTTAATGTTATGATATATTTTGGTCCGTATATATTAACACCGTCAATTACTTATACAAATTAGTGGTGTGTATTATTTATCTTTAATTTGATTGACATTTTAAAACAATTAGCTCGGAGCGATCGGTTCGAATCGTCAAGGTCATCCAATCGACTGATAACGATCGATTAATAACCCTGCAAAACTTGTATAAATTATACAATAAAAATTTAGGGTCACAACTCAAATATTTAGGGTTAAATTGATTGCTTGATTTGGTTAAAAACAATTATACTAATTGTCAACAGTGTTCAGTTAAAATGTTGTAGATATAATCTTCAAACAGTAAAGTGTAGGTAGATATAATGTAATCCTCCAATGACTAGGTACTACAATGCATAAATGCCAATGCAGAAGTGCCCGGCGAGTATTTGGCAGACAAATGACATGTCCATTTAGACTCTACTCCTGTAGGTACCCTGTTTTGTCCCCAAACGCATATCAAAGTATCCATCACACAATACGATATACACGGAGAACCCACGAGCTTTGAGCCCGTAGGTGATTTTAAACAATGCCATTCATGGCCGGATTAAACTTCACAATGCTCATAAAGGAACGGCTCCAGTACTTTGTGACTGACGTATGTATGACGAAGAAGGGTTACATGACAAACCTACTGATGATAAAGAAGTTGTGGTGGAAATATCACTTTTAAACAATGGTAATAAAGTCTAAATTGTTTTTAATCAGCTGCATGATAATTTTGTTCAGGTGGAGGCAGCTTAATTGTTTTTTTTTTCTTCCTAATGAGGCACAAGTGGTCGACAATAGCTGTCATTGTGTCATTGACTTTGGAACAGTTTTTTGTTTTCCCGTTAATTTGTCTCTTATTAATTTCCGTGTGTGAGAGCGGATGCGCTCAAAGAACAATTGGCGTTGCATATGAATGGTTACTGTTAAAAAGACGAACTGTATTTTTGCTTCTATGAATTAATTTCAAGAACAAATTGTTCATTAAGATTAACAATTCTTTGTTTTGTTCGCACAAAACGTTTTCAGTTTTTTTTTATTCGTAGTCACGTCATCATTATGGCTTTGTTTATTTGTAAAGGGTGATTCGTAATATTCTAATAACCTCCCGCTCGTGGCTTCTTTACATAACACTGAATTACTTTGTAATAGCAGTTTTGGAAAATATTGAATACCCTTTATCACCTACCACTTGTTTTTGGAGTTATGACCTTAAACACCTACAGACTATTTTATTGGAATACATCGATTTTACTCGGGGGTTTCTCAGATGTGTGGTAAATGAAGGGTTAATTTGTATTTTTAATTTGTAAAACAATTATATAAATATTCGACGTTATTTGGTGTAACTTAAAGAAGCCAAGAGGTTAATACTATATTAAAAACCACTCTTTATAGAATAGAGAGAAAAAGTTGCAATGTTCCATTACTTTAACAATAAAATGTAAATTATCAAATACTTTAAGTTTTGTTAAAAAATAAACTGTATCTGTTTGGATTTTGGCTGTTTAGTAGTTTAGTCAAAGAAGTCAAATTGACAACAATTTATATATAAATGTTAAATATTTTGAAAATATGTATATATTATAGAATATCTAGTTAGTTTAGAACACCCATGAACTAACTCATAACACCTTCAATACAGAGACAGCTATTAAACAATATCGATTGCTCTACGTACTTAACAAGCAAATCACGGTACAGACTGGCGACTGTCGCTCTGACCGTTGCAGCCTCGTTAGAGCACTGCAAACAAATTTGATTACCTAACGAGATAGAGTTAGACGTGTCCTAACATTTGTTTTCTCCCTCACTCCTGCAGAAACTTCGGTCTTATTTGACATCAATAGATAGGGTAGGTTCTTGGCTCATTCAGTAACGATGAATGTCATATTGTCAAAGTTTGGTAGTTAGTCATTGATGCTTGTGTAAGTTTCAATGTGTCTTAGGTTTAACTGCCGTCTTAGAATATGGTGTAGGCGAATTAGGTTCAGTTTTTAAATCGGAGTTGTAAAGTTGTAAGCGAGTCGGCACATTCGGCAAGTACTGCCGAACCGAATAAAGCCGGCTCGAAGCAACTACAACACATGTTCAGTTTCATTAAAAGTACCGATCGGGTAGTTAAAAAAAACAATAGTTTAAAAAACTAAAAAGAAACGCTTTTGTAAATAGCCGTACTAAAAAGTAATAAATTAAAAACTATGCTCAGTGTAGGGTTCCTCAGCCTTAAATAATTGCATTAGCAGAAGAGCATATGTTAGTGGCACTTACGCTCTTTTGTTGAGAAAAGCACTTTTTCGGCTATAACTCAAAGACGGTATATCCGATCATGTCCAAAATAATTTTAATTTAAAGTATTTATTCAGCGCTTTGTAATATTTTTCCTATTTTTTGGTCACACGGTTCAAAGTTAAGGGGGGACACAATTTATGCAACTTTCGTAGCGATTGCTTTCAAAAATATTTGCTCAATCAAAAAAGTTTGTTAGAAACCTTAAAACTTTTTAAAAGACCTATCGAATGATGAGCCACCAAAAAATTCGGCTTCTGTTACATGTATGGATTGCCCCTCTCAAAATATATATTATTATTATTTAGCTATCAAACTAAGTAGCGCCCACTATAAGACGCCTTTTCACCAAATTTCATTAATATTCATTGAGATGTCTCTGAGTAAAATGCCTGTGACATACGGACAGACAGACAGACAGACGGACATGACGAAACTACTCGTATAAGGGTTCCGTTTTTTGCCATTTTGGCTATGGAATCCTAAAAATCAGTTTATCGTAAAATAGCGTGGGGTGCTTGTAACGATATTGATTTATTATCACCCTTTGATCTAACTTTAAAACTAACGGAGTTTTACAAAAACTTGCAACCTCGAAAAACCGAGTTTTATAAAAACTTGCAAATTTTACCTCTTTGGGGTATGATTTTTAAAAAACTCTGAAACTAGTTTTCTTTGTTTTAAAAAAATACCTCAAATACGAAATTCCACACATCTAACTTTAAAACCAGCGGAGTTCAATATAAACTTACAACCACTATTTTACCTCCTTAGAGGTAAATTTTCAAAATCCGTTTTTATAGGTGTGCGAAGTTTTAATATAATGCGATGTTCTGAAGTGGGTGAAAAACACATTTAAAGATTCCGTCCATACTAACAAACCTATAAACTAACATACTTATAAAGCTAATAAAACCGTATTAAAAAAGTCGTTCGGCAAAGCCAAGCGTCTCTTTTCCCGAACGTTCATCCACATATACCGCCCGGTCTGTGCCGAATGATGCCGGACCGAACAAATGTGTAGCAACTCTTAGTCATTGAAAATGTCATTTTCGCGGTTTTACTTTTACAAATAAATACTAAAGTATAGTCATCAACTCATCAACCTAACCATATATGGTTAAATGATTATCTAAGAAACAATTTAACTGTCCAAAAACTTTACAATCGCCATGATTCGGTCACCTGACACAGCACACAATTAAGAGACATTGTCCTGTATAAATCTTTATTTGTCTGCCGACCCCCGCTTTTTACCAGCAGACTGACAGCTCAGCACTCATTAATAGTATGTACTGGACGGTGTAAATGTGAGTTGGTTGGAACTTTTCCATTTTTTTCCAGACTCGGGTGAATTGTTGATACGTCAGCGCAATTTCATTCGATCGTTGGGGAAATTGTAACACGCGCGTTAAACAGGAGTTTGTTTTTGTTTGTTTTTTTCAGTAATTCTTGTTACTTCTTGTTGATTACTAAAAACTAAGACTGCTAGCCAATTGTCAATATGATATTTTGTGCAAGAATGAATTAGAACAATTTGTAAGTATTCTTTGTTCCCTCACTATCATATTCCATTCCGTCGGAAATGTGATTACGTGTGGATTACGGTAACTTATTATGTTGTTCAAGGCAATCTTGAAGATTATATTTTTAGAAAACCAAGTCTTTAGGACCAATAGACCTGACGGTGGCGTCATTGTTTAACCTTTAATTTTTCGATCTGCGTAGATCGAAAAATTAGCGTAGCTACTGATCTTTTTTATATCTATACTCTTAAATATGAGCAAAAGGATTCGAGTCCGTACTTTCATGAAAAATTTTCACAAAAATATAAGTAGTAACAGTTGTTTTGAAATAGCTTGAAGCGATGTGGTAGCGAGCTGGTGAGCGAGCGCGAATGTTAAAGATTAACTTTAGTGTACTTTACACTTAGTGAGTAAGTACATATACTTCTGAAATTTTAAGGGTTTTAAAAAGATTTTAGGTTAAGTTTAAAACGGTATAAGTAGTGGCAACTTTTAAGTGCATACAAAAAATATACCAGACCATAATTAAATGACAAACAATAAACATGCATGCACTCAAATTGAAAACGCATAATTTTAAAAATATGAAAAAGTAACACCATACATCAACGTACTTTACAGTTTGTACGTAAAGTGTACTTCGTCCACACTTCGAATAAATTGAACAACCCGCCAATGCCTAGGTATAAATACATTTGTTTGTCGGCACAACTTCAATTTCAAATACATGACCAATTTTAAACATCCGTTGAACTTTCAACTCGCACTATGACAGTGTCACGCCGAGCACCGAGGCGAGGGGAGACGCGCGCGTTACACGAAAACTCGATAAATTTTAAAGTGCTCGTCCCACCAGCCATACCCTCATGCCTGCAGCCATCCACCCAAAATCTGCAGTCGAAACGTACGCTTTCGGCAACTTCATTAATATTGCGTGGTCCCTTTATTGTTCCTCAATTTTCGAATTGAAAATTTTCCATTGGAATTACAATCAGCCTTTCTGCTGTTGCTTCAATATTATTTAAGCTTCCGTACATATTTATTATTTAAAAATGTTAATATTTTTATTTAACCCAGTATAATTCAATACAGAAATGTTATCTCTCGCAAAGAATTTCCTGTCATCACAGCTAACAACTTTTTGACATGATAACATCTTTTAAATCAATGACCGGCTGCTCACGAAAAAGTGCCACGTTCCTATCAGCGAATGTTGATTGCAGCGACATGCAATGCAATTGGAGCTAAATGTATTCATATGACGTTATCACGTAAAATTATCTTTCGTAAACCGACTTATCAGACAACCATTTTTTCTATAACTTATCTAAATAAGTACTTTATTAGCATATGCTAATAAAGCTAATAAACATTATTTTAATTTCGTACGCTATGAAATAGTAATTTCACTTTTAAAGGGTTGAAGAGTAGACCCTGTAAAAGTGAAATTACTATTTCATACTGGTATTGGTAACTACTCCGCTTGATGATTATCTAAGCTTTTTGTTAGCAGGCACTTGTAACAATAATAATTCCAAGGGGAGTTCGGGACCGCGGTCCAGATCCGGGAAGCTCCACGATCCAAACGTCAATGACAATATTACGAAAATGTATATATAAAAAATACAGAAGATAAAAGACCGAAATATTTGCACTTTTAGTTTGAAATGAAGTGTTAAATTCTCATTGGTTTTAATATTAATTGTTTATTTTTAATTTATCTTACAATGCAGCATTTTAACAGATGTGCCAGTATTATACTAAGTGTCTCAACAAATTAACAACTACCGTGGACCGTAGCAGAACTGTGGCAATATCGTAAAAAAAACATCGTAAAAATAAGTTATAATAAGCAAGTAACACACCTTACAGCTTACTAAGTCACATCGTAAACGCAACATATAATAAGCAAGTAAAAAAGCTGTAAAACAAGTGAAAATAACGAATAATGAAGGCAAAGTTGAGGCAATAAAAGCCTTCGTTGAAACGGAAGCACCGAACAAAATAGGCAGGTATGTTAAGGTGAATACACATTAACTCGTAAGACGATATAAGTTTTTATATGAGGTAAGTGTTATGTTTGTAATATGTGTTGTGACCTTCAAGCGATTTTATGATAAGATTCCACCATATTTTAATTTCAGCAACGAATGCCTTACCTCGTACATGACATTCCTCGCCAATTATTTCAAATTTCAAGATTAATGCCAAAAAAATAACGAAATAAAGTTATGCGCACTTGAAATGAATATTCTGTTAAACAGTGGAACATTCACAAAAACTGTATAAAAATTGTTTGTGTGTAACAGTACGTTTGCTTCGATAAAAGGTAGCCTATGAGTTATTCCAGATTATAATCTTTCTTTGTGCCATATTTCATCCAGATCCATCCAGCCGTTCTGGTGTGATTGAAAAACAAAATCCATACATCCAAACTTTCACTTTTATAAGAAGTAAATAAGAAGTAAGATCAAAAAATACTTTTAAAGTAATCTATTGCTTCGTGTACCATTCGTTAAAACATAAAATATGCACAAAGTAAAATGCTTAAATATTTTTTTTAGACTTTCTCGATTTTTACACATTGCGTATTTCGTGATCATGGGTCGATCGAAACGTCGGTCAATAAAAAGTTTTTTGCCTTTAAATATTTCAGACGAGTAAGTCCCGATATTATATTATTTAATTAAGCTTAAATGTATACTCACCTTTATAGTGATGCGGTTGGTACTTGTTCCTCACTCACGATGAGGGTTTGACATGGGACCTGCTGCCATATTTTTGACAATAGTTTCGTGATTCGTGTGTGCCCTTTTACTTGTTGTTACAATTATTTCTTACTAATTGGACCTCATGGTGCGTTTGTTTTGTAAATTTTTACGCATGAGCAGTTTAAAATGTTAGATCAACATCTCTGTTATATTTTTGCGTGTCAAGAAAATAATTGGATATAAAGAACCGTAATTTGTGTATAATAAAACAATTTGGTAGTTTTACGCTAGAAATTATAAATTTTAAAACGTAACTTTTCCATAAATTAGCTTTTAACTTTGCTTTCTTTATTAAACTATCTCTACACCAAATGTAGTCGAAAACGTTTTGGTAGTTTAAGAGTGAAAACAAGGTTGAATGCACCAGAATTAAATAAAAATATCAGAAAAGAGGCAGAGAACTTTCTTCACGTACTTGTTGATCTCAGGGAATAAATTCTCTTTATCACGCATAAAGTTCCTACTGTTACAAACGAACATACCTATACCTACAGGTATGTTCGTTTGTAACAGTAGGAACTACAAAAAACAAAAACGCACTTATCATAAATATCCATCCTTATGATTACAAACGTAACGACAGTCGTAAAATTTCAAACAACATTGGTAATCGAAGCTAATTGCATCAGGGGACACTTTTTAGGCATATTTTATTCGTTTTTCCGTCTGTTTCAAATTAAAATGTAATAACTCGCGATACCGAACGGTCTTGAGCCGACTTATTGGTATGATTTATTCGATCGTAAATTTTTTGTGGTTTCTTACAAAGTAATCTCGGTGTTTGAATGTATAATGTAGCCGTATGCTGCTGTAAGCGTTGATTACTTTTAACCTGTTTGTATTGCGATTTTTTGTTTTATATATATCTCAAATAATCTAGGTATAGGAATTATTATAAGTTTAAATCGATTTTAACGAGTTGTAGGTCTCAGCCATAGGCCGTCTTGATCAGTTCCACAATAAAGTCAGTTATTCTTCAGTGAAATAGTAATGTTAACGCATCACTGAGTTTCAGTTGAAGGGCACTGTAGCAAGTGTAATTACTGGGCCAATGAGATTTACGAACTAATGTCTCAGATGAGGAGCAGGGTGCGGTGACATTTAGAATGCCAAACATGGATTTGGGTGGCACTGATACTGCTGTGGGCTAGCGTGACATCGTCAGGCGTACGATCTGCTTGTCCCTTCATTTCGATGTATAAAAAAATCTTTATTCATTTACAAATACAATAATTGCATTTTGAAAGATAGAAAAATTTGAAATCCAGACCCAGGAATCGAACCCGAGACTTCCGTAGCCAAACCGGGGCCAGAAGCGAACCACCTATCTGGACTATGTTACTAGATATCAAATTCTTCCATCTCTTAATGCTTACGGGTTAGGCCCCCGTAGCGCCATCTAGTCGGTAGTTAAAGAACTATCACGGCTTTTGTTATTGCTTCGTTACAGAGAGCATTTTAACAAATTATGATGACGCAGGCCGAATATTGAAGTATTTTTTATAGGCATTTCTTGCCAAAGACTTTACAAATACAATAATTGCATTTAGAAGGATAGAATTTTTTTTTTTTTTATTCATTTAGGAAGCAAAATACTACTCTTGTGAAAAGTCGATTATACATTTACATATAATGCCTGTTCACAAACAATGGGTAAAGCCGGAGAAAAGAACAGGCAATGAAAACATGCGGTCACTCTTTTCAAATTGCCAATGTTTACAATGTTTCTTTGTTTATAAACTGTTTATGCAGGTAAGGTGCTGCCACCATTATATTATACACCATATTAGAGGAATAGTTTAGATCGATAGGTAAGTGGTTGCTTTTTGTGCTCTAAATGTATTTATTTAATTAATTTCTTAAGTTGTGGGTTTATATAACTAACTGAAAGCGTGACAATGGATGTAGGTACACCTGTTTTTAAAGTGAATGAAAATGAAAAAGTTTGCGTGAGCATCAGTTGTGACCTTTTCAGTTGCGTATACCTAATCACTGATCTGCATTTTACTTACTATTCAATTAAACCAGTAAGTATTAAAAAGCTCAATCGCATTTGGATAGGTATAGACATTCAAACTCAAAAAAACTAAAGAAAAAAAATCTGGGAGAATTTTTAATAGCTCCCTAATCAACACATTTACACATGGGTAATATTAATAGAGTTACAACATTTTTATCTAAGGAATACCATTGCAATACATAATAGTTTAGATTATTTAATAAACATTGGATCATGGGTCTGCTAATAGCATCTGATTCGCAATAGAAAGGTAGAGTTCGAGTGTCACTCATTATTACCTACTCGACCGAAAACGCTTGATCCCACTTCTGGCAAAAGCGATTATCTAAGATACTTGTTGCAGTTAACTGGAACACCTGCCTTCTTATTCTTATGAAAAATGAAGCTTAACCCATAGTTCCGTGAATTACAAGAAAAAATCTCTACACACGACGTAAATAAAGAGGTCACAATAACAAGCTAGCCGCTAGGTGGTGGCAGCACTCGCGGCAGTATCTGACACTTCCCGCCTTTAATTAAAACTTGAGATTCATTGTGCTAGTTTTAATTTCATTGCGCGCCATCTTTGCCCTGATGACGGGTGCCACAGCCCTTAGCAAACTTTATAATTAATAACAATTGTAGGTAATATTTTATTGTTGAATGGGTATCTAAATAAAATAAAAGATTGAATACATTTACGGCGTGTTACTGATTTTATGTGTTTTTTTTAACAAAAGCAGTAGTGATCGTCAAAGCGAAACGTCATTAAAATGTAGTCTATTCTATCCTATCTCTACGTCAAACAAATCATGTTTAGTAATTTTTGTGTCATACTTACAGTGCAACATAAAGTTTAAAAATCAGAGTCACCACTTCAATTTATCTTAATTCATAACCGATTACAGTGTCCATTGAAACATAAACCTAGGTAACACATTATATATGCTAAAATAAGGCATTGATTAATATCACACGCAAAGTTGTTTCAAATAATACAAGGTACGACTAGGCATACAGATATTCTTAAAAAATAGAGACAGAAAGAGAGAAAATAGACATAAATTATTTCATTTTACACAAAAGCTAGCCTTTTATTACTTATTACTACAATGCTAATCCGTTCAGTTGGGACCAATCTCAGACTGAATACTAAAAAACAACTAACCTTATTTTTGTCTAGAGCTTCACAATCTAGCGTGCTTACCCCCACTAGCTAAATAACCTCACTGTTTCTTTTGATATATTATTCTATCCGAAACAAAAAAGTGTAATAGATAAGCAATTACACATAGTTAGGTCTAACTACAGACACATGGAGGTAGCAAAGTGGAGGAAGTAAAAATTGCGGGCATTTGTCAAAGTCTCCCCTGCGGAAATGGTGCATAAATAAAGGTCCAGTTAAAAAAAACTGGGATTACCACTACTAGTTGTGGTAATCCGAGTTATCTTGTTGCATTATCTCACGTAAGTGAACATTTTCCGAGTTCATTTAAGATTCATAAGTTTCCAAACGAAATAAATGTTTATTTAAGAAAGAATTTTAGTTATGTTCGTCTAATCGACTATTTTCATATTTCGATAAGTCAAACTTCGAAAAAATCAAGACTCTGTCAAGTTAGAAAAGCCACAAAATTATGCCCATATAGCTTATTTAACTTATAACAAAAGGTAAGTATTTAAAGATGTTGTCAATAGTGCTACTGTATACCTTTTATTTAAACTCTTTAATAAATCTGTTATTAGGTTTACTTAGACCTTTACCTAGAACAATCAATCGCTTAGTTAAGAATATTTACAGCAAATTGAATTTAAAAGAATTGAGTACTTTTCGGTCTAAGAAATATAATTTAAAAACCGCTTTTAACATTCCATTAGTACTTTATATACTCAACTCATTAGCAATGCAAACATTTCGACATTTCACTTCCGAAAGTTGGATAAAACAAATGGTCTTGTCACTAGATGTCACTGGTGTCTGGTGTCGCCAATATCACTTTTTGCATTCGTTCTCGACAACATCGCGTGACTTCAGTTCGCAGTAAAAACCTATAGTAAGGGCAATGATCTATTGCACATTTTTACGAAATAAGCCATAAAATTGGACGTAGCACGTTGTAGTATTGTCTGGATATTTGTGTGCAATAATTCGGTGTATTTTTAGAGATTAATGTTCACTAGAGGTCGTTACAAAGGTAGCCAAGCCGACATAAAAATTGCCATGAGTTACTTTATTTTAGTACCTACCTTCGTATCTATGTACTAAACTTCGACATAAAGGTGGGTATCTACTATCTACCTTAGTAGATAGTAGATACATGAATTTATTTACGCAGCACCAACTAAGAACTTGCAACGTTACAGGCGTCAAGATCGCGAAATTATTCATAACTGAGATAAGTTCCAGATGCGCTGAGCATATACAGAAGATAATAGAGATAACCAGGATGACCGAGCTTCGCTGGGCGCTTTTTTTATTAACGACATTTTCTAAAACCCACACAATTTCCAGAGTTCATAGGCGACTCCATATTTTTATTTAAATTTTTGCCGCCTGTGATCAATTTTAATTTTTTTTTTTTTTAATTAGTAAATTTAATTTCTTAGAATGCGATAAGAAATTATTAAAAAAACAAAAACCCGATTGCTTAAACAAGCACCAACCTTATTCATCTCTCTGCATCACCCTTAGGTTGACTGGTAGACAACACCTGTGGCATTAAGTCCGCCATTGTAACAAATATTGTGTGCATTAGGTTTAAATAAATAAATAATTAAATTAAAAATATCATAGCGTACAATTGAGATAAATCCAGCAACAACACGCTTAATGAAATCCGTCAAGCTATTTGGGCTGTAAGACATAAACGTGAGAAAGAAAAGGACATACATATGCTCGAGAAAGAATAGCCTTCTTCTGGCGCACTCGGATAAAAACGCAATAGGTAAAACCAAACAAGATGTGAATTTGTGAACGTCAACATCGACTAGGAATTTTGACTGTTGGCTTAATTATAGGCTTTTAAAATATGTGTAAAAATAAAAAGGTATTTAATTTATAAATTACAATATTCGTGAGTTATCACAGGATCCTAAAGTGTCGCCTTCGGGTGGGTACCCATGTAACATCACTTAGGTAACAAAAAAGATATTTTTGCGAAAGAGTTAAAAAATAGCGCTGGCCCGAGCGTATATTTTTCCTGTTTTTGCAACAATTTTCTTTGCTACTCCTATTGGTCGTAGCGTGATAATAATAATAATCTTGAGACAGCTCACACAACGTCGTCTGATCCCAAACTAAGCAGAGCTTGTACTAGGGCAACCAGACAACTGATAAACATACTTATATATTTCTAAATACATACATATTATAGATAAATAACACCCAGACACAGAATAAACCATCGTGCTCATCACACAAAGTTTTATCCTGGGTGGGGATCGAACCCACGACCTCTTGCGTCGCAGTCGGATACACTCCCACCGCACCACAGAGGTAGTCATGATATATTCTCTAGCCTCCCTCGATAAATGAGCTATCCAACAGTAAAATAATTTTTCAATTCGGACCAGTAGTTCCTGAGATTATCGCATTCAAATCAACTAACAAACTCTTCAGCTGTTTATAATTAGTATAGATTAATGGTAATTTTAGTATCATCTAGATGCTAATTTCAAGTTACATGCTAGATATGCTCGAATTTGAAATATTACATATTAGCTTTCGCCCGCGGCTCCGCTCGCGTTGATGTCGGTTATCGCGATAAAAACTATCCTATACCTTCCCTCTTATATGTTATAAACTTCTCAAAGGTCAGTCGGCAACAAAACTAAATTTTGTAACAAATAACAAAATGGCAGCGCACGTCAATAATGACTTTTATAGGCATTTCTTTTGATACCACGGGTTACATTATCGTAATTTACGCAGGGATCTTATTTAAAAAAAACCGGCCAAGTGCGAGTGGAACTCGCGCACTGAAGTTTCCGTACTAACTTATAAGTATGTAAATAGTTCGATCAACACGGGATCTATCTAGACACACGGCACTGTGTCAACCAAGTTGTTAAAAAAAACATTGTTGTCAAATTGCTCTATTGAGTTGCAAATAACAAATTTTCGTCATGTATGATAGGACCAATGTATGATTTTTAGAATTTCAAAAGAATAAAGATTTCCAGTTAGATTTCACTTCTGTTATTAGTGAAACCTTGTATTATTTTCAATTTTTTGTTTTTAACGGGATATCTGTAACGAAACAATCATAAAAAATTTAACCTATAATATCAGACAACTTACACAAGACAATTTGATCCCAAACTGAGGTACTATAACAACCAGACAACTGATACTCGTAAACATACAGTTTCAGTAGATGGCAAATTGGCTGTGACAGACGGACAGACAGATACACGAGTGATCTTATAAGAGTTCCGTTTTATTCCTTTTGAGGTACGGAACCCTAAAAATAGAGCCCATGTTACTCGCTGATAATGTAGCTTTATATTGGTGAAAGATTTTTTTAAATCGGTTTAGCGGTTTAGCCATGAAAGCGTAACAAACAAGCAAACTCACTTATCTATACTAATATTATAAAGCGGAAGAGTTTGTTTGTTTGTTTGTTTAAACGCGCTAATCTCAGGAACTACTAGTCCGATTTTTAAAATTCTTTTTTTGTTGGATAGCCCATTTATCGAGGAAGGCTATAGGATATATAACATTGCGCTACGACTTATAGGAGCGGAGTAGCGATGTGAAATGTTGCAAAAACGGAGAAAATTTACGCATACGCAGTTGCGCGGGACAGCTGTGTGTGCATTTATAGTTAGAAAGTACAAGAAAATCAATGCTGCTGATGAGTTAGGATTTAGTAACACAGTATTATATTATCTGTGGTAACACGTTACGTAACCCGGTCATTATAATCACGCGTGTTTTTAAGTATTTTATTTAGGCATTTTGTTTACGATGCATGCAATTTAATGTAAATCAGATTGTAATGAGAATGTACAGTATGAATAATGAATGACTTAAGTTCTTATAGAGGTCGCGCAACTATCACAACAATGAAAAATCGGTCAGGAGTGAGTCGAAAATGTACCTACTTACTTGATCATTGAAAACATACCTAGTTAAAGATAACTTAGTACTTACATGATATCTATACTAATATTATAAAGCGGAAGAGTTTGTTTGTTTGTTTGTTTGTTTAAACGCGCTAATCTCAGGAACTACAGTTCCGATTTTTAAAATTCTTTTTTTGTTGGATAGCCCATTTATCGAGGAAGGCTATAGGCTATATAACATTGCGCTACGACTTATAGGAGCGGAGTAGCGACGTGAAATGTTGCAAAAACGGGGAAAATTTACGCATACGAAGTTGCGCGGGACAGCTAGTGCATTTATAGTTAGAAAGTACAAGAAAATCAATGCTGCTGATGAGTTAGGATTTAGTAACACAGTATTATATTATCTGTGGTAACACGTTACGTAACCCGGTCATTATAATCACGCGTGTTTTTAAGTATTTTATTTAGGCATTTTGTTTACGATGCATGCAATTTAATGTAAATCAGATTGTAATGAGAATGTACAGTATGAATAATGAATGACTTAAGTTCTTATAGAGGTCGCGCAACTATCACAACAATGAAAAATCGGTCAGGAGTGAGTCGAAAATGTACCTACTTACTTGATCATTGAAAACATACCTAGTTAAAGATAACTTAGTACTTACATGATAAACAAACATTTATTACAAGTATTGTATGAAATAATTTATTTCTATTAAAATGACGCTTTTGTTACTGTTTTCAGTTAAGGTAAAACTATCAATTTGATATTTGGTAAATAAATAAAAAAAGTCCCGCACTTATCATAATATACATACAATGATACAACATATAGTAAACTTAGATTTTACAAAAACATAACAATAAATAATTGTTTGTATTGTTTATATCGAGCTGGTTTTGTAATTTTCGAGAGGATCTATAGAAAATGTAGGGCAAATTCGACTATAAAACATAAATTAGTAAATTTAAAAAAGTAGTCGTTGAAAAAAAATTGAGGAGATCGGGAACATTAGGTAATAATATTAAAAACGTACTTTTATTTTTTTTCTAAAAGATGATTAAAGTATATAAAGAGTTAGATTATTTACATACACTGACCGTAGTACTGTTACATGCAGTGGGTCTATGTGGTGCATATTATATGTTTCTGATGAAAGCTATGTTACCAACATGTTTATTTGGTAAGTACCTACCTATCTAAGTTTCCTAATCATATTTTTAGATACCTAAACAATTTTTGCTTGATAAGTTTTATTTTGCACAAGAGTTTTGAAAGCTAAACTATCCCAGAAATCTTATAAAATACGTTTTAGTAAAACAAATCGTGTTCTTAAATATTTAAAAGGTTTCCTTTATTATGACAATTTAAGACCGCTGTATTCAGCGTCTCATGGAAATATTTACTACTAGCTGTCCCGCGCAACTTCGTATGCGTAATTTCTCCCCGTTTTTGAAACATTTCTCGTCGCTTCTCCGCTCCTATTAGTCGTAGCGCGATGTTATATAGCCTATAGCCTTCCTCGATAAATGGGCTATCCAACAAAAAAAGAATTTTTCAAATCGGACCAGTAGATCCTGAGATTAGCGCGTTTAAACAAACAAACAAACAATCAAACAAACAAACTCTTCCGCTTTAAAATATTAGTACAGATAATACCTATCTGTGCTTGCTGTGATCCGAATCATACTTTTTTCAGCGTATGCTGTACACGTTTGTGCGATGATCGGTATGACTGCGGGTGCGCATAGACTATGGTCACATAAATCATACAAGGCTAAACTACCTCTACGAGTCACACTAACAATTTTTCAAACTTTGTCATTTCAGGTAAGTGTTAGAACAGAATTTGCGACTAATATTTAACAAATCAATAGGCACAATAAAAAAATAACAACTTCATAATTATGAATGGTAATTTAAATCGTACCTACCTATTTGTTATTAGGGCAAGTAATTGTAAAACAGCATGTAGTGCAAGAGCATGCGGTCGTCGCGTGGCAGTCGCGTGGCCACGCGTGTTGATTGTCATTGGACAATTTCATCGTTAGTCTTCTAAAACCCACAAAGGACTCTCTGAAGGTTGATAAATGAACATAGTGTTCATTTATCAATCTTTACAGACTTTCTACTTTCGATGCCTATACAGGGTGATTTTTTAATATACTAATTTCCTCCCGCTCTTTACATTACAACTTCGTCATATATTTTTTTAATAATAAATTACAAATTAACCCTTCCTACTTTTGTCACATAGCCATTTACCAAATATCTGAGAGACCCCGTAGTAAAATCGATATATCTTTGTTAGGTTTAGGACCTAAACCTCACAATAAACAATGATTTTACTACAGGTAAAATAGTCTGTAGGTGGTTGAGGTCATAACTCCAAAAACAAGTGGTAGGTGATTAAGGGTTTATATTAAACTAGCTTTCAACCGCGGATCCGCCCGCGTGGATGTCAGTTATCGCGATAAAAACTATCCTATGTCCTTCCCTGGGATGACTATCTACATACCAAATTTCATCTAAATCGGTTTAGCTGTTTGAGCGTGAAAGCGTAACAGACAGATAGACAGACAGAGTTACTTTCACATTTATAATACTAGTATGGATATTTTCCAAAACTGATATTACAAAGTTATTTAGTGTTATAAACCACGAGCCACGAAGTTATTAGTATATTGCAAATCATTCTGTATATGTTTACGTTTCAGCGAAACAGAAGTCTTACAAATAGCGCAAATTTTACGTGATTAGGTACTTCAGCTGTGCGTTCTACCTTCTTGACAAATTCCATTATAATTCTTTCACAATTTGTGTATTAAAATGATTTAAGGAAGTTTTTTGTTATTTACAGTATTCCATATTGAGTTGGGCTCGCATTCATCGTCTACACCACAAACATTGTGACACCAACGCCGACCCTCACAACTCCACGCGAGGTTTATTCTTCTCTCACATCGGCTGGTTGCTGGTGAAGGAACACACTGATGTTAAAACTAATATTCCCACTATTAATGTGACCGATTTGTTAGAAGATAAGTTACTCGCATTTCAACATAAGTAAGTATTAGAAGAACGGATATGTAAAAATGAAAAGTTCAGGCAAACTTTATAGTTAACTTACTTACCTAATTGCAAAGCGAGCGGAAAAAAACTTTTAATTCATCGCAATGTAACAAAAATAAAATGGTATTCTGTAAAGACGGGCAATAATTTTACGTTATAACGTCAAACATTCATGATTTTGCAATAAACAACCATGCCTGTGACAACGTAACAAACAAACAAACTCAAACAACAACCACGCCTGTGACAGTTTTAGTGGACCCGGGCGCATGCACCCAACGGCCACGATAATTCAGCCTATCAGCAGGCGGAATCGCCATTCGGGTTGCTTAGCAACCAGTCAATAACGTGACTGCCTAGCAACCAATCAATAACGTGAGAGAAAAGAGAAAAAGTGTCACGTAGCAACTACGTGACACTTTTTTTGCGTGCACCTCGTCATTGATTTATAAGACGTTGTCACGTCAATATATAATTTTAATACATTGTGCGTTGATGCTTTAGCCTCAGTCCCTTTGAATTTAATGTTCCCGATATGCTCAATTTTTTTTCTACGACTACTTTTTAAATTTACTAACTAATGTTTTATAGTCGAATATGCCCTACATTTTCTTTAGATCCTCTCGAAAATTACAAAACCGGCCCGATAAAAACAATACGAACAATTATTTATGTTTTTGTACATCATGTACTGATTTTTTATTTATTAGCTTATACTATTGTAAGTATATTATGTTAAGTTCGGGGCTTTTTTCATTTATTGACCAAATATCAAATTGATAGTTTTACATTAACTGAAAACAGTAACAAAAGCGTCATTTTAATAGAAATTAATTATTTCATACAATACTCGTAATAAATGTTTGTTTATCATGTAGGTGCTAAGTTGTCTTTAACTAGGTATGTTTTCATTCAATTTTATCGTTATATTGTTTTTTTTTATTTCAGGTATTACTACACAATTATAATTTTACTAAACATCGTAATGCCGACATACGTTCCAACTCTTTGGGGTGAATCGCCATTGATAGCGTTTTACGTTGCAGCTTTCCGCCAGCTATTTACAATCCATGCAACTTTTCTCATAAACTCAGTAGCTCATTGGTGGGGTACTAAGCCGTACGATAAAAAAATAAATCCCGTGGAAAATAGAATCGTATCATTCCTAACTGTTGGTGAAGGTTTCCATAATTATCACCACACTTTCCCATGGGATTATAAAACGGCTGAACTAGGTGCTTATTATTTGAATTTTGCAAGGTTATTCATTGAAGTGATGGCAAAAGTTGGTTGGGCATATGACTTGAAAACTGTATCTAACGAAGTGATAAAGTCCCGTGCGAAGAGAACTGGAGACGGCACACATGCGGTGTGGGGCTGGGACGATCAAGACTTACCATTTGAACACAAAATGTTGGCAGTAGCTCTATAAGTTGTAATAAAAACTTATGTGAATTTAATAAGAGTACAAAAGATAATAGCACTCTATAGACAGTTACAGTGAAGTTTCTTTAAACTGAATGGAAGAAAGAGTTGTTCATTACACTCACCGGCTAAGTTACCTATGGCTCACACAAACTTTAACCTTTAATGTCTAAAGTAATTGATAAATGTATATTAATTTTCTATATAAATAAGTCAAATTGAAGTGTCTGTTTGTAATGTCAAAAAAACAGTTTTTTACTAAATGCATATGAAAGTTCCTTACATATGGTACACATTTTTTAATTTTTTTGCCTGTTTGTCTGTCTGTTTGTATACTACCGACTGTTATAAGTTTTATTGTCTAAATAATTACACTTTTTTAAAATGTGGTTTTGTCGTTGTTATGTGACAGAAACATTAGTTCCTAAAGATTGTATGGTGTTTATTTTTTATATTTAATTATTCGTTATTTTTTGTTTTTTAAATTATTTTTTTTTAACACATCTTTGTACTGTATTTTTATTTGTACTGTTTTTTTTGCTTTTATAAAATATGTAGTTACCTACACTTACCACGTTAAAGTACTAAGGTACCTAAATAATAAAAAAAAAATGTTTTATTTATTTTAAGCAAAATTGAAATGTGTAGTACCTACAAAATAACACGGCGTCTATACCTACCTACCCAACAGCCAGTGTTTTGTTGACTGCTAAGTCGAAGGTCGTGGGTTTGATCCATGCATGGGTTTTGCATCAGTTCTCTAATATGGTGTATAATAAAATGGTGGCAGCATCTTACTTGCATAATAAACAAAGAAACAATTGCCTCTGTGGCGCGGTGGGAATGTATACGACTGATATGCAAGAGGTCGATTACCACACGGGACACCACTTTGTGTGATCCACAAATTGTTGTTCCGGGTCTGGGTGTAGTTTGTGTCCGTAATTTGTATGTTTGTAAAGTCCCCCGCGTCACAGGGCTTGTACCTTAATTCAAGAGTCGTCTTTAAAAACATTGGCAATTTCAAAAGAGTGGCCTCGAGTTTTTATTATTTGTTCTTTTCTCTGGCTTTACCTAGTATTTGCGAACAGGCATTACATGTAATGTAGAATCGACTTTTTACAAGAGTAGTATTTTGCCTCCTAAGTGAATAAAGAATGTTTTTTTATTATTCATGTAAAAATGTCTCTTCATTTTATTGTCTATAACTGTACAATTAGAAAAATAGTTATGTAAAAATATTCAGTTCATGTAAAGGTCGTCTAGAATGTCTTTCTTTAAGTAAAGGCAAGAGCGAGTCGAGAATTTTCATAAAGTTTTAATGGGTTTTCGGTATGCTTCAATATCTATGAAAGAAAATAACGAAAATCAACCTGCATTTTTAAAGTAATACCTATGTATTAAATAACGAACAATCGATCGACAAAGTTCGGGTTAATTACACCTTTTATAACTCAACAACGGGTGAGTCGGTTTTCATCATCTATGATTTGTGGGATTTCATTCCGTCACGAATAACAGAATAACTATTAGGGACGATAAAAATTTAAATATCAGAATATTCACGAAAAAAAAATGCAGTGCGGTACGGGAGAGCCAGATCTTTGTGAAATTCTAATTAATGGGAAAAATGTAGTCTAGGAACGAATGTGTACACTTTGAATTGTAAGATTTTCTTGAAATATCAATTCTCAGTACCTACCTATGAAAAATGTTTTTGAATAGGTAGTTATATTTTATGTTTATTGAGCGAACTCTAATCCAACCTACATTGGATTAGAATATATAAATATTATAAACAATTCTGTCCTTGGGAATTGACCTGGAGTGCAATAAAAAATACAATGCAAGTTTTATTGTGAAACCGTTTTGAGACGTTCGCACGGATCTGAAAAATCCTTTTCGCAAAGCCTTTGATTATTATTCTAGTACCGGGAAATTAATTTACTTAATTATAAAATTAAACATTGACATCGTTAATCAAACAACAATAAAAGTTATTTAATGTTTTATATTTCTTGTTCAAAAATGTTTAATTCATATAAATTTGAAATTGAAATCTTAGTGCCTTTGATCATAACGATATTACATGGAACGGGTTTATATGGTGCATATTATCTGTATGTGAAAAAACCTATGTTACTGACTTGTATATTTGGTTAGTATATTTTTTTAATAACTGACTTAAAAACGAACAGGTTGCAAGTTCGCAACAACGTTTTTGGCATGACAACGTTTTTGGTCTTATAAATCGATGTCGGGTGCACGCACGAAAAAGTGTCACAGTCCGTCTCGTTTCGCCTGCTAATAGGCTGAAGTATTGTGGCGCTCCAATAAAGCTGTCACAGGCATTGTTGTTTATTACAATGTCATCAATGTTTTGGCGATTGCAGCATCATGCGACACAATTGAAAATTTAAAAAAAAATGGTAAATAAAAAAAAGCTCTCACAGGCATGGTTCTTTTCATCAATGTTTTCTTATGACGTTATCATGTAAAATTATTGCCGTAAACCGACTTAAGACAACTATTTTTTTCTTAACTTAACTCACCCTTGATCAGTGAATTTCCAACGATATAAGTAGTGAGGTAAAACCCTCAATGCAACAATCGAAATAACAACAATCGATTGACAGATCGATTGTGGGAAAGTGATGCTCATGACAAAGCTCTGTGCTGGAATTTGAATCGTATTATGAATAAGTCTTTTTTTAATTTCAGCATGTATTATGCACGTTTGTGCAATGCTTGGTATGACTGCGGGCGCACACAGACTATGGTCCCATAAATCATACAAAGCTAAGCTACCCCTACGAGTTATGTTAATAATATTTCAAACATTGTCATTTCAGGTTGGTAAAATCATTTGTACTTATGATAGTCTCTTAACTGATGTCGATTACGGCTGCCTATTAACTTAGATACTACCACGCAGGAGTTATATCACAGTGCACAGGCGTGTACGCAGACACAAATGCATGCTCTATGCCCTCATTTTTATAGTCTGATGGGACGAGAGATTGACTGCAGGACCTTCGCTATAACGTGTTCTCCGAGGCACGAAGAACGCCCATAGATGCACCGCCAGTCACAAAGTATACGTAAAGTATACGCTCGGTCTATCACACTAGCAGGTCTATAGCCAGGTCTAGGTCGAGAACAGCCTTCAGCCCTACGCCTGATCTCAATGTTATCGTATGAGATCACAGAAACAAAAAACTCTTTCTTTATGTAAAATTTCTGAATAGGTAGGTACATATCAACCCATATAATGTCCCACTGCTCGTCTTCGACTTAGGTTTCACCACGCTTGGCAAGCAGATTGGCGATTGCATCAAGGCTTGACGCTGCTGCCAGTCCTCCGGTGGAAAATCCCTTAGTCGCCTTGACAACACCCACATGAAGAGATGGGGTGGTACTATTGCAAACTAAATTACTGAATATTTAATCGTATTTCAGTTTTCAGCATTAGAATGGGCGCGCATGCATCGTATGCACCACAAATATTGTGACACTGACGCTGACCCTCACAACTCCTCACGTGGCTTCTTCTTCTCTCATATCGGTTGGGTGTTGGTGAAGGAACACGCTGATGTAAAAACTCACATGCTCACTCCAAATGATTTGTACGAAGAAAAGTTACTGATATTCCAAGATAAGTAAGTAGGTCTAATTGTTAAAGAAATATATAAAAATAAAACGTGAACTGAAAATGCAGTACAATAAAACGTGTACTTCTCTTAGCAATTTCTAATAGTGGGTTTCAATAATGCAATTTGATATTTGCGCACCCCTTGTCCTTCAATATTCTGTTAATGTTTTTTTATTAATCTTTAATTGTTAATTTATTTAACGGTAGTTATTTTATTATCATTTCAGATATTACTACATCATCATAATTTTACTAAACATCGTAATGCCGATATACGTTCCAACTCTTTGGGGTGAATCGCCATGGATAGCTCTTTACGTAGCGACTTTGCGCCAGCTATCATCTCTACACGCATCATTTCTTATAAATTCAGTTGCACATCGTTGGGGCTCAAAACCATACGATAAGAATATAAACCCGACTGAAAACCGAATTGTATCATTCCTATCTGTTGGTGAAGGTTTCCACAATTATCATCATACTTTCCCATGGGATTACAAAACGGCTGAGTTAGGGGGATATCATTTGAATTTTACTAAGTTATTCATTGATATGATGGCAAAAGTGGGTTGGGCATATGACTTGAAAACTGTATCTAACGAAATAATAAAGACCCGTGCGAAGAGAACTGGCGACGGCACACACGCGGTGTGGGGCTGGGATGATCAAGACTTATCGATAGATCACAAAATGTCAGCATTAATCCTTCAAGGAGAAATGAACCAATAAATTGAATAGAAAGTTTAGTAACTATTTTCTTTCATTATTTTGCCATAAAACTTTGTCAAATATAATAGTCACTTTATCTTGGTATACTTTTAGTAAATATTTCTGGTGGCAAAAATCAGGCAACGAACAAATGAGTCATCGACACGGTGGCTATAGTCACAAGCAGGTTACGTGATAACGTTTTGTATGGACACATCGACATTAGCGCTGAGGGTGGGATTGACAACAGAAATAGTACTAGACATTGTAGCGGCTACTGATCACATTTAATTCCGCGGTACACGGAGGTGATACTGTCACGTTCTTTGGTCACTGTCACCGTGATAGTGGCAATCACTGTTGGCTGTGTAGGTTACTCGTTTGCGCGGATCCTTATAGATAACTCTAGTAAATGGAGAAGAAGATATCGGGATGAACTTGACGCCTATTCGCTTAGTAAAGGACCAGTGAGTTGGAAAACGGAAAATATCGAAAGGGATTTGCTTGACTAACATTATTGGGTCAGGTCTAATCGTTGGTTCGATATTCATCACATATTGGAATTCCCTTACCGTGGTCCATCTACCAGGGTATATGTATAGAGACTACTATACTATATACTAATATTATAAAGTTTGGGAGTGAAATTTGTGACGTTGTAGAGGGTAATTTATAGATCTATTAGAAACGATTTTTATAATAGAAAGCCACATTATTTGTGGGTATAGGCTATATAACATCACGCTATGACCAATAGGTGCCCAGCAAAAATGGAGAAAATGACGCAAACGAAGTTGCGCGGGCCAGCTAGTAGATCCCATATCCATACTAATATTATAAATGTGAAAGTAACTCTGTCTGTCTGTCTGTATGTTTGTCTGTGTGTCTGTCTGTTACGCTTTCACGCTCAAACAGCTAAATCGATTTAGATGAAATTTGGTATGGAGATAGTTTGAGTCCTGGGGAAGGACATAAGATAGTTTTTATCGCGATAACCGACATCCACGCGGGCGGAGCCGCGGGCGAAAGCTAGTATAAAATAAGCAAACTCGTACCGTAACTTAACATTCTGTGCGCACTATTG
The DNA here is from genome assembly GCA_945859575.2 of Herminia tarsipennalis. Classification (NCBI taxonomy): domain Eukaryota; kingdom Metazoa; phylum Arthropoda; class Insecta; order Lepidoptera; family Erebidae; genus Herminia; species Herminia tarsipennalis. The sequence goes on along the minus strand of OX243834.2, from coordinate 18,640,929 downwards.
CAAATCAGTCTGAACTGGTGTTTATTAAATTTAAAAATGTATTATAAATAGCTACCCATTTTATCTTTGTGACTGTGCCGCTGATACTGTCGCGACATTATTAAAATACCGCAGTATAACTGGTATAACCCTCCAATGAAGCGAGCGGTCTCCTTGATTGATTTATAGCGCGATGCGGACCCAACACGTGTCCGGTAGTACCGAACACGCACGTGGCTACGTTTAATTAATTTACTGTTGATACTAGAGCTGTTGAGGGTTGATCACCGCTGCCACTGTGGACTGTGACAGGTGCTATTTTCGTAGTTTTAAATTGGCTGCAATTGTTTGTTAAATTTTTGTTTGTTTTCTCTAGAAGAGGATAAGAACCTAAAAATGTCCTTTATATTTCTAACCAGCTGTCCTGCGCAATTTTTTCCGTTTTGGCAAGCTTTCTCATTGCTGCTCTGCTCTTATTGGTCGTAGCGTGATGTTATATAGCTAATAGCCTTCCTTGATAAATGGGCTATCCAACAGTGAAATATTTTTCAATTCGGAGTAGTAGTTCCTGAGATTATCGCGGTCAAACAAACAAACTCTTCAGCTTTATATTAATAGTATAGATATGCAAAGTGTAATAAAAAGGTATGGCCAAATCAAAGGGTTAATAATGCACCTACACATGATACTAAGTGCCTACTTGTACTTACCTAATTTTATCAAAATCGAAACAAAATCTTGACCATAAAGTCTAGGTACTGAATTTTACACAGAATCTAAAACTTGATTATACCTTTCTGTTACATTTTGTATTATTATTGTAACTTGAACGATCGTAAATTTCACCTGCTATTCATAATAACTTGAACGGCTATAACCTTAGATGTCCAACTGTTACATTATTGCTATAATAACAATTATTGTAACAACGGGATCAGACGTAACAGTTATCGTTATAGCTGCTACTATGACGTCATTAACATAACAATTTACTCACAATTGCTTTAGCAAAAGCCTGGCCACCATAAAATGTTTTGGCATATTTATTTTTATTATGTCTTAAATAAAACAATAATATAATAAAATAAAGAAAAGAAAGTACAATGTGTCTGTAAGTATTTTTTGTCCGATAATGAACGGGTCATTAAAAGAACAAAACTACAAAGTACTATGCGTTTCAAATGAGAAGATAATCGCGATCGCGTCGACTTCACTCTGTACTTGTCAAAATTGTACCGCTAGCAACAAAAACTCCCAAGTCGGGTAAAGTACGTATGTGTATGGTAATGGAACGGACGTAATATTTATTTTCTTTGAACCTATGTACCTAACATTTTTCATTATTATAATATTATTAGTATTCTTAATTATATAATAAACACCAAACAGAAATAAGTATGTAGGCAAAATATAAGAATATTCTACACTTTGGTGGTATCTACCTGATATTTTTTTAATTAAAACATATCTACAATAACAAATAGTAAAATACAGTGCTTATTTATAGTTCATTATAGAAGGTAGGTACTTGTGTAATACTAATGACAGCTTTTTACGAATCATTTTATTGCTGACCTTACGTCATATAATGAAGTTGCAGTCGTAATGCGAATCAAAATGTCATCATGACAGTTATCAACTCATTTGAAACGCATAGTAGCTAACCACAGTGCTAATTACAGAAGTTGAGAAAAAACATTGCTATTTTTTTATCAAGAATCAAAACTCGTTACAAATGATCGGCAATGGCTGCAACTATTTTTTAGGGTTCCATAGTATGACAAAAACGGATATATTTCCCTTATAGTTTCAATATGCCACATGCATTTTACTCAAACACTACACAATTAATATTTATTACTTAGGTTAAAAGGTGTCTTGTAGAAGCCGCTACTTAGTTTGATAGGTATATAATAATAATAAGTATTTTAGGGGTGGGCACAGCATACATGTAACAGAAGCAGTTTTTTTTTAGCAAACATCATCGTGTTGCACTTGCACACTATTCGACAGGTCTTTTAAAAACAATTAAGGTTCTAATAAACTTTTTTGATTAAATGAATATTTTTGGAAATAATCACTCCGAAAATTGCGTAAATTGTGTTATCTTTAAAAGATAAGGACACAATTTACGCAATTTTCGGAACCACGTGAAAAAATAAAAAAGATAGCGCATAACAAATACTTTAAACTAAAATTATTGAAAAACCGTCAAACAGTTATCGCCGAAAAACTGTGTTTCTCAACAAAAAGGCGTAAGTGCCATGAACATACGCTCTTCTGCTAGTGCAATTATTCAAGGCTGCGGAACTGGTTTTATTAATTTAAATGTTTGTTTTTTAATTTGAGATTTTATGTCTAAATAACCAGTTCATATTTATTTTATTATTATGTCGGTAAGATCGAAAAATACTATTCATATTTCATAAAAAAAAAATACCTCTTGTTCATCCAGATAGTTTACTATTGAATCATAACGCCATAGCAAGTTCGATGACGTTGAAGTTACAGTTAATCTTTATTTTATAGAAATAGCTCTAAATCTCTAGCTAAAGTAACACTTTAATGGGGTACCATTAAAGTGTTACTTTAGCTAGAGATTTAGAGCTATTTGTATAAAGTATGTATGTATCAATATATAATTAACCAACTGTAGGTATACAGTTGGTTAATATATATTGATGACATTAGATAAAGGTAATAATAATAAAAATAATAATCTTAAAATCCCGGGGTTTTTTAATGAGTGGTGTACAAACGTGAATATTCCACATATCTACCATTTCGCGGAATTGGTCAACCGTGGCATACCACGGTTGACCAATTCCGCGAAATGGCACTACCTAGGCTGATCGTTGCTCATCACACTCGTAGGTAAGGCGCAACTTCGTCTCGACTCTTTTTTTTTGTAAATCGGGTTTATTTGTGAATCTAAACCATCTTCGAATCCCCTTGAACTCACACAAAACATTTCATCAAAATCGGTCCAGCCGTCTAGGAGGAGTTTAGTGACATACACACGCACACAAGAAATATATATATATATATATATATATATATATATATATATATATATATATATATATATATATATATATATATATATAAAGATTGACACTACGGTTATAATATAAACTTAGAGAAAGTTTGAGCTTGACATGACACGATTGTTGTAGTTGGTGATAACCACGCAAAAATCATGTTTACAACAACAAACGACGTTTTACAAGCCATGCAACATCGATTTGTTAACATGTTGTGAACTGGTACGAGTATTCTTCTATAAATCAATTGATACTTTTCAGTTATGTAATAGGTAAGTAAATATGTTTTTAATAATTAGGTATAACTGTAATACTTCGGACCGATTTTTTATATCAACTATATAACCTAAAAATATATTTGACATTAGCTTGCCCCGTTTCTCCATTCACTCCCGGGACTCAAACTATCTCCATACCTTTCATCTAAATCGGTTCAGCAGTTTAAGCGCGAAAACGTAACAGACAGAGATTTGCATTCTCATTAAACATATTAGTTCCGATAATTTGAAATCAACAAGACTCTATGGTAGCGCATAAACCTGTACTACAATATTGGCCACTAAATTTCAAATTTAGAAAACAAATAAAATAAAAACAAATGAATGTCAGCGTCGTCTGCTGTTTCTTCATTTTTTGCGTCTTTAGTGCAATTAGTGCTTCATTCTCCGTCACAATTTTTTCTTGACTCGATTTTAAGTTTTTATCTGAAAAGTAAATAATTATTATGCTAAAAAAATTATGAAGATTGAAAGATTTAAGGAAAATGGTTGCGCCGACAACAGTCAGTCATTTCCATCAGCTTCGGATTTCGGATTGGAAGCATAGGTAAGTCCAACAAATAATTATTTATTTTTAATATAAAACCGAGTTTTCTACATATATTAAAAGCGGCGGTAGCTTAATGGCTAAGGCATCGGTCTCGCAATCGTGAGGTCGCGGGTTCGAATCTTACCCATTATACTACCGACGTGAACCCACTCCTAACACAAGCCTTTGAGCTTAGCTGGAGGGGTTAACAAGATTGCTAGTAATGTGGGACTCAATCCCACATTGCTAGTTATCTTTTTAAAAAAATAATAATTACAAGATAATCTATACCTACAGATATATAGAAAAAGGAATAGATATAAAAATCTGTACTTATTGGCTAAATAATGACGTCTGGCAATTACTACCTAGGTAATTATTGTTGTTGTACGGATCATTTATTAAATAATAATTTATTTAATTAATACAATTCGCAAGGCGCCTTATGACAATGAATATACAAAATGGAAGACTACGTAGTCTAGGTATAACGTTAGTACCTACCTACTAATGCCATTAGTAGGTAAGTACTGACGTTAAACCTAGACTACGTAGTCTTCTTCTAGTCTTTTTTATGTTTTGTAATAAGACCATTAGTCTAATGGTCTTATTACAAAACGTAGAGCAATTAAAGATCAAAATGTCAGTCTTTAATTGATTTCTAAATAAGCTACCGATTATAAACATTATTTTCCACCTTATTTAATAACAATGTTCCATTTTTACCAATTATAATTTTAAAGTATGTTTTTCGTTATGAATAAAATATTTTGACTTTTCACGTAGCAAAATTATTTGCATTCTTAGTTTTCAATTAGCCCTACATAATTTACATAATATTTATAAATATTCTTAGCTTGGAATTCAGAAGTATAAATTACAAATTTTGATAGAAACGAAGTTATAAAATCCCACACTAAAAAACCAATAACATTGCCTAAATGTTATTGTTTTTTTAATTATCGGAAAGAAATCTCTTCGCATTCTCACACTCCGTAGTTCTGATCACACTTGTCGGGGGTTAGTATAATACATAAAAAAAAAAAATTAGGTATAAAAAATATTATTTTTATTCATTTATTCTTATTACCTTCTACATCACGGGTATAAAAACAACATTCTGAGCAACACACCCATGCCGTCTTACATAGAATCATTATTTAGGTAGATTAAGTATTGAAGTAACTTGTGAATACCTTATCAGATGAGTAAAACTGAATCTATTGGTACTCCCACAGCGGTGCGGTGTTGACAAACATTTTTAAACATTCTGAAACATTTTGAAACAAGCAGTTGAAACAAATGTATTGAAACGTTTAGAAACGTTACTACATATGAATAGCTTAAACTTTACTCTTTATTCATAGTCCTTGTCATTGCAAATGTTCTATTTCTTTCTTTTAGAGCAATAAACCAACCAATATCCGTAGAAAAACTGCAACCCTTCTTATATTTCTAAATCTTGGAAGTGGAGCCATCAAATCCATGACAGTAACGCATAAAACGCAAAATAAAACAGTATAAAAACAAAATGCACATATCCATAAAACAGAAATGATTGAATGTTGATAAACTTTCGCGATTTGTACACATTATTAAAATATATATATTACGGGTCTTAATCGCGTGAATAATTTAAGGTAAAATACCTTGTTTATTGCCCGACGTTTCGACCGTATTGCAACGGCCGTGGTTTTTTTTTTTTGTAACCTTCGTTAAATTTGTTTCAAACAGGATGTTAAAGTTAAATAGTAAAACTTTACTCATCGGTGCCAAGTCTCTTTGCAAATATTTTTAATCGATATACCTACAGTGCAGAGGTAAAGATTTGTAAAAAGATTAGGTATTACTAAGTTTATTATATAATTAATTACAGGCCTTGACTGACTGAATTATTCATTCAAGGATTTTTGGGAAATAGTCCTCTAAAGGCGGAAAATTGGGGTTAAAAGTTTGTATGAAACTCCGTCCAGTCCATACTATAGATACTACAAAAACTACCCATGTGAAATTACTATACTACAAACAAATAAAATTGAAGTGTCTGTTTGTAATGTCAAAATATCATTTTTTTACTAAATGCTTATCTATACTAATATTATAAAGCTAAAGAGTTTGTTTGTTTGAACGCGGTAATCTTAGGAACTACTGATCCGAATTGAAATTCTTTCACTGTTAGATAACCCATTTATCGAGGAATGGGCTATAGAACATCACGCTACGACCAATAGGAGCGGAGCAGCATTTAGAAATGTTGCAAAAACGGGGAAAATTTACGCAGACGAAGTTACGCGGGACAACTAGTGAAAGAATATAATGGTACTGATAACAAACACACATTTTTTTTGGATGTCTGTGTGTTTCGACTAATCTCCAAAACGGCTGGATGGCTTTTTACAGGACTTTCACTGTCAGACAGTTGATGATGAAATACTTTTATCATCATGCTAACGTGTATAGGGAATGAGCAGCACTGCAACTTCACGTAGCTAGTTTTTTAAATAAACTAACACGTGTTATAGCGTTTATGGGAAATAAATCGTTAGATGGGTAAAATAAAGTATTATTGTTTCGAATGTGAAATTTTCGTCCCATGAGGGAGAAAATATGGAGGTTGCGCTATAAAAAATTGCGAAATCGTTTGGGTGGACATTACAAGTAACAAAATCGTTAATTGTACTTAGGTAAGTAGCTTCATTTTGTTCTAATTACTTACTTCATTTTGCCCCTTAAAATTTATACCACAACAGAAACACCAATACCTTATCGATGAAGTCGATGCTGAAGAGCTTCTTGAGACGATCCTTACTAATGTTCATTGCCATTGTTTCTGCTCCATTGATCTTCAGTGAAGGAAAATAGTACAACAAAGTCTAGCCTTTGAAATATAAGACCAAGATTAGACGAACGGACGCTGTCTCAGTAAATACGATCTTTTTCTTTTTGTATCTTTTCTCTTTGTTATAGGAGGGTTTCTTTTAAATTAGTTTTAAAAGCAACAATCTTATGCACTTTTGTCACAACCCAAAAAAAAACCGATTTGAACGCTCTCTTCTACTATAACACCTATTCAGTTGGATCAACGTAACTAGGCCGGATTGAAGTTGGCGACAAGTTTTTGGAAGTAAATGGGACAGGAAGGGGGGGGAGGGGGCGGTAACTAAACTAAGAGAATTAGAGATGCGATGACGCATTATTACATTATCATAATTAGTGTTACTAACCCATGTTTTTTGTGATTATTTTCGTAAAGAAATAGTTTTTCAAACTTCCTTTAGTAATTACTGTACTAACTGTTCTAAATTTAAACTTTGATGAACTCGTATAAATAGTATTTTTATATTGTAGAATTAAAATTTTGTAAGAATTTTTAATCGATTAAACATAATTAATAATTTTGGTAAATAATTTTAGAGTTGCATCTATGACATGCGCGAAAGTGATATGAACCTAACTTCAATCCGGCCGAGTTACGTTGATCCAACTATAGTTATGGAGAAATATGACACATGCATTTATATAAATATACTATTACTATATATTACTACCTAAACCTGTATTAAAATGGCCTATTTGCAAGGCCCAGCGAGGGCGCAGATTTAATTGTTAGAGTTGTACAATTTTTTTCAAAATGCTTACCCGCGAAATAACATAACATTGCGACACCTAGGGTATCTGTTTTACATAATACTGTACAACTATCGTAGCCTTTATGACTAACGAAATAGCTTAGCAGTTTTACAGTTTTAATGATAAAAAAAAAGGTTTTATACACCCATTAAGAATTTTTCCACCCATCAGATCTCAAGATAGAACAAATAAGTACTAGATTTTAATATGCCATAAACTATAACAGCCTATAACGTTATAAAACCGAAGGCTATGAATTTGAAGTCTAACCTCTCAATAACAAAGGCCATTATCGTATTTTTTGCCCGCAAAAGTAACGTAGTAAGTGTAACAATACGGCTGCGAAAATTCTACATCTCTTCAAAATGTATTCATGGCAAAATCACCTTTATAACAAGGGGCAAAACGTGTATTTAAAGTTGTGTGCATTTTTACTTAGTGCTGCTGTTATCCTGGTTCTGCAAGACAAGTCCTGAGTGCATAGCTGTCCTTGCAGAAGCTTTATGTCTCAGCGAAGATGGTGGGAAGCTTCTTAGCGCTTCTCGGTAAAATGCTTTCCTAGTATATTGTTGTATAGTTTTAGTGAACGCATAGCTCTACTTTGTGGTCTTTGATGTTTGGTTTAATGTGCGTGTTGATAGAAAAAGTTGGCGGGAAATTATTAATAGTTGGTTCAGGGAATCTATTATTACTTACTTCGAAGTGACTCTGGTAGAATCAACAAATATATATGTAACATCAACAACTATATGTTTTTCTTTTCCTCTGTTTTTTGTTTCTAATACTTTCGTTTCCGAGATCTAGGTTTAACCTAGTTTACATCAAACCTCAAAGGTCCCAGCAGTCAAAACTTCATCGCAAATTTTCGGTTAAAAAATAATAATAATCATACTATACTCATCATTGTCACCGTTCCCAAGTGACTATATTTTAAATCTCTGATTCTCCTGAAAATTGGTGCACCTACCAATCTAGTTACCATTTTTTCCAAATATTAATATTCTGTATATATATTTTTTTAATTGTTCTTTCTACTCACAAAGTCATCATTTGCCACGTACATACCTGAAAGTAGAAAAATATAATTAGTGCGGTGTTGTGTCGAATTTAATTAGGTCAACGGTGGGTCTTCTTCATTTAATAACAAAAAAGATTAAATTTTCCGTGTCGCCAAGTTATGGCTTTCATATGCAAATGTGTTGCGCCGACGGGATGAGTGCTTCGACACCTACACGTAAACAGTTTAGACAACATGTTTTATGAACCATATTTTTAAACTAGCTGTACCCGTGACTTCGTCTGCGTGAAGTTTGTAGTGCTGCTCACTCCCTATACATGTTAGCGTGAGTATAAGTAATACAAGTAAAAAACCTTCAGCTGTCTGACAGTGAAAGTCCCGTCAAAATTTGACCAGCCGTTTTAGAGGTAGACAGACAGACTAACGGGCAGACACAAAAAAATAAGAAACTGTGTTTTTGTTAATACAATAATTTGCATTTTTGAAAGGTAGAAAAATTTCCAAACTCAGGAATCGAACCCGAGACTTTCAAATCAGTACCATGTATCCTTTCATAAACTTCAGTAGACATTACAAACATTTACAATACATTTTTAAAAAGACGACTCCCGCAGTAGTTTACAAGCCTTATATCGCGGGGGACTTTACAAACATACAAGTCACGGACACAAAGTACACACAGACTCGGAGCAACAATTTGTGGATCACACAAAGTGGTGTCCCGTGTGGTAATCGAACCCACAACCTCTTGAGTAGCAGTCGGACAATCCCACCGCGCCACAGAGGCAGTCCAAACAGACACTTCAATTTTATTTGTATAGAATAGATTACAGGTAATGCATTACCTACTAGTACCCACCCTAATTTCAACTGCCTAGATGTGCATTTAAAGAAAATATTTTTCCAATAGCTAAGGTAAAAAAATATATATATTTCTAAAATATCGAAATGTTATTACATTGTATCATTTTATAATTTTACATTTATAACAACTTCACAAATGTAAAATATGGTTTCGAATCGATTTTTTACATCAAATTTAAACACGGATAGGTCGTATCATGTGATTAACAAAATGCATTCAGAACTGAAATCGCGAACCGAAATCCAGCTGCAGATTAAAGACTCCGAGTGCTTCAAACATTCATTCCATGTGTCACATCTATGGCTGACAGACAGCTTTGATATAATATTTATTTAGTCTCCATTATCAATTCCTGTTGTCGAAGAGTCATTTGCATCGGAATACGAGACCCACGATTGGGTTCGTGTTGTTCACAATACAATAAAACAGAGTATTGATTAAATCGCTCATGTGAGGGAGAATTTGATGTACTCGTGGATTATTAATTAATTATCATAACATTTCTCGAAACACATTATACATAATAGTAGGTACGTAAATTCTATTTCAGTATTCAAACAAAGGTGCCCGTGTCAATACCGTCTAGACGTGAATACATTTCCAAAGTTCCATTTATTATTCAAACCAAAGCTCTTTAAAAGCAATTTACACAATCTCAAACTATGAACCATAAAATAAAATTAGCAACACTTTTATGTCCAGAACAGAAAAGTTCGAAGAAAGAAATGTTGCGAAATAAAAGTTGTTGGTGTCTTTGAAAAGCGTTCTATTGTGGACGATGGGATAAACTTTGTTTTACACCATTTAGGAGTTTTAAAAAACATTCTATGACGCGGTGTCCGGGTTAATGCTTGTGTCACGAGCTTTAGCAAGCCGGATGTTTGCGCTGATGTACAAGTGAAAGTACTATTGGTAGCTTGTGAGAACTTAGCTCATTAATAAAATTAAAACAATCTTATATTTTAACCTTTTACATATTATTATATAAAAGGGCCTTTACACTCACCTTATGTTCTTATTACTTTTACAGGTAAAATAAACCATAACATTATCAGCCATTAATCTATACTAATATTATAAAGCTGAAGAGTTTGTTTTAACGTGGTAATCTCAGAAACTACTGATCCTAATTGAAAAAAAAATAATTCACTGTTGGATAGCCCATTTATCGAGGAAGGCTACAGGCTCTATACCATTACGCTACGACTACTAGGAGCGGAGCAGCAATGAGAAATGTTGCAAAAACGGGGAATATAATGCCGCTAGACATTTTTTTCTGAAAGTAATAAAAGTATATTGTATCTAATGACTTACAAATAATTAAGGTTATATAATTATTTGTTGATGTGACATGTTTTTGGACGAATCGCAATCGAGAACGTTTAGTTAGTGCAAATGTTTCAAGTAAAGTGCACTCGGTAACAAAACGAAATTAAAGTTTTGTTCGCCAGTTCACTCGTTCATTTGTTGTTCAACGAATTGATTTATTGTTTTTGGCCAGCATTTGTTTGCTATTACCTCTTTGAACTTTGAACCAACATCAATATTTATGCGAGTACTTTTTTTTTAAACATTAACTGCTGTTTGTCGTACTACGATGTAGCATTTGTTCGGTTGCAATAACTTATTACCTAAATCATTGAGATAATTACTACAACGTTAATACATATTATCTTTATGATAATAACTTGATTTCGCCCATGTGAATGTCGGTTATCGCGATAAAAACTACTCTATGTCCTTCCCCAGAACTCAAATTATAGGTATCCATACCAAATTTAGTGTAAATCGGTTAAGCGTTTCAAGCTTAAAAAGCTAACAGACAGAGAAAAAGACAGAGTCTAAAGAGAATGGTACCTGTAGCGATAGGTATACCCAGTCTGCGTCTACTTATTTCTGTCCTAATGAGCGGTAAATGTCTCGAAAAGTAATTACCAAAACAAAATGAAAAAAAAATGAAAGCATACACACGTTTCTCGGCGCTTTAATTAGTGCTGAATACCCGGCACTATAATATCATGAACAAGCTTAATAAATTTAGGATGCAACATATTTTCCCAGTATACTTTATACTACATTGTAGCAAAATATGTTCGGTTATATTTTGCTGCAAATAGCTCAACTTTATAACGGAGACGTGATGAAAGATACTGTTTCATACGACCGCACTAGTACTTTGTATGCAAGCGCTCAAATAGATATAAAATGATATAAGCTACTTGCGCAAGACAAAGATAATAGTTTTGTTCCTTGAAAAATAAATAAAGTCATTTTGAGTTCCTACCAATTAGCGTGCAGACCTTATTTATGTCAACGAAGTGAAGCAAGCAAACTGTCCCTCAATCAAAAGCAACAATTTATTTAGTTATAAATATAATTATAAAAATTAATAATAATAATATCTTGGGACAACTCACACAACGCTATCTGATCCCAAACTAAGCAGAGCTTGTACTATGGAAACCAGACAACTGATAAACATACTTATATATTTCTAAATACATCCATATTATAGATAAATAACACCCAGACACAGAATAAACCATCGTGCTCATCACACAAAGTTTTATCCTGGGTGGGGATCGAACCCACGATCTCTTGCGTAGCAGTGGAATTTACTCCCACCGCGCCACAGAGGCAGTCGCATAATAATAATAATAATATAACGCAAGTGAAAACAACTGTTAAATTTCAATGGAACATCAACAATAGGTGAGTAGGTACACATACATTATGAGCCCATTTGCTTTTACAAGCCATGTATTAAAATTGAACTCTCGTAAATCTGGAGATGAAATCAGAAAATCTGACGTCATTTCATCTTTACGAAATCTCACCAAAACAGACTGCGATTAATATATCTCAACGCTGACGTCCAATAATAAACATATTGTTAGTACCAATGGATTAGCCATTAGATATTATCGGCACAGTAATATATCAGAGGATGATAATTGCACTGTCAGCTGAACAAAGGAAACGAATGGATATATCGAATGACTACGGCAATGTATCGATGTCGACTCGCACTTTACTGTTTAAACTAAGATTAGTTACACGAATAGGATGGTATATCATGTCTAGGAGTTTTCTATTTCAGAAATAGACGAAAAATCTTGAGTTCGATCGAGTATTTCGTTTGATCAGCCGTTGCCCAATATAACAATATTGGATAAAATCTCATCGTCAGCATTCAAAATTCGTTTACTCTCGATAATAGACAGTTCAAAGAAACCAAACTCAAGCTCTCAATATCTCATTCGTCCAAACAATCCAAAAATAGCTTCCGTGATACAGAAATAACACAAACATTATCCGAAACGATAGTTTTCCTACAATAAATCACTTAAAGATTGACTATGGCATTTTGCTTCCGATGTATAAATAACTCGCATATCTACCACTTAAAAATAAGTTAGCGTTTATCCAACACTCTTTTGATGCCACCGTCATAACAAAATGGTTTCGAACGAAACATGCACCAGAATAACAAGACCTGAATAACTTAAAACACTACCCCCAAATATGCACGTTTTAAACATGTTGAAGAGTATGAGGAAGATCTATATAATTTGGTTTTCAGGCGCCATAAATACTCGTTGAGAGTTCGACAAATTTTAATACAGGTTTGATATGCTTACATCGCTTCTACGTATTTGATTTAAGGTTGAAATTTGTGTTTGTAATACCAGTTGCACGACAAAATTATTATTGCTCAACAGTAGCTTTTAAATAGAAGTTGAAAGAAGTCGACAGGGAGCTATCAAGATGTCCTAATAGGGGTATCGTTTGCCAGAAATAATTTACAAATTATCCTGATGGGGATGCAGTTGTGTTTAGTTTTAGATAATCTTATTTTAATTTTGGATTTCATAACGTTATATGTTTTTTAAGTACAATTTACTGCAATGGACAGTACTTACGCCTAGTTAAACTATCCATGGTTGTGGTGTATTTATTTAGTAAAATAGTTTTAGCCACGTAAAATTAAGAAGGGTGTTAGACGACTAGGTTTTTCTGTCTGTCATTTTGAAGTTTTTGGATAATTATAAATGTGTTGTGTATATTTAGGGGTATATCTTACTACTATTATAATTGCGTAAGTGGGTAGATGGATGTTTGTTACTCAATCATCCCAGAACGACAGAACGGACCTGGATGACATGTAGGTACAGAGATAAATCATAGTCTGAAATAGTTTATAGACTACTATTTATCCCGAAAAAATGTAGAATATCAAGATGAATTAGAATAAAATAAAGTTACTATTATGTAGTAGTTTTAACAGCAGTTGCTTCGGAAATAAACATTGTCGTGATAACTGCCGACAAATTTTCCATTTGCATATGGTTGAATAGTGTTGGATACGTTACAAAGGTGTTCGGCAACCGCAGTGACCGCATCATTATTATCGGGCGTGACTGTTCACCTTTACACTACAGGTACCGCAAAATGTGATGAAATATCAGTACTTATCTGTTGTACAAATGTTTCTGAGCTGCAATATTTTATATTCAACGAAATAAAAATCTGTGTTGGATTTGAAATATTTTTTTCATAAGATTATCAACTTTTGCCTCGTGAATTTTAAAATAGCGTGGGACAGTCAGATGGACAGATGGCCGAACGGGCAGAGCGAAACTATAAGGGTTCCTAGTTTACTACGGAACCCTAAAATATATTAAGTAGGTACATTACAAATATTTATTTAAAATAATTTTTAACCCACATTTACTTTTGTAAATTGTAATTATGGTGACATTCAGATCTTTGCCACAAAAGATTTAGGTGGCACTGATACTGTTATGAACAAGTGCGACTATCGTGTCTCTTCAATAAATCGTATACAAAGACAGTGTAGTAGTAGGTATGTATGCAAAATATTCTTTGCCAGTAACAAAAATACAACACGTCAGTCTATTCTAGGGGCGTGTTCACGAGTTCATTTCGTTGCTCCTAACTTTGCTATGTAAAAAATGCAATAAAAAAAGGTTCCCATACGTGCCGATCCTGTGTTGTTCTCGGTAGGGTCGCCCTAATTTTTTTAGATAGGTAGTGCGAGAGCGTAATACGGCTCGATGGCTACCAGTTTTACTAACGGTTGAATGCGTGGTGGCCCTAGACTTTGTTTTAGGTAAACTTTGGCACTAGTCCCGTACATATTGCGTTAGCTAGGGTTGCACAAAGCCACTGCAATGAGTGTGGCCGAGAGCCATTCAGCCAACATTTTGAGCTTATTTTGTTTATATTCATTGCTTTTGTATGGTGCAGTCACACCACTTGCACTGTTCTAGGGATGCTACTTATAGTATCTACCTACATCCCACCAATATAACTACTACTAGGTATTAGAAAGAACCTTGTATACATTATATACACATTATTTATAATCGGTGCGATAACTTTGCACGACTTATAATCAGCTCGGCGAACCTTGATCCCTATGACAGTTCATACTAGTGACGGGTCGTGTCGATATATCGCAACTTTTTATAGGCAAAGGCGTGACTTGCATTCAGCCACATCGATAAACATGTTTTTAAAATATAATCTACATTACTATAATTATAATGCTTGTTATATTTACAAGTATCCGTGTATTTGTATATGGGGTTGCCAATATTCCGATGCAGAGGTAACATGGTCGGACTGTATAATTTTAATGTGAATTAAAATTTTAGTTATAGCAACACTATCTGATCTGTCACTACGCTAGTACTGTCAGTTCGCTACGCCAGTACGAGTCTTGTATGCGCTACGTGTTTTGTTGTGTCATCGGAATCCTTTGTTTGTTACTATTGTTGTTTTCTGTTTTTGTTATTGTTGCTGTTTTGTTTTTGTTGGTGTTTCAAAATGCCGAAAAGACTGAGAAAAACTGTACTCAACAGTGAAACGCGGGAGTTTGTTGTACGCTTGCGTGACTATTTTGCTCGCGAACTACAAAATGGCGGACCTTTGTTGCCACTTGACAACGTACGCGACCGTGTTGCTGATGCTTTGGGAATTGGCAAAGCTACCGTTTCCCGAATTACAAAGGAGAAGTTCGGAGCTGCAGTTCGGATTCCGAGTCTGAGACGCAATCGGTGACATCATTGTCAGATTCAGATTAATGTATATTAAAAAATCATAAATAAACCGCTTTTGTTTTATTTGAGTAGGTATATACAATAAATTTGTTAAATCTCCTTTATTTTATTATCGCAAACAACTTAAATGATTATAAATCTGACACTAAGAGCGTAGGTACTCTATTGATGTATTTTGTACACTCGTTTCCATTTTCGATATTTGTTTATCGATACTTTTCCGCACTAGTCGATATCTTCCAAACGGAGTAACTTTTGCAGGACGTCAACGTAAAGTCTGATTGAGATAATTTCTTGTAAGTGTTAATAATTATTATAATTCTAACGGGATATTATTGTAATTGCATATATCTGCCTAAAATTAATAAATATCATTTTTAGACACCGCCAATTCGATTATAATATAACGGTGACGCTACTACAAGGTTGTGTCGTGGGAATAACTGTCAGTGTCATAGGGATCAAGGTTCGCCGAGACTATTATAGTGAAAGTGCGTGCAACTGCTGTGCATGGGGTTATGGATTCGATGACATTTTTTGTTCCGGATCTGGGTTTACTCTGTGCCCTTGTTAGTGTTGCGACACAGGGATTAGATAATTTAGTTTAGATAATTAAGTTTCAAAAATGTTTTGGAACTTACTTATCTAAATATAGATACGTAGTTAATGTAGTATACAATATACTCTAGAAACCATAAGCCTTCACACAACACCGTGACACATAGATGATATTAAGCGGTGCCAACCTTTCACGACGACGAAGCGACGCCTCTCCTCACTGACATCATAGCAGGTTATATTTAAATGTCAGGATACTACCATAATTGAATATACCTACTTTTGTCTATGTTGGTAATAAATTCACATAAGTATCTAAAGTACAAGCATAACACTGTCTGTCTTAATAATATGTGTTATGTCTAAACCACTGAACTGAACATAATATTGCAATAGAAAGAGAAAATCCTACCCTTAATATTAATAACATCATTTTAACTAACGAGTGTTTTGTCTTCTTCTATTTAATTTTGAAAATAGAATAACCGACCCAGACAAAATATTCACTTGTTAAAACGTATGAAAATTAAAAACGACTCCTGCTATTACCACGGAAAAGTCGTCATAAACCTACCAATATTTATGACGACTTTTCCATGGTATAAATGTTGAATTCAGTTATTATATTAAAAGATTTCAAAAGGAACAAGGTATTCAATTCAATCGTATTTTTGTGTGAACATTCCAGATTGTGAAAAAACAATTTGAAATGGTGAAGAGTTTGTTTGAAGGCGAGAAAGAATTTTTTATCATCTTAGAAATTTAAAATTGTTCCCAAATATTACTTTTATATTCAAGTTTTTAGTTCTATTCAAGCTTGAGTATTGCGTTATTTCCAGTGTATTTAGGGTTACATACTTTAAAAGGAAAAACGTAATTCTTATAGGGTCACTTGGTTGTCCGTCCGTCCATCTGTCTGTCAAGACTCAAGACCCTTTATTTCGGGAACGTGTAGAGGTATCGAGTTGAAATTAAAACGTTATAGGTACTCAGGTAGTCCATTGAAGCTGTGAAAAAATCTAACTTTTTAGTTAACGTAACGAAATAAATACGCAAAAACCGAATATTTCAAGACTCGATTCCTGAACTTTTAATATGTAAAAGTAATACGCAATATTTTAAATCGTAAATTTATCAGCATACATATATCTAATATATAAAATTCTCGTGTCACGGTGTTTGTAATTTAACTCCTCCGAAACGGCTCGACCGATTGTCCTGAAATTTTGTGTGAATATTGGGTAGGTCTGAGAATCGGACAACATCTATTTTTCATCCCCCTAAATGTTAAAGGTGGACTACCTTTAACCCCTACTTTTTTTTTTAATGTTTAGGTAAATTTTTATTTTTGTATTGTTTTATGATACCAGATTTAAAAATACATACAACCCTGAATTTTCACTCTTCTACGATCAACCCCTATTTTTTTATTTACCCCTATTTTGCAAAAACGGGTTAATTTGACGCAGACGAAGTTGCGACGGTCAGCTAGTATATATTATATTAATGTATAGTGTCGAGATAGTCACGGTACTTAATCCTGAACACTGAAGCTAAGTGTGTAGCCTAAACTTGTTAATTAAGTACAGTACAAAGGCTAGCTAAGTGGTCCCCAGAAACCACAGGCCACTTGAAAATTCCACAATTTATGCGCTACTACTACGTAACTTGTTGTAAGCAGTGTACACAATCTTGTAATCGATAAATTCCTTTGATGTGTTCAAATACTTACTATAAAGATACTATGTACTGTAAAAGCTAATAATAATATCTTAATCTGTAATCTGTCTGTAATTTTGTATCTATTCGTAAGTAGGTATGTATGTAAAAAAAAGGTATTTATATGGTTGTGTAGGTATAATTTATTACTTTATACCTATACTAGCTGTGCCCGCGACTTCGTCCGCGTGAAGTTGCAGTGCTGCTCACACCTTAGGTTTACACGTTAGTATCTAAAAAATCTAAAAACCCGCCTGCTTAAAATAGATGGACACAAGATGAGATTATTAGATTATTTTAAGGATTCCGTAGCCAAAATGGCAAAAACGGAATCCTTATAGTTTCGTCTTGTGCGTCGCCGCGTCGGTCTGTCTGTCTGTCTATCTGTCCGCCGTATGTCACAGGCATTTTACTTAGACTACTCAATGAATCTTGAAATTTGGTGAAAAGTTGTCTTCTATTAGCCGCTACTTAGTTTGATAGCTAAATAATAAAAATTAATATTTTTAGGTGGAGGGGGGGCACTCCATACATGTAACAGGAGCTGAAAAAAAGCGAACAGCAACGAGTAGCATATCATTCGACAGGTCTTTCAAAAATGTTTTAAGGTTTCTAATAAACTTTTTTGATTGAGTGAATATTTTTAGAAATAATCGCTGCGAAACTTGCAAGTCCGGGGTGGACTTGCAAGTTTCGCAGCGATTATTTCTAAAAATATTCACTCCCCTTAACTTTTGAACCGTGTAACCAAAAACAAGAAAAATTTACAAAATAGCGCTTAATACATATGTACTTTAAACTAAAATAATTTCGGATAAGATCGGTTATACTGGCATTGAGTTATTGCTAAAAACTGTGTTTCACAACAAAAGGTCGTAAGTACCGTTAACATACGCTCTTGCTACAGTCTATAAAATATTATTTAAATTAAAATCCTAGTAGGTACCTATGTCGTAAGCAAATACGTAAACAAAATATAATAACAATTTTACTTACAAACGACCCCAGATTAATAAAGCGCCTGTCATGAATATCGTAAACAAATTTAATAAACAGCCCGTCTGTCTATCCGTGTGTCGTACGAGGTAGCTTTCAGTACGGTATGACATCTTTTATCTAATGGCAAAACGATCTGAATTAGAAGGGGAAATAAGTACCTAGTATAGATATGTATATTTTGAACGGAATTCATCTGATTTGTTTTTATGTCAGTAACTTGACTTGGTATTTTGTTATTAATAAATATATGCCGAAGCGTCAGGGAGGCCTTGTGGAAAAACGGAAATCAATTAGCGTTTTAATAATTCTCCTACATATATTTTAAGTCGTAAGTGTAAGAGCTAATTTATTGTAACAAAGTTGTTTTTCTTAGTTTGTAACTAAGAAGTAACTTACTATACTGATGAGTAGGTATTATGTAAATACATAAATAAGAAACTTAGTAAGTACCCCTTTTTAAAAAAATACGCGAATGGATAGTATACAATTTGGCATAGTTAAACTTTATTTGCAAAAAGAGCGTAGAAAGCTAACATTATTATATAATTTATATTAGGAATAGGTACCCTGACATTAAATAAATAAAAACAAAAATTATAAAAACTGACGCAAATTAAAATAAACACATAGATATACACACGTAGTATTGTGTCAAACAGAATTGACTTGAGTGGTTGAGTTTCGTTTAAAAATTGAAAAAAAATATATACTTAAACAAGAAGTATCTAACCCGTTATTTACATTAGGTTATAATTTATAAAAATAATGAACAATGGCTTAAAATATTATATCAGTTTATGGGAGACTCCTAGTAAATTTTATCATCTTATACATTATTTTGAGATGATATTTTATAAGTAGGTTGACCTACTTAGTTTTCTTTGAGAAATCATTTATATTTTTCATAGACATGTTTGGTAGATACTTAAGTATTTTACTACCTATCAGGATTTGTTGTAATTGGAAAAACGTATAAGGTAAAAGTAAAAAAACTATCTACTTATAAATATTGCGAAGGTAGTTAATATATAATAATAATATCCACTATTTCCTTAAATAGGTAAGTAGGTAGGTACCTACCTAATTACATAAAATATCAACACTATCTATAAACTTCTTGTTACAGTTCTACAATCACCTACCTAATAATAAAAAAAAAAGTTTATATTTTTTAAGTGAAACAATAATAAAGAATAAGCCAAATTTATATTTTTTTCTTCGGAAGAATAATTTCAGTTATGCTGACGCCATCTATGCGTCGATGTGAGAATTGAAATAATCCCGACTTCCGTCGACGTTTACTCTCCTGTGGGAACTGCTTAGTTTCTAAAAATGCCACAAGATAGCGCTACGTTGACTAAACTTCTACGAGGCGGCATTACGGAGGGAAAAATCAATTGGCAAGTACTTAAACATTAATTTTATTCCAATAACCCGATTTTTCGTTAGAATACAATTAGCTTTAAATTGTTATAATATCTCGGGACAGCTCACATAGCGCCATCTGATCCAAAACTAGGCAGAACCTGTACTATAGCAACCACACAACTGATAAACATCCTTATATATTTCTAATTACATACTTAATTCATATAAATTATATCCAGACAATAAACCATCGTGCTCATCACACAGTTTTATCCTGGGAAGGGATCGAACCCACGACCTCTGGCTTAGCAGTCAGGGTCATTAACCACTAGACCAGCAGGCCAGTAAAAAAGTAATCTATATTTAATATCCACGTAAAATGAACTACGGCTATGAGTAAATGGCTGACCACGAGTTGGAATTGCAAGTATGTAGATACGTAAAGCGTCACTAAATTAAGTTAAGTTTTTTATTATACTGGGCATAGTCAGCCAAACAGGACAGAAATGGAGTATGGATTAATTATATTAAAGAAACAGTTTCACTTGGCTGATATAATTCCCAATCACAAATCATCTGCTATAAATAATATATGTTAATGGGTAAGGCTCATACCATAATAATAATAATATCTGGGGAAAACTTACACAACGTCAACTGAACCCAAACTAAGCAGCTTGTACTGTGGTAACCAGACAACTGATAAACATAGGTACTTACCTATATATTTCTAAATAGATACATATGATAAATAAATTACACCCAGACAAAGAATAAAACACTGTGCTCAGCATACAAGTTTTGTTCAAGATATTTTACAGAAAATGAGTATAAAATGAAAATACCAACTTAACCACTATTTGTTTACGGTAGTAATATTTCAGAGTACCAACCTATTTTGTTAGTAACATTTTTTAACGTCAGAATACATTATTCTTGTAAGAATCTTGGATATACCAAATCCCATGGATTAATGGGGGCTTTACTCACCAACTCGTCATAGTTACTCACTTTTACAGAAGATTTGACAAATATTTATGGATGGATTATCTCTTCATGACTTGTGCGTAGATAAGATTTTAGAATATAATACACATGAATGCATTCATAATTACTACATGCTAAATTTTATGTGCTTTTTGACTGAAATTGTTTTGGGCATTGATAAAAAACGGCTGGTCCAATAACAACAAGGTTGTGGTGTCCAAAGAATTTTCTCCCTAAATAAGCATAAAGGATATTTTTAGATACCAAAATAAATTGGTAAAATTAATAATTTGGTGAATTTAATGCGTTTGAACGTTGAAGAAAAGTTGACCAAAGTCAAAGTATTATTTCCTTGGGTTACAAAATGCAACGCGTAAGTGTTGCATTTTGAAACCGAAAAATTTTGAAAATGAAGCAAATGTAAATCAAATGCAAATGTAGAATCATCATATTAAAATTTTGTCTGACGTTCATAAGGACATCAGACAACATTTTTAAATAGATTGATTCTACATTTTATGCCATTTTAAACTTCTGGCCACTTTATATATATATATATAAGTGGCCAGAAGTTTTTATTGCCAAGTAAATATAAGAGAGTAAAGCCGTCAGAAATGATCTGACGGCTTTACTCTTGCAAACTTGGCATAAAATGTAGAATCAATCTATTTAAAAATGTTGTCTGATGTTCTTATGAACGTCAGACAAAATTTTGAATATGATGATTCTACATTTGCATTTATATATATATATATATATATATATATATATATATATATATATATAAATGCAAATGTGTGTATATATATATATATATATATATATATATATATAAACATTACACCATGAAGCTCACGAAAGCAATAACTATAGTACGAAAATTAGGTACTTATGATGAAGTTTTAAATGAAATAATTCATTCAATTAAAACTTCATCATAAGTACCTAATTTACGTACTATAGTTATTGCTTTCGTGAGCTTCATGGTGTGGATGGGAGCATCAACTTACAAAAATTACAGAAGAGGGTAAAGGCAACATGCGATTCGATTATTATATGAAAAACTATTATTCGTGGTTCATAAATATATACAGATATTTAAGAATCCATTAAAAAATAAGTATATAAGATGATAATTTCAAGGTCGACCACTTCAAATACCAATTTTTTTAAAACTATTATCCTTATAGACATTACGCATAAATTTACAAGTAAGTAATCGAAAACAGAAAATATTGTCGAATTATACGGAGTCTTTGTAGCACGTTTCAGTCAAATGACAAGGACCTTTATCAGAATTTAAGGATACCGCTTTGATCTGATAATTTCCTTTGTCAAACTTACAACGCTAATCAAGTCTTCAAAACGGAGATGAACGGTTGATGAATACATAATAATCTTGTTACTTTTATTGTTTATAAAATAATATATACTTTCATTGTTATAACTATTTAAGTATATCCAGTTTAACTAAAATTAAAAAAAAAAACAATTCTCCTGAAAAATTTCGCGTGGGTTACAGTTAATATTTTATTACCTTCATAATAAAATTTCTTAAGTTTAGTCAAGAATAAAACTTTTTGAATTTTCTGTGGATGCTGTAAGTGGAATACTAGCCCGTGGCAAAACTTTCAGTTCGTACGTTAAGTATACCCATGTAATATAAAATTATGACGTAAATAGGTTATATACCTTTTTTAGCGTAGGTAAACTTATACTATTTATTTTACACTCTGCGTGAATTTACTTCGTTTTTAGGACATTTTTAATTCGATCCGCTCCTATTGGTCGTAGTGTGATAAATGAGCTATCCAACAGTAAAATCTTTTTTTATTCGAATCTGAGATTATCACGTTTAACCAAACAAACAAACTCTTCAGTTTTATAATGTTAGTTTTTATAAGTACCTATAGATTTATTTGACTCGGCAATTCCGATATAGATGATAATACCTATTTTTGACTGGCCTGTTGTTCTAGTGGTTAGTGATTCTGTCTGCTAAGTCGGAGGTTTAATCCCCACCCAGGATGAAACTTTGTGGGATGAGCACGATGGTTTATTCTGTGTCTGGGTGTAATTTATCGTATGTACGTACGTTTATCAGTTGTCTGATTGCCACAGTACAAGCCCTCTTTAGTTTGGGATCAGATGTCGTTGTGTGAATTGTCCCAAAATATTATATTTGTTTGGAAGTCTAAATTCTAACAATTATTACATTATAACTTTTAACTTATGCGTTGCCACGGGAATAAAGGCGGATAAACTAGGAAAAATATTAGATAACATACATCATCAATTCATCAATAGTCTTAAAAAAAGGATTGACTATCAGTTATGTTTACAGTGCCTTACTACCTGTTAAAATCATAAAACATAAAATTTTCGTCTTATATTAAATATTTTGCAAACTTGACATACAGTTGGTTAGTTTCTAACGGTTTCTAAAATGCAGTCTAATCTTTGTATCTAAATACAATATTTTCGTTAGAGTAGGTATCGCTTTCATCAACGTAACTCGATATACTAACACCAAATACTAACACCAAACATTCCTACATAATGCATCGCGTCTTCATTTCACCATCAACGTCAAGCCACTTATCACACATGACGGTCCTACTAAAAATTGGGTCACCGCATGAAAAAGCCTTAAAACCAAGCTTATCTATAATGCAACTGATTATCATTAACGGGCATCAGGGGTGCTGTTTAAAATTCACGTCAGATCTCATCGTGACAGTAACGGGCCTTGTCAAAGGATCTGGGGACACGTGCGATGTTGGGCTCACGACTTGGTGTCAGATATGAATCGAATGCCAATGGTATAGGTCGTTGGTGGCCGATTGATCTGGGCATTTCGATGGTATACGGTTCATGGAATTGATGGTGTTTGAAGTCATGCGGTGTCGGAAGTAATAGAAAAGGGCACGTGGGGTAATGGGTATGTATGTTTAGTTAATATTGGTGTACCTGCTTTTGTCGGTATTTGTCTGGCTCGGAATTTGTCGGTATGATTAAGCTCTTGGTAAATGATAATAAGATGCGGGTGGCGCAAGACTGTTGATGTAACGATCTTTGAAGGAGGCCTATGTTATCAAGTTTACGACTTTCGGCTGAAACGATCATACTAACAAAATAGGTAAACTTTTTGTTAGTATGATCGTTTCAGCCATATTTATACTTTCACGTCGTATTCAGTTCGAAACGGTGCATCCCAGTCACAACTTTAAAAAATATCAAACATAGCATAAGATATGCCTACCTAGTATGATCGCGTTGTGTCTGGTATCAAATTGTATAAGATAATTATGGCTATCAAACTACGTACCTAAATTGGTTTGATTAACAAGGGAGCCAATACAGTCGGCTGTCGGCTGTACTTACCTTTCTTGGCATGACTTGAAAGATGACTAGGTATATATCTACCCGGCATTTAGGTGCAATTTCTTTTATGATTCTCTAATCATTTGGATAGGTATAAATCCTATCCAAACTATTAATAAAAGAGAGAATGTCGTTTTAGTTTGTATGTAAACATTTTTTTTGAAGTGCAATTTGTGCAGAAAAATAATCATTCCTAAGTGTTATTCTCGAAAGCATTAACTTTGAACACTGTTTACGGTAGGTAAGTAATTTAGCAGTCAAAAATCAACATTAATGGATTTAGATTTAGCTATCTTAATCCAAACTCCCTGCTATCTAGCTCATGTAATGCTTTATAGGTTTGTTCTGTAATAGTATATGCCATGCTGTTATATGCATGTTAATTAATCAGAACGTACTACCAAAATACTACTGCCAAAATTCAGCTGCAAGTAATAATTTCAAAATTTGAATGATAAATTGACTGTGTGAATACCGCATCGTAATTTTGATTCAGTATGGATTCAGCAGTCTACCAGTCTCGACAAGTGTTGTAATCTACAAAGTTTTAATAATTTATGGGGAGTAATATGTGTTTCAAAACAAGCATTGGTGGAATGGGAACATTATGGTTGCTTTCAATGTCAACTCGTGTATCCATCGAAACTTTTGATGGGAAGTGGAAGTGTGTCAACAGCTCCAAGGTCGCTGTCACTCACGTTAGAGATTTTATGTTGTGTTGACAATAAAACAGCGAAAATAACAATGTAGGCTTTATGTAAGGTTTCTTGAAAATTAACATATAATAAATCTACTCCACCTTGCGTAATTTACAAACGTAAATATGATAAATTTACATGTCTATATAATGTAGGTATCTATGTAATTAGATTATGCGATTTAGTAAGAAACAATTATAAATCTAAATTTTTATCCCGCACTGTACAAAGTAAGAAGTGAACAATTTTTTTTTTCTTTTCATTACATTTCGGAGCAGCTCGTCTCGATCCGTGCTAACTTCGTACAGTCGTACCATATACATAATATGTATATGGTACGACTGTACAAAGTTGAATGTATATTATACGTTAAGCGAACGTTCGGCCGACCTACATGGTAGGCGGAGTGGCGGAGTGTTAGGTTTTATTTTCGTTACGGAATTTCTTGATTCGGTCGCCGCGCTCAAAACCCGCGATAAAACCTATGCAATAGCTTAAAAAACCGAGTAGGTAAGTGCATGTCCGGCAACGCACAATGTAAGGTTCCGTAGACCGCCCCCCCCCCCCCCTATATATATATATGAATAATATAATTGCTCGTTTAAAGATATAAGATATATAATACTAACGTGTTTTTTTTCACATACCTAACATCAACCATTTAGCTGGCAGGGGGGGGGGGGCAAATTTTTGTTAGAGTCAAGTGTGTCCCCCCCCCTCCTGCCAGCCAAATGGTTGAAGTTGGCCTTCCGTGGAGGCGCGGCGCCCTGTGTATATCCAGGGGCCGCGTAGGTGCGAAATGCCCGGAACGCAACAACATCGCTTCCGGGCTTTGCCACTGGGCGGGCCGCCGACGGTATAGCACATTCCGGCGGCCCGTTCGCGAAGGTCGCGAAGGTGGGTTTTTTAGTGGGTGTAAACCCCACATTACCCCCACCGTCTTCTCCGGACGGTGGGGGTGTTTGTCAGGAATTTTTCCCGCCAAAAGAAAAAAAAAATGTGCTAAATGGTTGTCCTGGCAGGAGGGGGGACACTTAACTCTAACAAAAATTTGCAGTTTAAAGCTTAATATTTCACAAACGGATCCCTAAATTCCCGTTTTTAACAGACCTATCTAATCATACCCCACCCGATGGGGTAGATGAGAAAGAAATCGGTAGTAACTGCAGAACTTAAATGAAATGATGGTGCGGATGATATTCGAACAGCGAGAAGGTTTTTGGCGTTGTTTTTGGCGTTAGTTTTAGCGAGGTACGTTATCATTATTTTGCGTCAGCATCTTGGAGCGAGAAAGCTTTGTTGTCGTTCGATCCCGCGTTTGCTCTCAGACACTGAAAAACAGGCCCGTGTGGTTTGGTGCGGCGAAATGGGTCTTTGATTTGAAAACGGAACGTCAAAACGTTTTTCGAAAATCATCACAGGGGACGAAAAGTGGATTTATCAATATGATCCAGAAAATAAGAGACAATCAGTTCAAAAGGAAAGTTGCCAACAAAACTGCAAAGACCTCATAATGTTTTTTTTGTTCTCGCAGTGGGCATGTGTCGACAACAATGTTGGAAAATCATAGATCTGGTTACTTGGAATGGTATACAACAGTAGCACTGTCAAATTTTTTCCAAGCTGTGCGAGAGAGGAGACTAAAGACTGGGCTTTGGGGAACCATGCTGCACCACGACAACGCTTCGTCACATACGTTCCTCAGAACAAAGGCGTTTTTTGAGGGATCCGGTGTTGAAACCTTCCCCTATCGGTGGATGGGTAGCTACATTCTTTATTTAGATCCATGTGATTTATTTTTGTTCCCGATAATCAAGTAAATAACCCTTCCTTACAGTTCAGGTAAAAATAAAAGGGAAATGTTTATCGAGTGCCGAAGAGGCCGCAAGTGAAGTCGCAATTTTGGATCAAACTGGCAAATGTGTATTTAGAAGGAGAGTATTTCGACAAATGCAAAATAAATATTGTTAATATCTTGGACAGTTTTTCTTGTCTCAATACTTTTCGAGTTATCTACGTAATTTGTAGTTCGGTGCAACCTGTAAGTTTAAATGTATGAAGAAAAAATTGTCAGGCGAGACTTGAATCCGCGACCTTAGCCGGTACCGGTCCTAAGCCGTTACCAACTCTAGCACTATACATGTCCGGCAGACGAGTTTTTCCTCCATACACTTGAATATTTACTATGTATAAAACTACTGTTGACTGCCTCTGTGGCGCGGTGGGAGTGTATCCGACTGCTACGCAAGAGGTCGTGGGTTCGATCCTTACCCAGGATAAAACTTTGTGTGATGAGCACGATGGTTTATTCTGTGTCTGGGTGTTATTTATCTATAATATGTATATATTTAGAAATATATAAGTATGTTTATCAGTTGTCTGGTTTCCATAGTACAAGCTCTGCTTAGTTTGGGATCAGATAGCGTTGTGTGTGTTGTCCCTAGATATTATTTAAAAAAAAACTACCATAATAACTTTTTTAAGAAAAAATCAAGCACATCACCGAAAGCAAATTACGCTAACTCACTCGTATGTTCTAATTTATATCTCTGTTGTTTTTTAAGCTAGAACAACGTTTTATACACTAAGATTTTTTCAGAAAAATATGCACACGAATAGAGAATACCCCAGTTAGAGCGGATTACTAGCTTTCGAGAAAATCGCGAACATACATACGGTTCAAACAGGGAACCACCTTTTTTAAAGGCGGTTAAAATGTTTAAAAATTACAAAAAGCAACCCTTATAATGGAAACAATTTTCTGAAGTTTTTCATTTGCTTTCCATTTTTAAACAAAATTATTTTTAACATTTAACATTAGTATGTTTTTAATAAAAAATACAGCATTATTAAGATTATTTATACGAATTTACAACATTACATATTTATTCTATATTTTTCTATGAAACTGGTTCAGACTAGCTCGGGTAAAGCTAACATAATCTTTGCTGCACCAAGAGAGCTATAAGTAAATACAACAAAAAGCAGCAGCTCCATAACAAGGCAAGTAGTGGGGTTATTTTAATGTGATTGGCGCTACCATCCACCATCCACCATCCTACGACCCCCGTCTCGACGCGTCACTGCATTATTAATGCATTATAAGACATACGGCCACAGAGTGCGACTGACATTATTGTACGTTCGCGATAAATTTGGCGTTGTTCTTTGAAGGTTGGGTGTGAAAGGGACACTTGAAGTTTCGTTAATCTATGATACATACATAAAATATTTGCACTTTATAGACGTAACTGAACATAATATGTAGAGAAATAAAAGAGGGTTTCTATATAGTGTAGAAGCATCGGTTTTGATAAAGTTAAGGCCCAGTTTTGGTAATTTTAATATAACCTAAAACTATCTTCTTCTTGTCGGTTTTTTATGTTCTTTTCATAGGAATACCTACCACTTTTAGTATTTCCTGTCTTTAATGCAGAGTAATTCAAGGTTTATGTTAGGTTATACGGTATAATTTTGTTACATGAGGTAATGTAGGAATGAGCAATGACATTACTGGAGAATTAAATCGGAAATCGAGAGATTTATGCGATAACCGAGAAATGTATATATACTTAAAAAAATATATATTTATTTATTTGGTTTTGAGTAATATTTGAGATATTTTCTGAAAAAAAAAATCATACATGTAGGTAAATATTCTCGATGCATACTCTATTAATTGATAATAACTTAATATTACTATAGACACCTACGTCTGAAGAATTTATTTGTTTGTTTATTAAATGCGTTAATCTCCCACTCAGTTGGAACAGCAGGGAACAGGTAATTTGAAAATCCTATTCAGCAAAACAAACCGCTCTCCGAACTTTTCGTATGTATATCTCGAATCACTGTGCAAGCGTCGTAACTAATTATTTCGCTGGATTTAGGAATTCCCTTTGCTACGTCAAAGTCTGCGAAAATATTGAAATAACTCTTGTTCAGCCTGCGCATTGTTGTTTAAATTAATAATAATTCCTTTTGTAGTGTCAATTGTATTTTGATCTGAGGTTATGCAGTAAGAAAAGAGAATACAAACATTTTACCATTATCATACTAGCTGCGTTTGTCGGTTCCTGTAAATAAAACTGAGAGAGTGTAAACGTGTCGAGCTAAAAGTCTCTTTTAAGCGAGTATGGCTGATGTCTTGTCAATATTATTATAAGTACGTAACTTAAGATTAGGACCATACCAGAGTTAAAACTAAAACTGTTAATTAAACTAAAGACGGTAGAGGCTCCGACAGTGGTGGCTTCGGTCAGAGCATTCCGTGCGTGCCCACAACGCTGACGCCTCTCCTTAATTGTTCCATTGGGGAACAGAGGCAAATAAGACAATAGAAATAATTATTAGTCTGATACCGGAGCATGCCGGGCTTTCATACGGACAATGAAGCGAGGCCCTATTGTCATGTATGAAAATCTAATTGAAAAGGTACGATATAATCTGCATAATCTGAGTTTTCGGCGCTTCGGACACACGGTACGTAGGCAAAAACTGTTCGGGACGCTCCGTGTGAATAGATTTCGGAGATTGTACAATGTAATGTAAATGAAGATGGAAGTAATGTGCTAAGTGCTTGAATTTTAATTAGTTTTGTCGGAGTTTTAATTAATTTTATATGGTGTGGTTATAATCAGTAACGATTAAGCTAAACACAATAGGTAAGAAAATATAAGACTGACCGCTTTATAATTTATAAGGAGTGCTTTTAGGCCTTCAAAAACACTTGCTTTTGGATATTAGCAATATTATTAGGAACCTTAGGTAACTACTACTGGATATCACTAGTAATTGTAACAGTTGCCGTACCATACTAGGCTTGGGGTGTTTCAAATTATACCTAACCAGTACTTACATAACACGTGTACTAATCGCAGTAATATTTTGTTCACTTATTTATGATAAATTAAAATAGTCAACTTGGTATCCAAAATGTTTAATAGCAAAACGTTAAATAAGTTTTATACATAGCGCAAATTAGTTTCTGTAAAGAGTTCTTCTTAAATCCAAAACCATGTAGCGTACAAAAGCCCAAAAACAAAAGGGCAAAATAAAGTTCTGTAGCTTTTATAACTCCACCAAAACTGACCATTGTAGTTATTCCACAAGCATCCATATATCAAAGCAGGAGTTAATGTACTGCGGCACGCGAAACGAAGGTGATTAAAATTAATAAAATTAGTTTGCTACGTTGGACAGTGGCAGGGTTGAACCAACATTTACACGGAAAACAGGAACTTTTTATGTACTTGTTGATAGGGTAAATATAAGGCAGTGTGTGATAATGTTTGCGTACATTAATTTGTATAAGAATAGGTGCGTAAATTAAGGCGTTTTCATGTTATTGTTACTGCACTTCTTAAGTCTAAAATGGTAGTGACAGTATAACCGATCTGGTCTGCAGTATTGTTAGCTTGCATTATAGTTGAAAGAACATAAATATACCTGATACCTAAGGCTTGCCTTGGATTGTTTAAGATTGTAAATAAAACAAGTGACGACAAAATTTGTGGTCATCTAACTACAATTTATTTACAAGTTTTTTTTAGGGTTACGTAGCCAAAATGGCAAAAACCTTACCCTTAACCTTTTCCTACCTTCCTTTCCAACCTTATAGTTTCGTTATGTCCGTGTGTCTGTCTGTCCGTCCCTATGTCACAGTCATTTTACTCAAAGACCACTCAATTAATCTTAGTGAAAATTGGTGAAAAGGTGGGGCACTCCATACATGAAACAGAAACTGAAAATCAATTTTTTTTCAGCAAACATCAACGTGTGATACATCATTCGACAGGTCTTTTAAAAACGTTTTAAAGTTTTTAATAAACCTTTTTTGATTGGGTGAATATTTTAGAAAATAATCGTTCCGAAAGTTGCATAAATCGTATCCTTCCCCACTTTTGAACCGTGAGACCAAAAAACATCGAAAAATTCACAAGCTTACTCGGATAAGATACCGTCGTTGAGTTATTGCCTAAAAACTGCGTTTCTCAACATAAGGACGTAAGTGCCATTAACATACGCTCTTCTACTAAATTAGAACACTTCCCGACTGTTACTCGTAAACTTGTAAAACCTACTTAGCTTTGATAGTTTTGCTTTTAATTTTACTATATATAATCTAATGATATCCCACACGATGGGGTAGGTGAGAAAAAATCACACGCCCACATTACATATAGGTATACTTATTTATAGTTTTATTTTTCAAGATTTTATTCTTTCACTTTGTCGGCGTAAGTAATATGTGTATCTATGCAAAATTACAGCTTTCTAGCACTAACAGTCCCTGAGCAAAGGTGCGGACGGACGGGCGGACATGGCGAAACTATAAGGGTTCCTTTTTGCCATTTTGGCTACGGAACCCTAAAGACTAGGGCAACCAAATAACTTCAAGTATTTCAATAAAAATACATTAAATTACAGGGATCTTTATGAGAAACATAACATAGCAATAATCCATCCCTCCCTTAACCTCTTTTAAAGTATCATTAAAACTTGTATGAAGCGATAAGGATGATTGTTAATGAGGCATTAAATGACGTCACAGTCCCTATGCTTTACGAGTCTGACATCAGAGCCGTAGTTACAGTTTTTATGACCCACAATGGCTTGTACGAGATAAGTGTAAGGGTAAATTTATGAGGCATGCGACGAGTGGTTTAATATTTAATTTTTGATATGATTAGATTGTTGACTGCTGTCGTTTGAAAGAAAGAAAACATTGGTTAAAATGGTTAAGTAGTGTAATTAAAAGCTCTATGAAAGTTTTATAAATCTTTCGTACTTTATAGGTTTTACAAATACGAATGTGAATGTCTTTCTTCTTGTTACCTTGTTACGACTAAACCGTTGAACGAATCATTCGAACGAAGCTAGATTTTGGCAAGAGGTAAGCGGTGTGCTTTTTTTACCCGACTGCGGAAGAGGGTTATGTGTTTGAAGCGTATGTATGTATGTATCCTTTTAATGTACCTACCTATGTTCGCTTCAACTCCTCAAGGGCTCAACCGATTTTAATAAATGATACGCCTGTAGATTGAGCTTGGTGACGCAAGTGTCACTGGATACATGAAAATCTTAAAAAACCAAACGGGGGATTTTATGCGCGATAATGGTTTTTTGTAAGACGCTCGAGTGGGTTTATCAAATTAAAGGGGTTTTAAAGGCTAGTACGAAAATATATATAATCTATATGTTTAAAAACTTTTGAAGTGTCGCCACTTCAATTTTTTTTAATATTACTTCATAGAAAAAAAACAACGATAGTAATATTAAAACAAATAGTTGTTATTAAATCACCTTGTAATTTATTACTATAACTACCACTATAAGCTTACTACGACTAAAAAGCACTATTTTTTTTAAAGTAAAACATCCGTCCGCAAAAAGACAGAAACAAGATATATTAGATATATTTCGGGACTTAATCGCGTGAATTATTTAAAGGTACGAACCTTTTATTGTATAGTCGACCCGTGACCACGATCGGTGCAATTCGATCGAAACGTCGGGTATTTAAAATGTTCGTACCTTTAAATAATTTACGCGATTAAGTCCCGAAATATATCTAATATGTATAAAAATCGTGAAAGTTTAAAAACAATAGAAACAAGATACCCTTCATATTTAATATCATACAGTCGGACGCACTAATCAATTCTGTTTAACATAATATCGCGCCTTTCATTTTTTTTTTATTAAGATAATCGATAAAATGATGTCTATCCATGTGGGCGAAACCAAGAGAAAATACAAGAAAGTTATATGCAATAATTAAAATTATTTCACTATTTATTGTTGTCTTTGATTTTAAAATCATGCTATGCTTATGTATTATGCAAATTCTATCACATATCGGTTCTACCTTAATATATTCAAATAACGTTTGTACTACCTAACAAAAGTGTATTTGACATAATCACAATCTTATATTTTAAACAATAAAACAATTTCATATTTTCTCCGAGTGGTAAGAATAATAATTAAATAAAGCTTACTTAAGTTAGAAAACAATAACACCATTTAAATAAAAATATAACCTCAATTCAACCACCGTATCACGCACGTAATCCGTCGGACAACTTGAACAAACCAATTAATAACAATGTTTATCAAAATGCCAACACTCTAGATATACCTACTGATTAAGCAGTTGAAATAACACGCGAAAAGAAAATCCAAATAAAATACTGAGGCTGAGATAGCTTAAGTAAAACATCACAAAAAACTGACTTAGCATGTGCTGGCCGTTGACTTTATAGATAATGCTAATAATACTTCCAAGATTATGCTAAGCTGTATATTTATAATTTTAACGGTCACCGTATGCTTCTTAGGTTTTTCTTTAAAGATATTTTAGTACAATGAAATAAAGAGACGTGTAGGTCGTGCGCCTGATGGTAAGTGTCACGCTAGCCCATAACAGTATCATAATAATATCTATAATATAATATAATAATAATATAATATAATATAATATAATATCTTGGGACAACTCACACAACGCTATCTGATCCCAAACTAAGCAGAGCTTGTACTATGGAAACCAGACAACTGATAAACATACTTACATATTATAGATAAATAACACCCAGTATCAGTGACATCCAAAGCCTTGTTTTGCAATAATCTGAATGTCACCGCACCGCGCTCCTCATTTGAGACATTAAATCCCATTTTCCTAGTAATTACACTTGCTACAAGTACCCTGCATTAAAACACAGTGACGAAAGA
This sequence comes from Herminia tarsipennalis, assembly GCA_945859575.2. Lineage (NCBI taxonomy): Eukaryota > Metazoa > Arthropoda > Insecta > Lepidoptera > Erebidae > Herminia > Herminia tarsipennalis. The sequence goes on along the minus strand of OX243834.2, from coordinate 18,607,048 downwards.
ATACACTATTGTGGTATACCCAAGACAGATTATGGCTTAGACCTACTCGTGAGAATTACTTAAGCTAAACTTGAGCTAAGCCTAAGTACACCCTATAGATTCCAACCTGATAGTATAAAAGTAGGTAAGCTTTATACAATTGACACGAAATCTCGGACCACTTTGTTCCAAAGGTAGTTATGAAGCGGCGATAGCCTAATAGCTAAGGCATCGGTCTCGCAATCGTGAGGTCGCGGTTTTGAATCCTACCCATTATACGACCGACGTGAACCCACCCCTAACACAGCCTTTGAGCTTAGCTGGAGGGGTTAACAAGATTGCTAGTAATGTGGGACTTAATTCCACATTGTTATTTATTTAAAAAAAAAAGCTGTTACGAGAATCCGTGTCCTTGAACGATGTCCATTTGTGCGTTGCCTGAGCAAAGTGGGTATTATATGATGCGTACCATTTATGTACAATGTTTTGTGTGAAATAGGTCCTAGAACAGGAAATTTACCGAGTCACTGACTTACATTAGGGCTTTTCAAATAATCTGGAAAATCGTCATTGTAAGAAAGAAACAGACTTGAACAGGGCTAGTGTACAGAAAGTTTATTCTCAAACCCTTTTGGAGTTGAACAAATGAACTGATGACGATAACTTTTAGGTTTGATATCATGTATTTAACATACCTACAAAATGTAGTATCTGTCTGTAGCAATACTTAAATTTATACTATAATGTAGAACTGTAATTTAAAAGAGTCACCGGTGGTTAGATAAATTGCAGTATATCCAGGCAGAGATGACCTAACGGACTTTTCTGATAAATAGATGACTAACAACGTGGGTCATACATTAGTCCTAATCTTGTTTAACCCTTCAACTAAGCTAAATTACTTGTGTTTGGGGTAGAACAATTCAAGTCGGTAGGTTGAATAGGATTCAAACCGCGTTTCCGTTCTCTCTCTCGGTTGCGAATCGGATGTCTTAACCAATAGGCTCTTCATTTGCCTTGTTAATTAATCTTCTTCTTCCTTCTCTTCTCATTTGGGATCGGTTCTCCTTACATATTTACACCAGAGCAATTTGTTCTGGGCTGTTACAGCGTCCAAGTTTAAACCCTAAAGATCTCTCCGTATATTGGATAACCATGATGCTTTCAGACGTTCTTTCCCTCTAGGTTGTTATGGGAAATTTAAGGCTCTGTCGGACGTCCTCTTCCTCTGTCTGATGTCATTACATCCGTGTCATTGACTCGATATGTCGCACTAAGCTGGCAAACGAAAAAATGTACTTAAACATTTGCTAATAAAAAAAATAATACAATAAAAAGACACGTTCTAGGACAAACTGTAATGTTTACTTCATTATTATTCACCCTTACAAAGCCTTAAAGGTTTCGGATATAAATCAAAATAACTATTCCTGTTGAATAATTAACGAGGTACAAAAATAGCTTGGAATATTCGGGACAGACTTTTAATGTTAATTAGTATTTTCATCGCCATTATGTTGACTGCCTCGATGACGGGTTGGGAGTGTGTACGTCAGTTGCGCTAGAGGTCGTGGGTTTGATTTCCACAGGGGACACCACTTTGCGTATTCTACAAAATGTTATTACGACTTTGGGTGTGTGCTCATTCACAAAAGCTCGGAAAGCACAATTTGGTAAAATGGAACTGATTATGTGTACCTAATGAAGCTGATGGTAAAGTACCAGGTGAACTCCTTAACAATTAAGGCCCCTGCATTGGGAAAACAATATTTCGTAAAACTAGATAAGTAGTTAATATTATGCTATTGCATCTTAGTTAAATGACAAAGCAACTTACTATAAAGCAAAAAAAAATATAAAAAAAATATATTAACAAAAAATTTATCGACTTCAGCAAAAAATATATAGAACGACCATAAAATAAATAAACATTTTGAAGTTGACGCCAAAATAAAACATAAAAAACACTATATCTTACATCCATACCACTTCCACCAACTTCCAAATGTTTATTAATTTTTTGGTATTACCATGACCATATTTTTTGTAAAAAAGTTTGTTTAATGGACTGTTAACGGTAAATAGGTTATTAAGATCAGTCGTAAGTCATTATCATTCGAAAATTTTAAACCAATGCCAATTTTCAACATCGTCTCACATTGTTGAAATAATAAATGCTGTACCAACATAATAACCATAAATGATGTAGGTATCAACGTAGTAACACCTTTACAACGTTTTAAACTAACGAAATGTTAGAGTATGTATAAGCATTTCAGTTATTATTTTATTAATTAATTTATCAACACAATCCGGAGCCCAAAACATGGTGCATTTCATTAATCCCTAAGGGACTTCAAAAATACCTTTCCAAAAATTGAAATTCCTACATATACATTAATATGTGGACCGACATTCGATAACACACCCTTTTGCGTTCATTTTATTAATAACTTGCCACGAAAGGCTCTTTTAATATACCAAGGTTGTTGGCAGCGAAGATATCCCAAATATTTTATTCAGTAAGGTAAAGAGGCTGACAAAGAAATGCGAGTTAGATCGCTGCTTAAATAAACTGAATGCTACCATTGGTTTCAGAATAGTTCGGATACCAAAGTATTTCAAAGGTAAGTCGAAAGTAACTCGATGTTTTCAGGTAAAGTACCAGTTTCTAATCTATCATTGGTCTCTTCTTGAAACATGGAATGTAATCAAATCATACACTATGCTATTCACTCGATCGTTTAGTTTTGTTTAATACTCTGTGAACAAATACATTTAGTATTTATTACTTTTGTTTTATATTTTTAAGTTTAATAGTTAAGTTAAAGTTTGCTGTTCAAACTGTGGAAAATACCTACAGTTGAATAACTTATTATAATAAATAATTTTATTATCCATTAAAGACCAATCTCAGCATGTCTATTTAATACTAGCTGACCCCGCCGCCAGCCGCTTTTGCAACATTTTTCATTGCTGCCCCGCTCCTATTGGTCGTAGCGCGATGTTATATAGCCTATACCCTCTCTCGATAAACGGGCTATCCAACAGTAAAAGATTTTTTTAATTCGGATATTTAGGAGTTAATGAGATCATCGCGTTCAAACAAACAAACAAACTCTTCTGTTTTATGATATTAGTATAGATTTAGATACTTATTATCATATTTTGACACATACAAGGAAAGTTACGAAATAGGTACAGAAATTTTCTGAACTCTCACTATAATCAAATTCACGACATCACGAATTCGATATCGATACGAACACGATCTGAATCGAGACTATTAGTAGGTGTTCCGAATAGTAATACGGGCTCGACCGTGCCTCAGGCACCGACATTATTTATTTAATACACTCAATGGATCCGAGTAGTTAGATAATTGTTCCTTTACAATTCCCCTTTGAAAGTATAATATTCCAGGAGGATTAAATCAGATATTAAAATAGTGATATGCGAAGGCCAGATAATTGAATTTAATTTTTTATCGGATTCATGATATTTTAGGATGGATAATGTTTTTTTTTAAGTAGGGTAATTCAGGGTTATATGGCCAGTCGTTCAACATGGTCAGTTAAAAAAAATCCAACTCTTACCAATAGATGGTGCTATGTAGTGCCTTACCAATAGATGGCAGTACGCGCTTGACGTTCGTGAGAGATCGCATGTAGTGCAGTTGTGCCAAAAAAAATTAAAAAGGCAAGTATTTTATTGGTTTTATGTTAAACCTAACTCAAAAATTGACATGACATGTTAGTTTCTACGTTGTGAATGCATTAATTTTGCTTTTATCTGGTAGTTTCATATTTTGTTGTTAGTATTACCTCAAAATCGTCAAAATTATTTTACTATGCTTTTGTTTGTATGGCCATCTTATCCTAAAAGTATGGTTATATGACTTTTTTTAAGGCTTGGACTGACTGAAGTTTTATTTGAAAACAAGAACAGTTATCAAATGCAATAAATGCTATATAAAACGAGCACATGTCAGTCTATAGGGCTGCAATAACTTTTACAATCCGAGAAAAACTTTTGAGTGGCGTTTGAAGAAAAACAATTCTAGAAAGGGACATTTGTGCCTAGGCACTTCATTCGGCTTTGAAAATGAAAGAAGACTATGTCGTCTGTGATCTGCGGACAATCGTACTTAAATTTGCATACCAGTTAAATTTAAAACATAAAATAAATACAGAAAAGCAGAAAGCTAGAAGCCTCCTTTGTATAAAAAGAAAGCAGAATCAACTTCTGAAGAAGAATGTGAAATACATTTAGATAGTGAAGGTTCAGCTGGAGAAAACTACGAATATGATTGTATAAGGTGAGGGGAAAACAACTATAAAACTTATAACTACTCTTTACTAAGTTTTTTATATTATTTATGCATGCTTAATAAATGGACTGTAATGTTCTTTGAGTAATAAAGATCTTTATACCTAAACTGAAAAAACTGAAGATTGGATTCAGTGTTATTAACTGTCTTATATGGATGCATTTAAAATGTGTTGTCACACATGTGGAAAAAAGGTAAAAAAAAAACTGAAGACAGACAATCAAGGCAAGGGGAAGAGAAAAGGAAAAAGGACTAAGAAATAATATAGCCATCTTTAATGCTTTGTTATGGTTATCTGACACGGACAGATAGGATAGCCACTAATTTAATTTAAAAAAAAAATACCAAAATGTCAACTGATAAATCGTAAACAAAGTCTGTAAAATCAAAGTTGATTAATAAAAGAAAATTTAATTCAGACCAATGATCCATAATTGTGTTTAAAAACTATTTTAAGTTTACTTACGTTAACTTTTTTAATTATACAGTGTTCTAAAAACTATAATAGTAAAAGACAACTATATATTTTTGTACAAGTTTTCATTTCTTTTTGTAATAATTAGTTATATAAAATTCCACCTTTAAAAAAATGGCCATATCACCCTAAATTACCCTAAAGGTTTAAGTTATAGTACGTACCTAAAATCAAGGAATAGTAGGTACAGTGGTTGGGCTTACGGCGAGGCGGTAGCGGGCGGGTGGAAGCTGCCTTTACACTGCGCCTGCGGCTCTAAAAAAAAAACTCCGGGGGTGTAACACGTGGTGGGTCAACTCGGTTCTATCAAAGAACCGAGTTCTTTCTAAAGTATCGGAAACAACCATTTACAATTCAATGCATTTACTATTCCTTTAAAAATGACTAGCAATGTGAGATTGGGTCCCACATTTCCTCCGAATCCAGCTGACTGACGAAAGGGTATTTCTTTACTCCACTAATGTGACGTTATATCAAAAATCAGCCTTTATAAAATGCTTGCATATTTTGACGGTCCCTTCTAAGATTTAATAAGTCAGTTCTTGACTGTGTACTATAAATCAACATGACTAAGTTTTAATATATAAGCAGATACTCTGATTGAATTTATGAAGCTAATTCAAATTAAACCAGGTAATTTAACATAGAAGTTTAATATTAATCATAATAAGAAGCTTAGTAGTTGAATCTGATTAATGAGATTATGACCAGATCTGCATGCACTAGCTCGACTTCGTAGACAGGTATTAAGAACTTAGGTAAGTTTAGTTAAGCCGAATTATTTAAACCAACTTAAGGCAATATGCATAGTTTTAGTTTACTGCAATCATAGGTTATACTAACATTTTCTTCCTTTAAAGTCACAAACCTGTGTAAATCGTAACCCATTAATTACTTAATTATTTACGTCTACTTTTACCGACGCTATTTATTAAATTATTTTAGTAGGTACATAAAGTGTTTGTGAAACTAAAAAACCTTGAGAGGATGTCTGTTGAATGTTAATAAGGTGACTCCTTGAAGTTAATTTAATTATAAAATAATAGAAGACGTCCTTCATTCGTAGCGAGACACTCTAAAGTCTAATTTGTTCGTCTGAAAAAGATGTGGAAATTTCAAAAGAAAAATGTGTAATAATGAATTAAAAAACTTGAATAGTAGAAGCTGTCGTGCATTAATTTGAAGGTATGTTAAGATTTTTTTAATTTAAAGTTTTGCCAGTGAAATAATAATAATATAATTAGCGTTTCTACTTCCGTGAAACTATTCTATAGGAATATAGGAAGGTGTTACCTTTTTTATGAATGTAACTCAAAAAATGAAATTGGCTTAGTTGGCGTGTAGAATAAGTTTATATTTTTGTTTACTTGGTTTTTTATGTTTATAAATGAGGTCTGTGAAAAATATTGGCACTAAAAATTAAAAATTAAATTTTGACTGCCTCTGAGGCGCGGTGGGAGTGTGTCCGACTACTACGCCAGAGGTCGTGGGTTTGATTCCCACACGGGACACCACTTTGTGTGATCCACAAATTGTTGTTCCGAGTCTGGGTGTACTTTGTGTCCGTGACTTGTATGTTTGTAAAGTCCCCCGCGACACAGGGCTTGTACCCTAGTGCGGGAGTCGTCTTAAAAAAAAACAAATTAAAACCGGGCGAGAGCATGGCGTACCATGCTCAGTGTAGGGTTCCGCAGCCTTAAATAATTGCATCAGCAGAAGAGCGTATGTTAATGGCACTTACGCCCTTTTGTTGAGATTCGCAGTTATTCAGCAATAACTCCATGACGGTATATCCGATCATATTCGAAATAATTTTAGTGTAACAACTTTCGGAGCGATTATTTAAAAAAATATTCATTCAATCAAAAGGTTTACTAAAAACCTTAAAATGTTATCAAAAGATCTGTCGAATGATGTACCACAGGTTGATGTTTGCTGAAAAAAAAATTCAGCATCTGTTACATGTATGGAGTGAAAAAATATTTATTTTTATTATTTAGCTGTCAAACTTAGTAGCGGATACTACAAGACACCTTTTCACCAGATTTCATAAATATTCATTGAGGAGTCTTTGAGTAAAATGCCTGTGACATACGGACGGACAGACAGACGGACATGACGAAACTATAAGGGTTCCGTTTTTGCCATTTTGGCTACGGAACCCTAAAAACTGAAATGACGTTGATCAAACAGCTTCAGAAAGGCGATCTAGGAATACTATTAGTGGACCTACCTTTATTTGATCCATATTATTATATGTACAGCATAAACCATTGAACGAATTAAATTAAAATTTATCACCCGCCACGAACTGATTTTTGAAAATTTATATGCTAAAGGGGTGAAACGAGGATTTCAAACTTCATTATATTATCTGGTCCCTCCAATTTCATAGTAGCACCGTTCATAAAAAACTATTTAATACATGAACCATAAAGTTGGTCGCATAAACTAAGATTAATTCACTCACAAACTCATCTCGGTATGGAACTACCAACTCTGTGACAAACTGCCGGACAATGTTTGAATGATATGAATGAGGGGATAACTAAGTGTTGATTATAAAGTGAGTTTTATTCGAGTAAAGTAATTTGTAGCAGTAAGAGATAATAGCGCCGAGGAAATCTCATTTCTCTACGATATCCTTACTTACTTGGAGGGGGTTACGAAAGGATTTGTCTCTGTTGGATGTTTGTTGGCAACCTTATAACAATATGATTGCATTCGTCTTTATTACCACTCATAAAATGTGATGTTCACATCCAATCTAAAAAAAAAAAAAAAAAAAAAAAAAAAAAAAAAAAAAAAAAAAAAAAAAACTATCCAAATCTATGGAATCTCAAATGACCACGGTAAGGTTTAATCGGTTTGATTAACTACCGTTAAAACCTCATTATGTCGCTAAGAATAGAGCCCAGTAGGTATATCGAGTTGCAACAGTACGGCTCTCTCAGTAGCTAAAGTTCATACGTCCTAGTCCTATTTGACTAATTCTCCACGAGTCTGAACGGCTTTACCCGCTACGGTAATATTTTAACTGATTCCGCACATGGACCGAGGTGGCTACCTGCGAAAGACTATGCTCCAAAAGCAAGCTTCCTTGTATTTGCATAATCGTTTGTTCCTGGTCTTACTGTGGAAAATATGTATTATGTTTGTTTTTGTGCCAGGCATATGTGCTTATATGGCTAAAAGTTTTTTTTCACTTTTGGTTAAGAAAGATGTAGTAGATTTCCAGTTGATTAATTGATAGATCCATTACAATTAAATTATTAAACAGGTATATAAATCCAACATTTGTAAGTTTGTAAAAGTACTTCGGTAGATACGCCATTTTTTGAGGGTTTGATCTCAGTATACTGATATCAAACCCTCAAAAAATGTTTTAGCAAGTAGGTACTTAGTAGTAATCAAGTAAGTAAGTAATAGTCAATCGATTCGTTACTTTGGTCCGAGTTATTATTATCTACAATGCTCAAAGGATAGTCGTGGTTGTATGAGCCGCATGATTTTATGATAGGTAAGTCATTTATACGGGGAATTGATAAACAATACATACCTACTTATTTATCTACCTAGATAAAATAAATGCTAAAATCTTAAGCCACTCTCCGCCTTCACCGTAGTCGGGTAAAAATAACTTAACGAAATAAACAGAACTTTAAATACCTACGATAATATAATGAAATGTACCTGTTACTAACACTACTTGCATTGTTATAACATTTAATTGTCATTATACTTACTGTGGAATGTAAGTAGTCTTTTGACAATGACATAAGATACTTAAATGGTTATTATGCAGTCGTAACTGTGACTTCATTACTTTGCTGGAAAAGAGGCATACCTATGTGCTATTATACCTCACGATACGATCACGATTCGTATACACTGTCATAACATCATATAAAATATTCAACCCAGGATAAAACTTTGTATTACTGACCTTTTGGTTTAGTGGTTAGTTACTTTAATTGGTAAGCCGAAGGTCGTGAGTTCGATTCCCGTCTAGGATTAAACGTTGTGTGATGAACTCAATGGTTTTTTTCTGTGTCTGGGTGTAATTTATATGTATTTAAAAATATATTAGCATGTTTATTAGTGGTCTGGTTGCCATAGAACAAGATTAGCCTAATTTGGGATCAGATGACGTTGTATGAGTTGTTCCAAGATATAATTATTATGTGTATAAACTTTTTGATAATTATTTTTTTTAATGAAAATTAATGATAAACTACCCTTGGTTTATATGCATGACTATGAACATAATAAATATCGCAATTGGTAAATCAATTTGATCTTACATTTTTGTTACCAAATAAAACAGCCTATGCTCTTCTGCAAATTGTTGTAATGGTGTTATCGATAAATCTTTAAGTTTTGTAATATTGTAAGTACGAAACAATGTCCTGTTTATAGGTTTTTTACAGGATCATTAAAATCTTTCGTATAGAACAAAACACGTAGGTATATTTAAATACCGAGAATGAGTCGGCGACACTAAATTGCTTTACTGTCGATTCAATTCGTTTTACGTAGGTTGTAGTTAACTTTACGTTCCGCGGCTACGTTTGGGTTGTAAAATGCCTAACAATGTCATTGATTACAAACTAGAATGTTTTCATTATTGCACTGTTTGAGGTGGTTAATACGAAATTATTTGCATTACTGTAAAATTACACCTCCTGTCTGTAATACATAAACTTAAACATTTAAGAAATCTGTTGTAGGTGTTTTTGTTTTTGGTCTACCTAAAACCAAAATCGACGGCTGCTACATGTAAACTTCAGTACAAAAATGATTAAATCTGATCATCTGAGATAATATGCACTAATCCAGCCAACTGTGTATTGAGCTTGCGCTAATATCTCAAAGCGTACTTAACACGACTATATCTACCTACACAAATAAAGTAAAAAATGCTATATATTAATCTGTATACAAAAATACCTTTTCCAAAAAAGGTAAATTCGCACCCTAATAGGATCATTTTGATAACAGCCTATCAGTCGGTCTCTCTGTCTAACTGTCTATCAAGACCTGGCTTGGCATTCGAATACTCGGCGATTCAGATAACCTTGAAATTCAAAAGATCTTAGGTTTAAGTAAACCTTAAAGTACTACAACAAAATAAAGAGAGTAGTGCTACATCGAATAATAAAAACAGGTCAAATGTGAATCAACTTGCGCCAACAACAACCTTTGAATTATAATATTTGAATTATAGGTACTTGCCCGTTCTTTTTCACTCGAAAATGTTTATATCTTAGGATCTTGAACAACTAGTAGAATCTTAACGAGCTAAATACTTTTCTCTTTGGTAGTTTTTATACAAGAGGGTGCTTGGAATTGTTACTAAGAATTTATTTTATTAGTCACACAGTTTTGCAATTACAAAAATTCAGAACGCCTGTTGTTTAATACGCAAATGCTTTTAACATTCGTTAAATTTTAATTGTTTTTGTCAAATAAATTGATCATCAATATTGGTAAAAGAAAAAAAAAATTTGAAGCAAGAAATAAAATACATCAAAGGCATCAAAATGTCATCGATATCCACATAAAATTCATAAAAAAATAATTTTATTAAACGAGCTCGTAAAATTTCGTCCAAAACTTGAAGTCCGAACGAAACTTTCGCATAAAAGCCATCGTTTATTCAAAAATCAAATAGGGTCAACCGTTCAGATAACTCTTGAGTAATAAAAGAACAAAGTTAGTCTATAACTTGAAAGTTGGGGACTTATGGAAAAAAGATATTCATTCGATATCTTTGATGACACTCTTGGTCGATGGATTTAAGGCATATTAGAGGCCAGTACCTAAACGAGCAAAACTAGATCACAAAGTAGGTAAACTTAAAATTGCACCTTTTTCTATCTATGTACATAGTGCACCACAGGCAGCTTCACTCACGACTCAATAGAATGGGGTTGGCCCTACTTACATAGAAAAAAGGAAAGAGGTATCATAGTTTGAGTATTACACATCGCTTTAATTCGTTAATGTTATCAGTATTATGATCACTATTACCATGGGATGTGTTAGTAAAAAGGTAAATGGTATAGTTTAATGATAGTATGACGATATAGTAGTTAATTAAAGGGAATTGATGAACAATATTTCTAATATTGGTTGGAATATATTTAATAAACTGAACCTTGGATTAAGAAATTGTTATTCGAATATTGTTATATTATTATAATAACATGCTAACGCCAACGGATCATGCAGTCAAAAAGTAGAATTTGAAAATAAAATGCTTATTTTATCTGCAGATCCATCCACAATCTCTAACATTGTGTAAAAGCATTCTGCACAACTAGTTAAATTATAAAGGAATTCTAGGATTGTTTGCAGAACTCTTAACGAGAACAATTTGTACCAGATATTTTGTTAAGTAGTATTAGTTAAACAAATTTTACATCTTTGTCCACAGCAGTTAGAATACATTACAAGGGTTTAGAAGATAAAAGAAATAGTGCAAATATTTTCGGGGTTGAAAATGCAAATGTTATGTGTGATTGTAAACACGGAGTAAAATTTATATATTAAGGATGTAAGGTAAGTTAGGACACGGTTAGGTATATATAAATAACGTTTTAATAAAAAAATATTACCGACTTCAAAAATAAATACCTATAAGGCAACTAATAAGCAAAAAATAGTACACCTAGAATAACAAAAACAAATTAAACATTTTAAAGTTTATTTTTTTGAAGGTATTTATTTTTGAAGTCGGTAATATTTTTTTGTTAGAATGTTTTTATTTCTCTCTTTTTAGTGGTTTGGTTTGTAATTCACTTAAATTACAATGGGCTTATCTCAACTGCTCAAATCCTTTTACAAAATATTGCTTGCCCCGATGCAGTGCCGATAATTGTTGAGGAGTTCACTATCAGCTCCATTACATTGTGTAATAGTAGGTAGTATGACAAGAATAAAGTGCTACTCCTTTTCTTTTTTTTTAATAAAAGACGACTCGACGAACGTTCAATTCACGGATACAAAGTACACCCAGATTCGAAACAACAATTTGTGGATCACACAAATTGGTGTCCCGTCTGGGAATCGAACCTCTTGCGTAGCAGTCGGACACACTCCCACTGCGCCACAGAAGCTGCCATATTAAATTAACTAAATCGCAAACTGTGAAATATTGAATAGCTCCGCTCATCATTTGTGGTCTTCATCATCAGTTCCACTTCACCAATTGGTGCTTTTTAAGAGTAAATGCTCGAACATAAATCCTAAATCACTGTAGGTTTGCCTTTAATATTTTAAGAGTTTCCTCGATTTCTCCAGGATCCTATAATCAGATCGTGATCTGATGACAATGGGACAACTTGGAAGTATACCCTTTCAAACACAAAAAGGATTTTTCAAATCGGTCTAGCCGTCTTTTCGTAATCGGTGAACAAACATACAAAAAAAAAAATTGAAGTCGGTTGAAAATATGTAATTTTATAGAAATAGGTATATTCACGATAAACATGACAATATTTTTTATACCTCGACGGTATAGATACATTTATTTATTTCATTTTATGAAGTTTATAAATATTGGTTAAAAAAATTATAGACTTGGTACATTTTCCTGGTGAAAATTGATTTCGATAATTTGCAATTATCGAAATCAAATATAGAAATCAATTAAATGTTCTTATCACAATCTTTTATTGTACTATATTAATAATAAAGTTAGAGTTAACTAGCTACCGTATATTGGATTAATATAAACATAGCAGTAAAATTTGCAGCCGTAAAAGTAAATAAGATTCTTATATTTTTATGTCGCTATAAATCTGAAAAATTGAAACATGAAGCAAAACGTATAAAACGTAGCAAACAAAGCAAGTACTAATAGGAAAATAAGAGTAGGTACACATATCTACGGCAAACAAATAAGGTTTGAACCAGAATCGTAATTTCGCCTCAATATATTTTCACGTACTATAATACAATTGAGTGCCGTACGTAGTAACTTAGATGACTAGAATCTAGAATTAAAATTAGTTTTAATTGCACAAAGCAATGAATTTGCTTCAGGAAAACCTTACTAAATTAAGCAGCCGTGTTTACGTTAAGCATAAACTATCTCAGGCGTCTAAATAGCAGAGCTCCGCGGATCTTTGGTTCGAGTTAGCGCTCGAGACGATGGAAGCTCGTAATTTAGTCAAACATTTGCTAAGTAAAACTAAAATGTATGAGTTCAGCTTGTGTTTTGGTATTACAGAGAATTGTAAAGTGTACTGGAGAAACGTACCTAAAATTTTATTGAGAATTAACATTATAAGAGAGAAAAATACATTCTAAATTAAGTTTAATGTACCTTTCGCCTCATCATCATATCATTGTTTAATACCATAACGTTTTCCTTTAAAAAAATAGCTAAAATTCCATTATAAAATGGAACAAACTGTGCTCTACTAGTCACGAATGCGCTAGTTGAGATCCAGAAATGCAAGAAAATTCTAGACCATTTTAATTCAGCTGCTTGGAAAATTCAAGTATTCCATTCAGATGGCAAGCAGTATTAATACCTAAACAGTGTGGAGTATGTCTCGAGGCGACACTGAGATTAGCTCAACGAAGACCGAGGCAAGTGAGGTCTCGTGAGGCCACGCTCGTTGCTAAGGAAAGTACCTACCTACTACAGGTAAATTAGACGCAAATGTTCATTTGGTGGTGTTTCAAGGCAGTAACAACGTAAAATATTGTTCAAGTTGGTTTTTAGGGTTCCCTGGCAAAAGAGAACCCTTATAGTTTCGCCATGTTCATCCGTCCGTCCGTCTGTTCGCGCTTAGCTCAGAGACTGTTAATGCTAGAAGGCTGTAATTTTGCATGGGTATACATATTACTTCCGTCGACAAAGTGAATTAAATCTTTAAAAACATTTTTTTTTGAGGGTACCTCCCTTATATGTAAAGTGGGGATGTGATTTTATTTCTCCCAACGTGTGGGGTATCATTAGATAGGTATTTTAAAATAGTTTCGGGGTTTTGAAGATCATTTTTAGGTTTAAGGATCCGTTGGTGAAATATTAAGCTTTAAAGTATATTTTTTTGTTAAAGTCAAGAGTCCCCATACCCTTGCCAGCTAAATGGTTCATGTTGGGTATGTGAAAAAAATATGGTAGTAGTATATATATTGAAATTAAAAGGAAAACTATCTATCACAGCTAAGTAAGCTTTACAAGTTTACGACTAACAGCTGATCAAATGAGAAGTAACAAATTCCATTGAAAATTATTATTAAATCTAGGTAGGCAAAAAATCCACTTCTTAAGCCACATTATTTGGAAGGGGGGAGGGGGGGAGGACTACGGACCCCTTTATTATGCATGGCCCGATATGCACTTGCCCTGTTTTTTATGTGACCGTGAACCCTCAATTTATCTAAATACAATATGCCAAATATATGATCACAGTTTGTAATCATTTTTATGATTCACAAAATGAGTATTTACGATTATTTTACGATAGTAGCCATGTAAGATCTTGTCCAGTAGTGTATTATTAACTGTGATAATGCTGTCCATGTTCTCAATTGCGTGTTAGTTTTCTGGTAAGTACGGCGATTACAGTTAAACGCCCTATTATTGCGGACAAGGCATGTTTAGCTTTATATTACAGACTACAGACAGCCTAAGTAACTGTCCAAAACCTACCTACCTACGTTTCGAGTTATCATTCAAAGCCTTTTAGAAAATATACGATACGGGACATCTGAAATATTCTGCTTATTATTTTGGTTAAGTTTCACTGTTACACATATGTTAGATTACGAATGCCATGACTATGACAATACGAAAATGCTCGTTTTTACATTTTTCCGCAACTTCAAGATTTATTTGCGGGATCATAGTGAAACATATCCTTAAATTTCTTTATTTCATCTACTAGAAAAACTCTTTGACTAGTGACACATTTTTTTTCGTGTCCAAATATTTAGGTTTTCTATATACATTTTTGAGAGAGCCGAACCCTGTTTCGCGTAATCTACCCTTAAGGAGGCTGGTAGTGTTACTCCATTTTTTTTGTCCAATTAACATTTACTTAGTTACCCAAATGCTAGCGATTATATCACCAAGAACAAAAACATACCACACCAAAATATTTAATGTAACAGTAAAAGTAGTTACCTATACTTTAAAAGCGCAAAAGCCTCACATGAGAAACGCTATTGAAACGCTTCATAATTCACACTACGAACAAAGCTTGGAGTCTTTAATCATTTATACAAGTGCCTAGAAGGTAATTGAATTTCTGTTTCAGCTTCAGCATTTCATGTTGTTGTACAGAACTATAGATGTCCACAATGAAAGAAAATGTTATATTTTTATTTATTCATACATACACTTTTATGTTTTAAAAATGTGTCTGCCTAAGGAATCGACTCTTTGAAGAAAATTTTAAATTATTTTAGTGTTAGGTACCTCAAAAGGAAAAAACCGAACCCATTTATTATCACTTTGTTGTCTGTCCGTCTGACTATCTGTCTGTCAAGACCCTTTATCTCGGGAACACGCAGAGGTATCGAGGTTGAAATTAAAACTATATACTCAGGTCTCCAGTCAAAAATCAAACTTCTAAGTTAACTCAAAATATTATTATATAAACGACAGGTTATGTCGCAAAACAACTATATTTCAACACTCTCGAATCAACATTTGTTGGGTATTTTCCACTAAGCTAGAACTATGAAAGTTGGCAAATAATACCGTCTTATGTTAGTCTGAAACTATATATTTGTAATTAAATCATAAAAAAATATAGGTAGTGTTTAAAAACTGCGAGACTCGATTCCTGAACTATTTGTAATATGTACCTACAAATGTGTACGGAATCCTCGGTGATAATATCAAATATTTGACTGATTAAATCTTTGCCAATGCAATTCTAGATAAAATTTTACTTAGACTCCTATATGAAAGTTGATGGGTAAATCTTGCCAGGTTATTCTATTGAATAGCAAATAATATAATAACAAGCATGACAGGAGCTATGATATAAGACTGAGAAAGTAGATAGAATGGCTTACATTGATTATGAATTTTATAAGTGAAACTGATAACGAACTTGGCATGTGCCTCATGTTTGTTTTGGTGGGATAGACCTCGTCGATGTAGAATATTAACAGAATCAAGTTATTCAGTCTATCAGTCAGTTAGCTTAACTCTGTAACATATGCCGTCAGTAGCTGATTAAAGTCCTGTATGCCAAACGCTGAGGAATCCAGCTGACTGACAAAAGGATATTTCTTTACATAACTAATGTGACGTAATATCAAAAAACCTGCCTTCATAAAAAACTTGCATTTCGTCGGTCGTGTTTGATTAGTTTAATATTTTTGAATGGGAACTACGGCATAAAATGGAATATGGATACAACTTGTATTATTATTTAAGCATTGCTACCCAACTTTCACTGAGTTCGTTTCTGATTGGTTAGTTCCCATTTGTTCTATGGAACATGATAACATCGAACAAATCTTTTTCCCTTTTTGACGTGATAACGTTTTATAAATCAATAATCGATGACCGCACGAAAAAGTATCACGGTCCGTCATGTTCCACCTGCTGATAGGCTGAAGTATTGTGGTTGTCAGCTTTAGACCCGGCAGCATGCGCCTACGTCCACTAAAGCTGTCACAGGTATAGTTGTTTATTACAATGTTTTCTTATGACGCAAAAGTATCATTTGTAAACCGACTTTACCGACAACCATTTTATTTATTCCACAGAATTACAAACTAACTCTAACATGAGTCTACGGTATGGCGGTAGAAGACACATTGTCTTCTGGTGTCTTACTGAAATAATCCGATAATCTTTATAACAATCCGTCGATCAGTTGGTCCGATCGCGATCTTTGTAGTCAGAGCTACTTTAACTGGTAGGTAATCATTAGAAAGCAAACATGAGTGATGCCCCGTCACGTGGGAATCGCAGGCTCTATTGTGGCCCACGTCGGGAGATCGTTATCCTTCACAATGGACGATAAGGAGCGATACTGCGATGCTATCGGAGCATGACCGTGTAAGCTCTTCACTAGTTCTATGGCCCAACTCATGGGAGGAGCGAGCGAATGTACACATACGAATTTGCGATTTCACTAATAACAGTGTAGTTCTTCATTCCTTATCAATTGTGCCAAGCTGAAAGTTGTTGCTAGATCGTGTATTTTAAACAAATCATTTAATTGGTATTATATAACATAACAATATAGTAATTATTTAAATTAAATATGAATCAGTTTGATTGACTAGGTGACATGTTAAAAAGTAAATTCCTTTATGCCAATTAAATCATGCAGTCGGAGGCCTTCATGAATCCCAGTGAACTTACTAAAATGCCAAAATATTTTAATTTTTAAAGTGGAAACTTCTTTATACACTTTTTTTCGTATGGGTATAAAATGTTAAACTCGCGTCAGGATCACGTGACCGTAAGATTAGTAGATTGGTGAGATGGAAAATAGGGCGTTCTAGAACCCAGAAGACCCCGGTTTGAGTCCAATGATTATTTATTCCCTTTTCAACCGACTTCAAAAAGGAGGAGGTATTCAATTCGATTGTATTTTTTTATGTTTCTTAAAATTATTTTAGTATACTTCCAGATTGGTCGCTTGGTCATCAAAGTTTGATGATGAGATCTTGGAGAAATCAAGGGAACTCTTCAAATATTAAAGGCAACTCTTCAATATATTTTGTTTTAATTCGTGCATTTACTCTTAGTATTATTATTTTTTGCTTTATTTTAGTTGCGTTATATTTATTTTTTTGAAGACGGCTTAATTTTTTTTGAAAAATCGTTTTTATTTATTGAAAAATTTTGATTTTTGTTTTTTTATTCGCGATTTAATATTTCATATTTTTAATTAAATTGTCATTTTGATATGTCATGGTCATCTCATTGTCATTTTGATATGTCATGGTCATGTCATTGTCATTTTTTAAATTGTCATGTTTGTGTACATTAGCGCAATAGATGAATATTGTATTTAACCACATAAATGATAGTACTTTCACACTGATAAAAAAAAATCCTTAACCATTCTAAAATATTCAAAAATGCACAACGTTAATATTCAAGTTTTCTCTTCTGCCGGCACTCCCGGAGTGCAACCCGTTGTTTTATTAGGTAGGAATTATAAGTAATTGAATGAAGAAAAAAACAAATTCACTCTCTTATACCTTGAGTCAACTATCTATATAGTCTAAGGGCCAGCTTACTACTATTTACCGACATTGCCCTTGGCTTCAAGCGAAAAATCCCTCATTGTTCTCAGACAAATTGCTCTCATGGAATAATATATACGTTACGCCAGTTCTGAAATATTGCTAACATAGAGATTCGAACTTGACCTGCGCCGGTTTCAATGAATAAAATATTACTTTTTATTCATTATATCCTAAAGGTATGACCGTTGTAGATGAATAAATATTTAACTACCTTTATATTTTTCGCTTTAGGATAGTATTTACTCAGGATATGAAATTGTGACTTGTGCTAGACTGAGGGTTGTTAAAATTACAGCAGCAAAATTGAACGCGTGTTTTCATTTTCAGTACATATTCTCTATTATTATATTTTAATGAGGTGTTCGGAACTCTGAATTTGCTTCGTTCAATTACAAGTTAAAGTCCAGAGCTTACAATTAGTAATAGTTTTCTTTGCTTCACTCTCCTTATTTAACTTAATATCTATTAAAAAACAGGATACAGTTTTTATTCTTATTAGATTTCTTGGCTACGACCCCGTTAGGCTTTATTTTGTTAATCCTTCGAGAAAAGTATATTTTAATATTCAAAGTGATTTAAAAAAAACGAAAATCAACGGGTTGCACGCCGGGAGTGCCGGCAGAAGTGAAAACTTGATCATTAAATTACATATAAATGAAATTTGGAAAATATCTCTCCGAATTTTCGATTAGGTCATGTGTCCTGACGCGAGTTTAACATTTTTTACCCATCCCAAAAGTGCACAACACCACTAAAGTAGTTTTCACTTCAAAATCCTGGATGGGAATTCAACCACCGCGACCTGTGGCTTTGCTGTCAGCGTCACTAACCACTAGACCAACAGGTCAGTCGCCAATTACTAATATAATTTATTTTAACTAAAATTAGTTCATAAAATTATGAACTTCTATTAATCAATTTGAAATAGCTATCAGGTAGTACATAGAATTTGAATATTAAGTAGTCTTTGATAAATAACTTCACGCTAATTGATTTGGATTACTAGCGTACGTTACATTAATGATAATTGTATAGTACTGACCTGAAATTTGTAAATAACTTAATACGAACCGTTTAAACTCCTTATATGGGCGCCACTAATTTAGATAAATGCATATTATTATGTTAAGGGTAATTTTAACCGACCAAACTAGGACAGGTGGAACAACGTTTATACTAAGGCCATTTATACTGAGTAAGCAATTACTTTTTAGTATTTATTTTGCATAGGTAGTTGTGAATTTGTAATCATAGAGATAAAAGTTAATCTTTAGTGTGGAATTCACGTAACAGCTTTTAAAATTGAACTTTTATTTTAGTAAAGTTAAAAATGCTATTCCATTACAATCTTTTCACCCGACTGTAAGGAAGGGTTATGTTTTGCGCGCGTATCTTGTATGTATGTATGTAATATTCTTTATTACCAGATATCTCACAATCCACTGAATGGATTTATACAATCAAGACGTCGTTAGATTCATCTTGATCGCCCAAATGTTCTTAGATATAAGTGACGTTTGTAAAAAACAAACATGGCGGCTGTGGATTGTCAAAATAAAGAGGTATAAAAAAAATTGTTTTGAATACCGCAATATACTCTTCATAAGCATTTCAAAAAGGTATAACATGATTATGACTGTAATACTAAAAAAGTTAATTAACAATTTCATTTTTAAATTTTCATTACTTGACAATAGCTGTGATAGTAGTTAGTTGTTACATCGGTTAAATCCTACAACCACTTATATATTAGCTTCTTTTTTTTTTAAAGATAACAAGCAATGTGGGTTTGAGTCCCACATTACTAACAACCTAACCTCTCCAGCTAAGCTCAAAGGCTTGTGTTAGGAGTGGTTCACGTCGGTAGTATAATGGGTAGGAGTCGAACCCGCAATATCACGATTGCGAGACCGATGCCTTAGCCATTAGGCTACCGCCGCTTCACATCAGCTTTATAGGGGAAAAAATAGAAGTACAATATAAATATATTGTCGCTTACCACCATCAAAAGGCACTCAAAATTAACATGTTTTCTATCGAAAAACAGAGAAAAATAACATTTCACCGAATCCCTAGCGAGGCATATTCGACCTTTCTCTGATTTATCGTCAAGTTTTCCTGTTCCGTAAGTTTTATTATGCGACCCGTTCTTGAGTTCCGGAATTTTTGACTTCACTTTATCGAGCGTGAAATCTTGGTATTGTTGAGTGGTACGTCTATTATTGTTTTGCATGTTGTGAAGCTTTTGAATGTCTTCTTAGACTTAACTGTGAGATTAAAAAACTTTCTCTAGTGATGCATGCACTATTCATATTTATTTCTCAAGAAATTTTAGTAATGATTTGCTCTCAAGAGGTTTCCTGTTCTTGGATTTTTTATACTACTATATGAAGAGACGAGCATGTCCTGAGCCTGATGGTTTACACTGGTCCATAACAGTATCAATGACACTCAAATCCTTGTTTGGCAAAGATCTGATTAGCACTGCACCGCGCTCCTCATTTGAGACATTAGTTCACAACTCTCATTTGCCCAGTAATTTCTCTTGCTACAGTGCCCTTCAATCAAAACATAGTGATGTGTTTACATCATTGATTCATGGAAGATTAATTGACACTCTTTTGGTACACCCACAGACTATAGTTTAGACCTCCCCCCAAAAATAATGTTTTGTTAAAATCATAATTTCATCAGGCCGTGTGGTATCGGCTTAATAATAGTGCCATCCCAAGTCTTTCCGTGGGTCAAAGCGACTAAGGGATTTCACACCGGAGGACGGGGAGCAGCGTCCTCGTAGTACCTTAAAGCCTGACTGCGATCATCAATCCGCTCGCCAAGTGTAGCCATTATGGCAATTACCCCCAGGATCTATACTAAGTAGGTTCTACTGGGGAGTCCCGTGCCTAGCAGTGGGATCCCCTAGTAGAAGCTACTTAGAAAGCGACGAAAATTACGCCACTCTATTACTTAATATTTATGTGACTAGTTTTTGCAAGGGGCTTCGCCGCGGTTTCCCTATAAAAACAATGTTTGAAGCGTGTTATATGTCTTGTTAACATTTGGGCCCAATCGGTTCAGAACAAATTGAGTTTTTGAAGCGTACATAAATCAACTTATTTTTTTTTTTAAATTATACTAGAAGACAACAGTAACCATTTTAGTATAAAATTGGATAATAATGTAAATTATTTTGAAAGGACTGCTAGCGTGTAGTTATACGTAACCTACCACTATCATGGTTAAGAAAGAAAGAAAATATTTTTTTACTTGTCACAGTGCACTTAGGTAGACAAACCTTTACAAACTTGAAGCCGGAAACGCAACCCTAGTAAGACATTACTCAGAATTCTAAACGACCGACACCAAGTTAACCTCAAACAAGTGTACAATTAACAAGCAGTTACGCAACTTTTTCAGACGACAGATGTTTTTGAGTTTTAGCAGCTATAAATCAACAAATTGGACCCAGAGCCATTGGTTTTTTGTTTCGGGACGATATTTCATGACGCATATTTCGTTTATGACGCTTCTGATTAATACGTCTGCGATCACTAGTAATTTGTTATCGGAGGGGTTATTTTGATAGGGTGAGTACGGGCAAGTTGGTTATTGTAACATTGTTAGTTTTCTGTCACAACTGTTGTACGCTGCACTAGTATTTAACTAAGGTACGTTCGATTTACAGAACTAGTGCAGAACTATGTTTTAAAACCATCTTTACCTACTTACAGATTCGATATAATATTATGTTATTAAGAACTATTATGTTTAAAAACAATGGCCACATGACCCTAACATGTTTGAAAACAAACAAAGACATAAAACTACAATTACCAGCAATGTCATATGAAGTAATAAAAATAATGAAGTCTTAACATTAGTCTGGAAAGTTTCTCACCAGCTTAACTCTTTGGAACATCGAGTGGGTCAAAGCACGCACAAGTACGAAGTCGGAGAAAATCCGATCAGAAACAAAGTAAAATAATTGGAAAAGTATATGAACACAGAGCTTTTCGTTCTTATTACGCGTATAATACAAAAGTTGACGCTAAATCCATGCTAAGTTGAGTAAAGTTTTAAGATGAGACTTTATTTTGTAAATGGAATTTGTGTGTAAAAGATTTATGTAAAAATGTGGAAATTAATGTAACGTAAGTAAAAATGACAATTTAAGTAGAAATGATGCGGTGGGTACCTCCTCTAATGTGTACAAAACTAAAACTAAACTGCTATTATTTTAATTATTATTTTTACACACCGTGAATTTGTAGTCGATTTGGTGACGAAAATGTTTTGAGTTCCGTATCAATAACCTAGTCTATAAAAATATCAATTTATTAAAATATTAACTTTTTTTATAAACATTAATCCTAAGTTACCTAAAGCGGCGCACGGGGTACTATGAATGACATCTATCTACCTAATCTTATTAGGTTAAATCGAGTAGCGATACCATTAGTGCTCATTTATTTTGCTTATAATATATTAAAATGATATGTTTATAGAATAGGTTATGAATATAGAGTTTAAAATTTTCGGTTTCAAAACAAGTACAAATTCACGGTGTATTGTTCAGCCTAAAACCCGCGGCTACGACTGCGTGGATGGTTGTTAATGAAGCATTCTACCTATGCTCTCTAATGTATGACGCGGTAAATAAACCGGAGATCTATATTACATCTATCATTATACTTAACCGGTTTTTATTAAACCTTTTTTTGCGTAAACCCTAAAAAAATCGAACAGACAGTTTTTGATTCATAAATCCTCCATAAAGCCTACCTTACACGGTCAATATTATTGTGGCATTATCGATATTGATCAATATATTGTACGTTTTAGGAGTAGGTATATTTGTTACCGTAAGTGTGATTAATTGAAACTTATTAATAATTGTCTACCACTATTAATAATTACCGGAATTAATGGTAAAAGTAAGAAATTAATCACTTTTACATAAAAAAAAATTGTTATGTTTTTTGCGTTTTTTTGTATTTTATAGTATTTTTGTTACGAATTAATAATAATGAACGATTGTTGATGATGACTGGTAACGGAGATGATAATTAAACTGTCAAGTTCGCATTAGTCAAAATTGTTATCGCCCAGATCTTAGAATTGCATCTTCTCCGTCGCTGCGGGAAGTGAAGCCTCTTCGCCCTTGCGCAACAAAGCACCAGCGCCTCCGGTTTTCAAAAACACTGTCGGGGTGTCACAAACAAGTACCTTGGGAAGTCGGGGTGGACTAATTTGGTTCTGTACTACTTGACCATGGTTTATGTCAGGTACATAAACCAGGTTAGGGTAAGTGCTGCGGTATTTTAAACAAATACTTATTGGGCAAATAAATTTGAGTATTATTTGAATGCATTACTTTCACGGACGAGAATAGAGAATTATTAATAACAAGCAAAAAAGTGATGAATTCCAACGTTAATATCACATTTACCAAATCATGAAGTAATTATTAATAATGATAGATCATTGTAATTTTTTTTATAATTTTTAATTACTCTTACTGTAACATATTGATTAGTACTCGTTTGAGGGCATATTATATTGAGCCAACAGTATTACTTCAATAATATAGACCTTGTAAAGTCCGCTTTAATTACATATCAACCCATATGATGGCCCACTGCTGGGCACGGGTCTCCCCAGTAGAACCTAACTAGTATGTAGATCCTGGGGGTAATTGCCATAATCACCACGCTTGGCGAGCGGGTTGGTGATCGCAGTAAGGCTTTAAGTACGCAGAGGACGCTGCTGCCCGTCCTCCGGTGTGAAATCCCTTAGTCGCCTTGACGACACCCACGGGAAGAGATGGGGTGGTACTATTCTTAAGCCGGCACCACACGGCAATTACAAGCTAGGCAACTTAGAGGAAGAGTATGTGAGGAGAAATAACTTTGTACTTACATTCTTGCAAATAAATGATTCTGATTATAGATACGGTTTTTTTAAAATATCTTTGATGTAGGTGTACAGACACAGCCACTTAACAATTTTATCTTAGTAGAGATTATCACATTTCAATACAATCAAAGAGCATTAAAAACTGATAACCGATCTGCTCAACTTTTACTTGAACAAACAGTTCATGTTTACGCGAAAGCTCTTACGAAACAGTATTAACCAACTTTTATTAGGAACCAAAGAATTAAGTCCACTGGAAACACCACGTGCGAGGGATTTCACCGCACCGTTTGTTATTTCGCTCGGTTAAAGTTTAATAGCAACAATGTTCCGTTTTCAAAGAAAAACTTCAATAATTATGCCTTAGTCCCTTGTAAAGGTACTTTCGCTTTCATAGACAAACATTCGAAGTTCAAGTTTGAATTTGGAGCTTTTAGTAGGTACCTATATTGAGTTCAGGAGTGGGTAAGTTTGAACGCTTTTCATTTAAATTTGTCTAAGTATAAGTAATTTCAATATGAAAGTGCCTTTTAGATATAAAAGCTGTTCTGTAAACCAAGTGTCTGTAAACCAAGTTTTAACGGGAAAATACAATGACAAGCAGAATTTCCACGTAGAAAACTTCGATTCCTCATAAAATGTGCAAGGTCTAGATTTGAAATAAAAAGTATGTTGTAAGGATTTTAATCACGCATAAAATAAAATAAAATGTATGTAAATTAAAATCCAATTATAACTAAGAATATTAAAAAAAAAAAACAGACAATTAAAAAATAAACACGCAAAAATATACAATTTATAAGCACATAATTAATAAAACCGGGCAAGAGCATGTCGGACCATGCTCAGTGTAGGGTTCCGTAGCCTAGAATAATTGTATCAGCAGAAGAGCGTATGTTCATGGCACTCACGCCCTTTTGTTGAGAAACGCAGTTTTGCAGCAATACCGTAAAACGGGGTTATTTTGCGCCTACGCAGATTACTTTGCGCCAAATCTGATGAAAGTTCTTAATAAAATTACATGAAAAGTTTTAAAACAATGCGTTTTTTCTAGTTTCTGAACGAAACGTTATTGTCAAAGGTTGTCAGTTTGACAGATTCCAGGCGGCCATTTCATCAAGATTCTTGTTGCAACAGGTTAAGAGAAAGTGCGAAGTTTTTGAAAAAAAAAATAGTTACCTAATTCCAACTATACTTCTTAGATCGTCTGTCATACAAAGGTAAATGAATCACTATATTAATGGTTAATTATCTAGTTCATCGTTTTGAATAGTATTTCAGTTTGAATCGTAGCTAGAATATTATAGGTTATTTTTTTTTTCATTGTAGTCATTAACAGCCTAAAAATGGGGTTACATTGCGCCGGTGCAAAGTAACCCCATTCAAGTCCTTTAGTGTTGCTAGATTAATTATTTATTTTTTACAGGTACCTATTTAATATGCCGAGGGTATACAAGAGGAAATTAGGTTCTCGGCGGTACGCTGACTATACTAAAGAAAAATTACAGCTATGTTTACATGCTATCACATCTGGAAGTATGACTCAGAGACAAGCAAGCAAACACTTCGACATTCCTCGTCGAACTATCATATATAAGCTAAAAAAAGGTCACATGGGTCCACCAGGACCGCCATTAGTATTTTCTAATGAAGAAGAGGAAGCTATTGTAGCGCATGTAATAACAATGGGCACTTTTGGGTTCCCTTTGACGGAGTTCGACCTCAAGATGGTTGTTAAAACTTATTTGGAAAAATGTGGGCGTACTGTAAAAAAATTCAAAAACAATATGCCTGGAAATGACTGGCTCAAACAGTTTTTGAATCGTCACCATCAACTTTCAGTCCGTTTAGCTACAAATATAAAGAGGAGTCGTGCAGCTCTTAGCAAAGAAATTTTGCAAGACTATATTGATAATTTAAAGACAGTAGTAGAAAACGTACCCCCAAGTCATATATTTAATTACGATGAAACCAATTTGACGGATGATCCCGGACAGAAAAAAGTAATAGTTCGTCGTGGATGTAAATACCCCGAGAAAATCTGCAACTCCTCAAAGGCCAGTACATCGATTATGTTTTGTGGAAGTGCCTCTGGCGAATTGGTACCTCCTTATGTCGTATATAAATCGATAAAATTGTGGAATACGTGGACGGAAAATGGCCCAACAAGTTGTCATTACAGTAACTCTCCCTCGGGTTGGTTTGACCATCAGTTATTTTCCGATTGGTTAGAATCTCTCATGATACCCAAACTGAAGAAATTAGAAGGCAAGAAGGTACTAATTGGGGATAACCTGGCCTCGCACTTGTCTGTGCATACACTAAAACTTTGCCGTGATAATGATATCTCATTTGTTTGTCTACCCGCTAACAGTAGTCACATTACACAACCTCTAGATGTGGCGTTTTTTCGTCCACTTAAAACCGAATGGAGGAAAATTCTCACAACGTGGAAAGAATCTGTAGAGGGATCTAAAAATACCACTGTGCCTAAACAAACGTTTCCCAGTCTTCTTAAACAGCTACTGGAAAACATATCACAAAACGCGGCGGAAAACCTTAAGAGTGGATTCCGTAAATGCGGCATTTATCCTTGCAACATAACAGAGTTGTTAGCGAGAATACCAGGGGAGACTTCTGTTACTGATCGAGAGGTGTTATCGGCGTCTTTCATCGAGCATTTAGAAAACAAGCGGAAGTCAGTCACAGACTGCACTGGAAAAACGAGAAAGAAGAAATTTGAAATCCCCGCTGGCAAAAGCATCTGTCACGAGATAAATTATGACTCTGATAAAGAAAATCCCACTACATCCAGACTATCTAACCGTGATACTGACCAATACTCGTTGCATGATGAATCCGATGATAACGG
This sequence comes from Herminia tarsipennalis, assembly GCA_945859575.2. Lineage (NCBI taxonomy): Eukaryota > Metazoa > Arthropoda > Insecta > Lepidoptera > Erebidae > Herminia > Herminia tarsipennalis. The sequence continues at coordinate 18,580,231 of OX243834.2, read as the reverse complement.
GTGTTTTTTAGACCCAGATAGCGCTAGTGAATGCGAGACTCTGCCACAGTCATTATTTCAGGAATTGAGACGTGAGAAAAACACCTTTGTTGTCGTAAAATACGATGATAACCTGTACCCAGGGATCATTGTTGATTTTGACGACAAAGGTGCAACAGTTGATTGCATGTCGAAGTCTCTAAAGTCATGGAAATGGCCTCAAACAAAAGACACCAACTATTATGAGTGGGACGATATACTTGGCAGCATTGATCCTCCGAAAAAAATTTCGAAACGGGATTTTTATAGCGTAAAAGAGCTCGACAGCTTTAACTGACTTTGCTCCACTATACTTACTGTATTTACTTTGCGCCGTCCATGTTTTCCTTCAATTAACGGTGATTCTCAAATTTGGTGCAAAATGACCCCGCTCTTGGCATTACTTTGCGCCAAATTAAATTAAAAAAATAAAAAAGATCTCATTATGTGCCATCCTTATCATAATAATAAAAACATTCTTTAACATGTGCTCTTTCAATTACCAAAACACTGTATCCTTAATTGTAATACATTATTTTTATTTTGATTTTCTCCTGAAATATGTTAAAATTTGTGCAAAGTAACCCCGTTTTACGGTAACTCAATTACAGTAGGTATATCCGATCATGTCCGTCCAAAATAATTTAATTAAAAGTACTTATTAAGCGCTACCTTTGTGTTTTATTCATATTTTTTGGTCACACGGTTCAAAAGTTAAGGGGGGGGGGGACAATTTATGCAACTTTCGGAGCGATTATTTCCAAAAATACACACTCAATTAAAAAAGTTTTTTAGAAACCTTAAAAAGTTTTTGAAATGCCTGTCGAATGAAGTGCCACACGTTGATGTTTGCTGAAAAAAAAAATCCGCTTTGGTTACATGTACGGAGTACCCCTCTAAAAATATTTATTTTTATTATTTAGATATCAAACTAAGTAGCGGCTACTACAAGATCCTTTTCACCAAATTTCATGAATATTCATTGAGTAGTCTTTGAGTAAAATGGCTGTTACATACGGACGGACAGACCGACAGATGGACAGACGGACTTGACAAAACTATAAGGGTTCCGTTTTTGCCATTTTGGCTATGGAACCCGAAAAAGGGCCTAGTAATCATTTTAATAATACTTTGTACTTTTTAATTTTTTACTAGCTTTATGCTTAAAGTAAAAAATAATTTAATAAGAGTTTAGTTTTACTGTCTTATAAATTCTCTTTCACATACAACTTATTTAAATGGGCTATGTTTGATATTTTGGTAGATATTGAGGTTTTTGTTGTAATTAAAAAAGGTTCCGGGGAACCTTTACTCGTCAGTTTAGTCCCGATTCTTTGATAAAAAGGATTTAAACAATATAATGTAACGAATTTCCGTACAAAACTATAATAAAAGTTCGGTGTTGAAACAAAATACACACGTAATTAAATATCACTAAAGCATTTCTACCGAACACTTACTACAAATTAAAATCTATTAAATTTCATGCAAGAGTTGCGATGACAAACATGTTGCATGGCCGAGTCCACTTTCAAAAGAACGCTTTAGTAGGTACGCCCAAAACTAAAAAAAAAACTAGAAATAGGGGTGTACTGCAAATATTTTCAGTCTAGAACCGGATTATTTTTGTTTTACTAAACATACGGTACGGTATCAATCGTTACGTTGATTCATAGATTGAAAAGCAAAATATAATATTTACTTTCTAGATTTTTCTCATACGGCGACGAGCGCATTTTTCACGCTTTCATGCTGTGGTAAGTATTTTTTGTTAGGATCTTGCGATATTCATATTATTACATAAAAATATCGTAAGATTCTAACAAAAAATAAGCAAGTACAATGAAATTATATGTCTCTCTAAAAATACGACAGGCAGTAGGTATCACTAACCGTAAATTCTTTTTAAAAATGCTTTGATTGGTATCAGATAAAGCCTTTTTACCTTTATAACTACACCATTATGTATCCGAACATCACAGTAACGCGACCACCACAAAATACCTCACCCTGTACCATCCCCAGCTTACGGTATTTTAATACAACCGGTACTGGGTTGCAATTTGAAAATATTTTTAATTTACTGCCATGCCGCGAGTGCTCTCATTACAAACGAATGCAGTACCTTTGAAGTCTGATGGTTTCGTACATTAAATATGTGCTATGTAGGTATTATGTATGTATTCAGATCTACTTTGCCCCCAACGTCGATGATTGTGTTGCGGCGGAATAAAGATGAATAAATATAGGTACTTGTGTGTTTGTCATCTTTAAAATGTGTCTATCTTTAGATATTAAAAAAAAACATAGATCATCTAACTAAGGGATTCATAATTATGTTTGTTTGTTTTAATCAAAGCGGCTGAATGGATTTGGATGAAATTTGACCCCTAAATGGTATATATATGGATTAACACATACTTTTTATCGCGTTAGCCAAGTCACTAATGTGCTTATTTTTTTTATTTTTGTGCGTTTTCTACACTGATTGACTTACAAACTGCATCAAAGTACCCACATACAAGACGACTTTGGAATAAATATTTTAACCAAGTACACAAACTTTCTATACTTTAAATTTAAAACTATAGATTGGTTCGTTAACTTTAAAACAGCGTAGTATCATATCCATAAGGTTCATTTTGTATACTGGAAAGGACCATTCATTTAAAAAATATATATAAATGTACCTTATAAAAATTGATTAGAAAATTAAAAATTTATGATGTAATAGTACACTTACGGTAATAGTTTAGTAATAGTATCTGGCAGTGGTACTGACACCACTGTTATAGTTATCTACTATTTTATTTGCATGTAATAATCAACTGACTGTACTATTACAATTCAATGGAATAATTTACCTTTAGCTAGAGGCAATTTTGGACGCCCCTGATTGGTACAATCTAGCTCTACAAATTGATAGGTAAACTAATGGGTGAATATTTTATGAACGTTCAGTTCTGTTATTTTAATTATAGTAAGTGGTCTACGTGAAATAATTTAATATATCGTAGCATAATTTAACAAGAAAAAAAATATATAAAAATTAAAAATACCCGCCTGCACAAAAAAGATGGAAACAAGATCCCCTACATAATTATTTAATTTCATGCAGTCGGGGGCACTTTTCTATGTTCATCGAGATTCATTCATTATTTAATACTTTTTAGTAGTTGTAGGATGTAACCGATGTAACAACTTACTTTTATCACAGCTCTTGTCAAGTATTGAAAATTGAAAAAATAATGGTTGCTAACTAACTTTTTTAGTATTACAGTCATAATCATGTTATACCTTTTTGAAATGCTTAAGATGAGCCCTTTAATTTGATACCCATATTGCAGTATTCGAAACAACTTTTTTTTTCATACCTCTTTATTTTGACATCTCACAGCGGCCATGTTTATTTTTTTAAAACGTCACCTATCTAAGAACACTTGGGCTATTAAGACGAATCTAACGACGTTTGAATTGTATAAATCCGTTCAGTGTATTGTGAGATATCAGGATATAAAGAATATTACATACATACATACAAGATACGCGCGAAAAACATAACCCTTCTTTACAGTCGGGTAAAAAGGTTTTAAAAACAGTTCCTGTAGGTATTATTGTACCACAGAAACAGAACAATGATTAGGTACAGACCCTGTATCGCGAGGTACTTGACAAACATATAAATCATGGACACTGAATATACATATAGGCATAATAATTTGTGAAACACACTAAGTGGTGGAAGTGGTGGCCCGTATGGGAATCGAACCCACAACCTTTTGCATAACAGAGGTACACACTTCCGCTGTGTCATCGAGGCAGTCCATATTTTTAGGGTACCGTAGTAACATTGAACTCATATAGTTTTGCTATGTCCGTTCATCCGATTGACTATCTGTCTGTCCGTCTGTCTGTCCTCAGATTAGCTTAGAGACCTCTAGTACCTACAAGAAAGCTGTAATTTGTTAACCATTTTATCGGCGTAACGATATACGTTACGCCCTTAAATGGTTAAATAAAACCTTAAAAAAATAATTGTTAGGGTACCCTACACCTAAAGTGTGGGGATGTGATTTTTTTTCTTACCCAGTGCATGCTATTGTTGAATAGCTCTTTAAAAATATTTCGTTTGTTTTCGTTTGTTATAAATTAGGCTTCAAAGTGCTCATTTTTACAGTCACCCCCCCCCCCTGCTAAATGGTTGTTTTAGGATATGTGAAAAAAATATGATAGTAGTAAATTTAACGAAATTAAAATGAAAACTGCCACAGCTATGTATGCTTTAAAAACTAACGAATAATGTCGACCAAGTGAGAAGTCACAAATTCCATTCAAAATTACTTAAATTAGGCATAACCTTGTAGGTAAATCCCTACTTAATATATTAATGTGAATGTAAGTTTGTTTGTTACGCTTTCACGCGAAATCTACTCAAACTTTGAATTTCTAATCTACTCAATCATGAAACTTTGTACACATATTCTTGGAGGTATTAGAAGTAACATAGGATTATAAAAAAAAGGGGAACATTTACGCAGACGAAGTTAAAATACAACAGAAAACCCATTTCTTAGACTGCATTATTGTAATGGGCAGGTACGGAACCCTAATTGGTGCGTGGCCCGACATACACTTGCCAGTTTTTAAATATAAGAACACCGTTATTGGGATAAACAAACAATTTTAACTAAGGCACATAGTGTAGGTACCTTCTTACATCAAAACTTCATAGCGAACACTTCACGAACCTTTAGAATCGCTTCCACATACAAAAAGGAAACCTGCCTAATTTCGCTTAAATTAAAAATGACCTTAACCTCAATCAGAGCGAAAGCCATTAGTTCGCTTTTTCTTGTCCCAACTTTTACTTTACTGGCTTGATTTATCGTGCCAGTTCGCACTTGACGCGGTGCTTTTGAGGCTTTTATAAAACGGAGTTAGATTTTTAGTTGTTTTGTTGACAATCAGGTAGAATGACTCATGATGACGCGGCTAATGCAAAATAATCGATAAGTGAAGCAGCAGTCATGTATAGCCCTACAAGAATTTTCAGGAAAAGTGAAGGAGGGATGTTTAACATTACCCATGAGATATTAATGAAATTCAATCAACTTCCAATGGTAGATATGAAAGGTTTTGTACCGGCGTTGTGCATTGTGCTTATTCGTACCTAAATTTAAAAAATACATTCTCCTCTTTTTCTGAAATCACTGAGCATATAGTTATTTGAAAGAGAAACAAAAATGGTTTAGTAAATAACGGTACCGTCGAGCGTTCCATTTTTGATATCCCTATGGGATACGATGCTTGAAATCGAAGGTAAGTATTGATTTTATTTTGATTTTGATAGTACTTAAAAAGGAATTTCTTGGGTAAATATTATAAAAAATCAGCTACGATATCGTCAAACAGGCATGAGGTGAGGAGGATTTTTTATTAAAACCTGTTTTAAAGATTAAAGATTTTTTATTTATATTATTATTATCATCTAATATGTATAATTATTTCTTTATTAATATTGTTAAGCTACCTTCAGTATATACTTGATAAGCAAAAGTAAAACTTAAGAAATTATTCACATCCGTATTCTATTGACTTCTCAATTAGCAGGTAAAATAGTAGAATCAGGATTATCACGATATACCCACTAAAATCCATGGGCATAGCTGGCGGACTCAATTCGGCTAGGGATTGAGGTCCATAGATCATTATCCATCTAAATTATTATCTAAAGTTACTTTTTTATCCACTCAAATATTCCGTTTGTAAATTTTTCCTTAAGACATTATGTATAACACATTAAAGATGTATAACAAGCATCCATGTCATGATAGTACAGAGTTAAAGTGGGTTCGAACAAGTTTGAAGAGCCAATAAAACTTGGCCCTTGGAGAAAACTTGAACATGTGATGAATAAATACAATCGTGATAGTTTTAGAATAAAATTGAGGGTGGATGGTGTGGTGGGTGCCTTACCTGTAGCGATAACATAGAATAACTGTGTGCCGTTTATGTATGCATCTTAATAGATTTTGATAAGCCATTGGTAGGGCCCAACCATATTGTATACAAACCTAGCCGTCGCTCGCGGCTTTCATCGCTTTGATGACTTTACCCCGTTAAGGTTTGATTTTCTATTTCGATCAAAACGCTAAACTACGTGTTTCTTTATCTACCAACCAGAACAAATTTTCAATAAAGCCAAATTACAATTTTTAGAGATCTTGCTTCAAAATGACGGAGTTTCATACAAACTTCCAACCCCTATTTAACCCCCACATGGGCATCGAGATAACTATACTAACGTACCATAAGGATTTTTACCCAAAAACACTGAAACGAACGTTTCTCTATTTTAAACCCAAATGCCAAATTTAACTTCAAAACTGACGGAGTTTTACACAATCTTGGGATGGAGTTTCATACAAACTTGCAACCTCTAGTTTACTCCCTTAAGGATTGATTATACAAAAACGCTAAAATACGCATTTCTTTATTTTATCGCAAAAAGCTAAATACGAGATTTCATAAATCTGAACTTCAAACTGACGGAGTTACATACAAACTTGCAAACCCTATTTTACCCCCTTAGGGGATGAATTTTTATAAAATCTTTCTTAGTGGATGCCGACACCATAAAAGGCATCAACTGCCATAATTTTAGGTCTGTGACTTCGGGGGATTCAAGTCAACTTTTAGGGGGTAAGCCCACGTGTAGTCAAGGTAATAAAAAAATGGTTTTTACGCTAGGTACCTACTTTACTTTTTAATTTTTATGTCGCACGCCTAATTTTATAATTTAATTATTAATTGATTTGTTTAGGCAGGTAGGTGATAAAGCCATAACAAAAATAATAAAACATTTTTATTCTTAGTTTATTTGTTAATTTGTTATCGGAACACAAAATCTGTTTCATTTTTCTACAATTTTAATTGGCACAAAGTAAACAAATTATTAGGGAGGTTATAATACTAATTGTTTTACATTGAAATATTTTCAATGTAAAACTATTAGTATTATAACCTCCCTAACAATTTGTCTACTGATTTCAAAGTCACCCTATATTTAAAATCTTTTAAAAACTAGATACGTATAGCTTCATCGGCACTAATGTACTTTTCTACATTAGTAAAATATTGTCTCATGTTTTCATAATTTTACTAACGTAGAAAAGTACATTTTCACACAAGGGATTTTTTATGCGGTTGTAGTCAAACTTTCATATGTTCAAATAGAACCGCATTAAAAATCTTTGTAATATTTAACACCTTACTTTTGATTTAAATTTAAGAAATTCTACCCTTAAATTAGTTGGTTCATTTCCAATCTCAATGCTTTATTACACAGGTAAGGTAGGCAAATGGTGAACCTTATCCAATGCGCAGTTAGTCACTGGTCAGTAAATATTACCTACATTCACTCACCTGCGTTCGACTGGTCTACCGCACGATTAGGTAAGTACTAGTTTAAATTGACAGTATCTACGGGTGGCTGAACAAGTGCTGAGATAGGAAAATCAATTCTTCAATGATAAAAGCTCTTTAGTGCACAGTTTTGTCTAATATAATCTCTTTGTAACATTAATTGTGTTAAGCCATTTGCAATGACACGTTGGCAAACAACAAGATAAAACATAAAGTAAGTTCTACGTGTTAATGTGAAACTTTAAACACTTCATCTCGTGTTAACACTAGAAAATTACAAACGATACCTAGCTGCCTAAATGTTAATTTTGTCTGTCTGCCATTAGATGATTTATCCTAATAATGTAATAGCCAAAAGTATGGATAGATTTTTTGAAATGTAGCATAAATATAATCTTTAGTGATAGTTTATTTAGCTTTAAGTTCTTAGTGCACACTGTACTTTTTAATGTAATCTGGGGAAACGTTGTTGACCGTACTTTGATCCATACGATGTATTTGATTAAGCAATAAAACACAACCCTTTCTTGCAGACGGATAAAAAGAGTGAGGTGTCTTATAGACATCTCACTCTTTTTCACTAATTTCTCTTGTTATAAATTTGTTTGTGTTTGTATTAACTAATGTTTTAAAAAAAAATACATAAAATATTTTAAAAATTGTATTTCTATTTCCCATTAAGATTTTTCACATATATGTAACACACAGCCAGTTTGACAGAAGTAAAATAAACATTATAACCTTTAAAAAAATAGAAACAACATATTTAACACAACCTCTTTATTCTCTCGATTCACATAATGATTTTTGATCAATGTCAAAATGTAACATTTTTTCCGTCTAGCCTCTCAGCCTGCAAACTAAACTTGCGATGGAACTACGTTCCAAAAAAAAAAATGGAAGGATGTTTGTTACTTTAAACTATGAAAAATTACCGTAGGTACTGTGCTTTATTGCGAAGTAGCACATAGCTAATAAAAATCAAACATAACAAATACGAAGTCGCAGGGATAATCTAGTAGATACATATAAAGACCAACACTTCAATAGTACACCTATTCGTAGATTAACCTTTCGACTTACCGCCGGAAGCTGAGCCTGTCCATCAAATCGATGACGACGGATATATCGATTCAGGTACCTCGCTTGTACATTGTCACGTCAATCAGTGAGACGTGAAAAGCCGGCTTAATTAATTAATGATGCCCATTCAATGGTATTTACATTAGTGATTCTATCAGCTACGTTCTATAAGCTACGATTGGTATGATGTCCAATGAAGGGGGATGAATGAGTTATTGACTTATTGTGTATTACCTACATAGTACCTATTTTATGAAGTGACATTTGGAATAATATGGATATACAGTGTTATTGGTAAATCGACGTATTCCTTGCTGGACGTCATAGTCAATGAGGTTTTACTTATAGATACGTTATAGACTAACAAAACTGCACGAAAAAAGGGTTACGTAAAATAACATATCTATAGCTAGTTACCTATATGTACACACAATTACATACAACGAAATGAAAGAGAAGGCCTATATCAACGCAATATAGGCCGTACCTATTGTAAGAAAGAGATAAATAGAGGTTTTGAGGTACAGCGAGAGCATCAAATTGATGTGAGCGAATCATCGCAGTAAACGTATGACGCTGCGCAATGAAAACATGCAATTTAAATGAAAAATATTTTATTAAACTATGAAACGGCATACTTCCGCGTGAAATGATACGTTTCTATTATCCTACACTGTTGAATTGTAATTGTTGCATCGTAGCGCCAGATAGCATTTTTTTTGTAAACTTTGAGTTTGCATTTATTTTATGCTCGCAGTACGGACATGCTGTCGTGATACTGGTTGATGTCTGACTAACTGAGATTACGGTAGTTACCGTGCATTTATGTTGCCAAAATAGAGTGCGATAAGGCGAGTCTATATGTAAAACGTCATTGGTCAAAGTAGGGTTAAAACCCAACATATTGAGCCTTAAATGTTCTACCGAAAAACATTTATGAGCAAAAGAAGACGACAGGTAATCAACGCAAATGCGACACGTAAACTCTTCAAAAGGTAAAGTAACCTATGAACCATTTTAATTTATATTGTGTAGGCATTTAGAATAAGATCTATTTGGATCTATATGCTAATGATAGCATACCATGTGTTTAATAAGCAAATAAATTACTATTAAAATTAATCCATCAAACTGTTCTATTTATTTCGTGCAGGTATTGGTTTTGAATGGTCAAAAATGTGCCTAATAGTTTAACCTAGCATCAGTCGAGGTTGATACCAGGTTAAGCTGATTTAGGTATATTTTTTCTTAAAACAGACGTGAAATGCGAAGCCTTTACGCTCTAAAATGCTAAAACAAAGTCCAAATTTAACGTCGGTGGTTCTCCCAAGCGCAATTACATATCTGACAATCTATGTGAACTGTTCTACATGGTATAAAATTGTATAAGCAACGGGTCTTAATCGAGTTTTTAAAAAGTTTAAAAACATAGGTATGTTCTATATGTTCTATATTAAATTCCTTATAATCGCATGAGATACGAAAAGCATTGAAAATCTCAGTAAAAACCGGCAAACCCGTCAATGATACAGCGATTTAGTTACCTAAGCGAACTCCAATGAACGAGATCCCATCTTATAACGTTCAATTAAACTTTTTTAATTACTTTTACGGACTAGGCGGATTATCTATTTTATTATACGGCTAACGAATTTCGGTTCTGATTAGCCTCCCGGCTAAATGTTGCTAAATTTTCCCAGAATTGTGGTAATCTGTGTTCAAATTTAACGATATAGCCCAGTTGTTGGAGCCGTACCTACTTATTTTTTAGATGAAATCTTGGCAGTATAATAGTTTTATGCGTGGCGGTTTTATCTTTTGGTTTTGAGCCAAAATTTGATGCAGGCATTGTGCCTGAGAAATCTAAATGTTTAAAGGTATGGTAAAATTATACCTAATGTAAGTAACTTCATGGTCCTTACGCAATATGATCGCATTGTATTCAAGCAGAGTCCACACATATTCGTATCGAATTGCGTAGTTAACCAAAATGTATCTGAATGAATCTAATTTGTTTTAAATGAGAATACATTGATCACATAAATCTGAAATAAACAGACCCATAAAATATATAACACAAAGAACACGCACATCATAAATTATCCCCAGTCAATACAAAAGAAGAATCCAAAAACACCGTTATTGATGTGCAAACGATTATACTCTTAAATACATCCGATCATTTTTTAATAAAAAATGACACATTACCTTAAGCCCCATTGTACTTTATTAACCTTCCGAGGAGTATAATTTGACAGTCACTCCCATAAATTGTGAAAGGCTTTACAAAGAAATGACGATGGAAGTTCGGGAAAGGTAGCCGAACGTCACTCGGACGTATTATTACGGGAAATTTACACCGACGACCCGACGGCAAAATTGTCTTCTTGAGAAACCTTTTGTAAAGAATATATAGCCGATATTCTTGAAGCTGGCACGCGAAGGTGAAGATATAAAAGCTTATAATTGTCTTCGAAATATTTAATGAAAATTATGGAGGAAATAAATAACGACTCGTGTATTGATTATGCGATGAGGTTTTTAGAGAAAAGCAGTATCACAAGATAAGTGACAACTAATCAATTGATTCAATCAAGCAATCAAACAAAGTCTAAGGCTGGGCGTTCACTAGGCAGCCTGGCTGCGGCAGCCAATTGAATGTATGACGGTGTATGGGAGAGCGCGCACTAGGCAACCACGAAGTACTGACTGCCGCAGCCAGTAAAACGGGTCCGTCTGAACGGCAGCCAGTTGGCTACTCGCAGTCAGGGCTATTAGGGATTCGTCATATCGAATGTATGTAGCTGCCATCCGTGAGCGTGCACTTGTTGTAGCAGCCAGACATATTTTTGTGTTCGAAACAAGAAAGTTATACTGAAGACTAGAGTCGACACAATATTTTTTTAATGTAAAAGTGAAGAGAACAAATTTGAATTTATTTGACTTTCGTGACCATGGTTGGACACAATGCCTAGAAAGAAAATATGTGTCTCTTTCTAAGCGAGATGAAACAATAACCCCTAGACATAGTTACGTTTTTTGAGTTCGGTCTCCAGTCTGCACTATAAGCTTCTTGGTTTGAAAACTGACAAAATGTCACGCCTGGCTGTCGATTCGCTGCTGTAACTGGCTGTTAAAATATTTCAATCACCGCAGCCTGGCTGCTTAGTGCATGCTTAGCATAATTTCGCTGTACCTATATGTAACCGTCTAGTATACATGACGTAAAATCAAAGAGGATAATTACGTACTCGTGCAATATTATATAGTACTTTGATGTATTCATTAGTCTTTGATTGAACACTACTCACACCTCAGAATACATCATTGATATTACAACCTCAGTTACATATTAATTTTCTGCGAAGTGCAGTGTGGGTAAGACAGGACACTTCATATGTTAGATTTAAATATTTACGCTTTAGTAGAAATCCGTTTATCATAATTTCGACACAAAATTGTAAAATTGTGTATCTCAGATAGTCTATTATATAGTAGGTAGGATGTATTGAGTAGTTTTTGTTCATACTTTATATTTATTTAATTTTAACATAGTTGCTATACAAAAAGTTGAAAGACTTATCGGGATGTTGTTTTTTAACGGTTTTGTTCACACATTATCTCCGTATGTTTCCATAACAAGAATTATGTAAAGCGACCTCTGCCGGTGACTTCATAAATCGACACTCGTGGCATGATTATGAACAATTTACGATATTATGAACGGGCACTCTTTATGTACCATAAATCGCACTTTACGTCCGATGCGTATTCATTCGTATAATTCGGTATGGGCCTCGCAGTGTGAATATGTATTATATATATCAAAGAAATGTATAGGAATTATATTGAGAAAATAGAGACACTGTTATTTTACGTCTTTACTATTCAATATTATCAATACGGATGTTGACTTATAAGTCAAATAAGTTTCTTTTTACGAAATGTCAAAACGACAAACTCTATAGGAATGTTTATGGAATAACAACCTATGACGTCATAAGTTCCTATCATCAAATCATTAAGTATTAGTTTTCATGCTTTTATATTCAAAAACATGTTAAATTATCTAAAAAAATATTATTTTCAAAGCATTTTAAAACCTACTATTATCTAATTTGAATAAAATCATTATTTTTTCTTGTAGTCAACTACCCAATTGCGACTATCGGCTCAATAATGACTTCTAACAGAACTACTGTGTCAATGGCGGTTTTTATTGTAAAGTTCATACGTTTCTAAGAATATCCAATCTTAGCAATATAAGCGAATAGTAGTAGCAAGATCCACATTATCTAGTTTTATTTACCTACATTTCAATTATAGCAAAGTTCAACCGCAAAAAGCTGAAGAACAACGAGTTCAGGGTGATTTGATTTGGATGTTTTATGAATATTGTTTTTTGTTTGCTTTCAGGGCGTCTTTGAGTCTGATCTTATTATCACTCACGAAATATGTAGCTGAAATCTTGAATATTTATTATTTATATCTTCAATATTTATAAGATATTTTATTTCCGACCTCTATTTTACGGCCTTGGCCAATGAACTGAAAAGGAGCCAAAAATCTGAAAAATATTTTCCAACAGACTACACAAAACACGTTAGGAGAATATTAAAATAATTCTTTTATGTAGGGCCCAGGCTAATTATTAAGTACAGAAAATACAGACAGGGTTCAGTATTCATCAATAAATAAACTTATAGCACATAATGAATAAGTATTCTATAGGCATATTTACTTACTCAAAGAAACCGAAATCGCAGTTACTAAATCAGCCATTTAAAGTGAAAGCGACTTACAGATCCCGACTCTGCTTTCCAGTTTAAAAACTAGAGTGGGGAAACGAATAAATTCATAATTCTTTTTTAACGAACCATACAAGAATGCACAAACTCTTATAAGCCTAAAAAAGATGGGATGTTTCTTTAATTAAACTTTTTTAATTTCGATGAAAACCTTTGAAAAGATATAGGGTATTATGATATAGGTAAGGTGGTAGCACAATAGAGTTTTGGAGCTCAATGTAAACATCGCAAGGGTGGATGAAAGCACTTTCGAGAAAAATATGTTTAGAGATATATTATATAATAATAGGAGTTGGAAATATTTCAATTTAAATGTGATGGTTATTGAATTGTACGTAGGTACACTTGCTAATAAACCACCACCGCCTATATTAACACATCAGCATTTTACTTGGTATAGGATATAATTTAAAACAATAATACCCATAAAAATAATCACTGAATGAATCAAACTACAAAATTAAATGATCTAACTGTTTCAAAAATTAAACATAGTCGATCTCTAGTAAAAAACAGTTATCTACTTAAAGGAACATTGACACTAGGCTGAGAAGAGAACAAAACAATTAACATGATAATATTGCAATTATAACCTCAAAGCAAAACATTGTATAGGCCGACCGCTTAACTCGTATATCGCCTGCGCGGTGGAAGGGAGCGGGGGGTGATGTTAACGGGTGGGTGAGCGGTGTGCGCGGGACAGAGAACTTCACACAACATCACCCCCCGCTCCCTTCCACCGCGCAGGCGATATACGAGTTAAGCGGTCGGCCTATAGTAATGCCTACTTTTCAGGTTCAATTTTCCCCATACTAGTCTCTAATGTTTTAATTATAAATCCTACTCTATAATAAGCGTCAGCATGAATTTCGATTTGATTAAATATCTTTATAATTGATTTCATTCAAGAAGGATATATTATTATGATTTTAAAAGCTTTCGTAGAGCTTTAAGACTTACCTGCTTAGATTTTTTACTGAAAACTATACCTACATAATATTGAGGATTACATTGTAATTAGATAAGCGTCATTTTTTTTTTCTTTGTTCTTGTACCTGTAATGGAAAATAAAGAGGTCTCACTCACTGAAATTTCTTGAGCTTAACATTTTAAACATGAATGATCTGATCACTGGAACTTTTATCTAAGACTAGCTGACCCGCACAACTTCGTATGCGTCAATATTCCCCGTTTTTGTAACATTTTTTATTGATGCTCCGATCTTATTGATCGTAGCGTGATGTTATATAGCCTATAGCCTTTCTCGATAAGGGGCTGCCCAACAGAAAAAGGCCTGTAGTTCCTGAGATTGCCACGTTCAAACAAACAAACAAACTCTTCAGCTTTTTAATATTAGTATATATCAAACAGTAAACACATGCACTTAAAAAACTGAGCTATAGTTTAAATATTTGGCAATCACTGTTATTAAACCGGTTTTTGATTTTAGGTTCCCTTTTAATTCAGAAAATAAAATAGTGTTATTATTAATTATGAAATGTATAAAACAAACAAAGCTTGAAAATAATGTAATTTTGAAAAATTTAATGATTTTTAAAAGTGTTGTATTTTATTCTAAGTTACAAAACGAAGAGATACTTTGTGAAAGCCGACAAAATGACTTTGGCTGCCAGCCGTTCGTCAGAACTGGTTCTGGTTGGTAGTCGCAGTAGTGTACCACTGTCCACTATAAGTACTAAGTATATTACAATTACGTAGTCCTTTTATAAAATTTCTGAAAACTTTGCATTTTAAACTTAAGTTGGAAAAATAAAAATCGTGACAGTGAGTGGTATTTGACCCATTATGCAATTAATTCATTTTGGTTAGGTACACAAGTAATAAGTATATCAATCGCTCCACCGGGCTGCTTTCGGCAGGCTAAAACCATTGATGTCTCATATTTGACCCAACTGATCATATGACAAAATTACCCTAAATAACAGATAATGACTTTTTTCTGGCAACACCAAATGTACACATAGGTGGCTACATATCTAGTAGTATTTGATCAAGTAAGTGATCTGTGACAAGGTTTTGACAGTTCCACATGGGCTTGCCGTGCATACGGAATATAGATTGTGAATAATGACCATATTTTTTAGTATTTATTTTTGAAATTGGTAATCAATATTTTTCTTAAAAATTTTTTTTTACGTGTTGACCGAAGAACTTGTTTCGTTTGTTTCTTTCGTCGGTTAAAAAGAAAAGCCAAGAGCTTTTATTGTTATTTTCTAATTGACTCTACTTACAAAATATATGGACCCTAAACAGCAAAAAATAATGTAGAACGATTAAAAATTAAATAAACATTTTGGAGTTGGTGCCAAAGAAAATATAAAAAAAACTTCTTCATACCACCATCACAATTTTTTTTACAAATATATTTTTTGTTACAATATATTTCGCCAAAGCTTGATGTAATATTAATAACACTTAGCAACAAAAAACTGTATTTTTCAAATTTATTACTTCTTTAAACTATGAAGTAGTAGTTCACAAATAAAAAAGTACGTATCACGTCACAATTAAAAAAATAAATAAACTCACTTATATTACAGCAAAAAAAAATTAAAAAAAATTATTGGGTGTTTCTTAAAGAATGTGCCTAGTAGGTTCCTGATATCCAGCACTAATCGATGAGCATCGGGACATTAATTTCCTTGATATCATTTTCCAAAGGACTCAATATCTTGATGGTAGCATTCCTTAAGCTTTGCTCTCTCTCGACCCTTATTTTTGGGAACCTTAACTTAAAACTTTCTCTTAAGCTTTGATGACTTAGGACATACGAGTAAGAGTTCCGAAATAAATCCTAAAGTGAAACTTCCAGATATGCAACTTAATCCTACTTGTCAAAAAAACCACTAATACTAATGATACTTGTTATTTTCTTGAAAACAGTACTGATATCTCAACTGAATTAGGAAGCCAAGTAATTACAGATGATGCTTCTCTATATTAATATGCCAGTTTTTTTTTTTTTTTTTTTTTCATATAACATAACTGTATTTTACTGCGCCGTAAACAATCTGTTAAATTCTTAAAGCTGGTTAAACTACAGAGATATGGCAACAATATTTCTAGAGTTTATTTTAACCATTTTAAGACTTGCTCGAGAATATAAAGTTAAAACATAACCTGTAGAAATCATCAGTTGCAACATGTTGCGATCCGTCAATCCAACAGATTACACAATCGATCTGGTTCAAGATCACTGATCACGATCACGGAATCTTGATCTAGATTGAACGTGTAATGGCTGCCATTGACGTTTAATGGCGGCGCAGGATGAATAGTCAATGTACCCCCGACAAAAATATAAAACGTAGTGCCGCAAGATCGCTCTCAAAGAAGAATAAATTGCGAAAGGTTAAAATAATTTATTATTTTATTTTTCACTATGAAAAAAGGCTATTGAGATGGATGAGGACACCGTCTCATCTCATTAAAGTCGAAACTCCTTTAAGTTACTTTTCTATCGGTTATTGTTCGCCGAACCGTCTTCAGTATAATGGAGTATTATACTACAAGTATCTAGTTAGTTTATCGTTTGTGGCTAATGCTTCTTGTAGAAATTGAAAGGTAACGTTTTAATATTATTATTTGTTTATAAATATTACAACACTACCAGTGCAAGAAAGCCATTTAATTAGAATATCTAAATAATTAAGACATATCAACCCATATGATGTCCCACTACTGGACACGGGTCTCTTCAGTAGAACCAACTTATTGTAGATCCTGGGGTAATTGCAATAATCGCCACGCTTGGCAAACAGGTTGGCGATTCCAGTAAGGCGTTAAAGGAAGCAGAAGATGCTGCTGCCGTCCTCCGGTGTGACATCCCTTAGTTGCCTTGACGACACCCACATGAAGAAATGGGGAAATAAATAATAAAAAAATAAAATCAAATCTTACTCGGTAGGATTGTCAAAGTCAAATCTTTCAGTTCGCTTATCACTAAGTTTACTGTAAATCCTCTCACAATCCCCTGAATCAAGTTAACACGAATAAAAAGCGAGTATAATTTCAGTGTTTACAGAATCAAAATCTCATCTGATTCTACTATTGTATTGTTACAAGTTTATTGTATCGGTTACCTCTAAGACATGATGTGCCAATTGGCACAGTTATCAAACTTTATTGGCACATAAAGGCAACAATTGTCGTCTGTTTTCCAATAAGCTGGGTAATTTGGCTCCTCTTTTAGTATCTAGAACAGACATGTTGGTAGGATATTATTATGATTTACTGAGATTTATTTTTTGTATATAATGTGGTATTTGCTACTACTTACCTTATTTTTTTCCCTTTTGGCAATACTAGGATTCCAAAACCGAGCGTGTAATATACAAAGAAGTGCTACGAGAGCAGGTAAATATTTTAGAGAAATCTCTAGAGGTTTCGTGGCAGAGATAAATGGTCAAATTTGTGTGTTAGCTCGAAACGAATGTAATACTGTAGGAGTAACGAAAAAGAAAAGTAAATAGTTTAATGTCTTAATATTTTAGCAAAACAAAAATGTCAATTTTTAATTTAAAAAAAACGTGTAGTCGACGGCTCCTACGTAAATTATCGATCTGATCTGACTTTTGGTACTTTTTTGGAGAGCCATTAGAAATTTGTTCAGTGCATATTTCTTACAAAAAATAATGGTTTCAGGTACTTTACCCGAATAAGGCCATAACATGGCCCACTTTGAAAATAAATAAGTTGTACGACACAATAAAAAACAAATTTTGTAGGAGCCTGTTGTTACTTTTAAGACAAACAAAGACTAAAAGAAGCAAACTTCGTCACACTAATAGCGCGCGAGCGATTTAAATAAAAATATCAGTTAACATAGAAATGTCCGTTTTTTAACTTACTTAAAAAATAATATAAAGGGAAGAACGTGTTAAAATAATAAGGTTTATTATGGCGGTAGCCTTAATAGATCTCATTACTAATAATGTGAACCCATAATTTTGAAGTAAGTGTTAATATTTAAAATTACTGTGTAATGAAACATGTTTGTTGGTATTGATATCACATAAATATTCATTCATTCGTAATGGGCTTTCTTAGGCTATAAAGTCCCTAATGTGGTCCATTGAAAGGGTTTCGAAATATTGGTTTTACTCAGTAGCGAACATAAAAAAAAACAGAGTTAAATTATTATTTTTTTTAAATACACGTATATTTATATAAAAAACAGTTGCGTTTTTCAAATGCTATATTGCTTAAATTTATGGTAGGCCTTCTTGGGTGCCAGTACCTTATTCCACCTTGTTCGCCTGGGTGAATTGGGTGGGCATAAGTGGCGTCTTTTGTTCACCTGGGTACTATAATCACACAGGTGAACAGATGATGTGACTTTTATAAAAATTTTAGTGCACTTTATTTACCTATGTTCCAGTTTGCAAAACGTTTAAAATGAAAGTCATCTGAGAATTCAATTTAATAATTTTGTGTATATAAGACGTGACTAGTGTTGTCCACTGTGTTTTGGTAATTTATTGTTGGTACTGGTGCCTAATCAGATTAGCATGTAGGTGAATAAAGTCCACAAAAATATTTAAAAAAGTCACGTCTAGTCACCTGGGTGATATAATACCAAGATGAACAAAGGACACTACTTATGTTCACTCCATTCACGTGGGTGATATATGCGGTGATTCCGAGGTGAAATATAGAAACTAGTTATTAGGTATGTCCAGGTGAACAAAGAAGAATTACCAAAACTAATATTTAAAATTGCCATGAATACTTCAATTTTCATATACAGTAGGACATTATGACAGTTGCATCTCAGAATATATCTGCAAACAAGGTTGTTACACAAAATATGCAATTATATCACAAGAATATTGACGTTCACTCGGTGAACACGAGAAATTTAGTAGGTCAATATCTTGGCTACATAAAACCCTTATCTCATTTATGGATCTTTTTGTTAGAGCATTTAACAAGATACCAGCTAGTATGAGTCTATAAGAGAATAAGTTCAAAAATGTAGTCAAAAATCATCTTAAACGTAGAGGATATCATAGAGTTGATCAATATTTAAATGATAAAAAAAATGGATTAAGTTACTTGCTCTTTGTTACTTTACTATGCTTGGCTGAATTTTGTTGTCACTTCGTTAGTTTTATTGCTATGTTCTTTTCTCCGGCTTTACCTATTGTTTGCGAACTTGGCATTACATGTACATGTAGAATCCCGACGTATTGTTTTACATCCTAAGTGAATGAAGAATTTTGATTTTTTAATTATTTTGTAGAGTATTATTTTTTGTAAGAATTATGCACTAAACTAATGAAACTTATAACGGCTCCCCAAAAAGTGCCTAAAATCAGTTTCGATAATGTAGCCATCGTTAATGTATTAGTACAAGAAAATAATGTTTCTATTTCATTATAGGTATGCAAATTACAATCGATAATACAAATTTCTACATGGTAATTTCGAGACTCTAGCACGCTACCCTTAGTCTAGGTGTTAAATATCGTTCTTAATTAGCATGAAAGGGACACAAAAAGTTGACATCTCTTTACACGAGAGGTTTGCAGTCACGAAACTGTACTAGTTCATAAACTAATGCACAAACTGTTATTACACGAAGAAGGAAAACTATTTTAATTGCTTTATTGCAGTAATTTGAATAAAGTAAGTATTATAGAAATATTAAAATAATAAGAATTAATGTATATACACGTATATACACATAAGAGTATCACTGTAAAGTAAAAATAATGACAGTTAGGGACCATCTCGATATCTAACCATAGTAATATCCATAGTAATATAAGTATCGCGGCAGCGCTTTACTATCATCAGGTAATCTCCACAAACAAGCAATTATTCCGCCAGCGTATCATCGTGTCTCGTGACGGAATCGCGCGTGTCCGCGACGGAATCGCCACGCTTTCGTTTGCCATCGGGACGCCGGCATTTGACAGCGCGCTCGTCGCGCTCTCGCTGCGTGACCACCACGTTCTTGGGGTGAGCGCGCAGCGATACAATGACGTTTCTCCCGCAATCAGCCACTCATCGCAACGCTGCGATAATATCGCCGTGTGGAGACACGTTTTAAGAGAGTATATAGAAATAGGTGGCACGACGATAATATCGCCGCGATTCCCTCGCCCGTGGAGACGGTCCCTTATTAAAATAAGCAAATTATCGGTGTTTTTAGAAAGTTATACTGTTTATTTTTGGTCAAATATATGATAGAGATAGAGCTAGAAAAGAGCAGAATGAACATTATGAAGTGACTTATTACCATACAAAGTCTAATTAATACGCTCCTAGTTTCTATAATAATAAGGAAACTGATTGCAACTGCGAAAGTTATCGAAACGCAAACCGAGGAATATAAAACAAAAAAAATACATACGAAAAATTAACATAAGATTCGAGATTGCCTTTCTATTGATTAATTCAAAATCCCTCAACACTCCAATTTTTCATCCGTAAAACTAATGCGTCAGAAAACGAGCACATTGTGCCATCATTTGTAAAAAACAACAAAACGACATTCAATTTTCGGAGCGAAGCGTAGCAACCCGAAAAAACCTATCAAAACATTCGTCTCCGGCGTTTCGTCAATCACTCCCAATGTTTTCATTCAATTTTTCCTGACAGCGGCCGCTTGTTCATCTTCCCTGTTTTCTGTAAGTATTGGAATTATTGAAACCTATCCCATTTTCAACTTTAACATATTATTTTTAAAGCTCTTTATCCCATACTACGGTTATATCAGTAAGTTTCTTGGTAACTTGCCGCAGCTGAGCCGACAGTTGCTGTTTGACGTAATAACTTACGTCAAACAGCATTTGACTTACAACTGACTGACTTAAACTGATTTGCAGCAACAGATATACAACCTGGAAATACAGCCCAGGAAATAGAGCAGTATTTTCTGGTTGTAAGTTCCCTCATATGTGTCGCAAAGGGTTTCATTTGTACTGGTCAAGTTGATGATTATGATCCGGTTAATGATGAAAGTGTTTTAAACTTATCTATATAATATACTATATGCTCATAAATGCTTAAAAAACCCATTACGTCCTTTTAAAATTACGCGCTGAACAGTTCTATACTTCATAAACAATCCACGCGAGTCACAAGCTACACAACATCACCCGTTCCTGCGCACATCTCCACAAACACACATACAAATATTTAGGAGTAATAGTAGACAGCAACCTCATACTCCATGAGTAGATAACTACCCTTACCGCAACATTTTTAAAGACCCTGCGGAATAATAAGTTAAAGAGATCCTGTACAAAAAAAGGGACGGGGCAAAGGCCTGTAACCAGAAGCCAGCTTACCACCATATTCAAAACGGTACTTCTGACACTTAAAACTTTCACACACACACAGTCCTCCACAATATTATAGATTACCTTGATACATAAAGTTTGCAAAATAATTGTGTTGTTGCGAGGAAATAAGTTATTTATTATCATTTATCATAATTAAATGTTTCTTTCTTTCAATCCTTTTAGTTAAAAAACCGGACAAGTGCATGTTGGGCCACGCACAATATAGGGTTCCGTAGTTCCCTACCCCCCACCCATCCAAATAATGTCACATTACCAACAACAGAAAACCCACTTCTTAAGCCACATTATTAATGTGGCTTAAGAAGTGGTTTTCTCTTGTTTTTGTTTCATACTTACAATGTTATGTCTACATAATAATATTTTTCAATGGATTTTGAATTCTCATTTGATCAGCTGTTCCTCGTAAACTTGTAAAGCCTAATTAGCTGTGATAATTTTCCTTTTAATTTCACTATATATACTACTACCGCGATTTTTTTCACATACCCAACATCAACCATATAGCTGACAGGGAGGGGGGGGGACACTTGACTCTAACCAAAAATTTCACTTTAAAGCTTAATATTTTACAAACGGATCGCTAAATCTAAAAATGGTCTTTCCAACCCCTTACGAACTTAGGCGAAATACCCTAAAAAATGTTTTTTTTCTTTTTTATTCTTACACTTTGTCGGCGTAAATAATACGTGTATCCATGCAAAACGACAGCCACCTAGCACTAACTGTCTCTGAGCAAAAGTGCGGACGGTCGGACAGACATGGCGAAACTATAAAGGTTCCGTTTTGCCATTTTGGCTACGGATTCCTAAAAGTCTACTCTTCTAGGTTTTTATTTTATAATCTCTAGTACCTAGTTTGTTTAATCATTGAAATTTATCAAGATACGAGAAGCAAAATCTAATCCACAAAACCGAACCTGGTTTATACCTTACTATTGTGCCTTGTACGGTAAAGAGGATTGTTTTAAGCACCTCTATCTATGGAACGAATCCCATGTCAGTTGTAATTACGAACGATCACTTATTTTGGAATAATTCGAGGCTTTGGTGCCATCTGATCAAAAGACTTCCATAAAGGGAAGTGTAGGCAAATTAATTGTAGAGGTTCAGTTCTGGTTTGTAAACGTGTTGTGCCAGTATTTTTCTCTGCTTAAATATCATTGAGAATATAATATTTAAAGATGAAAGTAAAACTGAAACTATATGAACTGAAGTGAAGAGTGGTCGTATTTTGTTTTCATTTCGTGGTGTTTAACTAGGTAGAGCATATTACATTAAATTGCTGGTTTTAATGAATATTTTACTGTTATAAGTGGACAGAAATGTGTGTTCAAATTTTAGGGTCATTATATCATCAAAACACTTAAATATGATAATAATTATGTTGTACATATACCTATATTATGGCCTTAATAAAAACGCTGGAATTTCATGCATACTAAAATTATAAATGTGAAAGTAACTCTTTCTGTCTGTCTGTTACGCTTTCACGCTCAAACAGCTAAACCGATTTAGATGAAATTTGGTATGGAGATAGTTTGAGTCCCAGGGAAGGACATAGGATAGATTTGATTGCGATAACCGACATCCACGCGGGTGGAGCCGCGGGCTAAAGCTAGTGTTATTATAATTTCTCGCACATTTATGAATTATTATATTGGTTATATTGGTGGTACCTACATTTTATTTATTTGATAAAAGAGAAACATATAATGTATAACATCACGCCACGACCAATAGTAGCGAAGCAGCAATGAAAAATGTTGCAAAAACGGGGAAAGTTTACGCAGACGAAGTTGTGCGAGTCAGATAGTTTCTAATAAATAGAAATCTCGTATCACGGTGTTTGTGGTCAAATTCCTCCGAAACGGCTCGAGCGATTGTCTCAAATGTTTGGTAGGTATGAATTCGTACATACGATCTCTCCATTCATAATACTTTACGAATGAACACGAATGTATAGGTAATATTTTCTTTCATTGCGATTTTAGTATTTTTGTATGAATTGCAAAAACGGGGAAAATTTACTCAGACCAAGTTGCGAGGGTTAGCTAGTATAAGTATACAGAGAGGGCGGATGTAGCAAGTTTGTGTGTAACTACAACTCATATTATTCGTTCTACCTATCTCTTAAATTTTTGTTATTATTAAATTTTATTTTATGATATAATTTGGTCCCTTGCGAAGGTTTCTCATCAATATTTTCATCAATTTAAACCTGTCAAATAAAATCTATCTTATGTATTCTATTATATATATCTTAAAATTGCAAAAATTGCAAGAGCCGTGGATTAATATCTGTGTTTTAAGAACAAGTGTAACAAAATTATTTTAATAAATAAATAAGATAATAAAAATCAATGTCAATGTATTTTGAATCATATTATTATGCATTAGTATGATTAAAAATAGTTTGTACTTCAGTATTCGAATTTTCTTCTTAAATTGTTTTGACTTTTAAATCACATTATGCGTCTAGGAATGTCACTTAAAAGAAGAATATTGTGACAAAGAGTTACGTATAGTATTCATGTAATATTTAGTATGATATAAAAACTTTTGTTACTACCAACAAATAGATAGATAATATATAATCCCTTTTTTCATGCCGAAAAAAAACTTATAGATAAGTTATCTTATCATGTAAACATGTATCAGTTTTGATAGAGAGATTTTCCGGTTATCCAATAACTAGTAAAAAGTCTATTGTCTTTTGTCTTGGGAAATTACGCACCCGGTAGTTTCCACGGTTTTCTTTTTTAGATCATTAGTAGTACAATTATCTTATTAAATGATTACGACTATTGTCTTTACCACATTTATTTAAACTATTCCCATTCTGACAGAAATAGCAACAAAACAGGTAAAACAACTGTTGTTTCAACGAGGCAAGAAAGCGTAGAGTATGACACCGGCTCCAAACGTTGGCCTGAAAGTCGGTCCCAACGCCAATCGTCCAACGTGTGGATCTAGAAAACAGCATTGGCGTCAACATTGGGACTAGCGTTATTCTAGATCCATGCGCTGGACAGGTGGCGTTGGGGCCAACGTGTAGAGTCGGCTTGAGACTCTATCTTGCCTCATTGAAAAATAAAAGAAAATTACAATATCCAAACCCTGAAGTAACATAAAAGTTAATTTTCTTTATACTTTTGCTGACCCAGATCTTTATCCATTGAATCTTATGAACGTGTTTATGTACACACATTTCATTAGACCATTCGTTATACCATGCAATTGGAGAGGCCTATGTCCAGCAGTGGACTGCGATAGGCTGATGATGATGATGATGATGTAATAATATTATCAGCATCATTCTCTCATATCATATCATATATTAACATATCATTATCATTAGTCATGGTAATTTTAATGATATTATATGAACTTTGATGTATGTCGTCCATATTGTACTGTCCAAAAATATCATGTAAATGGCACAAATCAAACTTTTTGATATCACGGGGTGTTAAAAGGTGTAGCACAAATGTTTGTTTTGAATATTTGTGAATTATACCAATGTTGCTAAAGAATATTAAAATTATAAAAAAGTTACAACAACAGATAATACAGTTATAATTTTGTGATATTACTTTAGGTTCGAAACCTAAAGCAATATAAGAAAAAATCCTCGTGAAGTTGGCAAAGTTAAAAAAGTTTCAGTTTGTAACTTTTAGCAACTCGTAACAAAGAGAAGTCGATAAAAATCTTTTGGAAAACTTGTTCCAACTTTATACTTTAAACTGTTTTGCTTACAACCTTGTCAGTTAGTGGTCTAATTTAATAATGTATTCAGATATTTTCATGATTTTTTAAACGAAATACATGTTTACTGTAAAATTAATAATTTTAAAGTGTTGTTGGACGTGCAGTAAGTATTGTTTTTTTTTAATGTTAAATAAATAAAACAAGCAAAAGTATACTTTTGTATATGTTCAATGTGTTGATGGAATTTTGATAATTATACCTATTATCTACTCTACTAGACCAGGAAACAACGGTTACTTCAATTATTAATTCTGATATCAATCTGTGAATTCTCTATTTTTTCCTATACTGAGGTAAACAAATTTGTCATTACTTTAATCTTTAAACATTTCACCGGTCCAAATTATGATAACATCTTCTGTAGTTCGACAAAAAAATATGGTATACAGTAAATTTGATAACAAGCAAAACAAAGTATCACTTACCTTGCAACAGGCTGATAAGCAATAATCCGTTCTTTCTCCTTTTTTCTCCTCCTGCACTCACTCTCCACTCTCTTATCACTGTTATCACGAATAGTATGGTATCTCGGCTGGTAACTTTCGAGCTGCGTGTATAAACGCGCGCGTGGCGCGGGCGAAATGCCTCGCTGCGACATATAGTCCCCTCGTCCGTTCTCCATGGCGGTAAGGGCCACACTGGATGTAATATTTGAATTTGCGTTTGAAGCTATGGTGTGCACTCGTTCAGCCACCCCTGGCCGACGCTTTTCCTCTACAAACGCTACGCGGGGAGGTTTAGGCTGCATGAGGTTGATTTTCTTTTTCTTCGCGGTTGATGTAACGTAAAAAAAATAGCCGTTGCGGTCCATTTTCGGAGCTGTTGCTTTAACCTGCAAAGAATAAAGTTCAGAGTAGGTATTATGTCTAGGCATATGTAAATTTGGAACCCTGAGGTAAGTGAGCCAGAATATATCAAAGTCACTGAAAAGTCACCCAATCGCCCATTAAAGCAAAAGGGTTTGTCTAAATTATTTAAATCATTAACCAATATTTTATTTGCACATCAGCTCCTGTTTCAGTTTAAATCGTTTGTAAATATTTTTTCACCGGAACTCATCACGAGTCGATAGTTGAGTTTGCATATCTGTTTCCGGTTCCGGCAGCCGTCAAAACAATAGCTCCATTATTGGACGTTTCAAAAGGTGTAAAATTCGCATTTTGGTAGTGTTATTCGCTTGTAGGTATGTTGTTTTTCATGATGAATTTATTACAGTTACAGTCTGCTGTTTTCATTCCCGTGTTAGTTAATATGGAGGTACGGAGGTTTGTTAGTATGATATTGTCACGGCTTTTGGTTAGAACTGTTGATGAAAATTATAGGTGATTTTTAATATACTAAGAACGTTCGCTCGTGGCTTCCTTACATAACACTAAATAACTTTATAATATCAGTTTTGGAAAGTTAACCCTTACTCCTACTACTTGATTTTGGAGTTATGACTTAATTACCTACGCACTATTTTACTGGAGTAAAATTATTGTTTTTTGTGAGGTTTAGACCGTCAACCTGACAAAGAAACATCAATTTAACTCCAGGGTCTCTCAAATGTTACCACACATTTGTATGACAAAAGTAGATGGTATGTGGTGAAGGGTTAATTAGTATTTTTTTATTATATTATTAAGTTATTTGGTGTAATGTAAATAATCTAACAGCGGGAGATTATTAGTATATTATATTAAAAATCATTCTGTACTCAATCGTGGTGACAAAACGAGTCACAGGGCCACTTTGTTTGGGAACGAGTTGCCCAAGTTTCCCACGACTGTTGAAAAACTTCAACTAATTTCAATTTCTTGTCAAATTCTATTTTTTGACAAGACAACGTCTACTGGGTAATCTTAACTATTTTAACATTATGATTAGATTTCTACATCTACGACTGGTAGAAAATATGCGCGGCGCGCAGAGCTACTGATACCACTGTTCACTGTGTAGAAGACGACGGTTTAAAAAAATATCACACCACTTCGTGCTTTGAAGTTCAGATTCAGAGTTAAATTAAATAAATAAATATCTTGGGACAATTCGCAAATGGTCATCTAATCCCAAATTAAGCAGAACACGTACTATGGCAACCAGATAACTGATAAACATATAAAAATTTCTGTTATAGAGTAATTATACCCAGATACAGAATAAACCATCGTGTTCATCACACAAAGTTTCATCCTGGGTAGGGTTTGAACTCATGATCTCCGGCTTAGCAGTCAGAGTCACCATTACGCCACCAGGCCAGTATTTTTTTTTTTATTTTGTACATGGCCGGTCTGCCGCCTAAAACTCGCAGATCGAACTAGACTTCTATCCCATCGAACGACGAATGATAAACACATATATTAGCGCACACTAGAATATTTTCTACATTGGCTAGTCTCTAATGAAATTGCCCTGTGACCAAAATCGGTTGGAAGAACATTAATTGAGATTAACAGTTTATTGGCGTACACACTCAGGAATATGACTTTTCCTTATTATACCAAATGAGATCTTTGAAACTAAATATGTAAGTAGGTACTTAAGTACGGGCTGCCCAATTTGAGCAATTTCTGCCTTCGCTGTGCATTTCGAAATACCGGCTTTGATCGTCTGACTTTGAAATGTACTTTGCTATGTACCCACCTATGGGTTGAATTCGACGAAAGAACGATTTGTATGTTGTACATTGCGCGGCAATATCATGTCGATCTACAAGGCCTTGTTGGCAGGAGCGCAATGAATCTGACAAGCTTTGCCGCCAATTCACCTTTGTAGGCTGTCGGTTGAATAGCAATAGTGATGGGACATACTGTTCAGAATGCAAGTAAGCAGATATTTTGTGAGACTTTGGTAGTTTTTAAAGTCACTAACAGCTAAGTAATGTTAAGAATCAAATGCAAAGTCTACTAATAGAAAACGTGTTATATACGAGTACATACAATATAAATTTTAGCCTCATATAAAATTTTATGTCAAACAATTTTAATTGAAATCGAATCAACACTTTAATTGGGGCCATGAATAAAGGTAAGGTATATATTTTACATATCAACTCATATTATGTCCCACTAGTGGGCACGGGTCTCCCCAGTATAACCTACTTATTTTAGTAATTGCCAAGCTTGGCGAGCGGGTTAGCGATCGCAGTAAGGCTTTAAAATACGCAGAGGACGCTGATGCCGGTAGGTACCTATACAGTTAAAAACTTTTAATTCTTTATACGAGAAAAATCAAAATTAAATATTCTTGTCATTCTGTCGTTATGTTTTCACAGTTAACAAAATTTGAACCTTAAATTCTTCAGTTTAACCGTTACTATTTGTTAGCCGTTCTCTTTCTTTTTTTTGTTTCTCCTTATCCATCTTTATTGTAGTTGTGCTATATTTTACTGTCTATTTCTGCCGACTGTAAGTATCCATCTGTCACAGGCTCACAACTCACTGCGGAGATGTTATCGCGCCTTCGCCTGCGGCGTCTTTCTGAATGCTAACTGGACTCTGAATGCTCGCAGAGACCTATCTACGACATCTGTGCCCTATACACAGAGGATCCCTACTTTGATACCGGACTAGTGCCCCGCAGGTATTTTTCTCTGCGATTTAGATTGCCGTCTGGTTCTATTGAGTGTTTAAAAGCCTTTAAAAAGGTTTTGTTGCAATTAGACGGAATGGTTGTTAGTTTTTTGGTCTGCATTATGATGATAGGATACCTAGTATTTTTTTCTGGAGGTGCGAACAATATTCTTGGCACTTTTTTCCAAATTGTGTACTTTGATAGTTGCTACACAATTTATAATGACCAAGTTTGCATACTTTTATACTTTGTGTAGCTAGTCTACACTGTCCTGTCAAACTCTTTTGTACGCCAACTCTGTTACAATTCTTTTGTCACGTACATAAAAACATTTTTGTTTTGTCTACCTAGGTTTTATCTTCATCATGGTTTTGGTGTGACGGCAAGAAATAAAACTGAATGTTTCTTTTACCTTTTAAATTGTGAAAATGATTATATTTACATTATTAAAAACAGACAGATGATTTTGTTGTACACCTACCTATTCCGTATTCGACTAATTCAATTAGTGTATCGCAGGGGCTGTATGGTCGTTGATCGCAGTCCACTGCTAGACATATTATTATGCGTATGGCATTGATACCATTATGTTCAAACATAGTATAATTAAGAGAATATAATTTATAGCTGTATACCAGTTAAACTCCGGGTTACAAAAGCGTCAAGAGAGTATTTTTGTGGATTGGAGCGGGTTTGCGAAACGTATGGTTTTAAGATTCTGTGGGTCAGTAATAAGGTACTGACATAAAAGACAACTGAAGGAATAAACCCAAACGTATTGTCCAAACTTTTTTTTATCACTAAATGAAGAGAGAAGCATGTCGTGAGCTTTGCGTGAGCCTGATGGTAAGCATCACACTATCCCAGTATCAGGGACACCCTAATCCTTGTTTAGGTGCCAAAGATCAGAATGGCACCGCACTGCGCTCTTCGTTTGAGACATTAGTTAAGTTAGTTAATTTCATGCCTCTTAACAAAATGATGTTTAAAATATCTAAACTTATTGTTCTAATTTACAGTTTTGCCGATTTGTAATTCAATCGAGCCCGTACTGCTTTCTTATTGAATTTAAAAACACTTGAGGAAAACAAATATACAATTGGTAAACAACGAAAATTGTATTAAAATATGTTTCTAAGAAATTTAGACAAGCCAACCTTCTCAATCAATCAATATTTACCCAGACATTCCGACTTATATTACGTAGTTAAATTAAATTTCTGATAAAAGTTCTAATATGAATTAAGTGGCTGAAAGATTTTTTATTAAATCATTCGGATTTAACGCTCTCCATCGGAAGGCACTTTGTCTTCGCTGTCCTTAGGACAAACCTTTGAGCATGTTCTGGACACGTCAATATTGGACCAGGAACTTTGGTGTGCACGGGGAATTTATAAGTTTAGATGAATAAGTACATTTTAACAAGAATAAAGGATAATAAGCTTTTGCGTTATGTTTTTAACACGCTTAAATTAGCTTCACTTGTAACTAACTAACAATGTAAATAACAACGTAGTGGAATCTTGGATTTCTTCTTGGAGTGAACTTTTGAAGACTGTTTATTTTTTTTAAATTTCTTTGTATTTTATAATTTTTAGTTTTTACGTAACTAAAATATATATCTTAGGCCCAAGTACTATTTGACCAGGGTTTTAAGATGTTTTTCCGTTTAGTTAATAAGAGCCAGGCCATCAAATTTACATGTTTTCGTTCATATCTTCCAAACTACTTAACCGATTTTGATAAAACTTGCACTGTACCCTAAGTTGAGATAAGTATAAAATAATAAAAAGGTAGCAAGAATGATTACAATGCGATCTCTAGTTTCGAAACAATAATTGGACAAACATACAAATATTTTGTTTATTTCATAAATGTGTTTAGAAGCCCTACTTGATCATCTTATGGGAAACTCACGCAATTCCAATAATATTAAATATCCACGTATCGAATACATTACTTACTTTTTTGAACATAACAGACGTTATATAGTGTAAAGAAAAAACCCTAACAAAAGTCACACTCTCAATCTTACCGGTACTTCGAATCGATCAAAACAACCTTCAGTTATTCAAAGGATCGCCGTGAAAAGCACATTGATAACAGATCAGTTCCAACAAAGCCTGCTACGAAACAGCCTGCATGATCCATTAATTAGTGACAAGTGAATGCATTTCCTATTCTTGTATGTTAATGCATTTCTTGCGTGAGTGCAAAGTGAGGTAGTATGAGCGATCTGATGCTTAGTCGTAGTGCTTAATGTACCTGAGTGATTTACTATGCTGGAATATAGAAGTACATTATTGCTATGTTGAAGATTTTATATGAACCATTCATGAAGAATAAAATCGAAAGAAATTACTTATGTCATTTCCACATACAAGAAAAAAGAAAGAAGTGTCTTTGAAACGTAGTTCCTTTTGCTATATATTTTTGGTGTTTTTATTAACTAATGATTAAAAAAAAATCTGGAAAGGAAGTAAAAATTGTCCGATTTCAAATTAAGATTTTTCAATTCAACTTTTACAAAAATACAAACAATCTATAAAATACAACCCCCTTATCTAAATTCACATAATCCTAAATAATAGCTTGATCGATGTCAAAATGTTACGGTTTTCGTCTAGCCTTCCAGCCCAGAAACAAATTATATCGTACGATAAAGAACTACGTTCCATTTTTTTTCTATTGCAACAACAGAAAGTAACAGTAGGAAGGTACTTACTTTTATTTTAAGTAGAGCTCAAAGGAAAGGAAAATAGTGAAAGAGCATTAGAAGAGTATCTGGAACAAGGGCCTAACTAATTAAAACGGCTTAATTAGCGATGCTTTCGTATACATTATGTACGACGGAAATACAGCGCAAAGATTAAGGTCTTAAGACCATAGAAGTTTAATGAATTTTTAGAATAATATTTGTTATTGTTTTCATTCATTCATTTACAACAACTCTTCCAATGCCTTTCTAATTTCCATGTTAAAAAATATACTTCCCGAGTTAGTAAAAGAACTTCAAAATTATCATCGAACCAGACAGACGGTAATAGGAAGCTACAAGTTGTGTTTCAAGTTTGTTCTTTGAACCGTGGAATTAGGTACAAAGTTGAAAACTTTTATGAAAGAAATCAATTTTGTTTTAGTTCCGTTTCCGTTGAACAAAATAAAAAATATATAGAAAGCATTTAAACTCGTAGGATTTGGAAACACAATTGAAAAATGAAATCATTTTATGTTCCCAAATCACACGAGTTTAAATGCTTTTTATATTTATTTTTTTAATGAAGAACTTTCTGGTGCAGTAGGCACTACTACTGCCGACATATTGTAAGTTAATAAACTGGGAAATCAAAAAAGTACTAAGACAGTAACTCCCTGATGAGATCTAACAAACTTATTCACTCGCGAAAATATAAAGAACCATGAAGTTTTTTTACTAGAACTTTCTATAAGGCTTCATACACTTCCTCACGAATAACTCTGAATTCTAGCAAAGAAACACACTGCGGCCTATTACTACTACAGGTATTATACTTAAGACTTTTTGGATACAATTAACCATGAAGTTTATTCAATATTCTGTAAGTAAGTCAAGCACTTACGACAAGGAAAATTAGTGTAAAGTGCCTTTTATGCACCGAGTATCTTATTAGCTGTGGCGCGGCGGTCG
Source organism: Herminia tarsipennalis (assembly GCA_945859575.2). NCBI lineage: Eukaryota > Metazoa > Arthropoda > Insecta > Lepidoptera > Erebidae > Herminia > Herminia tarsipennalis. The sequence goes on along the minus strand of OX243834.2, from coordinate 18,547,572 downwards.
CGTTTAATTCGCAATTTACTTCCACGTCGATGTGTCTTAAGTGATGTAAGTACAATAGGCCCTTGTGAACAGAAGTGGTGACAATTTTCATAAAAAACTATGGGTTGGCAAATGTGCACAACATCTAATACCTACTTTAAAAAATATATAAGCGTACACGATAGTCTTTTAGTTGAAAAGGTCGTAATTCTTTACATTAACGCCGAACCACGCTGACAAACATCTTAATATCAATTCTTTACAAGTGAAAAATCCTTAAGATCAATGCATCAACGTCTTTGCCGTTTATTATGCGGTACCCCATGAAGGAGAAACACAAAGGCAGGGCTGTATTAATCTTCCATTGCCCGACAACCTGCGGATTGGGAGCGACACCCTATAGACCCCGTAGAGTTTGCAACCAGATTTCCTGCCCTATTCTGTGCATGATTGTTTCCCTCGATGAGTTATACGGATAGAACAGATATCGAACTGTCTTACCTAACATTATATTCAAGCCTTGGCAAAACGTCTATTCAAGCGAAGCAGATACAAAAATAGGCTAAAGTAGCATGTACAAAATTTACACTGAATAGTCATAAACCTTAACTATTTATACCTAAACTAAATCCTGAAGATAAATATAAAATGAATTCCTGGAGTTTTAAACAAGATTTTCATTTGTAATAAAACTATGCAAACGTAGGATGGTAGACTAACTAGCTGCATCACTTATCGTGTCGTATGTCACACAGTATAAGGACTCAGCCCTCAAGAGTCCCTCTAAAGTGCATTTTATAAGTGATTTCTTTTATTACTGAACACGGACACAAGAAACGATAGAAAAATCTATATCAACTGAAAATGGTGTTTTACGACTACGGTTTATGACGTCATGAAAGAGGGATTATTAAATTAATGTGTCTTGTGGTGCGGACAAGAATCTGGTCTATAATAGGTTTAATAATATAGAAGTGAATTCTTTTGGGCAATATTTATTGTTTTAAATTTAGTATTTATACATAGGTAAACAATTATTGTAATAATTATTACAGGTATTTATGAAGTAACTATGCTTTATTCACCTTGTCCTGCAAGCATAAAAATGAAAATCATCTTAAAATAATCTATACTAAAATCGTAAACAGGAAAGATCAGGTTCCTTATTCACTATTTTTTAAGCTATTGCAGAGCTTTTATCGCGGGCTTTGAGCTCGGCGACCGAATCAAGAAATTCCATAATGAAAATAAAACCTAACACCCCCCACTCCGCCTACCATGTAGCTCGGCCGAGCGTTCGCTTAACGTATATATATGGTACGACTGTACGAAGCTCGCACGGATCGAGACGAGCTGCTCCGAAATGTAATGAAAAGAAAAAAAAAACTGCATAAATAATTATAATTGCATAAGTTGATAAAAAATGCAATGCAATAGCTTTACCGCGGCAGTCCCCGAGTGCCCGCGCGTCTCACTGTCAAAATCTTGTCATAATGGTAAATAGAGAGCTGCGCTTAGAAATGCATTGCGCATGCGCCAGTTCACGCGGGGTTGCCGCGAAAAGGAAAAAAACATAGTGATTAACGACCCTGTTACATTGTTTGGCCGATTTTGATGTGGTGTAGACAAAGCCTAAAACTTAGCATTTATAGTTTCTTGTGATAACCAACATACACCATATCGGAACCGCTGCAGAACAGCTAGTCACGACAGGCGCACATTATGAACATGACTGTGGACAAGACCATAGATCGCCAGTAGCTAGTAGCTTTAGTTCAAAATCTCCTGAGAAACACCACACCACATAGCAATTCAAGATTTTTTTTGACCCTATAGTTAATTTATTATCATAAATAACACAATACATACAAGAGATTTATAAACTACTCTAAATTACAAACATAATAATATTAATATTTACACGATGAACAAATCTATACTTATTATTATAAAGCTAAAGAATTTGTTTGTTTTACGTGGTAATTTCAGGAACTACTGATATTTTACTGTTGGATAGCCCATTTATCGAGGAAGGCTATAGGCTATATAACATGACGCTACGACCAATAGGAGCGGAGCAGCATTGAAAAATCTTACAAAAACGGGAAAAAAATTACGAAGACGAAGTTGCGTAGGTCAGCCGGTTAGTACATAAAATGTAAAAACAGTGTATCCCAAATTGAGGGTTATTTAACGTACCCTTCTTTTACAGCGTTCTTTTGGAGGATAAACTTAATCTTGTTTAATTAGTTTTGTGTAATCGCAAATAAAACAAAAAACGTACAACTCCTTTTCAACTAGCTTTGTAGCAATTGTTTTTTTTAACTTTCGCTATTTTTAAACATATTGGAAAATTATTGGGACTTAATCGCGTGAAATAAATGAAAGTATGAACATTTAAAGCTACCCAAAATGTATATTTTATAGACAGAAGTTTCTGAAATGTCATACGTAGGTACACATGAAGTGAAGATGTCTTCTTACCCATATAAAAAAGTAATCTGAAATCCGGGATAACCTTAAACGTATACACATATATTCTTTGCATCGTTGTTTAAGTGAATATTTCTTTTTTGGCAAAATATACCCCAGCTCTAGAATTACACCATATTTTTCCTATTCTTTCTTTTGTAGAAGTAGGTACGATTTTATGACCGAGACACGGTTAGAGGCGCGCTCCCTCAATCCAGACGTATTTACTTAACAGCTTTTTTATACGCAACCAGCGCTTGATAGCTCGCGGTACTCATAATGTGAGATGTAACCTTGAAACGCTTTGGTTTGGTGTCATTAGGACGTTTGTGCGAAGGCAGTAAGTGGAGGAATGGCTTAAGTAGACATTGAGTGCTTTCAATTGGTATAAAGGAAATAAATGACGTCAACTTAATTTTCTTGGAAAATTAAATGTCTATAATAGTCCTTTATTAAAGTATACTGCGTAGCAACTTATTTCTAAGAATCTTCGGAAAACATCCATCCATTGTGTTGGTCTTTAAGGCATGTTTACTGTTATAATACTGAACATTGGTACCTACTAGGTTGTAATGGTTTTGGTTTTAAAAATGACATTAATTCTTCAATTAAATTAATTTTCAACATATTTTTCCTTATAAATTTATATTAACACATCCTGCTTTAATAGAAATTTAGAAGATAAATCGAGCAAGAGCATGTCGAATGTTCAGTGTAGGGTTCCGCAGCCTTGAATAATTGCTTAAGCAGAAGAGCGTGTGTTTATGGTACTTATGCCCTTTTGTTGAGAAATGCAGTTTTTCGGCAATTACTTATTGACGGTATATCCGATCATGTCCGGAATAATTTTAGTTTAAAGTATTTATTAAGCGCTACCTTTGTGATGTTTTCATATTTTTTGCTCATACGGTTCAAAGTTAAGGGGGGGGGGGGGGGGGGAATAAAAATATGCAACTTTCGGAGCAAAGAAGCACCAAAATTATTTACTCAATCAAAAAACTTTATTATCAAACCTTAAAATGTTTTTAAAAGACCTGTCGAATAACGTGCCACATGTTGATATAAGCTGAAAAAAAATATTTTAGCGCCTGTTGCATGTATGGAGTGCCATTTGTAAAAATATTTATTATTATTATTTAGCTATCAAACTAAGTAGTGGCTACTACAAGACACCTTTTCACCCAATTTCGTCAATATTCATTGAGTAGTCTTTGAGTAAAATGCCTGTGACACACGGACGGACAGACAGACATAACGAAACTATAAGGGTTCCATTTTTGCCATTTTGGCTACGTAACCTTAAAAACTGTGTCTGGACTGACACCACCCACCAAGATAATATGTAATCACACTTAATATTATAAAGGCGAAAGTTTGTGAGTGTGTATGTTTGTTACTTCTTCACGTCTAAACAGCTGGAGCGATTTTAATAAAATTTGGTATGGAGTTAGCTGATCCCCTGGATTAACACATAAGCTGAAAAACCGAGGGTAACACCGCGGGGCACAGCTAGTATAAAATAAAAATGAATCGTCTTCAAGGAAAAAAAATATCAAGCACATCACGAATGCCGAATTTCGCTGACTCACTTCTATATTTGAATCTGTATACCTGAAGTTTTATAAGCTAGGACAGCGTTTTATACTAAAACCTTTCCAGAAAAAATATGCTGTCGAATAGTGAACACCGCATCAAAATCTGTCCAGTAGTTTCTGAGAAAATCGCGAACATACATACATATTTGTGGTATTTTAGAGTTAAGAGTGTTTATTTTTGTATCCTATTCATGTCGTTTTAGATAGTTAAGATCATTATGTATGTCAGATGTAGCCGACACCGCCAGCGATACCACATATATACTTGTCGAACAGAAAACCACCTTTTTTGAAGGTGGTTAAAAATATATTATACCTAGTAAATTCTGCCTATCTCTATAAATATTGTTGTTAATCAAATATTTTTAGTAGTTAAACCGGTAGTCGACACCAATACACTTGGGACTACCAAATCTAATAAGATTAGAAGCGGCGGTAGCTTAATGGCTAAGGCATCGGTCTCGCAATCGTGAGGTCGCGGGTTCGAATCCTACCCATTATATTACCGACGTGAACCCACTTCTAGTACAAGCCTTTGAACTTTGCTGGAGGGGTTAACAAGATTGCTAGTAATGTGGGACTCAATCCCACATTGCTAGTTATCTTTAAAAAAAAAAAAGTTCCTTAACAAGCAATATCTTAGTTTCTATACCTACAAATTTCTTTATTACACCGATGAGAAGGTAGACAAAAAGCTCACTTGCATTTGTACTCTGAAGTATTGCGAACTAATTTCGTGGTCGTCAATCAATTAGGGAATAGTTTTTGCCACGCACAAGGTGTTGCCTCAAGCCAGATTAATTAACACTGCAGATGAGACAGACGAAAATAAACATTGTTTTTTGCCGCTACTTTGCTGGGCAAAGTACAAAATTTGTTACTTTTAATTAAAACCTAGTTTCTAAAGGTGGGGTGTTTCTTTGATTTAGCTTTTGATGAAGTTCTTAGGGTTCCGTAGCCCAAATGGAAAAAACGGAACCCTTATAGTTTCGTCATGTCCGTCTGTCTATCTGTCTGTCTATCTGTCTGTCTGTCTGTCTGTCCGTCAGTATGTCACAGGCATTTTACTCAAAGACTACTTATTGAATCTTGATGAAATTTCGTGAAAAGGTGTCTTGTAGTGTAGCAGCTACTTAGTTTGATAGCAAAATAATAATAACAAATATTTTTAGGGGGCACTTCATACTTGTAACAGAAGCTGAAATTGTATTTTTTTTAGCAAACACCCACGTGTGGCACGTAATTCGACAAGTCTTTTAAAAACATTTTAAGGTTTCTGATAAATCTTTTTGAGTGAATATTTTTGAAAATAATCTCTCCGAAAGTTGTATAAATCCCCTCCCCTTAAGTTTTAGGAGCAACCGTGAGACCAAAAAATATGGAAAAATTTAAAAAGATAGCACTTAATAAATACTTTAAACTAAAACTATTCCGGACATGATCGGATATACCGTCAATAAGTAATTGCCGAAAAACTGCGTTTCTTAACAAAAGGGCGTAAGTGCCATGTATATACGCTCTTTTGGTGATGCAATTGTTCAAGACTGCGGAACCCTACACTGCGCAAAGTCCGACAAGCTCTTGCCCGGTTTTATTTATTGTTTCACAGGATTAGAAGTTAGAGCCAGTACTAGGGTACAATACTATATAATTATGTAGAGAACAAACTGAAATATGTAAATGTCGAACTTATCATACATAGTTACGCCATTTCAGGAATATGCCTAATACTTATAACAATCAACCCATATTATTTCCCATTGCTGGACACAGGTGTCTTCAGTAGAGTCTACTTACTATAGATCCTGGGGGTATTTGCCATAATCGCCACACTAGGCGAGCGGGTTGGCGATCGCAGTAAGGCTTTAATGTATGCAGAGGACGCTCCTACCCGTCCTCTGGTGTAAAGAACAGATGGGGGGGGGGGAATATGCCGTGTAGTTTAAAACTTCTGACTGAGATGCAGAAGATAAAGGATTAAATAAATAATCCGTATTAATAAATGAGAAAGCAAGTTGGTCTTTTCGCCTTTATGTTACGTTTTGGTTTTGATGAAATTAACCAGTCGCTTAAAGATTGAGGTACATACAAATACCTACATTTTCCTTTAGTTTGTCTACCAGTAATGGTATTATAGGCAATAAAAATAATACATAGACTCAAAAATATGTTTGATACCTAAAGTCAAAACACACCAAAGTAGAATATGTTTGGTACAATAATATGAAACAATGTTCCCGTCTGCAATATTGTTGTTTACTCTTAGTTATTATGAAGTTCATCTTCGAGTTCCCTTCACTATTCGCCCCTTCATATTTGCTCTGCCTAATTTCTTTGGCGATAGGAAAAATATTATTGTGTAACTTACAAAATCGGTAAGAGTTGATGAATAAGCTTCTATGTTCGCAACCTATTAGATTAATAGGTATTGATGATATGAAATCATATTAATCATTATTATTTGATTAACTCTATAGTTTAGGTAGTTAACGGTAAAAAACTTACCGAAGCGGCGGTAGCCTAACGGCTAAGGCATCGGTCTCGCAATCGTGAGGTCGCGGGTTCGAATCCTACCCATTATACTACTGACGTGAGCCCACTCCTAACACAAGCCTTTGAACTTAGCTGGAGGGGTTAACAAGATTGCTAGTAATGTGGAACTCAATCCCACATTGCTAGGTAGTAGTCGAAGATAACATTTCTTAAAAACTTTAACTAATTTAGCCGATTTGTGATGTTTATTTTCACTAAATAGCTGTGAATAAGCTTTGATTGATGCTGTCATAATGCCGAGTTTTAATAGTTTAATAAAATTCGAATTAAAATTTAATTAACATTAACCCCTATAATACTGAATTCAATGATTACTTTTTAGAAGCATACATGCAGGTTTCTAGAATGCTGCAGAACAGACATAACGCATAAAACTATTATTGGGTACACATACAAATAAGTTATATTTAAATAAGTTTTATGACACGTTTCTACAATAACATTATGAAAATCTTATACTTGAAACTCCTCAAAGTCCTTCAAAAATCTCAACGTTTCAGACTTGTCATCCACAAATCAACGTCATACACACACGGCGGAACTTATAATTGGGGAGGCAATCAACAGACTCTGATTAATTAAACATTGTCGCAAATTAAACATCCGACGGTGAAGAATAAACTAGGGTGGCGAGGCGATGAAGGAAGGATACATACCAAAATCTTGAAAACCAAAATGCTTTTTGAATAAATCTCTGCTAGTAGCGGATAATTTCAACATTACCTCTGGCGGTGGGTTCTACACACATTTAAATGAAGAATATAAAGTGGAATCTGATTCATGTTTATCGTATGCGGAAAGCTGATATCAAAATTTTAACATTTGCATCTCTGAATAGCGAATTTTGGTTAACATTTAAGAAAAGCTGAACAGTTTTTGTAGACGCTTACCAAAATTCTTTCGTTAAACAAAAGCTGAATAGTTTTTGCAGTCGTTAATTGAATTAATATGTTTGTTTTTTAATTTATCAGGATTTTGATAGGGACTCGTGTCGCAACAAGGGAGGATGCGGGCTGATACGAGAACAACGATGGTAGATAGCTTGCATGCGACTCTCTTTGTCAAAAGTTTTAGGGTCACCGGCATAGATCGTGGGTAATTAGCCGTGCTACTGGATAAAGGAGACAGAATACGAGGATTTTTGTCAATGGCCTGTTGTAAAGTTTGACTGCCTCTGTGGCGCGGTGGAAGTGTGTCCCACTGCTACGCAAGAGGTCGTGGGTTCGATTCCCACACGGGACACCACTTTGTGTGATCCACAAATTGTTGTTCCGAGTCTGGGTGTACTTTATGTCCGTGACTTGTATGTTTGTAAAGTCCCCCGCGACACAGGACTTGTACCCTAATGCGGGAGTCGTCTTTTTCTAAAAAATAAAAAAAAGTACGTCGTAATATGAGATTGACTGAAGCTGCTATAGTGTGTTATTAAGAACCATTACGAATTTTTTTCATAATTGTGTGGAATGACGTTTGTGCATCGTTATTTATTGAAATTCGGATTGATAATAATTATGTATTAGGTTAAAAATATAATAAATGAAATAATAATAAATTAAATGGCATTTTTTTTTAAAGACGACTCCCGCAGAATGGTACCAGCCCTGTGGTTACTTTACAAACATACAAGTAACGGACACAAAGTACACCCAGACACAACAATTCGTGGATCACACGAAGTGGTGTCCCGCGTGAGAATCGAACCCACGACTTCTTGCGTTGCAGTCGGACACACTCCCACCGCGCCACAAGATCGAAACGAATTCGGTCATTTAATTTTATTAGTAAATAAGTTTTATTTAATACAAAAATCATTGTAAACTATCGACATTTTTTCAAAAATTAACGGCTGTTTTTATTTTTTACAATTTATTGTAATGAATTTAAAAACATGTGGTACACTATGTATCAACAAATTCATATATCTAATGTTTTGGTAATTTTTTACAGACTTTAAAAGAGGTTTCATGAAAAAATTAGAGCCATTTAAAAATAGGTATACACGTAAGTACTTTACTTATAACGGGGTGGGGAAAATTGATCAAAGCAAAACAGCATTTGTAAATGTGGTACATTAAACTGTCAATATTAAAGATTTGTCTATTTTTATTATGTGTTCGATAGTGTAAAAATATTTCATAACAGGGTAAATTAAAAGGTACCTAGTGATCTCTATCTTATGTTGAATATTACATTTTCATTACAGGCCTACTTTTTTAACGTTTTCTTTTAAACTCCACTATTCATACCCATACCAGAACTTTAAATTGGAAATTAAATACAAGCTAATAAAAATAACTTTAAAATCTTTTAACCTGTGTTGCAGGGCATTAGTATTCAAATCGTCTACGAGTATTATTTGTTGGCAATGTGTTCGCTACTCGTAAGAGCAAACTTACTTCGTTATTGGTCTACGTGACTCCAGACCACCTCCGAAAGGAAACAATACTATGCTTTGATATAAATTATAACGCGGAATTACACATTTGGTTATACGGTCCAGACAATTTGTTAAATTATTTATCAATACTCATTATCTTATCCATATCATATTTACTTAGTAATAAAAATGTTGAAGAGGCAGTGACAAGTTATACTATAGAATAATATTAGGTAATAATTCCATGGCAAACTGAAAGAAGTCTATAAACTTTCGCGATTTGTACAGATTTTGAAAATATATATGTTACGGGTCTTAAACGGCTATTAGACTACCTTAAATCAGGGCTATAAATCGAGGTAGCCTTGAAAATTTGTTAGAGAATTAGGGCCCTAACTCTTATTACACCTCTCTTTTTAAGGGCTTAGGGTCCCTGAAATAGTGTAGTGTAATAAGCGCATTAATCGCGTGAATAATTTAAGGTAAAATTTGTTTATTTGTTTATTGCCTACCCGTGACCACAGCCATTGCAATACGGTCGAAACGTCAGGCAATAAACAAAGTATTTTAGCTTAAATTATTCACGCGATTAAGACCCGTTTTTTTAAAACAAGTCAGTTTTAAATCACCTAGACTCATGACGAAATAATATCACTTCACTTTTCCATTTTATTCGTATTCTAATATTAGACACGATCGTATCAAGTTAGTTCAAGTGGAAGTAGTAAGAGGCGTCACTGAGTCGAAGCCTGTAGCTTCAGAAGTCTGACATATTATACAATACTAGGTGCCTGTGAATGTGTATATCTGATAAACATCTGAGATCATGCACATTTCTCGGAAAGAGGGTCGAGGGAGCCGCGCTAACTCGATAATCCACCCTCCGGGGAGATTTATTAATCAATCTCCAAAACGTTTTAACTGGGCAAATTGAAAAATTATGTGTCGACGTGTTTATACGCACCCCTGCTTTGAATAGTATGGGAATGTAGATTTAGTTTGTGATGTGATTTATATTGTTTATTGTATTAAATATCTATACTAATAATTGAAGAACTTGTTTCTTTGATTGAACGCGATAATATCCGGAACTACGGGTTTGAATAGTATGAAAGAGACAAGGAGCTAGTTTGAAATGTAAGCCATAGTTTTAGTCAGCGATTTTACAAAATTATTAGGTAACTATATTGTAATACATCTTTGTTTTTATCTTGTAACGACATGTAGATTTCGATGATTTTGCTGTCTTGATCCCCTGCAGTGTTGCGTCCCCTCGCCTCGTCAGCGTTACTTTGTTACACCAGATTCTCTGCTCTTTTTGCAATATCAGTGTCCGTCTTAATAACGATAACGCGACTGTTGATCGTTGTACATATTATCTGCCTTAAACTGAACTACGAGTATTACGAGATACCTACTCATATAAGCCATCTTAAATTCATACTAATGTTATAAATGTAAAAGTAACTCTGTCTGTCTGCCTGTTACGCTTTCACGCTCTAACAACTAAGCCGATAGAAGAAATTTGGTATGGAGATAGTTTGAATTATATATCCAAAAATTTTCAAAAATTATTATGTCACTCTTTTATCACTTCTCCTTTTTTTATAAATAGGTAACATTACACCAAATAGGATGTAATGACAACAGTGACAATAATCTATTTTACATTTATCAAGCAATATTATTTTATTTAATATAATAATTTAACATATACTTAGGTACCTACGTGGTTTTTGACGTCTTGTAAAAAGAGATTCACGATTAAATCATACCCTTTTTTTCTTTTTTTACGTGTACATTATCCCCTCCCTAGGATCCCACTCTTAGGCTTCGAGGGCAGGCAGGATGGCAAGTATGTCAGAGTCAAACCGACTAAAAAGCATACGGTGTTCCGCCACTATAGTCTATGGCCTAAGGTGAGGGTATCCCTTGGGGAATTGGTGCCTCCACCATTAGCAGGCTCGGCCGTCGTTCAACGGCAACTTTCGTGTTGTTTGCGTGAGTTGCTTCAATCCCACTTCGCGTAAGAAGGCGCGCGTAGACCGTCTCGGGCTTGCTTCTGATAGGACGATTGGTTGCCCTCCTTGTCGCCTTCAGGCCAATACCTACTTACGGGGTCCGAAGTTCGTTTAACGCTCTTCAGTGTCCCATTCGTCTGCTTCGGGACAGGAGTGAGCTGGACCTCTCCTGTTGTCTCTCTGCTGCCTGTTTAGCACACTGACAGAATGTCCACATATTCCCATGCCCTCTCGTTTTGATAGTACTGCAGTTTCAAGCGAGACGCTTTCCACTTCGATTGCCGCAATGGTCGTCGTGCTGTTTCACCATCGTACCCTAAGTATAATAAGACTATGGCGAATCAATAATATGTATTAGAATATTATTATCATAACCATTTGTCAGTGGCCATCTAAGAGCAATAGAACAAGATAACATAATTGTTATCTACGCCTACGTACATACATTTTATAAAACGCACCTGCTTCAAACAAATAATCATATATCGTATAATTGACACAAAACTTATAGTAGGGGCAAAGTCCCCTCCTGTGGATTTAGGTGCAAGTCTGTGGACAATGCACTTGTGCCGGACGCCCCGCGACGAACAATATCGTTCTGAGTTCAAACATCGGACATTTGTTCCGATGTTCCAATGGTCAGATTATATTGATATCGAATATAATAGAAGCGATAGAAATGCTATGGTTTATGTTTGTATTATGACAATACACGGTAATATAATATATGGTTATATATGTTTATCTAAGATATTATTGTAAGCAAATATTTATTAGATAAGCTCTAATAACTTAGTTTTGCATTTAAACTGAGAGTAGTCTACTCACTTGAGATACATCTTTGATAGAAAAAACCTTATATTTTTGTTGTCCTCGCTGAATATCAAACCATACTTTGTCATCTCACATGAAAGTGACAAATTTTAAGTAATAAAATCTAAAGAGTGGATCCGAACGCACCTGAGTCGTCTCTCATTAGCGGACTGGAGCTCGAGGACAGATTACTGGATGACCATCCCCATGGATCAATGGAATATTAATTGCTTTTAAAGAGGCCTCGGATTATGCGAATAATTGGACCGTTGATGGCCGTCCGCCATCGTTTATTCATTGCTTTCGCGCCATAACTTTATGTAATTGAGCTGTGAAAGGGTTAGTACTAAGTTATGTCAGGTGTTCTAACTTATGTATTCGTGAATGTATTGCAATGTTACCTAAAGGTTGTATTCTTTATCGTTAGGTAACTATACATAATCCGCCTACCTAAACGGACTGGTATCTAAATCAAGGCTTTGTTATGGCTATTGCGTTTTTGCTTGAGAGATAGACCCTCAAACAAAAACGCAATAGTCAAAACAAAGTCTTGATTGCTGTCTAAAGAATGTATTTTCTCTCTATCCTATTTTATTTTTATAAAAAAGCTATTATTATCTGGTTTGTTAGCTTTATAATGTTTATATTTTACTAGCTGCGCGTCCTGGCTTCGTACTGTAGGTACTTACAATGAAATTGTTAAGAAAATGAGACCAAATATTCTCTTTGCAGTAGGACCATACAACGAAATAAAATGACTATTAAATAATTTTGCTAAAGTAATGAAATAGCTAAAGCAATGGAAGAAATCTTAACTGAATATCTATCAATATTTTTAAAGATCTTTACTTTTTATATGGATATTTTTAACCGATTTTTTTCACTGTTCCGCACGGTCACTCAAACATATTCTTACATACAAACATTGTCATATTACAAACACAAAAAATGATAAGCCAAATAGCTGTTCTGAAGTGATACTCTTACATACAAACATTCGGCAATTGATTTTTATTTATAGATTCTGGCATATTTACCATAAAGTACAAGGACCAAGATAAGCAAGATGCTTTTACACAAATATGTATTTCCCGTTAAAAACGGTAGCACATATTTCTATCTGACATTAATAAATGTTCAGTAATTTGGCGTAAGTACACAAAAAATCACCCTATTCCACATAGAACATAGGGTTCCACCACGATGCATGGATTCCGATTAATTTATCAATTAAATTAACCGTGTCGACGTCACTGGCAAAATGATATGCTGTGCGTAGAGTTGGTAAAATATATTTAAATATACATACATTTGATTCTATGTATTTTTTTAAATATGATAGTTAATTAAATCGTCAATCTGATTTTTACATTTAAAAATAGAAAGCTGCTACATTACACAACTCAGAGAGTTGGCAAATAAAATGACAAGAAACAGTAGGTCGTTAAAGTTTTTGTTAAGATAATCGTAATAATAAATTAAGCACATACTTATTTATATCTATATCTATACTAATAATATTATAAAGAGGAAAGATTTGATTGTTTGTTTGTATAGAATAAGCTCCGAAACTACTGGACGGATTTGAAAAATTCTTTCATCGTTGTGAAACTACACTAACCCCGGGTGACATATGCTATTTTTATGCCGGTATTCCCATGGAAATGGGAACTACGCGGGTGAAACCGCGAGGCGTCCGCTAGTTAGATATATTTCGGGACTTAAGCGCGTGAATTATTTAAAGGTACGAACTTTTATTTACCCGACGTTTCGATCGCACGGATCGTGGTCACGGGTCGACTGAACCTTTGAATCTGAATTATTTTAAAAAGTATAAAAGTTTAAGTATAAAAACAATAAGCACATTTTTTTTTCTGTATCACTGCGGTGGTATAACTAGGTTCCAATAAATATGCGAGGTTGCCCGCGTCGACATGTCAACCGAAGTGACGTGCACCTGATGTCGACACACTCATGCATGCCTGAAGCGTAAAGCATTCGTGTCAGCCTAGAAGTAATGAAAAATTTGGAGGCTTATTTATTTGCCATTGAGTACTTTTGCAGTTCCGTCAATTGGGGTATTTTTAGGAAGACTGGGAGCACATGGAAATGTTATTTCGTAACGTTAATGTGAAACAGTCTTGTTTGGAGTTCTCTTTAGGGTTTTAAAGGCAATAACCTGATTATACGTCAAAGTTAAACTTATAATATATATATATATATATATATATATATATATATATATATATATATATATATATTTTTTTTTTTTTTTTTATTTTTTTAATTGCCTATGGTTGGCAGACGAGCTAGCGGCCCACCTGATGGTAAGCGGTTACCGCCGCTCATGGACTACACGAATGTCAGGGACACACCCAAGCCGCTGCCTACCGTGAAGTGAAAACTCTCTTTAAACCTCGTTTGAAGAAAGACATGTCGTAGCGCTCAGGAAACACCGCAGCAGGTAGTTCGTTCCACAGTCCACACGTTCGTGGAAGAAAAATATAATGCGTTGCACTCATTATTATTTCTTTAACGATACTAATTAATTGAAATCAAACAAACAAATATCTGCATTATACTTAACTAGCTGTCCCGCGCAACTTCGTATGCGTAAATTTTCCCCGTTTTTGCAACATTTCTCGTCGCTGCTCTGCTCCTATTAGTCGTATCGCGATATTATATAGCCTATAGCCTTCTTAACAAAAAAATAATTATTAAAATCGGTCCAGTACTTTTTGAGTTTATTCGTTACATACAAAAATACAAATCTTTCCTCTTTATAATATTAGTGTAGATAAGTTTATTTTAGTTTCGTTACTATATACTTATTTACAATCAAACAACAAAATTACAATTAAGTACATATTTATAATATTTTATGTCGAATTTGAACTATTCTTCCTTGATAGTCGCCAGTCACCCTCTGTGTTTATTGTTCACAGTACACTTTCCCCTGTTTGTCACTGTGGCAGGTGTGAGCCTTTAGCTCGAACGTTTTACCGATCATATTATATAGTAACATCACATCATATGTTCGTGACAACATGCTGATGTAAATGTATTTATTTCTTAATTATTGAGAGCTTCAAGTGCAAACAAATAAATAAATAATTGATTTCTAAACGTAGATATTCCAATTTTAAATAGGTATATTGATTTTTAAATGACTCCAAGCGTAACATCGTAAATTAATAAACATATTATTTAATCCAAGGTAAAAGTAGTCATTTTAAAGTCAGCATTTAAATAATTCTAATAAATGTACCAAACATATGATATTAAATAAATTTCATATACATAAATGCTATGATTGCAGTAATATAAAACTTTTCGTATTTTTAAAGAACTTGTAAGTATAACTAATTCGATGCACTTGCATGTCAACAATCTCGCCCATAATCATACCGACAGAGACCACAAACTCGTTTCGCATTAATTGGCATTGCCAAAATATCGCTTGAGACACGTTTTCAATTTGCTCATAATCCCCTCGTTCTCTCCCCTTAGCCTAACATGAGAGCGATAAGCTTTGGCTTTGAAGCTTTTTAGTGTAAAACGTCTGGTTTCTGGATTAAATGTAAAGTGATTCGTTTGGCTCTGTGCTCATCAGATGAAAAATCGATCACTTTAGGAACTATTAGTGAAGTAGTATGTTAGTCAATTGGGAAAAGATAATGCCGTAGTAGATTAACGGCCGGTCTCAATAATCTAATTGGTGGATTTGGCTACTAGAGGTAGAATTTTGACATACTTTGTATGGAGCTTAAGCCAAATATATAGTAGCCAAATTCATCGATAGTTAGATTATTGAGACCGAGTTAGACAAAAGTGCATAAAACTTAGGACTACTTTTCTTTCCAGTCGTAGTAGATTATGCGACCAACTATTAATAGAACTTTTTATAATGATTTTTATGATAGATTTTAGGTAAATAGCTACAACTACTAATCTGTAGGCTTGTACCTAACGAAAAAATAAAAAAAATAAATAGAAAACACAAAATTGTTATTTATACGTTGCAGTTTTCTGCTCATATTTCCATACCAGTAGATATTTATAAAAAATAAAATCTTATAAAACACAGTCTTTTTTTCTGTAGAACACTGAAGGGCTATTAAGTCAACTTCTTCACGCTTCATATTCATTAGGGATAAACAACACATCAGGCATGCAACCCCTAACCTTTTTATGAAATATACGTATCACTTTCAACCCCTATTTATGTAAATAGACTATTAAGTGATAGTGGGGTGTTTACCCACCATGGCAGAGGTTAAATTAAGCTGTCCAAAGAGCGTTTTAATATGGATACGAGTACGACACTTTTTTTTTTTTATTTAAAAAAAGACAACTCTCGCAGTAGGGTGTGGACAAGCCGTGTGCAACCGTGTGCGCGTACTTTACAAACATACAACTCACGGACACAAACTACACCCCGACTCGGAACAACAATTTGTGGATCACACAAAGTGATGTCCCGTGTGGGAATCGAACCCACTTCCTCTTGCGCAGCAGTCGGATACACTCCCACCGCACCACAGAGGCAGTGAGAATGAAGAAATCGATGATAAGCGTCACGCTAATGACGCTAGCCCATAACAGTATCAGTACTAACCAAACTTTGTATGGCAAAGATGAATGAATGTTACCACACCGCGCTCCTCATTTGAGACATTAGTTCGTAGTTTCATTTGGTTTTCGAACGAATTTTCTGTTGGACAATATCGTATACTTGCTACAACAGCTTCTACTTCTACACAGCTTTCTTAATTTTTTTGCTTATCACATTTTTTTTGTTTGTAGGAACAAACAAAAAAAATGTGTTGACAATAATTTATTCGGTTGTATTAATTCCTGACCGGTTGGTGACATAGTTGCATATATGAGATTAAAAGGCGTGTCATCTTCACATTATGTATGCTATAAATCACGCTACCGTAATAAAGAGTGTGTTTCGTCGCTAATTATCACGCGCTTATACGTTTTTTACGATCATTTTTTATATATTTTCCGATAATATCGGCATAATTTATTGGGCGCGTGGCCATTGATTTAGGGTTGTCGATTAAATATAAAATTAATTCTTGTCGTACCTTCAAATCTATCAGTCATGCTGCCACGGTAATTACACCGTTTAAGTTACAAGAAATATACCTCCATTTTTTTTCAAAGAATATATTAGGTATGTGAAGCATTGTAAAAAAACAAAAGTGCCGTGAATTGGTCATAACGAAAATAAGCCTATGTGGTTAAAACCAAAACAATGCCAGCGTCAAATTTTCATTAATGGGTAAATTGTTTTTGATAGTAGGTACCAAATAATAGGTAAATACAGCTATACTTAATCGGTTGATATAAAAAATTGATGGTTAATGTTCAAACCATAACAAACAATCATTTTCATCCTTGTGACAGCCCTAATGGTATACGAGCTTTATCATTTCCAATCAATCAAGTTATTACAAGCCCATTGCGTACTTTCACTTGATATAATTTCGTACGGGTATTAACATTAATGAATCAACTTTATTTTGCGTAATGAGCCCAAATCGCGATAACGGGACACGATTGATCATATCAATTTTATTGTAACCGCAAGGGATACTCATTACGAAAAATGATGAAAGTATATTCTAAATATTTTATATGAAGGAATGAACGTGAAAATTGCTTGACGTTGCACCCAGGTTGCACAGACCATGGTCACAATACGGACTGTCACAACGATGTTTTTAACCGACTTCGAAGAAAAGGAGGTTCTCAATTCGGATGTTTGTTTGTTTTTTTTATGTATGATGTATTTTGTAACTCCGTCATTAAATAGACGTATTTTCAAAGATCTTTTGTTCGAAAGAGGTCTATTCCGAAATGGTCCCATATAAATTTCGTAAAGATCTGATGATGAGTTTCAGAGAGAGACAAAGAAACTCCTCAATAAATGGCAGAAAATCAACTACGATTGAAATCGCTAACATAATTTTTGCAAAAAAGTTATTGTAAGGTAGGTAATGCGCGATAATTCCCGTATACCTTGTTATAAAATATTTATAATCTTGCAACGCGAATGTCTAGAGGTACCCATATACGTTATTAAAATATATGTATATATTACGGGTCTTAATCGCGTGAATAATTTAAGGTTAAATACCTTGTTTTTTGCCCGACGTTTCGACCGTATTGCAACGGCCGTGGTCACGGGAAACGGACCACGGCCGTTGCAATACGGTCGAAACGTCGGGCAAAAAAACAAGGTATTTAACCTTAAATTATTCACGCGATTAAGACCCGTAATATATACATATATTTTAATAATGTGTACAAATCGCGAAAGTTTATCAACATTTACCCATATACGGTATACATCTTTACAAGGCAGACGTTTTTGCGATATAGTTATGTTTATTTATTTAATGTATACATAACGATATTTAAGAAGTTATAGTCAGCCACCTAAGTCGCTTACAATTTACAAATAATCAAACTGACTCTGCATAAATATATTTTTTTACATACTTGGTCACGAAAATTTAGATTATAATCAGATAATCACAACAATAAAAACGTTTAATTGCCATAGTTTGATCATTTTAAATATTTGCATATAAGCACTGACTCGCTATATCTAATAAACGATATTATTTGTAGATTTAAAGTAAATTACTGCATAGACAGTAAACGGGAAACCCATGTTGAGGATGTTGACTTTCTTTTTCAAAAAGAGAAACGAGTAGCGTTCATATCTACGTACAGTCACTACCTACTTCCCATTAGAAGGGAAGGGTACTACCTGGTTATGAAAAACAACAACATCTACAACATAGAAGACATCATTATTTCATAAAAAATGCTATGTTATGTACATAACAGTATTTAATAAAGTAACCCAAGCCTATTCGTGAACTGCCATTAATAAAAATCGCGCAAGAGCATGTCGTACCATGCTCAATGTAGAGTTCCACAGCCTTGAATAATTACATCAGCAGAAGAGCGTATGTTCATGGCACTTACGCCCTTTTGTTGAGAAACGCAGTTTTTCGTCAATAACACAATAACGGTATACGATCATGTCCAAAATAATTTTAGTTTAAAGTACCTATTTATTAAACGCTACCTTTCTTACTTTTTTCATATTTTTGGTCGCACAGTTCAAAAGTTAAGCGCGGTGCACAATTTATGCAACTTTCGAAACGATTTCCAAAAATATTCTCAAATAAAATAAGATACCTACATTTTGTTTTTAAAAGACCTGTCGAATGATGTGCCACACGTTAATGTATGCTCAAAAAAACTGTTTTTCAGTCTCTGTTACGCACGCTATGAAGTGCCCCCCCCCCCCCGGCCACTAAAAATATTATTTGCTATTATTTACTTTTATTATTACTATTAAACTAAATAGCGGCTACTACAAGACAACTTTCAACAAATTTTATCAATATGCATTGGGAAAAAAACCCGCCTGCACAAAAAAGTTGGAAACAAGATCCCCTACATCCATACTAATATTATAAATGTGAAAGTAACTCTGTCTATCTGTCTGTCAGTCTGTTTGTTACGCTTTCACGCTCAAATAGCTAAACCGATTTAAATGAAATTTTGTAAGTTTGAGTCCCGGGGAAGGACATATGATAGTTTTTATCGCAATAACCGACATCCACGCGTGCGGAGCCGCGGGCGAAAGCTAGTAATTATATAATTTCATGCAGTCGGAGGTATTAATGAATCTCGATGAACCTAGTAAAGTGCCTCCGGCTGCATGAAATTATATAATTCTGTAGGGGATCTTGTTTCCATCTTTTTTGTGCAGGCGGATTTTTTTTATTTAATACTTTTGAGTGGTTGTAGGATGTAACAACTAACTTTTATCACCGCTATTGTCAAGTATTGAACATTGAAAAAAGAATGATTGCTAACTAACTTTTTAATATCACAGTCATTTTGCCTTTTTGAAATGCTTAAGAGGACCCCTTTAATTTAATACTCCTATTATAGTTTTAATTTCCACTTCTGTCGTTTTTTCCAATCGTCACCTATCTAAGAACACTGGGGCGGTCAAGACGAATGTAACGACGTCTTAATTCTATAAATCCGTTCAGTGGTTTGTGAGTTAAGAGGTAATAAAGAATATTTACATTACAAGATACGCGTGAAAAATATAACCCTTCCTTACAGTCGGGTAAAACTGAGGAGAAAATCTGTTTAAAAACGTTTTTTTATACTCATAAAGAGTTTTTGAAATTAAAACTACTAATAACTTATATTTTTGCATGCTCAAATTAGTCAAATATGTGGAACTCAAATATTGTTTTCAAGAGTCATGTATAAACCTACCAATAAGCAATACAAATACTTACTATTAATATTCATATCAATATTTTTCTTTAATCATAGCAATTATTTTCTTCGTTTATGTATTTATTTCACATTTAAATAGAACGACAAGAACCAGTTACAATATTTTACTGCATAAGAATAAAAACCCTATCTTCTTTTCGCAATACATCAAACATTCTGACGATATCGTCTTCATGAACGCCCTGTTTAATAACTCAGGTCGTCTCACACTTGCGTACAGCTCCTACAAGCGCCTGTTATTGCTACAGCCAACGCACCTGCGACCCAATTAAGTATTGCACACATAAGGTATTTATTGTAGGTACATCTCCTTTGAGGATTTGAGTCATTTGTATCGCCGAGTTCTCAGATGGTGTTGTGACGTCATTTAAGTCGTTATAGATGAGCGTTCAGTCAGATACGGCTGTAATAGGGTCGTAGAAAATAGGTTGGAGCCAGAAGGGATTTGGATATAAAAAAAAAGGTTGATTTGTAACAAAATAATATCCTACGAATATTAGATAAATGTAATACTAGGTAAATACTGTATACTTGTTTTATTAGTAAATGCGAGTTATTTCTTTTTGTTTTTTTTTTTAAAGACGACTCCCGCAGTAGGTACAAGCCTTGTGTCGCGGGGCACTTTACAAACATACAACTCACGGACATAAAGCACACCCAGACTCGGAACAACAACTTGTGGTCCTGTGTGTAAATTGAACCTCTTGCGTAGCAGTCGGACACACAAATTCAAGGATTGTTATATGCCCATAACACAGAGTGCACATTCCTATTTTTTTTTAAATCAGATTACCTTAAAATTTCATTTTGAAATGTTTTCATTAGTTTAATTATCAATGAAAAAGTTATCAATTAATAAATATATAACTCAAAAAGTTTTTGTGTTATAAGTATAGGTATAATTCAATCGTAATAGGCACTAAGGGAGGTATGGAAAGAGGAGGAGGAAGATACCTATGCCATATGCCTTTCGCTACTGAAAATGGACAAGAAGAAAATGCTGTGAGTATGTAATAATAATGCAATCAGATATGGCACAGGTCACTATGGTATCACATCTTTCCTTTACATGGTGTATTGTCACTGTCACAGAAATAAAGCACGATTTAAAATTGAATATCGTTTAAGTATTTAAAGGATAGTATTCAGTGCGTATTTTATAACATTCGTATAGATTTTCCATCTTGCTTACTCGAAATATATACTTTCTCACGCTCACTCACGCGGAAAATTAATTATTTTCCAACCAACAAACGCATACATAATTTGTAAATACCTACGGAGAGCAAAAACCTATCATATCTGTGGCCACGGAGCGCTTCTGGCGCCTGCGAGCAAATTGGATACGAAATCAAATAAAAAAGCATTCGCACCATCTCCTCGAGGGGACTAAATGGAAACGTTATGTATGATGTTGGTTATCTCTATGGTAACCGACTACAGCCTTATATTTATTTGTAATAAAACTATTGAAGTATTTTGTTGAAATATTAAAAATATGTTTAAAAAGATTAAAACCTGACTTAGTAGGTATATATGTATGTATATGTCATACTCAAAAAAAGGTTTATCTGTAAAGTCGATTTACGGACGATAATTTTACATGATAACGTCAAAAGACAACATTGATGACATATCGCCATTCGCGTTGCTTAGCAACCAATCAATAACGTTAGTTCCAATTGTATCGCATATTATGTCGCTGCAATCGCCATTCGCTGTTGCTTAGCAATCAATCAATAACGTGACTCTTTTTAGACACTTTTTCGTGAGTGCAGTCGGTCATCGATTTAAAAGACGTTATCACGTCAAAAAACTCGCTAGGTTTATTTATTCCTAATTTTCAAGGAAATTAAAGGGAATCATTACGATTTTATTATATTTTCAGCTATCTTTTGCTCCGCGGTCGTAGTAAATCAAAATCTATTTACAGGGTTCCGCATCAACTTCAAACAAACAGACATGAAAAAAACAAATTAGTTGATCTATGTTAGGTATTAATAAAATTTTCAATTTTGAAAGATACAATCTGATAGAGATTACCGCAATCTACTGATTAAATAATATTTCGTATCATTTTTTAGGATCGCTCAGCTGTCTGACACATTTCAGTTGGCATCGCTACACTAGCCATGAGGCAAGCCCTCATATGTTATGGAATACGAAAATTATTATTTAAAATTTAAATTATTTAATAAAATATGCGCAGGATATGATTGTCATGTAGGTACCTACTATGTTGCATTCTATGAAGCATAATAATCTATATATTATAGTTTCCATGCTTTGGCCATATAAGCCCTTTTTTTTAACCACGATTTTATATTGTTAAACATGGGCAGCACTAGTATTTCGCGGTCAATATAGACATGTAGACCAGGATTGCCATCCCTTACAATTAAAAAGTAAAAATTGACTGCAAAGCGTGAAAGAGAGGAAAAAATCGTCCGGCCTTTGACAGGTATTGTCCACAAAGTAGCGTCGTCTCTTTCTAGAGGTGGTCAATTTTGTGAGGTTATAGCGCAGGCCTGTTTTCTACATCAATTATATAATATAGTAAAAGACATTAAAATCGTTTTTTTTTTTTAACTGATGTACCTATGTTATGTTATGAATGATTTACTGCATTTATCTGGTATGGCAATTCCTGGTTATGAGCAAAGTAGAACTAGGTTTAGGTACTAGTCTGAGAACTATGAAAACCGACTAAAATGTCGTTAAATGTTTACGAAATTACATTTTTCTAATATACGTATTTGATGTTAATCGGTCCAAGATGGCCGAAGCCACAAAACGGCGGATTAAGTACATGTTTTTACACAACTCCCTTTTAAGCAGTTTTCCATCCGCAGTTTAAACGGTCAATATACAAGATTACATTTGTGAGACTAATTGACTAATCATTTAAATTAGCAGACGATTTAAGAGCATTTTGAATAGCGAATATCTGGTGTTTTTTTATTCTGCTTTGAAAATGGATTTAAAAACAAAGACAAAACATTCGCTAGTTAAAATGCCCTTGATACATCTGCTAATTTATTTAGTTTTTATTTTAAATTATGTAGTAACACACACAAAATCAAATCAAAATAGGAATTGTCGCTGTATTACAGGTACAGATACATACCTAAGTACAGGTTACCTACAGTTTAATTAAATAACCCAACATGTAATGGTAGTCTTTGTATACACTCCCCCCTCATTCATAATCTATACTAATATTATAAAGCGTAAGAGTTTGTTTGTTTGTTTGTTTAAACGCGCTAATCTCAGGAACTACTGGTCCGATTTGAAAAAATCTTTTTTTGTTGGATAGCCCATTTATCGAGAAAGGCTATAGGCTATATAACATTACGCTACGACTAATAAGAGCGGAGCAGCGACGAGAAATGTTGCAAAAACGGGAAAAATTTACGCATACGAAGTTGCGCGGGACAGCTAATAAAAAAATAAATTAGCAGACGTTTTTAGAGCATTTTATTTCATTCCATTTTCAAAATTTGACATAAGCTCGTTAAATGAGCTGAATAAATGAGATATTTTATGTATGTATTTGAAAACATTTAAGTATGTATTATTAAATTGTCTGGTTGCTAAAATACAGGCTCTACCTAGTTTGGGACCAGATGGTGCTGTGTGAGTTTTCCCAAATATTATTATTTTTACCACAGATAAGCCCACAAAATAATATAGACGACCTGGAACACCAAAAGTCTAAAACTTAAAGCTAAATCCTTAGTAGTATCTACGTTTAGATAAGTTATACCTAAACATAGGTTCGGAATTAATCACCAGTGGCAGTCGAGAGGTCTCAAATTGGAGCCGACATCGATGTGCCATGTCCTCTAACGCTTGGGTGCCGAGTTGAAACCAAAACATTGTGGAGATCAAAGCGACAATGTCGGAGGGTGAATTTGTCTAGGTGTCTTTGCAGATACTATGGGGAATGGAAGCGGCTATGGGATGAAGATATTAGTGTTCATAACATGCGTTAACGTCCAGTATGACTTTTTTTTATTAAAGACGGCTCCCGCAGTAGGTTACAAGCCCTGTGTCGCGGGGTACTTTACAAACATATAAGTCACGGGCACAAAGTACACCCAGACTCGGAACAACAATTTGTGGATCACACAAAGTGGTGTCCCGTGTGGGAATCAAACATACGACCTCTAGCGTAGCAGTAGGGTATACATCCACCGCGCCACAGAGGCTTTGATTAAGGGAGAAGGGAGATTGTCAACACACACGCAATAAAATCTCTAAACATTTTGATTACCAATCATAAACATATGTCCAACAGAAAAGTGACAGGTATTGGTCGCGCGGTCACGTTGTCTTTTTCTAGGAAGTGGTCAATTTTGTGAAGTTATTGCTTAGTCCATTCTCTATGTCTATGTTACCGATTCACTAATTTATGCCAGTATTATTTTACAATTCTAAATTCGAATATTTTTAAAATGTAGCTTAAATAGTTCACATATCATTTTTTTTTAAAGGAAGGTCCTTCCAGAACATTTCTATATAATATGATGTAGGTACTAATAAGTGTGGCGGGTACAGTACCTACGTCATTACTGCACAAAGAGGGATGGGTGCAGCTCTTGCATACCGGTATTTATATTGAGGATCGGCATTTTGGTTGTCTTTGATTTGAAAACTTTACTATAGGTGCATAGTTAATATCGCCAGCCCCAGATAATAATATGGTAAGAACAAAAATCTAATATTTCAGGAAAATTAAAAAAAAAATTTTATTTGTCTTTAACATAACTGGTAATAGATGTAGACAATTTTTTTACTGTCAGAGTTTAGCATGTGCACAAATTAATGTTGATAAACTTTCGCGATTTGTACACATTATGAAAATATGTATATATTGCGGATCTTAATCGCGTGAACAATTAAAGGTTCATAGGGAAAATACCTTGTTTATTGCCCGACGTTTCGACCGTATTGCAACGGCCGTACGACGTTTCGACCGTGACCATTCACGGGTAGACTGTAATACGGTCGAAACGTCGGGCAATAAACAAGGCATTTTACCCTAAATTATTCACGCGATTAAGATATAGTAATATATATATTTTCATAATAGCATGTGCACGTTAGTTCCTACGAATTTTAATCTCGTTCTTGAAATATTGTGAATTATTTTTATTTTATGATATACAACGAAACTCAAACTTAAACTCAAAAAAATATTAAAAACAAATTAAACATTTTGAAGTTGGTGCCATGAAATAGTAGTCTTAAAGTGCACTGCAGACCGGGTCCAATCTGTTGCCCTAAATTGGGTCCCTTACTCCCTAACTCTTATTACACCTCTCTTTTTAAGGGTTTAGGGTCCCTGATTCAGTGTAGTGTAATAAGCGCATAATGTCTTATGATTCGGCACCAACTTCAAAATGTTTAATTTGTTTTTGTTATTCTAGGTGTATTATTTTTTGCTTTTTAGTAGCTTTGTAGGTATTTAGTTTTGAAGTCGGTTATATTTTTTTGTTAAAAAGATTTTATTGCTCACTTTTTAGTGTTTTGGTTTGTAATTCATTTAAGTAAGGCAACTGCTCAAATCCTTTTACAAAATATTGCTTGCCCCGATGCAGGGCCGTTAATTGTTGAGGAGTTCACTATCAGTTCTATTACATTGTGTAATAGTAGGTAGTATGACAAGAATAAAATGTTACTCAATACCTTATTAAAGTAACTAAACTCGCAAACTGTGAAATATTGAATAGGCTCATCATTTGTGGTCTTCATCATCTGTTCCACTTCACCAATTGGTGCTTTTTAAGAGTATATGCACGAATGACTATGAAATATACCTAAATCGCTGTAGGTTTGCCTTTAATATTTTAAGAGTTCCCTCGATTTCTCCAGGACCCCATCATCAGATCGTGATCTGATGACAATGGGACCAACTTGAAAGTATACCCTTTCAAACACAAAAATAATTTGCATAATCAGTGAACAAGCATACAAAAAAAAAAAAACATACAGTCGAATTGAGAACCTCCTCCTTTTTGAAGTCGGTTGAAAATATAAAGCAAGTAGGTACTAACTGCATTTTGCACCTTCAAAAAACAAAGGACTAGTGCAGTATTATATTATTTGTAACAAAGGTAAGTAATAGCATGTGCGTTCCAAAGTACCAATCAATCATTCTACAGTAGCGTTGCAGCACCTGAAACCTGCCAAGTTTACTTAAGGAGCTACTATTGACCAATGTGCCGGCTGGATTGATAGCTGTTTGTTTACTGTCAGCCACACCAAGTAGTCGCTGTCGCGTCGTTTGTTTATTAACTAAACGTCAAGTGACGCTCCGTATTGTTTTAGGTAGGTACCCGGTGGAGTAAAACGCAGCAGGACTCTTTCTACAGGGTTTTTTGAGGGTTAAGGTTTTTAATTTTCTCACCATCATATACACCGCGAATTAAACACAGAAGTACTTAGGTACAATTCTTAAAAAAAAAAGTGTGGCACTCGGGGACTGGCGCGGTAAAGCTATTGCATAGCATTTTTTATCAACATAAGCAATTATAATTATTAATTTATTTTTTATTTATGCAGTATTTTTTTTTTCATTACATTTCGGAGCAGCTCGTCTCGATCCGTGCGAGCTTCGTACAGTCGTACCATATATGTACATATACCTTAAGCGAACGCTCGGCCGAGCTTCATGGGTACGCAGAGTGATTTTATTTTCGTTACGGAATTTCTTGATTCAGTCGCCGCGCTCAAAGCCCGCGATTAAAGCTATGCAATAGGTACATTTTGGTTCCCAAATCCTAGGTCGAAAAAATATACCTAGTAAATTATCTTCTCGGATAGGTAAGTCAAATATCAAGTATCTGTAACAGTTTCTCTATATTGAGCCTGAATAGTCCTGTACTCAGCACGAAGGTAAACACTGTAAGGCTAAGCACATGTATATACCGACTCTCGGTAACAACTCGCAACATATGATTTGCAAACACGTCTCGTCCTCATGCAAATGCTGAGTTGAATCTGTATCATTTATGACAGTACCTACTGAGTGGGGAGATACCATGTTGATAACTCGATTACACCATGTCGATCATTATTTTAGGAACTAGAGATTTTCTAGTCATACAATGCAAAAAGTCCTTTCCTAGAGTTTTAGTAGAATGTGTGGGTACCTATTAAGACTAAGAATGGCATTATTTTGGTTACAAAAATAATAAAAATAGTTCATTTGTCGTCTTTAAATGTTTGAAGAAAATTCCTAATATTTGTTTGAATGAATATTTTTTTGTTTTTCAAACATGAATTTGTATGAAACTTATTAAATTGGTAGAATACTTCTTATTCCAACAAATTAAAATACTTAAACCAAAATTATAGAAAAAAACAATTCTCATCACATTCGTGAACACGTAGTGTGCCCGCCGGGTTGTGAGGCTACCCGCATCGTCGATGAGATTTCACTGTATGTAAATAACTTGCATCTGTTTATTTACTATTTTTTGCATCATTTTCATGTGTTTGATTATGAGCGTATCTCTCTTGTCTTCTCTTTATTTTCAATTTTGATTAAAACCTTGTAGAGTTTTGATTTGCATGTAAGCAAATTACTTTTTTATTTGTATCCTGTATACCGCATTGCAATAACTAAAATACGGCAATGAGTTTTTGATATCAAAATAAAAACAAATTATTTTATACTTATTTTTACTTACATTCATGGGTCTCTTTTGTAAAATTTGAAATTGAATTAAAAAAAGATAGAGAGATCTATCAGTTTTTCAGCCATTTCAAATAATTCTACATTAGAATATGAGAATAACACTCTTTTACAAAAGACTCACTTCTGTAATGCAGAACGACTACAACACACGTCACGCATTAGCCAATTGAAAATCAACCTTATCAGTTCACAATTATGTTCAATTCCCTGCCACCAACCAACACAAAACGACATCGACACCCGACATTTTTTTATCAATCCTTACCAATGGCAGGAACATCTATCAATATCGTAAATTCGTTCATAACAACGTATTTCTGGTTTGCGATGTCTGTGCGTGCCGAGGTACTAGGGGAACAGAAATTAATAAGAGGAAACGCGATTTTAACGACTTGCAGACAAATTGATGTGGAATGATCATTTGTTATGTTCGAACTTTGGTGCTGTATTCTGGTAGCTAACGGGCGATTGGAGATGGTAGTATGTTTTGTCAAGCGATATAAGAATTCATAAAAAAAAATAAAGTTCTATCATAAAAGCGTTCTATATAAAACCTTGATCTTGATCGAATATTTATATGTTTAGTTATCCAAGTTAGGGTGGCCCTATGCGACATTTGGATTTGTTGTTGATGTGGGTATAGGGACGCCTCGAGCAATAGAAAATCACTTTATTAATACTTCAACGCTTACACTTTACAGACACGATTTTAAACAGTGACAAGTCAACTAGACACGTGGCTATGTCCTTTGTCCAAGTGAAGTCAATACACTTGCTATTTAATTAAAACAGATCGGTATCCACTCTATTATTATTTGCTTAGTTCTATAATTCACAGTAGGCGAAAAAGACAAATATTCGATTAATTTCAGTACCTATACTTAGGCTAATGAAATATACGTCAAACGATACTTATGTTTGAGTCGTGCTCAATCGATTTTTTGTCGCTAAAGTTTACCTTTAAGTGAAAGTGTCAGCATGAGCAGAGAGTTAACGACATTTCAAAACAAAGTGTCTAATTATTAAATACTCGGGCGCTAATCAAATAGATTAATGTTATACCTATAGACAACAAACATAATTCGTTGAAGTACTAAGCTAAAGGTTAAAATAAACATAACGTAAGTAAATGCAATCAAAATTTAAAATACATAACAGTCTGTCAGACAAATATATTCATTTATTCAATAATATACAACCGAAATAATTTCCAAACACATACTGGTGTCGAAATAACAGAATAGTGCCGCGCTTGTCAGCCCGCCCTAACTATTGTAAAACTGATTTGACGTCCAAAACAATATGGCTTGCATCTGCCAACTGTCAAGAAAACAATTTGGCCGCTAACTATTAGCTACTTCGTACTCCCCAAAGAATACTTAGTAACGGTACACATATAAACAGAAATAGATACAAGGTGCCCTATTTTGATACAACATGCTACCCAATTTAGCCGCATGTGTCTATTAGTGGCATATTTGTTAGTGCGGTTTCATGCTAATTTGGGAATATAACAAAAACAGGATCAGCTGTACTTACAGAACGCCTTTAAGATTCCGTACCTCAAAAGGAAAAAATGGAACGTTTTAAGGGAACGTTTCATTATCAATTTGTTGTTCATCCGTCTGTCTGTCAAGAATCATTCTGCCTCTGTGGCGCGGTGGGAGTGCATCCGACTGCTACGAAAGAGGTCGTGGGTTCAATCCCCACCCAGGATTAAACTTTGTGTGATGAGCACGATGGTTTATTCTGTGTCTGGGTGCTATTTATCTATAACATGTATTTAGAAATAAATAAGTATGTTTATCAGTTGTCTAGTTTCCATAGTACCTACAAGCTCTGCTTAGTTTGTGATCAGATAGCGTTGTGTGAGTTGTCCCAAGACATTATTATCTTGGGAACGCGTGAAGGTGTCGAGTTGACATTACATAGTACCTACAGTCTTTTGCAACTATAAAAAAATCAAAGTTCTAAGTGAAAGTAAGAAAAAGATACGGCCTTATATGCCGAAAAATATTTTGAGAATCTATTCCTGAACCCCTTGGTGGGTGAGTACGACTCGCACTTATCCGGTTTTTACAGTAGTAGTACTGTCCTACCTATCCCGGGAGACTTTACGAACACACAAATCGCGGACACAAAATGCTGGGTGATTTTGTGTCCGTGATTGGTATGGACTCGGAACAACAATTTGTAAATCCCACAAAGTGGTGTCCCGTGTGGATATCGAACCCAGGACCTTTAGCTTAGCAGTCAGGGTCACTAACCAATAGCCTAACGCGTCAGTCAGGGTATGGGTCATACATCTCCATGTACTCGTATATTATCCGGTCAAAGCCCAGTGCTTATTGGTGGATGCGACATGTTTTCGATTTTATGCCGATTTCTTTACGGTGTCTTTTTCACTAATTTTGATGATACAAAGTGCTCGTTTGTCTGCCTTGGTTTAAACGGCGACTTACGACTGGTAAGTCAGGGCTTTAACCAACAGGCTAATGTTTACATTAAAAACTGCGACAAGTGAGATTTGAAGTAGTTATTTAAGCCCAAAGTGGCTGAATGGATTTTTATGAAACCAATGTAAGGATTGTCCTGAATAACCTAGTATAAAAAATCCTCATTCAATTGGTCTATTCGTTTTGTAGCTAATATGTCACAAACGGACTCCCAAGTACAAAGACATCCACGCCAGGGGTTAAAAGACCTTGGCATACGCAAGCTATGAGCCGTTACACAAGGGTTCCTTAACACAAGAATATTAAAACAATGAACACGAAACGACCCATAAAATTACAATATAATTACTCCCGCCTACTGTACTGCCTTATCCTTCCTGTGACTATCATAATGACATAAGAACGACCTAACTAAGGTTTTATGATGGTTTTTTCCATCTTTAAGGGTGTTTTCATTAGACGAGGAGTGGAGTGCAGCGGAGATAAGCTGAGCTAGTCGGACTGGAGCTGCAATGAGCTTTTTTGCGATTAGTCAAAATTCTATATTTTTGAGCGATCTTACGTCATGTTGTCATAATTTTGAAGATATCTACTGACCAAAATGAAGGCGTTTTGGTCATGAGTCTGGGGTGAATTGCCGTCAACCACTATTTCATTTCCTCCACCCGGTCCTCTCCAGCTGCACTGCACTCGACTCCGTTCTATTCGGCTTGGAGCCGCGTTTTAATTTGTTTTATTTGTCACGCTTCAGTGGAACGCACCCTTACGTCCTTTTCACACAGGAACCACAACCGGAACATGTGAAAAGGACCTAAGGTCCTTTTTATTCGTTCCGGTTTCAATTCAGCGCCGTGTACCCGGTCGCCGGAACATGTGAAAGCTACCGTACATCGCCATACACTTCGCGCCGGTTACCCGGAAACCGGGCACCGGGTACCGGGTGCCGGGTAATCGGATTGAAATCAGAGCGTATGAAAAGGGCCTTATAATGTTGATTGTCTTAGTGACGCAGTGCTTGACTTGACTTTGACTTACAACTGTTATGTAGGTATGAGGTTGGGGGTTCTATTCTATGTGCAACAAATTGGATTGGGAGCTAGGTGTCTGTTATAAGTTTGTTAGTATTCCTTGTCCCCCATCAAACACGAGTTGTGCGGAACATGCTTTAAAAAAACATGGCTTTTTTATGCAAAGATATTAAGAGATGACCAGGTCGTGTGCCTGATGGTAGGCGTCCGTCTGGCCCATAACAGTATCAGTGCACCCAAATCCTTGTTTGAGGCAGATTTGGGTGCACTGATACTGTTGATTGACTGCCTCTGTGGCGCGGTGGGAGTGTATCCGACTGCTACGCAAGAGGTCGTGGGTTCGATCCCCACTCAGGATAAAACTTTGTGTGATGAGCACGATGGTTTATTCTGTGTCTGGGTGTTATTTATCTATAATATGTATTTATTTAGAATTATATAAGTATGTTTATTAGTTGTCTGGTAGCCATAGTAAAAGCTCTGCTTAGTTTGGGATCAGATAGCGTTGTGTGAGTTGTCCCAAGTTATTATTATTATTATTATTTGAATGTCACCGTACCGCGCTCCTCATTTGAAACATTAGTTTGTTAGTCACTGTAGCAGGTGTAATTACTGGGCAAATGACCCTGTAATTACACTTGCTACAGTTACCTTCAATCGAAACTCAGTGATACGTTAACATTACTATTTCACGATACTGTTGTGGTACCGACTGATGGCTTAGATCTTAGTACCTACCACTCGTTGAAATAAGTTAAAACTATACTGGAACCAACTTGCTGTAATATTAAAATCTGATATTTTCACACAGCAATGAAGCAATTGACGTAGTGGTTCGTGATGTTTTGCATAGAGATGTAAATTTAAAAGTGACGTTTGGTAGATTCCCACATAGCGTTGTGCATTTTTTTTAAACAAAGCGTAGGCTTTTCTTCAAAAAAATGCACGATCTTATGTGGGAATCCACTACTAGGATTATAGTCTAATTCAGTTAACATTTGTTATTTGAATCTAACATATTGCAGTTCTAGGTACGTCTAACAATCGCATGTTCAACAGCGATATGAATACATATTTCCCACTCAAGTATCACAAAGCACGTGTAATTCAATAAAAGTATCCTCTGAAATCATATTAGTGCATCATACATCACACTTCAGACCGATTCCAGGCTTATATTTCTTTCAAGTTTCAAACGCCCTAAAACACCTTACGCCTTACTAAGGGTTCGCGTGAAATTATTAAAACATCGAGTGAGTGATATACTTTCGAGTAAACTCTGTAGAGAGTCTTTTCTAGAATAATTGAGATTTTTTTAAAAGAACAGGCACTTAAGAAATGGATTTCATCTCATAAAAAAAAAACTTACATTGAAATGTAAGTTCTGTTCATTAAAAGATATTTTACTAATGTTAACTTGGTGTAGCAGCAAAGTTACTCGTCGTTTTTGTCAACAAGGCAACAGAAAGTCAGAATCTTACAAGTAACATTTAATGTTTACAAAAACTGTTGAGTTATTGAACTGTGGCCGACATTCGTTTCGTAATTGCATAAATTTTCGAAAGTACTTAAATATACCTACTTACAAAGTTAAATTAGTCTGAAGGAAAGTTGATACAATTATGGTGCAAATTAATTCCTATATTGCCAATCTAAAATAATGTCATAATTACTATTTTAAATATCTAATTATTTTGCTATACAGTTCGGAGCCCTTAGACAAGTGGCATAAACGTTCATCGAGTAGAATGACAATCGAACGACATGGAAATGACGTCACTGCGAGCGCAAAAGCCTAAGAGCTCTGAACTGTATAGAAAATAATGATAGATAATTAACGTAAACAGTTATAACTACTTCCTATACCTAATTAAGGTAATTATTAAATGCTGTAAAAGAACTCTACACTCTCTATACGCGTACTCCTAGTTACAGCAATATAGCAACTGTCACTATTTGTTTAATCCAAATCTTCCAAAAGAATATTTAAAATGACTCGCTTTGATCTCGCTTCAACGTGTCACTTCACTCATCCCTCTAATTGTTTTCCGTAGTACGACACTAGGATTTATTCCCCCAACACAAACTTCCGACACCATTTGAAATTCATTCTTCACAGGAACGTGTGATGTAATAAAAAAAACGGTAAGTGTGAAACAGTTTTTACTGCATGGTTCTGTATGTTCATACTTTTCTGTTGGTAAAATTGCATTATTTGAAAAATTGTGGACACACTTTGATGAAATTTGTGAGCAACAATATCAAAAAATAAAAAGTTATTTCATTATATTGAACTGACTTTAAAATTTAACTGAAAATAATGTAAGAATACCTCTGTGGCGCGGTGGGAGTGTATCCGACTGCTACGCAAGAGGTCGTGGGTTCGATCCCCACCCAGGATAAAACTTTATGTGATGAGCACGATGGTTTATTCTGTGTCTGGGTGTTATTTATCTATAATATGTATGTATTTAGAAATATATAAGTATGTTTATCAGTTGTCTGGTTTCCATAGTACAAGCTCTGCTTAGTTTGGGATCAGATAGCGTTGTGTGAGTTGTCCCAAGATATTATTATTATTAATTGTAAGCTCTGGTCTTTAACTTGTAATTGAACGAAGCAAATTCAGAGTTCCGAACACCTCATTAAAATATAATAATAGAGAATATGTACTGAAAATGAAAACACGCGTTCAATTTTGCTGCTGTAATTTTAACAACCTTTAGTCTAGCACAAGTCACAATTTCATATCCTGAGTAAATACTATCCTAAAGCGAAAAATATAAAGGTAGTTAAATATTTATTCATCTACAACGGTCATACCTTTAGATATTATATTACCCAAGATATTATTATTATTATTATTATATTAATACTTTTATATACACGAAATTAATCTACATTTTTTTAAGGTCAGTGCAAGCAATCCTAGGATTAGTACTAAAATTCAGCTAAACATAGTAGTAAGTTACGGTTTCTCTGTTTTTAATTTGATAGGTACTGTTGTTATGTGCTGGCCTCTTATCACTGTTTAATATTTAACCTGAGAACTTTATCGAAATATAACAGAACCATACGTATTAGAAAAAGTAACTATAAAACGCGTAACACTATAAAAATAGCCAGTTTTTTACATTTTGTCTACCTGCTCCTATAACTCTAACCATCCCTGGTCTCCGCTATTATTCATAATATCAGGTGTTTTTTTAATGTCTTCATACTTTTACCTTTTAAAAGGGGTTACCTATTATCCCACGTATCTGTAAAATAGCTTCACATGTAAGGCAGTGGCGCTGTATGATAAATTATGCACCCTTCGATTTTGAGATTGCCAGCGCGATGCATTAACGTTACCCCGTTTGATATATTTTTTTCACGTCAAGGTAAAATGGAAGTCAAATCATTATTATTATTGCCTAACAGACTCGGACATTATAAAGTCCATTGTATCCATTTTATTTTCGTTATTTTTGCGGTGTTTTTTAATGTAGGTAAGTAATTTAGAATAACGCGGATCCCCAAAACGGTGCTTAATTAAATGTGTATTTAGCATTATCACCTTTTGGTAGTAATGACTCTTACATTACGTAAGCATTACACCAAGCGATACCACTCATAATGGTCTCTTAATGATGCCTAAAACTAAGGTACAGAGAGCTTCCTAAATTAAATAAAGAGAATACGGTAAACCGAATTTTGTGTAACCGTAGTACTATAAGAGGTGCGTATTTGCGACTGAGTAACAAGGGAAATAATTAGTCAATTCCACATTCCCTTGTGGTAATTTTGACCTGATTGTAATACATTGCGTACAGAAAATTTCGTCTATTTTTACAGAATCATATCACGAATAAACAGGATAGGTACATCACTAATATTATACTGGCCTGACACATATATTGTATTATGCGCGAAAACAACAGAAATTATACTACTAGTAAGGCATTTCAACCCACACTGTATAATCACTGTTATTTCAAACCTCAAGGATAATAGCGATTAGTATAATGAAATGAAAACATTGATGCCAAACATTAAAGCCAAATAAAGACAGTTTGGGATAGAGATAAATAAATTTACACTCTATTAAGCGGCAGTGATTCAGCGAGGGTCGGTGTCTGGAGGGATACTCTATATAATCAGGAAGATGATCGGGGAGATTTTTCGTCTGTGTAAAGACTGTCTCGTCATAATGTTCGGTTATTAGGATACTGTAGACGACAACTACTGCAAAAAAGACCACTGACACACGCAATTACTCCGCGTTACAAAAGAAAAGAAAAACAAAAGAAACTATAACAGATGTTTAAAGAATCCAGAATATTATACAGGTGAGACATTACATTAAATTATTTATTACATAAAAATGTTCATAAGTATTTAGTATTTTTAAAATTTTATCTTTTTCTTCAAATGAAGTAGGTATTTTATACTGGACTGTAAATAATTCACAAAAGTAGAATTAAGTTCATCTAGTTTATAACTTAGAGTTGACATGGCTCTGTAATTTAGTGCCTAGTTCGCAATTCAATGGGTAGATCAAATAAGTTAAGAACTAGAACTTTGCAGTATAAATACGCAATGTATTTTTTTTTCTATTGACCAATTAATAAGTTTGTTTGTTTTCTAACTATTAATTTCATTCATCAGTTCTCAAGAAATAGGTACCTACCTAATATTGAATATTATCCAAGTTATAAATGTTGTTAAACTTTCGCAATTTCTACACATTATGAAAATTTATTATAGTAACGGGTCTTAATCGCGTGAATAATTTAAGGTAAAATACCTTGTTTATTGCCCGACGTTTCGACCGTATTGCAACTGTCGTGGTCGCGGGTAAACTTAGTCTACCCCGTAATATTATATTATTTATATTTCCATAATTAACCAAGTAATGTCAAAAAACGATGAGAATTAATTTAATCATTAAATTATTTAAAACACTTATAAAAAAACCCACAACAAACATGTACATAATTACAAAATTTACCGAAGTCCTTCAACAAAATACTGCTGAACATTACAGTCAAAGGCTGAGGCGCATTAACAACAAAATGAGTTACAATTACAACACAAAAGAGTCGTTCATGTAGCGAGTGAAACCTGGTTACGACACAAGCAACCATTATTGCTCCGACTTATTCAAACGTAGCTTTGACTATGCCCTTACTATGAAAGAAATAAATGAGTCAATTTTCGGAAATAGCCGAATTGTTTCTTTGATCATTTTACCAGACTGTCGATGGTGGGACATGTGGAAGGATAAGGCTTTAGTTAAAAAAGAATCTTTAGAGCTTATGTAATCTTATGTAGATATGGCATGTTGGTATGCTTTGCAGCCTAATCCGCTTGACAAATTCTGATGTGTTGCCTATCATACGATTCATCATAATTGTGGGATGTTTCAAACTGCACAATATCTCATTTTTTTAAAAAGATAAAGTTATTTCAAAGACAAGTCTTTGGGTAATGTCCTTAAAGATAGAAAAACAAAGATGCTCTTATTACTTATACACTGTGGAAGAAATTGTTTCTTGAACTTGATATAAAAATCTTAAACCCGAAGCTTAAACCCACTACGAAAATAAACTGCTTATCTCGACTATGTACTAACAGAGTCGTCATTAATTTCGGAGTCCCATAATCGAGAACTCACTGTAATATAATCGACTTCCCGTAGTTGCAGGAGGGCGTTCTGACAGATTATACATAAAATCCCTTCTGTTTCCGCTACGTCTGCTTACAAAAGCATCTTGATGAGCTAATAGAAACGCGGCCGCAAATTGTTGGCAGAATTTTGTAAAACAAGAAATACGCTAACTAGAGTTATGATTCAGTAATATTTAACATATTGTATGAAAAAGGGAATCTGTCTTCGATTGAGATTTATAGAGCTTGCGCTTATTAGAACGTATTGCTGACCGTTGACTTTAAGGACATAATTACCTACCTAAGTTTATCTTATACTTTCCGAAAGACTAATAATTTTATTAAGTGCTTTTGTTAATTTTTTACTAAGTAAAGCGATAGCTAGGCGTAAACATACTTTATAGATCCTTGTCTTACTCTTTACTTGAGAGATTTCTCGAACTTTAATATCAACGTTTCAAAAAACTATAACCCATTTTCTAATAGGTACAACCTACACATAACTTAAATTATAACAATAAAATTAACTTAAAATGGTAGAACAATGTTTTATATAGATAAGACCTACTCACCATAGTCAATATAGATCTTTATTATTTGTCCATAATATTCTCTATTATCTTTACAAAGTTATTGGTAGGTACCATGGGTACTACTTGTTCTGTAACTCAAATCCTAAATGTTTTAACAAGTCGAGTAAATTCAACAGAACATGTTCCACACTATGGTTACACCATAAAAGACGACGCTGTAATACAATCCTTACTTAAACCAGTGTAATTACTTTGTAAATAATATAGGTTGCAATGAATAAGGATTCCTACTGGTCTAACATGGTAGGTACCACTGCTGGCTATACCCTTATACTGTAACAATGGATAGGACTCCTAATAGGAAAGGTCTTAGAAAATAATGTAAGTTTGTTCCACAGTAACTTTATGTACGGGCTTTATGCATGGGAAGACGGATGGTGTGAAAAAGTGTTCACAACGTAGATAATAATAATATTAGAGTAGTAGCTAGGGCTGTCAAACTTGTCTCAATTATATCGTATTTCAAAAATAATAAAAAATAATTCTAAATATTGTGATGATAACATTTCTTGGCATTAAAGACCCTGTAAAAACCAGACACTATTTTTACACAGAGCTTATGTATGTTAATTAAATCCTTGAGAAGTAGTGTAATAAACAATAAGGTAGTTAAGCTCAGTTTGAAACTTTCGATTAATTAATCAAACGGATAATTTGAAAGTTTGAAGACTCATCTTGAAAATCCGACCAAGTGAAATAAATAGGGAGACTGTAATGATATTTAGCACAACCCTGCCGCCACAGCAGCTGGCGCCAGTCGCTATATCCGTGTTAACAGTCGCGTACAACAGGTCAACTACCTACTTACATTCAAGCCTTCTGCCCTTAAACAAGGCATGTAACTCCAGGCTATCTGACTAATATACGTAACTCTGTATTCTGTGGTTATGAATATTCTTGGGTAATGTTCATTATAATTACTTTTTGCCCGTTTTCGATATCGATCGATGTTGATTTTATCTTTAAAAATATTGATGACTAGCGGACGCCTCGCGGTTTCACCCGCGAAGTTCTCATTCCCGTGAGAATACAGAAATAAAAAGTAGCCCATGTCACCCGGGGTTAGTATAGCTTCCCAACGATGAAAGATTTTTTGAAATCAGTCCAGTACTTTGTAAGTTTATTCGTTACATATAAAAATACAAATCTTTCCTTTTTATAATATTGGTATAGATACTAAGATAGAGACCTACGTTCTAAAAAAAGTAAAACAGGGGCACTGTCTTACTTTTTTTGGAACGTGGTTTCTTATCGCACGTTTTTGTTTAAGGACTGAGAGGCCAGACCGATAAAAGCGTTACATTATGACATTGATTAAAAATCTATTATTTATTATTATGTGAAGCTAAAATAAGGA
Organism: Herminia tarsipennalis; assembly: GCA_945859575.2. NCBI lineage: Eukaryota > Metazoa > Arthropoda > Insecta > Lepidoptera > Erebidae > Herminia > Herminia tarsipennalis. The sequence goes on along the minus strand of OX243834.2, from coordinate 18,508,616 downwards.
AGTTGTGGTAAATAGGTTGATTGTATTTTTATAAAAAATATATTTGTTTATTCTGGCTGTGTGTAAAATAATGTGAACAATCTTAATTTGAAATAGGACAATTTTTAAAATGTTATGTTCTTTAGTTTTTTTTTAAACATAAGTTAATACAAATACATATAAGACATGGCAAAAGGAATTACGTTCCAACCGGGTGTCCTCTCTCTCTCTCTCTCTTTATTTTTATACTACTACGGTGGTAATCAAGCTTACAGTCCACCAGGTGGTGAGCAGTTACCGTAGCCTATGGACATTTACAACACCAATGAGGTAGTTCGCGCATTGCCGACTCTGTAAAAATCTTTTGACTCCTTTTTTGAAGAACTCCAAGCTGTAGTCTTTTGAGAAAATTTCGGCAGGTAGACCATTTACTTCCATAACGTTAATATTTTATAGAAGTAAGTTTTAGAATAAATAAAAAAAACGCTGAGACGAGAAGTACATTTAACGCCTTCTCAACTTTTTACATTATGAAAATCACGGCGACAATGCGACATTGTTCAAACCATGCTGAATTGAATTTGAATAATCTCGCTTAATTGCGAACTGAATTAATATCGCAGAACAAATATTCGCAATATCCACGAAATGAGGAATTTAACTACAGTTTGTTACACTACCCTGGCGTAGTTTATTACGTGTTACAGATATATGCGGCTATTGACACAACGTGATTCGAGCAATAGATTGGATGCTTTCAATACAGTATAACTTATTATAAAGTGCCTACTAGACTAGATAAAATAAATCTAGCAAAAGTTAGGCTTTCAAAAGAACAAAAGATTTAATTTGAAAATGAAACAATAATTCTTCTTTTTTTGTCTGAATCGTAGATAACAATTATGTTACTCGTCCACACTAATATTATAAATGTGGCAGTGTTTGCAATGAGTATTTGTTATCATTGCAAGTTTTATATAAAACTTTGTGTGATGAGCACGATGGTTTATTCTGTGTCTGGGTGTTATTTATCTATAATATGTATGTATTTAAAATATATAAGTATGTTTATTAGTTGTCTGGTTTCCATAGTACAAGCTCTGCTTAGTTTGGGATCAGATAGCGTTGTGTGAGTTGTCCAAAGATATTATTACAGTACTCCCAAATTAATAATGCACATGCAGATCTTCGCTAATTGTCGTATTCCCGGAAACACTCGAATCATGGAATCGTAAGAGCCCTAAACAAGGCATTTGCATTTTGCACCTTGTTTAAAAGAGATAGGAGTCAATATCATGTGTGCACAATCGAAAACAAATCGGGCGTTCGGCAGCTGTCGCCGGTCAGCGAAATGTCTGTCAGTCGTCTTTATATATTGGTAGTGACTGCACGTGTTCTCTATTTGTGGAAATATATAGAGCTGCTATTACACACCCTTCTTGGTAAATATAATTTCAACATTAATTAGCTTATTCAGATTTAAATAGTATATTTTGAAAAAAGGAAAATAAATAACATATTTCACGTTTTTTTAATATTAAAAAAATAAAATACCTACATTAAATACATATTAAGTACTAGAAAAACATTTAAAAAATGAGATTTATTTAAATTAAATAAATAGATAAACATGCATAAAAAATATATACCTAACTCTGCCCATGCCATTTTCTTTCAGACGAATTCTTCCAAAATGGATAAATTTAAACGTGGAAAACCGCTTAATTCACAAGCACGGCAAATGGTATTTAATGTGTACCTTTATTTCTTAAATGAAGCCAATGTTTTCAACAGAGACCATGATGGTTATTTTAAAAAAATTCAAGACCGTGTTACAAAAGCTACAGGAATTTCGCCTTACTGATTATTTACACAGGTGATAGCAGTGAGGAAAGTGTAAATGAACAAGAGCATAATGAAACTTCTGATGAATCTGCGATGTCGGGAATAGAGGTCTTCCTCGATTCTGATTAATTTTTTTATAATTGTATTATTTTTCTGGAATGATTAGTGCTGTAAACAAATTTGAACTGAGATTTTGATTATATTTTATGTAAACCTCTATTTGAAAACGTTTTTTTCTCCTTCTAATAAAACCTTATGTTATTTAAACCTTTTCCTCCATAATTACACCAACTTCGGTAAGACACTTGAAAACTAATCACTCCAACAATGATTGTAGCGTTTTCGCTATTTACTTACATGGAATTATCGAATCAAATTTCGTTACAGGTAAATCAAATCTGTTTTAGCACAAAACACATAATATATAAAATTAGGCATAGAGAAATTGCTCTTAACCACTCTATATAAATATCGTCTTTCGACGCTCGGGTAATACGACCGTTGCCGAACAATGACGAAGATTTCCGAAGATTTCTATGCGCATTATTACTTTTGGAGTACTGTATTATTATTATTATTATATGAATGTGGGAAACATCTTGAACCTGTAAAATGTAATTATAACTTTTAAACTTACGCGTTGCATTATTTACACAATTTAAGACGGGAATAAACGCGTTTAAACTAGGTAATGAATTAACCTTACGCTTGACGTTTCCACCGGGTTACACTGACCGTGGTCAAAAGCTGACGGTAAAATGTAGCGAGTTCGACTTAGCTAGCATTTATTTTCCGGTTCAGTTTTCTATCTTTCTAACGATGACTGAGGACGTCGTGAGAAAGTTTTTATGCGTATTTGTTCGTAGTACATTTACCTATTAGCTACGTACCCTTAATAGACTTCCTTTTTGTAAGTACATGTAACTTAAACAGCTAAGAACACCTATGTAATATATTTTACTAATAAGATACATGAGCAAGTTTTTTATACATCAGTACAGATGATTGCACTATCACTACTAGTAACTAAATAAGGTCGTCAAATTACATGCTTAGAGGACCAGCAAATGACGAGTTATTTCACTGGATCTCGTTGAAATTGTAACAATGTTATTTAAAACTTACCGCATTGAGTGCTTCCTTCTCATATTGGCTCAGTTTGTATGATGCCTCTGAGCCAACCAGCCGAGGCGTTGATCTGGAAAGAAATAATAAGGAAAATTATTTTTATAATCAAATACAATATAGACAGCTGAAAATTATTCGAAATAACATAACAAATATTTTTTATTGGAATACCATATACATACACAAAATACTGCGTTGGGATAGATACCTTGGTGTAGGACAGATGCTTTATGGGGTGCTAAGTGCCGGAAAACCTCCTCGTGGTGCACCCTGGGCAACGTGTGCCGGTGGATTCGCGGCTTTTCGCGAAACCACCGTCACACGGCTAATGTTCTGGCAGAGTAGGGGGTGGCCCATTCCTGGGCTGCCCGGAGGACGGGCTTGACGTGCACTCACACTGCCGTCGAGCGGGCGGGGAGATCTTCTTTCTGCCACCGTCGGATATCGTAATCCCTAGTAGGAGTGTCGTAGACATGTCTTACGGCTTTGAACGGGAACGAGAGTCTTGGCTTGGTCGCCTGGGCCGCGAGGATGACAACCTCTATAAAAAATCCCCGAATCCTGTGTTGCGGAGCGTGACCAGAGGATGCATGGCCGATGGGATGTTCGGTTCCAAGCGCTACCCCCAGCTGGGGCACCTGCGGACCCCCCAGTTGGGATACAAATTTACGCTTACCCGGGTACAGGGGGCACTGCCCGGGTGGACCTTTATTTCCCCCATACTCGTGGGAATAAATATGGACAAAGAAAAACTTAGAAATATTTTTAATAAGAAGAGGAGCACAAGGCTATTAGAGAAGGGACAGAAAGGAGAGGGAGAGGACGCAGAGAGGAGGAGCGAAGAGAGGACGCCGATCCAAACAGTGGCGAGAGACTCTCAATCGACGAGCGCCGTGTCGGCGAGAAGTATGGACCGTTCGTCCTGTGAAGTGGTCGACCTCGGCCAGCTTAGTGGGTCAAGGACGTCAGTGACGTCGGCGTCACTCGAAAGCCTGCTTCGCTCGGGCCGATTTGGCTCAGAGTCTTCTGTTAGCGATTTGGACCTTTTAATGGGTGGGGAAGGTTTCCGCCCAGAGACCCTGACAGCCGGCGAGCGCCGTGCTTCGCAACATAAGCGCGGTGCCTCTCCGGGCAGTGATAACGATCCTCCTGAGGTGGCATTTAAGGCCCCTAGGAAGGTTCGTTCCTCTCAGAGGGGAGGATCTGCGGCGGGAACGCGTGCTAAGACACCATCGTCCCGCCCACATACTCCGTCGACGTCTACACCGGCGTCACCATGTAGTAGACGGGAGGCGTACGCCCGCACCCGCACGGAGGGAGAGCTGGTCGCCGAGAACCAAACAGACCGGTTCCTGGAGGGACTTAGATCCACGGGAGGGGATAGCGCCCCGAAAACTGGTTTGGAGCTAGTCCGAGCGGCGACCGACTCCGTGTCGGTCATTGTGAACGTTGCTACAAAAAGCAAAAATCTTAAGGGCACTTTCGCAAAGGGCCTGCGGGAGTCTGCCCAAGTTTTGAGGGAAGTAGTGGAGGCGTTGTTTATGCGCGCCACTGCCGCCGAAGCGGAGTCTGAAAAATTGCGGGCGAACGGCGACCGCCTTCAGGAGGAGCTGGGACAACTCCGAGCAGAGGTTGCTCAGTTACGGGTAGATGTCGCAACGTTTGGGACCGGATCTGCTCCGGCCGAAGTCGGTCCTCCGGCCGGTTCTGTCCTGGTCGGAGCTACAACGGAGTGCGCTGTGAGTAGAGAGCAGTCCGCTGCGTTCTCCGACGCACAGGTGAGACAGCTCTCGTTGGTCTTCGGGAGTTTAATTGACGCCCGCCTTGAGAGTATCAAGGCGCGCTTGCCCCCGGAGCCGAGCTGTCGGCCACCGCTCGCGGCACCCAAGCTTAAGCTCCCTCAAGAGCCACCGATGGCACCACCCCGTACAGGGGGTAGAGCCGGGACCTTTGCTGCGGCAGTTGCCTCGAGGTCAACAGTCCTAGGAACGCCACGTGACGGTGCGCGGCCACGGGGGGGAGAACCCCAACCCCGGATACAGCGTACGCTGAGAGGCGCACCACAAGCTGCTGTAGCGGGCGCCATAACCGCCGCAACGGCCCAGACCCGTCCCCCGGCGCCAGCGTCTGCCCCCACTTCTGCCCCCTCTGGTGGGGAATGGCAAACGGTGGGGAGCAAAAATTCGCGGCGCCGAAAGAAAAAGAGGGCCGCTGACGTCGCTCTTATGCAAGAGGTCGCTCCGAGAAGGCAAAGTGGTAGGAAGAAGCCAAAACTGACTCCGCCGAAAACGGCTGCCGTCCTGGTGACGGTGTCGCCGGAGGCGGAGCGCAGCGGCGTAAAATACGCGGACCTCTTCCGTGAAACAAAGGCGCGGCTCACGGCCACCAATCAAAGTGTGGAAGTGAGCTTCCGCCGCTCCCAAACCGGGGCTCGATTGCTCGAGTGCCCCGGCCAAGACGGCGCGAAAGTAGCGGACATTGTGGCGGGGATGCTGCGGGAAATCGCAGAAGGGCAGGTTGGCGTCAAGATCGCCAGGCCAATGAAATGCGCGGAGATGCGTGTTTCAGGCCTGGACGACTCTGTGACGCCTGAGGAGGTCCGGGAGGCTATAGAGCGAAAAGTTGAATGCCCTTCCGGAAGCGTAAAGGTCGGAACTATCCGCCCCGGCCCTGGCGGAGTTGGTGCGGTGTGGGTGCGTTGCCCCGTCGCTTCGGCCAAAATCCTGGCAGAGACGGGCCGGCTCCTCGTGGGTTTATCTGCGGCGAGGATTAACATTCTCGACGCGAGGCCTGCGAGGTGCTTCCGGTGCATGAGCGCGGGGCACCTGCGCCCACAGTGCACCAGCAGCTTTGACTGCAGCGGACTTTGTTTCCGCTGCGGTCAAGCCGGGCACACGGCAGCGGCATGTTCCGCCGCTCCCCACTGCCCGGTCTGCGCGGCTGGCAATCTGCCAGCCAGCCATATGATGGGGAGGGCGGGCTGCAAGCCTCCCAAAGCTGCCAAGCCGCCCACGGGGACGGGCCGGGCTCCGGCTGAACCTCGCACCCAGGCTCCGGTGCGGATAGAGGAGGGTGAAGACGAGGCGCCTAGTCAAGCCTCTCCACCCTCTACCTAACGGACTCCTTAGGCCGTGCTCGCTCCTCGCCCCTGTCGTCAGTGATAGGGGTACCGGCTGCGTTGCGCGGTAGGGGGTCCAGGACGCGGTCGCATCCTCCTGCGGGGACTCCACCTCGTAGGGGGAGGCGGCGGGGCTGGTATGCCCCGTCGCCGGCGAACCGGGCGACATCGAGGCGCAATCGCGCGTGACGTCGCTTGGTGGGGCTGTGGGCGTGATGGACGGGGAAGTTTCCCACGCTCGCGGCCTTTCGCGATGGCGGCGTTCTGTGTGTACCCAGGACGCCGCAGGAGCAGGAATGCCCGATGGGGCTACGCCGCTGGGTGGGTCGCCGAAGAGATAGCAAGTTCCGGCGGCCTATCCGTGTGAAGGCGGCGAGTTGGTACACGGCCGATTTTTTAGTGGGGGCAGGTCCCACACTACCTCCAGCGTCTGCCCCGGGTGCTGGAGGTGTGCGTTAGGCATTTTTTACGGCCTTAAAAAAAAAAAAAAAAAAAAAAAAAGGACAGATGCTTTATGGAATAAAATGAGTAAAATACATGGGCTTTTAATGTTATAATGTAAATAAGATTTTTTATGAATTTAAATTAATAAAAAAACTTAGGAGCGAGTTGTCATCATCAGCCTATCGCAGTCCATTGCTGGACATAGGCCTCTCCAATTGCACGCCACTTTGTTCTATCCTCGGCTTCTCGCATCCAGCAACTGCCAGCCGTTTTGCGTAGATCAACTACATAGAAGTCCTACGACTCTTCTCGTAGAAATACTACGACTCCTATTAGAAGTACTACGACTCATTGTGGACCACTACGACTCATCATAGAACTAACTACATTCACTAATGTGTCATGATATTTAAATCATCTACTCAATCAGGGGCAATCTAACCTAGTGAGTACGCAATAGAAGAAATAAATGGCAAGTATCATACATTCTCAAACTTGTTTGGTCTGGTTATATCAAGAATTTAGGAATTAACAAAAAAAAATACATTTATTTCGGTCTGGGCCAACAGATGCAACAAAACGTGTACAAAAAAAATATACTTTAAATAAAAAAAAACACAAAACAAATTATAGTAGGAATGATACACTAATAAGTAGGTTAAATAATGTTAATTCCGATAAGACCTATTGGCTAGGAAAAGAACCAACAAGGGATAGAAAAATTTGAGGTCTAATAACATAGTCCAGATAGGTGGTTCGCTTCTGGCCCCGGTTTGGCTATGGAAGTCTCGGGTTCGATTCCTGACTCTGGACTTCAAATTTTTCTATCTTTTAAAAATGCAAATATTGTATTTGTAAAGTAATTGGCAAGAAATGCCTAAAAAAATTACTTCATTATCAATGCAATCTGCCATAACTAATTTTACACTCCACGCTTAACAACATTAGACAGTGGTACCTATTTAGGAATCCTCATTAAAGTGTCCACATATTCCATAAACATTCATATCACAGTAAATAGGTAGAAATATCATACACCTGAATGAATTATTTTCATGGCTACTTATCTGTGAAAATGAATAAATATAAACTTTACTTAATACATGCAAACGTAATTAAAAACGTCATCTAGCAAAAAGTAACATTTAGGTTTTTGCTGTATCCTACACAATTGATCCAACCTATTAAATTATTGGGTTGTAAAAGCATACTATTTTTTAAATTAAATGCTAACACCGTATTACTATCTACATTTTAAAATCGTTCTTGCGATATTATAAACAGTCAAATATCAATCAATATTATAAAAGTGTGTTAAAATTCAATATATTGTAGACTGTGGCGCGGTGGGAGTGTGTCCAACTGCTACACAAGATATTGTGGGTTCGATTCCCACACAAGACATCACTTTGTGTGATTCACAAATTGTTGTTTCAGGTCTGGATGTACTTTGTGTCCGTGACTTGTATGCTTGAAAAGTCCCCGCGACTCAGAGCTTGTACCCTACTGCAGGTGTCGTCTTTAAAAAAATAAATAACAATATGCAAAACTAACTGACCCGTGCAACTTCGTCTGCGTAAATTTTCCCCGTTTCTGTAACATTTTTCATTAATGCTCCGTTCACATTGGTCGTAGCGTGATGTTATATAGCCTATCCTTCCTCGATAAATTGGCTATCCAACAAAATTTTTTTTTACTATTCGAACCAGAAGTTCCAGATATTCACATGTGTAGTCAATGAACCAGGGTATTTATAAAATAAAAATTGAACGGAATTAACTTTAAAGTTACACAGCGAGACATACACACTATGACTGAAGATTTTTCTAGTTTCGTTGCCAAAATGACAAAACGGAACCAACAACCGGTATTTGCAACATTTTTAATTGCTGCTCCACTCCTATTGGTCGTAGCGTGATGTTATATAACCTTCCTCGATAAATGGGTTAATCAACAGTGAAATATTTTTTCAATTCAAACAAGTACTTTCTGAGATTATCACGTTCAAACAAACAAACAAACTCTTCCACTTTTTAATATAAGTATAGATTAAATAATGCTGCAATTTTGGAAAGTATCTACTTTTTTCGAAAACAGAGCACATATCCCATCGAGGCATTTATCCCGTAATAAATTGAACAACGATTATTTTCGGTACTTCTTAAAACCGCGCAAGAGCATGTCGGATCATGCTCAGTGTAAGGTTCCAGAGCCGTTGCCGTATAAAAAAATCCGATTTGAATAATTGCACCAGCAGAAAAGCGTATGTTCATTGTACTTACGCCCTTTTGTTGAAAAACGCAGTTTTTCGGCATTAACTCAATGACGGTTTTATTTATGATGTCCGAAATAATTTTTATTTAAGTATTTGTTAAGCTCTATCTTTTCATTTTTTTTCATATTTATTGGTCACACGGTTCAAAAGGTTAGGGGGAGGGACACAATTTATTCAATGTTCGGAACAATTAATTCTAAAAATATTCACTTAATAAAAAACCTAAGTACTTTAACTATCAAACTAAGTAGCGCCTACTACAAGACACCTATTCATCAATTTGAATCAATATACATGGCAATATCTTTGAGTAAAATGCCTGTGACATATAGACGGACAGACAAACGGTCATGACGAAACTATAAGGATTTAGTTTTTGCCATTTTGGCTACGGAACCTTAAAAAGGAAGTTAGATTACTAAATAATATTTGAAAAATCTTACGTGATACACAATTTTTAATTAATTAATTGGTATTTCACCACCAGCCACTCCCTAACATTTTGGCTGTAGACTAGTGTTATTTTTTAGCTTATTAGGTACACGATCGGCCGTCAGTTCCATAAACGAACTCATGTATCTCCCGACGCAAAACAATTATTCCGCCTTGGGCTCTGTTGGTGCTGGGTACGTAGCGTATTAATTTATTTTAGATTGTCCCTTTTTGTTTCAAACATTGTATTGATTTAGTATTCCCATTGAACATAATTATGTTTGTATTTAAGTACGACAGTTGTAGTGAAGAAATTGTTTTAGGTACCTGTAGGTATACTGTTTGACTTGCACTGTTTTCTGTATAAAAGTCAAAGGTAGTAAGTGGTCTGCCTACAAAGGGTATCTGAAGTAATTCAAAGTGTTTCAGAGATAGGTACAAGTCCTTGCAAACGCTTCTGTAAAGGTGAATATTCTTGCGATACACATACAGGTATGTGTTTAACGTGGCAAACATAGGTAGGTACATACGAAGATAACTGTTTTATGTAACAGATACAATCACAATATAATAAAAAAATTAAAATCCCTACGACGGGCGTAAAAAAAATGAAATAAATTTTTAAACCCCCCGACTTACAGGAGGTAAGCAACTGAAGAAAATCAAATCAAATCAAATCAAATCATTTATTGCATACCATACGTTACATAGATGTTATGAATTAGTACAGAGTACATTAGTTACAGTATGGACCCCGTCGGGCACAACAATAATATTATTGAGAGGAAATCTGTTGGGGTCTGCTATTTATTGCCCTAAATTGAACTCAAATATTTTTGAGCATGTGACAGATCAACAAATGGCACAAATATTTACTTACTTCCTGTTAGTCGGATGTTTTAAAATTTTTATTAAATTGTTTTTCATGCCCGTCGTGGATTTTTTTTCAAATTTTTTAATTTTGTTTTTTACATTTCATACTTTTTAGAGTTTTTTTTTACAAAATATACTAGGTACCATACCTAGGTACTTACTTATTATTGTTGAAAGTAAACATTTCACTGTAACGTAACTTATCTATAATCCGTTTTAATGATAAAAAGTTGACACTTTTGGAGAAACAAGCGTGTACTGTAGCACGCTCTGGCGGCCTGAACATTGAACTTAACTAACTATGAGACTTATACAGAGCAAAAACCGTTTCCTAGCCATCTCCGAGAAAAAATGTTAATCGTTTCGGAGAAACATATGCACCGTAGCGCTCCTGGCGGTCTAGAACATTAAAAGTTAGCTAAAAACATGCTCGGAAATGAGACTAATATAACGAGCAAAATGGTAACAGACACACATAAACACACACACACACACACACACACACACACACACACACACACACACACACACACACACACACACACACACACACACACACACACACACACACACACACACACACACACACACACACACCTCTTACCCAAACGCATAAGCCGTCTCCGTGTCCGCCGCGGTTAAAAAAAAAACCTACCTAAACAAAACCTGCATTTGCATGGCGCACCAGCCTGGAAACTACGCATAATAAGACAAATGCATCCACACTCATCCAGTTGTTGAAAGATACTTAATTCAAACTAGCATATTTCCTAACAATAATAAATCTTACCTAGCGACATTAACCTAAGTTCTAGGTTTCACCAAGCGCATTAACAGTTGAATAAGGCAACAAATAAATCGCACAATAGCTCGTACGCCGCCTTAATTATTAACATTCATAAATGTACGTAAGTGAATTTATGAATGTGTTGCTGTAGGGTACAGGTTGGGTGCCAGTTGAAGCGAGAATGGCATAGGATCTAACTAGCTGCATAAAATACCGAGAGTACAAAAAGTTAACTTCTTCTATAATCAAGCTGAAATGTTTAAAAATTGTCGATGCTCACGGCGGAATGTTCTACCAGTCTTATTTGGAAATGGCACAACCCAGAGTCGACATTTTTTTTAAAAGAAAATTCAAATTTCTATAGTTAATAACCATTCCATACTCTAATATAATATAATAATAATGTTAGCGGTGTAGCGATTGCCGCCGCGTGCTTCGCTGAATGCCGCGGGCGCCGCAGCGGGCACCGCCTCGCTTCTCGTCTCGCATCTCTTTAAACAACATCGTATATTGCCTTTACTACTATATGTTTGTATTTACGCGTGCGATTAAAAGTGCCGTTTCACGCGCCGCAGCTCTGTAAACAGAAATAATGTCCTAAGCGACGCAAGACCCCACGCAAGCCACACGCGACGCGCCTCGCCCCGAGTCTCCGGAAATGAGGCCTAACGCGCATTCTATGAAGAAATATTACCTTCTGTACTCTCAGTATTTTGTGCTAGCTGCCTCTTTCCATGGGGTACCTCTGTGACTTTACTAACTTTGGGTTCTACCAAAATTTGACGAGCGACGTTGCTTAGTCAAATTGTCGAATTATAAGTACAAATCTTAGTACAATTGAAGTGTCTGCTCGTAATACTTTTCGAAATGCTAAGTTAGCTGCCCGCCCCTGTTTCGCACGGGTGTACAATTTTAATTTAATTTTATTGTCTCGTTTTTTTATACAAGCCTTGTTCTAATAATTGTATAAAGTACACATCTGCAATACCTATAATTGAGGTTAGCGACGAAAAGTGTCTTATGTCTTTCTGTACTGGCATATCCTGGCTTAGGAGATCAAGCATATAAGGGTATCTTTAAGTAGGTACTGTGGCAGGTGCGTCGGGGGCTCGACCGGCCGCTCGCATAAAGCCTCATTAATTGTGAACTGTTTGTCTTGACGTTCCAAAAACTATGAAATAATGACGAAGAAGAAGATCGAAAAACAATTGGGAGAATTGGACGAAGCGTCAAGACGAATGGTCAAGGAAAAGAATTAATATGTAAAGAAATCATAGTACAAGTTATTCAATATATAATATCGTTCTGGGCTTAAGAAGTTGTTTGATTCCTCATCCTCGAGAGCAATAATCCCGGCTGCGCACCCCAAAGCCAGCAAGAGGTTCACGTCACATGGTGGAGGCGCCGAACTCTTCAGAGGAAGTCATTTAAAGAGCTAAGTCGTATTTCTATGTAAAGTTAATTAAAAATGAGTGCATTCACGGGATTGTATGAGTCCGTAGATGATTTTGTCAACCAATTCCAGATCATCTGTGTGATTAATAAAATCACTTCGGATGAAGAAAAAAAATTATTTGTGGCGGCGTATCTGGCTGGACCAGCGCTACACCTATACAAAGCAATCATAGAAGATTGTGATAGCTTCGAGAGCTTCATCACTGCATTAAAAGCAGAATTCCCAAACCGTACTAATTATACGGAAAAATTCTATGAAAGGATACAGGCGCCAGAGGAGAATATTGTTTCATTTTACTACGAGCTTTCAAATATAGCCAAAAAGGGAAAAATTGACGACAATACGTTCGTAAAGAGCTTTCCAAAGAAATGTAATAGTTTCTATAAATCAAAGCTCGCTGCAGTTGTATGTGCTGATAAAAATATTTTAAAGGCCACAGTTTTACAATTACATTCAGTATATGATAAAGAAATTGAAAGGGAAGTCAATCTTAAGGTTAAGGTTGAGAATGCGGTAGCAGTGAGGTCTGGGCAGCAAGGAGACTCCAACAGACCGACCAATAGTCCATTTCGGAGCAATCAATCGACTCCGTATAGTAAATACCGGTCCCCGTTGTCTCGGGTTCCACCCAATGATTCACCAAGCGGTTCGTTAACACCAAGGCGGGAGTCAAATCCCCGCCAGTACTTTTTACGGAGCAGAGAACCTCTGCCGATGCCGGTTCAATCAGCTGGTGATGCAGCGTCGTCGACAACGAGAGTAGGCGAGCATCACGTCGCAACAATGAGTACGCAGCGGCGCTCAAACATAGAAGACGTCAAGAAGAATAATTATGGTCAGTCCGAACCAGTCATTTTAGTAGAATTAAGGTCGGGTGCTATTCCTGCTTTATTAGATAGTGGGGCTTCAGTGTCCTTGCTATCGAAGAAAGTAGCGTTAATGAACAAAGTAACCTTAGATATATGTGATAATATTAATTTAAAAACGGCCGATGGTAAGATTATACCAGTCGCAGGCAAAACATATATCAACGTTATAATTAATAATGTGGTGTATAACACACTTTTTTATGTGGTAATAGATGTCAGTTGGCCAGTGATTTTGGGTCAAGATTTCTTAATCAAAAATGGGGCATCCCTAGATTTTGTGAATAATAAAATAACATTGAGAAACTACAATGAAATATGTTTTGTTGCTAGACCAGGCAAAGTTTCTGTTATCGATACACAGGAAATAATGTCTGTTAATATTTTTAAACATAATCATTTATTTGTTAGTAATATTTGTGAGTCAAATAAGAATGACACTTGTATTCTTCCTGATTTAAATGTGTCAAAAGATAAAATGAATATTAATAAAAATCTGAGTACAGGTGATAATAATAAATTACATGACTTAGTGGAAGAATACAAGCCACAATTCTCATTTGGTAAGGTTAGGCCAGGTGGGTGCCGAAATAACCCAATTAAAATAAAAACTTCGAACGAGGTTCCTGTGAAAAAACCTTCATATCGGGTCTCACTTAAACAGAGTGAGATCAGTCGTCAACAAGTGAGTGAGTTAGTGAATGTTGGTAGCATTCGTCCTTCCTGTAATGATAGTTCCTCTTCAGTAGTTGTAGAACAGGATTCGGATTCGGATGCGGAGTTCGTGAGTCGAAATCCGTTAATAAGTCAAGATGATCACGTGGTCACTGACGGGTTACAAGTATTTAGGATGAGATGTACAGAGAATAATGAGCAAATCTGCAAATTAGAAATAGACCCAGTAATAAGGGCTCAAATGAACGATAATTTTTGTTCATCTTTAAGAAATAAAATCATAGATGAAAACTTACAAAGATATAAAGGATTCTTTATACACAACGGCATGTTATATAAATTAAATACAAAAAATGATGTTATTAAAAGATTGCTGGTAGTTCCGGATGAACTGTTTCCAGTAATTATGCGTGAGATTCATGATGATCCATTATATGGAGGTCATTTAGGTTTGATGAAGACAGTAGAAAAATTTAATTCAAGATTCTGCTGTCCAAAGTCATTTAAGAGAATAGAGAATTATATCAAAGCATGTAAAGTATGTCAAGAAGTGCGGGCGTCAAATAGGGTGGTGCCGTTGCAACCGATTGTTACAAACACGTTGTTTGAAAGGGTGGAAGTGGATACAATAGGCCCGTTAAATAATGCGAATAGATATCGATATCTTAGTATTTGATTTTATGTAGTTGGGAATTTTTATTATATGAACATATGTTATAATTGAGTCATGATAAGCATGAGTAGTTGATGAGAATTATTTTTTTAGGAGTAGGTTATGCCAGGGGGGAGGTGGCGACGTTGTTAATAGTCTGACGTGTAAACAATTGTATATTTAGGGATGGTTAATGGTTTTAGATCTGATTCTAAAATGTTGTTTGTTTTTGCATGTACAACCACACGGCGAAGAAATGTCCTACAGTGTTGATGCCATAGAGCACTAGGCAAACAAGGGCGGGTGTATTATTGTTTTGAATTATAAATATAACTCTGTGATTAAGCGGACAGTTTGGCGTTTGGTTCAATCGAACTTGGGAAGTTCGTTTGTGATTATTTTATCTAAATAATCAATAGATGTGATCAGATGGTCACCGATGGCTTGATTGACCAATTATTTAACTGATATAAGATTGGTACTTAAGGATGAATTTTCTTCCAGTTACAACAAAGCAGGACTTTCACCCAATTTGTTGCCTGGGGTCAATTGGTGTTTAATGATTGATTTAATTTAGTTATACATAAGTTTAGCTAGGTAATGAATCTGATACTGGTGCTTCTTTTAATGGCGTTTTTTGCCCAGCATCATCGTATAACTGTTATGTAAAGTGTTTGTTGACATAAATTTTGTTAGATTAGGTATAACAGTTACACGTTGTCTTTTGCATAGAGACAGATTAGGGGGGGTATTAAAAAAAAAAAAATCTATATCGCCAGCATAGGTAAATGCACAGCTAGGTTTATATTTTGTTGTTTTTATATTATAAAAAAAAAAAAAAATTGACTTAGTAGTCAAATGTAAAGATTTTTTTTTTTTTTTTCATAAGGCGGCGGCGTGTGGCAGGTGCGTCGGGGGCTCGACCGGCCGCTCGCATAAAGCCTCATTAATTGTGAACTGTTTGTCTTGACGTTCCAAAAACTATGAAATAATGACGAAGAAGAAGATCGAAAAACAATTGGGAGAATTGGACGAAGCGTCAAGACGAATGGTCAAGGAAAAGAATTAATATGTAAAGAAATCATAGTACAAGTTATTCAATATATAATATCGTTCTGGGCTTAAGAAGTTGTTTGATTCCTCATCCTCGAGAGCAATAATCCCGGCTGCGCACCCCAAAGCCAGCAAGAGGTTCACGTCACAGTACCCATAAAATATCAAGCTAATAATTTAAAAAAATGACAATTGCGTTAATCGCTTTATATGCGGCCACAGATTCTCAGGTAAGACAAATACGCTCATTTCCTGTGGAGAGCGCCCGAACGTCCGCGTCGACAAATTGTACCCAACGCCTTATTCACGTCGTTTTGTAACGAAGCTTTCTATAGTAAACTGCAATAGAATTTTGATTTATTGGTCAAGTTTTGTAGTTACCATATGAGAGTAGGTATGAAAGATAAAACTATTGATGAATGAAGTAGCTTGAAAACATATGATTTAAAAAAAAACAGACATTTAACCAACATAATTTAAAAGAATCTCAATAATATCCGCTTTAAAATAAATCGCACCTTAGAAAAGGACCACCTTTTCTAATTACATTGTAAGTTTGAAAGTAAAAGTCGGTATATCTACCAAGATATACCGACTTTTACTTTCAAACTTACAATGTTTTTTATAGATAAAAGATTTTTAACTCGCAGACTGGGTATGTACCTACCTATGTGTAATACTTAGGTAGGTACCTAGTTTTAACAGATAATATAATTTGAATCTGTATTGGGATAGTAAAATCCAGCATTTTCAAATAGTTGTAGAGAATACTTACACCTATAGGTACAATTCAATTTTATTTAGCACTTTAATTTAAGCGCGGAAATTTATCAAGGGAGGCTATAGGCTATATAACATCACCAATAAAGAGCGGAACAGCAATAAAAAATGTTGCAAAAACGGGAAAAATTTACGCAAACAAAGTTGTGCGAGCCAGCTAGTCATCACTAAATAATTATGAAAGGTCATCATTCAAAGTCATATTTATTTCTTATTTTATATTTTATTTTAATAAATTGGTTACCGTAAAGAGATAGGCATGACACTTCCAGAATACCTCCAAAAGAACCTCAAACCGAGAAGGCAGAAAGTTTGCCGCCTCCTTTTATTTATTGCATTTATGCGGTAAGAAATTCAAGTTTTCACCATTTGCACCGTAGCCTAGTGACGGATCGCCACGATTTGAGTCATATTGGAGCAGATTTGTCGGCAATTTGAGAACGGATTTGAATTTGGGAGATCAAATGGATTTACTTATCTCAAATGTCATGTCTTAAGTTATAGAGGTTACGTGTAAATACAAACTCTTCAACTTTATAATATTAGTTTAGGCACAGATAATATAATACGTATAGGTTATTTAAATTATTTATTATTGTAGGTTAGATACGAAAAAAATAAAAATTCTATATTCACTCGGGATGCAAAACAACACTTGTGATACGTCGGGATTCTACATGTAGGTACCTATATGTAATGCCAAGTTCGCAAACAATAGGTAAAGCCTCTCATTTCAAATTGAGAGTTTTACAATGTTTGAATGTTTATAACCTTAATAAGTATGAGGGTAAGGTGCAGCCATTAATATACTACGAGTATATATACACCATGTTAAAGGACTGTTACAAATAAAATTATTAAAAAGTTGGAACATGATATAAACTAAAATCAGCCTTAGTGGGTACAACATAGTCGGAGCATCTACTTATAACAAAGGTAAAAACTATATGTGCTTACATATTGACCAAAGTACTGATAACGAATGATTAAATAAAAAATATTATTTCTGATATCCAAATAAAGAAAAGAATGGCCTTAATTCGTCACGCAGAATCTTTACTTACTAAAGTCAAATTATGCTCTTAATCAATGTGACAATTAAAACAAAGTAACAACAAAATTCTCCCAAGCATAATAAAGTCACAAGGAGCAAGCAACTAGATCCATTTTCATTTATTATATTTTTTTTATAAAGACGACTCCCGCAGTAGGTACAATCCCTGTGTCGCGGGGGACTTTACAAACATACAAGTCACGGACACAAAGTACACCCAAGCTCGGAACAACAATTTGGTAATCACAAAAAGTGGCGTCCCGTGTGGGAATCGAACCCACGACCTCTTGCGTAGCAATCGGGCACACTCCCACCGCGCCACAGAGGCATTTAAATATTCATCAACTGTATAATAACCACTACGTTTATGACGATTTTTTACTTTATTTTTGAACTTAATCACTGATAGACTCATAATACTAGCTGGTATCATGTAAAATGTTCTCACATAAAGACCCATTAATTATGGGTTTTATGTAGCCTATGATATTCACCTTCTAATTTGTGCTTATTTCTCGTGCTCACCTAGTCAACGTCACTATTTTAGTGATATAAATGCATATTTTGTTTAACAAACATAATCTCAAATATATACTAAGATGCAACTGTCATAATACATAATTCCTTAAACTTTTCTAAGGGAAACTCGTGCACCTAGTTTGTAAATCGCACGCACTGCACGTTTTTGAAGAATATCAGCCGCCTTGCTCCAAAGCAGTATGCCATACGACATGACTCTGTGGAAATAACCGAAATAAACTAGCCTTGCTGTTTTCACATCCGTAAGCTGTCTGACTTTGCTAACAACATACGCAGAACTGAGTTTCCCTGCAAGAAATGATATTTGGGTGCCCTACTATAACTTACTATCTAAGGTAATTGAAATAACTAACTTCATTGTTAAAACAAGATTCGTACTGATATTTTTACATTTGGCAAACTAAACATTTGTTTTTTTTTAAGTTTAAGAGCAAGTTATTTGATGTAAACCAGTCAAGAACTAATGCGAGGGGACCTGTTTACTTCGTCAAAGTATTAATTTTTATCATTGATTTTGAATATAAGAGAAGTGTCATCAGCAAATAGAACACTATCGTATAAGTTACTAGTAAAAAATACCTACTAACAATGTTGTCGATGGGCCAGTAAAGATTGCTCGCAGAATGGGTCTTATAATAAGTTTTTTTATAAACTGAATCTACGTGGTTACAGTACGATCAACGTATCTTGACCGGATTGAAGTTAGGTTTTTATCACTTTCTCGCATGTCATAGAGATGCGACCCTAAAATTACTAACGAAAACGATTAATTATGTTTAATCGATTAAAAATACTAACAACATTTTAATTCAAAAATATAAAAACACTATTTAAATGAGTTCATAAAAGTTTAAATTTAGAACAGTTACAGTAAATACTAAAGAAACTTTGAAAAACAACTTTACAAAAATAATCACAAAAAAACATGAGTTAGTAATACTAATTATGACAATGTGATGCGTAATCGTATCTCTATTTCTCTTGGTTTAGTTACCGCCCCCGCCCCCCCGCTTCCTGTCACCATTTACTTCCAAAAAATGCATCTGCGCAACCACTTGTCGCCTACTTCAGTCCGGCCTAGTTACGTTGATCGTACTGTAGCTCTCAGTGTTTTAAAACGTCTTTTTACAGATTTTAAGGTATAATAATTATCCTTAAAAATGTATTTTGTACCTTACTTTGTATAATGATATGATAATAATATGTTGGGACAACTCACACAACGCTATCTGATCCCAAACTAAGCAGGGCTTATACTATGGAAACCAGACAACTGATAAACATACTTATATATTTCTAAATACATACATATTATAGATAAATAACACCCAGACACAGAATAAATCATCGTGCTC
The DNA here is from genome assembly GCA_945859575.2 of Herminia tarsipennalis. NCBI lineage: Eukaryota > Metazoa > Arthropoda > Insecta > Lepidoptera > Erebidae > Herminia > Herminia tarsipennalis. The sequence continues at coordinate 18,489,304 of OX243834.2, read as the reverse complement.
ATCACACAAAGTTTTATCCGGGGTGGGGATCGAACCCACGACCTCTTGCGTAGCAGTCGGATACACTCCCACCGCGCCACAGAGGCAGTCAAATGTATAAAAGCTTTATAGCGTTAACACAATAACTATTTCATTTATAGACTCACGGGTGAAATTGTTCAGTGCCTGCACAGGTAGGTGGGTAGATGACATGGCTAACTTCATTATACGCGACGAAAGCCGCTTCTTGAATTCTGGATAGGTTTGTCGTCACGGGTTCTACTTTGAACTCAAAACTCGCTAGGTAATATTCGCAAGTCGAATGGAACTATAATTTTAAATTTAACTTTATAAGTCTCAGTCTGATGCCTCTATAAAAATGTTTTACCTTTATGAGATGAGAATAAAATATAGAATATATATACACCATGTTAAAGGACTGTTACAAATAAAATTATTAAAAAGTTGGAACATGATATAAACTAAAATCAGCCTTAGTGGGTACAACATAGTCGGAGCATCTACTTATAACAAAGGTAAAAACTATATGTGCTTACATATTGACCAAAGTACTGATAACGAATGATTAAATAAAAAATATTATTTCTGATATCCAAATAAAGAAAAGAATGGCCTTAATTCGTCACGCAGAATCTTTACTTACTAAAGTCAAATTATGCTCTTAATCAATGTGACAATTAAAACAAAGTAACAACAAAATTCTCCCAAGCATAATAAAGTCACAAGGAGCAAGCAACTAGATCCATTTTCATTTATTATATTTTTTTTATAAAGACGACTCCCGCAGTAGGTACAATCCCTGTGTCGCGGGGGACTTTACAAACATACAAGTCACGGACACAAAGTACACCCAAGCTCGGAACAACAATTTGGTAATCACAAAAAGTGGCGTCCCGTGTGGGAATCGAACCCACGACCTCTTGCGTAGCAATCGGGCACACTCCCACCGCGCCACAGAGGCATTTAAATATTCATCAACTGTATAATAACCACTACGTTTATGACGATTTTTTACTTTATTTTTGAACTTAATCACTGATAGACTCATAATACTAGCTGGTATCATGTAAAATGTTCTCACATAAAGACCCATTAATTATGGGTTTTATGTAGCCTATGATATTCACCTTCTAATTTGTGCTTATTTCTCGTGCTCACCTAGTCAACGTCACTATTTTAGTGATATAAATGCATATTTTGTTTAACAAACATAATCTCAAATATATACTAAGATGCAACTGTCATAATACATAATTCCTTAAACTTTTCTAAGGGAAACTCGTGCACCTAGTTTGTAAATCGCACGCACTGCACGTTTTTGAAGAATATCAGCCGCCTTGCTCCAAAGCAGTATGCCATACGACATGACTCTGTGGAAATAACCGAAATAAACTAGCCTTGCTGTTTTCACATCCGTAAGCTGTCTGACTTTGCTAACAACATACGCAGAACTGAGTTTCCCTGCAAGAAATGATATTTGGGTGCCCTACTATAACTTACTATCTAAGGTAATTGAAATAACTAACTTCATTGTTAAAACAAGATTCGTACTGATATTTTTACATTTGGCAAACTAAACATTTGTTTTTTTTTAAGTTTAAGAGCAAGTTATTTGATGTAAACCAGTCAAGAACTAATGCGAGGGGACCTGTTTACTTCGTCAAAGTATTAATTTTTATCATTGATTTTGAATATAAGAGAAGTGTCATCAGCAAATAGAACACTATCGTATAAGTTACTAGTAAAAAATACCTACTAACAATGTTGTCGATGGGCCAGTAAAGATTGCTCGCAGAATGGGTCTTATAATAAGTTTTTTTATAAACTGAATCTACGTGGTTACAGTACGATCAACGTATCTTGACCGGATTGAAGTTAGGTTTTTATCACTTTCTCGCATGTCATAGAGATGCGACCCTAAAATTACTAACGAAAACGATTAATTATGTTTAATCGATTAAAAATACTAACAACATTTTAATTCAAAAATATAAAAACACTATTTAAATGAGTTCATAAAAGTTTAAATTTAGAACAGTTACAGTAAATACTAAAGAAACTTTGAAAAACAACTTTACAAAAATAATCACAAAAAAACATGAGTTAGTAATACTAATTATGACAATGTGATGCGTAATCGTATCTCTATTTCTCTTGGTTTAGTTACCGCCCCCGCCCCCCCGCTTCCTGTCACCATTTACTTCCAAAAAATGCATCTGCGCAACCACTTGTCGCCTACTTCAGTCCGGCCTAGTTACGTTGATCGTACTGTAGCTCTCAGTGTTTTAAAACGTCTTTTTACAGATTTTAAGGTATAATAATTATCCTTAAAAATGTATTTTGTACCTTACTTTGTATAATGATATGATAATAATATGTTGGGACAACTCACACAACGCTATCTGATCCCAAACTAAGCAGGGCTTATACTATGGAAACCAGACAACTGATAAACATACTTATATATTTCTAAATACATACATATTATAGATAAATAACACCCAGACACAGAATAAATCATCGTGCTCATCACACAAAGTTTTATCCGGGGTGGGGATCGAACCCACGACCTCTTGCGTAGCAGTCGGATACACTCCCACCGCGCCACAGAGGCAGTCAAATGTATAAAAGCTTTATAGCGTTAACACAATAACTATTTCATTTATAGACTCACGGGTGAAATTGTTCAGTGCCTGCACAGGTAGGTGGGTAGATGACATGGCTAACTTCATTATACGCGACGAAAGCCGCTTCTTGAATTCTGGATAGGTTTGTCGTCACGGGTTCTACTTTGAACTCAAAACTCGCTAGGTAATATTCGCAAGTCGAATGGAACTATAATTTTAAATTTAACTTTATAAGTCTCAGTCTGATGCCTCTATAAAAATGTTTTACCTTTATGAGATGAGAATAAAATATAGAATATATATACACCATGTTAAAGGACTGTTACAAATAAAATTATTAAAAAGTTGGAACATGATATAAACTAAAATCAGCCTTAGTGGGTACAACATAGTCGGAGCATCTACTTATAACAAAGGTAAAAACTATATGTGCTTACATATTGACCAAAGTACTGATAACGAATGATTAAATAAAAAATATTATTTCTGATATCCAAATAAAGAAAAGAATGGCCTTAATTCGTCACGCAGAATCTTTACTTACTAAAGTCAAATTATGCTCTTAATCAATGTGACAATTAAAACAAAGTAACAACAAAATTCTCCCAAGCATAATAAAGTCACAAGGAGCAAGCAACTAGATCCATTTTCATTTATTATATTTTTTTTATAAAGACGACTCCCGCAGTAGGTACAATCCCTGTGTCGCGGGGGACTTTACAAACATACAAGTCACGGACACAAAGTACACCCAAGCTCGGAACAACAATTTGGTAATCACAAAAAGTGGCGTCCCGTGTGGGAATCGAACCCACGACCTCTTGCGTAGCAATCGGGCACACTCCCACCGCGCCACAGAGGCATTTAAATATTCATCAACTGTATAATAACCACTACGTTTATGACGATTTTTTACTTTATTTTTGAACTTAATCACTGATAGACTCATAATACTAGCTGGTATCATGTAAAATGTTCTCACATAAAGACCCATTAATTATGGGTTTTATGTAGCCTATGATATTCACCTTCTAATTTGTGCTTATTTCTCGTGCTCACCTAGTCAACGTCACTATTTTAGTGATATAAATGCATATTTTGTTTAACAAACATAATCTCAAATATATACTAAGATGCAACTGTCATAATACATAATTCCTTAAACTTTTCTAAGGGAAACTCGTGCACCTAGTTTGTAAATCGCACGCACTGCACGTTTTTGAAGAATATCAGCCGCCTTGCTCCAAAGCAGTATGCCATACGACATGACTCTGTGGAAATAACCGAAATAAACTAGCCTTGCTGTTTTCACATCCGTAAGCTGTCTGACTTTGCTAACAACATACGCAGAACTGAGTTTCCCTGCAAGAAATGATATTTGGGTGCCCTACTATAACTTACTATCTAAGGTAATTAAAATAACTAACTTCATTGTTAAAACAAGATTCGTACTGATATTTTTACATTTGGCAAACTAAACATTTGTTTTTTTTTAAGTTTAAGAGCAAGTTATTTGATGTAAACCAGTCAAGAACTAATGCGAGGGGACCTGTTTACTTCGTCAAAGTATTAATTTTTATCATTGATTTTGAATATAAGAGAAGTGTCATCAGCAAATAGAACACTATCGTATAAGTTACTAGTAAAAAATACCTACTAACAATGTTGTCGATGGGCCAGTAAAGATTGCTCGCAGAATGGGTCTTATAATAAGTTTTTTTATAAACTGAATCTACGTGGTTACAGTACGATCAACGTATCTTGACCGGATTGAAGTTAGGTTTTTATCACTTTCTCGCATGTCATAGAGATGCGACCCTAAAATTACTAACGAAAACGATTAATTATGTTTAATCGATTAAAAATACTAACAACATTTTAATTCAAAAATATAAAAACACTATTTAAATGAGTTCATAAAAGTTTAAATTTAGAACAGTTACAGTAAATACTAAAGAAACTTTGAAAAACAACTTTACAAAAATAATCACAAAAAAACATGAGTTAGTAATACTAATTATGACAATGTGATGCGTAATCGTATCTCTATTTCTCTTGGTTTAGTTACCGCCCCCGCCCCCCCGCTTCCTGTCACCATTTACTTCCAAAAAATGCATCTGCGCAACCACTTGTCGCCTACTTCAGTCCGGCCTAGTTACGTTGATCGTACTGTAGCTCTCAGTGTTTTAAAACGTCTTTTTACAGATTTTAAGGTATAATAATTATCCTTAAAAATGTATTTTGTACCTTACTTTGTATAATGATATGATAATAATATGTTGGGACAACTCACACAACGCTATCTGATCCCAAACTAAGCAGGGCTTATACTATGGAAACCAGACAACTGATAAACATACTTATATATTTCTAAATACATACATATTATAGATAAATAACACCCAGACACAGAATAAATCATCGTGCTCATCACACAAAGTTTTATCCGGGGTGGGGATCGAACCCACGACCTCTTGCGTAGCAGTCGGATACACTCCCACCGCGCCACAGAGGCAGTCAAATGTATAAAAGCTTTATAGCGTTAACACAATAACTATTTCATTTATAGACTCACGGGTGAAATTGTTCAGTGCCTGCACAGGTAGGTGGGTAGATGACATGGCTAACTTCATTATACGCGACGAAAGCCGCTTCTTGAATTCTGGATAGGTTTGTCGTCACGGGTTCTACTTTGAACTCAAAACTCGCTAGGTAATATTCGCAAGTCGAATGGAACTATAATTTTAAATTTAACTTTATAAGTCTCAGTCTGATGCCTCTATAAAAATGTTTTACCTTTATGAGATGAGAATAAAATATAGAATATATATACACCATGTTAAAGGACTGTTACAAATAAAATTATTAAAAAGTTGGAACATGATATAAACTAAAATCAGCCTTAGTGGGTACAACATAGTCGGAGCATCTACTTATAACAAAGGTAAAAACTATATGTGCTTACATATTGACCAAAGTACTGATAACGAATGATTAAATAAAAAATATTATTTCTGATATCCAAATAAAGAAAAGAATGGCCTTAATTCGTCACGCAGAATCTTTACTTACTAAAGTCAAATTATGCTCTTAATCAATGTGACAATTAAAACAAAGTAACAACAAAATTCTCCCAAGCATAATAAAGTCACAAGGAGCAAGCAACTAGATCCATTTTCATTTATTATATTTTTTTTATAAAGACGACTCCCGCAGTAGGTACAATCCCTGTGTCGCGGGGGACTTTACAAACATACAAGTCACGGACACAAAGTACACCCAAGCTCGGAACAACAATTTGGTAATCACAAAAAGTGGCGTCCCGTGTGGGAATCGAACCCACGACCTCTTGCGTAGCAATCGGGCACACTCCCACCGCGCCACAGAGGCATTTAAATATTCATCAACTGTATAATAACCACTACGTTTATGACGATTTTTTACTTTATTTTTGAACTTAATCACTGATAGACTCATAATACTAGCTGGTATCATGTAAAATGTTCTCACATAAAGACCCATTAATTATGGGTTTTATGTAGCCTATGATATTCACCTTCTAATTTGTGCTTATTTCTCGTGCTCACCTAGTCAACGTCACTATTTTAGTGATATAAATGCATATTTTGTTTAACAAACATAATCTCAAATATATACTAAGATGCAACTGTCATAATACATAATTCCTTAAACTTTTCTAAGGGAAACTCGTGCACCTAGTTTGTAAATCGCACGCACTGCACGTTTTTGAAGAATATCAGCCGCCTTGCTCCAAAGCAGTATGCCATACGACATGACTCTGTGGAAATAACCGAAATAAACTAGCCTTGCTGTTTTCACATCCGTAAGCTGTCTGACTTTGCTAACAACATACGCAGAACTGAGTTTCCCTGCAAGAAATGATATTTGGGTGCCCTACTATAACTTACTATCTAAGGTAATTAAAATAACTAACTTCATTGTTAAAACAAGATTCGTACTGATATTTTTACATTTGGCAAACTAAACATTTGTTTTTTTTTAAGTTTAAGAGCAAGTTATTTGATGTAAACCAGTCAAGAACTAATGCGAGGGGACCTGTTTACTTCGTCAAAGTATTAATTTTTATCATTGATTTTGAATATAAGAGAAGTGTCATCAGCAAATAGAACACTATCGTATAAGTTACTAGTAAAAAATACCTACTAACAATGTTGTCGATGGGCCAGTAAAGATTGCTCGCAGAATGGGTCTTATAATAAGTTTTTTTATAAACTGAATCTACGTGGTTACAGTACGATCAACGTATCTTGACCGGATTGAAGTTAGGTTTTTATCACTTTCTCGCATGTCATAGAGATGCGACCCTAAAATTACTAACGAAAACGATTAATTATGTTTAATCGATTAAAAATACTAACAACATTTTAATTCAAAAATATAAAAACACTATTTAAATGAGTTCATAAAAGTTTAAATTTAGAACAGTTACAGTAAATACTAAAGAAACTTTGAAAAACAACTTTACAAAAATAATCACAAAAAAACATGAGTTAGTAATACTAATTATGACAATGTGATGCGTAATCGTATCTCTATTTCTCTTGGTTTAGTTACCGCCCCCGCCCCCCCGCTTCCTGTCACCATTTACTTCCAAAAAATGCATCTGCGCAACCACTTGTCGCCTACTTCAGTCCGGCCTAGTTACGTTGATCGTACTGTAGCTCTCAGTGTTTTAAAACGTCTTTTTACAGATTTTAAGGTATAATAATTATCCTTAAAAATGTATTTTGTACCTTACTTTGTATAATGATATGATAATAATATGTTGGGACAACTCACACAACGCTATCTGATCCCAAACTAAGCAGGGCTTATACTATGGAAACCAGACAACTGATAAACATACTTATATATTTCTAAATACATACATATTATAGATAAATAACACCCAGACACAGAATAAATCATCGTGCTCATCACACAAAGTTTTATCCGGGGTGGGGATCGAACCCACGACCTCTTGCGTAGCAGTCGGATACACTCCCACCGCGCCACAGAGGCAGTCAAATGTATAAAAGCTTTATAGCGTTAACACAATAACTATTTCATTTATAGACTCACGGGTGAAATTGTTCAGTGCCTGCACAGGTAGGTGGGTAGATGACATGGCTAACTTCATTATACGCGACGAAAGCCGCTTCTTGAATTCTGGATAGGTTTGTCGTCACGGGTTCTACTTTGAACTCAAAACTCGCTAGGTAATATTCGCAAGTCGAATGGAACTATAATTTTAAATTTAACTTTATAAGTCTCAGTCTGATGCCTCTATAAAAATGTTTTACCTTTATGAGATGAGAATAAAATATAGATAATAACAACTCAAAACAAAAGTTTTTTAAATTACTAAAAGGCGTAGCTATAAAGCATCTCTTCCTCGATTAATTTCGATTATTATGTAGGTAGGTATTTACCGATTAGAAACAAACTTTAATTTAATAAAATTGGTTTAATTTCACTATAAAAGACTTACAATTGATATTTTTTTTTGGAAAATATAGATGTCGATGAAGACATTTGATTCTTGTAAATGTAATTTTATAAAACGCAATTTAGTCATTGAACTAATAGTGTGATGATAAAATTTGAACGGATGTTTATATTGACATGCAAAAATGAATTGCCGGCAAATCAATGTTGCCAGCAATTAAATCCTTAAAAATGACTAATAAATGCTAAAGTAAAAGATGCCAAAGTAAAACTTTAGCTGTTTATGATACTATATTATGACTAATTTATATGTGTTTGGCTGTTTGGTATATCAAACAATAGGTACGAGTATATTAAAGGAAACCATACAAATGCCAGTCATTCAACAACACGATTCCCTCATTTCCAATTAATTGACCATCTGCATTTTCAATATCCCATGTCTCCAGAAACCTCACACGTGTCGGTCATACAAAGAGTAGATAATTAAGTATTGTAATACAACCATTGTGATAATATTAGCAACAATTATGTTATGTTAATCGAAACTACCTTTAGTAATTACATTTACCGCAGCTGATTATATCATATACCTACATTAATTACCGGTAAATAATTAATTAGGTACGTAATCAAAGTAACTCTGCCAGTGACAGTGATGTGATATGATATCTGAGACAGACCATATTAATTATTAAAAGCAAATAGTTACTGCCTAATCCCAAAATTATCATATTATATTTTAATAATAATTTGTGATTTCTTGTATTATGTTACATTTGTGAACTTAATTTAAGTATTACATTATAATATGTTTAATTCCTTTTTATTTTCTAAATAATAAACTTAATTCATTTGAATTTTATTAAAATAGTAATTTCATTAATTTATGCTTTTTCTGATGAAGAGTGTTCTTCTTCTAACAAAACACGGGTATATTACCTGTGTTAACAACTTACCAATATTACATGCGCAGACAAAGTAGTAAAAAAACAACATCTTGAAAAAACATTTTTTTTAGGTTACCACCTACCTCTATACATGTAAAGTGGGGATGTTTTTTTTCTTATCTTTCCCATCGTGGGGGGTGTCATTAGGTAGGTCTTTTAAATATATTTAACGGCTGTTAGCATATTTTTTTTTTGATTTAGGGATCCGTTTGTGAAATATTAAACCTTAAAGAGAAATTTTTTGATGGATTCAAGTGTACTGTCAGCTAAATGGTTATTTTTGGAGACGTAATAAAATGAACAGCAGTAGTATATATAATGAAATGATAAGGCAAACTATCACATCTAAGTAGCTTTGTTAGTGGTAGTGCATCGGGCATGTTTGCGGAAGCTCGTATAGACAGTTTTCAGGCGATCTTGTGCAAGAAAACTGTCTCTATGTTGAGGAGGTAAGAGACAGTCACAAAACTATTCTAAAAACTGTAGCGGAGAGCTTAAGCTCTCCGATTATAAAATATTGTGTGCAAAGAGTGATTGGTACTAACACTAGATAATAAGCAAACTTACTAACACTACATATATGGATTGTACTATGTCCGAAATAAAGATTTATTATTATTATTAAGTAGGCTTTACAAGTTAACGTGTAACAGCCAACCAGATATAAAGATTAAATTCACGCTTACATGCAAAGCTAAAAAAACACACACACACATACAACAACTTTTAAAACAGTAACATTTTGTATACAGCTCAATGAATTGTACTTTTACTGTCTAAGAAAGAGCGATGCAAGTCTACAAACTGTATTGATCTGCTTTAATTAGCTAATTTAAGTTAAGCCGTACACTGTCCCTTAAGATACAGGAATACCCTGGTTTAACAGGCAGGGTTCACAATTTTGTAAACAGCGCTTTATGTAAACCCCTTTGTTTATTAACTATAACATTGTTCAATCCAAACGTTTTTGTTCTAGTTCTATGTACCTAAAGTTATATTAAAATAAATAAAATTTATGTTAAAAAAAGTGAGAAGAAACAACGTTTTCGTACAAAATGATTTATTTAAAGTTGTTAATAGTTTGGAACAAAAACATCAGAAAACCCACTTCTTCTACCGCAATATTGTGCTGGTGATGCGTGGCCCAACATGCACTTGCCCGTTTTTTTTTTCTAGTTCCAAGCATGAAAATGATAACAAATAGTAGAAGTTCCAGGGTAACAGCGCGTATAAGATGTCTGCTGGCCCCGGGCAGTCTGCACACATTCATTAACATTCTGACAACGTCACAAATGCAATAATCTTTACCGCTTAGTCCCCGACGGTACTAGGGATGAAGGAATTGATGAGAGATTACAAAGTTGGACCTTAATTGTGTTAAAATCGTTTCAGAATGATATCTCGTTGACAACAAAACTGTCAGTAAGCTTAAAACTGACCATAAATTGTGGAGTAATTGCAACACAGTTTTTAGGGTTCCGTAGCCAAAATGGCAAAAACGGAACCCTTATAGTTATGTCATGTCCGTATGTCAAAGGCATTTTACTCAAAGACTACCCGAATGAATATTGATCAAATTTGATGAAAAAGTGTCTTAAAAATGCATTGTCCCTCGCATTAGTTCTTGACTGGTTTACATCAAATAACTTGCTTTTAAATTCTAAAAAAAACCAAATGTATTAAATTTAGCTTACCAAATGTAAGAAATATCAGTCCAAATCTTGTTTTAAACAATGAAGTTATTCATTTTGTTGATTCAACGGTTTTTTGGGAATTACTTTAGATAGTAAGTTACAGTGGGGCGCCCAAATATCATGTCTCGCAGGGAAACTCAGTTCTGCAGCATATGCTGTCAGCAAAGTCAAACAGCTTATGAACGTAGAAACAGCTCGACTAGTATATTTTGGTTATTTTCACAGCGTCATGTCCTACGGCATATTGCTTTGGGGCAAGGCGGCTGATATACAAATTATTTTTATTCTTCAAAAACGCGCAGTGCGTGCGATATATCAGCTAGGAGCACGAGTTTCCCTTAGAGAAAAGTTTAAAGAGATAGGCATTATGACAGTTGCATCACAATATATACATATATGCAAACGTTATGTTTGTAAAACAAAACTTACATTTATATAACAAAAATAGTGATATTCACTCTGTGAATACAAGAAATAAGAACAAATTGGTAGGACAATATCATAGGCTTCATAAAACTCATAACTCATTCATGGGACTAGGTGTAAATTTTTTTAATAAAATCCCAGTCAGCATATCGAGTCTACCCGTAAATAAATTTAAGAATGTAGTCAAGAGACATCTTAAACAAAGAGCTTACTATTCAATCGATGATTATTTAACTGATAAAGATAAATGGATGTAGTTCGTTGCTCCCTATTAATGTATTGTGTTGTATAGTTTATTGCATTTTACTAGGTGAATATTGTTGTCACAGTTTGATGATGTTTTTTTTTTTTTTTTTTTTTTTTTTTTGTTTAAAAAATGTTACTTAGGTACTAGTTAAGAAAACGATTTACTTTTGTAAGTAAAGATTCTGCGTGATAAATTACAGCCATTATTTTCTTTCCTTTGTAAAACATGTATACTTATTCATTATGTAGCAGTAAATTGGCCAATATTTAAGCACATAAAGTTTTTACATCGTAAGTGGATGCTCCTACTGTGTTGTGCCCATTGAGGCTGATGTATCCGATCTCGTAATATTATTGACCTCTTTTTTTGCATCAGTACTCTAATATGGTGTAATATAATGGTGGCAGCACCTTACCTGCATAATACAGTTTATAAACAGAGAAACATTGTAAACATTGGCAATTTGAAAAGAGTGGCCACGAGTTTTTATTGCCTGTTCTTTTCTCGGGCTTTACCTATTGTTTGCGAACAGGCATTACCAGTAAATGTAGAATCGACTTTTCACAAGTGTAGTATTTTGCTTCATAAGTGAATAAATCATTTTATATATTTATATTTATTATATTATATTTATATAATAGCCGCTACTTAGTTTGATAGCTAAATTAAAAAAATAATATTTTTAGCACCATACCTACATGTTACAGACGCTGATTTTTTTTTTTGAGCATACCTCAACGTGTTGCACATCACTCTATAGGTGTTTTAAAAATATTTTAAAGTTTTTAATAAACTTTTTTGATTAATATTTTTGGAAATAATCGTTCCGAAAGTTGCATAAATTGTCTCCCCTCTTATCTTTTGAACCGTGTGACCAAAAAATATGAAAAAAAACGAAAATGTGGCGCTTAACAAATAATACCGGATTTAAATTAAAATTATTTCGGACATCATCAGAAAAACTGTCATTGAGTTATTGCCGAAAACCTGCGTTTCTCAACAAAAGGCCGTAAGTGCTCTTCTATTTTTTTAATAAAATCCCAGTCAGCATATCGAGTCTACCCGTAAATAAATTTAAGAATGTAGTCAAGAGACATCTTAAACAAAGAGCTTACTATTCAATCGATGATTATTTAACTGATAAAGATAAATGGATGTAGTTCGTTGCTCCCTATTAATGTATTGTGTTGTATAGTTTATTGCATTTTACTAGGTGAATATTGTTGTCACAGTTTGATGATGTTTTTTTTTTTTTTTTTTTTTTTTTTTGTTTAAAAAATGTTACTTAGGTACTAGTTAAGAAAACGATTTACTTTTGTAAGTAAAGATTCTGCGTGATAAATTACGGCCATTCTTTTCTTTCCTTTGTAAAACATGTATACTTATTCATTATGTAGCAGTAAATTGGCCAATATTTAAGCACATAAAGTTTTTACATCGTAAGTGGATGCTCCTACTGTGTTGTGCCCATTGAGGCTGATGTATCCGATCTCGTAATATTATTGACCTCTTTTTTTGCATCAGTACTCTAATATGGTGTAATATAATGGTGGCAGCACCTTACCTGCATAATACAGTTTATAAACAGAGAAACATTGTAAACATTGGCAATTTGAAAAGAGTGGCCACGAGTTTTTATTGCCTGTTCTTTTCTCGGGCTTTACCTATTGTTTGCGAACAGGCATTACCAGTAAATGTAGAATCGACTTTTCACAAGTGTAGTATTTTGCTTCATAAGTGAATAAATCATTTTATATATTTATATTTATTATATTATATTTATATAATAGCCGCTACTTAGTTTGATAGCTAAATTAAAAAAATAATATTTTTAGCACCATACCTACATGTTACAGACGCTGATTTTTTTTTTTGAGCATACCTCAACGTGTTGCACATCACTCTATAGGTGTTTTAAAAATATTTTAAAGTTTTTAATAAACTTTTTTGATTAATATTTTTGGAAATAATCGTTCCGAAAGTTGCATAAATTGTCTCCCCTCTTATCTTTTGAACCGTGTGACCAAAAAATATGAAAAAAAAACGAAAATGTGGCGCTTAACAAATAATACCGGATTTAAATTAAAATTATTTCGGACATCATCAGAAAAACTGTCATTGAGTTATTGCCGAAAACCTGCGTTTCTCAACAAAAGGCCGTAAGTGCTCTTCTGCTGGTGCAAATAGTCAAATCTGATTTTTTTTATACGGCAATGGCTCCGGAACCCTACACTGAACATGATCCTACTCGGTTTTTTTGCAGGTTAGGTGGCTTCAAACTAGCAACAAAATTTGGATAACTTAGTAAAGAAACATAAGGTGCAGCAAGTTAAAAATTACAACTTGTAACAGCCATTCTCTCAGAAACGAATTACATAATATGACTATTCCTGTCAACAATAAGATGAAAACCAAAACACAAGAATGACACAAAACTTTTAATAAGTACTTTTACCTATTTATGCAATGACCTTTGAAGTACTTACGGGTCACATATTCATCGTTCGACATTTCGACACACAATGTTACTTGACGAAAACAATGAACAGGCAGTGATCGCTATAAACGAACTAACTGATGGAAATAGGAATACGGAACTTTATTATAAAGGTGATAAGGTAGAATATACAAATACCTACCGAACATTCGTAAAATCAGTGCAACAAAATATTTTCAAATTGTGAGCGCACGTGTTATAAGATGACCATGCGATTAAATCATAGAACTAGGATAAATTGAATTTAAAGGTAACTGGTGTCTGGTCTGTTCCACCTAGTTACATCGTAGTTACATTATTGTAACTAGTTGGTCATTTTTATTTCTTATTAATTAGATATTTTATCTTAATGTAACTAATGAGACTTTTTTGTTTAATTAGTTATAAACCCTAAATGCAATAATACAAAGTTTTAATGTATGGTTTTGGTTATTATAATAACAAAATATTATACAAACTATTATTATTAATAAAATCAAATGAATGAACATCACCAAAACAAATAAACATCGACAAAACAAATGATCTACAACAAAACAAATGAACATCGACAAAACAAATAAAATGAATTTAAATGTTATTAGTTACAGAGTAAAATATATTGTTAATAGACTTATTAATAAAAAGCTTGCACATTTCTGCCAAGGTGATGTAAGGGCAAATAATCCCGAACAAGCAAATAATGTAGTAGGTATCTGAGTATATGCAATACAGCAGGTATCAATCAATTCGAAAAAAGTACCTATCTATGTTTTTCTATGAGGTCCGTGTTTTTATTGTAACAAGAAACTCAAGAGTATATGTAGTATCTCTAACATTATCACTTAACTTTATTTCCTTCCTTATTTGGGTAAACGTGCAGACAGGTATGACGTATCGTGTTTAAAGATTTCCAAGATTATTGTGTAACCATCATCGACCTACATATAATAGGGTAGGGGTGTGCAAGATTGCGCAGTGTTTATGAATGAGTGAAGTGAATAACAGTACTTTAAACAATCCTTAGCGGGCCTTTTCAGTTGACATCTTTTTACTGGCATTATTACAGCTTTCTTAAATTTATTTGAAACGATAAAAAAATTATAGCTGTAATTTAAGTATTTGGTAAACGTGGTTGTTAAAAATGTAAACCAGGTTAGCTGTTTATATCTTTTTATTTCTATAAAATTACTATTGATGTGCATTTCCGCTGAGCCAATTTACGAAATTTTAATTAAAAGATGGCACTAGTGGTTTCAAAAAGATTTTCATCGCTCATCGTGCTAGAGTGGGCAATCTTGAATATCAAACTACTCAGGGTACAAGAATGCTCGCGCACTCTTGTAAACTACATATACATTTGTCGAGATTTGTTTTAATTAGGTATACCTAATTAAAACAAATCTCGACAAATTAGGTAGGTAGGTATGTACACTTTTAAACTTTGTAAGTAGATAATGAGGTACCTACATATTTATAGGAAGTCAAGAAGACAAAATCAACAAAAATCGATTCCGTTGTGATAGAAGAAGATCTTAAATTGATTGCAGACGGAAAAAGAAAGCGGCATGTAGCAGATAAACTTGGTATGCCTGCATGCACTTTCAAATTAAGAGTAAACGAGATACAAAAGAATCCATCAAACACCGAAGAATTTTCCAAAAACGAATAAGACTCTTCAGCCAAAGAAAAATATTGGTATGTCTGGGTTTCTCAAAAATGTCTAAATAATCTAATAAAGACGTTGATTCTAAGCTGTCTCGTATTTTTTTAGAAAAAATAACGGCAATAATCACATTGCTGCACACCCCTACAGAAACATTTACCTCAAAGGCTTTAGTTTACTTTAGTAAGACCATCCATATATTTAATACTAGCTGTCCCACGCAACTTCGTCTGCGTAAATTTTTCCCGTTTTTGCAACATTTCTTATTGCTGCCTCGCTCCTATAAGTCGTAGCGTGATGTTATATAGTCTAGCCTTCCTCGATAAATGGGCTATCTATAAGTGAAATAATTTTTCAATTCGGATCAGCACCTGAGATTTCCGCGTTCATACAAACAAACTCTTCAGCTTTATAATATTAGTATATATGGTTGGTAGGACGTAACATCAAGAACAAAAAATACAATTATTTTAACTACAAAGTAAACATGTATTCGAGAAGTTCCAGATTCCAGGAATTGGTCATTGGACAGATATTCGATACGATAATTGGACTAGATTGAGAGGAACATTTTAAACACGAAAAACAATTTGAAAAATAAATTTCAACAACAAAAATACAGCCAATTATTATAAGTCACATGGTCGCACCGTTTTACGTTTACGGTTTACGTTTGATAAAAGTTGTATAACATCTCGCTTTATCAACGAGCATGGTTATAATAACGATTGCAGTTTGTTCAGCATCGATGAAGCGTCACGTCACGACATAACGTTCGACTAATGATCTCTTGCCACATGTCTCTGAACTTTTACTATTTGTTTGTAACCTATTGGTTTTCATTGTTATTAATGTTGACAAGCTTTTGAGATTTGTACACATTATAAAATTATATATATTACGGGTCTTAATTTAAGGTAAAATATCTTGTTTATTGTCCGTTTATAATATAATTTATGGTAAAATATCTTGTTTATTGTTTCGACCGTATTGCAACTGCCGTGGTCACGGGTAGACTGTTTTATTCACACGATTAAATAATTTTATGTTATTATCAATTCATAAAAAATCTTAATATTAATGTACCGTTTTAAAAAGGCTGAAGTACTAAACACGAAAGTAGGTACAATCCCTGTTTTGCAGGGATCTTTACAAACATACAAAATACGGAAGTTAAGTACACTCAAATCCGAAACAGTAATATGTGGAGCACACAAAGTAATGTCCCGTGTGAGAATCGAATCCACGACCTCTTGCATAGCAGTCGAACGCTACATAACACCCCCATTGCACCACCGTGGCAGTTACCTTTCTTCTAACGTGATTTAATCTAGCTAGATGAAGGTATAACAGGAGAAAGGTAGTAGCAAAATAGAACATGAATAAAAATAGACTCAAAAGAATACATGTAAACGTGATCTAAATGTACCGTAAATTCTAACAAACCTTATTAATAATATTTGGATTCTATTTCCATCCCTAACACCTCCACGCAATTACCTTGAAGTTATTACATGCAAATTGCGTTCAGTAATCCCTTAATTGAGGGTAGGTCTGGCGTCTAAACAAGCAGACGTAAATGAACACCAGTGACAAAAATAACAATTTGAACAATTTAGAGGCACATCTGTCAAAACATGGAGTTACAAGCATAGACAACTTGATGGATAGAGTGGGCACTAGCACTACACATGAAAACTCATTAGAAGATAGCTAGATCAGCGTTTTCCAAAGTGCGTTTCCTAGAAATTTTACTTGGGGTTTCATAAAATAAAAGGTATTTGGTAGGTGTTTATGTGTGCCATTATGTAACAAGTTTGGGAACCCTTGATCTAGATCTAGAGATATTTAACATTAATGTTAACAAATTGAATTATTTATCTTTTGGTGAAATTTTACCTTTTTATATTATAATTATATACCTTATTATATTAATTATAATTTTGTATCAGTATCTGGAGGGGCAAAATGGTTGTCTGTAAAGTTGGTTTACGGACGATAAAATTTAAATGATGACGTTATAAGTGTAGAGTATATATTAAAAGCCGTTATAGATAGGCTAGACAAATGTAAGATGCTCCAAAAAAGGAAGAATTAACAAAAACAAAATGTATAACTTCAGTCATCATCAACCTGAAACCACTGGCATATCGCATTTTATTAAAATGCGATATAACCACTGGCATATCGCATTTTATTCAAATGCGATAAAACCACTGGCATATCGCATTTTTTTTCAAATGTGATACGCCAGTGGTTTTAGGTTGATGATGACCACGATGCGAGTAAAGAGTTATAAGGTATAGGAACTTAGTTATAGGTACTTCATTGTATATTGTGCCAAATTACTATCAGTTTTTCAGACCTACTGTTGCTTATTAAAAACCGCTACTCTATTCGTAATGTGTCTGTGGAACAAGATGGCAATGCGAGTTGTATTTCGGATGATGAAATAGGGAGAAGTGTTTTGACACAGTTTTATAATGAATTACTTACTGCAGAATTCAGAAATGCTTCCGGTTTTCGTTTTATTTTAGAACTATACTTTTAATAGATTAGGTTTGTGACGTAGCTAAATAAAATGATAAGAAGTAGAAAGGGAGTTTGGCTCAGTCGGTGCCAAACTGTCCTGAGGATGCCTCGTGTAGAGGCGAAACACGTGTCGAAGTTTCACTTCGTGGAAGCGGAATATTGCAAGTCAAGGGTCCGGAGGTGCTTACCACTTGACTTGGTAAGAGTACCTGTCATTAATTTTCTTTGTTGCAGGTCTCTCTTTTTGAGTGCGGTCTGTCAATCTATTTCGATTGTTGTATTAAGGGCATTTCCTTACTATTTCAATCGTGGTGATTCACAGATCGAGGGTGGGTGGTGGTATCCCTCCCTTATAATCTACTTAAGGTGGATTTCCGCCATGTTACGCCTGATTCAATCGGTTATCTTAAAACAATAATAGGTAGATACTAGTTTAATTTCTCGAAGTTAGCACAAATTCCCCCATATACCTATCTATTCAAGTGATGCTTAACTTTGACACGTGCTTAAAAATATTTGTATTGTTGTCGCGACTAACCTGATCGAAACGTCAAGTAATTTAAAGGTATTTGTAATCATGCAACGAAAAATTTTGATGTTAATATATCTGTTACTATTATTCACCATAAAGAAACAGTGAAAGTGAGACTTAACGTTATCTTACAATTGAGTCGCTCTTTAGGTATTATTCGAACCAAGTAACTAATAATTATAGTACCTAACTATTAATAATATAATAATATATTTGGACAGCTTACCCAACGCTATCTGATTCCAAACTAGGCAGAGCTTATACTATGGAAACCAGACAACTGATAA
Organism: Herminia tarsipennalis; assembly: GCA_945859575.2. NCBI lineage: Eukaryota > Metazoa > Arthropoda > Insecta > Lepidoptera > Erebidae > Herminia > Herminia tarsipennalis. The sequence goes on along the minus strand of OX243834.2, from coordinate 18,470,398 downwards.
ACATACTTACATATTTCTAAATACATACATATTATAGATAAATAACACCCAGACACAGAATAAACCACCGTGCTCATCACACAAAGTTTTATTCTGGGTGGGGATCGAACCCACGACCTCTTGCGTAGCAGTCGGATACACTCCCACCGCGCCACAGAGGCGGTCAATGTTTATCTTGTCCTGTATAGCCTCAAAATCTAATATCAATAAAGCGCTAACAAACATGATTTTCGAAGCCGTAGCAACAGACGTCACAATAGATCTATTCAAATGCACTGACTCTATAAAATACGACGCCACTGAGAATAATAATAACACGAAAAGGAAAAGAAATGAATGGCAGACTCTTAGGAATCGACGACAGTGACTGTAGGTTTCAGCCAAGATATGTGCAGATGCCGTGTGGTACCGGCTTAAGAATAGTACCAGCCCATCTCGTGGATGTCGTCAAGGTGAGTAACGGCCGGTCGCAATAATCTAACTATCGATGGATTTGGCTACTAGAAGTAGAATTTTGACATATTTTGTATGGAGCTTATGTCAAATATATACCTATAGTAGCCATATTCATCGATAGTTAGTATATTAAGACCAGACGTAAGGGATTTTCACAACGAAGAACGGGCAGCAGCATCCTCTGTGTACTTTAAAGCCTTATTGTGATCGCCACCCCGCTTACCCCCAGTACCTATAGGTAATAAGTAGGTTCTGCTGGAGACCCGTGCCCAGCAGTGGGATATCATATGGGTGTATATGTGCAGATGGATGACACCGAGAATTGTAAGGTGTAATCTTATATTGATTACAAGTCTGATTAAAGAAGTCAAAAATATAATAATAGCTAAATGATATTGACTTAGTTGCATTGCCGTACATAGGATTATTTTTCGTGGAGAGGGAGGTACCTATTTTACACCCCTCCCGGGTGTATAATTAACTAAATACCGGTCAAATGTAAATTATTATTATTCTTTTTATAAATTTTGGAACATTATTATTTAATGGGTTAATCTATGTATATCTATTCTTTTTTTATTGGCATTTCTATTTTGCATTTTATTATTATTCTATTTATTGTTTTATAATTTGTTGATTGATTCTGGAATTGTTATTGACATGAATTGTATGTAATTATTCTTAAACTATTTTTTTTGACATGTAAGATTCCCTTAACAATAAATGAATATGAATATGTATACTGTATACCTACCTTTTTGAAATTACAGGGAGGGTTTTAACCCCCAAATCCAACCCTTCCTGGGTACGCCCATGCTTGGTTACGTTATCATAATTTGCAGACCGGCCACAAAATACCAAACTGAGGTCAAACTGAGTACAAACCTCAAAAACACTTACCAACTTGTAACTAAACCAACAAAGCGTTAAATTAAAGCTCATAAACAATGTTGAGCAAAGGGCTCTGACCTTGAAACGACAAATAAATCCTAAACATTATTGTTTCATAAAAGCATAAAACTGTAAGGTTTATTTACGTGGGGACGTTTCACTTTCAATTTAATAAATCAATTTAGCTTAACTTGACCATTAAAAACCTCCATTATTTAATTCAAACTGGACTGCTAGGTTAATCACCAATAGAGTGTGATTAATAATTGTCCATATTCCTTTAACATCATATCAAATCCATCACTGGTATCAAGCCAAAAGGTTAAAATCTAAAATAGTATTCATCATTTTTTTTATTTTAGCTTAAAATTTATTTTTATGTAAAAATCTAGGCCGCGAGCAATCATAGTCTACCTTTTATGATTTCGTAAACTATATAGTAATGCAATATCTATAACTAAAAAACGCTATATAAATATATGATATCGGTTTCGCGTTGGCATCGTCCTTGTACGGCCTCCAGTTTATTTTTATGGCCAACCCGTTGTGAATCCCTATTCAAAGGACCTAAAAGACGCCATCAAATTGTCCCTTGACAGTTTTGAGGGTTAAACACGTTGAGCAATCGCTTGTATATGTAGGATACTATGGAAAGTCTTTATGAAGAATACTTTATAGTTTTTGGCTATGGTCATTGCTGAGCCATTATGATGAAACATCTTAACCCTTGGTATAAAATGGGTTAATAGTGGCATAATTCGCATTCACATTGAATAAAGTTCTATTGTTAACTACATTGGTATTGACTACCTACTTATGAAGCAGTAAATACTTCATCATAATCTGCGAATTCACTTTACTAATCGTAAAAAAAAACACCTTTCCTACGGGAGTGACTAATTTGTAACATGATCCGCACATACCTTCTACGTACTCCCAAACAATAGACAAAATAGTACTAAGAAGTTATAACAAATAAAACGACCCAATTATTGTTAAAACTCACACAATATAAGTGGGTATTATTGTAAGTAAATCGTTTAAAAAAATACAATCCCAAAATATCTAACGAAATGAACAGAAAATAAACGTGTCAGAAAAGATTTTTTGCAACAATTTCCAAGTAACAATATGGCAGTTCTGACCCTGGCCATACGGAAGCTCTCCCATATACATTTTATATGTTATTACACATAATACGGGACATCTTATGGAGGTTTTATCGTCTTAATATAGTCCTTTATTGTGGCTAAGTAATCGTTTTTCTCGAGTATTTTTTTATTTTTATTACAGAGGGTTTTATTCGATTTAGAACTGCTGTCATTTATTTTTAAAGACGTGGTGAGCCAAAAAAAATATAGGTCAGATTTGCTATTTTGTAAATCTATTTGAAATAGTTTTTTTTTATTTTCATATCCAAAGTAAACACCTCCAAATTTAGAAAATAATGTTAAAAAATAAAACTAATATGAAATTATTTGACGACACAGAGTAATAAGTTATAACGTCTTAACTATGTTTAATGTATAAACAAATTTGTGCGGACTGCGGAACGTATCGGTTTGAAGTATAAGTACTTTATTTTAAAAGACCCTGATTTAACTTGACAGTCCATTTTATGTCCAGATTGTTCTTATCCTGCAATAATTTCAATCCGAATTTTTACTAATTCGCAATCCCAAACCTGACTACAGAGACATTCACACATATTGACATGCGCTTGTTCATCGTAGAGCTGTGAATTATATGTCACAACTACCAACAAAACTAATATCTACTATATAGAAATAACCATTCAAAAAAGGACTTTACTCCATGTTGATAGAGTTCCACGTGAAGCTCACCAGCGGCTTTTATAAGTTTGTTTTCTTCAACTAGTTCTGTGCTTGAAATGTCTTTGAATAATATATTGGCTAGATTTAATACTGGCTATTGTATTGCATTTGGTAGTAGTAGCTACTTGGCTTGTTTCCATGGGATTAATATTTGCTGATGATAGCTATTACCTTGGTTTTGAAATGTAGCTTTGTCTAGACTAAATTTTATGATTTCTCTCCCTATTACATTTATTATGGTTGGTGAGATTTCATTCCTCCCTCCAATGTAGGGTGGGTAACTATATTGTTACCTACATTTTGTCAGAATTTTTTAGTATAAAGTAAGTTATAATTATATATCACGAATTTATTTTATACTTGATCTTAATATAAGAGTCCAGTTATGCCATTTTGGCTACCGAACCCTATAAAACTAACCCTGATTATCGAACCAAGGGTTTCTAAATCCGAAATGATGCTTTGTTTTTAACCAACAACGCTCGAAGAAGAGCAATGTTATTTTTTATGTTTGTGAATGACGAAGATTATGACAGGCTTAGTATTAGCACAAGTTAATAAGTATACTTATTAGTAGTCATTTAAATACAGTCAACCGGCCCTTCAGTTAGCATTCAAAGTTAGACATAAAGCATTTTATTGTGTTTTAACTTTATAAACTTCCCCCGCATATTCATAATGGCTTATGAAGTAAAAGATCGGTTTAAGCTACGGTATGAAACGAATATCGCTCTCATCACTTGATGAACTGATAGAGCGCGTATGATCGAAGAGCAATTGTAGCGTGTTCGCCTGCCGCGTGGCACCTCGAGATTGCGATAGTATCTGCTTAGTTATACTTAGTGGTTAGGCGATATAGTTAGTAGATTAAAGAGGAGTGTAGTTACTATGACGGTACAAGACCGTAATACCATTAAATTTATGTTGAGTAAAAATTGGCATGGTCGTGGAGTCTTAGATGAACTCCGCTTGAGTTTGATCTTTTACTTTATACCTAGTTTAAAGAGATGTTCTTTGAGTTTTTAAGACCGATAGTCGAATAGCCATTAATATCCTGTTGCGATCTGTTACTAGCCAAAAATACAATATTATTTTTATTGTGGTTATCTTCATTGCAGTCCAAATGAACACTTGATAATTGAAAAAATAACATACCGACTTATCGTGTTTGAAATGCTATGTTATCAGAACTGAAACTCATAACGAAAGCTTTAAAAAGTGCGGCCTGTCCAAGGACTGTACTGAAACTTATCTCATTATACTTAGACTGATCGAGTTTATTCCTGTATCGAATTGCAGCTTGCAACGCGAAATATCAAAAGTTATTATTGCTCCACCATGTTCCTCTTCCTTCTGCTTGAAAGACAGGCTTGCTCTACTAAATAAGACCAGGCTAGCTAGCTAAAAGAGTCCAGAGATCAGCAAGAAACAGGTGATAAATCTAACACGCCATACAAACTCTAAGGATAGGTACTCTTCCTTCTGCTTAAAAGACAGGCTTGCTCTACTAACCAAAACCAGGCTAGCTAGCTAAAAGAGTCCAGAGATCAGCGAAAAACAGGTGATAAATCTAACACTCCATACAAACTCTAAGGATAGGTACTCTTCCTTCTGCTTGAAAGACAGGCTTGCTCTACTAAACAAGACCAGGCTAGCTAGCTAAAAGAGTCCAGAGATCAGCAAGAAACAGGTGATAAATCTAACACGCCATACAAACTCTAAGGATAGGTACTCTTCCTTCTGCTTGAAAGACAGGCTTGCTCTACTAAACAAGACCAGGCTAGCTAGCTAAAAGAGTCCAGAGATCAGCAAGAAACAGGTGATAAATCTAACACTCCATACAAACTCACAGGATACGGATAGGTACGCGACAAAAATGTCGCACAGTTATTTGTTGGCGCGAGACTCGTTGCATCAGTATCTGTTGCTCTGGTGCACCATTATAAGGCTGTATTCGCATGATTTATTAACCGTAGTTGTGAGTGCTATGACTTATAATGGATGAGCTTGTGACTGCGTGTGACAGCTACTTTATACCTACTGTGAAAGAATAATTTGTTGTGTCATTGTGTGTGGGATTAAAATGAGATAAAGTTCTGAAAAAAATATGGCAGATAAGATTAAAGCTTATTAAGTAGGTATTACATAATTAAGTAAACTGTCTTGGCGAACTTTTTTTTTTGTAAATTATTCCGATGCTGTACCTAATAAGAAGTATTCTGCTATTCGGGACGAAGAAAAATCCAACAAATTAGAGATCATTAAAATCGGCCACCCGTAGTTGGATTTTAAATGGTGTAACTAACCCGACTTTGTTTTACTTAAGTATAGTATTAAAATTATTACATATTACTATTATTATATGTTAAATAATAAAATTATTACTATTTTTCGAAACCCATGCTGCCACCTGTCGTAAAGTTTTCAAAGCTATGCTATGCGGCTATTCGTTCTTGTGTTAACTCCTAGATGGCAGTAATGTTTGACTAAGCGCCATCTGTTATTACACTGGTAAACTTTTAACAACAGTATGTGAATGGTTTCTGATTAATTAAGTTAATGATAGATGGCGTTACTTTATCAAATAGCTGTTTATAAATAGTTTTATTTTCTTTGGTTTTTTTTTCACAGAGAGAAGAGCGCTCTAAGGCTATCTTCTGTTTTGTTCGTCGTATGTGGCAGAAGGATGATCGTTTCTTTGAGGTAAGTATGTGTCAATATTTGTAGGCAAGCACTTAACATAAGTACATCTTGTTATTAGGTACCTAGGTACTATAGGGTTGTCATTTTTACAAGTATGTATGTTATGCAATAATTGTAATAAAATGATGAAGGTAGGTATTATCTAGAAAACGAAAATGGGCACAAAACTAATTACTCGCATTTGCTCGGACAATTAAGTAGGCACGTCAAAATCCTCCTGCGTTCCAATGCATTAAATGTGCATTCTATCCTATGTCAGATCTCGACCCGCACGCGTTAGTACTTATCTTTTGGTTTTTATAGCCCGCAGTAATCGGCAGTATTTTTACAACGTGCACGCACGCGACATGGTATGTGTGTGTATCTATGCTTGTTTGCATGTGTGTTTAAACTGCACCCCAACGCTGGTGCATAGTAGCCTTTATGACACCACAGGTACACTAGGGTTGTCAGTGTGTTGAAAAATTTATTATTTTTACGGGGTAGCTTCTCAATTTAAAATAGTAGGTATGAAGGTACTTAGGGCTTGAAAAAATTACTTCGGTTAGTGGTAGTGCGTGTGACTACTGTATAAAAGATTCGATTTCCGAACCTGTCAGAGTTTTGTGAAGTCTATACATATATGTTGGTCTTAAATCTGGGTGTACGTTGTGTCCATCAATAATTGTATGTTTGGGAATACCTCGACACAAAGTCTGTGTATACTAAAGTAGAGACAATATTTAGAAAGTGCGTATTATCGTTATTTTCGTAGTTTTATTTTTAAGCTAGATACCTACATAAATATTATGTACCTACCTACCTATTTGAACTTTACAAAATTATATTCTGGACAACAGTCTTTTCATAGTTGAGTATTCTTGTAGTATGTCACAATAAGTAGATAGACAATCGTCATAAAAACTATAGGTACATGTATTGTAATACCTATCCATCTTCTAAAATATTTTAGAAGATGAAAAATCCCGAGGCTTCACCCACATTGAGTTTGGTTTTTACCCGACTGCAATGAAGGGTTGTGTTTGGTATTTTTTGCGTGACTGAGCAATAAACATCTATTTCACACAAACACATACTTTCGTATTTAGGTATTATATTAATAAGTATAATTAGGAAATAGGTAGGATTTTCCGCTCCTAATCAAGGGTTGAATTTTAGCAGCCCTATTGGCTCAGCGTTGCACCTAAAGTAGCGTAAAACATAAGCATCTTCCGGAGGTAATTAATTATACATAAGCAGCAACGTTCTCGTTATGGTGCATTTATGGTTTTACCTTTTATTTCTTACAATGTTTATTACTAGCATATAAAGTTATGATATTTATTGGTGGTAAATTTATTTCCGATAATATTAGATAAATAATTGAAAAGGTTCGGAAGTTTCATTTGCCCAGTAATGATACTTGCTACAGCGCCCTTCAACTGAAACACAGTGCTGTGTTATCTATTATCATCACTATTTTAAGGAAGAATAACTGACACTGTTGTAGTGCCCACCAATAGGGCCTATGGCTTTGACCTTCAAACAAAACAAAAAATAAAAGTTATACAACTAGGTATTTCTGTATTATGGTACAAGTTTTGAAAATAGTAGCTCTAGTAGTAGTACCATATGTGTAACTACTACTAATAGTGAGTCAACTCGAGCGCTCGGCGGGTGTCCGATAAGGTGCGGTAGGCGGTGAGAGCGCAGCGTCCCACTAGCTCCCAGTACCTCGAGGCTCGTCCGCGCCGAGGTACGCTTTGAGAAGGGGTGTTACATTAATTCGCGCTCTCGAAATTATTTTATTAATGTTTGTGTTCCTCTATCCGCAATTTAAACATGCGTACTACATGTATGGTTGGTTGTATTTCAATGTCCTACAATAAATTAAATGAAGATTTACGATTCTATCGATTTCCGAAAGACGAGAAAAGGTATTTACTTACTCAAATAAAATATTTTTATAATTAATAGAGAAATTCTAAACTGTAAAATAATTGTGAATAAATGATTCTTGATTCTCTTATTAGATATACATTACACTCACATCTGCTTTGTTCGTTCGCAGCGCATGTTATAAATCACAAAATAATGATATAGCGGTTCAATCCAGTAAAAGTAGGTGGGTAGGTACCAAGTAGGCGCTGCGACTGTGACGCAGAATGAGCGAATAAGAACGCATGGAATGAAAGATACGAGTATATGCTAGATGAAAACAATGTGTAAACCGAGGAGTGTCAGATAAGGTTACACGTATTTTTAATCCTTTCCAATAATACTGCAAATATTTATCGATTGCACATCTGTAATTATTATATAGGTAATCAATAAACCTTTCAACATTTAATTGTATTGTTTTTTTGACAACCCTAGCGTAATCTCAACGAGTAGCCGCGTGTCGGAGTTTTTGCGCTACTTCAAAGGAGTTGACTCACTATTAGTAGCAGTTACACTTAAACTCGATTTTAATTTAAATGAACCTGCTTTTGTTACTATTGCTTCTAAATTAAAAAAGTCAATTTATATCTAACAAAAATAAAGCAATACCTAGACTTTTATTTAAAAAGTTCATTAAATACTTTAGAGACAGCCCTGGTCAGATGCACTTGGTCCGTAAAACTGAGTTGAGACACGTCCGCGGGCAATTAGACATACATTCGCACCCTCGGTGTTGTACTCTATTTGCGTCTCATTGTGTTACTACCATTCTACTGTGTCTACTGATCGCTGTGACTGCGATGATGGTATGTAAGTACTCATATTTTGTTTGTGGGATATCGAGATTATTAAAGAAAACTAGTTTAAAAAATATTTCAATTTACTAGTTCAAATTTTACTACGAGGAGTTATGACGATAAGATAATTTTAATCCAACGTACTTACCTATTTTTTGCTGAAGCCAAACGTAGGAATGTTAAATCAAAGTATGTAATAGCTGATGAACATTTCAGTTACGTGTTCTAAAGTTTTCAGTCATGATATCTAGTGAAACATGTTTGTGAGGTCTGCATCGGTGTCTTCTTATATTACAACAATGAACTATCTTAGTTATTTACAAATATATATTAAGAATGCAGTAAAAAATATTCACTTATAACATTACACACATCTGAAAAATGCTGCGTAACATCCTATTACATTTATTTATAATGGCTTGATAGGCATAAACAAATAGACAAATATAGTACTCAATAGCAATAGGTAGTAGAATCCATAAAATCTTAGTCTACCAGCCGTCACAAATAAGCATCAGCCACTTTAAATCAATGACGCATACAATAAAAGCGTCCTTTATTGTCCAACATCAAGTAAAATCGCAATTGTTCGCACTTGCATCCGGCCATCTTTGATGTCTTGAAGTCTGGATGGACTGACAGAGGAAACATGTGCTGAAAGTCATGACTCGTTTTATTAGCATATCCCAGAAATAAAGAATAATATCTGAAAATTACTAAGGTACCTACTTACGCGCCTACCACCAATATTCAAGATTGTAAATAATATTAATTGCGACGAATAAAACATTTCTGAAGATATATCTATATTAGCGATATTGGAAGACTGAAACATTTATGGAGAGATACTTATATCTATACTAACTTAAACTAGCGGCCCGTCCCGGCTTCGCACGGGTGGGCATGGGATCCCTAATTTTTTAAGTAATTGCGACTATAATTAAAGATCTAGGCTATCCTATCTCTCAAGTTGGACCAAACTGCATATTGCGTGCAAATTTGAACGAAATCTGTTAAGCGGTTTAGGAGTCCATCGCGGACAAACATCGTGACAGGAGATTTATATCTATACTTAAATTATACAGTTTTTCTCTTATTCTATACTAATTTTATAAAGGTTCGAATAAAAAAAAAATAGTGTTGGATAGCCTATTTATCGAGGAAAGGTATAGGACGTATAACACCACGCTATGGCCAATAGGAGCGGAACATCAATGAAAAATGTTGCAAAAACTGGGAATATTGACGCAGATGAATTGCGTTGGTAGCACCTAATATACCGAATATTACTGATAAACTCACAATGGTTTGTGTGGTATGTTTATCAATTTTAAATTAAATTAAAATCATTTAATTTAAAATTGTGTGGCACTCGGGGACTGCCGCGGTAAAGCTATTGCATAGTATTTTTATCAACTTAAGCAATTAAAAAAATATATATATATTTTGAAGTGTTTTTTTTTAATTATAAATAAACAATGTTTGAATTTTTTTTTCTTTAAAAAAAATTGTTTTTTTTTTTAAATTTAAAAAAAAGCAATTAAATATTTTTTTTTTTTTAGTTTTTAAAAAAGTTTTTTTTTAAAAACTTATCTGCTACTATATATTCTGCTATTTATATCGTTACGGAATTTCTGGATTCGGTCCCCGCGCTCAAGGCCCGCGATAGAAGCTATGCAATAGCTTAAAAATGTCAACATTAAAAAAGAAATAATACATCCAGAATAAAGTACAAAAAAATAAAATTGAAGTGTCTGTTTGTAATGATTTTTACTATAATGCATATGAAACCTACATGGTACCTTTATCCAAAACACGGTTTTAAACTTTTTGTCTGCCTGTCTGTCTATTTGTTTGTTCCGGATAATCTCCGAAACGGCTGGACAGATTTTGACGGGATTTTTACTGTCAGGCTATTATCATCACGCTAACGTCTATGGGGAGTGAGCAGTACTGCAAAATGCCGCGGACGAAGTCGCGGGCACAGCTAGTATATTATTTACCTATATATAATGTTGTTGTTTAAAAGTTTTTAAAATTTTCATCTATTATTTACTTTTAACTTAACTTTCGTATACAAAGGAGCATCATTAAATATCTTTTAAAATAAACACAAAAAAACATCAAAAAGTATAATTGTTAATATTGCATAAATAAGTACATCTGATAAAGATTAAGACAGAACTATCAAACCAAAGAAGTGGGACTTGAAAATGCTGAAACAACGAGCACATAGCCTATTAATTAGCTGCGATTTGAACGAGGTATTTGTACAACTTCTCTTATAAGTCTGAGTCAGTATGGAGGCAGTAGAGCAACTTTCATAGTTTGTTTTGAACATAAGTATTATGTTTTAAACAATTCTTACTACAAACGAACTGTAAGCAGTTTCTATCTGACTTTAATAAATACTTATTGTAGTAGGTAATGGAATCCATTATGTTGTACTTAATAGAATCTTTCAAATCAATTTTCTTCCACTGCCTGTGGTTCTAATAATTTACAATTTTGTAATTTAATAAGCGATAGCATGATTGTGTCCTAAAATTCTTAATTTATGTTAGTTAGGTAGGTAGGTACTATCATAAATTGAAAATGTTAGGACACAATAATGTTAACAACTATTACTTTAATGAGTATGTGGTATTAATGCGTAGAGTACTCGATATATGATGATCTATAATTATTAATCTACATTTTTAACCAAATTAAAAAAGGAGGAGGTTTTCAATTTGGATGTTTATATATTTTTTTTATGTCTGTTGGTCGGGAGTAACTCGGTAATAAACATGGTGTAATCGTTAAGTGTGTACTGGCGATTATTCCGCAATAAAAAAATAAATAAACTGATATTGAATGTAAGTACGTCTCCAAGTGAGTACCTAAAATTACATTAACAACTTTTCTTTCAACAAAAAGTTTCTTTTTTTACTTTAAATGCATACATTTTTTTTAAAAGATTATTCAGTAGGTACACAGCTTCACAGTTTCTAAATGAATTCTTTTTTGAGACACTTGAAGCAATTTCACGATCTATGCGATTCTGTAATCTTTCAAGGCTGTATAATCTCTTAGCGTGTCACGTTACATGCATTTGATAGTCACCACAAGGTGTAAGATCTGGTGATATGGCAGGCCAAAATGTTGGAAACCTCCTCTTTTTTAGGGTTCCATGGCCAAAATGGCAAAACGGAAGCCCTTATAGTTTCGCCATGTCCGTCCTTTTATCCGTTCGTTCGTCCGCAGCTAAGCTCAGAGACTGTTAGTGCTAAAAGGCTGTAATTTTGCATGTATACACAATTGATTAGGTACACATATCACTTATGCCGTCAAAGTTTTTTTTTTTAATATTTTTTAAACAGTAAAGATCTGATGATGAGTTTTGGAGAAGACAACGAAACTTCTCAATAAATGCCAGCAAATCAACCGTGATTTAAAACGGACAGATTTTTTTTTTGAAAAAAATATTGTAATCTACATAAGTACTCATTTTACATTTTACTTATTTATTTTCCAAACCTTTAAATAATAAGTTTATTCCCAAACAGGGTTAACAGTGCATAATCGCACGTGCGTGTGCAGTAGTCTGCGCAGTTTGCGCACGCGCCGGAACCACATGCGCAAGATCAAACGGAACACCGGACGCAATGCCAGGCCGTCCTCGTAATATGGTTCATTAATTTGTACTAGAAATTTGCATGAATATTTAATGTTATAACACAGTAAGGATTCGACACCATCGTCGTTTTTTTTTCATTTATTGTCAGCACAGTACCTAATTTCTGACGAGTACCGCTGTATTCAGGTTTATACTATGACAACCTTTAAAAAAAATACTTAATTAGCATACCTACTTATTTAATGTCGCTGAATGACTTCTTATCCTGAAACTAAATCTTCGCAAGAGACATCACTTTGTGTGATCCACAAATTGTAGTTCCGAGTCTGGTTGTACTTTGTGTCCATGACTTGTATATTTGTTAAGTTCCCCGTGACACAGGGCTTGTACCATATAGCGGGAGTCGTCTTAAAAAAAAACATAAAATAATGTCCCATAATCAGTCACTCATCAACGTCTAATTCAAACCTTTGGACTCAGAGAGCGGATATTTTTCAGAGAAGTTTCATTTGTGATGTAGACCAGCAAAGATACGAAAGGAAACTTGAGCTCCAGGAGAGAAAAAAACCTAACGCGAAAAGTATTTGACGTAATTAAAAATAAGCGCTGACATATTATTAGCAGTATTTTAAAGTGATTATAAAGTGACAGCAATTTCAAATGCCGAATCGAATGGCCGTCCTGTAAACATTTTTGATACATAAATAAATTGGCGTTGTCTCGTTGTATCCTTGTTACACAAGTATAGACTTCCATTTGCTTTTATCAAATTACCGTCCAAATGTCACAATCAAATGGAAGTGTTGTTATTGTGGGCGATAGCCTGTTCTACTATAGAGGTCAGTAAAAAAAGATTCGTAGCTAAAAAAAATATAAAGTGCTATAAAATGACAACGTTTACGAAGAACACAAAAGCTGCTAAAATTCCAATAATTGACGCACTGTCAGGATGGCCGAGCGGTCTAAGGCGCTGCGTTCAGGTCGCAGTCCACTTCTGTGGGCGTGGGTTCGAATCCCACTTCTGACAGATCGGTTTTGTATGTTTTATTGATGTTTTTTTATGACTTGGAACTTGAAAGTAGATATTATGTAATCACTTTGTAGCATAAAACGCTTCTTTGTCGACATAAAGCATAGTTTGTTCTTGATTATCTTATCTGCACTGAATAGATGCGTTTTATTCGAGATTCTATAATGTTTTTGTATAATCAGTTCTAAATATAACTTTTATCGCAACGATGACATAGAGAATGGAGGCTGTACATAAGTAAGTACATTTAAAAATACAATTTAAAGTAAATTATACTGTCATTGTTTATTCTTTGCAAATATTTTAGCAAGATTGAGTCCTAAGGTCCAGAGACATAAATAAAGTCACAAAAACCAGTTAAATTCTTCAAGTGTGAAGGAGCTATTAATAAACTGTTAACGCTCTAAAAGAAGCTATGAAGCGGTATTTTGTAAATGGATAAACTATGAGAATGTCTTAACAGGCGGTATTAAAGGTCGAAGAAGAAAAATTGTGTACAAACATAATAAACATAAAAAACAATCCTGCTATGAAAAAAAATGCTACAATAAACACCTTATATTTTACAAAAACAAAATATTGCAATAACAAGATGTTTGTAGTGTTTCAGTAACGATGAGAAAATAATGATTAAAACCAAGTCAGCTGGTGGCTTCAGGTTTGCGAGATCGTGATTTGTATTTTTTATTTATTTACCACAGGTGTGTTTTTATCCCACTGATTTTTTACCTACTGTTTTTTTAAAAAACAACGCCCGCCCAATGTAGGACTCCCAGCTGACACCCAGACTTGAAAATTATACCATTCCTAAGAATGTAACATTACATTGTAATGCTCTAGCAAATGCTAAAGTATCCTCACCCTTAACACATTTACCTTTAACATTTTTTCTGTCTTGCATACACTTCTGTCACCCGCGCTCGTGACTTTGCTCTATAAAACGTTACACCAAAATGATCGTTGGTTTTTTAAATCAGGTTGTAACAAAAACATCGAGCGTCATGTTTGAAGTGTGGTTCGAGTAAATTTAACTGCTATTAGTAAATGCTTATGTGTATACTCATCTTAACATGTTACAAAGCGAGCATTCGCGCACTCAGGACGTGCAAACGAACACAAACATGTGAGCAACGAGTCACTTACTGCTCGCTGCGAATTCTCCACCCGCTGTCGGTTTTTGGAATTTCGAATCCTTTGAGTACTTATGCTAACGGGCGTAATCTACTATACTTACAGGATAACATGAAAAGTTTTAGAAAGGCCTACGAATACATATTATCTCGATAATTAAATGAGGTCTCTTTCAAGTTTTAGAAAGGCTACTGCCGCCTTGCTACTGCCGCCTTGCTACTGCCGCCTTCGTAGTTTATTATCGGATATTTTCTTTTGAATGGAGTTATAAGGGACAGAATTAATACGAGGTATTGTCCGAAGAAGGCTGGATAATGACCTCTTCAATGGTTAATGTGAGATGTCCTGATCTATCTTACTAGATATGGCTTGCAATTAGTTTTAATATCGCCTCATCTGTATAAATTGATTAAAACAAAAAAAACGTTAGAATTTTAAGTTTTAGCATTCTATTTTCGAAAAAGATTAGATTGGTTTTGGCGTTTGTTAATTTATCGAAAGAGAACAGATAGGTCCACATATATTTTCATTTGTTTATGTAGGTACCTGGGCTATTTAAGTAAATATCCAATTCCAATATAATGTAAAAAAATCTATTATGTTAATGCAATGGCAGCCAGACACAATTATACGCTACGATTGGCAACCGCACATCCCCTCAGTGTTTAAACCGAATTTGAGAAATGTAATATCTATTGATTGGTCTGTCTATCACATTCAGTTACGTGGCTATTAGATTTGAAATAAGCAGTGACGAAATCATACGACAATTATATTATGTTTGCTAAATTAGAACAGTGCCTACAATGAATTATATTTATAAGTTATATTATAGAGACTTTATTTTGAATGACAGTGTAATAGTCGGAATGTTACAATTGAATATATTAAGAATAGCGCCACTTCACTTCAGAACCACCCATACTCATATAAGCTGTTTAGGAGACACATTATGAATACTCGATCGCACCTCATAATTTTTACTCGTAAACTTGTTAAGTCTACTTAGCTGTGATAGTTTTCTTTTGAATTTTATTATATATTATACTACTACCGTGATTTTTTTCACATACCCAACATCAACCGTTTAGCTGCCGAAGCGCCGAATATTCTGTAGTGGTATCTCTAATAAAAGTATTACTTACCTACATTTTGACATCGATCACAATCTATTATTTATAATTATGTGAAGCTGGAATAAGGACGTTGTGTTGTATGAGTTGTTAGTATTTTGAAAAAGGTTGTAACGTTTATTTTACCTGTCAAGCTGGCTGTATGTACCTAATATACGTGTGAAAATAAAGTTATGATCTTCCAGATTTTTTGTGCATCAGATAATACAAGCAAAATAAAATAATTACAAATAGTATAAAAAAACTAAAAAAACACGCTTTTAGCACGCACTAAAAATTGCAACGCCATCTTAGACGTCCGCCATATTGGATTTAAGTCACGTGACATTTTTTTTCATATTCCTGACAGCAAACTCTTTCATTTGATACCCCTAACATGGGGGTGGATTTCAAAGAGCCAGTCCGCCATCTTGGGGAGGCCGCCATATTGGATTTGTAATGACGCTTCTTAGCTAGTCATGTATTGTCATCAGAACTCAGAGCGTGTGCAAAATTTCATTCTAATCGAAAACCGGGAAGTGGGTCAAATTAAGATTCCAAGATTTTCTCACATACATAGTTAGTTACAAGTGAAGCTAATAAAAGCGTGTTAAAAGAGATATACCAAAAGAAACTACGTTTTAACCGGGTGTCCAAGTCTATAAACACATATTTATTTTTTTATTTATAAATATCTGTTCCAGCATCCATAGTTCTCGGTTATTCAAGCTATACCGCACTTATGGCGTGAGACTGATGATGGCACTTCAATGGTACCCCAGACCGTGTGCATTTTTTACGAGGAACCAACTAACAATACCATGGAGCGACCACTTCACTCTAGGATGGTTTAAGATGTTAAGGAGTTTGGGATTAGAGGCGCGCATGCGGAAATATGAAAAGAAAATATAGAAGATGTTGTTTTGTGAGATATTGATAGCTATCATCTATACCTATAACGATATTTAAAGAATTTTTTGTAGCTATTTACATAGTTATACATATATAGTAAAACTCAACATTTCTCTGTCTGTCTGTCATTTAGGTATGTTCTGTCAGCGCGAAATATTTTTTGTCCAATTTATTTTTTTATGTTTTGTTGTGTGCATGTTTTATTAATAACATAAGTGTATATAATAATATATAAAACAAAGTCGTATTAGTTACACCACTTATAACTCAAGAACGGCTGGACGATTTTTTATGATTTTTGTGTTTTTGGATTTGTCTTCGTCCGGAATAGGATAATAGGTAATAAATAGATAGGAAAATTGTCAAAAAAATAAAATAAAATAATATTACCACACAAAATGTTCATGGGTTTCGTACCTGTCAACCATTTAATGTTTATTCCGTCAATATGGTACTATCCCCTTACATGATAGAACATATTTATTTCTGGATTTTGAACCAGTAGTGTTCGAATTGAAAGATTATTTGTGATTTGATTTGATTAATAGTATTGGATAGCTCGTTTATCAAAATTGGGGAAAAATGACGCATACGAAGTTGCGTGGGTCAGCTAGTTAGAAATAAAGGTAAAAAGTCAACTAGGAATTTATTTATTTATTTATTTAAAACTTTATGCACAAAGTTGTACAAAGGTGGACTTAATGCTAAAAGCATTCTCTGCCAGTCTACCTTAGGGTGATGTTGAAATGGAATGTGTAGGTGCAGTAACCTAATTGTAAAAAAAAGAACTTCCTTATTATTCTTACATAATACACAAATAAAAATAGCTAGATAGAGAATATAAAATAAATACTAAAATCCAATATAACTATACAATATTATACATACTTACAAAAATAAATACATACATACATATATACCTACATACATAACTATACAATAGTATACATACTTACAGCAATACATACATACATACATAAATAAATACATAGATACAGACTAATATTTATGTTACTAATGTTGTGATGATTCAGCTGATCCATCAAGGAATAAAGTGCGTACCTTCCATTTAAAATTAAGGCGATTGGGTGCCATCCTAATTTCGGGGGGCAGGGCATTCCAGAGAGAAACAGATTGAACTATAAAAGAGCATCCGACGAATCCAGAAGAATGAGCAGGGCATAAATTTACCTATCCTGATAACCGAAACAACCGACATAATCCTTTAAGTCAAACGACAAGGCGTCATTATCGTTAATCTTTGATCAACAATATTTCTAATTGAGGTAGTTCAATTTTTGGTCGGTTTTCCTCAAAAAAATATGAAGATTGTTCTCAACTTCATGTTATGCTTTTGGAGCTGCGAATAAACAATATTAGAGACTACCTGATCCACCACGGTACTACCTTGTTTGTAGGTAACTTGAATGAAGGTACTTCCAAAGACATTATTGTAGCGCAAAATATGATGCAGGATGATTTCGATCTGTTGTGCAAATGGGCCCACGATGTAGGCTTATCAATAAATTATACTAAAACCAAACTAATGCACATACATTCACCATACAAACAATTAGATTACACGCCTAAAATCGTCGCTCATGAGCACAACTGTATGCATCTAAGTAACACTTCATGTACATGCCCAAATCTTGAAATTGTTAAACAACATACATATCTTGGGTTAATAATAGATAATCATTTTAATTGGGCTCCACATATTCACCAAGTATGTAATAAACTTAGAGCCATCTTATCGAAATTGTGTATCCTTAAACATAAAATTCCTTATAACACATTGAGACTTCTATATATGTCATTGGCGGATTCTATAATAAACTATGGTTTGGCAAGCTACGGAAGAACATATAAAACTTATATAAATGAGATATACAAGCTCCAAATAAGATTGTTAAAAAATATTGTCCCTTTAAAAATTAAATTTAAAAACAAAGATAACTACCACAATTTGTTTAATTATTGCCAAGTAGTGAGTGTCTTTGATAAAATAGACATAGCATGTGTAGCACAATATTATGACCACGTAATTAAACTAAAAAAAAACACCAGACCCAAGACACTACGTAATCTTCCGTATCTTCCAACCTTTGAAATACCTAGATGTAACAATGAATACGGTAAAAGAGTTTGGAAATGTATGTTACCTAATATATTAAATAGGTTGCCAATAGATTTGGTGTTAATAATTGTAAATAAAAATAAACGCCATGTACAAAACATACTTAAGAGGCACTTCATAAATATGTATAAATAAATAACGTGTATATTTTTAAGGTAGTTATAAGTTAATTGTGTAAGCATAATGTAACAAGCAACTAAGTAGGTACTAATGTCATAATCTTAATTTAGAAAAGATTTAGTTAGTACTTATGTGAAAAAAAAAAACATGTAATTTTTTTACTGAAATAAACAGTTTTTATTATTATTATTATTATTATACTTATTGTCAGTTTTAAGTTGATATTGAAAATAACAAAATGATCATTTAGTACGTCAGAATAAAAAAGCGGAACCCTTAGAGAATCACTCGTGCTAAATCACAGCTAATTTGATCCGAATTTACTGGACAGATAAGTTAAGATTTAGTTCATGTACATAAGAATTTTTGTGACACGGATTTTCAACTAAAATAAAATAAATACATTTTGAACACGGAGCCATTTTAGGAAGCCAAATTGGAAATTTGAAAAAAGCTTTGCAGTGTAGGTAACGCGTGTCATAATCAATAAAAAGTTTATATAAAAAAAATAAGTTTTAAAATTATTTAACAAATCTGACTATTGACTTCCCTCTTTATCTCCTTATTACGGCAACTTCTAAGCCTAAAATAAATAAAAATAGTTTAAGTAAAGAACTATTTTTTTTTAACTATAGACCCAGTATAAAAATAAGAAACCTTTAAGAAATCTGGACACTAACATAGTAAATATATATGTATATTCGAACACTGTTTCGTTAGAGACATAAATTCCCGTACTATTTCTGTTTATAAACATAAACTATAACTTTGTACGGACCACTCGCTGGGCGAGCTGTTTATTTAATAGCGTTAAAAACAAAATAGGAAGGTTAGGTTTTCATTTCATTCAAAGGAGCCCATTCATTACTAAAACAGTCTGTAAGTCACATTTTCAAACCCTCATATTTCATTTCATTTTGAAGAGCAAAGTTATCTCTAAAGGTGCAAATTGCGTGGTCGTCAAAAAGGGAGCAAGCGTGATGTGATGAAATGCATGGGATTATGAATACCTTGTTTATAAATTATATTAATGCGCTTTCGGATGACACGCCAACCGTTAACTGACGGTTTGTAGAGTTTGTGGTGGTCCAAACTACGTTACTGTAGCGTTTTTTACCTACCATAATAATAATATTTTGGGACAACTCACACAACGCTATCTGATCCCAAACTAAGCAGAGCTTGTACTATGGAAACCTGCCAACTGTTACACATACTTATATATTTCTAAACACATACATATTATAGATAAATTACACCCAGACACAGAATAAACCATCGTGCTCATCACACAAAGTTTTATCCTGGGTGGGGATCGAACCCACGACCTCTTGCGTATCAGTCGGATACACTCCCACCGCGCCACAGAGGCCAAAATTACCAAAGGGTTACTATTTATTACTGAAATGTTTCTATGGGTATCTTATCTCATAAACGTTTAAACTTACCGAATGACGATTTAGTTAGTAGAATCCTTGCGGGAGGGGGATCACACCTTAATAATCAACAGAATCAATAAAAAAATAGTAGGTACGTACCTTTTTCATAAAAAATAAAATAAAATATTGATGCGAATCCTAAGACAAGATGTGGAGACAATATACTAACACTAGCTTTATAAAGAAATTAAATGGATCCCGTGAATATCGACGACTAAATATTCCGTCTTCTACTAATCGGACAGAGAATAATCCAAAATATTGGTTAATAACTAGTCGTATATATTAAAATGAGCCCATAAGCAAGGTATTTAACAGTGTCAAGGGGAAGAAAAAAAGAAAGCTTAGGTACAAGCGTCGTGATCCACCATCAAAGACGTAAACGAGGCAGCGTTAAAGAGCTAATCCATTGCAAGAGGGACAAGTTCTGCCTGTAAAAACTTATGACAGAGCTTAAATAATGGAGTGCTTTTTAGAGGAATATGTACCTACCTAGGAAAATCCAATTAGAATGTATTCCCAAACTTTTACGCATTAAATGTGGTTTAGTCTTGGAATTACTGATTCGCCGAATGATGACAGAGTCTAGTATTGACCAATTGTTGGAATGTACAATTCTAACGAAAATAAGTCAATTGTAGAATCTGTCATTTATAAAATTGTACATTCAAAGAATTGGTCAATTATAGACTCTGTAGTCATTCCGTAAATCAGTTATTCCTAGACTAAACGGTTATTATTATATTCGCTACCTCTTACTCTTTACACGATCTCTAGTACCCACACATGTGTCTGTTTGTATTAGCTGTCATCGAAAATGCACAGACTCGCAGCTCCTGTGCCGCATTCATTTTTTATACGCATTACCGCGGTCAGATCTAAATATTTATTTTTAAAGCCACCCTTCAACGGTGGTTGAACATCTGGCTCTATTTGGCCTAATGAGATTGTGAGTCGGCCGTTTTCATTATCAGCATGAAAAGTAGTTTGTTAATGATAGCTCAAGTCTTTATTTGAAGATGTTTTATATCCGTTTAATTGTAAATTTAAGAATCATTAAGATTTAATCGGCGATAGCTAACGATCATTTACTTTTTTTTAGCGATATGGGTCGCAAATCATCAGTAATCCAATTAATTGTATAATGGGTGGGATTGAAAATTCGAACCCAACGACCTCTCGATAGCGACTTCGCGATATCTTAAGCACTAGACTACCTTGTATATATATATATATGGAGTATATATATATATATCAGCTCTATAGTTACTTAACTAAACTAATATTAAAAAGCTGAAGAGTTTGTTTGTTTGTTTAAAAGCGATAATCTCAGGAACTGCTGGTTCGAATTACAATATTATTTTTGTGTTGGATAGCCCATTTATTGAGCAAGGCTATATAGTATATAAAAACACGCTACGGTCAATAGGAGCGTAGCAGTAATGAAAAATGTTGCAAAAACGGGGAACATCGACGTATACGAAGTTGCGCGGGGCATTATATAGCTGTATTAAAAATGTAAAAACAGCCATATATAGTTAAAAGAAAAAAATATATGTGATAATAAGTGAGTATCATTGTTAGTTGAAATAGACATCGTAATATTGTCTACTTCACGGAATGTCTTGAAATCTAAACTGGGCACTTATAAGAGTGCACTTAATAACTTTAAGGTATATTGTTTCACGATCACATGTCCATGTAATTTGACGAACTCGAAATGAACTGCTAGCTACAAAATGGTGACGGATATTTTTTACATTTCTAACAGATACCAGGTACCATGGGAGTATAACCAGGATAATTTTTCGGGGGATGTTTTATGTTATACAATTATTAAACACCGTCCAAATCTATATAGTGTACCTACCTTTTTTGCAATGTGGGGGTGGTGGGGGGAGGGTTGAACCCTCTAAATTTACCCCCCCTCTAATACGACTATGCCAGGAACCAACAACTCTATGAAAATATAATAAAAAAATAAAAAGCTGTAGTTGCAAGTCTTAAGATTTTTTGAACAATAAGCTTTAAGTAGGTACTAGGTACTATTTTTATTTCTAGAACGTTGAAACGTCCATTGAACATCTCGGCCATTAAAAGTTTTAGTTTTATTTACTTGTTTGGTTATTACATGGAGTACGCTATTAGAGAATTTCAAATTGAATTATTTAGCCTAGCTATTTTACAGAGAAGACGGATTTACCCTTTTAAAATTTCAAACTTTGAAGTTTGGTCATTACTGGATGAATAGCATTTGAAGATTTTGATTATAAATTTCCTCTATGACAATAAACCAAACTTTTTAATTTAAATCTAATGAACTACTGAGATATCTACCTATTATATTTATATTTCAACAAATAATGATGGATATTCATTCAAATTTTGACTCTATTTCTACACTACTAACGGTTGAATTTTTAAAAATTAATTCGTATAACTTAAAATACCTACCTGTAAAGTTTCAGCATCGTAGATTTATTTATACGTAATGTATAAGCTTTCTTTTCATAAGCCTAGTAGTTATGGCATTGGATTCGTAGTCAAGAGGTCGCGGATTCGAATCCCGCACATTACACTACCGACGTGAACCCATTCCTAACACAGGCAACATAGCTTAACTGGAATGGTTAACAATCTTGTAATGTGTTTTTTTTTTCATTTTTAATATGCAATTTACTTTAAGATGGGACTTACTCTAAAATCAAAGCGTACACACGTATCAACAAAAAAAAAACAAATAAAAAGCTAAAAAAACTACACATCCTTATAAAAATAATATATTACGGGTCTTAATCGCGTAAATAATTGCAACGGCAGTGGTCACGGGTAGACTGTCTGCCCGTCACCACGACCCTTACAATACGGTCGAAACGTCGGGCAATAAACAAGGTATTTTACCTTAAATTATTCACGCGATTAAGACCCGCAATGTATATATTTTCATAATGTGTACAAATCGCGGAAGTATATCAACATTTATAACTACACTTCCATCAATATAGGGACTTTAAATACAGCTGATTAGTAACTACCACGTGCGTTGCTAAGCGATAGAAAGTGGGTTTGAACCGTCCGTCATTCGATACTGTTGACTGCCCAAAACAAGCATATCAATTACGCTCTATCATCCCGTTTATTCCGCTAACTATTATAAATGGCTTTCAACACCTCCTTTCGTCTGTAACTACCCACTGATTGATATGATTTCATGTCAAACAATGTGGCTAACAGATTGGTTTGCAATGTTACTGAAGTGTGTACCTTTGCTGTATCAGAAGGGTGCATTTAGCAAATTAGGTTTTGTTTGTCACTAAAGAAAACATTTAAGTGCATAAAACGGACACTAAAAATAGTACAAAATTAAAAAAAAAAAGTATAGTACCAACCATAGACGTAAACTAATATTAAAACATGACTTACAATCAAAACAGAAATTCAATACAAGAAAATCATCACGGTCGACAAAATACAACGAACTTCCTCATTATAATAATGTAGATTAGATCCTCGAAATGCGAAAATTGTAATCAGGTTACATTTACATGAAACAAGCCAAAGTTCACAGCTTTCAGTGTTGCCGACCCAATCTCCGGTTCTCTTGCTAAGTGTCATTACATAGTATTTCAACGAGGAAAGATGGCCGAAGGGACTATTTCAAAAGAGTCTTTGTGCAGAAATTTGTTTTCAATTTTTATTTTGAAATTGACAGATTGTTAATATTGTTTTTATTATGTTTTATGCTATCACGATCAGCGTGATAGGGCTTCAGGTAAATTGACATTAACGAGTTGTTTTTGAGCTGTGGTATAATTCAAACACCTTGAAAATATATGAAACAAGTGTTGAAGCCAACGAAACATTTAATACATTAGTTGTCTTTCAGAACTTTGTTCCAGTGTGGTCTTGTCCAAGAATAAAACACGCAGTCAAAGGTGTAATAAAACTCCACAAAGGGTTGAGCTAGTAAAGTTTTAGGTGAATGGACGTGAAATGTATTTGTATCTATACTAAGTTACAATAATGGCCAGAGTCATATATCTTACACCTACTAGGTAGGTAGGTACTAGCAGTTGTTCACGATTTCGCCCGCGTAGATCATTTAACCCTATATGGATTAGTTTTCCAAAAAATCTGGAACACAGATCTAACTTCAAAACTGAAGGTGTTCCATTTATAAAGAAGATGGAAGTGTGTAACGACGACATCGTGCGAAACCTAGGATAGACGGTCCAGGCGTATGAAAATTAGAAGAGCTGACCAAAAGCCGGCAAAGAAAAAGAAAAAGAGGATAAATTTCCAAAAATCCTTTCTTAGTTGATGCCTACAATAAAAAAGGCATCAATTTCAAATTCGTAGCCCCAACGGCTTAGACTCGGCGCTGATGAATCAGTCAGTCAATTAGTCAGCTCAGGACAAGTGATTATAATATATTATGTATAGAATTAGCTTCGTTATACAACTAGGTATCTTTTTAATTTTTCATAATGGCAACATATGAACCAGTATGAAAAATTAAAATATTTTTGTGTAGGTACCTAACATCATATTAAACTATGCTTTTACAGAATAAAGAAGAATAGAATAGAGATCCAAGAATCGGGGTCTGTGAGCGATGTCTGTGTGCCTTGTTCGAGCGTGCTTATACGAAGCTTTTCCCCGCGTAGGTACTCTTGTTGTTTTGTATAATTTTTTTTTTTATTAAGCTATTTTTATCGCGGGCTTTGAGCGCGGCGACCGAATCAAGAAATTCCGTAACGAAAATAAAACCTAACACCCCCACCTCCGCCTACCATGTAGCTCGGCCGAGCGTTTGCTTAACGTATACGCTTAATGGTACGACTGTACGAAGCTCGCACGGATCGAGACGAGCTGCTCCGAAATGTAATGGAAGAGAAAAAACATTTTTTTTTTTGAGAATATATATTTTTTTTACTGCGTAAGTTGATAAAAATGCTATGCAATAGCTTTGCCGCGGCAGTGCCACACATTTTTTTTATATTATTTTTTTTTCTAAGTATTTTCTCTTTTTTGCTCTTTTTTGCCGCTCAATCACTTTAATGATACCTACTAATCTTTTTTATGTAGGAACACGGAAATCAGAATATACCCAGAGGACAGCTACCTAGCTATGACCGACACAATTAATTTAATGAAAGTATGCGAAAGTAAATGTAGATGTATTTATTTATTCGTTCCGGAGAAGCTAAAAAATAAATTTTAATATTACTAGCTTTTGCCTGCGACTTCGTCCAAGTGGATCTGTTGCATGAATTTTGAAAAATTCTAAAGCACATTTTTCATCATTCAAGAGAAACTATCCGAAATGCGTTTATGTCTAGTCTAATATAGATTCCGTACAAAATTTACTCATGAAAAAATATTTATTACAGACAAGAAAATAAAAAAAGTATAAAAAAAATATTGCTGTTATAAACACCAAAGATTATTAAGTTTGCATAAATACCTTCTATGTACCTATAGACTAGGTAGGCGTAGTAGGTACCACTTTAGGCGGGGGATGTAAAAAATGATGCTTTAAGTAATAAGCTGTAGATAAGTTACTTTCGATCTTTAAAGTAGAAAAGCATGTTTTAATTATCACGAGCGAAAAATAGAAAAATGTAATCCGCTGCTTTTATCTGTTGACGCTGTCGATGCGACACTAACACACTACAAAGACTCGCCAATCGTCCAGTTTTTAGGGTTCCGGAGCCAATCTACTCAATCAATATTGATGAAATTTGGTGAAAAGTTGTTTTGTAGTAGCCGCTACTTAGTGTAATAAAAGAAGCTGTTTTTTTTTTAGCAAACATCAACGTGTGGCACATCATGCGACAGGTTTTTTAAAACATTTTAAGGTTTCTAATAAACTTTTTTGACTGAGTGAATAGTTTTGGAAATAATCTCTCCGAAAGTTGCATAAATTGTGTCCCCCCCCCCTTAACTTCTAACTGTGTGACCAAAAAATACGAAAAAAATCACAAAGGTAGCGCTTAATAAATATTTCGGACCTAATCGGATATACCGTCATTGAGTTATTGCCGAAAACTGCGTTTCTCAACAAAAGGGCGTAAGTGCCACGAACATACGGTCTTCTACTCATACAATTATTAATTCTCATTGAGCATGGTCCGTCATGCTCCTGCTTTCTGAGCGCTTGTAACTGATCTAAACCTTTTTACATATAACATCATTGAATGTAAATATATCATAATGCTGTTTGGTATGATGTCATTTAGTCAGGGCCTAAATGTTTACCTACATTTTTAATTATACTGGGTGGCGCAAAAGTAAAGACCCTATTTGGTTCAGCTATAACATTTTTTCTAAATTAGAAAACTAGATTTAGATTTTTTTAAATGTATATTTGTGCCATTAAATTTCGTACCATTAGGATTTAAAGATGATGTCTTTTAAATGGTGACCTCCAGAGTTGATACACATTTGAGCCCTATTTATGACATTTTGCATAACTTGCCGTAACACTTCCTGCGATATGTTCGTTATTTCTTGACGAATGTTTTCTTTTAGAGCTGCGAGAGTCTGTGGCTTGTTCACATACACCCGAGATTTCAAAAAACCCCAAAGAAAGAAGTCTGGACTGGTCAGATCGGGTGATCTTGCAGGCCAAGGCAAATCGCCAAAACGAGAGATAACTCGGCCTGGAAAAGCGTCCCTCACTAAGTCCATAGTGTCGCGCGCTGTGTGTGCCGTAGCGCCGTCTTGTTGAAACCAGATGTGCTCCAGCCCCAATTCGTCCAAACTGGGTATCAAAAACTCACGTAACATGGTTCTGTAGCGTTCTCCAGTGACAGTTATCGCATTGCCTCCAGCGTCTTCGAAAAAATAGGGTCCGATTACTCTGTCAACACAGATGCCACACCATACAGTAACTTTTAGTGGGTGTAGAGGTGTTTCTTGAATAATGCGCGGATTATCAGTGCCCCAGAACCGAGTATTCTGCTTATTGACATGCCCTGAGAGATGGAAATGCGCTTCGTCACTCATAACCAATTTTGAAGGAAAATCATCCTCTTCAAGGTTGAGGTTTATGACGCGCTGGCAGTAATCTAGACGAGCTCGGTGGTCAGCAGGCAGCAGCTGATGAGTCATTTGAGTTTTATACGGGAACATCTTTAAGTCTTTCACCAAAATACGCTGCAGGGTCCGTCTGGAAATGCCCAATTGCGTGGCACGTCGCCTCGTTGATGTTTCTGGACACTCTTCCACATCTTCGCGCACAGCATCGATATTTTCAGCTGAACGGCCTGTTCTTGGTCTCCCAGACTTAGGTCTATCCAATGTTGAGCCAGTTGCTTCAAGGCGTGTGGCAAAGCGTCGAATTGTGCGACCAATCGGTGCCGGACGGTGGGGAAATCGTCGACGAAATTCACGTTGTGTTCTTATCACTGATGAATTATTCCGTAAGAACATTGACACAATTATTCCACGTTCTTGGGGAGTAAAACGGTCCATGTTTATTTTCAGTGTATTTTACATTTGTTCACTACACAATTTTCAACAACAGAATGACAGAAAATGTCATATAAAAAAAAAAAGTATTTTCTTTAGTGCCAGTACTTTTGCGCCACCCAGTATTTCAAACGCTATTTTGTAGATGTGTTTGTCTTTCTTCATATGAGCAAACATAATGAATACCATTGCATTTGAAAACGTGTAGCTAGGTTTTACGTTAGCAATCTGTTTCTGGTTTCGCTGCCTTTGAACCTAACGTGATTTTACTGCATCTGTTTTCAATGTTTTCAGCGCCGTAATGATGCGCCTACTCATCGTCTTTTGAAGATATTATCATAGTTGCAGCATGTTTTGCTGATTTCCCTTGAAGGATATGGCTTAATTTGCGATGTTTTGTTGCTTTATTTTACCTACTTGAATTTTCATTCAAATCTAGGCAAATATGCATCGGTTTTTTGACGAGATAATGTTTTTAGAGTTTCGCAGTCAAAATAGCAAAAACGAAACACTGTATTTTTTTCTTTGAGCAAACATCAAAGTGTGGCACATATTTCGACAGGTCTTTTAAAAGCACTTAAAGGTTTTTAATTAACTTTTTTGATTAGGTGAATATTTTTGGAAATAATCGCTCCAGTTGCATAAACTGTTGTTCCACCTCTGAACATCATCCTTGAACCGTGTGGCAAAAACTGCTACAGTATCATTAGAATACGAAGGTGAATTTCGCCATCATCTACAATGTTATAATAGCTCAGGTCGAAAATCGGGCGGTCCAGAAAGCAGATGACCCCGGTTCGAGTCCAAATGATTATTTTTTGCCTTCTTTTTTTTAAAACATATGAAATAATAAATTTATTATTTCATCTTTTTTTATTATTATGTCGATAAGATCGAAAATCAGTATGTAATTTGTGTTATAGTTTGGTGATGTCCGTCCATATGAACAGGTGTCTTGTAGTAGCCACTACTTAGTTTGATAGCTAAAAAATACTAAGCTAAGGTCGGTCATCCAGGTTGTCGGCAGTAACTCAATGACGGTTTATCCAATCATGTCGAAAAATCTATGCATCTTTCGGAGCGCTTATCTCGAAAAATATTCAATTAATCAAAAAGTTTATTAGTAACCTATACATGTTTTATAACGGCCTATTGAATTACGTGCCACACGTTGATTTTTGCTGATTTATTTTTGATGTATGGAGTACTCTCTAAAAATATATTTATTTTTAGTAT
Organism: Herminia tarsipennalis; assembly: GCA_945859575.2. Taxonomy (NCBI): domain Eukaryota; kingdom Metazoa; phylum Arthropoda; class Insecta; order Lepidoptera; family Erebidae; genus Herminia; species Herminia tarsipennalis. Next base: position 18,441,581 of record OX243834.2, on the reverse strand, counting down.
TTAGCTATCAAACTAAGTAGTCGCTACTACAAGACACCTTTTCACCAAATTTTATCAATATTCATTGTGAAGTCTTTGAGTGAAATACCTGTGACATACGGCAGCAGGCAGACGGACATGACGAAACTATAAGGGTTCCGTTTTTGCCATTTTGGTTACAACGGAACTAATTCATCCTGGTACTAATTGTAACGTTAGGCAGATGTATTGAAGGTTTGATACTAGACACAAAAGTAGGTAGGTAAGTAGGTATGTATACCTATTGCCAATCGCAAATATAAAGTGTCTACGGGCTACGGCCCTAAGGGTTGTAAACACTTACCTAGGGTGATGTGTAGTTTCCTTGGGCGGCGGCATTGGAGTGGGGATCCTCCGGCCGCCCCTCACCCCGTTACCACTCATCCTGCCTCCGATTGTCCTCAAGTCGGAACTGCGAAAAAAAAACACAATTCTTTAGGACCTTAAAGTATGAGACAAGGGTTCGCCATCGCGAAGCTTTGTCGAAATTGTTTTTAGTTATTTTTATTCTTACAACGTTTTTATGAGTCTTATTTATGTTTTTGTAATAGTTCTAATCTGCCTTAGATTTTACAAAAAATCCGAATATTTATGAGAATAGTTTTTAGGTACTTTTTCATGCATAGAAGCTCTACGGAACATAATTAAACTTTACAGAAATTTAGTGCTGATTTTAAGAATCTTCTAAGCAATTAGGTAGCAAAACATAGGCTTATTGGGCTTCAAAAACAATAAGTGTAATTCAACTGCCCCTAGTAGGTAGGTACCTATATCAGCTCGATAATGGTACGATAACACCTATTTTCAAATTAAGTAATCGATACCAATATTCAAACTCAATAAATCTTATTTCCATATCATACCTCCGCATCTCTAATAATAATTGGTAAGCGAAAGACAGACTTATTTACTGAAAAAAAAAATTGCCAAAGTCTTATTTAAACAGGATAAGGTTAAAATTTCAACGGCAGAAAATGGGTGTATTTTTGCGATGTCAGGTCAGGATACATCAGTCAAAGGGAGACGGGAGACGTACCAACGTTGGCACCATTGTGAGGCTCTCAAAGCTTCTCCAATGCCGCCATTGAGGTTTGTTCTCGGTCGCAGTATAACAAGTAACCACGGAACCTAGATTCAGCTGTGATACAGCTGTTTTGTTTCCCTGGCTTAGTTTTTTCTGTCTGAGCTATGGGGTGTCGTTTTGTTTACTGTACAGTGAGATTGCAATAAAGGTAACGATTTTAGAGAATAACACGTAATCTGATCTATTTAAGAAATACTTACTGTCAAAAATCAAATAATAATCGATACCACTCCAGCAGATGTAATTTTTTTAATTTTTTTTTATTTTAGATGACTCCCACAGTAGGGTACAAGCCCTGTGTCGCGGGGGACTTTACAAACATACAAGTCACAAAGTACACCCAGACGCGGAACAACAATTTGTGGGTCACACAAAGTGGTGTCCTGTGTGGGAATCGAATCTTGTAAAGCAGACGGACACACTCCCACCGCGCCACAGAGGCAGCGTTACTACCAACGCAATAAAACTAATTATATTTTGAACCAATTTTCGACATTACCGCCTTACTTGGTATTCTTCGTACGAACATTTGTACGTTTCGTTGATCATGTAAAAGGGGCAGTTTGGCTCGTTGTAGATACCACTCTTTAATCTGTGTCTGTAAGTATTCAAAAAAGGATCGTCTCTAATCAAAGGAGCTCGTTGTAATCATAGCGATATTAGTTATTATTTGAAGCGAGTTAATAACGTCATTCGCCTCAGGCAGACACGAAAATTCATACTAACATGTTCTGAACAGCTATGCAGTTCACGTGTCCGTAGGTGTACTTAATACATTTTGAGCGAACGAAAATTTCGTTTAATATACGTAAGTGCAATAGATCCCTAAGGAACTAACAAAATAATTGAATTTTCTGGAAATTCCCGACCAATAGATTGGAATTGAAACTGTTCCCGATAAACTGCAGACATTAACGATGTGTGCTGACTACTAATATTATCTTTGCAACCAATGATAATATATCCTTACTCCTCCAAGAAGCGAGTAGGTACATCGTAAAAATATAGAGGAAGGTTGTCATTGGCAGAACAGCAGCATATCTTAATTATTTTTTTGAGTGAAAACTTCTTTAGCGGTGTTGTGCACTTTTTTGGTACGGGTATAAAATGTTAAACTCGCGTCAGGATCACGTGACCGTAAGATTCTTAGAATACGAGTGAATCCCGTTTTTAGGGTCCCGTATAAAACTATAAGGGTTCCGCTTAGCAACGCACGTGGTAGTTACTAATCAGCCGCATTTAAAGTATGTAAGTCCATATATTGATAGAAGTGTAGTTTATTAGCTTTTCAGGGTTCCGTAGCCAAAATGGTGCTAGGAATGCTAGGAGGCTGTCATTTTGCATGGATACACATATTACTACAAGTTTACGAGTCTGACAAGCTGATAAAATGAGAAGTAACAAAATGTTCGTACAAATTCCATTGAAAAGATATAACGTTGTAAGTATGTAACAAAAACAACAGAAAACTCACTTCTTAAGCCACATTATTCGGATGGGAGGGTACTACGGAACTATACATTGTTTTTTTTAGTATTGTGTAAGGTGAGGTGCGATACCTACCGCGCGAGCTGGTTTGTTATACGAGCATATTTATTGTTTTTGAGAAAGTCAGTGACTGTTTGTATGATTTTCACGGCTTAACTCTAGACCACGTGTAGGTATAACGAAGTGACGTAGACTTTTTGTTGCGGTAACCGATAAATAAGTTTTGTCCCCATAATCTTGCTGTCAGTTTCACTAGAGTAGCGAAAATATTATAACCTATATGAAATAGTGAAGGTTCTATTTAAAGAAACCATTTTAGAGAGACGTTCAGTACCTACGCATTCATCTCTTATGAAAAGATGAAGAGACGTAGCTGATGTTATCTGCTCCGTGTAAATTGCCACTCTGGCTGACTGACCGAGTTCTTATGTCATACGTACTTATACGTAGCTATAAAAAAATTATATATTCCTATTGTGAAAACTATCATAGATACCTATCTAAAAGAAGTTATATTTGCGAGAAAACATATTTTTTAATAGGTACCTACATTTTCCAAATAATTATACCTACTTTTGTTAATAAAAAATCAACTAAGTGTTAATATCGGAGTAACCGGAAATGGTACAAAAATTAATGTGAACAAGACAAATTATTACAAAACTGAAATATTTTGGCAAAAAATCCGCTGTTTTTTTTTTCTAATTTTGCCGTACCCAGTGTCACTCTGACAACTAAAGAGATCTAATAATACCTCTCAAGCTAAAATCCATCAAGCTATTTAGCAGACAGCTCTAGAGCATGTCAAAGAAATATGCATAAATACACTCGAAAACCATAACATAAAAATTTAAAAGTAAAAACTTTAACTGCACATTAAATTACGCATCACCTACCTTTTTAACTATTTTGTATTTACATAGCACATTGTTCAACAAATAACTAGTAACTATAACTAGTTAATATAAAGTTACTTGATCTTTCATAAATAGATCTTATTCGTAGATTTTATTTCGAAATTCAATTTGGTAATTTAAATGTATGTTTACCAACTTTATGCATAATGTCGCCCAACATATTGCGTGGCTAATGTTACCCAACTGCGACTGCGATGCTGCATTAACAGTGAGTTCATAGCTCATTAATCTGGCACCCCGCGGACGTGCCTCTGCATACAGCCTATTTCACAGTTTTAGACTTAATTAGATATTATCATTTAAATAATGAATAGACTCGCTTGACGTGAATTCGTAATAGAGACGATGCATGAGCTGAATTTAATTTTGTTCTTATCTGGGAGTAAAGATAGTTGTTGTACGCTGGAGTAGCTTAAGTGAAATGTGGAATGTAGAACTGACGTTTATAGCTTAGATTTATTACTCTCTCCTTCGAATCAATACATTTTAGATATAGTTTACGTAATTAAACATTGTCTTATGCTTTTATTTTAATAGTTTACATTAAATTTGGGTTGAACTTTTAATATACTCGTAATAAAATCAGATCTTATCAATACAATATAAATGTGAGGTAGGTAACTTAGTTTATTCTCTTTGTCGTTTAAGCGTAAAGAATCTAAATAGGTACATATTTTAGGTCCAAGCCTAATAGTGACAATTCAAACGCAACCGTATTAATTACCAAAATGTTGATTTCTGTCTGTCCGTGCGTTTTTCTTTCGCCAGGTAATAGGCTAATAAAAATAAAATTAAGGTAAATTTAAAAAGGAGTGGTTTTTCATAAGTAAAACAGTATTAATGCCTGCAATGTTTGCTTTCAAAATGTCTAGAAAAATAATAAACCGTGTTTTACATACACATGGCTGCTAAAACTACAAACAATGGAAAAAAATAAAGATAAAAATGAAAGGGGGTTCATAAACAAAATGCGTGATTATTTTTCATTTTTAAATTAGACAATTGGTAATTGCATAGCTTTTATAGCGGGCTTTGAGCGCGGCGACCGAATCAAGAAAATCCGTAACGAAAATAAAACCTAACACCCCCCACTCCGCCTACCGTGTAGCTCGGCCGAGCGTTCGCTTATCGTATATGTATATGGTAGGACTGTACGAAGCTTGAACGGATCGAGCTGCTCTGAAATGTAATGAAAAGAAAAAAAAATACTGCATAAATAAATAATTTTAATTGCTTAGGTTCATAAAAAATGCTATGCAATAGCTTTACCGCGGCAGTCTCTGAGTGCATTTGTTTTTTTATTAAATAACACCAACACCGTTTTAACAACTTTAAAATTAAAAGGTCTATTTTTTAGTTTACAGGCCTGTTGGTCTAGTGGTTAGTGACCCTGACTGCTAAGCCGTAAGTCGTAGGTTCGATCCACACTCAGGATAAAACTTTGTGAGATGAGCACGATGGTTTATTGTGTCTGTGTGTAATTTATCTATAATACCTATGTATGTATTTAGAAATCTATACTTATAATAAATCTGTAGAGAGGTCAATTCTGTACATGAAATATATTTCCAAAATAACTATCAGGGGGTGATTAGGGATCGATACTGATGCCAAAAATGCAATCAGTAAAATTTTTGTCTGTCTGTCTGTCTGTCTGTATAACCGTTATAGAAACAAAAACTACTCGACGGATTTTTACGAAACTTGGTACAATTATTTTTCATACTCCTGAGTAGGTTATAGTATACTTTTCATCACGCTACAATCAATAGGAGCAGAGCAGTGAAGGAAAACGGGAGAAGTTACTCCATTTTTTAAGCTTTCGTCGCGTGTGCAACCGTAATGGTTAAAGCTACACAGAAATCATTTATGACGGAAATGTTCTCCTTAAAATTATATAAAAAATATCCCACGACAGCATATGTCTATCTTTTAAGGTTGACTCACAATATCGCGTGTAACTCCCGATAGCTTAGTAGTTCGAAGCTTTCTGATTATATTTGTCTACTCTTACGTTTATAACACTCTCAGTCATCCCTCATTAAAAAAGTTAACATAATTAACTATTCCATAAAAAATACTAATAGAAATCGGTATAGAAACACCAAAGTTATACATGAAATACGCTAATAATAAGCCATCGCGCGTGAATACTGAATCATGCTATCTATCTATATCTATACATATAATAAAATTGTAAATTTCACGTGTCTGTACATGGCCGAACATAGTGAAAAAAAATATTGGGAAATGTTCGAAGAGAGTATTTAAACACATTCCTACATTTTTAGAAATGTCTGTCTGTCTGTCTGTCTGTTTGTTTGAACACGCATCACGCAATAACTATTGGACAGATTCGGTTGAAATTTTGTATGTGTATTCTAATAAGTCTGGATTAACATATAGGCTTTAATAAGCAATGAAGGATAATGTCTGTAGCTATTTATCGTTATAAAACAATAACTACTTGACGGATCTTCATGAAAATTTGCAGTTTTATTGTAAATACTATAGGTCATTACTTGCACTATAAATCATTATGCTATCGTCTATGGGGAGTGAGCAGCAACGTATGTTTTGTCGAACCATTATGGTTTTTCCCTATTTTGTCCACCAGAAGACATTATTTACAATTGTAACCCATGGAAACAATAACTTCACGCTAAAACTATTAGGAGCTAAACACAACATTTTCAATTTTCTTAAGATTAGCTATTTTAACCATGTTTGCATCAGCTGAGGTAGTCTATTGGCACAAGTAGCGGTATTAAACGAGCGAGGTCGGAGGATCGACTCCCTAATTGCGAGTCTCTTTTTGTGTTGTGTTAAAATTATTTTTATTCTTATTTTTAAGTATTTTTCTAAATGTATACTTATTTATACAAGCTTTTATTTTCGACTTTAACATGTTTACTTTGTTTAACAAATTTTCATATTAATAATCACTTCCAATAGGCACCTTTATCATTGTTTTGCATGAATAGTGATTATGTTATAAATGTAGAAATGAAAAACAATATTACATTACAAATAAACAGTAATTACTTGATATTTTCTAGAATTTATAAATGTTAATTGCTTAAAAAAAATGAAAGATTAAGTCCGCGTTACATCAAAATAAAACACGTGGCGCCATCTGTGATTCGATTTCTTCTGAGTGCCAAAATTGCTTACCTACAAATGTTAATAAACTTTCGCGATTTGTACACCTTATGAAAATATATTTATTTATTTAAAACTTTATGCACAAAGTTGTACAAAGGTGGACTTAATGCTAAAAGCATTCTCTGCCAGTCTACCTTAGGGTGATGTAGAAATGGAATGTGTAGGTGCAGTAACCTAATTGTAAAATAAGAACTTCCTTATTATTCTTACATAATACACAAATAAAACAATATAACTATACAATAGTATACATACTTACAAAAATACATACATACATATATACCTACATACATAACTATACAATAGTATATATACTAACAGCAATACATACATACATACATAAATAAATACATAGATACAGACTAATATTTATGTTACTAATGTTGTGATGATTCAGCTGATCCATCAAGGAATAAAGTGCGTACCTTCCATTTAAAATTAAGGCGATTGGGTGCCATCCTAATTTCGGGGGGCAGGGCATATATGTATTACGGGTATTGATCGCGTGAATAATTTAAGGTTAAATACCTTGCTTACCTACGTTTAATATGCATGATAGTTTAATATAAAATCATCAAGTATAAAAATAAACTTATCCAGTTTTGAAAATAGATGGCGTTTAAATACAAATTAAAAAGAATCAGGAAAATTGATTTTAAAAAAAACTGAAATTCTTACGTAGAGGGATATGAATATATGATGATCTTAATTTGCGACAGGTTGACACACCTATTTTTAAATTCACCAATGTAGACATTATAAAATAATATTTTAATAATTTGTCTTCTAACCGTCTGGCGCCATAAACTTTGTCGCCCTTCATTTAGCTGCACTGGGCATTTGCTTGGCTTGCCCTGCCATATGTTGGGCCCTGATTAAAGCTAGGCCCAAATATCCATAGATGCCACAGAGCATTGTGGAGCATGTTTACAATATGTTTTACACAGAAGTTGAATTGTAATATAAACTACCTTAATATAAACCCAACTTCCACGCGAACGAAGTCGCGGGCACAGCTAGTATATAAATATTTTTATCACTTGTTTGGTTGCCATAGTAGTGACGTTGTGTTTGTTGTCCCAAGATATAAAAATTATTGTTAAGTAACATATTTAAAACGTATTTATCGGCGCGTTTAAGTTTCGTATCTACCGACTACGGGATGGAACCCTTCGTTTGTAAGTACGACTGACACTTAGCCGTTTGTTTGTTCTCTCAATTACTAAACAGAGAATTCATTTTGTAGAAACTAGTCACTAACGATGTCATTGAAAGAATAGAGACTAAAGACAATTAAAAAAAAACCCGCAATACATTTATGGAAAAGTTTCTTTCATTATCATGCCCGTGATTATTCATTTCTACCCAGATAATTAATAACTTTTATTGACAATACTTAAATGACTTTTTGTTGAGACTATAGTTTTCTCTTCGAATATAAAAGTCAAAGTCGCATCTTGAGAAAGATTAAACGTCGAGACTGATTGAAATCCGTTGTCTTACGGTTACAGTTCATAAAGCTATGTCTAGACCACATCTCTTTACTGTCTTATTGTATCATTTTGTAAACAAATCTGGTGAAATAATAATATATCTTGGGACAACTCACACAACGCTATCTGATCCCAAACTAAGCAGAGCTTGTACTATGGAAACCAGACAACTGATAAACATACTTATATATTTCTAAATACATACATATTATAGATAAATAACACCCAGACACAGAATAAACCATCGTGCTCATCACACAAACTTTTATTCTGGGTGGGGATCGAACCCACGACCTCTTGCGTAGCAGTCGGATACACTCCCACCGCGCCACAGAGGCAGTCAAGAAGCCAAGAAATGTTGCATTAAAATTATATACATAGGTATATATATTCGGCAACGCATCATATTAAACGCAGTGGATGTACCTAAGCACTCTTTTTCTGCACTGATAATGAGGAGATGAGCATGTGTTTGATGGTAAGCGTCACGCTAGCCCTAATGAGTATCAGTGCACCCAAATTCTTGTTTGGCAAAGATCTGAATATTCTGAATGTCACAATACCGCGCTCCTCATTTGAGAGATAAGTCTCATTTGCCTAGTAATTACACTTGCTACAGTGCCCCTTAACCAAAACAGTAATGTGTTAACATCACTATTTCACGGAAGATTAACTGACACTGTTGTGATAGCCACAAAGACGGCCTATGGTTTAAACCTACCACTGTGTTTGTTAAGTGATAATGTCCACAGTTATTAAAGTAAAAGTAGGTATAGGGACTGGTGGTAGATCATGGAGAACCTCTTCTTGCATATAGCCGTTGTATCCTACAAGCAAATAAACGTAATCCTTTGCTGCTGATGCTGGGGTTCTGCTTGGGATGGAAATCAACTCGTGAACTGACGCGATTGTTAAGATTCAATTACCTAATGATTAATGACATCTTGACCGTAAAGATCACATCCAATAATATTTTTTTTGAAATATTACGAACTTGATTAAGCTTAGTGACCGTATTATAATCCTTGGTATGCTATCATGAGTTTTCCTTACCGTTTATATTTATCTAAGTCAGTAGATGGTAATCTAATGCCATTTCAATTGATCCACGATTGTCGATATGTCGTGTAGAACGTGACTAGTGATGTTACACCTATGCGCATTATATTTAAGTCTAGGGATACTTGTAATGAAGAGTGCATGGCCATGCATGTCAAATGACTTCATTCCTACACACAGCTAATACAAAGCGTACTTACTGGGTACAACCTAAGTTGAATAATTACATTTTTGAAAGATAGAAAAATTTGAACTGACTGACATGAATGACTTCAAAATATTTTATCTTTCATAAATGCAGTTATTGTATTAATAAAGTAATTGACAAGAAATGCCTATATAATTACTGTCAGTGGCGGAGGGTCATAGAACACCATTACTTTCGACTAACATTTAAACTTTCGCGTTGCATGATTATAACTATTTATTATACGGGAATTAACGCGCATTGTTTACCTTAAAATTGCTTGACGTTTCGACCAGGTTGCACCGGCCGTGGTCACGAGCGGACTGTCGCAGCGATGTTAAGACTCCGTCAGGCCGATGAATCTTCATCCACCCTCACTTTTTTACTTCTCGAAAAGTTAGTGTCACTGCACACTACACTGATTTTGTCCATGTTAACCGACTGCTTATGAACAGAAAATGCGGGATTTGTTATGTGATAACAAGGTGTATAAGCCGGTATCAAATAACCCAACAGCCAGAGTAACACGTAAAACTCGAGCTCTGATCCAGGAACACCGAGACCTTTTCACGAAAGATGAGTATGAGAGGTTGTACAAACCGAAACCACATCAACCACCAAAACTATATGGGCTACCTAAGATACACAAACCCAACGTGCCAGTGCGACCCATCGTAAGTCAAATTGCCTGTCCCACTTGCGACTTGGCAAAACACGTTGCGTCTGTATGTATTACAGCCACTCGTGGGAAGAACAACGTCTTTCGTGAAAGATTCGCGCCACTTCGTCCAGATTATAGAAAATATCAAAGTGGAACCGGGAGACATAATGGTGAGTTTTGACGTTGAGTCATTGTTCACCAACGTTCCGATTAAGGAATGTCTGGATGTGGTGAGAGATAGACTGAGTGACAACGAGCTACCGTTCAATTATATTGATCTGCTGAATCACTGTTTGGAAGAAAACTACTTCCTCTTTCATAGTCAATATTACCTCCAGATAGATGGTGTCGCAATGGGGAGCCCAATAGCCCCGGCACTAGCTAATCTCTGGATGGAGCATTTTGAAGAGAAGGCACTAACTCTGGGTCCACCAATCTTCAAACTATGGAAGAGGTATGTAGATGACGTGTTTGCTGTCGTCAGAGGAAGCCAACATGATGTGGATCAGTATATGGGGCACCTTAACTCCATTCATCCGAAGATGAAATTTACATGCGAAATGGAGACGGATAGATCGTTGTCATTCCTGGATATCAAGATAACAGCGCGAGCTGATGGATCGCTATCACACTGTGTATACCGAAAGCCCACACACACTGACAGATACCTGCATGCTACGTCACATCACCATCCTCGTCACCTACAATTCGTGATGACGTCATTGAAAAACAGAGCCTTTGACCTCTGTGACCCTGATCATGTGGAGCAAGAGCTAGTCCAAGTTCAGGAGGTATTCAAGAAAAACGGATATCAAGTGTACCGAAGAATGAAGCATATCCCAAAACGTGACAAACCTCCGGAGGTGAACAGACAACCTGCTTATTTGCCCTACGTCAGAGGAGTGACAGACAAGATCGGATCAATTATGAAAAAGTACTCGATCCGTACGATCTACACAACGGTGGCTAAAGTGGGCAACTTGATGGGCACTCCGAAGGATATTATACCTCTGCAGACGCCAGGTGTCTACAAAATTGATTGCAGCTGCGGCAGTTCGTACATTGGCCAAACAAAGCGAACTATAGCGGAAAGGCTAAAAGAACACATCGCAGCAGTGAAAAACCGGCAAGTGAACAAATCGGCAATTGCAGAACACATACTGCAATCGAACACCAATCACTGGATTGAGTTTCATCGTCCACAAACCCTCTCCACAGATCGCCATTTTTATTCACGAATTGTGCGTGAAGCGATTGAAATTAAAAAACATAAAACTTTTAATCGGGAAGAGGGTTTCAAACTATCCGTGACGTGGAATCCAGTGATTCGTAAAACACAACCTCGTATTGTTTCGCAGTCGGTTAACATGGACAAAATCAGTGTAGTGTGCAGTGACCCTAACTTTTCGAGAAGTAAAAAAGTGAGGGTGGATGAAGATTCATCGGCCTGACGGAGTCTTAACATCGCTGCGACAGTCCGCTTGTGACCACGGCCGGTGCAACCTGGTCGAAACGTCAAGCAATTTTAAGGTAAACAATGCGCGTTAATTCCCGTTTAATAAATAGTTATAACCATTACTTTCGGTTTTCCTTTGGATTTTAGTTGGGTACTTATTATTATAGGTACAAACAATCAAGTTCAGCGAGGTATATATTTAAACCTTCGCCTCTGATTACTATAACAACATAAGTAGTTTAATAATTTAGTAGTGCTTAATTTTGTAACAATAATAATGACTCGCGATACAATAAGCAACCATTCATGGTCTCTTACTTATGGCATTCGTCGGAATTGACTTCTAAGTATAAGCGTTTATAATAAACTTTTAAATAGATTTAAAATCAGCTTCTCTATGAATATAAGCGTCAAATAGATTATTTTCCAGAGTTGTATGCTATAATAAAGTATGCGTGCACCTTTCCGTCGCATAAACATGTCTTAAAACACTTGTACTAAACTACAAGCTACAGGGAAGGTCCAAAACGTCCAGACGAAATGTAATGATGCCGAATACGAGCCAATAAACATACCGTAGGGTGTAAGGTCGGCCTAAGTAAAAAGCCTTCAGGAAATTAACCACAAGTGTAAGACACTATTCTGTTCTTTTCTTCTATACCTATATATATATATATATATATATATATATATATATATAATATGACCACACCTTTCTGTTACACCCTGTATATATATATATATATATATATATATATATATATATATATATATATATATATATATACATATAAGCTACGGGTCTTAATCGCGTAAATATTTTATTTGAAGGCTAAATACCTTTGTTTTATTGCCCGACGTTTCGACCGTATTGCAACGGCCGTGGTCACGGATAGACTGGTCTATAAATTTTATCGTTTAAAAAAAAAGACCTGTGTCACGGGGGACTATACAAACATACAAGTCACGGACACAAAGTACACCCAGACACGGAACAACAATTTGTGGATGACACAAAGTGGTGTTCAATGTTGCAATCGAACCCACGACGTACCAGTCGGACACACTCCCACCGCGCCACAGAAAGCCGATGACGCGGCTGCCAAAGTGGTATATTACAAATGCTGAAGTAGCCGTAACTGTATGAAATTGTTCTGAGCTATTTTTTCGGTATAATTAAATTTCTTTTAGTAGTTAAAGACCAGAATTTTTTTTTCCTATCAAATTCATGTCATCGCAGTTAAAAACAATATCAAATGGCTTAAATATATACTTCTATTGGAACACTTCTACGACGGAACCACAATACAATCAACGTACCGAAATAACAAAGTGATAATTGATACATAAGTAATACCTACATACTATTCATCACTCCACTTTATATTTCAATATATTGACACTAACGTATCCACTTTGAAAATCGTGCTCATTATAATATGTCCTTTTCTTTCGTTCCCGTCACAAAAGAGAGACGCCTTTGCTAGGGAATTATTCGTAATTTCATTGACTGGAAACGAGAATACCCAGTCTAGCCCGTTAAACTGGGATATTGAAATTTTATAGGTAAAAAGCTTTATCTGAGAACTGATTAGGTCTCTCCTCTGATATCTTGCGTTTTTATTCTCGATATTTTATGATTTAGTAGAGAACGAAAGAGGTTTCATTTTATTAAACTAGATAGTTTTAATTTAATAAAATAAAACCTACTTCATTTTCTACTAGTGGTAAATTTTACGTACTGGTGGCAATATGCATGTTTCGTATTTTGATGCACTCTTATGGTCAGGTATAACCAAAGCTTGAAAGAAACTGTTGAAATTTCAAATCAAAATTTTTGGAAATTTCCGAGTTAACTATTGATAGATACACAATACTTTTATTTTTGTATTGATATATTATTAATATTGCATAATACAACATGTTTTTCAAATACTTGCACTACATCTGCTTCATAATTGTCAATTATTTCATAATGTAGAGTAGAAATGTAAATCTTTTAACTCTATCTACGTTCTAGGTACTTTGTTACGAGGACTAATGAGTAACGAGATCTACATACTCTCATTTCTCCAAGGAAAATCTTCCCATCATGATAATGTCCAAAATAAACTAAACTTTGTAGTTAGTTCTACATAGAGATGGCGTATATCCGTTTAGCTATACGGATAGTAGTTATAATTGTGGAATTTAGTTTTTTATTTTATTTTAAGAACTGGCATAAATTAAAATTGAAAAGGTGTGTGCGAACATACATACGTTACATACGACATCTTTTTCTTTCTTTCTTTTTCTTTCTTTTTTCTGTTGTTTGTTGCAAATTAATGAGTATGAAAGTATGAAATTGAAACCTATATCTATTTAGGTATATAAAATTCTTTGTCCTGACTGACTGATGCACTTAACTAATCAACGCACAGCCTAAACCGCTGATTATAGGGACATAAAATATCGAGGACGTATTCCATAACCTCTCAACTGTGTAAGATCGATAAAACATACTTATATGATTTTTGGAAATTCGTCCCGTAAGGGGGTAAAATAGTGGTTGCAAGTTTTTCAAACTCATCAAACTTCCTGAGTTTTAAGGTTAGAGCTTCGAAATTTCGTATTTGGCTTTTTGATTTGCAATAAAAAAACACGGGTCTCAGCGTTTTTTTTAGAAAATCAACCCCTCTAAAGGGCAACTTTGCATGAAACTTGTTCAATTTTAAAGTTAGATCTGTAAATTTTTTTACTTTACTTTTTGGTTTAAAATAGAAATACACGTATTTCAGCGTTTTTTGATAATTAACCCTTAAGAGGGTTAAACAGGGGTTGCAAGTTTGTATGTAATTTCGTCAGTTTTAAAGTAAAATCTGTGAAAATTTGGTTCTTTGGTTATAGAAACACGTCTTTCAGACTTTGAAAACTAAAACCAACCCCTAACGGGCTAAAGTCAACCAAGCGGGCGGGCGAGGCTGCGGGCGATAGCTGTATGAATCTTTGAACCAGTGCGCAATGAATTTGGAAAATTCGTTTCATATTTAAGATACACAAATATTGCAGGATAGACATAAGCTTACGCATAAAATACCCGGGCAAGAGCATGTCAGACCATGCTCAGTGTAGGGTTCCGCAACCTCCAACAATTGCATCAGCGGAAGATCGTATGTTCATGATACTTACGCCCTTTTGTTGAGAAACGCAGTTTTTTGGCAATAACTCAATAACGGTATATCCGATCTTATCCAAAATCATTTAAGTTTAAAGTATTTACTAAACTACCTTTGTGATTTTTTACATATTTTTTGGTCACACGGTTCAAAAGTCGAGGGGGGACGAACACGATTTATGCAAATGTCGGAGCGAATATTTCCAAAAATATTTACTCAATCATAAAAGTTTTTTAGAAACCTTTAAATGTTTTTGAAAGACCTGTCGAATGATGTGCCACATGTTGATATTTGCTGGAAAAAAAAATTAAGCTGCTGTTACAGTCATGTATGGAGTACCCCCCTAAACATCTATATCTATCCCTACTAATACAACCGATCATCATGAAACTTTGTACACATATTCTTGGAGGTATTAGAAGTAACATAGGATTATAAAAAAAGGGGAAAATTTACGCAGACGAAGTTGCGCGGGACAGCTAGTATATAATAATATTATTTAGCTATCAAACTAAGTAGCGGCTACTACAAGACACCTTTTCACCAAATTTTATTAAGATTTATTGAGTAGTCTTTGAGTAAAATGCCTGTGACATACGGACGGACAGACAGACAGACAGACAGACATGACGAAACTATAAGCGTTCCATTTTAACCATTTTGGCCACGGAACCCAAAAAAAGCCAATTTTAGTCTACATCGTAACATACACAATTAAGCAGATTTTTATATTATCCGGCTATCCGGAAAAGTTGTTATTTACGCCATCCCTAAATTCTAAATATTACTTACAGCGCAACTTCCTGCGGTCCACGATAACAAAGCAACGTTTGTATTCATTAAGTGTGGTCTAGAGAATCACAGTAAAATGATAAGTGCACGCAACAGGAAGCAGTCCAGGACAAAGTTGCGTTTCAGAGAACGCTGGAATGCAGAATTTGCTCGAAGTACAACTAAACATCCGTGCCACTAATTAACACCAGCCAAAAAGCTTGAAATATAGTAACAGAGTATACACGCTGCGTCAGGATTATAAATATTGTATTATACATGCATATGTTAAAATAAAAATATTATACGACGTCATAACACTGGACCCTTCATTTTGACCTATCCTAAAAATGTGATGTCTTTCCTGATCATAAATAAGTGTATCAAATCCCATAATTTAATAGGTACTCTGAATTTCTTTATACAGGATGTAACAGAAAGGTTTAGTCATATTCAAGGGTTAGTATGTGCCTATGATACTGAGTGCACATACCTAATTTTATCAAAATCGGAGTACCCTGAAAAAAATATATTTTTGCATTCGTTTATTTATGAATAAAAAAGTTATTATTTAAAAAAAGTATGACTTAAAAAGTTCTATGCCATAATAACCCAATCAAGTTTTGTACCAGGGGAGGTATAATTCTTATGCCATACGCCTTTCACTACTGAATTTGGCCAAAAACAATATATTAGAACTATGTAATAATAATGCAACCAGCTATGGCACCATAGCAGGTGCAATACTGATAACATACCCTATCCGCTGCTGAAATTTGACCACATCTTTCTGTTACACTCTGTATAAGTATGTTGGTTGACCGTAATTCGCCCTAAAATCAACAAAAATTTTAAATGTGTCAAATCAAGATATGTCTGTACAAGTTGAATAAACTTCTGTAATTCGTCTCTACATACAAATAACGAAAGAGCACGTTAACAGCAATATTATGTACTATTTTACTACTTTACTATTTTACGTCTGGACTTAAGGGCTTAAGTGATCAACAAAACACTACCTAGTTAATTTATGCATCTTATTGAAAGTGTGTATACTGCATTTAACACCAATACACGTGGTGGTTGTATACCAACCCATATCTCAGATACTATCCTAAATTTATAGTAAAGTAAAACAGTTAGGTTTATTTCGCCAGCACGCTGTGAATCGACTCCCTCAAAATATTATGTACAGAAACAGCAACAGGATTGCCTCAACTATTGACTTTAAAAGGAACTAAACTAAAGAATTAATTACCTTACATCAGTAGAATTCATTTGAAATGGATCAATCGCACACGTTGCGCACGCGCATCTAAACAAACGTACACGCCCTCTGTTTACAGTTTACGAACTGACTCTATCAAGGTGCTAAAATAACATTTAAGTCAATGAACCACAGGTTACTTTGTAAAGACCGCTTCTTGTAAACATAGAAACATTGTTTATTATAAAAAGTTATTTTACCATTTTCTATTTCGTGTGCAGTGTGATATAAAAGCACAGTCAGCAACAACACCTTATACAATTAATAGTAGAAACTCAGATCTCATCTATCGCTTTTTACAATAATTATGATCTGTTGTGCGTAAAAGCGAAGATGCAATATTCTAATTATTGCTTTTATTCTAAAGAATTCTTAGTAGAATAAACCACGAATCGATTAAATAATTAACACCAATTTTTTTTGCTAAAAATGCGGTTTCAAAGTAACAGTTTCAAATCGCCAGCGAAAACGGGCCAACAGTTGATGACGTCACAAGCGTAGTTGTGTCGTGCCTGTCAATAGGTACTTGTTTCGCAGTAATTTTTAATTTTTAAAATATTTTTTGTACTTTTGACTTTATAGGATTTAAAAAAGACTATCCATCAACATCAGGTAGTGACAAAAGTACCACCAATAGTCAGAGGAAACGGCATATTGACTTTTGTTTTGTTTTGTTTCCGACTGCTACGCAAGAGGTCGTGGGTTCGATTTTCACACGGGACACCACTTGTGTGATCCACAAATTGTTGTTCCGTGTCTGGGTGTACTTTGTGTCGGTGACTGTATGTTTGTAAAGTCCCCCGCGACACAGTAAACTACTGCGGGAGTCGTCTTTAAAAAAAACCGTTTTAACTGGACCTCTTGACCCAAATGTGTCTAGCTGCGAAAGTAGTTAGTAGTTATATTTCAAATTATTCTTCGAAGTCTGTTATTCGATGTTTTGATGCGTTTTGTTACTTATGTATGCTTGTTGGTACGCCTTTTTATATTAATCTAAACTTGTACGCAAAAGAAACATTATGTAGTTACCTACCTACTTGTAAAACTTGTTTACGTTATTATATTACTTTATCAGAATTCCTATTTGTATTTAGCAGTTAGAGAACGACGCAGAAATTGGATGGAGTTTATCTAGAGTGTAGGTGTACATATCGCAGTAGTTTAGTCATTTGAAACACTACTCTCTCCCCTGAAAACTTTAAAAAAAAAATGTTACGACCATGTCGACAGTAACTTTTGTCACGTTCCTAGAGTCCGCCTTGATGAACCCAACTTCCATTTTTATTTATTAAGCACAATTTTTTTTTTTGCAACAAAATAACGCTTACTGTCGTACTAAACAAGTAGTGTCAATACATAAGTGACGACTAAGCGCTGATTGGTTTTTTTAAAATACGTTCCATTTTAAGTTACTATAATTCACAAGTAATCTAAAAAAGAACAAATTAAATAAAAATGTTACAATAGCTTTATGAAAATTTATATATATATATTACGGGTCTTAATCGCGTGAATAATTTCAGCCCGACGTTTCGACCGTATTGCAACGGCCGTGGTCACGGGTAGACTAGTTGAGCTCAGTCAATACGATCGAAACGTCGGGCAATAAACAAGGTATTTCACCTTAAATTATTCACGCAATTAAGACCCGTAATATATATATTTTCATAATGTGTACAAATCGCGACAGTTTATCAACATTTGTTACAATGGCTCTTTTTTACACTCCTTTAATATTTTAATCATAAAATATTTGCATCTTCCCTATTGCTCCAATACTCAAATCTTTGTGTATTTTTAACTTTAGTTTCACGTTTTCAAGAAATGCTCATTTTGGCGTTTAGTTGCAACGTTCAGTTGGTTCATGTCAGTGCTAAACACCTGTTCTTACCAAATTTGTTATAGTATCAAATGTCTATTGCATAAAAAGTTATGGCCAAATATCAAACATCAATAACTGCAGAGACCCCTTGAATAAACAAATCGGAATCCACAAACATTTTTTTAATATTAGATACCTACCTACACGTTTTTCCAAAACGAAATAAAAGTGAGCAAATAACTATATTTGCGAATACACAAACAAATTCCTCTTCATGCTGATTTTTAAACAAACATTGTACTGAATGGCAGACTTATTGACCGGCCTAAGCAAATAGAGGGCAGTTATTTGCTAGCACTAATATGAATATGTATGAACTTCCCTACATTACAAATTAAACAGCATTATAGTTCCGATTGCATCGTTTTAATCTGCAAAACTATTCATAGTATAACTCTATTTGATATTTGAGTGAGGAAGTAGGAATGCATGGAAGTATTATAGGTATATTTTAAAAACATTCTAAGTCCTGACTGACTGACTGACTGAAGAATTAACGGACAGCCTAAACCGCTGATCGTAGAAACGTGAAATTTCGAGGACGTTTTCTGTTTATAATGTAGGAGGATAAAAAGAGATTTTTGGAAATTCACCCCCTAAGGGGGTAAAATGGTGATTGTAAGTTTGTATGAGCAAAGTTAGTTCTGTGAAATTTCGTATTAGGCTTTGGATTAAAATAATGAAAACCAGTTACAGCGTTTTAGGAAAATCAACCCCTATGGTGTAAAATAGGGGTTGCAAGTTTGTATGAAACTCCGTCAGTTTTATAGTTAGATCTGCAAACTTTCGTATTTGACATTTTAATTTAAAATGAAGAAACGTGTGTTTCACCGTTTTAATTAAAAGCGAAAGTGAACCCATAATAGGGTAAAGTCTTCCTCGCGGGTTTAGCCGCGTGCGACAGCTAGTATCTTTATTTAATGGCTGTATGCATACTTACTTACTTCCCTACTTCGTCGCACTTTGAGCAGCTACTTCAAACAACTGTAACCTATCTGTGTATCTATCTGTGGCATCGTAGTATCAAAATCAAAAAGTCTTCATTCACTAGGAAGCAAAATGTAATGTTTGTTCTCAAGCAATAGGTAAAGCCGAAGAAATTAACAAGTCAATAAAAACTCGGGGCTACTCTTTTCAAATAGCCAATCTTTACAATGTTTCTTCTAAACTAAGATTAAAAAGAGGAAAGATTAGATTTTTTGTAACGCAAAAACTACTGAACCGATTTTAAAAATTCTTTCACCACTTGAAAGCTACATTATCGGGGAGTAATATAGGCTATATTTTATTTTCAAAAAGTTTGAGATTCCTACGAAAGTTGCAATAATGTAACTCAAGGTATAAAAAACTACGATATGACACCCGTGCTCCCAGTCTCGACTGAAAGAGATTTTTTTTGGGATTTTTTGAAATTTTTCCGACCTTAACGGTGTGTTTTGACAGGCAAAGTTTGTTTTTCTTCAAATTTAGTAATTATGAAACTACCCCGAGAAGCAAATTTTCCCACTTATAGAAGGACTTATAGAAGCTTAGGCTTCGTTAGATACTCGAAAGTAGTTCTAAAAAACACTACATAGGAGTATCTACCTAAGTACAAAAACGCCGAGAATCTAATAACTTGACAGATGCTAGGATTTAATCTTCGTAAGTGAAAGCTAGAAGTACTTCCAATAAGTAGATATGTACAGTTTTTCTCCGAATACCTCATGTGAGCTGCTTTTGATGTGATTTTGTATGAAGTTAGTTTGAATTTTGTGCAGGACAAGCGGAGCCGCGGGCAACAGCAAGTTTTTTTAATTCACCAGCTTTGCCCGCGACTTCGTCCGCGGGAAGTTGTAGTACTACTCTATCCCTATACAGGTGACTCGATAGGTTTTGAGATGCTCGTAATTTATGGGGTGCTAAGTGCCGGAAAACCTCCTCATGGTGTACCCTGGGCAACGTGTGCCGGTGGATTCGCGGCGTTTCGCGAAACCACCGTCACACGGCTAATGTTCTGGCAGAGTAGGGGTTGGCCCATTCCTAGGCTGCCCGGAGGACGGGCTTGACGTGCACTCACACTGCCGTCGAGCGGGCGGGGAGATCTTCTTTCTGCCACCGTCGGAATCTCGTAATCCCTAGTAGGAGTGTCGTAGACATGTCTTACAGCTTTGAACGGGAACGAGGGTCTTGGCTTGGTCGCCTGGGCCGCGAGGATGACAACCTATAAAAAATCCCCGAATCCTGTGTTGCGGAGCGTGACAGCTAGTAACAAAATTCTAAAGTAAATATCTTGCGACAAGTCATCCACAGTGCAGTGGACCGATACAGGCCGGTTGATTGATTGAACTCACACGGCAGCCAGACAAGAGTAAATAAACCTGGGATAAATCTTTGTGTGACGAGCACCTTTCATCACACAAAGATATATCCCAGGTGGAAATCGAACCCACAACTTCTGGCTGAGCAATCAGGGTGACTAACCGTTAGACTAACCTAGGCCATTCCGATAGATGTAGTACGAAATTTAGGAAAAAATATGTTTTTTATTTAATCGCATTGGATTCAGTGTTGCACACTCTTTAGCGGTAGAGTCTCCCGAGATGTGTTTAGCCTTTTCCGCCTGAATAATTTCAGAAAATCCAGTTGCAACTTTTCTAGCAATTTTAAGGGGTATCCGTGTTAGGTAAAAGGAAAGCAAAAACTGCTTTGTTCATTGCAACATACAGCTCAAAATTAAAAGTTTAAGCAGCGTAGCTTGCAATGAAAATAACTTCGCAAATTATTTTCTGTGAGGATAGTTTTACAACCAAAAACATTTGTTTTTTGATATGTAAGTTGGATTTTTTATTATAACTGCAGAAAACAGGGTTATTTTATAAACACAAATAATGGCTTCTCGCCTCTAGAGAAATATTTAATTATATTCCTTTATTTACCCGTATAGTACGCGCGATCACAAAATAACAGCATTGAAATATATCGAAATAATAATGTATCTTTCTACCTACTAACATCAATCACTAACATAATACATAACTAATTAGAGGTAAAAAAGGTAGCGCTGGAACTTTGACTCATTTTGGGTACTTACTAAAAATTGTATAATTTAGTAATGTACTTAAATATTAGTTATTAGAGTTCCTGAGAGGTTAGTAGTATTTTTAAAACAAAACACCTATACAAAAGTTATTGCACCAACAATAATATAGGTACCCTTATTCCTGAACTTTTTGATTACATATCTAGTGTATATACATACCGTCTTACCACATCAATTACCTTCCAAAATCATATGTTGATTATAATAAAATAATATCAGTTAACAATCCGATTAACAAGTTTAATCGTATTGAAAGCTTAACAAAATCCTGAAATTGAATAAAGTTATCGCTGAATATAACTCTATAGTTGAATATCAAACAGAATTCTTTATGTCAAATAACTGAATAAAAGCTAGTTCACACAATGGCCATTTAAAATTGCATACAAGCGACAGACGGTATGCGAGGCATGGCAAATTTTTGAATTTAGCTGGCACGTGCAAGAAATAAAAGGACTGAACTGAATGTCCGACATCATGTAGAGTTTGCAAATTCAGGAAATATTGTGACCTGATATTTTCACTTCAAATTTTGAATCAATTTGTTGAAAGGAGCGACGATAAAATAATATCGTTGTTATTTTTATTGATTTAAAACTTTCCTAGTTTATTATACGTCACTGGAATTAATAGTGTGAATATTTTAATGTACTACATCGACTATCACTATTTTGAAATAATGTCATCACTAATATGCAACAGTAATGATTGAAACTTTCGGGTCCCTACTATATCTGATAGGCAAGCGTACCTTTGTCTTTTAAGTTATGTAATTTTATATTAGGTACGCCTATATTGACACGTATACTTAAGGAGACAAAAGTTAAGTTTTAGAGTCTTGTTCAAAATAGCTTTTGTCAACGCCTACACCAAATACACACACCGAAGTATTTTGTTACAAAGTCTATCCTTACCACCACTTTCATAGATTTGTTCATTATTTATTTAGAAGTGTTCGGCTTAAAAATGTTCTAGAGCGTAGTTGTCTGTACAAGAAAGCTGGCACTCTGGAGATTAAAACCCCAAATCATTATAATATAGCCATTTACAAAGGAACACATGCTGCACACTGAGTAAGGAAGGACTAATGAACGCCGTAGTGTTCAAATAAAAATGGGTGAATTAGTATCTATTCTACAAGAGTATTGGGTACACAGCATAAAATATGGTGTTGTTATTTCCTAGATGAGTTCACGTAGCTAGATAAAAAAATATAATTCACGTGGTACGAAATAAAATTCAAACCAGTTGAAGCAAATGTGGTCATAACGAGTATGTAGAGTTTTACCTAGCATGAAAATGCTGGTTATCTTAATTTCTGCAGTAAGCCCCGAATGAGAGGAGTGTTTATTTAAATAATGCCATCTCTATCTACTTGCTTCTACGTTGTTTTATAGCACAAAAATGTAACTAGTGTCGTGAAGTAAAATTAAGAATATTTGGAATTAAAAATATTTTCGAGGTTTTTTTCTTATTAGAGAATTTAATATTTAGATACGTGAAAAATTGATGAGGCCATTTGCGTAATTTAATTAACACGACTAATAAAAACCGGGCAAGAGCATGTCGGATCATGCTCAGTCTAGGGTTCCGGAGCCGTTGTCGTCGTCAGCAGAAGAGCTTATGTTCATGGCACTACGCCCTTTGGTTGAGAAACGCAGAAATAATTTTAATTTAAAGAATTTGCTAAGCGCTACCTTTTTGTTTTCTTTTCGTATTGTTTTGGTCGCTTTATGAAGAAGAAAGAAGAAGACGAAAATAATTTTATTTGTTACAGTGTACTTACTGAACAAAATTTATTCAAAGTAGGTACATAATTGCAATTTTGTGCTGGACAAATAAAATGCAGTCTGAAAACTGCAACGCTGGTATTCTCGTAGGCAACTTTCGGAGCGATTATTTTCAAAAATATTAATTAATCAAGAAGTTAATTGCAAACCTTAAGTGTTTTAAATAGACCTGTCGAATAATGTACCGCACGTTGATTGTATGTTTAAAAAAAAATATTTCAGCTTCTGATAAGGAGTGCCCTCCTAAAAATATTAATTAATTAGCTATCAAACTAAGTAGCGACTACTACACTACAAGACACATTTTTACTAAATTTAATAAATATTCAATGGGTAGCCATTGAGTAAAATACCTGTGACATACGGACGGACAGACAGGCAGACAGACACACGGACATAACGAAACTATAATGGTCCCGTTTTTGCCATTTTGGCTACAGAACCCTAAAATACGTATATTATATGAAACCACAGTTTTTACTTTTTTTAATTTAGCTTTATTAATAACGTTCATAAAGCCGAAAATAGGAGACACCTGTTGAGGTAAGATGTATGAATGGAATATATTTTAATTAAGGCAAAAGAATATTTAGCTTTTTAATTATTTCATCTTTTGTAGCGACACATTCAATAGAATTAAATCGAATGATTGATCGAGTACGCCCAGTTATTTACACAGTAGGAGTAATAAAAAATTGAAAGTTCGATTTAGACAACAATAAGTAGGATCCAATTTAAGTTTCTTTGTTTACTGTACAGGGGTTGGAGTTTTTACAAACTGGGGTACCGTACACCCCGCGGTATGATTGACGTGTTAACACGGTCGCGTGCTTAAATTAGTTTCGACTTACATAGGTGATGAAAAAAGTCCTTTGGTAGCAGATTTTTGAAATATTATCATTATAATATAGGTTAAACCGACGAAATTAAATATCACGTTTTAGTAGGCAGTAGCCTACTAATTTCTGCAGTAAGCAAGTAGCAGCAGTATAGCAAGCAGTATAGCAAGATATTTATTTTCGTCGGTTTAATTTTGAAGGATAAATAAAGAAAATATGTAATTAAATAAATAGTCAAAATTACTGACACATATTTGTCATTTTAGAATATTGTATTGCACATATTGTTTTAACTTTAATCCCGACTAGTTGAGAATTATTTCAGTTTTTAGTTCCTCTTGTTTGTGTCCCCATTTTGCAACAATATTTTATTTTAGTAGAATTACAAGAGTAATTTAGGGCTTTAATTTTTACATGACCTATGTTGATATATGAGTATACATCATCGAAGAATCTTTAGCCAATATATATATTCACTTTTTTATATATGGATTATGTAGATATGTACCTACCTACTACATAAATTATATTACTACTTTGTCCTTGTACAAGGTAGCTTAGTAAAAACTGATTTTAATAGTGTCATTTGTCGTGCTTCGCTTTATGATAATCTCTTCTACTCTCTCGCTTATCTTATTTAATTCTTACAATCGTACTTAAGTTAAAGTTTATTCCAGTGGTAAACAAAAAAAAATGATATTTAAACAATTGTTAATTCATAAGATTAAGTTATTTGTATAAAAGCCATTATTATTAAGAAATGGCTTCAATTGAGTATGAACATATACTTACTTATTTTGACTTTAAACCCGGTTAATGCAAATTTAATGGTACTAAAACCAAGCCACGAAATTAAGAAACAGAGAAAGTTTCGTGATAAAAATGCAGTCAAATGCTTCCAGAATTTCACTGCATAAAGAATAAGGACATACAGAGTGTTTTTTACTATCTACCGCGAAAATAGGTATTATTTCAGTAAAAAACTAAACTAATTTCTGTAGTTTTATTATTATATTTTTTGCTTAGTGACATTATTATACTCTTTGGGGCTTTCTATATATTTCCTTATCAAAATTACAAGACAGTGCATCAAAGTAACCACACAGACTTAGTGCCAAGACTGAACATAACCGTATGAGTTTGTGTAGTTATAGTGAACAAATAAAAGTGACAGTGATTTTAATGATTCCCTCAATTACATTAACTGAATTAAGACCTACTATTGTCATAAACTCAGCAATTTGTTTGAATGGCTGTAAGTTTGTTGTTTGAATCTTAATAGCAATATAGGTTGTAGCTTATACATCAGAATAACATATCAATAAAAAATACTAGAGATCTGTCTTATATACATTTATAGTACGTGATTATAAAACTGTTCTTAGTTCACAAATGCTATTATAGGGGTACTAAAGAAGAATTCTTGGTTGATAAAACAATGCCTGACATGTAACAACTGTTACATTTGATATAATTTCAACTTTGGTTTAACTGTAATTTTAATTTTTACCCGACTGCGCAAGGAGAGTTATATTTTTCGAGTGTTTGTATTTATGTATGTTTGTATGTATGTATATAGGTATCTTTGGCACGCTCCTCTAGACTCCAGAGCCTAAATGGCTTGATGTATTTTGGACACACTGGGTCATCAAAATTATATAGTGCATTTTTGGTGCCAAAATATTTCAGAAATTAATCTCAAACAGATATTTATCTTTGTCGGCTATATGATTAAAGAACGAAAATTCTAAATCAAATCTAGTGTACCGCTCAAGTGATAATAAAAACGGACAAACATTTTAAATTTCCCATAACATAAAAAAAATATTAGTATCATAAAAATATCCGTTATTTCTTCAATACAGTCAATAAATGCAAGTGGCGAAACACTCAGCGCCTCTCAAGTGCTCTATACCAAGTCGAAATATTTTTTGAGAAGAGCTTTTAGGGCATTGTAAAAAGCCTACCTATGTTTGTACTTTCAACCAATAGCGAAGGGGGTGTCAATTGTCAACACGCCAAGTATGCTATAAGGATCATTTGGCGCGGAGCCGAAATCAGGACTAACACCACCATTTTGTAAAGCGCCCTCATGTCAATGTCATCCAAGAGCAATTGGCATGTGGCCGAAATCAAAACTATCACCGCCATCTTGTAAAGCGCCCTCATGTCAATGTCATCTAATTGTCTAAAGATCCATGCAGCACTATATACTTAAAAGCAGGTGTTTTTCGTACCACAATCAACTAACAATTTAATACAAAAAGTCGTAGCACAAATCAGAAAATTCTAGTACCTATACCTAAGCCAAATTACGTTTACAAAGTTATAACAATAATAATAAATATCTTGGGAGAATTCATGCACGGCCATCTGATCCTAAACATATGATAATAAACAATAGTGCTTATCATACAAAGATATATCCCGGGTGGGAATCGAACCCACAACCTCCGGTTAGAAGTCAGGGTCACTAACCATTAGACCAATTGTCCAGTCTTACTACCCGACTACGGCGACGCCAAAGAGGAAGGGTAATGTTTTTGAAATCTAACGGCCGGTCTCAATACTCTAACTATCGATGGATTTGGCTACTGGAGTTATATATTTGACATAAGTTCCATACAAAATATGTCAAAATTCTACCTCTAGTAACCAAATCCTTACGGCCGGTTTCAATAATCTATCTATCGATAGATAGATTATTGGCCGTAAGTGGATATAGAAGCAATAAATTCAAACTAGCAAGTTGAAATTCAAAGTCATGCAAATCTAGTTTCTCGATCGCAAGCTGCCGTCGAAAAATCTCAGTGTAAACAGTGCCTAACTATTGTTCTGACATTTCAATAGTTCTATTGTGGACGCCGACGGAGCATTGTGGGGCTAGTAATGGTGCGTGCTAGGCCCAACTATTGTGCACTGGCAATTTGTACTGGATGGGGAACGGGGCGTTAAGTCGGTGCTTGTCGTCTTTTAGAGGTAATGGACGTAGATTAATCGAAGATTCTTGTCGTACAACGTAGGGAATATTGTACCTAAAGTCAACTGCTTGTTATTTCGTCTAACTTCAAAATTTCTTCGATTATATTTTTAACCTAGGTAGACAATAGTTTATTTAATGAATAACGTTTTTTACGTATGTTAAAATCCCTACGGATCCCAACCCGTCGAGGGCACGACAGGGCCTTATTCACTATCTTTATTTCGTTGTCATGAAAAGGCCGTGCGAACTGACGCATGCGCGGTGCGCTCAAATATGTCCACCGCGCATGCGCGTTGATGCATTTCTAAGCGCAGCTCTCTACCGCGCATGCGCGGCATACATATTTCAACGCACCGCGCATGCGCCAGTTCGCATGGCCTTTTCACGACAGCGAAATAAAGATAGTGAATAAGGACCCAGGTGAGTATGTCGGACTCTAAACGACTAAAAAATCACACGTTGTTGCGTCTTGTAGGTCCATGGTCGGAGATGAGGGTGTCCTTTGCGGAATTATTTCCTTCCCCACAATATATCGTCCCATCTGTTTCTTTCAATTGCTGCTTTGTTTCGCCGGTTGCGAATCGCGTCTCTAGTTTGAAAATAACCTACAATAACTTAAATTCTACTAAAAAATCTTCTCAACTTTCTTAGTTTCTTTTAAGTCTCATAAATATTATACAAGTTACCACATAAATCCGGACACTAAAAACGTCACCTAGGTACCCGGCAGCAGCCAGTGCACGCAAACCAGAATTTAGTGTGGACCGTGAAATGAAATTTTAGTGTCCAGGGGAATATCCTGTCGCGAGGTTGTAAAAATGATTCGTTCCAACTGTTACTCAAGGTAGATTCGCTACACGCTGGTCCGTCGTTAAACCGACCTCGGCTATATTCGGTAGTTTGGACTTCCAAAGCAAACGAGTTGTGGACATTAATAAACCCTTTAGAACTTAAAATGAAACTATGAGTAAAATTAATTTGCCATTATAGTGAGAAGTTGTTTTCGCTCAAATTATATAAGACTACTGTACAGAAATCAATAATATTTATACATATAAACTATATGTACATATTGGATGCAATGGACTCGCAATCGCGAGGTCGCGGGTTCGAATCCTACCCATTTTACCACCAATGTAAGCCCATCCCTGACTTCCCTGACACAAGCCATTGAGCTTAGCTGGAGGGCTTAACAGGTTTGCTAGTTATATTTTTTTAAATAAAAAAAGTGTTTTTGTAATATATCTTTGCTTGAAGTATTATGTATTTATATAAGCCGAGTTTTAAAATTTTTGTACCCTGTGGTTCTGTTAAAAGTAGCGATTATAAGACTGTCATCATTAAGATTTGCTGCGGTGTCCACCTGCGTTATTCTGGTCTTGTGATCTCTGTTTCTCGCTTTGCTGATTCAAGCGTTTAAAAATGCTGAGATTTCAAAAAAAATATATACAAAATATTGCCAGTGCGTCCAGACTTTAATTACTTTAATCCTTAATCCTGTCTTGGAAAGGCTTTGTTGCAGGTTTCAAGAATGGGTTGTTGTTTATAATTAAAATGCTGCTATAGTATAAGCTTGCTTTATATTTATAACAAATAAATGGTTGTCTTTAAAGTCGGTTAACGGACAATAATTTTACGTGATAATTTTAAACGCTTAAGATTATTGGAAAGTTGGATAGGTACCATAAATCGTATTAGAAACAGTTTTTAATAGGTCGCCGATTTGTACCCGAAAATGATCGATATTTATAAAGTTTAAAGAGAATTACGACGATTTTTGTCCTCTTAAAAAATTCAGTAAATTACCATAATGTAATAAGTGTGATGGACTACCATTATACCTACCATTTATATACTAATATACCTTGATACTGCTGGTGCTCTGCAGCGTGGTTTGCAAAAGTAGTAGATCACATCTTTATCATCAGCCTATATTCAGAGCAGAGGCTCTGAATGACTAATCAATTTTATTATAACTTCAACTTAAACGTCCTAAAGGAATATTTCGACGATGAACTTAGTAAATACGAAAAATGTACGAACAAATTAGTCGTCCAGACGTTACAAATTGTTTAATTAGTGTTTGCGTGACATATTCAATCTGCCGTACGAAGTTTCCCGCACCTAATTGCTCATAGGCGCCGAATTTTATTTCGCCTTTAGATTTTGAGTCAGCAATTCATTAAAGTCGAGAAATCCTGAAACATCCGTCTTAAAACAAATCCATTAAACCGGAGCCTGTCTGTTTGATGGATTTGCATCTGTGATGGATGTTTGCTCCCTTATTAATTGGAGTTATATAGTGTTGTCTCTTTTTGACCCGCGGGTTGACAAACTGTATACTTAATAATTTATTTTTAATAAAATACAGAGGGACGTGTATGAGGATGGATACTCTTTCATGTAAAAAGAACTGAACGGATTTTAATAAAAAATTAGACGATTGAAATTGTTAGGAACGCTTCCTAATGTAGTTAAACATCAGAATGGTACAAAGGCTTTAAAAATCAAACAAAACGTCCCGTCCCGAACATATTAATATTATTAAATTTTAGATCAAAACAATGTGATAGAAATAGAGAATATATTTTCAGCATTATTTATCGTACACTAGCACTTGCTACATGTCTGCTTAGCTCAGCAATCTCCTTTAAAAGGGTAGATAAGTCAGCATAGTATTGTAGGTAGCAGAGGAATATACCCATTTCTTTCGATTTAACTTAACAATGTCATATCTACTGAATATATGCATATCCTAGACTTCAATAACGAACGTTTTTATACCACCTTTCTCTTGTTTTTCTGCCAGTTGGCAAAGATCATTAATTCTTTTTTTTTAAGACGGCTCCCGCAGTAGGGTACAAGCTCTGTGTCGCGGGGGACTTTACAAACATACAAGTTACGGACACAAAGTATACCGAGACTCGGAACAACAATTTGTGGATCATAATTGTGGTGTCCCGTGTGGGAATCGAACCCCTTGCGTAGCAGTCGGGCACACTCCCACCGCGCCACAGAGGCAGTCAAGTCAGTCAGTAATTCACGTATAAAGAGAACGCGCTTTCCAATCCGTGGTTAGGTAGCATCCCAGAACATTTCTAAGTGAATGTTGATAAACTTTCTCGAATTGTACACATTATGAAATTATATACACAGTAACTATATATGCATTCTACCCGTGACCACGCCGTTGCAATACGGTCGAAACGTCGGGCAATAAACAAGTTATTTTACCTTTTTAATGTATTTAAATTTAAGAATACGAAGTACCTACATACTCTTATTTACCTGCTCATTACAACTCCAACATAGAACTATGATTTATAATAGGCTGCTTGCCTAACGTTCAATCTCATCGATTATCCATCAATATCTTAATATACATGTCTACTTACGAGTATAAAACCTGCATATGACGCAAGGGGATGTTGGAGGGTGCATCGGCTGCATTTAACAGCCATTGATGCGACACCAGTCGACCTTGATGAGATAATAATTATAGCAATCTGCGTTATTTATGTTCACGCCTGAAATCCAAATAGCCACAGGAGAAATACTTTCGTGGTTTATCCTGTACAGTAAGTCAACTCTCTTTCCCCGGAAGGGAACTTTGTAACCTTATGCAGTTTTATATGGTTTTAGTTAATGAAGACTATTGAATTTTCGTTCAAGCATAAAAAGTTCAGTTCCATTGACTACCATGAAAGAATTGATTGAATCGATGTTGCCAGCTCTTTTGATTTATTGTCTCTTTAATTAAACTTTATTCGAATTTTGTTTTTCGTTGAATAGGCTTCGTGTTAAGGTGATAATCTGAGGGAACAGCAACTAGGTATTGAAATGAATAGAACATCCAAACTCAGAACCAATACTTGTGAATATTAAAATTGGTTGTTTCGAGGCTCGTAACATTTTCAACACTCTTTTATTAGCTTGACTTGCAATAGCAAAATTATGGGAAATGTGCAGTAGGCCGTTGTAAAAAGTCGTGGCTTCGAAACATTCGCGAGTGTACCGGAGTCCAGAGCGTTTCACCTCGCCACGGACAAGGAGATTTTTTCCAGGCTGATGTCCAACCTTCAGTAATTGGAGAGGAACAGAAAGAGATTGAGAGAGAAGCTTGTTCCTGTCAGATGCGAGTTCAGAATCATATTCTGGGGAAAGTGCATCTGGTGTGAGTCGCTCGCGCAATTGCTCGACGTCTTTTGGGGGAAGGGGGATAACTGCCCATCAACGCGGATCAAATGTATGGCGAAGACAAAATTCATGCTCCTGGGCAGGGGAGGGGGGTCATTACCTCTGTTGCCACCCTCCCCCACCCTTGGATCCGCGCCTAGTTCCTGTGGTGTTTTTGACCATTAAACATAGCTACATAGCACCTTCCCATGTGGAAATTATTAAATATATTAGTGTTGTTTTTTAGTTCAAATTCAAATTCAAATTGTTTATTTGCAAACTAAATGTACAATAATCGGTCTTGAATTATAAAAGGACAAGACTAAGAACCTTTTTCAGGTGCTGCAAGAAATGCTTATATTTTATCTGTGAAAAATAAATGTTTCAAAAGTTTTTAGTTTTTCAAGTTAAAGGCACCATCATGACTTTAAATATAAAATAATTTAACATGTGCAAAAATGCATTTCGAATAATGTCAGGTCCTCTAAATACGTACTATCAAAGCTAATAGCAGTATAGAATATCACATTGCGTACCAGCAAATTGTTTTAGATTATGTTAGGGCGAGTGCACATGACCGTCAGGGGATGGGGTGCGCCATTATTATTTGCTTCGGCTTAGTGCAGACGTATTGATGTTGGTATGTTACATTTTGCATTGGTAAGGGAATATTTGAATTTTTTTTTTTTAAGATAATAGAAAGTGGAATTTTGGTCCCACATTACTAGCAATCCTGTTAACCCCTTCAGCTAAGCTCAATGGTTTGTGTAGTAGGAGTGAGTTCACGTCGGTAGTATATTGGGTAGGATTCGAACCTGCGACCTGACGATTGCGAGACCGATGCCTTAGCCATTAGGCTACCGCCGCTTCGTGAATTGTTTTTTTATTTTAGAAAAAAAATATATTTAGGGTTAGTCAATCAAATTTCGATTAATAACATAAACGAACAACTAGAGAGATTCTGTTTCCGAGTTCATTGATAATGTAAATACATAGATTTTCAGGTGGATAGTCTACTTATTAGGTACTAAAATAGTAATTTGGTTTTAATAAATAAGGGCTTTAATAAAAAAAACATTTATTTTCGAAATGATGAAACCTTAACTTAACTCTTCCAGTTACATCCATTACTATTGATTGTTACAATTTCATAGAGTTTTATTTTTCATCTTCAAAAAATCTAATGCAGACGTTTCTAATGCTATGTTGTTTATATTTTGTTTGGTGAGGGGTAGTACGGTTGTACACATGGCGAGAGCGCGGGGGAGATATATTCATTCAGTACCCCACCGCCACTGCATTATTATAGACCAGTCGACCTTGATGTGATACGCCTAATGGATCTCTTCTTAATGGAGATTTGAGAAAAATATATACAGTGATACACACTGTTGTAGCAAGACATTTCATTGAAAGAGTTAAGTAATTGAAAAGGAACTCTTTCCGCTGTGCTTATTTTTTAGGTATACTTACTTTATCATTTTTTTGCATAGGTTTCTCTATGGGCAAATGTAAGAAAACCACTAATTTTACGTGTTTTTAAGATCCACAGATCCCATCTTGTCGATGTCACGAGAGATGTGCACAAGTCGGACTTAAACCGATTATAAATCAAGGTAACCAGAGGTGAAGTTGACTTTACCTTGAGTTTCCCCCCATATACGAGTACGTAACTAGCTGACCTGCGCAACTTCGTCTGCATAAATTTTCCCCGTTTTTAAAACATTTTTCATTGCTGCTCTACTCCTATTGGTCGTAGCGTGATGTTATATAGCCTATAGCGTTCCTCGATAAATGGGCTATCCAACAGTAAAATAATTTTTCAATTCGGACCAGTAGTTCCTGAGACTAGCCCGTTTAAGCAACCAAACAATCTCTTCCGCTTTATAATATTAGTATAGATTTAAATAATTAATCGAAAAAAAAAATGCTACATAGATAATCATTTACCCAGATTGTAGATATTTCAAATAAAAAAAAAACTTCAAATAAAGAACATCGATAAACGAGGTAAGGTGGTCCATTTGTAAAGAAGGAAGATGCATTATATTTAGCGTCGATATATTTACTGCATCGACATTAAAATGTTTACATTACGGTGCAAGGGCGAGTGCACATGGCAACCGCAGGGGAGAAGCGGCCACTTCGCTACCCCGCTGAATTATTTAGAGGATTTGGTGTAGTCATATTTAGTCATGTAGGATTTTTATTTTTAAAAGATGCCGTAGAGATTTGAAATTAGAAATCAACCTCATAATGCTAACGCTACTTTAAAACATTAGCCTACTATCTACGAAACAGGTCGAAATCCGAATTGTTGGACGCTTCATTCCTTCGAATTGTTTGGTTTTAAGACATGCTGATAGTATTATGAAAATATATATATTACGGGATTAATTTAAGGTAGAATACCTTGTTTATGCTAATAGTATTTTTCACTGATTTTAAGCGAATTGCGCGCTCGCCTTTGAAGGTTTTGAACCCGCTACTTGCGGATTATAAGTGAGGGTCGTCCGTGCTAGTGGACCACTGGGCCACTGGCACAAACGACCTCACTTACTCACGACACATTAGACGGACACATTAGAAAGTTAGTTGTCTAGTCAAAAACAGGTGTGGTAGGTAAAACAAGGCTTAGAATTTATTTACATTGTGTACCGTCTCCACGGGCGAGAGACTCGCGGCGATACCGCTCTACTATCGTCAGTAGTCTCCACGAATGAGCGATTATTCCACCAGCGTATCGTCGTGACTCGTAACGGATTCGGGTGTCCGCGTGACCGCGACGATGATCATAACTTTTTCCAGGCGGGACGAAGCGTTTATCAGCGCGCTCTCTGCAAGATCGCGACGCTGTCGTTGCGAGAGTGCTACGTTTCGCGGCGAGCGCGCAGCGGTACGATGACGTTTATGTTTTCTTTTTTTTCTTCGTTTGTATCTTACGTTTACTTAGCCACTTGTTGTAACGCCGCGATAAAATCGACGTGTTCTAAGAGAGTGTATAGATAAATAGATAAGATAGATAGATAGGTTAGGTGGCACGGCGATAAAATCGGCGCGATTCTCTCTTCTGTGGAGACGGTCCCTTACAATTACTTATTATCAATGATTTTTGATATATCTGATTTATATTGATTTGACCTAGTTGTTGCTGAAAATCGCCACTACGTCGTGTCGCTATGGGTGGAGCAAGAGCTCTTTTGAATAAATGCATGTGCCATCTTATTTTTTTTACATAATTAAAACTAGCTACGTATTATTATTATTTACGTTGGTATATGCATGTGTAAGATACGTTTTGTGAAATTAAATATGCAATGTACCTACTTTATTTTGTTTTTAGGGTTCCGTTCCTTACAAGGAAAAACGGAACCTTTATATTTTGTTATTGCATTTGTTTAAGTGTCAACATTTCTCAAAATAAATATTTTATTTATTTCTTTTATATCTCTGGTTGTTGCTTCCATGCAACGACATGGAGTAACGTACACTCCAAGTTTGTTACCAAGTATTAGAAAACGGACAAGAATGATCCAATTGACAAAACAAATGACTAGATATTAATTTATGGCTATCATTAGTGTCATAAACATAATGAGTCAAACTCATCAATCAATTAATGAAACACATTTTCACAATTTAATTGAATGAATAGGGTGTTTATTCATTTAAATAAAATGTTGGCTGCTTATCATAGTCAGTCTTAACGGTTTCATTGATAGATGAGCATAACTTATTGACTGTATCAACTTCGGCCTTTTAACCTTTAACTTTAGCCGCCCTGTGTGGGATAAGGTTATCATTCTGAAACGAAGGGGAGGCTGGGAATGTTCTAATTAGGATACCCGATATGGGAATTCTTTACTGTTAAGTTAATAAACATATCATTTTGTAATTGAATTGAAGGTATATTTTTTTTTGTTTAAAGACGACTCCCGCTGTAGGGTACAAGCCCTGTGACACGGGGACTTTACAAACATACAAGTCCCGGACACAAAGCACACCCAGACCCGGAACAACAATTTGTGGATCACACAAAGTGATGTCTCGTATGGGAATCGAACCCACGACCTCTTGCGTAGCAGTTGGACACGCTCCCGCGCCAGTCGAAAAAATGGTGGTTTAAAGTTGAAGATTGGGTTTGTATTGCGAACTTATCTACTGAGTAAGTACCTAAGTTGCAGAGAACCCATTTCAAGTTAGCTATGTTGTAGGTAATACGGTTCAACGGGCAATGCAAATATATATTTAAATACAAATGTACCTACAATAATTTTGTTATAAGTTTGTTTAGTTACAGCGTCATCAAGCAAAATTGCAATGCCTGAATCTAAATGGTGATATAATAAATACCTACAGGTCAATAAAACTTTTTGATTGCAAGGAAGGGTTATGTTTTTTATGTATCGGAAGGTCAGTAAAGTCAACGGTTTATTAACATAGAAACCCATAATTATCTATGTACGTTTTTTTTCAAAATTAAATAAATAGGTATTTCTTAATGTTATCAAGTTTAAATTTTAATTACAGAATAAAGTGCGCCTCCATCATTTGGTAGATATATTTTTGAATGTTTTATGTTGTTTATATTATTCTAGTTGTTGCCTGCGACTTCGTTCGTGTGATAATTTTGAAATAATATAATTATCTCACGGTAACATATTTTCGGTTTAAAAGTATCTAAAGTAGCCTATGTAGCTATTCTAGACTATAATCTATCAAAATTCAAAAAAATTCAAAATTCAAAATTCTTTATTCACTTAGGATGCAAAACAACTCTTGTGATACGTCGGGATTCTACATGTACATGTAATGCCAAGTTCGCAAACAATAGGTAAAGCCGGAGAAAAGAACCTGGCAATAAAAACTCGCGGTCACTCTTTTCAAATTGCCAATTTTACAGTGTTTGAATGTTTATAAACTTGATATGGGGGTAAGGTGCTGCGACTAATATACTATCACTTTTCCAAATTCGTTTACCCGTTTCTTAATGTTTAGATTTATTACTAAGTAAGTACTTACGAAAAGAATTGATATTGAATAAACAGCGTAAAATTGAAAGAGGGACATTGGTGCACCCATTCAAATGTTAGAAAACTAATATTATATATAAATAGCTGTAATAAATTTCGAGTACATAGGTACTCGAAATACGGTACTTATTTAGTGTAATCGACTTTATTTCCATGTCAGGTTGTACCTACATTATCATGTAACAAGACAAATAGGTACACTATAGTTACTTACAATTTACAAGTAGTTGTTATCCTATATTTGTCGTTGATCAAAATAGTAACAAAATTTTCACAAATTCATAGGGTACATTATTTTTTCCTTTGAGGCTATTTTTTGATAAAAGTGACAGCTCAATAATTTGCATCGTACCTAAATCACTTTAGAAAATTACATCATCACGTCAAACAAGATTGGAAATGGTAATTACGAATAATAAACGGAACAAGATCTCATTAACATAACAAGTAGGTATCCTTTCTATCTAACTAGAGATAATTGAATCATTAAATTACGGAGGCATGCTATGATAATTTATTTTCAGAGGTTCCCCGATATTCATTTACACAATACCACAGATCATTAAGTAAACTGTCAAAAATTACAATCTTAATGGATGGTAAAACTATGACACTAGTGTAGGCATGTATGTAGGTATAGGAAAACCTAGAACAATGCTTTACGAAGTTAATTGAATTTTAGGTTCCTGGCCATCTCCCACTCAGAATTGTGGTTTTAAAAAATAAACAAAAATAAACTCCCGAGGCAAGAAATGTTGGATGGTTTTGCGTGTCATTCTTTTATTAGGACGTTGTTAAGTAGGTGAGTAAAAGCGACGATCAAGTACAACTTGACTTTTCCAATTATTTTCTTAATAGAAAATCGAGCTCTAAAATAAGGTTTGCCGTAGGTAGTTGGTTATAAGTTTTGGTAAAACTTCTGCTTGTTCCAAATGTATTATTGTTTGACAGTCACGTCAGTTTGCTTGTCCCGGTTTCGGCAACACAGCGACTGGTCAAATTTCGAAGTGCCTTTTACTGTTAGCTAGTTGACTTCGTAAGGTCTAAAAATAAGGTCATAAAATTTAGGATTTCCTAATAAAAAAGCGAACTGAACTCATCACAGAGCGTGTAATCTATAGAACTAACACTTATAATACTAACATACGATGACGGTAAACCCACGGGTTGCAGCAAGTTAAATTAATTTAAATAGGTGCTTACCCAAGCACTTACGTTACTTATTATTAAAATTTATGTTTGCTAAAATAAATACTTGAATAAGTTTTTGAAACTTTACATACCTGAAACTTTACGTCCGATAAGTAAAAACTAACACAAAACTTCACTCACTGAACCAAAAATACCATAATTCCTAATTTAAATCAAACAAAATCCTAAGTTCAAACTTCGATTTAAGTTCGTAAGTGGGGTGATCGATCACAGAGCAAGGGGACGCGCGCTCCCGACGGATACCGCGCGAACTCTGTCGGGATTCGGGATGACAGGAACACACGACAGACAGGATTGACTGACTGTAATGAGGACAACCGAGAAAAAAGTCTAGACATTGTGTTTTTATTTTATTTTTAATTTTGAGCGATGCCATTTTATGGTGATTTAAAGTTTTTTGGTAATCACATCTTTTATAGATTGTTAAGGTCTGAAGAATGGTAATTTCAATTTTGAAAATCACAGTATATAACGTCATAACATTTCAATTAGGTAAAAGTAGGACTTTTACCTAAGTACAAAGTCCTCAAAATACTATGTAGGTTGGTAGGCTAAGTATATAATACAATAGTAAGTAGTACCTAAGTCCAAGTCAAGAAAACAATAAAATAAATACAAATTTTAATAATAATCAAACCAGTATGGTTTGATTATTATAAAAATTTATATTTATATTTTATTAAAATTCGAATTATTAAACGTACATTAGCTTTTGTACAACAATGACATCTATACTACAGAAACGGAACTTCGTTTGACTTAAATCCATGACAGTTCGTTTCGCTTACTTGCTCACCTTCTAGATGGCGCTATCTTAAAAATTGTAACGTACCCTTAGCAGAAATATTGCCCTACTACAAGGAAGGATTATGTTTTTTGCGCTATCTTCTATTTAAGTAACATTCTTTACTACCTAATATCTTTTAATGAATGTCGGTTTTATACAATTAAGACGCGTCATTAAATTCGTCTTGACCGCTCAAGTGTTCCTGGGTAATGTGACGTTTAAAAAACAAATATGGCGGTTGTGAGATGTTAAAATAAAGCTGCATGTGTGTATCAAATTAAAGGTCTAATCGCCTTTCAAAAACAAAAAAAGTCCTC
This sequence comes from Herminia tarsipennalis, assembly GCA_945859575.2. Lineage (NCBI taxonomy): Eukaryota > Metazoa > Arthropoda > Insecta > Lepidoptera > Erebidae > Herminia > Herminia tarsipennalis. The sequence continues at coordinate 18,402,759 of OX243834.2, read as the reverse complement.
AACCGAGTTTTCGGTTCCAATTTCCAGCCAGAACCGAGTTACCCGGTTTTTTCGATTCTTTGGATCTCTGTTAAAACTACATACCCATTGATTTTCCTTGTATTTATCCGTATATTTTATAATTATTGAAACCTTAACAGTTATATAAACTACATTAGGAAACTTTTTGGAGTATTTTTAGTTAAATAGCTTATGCGCTTCATAAGCTTTTACTTTTATAAAGTTTGTAATAATAATAAATAATAAAGCTGTTATAAACTCAATTTATTAATCGATGCAAAAATCTTAATGATAAAACTTAATGATAAACTATTATTAACAAGAACTTAATCTGCTTCTTCTTTGTATTGTATGCCATCTCGTACCGGGGGTTGGCGATCATCACCGTTCTAAAAAAGGACCTGGTTCTCATCCCGAATCACTGTCTTAAGTTCTCTAACCACGAAATGCGTCGTCTGCATAGTCTACGGCGATCTTCCTCTCTATCATAAGTTGTAGAAGATTGTATTATCCTATCCGCATCATATGTCACACATACAGCAATTTATGTCGTTTAATGGTATTCAGAACTACTGTCGTTTTAATATTTCTACGCAGTACTGTCACGTTAGATAACTTTAACATTCTCCCGTACACCCACATCCACATCTCAAATGCTTGTATTCTCAAGCCACGCTTCAATGCCATAGCTAAGAATGGGAAATATAAAAGCACACAAGAACTTATACAAATATATATATATATATATATATATATATATATATATATATATATATATATATATATATATATATATCACTGATGTTATATAAGCGGTGGTAGCCTAGTGACCAAGGCATCGGACTCGAAAACGTGAAGTCGCGGTTTCAATCCTACCTATTGTACTACCGACGTGAACCCACTCTTAACACTAGCCAATGAGCTTATAATAGAAGAGGGTAAAGCCAACATGCGATTCGATTATTATAAGAAAAACTACATAATATACAAATCTTTATGAACCACTAATACAAAAATTTTATTTTACAAATTACGTACGCTTTACTTCAGATAATGGAGATAACAAAATGCAAATTTAAAAACTATATTTAAACTAAAAACTAAGACTTAATAAAACTAAATTAGGTATATCCAAAAAAATTGGGACCCCTGGGCATGTTTCCACTAATACTGGTGGCGGCTTTTCCTCGCTGTTTAGCAATGCTGATGCGTTGTGCGAGGAAGCTGCCAGCTCTATGGTCACCAGTGGAGTCGACCATTTTTTTGGAAAGTTCTTTAAATAAATTTTGTGCACTGGGACCCCACCGGCCAAAGGACCCAAGCGTTCCTCCCCATTCACCATGATGGTTTAGGGATCTGCAAAAATTCTAGTGCCTCCTTACCAGCTTTTTTGTCTTTTGTCCACAGCTCTGCTAGTCTTATTGGTAATATCCTTTACTCAAACCATAAGACTGCGGGTTTGGAGGAAGCTAAAAAAGCTTGGTCATCAGCATGGCCAGGTAAGCATTTCCCTGCAAGTCCAAATTTTCAAAGAAGCTGGGATGATACGTTGTGCATATTTTCTTTACTCTGGTCTTGAGCGCGCTAGACTTATAGCTTCCAGCTCCAGAGAATCCGGTGAATGGCTTCGTGCTTACCCGTCGCCAAACACTGGCACATTTCTAGAGCCTGATACCCTCCGGCTTGCTATCAGTCTGCGCTTAGGGCTGCGCATATGTACTTCGCACCGTTGCCCCTGTGGCAGTGAAGTCGACCAATTGGGATAAAATGCCACTAGTATTTGTGAAACCATGCCCAGGGGTTCCATTTTTTTGGATATATTTTAGTTTTATTTAAAATAAACTTATATAATGAAAATGACAAGGCCAAGCAGTCATCCCAAGTAGTATTCACGAGTTTGACGCATGGGTCAACCATCATCCCCTTCACCATATTGGAAGGAAAGAAGAAGATCCGACCCACACCGCCACCGCAAGCAATGACATTTAAAGGTTCATTTCCGTGCATCGCGGCCGATCGCGAGCCGCGCGCGGCTTACGATGAACGACTGACGCGCGCGGCCGATGCGACAATAGTCAGAGTATAAGAATGTATGGTGCCGTTTCCGAGGTAAGCGACAGACGCGCGCGGCCGACGACTGTCGTAAGCTGCGCGCGCACTGTGAATATTGTCGCATCGGCGCGCACTGTGAATATAGCCGCTCGCGGCTCCTGATCGGCCGCGATGCACGGAAATGAACCTTTAGTGAGTATGACGATTTCTGACGTTACAACTAATATAAACGAAAATAGCCTTAAATAATTTAATGAAACACGATTGCTTGTTGCCGTTACTAACAATTTCAAGACATGAGAAGTGTGTGACAAAAAGATTATCTTGTTATCCGATTATAGTTACCGGATATACGTTTCATCTCTAATATTTTAGATTAAACTTCTGAATTGCAGATTTAGTGCAATTCAGAAGTTTAATCTACACTACTGTGAAATTTAATCAATATTCGTGCACGAATATTGATAAAAGTTTACAGTATCTAAACACCTACCTAAATATTAGTAGGATCACGTAATCTATACTAGTTTTATAAAGCTAAAGAGTTTGTTTATTTGGATGAACACCGTAATATCAGGAACTAGGGATTGAAATTAAAAAAATATATTTATATTGGATATCCCATTTATTGAGGAAGGCTTTAGCTATATAACATCACGCTACGACCATGCAATAGCAGCTAAACAAAGCAGAGTATCAATGAAAAATGTTGCAAAAACGGTGAAAAAGACAAAGTTGCGCGGGTCAGCTAGTTGACGAATAAGCAAAACTTCATATAGTAATAATATAATAATATAATAATAAAAGCCTTTATTCACTGACCATACTACATTTTGACTTATATACTACTATGCTAATTAACTTAGTACTAAAAATTTTAACATTTTTCTTTAAATTTATTTAACAGAATATAAAAATATAAAAAATAAAAATAAAAAACTTTAGCAACCACTTTATTGGTCAGGTTGTCCTTCGACATAGGCCTCCCCCAGTTTCTTCCACTCATCTCTGTCTCGAGTGGACCTTCTCCATCCTTTAGGCAAGTCATCCTCCCATCTTCTGATTTGACGTCCCTGCTGTCTTTTCCCTGTACGAGGATACCATTCTAATACATCCTTCGTCCATTTTCCTTTCTTTGTCCTCATTATATGTCCAGTCCAGTTCCATTTCAGTTTTCTTATAGTTTGTAATACATCTCTCACCTTTGTTCTTTTCCTTATTTTTGAACACGTCCACCGATCTCGTAGCCTTATGTTTAACATACTTCGCTCCATGCTGCGTTGACAGACTAAAAGTTTTTGACTACTTTTACTCAGAGTAGGCCAAGTTTGGCACCCATAAGTGAGACATGGGAGGATGCATACGTTATACAATTTACTCTTCAATGATATTGGTATTGATTCATTTTTCATTATTTCTTTTAGGGACCAGTATCGCTTCCAAGTATTACTTATTCTTCTCTCTGTTTCTTTGAGGCATTGGTCTTTAATTGATATCAATTGTCCTAAATATATATATTCGTCCACATATTCAATAGCTTCTTGACCTATTTCTATATTTTCCTTTGAATCATTGGTCATTACTTTAGTTTTCGTTGGGTTCATGCATAGACCTGCTTTCCTGCTTTCATAATCTAGTTGTTGTATCATAGTTTGTAATGTGTCTGGTCTCTCAGCAAATATAACAATGTCGTCAGCAAATCTTAGGTGATTTAAAGTTGATCCATTAATATTAATGCCAAAATTCCCCCAATCTAAATTTCTGAATATTTCTTCTAGCACTGCTGTGAAAAGCTTAGGGGAAAGTGGATCGCCTTGTCTAACGCCTCTTTGTATGGCAAATTCTTCGCCTTGTTGTTCAAGTTGAATCGTTGCTGTGGTGTTCTCGTATATTGTTTTTATAATTTTTATATATTTATTTTCTATACCTTGGTTCTCAAGCGTTTTCCAAATATAATTATGACATAGAGAGTCGAAAGCCTTGTTGTAATCGACAAATGCTAAATAATATTTTTGCCCGTATTCATTAAGTTTTTCAATTATTTGTCTGACAACAAGAATGTGATCTATAGTAGAGTAATCGGCACGAAATCCCGCTTGTTCTCTCGGCTGGTTTTCTTCCAAGCGCTTCGTTAGACGTTCGAGTATTATTTTAGAGAAAACTTTATATAGATTTGACATTAGAGATATAGGTCTGTAATTATTTATTTCATTTTTGTCCCCTTTTTTATGTAGTAGGACAATTGTAGATTTTGTCCACTGAGTTGGTATTTGCTCTGTAACCATTATTTCATTGAATAGGTACGTTACATAGTTGGATATCGCAGATAGAGACTGTTTTAATATTTCGTTAGAAATTTTATCATCTCCAGGTGCTTTGCCACCTTTTTGTGTTTTTATAGCTTTTATAACTTCTGATTCTAATATGCAGGATATCTTCTCTTCGTTAGCATCTGCCTCTATCTCTAGTGCTATTGTTTTATCTACCTTCGCGTATAATTTTCTATACAATTCTGTCGCTACTTTGGCTACTGATATTCTCTTTATTGCCAATTTGTCTTTTTTCTTTTTACCGTTGGTTTTCACGTTAGGGATCCATTGTGTGTATTCTCTTAGTTGTTTTAGACCTTTCTTGATTCCACCGGTTTTCTCTATTTGTTCTCTCAGTACGTTCAGTCTCTCTGTTTTTCTGTGTTTCCTTATTGATGCTTGAATTCTTTTACTGATATTAGCGATATTTTTTCGATTTTCTTTTCGTTTGTCTAACATAATGTTTCTTTCTTCCATTAATTCTAGTGATTCTTCTCCCAGCCTATCTTTTTTCGGTTTTTTAATACTAGATTTATTTAAGTTTATTAGTTCTTTTTCTAAAACATCATATTTCTCTTGAAATGATTTAGTATCTTCAATGCTTTTCAATCTTTCTCCTAATTCGTATAGCACATTTTGTGGTATGGGCGATGTTCTTATCTTATTCATGGTTGAGTAGCTAATGTATTTTCTTGATTTGTTATTTCTGTTTTGTATAACTCCTCTTAGCATTCTATGATCAGAACTATAATTTAACTTCCTCACAACATCGACATCACTGAATATCTGTTTATTTCTGGTGAGGATGAAATCGATTTCATTTTTGATTTTTCCATTTGGAGACACCCACGTCCATTTTGTTGATTTTCTTTTTTTGAAGAAGCTATTAATTATTTTAAAATTGTTTGCAAAACAAAAGTCTATAAGCCTGTGTCCATTGTCATTTCTATTACCACTGCTGTATTTTCCTAAGACAAATTCATCCTCATTCGTTTTGCTGCCCACTTTCGCATTAAAGTCTCCCATCAGGATTGTATTATTGTTTTTCTTTTGTACCAACTGTATCAGATCTTTATAGAAATTATCTTTAGCCAATTTTGTATCTAGTTCGGTAGGTGCATGCACTTGAATAATCGACGTTGGTTGTTTACTATTTGGTAACTGTATATTAAGCACTGCAATTCTATCTGATATTCCTTCGAAGCTAATTATTTTTTCCTTCAGGTATTTTTTAACTAGGAATCCCATTCCATATATGCCTTGTTTTTTTCCAAAGAAATAAAAAATATATTTGTTATATTCTCTTATCTCTTCTCCGAGTCTTCTTACTTCACACAGACCGATGACGTCCCATTTAATTGGTTTTACAGCTTCTATTATCTCTTCTAGGTTGTTATCTGACATTAATGTTCTAGCGTTGAACGTCGCAATGTACATTTTATCACAATTTCTTTGTTGGTTTTTGGATGTATTTCTATGATTTCTATGGGGGGGTGGTGGTCTATCAACCCCACGGGGACCAGCCGGATTGGGGTTGTCTTGTCTCTGGAAACTTCATATAGTACCTAGATGCATAGGTATGCAGTTATCGAAGCCGTATCTATGTTTCTTCTTCAATTTTCTTGGAGGGTATAGCGTCAGCGGTGCAGAACGACTCACTCTCAATTTCATTGCGTATGTATGTAGGTATGTTTATATATAATGTAAATGACACGTCAACTTCAGACTTCATGACGACAACTTAAGGAATTTTTATTTCATGTATTCTTCATATACCAACACATTATTTCCTGGGTTAGAACAAACAATCCTGCTAAATGTCATGATAAATTGCAGATATAATATTTACTTATTTATTCTAAAATCTACTAGCAATACAACAACAAAATGGAATTGCATCCTAAATTCTTATACCTAACAGGCTTTTTGACAAAAGAAAAGTTATTACATCCAACAATTATTCAAATAAGTAGGTATATAAAATACGCAACCTAGCACTGAATTTAAATAAGTATTTACACTGACTTTCTACAGAGAAAGGTGGACATTTGCCAAACATTTTCATCTTATAAAATCGCAAACAGAATGAAAATATCCCAACTCTGGCTCCATAGAGCGACGTAGGTGTAGTTTAGTTTCTTAAAACAATTCCGTCGATCTAATATTTAAGACAAATAGGTATATATGTACAGGGTGCCGATTTAGTCAGTCGAATTACAGGGGGTTGATCAGACCATGATACTGAACCGATTTTTTTTTCGGTACCCTAATTTTTTTCCTAAAAATATTTTTTTTCTTCGTTTATCTGCAATCAGTCTGGACTATAATCAGATGTGATTTGAGGAATGGCGATTATGTTGTGATAGGGCTACTACCCTGACACCCCTCATTATTATAGCGTATTGGCTCTTCTTAGTCTGGTAACCGGATTTGGCACCAATAGCGAACTTGTCAAAGGGTTGGGATGGTTTTCTAAGCGTCTTATATTTTTGTTTGCAGACTTCCGTTTCTTCAAAAACGGTTTTCATGTTAAAGTTACGGGAGAATCAGAGCTCTTTGGAGACAAAGAATGTTCGAATTCTCGGCCGATAACCATAATTGAATACCATAGGTCCAGATGGGATGACTCTAAGTTTGTTGCTTAAGAACCGGGTAGATTGTCTACCAAACAGCCACAGAAGGTTTTGGAACCGATAATTAATTGCTTGCGTCTCTTTTGTGTTTTACCTATATGTTCTTTCCATATCATAGGCTGGTTTAAGTAGAAACCCAGATACTTTACACATGTGGATTGATTTTCAGCAATATATCTCGTTTGTATATTAATTAAAACAAACCATTTATCCAATACCACATCGTTTAGAACCTCTTTTATTTTATACCGTGAAGTCAACCGATTTGTCAAAATACGCGTTATCCTAAAAGCTATCCGTTGGAACAATTTACATCCGTTTTAACAAGAAGTAATAAGTATCAACATTATCTAAATATTAAATTTTTAATAACATTAATCGAAAGTATGGGTCTCCCTATAAGCGTATTAAAATAATTGACAATTTTATTTTGTTTCCTAACATTGACGAGAATAGTTGGTTTTGGGACAGAATATCTTGCATATACTTGGTTCATACTCATATCCTTCTTTTCTAAAGCTGAGAAAGCCTTTTCTATTTCAATATCCATATGCCTATAATATACATTTTAACAACTATCCATTTGGAAAAAAACATGCATCTGGTTGGGTTAATTGTACTGGTACAATTATGACAACTACTGGTGGTACGTTTTATCGAACTAGGAGATTAAAAAAACATATGTTTGCCGCAAAATAATCTCGAAACCTAATACGTTCGTTACTTTATAGTTAGAGAGGTGATTAACGACCTGTTTAATAAAAAAATATCGTAAAACTCTAAATTACTTTTTCATTGTAAACTATTTTAAAAGTATATTGAAGGAGACAATTATTCAATATTCTGACGATAATTTACCAATTATTTGGGTATTTCAACATGATAACGACCCAAAGCTAACAGCAAATAGCGATATAGGATTTTTAAGAGATCAATTAGGGTCAGTGTAAGAGTGACCTACAAATAGCCCGAACTTAAATCCAATAGAGCATTTTAGTAAACATATCACTAACATAGACGAAGTTTTTGACGCATTTGAAGAAATGAGTGAAAAAAATGTATAGAATCAGTGCTACGTTCGTTGCAGAGGTGTAATCGACCACATAGGTTTACCAACCAAATATTATAGGTTATTTTATTTTTAAAGTTGTACAATTTCACTATACTAATTATTGTTTCGTTAACTTTGTTACCACATAAAATAATATTTTTTGTGTTTCAAATAAGTTGTCCACTGTAATAGTTAATCTCGTTCATTTATTTTTTTTAATATACCTACTTTTAAATAAACTGTTTTATGATATCTTCAACATTAACACAATGTGCTTCAAATAGTTTGGTACAAAAAGTAGTAGTAAAGATAAAAAGGCATAACCCCTCTTCGACATAATATACCATAATTCTATAATTAATTTATAAGTACTAAAAATAAAATCCATGCTAGGTGTTTCTAATTGTGTGCCCACCAGGTTAGATTTATACTTAGGTACTAGTCTATGTAAGTACCTAGCACATTAAGACTTCAGATTTTTTTTTATACAATGTGTATTTATTTAATTTCAACTCTTTTAACTGAGTCTGGATTCTTACATTTTTTTACTTCCATTATCAACTAAAATGTCTTATTAAAACTGTATTATTATTATTATATTCTTTGTGTTCAATTTTCTAAAATGTATATATTAATATTGAAAGTAATATACTTTAAAAGCATATACCCTAATCTTTAATTAAACACAATAAAAATGTAATGTAATCAACAAGACCCTGGTGCAGCTTCTGAGTACAAATAGATAATTATACTCAGAAGCTATACCAGTCTTTTGTTGATTGACTACATCGTTAAGTATTTTATTACTTAGGTAAGTAATAAAATACTTAATGTTATAGTAGGTGTCAGATGATATCAATAACATAATGCGGCAGGCACCCATATTATTTTAACAAAGTTCAAAGTTTATGTACTTAAACAAAATTATTAATTTTGTAATACCTAAGAATAAATCTGAGTAAATTAATCTAGTAATTATACTTTGAATAAAATGATCTAATAAAATCGACTTCTTTAATTAACATAAAGTTAGTCTCTGGAGTGGATCCGCCTCGTCCTTGTATATTTTCATAAAAGTCCAATTCCCTGTGAACCGGTTACTTAACATTCTATGCCTACCACGTTGCTAGGCATTGCTGGTACAAACGTCTAGACACTGACCAAGGAGAACAATGCAGTGAGCGGGCCACCGTACGCGCAGTACGTCGATGCCGGCGAAACTGTGCAAGTTCTATTTTCGTACGCGGTGTCGAGGACCGATACGCGCATGACCGGCAGCTATCTGTATTGTTCTGTATACGAACTGGATTCAGTCCGCACGCCGCACCACCGAGCGCGGCCGCGCGCGCCGTGTAACGGCAGCAAATAATAACAAACCCGTCACGTAGATCGAATGCGTTCGAAAAAATCGAGAGTGAACCAATCAGTGACCAGTTATTACGTTCCATATTCGAAAATTTAAAAAGTTTGTTTTAGAAAACTGTCAATATGCGTCGAAACGTCAAAATTTTGTTCCTAGTCGGCGCTGTGTGGATGTTTTTCCTATTTTACTATATGCAGCCTGATACAGCGCAATCAAAGGTATGTTGAGCTTTTACGTGTTTGGTGTATGTTTGGAGTTTAATCGAGTGAGAGGAAGTGTTTATCAATGATCAGCTGTTAGGTTAGAACGCTGCAACCTCCGGCAGGGGCTGCAGTGCGCATGCACGAACCGCCCACAAAGCGATAACTGCAGCTTACAGATTATAAATAAGTTGTTGGTATTTTGAGAAAGTATAAATTGATTCTATTAATTTTTGATTTATCGGTAATTTACCTTGACCCGAATCGACAGAAAAAATGAGCACCGTTGCGTGAAACTAATTGCAAAGTAACATACGAGACTAATTCATAATATACATCATACATCGAATTTATTCGGAGATGTAAATTCATTTCATAATTGCCAATAAGAATTCAATAATAAAGTACAAACTAAGAAAAACCAATTTATTTGACATTACTCAATTAAAGATCAACCAATAACACGATTATTGTAAAAACTTGTAGGTCAGTTTATATAAATAAAATAAAATTCAGGATGTATTACAAACAGAAAAATTAACATAGGTACTTCTAAATACCGGGCAATAGCATGTCGGACCATGCTCAGTATAGGGTTCAGCAGCTGTTTCTACAAAAAAATACAATACAAATGAAAAAATACGATCTGAAAAAGTGCACCAGCAAAAAAAATATTTTCATAGCACTTACGTCTTTTTGTTGAGAAGTGCAGCTTTTCGCCAATAACTCAAAGACGGTAGGTATATCCGACCATGTAAAAATAATTTTAATTAAGAATGTTTATAAAGCTTTACCTTTGTAATTTTTTCATATTTTTTGACCATGAAATTTTAAATATGGCCATATTTAAAATTTATAGGACACAAGTTTTGCAACTTTCGGAGCGATTATTTCCAAAAACATTACTTCAAATAAAAATATTTAAACCCTAAAATGTTTTTTAAAGACCTGTGGAATTATGTTAACGTTTTTTTTTATTTAACTATCGAACTAAGTAGCGTTTTATACAAAACACCTATACCTAGGTACCTACTCCAAATATCATTCATATACATTGTATACTTTTGAGTAAAATGCCGGTGACATACGAACGGACGGACAGATAGACAGACAGACAGACACACAGACGGACATGACGAAACTATAATCCGTTTTGTCATTTTGGTTACGGAACCCTAAAAATGTAGGGGCTCTTTTTAAAAACACCAATAACGTGGCAAAAATGCGTCAGTAAACTCAAATCTCACAACTCATGCTTCGCTCCTTCACTCTAAATATTGATATGGCTCTTTTGACGCTAATAATAACTATGAATCTACTGATGTGTAAATACGTTTGTCATTGACATACCAAAGGCTCTCGGTACGAAGGATTTGTCAAAGTTACAAACAGTAGATGCTCACTTCAGCATATTATAACTCGTCGCTATCCTCTCGTGGCAGAGGCTCACTAGAATCTAATCATATAAAAGAGCAAATACTGGTGTTGAAATGCTCTAACATCGCATTATTATTGCAGTGGGTCCAGGAGCGGATCTAGCTTTTTTTTCAGGAGGGGCAATATTAGAATATCGGCTGAATGTGATGCACGATAGAGGAAGGTGCTGCTCATCACACCAGTCAAATATGAAATCATAAATTTAGGAAGCGTTATGAATGTCAAAAGTACATACTTTGGAAAGAACACTTTGACAAATATAACTTCGTTCTGCGTTAATTATCCCGTTTTTGGAACATTTTTCATTGCTGCTTCGCTCGTATTGGGCGTAGCGTGATGAAAAATACCAGTAGTTCCTGAGATTATAGCGTTCAAACAAATAAACAAACTCTTCAGCTTTATAATATTAGTAATAATATTCATAATTTTGGTCCATACAGTACCTACAGTAAGACAATACAGTAGTATAGTGTATACCAAACAATCATCGTAACATTCATTTGTCTAGTTTACTCCTTAGCCGTTAGTTAAGCCGTCCGTGGGCTCTCTAATGACACATTTGTCACTGTCCTCTTACGATACAATTGCATTACATAGTCAAACATTTTGATTTGCATTATTGCGTATAATTTGCATGTTGCAATTTGTGTTCACTTATAGAAATTACTAGAGAATAGTTGACTAACAATAGTCTCTACTAAGTTGATATCGTCCACGTAGAAATTGTTTCCTGTTCTGTTCTCAACAGACATAACGTAATGATTCAGTGCAAAGGTGAATCGATGGATAGCACTGCAGGAAAATGTTGTCGATAATTGTATCTATCTACGAGTAAGTAGATATAGAATAATAATACCTACCTGCCTAGTACATAGATGGCACATACATATTTACAAGATTGTTATTCACTAGCGCCACTTCAGTTTCTCATAGGTATTTCTTCGTTTTCAAAAAATATTTCATCTTGTTTTTATACACAGACCTTTTGGAAGACTTTATCTAATTACTAATGAAAAGTGAAAACCGTATAAAAATCTCTTGCGTTATTTATTAAATGAATTAATATGTGAGTGTAGGTGTTGTCATATAAAATCTTCCTGTCATAATATGTCAAAACATCAGTTGGGAATGCGATATTAATAATTTACAATAACAAACACTACATTACAATGTGACGTGATGTAATCTCATTTATCAGCTTTGATATTGTTATATTTTGCATGTCGTCACTTCAACAGTCTTATCGTCATGACTAAAATATTTCTCTTGACTACATTTCGTCCATGACGTTTAATCTCAGAGCAGAATAACCGAAAGAAAATATTGAAAATAACGCTTCCTAAAACCAAAGATGTAATTTATTTCACTCTCAAAGATTGTTGATTCGACTATGAGAGAGAATATAAATCAACTAAGGCACGAAGGAGCTATTACGAATGTGATCCTGCAGTGAAAATGCACACTTAATGCTACTCACTTTCCTAGAAACGATATGTCGCAAACTTTCGTAGCATTAAATTTTAGTATGGAGACTATTTTAATTTATCTTCGTACAAGTAGGTACATACACAATTAGTTCGAATTAATTGAATTCACGATAAATCGTGAATTAATAAATTAACTCTTTATTATATTATCCAATTTATTCAAATTTCGTTTTTCGTTGGATTAGACTATAAAGGGCTTTCGTTTTCAAAATGTATCGTATAACATGTGTGGAAATATTTGCAATGGTGCATGACATTGAATTGGAAACTTTTATAAATCGGGAAAGAATCTTTGTTTAAGTATCAAAACTAAAAACACAATGTACTGGTATAAAATACTGTAAATATTTGTGCCCAGTCTTGATATACCTGGCCCTGTGGCCGGCTTTAGAAAAGTGCCACTCCATCTATTCCCGTGGATGTCGTCAAGGCGACTACAGGATTTCGTGCAGGAGGACAGGCAGCAGCGTCCTCTGCATGCTTTTAAGCCTTACTGTGATCGCCAACCGTGGCGTTTATGGCAATCTCCAGGATCAAACAAATAGTTTCTACTGGGGACATCATATGGGTTGATATGATGTGATTGATATACTTTGTAAAGTGACACCGCGATTTATGGGGGGTATAAACAAACCTTGTGTCTCTCTGCTTTGGCTTACTTTTACCACGGGGTCTCATCACGAAGAAACAGAAATGTAGGTCAAATAAATATCAACAGATGGCGTTATAAGTATCGATTTGATATTGAAGTTTTTTAAAACTTGGAATATCAGAAGATAGGTACTAAAAATGTGTATTATTATTTTTTTATTATTAAGCTATACAAGGGGTTGTAAAATAATAGGTTCCTAAATCAAATTTCCATAACTTTACAAAGTTTCTGACAAAGTATAACTCTAGCGGCAATTTATTTGTACTACGTTATGATAGGCACAACTTAAACATTAAACTGGTTCAATCTAACAATAGATGGCACTATTTGGGAATTCCGATTCTGACCATACCTACATTTTGTTGATATATTTTACTTATTTTTCGACGAGAAGTAAGAGTAACATGAAGTTGAAGTAAATTACAACTAGAGATAAAAGAATTGGAGGCTTTTAAACCCCATAAAAGAACTAGACTCCTGTTCCATTGCCCATCATGTTCTGGGGGGAGGGGGTAACACCGGCCAAGAGTGAGTTAGTTCACGCGATGTGGCGAGGGGGGAGGGAGGGGGTTAATAAGTACATAATCATACACTTCCCCTCAACGCCTTAGGCAGGACCCGCTATTGAATATGTATTTTTACCCGACTACGGAGGGTAATGTGTTTGACGTGTATGTATGTATGTAATTTTGATCAATTTTGATGATTCATACGTCGATCGATTCGTATTAATCTTGTAAAGACATGACAGCAATCTAAATTCAAAATGGCGACAGCCAGACGCCATATTGTGATAAAGAAAAAAATTAAAGTCAACCAACTACTAAACAAAGACTCAAGACTGACTCGTTGGTCTTGCGCCTAGTCGCTCGTCGGTGGTGTCGGTGTTTGATGGGTTTCTGCCCTATGACTCCATTAACTTCTATTGGGCTATAACTAGGGACAAGACTACTCGTCGATCCTGCGCCTTGTCCCACTCAAATTTTATGATTTATTGACACATTTATGACACATTGATCCTGCGTCAAATCCATCTTCATATTACCAAAACCAACCGGACAGCCGAAGTCCATGTTTTTGCGAACGAAAAAAAATATTTGAAATAAAAATGCATTTTAAAAATAATAATCAAGGTCAGGTTATAAATAGGTACGAACCAGCGGTGTTTTCAAAGACGCCGGCTTCCGATCAAATGTACCGACCGATGTCACAAAATGCCGAGAATAGAGAAAGTTTCTTTCAATTATTTATACCTACAGTAGACGCGCGGGCGGTCGCGCTAAGTCAATAAACTTTGGGTTATTACACCTTTTTGTAGTTTGTTTTAGATATGGTTGCTAAAGCTAATAATGAATTAATTTATATTGAATGCCATACCTATATTACAAAGTAACCGAAAATAACTTAGACGAATGCACGGTTAGCCAATTATATAATAATATTCCAAAAAAAAGCAATGCCCGTGAACGATGTCTATGCAGTCTAAAGTACGTAAAGCATGCATTGTATGAAGCATGCCTTCTGTAGTGTCGTTATTTTATGTCGGTAGGGCCAGTCGGGCGGTCGGGCGGTCGGGCGCTTAAACCTGGTAATGCCGACGCGGCGACGCATTGCTACACTACCCTAACGGTTATACGACACAACTTAAAATTTGTTTCTTTTTGAATGAGCCTACTAAAAACGTGATTGTTAAGTAATAATGTTGTTTTAAAAGACATTATTTTTTTATTATTTTTCGTATTGTTTACCCGAGGAACTAACTTTCGGATCGGTCAAGGTTATCTTACAAATAGTAAATACGTAAATATACTAAATAAAATGGGACTAGACTATAGTTATTGTTTTTTATATTTGAGTTGATAGCAATCTACCCAATCTACGAGTTTATGCCATTTTCGGTCCAACAGTGTGGTTCGTTTCCGAGTTATGCGCAAATTTATAAAAAAGGACATAATGCGAAAAATCGAAAAATACTTGCATCAAAGCTTGAACAATGTATTAACTTTTATTATTTTTTTGATTGAAAGCACTGTTCTCGAGATATGAGCAAATTCATAAAAATACAGTGTCCCTTTTTTATAAATTCGCTCAAACAGCGATTTTATACTTTGTCCCATACATTATCTAGTATTGGTGCAAGTGCAAGTATGTGCATCTAAAAGACAGACAGACTGCGCCTAGTACCACAGTCCTACTCAGCTCGAGACGAAAATCCATCAAAATCGACATGACCGAAGTGGGACTAGGCGCAGGATCGACGAATCGGTCCTACGCCTAGTCACAGTCCTACAAAACGAAAATGCATTACAATCGACATGTCCTGCGCCTAGTCACAGTCCTGCAGTACGAAAATGCATTACAATCGACATGACCGAAGAGGGAATAGGCGCATGATCGACCAATCGGACCTGCGCCTAATCACAGTCCTACAGTACCTACGAAAATGCATTACAATCGACATGACCGAAGAGGGAATAGGCGCAGGATCGCCCCAATTGGTCCTGCGCCTAATCACAGTCCTGCAGAACTCAGGACTAAAATCCATCAAAATCGAAATGACCGAAAAGAACTCGATCGACCAGTCGGTCTTGCGCCAAGATAATATTCGATATTTACAAATCAATGCATCAAAGAGGCCCCGCGAGACGTGCAGTACGGTGCTTCGACACGGGATCACGGGGACAAAATAATGTTGAGTTGTGTCATTTTTACCCGACTGTAAAGAAGAGTTATGTTTTTTGCGCGTATCTTGTGTGTATGTATGTAATATTCTTTATTACCTGATATCTCACAATCCACTGAACGGATTTATACAATTCACACGTCGTTAGATTCGTAATAATTGCCCAAGTGTTCTTAGATAGATGACGTTTTTAAAAAACAAACATGGCGGCTATGAGATGTCAAAATAAAGAGGTGTGAAAAAAAAATTGTTTCGAATACTGTAATATGCGTATCAAATTAAAGAGCTCATCTTAATCATTTCAAAAAGGTATAACATGATTATGACTGTAATACTAAAAAAGTTAGTTAGCAACCATTGATTTTTCAATTTTCAATACTTGACAATAGCTGTGATAAAAGTAAGTTGCTACATCAGTTACATCCTACAACAACTAAAAAGTATTAAATATAAAAATAAATTATAAAAATAAAAAAACCCGCCTGCACAAAAAAGATGGAAACAAGATCCCCTACATAATTATACAATTTCATGCAGTCGGAGGCATTAATGAATCTCGACAAACTTAGTAAAGTGCCTCCGACTTTATTTTTTTATTTATTAAACGTGTATATCTTACGAAGTCTGGGGCGCAGACCTACCTACCTTTTTGTTCTCAAATTTCTGGTTTCTACAAGATCAATGTGATCACAGGGTCAAAACTTTGAACTCCCATATCACACAAACTATGGGGCGCAGATCTACTTTGATTCTCTCTCACACTTTGTTACTCGTTCAAACGAGTTTGATTACAAATAAGGTTGGTTTGGTTGGTTGGTACAAATAACCTATAGTTTGTGTGAAGTAGGCGTTCAAAGTTTTGGCCCTGCGATCACGTAGATCTCGTCAAAACAAGAAGTTTAAACACAAACAAGGTGGGTCTGCGCCCCATAGTTAGTAAGATGTAGGCGTTTAAAGTTTTGACACCGTGATCACATAGATCTCATCAAAATAAGAAGTTTGAGTACAAACAAGATGGGATTACGACTTATAGTTCGTGTGATATAGGCGTTCTAAGTTTTGACCCCGCGATCACGTAGATCTCGTCAAAACAAGAAGTTTAAGTAGAAACAAGATGGGTCTGCGCCCCATAGTTCATAAGATGTAGGCGTTTAAATTTTTGACCCCGTGATCACATAGATCTCATCAAAACATCAAGTTTGAGTACAAACATGGTGGGTCTACGACTTATAGTTCGTAATATATAGGCGATAAAGTTTTGACACAAAGATCTTAACAAACCGGAACGACGAGGAAATCTTAAGAAGGGTTCCTCGTCCTTAGGTAAGTAAGTAATTCAAATGAAGTAGAAAATCCCGATTTTCATAAATTTTAGCTAAGAACACTCGATCAAGTCAACTTTCAATCAAAAAAACTAAATCAAAATCGGTTCATCCGTTTGGAAGCTACGTTGCTACAGACAGGCACACAGATACATCATTAAGCAGATACGCGTTAAATTTATATAACACTCGTCATTTTTGTCGAGGGTTAAAAAAAGAGTTAAATACCTACTCCCGATGTAGTCGATAATGAATATTTACTATAAAATTATTTAAGGACTCTGACAGTTACACTCTCAAGGCCCGTATTATTAGAACGATCTCAAACGTAAGATCGACCTTGAACACGAGTTCGAGACTCCGTTCTATTCAATAGATAAGTCATAATACAGAAAAATTAAGGCAAAAAAATAATATTTTTGCCATTGATACCGTCACAGATAATATAATACTATAAAATCGTCGTTGAATAAGTCAATTTTAATCCTAAATTGTGGATTTTGTGAAATTATGCATAATCTTTTCACGATTACATTTAAATAAGTATAAAAAAATGTTCTCTGACAATAAACCAAGACCAAAAAGATGATTGATGTAAGTATAACATTTTAGACAAGGGTCACCCATCTATGCACCGACTGTGGTAAAGTTACTTAACTTACGCAAACATTCTATCATAATAGAAGTAGGTTCAACTTTGAGGTGTACACCGACGAGTTACTTTAGCTATAACAAATTCGTTTAATGTAATTATGTAGTGTCGTCGCCTATTAGGGTCAAATTACAATATTTTTGAGGTCTGCACTCGAATGACGTCATTTAAAGCGATTTTCTGCGTTATTTGTACGGGCGCGATATAAGCTATCAATACATGTTTATTAATTAGTGCCGTTTAGTAAGACGCTAACCGCACTTAGAAGGGAACTCAGATGATATCGTTCTTTGGAACGAATCTGAGCTTCATCTATTAATACGGACCTAAGCACGGCCGATGACCGCGTAGTAGCAAATAGCAACCAACTTTATTTCCAAGTAAACGCACGACCTAGAACAAACCAAGCAGAGGCCTCAATTTTCATCCCTCAATGTTTTTACCGCCATCTTTTGGCGACTTTAGTAAGGAGGGCCATTAAAATCAATCAGCTGTAGCCTGAATCACTAGATGTCGCTTGCTATGCACCACTGCTAATGCCATCTAACGTCTCCGTAAACGAGCCCGAAAACGAGCCCGAGTTAGGACGATCGCATTTCTTTGTATGGGATGAGGTATCTGTACTAGTATAGTATTATATTATCTGTGCTTTTACCAACAAATGACCGTAATTCATACAGTAACGAATTAGAATGTAATATTAAGTAACTCTTCTATATAAAAAACACAATTTGTGTTTTGTTATGTAAACAGTGTTAGCGCTTGTTCTACTTTAACCAACTCGCTTATGTAGGGAAGGTATTCTTTTTGTTTATTTGCGCACGTGAATTAGATCTGAGCTCTTAGGCTAGAGGCATCAACACTAATCGAACAGAATTCAGTTTTTGCGTGTGTAAAACCGAGAATATGATTTTTTTTAATACGAGATTAGCTGTTTCGCAAGGGCTATGATGTCATTCCGACGTCATTCCATTCGATTAGATTTTATGCTACTTGTTGAGAGGGCTGTTCCCCATACTTTCGGAAGTTTCAATGGGCTTTTTTTTTAATTCTTAATTGAGATTTTGTTATTAGTCAGATATGCATAATCTAGGTGTTACCCTTAACTTTGGCATACACCCGGACCAGAGTTCAGATTAGTATATTAGTAGGTATTAATTTAACTCAAAATAAAAATCACTTGCAGTTTGAGTATTTGTTACTTTTAAGTAAAATACTAAATTGTTTTATATTTGGGATCAATGACCCCATGAGTAATGACTCGTCGCATCCATTAGTTTTTTATCAGTTTAAATGTTCTCACAAAAATTACATGTTCAACGATATTTTAACACATAAAAATTTGCTTCACTTATATGTATCGAATTATGTAATCAAATTTTACAAGTCAAAAATATACTTCTAATTCGATAGTAAGAAGTTTATTTTTATACGATTATCGAAATGAAGTTGGCATCTTTGTATAATTCATATAATTTAATGTGTTATTTGTATGATAGTACCATAACTTGGTACCTTGGAGCTGATCTGATCATGGAGCTAGGAGACATTACATTTTAAATCTTTGCCAAAATAATGCAGTCGGATTTTGCGCTACAGGAAGTGCTGCTTATGCCAAAATTGATAAATGAAAAATATGATTTTACATCTGATAATGTTCTCCTAACAGCCTAGTCATCTACTCAGAAGATAATATAGTGCACAATGTGTGCTCAGAAATAATTACACCCAAAACCCTCTGTAAGTACATTAATGACTTCACTCTCATATTCCGATAGAACCGAAATCGGTCACGACTTGTGAGAAGTTAGGCGCTGGTAAATCACGGACAAGTGTGACAATTTACCAAAATGGTAACCTATTCAGTGCCAGCTTGAGGTCAGATGTAGGTTAGAGCGAGATCAAATTTTAGCACACCAATATTGTTCAAGTGTGAGTCGCATGTACAACGGGTAGTGGGGGTGCAAATCATTTTACCCAATAACGCCTAATTTTGCGCTCTCTGATAGCGGCGCCCCCTGATCTAAGGCGCCTGGCGCGGTTGCCCCGTTCTGTGTATGAACGGGCCGGCTCTGCACCTATCTATCGACTAATAGTGATAACGTTGCCCAAACCCATAATCTCTTGATCTGTCTGGGCGTCAGTGAGTCACAGACCCCACGAAAACGCTTTATCTATGCCAACAGATATGACATCATGGGTCATGCAAGACGTAGGTATGCCACTTCATGCCATGTACTGTCCGCAGCCGCAATTTGAGATTACGTTTCTGCCACATAGAAACATTCTATGTATTTATCTATACTTATCTATACTAATATTATAAAGCGGAAGAGTTTGTTTGTTTGATTGTTTGTTTGTTTGTTTGTTTGTTTAAACACGCTAATCTCAGGATCTACTGGTCCGATTTGAAAAAATCTTTTTTTGTTGGATAGCCCATTTATCGAGGAAGGCTATAGGCTATATAACATCGCGCTACGACTAATAGGAGCGGAGAAGCGACGAGAAATGTTTCAAAATCGGGGAGAAATTACGCATACGAAGTTGCGCGGGACAGCTAGTACTTATTATAAAGCTGAAGAGTTTGTTTGTTTGTTTGAACGCGGCAATCTCAGGAACTACTGATCCGAATTAAAAATTATTTCACTGTTAGATAGCCCATTTATCGAGAAAGGCTAAAGGCTATATAACATCACGCTGCTATTAAAAGGAGTGGAGCAGCAATGACAAATGTTGCAAAAACGGGGAAAATTTACGAATACGAAATTGCGCGGGACAGCTAGTAGATTATACAACGGGTAAACCTTAGAGTATACATAAGCTTATGTATACTCTAAGGTGTAGGTAAACGTTGTATGATCTTTAAGCACATATAATGATTCTATTTCTTAATTACCTTCTCAAACCTTTTACAGTAGGTAACAAGGAAAGAGCAACAAACATAATAACCTAACATATTGCATGTGTTACTTCCTAATGCATTTTTTCCGACTTCCATCGTAGCAATTATAAATACCGCTACGTAAATACGAGTATTCATTTGTAGTAATGTACCTAATCACTTGTGTTACGGCCATGGCCGTGAGTATAAGTCAAAACATTGTAGTTAGGTACATATTACGCTGAACTCACTGAAGGAAGGAAAAGGAAACAGATACTATTTTTGGTTTATTGCAAATCCGTTTGCTGCCGTAGCATTATTATATTAAATTATATTTCTATGTTAGCAACACTATTTAGGTAGGTATATTCCCTAAATATATCTACCTAGGGCAGGTTATTTAACTTGGTAGAAACAACTTCCAGAAAGAAGTCGACAGGAGGATCCGATTGGGTTGGGTAGCGTTTACCAAACTTCGTCGAGTCTTCTTATGCCAAAAGACCAAGGTATATAACCAGTACGTCATACCTGTTATGACATACGGTGCCGAGAAGTGGATACTTACGGTTGGGCTAGTCCACAAATTCAGGTCGCGCAGCGGGCTATGGAGCGAGCAATGCTTGGAGTCTCTTTGAAGGATAAAATTCGCAACGAGGTCATCCGACAATGCCGAAGGACTGATGGTTGATAGAACAAACGAGTCTTAAAGTGGAGACCACGAATTGATAAACGTAAGGTAGGACGACCCCCAGCCAGATGGACTGCCGACTTAAGGCGCTTCCCCGTGCAAAACCCAGCGCTAGCCGTTTTTTGTGCACTTTTGTGCAGCTATCTGCTCTTTATCTAAAAATAAATATCAACATTAAATTTCTACATAATTTTGATTCTAAAATGGTAGATTTTGTTTTTGTTAAAGGAGTATAATGTTTATTTAATCTTCTCACAACGAAGCCACAGAAATGAGAAATAATTATGGATAAAATGCATCTCCTCGTAAAGTACAGTTCTATTTGATTTGCTACTTACACTAATGGATAGGCAATTTAATAAAAAACAGTATGCTAGAAAAAAATTTTTCAAACGACCAAAATTCAATTTTATAAAGATTTTATTCCAAAAACTGAGCGCATTTGCTACAGTGCGGCGAAGAGGGAACGAATGCTCAAGGTTTTTGGCCGAAAAGTCGCTGGAATGAACTGGATACGAAAGGCGGAGGACTGGATGTTGTGGCGTAAGTTAGGAGAGGCCTATGTCCAGCAGTGGACCGATACAGGCTGATTGATTGATTGATTGAACACCACCTATTTGATTTATGGTAGAATGGCTAGAACATTATTCGTTATTATTATTTTATAAAATCGTCGAAAGGGGTACAATAGTTCAACAAACATTATTAGATATTTAGTAGTCTTGAGATATAAATAAAATATGAGACAAGAAACCTAGAGGTACTCAAAGGGTCAACAGCCTGTACAAGGCTGTTGTCCTTTGTATACAGTACGGGTTTTACATTTATAAGGGTTTAGGAGGGTAAAAAGTGTCACTTAAACAGCTTATGGAGATAAAACTGAGTTTAAGACGTTGATACCTAAAGTGTGTGCTTTGATCGTAAAAAGAAACCATTTTTGGAAAATTTTGTTTTTTTTACATTGGCCCCTTTGAGGCATTACACGGCAAACATCCTTTAAGGTATTATTTTCTCGTTTTACCTACAAACAGGAGTATTTTTAGAATACTCTAAAGCTGCAAGTAGTTTTATTTTAGACTAGCTGGCCCGCGCAACTTCGTATGCGTAATTTTTCCCCGTTTTTGAAACATTTCTCGTCGCTTCTCCGCTCCTATTAGTCGTAGCGATGTTATATAGCCTATAGCCTTCCTCGATAAATGGGCTATCCAACAAAAAAAGATTTTTTTAAATCGGACCAGTAGATCCTGAGATTAGCGCGTTTAAACAAAGAAACAAACAAACAAACTCTTCCGCTTTATAATATTAGTATAGATTCGAGCAATCGGAAGGCCCGTAGGTACTGGCACGGCCTATTTTACATTACACTGCACTGGTCTAGTAACCTTGACGAGGCTCAGCTTATTATTATTTATTCTTCTAGGCCTCATTTCCCGGGTATAAAAAAATATGAACTGTTTAAACTCGTCTCGATCCGTGCGAGCTTTGTACAGTCGTACATATATGACAGCGTATGTATATGACATATACGTTAAGCGAACGCTCGGCCGAGCTACATGGTAGGCGGAGTGGGGGGGGGGGTGTGTGTTAGGTTTTATTTTCGTTACGAAATTTCTTGATTCGGTCGCCGCTCTCAAAGCCCGCGATAAAAGTTATGCAATAGCTTAAAAAGTACTCCACTATAGTGCCTCTGGTTCGGTGATTTTTTTCGGCGCAGTGTGAACCCTCACTAACCATACAGTTACTGTAGCCTAAGTATGTTAGCAACATCAGAGGTATTATTCACGCATAGCGAGTGCGACCCTGTTTTTGATTCAAAACAGGGTTGCCAAAACTTTGAAGGCAGTTACATCATGAGCAGCAAAATTTTAGTACGAAATTTGTCTATGCCGCCCCGGTAACAATACCTACTTAATTAAATTCTGTTTGGTCTGTTTATCTAGTATTTCCATTTGGCTCGTAATATTATCTTTCGTGGTAGTGGGTTTAATTAACTCGTTAAGTTTCTGACTCCAATTTGCAAGGTTAATTAATTAAAACGACTGATGTGTCTGGTGGCACTAATTTGCCATCTACCTATGATTAAAATACGTTTTGTGATCTTTACTTTAGTGTTTTTTAGGGTTCCGTAAATCAAACTTAGGAGGCATTAATGAATCCTCCGACTGCATGAAATTATATAATTATGTAGGGGATTTTGTTTTCATCTTTTTTGTGCAGCCGGTTTCTTTTTATTAATATAATTTATTTTTTTATTTAATACTTTTTAGTGGTATAAAATGTAACCGATGTAACAACTAACTTTTATCACAGCTAATGTGAAGTATTGAAGATTTGAAAAAGAATGGTTGCTAAGTAACTTTTTTAGTATTATACCTTTTTGAAATGCTTAAGGGAAGCCCTTTAATTTGATACCCATATTGCAGTATTCAAAACAACTTTTTTTCACATCTCCTCATTTTGACATCTCACAGCCGCCATGTTTGTTTTTTCCAAACGTCACATATCTAAGAACATTTGGGCCATCAAGACGAATCTTATGACGTCGACTAACTATTAACGATTAAATTGTACAAATGTTGATAAACTTTCGCGATTTGTACACATTATTAAAATATATATATTACGGGTCTTAATCGCGTGAATAATTTAAGGTAAAATACCTTGTTTATTGCCCGACGTTTCGACCGTATTGCAACGGCCGTGGTCACGGGAAGACTGAGCAGTGAACAGTCTTCCCGTGACCACGGCCGTTGCAATACGGTCGAAACGTCGGGCAATAAACAAGGTATTTTACCTTAAATTATTCACGCGATTAAGACCCGTAATATATATATTTTAATAATAAATTGTACAAATCCGTTCAGTGGATTGTGAGATATCAGGTAATAAAGAATGTTACATACCATACAAGATACGCGCTAAAAACATGACCTTTCTTTACAGTCGGGTAAAAAGGTACGGCCGTTTATGTGGAAAAAACATATATTTCAACACTCTCAAATTTATAGGGTACTTTCCGTTGACCTAGAACTATGAAAAGAGGTTGAGCACTTTATAAGGGCGGTTTGCCTACTCAAAATTGCCATGTATAGAACTGAGACCCATGTACATTTTATTAACTTCAATATTAATAAGCTTTATTTTCTTTTTACGTACTGCATTATATGTTAAGTAAATAAATAATAAGATACTGACTTGAAGCACAAGCAAAGTCTACTAATATGTCAACGATTTACAGTTGATGCACCACAAAATTTTAAAATTAATCTGTAAATATGATTAAAATGTTAAAAAAAATAACACTATAATCGCCACATAAGATAGACGAGGAATATTTATTAATAATATTCTTTTACATTTTAACAGAAGCTGTCATTGCCATATAATAAATATTCTTTAAATACCAAAGATAATTTAGAATAATTTCTTCATAACAAGAAGTTCATCAAAAAAAGGTTTGTCTTGTGATAACGTCATGAAATGCGTTTCGTTTCCGATAGGTGATTTTTTAAATAAAATATTAAAAAAAAATAAACAAACATGAAGGTATTATTACCTACTTAAAATGATATAATCGGCATTTTTTTGTATTAATCGCCATTATTTACAGGTTACCATTATTACTGTAATATCATATGTGATTTTTTTAAAATATTTATCCAGGAAAAATAAAACCTATATGTGACATTAATAAATCTTTCGGATTTCGCAGAGCATTAAACGATCTTTCAAATACTTATATGATATCGACGGCTTTGAGAATAATTGTGTTTTTATTAAAAATCCCGAATTATTTACTCTAGCTATTGTACGAATGTCATTTTTGTGGTCTTAAACTAAGTACAAGTACCTATAGGGAATAGTTTGAAAACTATACATTTGGAATTTAATCATATATTTTATAATGAATAACACATAACACAACAAATTACAAATGTATAGTTTTGAAACTTTTTAGTCTTCAAAAAAATGGAAAACTCGATTTTTGAAGTTTTTATAACTAGCGACCCGTCCCGGCTTCGCACATTGGGGTTGCTCATTTTTTCTAGTAATAAATATAGGTATAGTCTATATTACTCAGGGATAATGTAGAATTCTTATGGTGAAAGAATTCTTGAAATCGGCCTAGTAGTTTTTGAGTTTAATCGTTACAAACATACAAAAATACAATATTATTAGTGTAGAAGTGTAGATATGTACCTACAAATTTGTACGGAACCCTCGGTGAGCGAGTCCGACTCGCACTTTTCCGGTTTTTTTTTTATAGTTTTTGATCAAAGTAACTACCTACTATTTACTGGTATGTAATTAGTTTAATTTGATAATTCTGTTAATACTTAAAAACTTAGGTAAATACTTAAAAAATCTTTTTACATGTTTTTTATAAGTACGAGCACATATATTTTTACGAGGTACTTAATATATTTTTTCAGTCAAACCGACATATTTGTGTAAGTACAAAATATGTTAAACATCTTTACAAATTTATATCAACATAATTAATTTTGGCCTCATGTTTGATAACTTATGATTTCAAATAACTTACTGAGGAACTTTGAGTATCATAATACTATCAATTTTGTATCACAAGTGCAACGTGCGAAAGAGACAACACGATCAAGAAGACAGAGAAAGCCATGCTACCCTAACTTAAAGGAGCGTAGGGCGATTCGATCAATATGCCTCGTTGTATAGGGTGTGAATTTATATGAAAAAAAAATCCGTTCATTGACTCGCTGACCAGCGTGTGTTATTTAAACGCCCGTGAAGCTTTAACAGTTTTTGAAACAAATATCCAATTAGGTAAATAGAAATTTTAACGACGAATTAAATTTAAACGATTTCAATTACCTGAATAGTTGTCAATTTTTTTTTAAGAAACGACTCCCGAATTAGAGTACAAGCCCTGTATCGCGGGAAACTTCACAAACATACAAATCACGGACACAAAGTACACCCAGACTCGGAACAACAATTTGTGGATCGCACAATGTGGTGTCCCGTGTGGGAATCGAAACCACGACCTCTTGCGTAGCAGTCGTATACACTCCCACCGCGCCACAGAGGCAGGCAGTGATATTTATAACGAGAAAAAAAAACGTAGGTGGTTGAAACAACTGACAAAGGTCAATATCATTTTTCAGGATAAGTTAGATTCCGTCAGGTCGAGATAATTCACCGCTGTGCCTTTCATAGTAAGAGGAAGATATGCTTAAGGTTCATTTCCGTGCATCGCGGCCGATCGCGAGTCGCGCGCGGCTTACGACAAGCGTCTGACGCGCGCGGCCGATGCGTCAATAGTCATAGTGCGCGCGCAGCCTACGACAGTCGTCGGCCGCGCGCGTCTGTCGCAGACGTCGGAAACAGCGCCGTACATTCTTATACTCTGAGTATTGTCGCATCGGCCGCGCGCGTCAGTCGCTTGTCGTAGGCCGCGCGCGACTAGCGATCGGCCGCGATGCACGGAAATGAACCTTATGCATATCTTCCTCTTACTATGAAAGGCACAGCGGTGAATTATCTCGTCGAGACGGAATCTAACTTATCCTGAAAAATACGACTTCCTGATGCTTTCTAGTAGATTAAACGTAGGTAGTAAATATTTTATAAGAAGCAGGTTGATTGAACACCTACTGGAGTAAATGCAAGTCAAGTTACACCAGCTTACTTTGGTGGACTACAACTAGAGTTATGGGGTAAAATGGGCACAGGAGGGTAAAATCAGTACAGTGACTGACTGTAATTCACAATTCAGATGCTTCGACTTAAATCCAAATGACATGCTGATACGAGATATGTGTTAGTTCTTATTATCACAATGCGTTCATTTATTAGGATATGGGTATTATACAGACATCATTTTGTAGAATAATACCTTTGATAATAAGCGCTGGCATCGGATTCTTAATCGTGAGGTCGCGGATTTGTATCTTACTCATTATACCACCGACATACCAACTTCTAACACAAGTAATTTAGCTTAGAGGGGCTAACATGATTGCTAGTACCTTAATGAAATATAATTATAATATTAATAAATGGAAAATGAAATAAATAAAGCATTTTTTCCCTATTTATATACTTTTTCTGAACTTTGTAAATGAAGCTACAACTATGTATATAGCCGACTAGCTGACTCGCGCAACTTCGTATGTGTCAACTTTCCCCGTTTTTGTACAACATAGATAACATTATTTTTTTGCTGCTCCGCTCCTATTGGTCGCGGCGTGATGTTATATAGCCTTTGTCGATAAATCGGCTATCCAATACAAAAAGTATTTTTCAATTCGAACCAGTAGTTTTTGAGATTATCGCGTTCAAACAAACAAACAAACTCTTTAGCTTTATCATATTACTAGCTGTCCCGCGCAACTTCGTCTGCGTAAATTTTCCCCGTTTTTGCAACATTTATCATAGCTACTCCGCTCCTATTAGTCATAGCGTGATGTTATATAGCCTTCCTCGATAAATGGGCTTTCCAACAGTGAAATTTTTTTTTTTAATATTCGGATTAGTAGTTCTTGGGATTACCGCGTTTAAACAAACAAACAAACTCTTTAGCTTTATAATATTAGTATAGATACAGCCTACAAGGATCAATTTGTGTAATCAAATGTGATCCTTACAGGCAGCTGTAGCTTCACTAAAACTAAAAAGTATTTATCGAAATTGAAGATATCTAAAACACTTTATATTCTGTAATAGTCAGATTGCGGAACAATTTTCATAAAAAATAGTATGAGGTTAAGTAGGTATCTCTTATCAGATTTGTGTTTACTCTGAGTATCATTATCATACAGGAGTTTATCATAAATAGCTTAAACGAACAAACTATGTGTAGTACTCGTACTAGCTACATTTACCTCTGTGGCGCGGTGGGAGTGTATCCGACTGGTACGCAAGAGGTCGTGGGTTCGATCCCCACCCAGGATAAAACTTTGTGTGATGAGCACGATGGATTATTCTGTGTCTGGGTGTTATTTATCTATAATATGTAGGTATTTAGAAATATATAAGTATGTTTATCAGTTGTCTGGTTTCCATAGTAGCTCTGCTTAGTTTGGGATCAGATAGCGTTGTGTAAGTTGTCCCAAGATATTATTATTATTATTAGTTATTTGCGCTCTACATGTAATAACAGTCCTTTCACTTTAGTTAAGTTTAATTTAACAATCATTGAGCAATTCATGCCAAATATTGTTAATTAGGAACGTGAGAATCTGGGCTGTATTCAGTGCTACTGTGGCTATCTCTTTATGATAGCATACAACAAACATATTGATTGAGATAAGGCAAATTCGGCGAATTTTCGGATAATAATAACAGTTACTTTGCAGAAGGCAAACACACTTTTCTTACATATCAGTAATCAGGATCCTACTGTGCTATTTACTTAACACTGCTATAATATTCTCAGTAGAGCATAAATAACCAGTCAAATTAGCCTGGTAGCCATTAAGTATGAAAACGTTCAGAATATAATAATTTCTTTTTTTCTTTATCGTGTCATCCTACCGCGTGTTTAGCAATGCAATCCCTACGGTGAACCCTCATTTTAATAACCTACACTCATTTATTATAAAGGTCTTTAACTCGTTACACTGTTTTTTTTTCTTCTTTTATTTTTGGTGCTGCGAGTTCGAATTTTGTTATGTTGTCGACAAAAACCTTAGATATATTTCGGGACTTAATCGTGTGAATTATTTAAAGGTACGAACCTTTTATTTACCCGACGTTTCGATCGAATTGCACCGATCGTGGTCACGGGTCGACTGATGGCAGCTTAGCGATGTCTACGTGAGGCGCGGGGTTTTTCAACTACCCTCGCGTGGTCTTGATCATTTTGATAATTTGTACTGTCGGTACTTCTACACACTACACTTACAACGTCTTTACACTGAGGCGCGGTGTCTTTACTGATCGAAACGTCGGGTAAATAAAAGGTTCGTACCCTAAATGAAGAGCAAGCAGGTCGTGAGCCTGATGGTAAGCGTCACGGTAGCTATAACAGTATCTGCACTGTTAATGCCACTCAAATCTTTTTTTGGAAAAAATCTAGGGTTCGAAAATCCGATATTTATAATAAACTAGATACCTGCCCCTCGCTTCGGACGGGTGTTTTATCGTAGTTCTTTATACCTTGAGTTATTACAATATTGTAGTTTTCGTAGGGGTCTCTAATTTTTTTTTTTTATAGTAATTTTCATAGGCATTTTTGCCAGTTGAGAGGGCCCAATTCGCTAGCATGAAAATATAGAAAAAAATGAGGTTTAGTAACATAGTTCAGATAGGTGGTTCGATTCCGGCCCCGGTTTGGCATACGGAAGTCTCGGGTTCGATTCCTGGGTCTGGACTTCAAATGTTTTTATCTTTCAAAAATTCAATTATTGTATTTATAATCTATTTTTATTTTTCAATAAAACATAGCCTTTGACCGATTTCAAAAATTATACGGGGAGTACCCCGAAATGGTAAAAGAATTTTTGAAATCGGTCTTGTAGTTTTTAAGTTTATTCGTTACATACAAAAATACAAATCTTTCCTCTTTATGACATTAGTGTAGATGTAGATATCAAAATATCCGATATTTGATTGGGAAGTATAGACTATCGTGTCAATAATGCTGTCATATTAAACATATGATCTGGCTGCATTTCAGCAAAGCTTTATATATGTAAATAACATTTAACCAGTATTGTCTTAGACCTACCATCTACTAACAAAATAAAATAAAAATATATACCATAATATTATAATATCCCAATTTCCAAACCAGAGGACACTTCAACTGAAAACGCCATTTCGTTTTCGATAATGTAGAAAAATATTTACTTAGATACAGTTTGCCAGACGGAGGTTGGAAGCGAAAGCTCCACTTGTCTTATATATTAAAGTAAGGGATAAATGTCCGCCATTAGTCAGTGTCAACTTACAAGTAAATTGTGAACAAAAAATAACCCTTCTTCCAATGTCGACTTTCCTCGTTGGATTTTTCGCGAAAATGTGCGGCGTTTTTTTTTTAATTTTCTGCTTTTAAGGTATTGATGCTGAATTTCCTAATGAACTATTTTATTCAGTGTATGGATCTGGGGTAAATTTTATAAAACAATTTGTTTGGATTATTTCAAGGGAAAGTTTTAAAGTTAACCAGTGTGTTGTAACATTCAACGCTGTAATCGATCTACTAAATGTAGGCTATCCATAAAAAATCATAGCAGCAACCAAATGTAAGCGCAGCTATCAACATTTATTGCCATACCTACACATGTAAGCCCGGACCATTATTCAATTTATTAACCTACAGTTGTTAGATAGGTACAATTGGATGTATTGCTGCTTCAAAAATCCATGTCCGTTTTTATCCGCCTCATATATAAAATCTATACTTAACTATTATTATAAAGCTGGTTAGAGTTTGTTTGTTTGTTTGGTTGAACGCGATAATCTCAGGAACTACTATTTCGAATGGAAAAAATATTTTAGTTTTAGATAGCCAAGTTATCGAGGAAGGCTATGGGCTATATAACATCACGCCACGACCAATAAGAGAGGAGCATCAAAGAAAAATGTAGCATAAAAGGGAAAAATTGACGAAAACGAATTATCATTTAGACACTGCCAAGTTTAAAAGATTTGATGGTATTACAATAAAATAATTGGATTATTCTAGAATGATACGACAAACAACAAAAATCTGTTTAAAATGTAGGTCTGTCGCAAATAATCCAATTTCCAGTGAATGGATCCGGAACTTATTTTAAACATTCAACCCACGAATAAGAAAGCTAACATTTTAATCCAAGTCACGATAAAACGTCGTAAATAAGTGTTCAAAAACTCAAAGTGGTTTCATCGTTTTGGGAATATCCTGTTTTGTAAAGTCACTTTATGTTCTTGTACGTTTGCGTTTTTATCTTATGATAAGGAATATATTACTTTAATCTCAGTATAATTGAGGTTTAATTAAAGGTAGTTCTTGAAAAAGAGGCAATATGGCAGCCTTCTTAAGTTTATAATAAGTAGATACAATTATTATAATACGATCTCAGTTAATATCTATTGCCTTTAAAGCTAATATTTTTACTTTTATAACTCAAACTATTTTAATGTTGCAGCTTAAATATTGAGCTTGAAATGCAGCGTTAAATTCTTCAAAAACTTTGGTGGCTCACGAACGGGTGTAAAAAAATAATGAGATTTCATTTCATAATGAAATTGTGGCTTTAAGCACTTTAATATCTTTGCAGCTTTAGAATTCGGAGTTGGAAAATTGTTTGGAAAAAATATGAAATATCTCTATTCAAATTGGAACTCGTTCCAAAGTGAGACAAAACGTAATACAATATTGATCAGTCTATACAAGTCACTTGTATAGACTGATGTGAGTTGTCCCAAAATATTATTATTATTATTATTATTGTATCCCCGTATCTCACTAAATCAAAGCACAGTGGTAATTGCCAACCAATTCAAAGATTGATAACTAGCATATTAACTCAGGTTCAATTTCTTTCTTGGAGCTCAAATTTCCTGAAATATCTAGTATTATATTCTCTAGGACCAAAGGAGTGAATAAACAACTCATGATTTTCATCCCCTATACTATAAGCTATCACGTTGATGAATTATTACAATAAAATTATGTATAATTTATAGTATGATTATTTATTATATATGTAAAACGTTGCAAATATTTAATTATGCTACGAACTTGACCGCGTGATTCATAGCCCAGGTGAGATGGTTAAGATTTTCCCACAATGCGAAATGAAGTGGGCTCAAATCGGTAGGTATTGTGGATATTATCCCGTGCCGAAGGATGAAGGATGATAAAAGCTAGATTATATATCAACTTCCATTAAACCGCTATTTACCAATCTTCAGTGTAGTGGCACTCGATAACAAGTGCGCTCCTTGATAATTCGACATAGGGACTGTTTGCTATAGCAACTCTGCTCAGTGAATATCGATCGGGAATGAAAAACTAGTTATTTGGCAATATCCATGTGACTTTGTTTTTAGAAGTTCAGTATCAATTGATTATGGATTGAATTAAACCGATCCCGGTAGAACTGCTGTACCCACTGGCTGACATAGCGCCTTCAGATGTCCGCAGAGCCGTGACAAGTGCTGCAGAGAAAGAGAGACTCGCGGCACCCCATGCTTGGTTACACTTCAATATAACATGGTATCAAGTAGGTAATTTAATAGCATCATACAACTTTGCATATGTAGAAGTATTAATTGACAAATATAAGGATACCTACTTACAGCATTGTTTCTTATCAGATATCTTTCTAACAGACGTACAAAAGGAAAATCATCATCATCAGCCTGTATAAGTCCACTGCTGGACATAGCCCTCTCCTAATTTCCACCAGAACTTGTGGTCCTCTGCCTTCCGCATCCAGTCCACCCCAGCGAACTTCTTTAGATCGTCATTCCATCTGGCTGGGGGCCGTCCTACCTTTCGTTTACCAAGTCGAAGTCTCCACTCTGGAGTCATTTGCTCTATAGGCCATCGGTCTTTCGGCAAATATGGCCAGCCCATTGCCACTTCAGCGTGTTTTACCTGCGAGATATATCAGTAACTTTAGTTGTTTGTCGGATGACCTCATTGCGAATTTTACTCTATAAAGAAACCCCAAGCATAGCTCGCTCCATATTCCGCTGCGCGACTTTAAATTGTGGTCTAATAAGTGTCGATCAACAAAACACAAAATCGTTACTAACTAATGCAATAAGCTAATGGAAGTAGATGCTCAGTAAGCAGCTACTTCTGTCATAATTTGGGCTGAACGGACATTTACATTTATAAAAAAAATCACCACCGTCATTAGTCCATTACATTTGTTTTTAGGGCTCCGTACCTCAAAGGGAAAAAACGGAACCCTTACAGGATCACTTTGTTGTCAGTCCGTCCGTCTCTATGTCAGCTGACCTTTTATCTCGGGAATGCGTGGATATATCGAGTTGAAGTAAAATTATTCTAAAACGAAAGAAGTAACAATGTTTACGGCATTATAATACGCGTGAAATACGTCAGCTTCCACGCTATATAGTTACGCAGAGATATCAGACGTAGAAGTACAGTTTCTTGGAAGCTTATTTTGTCCAACATTGCTCGATTTTTACCCATTTGAGTGCAGTGACCAGTTTATTTTCGGCCACAAAGAGTGCAAAAAGTCGTCAAAAACAGGCAAGTAACAAAAATTCGGTAAAACTTTAAAATGGCTTATATTATCTAATCTTGACATTTTAAGGTTTTGGTCATGGTCATCGGTTCTAGTCGCTACACGACCAGGCGGTAAATAAATAACACAATATTAGTTAAAATCCTGAATCGTCTTATACTATTTTCAAACAATCTTATATATGACTAGACTTTTACAAACGAATTTGTATTAAATATTTCTCTAAAAATATCAATTATTTAATTGTTTTAGGAAATTACAAAAAATTGTATCGTTTTACAAACCATATAATTTCCGTCTATTAAAGAACAAAACGAAATCAATACTTTCATTTTTATGACGCGTCGTCTTAATTTCATTAAATTATATTTAAGTATGCTATAAAATTATTATTTTTGATGATCCTTTTTATCTTTTCGTTAGGCGTCACGTAAAGTCTACTTGCCATGTAATGTCACAAACTCCCGGCAAACGTATTTCCGACTACGTGACTTTGTTTCACACCGTTTAACAAACAGGTAGCTGGTATGTATTTTCAAAGACCTATTTTGTAGCCGAAAATGATAACAGAGAAGAAAAATCCCATAAAATGATTTAATAAGTAGGTAGGTGTAAATTTTGAAATAAAAACGTGAAGAGTAAACACAAATATGGGTAGATATAGTTTCGAAATATTCTGGTAAGACGAATTTTCAATCGGTAGTGGGGTAAAAGGCGTTTAAAAAAAAAACAATTGCATAATTAGATGCCGATTAAGTCAAAATATAACTTTCGAGATAGAACACGAATCTAAATAGTTCTAGAAAACAGCAACTACATCCTACAAAATGAAGCATTCATTTTGAACATGAAATTAAGTCAAAGCTAATGATGCTTTAACAATATAGCAAAGTAAACAAAATTAAAAAGTCTCTTGATCCACCGCTTGAATACAATAGCAAACTACGCCTGCAAAATTAGGCGCTCATTAGCAATCAGGGCACGAGACACAGGCTTTACACAGTGGACTGTGCCTACTAACCTAATATATGATTTATAATCTATGCCCGTTCGAGGAAAACATTGTGAGAAAATGCGACATGACGTCATCGGATTATATGAGGATATGTTATGCAAAGGCTTCTTGATGCTCGTAGGTTGTGTCTGTTTATCTTTCTTATAAGTAAAGCGAGAGAAGTTGAAACTTTAGCTCGAGTAAGGAGTTAAGGAGACAACTGTAAAGGTAAATAGAAGTCATGCAGAAAACCATTTCACCACAACATTTTCTTAAAATGGAACTCGCACATTATCGGTCTTTCAATATAATAATAATAATATAATAAAAATGATTTATTCACTTAGAAATCAAAATACTACACTTGTGAAAAGTCGATTCTACATCTACTGGTAATGCCTGTTCGCAAACAATAGGTAAAGCCTGAGAAAAGAACAGGCAATAAAAACTCGTGGCCACTCTTTTCAAATTGCCAATGTTTACAATGATTCTCTGTTTATAAACTGTATATGCAGGTAAGGTGCTGCCATCATTATATTAAACACCATATTAGAAGACTGATAATAGATCTTATCGAGATGCATCAATAGCGTAAACTATACTTGGTTTGTCCTTAGTTTTCGTCACCAATTATACCACGGTATTGTATTATAATTTGTATTGTTCGTTATATTATATTACAATGTATACGTACGTAACTATATTAAAATGACAACAGTAATTTTACCTCAAATTCAAAATAGTAATTATGTTTTAGTCATAAAATATCTTAACGATATAACTTAAAGTACTATAAAATTACTATTTTATCTCATGCAAAGTTATTTATTACCCGTAAATATTATTTAATGCACCAGTTGTATCACATACCAAGGTTGTTAATGTAATTAGGGCATTCGTAACTAGTATATATGTCCCCCTACTACCTACCAACACTAAGTAATTATAAGGAGAACGTGATAGAAATGAGGAAGTGCAATATGGTACGCTGGATCTAGTCTTCTATAATAGAGAGCATTATTTTAAATAGATATCGAAAAACATAATTGACTCAATTATAGCGTCCTGTATTTACATTGGTACAGCGACCTGAGTTTTCCTTTGAAGCAGTTTAAATCTGAAGCCACTAAAATACAAAATATTTACTGCCGCACTCAGAGCCCTTTAATGCCTACATAAATAATTCCTTAGTAAAGATTTTCTAGGTGTGTCTAAATCTGGAAAAATGATTTATGTAAGTATTAGACGACTTTGTGTATTTTTAATTTTTTACTTAATGTATTTTTACGCACTGTGGTAATTATTACTCGACTGCAAGGAAGCGTTATGTTTTAAGCGCGTATCTTGTATGGGATCATTCTCACTAGTTCCATCGCAATTAGTTCCACGGAACTAGTAAGAAGTATTTTTTTCTCACTAGTTCCATGGGGCTGAGCCAATGGAAGACCAATTTTTCTCAGTATTTCCACCATCCATATATCCATATATGTATTTAACTAGAAGGAGCAGCTGACTTACTGACTGACATATCAACACAGGGCATAAACTATAAGGGTTAGAAACTTGAAAATTTGCACAGGGATTCATCTTATAACGTAGGTTTCTAAGAAATATTTTTTTTTAACATTCACCCTCTAAGGGTGTAAAACAAGGGTGCAAAGTTAGAATGCCACTTTGCCGTTAAAATATTTTGGTAACAATCTGGCGTCCACTCGAGCGAAGCCGCGGGGACTGTAAACTAGTTATTTATATATGGATGGTCGAACTACTGAAAAAAAATTCTCATAAGTTCCACGGAACTAATTTTTTTCTTCTTTAACAAAAGACGACTCCCGCATTAGGGTACATGCCCTGTGACGCGGGGGACTTCACGAACAAGTCACGGACACAAAGTACACCCAGAGTCGGAACAACAATTTGTGGATCACATAAAGTGTTGTCCCGTGTAAGAATCAAACCCACGACCTCTTGCGTAGCAGTCGGACACATTTCCACGGCGCCACAGAGGCAGCACAGAATTGCGATGAAACTAGTGAGAATGATCCTTTGTATGTATATATGTATGTATGTATGTGACATTCTTTATTACCTAATATATTTCAAACCACAATACAAATTAAAAAAATTAGGACGTCGTTAGATTTGTTTTGACCACCCAAGTGTTCTTAGATAAGTGACGTTTGAAAAAAACAAACATGGCGGATGTGAGATGTCAAAAACAAGCGGTGTGAAACAAAAGTTTTTTCTAATACCGCAGTATGTGTATTAAATAAAAGGGTTTATCGTAAGCATTTCAAAAATGTACATATAACATGATTATGACTGTAATCCTAAAAAGTTAATTACATATACATATTTATATATATATTTCTTATGTGCGTGTGTATGTCACTGAACTCCTCCTAGACGGCTCGACCGATTTTGATGAAATTTTTTGTGTGAGTTCAAGGGGATTCGAGGATGGTTTACATTCACAATTGAACCAAAAAGAAAAGAGTCGAGATGAAGTTCGCCGGGACAGTTAATATATATACTGGGTGGCGCAAAAGTAAAGACCCTATTTGGTTCAGCTATAACATTTTTTCTAAATTAGAAAACTAGATTTAGATTTTTTTAAATGTATATTTGTGCCATTAAATTTCGTACCATTAGGATTTAAAGATGATGTCTTTTAAATGGTGACCTCCAGAGTTGATACACATTTAAGCCCTATTTATGACATTTTGCATAACTTGCCGTAACACTTCCTGCGATATGTTCGTTATTTCTTGACGAATGTTTTCTTTTAGAGCTGCGAGAGTCTGTGGCTTGTTCACATACACCCGAGATTTCAAAAAACCCCAAAGAAAGAAGTCTGGACTGGTCAGATCGGGTGATCTTGCAGGCCAAGGCAAATCGCCAAAACGAGAGATAACTCGGCCTGGAAAAGCGTCCCTCACTAAGTCCATAGTGTCGCGCGCTGTGTGTGCCGTAGCGCCGTCTTGTTGAAACCAGATGTGCTCCAGCCCCAATTCGTCCAAACTGGGTATCAAAAACTCACGTAACATGGTTCTGTAGCGTTCTCCAGTGACAGTTATCGCATTGCCTCCAGCGTCTTCGAAAAAATAGGGTCCGATCACTCTGTCAACACAGATGCCACACCATACAGTAACTTTTAGTGGGTGTAGAGGTGTTTCTTGAATAATGCGCGGATTATCAGTGCCCCAGAACCGAGTATTCTGCTTATTGACATGCCCTGAGAGATGGAAATGCGCTTCGTCACTCATAACCAATTTTGAAGGAAAATCATCCTCTTCAAGGTTGAGGTTTATGACGCGCTGGCAGTAATCTAGACGAGCTCGGTGGTCAGCAGGCAGCAGCTGATGAGTCATTTGAGTTTTATACGGGAACATCTTTAAGTCTTTCACCAAAATACGCTGCAGGGTCCGTCTGGAAATGCCCAATTGCGTGGCACGTCGCCTCATTGATGTTTCTGGACACTCTTCCACATCTTCGCGCACAGCATCGATATTTTCAGCTGAACGGCCTGTTCTTGGTCTCCCAGACTTAGGTCTATCCAATGTTGAGCCAGTTGCTTCAAGGCGTGTGGCAAAGCGTCGAATTGTGCGACCAATCGGTGCCGGACGGTGGGGAAATCGTCGACGAAATTCACGTTGTGTTCTTATCACTGATGAATTATTCCGTAAGAACATTGACACAATTATTCCACGTTCTTGGGGAGTAAAACGGTCCATGTTTATTTTCAGTGTATTTTACATTTGTTCACTACACAATTTTCAACAACAGAATGACAGAAAATGTCATACAAAAAAAAAAAAAGTATTTTCTTTAGTGCCAGTACTTTTGCGCCACCCAGTATATATATATTTGCTAAGTAGTAAGCACAAATCTACTCCTTGGAAGTTTTTTTATATGATTATCTATCATTATCTAACTCAAATTGCCCTTCTTAGAGTCGTATAATGCTTACTTAGATTCCTTTCCCAAATTTTGTACATATCCTTACTGAAATGAAATGATTTAAGTAAGCATTAAATGAGTCTGAGTGCGGCAGTAAAGCAATTAATTCTGTGAAAGGAAAACGAAAATAAAATAAGGCCTCAAGGCCCAAGGCCATTTACTATTCCAAAACAAACTAATTATATTAGACTTCATTCAAAACTTGTTATTTTTAATTGTCTTTACTTACCAAAAATTGCTTTGTTTCAGGTACATACAAACAAGGATGCTATACCATAACTGTGTATCTCCACATCACATCTGGTATCTAGATCAGTCATTGCAAACGCACACAATTGTGTCACCACTATTATAGTGTGGTATACATTAGCCTACTTTTCTCCCACTTCCGTAATACGGATGTAAATATCCTGCATATCAAATACCAATATATCATCGTTGTCGATATATAATACTCTACACACTACAGTCGCAAATGGATTTTGGTCTATTCAAGTATTGTAATATAATACTCTTATTATTATAATAATATAATTATATACATATAGTGGGTGTTAAGATTATTGCTCTAACAGTTTGAGTTTATTGTATACTAGCTGACCCGCGCCACTTCTTCTGCGTCAATTTTCCCCGTTTTTGCAACATTTTTATTAATGCTCCGTTCCTATAGGTCGTAGCATGATCTTATATAGTCTATAACCTTCCTCGATAAATCGTTATCGAACAGTTAAATATTTTTTCAATTTGAACCAGTAGTTCCTAAGATAATCGCGTTCAAAAAACAAACTCTTCTGCTTTCAGTATAGATTAATACCTGTATTTTTATTATATTTATCTAATTGAGACCAAGAGACTCGTTAAAACATGATGTAGACCAAGGAATTCACCCTTGTAAGGTAGATCTAAAAAAGGAGTGTTACTAGCTTCAATACAAAGCTATAATGAATTACTAAAAGGCTAAACTAAAATTACGGTCAAAACCGCTTACCCAAGCTTGTAGACAGGCGTTATGGCACCAAGGTTATAATATGTTCCCTACTTACCCCCAGGAACCCTGAGAGTAGTCAAGATGCATACTATACCTTAAATAACCAATCCCCGCGTTGTAAGGGCCCAGTTTCCCGTGCAAATCACTCGATGTTAATCGACAAGCAATGTTTCTCCCAATAAAGTTGACTAATACAAGTATATACAAATTATTAAACTATTTCACAGTTCACACGCATGCGTGACTTTCATAGTTTCAACTCACGCCAACACAAAAATACACAAAACTTAATTAACAATCCAAATGCCAGGGGTGACGGGTTTTCCCAAGACGTCACACAACCGCCAGGCTTACTAAATTCGGCGCGCTCGCCAATAATCAAACCAAAAGCACATTGCCCAAGTTGACAAGTATGACATATTGACGCGTTCCGAAACACGCAATCTCAATTTTAACGATTAGTATAAGTCGATTATTATAACGAATACATGATATACATTAGTTAAATAATTATAAAATAATAAGCACTGTTTATCATTTTCAAAATTTTTCTCAAAAATATTTACCAGCAAGTTACGATGTTATCTACCTCTCTCTTTCTATTTATTATAACTGTAGAAGTCATTTATGTAACATTTACGAATCTAGAGTTTTAGACAATTAGACAGAAACTGACAAAATATTGTTTCCTTTATTTGGTCAATTGCATTGCGAATGCCCGCTTATATAACAGTCGGATTTTATAGAACTAGACATTTTTTAATGCAGCTGTAGGTACATAAATATCTACCTACCAAAATAAAAATAGCTGTATAAACTAACCAACTTCAAGGTGACTGAAATGAACGGGAAAGAAAAAAAAAATATTGTATGTAAAGTCGATTTGCGGATGATAATTAAACAATATAACGTCATAAGAAAACATTGATGACATACTGCC
Organism: Herminia tarsipennalis; assembly: GCA_945859575.2. Classification (NCBI taxonomy): domain Eukaryota; kingdom Metazoa; phylum Arthropoda; class Insecta; order Lepidoptera; family Erebidae; genus Herminia; species Herminia tarsipennalis. The sequence continues at coordinate 18,362,273 of OX243834.2, read as the reverse complement.
ATTCGCGTTGCTTAGCAACCAATCAATAACGTTAGTTCCAATAGGGATGTTGACTGTCAAGTAAAATCAGTCTCTTTTTATGAAATGTCAAAATGACACGCTCTATAGAAATGTGTGAAAAAATACTTATGACGTAATAAGTTCCTTTGGCAAATCATTACTTTAAGTATTCGTTTTCATGCTTTTAAATACGAAAACGTGTTAAAATGTAAAATAACACTTATTATCAGAGCATTTTAAGATCTCCTATTACCTGATTATTATAAAATAATTTACTTTTATTGTAGTCAATTACTCAATTGTATCGCATGTCACGTCACTGCAATCGCCATTCACTGTTGCTTAGCAACCAATCAATAACGTGACCGTTGCTTAGCAACCTGTCAATAACGTGACACTATTTCGTGAGTGCAGCCGGTCATCGATTTATAATACGTATCACGTCAACAATCATTAAAACTATTTTAAAATACCTAAGCTAACATGTTCTGATGATAAACTGTAAGTCGTCTAGGAAAAATGTATCCTATAATAGTCAGACCATAATAACGAATCAATTGACGCCTCGTTCATTCAGAATATCTATATTCTGAATGGACGAGGACTTGATGAGCAGTCTGGGCGCATTAAGTGCTAAAATTATAATCCATCCATTTGGCTTTATTGCGAGATTAAAGAAGAAATACACATAGGTGCGTTCCGATTGAGAATTCTGTCGTAACTCAGCTGGTACCAAAGAAGCAAAAACCAAACAGAGCTATCTAGTAGGCTTAGTAGATATCTTTCAGCCAAATACTACAAAAATGTGGTTCCAATCGCAAAAAATGCAACAAACTGATCAAACAGAGCATGACAAATAAGTAAAAGAAATGTTATGCAATCTACTTTGATTAATCAAACAATCTGATCCGGTCGATCAAGATCCATTCGATTGGTTCATTGGTCCATCTATAATGACAAGCTTGGTCAATCATTCGTTTCCCACTATTTATTTGCTTTCATTACCCACAATTATATAATGAATAGTAGAAGATGATGTTGCTACATCTGTACCGGTATCGCAGATTGATGTTTAAATTTTGTTATTCTTTATTATTATGAAGGGTATAATTGGGGTCAGGTTATTTGTACTCAAACGGATACGGTTAAATATCGGATTTTTAACGGAATGACTTTCTCAACCTAAGTAGATACTATTTCTTTAGTTATTTGAGTGATACGGGGAGTGGGTTTTTTGTAACGTTTGTGAAGCTTGAGATCACCTGCACGAAGCAATTATTATTATATTCAGGGGCCAAAGACAAATGCATTATCTGTTAACGTTAAGGCCTGCGGAAAAGAAAAATTGTATGGATTTGACATTAAGTTGACAGACATTTTCTGTCGCATCTATCAACTTAATGACAGATGCATACAGATTTTTCTTTCCGCAACCGTTAAGCGGATCTTACACGGTCAATGTTAGCAATACTATTCAGTCAATATAATATGCACTGAAACGAATCAATAATACTGTTCATTATACCCCCCTTACACGTAAAATATATTGATCGATATTGACACAATAATATTGACCGTGTAAGGTAGGCTTTAAAACCAATATCGATATTGACACAGTAATATTGGCTGTGTAAGGTCTGCTTTACGCTTTAAAAATGGAACTTGACTGGATCCTCAAGTTTGCCCGCAATTTACATATTTGCGGAGGTTTTAAAATATACAACTCTGCAGGGTCGTTATTCACGTTGTTTTTTTCCGTTTTCGCGGCAAGCCCGTGCGAGCTGGCACATGCGCGGTGCGCTCAAAGATGTGCAAGCGCGTTAATGCATTTTTAAGCTCAGCTCTCTATTTTACTTTATTACAAGATTTTGACTATGGGGCGACATAGTCAAAACTGACAAAGCGCCTACAAAACTTAGATAAAAACGAAGGACGAAGGTCTCCGCGCAGAGGTTTGTATTTTAATAGTACATTATGATATAAGTGCGGTAAAATTACAGCCGAGGCGATACTGCTAGCCCGAGCCATAGGCGAGGTCTACAAGAAAGCAGAGGCCGTAATTATCAAAGCGCACGTATGTCATACGACGTTTTATAACATAACAATACAGCGAAAAGAACAAGTAAAATAGGTTGTAATTTATGGTCAAAATTAATTAAATTAAAAAATTAAATGTTTATTTGTTATATTAAATGTCCCAAAGTTAATTTTATTCATAAAATGTTGACCACTTTTCTGACATAAAAACGTTTTAGACGGAGCATCTTGATAAACCGTGCGTTTTACCTTATTATAAAGAAACTCGTGGGTTTTACATTACAATAACGCACAAGTACCTACGTATTGAAAAAAAAAATCCATACTAATATTATAAACGTGAAGTAGCTGTGTCGGTATGTCTGTTAGGCTTTCACGCTCAAACAGCTAAACTGATTTAGATAAAATTTGGTATGGGGATAGTTTGAGTCCCAGGAAAGGACCTCCACGCGGGCGGAGCCGCGGGCAAAAGCTAGTGTGTTATAAAAGTACTTAACTACTGCAATGTGAAGTTTCAAAATGACATTATAGTGCCTACTGATTAGATCTTTCATCTATTATGGTAGGTTCATTATTTATGCAAACGTTAACCCAAAATAACTTATTAGGGATAGCTTTCTGTATAAACAGAGCCGTATAATTTAAGGCATACAACAAGCTTTAGCACTCTAAAATAAACATAGTTATACTGGAAAACGCTTTCAGCGCTTCAATATTAACAAGACTTTGCGGGCTACCACATTAAAAATTAAAACAGTTGTGTGTATGTAAGTAGCTCTTGTATTTCGTATTTAGGCAAACATTCACAATAAAGGGAATGTGGCATATTCTTTAGGAGATTGGGATTGCGTAATTTATTTTGCATGGAAATAACATTAGGCTAATACACCTAATGTTATTTCCATGCAAAATGAAGAACCTATTGCGTTTGGTAGTATTTTGGCTTGCTACGGGCATGTGAAAATTATATAAAATAAGTTATTACATAAAATTACTTTACTAAATTAGGATGGCACCCAATCGCCTTAATTTTAAATGGAAGGTACGCACTTTGTTCCTTGATGGATCAGCTGAATTATCACAACATTAGTAACATAAATATTTGTCTGTATCTATGTATTTATTTGTGTATGTATGTATGTATGTATTGTTGTAAGTATGTATACTATTGTATAGTTATGTAAGTAGGTATATATGTATGTATGTATTTTTGTAAGTATGTATTTTAGTATTTATTTTATATTCTCTAGGTATCTAGCTATTTTTATTTGTGTATTATGTAAGAATAATAGGAAGTTTTTTTTATTTTACAATTAGGTTACTGCACCTACACATTCCATTTCTACATCACCCTAAGGTAGACTGGCAGAGAATGCTCTTAGCATTAAGTCCACCTTTGTACAACTTTGTGCATAAAGTTTTAAATAAATAAATAATAAATAAAATTACCACATACATGTCGAAGCGCCAGGGTAGCCTTTTGAGCTATTAGCGGCTCAATATTCCAATTAACTACTACTAAAATAACTTTAAAAATACAACTATGTTCATTTTGTTTTTAAAGATGCTGTTTTCTTTATACCTAACTGCATTCTGCGTGTTGCCTTGAATGTATATTCAGTGTATGTAAAAAACTGCAAGACATAATTTGTAGGTAGACCTCAGCAGTTGAGTATCATCAATCAATTGATCTGACAGCTTAATATTATTTCTTATCATCTAAGAGGTACTAAGTGTATAGAATGCATAGACTACTAATTGACTTAGAGGTCATAAGACAAAAGTAATAGCATTTGCAAACATTGGCTATTATATCCGTAAACCTACTAAAAGTATCTAGGCACCTAGTTATATAACCACTGAAGTCTATCTATAGTGTCGCTATTTTTATTGCTTCGCGTTTAAGGTGTAAAATCACAGAAGAAATATACTCTAAGAGTGCAAAATATACTTGAAATACGTGATAACTGGAAAAGAACGAGACTTTGTGATTCAAAGAAGAAAACTAGAAAGAAAATAAACTTGGAACTAACATCGAGACTTAGTGATGCTAAGAAGAAAACTTGAAAGAATACAAACTTGAAACTGAAAGAATATATACTTGAAACGGGCACAGAAAGCGCGAGCCATACCGAGTAATATCGGCGGGAAGAAAAAAAAAAGTATAGACTTCCATTTCATTTTACCTAATTGCCGTCCAAATGTCAAAATCTAATGACATGTTTTAGTCTTGTTGTCGTCGGCAGTAGCCTGTCCAGTGTACTAGTATGTACAAGGCATAGAGGTCAGTGAATAAAATAGAACAAAGCAAATTCAACCTCAGAATAGGTTGTTATACAAAATGCAGATAAAAATGATAGAAAGTTATTCTCCACTAACACAGTTAACTGAGCTAAAACAGAAAACAATGCATTCATGCAATTATTCCATAAGTTCTACAAAACCCGAACGAAAAACTAAACTTTCGATTAAACCACCATAACAACTTCACTGCAGTTGAAAGCGATCTTAGGGAAAGTGTGGTGAATAGTCATTGTCACCGTGGAATTGTTCCACCCCATGTTGCGATAGTTTCACTGTGATCGATGTCTTTATTCTCAAACTAATTTCTTTAATAGCGTATAATACCGAACAGTTTATTATGCTTCATTAACCTTCCTCCATTTCGCTTAATTATATTACGAAGTCCGTTCGTAATCTTTCGAAATGTCGTATTTCTTTTTGTTTATGAAGTTATTTCAAATAAATATTTAGGCTTTGTGCATGCAAAAGCCTTCACCAAACCACCCTCAAACATTTTTTGTAAGTATACAGTGTATATTTACTAGCAAAATATAATTAACTTATGTTTGCTTTTCCTCTAAAACATTAACTTGATTAGGAATGCGGTCTATAAAGTAACATTCATGTAGATCAGATAAGTTTGAACAGTAACGTAAATGAAACTTTCCATGAGAAATCTCGGAAAAGTCCGTTCGTCTACATTGCTATATTGCTGTTCTAGTGATAAAATCGTTATGTGACGTTCAGACGTGTCAGAGGCTATCTCTATTTACGAGCACGTGACGGTTGCAGCGATATTTGGATTAGTAGAATTCGTTTCTAAAATATACCTTCTGTTTCGGTATATTGGTTGGCTAGATTAGATATATAAGGAACAGACATGAAAGGTCTCGACGATTTTCTGTCAATATTAGTCCATTAAATATAATTTGCTTGTTTTCTTGATTTCTGGTAGGTAAAGTAAACTGTACGTCACAAGGATTTGTTTACATTTCTATATATTTTACCGTTATGTAAGCTAACTGATTTAATAGAAACGCGCCTTGTAAAATTGAGTTAAACAATATTTGTAAGTACTATTATTTTCAGTAACTAAATACTTAATTTCGCTATGTACCTTTCGGCCTATTTTCGTATTTGTTACTGCTGAACATGATTGAAATTTTGTCAATAGAAATGTCGACTTTGAAAGTAAAAACTAACCTGCTTATAAAATGATGGAAACAATCGGAGGCATTCATGAATACTTGTACTTACTATAATGCCTCTGATTGCATGATTAAGGTTTTTTTTCCATCTATTTTTAAGCAGGGGGGGGGGGGGTTGATTTTAAGAACTTTTTTTTATTTAATACTTTTAGTGCTTAGTTGTAAGAGTTACCTACCAACAGTAACTACCGAAAATTTTAGTAAAAATGATTGGTAACAAACTTTAAATCGCTATTATATCCTAAACGGTAATTTTAAGTATAAAATGATTTAAGAAACTTCATCATGATTTTAAAATACCTACCAGTCGACCCGTGACTACGATCGGTGCAATTCGATCGAAACGTCGGGTAAATAAAGGTTCGTACATTTAAATAATTCACACGATTAAGTCCCGAAATATATCTAATACCTACACATTGATACCCCACATAACATAGTTTGTTGATTTTCATTTTTTTTTTCTATCACAATAAGGCGTCTGGCGGTCGCCATTTTAAAATTTGATAGCTGTCATGTCTTTAGTAACACTAGCAAGATTAATCCGTCATTGTCGTATGAATCATCAAAATTGGCTCACGCGTTTTACTATTTAGTACCACAAGGGAACACCCATACATAGACTGATAAACACATTACCCTCGTTTGCGTTGCGCAGTCGGGAAGAAAAGGTAAACTGTTCGACAAGTTCATTTATGAGGTACGAGTTTAAGGTAGGTCAAATTTTATCGTAGCTAAATTATGCCGACGTTACTACCAGAAGTTTAATATAGGAAGTGACAGCGTTGCGATTAACCTATCACCTATAAGTACTATTGCATTCCACAGATAAACTTTATGTATTTTATTGTATTATGCACATTCCTATGATGTTTATATTAACTGAACAGTCTATGCGCACTGTCTCGAAGTTGTAGAAACTCGGAACTTACAACAATGACAATGATAACCTGAAACTTTAATTTGCAACGTCAACAGTTCCAGTTTATAAATGCAGAATGCTTCACTTCACGCCAACCGCATTTATCCTCGCATAATAAGTTATCACAATCCCTGGTCTCTATATTATGCAAAATGATTTAATTTAAAACAACAACGTGAATAATGTAGATTTCACACCGCATAATTCAATGAGCATCTGCTTGCCGCCATGTTGCAATACGTTGCATTTGAAATCATTTAAATTCAGAATGTTTAGTCTGGTCTAACTAGAATTTCACTACCCTCAATTTAAATGTGGTTTTTTTTTTCGTTTAGAATGTTATTTTATTTAAGGCTAAGATTAAAAAAAAAACATTTAAAAAAAGTTGATCTATGCGTAGCTCTGGTAAAAGGATTAGCCAAGCTACAAAAAATTACAAGACTAGGTACATAACTTATCATCACTTTATTAACTCTCATAAGGTTTTTGACGTGACAACGTCTTATAAATCGATGACCGGATGCACGCATGAAAATGTGTCATGTTATTGATTGGTTGCTAAGCAACAGCTGATGGCGAGTTCAATTACTCTCATTTGTAAAAGTTTTTCTTTTATATTTATTGTTTTGATATTTACACTTTAATAAAATAATAGCGTCTGAACTTTATTTAAAGCCTTATTTAATACTCTATGCATATGAAATCAAGCGTCTTTCTTGAAAAATACAAAAGTTATCGATTTTTGATCTGACACAGACCACGATTTTCCATAGTGCCTTGAAAGAATAACGATTATTCTAAGTCAAACTTCAAACAATTAGTCTATGTACAAGGTCATATCTGACCATAATTGATTTTCACGTGAATAATCTGCTTTAAAAGCAATCCTTTTGTTAAAAATATTGTACATATTGTCGCTGGTTGTATCAGGTCGTAAATTTTTTCATAGATATTGATCAGATTTTTTCATAGATAGTTATATTATCTTTATTGTACGTAAGGGCATTATAATATAAGCAGATGACACTTAAAGCTGAAGGTCTAACCGCAGGCTTCGATCTCTTTAGATACTTGTGGTTCAATAAAATTGTCAGTCATCGCAATCACAACGCAATAGCCGCATCGTCCGTTCCATAACTATTAATAAAAACAGCGTCGACATTGCGCATAATAACATATTGTGACAACAGGCTTTTTTCCTTAAAATCGCAACGGCAATCGCAAACCTAACAATTATGATGCATTGTTGCATTAAAGGCGTGTTACCGTCTAATGGGTGAAACTGTCGCAAAGTCGTGGAATCTATGCCAATGCACAGTGTACGAAAACTTGGGTATTCTATTGTTCTATTGCAATATAGAGAACTTGTGTCACTGTTTTTGTTATACTATGACATTGGTTTTGTCACTTGCTGTTGCTGATCTTGATACTTTTACTGTTTTGTTGAACACAGACTGTGAGTGTAGATGAATATCTATACTAATATTATAACGCTGAAGAGTTTGTTTGTTTGTTTGAATGTGGTAATCTCAGGAACTACTGAACCGAAAAAAAACACTGTATTTTTTTAGAGATGTGCCAATTAGTTGGCGTTTATAGAAAATACTAGCTGACCTACGCAACTTCGTCTGCGTCAATTTTCACTAATAATTTATAACAAAAATACTATTCGTCCTATTCTCATACCTACCAAATATACAAACAAAAATTCATTAAAATCGGTGGAGCCGTTTCGGAGGAGTTTGACCTCTTGCATAGCAGTCGGATACACTCCCACCGCGCCACAGAGGCAGTCATGTTCTTATGCAATAATATAAAATTTAAATAATAATATGGGGACAGGAACTCTTTCTTTGTAGTAAACCATCAAATGTAACCTAACAAAACTAAACTACTTATCGACGTTTTTGGCCAGTTTAGTAATCAGCTAAAATCATGGTCAACTCCTCTCTAGTATTTTGGTTATACATTTATGAATCATTTTCTTTAAACACAAAACGAAAATAAAACATCTGTAATTTGGTACGGCATTCATCTGTCTAAGACTAAGTTAAGTAACTTGCATCGCTATTTATAAAAGGATGGGTCTCCCGCTACTTCACAGTACGTGCAGGTACAGTACGATCAACGTAACTTGACCGGATTGAAGTTATGTTTTTATCACTTTCGCGCATGTCATAGAGATGCGACCCTAAAATGACTAACGAAAACGATTAATTATGTTTAATCGATAAAAAATACTAACAACATTTTAATTCAAAAATATAAAAACACTATTTAAATGAGTTCATAAAAGTTTAAATTTAGAACAGTTACAGTAAATACTAAAGAAACTTTGAAAAACAATTTCTTTACGAAAATAATCACAAAAAAACATGAGTTAGTAATACTAATTATGACAATGTGATGCGTAATCGCATCTCTAATTCTCTTGGTTTAGCTACCGCCCCCGCCCACCGCTTCCTGTCACCATTTACTTCCAAAAAATGCATCTGCGCAACCACTTGTCACCTTGTACCTTCTTGTTCCTAGTCGTTGTTATCCTTTACTCCATTGTTTTAACAGCATTCGCTTTGTTGAGTTGGCTTTTCAGTTTGGGTAGCTTAAGTTCTAGATACGGTAAGTAAGTACAATATCAAACTCATTTCCAATTATAATTACAAAGTTAAATTTATTATTCGGAACTTGTTTATTTACATAGTACACGCTTTACACGTGGCTATGATGGTATTTTACCTAGAATTCGGGTCGTCCGTGTTTAAATTATCATAAATGTGGTAACAATACCTAAAATAGCTTAATAGTTGAAGAAGTACCCACACAGAAAAGAAATAAAAAAAGTTTATTGTTAATGTTAAGTGTATGTATGTAGTTTTTTTTTTACTTTTAAAAAGATAAATAGCAATGTGTCATTGAGTCCCACTTTACTAGCAATCTTGTTAACTCCTCCAGCTAAGCTCAAAGGCTTATGTTAGGAGTGGGTTCACGTCGGTAGTATAATATGTAGGATTCGAACTCGCGACCTCACGATTGCAAGATTGATGCCTTAGCCATTAGGCTAACGCTGTAAAAAATAATATATAAAATTCTATTGGTTCAGTGTAGTACAGACAGATATTACAAAACAAAATTTACTATTTAGGCACCTTTAATACCTATAGTTTGTAGTGTAATGAAAAGGTAGGTTTAAGATAGGGCTACATATATTTACAAGAGCTTAAAAGTTACTTAAAATTAAAGGTTAATTTAGAACCGATGCTGGCGGAGATGCAGTGCTGGTAGATAGAGGTACGGCGTCCAGGCGGAGATGCGGCGCGCCGCCGGTAGGTAGAGGCGCGGCGCCGGTAGGTAGAGGCACGGCGCCGGTAGGTAGTAGTGGCGCGACGTCGGCAGGTAGAGGTACGACGCGTCGTAGAGGTGTGGCCCGGTATATAAGGGAGGCGGCCCGGTAGGTAGAGGGGCGACGCCGGTAAGTAGAGAGGCGACGCCGGTAAGTAGAGAGGCGACGCCGGTAGGTAGAGAGGCGACGCCGGTAGGTAGAAAGGCGACGCCGGTAGGTAGAAAGGCGACGCCGGTAGGTAGAGAGGCGACGCTGGTAGGTAGAAAGCCGACGCCGGTAGGTAGAAAGGCGGCGCCGGTAGGAATGGTCTCTTTCTCTTAATTTCCCACTCCTTCTCTTTTAGAGAACTCGTTCTTCCCTTCTTCTCTTTTAGAGAGCTGGTTCTTCACTCACTCTTCTTCGGTTTTGTATTCATAAAGAAAACTCTCTAGAAGCAATTTAAAATTTTAAAGCTTAACTTATTTTTAATTTAGGATTTACGCACAGCCAGTTTCACAATGTAGTACATACTTTACGAATAACTCTATGCTTATCTTGTTGTCATAGCAACCATAGAAAATATTTGTCGACATGACAGATTTCATTTATGAAAAATAATGTTTACAATAAGTCTTACAGAGATATTTATTATGTTAAAAATGGCGAACTAAAATGGAATATATGTATATACACAAATGCCACGAAATAACACTACAAGGACATATATACATATACGAGGTAAGAATTATCACTACAAGTTCACATTATTAACTACATTGTTAATTCAATGTTATACTAACGTAACACGTTTTAATATTAAACCTACAATTTTCAATTATTTTTGAAAAGACACAGTTATAATTACCAATTAATAATTTATTTTGAAATTTTGATTGGTTCAAAAGTTCTACTTTTTGTTTTTACCTACGCAGAAAATTTTAATTTTAGTCAATCAGGTACATCGATTAATATGTAACCAATTGAGTTGCCTATTAAACAACATAAACTAATCAAATACAAATAATACCACCCATTAAAATATTAAATTCCTTTGAAACCAGGTCGAGTTTGCATCGTACATTTTTTTTTGGAGCGATTGTCATGTGCCTACATTTGTTTCATACGGAAATGAGGGCGAATGGCATTTAGCGTTGAGGTGTTAAACTCATTTTCTGCAAGAGAAATTCTGTAATACCACAAAGTAAATAAGGTCCTACCATTCATGGTTCAAGCGGGCTACTGCAAAGTGAAAATATTTTCTCAATGTTAAATAAAACTGTACAATTCAAACTGACATTTCGACTTGGGGTGGAGGGATTCGAAGGGAGAAGACGCGTGTGTCTCCTATTCCAATTATTCTGCAATGTAGTTATAAACTATCGATAGATTGTATTTAATGAGTTTAAATTATGTGTCTATATCGGACAGAAATTTCAAAACATTGCTGCTAGTCACGAAGGTTAATTAGGAAATCTAATTACTCTTTCAAATTTTTCTTTTCAAATATAAAGTTTGGTATTGCTAATATCTTCCACATTGTAATTTTACTCCGAAGTGAACTGTCAGCTTTGCGCCATCGTGTCAGTGTACAATGTTTTTTCTTAGAAGACACAGCGTTCTAGTGCTAGGTAGTACCGTTTATATTTATGTATTTCCTAAAACCATTTACTGAGACAGAATCAAACAAAAAGAGCGATAACAAAAAGTATTTAATAGATGAATCATAAACAATTTAAGTCTGTGACATAACAAATTTTAACATTTAGGACTTAATTATTCAAGGAGTTGTTAAAATGGCGGCAAACTGACATGTCACTATTTTTTCTGCTCAGTGTTTAGCGTGTAAAGTATACTTGAAATACGTGATAACTAGACACTAGAACAGGACTTTATGATTCAATGATAAAAACCTAAAAAAAAAGAGTTGAAACTGGCGAATGCACAGAATGTGCGAGCGATAATCCCTACCAAATAATATCTGAGGGGAGAGAAAAATAAATGTTGAAATGAGACGTGAATAGTGCAATATCTGTTCACATGACGTCAAATAGTTTTGTTTCGGAAAAGTGACGCTTAACTAAAGCCTGGAGGAAAATCGGGATTGGATTGAATTTTGATGTAATTTAGATGCCATATCATGTTTACATTGGGTTAGTGTGGGATATGAAAATACTAGCAACGATATAGTTTACCTATAACAAATTTTGTACCAGCTGTAGAGCAGGTATAGCATTTGTTACAGGTAAACTGCAAAATGTAAACTTTGTAAGTGTTACGCGTGGAACATTTACTGAAGATTTCAACTTTAAAAAAGTAGACTAACTAATTAATTAGATGACTAAGTGTCAAATTAAAATTATATTGAAAAACAAGTTCATAATCTCATGTATCATATTTGGCTTAGTGTTCAATGTCATTTAAAAGTACATTGATTCAATCTTAACCTAGTTGTGACCAAGTGTGTCGACAAGCTTACCTCGCGAACCGTATTGAGTACAAACACAATGTTATGTCCACTTTTTTATAAAAACGCTAATGACGTAATTTCGGTGTTTTGTATTATTTGTAGTTCTGACTAAGTGAAAGAAATGTTCTATGCCTAAACTCAACATTTATGCTGCCAAGTTTGTTTAAAATAACGCTGAAAGTAGTACTTTTATAGCTCCTTTTGCCCGCGACTTCGTTCGCGTGAAGATTTTGAAAAAGAAATTATACCACAGGAACATTTTTCCGGGATTAAAAGCGTGTGCTGTTCGGGACTATAATCTATCTCGCCAAATTTCATTCAGATTTACTCGTTGTAGCGTAATTAAATAATAAACATTCATCCATATATCTAAACTTTCGCATTTAAGTAAGTACCTAGGTATATATAGATTCTAACAATTAAAATCTATAATAATATTATAAAGCTAAAGAGTTTGTTTGAACGCGATAATCTCAGGAACTACGGGTTAGAATTGAAAAATTATTTTACAGTTGGATAGCCCATTTATCAAGGAAGGCTATAAATATCACGATAGATTTAAAAATTATTTAATTAAAAATACTTAAACTTCATCACATTTCTGCAGTTGCAAATCACATTTTAAGGCTACCCAATTGGTTCAGAAATGGCTCGCTTGATTAGCGCCATTTAGCAGTGGGGAAATTTTAACTATACCGACAGCGTACTAACTTGATATCTACGACGTTACTTTTATTGGAAACTATAATACAAAATGTTCATAGTGTGAACTCCTATTAAAACAATTGAAGGAAATGTTCGTGCAAAATATTTTGAAATAAATGACGCCGAAATATCGTTTGGTGCGAATTTTAATGAAACATTTTCTTAAGTAATTCTATAGTGGCAAGTAATATTATTAAACATGCGACATGATTATATTTTCACTACACAATTGAAAATGTCTTCCTAACTAAACAATATTAATAATGATATCTTGGGACAACTCACACAACGCTATCTAATAATAATAATATCTTGGGACGACTCACACAACATTATCTGATCCCAAACTAAGCAGAGCTTGTACTATGGAAACCAGACAACTGATAAACATACTTATATACTTCTAAATACATACATATTGTAGATAAATAACACCCAAACACAGAATAAACCATCATGCTCATCACACAAAGTTTTATCATGCGTGGGGATCGAACCCACGACCTCTTGCGTAGCAGTCGGATACACTCCCACCGTGCCACAGAGGCAGTCAATATTTGGCTTCTTGACAGCACCACCATGGTACGCTTGTTGCCATTGGTGTTATTATTTTGTTTTGATTTCTAGAATGACGGCTTAATCGGTGTAATTACGAAATTTCTGAATTTTGATCCCTGACCCTGGCTTTCATACATGTAACTGACTATAATTGGCCGTAATTTATTATGTACGAAATCAAATTTTACTATCCCTTAGAGTGGGTAGGTAACCTCGAGAACTCTTATCGATTTCATAAAGTTTTCTACACGCGTACCTACGACTCGTTTGATGGTACAGTTTTTACCTGACTGTAAAGAAGGGTTATGTTTTTCGCGCGTATTTTGTATGTATGTATGCATGTATGTATGTAATATTCTTTATTACCTGATATCTCACAATCCACTGAACGGATTTGTACAATTAAGACGTCGTTAGATTCGTCTTGATCGCCCGAGTGTTCTTAGATATGTGACGTTTGAAAAAAACAAACATGGCGGCTGTGAGATGTTAAAATAAAGAGGTGTGAAAAAAAAGTTGTTTTGAATACTGCAATATGGGTATCAAAGTAAAGGGTTCATCTTAAGCATTTCAAAAAGGTATAACATGATCATGACTGTAATAACAAAAAAGTTAGTTAGCAACCATTCTTTTTTCAATTTTCAATACTTGACAATAGCTGTGATAAACCTCTTGCCCAGCGGTCAAGCGTGGATCCAGGGAGGGGGTGGCAACAAGAGCAATTGCCTCCCTTCCCCAGATCCATAAACTTTCAAATTTTTGCCTTACATTTGGTCCATGTTGAAAAGTCCCTGAACTCCCCAGACCCATACAACTTCTCGCGTCTCGGCGTCGATAAAACGCCATAATGCCATTGAGGCAGTCAAAAAATATTATTAAAATACTAAAATAATAATTTGATTTGGCTTGGCTAGGTAGATGGTTCTGTTTGTTTTAGTAACAAGCCCGCGGTCTGAACGGACGTCCGGTCGGCGCTTACGTTTGTTTTATAATACATTCGTTTACATAACACGGTTTCTACTGTAACACGATCATAAAGAAATTACGAGAATGTGTTAATGAAAGCTAATTTTAAACTCGATAAATGTTATGGGCACTTGACTCTTAATTACTTGAATTGTACCTACATAAATACGGAACGTAATGTTAATCAGTCTATTCGAGGACGGTGAGAGTAACTGTATGTAGAATGTGATATCAATTATTAATTTTACCTAACCGATTCCAATCCTTTTTTTTTCTTACCACAAACAAACGCACGTAAATAAAAAAAGGTGCTTTGACTTTAGGTAAGTATCTAAGTATTTCATAAAAAATATGAATTGAGTATTTACCGTGCACTTGACTTTCCAATAGACAAAACAAAATTGTGAAAAAAATGCAGGAATTAAGTATTTGACTACTATCAAAATAAAATATTTTATATTAAGCATGTAAAAATAAGTCGTAAGTGTTCTGAAAAAAATATGATCATTTATTAATTTAACGTGTTTTTTAATTTTTAATCATAAAGATAAATACTAAAAGTAAATGATTTGACCATAGAAAACGTGACGTCATATGCTAGCATTCTATACATATTTGTACAGAGCAGATCGTTTTTGACGTTTCTTAAAAAGAGACTGATTTGACTTTAGTCCAATACCCTATTATTTGATATTTTGAAATTAGAATATTTTATTATGCTAACCATTTAATAAAGTTTTTCATAAAATTAGTCAAACATATTTTTTAATTGACGAATCACTTCTGAATTTTATCCAAAACTAGCTATCCCGCGCAACATCGTCGGTGTAAATTTTCCCCGTTTTGCATAATATCTCATTGCTGCTCTGCTCCTATTGGTCGTAGTGTGTAAGTATATAGCCTATAGCCTTCCTCGATAAATAGACTATCCAACAGTAAAAAAAATCGGATCAGTAGTTAGATTCAGTTAGATTACCGCAGTTCAAACAGAGAAAAAAAAACAAACAAACTCTACAGCTTTATAATAATAGTATAGATGATTCAAATTAAGAAATAAATTCATACTGATTCTCATACATTAGTATTACATTCATACGACAAATCTTTTGACTCATTAACAAATTGTCTTTCTTTACGCTAATTGTATAAAACAAAGTCGCCTCTCGATGTCTGTCCCTTGTATTAGCTGCTGCTTAGATTTAACTACGCAACGGATATTAGCGTGGCTTTCACATTGAGATATTACTAATCTCGATGGGTTTTCACCATAATTGTTTCGTGAATAAATAGTGAAGAACATACCCTGCGATATCCCGGAGCGAGTCACTAGACCTACGAATTAAATTCAGTAATAAAACTAACAAAAATAGGTAATTCAAATCTGTTAACCATTTCATGGCCACACATTAGACTGTCCTTTATTTAAGAGCCCGTTATTCAAGCCACTGACCATAACTGTTATTTCTAGATCCATTTAAATGCTTTTGTTTCGCACGAGTAAAGAGCTATGTAAATTACCTATTTATATTTCATGTAACCTACCTAGTAACTGTACGAAATGAGCGTCGGTTCGGTTTTAAATGTTTGTATTCATAGTAGAATGCTGTGTGGTGTCTTAAAAAAAGTCACGGACACAAAGTACATCTAGACTCGGAACTACAATTTTTGGATCACATAAAGTGGTGTCCCGTGTGGGAATCGAACCCTCGACCTCTTGCATAGCAGTCGGACACACTTCCACCGCGCCACAGAGTCAGTCTAGTCAAAGTAAGAATAGTACCATCCCATCTCTTCCCCCGGCTGTCATGAAGGTGACTATTGGATTTTACATCGGAGAACATTCAGCATTGTCCTCGGAATACTTTAAAGCCTTGCTGTGATCGCTAACCCGCTCGCCAAGCGTGGCGATTATGGCAATTAGCCCCAGGATCTACAATAAGTAGGTTTAACTGAGGAGACCTGTGCCCAGCAGTGCAGACCATGTGGGTTGATAGGATATTATAGTCGAATGACCTTGGAGATAGATAGTATTTACCAGTGTTAAATGTTAATCAAACAAATAATCAACCATTTTCAGCGCGAGAAAGCAAACTGTGACGTGAGACGTTGGACTCTACTAAACGGTGAAAACAAGGACATTATCTAGGTTCGAAGTACTACTACTTTCTTAAATGAAGAATTGTATATATTGCAACGATTTAACTACATTTGTGTATGGTAAAATAGAAGTTGCAATTTTGTATAAATTTCTGTTAGTTTTTAACTTAGATCTGTGACAATTTGTATTTGGCTTTGTTATTGTAAATAATGAAACACGTGTTCCAGAGTTGAACCCTTAACGGGTTTATACCATTAAGGGTTGATTTTCGCTCATTATCCACGTGGGCTAAGCCGCTGATGACCTATCTGTAGTAATAAATTTAGCTAATCAAAGACTCACTTTTGGTGATTTTACTCGTGTTTTATGTATTTATTTTTCAAAGTCAAAGTCAATAGATAGTAGATGTGACTTATATTTTCTTAAATGGAGAAATAATTTATACAATATTTGCATTTTTGAAAGATCGAACCCGAGACTTATGCCAAACCGGGGTCGAACCACCTATCTGGACTATGTTACTAGACCTCAATTTTTCCTATCCTTTCATGCATGCGAGTTGGGCTCTCGCATGCGCCTTCTAGCCGGTAGTTAAAGAACTATCGCGGCTTTTGTTATTTTCTCATTACAGAGAGCATTTTAACAAATTATGATGTCGCAGGCCGAATATTATAGTATTTTTTATAGTCATTTCTTGCCAATAACTTTATTAATACAATAATTGCATTTTTTAAAGACAGAAAAAATTTAAGTCCAGACCCAGGAATCGACCCTACCGTATGCCAAACCGGGGCCGGAACCGAACCACCTATCTGGACTATGTTACTAGACCTCAATTTTTGTCTAACCTTTAATGCACGCGTGTTGTCACGGATGAAAGTGTGGTGACAGTAAAAAAAAACATTCGAGAAAACAGGTAAATTACATACTAAGAGATTCAGCATACGGGCTCGGTGGGGTACTGCTTCACTATGACACGCGCCCGCGCACTCAGCGCTCAAAACGAGGGACTTCCTGGATACCACACCGGTCAGAGTCTTGGGTCACCCTCTTGACAATCCTGATCTGGCACCGTGTCACTTCTTTTTATGTTCAAAAATAAATCAGCTGAAAGGGATACAGTTTTTATCGCTGAAAAACTAACCACTACACTACATCACACAAAGCTTTATGCTGGATGGCAATCGAACCCACGACCTCTGGTTTTGCACTCAGTCAGGGTCACTAACGACTAGACCAACAGGCCTGGTAAACATAAGGCTTTTTATAACACAATTCCCATACTAGGTCATAAGCCCTGTATTCAGGGGGACCGCACAAACATGCATATCATGGACAATAAAGTACACCAAGACCTGAAACAACGGTTTATGAATCACACAAAGAGTCTCTCGTGTGGGAAGCGAACCTATAATCGCCTGCGCAACCGCCGTACACAGTCCCATTGCTCCACTGAGGCACTTTGACTGCTTCGTTAACGCGCAGCGGGAGATTGTTCCGCCGGGCAGTGTATGGTGGAAGTATATTGCAGCAATGTGGGATTGTGGTCAGGCATTACTAGCAATCCTGTTACACTGTCCTGTTACTGTACAGCTTAGCTCAATGGCTTGTGCTAGGAGTGGGTTCACGTAGGTAGTATAGTAGGTACCTATAATGGTATTGTGCCCGACGTTTCGACCGAATTGCAACGGCCGTGGCCTCGGGTATGTGTACAAATCACGAAAGTTTATCAATGATAATAATGTTGCAAAATAGCCATTTTCCAGATATCAAGGGTCATGATCAACTCAATTATTTAGATGGATTATGGTAACCAACGGATGCATTTAATATTTTCAATACATTAAATCCTTGGCATAAATAATACTCTACACTTACATAAACAAACTCATTTCCTGCAAATAATATCAGTCATTATGAATGGAATACATTTGTAATGAGCTGTATGACTACTTTAAATTCATTTTTTTATTGTAGACATAACAAACACATAGTAATTATGTACGAACGCGACCTTTACTGAATGTTGAGTTTTCTACCAGCAAACTTTTAATTTTACTTTAACTTAAACAGCCTGCAGCTAGCATTGATATACTAAAACCCCTATAAGTCCTTGTCCCACCATCGGCGAGAAAGCAAACAACTATAAACGTTTTACTCGCTCATGAACCGTAGAATACGTGTAGATCCCGTGTAAACAAAAGAAATACCTACTTATATTAGAAGTTGATCGCTGATCGTTCACACTGCCGGCGGTGACTCGCCCTAAGCTGTATCTCTTTTGTTTACACGGGATCTATAATCATCTATTGTACCTACGTTTCTTGTAATTTTTTAAGCATAATATAGTTGATAGTTGCTCGCTACTCGCTGGCGGTGGGACAAATGACATAACGTAATCTAGATTAATAATTTACGCATTCAATCTTCTACATAATTACATTCTTTAGCTGTTTTAAATTATGCCTAAATATTAATGCAGCGCGAAATTTGTTATTAGTATTAAAACTGCAACGAGGTTACGATAAGGTTGACGACTCAAACTTCTCTGCCATCAGTATGGGCAGTTATTATTTTATCCCAATAGCGAATAGCCAATTTTTATTAGGGTTCCGTAGCCAAAATGGCAAAAAAGGAACCCTTATAGTTTCGTCATGTACGTCTGTCTGTCTGTCTGTCTGTCTGTCCGTCCGTATGTCACAGGCATTTTACTCAAAGACTATTGATTAAATTTAGTGAAAAGGTGTCTTGTAGTAGCCGCTACTTAGTTTGATAGTTAAATAATAAAAATAAATATTTTTAGGGGGGGTACTCCAAGGGTCAGATCCCGCCTCGACGGCACTCTCATCTACTACAAGAAATCCTTGCACTGCGTCCCCATCGACCCGCCCTCCCTCTCTTCCAACATTGAAGTCTCGATATGTAAGTTAGGCATGACAGGACACCAACCCATCGTGATAGTTTCGATATACTGCCCCCCGGGCGAAGACTCCTCACTATGGGATAGTGACTTCGCCACCCTCACCAACCTTGGGGGTGCAGTCTTCTTGGCAGGAGATCTAAATGCCAAAAATACCCTTTGGGGTTGTAACACTACAACTCGAAAGGGCAGAGATCTCGACAGGATCTCTGACTCCCTAGGATTCGATATTCTCGCTCCGAGTGAGCCAACCCACTACCCCGGCAACCTAGCACATCGCCCTGATGTACTAGACGTCGCAATCCTAAAGAGCATCAACCTGAGGTTGTGCTCGATAGAAGTGCACAAGGAGCTCGACTCCGATCACAGGCCAGTAGTGTTAGACTTCGCTCCCCGCGTAGGTCCCCGCGAAGCAGGCCAATCTCTTCCTACCAGGCTTATCACAGACTGGAATCGCCTTGGGGACAGCCTCAAGGCGACAACCTCCGACCATCTAGATGGTATCCCCGATCACATCACGTCCGTAGACGAAACGGTAGCGGCGATCGACTCCCTCACAAATCACGTGCAATCGCTCATTAGCGATTGCTCTCGGAGAGTACCGGCGGAGGATAGCCTCCACTGGCGGCTCCCCGACGACATACGTGATCTAATGAGGGAGAAGAACGCAGCTATCAGAGCCTACGATAGAGTTCCCACTGAGGCCAATAGGGCCCGACTTAGATCCCTTCAGCGCGCCGTCAAAGCGCGAATCGGCGAGCTACGCCAGGTTAGATGGGACAGCACTCTCGAAAGCTTAGAACCTACACACCAAGCGTTCTGGCAACTTTCGAGAGCCCTTACAAAGGATTCTGTTGCTCCCATGCCTCCCCTAAACAGGCCCCACCTTCCTCCCGCTTTCGACGATAGCGAGAAAACCGAATGCCTAGCTGACTGTCTCGAGCTTCAATGTTCCCCCAGTACCCTCCCAGTCGACTTAGATCACCTCGAAGAGGTCAACCGAGAGGTGGAACGGCTAGCTTCACTACCGTTGCCCATCCTATCCGAAGAAGATGAAGACCCTGTCCCCCCCGCCACACCTGACGAGGTAGCAGATATCATCAAGAAACTCAAACTTAGGAAATCCCCGGGTTCGGATCAGATCAACAACAGAGTTATCAAACTCTTCCCCCCCATCCTTATCGCCCTCATGACCGCCATCTTCAATGGGGCCATGTCAAAAAACATCTTTCCACACCAGTGGAAAAACGCCATCGTTATTGGCATCCCTAAACCGGGCAAGCCCAAGACCGAACCCAGCAGTTATCGACCCATCAGCCTTCTCAACGGCTTGGGTAAGATCTACGAACGACTCATTCTCAGTCGTCTCCTAGCATACGCCGATGCTAACCTGCTCATTCCCCATGAGCAATTTGGCTTTAGGAATCATCATTCCTGTGTTCAACAAGTCCACCGACTGGTTGAGCACATAAGTTCTAAATTCATGCTCGGTAGAAAAACCGGCGTCCTCTACTTTGACGTGGCGAAGGCATTCGACAAAGTCTGGCACAACGGCTTATTATATAAGCTGTGGCAGATGGAAGTGCCACACAGGCTCGTGCTCATCATACGAGACTACTTGTCGAATCGCCATTTCCGCTACAGAGTGGAGGGTTCTCTATCTTCCCCCCACCCCGTTCATACTGGAGTCCCACAGGGCTCGGTATTATCTCCGATCTTGTTCTCGCTCTTCACAAGCGATATACCTAAGCATCGGCAAGCACAATTAGCACTCTTCGCAGACGACACTGCAATCTACTGCTCGAGCCACTGTCTGGATTCGATAGCCAAGAATCTCCAATCCGCAGCCGATGCACTCGGTGCATGGTTCCGGAAATGGAGGATCGAGGTGAATCCAGACAAAAGCCAAGCAGTGCTTTACCACCGACGTACCCACCCCCTGCCCCCGCCTCCGACCATTCGTATGTTCGGTAAGCCGATCCCTTGGGAGAAGCAAGCCAAATACTTAGGAGTTATTCTTGATGATACTCTCTCGTTCTTACCGCACATTAAGACCGTGCGCGCTAGGGCCGCTATGGCACAAAGTCGACTACACTCTCTCGTGAACAAACGTTCAAAGCTCTCACTTAGGAATAAGGTCCGCCTTTATACGGCTTGCATACGCCCCATCATGACGTATGCATCTCCAGTATTCGCTCACGTTCCCCCCTGTAGGATTCGCAAATTTCAGATACTTCAAAATCGCTTCATGCGTAAAGCGACAGGAGCTCCCTGGTATGTTAGGACAGAGAACCTTCACATAGACCTCGGTCTGCCTACTATTAGGCAATTCATGAAGCGCTGTTCTCAAAATTTCTTTGACTCCGCCACCGCACACAGGAACCCACTCATAGTGGCATCATCATCCTACACACCGTCTTGCATTTCGCGCATTCGCCGTCCGAGACACGTTCTCGACGAGGATGACGACGAAATCACCAAGGCGCAGGAAGCCGCTTACAGCGCGAGACACAACTCACCCCGCACCGGTAACTCACCGCGATACCGACCTCGTCGTAGGGGTCGTCTGTATCGTCACCGCGTCACTACTCAACCGGGCCGGCCCGTAACACCTAGCATAGCCCACGACTAGGGTTCGAGTTTCCATAGTAGGGGACGCCCTACGTACATGCAGCACACACACACACTCACTCATATCACCGTAGTCAAATTTTCGTTAGTTTCGCTAACGAAAGTTTGGCTACGTAGGTACACTTAGGTTAGGAGCACACGCTCGCCGCAAGCCCGCGCAAGCGTGTAAATAGCTTAACAGCTTACACTTAACACCTCACATAAAAAAAAAGGGGGGTACTCCAAGCATGTAACAGAAGCTGAAAATACGTTTTTTAAGCAAACATCAACGTTTAGTACAACATTCGACATGTCTTTTAAAAACGACTGACGTTTTCTTGCTTAAAACCGATAAAAATGAAAATTTTTGAATTACTTAATTGTCAAACATTTATTTTCTGTAAGGTATGTAACGATAACATTTAAAACTTTCAAATGACATGTTACATATATTTTAATAAAAAATGAAATTGTTAAAAACATATTAATGTTACCGCTATTTTTTGTATTCACCCTAGTCCTGTACAAGTCTGGTTAAGCAAAAAAACCTCGTACCCTTGTACCTACGAGCTACTCGTACCATATTTCATCAAAATCGAACCAGTAGGTACTTTCAAAGATTACCCCCCAAAGAGTACCTACTTCTTTATAACGCACGTATGGCCTTAGAGCAAAATATTGTATTATATTTATAAAGCAGACGTAAAACCGTAGTAAATTTATACGATGTTAAATAAATTAGATTATTATAATTGTTTACCAAATCCAATGGTATATTACACCAATTATACGCCATATTAACCTAATTGACATTTGAAACTCGCATGGAAATATCTACATTGTATAAAAATTAAAGTCCAGTCCAGTCCGTATTTTTAATGTAGACAAGAGAGGATTTTAAGAAACTCGAGCTCTAAGGCGTTCATGTGGGCAGAGTTGCGGGCATTGGATATACCTCTACTAGATGACCGGACTGGTCTTAATAAGTACGAATTTTCGCTGTTTGCATTGCATGTTCACTTGCAATGTACTTTTTAACGTAAAACAAATACATATGTGAATATAAAAATGTACTAAAAATACATAATTATGTGAATGTATATTTTTGTTTAGTGTTTAATAAGCGTTACACTGTTTATATAATGTTGTGCCTCCAAAGCCTTAATTAACTGTTTCACAGGTATTTACTCTGTTACCCATATTGTAAGAATTATTATTGGTATTATTATTGATTAAAGATTATGTTCAAATGTATTGTATAGGCACGTAGCCTGCAGAATACAATGTTTTCCACATGTAAAGGGCATTTAGAATAAGATCTAATGTCATTTTTTATGTAATATTATTACATTATTTATCTTCGGCATAACTTAAACGTTAAGCGAAAGCTCGGCCGAGCTACATGGTAGGCGGAGTGGGGGGTGTTAGGTTTTATTTTCGTTACGGAATTTCTTGATTCGGTCGCCGCGCTCATAGCCCGAGCTCGCTATAAAAGCTATGCAATAGCTTAAAAGTAAATAAAGTTAAAAAAGTTTGTATCCTGACTTTTGTCTGTTAACGTGACTTATGGATGCTGACAACGGTTTCTGAGAAGCAGCTAAATGTTACGGTATCAGTATGCATTCAACGGCGATGACGGTCCCCCGCGCTCTGTGCAAACGTCTTTACTTTGACGACCTAACTTACAGGAACTACACCTAATGGATACCTGCGAGTAAAGTTTTGGAGGCTAGGAGCCTCCAAAACTTTACTATTCAGGCTTCTCTGGCAAATAAAATTACATTATAAAGACAATAACTTATTATTATTATCTACGGCATTCTACTCATATTCCAAAGGTATCGCAGGCTGAAATTCACAGAGTAAAATAGCCTTCCTTCACTTTTGCTTTCGTGAATAAATGCCCATCATCCCACCTATCTTGAAATCCATACAGATGGCTTAAAAAGGCATTGTCTTCATACTAGCTTTCTTTCTTAAATCTGCAACAGCTCTTAATATTCCCGTCACTTAATTTCTAAATTAGCATCACAAATAAAAAGTGACATTATAAAATCTCACTCATGAATGAACAAAAAAAACAAAGAGTGTTTCTCAAGAACAATAAAACAAAATTACTTGTTATGAGTTCACTCGTTACGTCAGAAGTAAAAGTATTCATTGTGATCGTACTGACCTACACACACATAATTACATGTGGATAAAAGTATGTAGGATGGATATGATTTACTTTTTGAACATGACACACGATTCTAAAAATATATTTTCACAGAATTCGTGGAAATAAAATCTTGTATCTTATTTTTGTCAAGAATATTTTTATTCAAAGCATTTCTTCATTTTGACAAAGAGCGCTATCTATAGAAATAAATAACAGGTTTAGCCATCTATAAAGCATTACTAAGTTTTTTAATTCTTAGGAATCTTTGAGAGTAGGTATAGACGGATTTTCTCTACTTATTTCTTTGTGTATATCTGAAATACAAAAACCGGAGAGTACAGAAGGTCATCTTTTACGCTGACTTCACTGGACCAATGCACACATAGACAACGTTTTGTGGATACGAAATCTCGGACCACTTCCAGATTGCATGCCCGTGTACGAGTTCTTTGTATCCGTTGCTTTAGAGCGTTTGTATTAACTTCTGTACTCTCGGCATCTTGTGTCTGAAAACGTGTCCATATATCGCCGTATTCTAACTAGACAAAACAATTTATGATACTGCCTACGTGGTCCTTTTGTTAGTTCAATGGCACTTACCAAAAAAGTTGACGGTGGTGTTCCAGGAACATTTCCTGGAACACCAATGTCAACTTGAATTTTCTGTCGAAAGTATTTGCGACTGGATGGATTATTTTTCCTGATCCGATCTATATCAACTTTCTGGTAATATGTAATAAGGAGCACCTGGCAGGGTCACCGAGAAAACTTCTATAACTGTCAATCAGTACTTAACGACTATAACTTACAAGAACTTTGTAGATATTGTTAGTCGATCACGACTAATTTGACGCGTACATAAGCGTCAAATACGACGTGATCGGTTTAGAAAATTGTTTTATTTTTTTGTTTATTGTTCTGGTTTTCTTCTTTTGGCTTTGTAAATAGTGTGAATGTCTATTTTTTGTATTATAAGATATTAGTCCTTTTGAATTTAATTAACACGGATATTTCATTTTGATATTACAGTCATGTCGTAAAAATACGACTTGTTATGTAATACCACATTGAACATGAAAATGAGGGTATCGAACCATTACACTTTAATAATGAAACTTTTTATTAGTTACGCACTTTGAGGTGAACAGAGAGTAAGATCTTTTCGGTCCATCTCTCTTTGTTGCACGTGTGTTAGATGTGAATAGATTTGTGGTCACAGTAGCAATGTACAAAAACGACGAACTATTTATAATCGCCTTCGACTAGACTAATTGTTTTTTTCTTCTTTCTACTCTCAGCAGTTCGGCAAACGATGATTGTAATTGATCGAATTTGGAATCATTATAAAAAAGTATGCCATTATTGCTATTAGAAATTTATTTTTTTAGATAAGACGGATATGGATAAGTAAAATCGAGCAATTAAAACTTATATAAGTATCGTAAAAGTTGAGTAATATGACTCGACTTCGTAGTCTGTGCTTAAATTGTGTTTGAAGTGAGTGTCTGTAGGTATTATACGATAATATAAAGTACACATTAATTGGTAGTATTCTACCAAGAGGTAGTTTGAAGGTAGGTTTGTAATACAGACTCAATTTAAAATTTTAATAGCTAAGTACGTTTCGACGGGTGTATAAAAGGTTATAGCAAGAAAATAATAAACGCCGTGTAAGCGAAAATATCTACGCTTAGTGTTTAAGTCACCTACATATTTTATTTATTGTAAAACCTATGCTGTAAATATTATCTTGTAATATATAAACATTTTAATTGTAAAAATGTACCTACTTTATCAATCAATAATATAATTATAAAGAGGAAAGATTTGATTGTTTGTTTGCATTGAATAGGCTCCAAAACTTCTGGACCAATTTTAAAAATTCTTTCACCATTAGAAGGCTACATTATCGGGGAATAATATATACTTTATTTTACTGTCAAAAACTAGAGAGTACTGCGAAAATACAATAATGTAACTTAAGCTTTAAAAAACCACGATATGACACCCGTGCGAAGCCGGGGCAGGCAGCTAGTCAAACAATAAAATCACTCAACAAAACTTCGCGCAAGCGAAACCGCGACGAAAAGCTGTAATTATAATATTTTACTATGACAAACTTGAAATTACTTTTAATGTCAAGGTATCAATGCCTTATTGAAGGCTAAAAGAAAATATCACATCACGAAAATGGCGTATTTTCTTTTTGTATGTAATATCTTCAATTTACGCCAATATTTCGATTGAAGTGTCACCTTGCTTTGTAAATTATATATTTTTTTTGAACTGTACGTAGCTTATAAGTATTCAGATCACTTTATACTAAAATTAAGCAATGAGAAAAAGTGAGTTCGAAATAATTCTGGTTTGACTTGTGGAGAAACTAGATATGCCAATTATGCGTTAAAATTTATGATATTATTATGTAATGTGTACAGAAATTTTAATTGATTGCTGTAGAATTTAATGTGCCGTTGTATGCTCTTACTTTTACTGACACTTCCGTTTAATAGATTTTGTTGACGTCATGAAAAAGTGCGATATAGTCTTTACCAAGATTTGCTTGTAGATATTCCAAAAAACAAAACCGTTTTTCCTTCATCTTAATTTAGATATTTCTGTTCTAATAATTGTTTTTCTGTTGTTGCAGGTATTGAATCCCGAAATAGTATATCACTGATCCGGGTTGACAACACCGTTGACATTTTTTAATATATTCAAACAAGCAGTGGGCCAATTCCATTGCAATTTTCACTTCAGCGCACGATAAAAGCTTTCACTAAAAGCCTGTGAACTAATTAAACTGTGTATGAAAGTGGAAATTGTACACATTGCAGAGAAATGTTATTAATGTCATATAAATTAATGTAATGTTTTAATTTATTTCTTAATGTCTTTACGCGTAATATAAGAGATTTAAGACCTTTGGCATAATCATGATTTAGAAATTATACTGCAGAATTATAAAAGCAATATTAACTATCGTCAGGGATAAAGCTATCCTCATAAAACCAAATTACGTTAGAGGCGGCTTTAAAGCGAAAACAAAACAAGCATTTGATTTGATGTTAAAAAGTATTAGTAACTTACAGATTAGGTACAAGGATAAACCCTTTCCAAAATTATTAAAAAACCGGGCAAGAGTATGTGGGACCATGCTCAGTGTAGGGTTCCGCAGTCTTAAATAATTACATCATTTTTTAGTCACACGGTTCAAAAGTTAGGGGGGGACACACAATTTATGCAACTTTCGGAGCTATTATTCCAAAAATATTCACTCAATCAAAAACGTTAATAAAATCCTTAAAATATTTTATTGTTATGTACCACACGTGTTAAAAAAAAATCAGCTTCTGTTACATGTATGGAGTGCCCCCCCCCCTACAAATATTTCATTATTTTATTATTTATCTATAATACTAAGTAGCGGCTAGCACCAGACACCTTTCCACCAAATTTCATCAATATTTATTGAGTAGTCTTTGATTAAAATGCCTGTGACATACGGACAGACAGACGGACATAACGAAACTATAAGGGTTCAGTTTTTGCAATTTTGGCTACGGAACTCTAAAAACTACGTAGATTGGGATACTATTCGAATGTCGATTAGGAAGCACTATGAATCGTAATGTTATTTAATACAGCTATGAATTCAGAGCAAGGCTACCAACTAAATTACGTGGAAACCATGAAACCAAATTGAGTCATTCTTGAGACATTTCCACATTGAGATTGTGAAGTGTTCACGTACAAGATTATGTTTCAACTTTGCGATTTTGAGACGTAGTAGGTATTAGACATATTTATTTATTTAAAACTTTAGGCACAAAGTTGTACAAAGGTGGACTTAATGCTAAAAGCATTCTCTGCCAGTCTACCTTAGGGTGATGTAGAAATGGAATGTGCTTGAAATATTAAAAGTTAGGATGTTTTTATTACTGAGGTCCTTATTCGCGACCTTTATTCCGTGTCCAGGGTAAGCCCGTACGAGCTGTAAACATCCTATTGTAGTGAGAACACCCCTCCCAAATGCACAAAAAATGACCGCCGCACATGTGCGTTGTGGTTGCATTTCTAAGCGCAGCTATATACCATTATGACAAGATTTTGACAGTTCGCGTGGACACGGAAAAAAGATCGTGAATAAGGTTAGATCGAATTACACCAATCGAAATCACGGATTGGCTAAATCTTTTTACGTTTTTCGGTAATAATACGTGTGTTAATTAAACTAGAAAAGTAGTAAACAACCTTACGACTGGTTTAATAATAAGTGGATATCTAACGCACGAAAATCTATATTTTATTATGATAATATGCTAGAAGGTATGATTCATACAAATTTTGAGATCAACAACCACGGAAAAAACAGTAACTTGTCAATAAAATCTGACGGCCTGATGGTCGCGCAATATGACAACATCACTTATTTTAACGTAAAAAGTACACGTATTTACATTTTGAAACAAGTTCACAAAGCAAAGCATGAGTCGGCAAAAAGATAGCAATAAAACACACGCCACTCTTTTATATTGCTCATATAAAAATAATGACAGCAGAGAAAACTAGGGTAAGGATTCGAGTATATTTGGTGCTGACAAAAATTAAGACAATATTTTTTATAACAGGTCAACATTATTGATAATTATTCGTAAGTTAACAACAAAGAGGACAACTTACTATCTACTAATAAGATATCAACTGTACTTAGGGTGGATTCGACCCTAAGAGGGGTACAGTTGATTTCGAGATGATATTCTAGAGTAAGACATTTTTAAATGCAATCTACAGTATAGCTATACCATTGACGTATAGACCAGGACTGCGCTATCTCTTTTAATTAAAACAGTAAAAATTGACTTGTGAAAGAGAGAAAAAACTCTTGCGGCCTTTGACAGGTATTGTCTACAAAGTAACGTTGTCTCTTTCTAGAGAGTGGTCAATTTTGTGAGGTTATGGCGCAGTTCTGTTCTCTACGTCAATGAGTTATACTTAGATTATCTATGCGCGAATAGCAAAAAGAATGATGAACTACTTAGAATATATCTCCTTAATTCCGTGGGAAACGGTAGTATGACAACTATTCCCGAATAGGGCCTCTATTCTTAGTGTTGTGCATAGTAGAACGTGAAATTGATTTACTCTTGAATACGTGGCTACTTGATTTGGGAATAAACTTCATTCGCATTTGGTCGAACCGGCCCTTAGATGTAATCAGAGTGACATCTCAGTCAAGGCCAAAAGTTGGTTGCATCGAGGAACGCACTAACTTTGCAACGATAGCGCATCACATGTCGTAATCTCGCAACTTGTATATTCGTCTTGCATTCAAAACAGTTGCAAGATTCCAGACGTTATCATAAAACAAAACATAAAAATATAGTTGTTTGTGTGTAACGTTACAAACTGTTAATTTAATTACAGTTTTTCTACATTTATCATGTTTATTATTTGATATGTTCCTAAACCCAAAACCAGTTTGGAGGTAATTGATTTGTTTTTGTTTGTTAGTTCCGAATGTTTTAGATGGCTACTAAACAATATTTATAAAGAATCCACGGGATTTGCAGATTGAAAAGTCATTTTCAGTTTTAATGAAACTCCTTTTCAATATCTTGTATAAAAATACCTATCCAACGACAACTTACTTTTAAAATATTTTTTAAGGGGCATTACACAGAGTGAATAATCTATTTAGCGCTATGCGCACAGCGACATGGTCGCCGGCCTCGCTCTCGGCACCATTACTTCACAGTGCCCAGGAGCGCAGGTCAAAATAAAGTAGAATATTCGTTCACACATGTGTTAGATTACGAACGCCATAACTATGACAATTCGAAATTGCTCGTTTTTGCATTTTTCCGCAACTTCAAAATTTATTTGCGGGATCATATTAAGACATAATCTTAAATTTCTTTATATCATCTACTAGAAAAACTCTTTGACTAGTTACACCATTTTTTTCGTGTTCTAATATTTGGGTTTTCTATATCAATTTTTGTCTGAGCCGAACCCTGTTTCGCGTAATCTACCCTTAAGGTTTTATTTTACCACTTTGTTGGCATGTATTCATGCCAAATTACAGCTCTCCAGTATTAAAGATATCTGAGCTATCCTGGGGGCAGACGGATAGACATAGCAAAACTATAAGGGTTCCTTGTTTACTACGGAACCCTAAAAAGCAACATACGTACACGCACATCACACATTTTAAAAAGTTAATTTATCCTTCATACATTCACACAATGTAATTGATGTGTCAGTATATTCATTTAGCTTATCACACTAAGATACTTACTTCATTACGCAACTTTACACGTAATTATTTACTGAAAGAGGTGCACCTTCATAGCAATTTATTTCTCACAAGGTCTTAAATTATTTACGGCAGTGTTTAGTCATATTTTTAATTGCATATGCAATTTGTTTTGAAGTAGGTTTGTACATTATGTACTCATTGAGATAATATTACCTATGTATTATAATACGTAGGTACTTGATCATTGCTTCAAAAAATTTTGGATATGAAACTATATGTTAGTGGAATGGATTATAGTCAACAAGATTATATATTATAGTCAAGAACAAGTGGGTTACAGATTATGTAAGTAACATAATCTGAATCTCCTTCTACTTCACTCAAATACATAATCTGTAACCCGATTATTTTATTTGAGTGAAGTAGAAGTAGCAAGTCATCATTACTAAAGCTAGAGAGAACTCATTAATATTACTTACGATAAATAATTTAATTTAATTTGCTATTACCTGGGCTATTTAAGAATATTACAAGAGATCATTCCGTGGTCACAATCTGTGCAATCAATTTTACAATTTTGCGAATTCGAAGGAAATTTTCTTTCAAAGCAAATTCGTAGCCACATTTTTAACTCTCGTCAAATATTTTTTAAATTTAATTTAGCCTTTATATAACCTAACACAGTTTTAAATAGATTTACTTTTACTAGTGATGTGAATCATGATACATTTAAGATTATTGTGGTGTGGCGCAAGGCATTGTCTATATAACAATGAGATTACGCCATGCGAGTGCCGAGTGCCGTTCCAAAACGGGTTAATACTAGATCCCCTATAGTTTCGATAAAGCAATACTTAATTAAAAGTGTTGTACATCGAGATTGCATGGGAGAACCGATTGTGTAGATTCATGTAAGGTATAGGAGCTAAATGAAACCATTGTTTAGCTTTTTATGGTTACAAATAAATATTTTTAGCATAATTCATTATGATGGTATGGCTGAAGATTGACGAATAATACTTATAGAATGCGCGAATATCATAATATTATTTTAAGGTTTTCATGTACTTTAAAAAACATTTCTCTCTGTGGCGCGGTGGGAGTTTGTCCGACTGCTACGCAAGAGGTCGTGGGTTCGATTCCCACACGGGACACCACTTTGTGTGATCGACAAATGGTTGTTCCGAGTCTGGGTTTTTGTGTCTGTGACTTGTATGTTTGTAAAGTCCCTCGCGACACAGGGCGTGTACCCTAATGTAGTAGTCGTCTTTTTAAAACAAAATAAAAAAAAAATCTGTTATGATACTGAACTGCTGGTACTTTTCCTAGACTGCCATGATCTGTCTAAAGAGCAAATTAATATATACTAATATTATAAAGCTGAAGTTTGTTTGTTTGATTGCACGCGATTATCTTAGTACCTACCTGAAATTAACGCGGTCAAACAAACAAACTGGTAAAACAAACCAAGTCCGAATTAAAAAAATCTTTTACTGTTGGATAGCCTATTTATCGAGGAAGGCTATCGGCTATATAACATTACGCAACAACCAATAGAAGCGGAAACAATGTTGCAAAAACAGGGAAAATTTATGCAGACGAAGTTGCGCGGTTCAGCTTGTACTCTATATTCTAGAGTAATTTATCATTTATCTATTGGTCACCACGATAGAAACGTAAAAATACAAATACATTACTATTCAAATCGGGATCATTACTACAATAAAGGAATTGGAACGATTCCAAACCGCACTCATATTAATATTTGTGTAAACAGCTATCTATTCAACACTTGTAGATGTTACAAATCGATTGCATAACATAATATATTTCTGTAAAATGCGACTATATGTGGGAAATGGTTTCGGAATTGAATATTAGATTGAATGCATATTGAGGGTGGCGGGCGCGAAGCGATAACCTCGGAGTTTGCTGCAAACTAAATCAACTCACGTTGCGCGATCTTGAATATGCTTTTAAACGAACATTTTTTGAACGAATAGCAAATAGCGTAAAATAGAAACATTACAGCATATATTTTCAATTTTTTGATGATTGGTAACCTTGATACTTTACAAATCTAGGCTGCCGAATACAATCAATCAATTAAAAATAAATGTATGATATAATTATGCCTGCTTGTTCTATCTTTTACGATTAAATATGCAGCATTTATTACTACTAAATGGAATTGTACGAAGCAAACGCAAGATTTCTCAAACTTGTGATAATTCTATCCTAGAAGTCTTGTTTACTACAGGTTTATATTTTGTCTGGTACTTAATTTATCTGGTTCCACCCAGGATAAAACTTTGTGCGATGAGCACGATGGTTTATTCTGCGTCTGGGTGACATAATATGTGTGTATTTAGAAATATATTAGTATGTTTATCAGTTGTCTGGTTGCCATAGTACAAGCTCTGCTTAGTTTAGGATCAGATGGCGTTGTGTGAGTCGTCCCAAGATGTTATTATTAATGCCATCAAATTGTTTAAACACTTATCTGTTTATGGATTTTGGTTATATGCTTAAGTGAGCCTGAATGTAACCCTAGACACAAGCTTAACGATTAAGCCAATTTTCATTAATACATTAAGAAGTACCGCAAGGAGATAAGTTTCTGTGTAAAAATACGCATTGAAATCGGCTCGATAGACACAAAAGTGCCACAGACAGATAGACACACGAGCTCCTAACTTATAACACCTCTCTTTTGCTAACGTTGGTAATAAAAGGACTTATAGACACGAAAGTTACGTGTGGATGTTTAATGTTCAATCACGCCACAACAGGTAATCGGATCTGGATAAAATTTGGCGCAGAGATGATTACAGTCTGGAACGAAGGCTAAATTTGATTTTCATCATTTTATGCGAACGAAGTTCAGCGGGCAACAGCTAGTAATACATAAAAACAACTGAAATTAATGGGTGTAAAAATTTAACGATCAATACAATATCGAGAATTCTATGTCTACCATTGACAATTAGCAATAGCATCTGATGCAAACCAACAGTATTTGCAAATGTTACAAAACACGAGGTAGTAATGGTAGATTAGATTCTAGAATTATCTGTAATTAAGTACTACTGCCCGCTGCCATTGCGCAGTGCCTCATCATTGTTCTGCCAATTGTTCGCTAATGCTGCAATAGAATCAAATTAGAGAATATTATTGTAATCATCTCACTATTTATAATGTTTTTATTTCCTGGGTTGATGTTCAGTGTTTTAATTTTTGCATCAGTATTTTTTTTGCATAAGTAATTTTTTGCGTCAGTATTCGACTGCTTCGGTCGGTGACACGGTGAGAGCAGCATAAGAGGTCGTGGATTGAAATCCCACACGGGAAACCACTTTGTGTCTTGCACAAAATGTTGTTACGAGTCTGGATGTACTTTGTGTCCATAAATTAAATATGTACAGTCCCCGTGACACCGGGCTTATATCCTACTACGGAAGTTGTATTTAAAAAAAGGAAGATTTTAGGAACTTACTTGAACTACAATGTGCCGCAGCTAACCCGCGCAACTTCGTCTGCGTCGATTTTCGCCGTTTTTGCCACATTCTTCATTGCTGCCGCGCTCCTATTGATCGTAGCGTGATGTTTTATAGCCTATAGCCTTCCTCGATAAACGGGCTATCCAACAGTAAAGCATTTTTAATTCAAACCAGTAGCTCCTTACTTACACTATTTATAAAGCAGAGGCTATTTTAGAGAATTTTTTCTAACACTAGCTGACCCGCGCAACTTCGTCTGCGTAAATTTTCCCTTTTTTTTACAACATTTTTCATTGCTGCTCCGCTCCTATTGGTCGTAGCGTGATTTTATAACCTATAGCCTTCCTCGATAAATGGGCTATCCAACAATAAAATATTTTTTCAATGCGGCCCAGTAGTTCCTGAGATTATCGCGTTCAAACAAACAAACAAACTCTTAGGGGTATGAAAAGTAGATGGTGTCCGATTCTCAGACCTACCCAATATGCACACAAAATTTCATGAGAATCGGTCGAGCCGTTTCGGAGGAGTTTAACCACAAACACCGCGACACGAGAATTATATATATTAGATAATCTGGTATAAAGTCATGCGTAATGAACGTCGTAGATCACATAAATGTTTAGCAGATTGGTATGCTGTAATATCAGTTGCCACAGAATACCGAGAGTACAGAAATCAACCTTCATAGAAAACGCTCTTGATTTGAATTTGTGCGAAATTGATATCGCACACGACCGTGGAATCGGGGCACGCCTATCGAACAAAATGCCCCGGCAGTGGTCTTCAATTCCTATCCGTGAACGATGTTGATCACGTGTGCATTATTCGAGTAAAGTGTAGTGAATAAATACTTCTTTAGGCGAATATTTGTATACTAACCCACTTTATATTTTATTACTCCATTATTGGACGACGAAAGGTTTTTTGATAACAAGTTTTTTTTGATTATCAAAAACATTAAGATGATAATATTGTCTATCATCTCAATGCACTATAATGATCACATTTTTGTCATTATGGACAATGAAATTATGAATTGTCATTATAACCCAGATATTTGTTATATAAATGCATGCTTCGATACTCGAATATTAGTTAATATAAGAATAAAGATTCTTTAAATCTAAGTACGTATAAAGCTTACCTTTTGTGCTCTTGGTATTTTGTGGTCATAGTCAATACACACTTCGGACTCCTACTTCAGCAAACTAGTAGGCCTTTTTCAGTATTAGCTCTACACTGAACACAATAGCTGGCACAGATCTATTGTAAACGTATTGTACCTATTGAACTCTACAAGCAACTATATTAATGCTATTATGGAGCTCAATATAATTGGCTTTCTTTTGTAAATCACTTTCTCTAACACCTGTTTATTTACTCTCTAATCTCTAATCTGTGGTTTGATTGATGTGGTATGTGTTACTTGTGCTTGCGCATAATGTAGGTAGAGATATCGAGCAGTTACACGATTTTGATAACTGGTGT
This sequence comes from Herminia tarsipennalis, assembly GCA_945859575.2. NCBI lineage: Eukaryota > Metazoa > Arthropoda > Insecta > Lepidoptera > Erebidae > Herminia > Herminia tarsipennalis. The sequence continues at coordinate 18,326,766 of OX243834.2, read as the reverse complement.
GGCAGATTTTAGTTTGATTATGTAACTCACTTTATTGCTTCGTTTTTACTTTGGCTTAATATGTTGCTTTGCGAACTTGGCATTAAATTTAAATGTAAAATCATGACTTATCATTATCACTAATATTGCTTTTTCTTCCTAGTGAAAAAAGATTTTTTAAGTTAATCTCTAAAAATAAATACTTGAAGTTTGATTTGAAATTCGCCTTAAAAATTATTTTTGATTGAGTATTGAGTAGACCTTGTAAATGCTGTTGATAACTTCATACAGTTGTGTTTTTCATTACATACCAGTTTGTGATGATAGGTACCTATATTTTATAGTAATTCCAGCAATACCATTTAAAATACTTTAAGAACAGTAAATATAGGAGAGAAGAAGCGACTTTTACAAGTTGGTAAACTGGTATCATATCATTGAGGTTTTATTGGTACTGGAATATTCTCCTTTCTTAATGGTGTGGAATTTTGATACTTTTATTTTCATAATGATAAATCCAGACCATTTTTAATAATTTCTTTTACCACATGATCGATAATATTCCAAGCAGGGTCCTTATTCACTATCTTTTTATTGTTTTCGCGTTTTCGTTTCAAGCCCGCGCTTTACGGTCAAAATTTGACATAATGGTTTAAAGAAAGTTGCGCTTAGAAATGCATCGCGCATGCGCGCGGACATCTTTAAGCCCACCGCGCATGCGCCGATACGCGCGGGCTTGCCGCGAAATCGAAAAAAACTTAGTGAATAAGGACCCAGAATAATGTTTTAGGGGGTTTCGTAAAGGTTGGATTTAGACTTGCCATACCGTAATCGTGTATAATTAGGGAATGAAAATGTTACTTACTACAAAAGTAAATTAAATATAAGATAACTAAAAAGTAAAAAATATAAATATCATGCCATGAAAGTGGAAATATGAACTACTATTTCGTGGCTTTTTAAATATCTTGCATGTAATATATTTAAAGGTTTTTTTCTACCCAATTTTTTCTAAGTTGCTATCATCAAATCCTGACTTGACAATGGAACCATCTGGAAAGTAAACCTATACAAACAAAAAATAGCATTTTAAATCGGTTCCGCCGTCTTCGAGTACATAATCAATCAGTAACATATATAAAAATACCTATTGTGAAAAATTGAGAACCTCCTTCTTGTTTAAAGTCAGCCTGGTGCGAGTCGCCCTCGCGCACGTAGGGTGCCGTACCATTATCTATACAACAGTGGCGGACAGTCATTAGAACGCCATTCCTTTCCTTTCCTTTGAACTATAGTTACCTAATATTATAGGTATAAAAACCGTGTATACCAAGATATAATTGTGTATCGAATTACCTTAGGAAAATTTGTACCCTTTGCCTCTGTACTATAATATCGAGCAAAAAACGGCAAAAAAATCACTTTTGTTGTATGGGAACATGTTTTTAGTAGGAATTTGTTGTTATAGCGGCAACAGAAATACAACATCTGTGAAAATTTGAACTGTCTAGCTATCACAATTCATTATAATCAGCTCGGCGAACCTTGATCCCTATGACAGTTCATACTAGTGACGGGTCGTGTCGATATATCGCAACTTTTTATAGGCAAAGGCGTGACTTGCATTCAGCCACATCGATAAACATGTTTTTAAAATATAATCTACATTACTATAATTATAATGCTTGTTATATTTACAAGTATCCGTGTATTTGTATATGGGGTTGCCAATATTCCGATGCAGAGGTAACATGGTCGGACTGTATAATTTTAATGTGAATTAAAATTTTAGTTATAGCAACACTATCTGATCTGTCACTACGCTAGTACTGTCAGTTCGCTACGCCAGTACGAGTCTTGTATGCGCCACGTGTTTTGTTGTGTCATCGGAATCCTTTGTTTGTTACTATTGTTGTTTTCTGTTTTTGTTATTGTTGCTGTTTTGTTTTTGTTGGTGTTTCAAAATGCCGAAAAGACTGAGAAAAACTGTACTCAACAGTGAAACGTGGGAGTTTGTTGTACGCTTGCGTGACTATTTTGCTCGCGAACTACAAAATGGCGGACCTTTGTTGCCACTTGACAACGTACGCGACCGTGTTGCTGATGCTTTGGGAATTGGCAAAGCTACCGTTTCCCGAATTACAAAGGAGAAGTTCGGCGAATCGTCGATGGAGGAGAACAAACTATCAACTCCAAAGAAGAAAAAACATAATAGGGCACGACCCGTAACTAACCCCGATGATTTCGACGTGGCAGCGATACGAAACCATATTTACGGCTATTATTTTCGAGGTGAACTGCCGACTTGCACAAAATTATTAGCGTCGCTGAAATCGGTTGATTTATTTAAAGGTGGATTCACTTCTCTCAGACAGGTTATAAAAAAATGTGGATTTCGTTATGGGAAGTGTGACAAAAGAAAAGTGATAATGGAGCGGAAGGACATTGGATTGATGAGGTGTGATTTTCTACGACAAATAAAAAACATCGAGAACTGGGACAAGGTGGTTTATCTGGACGAAACGTGGCTCAACGCCAATCACTCAGTCTCCAAAACATGGACAGACGACACAGAGAAATCCTGTACCAAAGCACCAGAAGGCAAGGGCCAGCGTTTGATTATCTGCCACGCTGGCACAGCCAAAGGTTTTGTACCTAACTGCTTGTGGGCCTTCAAATCCGTGAAAACAAGTGATTATCACGAAGAGATGAATTTTGAGAATTTCAAGAAATGGTTCACAAAACTATTAGACAATTTAAACGAGCCCCACTACATTTTAATGGACAACGCCCCATACCACTCTGTGCAAATTAATAAAGCGCCTACCGCGAACAACAATAAAGGCGAAATAATAGAGTGGCTGCAAAACAATGGTGTGGCAGCTAATACTCAAATGCTGAAAAAGGAATTAGTTAGATTGTTGAACCTTCATAAACAGCAAACAAAGAAGAAATATTTCTTGGATGAGATGGCAAAATCAAAAGGGCACACCGTGATTCGGCTACCGCCCTACCACTGCCAATATAATGCAATCGAAATGATATGGGCGCAGATCAAAGGTGGGTTGATTTGTATTTATTTTAACATGTTTTTATTTAGGTCACTGGTGACTGTCTAGTCGGCTAGTACTATTTAAAGTAAATGTACTTACCCCGATCTCGCTCTTTGACTTTGCATCATTTTCAATCTAAACCATTATTGTTTCAGGTTGTGCAGCCAGGCTTAACACCACTCCGCCATTCACAGCTAATAAAATGCTTACGTTGCTACAAGAGGCATGTAGTCAAGTGACTCCGGACAATTGGAGGAAAGTGGTTGAAAAGACGAAAAAACTATGCTTAGATGATTGGAATCGAGACGTGCGATACGACAATATAGTAGACCAGCCGTTTTTAATAAACATAGGAGAAAGCAGCTGCAGTTCGGATTCCGAGTCTGAGACGCAATCGGTGACATCATTGTCAGATTCAGATTAATGTATATTAAAAAATCATAAATAAACCGCTTTTGTTTTATTTGAGTAGGTATATACAATAAATTTGTTAAATCTCCTTTATTTTATTATCGCAAACAACTTAAATGATTATAAATCTGACACTAAGAGCGTAGGTACTCTATTGATGTATTTTGTACACTCGTTTCCATTTTCGATATTTGTTTATCGATACTTTTCCGCACTAGTCGATATCTTCCAAACGGAGTAACTTTTGCAGGACGTCAACGTAAAGTCTGATTGAGATAATTTCTTGTAAGTGTTAATAATTATTATAATTCTAACGGGATATTATTGTAATTGCATATATCTGCCTAAAATTAATAAATATCATTTTTAGACACCGCCAATTCGATTATAATAAAACGGTGACGCTACTACAAGGTTGTGTCGTGGGAATAACTGTCAGTGTCATAGGGATCAAGGTTCGCCGAGACTATTATAGATACAGCCTGGTGACAGACAGACGGACAGCGGCTTTGGGTACGGAACCCTAAAAAATATTAGTCAAAAGCAAGCTTAAAATCATATTGTGATGTTCATGTACATTGTATGATTGTGACAAGCAATAAATTACGGATTGGCATGCATTTATGTTTCCAATGGCTGGTTATCATTTCAAGCGTAAACTATTGGACAGATTTTGATAAATGAGGCGCAATTGACTCATTTGGTTCATTAGATATTAAATAGTTGGTGAGCGCAACACTAGAACAAATGTAAACTAATAAAGCATTCCGTAATACCCACCTTTGTTGTGCCTTCGATGAATTGGGGTCCGTAGGGATTTTGTTTGATAGGTACACGAAAAAATGCTACTAGGTATCCACAGACTCTGATAAAATATAATGAATAGCTGACCCGCGCATCTTCGTTTACGCTACTTATCTCTATTCACGCATATATATATACACATATACTCCCATTGGTCGAAGCGTGATGTAATATAGCCTCTGATTTTCAATAGATCCAGAGATTATCTTCTATAACCTCACAAACTCACAAACGTTACCTCTTTAAAATATTGCTACATCTCACTCACGTATTTCATGCGTCGAACTGAACTGGTTCTTCTTTTTACATGGAAATGCGTGATGCCGTGATTCAAAGCCATAAGCCTACTTTTAATTCATAAATTGTCTTCCTAAAATAGCGCTTACGAAAAAACCTGCTTTGAATAAACCTTGACAAAGATAAATGGTTTCATTACTTCAAAAACGCGGACTTTTTGGATCCGTCGATTGAATACTAAATGGCAAATTAATCAATGTCTAAGCATTCTATCGTTTGCAACATATTAATTTTGCTAGAGTTCATTTAGGCCATTCGTATTCAAGTCCATGTTTGCGTGAACTATATTTTAAACACAACTTTACATTGTTTTGGTAGTGTTTAGAAGCGTTCAATAGTATTTTAATAGTACCCATACCTACTCTAAGGCTGATTTTGGTTTATCTCATGTTTCAAATTTTGATAATACAATTTGCATCAGTCCTTTAACATAGTGTATAGTATATTAGTCGCAGCACCTTACCCCCATATCAAGTTTATAAACATTCAATCATTGTAAAATTGGCATTTTAAAAGAATGGCCACGAGTTTTTATTGCCAGGTTCTTTTCTCCGGCTTCACCTATTGTTTGCGAACTTGGCATTACATGTAGAATCCCGACGTATCACAAGAGTTGTTTTGTATCCTAAGTTAATAAAGTTTTTTTTTGAATTATGTGTTTTGATTCCACGACCAGATTATGCAATACCTAGTCACCAAGTGCCGAGCTGATTAATTATTTATTCGCATAATCCCGCAGATATATAGTGCAGATGGGTGATCGTATATCACTTAGCAACGATTGTTAGTACTCGCCATGCGATTTATAATATATATCGATTTAAAAGCATATCGTACTGACAAGTCGACTAGGTACTCGATATCGGTACGATTTCGCCATTTGAGAAGCTAAGTTTTCAGACAAGAATCGTATGTAAGAACATATTCATCGTATACAAAACCAAACACATTATACTAGCTACACTATTTTTATTTAACTGAAGAGATGTTCACATAATACGAAAGCATTCCATAACTGTGGCATTATGCTGTAACCTTTGATAACGCTCCGCATTCGTGCGCGTAAGAGTGCGTCTGCGTACGGAGATGATCTCCTCATGCGTGTCCACGTAGCAAGATATATATCAGCATGCTCCCACGGCCACCCACACACTTTGAACTTCAGAGAAAGTATTTGGTCATGAAGTAAACGATTAAGTACTACAGGTATCTGTCACAATATGCATTACATATAGGAAATTATATTTACAAGGTTGGCGTGCGTGGATGCCGATAAAGTTGTCAAAACCACAACAATGGTCAGCTGTCAGGTACTTAAAGTTAGTGACATTAAAACACTAATTATGGTCATTTATGCATTTTTCCTAATATCAAATAAAACTGTCAGTGTTACCACAGTTCATAGGTGCCTACTTTCAGTTGGTTACCTTCTGTCTATTCAGTCGAAATCTGTCAACGTCACTATCTTAAATCTTTTACCACTAAATGCGCATACGCGTTTGTTACGTGTTTTGGCTTGTTACATAAACGCCATTTAATGTATCGCGTGTAGGTACAACTATCTACATAAAAATACTTATAAAAATTATACTTGCGAGTCTGTTTGCAACTTATAAATGACTACACGAATAGGTTAGCTCCTGACTGGGATGTTTTCTATAAACCATGAAAATGGGTAATCTAATAGAGTTCACACTATGATTCAAGCTACGTAAAGTCAACATATTTGACACCTATGGTCTATCTTCTTATCTGAACGGATATCCAGACATCTTAGAAAGAGTTTTTTTGAGAATTGACTTCACGCTATATACCTACTCTTCCCTTCATCCCTGCGGAGATGATTACTCGAAATAAAACCACAGTGTAAACCTCAAATGTCTTCAATTCATCCATGGGGAATGTTTTCTAGAAATACATAAAAATCTCATAAACATACAAACTTCCGTGGAACGTTACTAGTATCGTTTTTACATTCTTGACGTGTAGTTATCGTAATATGGATTATACAATTAACGATTTCAAGAGTCGAGATGAAAGTCATTACTTGGCTTGATGCTTGAATCAGTTTCATAAATGGGGTAATTATATTAGTAGGTATAGATTTTTTGTAGAGCGTTGATTGGATTGATATTACGTGATATTAGTCATGTAACGAATATGTATAACTAATGATAGATTTGTACGTTGTTAGATTAAAATTGTGATGATGAGTCAAGAAGACTGAGGGATTTCACACCGGACGGGCAGCAGCGTCCTCTGCGTACTTTAAGGCCTTACTGAAATCGCCAACCCTCTTGCCAAGCGTGACGATTATAGCAATTACCCCCAGTATCTATAATAAATAGATTCTATTGAGAAGACCCGTGCTCAGCAGTCGGAAATCATATGATATGATATCGATCTGTGGTATATTAAGAATTATATGGAACAAATGGCATGATCACCTCGCCTGGTCGGGGGATCCTCCCTTTGTGTTGGAGGGACTTAACACCTTGCCCTCCACATATTCTTCAGCCGAGTGGTACCGGCTGAAGAATAGTGCCACCCTATCTCTTCCCGTGGGTGTCGTCTAAGCGACTAAGGGATTTCACACCGGAGGACGGGCAGCAGCGTCCTCGGAGTACTTTGAAGCCTTACTGCGATCGTCAACCCGCTCGCCAAGCGTGGCGATTATGGCAATTACCCCCAGGATCTATAATAAGTAGGTTCTACTGGGGAGACCCGTGACCAGCAGTGGGACATTATTTGTGTTGATATGATATGATATGATGGCACAAATTAACATAAGTAGTTGTGTATAGTATATACCTGTTTACACGTCTTACTTAATGAAATTGAATATTGCTGCACCCATTTAAATTCACTTATTCATTCATAGAACGCAAGAATGTCATTATCAGCAGCCAACAGAATCATTGAGGTTAATTATAACATTATATTGTGTGGAATGGTCTAGCCGGGAGCAAAACCTCAATAGCAGTGTACATAATGTCTATCTGCAAATTGTTTTGTGGTATTAATGACGTACTAACTGTACTAACGTTTCTAGACACAGAAATGACTGTACAGATACAGATGAACGAATCAACGACTGTAATGACGCTACCTACACTTCAGACCCACGGTACCCCTGGCCATACCCTTGAAGGTACGGTGGGTATTTCTAAATAAAACGATTTCAGACCATCCCTGTTATTAATAATAATCTAATAATAATATCTTGAGACAACTCACACAACGCTAACCGATCCCAAACTAAGCAAAGCTTTGTACTATGGAAACCAGACAACTGATAAACATACTTATATATTTCTAAATACATACATATTATAGACAAATAACACTCAGAGACAGAATAAACCATCGTGCTAATCACACAAAGTTTTATCCTGAGTGGGGATCGAATCCCTCTTGCGTAGCAGTCGGATACACTCCCACAGCGCCACAGAGGCAGTCAAAGAGGCAAATTGGTACAAGTAACACAAAAAGTGTTTAAATATGTCACGGGACATCGGTCCCGTACAGGGCTTTACTATGTTTGAGGCACAAATTCTTGTTCCCGGCATGTTTTGCAAAGTTTTGCGTCCTCCAAGCGGGCTATCTACTTTAACTAACAACTTTTTACTCGAGTTACCAATATACTCGTATCTAGGTAAGATACGATGGGTAACTTTTGTGTATACAAAGAACCGACAACGCGAAAGTGATAGTCCTGGTGTTGCCATGGGTAATATCCTCTTATTTCTGACGGCCATCTAGTTGATTTCTGTTGATCTGTTTGACACATTAAACGCAGAGCGTGATAATGTTGCCTTCATTTTAACAACCTGTGATTATTATCAGGCGTAGGTACGCATAGCCCGTAGGTAGATACGCTTGCTAAGCAGGTAAGATACGAAATCTAGGTATCGAATAGTCGAATCTAGGTAAGATACGAAAGGTAACTTTTGTGTATACAAAGAACCGACAACGCAGAAGTGATAGTCCTGGTGTTGCTATAGGTAATACCCTCTTATTTCTGACGGCCATCTAGTTGATTTCTGTTGATCTGTTTGTCACATTAAACGCAGATCGTGAAAATGTTGCCTTCATTTTCACAACCTGTGATTATTATCAGGCGTAGGTACGCATAGCCCGTAGGTAGATACGCTTGCTAAGCAGTTACCTACCGTAACTTATCGATACTAGCAATGCCAGAGGCGTCACTCATCCGTTACCGTATCTGGTATTATAATAATACTAGGATATAATTCGCCAATAACATGATTCGCCTACAGCAAGTGTTATGATAGTGAAAGTTCTATTGTGTTGGTATTTCTGTTTCAACGAGTTATCATGTTTATTACTTCCCACGCAAGAGTTTGCCTTCGGTTCGGAAAGTAATTTACCAGTATTTTTTTATGATAATGATATTTTGTGGGAGAACTCACATAACGCTATCTGATTTCAAACTAGGCAGAGCCTATGGCAAACAGACAACTGATAAACATTTCTACTTATATATTCCTAAATACATTTACATTATAGATACCTAAATGAAACCCAAACACAGAATAGACCATCGTGCTCTTCACACAAAGATTTATCCTGGGTGAGGATCGAACCCACGACCTCTGGCTTAGCAGTCAGAGTCACTAACTATTAGACTAATAGGCCCGTCAAAGTTACTAATAGCATTTTTAGCACATGACTTTTATCGACCTTAATAAGTTTCTACTTAGATCTACCTAACAAACTTATTTACAAATTGGTTTAATTACATATCAAGGATTAGGAATCAATTTCATTGTTTAGAGAATGTCGATGACCGCAAATCGAAAGTGATTAAATGAACACTGATGTTTAAAACACTCCCCTGCTAAATAACATCTAATCAAAGCTATCACATTTGCATAATAACGACAATGCACTAGACAACTGCGAGACAATCAATTATATCTGATGAGCTGATAAAAACTTAATTTTTGAAGTAATAGAGTTGAATTTTAACTGTATAAAGACCGGGTTGTCGTGTCTTCATTTTGTGTTCGTTTAACAATATTTACCTTCATCTCTTAATATTGTTTATCTTCTTTTTAATACAATTAAGAACACACCTAGCGCCTATTATAAGATTTAAAATTATATAGTTTTTAAACTTACGCGTTACATACTCGTAATATACATAATTCGATACGGAAATAAACGTTTTTAAACTAGGTAAGTTTATACTATAAGCTTGACGTTTCGACGCTAAGACTGTGGACAGTTTAACCCAGAAATCGTAGTCACAAACTTGAAAATTCTGTTTTCTTTTCCCCTAAAAGCAGTTACAGCCCAGTTTCCATCAAGAACGGAACAGAATGACTTCTTTTATCGTGCATTTGTAAAACTCATACTTGTGTCACCAACAAATAGTCAATCAAAGAGGACTAAATGCGCAAAAAGAGTAAAAATTAACCTGGTTAGTTCTAGAGAGGCTCTACTTCTGATTAAGTTATATTACTCTTTGTTGATGGAAATGCTATGTATGCACGGAACGGAAGGAGTCCGTTCCGTTTAGCCATTTCTCGCTCATTTCCCTTTCGCGGTGGAAACTGGGCTTACGTACCATATGTTACGTACGTTAAGCAAGTAGTAGCTACAGCTTGCGGGGAAGGTTTAAACCCAAGACGAGGAAAAAATATAAAGATCCTAAGAAGGTGGAATGCAAATTGTTGTTCCTAGTTGTAAAACTAAAAGCTTCGCGAGACTTTCTGTAATGCGGGTGTTGTTATAGAGAAACAAATACTTCGTCGTCTGATCTATAGGATAAAAGTAGGTATCCTGAATTATCTTGATTTAACAACTCTGTACTTCGCACCGAAGCGGGATCGTGACAAGCTTGGCTATGAACAAGTCACTTTCCAAACTCGTTTGCAAATCCGAACCATTTCTAGTGAAACCAGCCTTGTAGGAAATGGATATCGACGTGAGAACATCCTACGTGAACAAAGTGTATGATTTGAATAATTTAAACATGTAGTAGGTAATGACATATTTATTGTAAAGAATAAACTAACAGTGTCAGGTTCGATGTCATCAAGATACTGAAATAAATAGTAATATTATACTGGGTGGCGCAAAAGTAAAGACCCTATTTGGTTCAGCTATAACATTTTTTCTGAATTAGAAAACTAGATTTAGATTTTTTTAAATGTATATTTGTGCCATTAAATTTCGTACCATTAGGATTTAAAGATGATGTCTTTTAAATGGTGACCTCCAGAGTTGATACACATTTGAGCCCTATTTATGACATTTTGCATAACTTGCCGTAACACTTCCTGCGATATGTTCGTTATTTCTTGACGAATGTTTTCTTTTAGAGCTGCGAGAGTCTGTGGCTTGTTCACATACACCCGAGATTTCAAAAAACCCCAAAGAAAGAAGTCTGGACTGGTCAGATCGGGTGATCTTGCAGGCCAAGGCAAATCGCCAAAACGAGAGATAACTCGGCCTGGAAAAGCGTCCCTCACTAAGTCCATAGTGTCGCGCGCTGTGTGTGCCGTAGCGCCGTCTTGTTGAAACCAGATGTGCTCCAGCCCCAATTCGTCCAAACTGGGTATCAAAAACTCACGTAACATGGTTCTGTAGCGTTCTCCAGTGACAGTTATCGCATTGCCTCCAGCGTCTTCCAAAAAATAGGGCCCGATCACTCTGTCAACACAGATGCCACACCATACAGTAACTTTTAGTGGGTGTAGAGGTGTTTCTTGAATAATGCGCGGATTATCAGTGCCCCAGAACCGAGTATTCTGCTTATTGACATGCCCTGAGAGATGGAAATGCGCTTCGTCACTCATAACCAATTTTGAAGGAAAATCATCCTCTTCAAGGTTGAGGTTTATGACGCGCTGGCAGTAATCTAGACGAGCTCGGTGGTCAGCAGGCAGCAGCTGATGAGTCATTTGAGTTTTATACGGGAACATCTTTAAGTCTTTCACCAAAATACGCTGCAGGGTCCGTCTGGAAATGCCCAATTGCGTGGCACGTCGCCTCGTTGATGTTTCTGGACACTCTTCCACATCTTCGCGCACAGCATCGATATTTTCAGCTGAACGGCCTGTTCTTGGTCTCCCAGACTTAGGTCTATCCAATGTTGAGCCAGTTGCTTCAAGGCGTGTGGCAAAGCGTCGAATTGTGCGACCAATCGGTGCCGGACGGTGGGGAAATCGTCGACGAAATTCACGTTGTGTTCTTATCACTGATGAATTATTCCGTAAGAACATTGACACAATTATTCCACGTTCTTGGGGAGTAAAACGGTCCATGTTTATTTTCAGTGTATTTTACATTTGTTCACTACACAATTTTCAACAACAGAATGACAGAAAATGTCATATAAAAAAAAAAAAGTATTTTCTTTAGTGCCACTACTTTTGCGCCACCCAGTATATGTGTAGTCTTTTTTATTTTATTTTTTGCGATTTATACATATTATATATATTAATTTGTGTAAACTTCTTCGTGTATGCGAAAAATACGGGCGTATTTTACTCATACACAAAAAAGTTTTCCTTGTCGTGTGCACCTACAATGAGTACAAGCAATCAAAATAAACATAACTAAACGTGTATGATCATGCCTATGAAAATATTGTCAATTTTTTGTGTTCAGATTTTTAAGCTATTGCATAGCTTTAATCGCCGGCTTTGAGCGCAGCGACCGAATCAAGAAATTCCGTAACGAAAATAAAACCTAACACCGCCTACCATGTAGCTCGGCCGAACGTTCGCTTAAAGTATATGTATATGGTACGACTGTACGAAGCTCGCACGGATCGAGACGAGCTGCTCCGAAATGTAATGAAAAGAAAAAAAGGAAAATAAAAAAAAAATAAGTACTGCATAAATAAAAAATAAAAAATTATTATAATTGCATAAGTTGATAAAAAATGCTACACAATAGCTTTACCGCGGCAGTCCCCGATTACCATACATTTTATGTTTTTAACAGCGACAATGATCCACAAAATGGAGATATTTTGAAACTTTTGCGAACTTAATGGCATCTAACATCTGTGAAATATTTTGTCCTTAACTCATGTTGAAAACACAAAAATTACTAAGAATTATTTTGATCTATACTTTTATCTGTACACCTATGACCATATTCTCTATTAATATTAGGTACTTAATTGATAAACCTGTATCGCCAAACGAACTTAAAACGCAAATTGATATGACAAACTAAATGCTAATTGATGCTATTTATTGAACAAGTGTAATTAGAAAGCGGAATTATCTATTAGTGTAGTTGGCTAAATATTTTAATTAATGTAATCTAGCTTTTAAGCGCTGTATTGCGAAGATACATAGTAACTATCACAAACGTGTTTATGACTCATTCATTTATCATTCGGGTGAAACTATAATATAGATAGTTGTTTTAAAAATCCCACAACAAAGTAGTGTAAACGCAGTCTAAGTAACAAGCCTGATTAATTAGCAATAAAAAATATTAGTAGGTACCTACTGAAATATTTTTTGAATAAATTTCATTATTTATTATATGTTCATTCAATTATTATCTGCAATGGTGATCTGAATGCTTTTATACATATTGAACATTTTTTTGCTGCATCCATCTTTATCATCAACTATATTGGTCCACTGCTGGACATAGGTTTCTCGTAATTTTCGCCACAACGTCTTCTCCCTTCCGCATCCTGCCCATCCCAGCGACCTTCTTTAGGTCGTCGGTTCACCTGGCTGGAGCCGTCCTACCTTACGTTAACCGAGTCGAGGTCTCCCCTCTAGGATTCGTTTGCTCTTTGGTCCTTCAGCAGATAAGGCCAGCCTATTGCCTCTGCGTGCTTAACCTGCGAAGTAAACCAACACTGAAAAATGAACTTCAAATTTGGTAAAATATCGGAGAATCTTGCAATAACATCCACCAAAATAACTTCCGAGCGACACTCATAACTAACTTCTGCCGCTACGGGACGTCGGCAAAATATGATGTCTATAGCCTTCTCCTTGTACTAAAAATAATCTTCGACAGCCTTCGCCATAAATAGAAACGGTTGATTCCCTCGCGGCATGGGAATTTGAAAATTGTCTCCAGTTTCAACTTTAGTACGTCGCGATCTGTGGATGATATAAACTAGCGATCCCATGCGACCTCGCCCACGTTTGCTCTCTATGGTTGATTCTGACCTTTGAAATCAGACTCCACCATGTACACTTGATGCAAATCGATTGAGGGATAAAGATGAGGACGAGAACTTTACAAGTTGATATGGCACTACCTAAATGTAACTTCTTTGAGATATTTATTGACTTTCCCTTTGTTTAATATTCAGTTTTGTTTTGAGCAGAAAATTAAGGCTGTTTTTAAACATTTGCTAAACAATCTTTTTTTTTATTATTATAAGTTAATATTGTTTTTAAATCAATATACCTACGTTATAATAAGAAACGGATTAATTTTTGTTCCAGCCATATCGTTGAAACTTTTAAAGTATGCAACTTGATCATCACCGTTTATAGTAGCAGTGTACGAGAACAGTACATCCATATATTTTAATGTGCAAAAACATTAGCGTGCGTTTCAAACGGGTTTATTTTGCACATATTTTTGTAAATCCTTTTACAACAATTTTGTGGTTCGTGGCTTTAATTGAATTACAATTTTCTTCAGTACGATGCAATTATGACGGTCTGCAAATATTTACAAATTGCGTTGTTCGTTACAACGCATATCTATAGTCTGTGTCAGGTTGACAAGGCAATCAAGATTATTCGAGATATTGTCGTTAATCAGAATAAGGCATTCTTACTATCGTCTTCACCAGTATTCGACGAATGCATTTATTAATTTAAATATCGCTTACATTTTTGCTTATATTTGCATATTAAAATGAGATTTAATATTGCCATGTCGACCTCTCGCCGAACACATATGTTTAATTTATTTTTATCTTTATGGGGTGAGCTGAAATATGAGATAATTAGGTATTTCTATAGCGTATTACGAGTATACTTAGATAACTGTTTAGTTTACTTGTGTTGTTATAGTTACTGACAATTAGTCTCAAGATTTGGCCCAGGCGCCTATAAATAGCCAAATAGATATCTGCTATCTTAAATATGTTTATTTAATTCAGATATGTATCTTCTTCTTAAATCCAATGCTAAGTTATCCATTGAAGACTGACATCACTATATTATAAAGAGATAAAATTTATGAGTTACAAATAAATACAAATACAAATATTTTTATTGAATTAACAAAGTGTTTTACAAATAGAATTTTTGATTAGTTAGAGTTTGTAAGGTTGTAGGGGTAAATGTCTAGGTATACTGAACCGATTTTGAAAATTCTTTTACCAATAAAAAGCCACGTTATTTGTGAGTGTCATAGGATATAAAACATCACGCTACAACCAAAAGGAGCGGAGTATCAATGAAAAATGTTGCAAAAACGGGCAAAAATGACGCAAACGAATTAGAATTCATACGGGAACACTAAGTCAATAAATCGAATAAATACATGACACATATCTTTGCAGTCAGGATTGATCAAATATTAAGTTTCTTTAAGTTGGAAGGTACCAAACTTGAGGAAACTTAAAGTTGTATGCGGCCGGGTTTAAGTAGTTTTTAGCGATATTTAGTGCATCTATGCATGTCGGTGTTTTGACCGTTTGTGGTTTGATAACTCTACTAAAAGCCTCTCCGGTAAAAATATGTCTGTATTATTTTACATTATTTTTAAACCTTGTGTGATAAGCGCGATGGTTAATTCTGTGTCTGGATGTAATTTATCTACAATTTTTATGTATTTAATTTAAAAAAAAATAATAAGTATGTTTATTAGTTGTCTGGTTGCCGTTGTACAAGTTTTGCTAAGTTTGTTGTATGAGTTGTCACAAGATATTATTATTCTTAGCATCCTTATCCTTTTGCTACAACTATTAATTTATCATAGGTACAGTAAGAATCTAAAATATATAAAATACAAGTGCTAAACTAAAAACAATTCACTTTTTAAACGTAGTTGTATGCAGCGTTTATGGTGTCAAGAACAATATAAAAATATGACATTGACCAGCCAAAAATCCGTTGTATCTTTGCTAAACTGCAATTTAGTGATAATTACATTTACAGAAAAGTAACCTTACCTTGGCAATGAAGGCTGAAAATAACATTTATTATTCGAACATTAGTGTATGCTGCGGTAGTGATCGGAGTAAAGGAAGTTATTACTAGTAGAGACAGACGTTACAGTCAATTTTGAAAACCATATTTCCTTTATGTTCGTAAAGTAAACTTTCGCCATTTGTACATATTATTGAATTTTACGACGTTTCGACCGTATTGCAATACGGTTTCGACCGTATTGCAATGCGGTCGAAACGTCATAACGTCGGGTAATAAAATAAAAGTATTTAGTCTTAAAATAAAATAAATAAGCGATTAAGTCCCGTAGGTTATAACATTCTATAACCATATTTCCAAGTCAAGTACATATTCATCTCGTCAGTGATATACAAAATTGTTACAATTACATCACATCTCAGGAACTATTGTGTAACGAGTTAAGTGCAGTAGCACATTAAATGACGTAACGTGACGTTGACGGAGGCCAGCTCAAACAAATTGAAACTTAGAAATGCATGATCATGAAATTATAGAAGAAAGTTGTAGGTATATGCGAGAATGCATCGTTTGTACACTGTAGGTGGATACAGGTCCATATTAAAAACATAAATGACATAATCCGCTAATGTGACAGCATCTAAAAAGTTATCGATTTCACGAAAATAAACGAAACCACTTTGAGGACTGCTGACTCACATTCTAATTTAATACAACGGTCGTTATTATTTCATACAATTTAGAAAGTAAGTTTTTAAAAATATTTGCATTTTAATATGTTAGCGATTGATCGGTACTTACCTACAATTTAATTACAATATATAATAATATACAATTAAATTAAACTATCTATATCTAATTAATAGCGTATTTAGGTATAGATAGTTTAATAAAATGTTATTTAATTAATTTAATTGAGCGAGTAATCAAGAAAAAGAGAAACCATCATAATTAAATGAAGTATTATTATCACAGATTCTTATTTAATGTGGTCTAAAAAGGCACCTTACCCCCATATCAAGTTTAATAACCATTCCAACGTTGTAAAAAATACGATTTAAAAAGAGTGGCCGCAAGTTTCAATTGCCATGTTTTTTTTTAAAGACGACTCCCGCAGTAGGGTACAAGCCCTGTGTCGCGGGGGACTTTACAAACATACAAGCCACGGACACAAAGTACAACCAGACTGGGAACAACAAATGGTGGATCACACAAAGTGGTGTCCCGTGTGGGAATCGAACCCACAACCTCTTGTGTCGGACACACTCCCACCGCGCCACATAGGCAATATTTATCTCCGGCTTTACTTATTGTTTGCGAACTTGGCATTACATGTACAAGTAGAATCCCGACAAGAGTTATTGCCATTTTAAAATTTCTTATTCGTCCTAAATAAATAAGGAATTTTGATTTTGAAGGAACATTTCCTTTACACGGAACAATACTGTTGACTCAATATATTGCCCTCAAACGACTCAATAATACTGATATACTTCTTACACGTACAACATATTGATCAATATCGAAATACTTATTATTCACAATAAAATTGAGGCTTGGGCAAAATCATCATAAATGAATATATTTGCTGCATCGTGCATTTGCATTGTGCAGTTGTTGTAATACGTATTGTTGTTCAATAATTAGAATGTTATCTTAAGTCATCAGTACGTAGGCAATTTTGTAATAACGGCAATTTTCTTATTACAATAATTTATTCGATGAGTGGCGAAAGAGTCCCCTTGACTCTCCTTGGATACTTAATATAAATTGCAAATTTATTTTATATTAGGTAATTACTATTAGAACATTAATGCAATTTACGCTCGTAAGCATCGATGTTTCGTTTAGTCGCAAAATGTCACATTCGAAAATGTACAGCAGTCGCAAAATGTCCAATTCGCAGAATGTCCAGTTCGCGAAAAATTGAACAATTTGCTTTTTTAATAAATAGTCGTTTCCGATTACTCTAAAATAACATTATCCTTTAGAATTTAAAGGTATGTTGGTAGAAAACTCAATGTTGAGTTAAGGTCGCCTTTGTGCATAATCACTAGATTTGTTAAAGAGTTTTAATTTAATTTGTATGTTTTATAGACATCTCAATAACTTTGTTATTAAACTTTACAAACTTAAAAACTTTAGGTAGGTACCTAATTGTCAAGATTTAAGTAGTAACTTTTGATTTTTCTAGATTCTGTTAATAAACTTGCTTAAATAGACCCAATCGTAAAATGTCTACGAAGACTAAGATAGATTGCCCGACGTTTGATACAAATTGCTTGTTCATCTTCATTTATCTAACCTTAATTAAACCTTGCGTCTCCAGACAAAAACACCCTTTTAAATTCCCAAGCAAAACAAGGGTTGTCACAAACCATTATTTCGTCTGTAAATTACGATTACTACTACAAATAAATATAATATTCGGTCTTTTAGTAAAGTTTAGGTATCAAGCCCATAATTGGGTAGTTGACTACAATAAAAGTAAATTATTTTATACTAATCAGGTAATAGTAGATCTTAAAATGCTCTGAAAATAGGTGTTATTTTACAATTTAAATGTTTTTTTAATTTTAAAGCATGTAAACGAATACTAAAAGTAATTATTTGACGATAGGAACTTATTAAGTCATAGGTTGCTATTCCATACACATTTTTGAAGAGCTTGTCGTTTTAACATTTTATAAAAAGAGACTGATTTGACTTGACAGTCAACATCCCTATTGAGTGATCCTCTACA
This sequence comes from Herminia tarsipennalis, assembly GCA_945859575.2. Lineage (NCBI taxonomy): Eukaryota > Metazoa > Arthropoda > Insecta > Lepidoptera > Erebidae > Herminia > Herminia tarsipennalis. The sequence continues at coordinate 18,308,353 of OX243834.2, read as the reverse complement.
AATGTTGTTTGCAGTAGCATTACTTTGCTCACACTAGATATTCTCTGAAACAGACAGGCCAGGGGGTCAATTCACATCCATTTTCGTATTCTTGTAAATTTGGGATCGATCTTAAAAAATCGTACTAGAATGTCGTTATTGCGCTCTCGAGACGCATACTTAACGCAAGCGTATTTGAGATCAATCCCAAAGTTACAAGAATACAAAAATGGCCGTTTTAATCGAACCTTAACTGCAACTGCACTGCTTTAAATACGTGAATTGGACCCCTGGTGGTGAATCACAATACGTACATGTACCTGTTTCTTGTCATCTAAAAAAAATATATATCTTGGGACAATTCGCACAAGGTCATCTGATCCCAAACTAAGCAGAGCTTGTACTATGGCAACCAGAAAACTGAAAAACATATTTACATATTACTAAATGATATGGTTAGATTTCTGTAGGTACACAAACTTACTAACATAATAGGTGCTTAGTCTCACTTACGAAGTCAATACTACTATTTTATCTACTAACTAGTATTTATTTTAAATACAACTAAGCCTAGATATTAGATACTAGATGTACCGCGCAACTTCGTCTGCGTAAATTTTACCCGTTTTTGAAACATTTCTCATTGCTGCTCCGCTCCCGTTGATTGTAGCGTGATGTTATATAGCTTATAGCCTTCCTCGATAAATGGGCTATCCAACAGTGAAATATTTTTTCTATTTGATTCTGTAGTTCCTGAGATTACCGTGTTCAAACAAAGAAACAAACACTCTCTTCAGCTTTTTAATATTAGTATAGAATATTTTTATTTATTGAGTCGAAACGAATAGATTTTTTTGTAATTTCACGCAATCGGTCATTGACTAGTTACTCACATTTCTCACTAAAATCTACTATCACTCTTGTTCCACGTGAGAAATTATTTTAAGCATTCTTTATAAGAAACTAAGTTAAGTCGTGACGAATTCTCTAAAATAACAACATCTTCACACCAATCACCACCTGTGAGTAGTTCTACTACTAACGTTATGGAAACACTTGAAAGCAAATAATAATACTGTATTTTTTTTGCCAACCATGACGGTTTTACCAATTTGTAAAGTAGTTGTGCATAAAAAGGCATTATAATTGTATTTTATAAGGGGCATATAGAAATTCAAGAGTCGTTATAATTTACAATTTATGCTTAGCACTAACACCCTCGAAATTTTAGGGCAGCTCCTTATTTTAATACTAGCTGTCCCGCGCAACTTCGTTTGCGAAAATTTTCCCCGTTTTTGGCAGAAATCTCATGCTGCTCTGCTCCTATTAATCATAGCGTGATGTTATGTAGCCTCGATAAACAATTTTTCAATTCGCATCAGTAGTTCCTGAGATTACCGTGTTCAAACAAACAAACAAACAAACTGTTCAGCTTTATAATATTAGTATAGATTAAAATGAGTAGCTATCATAAAGTTTTTATTTTAATTCATTATTTAGTTTAATTCAAGCAACTTATCTTAAAACATAATCGTATAACAATTAAAAACAAAATCTTAAAAAAGTTTTTATGTAACGTTTGAATGAAGAAGTGAGAGGAAAATGCTTTATCTTTGCCATAAGTAATGCAATACTTCCGCCACATACATCTTACTGTTTTCGAAATATGTTCATTATACAAGGGTAAAAAATATACAGGTTTTGTTTATGAAAACAAAAAGTTCTATTACAAATACAAACATAACATCACAAGTATTTATAATTACTTACTGGGGATGCCAGATTTATATCAGAATTTATGTAACTGTTTTGAGACAAATAAACAATAAACAATAACATCACATCTGATAGTTACGTTATTAAGTGATCATTAAAATAATACTAAAAAGTGTTGACTATTTGTTTTAAGTCTTGAAATACTATGGTGAAAGTCTGGTTGTTCGCCAAAACATTTATTTGGTGTAACGAATCAAAAACTTGATGTAAAAACGTACATAATAAATGTTTCACATTATTTAATTTGTAGAAGCTTTTTTGCGACCGATCGTCGTTTTGATGGATTAGATACTGCACAGACAGTAGCATTAGGGTGCTTTTCCACCAGAGATGTGCTTTGAAGCTATGCTGTGATAATGTGAAAGCTAAGATACGTAACTATGTGTCGGCTTCCACTGATGCCAAACCATGTAGCGGGGCGAGTAAAATGTGCTATGAAGATGTGCCGCTGCGAGGTAGGTGTGCGCGCCTTCTGTAGGTACTCTAAATAGCTACACCACTCGCGACCATCCATAGCACGCATCCCTAGGACGCATCCATAACACGCATCCAGATCACGCATTCACAGCACGCATCCATCCTATCATAGCTTAGTTGAACCCGTTTCCACCCGTGCTAAGCTCCATAGCAACATAGCATAGCACATTTCAGGTGAAAAAGCACCAATACCCCTTCACAACATGCATGCAGCTACTAAAGACCACAGAACACCGAGAGTACAAAAAAGTAACTACATTTAAAACACTCTTGACACACACATACGCAGAGCACACGGACCCGAAATCGGGGATGGATCCAAACAAAGTGCACTGATGTGGTCTGTAATTCATGTCCATGGACGGTGTCTATATAGACACCGTTAGTAGCTTGTAGAAGGCAATGTCTAAACGTACTTCAGTACGTATAGACATCGCCTTCTACTAGTTACTTCTTCACTTGGCTAGAGTAAAATGGCAAAACTAAACTAGGAGTAGTAGTAGTATAAGTAGAAAGCATAATAATAATAATATCTATACTTATCTACTTATTGATGCAGGTGTCTACTTATGTTCACTTACGCGGTCTTGAATCTTGACATTAAAATATTATAATGTTTAATAACTATTTTGATAACGTCGAAGTTGTAATATAAATTAATAAAAAAGCGATGATCTACGATATTACTACATGTTTGACACTGTTCGCTTGGCCTTAACATATAAATAAGCTATGTAAAACTGCTTTTAATCTACATTAGAACGAGTCTATCGCAATTGTAGTACTACTACTAATGAATTTGCCCAATGCAACATTTTCTTGAGTTATACTTGCATAAAAAATAAAGTTAGAATAGAGACTTTGAATCGAGTCTTTCTGTCTAATGGTTTTACTGCTCTAACTAGTTTCTATGAGAAAGCTAGATACATGAACAGACTGGCGTCCGATTTCCGCAAATTACTGTCTCGAAGTGGGCATACCAGTAATAAACCAGCGTTAGTAACTGCCGCAACCAGTGATATACTTGTCGTATAGTAAGTGACACTCAAATATACAAGTTCTTAACAAGATTACTGTGTTTCAGTTGAAGGTCACAGTAGCAAGTGTAATTTATTGGGCTAATGAGACTTACGTCTCAGAATAAGGAGCGCCGTGCTTCGACGCCCGGATCTTAAGTGGTGCTGATGCTGCTATGGCCTGAACGCTTATCATCAAACTCGTGACCTGCTAAAAAAATAAACAAAATCTCAACCAGATACAGTTTCTTAACAAGATACACAGATGTCATTTGATTTTATAATAAGCGATTCCAAAATATGGAAATAATTTAGGGTTAAAACATATATCTTTAAGTTGTTGGCAATCTAGCCGATGTTTTAGGCAATTTCTGCCAGTTATTCTTAGGTCTTGTTGCACGTCGAGGATTTTCACACGTTAAATGCGTAGCTAAGAAAATGACAACAGCTCAGTTTGCATCCATTTTCACAACTCTATACACAGCTAATAGAATAAGTTATAAAAAATATATACAAAAGAGTGATTAAAAAGTCTTATGATAGTGTAAATAATAATTGTCGCCAATAGTAATAGAGTGTCCGACTGCTACGCAAGAGGTCGTGTGTTCGATTCCCACACGGAACACCACTTTGTGTGATCCACAAATTGTTGTCCCGAGTCTGGGTGTTTGTGTCTGTGACTTGTATGTTTGTAAAGTCCCCCGCGACACAGGGCTTGTACCATAATGCGGGAGTCATTTTTTATAAAAAAAAAGCTCCTAATCTATCTAGCTGTTCAATATCTTCCATTTTCAAAATTACGTAAAGTAATGACCCTGACTGTACCCTTTGACTTTCATATTTGCTTGTTATTACACGCAGTCATCTCATCGCATAGGCATTAGTGAACTAATCCAATTACGAGTGCGTGATAGTGAAAGCGCTGGTCAGCGCGCGGCCTTGGCATCGCACTTACGACATCGCATTACTGAGATCCGGTTATTTACTGAGCTAAGTCCGCGTGCAGACTGTAATATCTACTTCAACTTTTAATTATTTCTTTATAACTTAAATCTGCAATGTTTTAATAAAAAGAGGGGAAAATCGAGTTTCGACCGCGTTAAATTTGAATTTGGTAGGAATTTTGAATTACCGTTTTGACCTAGGTTATCTACGTCATAATAATTATCTATGGTTCTTTTAACCCTATTCGTTCAGTGGCTTGAGCTGTGCGTTGATTGATCAGTAAGGGTAAAGTCGACCAAAGCGAGATTTATACACGAGTAACTATACCAGAAATAATCTATTCCAAGATCTTATTCTCAAGTAAATCAATAGACGTTTTTACTCTACTATACTAAGATTATCCATGCGCGAATAGCAAATGGAATAAAAGAATGTAATACCCAGCAATTATGTGTTGCTCTACAAAAGAAGGATGTTAAAGCGAAAGTCATGTCAACTCGCTTTTGTCGTATTATAGCGGATAAGACAGGACCTGTCGAAGTTTGTTCGTCTATTGTATTACCTACTTGTACCTATCGTGTAATTTTTCGGGTGTCGCAAGTTCTGTTTTTAGAAATAAGTTTCAAATTCACTCATTTTAATAAACGAAAATGCGAAACCTGATTGCGAAATCACGATCATCGTAGTATTTAAATAAATCCTTTCTTTTTTATCCACCTTGGACGTCTAGGTATAATTTCTTCATCACTATCACTTTCTTCAATCAAATCGTTTATACGTTGCATTTTAATATTTTGTGTATAAATAATTCCTTGCGTGCGTAGAGTACAAACATGACAGTTTGAGACGCCATAATAATATTCTTAGAATTGATCTTTATTCTGTGAGAAATGGTGGTATAATAACTATTCCCCAAAAGATCTACTAGTGCTTGGTAGAACATGAAATTGATTTACTCTCGAATAAACGGCTAATTATTCTAGGAATAAACATCATTTTAATATTAATCTCATTGAAATTCGAAATAGGTTAGATACCTTTTTCGAATTCGTGTCTATAATTTCATGAATTTGTTTTAAATTAGAACACCACCTAATTTGAATATATCTCACTGGCAACATAACGGTCACAATAATGGCATCGTTATTTCTGTATTCAAATGAACTGGTGTCGTCTGGACATATCTTTAGTTGTCCGAGTATGGTATTGTTGGTGAACTTGTACGGTTATTGTCAGGAACGACGCGACGTGCGTCGATCGAGCGCCTCGGGCTGATTTGTTGCTTTATTGTCATAATATACGTATTTGACTAAGGTTTTTTGTCTTAATACACTTATATTAGAGACAATTGCAACTTACCAGGCACTACTTATGCTTTTATAAAGAAGAAAACGGATGGAATAGATAATAAATTATGATGACTGTGTTATTAAAATTTGCACTTTGGGATGGCATTTTGAAATTTATCCCACTATTTCCATGGATCAACAAAATGGAAATTGTGGGACATTCGTTTTTTCCTAATATATCCCATTATTTTCATTATGACAAATCGCAACTATTGCTTGTTGCTTTAGATAAATAATAATAAAATACCTGTGTTTGCTAACAAATCTTACCATGTTTGTTGTTAAACAATCCTTTAATCTTTAATCTGTTAGGCCTCATTCGCATGAGCGTAAAAAATCGCTGATATAGAAAAAATGCATTCCTAAGTACACGTTCACACGGCAACGTACTTTTATTGCGCAGTGTTGTACTTTCAACCCTGGACGTTGGGAATAGATCACATAATCCCTTCCAGAGGCCTGGTCGTCATATTTTTAACGCGCGTATAAAATACGCTCTTTCGAATGAGGTCTTAAACATTTACAAACAAAATCTTAGCATAAGTAGGTACTTGTTCGGAGGTCTTATAGCCAACCATGCAGATTATATTCTCAAAAGGAAACAGATTTGCAAAAGGAAAGTTAAATCCGTTACTTCCTCCTCATACAAAGTTGGCACATGTTTTACTCGTAAATCTTGATTTACATCAGTGAGGGAAGCGCTGTAATACTAGAAACTGGTCCGGATACGGCAGCTCAATGAATATGGGCTATGTCTTTGGCACGACACTGTATTCACATTAGAAAATTAGATCATTGTACATCCTACGTTCTTATCGTACCTTTCTACTATTTACGCTCTCCGGGATCTACACAACTGTGTAGACACTATATTAACCAGGTAATTTTACAAAAAAGTCGTTTAATTTAAAAACTATTGGTAAGCGGCGGACATTTGTGATCACGTTAACGTGATCATTTCACCACTTTGCCATCGGTCTGCCTACGTATTAATCGGTTGGCAGGGCTGCTACCAATGTATGCTGTAATATTGGAATCGTTTGGTAATTTGGGAAGGTCACTCCAAATTTCGATGTTTATTCAAATTACTTGGGTGGGTAAAGTATATTGCTACATAAACGTTCTTAACTTGTTGTATAAATATTCATGAGTTTTCTTCATACATTTTTACTATATGACAACTTCGTCTGTGTCAATTTTCCCCGTTTTTACAACAATTTTTAATTGATGCTCCGCTCCTATTGGTTGCAGTGTAATGTTATATAGCCTTCCCCGAAAAATGGACTTTCCAACACTAAAATATTTTTTTCTATTCCAATCCTGAGATTATAGCGTTCAACCAACCAACCAAACAAACAAACTCTTCGTCTTTATAATATTAGTATAGATATAAACTAACACGCTCAGTGCCCACTCTAGCAAAGTCTAACGGCCGGTCTCAATAATCTACCTATATATATTTGACATAAGCTCCATACAAAATATAATAATAATAATAATAATAATAATAAATTCTTTATTTGCACAATAGTTGGTACATCTGTGGTCTTATAAATTATTAAGTTCTTAGAACTTTAGTCAATAGTGACATGCAAATATTATTTCATTTAAATAAGATTTTTGCTGAATTTGTTTCTTATTACCTTATGCATAATACGAAAAAAAAAATACATTATTTTTATTTTTATGTCAAAATTCTACCTCTAGTAGCCAAATCCATCGATAGTTACATTTAGTTTATCATTTTATCGCTTCATGTTACCTGTTCCAGGCAACAATAATGAAAATTGTTACCAACATTCAACAAATAAGATCAAATATAACAAAACTAATAACAACTCATCATAACATTGAAACTGGCGAGCGTTGACGTTTCCTGTCACAGCAGGACAATAAACTACAGTTATATAATAACAGCCCTAAGCACTATGCTTGTCAAGCTCAGCCATACGCGGCGAGTGCGTTCCGCCCTGCGAAGCGCGACATTATACACTGCACTACACTGTACACTTGTACTTTCATTTCAACTGCACCACTGCACTGCAGTGTAAACATAGCTGCACAAAATACCGAGAGTACATAGGGTAACCTTCATGAAATTTAAGACGACTCAATACTGACCTCTGTCTGCACTAGTACACTGGACAGGTTACCACCGACAACAACAAGATTTCCATTTGGTTTTGACATTTGGAGACGGTAATTTGACAATATCAAATGGGGTCTACGGCCATTTGTAATAAGTGTCTAAAAAGTTCACACGACTGTAATTTGATTCTACTTTTGAAATTGCTATTACTTTGTACCCCGTGTAAGTTGTAGCCAAGACCACTTTATTCGGAAAGCGATGCGAGATTCCGTGAACGTCGTCTATGGTTACTTACCTTCTGTAGTCTCACGATTTTGTGATACCTGCCAGTGCTGGCCATTTGTGCTGTACTATCGAGTACAAAAGTGGTATTTTCAAACGTTTCGATTTGTTTTCCCAGAGAAACAATAATCCGGTCCCAGACATTTGGCGGCAAATTTTACCCATGTGTGAAGATTTTATTCAAGTCTTATTAAATAAATAGGTAAGGATATTAAATATTAGAGTAAAAATCCACCATCATCATTTATAAGCGACTGGGTATTTTGAAAGTTTCGTATATTTCACGATCGTTTTTTCTAAGCTTTCAAATGCATCCTTATTAGTGTTGTGATACTTTTTTTTAAGACGTCTCCCGCAGTATTGTACAAGCCCTGTGTCGCGGGGGACTTACAAACATTCAAGTCACGGACTCGAAACAACAATTTGTGGATCACACAAAGCGTAGTCCCGTGTGGGAATCGAACCCACGACCTCTTGCGTAGCATTTGGATACACTCCCACCGTGCCACCGAAGCAGTCAACCACTTGCACCTAACGCTTCTCTAATAGAGCGTACACATGGGTACTTTATTAGCACTCATCAATTGCAATACACTGTGTCGTTTAATATACGCTACTGTACCTAGCAATTGTTTAGATTATTGCTCATGGAAAATACTAGGTGTGATGTGAGAGTGCTCCTCCTCTTTGATATAGTACCTACCTGGTTACGTTTAAATTGCGTGGTCTTTCCAGTAAGCTCATTGTAACTAAGGCGACGTGTGCTTTTGTCTATTTCTAGAATAACTATTTATTTATTCCCGTATAGGGAATTAACGCGTATTGTTTACCTTAAAATTGCTTGACGTTTCGACCAGGTTGCACCGGCCGTGGTCACAAGCCCGCTTGTCAAAATGTTTGTTGTTAATTCCCGTATAATAAATAATTATAATCATGCAACGCGAAAGTTTAAATGTTAGTATTTCTAGAATGCGGGATTTATTATCATTTACCCAATACAATGGTAATATGGCGCGGTGGGAGTGCATCAGACTGCTACGCAAGAGGTACTGGGTTCGATCCCCACCCAGGATGAAACTTTGTGTAATGAGCACGATGGTTTATTCTGTGTCTGGGTGTTATTTATCTATAATTTGTGTGTATTTAGAAATATATAATTGTCTAGTTGTCTGGTTTCCATAGTACAAGCTCTGCTTAGTTTGGGATCAGATAGTGTTGTGTGAGTTGTCCCAAGATATTATTATTATTATTCTTATTTTTACTCTAGTGTTAAGAAGAGTTATGTTTTTCCTTTGGAGATTTTGTTTTTTGTTCCTATCTTCTATTCCTCTTTTTTTTTAAAAAGGTAACTAGCAATGAGGGATTGAGTCCCATATTACTAGCAATCTTGTTAACCCCTCCAGCTAAGCTCAAAGGCTTGTGTTAGGAGGGGGTTCTCGTCGGTAGTATAATAGGTAGGATTCGAACCCGCGTCCTCACGATTGCGAGACCGATGCCTTAGCCATTAGACTACCGTCGCTTCATTCCTCTTTAGTCTACTCATATCGTTATAATATAATTAAGAGAATGTGTCATCTAAAATTAAAAAATGTAATAGAAAAGAGAGACTGAGATTGGAGAGCACTACAGTCAACCCGGTCGCCCCTCTACCCGAACTGACGTAAGTAAAGTGGAAACTTAAAAGATGCAGGAGAAAATGCTAGGATTTTCTGGGTTTGCAAATGTAAAAATATTTTTTATTTAACCTTTGGATCCGTAGAAACATATGTAAATCCTATGAAGTCAAAGAGTACAAAATTACATATTATTTAATGCACTTGTGGAGGGCAAGGTGTTAAGTCCCTCCAACACAAAGAGAGGATCCTCCGACCAGGCGAAGTGATCATGGCTGGCGGGCCGCGGCCCTACGGTTAACGTTAGAAACTTGTATTTATAGTTAGCAGCTGTGAAAACTTCTATATCGCGATTCAGGATTTGACGCGAGCTGTCAAGTGTCAATTTATTTATATTATTATATGTGGATACCGCCACACACTTTCTCGACAAGATAAGTTAGTTAATCTATCGGCAGCAAGTAGAAACTTAGAAATACGAGTAAACCGGTTGTTATAACCATCTAGTAATACTACAGGATACAGCAGAGCAAAGCTTTTGCATATTTTCATAAATAATTAATAAAAAAATATATTATAATGTACTTACATCAACGTAGAAATAAAGTGTGAAGCAGTTTATTTATAGCAAGTTAGTAAAATAATTAACAGCTAGAAGGATCCCGAAGCTTTGAAAACTTTTTATTATTACAATCGTTACCTACCCTTAAAACTTTTTATGGTAATTCTTGTGAAAATTCTTTGAGAGCTTAAGTACTTTCGAATTATACTGCGACAGATTCTTATTGATCCCAATTCCCTCTTGCAAATTACAAGACAATGTTACTTGTTTGGCTACTTGGTACCTACTGCTACGACAGCTTTCATTTGTTTTATGCAAAACGCACGTTTAGGCTGACGTATCGATGCTAAATGTTTGCTAGGCTTTGCAGAATCGCTGCGTTTGCTTTTCAAATTTGCATATGGCAATCAGCCGTTGGATTCAGATTCCATAAACAAATATGCAAAGCTTTCAGCTCAATCGTGATATCGAGCTGAGTCAGTCCGTGTTGAAATGATAATGATAATGAATCAGTGATACCTGAGGTACTAACGGTTGTAGTAATAATACCTACCTAGTTTTCTCAGACATGTAAATGCAACACTAGGCAATAATGATTGTAAGTTCATTGTATCGGCTGCATAATAAATGTTCATGTACACATACCTACTTAACATTGATACCTAATTACTGCCTTTGTGGCGCGGTGGGAGTGTGTCCGACTGCTACGCGGTCGTGGGTTCGATTCCCACACAGGACACCACTTTGTGTGATCCACAAATTGTTGTTCCGAGTCTGGGTGTACTTTGTGTCCGTGACTTGTATGTTTGTAAAATCCCCCGCGACACAGGGTTTGTACCATACTGCGGGAGTCGTTTTAAAAAAAAAACATTTCTACTAGGCGTACCTACACCGTGACATCAAGTCAATAAATAAGAAACTTATTTTCATGAAGTGTCACAATACTTGTACGAACATCAGTCATACAGTAAATACCTACTAATTAGCAAATAACTTTTGGTTTTGTTTACAGAATGTAGTCTGATTAAAAGATTGTTTTTAATTCCAATGAAATTAATGTTTTGTAAGGTGATTGTATTAAATTTAGAACAATAGGTATTTGTTTGTATGCGTTCTCTTACAATAAGAGAACTCTCTAACAATTAGTCAATCACTATAATGGTGTTGAAAAATAATTACACTCATTTGAAATGATGAGGTGGTTAGGTTGCTATTGCGATTGCAAGTTAAAAATACAAATTTATTTAATTCTACCGCAGTCGTTTAATGCTTATATAATTAAATCATTCCTTAGTAAAGATTTTGATTGTCAAAGTTACTAAGGAATTATTTATAAAGGCATTAAAACAGGCTTTAAAGTAAGTCCTAGTGGCGTTTCCCATTTTAAATAAAGAATTATTTTTATTTCATATATTTCCTTTTATCAACGGTAGCAACACGGGCAAATTGTAATAACCTTTCTAACAACTTACTACTGCAGTAGTAAAAAAGGAGAACAAATTAACAGTATTACTACTGTTAGTATCACTGGTAGTAGGTAACATGGGCAAGAGAGGTTTAAAAAGGAATAATGTAGTATTTTATTCCATTCCTGTAGTCGGTGCATACAACATTAGTACCTAGGCTTTAGTACCTAGGTATAGGTACTAAAGCCGAAATGAACGTCAATTTCAAAGTTGTCTAGCAACCATTGATAAAAGTAATAAAGATTTAATGGTTACTAAGCAACTTTGCTATTAAACATTTCAAATCCATTTAGGTTTTTGTACCTATAGGTACCTATAAGTTTTGTATTGATGGCATATTGTGGAGGATACACATAAGCTTGTTATAACTTTGTTCTCTTTTCCTTAATCTACAGAAGATAATTATCAACACCACAGACAAAAGAAGCTTCTCTACTGCACATTCAGAATCACTGAACGAAACAAATAAGAGCAAACAACTGGGACACAATGACAACCGGGGCTCATTACTCAGCATCGTTGTCAAACAGCCGTGAATTTGATGATGATTCTAGCGATAAATTACCTACACTGCTCACAGCTAGTTTATTTGTTAAATGAGAAGAATGTGACAGTTACTTTGTAGTGATGTAACTGAACAAAAAATGTGTGGTGATATGATAAATCCTAATGTTTCGCTAGTGAATTTGACTCGTTCACTGTTTCGTTCCACGATTCTTTCGGCCCATGGGACGAATCACAGAGTTCAAATAATTTATTTATTTGATTCTGCGATTCGTCCTATTGCTATATTCTTATGAAATCTTTTTCAGACAATCAAACAATCTTAGTTACTATATAATCTTAGCTAAAACAAATTTTAGTGAAAAAATATACTTTAATTAAATTAAAATCAAGGATGACGCAGTATAACAGTTTGAAATATACCTATATTATGTTTTTTGCTGAATACCTTGGTGTAAAATTACAATAATTATCATAAAATCACGCTTAAATTAAAAATAGTAATCGTAGGACGAAACAGCGAATTAGCCGTGAATTTCACAGTGAATTGAAAAATATATATATACTCGTATATATGCTTATATTCTTGGAATGAAAGTGTAAAGGTTCTATTTGTTAACATTATTTACCGTATTGCAACGGCCGTGGTCACGGGAAGACTTCCCGTGACCACGGCCGTTGCAATACGGTCGAAACGTCGGGCAATAAACAAGGTATTTTACCTTAAATTATTCACGCGATTAAGACCCGTAATATATATATTTTAATAATGTGTACAAATCGCGAAAGTTTATCAACATCTATTTGTTAAATCAATTCCAATACTTCATTATAACTCAGGGATAAAAGTTCTTGAAGAATGAAGGTTACGAATGTAGTTTGCGTTTTGATATGAGTCGAATCACGCGATGTTTGACTGCATATTACTGTACTTGAGGGTAAGGATTAGATAGATATTTAGTAGAATTAACAATACGAACACGTTTCAAAATAAGCTGCATGCACCAACATAGCTATACTTTTTAATTTTTATAACCAGCTAATCATTCTAAACCTAACTATCGTGAAATATATTTGTGTACTGGGTTCTTTATTGGCAGTATGAATATATGTAAAATTAAATGCAGAAGATATAAGTTGTGGCAAACGAGTTGCTCAATTTTATTGTTACTCATAGGTATTTTATTAAGTGAGACGATTTAGGGGGGATTGAAAAACCTATTCAATAAAACCAAACTAAAATTAAAACTAGCCTAAAGTATATACATTTCTAGCGTTCCGTAGCCAAAATGGCAAAACGAAACCCATTTCCGTCCATCCGCAGCTTAGCTAGAGACTGTTAGTGGTAGGAGGCTGACGCATATTACTTACGCCGACAAAGTGAAAGAACAAAATCTTGAAAATCATTTTTTAGAGTAGGTACCGGCAACTATTGCACCTATCCAATCGTGTGGGGTCTCATTAAATAGGTTTTTTAAAAACGTTTAGGGGTTGCCAAGACCAATCTTAGATTTAGTTATCCGTTTGTGAAATATGAAATGTTTAGTAAAAAAAAGAGTCAATGTCCCCCCTGCCAGCTCAATGATTGATGTTGGTTATATGAAAAAAAATTCGGTAGTAATATACTGAAATTAAAAAGAAAACTATCACAGCTAAGTAGGCTTTACAAATTTACGAGTAGGTGTAACAGGTGATCAAATGAGAGGTAAGAAAATTTTCGTAGAAATTCCATTGAAAATTATTATAATGTTGTTAGTATGAAACAAAAACAACAGAAAACCCACTTCTTAACCCGCATTATTCGGATGGGGAGGACTACGGAACCCTACATTGTGTGTGACCCGACATGCACTTGCCCGGTTTTTTCCTTTAGATTCCTACGCAATAAATATGAAACAGAGAAGAAGGAAGGAGGACCTCCTTACTCCCTCCCCTTCGGCCGTTTCTTTTATCCTTATATAGTCGGCCGTTTTTTTTATCATTATATAGGGAGGGGATCAAAAACTAGCTAAAATTGCCAGCAAAGTCTGTCGATCAAAATTGCTGGCAATTTTTAATAATAATAATAAAACTTTATTTTTTTTTACTAAAAATGCAAGTACATTAAAGATATTGTAAGTATTAGAGTGCCATATACATTTTGTCATTTTAAGACATGCAAATATTAACTATAGGTACTACAATGTTATTAAACCAAAATTTCTCAAAATTATTATAACAAAATATCAATTATAACATTATAACAAAATAAATCTCACAATTAACAATTTAGCTTAATTAATAGTTCTGATACTGAATAAAAGGATTTCTCTATAAGCCACATTTTAAGTTTCCTGCTAAATCTAATAAATGGTAATTCTTTGATAGTATCAGGAATAGCGTTAAATACACGTCCACACATAACATTACACTCTTTCCCTCACTTTGACAAAATACGTTTCCAGTCACCGAACAAGGTTGTTATTTTCATCACGTGTTATGAGAATAAATAAAATAAATCACAAATCATTATAATAAAACCATGTAAATTGGTTCAGACCGTATATAATATATTTTTATAACAACATCCGCAACATTTGAAACCGTGTAATTGTATATCACGGATAATGAGCTTGTTAAATAACGATTATGGATTTCAATACATTCGAGAAAATAAATTGTATTTCATATATTAACTACATCTATAGGTACTAATATTATAAAGCAGAAGAGACTGTTTGTTTGTTTAAACGCGCTAATCTCAGGAACTACTGGTCCGATTTGATCGCTACAACTAATAGGAATAGGAGAAATGTTTCAAAAACGGAGAAAATTTACGCAGACGAAGTTGCGCGAAACAGCTAGTAAGGTTTATAGCCTACGGCCTATAGATATTATTATAAACATAATGAGCGATGAACTGTAGTTAGCCAAGGACCATAACTACGAATTCTGCAATACTTACTATCCAAATTAAATTTTGACATACTTACATCACTAACGGTTGTGGAATTACTCACCTACATTCAGGTGAGTAATTTTGCTCTGATCTGATATTAATTTAAAAATTTACGATATATTATAAATTTTATAGAAATGACAATGCTCTTAAATAACCCCAGAGCGAACATACACAGGATATCCTGTTTATTATCCTGATCCTAGTACCTAATAATCCTAAATATATATATATCGAGGATGCAGCAGACCATTATTATTATTAAATATTAAAGATATATCATTCTATCATATTCAGTTTAAAATACGATGGCTAACTGTCGTACTCACATACTAAAATAATTTCTTTTTAAATTTTTGTCATTTAAAATCTTTACTAACGAATGATTCATTAAGCATGGTATCTGAGTGCGGCAGTTAGTATGTGATTTCAATATTGATTTTTCGGAGCGCTTCTCATATTTGACAATATTTCATATATTTATCTTTTTTGATGCCAATCAATTCAGTTTCTCGTGACAATCATTTAAAGCGGCGGTAGCCTAATGGCTAAGGCATCGGTCTCACAATCGTGAGGTCGTGGGTTCGAATCCATTATACTACCGACGTGAACCCACTCCGGGGGGTTAACAGGATTGCTAGTAATGTGGAACCACAATCCCACATTGCTAGTTATCTTAAAAAAAAAGGGTCTATGGCAGCTATGACAGCTTTAGGTACTATAAATGTCAGAAATAGCAAATACCTAAACGTTTTCCATACATTTCGTAGACTGGGCTCAATGGGCATCTATTTTCTTTTCTAGTACCTCAAACTCAGTTTGTCTCATAGAGTATGTATATGGTTTGTCATAGGAAATAGGATCGACTGGAACTAAAACAGTTTGGTTCAGAATTGGATTTTTTTATAGCTCACTGTACCTTTATGAAAAAGAAAACATTTTAAATGTATTAATATACTATCACAAGCGCAAAAGCCTTGTTTTAGCTACTCCTAATATGACAGGTACGTTGTAATAAAATCACGTATGCTGATACAACAAAATCGAAATCTACAAAAAATCAATTTCTTAGGAAAAACCAAGAACAAAACACACACTTAGCCATCGAATTTTAAACTGAACTATTTTCAGAATGACATCTCTATTTATCAGTAATATTTTAAGCAACAGCCTGTCTCTATTTGCTCTGGGTTTTTTGTCCAAACATATTGGGCATGTCCTTTCAAATTGCGAAGGCTACATCAGGGGTGAAAAATCATAAATATTTAGGTTGCGTCTTCGAGAAAACTCGTTTTCTTTTGCACTTTACGAGCGCTGTTCGGTCGCTTAGATCTTAGAAATGAAGATAGTTAGCCAAGAACTAAGCTCTCTCTTATGTATAAAGAAGATAATGACAGGTACAGTGGAATCCGTTTATAATGACATCAAAGGGAATTGACAAAGACGTCATACTAAGCGGACGTCATACAAAGCATTATTGTGAAAAAAAACAACGTTCTTTTTTTAGGTAAATACTTATTTTGATAGAGAAACAGCATATTAAATAAAATTAAAAATTGCACGTAATACATGCATAGGTATATTGTTTTTTGTTTTTTTTTACTTAGGAGTGTCACTAAAAACAATGCGTGACGTTCAACTGTCCATTAGTTCAATTACTCACTGAGAATCAAAAACAAAACCACGTGCCGAACGTCGTCGGGAATCAACGGACATTGCCGAAAGTGTAAAGAATCATGTCGGTCACTATAAACGGACAACATTTATTAAAATTGGGTCATAATAAGCGACATGTCACTGTAAGCGATGTCATTATATCCGACTTTGTTACAAAGAATTTCGTATGTAAACCAAACTTCGTTGTGTAATTACGTCATTATAGCCGGTTGGTCAATATAGGCGGAGTCATAATAAACGGATTCTACTGTATATGCTTAAACTTATTAAACAGTTTATGATACATTGGAATATATGTTTCTAGAATGTTCTTAACACTCGTCTTTACTTTGAGTACGGATTATACCTAAGTTTTCATGGACCTACAAAGTTGTTATACTTGCTATGCATACTTATTATACATTGCTTAATTACTCGTGTACCATTTGCATACGAATAGTAAGAATTGAATTTCATATAAAGTCATAGAACAAAAGTATTTTTTAATAACCCTATATATAGCAAGCAGCCCTTCTAGAAATCACTTGTTAGACAATCAATTAATTAACGTTGTGCAAATTAAAGCGGCGCGGCGGTAGTCTAATGCACTCGCAATCGTGAGGTTGTAGTGTCGAATCCTACTCGTTATACCACCGACGTGAACCCACTCCTAACACTAGCCTTTGAGCTTAGCTGGAGGGGTTAACAATATTGCTAGTAATATAGGACACAATCGCACATTGATCTAACACTTTTAAAAAAAATAAAACCTAATTTGTCAGTTTCAGGCATACCATTATACATCTATTGAGCTGATATCCTATTATGCAAACTACAGGCATGTAGGCAATGGTATTGTTGTCTTAATGCCTTTTTTATGATAACACAAAACAAATGAGAATGTTGAAAAAGTTTCGTCTACGTAATAGCACGCATCTATTACGTAAAAAACCGACTAACTAGTTTGGTGACCTTGGCTGCGTCTCCAATTTTATGCCCATCCGTTTCACTTAACCTTGACATATGGTGTAACATAATGGTATTAATATATTCATCATATATATGTTAATATACAAACTAGTTATAGGAAATGTTAATGTAACATTTTTAATAGATTATTTTCGTGATGCAATTGAAGGGTTTAGATTTATTGGTTTTGATTAGAATAAATTAATTTGACTGCCTCTGTGGCGCGGTGGGAGTGTGTCCGACTGCTACGCAAGAGGTCGTGGGTTCGATTCCCACACGGCACTTTATGTGATCCACAAATTGTTGTTCCCAGTCTGGGTGTACTTTGTGCCCATGACTTATATGTTTGTAAAGTCTCCCGCGACACAGAGCTTGTACACTACTGCGAGAATGGTCTCTAAATTTTTTCCTTTTATATTTTAACAACTCCCGCACTCGGGTACTATCCCTGTGATGCAGAGGACTATACAAACAAATAAATACACAGACACAAGGTAACTATATCCAGACTCGGAACAACAATTTGTGGATTACACAAAGTGATGTCCCGTGTGGGAATCAAAACCACGACCTCTGGCTTAGCAGTCAGAGTCACTAACCAATAAACTATCAGACCAGTCAAGTTTGAGAAAAGAAAGTCAGTGTGCTCTTGTTGAAGAAAGATCTAACGATTGATATCTTTGTTACAGGAAGAAAACATAGCATTACGACTGATCAAACAACACGCTGATGTGGAGGAACCAGAGAGTAGTCCAGCTTCAATCGAAGAGACATCCGGGACGGGCAGTACCGGACGAACCTATTTTGACGAGGCCGGCTATGTGAATGGTGGTTTCAAAGACACGGACCACTACGTGAGGAACAGATTTAACCAAGCAGCGTCTGACAACTTGTCGAGTAATAGGCCTGTACCGGATACAAGAAATGCGATGTAAGTATGAGTTATAATTGCAATAATGTAGTTAAGTATTTGGGGTGTGCCATAAGCCGAAGATAGAACAAAGTGGCGTGCAATTGGTAAGGCCTTTGTCGAGCAGTGGACTGCGATAGGCTGATGATGAGTTTAGTACAGTGTTAAATTAGGTTTGTTTTAATTTAGGCCTTTGAGGAGCAGAGATCTGAAACCGAATATACCGAAATACCTACTTAATCTGGTTTAGCGATTCCAGAGTTATTTTTTTAAATACAATTTAATAATGTAATTACTACACTCACAGAGTAGTAATTACAATATTATAATGTTCTTCTGATACTGACTGTAACTGTAGTAATCACAATAATAAAAGGTTTTGTTGCTATTTTTGTTTACTACTACACTGTAGTAATTACAATATTTTACACTTTATTGCTACACTGTAAGTATAGTAAAAGGTTTTATTGCGATTTTTGTATTGCGCACACATATAGGTACCTCAATATCTCCAATGTAGAGTTCATGTTTTTTTTTAAAGACGACTCCCGCAGTCGGTTACGGTTAATCCTGTGTTACGGGGGACTTTACAAACATACAAGTCAAGGACACAAACTAGACTTTACATACACCCAGACTAGACTTTGTGGATCAAAGTGTTGTCCCGTGTGAGAATCGAACCCACGACCACTTGCGTAGCAGTCGGACACACTCCTCCCACCACACATGTCCGATTTAATACTACACTTTTGGCCTAAGTTCAAGGCCACTTTTCATAAATTTTGCAGAAAAAGCTAGTCAATAAACATAAGATTGATGATCCCCTGCTGCGACTTAACGTTAACTTTATGAATACATTCAGCAATGACTATCACAATTTTAACGATGTACGTAACGACTCACCCATTAGCGCACGTTTTGAAACGTTCTCATTAACTGCTTTATTACTTTCGTGACGTAGATGTTACATTAATATCTTGTGTCAAGGAAACTGATTTTCTATACAGTAATAAGGAAAATCATTAACAATGCGCTTGTATAAAAAGTTATTCAATGTGCCTATCAAAATTTCTTTGATGAGTTATCATCAAAGAAATTTTGATAGGTACATTGAATAACTTTTTAGATAGTGTGGTCAAAATGACTTTACAGCATAGAGCGCTGTACCCTGAAATCTCTTTAGGAGTTTTGTTTGTTCAAAAATACTGTTACTGTGAATGTAACAGTCAGACGTTCTCTATAATACCTACTAGTAAATAATAATATTATAATCAAATATTTAATATTTATTTTCAAATCTATACTTAATATTATAAAAAGGTAAGGTTTGTGAAGTTGTAGGGAGATAATCTCTGGATCTACTGAACCGATTTTGAAAATTCTTTTACCTATAGAAATCAACGTTATTTGTGAATGTCGTAGGCTCAAACAGGGCACGAGTTGCCACGGGTCAGCTAGCAATTGTTAAAAGTGCAATTTCTCTTATTAGTTTACAATGATGTACGCTTATGTAATTATTTTTTTATCTTACACAAATAAAGCAACATTCTCAAATCCTCAGTAGGAGGCATATAACGTACCCACTAGTGCGTACGATATAACGTTATAAGGCTGATTGTGGTTATGTATTTATAAATAGATATATTAAGAAGAGAACAAGAATCTTATAAAATTTGTGTAAACTTACGTTATTATGCCTACTTACCGAAACTAATGACTACATAATCTTAACAAACAAATCAAAGCAAATATTATCTTTGAATCATAACCTTAATTCGTCAGCCATCTTACGTTAAACAAGTGCAGTGTCAAGTAAATTACGCAAACTGACACGCATACGTGACCTCGGTGTGACCTCTTGCGCCTTGTTGACCTTACTCTCTGTCTGAATTGTAAGATGAGCTGCATATTATTTTGATACACGTTTTGAGTTAAAGCCGTGTTTTAAATATGTTTTTTATAAAACCAAGTCACGAAAGCTATGGGCTACAGATAAGATAAAATATACGATCGTGCTTATCTTGCCTAACTTGCAACACCGCATCAGACCTAATTTCCTCAAACTCAAGAATGTGTTGTTATAGGCTTGCTTGTATAGTCTATGGTATCCGCTTTTCATAAGGCGCGATTTACAATCAGTGCTAAGTACATTGATAAAATATTTTGACAGTCACTGTTAATTATTTAACTGCAAGGAAGGAGGAATTAAACGGCTATTACACTACCCTGAATCAGGGACCTAAATCGAGGGGGCCTTGAAAATTAGTTAGAGAATTAGGGCCCTAACTCATAATACGCCTCTCTTTTTAAGGATTTAGGGTCCCTGATTTAGTGTAGTGTAATTAGCGCATTAAGACGTCGTTAGATTTTTCTTAACTGCTCAAGTGTTCTTAGAAAAGTGACGTTTGAAAAAACAAACATGGCGGCTGTGAGATGTCAAAAACAAGAGGTTTGAAAAAAAGTTTTTTCGATACCGCAATATGGATATTAAATTAAAGAGCACATCGCAGGCATTTCAAAAAGGTATAATATGATTATGACAGTAATACTAAAAAAGTCAATTTAGCAACCATTATTTTTTCAATTCTCAATACTTGGCAATAGCTGTAATAAAAGTTAATTGCATCCTAGAACCACTAAAAAGTAGGTATTTAATAAAACAAAACCTGACCAAAAGATTTATGCAATAAATTAAATGTCTAATGTCTATGTCACTGATAACTGATAAAGAGGCAATAGTGTTATTGTTAGGAAAAAAACCGCCTGCGCAAAAAAGATGCAAACAAGATGCCCTACCTAACGTGCAATAATAAATCTATACTAATATTATAAAGCTGAAGAGTTTGCTTGTTTGTTTCAACGCGGTAATCTCAGGAGCTACTAGTCCGAATTGGAAAAACATTTTTCTGTTATGAGCCCATTTATCGAGGAAGGCTGTAGGCTATAAATAACATCACGCTACGACTAATAGGAGCGGAGCAGCAATGAAAAATGATGCAAAATCGGGGAAAATTGACGCATACGAAGTTTTACGGGTCAGCTAGTTGAAGAATATGTAGGGAATCATTTTTGCACAGGCGGGTTTTTCTGTGTTTACAAAAGATACTTTAACATAGATTGGGATTAACAGTTCAATAAAAATAATAATGGAATAACGGAACATTTGAGAAACACCATTTGACATTACCATCGCAACAACGCGCAACTTCGTATGCGTCAATTTTCCCGGTTTTTGTAACATTTTTCATTGCTGTTCCGCTCCTATTGATCGTAGCGTGATTTCAAAAACAGGTGTTTTATTATGTGGAGTTTTTCAGGTGCCGACTCAGAAAATACGACGATGACCTCCCACAAACTAGTGTCATCATCACGTTTCACAATGAAGCCAGGTCTACACTGCTTCGGACCATTGTCAGGTAAAATTCGTAATTTTATTATACTCAGTATAGGTACAACGGTACAATACCCAAGGTCTGCTGGGAGAAATGCCCGGCCATTAGTGTGATTACCTAAAGGTTTAAACATTAATCGGCCGTGTATAATAAATAGTTTTTGCTGATTTTGTTAGTATATTACGACAATATGTAGGTAGGGTTAAAAATTGGTAATTGCTTTTTATAGTCCAAGAAGGGGGCGCCAAAACTGCAATCATTTTTTATAGGTTGATATTCTTACATTACATTAAATCGCACTAATGTTAGTAAACGCATACCTTTTCGACATCTAACTGAGACCCATAATAATAATTTCACTGGAATTGATATAACCTGCACAGGCGTAGGTGTGTTCAAAAAAAGAATAAAAATTATGTTTAAAGAATTAGCAGCTGAACAGTAGATATCATGTAATGCTACCTTAATTTATAGATAACTGTACTGGAGTTTTGTTATTTTAATTTCTATAGGTTTAAGTAATTTGCTATAATTCTATTATGTATGTTCTCTTTCACCACCACTGCTTACATCATCATCATACATATCAACCCATATGATGTCCCACTGCTGGGCACGGGTCTCCCCAGTAGAACTTACTAGTATGTAGATCCTGGGGGTAATTGCCATAATCGCCACGCTTGGCGAGCGGGTTGGCGATCGCAGTAAGGTTTTAAGTACGCAGAGGACGCTGCTGCCCGTCCTCCAGTGTGACATCCCTTAGTCGCCTTGACGACACCCACGGGAAGAGATGGGGTGGTACTATTTATTCATGTATCTGTGGTCC
This sequence comes from Herminia tarsipennalis, assembly GCA_945859575.2. NCBI lineage: Eukaryota > Metazoa > Arthropoda > Insecta > Lepidoptera > Erebidae > Herminia > Herminia tarsipennalis. The sequence continues at coordinate 18,285,604 of OX243834.2, read as the reverse complement.
ACCATGTTGGTGGCACAATCATCTATATCGTGTACTTGATACTAGCTCTGTATTGTGACACTGTTCCTAGACCGAAATAAACTTAAAAAAAAAAAATATTACGTCACATTAGTGGAATAAAGAAAATACTCTTTCGTCAGTACGTTGGATTCCTTAGCGTTTGGCACAGATGTTGTTACTTTTTTTAATGAACTAAATATATCTGTGAAACTGCTTTCAAAAACATAAAAAATAGTTTTCTAGCGGTATGTTAATTCTAAATAAGTTTTATGTTTGTCACTCGTGCAAAATTTAGGAACAAGGCGCGTCATTATAAAATTATTTAAACTACGGGTCTTAATCGCGTGAATAATTTAAGGTAAAATACCTTGTTTATTGCCCGACGTTTCGACTGTATTGCAACGGCCATGGTCACGGGTAGACTCGTTGTATATATAATTTTATAATGTGTACAAATCGCGAAAGCTTATCAACATATAAAGCAAGGCGCGTCAGTCATGCGCTAAAGTTCTATTTAATAATAGTGCATTAATCTTAATCTGCACGTGTCATAGAACGCGTGATCTGAAATTTAGTATATCTATATATGGTGAAAAATATTATCAGAATCACATTAACAATTAGTTAGTCAGTATAACTATGAAACAGCTACTGACAGCATTGTCAGTAGCCGATTAAAGTCCTGTACGCCAAATGCTAAGGAATCCACTGGAATGTCGGAAAGGTATTTCTTGACATCATTAATGTAACAAAATATAAAAAAAAACAGCATTTTACAAAATGCTTGCATTTTTTGGCGCTCTCCTCTTGGTCTATTAGATATCTGCAACAATAGCTAAAATACTATGCGATTATTTATTCACATTTAGCATACTTCAGTAGTACCTAATTCATTTTTTAGTGAATTTCGACGGCCATCTTATCCAAGCTAATATTTTAAATGTGAAAGTAATTCTGTCTGTCTGTTACGTTTTCACGCATAAGCCGCTGAACTGATTTAGATGAAATTTGGTATGGAGAAGCCTTGATTCCCAGTAAAGGACATAGAATAGTAGTTTTGTCGCGATAACCCATGTGTACGCGGGCGAAACCGCGAGCGCAAGTTAGTAGTTTTTTAATGGATCCACTTATTTTGTTTAATCTTGTATTACTTGTGGGATTAGAGTTATTTATAATTACTTCTTGGTTTATTTATGTATGTACATATAAAATAAACCAAGAAATAATTATAAATACTACATTGTAAATGTTTTCCTCCGTCCAGAGCGGCACCCCGGCGCGCGGACGGCCCTGCGGTGGCAAGAGTCTGATAAAATATTTAAAGAGGAAAATGTGTTTATTTTTATTATGTTCAAGTTTTTATTAAAACTTGTTGCCATTTGAAACAATATTATTTATTTTGTAATAAAGTTTATTTGTAAATAGCTAACGTTTAAACTAAATAAATGGTAAATGAGCCCCATTTAAGTGTCTACAAGTTTTAAAGTATGAAATATATTTTTATAAAAGTATCTAATACAATACCCTGACTAAAATAAATGATTGGTAATAATTTAATTTATTATTGTTCTCTATCTGATCAAAGTAAATTGTTTTATTTTCATTACAGTGTTTTAAATAGAAGTCCTGAACATCTCATCGAAGAAATTATTCTAGTAGACGACTACAGTGACAATCGTGAGTATTTTTATTGTATTTATTTAACATTTTAGCATTTGTATTTTAATAAAAATTGATTAATACCGACCGGTGTTTGTGGACGAACTCCTGCGAAATGGCTCGACCGATTTTAATGATTTAAAATTGACACAGACGATATTGCGAGGGTCAGCTAGTAATATTTAACACGTACATACTCGTACATATTATTTCAATGTAAAAATCTCGTGTCACGGTGTTTGTGGTTAAACTCCTCCGAAACGGCTCGACCGATTTTAATTTTTTTTTTTTGTTTATTTGGTAGGTATAAGAATAGGTCGTATGGTTTTTTTTTAATCGCAATTTGTATGAATTTTATTGCAAAAATAGGGAAAATTGACGTAGACGCAGTTGCGAGTGAACTATAAACAAGCTTCTTTCGTGACACAAACAAACTCAACTTTGTACGTATATTAAATTAATATACTGATTTTTCACATCAGCCCTAAATACCAACTAAAACATTACAGTATTATGAGATGTACTTCACATTTTGAAGTCTACAAAGCATTTTATTCGCACAGTTATGGGAACAATAGAAACTATCACAATTCATTTTCGCTTCTCACGATAAATTGTGTAATTCATACGAATGGAATCGTTTTATAGCAAATTGTTTTGTATTATGTGCAATTGTCCCTATCTAATGAACAAAGAGTTGAATTATTGCCACAAACTACATAATCTAAACACTAAATTTAGTGAAAATGAAATTAATTTCATTATTTCATAAACTATCGCGTGCTTTGGGCGTATCCTGTTTGCTCATCATAAAACATAATTAAACTAATAGTTATGTTTTATGATGATACTACTGAAGTCCGCGACATTTTTGATAACATTTTTAGTATCTAACTATAAGCACAAATGTAATGTAGTGCGTTTGTACCATGCGAACCGTTTATCTCCAAGTGCCGCTTTAATTTTACATCTCTACAAAAATACAAGATGATATTAATGTTTCATTTACAAAGTAACTTCTACCGACTTCAATCACGGTTTATTTCATATCAACCCATATGATGGCCCACTGCTGGGCACGGGTCTACCTAGTAGAACCTACTAATTATAAATCCTGGGTTTATTTGCCATAACCGCTACACTTGTCGATCGCATTAAGGCTTTAAAATACGCAGTGAACGCTGCTGCTCGTCCTACGGTGTGAAATCACTTAGTTGCCTTGATGAAATAAATAAGGAAATCATATATATTTGTCACAGTGCACAGAAGAAACTCTTAAAACATACATACAACAAAAACATATATACATATAGTGATTCGGCACCGGACAAATAGGACCTACGTCAGCTATTGTTGCCAGTCCGGAAACTGCAGCGCTGATATTCTCGTAGGCCTTATTTTTGGTTTTGCTGCCAGTGTCACATACAGCAATCCAAAATGTAAATAAAAAACTACAAAAAACAAAAAACGGTAAACAAAAGTTATATTAAAACTGAAATGAATAAATAAAAGTACAAAACATGACATAATGATGACACCCAAGAAAAGATTTCAGTATAAACCAATTTAGAATAAAGAAAATCCGTCTTTATATGACCATGAATTGAGAACCTACTCCTTTTTAAAGTCGGTTATAAACGTTTTTGACAAAAAATAATACCGACATAAAAAATAAATAAGTACTAAGTAACTAAAGGTTCATTTCCGTGCATCGCGGCCGATTGCGAGGCGCGCGCGGCTTACGACAAGCGGCTGACGCGCGCAGCCGATGCGAGAATAGTCGGCCGCGCGCGTCTGTCTTAGACCTCGGAAATGGCGCCATACATTCTCATACTCTGACTATTGTCGCATCGGCCGCGCGCGTCTTGAAATTGGTGCCTCGAAGTAATTTTTTTTTCCACCTACTTGTATTCTTTACTACACACATGGGTAGGTACTACAACTAAGTAAAATAACTTGAAAATCAAACGTCAATATTGTTTCATACAAGTAACGCAGTTTTGTGTTTTTGAAATACAGTTGTTTGGCTTTAATTTGAGCACGTCCGGCCAAAGGGATTAAAGGGAGCTTGGAAACGTTTATTTTGTGGTTCAGTTCAAAAGATAGTTTCCTATTACAGTAATTAGAAATAATGCGGCTAGAGTTGAATTTGTGAGAGATGGTCTTTGTCCTGCAAAATAAGAAGGTTATCAGTCTTCACTTAAGGGTTTGTCTAAATCGTTACTTTAAAAAAATAAGTATAGACCAAAGAGATTAATGTTCTTAATAATGACACTGTAACATTTTTTCTTTTTTTTCCTACAGCTGAAGACGGCGCCGCCCTAAGTGCCATTCGCAAGGTGAAGGTGATAAGGAACGGCAGGCGAGAAGGTCTGATGCGGTCCAGGGTTAAAGGGGCGTTAATGGCCTCAGCACCAGTTCTAACATTCTTGGACTCACACGTGGAGTGCAATACCCATTGGCTGGAGCCGTTACTACAGCGGATTAAAGAGGTATTGCATTTTAAAGTTAGTGTGGTATTTCGCCAAAGTGGTTGTTATTTGCACATATAGTGCTAACCGACCATTTACTCTTAAATTATAAGTTCTCTATAAAGTGGTTTTAGTATTGAGAATCTCGCAAATTGCATATTCCTTTTGCATTATGGACGATATTGAATGTAGTAAACCGAATGGGACTAAAATGTCAAACGGTGATGAAACCGATGTAATCCATTTTATGCAACGCACGAGCAAACGATATTATAATTGTATTCTTTTGTAATACTTGTACGGTTTGGTGCTTTAAATCCCGGAAGTGTTTGTCAAGCATTTGCGTTTCAAATAGTTGTATTTTTTCATTATCTTCAAATAGTGTGTACCATTCTTATGATACCCTTTATAACGTGTTAACTTTGCGTTTACATACCTACTTACATTTAACTTAAACACATATTTAAGTATTATTTTTAAAGTGAATACTTCTTTAACGGCGTTGTGCACTTTTTGGGATGAGTAAAAAATGTTAAATTCGCGTCAGGACACGTGACCTGATCAAAAATTCGTAGGACGGAGGAAGAGCAATGAAAAACTGCTACAATATTATAAGAATACGAAGGTAAATTTCGCCACCATCTACAATGTTATTATAGCTCAGGTGGGGAATCGGGGGGTTTAGAAACCAGAAAACCCCAGTTCGAGTCCGAGTAACGATTACTTTTTTCCCTTTTTTTTTATTAAAATTTTTGATTTTGGTTTTTTGATTTATTATTTCATATTTTTTTGTTATTATGTGAGTAAGATCGAAAAATATTATTCAAATTTCAAGTTAATGTTCAAGTTTTCACTTGTTTTTTTGAGCCCGTTTTTTTTTTAATAGGTTTATTAGGTTTAATATTAGTGGTACCTATCTACTTTTTCTTTTTTATTTGATACGGGCTTTATTATTTTATTTTTTATAACAATGACTTGCATTTTCTCCTACCTATATCATAGATTTGGGGGCTAAAGTATTTTAAAGATCAGTTTGATATTTATTGAAAAACGAAATCTCGGCATTTTAACTACTCTCATTTTCAAGTTAAATGTCTCAGGCAGAGAAAGGACGACGTCCGATAATGTCAAGGCTCGCTGCCGACAACGACGCGACGTGATGGTATTTTGTGCGAGAGTTGCGGTACAGTGAGAAATATGCCACATTATGATTTGACAAAATGAACGAATGAATGAAGTTATGACTTATTTGATTGGGGGGGGGGGAGTAATGGTATAGACAATAAGCTCATTTGTTATTGTGTAAAAACTGTAAAAATGAAATAAAATGTAAAGTGCTTTCAAAATTAGGTAGGTACTTTAAAAAGTAACTTTGTTTAGGTTTCAATTAAAATAATCTGCCCATTGTACTTATATTTAACTTATTCAATGTATTTTTGAATTTTGTTTATGTTTTGTTAAAATTATTATATTATTCCTTAAAGAAATATAAAAAAATATTTAATAAATACTTCAAGCATTACAACATGAAACATAATACGTATAAAACTGTATAGAGAGTACTTTTTAGGTAAGATACAATCTTATAAATAACAAAAACGCGGGGTTCAGCCCTGATGACTACTAACTAGAGAGAGATAAATCCTTAATCCTCTTTACAGCGTGGCCAATTAACGTTACTCTCGGAAGAACGGAGCCACGATCCATTAGTCAGCGGTAATTCTCTGGGCGATACAGCGCGCGACGCTTTGATACCAAACTGTACTACACTCTGTCTATTTTATCACATAGGTACTATTTCTATCTAAAGGTTTAAAGGTCATTACATTACATATAATAAAAACGTGATAATTATAATGATAATAGAGATTGTGTAAATTTTTCACATCTTTGATGGTTACTACTCCATGAATACGAAGATAGATATATACATTTATAATTATCATCAAACATTATAGATAATGCAATTAATGATAATATATTTTAATACTTACGTCCCTAAATGCACAAAATTAAACAATAGGATTGAAATTTAAACGTTCAGTTGCTTTATGAAATTTTCATAAATGTCTGATACCACAACATAACAACAACGCAGTTTATGATTGAATGCAGACGTTGTATGAGAATACAATGACTATTCTCAATAACTATAGTTATTCATCTTTGCATGGCTAAGTTTAATAACTGGTTGCTAAATTATTAAAAATCCTTACTAATATTATGAATGTGGAAGTTACTCTGTACGAAATTATTTGGTGTAATATAAAGAAGCTTATAGCAGGAGGTAATTAGTAGATTAAAAATCACCATATATATCAGTAATACGTTACAAAGATAATATTAAATATAAAACATTAGTAAGTAGCTATGTTACTACGGATTGTTTATTTAAGGGTTAGGTAAAAAATATTATTATATTGCAAGATTTTCTCAATTACAGCTTGAACTACAGCCCAACGAAAGCGCTTTATTTTTATAAATTGGATGTTATTGGAAAATTGTGAGCACTCTTTATCTACCTATTTACCTACTGATAATCAATCCATACCAAAGTCTCGAAGTTGATTTACTTATTAGTCCAAATTTGTGGAGGACTGAAGAAGTCGTAGCAACGAATATTTATAAAATTTGCCTGCACAATTGCTTAGTGGCATTTTGCGTTACTTTAAGTATATATCACCGTAAACTTGTAAATAAGTACCTTTAGGCTATAATTTATCTCGCGAGATTATAAACTGACGAATAATATTGTGAACCGTAACATACTGTTTACAATTTAATGCACTAAATCGATTCGGTTAGGTTAGTTTAGGCTAAAAATGCCAACCCTGCCATAAATATCATCATTAACAAAAAATAATGCGTTAAATTGTAAGCAGTATATTACGGTTAACAATCTTTTGACAGTTTACAATCGCGCGAGATAGATAATAATCTAACGGTATTTACAATTGACGGTGACATATACTGGGTGTAACAGAAAAGTGTGGTCAAATTACAGCAGCGGATAGGGTATGTTATCAGTATTGCACCTACCACGGTGCCATAGCTGGTTGCATTATTATTACATAGTTATAGTATATTCTTTTTTGTCAAAATTTAATAGCGAAAGGCGTATGGCATGAGAATTAAACCTCCCCTAGTACTAAATTCAATTGGATTATTATGGCATAGCACTTTTTAGTCATAATTTTCTCAATTAATAACTTTTTCATTCATAAATAATCGAATGCAAAAATAATACATATTTTTTTAGGGTACACCGATTTTGATAAAATTAGGTATGTGCACTCAGTATCATGGGCACATACCAACCCTTGAATATGACCACACCTTTCTGTTACACTCTGTATAACGGTACCATTTTCAATACTTACAGCTGTTTATATACTATCTAAGGGCCGATAGTCTGTGCCTCCACCTGCCTCTCCTGGGGAATAATGTTGTCAGTGGCGGCTTTGAAGATGAACAGTGCGATTTATTAATCGCGGCAGAGGTATAGTACCAAAGCTCTAAGCCTCCATCGAACAGCGACAAACGATAACAATAACATATTATGTACTATGCTTTTTGTTTTACACTACATGAATTTTTGATTTTGCTGAAAAAAAATAGAGGATGATCGTTTAGGTATCGAATACGTAAAATCGTCGAGATTATATTTATTTTTTTACAATCATCGAAAGTTTCAAAATGGGTCAATTTTATTTATATAGTTATAGATAATTCTGGCTACTTGATTATAATGCACGCCTACTACGTCGTGTCACCATTGTTCGTCATTTCTCTGGTCGCATTGCCAAGAGCCGGACCCAGGCCGTAAGGCAACGGTATATTACCACGTTAAATGAATACGCAGCACTTTTACTTCACGTTGCTAATAGTGACCAAATTTGTCAAAATCGGTCAACACTGACCGATTTAGACAAATTTGAGACACAATTGAAAGACCGTGCGTGACTAGGCCGCCCGGTCAAATCACAATCATTATTTTTGACTTAGTGTCGTAAACGAAAAAAAAAATATATTTTAATAATAGTATTACAACAGCTTATACCTAATAAGCTGTTGTAATACTATTATTAAAATATTTTTTTTTAAATCTATACTAATATTATAAAGCGGAAGAGTTTGTTTGTTTGATTGTTTGTTTGTTTGTTTGTTTGTTTAAACGCGCTAATCTCAGGATCTACTGGGCCGATTTGAAAAATTCTTTTATGTTGGATAGCCTATTTATCGAGGAAGGCTATAGGCTATATAACACCGCGCTACGACTAATAGGAGCGGAGAAGCGACGAGAAATGTTTTAAAAACGGGGAGAAATTACGCATACGAAGTTGCGCGGGACAGCTAGTAATTATATAATTTGATATTCGTTACTAGATTTTATGAATTGATTTTCTCTCATACAGTTATCAAAATAGCACTTTTATTTTTAATATCATTATTGAAGAAGATAGGGATAAGTTTTAAACTTTGCTTAATTCCCTAGCAAACTTCTAAGTTATATACGTATAAAAGTTTGTTCCAAATAAATAAGCATAATTTTATTACTTTTCTAAACATTTTTATAGACTAATGTGTCTCTTGATCTCGAATATCTACTATACCTATGTATTTCACCTCTGTGCTATTATTAATATATTCACTGCGTTTATGCCACATACCTAATGGCTACTTAACCCAAAAATATATACTTCAGATTTACCTGCTTCCCTTGACGATATCGATGATAAAGATAACCATATGCTAACTATTATCTTCTAACATCATAGTATTACAACATTATTAGGTATGTGTAAAATTACAAACTGTTAAAATCTGTGGTTCAAATATAACCGCAATGTTATAATGAAACCAAGTAGTATAATTTTGCTAATAGTCCTATATTACGTAACATAATGTAAGCTAGATGTTGCATAGTGTCGCATAGAACTGCGAAGTGAATGTAGTGTCGTAACCTAAGTACTAATGATTACTAAAATGATACCAATAAAGAAGTGATGATGATCAATAAAGACACTTGTGGTTATTCCACACCATACCAAGTACTGGCTTTGATATAGGAACATAAAAAGGTAGGTACTTAGTGGCAAATTATAGGCTTAAAGAGCATTGTACGTTCAAAAATAGATTTTTACTTTCATATTTGCTGTAGATTACTTACGTAATATGATGAGTTTGATTGATTATACGTTTCAATCGTCAATGTTTGTTTAAATTGTAGTAGGGGTCAGAATGACTTTATATTTTTGCATTCTGGTAAAATAAATATTAACTCTTATTTCTCAATAAGCTACATAAACATTTAACACTAAGAGCAGTGCCAGATTTGCAGTCTTGGCTGCCCTAGGCCCCCGGCGATGTAGTAAATACCAACCGGCCGCCCCTTTCTCGGGACTCGAGACGGCTGATGAGGGGGGGTTGCAAATCAATTCATGATTTCTTTTTTATCAATTTAGCGCCCCCTTCAACATAGCATTTAGTACCTGCCACTACAAATAGAATATACGAAAATGAATTAGGAAGATTATTGTAAGATATAATATTCGCGACCCATTACAATATTTAGGTGGACCTCCTTTGAGTTATTTATTTTCATTTTTTTAACGATTAGCCGCCCTAGTCCCGGACCTACTGGGCCTTAGAGCAAATCCGTCCCTGACAATGAACAATGCAGAAATATTACTTGGCTACTACTTAGCGCATTATTTATTGTATAAGAAACTGATGATATCAAGTCTTTTTAAATCAGCGGTAAACTGCATGAAAGTAACGGGCTAGACTAGAGTACTAGACTACTGGTAGATAACAACATTTTGCCTTGAATTAAGGGAATAGTCTATTTTATTCCTTTTTTATTTTCGATTTAAGAAAACTTACAGCTAGTTGTAGGTACAATAATAAGAGTTGTGTATTAAAATGATAGCCAATTAAAACATTAAATTTGCTTAAAATTAAATTTAGAATAAATATGTTGTAGGTATATAACTAGTTCGGCCATAAATACTGTTACATAAAATCTTTTCTTTTTTTCAACTTTTTAATTACTTTAAATTTGGAACTCGTTTATTGTTTTTAAGTTTCGATTTCGCGCCATTTCACATATTATTTCGTGTTCATTATAAAATTACAATATGGATTGTAGTGTTAAAGAAAATAAGATTGCAGTGATCGCCTTATACAAAGTGGGTATGGAGCCGTCGGTCATATTCGATACACTTCAAAAGCTTGGTACCAGCAGTATGTTCGTATATCGTACTATCAACAGATACAACAACACTTCCTCTGTCGAAGTCCATAAAGAATGGGGGCAGCCGCGTGCTGTTAGACTACAAAGGCTGATAATGCTGTACCAGAATTCTTCAAGATTCCCGCTAGGACTATGTCGCCTATTATAAAACAAGACCTGAAGCTCGGTGCTTATCGTAGATATACAGAACATGCCCTAAATCAATCTTTCAATTAAAGAGTGTATCGATCAAAATGCTTTCTGTCGCGATACGCAGGTAAAGGGCACAGAAATACCCGATATTTACCGATGAACAAATTTTCACGATTGAAGAGCACTACAATAAGCAAAATGATAAAGTGTACGCTCACAGTTCTAAAGAAGCTGCTCAAGTGGTCGGAAAGGTACAGCGTGGTCATCATCCTGCGTCAGTGATGGTTTGATGGGGCGTGTCTTATCAAGGCGTCACAAAGCTACATTTTGGTGAAAAAGGAGTGAAAACTTCAGACAAAGTGTATTAAGGGACAGTCTTGGATCGTGTTGTGAAAGTTCTCAGCAATACACTTTTTAAAAATGTACCGTGGACTTTCCAGCAGGACTCAGCCCCTGGTCACAAGGCACGAACTACCCAAGCCTGGCTTGAAACCAACGTTCCGGACTTTATAAGAGCTGAAGACTGGCCCTCATCTAGCCCAGACCTCAACCCTTTAGACTACAAATTATGGTCAGTTTTAGAGGACATGGCTTGCTCTAAACCACACGGCGATATTGAGTCTCTTAAAAATTTCTGGACCAAGCAGTGGCGAAATTTCCCATGGAAACAGTGCGTAAATCCATAGATTCGTGGCCAGACAGATTAAAGGCCTGTATAAAAGCCAAAAATGGTCATTTTGAATCAAATATTGTTTTTATTTTTTGCTGAGACTTTAATAAATATGTACATTTAAGTTTTAGTAATACTAGATTACTTCATTAAAAAAAAGCATTTTCATGTGTAACAGAACTTATGGCCGGTAATTTTAAAAATTGTAACACTTATTATTATTCTTCTTTATTTTCAATGCACTCATAAGGAGACAACAGGATCGATGTCAACTCTATGGTCTATCTCTAGTAGAATCTAGCCTGGTAGCTGTGAATTATGAAAACATTGAATGTGTGTGATGTGATGATGAGGAAGTTATGAAAACACTTCTATTCGCATGACAATAATATAGGTAAACGCGGAAGTTTTACAAAAAACTTATACAATATTTTAAGACTGAATTTCCGCCGTATATAGTCGGATTTTAATTATTGAGCGATGTGATTTTACTTACGTTATTATTTAACGTACGCAATCATCGAGTTAAAAATACGGTACTTACGTACGTGAGTAGGAACAAGTATGAAGTATGGATGCCATAGCGCAAAATGTAGCCTAGTTGACCCAGACCGTAGTAACCACGGACTTCTGTGGTAGTAACGAATAACAAACAGTAGGAGAGACGCTCGATGTTCAGCGTCTCTCCTACCTAATATAAAAGCCACATGAGACATATTGTCTCATGTGGCTTTTTATCAAAATTCAGTGTATTTTAGACCAACAACTAATTTAGCGGAATCAGATGAGTGATTTAGGCGCAATGGTGAAACACACGTGAATGCCTACATAACATACATACATACATAGACTACTAAAAACAACCCTTCCCAAAGTGTAAACTAACCCTTCCTTTTTGGTCGGATTACCGGATGCATGCTTAGATCAAAGACAAGTTTAGTTTGGAAAAATGTATTTTGTCTATCTCCTAAGATCTGTAATAAGATTCATAATTAGTACAAAGAAATATATTGTGAAATATTAAATTTAAGGATATGTTATGTACCAAATGCTAATTATACACATTATTTTTTTAATGTTACATTGGATAGACATTAGACATTAACAGTAATTAATTGTGTTTCTTAAGACATTATTTTGCCGCGCAACTACGTTTGCGTTATTTTTCCCCATTTTTGCTACAGTTTTCATTGATGCCCTGCTACCCGTACCCGTAAACCTTCGTGGGCTCATGCACAACACTATGCTGAAGATCATCACATAATCGAATGCATAGTTTACGATTCTATAATGGACATACAGACAAACATTTATTTTTATGATATCAATCGACACCATAAACCAAATCCTTTCATTTGTTGTCGTGTTATACCATACCGTTTACAAAGGTTTTTTCAATTTCTTAATTTGCTCCATAAATTACTTCCATATTCCAAAAGCCAGACTTCTTTTTATTTTCCTGCTATCTATAGGTTAAAAACTATCTTGAAAAAAAATGGCTCAGTAGCTTCGGAGAAAAGGGGGGGGGGGGATAATTCATTTTCATGGTTTTTCCTAATAATATACATTTAAAAATAATAATTTTAAAATCATAAAAGAGATATTCGACATCCTTACAACAAGCCCTTTTATTTAATATGTTACACAATACAGTAAGCCAACCTTTTTTTTAATGGGTCTATATAAGGGTCTATTAAGGGGGACCAATTTCTCATTTGGTCCCCCATAATAGACCTCCATTTTTATAATTCAGACTTTTTATTATTTTTCCTGCAATCTATAGGGTACAAGCTATCATTTATATATTTTTTTAAATATTAGGCTGAGTAGCTACGGAGATATGGGGTAAATGGTCTATTTTCATGCGTTTTCCTTGATAACCATTAAAAATTTTTAACTTCATCCAGTCCAGGTCCAGTAGTTTTGGAGCAAATTGGGTGTAACAGAAGGACAGTCAGAAACACGAGTGATCCTATAAGGATTCCATTTTTCTTTTTGAGGTACGGAATCCTAAAAACTAAAACTACTAGGTACTTAGGTATGTATTCTTATTCAAAGGCACACAACAACAGTCGAAGTACATTTTCTTAGCTAAGAATAAACATCTACGTCTATTTAAAACCTTACAGTCAGTTGATAGTTCGCTCGATTTTATTTATTCAACAAAGGAAGGCACAAACTAATAGCCGCTTGGAAATCGCTTTTACAAAGTAAATTCTTTACACGGATTCGCAATTTCGGCAGTGAATGTTTTATGTCAATCAAGTCTGCCACTCTAACAAGAATTAGATAAACTTTTTATTTAGATTTGTAAGGCTAATGACTAGTATTCATAATAGTTGTTGCACATCATTACATAGCTAATTTCAAGGTCTACTTAAGATTGAGTGAATGAGTCTAGGTATATTTTTTCTATAGAGAATTTATTATATACTACACTACAAACATAAGTACTATAAAAAATGAATTCGTAAATAAGTACTTCAAAAGTACTAAGTAAGTAATCAATCAGAGTCCAGTTGCGTAATTTTTACACGACTGATCCAAACAGATTTAGATGATCGAGGTACCTATTGCTAGAATCGTTATTTAATGAGGTACCTGATGGATTTGAATAATATATTTACTATGTACTTATGTCTCTTACACTTACGCGCAATAATCACTCATCACTCATCTACTCCAATAGGTATTAAATCTACGGCTCCATTTTAAAGACTTACTAAACTTCGCTTATAAAGAAAAAACTCTTAGAACAGCCTTCCAGAAATCCCACATTGTTTTGCAACCTTTTAAAAAATGTTTCGAAAGCATTCTTCGCAATTTATCATAGAGTTGAAAAACGAGGCAACAGAAATTGTCTTCTTGCAATTAATCAAGTGATCTATTATCCAGCACTAGCCATTATTAAGATAAAACAAACATAGCGAACTGTTGCTAAATGTGTAGCGTTGAAAGTAAGCGCTTCACGTAATGTTACAGATACCGTAGAATAGTTCGCTTATGGTCCAAGTTAATAAACCCTTAGGCACAATTAACGTTGCAACGTAATCGAAGATTTGTTTTTCAACCTAGCATATGATTTCGATCTTTATTTTCTACTACATAGTGCTAAAATTTGTAGCAACGATTAAAAATTCGCTGGAATGCTCGTGATTTTCCGTGAATTATTTTTTCTCTCTACAAATTTAAGCTGTTGTAGAAAATAAAGATAGAAATCATACAATAGATTTGAAAATAGGCGTCGTTTCTGTGGCAATCTAAATTAAGCCTGAGTGAACTTAGCTCATCCATAATATCAAATCATCTTTGGAGAGCAATCGGGATACCTACTAAGTCTAAGTCCATCTCCATATATACTTTTATTTATTACACGGTAATTAATCAAGAAATGAACCGAGTGCTAACACTGGTGTTTAATTCATACCTAGTTTAAACCAGCCTTTAATAGATACCTATAAATGATTATTTATCGCGCTGAATCCACATTATACCTGTTGATAAATATTGATAAACTTTCGCGATTTGTACACATTATAAAATTATATATACTACGGGTCTTAATCGCGTCAATAATTTAAGGTCAAATACCTTGTTTACTTCCCGACGTTTTGACCGTATTGCAACGTGACCACGGCCGTTGCAATACGGTTTTAAATTTCACCCGCTGTCTTCTATGACTTATATCGACATAGTTGCTCAACCGTGGTGAACGGAAGATAGTGGACCGTTGTGTAATGCGTATCATCGGATCGGAATCCCTTCACCCTGGTGCACAGTGCTCCTGTATGGTTTACTGCCTACTGCGTCACACGCTTAATGTTATTTTAAGTATAACCCGAACACTTTAGAATTGGAGTGCATAGGCATCTTCTGAGCGCGCTCGTTCCATTGTAGGCTTCATATATACTTACCATCAGGCATGATCAAAGCCAAGAGTAAGACCATTTATTATAAAAAAAATATTAAAAAAAGTTTTAGAAAAATAGCTCGTCGAATTTCTATAATTTTTTAAGCTGTAAAATGAGTCGCACGGCAATAATTCCAGTGGTAGAGGTTCCCTATATCGCAATTGATAAGTTTAAAATATAATGGATAAGTATAAAATATTTTAAGTTTAATCAAATTTAAATATTAAATATGTAATATAATAAGTAGCTACTATACTACCTCTAATAAGTCTAAAATATAGAACAGTTTACATATGTAGGTACACTGTTCTATATTTTAAACTCTTTTAGTGACTTTGGTTAACATTACAAATTAACTCAGACGGCGCAATGAAATAAATTCGAAGTCGACTATTATTAAAATCTTGTTTATTTTTAAATAAAATGTCTAGATCTATTCAACTAAAATTAGCGGTGACGTAAGAAAAACCTGAATTGGATGTAGAGTTTCTATTTTATTTAGATTCGCAATGAGTTACAACTCACTTTAGCCAGTGCATAAATTCTCTTTGCATCATTCTAAGGTTGACTGGTAGAAAATACCTGTAGTATTAAGTCCGCCATTGTAACAAATTCTGTGTGCAATATATATAATGAAAATTTATTTTATTATATCTTTAATGCAATCTACATACATAGGTATATAGATATTTCTTATTACTAGGTACACGTAACTGTATCTTTTATAGGTAGGTAGGTAGGCACAAACACCTAGGTGTATTGGCAACATCCTGTTATCTGATGGTCATTGAGATCAAGCATACGAATTGCAAGACGCATCGACCATTCACCGCAACGAATGGTTGCTTCAATCTGATTTACTGCATTTCGACGTAAAAGTTTAGCGAGTAGCGAGGCGTCGTACATTACCTTCACTATCACCCTTTAGAAGAGAACGGTCTATGGCTTATACCTACATTAGTAGGTACCTACCTAGAATTTCTTTAAACAAAAAATAAGTTTGTCTGTAAAGTCGGTTTACGGACGATCATTTTACGTGATAACGTCATATGAAAGAATGTCATAAGAAAATTTTTATGACATTGTAATATACAACTATGCCTGTGACAACTTTACCCGGGGCCCGTCGGGTTCATGCGCCGGATGACTTACTAACTTTAGCCTCATCTATACATATAATAAATCTATACTAATATTATAAAGCTGAAGAGTTTGTTTGTTTGTTTGAACGCGGTAATCTCAGGTACCTACTACTAGGCCGATTTAAAAAAATATTTTACACTTGGATAGCCCATTTATCGAGGAAGGTATATAAAATCACGCTACGACCAATAGGAGCGGCGCAGTAATTCAAAAATGTTGCAAAATTAGGAAAAAATTACGCAGACGAAGTTGCGCGGGTCAGCTAGTAAGTAATAACCTTGAATCGTTATCGTTATGACATTTCTTAATACCTTCAAAACTTTTTTTCCGCATTTTAGTGAATAGTTTCGCAATGTATGTAACAAATTTAAGTTTAAGTTACAGCCAAATGTCAACTAGGTACTTATCTCTTTTTACGAAATATTGTTTTCCCGAAGCCCGGAGCTAGGGCGTTAATTGTTAAGGAGTTTATGAAGAGACAAGCACCTGACAGTATGCGTCAAATCATTGTTTTAGATATATCTGAATGTCATCGCAACGCGCTCCTCATTTGAGACAGTTCGTAAATCTCATTTGCCCAGTCACACTTGCTACAGTGCCCTTTCACTTTTTTTGGGATGGGTTATACATGTTAAACTCGCGTCAGGACACGTGGCCTGATCGAAAATTCGTAAGACGGAGGCAGAGAGATGAACTTTTAATGTAAAATAATTGTAATAGTTCTGAAGTGTTATTAACTGAAACGCAGTGATGCGTTAACATCACTATTTCACAGTAGAATAACTCACACTGTTGTGGGACTGACCAAGATGCCAATGGCTTACCTACATAAGTGTTCCGAAAACCATATTTTTTCGGATAATTGAAGTGTTTTGATTCGACGTATACCTACATATTATTCGTGTTTGTTTAGTCATGAATCGTTTTTATCGACCTTTTTCGACATTTATTTTACTTGTTAGTTATTATCGACTAGCCACAACTTGGAAGTGACATATAGCTAAAAAGTCAAGACCTATGCTCGATGATTGAAGTAGTAGGCACGCCCGAGTCGGGCGAGGGTAGTAGTTCGGTTAAGCGGTCATTCGGTTGATTGATGTTCGGATAATTGATGCTCATCAGTATTGAGATCAGTGGACCAACTTCAAAGTATACCCTATCTTATATAAAAATATTTATTTAAATCGCAAGACTGTAAAAAGATATGCGTGATGATCATACATACATAAAATAATACTAGAATGCTAACTTGAGAACCACTTATGGTTTATTTTTGTCGGTTAATAAAAGGTTTCACGTAACAGTTATGTAGCTTATTTAAGATTAAAACTGAAAAATAGTAAGTCCTTAAGTATGGGAGAAGGGGCATGATAGAGCCAGTTTAGTAAACTGAGACTAAAGTAAACGGAGCAAAAAAATATACTTTAATTGAAAGAAATAATGATCTTTATTTCTCAAATTATAATTAATTTATTAAAAAAATAAAAAAAACAATGAAATACACATTTTTAAGAAATGTGTCCATTGGCTCTTTCATCATAACATTTCGGTATTGAAAGAGACACAAACATTTATGAAAGAGCCTGTCCGTATTGTGAAGTGTAATTATGAAAATTATGCAATATATAATAAATAATATGCAAAAAATTAAAAAAAATAACAGCACTATTAAAAATAAGACAAAAATACAATTCTAAAAATCCCTTTGCTAAAAAATTTTTTATGTATGTTCAATTCTATCATTTGTCAGTCAATTCAATTCTATTAAGTCATTTAAAGTCATTCTAAAGTTTTTTTATTTTAACTTATTATTTAGTCATATTATCAAGTACATGTTTATAAGAAGCGGTTTTTTTTATTAAACACAATCCCGAAAGTGAAACAAAATGCCAAACAAATATGTTTATAAAAAAAAAAAACAGAAAAAAAATTGCTCACTTCATGCTTCAACATGTTTTTATGAATGAGCCAGCCCTTTCTAGGCCCACTGACTCAGCTCTTTGATAACTATTTTTTTTATTAATATAACCTTCAAAATAACAACAATATCGTTTTTTTGCGGCCCAATTTTTACTCAACTGTAAGGCATGATATACTCGTATGTACACACTAAATCTCCAATCCATGTTTCTATATTTGCTTACAATAAAATACCAAAAAAAAAACTTAAATTAAGCAAAATACTTATATTGTAATGCCGTTGATTTCGATAAACAGTCAAGTGGTTGTGGGAGGCGGGAAATCAGTGTTGCCACTTAAAAATAAAATCGCCAACCAAATCCGTTCCTAAACTACCGCAATAATGCAAGTGGCTCTTTCAAAACCTGGCTCCTTCATGACACTTCTCCCCTAGCCTGGTTTTACCAAATCGATAAAAGGCTTTATCTACTTTAGGCCTATTAGATGAAGTGTCAAATTTTGTGAAAAGGATCTTAGTAATTGGAAGCTTTCAGCTGTGATAGTTTTCATGTCTATCGGCTCGTCAGGTCACATTGGGTCGTAGTCACGTGCGTCGTTGCCTCGTCCATTGAATCAACTGGACGACCCAAACAGTTGAAATGATCTCCTAAACGCTAATTGGGACGGGCGAACTGTCACAAAGGGACCCAATTACCTATAGGTACCTGCTTATTGTACTATTTGTACGTGTCTATATCTCTAACTACACAAATAAATAAAATTGAAGTGTCTGTTTGTAATGTCAAAATAACAGTTAATTACTAAATGCATGTGCAAGTTTATGGTACATAAAACAAAAACACTTTTTTTTTGTTTGTCTCCGAAATGGCATGGATTTTGACGGGATTTTCACTGTAAATTAGCTGATGAAGTCTGTAGCAGCACTGCAACATCACGCGGGCGAAGTCGCGGGCAG
This sequence comes from Herminia tarsipennalis, assembly GCA_945859575.2. NCBI lineage: Eukaryota > Metazoa > Arthropoda > Insecta > Lepidoptera > Erebidae > Herminia > Herminia tarsipennalis. The sequence continues at coordinate 18,266,487 of OX243834.2, read as the reverse complement.
CTAGTTTTGTATATTTTTGTTAGATACATTCATGTACGTATGATACATGAAAGTACTTTGAGCTAGTTATCGTTTTTATGAATATTAGATCATTTTAATTAAAATAGCGTTGTTTGTCCGATTGTGGTAACTACTTGGTAATTTAATTTTTTGAATATTTTTAGCAGCACGATTTGTAGACCCAAGAGAATAAAACCCTATAACAATAAGTGAATTGTTAATCATCTAAATAAATAGTAAAAATATTGTGGACAAGCGGACATAAAAATGGTGACATCTAAATCTATTTTATATCAGTAAACACAGCGTATAATTTGGATGTTTCTTAAAAATATATTTGACTTGATTGAATAAGGCCGATATTTAATTTAATAAAGAAGGTTATCTCTAGTTTGAAATGCTGTAATAGTTGTAAACCCGCTTTTACGCAGTCCGGTAGCCAACATTTATTTTTATCATCTCCATAAACTTTTGGATCTTAAGCGTTTTAGTACTACAACTCTTATTTGAAATTATAGTAGGTACATACTTAATACAAGTACCTATATCTAATCAAATTTCCCTCATACTGTAGTATTCAATCTACGTTACATGAGTGACATTGAAAGATATAATAGAACTCGATACTACAACAAGTGAAAGTTTGCTTTTAGTGTTCAGTAGATTTTGAGTTTAAGTCAAACTCAAAATGACATTTATAAAATTCAAACTAATATTAGAAATATGAAAGTAACTCTGGCTATCTGTCTGTTACGATTTCGCGTACAAACCGCTAAATCGATTAGGATGAATTTTGGTATGGAGATTTAAGCGGCAGTAGCCTAATAGCTAAGGCATCGGTCTCGCAATCTTGAGGTCGCGGGTTAGAATCCTACCGATTATACTACCGACGTGAACTCACTTCTAACACAAGCCTTTGAGCTGAGCTGGAGGAGATAATAAGATTGCTAGTAATGTGGGACTCAATCCCACATTGCTAGTTATCTTCATATAAAAAAAAGGATACCGAATTATCGCTGTAACCTATATCAACGCGGGCAGAGCCGCGGGCGAATGTTTATAATTATCGAATTTTAACCTATTGCTTATTAAGCTTAGGGATGTAATTTTACTGAGCCTAGTAATTAGGTAGGTAAGCGAGCAGTTATAACTTCTTAAAACCTGTTAGTAACTAATGTCAATCTACTATAGTATAAGCAACGCATGTTTTGCGCAACTGTCTTCTCAGATTAAATAATTCATAAATCATTTTGACGGTAGTGGCCTGAAATTACTAACAGCTTTACGTATGTTGGTCATGGGAATATGTACGCAAGAGTTAATACTGAGGATATACTCGGGTCTCGATTATACCATGATCATGATATAAAAAAAATTGCCCATAATTCTTATGATACAAATAAAAAAAAATTGTATGGGGAGCTCGGAACTCGAAGGGGAAGTCCGACTCGCACTTAATGTGCGCGAGTGGGGCTCAACCTCCGAGGGTTCCGTACAAATTTGTAAGTACCTACATATTATAAATAGTTCAGGAATCAAGTCTCAGTTTTTAAAATAAATGTCATTTTTACGTAAAATTTAGAAGTTTGATTTTTTCACACCTTTAAGAAACTGTAGACCTGAGTGTATGGTTTTAATTTCAACTCGATACCTCTTCGTACTCCCGAGATAAAGGGTCTTGACAGACAGACGGACGGACAACAAAGTGATCCTATAAGGGTTCCGTATCTCCGTATCCTTGTGAGGTACGGGACCCTAAAAATTGCACAGTGTGTATATTTAATGGATTTAGACTTCTCGTTTCAGAATTAATTCTAAATATAGATACGGGTCTACATGTTTTGAATTTAATTTCAAATGCGACGATTTAAAAATAGATTAATAAAATTAATAGGCGCTTTCTTAATAAATAATTCTAAACGGTGGTCACATTACGATTTTTGTGATTCTTATATCTTTCTCGAACTCAGTGAAGTACCTACCGCTTCATTATTATTTCCTTACTATGTTTAGGTTAAGGAAAATCCAGTTAAACGTTTAGATACAAATAAATTATCTTACACTATTTTATGATCTCATCAAATTCATATTCTCATCTTTTGCTCAACCTAACACAGCTATAGATAGCTAATAAGCATAGGTACCTCACAAACGGTTTAGGCCACGCCAAGGTCTTATTTCAAGGGAAGTTACCATTCGGACATTCACTGATCATCGTACTGTACCTCCCCACGTACAGTACAGTGATTTTAAGCACTTACAGAATCTAGTTTGGTACCTTATAGTAACTACTGCGGGTTTTACTGTGTGTAATGGTCTCCTAATCGATGTCGATTACGGCGACTAATCTAATCAGAGACCAGCTAACTATGCAGTAGATATTCAGATAAGTGCATTCTCTATTGGCTCACTCTCGTAGCCCGATCGTCTGGAGAGAAATTGGATGCAGGACCAACGGCGACGGCTTAACTTGGTCTCCGAGGCATGGAGGGGTGTGACGTATTCTGGAAACCGGGCTGACAGTGGTATCGTTGCTTAACCTTGCAGATACGAGTATCTGGATCTGCTTTGTCGGCACTGAGTCAGGAACCCCTTTCCGGTACCTATCGAGTGTATTTATACCTTTTAAAAATGAACGACTTTACCGATTAAATTTTTTTGAGTATTAGAAAACTAAAAGATGAAATCGGTAAATATGTTCATTTGTAGAAGGTTCTTACGTAAAAAAAAACGGGTTGCACTCCAGGAGTGCCGGCAGAAGGGAAAACTTGAACATTAACGTTGCGCATTTTTGAATATTTTGGAATGGGTAGGGAATATATTCCCTATATATATGTCTATACTAATATTATAAAGCTGAAAAGTTCGTTTGTTTGTTTATTTATGTGGTTAAATACAATATTCACCTATCGTACTATCGTACACAAACATGACAATTAATAATAAACAAATATGAAATAATAAATTACAAATCAAAAAACCAAAATACTTGGAATCGAACTGGGGTCTTTTCCGGACCGCCCGATTACCCTACTACCCGATTATACTACTACCTGAGCCATAATCAGATTGTAGATGGTGGTGAAATTTACCTTCGTATTCTAATGATATTGTAGCAATTTTTGATTGCTCTCCCTCCGTCTTACGAATTTTCGAACAGGGTCACGTGATCTACGAATTTTCGAACAGGGTCTCGTGATCCTGACGCGAATTTGTCATTTTTTACCCATACCAAAAAAGTGTACAACGCCGCTAAAGAACTTTTCACTTCAAAAATGAAAATAAAGAAAAAAAAATAACGGGGAGGAAAAAAGCCGCGTTATTTTATTCTTGATGGGTAGACTGGCTAGTTTAAATTTGTGGACCTTATCTCCAGTTGATTTAAAAGTGGATTAATTAATCTGTATTTTTCGCAGGATCCCACTCGAGTGGTGTGCCCAGTGATTGACGTAATCAGCATGGACACGTTCCAGTACATCGGCGCGTCGGCGGACCTGCGCGGCGGTTTCGATTGGAACCTAGTGTTCAAGGTAAACTGCCCACCGGCATAACCGACTGTCGATGTCATACGGTCGTTATTGGACTAATTAAGTACTTTGAAAATATTGTATCATTTGTTCATGGTTCATGATAAAGCGGAATTATTGTTGAATAAGTTGTGATTTTTTTTGCATTGAATAGATATCCCTACTCATCATAAATTTCTCCACGTAAATTTTTTCCTTTAAAATTTTGGCCATACCAGCACTCTTGTTAAATTGACACGAAAACTTGTCTGAATGGTTTTGGGCCCGACCCTGAAGGGGTTCTCTTCTAACAGGGTCGCTCTTGTAATAAAATAATACCATACAGTATAGTGCCTACTTCTTTATTAGTCTCGATTTATTTGATTAAATTCCGTAATCAATTGCTATAGATATAAATGTTTTGTTTGCTTGGCAAACCTGGAAATCTAAGAAGAAAATCTAAGATTGGCCTGACCTGGAAATCTAAGATTCTAACCAAAATATTATTAACAAATCCTTAATTTTGTAATTTCAGTGGGAATATCTATCACACGCTGAAAGAAGTGCGCGCCTGACCGATCCAACACAAGTGATCAGGACCCCGATGATTGCCGGCGGATTATTCAGCATGGATAGAGACTACTTCAGCAAGCTTGGAAAGTACGACATGAAGATGGATGTTTGGGGAGGCGAAAATCTTGAGATTTCTTTTAGGTATTTTTTTTTAAAGTATCCTTGATGTTTCGTTTTTTCAGCAAAAGATGGTTTTCATACTTACTTACTATCTATACTAATATTATAAAGCGGAAGAGTTTGTTTGTTTGTTTGTTTGTTTAAACGCGCTAATCTCAGGAACTACTGGTCCGATTTGAAAAAATATTTTTTTGTTGGATAGCCCATTTATCGAGGAAAGGCTATATAACATCGCGCTACGACTAATAGGAGCGGAGAAGCGACGAATAATGTTTCAAAAACGGGGAAAAATTACGCATACGAAGTTGCGCGGGACAGCTAGTACTTATTAAAAAGCTGAAGAGTTTATTTGTTTGTTTGTTTCTTTGAACGCAGCAATCTTAGGAACTACTGGTTCGAATTGAAAAAATATTTTTCTGTTGGATAGCCCATTTATCGAGGAATGCTATAGGCTATAACATCACGCTTCGACCAATAAGAGCGGAGCAGCAATGAAAAATGTTTCAGAAACGGGGAAAATGTACGCAGACGAAGTTGCGCGGGTCAGCTAGTGCATAATAAAAACAATAACACTAAAGAATTTTACACATATAGATAGGATTTATTTTAGGTACACTAGCTTTCGATTGCGGCTTCACCCGCGTGGATGTCGGTTATGTTGATAAAAATCTCCTTTCCCGAGATTCAAACTATCTCCAAACCAAATTTCATCTAAATCTGTTTAGGGGCTTAAGCGTAAAGACGTAACAGACTGACAGCTAGATTTACTTTCACATTTATAATATCAGTTTGAAAAGTATCTTCGTATTAACGAGTATCTAAGTATTTATTTAAATCTCACAATGTTAAGAAACATTTAAAATAACATTATCACCAGGTTCTTTTATATTGCCATTTATCTTTTCTTCGGCTTTACCTATTGCTTGCGAACTTGGCATTACATGTGCATGTAGAATCCCGACGTATCACACACAAGTGTTTTTTTGCATCCTAAATGAATATAAATTTTGATTTTTTAATTTTACAGAGTATGGCAATGCGGCGGTTCTCTCGAAATAGTTCCCTGTTCGAGGGTAGGCCATGTTTTCCGCAAGCGCCATCCTTACACGTTCCCGGGAGGATCCGGAGCGGTCTTCGCGAGGAACACGAGGAGAGCTGCCGAGGTGTGGATGGACGACTACAAGGAGCTCTACTACAAGTCCCAACCACTGGCTAAACAAGTAGATTTTGGAGAGTAAGTTATCTATTCTATGTATGTACCTATACGTAATATTCATTGGTGACTGTGATTGATGATAAATGGTATTAATGGTGACACTGATGATTGATGATGAACTGCCAAGTGTATGGGCAAACTTTATCACCTAGATCTTAAGAATCGCATCTTTTCCGGCGGGAAGTGTAGCCTCTTTGCCCGCCGCGTAACATTTTAATTACAGCGGGCGGAGGCTGCACTCCCTCAGCGCGTCCAGCTCTAAATAATACCCTCAGGGTGTAATTTACGTTTAATAATTTAATTACGTATAATTTTTAATTAACGTAAATTTTACAAAAATGTACCACTTGAACTCGGGGTGTTATATCTCAATTCGATTTTGTCATATCTTTAAACTGCATTTAGGTACTACCTACATACCTACTAGGTACTCGTTTGTAATGAAATATACCCATTTTATCAGGCGCAGATCCTGCGTAGTGGCATGGTGGGCATGCCCACAACCCCAAATATATTGATTGGCTAATGCTACGAGAATTATTTTTAAATTATCTATTTTTTAACGTATATAACACAACCTCCTTGTTCTAGCGTCACATAATCGTAAATAAGATTTTTTGATGGATGTCAAAAGGTAGCATTTTTTTCCGTCTAGCCTCTCAGGCCGTAGACAAAAACGTGCCTACTATCTTCTAAATTCAAAATTTTAAGATCCTATTCGTGTCTTCTTCCACAGCATATCAGAGCGAATAGCCCTTCGGCAAAAGCTGCACTGCAAGCCATTCCGTTGGTACCTGGAGCACGTTTACCCCGAGCTACAAGTACCAGCTCTGACCCAAGTATCGCAAGTGATAAGGCAAGGACCCAAATGTATGGATACGATGGGTCATCTCGTCGACGGAACAATAGGTAAGTATAAATAAGGGAAACGCTGACTCAATTTGATCTTACAGTATCGGATCGCAAGCACACGATCCAGTGATTTTCCGGATCGGATCGAAGCCATTCGATTTTTTAGTGGATCAATACCCAAACATCAGAAGTCAGATCGCAAAGATCGAAATAATAATGAGTGAATGTAACTAGTTGAGTATTAAATACATTTTTTATATATAAAAAGACAACTAGTTAGTACTACATTATTAGCAATCTTGTAAACCCCTCTAGCTAAGCTAAATTGCGTGTTTATAGAGCGGGTTCATGTCGGTAGTATAACGGGTACGAACCCGCGACCTCATGATTGCTAGTCCGGAGCCTTATCTATTACGCAACCGCTGCTTTTGATGTAAATACTTATTATCACGGCACTTTTGTTTTAATGCGGGTAGGTACAAAAATAATTCTTATGAATAACCTACAGTTGAACCTCCTATTTCGAATCGTTTGTTTTGGTCTTTATTTATATTGCCTCATAGTAGCGGCGGTAGCTTAATGGCTAAGGCATCGGACACCCAATCGTGAGGTCGTTGGTTCGAATCTTACCCATTATACTACCGACGTGGAGGGGTTGACAGGATTGCAAGTAATGTGGGACTCACAATCCCACACTTCTAGTTATTTTTTTATAAAAAACAACGAGAATACAAAAGATAAGCTTCATACGTACCTTGCTCGAGCAACGCACAGGTGTAGACGTTCACGGACGAAACGCCATTGGAATTAGGTAGCCTGAATTGGTCCCATATTCCGTGTCCGTAGAAAAAGACGTCATGCGCGCGCAGATGTACCTATATCTTGTATCTTGCCTTCAAAAATCTCCCCAAGATTAATGTAAAATATTCTTCGAGCATAATCTCCATATAAATAAGCTCCATATTTATTCCAGGTATGTATCCTTGTCACTACACCGGCGGTAATCAAGAATGGATCTTTGAAAGCGGTCAAATCAAACATCACCGCCTCTGCATCAGCCTCTCTGCAGACCTAGTCACCACAATCCTGGCAGGTTGCGACTCATCTGACGAAGATCAGCTGTGGACACGCCAGGGCTCCATGATCAGACATGTCAAGGGGAACACATGTCTTGACTCTAACCGACCAGCCCTTTACATAGACAAATGCGATGACAATAAACCAAGTCAGCAGTTTATCTTTTAACGATAGGTAACATAATCAAGAAAAATAAAAGATCAGATCAAGTACTTTATGAAGGATTAAACAAACATAAATGTGATTTGTACCCATAATCCCTGGGGAGCAAAATATCTCAGAGCTGATATTAGTATTGAGATATTAATCATATTTTGTTATCTATTACAAACCATACGCATACCGTTTGATCCTATTTGATCAATGTAAATGAGAACAAATCCGAAACGAGAAAAAGGCGAATAATAATATAAGTCCTTGCAATTCTTAAACGTGAATTGTCTGGGACTGTGTAGTCACAAACAAGACTTGAATCACTTCGCTTTACATCATGTCTAGCTTCGGTACTTATTACTTCAGTAGCTACATTAGTATTAAGGCACCGTACTACTCTTCCTCACTTTATATATAAGGTGCCAAACTAAACAATCATTTGTAAATATTATTTTAGGTCTAATAATTTTAACATTCCAATTGTTGTATTTAAAAAGACATTTTTTTCAGTTATTTTAATTATTTTTTTACATATTTTCATAGTACCTATTAATATTATATTTACTTATACTTTTTAGTTAATTATAATTTTTATGATCTGAAAGATATAAATTTGTGAAGAAGTACCGTATGTACCTATCTATTGACTATAGTCTTATAAAATTTGAAATAACTAAAACTTTAGTAGTATAATATAGTTACCATTACTAGTGTTAATACAGTATAGTGTAAGTGCCGGGAATGTGGAATGTGGATATATTTATAAAGAATAACACTTAGGGGTATTGAAAAACTTGGACTGGTGTTGGCCGATTGCACCGTTTTAGTAAGTAGGTATAAAATATCGCTGTTTCAGTTTTTTATATTTTTCACATAGTCTAAGTCATTAAATGATTTTTCAATTCGAATATTATTTTACTAGCTTTTAATAAATCGATTTTAAAATTTTTACTTAAGTATCTTCTTTAATTATTTTTTTTTTAAATTTCGTGGTTCGCTGTATTTTTTCACCGTAATGTTGACAAATTCAGTTATTTTCTCGATTGAAGCTTATCCCATAATAAAGAAAAAGGCATTTTCAGGAATAAATATACTATATAGTAAAATCGTTGCGCCGAGTAAATGGAAAATGCACTACAACTTTAAAAAAGAACTAAGAGATCGAAGTCAATAAATTACGAAAATATGCCTTGATTTGATAACGTAAATAAGAGCGTAAAAACAGGTATTCTCTGATTACAGTACAAGGAAATCACAACAGTAATATTAAGTTTTAATTATAAGTTTGAAGAAGTTTGATATTCCAAGTCCTTTATGTTAAGTTATAGTAAGTCATCTGGCATAATTAAAATAAACCTAATATCTTAATTATGCCAAATAAATCATTATAATGCTATGTTATTTTATACAAGAATGGTAATCAGCTAAAATGAGGTATTTACCAATAAACGCCAAGGCCTAAATATTAATTTGCAAATCTCGTAGGTTAAACATTTGAATACTCGTTAAGTTAAACATTTTATTTACAATTGTTACTCTAATTTCTCGAAAAAGTATTAATTTATTGTAAATATATATGTATTTTTCTAAGTTTATTTTTTTAATTTTAGAATGATAATGAATGTATGATCTACCAAAGTGTCCAGAATGTATGAAAGATTTCTCGATTGTTACCAACTGTACATAATAATTCATTTAACATGTTCATTATCAGCAATGTGTTGTATGGCTACCTGAAGCGTATGAATACGCAATGTATGCTCAATATTATAAAGACAATCGAAACGAATTTTATAAAATAGACTACTACTATCACAATTTTAAATATCATAGGTTTACTTATTAATGAATTTTATAGGAAGTCGTAAGGTAAAGAACATTTTATTACATGCTTACCTAGTATGTAGGTATATATTGCTGTGAGTGAGTATGTTATATACCTACAGCTAATCATTTTGAATTTTATAGCAGCTATTATAATAGTAATTATAATTTTAAGTATAACCTAATGAAAATATGCTTCAACATTAACTCTTATGATCAGTCATAAAGCTTAAAAAATTTCAGTTATTTGTTTATTGACAGCTATCAATATAACTTTAAGTACCTATTTAAATAAATTAACCATTAATATAGGGTTAGACACTCTATTATATATATTTAGCATTAATTACTAACTGATGATTGCACAGAAACATAATGTTAATTCAACACAAATATGCCCAACTAACACTAATAGGTATTAGTTCAAATGCGATGTGTGTAAATAAGTAAATACTATGATGTAGTACCTACTTGTACTTATATTGAATATAGATTTACAATAGCTGTAGATTCAAAACTGAACGATTGTTGATATGCATCGAGTGCACTATAGATTCTAGTAGCACACTTAAAAAATGTTCTAAACTGATTTTTGTTAAGCGGCAAATTTCGCCCTAGTCAGGTTTTGTTGAGACGATTTAATTATCTTTTTTGTTCACTAATAAACAAATGCGTGATTTTATTTTAGTGAGAAATACAATTTGGTAAATAAAATACGTTGGAAGAACTATTTTGGTTTCATTTTATAGCGGGTATTGCATCTTAATATAAGTATTTCGTTTTTGTAATGTCTGTGGATATTATGAATTTAGGTAGGAATTATCCTACCTAAATTCAGTATGTCCAGTAAGTTTTGGTTTGGATACATTTTGCCTAATATTAGGTATTTTAAAGAATGCTATGGTGGAAGAGACAGTCTATAATAATATTTCAATCGGTATCTTGCTTTTTCATGAGTTAGTTTTACTATGCTGTTGCGCCCGAGTGGTCTGTGTACACTCACATCTGTTATAGTGACAAAATGTAGCCTATGTGCTATCTGCTGCTTATTTTACTATTTATCTATCCTCACTATTTCTTACTATCAATACCTGCGTATCAAAAAGCAAAATCCCTTAGCCGCGTATGTCTGTATGTTCGCGATAATCTCAAAAACTACTGAACGGATTTCCATACGGTTTTTATTATCAGTTAGATGATTTCTTCCGCATGGTTTATAAATATAATTCTTCATATTATGTTTACAGATAGTGGAGAAAACACCGTGCGAAGTCGGAACGGGCCGCTAGTTATGAATAACAATGAAACGATAACATGTTTAAATACACTTTAATATTTATTTCACTTCAAGCCAAGAAGTTTACAATCAGTCTTAAAAATATCCTCATCCTTGAAAGTTTGAAACTATTACCAAAGTCCCATCTTAAAATAAAATTTTAGGTATAAGGCGATTGGCACACTGAAACGCACTACGCTGCGATCTCTCTCTCTCTCTCTCTCTCTCTCTCTCTCTCTCTCTCTCTCTGTCTCACTTTCTCTCTATCAGAATACCAAGAAAACGTGAAAAGGCGCGTGTTCCCCGTACGTTTGCGTGTGATCTGCAACACCGCGCTTACGTATCACTCGTATACATGCGGGGAACATGGGCCCTATCACGTTTTCTTGTTATTCTGATAGAGAGAGAGAGATAGACGCGACCACGCGCGTGTCTCTGTCGCCACGCACCCCGGTCCGTGATGCGTTTCTGTGTACCAATCTCCTAATATATTGTATCATCTACAATAACATAGGTATTCTAAATCTTATGTATGATTAATATCACACTAGGATTGCTTAATAATCCTTTGGTTCACAATATAGGTAACCTAAAAAGGTTTGTTTCGTACCAATTAGAAGAATTTCAATTTCACATCTATTGATTACACTATACTATAACTGGTTATGGATCACATCCAATAAAATAATATCAACATAAAATATACCATCAATAGGAACATTATAATCTATTATTTGCAATGTAAAAACCTGGTACCATTGTTATCAGTATTACTAAACTAATTATTAAAAAATAATTTCAGCGATAATGTACCTACCGCGTTGGTACTCCAGCAAAATTTAAATTTATGATATAACCTTAATTAGTCCGTATTATTATTGCACTGAACTCATTTTGGTCTTGATAAAGTTCCCGATGAGCTTAATGGCTCTGAAGGCGTAATTGGGTGAAAGTCTCTGACGAAGCAAGTAATAGCCTGTTAAGTTCATAGCTACGAGCATAGCTGTTAAAACTCCGAAGTCCACCCAGAATGATACACCTGACATTCCCATTAGTTTGACGAAGTAACTGAAAAAAAAAACCGAAATAATTGTAAGAAAATGACATAAAAAATCCATGTTGAAAGGGACTATCTTAATCTAGCTTATTAATTAGGTATATACCACATACATAATCCTTGTACATATTATTATTACTTAAAATTAAAAATAAAAAAAACAAATAAAATTACTTAAATGTTAACATTTAAGTAATTTTATTTGTTTACTAGCTGTCCCGCGCAACTTCGTATGCGTAAATTTTCCCCGTTTTTGCAACATTTCTCATCGCTACTCCGCTCCTATTAGTCGTAGCGTTATGATATATAGCCTATAGCCTTCCTCGATAAATGGGCTATCCAGCAAAAAAGGTTTTTTTTAAATCGGACCAGTAGTTCCTGAGATTAGCGCGTTTAAACAAACAAACAAACTCTTCCGCTTTATAAAATTAGTATAGATTTTATTTTTCTGCTGTGATAATGACGCTATGAAACGTCATTGTCAGATTAATTGAATAAGTTTTAGACATGTTTAATATATCTTTAGATTTACAAAAAAGCTTCAATAGCGTGCATTGTCATTGTGTGTGCCAAATTTTAGCTCGATAGCTTCAGTGGTGGTAGGTAAAATAATGATAGCAAGGTTTAAAAAAAACGAAAATACGTATGCACATAAATAATTTCAAAACGAGTCCACTAAATTGTATAGATAATGCTTTTTTGCCGTGTTTGTTATTGTCAGGACAAGGATAGAAAAATATTTGAAAAAATATAGCAGTACTAAATAGTATTTAGTAACCAAAGGCAATTTACATAAGAGAATAGACGAATAATACGATTGTTAGGTGTTGACTGAAGTGCTTTTGGCAAGAAAGCGGAGATGGCGAATAGCGGCGTGTTTGGTTCAATTGTATCACGATTTATTTAGCCTGTAGCCTCACTAAGATTCTGAATGGCTGTCTATCTCTTAAACTACTTATTTCGAACAATAGATGCGTCTAGTTTTTGTTACTTAAAACGCGCTTGCCATTTTATTTTACGGGCCTGTTGGTCTAGTTGTTAGTGACCCCAACTGCTAGGCCGGAGGTCGTGGGGGATTTTGTGTGATGAGCACGATGGTTTATTCTGTGTCTGGGTGTTATATATCTTTATTATGTATGTATTAAGAAATATTTAAGTATGGTTTCCATAGTACAAGCTCTGCTTAGTTGGGGATCAGATAGCGCTGTGTGAGTTGTCCCAGACATTATTATTATTATTATTTAGTACCTAATGATCAAACTCGCAAAAATTAAAAAAAAGTTTACACTTACGGAACATTTTTGTATTCACAATAGTCTACATTTTCAGGACACACCAAATCATTTCTGGGTGGCCCATAGATGGCAGCAACCAGACCTTCGATCCCATATCTAAGATATGAACAAGACCTTCCAATTTTCCATATCATTGGGACTGGGTCATCTCCGTAACCAATACCGTATACAGCGAGAAGCATTAGTGGCACGCTTATCGAAGGCCCGAGGAATACCGAATTCTGAAAATAAAGATATTTAAAGTAGGTAGTTTTACTTGACAAAAAATAAAATATGCTTTTTTCTTGTTTTTATACAAAGAAAGATTCCTAGCAATATGGAATTGAGTTCCACATTACTAGGAATCTTGTTAACCCCTCTAGTTTAGCACAAAGGCTTGTGTTAGGAGTGGGTTCACGTCGGTAGTATGTGGGTCGGATTCAAACCCGCAATTACACGATTGCGAGTCCGATGCCTTAGTCATTAGGCTACCGACGCTTCTATTCAGGTACTTACAGGGCGAGTCTTAGCACAGCAGTCAGTTAATATTAATTAAAAAATGGGCCTCAAGCAAGTACAAATTCTTTTACTTACATTATGCAACCGTGTTTGCGTCAAAGAAATTTATACTTATGGTGTAGGTACCACATTTGAACTTAATCGGTCCAGTAGGTTTGCAACAAATTGGTTGCGCTGTGACAGACGGACAGACAGAAACACGAATGAGCCTTTAATTTTATTTGTGTTATACAGGGTGTAACAGAAAGGTGTGGTCATATTCAAGGGTTTGTATGTGCCCATGATACTGAGTGCACATACCTAATTTTATCAAAATCCCAAAACTCTAAAAATATAACAATTATTTTTTCATTTGTTTAATTATGAATTAAAAAGTTTGTAATTACAAAAAGTATGACTTAAAAAGTTCTATGCCATAATAATCCAATCGAATTTTGTACTAGGGGAGGTATACTGCTTATGCCATACGCCTTTCACAACTGAATTTTGACAAAAAGAATACCCTATAACTATGTAATAATAATGCAACCAGCTACGGCACCATGGTTGTTACAATACTGATAGCATACCCTATCCGCTGCTGAAATTTGACCACACCTTTTTGTTACACCCTGTATAGGATAGATGCTTTGGTACCTACGTAGTACGAACTTCAAGAGGGAAAAGTCGATGAGTGGCACATAGGCGCGGATTCGATTCCTGTCCAAGTCGTTATTTTTCCTCATGTAGATATTATATCCATAGAGAATAATCTCTTTATGGTTATTATTTGTTATTATCATTAGTGATGCCTCCTATCATGGGCGTACCCAGGGGGGATTTGGGAGGTCAACGCCCTCCCCCCCGAAAGCGTTGACGTAGGTCTTGGTCCAACAAGTACCTACCGGGGCTGTTCCTCAGGAATTCGTATCGGGCGATCAAATAAAATGTAGCAGGTGGATCGTGAATACTATCACCTCACATAAAACCTCATTAATATTTGAAAACTATTTGTTTTTTTTTGTAAAGTCGCATTCAAAATAGAAAAAAGGAGAAATTAAAAAACAAAAAGTGATGGAAGAATTGAAGGAACCGTCAGAGCGAATTGGCGTAGAAAATCATTGAATGTAACAATTAACGAAGTTTATGATTAAAGCCTGGGATAAGTGAAACAAGTCTTTGATTCCTCTCCACTATATATACGACCCGGCTTCGTCCCCTGCCTGCAGGGTCCTTATTCACTGTGTTTTTTTGTTTTCGCGGCAAGCCCGCGCGAACTGGCGCATGCGTCAAAGATGTCCGCGAGCATGCGCGATACATCTAAGCGCAGCTCTCTATTAAGAAAGTCAAAAGCGCGGGCTTGTCGCAAAAACGAAAAAAAGATAGTGAATAAGGACCCAGTACTGGATCGCTTCAGTACCTACCTACACCGTATATATTTGGCCGCCATTTAGTGTAACACAGACGATATTTGCCCCTCCCCCCTCCTCGTACGTCCGTTGGGGCGCCTTAATTTCATCCGGCACTAAGAACCGTCTCACCAAAAAATGATCCTAGATACACGCATACCTCCTATTCTCGCTATCAATCATCTCACTGTATTAAAAATAACTCCGAAGAATATTATGCCGGATATTATACTTACCACAACGCTCAACATTGATGATATCACAGTGCCCATAGATTCAGATATCAATGCAGTCAAAATACAAGTACTACTAAACATAAATATCCTGTCAATTTCCATCGGTTGTGACGTCATAGGGTACGTGATGGCCAAATACATTAAACTGAAGAAAACAGTCGGCGGAGTTCTAGAGCAGACCAAAGCTGCGTAGTAGGCTTTGAGACCATACCATCGGTTGAAATACTCTCTTTTCACCAGTTGAACTTCTTTAGGAACTGGAAAACAAAAATATATGCAAATTACTGTTAAGAAATGCATGTTGGTGTAGTGGTTAGTGACCCTGCCTGCTAAGCCAGACCCGCCAGAGGCCAGAGGCCGTGGGTTCGATCTCCACCTAGGATAAAACTTTGTTTGATGAGCTCGATGGTTTATTCTGTGTCTATGTAGATGCAATTTTTCTAAAATTTGTTTCTAAATATATGCATATTATGTATGTATTTAGAAACAATAAGTATGTTTATCAGTTGTCTGGTAGCCTTGTACAGGCTCTACTTAGTCTGGGATCAGATGACGTTGTGTGAGTTGCCCCAAATATTATTATTATTTAAATAAATATACCTACAATCAGTAACTTGCTTTAAAATGCGACCTATTATTTGCGTTGTAGCGACTTTTCAACCGACTTCAAAAAGGAGGAGGTTCTCAATTCGACTGTATTTTTATTTATTTACTTTCAAAAAGCATCAACTGGTGAAGTGGAACTGATGATGAGGACCACAAATGACGAGCGGACGTATTCAATATTTCACGGTTTGCGATTTTACGATGCGATTTGAAAGGGTATACTTCCAAGTTGGTCCCATTGTCATCAGATCACGATCTGATCATTGGAACCTGGAGTAATCGAGGAAACTCTTCAAATATTAAAGGCACACCTACAGTGATTTAGGTATATTTCATAGTGATTCGTGAATTTACTATTAAAAATTACCAATTGGTAAAGTGGAACTGATGATGAAGACCACAAATGACGAGTGAATCTATACAATATTTCACAGTTTGCGATTCAGTTACTTTAATATGGTATTGAGTAGCATATTATTTTCGTCATACTACTATTACACAATGTAATAGAGCTGATAGTGAACTCCTCAACATTTAACGGCCCTGCATCAGGGCAAGCAATATTTTGTAAAAGGATTTGAGCAGTTGACATAAGCCTATTGTAACTTAAGTGAATTACAAACCAACCCACTAAAAAGTAAGAAATAAACCAAAACAAATTAAACATTTTGAAGTTGGTGCCATGAAATATATCTTTATGTTTTATTCGGCACCAACTTCAAAATGTTTAATTTGTTTTGGTTATTCAAGGTAGGTATATTATTTTTTGCTTTTTAGTTGCCTGATATTTATTTTTGAAGTCGGTAATATTTTTTTATAAAAAAGTTTTTTATTCTTAACATGATTTCATTATTTTTCTATGAAAAAGTTATCAATGAAAAACAATATGACCTACTTAAGAAGTGGTGTAGTATAATAAAATAATGTAATTGAATTTTGCGCCAGAGAAGGTACGAAACATACCAGATACCAGACATAGATTACCTACTGTACGCTATTGAAATTTGTTAAAAAACCTGGCAAGTGCATATCGGACCACGCACAATGTAGGGTTCCGTGGCCCCTCCCTCATCCGAATAATTTGGCTTAAGAAGTGGGGATCCTGTTGTTTTGGTTTCATTCTTACAACGTTATATCTACATAATAATATTTTTCAACAGAATTTGTATGAAAATTTTGTTACTTCTTATTTGATCAGCTATTACTCGTAAACTTGTAAAGCCTACTTAGCTGTGATAGGTTTTTTTAAATTTCACTATATATACTACTACTGTGATTTTTTTCACATAACCAATATCAACCATTTAGATGGCAAAAATTTGCACTTTAAAGCTTAAAATTTCACAAAACTATAAATCGTCTTCCCTACCCCTTAACGTTTTTTAAAGACACACACCCCCACTTTACATATAGGGGAGGTACCCTAATTTTATTTTTAAGGTTTTAATTTTCACTTTGTCGGCGTAAGTAATATGTGTATTTATGCAAAATTACAGCCTCCTACCCCTAATAGTCTCTGAGCAAAAGTGTGGATGGACGGACGAACATGGCGAAACTATAAGGGTTCTGTATTGACCATTTTGGCTACGGAACCCTAAAAAGAGACGCTATAACTATACCACATTGCAATCGGATATGGTACTATGGCAGGTACATTACTTACGCCAAACACAATTCTCTGACAAAATTTGACCACACCTTTATGTCAGGGCGCGTTCCCACAATGTCGTGACGGCAGATTATCGTGTCGCTTAAAGCGTCGTGACCTGATTTAAATGGAGGTGTCCACCTAAAGGAAGACACGATTAACTGTCGTCCTCGACATTTTTACAGTGACAACAGATTGTCAGGCCGGCTAGCACGACAGTAGTTATAATGGGAACAGCTAAAGACGACAGTCTTTTAACAATAAATTAATCGTCACGGCATTGTGGGAACGCGCCTTAACACGTAATGATAAAATATGATTTATTGAATATTTACTTACATGCAAGTAACACTGGCATCATTGGTACATAAAGCATGGCAATAATACATGCGTAACAAAAACCAAAATTGAATATAGTCTTAGAGCCGTCATAACCCATTTGGTTGAACAAACCCCCTATTATGAACCCAATAAATAGATGCAGAATAACTCGTAACCTTAAATAACTCTGAAATGAAAATAAAATAAGAACATGTATTATATGCGTTACTAGTAACGTCGGTACAATATATCTTAAAATAAAAATATATTATACTAGCTGTCCCGCGCAACTTCTTATGCGTAATTTCTCCCCGTTTTTGAAACATTTCTCGTCGCTTCACCGCTCCTATTAGTCGTAGCGCGATGTTATATAGCCTATAGCCTTCCTCGATAAATGCTATCCAACAAAAAAATCGGACCAGTAGATCCTGAGATTAGCGCGTTTAAACAAACAAACAAACAAACATACAATCAAACAAACAAACTCTTCCGCTTTATAATATTAGTATAGATATATTATTGCTCGCTTCATATATATCAAAATTGATATCACCGAAAAGAAGGTGTAGGTATACTGTGTTTGTTGTTAAATAACTTTAGGTGTATCTCGTAAAAAGTTAAATACTATGATTTAATTATTTTATAACATTAGAATGATTTATTTATCTATACTAATATTAAAAAGCTAAAGAGTTTGTTTGTTCGTTTGAGCGCGATAATCTCAGGGACTATTGGTCTTAATTGAAAATTATTTTACTGTTGGATAGCCCATTTATCGAGGAAGGCTATATAACATGCTGCAACCTAGGAGCGGAGCAGCAATGAAAAATGTTACAAAAATGGGGAAAATTTACGCAGAAAATTTGTGCAGGCCAGCTAGTAGATAATAAAAAAACCTACCTTATTCCTAAAGGTCTGCAGCGACATCCTTTTATATAACACCAAGAATTGTTGGTAAGTTGAACAGCCGTGCTTGTAGTGATGTTTCTCTATACCTCCTGAGTTTAGTTGTTCTATTTCCATCTCTTGTAGGGTCTCTTCTTCTAACTCATACGACCTCCAGCTCTGATTCCTGCCGTTTTCTATCGCAGACACCATGCGATCTACATGTGAACCATATTCACCGCTAGATACTTCAATAACTGAAAACAATAGAGCAAACTAGAATCAAGCTACTTACTACCTTAATGACACCCTTTTTTTAAATATAAATGAGGTATGAAATTAAAAGAGATATTTCGAGTTTAGTGGCAAAGACTGCCTCTGTGGCGCGGTGGGAGTGTATCCAACTGCTACGCAAGAGGTCGTGGGTTCGATCCCCACCCAGGATAAAACTTTATGTGATGAGCACGATGGTTTATGTGTGTATGTATTTAGAAATATATAAGTATGTTTATCAGTTGTCTGGTTGCCATAGTACAAGCTCTGCTTAGTTTGGGATCAGATGACGTTGTGTGAGTTGTCCCAAGATATTACTATATATTATATAATTCTAGAGAATACAATAAAGTATACGAGTACAGTCTGCCGGTCAAGTGTATTATTTTATTATTCTACATAGAGTACTAGAAAACTTAAAAAAAAAAAAAGAATGAATGAAATTGGTTAAGTCGTTCTCTAGTTAACTCGTGACCAAGAGAAATAGGGATTCATTTTTATATATAGGTATAGTTATGTATATATTTAGAAATAATATCCATAGTACAGACTCTGCCTAGTTTCGGGATCAGTTGACCGTTTGTGTGTTGTCCTTAGAAATATTATATCATATATTTATTGTTTTTACTTACTAAAGTCTGCTGGATTGTAGGTTTTAGGACAAGGTAATTGCAGTTCGTTGAGAAATGGTACCACTCCAGTGGCGGTTCCTTGGTACGCACACCTGCCTCCCGCCACCACATACACGTGGTCAAACTCCGCGAACAAACGCGCTGAGGGAGTATGGAGGGAACATATGACAGTGCGCCCTCCCCGAGCTACACGTTTGAGAAGTGAAACGCAAGTGGATGAGGCAACATCATCTAGACCTCTGAAACACAATACCGTAGAAATATGTCATCAAACAATATAGAGAGCATTTCCAATAATAATTCATAACTTTGTCGGTATATTTACAGTTCCATCCATGTTTAAACTTCACTAGTGTCGGGTTAAAATCTCAATTAATTAGTGTTAGTAGGTATTTTTTCACGACTATGAATGTATGTTTGTGGGGTTATTTATTTAATCGTAACTCCAGCTCCACACGTCATCCCCAACGCCACTCGTCCAACGTGTGGATATAGAAAATAGCATTGGTCCCAACGTTGGGACGAGCGAAATTCTAAGTCCACACGTTAGACGAGTCAACAAAACATTTTAATGTTTCTATTTTCGAAGCTACCGTTTAATTTTTTCATTGATGTTACAAGTTGTATCAAAATATTTCAGATTGTATCATTACAGTTTGCAGACTGTAATTCTTGATTCTCCTCCCTCACGGATGTACCAAATGCTTGAATTTGTAACATTACAGGTTGCGCAATAATGCTCGGGTCTCCTCCTTCACTGATGTAATGCTTGGATCTCTAACGTTACATTACAGGCTCGCGGTGAAGGACCACCCTAACCTACACACAACATAAACTTAAACTGTGAACTTACGTAGTTGGTTCATCCAGAAATATCACTGGAGGGTTGTTGAGGAGTTCTAGGGCAATAGACAAACGTTTTTTTTCTCCGCCTGATAACTTTTCTGTAGCAGTGTTTCTTGCTTTATTCAGTCTTAAAAGTTGAATAATTTCTTCTACCTGAAAAAAAAATAAGTTTCTCTAGTCATAAACTGTGTAATAAAAGTACCTTACATACCTCGTATTTTCTAATGGTGTGGTTAAAGTGGACGATGCAAGAAACGCCACGGATTATAAAAAAACCCAAGCTTCAGGGATTATGGAGTTTTAATTGAATGCGTGTTTAAGCTTAGGTTACACATAGATCTGTTTTGTCATGCAAATGGTGTGCATGATACTCATATAATAACTTATTAGATTGCGCCAAAACTAAGACTAAGAATACTTACAACTACATTTTTTTTTTCTTTAGAAAGATCAGTGCCAAGTTTCAAGTCTGCGGCAATCGACATTGCTTCGTACACTGTGATGTATGGCTGCAACAAATCCTCCTGCATGATATACCGGGATAACTTTCTGAACTGCCGAATATCTCGAGGCTTGCCATTTGTGGAAATTTGTCCACTAGCACCAGCCACTCTGCAATAACAAGTAGAATTTGGATTTCAGTACCAGCACAGTTTTTTAAGCGCAATATTGGTGCATATGAAACTATGCTGCTTTTGGACGTTATAATCTCCACACGAGACACAGCTTTCGTGAATATAGTATTTTAAAACGACAACAGCAATCACCGGACGTTGATATCATATTAATCACTAGCTTTTGCTCGCGGTTTCGCCCGCGTTAAGTTGAGACTGTCATTTCACCCCTTTAAAGATTTGCTTTAGGTTTTGTAGTGGATGCCTACATCATAACAACTATCTGCGTACCAAATTTAAACCCAATTCATTCAGTAGTGTGAGCTGCGTGTAGATATATCAGTCAATCACAGTTTTCTCAAGCCTCTTAAATACACTGATAGATGATCCTCGCAACTTCGTCAGAGAGGGCAGTTGGGCACCTACAATACAATTCTAAAGGAACTGAAACTTTCTTTGTTTGATCCACGAACCACTTAAGAACAATTGAACAAAATTTGATAATACTGATTAAAATCACGCGGAAGAAACCAGGGGAAATATTGTTAGTATATATGTCTGTAAGCGGTTTTTTTTTTTTTAATCTTTTTGTGTTGGATAGCCCATTTATTGAGGAAGGCTATGATCAATAGGAGAGCAGCAATCCCATAAGCCTTTACGGAATGAAGTGCGAGGTGGGCGGTTATGTGGGCACCGTACCACAATAAATAGTACAAGTAGGTACCTATACCAAGTTCGGTTATATGTGGTAGATCTGCGAGGCAAGCCAGAACGGTTGTGTTCAACAAACTGTTTTGTTTAATGTTTTTTCGATTTAATAGACAAACAAACTCAACAACAAACAAACAAACTCTTTAGCTTTATAATATATATAGTATGGTACTCCTTATGGACATAGACGGCAACGAGTCAGTAATGATTTGCAGCAGCACTTTCGCAGGCGTTGCAAAATAACCTAACGCAGCAGCGATAAATCGAATCATGTGTTGAGCTGTTTTATTTTTAACATTTTGGACATTTAATAAAAAAAATACAGTTTTAGATAAATACTATAATTTTATTGCAATATAGAAAGATAGAAAAACTTGAAGTCCAGACCTAGGAATCGAACCCGGGACTTCCGTATGCCAAACCGGGGCCAGAATCGAACCATCTATCCGGGACTATGTAACTAGACCTCAAATTCTTATGTCCTTCCTGCACGCGAGTCTGGCCCTCGCTTGCGCCATCTAGCCGACAGTTTTTTTTAAAAACTATTACGGCTTTTGTTATTGATTTGTTACAGAGAGCATTTTAACAAATTATAAAGTCGAAGGCGTATGCAGTTATAAATAAAATATGTCTATCGCATTATACAACATACTATATACCTACTGCCCTTACTATACATTTTAGAGGTGGCCGTATTTGTAAAATTAAACAAACAGTTATTCCCGAGTTTGTTTAGTATTAGGAACCAAGCAATTAGGAAACAATATAAAAACAAATTAACAATACCCACTTGTAAAACTGCTCTTTTCGAAAAAAGTATTCTTAGAATGGCACCATACATTTACAATAAAATACCAGACGAACTTAAAGATCTCCATTTTAAGCTATTCAAAAAAAAACTGACATCATATTTGTTCGACAAATGTTTTTATCATGTTAGTGTGTTTATAAATATTTGACATTTTAATTATTCCTATTTTTTAATAATTAATTACAATGATTATAGCAATTTATTCACTATTTTTAATAAATTTGATTGTATTATTATTATTACAAATTTAAATTATTATTTTGCTTATCAATGTCTGATCAATTTTATTATGTTTTATGAAGTACGCTGTAATTATTAAAATGTTTGTATACCTGTAAGGTGAAACATAGTGATACTTTACTATTTATGACAACTTTATTGTACTACCTATGTTTAAACAAGAAATATGATTATGATTATTATGATTATCGCATACCGCGATAATCCTGACACGATCGTTGAGACGTGAACATCTTTGTAGTCTAACGTACATAATTGCTAATTACCTACTCGACTGCCTGATCGCCAAGTTATTTATCTCCAGTCATTAATATGTGATCCAATATAGCAACGGCAACATAAGTAAATATAGGCTGGGAGCACGATTATAGCACCTACTAATACTAGCAGATCAACAATGGCTAAAATGATGCTAAAAGATTTTATTTGTTCGTCGACGTAAGTGTTGCAGTAGATACAACTATACCTAGGTCATAGATCTTCAATATATTTTCGTTAGTTAGCCACAAAAGTGCATATTTTGACGGATGCATTGTTTATATAAGGTAAATATTATCCAGTATTTGATGAGTGACCGTGAACCCATAAGTCAGATAATGCGCCGCACCTTGAAATGTTTAGAAATCTTACTTAACCTTCGCATTACTATAGTCAGTTACGAAGGTGGTCGGCAGTTGCTTCATGGCAAAATTACCTACATTTATTTCTAGTCTTAAATACTCTAGGTTGTAGAATCTTAACCGGATGCCGACTAATATCTCATTGGTTCCAACTAGTAGATAAAAACATGTAGAGTTCCTAATTAAACGAAAAAGCTTAGCGGGTTCACCTTTAACGTTGACACGACGCAGTTTCATCGTTGACCGATATTCGAGTTTTGTTGCTGTGAAAGCTATATCCCAAAAAAAAAAACATTTTTTTTTCTTTTAAGAAACCCTTTGGTGTAAAAAAAGAATCAAATAAAAATTCAAAAACACCCCGACTGACAGAAGGCAGATAAATAACCTAAGAAAATCTGTCATTAAAACAATTCTTATCTTAAACGCATATCTATCGCGGGTAACAATAGGATTTTATCGTTATCGTTGCCGAAAATCTGGTAAATGTGTTGTTGCCTGTGCCTGTAGTGGGTATCATATTGCAATCCTAAATATGTATAATAGGTACGTACATTTTTCACTTAACAGTGGCGATTGCTCACGTCCAAAAGCACAAAAACTTTCACAGCAATTTCTAGTTGGTTAAGTTACCCCCCCCCACCTTTGCTAAAAAACGCTACACCTTCTGCCCTTCTTATTTTAATTATAATTTGCTATACATGTTGACCTTTACCTCCAGTCGCGCAAATAATCCAAGCTATACAAATATGACTAGCAATTAACTCAGGTATGTACACGAAGTAGACAGAACTTGCAAATTATGTACGTATCTGTTGCAATATAGATCTCTATATTATTATCTGAGAAAATTGCATGATATTTCAAAGCGAGTATGGTTATTTTTCGACCTTTAGAAGTATATGAGTTTCCACAACCATCGAGATGTTACCTCAATGTCCACAACTAACAGTTTGTTAGTGATTACAGTGTAATTTCAGATGCAAACCTGTTATGGTCTATGGCTTCCGTATATGCTTTCCGTATTTCCGTAGATGCATGGCGGATATAATTTATGATGCAATGTAGTCCAAAAACAAATTTAAAAATTTGGAAAATAACCGGCGGGAGTAAAACCCCCACTAACCGTAAAAGGTAGTAACCGAATAAAATCCGTCGGGGTCTACCCTGAATTGAACTCAATTATTTTTGTGCATGTGACAGGTCAGTGAATGGAGGACCCTGACGGACTTACTTCGGTTATTTAGCGTTTACGATTAGTCGAAGAGTTTTAAAATTTTATTTGATCCTTTTTGACGCCCGTCGTTGGTTTATTTTAGAAAGAAAGAAAGAAAAAGCGTTTATTCTTTACACAATACAAGGAAATTTTATTTACAATAAATACTTTAAAAAAATAAAAAAAATACGTGTGTGTAAAAAATTGGATCTCACTCAGCATTGTGCTGCCTCTCCAGTATTGCTACTGGAGTCAGCCCTGGTTTTCAGTGAGATCCATAATGTTGACGTTTGACATCATCGTTAGTATGTTATATATGACTATTATAAAATTATAAAATTATGTAATACTACAATATAATAAACTTACTACAATATGTAGGGGAGATCCTTGTACCTTGGGACACTTTTCTTTAAACCTCCATAATTTTAGTCCAAATTCGTCTATGACTTTGAATATTGTAATTTCTATTTAGTAGCCAATAACATTATAATATTATGAAACAACACACGACCTACTATAATTTATTAATGAGAAAATGACGATTAATTACTTTAGAATATTTGTCCCAAGGTACAATCATGGCTTGTACCTCGGGACACCAATATTTGTACCTTGGGACACATTTTTGTAAACCTAAACTACCGTCACATAAACATTATCTCTTCAGTAGACTTATCTAAATGTTTCATATGCCGGAAATTTGGGTGATGATGCTTTGTTAAAGGTATTTAATGCATTGAAAACCGAAGATAATTTTAATTTTCTATTAATATAAACAACAGCCATTACAAACCTAACTTACAATCACTTTTTAGATATTCATAAAAACAAAAATAATAACAAAACTGGTTCTCAAACATGACTTTTAGTTTTCTTTAGACTTGATACCACATTTCTGACAGTAATTTTCAAAAAAGGTGCAATCTTCGTGTACCCAGAATCGACAGGTGACACATTGAATCCAGTCTTCCGTGCTCGAAGTAGTGAAATAATTTTCGCCGCACCCCACACAATTATTTTCCTCTTCAACGTCATCACATGAATCGTCATTCTCTAAGATAATATCAGTTTCATCCTCAGAACTACTGCTTTCTCTTGTTCTCTCAACTTTTTTCTTAAAAACTTGCTTTTTGACAGATTTAGCTTTTTTGTTCACTTCTTTCTTCCTTTTTTTAGCCACTAATAGCTCCAATTCCAGTTTTTCAGGAGTATCGGTTAAGACTCTTGTTTTACCTTTTCTATTTCTAGTAGTATTCTTCTTACGTGGTGGAGCCTTTGGGAAAGGACGAATAGCTTCAGGTGACATTAGAACATTCTTGTCTGTTTCTATAGTAGCAGTGGATGTAGATGGTGCTAGAGATTCTATACCTACTTGGTTACTGTCAGTTTGTTGTTCAATATTGGCAGGTTGTGATGGTCCAGGTAGAGCAGTATTTGGTTGTGTATCAGCCATATCCAATCTGGTGTGTGCAACGGTCTCAGCATCTACATAAGGCCCATCAGTAACAAATGAGCTCAGGAACTCATCGTCGCTAAAAATATTATCATTAAATGGCCATATTCCGGCAACTTTAAATCCATTTTGAATGTTAGATGGCGTAAAAGCTAATGGAAAAGCAGTGCCAAAGCATTCGGCGACATTATATATAGTGAGAGGAGTTCCAGGATGTTGCAAAAGCCAATCATTGCAAGCTTTGTTATAATATTTTTTGAGTGGACCAAATACGGTTCTGTCTAAAGGTTGTAACTTATGGCTGGTATGAGGAGGGAATGTGAACATTACAATACCATTCTTCTTGGCCAACTCTATGATTTTAATCGACACGTGACTCTCGTGGTTATCCATTATCAGCAGTACTTTATTATCATTATTAGGTCTAATATGTTTGATGAAATGGTTCAAAAAATCCTCAAATTTATCACCATTGGACCACCCATTAGGAGTTGCAAGCCCTAAAGTCTCAGGCGGAGCACCATTAATCATGTGACTCTTAAAGTGCACTCTAGGAAAAATCATGCAAGGAGGAACCGAATTCCCAAGCGCATTCACGCATGCAATAACAGTTACATTATTACCTCTCTCTGCTGATGTAATATTCCCAACTTGTTTTACTCCCTTTGACGCTAAGACTTTCATTGGCGTGTGTACTGTAGATTATGCCAGATTCATCTACATTATAGATCCTTTCGCTAGTAAAACTGTATTTCAACAGCAGTTTCTTGTATTTATTAAAAAACAAATTCACATTAGCCTTATTGAAAGCAGTGGCACGTGCTAAACTAGTTGCTTCTGGTTTTCGTAAGCTTAGATTTTGATGCCGCTTAATAAAATATTCATAAAATGTCTTACCAGCTTTTTTATTTGTGTCCCAGGCACTTGGATATGCTTTCTTCAAAATTACTGCATATTCAAAGGCTAATTTTAAAAAGTCATCTTTGCATATTCCGTAGTGAAACTTGGATGCCTTTAAGCAATATGCTACCAATTGCTCTTCTTCTTCATCACTAAATACTCTTCTGATAGCATTCTGAGGATGA
Source organism: Herminia tarsipennalis (assembly GCA_945859575.2). Classification (NCBI taxonomy): domain Eukaryota; kingdom Metazoa; phylum Arthropoda; class Insecta; order Lepidoptera; family Erebidae; genus Herminia; species Herminia tarsipennalis. Next base: position 18,239,455 of record OX243834.2, on the reverse strand, counting down.
TAGACGACCTCAACATTTTCTTTATCTTTGTTCAACTTCACGTAACGGCCTATTAAAGATTTTGAGACATGAAATTCTTCGGCAGCTTTCCGAATAGATAAACGTTTTTGAATAACCATTTCAATAGCATGTTTTACATTTTCCTCACTTGGTTTTGGCCGAGTGACTTTATTTTTACTTCGCGGCATCTAAAAACATAAAAACAAAAATTTTAATATAATATTACAATAAATAATTGAAAAAAAGCAATGCCTTGTACCTTGGGACAGTCCCAAGGTACAAAAAAATCACTGTCCCAAGGTACAAATTTCAATTGTATAAAACAAAGTGTGGTTATAATTTCAGAATTACGTAAGTTTTGTCAATTATATTAAAATAAGTAATTACGAATGTAAATAAGTACTAATTGTATTATAATTAAATTACTTACCTCAAAATATTTCGTATGAAACAAAGATTCAAGTGGATTGCAAAAAAAACTCTGACGAAAAAACACACACGACATCCCACATCTAAGCAACGAGGCAAAATGGCCGACTTTAAAGCTTGCTTTCTGATTGTTGTAATTAAATAGCTAATAGATGTCGCTACTTACCACTTCTCAACGCAAAATTTCTAACTTTATGAGCTTGTCCCGAGGTACAAGGTGTCCCAAGGTACAAGGATCTCCCCTACATTTTATTAAGAAAATGTCATTTAAATTTAAATTTTATTATAAATAATTAATATAATATTTTTTATTCCACAGTGCAGCAGCATCCCTCAAACTGAACCATGCCTGAGGTTAGCTATGCCAACACACTTGCTGGATGCCTCATATATATGCTCGACTGCCATAAACTTGATCTAAATTATTAATTTTATTTTTTATCCAAAATTTTTAGGGATTTTATACCAAAATGCACTAGGTTAACAAAATATACTTATTAGTGTTGAGAGTAAATAATCCCCCCCCTAGTGGTTTGTAATATTACAACTTAACTAAGAAAATGTTCATGGATGAGGCTTATACAGAGAAAAACCGTTTCCAAATCATCCTAGCCATACACACACACACACTCACACACACACACACACACACACACACACACACACACACACACACACACACACACACACACACACACACACACACACACACACACACACACGAACGCACGCACGCACGCACACACACAAATACCTCTTAGCCCAAATATGGCCATAGCGTCGCGGGTAAAAACCGCGGCCACAAAATAAAGAGAGTACAGAACCATAATTTTCAATCTGTTTGCTGTTTATTTTTTTTTAAATCTACACCACGGCTAATAGGGTAAATACACTTGCCATTTATATAGATTACTTGTTTGTTATAGTGACATTGAGGCCTTGTTTACGGAGGGCGTTGCGCGGTGTTTGGTGTCTCGCATCGCGGGCGTTTTTTCTGTTCACAGTAAATACTTTATCTTCAATGTGACAGAGTATGAAATATAAAGAATGTAAAGCCGTATTTGTCATCGCACGCGTAAACACAAACATATGGTAATATACGATGTTGTTTAAAGAGATGCGTGGCGGGAAGCGTGGGGGTGCCCGCTCCTGCGACAGCGGCGAATCCTCAAGCGTCTAGCAAAGCACGCGGTGGCTATCGCTGTGTCGCATGCGGCAGGCATCGCTGCGGCGCACGCGGGGTACTAAATAATTCATATTTTAACGTAGAGTATTATTATAATCAGAGACTTTTGTTAACAAAAGTCTTTGATGTTATCCAACTAGCAAAAGGAATCAAATGGAGGTGGGCCGGACACTTACGAGTGGTGTCCGCGCTACGTTACACGTCGGAAGGCCGCGGGTACGCTAGCGCGACGAGCTAGTACAGTTCCTGGGTATGGGCACGTTGTGGATGCGCCTCACCCGTAATAAATACAACTGGAAGAGGATGGGGGAGGCCTTTGCCCAGCAATGGGATCACCCATAATATTAATAATAATAATAATTGCCTTTTATTCCGTTACAAGAGGTCCATAAGTTCGGTGTGCCTTTTGGCATAGTCCTCCTCCAATTCTTTCCAATGAATCCTGTCCTTTGCTACTCTCGACCAGAATGGTCCCGCTGTCTGTTTCAAGTCATTTTCCCATCTCCTGACTTGACGACCCCTTGGTAATAAGTAATTAAAGTGCATGGCTATACACAAATTAAATAGGTACATTTAGATTATATAAGATTTACCTACTCAAAATGAAATGAAATGTAATCAATAATAATAGTTACTTAATTCGTTAAATATTAATAATAGATGTGTACTTAAAATAATTTATGTTAATATTAATTTAATTTATGAATCATTTAAATTTTGTATTGTTATGTGCATGAACTTTTGCGTGCTAATTTTATACATATAATTTAATATAATTGTATACCTACAGGAATGTTCATAATAATAATAAAAAAAAATATAATACGGTATAGAACGGTATTAAATAATTTACTTTAAAACATAGAATTTTCTTTAAAAAAAATATATAATCCTGGTTATGCGCTTCCAAATAAGACTGGCAGAAAGTTTCGACGCGGGCATAGCTTCATCGAGAATTGCCGCTGGGTGTGCCGCCGCGGGCTCCGTCGAAAAAAACGCCTAATTTTAAACAGACGCGTGTACAATCGCTTCTCCGTGATCGTACTCACACAACGCCATATGTTTGAGTGCCGCGCCGGCCAAAGCAACGCGCGACGCCCCGCGTCTCCGTAAAGGTTCATTTCCGTGCATCGCGACCGATCGCGAGCCGTTCGCGGCTTACGACAAGCGGCTGAGGTAAGTGACAGACGCGCGCGGCCGACGACTGTCGTAGGCCTGCGCGCGCACTGTGAATATTGTCGCATCGGCCGCGAGCGTCAGCCGCTTGTCGTAAGCCGCGAGCGGCTCGCGATCGGTCGCGATGCTCGGAAATGAACCTTAAACGAGGCCTAAGATTCTATAAGAAGTGGCTATTGTCGACCCCCTGGTAAACTCTCCCAGACTCCCCCTGCGCTTCAGATATGATATATTATACCAGTCTAATATTATGTTTAATATCGAAAATAAATCAATTAATCAATAACCCACATCAGTGTGGGTCATTGACCGTATGTCACATTACATAAGATTTTTTTTTAAATAATAGGTAAGAAAAGTGCCTACGTACCTATAACCAGCTAGTATGTTCAACAGTGTACTCTTCCCCGCACCAGACGGTCCCAAGATGGCGGTCAGCTGACCTGAGCGGAAGTCACCATTGATGCTCCTTAAGATGATTTTTGAACCTGAAAGTATAAATTTAAAGACTTTTTAATAAAGTTCGTGTTAAAATTAAATAGGTAAAGTGTTGATGTATCGGTACCTAAGTGTCTCTAGTATCGTCCCAACTTTACTGTATCTATTTTTTCATCATATTTTAAATTAACACAAAACAGATGTCAACTTCATCCCTGTTGTGTTAATTTTGTTTTAAAAACAAAGTTCCAGTAAAGATTAGGTCCCATCAAAAACATAAATGTAAAAAACCAGGCAAAAGCATGTCGGACTATGCTCAGTGTAGGGTTCCGCAGCCTTAAATAATTGCATCAGCTGAAGAGCGTATGTTCATGGGACTTACCCCCTTTTGTTGAGAAAATCAGTTTTTCGGCTATAACTTAATGATGGTATATCCGATCATGATCGAAATAATTTTAGTTCAAAGTATTTATTAAGCGCTACCTCTGTGATTTTTTTCATATTTTTTGGTAACACGGTTCAAAAGTTAAGGGGAGGGGACACAATTCATACAACTTTCGGAGCGACAATTTCCAAAAAAACTCAGTCCATTAAAAAAAGTTAATTAGAAACCTTAAAATGTTTTTAAAAGACCTGTCGAATGAAGTGCCACACGTTGAGGTTAGCCAAAAAAAAAATCATCTTTTGTTACATGCCCCTCCTAAAATATTTATTTTTATTATTTAGCTATTAAACCAAGTAGCGGTCACTTGAAGACACCTATTCACCAAATTTCATCAATATACCACTAAGTAGTTTTAGAGTAAAAAGCCTGTGATATACGGATGGACAGACAGAGAGACAGACAGACGGACACAAAACAATAAAACGAAACAATAAGGGTTCCGGTTTTTGCCATTTTGCCAAATTTAATATCGTGGTTGTCAACTTCACCGACAGAAAACTTGAAATAAAAAAGAGTGTGAAGTTCTGTAGACAGCCCTGAAATTTATTTATAAGAACGTATGACAAAAGTAAATTTAAAAAACACAATTTCTAGTTTTTTTATTTTGTTATAAGTGACTTTTTAAATTTTAACAGGTAGTCGAAATATTTACACAAAGTAAATAACTTATGATCTATTAAACATCAACATTTGACTTGGCTAGTTTTAACGAAACAATAAGGGTTCCGTTTTTTGCCATTTTACCTACGGAACCCTAAAAATGTGAGCCAAATTTAATATCGTGGTTGTCAACTTCACCGACAGAAGACATGAAATAAAAAAGAATGTGAAGTTTTGTAGACAGTCCTGAAATTTATTTATAAGAACGTATGACAAAAGTAAATTTAAAAAACACAATTTTTTGTTTTTTTTTATTTTGTTTTAAGTGACTTTTTAAATTTTAATAGGTAGTCGAAATATTTACACAAAGTAAATAACTTATGATCTATTAAACATCAACATTTGACTTGGCTAGTTTTTACATATTAGTCATATATTATTTAATGACTGGCCTATTTGTCTAGTGGTTATATGATCGTGGGATGGATTCCTACCAGAATAAATGTGTAGGTATTTCATAACGAAGATACTGTGATAAAGGTTCAATATTCTCCAATCTCTCTAGCATTGATTGTTTTCAGAAAACAATTTCTTTGCTCTAATTTACGAAAGTTTGTTACTCTTTTACGTGAAAACCGCTGAAGCAATAACAATTCAAAAGATTTGGTGCGATTACCGACATTCACGGCGACGAAGCTGCGTACAAACTATTAGCTTAAGCGTAACTAAGCTATTAGTTACTCATCTACGCTATTAGCTACTCTAACAACTTGTTTTGTTTTTTATTAAAATATAATTTCTTTATCATATTTTTATAAAAAAACAAGTAGGCATAAAAACCGGTATAGTTAGATATGCCTACAGTAGGTACATCAAAAAATATGCCTAAGTAAGTATATAATCGAAGGTTACGACCACAAATAAATTTAGAGTGACTTCGCCTTACTCTTGATTCTTGACTAGTATAACTACTTTATTTTTATTCATTAACTAAGTCATGGGCCCGTCTAGGTCATTGTAATTAAAAAACTCCGATTGTAGTTGTAAAGCGGCACTGCTTCAATTTACCTTTTATGGTAATGGTTAAGGTTAACCTTAGACAATTATTGTATTATCGACAAAGAAAAGTGACCTACCTTACCGTTGTAACCGCATTCTTTGTTATCCGACAAAAAACGAAGTTTAAAATATTTATGGCGTGTGGTACCGGCTTAGTAATAGTGCCACCCTATCTGTTCCAGTGGGTGTCGTCAAGGCGACTAAGGGATTTCACACCGGAGGAGGGGCAGCAGCGTTCTCTTTGTATTTTAAAACCTTATTGGGATCGCCAACCCACTCGTTAAGCGCGGCGATTAGGACCTACATAAGTAGAATTTACTGGGGAGACCCGAACCCAGCAATGAAACATAATATGGACTTATATATACGTAGTATGTGAGCATATTAAGGCTTACGAAAAGACCAGGGGCCATACCACAAACTCTTATAGCCGGTCAATTGAAATCTGTCCTGCTAATTTCGTACAATAATTCTGCCAAAAAGCATGCGAGTCAGTGATGACATCACCAGACCGGCGAGCGACCTATTGTCTATTTGTCAATCATTAACACTTGACAGCAGTTTAATGACTGACATGCGTCAGGTTCAAACTTAAAGTCGAACTGCCCTGCACTTGGCTATTCATTTAGATGTTTGTGGTACGGTCGCAGGTATACCGAAGATGGATCATCATCATCGTAGAAATAGAAGTCGCGAAGGTGATAAAGAACTTAACTACTACTACTAACTTATAATGTACCCATATTTGCAATAAATACATTTGATTGATTGATTGATTGATTGTAGGTCAATAATAGTAGGCAACAACTATGGCCGATTACTCATTTTATACATTATTACAAGTAACAAAACTGAAAAAAGTCTAACTGCGAGCAAATTTTCCTAGATTTTTTACCCAGTTTTAACTATATATCATTAGTAGACATTAATCATCTCTCAGGGTCAACTATGAGCAAGGTGTCACATGAAAATTACTTTTAAATTGCCCGTATCAAAGTCGTCTTAGCTTACATAGTAGTTATGTTCCAACACTACAATGTCCTACCATCCATCCAGTAACTGATTTTTTAATTCTTATACTGCCGCTATCCACATTATTATATAAATAGCCAGTATTCAATTAATTTATCAGACTGACATACCCTAAGTATATACAAATTGTATGAAAAATTGAGGCATTGAAGACTAAAAACCACATGCAATACAACCACATGTACGTAATCATTTATTTTGTTTGCAACATTCCACGGACGTGGTGACTTAAACGGTGATTTTGCAATGAAATAGAGTGGGTATGCGTTTCACGCTATTATGTTTGATAACCAGAGCGATGGTTACAAGGATTTTGATAATTGAGTAGCGTATCTGAAATCTTTTTACCATTTTGCCATTTCGGCTAAGAAACCCCACTACCGGTACTTCAAATATAAATTTCAAAACTAAAGTCACGCCATCTTGCGGCGGCCATATTTAAATCAGTCATAATCATCAGATCAGTCATAATACACTTATTATTAAATCAATACAGATACGTCAACGAAATCAATTGGCGTTTTAATAATTTTTCGACACACACATGTGCCACCACTTTGTGTGATCCACAAATTGTTGTTCTATGTCTGGGTGTACTTTGTGTCCATGACATATATATACTAGCTGACCCGCGCAACTTCGTCTGCGTAAATTTTACCCGTTTTTGCAACATTTATCATTGCTGCTCAGCTCCTCGTGATGTTATATAGCCTATAGCCTTTCTCAATAAATCGGCTCTATCCAACAGTAAAATATTTTTTCAGTGCAGCCCAGTAGTTCCTGAGATTATCACGTTCAAACAAACAAACAAACTCTTAGGGATATGAAAAATAGATGTTGTCCGATTCTCAGATCTACCCAATATGCACACAACATTTCATCAAAATCGGTCAAGCAGTTTCGGAGGAGTTTGGCAACGAAAACTGTGACACGAGAATTTTATATATTAGATATATATATATATAAAAATGAAATATCCTACTTTCTTTCCTGTGAAATGTACCTGATATTAAAGCTGGGAATATTTTTTTTATACATTTTTAAGTTGGTACTACATCTATAAAAATAAATGGAGTAATAAATGATTGTCAAATATATTTTGCTTGTTTAGTTAGAATAAATTATATTTTAAATAAATAGTAGCATAGTTCTACTGATGTTTAATCGTTCTCTTTTTTGTATTTGAATTATAAAACAGTCCATCGATCAATACCTACACTGTAATTACACTACGCCGTGCGCTTCCGAGCAGCTAGTCGATTCGCTAAGCGTCACATCAAAGATGTCTACAACGACGAGCTCACCGATGCTGCAACCTAGACATCACGGATGTAAGCATCGATGTCAGAAACCAAATTCGTAATTAACCAAATGCTCGTCGACGATGTCTCGGTTGTGATAACGCACGGATGTTGTCTAGGATGTTACGGTGTTGCAATATTTCAAATTTCATATAATTTTATTTATAATCGAGAATCTCGACTGACGAATTTTAGAGTTTTTATTAGATTTTCATTGAATTTAAATACACAATGGTTAACTATAAAGTGTGGGGTATTTAATAGATAGTGCACAATTTATTATTTTAATTGTTTAGGACATGTGAAAATAATAAAGTTATATTTTTTGACGTGAACACTGAGCAAATGACAATTGGTCACTTATTAGTACTGTTGCCAGATTGGATAAATTCCCTGCAAATTTGGGCAGGTTTTTCGGCCATGGGGGCGAAAATCGAATCGTAATAATCTTTATTAAGCTGTTTTAGTAGCATATTTTAGCTTAGAAACCATTAAAATGCACCCACGCCATCGCACGAGCGATCCACACTTGACTAGTGTTGCTTGATGATATTTTTCACAAGAAACTATTTTTTGGGGGGAATTTTGATAAATTTTGGGGGAAAATTCTAATAGTCGTTTGGCCACACTGCTTGTCAGCATTTATTATATAAATATGTCAACTACTTACAATTTTATTTTACTTTCCTTTGTTTTGTTTGTTTAAAGTTTATACTTTTTTAAATCTAAATGATCAAATAATTCTTCGAATAAGATTAACTCCATAGTACCTACGCTACGCTGTTAAGGAGAGTTAGAATAATAACCTAACCTATAAATGGATAAAATTCTTGTACCAAATAATAATGGCCTAATTCTGTCGAAGGTAAGTTGATTTCAATTATTAGAAGACGTTTATTATTATGATAAGTTAAGATGTTATAGTAGCCAACCCTATAACTATGCTATTAAGAAATTGACAAACAGAATAATCAATTTGCAGAGCATGACTAATGCTCATGCGCAACGGGCAGTCATGTTTACTTTATAAAAGAATTGAAAGAAATATAGAAACTTGAACTCACTAAGTTTGTCTTAGGAATTTATATGTTGTCTATGTATAGGTGTAATTCTTACATTGTGATGAGTTGTAATGGTGGTAATAATAACATGTTTTTTTACTTGCAGTGATGGATATAAAAAGATAACACAGTGTTATAGAAGATATTGTGAATGCAGTGACCTACTTAAAATCAAAGCCAGAACAAAAAAGTCCTCAATGATATCGGTATTTATACTTATGCATCAAAAAATTAAATAACATGTTGCATTTAATATAAACTGTGAACCATTGTTAACAGTGCACAATCAAGAGGCTAAGTGTGATATTGAGGCCCCATTGAAATAAACAAATATGCACTGTGAAATTGTTATGTATCTATTACCGGTGTTAAGTTTTACTACGTTTTGTGAGTGGTACAGTGATCTTATTAAATTACTATTTAAGCTGTGAGTATTAATTCGGTGGTAGACGGCTCAAAGAAATACTTTGTCTTCATAAAAAAATATATTAATTGTATTTGTATTTAAATAAATCATTTTTTTTATTGACTTGTTTTATTAGTTATAACTACTAATATCACTCAGGTACAAAGGTGTACTACAGCCAAGTGTTGTTGGACATGGGTTGGAATTTTGCTAGAATTTGTAAGAACTAAGTAATTCATGAACACCATTATTGTTTGAATAGGCAATATCTTGACTGAGAGCAACTGTTTTAAGTCTAACTAGCTTTCCCTGGTTTCTGTTGCTAGTTTTTACTCTGTAATAATATAAATTAATTTCTTTATTTATTTAATGTTCGTACAAGTAACTTTTTATTTGTGAAATATTGTTATATATTATAAAAGCAATATATATATAAACCAACATAATTAAATGTCATGAATTATTATATTTCGTGTTTTGTTGTTATTGTATTTCATGACTTTTTGTTTAGTTTCAGCTTGATTAGGGTATTCTAGCTAAATCATTAGGTAGGTTAAGTACCTACTTATGTTAAGTTGTATTGAGTACCAGTTATATTTACTTAATGGTTTACCTATGATTTTGTGATGTTCAGTATAGTGTTTTAGTTAATACATTCTCTATATAATTTCTCTTTCGCTATATATATATATATATATATATATATATATATAGCTGTAATAAATCTTTTTTCAGATAACCTACTATAAGGTAGACGCCTAGATTCCTACTTTATGTTATTTTTCTCGTTTAATGTTCGAAAATCTAAGCTGTGATGTGAATAATCCCATTGTTTCTTCTGTGTTAATTTCTTGTATAGAGTATTTATACATAATATGTATAGATTCTACTCATACAAGAAATTATATATATCACTAGATTTCGCCCGCGGCTCCGCCCGCGTGGATGTCGGTTTTAGCGATAAAAATATATTTCCTATGTCCTTCCCCGGGACTCAAACCATCTCCATACCAAATTTTATCTAAATCGATTTAGCTGTTCGAGCGTGTAAGCGTAACACACACATCGACGGAGTTACTTTCACATCTGTGGCGCGGTGGGAATGTCTCCGACTGCTACGCAAGAGGTCGACTGTCGCAAGGGTTCGATCCCCACCCAGGATAAAACTTTGTGTGATGAGCACGTTGGTTTATTCTGTGTCTGGGTGTAATTTATCTATGATATGTATGTATTTAGAAATATATAAGTATGTTTATCAGTTGTCTGGTTGCCATAGTACAAGCTCTGCTTAGTTAGGGATCAGATGACGTTGTGTGAGTTGTCCCAAGATATTATTATTACTATTTATAATATTAGTATGGATATAATTAATTTCACTTGTCCTGACTGCCTGATTTCATCAACGCAGAGCCTAAACCGCTAGGGTTACAAACGTGAAACTTTGGCAGTTGATGCCTTTTGTCTTGTTGGCTCTGTCCCCTTAAGGGACAAATTTTTAGAAATCTTATAATGAAAAAATCAAATAGGGTATATTAGTAAAATAGGGATTACAGGTTTGTGTTAGATCGGTGAAATTTCGTATTTAGCTTTTCCGTTTAAAATAATGTACACGTGTTTCAGCGTTTTTCTTCAACTAGGGGTTGCAAGTATGTGTGAACCTCCGTCAGTTTTTAAGTTTAAGGTGTGGTCTGTGCGGAGGCTAAGTGCGGTTTTTTTATTCGCCCAGGTAAAACTAACTAACTAAGGTGTGGTCTGTGAAATTTCGCACTTGGATTTTGGGTTTAAAATAAAGAAAAACGTATTTCAGCGTTTTTGAAAAAGCAACCCTTAAGGGGGTAAAATAGTGGTTACAAGTATGAAACTCCGTCAGGATTGAAGTAAGATCTATTAAATTTCGTAGATGGCTTTTTCATTTAAAATAAAGTGAGACGTGTTTCAACGTTTTTGGAAAATCAATTCCTAAAGGGGTAAAATAGGGGTAGCAGGATTGTATGAAACTCCGTCAGTTTTAAATTCAGATGTGTAAAATTTTCTTTTTAGCTTTTACATTATTATAAAAAAATATCAAATTCAGCGTTTTTGGAAAATCAACCCCTAAGGGGGTAAAATAGGGATTGCAAGATTGTATGAAACTCCGTCAGTTTGAAATAAGATCTGTGAAAATTGGTGTTCGTCTATATAGAAAATTGGTTTTTGGTTATAAATAAAGAAACACGTATTTTAGCGTTTTGATCGAAAGCGAAAATTAACCCATAACGGGGTAAACCGTGTAAAAGCGGAAGAAGCCGCGGGCGACAGCTAGTCTTTATATATGTCACATACATAGTTACATAACTCATCTATACTTCCTACTAATATTATAAAGCCGAATGTTTGTGAGTGTGGATGGGTGAATGTTTGTTCCTCTTTCACGCAAAAACTAATGAATGGATTTTAATGAAACTTTACAATAATTTAGCTTATACATCAAAATAATACATAGGCTATAATTTATAAAGATATTGTGTAAATTGTCCAAAATATAACGATAAGTGTCAAGTAAGTAGGAAAAAATTCTACAATCGTAGACATGTTATGGCGTGCGCCGCAAATATCGTTGAAGTTTCACATATATAATGTATCAACGATATGTTTATTATAAATAGTCATACAAAAAAGTCCGCGACAGCATATGTCTTTCTCTTATGTGGAAGCACAATTATCGTCAAAATAGTGAACCATAATTACAATAGAAATTCATTATTTATTTCTAATACATATTTCTTAGTAACAAATTGATCTATATCAAAATAAATATTTTTATTGCCTCTGATATAAATAATAGATAAACTTTGTTTTTCATACTACATCATTTGGACAAATACTTTAAAAGTTACAACAATGATAAATCGAGTGTGCGATACTATTATTGCGGAGTAGGTATGCGGATTAAATGTGAATGTAAAATCGAAAAATTATTGGTGTGATTATTAATGGCTATACACATACATAATTCCAGCTAGAGACAAGATATCTCTCAACACATAGCCTACTTTTAACCCGATATTCCCACAAAATGTAGACTGACGCGGGTGAAACCGCGGGGCGCAGCTAGTATATTATAAAGCTGAAGAGTTTGTTTGTTTGTTTGAACGCGATAATCTCAGGAACTACTACTGATTTTTTTTACTGATGGATAGCCCATTTATCGAGGAAGGCTATAGGCTATATAACATCACGCTGCGACCATAGGGAGCGGAACAGCAATGAAAAATGTTGCAAAAACGGGGAAAATTTACGCAGACAAAGTTGCGCGGGACAGCTAGTCTGAAAATAATACTTTATTATTTAACAAACCACAAATTCAACGACTATATACTTAATTATAATAATAACACCCACGTATAATATATTGAACCATTATGTGAAATAAAGACCACATTTGGTCTGCATCTTACAGCACATCCGAGAGAAAGCTACTATTTTATAGCTTTACCATTTGACAGCCAAAAGCGAGCGCGAGGGCGAGGATGTCGGCGAAAGCGAGGATGTTTTGGCATCGCGAATACCAAATCCATATATTTATCTAAGCCTTATTACTAAATTCTGTCGCGCGGACGAGATAGCGCTATGATCGCTTCGCTTCGCTGTAATTTCATTATAACAGACTACGAAACGCTTTACATCGGATGTTTCATCGTTGAACTCTTGGATGTAAGGATGTTGAACAGTTAGCGAATCGCCCCCCAGACCGGTTGCTTCGACAGTTGTTCGTGAGTTTACGTGCGAAATATTATCTGTGTGCATTCCTAATTGTGCGAGTGTGCGTAAGTCTACGTCGGTGTTATCTGTAGCCACACGGCACCGAGTGCGATATTTGTACTGGACACAGAGTAGTGTTGACCTCAGAGACTTTCAATACTTACCTAAACCATGGCAACTATTAATAGTACCTTTGATCATATTGGCGACGCTGACACCGAACACAGGATGAGTGAAACGAGTGCCGAGGGTTCCTTAATAGAGAAAGAATCACCACCTCCCTACATCACATTTCGGAAAGGAATGTCGTGCGTCAACAATACAGACCAGCGGGACAACTTTCGTGATGAATTCAAAGATTTCGAAGCCAAAATTCTGTCTACTCTCCACCACGGATTTTCCAATCAGAATGAAAAATTCGTGACGCTTCTCAGTGAGTTTGAAAGTATTAGAACTTCGATCCAATTTATGAGCGAAAAATATGATGATCTTGAAAAGAAAACACAAGCCGCCGTTTCTCGTATCTCGAAACTCGAACACCAAGTCAGTTCTCCACAAGCAAGTGACCAGCGCGTCACTTTATTGGAAGCGAAATTAGAGGCTATGGAACAAAAATCTCGCAACTGTAACATAGAGATCAGCAACTTACCTGAGAAACGAGGAGAAAATCTAGTCACATTGGTTGTCAACATTTCAAACGTCATAAAGCAGCCTATTTCGTCTCATGACATCATCGCAGTCCACCGGGTTCCTCATATGAACCCGAAAACGGCTCGGCCCAAAAATGTCATTGTTAAGTTCCACAGTCAAATAATGCGTGATAATTTCGTAGCAGCTGCTCGCCTCAAGAAAGGTTTAACTTCAGATGATCTGGACATAAATGGCACTATACATAATGTATATATAAACGAGCATCTCACCTTACTGAACAAGAAGTTATTTCACAAAACTAGGGAAATTGCCAAAGAAAATGGCCACCGATTCGTATGGATCAAACACGGCACAATACTTGTGCGAGCGGATGTTCCTGAGCCGGCCTTCGCCATACGTTCCGAAGACGACCTATCGAAAATCAAACCGTACGCTACTCCTGGACACTAACTACTTCATGATTTTAAGTCTTGCCTATAACATGCTAACAATATACTATATAAGAACTTTTTTAAATAATTGCATAGGCCATAATATGTTTCTGAATAACTTGAATTCTCTTATGATTACATTACTCTGTGTGTTCACAACTTTTTATATTCCAATGCACCCATGTCATTCTAAAAGTTTTACAAGTACCTTCGAACAAAATAATATAATATTACAATTTGCCTATATTTCAACATACGTGCTCAAACTTATTATTACTTTAATTTTGTTTTTTTCGAATTCAGCAAACTCCAGGCACTGTGGTTTACATCGATATGAGCAATGGATAAACATACCTTATGTTTATATTATCAAAACTGCCGAGGGCTGCGAACCAAATTACACACACTATTCATGAATATTCTGTCTTTTTCTTACGACGTAATTATACTAACCGAGACCTGGCTTACGCCTAACATCGCGGATAGCGAATACTTAGACGATCGTTATTTGGTGTTTCGATGTGATCGCGATCGCATTGCTACCGGCAAGCAGGAGGGCGGTGGGGTACTTATAGCGGTTCTACGGACATTGCGGCCCACTAGGATATTGATGCGCCCCGCGCATGATAACATTGAACATGTTTTGGTGCAACTACCGGCCTCTGCGTCGCGTCAAAACGCGCGGCATGTTATTAGCTGTGCTTACATACCTCCGCGGTCACAAGACGATTTATACATTACACATTTTGACATGCTGCGCGACATTATAAATGACATTACTACCGAATCTTACTTCATTGTCGGTGATTATAATCTACCTGGTATAGACTGGATTGACAAACGTGACTGTAATTATATTATTCCTCAGCCCTATAATACAGTCAGTACCTACTTATGCAACTTTATTTCTACAACAAATTCTTACCAATACAATACGCATAGAAACAACGTAGGCCGTATTTTAGACATGTTTATATCAAACTTAGATTGTCAAACCAAAACATGCGTACCTTTATTGCCACCCGATTCGTACCACCCTCCTTTCTGTGTATTAACGACTTTAGAAGCTCAATTTGTAACTATGAAATATAACTCAACTTACAGGCACAATTACTCTAAGGCGGATTACGATGCGATCGGAACCGAACTTAACCAATTAAACTGGAATCAGTTATTTTCTGACCTACCAGCTGAAAAGTCCGTTGATATTTTCTACGATGTTCTATATGGGTTAATTAAACAGCATGTTCCCCTCACTAAGCCAAGGAACTCCCGCTTCCCGCTGTGGTTTTCACCTTTACTTATACGCCTTTTTAAAAAAAAAGAAAACGCTTGGCTTAAATGGAAAAAGTATGGCAACGCATCACATTACGAAATATTTTCTATGAATCGTAAAAGATTTAAATCAGAGTCTGATAAGTGTTTTCTACGATACGTAAACTCAGTTGAGGTCAGTATTACATCTCACATTAAGAATTTCTGGGTATACATTTCTAATCGCAAAAATAAGGCTAAAATACCAGAAAACATGTATTTCAACTATTCTATTTCCAACGACCCAGTCAATATATGTAATATGTTCTCGGCCTTTTTCGCCTCCGTGTACGAAGCTTCTTTCTTAAACCCCGTGACTTGGCAGCCACCTAGTACCTACACAGACTTTTCAACTTGTATTACCGACATAAATCTTACTCCCACGGCGATTCTCAAGGCTTTAAAAAGCCTAGACGTAAACAAGGGACCGGGACCAGATGGATTACCCCCAAGTTTTATAAGAAATATAGCAGACAATATTCTTATCCCGATCCACATTATTTTCAACAAATGTCTACGCGAAGGCATATTTTCTGCAACCTGGAAGCGGGCTTTCATCACGCCTATACACAAAAACGGTGACAAACATAACATTCAAAATTATCGTCCCATTTCAATACTGTCCACCTTGTCGAAGCTTTTTGAGGGCCTTGTACATGGTGAACTATATTCATACATACATAACCTTATAGTACCTGAACAGCACGGATTCGTACAACGTCGTTCAACTAACACGAACCTCATGCTATTCACAAACTATTTGTTTGAGAATTTGGATGAAAAGGTTCAAGTAGACGCTGTGTACACGGATTTCCGGAAGGCTTTCGACAAGGTGGATCACAAACTACTCTTAGACAAAATTGCCTTTAACGGAATCCGTGGTAACTTACTACGTTGGCTCACAGCTTACATTACCAACCGAACTCAGAGGGTTGTTGTGCACGGCTATAGATCGGACTCCATCACGGTTACTTCTGGAATTCCTCAAGGATCCATATTGGGTCCGCTTCTCTTCATATTGTACATCAACGACATAAAACACTGTTTCCTCCACTCCCGTTTTTTGATGTACGCCGACGACATCAAAATTTTTAAACCAATCCATAGTGCAAATGATTGTTTGCTTTTACAAGAAGATCTCGACAGACTTTGTCTTTATTGTATTAATAACAAACTTCAGCTTAGTTTACCAAAATGCAACATAATATCCTATACAAAGAATAGAAACACGATAACCTTCAATTACTCTTTACACGACGTATCTCTTAAGAAAGTTGACAGCATTCGCGATCTCGGAGTCATACTAGATTCAAAACTGCACCTAGATCAACACATAGACAATATAATCAACAAAGCTTACTCTATGTATGGTTTTGTTATGCGATCCTGCATTGATTTCAAGCGCCCTTCTACCTACATATGTCTGTATAAAACTTTAGTTCGTTCCCAGTTGGAGTTCGCAGCCCAAATCTGGAATCCTTTTTATGATAAATATGTAGTACGACTTGAAATGGTACAAAAAAAATACTTAAGAACCATGCACTACAGATGCTATCGCTCAAAATTACCATATAACAACTTATTACAAGAGCACAGTCTTCTTAGCCTGGAGTCCAGACGCAAGTTACTGTCGGTTATGATGCTACATGGCATATGTAATAATAGGTTTGATTGCACAGATGTCACAAATCAATTATGTTATGTTGTACCTAGAACTGTATTACGGCGCGAGGTGCGCGTGCCCCGGCTGTTTCACACTGTGAGGTGTAGAACAAACGCCGGAGCACGGGCACCTCTACGCCGCATCTTAGAAACGTATAACACACATTTTGTAGAATTCGACATCTTTGCATTATCACAATACAATTTTAAAAGAATAATAATAGAGGCACTCAGGTCACAATAATGCGGTGAAATGTTCTCATTAATCTTTGATTTTCTATTTGGTGAACCGAGTCCTGGACGGCGCATGTGTTTTTGACGGTTCTCTATTTTTATTCCTACGATTTTATGTCATAATTTAACATTGCATAATGTTTATACTCCTAATATTAGTTACGCATAATTCTCATGCGTCATAACTTTTTTAATCATAATTTTTTAATCCTAATCACTATAAGCATAATATTTAAAACGCATACTATGCCAAAGCATAACTTTACTTACGCATAACGACGCATAACCATAACTATTATAAGCATACAAACTATATGCCGAAAAATTAACTACAAAAGTTTTAATAACAATATTACACTATTTTATACATTGCTATCGTCAAACATGTAGGCGCATAAAATTGTACTATCTTCGACGGAGCCCCGCTTCGCGGGGCTCCGTCGAATTGGGTGGTTTAAAAAAAAAAACCTAACACGAAGACTAAGGCGGGAGCTCCGCTTCGCTTCGCTCCCGCCTTAGTCTTCTAACCTAACCTATCCGAGTCGGATTGCTCTGAGTCGGGGTGTTAAAGATAATTAATTTCGACCTAACAATATTATGTATTATTTTCATAATTATATCAAATTTTGATTATGTCAAGAGTCGATTATGCTTTACAACTTTATGCATATCAAAGTTATGAATAAATATAATAGGATATATAATATTTATGCTTAATAACACAGTATGCTAAAAACCAGTTATGGCACACTATTTTTATGACAAAGAAAATTATGCCTAATTTATTATGACAATTTTAAATAGGACAAAAATCATTATGAGTAAAAAAGGTATCCCGTTTTTGACCTACTCCATAAATATTAATCCGCGGACATTGGTGTGGGTTATACGTTTGCCAAGCTAAAATTGTACCTATTGCTGAAATGTACTGTAACGTATAACTGTTTTATGTCCCATTAAAGAAAAATAAAAAAAAAAAAAGTAATAAGCCTATGACGATCAAAACCCACTTTTTAATATCCCTACGCTGTATTAAGACATCATCGAAAAAAGACATGGTAGCATAATGCCTACTTTATCAAAAGTACAGTTGTTAAGTAAAAACGTTTATAAAAATTAGAATCTGAATTGCTTAAATTATAATATAAAAAATAAAATAATGCAAATTATTCCTTAAATTATAATTAACTAATTAACCATTCTAATTCACATCGGAAATAAAATAATACTGTAGGTAAACTTAAATGACTAAATCCAAATTCAATGCAACCATTTGCTACTTTTGATGAAGGATTTGTTTTCTAATGTTTATTATATTCTTTAAGAACTGTATGGCTGTAAGGTTTCCCTCCTGAAGTGACTGAGAACTGTATGGCTGTAAGGTTTCCCTCCTGAAGTGACGAAACTTCATTTTTTAGCATCTTGTCAAACTTTACATGTCTCCGTAGTCTGCGTGCCCGGTTAAAATAAAAGTTTCTGATCGCCATATCCTTGAGGCGTGCCAAAACAATATCAATGTCGCTTTGCGGAATGCGGCAGTTAAAGGTTCATTTCCGAGCATCGCGGCCGATCGCGAGCCGCTCGCGGCTTACGACAAGCGGCTGACGCTCGCGGCCGATGCGACAATATTCACAGTGCGCGCGCAGGCCTACGACAGTCGTCGGCCGCGCGCGTCTGTCACTTACCTCAGCCGCTTGTCGTAAGCCGCGAGCGGCTCGCGATCGGTCGCGATGCACGGAAATGAACCTTAAGGCGTCTATGCCAGCTTTCAATGCCGTTGTTGGTGCGATGCCTCTCTGTCGCACAGCAAATTAAGGAGAATAACTTTGCCCATTGCTTTTCAAAATAGTTTATAAACTTCAGTTTTTTTTATCTTTTGTAGCTTGGTCTACAATAGATTTCCAGCCATCATCTACGAAAGCAATGGGCAGAAGGGGTAAATTTGCAGTTAACCGTATAGTTTTATTGCTGATTTTTAAGTCTCTGCCTTTCTTCCACACTGTACGGCTGTAGTGATAAAAGCAGCCGGTCACTACTGCTTCAGGAAATGCTTCCTTGATGGCTTTCATAAGGGCTGGTTCGTAGTCACATTTGAACTTTTTGATATTTAGACCGAGTTTGTCTTTTATTAGGGCAAAAAACCTCCGATAAGTGACTACAGTTTTATTAGGTAGTAACGCGTATATGACTGGAACGATATTAGTGTACTCTGATGAACTGTTTAAATCCATATGAACTGTAAAAAAATGAAAAAATGGTGTAGGGCATCTTTTAAACGTTCCGTCTCCAAAAAAATATTTGTTTTCAGAACATTTTATAGCTTTTCTTGACGTTTTCGAACAAACCACCAATATTTATTCCTCTTTACTATCATCAGCTACTAAAAAATCGGATGCCAGTGTTTTAGGTATCACCACATCGGCTAAATTCACAAATTCTGTCTTTACAACACCTAGTGCATTTCTCCGAGCTCTATATAAGCTGTCTTTTTTTTCTGTATAACATGGCACTAATAAATCCTTTGATGCATCTTGTACATGTTTTTCGAATATTTTTTTCACCGACTCCATGTTGCTACAAACTTCTTTCCTAACAGAATCCATGATCGAAGCGACCTCATTTTCAGCATGATGTGATGCACAACAGTGAGAACCTTGTCTCAAAATCTTCTTCCTATTTTCATCAACAGTCACTGTAGTTGAGCATTCACTTTTGTTGACACATCTCCATAAAGTTCCGTTTTTATTGTGTTTTGCTAAATTATATCGGTGGCCATTATGCAGTAGAGCCTCTTTTCCCTTTTGATTTGTTATAAATTTAAGACCCTTGTCCATAATTATTATTTATTTAATCACAGAATTTATGTTTACTAACATCGCATAATATTCGCATAAATCAACATGACAGCAGTTTTATCAGTCCTTGATTCTGCATTTGTATTATAAGTGGCCAGTGAAGCAAGTGCCACAAAGAAGTTTTATTACAGTGTGTATTGATCGATGCACAGGCGTAATTCGTATTTTCTTTCTTACTGTACCAATTTTGAAAAAGTAGGCATTATGCTACCATGTCTTTTTTCGATGTTGTCTTAATACAACGTAGGGATATTAAAAAATGGGTTTTGATCGACATAGGCTTATTACAGTGTAGGTATTGATCGATGGACTGTAATAAAAAGCCTTCGTTTTAACTCGTAGTCGCAACGATTTTCTCACCTAAATGGGGAAAAATAGCACTAGACAAACAATTAACAACATTTTTTTTGAAATCCCAACCAAATGTCAAATTTAGCGTCTTCATTTTTATTTTATTTTTATAGGCATAATGAGACTCCATCTGGAGATTATAATCAAAGGTAGCTTACCGTATTAGGTAGGTAGCGTACCTTTGATTATAATGTATAAATGTGATGGTGATACAATGTTATCTATACATAAATTATAAAGCTAGTTTGTTTGAACGCGGTAATCTCAGGTACTACTGGTCCAAATAGAAAAAATATTTTACTGTTGGATAACCCATTTATCGAGGAAGGCTTTAGGCTATATAACATCACGCTACAACCAATAGGAGCGTAGCAGCAATAAAAAATGTTGCAAAAACGGGTAAATTTACGCAAACCAAGTTGCGCGGGTCAACTAGTAATTACATAAATTGACATAGCAAGTTGTTCTGATCTTTGATCTGTGATTGTTTGTGCTATAAAAAGAGTTGCACTCTAAAATGACTGTCATAGTCAGGAGTTACATTTGGTAGTCGGGTGCAAATGTCTACTTTTATAGTTTGTTTGTAATGGACAACCACAAAAACTACCGAAGTGATTTTAAAATTAATTTCACCTATAAAAAGCTACTTTATCAGGTAGTCAAATATAATAAAATTCTAACTAAAAGAAGAAGAAGAAATTATTTTATTGTCACAGATAGGTACAACATTTACAGTGGTGTTACATTTATAATAGGTAGGTATAATGTGATTAAAATTATTGCACGTCATATCTAATACTCTAAAATCTGTTCATTTATTTGTTCAAGAAGTGTTTTTTTTTAAATGGAACTTAAAATTCTCCTTTTTTTTCAGGGATCTCATGGGAGGTGGAATATCATTCCAGCAACGCATGGCGACATACTTGAAGCAACCCCTGAAGGCTGTGGTTTTATATGTTGGCATCGACAGCGGATTGGCAGTGGAGCGAGTGGAGTAGCTGTAGTGATCCTGCCTCCAGCTTAGCTTTGTGTATAGGTACTGTGGTTTCTGTATAATTAACCCAAATAGCATACTGGCTAAGTGTAATTTTTAAGTCCGTTTAGGTTTTAACGAATATTATGAATGCGAAAGTAACTTTTCGAACTCGCGATCGTGAGGTCTCGGGCTCAAATCCTACCGACGAGTTCTTAAACTACCGACGAGAACCTAGTCCTGACACAAGCAATTTAGCTTGACTGGAGGGACTAACCAGATGGCTAGTAACGTGCAACGAGTTTGTTTATTAGTTTGTTTGAACGCGATAATCTCAGGAACTATTAGTCCGAATTGAAAAAATATTTTACTGTTGTATAGCCATTTATCGAGGAAGGCTAAAAGCTATATAAAATCACGCTACAACCAATTGGAACAGAGCAGCAATGAAAAATGTTGCAAAAACGGGAAAAATTAACACTGACGAAGTTGCGCGGGTCAGCTTGTTTACTTATATTTAAAAAAATAAAAAATTAAAGTCCTGACCCTGACTCATTAATTCACTCATTAATGCTAATTATATGCATAGTTCAAACCTTAGGACTTAATAAGCTAGATTTTAGCAAAGAGAATTTTACATTTGGTATCTATTTAAATAAAGGATGAGAAAGGATTTCAGGCAATTCGAGCTCCAAAGGGTTAAATGGCGGCTCTACATTAGTCCCGCGAACGCCGCGAACAGAAATGAACGTTAATGACGATGGTTTTTGCAGTCCGGCCAGTTCATCCCTGAATATATATGTGTTTTACATCAGCAGCTTCTACATCAATTTCGCTACAGAGTTGATTCACAAATGTGAGACCCATGAATGTAGAGGGTGCCCTCTACATATCTGTCGTGAAATAGCGCGAATCCACGGCATAATTTCACGGCACTAATGTGGAGCCGCCAAAAGAAACTAACGGGAGCGAAGACGCGGGAAAAAATAAAACTTGAAATTCAAATTGACAAATTTCTTTATAAACTCCATCCGGGATCACTAAATCAAATTAACATGGCGACGTTAATAGCTTCTTGTTTTGCAGTTAGTTACAATAGGTGACAAAGCGACAAGTAAACACTGCTTTTTTTTCTTTACGTTTATTGCGTTTTAGGGTTGCGTAGCCAAAATGGAAAAAACGGAACCCTTATAGTTTCATTATGTCCGTCCGTTTGTCTGTGTGTCTGTCTGTCCATCTGTCTATGTCACAGGTATTTTACATAAAGTCCTCCGGAATAATATTGATCTAATTTGGTTAAAAGGTGTCCTTTAGTAGCCGCTACTTAGTTTGATAGCTAAATAATAAAAATAAATATTGGGGGGGGGGGGGGGGCACTCCATACATACCAGAAGTTGAAATATTTTTTTTTAGAAAAACATTCGACAGGTAGGTATTTTAAAAAATAAGATTTTTTGATTAAGTGAATATTTTTGGCAATAATCGCTCCGAAAGTTGCATAAATTGTTACCCTTATCTTTTGATCCATATGACCAAATAATAAGCAAAACTCACAAATAAATAGTAAAATAGAACAAATTTAAAAATGATACATATCAAGCTGAAATTGCCGTGGTAGCTTCGTTTTGACCATGTAGCTTGTAGTAAAAGCCATAATCGTTGCATCATAAATACTTTAAACTAAAATTATTTAGGACATGATCGGATATACCATCATTGAGTTATAGCCGAAAAATTGCGTTCCTTAACAAAAGGGCGTATGTGTAACGAACATACGAAATTATTCAAGGCTGCGGAACCCTACACTGAGCATGGTCCGACATGCTCTTGCCCGGTTTTTTGAGTATATGTGTGTTTTTTTGTATTTTCCTGTTAATACTTCTAAACACGGAGAGGTCACTGAGGGGTCCTTGACTCAGTGGTGACAGAGCGGCTCGAGATATCTGCCAGCTTAGTAACATTACCAATGTCGATCAATATATCTATGCGCATCATTTCTATCCAGCCGTGTCGGATTTCCGGCACATCGGGCTAGGAGAATGAGGGAATAGAGAGTGCACTTGTGTCTGCGCTTACACTTGTACACTTATAATATCTCCTGCGTAGTTGGCCGCCGTATCCGACATCGGTTAGAAGATCTTATGCTTATTCTACGTGGATTTTTAGAGAGGCGGTATAAAGATAAGTTTTTATAACATTTGCGACATTAATCATAATGAAATTTGCGTTATTCGCAGTATTCCCGTTACTACAAATACATTTTTTTTATTATTAAAAAATATAACTAGCAATGTAGGATTTGTACTACCAACCCTGTTAATCCCTCAATTGCTTGTGTTAGAAGTGTGATCACGTCCTGCCTGCCACCACTGCGACTGCGGTGAGGACTCGGCGCAGCACACCCTCCAGCATTGCCCACCTTGGGAGGGGAACGTCGAGATCTCACCGCAGTGGTCGGAAGTGACCTCTCGCTGCCGGCCGTTGTTCTGTCCATAGTCCGGAGCGAGGGGTCGTGGAATGCGGTCGCATCCTTCTGTTAGGGCATCATCTCGCAGAAGGAGGCGGCGGAGCGCGTCAGGGAAGAGAGCTCCCTGGCGGATCCGCTCCGTCGCCGGCGAACCGGGCGGCGTTGGCGCGCACATCTGCGCCCGCGGCCTTCCTTGGAAGCGCAGCGCCCTGTGTGTATCCAGGGGCCGCGTAGATGTGAAATGCCCGGAACGCAACCACATCTTGTACGGGCATTGCCACTGGGCGGGCCGCCGACGGTATAGCACATTACGGCTGCCCGTTCGCGAAGGTGGCGAGCGATACACGGCGGGTCTTTTAGTGGGTGCAAACCCCACACTACCTCCACCGTCTTCCCCGGACGGTGGGGGTGTCGTCAGGATTTTTCCCGCCAACATAAAAAAAAGGAGTGTGTTCACGTCGGTAGTATAATGGGTAGGATTCGAACCCGCGACCTCGCGATTGCGAGTCCGTTAGCCACACGTTACATAATGTGGTCTTATAATAAGTAACATAATAAATGCAATCCTATTTAGTCATTATCAATAGCATGCAAATTGTATTTCTTAAAAGCTAGATTACAATACAAATAGGTTGATTGTGAGATATACGTAGGTATATATTTTAAGAAACCATTACCATATTCATTTTCGTACTGTTATATCTCCTTATGCTCAGAAAACTCTTTAACGGCCGGTCTTAATAACGTAACTACCAATAACTGCCTGTAAAAATAACTAACTTAGGTAGCGAAACTGACATTTGTGCGTCTCAATAACCGTCGACGGGTAGAAAATCTTACCTTCGAATTTAAACTTTCGTTGGGAGGACTCTCAGCTAACTCGGATGAAAATCTTCATAGAAAAATAGCAAAGAGCGTTTCAATAACGCTTTTGACAGCTGACTTTAGTTCTTAGAATAACTAGCTGTTATAAAATTATAAACTCCAAAATCGACCGTTAAACCAATGTTAGGAGATGAAAAACTGTTATTTTTTAGCATTTTCTCGAATTGCCGATTGAACCTTCAAAAGACATACAAATATCAAGAAAACAAGACAAGAAAAACGCATTTATTAGCTAAACGTAATATCACTACTATCGTTGTAGGCTAGGAACGGCCATGAGATCGTCGTTCTTACATTAGATACACTACTCGAAATCAGGGTCCTAAATCAAAGGTGGCCTTAAAAACTAATTAGATTAACTCATAAACACCTCTCTTTTTAGGGTTTTAGGGTCCCTGATTCAGTGTTGTTATAATAAGCGCATCATTAGCAAGTTAGAAAAATAAAAACCACTGACGTCCTCAAAACTAAGATTTATTTAACAAATTTCACACATCACATTTTTAACAAATTAAACACACATCAACCTATAAACTACAGAATGGTTCAGTTCAATTTTCACCCACTTCAAGCCAACTGAATAATTGAAAATCTTGCACACATATTAAAATCCGATGAGAGTCAATAACATACATCAATTTATGAAAAATCTTTGTATTTGCAGTCGAACCGATAAATCGCGTACATTTTAGCCAAATCTTCACGAATCGGTTTAAATTTTTTATAAGTTAGTTTGCTTATAAATGAATTCTGTAATATTTTATTAAACTTTCTAAAGTTAAACATGTACTACAAATTATTATTTATTAATATGAATCCGCGCCTCAACGATGCGCGCTCATGTGTAAAGAGCATTACGCATGCGCGCGCTGTACTCAACTAACGCGTTTAGTGGTTTTAATTTTTTCAACTATATAACTGAATACAATAAATGTGGGTTTTTTAGTATGATTATCAAGATAAATAATAAAAATAGAGATAATGTAACTAATCTAATACGCTGTATTAAAAACAATATTTTTTTAGAATAACTAACATACAAGATTATTTTTGCTGCGTACAAAAATAAAACGACTGGGAGGGAAACGACTACGAGACTATATCTATCGTTAGCATCTTTAACTTTACGTAAACTTCGATAGAAACGATGGTAACAGTAAAAGTAAATATTGCATTTAACCTTTGGTAGCTTCTAGAGTTAAACTGTCGGTAAGTTATTGAGATCGGCCATAAGTGAGTAAAATAATCGAGCTGAATTAAACTTTTTTGGAAAAAGTAGTTTAAAGTGATTATGGATTTTATTATAAACTGGCTGTAGCGCGACTTCGTCTGCGTAATTTTGTCCCGTTTTTGCAACATTTCTCATTGCTGCCCCGCTCTTATTGATCGTAGCGTGATGTTATATAGCCTATAGCCTTCCACGATAAATGGGCTATCCAACAGCTAAATATTTTTTTCAATTTTGATCAGTAGTTCCTGAGATTACCGCGTTCAAACAAACTTCTCAGCTTTATAATATACTTGCTGTCCCGCGCAACTTCGTCTGCGTAAATTTTCCCCGTTTTTGCAACATATCTCATTGCTGCTCCGCTCCTATTGGTCGCAGCGTGATGTTATATAGCCTATAGCCTTCCTCGATAAATGGGCCTTCTAACAGTGAAAGAATTTTTCAATTTGGATCGGTAGCCCCTGAGATTACCGCGTTCAAACAAACAAACAAACTCTTCAGCTTTATAACATATGTATAGATGTATAGATTTTAATACACATTGCATGGCAATTTTGCTGAAACTGGCTACTCCTAGGTATCATGCCCAATACAAGACGGTCCGGATTTCTAATATTCTCCCTTCTAGTTGTATCTTTTACTTGCTTAAACAATTCAGGGTGTTGTTTAACGATTTTTCCTAGGTACTTCAAAAATATGAAGACAAGCAAGAGGGAATATCTTTAAAATTTTGAAGTTTGTGCGGCAAGATACGTTGGGTGCAATATTGCAAATGGACCTTTTTATGGGCAACATAAGCTTTTTGTACATCGGTAGGTACCATTTCCCTAAATCAATAAGCCGGTGATAAGAAAAATCTTAAATTAAACGCCACCATTTGTGGTGAGTGCACTAGCAGATATTTCTACAGAGATGATTATATTTTGTAAATATTAGGTACATATCTATGTTACGGATGGTACCTACTAAATATTATTTTTATTTCTTACTTTTGTTAGCAGAAGGTATGTCCCTACTTGATTTAAGAACCTCGGCATCCTATTATCTATAGAACTTCATAAACTTTATTACCAACGCAGATGATGCCATCTAAACTGATCTAACAACATAAATACAAACATTAAATTAGTGGCAAACTGGCATTAGATTCGAGTACGATAGTTAATGTTCCGGCGATATCCTTGGACCCCATTTCGTGTGCCCGACAATCTCTCGTTAAAGTCTTGACGTTACGAAATATTATTATCAACCTCTTGGCTCAAACGTCTACTTTATGTATAGGTTAGATGGATAAACATAGAAATTAGAAGCGCCATTTTATATCCGTTGTCTTGATGGAAAATCAATACAAAATTTCATAATAGGCATTGAAAATTTGATTCAAGCTCAGCCCGTTTGTCACCTATTCACTACAATAACTGCTCAACATCCGAAGCCGTTTAGTAATAATATAATTAAGTTTAAGTTACCAAGTTTATTTCCAAGAAAAAATACAAAAGACATCACATCTAAGTATTCATATATTATAAAGCTAAAGAGTTTGTTTGTTTGAACGCGGTAATCTCAGGAACTGATCCGAATTGAAACATTATTTTACTGTTGGATAGGCCATTGATCGAGGAAGGCTATAGGCTACATAACATATACAACACCAATAGGAGCGGAACAGCAGTAAGAAATGTTGCAAAAACGGGGAAAATTTACGCCGACGAAGTTGGGCGGGATAGCTAGTTATTAATAAGCAAAGAGAAAGATGGTATTCTGGTGACTAACACACGATACTTTTTCTCACAATAATATCGTCGTGGAGCCACAGGCCATGGGGAACCACAATTCCGACATTAATGAAAGCAAAAAAACTTGTCAAACCATAAAAGATGTAAGATTTAAAAGGTAGGACTTATTTGAACCAGTCAGTGAATCCCTGGAAAACTAAAATCGACATAAATCCGCAAAAAAAATGTAAAATTGCAAACATCAATTGAACTCTCTGCTTAGTTAAATGGAAAAAAACGTACCTATGAATGATAATAATTTTCTTAGTGACCATTTGTTGTATAATATATAAATAGAACAGAGATCATAAATTTGTATTAATTAGTAATAATAAGTTAACGAGACTTTATTTTTACTGAAATGTTGGGTATTACATCACGCTTGTCGCTAAAGGGTCATTCAACGCGAAAGTTCACGGCGGAACTCTTAATTTTTAAAAATAGTAAGAATGACCCTTTGAAATATAAAATGAGACTTCGTCAAGGACATGTTTTCATTCCTTTCATCTATCTATTTAATCACACTAATATTATAAAGGCAAAAGTTTGTGAGTATGTGAGCGTGTATGTTTGTTACTTCTTCACGTCTAAACGGCTGGAGCGATTTCAATAAAATTTGGTATGGAATTAGCTGACACCATGGATTAACACATAGGCTAATAAACCGCGAGTAACACCGCGGGGCACAGCTAGTATTATATATAAATAATTTATTTATAGAAGACGTCGTTTTATCCGTGTTTTCAGGCAATGAAAAACTGCTACAATATTATCAGAATACAAGGGTAAATTTAGCCAGTACCTACAAGGCTCAGGTGGGAAATCGGGCGGTCCAGATGACCGAGACGAGTTCAGATGATTTCTTTTCCCTTTTTAATTTAAATTTTATATATTTTTTTTTATTTATTATTCATTTTTCATCAGTATATAATTCGTATCTAAATATGATTTCCAAATAACACAATTTACCAAACATAAAAAAAAAACGAACCAAGCTCGGTCATCCAGGTACTTTTTCTATAAATACTTAGAGTAGTTCGCTCTGCTTATGACTAATCTAATGGTAATACTAAAATCCGTACTAATATTATAAATGTGAAAGTAACTCTGTCTGTCTGTCTGTTACGCTTTCACGCTCAAACAGCTAAACCGATTTAGATGAAATTTGGTAAGGAGATAGTTTGATTCCCGGGGAAGGACATAGTATAGTTATTATCGCGATAACCGACATTCACGCGGGCGGAGCCACGGGCGAAAGCTAGTAATCTATAAACGTTAGTTTACGTATTTCGTATGGAACAGGAGGCCTACTCTAATTCATAGAAACGAAGTTTCGATCAAAAATGAGGTGGTATTATACAGAGCCAGTAACATCAATTCAATCCACTCGTTACCGGAAATTGACCATAGGCTCGGACTGTATGTGGTTATCAGAAAATAATAAGAATAATCGTCATAAACTTATGTAATTGAAGAAAACGAAAATTTATAAATTTCGTTTTAAAGAAAGGTAGTAAGTAGGCCTACAGTTGTTATCACTTAGTTGAATTTAATATTTTGAATTTTAAATGTTGAATTGAATATACCTTTATATTCAATACCTACTTATTATAAGTAGATCTTTCACGATTTTTATATAGTCAGTAAAATTCAAAATTCTTTATTCACTTATGATTCAAAACAACTCTTGTGATACGTCGGGATTCTACATGTACATGTAATGCCAAGTTCGCAAACAATAGGTAAAGCCGGAGAAAAGAACCTGGCAATAAAACTCGCGGCCACTCTTTTCAAATTGCCAATTTTACAATGTTTGAATGTTTATAAACTTGATATGGGGGTAAGGTGCTGGTAAGGTAAGGAGTATTTCCGACTCTTTTTACATGAAGACAATAGTGGCGTGGATCATAGAATGGACCATCCACGCGGATACTATTAATAAGAGTCTAACTGCTGTACCCACAGTCGTTTATTGCTTGCTTAAATAATTCCTTTTTCAAATTTTGACGTAAGTATAAACTCTTTACTAATGAATTATTTAATATGCTTTAAATTACCCTGAGTGCGGCAAATAATAACAAAAACATTACTTAAGGTTAATTAATATATTAAGACGGCTAGATTTATTTAGCTTTTTTTATTGTTCCTAACAAAAAATTTTTTTTTTGTTAGATGATGTTTTTTTTAATATTAATTTGTATTATTTTATTAAAATCCTTTCTGTTTTGATCATATTTGTAGACACATATAATTTCGCCTTTGTACTTTTGGATTTATATTTTGAACTAACTTTTACCTACAACTTTACTCGCGATGATGTCTGTTATAGGTACATAAAGTTAGATTAGAACCCTGTATTTTTATTGTAGCGCATTGTAAAATATACCTACTACTTAAGATAAAATGAATTGGCCATGCCATTTAATGAGTCTCACTAAGAACAGGTTAGGTTTTTACTATTTTTCCGGTGTTAATGATTTTTATTGTTCAATATTTGTGTAGTAAGTAAATTATATAAAAAATTGCTGCAAATACATTGCAAAAGACGGACTTAATGACATAGGCATTCTCTAACAGTCAACCTTTTAGGTGGTGGTTTATTTGCATAACATGGGTTTTACAAAGATAGTACACGATATAATATTGTTCCATCATATTCTGCTTAAACGCATGCCAAAATTAAATTAATGAGTAACAAAAAAAAATCTGATCTCAATATACTATATAAAATTATACAACATCAATAAAACCATATAATGTCATTAAAGGTTCATTTTCGAGCATCGCGGCCGATCGCGAGCCGCTCGCGGCTCATGACAAGCGGCTGACGCTCGCGGCCGATGCGACAATATTCACAGTGTGCGCGCAGGCCTACGACAGTCGTCGGCCGCGCGCGTCTGTCACTTACCTCAGTCGCTTGTCGTAAGCCGCGAGCGGCTCGCGATCGATCGCGATGCACGGAAATGAACCTTAAGTGAAATAATGTCAAAGACATAATTTAAATTCTAATACTAGTCCTCGGCAGGTGCATAGGTATTATTAAAAATATATTTTTACTGACGTAAAATACGTATGTGTTAAGTAATAAAAAAAGGAGATACCATAAAATAAATATAATAAAATACATTTAATACAATATATTATATGTATATATACGTACATGTAACTTATAAGCATGAGAAAGCCAAACAACTACTCCTTTGCCAAGCTATTTCTATACAGTTGACGAACTCTGTTTTTAAATGCATAACGACTGGTGGACATCCTGATTCCCAAAGGGAGCGCATTACATAGAAGAGAAGCCTGAACTGCGAAGGAAGAACGGATAATACCAGAGCTGTGAGATAGTTAAAGAAGTTGGAGAGTATTAGAAGACCGGAGATTTCTGACATGGTTAGAGCAAAGATACTGAAACTGAGAGGGAGATAAGTAGGAGCATTCGGAAAATGAAGGCGCCCTTACTACAGTAAAGTATACAGTATGGAAACTACGAACAAACGTGACGTGCACATCTACGAGACACATCTGAAAATATTTATATAACCAAGATGGCAGCTTCTAGTATTTTCAAATTCTAATTAAAATCTTGTATCTTGTCTTGTAATTTTTTTGTATTATTGGTATACTTTCTTGAGTTTTTTATGGTGCTAAATTCGATAGTGAAGTTAAAATGTAAGTCCAAGATGGCGGCTGCAAATAATAATGTCATTTTTATAGTTTTTGAGGGTGATAAAGCCTATAGTGAGGTAAAATGTAAATCCAAGATGGCGGATGCTACAATTTTCATTTGTTTTGTCATGTGTGTCGTTTTTATGGTTTTCGAGGGCTCTAACTCTCCTCTAACGTATAAAGAGAGGTCAAAATGTAAATTCAAGATGGCGGCTGCAAAAATAATGTTTTTGTCATGGGTATCGTTTTCATGGTTTATCGTTTTGGTTAGGATATTGAAACCGATGGTGACGTTTAAATGTAAATCCAAGATTGTGTCTTAAAATATTTAAAAAAACATATTCTGTGAGAAGGAACTTTATTCCTGGTGGGGGCCCCCAACCGCATGCTTTTTTAAATAGAAATTAATTTAATTTAATAATTATTTCATAATTGAATAACAGTAATAACTCTCTATATTTATATTAAATTTTAACAAAGATCATTAAAAATATATTTAAATTAAATATATTTAAAAAAATATTTAGTTCTCAGGTTAACTGAGAGATATCTCTATCAGTTAACCTGAGAACATACAAACGGACAAACGGACAAAGCGAAACTATAAAGGTTCCGTTTTACCATTTTGGCTACGGAACCCTAAAAAAAGGGTCGTCGTGTGAAATATTATCTAAGACCTCAAAACAAAGATTAATTCTACAATTACCTTTTTAAAGTTGGTAGGTATAATACCTATTGTTATTATTACCTAGGTACCTATATTAACTATGCGTGTGGACAAAGGTAGGTAGGACCCAATCGTATGAAGTTAAGCAAGTTGAAATTGCAAGACGATTGAGCAATACGATGTTGGAAGCGGCAAACTACAATGCAACACACCATGACTGCCACCGACATATTTTATCAAATATTTCAAGTAAGTGTACAAATGAGAGGGGTGTTGTAATATTATGAAATATGGTTTAAAAAAATGATTACATAATGTGTTACTTGGAAAATAATGCACATCATTGTAAAAAAAAATTAAAATTTTGTTGTATGTTTTTTTGCGTTGATATGTCAGTCAGTCAATCAGCTTCTACTTTTATATTTAAAGGAAGAAGTGTAGACTTACAAAAAGTATAAGGATCAGTCCCATTATTTCCGACTTTTTATTAATTGATTTTGTTAAAATATTAATACAGCTGATGGTACAATAAAAACATAACCTTGATACTCGTCTGCAATTAAAAAAATATGGTCATGTTGTTCTTGAAAACTTACACCTAACACCTCTCTTTTTGTGTTGTGAGTTAGAAATGATAGCCTACTTGACGTCATAACGTCTTATGAATCGATAACGGAGTGCACGCACGAAAAAGTATCACAGAGTAACGGTCACGTTATTGTTTGGCTGCTAGGCAACTGTCACGTTATTGATCGGCTGCTAAGCAGTCACGTTATTGACTGGGCGCTAAGCAACACGAATGGCGATTCCGCCCGCTGATAGGCTGAAGTATTGTAGCTGTCAGGCGCATGTGAGCGCATGTGCCCGGGTTGCTTATTACAATATCATCAATGTTTTGGCGGCAGCAACAAACGATACAATTGGAAAAATATTTCGAACTACATTCAAAGATTTTCAAATAACCTGAATCCTGAATGTGAAAAAGCATCATAATTTTTTTCATATGTATTTTTATGACGCCCATCTAAATGATTTATTTTCTAAACTTTCCCTTCGTGTGGCATAGTTTTGGGACATACTGTATACTATAGCCCATAGTAGTAGTTAGTATCTAATATACCCTGTATGTATAGTATACAGTATTAATAAACCTTGTTCGTTAACATATTATTAACTGAGGCAATCTACAAACTTCCCAGCCGTACTATGTGCGATGGACTTAAAAATGCGAAGATGGTGTGGTAAAAACTTGAAACAAAGTACAAAATCATAGAAACAAATTACCCCCATAATATTTATCGTTGCATGAGTGGTCAAGGTCAAAACGAGCATAGGGTGCTCCAACTGAAGTATCCAGGAAGCAATCTAAAAATAAAATTGTGACAACCAATCAACATACCTCACGATTTTAAATCTACACCTAGGATTCGAGAATCAATTGCCCCTGGCATAATTATGTTGCTGAAGTTATCCACATTATCCTTTTGAGTTTTAGTTAGGTATACCATGGGGAATAATTTTAGTTAGATCTTTGAATGGTTGATATGTCTGGAAAACCCCACGGTGTGTAGGTACATGTATTCAAAACTTCAGATTTTATTTTTAAGACGTACGGACAAGTGTGAGATATGGCATAGTTAAACTTTATATAGAGACGATGTATAGGTAGACAAAAACAGACATTAGACAATGTTGTGAACGTTCCTAACAGAGTGCGAGTATATAATAATATTTTTTGATAATATTCTTAGGAGATGAAGGCCGAGGCTATAACCATCATATTTAATTGCGCAAATTTATAGAAATGCATACATTGTTTGTCGGCCATTCCCATGTTTATCTACGTATACAAATAATAACCTCGTTACTTTAGAAGGCACGAGTGCAGAAAAGTTACATTAAGATAAACCTAAACAGTTAATATATCTTTTAAATTAGGTTGTTAGATTTACTAATAATTCATTTTTATATTGTACTAGCTTTCGTCCGCGACTCCACAGGCTCGGATGTCGGTTATCGCAAAAATGGTTGTCTGTAAAGTCGGTTTACGGATGATCATTTCACGTGATAATGTCATAGGAAAATATTGATGACATTGTAATAAACAACCATGCCTGTGATAGCTTTAGTTTCAATTGTATCGCATGTCAATGCACTCGCCATTCACTAATAGGCTGATAGCTTTAGTTCCAATTGTATCGCATGTCAATGCACTCGCCATTCACTAATAGGCTGATAGCTTTAGTTCCAATTGTATCGCATGTCAATGCACTCGCCATTCACTAATAGGCTGATAGCTTTAGTTCCAATTGTATCGCATGTCGTTGCAAGCGCCTGTCACGGAACGTGACTACTTTTTCGTTCGTGTAGCCGGTCATCGATTTATAAGACGTTATCACGTTAAAAGAAACTATTGTATGTCCTTTCCCGGTACTCCAACTCTCTCCATACCAAATTTCATCTAAATCGGTTCAGCGGTTTAAGCGTGAAAACGTAACAGACAGAGTTACTTTCACATTTATAATATTAGTTTGGAAATAATGTTCTTAAATAAATTGGCAATGACCATGAATGCAATAATAAATAACGTAAATGCACCATCACACGCAACGAGTAGCAACTAGCAATATTCTAACAAAAAGTGTTACACATGCAACTAATGAGTGGTAGAGTTAACCTATGATGCCACATAGTAACCCGATTAACAAGTATTGTCATTGTCACATTCAAGATAGAGTTGTAACTTTTGAGGTTAGTTAGTAAGTGAGTAGTTAGTATGAGTGCCTCGGTGGCGCGATGGGAGTGTGTACAACTTCTGCACAAAAACAAATTAATTACAACAAATTAATATCGCTGCTAATAGGATTATTTAACGCCTTTGATAAATATGAGCACCGATCCAGTTAGAAAATTTAGATCAAAGCCATATTGGAACTCTAAATCTATTGCCCAGCGAAGATTAGCGCTTAAACAATTTAAACGCAACCCAACTCCTTGTAACCTCAATAAATTTGAAAAATGTGTTGCTAAGTCGAAAAAAATATTACGTAAGGTTAGGCAACAAGTTAGAGCTTCTATTGTAGGTACTAATATAGACGAAACTACTACGGCCTCGGAGTTGTGAAACCGGATACGGTGGTTTAAAGGTAATAAAAAATATCAATTTCAGCTTACTGAACAACAATAAAAACTTTTTACAAAAAAATAAAACGGACTTCCAAAATAAATATAAGGTAACTAAAAAGCAAAAAATAGTACAGGCACAAAAACAAAAAATAATTAATCATTTTGAAGTTGGTGCCAGAAAATATAGCGTCATGTTTTAGGCACCAAGTTTTGAACTTGGTGCCTAAAATATGTGTTTTATTATTTTTTGATGTTGTACCTATATTATTTAATTAAACTTTAGATTTAAAGCATGTTATCTATTTGCATGTGTTATTTATTTACATAGGTACCTACGCCTTATTTTATTTATATATATTTATTTTAGTATTTATATACATATACTAGCTGACCCGCGCAACTTGCTTGCCGCGCAATTGCTGCTCCGCTCCTATTGGTCGTAGCGTGATGTTATAACCTTACTCGATAAATGGGCTATCCAACAATAAAATCTTTTTTCAATGCGGCCCAGTAGTTCCTGAGATTATCGCGTTCAAACAAACAAACAAACTCTTAGGGGGATGAAAAATAGATGTTGACCGATTCTCAGACCTACCCAATATGCACACAAAATTTCATCAAAATCGGTCAAGCCGTTTCGGAGGAGTATGGCAACGAAAACTGTGACACGAGAATTTTATATTATTAGATTTAAATTATATTTACCGTTATCTCAAATTATTTATTTACTTAGACATTCTGCTAATTACATGCATCTATCCGTGCGTTACTCAGCCAAGGTTGCCAACTGAAAATCAGCGCTGGGTGTCAAGCCTAGCTTATGCTGAGGTGGTCACCTTTTCGGCACGGGCTTGCGGGGCAGCATACTGTACTATTCCTATTATAATTTGTTGTATTTGTATTAATATAGTATTGGTATTGCATCTGTTGGCACATTCCGAAATAAATGTATTTTTATTTTTTTCTTTCAATTATTCAAATCGGATATTTTTATATGGCAACAGCTTTGGAACTCTACACTGAGCATGATCCGACATGCTCTGGCCCGGTTTTTTATTGTAAAATCGGATTTTTCGAGCAAGTTTTTTTTAGTCCCATTTATCATTACGTGCGTAGCTATTCCCTTTATGACAAAGATTACTATAATATATAGATATTATAGATTACCAAAATAATACCCTAAAAAGCCATGGTGGCCAAGTCTGTTAACAAAAATACCAAAAGATACTTTTGTTAAAAGTTAGGTACAATCAGGGACTCCTGTCTAGACGACGATAAAGACAGAAATCGCTTGACGAACATTTCTCATCTCGCAGGCGGAGCGGGGCCGCCTCGTTCGCCAGTAGCTCACTATATTGCAGAGAAGATGTACGTCACTCCATACAATGTTTTTAAAGAGAGCTTAGTGCAATAATTTTAAACTCTACTTGTTGGGACGGTTTTGTCTTTTGTATATCGTATTATTTTATTGTTCAGATTTAATTCTCAGTAGTAAGGTTTAAAATTATGTGAACATAACATAATTTCTTGATGATAAAATCAAGAAATATAGTTTAAAAGAATTCGTCATATTATTCGTTATTCGTGTTGTTCTTACAATAGACCTTTATACGTTTGGAAATCTAACAAAATTTGTATTTTGATCCTTGTGTTATTAATGCATATGCATATATTTTACATTTATTTAGATTCTACCACGGGCTTTGATTAAACAACTCTTAATGCTATGAAAAACACTAAGCAAAAACATTCAATAAGTTAAAAATAGTATTATTTGTCTATGACGAAAATCAAAATCAAAGCAAAAGATATTATATAAAATATCTAAATATGAAGTACTAGCTACCGCTCGTTGCTATACCCGGCGTGAATGTCGGTTATCGCCATAAAAAAACTATCCTATGTAATTTCATTATTATCGATTTATATCGGTTCTGCGGTTTAAACGTGACAACGCAAAAGAAAGACAGAGTTACTTTCACATTAATAATATTAGTTTGAATTTTAATTTGCATTTGGTCTTTAACTTGAATGTTCATTATAACGGTATGAATCCATGTTCCCATATATCCGAGTTCACGCAAAGGTTCACAGTCAGGTAGTCATTTCAAGTCCTTTTACACGTCAAAGTCGTCACAGAAGCAATCAATCAGTACAGGATACGAGCGGGAGGTCAAAGTAAAAAAAATAAATCACTAAGAAACTTAAAAATAGTGTAATAGGCTAGTAACAAATTGCCACTAATCAGTTATTTGCATTAAAATAAAATTTCAAACAAACGTCATCGCTCTCTAATTGGCTCTGTGCGCGAGAGGGTGGGTCGAGGGGTGGAGCTTCTCACGGCGCTTGCGAAGGAAAATTTCGTCAAAAGGGTCAGTCGTAGAGGGCCCTGATTGTACACAAACAAGTAGATATAGTAAGAATACTTAAAAAATA
This sequence comes from Herminia tarsipennalis, assembly GCA_945859575.2. NCBI lineage: Eukaryota > Metazoa > Arthropoda > Insecta > Lepidoptera > Erebidae > Herminia > Herminia tarsipennalis. Next base: position 18,201,857 of record OX243834.2, on the reverse strand, counting down.
TATTTATTTTCATTCATGTACGCTCCCAGCAAATTCTTGTTTTCTTTTATACCCATGTCATTTCGCAACGTATGCATAGGTAATTATGCCTCATACCAATATCAATAACCATTGTGTATTTCACATAAGTGCGTGCATAACATGAGAAATAGGTATGTAAAATATACAAGACAAAGTTTTGCCATTTACTTGTATGCATATTGATGCTTAAACACACAATTGCATCCTAACACCATAATTGATTTTGCAACAGCATGAATTGCGGCTTTGTGAAATGTAGAAATATTGCAGTTTCCGTAAATGCATCAAATATAAGGAGGTATAGTGCATAAAGTGCTCTTGCAACAACAAATTGTTTGATACTAGGTAAGTATACAGATAAAATACGTAGTAATCGCGTATTGCTAAGGCTCTTTTCGATAAACAAAATATTATAGTATTTTCTTGCATTTTACACAAACTGCCTTTCTCTGAAGTCTTCACCGTTATTTCTTTTACAATACTTATTACTTAGGTACCTATTGAAATCAGCGTTTGGGAGTTGTAATAGACCTTAATAATGGTCCATGGCACGACGACGCATTGTGGTGTAGCAGTGCATACATGGATACAACTGAGGTCATGGGATCTATTGCCACACGGGGTAGAGCTTTTGAGAGAGCTTATCCATAAATACTGGTCCAGATTTGAAGTTGAAGCGGCGGTAGCCTAATGGCTAAGGCATCGGTCTCGCAATTGTGAGGTCGCGGGTTCAAATCCTACCCATTATACTACCAACGTGAACCCACTCCTAACACAAGCCATTGAGCTTAGCTGAAGGGGTTAACAGGATTGCTAGTAATGTGGGACGTAAATCCCACATTGCTAGTTATCTTTTTAAAACAAAAAAAAAAGTAACATGTAAGGACCACTAAACATACAATAATTAATGGACACAAATTACTAGGTATAGTATGTTTTTTAAGTCCTTAGAGACACAAAGCTTGTTGTAGATTTTTAGGAAAAAAAGGCTATGCCAATAATAGTAGTTACCACGAATGTAGCTAAAAGTAGAATTATAAGTACCTATCAATCAACACGTTTTGGAAAACCATTAAGTTTCTGAAATGCTAAAGACTATCTATTTTTAGTTAACATTTTTATGTCTACTCTATCCATCTTCCATTAAATTCAATTAAAATGAAAGATTATGACCAGAATGGCCGGATAGGCCAGATTATTAAGCAGATATCTAAACACGCCTAAAGGAAAAATCATGCCAAAACTCAAGAACATTAGATTTTACAACGTCGACAAAATAACTGCTTACAAATAGTCTGGCTGTAGGTTAATCTCTTTCACCTATAAAAATAGGAATAGTATCTAAGTATCTATGAAGCGAGGAACTATATAAATACATATCGTCGCGGACACAAAGGACACTCAGGGTCCATATTCACTATGTTTTTTTTTCGTTTTCGTGGCGCATGCGCGGTGCGCTCGAAGATGTCCGCGCGTATGTGCGATGCATTTTGAAGCTCAGCTCTCTATATACTATTATGACAAGATTTTGTCAGTTAGAAGCGCGGACATGACGCGAAAATAAAAAAAAAAGGTAGTGAATAAGGACCCAGATTCGGAACAACAGTATGTCACAAAGTGGTGTCCCGTGTAGGATCTAACTCTCATGGTTTACCTGTCTCTTAGCCAGAAGTCGTCCTCTGGCTAACAGAGAGGGTGAACAGAGCAAAAATCTTTAAAAACGCAGGGACAAGCTACACTACAATATAAGCAATTGATAACTGTATGCCAAGTTTACGTAAAATATTCAGGAAGGGTTACAACTTTAGCAACATCTATAAAAAAATATGTTTTTAAATTCGGAAATAGGTACCATATTATAGAATTTTATAAGCTACAGGTCTTAATCGCGTTAATATTTTATTTTAAAGCTAATACCTTTGTGTTATTGCGAAAATAAAATATTTACGCAATTAAAACCCGTAGCTTATAAAATTCTATAATGTGTACAAATCGCGAAAGTTTACGAACATATGACGTACCATATTTTTTGATAAATTCATATCTTAAGATTCCTCTTATAACTTTTAATTTTAGGAAATAAGCTTTGTAGACAACTACCTAAGCAAGTTTGCAAATGCAGTTGTCTTCAAAGTATATTTCATGCGAAACATACTATTTTTTATTAATATAATATTAACGTATCTAGTAAATTCTAAGTGCCTAGGCTTTAGCTCAAGAAACACGTGCGCGAATGGATACCGTCGACACAAATTTAGGTTATAGGACAGTCACGTGTTTAGAGTTAGGTACAAGTTTAGTGATGTGAAGTAGTCGAGAAATATTTTGATCTGAACTTAAAGTGGCACAAATATTAACAATCATATTTTTAACCGTCCTGTAGATGAATAATAGGTACACAATCCGTTTCGTGCCCTAGACTGGCGAGTGTAATACTATAATTAAAATACAATATTTTCTTGCACCAACAGTAATACTACATAACAAGTTCACTGGAATATTCTTGTTACGTGTAGGTATTCCGGTAAAAGAATGTTCACTACTCAAGTTTACTTTCATTATATACCTACCTATAAATTACCTCGTAGCAATTAATGTTATTAATGAAAATATTTTAATTTATTTGACTTAGTGAAACGTAAGGGGACAGGGATGATTAAATGTTATTTCCATATGATATTTATGGTACTATTAATATTGTTGTACGCGTGTGTACTTTTAAAAAACAGATCTGTCCCATAGGAATCGTAATTTTTCTAGAATATAAGTAGCCTGTGTGCTATTCCAGATTATAATCTTTATCTGTTGTACCACATTTCATCCAGATCAGATAAGCCGATCTAGCGTCCATTTATAAAAACCTTCGTATTTATAATATTAATAGCATACTAGGAGACCACACATAAATTTATTAATTCCAATTTATTAAAGATGTGTGTGAACACTTTGTTCACACGAACAAAGTGTTTGAACAGACAAACAAGCAGACAAACAACGAAGTGAGAATTATAAAATAATATTTTTTTTACTTTAATTTACGGAACTTAAAACCTGTCAACATGAATAAAACTTTATAATTAAATAATACTAAGGCCTACCGTTGGCGTTTCTCCAACGTCCGTATTTTGGCAATAGGTACAATCACGCCGTAAAAGTTTTAACAAGCCTCTCTTCTGGTGACACTGAAATTCTAAGATTAGTATCTAATTATTGTAGGTATGTCATTTTGAATCACTTTTATAAATTTGCCAAACTTCATTTCCGGCATTTATAAAATTCCGATTCATTATTTTTAACACCCATTTTTTTTATTGACATTAATTGACAATGATACTTTCTTTTTCTGTTACGTAACTTTCGTCGAAGTAGCAAAACCGACAGTACCTATCTAGTGTTTTCTCGTCGGAATCCATTTTGTCTCTGATTGTATGCCGGAAACCACAGCATGTGCGCGAGCGCGACGTTAACGTTGCGTTCAGCGGATGCGCAACGTTAACTTCGCGTTAGATGTTAGAGAAACGTCAACGCTTGTAAAACGCCAATGGGATAGCGGCCAAATAGGCATTACAAATATAAGCAAAGATATTAAAACCCACGACATATTATTCTAGGGTTGGGCCCATGGCCTATAATATCATAATTTTATACAACCTTTCAGATGCATAATGCAGCAATTTAAATAAATAAAGAAAAATCTAGCGATAACCTTACACGCGGCCATCTGGTCCCAAACTAGGCAAAGCCTGTATTGTGTTACCCAGACAGCTGATAAACATATGTATGCATGTGTAGATATATACCTCTATTCGTAATACGTATCTGTAATAAATCTCGTGTGACGGTGTTTGTGGTAGAGCTCCTCCAAAATGATTCGACCGATTTTATTGATTTTGGTAAATTTATATATATATACATATATATATATACTAGCTGACCCGCGCAACTTCGTCTGCGTAAATTTTCCTTTTTTCTTTTACAACATTTTTCATTGCTGCTCCGCTCCTATTAGTCGTAGCGTGATGTTATAACCTACACCCTTCCTCGATAAATGGGCTATCCAACAATAAAATATTTTTTCAATGCGGCCCAGTTGTTCCTCAGATTATCGCGTTCAAACAAAGAAACAAACTCTTAGGGGTATGAAAAATAGATGTTGGCCGATTCTCATAGATACCGGATAAGCACAAAAAATTTCATCAAAATCGGTCAAGCCGTTTCGGAGGAGTATGGCAACGAAAACTGTGACACGAGAATTTTATATATTAGATACATATAAATATATGTGTATATTTATAATATATAGGTCGTAAAGTATTTTTATCGCGATTTTAGTATTTTTGTATATAATTGTAAAACATAATTATAGCTCTACAGATGCTAGAATAATGTTACTATTTATCCTATTTGCAATATCGATAAAGCGCAGTTCCTGTGCGCGTCACTAAGTTACGTATCACGTGCAGCTTTCTAAAGATTGACCAATATTCTCGTGGTAACTGTAATTATATACTGCAACTACACCACTCGGGGAACGTCGGGTCGCATTTTATCGTGTCTCATTAAATATTAGCTACGATTGGAAAAGTTTTAATGAAGTAACTTTTAGCCACGGCTTTACCTTTGTAATTAAAAAGTTATCTATCTTTGTCTATCCCATTGCCCAAACTTCAAGCTACTTCGACATTTAATGTCATCGATATGGGTCTGACTGAAACGCAACAGACAGACATAGAAATAAGTTACTTTCGTATTTAGGACGATTAAGTATATCTAAAGTAAAACAAGTACATGTGTGAGTAGGTATTATCGAGACGGATTTCTGGCAGGCCATAGAACTGGTTTTTCCCGGTTCCAAAAGAACCGGGAGTCCTCAGTTCTTTTGAAAGCGGAATTTCTGGACAACAACCGGTTCCAAAATAGCAAAACCCGATTTTAGGGTTCCGTAGCCAAAATGGCAAAAACGGAACCCTTATAGTTTCGTCATGTCCGTCTGTCTGTCTGTCTGTCCGCACAGGCATTTACCTCAAAGACTACTAAATAAATATGATGAAATTTGGTGAAAAGGTGTCTTGTAGTAGCCGCTATTTAGTTTAATAGCTAAATAATAAAAATAAATATTTTTAGGGGGGCACTCCATACATGTACAAGCTGATATTTTTTTGTTTTTCAGCGAACATCAATGTGTGGCGACATTTCGACGATTCGACAGGTCTTTAAAATTTATTTTAAGGTTAGTCTAATAAGCTTTTTTGATTAAGTGAATATTTTTGAAAATAATTGCTCCGAAAGTTGCATAAATTATGCTCCCAATTTTATTTCTTTTAAGTTTTGAACCATGTGACCGAAAAATACGAAAAATATCACAAAGGTAGCGTTTAACTTTAAAACTAAAATTATTTTGGACATGATCGGATATACCGTCATTGAGTTATTGCTGAAAAACTGCGTTTCTCAACAAAAGAACGTAAGTACCATGAACATATGTTCTTCTGCTGATGCAATTTTTTAAGGCTGCGGAACCCTACACTAAGCATGGTCCGACATGCTCTTGCCCTTTTTTTTAATCTTTGGGTTCCTAACAATCAGTTATCGAAAATCCATATTTTCGTTAACTGATTGAACGCTTTAAGGATATATTTAGATAGTTTAATGTAACTTTTTGTCGTATTTATAGTAAACTTGTTAATACTTACGGCTCGGTCTCTATGAATTATTTTACTTTTACTACCTAATTTATAGTGTAGTTAGTAAAATGAAAATCAAATTGGAACACACGTTTGGATGTGATAAAAAAAATGTCTCCATGATAATTTTCTTTAGACTTCAATATTATTTTTTAAAAAAGCCGTTCTCGATTTTTTGCTTTTTAGCAATAGATTTAGTTATTAATTTTTAACACATGGGCACAAACAGCAAGAATATCTTTAGTCAGCTGAGCCAAGCGCTGAACGTTCAAATTTATAGAGCCAGAACCGTCACGTAACAGTGAGACTTGGCGTGTCTCATTTAATGAAATACGCCAAGCCAGGGTTCAGTTCTCAACTTATTCTTTCAGATCCATAATCACACTAATATTATAAAGGTGAAAGTTTGTGAGTGTGTATGTTTGTTACTTCTTCACGTATAAACGGCTGAAGCGATTTTAATAAAATTTGGTATGGAGTTAACTGACACCCTGGATTATCACATAGGCTAATAAACCGCGGGTAATACCGCGGGGCACAGCTAGTGTTAAATGATGCAAAGTTACCTACATATGTAAACCTCAAAAAAATGGTTTACTTATTGACTGTGAGGAGGAGGTGATGATAATAAAAAAATGTGCGTTCTAGACAAAACAAGATAATGCCACATGTCAAGCACGAAAATGATAAAAATCTCGTGTTCAACCAAAACACTATCTTGCCACATGTAGCTTTTGAATAAATGCGAATTTGGAATCGGAATAACCGGGTAACCTGGTTCCGGCTGGAGTTTGGAACCGAAGAACCGGTTCTTCAAATCCATGATCAGTTACGCTTGCTCTAATTTAGGAAACAGTCTATCAAAGACATAACATCAAATATAAAGATAGATACCGTAAAGTAAATTCATTTTACGTTTGCCGTTGCTTCAACACAAAGCCTTGACACCAAGTAACAAATTGGTTAACGGAGGGAAATCAATGCGAAATAATCATTGGTGATTGAGGAATAGTCACTGAACATTATATATAAGTATACCCACCAAATTATGACGACCCACAAGGAGATTTGCCTTGGTTAGTGCTCGCGTTAGCCTGTTCTAAACAGGCTTGCTTTGCATGATCGATTAGGTACCGTAAACTACATAACTCGTTCAATTTGACTATTTTAAACTTTATATATACTGAAATTTTCGTGACTATTATAGTCACGAAAATTTCAAAAATAGTCAAGTTTAAATTTTAAATTTATGAAACCATAAAGTTTAAAATTTTCCCATTCATTTTAAAATTGTGATGGTTTGTAATATGTATTACTTTTGTTACGCGACCATGTTGCTGTCTGTATCTTGTTATTTTGTTTTCATACTCTATAAATTTGTTATAATAACTTTTCTTTATTTATTTGTAGTTATCAGTCAGCAACCTCTTCGTTTATGTCTGTGTGGCATTTGTCAGGGGCGACAATTCTGCCGAATTAACTTGTGCGATAAGTCACACTGTCTTATAAAACTGTAACTTTTTTACAAAATGTAAATACTTATTGTTATTAACACATTAGGTACTTAATTACATAAAGGTACCATTATACGATAATGTAGGTATACTTTTGGATTTATGTAGGTAATGCAGACCACTTGAATATGTTCATTGAGCAGAATTGAAGAATTCAAATGTTTTTTTTTTGTTTTAATCGGTATACTATTTAACTAGCTTCCGCCCGCGACTTCGCCCGCGTTAAGTTTGGATCTGTAATTTTATCCCTTTATAGATTTGCTTTAAGCTTTTTAGTGGATGGTGTTTTATCCACGAACCACCTGAGAACAATTGAACAAAATTTGATAATATTTGGTGCCTACAATGCTAATTTAAAATCAAGCGGAAGAAGCCAGGGTAAATGTGGTTTGTGTGTTTGTAATGGGTAATACCTTTTTTTCTAACGTTAAGTATAACATAGGCTATTTTAGGGTACACCACGCTATGATCGGTAAGACAGGAAAACAGGAATAATAGATGAACGCTGGGTGGCTACGACACGATACTGTGACTATATTATATACCTAGTTATGTGTATTATATTATGTATTTGTGTGGCCAGCATATTTAAGCATATTCTTCCCCCGCCCTCCCCTCAGCGGTGGTGGTTGATGTACTGGTGTTGAATATAATGCCTTCCCCTCCCTCCAGTCATGCGAACAACTGACAGTTGGCCAGTTGAACCAATAGTTGTCCCCTGAACAAAGTTTTGGATTCGCGCCTGATTTTGTTGCGTAATATTTTGAAACTTTGATATATCCTAAGATATTTTTATTATTCATTGATATCAAATGAAGTAAAGGCAGTTTTGTTCAAAGTTCAATATTAGTGATGAATAACGTATTTATTTGAATATGGGTTAATACCATGTTTATTAGAACACTTTCGCAAATAAATAACGCATTTATCTGCGAAAGTGTATTAGAACAAATTTGATTACCATTAAAAACGTAATAGTGGGTAACCTTAAAAGGTAGGCATTTGCTGTTGCGGACTTTTTTAAACTTTTTAAGAGGAACAAATCCGTCATACTTTGTTGTTGTGTAACTTTAATCCTTTAAATCACACGTAACGGATGTTCTCAAAAGGAATATTTTTTCCTCATTTTTGCAACATTTTTCATTGCTGTTCCGATCCTATTGATCATATCGTGATGTTATATAGCCTATACCTTACTTGATAAATGGGCTACCAAACACATAAAGAATTTTTCAATTCAAACTTGTGGTTCCTGAGATTACCGCGTTCAACCAAACAAGCAAATATTTCAGCTTTTTATTATAAGTATAGATATTCTATCTTTGGCTGTATTTTTCGCTTTTGAAACAGGTAAAAATAAACAAGATCCTGTTTTTCTAGTTTGCAAATGATGTATCATACAAATGAATCTAGCTTATACGTTATTATTCTAAATTTAATCTATAATGTCGAACAGTCTTTTCCCTCTAGCTATTCGTTCGGTTACTATATAGATACCTACATTTATTTGGTCATAAATACCAAACGTTATTTGTTTCATATTAATATTTTTTATTGCTGTCTCGGCAAACGTAGTGTAGGACGCCCTCAGGCCAGGTGGAGTGATGATCTACGCAAAACGGCTGGCAGGAGCTGGATGCAAGAAGCCGAGGATAGAACAAAGTGGCGTGCAATAGGAGAGGCCTATGTCCAGCAGTGGACTGCGATAGGCCGATGATGATGATTTATTATTAGGTATTAGATCAACAAAGTAGGCAAGGGTTTCGGGATCCGAAACAATGATTATAAGTCTCATAAATAAAGGTTAAGTAGGTAGGTCACTGTTATAAGTAGCTTGATCTTTGGTTTGTTTAGCCAAAACTTAAGTGAAATGGTCGCAATTGACATCCACGCGGGACTATTCGCCGACATTAGATGGAAAATCCTCAGCGTTAATTTTAGTCTGGTATTTTTCTAGAATAATAAAATTCCACTTTTTATGATTTTAAGCATGATATAAAAAATGTGCGTTCTAGACAAAAAATGTATAACATATGTAGGAAAATTAGACTCCGGCGGGACTTGTGGACTCGAAATTTATTACAAGTTATGTACCTGGGTATAAATTAGTACCTATATATAACTTTATGGTTTTAAACAATTAGGTATGCCCTAATTGTTTAAAACCACAAAGTTATATTTAGGTACGACATTTTGATGTCGTGCCTACGCAGGTTTTATTATGATTATATGATAATTTTTATTGATGGCCTTAAATTGTAACGATATTATGAAGGACAGATCCGTATTTCGGAGTAGGTTTATTTATCGAAAATTTGGTTGTAGTCAAAAGATAATTTATTACCTTTTTTTGCGTTGTCTTTATAAACACAGTTTAGCTTGTTTTCAAATGTCGATTCTGTTCAAAAACATTCATTATGAAGTCCAATATGTAAGTACGTATAACTTATTCACTGTCTATAATAATATTTCCTCTGTCTATATTACAAAACATTATCACGTACTCAAAGATAAAAATAAAAAGTTCGAGGGAAGTGAACCCGACATTATCGGCCCAGTGACCTGTTTGTAGTAATGTACCTACTATGTACTTATGTATATTAAAAAAAGAGGACACTAACGAAGTCAATATATGACCAGTGATAAAGTAGACAACGATGTAATATTCTAGATTTTTTTTTAAGAGAGTATTTATGAAGATTTCATTTTGAAGTTCGTTTTATTTTCATTTGCTATTAAATTAAAAAAAAACAGTTTTTATTGGCACCAACTTCCAAATGTTTTAGAAAATTTTAATATTTTTCTTTTTAGTTACCTTGTATTTAGTATAGTTTTGATTTTTTTTCTTAAAAGTATTTTTTTAGGTTACTACTGTGTTGCCTTGCCTAGCCTAGCCTTGCGTCCCAAATAATACTATACCTAAACAACGTCCGTCTCTTCAATTTTATTATATTTGGATAGAAATATATGTGAAAACATGTAAGTCTGGATGTTTGTTATTTAATGTAAAAGCGGCTGTAGCTGAATGGTTAGGGCATCGGACTTACAATCGTGAGGTCGCGGGTTCGAATCCTACTTATAGACTAACACAAACCATTCGGCTTAGCTGGAGGAGTTAAAAGGATATCTATCTATGTGGGACCCAATTCCACATAGATAGTTACCTTAAAAAAAATACCCTGGGGACAGACAGGCGGACGGACGGACAAAGCGAAACTATAAGGGTTCCTTGTTAACTACAGAACCTTAAAAATAGCTAACAGGGCTTAGATTTAATTTAGCGTATGGTTAATTTAAAACCTGCAGTAAATAACACCACAAAATACTTTGTGCTAACAAGTAGAATACATTTTATTGTCGCGCATTAAATATACCTAAAAATGGGCGATTTAAATTATATTCTTTAAGGAGATAACTAGCTTGAAGCTTGAGGAAAATCAATAGGCTGACTAGTCGGTGATTTTGCCTAATCGCCGACTACAAATATGGCCGTCAACTTCACTGAGTCGGCACATCTCTGTCGGTCCCTGACACAGTGGCGACCGAGTAGATATCTGCGAGACTAAGCAACGTTACCACTGTCGATATTTACAATGTTCGAAATTGGTCACCCATCTATTTAGATGGGCGACCATTCTTGAACATTGTCATATCCCTCCGTGTCTCGGAGAGCATGTTAAGCTGTCGGTCCTGCGCCTAATCTCTCTCCGGTCGTGCTGGATTGCCCTTGCCACCATTGCACCACATTTTTTTTACATTTTATTTGATAATTTTGTCGGCGTAACTTATATGTAGATATAACCATGCCAAATTACAGCTTTATATTACTAAGGGTCTAAGGTGAGCTAATCTGGGGACAGACGGGCGGACGGACATAGCGAAATTATAAAGGTTCCTTTTTAATTTGGAACCCTAAAACCGGGCAAGAAGCTTAGACGTAAGCACGTAAGCTTCTGTTAATGTTATAAATGCGAAAGTTTCAGGCCTAAATATTTGGTATAGAAATCTAAAACATTTTAGTCACGGACATGCAGGATACCTGTATTCACGAGGGTGGAATGAATATCTACACTTTACCTCTTAATACTTGCCACAATGATACCTACATCTGAAGTACGGAAGAAATATACTCGTACAAAGAACATGTTTATTTTTTTAATTTAAATTAATGGAATATAATAATCATAATTCTCTCTGTAATTATACAACAGTAGAAATAATTAACTCAGTTGTCTGTAATTTATCAGACAATAATACCATTGCAGTCGTAATATTTCTGTAACAGATAATAAGTAGTGTACCTACTTATTATCTGTTACAGAAATATTACGGTCAACGTAACTTGACCAGATTGAAGTTAGGTTCTTAACACTTTCGCGCTTGTCATAGAGATGCGACCCTAAAATTACTTACGAAAACGATTAATTATGTTTAATCGATTAAAAATACTAACAAAATTTTAATTCAAGAATATAAACACACTATTTAAATGAGCTTATACAAATTTTAATTTATAACAGTTACAGTAAATGCTAAAGAAACTTAAAAAAACAATTTCTTTACGAAAATATTCACAAAAAAACATGAGTTAGTAATACAAATTATGGCAATGTAATGCGTAATCGCATCTCTAATTCTCTTGGTTTAGTTACCACATCGCCCCCCGCTTCCTGTCACCATTTACTTCCAAAAAATGCATCTGCGCAACCACTTGTCGCCTACTTCAGTCCGGCCTAGTTACGTTGATCCAAGTGTAGGTAGGTATTTCTATCTAATATGCTTTTGATTCAATAAAAAGTACCAAAGTACATAATAATTATATAAGTAGGTATCTACTTTATGAATCATATTTCCGTTGTAATCTCTGAACAATAAAAAATGAGTGATATGCGTATTATTGCTCTGGTCTGGATACATTACATACCTACTCAAGCCACTCAGTGTAATTATTAAGGTTTGTCGTTTTTTGCTCTCATCATAGTGTTATCGGCGAATGACCTGCCGCATTAGATTTCTAATGTAGATGTACATGTACCTCGTTTGTGGTATTAATTTCTAATATCTATATATCTAATATAAATTATAATAATATTTATATATTGTAAATTATTAAATGTATAACACACTAAATATCATACACCAGTATTAATAAAGTAACATTAATTTTAAGTTCAGCTCTCTCTATATTGCAATGCTTGAAAAAGGCGTTACGTTTGTAAAGTACTCACACACATTACTAGCAATCCTGTTAACCCCTCCAGCTAAGCTCAATGACTTGTGTTAGGAGTATTCGAACCCGCGACCTCACGATTGCGAGTCCGACGCCTTAGCCACCGCTATAAGCTGCTACACACTGCCACAAGCTACCGCCGCCTCTTTTCATCATCATGTTCAGTAAGACAATGACAATTTTTATTTCCTCACTTAATAAAATGGTTAGCAATTGTCTATGAAATGAACTTACTTTTTCCATTCTGCACTGTATATGTCAAGTCTTGGAAGCTAAGGTTGATAGGAGGCCGCTGTGGCAGGTGTGATAGATGGGCGTGGCCCAGTCTTGTCGGCGCTTCCACCATGGTTAACGATGTCATTCTTTAAGCTGGCATCCTCAATCGAAACCTGTGAATCGAAATAATAAACATAATAAAATTTATTTTTATATAATTAACGTAATTCGAAATGTATTCATATGTTCAACCGTGTTCAATGTTGTGGAATTATTTAATTGGCTTAAAGTTTGTAAATGCAATCAGTACAAACTGATTGCATAGTATTTTTTAAATAATGTTTCCACTAGTATAAAAAGCTGTAGAATTTCCAGATAAATGTAAATAAATGTGAATTAGCATTAGCTTTTCATTGCATAGCATACTTCTTGCTAATATAAACAAATACGAAAGTTTAGCCGGATGGATGTTTGTTGCACTCTCACGCAAATGTTACTAAACGGATTTTCATAAAAATGTATAGTAATATAGTTTATTACACATTTGCTCGTAAAGGGTATCTTATTTCACCAATTTCAATATCGTAATGTATCTCAATACGTACTTGTGCGTTATTGTAATGTAAAACGCACGGTTTATTAAGATTGTCCGTCTAAAACAAACGGTACTTTTTTAATCTTAGTAAAGAGTTTTTATGTTAGAAAAGTGGTCAACATTTTATGAATAAAATTAACTTTGGAAGATAAAATATAATAAATAAACATTTAATTCCTTATTTTAATTAATTTTTACCATAAATTACAACCATTTATTTGTAACAAAACACAAAAATAATAGTTTACTTTATTATTAATACTGGCTGTTTTTGTGCCTTTGCCTTAAATAAAAGGGCTGATGTGCACGCATCGCTAATTTGTGAACAAGTTCAAATTATTCCGCGCACTTTTTCTCTTCGCTGTATTGTTTTTTTATTTATTTTCTCGCAAATATGTTAGAAAACGTCGTATGACATACGTGCGCTTTGCTAATTATAGCCTCTGCTTTCTTGTAGCCCTCGCCTACGGCTCGGGCTAGCAATATCGCCTCGGCTATAATTTTCAACTTACCGAAAATTACAGCCGAGGCGACAGACTTATAATGTACTATTATACATTAGAATAACGCATAGGCTTTGAAAAACAAATATAAAGGGGGAAGCCGCGGGGAACAAATATTTGTCACAATCGTGCCTGTCATGGCATTGGTCGTCATCGATATTTTTTTATTATAGTCCATACAAAGATCGCTTCACTCGCACCTCATCACTCTTGACGGCTCTTGTTACTCGGTGATTAAAAAAAAAATAAAAAAAAAATAGTAAAGTTTTCTAGTACTGTAGCAACTTTTTTCAACAAATAATTGCAAGACGTCTGTCTGATGCTACCCCATCGCGAAAAAATGGATATTGGTGAAACTAAATAAATCAAAATCGGCAAAAAAAATCGATGAAAACAAATGATGATCAATAAAAACAAAAAGAGGTGGGTAAAATATGTAATTACTTAACTGAAAGTTACAGTAAAACGCCAACAGAAAATCACTCCAAAAGTGGCATAAATTTTATAGGTAAATTTTGTACCAAATTGCAAAAAGAATCAAAGATCTGTAATAAATACTTTCAACAAAAAATATTTTCAACGTGATCGGATATACAGTTTAGAGTTATTTCCGAAAAACTGTGCTTTGTATATAAATAAAACGTAGTAACAGCTACGGAACCCTGCATGCCCGACCGGATTTTATTTTTATATATAAATCAACGATCAATTAAATTATGAATAAATTATTATTTATACAATGATTATATTCGATTATGTAGTTGATTAATAAACGGTTTATCTTTTGATTGCATCCTTTAAGAAGGATGAAATCTACAAAAGTATGAGTTTATAAAAAAAAACCGGGCATAGGGTTCCGCAATCTTTAATAATTGCATCAGCAGAAGAGCGTATGTTCATGGCACTTACGCCCTTTTTTTGAGAAACGTGGTTTTTCGACAATAACTCAATGACGGTATATCGGATCTTTTTAGTTTAAAGTATCCATTAAGCGCTACCATTGTTCATTATTGTTTCATATTTTTTTAATAAGGTTTAAAAGTTAAGGGGAGGGGCACAATTTACGCAACTTAATTAAATAAAAACCTATTCAATTAATTGAAAACCTATAAATGTTTTTAAAAAACCTGTCGAATGATGAACCACACATTGATATTTGCGGAAAAAAAAACAGCTTCAGTATGTTACTGAAGCTGTTTTTTTTTCAGCAAATAACAATATTATTTAGCTATTAAACTAATTAGCGTCCACTACAAGACACCTTGTCACCAAGTTTCATCTATAATCAATGAGTGTGAGTAAAATGCCTGTGACATACGGACGGACAGACAGACAGACAGACACCAAATAAGCATATTTTTTCATACCTTAAGTTACATTAAAGCAATTTTCATAAGGATCTCCGATTTGATAAAGAAAGAGAAAGCTACATTATCGGAAATTTATTTTATTATCAAAAATAATAAAATTAATTCCCGATAATGTAGCTTTCTAATGGTGAAAATCGGTCGAGTAGTTTTCGAGTTAGATCGCAACAATTATTATCATTATTGTTGATTATTTTTATTAAAGAACAACATTACTTTATTTTTTTCAATTAAGTATCCAACGACCAATGACAACGACAAGACCAACTGACCAATTAGTCGGCTATACACCTACATAGTCGGCGACTATGTAGAATACAGATCTCTGTGAGCCGGATAGTCGACTTCCCCGGCTAAGTAATTTCCACCATCTTTTTTACGCTACTACGGCGATGTCAAAAAGGAAAGGTTATGTTTGCGTATGTTTTACAGTAGTGCCTAAATTACTCATACTATTTCGTTAAATGAAGTGTCAGTAATAATAATTGGGACAACGCACACAACGCTAGCTGATCCCAAACTAAGCAGAGCTTGTACTATGGAAACCAAGTGACTGATAAACATACTTATATATTTCTAAATACATACATATTATAGATAAATAACACCCAAACACAAAATATACCATCGTACTCATCACACGACGTTTCTTCCTGGGTGGGGATCGAACCCATGACCTCTTGCGTAGCAGTCGGATACACTCCCACCGCGCCACAAAGGCAATTGTTTCGTTATTATGGTGCGGGTAATATGGTACATTTTTTCTATTATGATAGCTTCACGCATATTAAATTATATTCTACGTAGTAAAAATACCCTATTGGGTATCTTTACTTAGTAAATGTACTGTGTTTGATGTCAAACGAAAGGGCTTAATCTCCGTATCTACAATGAAATAATCTCTACTATACGTCAAAATCTTTTAAACGATTTATAAAAAACTAGGTGACCCGCGCAACTTCGGCTGCGTAAATTTTCCCTATTTTTGCAATATTTCTTATTGCTGCTCCGCGCCGTATTTCTCCACTATTTAATGGATGTTATTATACATATAAACTTTCCTCTTCAATCACTCTATCTATTAAAAAAAACCGAATCAAAATCCGTTGCGTAGTTTTAAAGATTTAAGCATACATAGGGATATAGGGACAAAGAAAGCGACTTTGTTTTATACTATGTAGTGATGTCGTAGCAACGACCAAACTCTTGGCTTTGCATATTATCAAGCTTTAGATAACTAAAGACGGGCACCTGAATAGGAACGATGAAACCAAAGCTCAGAAATATGAGAACAACCGACATGTCCAACAATTGAAAACTTGATTTCATTTAATTATTCCAATCAATCAAACAAAAAATCAAAAATAAAATTATCGGCGCTGTCGACAAAGAAGCAATATAATTGCTCCTTTGTCTAGTTCTGCTACAAAAAAATTAATGAATAATGACATTAGGTTATTCTACTTTTTTTATTTCATCATCGTTATATTACAGAAGTCAGAGCCTAATAATTTATATTAAGTACCGACTTAAGCTTTTCTGATGAGATTGATTTTGTTTTTAGGGTTCCGTACCTTAACAGAAAAAAACCCTTTAAAATAAGATCACCGTGTCAATCTGTCTGTCCATCAAAACTTTTTTTCTTAGGATACGTGGATTATTAAGTTAAAATTAATATATTTGCATAAGATTTTATAAATCAACTGCTGGTCGTTTGACTCGCAAAAACTCACTCACTCACTTAGTACTGAGATGGTTTAAAAACATACGAAAAACCTGAAGGAACAGAAATTGTAACTTTACATAAAACATATTCCTTTTTCAGATTTTTTTATATTAGTTAGTTTATTAAGTAAGTATGGTTAAGCTTGACTTTCATTGATGAGAATTTTTTTGTCACATCTTTATCAAAACCACGGTTTTAAATGCATAAGCATTGTGTTCTATCTTCTCTCAAATAGATAAAATTACGTTATGATAATCTATTTATTTTTAAAAGACGACTCCTGCATTAGGGTACAAGCCCTGTGTCGCGGAGGACTTTACAAACATACAAGTCACGGACACAAAGTACACCCAGACTCGGAACAACAATTTGTGGATCACACAAACTGCGATCACACACACTCCCACCGCGCCACAGGAAAGGTAGGAAACTTCGTACAATTTCTGTTCCTCCAGGTTTTTCGTATCGTGTTTGTATATTTTGATTGCATTATTTGTTTAAGTATACCGCAAGGAAGCAAGTCAAGGGGACAATCCGAAAACCGTTTTATAGTTATTCTTCTTAGTCGATCGCCTGGTGGGTTGCTAGCGGCTTATGCGATATTTATCTATCTGTCTCTGTTGGTTTCGTTTCATGAACTAACAGAACACTTGGTGGACGATTTAATCATGTGGTGGGTAATCAGCCCTGAGGACGACTTCTACTCTTCCTTGTATCACTAATCGTTCCAAGGCGCTTTCGTTGCGGATCTCTGTGATGTGTCCAAACATAGTAAGAATCCGCATTTGAAGAAACGACGGGAATCTTTGTTCGATGAGAAGCTCTTTCAGAACGGAAAGTTAGTTAGTGTTGTGAGCAGATCTTTCCATATCTTCGTGAGCTTTTCCACGATTGATCCAGTCATGACATCTTCTTTTCATAATTTTTTCGTAGCTTCCAGCATACAAAAAAAGTTTGTATTGACTATTGACGGAACCCTCGCCTCGGTACGTGAGTTCGACTCACACATCTTCCAAAATAGTGTATGTTGTTCATCATCTTCCGCAACTTGTAGCCATAAATATACCTGTAGGTGTATATAATTATTTTTTTCATGAATACATTATGGTCATCTTTTAATTCAATAAGAAACGTGTCTTCATTCTGTAATAAATCTGATTTAGGAGATTTGTACGACTACATAAAGCAAGGTCAAAATATAATAACAAAAAACAGGGCAAGTGCATGTCTGGCCACGCACAATGTAAGGTTCCGTACCCCGCCCCCATCCGAATAATGCCGCTTAAGAAGTGGGTTTTATGATGTTTTTAAATATTATTTTTCAATGGAATTTCTACGAAAATTTTGTTACTTCTCATTTCATCACCTGTTACCCGTAAACGTATAAAGCCTACTTAACTGTGATTTTTTTTAATTCACTATACATACAACTACAGTGTTTTTTTTATATACATATACCCAGAAACAAATTTGCACTTTAAAACTTAATATTAATAAAAATGGTCTTCACAAACCCTAAAAATTCTTGTGTGAACAAAAGTGCCAAAAAATTTACATATAGGGGCCCTCAAAAGAAATATATTTCAACATTTTATTCTTTCACTTTGTCGGCATAAGTAATATGTGTATACATGCTAAATTACAGCCTTCTAGCACTAATAATCTCTGAGCTAAGCTGGGGACGGACGAACGGACATTGCGAAACTATAAGGGTTCCTTTTAGCCATTTTGGGTACGGAACTCTAATTACGCAAGTATCATTACGATATTGCACACAAAACAATCGGCTATCCTAAACGTTGTAACGTCACGCATGGCATAGCTTTCGAAGCGACGTTGACACAAATACAGATCAGTTTTAATGTACTGTAGCTACTTATTTTTTTTTATAAACAGAGAGTAAAAACTCTTGTAACTGTTGCTAGTTACCTATATTTTGTAGTATTGTACACACAAGTGACTGCAATGTTTGATGTTCAATTTGTGACTATGAAGGCCTACTGGAACGAAAGATTGTAGCATTTACAACAGGTACGGTATCAGTAAGAAACTCAAATCTATATATCTTTTTTTTTGTTTTTTAAAAAAAAGATAACTAGCAATGAGGGATTGAGTCATTACTAGCAATTTTGGTAACCCCTCCAGATAAGCTCACAGGCTTGTGGATAGTCTGATAGGAGTGGGTTCACGTCGGTAGTATAATGGGTAGGATTCGAACCCGCGACCTCACGATTGCGAGACCGATGCCTTAGCCATTAGGCTACCGCCGCTTTTACTCTATATCTATCTATCACTATCATATACCTATAAATAATTATCACCGTGGGCTCCCATAAATATAAGTAGGAAGACACCTTCCTTTCCATTCATATTTCATAACATTTTTTTTTAATTTTTATAGAGGTACCTACACGATTTTATATTTCTGCACGGTGACTTAAACGAAATGTAAACGGTGACTATATTTACTTAAAGATATGAACCTTCACCGGTTCCAAATTCGAAACACACTATGGATTAGTGTGTTTCGAATTAAAACAGTAGTCATTGTGTCTGCAAGCCAACTCTACTGTAGGTAGGTACTCATCGAAACTATGAGAGCGATTTAAAAATAAAAGAATAATTATCAGACTAACAGACTGCCTCTGTGGCGCGGTGGGAGTGTATCCGACTACGCATGAGGTCGTGGGTTCGATCCCCACCCAGGATAAAACTTTGTGTGATGAGCACGATGGTTTATTCTGTGTCTGGGTGTTATTTATCTATAATATGTATGTATTTAGAAATATATAAGTATGTTTATCAGTTGTCTAGTTGCCATATTACAAGCTCTGCTTAGTTTGGGATCAGATAGCGTTGTGTGAGTTGTCCCAAGATATTATTATATAGATATATTATTATAATATTATTACAGTATTGAACGTAAAATTGATTTAACAGATATAGCAATAGCAATACGAATTTCTTACCGCATAGTATCTATGTCAAATTACTGACCTTCCTCAAATACCTACGCATTGAATTGTTCCAGTATACACAAATAACGGTACGCAAGTAAATAACAACATAACGCTACGGTTGCCGACATGCGTTCCTAACAAAATACCTTTCACTGGTAGGTAGGTACTGAAACAGGTAATTGCTGCGTCATAATGTGTTCATTCTAATGCCATCATTAAAAATATAAACCATGATATACGAGTATCTGCGAATTTGGTGTAACCGCAGATAACATTTTTGTAGTGTACATAATTATCGGTGTTCGTATTTTACGCAGAATTGAACTTGTAATGTCATTTCCACAATAATGTGTGCAGATTCATGTTGCACTCGTATAGTAAATAAAAAATAAGATTTATAAAAGAGGCACACGCGGTTCTTGACAACTTCTCCTCATGAGCTTCACTCTGGAACTACTAACTTTTTTTTTAAAACTGACGTTTTCAAAATAAATGATTAAATAACCTATAAGATTTATCTAAAGATGTAAGTTAGAATGCTTGAATTAAAACTTAAAATACAGCTTTCCTTGTTCGGGTCTTCTGTTTCATAAATTAAAGTAGTAAGGAGTTAGCTGGGTATCTGTATTTGTAATATTTTATTAAATGAATGGCCGCGAGCTTTTTGATTAATCGTTTTAAATTGGCTAGTCGGATTAAATAATAATTATTGTAATGGATATTACTGTGCGCAAAAACTGTACAGTCTTTAAAACTTAGACACATAATAAGTATTTATAACTACGAAATATTTTTTTTAACATAACTATTTTTTCTTCTTTGTTTATTATGAATAGGATATACTACAAAAAAGACGACCTATACACAAAAAGAAATCAGCCAAGTGCGTCTCGGCCTCATGCACTGAGGGTTCCGTACAAACTTGTATGAAAAAAGATTCCATCTCTAAAACGAAAAAATAAACTGGGATAAGGAATATGGGACGAACTTAACTTTGCAGTCCCGTCATAGGTTTGATGATCATGAAATCAAATTAACACAGTTAAATTATCACAGTTAAATTAGCAACTGCAAATAAGCTTGAAAAGCTTTTTCGTAAAATTCGTGATTAAAGGTCAATGGAAAGCCGTTTAAGTTTTGTTTCCTTTGCGTGTGTCTGAATTTGCGGTATATGTTATTTGTATTGACTTAGAAGTTTGAATTTTTCACCGCTCCAAGTAATTGCAAACCTGAATATTTGATATAAACTTCAACTCGATATGCGTTCCAAAGACGAATAACGAAGTCATTCTATAAGGTATTCGTTTTTTTTTGCACGGAACCATAAAAATATTTATATTTCAGGGTATAAAAACTATAGACATGATTTAGTAAATTAAATATAAGAAAAAAATGATTTCCTATTACTTTATTATTATCTATACTAGTTATTTTAGTATTTTTTTTTAAACGACGCGACGTCTCGGCAGTAGTGTACAAGCGCTGTGTCGCAGGGGACTTTACAATCATACATGTTACGGACACAAAGTATACCCAACTATTTGTGGATCACACGAAGTCCCACGACCTCTTGCGTAGCAGATTTATCAAATGTAAGACTATGATAGTAGCAAGTATCTATATTATTATCAAATTATATTGGTCATACATGACGTACATCATCTGTTCGTAATAATGTGAGCAAAAATTACAGGACACGAAAAATCACGATATTTCATTAAACCTTTTGATTGTCATATTTAATCTAGATATATTAAAGTCAAGTGCTGTTCATTAGTCTAAAACACAAAGGAGTAGCTTAAAATTCCAAAATACTGTAATTGTAGTTTTGTATGAGAATCGTCACTTCGGATTACATTCCATATTAAGTGACACGAAACTCATCTGATCAAGAAGGAATAAGTAAAAGTCGTCAATTTGAAATGAAACATTTGAGTTTTGTACACTGTATTTCAAGCATCGAGGTAGTGTACTAACATTAGTAATTACTTCAATGGTTGCTAGCTCTGAAATGACTTGCAAATATCATTAGTTAAAGCGAGTCCAACTTGCAAATGTCAGTACAACGAGTGTTTTGGTTAGCAAGTCCACATTTCAAAGTTTTGACTTTAAAATGTGGCCTCGCTAACCAAAATAAGTTAGACGTAATCTTTTTTTCTTTTGAGAAAAAAATTAGCGTCCAAATTTATTAGATATTTTTTATCAAAACTTTATTATGTATTAATTGATGGTGTTTCATAAAAAATGTAAAATAGCCAGACCGCATATCGTAACGAATGCGTAAAAATAAATTTGTCTATTGACATGGTTGATTTTTGGCATTGATGTTTTTTATCTAGGTAATTAACTTATAATAGTTTCTGTTACTATGGACTTATAATTGATAGGTACCCTACAATATGAACCTACTCTGTTATCTGAAATTAAAAAAAAACAAAGCCAATGTTTTGCCATTCCATTATTAATTTTAAGCAGTCGGGGATTTAGTTTTGTAATAATTTAGCTAGTAACCTATTGATTATTTGACTTATACATATAAGTACATGATTCGTCAGGCGTCTCACTGCAATGATTCTAACACTTAGTTGTTTGCCGCACCCAATTGTATTAATCATTCAGACCAAACCATTTCTTAAAAAACAATATTAACACGTACGCAAGTTGCAAGACCTCAACTTGACTTTGCAAGAAACGCAGTGTACGACGCATTTGTTAGTTAAAGGGTATATTTATGACTATTTACATACGTAGATAAATAACCATTAAAATAATTGATTCAGGTAGATGTTATACCTGTGTATTACCGGATGAATATGTCTGATGAATATGTATATCTTGTCAACATTGTTGTCAATATGTAAATATTGTTGACATAATTACCACTTACCACTGTAATGTTGTTAACTGTAAAAATTGTGACAGTATTTGTACATTCGATTAACAGAATACGTTATGACAGAGTAAATTGATATTATAGAAGTAGGTACAGTGGCAGGTGGGTTGAAGATGATCCACCTCTCTCGCGTTAGACCTCATCGTTGTAGATGAAACTCATTTAACAGAATAAAAAGAAAGTGATGTCATTCAAAAATTGCGAGTTTCATGGCCGACCGATTCGGGTCGTTTAAATGTGATTTGATTTATATAAAACTAGCTGTCACGCGCAACTTCGTCTGCGTAAATTTCCCCCCTTTTTTTATAATCCTATGTTACTTCTAATACCTTCAAGAATATGTGTACAAAATTTCATGATGATCGGTTGAGTTGTTTTCGCGTGAAAGCGTAACAAACAAAGTTACATTATAAGGGATAGTAATACTAAGTTGTTAAGAAATGTGATATGATAATTATGTATTTAGTAGGATAATAAACATAATATTAGCTTTGGGGAAATCCACAAGTTTTATTTTAAAAGTCCGACAACAGTTCTGAGGAACACCCCCGGTACCTGCTCAAGAGCTGGCCTGATGGCTACAGTACATAGGTAAGTTTGTTTTCAACTCGCTACGACCCCTATGTAAAATCTAACACATGCGCCAGCTTCTAAATCAAATATGGCATATGTTTCCTTCTTCGTCCTACGATGCGTAAGGTGCAACCACGATACGCGTTTTAACAACCTCAATATTGACTCTATGTTGAGGTTTTTATGTTTGAACAGATAAATAATAATCACCTATAAATTATGCAGTTTGTACTTAGCTACAAGTTTACGAAGCATGCGATACTAATTTAAAAAAATAACCGATACAAAAAAAACTAAAAAACCTGCCTGTAAAAAGTTTGACAGAATTCATTAATGCCTGCGACTCCACGATATTAGATATGAAAAGTATCTTGTTTTTGTCTTTTAGCAGGCAGGTTTTTTAGTTGTTAAATTATTTTTTGTACCTATTTAGTATTTTTTAGTCGTTGTTAGACAACAAGGTGGTTTAATAAGAAATATTTTTTATTTATTATTAACGTTGTCGTTTTTTATTATTTTCCACTTCAAAGCTTTATTAAACTTAAACATTATTTAAATTTTCAAACTCGCCTTTTAAAGCCCTTTGATTTGATACTCCAGTCGAGCAATAAAATACGCTATTTTGTTTTTTTTAATAATTTATATTTAAAGTGACACTCGCGTCATTAAGATGAATATAATGTATAATTTATTAAAGTCGATTGAGCCGTTGAGGAATTATGAGCGGACATAGGAACATTGAGAGGATACATACATACGCGTCAAACACATAAAAAGAAAGAAAGAAAAAGTTTTTACTTGTCACAGAAAGAGAGAAATAAGAAGAAAAACTTAAAACAAGTACAATAAATGTGATTTTGGCTCCCTTCCTAAGTCGGTTAAAAAATTAATGATAATAGGTTGTTCCATTTTTTAAAATTTCATCATCAATTATGTTCCAGAAGTTAGAGCCTTATAATTTATAATAAGTACCGATTAAATTTTTTAGTGGACATCAATTTGTTTTAAAGGTTCCGTATCTAAAAATAAAAAAAAAACCTTTACGCGAGTGCGATTCGTATTTTGCCGATTTTTTTTCTAAACTAAGTTTTGTTTCTCATAGTCTTCCGTAACTTGTAGCCATAAATATACCGGTGGGTATATACCTATAATTAATTTTTTCATGAACACTTTATGGTCATCATTTAATTCAATAAGAAACGTATGTCTTCATTCTGTAGCAAATCTAATTTAGGATATTTTTACGGCTACATAAAGCAAGGTCATAATATAATAAAAATTACTTGAGTATCAATTACGATATTGCACGCAAAAACAATCGGCTATTCTAAACATTGTTACATCACGCATGGCATAGCTTTCGAAGCGACATTGACACAAATACAGATCAGTTTTAATATTACTGTATCTATTTATCTATATCTATATCTATACTTAATATTATAAAGAGGAAAGATTTGATTGTTTGTTTGTATTGAATAGGCTCTGAAACTACTGGACGGATTTGAAAAATTATTTCAACGTTGTGAAGCTACACTAACCCCGGGTGACATAGGAGACGGGAACGGGAACTACGCGGGTAAAACCTCGAGACGTCCGTTACTTCTTAATAATTTTATATAGAGAGTAGAAACTCTTGTAACTGTTGCTAGTTACCTATATTTTGTAGTTTTGTACACACAAGTGACTGCAGTGTTTGATGTTTAATTTGTGACTATGAAGGCCTACCGGAATGAAAGATTGATTTACTACAGGTCAATAACAGGTACGGTATCAGTGAATAATTTGACAAGAAAACTTTCTTAATAATGAATGAAAATTTTAGAGTTAATAGAACACGGTATTATCTAATTTATACATAAAAATTTAATGTAATTATCTTTAAAAACATATAATTATCACCGTTCGACTGTCTTTCCACTTATATTTCATAACAAAATATAAGTATTTAGTTGGTATTCTTATATAGTTAAACGGTTTTAAATTTCTGCACAGCGACATAGAAATTTTAACGGTGACTCTATTTAGGTAAAAATATGAACATTCACCGGTTCCAAAGTTTTTATAAGTATTCGTGTTTTTTCGAATTAAAACAGCAGACGTGTCTGCAAGACAACTCTTCTGTCTGTAGGTACTCATCGAAACTAAAGGAACTAAAAGAATAACTTACAATATTTAACGTAAAATCGATCTAACAGATCTAGCAATAGCAATACAAGTTTCTTACCGCATATTATCTACTTAAAATTGCTGACCTTCCTCAAACATGCTTTGAATTGCTCCAGCATAAATAAACTACCAAACGTTACGTTCGTCGACATGCGTTCCTAACAAAATACCTTTCACTGACACAGGGAGTTGCTGCGTCATAATGTGTTCATTCTAATGCCATCATAATCATACCGAATTGGCAGATATATCACGGTTTATATCAGTGATATCATTTTCTGTGTTCGATTTTCACGCAGAATTACGCAAACGATTCACGTCCACAATGAGATTTTTAAAAGAGTGGCACATGCCTTCTTAAAAAAATATTAGAACAACTGGGATATATGCATGCTGTGTGGTGCCGGCTTAAGAATAGTACCACCCCATCTCTTCCCGTGGGTGTCGTCAAGGCGACTAAGGGATTTCACACCGGAGGACGGGCAGCAGCGTCCTCTGCGTACTTAAAGCCGTACTGCGATCACCAACCCGCTTGCCAAGCGTGGTGATTATGGCAATTACCCCCAGGATCTACATACTAGTAGGTTCTACTGGGGAGACCCGTGCCCAGCAGTGGGCCATCATATGGGTTGATATGAGATGTATGCTAAATTAATTGTTAAAATAGTTAAGTTACGCGCGAATTGTACTCGCAGGCATGACAACCCGGTAATAGAAAACTAGTTATCTCATATTAGGTATATCATAATGAATGGCCGTGAACTTCTTGATTAATAGTTTCATATTGGCTAGCCGGAAATAGATTGTGAATATTTTTTTCTATCATTTAATTTAAATAATAATTATTTTAACGAATATTACTTGCGCAAAAACAGTCTTTAAAACTATTTTGATTTAGAAACAAATAAATTATTTATTTGTCGACAGTTAATTGATATAATTAACTATGTACAAACTATTATTATATTGATTAGCTAAATTGAGTATGATAAATATACATTAGCGTAGCAACTGATATATAAATCCTGACTATTAAATTGTAGAAACTCAGACTTTTGGCAACATTGAGTCCAATCTATTTGTTCACAGATTATATGTATATGTAGGTAGGTAAGTGTTTTAAATGTTTAAGCTACGAAACCTAAATTTTTTTACCTAAATATTATTCAAATTCTCAGGATATAATGTCAATATAGTACTTATTAAACATGCTAAGTTTCAAAGAAATAGCTATATACTTTATAAATAATTTATATTTAAAATACCCAGATTTCGTCCCTGACTCGCTGGTCTGAAAATCACCTGGTCGCTGGTTTGGTGTGAAAATTAGGATCAGCACACAAAAATCATGATAATTATGAAATCTGTACAATTCTCTCCCTATTCCTTAAGGCACCTGTCCCACCAACAACGATGAGCGAGAAGCGAGTAGCGATATATCGCTCAAGAAACGTACAAAAGATGTATCTTGCAGATCCCGTGCGTGTGAACAAAAGAGATTCAGTATATAAAGCGAGAACTTGCCGGCAGTATGAACGCTCAGCGATCAACTATTAATATCTGTATCTCTTTTGTTTACACGGGATCTACATAAGCATGTTCGTTTCTGGAGCGATAAAATCGCTACTCGCTTTCTCGCCGTTGGTGGGACAGGTGCCTTAAATAGGGGAATGGAAGTTTGTATCGAAAAATAGGTATCAATCTTCCGTGGAAAGTAGCTTGAGGGGTGCGTCTTACCCACCAACAGAAAATTGACAATTATACAACAGCTGCATTATATTATTCTGGATTTGTACTAAAATTAAAATTGTTTTCAAAGGGACTGATATTATTCATAAATTTTAAAGATAATTTAATACTCTGCTATTCCGAAACAATTCAATAATGTCATTTATACGTTTTATTTTTACTGAATAAATATACATCATATATATTTATAAGTAATATCTATTTATAAATCATCGTGATTATTAGTATTATGTGTTTACTGTGTTATTTAAGTCGTAATATTTTTTTTTTTGTAAATCTGTTAGTAACATAACACATTTCTTGATTTAACTTATTTATAATAGAATTCATTCAATTCATCATAACCTCTATTTTGACGAACTTCTTAGTCATGAAAAATTATCTATACATCTTAGTCTATGAAAATGACATATAATTGTCAGATGTAATCACACTAATATTATAAAGGCGAAAGTTTGTGAGTATGTGAGTGTGTATGTTTGTTACTACTTCACGTCTAAACGGCTGGAGGGATTTTAATAAAATTTGGTATGGAGTTAGCTGACACCCTGGATTAACACATAGGCTAAATCGCGGGTAACACCGCGGGGTACAGCTAGTGTGTTGATAAAGGAGAACATATTTTCCGTTAAAGATGCTATTGTCTAAAACGATGTTCTTTACAGAGCTTTATAAAGTACTACTGCTGACCTGCGCAACTTCGTATGCGTAAATTTTCCCCGTTTTTGCAACATTTTTCATTGCTGCTCAGCTCCTTTTAGTCGTAGCGTGATGCCTATAGCTTGCCTAGATAAATGGGCTATGCAACAGTAAAATATTTTTTCAATTCAGACTAGTATTTTCTGAGATTATCGCGTTCAAACAAACAAACAAATTCTTCAGCATTATAATATTAGTATAGACTAGCTGTCCCGCGCAACATTTCACGTCGCTGCTCCGCTCCTATTAGTCGTAGCGCGATGTTATATAGCCTTTCTCGATAAATGGGCTATCCAACAAAAAAAGATTTTTTCAAATCGGACCAATAGTTCCTGAGATTAGCGCGTTTAAACAAACAAACAAAGAAACAAACAAACTCTTCCGCTTTATAATATTATAGTATAGATGTATGAACTATGATTTCTGGGTTCAACGCATTCCAAAATTGGTAACGGCGAATTTTCACAACAATTGTAAATCGTTAACATTGCCTCACGGCGGTACATACATATATATTAAAAAATAAATTACACCTAAATACAGAATTAACCATCGTGCTAATCACACAATGTTTTATCCTTCATGGGGACCGAACCCACAACTTCCAGCTTAGCAGTCAGGGTCACTAACAATTAGACAACAGGCCAGTCAAATGAAACATTTGAGTTTTAAGGACGGTGTGTTTCTAGCATCAAGATAATGTACTAATATTAGTAATTATCTCAATGGTTGCTAGTTCTTTACACCAGTAATTACTGACTGGTGCCTGTAAATATCATTAGTTCAAGCGAGTACAATTTGCGAATGCCGGTACAACGAGTGTTTGGGTTAGCGAGACCGCATTTTAAAGTCAAAACAAGAATAAAATAACGTCCAAACTTCATTACATTAAAAAAATAAAACTTTAATGAGTAGTCATTTATGGTGTTTCATAAAACGAGTTGTAAGAAAATCATTGTGACGGCACTACGGCAGTGAAAGTACTGGAATGACTTTTACTTAGGTATACGTAGGAAAATGGCCGGACCACATATCGTAATGGAAGCGGCAAAATAAATTTGTCTATTCACACGGTTGTTGTCTGAACTTATCAAATTAAAAAAGAAAAAAAAAGAAAAGAAATATAAATAATAGTTTATATTGCTATGGACTACTAATTGATACTCTACAATATGAGGTGCATATTGTAGAGTATCAATTAGTAGTCCATAGCAACCGCGTTAATGATTTCACAATTAAACTACAAAAATATGTAGTTATCTTTAATGATTTACTCTAGTAAATCATTAAAGATAACTGTTATCTTTAATGATTTACTCTAGTAAATCATTAAAGATAACTACTTATTTTCGCACTATTTTTTAATCAGAAACCACGTTTAAAAATTACAACCATTAAAAATAATTAACGAGTTTAAACCGCATTGCACGCTTACTTTATTTTGAACTTTGTCAGTCAACCTGGAAACCTATTTATTTACGTAGAACAACGTTGTAAACATAGATGCCGAATTAATAAATCCGCTGTTGTCGGATGAAAGTACTAAAAACTCCGCGTTGGAGGTCAAAGCGCGGAATAAATGTAAGTGGTTGTGAAAGTGTTCTTAGAACAGTAAAATAAAAAACAAACAACAACAAACTCCATTTTTTTGTATCCAGATTTACAAAAAAATAACTTATGTACTTTTATCTATTATCTTGTTTACCAAACATTCACTCATGTCACTTCTAAACACCGGCTGTTTAACAGTATAGATGTAAGATACGTAACCGAGTGGTGAATTTGTCTACTAAGTGAAACACTAGAAACTATAGAAAAACTAATTTGTTTATTGATTGCAAAATATTTATGATCGCTATGCTAATGAATGCACGCGGTTTGCTGTCCGAACATGCACTGACGTCGCCGCGCACCTAAAGGTTGGATTTGCTAGATCAGCAACCCGTGGTCGATGAGAATGAATCGAACAATAGATCATGTTTAACTAATGTATGGTTTATACATTAGTTAAACATGCAAAATGATAAGATACTTCTAATATTGTAAGCTGCAATCTCATTTCTAAAAAACACATTATTTTTATTATTATAATTTTTATTATAATATCATGTATTATTTTTAAGCACATGATTCGTCAAGCGTCTTACGGCGGGGAGTTCAACAATAAATGTTTGCCGTACCAATTGTATTAATCATCCCGACCAAACCATTCCATATAACACTTACGCAAGTCGCAAGACCTCAACTTGACTGTAGAAACGCAGCGTTCGACTAATGAGCCAGCTTCTAAATCATATGTGACATAAGTTTCCTTCTTCGTCTTACGGTGCGTAAGATGCAAGCACGATACGCGTTTTAACAACCTCAATATAGACACTTAATTGAGGTTATTACGTTTGAATAGATAAATATTAATCACTTATAGATTAAGCACTTGGTACTTCGGTTAGTACCTACAAGTTTACGAAGTATGCGAGGACCAATTAAAAAAATGACGTCCGCATTCGAATCATCATACTATCATCCAAATCGTTCACTTTAATACTACAACAGTCAGTGTCAGTTATTAATGTATGGTAGGGAATTCGTGAAATAGTAATGATAACATTGGCTGCCTCTGTGGCGCGATGGGAATGTATCCGACTGCTACGCAAGAGGTCGTGGGTTCGATCCCCACCCAGGATAAAACTTTGTGTGATGAGCACGATGGTTTATTCTGTGTCTGGGTGTAATTTATCTATAATATGTATGTATTTAGAAATATATAAGTATGTATATCAGTGGTCTGGTTGCCATAGTACAAGCTCTGCTTAGTTTGGGATCAGATGACGTTGTGTGAGTTGTCCCAAAATTATTATTAATATTATTATTATTTCGGTTGAAGGGTACTGTAGTAAGTTTAATTACTGGGCAAATTAAATGAGTGAAAGCGCGGTACGGTGATATTCAGATCTTTGTTATACAAGGATTTGGGTGGCACTGATACTGTTAAGGGCTAGCGTGACACTTGCCATCAGGCTCACGACCTGCTCATCTTTTCATTTCGTTGTTTAGGTATATAAAAAAATGTGTGGCACTCGGGGACTGCCGCGGTGAAGCTATTGCATAGCATTTTTTTTCAATTTAAGCAATTAAAAAAAAAAAAACCAAAACATAACCTCAACTCCTGTGTGGCCCTTTGCTGTGGCCTTTAGGTAACATAATGTCAATAGATGGCGCTGTATTTAATTTTGTTACTATTCAATACAAAATGTACTACGGTCTGAATCGCGCTATTATGATTTTTGCAGCCAGAATCATAAGTACAAAATGAAACAACGTTAGACGATGCACGGCCTTCAAGCC
Organism: Herminia tarsipennalis; assembly: GCA_945859575.2. Taxonomy (NCBI): domain Eukaryota; kingdom Metazoa; phylum Arthropoda; class Insecta; order Lepidoptera; family Erebidae; genus Herminia; species Herminia tarsipennalis. The sequence goes on along the minus strand of OX243834.2, from coordinate 18,170,613 downwards.
ACACCTCCGTGCCCGTCGGAGTGGGGAGCGTGAGGTTTTTTCGTTACGGAATTTCTGGATTCGGTCCCCGCGCTCAAGGCCCGCCATAGAAGCTATGCAATAGCTTAAAAATCATATCACGGATACAAAATACATCCATGAGTTTATCATGGCTCATTATCTTATGAAACACGCTTTGTTTCTTTTGTGCTTTGACGTTAAATAATAACCAACTTTCAAAATTAGTTCCAAGTGCTACCGTTTGCTCTCTTATACTGACAGAGCTGTCGAGAGAAAGCGCGTTACAAACAAATCGTCATATATGTAGGTGGTATTTGTTCCAAATGCGGTCTGTACTTTTACTGTGCTACGTCAACGTCACATTTAAAACGCATTACCTTAAACTTGACCGGTTGCAATAAAATGAATGCGAGGGACGTCTAGATATTTTCAAGTCCTGTTTATTATGATTAAGTAATTATCATTTACATCACAGTATTCATTAAGAACCGGCTGATTGAGTGGATTTTCATCATGCATAGTTGAGAAGCATGCTTATTAACACATCTTTCTAAATAAAAAATCGGATATAATGACTAAATGTCTATATCTGTTCTATGTAGAGACAGAGAACAGATATTAGGCAGTTAGTCATTATATCCGATTTTTTAGATTATAGACAGAGGTCTATAATCTATTTTTCTGTTTATATACGAACTTTGAATACGCCGAAGAAATACGTTTCAGTTTTTTAGTATTAAATTTGTTATAATGGCGTTTTCAATATTTAAATTGTTTACCTATTACACACACATAAGATCAAGAGATAAACGTCAAAAAAAAAATACTTTTAATTCTATGGAAACAAAAACAACAAATTTATTGTTATCCGAATGCGGAGGAGGATTATTTACGATTATTTCCGCTGTGGTCAGTTACACAATTTAAAAAAAAAATGTTTTCTATTGATGTTAGCATTGAAAACTGCTGCTAACTCATAGATAGAATATCGTTTTTCACAATCACCTGTTATTTGTCGTTGTTGTTTAGTTTTCGGGTGACCAAAGGGTTAATTTTTTTCATGTCTTATAACTTATAAAATATTAATTTATTTTCAATTATGGCTGTCTATAGACCTAGTTTATGATAAAACGAATTGATATTAATTTTAAGCTTTGCCTTACGCTCTCATACTGAGAAGTAATAACTTATGCGCGATTGTATGGTAAAATCATCGACTTGTAAACTTAAATGTAGAATCATTTTATTCCAAATTTTATCTGACGTTCATAAACGTTGCACCCTGTAACCTAAGTAAATAAACTTATGCTTTTGACTTTGAATACGGAACTCGTATTCCGTAATTACTTGTATTTTTATTGTGTCCCTATTGATGAAAAAGATACAAATGTAGTAAAAACAAAACACTAATCTACAAATAAAATGACTGCATTTGAAAATAGCATTCCATATTTTTAAAATAAAATATTTTGAATATAGAATTTATTACCCGACTGTAAGGAAGGGTTATGTTTCATAAATTACATTTCAAGTGGCCAGTATTTGTAAAACGGGACCTTCATAGAAGGATCTATTACTTTTTTTGCATTGATAATTAATAGAATACCTACATATATTTCTTATGGATCGGACGAGAATTTATTTATCTACACACTCTAGAACTTCAGACTGGCCTTAGAAAATTGTGCAAACTATAGCTAGCTAGTAAACGGCATCTACATCCGACAGTAATTATTCTGTTAGTTAAGAGCCGTAGGTATGTTAGACCTTAAGTATTATTCGCACGACACTATAGGTACACAATTATCTTCACTTAACACTGGAACGATGACATTGCGTAAGGCATTAGCTTTGCTATTATGCATGCGTGTACCTAGAAAACATTAGTTGGGATATTTGTTCAACGTTAAGTAATGTTGCACTCGAGCTGCAAGCGTGACTAGAAGAATACAGCGATCCCTCTTGTTATGTTGTAAAATTTGTGATAGGTAATACCGACATCTAGACAGGGCATGAAAGTATGTGATTTCCTATAATATATAATTCTCGTGTCACAATGTTAGTTACCATACTCCTCCGAAACGGCTTGACCGATTTTTATGAAATTTAATATGCATATTTAATAGGTCTGAAAATCGGCTACTATCTATTTTTCATACCCCTAAGTAATAAGGGTTGCCCACCCCTAACATTTATAACTATACTATAATATAGAGTACTATTATATAGATATATATATATATATATAAGCTGAAGAGTTTGTTTGTTTGTTTGTTTGAACGCTATAATCTCAGAAACTACGGGTCCTAATTAAAAAAATCTTTTACTCTACGCAGACGAAGCTAGGTCAGCTAGTTATTATTATAAACTAGCTAGCATAAATTTTCCCCGTTTTTGCAACATTTCTCATTGCTGCTCCGCTCCTATAAGTCGCAGCGTGATGTTATATAGCCTATAGCCTTCCTCGATAAATGGGCTATCTAACAAAAAAAGATTTTTTCAAATCGGAAGAGTAGTTCCTGATATTAGCGCGTTTAAACAAACAAACAAACAAACTCTTCCGCTTTATAATATTACTAGCTGCCCCGCGCAAATTCGTATGCGTAAATTTTTCCCGTTTTTGCAACATTTCTCGTCTCTACTCAGCTTCTATTAGTCGTAGCGCGATGTTATATAGCCTATAGCCTTCCTCGATAAATGGGCTATCCAACAAAAAAAGATTTTTTCAAATCGGACCAGTAGTTCCTGAGATTAGCGCGTTTAAACAAACAAACAAACAAACTCTTCCGCTTTATAATATTAGTATAGATAGTATAGATTTAGGTTCTACGCCCGTTATAAAACTCTCTAAAAAGTTTTTACGCGATTCCTTTCTTGGACAGGCAGCCAAAGTCCGTCGGTCGCTAAAACCTCCGCAGTGGATTTTGAACTGTCTCGATTGGTGGTTGGTTAAATATGAAAAATAAGTAGCTCCAATTTTGTATCTCCTAGACCCAGCGTTTTTAAGTGTGACTTGATTAGTATAAAATCTATCTCTCAATTTTCTTTATTGTGCACCGATGGCTATCGCTATAAAATCAGCGGCCTATGTCGTTCCACGAGGTTTAAATAACTTATATTCAAAATTTCATCAAAATCGAGTTGTAGGCAAAGTGATTATTAGGCTAGTGTTAATCACATTATCTAGTGATTATGTAGAATATCTAGCAAGTACCTACCTTACATAGTAAGGCTATTAGATATAATAAAAAAAAACATTAAATACAAATAAAATGTTGGTAACAATAAATTATACTTTTACTAAGATCATCTACCTATTAGAAATAATAGCTAGTTACTAAGAATAATAGCTGGTAAAAGTGATTAATGTACCACATTTACTACTTCACTTCGTCATTGTTCTTAATAACGAGCAATAGCTTGTTACGCTTAACAATGCGTATTCTCAAATTAATCACATTTACTGTAAATAAATATATTCAAAAAAATTGTGACAGTATACATATATTATTTAGGTACCTCATATATATTAATCTCTAGTAGGTCGATAGGCGAAACCGTAAATAAAGTTTATACGTTGATATTATGGAATGATAATGAGATACATACTTCTAGATGTGGCGTATGCTCTTAAAAATGCGGTACATTGTATACAATCAAGCTCTAAATAACTCTAGAGGCACTTATATTATAATGATCCATATACAGAATGATTTCTAATATACTAATATCCTCCCGATCGTGGCTTCTTTACATTACATCAATTAACTTTGTAATATAGGCATTGAAAAAAAAACATATTAACCCTTAACCACCTACAACATTTGTTACACAACCACCGAATACACGTATGTGAGACCTCTGACTCCCCAGAATAAACTCGTAGTCGTTTTGTCAGATTTAGGGCATAAACCACACAATAAGCAATGATTTTACTTTATCATCGGTATGTCAAAACTCCAAAAACAGGTGGTAGGTGGTCAATATATTTAATATTTTTTCAAATTCCATTATTACAAAGTTATTTGGTGTAATTTAAAGAAGCCACAAGATTATTAGTTTATAAAAAATCTTTTATTATTATGAGTATAAGATGACAAAACGCACGGGCTTGGCATTTTACGAAAACGGAAAAAAAAAGTGAATAAAGACCCAGAAAACGTAGTTGTTATTTTAGAGGAAGACCATGATAGAAATATGGCAAGTTTTTTCAGGCTGATACATTCTTTAAATATTTTTTTTTTTTATAAAGATAACTAGCAATGTGAGATTGTGGTCCCACATTACTAACAATCCTATTAACCCCTCCAGCTAAGCTCAATGGCTTGTGTTAGGAGTGGGTTCACGTCGGTAGTATAATGAGTAGGATTCGAACCCGCGACCTCACGATTGCGAGACCGATACTATAGCCATTAGGCTACCGCCGCTTTTAGTGAATTAATTGAAACCAGTTGGAACGATGGGTTTTTTTTTATTTTAATTGATAATAGCATAATATTATTGCCTTTTATTCACAGTTTCATGGTCGATTAATAGAAACCTCATTAAATAGGTGTATATTATTGTATTAAAACAATTAAAATATTCAAATAATTGCAAACTGTAATTATCATAATATAGGTAGTATTTTTTGTTTTAAGCTAAAAATATTATTGGTTGGTTTTACCTACATGTGCGTCTCGTTGTTGCTCGTTGAATCGCTTAGCCGGTTGTCATGATTTACTCAGTTGCGCCATTTACAAACATGAAATTGTTTTATCTACAGCTATATGTGTCAAACTTGATAGTAAAAAATGTTTACTGGCACAAACACAAACTACAGATATTATTTCCGACTTCAACTTCATGGTTTAGTACGTAAAATTGTTGAAAATTTAAAGACCCACGCAACTTCGTCTGCGTCAATTTTGCCCGTTTTTGCTTTGTTTTTGGTCTGATTCTATTGGTCGTAGCGTGATGTTATATGGCTTAAAGCCTTCCTCGATAAATGGGCTATCCAACAGTGATAGTGACATTTTTTTTCAATTCAAACTGGTAGTTCCTGAGATTATCGCGTTCAAACAAACAAACTTTAACTTCATAATATTAATACAGATTAAGGCCAAATCTACGAAAATATTATTCATCTGGACGAACTTTTAAACCACATGTTTATGGAATTAGTTCATCATCCATTTCAGAGATCTACGCACGATCAACGTACCTACGTAATCAATAACTAATTGAAAAAAAGAAAACAAATCTTATAGTCAGATCCTATATAATAAGTAATATTAAATTTAGAATTAAGTACCTATTTAGGGATTTTAGGATGAAATTTATGAGATTTTAAATGAGACGATGAAATTTTACTTTAATGAACTTTTTTTTCAAATATGTAATTAGTATGTATACTAAATGAAGTAAGTATGCATCAATATAGTGTCCCTACCTACTACTTCCTTAGACGTAAACGAAATGTTATTTCCGTAAAGCATACATTAGCATAATCATATTACGCTAAAATTGCTATGTTTAATATAAGGTTAATATACGATACCCATCCATAATTTTTATGAATGTTAATATATACTTCATTAATATAGGCAAATTTATTTTGAAGTTCTTGACCATGAACAATAAATCAAGTCATTAATGAAATTGTATCATTAACCAAATGGAATAGATTGAATGTTGCAGAAAAAACAATATTCTGAGTTAACTGTAAAAATATACAGTTATGTATGAAATTTAAAAGTATACTAACTACGGTATTGTACAAAAAAAAACCGGGCAAGAGCATGTCTGACCATCTGACCTGTAGGGTTCCGAAGCCATTATTACAAATAAATGCACTATGTGTGAAAAAGTTCGATTTCAATCATTGCAACAGTGAAAGAGCGTATGTTCATGGCATGTACCCTTTTGATGAGAAATGCAGTTTTCCGGCAATAACTCAATGACATACCGTCGTTGAATTATCCGATCATATCGAAAATAATTTTAGTTTAAAGTATTAAACGCTGTCCTTGTGATTTTTTTAATATTTTTGGTCACATGGTTCAAAAGATAGGATAGGATAGTTGGGGCATAATTTATGCAACTGTCGGAGAGGTTACTTCCAAAAGTATTCACATATTTCATCAAAGCAGTTAATTATAAACCTTAAATTGTTTTTAAAAGACCTGTCGAATGATGTGCTACACGTTTTCACCAAACTTCATCAATATTCATTGTGTAGGTTTTGAGTAAAATGCCTTTGACATACGTATGGACGGACAGACAGATGGACATGACGAAAATATAAGGTTTCCGTTTTTGCCATTATGGCTTCGGAACCCTAAAAATCAAGCATCGTGAAGCTAGACGTTTTTTACTTGTTCCACAGTCAGGTATGCATTGCACTACGTAACGTACTGGACTTGATACGTTACACGATAATTTCCTGGTATTAAACATAACACAATAATATATACTTAATCATTGTTATCGTCAATAATCCAATTTAAGAGGCATTCACATTTACATGTCACTAATCTGCATTTTCAAGCCCTTAATTTACCCTGTTATGAAATACTTTTGCGCTATCGAATACATGTAAAAAATATACCAATCTTTAATATTGACAGTTAATGTACCATACAAATACATGTATTGCTATTTTGAAATGGCTAATTGTTTCATTAAATCTCTGTAAATAGACTGTGTAAAATTACCAAAACATCAGATAAATAAATTTGTTGACACATATTTTTTTGTAGATAAAATTAAATGACAAAATACGATTTGATCTTAAATTAATAAAATTATGCTAATTTGTTTATTATTATTTTATTTATTCAGACCTAAAAGCATATTTATTATCAATTAGAATTTTAATAAATTACGATGCACAAACGTCATTCTATACAAATATGTCAAATTTGCGAAATGGCTCTTAACAATAAAGCTTAAAACAACAACTGAGTACTGTTTTTTTGGGTGCCAATAGTTAAGTGTCTAGGTGCAGTCAGAAAATTACTTTATATATAATACTTATTATTATGATCCAATGAATAAAAATAACTATGTGGTAATTAGTTATGAAGCCTTTATAGTGGTATCTTGAGGCAGGTAAAAATGCACACGATTACAATTCTACATAATAGGACATTGTCTATGAACATAACAATAGATTTGTTTTTTTTACGAGATGTTGCCCAAGCAAATAGATCCTATTAAAATAGTAATTAATTACTATTTTAATAGGACCTATTAACTAATTTAATTTTAAAATGAAACAAAGTAATATAATACGTATTTCTTTACGTAACATTATAATAACAAATTATCTAACTTAGTATTAAAATTGTATCAAGCCAAACGCAAATAGCATTTTACCCGACTATGGCGAAGCCAAAAATAAATGGTTAAAGCAGTGTAATGTGTATTATTGTATCACATGTTCCACTATTGCACCAAAACCACTCATCCGTTTGCAATGAATGAAGTGTCAAACGATTAGTTATTTATTACTGATCGAGTGAAATAGGTTACATTTTTTCGCTATGACAGCCACATGACGTTAGTTTCGTTTTTAGGATTTTGTATTTGTAAATGTGTGATAGGTATAAAATAAAATGGTTATAAAGAGATGTTGGCCGTAGCCAAGTTTGAAAACTTCTATTGTTTATTTAATTGAATGACTATTGATATATAATAGAATAGGTGTAACTTAGGTCTTTAAAGTATAAATGCGTGTCACATTGGTGACGATGCAAGGTTGTTTTCCTGTTGCGTACCTACAATTAAATTGAAGCAATAAATAGCTTTAAATAATATATATAACCTAAGGTTTCTGAAACATTCAGCTATATTTTCTTTGATCAAACTCCATGTCCAACTTAGTCAGGTTAAATGTACCGTTCGTTTCTCTAGAACGAATACGGTACGGGGTACTAAGATTAAAGTAGATTAACCAAATGTCCAATTATAAGTTCTCATTTAATTTTGTAATTCGAACGGGTTTTCTCGTAGAAATTTAGTTACAAGTGGAACCCGTTCCATGTTATCCTTTCTATGCAGGCGATCCAAATATGTTATGTATTTTTATCTGAAAAAACTATATCTCGGAATCCTACGAGAGTACCTACAGCCCCACATAAATATTAATAATATTAATATTTATTATTATCTATACTTAATATTATAAAGCTGAAGAGTTTGTTTGTTTGTTCGAACGCAATAATATCAGGAACTGCTGAGTCGAATTGATTTTTTTTTAATGTTGAATAGCCAATTTATTGAGGAGGGCTATAAGTTTTTACCAGCTATTGGTACACGCATTGGTTCAGTGAAAACCCTTGCACCAAAACCCATTACAGTTACCTTATTCATCGGAAATAAGACTTATTTTCCTTTGAAATTGTATTATACATTTTGTCGGACACGGGGACGTGATGTGATATTGGACCTAGACCCACCATGTTTATTGTTGCTTATAGATAAGTTATAACACCTATTTTTTTTAATTTGATTTCTTGAAGTAAAAATCTTGATGGGGTGTCTGAGCTTCGCGAAAACATTTAAAGTTATTTTTATATATAAAAAATGTGAAATTATTTGTCATTTATGTATATAGTTTAAAAAAATCAAGGTGGAGTTGTAAAAATGGCGGCAAACTGACATGTCTATAACTACTACACAACTTCGCGTATAACGTGTAAAATCACAGGACAAATATACTCTACGAGTGCAAAATATATTTGAAATGCGTGATAACTGGATAAGAACGAGACTTTGAAAAACTTGAAAGAAAATAAATTTGAAGCCAGCAATGAGACTTTATGCTTCAAAGAAGAAAACTAGAAAGAAAATAATCTTGGAACTCGAGACTTGGTGATTTAAAAAAGAGCACATAATATGGGAGCCATAACCCCTGCCGAGTAAAATCGGCGGGGGGAGAAAAAAAAACAAAGTGCATTTAAATTTTTATCACAAAATTTGACTGGTAAATTTATTTGTAAAGCCTACAGATAAATAAACAAACCATATGTAAGTATATGTTTATGTTACGTTTCATTCCATTATATTAATATTCTAAATGAATAAGGTGATTGTTTATAATAATTTGTAAAATATGTTTTTTTATAAAAATGATCTTTTCTTGGTAAAAGGACAGATCTATTCTATAGTGTTTCAAAACACAGAAATGTATAAGTGATATTTCAGTAACTTTTAATACTAAGCAATAAAGTTCTTACTCGTAGTGAAAATTATCGGGTATCGGGTCAATTTAACATTTACTTGTACAAACCTACCGAATACTGGTACAACGAGCTCTTTATTACATTATTTCGTATTATTGTGATAAAATTAATTTGAAAAAAGTAAACCCACAAAAACAATAAATTACCTTTTATTTCATGTAAATTTCCCGTTTGTAAACAAACTTTTGGTACAGCAAACCGTCAAATTCAAAGAAGTTCAAAAGTTCGAAAAAATTAAAGAATGCTTGTAACAATTAAACTCAAATACTACTGGACCGATTTCAAAAAATCTTTCACCGTTAGAATGCTGGAATTATCCCTGAGTAACATAGGCTGTATTAATTACTAGAAAAAAATATGGATCCCTATTTCCACTCGTGCGAAGCCGGGATGGGCGGCTTTGTTAAAAGCCGCCCATCTCGGCTTCGCACGGGTATAAGTTTATAGAAACAAACCAGAAAGAATATGTAATTTGGCACCTGTACTTACTAATGTTCTCTGCTCTCAGTACATTGTATTACAGGTGCCAGGGCCTTGTTAATTTCACATGCCCATTAAGTACCTATTCATAATCATATTATGATAAAAAAACCCAATGCAGCAAATATTCAATGCTTAACGAAAATGAAGTCACGCAATTAAGGTCAAAATATCCTAAATTATGATTGGCACCGTCACCTTCACCTCATGACCAAAACAGTCAAGGATTCAACGTTATGCAGACTGTAGACTTTATTAGGTGTCATAACTTGATAGGTTTTAACTTTAACTATTAAAAGATCTTGGTTTTATCTCTCTAGATATCTACTATTTTTTTGACATGTAGAATATTTTTATAACATAAATATACTGCACTATATCTAAGTAAGAATAATCAGTATAACTATAGCACCAGGTTCGTCCATTGTTATAATAATAATATCTTGGGACAACTCACACAACGCTATCTGATCCCAAACTAAGCAGAGCTTGTACTATGGAAACCAGACAACTGCTAAACATACTTAAATATATATTTCTAAATACATACAAATTATAGATAAATAACACCCAGACACAGAATAAACCATCATGCTCATCACACAAAGTTTTATCCTGGGTGGGTATCGAACCCACGACCTCTTGCGTAGCAGTCGGATACACTCCCACCGCATCAGTTGTCATTTGATAATGCTGGTGTAATTAACTTAAATAAATTGGATTGCATTATTTCTGTTTTTGCTGCGTCATAACGTTGTACAACAACGTTTATATGCACTGTAATTAAGTATTATTAGCTTGTTATGATTTTCTATTGTTTAAACTTACCTACATCAGTTTTTTTTACTTATTTCCTTATATAAGTAAAATATGTAAAACTAGTTCACGATCGATTCTTAACATTATCATTCAAGGCGAAAAAATATTGACGCATGCATTCAGTTAAACGATTTGTAAAAAAAATACTTAAAGATTTGTGCATTATTTTATTTAAACAAATATGAGTTTATTTTTAATCAGATATAAACTAACCTCGAGATTATAATTAGAAATATTCTATTATTTCAATTAGTTATATTTTTCAAATAAATAATGTCTAATATAACTTTGAATTTGTTACTTTACTCAGAAATAGCAACAAATTATAGCTTCATTATATGTATAAATAACCTTGTTACGCAAACTCGTCAAAATTAGTTTAAATTTTCATTGACTGCGACAAACATGGTCACGCCTAATCTTATTTCAAAAACGCATATAATATACATTCTATATATATATATATAAATTTGTTCAAACACACCATCCGTCGTTATCCTATTTTATAAATTTACTAAATCAATAATCTATCTAATAGCGAACATACCTTTTAATGTTTCAAGCGTTTTAGATAATGAAAACAGCGTAATTGGGACAGCGTCAGAGAGGTGAATAGTACCACTAAACTGAAAAATATTGAAGTCAACTCTATTGTAACATTCCACTTTTCAACAACTGTAATTGTCTAAATATCTGTCGTGTATTTTTAGTTTGATGGTTTAACTCGCGTGTTTAGTCAGCGGCATTGCGCGTGCGTCGACTGGCCGCAAGCATCGATAGACAACTAAATTGACTTGCAACGAACGAGTAACTTTGCCAGTTTGCAGTTGTTTCAAACCGTACAACGGACGACGACGGTGTGGCAGGCTAATTTGCGTCTACCAAACTGTAACGACCAGTTAACAATGACGCATACTGTTTTGATGAACATTTAATTACACGTTAGTAACATTTAATTTAATAATAACTAACACTTAGGCATCATAAAAATAGTTTTTTGCCGGTTGTCACAATCGTTTATAATTAAAATTTTAAAAATAAATCTATAAATAAACCTACTATTGGAACTAAATCCTACAATATTAAATTAGAACGTACATTCATATCGTACGTAATATTGCGAGATATAAGGTGTGCTCAGCTCTAGCTTTGTGCTAGCATTTCTCTTGAAGCTGTGTTGTAACTTGATTTGTACATCAATGAAACTGGCTTGCACCTACTCGTGGCTTGATGCTAACATAAATATAAAGAGACTTTTTTAAATGAACCTTCTACAAGTATCAACGAAGATAAATTGTAAACACCAATTAAATAAATATATAAAGTGTTATCGATTATGACTAACATTTCCACTTTTCGTGATAACTATTAGGTTATTAGTTTGATTGTAAATATTGGTAGGTATAAGTATTTACAATTTATTCTAAAATACGGAATTTGGTTTATAAACAAACTACATAATATATTACTGGAACGAAGTTCCTTATCGCGCGTTGTGAAAGGGGGCTAGACGGAAAAAATCTCACGAAAAGTTGTAACGACACTTATTGACACACACAAGCCGTGCGGCGTGCGCGTAAGATATGAACATTTAATTTGACGAAGAAGTCACCTGTCGATTTGGTCTAGAGGCATAAATTCGGTACACAGTATTGGTGACAATTGTGTAGTTGTGGGTTCGAGCCTTCGATACAATCGTCTTTTTGTAAGTTATTTTCGTTTCGTCTTTCTATTTCGCATTGAACAGTGTGGTGTTGCGAAGATCCATCCGGGTGTCCATTGACACCTCTCAAGTTTTTTTATTTAAGAACCTTTACTGAACACCAGAGCTACAGTATATTATGTAGAGTGATTTCTGTGTTTAACACATTTTTTTACTAAATTTAAAGCTTATTAAATAATCGCTGCGTTCTCACGGCGATACATTGATGTTTCTCTCGCACTCAGCCACTCGTCGCAACGCCGCGATAACATCGCCGAGTGGAGACACGTTCTAAGAGAGTCTATAGAAATAGGTGGCACGACGATAATATCGCCGCGATTCTCTCGCCCGTGGAGACGGTCCCTAAGGCATTTTTTCCACCTCAAAAAAAAAGAAAAAACTAGGTATATAAGTAAAAATTATACTCTGACCGTTGAAGTAGTCGGTCTCAGAATGCAAGTCAATGTATGGTTTGACAACTTACTTGATGTTTTAGAAGTACGCTAAGCTTATGCTAAGCCTAGGCAGGCTTTATAGAGCTTAGAGGAGACAGCGATGGTGCACTCACTGCTGTACGTCGCAATATTTTTGCTGGCCGTTTTGATATCATTGACAATTTATAACCAAACAATTTGGGTATTTCACTTTTGTATGCAAAAATAAAAGTTGTTAGAGGCATAACAAGGATTTTTTTTACATATTAACCCTGTATATATCCAAGTATCGATCTGAGACCATGATCATATCTTCAAAGATTTAGGCCATATTGATCACTCAAGTTTCATGACAGTAAGAAAGGTATTGCAATTTTGAACGGGTAGAGATTACATAGTTACGCACTTTAGCTGACAATAGTCACACTAAGTGGTCTCAAACAGGAAGATCTCACTTATGGTCCAGTACGAGACAGAAATGAAGACCGAACCGACCAATAATACAATGAAGTTTTAAATTATTATTGTATTCAATGTACCTACGTACAATATACGTAACCTACAAAACACCTCCTTGTATTTTGAAGCATCTGAAAGATATGTTATTAATTGAACTCCTACTTACAATAACTAAAAAAAAATCTAATGTTAATTTAATCACAAGCATACACTTGCCTCATGTTGTATTTAGGTTACATTATAAAATTATTTCCCCTTACGCCGTATATTTATTAGTAAATCGTTATCTACGAGTGACAAGCGTTTCTTTCGTAATTTGTTCAACAGGAATTCGCAGATATCAAAGTTATAGTCAACTGTAAAACCTAGTTTACATAACGAAAACTTTTTATATGGTTTTCAGATATAACTAATTTATATTTAAGTTATGTAAAAACTATTTGTTTTCCTAAAAAGGCAAAACAAAATAGATTATAAAGTAATTATTACATAGCTTAGAGAAAATATACTATAAAATAAATATCATACATAAGCATCTACCTACCTAAATAAAGTGTGCGCTTAGAATACCGCAGTCTGACCAATATGCAATACTATAACAAGTTGACACAGTCGTAATTTTTAGTTACTACATCGATCGTGTCATCATGTACCTTTCTCAAATACTCTGCAGTATTGCAAAGGGTTACCTAGGGTACAGAAGGTTAAGTCTCCACTACACTACTCGCTACTAAATTAATGGAAGTTGAGCGAATACGATACGACTTCACTTCATTTCGTACAACCTCGCCTCGCTCAACTTCCGGGTGTTGTCGGTTTTTGTGCCCGGGTCAAAGGACTCCTAAGTTTTCCGCAGTTCCAAGACGAAGCGTTTGACCACATTACTCGGCTCACTACGCGCGTACGATCACAAAACGGTGGTGTCAGGAGCACTTTTTTTTTGCCGAGAGCGTGTTTTTGGGACCCAAATAGGCGAAATAATAAAGATATTTATGTATAAAACTCCACGAACTTACTGAAATCGGAACAACTTCGAAACAAAGTTGCCCTTTATGGTTTGGAGATTCCGTGTCCGTGAACAATGTAGCTATAAGTTCGTTGATCGAGCGCGATTGTATGAATCTTATCTTCCGTACTGTCGGTGTTTCGTGGCAAAGTTTAAGCCGGTTGTCAATTTGAATCTGTTCTTTATTTACTGTTGTTTATACCTTCTGCGGTTACTACCAAAGACTCGTTTCCACACGTTGCATAACTAATACCTGACGCGGCAAGGCGGCAACGAACTTTGTGTACGGAACCAGATTTAAATAATGTAGGTACAAACAGAAATGAGTAACGTATGCTGACACTGACCTACTAGCATCAACTATCAACTTATTTTAAGATGAGGTTCACTTGCTCGACAACTAACGTGTTATCATTATTTACTTAATTAACACATTTGCATTATTTTACATAAATTACAAATTTACTATCATTAGAGACAAGCTTTTTGTGTAATATGATCAAAATGGTGATATTAATAAAATTTAAACAACAAACACTCGGGGACTGCCGCGGTAAAGCTATTGCATAGCATTTTTTATCTACTTATGCTTGCCTATGCTCTTTTTTTTCGGAGTAGCTCGTCTCAATCCGTGCGAGCTTCGTACAGTCGTACCATATACATAATATGCGTTATGCGTACACTCGGACGAGCTACATGGTAGGCGGAGTGAAGGGTGTTAGGTTTTATTATAGTTACGGAACTTCTTGATTCGGTCGCCGCGCTCAAAGCCCGCGATAAAAGCTATGCAATAGCTTAGTAAAAAGCACGACAGCACAAAAACTCCTTAATTTGCTTAAAAATATAGTTACAAGATTCTCACTCCAATCTCGATATCATATTTTGTGCATATTACTTACCTCTATATATCCTTTAGAGTTTCGACTAGACCTTTCTATGGAAAAATAAAACATATTGCGCCGAATCCAAATAAATTGATATACATAGATATGTAATAATATAATAGATACCTAGTTACGGTTTTCCTTGTAAACTTATACTTTACAAGCACCTAAGTAAATAAATAAAAACACAAGGTTTCCAACCACTAGGTACTTAATTAATTCGATTTAAACCAACTTTATTATGGTAAAAAAAATATTTACAAACTAAAAAACCCGGCTGCAAAATAACAGAAACCAGATACCCTTTAAATTTAATATTATGCAGTCGGAGGCACTATAATAAGTTCAACAGAATTAATTAGGGGCACCCTATTCGATGATTCTTCCATAAAAACGCGCATAAATGATTACCTACTCCTCTGTACAAGGTCATAAGTCAAAGCTTAAAATAAATATCTATTCGTTTTATCATAAACTAGGCTTGTAGACAGCGATAATTATAAATCAATATTTTGAAAGCTATAAGGCTTAAAGCATTGGAATTTCGCCAAATTGTTGTTAAAATTGTTATAAATTCTTAAATGTAAAAAAAAATATTGATATTAATTCTAAACTTTGACTTACGACCTCTGTTAACTGAGGAGTAATGTGCGCGTTTGTATGGTAGAATCATCGACTAGGGCGCCCTTAATACCTTTGACTGCATAATATTATATTTAAAGGGTACCTTGTTTCTGTCTTTTTGCAGGCGGGTTTTTATTATTTAGTAGTTTTTAGTAATTGTAAGACAATTACAAGGCGATTTAATAAAAACTGGATGTTTCATTATTTTTTCAAAAACAATGTTGTTTTTTAAATGAGATTACATACGTAATATCTTCGAATATCACAGCTCTGCTCATACATACGAGTAAGATATAATAATATGAATCAAGCAGTCTAGCATGTAGGATAAAGAATAGATATAGGTAGATATATTATCTTATGTTGATAACATTCTTCTTGCTTACATTCATTCATTTACAATTTTCAATTTGTACATCGTGTGTAACCAATTAGTTATTCTTTACTTTACTCTATTTGGTGATAGGCTTATATCTGATCACTATCTCATCTGATGCAACGTTTTACATCATGTTAATGTTACGGTCTACGAATACGCTTACATTTTATATTTGTACATTACATATGTTATTTGTACATCGCAATTATTTTTAGGGTTCCATTGCCAAAATGGCAAAAATGGAACCCTTATAGTCTTGTCATGTCGGTCTGTCTGTCCGTCCGTATGTCACAGGCATTTTACTTAAAGACTACTCAATGAATATTGATGAAAATATTCATTGAATAGTCCGCTACTTAGTTTGATAGCTAAATAATAAAAATAAGTACTTATAGGAGGGGTGCCCCTGCTCCATACATGTAACAGAAAGCTGTTATTGTTTCGGCAAATATCAAAGTGTACATCATTCAACAGGTCTTTCAAAAACATTAGAAGGTTTTTAATAAACTTTTTTGATTGAGTGAATTTTTTGAATTTATCGCTCCGAAGGTAGCAAAAATTGTATTCCCCCAAAAAATATAAAAAAAATCGCGAAGATAGCGCTTAATAAATACTATAACTTAAATGATTTCGGACATGATCGGGATACACCGTCATTGAGTTATAGCCGAAAAACTGCTTTCATCAACAAAAGGGCGTAAGTGCCATGAACATACGCTTTTCTGCTCATGCAATTATTTAAGGCTGCGGAACCCTACACTAAGCATGGTCGGACATGCTCTTGCCCCGTTTTTTTAATATATAAGTGCAAAATTATTTATTAATTAATTAGTATTCTTGTTACGGTGGGTTAAGATTTAGGTTTCAATTGGTCTTTCGATATAGGGGGAGAAAAGCGATGGCTTGTTGAAGGGACACCAAATCGAGTAAAATCATTTGCAACGCCCTCCTCCCCACATCGTAAGCACATTCTCCGAAGGTGAAGGGCGCTATCATCTAGTTTTTGCCCCGCCTCGAAATAATCCTAGATCCGGCCCTGGGTAACATTATCAACTGCGGTGAATATTATGGTTGCCGAGTAGAAAGCAAAACCTTACATTTAACTCTAGATTATGTAGTGTTTCCGTCGAATAAACAACAATAAGGTACCTATTAGTTAGTTGAAATTCGGAAAAGCGGGTCAAATGAAAGATATATTAAGTATTCGCTTTCTGAAAGAAACGCACAACTACGAATAATAATAATTTATTCATGAAATTAAAGGTACAACAAACTAATCATTATGTACATTTATTTTAATAACAAATAGCACAGTTGAGACCTGTGTTTCAGGCTAGAAAGTAAAAAGTATTTCCACAAATACTCTCCGAAACGAAATCTATACTTATTAACTAAAAATAAGAATTGTTATACTAGAAAATATAGATAAATAAATTAACATTTACTAAAGTAGGTTTTATAAGAGATTAAACAAAAAATGGTCTTATTTATTTTAGTACAAGTAAAAGTCTGTTCGTATGACATATCTTGTAATTGGGAATATTATAGCTTTTGCAATTAAAATAATTTAGATGGTATATATTTATAATTCGATTTAATCTATTATACAAAACAGGGCCTTTAAAAATAAAAAAAAGTGTTTGAGATCATATATCTTGAGGTGGATTCAGATGTGCAGACTATAACTTTTCGTCTCTTGTTAGTTATGTCAGTACTAAAGGTAAGTAGCTGGTGTTGTTTTAAAATTATATTTACTTTATAAAGCTGACGGAAAGTCAATATCCTACAGCATTTATACATGAGGTATGTGGGAAATAGGAAGGGTCAAAAAGTAGCTACTTCTAGATCGGCTCTCTGTATAATTACCGTGTATGTAGGTATGATTAACGTGTAACCCAAATGAATGGTAAGTTCCCGTCAAATCCAAAGAAGGTAGGTGAGAGCATAATATTATAAATAAACTATCGGCACTTTGACCGCCAAAGCTAAACATAAAGATTTTTTGTGTTTTTGTAAACTCATTCAATAAAATATCTCATTTACTGCCGATGCTTAAGTGAGGTGTTAATTGAAGTTCATTCAACTTGAGTAACCCTAAGCTACAGAACTCACAAGTTGACCCCACCATATTAGTACCAATGTAGTGGCGGTCAATAGTAGGTACCTTTACCTATTTTTGCAAATATATTTTTAATGTTAGCATATTAAAATAATATCTAAATAATGACAATCAATTTAATTGTGATGTTATTTTACCCATTGTTTTTACTCGTGATATTGCTGCTAAGGTTGATCAACTCATCAATCATTAAATAACGTTTTTGCTATGCCGATATATTCTGTTTCTTCTTGCGCGGAATGGTGCGTACTCTCCTTGGGGGCACATATCTCAAGTCGTTTTTGGAAGGCAGTTGTTTTTAATATTTTTGTCATGAGAAAATTTAATGATTATTGTAAAAGATGCTACACCTTAATAGAGGCAGTTTTCGGATTGACGCACCTGAATGTGCTTTATACTGAGGCTTTCATTTGCGACAGTACATCACATTTATGCAGGTAATGCACTTTCAGAATACCTAGACATTACAAAGAGCCTACCCACCTTCATTACTAACGTCACGGAACAACAACTTGCTACAAATGTACATTAAGGCGTTCTGCAAGTAGCTCCACTTGCAACACGCAACACATAATGCTCACTGCACCTTCACAGGCGCACAAGTTAAAAGTATATATTGACATCTCAGTAGGTAGTAGGAGGGGCGTAGCTACCGCAATGTCAATTTGTACGGGGCCCCAGGTCTACAGGGGCCCTGAACGTGAGGATTGCAACAAATTTGCGCAAGCGACTCACATAGATCCTTTGGCCGTTTGGGCCTTTGGAGACCTAGCCCCCAAACAGATTTTAATACAGGGCCCATCTAGAGGAAAGCTACGCACCTGGTAGGTAGTACGCTAACATAATATTAAATTTTGGCACATAATAACGACTGGTTTGTTGGTCTAGTGGTTAGTGACCCTGACTGCTAGAACAGAGGTCACATCATTTGTTTATTTTCTGTCTGTGAGTTATTTCTATAATGTGTGAACTTATTGTATTTAGTTAGATATAAATGAAACTCCGTCAGTTTTAAAGTTAGATTTGTGAAATTTTATATTTGGCTTTTTGGTTTAAAATAATTGAATACGGGTTTCAGCGTTTTTGTAAAACTGGGATTGTAACTTGGTATGAAACTCCGTCAGTTTTGAAGTTAGGTCTGTAAAAATAGTATTTGGTTTGGTTGTAAATAAAAATACTTTATTTTAAATAAAAGTCTTTCAGTATTTTGATTGAAAGCAAAAATCAGTCCTTAACAGGGTAAAGTCATCCACGCGGGCGACATTTTTGTAAACAATTCGCCACGGATTACTAGGTAAGGATTTCGACCGAGTTACACCGACCGTGGTCACAAGCTGACTCTCTCTAGATTTTATAAATGTAAATGTCTGTTTCAATCAATGTTTGGTATAGAGATGGTTCAACTCCTGGAGAAGGACATACGATAACTTTTATCAGGATAACCGACATCACGTGGGCGGAACGCGGGCGAAAGCTAGAACTTATATAAAAAAAATTGTGTCTCAACAGCATCGGGTACAAGCACCACTATGCGGCCCGTGTCCAGATGTACCGTCTTCTGTGTCAAGCCCTTAATCCAAGTGCCTAACGGGAGCCTCAATAGGTGTTATTAATGTTTACCAGTTGTCTGGTTGCCATAGCACAGGTTATGCCTAGTTTAGAACCAGATGGTCAGTCTATTAGCTATCAGAAATGAAATTCCTGTATACGCTTTTAAAGAGGTTATTCGTCCATCGTCCATCCAAGACTTTTTTTAAATCTTTATTTATTTAATAAGGAGTTTTGTCACGCAGTGACTATGTCACCCCCGTAAGGCAGCAACATATAATTCTAATAAAACTTCCAACAATATAGGAACTTAAAAATTAAAAATAAATGTCTACAAGACCTTCTAAAGCTGTTGTGTGTCTAAAGCTGTAACAGCATCTCAGCCTCGACGGATAATGGAAATAATTGATTACGTAGGTAGTTATTTGTCGCAGTCAAATAGCATGACACGGTTTTATACAATCGCGTTTTACAAAATGGCTAAGGCAAATAGTAGATGAATTTCAGAGTATTAACGCTTACTTCGATGTCGTGGTAGGGTGACTTTATACTTAAGAATGGCAGTATTATGAAATAATATAATAGAGAACTATATTTCTTGCTTATTAAAACTTATTAATTTGATGTTTCTGCCACTCCAGCGACCCGCTCGCTTCACTCGCTCGCCTTGTGCCCGTGCTCGCATGGTCTCATTAAAGTGTGGTCGCAGTTCTAACCTTTTATTTTTTTTTATGTGGCGGTAAAGTTCCTGACGAACACCCTCACCATCCGGGGAAGATAATGAAGGTAGTGTGGGGTTTGCGCCCACTAAAAAACGGGTAATCTTTAAATGGTTGTCTTCCCTTAATTATCATGATACAGAAAACATAATTAGGATACTCTCATAAACATATAGGTTAATAAAACTGTGAACTAGATCTCATACTACTAAATTATTATATTTATTGTTTAAGTAAGCCTGTAAGCCTCATATTTAATTTTATTATTTTTGTAACGTGTGACTGACTGTGCTGGGTCTTCACGATACAGGCTTGCCTAGTGTGAAGACCACAGAATTATGTACCTACATAGTTAAATCATCCAGCGTTTGGTAGATATTATATATATACTTCTTATTTAAATAATATTATTTGTTAAACCGTTGTTAAACGCTGAAATAAAAGAAATAGCATGATAAATTTATCAAATTCAATATGAGCCCCTAGGCAATAAGGAGAATGTACACAATACCTAAACACGTTAGCTATTATTCAATTATAAATAAATTTAATATCGATAATAGCATTCGGTGAAGCTTAGCTATCGGTGTATCTATATTGTAAATAGCAAATGTTAAGTTCATATTGTTTAATACTTTCTGTAATTTGTTTGTTCTTGGAACTATTAATCGTTTAGACCTAAAGTCAACGTATAATAGCTTCACTCAACTCTATAAATGCTTTATAGTTAGGTACTTACTGGCCTGTTCGTCTAGTGGTTAGTGACCCTGACTGTTAAGCCAGTCGTGGGTTCGATTCCCACACAGGATTCCGCTTTGTATGATCCACAAATTGTCGTCCAGAGTCCGGGTGTTCTTTGTGTCCGTGTGTATGTTTATAAAGTCCCCCGTTACACAACGCATGTACATACCTACCCTAAATACTTAGTCGTATTTATTGTTGTATATTCTTGCGTTGTACATAGTACGCTTGCTACTGTGTGCATATTTGAGGGGTTCCTGACTCAGTGCCAATCGAGTACATCGAGACATCTGCGAAGTTAAGCAACGTTACCAAATGTCGGTCCACAGATGGGTGACCGTTTTTGAAAACCCCTCGAAGAAGCCGTCGGTCCTGAGCCTAATCTCTCTCCGGTCGTGTCGGATTTCCGTCCCATTTTCCTCGAAAGTAAGAGAATAGAAAGTGCACTTATCTCCGCATACACTTGTGCACAGGGCCGGATCTACCATATGGATTTTTGGGCTCCAGCCCAAGATCCCGTGGATTCAAGGGGCCCCCAGATAAGTCAAGTCAAAAATAGACGATAGTGCTAAAAAATCCATAATTTTATTAAATTAAATAGATCGTAAGGTTTGCAGCCCTGCAAATCCTGCGATTAATCAAACCCATTCAATTCATTTCTACGTATATTATATTCAAGTCTTCATTCAGGTGTTGGTACCACGAACAGACAGTTAAAAGTTTCGGCTGCCATTCATTCAATCTCGATCGTGCTCCTCTTTTTCTCTCTCAGGCTCTGGGTCTTTCTATCTTATTTTTATATACCATTACCATTATTTAACATAAACATATAGGTTAATAAAATTAGCTACTAAATTATTATATTTATTGTTAGCACTACTGTAAGGCTCAAATTTTATTATTTTTGTAACGTATTACTGAACTGGGTGTAGTGAGGTATAAGTATGTTAGAACGTAACGTATGCTCAGTATGTTAGTTCTACGTGTGCTTGAAGGTGCCTACGTGTGCTTGAAGGTATATAGAAGGTGCCACCAACGCTGGATTCAGGAAGAAATTGGCTGCAAGCAGTACGTCGTATCAGAGCATCTCTACAAGGCTGTGAGGAGACATCTGCTTAACCTTGGACGTGACGTGACATGAACGGTATAAAAGTTTCAAATTCGCCAATACTGATTCTTTTTTTTTTCATGTGGTTCATTGTTGCATTAATTACATTTTAAATTCCAAAAAAAAAACATTTAACTTTAATTAAAAAACCTAGTGAAATTTGTTTTATAACCCAAATATTATAAAGTGTCTAGAATTGTGCACAAGAACTTGATACCCGGCGACAAAAATGCAAGCTGTTACATTGTTTCATCGTGTCGCAATAATTATATCGTAGTTTCGTAGTTTCTATGTAAAGTAAAATATTGAAATATGCTTATACAGGGTGACTTTGAAATTAGTCGACAAATTGATAGGGGAGTATCAGCACCGTTACTACTTACATTATGCATTGAAACATTGCGAATTTAAGTTGTAAAAAAAACATTCGATTTTATTGTTTAAAACTATGGTGACAGATCTATTAAGGTTTAGTAAACTAAAATAATCAGTACATTATCATTATTTCCATATATCTAAAAATTAAACAAATAAATAAAATTATTAAAGTTTCAAAATCGTACGACGCGCTTTAGAAATCATATGATCATAATTTCGTAAACACGTAGTTCATTCAAAGGGTCATTGGTCATAAACACAAAATAAAGAAAGTGCAGAAGGTAACCTTCAAACAACGCGCGCAATAACAACGGACACTTACACCGTTCACGGACACAAAATCTCGCGTCGCCTTTCTAACAACGTGGTCTAAAGTGATCTTTAATACCCTGTTCCAAGTGAACGATGTGTATGTGTGCGTGGCTACGTATGAAGGTTATCTTCTGTACTCTCGGTATTTTGTGTAATGCACTCCCGGCGACGAACCCGATCGGGGATTCCCCCGGCCGGGCCGGCAGCGGCACGTGTAAAGCGGGTTGTGCCGCAGGCGGGAATGAAACATACCGATATCGATACTTTTACTCGAAATCGTAATGAATTGATTTTTACAAGTGTTAATAGTTATTTAGAAATAAACTAATTTAAAATTTCTAGTACGTTTGCATACTCTATCCAGTATCCTAATAAACTGAGGATTAAAGGTTGTTGTTGAGTACATTTTTTATAAAAAGAAGAATTGAAAACACAAATCATACTAAGAACAATACATTAATACCAATACAGTATGCGAGTCACTATAGTATCATCCCTAGCCGGCGCGGGCGCGTGCCGATCGGTGCTAATGTAAATAAACAATTTCACCAGTCAGACGAAAGCTTAATTAATGAGATGACGGTTATGTGCGCTAAAAGTGTAATCGATTGTGTAGCTATCGAAGTTGTGTACTGTTAGGTGATGAGTTTTCGAAGATGCCTAGGGGGACTAGAAGAAACAGTGAAATTTTGATAACCAACACATTTTAAATGTGGTGATTTGGTATAGGCAAACTAACAATTTAAGGGAACGCAGCAAAAATGGCGGGAAAATTATTCACACCAAAACCAACCGTCCTTAGAGAGGATACTAAGTGCCACACCTTTTGGACTTCGGTAAGTAGTCTTCATGTTTCCACCCATGCCCAAGCAAGAGGAATAAAGTCCTAAGCCGGTAGAAGTATGAAGGAAAAAATGGTTTTACATTGTTTTGTTTCGCGGCATGATAGGTAGGTTAGGTACAGATAGTTCGTCGACTCGTTACCGTACCGCGTCCCTTGCACGGTATGGCAACGTTGCACTGTCTGTATTCATTCATGCTCACGGAAACAAAAAACGGCGGCGCATGAAGTTACTTACTAGATACTTACTTATTTTTTTTGTATTTTAAAGTATCATATAACATTAATATTTTGTTCTAATAATATGTCCTAACAATTCTTGGATACACGCAGGTTTACTCATTGAAGTTTGTCGCCTCAATTCAAAGTCATCCTGTATATTTATGAATTAAAGATGGTAATAGATATACTAGTACAAATAGAGCATGCTTGAAAGTCTACAAGAATGTTATGATAGTTTGATAGGCATTAGAAAATATTTAGTTAGGAAAGGAAAAGCTAGGTATAAAGGCGCGATTAATTTGTCTGAATCAAAACAGATTTGAAAATAGTATTTAGTTATTTTCGTTATTAACAAAGGACAAGGACGAAAAACTTTGGGAACTGGCTCTTAATTTATTTCAAAATATTGAAAAAAGTTTTTGATCAGATAAAGGCATTGTGTATATTTTCTTAAGTTGGGTTGGACAAAATGGAGTTCGGTAAGGTGGCGTGTAGTTTGATTCCAGCTATAGACGGTATTGAGGAGACTACCAGACGGTTGTTAGATTCAGTGGAGATGTATGCAGACGATAGATGATAAAGGTATAGGCTATTTAAATTAAACTTGTGCTCAAAAGTAGGCTATCTCAAAATGCTAAACTGCGTTTGTCCGGTATTTTTCATCGATAAACGTGTTAATTAAAGAATTAAAACTGTATCTTTTACCAACAAAATCTTTCATTGCAATCCAGAATCAATTTCAAAATATTAAACCAGGCTCGCGGTAAATCGAAAATACAGAAATAGAAAAAATATTTACGGAAATGACAATTGCTCAAGCGGAAAATAATGTTATTGGCCCTATTTTGTATAACAGAATAAACCGAATAATAAATATATACCATCTTAATTATTTTAATTGTAAAATAGCTACAAGATCGCAATTACAAGCTATGTCATACGAAGAGACGGAGGATCTACTGGTAGTAATAAAATAAAAGAAAGGGCCCAATTTTCTCACTAACTTTGTAATTAGCATAATATGAGTTAATTTATTTATCTTTGTTTTTTATGATAACAGTTCTTATTTTTAGTTAAGACTAGTTTTAGTTTCAGAAAGTATTTATTTTAAATACTTTTTACTTTCTCGCCTGAAACACAGGTTTCAACATAGTTCAGGCAAATATCCAACTGTGCCGTTTATTATTTATAAGTGTACCTAAGATAAGCTATTGTACTTATACTTTTATGAATTTATTTATTATTATTATTATAATGCGGAGGCATTTTTAGTTTTAAAAACCGATAAATGAAAATTTGCTATGAAATTTTTTTTAGAAGGCCTGTGGAGTTCCAGGCTGAGTTAAAACCACTCGAAACTACAGCTGTTTGAAGGACGCCATCCAAGCAGCAAAGGACGAAGAGACTGCTTCATTTAAATCACCATTAGGTAACATCATGCGTATGTCTAAAAATGGACGAGGTTTTTATCTTGCTAGACGAACACAAAATTACCAGTACCCTAGAGGTAATTTTAATAACAATCGTTGTCAATAGCGTGACGCAGCAACTTATTTTAATAAGAACCAAAGGGGAAACAGATGTTTTTGGATTTGCCGATAATAGGGGACATGTTCGTAACGTATTCTCGACAGAACGGTCTGATACACAGCAAAATGTAAATGGTTATGGGATAAACATTGAAGCCGATCCGTTTTTTCGAGGTTAAACGACAGTTTACATTAATTTGTTAATTTTGTCAAATACTATTGGCTTATTGATACAGGCGCTTCTTTATCCATTATTAGAAATGAAGCGTTACCCAAAAATATTACAGTACAGACAGACAACACTCTTATTAATGGGATTGGAGGACAAACACGTTCTCAAGGTTCGGTACATTTAAACTTAAGAACCGATAGTTACATATTCCATCATAAATTTATAGTTTTTAATTCATTGCCGTTAAAAGCTGATGGAATTCTTGGTACGGATTTTTAAAGAAATTTAAAACTAACATTAAAATGAAAAATTAGGTTGCAAATTTATTATATTGGTCTACCTTACTCACAGACAGTATGTGATTTACACAACAAGCACATACAGAGCTTGAACTTGTTACTTTACAACGCAACATATAAGTATGTTCAGTTTATACTATTTTTCGATACAAATCAATTTATTCGTAACGTTATTTTAACAAAAAATACTTTGAATTTGTCTACTATATTTAAGCGACAAGTTGCTAAATTATTAGCATTTAATGTATACTCTGACCTTGGTACAATTAGTGTATCACAGCAATCAGTTACTTTTATCAATTCTTCTAGGATCATTAATGTTACTCCTATTTTAAACTAGTTAATGAGACAACAGATAAGCAAACATATGATCTAACCATAGTACATCAAAATATGCAGAGCTTATCTGGCAAAATTCAGGAAATATAATTATTTTTAAAGACCCACCATGTTGATATTTTTTGTGTCACAGAACACTGGTTATAAAACATGAACTGATTTTTAATAATGAACATTATGTTAAGGTAAGCATGTTCTTAAGGAAGAAGGCTATACATGATTTTTGTTTCTAATAGTGTGAATAGTAAAGAACGTAAAGATATTGTAGCTCGTTCGGTCGAGCGTACTGTAGAACTCTCTTGTGTAGAATTAAAGAAGCATATTGTTGTTTGTGTCTACCGTCCACCACAAAGCGACTTTAATTTATTCGACACTATAATAAAAAGATGTACTAAAAGTTCTTAGTTATGGTAAAAAGCATGTAGTAGTATGTGGCGATTTTAATGTATTAGATTATGTACTTTATTTAACTCATTTAAGAAGAGTTCTAGAGGACTCATTTATGAAGAATTTGTTTAGAGCACCAACAATGATCACATCACATTCTGCCACATGCTTAGATAGTATTTTTTGCAACTGTTACTATTATAATGAGGTCATATTGAGTGATTTAACTTCCGATCACTGTGGACAGAAAGTCACTTTTCCTATTCATACAGTGGCTAAAGTAAACAAGATCACATGTAGGCCAATGAGTACAGTCCGCCTAAACAAATTTAATACAAATGTTTCTGTCCGTATTGCTAATATAGATTTTAGTCAGGATGATCCGAACTACCTTTACGCGTGTTTGCTTAACATTATCAAATATGAATTTAATAATATCTTCACAACTAAGACTTTTTATACAAATCGAAAAATTAGCTTTTGTCATTGGGCAACAACTACCATATAAATAAGTAGAGCTAAGTTGTATGAATTGTATGGTATGAAGCAATATAATTTTGACCCTAAGTTTGTTCAATATGTTAAAAATTATTCCAAAATATTTAAAAAGACTTGTGCTGCTGCCAAGTCTTTACATTTAAGTAGAAATATTAACCAAGCAGAGAATACAATTAAAGCCACTTGGAACATAATCAATGCTGAAACGTGGCGGGCCAAGCCACGTGATGATAATTTTGAATTATGTTTTGGTAATAAAATTCTAACCAACAATTTAGATCTAGCGCAAACATTTAATAATTTCTTTGCTGAAATACTTATAAATACAACCAGCTCCTTAAATTCATGTCTGGCTAAAGCCCAATCACTTGTAAGAAGCAGTGTGAAAGAGTGTACTGTACCGTTGAGTTTTAATTTTATAAACCCTAATGACATAATAAAAATATTTAAGTCAATTAATTGCAAAAAGACAGCTGGCTTATGGGGTAATTCTGTTAAATTAATTAATAGCATTATAATTAAATATTAGTTTGAAGCCCTCTTCCCGATTGAAAGTTTTATGTTTTTTAATTTCAATCGCTTCACGCACAATTCGTGAACAAAAATGGCGGCCTGTGGAGAGGGTTTGTGGACGATGAAACTCAATCCAGTAATTGGTGTTCGATTGCAGTACGAGTATTTGTTCTGCAATTGCCGATTTGTTCGCTTGCCGGTTTTTCACTGCTGCGATGTGTTCTTTTAGCCTTTCCGCTATAGTTACTTTCAAATGTATAAAGTTTTATTTTTTATCAAATAAAACATACTCAAAACTTTTGAATGTTACTAATAGAATTAGGTTCAAATTTAAAACTAAGTAGAAAATAATTTAAGATTTTATTGTTCACGGGGAAAGTCAAGTATATGAGTCATGTAGTAAAAAAATATTTTTTAATGGATTTGCAAGAAAAAAACATGCAACACATGTTGACTAATAACCCGATAATGTGCATGAATATAATTTAGTCAATGAATGCGTCTAATTAAAAACTTATTTGCTTCAGTCGACAGAGTCCTACTCGTCTTGCGTAGACATTTTTATGATTATTTATGAAAAGAAGCTTGTTGACGTATTCCAGAACTGCTATACAAACTTAAAAATATATTTTATCTTGCCAATCACAAGCTGTGAAACCGAGCGCTCCTTTTCTTATTTATTCGTTTTGTCCATAAATGTTGATTTAACTAAGAACCTAAAATGTGAGGAGCAAATTAAAGAATTTCCCAAAGAAAAGTGCAAAAAAGTTGCTCAAAAAATTTACAATTTATTTACAGTTTGTTTAACAAACAATAAGATATAATATGAATCAAATATTTTATTGTCTTTTTTTCCTATACTTTGAGTAATTAGTTGGGCCCCTAAGTAATATTAGCCCAGGGCCCCGTAAACTCACGGTCCGGCCCAGCTTGTGCACTATAATATCTCCTGCGTAGTTGGCCACCGTGATCTGCATCGGTTATTTGCTGCCAAAAATTAAACATAAAAGTATAAATAGTAACGTAGGTATATGATATTTCAACTTTTAACCTGACTGCGCCAAAAGGAGGGTAATGCTTTTCGAGTTTTCGAGTCGAACATGTCCATTTCCTTGGCACGCTCTAAGTACAGCCACCTATATAATCTTTCAGTTTATTATTTCAGAAGTCGTGTATATTGCTTTATAATAATTTAAGAAAATCTACTTTAATTCTATGGTATCATATACAAAAAGCAAACCTGAAAGTAGTTTGCTCAGAATCAGTAACACAATCCAATGGGGTAGTTTTTGGGCTATGTTTTTTTTAAAGACGACTACCGCAGTATGTTACAAGCCCTGTGTCACGGGGGACTTTACAAACATACAAGTCACGGACATCAAGTACACTCAGACCCGGAACAACAATTTGTGGATCACACAAAAGGCTGTCCCGTGTGATAATTGAACCCGACCCGCACCACAGAGGCAGTCGTCAATTAATCAATCAATAAAATTCATTAATCATTCTAACAGTCCAAATCCTTTTCACAGTGTGTTGTAAAATGTAATCATCCCTTTTTATTTTGATAATAACCATGGATTACGTACTACACAATGCAACGAGCACTATAGGTACTGCGAAGAACACTAGACAACTATAATGGCCTTAAAAGTCTGCAAGTTTTAATATGATTTCTTGAAGTAATAACCTTATATAATCTAGGACAACGTTTTAAACATTAAAACTTTTCCAGAAAACTATGTAGTCTTATAATGAAAACCCAATGCAAACCGGATTAACATACAGGTCAAACAAAAAATCTTAATTTTTAATTCGGTTATTTATAAAATAGATTGATGAAGTAAAATAGATTCTATCAATATAACATTAATAGTTCTTAATCTGATATTTACAGAGGAATAAACTTTATAGGTACCACATACAAACAAACAAATCGGACCAAGATACAAACAAGTCGAATTACTCCTGACTTTGCAATTAATCTATTATAGTTCAGTCTAGTTCAAAGTTACATAATGCAAGATATTTCGAAGAAAAGCCAGCTTTCCCCAGTACTGCGATACGGGGGCACACGGGCACAAAAAGACTTGATGCCAATTTACGTAGCCACGGGCATTATGCTTGCTATATTTTTATTTGGACCTCTGTTTATAAGGAAAGGACCACAGCAAGGGTGACGATCCCAAGACACTATAACAGTATCCACAAGACCATTGAGGAGATTCATAGGACAGTTTGTGTTCAGCCATGAGTACTCCTACTTTTCAAAATGTTTTACTTTATTATAGTTATATAAATATAGGGTCGTATACATACTTGTAATCATTTTTTTCCATACATTGATGTTTTTTTTTCATTTAATAAAGATAACTAGCAATGTGGGATTGAATCCCACATTACTAGCAATCTTGTTAACCCCTCCTGCTAAGCTCAAAGGCTTGTGTTAGGAGTGGGTTCACGTCGGTAGTATAATGGGTAGAATTCGAACCCTGCGACCTCACGTTTGCGAGACCGATGCCTTAGCCATTAGGCTACCACCGCATGTTGACTATGATATTACTAATTAAATAAGTTTGGTCCAAGCAAAAGCATCATCTTTCAAATCTTTTTTATATAAAGTTTTACCTTGAGTTGTAAACTCTGCGAACTGTGCAACTACAGGCGGCCACATACACGAGGCAACGGCTATCACTTTATCGGACACATCAAAGAAGAACATGACAAACTTTAGATCACTCACATTACCTTCCACTTGTGTACTGGCGGGTTTACCGCAACCAGCATAACATATAGGTTTGCCAAACAGCATAGTCCAAAAATATGGGACAGTTTTTAAAGGCGTTTCCTTTTTCAATATGTTCAAAGCAGCAATACGACCGTGGTACTGAGCTAATCCTATGTGTCCAATGCTCATTTGTTTGTTACCATGAGCAAAGACCGGAGCATACGCTATATCCCCGCCAGCATAAACATGCTTTACATTAGTTTCTAACTTATTATTTACGCAAACCGCACCATTCTGTTCCATAAGTATTGGGCTATTTTTCAAGAAACCGGTATTAAATGTTGTTCCCACACCCAATATTAGAATATCAGCGGGCAATATTGTCCCATTGAGTAATTCCACCGAATTTAATACACCCCTCTCCCCATTAC
Organism: Herminia tarsipennalis; assembly: GCA_945859575.2. Lineage (NCBI taxonomy): Eukaryota > Metazoa > Arthropoda > Insecta > Lepidoptera > Erebidae > Herminia > Herminia tarsipennalis. Next base: position 18,139,715 of record OX243834.2, on the reverse strand, counting down.
ATTTAATTATTGTGGTTTCAAACTGAAATTTGACACCATTTTCCTCAAAAAGCTTCTGTAAACTGCGACCTATTTCAGTGTTAAAGATTTTACCAAGTGGCACAGTGTCAAGGCCAATGACAGTCATTGATTTAGCTTTATTATTACATGTAGCCGCTATTTCTAATCCAATAAAACTTAATCCTAGGACAACGACATTCATATTTTTGTTTGCGCCTAATGCGTTCATAATGTTGACTGAGTCATCTATATTTCTGACCGTAAAAATATTGTTTAGGTTCACTCCCGGTATATCTGGTATTCGAGGACTGGAACCGGTCGCAAGGTAAAGAGCGTTATACCGAAGTTTGCTTCCATCGCTTAGAGAAACCATTCTTTCATTTGTGTCCACGTTTAACGCTTCCACTCCTTTCAATATTTCTATATTTGAGTCTTGATAGAATTGTTGAGACCTAGCTTGAAGATTTTTGACGTCTGTGGTATTTTCTATTTTTGAGACTTGAACTCTGTCATAGGGTAAATAGTTTTCTTTGGCTACTATAATTATTCGACCTCTATATCCTTCACTGCGTAGTGTTTCAGCGCACGTGGCGCCTGACGGGCCTCCGCCTATTATTACTGCTGCAGATCCATCGCATGATACCGCTGTGATCATATCTTTAGTTCTTACATTCGATTTCAGGTCGCTGATTTTTGCTCTCACCTGAAATGTAAAAGAATATATTATTATTTTACTAGGGGGAAATTAACTGTGACATAATGACTTTTTAAACAACCAAGAATATTCGTAAAACACCCGCCCAATGCCGTTTTGATGGTAATCTGATTTCTATTTAATGTATAATTTTCGTATTATTTGGGTACACACTATTACTAATGCAAATATTTTGTTCCCTCTATCCTTGATACTGTTTACTTATTTACATTCTGTCAAACAGTTGCGACCAATGTTATACCGAATTAGCGATATGTAGCTAATGAACCAAATGCCGAACACGTTAATACAACATGACTATGCATAAAATCTTTGTTATGTGATTCACATCTAATATTAGCTGCTCTAGCATGTTATGTTAACAAACAAGTATGTTGTTAGTAGTGATGGAGCACTCTTCTAATTCTTATTAAAAATCAAGTTTAAACTTTTACCATCAATATTCAATAAGTACTTACAGCTAATATCTGTTCGTTTGTTACCTAATATATTCCAAAATATTAGAGCAACTGATGTACATAATTTTTATGGAGTTGATAAAAGAAATAAAATAAAACTACCTTCACTTCTCCTTTGTCTGCAACAGTAACTTGATAGCAGGGAAGCGAATCGAAGCCTGGAAAGTCTTCTATGTCACCTGTTTTTATGTTGAAGCATGCTCCGTGCCATGGGCAGCGAACTCTGCCGTCACCCAAAGCCCCTGTCTCTAAGGGGGCCCCATAATGAGTACACTTTGTGCCGATGGCGCTAAATTGACCCTTCTGCTTAACAAGTAACACTTGGCCTACATTTCCTATGTCGAACAGTTTCATCTCATTTTCTTTTAGATCGCTTTCGTTACATAGCACAGATTCTATACAATTACTTGTTGATTCCATACGAGATATAGTGCCACCTGTTAGTAAAAAAATAACTTGATAAGTTAAAAGGAAAAAACACAATTTGAAACGTAACATGTGACATAACAAATTTTCATCAGCGGGCACAATAAAAGGACTGCCCCAATTAACTAAATACTTGCAGTAGAAGGATAACTAGAAAGTTCAGTGTCCTCCGGAAAAAATATGGTTGTCATACATCTTCTTTCATAATAATAAAGAGACTGCTAAGCCAGAGGTCGTGGGTTTGATTCCCACACGGGACATCACTTTGTATGACCCACAAATTGTTGTTCCAAGCGTGGGTGTACTTTGAGTCCGTGATCAGTATGTATGTAAAGACGCCAGCCACATGGAACTTGTACTCTGGTGAAGGAGTTGTGTTTTTGAAAAATAAAATAAGATTCACAGCAAATCACAAAAATAATGCAAGATATTATTAGGCAATTTTGAATACTTACGGCTTTCAGAGTCTGTCCAACATTCTTCACTGTTAGGATTAAACGATCTTGATTGTGAACTACCCATTTTATTTGACAAAAACACCTTTATCAAGTCCACTTACTCAAATTCAATTCCTTGATTACGTAAGTAAAATTGTGTAAGTACCAAAATATGGTTAAAATATTAAAAAACGGAAAATATAAACTTGCTAGATACAAAATTTTATTCAACAGAAAAATTTAATTTATTTAGGTACCAATCGTTATTTAAAACTGTATTTGTTTAGACACGTCTAAATAAAAATAACTTTTTTTTTTTTTTAAGTAAAGCACAGTTGACGTTATGTTCTATAACAAGTATAAGAAAAATATTACTATAATGTGTGATAGCTAACTAATTAACAGACCGCTCCAGCGGATAAATAGCACATTAGTACAAATATTATTGGTGATCGGTCCTATTTATTAGGTTTCGTGACATTGACGAGTAAGATGACGTAAAAATATTAAACACTTATCCTGGCTCTTATATCCTTAGCACGTTCCAAACAAAAATTGAATCGTTGAGAAGTTCTGTTTTTTATTGATTTATTCAACTACAGGACTAAACATTTAATTAAATGTCAATCACAGTGAGTGCAAACTGCAGTAGGTATGAACTGAAAAAAAGCAGTATGGATATAAAATATTAGCAACCCGCTGGATTTGCATGGGTGGCATTTATTAATGACTAGTTTCCCCCTGACCGCACCCATATGTCCTTCCCCATAATTTTAAACTACCTCTACCAAATATCAAAATACCAATTATTTCAAAGATTAGGCAAAGAATACTAACTAGTACTACGTAGATTAGGTAAGTGTAGGGACTTTGTAAGTATGAATGAAATGATGTATCAGCGGTATTGTGTGCAAGCGAGAAGTATGTTAGCGTCACCAGTAGTTACTGCGCGCTGTCCGGTCAGTACGAACGTTGTTAGGCTTTGGGACCCTTTCGGACAATAAAAACTAAGTGACAGTGTTATTCGTCGTTTCATTCAGCGCCAGTAATTCCCAATGCATATATGAACACACACGCATCCTAAAGTGGTGACCCCGAACTGCATTGGTATAGTTTTAAAGAGACACGCGGTGCGTAAATTGACATTAAGTGTTGTGTAATTGTGTACGGGCATATATACGAAATGGAAGGGGCGTCGCAGGAATATTATGAGGCAAAATCACCGTCGTCGCCACGAACGGATGCAGCGGAGTTGGCTGCTATCACGATGTCTACGAAGATTCCTGAATTTTGGACCGACATGCCGAGATTGTGGTTTGCGCAGGTGGAAAGCATGCTAGCACCGCAAAAACAAGGTGACGAAACAAAATTTAATGTTGTAGTCGCGAAGATGGGTCGAGACGCTCTGCAGCAAGTGAGTGATATATTGATGAATCCAGTTGACAAATTCCTTACGAACACCTCCACCGTCCGGGGAAAACGGTGGAGGTAGTGTGGGGTTTGCACCCACTAAAAAACCCGCCGTGTATCGCCCGCCACCTTCGCGAACGGGCCGCCGGAATTTGTTATACCGTCGGCGGCCCGCCCAGTGGCAATGCCCGGACGCGATGTTGTTGCATTCCGGGCATTTCACACCTACGCGGCCCCTGGATACACACAGGGTGCCGCGCCTCCACGGAAGGCCGCGGTTGGGGCAGATTACCCCGTACGCCCGCCCGCAGCCCCACCTAAGGCGGCATCAGGCGCAGATGTGCGCGCCGACGCCGCCCGGTTCGCCGGCGACGGAGCGGATCCGCCAGGGAGCTCTCTTCCCTGACGCGCTCCGCCGCCTCCTTCTGCGAGATGACGTCCTCGCAGAAGGATGCGACCGCGTTTCACGACCCTGCGCCCTTGACCATGGAGACCAACCACAGCCGGCAACGAGGGGTCACTTCCGACCACTGCGGTGAGAACTCGACGCTGCCCCTCCCAAGCTGGACAATGCTGGAGGGTGTGTTGCGCCGAGTCCTCACCGCAGTCGCAGTGGTGGCAGCCGGGACTCGGTTCCCTCCTAGCGACCGTGTGCAAGTACTTCCCGAAGCACCCGTGCCCAGAAAGGACCTGCACCAGCCGGAAGGAAAGGGTCTCGTGCTGCCGCCCCGCCCACTCCTCCAGAACCGGCTGGAGCGCCTCCACAGTTCGAACACCTGCCCGTGGAGCCTCTAGTCGGCCCTGCCACCGGGCCATGATTGCCCGGTGGGCCTCGCCGCGCCAAGCGCGAAGCTCCTCGGGCAGGGGCACCGTACCCCCTGCCCGAACAGCCGATACACTTCGGCGAGCACTTCCGCCTCCAAATCCCACGGGGGTGTTCCGGCTAATGCGCACGCCGCCTCTGCAGACACCGTGCGGTATCCGCGTATGGCCCTAAACCGCCATGGTCCGCTGGGGTCTCCCTAAGCGGACCCTATTCTGGGCGGTCAGGGACACCGCCCACACGGGTGCGCCGTACAGAGCCATCGACCGTACCACCCCCGTGTACAACCGTCTACTCGAGGCACTAGGCCCGCCCAGGTTCGGCAACAGCCTCCCCAGTGCGGTCGCAGTAGCCTCAAGCTTAGGCGCCAAAATGCGGAAGTGCTCGTCGAAGAGCCACCGCCCGTCTACCACTAGGCCCAGATACTTCATCTGGGCCCGGACCTGTACGAGGAACGAGCCGACGGCAATCGAGGCGCCAGCAGGTGGACCGCGACGGGGCCCATGGAATAGTAGGGCCTCCGTCTTGGAAAGGGCCACCCTAAGCCCCAGTGCCTCGATGCGCCCGACCATTCGGGAAATCCCTAGGTTGGCCAGGCGCGCCGCCTCCTCAAAATTCCCACCCCGGGCCGTGATGAGGGTGTCATCCGCATAGCAGATGACACCTATCCCGGGGGGGAAACCACACCGCAGGGCACAGTCGTAGCCGATATTCCACAGGAGGGGCCCTAAGACAGAGCCCTGTGGAACACCGCACGAGACGTCCCTGCGGATTACCTCACCCTCTCGGTCCTCGTACAGGATCCTCCTGCCTTCGAGGTAGTCTGCCACTAGCTGCCTCAGGTACGCGGGCACTCCATGATACCGGAGCGCCTCTCTGATGCAGCTAAATGGCAAAGACCCGAAGGCGTTGGCGATATCGAGAGATACCGCCAACATCACTCCTCCACCGGCGACGGCCTCCTCCGATGCGGCCCTCAGGCGCAGAATGGCCCCAACGGTCGAGCGCCCAGCACGAAAGCCGTACTGAGCGTCCGACAGATCGGGGCCGACCTCGTTCAAATGCCGAAAGATGCGGGTAGCGAGAATTCTCTCCAGCAACTTCCCCGCCTCGTCCACGATACGATACGCAACACGATACACCTGTATGCCGCAATTGAGTCGGGAGGCCGTCCCGGCTTCGGAAGGAGCACCAGCTTCCCTGCCTTCCAGCAGTCAGGGAACCGTCCGGACGCCAGGCACACGTCGAACAGTCCCCTGAGGCGGTCCCCCATGTGGTCGAGGGTCAAGGCCAACACCCGGGCGGGAATCCCATCCGGCCCGGGGGCGGTGTTCTTCGAACGCATTCGAAGAACAGCCGCGCCCACCTCCGCTTCGGTGACAGGCGGCACAGTTGTGTCGGCCTCCCGGTCATCGGTCTCATCTCCGGAGACCATCACCGGGGGCGTGTGCATGCCTGCAGCGGGAATAAGCCCTGGACCACGTCCGCAAGGAAGCTGGGCTGGAGAGTCTCGGTAAGGGGGGGTCCGCCGAGCGGAGCTTGTTCAGCGCCGCTCGATATGGGCGACCCCAGGGGTCACGGTCGAGACCCTCCAGCATCTCCTCTCTCGCCCTCTCCTTGGCGCGACAGATAGCCAGCTTAAAGGCGTCCCTCGCCTGGCGATACGCCTCATAAAGCTGGCTCTCCTCCTGGACATCGCGGTGACGAGTCCGGCTGCGGGTATAGGACCTCCGCGCACTGATGCAAGCAGCGCAGAGGGAGGCAAGCTCCTGGGACCACCAATACACCCCCTTCCTCTGGGGGCGACGTCGTGAGCGGGGCATGGCTGCATCGCAGATCTGCGTAAACGCATCTCGAATGCAGCCAGCCATGACGTCCACCTCCTCGGTAGGAGGCGGAGACGACCATGATGCCACGATGGCCGCCTCTTCCAGCAGGTCCCTGTCCAACGCACCCACAGCCCACCGCGGAAACCGAGGTCTCCAAGTTGGAAAGGAAGACCTCGAAATCGGCAAAACTCCGGTTTGGGGAGAAGTACACGCCGTAGAGCGTGATTTGCGCCCCCCCAGTCGGCAGCGACATATCCCGTGCCCTTGTCTCTGATCGACAAGGGCGGGGAATGAAGCGCAGCGGAGCTGACGATTGCCACGGAGCCGTCCCGGTCACCCACCCAATTCGGGCGGGGAGGGACAAAGTAGGGCTCCGCGGCTACGGCGACATCTATCGACCACTCCGCCATGACCTGCAGGAGAAGGTCCTGGGCACTGGCGCAGTGGTTGAGGTTCGTCTGGAGGATAGTGGAAGGGCCGCTATCCATTTAGGTATGCGGCACTACATTCATCTCATTCTCGCGCACCCACACGGCACCAACTCCTCCGCGACCGCGGCGGATGGCAACGACCTTCACTACTCCGGCGGTGCATTGAGTCTTTTCTTCAATCGCCAACCGCACCTCCTCAGCCGTGATAGAGTCGTCCAGCCCCGAAATACGCAGCTCCGCGCATTTCGTAGGCCTGGCAATCTTGACGCCATCCTTCCCCGCTGCAAGCCTCCGCAGCGTCTCCGCGACGAGGTCCGCCACCTTCGCGCCGTCCTGACCAGGACACTCTAGGATTCTAGCCCCGGTCAGGGCGTGGCGAAAGGAGACCCCCACGCCAAGATTGTTGGCGTTAAGGGTCACCCTCGCCTGGCGGAAAATTTCCGCATAGGAGATACCACTCTTCTCCGCCTCCGGGGACAGTGTAACAACGACGGCTGCCGACTTCGGCGGAGTAAGCTTCGGCTTCCTCTTGCCACTCTTGATAGACTGGGATGGCATAGCAGCCTCAGGCTGAGCAGCCTTTTTCTTCTTTTTTTTCCCACGTCGTTTTTTGTACCCAACCGTCTGCCACTCCTTACCAGAAGGGGCTGAAGCAGCTGGACCATTATTTCAGAATCTTTGTGTGCGGCCGCCGGGGCCTTAGATACGCCAGCGACATCGCGAGGCGCACCCCTTGATGCTCGTTGGGGAATCGGTTGGGACCAAGTTTTTCTTCCCTCCTGAGCCACAGGAGCCACCCTAGTAGGCTCTTGGTGTGACACACGTCCCCCAGAACAAGGTAGGGTCATGGGCGGTGTTGCCGTGTACCTCTGTGGGGGCTTCGGCCTACTGACTGCTAGTGGTGGCCGATAGCTTGGTTCGGGGGGGAGACGCTCTTTGATCGTCTCAAGCTTGGCGTCAATCAAGCCCTCAAACATGACCATCAGCTGCTGGCATTGCACGTCTGAAAAGGCGTCTGAGGACTGTTTACCGCCAACTGGATCAGCCTGGGCCTTAAGGGCCGATGCTGCGGATGTCGGCACCGCACTAGCGGGGGCTGAAGAGGCCTGCGCTGCACAGGTGGAGGCCGAAGTGCTCTGTGAGCCGGCTGGTGCAGAAGAGGCCAAGACGGGACTGCTGCCGACTGACAAGAAATCGGCACGCATCTGAGCGAGCTCTGTACCGAGGTCGCTTACTTCAAGTTCCAGTCGAGCGTTATCCGCCCTCAGCCTTTCAATTGCTGCATCCGGGGCGACGGAGCGCTCAGCAAGAGCCTCCACCACGCTCTTGATATTGGATGCGGTTTCCTTGAGCCCCTTCGCGAAGGTACCCTTCAAATTCTTGGATTTGGTGGCTACCTTCACGATAAGGGCCACCGAATCTGCTGCTGATTCGAGCAGCTCCGCCGTGGTTTTCTTAGTTGACTCCCCTCCCGTTTGGCGAAGCCTTTCCAAAAGCTGATCTACTACCTCTTCGGCGGCCAACTCTCCTTCCACTCTACCACGTACGTACGCTTCCCGGCGAGAAAATACGGACGACGAACCAACCGTGGTGATATTGGCCGGTGTCGCCATCATTGGAGATTGAGGGCGCGAGAAAGGTGTCGATGAACGTGTTTGTGCCCTGGATCCACGCTTAGGCGGCCGTCCCCTGCCTCGACGAGAGTTGACCTTCGGAACTTTAGGCTCCAGCTCGTCACTCGAGGCCGAATCCGATCTCAAGGTATTATTATTCGACCGTTGTCCTTTCAGGTCACGCCTCTTGCATTTAACGTGAACAGCCTCGTTGACTGCAACCCTTACTCCACTCCCAAAACCTGACATGTCGGATTCCGACACTGCCTGGTCTTGAAGCGTACCTGACCTACGCTTCTTCTCTAGCGCGACCTTAGCGCTGTTACTTTCAGTGCCGGATTTACAGCTCGGCGACGGGCTGGTGTGTCGTGGGTTGTCCCCCCCAGAGTACGTGGGACTGCCGGAGCCGACTGGCTCCGGGAGGGATTCCCCGAACGAGGTGCGTTCGGGACCCTCCTGGGTAGATTTTTCATAATCATTGACCTGCGACATGGTTTTTGAGTTTATAGACCTGCGTCTGGGTAGCCCTTGGGACTGAGGACCCCTCAGCCATTCATCCCATTGCCAGGCACCACAAGCGTGGGATTAGGGTAATTTTTATAGGGGTTTTCTTCCTCGCGGTCAAATGGACCCCCGTTCCTGTCCGTTCAGAATTACGGGTCGGGCCGGATGGTGGTCTGTGTCAGACCGCTTTCGCTATTAAATAGCGAACCCAACCGCCCCTTGTTTCGCTTAACAGTGGAAATCAGGATTTCCCGCCTTAACACATCCACTGCGCCTTCTGCTAAAGCAGAGGAACACGCGGATACACCTATTGCAGAGCCACGTTGGCCGCGCCAGTAATTAGTAATCGCGTAACCGCCCCCCACGTGAATCTGATGTTCGACTCGGACGTGTGGTTGCCTACAGGGGGCTATAAATCAACCCCTAAGCTAAGGAGGTAGTTAAGGGGTTCCAACTTTGTATGAAACTCCCTTAGTTACGAAGTGTAAAATTTCTGATTCAGCTTTTTGATTATAAATAAAGAAACACGTTTTTTAGCGTTTTTGTAAAATCAACTCCTAAAGGGGTAGAGTAGTGGTTGCAAGTTTGTATGGGTCTTGATCAGTTTTAAAGTTAAATCTGTGCAATTTTGTATTTAGTTTCTGAGTTTAAAATAAATAAATACGTATATTGGCGTTTTTGAAAAATCCATCTCTAAAGGGAGTAGTGGTTGCAAGTTTGTATGGAACTCCATCAGTTTTGAAGTTAAACCTGTGAAATTTTGTATTTGGCATTTTAGTTTAAAATAAGTAAACAAGTATTTTAGCGTTTTTAAAAAATCAATCCCAAAAGGGTAAAATAGGTGTTGCATGTTGGTATGAAACTCCGTCAGTTTTTAAGTTAAATCCCTATGTAAAATTTAGTATTTTATAAAGAAAGAAACACATAAGGGGTTGTAATCGGGGTTGCAAATTTGTTTAAAACTCCGTCAGTTCTGTGGAATTTTATATTAAGCTTAGTCGCTGTAAGGAAACACGTATTTCAGCGTTTTGATCGAAAGCGATAAATCAACCCTTTACGGGGTAAAATCAACTACTCGGGCGAAACCGCGGGCGACAGCTGGTTTTAATAAATGTACTACATACATATGAAAAATTCCTATTTGAATAATTGCACTTACGCCTTTTGTTGAGAAACGGTTTTCGGCAATAACTTAATGACAGTATATCGCATCATGTCGAAAACTATTTCAGAAGTACATTTTTGTTTTTTTTTTCATATTTTTTGGTAACACGGTTTAAAGATAACTGAGGAGGTGACAGTTTATGCAACTACCGGAGCGATTATTTCCAAAAATGTCTTAATCAAAAAAGTTCACATATATTTTAATCATGGAAATAAAAATAAATGAACGGGCCGACTAGTCGGCAATTATAGCCGACTAACAACTAATCAACACTCTTTAAATTTTCGTGAAAAATTACAATCAACAGTACCTGGACAGTGTAATTAATATTGCATATCTACTTACTAATTTATCCATAAACGCCCACGCTGACACAATTGCAATCGTGACGATTCTGGGTATTCAGTTGCTCGAAATTCGAATGTAACTTTTTTTTTTGAGTTTCAACCATGAAGATTGTATACAATCTTTATCATAGAAGCTGAAGCCTTAAAATTTTCATTGTTTAGAAGCACAAAGCTAAAAATATCATGGTCAATGCCTACAGCATAAAATGCTGCAAAATATATATATATACAGGATGACTTTGAATTGAGTCGACAAACTTCAATGAGTAAACCTGCGTGTATCCAAGAATTTTCAGGACATATTATTAGAAGAAAATATTAATGTTCTATGATACTTTAAAATACAAAAAAAATACATAAGTATCTAGTAAGTAACTCCATGCGCCGCCGTTTTTTGTTTCCGTGAGCATGAATGAATACAGACAGAGTGTTGAGTCATTCACTCAACACAGCACCGCGCTCAGGCGGCGCGGAGGGGACGGCGGGGTGCGGGAGCGGGACTCCCCGGTCTACGCGCCCGCCGCCGCACCGCAGCGCATATATTCAACGCACAACCGCGCTCGCGCACCTCATATTTGTATCAATTTATTTGTCCCCATATTTAGGTACCGCGACTAACAGTTGTACGATTCTTTGTTATCCATTCTAATATTTATACAGTCCACTGCCTTATTTTATTACCACCTCAAGACGCCGTGACCCCGTAACAGTGCAACGTTGCCATACCGTGCAAGGGACGCGGTACGGTAACGAGTCGACCAACTATCTGTACCTAACCTATCTATCATGCCGCGAAACAAAACAATGTAAATCCAATTTTTCCTTTATACTTTTACCGGCTTAGGACTTTTTTCCTCTTGCTTAGGTATGGGTGGGAACATGAAGACTACTTACCGAAGTCCAAAAGGTTTCGAGTGGCACTTAGTATTCTCTCTAAGGACGGTTGGTTTTGGTGTGGATAATTTTCCCGCCATCTTCGCTGCGTTTCCCTTAAATTGTTAGTTTGGCTATACCAAATCACCACATTTAAAATTTGTTGGTTCACACAAAAAAGTTCACTGTTTCTTCTCATCCCCACAGGCATATTCGAAAACTCATCACCTAACAGTACACAACTTCGATAGCTACACAATCGATTACACTTTTAGCGCACATAACCGTCACCTCATTAAGCTTTCGTCCGACTGGTGAAATTGTTTATTGTGACCGATCGGCACGCGCCCGCGCCGGCTAGGGATGATACTATGCGAGCAAATAAAATTTATCGATATTTCTGTAGATAATGATCATTACTTATTTTATTTACATACTGGTACTTACATATTTACTCGTACTTACGAGGACTGAAGTGACTCGCATACTGTGTTGGTTTTAATGTATTGTTCTCTTAGAATGATTTTTGTTTTCAATTCCTCTTTTTATAAATAAATGAAGTTTGGTAAAAATGTACTCAACAACAATCTTTAATCCTCAGTTTATTAGGACAGTATGCAGCAGTATTCTATCCAGTATGGATAGAGTATGCAAACGTTCTAGAAATTTTAAATCAGTTTATTTCTAAATAACTATTAACACTTGTAAAAATCAATTCATTACGATTTCGAGTAAAAGTATCGATATCGGTATGTTTCGTTCCCGTTTGCGGCACAACCCGCTTTACACGTGCCGGCCCGGCCGGTGGAATCCCCGATCGGGTTAGTCACCGGGAGTGCATTACACAAAATACCGAGAGTACAGAAGGTAACCTTCATACGTAGCCATGCACACATGCACATCGTTCACTTGGAACAGGGTATTAAAGATCACTTTAGACCGCGTTGTTCGGAAGGAGACGCGAGATGTCATGTCCGTGAACGGTGTAAGTGTCCGTTGTTATTGCGCGCGTTGTTTGAAGGTTACCTTCTGCACTTTCTTTATTTTGTGTTCATGACCAATGACCCTTTGAATGAACGACGTGTTTACGAAATTATGATCATATTATTTCTAAAGCGCATCGTACGATTTTGAAACTTTGATCATTTTATTTATTTGTTTAAGGTTTAGACATATGGAAATAATGATAATGTATTGATTATTTTAGTTTACTAAACCTTAATATATCTGTCACCATCGTTTTAAACAATAAAATCGGATGTTTTTTTTACAACTTAACTTCGCAATTTGTCAATGCATAATGTAAGTACTAACGGTGCTGAAACTCCCCTATCAATTTGTCGACTGATTTCAAAGTCAGCCTGTATATAAATATAAATATATATTTAAATATATATAAGAATTGGTCGTTTAAAGGTAGGTATTAGATACATAAATATAGATATCATTATAAGCAGTAAATTGATTTCGTTCAATTATTATTATATCAAGTTGCCCCGATTTTGTTTAGGTATTGGTAAGTGCACAACTAATGCATTCAAGACGAGTTATTGTGTTTGGAAAAATAATGATATATTAATTATTATAAACTGACGAAAACTCGTAAATCCCAAAAAAGTATTTATATTAATTATATATTTTTTACAATTTCAATCAATGTCAACAATATGTTGAATTTTAACACAGTTTATGCTGAACTTTTAAATTTAAACTATCAATCAATATTTATTGATAGTTTTCAGTTTATAATATCGCAATAAAAACAAAATTGCTAATTGGGAAGAATAAAAGACAATTCAATTCAATTCAATTCAATTACTTTATTTGCAAATGTTATGTTTTGATTTTCATACTTTATTTTGACAACTTCCATGAAATCACGTTATCAATTTCTAATATGCTGCTAAACTATTCGTTTTCCAACATCATATAAAACATTGTGAGTCCCGTCACCAGTTCGATTAATGCGTTTTTCCACAGTTTCCTCCGGCACTGTTTTCAAGTCATATGCCCATCCTATTATCGCCATAACATCGATGAATATTTTTGTGTGATTCAGTGAATATGTACCAAGTTCTGCAGTTTTGTAATCCCATGGGAAAGTATGATGATAGTTGTGAAATCCCTCTCCAAGTGCTATACACGACACATATTTATTTTCTACTGGATCGATATTTCTGTCGTAGGGTTTAACACCCCACATGTGGGCAGCGGAGTTTACAAGCCAGGTCCCGTTCAATGTAAAAACGTATCGAAACATTGCGCACACGAAAAATGTATTCCATAGAGATTCACCCCATAAAGTGGCAACATACGGTACAATAATTAAACTAGTCAGTGGTGCAAGTATCAAATAATATCTGAAAAGTGATAAAATAACAATATTAACAATAACATTCGACAGTTAAAAATGGTAAATTATAAAATATATAAGATATAAGACTAGCTGTCCCGCGCAACTTCGTATGCGTAAATTTTCCCCGTTTTTGCAACATTTCTCGTCGCTGCTCCGATCCTATTAGTCGTAGCGCAATGTTATATAGCCTATAGCGTTCCTCGATAAATGGGCTATCCAACAAAAAAGAATTTTTCAAATCGGACCAGTAGTTCCTGAGATTAGCGCATTTAAACAAACAAACAAACAAACAAACTCTTCCGCTTTATAATATTAGTATAGATTATTTTAAATATAAATTAACTAAAATAAATAAAAATACTAAAAAAAGTCCCTGTAAATAACACTACTTACAAGTAAACCCTGTTATTACCTTGTATTTATACTACTATTATAAAGCTGAAGTGTTTGTTTGTTGGTTTGAACGCGGTAATATCAGAACTACTGGTCCTAATTGAAAAAATCTTTTACTGTTGGATAGTCCATTTATCGAGGGAGGCTAAAGGCTATATAACATCAAGCTACGACCAATAGGAGCAGAACAACGATGAGAAATGTTGCAAAAACGGGTTAAATTTACGCAGACGAAGTTGCGTGGGACAGCAAGTTTATTATATTACTGTAAAGTTCGCGACCTTAATGTGTGTACGCCAGTGCGGTAGTCGTCTTTTTATAAAAAAGTTTTAAAATGTAAGTATCTATTAATGAAAAATATATCGGATAGATTTGTATAGGTACGTTCATTTTAAATCTATAAAAATGTAATTATTAAATTATAGACAATCTGACATGACTGTGATTATCTACTCATAATTAATTGTTACAGTTCTAACGTCCTATTCAAAATGAATACTTAGACGAATAGGTACATTTATTTAAAAACCTTGTTGTCAATTAGCCTAAAGCCTTTTACTTTGCATTTTTAGAATCTTTCGACTGGCCTCTTGGTCGTGGGTTCGATCCACCCAGGTTAAAACTTTGTGTGCACGGTGTTTTATTCTGTGTCTGGGTTTAATTTATCTATAATATGTATGTATTTAATCATATATATGTATGTTTATCGTTTGTCTGGTTGCTATAGTACATGCCCTGCTTAGTTTGGAATCAAATAACGTTTTATGAGTTGTCCCAAGATATTGTTAAAAAGAAAAAATATCTTCATAAAAGTAATGAAATTATTTATATTTTATTTCTCTCTACAATACCGAACATTACAAGTTTAATTACATAATGTTGACTATGATATTGAGTAAGTAGGTAGTAATAGCTAAATTTGTCAACATTAAATAAGAATGCCAGAACGTTACACTGAATTAGCCTGGGTTAGCCTAATCAAATCAAATAAATCTTTATTTGAAAATACCTCCTAACTAATCAACTCATCACGTTATTTCATAAACTTTTTTTATCAGTAAATATTCACCTTTTCTGAAAATTCAATAGTGGATCATTTCTAACATCGCTCATCTCTATAGTACCACCCTTGGCTTTGATATCAGGGTGTTTTTTTACCATTAACCATCCTATATGGGCAAAGAAAAATCCTCGTCTCGCATTGTATGGATCTGCATTGGTCTCGGAATATTTGTGATGCATTCGGTGATCGCGTACCCAGTCTACCACTGCGTCCTTATGTTCAAAATAAAAAACACAATAAATGTAAAAACAGTATAAATGTAATGATACAATGAAACACTTGATAAGATTTTTTTGTATAGTTCACTGAGTTTAGTTTTAATTTGAATGTAAAAAATAAGTAATATAATGTTATTTAACTGGACCAATTCGGTTGGGTAAGGTTGGAACTGTGACCACTTGGTGAGCGAGTGAAGCGAGCGCACTGCGGCAGCGGTCACCATGTACCATATAGAAATAGCAAATTTAAATTTTTAGTATCACCAAGTGCCATACCGGTCACCAAGTGCCATAAAGATATAGCAAATATAAATTATGATGTGACATGATGGCATCATCATGTCACATCATACCGAGCCGAACACGTTATGACAATGTCTTTTTCAATATTTACCTTGTGTTTGAAGTAAGTCCTAAGATTTACCAAACTAATAGTGTTAAGATTTCGCAGAATATTTCGAACTTTTACTATCGTAACATTTACCATCGTTCGGGTTTTTATAGTCAATTTCTATGTGTGTCTGTTTTTTATTATGAGAGAAGATTTTGATGTAATGGATTATTTATACTTACTTGTAAAGCAATGGTGTTGAAAATAAGTAGCAATATCTGCAACGGTAAACGTGCTTTGTATGTTTTGTGTGACCATAGTCTATGCGCTCCTGCTGTGATGCCGAAACCCGATATATAGATCAGAAAGCACGCTGAAAACAATACAAAACCTACAAAATATAGGTATAAAAAATGAAAACCTGTTAGAATATTGTCGGGACATAATCGCGTGAAATATTTTAAGTTACGAAGTTTCGATCGGATTACACCGATTGCGGCCACGGATTGACTTGTTGACCCGTGGATAGTTTTGACTATTTCGTACTTCATACTTATACTCATTATTCATACTTTTTGCTCGAACTGTACGGTTTCAAAAGATCTTTATCTCAATAAGACTAAGGAATAAGCTACCTGCCGAGGTTTTCCCAAAGGACTATTCACTTCATTGATATCGAAGGAGCTTTTAATAAGACCACACACAACAACATGAGCCACGCCCTGCAGAAATTTGATGTAGAACCCGCTCTAAGCAGCTGGGTTCACTGAATTAGTAATCTGCAGTGCGGTCCAAGTAACGGTGAATACAAGAGCAAGGGTTGTAAAACAATGTCCACAAGAAGGCGTCCTATCTCCGCTTCTATGGAACAAAATTGTAGACAGCCTCATAAAAAAACTCAATGGCAGAGGCTACACCACTATTGGCTATGCGTATGACCTATATCTACTTATAAATGGCACCGCCGAAAATATGCTATTTAAAGTGATACGTTTGGCCTTTGAGCTAGTAGAAGAGTAGTGCAACGAAAACAAGCTGTCCGTAAACCCTAATAAGATAAAACTTGTCCTCTTCACAAATAAAAGGTCTGAAGTCAAACTATCCAAACTTTTTAAAATGGAACTCGTCCTAACTACGCAAGTAAAATATCTGGGCATTATACTTGACAACAACTTATCTTGGGCGAGTCACATCGAAACAAAAATAAAGAAAGCGTGTATCACCTTTTGGCAATGTAAGAGACTAGTGGGAAAAAAGATGGGGACTTACTCCAAAAATATTTAGGCAAGAAGTGTACAATATTTCAAGCTGAATGTATTGGCATTACCAGAGCGGCACAGGCCATCACATCCAGAAATGTAAAAAATCTTTGCATCAAGATCGTCTTCGATACCGCATCCGTTAACAAGCCTTTCAAAATAAAACTTTAAAGCCAACCCTCATCCACAAAAGCCACGAAGCGCTACAGACGGCCTCTCATACAAATGAAGTAGCTCTGCAGTGGATCAAGGGGCACAGCAACAAGGAAACGACGCGGCCAATGAACTGGCGAGGCGGGGCATCAGCCGATGGTGCCCCTGCCACTGGCTCAAATTAAGGTATGGCTGCGTGAAAAAACGGAAAACAGCCATGTAGCGGAATAAAGATAAAACAGCGGTTGCAGACAAACTAAAGAGGCGATTCCGGAAGGTTCAAGGAGATTCTAACGAAACCTCATTAGAAAGGGACAAGCTACGCAAGGTTGTCGGCATCCTTACGGGCCACTGTCCTATAAACAAGAACCTAAACACTATCGGGTTGACGGACAGCCCGCTCTGCAGAGGATGCATGAAAACTGAAGAAACGCACCGGCACATAATTCTGGAGAGCAACAATGTGGCCGAGCATCGGGCGCAGTGCCTGTTGTCCACATCATGCCTCCCGGAGGCGTGCAGCGGTCTGAGCTGACTGCTGAGCTTCTGGGAGTGCCTTGAGTGGCTGGAGTGACGGAACTGACAGGACAAGTATTTAACGCACAATGGCCCAATCAAGAGACTAAGTGCGGTTTTTGTGGCCCCGTAAAAACAAACAAACAAAAGGGTTTTGTTGGTAGGCCCTTAAATTATTCCCGGCAAAAGTCATCTAGTGTATCTGTTACTGAACAGAAGCTTTCATCTTTCGACGAGTCGAAGAAAACGATTCGTTATCAGACATAAATAAATATGATATAATATGAAGAATGAATAAATATATCTACTTAATATACTTAAATAATTATTACTACAAATACTACAAATAAATGTAAAAAAATAATGTCAATATTTAAACAAACTTCTGCACAAGGTCGAGTGTTTTAGTAGTGCAGTATTCCTTCTCCAATTCGGCGACACCAACAACAAGAAGAGCTTTTCGCCGTGACCTGGAGTCAAATTCGTATACAATTCTGACGCAGTCGTTGATTTGCTTACGGAGCAATAATTAGATCCCCAGACTTTCGCAACTGTGTCTTTGGAAGATGCTTCACTGTTCTGCTGTGCTTCGAGGTCTGCAGAAGTGCACACAGAAATCACTTGAAGAGACTTTCAACAAGAGAAAGCTCTTATTGAAAGTCTCCCCAAGTGACTTCTGTGTGGACTTCATTTCGTTTAATTGAGACATGTTGTGCGAGTGCTATGCTGTTAGGTGGTGTAATGCAAGGTTAATAAAACTGCATAAAAAGCTGTACAAACGTAAGTACAATGTTATTGTGTTCTAAAAGTCCGAAAAAGGTTAAAAAGTCAATTTAAACTAAGTTATTTTAATTTAAAATAAATTAACACACACATAGTAGGAGTAAAATAAGATGACTTTGCCTCCTTAGAATTCAATCATAAATTATGCAATAATGTATCGTAGTATGTATTAGTTAATTAGAATATATTTACGTTTTTGAAAACTAGGATATGTTTTGGTCGAGGTTTGTAAACAAAACAAGTATGTGCAGGTTACTAAGTAAAATGATTATAATATGTACTTTATCACTTTTTAAAATTCCTTATTTAGGTTAAAATTATCTTCATTCCGTTTATACAAACAGTTTAAACACTTTTTCTTTATACCAGCATCTTTCAGCATATACTTTGCCAGGTGCAGTTTTGACGTTATTTTGGCACATAGGAAAGGCACAAAGCTTTATAAGCTTTTCTGTGCTTTTCCATAGAAATAAACTAATTTAATCACTCCCTTTTAACTTTGTGATTCAAACACTTCGTTGTTGACATCGAACTTGAGTAATCACACGTCACCAAATAAGCGCGCCAAAATGGCCGCGTTTCAGTCGGCAAAAAATTATAGCGATTTTTTTTGGTCTAATGGTTTATATTTTGGATGTGTTGTTGAAATATTGGTAATGTAATACCTAGTAAAAACATTAAAAAAAAAATAGGTATATATTCCCTATTCAATTTGTTGCTCACCTTGTCTACACGAGGAGCAAAATTTAGAGTATAATTTAAAAATATTACCAAAAATATTTACTGCTGTACTTTAATGGAAATTTCTAAATTAGTTCCTTGTTGTGAATGTTAAGATTATTTTTTTTACGTCTCTTCACACTAAATGGCACATATTTTGTTTTTAATAAATTTACATTTAAATTTTATTTGTAATTAGCCAGTTATGCATACTTTTATTAGTATCTATCATAGATATAAATTTCATAATTAGATGATTTTTTGCAATTTGATTTAGAGATGTCATCAGCAAATATTTTTATTTATATATTCGATAAATCACCGATAAATCATCGATCACACTACCTTGTGGTACACAACTTTTGTTAATTTTAAACGTAGAACGATGTTGTGATACTATTTTATTATCGCCTAGTCTAGTTACTTCTGCACATTGTATTCTGTTGTCTAAGTAAGTTTTGTGCCAAGATAGTACAGGATCTGATGCCATAATCTTCAAGATTTCTGAGTAATAAAAATACGACATTGATACATCGCCTTTTTATTTAAAAAAAATAATAACTAGAAGTAATTGCTACGGAATAAGTTAAATCTGTATTCATTAGTCGGGACCAATTTTTCTATAATTAACTTCTTGAACTTCTTAAGCACCATTAACGTGTATATATAAGTATGTAGGTATATTTAAAAAACTTAAAACATGAATTAATAGATTCGTGCTAAGGTAAATCAAACTAACATGGGAACAATAAGAAATACATTATTATCCTCGTGTAACGGTTGTCGATTGTTTTAGTTAACTTTATTCTATAATGCTTCTTCTGTTTTCATTACGATGCAAAATGCGTCGGCCTCTCAGCAAACTCTAAAAACAAAAATGAAATTTTAGCAGCGGGCAAAATAATATACATATAATGTATAGCATAGGTAATTTGCACCTGTTATGTATGGGGTACTTAATGGACTACGCGGCCTTAATAGTCTAAACAGTTTACACAATATTGTACGTATAGAGTATGGGTTCCTTAACCCCTCCCCTCATCTAAATAATGCGGCTTAAGAAGTGAATTTTCTGTTGTTTTTGTTTCATACTTACAACGTTATAGCTAGGTAATTAATAATAATTTTCAATTGGAAGTTAACAAAAAATTGCACTTTGAAGCTTAATATTTCACAAAAGAATCCCTAAATCTAAAATTGTATTGACAACACCAAAACTATTTTGAAAGACCTATCTAATGTCTTGACAACACCACACGATGGGGTAGGTGAGAAAAAAATCACATGCCCACTTTACATAGGTATTGTGGCTTTCTCTATAAGTAAAGTAAGCATGTGATTTTAAGATTGTCTTCTTTTACTTTGTTGGCCTAAGTTAAGTGTGTATCCATGCAAAATTACAGCCTTCTCGTACTAACAGCCTCTGAGCTAGGCTGCGGACGGACGGACGAACATGGCGAAACTATAAGGGTTACGTTTTGCCATTTTGGCTACGAAACCCTAATAATGAAGTGTTATCCATAAGAAAAACGTGTTATCATTGTGAAAAGTTATTAGCTACAAAAATGCAGAAAGCCAACCGCCAGACGTTTTGCACCAATGATTTCCAGGCCAAATCACCTCACGAAATTTTCATGACTACCAAGATCATAAATAAGATCATGTGATATTTAACTCCGTTTGATTTTTTTTGGGGCTTATATTAAATCTTGGGTTTATGATAAACAAATCCTAAGCTCAGTGTTGAGAATCGACGCGTTATCAATGAGATACACCCAAATAATTGTTGAAAAGCTAGCCATTTTTGTAATGAATTTTACAATGTTAACACATTTTTCTTTTGTATAACATTCGATTTTTGTTAATCGGAACAATTATAGGTGACAGCTGTCAAATTTTAGAGCTCCCTGCAGAATAAAATACACCATATTGAAAAAGTCATTTATTCAATTTGGTGTATTTTTCTCTCTACTTTCTCTTCTGTATATGCGATCAGTCATAGAGTGGCTTAGTCGTTTCAAGTGTGCTTCCTCAGTAGGAGAACACTCATATTCTCGATATGTCTCCTAGTTCCTGGATGTCAAAGCGCTTGAGTCTTTTGGGATAGCTTAAGCTTGTCAGTCGAGATTTATATTTCAGGATAGATTTGGTTAAAATTGTTTTCTTTTGAACTTTGTTTAAGTGTTTGTGTGTTGCCTATAGTTGTTGACAGCCGTGAACCCCAGTACGTGTTACCAGCCACGAAACTTCGACCCAATGTTGAGAAAAACCCAATAAATTTGTTGTAGTCAATACTGTGTCGTGGCGGGAAAAGTTAAGTTTCCCTTGACTACTCTCTATAGCAATTGTAGTTTCTTGGATATATTCTGTTCTAAATGCTGGTAGTGTTTGGTGTTTAATAGAACTTCGTATCACAATAGCTGTTCCAGCATGACCAGTTCCATCTGGATGATTGGTGTCATACTTAAGTAATTACATACTTTGATTTTAATTTTACTTTTATTAGTGCGATGTGGCGAGATTATTACAGCATCAAGTTGATTATTATCCATTTAAAGTTGTATTGATTAAATTGTAAAACGATTAATGTTCTAGGTACCTACTGTCAGGGCTGTCATTTTGATATATTTTCTACTAGTGTGGCTTTAAGGCTCATTAGAGTGCTCATGTGTTGTAAGATTATTTCAAATTTATATTTCAAGACTAGAATCAAGTTCTCAGTATCATCGTGCAATAATAATTTATTATAATTTGACTACACTTTTCTTTTACACTATGTACAGTGGCTTAGCCACTAGCTGATACCTAATTATGTACCTATTTTCAATATTGTGTAATTAAACTATTTATAAAGGCGTTATATTATGTATTAAATGACTGGCTTGTTGATCTAGTTCAATAGTTATGACCCTGACTGCTAAGCCGGAAGTGCTGTGTCTGGATGTAATTTACCTATCTGTAATAAGTTTTCATTATAAAATAAATAAATATGTTTATCAGTTGTCTGGTTGCCATAGTACAGGCTTTACCTAGATTGGAATCAGATGAACATGTGTGATTAGTCCCGAGATATTATTTTGTACCTATTGAGGTTGATATCTTAGTATAAACTCCATCAATTTTCTAATATGGTGAATCTATACCTAATATTTAAGCACCTTAAACCCGTGAAGTTCAGAACGCGGGAAATAGCACACGCCGCTCTATCCCTCGCTTCGAAACGTATATGTAAACGCGCAAGGGGCGTAGACAAATGCCACACGCTTCTTTTCCGCACACGCTACAGTTGGTTTTTGTTTACAAATTCAGCAACAGTCACGTGATGTTTTATCAACCTTATGTCAAATGCATACATTTTTTCGCGTTAGCGTGTGTGGAAAGAGAAGTGTGTGGTATTTGTCTAAGCCCCCAGGGCTGACAGTTCGAACTGGCATGTTGACGGATGCAATTTTTTGACAGTATAGAGCGTGTATCAAGTGTAAACGCAAAATAAGAAAAAAACGGTTTGACGTAAACTCATTCTCATTCCAGACGCGCGGTCCGAATTTTACGTGTAAAGGGCGCTTGGTAGCAGCACCTGCCTACATAAACAGTTTATAAAAAACATTCGCAATATCAAAGGAATGGTCCCGACCATTCCTTTGAAATTACCAATGTTTTTTTTTATCATATTTAGTTATTAGCTGTCCCGCGCAACTTTATTTGCGTAAATGTTACCCGTTTTACCTCCTTCCCCCCGGACCGCGAAAGCGTTAAGACGTGTGTGACAGTGCTATTCCTTTTTGTAAATTAAATTCAAATAATTTAAAATAAAATAAAATAAAATAAAATAAAATAAACAAAAACAGAATCACAAACTACTAGGCGCTCATTAACACAAGGAGGTGCACAGCCAACATTTGCGGGCGACACACATCAGAGGATTGTGAGTACACGCTTACTTACTCTCACATAGACAATTCCCACCCTGCCGCCCTGTCCACGCGCTGCGCCCGCGCCGACGCTCACACACTTGCAACTGTCACAGCGCTGTGTGTACATACCAACACACACTTGGAGCGTTGCGCTCACGCCCACCTAACGATCTACTAGCCGCCTCTGCGTTCCTAGTACAATGGCTATGACGCGCTCTCCTTATAAGAGCGCTTCGGACGTCGATGCTGCCCGAGGTGAAGTTGTTACTACTCCGCCGCCGACGCTGTTCGCCACTTCGCGTCAAAAAAGACGTCATGATAACATTACCAGGGATGACCTTGATGAGTTTAAAGATGAAATGCGTCAAATGTTTGTTTCCTTTCAAGAGAAGCTAAGCTCTTCGTTTGCAAATGTTGAAAAGTCCATCGAATTCATATCTCATCAGTATGAGGAAATGCAAAACAAAATTAAAAAATTAGAAGAGGAATGTAAGAGCAATCGCAACTATATAATGGCTATTCAAGATAAAATGGAAGAATTGCAGAGAGTTTCGAAACTTACATTTATCGAACTGCGAAACATGCCTCAAAAGGATAAAGAAACCAAAGTCGACCTTTTAAACTACATTTACAATATATCAAAGTCCCTTAATGTCAATATACAATCTTCAGACATTCAGGATATTTATCGGCTACAAGGTAGAAAAGATTCTAGGAAACCCATAATTATTCAACTACCTGACTTACATAAAAAAAACTCGCTGCTTGCCTGTGTAAAAGAACTAAACAAAACTAATCCTAATGGAAAGTTAAATACGAGCCATGCTGGAATGATGGACATTACGTGTCCTATTTATCTAGGAGAGCATCTCACATTGAACTCTAGAAAAATATTTTACCTCGCGCGTCAATTAAAAAAAGAGAATAAGATCAAATACTGTTGGATCACAGATGGTAAAGTTCTAATAAAAAAATCTGACGCCGCACCTACGCTTTACATTAAAACTGAAAGTCAACTAGAACTCATATGTAAAGAAGCGTGACTAGTTCCTAGTTATAATTGCATTTTATTTTATGATAGGTTTAATTCTACTTGTAATAATCGCATGTTTTTTAATTTTAATTTAATTATTTTATTCTTAATTTCATATGCTACAAATATTATTATAATGATAACAACCATTAATTCACACACAAGTATCTACAATCAATTTACAATTAAAGCCTACAACATAATTACATTATTTAATCTCCGCTACATGGCATGTTATTATCAAAACACAAAACACATAATCTATCACCCCACTGCAATCACAATCAAGTCAATGTTATATTGCATTTTGACCATAAATAGAGTGATATCGCTTAAAACGGTATGCCACCAACATTTTTATAGTATCTGTGGATAACATACTAAAAATTAATGACTCTATTGACCAACTATCCGTCTCTAAATCACTATTCTGTACACCTGAACAATTAGCTTCTCACTTTAGTCGCCCCGATAAACAGTTTAAGGTGATCACTCAGAACATTCGATCGATTAATGCAAACCTGGACAATTTCTTGACTCTCCTTCATAGAATTAACATCGCTTATGATATTATTGTTTTTACTGAATGTTGGCTAAAACGAAACAGCGTAGTCCCACGTATCGAAAATTATACGCACTATAGTACAGTTAACCATGTAAACCAGAATGACGGAGTCGTCCTATACATTAAAAATATCTCAGGTTATACGGTTGAGGAACCAAGAATGGCAGACGCCAGTTGTTTGTTATTAAAAATTGGTTATGAGACGGCTCTTATTTGCATTTACCGATCACCTTCTTTTTCTGACATCTCAAACTTTCTTGAATCTCTAAATATGCTTCTATCGAATCTCTCTCCTTTTAAAACAATTGTTATTATTGGTGATATTAATCTAGATATTGCTAGCTCAACCTACTCTAACCAAACTTCGGAATATCTCAATCTGGTTGCATTTCATGGTCTACTCCCGGCCCACACGCTACCTACTCGTGAGCACAGTTGCCTTGATCACGTGATTCTCAAACACAGTGCTCAACGCAGAGCTATAACCGTGGTCATTGACTCCAGCGTAACAGACCATAATGCAGTTATGTTATGTCTTAAACCAAATAAGCAGCATAAACAGCGGTTCAATACCATATTTAAAATAAATTTGGCACGTTTAGATTCTGAAATAAAAAACTTAGACTTTCGTCCCATCTACGGGAGTACTGATGCTAATAAAGCAATGGAATTATTTATTACTACCCTAACAAATTCCATTAATGCTCATTCTACTATAATTAAGCTACCAAATAACAAGCGACTGCTCAAGCCATGGATGACAACAGGTATGCTGCGTTGTATGCGAAATAGGGATATGATGCATAGAAAACTTAAATCCTCTCCAAAAGATCAAATTTTAAGCATAACTTACAAAAGATATAGGAATTTTTGCTCTAAGATCCTTAAAAAACTAAAAAGAGAGTTTGAGAGGTCAGAACTTAGAGAAGCGGGTAACGATAATAAGAGGATTTGGCAGGTAATTAAAAGAGTGACAAACACTACAAAATCAAAAGTTTCTTCTGTGGAACTTCTTTCATCTTGTGACTCTATGGAAACATCAATAAACCATACTAATGATTTTTTTGCCAACGTGGGCAAGAATTTGGCCAACCTCATTAAACCCAACCAAACCAGTTGCATGGTTTCCACTGATAGCGATCGATCATCGTCTCCCCTTCACTCATTCGTAATGTTAGACACCGACGAACAAGAGGTAGAAGCGTTCCTTATGTCACTAAAAAAGGACTCTGCTGTCGGTTGGGACAACATCTCTACCAAGTTTTTAAAGCAATACAAAGCTATACTAGTCCCTCCTCTTACATACCTTTTTAACCTCAGTCTTAATTCAGGCACATTCCCTAAATTCCTAAAAAAGGCTATAGTGCATCCAGTGCATAAGGCTGGAAATAGAGACAGCGTTAATAACTACCGCCCAATTGCTGTATTGCCGTCCATTTCAAAAGTTCTGGAAAGGATTATCAACAAGAGACTCATGACATATCTCGAGCAGAAAAATCTCCTTTCTAGCAATCAATTTGGCTTTAGGTGCAACAATTCCACAAGTAATGCTGTACTAGAACTTACTAGTCATATAACTAAGCAGTTAGACAAAAAACAAAGAGTGCTATCAATATTTCTGGATTTGAAGAAAGCTTTTGACACTGTCTCTATTCCACACCTAATAACTAAGTTGGAGGGCCTGGGTATCCGTGACTACCCTCTAAAAATATTCAAAGACTATCTTTCCGACAGAACGCAATGCGTAAGGATTCATGACATGGTCAGTAATGAACTTCCAGTCACTTTTGGTGTACCACAGGGCAGTGTGATTGGGCCGACACTTTTCCTGATTTATGTGAACCAGCTGTGTAGCCTCAACCTTGAACAAGGTAAAATTACAGCTTATGCAGATGACACAGTGCTTACTTTCTCGGGTGCGACTTGGTGTAATGTCTTTGAGGCAGCACAGAAAGGCTTAAACAGAGTCACTAACTGGTTGACGGAACACCTTCTGACACTTAACGCAGATAAAACGAAGATCCTTGCATTTTCGCTTCGTGATTGTACACAGCCTCCACCCTCCTTTACTATAACCGCGCACTCCTGTACAGTCGCCAATACCCACAGCTGTACTTGTCCCCAACTAGAACGTACCCACACCATTAAGTACCTAGGAATTATCTTAGATGACAGACTGAACTTCGCAACACATATTCAGACACTATCTACGCGTATTAGAAAAATGATTTTTATTTTTAAAACACTAAGACATGTCGCTGAACCACTAACTGTAAAAAGAGTGTACATGGCATTGTGTCAGTCTATCTTGGCATACTGTATTCCCGTATGGGGTGGGGCGCCAAAAACGACAATGTTGATGTTGGAAAGAGCCCAGAGAGCTGTCCTGAAGGTGAGCACTTTTCGTCCTATACTCTTTCCAACCGATGTCCTTTATAAATCATGTCAATTACTGACGGTGAGGCAACTGTTTATATTAAACACAACCCTACTTCAACACCACAACAATCCCTTTCAGCCTATTACCAAGCGCCGTAAAGACAAGGTCTGTCAACCTTACAAATGTAATTATTCGTTTACCCAACGCTTTTACTGTTTCCTTGGCCCTAGTATCTACAATAAACTTAATAAAGACATAAATATATACCCACTACCAAAACAAGCATGTAAAGCGGCGATCATCAGTAAACTGTTAACCATGAACTACCAAGACACGGAAGCCCTGCTTAACAGCTAACGTGTACCTACTAACGCATACATACATATATACATATACATACATACATACGCATACATACATACATACGCATACCTCACACACTAATTCATCTTTATCATTACACTGCCTCATAGTCACTTGCTTGATCTTCATCACATCGTTACTCGTTCTTATCACATAACCAAACACTCACTACACTACATATACATAACTATTAAACACTCGGAGGCAAGCGCCATGAATATAATTTCTCTTGTTTTCTACGCTTATTCAAATTATTATGTTTATGTTGTTATCATATTACTACTTACTTTTTGTTTTATTTTATTTTAATTTTAATTTTAATTTCAGTTTTAATTGTTATCAATATTGTTAATATTTAATTCACCATGACATTATTCCTTTCCTCAATCACAACATTATATTGAAATATTTTTATCTAATTCCATTTAACAGAATAAAATTAGTACTATTTTATTACTTATTAGTTCTCTCCAGGGATGGCCTAGCATCTTTAACACAAGTTATTTATAATAACTTAGCTAAGGTGCTAGTCATCACAATAATATGTGTTTATGTAATAATAGTTACCTACTACTGTGCAATTTAACAAATTGTGAAAATGTGTATTATATTGTATTACTTATTGTGATGAGAAATAAATTATTATTATTATTATTATTATTATTATGTTTTTTAAACATTTCTCATTGCTTCTCCGCTCCTATTGGTCGTAGCGTGATGTTATTTATTTATTTATTTATTTGGTTCATCAACAACTAATATATATATATATATATAGCCTTCCTCGATTAATGGGCTATACAACAGTAAAAGATTTTTTTCGAATTTGGACCAGTAGTTCCTGAGATTACCGCGTTTAAACAAACAAACTCTTCAGCTTTATAATATTAGCATAGAATTGCCTTGTTCTTTTCTCCAGACCTTACATATCACTTTGGAACTTGGTATTACATGTACATGAAGAATCATGACATATCGAAAGCGTCGCCTTTGTTTCATAAGTGAATAGAATTATGATTTGGTTATTATTTTAGGATTTTTAGGTACGTAATAAAAGAACGAACGCTTCATTAGCATGCGAGTGTTGGTAGCCAATAAACATAACGTTCATGGATAGTAAAAACGGGCAAGTGCATGTCTGGCCACGCACAATGTAGGATTCCGTAGTCCCCTCCCCCCCCCCCCCACTCCTTCCGAATAATGCAGCTTAAGAAGTGGGTTTTCTGTTGTGTTTGTTTCATACTTACAATGTTATACCTACCTAATAATACATTTCAATGGAATTTGTACGAAAATTTTGTTACTTCTCATTTGATCAGCTGTTACTCGTAAACTTGTAAAGCCTTCATAGCTGTGATAGTTTTCCTTTTAATTTCACTATAATACTACTACCGTGATTTTTTTTATATACCCGACATAATCATTTAACTTAACAAAATTATGCAATTTAAAGTGTAATATTTCACCAACGAATCGCTAAATCTAGAAATGATAATTAGTAGTAATGATAATTTAGACGCAATAAAAAGCGTAAGCTACTTCCTGGCGAGACATTAGATAAAGAGATGCAACAAACAAATGGTTGCAAATATTTCAGAATTAATACTTTTTTGGTCAAAATTGATAGATTATCAGCGGAATTTAAAAAAAACGGTGAGATTCATATACAGTGCTTAACAATAAATTTAATTTTATTACTAATCTGACAACATTAAGCTCGTCAGAAATCAAAGAAAACGCCAAAGGATTGCAAATAATTTATTCTACTGGCTTTTAGAAGAATGTCTACTGGCTTTTAGTGCTCACTGCACTATAAAAAATGAAGACGGAATAGTGCTGTCAGTTTGTTGAAATGGTTACGAACTGAAGGTCTTCAAAGCATTTACCCAAACGTGGATATTGCTCTTCGTATGTGCGTGTGTAGATACTCCCGCCAGTAACTGTTCTGGAGAACGATCGTTTTCTCTTTTATGACGAGTTAAAAAGTATTTACGCAAAACAATGACGGACCAAAGGTTAAACAATCTTGCTTGTAGAAGATGATTTTTTTAAGGAAATTGGATTCCGAAGATTTTATTAATGATTTTGCTGCACTTAAGTGCAGGCGAGTTTTGTAACACATTGTATAACACTTATTATATCTTATGTTGTAGGTACTCTTAACCTGTAGTTAAATAAATAAAATCTAAAACGATATATTCATACTATAAACGGCAATAAACAAAGCTACTTAATATTTACGCGATTAAGACCCGTAGCTTATAAAATTCTATAATGTGTACAAATCGCGAAAGCTTACGAACATATAAAACTATAAAGTTTAAGTGTTTTATTTAAAAGTGCAATTATTCCCGAAACCTCGTAAAACATTAGAAATTAGCAGCTATATTATTATTATTTTTTTTTGTTAAGCTATTGCATAGCTTCTATCGCGGGCCTTGAGCGCGGGGACCGAATCCAGAAATTCCGTAACGAAAAAACCTCACGCTCCCCACTCCGATGGGCACAGCGGTGATACTTTTTAGTTTTGCCATCTATCGATGAATAGCAGAACTTTTAATGACTTTTTTTTAAATTAAAAAAAAAAAAAAATTTTAAAGAAAAAAAAATTAAAACCATTGTTTTGTTATAATTAATAATATAAAATAAATAATATATAAAAAATATATAAATATATAAATTAAAATAAAAAATATAAAAGATAATTAATTAATTCCTTTTTTTGTAATTTAAAAATAGAATTAAAAAAAAAAATTAAAAACATTGTGTTTTATAATGAAAATTTTTTTTTTTAATTGCTTAATTTGATAAAAATGCTATGCAATAGCTTTACCGCGGCAGTCTCCGAGTGCCACACATTTTTTTATTATTGCATAGTGTATGGCTTACGTTACCAATTCAAGCAAATAACTAAAATAATGCTTTTTGTCAGTTACTGCATTCTTCGTTACGCCAGCAGAGCTGGCTATCGCCATCCTCGTCTAAGGAATGATGTAGAGCGATAAGTCTTTCTCGCTCTAAACAAACTTTAATCGCTGGCACTTTTGCATAGGCAGATGTAGTTTATCATGTACAGAAAAGAAATAGCTTTAATTTGATATATAAATGAAGAAAATACGCCATGAACGTAATAACGTAACAAAATATTACCTGCTTACACCTGGCTGCGAAGGGGTTGCGGGCAAGTGCGCAAAGGCACCTATCGCTTTTTAAGTTCTCTACGTCTATTTCTATAAAGTAGAGTGTATTTCATTGTAATAACAAGTGAGATTTTTTTTTCTCAGTAAGACGATTATTATTAATTTAATTAAAAATACTTGCGAGCAAAATCTGATAGGCAGACTGGCTAAAACATATTGCACCTCTTATGATTGTATATAAAAACATGATTTTATTACAATACTCGATGAACGATGCGAATCTGCAGTCTATAAGTATGCCAAGTTGGCAGAGTATGTTAGCGCAAATAACTAGTTGTAACAACTTATGTACCTTAATCTTGAGAAATAACATTTTGAAATTTAGGAAAAAATATTTTACATAATGAAATTACTTTTTGGCAACTTAAATAGATTTAATCTATATAAATAAAAGTTGCCAAAAAGTAATTTTATTATGTAGTCTATATGTTGGATGCTGAGAAAGGGGCGGCTGATGGCTTGGGGCCTAGGGCGGCCGAGACTGCAAATTCACCACTGCAACTGCCTACTCTCTTTGGCCCTCTCATGTGAGTCGGACGAAGTTGCGAGGATCAGTTAGCTGTGTATTTAAGAGTCGTCAAAGGAAACTGTGATTGACTGATATATCAACACACAGCTCACACTACTGAATGGATTGGGTTGAAATTTGGTACACAGATAGTTGTTATGATGTAGGGATCTACTACAAAGCCTAAAGCAAATCTTTAAAGGGGTGAAATGGCAGTCCAAACTTATCGCAGGCGAAGCCGCGGGCAGAAGCTAGTTGATTTATAAAACTCCAGGATTAAAAATTTAACTAATGTCAATCACAGTGAGTGCAAACTGCAGTATGAACTAAAAATATGCAGTATGGATATAAAATATTAGCAACCCGCTGGATTTGCATGGGTGCCATTTATTAACGAGTAGTTTCCCCCTGACTGCACCCATGTGTAGCCTATGTCCTCCCCAAAATTTTAAGCTACCAAACATCAAAATATCAATAATATCAAATATTAGGCAAAAAACACTAACTAGTACTACGTAGATTCCATACATACCTAATACTTGTCATTCCGGCATGTTGAATGAAGATTGTATACAATCTTTGTTTCACTGCCTCTGTGGCTCGGTGGGAGTGTGTCCGACTGCTACGCAAGAGGTCGTAGGTTCAATTCCTACACGGGACACCACTTTGTGTGATCCACAAATTGTTGTTCCGAGTCTGGGTGTACTTTGTGTCCGTGACTTGTATGTTTGTAAAGTCCCCCGCGACACAGGGCTTGTACTCTACTGCGGGAGTCATCTTATATAAAAAAAAAAAAATCTTTATGGTGGAAGCTGAAGCCTTAAGATCTTCTTTGTTCAGAAGCACAAAGCCAAATACCAATTTTCACAGATCTAACTTCAAAACTGACCACGTTTCATACAAACTTCCAACCCTTATTAAGGAGGCACTTGATAAGAACTTCCAGAAATCCTTTCGTAGTCAATGCCTACAGCATGAAAAGCATCCACTGCTAACATTTTAGGTTTGTTATCCTAGCAGTTTAGGCTCCGCGTTTATGCATCAATCAATCAGGAAAAGTTATTATTTTTGTATAAATATAGATAGATACCTACATAGATTGTATTTTGGTATTTGACTTTGGCAATACGTTTACAAATTTAATTAACTTTAGTAGAATAACATATTCTCTATACCTACTACTATAACTATGCCAAATCTCAGTCCTCGGTGGCTACACGGAGTGTACTTAGGTTTCCATAGTAGCACAACCATAACCAACATCCTTTAACAAACTTATATTTATTATCTACCTACCTACCTACCTAAAATGTTCGTTTTAACTTCACTACAAGTATAGTACAATTATTTTATTATTTATTTATTTAAAACTTTATGCACAAAGTTGTACAAAGGTGGACTTAATGCTAAGAGCATTCTCTGCCAGTCTACCTTAGGGTGATGTAGAAATGGAATGTGTAGGTGCAGTAACCTAATTGTAAAATAAAAAAAAACTTCCTATTATTCTTACATAATACACAAATAAAAATAGCTAGATCGAGAATATAAAATAAATACTAAAATACATACTTACAAAAATACATACATACATATATACCTACTTACATAACTATACAATAGTATACATACTTACAACAATACATACTTACATACATACATACACAAATAAATACATAGATACAGACAAATATTTATGTTACTAATGTTGTGATGATTCAGCTGATCCATCAAGGAACAAAGTGCGTACCTTCCATTTAAAATTAAGGCGATTGGGTGCCATCCTAATTTCGGGGGGCAGGGCATTCCAGAGAGAAACAGATTGAACTATAAAAGAGCATCCGACGAATCCAGAAGAATGAGCAGGGCATAAAAGAAGTAGATTGTCGGAAGATCGAAGATCTCTACTGTGATTTGAGTGCAGGTACTGAAAGTAGGAAGTCAAGTAAGAAGGGGCAGTAGGAGAATTAAGAATAGAATAGAGTGTAGTGAGAGCGCGTAAACTATGTCGCTGGCGAATCGGGAGCCATTTAAGTTCGGAACGGTAGGAAGAAACATGGTCAAACTTACGAAGATTCATTCCGGGATAGATGCCTCGATGGGATAAGATAGGATATTTATCTTTTTCGAAAAAAGTACTTTCCGAATTAATCTATAAGTACTAATATTATAAATCTAAAGTTTGTATGTTTGTTTATTCGAACGCGGTAATCTGAGGAACTACTGGTCCGAATTCAAAAAATCTTTCACTGTTGGATAGCCCATTTATCGAGGAAGGGTATAGGGTATATATCATTACGCTCCGACCAATAGGAGCGGAACAGCAATAAGAAATGTTCCAAAATAGGAAAATTTACGCAGACGATGTTGCGCGGGACAGCTAGTATAATATAATAAATAAGAAGTACGGACACCACAGGGTGATAGTCTTCTGGCAATATGGGGGTATTGCCTGAAGACCATCACCCAGAGCAAATACGTTTTGCTTATGTGCGATTATCAACTCCAGGCTCAAATGGCATAAAGGACATTTTAACGAAAATGTACTTTTAACACCACCCTACTCAACTTTTCAAGCTCTATCGATATGTATATTCAACTTGACGAAATTCACAAAAAAACATCTTTACAATATAATAATATAAAATATAAACAATTGTAATAATTGCATTTTTGAAAGATAGAAAAATTTGAATCCAGACTCAGGAATCGAACCCGAGACCTCCGCAGCCAAACCGGGGCCAGAAGCGAACCACCTATCTGGACTATGTTACTAGATATCAAATTCTTCTATCTCTTAATGCTTTTACGGGTTAGGCCCCTGTAGTTTTCTATCTTTCAAAAATGCAATTATTGTATTTGTAAAGTCTTTGGCAAGAAATGCCTATAAAAATTACTTCTATAAACAATTGTATTTTATTTTGTTAGTTATTGGCGTTCCTAAACAGTAGTGTTTTGTACTTTACGCCATTTCAGCCTGGAGGTGTCGATACCCGCAACGAGCACGAAAAAAAGCTTCCATCTTAGTGACGTATTTACCGCTCTGTGTAACTTTTTAAGGAGTAAATTGATTTCGTTCGATTTTTATAATCACGATTTTGTTTAGGTACTTAGCTCAATTAATACCCACTACCCCGAGTTATTGTGTTTGAAAAAAATATTATAAAATTACGAAAAATAGTAAATCACAAAAATATACTTTTATAATAATTATATATTTTTTATAATTTTAATCAATGTCATAATATGTCGAATTTTAACACAGTTTAAACTAAACTTTGAATTTAAACCTAGCTATCAAAGAATTACGCACCTACTTACTAATTGGGTAAATTAAAAGACATGTTCTGTTTTTCATACTTTATTTTGACAACTTCCATTTAATTACATTACGCCCACCAGATCATATAATGCTGTTGAACTATTAGTTTTTTCTATTTCATGAATAATCAATGTATTTTTAACATCATATAAAACTTTGTGAGTCCCGTCTCCAGTTCGATTAATGCGTTTTTCCACAGTTTCCTCCGGCACTGTTTTCAAGTCATATGCCCATCCTATTATCGCCATAACATCGATGAATATTTTTGTGTGATTCAGAGAATATGTACCAAGTTCTGCAGTTTTGTAATCCCATGGGAAAGTATGATGATAATTGTGAAATCCCTCTCCAAGGGCTATCCAAGACACATATTTATTTTCTACTGGATCTATATTTCTATCGTAGGGTTTAACACCCCACATGTGGGCAGCGGAGTTTACAAGCCAGGTACCGTTCAAGGTATAAACGTATCGAAACATTGCGCACACGAAAAAGGTATTCCATAGAGATTCACCCCATAAAGTGGCAACATATGGTACAAGAATGAAACTGGTCAATGGTGCAAGTATCAAATAATACCTGAAAATAGTGATAAAATAACATTAACAATAACATTCGCCTGTTAAAAATGGTAAATGGTTTGTTGGAAACAATTAACTAAATGATACTAAAAAAAACACTTTAAATATTGCTGCATGTGCCCGCTATTATCCCTATATTATATATACTTATTTTATGAACTAAATAGACACATTTGATGATATCTACCTACAAAGTGACGCCCTAACAGTTCGGCAGCTGTTTGTCTTGCATACTGTGATTAAACAACATCAAATGGTAGCATTTGATTCAGGGCTAAAGTACCAAAGGCGTAGAAAGGATAGAGTTTGTAATATAGACAAATTTAATACAGGCTTCTCGCATCACTTTTTCTGTTATTTGGGCACATCTCTTTATAAAAAGTAAATCGCATTCTCTCAATATATGACCATACTACATCTGCATGCAAACCCGTAATATGAGAATGGTTAAAAGAATTGGACTATCTATACTATAAACTTTCATTGGTATACTTCACTATACTTCTGTGGCGCGGTGGGAGTGTATCCGACTGCTACGCAAGAGGTAGTGGGTTCGATCCCCACCCAGGATAAAACTTGGTGTGATGAGCACGATGGTTTATTCTGTGTCTGGGTGTTATTTATTTATAATATGAATGTATTTAGAAATATATAAGTATGTTTATCAGTTGTCTGGTTTCCATAGTACAAGCTCTGCTTAGTTTGGGATCAGATAGCGTTGTGTGAGTTGTCCCAAGATATTATTATTATTATTAGATATTATGGTTTTGATAATACCTCATATCGAATCAAGCCATCATGTTTATAAACTTTTTTTGTCACCTAATATTCACCTTTTTTGAAATTTCAAAAGTGGATCATTTCTAACATCGCTTATCTCTATAGTACCACCCTTGGCTTTGATGTCAGGGTGTTTTTTAACCATTAACCATCCTATATGGGCAAAGAAAAATCCTCGTCTCGCATTGTATGGATCAGCATTGGTCTCGGAATATTTGTGATGCATTCGGTGATCGCGTACCCAGTTTATCACTGCGTCCTAATGTTCAAAGTAAAAACAGTATTTAAGTAATATTACAATTAAACACTTGATGAGATTTTTTTTTGTTTAGGTAGTTCACAGAGTTTTGTTTTATATAGAATTTAAAAAAGATACTAATGACAGAAATAGACAAAAACAATGACGTCATCATGTGACATGTTGATGCGTCGAACGCGTTATGACAATGTCTTTTTCAACACTTACCTTGTGTTTAAAGTGAGTGCTAAGATTCACCAAACTAATAGTGTTAAAAGTTCACAGAATATTTCGAACTTTTACCATAATAAGATTTACCGTTGTTCGGGCTTTTAAGGTCAATTTCTATGTGCGTCTGGTTTTTATTACGAGAGAAGATTTTGATATAACAGATTATACTTACTTGTAAGGCAATGGTGTTGAAAATAAGTAGCAATATCTGCAACGGTAAACGTGCTTTGTATGATTTGTGTGACCATAGTCTATGCGCTCCTGCTGTGATGCCGAAACCCGATATATAGATCAGAAAGCATGCTGAAAACAATACAAAATGTACAAAATATAGGTATAAAAAATGAAAACCTGTTAGAATATTGCCGAGACCTTAATCGCGTAAAATTTTAAAAGTTACGAAGTTTCGATCGAATTGGGTAGATAAGTACAATAAAAGTAAATTATTTTATACTAATCAGGTAATGTTAGATCTTAAAATGTTCTGAAAATAAGTGTTATTTTACAATTTAACATGTTTTAGAATTTAAAAGCGTGAAAACGAATTCTAAAAGTAATGATTTGATTATAGGAACTTATGACGTCTTACTTAAATTGTTATTCCATACATATTTCTATAGAGCATGACATTTCGTAAAAAGAGACTGATTTGACTTGACAGTCAACATCCCTATTGCATCCATTGCGGCCATAGATTGACTTGTTGACCCGTGGACAGTTTAGACTATCTATTCATACTTTTTGCTCGAACTGTACGGTTCTAAAGGAATTTTATCCCACTTAAAAAACTATCTGCCGAGGTTTTCCCAAAGGCATGGCAGCATGGCGTTAGATGATGGTTTCTGTCCGGTACATATTCCTTCATCACTTGCACTGCATTTCGTTTTTCGCCGCCGCCATGTTGATACTGGTTCTCGTTTCTTTCTACTCGTAATGCCGCTAACTCCTTGTCCATTTTTTTCAACTTTCATTCGCCCTTCGATAATTCGCCAAGTATTGCCTCTTTGCGTGTGTTGCTAGGAAACATCTTGCGTATTCTCGTGTCATCAATTTCGCTGTGAGCCTTTTTCTTGTCGGGGTCACCAATTGCGCTAATGTGTAATTCAATTCAATTCAATTATCTTTATTGCAATAAACGGGGTACATAATGGTGTTACATAATACAATTAATGATAATTTGATCTATCCCATTTAGCCATCACAAATAGCATGCAATTATTTCAGTAATATTATAAATTTATCATTAGGTACATTATTTTAAATTAAATTATCACTTAATATATTTATCACAACATTCAGCAACAACAACAACATCATCAACATATATAATTTTAATTTTTATTGGACCTACTCACAATGTTCTAAAAACTCTTTAAGCGAATAAAATGTTTTGTCTAATAACCAGCAACTAAGTGCGTTTATAAATTTATTGATAGGTAATTCCTTAATATGCACTGGTAATTTGTTAAATATTGTAACACACATTGAATAACAATTTTTTTGTATCCTGCTACTTTTAGGAATCATATTTAAGACCAGTCTATTTGGGTTTCTTATATTAGTCCTATTTGTTTTATCTTTAGCCTGTTTAAATATTTCAGGATGTTGTTTAACAAACTTTCCAACTTTTAACACATATAGGCAAGGTAGAGAAAGAATTTTTAAGCTTTTAAAATAGGAACGACACGAAGTATCAGGGGATATATTACAAATCGACCGTATACAACGTTTTTGGGCAATAAAAGCTTTATTTATGTCTGTGCCATTTCCCCATATGAGTAATCCATATCGAAGTACAGACTCAACATACGCAAAATATGCTGTACATGCTGTGTCTCTCTTGCAAATTTTCCCAATTTGTACAGTGCATACGAAAACCCACTAATTTTGTTACTCACTTTTTCTATGTGTTCCTTCCAGTTTAATGTACTATTTAAGATTATTCCTAGAAATGTCACCGTTTTAGCATTTAGTAGTGTTTGTCCTTTATAATTAATATTTAGATTATTATGTTTGAAATTATTGAAGTTAATAAAATTAGTCTTTAGTAAATTTATTTGTAAATTGTTATTATTTAGCCATTGAATAATTGATGTCAGTGTATTGTTAACGTCCAACTCATGTTGTTGTAGTGTCATATTTTTTTGGGTTGTTATTATAATCGACACGTCGTCTGCAAAAAGGATAGTTTTATGGTGAGTTACCTTAGGTAAGTCATTAATATAAACGAGGAACAATAGTGGACCCAATACGCTACCTTGGGGCACGCCAGATTTATTAAATGCATATTTAGATCTATATACTTCGATGGAGTCTTCCGAGTTTAGTTGGGCTATATCCACACATTGCTGTCTATTTTGTAAGTAAGATTTAAGCCAGCTTAGGGCTGGTCCTCTAATTCCATAATTGTCCAATTTATTCAAAAGTTGACTATGTGAGACAAAGTCAAATGCCCTGGTCATAATATATCTAGGAATAGAGCTGTTGTAAAATGTTTGTCATTAGTACTCTGCAATACATTATCGACAAGGGAAAAAACTGCATCTCTCATTGATTTCTTTTTTTGAAAACCGTATTGAGTTTCAATTATGACATTACACTCATTAAAAAAAGATGTCAGTTTCTCATGCATTATCTTTTCAAAAACTTTTGATAGAACTGGTAGTATCGTGACGGGCCTATAGTTAAGAACGTCCGTCTTATCCCCGCGTTTGTATAGAGGCTTAACCACAGAAAATTTGAGTTTATTTGGAAAAGTACCTGTTTCAAATGAATGATTAATTAGGCAAGTTAATATGGGCGTAAGCTGGTCTTTGCATGATTTTAGTACCTTAGTGCAAATGGAGTCATATCCTTCTGAAGTAGTGTTTGCAAGAGACATAATTATTCTATTAACATGATTTTCATCTACAGGAGTTAAGAAGATAGAATTTAGTACTTTGTTTGTATTTGTGTTACATAATATGTGGTTAATTCTATTTGATGTAGTAATAAAATGGTCGTTAAATATCGTAGCTATCTCTAATGGGTCTGAAGTGTAAATATTATTTGTTGCAATTTTTTTAATGTAGTTTGTGCCGTTGGTACCATCAGTTTCTCTTTTTATTACTGTCCATGTTGCTTTACAAACATTCTTACTGTTTATAATTTATTTTCTGTTATTATATCTCTTAGCAGCATTTAAACACTTTTGAAACAATTTGTTATATTGTAGATACCTATTATATATTATATTGCTACTTTCGTCGCCAGTATTGCAAATATTGTTACCACCAGTTTCGCACATCTGATGTAAAAGGTAAACTAAAGGAGTCGCGGCGGGAACTCATCAATAAAATAAGTCTATCACTTAAAGAGTTTATTAGACTGTTACACAAGGAACACATAGCACGAGATCGGTCCTATACTTGAGAGGACATTGGGAGGGACGGCGTAATGTAAGCGACTGTCGAGCCCAGTGACTGAATGCACGTTATCGGTTATATCCCGTGTGAATTAAACACTTTAAGAAATATTAAGTAAACATAGGTGTCGACAGGCCGCTACAATGTTTTAAAATAAGACATTAGCAGTTAGTTCCGTCAAAATAACCCTTGCCACCCATGGTTTCCTTTGGCTCTGTTTACGTGAATCGAGAAATACTCGTATAATGATATCGATTTCTATTGTGGGTGTGACATTTCAAAATAGCTGTGCTATTATTTGTGTCTGTCAAGAAGGTGTCAACTAATTTTTTCTTCCATTGACGTAGAGAACAAGACTGCGCCATAACCTCACAAAATTTACCACTCTCTAGAAAGAGACAGGGCCGCACGAGTTTTTTTCTCTCTATTTCACGGTTTGCAGTCAATATTTACTTTTTATTTCAAAGGAATAGCGCGGTCCAGGTCTATACTCTCTATCTAATGTCACTCGAGGAACCCCAATCTCATCAACTCCTATAGATACACTACGAGACAGCAATATAATGACAACATTAGATATGTCTAGGTCTCCTAGTTCCCACGAACAAACATTGTCGAGAAGCACTGACGAGACGTTAGCTAACCAAATCCATCTTCAGGAATCGAAAGAATCTATAAAACAGTCTATTACAAACCTTTAACAATAATTGTCAGAAGCTAAGATCGAAATAGATGCACTCCACAAGCGGATTCATATCCTGCAGCAAGCTTCTCATAATAAACGAAGTGAAGGAAACATTCTACGCAACAACGATGGCAGTAATGTGCATACAAAATTAAAGATATGAGAAAATAAACTGTGTATCCTCACCAACAGTGTTCCCATTGCTCGATCAAGGCTATCGAAGACATATTTGGCAATTGTTTTAAACAATGTCGACACAATGTTTCCAAAATGTAGCATAGAACGCCTGTTACATAACATTAGCAATAAGTTACTTATCTATAACATGAACAACTACTGTGTTATTATGCAAGGAGATGGCGATTTTAAGAAATCATCATAATGCACAGAATTAGTAAAGGTAATTAGGAGATCCTTGGAACACATATCTAACACGAATATTCTGATATGCAGTCCGACCTACATTTGGGTCGCCCCCATTAGTTAGAATTATAAAATAGAATTATTAATCAATTATTTGTATCAAGACCTACAAAAATATAGTAACTGCCATAGAGATAGATTATCTATGGAGTGCACCAGCTGAGCAATTTCGGGAAGAAAAGTTGGAATCTTCGTCTTCTTCGAAGTGTCCAACAAATGTTACCCATCACAAGATAAAGGGTTCCCTAAAAATAACTTTGTATACTGATTGTACTCGAAACTGACAGTGTAACTAATATTAAGTATTCAAATAATGAATTATGTTGTAAAATATAATTGGCATCTGACTATAGTTTAATATTCAATTACCTATTACATAATTTAATTAAACAAATTTTTGTCAAAGAGTTTTATATAGGTAGATGTCAAAACACATAAGCCAGGGTTGTCAAACCCTGGCTTATGTGTCACAGAGACACATAAGGCGGGAGATGTTTTGGTATTTTTTTTCATTTTAAAATCTAAAATTATTTTGTACAATATTTATTCAAGAATGGTGCATGTTTGCATAGTGCAAAAATTGAGTGGTGCCCAGAATGTGGACTCTCTTTTCACTCGTAAGTATAAAAATGTATGTTTGATTTCAAGATTTAGAACCATTTTATGTATTAATATGTGTATAAAGACGACTTTAATTTTGATACGACCGCTAATGACCGTAATATACCTAAATTGTGTATTATTATTTGTTGTTATTAAGTTTAATATCAGGTTTTTTTTAATTTTTGCTCTAAGCGCCAGATAAGTAGGGTGACCATATTTATCTGCGGAATTTAAAATGAACCATATTCGTGGTTGAATGTTGAAACAATTTAAGTTTTAGGTATTTATCTGTAATGAATCCTAACCCGCTTTATCTTTTCTAACCAAAAGAATGAATAATAAAATAAAACATAAGTTAACAAAATAACGTTTTAATACCTACTAAACTGTAATTTCTCGAAACTCGATATCCGTACATTTTAAAAATTTACAGTTCAGTAGATATTGAAATAAACATATAAATTCCTTAAGTAACTCGATATTTAGCATTTTTTAATAAAGTAGTCGTATCCTTTGCTCTAAATTTATTTATTTAGGAATGTCCAGAGGCATTTTGACTGCCTCTGTGGCACGGTGGGAATGTGTCCGACTGCTACGCAAGAGGTCGTGGGTTCGATACCCACATGGGACACCACTTTGTGTGATCCACAAATTGTTTTTCCGAGTCTGGGTGTACTTTGTGTCCGTGACTTGTATGTTTGTAAAGCCCCCCGCGACACAGGACTTTTACCCTAAAGCGGGAGTCGTCTTTTCTAAAAAAAAAGTAAAAAAGAAGAAGAGGTACAAAAAGCATGGTCACCGTATTTAAGAAAGAGATGGAGAGGACAACAGTATTTTCAAGATCTTATCTTTCATTTTTATTATTTGGCCGGCATGTGGCCTTCATTATTTTCTCTATCTCCATGGTTACTGCACATATTACTTTGACACAAACACTTAAGTACTTGTCTTTTGGCATGTCTTCGAACAAAACCGGAAATGTTAATATTAAAGGTATAAAACTGATAGAAAAATATATGATTCATCATCAATGACATCAATGGACACAAATAATGAAAGTCAGTATAAGTTTTTTCTTGAATGAACCCGTTTTTATTCCTAATCATAATCATAGTAAACATACAAAAACATTTAACAAAATTCACGCAAAGACGATACATAGTACCAAAATGTACGAGGACCCATATATTTAGGCACACACACCCACACCACTTGTGGGTCTGTGTGCCTGTGATATTATTGCTCTGACCGAAACTTTATAGTACTTTAAAGTTTATTGGAAAATAGCCATGTATCGGATTGGAGAAATAACAGCGGTTGCAGCCAAACTAAAGAGGCGATTCCGGAAGCTTCAAGGAGATTCTCACGAAGCCTCTTTAGACTCGAAAGGGACAAGCTACGCAAGATTGTCGGCATCCTTACGGGCCACTGTCCCTTAATCAAGCACCTCCACACCATCGGATTGACGGACAGCCCCGTCTGCAGAGGATGCATGAAAACTGAAGAAACGCCCTGGCACGTAATTCTGGAGTGCAGCAGTGTGGCCGAGCACCGGGCGCAGTTCCTGTTCTCTACATCATCCCTCCCGGAGGCGTGCAGCGGTCTGAGCGGACTGCTGAGCTTCTCGGAGTGCCTTGGGTGGCTCAATCAAGAGACTAAGTGCGGTTTTTGGCCCCGTAAAATCAAACAAGCAAAAGGGTTTGGCTTGTAGGCTCCTAAATGATTGCCGCAAAAAGTCACCTAGTGTATCAGTTACTGAACAAAAGCTATTATCATTTGACGAGTCAAAGGAAACGATTCGTTATCAGACATAAATAATAAATAAATATGATATAATATGAAGAATCAATAAATATATTTTATATATGTATTAATGTGAATATATAAACAAACTTAAAAGACACGTCACTTAAATTCACGCAACGTTACATTGCCTTCGTTGACTTAGGAGGGTGCTTCTCCATTAAAAGCTCCAGCTCATCCATCAAAATCAGTTTGTGGCGGCTGCCGTCGGGCGTTTGGATGCCGCTACAGCCTTCATACCGAAGTGCAGTCGAGCTCTACTGAAGACCACCTGCCGGGATTTTGTTAGAAATTTAACTAACGGACACTGAAGAGGCCTTTAATGAAGACTTTGCTCTCCATACGGCAGGACTAAAGACTGTGCTGGCACACCGGATAAGGATGGGCTGGCGCCGATCTCGACGCTCCGATGTGGTGGCAGACCTTAATATCACCCTGCGTAATGTCCTTAAGACCTATTTTTTTTAGTAGTTCAGTTTTCCTTCTCCAATCCGGCGACACC
This sequence comes from Herminia tarsipennalis, assembly GCA_945859575.2. Classification (NCBI taxonomy): domain Eukaryota; kingdom Metazoa; phylum Arthropoda; class Insecta; order Lepidoptera; family Erebidae; genus Herminia; species Herminia tarsipennalis. Next base: position 18,096,360 of record OX243834.2, on the reverse strand, counting down.
AACAACAAGAAGCGCTTTTCGCCGTGACCTGGTGTCAATTTCGTGTACAATTCTGACGCAGTCGTTGATTTGCTTGCGGAGCAAACCATCAGATCCCGAAAGGTGCGAAACTCCTCCGCAACTTTCGCAACTGTGTCTTTGGAAGATGCTCCACTATTCAGCTGAGCTTCGAGGTCTGCAGAAGTCCACACAGAAGTCACTTGAGGAGACTTTCAATAAGAGAAAGCTCTTATTGAAAGTCTCCCCAAGTGACTTCTGTGTGGACTTTATTTCGGTTATTTGAGACATGTTGTGCGAGTGCTATGCTGTTAGGTGGTGTAATGCAAGGTTAATAAAACAGCATAAAAAGCTTTACAAACGTAAGAATAACGTTAGTGTGTTCTAAAAGTCCGAAAAGGGGTAATAAGTCAATTAAAACTTAGTTAATTTAATTTAAAATAAATTAACACACCGCTCGACTGTCCGCGACCTCCAGGAGGTCGAGGGAGTAGGAGTAAGTTAAGATGACTTTGCCTACTAAAAATTCAATCATAAATTATGCATTTATGAAATGCAATGACATAATTGTATAATTTATGATTGAATTTTAAGTAGACAGTAATAAATACTAATGTCTAAATTTAAAAGAAAAGAGTATAATTTGAGCTGAATAATTTGTGTTACATAAGGTTGTTAAATAAGGGCTACTAAAACAAACGATAGGTACCAAAGTCTAACCGCCATGCCCCGACCTTATATAGATTTTATATAAGGTCGGGGCAAAAGTACTTTTGTATTTTTCATAAAGAAAAAAAAAATTACGTATATTTTTTTAGTTATTTATAATATTTAAGTGTCGTTTTGATCGATGACTTGTTGCCATCTTGTGGGTAGTGCCATGATTACATTGCTGTAAAAAATTGAGTTTTTGATTCAAAAAATCTTACAGCTAGTTTTCACAGTGTTCGTTTGAGGTTAACTTTATGCTTTCTAAAGAGTTCTGAAGTGACCGAAACAGGTGGAAATCTGATGGAGCTATCCGGAGGATGCATCAACACATCCCACCCTACCTCTCTCATTTTTTTGCTGAGTGCGGTCTGGCGTTGTCATGATGGAACACCACGCCCTTCCTGTTTACCATATCTGACAGTAGAGGTCAGAATCGATAGTTTTAGCCGGCGGCAAAAACTCATAGTGGACGATTCCTTGCCAATTCCACCATACACACGGTATCACTTTGTTCCGAGTCAGGCCGGGCTTTCACACTTGGACAGTCAATGCGGCTTGTCCATGCTTCAACCACGATCTTTTTTGGACATTCTTATCGTAAGTGACCCATTTTTTATCACCCGTAATCAACCGTTTAAGAAATGGGTCGAAATTGTTACGTTTCAACAAAGAATCACAAATGGAAACACGCATTTAGTTTCTCTCAGTGAGGTCATGTGGTACCAAAATATCAAGTTTTTTGTTGTAAATGTCGTAAAACTGTTTTGTGATCGACGTCCATTTTATTCAGTAATATCGTAATTACTAATATGTCGATCTTGCTACACTTTTTCAAAGATGTCACTGATTTTATCGGTGACCGGGCGTCCAGAGCTGGCCTCTATTTCACACTAAAATTGCCAGACTTGAAACGGTTGAACCAAATACCGAATTAGGTCCGTAAACCGCACAAATTTTATACGCGGCGTTCGTCACATTTTTACCATTTCTTGTAATAAAACTTTTTAATGTACTGAATTTCTTCGTCACATACGTTCATTTTTCTTGTTAGAAATACAATTGAAAAAGGACGGGAACGAGTTTTTTCGAACTATGACGGAGAAGTAAACGTGTAACAATGAGTATACCTAGTAAAGTGGCGGGGTACCAACGATTATGTTGATAAATAACAACTGTTTTCGCTCGGTAAAGAACAAGAAGTGCGGTGCTGAAACTCTTACTCTTGCTTGTCATTACTTCATTTAAGGTAGGTATGAGAGATTCTCTATTTTTAGCAAAAATCTAGGTTTGGTAAAGTACCTACGTAAAGGTAGCTTTTCATTGTCTCTTAAACTATTATGCCCGTCTTTTTGTTTGTCTGTCTAACCGCGGTTGAGTTGAGTACCTGCTGTAATTTGATATGCAAATGCATATTAATAACGTCGTCAAAGCGGTATATATACAAAAACTTGGGGGCGTGGGAAAACCATGTTCCATTGTTCGCGGAATATTATTATTTAAAGAGCAGATTTTTGTAACAAGCGGTCTGTCCCATCGCCCTGCCAGCTGAACGGCTGCTTGAAAAACATGAAAAAATCATGGCAGTAGTATATTAAAATGAAGTTGAAGGAAAACTATCACAGCTAGTATACAGACTGTACAAGTTAACGAGACTACTGTTAACGCCTGAAGTCGACCAACATATTGTAAATTTAACTCGGAGAAGAAAAAAAGAAAAGGAAAGTTTAAAACTAACTTCATTAAAAATTACTTGCCGTTTTCAATATTCTATCTATCGATTGATTTGACTACTATATATATTTGACATAAGCTCAAGGCAATCTATCGATTGATTTGGCTAGTAGCCAAATACATCGATAGATTGATTATTGAAAACGGCCGTTAGTTGTTAGACTTGTTAGTTGTGTAAAACAGGCTGATAAATGTAAGTTATTTAAATAGCTTTGCTCGGAACAATTCTACCCAATCCGTTGAGTGGTTTGAGCTGGTTTACTTATACAGAATGATTTTTAATATAATAATAATAACCTCCCGCTTTTGGCTCCTTTACATTACACCAAATACCTTCGTTATATAGTTTTTGAAAAAAAAAATACAGATTAACTCTTCTCCACCTACCACCTACTTGTGTCACACAACCGTTTACCACACATCTGAAAGACCCCGGAGTCGAAATCTATGTTTCTTTCCAGGTTTAAGACCTAAACCTCATAATAAACAGTTATTTTACTCCAGCATAATAGTCCTAGGTAGTTAAGGATATACTTCAAAAACAAGTGATAGTTGATTAATAATTAATATATTAAATATTTTATAAACTGATAAAACAAAGTTATTTAATGTTATGTAAAGAAACCACGAGCGAAAGGTTATAAGTTTATTACAAATCACGTTGTATAAGTTAAAAAGAGTTTTTATAAATAAACGAAGCAATTCTATTTTTGTCACTATAATAGGCTACTTACATGATAATGATATAGTTAAATAAGCAAGAAAAAACTTTATATTAACTTACTATACACATCCGATAGCCACATAGCTTTGAACAAAAACAGATAGAATCCATATATTGCCGCTAAATGTAAATATGCGAATATGAATACGTTTTTCCATACTATATCCAACTCTGTATTTTTAATTGATGGTGACTCTGTATTCGTTTGATTCATATTTTTCTCGTCTTCTAATATTTGATTCGTCTTCAAATACACGTTTGAACAGGGAGCCTCTGTTCCTGACCTCATCATTTTTCTGAAGTTAAAAAATGGTATCATGACATAATTTATAAATTGTAACTTTATTACGAGACTACTAAACTTTAGTTTATGTATATGGATGCTACCAAGGAACTCCATGCGAAGTTACTCTGATAGCTCAATATTGTCAATTATACATTAACTTCTCAATAAGCTCTGGCGTACTTATCCTTTCGCAGAATGTTTTTTCATCGGCCAACAAAGATCTGACGGATCAATGTTCCAAATATTTACTCAAAGGATTTAACTGCTTAAAAAACTAAGAGTATAGAACGTACTTACCTACGTCAATTATAATCCTTACTGGATGAATAATGTTTTAAAAATGTAACAATCACTGAAATGTTAATTATTTAGGTAAGTGCTTATATTAAGGTAAGCGTGTATTCAGTACGTCTTGTAAAGCTTAAATGTCTGTATGTAACCTACCTACGTCCTTGCTTTATATTCAAAGTCAAATACCTATATTTTATTTACACACATATTAAAATAATTCAAGGTATATAATTATATGAAATAGATTGGTACAAAATAGCCAGAGTCCACACTGGACGCTCCAATCCGTTCGTTGTCGGTTTTTCAACCGCCTTCAAAAAAAAGGAGGTTCTCAATTCAACTTTATTATTTTTGTGTTTAAAAGGGTATACTTTCATACTAGTCCCATTTTCATCAAAGTTTGGATCTGATGATGAGATCTTGGAGAAATCTAGGGAACTCTTCAAATATTAAAGGCACACTTATAGTAATTTGGGTATATTTTGTTGTAATTCGTGCATTAACTCTTACAAAGCACCATTGAGTAAAATGGAACTGATGATGAAGACCACAGATGACCAGCGGAACTATTCATTAATAAATATCGCGAGTTGCGATCGGAGTACCATCTTCGATACCTTATACTTCGCCTCCATCAAATCATGTAGGGTAGGGAGGGAGAATAGCGCTCACTGGGTAATGGCGCTCACCTCTGTAACTCGGTCAAAATGGAATATAGGAACACGCCACGCCGTGAGAAGCGCGGGGGAAGGGGGCCTTAAACAGACAACGATGCAAACGGACAGTCAGCTCGCGTCATTTGACCGTGAAGTGCGTTTCTTTGTTTGCGGCCGCGCTGATCTAATTTTTGGTTACGTGTTTTTTGTCGGTAAGTTCAAAATTTTAATAGTAATTTAGTTTTACTTTCCTGACACTAAAACTATTCAGTTTTGTGATAATGCAATCAATTTTCAATAATTGTGTATGATTTGATTTTTAATTTAAAAAATATTACAAAATGGCCGTTTGGGGTTATACCGCTCAGCTGCACGCTATTACCCCATAGTGTGAATTTTTCTTTATTGTTGTAGATATGCCAAGAAATCGTCAAAGGACCACCGCTAAAGCTGCTTGGACCGAAGAAGACCTTCTGTCTGCTAAAACTGCGATTGAAGGAGGTATGTCCAAACGAAAAGCTGCAAAATAATATAACATTCCATTTACTACCTTGAGAGATCGACTAAAAAATGAAAACACGAACAACCCAAGGCTAGGTCGCAAGCCCGTTTTTACCCAACAGCAAGAAACTGAAATCGCTGAACAAGTTAAGTTGCTGGGTTCGCTATATTATGGACTTAGAGTGTCGCAGATTTGCGTAAACTTGTTTATAAATATGCTGAGCTCAACAATATCAAAAACAATTTTGAACAAAGTAGCAAAACAGCTGGATTGGATTGGGTTCACGCTTTTATGAGACGCAATCCTTCAGTCTTTATACGCAAAGCTGAAGCGACAAGCTTAAATAGAGTTTCTGCGTTTAACAAACAAAAAATAACACATTTATATGATAAACTTGGCGACTTAATGGCAAAACATAAGTTTATTCCCAACAACATTTACAATGCTGACGAAACTGGTATAACCACGGTAACAGACCCAGGAAAAGTGCTTGCCGAAAAAGGACAAAGAAGAGAGAACATTTCGCAGCATTTTCTAAACCTACCCAAGAATCACCTGTGTTGTTAATTCTGGATAGTCACAGATTCTGGATAGTCACATTTTCCTTCAGGCTTTAACTTTTTGCAAGGAAAACCACATCACAATGCTTTCCATTCTACCACACAGTTCTTTTTATGGGCCGCTGAAAGCTGCTTATAGGCATGAATGCAACAGGCACATGAAGACACATTTAATGTCTAAAATAACTCTCTACGATGTTGCAGGTCTTTTCAATAAAGCATACGTACAAGTTGCGAATATAAGTAAAGCATAATCTGGATTTCGAGCCACGGGAATTTACCCATTGAACCCGAATGTTTTTACTGATCAAGATTTTATGGCAGTGTCGCTGATGGCTCAAGAATCGGAAGGAATCACTGAAAATCAAGACCCAAACGTCCAGAATTTTGAAGATGCGCAGTCTGATGGTATGGCCATAATTTCAGGACATATGTACATCTCCTTTGGCAGGTCCATCAAATAAGGATCAATGCTCTGAATCTGTTTTGGCAGTTGCTTGTAATCAAGAACTTGTTGATGATCAAAATACAGCGGTATCTTTTGCTGCTATAGCAACGACACCGACTATTGCAGCATCTTCTAAGCCAGGTCAAAGAAAGAGAAAACAACATGCTACTATTTTAACTACGACTCCTATGAAAGTTATTTTAGAGGATAAAGAAAAAAATAGCGAAACTCAAGAAGACTGGAGAAGATAATAAATCAAAACCAAAAAAAGTTAACTTAAACCAAAAAGAGAACTGTGTGGTGGAATGGAAAGCATCTGTGATTTATGTTTCCAAAAATAAAATATTACGATTTTTAATTAGTCTTACCTCTAATAATTGTTATTGTCTTATTATTATATTATAATTATTGAAGTTGATTTGACATCTAAGACTTTATTATATTTGTTAAACTGAAAAAGGCTATATATAATCTTACATACAAATAATTGATGCTAATTTGTGATTCTAGACTTTACTTTTATTCTATAAGGTTGATCTCATTAATATTTCTTATTAAAATGTATCTTACTTGTTATATTTAAAAAAAAAACATGTTAGAGCGTTATTACCCTGGCCCTGAGCGGCATTACCCAAAGTCAGGGGCAATGCCGCTCAAACATGTTTTTTGTATAATGTTTTCCTACAACTATTAAGTCAAAGATATATGTTTTTATTGTTAAATAGTTGATTACTCGATAATTACAGACTTTGTTACTTTTGTTAATTTTGATTAATAATAAATAATTTAAAAAATACACCATGTTTGCCTTAAGTGAACGCCATTCCCCCTCCATACCCTAATGGAACTGACAGTCTAGTATTAGGTGAACTCCTCAAAAATCAACGGCGCCTTGTATCGCAAAACGAAACATTTTGTAAAAAGAAATGAGCAGTTTGGATTATACGCTTGTAACTATAACTAAAACCATAAAATAATGAAACATTTTAAAGTTGGTGCCTAAACACATAAAAGTACATTTTTGGCACCAACTTTACCCCAATTTCATTATTTTTTGTTTTTAGTTAATTTATATTTATTTTTGAACTCGGTTTTTTTTTTTTTTTAATTTTATAATATTTTTTAAAGTTTGTTACCTGATTATCGCAGACGGCTAAAACGATTTGATAAATCTTTTATAGTACCTAAAACAAACTACATTTCCTGGCACAAACTTCATAATATTTAATTATTTTTTTGTTGTTGTACCTATAATATTTTCAGCTTTTTAGTTACCTTATATTTATTTTTGAAATAGGTATTTTTTTGCAAAAAAGTTTTTATTGTTGTAGCTCATTGGCGCCTCAGTCACTTGGCGTGCTCGGTGTGGACGGTTGTATGTGGATCGCGTGATCCGGCGATAAGAATTTGACTAAATGTTGTTTTCGTCGAGGTTTGTAAACAAAACAAGTATGTGCAGATAACTAAGTAAACCGATTCTTATATTTTCTTTATCACTTTTTAATGTCCTTACTTAGGTTAAAATGATCTTCACAACAGTATAAACAGCCTAAATACTTTTTATTTATACCTGCATGTTTCGGCATAAGGAAATATACATCCTATGTGCCAAAATAATATCAAAACTGCACCTAGCAAGTGCAGTTAAGTAGATGTTATTTTGGCACATAGGAACGGCACAAGATTTATAAGTTTTTCTGTGCTTTTCCATGGAAATAAATTGCTCCCATTTAACTTTGTGAACCAAACATTTCCTTGTTGACATCGAACTTGAGTAATCTGACGTCCCAGAATAAGCGTTATAAGTTTAGCGCCAAGATAGCACAGGCTCTCGGATGCCATAATCTTCAAGATTTCTGAGTAATAAAAATATAACAACGATAAATAGCCTTTTTACCCGACTGTAAGGAAGGGTTATGTCTTTATTACACATTTGCTAGTAAAGGGCCTCTTATTTCACCAATTTCAAGATCGTAATGTATCTCATTACGCACTTGTGCGATATAGTATTGTAAAACGCACGGTTTATCAAGATGCTCCGTCTAAAACGAACGCTACTTTTTTGAATCTTAGCAAAGAGTTTTTATGTCAGAAAAGTGGTCAACATTTTATGAATAAAATTAACTTTGAGAAATAAAATATTATAAAAAACATTTAATTCTTTAATTTAATTAATTTTAACCATAAATTACAACCGTTTATCTGTAACAGAACACAAAAAAATATTTTTGTGTTCTGTTTACTTTATTAGTAATATTTATTAGTAATACTGGCAGTTTTTGTACCTTTGCCTTTAAAAAAAGCGCTGATGCGCGCGCGCACATCGCTAATTTGTAAACAAGTAAAAATTATTCCGTGCGTTTTTTTTTTCGCTGTATTATTTTTATTTGAAAATGTTATTTATTTACTTGCAAAAATATGTCATATATGCTAATTTGTGAACAGGTAAAAATTATTCCACGAGCTTTTTCTTTTTGCTGTATTGTTGTTATTTCCTCGCATATATGTTATAAAACGTCGTATGACATACGTGCGCTATGATAATTACAGCCTCTGCTTTCTTGTAGCCCTCGGCCTCGGTTGTAATTTCAATTTCAACTTACCGCACTTATATTGCCATAATGTGTTGTTATAATGTAGGTACTAATAGTACCTGATTTCTTACAATCCACTGAATGCATTAAAAAAAATATGACGTCGTTAGATTCGTCTTCTTCTTCTTCTTTTGGCAATGTAGCCAATGTGTTGGCTAATTCTGCCAATGTCAAGTGTCAGCTGTTTTGTCACATGCTCTTTGGTTTTCTTCAGAATCTTCAGATTTGTTCGGCTTTGGTCAGTAGCACCCTTGTATACCCTTTAGAAAGTACATATATAGACAAAGTTGATAAACGTAAGAAATTGTAAATAAAATAAATAAATACGAAGGTAGAATAGGATTATAGGATAGATATGATAGGAATAAATAGGAAGAGACTATAATCTAATATTGTCATTAGTAATAAATGCTGATAAAACGTTGCGTACCTGTGGAGAGAAGTGGGTGAGGAGAGTACGGAAGTTTAGTGGAAGAGGAATGGACTACTTGTATAATTTTCTATAGAGATTGAAGGACTGGTTATTTAAAGGACATGAGAAGAAAATATGGTCTAAAGTACCTTTATCTAGACCGCACTCACATAGCGAGCTATCACGAATACGAATTTTATGTAGAAAAACTGGATTGCAACAGTGTCCTAGTCGTAACCTGCATAGTGTAGAGACAGTGCTCTTCGGAAGTTGTTTCGCTTTAGAAAACCATGGTTTTGATGGGATGGTAGGTTGAATTGCTGCATAATGTGCACCTTTTTGTTTTGAGCTGCATTCCCAGGCAATTGCCCAGTTAATGTGCAAGTTTGCTTTAGCTTGGTTTATAAGGTCATAATTTTGGATTTCATAGTATTTTCTGTCAATATTATTACATATTTATTGCAGCGAATTTAGCGAGTGAATCTACACACTCGTTGCCACTAATGCCGCAGTGATTAGGAATCCAGCATTGGGAAATATTAAGCCCTCTTTTAAGACAGCTTAACAAGGCAATTTTCGTGTCAAAAATAATTTTGCTGCGAGTACTACTATGAAGTGGACTTTGTGTTATTGCTAAGAGGCTACTACGCGAGTCCGAAAAAAATACCGATTGTCCAACATTATGTGCCTCAATAAATGATACTGCCTCCAATATAGCTACGCGTTCGCCTGTGAATACAGATGATTCAGGGGGACATTGAAATTGAAAACTAACCTTAGAGTTTTGGTAACAGACTGCCACCCCTGTGCACCCCGTCGGGCTTAATTTTGATGCATCGGTGTAGAATAAGTCCCACCCATGACATTGAGTATCTACCAACTGCTTAAAGTACTGACAACTGTAAAAGTACTGACTTTAAGCAGTTGGCTCTCGACGAAGTGTGATATATCTGGATATCACACTTCGTCGTCTGGATATCACATATAGACATATCGAGGGCCCTCCACTCCACCACTAAGACCCACTACAACGTTGTTATGGAGGACTTCAACGCTAAAGTGGGAGTACAAAATTGCAGCGAATTGGTGGTAGGACCCCATGGATTTGGAAGCAGAAATCATGAACTCCTTTTTCAAGAAACGGCCCCAAAGGAAGTGGACGTGGCAAAGCTCCGACACTATGACGAAAAACGAAATCGACTTCATCATGACGGACAAAAAGCATATATTCAGAGATGTCACCGTGATCAACAGGTTTAATACCGGTAGTGATCAGCGACTTGTCCGACGCTCTCTGAATATCGACTTCAAGGCGGAACGTGCCCGTCTGATGAGGTCCAGGCTTCGACCTACTTTGCTCCAAACCATAATAGGATCCGAAGCGTTCCAGTCAAACCTGGATAACCGATTTGCTGCCATGAAAACCACAACAGACGTAAAAGAAAAACTCGTAAATGTGGTTCGGATACTCAGGGAAGAAGGTACGAGATTTTGTGAAATGCAGCGTAAGGGCGAGAAGTCAAAGCTTTCGGAAAAGACTTTAGGGCTACTGAAAAAAACGACGTGAAAACCCACCCGTCACTTCGTGACCACACGTCACAAGACCTTTGGCGCTCCAACACTCTTTTGATTAAAAGAGCGATCGAGCAGAACCGGAGTTCAAAAGTGTTCGTACAATCTCTTGGAAGAAGCCACCTGACGAAGTTGACCACAGCAAGTGGAGAAGTCATTTCTTCGAAGCCGGCAGTCCTCTCCGAAGTCGAAGGCTTCAATGGCCGGTTATACGCTTCGCATGCATCTCGACCTGATCCTGAAAATGAGGGTCCTACAGCCACTCTAACACGCCACTACACCGAAGTCACCAGAAGTCAACATTGACGAAATCGTGCTGGCTCTTAGACAACTAAAACATGGAAAAGCCCCTGGAGAGGATGGCGTTACAACAGAGCTGTTAAAGGCTGGAAGTAAACCCGTACTGAGGGAGCTCCAAAAGCTCTTTAATGCTGTCCTGTTTGAAGGGAGAACTCCGGAGGCGTGGAGTAGAAATGTAGTCGTCTTGTTTTTCAAAAAAGGAGATAAGACCCGGCTGAAAAACTACCGACCTATTTCTCTTCTAAGCCACGTCTATAAGCTGTTCTCAAGAGTCATCACGAACCGCCTTGCGCGAAGACTTGACGAATTCCAACCACCGGAATAGGCTGGATTTCGGAGTGGATATGGCACCATATACCACATCCACACAGTGCGGCAGATTATACAAAATACCCAGGAGTATAATCAGCCCCTGTGTCTAGCATTCGTGGACTATGAGAAGGCCTTTGACTCGATTGAAATCTGGTCCGTTCTGGAGTCTCTGCAGCGATGCCAAGTAGATTGGCGATATATCCAAGTGATGAGATGTCTCTACGAAGCAGCCACCATGTCCGTCCAAGTACAGAATCAGCAAACAAAACCTATACCATTGCATCGAGGAGTGAGGCAAGGGGACGTTATTTCCCCGAAACTGTTCACAAATGCAATGGAGGATGTGTTCAAGACGCTGCACTGGAAAGGGCGGGGCATCAACGTCTATGGTGAATACATCTCTCACTTGCGATTTGCAGATGACATTGTCATCATGGCGGAAACGCTGCAGGACCTGCAGCGGATGCTGAATGACCTGGCTGACTCCTCTGTACGCATCGGCCTACGGATGAACTTGGATAAAACCAAGGTCATGTTCAATGAACATGTACTACCAGAACCGACAGCGGTGCACGGCGCCGTTCTCGAAGTTGTTCAAAAATATGTGTACCCTGGGGCAGTCATTGCAGTTAGGTAGAAACAACTTCGAGGACGAGGTGAACAGGCGAATTCGGTTGGGTTGGGCAGCGTTTGGTAAGCTACGTCAAGTCTTCTCAACGTCGATCCCACAATGTCTAAAGACTAAAGTCTTTAATCAGTGCGTCCTACCCGTCATGACATACGGAGCCGAAACGTGGACACTGACGGTACGGCTGGTCCAAAGTTCAAAGTCGCTCAGCGGGCTATGGAAAGGGCTATGCTCGGAGTTTCTCTTAGGGACAAAATCAGAAATGAGGTGATCCGGCAGAGAACCAAAGTTATCGACATAGCTCACCGGATTAGCAAGCTAAAGTGGCAGTGGGCTGGCCATATTAGCCGAAGAACCGACAACCGTTGGGGTAAACGAGTTCTTGAGTGGAGACCGCGGCTCGGCAAACGTAGTGTAGGACGCCCTCAGGCCAGGTGGAGTGATGATTTACGCAAAACGGCTGGCAGGAGCTGGATACGAGAAGCCGAAGATAGAACAAAGTGGCGTGCAATTGGAGAGGCCTATGTCCAGCAGTGGACTGCGATAGGCTGATGATGAGTGTGAGCAATATAAAATGAAACATAAGATATATCCTCTATCTTAGCGGCGATAACTTTAATGTTGTCGCCCATAAAGGGTAAAGGAATAGGAAAGAAGGGTACTTTGTTATTAATTAACAAAGCACATCCTCCATAACCATCTGCTCAGTCGTGGCGAATACAATTATAATATGGGACTCTAAATATGTTTCTTGGTGTGAGCCAAGTCTCCGCCACACTTCAGACCAATGGTTTGTGTTGAGTAATTAGGGAAGCTATTTCATGTTTTTTATGAGGCGCGCTCCTCACATTCCACTGTAATAAAGTTATTGGATGGAACATGTTGAATTAAGTTTAAAATTGAGTTTAGTTTGTTGGCAACGTGCTCTGGTATTGGTTGTATAGAATTTGCTAAGATGTTTGTTAAAATTAATATTATTTGATTAATAATGTTTTCTGTACTATTATTGATATTGGTTATAATAGGTTGTGTGCCTCCTGTGGGCAAACCACAACCATTTTTTGATGGGGCAAAAGAGTAATTATTAATAACATTCTGATGTTCAACCTTGTCATATACAGGAGAAGAAGCAACACGTGTTTTGGGGTTACGGAAAGTATTTCTTTTTGTAGCCCTTATGGGAGGGGAATTTGCAGTAGGGAAATATGGCAATGAATGTTTAATAGGGGAAAGTTGTGAGGAATGTGATACAGAAGCTGATACTGATTTTAAAATCTCTGAAAAGGACGTTGTGACGGGAGGAAAGAGTTTAGATGCTTCATAGTAAGATAATGCCTTTTCTGACATTGCTATTTTTATATTTTTTTGGCTTCCTAACTCTGGGCAAACCGAGTCATTAGCAAAATGCTTGCCGCTACACAATATGCAAAAGCTTTCATTTTTTAACCTACTACAGCTTTCCCCTGCATGGTCATGTCCACATTTGTAACACCGTGGTTTAGACCTACACTGTGCTTTAGTGTGTCCAAACCGACAGCAATTGCAGCATTGTATGGTTGAGTATACATACTGCTCTACTGGTAAGGCTGAGAAACAGCAAAAGACTCGTTTGGGTAATACTTGTCCATCAAAAGTTAGTACTACCGTCTGAGTAGGCCTCCATTCAGTGATGCCTTCTACAGTTACCCGTCTGTTCATTCTTCTAACTTTCAACCACCAATAGGTACATTTATGCCTTCAATTACTTCCTCATCGATCCAATCAACTGGGATATTACGAATTATGCCCATACGAGAAACACTAAACTGTGAGACACTGGCAGTGTATTCCTTATTGCATAAAACAGGATGTATCAAAAAGTTGTTAGCATCTTGGTAAGATCTAAATTCTATGGATATTCTATTTCATCCTATTCTTTTAACTCCGTCTTTTAAGATGTTATTAATGTTATTACATAAGAAGCAATCCAAATTTAATGGGGTGCAAAGTTGTGGCAGTCGTTTAATCATCATTTACTTTGGATAGATGAACTATAAATGGTGGGAGATCGCTATCTTTGTATTTTTGGCGTGTCATGGGATTTTTCGTTAATTTATTTGGGCTATTATCGTCTGTTTTTGCAGTCCTTTTAATTATTATGACCTTCATTATCTACAATATCCATTTGTTCGGTTTGGGAAGCTGATGTTGTTCCGGAATCCGGAGTCTCAGGATCGGGGGGTTTATTAGGATCCATTATTTGAAATCAAAACGTACTCACCGACTCGCTGATATTTTATTTAAATGTACAAATAGAAAAATAAACTAAACTAATAATTAAACTACGATAAAATATTTAAATAAGAAAAAATGGCGGGAAACCCTACTACCCCGTTTCAAGTTCGCGCCGAAAGTCTAGATTCGTCTTGATCGCCCAAGTGTTGTTAGATAAGTGACGTTTAAAAAAAAACATGGCGGCTGTGAGATGTCAAAATAAAGAAGTGTGAAAAAAAAGTTGTTTTAAATACTACAATATGGGTATCAAATTAAAGGGCTCATCTTAAGTATTTCAAAAAGGTATAACATGAATATGACTATAATACTGAAAAGGTTAGTTAGCAACCATTCTTTTTTAATTTTCAAACTTTAATAGCTGTGATAAAAGTTAGTTGTTACATCGGTTACATCCTACAACCACTAAAAAGTATTAAATAAAAAAATATATTATAAAAATAAAAAACCCGCCTGCATAAAAAAGATGGAAACAAGATGAGAAACTTTACTAAGGTTCATTGAGATTCAATAATGCCTCTAGCTGCATGAAATTTTATAATTGTGTAGGGGATCTTGTTTCCATCTTTTTTGTGCAGGCGGATTTTTTTAATATTTATAATTTATTTTTTTATTAAAAAAAAATACTAGAACTAGGAAATTGTAAAAGTAAAAGTGTAAAAGTTAAATCTGTATTCATTAGTGAGGAGATTTTATTTTTACTATAATTAACATAGTTTTATAATTAGGTTTACAAGTTACTCGACGACGGGTACAGAGTATGTATAAACATAATGAACTTCTTGGGCACAGTTAATGTGTTTATAAATATGAATGCAGAGTTAAAAAAAGTTAAAACATGAATTGATACATTCGTGCTAAGGTTGAATCAAATAAACATGGCAACAATAAGAAATAGATTATTATCTTCGTGTAACGGTTGTCGAATGTTTTAGTTCACTTTGTTCTATAATGCTTCTTCTGTTTTCATTACGATGTAAAATGCGTCGGCCTCTCAGCAAACTCTGAAAACAAAATTAAAATTTCAATTGCGGGCAGTATAATATACTCGTATAATGTATAGCATAGGTAATTTGCACCTGTTATGTATAGGACCCTAATGGACTACGCGGACCTAACAGTCTAAACAGTTTACACAATATTGTGGTAATAAAAACCGGTCAAGTGCATGTCTCTCCCCCCCTCATCCGAATAATGCGGCTTAAAAAGTACGTTTTCTGTTGTTTTTGTTTGATACTTACAACGTTATAACGTTGTAAGTATGAAACAAACTACTTAACAATAATTTTAACTACTTAATAATAATTTTCAATGGTATTTGTACGAAAATTTAGTTACTTCTCATTTGATCAGCTGTTACTCGTAAACTTGTAAAGCCTGCTTAGCTGTGATACTTTTCCTTTTAATTTCGCTATATATTTTCACATACCCAACATCAAACATTTAGCTGGCAAGAGGGGGGGGTACACTTGACTAGTAGCAACAATTTGCACGTAATCAGTGAGATACACCCAGATAATTGTTGAAAAGATATGGAAATGAATTTTCCATGATTTATAAAAAAAAATGTTTTTTTATTTCCATACATCAATTGAAATTTTATAAGGACTAGAAGTCAGTATATTTCAGGATAGATTTGGTTAAGATTATTTTCTTCTAAACTTTGTTTATGTTATCTGCCTCTGGTTGTTGTCAGCCGTGAACCCCAGTACGTGTTACCAGCCATGAAACTTCTACTCAATGTTGAAAAACCTACTAAATTTGTTGCAGTCAATACTGTGTCGTGGCGGGCAGTAGACCGTCGATAAGTTGAGTTTATCGTGACTACTTTTTATAGCAACTGTAGTTGCTTAGTTGCTTGGATATATGATGTTCTAAATGCTGGTAGTGTTTGGTGTTTAATAGAACTTTGTATCACAATAGCTGTTCCAGCATGATCATTTACTTTTATTAGTGCAATGTGGCGAAATTATTACAGCATCAAGTTGATTATTACCTAACCATGAAAAGTTGTAGCTTGGATTGATTAGATTGTGAAACGATTGATGTTCTACGTACCTACTGTCAGGGCAGTCATTTGTCATGATATGTTTTCTACTAGTGTGGCTATGAGGCTCATAAGAGTGCTCATCTGTTGTAAGATTTTTTCAAATTTATATTTAAAGATTAGAATCAAGTTCTCAATATCATCTTGTAATAATAATTTGACCACACCTTTCTGTTACACTTAGCTTATACCTAATTAAGTACGTATTTTCAATATTGTGTAATTAAACTACTTATAAAAGCATTATATTATGTAATATATGACTGGCGTGTTGGTCTAGTAGTTAGTGACCCTGACTGCTAAAGGCAGAATTAATTACTGTGTCGTGGAGTGTCGCAACGCGTTTAACACCTATCGCTTCCATACATTTTGTATGGCTAGAGACACATTAAAGCAGAGTGATGTGTCACAGCGTAGTCCGTCGTGACGCAGACCGCTCGCAGGCGATCGCGCCAGAACGGTCGTGGGGGTACTGGCACGCCACGACACTCTAGATTAGTGTATTTCTAGCATTGGGAGTCGTGAGTAGTACATTTTAGTTTTTAGTTGTACTAGTATAGTATTATATTATCTGTGGTTGTACATACATTACGTACTCCTACCTACCTATTTTGTTTAATTAAACTGTCTGATGAATTAATTGACCTCGTGCTTCAACGTGAGTTATTTAGGGTACCAAAAATAAAAATGACAAGAACCAATTAATAAGAAATGCAGCATGTAATATTAAATATATTTAATATATTATAACAAAACAATATTTTGCGTAGACAGTTTTTTTTATTATTCAGCTTAGGTACAATGCAAAATTTATAAACAAACAACAAATAATGTTATTTTCTATATACGCAACGTTCGTGTAAGCGTTTTGTAATAAATATCTAAAATCTTTTAAAAGTAGGTAATGCTAAAAATAATAAAAAAGTGTCATCAACATTAAAAAATTTAAGGTCTGGTTGCCAGAGTATAGGCTCTGCCTAGATTGGAGTGAGATGACCGTATGTCATATGTCCCAAGATATTATGTTGTTCCTGTTGAGTTTGATATCTTTTATCCAATGTTCCGATGTAGTATAAACTCCATCAGTTTTGTAATAGGGTGTACCAATACCTAATATATAAGCACCCTATACACGTGAGGTTCGGAACGCGGGAAACAGCACGCGCCGCTCCATCCCGTGCTCCAAAACGTATAGATATGTACTCAGATTAAAAACTACTAGATATTAACGAAGTGACGTCATCGAAAAGATAGATAAGAATAGCTAATTACGTTTCTAATGAAAAAGAAAAGGATGAAAACTATTCTGTCCTCATCATTGTAGCCGGTTTTTTCTATTTGGCCCACTGTGACGAACAATATAATTGGGCCAAACAAATTAACGCGAGTTATGTTTATTTGAATATTTGTATATTTATCTAATTGTTTGTGTACTGAGGTAAAGGACTCGTTAAAAATAGCGTATTTAAGTGTGAGGAATATGGGTGGCTGCAGCATCTTAGGCTGTAAGAGCCGCAGTGAAAGGAAAACCAAAGGAATCACATTTTATTCGTAAGTATTACAATCTAGAGCTTATTTTACATTGCGATGATGAGTTAAAAATATTATATTGCAACAGAATACATCGAGTATTATGCTTTGAAGTGGTCATTGATTAAATTAATATGATGATAAATAAAAAAATGCAGCTTAAGATGTGGGTTTTCTGTTGGTTTTGTTTCATACTTACAACGTTGTACCTACATAATAATAAATTTCAATGGAATTTGTACGAACATTTTTTGAGCAGCTCGCACTCGTAAACTTGTAAAGCCTACATAGCTGTGATAATTTTCCTTTTAATTTCACTATACATCAATCATTTAGCTGGCAGGAGTTAACTTGACTCTATTAAAAATATGTCTGCCTCTGTGGCGCGGTGGGAGTGTGTCCGACTGCAACGCAAGAGGTCGTGGGTTCGATTCCCACACGGGACACCACTTTGTGTGATCCACAAATTGTAGTTCCGAGTCTGGCTGTACTTTGTGTCCGTGACTTGTATGTTTGTAAAGTCCCCCGCGACACAGGGCTTGTACCCTAGTGCGGGAATCGTCTTTTTTAAGAAAAAAAAAAAAAAGTTTATAGTGTAATATTTCACAAACGAATCCCTAAATCAAAAAATGGTAATGATACCTCACACGACCCCATCGTGTGGGGTATCAGTACCATTTATTGGGACAAAAAATTTGGTGTGAAAAAAAAATCACATCACCACTTTACATTAAGGGGAGGTACCCTAAAAATCTTATTTTCGAAATTTTATTCTTTTACTTCATCGGCGTAAATAATATGTGTAACCAAGCAAAACTACAGCCTTCTAGCACTAACAGTCTCTGAGTTAAGCTGCGGACGGACGGACATGGCGAAACCCTAAAAATGAACTTGTAAAGTCAGAATACAACACAAAGACAATAAAATGGACATGGAACTTACCTTGAATGCTTGTCGAAACTTCTGTGACAGTAAACTGTAGAGGATCGGATTTAAAGCAGTTGACATGTAGCCATTGTAACATATAATGTTAGCTATCTTCCATATCTGAAAAAATAACATATTAAATAGGATTGTGCATTTTGACATTCTAGTTTCAAAATTATTTCAGATTTAATCAAAATCAATGAGTATCATGGTCTAGGACATGTTTATATAATGTTGTGCCTCCAATGCCCTCATAAACTGTTTACAGATTATGTACTGTTAGCTGTTAGCCATATTGTATTAATTATCATTGGTGTTAAAGTTTGCATGCACGTAGCTTGCAGAATACAATGTTTTCCACATGTGAAGGGCATTTATGTAATATTATTACAATTTATATAAAGAAATAAAACAGTAAAAAATCGTAGGACATCTAAGTGCATTGATTCCCTAAAATCATTTAAAAATAAAACCAAAAATTGTGTGACAATTTTTAGTTTTATGTTTTTAGCCGCGAATATTATAGATAAGTCATGTCATCATAATACTTATCGTAAAATGTGTTTTTTCGTAAAATACCTATTAGTAATAAATATCAAATTCAATTTAAGTTATAATTAAGGCATCACTCACTGTTTGGTTATCATCTTTATACTCGAAGTGAGGATACATCATCATCAGGCGCATCAAAAAATACGGTGACCAGAAAAAGAAAAATGATGCTGCTATGGCCGCTGTAAAAGGTAAAGATAAAAATTTAAATAGAATTCGTCTTTCGAGTTTTACAAACATCATAAAGCTAAGTAATTTTTTTTTTTTAATATTATGTATGTTTGTCAGCTATCTGGATCATAAGGTCCGAGGTATTTATTTAAAATTAGTCAGAAATTCTACCAGTCAAGTTTAAACCCCAGGTTATGGATGAATCTATAACCTAGGGTTATTAATATAATAAGAAATGAAATGTTTCATTAGATCTATTCAATTTGTTTGCTTTCTAGTTAATAGCATGTCGATACTCAGACGTCATTGAGTCACTGAGTGACGGAGCCCTCTTTCTATAGAAAAAGCTCTTTTAATTCATGATGAACGAACAGAAAGACAAACTTCGTACTGGCATGGCATAGCGTTGGCATGCTTTGGGCTTTGGACGAAAATAGTGCAATTGGTACAGCCCAAGCTTTTACATTTAAAGTAGGACACTCACCAAGCATCTTTACGGCCTTGTCGCGATTTATTCTTGAATTAAATGGTCTTCTCTTTAATTTATTGTGTGCAGAATATAGCAGAACAGCTATTAGCATATATAGTACGATCACTACAACCATGGGCGTCACGAAGAATAATAACAGCTCGATACCCATAAATATACTTACAATATCAGTAAGTGTATAGTAACAAAACACATATTTTTTTCTCTCAATTACGTCAATGGAAAATATATCGGGAAGACAAAAACTTAACGATATCGCCCATATGACTCCAATAATTTTAAATACGCGAGAGTTGATCGACAGTTTTTGTTGTAAAAATGGTCTGGACACTACGATGTATCGTTCAACTGTGAAGGCCGTGATAGTGAGAACATTGCAGTTGCAAAATATGTCCAGAAGGACGAAGTGTAATCGACACCCGAGGCCTCCAAAGGGATAGAAATCTGGCATCCAAATGATGTAAATTTCAAGCGGTATAAAGAGGGAAATCATGAGATCAGTTATTGCGAGATTGCCTAGGTAACAATTGGTAGGCGTTCGCATTTTTCGATCATTAGCGATCACGGTACAGGTACAAACGTTACCGATCACGCTCACCAGCATTGCAATTCCCAGGTATATGCTTAGTGCCATCTTGACTGTATATGTTGTATTGTCCATTATGTCTCCGTTGTCCATATTGTAGAGCGCGACACCAAAAAGCCCAAGTATGTACGAACTGTTTGCGTCGTCGCTATCGTTCAGTAAGTTTTGCAGTAGCACTGTCATATTGTACTTATAGATAAAAATAGCACTTATTTTAATTGTATAAACTTAAGCACATTGTAATAAATGAGCAGGTAACTAAAGTTCCTATTTGGGAGAAAAGAGTGTAGCGCTTACTAACGTCAGGGAAGTACTGATAAGAACGAGATATTCGCCGAGGCCTTGACGCACCCCTATACAATATGATGTCAAACCAAAATTATTTTTTTACTACTATTAGCAAGAAAAAAAAATCTTAAAGGTAACCTAATACATTTCTAAACCTTTACACCAAAATATTAATAAATCAGATTAATGTTTAGTGATATGAGACGAGCTAGATACCTCATAAAGTATTTTGGTTATCAGCTTTCATAACGATAAATGTTTTCATATTTTTTGTCTATAACGAAAAAAACCTATATGGATCGCATTTTAATGAAAACGGCATAGTATGATAGTGGTTATAAACAAAATGAGAGTTGCTTATTACGCCTTATTTATTTTAGTTTGAGACAAAAGACTCAATTGCAAAATTTATTGACGCTCTTACCTCGGTTATATACTTAATATGTATATAAAAATGAATGTTTGTCTGTATGTCCTTTATAGAATCTTCAGCAAAATGTTGTGCATGAGCCCACCAAGGTTCACGGGTACGGCATCAATAAAAAATGTTGCAAAAATGGGGAAAAATAACGCAAACGAAGTTGCACGGGTTAGCTAGTTTTACATGATTATACAAAGACGCAGTTTGAAATTTTTGTACACATTTGTTTTTAACCTAAAATGTTCATTAATTAGGTAGCTATTGTAATTATCTGCGTGTAATTTATTGTAATTTATTTACTACATTGCATACCTATTTGTTCTTTTAATAATTTCGGCAAAAGAGAACTCCACCCTGTGTATAAAAGTAATTGAGTTGATCTAAACAAGCTAACAAATTGACGGCAACCATAGAGTGCACGCGTACTGCTACCCCACCCCCTAATTGAAATTACTCCTTGTGAGTAAAGGCGATATTACACGATTCTACCAAATTTAATATTTGTAATGGAGAAGGTACTGGACTGGTTAGTAGACCTTCGGTGAATCATTAATGTCCGCTTTTAAGTAATTTACTAAACATAAATATATTAATAAGATGATTAAGACAGTAATATTAAGGTCTTATTTTAAAATGTAGCTCGTGATGTTCTTATTAGTTTCTTTTCGTGAATATTACTAGGTACAGAACTGTAGCCTATTTTTTTTTAATTGACGCTTAGTAAATTTAACAGTTTTGAGTTTGAAACATCAAGTATCTGCCTATCTAAACGACGAAGTTCATATCGTGCTTCTTTATCATTCTCAATCTAAACTCTTAGCACTATTTCCAGTGCAGCAGTGGTTCGTATTTCACAATTATACTAAATTTACAGTCAACCAGTCAAATAATTTTGTCATCAAATTGACAAATTTGGTGGCAAAATTATTTTCATCGCTATTAGATTTCTATCTATTCTGTTTACAAATACAATAATTGGATTTTTGAAAGATAGAAAAATTTGAAGTCCAGACTCAGGAATCGAACCCGAGACTTCTGACTAGATGGCGCTGCGAGGGCCCAACTCGCGAGCATCAAGGGATAGAGAAATTGGAGGTCTAGTAACATAGTCCAGATAGGTGTTTCGCTTCTGGCCCCGGTTTGGCTACGGAAGTCTCGGGTTCGATTCGTGAGTCCGTACTTAAAATTTTTCTATCTTTCAAAAATGCAATTATTGTATTTGTAAAGTAATTGGCAAGAAATGCCTATAAAAATTACTTCAATACTTTTTGTTTGTTTTCATACTTCATACCTTTTCCTCACATAAACAGAGAAACATGAAGATTTAATGCTGTCATAAACAAATAGTTTTTAAAGAAATGTTGTTTTTTGTATTATTGTATAAAATTCGTAATTTTGATTATTAGTTGTGGCACCTGGCATGTTTAATTATGCCTTCAATCTGACTTTCGCGGTCTTGGTATATTTTATACCTACCGACTAGGTACTATTAATTACTAGCTGTTGCCCGTGACTTCGTCAGCGTGGAAGTTTCAAAAACAAATTACAGGACTATTCTACGGAAACCGTAGGTACATTTTTCCATGACATCTGTCTCTGTGCCAAATTTCATCCAGATCAGTTCAGCCGTTTTGAAGTGATTGATCCATACAATAATCTTTCGCATTTATAATATTAGTATCCTATATTAGTACCTACAGTAATAGTCTTACATACCCAGTTTAAGATTGTAACCTTGTAATAACGCCTTAACCTCCTAATAATAGTAAACTGGAACGCACTTATAGGCTTTTTATTGAATCAAAGTGAATGAACCACACAATCATGCCATTTTTGTCCAGATCCCAAAAGAGTTAAGGTGCTTATCCACCGGAGACGCGTTGGAACTCGTGACATGATGGTCACTGTAGTAGTCGGTTCTGTTCATGAACTGAAGCAATTATCTATTAACTACATTTTCCTCGTCATGGCACATTATGGAGTGAGGGAGCTACACACATGTTCAGGTTGGCATCGTTCGGCACAAGCCGGGCGGTATATGTGGATGAACGTTCGGCAAAAAAGCCGCTGAAACAAACGTAAATTATGTGATATATCCACATTATAAAGGGAATGCCCAAAAAATGGGGTTTATAAACACTGTGCGGTTCGTCAAGTATCTACTGCCGAACCGAATATGCTGACCTGCTTATGTGTGTAGCCTCCCTGACCTCTTTTGGGGCAGATGGGATTCGCTCCAGGATACATTCACACTCGTTCAAGAAGCCACCCACAGCATACTTCATTTGGTCGCTTTATCTTATGGCGGAGCTCCCTCTTCTTTCGGTGCCTTCCACTTTATCCTGTGTGACAAGACACTCGATGGACTCGTCCTCGCGCCATGAAAAATGGTCAAGGATCTATAGATACTTGCTTGTAATTACTTATTTTCAAGTTCTTATTATAATAAGGAATATAGAGTGCGAAGTATAAACTACTACTACTATAGATATCTCTGGTCTACGAAACTCATGTTTTTCCATAGTTTCACTTCACCTTGCTTCACATGTCTACCTATAATGCGAGAGAGAAAAATGTACTACAGTCATTTCGTCTACACAAAAAACCTATAAGTGTGAGTTATGCTTATTTTTAATGTCATATAGCATTTTGTAACACTGAAATTGGTTACTTTTGATGAAAATGTGGACGTATTTTTTCTTTTTTAAGGAAAGTCGGACACACTCCCACCGCGCCACAGAGGCAATATACTTACTGTATATTGCCTCTGTGGCGCGGTGGGAGTGTGTCCGACTGCTACGCAAGACGCAACAGCCGTGGGTTCGATTCCCACACGGGACACCACTTTGTTTGATCCACAAATTGTTGTTTCGAGTCTGGGTGTACTTTGCGTCCATGACTTGTATGTTTGTAAAGTCCCCCGCGACACATGGCTTGTAGCCTAGTGCGAGGGTCGGCTTTTTGAAAAAAAAAAACAGTACCTAAATAACTAAATTTGAATCCCTGTAGCACTGAATATTTTACTTACACATATCTAAGTCCTACCTAATAAGTGTAACTCTACATCACTCAAGAAACATAAGTGTGAATATGGGTGGAGTCATGTCAATTTTGTCAACGACATCACAACTCAGTGTTGCTGTTACATAACATGATTCTACAGACGATTAAAGTACTATGACTTTAGAGTTAAGTCCCCAGTAAATTTCACCCCTATTTTGTTCATTTCAAACGTTGATAGAGTAAGTGGTGTAGTGTACATTATGAAAATGTATATATTACGGGTCTTAATCGCGTGAATAATTTAAGGTAAAATACCTTGTTTATTGCCCGACGTTTCGACCGTATTGCAACGGTCGTGGTCACGGGTAGACTACCCGTCAGTCTACCCGTGACCGTTGCCAATTATTCACGCGATTAAGCCCGATTTGTATACATTATGAAAATTTATATATTACCCGTAATATATAAATTTTCATAATGTATACAAATCGCGAAAGTTTGTCAACATTTATGGTGTAGTGCAGTGCTATATTAGTAGAACCAGGTAAGGGGGTGCCCATTAGTGACGTAAGGCGTTAAGGTAGGAGGGGGTTATCGAGCCATATCTCACCAAATCTTACGTATGGGAGAGTGGGGGTTTCAACAAGTATCATGTAATTTTTTATTACCAAGAATCCGGCTAAAATTGAATTTTAAAGGGAGCAGGGAGGAGGTCAAGCCAAATCTCACGATGTCTCACATAAGGGAGGGTGTCAAAAATCCCCCAAAATGACCTCACATAATATATGGGTGCCTCCTAAGCATGCTAACAGACACTGTTCTAAGTATTTTATCATGAAAATGTCCATCATATTTTCTAATATTATGTATATATTAATTGTCCGTGTTTGTGTGGTCCCTGTGACACAGGGTTTATACCGTAATGAGGAATGTCGTCTTTTTCTAAGAAATAAAAAATATGCACAATAACCGTCTACTTATTCCATTATTTATTTGTATCTGTTATTTAGACTAAATAACATAATTATTATTTGAGGTAGTTACATAGGTACAATATATATTAATACTAGCTGTCTCAGCAAACTTCGCACCGCCTTGAAATTTAAAAACAAGCTTTATGACCTCATACCTACCTACCATAAATCCAAAAAAAATATATCACTTGAGCCGTTTCGGAGGAATTCGATCACAAACACATGACACGAGACTTTTGTATATTAAAAATAAGACGATGTACATTATGTACGTAAATTCTGTTTTTCTATGAAACTCTGTGGTAATTCGGGTCCTAATATGTTAAATGGGCCTTCATCATATTAAATATCATAAGCCTAATCTAAGTAATGAAGTTCCACACCCTTATTCATATGTACCTATGAGTCATTCATTGCTTAACAACAACTATAGAGCCATATAACATGTATAAACTTTGGGCAGAAGGCATTTCGTTCAGACGTTTTATTTATTGTAAAATGGATAAAACATATCTTCTGTGAATGAGAATAGGTTGATACATACCTAGTGGCTATAAACAGAAATATAAAACTAACAACTTTCAATTGGATGGATGTAGTTATATACTGCAAATGCCTAAGTGTTTATAAACTGAATTGACTACTGTAATTAATATGGGTAGCAATAAATGTTTATTATTATTATAGCGTTTTTATCTCAAATCTTCGTATTGATTTGTAGAGTAGTCGATGTTAATGAACATCGTTAGTATGTTTGTAGTGAAATTCACTTTTGCCTAAGAAATATCAGAATAGCTGTTTTGACCGACTTAAAAAAAAGAAGTTTCTCAATATGGGTGTTTGTATTTTTTTTTGTATGTTCGGTCATAGCTTCGTCATAGGCGGATTTTTAAAATACTTTTTTTGTTCGAAACAGGTTTATTTTAGTTTCAGAGACAGACAATGAAGTAAATATTGAGCGAGGTCGGTCAGATGTTTATTATAAAAACTGTTTTTTGAACTATGTAAAGAGTTTTCTGCTCAGCCTATATTAGCTAATTGGCTTGATAAGTTTGGTTCATATTTATCTAAAAGTACCTAGTATTATAATTATAATTGTGTAATTGTGTACTATGAAATGGAAATAAAGATTATTATTATTTTGTTCTTTTGTTTTACTCGGTCTCATTGACCAGTGGAACTGATGGCACGGACCACGGCCAAGTGGGCATCAGTGAGATCATTGGTTGGCTGAGTGACTGTGTGTGTGTGTGTTCTGGGTATGCATTGTCTGAATCACATTAAAGAAATTTTCTTACTATTCGGCATGTGTTGAGTATAACTGCTTTTTGCATAAGAAGGTAAGTGTTCGGTGGTAGGTTTGAGGAGCTGAGGGATTGATGTAGTTGCTTTGGTATGACTGCAGTTGTTGAGATTACTATTGGGACTCAATTGTCCCAATAGTAATCTCAACAACTGCAACAAAAAGTAACAATTTCCTTTTTATAGGTGCCACAGTCGTGTTATTTCATCCTTGAGTTCTATATATTTGCTTAATTTTTCGGCTATGGTGGTTTATGGGTTGTGTGTGGGACAGCAATGTCTTTAAGGTCCAATGCACAGCAATGTAACGTCTGGTAGGTGGTCTGTGAGGATGGCTCGATCAAAATAAAGTTTTGTAGTTGTATTCTCATGTACTGTTTGGGGTTCGTATTTATAGTATGGAGTGCTTGATTCTATGAGGTTATATTAGTGTGCAAGTTTTTGGTGTATGATCTTTGCTATTAGATCGTGTCGGTGTTTGTAGTCGGTTTGAGCTATTGTTTTGCGTGCGCCTGTTATTTGCTGTATCGTTTCAAATGAGCTGTTACATTTTCTGCAGTTGTCATTCACTACGTTTTTTATAATGTATTTGCCATAGTTTCTGGTTTCAATAACTTGGTCCTGTATACCAATCATAAACCTTTCAGTCTCGGGAAAGAGTTCACCTCGACTAAGCCATGCGTTCGACGCTATTTTAAATCGTGGCGATGTCTCCCGTGGAGTGACTTGGCTATCCATTCTCTAATTTTGATTTTGTCAGCTATAAGGTTTTTATTCTTCTGTTCTATTAAATCTATTAGGTTAACCTCTCCATGGCCGGCGTGAAGTAAATTTTTGGTCATTTTGCACTATTGTCTTGTGGAACAAGGATGATTCGGATTTAGCGAACAAATATTGTCTAAGAGTTGTAATTTGTTTGTTGTGTAAATTTACTACATCGATGATGCCTCTGTCTCCTTCACTTCTGGGTAATGTTAGTCGTTGTACTCGTATATAGGATCTTGGATGATGTTTACGGTGTTTTGTAAGTGTTGTATTGATTTTTCTTTGTAAGTTTTTGAGTTCTGTCTTAGTCCAGTTTATTATACCAAAAGAATAGATAAGTAAAGGTATTACAAAAGTGTTGATGGCTTTAATTGTATTTTTAGAATTCAATTGCGTTTTCAGTATTGTGTTAAGACGGTGTTGGAATTGTTGTGTCATTTTTAATGTTGTCTCTTTGTGTGATTTGTTGCGATAGATTATATCCTAAATATTTGTATGTGCTTTGTTGATCTAGTGGTTATATTTGTTCTCCGGTACCCAAAGTCTAACTGAATTGATTCTACATTTATCTATACCGAACTCCATTTTTATATCGTTTGTGAACTGGAGGCCTACTCTAATTCAGTGAAAACGAAGTGATTAAAAATGAGGTGGTGATATACAGAGTCAGCAACAGCAATTCAATCCATTCGTGTCTGAAAATCGTTTATGGGTTCAGACGTCTTGTGTTTATCCAAAAATTAATTAGAATAGTCTCCGTGAACTCGAGAAATAAAAGAAAACGAAAAGAGAAAAAGAGTAGGCCTACTGCTCCGTCAGATTTGCTAGCTCATGTAACTGCGATTCTGTTTTGGCGTATAATTTAATATCGTCCATATAAAGTAGATGACTTAAATTATTATTATTTATTAACAGTCCGTCAATCTCAGTAGTTTTTAAGGGACATCCTAGTGAAGTTGCATTTAGTATGTTAGATAGGGGTTTAAGGCAAGGCAGAACAAAAGCGGGCTGAGTGCGTCGCCCTGGAAGATACAGTACGATCAACGTAACTTGACCGGATTGAAGTTAGGCTCATAACACTTTCGCGCATGTCATAGAGATGCGACCCTAAAATTACTTACGAAAACGATTAATTATGTTTAATCGATTAAAAATACTAACAACATTTTAATTCTACAATATAAAAACACTATTTAAATGAGTTCATAAAAGTTGAAATTTAGAACAATTACAGTAAATACTAAAGAAACTTTGAAAAACAATTTCTTTACGAAAGTAATCACAAAAAAACATGAGTTAGTAATACTAATTAGGACAATGTAATGCGTAATCGCATCTCTAATTCTCTTGGTTTAGTTACCGCCCCCGCACCCCGCTTCCTGTCACCATTTCCTTCCAAAAAATGCATCTGCGCAACCACTTGTCACTGCGTAGCCTACTTCAATACGGCCTAGTTACGTTGATCTAACTGTACCACTTTGTATTTTAATGGGGTTTGTTTGTGTAACAGAAGTTGGAGTTGTGATTGTTAGTATGGTTGATCATTGTGTCATAATAGCCATTAGAAATGTGACTAAAGTGGGATGAATTTTGTAAAGTAAAGTAAGTAAAGTCTGTGTATATGCTAAATAGGCCAGATTTGGTTTTTTAAAATTTATTTTAGAATAACTGAGTCTATTATTAATTGTTCCTTGCATCCTTGACGAACTATTCGACACCCTTTTTGTTGCTCGGTCAAAATATTATATGTATCAATATGTTTATTATTATATTTTCATTTAAAAACCATTAATAAAATTAATACAAAAAATATGCATCCAACTAGTAGTTATTTAAAAAATAACACAGGTACAGGTTTTTTAATTTTAAAAGGATTTGGTATAATTTCTCTTTACTTTCGTGGTTAAATGGATATAATATGAAAATAATTGCAGTACATTTTATTTCTTTATTTTCCTGTTAAACATAAAAATACAATTGATGTGTAGCATAATAATATGTATTGCACTTTGTATTTCCTTACATTAAATCTAAAGTTGTGTAAATAAATAAATAGATTAGTTTTATCACAATTACAGCCCTCACAGTTACTGGTATATGTAATACATAAGAACCATTGAAGAACTTTTGGAATTATCTTAGGTAGGTATATATTGGTTTTGGTTATTCAGTCTTCTCAGGACATAAAATAGTTGCTGTGTTCTTGTCTGCTGGGATTTCCTCATGATCATCATCTCCCCACACGGGGTGGCTACCGTCGCCAGTTCTCTGCACTCGCTTTTGAATGACATCTCTTGAAACTGTTTTCAAATCATATGCCCATCCGATCTTTGCCATTAAGTCAATAAACATCTTCGTAGTGTTTAGAGAATAGCCGCCGAGTTCAGCTGTTTTGTAATCCCAGGGGAAGGTATGATGATAATTGTGGAAGCCTTCTCCGAGCACCACAAGAGATACCGGCTTAGTTTCCACGGGGTTAATGTTTTTGTCATAAGGCTTAATGCCCCACAAATGAGCAGCGGAGTTGACAAGCCAGGTCACGTTCAGGACCCACACGTAGCGGAAAATGGCGCATACAAAGTACCCGTTCCACAGTGATTCACCCCAAAGAGAGGGAATGTAGGAGGGCAAGATGAAACAGGCCAGAGGCATAAGAATCAAGTAGTGTCTGAAAGAAAAAATGAAACAGATTTTAAAATACTTATCATTCTAATTGAGATTACAATTACTTCTATATTTTATGTTTCTGTCAACTTTACATAAATCAACCAGCTGTGCAATAATAACTTTAAGTACCAATGTGTTTTAAGGTTTAACATTACAAAATAATAAAGATGTTCATCGGCATTAGATTGTTTTATTCTCAAGTCTTTGAAGTCAGCCGTTCATTTCAGTCAAATCCATACTAATATTATAAATGTGAAAGTAACTCTGTCTGTCTGTCTGTCTGTCTGTTACGCTTTCACGCTCAAACAGCTAAACCGATTTAGATGAATTTTGGTATGGAGATAGTTTGAGTCCCGGGGAAGGACATAGGATAGTTTTTATCGCGATAACCGACATCCACGCGGGCAAAGCCGCGGGCGAAAGCTATTTCTACTATATAAATCACTTAACGTAGAAAAAAACAAACAACGCTACGCTCAATAAAACTTACTTCTTCTGGAAACGAAGAATGGGATCGGATTTAAGGTCACTCATGTCGATTGTGTGCCCCTTGGCCTTAATCTGAGGGTGTTTCCTCACGAGCAGCCACCCGACATGAGAGAAGAAGAAACCACGCGTTGCGTTGTGAGGGTCCGCATCAGTCTCCGAGTACTTGTGGTGCATTCGATGATCCCGAGCCCAGTCCACTGCGGCATCCTGCAATCACAGAATAAAAACATGAAAGTTTATTGATTTAATGAGACTAAGTTACCTATTCCATAAACCTAGAAAATCACTATTAATTTACAATAGCTGGATCAAACAGATAGCTAGACAAAAAAATGAAAACAGTGATTATTTATACCTACTTTCATGTGCATTAAGTAAATAGCTGTTATTTTGACGTTACAAACAGACACTACAATTTAATTTATTTGTATGAGTACTACATCGTTTAAAGATAGGTGTTGTCAATCTAAATCTAAACAGCTGCCCTAAATTTCTCCATATTTTTACCCGACTGCAAGGAAGGGTTATATTTTCGCGCGTATATACGCAGGTATGTAATATTCTTATTACTTCATATCTTTCAAACCACAAAATGGATTTAAACAATTAAGACGTCGTTAGATTTGTCTTGATCGCCCAAGTGATCTTAGATAGGTTCCTTTAAAAAAAAACATGGCGGCTGTGAGATGTCAAAAAAAAGTTTTTTCGAATAGCAGAAATTATAGGGCTCATCCTAAGAACTTTAAAAAGGTATAACATTATTATGACTGTAATACTAAAAAACTGGGCAAGAGCATGTCGGACCGCGCTCAGTGTAGGGTTCTGCAACCTTGAATAATTGCATCAGCAGAAGAGCATACGAAGCAATTTAGTTCATGGTATTTACACCCTTTTATTGAGAAACTCGGTTTTTCGGCAATAACTCATTTTTTTTTATTGTTAAAAGGTTCACAAACTGGTTACTACACATCACATATGTTGTTTGTGTATAACCTACTAAGAGTGAACACAGCATGCAAAAAAAAGAAAAGAACAAAAAAAGAAAAGAACAAGTAACCTCAATGACGGTATATCATGTCCGAAATGATTTTAGTTTAAAGTACTTTTTAAGCGCTCCCTTTGTGATTTTTTCAAAACACACAGTCACACGGTTCAAAAGTTAAGGGGGGGGACACGATTTATGCAACTTTCGGTGCGATTATTTCCAAAAATATTCACTTAATCAAAAAAGTTTATTAGAAACCTTAAAATGTTTTTAAAAGACCTGTCGAGTGATGTGCCACACGTTAATGTTTGCTGAAAAAAATAATTTTCAGCTTCTATTACATGTATGGAGTGCCCCCCCTAATAATATTTATTATTATTATTTAGCTATTACGCTAAGTAGCGGCTACGACAAGACACCTTTTTACGAATGGTCTTTGAGTAAAATGCCTGTGACATACGGACGCACAGACAGACAGACAGACGGATAATACGAAACTATAAGGGTTCCGTTGTACGCTACGGAACCCTAAAAAGTCAATTATCAACCAGTTTTTTTTAATTTTTTCAATTTCTAATACCTACTTGGCATTAGCTGTGATAAATTTAACAAATCAATAAACACGCCTGCGAAAAAAGATTCAAACAAGATCCCTTAATATTATGTAATATCATGCTGTCGGAGGCACAATACCAAGTGCATCGAGATTCACTTGCCTCCGCTAGAAATTTTATAATAGGTATTATTTAAACATACTTAAGATAAATTTATTGATTGATTGGTAGCAACCTGTATCAGTTTGACATTCATTTTAATCTCGAACATTTATTGTTATCATTATTTTTTACATTTCAACTTTGCACTAGTACTTATCTATTTAGATAGTAGATAGAAGAGGTCTCTGACTCAGTGCCAATCGCGCAGATCGAGTTATCTTCGAGGTAAAGCAACGTTACCACTGTCGGTTCATAGATGGGTGCCCGTTTTCTAAAAAGTCATTGAAAAGCATACTAAGCCGTCAGTCCTGCGCCCAATCTCTCTACGGTCTTGTCGGATTTCAGTCCTATCGGGCTATGAGAGTGAGGGAATAGAGAGTGCACTTATGTCTGAGCATGGTTAAGGTTCATTTCCGTGCATCGCGGCCGATCGCGAGTCGCGTGCGGCTTACGACAAGCGTCTGACGCGCGCGGCCGATGTGACAATAGTCAGAGTATGAGAATGTATGGTGCCGTTTCCGAGGTAAGCGACAGACGCGCGCGGCCGATGACTGTCGTAGGCTGCGCGCGCACTCAGAATATTGTCGCATCGGCCGCGCGCGTCAGTCGCTTGTCGTAAGCCGCTCGCGACTCGCGATCGGCCGCGATGCACGGAAATGAACCTTTACGGTACAAAACCGAAAATGAATAGTGTGTAGTAAGTACCTAGTCATAAAGGTGTCGTAAGCCATCAAAGTGGTACAATGGCTAATGTCAAATCATCATGAATCATACACTCGTACTATACGTGTAATTTTTCCATACTATTCTTTAGATAATAACAAACAAACATAATGGTCCGCTTAATAGTCACCACTTCATCAGTTACCATAGATTTCAGATGCTAATCCCTACTAATATATAAATATGAATGTAAGTTTGTTTGTTACGCTTTCACGCGAAAACTACTCAACCGATCATCATGAAACTTTGTACACATATTCTTGTAGGTATTAGAAGTAACATAGGATTATATAAAAAAAGGGGAAAATTGACGCAGACGAAGTTGCGCGGGACAGCTAGTATATATATAAAGGTTTCGTAAAGTTTCTTTGTTTGTTTTAATGCGATAATCTTGGGAATTTTTGGTTCGAATTGAAAAATTATTTTAGTGTTTTTCATTTGTGGAGGAAGGCTTCTGGCTATACAACATCACGCTATGACCAACAGGAGCGGTGCATCAATGAAAAATGTTTAAAAACGGGGAAAAATGACGCAAACGAAGTTGCGCGGGCCAGCTAGTTAAGTATATAGGTGTAAATAGGTATCTATCTCGCGCTGCTCTGACTTTATAAGAAAATGAAATATCATTCGTTTTTGAGACTAGTATTTTTTTTTTTTAAGATAACTAGCTATGTGGGATTGGGCCCACATTAATAGCAATCTTGTTAACCCCTCTAGCTAAGCTCAAAGGCTTGTGTTAGGAGTGGGTTCACGTCGGTAGTATAATGGATAGGATTCGAACCCGCGACCTCACGATTGCGAGACCGGTGCCTTAGCCATTAAGCTACCGCCGCTTAATTTTTTTTTTTATAATCCTATACTTAACGCTTAGCGTTTAGTTTAAGATTATATTATCTATGACCTAACTAATCAAAGGATAAAACTGTTATTTATTAAACAAGTGTAGTAGAAAGGTTTATGTGGTCAAATTCAAGGATTCTTTTACCGGTTTTTTAACTAGTATTACTACTTTTAATTATTAATTTAAAATACATAAATTAAAACAATCTAGAGATACAAAAAAACGTACATTGAATACTATTCCTCAAGCATGAACTTGACATGGTGACACCGCCCGTCATATGAACGAAGGGCAGTGAATGGCCTTATTGTTTTTAAGTTTTACTAACGTAGAGTTAACGTTGCTCTTTACTTACATTTTTTTTTCAAAAAATATTATGTTGTTAAGAACGTAAGTATACCTTGAGTATAAATTACACTTATATAAAGAGTTTGTGAACAGGGGTAACCGAAAATATTGATCGATTTAGATGAAATTTGGTATGTAGGTAGGTTGAAGTTTAAGGAGGGTACCTTCGAGGCAAAGCAATGTTCTGCGGATGATCACGGAGGCAAAATCCTGGGCAAAGAATACAAATTCAGACAGAATAAATTACCATTAGTTTTCAATTTTAATCATTTATTTAATAACTTACTGCGTCGGATATAATTAATTATATAGAACGATCAAATAGTAAATATTTAGTGAAATGCGAAATAAGTGTCGGAAATACGTAATTAGCCTTAAGAATATTGCAACAAGGTCGAAACATCGAGGAATATATATCTACTTATTTTATTATAGATTATTATTATTATTATATTATTTATTTTTATTATATTTTATAAAATTGTATAGTGAGTAGGTACAAACCTTGAAAATTTAAGAACATTCAATGTGGCGCAAAAGTAATGTACATAGGTAATTTGAATTGACATACCATTTTATTAGAAAATAAAAAAAAAACTAGAAAATGTATAAAAAAACATGAAAGGCGGACAGAAATTCGATATCTATAACCGACTAGAGATAGATTATAATCTATACCATCATCGGTTAAGCGAACTTTCGGAATAACAGAGAGGTAACGTAGATACTTATTTGCTTAACTTGACTGATATCTTTATGCGATTTGACAGTCAGATTTAAATATGAAAATTCAGTTAAAATCCAATAGAGAGCTACTATAATTTTAGATATATAAGTACGTGAGGTGCTATGACAAATTGTTCGAGGGGTGAAAAAATCGATTAACATTAAATTATCAGAAATGGATTAATACTAACATGTGGAATGACAATCACGGTACTTCCTCCGATTTTCAAAACTATGTCTATGCTTTATGTTTATTAACTACTTATTCCAATATTCGACTTCGAATTGCGTTGACGATGAAATTGAATGGTGAAAATTATATCTAATTAAAAATGAAATTTGAATGAGTATTAAGTTTTGTTTTAACTCTAATTCGGTTAATTCGATTCAAATTTGT
Organism: Herminia tarsipennalis; assembly: GCA_945859575.2. Lineage (NCBI taxonomy): Eukaryota > Metazoa > Arthropoda > Insecta > Lepidoptera > Erebidae > Herminia > Herminia tarsipennalis. The sequence goes on along the minus strand of OX243834.2, from coordinate 18,061,417 downwards.
TCAGAATGGTAATTAAAAATCGATGTCGCTCAATAACAACTTTAATTATACTTCACTATAATTGTGTACACTGCAATTTGAATATCTAAACGAATCATTATTAATGGCGACGCTGTTGTTGCGATCACATTGAGTAACCTATTGTCACACCTGTCTTTATACCTACTCATTAACATTTCTTAAACAAGACCTTTATCTGTCTAAGTATAAATACTAAACTAAGTTTATTACAAAGAACTAAAACGATACGCTCCGAATTATATTATTATATCCGCTTGTATGAAATACTAGCGTGTGACGTCATATTTTTAATGTAATACTGTTGTTTTTCTTTTGATTAATAAAAATAATAAACAAGCTAAATTATAAACTAATACATTTTTTCAAAATACTTTATGACATAATTATGTTAGTAAAAAAAAAATTAATTAGATGGTAGTCAAATACCCAACTGTAATATATACCAATTAAAAATACAGTCCGAACACCGACAATATTGTGTATATATTTCACTATAAAATGATTGCTCTATAATTGATAAGATAACGTAATGTATATTGATGAAATTACTTGATCTTGACACTTTATATATTATTGCGTGCGGGTGGGGGGTTAATTACCTACAGCGGCGGTAAATGACTCCGATATCATCGCTTCTCACGCGTGTTTATCACATGCCCGTAATCGATAAACGTGCCAGTAATTCATAACTGATTTCTGTTTTAAATGCGAAAGCATCTTTTTTGTCCTTCCTTAATGCAACAATTAAGGAACGAATGGACCAATTTTTTCTACCTTTAAATGTTGATTATACATACGATCTCTAACGACCATCATTACTGCATTATTTTTTCATGGGTAAACATTATTTAGATATTTAAATGTAATTCAATAAAGGAATTGTAAACTTTTTATAAAAGTACTATTTAAATATTAATTGTAATATATTTTTTTATTTTGTGGTAAAGTAAAGTATTTTAATCTAATCAAATGTTCTCTTCTATAAGATGACGCTCCCACCCAACGCAAAGTTGCTTGAGTTAGTATATATTTTATTGAAAAGTCCTTTTTGCACTGGCTTTTTGGCCTTTGCAAAGGACGCATTAAATGTAGAGTCATTCTATTCCACATTCAGTCAGACTACATTCATAACCATAGGTAGCATTTTGCGACCTAAGTGATCTATATGTTAATTACAAGGTCATACTAGTTAGTATACTGGTATCAGTACTTACGACTATTTGACGACAGAATAACACTCATAATAGCGACATAATAGCAGGCAAATCTTAGTATTTGTTTGGCAAAAATCTCCATTTATACAGTTTACGGCATCAAAAGGCCATTTGGCCATTTGGCCTCGAGAGGTGGCCAAAAGAGGCCACCGATCGAGGCACGCTCTTTATTATAGAGATCAGTAGTCCAAAGTGTCTACCAAAAGGTTTGAACATAGATATCTTCCTCCTTTCATACAATTTACTTATAATATTTATTTTTTAATTCGATCGTGTAAAGTTTTGAAGTCTCCTGGTTATTTTGATTTTTATTGTCAACTTGATACACGTTTTCCCATACAAACTTTGAGGTACCATTCCCCCCATCCTCCCCTTATCTCCGAAGCTACTGAGTCTAATATTTTGAAAAAAAAATAAAAAGATAGTTTTTAATCTACAGGTTGCAGGAAAAAGAAAAAAAAGGGTAAGACGTCTGAATTTTGAACTTATGGGTCATTTATGGGGCAAATTAATGGTTCATGAATCTCGATCCTGTCTTTGAAATCCTGTAGTCCGTATAGTTCTACCGTTCAGTTCTACTAGTAGGAATAAAAGGAGAAATAAATCCGTTTATTTCTACTAGTAGGACTAAACGGAGAAATAAATCCGTTTATTTCTACTAGTAGAACTGAACGGAGAAATAAATCATGAAGTTCGTGTAGTTCTATTACGAGACGGACTGTAAATAAATGTATAATCCTTTTTGTTCTACGATTACATACTTCCTCTTTGGTCCTTCATTTTATTAACTCATCATAATCAATATTATAAGGAAAATAATGAGTACGACATGTCATTGACAATTCAGTTGTTGTCATTTAGAACGTGTATCTAAAAATAATTTGGTTTTAAATTATTCCCAAATCGACACTGATCAAGGGAATAAAATATGGATAACGATGATAGTGATATAGTATATTTAAAAAAGACTCGTGGTACTGTGCTCTTACATTCTGGGTACAAGTATTACAAAAATCGTGTCTATAAAGGTGGAGATATTGTGTGGCGATGTAGTAGTAAAAATAAAGAAAGCGGGTTGTTCGTCTGTTGTGGATCATTGACGATTAAGGTAAATCATACTTTAAACACTTATTTGTAGCTGCACCTTCATAAGTAAGCATCATGAATACCAGACGATTACAATTTTCACCCACACTTATAATAAATGCGAAAGTAACTAGGTATGTATTTCTATGCATCCGTTCGTTAATGTCCATATTGTACCTACCGTATTTCTTTAAATTGTATTTATCTTCATTTATTTATAGGACGGAGTGATCACTAAGAGAAAATTACATGACAGGGACTGCTTTGCTGATTTCGCACGAAATGTGATTGAGCAGAAAATGGAAGAGTGCAAAGAAAAAATTGTGAAGTCTAACTTTCAAGAATCGGTCCCTAAATTATTTAACGAAACCGTAAGCTCTTTCAAAGACTCCGGTATAGATTTAATTAAAAAAATACCAAATTATTCAAAAGTTAAAACGGCGTTATATAATGCAAGAAATAGAGCTGCTGGAATTCCAAAAGTATTGTACCGTAACGTTTCAGATGTTCAAGTTCCTCCGCAACATAAAACTTTTCTTATGGGTGATTATGATTGCAATAGAGAGAGGATATTAATATTTTGCCATCCTCAAATAAAAACGCTTTTGGCATCAATTACACATTATTTTGCAGACGGAACTTATAAAAGTTGCCCGGAACCGTTTAAACAACTTTACTCTATCCATGGGGATTACCACAGTAATGAAAATGAATCAAACGTACTGCCTTTGATTTATGTCTTAATGACAAATAAATCTAAACAATCGTATCAAAATGTATTTAATATCATCAAGTCTCAAGTGCCACAATGGCAACCTTTAAAGTTTTCTTTCGACTTCGAAGAGGCCGCAATGAAAGCAATCGCGGAGGTGTTCCCAAATGTGATTATCAAAGGATGCTTCTACCATTTCACTAATGCAATCTGGAGAAAGGCTAAACAATTACAATTAACAAAAATGAAACGAACAAAAATAATTTTTCAACTAAGCGGTATTCTTCCATTGTTACCGATTCACAATATTCAAGAAGGTTGGTCGTATATAAAGGAACAGATGAATATATTAATTACCAATGGTATTAACATGCAGCCGTTTATTAAATATGTCGAGTCATTTTGGATGAAAAGTGAGAAATTCATCAGTATTTGGAGTGTATTTGAGGAACGTTTAAGAACAACAAATTACGTGGAAGGATGGCATTTGAGGCTTAATAATAATTGTAAAACAAGAGGTCATGTTAATGTGATGCAATTATTAAGTTAAACTTATTATATATATATTATATATATTACTATTAAGTTATGAAACTTAAACTTAAGAGTTAGCAATTTAATTTTTCGTGCATTTCTCATTTAGTCCTAATAAACGTACTCTGCACCCAATTTACGCCACAACTCTTTTTTTAATTTTTGTCCGTCTATTCCTACAATTACTGTCCGTGGGGTATTGTCTACTAATATTGTCGTTTGTTTTGTAATATGTGTTTAGTTCTATTAAATTATGTACTGAAATTCGTAGTACTAAAAGAACTTTTTGTTCGTTTAGTCCAACTAAAATTCCTACGGTGAATAGTAGAAATAAACGGATTTATTTCTCCTTTTATTCCTACTAGTAGAACTGAACGGTAGAACTATACGGACTAGAGGTTTGAAATTACTGAGCCTACAATTTTTAAATAAAGTAGTGTGAAGTTAATGTGGTACGTAACCTAGCCTGTTGGGTGTTAGTCTAGCTAAAGGTTAGTGTCGTTCCCTCTTATTCACAGTAAAAAAAAATATTTATCATACATAATAAAGATTGTAGTACAATTGCCTACAGGTGCCTAACAACCCCCTCATTCATAGTAAACAAATAAATTAGTAGACGCTTTAAATGCATTTTATTTAATTCCATTTTCAAAATTGAATATAATTCGATAGTAATGCTCTTAAAACGTCTGCTATTTTTTTTTATATTGAGAAGGGTATACAAAAACTGCATTAATATATTGGGTGAGGTGTTGTGTTCCTAGCTAGGTTATTTAATTAACCTATAGATATGTAGCTGCACCTGTAGTAGGTACAGAGACAATTCCTATTGGAGGTTAATTTTATAAAAATAAAAAGTACACGGTAAAAAAATTGTGGTGTGTTAATTACATAATTAAAAATTAAAAATACTACCGAATTTTGTCTTTGTTTTTCATTCATTTTCAAAACAGAATAGGAAAGACGAAATATTCGCTAGTTAAAATGCTTTTAAAACAACTGCTAATTTATTTAGTAATTATGCATAAGGAAGCCTGACTGCTAAGCTAGTCGTCGTGTGTTTGATTCTCATCAAGCATAAATATGTGTGATGATCACGGTTGTTTATTCTGTGTATGGATACTCAAAGATCTTGAAATTCGGCCCACCCGTAGTATTTTTAAACATGGTGTAACTATCGCGACTTTGTTTTATATTTATAGATATTAATGTATTTATTTAAAATTATATAAGTATGTTGTATTGTTTTTCTGGTTGCTATAGTAGAGGCTCTCTCGAGATTAGGTTTAGGAACCGTCTCCACGGGCGAGAGAATAATTCTCGTACTAGTTACATTTACAATTGCTTTTATTATAATGTTGTTTGTACGAATAAAAAAGAACGAAAACCTATTTCTTGGACTGCATTATTGTAATGGGTACTACGGAGCTCTACATTGTGCGTGACCCGAAATGCTCTTCCCCTATTTTATATCTTAGATCTTAACCCTAGAAGCCTAATCTACGCCTCCGAGGCGTATACGAAATTAAATATCGTTTGTCTCTTTCTAACGGTTGAAGTTAGCGCGTCATGCTCTTTCGCCAACTCAGTTGCCGCTCGGAGCTCGCGCACGGTGCCCGTATCGTTAAGGTAAGTCCCGCCATTTTTGATTTATCGAAGTACTGCACGCCTGCAAGGCGTATGATTAGGCTTTGTGTAACTTTTAACTAGGTTTGCGAAATTTTACTTTTATTTGTTTTTCGTATATTGTATGTCTATTTTTGTGTTTTTTTCAGATTTAAAATATGTCACGGTTTCGAAGAATAGACGGAGACGATATATTAGCCATCCTCAACGAGGAAAATGATTCTTCTTTGGACAATTCGGATTCCGAAGTTGAGGATCACGAGATCATAGACGATGTTCAAAGTGAAGACGAAAATAGTCATGTCACTGAGCATGTTTCGTCTACGCAAGAACCTGCTTCCTATGAGGAAACCGGCCCATCCTCTGTGACAGAAGATAGTTCATCACCTGCCAACTTGGACCGAATTTATCGTGTTCGTGGTAATACTCTCCGAGGTAAGAATGGACATATTTGGTCAACTGTCAAAGCTCAAACATCTCACAGAACGCCATCTATGAATATAGTTCGTACCTCTCGAGGTTCAGCTCGCATGTGCAGAAAAGTTTTTGATCCTGTGTTAGTATTTAACTTATTTATTACTGATGAAATTATATCTGAAATTGTGAAATGGACTAATGTTGAAATGATCTCCAAACGCCAAAGAATAGGAAAAATTACAGCGACTCATAGAGATGTTACTGATTTAGAAATTAGTGCATTCATTGGGTTATTGGCTTTGACAGCAGTTATGAAGGATAATCATCTTTCCACAGACGAGCTTTTTGATCCTACCTTTTCTGGTACACGGTACGTATCAGTTATGAGCAAAGAGAGGTTTGAGTTCATTGTCAGGTGCCTTAGAATGGATGATAAAACGTTGAGACCAACTCTCCGACCAAATGATGCCTTTGTACCAGCTAGAAATGTTTGGGAACTGTTTATAAAACAATGCCGAATGAATTATATTCCTGGATCTGAGGTGACGATAGATGAACAGTTACTCGGTTTTAGAGGGAGATGCCCGTTTCGGATTTATATACCGAACAAGCCGAATAAATACGGGATCAAGTTTCCAATGATGTGTGATGCAACTTCCAAATACATGGTTGATGCTGATCCATATATAGGCAGGAGTACAAATACGAACGGTGTACCACTTGGTGAATTTTATGTGAAGAAATTGTCACAGAATATTCATGGATCGAACAGAAACATCACGTGTGACAATTGGTTTACCTCTGTACCGTTAGCAAAAAGTTTAATTCAACCACCTTATAATTTGACTCTAGTGGGCACTGTACGATCAAATAAACGAGAGATCCCTGAACAATTAAAGAACTCGAGATCTCGTCCTGTTGGCACCTCTATGTTTGCTTTTGATGGCCCACTGACAATTGTATCATATAAGCCAAAACCTGCAAAAATTGTATATCTTTTATCCTCTTGCGACGAAGATGCAGTAGTAAATGATTCAAGTGGTAAACCTGATATGATTCTATTCTATAATCAAACGAAAGGAGGAGTAGATTCGTTTGACCAAATGTGCTCCTCAATGTCGTGCAGTCGCAAGACTAATAGATGGCCGATGGCTGTATTTTATGGCATTCTAAACATGGCTTTTGTTAATTCTGCTATAATATATGGGCATAACATGATCAAGGATAATAAAAAACCATTGAATAGAAGAAATTTCATGAAGCAACTCAGTACAGATTTGGTCACGCCTTGGATGGAAAAGAGATTAGAAGCTCCGACGTTGAAAAGGTCTTTGCGAGAAAGTATAAACCAAATTATTGTAAAACCTACAGATTTAATTAATGAGAATCAAGAAGAAGAACATGAGCCAAAAAAACGTAAATATTGCGCTTTTTGTTCCTATAAAAAAAAGAGAATGTCAAGATTAGCCTGTCACAAATGTAAAAAATCTGTGTGTGGCGAGCACAAAGTTGATGTCTGTGTAGACTGTTCTTAAGGTCTGATTATCTGTATAAAGGCTGATTATTTTTATGTTAGTTCTAAGGACAACTGATTAGTGTTAAGAAAAGAAAATTTTCTATTAAAAAAAGTTAAGTTTTAGTTGATTTTGAAGAAGTTGTTTGTTTTTGTTCAAATTTTTATAACTAGTTTTATTTTTCTAATAAATGACTGTGATTATAGTAATTATTCATGACAATGTTGTTTTATTTTTAGCTTATATACCCAATTTTAATTTCCACTAGAAAAAAAAACAAAATAGGGCTATTTTTACAAAAAAGATATTAAATTATATGTATACGCCTCTAAGACGTATGTTTAGGCTTTGTGTATTTCTGACATAGATTAGGCTTCTAGGGTTAAAAGGCAATTATATTTATTAGTTCTTATTAATTTTAAACTTCTGATATATTTTATTATATAAATTGCTTTCCTACCATACTTTAAATATGATTTTGACCGCCTCTGTGGCGCGGTGGGAGTGTATCCGACTGTTACGCAAGAGGTCTTGTTGTTGTTTCGAGTCTGGGTGTACTTTGTGTCCGTGACTTGTATGTTTGTAGTAAGTCCCCCGCGACACAGGGCTTGTACCCTACAGCGGGAGTCGTCTTTTAATATATATGGTTAAAGTCATTTATTTCCTCATAAGAACACAATATTCGTTTATCTGAGAAAATACAGTACAATTTAAAAGTACAACATTACATAACAAGTGCCGGAGCGGCATTTTAGTAAAATAAATTAAAAGGTAGATAACTTATTTCTATTTTCAAAGTATTTAATATTAAGGGTAATTAACAAACGAAAACTTTTAATATATACAATAATATATATCATCGACAATATGTAGATTTAATTCCATTTTGTGATTTGGACTAATATAAATAAACTAAGACCCAGTCTATGATTCTGATAGTGATTTTTATCATACGATGTGCATAATAATTGTTAATTTTAAATTATAATTGTATTTATTAAAAATATGTTTTCTTAATTATATTTCCTGTTGCAAAATTATTATTGATTAGTTATCTAGGTCAGTTTTTTTCCTGTTTAAAATTATTATTGATCAGTCCTAGATTGACTGATCAATAATAATTTTAGTAGGTTAGTTTTTTTAAGTACCTCCAATGTACAGACACAGCTACTTTACAATTTTATAATAGTAGAGATACAGAGACAAGACTAATAATATTTTCGTCGTAGTAAGAAATAAGAATACGTTAAGTAAGTAAATTAATTAGGTTGTAAATAGGTAGTGTTGGAATTTTTTATTTGATATTAAACACTAATGTTTTTTTTAACTTACTTGGAACGCGATTGTATTGAAGATACACAGCATGATGCGAAGTGGTAAGCGCGCCTTGTATGATTTGTGTGCCCATAGCCGGTGTGCTCCAGCCGTGATGCCCAGCCCCGAACATATGTACAGAACAAATGCTGTAAAAAATAAATATTTTTGTGTCAATGTTAATTTAAAATTGTTAATTGTTATTTTTTTTAATATGTCCATAAAAGGTGATAGAACCAATTTCATGTTAATGGACTCAATTTATATAAAATAATAAGATTTTAAGAGTCGTAGTCGTCACTCATTAGTCATCAGTTATTGTAGGCATAGGTGCCTATCAGTGTAAAAACAATTAACTATAACGATGTAATACCTAAGATATAGTTTATTATGATTATTTATCACTGACTTTACGACATAATTATGCAAATAGCTTATAAAAAAAAATGATTTTTCTACGGAATATTTTTCTATGATTGCTTAGAAAATAATTAGGTCGTTTTGGAATCATCCGTTACAAAAGCCTATTTACTTTTTACATTGCTAATATAATTTTAATCTATGCTAAATATTAAATTCTAATTTAGAAACAATATTTAAAGTCAGCACGGGTATTTAAAATGGTAAACAAATGTATAATTCATTCACGTCGAATATGCATCCATAATTATTTTTTTTATGTTTGTTATTGTTATTTGTTACGCAAATTTTTGACAGTTTGTAAATTGATGAAATAGTCAACAGCCATTAAATAGTCGGCCATTTTGCGTCTTGCGATATTTCTGAGTGCAATGTGCTATTTCAAGGTAGTGATAATTTCGATTTCGGACTGTTCGTTCCACTGTTATGTTCCACTAATGGGTCCAACAGGATTTGCAAGTTCTCATGGACCCATTTTGATAGTGGAACCAATAACACTATTTTTATGAAATATATTTCGGACTAGTGGCCCCACTTGCCATATTTTACTAAAACCTCTATGGTTTCAAATAAAACTTAAAAAAGTAAACACACAATAGCAACTGCCTCTGTCAAATTCATGCAATGTACTATGCATTCAAAAAGTGTTATTTCACGATAGATGGGTTTTCAATTCCGGGTTCGCAAAAAATCAATGTTTGTAATAACTATCAAAATATACCTGGTGCTACGGTGGGTCTTTTATAGTTAAACGGTACCACTGAATACTAGTGATGATCCTTAGAAGCGGGAATTTTTTTCCGATTGCTCCGATTTAATTTAATTCATCAAAAGTATAGTCTGTACTTTTTTAACCCTCTCACTATGGGTATTGAAAATAAAGCAATAAAAAGCCCATAACCTTCTTAAGGCAATTATTTTGGTTGGTTTAGCACAAATCAAACTACACATGTTAAGTTAAAAAAAAAACATTTTTTTTTTGAAATATACAAAAAAGAAAACAAAAGACTATCTAGACTATCTACTACTAGTAAGTGATCAGCTATCGATAAAAATTAAGTAATTAATTAATCATCGAAGTTGTTCCAAAAAATGACCAATTGTTATTTGTTTATGGACTAATTTCATTTGTGTGTTTAAAATAAATATGTCCTTGTCTTTCTGCATATTTCGCCGCTTATTACCACCATTGGCTAATGCTATTTTGTTTATTGATAAATCGTTTTTCAAAACTGAAAGTAACTTAGGGATCGTCACATAGTTTTTGTTGATCGAACGATTCAGTCGAGCGTGCCATCCCTCTGTAAAATTATTTGTGCGATGCAATTGGTTATAAATACACCATTCTTTTATAAAATTATCATTTTTAAGCCAATATTTACTAAAATATGTCATAAAAGGTTTCATCTTTTCCCATTGGCAACACTCAGTTTGAATGTAGTTCCATCCATCAAGTATATCTTCTTCAGGTAGTAACGGAAGTGCTGTGCACAAACCTACTATGCGGCGATAGAGTTTTGTTTTAATTCCTAGGGATTTAGCTTTTCGCCATAGTGCATTGACAAAATGATAGTAGCAACGCTTAACCTCTATTGTCGGAAAAAAGTATTTTAAAGCATTCGTCACTGCTACCTCAAAGTCACAATGGAATCTTTTTGGCTCCCATTTTGGACATTTTGCTGTGAGAATATCAAATAGAATGGAGTAAGCCATTTCAGATTTTTCGCTCATGAGGCAATATATTATTGGCGCTATCTTTGTAGTCTCCGAAGTACTACCAAAGTTACCATGTAAACTCCATAATTGAGCGAACGGGCGAGGCGCGCTTTTAAATGTGCCGTCCCCATAATATTCATCTATAGTCTCCAGTAATTCCATAAAATCTTTAGAACCAAAAACAATTAATCTTATTCCATTTCCGCTGTAATCTGCTATTGTAAATTGTATTAAATTTTGACGGTATTTCTACTTCTTGTATATTATTATAAACTAATTTCTTCACTTCAAAGGATCTTTTTCGTTTTGCGTATATTGAACTTTTTGAACTATCGTAAGATATTTTAGTCACTTTGTCCAGTCCTTTGTCATACAACGGAGCCATAACTTTTCGAAAAATGGAAGGTATTGGGTCAGTTGAAATGGCAGCTTTTAACTTAATGTCATCTATAGCTAAATCCACTGTGTTTTTTGCATCATCTGATAAACAGCCAACCGAATGTCCCGTAAACTTTTCTATTTTGTCACCCTATGGAAAAAAACTCATTGTATACTCGGAGTTATAATTTCGTGGTACTGTTAGAAAATAAAAGAAATTAAAAGTTTGACTATAACGGTTTACTGACGTTTGGCAAAAAAAAACGTTCCGACCCTAATATGAAATAGTACTTCTGTACTTACATGTACTGTTATTGCTCCAGTACATTTGGTGTTTCTTTTCTGCCTGCAAATCCATCGTGTTTTTGTGCTTTTATAAACTCTATGTTTATAGAACTGATATCCATTGTAAAGCAATACTATCCCGCCTTTCCTCTTGATGAAATGTAATTCTTCTTCCATTTTGTAAATCGTTAATAATTTTTATATTTGTATTTATTTCAATATTGACATGACACCATCATGCAAATGATACTCGTAGGTATGACAGCTTTCAGTTTATATTTTTAACGCAAGTGCATTAATGGCCAGTATCTGATAACAGAAGTGGAGACATAAGTATTTACTCATCCTAATAGTCCCACTATTAGTTAACAGTGGAGACATGAAAACTTGCAAATCCTATTGGACCCATTAGTGGAACATAACAGTGGAACGAACAGTCCGAAATCATAATTTCAACCATTATGTCTTGTAATCCTTTTGTTGTGGTTTACTTAATAAACGTTATATTGTTTATTTGTTATTAATCCCTTTTGATTCTGTATTAGTTCCGCTATATGTAATGTGAATTTTGATCAAACTTAGTTTATCATGAATATAAATGGAAAAATCTGTTTTTTTTTGTCATAGTACTTATAAACCTACCTAAAATATACCTTTGTTTTTTTTTTAAATACCTATCATTTTTGTATCGTTATTACTTTTTGTTTCTTTTGTGTAACTGTGCAATGATTATGACTATAAGCCATCTATAAATGCATATATTGCTAACATCTTTGCAACATAGGACGCCTACAATGTTTCAGCTGAATACTCGTATGTGTTGTAGTTGTACAATGTTAGCCTTAAGTTAACAGGCGTACACAAGCGTGTTTATTTATTCGTTAGCAAACTGGAACAAACACGTCAGGTATTTATCAATTATAATGCATTATCATAATAGAATAAATTATTTTTTACGGCAATACATATAAACGGTTTTTTTCTTAAAAGATATCTAACAATATGGAATTATGGTCCCACATTACTAGCAACCCTGTTAACCCCTCCAGCCAAGTTTAACGGCTTGTGTTAGAAGTGGATTCCCGTCGCGCCGGTAGTATAATGGGTAGGATTCGAACCCGAAACCGCACGAATGCGAAGGCTACCGGCGCGGCACTTTGAACTATTGCTATGTTTGTAATTTCTTGTAAAAAACGTGCCATTAGGGTACCGGTTTTTTTTTATATCAGTATGTAAATAAAAAAAATGATTGCTCGACCGAGCATAAAAAAAATTCAGACTACACGTCCGTCCTGTTACTTCATAACTCTTCAGTAAAGCAATCACTGAATGCCTAATGTAAATTGTTAAAATAAGTAGATCAGTACATCCGTCCGTACTACGAAGACTTTAAGTACCGACCTTATTTTATTGGAAATGTATTTAACTATAACCCTCGATTTCTTCTAATTAAAATTTAATAAAAACATGTTGGCATAGAGCCGAAACACATGGCGCGGTACGGCACCACACCACAAATAATTCGCTGCGCAGGCGTTCACACTGGCGGTGCACCGCAGCAGAGTGTTGGACGTACAGTCTGTTAATAACGCGCCCTTCCTTCTGCCGCGCAAACAACTACGCATCCTCCGCTGTGCCGCGCGGCGCCACACCACCGCGCCGCTGCGTGGGGCATACCATAGATTTTAATATGCAGGACACCGCAGCGGCACCGCTCAAGCATCGCACCGACACCGTACCGCTCTGTGTGGTTCGGCTCATAATTTGCAAGCTTCACAACAATTTAGACTGTATAATTGTTTGTACAGAACATATTGTACAGAAATTAATACGGAACCCTAAAAATGACCTCAGTTAATACCCTTACGTGTAAGTACTAGATTCCGATTCGTGTGATAAAATTCAAGAGTCGTTATATACACTTGTATAGGTAGGTAGTTATAATTTGTATCAACCCTGAATCTTTTTGTTTTTGTATTTAATTGTTAAGTTTTTTATAAATCAACCCATAAAGGGTAAAATAGATGTTGCAAGTTGGTATGAAACGCCGTCAGTTTTGAAGCTAGATATGTAAAATTTCGTATTTGGCTTTTTTAATTAAAACTAGTTTTGTGGCTGTAAATAAGGAAACACGTGTTTTAGCGATTTGATCGAAAGCGATAAAGCAACCCTTCAGGGGGTAAAATCAACTACGCGGGTAAGGTGACAGGTAGTTTAACGGTAGATGTATGGATGATAAAGATGATGAAAATAAATGAATGTGTCGGAAAGAAACTAGCTGTTTATCATTTAAAACTCACCAAAAAGTTTAGTGAACCACATAGCCTTAAATAAGAAGAGGTAAGCGCCATATACAGCCATGGTATGCAGCATTACAAATAAAATCACGTTTCGCCACACAATCTTCCATTCTCTTCTCTCTGCGGAGGGAGGAACGACGACGGAGACGTCACTCTCTTCATTTGATGCGTCGGTCTCGTACAGGACCCATGATCCTTTCGTTTGCCCTTGAGGGGGCATTTTATCTGAAAGGAAAATATCCAATTTTAAAATAGTTAGGTAGATAGGTAAAAATAAAAATAGTCTTATCACTAAAATAAATATAGGTATATTGAAGCAGAAGTAATAAATAAAATAGATGTTTCAGTTAATCAAAAATAACTTAGGTACGCCGGAAACTAAAGCCAAGTTGACTTAGCGTTTCAAATTGGAGTGAGAGATATTAAGCTGGAAACGTATAAACCCTCATTTTTGTATTCTAAAAGTTGTTTTAAAAAAAGTCTCAAAAAATCTTCGGTCGGCAAATGTATGCTCTGCAATTTTTATTATATATAGAGAGAAACCGAGATTCGATTCGACCGAAACGCTTTCAGTGACGTTTGATCTCACAACACTTACATGTGATTTTATGAAACTTTTAATACAACAAAATATAGGTGTACCTATACGTGTGTCCATTATTACCTATCTCTTATTCCGAGGTTAATGGTTATTGGTTTTATTGAAGTGAAAACTTCTTTAGCGGCGTTGTGAATTTTTTGGGGATAGGTAAAAAATTTAAAACTCGCGTCAGGACACGTGACCCGATCAAACATTCGTAAGACGGAGGGAGAGCAATGAAAAACTGCTACAATATCATTAGAATACTAAGGTAAATGTCGCCACCATTTACAATGTTATTATAGCTCAAGTGGGCTATCGGACGGTCCAGAACTCCAGAAACCAGAAGACCCCAGTTCGAGTCTGAGTAACGATTATTTTTTCCCTTTTTTATTTTAATTTTTAATTTTGGTTTTTTGATTTGTGATTTATTATTTCATATTTTTGTATTAATCAAAAAACCAAAATTAAAAATCGATGTCAGTAAGATCGAAAAATATTGTTCAAATTTCATCATCGTACAACCCGTTGTTTTTTTTTCTGTTTGCTTTATACAACTAGGTATAAACTATTTTTGATCCGACGTCTCGTGCTGAGTACCTATCTACTAAGCAAGTAGTCACATGTCAATTCAAAATTCTTTATTTACTTAGGATGCAAAACAACTCTTGTGATACGTCTGGATTCTACATGCATGTAATGCCAAGTTCATGTAGAAAAATTGTTAAGATTTATGGCATTATAAACATGAATGAAAACAATAAAATTGATGTCATTAGCCGCTATTTTGTAAAGTACTCATTACAAATGATTTTCGAATTAGATGTTATTATGTATTTTTCTACAAAATAAATTTGTTTATGTTAACGAAAAAATGTCGTTATAGTAGAAGTAACCAGGCAACTACTTCTTGTTATATGTAGAAAGATACTACGTACCACCAGAGTCTGTACTTTAAACCCACACTAGACCTGCCTTGGGGGAGCACACAGATCGTTTTGACCACGCCAGCGGTGTGGTCAAAAGTGAATTATGCGCGGTGCCGCATCCTATTGCTACCGGGCGGAGCCTAGCATACCACGTAGTGACGCAGATCTCTGTGTCTGCTACCGCACGTGATTCTGTCTACTTGTGCAGTGCCCTATTCGTCATAGGCGCGTGGCGCGGAGCAGTGTGATAATCGCTGAGCTATTGCTCTTACGGCCGCGTGCCGTAAGGTCAGAGATTGTAGGTGCGGTACCTAAATTAAATATGCGCTGAAAATTTTCGCTAATACCTATTACATGATTAACACGTGATTGTGTATAATTATTAATTAGAAATAAAAAAATAAACTACATGGTAACAGAAAGATGTGGTCAAATTCAAGGATCTTTAACTATACTAATATTATAAAGCTTAGGCGTTTGTTTGTTTAACATACGTTTGGACGCGATAATCTCAGGAACTACTGGTCCGAATTGAAAAAATATTTTACAGTTGGGTAGCCTATTTATCGAGAAAGGCTATAGGCTATATAATATCACGCTACAACTAAAAGGGGCGGAGCAGCAATAAAAAATGTTGCAAAAACGGGGAAAATTTACGCAGATAGAGTTGCGCGGGTCAGCTAGTAGGTACAATATAAGGTACCTCATCTGTACAAAAATCCTGTCAGACCAATTATTGCGCTGTTAGGTAGCGTGATACAATCGTTATTTATTAAATAAAATAATTAACAAAAATAACCTAAAAAAATCCAACCTTCTGGTTTTAGTTTTTTTTTTTTAAATAATAATTCTTTATATATTGTATAATTATACCTGCTTGGTAAGTTATAGTGGTGTAAAATAACTAGACTATAATTATGAGTTATAAATAAACCTAGCTACATTCAGAAACCATGTTTCCTATTATGTTATGGAACAGAAACCTGGGTCTAAACAAAGAAGAGCATCAACAATAAAATACAAGTTGCAAAGGATTCTAGAAAGTTAACTCGTAAAATAGGAACTACGTTGAGAGACCGTAAGACAAAACACCTGTCTGAGAGAGAATAAGAAGATCACCGTTGCCATTAAACAAGTGGTAAGTCTAAAATAGCAGTGAACATTTAGACTTGGGCGATGAAGCAAACGAGTCCAAGAGTGGAGATCGCGACTCGGTAAACGTAAGGTAGGACGACCCTCAGCCAGGTGGACCGACGAACCCAAAGAAGGTCGCTAGAATGAATTAAATGCGGAAAGCGGAGGATAGGAGGTTGTGGCGTAAATTAGAAGAGGCCTATTTCCAGCAGTGGACGGATACAGGCTGATTGATTTCAGACACACCACACAGAAAGCTGTAGGGAGGAATCGGATGGAAGTAGCGCAATACCGGGTTAGATGGTGCAATCTGAAGGAGGCCAAACCAAACTCGTTAAGATGGCTAAGAAAGAAGAAGACATTCAGAAAAAACCTAAAAAGAAATTTTTTTAAGGGAACTTATAAGTTAATACAGGTGGCGGCTGTAAAGAGGAACTTATAAGTCAGAGTGCGCGCGCAGCCTATGACAGTCGTCGGCCGCGCGCGTCTGTCGCAGACCTCGGAAACGGCGCCGTACATTCTCATACTCTGAGTATTGTCGAATCGGCCGCGCGCGTCAGTCGCTTGTCGTAAGCCGCGCGCGACTCGCGATCGGCCGCGATGCACGGAAATGAACCTTAAAGATTGTTTAAATTAACAATAATAATAATAATAGCTTTATATCTGTCCAAAATCCTTTTAACAATATTTATGATTTTTATACATTACATTATAATCTCTTACCTAGTATATGTATTAATTGTAAAAGGTGGTACATAGGGGTTAATACTGATTATTACTCTAAGTGGATACTTGTGACTTCAAAGATTGTTTTGTCTGTAAAGAGCGCATAGACAAGCAATGGTCGTTAGATATTAAGCTTGAAAATTGGGTGCAATTTTTCGAAATTGAGTACTGAAATGTTAAATGCTTTTATAGAATAAAATTATCGGTTTTACAATTTTTTTTTGTGAGTATTTTTAATAGGATACCTACAAGTTCTTTTCGAACCGATCAGGGGATATTCAACACTTTTTATTTAATATCTAGCAATGTGGGATTGAGTCCCACATTACTAGAAATCTTGTTAACCCCTCCAGCTAAGCTCAAAGGCTGTGTTAGGAGTGGGTTCACGTCGGTAGTATAATGGGTAGGATTCAAACCCGCGGCCTCACGATTGCGAGACCGATGCTTTAGCCATTAGGCTACCGCCGCTTATACATTATATAGTATACAAATATACAAACACACAACTTACTGCTTACACGAAAGTTTCGCAATATTTTGAATCACTTTTATTTATACAGGGTGTAACAGAAAGGTGTGGTTATATTCAAGGGTTGGTATGTGCCCATGATACTGAGTGCACATACCTAATTTTATCAAAATCGGAGCACCCTAAAAAAATATTTATTATTTTTTCAATTGTTTATTTATGAATGAAAAAGTTATTAATTTAAAAAAGTATGACTTAAAAAGTTCTTTGCCATAATAATCCAATCGAATTTTGTACCAGCGGAGGTATAATTCTTATGGCATACGCCTTTCGCTACTGAATTTTGACAAAAAGAATATGCTGTAACTATGTAATAATAATGCAATCAGCTATGGGACCATGGTATGTGCAATACTGACAACATACCCTATCCGCTGCTGAAATTTGACCACACCTTTCTGTTACACCCTGTATACCAAAAATGTATTACTATAATAAGTTAATTAAAAGTGCTGATGTGCAAAGTACTCACATACTCACTATCCACTGCTGAAATTTTGCTACACGTTTTTGTTACACGTTGTACACAAGATACAAGTAGGTAAGTAGTTACCTACCACAAATATCAAAAACCGGTTTTATAAATCATCGTTTGTTCGTCACACATTGTAATATGTAACTGTAATATTCTGTCTGCCATTAACAGAGATCGGAATAGGTAGAGTATATTTACCTGGCCTAGCCTGTTGGTTTAGTGGTTAGTGACCCTGACTGTTAAGCCGGAGGTCATGGGTTCGATCTCCACCCAGGATAAAACTTTGTGTGATGAGCACGATGGTTTATTCTGTGTCTGGGTGTTATTTATCTATAATATGTATGTATTTAGAAATATATAAGTATGTTTATCAGATGTCTGCTTTCCATAGTACAAGCTCTGCTAAGTTTGGGATCAGATGACGTTGTGTGAGTTGTCTCAAGATATTATTATTATTACTAAACCTAAAACTTCGAAAAAGTATCCAACATAGAGCGGATAATACCTTTACTAAAATCCCGGTATGATGATAATGACGTATAGATCCCGGCATTTAAAAATCATGAATTATTATTGGATTTTGTTTAAATATTGTTACAAGTTATTGATTTAATTTAGAGCGTACTAAAATTGTGTCAAATTCAAATGTTTTGTTTTAATTGCGTAAAATAAACGAAGTTGGCTTTGTTACATTTGTTACATTGTACATACATTTTGTTGTACAAATATTTGGACCGTTATTCAATCTCATTACTTAATTCACCCAGCTAATTCACTTGAACGAATTAAGTTTACCAAGTGGTAGACTTAATTCGTTGGGTGAATTCACCCAACGAAGTGAGTTTACACAACAGTCTAAGAGTGCACTAAATGTATTTTATGGTGCACCTAATTAAGTGCACCATAAAATACATTTAGTGCACTCACCCATTTAAATATTCACCTGCCTAGGTAGGTATATGTTATACTAGCTGTCCCGCGCAACTTCGTATACGTAAATTTTCCCCGTTTTTGCAACATTTCACGTCGCTACTCCGCTCCTATTAGTCGTAGCGCGATGTTATATAGCCTATAGCCTACCATGACAATACCAGCTTGATATCAATAACTTTTAAGTATATTCTAGTGACCCTTGCCTAATATTTATTTGATAGGGTCGATATTTCTTAAGTTACCCTTTTTATTATTTATTTATTTATAATATATATGTATTTAGAAATATATAAGTATGTTTATCAGTTGTCTGGTTTCCATAGTACAAGCTCTGCTTAGTTTGGGATCAGATAGCGTTGTGTGAGTTGTCCCGAGATATTATTATTGCAATATAGTCAAGAAAATACAGATAATAAGCAACCAATTTTTTAAGTATTTATTTTTCTATCTGTAAAACAAAGCACTTTAGTTTAACAGTTTTAGTACGGAACCCTAAAAACGTATTAAGATTCTTCGAAATAATAAGTTGTTATGAAAGTTTTCAAAATGTAATAAATTTTTTGCAATTTCTTGATTCCCGGGATTCAATCGTCACGTTAAAGATTTTAGAGGAGGTATTATTCACACAGTATTAGATACTTCTTCCAAGTTTAAGTAAATATACTCTACCTTTTTCGATCCCTGGTCATCTACCTACGTCTTATCTGCACAATATTTTTAGTCGTTACCGTGTATTATATACCTAGCTCAGTATGTGCAAGGTATATCACTGTTATACCTAGGTAAACAATATAATACCTTAGTACCTATATAATTCTTAGGTACCTATACCTAGTTTTAAAAGTAACTATTATGTTAATGATAATCATAGTTATCACAATACTGTCATTAATAAAACAAAAGATCTAAAATAATTAATTCCTATGTTATTATTAGCATAATTTATTATTTATACATTATATTATGCATACCAAAGTATGTATTGTATTATATATATTCTATTTATTGGAGAGTTATTTTAAATAATTGTCTGTAATTACTTTGGTTAAAACTTTTTATTATGAACTAAGTAAGGAATGCGACATCCTTAGACTGCCTCTGTGGCGCGGTGGGAGTGTGTCCGACTGCTACGCATGAGGTCGTGGGTTCGATCCCCACCCATGATAAAACTTTGTGTGATGAGGACGATGGTTTATTCTGTGTCTGGGTGTTATTTATCTATAATATGTATGTATTTAGAAATATATAACTTTTTTATCAGTTGTCTACTTAGTTTGGGATCAGATAGCGTTGTTTTTTATATTATTATTATTATGTACATGTAGAATTGAATTTCACAAGTGTAGTATTTTGTTCCTAAGTGATTAAAGAATTTTTTGATTTTGATTTAGACAGGTAGGTCAGTAAGACACTACCAGACATGCCGAGGGTTAAGGAGATAAAATCGTGGAGAAGCCGCGGGCGACAGCTACTACATAATAAAATAATAATAAAGTTATGATTAGTTTAAAATAAACAAAATGATGTTAGGCAGCTAATAAAACTTATGATTAAAAATACTTCAAATATAAACAAGGGTATTAGATAAACCTAAGTAAATACCTACAGAATTTTAATAAAGTTTGTCATTCGTTGACTTGTCCTTGATTTTAAGTATTATTTCCTTCTCTGAGTCAAGGACTAGTGTCATGTGTCATGGCTAGAGCTATCCTCAAAACATCATAACAAAAAAATAAACTAGCCGTACCTAGTTCTAGTTGCTAACATTGCGTACAAATGGTACGAGGAGTACGTTCGTTTGACCGCGGTGACGAATACGCGGGAGTGGCGTGATCTCAGTGTGATGCGATCACAATCGACCGGGGATCACGAGATAGATGTCGTCTTGTGTGTGTACAATGATAGAGGTGACAGTTCACGAGCTCACGTTGCTATACAGCCGAATGCATTATGTAGCCAACTGTAAGTTATCGGAACGGCATTAATCCGACGCGTTATCGTTTAATGATAATTTATTTTAACCTTTTGACATTCGTGTATCGTTGTAATCTAATACAAAAATACATAACACTCCTTCTTGCGCAGTCGGGTAAAATCTCGTGTTACGGAGTTTGTAGTTTTTTTTTAATCGCGAATTTAATTTTTTGTTTGAATTGCATAAACGGGGAAAATATACGCAGACATATTTCCGAGGGTCATCTAGTATGTAATGCATAGAAGTTACTATATTCTAGTAATATTCGTCCAAATTACAATTGGTACCTATTGAATTCAGTCAGTGTTACTAATTATAATGATACGGAATGATCTGTACGGATTCAAAACACGTTAGAAAATTACTAACAAAATAATTGATTATGTAGTCAAAGCTTTTAAACAGGGAACAAGTTGTAATTAATTTATTGATTACAATAAAAGTTATTCACTGAGTAAAAACAAAAAATACTTGCAACGTGGGATTGTTGGTCTCACATTAGGCACTAGCAGTCCTGTTAATCCCTCCAGCTAACCTCGCTTGCATTAGGAGTAAGTTCACGTCGGTAGTATAATAGGTAGGCTTCGAATCTACGACCTTATGATTGCGAGTTCGATGCCAATACCGCCCCGTTATTTTATTTTTCTTTAAGAAATTTCAGAACATGAAATTGAACAGAACTGTTGGCAGTTAAACTAAAAAGTTCCTCGGGAGGAAACGGAAACAAAGAGAATGTTTTAATAATATTCCTAATGCAATTTTAGTACATAGTATTCAAATTTAGGTACATTGAAAATTTTATTTATTTTTAAGCTAGATACTTATCGTCTAATATCACTTGGTAGGTTTTTATTTTATTTGGCTGTTTGTAATAAGGTTGCTTTCAAGAGTCTAATAATCTCTTGAAATAAGAGTAAACTAGCTTTGTGTTTGAATTGGAACTTAATAAAAGCAAACCGTTTTTCAAATACCTACGTAGTTTATAGACGTTTAAAATTGAATGCCTCGTTGGCGCAGTGAAAGAGCATACGACACGAGAGCGGGTTTGATTCCCACATCGTATTCCATGTGTTGATAATAACAAAACGTTGTTGTATTCACAAATTGTTATTCCCAGATGGGGGTACGTACCTACTTATATCTACTTTGTGTCCGTTAATTTTACACCACTGCGAGAATTGTTTTGTAAAAATATAGGTAATTAATGGAATGTGTTTATAAAACACTGCTCATTAGAGAAGAATATTGTTTATCTGTCTGTGATTCTGTAGGCACAGTTAAATACATTCACAACATTCTTTTCTAATGACCATCGCCCGTTTTAGCGAAAGATGGCTGTCGTTTGTTTGTTTTTTGTTGTTAAATATTTCAAAATATAGCAACAGTGCTGCCATCTAATGTGGTGTGAGTACTGTCATTTATATTTCAATCCAATGAATGATATGCCAGATAATGTGTGCTTGCGTTTGTCA
The DNA here is from genome assembly GCA_945859575.2 of Herminia tarsipennalis. Classification (NCBI taxonomy): domain Eukaryota; kingdom Metazoa; phylum Arthropoda; class Insecta; order Lepidoptera; family Erebidae; genus Herminia; species Herminia tarsipennalis. Next base: position 18,039,127 of record OX243834.2, on the reverse strand, counting down.
ATTTTTAATAAATAACGCTTTTAGATAAATCGAAACTAATTTTAAAAGTAAATTAAATATTTCAAGGCAAACCTAATAACAGATAGGTACTAATAGTTGAGATGCGTAGTTTTACATAATATTTTTTTACATACATTACTTACAGTTTATTTAACTTTATAATTCCAGTAGTATATACTTTCGCATTGTTACTTTTATTTGAATCTTATTATTTATTTAGAATAAAAACTTTTTAACAAAAAAAATACACCTAAAATAACAAAAACAAATTAAACATTTTGAAGTTGGTGCCGAACAAAACATAAAGACTACTATTTCATGGCACCAACTTCAAAATGTTTAATTTGTTTTTGTTATTCTAGGTGTATTATTTTTTGCTTTTTAGTTGCCTTGTAGGTATTTAGTTTTGAAGTCGGTAATATTTTTTTGTTAAAAAGTTTTTATTTCTCACTCTTTAGTGTTTTGGTTTGTAATTCACTAAAGTTACAATAGGCTTATGTCAACTGCTCAAATCCTTTTCCAAAATATGGCTTGCCCCGATGCAGGGCCGTTAATTGTTAAGGAGTTCACTATCAGCTCTATTACATTGTGTAATAGTAGGTAGTATTACAAGAATAAAGTGCTACTCAATACCATAATAAAGTAACTACGAGTAAATCGCAAACTGTGAAATATTGAATAGTTTGTTGAATTCACCAATTGGTGCTTTTTAAGAGTAAATGCACGAATCACTATGAAATATACCTAAATCACTGTAGGTTTGCCTTTAATATTTTAAGAGTTCCCTCGATTTCTCCCGGATCCCATCCTCAGATCGTGATCTGATGACAATGGGACCAATTTGGAAGTATACCCTTTCAAACACAAAAATAATTTTTCAAATCGGTGCAGCCGTCTTTGCGTAATCGGTGAACAGACATACAAAAAAAAAATACAGTCGAATTGAGAACCTCCTCCTTTTTGAAGTCGGTTGAAAATAACAGCTAGAAAACATAGTAGGTAAAGATAACAAAGTAGTGTATTCCTATACCAAACCAATAAATTAAAATGTAATCAATACGTTTTTGCTTTTATAATGGAAGCAAATTAAATATTCTACAATGACTTGTGTTGTTTATGTTTATGTTTCTGAGCAATATTCAATATTGCTCAGAAACATACCTATACCTCAAAAATGTATAGAACCTGACTTTAACTATTAATGTCCCTAAACTCAGATAATATTAATCTTATAAAAAAGAGAGAGAGAGGTGTTTTAAGGTCGACACCAGTTTGGAACGTAGTTCCTTTTGCTATATTTTTTGTGTTTGTATTAACAAATGATTTAAATAAATCTGGAAGAGAAACAAAAACCTAAATTTGAAATAGTACTATTTAAAAATTGTCTTATTTCAAATGTAGAGTTTCCACACATTTATTATTTTATTTTATTTATACGAATTGTGGCCGTGTCGTACCAGCTTAGGAATAGTGCCACCCCATGTCTTCCTGTGGGTGTTGTCAAGGCGGCTATAAGATTTACACAGGAAGACGGGCAACAGCACCCTCTGCGTACCTACTAAAAGCCTTACTGCGATCGCCAAGCGTGGCGATTATGGCAATTAACCCCAGAATCGATAAGTAGACTCTACTGGGTAGACTCGTGCCCAGCAGTGAGACATCAAATGAGTTGATATGTATGTATAAATTGTGTTAAAAATATGTTACTGAGTTAAAATTATGGCTTAGATATTAAAGACGTCTAAGGAAGTTTAAGTTTGTAAGATACCTTTTAAAACATCAATCATGTGACTAAAATACAAAAAAATGTACATGCAGCGTGTGAACACATAAATAAGAAACGTACTTACATAAAAGGTATTTAAAACCACTGCTTTAAAATCGTAGCAATAACTATATTGTATATCACTGTTTTTATTGTATCACTGAAGCGCTAGAGTGAACTGCCGGCTGAATTTCCTGACGAGCGATTATATACAAATGTGATTTTGCTATGATAACTACGTCGCGATCGCAGGAACAGCGGCGCACACGCAACGCGCATCTACCCAACTTGACGTCATACAACAACTAAGGGTCAAAACAAGCAGGCCTACGTGGTACAGACAGTATTTATTTAATATAAAGATACTCAGATAAATTATTTACACTGTTTAGGGTCGATATTAACGTCATTATCTGTACTTAGTATAATCTAGTTGGAATTATTACATTATTCTGTTAATGAACTGACCCGACTTTAATCCAATTATATATTTTCACATATGTTTATGTACCTATTAACAAAATAATAATGAAAATAAAATATTAACTCGAAATATGTAAAAAAAATATTCCTGCAAATCCAAAAAAAAAATAGGATAGTTAAAGGATAAGTAGATAAAAAGTATAGCTTTCTGAATAGCACATAATATGTATTTAGCATATTATGCTATTCCAGACTATAATCTGTCTAGCTTTCGGCCGAATAGCCGAATATAAGGCAAAAGCATTCGGCCAGCAAATGATGCAAAAAATTGTATCGAGTACTCAGAGTAAGAGAAGTAATAGTAATATCCGACTGCCTCTGTGGCGCGGTGGCAGTGTGTCCGACTGCTACGCAAGAGGTCGTGGGTTCGATCCCCACCCAGGATAAAACTTTGTGTGATGAGCACGATGGTTTATTTTGTGTCTGGGTGTAATTTATCTATTATATGTATATATTTAGAAATACATAAGTATGTTTATCAGTTGTCTGGTTGCCATAGTACAAGCTCTGCTGCTTAGTTTGGGATCAGACGACGTTGTATGAGTTGTCCCAAGATATTATTATTATTATTATAATAGTAATATAAACAGTCTATCGATATTTTGTCTACTTAATACAGATAAACCCTAAAAAATATGTTTTTGTACAATAATACCCCTTATAAAGTTTGATTACAATCATAGACCACTTATAGTATAAGTAGCTAATACTAGTCGAATATTCGTTGCTAGTCTACTTAGGAAGCAATTGTCTAGGAAAATTCACTTCCTATATTCTTAGCTAGACTTTTTCTTCGAAAACTTATGTTATTAAGTAATTGATTTTTTTTTTTTTTTTTTTTTTTTTTTTTAAAGATAACTAGCAATGTGGGATTGAGTCCCACATTACTAGCAATCTTGTTAACCCCTCCAGCTAAGCTCAAAGGCTTGTGTTAGTAGTGGGTTCACGTCGGTAGTATAATGGGTAGGATTCGAATCCGCGACCTCACGATTGCGAGACCGATGCCTTAGCCATTAAGCTACCGCCCAATTACCTTGATTAATTAAATGATATCAAGGTAATTGGGCAACGAGAATGCTTCCAGATTTTTGTTGGACATTAAAACGCGATTATCCATAATATTATAGTAAAAACAAACAAGCAAAATGAAGAAAAAATCATCAAATAATTTGATTTATATATTTTATAATAAAAGTTAAGTTATTTAGAAATTACTTAGCTTTTTTCTTTAATAAAAACAAAAGAAATGGGTTTTTCAAATTATTTACACTCATATTTGAACTAATCTCATGCCAAAGTATGAAAAAAGAACTTGCGAACTACGGCCCCAAAAATGATTTTTTAGAGTTCCGTAGCCAAAATGACAAAAACGGAACCCATATACCTAGTTTCGTCATGTCTGTCTGTCTGCCTGTCCGACCGTATTTTTTTGAACAAACAACAATATATGGCACATCATTCGACAAGTCTTATAAACACATTTTACGGTTTTTAATAAACTTTTATAACCGTGTGACCAAAAAAATTGAAAAGGTAGCGTTTAACAAATACTTGAAACTAAAACTATTTTGGACATGATCAGATATACCGTCATTGAGTTTTCTCAACAAAAGGGTGTAAGTGCCATGAACATACGCTCTTCTGCTGGCTGATTTTTTCATACAGCCACAGCTCCGGAACCCTACACTGAGCATGGTCCGATATGCTCTTGCCTGTTTTTTTTTGTTATTCAGTGGTAATGGCTAAACAAAATAAGGAGATGGGTAGATACCCTGTATTAAGTAGCTTTTGCAGGTACAGAGTTAACTACAATACATCTATTTCAATTTATTTATTCCAAATTCAGAACATAACGTACCCTTATTAAATATTATATTCATAATGTGTACAAATCGCGAAGAAATTTTTAATTTCTAGTTACTACTAAAATAAATAAAAAATCAACTAATTACGGTTACATAATCCGAAACTATGTAGTTTAAATTGTTTATCTTATAGGGTTCCGTACCTCAAAAGTAAAAAAGCGGAACCCTTATAGGATTACTCGTGTTTCTGTCTATCCGTCTGTCACAGCTAATTTGCACCGAATCTACTGAACCGATTAAGTTCAAATAAATTAAAACATAATCGGTTTAGTAGAGTCTTGCGAGCAGTTGGGGGGGCATTTGACTTTAAAAAAATTTGCACTTTAAAGCATAATATTTCACAAACAGCTCACTAAATTATAAAATGATTTACATACCCTCCCTCAACCATTTAGCTGGCCAGGGCGGGGGGAATTGACTCTAACAAAAATTTGCCCTTTAAAGCCTAATATTTCACAAACAGCTCACTAAATTTATAAAATGATGTTTACAACCTCTAAATGTTTTTAAAAGACCTATCTATTATATCCCATACGTTGGAGTAGGTGAGAAAAAAAACACACATGTTCAATCATCCTTACTTTACATATAGGGGAGGTATCCTAAAAAAAAATAAAATTGTATTCTTTTACTTTGTTGGCTTAAGTAATATGTGTATCCGTGCAAAATTACAGCCTTCTAGCACTAACAGTCTCTCAGCTGCGGACGAACGGACCGGTTCCGTTTTGCAATTTTTTATAACGGAACTATAAAAAGATCATGAATATCCCCTACCCCCCCCCCCCCCTTTGTAATTACTGATCCTACAATTTAGAAATGAAGCAGTAGTGTGAAGATTGGGTACATCGCCTAGCCTGTTGGATGTTGATCTAGCTAAAGGTTAGTGTTCCCCTTATTAATAATAAATAATAATAATATTTTTATAATAAACATTCTAGCACAATTTGATTATAATCAAATTGTATGTTTCCATCCTTTTTTTTAATATGTATTAAAGGTTACTTGTATGATGTAAAATTCATGGTCGTAGAAATAAAAATGCAGAATAATGTATTTGCGGTAAATATTAATTTTGTTTGCGATAAATAACAGAGTACCTAGATAATTAAAATTGTAAGTTGTTACTAACAATTTTAATTATCTAGGTACTCTGTGGTTATCTAGGTAACTGCAACTAGCGATCGTACTTCATTAAAATATTTTTGGTTATTTTCGTTTCTATGAGATGTAATGTCTAATCGTCATGCTCACTAAAATGTTATTGCTTGTGGTGGCGGTGTGGGTCGGGTCGTCTTCCTTCTCTCCAATATGGCGAAGGGGATGATGGCTGACCCATGCGTTAAACCCGTGAACGGGTGCTACTTGGGATGACTGGTCGACCTGGTCTTTATCATCTTATAGGTTTAATTTTAAATAATGGTTCATAAATATTCGTATAATATGTATTTTTTCTTACAACAATTGAACCGCATGTTGCCTTTACCCTCTTCTGTAATGTTTTGTAAGTTGATACTACCATCCACACCACAGGAGACTAATTTATTAGGAGCAGAGCTTAAGAGCGTATTAAGAGCATTTTAACAAGCGTATGTTTTGTCTTTGCTTTTCATTCTATTTTCAAAACAGAATAGAAAAAGACAAAACATTCGCTAGTTTTAAATGCTCTTAAAACGTCTCGGCTAATTTATTTAGTAATTATGAATAAGGGAGCCCGACTGCAAAGCTAGCCGTCGATTCTTATCAATCATAAATATGTGTGATGATCACTGTCACTGTCACTGTCTGGGTACTCAAAGATCTTGAAAATTGGCCCACCTGTTGTTGTTTTATACATGGTGTAACTATCGCGACTTTGTTTTATATTTATAGAATTATATAAGTAGGTATACTGTGTTGTTTGTCTGGTTGCTACAGTAGATGCTCTCTCGAGATTGGGTTTATATGGTCTTGTGTGAGTTGAAAGTGGAAAATTGAACGATTTATATAATTATTGTGAATTATCAATTCATAATAATTATATAAATCGTTAAATATTGCTTCGTTACAGAGATGCCGTTAAAAACAAAAATGTGAAAAAATGTAAGTCAGTTAAAGGTTATGCGCTAATAACAATACAAAAGTTTTCACAAAATTGTGTTTTTTGGAATAACATCTATGATAAATATAAGATCATACTAACCGAGCACGAACTAATAGCGGTGACGGAAACAAACCTCGATAACTCGGTTGAGAATTCGGAGTTGTCAATTGGTGATTGGAGCATTTTGCGCAGGGACCGGCTGACTCTAGGAGGCGGCGTGCTACTAGCTGCGTGCCCTGGCGCCACATTGAGGAGGCGACAAGAGCTAGAAACAATCCATGGCGAGGATATGTGGGCTACTTTCACCATGCGCGGACTAAGTTTAACTGTATGTGTGGTGTACATCAAGCCCTCTGCTACGGACGAGGATTACATGGATTGGTTTTGTAAAGTCGAGAGTTTTATCTCTAATTTGAACGGGACTGTTATAATCCTAGGGGACCTTAATTTAAAGAGTGCATCTAATAATGTAAACAACTACTATTGTTATTTTTTAAGTTTCTGCAATCTTAACGATATGAATGAAGTTGTGAATATGCGCGGGAGTAAGCTTGATGTAGTACTGACATGGGTGGGCGCTAATGTAACTTGCGAACATGGTGTGGGGTTGGAGCTGGTACCATTTGATTTATACCACCCCCCACTGGATGTTTTTGTCCATATTGCTACACGTAAGTGCAGTGAAACGTTAGACCCCAGTAACATTGAAAAGAGTAGGGACTGGCATTTTAGTAAGGCAAACCATGCATTTCTTTATGAACAAATGCAGTTAGCACATTGGCAGGACGTTCTCATGTGCAAAAATGCATCCACCGCTGCCGATATCTTTTACAGGATTGTATATAAAATATTCGATTCCTCTGTCCCAAAGAAAAACCGAATTCCCTACCGTAACAGGCGTTATCCTGTCTGGTTTACAAAAGATCTGATTCGTGATACTCAACGTAAAAACCAACGCCATAAAAAATGGAAACATTCACGATGTTCACGCACTCACACCGAATTTAGCGTATTACGTTCGGATCTAAAGGCTAGAACCAGACAGACTTTTAAATCATATTACTCTGCTGCAGAAAGCAATATTAGAAAACATCCACGGCAGTTTTGGCACCTTGTTGGTAGCCTGCGTTCAAAGGGGGGTTTTGAACCAAGGGTTACTTGAAATGGTGTAACTAGTTCAGGGGTTAACGCGGCTGAAGCATTTGCCCAGTATTTCGCCTCTGTTTTCCAGCCTGATATACCTAAATTAGACCCAAAAAATATAAGCCTTACCGGGAGAGGTTATGTTCCCCTTCCCGTTGTAACTGAACAGGACGTAATAAAGGCGATCGACAAGGTGAAATCAATTCACTCGATTGGCCCTGACAACTTTCCCGCCTACATACTTAAAGGGTGCAAAGATATTTTGGCTGGCCCCCTCTGTCACGTTTTTAACTTGGCCCTTCAGTCAGGTGTGTACCCCAAACAATGGAAGATATCACGAGTAACTCCGATCCCCAAAACCAGTAACAAAACATCCGTCGAAGAACATAGACCAATTGCCATCCTTCCGGCTATTGCTGGGCTTTTCGAACACGTACATGCCATCCTTTATAGACAGATTAACACGCATTTATCTAATGCTCAGCATGGCTTTCGACCTGGTCGCTCCGTTGACTCGAACCTTATGGTTCACACGGATTTTATATCTAGAAGCTTGGACAGGGGCCGGCAAGTTGACGTTCTTTACTTTGATTTTTGCAAAGCCTTTGATAGGGTAGATAATGACATTCTTTTGACTAAGTTGGCAAATATTGGGTTCACACCGAGCCTTCTTGAGTTCTTTGCTGACTACCTAAGAGACCGTAAGCAGTTTGTCAGGCATGGTTGCTTTGAGTCTAAGCCGTATTCCACTCATTCGGGTGTAAGTCAGGGATCTGTATTAGGCCCACTTTTATTCCTGATCATGATTAACGATCTCCCAACCGGAGTCAAATTTGCAAACTGCCTTTTATACGCCGATGACATAAAGATTGCCTTGGAAGTCCATACCACTGAAGACTGCCTAAACTTACAGAGGGATATTGACGCTCTCTATCAATGGAGCACCAGGAACAAGTTACTTTTTAACACAAAAAAATGCTATGTCATGACCTACGGTCGTGGTCTGCGACCAATTCATTACAAGTACACACTTGACGGTAATGATATAACGCGTGTTCACACTATTAAAGACTTGGGAGTAACCTTTGACCGTAGTTTGACATTTAATGATCATATTTCCGCTCTTGCTAAAGAATCATTTAAACGGCTAGGCTTTGTTTTGCGGAACTCTAACGATTTTCAGGACCCACATGCCATAAGAGTTCTATATACCTGCCTTGTAAGAACTAAACTCGAGACTAACTCATGTGTCTGGAATCCTCATACAGCGTCCCAGGCTCTAGTACTTGAAAAGGTACAAAAGACATTTCTCAGATACCTTCATAAAAGAGTTTATTATTTCTTTCCCTACATGTACCCTACTAACTACCTCCTGGGGATATTAGGCTTTAACTCTTTGGAGGTAAGACGAGGCCTGAATCAGCTCATCATAGCCTGTAAAGTTCTACATGGACGAATCGAAAGCCCAGAGCTCCACTCTCTATTCTGTAGACTATACGTACCTGACAGATACCTCCGACACCGTGAGAGCCACCGACCTAATCTGTTTGCGAGGCCGGCATGTAGAACTGTCGCCAGAGCAAAGTCCCCCATATGCCGCACTCTAGAGGTGCTCAACGCCCTACTGTCTGCCAACCCTGAGACTGATGTGTTTGCCGACGAGTGGGCAAAGATCATGCAAGTAGCTCTAATGTATTGCGAGAAAAGATATATGAGAGAGTCTACTATTTCATATTAATTTGTAAATGTTTATGTATTGTTAAAATTATTAATGTATTTGAATATTTTATAAATTTTATGTATTGTTTGATATAGTTTAATGTTTTTTGTTTTTGTATAATGTGTTTAATTTTAAGTTAATTGATGTAATTGGTGATGTACCGTTTTAATTAACTATAAATAAAATAATAAAAATAATAATAAAAAAAAGGTATCTAAAAAGCAAACAATAATAAATGTACAACAACAAAAAACATTTTGAATTTGGTGACTAAAACATAATATTACATTTCCTGGCACCAACTTCAAAATGTTTAATTATTTTTTAGTGTATTGCTTTGTAGTTGCGTTATGTTACAATAACATAATCTAAACTACTTATTTCTTTTTACAAAATGTTGCGTTTTGCGATACAAGGCCATTGCTTCCTGAGGAGTTCACCTGATACTAAACTATCAGTTCCATTACATCATTTGATGGAGGCGATGAATCAGGTATCGAACACGGTACTCAGAATGCAACCCGCAATATTTATTATTTAATAGTTCCTCTGGTCATCTGTGGTCTTCATCATAAGTTCCGTTTCACTCAATGGTGTTTTTTAAGAGTAAATGCACGAGTTACAACTAAATATACCCGAATAACTATAGGTGTGCCTTTAATATTTGAAGAATTCCCTTGAATTCTCCAAGATCTCATCATCAGATTCGAACTTTGATGACAATGGGACCAATTTGGAAGTATACCCTTTCAAACACAAAAATAATTTTTCAAATCGGTTCAGCCGTCTGCGAGTAATCAGGTAACAAATATTTATAAAAAATCAGTCAAATTGAGAACGTCCTCCTTTTTGAAGTCGGTTAAAATTAGATTTTACTGGAAATCGTTTTTTACTAAGTTCGTAAAATCGTACATAGCTTCTATCATACATGATGTATTCCAATTTTTTTAACGATTTGTACAAGCAATGTGGGTCGTACATTGCTGTGGCCTGAAATGCTTTGGGTAACCACGGCTTGTGAGTTACGATTTTGCAACCTGGTTAACACAGTGCGGTGTGTTTATATAGATGCCTGAACTATTTACACACCTATAAGTTTGTGCGAAACCCTCGGTGCACAAATCCCTCTCGCACTTGGTCGTGTTTTTTTCATGTCTGTCTGTTTGTTTGATCAACGTTGATACAAAACTCCGTGATAGGATTTTGCTATCTACCTACTGGGAGAGATTACGAAAATCGTGACACAGTTCAAGGTCACATTTAAACTGGGTTTGGTGAAAAAACGTACAGCATGTGCGTGTTGTTCTTACCGAAGATTGCCCCATTAATTCTGTCGTTACCTGGACACGTGGTCGACCGTGACCGCAACGTGACGCAATGCTTCGCACACGACGAACCTATAAGTTGGTTGTTTGATAGCGTACCTGGTGCTTCAAAGAAAGCTTTTACTTATATATATTTTTTATTTTATTTTTACTTACCTGTGGTGTCACTATAGCTAATCAAGTCAAGTTGACCGACTCGTCGGATGACTAATCGACCTTTTTGCAACCGATTAGACAGCCAGGGCTTGTCGGTCAAAATCTTGCATGCCGTTCAAACGTGATCTTCATGAATTCCGCTTCAATCTAAACCTTCGCTTGAAAGTAAAGATTAATTAAAAACGCAGGTACAAGTACTCGTACCTACCTACATAAAGATACGAAGACAAAAAGAAGAAACCTGAGAAAATACAAACTGACTACATTAGCTGCCAGTTTTGTTCTTAGATGTTATCAATGACCTTGAAAGCAATGACATCTGATCTGAAATGAAGACTAAATTTGCCTTGTGCCTATACCATATATAATACCTAGGTATTGTTATTTAATTTCAAAAGAAAACCTAAGGGTGAACATAATTACATTAGGTACCAACTCACAAAAAATAACTACCAAATCAGAATTCTCTCCACTCAAAAAAGGTTCGTGAATGAGAAATGAATAAGTCGGTACTAGCTTTCGCCGCTGCTCCGCCTGCGTCGATGTCGGTTCATCTATATCGGCTCAAGCGTGAAAACTTTACAGACAGACAGAGTTACATTCACATTTGTTATAGGTATAAGTTTGCATAATGTCATTCAACAACGGATTCTAGCTGATCCTATAGAGCATCCATTGTATCCATTGAGGTTTGTAATGTCAAACAGTAATGATTGTACCCCGTTCAACCATAGAATGGAATGACCAACCGGCTGGTGATTAAAGTGATTCAAAGAGTTAATTATCTATTTCTAATATCATGTGAATGATAGGCACCTATCTACCCAATGCGATGTATTGCATCAGATTGGGTGGATAGGTATCCTTCGCAGATTACCCAAAGTTATCTATACAGGCAGGTAACCTGTTGTTAGCGTGCTATTCACGTGATTTACCTATATATCTTACCGAATAGTCGTGTTATTGAGTTGGCAATATCTAATTAGCAACATATGAGCCCATTCACGTGTATACTTTAAATTAATGCAAACATCAGTCACACGTTTTGCACTTACTGAAACAGATAACCTTTAATTAATATAATTGCTATTACAGAAGATAAGCTCAAAGTTACGTGCGGGGCAAAGTTATTATATTTCCAATATTTTATAGTAATTTTCCATCGAGTTCACATTCTCTGGCACAAGATCGCGTAAGTGGTTAAACGTTAAATAGTAATGTAATTTAGTTACGTGCATTCGGCACGTAACTAAATTACATGATCTATATATAAAAATGAATCCATATTTCTCTTGCTCACACCATAACTAGAGAATGACATTATCGGTGATGTTGGTTTCACTGACAACGTACCGGTAACAGTCGGTTAGGCTCAGCTAGCTAGGGTCTAGGTATTCTATGCAGTGCTGACAACAACGCAGCATACTCCGCTGTACCTACAAAAGCTTTATTACCTAACTGGCTCACGTGCAGCTCAGACCTCCCTCTCTCAACAAGAAACAACATATACAAAACCTACATCAAATCGCCGGTCAATCAATAGCCGGTGCCCCGGTACTTAAGGAATGCTATGATTTTATGAGGGACCTCAAGATCTAGTCTAAGGAGTTTAGGACTTCAAAACATACTTCACCACTAATCTAACATTACAATGCGCGGATAACTCAAAGCACAACATTCGTGTATATCCCAAAATGGGCGACGCGCTATCATAATAACAATTTAAGTTGCGCAGCGATAACAGCTCCTTAAGATCATTTTAAGGTAATAAGCCAATCCACAGACCTGCCTGTATAAACGAGTAGCGACCACAGTACCACTGTAGGAGGGCCACAACCCTGACGCTGTCTACCAGCAGTTCAGTGGTAATAACTATTTATAATACAAAAATTAACGCGCATCATTTACTTTAAAATTTATTGACCACGTCTGGTGCAACCTGGTCGAAACGATAAGGAATTTTAAGGAAAATAATGCGCTTTAATTCCCATATAATAAATGTTAAATTAATGTAACGCAAAAGTTTAAATGTTAGCTCAGTGGTAAGCTTCAAGAGATTAACTGAGTGGGGTTATTACCCGACTGCGCAAGCGTGTTTAACCGTCTCCATGTATTAATTATCTTTACAAGCATTTCATCATAATAACTATGAGGAAGCTACGTGGATAGATTTACTTATAACTTCAGCCCCTACTCTAGTTTTCTTCAAGGGTCAACATCCAGCGCCAGAATTTTCTCATCACGACCTCATTTTCCTATTATATAATCTCAACCAAAAATAAATTATATAATCAAACCTCTGAACCTCAACACTTGTAGATGCGTTCTTTTGCGCGAGAATGAAAATCAGTAAACTGCAAGCAGATGCTCCAAATATCGACTGGAAGTCTCTTGAGGAAGCCACCACAATGGATGATAAAGTCGCAATATTTAACAATTTAATTCTTAACGTGTACAATACCCATGCTCCAGTGAAAAGAATTAAACTAAAACGTCCACCAGCGCCCTGGTTGATTAACGGCGTGCGGATGGCGATGAGATGTAGAGACAAGCAATTTCGAAAATTCAAACGGCATCGTTCTGACGAAAATCGGGACGCAATTAGGTAATACGTAATGCTAAACGCCGCTATATCCTCGATAATATTTCTTCTTCGTCTTCTGCCGATATCTGGAAGTTTCTGGGTACTCTCGGTGTTTCTAGGTACACCGACGAATTTAACTTTAGACGATTTCAATTGTCATTTCTCTACTGCTTGCACTTTCGGATTATGTTGCTGGTTTGCCTCGTTCCGCAATAAATTCTTTTAACTTTTCTCCAGTAGCATCGAATCAGATAAAAAACACGTTTTGTCCATTTAGTCGGGGGCCATTGGATACGATGAGACTAGTCATTTTATGATTGTATCTATCCTGGACCACATTTTACTTGTGATAACTCACTTAGTAAACTTCTCTCTTGAGTCCGGGCAGTTCCCGGTTGTGGGGAAAAGCTTTTATACGTCTTCTGCCCAATATAAACAATCCTTCTCTTTTTTCTCATCTATTCTCCCTTTCATTCCTAAGGTTCTTGAAGCTTGTGTTCACAATCAACTGTCCAAATGTGTTTACTAGAATAATATCCTTAGTCCGTTCTAATCTAGATTTAGACCTGGGCATAGTACAATTTAGACTTATCCAACGCTTTTACACCGTCAGCCATGACATTTTGTTATCCATTCTCTCCCATCTGGACTGGTTCTCTTTTTATCTTCACAGGCGCCAGCAATCCATCCGAACGGAGCAATTGTCATCGAGCTGGCTCGAAGTCAACGGAGGACGCCAGGTCCCTCAAGATGGTATCCTTTCTCCACTTCCATTCTCACTTTTCATTCATATTTAACATCCGAACTTCAATGCACGTATCACCTGTATGCCGATGACCTCCATATCTATTCACAGGTCTGAATAGAGGACTTAAGTGTAGCAGTTGAAGAGGTTAACCGGGATCTTGATAATATTAAGAATTGGTCCAACATTGGTTTAAATGTAAATGCCATAAAATGTCAAGTCATCGTTATAGGTAGCTCCAGAATGATCAGCAGAATCGACACGCCATCTTTTACACCTGTGGTTTTTGATGGAATGGTCATTCCTTTCAGCCCCACTGTTAAAGATCTTGGTTTTCACATCGACGCCAAGTTTAACTGGCAATGTGAAGTCTCAAATGTTAGTCAAAAGGTTGTTGTGTTATCTTGGTTCATTACGGACTCTCTATCGGCTTAAGAACTTCCTTCCAATTATAACCAAGACAATGCTTGTACAGACTTATTTGTTTCATATTATTGACTATGGTAATGTGTGTCATCTCGACCTAAATGCAGATCTGCTCAACAAGCTTGATCGTCTTCTCAACAATTGCTATCGATTCCGCAACCTTCGTAAATACGACCATGTGTCGAATTACCGCTCCCAACTGACATGGTTGCCTATTTGGCGCTGACCTTGCTCTACTCCGATCCTTCACTCTTTAAATGCTGCTACTTATCTTTCTTCTCACTTTTAATATTTGTGCTCTAATCACGCCAGAAATCTTCAATCTTCTAATACCCTTCTACTTCTCTGTCCGTCTCATAACTCAGCCACAATTAATTCCTCTTTCCCGGTTAAGGCTTCTCGTCTTTGGAATGCGCTCCCTGTGGAAATCAGATTGTCCACAAGCCTTTTTGGATTCAAAAGTAGAGTACGTAAACTATTTAGAAGTTTTCTGGAAGATTACCCAGAGTAATCATTTGGCCTTATTATGTATTATGTAGATATATGTATTTATTAGTAGTTTTATATTCGCAAGTATAATTTAGTGTGTATGTAATGAAAAAATATATATTTTCATTAACTTTATAATTAAATACATTTAAACTTCCCCGCGCATCAAACGTCATCGCACAGTGCATTGTCAGGTGACGTTTGTGAACTATAAAAAAGATAACCTTAAAGTATCACGTGAAACAAAAAGCAGTAATTTATAATTTTAATTTCATTGTTAAAATATTCTAATGGTGATTAGAAACAGAGATTGTTAATAACATTAAATGTCGTTTCTTTTCTTACAGGTGTGTAAGTTTTTCTAACGTATTAAGTAAATTCACATTTCATGTACCTACTTATTATAAAACAATAAATCTTTTCTTACAGAAACTCAATTGTGTTGATTGACTTGCCGTTCTAATCCCGAAATCATTAGAAAATACTTTATAAAACGACATTTATTGTCAGAAAATGGAGAAGTTAAAGTTTACGTTTGAAATGAAACCATCAATAGACGGAAAGTCGAACCACATGTCCATAACTGCAATTGCCACAAAATACGACAAAGTTTTCCTTATTCCTGAAGAATGTCAAGCGATATCAATCCACCAGTATATCCTGTCCTCGAAAACTTTTAATACTGTGAAAAATACATTGAAAAAAGATATCAAACTAGAAGTGTTTGGATAAAAACAACACAGGATATATTACAAACATATGTTGATGAGGATGGAAACATGATCTTTCAGGACCAATTTTTAGAGGAAACTACCCAAGAACAAATGGCTATTGCTAAAAAAAGTGTTCAGAAGATCCTATAGTGAAAATTTTGGAAAAATTAGTTGAAAATCAACAAAACAAAGAAAAACATAGTATGAAAAAGTTAGCTGACAAGTTTGTAATTGAAAAATTTGATGGAAAAAGTTCAAGTGCATATCAGTGGATGGAAATATTTGAAAAAGAATGTGCAAGGTATGATATAGTAAAAGAAGAAGAAAAAATTGAAATCTTCAGATTATTTCTTGATAAATCATGCACTGATTGGTATTCCTTCATGATGATCAAACTTAGCTTACACTCCGAGTGGTCAAAATGGAAATCAAGTTTTTTGCAAACCTATGCTAATAGAGGTTGGACTGCTAGCAAGTATGCTTTGTCTTACAAGTACCAATCAGGATCCTTGTTAGAGTATGCAATAAAGAAAGAAAAACTTTTACTTGAAATTAGGAAAACTATAGATGAGGGGACGCTTATTGATATAATTGCTGCCGGCTTACCAGATTTCATAACAGATAGAATTAACAAAGAAGAAATGGTACATACAAATAATTTATTTAGTGAACTTGGAAGATTAGAGCATTTGGTTTCAAGAAAAAAATATATCAAGAAGAAAGAAGATAATAAGCCAGATAGGAAAAAATGTAGTATTTGTGAAAAATTAAAGAAAGGTGTACGCTATCATTCAGAAGATTCATGCTGGTTCAAAACAAATTTAAATACTGAAAAAGATAAAAAGCAAATAAAACTTATAAACAATTCAGAATTGGAATGTGAATTGCAGTGTGAAGATCAAAAAAACTAATAGTGCCGCCATTGATCAAAGTGAAGTTAGTATTGAATAAAAATATCGAAATTTCTGGAATCTATGACTCTGGATCTAATGTCTCATTAATAAATTCAAAATTGTTAAAAATAAATAATGAGAAACCCAGTCATTCCACCAATACTAACTTAAAAACGATTAATGGCGTTAAAAAGGCAAATGGCATAATAACACTTGATATAGCTATCTTTGATGTGGAAAAAAAATGAATGTTTTCGTAATAGACAAAGAAAATTTCGATTATGATTTTTTGGTGGGACTTGATTGTATAAAAGAGTTTTACCTAGTTCAAAACGAAAACTTAAAAATTACACAGAAATTACCTATACAAAGAAGTCAAATAGTTTCTAAGGAAACAGACAAAACAGATATAGTTTCTAAGGAGATAAAATCTGATAATATGGTAAACTTCAATGAAGGCATACATGAAGAGGACTTCAATATTTGTATAAATCATCTAGACTATCAAAAACAGGCATTGATTGATGAATTGATTTCGAAAAATAAATCTGTGTTTGCAAAGGACAAATATGACATAGGACAGGTAACAGATTATGAAGCACACATTGATCTACTAATAGAAAAATATTGCTTCAAAAGGCCATACCGATGCACAGTACAAGACAAGAAGGAAATTGAAGATCAAATTGCAAAATTGTTGGAAAAAAATATAATAGAGAAATCATACAGCCCATTTGCAGCACCAGTGACGTTAGCTTATAAAAGAGATGAAAATAAAAGATCAAGATTGTGCATCGATTTTCGAGATCTAAATAAAATCGTAGTGCCTCAATCACAGCCATTTCCTCTTATTGAAGACCTAATTCTAAAGACAAGAGATTGCATGTTTTTCTCAACACTAGACCTAAACTCGGCGTTTTGGTCAATACCTTTGCGTATCACAGATAGACACAAAACTGCATTTGTGACACAAGAGGGTCACTATCAATGGACCTGTTTGCCATTTGGCTTAAAAACGTCTCCAGCTATATTCCAGAGAATAATGTGTAATATAATACGGAAACACAAGCTACAAATTTTCAGAAAATAGTAAAATGACATCGTTAAAACATACAGTGAAACCTCCAGTTTCACTGTATGTTTTAACGATGACATTTTACTATTTTCTGAAAATTTCTCAGATCATGTCAGACATCTGGAAAAACTCTTTCAAGCAATTAAAAGTGAAGGCTTAAAATTAAAATTTTCTAAATGCACATTTGCAGCAGATACAGTTAAATACTTGGGTCATGTAATACAGAATAATTCAGTCAGACCACTGAAAGATAATTTAATATCAATAAAAAACTTCCCTACTCCAAAAACTCAAAAGAATGTGAGACAATTTCTGGGAAAAATAAACTTTTACCATAAGTATGTGCCAAACATAGCCATAAAATTGGAACCATTGCATAACCTTCTGAGAAAAGGACAATCCTTTAACTGGACAGATGCGTGCCAGGAGTCGTTTGATGAAATGAAACAAATATTATGTTCTCAACCAGTGTTAACAATCTTTGATCCAAACCTACCTATTCACCTATACACAGATGCTAGTATACTAGGAGTAGGAGCAGTACTAAAACAGCCACAAAAAAACAAGGAAGAAAAACCAGTAGCATATTTTTCGAAAAAACTGAATGAAGCACAAAAAAGGAAGAAAGCTATCTATCTGGAATGCCTGGCAATTAAAGAATGTGTAAAATATTGGCAACATATATTAATAGGTCGTAAATTCACGGTATTCTCAGACCACAAGCCACTGGAGAAGATGAACATAAAATCTAGAACAGACGAAGAATTAGGAGACCTAACATACTACTTATCACAATATGATTTCCAAATTAAATATTCTCCAGGAAGATATAACATTGAAGCTGACTGCCTAAGCAGGAACCCGGTCCTTGGACCAAATGAAAACCTAGAGGAGCAGTTAAAAGTAGTTAATATAATAACACTAGAAGATATCCTAAAAGATCAAGTTGAAAATAAATATATACAATGCAGAAAAGACAAGTTAATAGAAAAAGACAACATTTACTACAAAAAAGTAAAGAAAAAAGAAAAAAATATTATATCAGAGGAATTTAGCATAGATTTTATGAAAAGTGTACATACAGATTTGGGTCATATAGGAATTAAACAGATGCAAAGAATGATTAGCTCAGTGTATACAGCAGAAAATATGACTAAAAACATAAAAAGAATCTGTGAGAATTGTACAGTATGTCTAAAGAATAAATCAAGGGGACAAATTAAATATGGATTAATGTCCCACTTGGGTCCCGCCACAAGACCTTTTCAGATATGCTCTATTGACACAATTGGAGGCTTCGGAGGTTCCAGGTCAACAAAGAAATATTTACATCTTTTATTAGATCATTTCACCAGATATGCATACATCCTAACATCAAGTACTCAAAATGCGAATGATTTTACCAAACTGATAAGAAACTGTACAGAAAGTGATGACATTGAATTGATATTATCAGACCAATACCCAGGTATCAATTCTAAGGAGTTTAAAAGATTTTTGGATGAAAAAAATATTCCTATAATTTTTACAGCAGTGAACTCTCCTTTTTCAAATGGCTTAAACGAG
This sequence comes from Herminia tarsipennalis, assembly GCA_945859575.2. NCBI lineage: Eukaryota > Metazoa > Arthropoda > Insecta > Lepidoptera > Erebidae > Herminia > Herminia tarsipennalis. Next base: position 18,020,099 of record OX243834.2, on the reverse strand, counting down.
AGATTGAATCAGACATTGGTCAATAAAATCAGGTGCAAGATAAACGAACGTGACACTAAAATGGCATGGACATCTGTAGCCCACAACTGTGTACAAAAATACAATGAAACAGAGCACACTGTTACTGGATATGCTCCCAAATACCTACTTCATGGCACAAATGTTACGATTTTGCCAAATGAGCTGAAACAAAAGAAGACTAACCATGATTTAATCCAGGCCAGGGAAAAAAGCTCTGAAAAATACAATCAAATCACACAGTTATAACAAGACAATTTACGATAAAAATAGAAAACATATAGACTTCAAAGTTGGTGATACTGTTTTTGTAGAGAATGTAAACAAACTGAATCGAAAGAAGCTTGAGCAATTGAAACTCGGACCGTATAAGATTATAGGAAAAATTTCAAACTCAATTTACAAGATAAACACTGACCATAAGAGATCAGAGTCGAATTTATTCCACATTTCAAAGCTAACCCCGGTTCCTGCATGCGATTGAAAACCGTACAGGAACATACATCTTCGTCTTGTCGTCTTTAGGGGAGGAGATGTAATGAAAAAATATATATTTTCATTAACTTTATAATTAAATACATTTAAACTTTCCCGCGCATCAAACGTCATCGCACAGTGCATTGTCAGGTGACGTTTGTGAACTATAAAAAAGATAACCTTAAAGTATCACGTGAAACAAAAAGCAGTAATTTATAATTTTAATTTCATTGTTAAAATATTCTAATGGTGATTAGAAACAGAGATTGTTAATAACATTAAATGTCGTTTCTTTTCTTACAGGTGTGTAAGTTTTTCTAATGTACCTATTATAAATTCACATTTCATGTACCTACTTATTATAAAACAATAAATCTTTTCTTACAGAAACTCAATTGTGTTGATTGACTTGCCGTTCTAATCCCGAGATCATTAGAAAATACTTTATATGTATATTATAATTTGTGTGTATTTATTATAATATTTGTTATTTATTTTTTAGTGTGTATTTGTTTTATAGACGTACCTATATATTTATTTTCTGTTTTGTAATAAGTACGAAAGAAGTAAGAATAATCTACTGCATTCATATTTGGAGAGTTCTCTTGATTTCTCCAAGATTTTATCATTAGATCCGAACTTTGATGACAATGGGACCAATCTGGAAATAACCCTTTCAGACACACTTTTTTTCAAATCGGTCCAGCCGACTGCGAGTTTTCGGATAACATACACCTCCTTCTTTTTGAAGTCGGTTGAAAATACTTATAGTTTTTATCATAATCAACAAAATACGGAATATCCCTAGACTTTGTTGATGTGTGTATGTACTCAAACTTTTTTATATCGTGAGATACCGTGGTCGAAACGTTGAATAGTGCGACAATGCATTCGAGCGACAACAGAAATATTTGTTAAAAACAAAAAATCTGCTGAGTTTTGGGTAGCTAACGCAGCTCTATCTTCCTGCGTCAATTTTATGACTCATAAAATTGACGCAGGAATTTAGCTGCGTTAATTTTACCCAAAAAATAAACAACACACATGAGCAAGATATTATAGTGCACATGTGTGTGCGCAGATACACTCTCATATCTGTTTGTGCCCATTGAGGTTGTGGTAATCTTCTTTTAATATTTTGACCTCTTGTTTTTGCATCAGTCCTCTAATATGGTGATGCACCTTACCTGCATATAGAGTTTATAAACAAAGAAACATTAGCAATTTAAAAAGAGTGGCCGCGAGTTTTTATTGCTTGTTCTTTCGGACGTAAATCCGTTACGAAATTCAAGCGCAGGAACGACGGCTTAACGTGCTCTCCGAGGGGCACAGCAAATTATAATTTTTCCAAAACGGTCACCCATCTATGGGTGACCGTTTTCTCGATCTGCTCGGTTGCTCGATTTCACATAGATGACTTTTTCAAATGGCTTTTCACTTTAAGGGTTCCGCAGTCAACAGGAATCCCTAATGAACTCTGTGCCCTTAACCTTATAGCTTCGCCATGTCCATCCATCAACAACTTAGCTCGAGCGATCACGCCTACAAAGCGGTAAAATAAGATCTTGAAAACAATAAGTATTTTAGGGTTTGGTAGGTCTAAGCCATAGGCCGTCTTAGTGGGTACCACAACTGTGTCAGATATTCTTTCGTGAAATAGTGATGTTAACACATTATTGTGTTTTTGATGAAGGGCGCTGTAGCAAGTGTAATTACTAAATGAGACTTACGAACTAATGGCTCAAATGAGCGCGGTACGGTGACATGCAGATCTTTGCCAAACAAGGATTTGGGTGTCACCGATACTGTTATGGCTAGCGTGCTTACCATCAGGTGCACGACCTGCTGGTCTCCTCATTTCGTAGTATAAAAAACCTTTTTTTTATAAAAAAACGGGTTGCACTACGGGGAGTGCAACCCATTTTTTATAATAAATGTTTTTACTACTGTCGGCACTCCCGAGTGCCGGCAGAAGTGAAAACATTTTTTTTTATCAGTAAAAAGAGAGAGGTATTATATATATGTGGTTCAATACAATATTCATACATAAACATGACAATTCAAAAAATGACAACGATATGACTTTTAAATTAAAAATATGAAATATTAAATCACAAATTAAAAAACAAAATCAAAAAAAGAAAATAAGAAAGGGAAAAAATAACGATTCGGACTCGAACCGGACTCTTCTGGTTTCTAGACCGCCCGATTTCCCACCTGTCTTCCAATTCACCAATCTTACGGTCACGTGATCCTGACGCGAGTTTAACATTTTATACCTATACCAAGAAAAGTGCACAACGCCGCTAAAGAAGTTTTCACTTAAAAAAAATACTTACCTCATCTACACGTAAAGTGATGATTTCTTTTTCTCGGTTCCCCCTGGTCATTGTCTATTTAAAAATATAGCTAGTTTGGGAAAGCAATTTTTCGAGTAAAAGATCCGTTTCACAAATATTAAGCTTTAAGGTTAAACCATACAATAGCGGCCTGAAAAATGTACTTTCCACTGTTTCTAAAGAACAAACGGACTACAGCAGCCGTGCAGCGGCGCGGCACAAAAACAGAGTAAAATACGCCGCGTAGCGTCGATTTAACCTTTAAAGTGCTAATTTTTGTTAGAGCCAAACGCCCCTGCCAGCTAAATTTAATCGTTGTTTTTGCAAATGTAAAAAAAAACAGTTGTAATAATCCCTAAATTATTAATAGTATTTGTTTACGGAGAAACAACGCATTGGAGGGGGCGGCACGCGGCGCAATGCTAATCAATCTTTTTTTAGGTACCTCTTTCTTTTTGTTTCGTTCTGAGTTTATTACAGCCTGTCTAGACCTATAACCGACAACCACCCCGCGTGGTTGCTGTTTATATCGATCATATTATTAGCTCTCGGGGCATAAGCAGTAGGTAAGAATAAAAATAACTAGTTATTGCTAGAAACAACAAGGAAAGGGCGGGCTGTTTTGTATTCTACTACAAACACATTGACAATGTATACAAAATCATATAGGTAAGGTAACAGTAAAACGACGAATGTCGACACAATTCAAAAGTTTGACTAGTAATTACTTACCTACTTATTATGTGGAAAACTTTGTAATCTTCAACAATTTTTGTTACACAAACATTATATCCACTCGTAAACAAAAACGCGAATAAGTAAGTAGGTAGAGATAATGTAATAAGTAGCTAATAATTACCATATAATTAACTTAAAATAACATAATGATGTCACAGCTAAACCCAACTTTCTTGTATCTTCTTTAACAATATTGACTTGAGTATGTAAGTAAATAGCATTTTTTGAGCAAATAGTTGAATAGTTTTGGGTAGGTACAGACAATTTAATACACATAAGTAAAATTATAAATATTATTGAAAAAAAACTGTGCTCAAGTGCCTTTATTTATTTACTTGTTAAAAAAAGGTTGTTCCATGGGCGTACCCAGAATCATTTTTCTGGGGTTTTTGATTTCTAGGGAAGGGGGTGTAGGGGGTAGGTGGTAGAATTGACTAAACACCGGCCAAATGTGTTCTGTGTACCTTTTTGCAATTTCGGGGAAGGGGATGATTTCCAACCCACAAATCTGCTCTGGATGCGTGATAGGCCTATGCGTGATAGCACCGTTTTTTAAATACGCAGGCCGCCACCTGGGTGACCTTCGTCTATTCCCCACACCGTCCAGGCACTTTGTAGTGTAACATGACGACCTGGGTAGTTACATGAGTGGCGCAAAAGCAGATTCTCTTCTCAAGGCGGCTGGGTGGCAAGGGCAAGGACGGTGAAAAGGGGTTATTAAGGTGCATTTTTGAAAGCCAAATTAAGAAATTGAAAATAAATATCACACACAGAATCATGTGAAAATTGTAACTTGTATTGTAATACATTTCAAACGGTGATCATATTTTTCTAAGAGGTAGCTCTTGGAAAAATGTAGTTACGGTAATTCGATTTTCTGAAAACCTTTGTATGCAGTTCCAATTATTTTCAAAATCAAAATGAAGTCTAGATACTTTCAGTAAAATGTTCTATCTATAATATTTATGGTACTTTCCATCCATGTGGCATAGTTTTGAGATATTACGTAGGTATATTAATTTTTTTAACATTACATAAAGTACTACACTGTAACTACTGACTTTGTTGTTTGTTTTTGTACGTCTATTTCCGTTTTATAATTATCTCGTACGAAACGTCTATTACTAGTTTATTTTCTGACATTCGTTACTCGTATTTGTACGATTTTTGCCTCATGATAGACAAACGCACTGATTTTGTTCAGTCAGATCAGTTCGTTAGCGGTAACAGCGATGCGTCAGAGCATCTGAAGAATCGTTTTTACCGCTTTTAAGTGTGAGAGATGCAGAGTTACACTTGCACGTTTTAAATTATCTGGCGTCGTTAATATTACTCATTACTCAGAATCTCTTGCGAGTGCTATTGTAACGCCATAGAACCACTGTGAAATGTATCTCCAGCAAAGGCATCTCGGTTTCTATTGACATACTTATTGATGCTCGTCTGTCTGCTTCTATTATCAACTTCCGAAACTGCTCCAATGACAAATACTTGGTCTTCAGAGCCTTCAGATCTGATTTTAGATCTTTTTTTTAGTTTGGTCGTAACCATGTGGTCAAAAGTTACAGTTGAGAGTTTTTGCAAATCAGGTGCTACTAAAATAAGCATCAGTTCAGGATCAGTGGACTGGATAAAACAAATTAGATCATCATATCCCAAGCAGTTTTTCCTTTGTTATTGCGATCCTTCCATTAAACATTTAAAATGGAATCATTTTTAATGTTTTAGCCGCCACTACTTCACTTTCTGTTATATTGTCGCTACATATCCATACATGTCATTCATCACAGCTGCTTATTTATGTTTAAATGCTAACAGCTAATTAATAACTTCATTACAGTTTGCACATTTGATTAACTATATTTGTAATTTAGACGCCATTGTAAGATTGCATCGTATTACATATCGCGTGTAGGTACGTTTTAAGAACGCGGCGTCAATACGTGCGCATACGGTCGCTTCGGACGAATAACTGTACAGGTACCCTATGGGCGTCGGCAAAGAATAATTTCGATAAAACATTAGGTCATTAAAATAATTTTTCGGCAAACCAGAAGTCAATTAAGAGTAATATCGGCGTAACGTTCTATTGGAAAAGATTATGTAGGTACACTGGCATGGCACACGACTGGGGCAGTCCAGACTACGTAACAACTATTAAATGGGCATTAAATCTATACTAATACTTTAAAGAGGAAAGATTTCATTATTTGTTTATTTGTATGTCTGTTCGTTTATAACAGACTAGCTGTCCCACGCAACTTCGTCTGCGTAAATTTTCCCCGTTTTAGCAACATTTCTCATTGCTGCTCCGACCCTATTGGTCGTAGCGTGTTGTTATATAGCCTATAGCCTTCCCCGATAAATGGACTATCCAACAGTAAAAGATTTTTTTTAGACCAGTAGTTCCTGAGATTACCGCGTTCAAACAAACAAACAAACTTTTCAGCTTTATAATATTAGTATAGATAATAACAAAAAAAAACTATCAAACCGATTTTAATTTATTCACATAGACGTTCAGCTACACGTTCAGACAATTTTGCTTATTTGGCGTGCGTTGCAAAAACTATTGATTATGCATAAAAATAATGTATTTACGTCTAATAATAAGTCCCATTTTAACCCACATAAAAGCCCGGGAGGTAGGTATAATGGTGACAAAGAGCGGTTATAGGTTAGTTGGGAGCTTAATTGATCTGGTCAGAACACATCATATTGTCACCAATGTTATTTCATAAAATACTACAATTTTAAGATGTAGTTGGCCACATCATGTAATAGACTTTACGACATCGGTACATTTCTATACCTATTCATAAAAAATAAATAGTTGTTTAAAAAAAAAAACGCTTTTATAAATAGCTGTAGGTACTAAAAAGTTAAAAATAATGTTCTATAATATTTAAAAAATAGAGTTATTAAGAAAAAAAAAGGTTTATCATAAAAAAAGCGTGGGAAGATTATAAATCAATATCGTCACAAGCACCCCACGCTATTTACGATAATTTGATTTTTTCTTAATAACTCGAGGTATTTTTTAAACTTATAAAAGATTATTTTTTATACTTTTTGTACAGCTTTTTACAAAATCGTGTTTTTTTAGTTTTTTAAACTATAATTTTTCATTTTTTAGTTGGCTCCCCTTAGCTGTTGCTTATTTTACCTCCTTGGGGGTTGATTTTTCAAAAACACCGAACCATGTTTTCTTTATTTTAAACTAATAAGCCAAACACAAAATTCCACACATTTAACTTAAAAACTGGTAGAGTTTCTTAAAAACTTACAACTTAGGGGATGAATTTTCAAAAATCGCTTTTTGTCGGATTTTATTGTCTTTGGTTCTTGATAAGTGTGCGATAAGTTTCAATTAATCCGACGTTCTAAAGTAGGTGAAAAACACGTTCAAAGATTCCGTTATTTACTAACATACATGCCTACTAACATACAAACATACATATGAAACTAATAAAAGCGGGTTAAAAAACTGATGACTTCTATTTCAGGAGTCTTATAAAATAGACAAGTTTTTATTACTTTGACAGCAACATAAAGTACTAAATCACCATATATTACTTCATGGAATTAAGTACTTAACTACCTACCTAGGTAGTTAGTTTGTATTTGATGCGCCCTCGATTCATTTCTTTTGCTTCGTGATAATTACAACATGTGGTCAAAAATAAGCTTCTCATTGGTAAAAGCAAGCATCTACAATGTACAAATACTAAACATTTAAAAAATAATTTCTAAACCGTAACGATATATTTGTTTATTTCAGATAAAACGTCAAAAAAAGTATTCTGAGCAAACGAATCCTCCTCCACCTACCAGTACTTTAGTCAAATTAATCAGTGGTTTGATACATAACACCGGGCTATTGTCCTACAAGACATCACTCAAAGTGCATTGGGCCGCCAATTTCGCTACGATATGCTTCGTCGTCACTTGTGTTTTTCAAGCTATTGCTCTATTCACTGTTAAGGACGACCTTGATAGTCTCTTTGAATGTATTAGTGTCCTCGCCTTCAGTGGTATTGGAGTCTTAAAACTCAACTCATTGCGCCGATACCATGAGAGTTGGCGATTCCTTCTGAACCAAATTGCAAAATTAGAAAACGAACTGACAAATGGCTTTTTGACGTCAGAAGTAGAATATGAGTCCGATAATGAAAATTGTAATATTTTTACTAGCTACATAAATATTTACAATAATAGATTCAAAACGATTTTTGGAATCTTGCCAAGAATGTATAGTTTCACTTGTTTCATGTTTATGTTGTCACCATTTTGGGAACACCTATATTGTAAAATACTTGGTAATGAGTGTTTAAACTATCCCCACATATTACCTGGATGCACTCTCCTTGATCATTTTGGTTTTTACAGTTATTTCATAGCAATTTCAAGTGAATTCATAGCTGCAGTTTATTGTGTTATCGTCCACGTTGCATTCGATTTGGCCGCAGTCGGTGTCATGACATTTTGTTGTGGCCAGTTTTCTCTATTACACGAATATAGCGCAAGTATCGGTGGAAAAGGCAAGGTGTGCAATATTTCAAAGAAGAGAGATGATCGCGCCCGTTTTAGGATCAAACACTGTCATCGTATACATTTGCTTCTTGTCAAGTAAGTTAATCCAGTAAGTAGGTACCTACTTGGGTAACAAATGTGGACGAAAATGTAAAACGAATAACCCTCCTACCTTCGACGAGATATGTATCTAGATAGCTTGGAGATAAATGGACGCTGCGAAGTAATAGAATGCGTACCATCTTGGTCCCTGTGTAAGCTCACTCTAACTGTCATTCAAATTTACCTGTAGTGAATAAAACACTAGGTATGTTCAAAATATACCTATGAACCTTAAGCGTACCCGGGGGTGGGGGATAGGGGAGTATAGGGGTTCCCTCCCTGGGATACTCCACTACCCGCAACAGGAACACAGAAAGTAGTACTGCCTCAGAATTTAGGCAGTAGAAACGGTAAAAGCAGCGGTTTTGCTTAGGTACGTCAAAAAGCTACTTAATTTTTTTATACGCCTTGTTTAGGTTTCGAAAAATGTTTGGGGTGGTATGGTATATTGATAGAACCAAGTAGACCAACGCTCCACCTTTATACTTTACACCTGGCGGCCTAGGCAAATCACATTCGAATAACGCTGTCGTTAATGAAAAAAATAGGTACGTAATGTAAGGAATTGCAATATTTCACGTGGTCAATCAAGTCGATGCGCAGATAAGCTGCACTATTGACAGTATCTTTAGTATATCTTAAGTCTATGGTATCTTCGCATTTTTTTTCCATTCGATTGATCAATAAATGTAGCGAACGGTGAGACCATGTAGAGAAAACGAAATAAAATAGAAGAATATAAGATTTTTTTTAAGATTTTGACGTTTCTGGGGAGACCATACACATCGTTTGGAACCGACCTCTTGTAGGCGTTAGCGAATTCGCCACGGCAGGAATGAACCTTGTATAAGTTTCTATATTACATATGTTTAACATTTAACATTAAATTCATATATTTAACAGCCTATAATAAATATGTAAAAATATGTAAATATGTACCCTGTCCGGCCATAAGTTCTGTTACAAATAAAAATGCATTTTGTTTTAAATGAAATAATGTAGTATTACTAAAACTTATATGTACATATTTATTAAAGTCTCAGGAAAAAATAAAAACAATATTCTATTCAAAATGGCCACCTTTGGCTTCTGGCACTTTATCTGTCTGGCCACGAATCTATGGAATTTTCGCCACTGCTTGCTCCACAGATTTTATATGAGAATCAAAATTTTAGAGCAAGCCATGTCCTCTAAAACTGACCATAATTTGTAGTCTATAGGGTTAAGGTCTGGGCTAGATGAGGGCCAGTCTTCAGCTCTTATAAAGTCCGGAACGTTGGTTTCAAGTCAGGCTGGAATGTCCACGGTATATTTTTAAAAAGTATATTGTTGAGAGGTTTAACAACACGATCCAAGACTGTCTCTTACACTTTGGCTGAAGTTTTCACTCCTTTTTCACAAAAATGTAGCTTTGTGACGCCTTGATAAGATACGCCCCACCAAACCATCACTGACGCAGGATGATGACCACGCTGCACCTTTCCGACCACTTGAGCAGCTTCTTTAGAACTGTGAGCGTACACTTTATCATTTTGCTTATTGTAGTGCTCTTAAATCGTGAAACTTTTTTTATCCGTAAAGTGGATATTTCTTTTTTTCACCTGCGTATTGCGGCAGAAGGCGTTTTGATCGATCCACTCTCTATATTTGTAAAGATTCATTTAGGACATGTCCTGTATATCGACGATAAGCACCGAGCTTCAGGTCTTATTTTATAATACGCGATAAGATTTTTTGCTTCCTAATGGGATTTCGGGAATATGACCGACAGCTCCATACCCACTTTGTGCAAGTCGATCACCTCTATCCTATTTTCTTTAACACCCCAATCCATATTGTAATTTGATAATGAACACGAAAAAATATGTGAAATGGCGCGAAATTTTAAGAAGTTTTAAAAATAATAATCGCGTTCTTTGCTCCAAACCATGATAGGATCCGAAGCGTTCCAGTCAAACCTGGATAACCGATTGGCTGCCATGGAAACCACAACAGACGTAAACCAGAAGCTCGTAAATGTGGTTTGGATATTCAGGGAAGAAGGTACGAGATTTTGTGAAAAGCAGCGTAAGGGCAAGAAGTCAAAGCTTTCGGAAAAGACTTTAGGGCTAATGAAGGAACGACGTGAAAACCCACCCGTCACTTCGTCGGAAAAGCGCGCTCTAAACCAAGAGATCAACAAGCTTATACGACACGACCTTCGGTGCTCCAACACTCTTTTGATTAAAAGAGCGATCGAGCAGAACCGGGGTTCAAAAGTGTTCGTACAATCTCTTGGAAGAAGCCACCTGACGAAGTTGACCACAGCAAGTGGAGAAGTGTTTCTTCGAAGCCGGCATTCCTCTCCGAAGTGGAAGGCTTCCATGGCCGGTTATACGCTTCGCATGCATCTCGACCTGATCCTGAAAATGAGGGTCCTAGAGCCACTCTAACACGCCACTACACCGAAGACCTGCCAGAAGTCAACATTGACGAAATCGTGCTGGCTCTTAGACAGCTAAAAAATGGAAAAGCCCCTGGAGAGGATGGCGTTACAACAAAGCTGTTAAAGGCGGAGGTGGAGGTAAACCCGTACTGAGGGAGCTCCAAAAGCTCTTTAATGCTGTCCTGTTTGAAGGGAGAACTCCGGAGGCGTGGAGTAGAAGTGTAGTCGTCTTGTTCTTCAAAAAAGGAGATAGAGAACTACCGACCTATTTCTCTTCTAAACCACGTCTATAAGCTGTTTTCAAGAGTCATCACGAACCGTCTTGCGCGAAGACTTGACGAATTCCAACCACCGGAACAGGCTGGATTTCGGAGCGGATATGGCACCATAGACCACATCCACACAGTGCGGCAAATTATACAAAAGATCCAAGAGTATAATCAGCCCCTGTGTCTAGCATTCGTGGACTATGAGAAGGCCTTTGACTCGATTGAAATCTGGTCCGTTCTGGAGTCTCTGCAGCGATGCCAAGTAGATTGGCGATATATCCAAGTGATAAGATGTCTCTACGAAGCCGCCACCATGTCCGTCCAAGTACAGAATCAGCAAAACCTATACCGTTGCATCGAGGAGTGAGGCAAGGGGACGTCATTTCCCCGAAACTGTTCACAAATGCAATGAAGGATATGTTCAAGACGCTGCACTGGAAAGGGCGGGGCATCAACGTCAATGGTGAATACATCTCTCACTTGCGATTTGCAGATGACATTGTCATCATGGCGGAAACGCTGCAGGACCTGCAACGGATGCTGATTGACCTGGCTGACTCCTCTGTACGCATCGGCCTACGGATGAACTTTGATAAAACCAAGGTCATGTTCAATGAACATGTACTACCGGAACCGACAGCGGTGCACGGCGCCGTTCTCGAAGTTGTTCAAAAATATGTGTACCTCGGGCAGTCATTGCAGTTAGGTAGAAACAACGTCGAGGACGAGGTGAACAGGAGAATTCGGTTGGGTTGGACAGCGTTTGGTAAGCTACGTCAAGTCTTCTCGTCGTCGATCCCACAATGTCTAAAGATTAAAAGTCTTTAAACAGTGCGTCCTACCCGTCATGACATACGGAGCCGAAACGTGGACACTGATGGTACGGCTGGTCCACAAGTTCAAAGTCGCTCAGCGGGCTATGGAAAGGGCTATGCTCGGAGTTTCTCTTAGGGACAAAATCAGAAATGAGGTGATCCGGCAGAGAACCAAAGTTATCGACATAGCCCACCGGATTAGCAAGTTGAAGTGGCAGTGGGCTGGCCATATTAGCCGAAGAACCGACAACCGTTGGGGTAAACGAGTTCTTGAGTGGAGACCGCGGCTTGGCAAACGTAGTGTAGGACGCCCTCAGGCCAGGCGGAGTGATGATTTACGCAAAACGGCTGGCAGGAGCTGGATGCGAGAAGGCGAAGATAGAATAAAGTGGCGTACAATTGGAGAGGCCTATGTCCAGCAGTGGACTGCGATAGGCTGATGATGAAAAAGTTGAAAAAAGCAAAAGTTTTTATGTATCAGTATTTATGGCCGGACTAGTTATTGAAGTAATTTTTATAGGCATTTCTTGCCAATTACTACTAAAATTTGAAGTCCAGACCCATCTGTACTTCAAATTTTTCTGTCTTATAAAAAAAACCCAATTATTGTATTTGTAAAGTAATTGACTAGAAATGCCTATAAAAAAAAATACTTCAATATTCGGCCTGCGACATCATAATTTGTTAAAATGTTCTCTGTAACGAAGCAATAACAAAAGCCATGATAGTTTTTTAACTACCGACTAGATGGCGCATGCGAGGGCCCAATTTGCGAGCATCAAGGGATAGAAAAATTTGAGGTCTAGTTACATAGTCCAGATAGGTGGTTCGATTCCGGCTCCGGTTTGGCTACGGAATCGAACCCGAGACTTCCATAGGCAAACCGGGGCCGGAATCGAACCACCTGTCTGGACTAGTTATATACATACCATTTTATTTTACAGATCAGTCACCGAGCTCAATACATTATTGAGAGGCATCATTGGATTGTACTTTTTTGTTGCTACTCTGACCTTATGCTCCGTTGCAGTGCGGCTGAAACCGGTTAGTGATCTTTTCAATATCTACAGTAAAATAAAGTTTCAAATCAACATTTCAAAACATCAGAACGCTGAAAATGATTTTAACTCTAGATAACCTAGGTGGGTTTCGTCAGGAAGGTACTTAGATTATAATAATAATTAAGGGTACTGTGAGGACCAGGGCCTTATGTCTGTGCGTATTTTTTTAGTAGGGGTGAAAAACAGATGAATTTACCCCAACGATGCTTTATAATGTATAATTAAATTTAAAACGGGTGAAACCGCGCGCCACGGCCAGTATTTTATATTTTTTTGTTTGAAAATCCCTAACGCACAAATCCTCTCTTATGCTGATGACACAGCTTTGAAGTACTTGGGAGGATGTTAGGCGCAGTGCTGAGGTAGGCATGACAAAATTTGTTTAGTGGCTTGCTTATAACCCTGCATAAGTTAGGTTTAAGTCATAAATATGATGAGGAGGGACGGAGTCTCCTGATACAGCCATCTATTTGCTTAAAAGGAGGCTCCGATTCACGAGTTAAATAAAACTTACCTATATCTTTTATGACAATAAAATATCAAAAATGTTCATGAAATATCCATTGGGTCACTTTTTTACTCGATTACGGCTAAGTCAAACAGGAAGACCCCTACATTATAAAAAATAATCGTCACCCGGAATCCAACTGGGGTCTTCTGGTTTCTGGACCGCTCGATTTCCCAACTGAGCTATTATAACATTGTAGGTGTTGAAATTTACCTTCATATTCTAATGATATTGTAGCAGTTTTTCATTGCTCTCCCTCCGTCTTACGAATTTTTAATCAGGTCACGTGTCCAGACGCGCACACGAAAGAGCACAACGCCGCTAAAGAAGTATTCACTTCAATAATGTTGAAGATATTGTTATTACAAAATTATACGGCGGCAGTCCACAAGGTTACAACATCGTAAGTGAAACATTACGATCGTTTACGTATTTTAACCGATCATAAGCGCCATAAGAGCCATAATTTTATTAATTGATTTTTTTTATATTTAGAAATCGGAGTGAGGGAGAGTGAGGGTTACTTTTTGCAAATTACCCATACCTTAAATCAGTATAGGCTATTACGGTTTTCATAAGTGAATTTTCACGAAATTGCAAAAAAATCTTGGAACATGCGAATGCTTGATAGCAGAGCAGACCAACCTATAATTCGAAAACTGTACACTTAACTACTTCTTACATATTATAATGAAAATTTTGTACCCATTACACTGCTAATAATTAAATTATTTTATGTTTTATATTGGTTCAATAGTTCCGTTTTTGTCGATATCGAATAAGTGTTTTTTTTTTTAATTTATAATATGTATTGCACTTTATTAAGTTTGGCGGGAATATTCCTGACGAACACCCCACCGTTCGGGGAAGACGGCGGGGGCAGTATAGGGTTTGCACCCACTAAAATAGATATAGGTACAAGGGGCGGAACCAGAAGCCACCAATTTTAGCGCCAAAACGCGGATATGCTCATCATCGAGCCAGCACCCGTCTACCCCGAGGCCTTACGAGAATCGAGCTAACGACAATCGAGGAACCTGCAAGTGAAACACGACGGGGCCCATGGAATGACAAGCCTGAAAAGGGCCACCCTAAGCCCCAGCACCCTCGAAGACGCTCAAAAGCTACTTGGTGGAGAAACCTTGACCTTGAGCCTCTTACGAGATATCGTAAGATTTGGCTTGACTTCCCTCATCCTTAATCTCACGTAGATTTCACATTTACTTAACACTGGTCAAGTGTGAGCAATGAACGATAAAATTGGTAAAAAATTATAAATATATTTTAATCTTAATCTAATCCAATCCCCTTCCGCCCTCCACTAAACACCTCACGTAATTAATGGACGCCCCCTTACCAACACCCACACGGACGAAGCCGCGGGCGATAGCTAGTATATAAATATATACCAGCTTCAGACATTATGCCAATAATAAGAGAAAATCAGGAAATCACATTTTTCCAGTCCATTGTCTGAATTTGAATATATAAACAATTGAGGTCAACCGGGGTTATTGCGTCACATTTTTAACTAATTTGAATCAAGCATCTTTGTTAATTAATATTAAAAAGGGTATTTTTTTTTAAGATAAAATAAACCTATTAGAATATTATCGGGACTTAATCGCGAGAAATATTTAAAGGTAGGAACCTTTTATTTACCTGACGTTTCGATTGAATTGCATCGATCGTGGCCATGGGTCGACTGATGGCAGCTTAGCGATGTCTCTTGATTGATTAAGAGCATGATTTGACTTTTGTAAGTAAAGATTCTGCGTGACGAATAAAGGCCATTCTTTTCTTCCTTTTGATATCAGAAAACAATCTTTCTCTACAATTTTACATTGTCATGAATTTTTAAACATCAAAACAAACATTGAAACTCCATATTTTGACCATACAAAAAAATGACGTCATTGTTTTGTATTTCATATAAATTAGTACAAGGCGCATCGTTTTGACGTTTCTTAAAAAGATACTGATTTGACTGACAGTCATTTACCCTAATAATATTTTAAATTTAATCATTCGTTACAAGTACTTTGGCCAATATTTAAGCACATATAGTTTTTACCTTTGTTGTAAATAGACGCTCCTACTAAATATATTGTACCCACTAAGGCTGATTTTAGTTTATCTCATGTTTTAACTTTTTGATAATACAATTTGCATCAGTCATTTAACATGGTGTATAGTATATTAGTCGCAGCACCTTACCTCCATATCATGTTTATAAACATTTTATATTTTCAAAGAGTGGCCGCGAGTTTTAATTGCCAGGATCTTTTCTCCGGCTTTACCTATTGTTTGCGTACTTGGCATTACATGTACATGTAGAATCCCGACGTATCACAAGAGTTGTTTTGCATCCTAAGTGAATAAAGAATGTGGGGCGTTTTGCCCCGCATTCTTTTTCACCTATGATATATAGTACATACTACCCTCGCCTGGTCTTAATAATTTTGATAAATTTTACTGTCGGTACTTCTACACACTTCTACGTCTTTACACTGAGGCGCGATGTTTGTACTGCGACGATTGCATTTGTTAAGACGCTGACAACAGCTACTGAACTTCGATGTTTCACTATTTTAGCCACGCCCACTATTTCTCCGATGTCCTAGTGCCATTGATAAAGGACGGTAAAAACAGCGAACTACCAACACAAGGACGCGGTCAATAATAAACAATAAACCAATAGATGGCGCTTTATTTTTTGTTCTATATGAAGAACTAGAAAGAAATTAGACAGGGCGATTAAAAAAAACAATAAATATTTTTTATACGTTTGTATTTTTAATTATTTCAGGAGACTTTATTTGCTATGAACTTCAAAACAATATAAAAGAAAGAAAAATAAAACTCGAAAATATATTAGCAACATTTTAAATATTTTCGTATAATTATAATTTATTTGCTCTCGGATATTTGCCGGAACAAACAGACAGACAGACAGACAAAAAAAACTGTATTTTTGTTGTAAGTAATTATTATGGATATATGTTATCCATAATAATTAATATATGTATATGCATAAAACTGTTATTTTGATATTACAAACAGACTCTTCAATTTTATTTATTTGCACAGATAGTTAATAATATATATTATTTTTTATTAATAATATTATTATTTATTTGACATAAGGTAAATTTAGAGCTGAAGAAAATTCTTCCAAGTTTGAAGTCCTCCGAAAATTGATAACATACCTGCTACAGCACAATAATTGACTGGTAAATAATTTTCGTCACTGGAATCACTTTAATGATAAATTTTAAATTGCACATCCTACACAAAAGAGTAAACTTTGACAAGAATCCATTTATGTTTTCTCCTACCAAATTAATGTGTTTTAAATTACAACCCAAGGGTTTAGGGGTAAGGGCGAGAAATATTCTGAAGATTTAAAAATAAATGCGATAAGTTTATTCGTCCGATGTAATAATAATAATAATATTTATAAGGATTTTTTGTTGTGCAGGGTGACTTGTAGCAGTCTAAAAAAAATAATACTTAAAGCTTACCTATGCGTTAGTAACTAAATACTAACTGCCAGATTTTATCTTCGACAACCTGTTCATAATAATAATAATATTTACCTCAAGTTTAGGAATATTATCGGTGGATTCAACTGTCTCAGATACCTTTGCCGATACTTCAAACCAGTGATGGAAAAAAACTATGACTCACAATAACATAAGAAGTATAAGAACGATCATGAGGAAGTTTCATATCACTTGGGCATCATCTTTACCTGGTAACATTTTCTAGAGGAATTATAACATCACTTTCTAATGTAACTGCAACAGCCACATTTCCTAATCTGTACAAAATATTTATTACATTTAAACTTAGAAAAACTTTCTTCAGCACTAATCTTACCTATTATGTCTAACTAGCTGTAGACTAGCTGTGGACGTAGCCTAAGTTACTCCTTACATCATTAGCTGTCTGACAGTGAGTCCTGTCAATCTCCGTACAGCCGTTTTGGAGATTTGTCGAAACAAACACACAGACAGACAGCCAGATAAAAAAAAACTGTATTTTTGTTTTAAGTACTATGCGTACTTTCATAGCATTTAGTAAAAAACTGCTATTTTGACATTAGGAACAGACACTTCAGTATGCATAGATCGCCATATATAGGTAAAAAATACTAAAACCTACACAACTATTTGTATGGAAAGGGCAAGAAACAATGGATAAAGCTACAAGTATTTTAGGAGTATTTTCCTATTAGGCCAGTTCTAAGATAGTCGTAGGTCTATGCAAATGTGATAGTTTATCATTATACTTGTTTGTAACTATCTTTCTAAAATGTAAAGGGGATCCTCTTTGTCCATGTGGCGATTCTTTTTGTGTAATGTTTTAATGTAATATAAATAATAAAATTATTATCTATATTAGTATGTAGGTACTTATTACAAACTTATTGGTGAAAAACTTTCAAACTTATTGGTGAAAAACTTTCCGAAGTTTCACCTGCTTCTGAACTATTCGCCAAACGTCTCTTTTTACTGAAAAGATAAAAGAAAATATTAAAAATAAATACAAAAATTGAACAGGCAAACTTAGGTTTCGATCTCGAAACTTGATATTCTGAACCAACGCAGATACCGCTAGACCAAACGAGCTTCACAGTTGCAGATGAATTTTCGCTATACGTTGTACAAAACAGCTTAGTGTAGCTTTTTGGTTTGGTTACGATTTCACTTCTGTTCGTGCAATATTTTGTCGATATGAAAAATATAATACTTACTTTACTACTTCCATGAGATGTTTTTGTTTGTTGGTATAGAAGCGCTTTTTGCTGGCCTCCGACATTTTTGTTTGTTTCCCAATTATAGTAACAAATATTTTTAAACTTAGAACTAAATATATTTAAATTTACAACTTAGATAGTATAAATTAATAGTATATTTATTAAACTTATATTCTTTACCAATGTCTATAATTTTTCAAACAACAAACAAAATATGAAGTGAATGGATGGCGAGGCAAAGCGACATACGTCCGTCTAGCTGCGCGTCTCAGCGATCACTGTCAGATTGCTTATAAAAGAAAGAGAAGCGCGATCACGCAGCGCTCGTAACTAATTATAAACCATAAAACAATTAATTACTTGAAAATAAGTCGAGTAGTCGAAAATAAAAAACAACCAGATTCTGTATTATAACATGATACGTTATTGTTAATTATTTTACCAACGTACGTTGTTAAGTAATACAGATATTTTTGTTAGAAGATCATTTTAAGAGGTTAGTTTGTATTTTTTTTTTATCGAGAAAAAAATTCAAATTCGTGTTTTGAATACAACAGGGTTTTTAGAAATATGTTCAAGATTAACATATATTTTTTCTGCCGTCACAAACTACGTAGATTTGGCTAAAAAAATGTTTAGGATAAGCCTATTTGGCTGTTGTCAGCGCCTTAATAACGGGGTTCCAAGATGGTGAGAGCCTGACTAAGAGACTAACGGCCGGTCTCAATAATCTAACTATCGATGGATTTGGCTACTAGAGGTATATATTTGACATAAGCTCCATACAAAATACGTCAAAATTCTACCTCTAGTAGCGAAATCCATCGATAGATAGATTATTGAGACCGGCTGTAAGAGAGTTTGGCTAAGTGATCAACACGGACCAAATGTATGGCAATTTAAAAAAAAAAACATCATTATTATTTTTTTACCTGTTTGAACGCTATAGATGACGTCACATGACACGCTCTATGAAGTAAATTATGGGAAATGATGAAGTGTCTTTATATCATAGACTTTGTTTTGTAGTTATTGTTGTGAAGATCACTTCAGTAAAAGTATATTACAATCTAAATTGCTAGCAAGGTGTGTGTGAATTAGTCAGAAGTAATTGACATATTATGTTTTAAATATCAAGGAAAAAGCAACTTGCCCAACAAAACTTAAAAAATCTTTTATAACTACCTTAATTGTTCCTTTCTACGAATTTATTTACGGCCAAATATATACTTATTTAATTCAATACAACACAATATTATGAAAGAACAAGGGGAAAAGGTTACACTAAAGTTAAAAAAACCGGGCAAGAGCATGTCGGACCTGACCTTAGTGTAAGGTTCCACAGCGTTGAATAATTGCATCAGCAGAAGAGCGTATGTTCATGGCACTTACGCCCTTTTGTTGTGAAACGCAGTTTTTCAGCAATAACTCAATGACAGTATAATAAAATAATTTTAGTTTAAAATACTTATTAAGCGCTACCTTTGTGACTTTTTCATATTCTTTGATCGCACAGTTCAAAAGTTAAGGGGATACAATTTATGCAACTTTCGGAGGGATTATTTCCGAAAATATTCACTCAATCAAAAAAGTTTATTGGAAACCTAATCATGTTTTTAAAAGACCCATCGAATGATACGCCACACGTTGATGTTTGCTAAAACAAATTGTGGTTACATGTATTGAGTGCCCCCCCCCCCCCCTAAAAATATTTATTTTTATTATTTAGCTATTAATCTAAGTACTACAAGACACCTTTTCACCAAATTTCATCAATATTCATTGGGTAATGTTTGAGTAAAATGCCTGTGACTTACGGACGGACAGACAGACGGACACGACGAAACTATAAGGGTTCCGTTTTTGGCTACAGAACCCTAAAAATGCGTTGTGTCTCATATAAGTATTCAGTTTCAATCACAAACGAATCGTAGGTATCACCATTACTATAGATACATATGTAATCATCATCCTCCTAGATGATTCCTGATACCACTAAGA
The DNA here is from genome assembly GCA_945859575.2 of Herminia tarsipennalis. Classification (NCBI taxonomy): domain Eukaryota; kingdom Metazoa; phylum Arthropoda; class Insecta; order Lepidoptera; family Erebidae; genus Herminia; species Herminia tarsipennalis. Next base: position 18,000,051 of record OX243834.2, on the reverse strand, counting down.
ATTTAAAAATTAATTCATCTGCAGGAAAAAATCAAATAAACACAAAAAAAAAACTATTTTTCTCTGCAACAATAAAATTGTAGCACAGTACGAATATCGACGCCGATAAACGACAGAACGTGTCATATAACGTTTCATTTCGACTAATCGCGATGCCTTTTGCAAATTTAAATTTCCGTCCCACATTTTGCACATTTTTATTATTATTTTTTACAATAAATGAAGCACTAAAAATTAATAAGTTTATGCATTATAACAATTAAAATACTATGCATTATAACAATTAAAATACAAGCCCTGTGCCACGGCGAACTTTACAAACATTTATAACAATCACGGACACAAAGTGGTGCCCGTGTGTGAATCAAACCCACGACCTCTTGCGCAGTAGTCGCACACGCTCACACCACGCCACCGAGACGTCATTACACATTAGGTATACTTAATTATACATTCTTTATTTCATAATTCCAGTTTACTTTTCAGTCAAAAGTTATTAGGTCTGTAGTTTGAATGAAAACGTGCCTGATATTATAGGTAGGTAGAGCCTACTTACGAGAAGAGTTATTGTTTTATTTCACATCACACTAATATTATAAAGGCGAAAGTTTGTGAGTATGTGAGTGTGTATGTTTGTTACTTCTTCACGTCTAAACGGCTGGAGCGATTTAAAAAAAAATGGTTTGGAGTTAGCTGACACCCTGGATTAACACATAGGCTAATAAGCCGCGGGTAACACTGTGGGGCACCGCTAGTACCTAATAAAAAATAAGTAAACCAATACCTAAAGAGTCGGTATTTGGTGCATATTCAGTTTCACAAAGCTTTTGGGTGACGAAGCTAATAGATGAGGCTGAGTATATATGACGATTCACGGCTACTGAATTATATCACGGCTCACCCGACAGGACTGTTTCCAACATATCTACAGTCAGCCGCGTTCAAATGCGGACGTGTCTTTATGTGTGACTAACCATTATACGCTGTGCGCGACGCGAGCCATCGCTAGTTTGCAACCATGAGCTCGTGGTAAACGAGCTGCTGGCGTTTCTGCAGCAGAAGCTGGACGTGATGGACGAGGTGTCCGCTGTCCAGATCTGCGTCACGAACTTCAGTGAGGACGACATAGCTGCAGCCAAGCGGCTACTTTACGGCGTTCTAAATAAGACCGCCCAGATCCAGAGAATAACACGTCACCAGCCTGCTGAAAGACATAGAGCGGAATGCGCTGCAAGTGCGCATAGTGACCCCGCCCGCACGCCCCGCAAGCCTGCGCCCGTGCCTACGGTTGTTACCTGCAGCGCTGCCAAGGTCAGCCGCCCGGTTGTAAAACAGAAACGGGAGATGAAGATGAAGACCGGCGAGAGCGTACCCACAGCCCCCGCTAAAGGGCAAATGGATGTAGAGGGCTTCATAAAGGTTGAAAGGAAGCAGAAGAGGCCCTCCAGACGAAACCAATGTGGTACCGGCGTGACGGGACCTAACATGCTGCTGCGTCCGGTGATACCAACGACGCAGCTATATGTGTCTCAGCTGCATCACACCACAAAGGCAGAGGAACTTGCAGAGTACCTCCGGATCAAGACGAAGTGGACCTTGAGGGTGGAGAAGTTGGAGTCGCGCCATGACGTCAACTTCAAATCATTCCTGGTGTGAGTTCCCAGTGAACATCTGTCCATCTTTATGAAGGAGGACTTCTGGCCGAAGGGTGTCGCGTACCGACGTTTTCGTGGAAGGTTACGTGACACCACGCAGCGAATCACGACGCCGCTGTCGCAATCCCAGTGTCGTGTATAATTTTAATTATAAATAATAATGTATTAGTTTAATGTCTTTTATGTTACGTATTTGTGTAATTGCAGTTTAAATTATGTATTATTTTATTAAGTTTTTATGTATGTATTTGTATGATATGGGCCTTAGTAGCCTGAAATAAATGATATTATTATTATTATATTTACACAGAAATTACGTCGTACATAAACTACCTTAATTTAAACCCGACTTTCACGCGAACGAAGTCGCGGGCATAGCTAGTAGTAAATAAATGTGTAGCTACAGTAAAAGCAGTTTAATCAGGTTTATTTACCCTTTTGGTGAAAAAAAACTGACTAACTGATATAAGTAGGTGAGGATCAAAATTAAAGGTTTTATACGTATTTATATATTTTAGGTATACATAATAATATTGGTTTATTGTAGGTAATATTATTAGTATTTTATACATATTTATTTAAATAATAAGATTTTGACCTAATTTATGGCAGGACACCAGCGCCGTCCAACTCTTGTCGTTGTTGCAGTACATGTGTGGCACTCTTACGCAACTCTTTATCTTCTGTCGCTACGGAGATGCGGTGTTCAATGGGGTACGTTTATAGATGTTCTTTAGTACCCACCTACTTACTTTTAAAAGGTAAGTAGGAACCTGAAACACTATTTTACTACTTTGTAATGGAATTACCTACTTAAGTAAAGTAACACTTAGGTATTATCTACCTACACTGATACTACCAACCCTAATGCAGGTATCTACTTCAGGTAGAGCTATCTCTGGTAACTCTTTATCCCACTGGCGTTTAACGAGCGTTGGCGTTACTCACACTCCCTAAAAATTGCGTTTTTTGTCGTTCCGCTCTGTCCGGCGGCCAATTGCACTGTAGCTGCTTTAACGTTGGACGCGCAACGTCAACGCTGGAGTAACGCGAACGCTTGTTAAACGCTACTGGGATAGCGGCCCAACTACCCAACCAATCCATTTTATATTTCTAATCTTATTTGCTTGGTAGAGTTCGGTCGGCGCGGGACAAGGTCCATTTGGCGCGGCTCACTGGTGTCTCAGTCCTCGCATACGTCGTGATCTAATAATCCTTGGCGCTGGAATGATGCATCCACGACATTTACGAGCAGGACCCTTCAATGTTATAGATCTACCGTCCTTCGTACTGGTAAGGAATTATGGAGTCAGCACTAAAATCTCAATTCATAATTTTTAACATTGTTAATATTCCAAGTTCCTTTTTACACAAAATTGAAATTTTTCCGAATTAATATTTTTTTTCTAGTGGGTTATGTACTGATTCTAATATTTTCCAAATATGTATAGTTCGATGCAGAAAGCATATCAACATCAGGGTCAAAGGTATAGAATTTAAAAAAATGAAAACTTTAAGTTAAATAAAAAAATACTATTCGCCGAGTATTAAGCAACAAGGACAATAACTAAGGACTAGTAAACATTACAATTATTACCTAACAATGAAACAATACATAATATTATACAATACTAAAACCTATTATTTTTATTTGAACCAACATTTTTTTTAATGCTTCTTCTGGTGAAATTGTTCCTTTTAATAAATCATCAATAATATTCTGAATTTTGGCATCTTTCAATATAAATTGAGATCGTCCTTTTCTTTTCAACCGACTTCAAAAAGGAGAAGGTTCTCAATTCGTCTGTGTTTTTTTTTAGATAAACGTATTAGTTTTTTTTTATAATACGTACCTTCTTTTTTTTTAAAGCTAATAAAGCAAAATGTTTTAGCTTTTCCTACTTTTTTATTTAACCGAAAGTGCCATTCCTCCAAGGCCTTTAAATTAGTTGTCCTGTGGCAAACTGTTTATAAGCAAGAATTTTATGTATTTTTTGTAGTATTCGTTCTTCAAACCGGTATTGATCACAGTTAGAATATTATAGTTTATTAGGTCTGTGGTATTGATAGATGAGTGTGATTGTACATAAGGAAAATAATAGAATGTGGATTAAAATAGAACACGCAAAAAAGTGAATAAATAAATAAAATATTAAGGAAAAAGATGAATGTGCAAAAATAAAAATTCGGAAAAAAAGGAAATTGGAAGATTACATAACTAGGACAATTTTAATTTCGGACTGCATCGCCGACTCCAGAATTATATGGTTTGTTAGCCTTAGGAGAGACATAGCTACATATGTAGGTGAACTCATGAGAATTTAGAACCGTTCTTTTCTACAAGGCCAATATCCTGCGAAGGAAGGCTTGCAATAGGAGTATTGACAGATTGCTTTTATTCTGTTGCAGACAGTCCGCGCCGCTTATAGTTACTATGCGATATTGGGCAAGAAAAACTAGTGTACCTACTAGATGGGATATTAATTGATTGGAAACGGAACATGGATACAAAGTAGTACGCAGACACTGTAGGTACAAATTTAAACCTCAAAATAAAAGACGCAAGTAGATCATAAATGGTTTTAATTTTATCACAATAAGATACAAACATCTATTTTAATTATATAGATATAGGTACTCAAAAGCGTTGCAAAACACATAGGTAGGAGTATTAATTACTCAAGGTGTTTACTTACATTATAAAGTACCAATATAGGATTATTCGTTGGAAGGTTGAACGTACCTCCCAATAGCACATAAACAAATAACAGAGCAGAAATAAAGAACACTTAAACTATAGACATAGATCTTCTATTAAAGTATAAAGTACCTACCAATATTTATAGGTCGTGAGACATTTATCTATTTTTAGTATTTGTTAAATATAATAGAGTGGTACGGAACCTTTTCTGTGTTAGTCCGACTCGCACTTGACATACTTTTATTTATGAAAGTACTTTCCTACTGCATATCGTTAATTGTACCTCTGTTACACTGACCTCTATAGAGTACTAATACGACAACTTTAACTACCGCATACAAAGTGACAGAAATTTCTTGTGCCGAATCGAATGTGCGTCCTATAAACTTTTTTGACACTTGAAGACAATTGAACGTTGTTGTCATCCTTGTTACACAAGTATAGACTTCCATTTCATTTCGTCAAATGAGTCTAAACGTTTAATTCGAATGAAGTCCATTTCATTTCGTCAAATGAGTCTAAACGTTTAATTCGAATGGAAGTCTTGTTGTTGTCGGCGGTATCCTGTCCAGTTTACTAGTACTATTGGAGGTCAGTGGATAATTTTAATCGTTATATAGTATATATCAACTGAATAGAAAATTTGATAGTAGGTGGCATGCAGTTGTTGCAAATTCACGACACTAAGGAAATTTAAGTACCTGCGGTGAGAATATAATTTTATTATTTTTGAGCATACACCGTGAACATTAGGTACGTAAATGGGTTTTTAAATTCCCTACATCAACCGACAACTTTTTTTTTTGTTTTTTTTATAACTATAAACATTTATCAATTATTCTTTTGGGAAGCGAATATATAGACACATAATCTACCTACATATGTATAAATATATATATGTTAAAGTATAGTATAGTATGGTACCTACTTATTTGGTAAAGTTGCAAATACCCAGTCCTAATATCACATCGCATCTTAATACTTAGTCTTTTTACCAATCGACCAAGCTTTATGTAATAATAAAGTTGTCTTACCGTTTAATTTTCCCACTTTCCCGAAATTCAAGCTTTACTTTCCATAGGGTAGTTATTACTAAGTACACAAATTCGATAAAATTATTAAGTGTATGACGGTAAGTAAGGCACCTGTCCCACCTACGTCGAGAAAGCGAGTAGTGGGTAGCGATTTTATCGCTCAAGAAACGTACATACGTATGTCGATCCTGTGTAAACAAGACATACAGATATTAATAGTTGATCGCTGACCGTTCACACTGTCGGCCGTCCGCCGTCAGGATCTACAATATAGATCTATTGTACGTTTCTTGAGCGATAAAATCGCTACTCGCTTCTCGCTCATCGCCGGCGGTGGGACAAGTGCCAAAATACGTTAATATATTTTTCTTCCTATAATTTTGCTCAACTATTTTGTAACATAAAAAGTTAGGGTAGTTTTAGAGTACTAGTATTAGTGGGTACCTTTACACTTAAAAAAGAAATATTTTTAAGTGTAAAAGTACTTACTACTACTCTAAAACTACCCTATTAGTTATAGCCTCTTGACTTTCACAACCCAAATCCACATTCACCTATATTCTTACGCGAATACAATCTCGTCTGATGTACTAGGTTAGCGACTTCACCATTTCCCGTTGAAGATGATATGAACAACAAAGAGGCGTGCAAATATCACTGCTTTCATCTTCTCTACTATACTAAGTGTAAGCGAAAGGCAGTGATCGGTCACACGATACATGGTAAAAGTATCGATATTGGCGGACCTGTTGGTATAGTGGTTAGTTGTCTGATTACTAAGCCAGAGGACGGGGGTTCGATCCCCACCCAGGATAAAACTTTGTGTTATGAGCACGATGATTTATTCTGTGTCTGGGTATAATTTATCCATAATATGTATTTTGAAATATATTTATTGAGTCAATAGTACCTAGTTAGTGTAAGGTCCGCTTTAAACTTTATCTACGTACTTAAAAGACAAGCACGCGACCTTTTTGAGATTTACAAGCGATACTGGTATTTTAACAATGTAGTTAAAGTTTAAAATTCTTTAGCAATGAAAGCGCCTGCCCCTCCGACGCTATATACAGTACACATGATACTGACATTGTATGTGTACCTTATTTTATCAAATTCTATGAATTTTGCAAAGTTTTAATCACTCGCCATACTAGTAGTAGCATAGCATAAAAAAATTATCGTGTGCTTAAAATGTTTCAATGATCCAAGTTCTATATGCACCTTCCGTCGTTGCAAATCTGATCCTATGGATCAGGTTTTGAACCTGTTTTTGCTGTTCACTGGTGAATTGTATCCACAACATTCTATTTAGTATACTTATATATAGTACCAAAATCAGTAGGTGGATCACAATAATTAATCTTGATTCCTATCGAAAATATCTAATAAAAATAAATAATATAATATAAACACTGAGATACCTACACATTCCACTTAAAGATTCCGGAACACACACACAGCATCATTATTTCTTTTACCCTGCGATTTATCAAATTTGGGAGGACTGTATATTTGCAGATATATTTGATTTACTGCCGGTTTTAATAAATTATCTAACGTTAACTGTCTGTTAAATATCTAACTATAGTAGCGAAACTGACATTTGTGCGTTTCAATAACCTTCGATAGATAGACAACTTGAAAGGTTTTCTAACCATCTGACTGCTACGTAAGGGTTCGATTCTCACACGGGACACCACTTTGTGTGTCCCGTGTGGGAATCGAACCCAAAAATTCAAAAATTGTTGTTCCGGGTCTGGGTGTACTTTTTGTCCGTGACTTGTATGTTTGTAAAGTCCCCCGTGACACAGGGCTTGCACTCTAGAGCGGGAGTCGTCTTTAAAAAAAACTATCAACTGCAAAATACCAGTTTTTTTTTAAATTATATTTTATATGTTTACATTATATTCAATTTTATTTTATAAATAAATAAATACAAAATATAAGTTTCGCTACTAGAACTAGCTATTTCAACAGACAGTTAACGGTAGATAAATTGTTGAGAGAGGCGGTTAGAGATTATGAAGATGTCGTATATTGTGGTGGTCTGGCGATGAAGTTAAGCCCTATGGTTAGCTTGCAGCCAGGAGGCGACGCCGGGCAGGTTGTACGTGTTCCAGCGGATGTTGTTGCGCACGTTCTCGAGCGCGCGCAGCCGCGCAGACTCGCCCGCGCCCGCCTCCGGGTACTGGCTGAAGAACGTCTCCATCTACAAAACGACGTTATACCACACATTACAGAATGTATCATTGGGATGATCACTACAATGAAAATATATTATTTTTCACTAATGAGGCAAAAATGCGTCTTAAATAGCTCTGAATAAATTTGGTAATCTGAAACTTAAGGTGTTTCAGAATTTATAGTAATTGATTTGACGGCTATTAGCGCAAGTATGGCGCGGTCTCTTTTTATTACATTTTAATAACAACACTGTAGGGCAACTCGCAACACCGCGCTGCAGACACTTTCTCTTTGACAACAACGCGAAGGGTATGACGAACACGCAAGTTACATTATTCGGTACGGTTTTCATCAATAAAACCGTGTCAACAAACAAATATCTACAGTCCTTGGAAGTGCAAATCGCGACAAATCCTCAACAATGACGTCATGATTAAGTTTTCCATACAAATTTGTACCTTCCTAAGAAATGTATCATTTTAACATTTTGTAAAGACTGATTTCACTTGGCAGTCATTTAGCCTTTTAATAACATTTTAGGTTGTGTGTTTTTCCCGCTTGTGTACGTAAACGGAAGAGAAAGCAACATACACTTTCACTTTAATCACTACTAATATTATAAAGCTGAAGAGTTTGTTTGAACGCGGGTCCGATTTTTTTTTTCGAATTTAAAGGCCATTTAACGAGGAAGGTTATAGGCTATATAACAGTGGTTCTCAAACTTTTTAAATGACGGAACCCTTTTGGGAAGCAAAATACTTGATGGAACCCTACAATAAAACAATTATTTTTATAAGTGTATTCTTTATTAATCAGCATAATAAAAGTACAATGTATCAGTTACTAATTATTATTTACTTCACCACTTGGTAAGGACAATAATAGAAAACATTAAAAAAGAAAAAATCTAACTAGTGGGAGGTATGAAACTGTTTTTTATTTTTCATCAATTGCTTGATATCAGGTTTGATGGAAGAAAGTTGGAGTCTCATATCAGCTTCGGCGTCCAGTCTATTGCGATATTTTGTTTTCGTGGCTGCGTAGGTAGAGAATCCTGTTTCGCACAAATATGTAGTTGGGAACGGGAGAAGAATATCCAGAGCCATTTGGCCAAGCATTGCATATTCATCTTGGATTCTGCACCAAAAATCATTAAGAGGCGTCGTTTTGAACAATGACTCCATACTTGTGTCTGATGACATTTCTAAAAGAGATTCATATATCTCATTTGACATGTTTTCAGGCTTTTCCAAGTTGGGTAAAAAAGGATTATGAATCCAGGAGTTCACTTTAATTTTTGTATTGTGTTCTTCGGGAAAATACTTTTCAAAAGATGCGCGCATCGAACTGAGATATTGGACCAATTCTTCAAACACATTATCTTCAAACATTTCTGAGTCGTTTTCGCTAACAAACTCACTGAGTAACGTAAAACTTTCTATTTCTTTCTTACCAATGCAAATGATCCAAAAATCTAATTTTCTTTTAAAAGCAGTTATTTTATTATAGGCCTGAAACACTGTTGTCTGTTTACCTTGCAACGATAAATTTAATTCGTTAAGTTTTTGAAAGATATCCGCCATAAAAGACAATCGGAACAACCAAGTTTTATCATACAAATTGTCCTTCAAATTAAAAGAAGTATCTGCTGAAAGAAACATTTGTAACTCGGCTCTAAGTTCAAATAGCCTTGTTAAAGTTTTTCCCCGAGACAGCCATCGCACTTCTGTATGGAGCAGCAGTGTTTTATGTTTGCTGCCATAATCTTCACACAATAATGAGAACAATCGGGATTGTAGTGGTCGTGATTTGATAAAATTAATTATTTTTACCGCTTCATCCATAACTAATTTTAGATTAGACGGCATTTGCTTCATCGCAAGTGCTTGTCTATGCAGAATACAATGACTGGAACTACAATTAGGCGCTTTATTTTTCATTCGTGACACTGCTCCTGCTGTTTTACCTGTCATCGCCTTGGCCCCATCTGTACAAATGTCAATGCAATTGTTCCAACTGAGATTATGTTCTTCAAAAAATATATTTATTTTATTAAAAATTTCTTCCCCGGTAGTGTTTGTAAGCAGCGATGTGTGTTCATCGCTGCTTACAAACACTACCGGGGAAGAAATTTTTTAAGCATGTCTTCTTCAAAAGAACTTTTATATGGATATCTCACAATAACCAGCAGGATAGCCAAACCAGCGACATCAGTCGACTCGTCCATTTGCAAAGCGAATCGTGTATTTTGTAGACGTGTAACTAGTTCTTGTTTGACGTAGCTTGCCAGATCATGGATTCGTCGTGAAACAGTATCGTTTGATAGCGGAACAGTAGAAAGATGCTTTGCAGATTTTTCATCAAGCATACATTTTGTTATGTCTAATACACATGGTTTTATTAATTTCTCAGCGATAGTGTGCGCTTCACCTGCTTGTGCAATGCGATAGCTAACTAAATATGATGCCTCCGTGGCCTTTTCGTTGGTAGTTTGTGTTACATGCATCATATTTTTTTGACTTTCTAATAACTGATCTTTTTTGCGAACAAAAAATTCTTTATTCTTGTCTTTAGTCTCGGGGTGTACGGTTTCTAAATGTCGACGCAATTTGGCAGGTGCCATGGAACTATTAGGAAGCAGTTTACTACAGAGCATGCAGAGAGGTGAGCCGTTGGAATCAACAAATCCGAAACTGATATAAGATTCATCATACTTCCTTTTTTTCGTCTTTGAAACCGTCGAGCTTGACGTCGTGGCACTCGTGGCATCATCTTCTGGATCGGTGATTGCTAAATTCTCCGCGCGCATTGCTTTTGAACATTCAGCGTCATTTTTTTTTTTTACGCTTAAACAGTATATTTCAACAAAACGGCACAAGCAAGTATGGCCGGCGCGGACATCTTCGCAGACACCATGGCTTGGTCAGGGACATCTTCGCAGACACCATGGCTTGGTCAGCGGGACTAGCGCCGGCGCTCTGTCTAGCAAATCTTGGTACAGCAAGTGTAAATTGTTATGCTGGGGCAACAGCAGCCCCCGCAGCCCCCGCAGCAACCTCCACAGCATCCTCCGCAGCACATTTTCACTATGTTCTATTTTCCTTCTAAAAATATAACCAGATACTGTATTCCAGCGTATTTGAATATTATGATTTTTTCAAGAGTTTATAATTTAACTCTTTTTTTGGCTTTTAGAATTTGTATATAATGGATTCAAGTGATTGACTTGCACTGACTCATTAGAAGATGTTGTTGGAACACGTTTAACACCTTTAAGCCAACGTTCCATTCTTCTTTATTTATAATGTTACAAGTCAGGATAGTGGGGTTTAAATAATGCACAATCGTTACTGCGTATAAGAGACTAAATTTAGAACCTACAGGGAAGAAATGTATAAAACTGAGACAACAGAATACAGCAGGCAGTAAAACAATGAACACTAGTTTCTCGCTAGCGAGCTTGTAAGTAGGTAGTAACTTATCGCTCCGAACGCTAATCATCAACTGACGACGCCAACGCGCGATCGCCGCTTTTATACTTAGTCCTAGACTCGATCTCAAATATTCTCGAAAATACTCGAGTCGGCACCTTTGATAAACAAAAAGCAAAAATAAAAACAGAAATTTAAAAATAGCGTTGTAAACAATATCGACTTTATCCTTTGAAGTTAGAGACGAAAGTCGCTTGTTGACAACTATAGCGTCTAATTCAGAGGCGGCTTTTATCAAAGAGACTGAGCGCTTACAAGTATACTACCCGCTCGTTTTAAGTTTGCCGCTGGCGATAGGTATGAGTGTATGACGTTCGAAATTTTTTATTTAATTGTAACAATAAAAATTGTGTACGGTAGATATTTGGGTAAAACTATGACACATTATAAGTTTTGTTGTCACGTGGGGGAGGGTACGCGCATTCCACAGACCGGCAAACTTAGAGCGAACGCGTTGTACAAGTATAAAATTGTTGAGACCAAACTTATAAGATATTGTACCAGCTAATGTAACACAAGCTTATACAAATACAAATAAATAAATAAATAACATTCATAGCGTTTTGTCTCCGCGCGGCCGCGGAGTCCGCACAGCCGCGGAGCGACCAGAGAGAGGTGTTTTGATTTTTTTATTTCTAAATTCTTGCGGAACCCCGACAGAGGTATCACGGAACCCTAGGGTTCCGCGGAACACACTTAGAGTATAGCTGCTATATAACATCACGCTACGCTCAATAGGAGAGGATCAGCAATGAAAAATGTTACAAAAACGGGGAAAATTTACGCATACGAAGTTGCTTTTTATTCTTTTTACTTTCATTTATTATAGAAACTGTTGCAGTAATTATAATTAGTGCTTAGTAGCATGTACTTAGTCCTTACTTACTAATAAAATGTTTTGACATAACTCACCTCCTTATACTTCAGTTCAGTGTTGAAAGTGCTCGTAATACTCGGTACCACGTTGCCCAAGTAGCGGCTGTTCAACGTGAACTTGTCGACGAGGTGCGGCCACCGCAGACGCACGTCGTCCCACACGAGCGCGGTGCCGGACGGATTCGCGCTTATTTGCATGAGCACGGTCAAGTAATCTTGGCTGCGAATGTTCGTCTCGTCCCACGCCAGGATCAAAAACCTATACAAATATAATATATCGGAATTTAAATAAATTGTCCATCCATTGTCATACCTATTTTTTGAAGAAACCATCTCATGGATATCAAAATCCAAATTTAAATTCAAAATTCTTTATTTACTTAGAAAGCAAATGGGACGCTTGTGATTAATCATGATTCTACATGTACATTTAATGCTAAGTTAGCAAAGCAAAATATTTCATAATAATTTAATTACTGACATTAATTTTCATTAATACTCATTATTATTTATATTTTTTATCTTGACCAGTAATCATAAATAAAATAAATAACCACCTCAAAGTAGAACATAATCTAATCTATATCAATTTTAAGATTTTTGTAAACCGTATTCCACTAGCCACGCTTTTCAAATTACTGGTTTACAACGTTTGTTTCTTAATAAACTGAATATGCAGGTAAGGCGCTGTCACTAATATATTATACACCATATATGAAGACAGATGGATAATAAACACCTAAGAGATATTGCAATGTGGCGTCGGTATTTATTTTCGTGATTATTTTTCCTCTAATTAATATGGGTACTTACTTCCTAAGTATAGTAGTATCCCGTGGACTACTTAACGCTTTGCGGAGCTTAAGCTTCTCTTGCACATCATCTTCCTTCAGGTAAATTTGGAAGAGACGGTCCCAATCCGCCGTCAAGGCAGACTTCATACCTTTAAGATACAAATTTAATAGACGGATCATCTTATGTTTATTACCTATACTAAAGCGATCATATGATGTGAAATATTAACTAACAAACAAATTGTAGGGTTTCCACGTCACTCGTAAATTAAATATCTATGTAACAACGACATTTCGCTTTTTCATGTTATGATTTCACATTCCCAACTGTTTATGTAGCACTAAGTAATTATGGAACATTGAGCAACGTTGTGATTTTGCCTAGAATAAAAAAATAATTAAGCAATTTGTTTAGTCAACTAAACCATTTGTTTAGTCAAAGTCTGATAAATTATTTATTCTAGGCAAAATCACAATGTTGCTCAATGTTCCGTATAACCCAAACTTTGACACTTTTGACGGTGGTTGTTAAGCAACTTTGCTAAGCAGCTATAGTATAAAAGTATCTTCTTTTCGCTTCTAAGCTGGGGGTCTAGACAAAGTCACATTCGAAAAGCCATGTTTTTGATGGAAAAGAATTATAGTATAGAATTTGACGTTTGCGGTGGAGACCATAGACATTTTTTTTTATTTTCCTTACCGTAAAAATATACGATGTCTCTGAGATCAGGGTGAATAGGAAACTCTTCTGGTGTATCTTTTTTCTTGAGCCAATCGTTAAATATATTCTTAACTTTTATCTCTGCATCTGGCAACTGGCAACGTACTGCCAGACCCAATATTGTAGAACGCAATAGACTGCGAAAAAATAGATGTATTTTATAATAATGGAAACTACATTAGTTACGGAATATTACTTCTTGTGATATTTCAGCATTTTTTTGTTTCTGCAGCAAAACTCACAAAGCTGTACAAGTTCCTTGAAGACTCGGTAGATGGCGCGACTATTACCTATGCCGATTCGTAACATAATCAAGGATAAACTCGATCACCTCGGGCATGGCTAGGTGCAAGAGGGGTTAATAATGGTCGCCTAACCAATTTCGGTTACGGCAATCTCATTAGAGACTAGCCAACCAAGCAGGCGATATTATAGTGCACAAGTGTATGTGCAGACGCAAGAGAACTCTCTATTCTCTCACTCTCATAGCTGAATGGGACGGTAATTCGACACGACCGGAGAGGAATTAGGCGCTGGACCAACGGCTCAACGTGATCTCCGAGGCACGAGACATGGAGAGTGATCGGTCACCACTGAATAAGGGACCCCTGATGTGTTTAACACAGACAGAGTTGCTGGTTCAATCCACCCGAGCGATTTAGAGGCGTAGGGACCTTTACGGTCACGGGTTAAAGTCTCATCCGAATGAATTTTTCCTTTATACATTCAATACACATAAGGAATATTACTAAAAAGGCTCATGAGAACGGATGGTCCATCGATTATAAAATACATCGATCAATCGGAATAGAATGAACTACTTGTACGACTAGTCACACAATATTGTAAAACTTTACCTTTCCATGACAGGTAAATTCTGAGCATTCCAATCTTGCTTCACATAAATCGGTAGAATTAACCGTTGAAAATATTTCTGTGGACAATAAAAATAGTCAGTATTTTTTTATTAATTATAACAAAAAAATCTATAAGCCAAAAAATACATTTATTTTAGGGTAAAAGTGGGATAGCTGCCCCACTCTTTAAAAAAGATAGAGAGAAATAATACTAGATGTATATCAAAACATTGATCTTTTGTCTTTACTATCAGCCTATTTTTGTAAACATAATTATTATTAGTTTTGAGTAAATTCAGTTTAAATAGACCTCTCAAAAAAGGGATAGGTGCCTACTGTGGCGGATAGAAGCCTAACGATGAAATCAGTTGCGGGGATACTTGTCTTATGCAAGGATAGACCCTCCACAGAGACTTTTTAAAATACGAGTAGTATAACGTTTTAAGAATTTAAACAATAAAACACATTAAAAATAGCCTTCCAAAGTTTAAGTTAGACTTATACATACGCATGAAAAACATTACCCATACCTTTGGATCAGTGGATATCACGTTATAGTTCGCTATAGGTTGGAGAAACATCTAAAGAATAATTCTGTCTTTGCTCGTCAAAAAAGTTATGGTTGTCCTAGAGCAAAGAGCATAAACCCTTGGGGCGCGTAAGTAAACAGGGCGACTACCCTTTTTGATACTTTAACAACTTGCCTGAATACTTGCCTTTTTTCTAACTTGTTAACAATAAAACGCAATAAATAATGTAATTTAAACTTTAATACATGCCGAGAAAAAAAAGAATTACTGAAACCGCACTCAGTGATAAAAATATTCAATAGAAATTACTCATCAATATAATTTCGACGCCCGTCAAAGTAGCGCCGGGGAAGATTTTTGCTCACACCGACAAAACACTTGCGGCTTCTCTGATGGTTTACATGGCAATAAGGTCTACAAGAAGGATACTTTTAACCATAGTAAAGGTCTTTCACCACCAATATCCCTAACATAGTGTATTCAAAACTGGGGCAACAATCCCACTGGGGTATCTATCCGGGTTTTACCCTATCCTAAGAAAAGAAATACTACATAATATGTTGTGTGCCATATACCTGTAAGTTGTCATACGCCAGAGAGTTCAGAAGCTTAGTTTTGAGACTGTTGTAGATTGAAGTAGCAGTGTCCCACGGAATAAGATCGTTCTCCACCAACAGGTAGCTCGTGAGACTGAGAGCTAAGTTATATGGCACCAAACGAGCCTCGGCCAGTGCATACACGTCATCCAGTAGATGAGATCTATCTGATATTGTAAGCTAAAAAAAATTTGTATCAGTAAAATATCAATATAGTAAATCACGAAAAATATGTATTAACGGGAAGTATTTAAATTAATATTTTGCACTAAGTATTCATTTTTTCACTATTAAGCACCTGTCCGACCAATGGCGAGAAAGCGAGTAACGATTTTATCGCTCAAGAAACGTACATACTTATGTAGATCCCGTGTAAACAAAACAAAAGGGATACAGATATTCACTGTTAATCGTTGAGTGTTCCCACTGAGGGCGAGACTCGCTCTCTCGCAGGGATTAAACATAGATCGCTTAGCAACACTCCGAGTCAGAACACTACGATGAGAGAATAGAGATGGGTAGTTGACATGTTTGACGTTAACGAAACGAATTGTTTGCTAAAAAAAACACGTTTTTCTAACAGGCAATATGCACCTAACTCCAAAATGGTATTATTTTTACTTTGTAATCTTTGTTGTTAAAACAAACCTATATAATTATTTTTAAAGTTTATTATAATTTAATAATGAAATATCAATAATCACCAAAAAGTGGCTGTTTTTGACTGTAGCGAGTTATCGCCCATCGCACTCGCTCACTCGCTTGCGACAAAACTATCAGAACTACACATCGCTTCTCGCTGCTAGTTGAGCTATCATTTTATTATTTTTATTAATCATATTAACCGTCTCGGTGGGACAGGTGCCTAACGATAAAAATTGTCTTCATTTAATCAAAGCATATTTAAATGTATATTTACCTGGTTAGATTTAGACTTAAGCTGCTCAATCAAAGTCTGCCATATAGGCAAAGCGTAATTGACTCTGTAGTATCCCACTTCATTGTTATTTATTTTGAGCCAATTTTCATTGTCTTTCAATTTTATTTTAACTAAAAATAACGGTACATGATTACTAAACAATGAACATATTTAAAATGTAGCTTAACAAAAAACCAGACTGACTGAAATATTTTTGCGTCAGAATTCCGCCATTTGTTTTTTTTCTAATTTGTTTGTATGTACTCAGTGTTACTCTCACAACTGAGACAAATTCAACGGTACCTCTCAAGCTAAAATCCATCAAGTCATTTGGGCTCTAGAGCGGTTATACATATCTACATACACTCGAAAAACATAACCCTCCTTTTTGGCCAGTCGGTTAAAACTATTTATAAGAACTTAAAAGGCTTCATGCTCTAATGAATATACCATAGGAGTGAGAAACAACTAGGCGATTTTCCTGAAAAATAGTAACAGTAAGTACACTTTGGACGCCAAAACATCACGTTTTTTCAAATACCGCAATTATGGGAATCAAATTAAAGGTCAAACCCCACTATAGCGACACTGCAGTGGAGTGGCGCGGCGCTGCGTATCATTCTTTCCACTGATTCTACAGAACGTAAACGCAGTACAGCGGCACTGCAGCGGAGCTCATCATCGAGATTTATTAATGCCTCTGACTGTATGATATTATATATGAAGGGGATCTTTTTTGTGTGATTTTTTTTATATTCCGAAAAAAGAAAGACTATATAAATCTTAATATTTATACCCCAAATACACTGCATATCTCTACTTAATATATAAATGTGAATGTAAGTTAGTTGTGCTTTCACGCGAAAACTAATCGATCATCATGAAACTTTGTACACATATTCTTGGAGGTATTAGAAGTAACATAGGATTATAAAAAAAAGGGGGGGAAATTTTGCGTAGACGAAGTTGCGCGGGACAGCTAGTTATAATATAATATAGTACACAAGAGTGCGCATAGACATATTAGTGACATAGTCGATACGAAAGGTGGTTACGTAGCTTATACCTTTTAAAGTTCTGTGTCTGACAACACCGAAGCTTTTATAAGAATTAATCGATTTGAATATTTTTTTAATTCAAATCTTGATAACCTCGGAAACCATTTAGTCACCGACCACGAAGGAATAAATAATGATTTTATTCTTACTATTTTCATCCGTGTCGGACAACCACACGAGACGCTCGTAAGGTCCATTAGCAGTCTTGTACGTTATCGGCACATGCCAGCGGTAGCTGAAACGAATAAAATAACAAATCCTTACTAATATTATGAATGTTGAAAATATGCTTTTGTTTCAAAATATATTTTCCAAAACAAAATGTAATTAAAAAAAATAAAAAGACACCATACGTTGAATAAAAATATAGAAATAATACTTTTACAGTAAAACGCATTACAGGAATTGTGATTATAATGTTTGAATTAATAATTTTGCCTAGTTATCTATACTAATATTATAAAGCTGAAGAGTTTGTTTGTTTGTTTGTTTGAACGCAGTAATCTCAGGAACTACTGGTCCGGATAGAAAAAATATTTTTCTGTTGGGTAGCCCATTTATTGAGAAAGGCGGAGCAACAATGAAAAATGTTGCAAAAACGGGGAAAATGTACGCATACGAAGTTGCGCGGGACAGCTAGTTATGTATAATATCTAGCAAGCCTTAGATAAAGTAATAAAATGGATATATTTAATTCGAAACGAGTAGTATGTATGTAGCAAATCAAGTTCAAAACTGTGACAAAACCGTATTAGCCCACCCCGACTTCACGTGGTACTTGTTTGTGACACTCCGAGGGCGTTATTTAGAGCCAGAGGCGCAAAGTGGGTGCAGCTTCCGCCCGCTGGCGAGGCTGCGAAGACGAAATAATACTTTTATATTTGTTACAGTAAAACGCATTTTAGGAATTTCGATTAAAAGGTTCGAATTAATCATTTTGCCTAGGGTAAAACCCGGATAGATGCCCCAGTGGGATAGTTGCCCTTATATATAATATCTAGCAAGTCTTAGATAAAGTAATAAAATGAATATATTTCATTCGAAACGAGTAGTAGGTATGTAGTAAATCAAGTTCAAAACTATGACAACCTGAATTAACCCACCCCGACTTCACGTGGTACTGGTTTGTGACACTCCGATGGTGTTATTTAGGGCCAGAGGCGCGAAGTGAGTGCAGCCTCCGCCCGCAGGCCGAGGCTGCGAAGGCGAAGGGCAAAGAGGCTGCACTTCCCGCAGCGCCGGAGAAGATGCGATTCTTAAGATATGGGCGATTATTACCAACCATCATCATCCGTCAATCAATTCGCGATCGATACATTTCCGAGTGAAAGTCATTAGTTTGTCATATTTACTATGCAATATTGTAATAATAATGACTAGCTATAAGGCCAGTATATAAACATTTATATATATATTTATATTTTATTGACATTATGCACTCTATTCGACTATTTAAAAATTAAAGTAAAAAAGGCTATTCGTTTGTTGACATTATTATTATTAATTTTTGTTGTTTATGACTATTTTTATTTTTGTACCTTAATTTATTAAATTATAATTTTGTGACATGTAAGAATTCCTTACCAATAAATTACTATGACTATGACTAAACCAAAAAAAATATCAAGTCGGAAATAATTCCTCGAAAGGTTTTATTGTTTTAATGGCTTTATTTGCTGCCCAATACGACTATCCTAAGTCCTCCCCCCCCCCCCCCACCCTCCCGCCGGAGTTATGCTTATGCAGTGGGGTGTAAAAATGTACCCCAAAAGGGGTATTGTTGTACCTCATAAAGGACTTAAAATATTAACTGTTGAATATAAAACTTTTCATAAGAGCTGTAGGGCATTTAATCTTGCAATAGAATGAGGCCACGTTCATATTTTTTGGACTACCCGTTTTTTTTTTTCGAGGTCCGCACTCGCACGCAAGCACACGTAAAATTTGTACTAAAATTCTCACTAACATGGTTGAACTTTGTATTTGTCGATATTACGGTGTCTCTTTTTTTTATTTAATAGGTAGTACTAATATTACTAGCAATCCTGTTAACCCCTGCAGCTAAGCTCAATGGCTTGTGTTGTGTGGGTTCACGTCGGTAGTATAATGGGTAGCATTCGAACCTGCGACCTCACGATTGCAAGTCCGGCCCCTTAACCTATAGGCTGATAGGCTACCTTGACATATGCTGGCACCGACCTCAAAATACGTAGGGTAATTTCGTGTTTTGTAAAGTATTATTGCATTATTTTCTGTTAACTTTTGAAGTCTGTTTAATTTTTTTTTAAATTATTTTAATTTTAATTGACCAAGGGTTTGAGATGTTTTTCCTTTGACACCACAGTGGTAGCTCGTAAAAATCCAGCCAGGCCGTCGAATATACAAGTTTCCGTTCATATATTCCACACTACTGAACCGATTTTGATAAAAGTTGTACTGTTCCCTAACTTGGAGTAAATATAAGCTAGTAAAAAAGTAATACGCTACATTTGATCAATAGTTTCGGAGAAATACGTGGACAAGGCAAACGTACAACATATTTTCAGTTCAAAAATTTGTTTAGAAGCCCTTATAAAACACCATTTGTGAAAATTGCGCAATTCCAATAATATTACATTATATGTATCGGTGTCAAATTGATAAAACATATTTCTGTAAATAAGGGGTGCTAATAAAAGAGGGTATAACTCCAAAAAATTAACTTCATAGTACCCGCTTAGAAATCTAACTTCTTTATTTTTAGAGATAACATATGGGGTGTTTTCAAAATTCAATCTATCGATCGATTTGGCTACTACAGATATTATTTTGACATATTTTTTAAGGAGTTTATTACAAATATATATCTCTTGAAACCAAATTAATCGTTAGATAGAATATTAAAACCGGCCATAAATATGTTTACGTCAATCGAAAGAGTGTGTTTATATGCACATTTTTGTTTAAGTAGGTACCTACTTAAGTAATTTATGACAAAAGTAGACTTTCAGAGCCCTTTCACTAGAGACAGAGAATTTTTGGAACATTTTTAAACAAGCTATTATAATACTTTGCTTACTTGTATTTAGAATCATTTGCAAACGCAGCATCTGAGTCATACAGGAATCTTGACTGTGACACAAAGTAAGAGTTGGGTTCATCTCCAGGCTTAACGTTTATTACTGGATAACCCATTTGTCTTGTCCATGTATCCATGATGGACCTAAAAAAATAAAATATTAGACCTTCTCTTCTTCAAACTAAAGAGAATTTCAGTCATGTGTGTTATAAAATCCATAACTTTGCCATACTGTTAATGAATACTTCAAATAATAAACATACGAGATACTTAAGCCCGGCTTTTCTGGCTTGAAATAAGGTTCCAAACATGACAACAAGTCCTGAGTGACAGTGTTACCATACTCGTGCTTTTTCAAATAGTCTGACACTCCGCGGCGAAAATTCTCTGGGCCTATGAATCCTTCCAGCATTCTCAAAATTGACGCTCCCTGAAAGGTGAATTATTTTATTAGCATAATTAATTACGATCGTACCCAGGGGGTGATTTGGGATTCAAACCCCAAATCACCTCTCGGGTACGCCTATAATTCATTATGCCCTCACCCCCCTCCCGATATTATAAACAGGTAGGTTTTACTTTGACTGCTGGTCAGTCAATGGGCTAGTTTCCAACTACTCAAAACAACTCTTTAAGGAAAATCAAAACGCAGATTTTATATGAAGATCTCATACAAATAGTGGACAGTGACGTCACTATTTTTCTCGTCAAATCATTTATTTTTATGAAATGATTATTATAAAATTAATCGGTACTTAACTGTTGGCAGTTTAAATGTCAGGTTTATTTACTAATCAGTCTTTTGTTTTTTTGTTTACATAAGAAACTAGCACCTTGTATGAATAGTTATATGACCGTTTCAAACGATCGGTGCAATTCGATCGAAACGTCGGGTAAATAATAATAATAATAATAATATCTTGGGACAACTCACACAACGCTATCTGATCCCAAACTAAGCAGAGCTTGTATTATGGAAACCAGACAACTGATAAACATACTTATATATTTCTAAATACATACATATTATAGATAAATTACACCCAGACACAGAATAAACCATCATGCTCATCACACAAAGTTTTATCCTGGGTGGGGATCGAACCCACGACCTCTTGCGTAGCAGTCGGATACACTCCCACCGCGCCACAGAGGCAGTCGTAAATAAAAGGTTCGTACCTTTAAATATTTCACGCGATCAAGTCCCGATAAATTAACAAGTAAAATTACTATAACAAACCTTATTGTATGAAATAGTGTCAAAGATGGAGGTGATTTGATCAGGAGTACACACACTTTGTACAATGGGATGGCTCGACAGCCTGGCGTCCGTCACTAACACTGGGTGCAGCGTTTTCGTTAAGAAATTATCCATCTGAAATAACATATTAGCCATGAGTGTAGGTTATCATAAATTATTATAAACTTTCTGTCTCTCTGTCTGTTCTGTTTATAAATTTAAATTCCAAATTACATAAATGTACCCTTTACTTTACGTTCTAAAGGCGCGATTCCATTATATATGACGTCATATTTGCGTACAAGCTTACATTAGAAACATATTTTAGAACAACAATAAGTAATGCAACTTACATACACATAACTTGCCTAATGGAATCGTGCTTTAACATTCTGTCCGAGGGCAGAAACTGAAAAAAAATCCACAACGAAAGCCCAGTATTGAAGGATGTGATGTCTGTTCCAAAAGAAAGCCCAACTTTCTTAGACTGCATTATTGTAATGGGTAACTACAGAACCCTACAATGTGCATGGCCTGACACGTCTAATTTGTAACATAAACTAAACGTACAAAATAAGTAGTGATGCTTATGGTTAACTAGCTGTGCCCCGCGGTGTTACCCGTGGTTTATTAGCCTATGTGTTGATTTAGGGTGTAAGCTAATTCCATACCAAATTTTATTAAAATCGCTCTAGCCGTTTAGACGTGAAGAAGTAACAAACTTTCGCCTTTATAATATTAGTGTGATTAAGCCGTTTTTTTTTTAAGATTTATTTAGATACAAGATCATGCACAATTGATGTCATTTTTTTTTATCGCGCACAGATACACATTAAGTAAAATTAACTTCAATAAGTATATTTTACCATTTTCCAAGAAGGCTCAATGCTGTCCAATGATTTCACTTGCATGTAAGTAGCAAAGCCTTCGTTCAGCCAGACTTCATCCCACCATTTCATAGTCACTAAAACAATTAAACTTTTAGTTTGCTCAGTAAGAATTACCGCCTTACTCATCATAATACTATAGTTACATTTTAACTAGCAAATATTTTTTCTTCTATTATATTTAAAAAACGGAACGAAAGACAAAACATCTGCTGGTATAAATGCTGTTATTAAAGTACTATGAATAAGGCAAAAGCATAGGTTGCTGATATAACCAACTGTTTATATCAGCAACCAACACTTTTGTTTGCGACATCTACTTGTCTTTTCTTTTGCCACATGTTATCACAAGAATTTAAAATTAAATTTGAAACCTTTGAGCATTAGTTTTCATTATCATTAAGTAGGGTGCATACACATTATTTGTAAAATTATTTGTTTGTTGACAAAATCCTTTTATTTTGCAGTGCTTTAACTATATCATTTGACCATTACCATCGGTGTTATGGGATCTATTACTATACAAAATAATAAATAGCGACACAGTGCTTGTACCCAAATGCGGGAGTCGTCTTTTTGT
The DNA here is from genome assembly GCA_945859575.2 of Herminia tarsipennalis. Taxonomy (NCBI): domain Eukaryota; kingdom Metazoa; phylum Arthropoda; class Insecta; order Lepidoptera; family Erebidae; genus Herminia; species Herminia tarsipennalis. The sequence continues at coordinate 17,976,870 of OX243834.2, read as the reverse complement.
AAAAAAAAAAAAAATAGGTACGAACCTAAATTCCCAAACCACATATGAGCCAATTCATGTGCTATTGTATTAGCAACGCTTATTTTGTTTCTTGCTGAAGCATTCTGCTCATCAATAAGGAATGAAGTCTCTCGAAATGTGATCAGTCCCCAGTGTTCAGTAGCACCCGAGACATAATCGGGTATTGCAATCATATCTGAAACAGATTATTATTTTAACTTTCGATCCTAGTTGATTGTATCACCCCATTTCTTCCCGTGGGTGTCGTCAAGGCGACAAAGGGATTTCCCACCGAAGAAGGATGGGCAGCAGCATCCTCTGAGTATTTTTAAAGCCTTACTGCGATTGCGCCGCGCGCCAAGCGTTGTGGTTATGGCAATTACCCTCGGAACCTATAATAAGTAGATTCTACTGGGAATACCCATGCCCAGCAGTGGGAATCATAAGGGTTAATATGAACAATATTTATTTATTTGTATTAATTATAGTGGCTACAAGATAGCTGTAGTATATTAATACTACAGTTATTTTGTTTTGCTTTTATATGATTTTTTACTTACTGTACTTTTGAATAGTAATCAAATAGTTAATGCAAAATGTCATTCTTGATGCAGTGTTGATTGCATTCTCACTTAAACATGCAGTAACAACATAAACTTTCTCTATAGCCAACCATAGTAAACTGGCGATAGACATTAGCTTATGTATTACTACAGTTAGTTAGGTTCTTGGTTGCGCAACAGATCAGTTTGGTAAAGTTAATAAATTAATTAAAAAAGTAATAGTAAAGTATCATACCTAATTTAGGTAGAGGGAATGGTACTTCATAATATCTTATATAAAATTCAGTTGCTCTTTGTCCAATGCTTTGAGCAAAATCAATTTTATGAAGTTCATGTTTCTGAGCAAATGAACGAAGTGTAAATTTAGATCCAATATTACCAGAATCAATTTCAGTTGCTTTGTAATCAAAATCACATACAACAAAGCAGGCTAAATATGTAGACATTGGTACACTGGTAGCAAATTTCACAATATCCATATTAGTTTGTTCATCATGGGTTGATGTGAGTTCCTAATAAAAGTAAAAATTATATTTTTTATTGAGTACACGTAAAAGTCTAACTTCTTAAAGCAACCTGTAAACAACCAAATTTATTAGTCAAACTTCACGTTTTTGTCAAACAATATTTGAAATATTCAATCCAAGGATCAAACAAACTTTTGGGGTTTCTAATTGTCATCCAAAACTATAACAAGTTCACATTCAAATATGTTTATCAAACACCATGTCAGTCCAATTTTCCACCAAACCCGTTAAACACATAGAAAGTTTGACAAACCCTTCAAATAAAGCGGTATACTATGAAATGATTTGACAAACACGTAAAATTTGACTAACATTTTGATTGTCTATAACACTCTGTAAACAACCAAATTGATTTGTCAAACTTCACGTTTTCATTAATTAATAGCTGACACATTCAAACCAAGGATCAAACAAACTATGTCAAATGGTTTTGCTTTGTTGTCCAAAACAAAGACCTTGTTTGACAAATACTGCAGTTCACATTTAAATATGTTGTCAAACACTGTGTCAATCCAATTTTTTCAACATTTGACAACCTCTTAAAATAAAGTGGTTGTTATACTATTTAATTATTTGACAAACACATAAAATATGACAAACATTTTGATTGTTTACAGGGCGCTTAAGACTTTCATCGAATATTGTAATCTGACTTTTAAAAAAGAAAAAGAAAGAAAAGCTAAAATAATAGCATTATATTGACAATCAACATTTTAAATCAAAAGGATTTGGTATAGAAGTACCTAGGTGCTTTTAATTGTGAACAACTAGAAAAATAATAAATACATTTTGCTTTTACTTGATATCAGTTTGTCAAAAAAAAAATCACTGAAACACCTAAAAAATAATTAACATTCAGTCTACCTTTGCACATAAATATAAATGGGGTTAATATTAATAAATAATGTATTGTACTTACATTCATGTTAGAAAGTGCAATATAAGATGGAGGTTTAAACAAGGTAATGTCATAAGTAGCCTTGAAATCTGGTTCATCAAAACATGGATAAGCTTGACGGGCATATGTTGGCTGAAATTTACTAGCAACCATTGTTCTGAAATATTAAGCATAACATGATTACAGCAATATTAATTCTAATAATACCTAATACTCTACTTGCCTACCTAATCCTCTACTTGCATAAAACTAGTCAGTTTATGCAAGTAAACAATGTTAATGCTTTATAAAGGCACTCACAGTACACAGTGCTTTTATTTGCAGTGAACTATAGATCTGGTGAAATTGACTCATCAGTCAAAGAACTTTTAATATCAAGAGTTAATTTGTATGATTACAAGCAATGGTACCTAGACCAGGAAAGTATTAAAGGAATTCTATATGATATTGTTATTAGAGAATGACTTGTGATATTATTCTCAAATTCTTTACCAAAATAAAGCAGACATTACAACAGAAAAACCAGCAACCTATAGTTGAAATCTATCAAATGTATACTATATCTAACAAATTATACAAATACTATAAAGCTGAAGAGTTTGGTTGTTTGAATGCGGTAATGGCAGGAACTACTGGTCCGAATTGAAAAACATATTTTTCTGTTGGGTAGCCCATTTATTGCAGAAGGCTATATGTTGCAAAAACGGGGAAAATTGACATACGAAGTTGCGCAGGTCAGCTAGTGACAAATAACTGTTATTATACCTGAATAGGAATATTGTCACTATGTAGCATTATATAACATGCAATATTCAATTGTGTTGGGTCTTGCATGTTATACATGGAGTTTGAAAAAAGCTGTGAAACTTTTTTCACACTCCTGCTTGAAATAGGGAAAACCCTATTTCAAGCTTTCACGGCTTGTTTGCACTACAGATTGTGTCACAGGCATACATAAGACAAAATAAATTTATTATTTATTCTAATTAGTTTATAATAAATATTTTAAACTTATATTATATGAAATAATAATAAATGCTCAGGTATACCAGCAAGATGTGATAAGGTAGGCCATGAATTGTGAACAAATCATTATTTGCTGAATCAATCCACAGATATTTGAGAATTAAACCTATAACACATTTACCTGCCATCATGTAGACGGGAGGAATAAAATCCGACAATATTTCGAGTTAAACTTCCAATGTAGTCAATATGGATTTTATAATTTCCCGAACTCAAAGGAGTATCAAAATATATAAAGAGCTGCTCCAGTGGTTTAACTTCTAAATACTTAGATACATTCACTTCCTCTTCACCTTTAAATACTTTTAAATCAGCAATGTCCAGAAAATTGGAATGTAAATTGATATGGCTCCTTTCTTGTTTCACAATCACTTCTATTTTCACGTTCCCACGGAACGTGCCGGCAGTCAAGTCAGGGCGCAGGTTAAGTTCATAGTTTACAGGACGAACTGTTGGAGAAAGCCTCTCAGACAATTTCACATTGATACGCATTTTTTCTTTAATATTTTGACCGGTGCTAAATAGAAACCGGCTTTTTCTTATAACACTTCTACACTTGATTAGACTATTATAGCATGTAGACATAGAAACAAAAAAACTAAGTCTTGCTTTTCTATAATGTACAATTGTAATTTCATAAGTCAATTGTATTTAATCAAACCACTTTCAGAAGAAAATGTGGGTAGGTACCACAATATTATTGCGATTTAACTAATAGCATCCACGCAGATGCAGTGAGATGCAGTAAGTTATTTTGTAATGAATAAAGTGACTGTTGTTTTTATTTTTGTATTTCGACGTTTCGGGACGTACCTATACCTAGTTGACAATCTTGACATTGTAATTTTTTTTAAAGTGTTGTTATTGGAAAAAAAATCTGCAATTTCATATTGACGTTGCCAGAGATATAAGTTGAGTGTAAAATACACAGACATGCAAACACAGAACAATAATGTGCAAAATGATGGGACCAAAGATCGCATTCGGTTGAGGTCTAGCAAAGGGCGTACACTAAAAATACCTTTTTTTTTCTCTAAATATCGAGAAATTTAAACAATTGTTTTTGTGTCTGTTTGTTTTTGAAACATATTAATTCGCTATTTTGAGGGAAAAATAATTTTTAGTGCACCCCCTTTGGTACACCTTGACCAATATTCAATTTAAGCTCATAATAACAAGATTAGTTTCTTTTCATCTATATATACCATTTACTAGATAATGATACACATTTACGAAATTAGCTTGTACTTTCCAAACTGGAAATCCTAGAAACTCAATGATGGTTTCGATCTATACGTTTCATTTATTTCCATAATCCCACAAAGCCATTATTTATGACCTGCAATGAGAATTTTGTTTCAACCGGATTTTATTTTGAACTTAAAATTCACTCCCTAACAACGAAATAACGGTATGAATAGTACCTACCTATTACTTGTCAGTGAATTTTATCTTTTAAAATTTCAGCTATATAATCGGCTCAATTTTTACTACCGTTTACTTATTAGCATAAAAATCACGTCTGTGAAAAAACCCAGCATATCCTTTACACAGAGATTAACCAGCTAAATGAAAATACTCTGAAAAATCAGCCGCCCCGCCGCCGCGCCGCGCCGTGTACATGCGCCTACATTCTTAAATTAATATGAATATAGTTTACATTTTGGTACAGACGTGTAGACAAGTGATTATTTTTTATTATATTAATTATTAATTTGAGAGAAAACATGTAAAAGAAGACATCTAATTGATCTAGTGGCATAGTTATACAAATATAAAATGTTCAAAATATTTAATTATTCCCATTTTTTCAGCTTTTTTAATTTTAGTTGTTTCGCTCCTAATTTTCATAAACCACATCAAATGGTTATAGGAATAAAAGCGGACCAAGGATCGGGTATTGTGGAGGCCTGTGTAGCAGTTGACCAATACAAACTAAAGTCACGCCATCTTCCAGCGGCCATGTAGGTATGTGAGTCAATAGTCCTGCTTTTCAATCAAAACAGATACCAGGTCAACGGAAATCATGTAATATTTTTTATTACCTCTTAACTTTCAAACCACAAGACGGATTTAAACAATTAAGATAAGTTATGTCATTAGATTTGTCATAACCGAAATGTTCTTAGATAAGAACACTTAGGTTAAGACGGCTTTGACGTTTAAAAACAAAAACAAGAGGTCAAAAAAAAAGGTTTTTCGAATACCACAATATGGGTCTAAAATTACTCATCGTACGAGTATGTACCTAAGCATTTCAAAAATGTTTAACATGATTATGTCTGTATTCTGTATTACTAAAAAAGTCAATTAGCTCTCATTCTGTTTTCAATTTTCAATACTTGGTAATAGCTATGATAAAAGTTATTTGTTACATCGGTTACATCTTACAACCACAAAAAATAAAAAAAAAAAAAACAAAACGCCTGCGAAAAAAATAAACAAACAAGATGTAATATCATGCTTTCGGAGGCTATGTTCATCAAGATTCATTAATGCCTCCGATAGCATGATATACATTACTGTCCGTGATATATGACGGAGATAAAATAATTTACTTATAATAATGACTCCGCCAATAATAAATATAGGTACACTATAAATATTCGTCATAAATGACTACATACGCGAGATAAAATTTATAACGACGCATTACACACACAAGACTATGAACATTTTCGCTATGCTTATTAGGGACACTAATTTACTCGTTGCTGCATAGTTTAGTGGCTACTCGATCGAGACAGTAATCGGGCTCAGAAACGACCAAAATAACGTCCAGCACCTCTACACACACAACACACGAATATCACAATTCCTTATTAACAATTCCATAAGAACTAATTCCCTTTATTTGGCATCTCGAATCACAATATACGGCTTCTCGCCTCCGTTTGGTTTACTCTTGGTTTGCTCGAGAGTATCCAGTATCCCGCTTCTGATGTCGAAGCGCCAGGATGGCTCAATATTCGAACTAACATTAATGTAAATGGTAATCGATCATATGAACGCGGATACCTCGAGCAACGTAAAGTCCGCCCACTTTTCTAATTATTTTGATCACACAAACGCCACCTCATCACTGACCCTACAACAACTCTCTAGAAAGAGACTACAAAAAAAACAAAAACAAAAAATATTTTGTTTCTTTTGTACGCATCTCTGTACCAAACAAAAATGCCTTACTATGATGCCAACTTTGGGATGTAGTTTGATATACTGCGCGGCTGTTTTTTCAGAGCATTTTAATTTAGCCGGTTAATCTTTGTTTAATACTTATTTATAGTCTCTGACACAGTGGCAACCGAGCAGATCGAGATATCTGCAAATGCATACAATAGGTCAATAGATAGGTGACCGTTTTCGAACTTGTGTACTATAATATCTCCTGTGTAGTTAACTAGCCTCTAATGAGATTGGCCGCCGTAACCGAAATTGTTTTTTTTTCAACCTACAGACGTTTTGTTGAGCAAACGCAAATAAAATTGGTTAGGAGACCATTACTAGTGGTTGTTGTGGGTTTCAGCTGAAATTTTGCATCATCACTACATAGTATAAAACAAAGTCGTTTCATATCTGTCTGTCCTTAAGTATGCCTGGATTTTTAAAGCTACGCAACGGATTTTGCTGCAGTTTCTGTATTGTTTAGAAGGTTTATATGTATAAAATATGCTTAATATAGTAGAGAAACACTGATAATTTTAGAGGTTTCTAATGTGTTGGTGTAAATAAACATATCTTTTGCGCTTACAATGCAAACGCTGCGCGCTGGCTGAACCCTACGAGATAGATCAAAATAATGTACTAATTGTAAATATTATGTAGGTAATAATTAATTCGCAGGTACTTACCCACCCTTTAATAGAGAGCTTGTATAAAATCCCACAAGTCCTTCATCTAATTTGCCTGTATACTTGAGGAATAATTTGTATATCCCAGCGTGCAGTTCCTTTTCTAGTTCAATATTCAAGAATTCTCTTTTATCCCGAGTCCCCTTCTTTGAAGCAATTTTTACATTTACGTCGTCACTGGTATTCAAAAGGACTTTGGTTATATGCATTTTTTTGGAATGTATAACGATATTTTGTGTTGGTTGTGTTACATTGATAGTGATCGTCAAAGATCCATTAAAAATTTTATTTTCCATACTAGGAATCAATGTAAGGTCATAGTTTATTGGTTCAACGCCTCTTGGTAATCTATAATCAACATCTGCTTCCTAGAAATTAAATAATATTATGTAGATTTTAATAGATAGGTATGTATAGATAAAGTAATAAATTTAAGAAGGTAGTTAGTTATTTAAATAAAGCATCTAGTAGGTTTTGTGACTATGCATTATATATTTGTGATAAGTTTGTTTGAATACCTACTTATTTACAATGATAACTACTGTATAGTTAGGTAGTATAGTTAGGTTTGATGGTACCTACCTAGGTAGGTACCAACAAACCTAACTACTTTCTTTGCTACAATTCTATTTCTATGTGATTGAGTAACGATAAAAATGTTATCGTAAGTAAATTTAATTTGATTAAAACTCGATAACGTGAATTTAATACATAACATGTCATAAACATAGTATACAATAAGTAGGTAATACAATAGGTACCTACCTAGGTAAATGCTGCTACGGCTTGAGATGAGTAGTTGGGAAAAAAAATAGAAATATTGTGTAGGTAGATACTCTAGATGTCTACCTACTTGCCTACTGTTATAATACCCGCAATCAATTCGTAGCTAAAGTTAACCACATACTAACTGTAAATTCAGGGTAGATTTTACAACATTTAAACTTTCGCGTTGCATGATTATAACTATTTATTATACGGGAATTAACGCGCATTGTTTACCTTAAAATTGCTTGACGTTTCGACCAGGTTGCACCGGCCGTGGTCACAAGCGGACTGAGTCCGCTTGTGACCACGGCCGGTGCAACCTGGTCGAAACGTCAAGCAATTTTAAGGTAAACAATGCGCGTTAATTCCCGTATAATAAATAGTTATAGATTTTACAATTTAAAAAAAGTAAGTTACGTACTTACCACTTAAACTACACAACAAACAACACTATAAACTCTCTTTATTTTGTGTAACTACCCTTTATAAATTAAAAACACACACGAGCTACCCCGTGTAGCTCGTGAGTGTTTTTACAGTGACAATTATGTCCTAATGCTCACCAGGTACACAAAAGTAAAGTGACCAAATTAGATATATTTATGTACTTACAGGATGACTTTGAAATCAGTCGCCAAATTGTTATCGGAAATTCAGTACCTGGGTCCATAATCACGTTATTTTTTTCCTTTTTTTCGGCAAGCTGGTGCATGCGCGGAGCGCTCAAAGGTGTCCGCCGCGTATGCGCGTTCATGCATTTCTATTAAAAGCGCAGCTCTTTATTTACCAATACGACAAGATTTTGACAGTTCGCACGGGCTTGCCGCGAAAACAGAAAAAATAACGTGAATATGGACCCTGTAATACAATTGTTTTACATTGAAATATTGCCAATTAAAATTGCAAAAAAAAAATAGGTCTATCGCTAAAAGTGTCAAAAAAAGTAATTGAGGAAGTTAAATATAACAAATAAACTGTAAATATTAACATTAAATTACTATTGTCAAATACCTTATTATCATTTAAACCTTTGCGCATGCGGTATAAAATCGAAATGATGTCTGTAAGTACTTGGCGAAAAAAATAAAAGAAAATATATTAACCTGACTAGGTACATGTGGATGAAGTACCACTTGAAGTTTGTCGACTGAATTAAAAGTCATTCTGTATAAGTAGGTAAGAATTCCTGTGTACTTAAGTAAATAAATTATTTTATTACCTGAGTTTCTAAATAGTTGTACAGAGGCGCCAAATCAGTATTATTTGTAAGACGTGCATCACATTTGGTGATGGCTAATGCTAATGTAGATATAAAGAGACAGAGTGTAGATGTAACAAAACAAATGAGAGTTTTATTCTCAGTACTCCACTCTTTCAGGTTTGTATTTTTAGCCATCTGAAAGTAATAAAATATAGGCATGGTAAAACGATTACGAACGACGACGAAATTAGTTACATATAACACTTAGTGCGATACCGTGATAATGTTTAAACAAACAAAGTGTAATGTAAGTACAAGTTGCATTTGAATCATAGACGTGAGATGTCAAAGTGTGTTTAACAGGCATTTTTTTTTAATGAATGTTTGTTTTTTGTTGTCAATTTATCGTTTTTGAAACCTTTCTGACCTCTGTAGTTGACATAAATTTTGACAATCACACTAATAATATCATCACACTAATATTATAAAGGCGAAAGTTTGTGAGTATGTGAGTGTGTATGTTTGTTACTTCTTCACGTCTAAACGGCTGGAGCGATTTTCATAAAATTTGGTAGGTATGGAGTTAGCTGACACCCTGGATTAACACATAGGCTAATAAATCGCGGGTAACACCGCGGGGCACAGCTAGTTAATTATAAAATTGTCTGTAATCATTATCTATCTAATACCTTTAAGCAAATCTCGTAATGTAAATGCCGAGAGAAACTAGTACCTACCTACGTAATCGAAACCCCTTTACCAGACAATCTGATTTGTTTTTGTTCAATTCTCGATCGGTATCGAACTAAGTAATATCTACCTATACTATACCTGACTATACCTAATGTCCATTTAGTCTAAACCATTTAGCACTTAGCCTAAACCAAATCCGATTGTCTGATATGAGAATAACCTATCTATAAATAACATCAATTTAAGTATTCAAAATGTTTCTAGACACAGCATAAGTTTTTCAACAGAAAATTGATTCTAATAAACAATTTACAAGACACCGAGACGCACAACACTATCTAACATTCAGTAATTAAGAATTTTATAAATAAATACATGTACAGAAGTCGAGGAACCCCCGTTCTGCGATGTTCTCCGAGAACTATTGCTCGAAGTCGCTGCCTGAACTTGATCGAGTATTTTATCTATAAATCCGTACTTTTCTTCCCAGGAAGAGCGCCAGCGCAACATTAGTACTTCGTCACTTTTTCGTGGCGCCATTTGATCTTCAGACTCTTGAATTTTGTCTACGCGAGTCGGTAACATTCTTCTTGGTTCATGACAACAAGTTTTAATAATTAAGTAATTGGTTGATATTTTTGGAACTGGGTCAAAGCCAGTGGTATCAACAAAACAAGAACGATTTCTTAGAATGGGAAACTGTAAGCATACGATCTCTTGGTACATTTCATTTTTATAAAAATACGATAATCGAAATCCGATAAATACCGATTCCCATCATTTTTTTTCCAAGATTCTGTTTAAATAAAAAGGAAAAAAAAACTTACCTTGACGTTGTTCTAATAACAGTTCACTTTAACTACACTTTAGAAAAACACTGATTACATATTATCTAATAATTTACATTATATTTCAAGCGCACAGCGCATGTTTGTATTACGCGAGTTTGTATCGACTACGATTAAAATGCTCGCTCTAACTCAACAGTTTCTTATTACGACATAAGTTTCACTTGTCGACTGGCGCCCGTCAACTCTCTAGATGGAGGCAATACTTAATAAAATATTGAGATCATGTTACAAGAACACTAAATAAAAAGTATCATTTTAGGCACTCTATATTTTTTGTTATACCTATCTACTGTATTGATTGTTCAAACGTTAACGAACCAAGAGATTAATAGCAACATTTTTGAATAACTTGTGTAATGTGCATTTCTACATAGGTAGTTTAGGTATCTAGGTGGGAGATAAAAGAGAAAAACAGATCGATGTACCTAAAAAGGAAGCAGGTGAAATTATAACAAACTGTGAAGTGGAAATGTAGAACATCCAATAAGGCGCTTCGCCGTGCAAAACCATTTTTGTGGAGCTATCTACTCTTTATCCAAAAATAAATATCAACTAATAAAAATACATTAAATTTCTACATAATTTTGACTCCAAAATGGTAGATTTTGTTTTTGTTAAAGGAGTATTAAATATATTATAATATAACTTAGGACCTTAGGTACATATGTAAATACTTATGTACATAAGCCACTGATACTAATGTTATATAATCAACAATAGCTGTTTACTTATAACTTTATGATTGTTGGGAAGTACTTGATAGTAAAATAATACTTACTTGTTGTAGTAGGTGGGTAATAAAATTCTATAGTGTGACTTAACAACAATAAAGTACTAGTGAACTGCTGTGGTGCGTCATAGTGAATGAAAAAATAGCAGTAGAGCCTTAAAGAGTACTAGTGTTTATGTCAATGCTATTGCTACGCTTCCTAGAACAAGTCTTACAAGAATGCACAACTGACTTATATTTATAAGTTATACTAGCTGTGCCCGCGACTTCGTTCGCGTGGAAGCCGGTTTATATTAAGGTAGTTTATGTTACATTATAACTTCTGTATAAAACATATTGCAAACATGCTCCACAATGCTCTGTGGCATCTATGGATATTAAGGCCTAGCTTTAATCAGGGCCCGTCCTATGGCAGGGCAAGCCAAAAAATGCCTAGTGCAGCAAAATGAAGGGCGATAAAGTTTATTTCGCCAGACGGTTAGAAGACAAATTATAAAAATTAGCATGCTTAGCACCTCGACAAAAAAGTATTTTACCAAAATGATTTCACATCAAATATTTTAAAATTGAAAAATTCCCCCCGTCCCCCGTCACGCGAGTTCTTGGGCAGTTTCGGGTTAAATGAAGCCCGAAACCGCCCAAGTACTCGCGCGAAATTTTGTGTTATGAAGCTTCGATTCTGACTCCGAAAGGTCGAAAATTCCGATTGATTTTAAACCTCCGACTCCAACTTCGGCTCCGACACTTTTAAATCGGACGTTTTAATCAGAGGTACCTAGCCGCTCCTTCAAGTTAATTTATACTTATGTAATAAAAGTATGATGGAAAAAAACTCTCACAGATTCCCTATGATCGCAGGTTCGAGTCCTGCCCGAGCGATCTTTTCCGAGTCTAAAGTACACCCACTTTGTGTCCGTGTTGGTAAAGTCCCCCGCGTAATAGGGCTAGTGTGAGTTATGTTTTTAAAAAATATCCTGTTTTTATAACATTGCATTCCGGCGGTACTGTGATGCGTGTTCAAACAAAGAGACAACATTCAAACGTTTCTAAAAGATATACTCAGATATCTTTTTTTGTGTTTAAATACTATTTCTAAACTTATTTCAATATTTTTTTTCAATCACTTTAGAAGATTTAAATATTATAAGAATTTCAGTAAGTTTTTTTTTTTAAATCAATTTTCCTGATTCTTTTTAATTTATATTTAAACGCCATCTATTTTCAAAACTGGATAAGTTTATTTTAATACTTGATGATTTTATATTAAATTATACTTAAACTATCATGCATTATTAAACGTAGGTACGCAAGGTATTTAAATTATTCACGTGATTAAGACCCTTAGTATGTATATTTTCATAATGAGTACAAATCGCGAAACCTGCAAATGTTGCATTTGTAGGTAAGCAATGTTGACACTCAGAAGAAATCGAATCACAGATGGCGCCATGTGTTTTATTTTGATATATCACGGACTTAATCTTTCATTTTTTTTAAGCAACAAACATTCATAAATTCAGAAAATATCAGTAGTGCCTACTTGTGTTTATTTGTAATGTGATATTATTTTTCATTTCTACATTCATAACATAATCACGATTCATGCAAAACAATATTAAAGGTGCCTATTGAAAGTGATTGATTAATATGCAAATTTGTTAACTAAAGTAAACATGTTAAAGTCGAAAATAAAAGCTTGTTTAATAAGTATACATTTAGAAAAATACTTAAAAAAGAATAATTTTTTTTTTAAAACACACAAAAAGAGCCTCATATACTTGAGACTCGATCCTCCGACCTCGCTCGTTCAATACCGCTACTCGTGCCAATAGACCACCTCAACCTATACAAAAATGGTTATCGCTCGTTCAATACCGCTACTCGTGCCAATAGACCACCTCAACCTATACAAAAATGGTTAAAATAGCTGATCTTAAGAAAATTGAAAATGTTGTGTTTAGCTCCTTATAGTTTTAGCGTGAAGTTATTGTTTCCATGGGTTACAATTGTAAATAATGTCTTATCGTGGAAAAAATTGTCAAAAACCATAATGGTTCGACCAAACATACGTTGCTGCTCGCTCCTCATAGACAATAGCGTAATGATTCATAGTGTAAGTAATGACCTATAGTATTTACAATAAAACTGCAAATTTTCATGAAGATCCGTCAAGTTGTTATTGTTTTATAACGATAAATAGCTACAGACATTATCCGTTATTGCTTAGCTCCTATGGGAAATAGCGTGATAAATTATAGCCTATATGTTAATCCAGGCTTATTAAAATACACATACAAAATTTCAACCGAATCTGTCTGGTAGTTTTTGCGTGATGCGTGTTCAAACAAACAGACAGACATTTGTAAAAATGTAGGAATGTGTTTAAATACTCTTTTCGAACATTTCCCAATATTTTTTTTCACTATGTTCGGCCATGTACAGACACGTGAAATTTACAATTTTATTATATGTATAGATATAGATTTACTAACATATTATGTCTTAAAAAAATCTACCTTATAAAATGAAGCATAAACTCGTTAAGACAAGTGTGTATGTGCTTATGATCGTTCACTATGGTGATGTATGTTAACTTGATCCGAACGCTGACATTCTAAATAAATACGATCGACTTCTTAACAACTGCATTCGTTTTATTTTCAACCTTCGTAAGTTCGACCATGTGTCTTCTTTCCGTTCCTATTCATATTCTTAATTCTCTTGATACTCCCTCTTACCTTTCTTCTTCTTTTAAATACTCTTGTGTGCAATCTATAGTAGAGATCTTCGTTCTACCAACGATCTATTGCTTTTATGTCCTTCTTATCCTTCTGGATTCGTGGGAACCACTTTCCTTGTACAATCAGTCTTACTATGGAATGCGCTGCCCCCCGAAATTAAAATGGCAAATCAGTTTCTTTTTATGAAATGTCAAAACGACAAGCTCTATAGAAATGTGTATGGAATAACAACCTGTGACGTCATAAGTTCATATTTCTATTACTTTTAGTATTCGCTTTCATGCTTTTAAATTCAAAAACATGTTAAAATTGTTAAAGAACACTTATTTTCAGAGCATTTTAAGATCTACTATTACCTGATTAGTATACAATAATTTATTTTTATTGTAGTCAACAACCCAATTTTAAGCTGAATGAGGTACGCTTCAACGTAATGATTTAGCTGAATCTTACTAACGTTAGCAGATTAAATGATTATAATGTATTTAATATATATTATATGTATGGTATTTACGTGTATATTATGTGTATATATGTATGTTTATAATAGTATGTATTTGTGTATATTTTACTTGATTTAATATTTATTTTATGAACTAGCATCCATGGTATGTTAGGATAATCATCTGTCAACATTCTGTATACCTACATTTTAAATCGCTACATCACCCAAATGTAGACTGGTAGAGAATGCTTTATGCATTAAGACCGCCTTTGTACACTATTTGTACATAAAGTTTTAATAAATAAATAAACTTACATATAAAACGTGTAACAGAAACGTATGGTCAAATTTCAGCAGCAGACAGAGTATGTTATAAGTACGGCATCTACCATGGCTCTATATCTATACTAATATTATAAAGCGGAAGACTTTGTTTGTTTGTTTGTTTGTTTGTTTGTTTAAACGCGCTAATCTCAGGAACTACTGGTGCGATTTTGAAAAATCTTTTTTTGTTGGATAGCCCATTTATCGAGGAAGGCTATAGGCTATATAACATCACGCTACGACTACTAGGAGCGGAGTAGCGACGAGAAATGTTGCAAAAACGGGGAAAATTTACGCATACGAAGTTGCGCGGGACAGCTAGTCCTATTATATTATACTAGCTGTCCCGCGCAACTTCGTATGCGTAAATTTTCCCCGTTACGCCTTGTATAGACATGAGGAAAGAAAACTGTTTTACATGTTTCAATATTTTCACTAAAATACTTATCATTCGTCGGCATTGCTATTTAGAAAATGTGATTTTAGTATCCTTTGTGGGTTTGACCAAGGTTTGACCCAGTTATATTGGCATTTGTTTCAAAAGGAAAACTTATGATAATGCTGCTTTGTAACAACCAAATATTTATTAAAATATAATGTAGGGACTTTATAGCGCTTCACAAACTCTTTCTTTTTGATGTATAATATGCAACATATATTTTTTTTGTTTTCTTAATAATACTTTTATAATAATTTCAAATTACCGAATTTTATAAGCTACGGGTCTTAATTTAAGCCCGTAGCTTATAAAATTCGGGCGTAAATATTTTATTTTAAGGCTAAGTACCTTTGTCTTATTGCCCGACATTTCAACCGTATACCGCATCCAGCAAGTGTTCCGCTATTGCTGACTTGTTTGTCTGTCGGTTTTTGCTGGATCCAATCACTGGCCGTCACTATTACTCCAGAATGTCGCGGGAAGCGGTTGAAATAAAAAACACAAACGGTATCCATCTTCTCGTTTGAAATTGACTCAACCGAGAAGATGGGTACTGTTTGTCAACATTGTGGAATCCCGTGATCATCATCAGCAAGTGTACACACCGCCGAACAAAGATTACACGCCAGTCTGCAGATGTCGTTAGTGTTGTGTGTCGAAGTACCGACGGTTCCGTAATAGTGAGTAATAAAAATCAAGCGAAGGGTAGTTTCCGAAACCCGTCTCTTCTCGGAGGTGACGCTGAGCTGAACCAGTCTACCCGTGACCACGGCCGTTGCAATACGGTCGAAACGTCGGGCAATAAAACAAAGGCTTAAAATAAAATATTTACGCGATTAAGAACTTTTCACTTTCGCGATTTGTACACATAGAATTTTATAAGTTACGGGACTTATAAAATTCTATGTGTACAAATCGCGAAAGTGAAAAGTTTACGAACATAATATAACATTTCAAATTTTTATTATATTTATTTTCAAATTATTCATTTATTTTTATCAGCACCTGGTTCAAGCGCACGTTTCATAACTTTGCGCACGCGCACCTACGGTACACACGTACTCGTTACCTACCTACCATGTTTTTTAGTACTTTTCGCGCTATTTTTTATTTTATTTGATTTATTTGGTTCACCAACAAATAAAACATCAATAATCTTTAAAAAGAAAACACAAACTTTCACAATTAGATCCTAATGTTTAGTTACTTATAAGTAAACACTACATTCTTAATTTTAGTTACGTATTATATATTTTGTATGCGCTAATTAACTAATGCGCTTATTACACTACACTGAATCAGGGACCCTGAATCCTTAAAAAGATGTGTAATAAGAGTTAGGGCCCTAATTCTCTAACAAATTTTCCAGGCCACCTCGATTTAGGGCCCTGATTCAGGGTAGTGTAATAGCCGTTTAAGACCTTAAACAACGATTGATAGTTTTCCGAAGCAATCCTAATGAGTCGTGGTGAATATCAGCCTTGTCACTGCATTCATTATATAATTTAGCCATTCGGCAAAGAGGTGAGCTTGAGGCAAGCACTGTTCTACCCAGCGGAACGACTAACGGTGTGATTGGTTTACGTGGAGTGTGAATCGGAACTCTAAAACGTATCCTTTGTAACAATTCCGGGAAAATAAATATTTCTTACCGATTTATATAAAAAAAAATAAGTCATCTCGTTAGGTTACATCTCTCCTCTTAGACAGTTCCATCATCTTCAAAAAATCCAACTTGGTTTTATAATTAAGAAATGATTTTTGACAATTTCTAAATCTTTGAGTTGGTTTCTGTTTATAAAATACTACCTATGAGGGTGACATAATCATTATGTGATTCAACCCTCGTTAATAAATAACATATCAACCCATATGATGGCCCACTGCTGGGCACGGGTCTCCCCAGTAGAACCTAGTAGTATGTAGATCCTGGGGGTAATTGCCATAATCGCCACGCTTGGCGAGCGGGTTGGCGATCGCAGTAAGACTTCAAGTATGCAGAGGACGCTGCTGCCCATCCTCCGGTGTGAAATCCCTTAGTCGCCTTGACGACACCCACGGGAAGAGACGGGGTGGTACTATTCTTAAGCCGGTACCACACGGCGGTAATAAATAAAGATAAAAAAAAAAAAATACTACCTGTTTTTGCAACATTTCTCATTGCTGCTCCGCTCCTATTGGTCGTAGCGTGATGTTATATGTGTGGGAACATGACAACCCTTAAATTTGACCACACCTTTCTGTTACGCCTTGTATAGATATGAGGAAAGAAAACTGTTTTACATGTTTCAATATTTTCACTAAAATACTTATCATTCGTCGGCATTGCTATTTAGAAAATGTGATTTTAGTATCCTTTGTGGGTTTGACCGAGGTTTGACCCAGTTATATTGGCATTTGTTTCAAAAGGAAAACTTTTATGATATTGCTGCTTTGTAACAACCAAATATTTATTAAAATATAATGTAGGGACGTTATAGCGCTTCACAAACTCTTTCTTTTTGATGTATAATATGCAATATATATATTTTTTTATTTTCTTAATAATACTTTTATAATAATTTCAAATTACCGAATTTTATAAGCTACGGGTCTAAGTCGCGTAAATATTTTATTTTAAGGCTAAGTACCTTTGTCTTATTGCCCGACATTTCAACCATATACCTATATATACCGCATCCAGCAAGTGTTCCGCTATTGCTGACTTGTTTGTCTGTCGGTTTTTGCTGGATCCAATCACTGGCCGTCACTATTACCTACTCCAGGATGTCGCGGGAAGCGGTTGAAATAAAAAACACAAACGGTATCCATCTTCTCGTTTGAAATTGACTCAACCGAGAAGATGGGTACTGTTTGTCAACATTGTGGAATCCCGTGATCATCATCAGCAAGTGTACACACCGCCGAACAAAGATTACACGCCAGTCTGCAGATGTCGTTAGTGTTGTGTGTCGAAGTACCGACGGTTCCGTAATAGTGAGTAATAAAAATCAAGCGAAGGGTAGTTTCCGAAACCCGCCCCTTCTCGGAGGTGACGCTGAGCTGAACCAGTCTACCCGTGACCACGGCCGTTGCAATACGGTCGAAACGTCGGGCAATAAAACAAAGGCTTAAAATAAAATATTTACGCGATTAAGAACTTTTCACTTTCGCGATTTGTACACATAGAATTTTATAAGTTACGGGACTTATAAAATTCTATGTGTACAAATCGCGAAAGTGAAAAGTTTACGAACATAATATAACATTTCAAATTTTTATTATATTTATTTTCAAATTATTCATTTATTTTTATCAGCACCTGGTTCAAGCGAACGTTTCATAACTTTGCGCACGCGCACCTACGGTACACACGTACTCGTTACCTACCAACCATGTTTTTTAGTACTTTTCGCGCTATTTTTTATTTTATTTGATTTATTTGGTCCACTAACAAATAAAACATCAATAATCTTTAAAAAGAAAACACAAACTTTCACAATTAGATCCTAATGTTTAGTTACTTATAAGTAAACACTACATTCTTAATTTTAGTTACGTATTATATATTTTGTATGCGCTAATTAACTAATGCGCTTATTACACTACACTGAATCCTGAAAAAGATGTGTAATTAGAGTTAGGGCCCTAATTCTCTAACAAATTTTCCAGGCCACCTCGATTTAGGGCCCTGATTCAGGGTAGTGTAAGAGCCGTTTAAGACCTTAAACAACGATTGATAGTTTTCCGAAGCAATCCTAATGAGTCGTGGTGAATCAGCCTTGTCACTGCATTCATTATATAATTTAGCCATTCGGCAAAGAGGTGAGCTTGAGGCAAGCACTGTTCTACCCAGCGGAACGACTAACGGTGTGATTGGTTTACGTGGAGTGTGAATCGGAACTCTAAAACGTATCCTTTGTAACAATTCCGGGGAATTAAATATTTCTTACCGATTTATATAAAAAAAAATAAGTCATCTCATTAAGTTACATCTCTCCTCTTAGACAGTTCCATCATCTTCAAAAAATCCAACTTGGTTTTATAATTAAGAAATGATTTTTGACAATTTCTAAATCTTTGAGTTGGTTTCTGTTTATAAAATACTACATATGAGAGTGACATAATCATTATGTGATTCAACCCTCGTTAATAAATAAAGATAAAAAAAAAAAAAATGTGTGGCGCTCGGGGATTTAAGTACTTACTTAATAAAAAAAAAAAAAATTTTTTGAATAAGTTTTTTTTTTAATTATAAAATACAATGTTTTTAATTTTTATTTTCTTTAAAAATTTTTTTTTTTTTAATTTAAAAAAAAGTCATTAAAAGTTCTGCATAAGAACAAACAACTAAAAAGTTTCACTGCTGTGCCGGTCGGAATGGGGGGTGTTAGTCTTCATATTAATTAGATCAGCGACAGAACATAAAATAGTATACCTACATAAAATAATACAATAACACAACACAATAGGGTGGAAAATGAACCAACACCTAAACCAAAACATCGTCTGAATCGCGCCATTTTAATAGAAACAACAAGAAAGGGGAAGACTAAAATGACAATAGGTAACATAATGTCAATAGATGGCGCTGTATTTAATTTTGTTACTATTCAATACAAAATGTACTACGGTCTGAATCGCGCTATTATGATTTTTGCAGCCAGAATAATAAGTACAAAATGAAACGACGTTAGATGATGCACGGCCTTCCAGTGGGGAGCGTGAGGTTTTTTCGTTACGGAACTTCTGGATTCGGTCCCCGCGCTCAAGGCCCGCGATAGAAGCTATGCAATAGCTTAAAAATACTACCTGTTTTTGCAACATTCCTTATTGCTGCTCCGCTCCTATTGGTCGTAGCGTGATGTTATATAGCCTATAGCCTTCCTCAATAAATGCGCTATCCAACAGTGAAAGAATTTCTCAATTCGGATCAGTAGTTCCTGAGATTACCGCGTTCAAACAAACAAACAAACGAACTCTTCAGCTTGATAATATTAGTATAGATTATTTAATGATTTAAAACGCAATTCCGAGGCACGGACACCTGTCAATGGCCTATGAAAACCTTTGAAAGTAAAATACAGCATATTTACAATTTTCACCAACTGTCATGTAACTTTCACAAACTAAGATGAGTTGTTGTGATTGTTACTTTTATTGATTATTTTCCACTACTTAATTATTATAGACTAGCTGTCCCGCGCAACTTCGTATGCGTAATTTTCCCCCTGTTTTTGAAACATTTCTCGTTGCTTCTCCGCTCCTTTTAGTCGTAGCGCGATGTAATATAGCATATAGCCTTCCTCGATAAATGGGCTATCCAACAAAAAAAGATTTTTTCAAATCGGACCAGTAGTTCCTGAGATTAGCGCGTTTAAACAAACAAACAAACAAACAAACTCTTCCGCTTTATAATATTAGTATAGATATCAAATTTATGAATGACACAGCAAAATATTTTTGATAGAATTTTTATTCATTAAGTGTTAATATTATAATCTTTGTCCGAGCAATTTTGGCTTACTTGGTATTTCATTAATTAGGTAGGTAGGTACTTAGTACTTACACCTATGGCAAAATTCAGTTTAAACAAACATACCTATTTAAAAACCGGGCAAGTGCATGTCGGGCCACGCACAATGTAGGGTTCCGTAGTCCCCCCCCTATCCGAAAAATTTGGCTTAAGAAGTGGGATTTCTGTTGTTTTTGTTTCATACTTTTAACGTTAAATCTACTTAATAATATTTTTGAATGGAATTTGTACGATGATATAGTGATAGTTTTCCTTAATTTCACAACCGTGTTTTTTTTCACATACCCAACAACAATCATTAAGATGGCAGGTTTCAATTTGGTGAAAAGGTGTCTTGTAGTAGCCGCTACTTAGTTTGATAGCTAAGTAATAAAAATCGAACCACCTATTTGGACTACGTTGAGGTCTAGTAACATACTCCAGATAGGTGGTTATGGAGTTATTGCCGAAAAACTGCGATTCGCAATAAAAGGGTGCCATGAACACACGCTCTCTGCTGCAAATTATTCAAATCGGATGTCAGCGGAAGTTTATGGTACCTATACTTAGGTACTTATTTTAATCTATACTAATATTATAAAGCGGAAGAGTTTGTTTGTTTGTTTAAACGCGCTAATCATATATACACAGACAGCTAGTTATATATAAAATATCTAGATTGCTAATCTAAAATTATACCTAATCAAATTACTATCCTTAATTTGTGATCAAAAGGTAATATAATTTAAAGTATATTTTCTTCTTTTCGGTGCTTTTGCTTAGCTAAAAATATTTGTTAGTTAATAATAAACCTATTTATTTATTTCAGGGAAAATAAACAACCTCGTATAACTTTTTAAATATTATTTTTATTGTCATAAATAAATACTAAACTTATTTGTAATGTTGGCCACTAGGTACACACTTGTTTTCTAAAAATAAAATATCATTGACCACGACTCAAATTAAAGTGTTATTGACGCTATTATCTGTCTGTCTCTGTCACCATAAACTGATAGAGGGTTATGATAGCATTTTTTTGTTAGAAATTTACTTTCTTTGCATTCTTGCTCGCATAAGTAAGGTAGGTATAGTTTCGCACACCTTTGACGTTGCGAAAAAAGAGGTCTTTTCTTTTCCGTGTATTTAAATACGTAAATAGGTATAAATATTTTCCAACCCGAGCGATGTCGAAACGAGTGGGTAGTCGGTTATAAAGGTATACATAGATTGCAGGATAGGAATACATGGAGTGATTCCTCGACACAGCCCGAAATTTAGCCTGCTTAACAACATCTGAATCACCACCATATTTATCCCTGGAGTATGTTTTCAACTTGGGACATTCGTCGGGCTGATCCCAGTTTATCCGCGGAAAGCACCGAGTAGCAACTATAGATAAGTACTTGGATATTTTCTTATTGTCTTAAAAACCTTCAGAGTAGCGCAGTAGGTACGTATAGGACCTATTATTGCTGCACAGCTCCCACAGGACACTATAATTTGGGTGTTTATTTTTATACCATGACAAGAAGAGACGAGCTGGTCTTGCGCCTCATGGTAAGCGCCACGCTAGCTCATTGCAGTATCAGTGCCACCCAAATCCTTATTTGGCAAAGATCAAAGCACGTAAAGTGTGTTCCGAAAATAATTATAATAAAAAATATATATTTTTACCCAATAAATACTAAAAATAAATTCTGTAAAGTACTAGGCGCGCATAAAGTTGTGGAGACTCATCGTACTAAGAAACAGGACAGCAACAGGTGAGACGCATGGTTCTCGAAAGCTACGCACTTGCACATAGCTCGCACCGCATCGCGTCGCTGCACTACGTACACGTTAAGTGACGTCATCCTTACCGCTTGCCACAATCTAAAAGCGGAAGCGTACAGGGGAACCATAAATACAAACTTGAAATGTTTAAAACACCACCTAGGACTCCTCCAATGGGAACCGAACCCTCTGATTCAGATGTCCCACTTTGTATAAATGACCCCGCGCCACACAATACTTCCAAACGGTCAAAACGCAAACGTTTGTCAGATGACACTACGAGCGATGAGCTGCAAAGCTTCAAAAAAGACATGCGAGAGATGATAAACGAGATGATGTGCGCTCAAAATATACGCCTGGATAAATTAGAAGACCATCTTGTAGAAATAAAGAAACATTATACGGAATTAAAGGATATAAATAGTGAATTGGAAAAATCGTTAACATTTGTTTCTGATCAAATATCCTCGGTTGAAAACAAAATTACTAACTTAGAAAAAGAACGCAACAAAGTGGTCATTAAGTTATCTACACTAGAAGATAAAGTCGAACAAATCGAGCGTAATCTTCTAAAAACTTCTATCGAAGTTCGCAATGTGCCTAAATTACAAACTGAGACAAAAACAATGCTATACGACATGATACAGCATCTATCGAACCATCTTAAGGTGCAAACAGAATCCACCAGCATTCGTGATGTTACCAGGCTCCCATCGAAAAAAGAAAATGCGACATCGAATATAATCATTGAGTTCTCTAATACGCTTTTAAAGTTCAAGTTCTTGACAGCAGTTAAGGAATACAACAAATTAAACCCAAAAAATAAAGTGTGCTCATCCCATTTGGGTCTGAAAGCTACATCCGAAAGTCCTGTATATATAGCCGAACATTTGACCCAGCACACTAGAAGACTATTCTACCTTGCGAGGACCTACGCAAAATCAAACAACTTTTGCTTCTGTTGGACGACAAATGGACGGATCATGTTAAAAAAGAATCCCGATAGTCCAGCAATCCTCATAAAAAGTGAACTTCAGCTGGAACAACTGGCCTCCTCCACTAATTCATGACTAGCTAATAAGTATTTTTTATATTATCTTTTTAATTTTATTTGTAATCTCATTAAACTTCAAGTAAAGTATGTGATTTATAATGCATGTAACTTAAATAGCTGTAATTTTCACACACAACTACAAAATAACAACATAAATTACATTTTTAATGCACAATACTCTTTACATGTTTACATAACATTCTCAACACACAACACTTTTGCCTTGCTTTGCTCGATAATGTTTCAAATTAATGAAAAAAACAAGCTTCATAATGCGTGGTATCAGAAATATTATTATACTGCTGCTTACATAATTAGTCAAAATATCTCCTACTTCACCCACAGATACCCCGAAGAAAATTTTACTAGACACCCAACCTTCCCCATAACTTTGATTGTATTTTCTTTTAAAAATGAATAATAACGTAAACATGTTACTTGACCAAATAGATGAACTTTCTGTATCTGTTACACATTCGTGTGCCCCGGAGAACACTAAATCAATACTAAAACACCCAAACAGATTTCTAAAAGTACTATCTCAAAATATTCGTTCAATAAATCGTAACTTTTTGAACATACAAACCCTAATGCACCGTATATCATTGGACTGTGATTTGGTAGTCCTTACTGAATGTTGGCTGCCCTGTTCAAGTAACTCTAACATTCCAATGCTGCAAAATTATACCACACTAAAAAGCACCAAACACCTGAACCAAAGCGATGGAGTGGTAGTATATATCAAATCAGAATTACTTGTCTCA
Organism: Herminia tarsipennalis; assembly: GCA_945859575.2. Classification (NCBI taxonomy): domain Eukaryota; kingdom Metazoa; phylum Arthropoda; class Insecta; order Lepidoptera; family Erebidae; genus Herminia; species Herminia tarsipennalis. The sequence goes on along the minus strand of OX243834.2, from coordinate 17,952,725 downwards.
AGTGAAGAACCAGACTTCGGATTATCCGCGTCAGGCCTCATAATTAAAATAAAATCGGACGTGGCAGTTGTCTGTATATATCGTTCACCATCTCACGATAATATTGATAATTTTTTAACAGCCTTAAATACAATACTTTCATCATTGCACAACTTTAAATCTGTTATTCTTGCAGGTGATATTAACCTAGATATAAAACCTACTACTGACGACACACGCTCTCACGAATATCTGAATTGCCTGGCCTATCACGGTTTTCTCCCTGCTCATACCCTACCAACCCGGGGCAACAACTGCCTAGATCATATAATATTAAAAACAAAATTGCCCTCCATTTCATTAGTCTTTGATACTACGGTAACTGATCATCAATCGTCCTTGTTTTGCTTAGATATGCAATGTAAGCGAATAACTGCAAACGCCTGCATCGCTAAAATTGACTACGAGGCTCTTGACAAATCAATGTCTGAGATAGACTTTGGTCATATAATGTGTATGACGGACGCAAACACTGCCTCAGACTGTCTGATAGGTTTACTAGCATCCACTATCTCGCAAAGTACATCAAGGAAAAAGGTGCCTGCAAAAAAGAGAATCCTCAAACCCTGGATTACTCCAGGTTTGTTAAGGTGTATAAGACACAGGGACGCACTAAACAGAAAATTTAAACTTTCCCCGCAAAGCGAAGTATTAAACATAACGTATAAACGATACAGAAACTTTTGTAGAGGACTATTGAAAAAAGCAAAGAAACTATACGATACACAAGAACTCAATAAAGCAAGTCATAATCCGAAAATACTCTGGAACACTATAAAACGCATAACAAATACCACAAAAGCCAAAAATTCGTCCACACAACTTTTAACATGTTCGACAACACCAGTCCAGTCGTGTAATATGGTAAATTCATTTTTTGTTAATATCGGCAAAAACCTAGCGGACAATATAACTGTTGGCCAGTTATCACAACATACACATATACACCCACCTAAATCGTCTCCAGCCACATCTTTTGTATTAGATCCAACAGACCCTGATGAAATCATAACCATCATAAGATCATTACGATCTAGTGCAGCTACTGGTTGGGACAATATCTCACCTCTCTTCTTAAACAAATATGCTAATATTTTGGCGCCCATAATATGCCACATCTTTAATCACTGTTTTGAAACTGCAGTTTTTCCTGACTCTATGAAAAAGGCAATAATTCATCCTATATTTAAGGGTGGAGATGGGAATCTTCCCAACAATTACCGCCCGATTGCGGTCCTAAGTACTTTATCAAAAGTACTTGAACGCTTGATAAATGGGAGGCTTATTTACTACCTTGAACATTACAATTTACTATCGCTACAACAATTTGGTTTCCGTAAAAATAAATCCACTTGTGATGCTGTTCAACAAGTTACAAACTATGTCGCGCAAAACCTAAATCATAATAAAAAAGCTCTTACTATATTTTTAGACCTCGCGAAAGCGTTTGACACAGTCCCAATCTCCACTCTTCTATTAAAAATTGAAAGTATGGGCGTTAGAGGAGCACAGTTGGGCCTTCTGCAGAGTTACCTAACTAACCGTACACAAGTTGTAAGGATTGGTGAACATAGTAGCGACGAGCTCCCTATTTGTTACGGCGTGCCTCAAGGAAGCATTTTGGGGCCTACCCTCTTTCTTATGTTTATCAATGACTTGTGCAATATAAACATACCTAATGCCAAAATTGTAGTGTTTGCAGATGACACTGCCATAACTTTTATTGCTGATACCTGGCCTAAATTGGAAGACGCAGCACAGCATGGCCTTAACACAGTATTGGAATGGCTCACTGCTCACACTCTTACACTAAACACCAATAAAACTAATTTTGTTGCTTACTCAATTAGCAAAGCTTCGCAACCACAAACTGCAATAACTTTAAAAGCGCATTCCTGCCGTGCAGAAACCATATGCAATTGTAAATCCTTAGCTTCAGTTGACAGTGCCAAATACTTAGGTGTTATTTTGGATAAACATCTAAACTTCAAATCGCACATTAACCTACTTACAAGCAGAGTCCGCAAGTTAATTTACATATTTAAAACTCTTAGATGCGTTGCAAACCTAAATACTATTAAAATTGTCTACTTTGCCTTATGCACATCTATTGTCACATATTGCATATCTTGTTGGGGTGGGGCTTCAAAGACTATTCTCAAGCCACTAGAAATCGCACACAGGGCCATCTTGAAGGTGGCAACATTTCGCCCAATTATCTTTCCCACTAAGAAACTGTATGATTCTTGGGGCGTCCTTAATGTAAGGCAACATTTTATTTTACAAACCATTTTACTACAACATCGATTAACCCCTTACCAAGAATTATCTAAACGCCGGAAAGACAAACTTTGCACAATACCACGAGTGCGACGATCGTTTATAAAGAGATTTTACTACTATCAAGGTCCGTCCCTATACAATAAAATGAGTGTGCAATTCCCCATAAATGGTTTGGCATACTTTGAATGCAAGAAGGCCATTTACGCATTCCTCCAAAATAAAAGTTATGATGAGACGGAAAAAATTATTATGACCCTGTTATAACTACAATCAAATTATAAAATTATATTAGTGTACCCATAATTTACCTACTTGATCCATAAAAATAATAATAATAAAAATACTTTGCCATCAAAAATATTAACAAATTTATTTCAATTTATGAATTTATGAATAATTAATTTATTTCATCATATAAATGTTTAGAGCGTTTGACTGGTGCAAACGCTCACAACTTGTACCACAACCTTACTTAATCTACAAACACTCGAGCGCTGCGACAGTTCCGCACACTCGACACTCACAAACACGCACATATACCACCTACAAACACACACACATCACACTACACAATAACGAACTCATTCACAACACACGCATTTAATCAGGCTCGGTGCCATTTACACTACACATCTACCCACACCATTCAATTATTATTTAATGTCACATAAATTAAGTAGTATCTCATTGCTGCATAAATTTATACCATTTATGTACTGTGTACTTTTTAAATTCACCTCGAATGGGAATCGGCACTGTACTCCTTAATACAGGTTACTTATATAGCCTAGCTAGGAATACAGCACCTCACCCAACATGTTATTGTAGTCTTTGTACACCCTAATACTGTAATAATATGATTGTAATTAATTTGTACCTACTACAATGTTTATTATGATAAATAAAGAATTATTATTATTATTATTATTATCTGAATGTCACCGCACTGCGCTTCTCATTTGAGACATTATTTGTAAGTCTCATTTGCCCAGTAATTATACTTGCTACAGTGCACTTTAACCGAAACACATAATGAATTAACATTAGGTACTATTTCACGGAAGAATAACTGATTATTAATTTTTGATGTTTTTATAAAGAAAGAAGTAGAAAAGAAACATTCAAATAGGTCGATATAAAATTGGAATTCACGAAAAGTACAATGTGTGAATTCATAAAAATTATATTTACATAAATATAAAGGAGGGGGGGGGGGATACTGTATTGCGGCATCCCTTAGAGGTTACATTTGAAATAAATAATTAAGTATAATTAAATTTATTCTTGTTAAAAATAATCTTAAAGAATTTCCAATAAATAATATAAATACTTAACATATATTAACATAATTTAACTGTAGCCTTTACAAACCAAATGTTATAGATAGTACTAACAAAATGTTTTAGTCAGTATCATTAAAACAGTATTAAAACAATATTACCTACATAAGCTAAAATTGTAATTAAAATCGTTATTGCGAATTCAAGATAGGTACTGCCGGGGAAAATCAGATGAAAATTCTTTGAAAACTTATATATTTTATCAGGTTTTATTACATACCTAGTTACTATATATATACCGTATGTACTTAAATATCTTATTAGTCCTTTCAGTGGCGGCAATCCCTACTAAACCAAAATATTACTTCCGCCATTGAAACAGTTTAGGTTTACTAATAGTCTGAGAGCAGACCGTATTAAACAGACATTGACAATAAAGAGAGAGAGAGAGAGAGACAGCCACTGTCTCTACCCAAGAAAGTTGAACTAAGTACGTACTAATTCTGACATCTCATCATCATAATCATCATCATCATAAGTTACCATATTAAACTATCTTATAGTATTAAAGGCTACCACTTAAAAATCTTTGTCTTAAAAACTGTCTTAAATTTTTAAAATAGATTTGTGCTCAGCACAAACAAGGAAATTAAAATAAATAATTCATAGTACACTATTTATAAAATTAATGACTTAGAAGTCTTAGAGCATCATTATTGTGTAACAAGCATTTACTTAGCTCAGTCTATCGTCTTGCCAATTAAATGGCGATACAAAATAATATAATTAAAATAACTTTAAAAAAATATATCAGTTAGTAATTTTTAAAACACTGCATTCATGTTTTATTATCAAGGTTTATGTGGAGATAGCTACCCTACATTTCAACTTTGATTCCTATTAGGTATTAGTATTTGGGAATTCTATTAATTATATACAGTTTGGACAAATTTCATAATATATAATATGACGTTCAAATACGACTAAAAAATACGCTGCATACCTAATGTTTAGCTGTGCTTAGATATCATAATATAATTATTTTAAAAATGTCAGCATTGCTGTAGCAATGTAACAATATGGATATTTCATAAATATTTATATTTCTTTTATTTTTGGTTGGTAAAGTTTTCTAATTATATGTATGGCAAATCAAAAAAAAAATCTTGTCAAAGGAGTAAGGTACGTTTCGCTTCTTTCTGTCTATTAAGAAAATAATTCTGGGTTTAAAATTCAAGGAAAGGTACAATTCTCTCGATTAAGTTAAGTTTATTGCACAGAGTTTGCCTAAAATCGGACCAAATTTAGCCTATTAGATCAATGGTGACGTACATGGCCTTAAAACCAAATTCACTTGTTAAAGTAGGTAGCGTATTGTTCAAATCCATTGCCATGGTATCCATAGTGCGCACTTGCTATTTCCGCATCTCTTCCTTTAAAAGAGTTGTGATTTCTGAAGGCGTTGAACATAATCAGGGATAACGCTAGTTTCCCAACCAGAACGGCTTTGATTAGCAAGAACTTCAGCAGTCCCAGGACAAAGGGTGTTAACGCTGATTGTAGGATGAACGGCATGATGAAGATTGGTAGCAATTTCTGCATCATCTTTTTCGTCTTCCCTCGTCCTGAAATTAATTTTTTTTATTTAATTAGGTGACTATAAAATTTATACCAGTACTTAATACTGTGTAAAACCTAGAATAAGTAACAAAAAACAATTAAAATTAGTAGACACCTAGCTTATAATATTATCTGACAGGTTTTGAACTAGTACAAAATATTAGTTAAGAGTTTTGTTAATATTTTGATAATGTCGAATAGATTCAAATCAATGCAAAAAACAATACAAGTTGCAAAAGATTGGTTTAAAATTAGTAAAGTTAGACTTCAAAAAAGGAGGAGGTTGTCAATTCGTCATAATATTGTACGAGTATGTATTAATTTCAATTTTCATATTTTTTCAATATTTAATCTCAGTTGGCTTGGAATATTAATACTCTAGCGAATAAAAACTTTTACTTTGGAATAATTAGGGGAAAGCTGGATTTTGCATGAACCTTACTTTTGTAGTTCTAAACAAATCCTGAAAGTCCCCATCGATCCAAGTGACACTAATAAAGTTAATACGGGTCAAAGTTCATAAAAACGGTTTTTCGTGAATATCTTGTTTACTGTCAGTGTTAAGCATGTTCCAGACGGTTGGAAACAAGGCTTCGCGCCAAGGTGACCTTGCTGGTTTGCAACAGTGTAGACAGCTGTTGCAAACCAATTTACATACATATTCTGTTGGAAACCTGCAAGGTCACCTTCCTTTACTAAGTATAGAACGTTATTGAATACAACGCCATCTACTTTCAAGAATGTTGCCACTCAGCATCTCAAGCACCTATACCCTAGTAAATGTTTTCACAAATAAGGAATTATTTGATCACGGTGAACAATTTGATTTCATAGATGGCGCTACATGTTTTTTTTTAGGTGTGTAATGTCTTTTTTTTAGACGAACACATCATTTCTGGAAAATGTCGAATACTTTTTAATTATAATGTAATATTGTTTTTCATTTCTATTATGATTAATTAATTACTCTCAGCAGTGCATGCAATACCTATAATTAACTTACCTACGTGCATAATTTACTTGATTTTTAATATAAAAAAAATAATAACCAAAGTAAGTAAATAAGTTACTTACGGTCGAAAAAATAACTAAAACATTGAGAAAAATATTAAAAAAGGATAAAGACAATTTAAAAAAATTCAAAAAGAACATAATCAGACATCGGATTCGAGCCCGGGACTTTGTCGTCAAAGTCCGGCAGCATTGCTTCGAGGCTATACTGTTCGCTACTTGCCACGTCAAAATAACTGTTCTTATGAAACTTAACAATGTTGTGTTTAGCTCCTTTTAGTTTTAGCGTGAAGTTATGTATTCCATGGGTTACAATTATAGATAATGTCTAATTGTGGAAAATTTTGTGATAAACCATTATGGTGCGACAAAAAATACGTTGCTACTCGTTCCCCATAGACGTTAGCGTAATGATTCATAGTGTAAATAATGTCTTATAGTATTTACTATAAAACTGCAAATTTTCATAAAGATCCGTCTAGTAGTTACTGTTTTATAACGAAAAATAGCTACAGACATTATCCCTTACTGCTTAGCTCCTATGGGAAAAAGCGTGATAATTTATAGCCTAAATGTTAATCTGCATCTATTAGATTGCACGTGCAAAATTTCAACCGAATCTGTACGGTAGTTTTTGCGTGATGCGTGTTCAAACAAACAGACAGACAGACAGACAGACATTTCTAAAAATGCAGTAAAGTGTTTGAATACTCTTTTCGAACATTTCCTAATATTTTTTTTCACTAAGTTCGGCCATGTACAGACACGTGAAATTTACAGTTTTATTATATGTATAGATTATTTATTGATTTAAAACGCAATTCCGAGGCACGGACACATGTCAATGGCCTATGAAAACCGTTGAAAGTAAAATACAGCATATTCACAATTTTCACCAACTGTCATGTAACTTTCACAAACTAAGATGAGTTGTTGTGATTGTTACTTTTATGGATAATTTTCCACTACTTAATTATTATAGACTAGCTGTCTCGCGCAACTTCGTATGCGTATTTTTTCCCCGTTTTTGAAACATTTCTCGTCGCTTCTCCACTCCTATTAGTTGTAGCGTGATGTTATATAGCTTATAGCCTTCCTCGATAAATGGGCTATCCAACAAGAAAATAATTTTTCAAATCGGACCAGTAGTTCCTGAGATTAGCGCGTTTAAACAAACAAACAAACAAACTCTTCCGCTTCATAATATTAGTATAGATATCAAATTTATGAAATGGTAGTTAATTTTTTTTATTGATTTACACAGCAAAATATTTTTGATAGAATTTTATTCATTAAGTGTTAATATTATAATCTTTGTCCGAGCAATTTTGGCTTACTTAGGTATTTCATTATTTAGGTAGGTAGGTACTTAGTACTTACACCTATGGCAAAATTCAGTTTAAACAAACATACCTTTTTGTGGCAAGTGCATGTCGGGCCACGCACAATGTAGGGTTCCGTAGTCCCCCCCCCCCATCCGAATAATTTGGCTTAAGAAGTGGGATTTCTGTTGTTTTTGTTTCATACTTTTAACGTTAAATCTACTTAATAATATTTTTGAATGGAATTTGTACGATGATACAGTGATAGTTTTCCTTAATTTCACAACCGTGATTTTTTTCACATACCCAACAACAATCATTAAGATGGCAGGTGGCAATTTGGTGAAAAGGTGTCTTGTAGTAGCCGCTACTTAGTTTGATAGCTAAGTAATAAAAATCGAACCACCAATTGGGACTACGTTGAGGTCTAGTAACATACTCCAGATAGGTGGTTATGGAGTTATTTCCGAAAAACTGCGTTTCGCAATAAAAGGGTGCCATGAATACACGCTCTCTGCTGCAAATTATTCAAATCGGATGTCAGCGGAAGTTTATGGTACCTAATACTTAGGTACTTATTTTAATTATATATAAAATATCTAGATTGCTAATCTAAAATTATACCAAATCAAATTACTATCCTTAATTTGTGATCAAAAGGTAATATAATTTAAAGTATATTTTCTTCTTTTCGGTGCTTTTGTTTAGCTAAAAATATTTGTTAGTTAATAATAAACCTATTTATTTAATTCAGGGAAAATAAACAACCTCGTATAACTTTTTAAATATTATTTTTATTGTCATAAATAAATACTAAACTTATTTTTAAAGTTGGCCACTAGGTAAACCTATACAATGTAATCATTAAAAAAAAAAGATTTCGTAGATGTTCAATTGTTTTTTAAGTTTGGAACGCGTAGAGCGCGGGAAACAAATTAATGTCGTGTATGCGTCGCTAAACGATTAAAATAGTTTTAGTAATATTAAGTTTATTGTAAATATTTTAATGTTTTCCAATATCAAAACATGAAACTCGAAAATTCCTGGTCGGAGTGAGCGGTGGTAAGTTTCAATTATATTTTTTGTTTTTTTTACCAGTTTTTATCTGATAAACAAAGCAATTTAATATTATTGCATAATGCCCGCGGCCTTGTTTTCTAAAAATAAAATATCATTGACCACGACTCAAATTAAACTGTTATAGACGCTATTATCTGTCTGTCTCTGTCACCATAAACTGATAGAGGGTTATGATAGCATTTTTTTTGTTAGAAATTTACTTTCTTTGCATTCTTGCTCGCATAGGTAAGGTATAGTTTCGCACACCTTTGGTGTTGCGAAAAAAGAGGTCTTTTCTTTTCCGTGTATTTAAATACGTAAATAGGTATAAATATTTTCCAACCCGAGCGATGTCGAAACGAGTGGGTAGTCGGTTATAAAGGTATACATAGATTGCAGGATAGGAATACATGGAGTGATTCCTCGACACAGCCCGAAATTTAGCCTGCTTAACAACATCTGAATCACCACCATATTTATCCCTGGAGTATGTTTTCAACTTGGGACATTCGTCGGGCTGATCCCAGTTTATCCGCGGAAAGCACCGAGTAGCAACTATAGATAAGTACTTGGATATTTTCTTATTGTCTTAAAAACCTTCAGAGTAGCGCAGTAGGTACGTATAGGACCTATTATTGCTGCACAGCTCCCACAGGACACTATAATTTGGGTGTTTATTTTTATACCATGACAAGAAGAGACGAGCTGGTCTTGCGCCTCATGGTAAGCGCCACGCTAGCTCATTGCAGTATCAGTGCCACCCAAATCCTTATTTGGCAAAGATCTGAATGTCACCGCACTGCGCTTCTCATTTGAGACATTATTTGTAAGTCTCATTTGCCCAGTAATTATACTTGCTACAGTGCACTTTAACCGAAACACATAATGAATTAACATTAGGTACTATTTCACGGAAGAATAACTGATTATTAATTTTTGATGTTTTTATAAAGAAAGAAGTAGAAAAGAAACATTCAAATAGGTCGATATAAAATTGGAATTCACGAAAAGTACAATGTGTGAATTCATAAAAATTATATTTACATAAATATAAAGGAGGGGGGGGGGGGGATACTGTATTGCGGCATCCCTTAGAGGTTACATTTGAAATAAATAATTAAGTATAATTAAATTTATTCTTGTTAAAAATAATCTTAAAGAATTTCCAATAAATAATATAAATACTTAACATATATTAACATAATTTAACTGTAGCCTTTACAAACCAAATGTTATAGATAGTACTAACAAAATGTTTTAGTCAGTATCATTAAAACAGTATTAAAACAATATTACCTACATAAGCTAAAATTGTAATTAAAATCGTTATTGCGAATTCAAGATAGGTACTGCCGGGGAAAATCAGATGAAAATTCTTTGAAAACTTATATATTTTATCAAGTTTTATTACATACCTAGTTACTATATATATACCGTATGTACTTAAATATCTTATTAGTCCTTTCAGTGGCGGCAATCCCTACTAAACCAAAATATTACTTCCGCCATTGAAACAGTTTAGGTTTACTAATAGTCTGAGAGCAGACCGTATTAAACAGACATTGACAATAAAGAGAGAGAGAGAGAGAGACAGCCACTGTCTCTACCCAAGAAAGTTGAACTAAGTACGTACTAATTCTGACATCTCATCATCATAATCATCATCATCATAAGTTACCATATTAAACTATCTTATAGTATTAAAGGCTACCACTTAAAAATCTTTGTCTTAAAAACTGTCTTAAATTTTTAAAATAGATTTGTGCTCAGCACAAACAAGGAAATTAAAATAAATAATTCATAGTACACTATTTATAAAATTAATGACTTAGAAGTCTTAGAGCATCATTATTGTGTAACAAGCATTTACTTAGCTCAGTCTATCGTCTTGCCAATTAAATGGCGATACAAAATAATATAATTAAAATAACTTTAAAAAAATATATCAGTTAGTAATTTTTAAAACACTGCATTCATGTTTTATTATCAAGGTTTATTATTTACCTACCGTGGAGATAGCTACCCTACATTTCAACTTTGATTCCTATTAGGTATTAGTATTTGGGAATTCTATTAATTATATACAGTTTGGACAAATTTCATAATATATAATATGACGTTCAAATACGACTAAAAAATACGCTGCATACCTAATGTTTAGCTGTGCTTAGATATCATAATATAATTATTTTAAAAATGTCAGCATTGCTGTAGCAATGTAACAATATGGATATTTCATAAATATTTATATTTCTTTTATTTTTGGTTGGTAAAGTTTTCTAATTATATGTATGGCAAATCAAAAAAAAAATCTTGTCAAAGGAGTAAGGTACGTTTCGCTTCTTTCTGTCTATTAAGAAAATAATTCTGGGTTTAAAATTCAAGGAAAGGTACAATTCTCTCGATTAAGTTAAGTTTATTGCACAGAGTTTGCCTAAAATCGGACCAAATTTAGCCTATTAGATCAATGGTGACGTACATGGCCTTAAAACCAAATTCACTTGTTAAAGTAGGTAGCGTATTGTTCAAATCCATTGCCATGGTATCCATAGTGCGCACTTGCTATTTCCGCATCTCTTCCTTTAAAAGAGTTGTGATTTCTGAAGGCGTTGAACATAATCAGGGATAACGCTAGTTTCCCAACCAGAACGGCTTTGATTAGCAAGAACTTCAGCAGTCCCAGGACAAAGGGTGTTAACGCTGATTGTAGGATGAACGGCATGATGAAGATTGGTAGCAATTTCTGCATCATCTTTTTCGTCTTCCCTCGTCCTGAAATTAATTTTTTTTATTTAATTAGGTGACTATAAAATTTATACCAGTACTTAATACTGTGTAAAACCTAGAATAAGTAACAAAAAACAATTAAAATTAGTAGACACCTAGCTTATAATATTATCTGACAGGTTTTGAACTAGTACAAAATATTAGTTAAGAGTTTTGTTAATATTTTGATAATGTCGAATAGATTCAAATCAATGCAAAAAACAATACAAGTTGCAAAAGATTGGTTTAAAATTAGTAAAGTTAGACTTCAAAAAAGGAGGAGGTTGTCAATTCGTCATAATATTGTACGAGTATGTATTAATTTCAATTTTCATATTTTTTCAATATTTAATCTCAGTTGGCTTGGAATATTAATACTCTAGCGAATAAAAACTTTTACTTTGGAATAATTAGGGGAAAGCTGGATTTTGCATGAACCTTACTTTTGTAGTTCTAAACAAATCCTGAAAGTCCCCATCGATCCAAGTGACACTAATAAAGTTAATACGGGTCAAAGTTCATAAAAACGGTTTTTCGTGAATATCTTGTTTACTGTCAGTGTTAAGCATGTTCCAGACGGTTGGAAACAAGGCTTCGCGCCAAGGTGACCTTGCTGGTTTGCAACAGTGTAGACAGCTGTTGCAAACCAATTTACATACATATTCTGTTGGAAACCTGCAAGGTCACCTTCCTTTACTAAGTATAGAACGTTATTGAATACAACGCCATCTACTTTCAAGAATGTTGCCACTCAGCATCTCAAGCACCTATACCCTAGTAAATGTTTTCACAAATAAGGAATTATTTGATCACGGTGAACAATTTGATTTCATAGATGGCGCTACATGTTTTTTTTTAGGTGTGTAATGTCTTTTTTTTAGACGAACACATCATTTCTGGAAAATGTCGAATACTTTTTAATTATAATGTAATATTGTTTTTCATTTCTATTATGATTAATTAATTACTCTCAGCAGTGCATGCAATACCTATAATTAACTTACCTACGTGCATAATTTACTTGATTTTTAATATAAAAAAAATAATAACCAAAGTAAGTAAATAAGTTACTTACGGTCGAAAAAATAACTAAAACATTGAGAAAAATATTAAAAAAGGATAAAGACAATTTAAAAAAATTCAAAAAGAACATAATCAGACATCGGATTCGAGCCCGGGACTTTGTCGTCAAAGTCCGGCAGCATTGCTTCGAGGCTATACTGTTCGCTACTTGCCACGTCAAAATAACTGTTCTTATGAAACTTAACAATGTTGTGTTTAGCTCCTTTTAGTTTTAGCGTGAAGTTATGTATTCCATGGGTTACAATTATAGATAATGTCTAATTGTGGAAAATTTTGTGATAAACCATTATGGTGCGACAAAAAATACGTTGCTACTCGTTCCCCATAGACGTTAGCGTAATGATTCATAGTGTAAATAATGTCTTATAGTATTTACTATAAAACTGCAAATTTTCATAAAGATCCGTCTAGTAGTTACTGTTTTATAACGAAAAATAGCTACAGACATTATCCCTTACTGCTTAGCTCCTATGGGAAAAAGCGTGATAATTTATAGCCTAAATGTTAATCTGCATCTATTAGATTGCACGTGCAAAATTTCAACCGAATCTGTACGGTAGTTTTTGCGTGATGCGTGTTCAAACAAACAGACAGACAGACAGACAGACATTTCTAAAAATGCAGTAAAGTGTTTGAATACTCTTTTCGAACATTTCCTAATATTTTTTTTCACTAAGTTCGGCCATGTACAGACACGTGAAATTTACAGTTTTATTATATGTATAGATTATTTATTGATTTAAAACGCAATTCCGAGGCACGGACACATGTCAATGGCCTATGAAAACCGTTGAAAGTAAAATACAGCATATTCACAATTTTCACCAACTGTCATGTAACTTTCACAAACTAAGATGAGTTGTTGTGATTGTTACTTTTATGGATAATTTTCCACTACTTAATTATTATAGACTAGCTGTCTCGCGCAACTTCGTATGCGTATTTTTTCCCCGTTTTTGAAACATTTCTCGTCGCTTCTCCACTCCTATTAGTTGTAGCGTGATGTTATATAGCTTATAGCCTTCCTCGATAAGTGGGCTATCCAACAAGAAAATAATTTTTCAAATCGGACCAGTAGTTCCTGAGATTAGCGCGTTTAAACAAACAAACAAACAAACTCTTCCGCTTCATAATATTAGTATAGATATCAAATTTATGAAATGGTAGTTAATTTTTTTTATTGATTTACACAGCAAAATATTTTTGATAGAATTTTATTCATTAAGTGTTAATATTATAATCTTTGTCCGAGCAATTTTGGCTTACTTAGGTATTTCATTATTTAGGTAGGTAGGTACTTAGTACTTACACCTATGGCAAAATTCAGTTTAAACAAACATACCTTTTTGTGGCAAGTGCATGTCGGGCCACGCACAATGTAGGGTTCCGTAGTCCCCCGTAGACCCCCCCATCCGAATAATTTGGCTTAAGAAGTGGGATTTCTGTTGTTTTTGTTTCATACTTTTAACGTTAAATCTACTTAATAATATTTTTGAATGGAATTTGTACGATGATACAGTGATAGTTTTCCTTAATTTCACAACTGTGATTTTTTTCACATACCCAACAACAATCATTAAGATGGCAGGTGGCAATTTGGTGAAAAGGTGTCTTGTAGTAGCCGCTACTTAGTTTGATAGCTAAGTAATAAAAATCGAACCACCAATTGGGACTACGTTGAGGTCTAGTAACATACTCCAGATAGGTGGTTATGGAGTTATTTCCGAAAAACTGCGTTTCGCAATAAAAGGGTGCCATGAATACACGCTCTCTGCTGCAAATTATTCAAATCGGATGTCAGCGGAAGTTTATGGTACCTAATACTTAGGTACTTATTTTAATTATATATAAAATATCTAGATTGCTAATCTAAAATTATACCTAATCAAATTACTATCCTTAATTTGTGATCAAAAGGTAATATAATTTAAAGTATATTTTCTTCTTTTCGGTGCTTTTGTTTAGCTAAAAATATTTGTTAGTTAATAATAAACCTATTTATTTAATTCAGGGAAAATAAACAACCTCGTATAACTTTTTAAATATTATTTTTATTGTCATAAATAAATACTAAACTTATTTTTAAAGTTGGCCACTAGGTAAACCTATACAATGTAATCATTAAAAAAAAAAGATTTCGTAGATGTTCAATTGTTTTTTAAGTTTGGAACGCGTAGAGCGCGGGAAACAAATTAATGTCGTGTATGCGTCGCTAAACGATTAAAATAGTTTTAGTAATATTAAGTTTATTGTAAATATTTTAATGTTTTCCAATATCAAAACATGAAACTCGAAAATTCCTGGTCGGAGTGAGCGGTGGTAAGTTTCAATTATATTTTTTGTTTTTTTTACCAGTTTTTATCTGATAAACAAAGCAATTTAATATTATTGCATAATGCCCGCGGCCTTGTTTTCTAAAAATAAAATATCATTGACCACGACTCAAATTAAACTGTTATAGACGCTATTATCTGTCTGTCTCTGTCACCATAAACTGATAGAGGGTTATGATAGCATTTTTTTTGTTAGAAATTTACTTTCTTTGCATTCTTGCTCGCATAGGTAAGGTATAGTTTCGCACACCTTTGGTGTTGCGAAAAAAGAGGTCTTTTCTTTTCCGTGTATTTAAATACGTAAATAGGTATAAATATTTTCCAACCCGAGCGATGTCGAAACGAGTGGGTAGTCGGTTATAAAGGTATACATAGATTGCAGGATAGGAATACATGGAGTGATTCCTCGACACAGCCCGAAATTTAGCCTGCTTAACAACATCTGAATCACCACCATATTTATCCCTGGAGTATGTTTTCAACTTGGGACATTCGTCGGGCTGATCCCAGTTTATCCGCGGAAAGCACCGAGTAGCAACTATAGATAAGTACTTGGATATTTTCTTATTGTCTTAAAAACCTTCAGAGTAGCGCAGTAGGTACGTATAGGACCTATTATTGCTGCACAGCTCCCACAGGACACTATAATTTGGGTGTTTATTTTTATACCATGACAAGAAGAGACGAGCTGGTCTTGCGCCTCATGGTAAGCGCCACGCTAGCTCATTGCAGTATCAGTGCCACCCAAATCCTTATTTGGCAAAGATCTGAATGTCACCGCACTGCGCTTCTCATTTGAGACATTATTTGTAAGTCTCATTTGCCCAGTAATTATACTTGCTACAGTGCACTTTAACCGAAACACATAATGAATTAACATTAGGTACTATTTCACGGAAGAATAACTGATTATTAATTTTTGATGTTTTTATAAAGAAAGAAGTAGAAAAGAAACATTCAAATAGGTCGATATAAAATTGGAATTCACGAAAAGTACAATGTGTGAATTCATAAAAATTATATTTACATAAATATAAAGGAGGGGGGGGGGGGATACTGTATTGCGGCATCCCTTAGAGGTTACATTTGAAATAAATAATTAAGTATAATTAAATTTATTCTTGTTAAAAATAATCTTAAAGAATTTCCAATAAATAATATAAATACTTAACATATATTAACATAATTTAACTGTAGCCTTTACAAACCAAATGTTATAGATAGTACTAACAAAATGTTTTAGTCAGTATCATTAAAACAGTATTAAAACAATATTACCTACATAAGCTAAAATTGTAATTAAAATCGTTATTGCGAATTCAAGATAGGTACTGCCGGGGAAAATCAGATGAAAATTCTTTGAAAACTAATATATTTTATCAGGTTTTATTACATACCTAGTTACTATATATATACCGTATGTACTTAAATATCTTATTAGTCCTTTCAGTGGCGGCAATCCCTACTAAACCAAAATATTACTTCCGCCATTGAAACAGTTTAGGTTTACTAATAGTCTGAGAGCAGACCGTATTAAACAGACATTGACAATAAAGAGAGAGAGAGAGAGAGACAGCCACTGTCTCTACCCAAGAAAGTTGAACTAAGTACGTACTAATTCTGACATCTCATCATCATAATCATCATCATCATAAGTTACCATATTAAACTATCTTATAGTATTAAAGGCTACCACTTAAAAATCTTTGTCTTAAAAACTGTCTTAAATTTTTAAAATAGATTTGTGCTCAGCACAAACAAGGAAATTAAAATAAATAATTCATAGTACACTATTTATAAAATTAATGACTTAGAAGTCTTAGAGCATCATTATTGTGTAACAAGCATTTACTTAGCTCAGTCTATCGTCTTGCCAATTAAATGGCGATACAAAATAATATAATTAAAATAACTTTAAAAAAATATATCAGTTAGTAATTTTTAAAACACTGCATTCATGTTTTATTATCAAGGTTTATGTGGAGATAGCTACCCTACATTTCAACTTTGATTCCTATTAGGTATTAGTATTTGGGAATTCTATTAATTATATACAGTTTGGACAAATTTCATAATATATAATATGACGTTCAAATACGACTAAAAAATACGCTGCATACCTAATGTTTAGCTGTGCTTAGATATCATAATATAATTATTTTAAAAATGTCAGCATTGCTGTAGCAATGTAACAATATGGATATTTCATAAATATTTATATTTCTTTTATTTTTGGTTGGTAAAGTTTTCTAATTATATGTATGGCAAATCAAAAAAAAAATCTTGTCAAAGGAGTAAGGTACGTTTCGCTTCTTTCTGTCTATTAAGAAAATAATTCTGGGTTTAAAATTCAAGGAAAGGTACAATTCTCTCGATTAAGTTAAGTTTATTGCACAGAGTTTGCCTAAAATCGGACCAAATTTAGCCTATTAGATCAATGGTGACGTACATGGCCTTAAAACCAAATTCACTTGTTAAAGTAGGTAGCGTATTGTTCAAATCCATTGCCATGGTATCCATAGTGCGCACTTGCTATTTCCGCATCTCTTCCTTTAAAAGAGTTGTGATTTCTGAAGGCGTTGAACATAATCAGGGATAACGCTAGTTTCCCAACCAGAACGGCTTTGATTAGCAAGAACTTCAGCAGTCCCAGGACAAAGGGTGTTAACGCTGATTGTAGGATGAACGGCATGATGAAGATTGGTAGCAATTTCTGCATCATCTTTTTCGTCTTCCCTCGTCCTGAAATTAATTTTTTTTATTTAATTAGGTGACTATAAAATTTATACCAGTACTTAATACTGTGTAAAACCTAGAATAAGTAACAAAAAACAATTAAAATTAGTAGACACCTAGCTTATAATATTATCTGACAGGTTTTGAACTAGTACAAAATATTAGTTAAGAGTTTTGTTAATATTTTGATAATGTCGAATAGATTCAAATCAATGCAAAAAACAATACAAGTTGCAAAAGATTGGTTTAAAATTAGTAAAGTTAGACTTCAAAAAAGGAGGAGGTTGTCAATTCGTCATAATATTGTACGAGTATGTATTAATTTCAATTTTCATATTTTTTCAATATTTAATCTCAGTTGGCTTGGAATATTAATACTCTAGCGAATAAAAACTTTTACTTTGGAATAATTAGGGGAAAGCTGGATTTTGCATGAACCTTACTTTTGTAGTTCTAAACAAATCCTGAAAGTCCCCATCGATCCAAGTGACACTAATAAAGTTAATACGGGTCAAAGTTCATAAAAACGGTTTTTCGTGAATATCTTGTTTACTGTCAGTGTTAAGCATGTTCCAGACGGTTGGAAACAAGGCTTCGCGCCAAGGTGACCTTGCTGGTTTGCAACAGTGTAGACAGCTGTTGCAAACCAATTTACATACATATTCTGTTGGAAACCTGCAAGGTCACCTTCCTTTACTAAGTATAGAACGTTATTGAATACAACGCCATCTACTTTCAAGAATGTTGCCACTCAGCATCTCAAGCACCTATACCCTAGTAAATGTTTTCACAAATAAGGAATTATTTGATCACGGTGAACAATTTGATTTCATAGATGGCGCTACATGTTTTTTTTTAGGTGTGTAATGTCTTTTTTTTAGACGAACACATCATTTCTGGAAAATGTCGAATACTTTTTAATTATAATGTAATATTGTTTTTCATTTCTATTATGATTAATTAATTACTCTCAGCAGTGCATGCAATACCTATAATTAACTTACCTACGTGCATAATTTACTTGATTTTTAATATAAAAAAAATAATAACCAAAGTAAGTAAATAAGTTACTTACGGTCGAAAAAATAACTAAAACATTGAGAAAAATATTAAAAAAGGATAAAGACAATTTAAAAAAATTCAAAAAGAACATAATCAGACATCGGATTCGAGCCCGGGACTTTGTCGTCAAAGTCCGGCAGCATTGCTTCGAGGCTATACTGTTCGCTACTTGCCACGTCAAAATAACTGTTCTTATGAAACTTAACAATGTTGTGTTTAGCTCCTTTTAGTTTTAGCGTGAAGTTATGTATTCCATGGGTTACAATTATAGATAATGTCTAATTGTGGAAAATTTTGTGATAAACCATTATGGTGCGACAAAAAATACGTTGCTACTCGTTCCCCATAGACGTTAGCGTAATGATTCATAGTGTAAATAATGTCTTATAGTATTTACTATAAAACTGCAAATTTTCATAAAGATCCGTCTAGTAGTTACTGTTTTATAACGAAAAATAGCTACAGACATTATCCCTTACTGCTTAGCTCCTATGGGAAAAAGCGTGATAATTTATAGCCTAAATGTTAATCTGCATCTATTAGATTGCACGTGCAAAATTTCAACCGAATCTGTACGGTAGTTTTTGCGTGATGCGTGTTCAAACAAACAGACAGACAGACAGACAGACATTTCTAAAAATGCAGTAAAGTGTTTGAATACTCTTTTCGAACATTTCCTAATATTTTTTTTCACTAAGTTCGGCCATGTACAGACACGTGAAATTTACAGTTTTATTATATGTATAGATTATTTATTGATTTAAAACGCAATTCCGAGGCACGGACACATGTCAATGGCCTATGAAAACCGTTGAAAGTAAAATACAGCATATTCACAATTTTCACCAACTGTCATGTAACTTTCACAAACTAAGATGAGTTGTTGTGATTGTTACTTTTATGGATAATTTTCCACTACTTAATTATTATAGACTAGCTGTCTCGCGCAACTTCGTATGCGTATTTTTTCCCCGTTTTTGAAACATTTCTCGTCGCTTCTCCACTCCTATTAGTCGTAGCGTGATGTTATATAGCTTATAGCCTTCCTCGATAAATGGGCTATCCAACAAGAAAATAATTTTTCAAATCGGACCAGTAGTTCCTGAGATTAGCGCGTTTAAACAAACAAACAAACAAACTCTTCCGCTTCATAATATTAGTATAGATATCAAATTTATGAAATGGTAGTTAATTTTTTTTATTGATTTACACAGCAAAATATTTTTGATAGAATTTTATTCATTAAGTGTTAATATTATAATCTTTGTCCGAGCAATTTTGGCTTACTTAGGTATTTCATTATTTAGGTAGGTAGGTACTTAGTACTTACACCTATGGCAAAATTCAGTTTAAACAAACATACCTTTTTGTGGCAAGTGCATGTCGGGCCACGCACAATGTAGGGTTCCGTAGTCCCCCCCCCCCATCCGAATAATTTGGCTTAAGAAGTGGGATTTCTGTTGTTTTTGTTTCATACTTTTAACGTTAAATCTACTTAATAATATTTTTGAATGGAATTTGTACGATGATACAGTGATAGTTTTCCTTAATTTCACAACCGTGATTTTTTTCACATACCCAACAACAATCATTAAGATGGCAGGTGGCAATTTGGTGAAAAGGTGTCTTGTAGTAGCCGCTACTTAGTTTGATAGCTAAGTAATAAAAATCGAACCACCAATTGGGACTACGTTGAGGTCTAGTAACATACTCCAGATAGGTGGTTATGGAGTTATTTCCGAAAAACTGCGTTTCGCAATAAAAGGGTGCCATGAATACACGCTCTCTGCTGCAAATTATTCAAATCGGATGTCAGCGGAAGTTTATGGTACCTAATACTTAGGTACTTATTTTAATTATATATAAAATATCTAGATTGCTAATCTAAAATTATACCAAATCAAATTACTATCCTTAATTTGTGATCAAAAGGTAATATAATTTAAAGTATATTTTCTTCTTTTCGGTGCTTTTGTTTAGCTAAAAATATTTGTTAGTTAATAATAAACCTATTTATTTAATTCAGGGAAAATAAACAACCTCGTATAACTTTTTAAATATTATTTTTATTGTCATAAATAAATACTAAACTTATTTTTAAAGTTGGCCACTAGGTAAACCTATACAATGTAATCATTAAAAAAAAAAGATTTCGTAGATGTTCAATTGTTTTTTAAGTTTGGAACGCGTAGAGCGCGGGAAACAAATTAATGTCGTGTATGCGTCGCTAAACGATTAAAATAGTTTTAGTAATATTAAGTTTATTGTAAATATTTTAATGTTTTCCAATATCAAAACATGAAACTCGAAAATTCCTGGTCGGAGTGAGCGGTGGTAAGTTTCAATTATATTTTTTGTTTTTTTTACCAGTTTTTATCTGATAAACAAAGCAATTTAATATTATTGCATAATGCCCGCGGCCTTGTTTTCTAAAAATAAAATATCATTGACCACGACTCAAATTAAACTGTTATAGACGCTATTATCTGTCTGTCTCTGTCACCATAAACTGATAGAGGGTTATGATAGCATTTTTTTTGTTAGAAATTTACTTTCTTTGCATTCTTGCTCGCATAGGTAAGGTATAGTTTCGCACACCTTTGGTGTTGCGAAAAAAGAGGTCTTTTCTTTTCCGTGTATTTAAATACGTAAATAGGTATAAATATTTTCCAACCCGAGCGATGTCGAAACGAGTGGGTAGTCGGTTATAAAGGTATACATAGATTGCAGGATAGGAATACATGGAGTGATTCCTCGACACAGCCCGAAATTTAGCCTGCTTAACAACATCTGAATCACCACCATATTTATCCCTGGAGTATGTTTTCAACTTGGGACATTCGTCGGGCTGATCCCAGTTTATCCGCGGAAAGCACCGAGTAGCAACTATAGATAAGTACTTGGATATTTTCTTATTGTCTTAAAAACCTTCAGAGTAGCGCAGTAGGTACGTATAGGACCTATTATTGCTGCACAGCTCCCACAGGACACTATAATTTGGGTGTTTATTTTTATACCATGACAAGAAGAGACGAGCTGGTCTTGCGCCTCATGGTAAGCGCCACGCTAGCTCATTGCAGTATCAGTGCCACCCAAATCCTTATTTGGCAAAGATCTGAATGTCACCGCACTGCGCTTCTCATTTGAGACATTATTTGTAAGTCTCATTTGCCCAGTAATTATACTTGCTACAGTGCACTTTAACCGAAACACATAATGAATTAACATTAGGTACTATTTCACGGAAGAATAACTGATTATTAATTTTTGATGTTTTTATAAAGAAAGAAGTAGAAAAGAAACATTCAAATAGGTCGATATAAAATTGGAATTCACGAAAAGTACAATGTGTGAATTCATAAAAATTATATTTACATAAATATAAAGGAGGGGGGGGGGGATACTGTATTGCGGCATCCCTTAGAGGTTACATTTGAAATAAATAATTAAGTATAATTAAATTTATTCTTGTTAAAAATAATCTTAAAGAATTTCCAATAAATAATATAAATACTTAACATATATTAACATAATTTAACTGTAGCCTTTACAAACCAAATGTTATAGATAGTACTAACAAAATGTTTTAGTCAGTATCATTAAAACAGTATTAAAACAATATTACCTACATAAGCTAAAATTGTAATTAAAATCGTTATTGCGAATTCAAGATAGGTACTGCCGGGGAAAATCAGATGAAAATTCTTTGAAAACTAATATATTTTATCAGGTTTTATTACATACCTAGTTACTATATATATACCGTATGTACTTAAATATCTTATTAGTCCTTTCAGTGGCGGCAATCCCTACTAAACCAAAATATTACTTCCGCCATTGAAACAGTTTAGGTTTACTAATAGTCTGAGAGCAGACCGTATTAAACAGACATTGACAATAAAGAGAGAGAGAGAGAGAGACAGCCACTGTCTCTACCCAAGAAAGTTGAACTAAGTACGTACTAATTCTGACATCTCATCATCATAATCATCATCATCATAAGTTACCATATTAAACTATCTTATAGTATTAAAGGCTACCACTTAAAAATCTTTGTCTTAAAAACTGTCTTAAATTTTTAAAATAGATTTGTGCTCAGCACAAACAAGGAAATTAAAATAAATAATTCATAGTACACTATTTATAAAATTAATGACTTAGAAGTCTTAGAGCATCATTATTGTGTAACAAGCATTTACTTAGCTCAGTCTATCGTCTTGCCAATTAAATGGCGATACAAAATAATATAATTAAAATAACTTTAAAAAAATATATCAGTTAGTAATTTTTAAAACACTGCATTCATGTTTTATTATCAAGGTTTATGTGGAGATAGCTACCCTACATTTCAACTTTGATTCCTATTAGGTATTAGTATTTGGGAATTCTATTAATTATATACAGTTTGGACAAATTTCATAATATATAATATGACGTTCAAATACGACTAAAAAATACGCTGCATACCTAATGTTTAGCTGTGCTTAGATATCATAATATAATTATTTTAAAAATGTCAGCATTGCTGTAGCAATGTAACAATATGGATATTTCATAAATATTTATATTTCTTTTATTTTTGGTTGGTAAAGTTTTCTAATTATATGTATGGCAAATCAAAAAAAAAATCTTGTCAAAGGAGTAAGGTACGTTTCGCTTCTTTCTGTCTATTAAGAAAATAATTCTGGGTTTAAAATTCAAGGAAAGGTACAATTCTCTCGATTAAGTTAAGTTTATTGCACAGAGTTTGCCTAAAATCGGACCAAATTTAGCCTATTAGATCAATGGTGACGTACATGGCCTTAAAACCAAATTCACTTGTTAAAGTAGGTAGCGTATTGTTCAAATCCATTGCCATGGTATCCATAGTGCGCACTTGCTATTTCCGCATCTCTTCCTTTAAAAGAGTTGTGATTTCTGAAGGCGTTGAACATAATCAGGGATAACGCTAGTTTCCCAACCAGAACGGCTTTGATTAGCAAGAACTTCAGCAGTCCCAGGACAAAGGGTGTTAACGCTGATTGTAGGATGAACGGCATGATGAAGATTGGTAGCAATTTCTGCATCATCTTTTTCGTCTTCCCTCGTCCTGAAATTAATTTTTTTTATTTAATTAGGTGACTATAAAATTTATACCAGTACTTAATACTGTGTAAAACCTAGAATAAGTAACAAAAAACAATTAAAATTAGTAGACACCTAGCTTATAATATTATCTGACAGGTTTTGAACTAGTACAAAATATTAGTTAAGAGTTTTGTTAATATTTTGATAATGTCGAATAGATTCAAATCAATGCAAAAAACAATACAAGTTGCAAAAGATTGGTTTAAAATTAGTAAAGTTAGACTTCAAAAAAGGAGGAGGTTGTCAATTCGTCATAATATTGTACGAGTATGTATTAATTTCAATTTTCATATTTTTTCAATATTTAATCTCAGTTGGCTTGGAATATTAATACTCTAGCGAATAAAAACTTTTACTTTGGAATAATTAGGGGAAAGCTGGATTTTGCATGAACCTTACTTTTGTAGTTCTAAACAAATCCTGAAAGTCCCCATCGATCCAAGTGACACTAATAAAGTTAATACGGGTCAAAGTTCATAAAAACGGTTTTTCGTGAATATCTTGTTTACTGTCAGTGTTAAGCATGTTCCAGACGGTTGGAAACAAGGCTTCGCGCCAAGGTGACCTTGCTGGTTTGCAACAGTGTAGACAGCTGTTGCAAACTAATTTACATACATATTCTGTTGGAAACCTGCAAGGTCACCTTGGCGGGAAGCCTTGTTTCCAACCGTCTAGAAGGCGCTTTATCAAAAAATAGTTTGATTGAAGCTTCAAAAATTGCCTACAAAAACGTAGTATTTTTTTCTCCGTTTCAGCTTTATGGTTACTGAGTATTTGCTGAAATAAAATGCATACCTACGTACCCTTTCGCATAATACGATTATACATTCTTCCACACACAAACCCCAAGCACAGACACGGACACAGACACACATACATAATTTTCTTTTAAAGATTGTTCAAATTGTTTAGTGATTAGTTTTTTTTTGTTATTTAAATTTTTATTTATTTATTCATCCTTAACATCTATCTTTCCAGGTCAAACCTAATACGGCAGAGTGGCTTTATTTTTATATACCGAAAATAAATTGCATGTTCTTATTGGCAGAAACTTGTTGTTTAAGTAAGGAGAAGGAACTGTCTTCTGTAATACGGTGTATACTAGTACTAGAGACAGGGGTTGTCATCTATGCTGGGTGGGTCGCCGAAGATATAGCAAGTTCCGGCCGCCTATCCGTGAAGGCGGCGAGTAGGTACACGGCCGATTTTTTAGTGGGGGCAGATCCCACACTACCTCCAGCGTCTGCTGGAGGTGTGCGTTAGGCATAAAAAAACGGGGTTATCGTCTAAACTAATATTATAAAGCTGAAGAGTTTGTTTGTTTGAACGTGGTAATCTCAGGAACTACTGATCTGAATTTAAAAAATAGTTCACTGTTGGATAGACCTTTTATCGAGGAAGGCTATAGACTATATAACATCACGCTACGACCAATAGTAGCGGAGCAGAAAAAATATTTTTTTGCAAAAACAAGGAAAATTTACGGAGACGAAGTTGCGCGGGACCGCTATTATTATTTTCTTTTCTTCAGTCTTTGAAATAATCTGATTATAGAAGAAAATAATTCGAATATTTAAATACGGGGTGTATTTAAATATTCGAATTATTTTCTTCTATAATTAGATTTGGCCCTTGGTAAGTAAAAAAAAACCGTCAAGTGTTATACATATTGGAAATTGTGTTAATATGACCTTTATTTTGATACCGATATTGACCCCATCAGAAGAAAAAAATAAATTAGGTGTGACTTTAATCGCTTTTAACTGCAGCAATTTTGATTTAAAAAAATACAACCTTGCCTGTGTTACCCGGTTATTACCTACCATGTTACCCGGACTAATTTAACGATTCTAAGTATAACTTAATCATCATCGGTGTTTATTAGTTATGGTGGAATAAAGAAACTCACAGACATACTTACATAATTTCAACCCTGAAAGCAATTTGTTTAGGCTTTAGAAATACAACAATATAAAAAATTTAATATTTTATGACGTGTACGGCAGATTATACAAAAGACCCAGGAGTATAATCAGCCCCTGTGTCTAGCATTCGTGGACTATGAGAAGGCCTTTGACTCGATTGAAATCTGGTCCGTTCTGGAGTCTCTGCAGCGATGCCAAGTAGATTGGAGATATATGCAAGTGATGAGATGTCTCTACGAAGCCGCCACCATGTCCGTCCAAGTACAGAATCAGCAAACAAAACCTATACCATTGCATCGAGGAGTGAGGCAAGGGGACGTTATTTCCCCGAAACTGTTCACAAATGCAATGGAGGTATGTTCAAGACGCTGCACTGAAAAGGGCGGGGCATCAACGTCAATGGTGAATACATCTCTCACTTGCGATTTGCAGATGACATTGTCATCATAGCGGAAACGCTGCAGGACTTGCAACGGATGCTGAATGACCTGGCTGACTCCTCTGTACGCATCGGCCTACGGATGAACTTGGACCAAGGTCATGTTCAATGAACATGTACTACCGGAACCGACAGCGGTACACGGCGCCGTTCTCGAAGTTGTTCAAAAATATGTGTACCTCGGGCAGTCATTGCAGTTAGGTAGAAACAACTTCGAGGACGAGGTGAACAGGAGAATTCAGTTGGGTTGAGCAGCGTTTGGTAAGCTACGTCAAGTTTTCTCATCGTCGATCCCACAATGTCTAAAGACTAAAGTCTTTAATCAGTGAGTCCTACCCGTCATGACATACGGAGCCGAAACTTGGACACTGACGGTACGGCTGGTCCACAAGTTCAAAGTCGCTCAGCGGGCTATGGAAAGGGCTATGCTCGGAGTTTCTCTTAAGGACCAAATCAGAAATGAGGTGATCCGGCAGAGAACCAAAGTTATCGACATAGCCCACCAGATTAGCAAGTTGAAGTGGCAGTGGGCTGGCCATATTAGCCGAAGAACCGACAACCGTTGGGGTAAACGAGTTCTTGAGTGGAGACCGCGGCTTGGCAAACGTAGTGTAGGACGCCCTCAGGCAAGGTGGAGTGATGATTTACGCAAAACGGCTGGCAGGAGCTGGATGCGAGAAGCCGAAGATAGAACAAAGTGGCTTGCAATTGGAGAGGTCTATGTCCAGCTGTGGACTGCGATAGGCTGATGATGATGATGACATGTTCAACGTTTCCTTGCAAGCTATTGAAGAGTGTATGCGTCACAAATTTTAGAAGCAAATTATTTCAAAGACCGTTAGGATTAAGAAAAAAATAAAACTATATTTGTGTAGATGTGTAGGCAATTTTCTAAGTTACAAATCCTATCAACACTACTTTTCGATAACACTGACCGTTAGCAAGATATTCCGGAAAAACCGTTTTTATTGACCCGTAATAATGTAATATTCAGATCGATGGGGACTTTTGGCATTTTGTTTAGAACTTAGGTTAATGCGAAAATCCAGATTTCTCCTAATATTCAAAGTTTGACATTTGCGGATGCTATTCTCTGGACAATATGTCTATTTTTTTCATAATAAAGAAAGATATGACGGTATTATTGATTACTACTTATGCCGCGCCAATCATCTCGACAAGACATCAATGGTAAAGCAACTCACCGTGCCCCGCATGACTAACCCGTAAATGGCATAATGTTACTGTAGCGTAGCGGGTAGCCTGCACTTTTGATTTTGACCCCATTTGAGCATTTTGTATTACAAAGATCGTTTTTTTTAGAAAGTGGTGGGTAATTAGCAAGTAAAAAAAAAAAACATGTAAGTAACCGAGCGGTTATTGTATCTAGTCCTAGTACTTTTTAATTCTGTTGGTTTTGTAATTTGTTTCACTGTTTTATTTTGTTATTGAACATAACTTTTATGAGAAAAATAAAAGATTTAGCCTTTGTGCAAATTACTCTCACTACCCACGTCTGACTTCAAACCAGTTTTAATGTCGCACTTTCAACTGAACCAGTTATCTCGGTGCAACTTAACAATTGCGCACCTACCTATACTTGCATTTATCAAATATTTTCATCGCTGCCAAAGAAAAATTGTATTGCACTTGATCGCACCGCTCTGATTATAGCGTACCTACTTACACATTTTCACAACTTTCTAAAATCTATGACAATCGTAAATGCATATACTTATTAGGGCGCGTTTTAATACACCTACACTGCGACATTAAATGTTGATATCGGTAGCAATAACAATATGCTGATAATGTCAATGATATAGGTTTGTAAGAATAAGTTTACGATTCGGAACCGTAATAAGTTTAAGGGATAGGGGCAATACAAACAAGCAGCTCAAGTAAGTAATTAGGTATTTGAATGTCAAATCAATCAATAACAATAAATTATTTTACACTTACCAAATAATAATATGCCTTTAAATGATCTTAAAAATATATATTCGAGCATAATTTAATAAGTTTTAGTATTTATAATCATCAAAATAAATACTAAAAGTAAATGATTTGAAGCCAGAACATAATGACGTCACAATGCTAAATTGCATACAAATCTCTACAGAACGATTCGTTTTGACATTTTATAAAAAAGATACTAATTTGACTTGACATTCAAATACTCAATTACCGTTGCATAAGGACATCTGCGATTATTTGATCAGTACCTATATCAGTCCGAAAGTAGTAGGAAGTGGTCCAGTAGCCATATCGGTCCGGAAATACAACTGGCAACAGTTGATTTCACACAAGGTGATTATGCAAGGTATATAAAACATTTTCGTTTGAAACGCAATGCTATCGGATTACCAAATGTCGAGGTGGTGATAATGAGAATTAGTTCACAGAAGGAAATAGAGGCAAAGTAAACTGACGTCTCTTCGCAATGCTAATAAATCAAGCAGTCGGAAAGAGCTTCGTCTTCGACGATATGAGATTCCATCGTCCACGTTGAATGCCCATATAGGCGAGGACAGAATTTTAAATGCGGCATTTTAAACTTGTGCCTTATAAAATTGTAGGCGGTGGATTTGCTGCCTGGCACACCTAGTTTTTTAGACGCCAGGTTGGTATTTTCTTATAGATCATCACAGAACTGCACGTGTCGCGTCACTCGATATGCTTATGACTTGACAAGGATGCCGGTTTTGGCAGAAGTTGACAGTGAAGTGTTCTCAAAGCAAGCAGATATACGACAAAGTGGTTAAATTGGACTAAGTTTAGTCGGTCCCATTCCGAGACTTTGCTAACAACGTCTAAACTTCAAACACAAGTATGTGCCGGCGGAAATTCAGGGATAGTTTTCATAAAAGGCGTCTCGTTGCTGTTTCGATATAAACAACAAACAATCAAAGCATAGTTTCGGATTAAGACATTTTTAATTAATAACTAATATTAATTCTTGTATTTGTGTAAGTATTTATGTACCTACAAATAGTGGTGTACACACAATTAGAAACACGTATAGAATAATGTTATAACATGTCGTGCCTTTTTAGGAGGATCAAAAGGGCGTATGTGCCATGAACATACATACGCTCTTCTGCTGGTGAAATTTTTCAAATCGGATTTTGGCTACAGAACCCTAGTTACCTTAAATCTTCTAACACAATACAGGGTACTAATTTGAAAAGACACTAAAAGTAAGGTTCGTGGCAATTTCAAATTAAATTATTTTATAAGAGCTAGTAGACAAAATATGTGACAGTATCAAATATAAATATTTTAATCTTAGTTTTTATAACCTTAAACTCAAACTAAAATATTGGCATAAAAATTAATACTCGTCCAATTACATTATTGGCATGTAGTAACAGTACATAACTGGTACCTAGGATATAATTAAAACACTGTTTTACTAGGTAAATAAGTATCTGCTTTTAGTTGTTTTCATTTTTACCCGACTGTACGAAAGAGTTATGTTTTTCGCGCGTATCTTGTACCTATGTATGTATGTAATATTCTTGATTACCTGATATCTCACAATCCACTGAACGGATTTATACAATTAGGTACGTCGTTAACGTCTTGATCGACCAAGTGTTCTTAGATACTCTTATGTGACGTTTGAAAAAAACAAACGTGGCGGCTGTGAGATGTCAAAATAAAGAAGTGCGAAAATAAAGTTGTTTTGAATACTGCAAAATGAGTATCAAATTAAAGGGCTTATCTTTTAAGCATTTCGAAAAGGTATAACATGATTATGACTGTAATACTTAAAAACCGGGCAAGAGCATGTCGGACCATGCTCAGTGTAGGGTTCCGCAGCCTTTAATAATTGCATGAGCAGAAGAGCGTATGTTCATGGCACTTAGCCCTTAAGTTGTGAAAAGCAGTGTTTCGGCTATAACTCAATGACGGTATATCCGATCATGTCCGAAATAATTATAGTTTAAAGTATTTATTAACCGCTACCTATGTAATTTTTTTCATATTTTTTGGTCACACGGTTCAAAAGCAGCGAAAAAGAGCGTTTATTTCCAAAAATATATACTCAATCAAAAAAGTTTATTAGAAACCTTAAAATGTTTATAAAAGACCTGTCGAATAATGTGCAACACTTTGATGCTAGGCGAAAAAAACATTTTTCAGCTTCTGTTACATGTATGGAGTGCCCTAAAAATATTTATTTTTATTATTTAGCTAATAAACTAAGTAGCAAATTTCATCAATATTCATATTTATAATATATATAAGAAGAAGTCTCTGAGTAAAATGCCTGTGACATACGGACGGACAGACAGACAGACAGACGGACATGACAAAACTATAAGGGTTCAGTTTTTTGCCATTTTGGCTACGGAACCCTAATAAGTTAGTTAGCAACCAATTTTTTTCAATCTTCAATACTTTACAATAGCTGTGATACGAGTAAAAGTTAGTTGTTACATCGGTTACATCTTTCAACCACTAAAAAGTATTAAATAAAAAAATAAATTACAAAAATAAAAAACCTGCCGGCACAAAAAAGATGTAAACAAGATATCCTACTTATTAAATAATTTTATGCAGTCAGAGGCACTTTACTAAGTTCATCAAGATTCATGAACTTAATAAAGTGCCTCCTTAGTAGGCATGTAGGGGATCTTGTTTCCATCTTTTTTGTGCAGGTGATTTTTTTTTATTTTTGTATTTTTTTTTGTGTTCATGTGTTTTTTTTAAATAAAACTATTAAAAAATATATATATATCATATAAACTTTGTCTTATTCGTACAGTTTGAACTTAGGTAAACGAAAATTATTGAAATTTTTTAACTTGATTGATTTCTTTTTCATTTAATTTTTGTCGAAAATTGAATTCGTTTCTAAGGAAATTGTTTAAGGTAACAAAATGATCTATGTGAAAACAATTATTTACTTAAAACCTTTACAAATAAATCAGAAACTCGCTAGTAGATAATGTTCGGAAAAAAAAATGATATTGATGCCAATAATTTTAGCGTTTTGATAAAGTTATTGTTCCACATGTTGGCACAGGTAACAAATAAAGTCTGGTAAATATGTTCAAGAAAAGAGTCTTCAAATCTACTGCCTAGAGTACACCTCTAGGCAGTAGATTTGAAGACTTTTTTTTTGAACATTAAGTACAACAAATTATTTTCAAAGTATTAATTAGCTAAATAGCTGTGATAAACTATGATTTATAAAGCACTAATAAAAAAAAAAAACTAAATAATTTCACTAAATTTTGGGCACAAAATGTCAGCTGTTGTCTCTAAGTTCCCATATTGGTTAATGGTATATATATTACTAGCTTTCGCCCGCGGCTCCGCCCGCGTGGATGCCGGTAATCGCGATAAAAACTATCCTATGTCCTTCCTCGGGACTCAAACCATCTCCATACCAATTTTCATCTAAATCGGTTCAGTAGTTTGAGCGTGAAAGCGTAACAGACAGACAGACAGACAGACAGACAGACAGAGTTACTTTCACATTTATAATATTAGTATGGATGCTCATTTTTAACATGTAAATCAGACTTTTTTTAATTCATACCGAACTAGCATAATAACAATGGTTCTCTAGCTTAATACAATAATTGCATTTTTGATTCCCTTGCTTTTTCAATCTAAAATCTGTGTTATCGATTGGGTGGTTTACCCTAATTCGAAATTTAGTAAATACTAGCTGTGCCCGCGACTTCGTTCGCGTGAAAGTCGGGTTTAAATTAAGGTAGTTCAGGTAACGAAATAACTTCTGTGTAAATATGTTGGAAACAGTCCCTGTTGACTAAATACTTACTAAATAAAAATCGATCTGTTCTATTCTTTTAGATAGTTAGTTTGGTGTGCGGCTTAAGAAGTGGGTTTTCTGTTGTTTTTGTTTCATTCTTTCAACGTTATACCTACTTATTACCTAATATTTTTTAATAGAATTTGTACGAAAATGTTGTTACTTCTCATGTGATCGTAAACTTGTAAAGCCTAAGTACTTAACTGTGATAGTTTTCCTTATAATTTTAGTATTTATACTACTACCCTGATTTTTTTCACATACCCAACATCAACCATTTAGCTGGCAGGGGGACACTTGACTCTAACAAAAATGTTCACTATAAAGCCTATTATACACAAAGGAATCCTTAAATCTAAAAATAGTCTTCACAAACCCTAAACGATTTTTAAAAGACCTATCTAATGATACCACACACGATGGGGTAGGTAGGTGAGAAAAAAATCACATCCCCACTTTACTTAAAAGAGAGGTACCCTTAAAAAAATAATGATTTTCAAGATTTTGTTCTTTCACTTTATCGGCGTAAGTAATTTATTCATGCAAAAGTTGCAACCTTCTAGCACTAACAGTCTCTGAGCTAAGCTGCGGACGGACGGACATAAGGGAACTATAAGGGTTCTGTTTTGCCATTTTGGCTAAAAATGGGGTGTATTTCAAATAGTGTTACAACGCAATACTAATAATAAAACTGCTGTAACACTTTAGTAAGCAAACACAGAGCGTGTCATGTGTGTCATGCCCGCGAAAATGTCAGATATCCCTAAAGGTACGGTTGACAAACAACGACCCCCCTACTCCCGTCACCCAAACTACTCACACTTGACCGATGTTGAGCCATTCATTATCGTTGAATTGATGAACACGTAATCTCCAACCATAACCCCAAAACATGATCCTCGATGCACCTGTGTGATGCGTGGTCAAACAAACGGACAGACAGACAAACATTTCTAAAAATCATAGCAATGTGTTTCTTTTTAAAACTTATTTTACTAAGTATAGAACGTTATTGAATACAACGCCATCTACCTTCAAGAATGTTGCCACTCAGCATCTCAAGCACCTATACCCTAATAAACGTTTTGACAAATAAGGAATTATTTGATCACGGTGAACAATTTATTTCATAGATGGCGCTACATGTTTTCTTTTTACGGGTGTAATGTCTTTTTTTGGACGAACACATCATTTCTGGAAAATGTCGAATACTTTTTAATTATAATGTAATATAGTTTTTCATTTCTACTACGATTAATTAATTACTCTCAGCAGTGCATGCAATACCTATAATTAACTTACCTACGTGCATAATTTACTTTATTTTTAATATAAAAAAATAATAACCAAAGTAAATAAGTTACTTACGGTCGAAAAAATAACCAAAACATTGAGAAAAATATTAAAAAAGGATAAAGACAATTTAAAAAAATACAAAAAGAACATAATCAGACATCGGATTCGAGTCCGGGACTTCGTCGTCAAAGTCCGCTAGCATAGCTTCGAGGCTATACTGTTCGTTACTTGCTACGTCAAAATAACTGTTCTTATAAAACTTAACAATGTTGTGTTTAGCTCCTTTTAGTTTTAGCGTGAAGTTATGTATTCCATGGGTTACAATTATAGATAATGTCTAATTCTGGAAAATTTTGTGATAAACCATTATGGTGCGACAAAAAATACGTTGCTACTCGTTCCCCATAGACGTTAGCGTAATGATTCATAGTGTAAATAATGTCCTATAGTATTTACTATAAAACTGCAAATTTTGATAAAGATCCGTCAAGTAGTTACTGTTTTATAACGAAAAATAGCTACAGACATTATCACTTACTGCTTAGCTCCTATGGGAAAAAGCGTGATAATTTATAGCCTATATGTTAATCTGCATCTATTAGATTGCACGTGCAAAATTTCAACCGAATCTGTATGGTAGTTTTTGCGTGATGCGTGTTCAAACAAACAGACAGACAGACAGACAGACAGACAGACAGACAGACAGACAGACATTTCTAAAAATGCAGCAAAGTGTTTGAATACTCTTTTCGAACATTTCCTAATATTTTTTTTCACTAAGTTCGGCCATGTACAGACACGTGAAATTTACAGTTTTATTATATGTATAGATATGATATCTAAAAAGGTTGTTTTTCGTAGTCGTGTATATGTTTTGGTAAAACTTGTGCATGTTTCTTACTGAATTGAAATACTTCTGAATTAAGTGCGTGCTAGAATCGTCGCAAATCATTACTCGAAATTTAGTAAATATATGATATCTAAAAAGGTTGTTTTTCGTAGTCGTGTATAAGTTTTGGTAAAACTTGTGCATGTTTCTTACTGAATTGAAATACTTCTGAATTAAGTGCGTGCTAGAATCGTCGCAAATCATTCGTGTCAATTAAGTAGTTACTGTAGCATGTTTTAAATATGGGAATGAAACTGTAATTATTTTTGCATTTTATTCTCATGCAAAATACCTATGTAGATACATATCACGCACTCTGCTTCATGGTTGATCACAAAGAAATCAACATACCCGCCTGTGAAAAAAATTTCTTCAATTGCCTGTGTGGCTAAGATTGCATGCGTTACAATAGAGAAGATAATTATATAGCGACGTGACATTTTTATCCAACACATGCACAACATAAATCTTAATCCAGGTAGCATGTGTATAATGGTAGATGTAATTAAATACAGTATGCTACTAATTACTTGCTGACAATTAGATAACCTAAGGAAATTTGTATGTAGTGCTAGTTGCTCTTAGCTCTTAGTATGTAGTGTTAGCTTTGCGACACTTATTATAAATAAATTAGGCAATGACAAAGACTGATGAGGTACCTATATAATGTTACCTTAAGTACACGTAGGTACATGTTTATAAAGTATAAATATGGAGTTCACTTCAATTACAATTAATAAATAATTTATACCAGTTTGTTAGTTTCATAGTACCAAGGCTAGGATTTTTTAAATTCTAAGGTAATATTTTAGAGAAACCTACTTAACATCATAATTTAATAATGAAATTTTTTTTGTAATATTTTGTGAGTTTGTATTTGTACCTTACTCATGTAGTATTCTAAGTTTTATTTTTATGGCAAATCATTGCGAACCAACAATTATCGAAACAATGAACTTTTATAACAAACTTATGTATAACAAATAAATAATTCTGATTCTAACAAAACGAAACCGCTGAGTAAATTGAAAAACATTGAAAATTAAATTCCTCACTATAATGTATTAATATAAGTGCCTATATAGGTGTCTATAGTACCTACCTACTACTTATTTTTCATGGGTGCTTTTTACATTATTTAAAACAAACCGACGTAAATATCTACTTAAGTAACTGCGTAGACTAAAAACGTAATGTAAAGTAATTGTAAAATAAAATAAATATGCATTTTTTTTTGCAAACAGCAATACCTATTGAATTTCTTGAAAACCATAAGAGGCAGAAGCGCGCGTAATTTCATGTGCAGGTGGTGAATTTGACCTGACTCCCACTTTACGTGGTGCATCTGTTTCCGTCACCGATAACCTTGAACTCCATAAGGTTGACGTCTAGTCTTAACTTTGGCACCAATATTGAGTCCTGCGCATAAGTTGCTGCCAAGAACCGGGTGAAGAGGTAGGTACTTCTCTCCAGGTCAGCTTCTTGCTTTGTACAAAGCACAAATCTTTTCTTGCATGGAGTATACTGTTGTCACTTGTGGGATAGCTCGGCTAACGGCCGGTCTCAATAATCTATCGATGGATTTGGCCACTAGATGTATATATTTGACATAATCGCTATACAAAATATATGTCAAAATTCTACCTCTAGCCAAATCCATCGATACATAGATTATTAAGACCAGCCGTAAGTACCAACTGACCTCACTAGCCAATAGGCTTATAAACCTGACCTGCTAGTCGGTGTTCTACAGATTGTACCACGGATGCTCATAAGAACTTTATTCACTGATCCCGCCGTCTCCTTTTTATGACTAGACTTCTAGGCGCACTGCAGGCTACCATCCTCACGTTGTGGCTATACCTGCGTGTCGCATTAAGCGGTAGGTACGCTTCTACATTTGTTATGCGAACAGCTAAGTAAAGTGTTTAATTTTCTGCCGGGCTGTAGTGTTTTCAATAAATTATAACCTGGACGCTTTTAGGACCAGAATGCGTAGGCATCATTTGGGTGCTCTTATTCCATCATAGGCCTCATCAATGCTTTCGATCAGGCATGATCGAAGCCAAAATATATTATTTAAAAAAAATAATTATAAAAATAAAAAAACCCGCCTCGATCCCCTACTTTACTACACTTTTCTAAGTTCATCGAGATTCAATAATGCCTCCGACTGCATGAAATTGTATAATTATGTAGGGGATCTTGTTTCCATCTTTTTTGTGCAGGCGGGTTTTTTTTTTATAATTTATTTTTTTATTTCATATTTTTTTGTAGTTGTAGGATGTAACCGATGTAGCAACTTACTTTTATCACAGCTATTGTCAAGTATTGAAAATTTAAAAAACAATAGTTGCTAACTAACTTTTTTAGTTTATCAGTCATAATCATGTTATACCTTTTTGAAATGCTTAAGATGAGCTCTTTAATTTGATAGGTACCCATATTGCAGTATTCGAAACAAGTTTTTTTTTCACACCTCTTTATTTAGACATCTAATAGCCGCCATGATTGTTTTTTAAAAACCTCACCTATCTAAGAACACTTGGGCAATTAAGACGAATCTAACGACGTGTGAATTGTATAAATCCGTTCAGTGGATTGTGAGATATCAGGTAATAAAGAATATTACATACATACATACATACATACATACATACATACATACAAGATACGCGCGAAAAACATAACCCTTCTTTACAGTCGGGTAAAAAGTAGATAAGGCATTTATTTCCGTTTATTTGATATTAGTAGTAATATCAAACACAACTGTCTTGATTGACTGATTGAGTTTCAGTTTGTAACAGAAATAAAATAGATGTACCTATCTGTACAGGAAACCCGCATTATCGTTATTTAAAAATGAATGAACTACCTACTGTCGTATTTCGACTACTAGGTTTGCAACCCCTAGCTAAGTTATTTAAGTATTTATCAAAGTCAATTGATAGATAAAATAAAATACATTTGATTAAAAATTTACTTTTCTTACATTTTGAAAATAGGTATTGTATTTTATTGTGACAGTTACTTAGCTATATACTCCATACACACACATATTTTGACATTATTTATATCTATTCTTATCTTTATGCACAGTATTGACAGGTTTTATCAAAATTTGTGACGAAATCAAAACCTCTTTTTTTACCCCTAAATAGGATCACTTGTCACTCATCACCAACAAATCATTTTCAAAGTTGTACTATCTAAGTCAAGTTAAGAACTGCTTTGTTATTGGTCAATAAAAATCACTACATAACGAGTAAAAGTTTGATACCTATATCTAATGCCATTATGTATAAACAATTTTTACACGATCAATGTATACCTACTAATTATATTTTTTACTCTGACTTTAAAAGGATTTTTTTGTCATAATATCGAGAAGGTGAATTCAGAAATAAAATATTGAAATTACATATGTTACAGTTACTAACCTTCGCTAAAACTCCTGCCGGTTTCAACTTCAAAGGACAATGACCTCTTCGTATTGTTTTCCCGTGGGATACTCATGTAAACACCATCGTATAATTCAAATTTTTGGTCTTCCATCTTATTTTCTGTGGGATGTTCATTGTGCACAGATGCAACACAAGTTGCTATAAATAACGTGACGAGGTACAGATACATCGCGTATGTTCGCGGTGCGTCCATTCTGAAGTCCGTTTGGGCAGTGTGCCGGTGTAAGCGCGCCCCTCTACGCGTACCCAGTACTCCTTATTTTGATCTTAGTCAAGCGCGTTCACTCACAACTTTGCGATTGAGCTCGTTGTCAACTTAACTTTTCAAGTTTAATACATCGTAAAGTCTCTCGAAATTTCGACTGTTACGTCAAATTAATAAGAAGTGAAAAGTTTTATATGTAAATTAGCTGCAACCGGCAACATCCTTTGCGTGGAACTGATTAAAAACTCTAAAAATGTCTTCTTAGTTTACAGAGTTTATAAAACAATCTTTTTGGTCGTTGTAAAGTAGGTACCTATACTTTATAACATTGCCTCAGCACTCGAGAAAGTTTATTCGTAGATATTAGCCGACACCACAAATAAATAAAAAATCTAATGCAGCTATTGCATATATCTATTCAGTTATCTCTTGGTGGAAAGTTATCTAGTCTAGTAAGTATCATTAACGAACAGTATTATTCGTTAATGATACATACTATACTGGATAACTTTCCTACTTATTTTTGCACTATAAACCAGTTGGTACGATTTTATTTAGGCTTTCACTGAAAAAGTCACGAAGTTTTGCTACTAGTTAAAGGTTTAAGTTTATTTTCTAAAGAAACAAGGATGTCGATTATAGATTATAAGACTGTCAGTATAACATGCACTCTACATTTACTTTGTCAAATATCTGGTCAACTTATTCATTCGCACATTTACACACAACGCAAAACAACACTGCGTTTTATCTACTATAACAGATAGCGCACACACATCCATCGTCAGTCAGGCTAGTCAATTTTAGTGCAGTGGCTACCTACCTTAGAAACGTAACCGAAGCGAAGGGTAGAGTTCTCGAGTGCTGAGGCAATGTTATAAAGTATAGGTACCTACTTTACAACGAAAAACCAGATTGTTTTATAAACTCTGTAAAATAAGAAGACATTTTTAGAGTTTTTAATCAGTTCCACGCAAAGGATGTTGCCGGTTGCAGCTAATTTACATATAAAACTTTTCACTTCTTATTAATTTGACGTAACAGTCGAAATTTCGAGAGACTTTACGATGTATTAAACTTGAAAAGTGAGTCAGTCATAAACAACAAGGTTAGTAGGTTTGTTTTCTGTTGTTACAATTTATATAGAGCAATCCAGTTATATAGGACTCTATCTAACGGTGGAAGTGGAGCAAATCGTCACCTCGATCCACTTCACTGAAGCGAGACACGTAGGTCTATAAGCTTACATCGGCAACTGTTCAATTGAAATTATCTTAATGCGTTTAGTGACTCATAGATCCGGCGCAATTATGTAAAATTCTATCTATATACAAATTTTGATCCAAACCGTTAGAGCCTTTCCTGAGATGGTTCGTATATATTATGGTATAGGCAAAGAATAGGCTAATTTCCTAGTTAAACAAAAACACCCGAAAGACTAATTAGTAGTTCGAGATACTTGACGAAATTGAGTTTTTAGACCGTATTTATCACGGATGGCTAAACCTACGGAACTTAGCGTAGATGACCACAGAGCCCCACTCACGCGCCGCTATACCAAGGACATCCAGAATGTCGACCATGGCGAGGTCGGGACAGCTCTCGAGCAACTTAAGAATAACAAAGCACCTTCTGAGAGCAGGCGGGGACCCCAGTCCTAAAAGAGTTAGCAAATCTCTTCAACTCTGTTATCCACCAAGGCTTAACACCACAAACGTGGAGCGGGAGTGCGGTGATTCTGTTCTACAAAAAAGTGACAAAACCTTGCTGAAGAACTACAGACCTATCTCACATCTGAGCCACGTCTACAAGTTGTTCTCGAGAGTAATCACCAACCGCCTTGCTAGAAAACTCGACGAGTTTCAGCCCCCGGAACAAACCGGGTTTCGAAAAGGCTTCAGCACCGTGGACCACATTCATACTGTTCGGCAGATTATTGAGAAAACCAAAGAATATAATCAGCCGCTGTATACTATGAGAAAGCCTTCGACTCCACCGAAACCTGGGCGGTTATGGACGCTCTGCAATGATGTTATATTGACTGGCAATACATCAAGGTGCTGAGATGCATATATGACACCGCCACCAAAACCGTCCAGATTTAAGACTACAAGACGAATTCGATAGAGCTGCGTCGAGGTGTAAGACAGGCGTACGTCATATGCCTAAAACTGTTCACCGACGCTCTCGAAGACGTGACTACTACGTCGGCTAGACAAGGCATATAGATAAACAGTGAGTATATCTCGCACCTTCAGTTTGCCGACGATATCGTCATAGTTACGGAGTCGCTGGAACAGCTTAGCAGATGTTGCATAGCCTAAATGGAGCCTCTAGACGTAAATGAACATGTCATGCCGAGACCAATATATGTGAAAGGGTTAATACTGGAAGTTGTCTAAAAATATGTCTACCTTGGGCAAGTAACCCAGCTTGGTAAAGCCAACTTCGAGGAAGAAGATGACAGAAGGATTCAATTGGGTTGGGCAGCGTTTAGCAAACTTTGTTGAGTTTTCTACCGCAATGCCTGAAGACCAAGGTATTTAACCAGTGTGTCCTACCTGTTATGACCTACGATGCCGAGACCTAGACACTTACAATTGGGCTAGTCCACAATAAAGTCGCGCACGGGCTATGCCTCATTGCGAATTTTATATTTTTTTGAAGAATAAAATTCGCAATGAGGTCATCCGACAAACAACTAAAATTACCGACATAGCTCGCAGGTTAAGCATGCTAAAGTGGCAATGGGCTGACCATATCTGCCGTAGGACCGATGGAACCGAGATTAGTAGATTTAATTACTACCGTAAGGTAGGGCGGCCCCCAGCCTAGAGAACCGACGATCTAAAGAAGGTCGCTGGGATGGACTGGATGAGGAAGGCAGAGGACCGGATGTTGTGGTAAAAAGGAGAGATCCTATGGCTGATGATAATGATGAATTAGTAAAGAAAACTAGCATTTAAACTAAACTATCAACGATTAAGTCCCGATTAAATTTTGTGTTAAATATTTTTTTTTTTTTATATTTACTAATATCATAAAAATAAATGATTTGATGAGATCTCAATATAAAATCTGCATTTTGACATTTCTTAAAGAGTTGTTGTTTTGACTAGTTGGAGCTTACAAGCTACTTAAGACAGTAACACAGTATTTATGTTTTGTGAAACAATCCATACATCCTACTACCCTCACTAACTTTCTTTTTTTTTTATTTGGTTAACGAATATGCACGTCAACATCATTGTGTCTTAGAGCACCTTAGAGCACCTGAAAGTGTTTTCTTAAGATTGTTTATGAAAGGCAGTTACGGTCTCATGGTACATACAATACCTACATTAATAGATTTCAAATCAGCCCTTTCTGCTTGGGTGGCACGCGGACACCATGCATGCAAACTCACCTTATTATTATGCATAGTTTCACTATTGCAAGCATTTACTTAATGTATAATTTTAAATTTAAATAAAAATTTAAACATTTAAATCTACTTTAAATAAAATAAGAAAGTAGCATTTAGATACAGATAGAAAGTAGCCATCTTTTTGTTAACTTGATTGTTTTTCTTAATGTAAAATTAAGTTATATAATAGATACATAATATCCTTACCAGTTTTTTCGTTATGTCATAGAACTTCTACGTCTTCTAATTTGGTGCATAAAATTAATGGCAACACCTTACCTAAATACCTATACACCTATACAGTTTATAAACAAACAAACATTGTAAACATTGGCAACTTCAAAGAAGTGTCCGCGAGTTTTTGTTGCCTCGTTCTTATCTCCGGCTTTCCTTGATGCTTTATGAACTTGGCATCGCATGTATCACAAGCGTTGCTTTTGCTTTAGGAAGCATAAGCAATCCTTATACTATTTATTAGCTAATTCTTCATTCACTAATTTGTGGTTTCTTACTAACCCCTCACTGCTAAAAAATATCTCACTAAACGTTCCGCCACCCATCAGGCAGACACTCCGCCCCGGACAGCGCCCACTACTCTTGGTACCTAATACTACCATCACCCTCTCAACCAATCCACTTTACTTTGGTCTCACTCACATCAACAATCTTCTATTCAGTGATATATTTAATTATACGGAACCGAGATTCCTGACCTCAGCTTGTCAGTACTTGGAAACTATTGCCTCTCCTAGTACCATAGTGTAGAGTAGAATAAATGTTACATACATTTATTCTACTCTACTATGTACTAGGAGTGGCAATAGTTTAAGGTGTGGTATATAGTTTAGTTTAATATTAGAATTTGCTTATATTGATAAAACAAAAAATATAAGCAAATTCTAATATTATTTGTTGCTACTATCTTAGAACATGTATGGTTAGATTATCTGTTAGTATAAGTTGAATAAATAAATTAACTTAGGACACTTACACAATTTAAATTGAAAATTCAAGAAGGCATTTGAAGGTGTCTCTGTAGAAAATTGGATACCTCCAGTTTTTTTAAGTGGTTTTTGTACCGCTCTTTCCTAGTAGGTATACCATACTATACTATGACCGTTCCGTTATTTGCAAAAATATAGTTTGTATGAAGTACAAACACTTGACACACCGTTTCGTTTTACAATCGGCCTGATACAAGCATAAAACACTACGCGGACGTGGCGGTCCGGATACGAGACGTTGCTGTATCAGTAGGTAATTAAGGAAATATTTTCTGTTACGCGATGTAATGGAAAATTAATATTTCAGTTTCCTTATTGGGTTTTATTAAAATTTTGCTAGCTATACGTTAATAACGTTAGTGCACGAGACAGGT
Source organism: Herminia tarsipennalis (assembly GCA_945859575.2). Taxonomy (NCBI): domain Eukaryota; kingdom Metazoa; phylum Arthropoda; class Insecta; order Lepidoptera; family Erebidae; genus Herminia; species Herminia tarsipennalis. The sequence continues at coordinate 17,910,211 of OX243834.2, read as the reverse complement.
AAAAAACATTAAGCAGGTAGGTGCGGCACTAGGAAGTATCAAATTATCTGTTTTACGTGGGTAAATATTGAGCTTCATGTGATTAAAAGTATTCTCTGTGTTATTCCAGATCTTCAGATTATAAACCAATTACCCGCCAAATTTCATCCATATCGTTTTTAATGGAAGCTTGAATAAACAAACATACATAAATAAAAATAATAATAATGGCTACAAAATTTGCATACATTGTCCTCCCCCCCCTTTTATTTTTTAAACACTATAACAAAAAAAAATCACATAGTAATACTTTTTAAATACCTACTTTTAATTAAAATAATTTTCGACGTGATCGGATATACCGTCTTTAAGTTATTGCCAAAAACTACTCTTTTAAACAAAAAGGCGTGGTGATGCGTGTAAATGGCCAACACCAAATGCAGGGATCGTAACTTGGGTTAAATGCGAAGTAAAAAATGCGTAATGATTTTCTTACTAAATCTACTATATTGTATGTAGACTCAGAAATTGGCTTGCCACTTACCTCGTAGATCAGCTCAAGATCGCCGTCACCTGGTATCCATGCACTACTTTTCGGCACGTGTCGTCACGTCATCGACAAATTGAGAACACACTGAGTTGCACTGGAAATCTATATGATGAGGAGTCCAAAAATTATTTATAAATTGAATAAAAATAAAAAATGCGGTTGATTTCAATTGCTCACATGTCGAACATATTTTGTCTCACGCTGCAGTCACGAGCTGTGCGATTTTAGAAGTGGGCGATAGTAACATAAATAAAATAAAAAACCAATATAAGGGTAGAAATAAAAACTTATTTCAAAAATAAATACAAAGTACCTAACTTAAAGGCATAAAATAATATAATAGAATAGAAATATATCTAAAATGTTTAAAAATCGCGAAAGTTTAAAAACAATACTATTTCTTAGCAGTTACTTACCTTGTATATATTTATTTAAACAATATTTCATTACTTTCAATGTACAGCTACTATACAATTTTAGTAGCTGTAAATATTTATGGACGTTTATTTCGAGCCAGGGTACTAAATTTGCGTACCTATCCATTATTCGTTAACTAATTTCCTAATTTATAAAAAATGTGGGCACTTTGAGGTTGAGATTCGACCGTTAGTCATTATTTAATTACAACCAACCTTATATATTGCGGTTTCTCTTTCAAAGAGTATTTACCTACATATTAATTACTATATAAGTATTTTTTATTTAGCTCCTTTACTAAATGAAACTGGATCCTTTTTTAACGAAATTTCAGTCAATCTGCCAATAGTAACATTATGACTATCACATATCAAATATTATAAATATGAAAGTAACTCTGTATGTCTGTTACGTTTTCACGCTGATACTTGTGAACTGATTTATATATAAGAGATTTGGTATATGTATGAATATAGTTTGAGTACCGGGAAAAAACATAGGATAGTTTTTATCGCGATAACCGACATTAACGCGGGCGACATTAAAGCTAGTTACTTATACAGGATGTTACAGAAAGGTGTGGTCAAATTTCAGCAGCGGATAGGGTATGTTATCAGTATTGCACCTACCATGGTGCCATAGCTGGTTGCATTATTATTACATAGTTATAGCATATTCTTTTTGTCAAAATTCAGTATTGAAAGGCGTATGGCATAAGAATTATACTTCCCCTGGTACAAAATTCAATTGGATTATTATGGTATAGAACTTTTTAAGTCATACTTTTTATAATTAATAACTTTCTAATTCATAAATAAACAAATGAAAAAATAATAAATATTTTTTTAGGGAACTCCGATTTTGAAAAAAGTCGGTTTGTGCACTCAGTATCATGGCCACATACCAACCCTTAAATATGACCACACCTTTCTGTTACACTCTGTATAACACAAAGATTAACACGATCATGCATTGCTTACCTTTAAATTGCTTGACATTTTGATCGGGCTCAACTTAGGACTACAGCCTGTGCAACCTGGTCGAAAATTCAGCGATTTGCTTGACGTTTCGACCAGGTTGCAAAGGCTCAAAACTCAAACGCAACTATGCAATAATTACTTTTATAAATAATGCATGATTGCGTTTGAACATATTGTTTGACATTGTCGGCATGAACGTAAACAATAAATATTGTAGGTATTTATGTATTTTACTACACAGATATTAGGTACGCTTATAGCATACCTAATTTATACTAAGTATTATAAAGCTGAAGAGTTTGTTTGTAAGTTTGAACCTAATCTCAGGAACTACTGGTTCGAATTGAAAAAATCTCAGATATGACCAATAGGAGCGGAGCATCAATGAAAAATATTGCAAAAACGGGGAAAATTTACGGAAACGAAGTTGACGATTTGTATGGTAGAGGCCGAATTTCCAAAAATCCTTTTTTAGTGAATACTAAAAAAGGATTTTTGGAAATTCGGCCTCTAAGAAGGTAAAACAGGGTACCCGTTTCAAACTTCGTCAGTTTTAAAGTCAGATCTGTGAAAATTGGATTTGACTTTTTGGTTTAAAATAAAGATCCTTAACCCGTATTTTAACCCATAGGAGTTTCATATTGACTTAAAACACCCATGTTACCCACAAAGGGGTTTTAAGTCAGTATGAAACTCCATCAGTTTTGAACTTATATCTGGGATAAGTAATTTGTATTTGCTTTTATGATTTTAAATTTTTTAAAACCACGTGTTTCAGCGTTTTTGAAAATGAATAAAATACTGCAAGCAACATCTAGTTAACGATATTACAAAACAGCCACTGACTTACATAAGCATGTTAAAAATACTTTCATTATCACAGTCATTATATAAAAATAACTATTTGTTGTCTAAAATCTAGTTTGCAGGTGCATAAATACATTTATTAAACTGGTTAGAAACTACACAGTGAACTGGATTTGTTAGGGCTGCTCTACCTATCACTAGTGAAAGTAGTTACCGCGGGATCAGAGCCTGACAATTGCCAACAATATTTAACAATTATAGCCAATCTTATTAGATGACAAATCCGAGCTATTAGGTACTTGATAAATTTTAACGCGTAATTTTTTTTTACAGATAACTAGCAATGTGGGATTGGGTCCCATATTACTGACAATCCTGTTATACTTTCCAGCTAAGATAGCTTGTGTTTACGGTGGTAGTATGATGAATACGATTTGAACCCGCGATCTCACGATTGCGAGTTCGATATCCTTGCCATTAGGCTACTGCTGCCAAATTACTCAAATTTTGGAAATGTTAAATACACAAGACTGTTTAGGACTATGTTGAGCAAAAAAGACAGATTGAAAAGGTATAAAATATTTACTAATGATAATGACTAAAAAGGAATGGTTAAATGTAATGTAATGGATTCTTTCACTAAATTTCAAATAAATATCTGATGTATATGTAAACGCATTTCTCGCGGTAGGTATCGGTTCGTTTAAGTTTCCAGAAATTTCTATCGATCTTCTCTAGAAGCTAGAACTTTCGATTAAACAAGTAATTCTAGTTTACTGATACATACTTACTGTCTACGAAAGTTAAAGGAGTGTTAACGAAACTTATATTTACATACTTTCCATCCTACAGTCGCAATTTGCTTTTTCTACCACTGCCAAGGGTTTAACACGTATATGTAAGTGTGTTGGTACCTACTTAATATGTAGATAAATATATCTACTTACTAACACAATATAACAGAGAAATTACTTTCGGCCTGGACTGCTATCAAGACGCTAGTTGTTCTTAATAATGTAATAAAAATATTACTAATGTGTTTAAAAATTATAATATTAATAAGTATAGTATGCCTATTAAGTATCTAAGTAATTAATAACACTAACGAAATGCCCTAAACTGTTGTTATTATTAATGTAGGTATATAGTAAAATTATCGATAACGTCTTGTTACAGACTTTTTTTCTCTCTAAAAGTTATGGGTATAATTATACTATTAATATCTAAGTAGTAGGTTGGTCTATCATTTTTAACATGATTCTATTAGCTCTGGTTTTAATATTTACATAAGGTAGTTAATTCAAGTTTTACAACCATCTCGTTTGCATGACGTCGTGATGAAACGAAACACTTAAACAACAAGACTTATGTGTTATACACAAATAAAAAAATATACAATACTGACTACATAACAGGTACCTCATTTAGATGAAACTCCGTGAAAACATAAATTAATTGTTAGATATCGCGTGAGAAACGCGTCATGACTGTTTTGCAGTGCGGCTTTTATTTTCCTAAACATACATGTGGATCCAAAGATAGAATTAAAAACCATGACTTTTTTAATAGCTATTTATTGAATAATAAATACTTAAAACTATTCATCGTCTATCTTTCACAAAATCACACAATTTTCGCGAGAGGCAGACGAAATTTCAAGGTCATATTCGTGAGATATTAATGATAAATATACCTAAATACCAAATTTTGTTGTAAATAAATGCATTAAACGATTCAACTAAATATCTGAGTCGATGAGGTAGCCGTAGCGTATTTCGATTGGTGGGTTTTTGATTAAAATCATCATGATTTATAGGTACGTCGTATGTAAATGTCATCGATTTTGTGTTTAGTCAGAAATATTAGCGTCGTTGTCTGATCTTCCCCAGGGCGATAGAAGTGGTCCAGATGCAGGCCAGGGTGCAGGGACGGCAGGCGCGGGCAAGAGCTCTGCCCTGGGATGTAAGTGCACTAGAGGCGATGGTGAAGCAGCCGCAAATAATAATCTGGATGCAGCCTATTGGAAAACATTTAAAAACTGGTTAGGAGTGTAATAAATGAATAAGTTTCTATTGTGCTGTATGCTCCTACGACATATACTATAATACAAAATGTTTATGGCTTAAAGTATGATGTAGTAGACAGTTTGAATAGCGGCCAAAGCCTGTCGAGAACTTTTCGCAAAATATACCCAATAAAACAGTATAAGTAAATAAAACTACGAAATTCACCGATCAAATAATATATACCTACATAATAAATTGCTTTTAATACCTCACAGACAAAATAGCATTATTAATGTAATCTTACCTGACTAACAGACACAATAAGGAGCATAACACCAATGGCCAAGTTCTTCACGGAGATCACAGCAAGAGCCATCAGTAACGTAGATATTACACCCAAAGTAAACATCACAGGCAGAAAGATAAAGGAGAGCCGCTTCAAAGCATTGTGACCAAACGTACGGCCGACGCTTGTATCTGAAATCAGGTAAGAATTAAAATCACTACTTGATATCTTCAACGTAGAGTAAACTACTGGTGCTAAAAATGAAATTTTGTCAGTGGACGCTTTTTATGTAGTAGGCATCCATAGATTATAGCACGGTTTTGGAAATTCGTCTCCTAAGTATGTAAATCAGTTTTGAAACTAGATGAAGATGTTTGAGTTTTTGTGTGTGTTCAGGGTTTTTAAAAATTCGACCCCTGAATGGGTAAAAAGTTGTACGGAAAATCGAAACCGCTGAAGTTACAAAGCTAAAATTTTTTATCATTGCTACTCATTTTAAACCTAAAACTACTGGCATTAATCTTTTTTTTTTATTCAACGCCTAAGGGTACGCGAAATGAGCTACAATTCGGTAATTATGAATTGTTGAAAGAAATATCAAAACTTCTAGATATAGGTACAGAATTCGCTAAACATAAAGTGCTGAAGTAAGAAACATTACATTTGAGCAATGGGTTACTTTTGTCACATAGACACACTTGCAGAAGGGTATATTAAATCATCTCATGACCTTGAAATTTCGTCTGCCTCTCGCGAAAATTGACAGATTTTGTGAAAGATAGACAATGAATACTTAGAAGTATTTATAAATAAATAAAAATCTTTTAAAAAAGTCATGGTTTATAATTAATTTTGTGATATAGGCACACTTAGTTGCCGATTTTTTAATTATTATTCTACCTGTACAAAGATTATTTGACGTTTAGCGCGAAGGGCGAAGGCGCGAACAAAGCTGGCCGATATTATTATTTTATGAGAGCACGGTTTTTTTCATTTCTGTTGGGATGGAATTAGGTAAGCATTAGAAAGAAACATTTGACATGGCCATCCTACTAATATTAGATACTAATGCGAAAGTTTGGGTAGATGGTCTTGTGGTTGATGGTATTGTTACAAACTCGCGCCAAAACGAAATGTATCTGGAAATGCATTTTGTGAATACATGTTATTTGCTATGTAGTTAATCTATTTAGTCGTAAGAATGCATATTGCATGCTGTTGGTATTCTGATGAAATGAAAATAAAAAAATAATCTGGCTGAAATTTCGCACAGAGATAGATTTTATTATCTGGAACAGCGCTATTAGGCTACTTATAATCCCAAAAAAAATAACGGTTTCTGTGGGGTATACGAAAGTACTATCTTTAAAAATCAATAGGAAACATTAGGCTATTTTTGACATAGGAACTTATTTCCAAAGTGTAAAATATTTTCTTAAATGGATTAATTATGCGCATGAAAATGCAAATCACTCACATTTAAGTGCAAAGCGTCTCCAAAGTTGGATTTGAATATAATTGAATAAGTAAGTAGGTACCTAACTAATACAATGTTAGTTCAAACAAGATCTAACTGACAAATATACAATAGTTTATATTAAAAAAATATAAAAATGTTTTGTATTTGCATGCCATCATCATATTTTTATAGGATCGTTAACCCTTAGATTATAGAAAGAGATATTAAATTATTATATAAGTAAGTTTACAATATGTTCTTAAATATTTTTATGATGATTTAGTATACATAATTAAATGTGGAGGTTTCTACGACTTCTTATAAATAATTCTTAATATACTAACAACAGTTAGCGGTAGAGCATGTTATGAATTATGTAATCTACTAGATATCTTTGTAAAAACGGACTGACTGATCAACACATAGCTGAAACAAAAGAAAAATGAAAGGTCTAATGGTCTAGATGCATGAGATGGTACAAAAAGATTCCTTACTTTTAAATTGAAATCTCTTTGAAATTGCTATGTTGTTTAAGTTTTAGAAGAATGTTTAGATTCGAATTACGTAAGTACGATTAGGATTATGTTCACAAGTGTATTTATTAAAACCCGCGACTAAGCTGCTGTCGCTTTAAGCCTAAACTTTGCTGAAGAGTTGTTTGCTTATTTAAGACTATTAGTCCGATCAGAATTTTTGCATTAAATGCTTATCCAGGAGTTGATTGATTACAAAACATCTCATTGTGGGGATTGGAGCACTAAAGTAAAATAGTAAAGTAACAATAAATCTGACAATTACAAAATTAAACAACTTTGTTAGTTGACTGTAAAAATGTTGGGAAGTAAGTTTAGATTGTAATAAAACAAATACTTAGGTATGTATTAGAAGTAATCTGGTTACCTTCGTCCATGAAATCCTTTGTTTCTACATTATCACAGTTCACTACAGAGACGAATATAACGACATAGGTCAAACTCAACAGAGTGAATTTGTTGCACATTTTGGTTGGCACTTTATAAATTTGAGTTTACAAATTAGTCGGTGATCAGCAGACGCCTGCTAGTGTATGACTGATGGGTTGTATGCCTGTATGCCAGGATATAAAGTGTCTTGAGGAAGACAATGGTCGGCGAGACCAAACAATCACGACAAAAGAAAGCGCAGGACAACGTGACCGTACGGTAGAAATGTCGTCCTCGATATCATGATCGCTTTTGGACTAATGTTTGAATCATTAAAGGTGCGTATGCTCCCGTTGGACATTCTGCTAATCCTTATAAAAACAGTGAAAGTGACATCAGCCATAAATATATCCGGCAACATTATAAACGTAAACATTTATTAAATGTAATTTTACCACAACGTAAGTATTATAAAATTGGTATCACTTCAAGAACTTTACATGTAATAGAACAGTGGGTACATGATTACAATTATATTGGACTTTCTGTCTATTATTTTGTGGCTTTTTGCTTGTTACTAAACTTATCTTTTATTTCGTTAACAAATACATTATACAATAATTTATGCTTTCATTTGATTGAAATCAGTCACGATAGACTAAGTAATTAGTGATGTTACGATTTGCGTGTCAATTAGAGATCATTTATCAGAAGTCTTGGCACGTACGTAGTAGAGAAACTCGATCGGTTGGTGTCGCGTCGGCACGAGGCAGCGGTGCGCAACACGCCGCGCCGGCGCATACGCAGTCGATGCGCCTGCTCGTGTCCGTGACCGCACGTATGGTCGTATGCTAATTACATACTATGTTAGGCCATATAGGCCATTTCCTGTCAACATGGAATACCGAAATTTTGAACCGTATCACCTAGAATTTGGACAGTTCAATCAGTGCTTTCACGCGCTTGCATTTCCTTGTCATTGCATGTCTCCCTCCGTTCGTTGATGATTTATTCATGTAGTGAAATTTACCTGTGTTCGTGTATTGATCACGACTAATCACGGTATTTACAGTAATAAACCCAAGCTACCTACTGTTTCTGTGACTTGACTAGACACTTAGTAACTGCGAGTATAAATTAAAGAGGGAATTGAATGTTACAACTGGTACCAACGTTATAATATATGTTGTATAAATAGAAAACTTAGAATCCACAGATCATAGCATCCGAAAATACACATAGCAACGACTTTCAACTCGTTATACCTATAGCTGCACAGTTAAGCATTTGTATCTATGGAGCTAAATACAAAATAGGTACGGCATGGGCGTACCCAGGATCATTTGGGGAGGAGGGGGGGAGGATCCGTAATACATTCTGCAAGCATCCGTTTTAATGCGTCCTGTTTGATTATGATTTATGATTGTCCATCACAGTATAAAAATGCAAGCTACATTTCATAAGTTTATAAGATCTCCTAGATTTCATCCAACTCCTCTAAAAGATTTTCACACAGCGAAATTCAAGTTTACTTTAGAAATCAAATTAGAAGGAAAGCGATGATCACGTTAAATAGAAATTAAAGACTCACGAAACGTCTGAAAAGAATGCTATACTACTTGTATTCTTCGCTCTAAATAAAAACGCAACACAAAACTACTAATATACTCGTTATTTCTAATATCATCTTCTCAGTAACAACTTTGTACAGAAAAAGTACTTTACGACTTTAATCGTTAACTACTTTTTTTTTGTAATTCGATATCGATCATAATAGCAGGTATGATGTTTACCTAGCATTCATAATTTACGGCTTTCTAATATCCTACATTACTACATGCTATGAAACTGTCCGAGGAAACTGCATAAATTCTTTTACAGTTATTTCCGTGAAAAGAATCGATGTGCATCGGCTTGCATTTAACCAATGCAATTATATGTGGCACAGAAGTTATGCCAGAAACACTTAAAATATTTCTACATGCCTACAGAATGAATTATATAAATGATTTACCCTTCACACAGGAGGGATAAATCTGAAACGATGGAGGGAAATTCTCAAAGGGAGGTCCCCTTTGAGAATTTCTATAATCATTTATATAATTCATTCTGTAGGCATGTAGAAATATATTAATTTATATAATTGAGATAGGGGTAGTCAAAAAGGGCTTAGAAACCCTGCCAAGGATTAAATCTCTTAATTTGTATTAATTAATTAGTTAATAGAACAAAGACGAGTACGATTAAAAATCTTTGAAATATACCTACTTCATTAATTTCATGACTTTATTGAGACGTAGGGCATAGGGAAATATCGCTTAAATAAAGCAATAATCAGTGCCAAATCAAGACTTTTATCAAGAATCATTGCCCATTTTCTGTTTTGGCGTGTTAATATCAAATACCAATAAAAGTTAAAATATGGATATTACATCATGTTACTGTGTAGAACGTCAATCAATCTGAGGTTTTAAAAAACTTCCGGAGTGAAATATTTTTTTTCCATACATAACATCCAAATAAAGCTTTCGCCCGTAGTGGCAATCCATTTCGCATTTGGGGCGCGAGTAGTGAGGGAACACCCGGCGGCGTCAGTCCAGCCGTAGCGATGCGACCGCTCACCGCACTCTTCATACTGGCCGCGTGCCAGTGTTTACATGCTCATCAGCATCCGCGCACGCCGCGACTAATCTTCAAAGATACGATACACGCGTTACTTGGCAAACAAAGTAAACCCGTGCACCGCATTGTCTCCTGTACGAAAACCTTAGGCCTCTCAAAATGTATCAGTGCCTTGGGTGTGTGGCGAGCAGAACGCGCTATCGAAGCCCTTGCCAGAGATCCGATGGCTCGCTTCAACTTATCCGAGGATGTGGAAAAATTCCCGTGGAAAAAGTACAGCAATACCACCGACGAACATTTGCACTCACAGCTCCTTGACGGTACTCAGAAACTGCTTAGATACAAACATCTAACATTTGACATGATATCTGGCTATGCCGCCGATCTGAAATCTAAGGGTAATGGATCTTTCAGCATCGACATACACAGAAGTAAGTGACGTCGTTTTATGTTTTAAATTCAAATGTATTAAATTAAATTTAATTTGAATAATTTTAAAGCTTTTTTTAACTTTACTTTAAGTAAGTGAATGACAATCTATGACTTAATAAATTTCTTTATTTTTCATTGTTGTACTATTTTGTTGTACTACTTGAGTTAATTTACCTCAGCATTTTTCCATGTCAAATTAATATAAGTAAATTAATTCAAACACGGTACGTTCAGTGATCAAATTACAAATAATGGCTGAATTTAGTTTGTGATATTTTTTTTATGATTATTGATCGTTTTATTTATTGGTTTAACGTTCATCATGGTACAAAAACAAAAGTGTACGTGTTCGGATGAAAGTGGACCGGACGCAATGAACTGCAACTAAATTATATAATTTCACTTTTTAAAAATACTTACTTTTCACTTTCAGCTGATGAAGTCGAAGGCCGTTCAAGTATGAAAAAAATTCAGAAAGAACTTTATAACTTGGCTCCAATTTTGCTAGCACCGGGGTTGTTTATATCAGCTATGGTGCCATTTATAATACCTACCTTGAAGATGATGATACTGATGGTTGGGATGATGAATAATATGGCCCTTATTGGTGCTATATTCACAGTTTTGAGAAATAATGCCTTCAATGATAATAATAATAAAGGTAACAAAGTCATTTATATCAATAATGGCTACGAAAATGAGAAATATAAATTTGCCGCATCAAACAATGATGAACACTTCCATACTGATCACTTAGGTATTCTATATGAGGATCCCAAAACAAACTTACATATGGGAACTCTTGATGATCCTCATTTCGATGACAATTTCGGCAATATAGAACAAATACCACCTTTGTCTGTCGACACTCAATGGATCAAAGATTATACAGATGGCAAAATGGTGGCAATGTTTAAAAAACAGCCAAATGATGATATGTTTTTCAATGGAAGAATGCCTATACGAAGATCAAAACCTCAAACATAAAACAATTGCAACTTGGCTTGGTAAATTGTGTACCTACTTACCTACCTATTATAATAAACAGATTTTTCATGTAGATCAGACCGAAACTGCAGATAATTTTAGCATAAATGTATTTATTTGACCTTGACTTGACTACATTGTAGCAAAATTGTATTTATTTCATGTTGACTTGTAAATGTGTAGATTGTAAGTAGGTACTAAGGCGTTGATTTAGTAAGTCTTAATTATGATCTCTGTCGAAGTTCAGTCCCTAACATTATAGAACAGTAACATACATACCGTGATTGTATAAGGATTATAGACTGACAAAGTACCTATGCTTGTATCTATACCATTGTGCGTAAACTACCTTATACTTGCCAGTAAATTAAGTTTTTAGCAATATTGATAACTATTTATTTTAGTTTGTAACGTAAGAGGAAATGACAATTGTGTATTGGAAAAGAAAAGATATTTGAATTGTCTGACAAATAAACTGCATCAAATTTTAAATGCCTTTAAAATTAAATTTGTTTAAAGAGCATGCATTCAATTTTATGTAATCTCTAATTATAACCCATATTGTGTTTTTCTAACATACAATATTAAAGTATGTTAGAAAAATACAATATGGATTATATTTAGAGAGTAATATTCTTAAAAAAAGCTAATGTTCTTTTATATTTTGACTGCTTCTGTGGCGTGGTGGGAGTGTATCCGACTGCTATGCAAGAGGTCGTGGGTTCGATCCCCACCCAGGATAAAACTTTGTGTGATGAGTACGATAGTTTATTGTGTCTGGGTGTAATTTATCTACAATATGTTTGTATTTAGATATATAAAAGTATGTTTATCTGATCTCTGGTTTCCTTAATACAAGCTCTGCTTAGTTTGGGATCAGATTTGCGTTGTGTGAATTGTCCCAAGATATTGTTATTATTATATTAAATAAAGTTAGATGGATCAAAAATTAGCCTTATAATTGTTTTTATTTACTTTTGCTATATTTAAAAGATGTATAAAAAAGCATGTTTTTGCATGCAATTTGTTTGTCCGTCAGCATAGTTGTTGTTTAAAAATTGTTAATATTATGGTTTCAAATAAAATATTTTTTAGGATTTACCTACTCACATAAAAACTAGGTATTTATTTTATGTAAGTCGATAAATTCATAAATTTTGTTTCGAATTTACTATATCATCCTGCATTTCTCATAAGGCTTTCAGAACAGTTTAGTCCGAACGGCCACAATAGTTTTTAAAGCTATGTCAACAAAAGTGGATATACTTCCCTATTAATACATACTATTAAGCTGCAACTCTATTGACGCAGTGCTTGAAAACTTAAAACATTTATCATTGTAAGAGAAAGTAAGTTCTACATCGTTCGTGATTGTTGGAAAGCTGTGAAACAGTTACGTGCCGACGCACTTGTTTGAGCAGAAACCATAAAGAAATAAAACAACTACAAAATATTTATCATTATATTAACAAAATATTTAGGTACTCAAGTCAGAAAATATTAATACTAAATTAAAGTATTAAAGCACTAGACTTAAAGCAGCGATTTGTTCAACATTTAGCTGCACAATAAATTAATAACCTTAATATTGTATCCAATTTCACCAAGAGTTTGACATATCTTCAAATAAGCGTATGATAAGAAATAAACAATTTCACAACTTATCCAAAGATGATATGTTCCAAGCTCCTAATAAAATAATAAATTAAATATGATAAATATTATTTATAACAGTCACCAAGAACCATAATTATCACATAGTGTACAAAATATACATTGTTTTTACGCAACATTACCTATTAGTCGATTCAGTCACTTTCGGATAGTGTCTTTAATTTCTTTCTCTTGATTTTCAACACCAACAAATATAAATAGGTATATTTATTAATATTACTATATTAATGTTTAATTGTCACTATTTTTTTAATCATAGAGCCTATGATTAAAAGAGGTGATATTTTATAAAGATTGTTGCCTCTATGTAGGTACAGTTTAATCAAATACAAATCAATATTTTTGAAAATCTTGTTAATAAATGTGTCTTAGATATTACCTAGGTATTCATAAAATAACACAGTACCTACATTTATTGTAATGTGGAATAGCTTTATATCTACGGTCTATACTTCCCATCATTAGTTGTTAGCTAAAATTTTATTATGTGGAAAGGATCTGCGGCCTAATAAAATACAACATGCTTTCATGCTGGCAAAGTGGTAAAAAAAAAGTGGTAAAAAATTTTGTTTGCAAACAGTTCACTGTAGAATTATTTACAACTAAATATTTTAAAGGTATAGCAGACCTCTACTGGTAGAAATAATAATAATTATACCTAATAGTTTGAGCCTCAACATTTGCAAAATAAGTTATAAAGAAAGAAATTATAAGACACCTTAGTTGAAACATAACATATTGTACAGTATATTATGACTGACGCAAACTTATATCATAACTATTAATTTGAACTCAGTTAACAATGGAATCGAGTATAAATTAAATATATTTATCTTAACGTATCTAGGTACTTAAAAAGAACTAAGAGAACATTTTCCAATAATTTTCCTACTTTTAGGTTTCATACCTTACATTTGTGTCACAACATATTATTATAAAACTCAAAATGTTCACTGCTCATGTACCTAATATTTAGGTAATATTCTCTATTCTTGAATATATTCGTTTATTCAGTTTTTCTATGGACAATTTCGGCCAGTTGTTTCTCTTCTTGAGTCATATCCTGGTCATCCCATCCCCAGATGGGGTTTTCTGGATGATGATGATCGTCTTTGGTTTCTAAATCTGATTTAGACCAAGGGTGCGTACCATCTCCTGTCCGGTTCACCCTCTTTCGGATCATATCGGCTGACACGGTCTTGAGGTCATAAGCTAAACCTGGAATTGGAAATTGACGTACTGTGTGAGTTTAATGTTATTATTATCATAGTTAAACTAGCTTTGGACTTAAAAGTATTAGTAATCGCCAGTGTGCCCTAGGCACAAGTTACATTTCATCAGCGAACAGTGCCATGGTGCCTATATTCCATTGTCTTATTATGGCATAGATATTTATAAAGTTTCCTTTTTGTCAAATTACAGTACCGACTGCTGTCTGGCATTGTATGGAATTGGTTCCTTGTAACTTTCTAATTGATAAATAAATGCTTGAATCAAATTTTAGGGTACCTACTTACTCTGATTTTGATAAAATGAACAACCCTCGAATTTGTCTATACCTTTCTGTTGCACGTTTTGAACGAACGTAGCTATTTACAAACAAACTGCTTTCAAAATCACAAGTATGTATTGATGATACATTCAGAGAATTAGCGTTTTGTTTATTGATCAAATTAGATTATTATCGTCTTCATTTATCATGATGGAAGATTAGAGCTGTATCGTTTTTCTCGTTTTCGTTTAATGATTCAACAGGACTGATAAAGTTGAATTAAAATATATCTACTTGTTAGTTTAGGTACGTACCGTGTTTAGCAGCCCAGTCGATTAGAGCAGTCGACAAATTAGTGCTGTAGTCTCCCAGTTCTGCTGCCTTGTAGTCCCAAGGAAAGACGTGGTGGTAGTTGTGCCACCCTTCGCCGAAAGCGCAAATGGCTACAGTTTTGTTATCTGTTGCGCCTATGTTTCTGTAATAGCAAAATTCGAAGTATAAAATTATTATCTTTTATCATATTATTATATCTGGTTTAAGGTTTAACTTTCATTTCCATTGGAAAGTTGTAGCAAGAGGTATAAGTAAATACCATTTGTTGTCTTTGTTGAATAACTTCAAATAACAATTACGGAAGAAATTATAAATTATGAAGACAAGATACGGATGGTTATTTTCATTAATTTATTGACGTATCTCTCGCTTTACGTGCCTAGTTTTAAATAAAACAATTAAAGAAGAATATAGTGTAAGAAATCCCCATAGCCATTTTTATCCACCACTAGCTGTGGTGATCCCCGGTTTTCCCCGAGTTAAAGAACCATGCTCAAAATATATCGACAATAACCCAGAACGAACCATCGAGATAATATGTAGAGCAAACAGACAGAAGAGGTTAGCTACCTCTATTATTATTATATCTAATATCAGTGATATCTGAATGATATCACTAATATTAAATACGTCATTTCATACAATTTTCAAAATTCTGTATAAGGTGCAAATTAATATTTAACATGAAATATCTCAGATTGTGAATGTTTATCTCAGATGATGTAAATGGGAAAAAACACTATTAGGAAAGTAGATACTTAGCATGTTATTTGTGGTAAAAAAATGCGTAAGTACCTAAGTACCTCGTGTACGGCTTATTTGATTATAAACTCGTTTTCGTAAACGAATAAAATAACTTTTAGGGTAAACGAAAAAATATTCCTTATGAAAAACAAATAGCAAAATCACACACAAAATAATATCACTAACATTCTTGCTTAGGTACATAATTTCTTTGTTTGCACTGAGTTTTTTTGAAAAAAATAAATACGTTTTTCTAACCAGATTGGCGCGTCATAAAATAAAAAAGCCTCTCAGTTTTATGTTGTATTTGTTTAAAATGTGCCTATGCTATTTAATAACAAGAAATTCCACATGACTTGCTAACGATAATATAAAGTTTAATGAACTGAAACTATGTCAAGTATTCGTTGCATATTTTCATTCAAAACTTTCACCGAATGTTGACTGCAGTTAATTGCCCGAGAGCGGTTAAAAGCGAAAATATTGAGAAGTGGACTTACTTGTCGTAGGGTCTATTTCCCCATATATGAGCTGCAGAGTTGACGAGCCACGTGAAGTGCAGAGTCACCGTATATCTGGTGATTGACGCCACATACCACGAGTTCCATGCGTTCTCACCCCAGAAGTAGACAGGAATCCACGCAGGAATTACGAAGCAAAGGAGCGGCATCACCACTAAATATGTTCTGAAAAAGAAATATTTTGGCTTGTTCATTCTTGTCTGCATTACTTTTTCTTTCTTCTGAAAGGTCATTTTGAAACACGTATTAAGTTTTATGCAATAATCTTGCGTCTTTTTCTAAGCCGTAAGGTAAATTATATTAAGTTACTAGCTTTCGCCCGCGGCTCCGCCCGCGTGGATGTCGGTTATCGCGATAAAAACTATCCTATGTCCTTCCCCGAGACTCAAACTATCTCCATACCAAATTTCATCTAAATCGGTTCAGCGGTTTGAGCGTGAAAGCGTAACAGACAGACAGACAGACAGAGTTACTTTCACATTTATAATATTAAGTATGGATTAGGTTGGTGGGTAATGATGAGGTATCAATTTCTTAAATCCTTTTTTTACAATGTTTTTCATCAATGGTGTAGATGCTAATAATTTTTAATTAGTACGTATCATTTTTTTATCAGAGGTAGAATTTTGATTCTAAAATTTATTCACATTCTGAATTAGTCTTCGATTAGGTATGTTTAAAAATTATGCAGTGGTATGCATTACAGTTATTAATGCATATTTTATAACCTGTCATTATATAATGCTACATTGCACCACTTTCTTAAGTAATTGACATAATTTTCTATCATCTACATATTCAACACCTGGGGTAACAAGTTCACATCGTTGTGATAAACCAGTGAAAATAACAAAATATAAAAATTAACCTACAGGTGTAGTTATAGTAAGCCTCCGCGTTAAAAAATGTTACAAATAGGAGATTTAATAGGTTCAATGTTAAATATAAAATGCTTTGAAAGATATGTTTTAAATAATCATAATTATTGCGAGTTCTGTTTAATGAGATGATCATGTAGGTACTGATGCTTTTTTGAGTATATTTCTATTGTTAATAAAACTTTAATTATAAATATTTTAACTGCACTCGTATTACCTACAGTTTACAGAAAAACCTGCGATTAGACGTCTTGATGATAAAGGTCAATTAGGTACCTAACGCGAACCAGCGAGCACACCCTTGAATTTCTCTTTAGTCACGCTATTTATGAAGGTTCTTGCTACTGGTCTGTTCTAAACAAATGTAGTGTAATAAAACGTGTTTTGGAATATTTTTCTCGATTATAATAGTGACATTAAGTAGACACGTGAAATATGACAGAGTGTGTATTAGTATGATCGCTATAGTAGTAATAGTAAAAAATAGTTAAAAAAACAACGGGTTGCACTCCGGGAGTACCGGCAGAGGTGAAAACTTTGACATTATATTACATACTGATGAAATTTGAATAATAGTTTTCGATCTTACTGACAAAATAATAAAAAAAATGTGAAATAATAATTCACAAATCAAAAGACCAAAATCAAAAATTAAAATCGTTACACGGACTTGAACTGGGGTCTTCTGATTTCTGGCCCGCCCGATTTCCCACCTGAGCTATAATAACATTGTAGAAGGTGGCGAAGTTTATTATTTAATATTATTAATATAATATCATCATTTGTCTAGATTAGCTACTAACAACTTTAAGTAAAATGTAATTACTAACTAATTGAGTCAAAGTTACTTCAAATAAATGATAATAATCATTAGATATTGTAGCAGTTTTTCATTGCTCTCCCTCCGTATTACGAATTTTCGATCAGGTCACGTGTCCTGACGCGAGTTTAACATTTTTTACCCATCCCAAAAAGTGCAAAACGCCGCTAAAGAAGATTTCACTTTAAAAAATAGGATAGAGCAAAAAAGGCGTAACCGAAAAAGTTTTTTGGGTAACCCCTATAAATGTTAAATTTATTTTGTTTTTATTCTCCTAACAGTAATATTATACAGTGAGAATAGGTTTCAGTTGGCACCCTTTGTGTTCGGAACCTTAAAAAATAACTATGTACTTAGTATATTTATTCAAAAGGTATAGTAAACTGATTCTTTCAAAAATCTTAAATTTTAGGAATATTTTACAACCAGTTTATTATTAGGTGTATAGCCAGATACAAAAATACGTGACAGGGCTCAAAATTTAAACTCAAAATTATTTATCTACTCAGGAAGCAAATACTTGTAATATAATTAATGTATCTCCCAGACGCCCCAAGCTAATAAGTTCACCTTAAAAAATGCCAAACAGACTTTCACTAAAAGAACGAACCAATTAAACCAGTTTTCTTATGAAAAATGTATCCATATCCATCCGCGTAGATAGACAGAGACGCCTACTTCATATAGCGTAAACCAGGAATAGATCGAAATGACCCAGTTCCTCCCGGGCGAAAACTTGTATCAGCTGTGATTCGGTGGGTGAGTTAAGCAGTGGTATACTCCAACGCACGTTACGAAAAAAAAACAACTTCAATTAATTGATTTGCAACAACGAGTAAGTACCATGGGTGTTTAAAGAATATTAATTTAATCGAAACATTACAAAAAGATTATATATATAATAAAATTTCGGATAACTTTGGATACGTCATTTCCTCCTGAATAAAAAATTGTAAGCTGATAGTTACTCGTATTATGATCCTGTAAGTAATAAAAAGAGTCAGCTGGCATTTAAATAGGTGATAGATGCTTCTGTGCTGCAACATTTAGGGCATCAGCTGACTATCTTTCCACCGACATATAGCTAGCTGACATTTTTATTTATTGACAATATCGTACAAAATATCATCTGGTAAATCCAATTGAGAAGAAATTACTACAAATACAAAATAATATCTTTCATGTTCGTGTGACCAGCTGACGTATCCACCACTTAATAGTCGGCTGACTTTATTTTTTCTTTTTCTATAATACGCGGTAAACTATAATTTTATAGGTTTTCAAACGGAAGGAAATGAATAAATGCATAACCCCCCCCACCGAATTGCAGCCGACGTTCACGGAGCATGAAGCTCCGTGATACAACTCTGAATCATTTTTAGATATTCTGCAAGCTGCCTGTCCCGAACGGTTAGAACGGGTGACCATGTAATGAAATAAAATTGTTTTTTTTTTAAACAGATTCATTCACATGAACTTTGTTTGTCCTAGCAATACAATTAAACACAAAAATAAATTACTTAGCCAATTAGGTGCAGCGCGTAAATCTAAATAATTTGTTTGAATTTTTCTACGTTGTTGTACAATACTTACTTTTTTTGGAACATAACAATTGGGTCTTTCTCTAGATCAGACATGTCGACCGAGGCACCCTTCTCGAATACATCTTTATGTTTGCGCACCATCAGCCAGCCGATGTGAGAGAAGAAAAAACCTCGTTTTGCGTTATGAGGATCAGCATCTGTCTCTGTGAATTTATGATGTACCCTGCGGAAAAAGAACTTGCATTTTAACAAAATAATTGTATAGTCCAGATAGAAAAAAAAAAAATATTTTAAAAATAAAAGTGGGGTGAATAAAATATTTCATCTAAATAGGTATTGTAAATTTCTAAAAATGTAATAATTACAACATCGGCGATTTAAAAAAAAAAAAGTAAGTCCCACCCGTGACTAGTTACCATTGCAGTCACATAATTTAAAAAACCTCACCATAATAATTTCGCGCAAGTCAAAATGAATTAAAATGTTGATGGTAAGTATAAACGTGCAAAGTGGATGAAAGTAATCTACCGACGTGCTGGAAAAGTAATAACTTTTCCCAGTACTTTTACACTGTTTAAAAGGGAATATTAAATTAATTTCTTTAAAAGGTTTAGTTTGCTCCCACAAGGTAACAATAGCCTCGTGGGTTGCAAATTGTAGTGGTTCGACGTTCCATTCAAGCAAATGTATTTAATATACTAATCTAATCTTTCTAATACAGGGTAAAACAGGGACGGATGCCCCAGTACATCCATCTATATTAATTTTATAAAAAGCTGAAGAGTTTGTTTGTTTGATTGAACGTGATAATCTCAGGAACTACTGATTCGAATTGAATTAGTTTTAGATAGCCCATTAATCGAGGAAGGCTTTAGGCTATATACCATCACGCTATGACCAATAGCAGCGGAGCATCAATGAAAAATGTTGCGAAAAGTGAAAAAATTGACGCAGACAAAGTTGCGCGGGTCAGCTAGGAATAAATAATAGTACTACGTAGCCCCAGTGGGATAGTTGCCTCAGTTTTGAATATACTATGTTAGGGATGTTGGTAATGAAAGAGCTTTACTATGGTTAGAATGTAAACCATCAGAGAAGGCACAAGTATTTAGTTGGTGTGAGCAAAAAAGCAATCTTCCGCGGCGATACTTAAACGGGCGTCGAAATTATATTGATGTGTAATTTCTATTGAATATTTTTATTAGGTGCCGACTGCGGATTCAGTCATTTATTTGTTTCATCGCATGCATTACCTACAGTATAATTACAATGTTTATTAGGTTTTATTGTTAAGAAGTTTTTATTTATTTCGAAAAATAGAAAAGGCAAGTAGGTACCTAATTGTTTTTAAACTTTCGTGATGATTACACGTATTAAAATATTGTCGGGACTTAATCGCGTGAAATATTTAAAGGTATGAACCTTTTATTTACCCGACGTTTCGATCGAATTGGACCAATCGTGCTCACGGGTCGACCCGTGAAGTCCCGATAATATTTAAATAAGTAGGTAGTACCTATCCGTATAAAAATGTTTACTTAGACGGATAATCCCCATAAAGTTTTATGCTGTTTGTTCTAGGGGCAACCATACTTTTGACAAACAAGGATATAATTATTCCTTAGGTTTTTTTCCATCTTCTTGTTACCCAATTGACTCAGAAGGATGGGTAATATTCTTCGTGTGTATGAATGTTTAAGAAACACAACTAACTTAAAATTTGGAAGGCTCTTTTGTTATATTTTTTTTTGTTTAAATACAATAAAATTAGCATTTGTATCTCTTAAAAAAAAACACTATAAAGAGGCTCTCCCTGCATGAGGCAAGTATCCCTGCCAGCGATTTAATTGTTAGGCTATAAGCCACAGTAGGGACTATCTTTTTGAGAGGTCTATTATACAGAATATACTCAAAACCAATATTAATTACTAGCTGTCCCGCGCAACTTCGTCTGCGTAAATTTTCCCCCTTTTTAAAAAAAAAAAATCCTATGTTACTTCTAATACCTCCAAGAATATGTGTACAAAGTTTCATGATGATCGGTTGAGTAGTTTTCGCGTGAAATCGTAACAAACAAACTTACATTCACATTTATATATTAGTAGGGATAGGGATGTTCACAAAAATAGGCTGATAGTAAAGATGAAAGATCAATGTTTATTATGTATTATTCATAGACTGGTCATTTTTTATATTTGAAGGGTTTTTTAAAACGTGAGCCACCTATCCGGCTTCAACCCTATAAAAATCTCGTGTCGGTGTTTGTGGTCGAACTCCTCCATAGAGGAGATCTCCACCTCCAAGAGTATGTATATTGCAAAAAGCAATATACATACTCTTGAAATATGTATATATGTATATTACTTGATGGATTTTAGCTTGACAGGTTTCGTTAGATTGGTCTCAGTTGTGAGAGTAACATTGGGTACATCCAAATTAGAAAAAAAAAACGGCAGATTCATATAATTTTATGCACTCGGGTTTTTTGATAATTAGAATATAATATTTTATTACAACACCATCTCATACCTATCTACATTTTATAGGTCCTTTGTTTCTATTTCTCAATCCTAAAGCACTAAGCGAAACTAAGTCATCCCAGCTAGTTATAGTTAATACTTGACTGTGCACAGCCGCTGAAGATTCATAAATTGCATGCATATTGAACTAACCTGTGATCCCGCACCCATTCATAGATGTGGTTCTGGAAGGCCATGGTTTGCATCAAAGCGAGGTACACCCGCAGTGGCCACCGTGCCTTATAAGCTCTGTGAGCCCAAAGTCTGTGAGCTCCTGCCGTGACTCCCATTGCAGACATAATGGCGAACGCGACACCTAGAAACAATAGATTAATATATTTAATTTTATATTGAGTGTGACATTCCAGCGGACAGGACCCCTTGACATTCACAAGGGCTTAGCTAGTGTGGACGTTTAAGTAACGTGTCACTCTAAACGATTTTAGGCTTATTAAAATTAAATTCCAAGTTCTGATAATATTGCATTTTAAAATTATTTTTTTAATTTATTAGATAAGTTATATATTTAATTATATATTTGATAAGTACCTAGGTAGGTACGTTATAGGATGCTGACCACTGTAATAAGAATATTAATCATAAAATCAAGTTAAAAATTAAAGGATAGTTACTATCCCTTTACTTTATAGGTAATTAACAAAGCATGTATTAATGTGGCTGATTTAAATTTTAATTAATATTTATAGAGTTTAATATTCACCTGTGAGTCTAGCTTGCACTTAGCCAGTTATTTATCTTATTTATATATTTAGTAAAGCCAATATACATGTCAATTATATACCTATCTTGAATTACGCGCACAAGGTATAGACTACAATAATGATCTCACCCACAGATTCTAAATATTCTAATCATAAATCCAAATTGACTCAAGTTATTATGACATCGATCGATCGATTAACAACTTGGGTCAATGATAAATACTAGGATAAGCAAAGCTACGCTAGTGAGTTTCGCTGAAACAACATTTGAATAGATGTACTTATTATATTATTATAGATATTACTTCAGTAGGTATTTATGTTAGGCTTCCCGTCTGTAGGCGTTTATATTTAAAAAAGTACTTGAATAGGTATTTGACACTTAACCACTGACGCGAATTTACTTACGTTAATACGAGTCGTCTAGACTCTCATGAGCTTTTAAAATCAATTATTTTGTTTAATAAATAGTTAACTTAGTACCCTAAAAATATATAGCTTAAATCAAAGACAATAGTTATTTTGGTTTTTGTATGTATTTCTACATTTATATTAAGTAGGTACCTATAAAAAGAACCTACGTAAAAGTACTCCCTTTTATTTAAAATATATGCTTGAATTATAAAATTTTATTGGTTGTATTTTCTAGTTTTAAGTAACTATTATTCTTCCATTTTTTTAACAGTACTTTTCTGATAAATAAACATATTTTTAACAATATGTATATATTACGAGCGGAACATTGAAACCGACTCATTTTTACGTGTTTTCTTGGTGTGCTTGAGATATAAAAATAAAAATTTATAAAGTTTTGATTTTTCACAGACCCCACTATGAAATTTAACAGCTACAGTAGCCAGTATACCTAGCGCATACATTCATCACTGCATTTGATGTGTCACCGAAGTTTAGAAAGGTACCGGGAATATCAAAATCCTAATACCTTTAAGATACGTTGAGATATTCAGTTAAAAGTAGCCGTTGGTACGTACTAATTATTAACAAAGTAGTCATTGCCAGGCGAGTAACGTTTATTTAAAACAATAATATCTACCGTTGGCAAATTGAAACGTACAATAGTTAATTTAAAATCTTGAACCCACTATAACAATATAGACAGATATACAGTTGGCAAAGTCACAGCACCCATTGGCTTTCTAAAATGATATACAATATATGTAGACAATCAAGAATAACGAGATAGTCATCTTTCTTGCGCATGTTCATAGCTCATAAAACAGACGCACTTACCAAACAAAACGGTCCATAACTTGACTCCTCCGGTGAACATTAAATAGAACCCATAAACTGCAGCGATATGCAGGTAAACAAAAGCAAGCACGTTCCTCCATACTACTTGCCATCTGTAATAAGGAAAATTGCTCTTAATTATATAATTATTATAATTCTTGCTATGATGACCATAAAATAATAAAACATAATTGTGATGTGTTTCTTCAATAACTAAGTTACAGTTTTATATAAATATTTTTGCTTAGGTCCTTTACTGCTCTATTATAACAGTAAAAAACCTTAGGCCTACTCTAATTCGATGTAAAGTAAGTTTCGATCAAAACTGAGTTGGTAATATACAGAGCCAGCAACTTCAATTTAATCCTCTCGTTCCAGAAAATTGTCCATAGGTTCCAGCTTGTTGTAAACTTTTTAGAAATTTAATAAAACGATAATTCATAAATTTCGTTTCAAAGAAAGTGAGTAGGCCTACTGGTATGAACGTGATGCTTAATTTACGCGAACCTGGTAAAGATAACTCACAACATATTCAAAGTAGTCAAATTAAAACTGTGTCGATTTGAAATTGTACGCGGTCCAGTAGTTTAATCGTTACCAACATACAAAAATACAAATATTTCCTCTTTATAATATTAATGTAGGTATTGGTAAAATATAATGTCAAAAATGTCAAGAAAAAATTATGCATCTAAATTTTTTTTTTCTTGATGTATTTGACATTACAAATGTTACAATTTCATTGCATTCCTAGTGTTGGTCCAATACCAAGTCGTTTATTGGTTTATACACCGTGACGAAGTTGAGTACATAGGTACATATAAGTATGTGATTAGATTTACATACTAGCATTAATATTTTGTGGTAATATTATCATTCTATAATAACAAAATAGGTAAAACTGTCTAAGAACCTTTACAAATATTTTGATTATATAAAAATGTTTCTGACTGCCATACCAAATACGTTTTTTATTAACACGTTTTAGTTACGTCAATTTATTATGAAATTAAATTGAAAGATTACACATATATTAATTATTACCTACTAGGAGACGCCTAGTGGTCTAAATGAGACCGTAGGTCATTATTTTTATAAATAACAACTTTATTGGATGTACAATAGATACTTCTTAAATGTACCTACGTCACTCGATAAGTTTTGAGATACTCGTTATTTAAAAATGGAACGCATCTATACCATTGACGTATAGACCTGGAACGTGCCGTAAAAAATAAATATTGACTGCAAAGTGTGAAAGAGAGAAAAAACTCGTGCCGCCTTTGACAGTTTTTGTCACAAAGTAGCGTTGTCTCTTTATAGAGAGTGGTCAATTTTATGAGGTTATGGCGCAGTCCTGGTCTCTACGTCAATGTCTCTAATCTCAATCTGTACTAATTATATATTTTTTAAAAGCAAAATTATTTAAAAATTGAACGCAAGTAGTTACGTTGCCGATTTTAAAATAATAATGATTATCAACGAGTTCTTGAGTGGAAACCGCGGCTTGGCAAACGTAACGTAGTGTAGGACGCCCTCAAGCCAGGTGGAGTGATGATATACGCAAAATGGCTGGCAGGAGCTGGATGCGAGAAGCCGAAGATAGAACAAAGTGGCGTGCAATTGGAGAGGCCTATGTCCAGCAGTGGACTGCGATAGGCTGATGATGATGATGATGATGATGAATGATTATCCAGTCATTTTACTATAATATAACTGTTCCCGCGTTAATAGCCAAAATGGTAAAAACGGAATCCTTATAGTTTCGTCATGTGCATCTGGCTGTCTGTCTGTCCGTCCTTCCGTATGACACAGGCATTTTACTTTAAAACTACTCAATGAATATTGATGAACTTTAGTGAAAAGGTGTCTTGTAGTAGTCGCTACTTAGTTTGATAGCTAAATAATAAAAATAGGTATTTTTACGCAGGGCACTAACAGAAGCTAAAAAAAATCTTTTTCAGGAAACAGCAACGTGTGTCATTCGACAGATCTTTCAAAAACATTTTAAGGTTTGGAATTTTCATTTTTGTTTGAATGAAATAATGGCTTCGCAAGTTGCAAAAATTGTGCCCTCCCCCCCCCCCACAACTTTTGAACCGTGGGACCTTAATAAATACTTTAAACTAACAAACTGCGTTTCTCAACAAAAGGGCATAAGTGCCATGAACACACGCTTTTCTGCTGATGCAATTATTCAACCTGGCTGTGGAACCTTACACTGAGCATGGTCTGATACTTTCTTATGCAATGATGGTACTTATGCGCTTATTACGCTACACTGAATCAGGGACCCTAAACCCTTAAAAAGAGAGATAATTCTATTACAAATTTTCAAAGCCACCTCGATTTAGGGCCCTCATTTAGGGTAGTGTAATAGCCGTTTTAATTGAGAACATTTACGTGGTATAATATTTTATTAAATTCGGATTTTATAGACATGCAACAGTTTTTTGATGGATGGAACAATTAAAAAGGGGTAAAGCAACCCTCGAAGATGACCATAGAAGTGGTCGCCCAGAAACGGCAGTAAGTAACTGCAGAAAATGTGTGAACTACAAAAAATAATGGTGCGTGAAGACCCACGAATTACTTACTCGGACATCAAGAAGATTCTTGGCGTTAGTTCGGGGGGCGTTAACATTATTTTGCACGTTTGTAAAGCCCCCGCAACACAGGGCTTGTAACCAAGTGCTGGAGTTGTCTTTTACCAAAATTCCTCCTTTGAAGCAAGTCATACTACAAAAATATACCTATACATATATTAATCTACTACTCACTCATAATCTCTATTCTTCTTTTGAGGCTCAACAAATCCGAAGTCGTTGTCTTGTAGTTTCTTGCTCATCATTGTGTTGGCCAGGAGGATCGAAGTACTCGATATCCCGGTCATCATACCGCTCTGGTGACAATACATGATGGTAGTTTAGAGATCTTTAAGAAATTAGAAAACATATTATGGGTTACTTGGATGTAATATTCCTTTCTACGGGCTCTTTGCTACTGTTTTAATTAAATCATTAAAGTACTGCCATTTAAATTGAAATAATAATAATTTTGTAATAATCAAATGTATTTTATCTGTACAAATGACAAAATCTGACAACGGTATTAGTTACTAGATTCAAATATACTTCGACGAACTAATTCATCGACTACCTCGTACCGACAACTTTATACGGAACCCTCGATGGTAATCTGACTGTTTTTTTGGATTAATGTAGGTACATCGGTCCTTTTGCAATTCATGATACCAATCACTATTTTTTTTCTCACTATAGGAGTGACTTTATAAGATATTTATTCCTACCTGTAGGTACTGTACGTTAGGTATTACATGATTAATATAATGCGGAAAACAAATGACACAATTAGCTCTTTCAAAAAAATATAGAGCTTTTCTTTTATTATATAAAAAAAAATCAGTAATGGAAAAATACTTGAAACGTTATTTTACAAAAATAAAACAATGCGATATCATATGTTAGCAGAAACCTTTCTAATTTCTACAAATAGCTGAGCTAAAATCTATTCACCAAAGGTGCAGTTAGTACCTACTTAAACCATGACTTTACAATTTTTGTGAATGGTTCACACTTCGGTTAACAGTTGCCAAGCATAAAGTACCTATCTAACGTATCAAATTATAAGTACATTGTAGAAAGTGGCCTTGATTTTTTATGGAACGTCTTATTATTATAAACTGTTAAACATAAATCGGTGTAGACTCTTGACACACCTATTTGTATTCTTAGATTCATTATAACCGAAACTAGGTACATGGTTAACGGTTAAAGTATAAGTGCTACAAACGTCAACAAACACTAAGGCTGTTATTTATTGAAATTAGTGTGCTTTTACTTTTCCCGAGGGATCAACGGCTTATACCTTTTACTTAGTTTCGTTTAAATTCGATCAATACAACAGTTTCTTAGACGTGTACCTAGATACTATTAATGCAACGAACTCTCAGCAACCAGTAGTACCTACTAGAGGCAAAGGCTTAAAATCTTCCCGAGGACACCCGATACGAAAATGTATCTTGTTAGAGATTGTTTTTGTATGTACTTTATTAACTAAATACAATTTAAAGGGAAACCGAAAGGAATGGTATTCTAAGGATCCTCCGCCTCTAGTTCCTACGTCATAACTACCTATCAAACTTCATTAAAAAATAAAATATCTTTCTAAAATCATATTACCTACATTCTAAAGTTCTTTCAGCTCTTACAATGGTAATAAAAAAAAAATGAACATTTAAAACTACTCATTCGGTCTTTTTTTAAAACATGAGATAACTATTTCAGTGGTTAATTTAAAAGTTTTGTAATTAAAATAAGGCATTATTCAATGAAAAATAAAAAAAAATTGTCACTTTCGGGTATCAATGACACCAATATTTCTGATTCGTGCCTAGTCCGCGTCTACCGGTAGAAGACGCTTCAATAGCACCGCCGGTCTTGCCAATCGTCCATGACCGACCTTATTGCAATTACATTGGCGTGCCCTGTGTATAATTGGGCCTATTAAGTCGTAGTTTTGCAAAATACGCGATAATGCACCATAACGTGCGTAACGCTAACATACGCCTAATCTGAGTTCCTAGACAAGTGGTTTAAACATTAATCGAATAGAATGACGTCATCGCGCATGCAAAACCGCAAATATGTTTTTCTTAACTTTGAGATTTGCAGTTTTGTACGCGCAACGACGTCATCTTGACGTCATTCTATTGAAATACAATAATTGCATTTTTTTAAATTAAGAAAAAATTGAAGTCCACGCCCAGGAATCGAACCCGAGACTTCCGTAGCCAAACCGGGGCCGGAATCGAGCCACCTATCTGGACTATGTTACTAGACCTCAACCTTCTATCTTTAAAAAATGCAATTATTATATTTGTAAAGTAATTGACAAGAAATGCCTATAAAAATTACTTTAAGTCATTCTATTCGTTTATGTCAATTGTTTAGGGGGCTCTTTGCTTATCTATGGCATCGTAGCGTCTAAATTGATGATCGGATTTTAATATTATTTTGTTTTGCCAAGTTGATTCAGTTACAAATCTTATTATTTACGTTTGATGAAAATATCAAGATTATCACTTTGTTAGCTTACTGTATCATAGAATATTGTTTAGTAGGTATGTGCTACACTTAAAATATTTACTAAAAGAAATACATATTTGAGTTTCTGTAATAAAAGCGCCACGACCACAGAGTTCACACATGTTATTCGTATGTATGCAGAAATCACTAAGTCAATATAAGTAAATTACATTTGTCAATTCTGAATATTTTTAGCATCGGATTTCGAAGAACTTCCAGACGTCGAAATTTACATACCGTAGGTATGTAAATTTCAACGTCTTTATTTTATTTACTTTCAATGTCAATGACGTCGACTGTTGAAATGTAAGTTGATGGACATCGGTAATTAGAATTTGCAACTAGAATGTAATCAAGTGATCAACAAGTGGAGAGCTTCTAATGTTTCTAGCGATTCTAGAAAGTTTTATAACATTAAAACTACCAACTCAAATTAGTATCACTTTTTCTGATCTTCCAAGAATCTTTAAATGAAGTGCCGCAGTTGACAAATTTCACATTTATGCATAGTATATTTATAATTGGTACAAATTAACACAACTGTGGATAATTTTATAATTTAGTATATTATTATAAGTGAGATAAAGAAATATGTCTAGTTTATAGATGATACCGACTAGCTGGCAATTAGTCGGTTAAAATCACCGACTAGTCGGCCCGTCATTTAGTCATATATCTGTGCTTAAAATAAGGTGATTGAAATGAAATCGTATCCTTCAATAAGAGTGTTTACAACTCTGAATAAAGAAAATTAACCTAACAAATTATTAATTAAACTATTCAGTTTCGGTTTTGTAACATATCTAAATGACAAGTCCTTGTGCATTAGTAATTGGAATTTATATATAACATAGGGACAGAATTACAGGAACTCTCTTCTTTGTAGTTAACCATCAAAATTGACCTAGAAGATTTAATTCCTAATAATGGTCAGTCGGCTAGTCGGCCAAACTCATAGTCGGCCCATCTCTACTAAGTACCTATTTATTTACCGGATACAAGATGAATTCATCTTGTAACTAATCGATTTTACGAAATTCGACCGTAATTACGGAAAGACTAGCAAAATCGATTACAATTGGAAGTACAACAGAATATTATTATCAAAATGGTGATTTGTAGCATCTGAAATATAGAGCGTTTTACTCAACCTTTAACAGCGGACTCTACCTAACCCGCATAGTTTCATGTTTCGGTTCAATCTTATAACCATAAAAGTATATCCTCATGTATGTGCATATGTGTGTCTCTTAACCGATTTCGGTTACGGCAGACAAACTCATTAGAGAGCACAAGAGATATTATAGTGTATGCGCAGACACAAGTGCACTCTTTATTCCCTCACTCTCATAGTCCGATGGGACGGAAATCTGATACAATCGGAGAGAGATTAGGCGCAGGTCGTGGTGCCAAAGCTCTTTCTATAACTATTGTTATGATTGTGTAACAAACATACAAATCTTTCACATTTCTTCCATTAGAAGGATATTTCAGGTTTTGTAGATGATACTATTATCGGTCTTCCTGTTTGACAAGTGACTTATTGCTACGTTATTTAAACGGGTTTACTGTTAACTATAAAACCTGTATATTGAAAGAAGTTATGAATATATAGGTATTACTTGTAGTTTGTTAACTAACACTTAATTGCCGTTGTTCTAGATGTTACGTCCGTAAATCTCCTCCATTTCTCGTGATGAAAAGTGAGGAACTACTATGAAATCAAAAAAAAAGTAAGTAAATGAGTCAATAGGACTGTAACATAAAAGTAAAACTAACAAAACGCGCAAAACAAACCTGGCTGGCGCTACTTAGATCGTGTATTCAAAACCTAATTGAGTTAACCCCTAGGGCGAAAACATCTCTTATGCGAGGTAGAAAAAAGAGCTGGTAATCCTACTAATTAAACACGAAAATTTGTAATAAAACTTAATTATTGTTATTTATGCGCATATTGAGAAAGTGCTTTTGACACACTGAAACACTATTTTATTTATTTTGATTCATTTTTTAAACATTTTATACATCTAAATTTAAATTGACTGATTTTGATACAATCGTTAATACTTTATTTTACAAGCGTAGATTTTTCAACTAAGCAATAAAGGACGTGTTTCTTCACTTATAACAAATAGCTATATACAAATTCTACAAATCTAAATTGAAAGCGGATTAAGACGGAGTTTCATTCAGGACAAATTTCCAATAATTCCTCCTTAGTGGATGCCTACAAATAAAAGGCGTCACCTGCCAAAATTTACAGGTTTGTGGACCCAGCGGTTTCGAAAAATAATTTTATGTTAGTACTACGTAGGTACACACATGTATGCCTTAATGCAGAATAACACTTGCAAATAAAAAGAAATACAAGGACGGAACTGCGATAAAAACTTATAAAATTTAATTAATGAAAACAAAACAAATGACAGATTAACATCATGTGATTTATATTCTCTCACGCTGCATGTGCTATTTTGCAGTTTATCATTAAAAATCTCAATGTCAAATGTCAAGGTAACAAGACTGAAACACTCGTGTAATAAACAGCCCCTTTAGACAATTAGCTTATAAATGACGTCGTAATCACGTCGTAATTTTATATTAAAAACAATCATATTTAAGGTCCTGCAAGCGCATCGACGTCATTCTATTCGATTGTCATTCTATTCAATTAGCTGTTAAGTGACTTGTCTAGGGGCTCTGTTATTCTTAGTAACGTTACACAGAATACAATATTGAAGTAGTAAATTCAATTAATATTAGAGACGAAGTAATATTTGTATACCAAAGTCGCTTTCCTCTGTTTTTCCCTATTTAACTTAGACCTTCTAAACTACGCAATGGATTTTGATGCAATTTTTATTATCATTCAAATAACTTCTTTAGGTTGGTTTTAAACTCCGTGTAAAGCCGGAGCGGGCCGCTAATAATAAATAAAATGTACGAAGTTAACCTCCTGACTGCCCTTGTACTACTCAGGAACGAGATGAAGTTAGGTTTTATTTTACGAAAAGCCTTAAAAACAAATACATTCTCACGTTTGTTTGTGCGTAAGAAGCGACATCACAATTGATATTATCATGTAGGTATTGTAACCGCTTAATTATTCATATTATTAGTTATGGGGAATAAAGACAATGGTAGGTAGGTAGTTAAATTCATTTTCGTGGGAAGATGTAGCCTAAAAGCCTTTGTTTCGCCTATTCGCATAGTGATTTATTATTTTATCTATGTATGACGCTGACTGAGACGTAAGATATGGTGTTTAAGTGGGTACTTACTTTATATTTTCTAAGAACGCTCCTCGAAAGTAATATCATTAAGAAAATCGAAGAAAAAGTGACAAGAATGCACTTTCACAAACTGTCATAACATAAGGCAAATGGTTCTTGAGTGTTTCATTATGCCATGTAGGTACCTACTTGGTAACATACGTATGTGTAGGTGTTGATGTGGTTAATTACCTATTAGGAACGTAATTGTTCAAGAACTCTTCTTAGATCGTTATCTTCTTATTTGCAGGTATATTAGGTACTTAAATAGGTACATAAATAAAAAATATTATCTATCTTTATCATACATGATGTTTGATTTATGTACATAAATATGTAGTGTATTCAAAATGCGATAATCTTTAAACTTAATACAAATTTGGCTTAGTCCGTCCCCCCATCTATTGAGTCAATAGATGGGCGGACGGACTAACCCACCGGACGGACACCATCCCTATCCCAATTAGGCTTAGTCCAGGGATGGTGTCAATAGTATTGACACCATTCCTACCCAAATTTGGCTTAGTCCGCCCATCTATTGGCTCAATAGATGGGTGGACGGACTAAGCCAAATTTGTAATAATACAAATAATTGACACCATCCCTATCCCAATTTGGCTTAGTCCAGGGATGCATTTAAATACAACAGGGAACAACAATATTCATTTGCTGTATTCCTCTAATTGTAGCGACCACGTGCCCTGTTACATTACAAGAAAACAACAAAGTGCTTTTCGATACTTTTTAGGAAAACGTAACTTAAATTTAACTGGTCAAATTAATTACTTTATTCATTAAATCCTATATTAATTATATTGTCTCTGCCGAGTTCGGTCCCGCCTAAAATTTCCATGTTAGATCGTGAACAATTAATTGGAATTGGTATGGTTTTTATTTTGAAGAAGAATTCATTAGTTAAGCAGAAATAGGAATTTATACATTATTTAATAAGCCAGTACTACAGTTAAACAATGAACGATATCTAATCTACTTACAGTAGTAGTAGTAATCCCTAGGCCTACATTTTTCAGATACCTTCTATGAACAAGGCCGAGTGCATTAACAATAGGTAGCCCCTAGACCAGTGGTCTGTGGACCATCAGTGGTCCGCAGGAATCAGAAAATGCGAATCATTTTAAATTAAACATTGACACAAAATTTATTTAATTACTTTAAAAAATACAAAGCTTTCTATTAAA
Organism: Herminia tarsipennalis; assembly: GCA_945859575.2. Lineage (NCBI taxonomy): Eukaryota > Metazoa > Arthropoda > Insecta > Lepidoptera > Erebidae > Herminia > Herminia tarsipennalis. Next base: position 17,876,707 of record OX243834.2, on the reverse strand, counting down.
ATAATGTAGCTACTTAGCAAGTTATATTGAGTTCTTGGTTAAAGTTTATTTTCAAATTGATTTAGTGTAGAGAACTCTTCAAATAATAAAGGTACATGGTGGTCCTTGCGAACAACAAAGAACCAAAAATGATCCCTGTTCAAGAAAAGGTTGGGAACCACTGCCCTAGACGAACAAATTTCAGGTACTTTTTATTAACATAGCTGTGATTTTTATTGTTTTTAGTAATAAAAGAATGATTAGAGTAGTAGTTTTCTTTGCAAACAGTAGTTGAAATGTAGTTAGAGTCGACGGAGGTAAAAAGTTACAGACATGATTTTTTGCAATCTTTGGACTCCATATGCTAAATGCAACCGTAACTCAAAATAGTAGTGTTGTTACCTATGGCTTCAAAGAGAAATATTGGTTGATAAAACATGAAAACAAGCCTAAACTTTCACACTATGCATATTCATTTTTTATGCATTTCTCGCCATAAGAATAAATAATTAAATAAAGTTCATATCTACTTTTGGTTTGTAGCTAACCTAACAGATCTCCTACTAAAAAAAATTACTTCTCGAAGAATTTTATTTAGTCAGTTAGTTGGTCCTTTTAAGAGTTTTTTTTTTCATTAAATAAAACATAAATGCTCTCCTAATAATTGAACAGTGCGCTATAACATAGAAAGCTACACAGTCTTGACACAGATTTATTTATGGTGCGATTTATGACTATAACAACGCGCATACGACAATCAATCGCAATAGCTTCGGTATAAACCTATTTACCCACTCAGTTTCCGTTATAATGCATAAACATATTTTTGTATGTACCTACAATTGTACATCTCAGGTGGCCATTTGCAGAATATCTATTGTGCCAATACAATACATTTGTAGATAGATATATGTGAAAGTAATGAATAGTAAATGGAAAAGAAAGAAATAGTAAAATTAATGCTGACGCTTGAAAGATTCATCGTTGACCAAAGTCTTGACACATCGCACGTAATAATTGGTTACAATGCATCAGTAACTTTTACTTCCTCTCGACGAGAAGTAAATAATGGGAACGAGACTTGTTCTGCGCTTGACCTCGGCCGAGCAAAAGTAAATAAGATTGCGTGGGGATTGACGGACACTTTCACCAGAATGACGCGGCATCCCACCAACCTGTAAAACGAGTAGAGAGCGACCACGTGCGCTTACACGTCGCCGGCCGGTAAGCAAGGATTATGAGTATTAAAGTATTCTATGATTGGTAGGTAACTATTTTCAAAAGTAGGCTCTTTTTTTGCCCAATACCTACTAACCTACTTGCTACCAATCGTATTAAATTTTCTTAATGTAAATATATAAACGACTGACTGCAAGTCAGACTCCTACATGAATTGTTACGTTCTGCTGCTGTAAGTATTATTATATATTGTAATATTTTTTACTTACTTCCATACCGACCTTATGTAGATATTAATTTTAAATTAACTATTGAACATTTGACTTTGTAATACTTGCTTATATTTTGACTTTTACTCGCTGATCCGGTTTTACATACATACCAACTGATAAATTTATAATAACAGTTTAGTCACTCCGAAAAATACATATATTATTATTTATCGATTAACTATTTCCTAAACTTTCCTCGTGAACATGTTAATATCTAGGTAAAATTTACCTAGATATTAACGTGTTGGTGAAAACAAATCAAAATCGGACTAGCGTTTTTTTCTGCGCGTATACGGTCATTTCGGTATACCCGCGTATGTCGTAACGTGTACACGGGCGCTACATTTCGCGTTACAAAAAAGCCGGAGATTAGGAAATTCACATTATGTATATGGTGATAATATTTACATTACATAAGATTAAAGCGACGACCCTATAAATAATGCCTGGTTAAAGTACCTACTGTTTTCTTTTAAAAACAGACTTTTCAAAAAAGTATGGTTCAATTGATTTGTATAGGTATGTAATAAATATGTAATTCACATAATGATCTATTAGGGATTCCAAACAAATGTACCTACAAAATTTTGTAGGTTTGTGAATGTTTGTATGTACTTATTTGTGTTCGTGTGTTGTGTGTTTTATTGGTTTACATTTAACAACACTGCATTTCATTATAATCGGTTCTAAAATTTTGAACTAATACGTGTGAGTTACTAATACTACTAATACGGTTTGGCTTAACTTGTTACCTATGTACCTAGACACAGTCACCTCAGAACAATGTAGATCTCTAATTTGTTTCCGACCTACTTTTGATTATTCATAGGTTGTGTTAATACTTATTGGTATAAAAAACACATAGGCATAAAAAGCAGGCATTATCTTGAGTTTAAAAATATTTTGAAGTTAATTTATTTTCTTTAAATTACTTTTTATATTTACCTAATTCAGTGATTAGTTGGTATAGTGGATTCCCTACATATTATTTTGATAAGAAAAACAGCCTTTTACTATTTTATATGTAACTAACATTACATTTTGGTTGAGGCGAACTTTACCAATTTTCTATTTAAGATGCAAAAGCATAAAATTGCTATACAGTTACTTTTAGTTAGCACCTATGCGATACCAATCTCTCATTCACACAAGCAATAAAATGCGAAAGCTTTATGAATTAGGTACCCACCTATCTACTATTCTTTGTCTGCGGATATGATCGTGTGACATTCTTTTCTGTTGTTATTGACACTCCTGATACTCCTTCTCAATATAAACTTTAACTATGACAAATTTCATGTTCCTCTGTGGGCGCTATTATTCTTAAAAAGGAATCCAACGATTCCGCTTAGTTATATTCAACAGTATAAAGACGTTTTCTATTCGTTTTTGTTCAGTTTCCACTATCTACAATTCAGCACAAAACTGCAAACGTACCTAATTGATGTATATGTGGGTCAAAGTCAATTGACCTTGATAGCTATCCCAATCTCAGTAAACCGTTCTATTTACCGTAAATGACTAGTTGCTTTAATTATATCTACTACAATATGTATGTACATTTTCTAAATCATCGTACAGTAAAAAAATACTAGACTACGTAGGTACACTAAAACATTCATTAACTAGGTACACTTCTTTGCTATTTTGTCATTAACACGAATTTTATATAAATGCTAAAAACATTTTATTTATTGTCACCATTATTTTCAGTTATACCCAAGGATTTATTTAGACTATGGAGCTATGGACGAGTGCAGGGTTGCCAATGTGGCAATACCTACATTGGCAACCCTCCACTGATCCATAAATCCGAGTAACATTTTTTCATTTAATTACGATAATTATTTATTATCCTTACAGTGTCGGATGTTGATAATAATACAACTAAATCTAAAGAAACAGTCGAATGTAGCTCGTCGATTTCAATAGCGATCTTCTTTCATCGACATACGGATATGTTGAACTTCAAAACTTCTTCAAAATCGTGTGATAATTCATAACCATAAAGGTCAAACTTTAAATCCGCATGATTTGAAGTTTGACCAAAATCTTTTACCCTTCTACCGTCAGGTCTTAATAACTTATCTATCGTTAACTGTTTGTTAAATAGCTAACTCTAGTAGCAAAATTCTATCGTTTATCGAAACCGATAGATAGAAAACCCGAAAGGTTTCCTATCTGTCGACGGTACAAAATAATGTCAGTTTCGCTACTTGAGTTGACTACTTTAACAGACAGTTACCGGTAGTTGAGACCAACCATAAGTTGAAGTTTAGCCTGAACTTATTTTTTAAAGAAACTCTGTTTAGGCCACACGATCATGACAAACAATGGTTTATTCTGTGTCTGGGTGTTATTTATCTATAATATGCATGTATTTAGAAATATATAAGTATGTTTATCAGTTGTTTGGTTGCCATAGTACAAGCTCTGCTTAGTTTGGTATCAGATGACGTGTGGGTTGTCCCAAGATATTATTATTATTAAAGCGGTAAGTTTATTCAGCATAACCGGATGATTGGTTAAAACGCTATAGATTTAATACCAACATAACCCTTCTTTTTGGCTTCGTCGTAGTTGGGTAAAAAGGACTTCTACCAGATCTCGATTTTCCTAAAAAAATGTAAGATAAATCAAATAACGTATACTAGTCCATTATAGTAACTACTTTGTCTTAGTCATATACTTATTTACATTGCGAATGCTAATTGGTCTGCTGAGCGCGGTAATCACCACGGTTGGCAAACTAGTATAATAGCAATATCCTCTATCCTCAACTGAGTGATGATTGTGCCAATTTTTATTAAACCTGTAACGTTTACTGGCATTCATATTGATTGCAAGTACCCGTGTGGCACTAAAATAGATAATACTGCAAAATATTTGCTACGTTATCGAATTTAGCGCCATCGCACCAGTTTGATCCACATTTTACTTTCATTTGTTGTTATTTTACGTCAGCGTTATTTCGATTTATACCTTTTGCTTACTAGTAGTCCCGGCCATCTTCGTACCGCCTCGTTATTTTTTTACGTAAGGACCTTCTACAGAGTATTAAAAAACTAAAAAAATAGAATGGATGAAATCGGTAAAGTCGTTCTCTAATTATCTCGTGACCAAGGGAAATGGGGATTCATTTTTATTTTCAAAAATGAGTTAATCTGATACGTTTTGTAGTTTTTGCGTGAAAGAGCAACATACACCCATCCATCCTTCCAAACTTACAGATTTATAATATTAGTACCGAAATAATAAATATTCTCAAATGTTTTGGACTTATCTGAATAATATCTAGATACATACACCCTACATGGCGACTGTTAGAGATATAAATAAGTTCTTCAAAACTGATTTTCTAGAGAAAGAATCAGTTATTAAAAAAATATTATTTTTTTACGTAAATGAGCACCCATCTAATCACTGATTCTTAGAACTCTCTCGGTCACAAACATGTTCACGTCTCCCGTAGAATACTTTATGTATTAGATGTACATACACGCATATACATCACAATGTGCAATGTTTTAGTCGCGACTACATTTTGCGTGTGTCAGATTTGGTAACAATTGGTTAAACATTTACCTACTCACTTATATTAGCCAACATTAAACGGACACTTCAGAATTTAGGTATGTAGTTATATTAGTTTGTTTAATAATTACAAACGAACTTTCAATGTTAAATTGCAAGTAGATACTTATCTACTGTGTGTAAGTAGGTACCTACATCTTCTCGAATGTTAATAACAAACAATTGTTTAATAATACCTATTTCTCGAATATTTAATAATAAAACTTTGTTTTCGAATATTTTACAAGTTGCTCGTCCTAGAAACTGTTGGTCGTAAAGTTTATTCAACCAACACAAAGAGGTCACACCAATGCACTCTTTAGCAACCTCACTTGCTTGCATTTACAATGCTCAGAAATACACATAACCAACCTATTCACCATGTTAAAATAAATAATACATTATGTAGGTACTAACTTCCAAAAAATGTTCATTGTCATCTATTAAAAGATTTGCCTACCTGTTTTGATGAGTGTATCTACAAAAAGCATTCATGGTTTGCCTTATCCATTGTATACTCTTCTTCCTTTTAACTTATACTTTTATATTATTTTTATGGTCATTGTTAAATGACCATAAAAGTTAAGTAGTATTTTTAATACTGGAATGCCTCTGTGGCGTGTTAGGAGTTTGTTTGACTGCGATGTTTTGGCGGTTCGATTCCACACGGGACACCACTTTGTGTGATCCACAAATTGCTGTCCCGAGTCTGGGTGTTCTTTGCGTCCGTGACTTGTATGTTTGTAAAGTCCCCCGCGATACAGGGCTTGTACCCTACTGCGGGAGTCATCTTTTTATATAAAATGAAAAAAAAATACCAGACGAGACTACGGTATGAATATTAGTAAGTGTAGGTAAGATGGACGCTGCATTAGTGCGTCACTACTAGACAAAATATTTTCTTCTATAAACATAATAATAAAATTGTGAAATTCACGTGTCTGTACATGGCCGAATACAGCAAAAAAGTATATTGGAAAATGGTCGAAAAGAGTATTTAAACTCATTGCTACATTTTTAGAAATGTCTGTCTGTCTGTTTGTTTGAACACTCATCACGCAAAAACTACTAAACGGATTCGGTTAAAATTTTACATGCATATTCTTAAAGCACTGGATTAACATTTAGGATATACATAAATTGTCACGCTATTTTAGAAGCTAAGCAATAGCGGATAATGTCTGTAGCTATTTTGCGTTATAAAACGAAAACCACTAAACGGATCTTCATGAAATTTGGCAGTTTTATAGTAAATAGCATAGGTCATTGAATTATCAAGCTAACGTTTATAGGGACTGAGCAGCAACGTGTTTCTTGGCGAATCATAGTGGTTTATCACAAAATATTCCACATCTAGACATTATTCACAATTGTAACCCATGGAATACATAACTTCACTCTTATACTATAAGGAGTTAAACACAACATTTTCATGTTTCATAAGAACAGCTATTTTAATAGTCATCTTAGCAGTTAAAATCGTCTCGAGGTTAAGCGTGCGGTCTTGGGCTACGATGTCGTAGGATCTAGTCTGAGAGAATGATGATCTGTTTGTATTTTTTTAATTGTCTTTTCCTTTTTTCAATATTATTTTATTAATGTATAATAATTTTTGCGATTTTAAATTATTTACTTTAGTCAGTACCTAGATATCTATAATATTGTGTGTACTGTCGAGAATGATGAATCGTGTATATCGTCGACCGGATATATAAAGGCACGCGCCGTCGGCCCCCCAGCCAGTACCGCCGCAACCGCTATGTCCCTCCATTTTAAATCTGTTATATCTTCGAAAATATTAATTTAAATTACATGCTGTAAAGAGCCATATTATTCTATATTAAATGCACAATGTATTTAAGGTACTCAATTAGATAAAAATTATAGTTGTATTACTTAAAATCGCTTCGTAATAAAGCTATTATTTCCCGTAAAAAGTAAAAGATAAAAAATGGTTATTGTGGGTTATCCTTAAGAGATAGACATATGCCATTCCGATCTTTTTTGTAGACCTTATTAAGATGTACGATACTGTAATACATTATTTTAATCTATCTCGTAAGGTTCAGCCAGCGTTTGCAATGTAAGCGCAAAAAAAGTGTTTATTTACGACATCACATTAGAAACCTCTATTATTACCTTACTCTTGAATCACTCTATCTATTAAAAGAAATTGCAGCAAAATCCGTTGCGTGGTTTTAAAGATCTAAGCATACAAAGGGACAGACAGACAGGAAGCGACTTTGTTTTAAACTATGTATGATGATTATCTTTAATTATTTCACGCGATTAAGTCCCGAAATATATATAATCTGCCAACATTATTTATATATTTTGATGGTTTTAATGTACCTACTAAAATCAAAAACGCTAAGTTTAAGTTTGTGCTTTATAAAAATGTAACTTACACTTTTTTAAAAGTCGACTCTAACACTGGGGTACAAGCCTGTGTCACGATGGACTTTACAAACATACAAATCACGGACACAATGTGGTGTGTGTATGTGTGTTTGGGGATCGAATCCACGACCTCTTGCTCAGCAGTCGCACACACTCTCACCGCGCCACCGAAGCTTCATTACACATTATATTTATTCTTTATTTCATAAATTCGGTTTACTCTTTTGACAACAGTTATTGTAGGTCTGTAGTTTTAATATAAGCAAGCCTGAGTTCGGTGTATAGATATTAAGTATTATCATTATATTTTCACAATTTTTTTTGTAAATAGTGGGGGTGAATGTGTGGTGAATGGGGGCTACCGTTTTTTTGCTCACCAGTTGGCGCCAGTGTTGAGTCAGATCTGGCTGTCAAAAATACCTTAAAACTGTTCTGTATAAATATCGAGCACGCCGCCGTATTGCGCAACCCGTTTTATTCGAAAAAAGGTGGTCTAAAAGTTTCCGAAAGATAAAACAGAGACCATTAAGTGAATATGCGCAAGTTATGAATACTTTTAAAGCACTCACATTTATTGACCCGTAACTCATATTTGCCTGAATTCGAATCAGTAGTCAATAGTCTTAGAAATAAACCCGCATAACCCATCCACAAACTATGAAATTTGACATTTCAGAGACTTGACTCTACACTAGCACCTCTAACGGCGAATTCATATGCGATAGCCCCCAATTAAAGTCTAATATCAATAGATGGTGCTGAGTAGGTATATGATGTGCTTTTTTTATATGCCGTGTTAAGGTTCTTTGTTACTAATCGTATTTCAGCTCCGGGTGAGCTGGACTTTCACGCGAACGAAGTCGTAGCCACAGCTAATTGTACATGTCTACATGTAAACATATAATTGTATGAACGTGGTTTAATCTTAGTAAATGGTTCTTACTTCTTAGCGATTTCTCATGAAAATTCATAAATTAGTTTTAAATACTGGTATGCTCCAAACGGCTATAATATGTGTTTTCATTTTCTCAATTAGCATTTTACATGACTACAGTGAAGGCAAAAAGGAAGGGTGATTAATAATAACATAAAAAATTATATTAATGCAACATAAAATAAAATATATTTAGGGTCTATGTTTCTTTATTTGTATGTATATTCCACCATAGCGCCTAAACTACTAAGCCAATATTGATGAATGAGGTGTCAATCGATACGTTATTATGGTCCAGGGGATAGACTACAAGTTTTGACTTTGTGACAACAACATGACGTAAGGCAAGTACAAAAATGTTGATTTTTAAATTCTAAAATAGGTCATGTCATGTTACCTTCCAGGGGGCCTAGACAAAGTTACATTCGAATAGCGATGTCGATCATTAATCTAGCGAACAGTGAGACTATGTAGAAAACGAATTAAAATGGCGGATTTTATTTTTTAAGAATTTCACGTTTGCGGTGGAGACCAAAGGCATTTTGTTATTTTTTTGCGAACGATCGTTTGGAATCGAGCTCTTGTAGGTCTTAGCGAATTCTTCACGGAACGAATGTACCTTGTCTAAGTCCAAGCCCGCTGACCTAACAAAAGAAAGAGCTTAAAAGAGTACATTTCAAAAATGATCTAAACTTTGGTGTTCAATAAAAAATACGTGTTTCAGTTTTTTTGGAAAATTAACCCCTTTGGGATAAAATAGGGGTTGCTATTGTGTATGAAACTCCGTCAATTTTGTAGTTAAATCTGAAAAAACTGTATTTTGTTTTAAAAACAAAAACACGAGTTTCAGCGTTCTTGAAAATCAACACCCTCTGGGGGGTATAATCATCCACACGAATAACAGCTTATTTTAATTATAAGATACATAGTTATGTAGGTAAGGTACTCATTTACTCTACACTCACAATTTCAAATTTGATATTAGAATGCCAAATAAACAGCGACTTCACACTTATTTATTTCTACACTAAACTACATCTTCGTCTGTTAATAACATCACTCAGCAAATCAACTTTTTTTGCCACACTGACACAGCTTCGTCTTTATTAATCACAGATGCCTTCACTGCGACCCAGAACTTTGTGGATCGCAACAAACAATGTCAGTAGTGTCAGTACCTAACGAGGCAAAATATGCAGGCTCACTGCTACTTTAGGCGGTAAAAAATTGCATATCAAAGAGTTTATTCTTTCAGATGAAATGAAGATCTCATTTGCGTTCGAAAACTAGGCGAAAAGTGAATGCATGATGCGAATGTAGGTAATTAGTAAGAATTTGAAGCGGCTATTTAGTTCAATCCGTACCTGATATACCTACTAAGATATAAAACAGTAAAATTAATTTTAAACTTTTTTTAAAAAATGCAAGATTATTGTAATTTAAAATAGATTATGAATAACATTAACACACATAACGCAGACAGATGCGTGCAACTAGTCTCGATGTTCATAAAAGCAAAACCTCAAGCCGCGGCCCTAAAACAGACCGGTGATTGTAACGGTTATTTTCTAAAAGAGTTTTGAACCGTCTCGTCGTGCACGCAGATGATTCGGCTTAAAAAATAACTCATAACCGTTTGATTTTGATATTTGTAGTAGAACATCTACCTACGTTACTTAAGGTAAACTATGAAGTGTTTGACTTGTAGCTATTTCTGATATTTACTTAGTGCTAGAATAATGATCATAGGGTTAACGAATATCATTAAGGTCACGTTATTATAGGTTTTAAAATTATTATAAACAGAAATGGTTCTGATTTTTTACAAAACTGTTAAAATGAATTTAACTAATGAACATAATAAGTCTTGATGTAATAATATCAGTATAATTATACTTACCTACTTAGGTAATAGTTTTTACAACTTACCTATTTGTATTATCTACCTACTAAGTTGTACATGTAAATGAATTTATAATAGGCACCTACCAAAATCTTCGCATAACTTCAAAATAATGATACTCTTCTAACTTGGCATTAATCAGTTTTATAGCGAAAGTGGAAGGCAAGTGACTAGGTTCATTAAGAGTATCACATTTTAAAATATGCTATTCATTAGCTAAGTAACTTAAGTAGTTATTTCTCCGTATATGTAATTAGCAACCACCAAATACAAAGACCTTACTTTCAAAGATAAAGTCTAAATATTAATTATAAATCTTTACTGTATAATGGAGTAGTATTACCATTTTAATAATAATCTCACTTCTAATAGGTTAATAAATATGACTATGGCAGTAATTGCTGAGTTACAGTTGGTATTATGAGAGGGTGTTGTTAATCTCATCAGGCTAATCTTAAAGTAAGTATTAGGTATCACAACAACGTAAGAAAAATGAAACCACTGAATAACCCATTCCGATTATATAATATAATGCTTTGCTGAATCACTTGTTTTGAAAAATGGATACCTACTGAATAAATATCTACTAGGAGGTACCTAGTAAATATTTATGCAGTAGGTATCTCCTATTTTTAATGATAGCAAAATATGCTTCATTTTTAAAAATAATAAGAATTTATTAAAGTCATATTTTACTTTTCTGTAATGTTTGAGTTTTGAATTCTTTGAAAAACAAACTATGGCCAACATTAATTATGTTAATCAATTAAAATGAAATGAAAAGCGAAACTATTGCATATATTGCGATTGTGTTATAAAAACGAGGCCTACACCAAACAGTTGGTTGATGTGGACTGGATATGACGATGATCATAATTGCGTATGAAACTTGCGGTTACAGTATCAAATAAGAAAATCGCAGTATACAAAATGTGTTGCTTAGGGGCTAAACATTGCGTTTGCGGTCACGCCGATGGCATCGTGTCATTTAGGTATCGTTTTTAACTACATCTTAGCCTTCAAGAGTAGGGTTTGGTTCATTATTCGTTCTTTTATATTCATTGCACTTACTAATAAATAATGCGCTACTGGCAGAACAAGAAAATACCTATTCTTAAGCAAATATATCAACAGTGTCATTTATACAAATACAGTTCATACGATTTTCGAAGCGTTAAAGACATCAATATGGGGTTAGTAGGTAAAGTGTAGTCTTGACATGACAGAAACTGTAGTGCAATTATGATTAATGATGTAGCTTGTCAACTATCTGACACAGCTGGATCTGACATTTTTTGAATCATCATCCCTTTTTTGCTAATATAATAACTCTCTAGATCATTAAAAAAAATATTCTTACAGTTACTACAGAATAGATAAAAAACAATCCAGCCAAGTACTACATAATAATATAAAACTAATAAATACTACTTACCTTTTTTTCAAAATAATATGAAGTTTTGTATGAATCCAATAAATAAAGCACACACTAAAAAATGCAGCACTGTGAGAAAGTGAGTAGTAGGTATAGGTTGGAGTAAGGGCACGCTGCGTGCGGCGCCCGTAACACTGCGCAGACGCTTGGAGCTTTGAATGGCGCGTGCGCAACTACCTCTTACTTATAGTTTCAGCCGCGCACCGTAACACTTTCCCCACCAATCTTCATTTCTTTATAAATATAAGAGATTTTCGAATTTCTCTTTAGTTTTCGTATACTTACTTTTTTTCAATAGTTATGTCCGAAATTCGCATATTATAGAACACAAAACCACTACATTGAAATACTGTTAAGAGTTAAGAGGTTCTATAAATGTTAAAAATCAGATGATTCATTATGAAATCATATTAAAAATCATGTAGGTAAGGTAAGTACCTAATATCGTATTTCATGAAGTATCGTCATTCATTAATTTAAGTTACCTACGAGTATGTTCCTAACAAAAGGTGATTAATACATAACCTTGTACATGTACGAAAAACCTTACGATGTGACAAGTTTTTATATACTTACTTATTTACTTAGATATAGCTGACGACATCAACCAACAAAAAAATTACAAACTGAACGTAGAATTTTGAAATGACATAGCTGTATTTTCTAGATTCATCATCATATGGCACCTTAAATAGATGATTTAGGCAGCATCCGTATAGCATCAGCATACATGGCTTTAGTGTGACTGTAAAGTGCAATGTTGTGTGTGGGCACCACTCCATCTAGAAAGGGAATTCATACAACTAATACCAAACAGTATCCTCTCCTAGAAGGATATTATGGAAGTTACAATCCTGAGTTTTCAGTGCTGCACCTAATATCTATGCATTTTTTTTTTAAATTGTAAAGACGACGTCGCGGGGGACTTTACAAACATACAAAGTACTCCCAGACTCGGAACAACAATTTGTGGATCACACAAAGTGGTGTCCCGTGTGGGAATCGAACCCACGACCTTGCGTAGCAGTCGGACACACTCCCACCACGTCACAGGGGCAGTCTAATTGGAATTTGGATATAATGCAACAATAAAAAGTATTTTAAATAATTAAACAGATTTGATAGCTAGATATTTTTAACCACGGCCATGAGTGACAAAAACAAAAATATGAAAATATGCCAAGGTTTCGCTAATAACTGAAGTGAGATCTAATTGGAAATAATGTTTTTATTACATTACATTATACAAAATTTTAAAAAACTTACATAGCTTCTATCATACGCGACGTATTTCATTTTTTAAATAATTTTATTTGCTACTCAGTAAAGCAATTTGGAAACTAACCGTAAAAAAAGGCGTAGGTATATTACCGTAACCCAAAAAGCTATGTGTGGCATATTTTCACATTTTTGTTAGCAGAACCTCAACAGTACTACTAAACCTATTTAGGTATAATTCTAAATACATTTTATTCTTGATGGGAATCGAACCCAGAACCTTTAGCTTAGCTGTCTGGGTCACCAATCAACCCCTTTTAATAGAACACTGCAGCTGTTACTACAAAGGAATGCATCACCAGCAAAAGAGCATAATTATCTTCATGGCATTTAGGTACGTATATGATCATGTTGAAAAGAATTTTAGTTATAAGTATTTATTAAGCGTTACCATTGTACCAAGGTTTTGAGATGTGAGAGAAGGCAAGTCGTCAAATTTACACATTTTTTATTTCATATCTTCTAAACTATTTAAACGACTTTGTTAAAACTTGCACTGTTTCCTAAGTTGGAGTCAATTTAAACTTTAAAAAATAATGGTCACGCATTGTGACAAAGTTTTAGTTTTTTTCAACACTAGTCGGAGAAATAATGAAGCAAGATGAAGCGGCGGTAGCCTAATGGCTAAGGTCTTGGTCTTGCAATCGTGAGGTCGCGGGTTCGAATCCTACCCATTATACTACCGACGTGAACCTACTCTTAACACAAGCCTTTGAGCTTAGCTGGAGGGGTAACAAGATTGCTAGTAATGTGGGATTCCACCCCACATTGCTAGTTTACTATAAAAAAAAAATGCGTGAACAATGCGTGACAATACTCAAAAAACCCCAGAGCGAACAGACACAGGCTGAATGGGTGACTATTGTACGAGTCCTGACTTTTTTTAGTACCTATCTACTTCAAACTTAGTTGGTCTCATAGAATATTTTGGGAACAGAATCGATGGACATTAAAAAGTTTTGTTGAGAATTGGTCTTTTTTTCGTTGACTGTATTTACTTCATAGAAAAAAAAATGCGCATTTTTATACTGTTATAACTACTTCTCGTATAGAAATGTAAAAGAATAGGCCTGATATGATGATATCACCTTATAAGTACATTTTCATTTAGGAAAAACAAATAGTAAAATTATATACTTAATCATCGAATCTTAAACGGAAATATTTTCAACAAGTCTATGGTTTATACAAGGTGTAACTTATGGGGAGGTTCAATTCAAGGGTTGTTATGTGTGCAGTCATTAGAGTGCACATATCTAATTTTATTAAAATCGGAGTACCTCGACATTTTATTTAATATTTTTCATTCGTTAAAAATGTATCAATTGAAAAAAGTATCACATATAAGTTCTTTGCCGTAATGGTCCTATCGAATTTTGCATTATGGGATGTATAGTATTAATACCATACGCCTTTTGCTACTGAAATTTTGTAAAGTGAGAACGCCGTAACTATGTAATAATAAAGGAATCGGACCTTTCGGCGTTTTAGGACCACAATGAGAAATGACCAGTTCTTGAAATGACCACTTCTTTAAATGCCTACTTCTAGAAATGACCACTTCTTAAAATGCCCACTTCTTGAAATGACCACTTCTTAAAATGACCACTCTTTTCAATGACCGTTTCTTGAAATGACCACTTCTTGATTTATAACAATAGACATGAAACCACCTTTTCTTTAGATTTTGACTTGATAACTGGCCACTTGTGGGGCTAGCATACCTACTAGAGTTTAATAATGACATTACTGTCATTTATGTCTTCAATAATGTGTGTGAAAATCTAGTAAACAGGCTTACGATGTTTGCATTTAAGACATAATAAATCCCCATTTATGTTTGTTTTTATATAAAAGTTAAAAGCATCAATACGGCTTGCAAGTGCAAGTCGGACTCGCAAACCGAGCGTTCCGTACACAAATTTGTAGGTACATATTATAAATAGTTCAGAAATCGAGTCTCGCGTTTTATTTATGATTACATTAAAAATGTATAGATTTTACACCTTTTCCTAATACTTGTAGTGTAAGACAGTATTAGTTGCCAAATTTCATATTTCTAGGTGAACGGAAAATACCCTATAAATTTTGATTCCCTAGAGAGTGTGGAAATGTGCGTTTTTTTGAGGCATAAACGGCCGTATCTTTTTTTACGTTAACTTAGAAGTTTGAATGTTTTCACAGCTTCAAGGGGCTGGGGACCTGAGTTATGGGGACAATAATTTTCAATTGAATTACATTAGAATACTCAGATCTTCTTTCTAATCATAGTTTTTAAGTGGCCTGCTCTTTAAAAAGTATGATATCAGATAAAACGTTTTTATTATTAGAAAACAAGTAGCTGGGCTTATTATATGAATTGTGATTGTGATAAACATAAATAATTGTCAGGTAATGGTCCTAAAATAATGAAAGCGTCTAAATATACTAGAAAAAGCTTATTTATATATAAATAGTCATTTCAAGAAGTGGTCATTTCCGGAAGTGGTCATTTCAAGAAGTGGACATTTCAAGAAGTGGTCTTTTCAAGAATCGGTCATTTCAAGAAGTGGTCATTTCGGGAAGTGGTCATTTTTAATTGTGGTCATTTCTCATTGTGGTCCTAAAACGCCGAAAGGGAATCGGATATAACACCATGGTAGATGCAATCGACTTCGGATGTTTCTGACTTCGGACATTGTCGGATAAAGGCTATATAATATATAGAAGATCACTATTAGTATAGTATAAAAACCGGGCAATTGCATGTCGGGCCACTTACAATGTTCGTAGTCACATCCCATTCGAATAATGTGGCTTAAAAAGTGGGTTTGCTGTTGTTTTTGTTTTATACTACAGCGTTATATCTACTTAATAATATTTTCAAAGGAATTTGTACTAAAATTTTGTTACTTCTCGTTTGATCAGCTGTTACTCTTAAACTTGTAAAGCCTACTTAGCTGTAATAGTTTTCCTTTTAATTTCACTATATGTGCTACTACCGTGATTTTTTTTTACAGATCTATCATCAACCATTTAGCTGGCAGGGGGGGGGGGGACACATGACTCTAACAAAAATTTGCACTTTAAAGCTTAACATTTTAAAAACGGATTCCTAAATCTAAATATGGTCTTTACAACCCCAAAACGTTTTCAGAAGCTCTATCTAAGGATGGGGTTGGTGAGAGAAAAATCACACGCCCACTTTTACATATACCCCTATATGTAAAGTGGGCGTGTACAGGTAGGTACCCTAAATTTTATTTTTTTCATGATTTTATTATTTCACTTTGTCGTTATTATATGTGTATCCATGCAAAATTACAGCCTCTAGCCGAAACAGTCTCTGAGCAAAGGTGCGGACGGACGGACGAACGGTCATGGCGAAACTATAAGTTTTCCGTTTTGCCATTTTCTCTACGGCACCCTAAAAAGCTTATTATTTACTAAAGACTGTGTTATAGTATCTACGTATTCGCGTACTTACCTACCTAATTACAGTTTCCAAAGCCAAAGTGATTAATCTATATACTGTTTAGACGTTTCAGAGTTTACCGTAATGGATCCATTCCAAAAAATGATTATAATCGAGGTAAGTATACGGAATAGTCGAAAGTAGAAGGTATACTCGGTCACCTTCTCTTGTTAAACATTGTTCTTGGTAAGCGATATAAACAGCTGACTGTACCTAATCGTAATAAAGACTAGAAGAACTAAATGTTACGCGATATTTTAATATCTGGTTTATTTAAATAATTAAAATGTCATCCACTTATAAACCTATGTATGTAATTAGACTAGCTTCCGCCCGCAGCTTTGCCCGCGTTAAGTTTAGACTGCCATTTTACAATTTTAAAGATTTGCTTTAGGCTTTGTAGTGGCTGCCTACATCATAACAACTATCTGTGTACCAAATTTCAACCCAATCCATTCAGTAGTGTGAGCCGTATGTTGACATATCAGTCAATCACAGTTTCCTCTTATGCCTCTTAAATACACAGATAACTGATCCTTGCAACTTCGTCCGTGTCATATGAGAGGGCTAGGGAGAGCGGGCAATTGGGCACCTACAATACAATTCTAAAGGAGCTAACACTTTTTTTGTTTTATCCACGAACCACTTCAGAACAATTGAACAAACTTTAATAAAATTTGGTACCTACAATTCTAATTATAATCACGCGAAAGAAACCAGGGGAAACATTGTTTGTTTGTCTGTAATGGGTAATATTTTTTTTATTATTAACGTTAAAAGTATAACATAGGCTATTTTAGGGTACCTACACCACGATATGATCACTGAGAGTGAAACAAGAATAATAGAGGAACGCTGGGTGGCTACGATACCATACTGAGGGCTTTTAAAAATAAAATGTAGGCAGATAATAATAATATATAGGTATTTGTGATGCGTACTTTGTATTTTAAAGTAACATAAAATATATAGTTTTTCTAATTAAATAAAAAACAAAGTTATTTATTTAAAAAGTATTATTATACTATATTGGAAAAAACATAAAAAAAACATATTATATATATTTCGGGACTTAATCGCGTGAATTATCGTAAATAAAAGGTTTGTACCTTTAAATAATTCACGCGATTAAATATGTATAAAAATCGCAAAAGTTTAAAAACAATAATAAAAAAAACCAGTTCGCTAAACACAACCCTTCCTTATGGAGCATGCTATGCGACTTGGCTAGCAGAGCTACCGGACGGACTTGGACCATACCAAGTGTCCACATAACCGCCCAACTCGCACATGATTCCGTAAAGGCATAAGGTACTTGACTCGCCTCCCGGCAGATTCCATTGATGAAAATTTTGACACAGGACTGATGTGTACATATGTGACATGCATATTCCTTCCCCGCTCCCCCCTCGGTGGTGGTAGTTGATGTATCGGTGTTGAAGATAATGCCCCCCCCCCCTCCAGTCATGCGAACAACTCACACTTAGCCAGTTGAGCTAATAGTTGTCCCCCCTGAACAAAATTCTGGATATGCGCCAGATTTTGTTGCTTAACATTTTAAAACTGTGATATCTTCTCAAATATTCATTGAAATCAAATGACGTAAGTTTTGTTTAAAATTAAATAGGTATATGTGACGATTGTTATATTTATTTGGATAAGGGCTAATACCATGTTTATTTAAACACTTTCGCAAATAAATGCATTGTTTTAGATCAAATTTGATTACCACAAAAAAGGTAATAATAATAGTGGGTCAAACTTAAAAGATAGGCATTTGCTGTCGAGGACTTTTTTAAATCCGTCATACACTATTGTTGTGTAACGTTAACCGTTGACGCAGCGCACGCAACGGAAGCTCCCTAAAGGAATATTTTGCCCTGTTTTTGCAACATTTTTCATTGCTACTCTATTCCTAATAATCATAGCGTGAAGTTACATATTAAATTAATATATGGCCAGCCTTCCTCGATAAATGGACTATCCAACACAAAAATAATTTTTCAATTCGAATTTGTCAAATTACAATCATTTTTGTAATTCGTCAAGTTAGTATCTACTTAATATGCAATAATAAAATTATTTGTATGAGTAATGAATTGAAGTAATAAGGGTCAATCGTTAATCATTGCCATCAGCAACCACTGGCTACACAAAACTCTACGCTAGGTAGAAAGAGTTTTGTGTTACTTTCCGAATTAGTTGGAAAAACTAAAAAACAGAGGGTTGTGAATCTTCCATTAAATAAGTTAAAAATGTAAGTAGTTATAGGTATACCTATCTTATTTTACACGGAGAGAATATAATTTACTAGTTACTCATTCTTTGTAGCGTAAAAACCTATGTAAAAAAAAAAATACTCAATGAGTCGCAACAAAAAATAATAAAACGATGCGGGATGAGACTTAATTTACTTACTTTCCGCTTAAAGATGTTAATTCAATGGGTAATCTATCACTAAAAATCGTGTTTTCCTTATACCTAATAGTAGTTGAGAATATAATATCAAAGGTTTAAAAATCATTGACATATGTTTCTATTTAAGATCTCGTGTATATCCATTAAATATTCAAATAAATGTTTATGATTAGGTATACATACAAGATTTAAACTGACCACATTGCATTAATTCGAAATGAAGTAGGTACCTAATCATACAACTTTTGTTGAAAAAATACGGCTCACTACTAAGAATTACGTTAACTGGTGTTAAACGATACAATAAATGACTATTAAATCCTATAAATATTTACACGTGCCGCTTGTTAAAGCTACGTGACATACCTACTTACTTGTATATGACTTCCCCGTAACTATTAGCTAACCTGCCAGATAAATGCAGGTAGGTAAGGTAATAGGTACACAATCAACTAATTATTTACCATTTATGAGACCCCTGATGTCCCCCTGATTGAACTAAATGATCGATAATCGTTGATAGGGTATAATGGTTTTATAATATTTTATTTAAAAATGATTTTTAATATTTCCAGCTCAACCATGATTTCAGCAAAAAGCAAAAAAGTCCATAATTGTCATTTGTAATTGATTCTGCTGTTTTTACTTAATTAACTATATTATTGTTATCAGTTCAATAAATACAAATCAGAGCACTTCACCAACTTCTCCGATTTCAAATCTATATGTGCACATAAAAAGTTTACAACCACAAAATACCTTACTCGAGCCATGCACACATAGACATCTAGATCACTTTTTTCGGAAGATGGTGAGCAATGTATATGTGCGCATTGCTATTGCGCGCGTTGTATGTACCTTGTACCTTCTCTACTTACCTACTCTCGATATTTTGTGCCACAACGCATGAGATAAAAAAACCGGGCAAGAGCATATCTGATCATGCTCAGTGTAGGGTTCCGGAGCCGTTGCCGTATTAAAAAAATAGATTTGAAAAATTGCACCAGCCGAAGAGCGTATTTTTATGGCACTTACGCCCTGTTGTTAAGAAACGTAGTTTTTCGGCAATAATTCAATGACGGTATATTCGATCATGTCCAAAATAATTTTAGTTTAAAGAGTATTTGTTAAGTGCGACCTGTTAGTTTTTTTCGTATTTTTGGTCATATGGTTCAAAAGATGAGACACAATTTATGCTACTTTCGGAGCGATTACTTACAAAAATATTCACTAAAAATCTTTTTTAGAAACCTTTTTTTTTTTTTAATACCAGTCGAATGATGGACAGGTTAATATTGCTCAGAAAAAAAAAATTGCTTCTGTTACATGTAGATATATAGTGCCCCCACTAAAAATGATTTACCTATAAAACGAAGTAGCGGCTACTTTAAGACACCTTTTCACCATATTGAATAATAATCTGTGATTAAAATGCCTGTGACATACCATTTTGATTTGAGACGATTAATTGCCATTTTGATTTAATATTTGAATACGTCGATCTATTGGACACTACGATGGCACACACAGACGCAATATTTGTACCCTTTGTTTTGGGTTCAGGGGGTCAATTCACGTATTTAAAGCAGTGCAGTTGCAGTTCAGTTGCAGTTAAGTTTCGATTTAAATGGCCATTTTTGTATTCTTGTAGCTGTGGGATTGGTCCCAAATACGCCTGCGTCTGCATGAATCGCCGCAGGAATTACAAAAAAGTGTGACACAGCACATCAAGAGAAAAATACCTTATATATCTCATAACTTTATTTTCAGGAGGGATTGCCATTGAAAGTGTTGAGGCTTATAATATGTATTGTTACGTTCGTGATAGGCTTGTTATGATATCATTGTTATAGGGATTCTGTTATTGATAATGAATGAGATAGACTATTCAGTTTAACTGTTTGGATATAACAGTAATAGTTTTGTGATTACGTATGTGACCCTTTTGAACTATTAATATAATTTGAGGTAAGGCTAAAGATGTCAATGGACTTGAATATTTCCATGGCGTCTAATTGTGGAAGATGTAATTTCGTCTTATTTTACATAGAGGTCTTATTTTATTTGGCCTAGATTCGATGTGAAGAAATCTAAAAGCGGAAAAGCGGGTCTTTTTTTATACTGCATGAAACGATATTTATTCTCTTATCAAGTATTTGCGAGAAAAGTTTAGGAAAGCATTACCTATAGTAATAATGAAAATGACGTCAACTATAATATTCTAAATACCAAGTTGGTCTCATATTGAAAATAGAAGGACTGATTAAAATCAAGAAGATATTATGTAATTCAATTCCGGTAAATTGGACATGAATTATCATGGCCGATTTGGAATCTATAAATAGACTTCGGACTCAGGTCAACCGGAGCAAAGAAAACACGCTGAGGGGGACATTCACAGTAGGTGCTAATCTGAGCTGTTTATGCGGTGCAATACATTGTCTGCAGTTGACGTGGCCACGTTCTGGGCCTCCACAATATACTATATTTTATTTGTTTTCTATTTAGAATATTTGCTATCAAAACGCTAAGAAGAAGAAGATGTAGTTCAATACCTTCGCTGAAAATGTATATATAGTATTATATTTCTTATGTATCTCATAACTTTATTTTCAGAAAGCCATTGAAGAAGTTCAATTTGACTGTTAATATAATCCACAACCTGTCAGCATAGTGATTAGTAACGGTAACTTATGTTTTTATTTGAAAGTTTATTTAAGTTACTCAAGCACGCCCTCTCTAACTACTTGAACTACTCTAACTTTTGAAAGAAATTTAACACACATTACCTTCCTATCTCGGAATGCATATAGGTACACATCTTTTCCTTTTAACATATTTCCATTCCTCTATTATTTTTGAGAATTTTCGCGGCGTGATGTAAAGCGTTGTGTTTTCTTGGGAAGTTAAGTACTTTAATGTTTTTGTTTAGCTTTAACCATTTGTGTCAGCAGGAAATGGCAACTTCTCGGCAATGCTGTATTTACGTGGTATGTGCCAGGAACAAATAACAGATAGTACCTATGAGTAAATGTCTATAGGTATTATTTGTTTGCAGTTAGTACAATTTATATTTATTCACTTTCAATGACAGGCAAGTCAAAAATGTGCTGATTTGATTTATAATAATAATATTAATAATAAACATTTATTTCGGACTTATATCCATATTTGTGTTAGTTACAATTATTTACGAAGCAATGTTAGTATTATCAATTATTTACGTAATATTAACATTATAATTCAAAATTAATAACAAAAAATCAAAATTAAAACTAAATTTAAATGAAAAATAAAATTAAAACTAAATTTAAATCAAAATTTGAATGAAAAATTAAAATTAAAAATCAAAATCAGAAAAAATAAAATCAAAATTAAAAATAGATTACTTATTTATTAATTACTAGTAAATTAGTTCATGTATCGTCCTTCTGCACTGTCCCCGCCGCTATGCATGCGGATCCAGTGCACCAGGAAGGGACAGTCTGGTCTATCTCTAATCACCTTTAGGATGCTGTTGTTGCTCCGGCGGATCCTTAATTGCATCAGGGATGCTGTCCTTTTGCGCATAACAACTTCAAAGCTGGTCTGTGTTCGCCTCAGCGAACATGCCTGACGCGCTACAGAATCGCCGGAGCCCCAAAAGCACCATGAAGGCATTATTGTACTGTATACGTAGAGCGTTGTAGGCCCTCTGAGTATATCTAACTCATAGGCTGCACGTGTAAAAAGTCTGTCAAAATGCTTTAAAGAGAGTGATCTTCACTTCTTTCGAACAACGTGCAAACCTGCGAGCCAGCATATTACTCCGGACCGACAACGCTCTCCGCTCCCTCTATATCCTCATTATCATTATGGTCCTCTGTAATATGTGACCCAAGTACCTACTTAAATGTTTGTGCTCTATTGAGTTAGTAGCTACCCCGTAGACCTATACGGGGGGCACTATTCTGTGTCTCTTAACGCCTACCTGGAAAACCATGACTACAATCTTTTTGACATTGTATAAGAGTCCATGAGCTACCGCGTATCCCTCACACACCCCAAGCATTGCCTCAGGGCATCGATCGAGGGGCAGAGCAGACGCATGTCGTCTGCATACGACAGGCTGTTTACAATATTTCTATCAATGAATCATCCGATACCCATACTGCTGAGCTCCTCGACCAGATGATCGACATACCGGCTGAACAGTGCCGGGGAGATGAGTCCTCCCTGCCTATTTATATCATCACCACTTTTCTTGAAGCATATTACATGAAATTATAGATAAATTACACCCAGGCACAAAATAAACATGATCATCACATAAATATTTATCTTGGATGGATATCGATCCAATCTAGCTTAGCTGTCAGGGTTATTAACCATTTAGACCAAGAAGCCAGTCAATCTTCACACTATGGTCTTTCTTTTCTATAATGGGGTTCGATTTTTATGAACTTTTATAAATGATATAAATGACTAGCTGACCCGCGCAACTTCGTCTGCGTAAATTTTCCCTTTTTTCTTTTTACTTCCTTTTTTTTTTACAACATTTTTCATTGCTGCTCCGCTCCTATTGGTCGTAGCGTGATGTTATAACCTATAGCCGTCCTCGATAAATGGACTACCCAACAATAAAATATTTTTTCTATGCGGCTCAGTAGTTCCTGAGATTATCGCGTTCAAACAAACAAACAAACTCTTAGGGGTATGAAAAATAGATGTTGTCCGATTCTCAGACCTACCCAATATGCACACAAAATTTCATGAGAATCGGTCGAGCCGTTTCGGAGGAGTTTAACCACAAACACCGCGACACGAGAATTTTATATATAACTTTAATACTTAAATGTATATTTGAGAATAAGGGTCATCATTTTTAGGGTTAAACCAAACCGTTTTTAGGGTTCCATAAGTGCAGTACATATGAAAAAAAAACGAGAGAAATGAGGGGTTAGCAAAAGAGCGTATCTTCATGGCACTTACGTCTTTTTGTTGAGAAGCGCAGTTTTTCGACAATTACGATAGACGATATTTATAGACGGTATATTCGATCATCATCGTCATTTTTTCGAATAAAATTCCCAATACGGGCCCACACAGACAAACCGATACTATAAGTTCGGTTCTTGCCATTTTGGCAACAGAACCCATATAGTATCACTCGTGTTTCTGTCTGTCCATCTGTCACAGGCAATTCCTCCCCCCTCCCTTATCTCCGAAGCTACTGAGTCTAATATTTTGGAAAAAATAATATAGGTAGTTCTTTACCTATTGATTACAAGAAAACCTATCTATACTAGAATATAATAAAGAGGAAAGATTTGATTGTTTGTTTGTATTGAATAGGCTCCAAAACTACTGAACGGATTTGAAAAATTCTTTCATCGTTGTGAAGCTACACTAACCCCTGGTAACATACGCTATTTTTTATCCCTGTATTCCCACGGGAATGGGAATTACGCGGGTGAAACCGCGAGGCGTCCGCTAGTAGGTAATAATACTGACTCTAACTTTAAACATGAGGCCATTTTAGGAGCAACACAAGAATCATCGCGAGGGATCCTGTGTGAACACTAAAATCTGCCAGCTATCGTGGTTTGTTTATAATAGTTATTATTACAGGTGTCGGTTAACTTCAAACTCGGATAAATCCCATTCTGAGAATTATCAAGTTTTGGTATCAAGATAAAGGGTAAAAAAAATATATTTAAACTATTTTACCAGTCTAATATAAATCCATATGGTTTTTGAGAAAAAAACCGTTAAACTCATAATATTCTATCAAAGTCAGATAGATCCAAGAGACAGGTTTTTTCAAATGTAGTTATGTCCATCCGAGCCAATCAGCGAATTGCGTTTGTTCAACATGGCCGTCAGTTGATGTAAACTTTGCGACACAAGCACTGTACTCTCCCGCTTTACCAATGTAAAGCGGGAGAGTAGTTGTTTTTTTTGTTATTTAGTCATTTATGAGCCATTTGTCTTGGAAAAATCAATTCAAATTGTGTCGCCAAATAAAGCCCGGAAGCGGCCTAATATAAACCTACGCCCGCGCCGTAGGAAAGAGGAAAGAGCAAAAATTCGGTAAGTTTGAAATTAGTTCGTTTGAAAATCTTGAGTTGACACTAGGGTTGTGCTAACCGTTAACGATACTTTTTAATAACCATTTTTTTTGTTGTTCTATTGTTTCAAAAAAATCTGCAAAATTAATTGATGTTCGCAAATTACAGGAAACGCACTTTGGCCAAGATTGGGCATCGTTGGTGCAATTAAATTATTACAAACAAGTGCTTATCAGTGAGAATGTGATAGGGCGACCAATCCACGAAGAAGAAAATGAATAAGATGACTCAGAAGAAATATTAAATTTTGTTGAAAATAATTAAAGATTTTAATTACTCTTTCTGTAAAATATAACTAACTTGATTTCCTTATTTAGTTTGTATTATTTTTTATAAAATATGTGGTAGGTAACTGAATAAAACCATATTTAGTCAGCCACCATGTTTACCACATCCCTAAAATCTAACTATTACCTATTTTTTTCAAATCTAGACAAATCCAGATATATTATATCAGAATTCTATAAATCCATACTGAGTTCTTTCAAAGGTAGATAAATTGCATTCCATTATATCAAATGAAGGTAAATCCAATCTAAATATTATTTTTTTGTAACTATGGATGGTTCTTAGGCTAAATTTGCTGAACAGAATGGTTTGGCTCAATAGTGTTGTCATAATAAACAAAATACTGCATATTTGAACCATCAAAGTAAGATGATTATCATTTTTCTTTTATACCTCTAAAAAGGGTAGACACACATTGTTAATATCGAAGAAGTTATGATTTCTTTACTTTATACAGCCAAATAAATGATTATTTGAAACTTGACACAATTGCAAAATATTTTTTCGCAGCCTTAACAAAAATGATGTCATATGTACACTAGTAGTACCTACGCCGCGGTTTCGCCCACGTTAAATTTGGACTGTAGGCACCTACAATACCTACAATCCTAACGGAGCTGAAACTTACTTTGTTTTATCCACGAACCACGTGAGATGGATTGAACAAAATTTAATAAAATTCGATACCTACAATGCTAATTTAAAATCACACCTGGGGAAACGTTGTTTGTATTTCTGTAATGGGTAATATATTTTTATTATTAATGTTAAAAGTATAACATAGGCTATTTTATAGTACACCACACTATGATCGGTGAGAGTGAAATAGGAAAAATACATAAAGGAACATTGAGTGGCTACGATACGATACTGTGGCCTTTTAAAATTAAAATGTAGGCTTAATAGATATTTGTGTGGCGTACTTTGTATTTTAAAGTAAGTACAATATTCATGCATTATTATGATTATATTAATTACATAAAAAATAAACTTATTAATTTAAAAAGTATTATTAGATATAGTTTAATTTTGCGTTTAATTATGAAAGCAAATTAGAAAATTTGTCTGTTTCAATCTAAATTTTCCTTGATTTGAAGGTGTATATCTTTTTGTACAACCATAAACAACTCCGCAACTGTTTTACACTTATTATTAATTTTCAGAATAAGTTTAATATTCAAATAGATATTTTATTTCATAAACAGGTTGCAGCAGTAGACAGCTAGCAGTAGCAATTATTTATTTTCGATTGGCCAGTATGACTAACCTTGACAACGACACACGAGGACTTCAAATAATATTTTAAAAGTACTTATGTATATTCTGATATCTCCCTAGCGTAGGTGACAACAGGATTGAAAAAGGCGCAACGGGAGGAAGGGGGGATATCAGGGGTGACAACAGTCCTCCAGTTGTCTGATGAAGTCTTACAAAGATTGCATGATAAGTTTATTTGTACACCCTAATCTCAGGAAGTATTGGTTCGAATTGAATTCTCTTAGTCTTTGATAGCCTATTTGTTAGGGAAGGGGAGGCAGAGGGGATTATACGCGCAAAAACAATGCATTCGTGAAGGTTACCATGTCGACATTTTATAGAATAATTGTTGATAAATATTTAAAATGATCTATAGATATATAAACAGACACCTGTTATGCAACACAAGTTACATAATGTAGACCCATGCGTTAAAGGATTTTTTTTTAACATTCTTTTCAAAGTTTTGTTATTTATATAAAACTAGCTGACCCGCGCAATTTCGTCTGCGCAAAATTTTCCCCTTTTTTTAAAATCCTATGTTACTTCTAATACCTCCAAGAATATGTGTATAAAGTTTCATGATGATCGGTTGAGTAGTTTTCGCGTGAAAGCGTAACAAACAAACTTACATTCACATTTATATATTACTAGCTGTGCTCCGCGGTGATACCCGCGGTTTATTAGCCTATGTGTTAATCCAGGGTCTCAGATAACTTCATACCAAATTTTATTAAAATCGCTCCAGCCGTTTAGACGTGAAGAAGTAACAAACATACACACTCACATACTCACAAACTTTCGCCTTTATAATATTTGTGTGATAGTGTGATAGTAGGGATGTTTTGACTTTCGTATATTGAAACAGTAGATAAATAATCTAAGCAGCAGTGGCGGAGGGTCCTTAGAACACCATTATATATTCGGTTTCCCTTTGAGTCATACTTACTTAATCTTGAAGGTACAAAGAACGCAGCTAGACATACTTTTGTATCGGGTTACCTTAGAAAAAAATTTACCCTTCGCCTCTGCTAAGCAGCAAAACAGAGTTATTCAATTGCTTGACAATAGAGTAGTATGAAACGTCTCTAAAACCTATTTCCCGTCAATTCTCGATTTGTCCGATCATGCTCGTTGGATTGGATGGATTACGACATCATAACCAATTTGATTAACTTATGTAAATCATTTTTTTAAGACATTTACAATTTTGACCAAAACAAATAATTAATTAATAACAATATGAAATAATCGGTATGAATAAATGTAATAATAATAAAGTATTAAGACTCATTGTTATTGTACGACTTTCGTAGCGTGTTGATAGATGGCGTTAGTTGTGACCACAGAACATTGATACCTACTAGGGGCTGTTACCAATATTTCTTACCAGCTTTTGCGGGTTTCACCCACGTTAAATTCGTTCATCTCCTCGTTCGTTCTCCTTTGAAGCTCGATTTGCTCAAAATTCTTTCTATAATTAGTGCCTACACAAATCAAATTATAAATGAAATCAGGTGCGATACAAAAATCTAAATTATGTATAAAGTACCTACTTAACGTAAAAATATATTTTTTTTTATTACCTTGACTACACGCGGGCTTACCCCTGAAATTTGTCGACTGAAATAAAAGTACTGTATTGCCCGCGGCGACCTTACAGGCTTTTCAAATGAGGGTGAATAATCGCTCCTTAAGAGTATTAGAAATGTAAGCCAAAGCGTGGAGAAAAGACACAGCATTGACCTGTCAATCGTTGTTATATTTTGACATAGATCAGTTTTATAACTTTTAAACTTCGTGTTGCATTATACTTATACACAATTTGTGACGGGAATAAACGCGTTTAAACTAGGTAATGTAACAAGGAGTCGTGACATATCACTTTATTTATTATTGTTATGGATCTCTTACAAAGAATAAACACCACTTTAACATATAATCAGCTTATACAAAAAATCGTTGCGTGTACTCCTTTAATTAAAAGAGACCACTGCGTCCAAACAATAATCCAACGTTTACAGTACGTAAACTACAAAATAAATATATATTATGAGTGAGAACAATTAAATCAACTTAACCTAGATTATTGAATAAATAAAACTATTTAGATAAACTTACAACAAAATCAACTAATTATACATAGATAACATCTTTTAAATATCTATAGAGTTTTAAAATCGAAACATAGAGATCTATACCTTTGGTCTTTGAGAGCATATTATATTGCCTGCAAATTCTAGGCTGACAATGCTGACACAAAACGTCCGAGGAATAGAAAATAAATTGTAAGAATTCTTTCTGGGCAAGTGAGATGGCGTATTTATGTTTAGGCTGCTTAGAAGCTGATTACAATCTGTGAGTCCATTATAATATTTTGTAAATAAAGACTGCATCAAGGTACTGTCTACGGCTACTAAGTGAACACATATGGTAGTGTTTTAACTTTCGTGCATATCATAGAGATGCGACCCCAAAATTACTTACGAAAACGATTAATTATGTTTAATCGATTAAAAATACTAACAAAATTTAAATTCAACAGTCGTTGTCGCTACCCGGAGATGCAACACGCTTCTTTTGAACAGGGCATCGCTCGCCAACGGACAGACTCTCTGGACGGAGACCTTCCCTACCCATCACTTGCTCCAGATCGCTAACCGCCGAGCTTATGGAGGAGTCGGAGTCGGCCGACCGCAACAAGCTTTCCAGTGACGCCGATGTCACTGACGTCCTCGACCCGCTAAATTGGCCGAGATCGGCCACATCAGGAGGCAAACCCTTGACTCTCGCCGACAATGCGCTCGTGGATTGAGAATGTCTCGCCGGTTGAACCGGCGTCGTCTCCCCACTCCTTCTCTCTGCGTCCTCTCCTTCTCTTTTTCTGTTCTTCTCTAAGAGCCTTGTGCTCCCTCCTCTATTAAACATGTTTCTTAATTTATTTTGATCCATAATTAATCCCACGAGTATGGGTAAATGAAGGTCCACCCGGGCAGTGCCGCCTGTACCCGGGTAAGCGTAAATTTGTATCCCAACTGGGGGGTCCGCAGGTGCCCCAGCTGGGGGTAGCGCTTGGAACCGAACATCCCATCGGCCATGCATCCTCTGGTTACGCTCCGCAACACAGGATTCGGGGTTTTTTTTATAGAGGTTGTCATCCTCGTGGCCCAGGCGACAAAGCCAAGACCATCGCCCCCGCTCGGAGCCGTGAGACGTGTTCACGACACTCCTAATCGAGATTACGATATCCGACGGTGGCAGAAAGAAGATCTCCCCGCCCACTCGACGGCAGTGTGAGTGCACGTCAAGCCCGTCCTCCGGGCAGCCCAGGGATGGGCCACCTCCTACTCTGCCAGAACATTAGCCGTGTGACAGTGGTTTCGCGAAACGCCGCGTATCCACCGGCACACGTTGCCCAGGGTGCACCGCGAGGAGGTTTTCCGGCACTTAGCACCCCAGTCGTATCTACCTATGCCAAGGTTTAAAACTGATGACAGTATTGAAGGCACCTAACGTTTTAAACTCGCTGCGACTTTAAGTCACGTAATTACAATCCAACGAACACCCAAACCCATGGGTAACCATTTTACATTTTGCATTAGTACATGCCACTGTATTATTATAATGAGCGCCAGTAGCAGCATTTATTTCGATTTATTAGTAAAAAAATATTTAAAAATTAGATGGCAGGGAGCTCTAAAGTTTTTGTTAGAGTCAAGTGTACCTGCGCACACACTGAGGCTTCAAAGAAAATTGTATGATTATTCCCGTGTTTTTAAAGCATAAAGCAGCGGCAAATTTTGTGCTCAATACAAAAGCTGTCTATCTACTTATTCTCTGTTGTATTGCACAACTCAGCTTAAGAAAATTTTATTATGCTCCAAGGACCTGCATCGTCACAGTTGTGCTCATATCTGTATTGCTGCTATTGTTTTGTTTTAGAGTAAGATAAGAAATGTAGCAGCAAACATTTAACACTAGAAAAAAGTAACGTTTTTTTGTTTTAAGTTTCTTTCTTTGTTTTTCTTTGTGTTAGATTTAGTACCTAAATGTTTTAAGGCTAAGTGTGAGCAAGTGTTTTAGCCAGCTTTTTAACTCAAAATTGTGTCTCGAGGCCGAGCTAAGAGTCGTAGGATCGATCCTGTTGAATTAATGCTCTTTTTACCCGACTATAGAGAAGGGTTATGTTTTTCGCGTGTATCTTGTATGTATGTATGTAATATTCTTTATTACCTGATATCTCTCAATCCGTCTCAGATTCGTCTTGATCGCCCAACTGTTCTTAGATATGTGACGTTTGAAAAAAACAACACACACATAAACAGGTGTGAAAAAAAAAGTTGATTTGAATACTGCAATATGGGTATCAATGTTCTTTTTTCAATGTTCAATAGGTACTTGACAATAGCTGTGATAAAAGTAAGTAGTTAAGTCGTTCATTATCTTCTCAAAAAGTATTTATTACAATTTTTTTTGGATTTTTTAAAATGGTCATTTTCCTTTTTTCAATATTTTTTTATTAATGTTATAATTATTTTTGGAGTACAATTTATTTACTTTAGTCATTAATACTTTTAGAGTAGTTACTAATTAATCACGTTCAATAGGAAACAAGTAAGTATCTAGACCTTTAATACTTACACATTTGAAATAAAATTTCATTTTAAAGCTTAATATTTTACAAACGGATACCAAAATCGATAAATCGTCTTAACGGCCCCGAAATATGAAATAAAAAATTTAAAAGACCTATCAAATGATACCCCACACGATGGAGTTGGTGAGAAAAAATATCACATACCTACTTTACATATAGGGGAGAAACCTTACAAATTTTTTTGCATAATTTTGTGCTTTTACTTTGTCGGCATATGTAATATGTGTATCCATACAAAACTACAGCCTTCTAGCACTAACAGTCTCTGAGCTAAGCCGCGGACAGACGGACATACAGAACCCTAAAAACCGGACAAGTGCTACTCGGACTCACCTACCGATGGTTCTGCACAAATTTGTAGATACAACATGTCTATGTACACTATGTCGTATCTAT
Organism: Herminia tarsipennalis; assembly: GCA_945859575.2. NCBI lineage: Eukaryota > Metazoa > Arthropoda > Insecta > Lepidoptera > Erebidae > Herminia > Herminia tarsipennalis. The sequence goes on along the minus strand of OX243834.2, from coordinate 17,845,174 downwards.
CTAACATATCTTCAATTCAGAGAACTATCTTATCGTACAACTATGCATGGATGGGCACACCTTAATTTTTCAACCTTTTTTTAATTTTTATATTTTTCCTTTATTTGCGCTGTGAGACCTTGTTTTTTGCCAAATTTCGTGATTCCCTAATCGGACAGTACTATATAGGTTTTCGACCCAAAAGCTGTAGGGTGCTTACTTTTGGTTGACCTAGAATTATTTATTTTGGTTAAAAGCCAGGTATTACAGCACAAGTAAAGGGAAGATTCCGAAAAAAATAAAAGTTGCATATTAAGGTAAATTTTGGTATTTACGAGTTTTCGCGAAAATCTAAATTTCCCCGTATCTTTTTATCGTGTTAACTCAGGAACTTGATCTTTATACACCTAATATCTCTATTAGGTGTATAAATATACCTGGTATAAATTTCAACTTGCTAGGTCCACCCGTTCCTGAGAAAATCGGCGTTTACACATGAACATACGGACAAGAGAGTAATCTTATAAGGGTTCCTTTTTTACCTTTTGAGGTACGGAACCCTAAAAATAATTAGATCAAGAGTGTCACAACTTCTCACTAAAACGTGGTATCAACGATAATTTTTAATTTTACTTTTTGTATAGTAAGTTTAGTGTAGATGCAGTTGCACTCCCATGAAAAATAAAAAAAATCCTAGTGGCTACCATGATTACTATAGTGCAGTAGCAGTGCCCTCAATCCAACCAAAAGGCTCTATGTTTGGGCTTCTTTTAGTAGGTATATTTAGACCTAAAATTTCCAACATCATGGTCATGATTTTTATAAGTTTTAATAAAGTTTGACAAAATTATGTTGAGATGTTAAATTTATGTAACCAGAAAAGTATTCTATTTCTATAAATACTGGGGATTAGATTTGTAGTTAATTTGTAGCTTAAGATTTTTTGTAATGATCCGGTACGGTTCTACAAAAACTGCACCACTGTAAAGCCTCTGTAGATGATAGAGTGATGATTCTTAGTCAAGTAACACAGACGCACCAAGTTAGTAGCGCGCACACATTTTTTCATAGTCATAACTTTCAACACACCTCAGCATAAGCTAGGCTTGCCACCCACGCTGATTTTCCGTCCGGCTCATGGAGGCTTTATGTCGAAATACCTCATTTTCCTAATATCTAAAAGTCAAAATGACTTAGTACCCAAAATGCCTGAAATCCTAAATCCCCTAGTGAACTTACGCCATAAAAAGAAAATAACAATCGATGTACAGTTGTAAACAAAATTTATTAGAAATTAAAAACTTAACTTTTGTAGCTTCCTAAAATAACTCATATGCGCCTACATCATCTTAACTAATCAACTACCTACGTGTAACGTCGTTTCAATAAAATGACGTTTTCCAAAAATGAAAATGGAGATATACTCTGCTCTCTCAGCTCCCGCAGTTGTTTTTTGTATGCGAAGTCAAAACTTCTTTCGTCCTGCTTTCGACGCGCCCCTGAAAATAATGCATTTTTTATGCGGGTGTCCTAGAACTTTACTTCTTTTTTTAAAATAAAAATGAACCGGATAAGTGCTGGTTTAAGGGGCATTTTTACATTTAGCCGCCTGTTCCATCCTTCCAAAGCATTATTGCTTCGTCGGTGCTCATGGTTACCGCAGCTGATAGTATCAGCTCCCAGACTTAACCACTGCTTCTCAAAATATGCTTGAAATTCTTTCATTTTGTGATCTTTCTTCATTCCGCATTTTATTTTCAACCAACAGGCATGAATATGCTGTTCAGGAAGCAAAGGAAGACTCGCACATAAATGGACAATATGTCGTCTCTTTTTATTTTTGCATATCTTCATTTCTTTTGCCTTCTTCCACACCGCCCTGTTAAAATGAAAGTAGCAGCCAGATACAACAGCCTCAGGAAAAATGCTCTTTACAGCGTTCATCTGTCCTTTTTCGAAGTCGCATTTAAAGATGTTTATATTAATGCCGAGTTGATCCCGTATTATAGTAAATAGCCTCGTGTAAGTTTTCTCAGTCTTGTCAGGGAGCAGTGCGTATAATACTGGAACGACATTTGTGTCTCAGGCGTTCATACTCAAATCTAAATGTATAGTATAAATTTGGTAAAAAGTTCGGGGCTCTTTTGAATGTCCCATCCCCCGAAAACTGCTTGCTGCCGTTGTATTGGCGAGATTTTGCAGCACCAAGGGCCGTCTTAGTTGAAAAGCATAATATTTTATCTGCTTCTCCCTCTTCAGCAACTAGGAAATTCTCTACAAGCATTTTTGGAACTTTTATGTCCTTTAAATATGAAAACTCGGTATTGTTTTGTTCCAAAAATCGATGTCTTGCTCTATAAAGTGCTTTCTTTTTTTCTTCATACGATGGCATTTGAACGTCCGAGTCCGAGTCGTTGGTGGCGGCGGCGGCGGCATCGTGGTTGGTTTCTTTTCTGGCGTAAAAGTTAGAGACATGTTTTTCAAATACCTTTTTGACAGGAGTCATTTTAGTACATACCTGCTTTTTGCAAGCATCGATAACAATATTTCTCTCATTTTGCTATTGGCTTTTTTTACACACATGCAAGCTGCTTGGTCGCAATAGTAAGTCTTTTTCAGAGTTCAGAGTCAAAGATGCGTTGCATTGACCACGATTTACGCATCTTCACATCGAGGTGCCACTTTTGTTACGGTGTCCAAAATTATATTTATGACCCTGGTATAGCAGACACGATTTTCCTTTTCCATTATAAAATTATATAAACATTATTAATATTACATAATAATATTAAATAAACATATCTATTACTTTAAAATAATTACAGGACTGACATATCTAATTAATGTCAAGTATACTTCATAATGACCAGGGTGGGGACACTGTCGTTTAAGTGACAGATTAGTAATTGAAGAGTCGGCATCTGTTTTTTGTTTCCGAAAATATTTAGTCACTACCTGATTACCTTCAAGTTCAATAGATGGCGTTACCATTTTGAATAAAATTTTTGGTTTTATTTTGTTTTAAGAAATTAATAAAACAGTGCTTTTTTATTTGTTTTATCAAATAATGGTCATTAAAATGCTTATTCTTAAAATAATGTTGTTTGTCACTACTAAATAATACTGGCCTCTATAATAGTGTCCAGTTTGTTTATGGCACTTGAAAAAAGTTATCTTTTGACAACTGTCAAACAAGCCATCACAGAATTGGAAGTTTTATTCATTGGTTGTATTATTTAAATTAATTTCATATGCGATAATTTCAAAAGCCCTGAGCTATCAGTTATTTGAATAATATATGTGTTATCTTGGGTTTGCGTGTTTGTTGTTCCATTTCATAATTGTGGCTGTGATAATTTCGTACAAGTGCGTTGAATACGCCCCGTGTTAAATTAAATCTATAGATTTAATTTTATCTTGCAACGGACACTTTATTATTTAAAATATGGCCTTGGATAATGTCGCGTTAGAATACATATCTAGACTTTGTGCTTTTGTTAGAAAACCTAGTTGTAAGTAGGTAGGTATATAATAACATATACATACATACATATCAACCCATATGATGGCCCACTGCTGGGCACGGGTCTCCCCAGTAGAACCTACTGGTATGTAGATCCTGGGGGTAATTGCCATAATCGCCACGCTTGGCGAGCGGGTTGGCGATCGCAGTAAGGCTTTAAGTACGCAGAGGACGCTGCTGCCCATCCTCCGGGGTGAAATCCCTTAGTCGCCTTGACGACACCCACGGGAAGAGATGGGGTGGTACTATTCTTAAGCCGGCACCACACGGCACACGGTATATCATAAATATTATATTAATATAAAAACTCATCTTTTCTTATTTTTTCCTACCACAAATAACTGAATCATCTATCAGCAACAAGGTTGTTTGTTTATTAATCTAAACGATTCCATGACGTTTTAGCATTTTTCAAGAGAGTCATTTTAAAGTTTGTTATTCAATATAAAACATAAAAATGCCTCTCTTAAAAAAATGAGAACATTTAAAACAATCGTTGAAATTAATAAAATGAGTTGTTGCTAATAAAACCTACAGATATGCCTAGCATACCATACCGCATAAATGATATTTCTGGAAACAAAATTCAGATGGCGCATTGTCGTCTGTCAAAATCAAAACGGTTTGCTTTTTTACACTGCAAGAGGGCCCTCTTTTTCCGTAGTATTAGTTTACTCTTTGATAATGACTTTCAAGTGGCCAGTGATTTTCATACCACAACAATACAAGAAGTACGAGTACCTATACCTACCTACCGAGAAAAGAATTGACCCCAAATTTGATTGTGACCTAATCAATTAATTGTCTTTTTAACTGTACCAAACCTCAAAGGCATTTTGTAAATCAGTTATTATTGGATGTGGACAAATCGAAATTCAGGCATTTTGGGTACCAAGTCATTTTGACATTTAGATATTAGGAAAATGAGGTAATTCGACATAAAGCCTCCATGAGCCGGACGGCTGATTTTCAGCTGGTAACCTTGGTTGAGTAATAGGTACACAGATTAGAAAAAAAATTACAAGAAGAGAAATAATATTATATAGGAAAATATAAGGTTTGAAACGTGCTTATAATATTGTTAGATATAAGTAATCTCGATTATTTATTTACGTATATGGCGCAAAAGAATTTATAAAGTAACGTAGGTACATATTAGCGCTTTTTGTAAAACGCGTGTTTCAGAGTAATGCATCGTCATTTTTTTACGTTTTTCGCTTTTAATGTAAAATCTGATGCGAGTATCCAAAATAATATTTTTAAACTAAGATCTGATATCTCCCCAGCGCGTAGGGAAGACAAGAGTCCGAGATCACAATAATAGGTACGGACTTTTCCACAGCTATACACTTTAGTGCTCGTGTTATTTTATAAGGCGCTGTTGTATTAATCGATCATTCACATTGACAATCTTTAAGCTAAACACATGCTTCTGTGTCAATAATATTTTTAATAATTTTATGCTTTGTCACGTAGAGGTAGGTACATGTCTTCGTCACTCTTCTTTTGACCTTTTCGCACACAATAAATCTGAAAGTTTCGATGTTTAGATACCACTCAAACCACTGAACTACTGTTGATGGAGAACTCAGACAGATATACTGTGGTTAACATTATCTAATTTAAATTTAATATTTTAATTTCATAATATCAAATCAATGATTGTTTGAAAACGTCAACATTCTAACAACATACAATGTAAACGTTCGTTTTAACTCCGAAAATATGGTTCCGCAAATGTAAAAATTTCAAAATTTAAATTTTTTTATTAACTTAGAATGCAAAACAACTCTTGTGTTACGTCGAGATTCTACATGAACATGTAACGATAAATTTGCAAACAATAGCTGAAGCCGGAGAAAAGAACAGGACATTAAAAACCCGCGGCTACTCTTTTTAAATTGCCAATTTTAAAATGTTTGAATGTTTATAAACCTGATATGGGGGTAAGGTGGTGCTGCGACTAATATACTCTACTATACATCATTAAAAGGACTGATGCAAACTGTATTATCAAAAAGTTGAAACATGAGATAAACCAAAATCAGCCTTAGTGGGTGCAATATAGTAGGAAGATCTACTTACAACAAAGGTAAAAACTATATGTGCTTAAATATCGGCCAGAGTACTTGTAACGAATAATTAAATATAAAATATTAATTCTGATATCAAAAGGAAGAAACGAATGGCCTTTATTCGTCACGCAGAATCTTTACTTACAAAAGTTAAATCATGCTCTTAATCAATGTGATAATTTAAACAAAGTGACAACAAAATACACCCAAGCATATTAAAGTAACAAGGAGCAACTAGTTCCATTTTTTTTTATCATTTAAATATTTATCCACTGTATGTACTCTGTACCTCTACTTCTTATTCTCTACTTTCTGAACTTAATCACTGATAAACTCATAATACTAGGTGATATTTTGTTAAATACTCTCACAGAAAGACCTATAAATGAATTATGAGTTTTATGTAGCCTATGATATTGACCTACTAATTTGTGCTTATTTCTCGTGTTCGCCGGGTGAACGTCACTATTTTTGTGATATAAATGCATATTTTGTTTAACAAACATAATGTTTGCAAATATATACTGAGAGGCAACTGTCACTGTTGCCCGCACTGCACGTTTTTGAAGAATAAAAATTGTTTGAATATCAGCCGCCTTGCCCGAAAGCAGTATGCCATACGACATGACGTTGTAGAAATAACCGAAATAAACTAGCCTTGCTGTTTCCACATCGCTGCCTGACTTTACTGACAGCATAAGATGCAGAACTGAGTTTCCCTGCGAGATACGAGTATGATATTTGGGTGCCCCACTGTAACTTACTATCAAAAGTAATTCCCAAAAAAACCGTTGAATCAACAAAATGAATAACTTATTTGTTTAAAACAAGACTTGTATTGATATTTCTTACAATTACATTTGTTTTTTTTTTAGAATTTATAAGCAAGTTATTTGATGTAAACCAGTCAAGAACTAATGCGAGGCCTGTTTACTTCGTCAGAGTAATCATTTTTACGATTAGTTTTGAATATAAGAAAAGTGTCATTAGCAAATAGAACAATATCGCATAAGTTACCACAAACGCAGCACCGCGTGGCGACAGCGTATTTATTGATTATTTTCAGTTTTTTTTTAAGTTCATCTACCCCATGGTGTGGAGGTCATTATATAGATATATAAAAAAAATAGGGTTTGTACAGACTATTTTTCGATTCAGGGAACCGTGTGTGAAATATTTGTTAGAGTCACGTATCCCGATTATTGTAGGGTATGTTAAAAAAATCACGGTAGTAGTTTAAATGGTGAAATAAAAAGGGGAACTGTCACAGCTAAGTAAGATTTACCACTTAACAAGTAACAGCAGACCAAGTGAGAAGTAACAAAATTTTCGTACAGATTCCATTAAAAAATAACTTTATAACGTTGTTATTAGTATGAAACTAAAACAACATAAAACCCACTTCTTATGCCACATTATTTAGATGGGGGACTACGGAACCCTACTTTGTGCGTGGCCTGACATGCACTTGTCCGGTTTTTAAAATCGTTAAATCGGCATTTACTATTATAAAAAAATATTTTCGGTGATACGCAGTCATCGCGAGGTGTCGTGTCACGGGCGTGGCGTGGTACCATATAAATAATCAAAGTACAGCTTAAAAAGAACTTTTTTGATTGTTTGACGATTTTGAACATTAGATTAATCTCAATGACGTGAGTGTCACCGTGGGTACATAAAATTATTAAAAAATCTTGATGGCGGATTTTATGCGCTTTAATGTGCCGCCTGAGAAAAAAAAAAACATTTCGAAGACCCTCGAGTGGGGTCAAATTAAAGGCCATAAAAACCAGGCAAGAGGATGTCGGACCATGCTCAGTGTAGGGTTCCGCAGCCTCGAATAAATGCATCAGTATAAGAGCGTATGTTCATGGCACTTACGCCCTTTTGTTGGGAAACGCAGTTTTTCAGCAATCACTCAATGACGGTATATAAAGTATTTATTAACCGCTACCTTTGTGATTTTTTTTCATATTTTATGGTAACACGGTTCAAAAGTTAAGGAGACACAATTTTTGCAACTTTCGGAGTGATTATTTCCTATAAATATTTACTCAATTATAGAAGTTTATTAGAAACGTTAAAATGTGTTTAAAAGGCGTGTGTATGTCACACGTTTTATTTCATTTTTTGCTGATTTTTTTTTTCAGCAAACAATAACCCCCCTAAAAATATTTATTTTTATTATATAGCTATCAAACTAAGTAGCGGCTAGTACAAGACACCTTTTCACTAAATTTTATCAATATTCATTGCGTAGTCGTTGAGTAAAATGCCTGTGACATACGGACAGACGAACAAATAGGCGGACATGACGAAACTATAAGGGTTCCGTTTTTGCCATTTGGCTACGGAACCCTAAAAAGGCGAGTTCTAAAATTTATATATTCCTTATGTTTGAAGTGACAAGTCATTGAAAAAAATAATAAAACAAATAGGCAGTTCTTATTGAATCGCCTTGTCAATGACAAAAAAGTACAAAATAAAAAAATACATAGTTATATATAATCATAGTTTATTTAATTATTGATTTTTTTAGTGTTTTTGCTTCTATTTATGATTCGAATTACAACCTGAACTTAAACGTATTATTTCAAACATATATCGATAAATAGATAAATAATATGTTTGCTAATTTGCGTTACAAAATAGGATACGCTTTGAGCATTTGTTAAGTTACACTTGTTGTAAGTTGCAGTCCGGTGTAATTATTTTAACTTTTAAGTTAAACTTTATGGTTTTCCTTCTTTGTAAGAGTTTCAACTCCCTACCTATTTACACTATTGAGATTAAACGATATGGTTTTCCTTCATGGCAGACGAAAAAAATCTTAAAAACATGAATTATTTTAATATACTCTGATTTGGTATGAGCATAGACGTTAAAAAAAAATAGTCAAAAATATCGGTATATTTAACTTTTTGAAAAAAAAACATGTATGACGTAGTATACACCGTCAAATGCGTTGAATAATACTTACACTTTTTATTGTATGGTGTGATATACTTTGCCAACTTCAACGACTAATTAATAGTTGTAACTAAAAAAATAAACTCAAGGAAAAAAACGTTTAATTAAAGTATCAAAAACATACATATCTTATTTTTTAATGTGATATTCTAATTGGCAATTACGTGGATTCTTGCCAGTCACAAAACATAGGCGTACCTGGCACTTCATGCAAATGACTGAGGTCAATTTGGAACAGAGACGGCACCGTCCCTGGCTACAAAAATCCATGAAATGACCAACATTGTCGTACCTCACCTCCTGGATTGGCAAACCTTGCGTAGGCTGCCTCTTTTTTTTATTCTCTCCATTGTTAGCTGTCATATATCGCCCCGTCTTTATTAAACCTTCATAGATCTCGAAGCGAAAAAATTTTAGCGAAATAGGCGCCTGGGAAGTAGTTTTGGCCAGATCTTGCCTGTACAAAAGCCAAGCGTTGTTGATACAAATGTCTATCAACTGTGCAAATATGCCGGCTTTTAAAAGGAGTTTTATAGAGAGAAATAAGCATATCTGCAAGGTCTACTCCTCCCATATGCTTATTATACTCCTTGACAATTTGTGGGCAGTCTACATCTTTCTTACTGCGTGACTCTTTGCAGTATCTTTTAATTTGGCTAACTGGGTTAGCCCCGACGTAGGAGCTTATAAGGGTGACCGCTTTATTATCATTCCACCGGACAACACATAAACGGTTTTCATTACAGACGACTTCACCGTAGCTTCCTCTAGGTTTTTTTTTCAAAATCTTTTCAGCCGGTAATATCATTTCTGCTCCCCTGAGCCTGTTGCTACGTATTGTCCCAAGCCCGAATATGCCATAGTGTTCTCGTAATATATAAAATAGTTCAGGACTCGAAAAAAAATTGTCACAATAAATTATGGCTGGCCTGTGCTGGATGCTTTTGCACAGAGCTATGACAACTTGCGCACCAAATCCCAGTGTTGTTTCTTCGTCGGTAAAAGTATGAAATCGGAAAGTGTCTTCTCCACCATACAAAACGAAATCATAAATCATACCTGTAACACCCGCTCTGACATAGTTTTTGAATCCCCATTTATTAGGTTTATCTTTCATATATTGTCGTCTTTTTCCAGCTTTGGTGCCCTTATAAGGGATAATCATTTCGTCGATGCTGAATTTTTGTTCATTTTCTTGAGCCAAACAGTTATCCCTTATTTTTTCTACAATGGGCCTAATCTTATAATATCTATCTGTATCCTCCATATTATTATCTACGAAATGCAAATTTCTTCGTATCTGTTGATACCTTTTTAAAGGCATTAAATCCGCCACTAAAGAGCATCGAAACCGATGACTCCAGTAATCCACATAAGCTGGCATCTGTACTATACCCATAATAATTTGAATAGCTAAGAAGTCACGAAACTCATCTTCAGTTATTGATGTGGATTTCCCAGTATTAGATACAGAATACGTGTTGGTCTGTACTACTATATCACTGATTATATCTGGAGAGAAAAATGTAAAGAAATAATCTAATGGTGACTTAGTTGCTTCAATAATTGAGGAACTTGTAACATCTTCTATGGTAGCGATATGACGAAAGGTAGCTTTTCTCCATTTATAGTCTAGCGTAAACTTTTTTATTTTTCTAGCCCGTTTTGCTGCCAATATTGGAACTATACGCGGTCTTTTAGATCTAGTTTTCCTATTGACAATAGAAACAGATGGAGTAGCAGGGCTTGCGGTACATGCAGGAGAAGCAGGTGTAATGGATGGCAGTGATGGTAAATCAGATAAAGTTGGCACATTGTTACATACGGGTTCTTGAGACGGGTTGGGATATATTTCGTGGATTATCGGCGTTAGACGAACGCTTTGACTGTGTTCAATATCAGCATCATCGTCAGAGCTAATCATACATCTTTCAAGAGAACTATTGATAGAGGGAGGTGGTGATGAAGAGTAGGATGAAGCATGTGTAATTAGTTGTTTACCAGCGTCAGATGTCTCGCTACACTCAGAAGGTGCTTTTATAGCAGGCACAAGCGCAATTATTCTACCACCGCGTGTTAGTAGGTTTTGCTGTAGGCAAAGAAAAACAAATCACCTAAGCAAATGAAAGCCACAACAAAAATAAAACGCAAATAGACAAAAATAAAACAACCTCAAATTAGCATAGTATATCAGAGCATACACACCAAAATACGGCTATTTCACACAGAAGTTGGCAATGTATGTGCCAACATACAACCAAAATTAGCGAAACTTTTGTAACAAATTGGCAGTGTATGATGTGACATACAACAAGTAAAACGTACAATAAAAATATTTTATTTCACTAATTGTGTTGAAATTATTGTGTATTAGTGATTATTGACAATTGAAGCACACAATAACAGTGAAACATGTTACAGACAGTACAGTGAAATTAGTCTCGAGAAATTTTTGCATATGTAGTGGTGTGTATGTTACTTAGATATTAGAGCGCGTTTCCACTATATCGTTCTGGCCCTTACAAAAATGTTTCAATATCCTAACATTACTATTTAATTTAATACTTATCCCTAGCAACACTCTGATTTTTGTTTTCAATAAAAACAAGTTTTTATTTTAAAGAAAAAGGTTTTGACTTTATTAAAAAAAATATGTCATTCAATTTCACGTCCTTGAGCAAACGACAAGGCGACTACCGTGAAACAATAAAATATCGTGTCGTTCTTTAGATGATAGTAGTTTAGCTATAGGTAAAAAGTTTTGACCATAATAATTACGAAACAAAACAAATAAATAAATCGTCACTTGATAGTGGAAAGTGGAAACACGCACAAAACCAGAATAAACCAGTTTACTCTGTCCGCAGGTGCCACGTGCAGTCTGACGTCAGTCGCTTGATACCGTTAGAACATAAAGCACGCATTTCATTAAAAAATTATAATTATTAGATACGTAGTAGTTTCATTGTGAAATTTTGTATTTGTTGATTGTTGTTATTGTTTGTTATTATTGTTAAAATATTTGTTGAAGTGTTTAATTTCAAGTGTGTAAGTGTTGTAACTTTATATTGATAATTCAAAATGGCTCCAGTGTTAAAACATGGTCGAGGCAAGCCTTTGACTTCTCAAACTAAGGAAGTTTTGTACTGTTTGTACAAATATTTCGAAAATGAGTGTAATAACAACCCGAGCAGTATTATGACCCCCACTCAATTAGTTGCTAAATCAACAGGAATTTCAATAGCATCCGTCAGAAAGGTAGTATCAGAAAGCAAATGTCGTCCTTCAGATCAGGAAGTAACATTTAAATCTCCTAAAAAGAAACCGAATCGTAAACCTACAATAGTAATCGATAACTTTGATCAGCAAGTTATCAGAAGAACAATTCATGACTTCCACATCACAAATAAAGAAGTTCCCACTTTAAAAACTTTGCACTCAAAATTGAAAGAAGATATCGATTATAAAGGTTGTGTCAGCACGTTACGAAAACACGTCATGTCATTAGGTTTTAATTGGAAGCAAACAGAAGATAACCGGAAACTTCTTATGGAAAAACACGAAATTAGATACTTGCGAATTAATTATTTGATGAAAATTGCTGAATATCGTGAACAACGCCGACCAATTGTTTACACCGACGAAACATATATACATACATCACATACCCTCTCGAAATCTTGGTCAGATGGAAGCACTTCAGGTTTGAAGCAACATATATCGAAAGGCAACCGCTTAATCATTGTTCATGCTGGTGGTATCGATGGCTTTATACCAAATGCATTGCTTATGTTTAAAGCCGACCAAAAAAGTGGAGATTACCACAACAATATGAACTATGACAACTATTCAAGGTGGATTCAAACTCAATTAATACCCAACTTACAACCAAATAGTGTTGTTGTTGTTGACAACGCACCATATCATAACTCAATACAAAATCCTGCACCGAATAGTAATTCTAGAAAACAGCAAATGATAGACTGGCTGACATTTCGAAACATTGAGCATTCATCCACGTTGCTTAAGCCTCAATTATATGAACTGATTCTGCAAAACAAGGCGAGATTTATAGAGTACAAGATAGACGAAATATTACGACAGCACTACAAATATTAGGTCATACTGTGCTGCGTTTACCACCATACCATCCGGAGTTTAATCCTATAGAAAATATATGGGGGATAGTGAAAACATATGTCGCAAAAAAGAATGTCGCAATGAATATGAAGGTTATAATGTCATTAGCTGAAGAAAAAAATGAACGCCATAACTGTAGAGGAATGGAGAAAAGTTTGTTTGCATGCTATTGAGGAGGAAAGCAAATATCAGGGTAGAGACGCAGCTTTAGACACAATATCAGAACGAATCATAATTAATTTAAATAATTCATCTGATGAAAGCGAGGATGGGGATGATTGTGATATGCCTGGGGTTGATGAATTATTAGAATAAAACATTTATGGCCGGAGAACACCTAATTCATACACGTCTTCACTGAAGTGAAAACCGGCATTCAATGCTTGTAATGTTTGGAACTGGCTTGTCTGCCTCATACAGTTCCATAGATTACAATGCGGTGGATACACATTTTCACGACCGTATTAGTACGTAGTGCGTATGCGTAGACGTGCACGCATTTGGTGTGCTCCAGCCACAAACGTATATTACCTTTAAAACAATAAAAACTAAAAATAAAATGTTGTTTTTTTTATTTGCTGACCATACACTACTACAAATGCAAAAATTTCTTCAAGCTAATTTACCTGTACATTAAAAATGAGGTGAAAACAATTGATTCTTACCTTTGTGAGCGTCACTTGTTTCCTCATCGTCGACATTTTTGTTTTTCTAATGTCAAAAGGGTTGCCAGATCTTTGATGTATTTTTTTACCATTCGTACATTAATATTGCTAGTGAAATAATTGTAGGCGGATTTTTTAATACATTTTTTTGTGAGTGTAGATTTAATTGAACTTTGAGTATGTTAGGATATACATTGTCAATTTAAGGGTTAAGTACGATACTATGTTATTTAGAAAAATATATATCCTTATGACTGACCCTTTCGATTTGTACCTATCGTAAGAATAGAGCGTGTTGTTTTTTCGTATTTTACTGGTCCGATTTCCGGGCCTGACAGGCAATTATTTAAAAATGTCTAAATGCAGTTCCTTAAAGATATTGTATAGGCCTGTTAGGTATATGTACCATACCACGCGCAGCTTTTTATCCTAAAAACGGTGCGAAAGTGAAGAAGGTGGAAATCTGTAAAATATAAAGCATTTTTTTTTCTTAAAAATCTTCAACAATTTGTGAAAAAGATAAGTGTGAATCAGATTCACATGTGAAGGGTTTCATACCGCCTTACTTTTATCTCTACTAATATTATAAAGCTGAAGAGTTTGTTTGTTTGTTTGAACGCGGTAATCTCAGGAACTACTGATCTGAATTGAAAAATTCTTTCACTGTTGTATAGCTCATTTATCGAGGAAGGCTTTGGAACCCTCTTTCAATTTTTATAATACAGGTTCTGTAAAATGTCCATCAAATACGGTTCCGAAGACATTTAATACTAAAAGTTTTAAAAAATAAAAGAAGGAGACTTAGGCTAGGTATACACACATCTATTACAACTTGTCGGCGCTAGATGGCATTGCCCGTATGATTACCTCAACCCATTTACATTGAACTCTATTAACCTTTGTAGAGGGCCCGCTGAATTGATTCAATCGCTTTCATGTGACGCAATGTTGACTGTGGACGATCATAAGTAAGTACGTATGGCATTTATTGTTTTAATATTAGTATCTAAGAAGCTGCTTCAATTGAATCGAACATCATAGGTATACTTAAATCAACGTACTGAGATTAAATTTTGTTGTAACATGACTCAAATCAATATCTAATTAAAATTTATATTTACAGGCGTTTTATAAAGGTATTTTAAGGTAAAAAAATATTTTGCGAATTGCATAATACTTAGGTTTTACCTAGTGTTTTTATTACATAGAATATTCTTAATTTATAATAATTATTTTTTGGAAAAACTGCCTCTGTGGCGCGGTGGGAGTGTATCCGACAGCTATGAAAGAGGTTGTGGGTTCGATCCCCACCCAGGATAAAACTTTGTGTGATGAGCACGATGGTTTATTCTGTGCCTGGGTGTTATTTATCCATAATATGTATGTATTTCGTAATATTTAAGTATGTTTATCGATTATCTGGTTTCCATAATACAAGTCTGCTTAGTTTGGGATAAGATAGTTCTGTGTGAGTTGGCCCAAGATATTAATAATATTAAAAATATTTACAGATTTTAATTTGATGTTATTTAAGTTTTCCAGAGATTATGTGGATAATTTTGATAAAAAATCTTTAAAAATGGTAATTTTACACAGTACCTTAATTAATATTCTATTTCCATCCTTAAGTATACATAATAAGACAAAATGTAGTTAAAAGTACCAAGCTGATCCTCCCTAAAATGATATTTTTTTCTTTTGAGTTCTCGCATACGGAACAGATCACTTTAATCAGGCTAATTTCTTATGTTCTAGTTCCAACTCTTTATGTAATTTTTAAATTAGGCTAATTGCTTCTTCTTCTTCTCTTCTCTTTTTCTCTATTTATTCCATTTTTTAATTCCCTCTTTTTCTACTTCGACTTTTGGGCTTTAAACCCACTAATGTCTCTAGCCTTGTTGTAGGGTACCTTTGCTCTAAAGCAACTCGACTTGCGCCCAACTTTGAACGGTGCGTTACTACTTCTTTAACTGTGCTCATACTCTTGTGCTCATATTCTATGAAAGTTCACTTAATGTTCTTTGACTTCTCACTTGGCAGACTTTTGGGCTATAAACCCACTGACTGTAGCTTTGTTGACGGGTCTCTTTACTTTAAAGCAACTTGACTTGCACCTAACTCTAAACTTCTTTTATTTAGCTTTTTGTGCTCATATTCTAATAAAGTACACTAAGTGTTCTTTGTAATTTTTTTTAGGAGACTCTTGAGCTCCGTCTTTCCTTCCTTTCTGGCGTAATTGCATCTTTGTGGCATTTCCCTGGAGTACATGTCATTGAATGTGAACGCTGCCTCGCTTTTGTTCGGTGATGGATGCTAGTTTATTTATGTTTGTATAAATATGTAGAAGATAGAACAAAGTGGCGTGCAATTGGAGAGGCCTATGTCCAGCAGTGGACTGCGATAGGCTGATGATGATGATGATGAAATATGTTTGCTGTGGGTTTTGTCCTTCCAACTTAAAAGAAAAGAAAATTTTCGTAAGTCAAAACATTTTCCGGGTTTTTAGGGTAATGTAGTGTTAATTCTTACCTCTTATGTATATATTTCATTGGTTATGAGTTTCGCTATTTTGACATTGTAAACAACTATTTGTTGATAAATCCCAACTGTCACTTCGACAGAAATATTTTCATTGTTACTATGTCAATAGATTAGCAAAGAGGTCTTTGTATTTTTGTAAAAAAGTCTATTATAACATTTTACCTATTTGAAACTGGCAGTGTGTAATTTGCATAAGTAAACCCTAAATTTGTATTAGGATACGCTTTAAAATTTTGAATGCTTCTAGAGAGATTTCTTTATGAGGAATAATCGGAAGAAAAGGCAGTGAAGCGATAGTTCTCCGAGAATAAACATTAAGAAGTGAATTCCTGCAACTCGGCACTGCACCCTGAAGTGCATCCCTGCAACTCGGCCCTGCACTCTAAAGGTCATTCCTGTGCAACTCGGCACTGCACTTTGAAGGGCATTCCAGTGCAACTCGGTACAGCACTCTGAAGTGCATTTCTACTGAATTTTTATTAGGCTTAAGCTCTTACCCCAGTGTTTTCTCCTTACTATTTGTAATGTTAACTAGTTTCCTTTTTATTCTTCCTATCCTAGTTTTTATTTCTTTTATTATAGCTCTCTATCACTATATAATCTTTTATTACATTACAAGTATTTAGCTGGCCTTTAACGCACCAACGTAGACTTCTTTAACTTTTCTTCAGTTTCACTGGGTTAGATCAAAAAGATAATTAATTCCATTAAATCAAATGCTGTCGGTAACGATGCCATTAGCCGTCGCATGGTTATGACCTATCCTGGATCATCGTCTTTCTGACCATTTTCAACATATATTTATTTATTTTTATTTATTTAACTTCTTGCACACAGAAAATTGTACAAAGGCGGACTTAATGCCTTAGGCATTATCTACCAGTCAACCTTAGGGTGATGCAGAGAACTGTTTGAGGTGGGTGCTAAATCGACTTATATTTCTAATGCTAAATAAGCAAGAAAGTGATTAAAAAAAAAATGTAATAATAATAAATAAATAATTATAAAAACAATATCATACATATAAATATATAAATACACATACATACACATACATACACACACAACATACCAATACATACATTTACATACATAATACATACTCATAACTATACAAATACATACTTATTACATACATATATAACCATAGATAACTATAATTGTGATGATTCCGCCAATAACTTCGTATAGAAATTACGTACTTGGAACTTAAAGGTGACACGAGATGTAGACATTCTTATTTCGAGAGGGAGCGCATTCCAAAGGAGAATAGATTGAATAGAGAAGGAAGAATGCACCAGAGTGGAGCTGTGAGCAGGACAGAGAAGCAACAGATTATTAGAGGAGCGTAGATTCCGATCATGACTAGAGCAGAGAAATTGAAAGTGAGGTGTTAGATAAGTAGGGGCATGAGGAGAAAATAGGATTGAATATAGCGTTGTAAGTGCACGCAAACTACGGCGCTGCCGGATAGGAAGCCAATTAAGCTGAGTGCGATAGTTGGAGACATGATCGTACTTGCGAAGGTTGAAGACGAACCGAATGCAATTGTTGAGAAGCCGGTCAAGTTTATGGAGGAGATCAGCATTCAGGTCGAAATAGCACACATCACCATAGTCAATGATAGGAAATATTAAATATATCTATTCTTCCTTTCATATCCAAAGTGCTGAAAGCCTGTGTACATAAACATAATATATGAAATGACACAATTGATTCATCGTAACAATTTGTTAAGCCGGCTTAAATCAGGCTTCAGGCCAGGACATAACAACAGCTCAGCACTGGGGATCTTGATGCCATTAAGTCCTGGTCAGATACGTTGGGCTTGATAGTAAATCCGTCTAAGTGCCAGGCAATTGTCATAGGGAGTCAACGCATATTAAGCCGATTACACACAAATATTAATGCCACCAGTCATCTATAACGGCTTCATTATCCCTTTGAGTTCATCTGGCTCGTCCAGACATTACTTCCCTTAATTGATTATGGTGATGTATGCTATCTTGATCTAAATGCAGAGCTCCTCAATAAATATGACCGACTTCTAAATAACCGCATTCGATTCATCTTTAATCTTCGTGACTTCAGCCATGTGTCTTCTTACCGTTTCCAATTAAAATTGCTCCCAATTGCCAACAACGCAGTTTGCTCGCTCTCACTACACTTATTCTATTCTTACTTGTCACGTAACTTTCAATACTAGTGCTTAAACCATAGCAGAGATCTTCGATCTTCTAACAATTTGCTTCTCCTATGTCCTGCTTAATCTTTTGGATTCATCGGATCCTCTTGCTTAATTCCATCTGTCTTACTCTGGAATTAACTGCCCCACAAAATTAGGATGGCACCTAACCGCTTCAACTTAAAGACGAAGGGTCGTACTTTATTCTTCGAAGAATCGGTTGAGCTATCACGTTAGTGTGGCAATATGTAATTATATGGTATGTATGTTTGTATGTATGTATGAATGTTTGTATAAATGTATGTTTGTATGTATGTGTGTAGTAGGTACTGTGGTAGGCTCCTTGCATGAAACCTCATTTATATATTGTTTAATATTATATAGTTTAATATAGGCCAATAAGTTACACCCTAAGGTTGACTGGTAGAAAATGTTTTTAGCATCAAGTCCGCGTTTGTACAATAACTGTGCATAAAGTTATTAAATAAAAAAGGGCGAGGGCATGGCAAACATATTGTGTCAACGCGCGTTAGTGCTATCGCACACCCGACGACCAGTGGTGCCACAAGCTGCGGTCCGTGGTAATTTTCGCTATTTGTAGCCTCGTTTAGTCGTGGTTACTTGTGACATTCATATTTCGAACGTAGGGCAACACAGGGTGACAACGTAGGGTGGCTTGTTACGATGTTAGGGTTAAGAAGGACGTATCATGTTTTGTAAATAATGACATGACCTTTTATTACTAGAGCGTGGAAAATTGTCTGGCCGAGGCCACGAGGTGTTGAACAGTCAGGGTTTAATAAAAAAATATACACTAGGTTATCAAAGTCAAACCAACTACAGATGATGATAAACTCTCTACACGAAGTAAGCCGTAAAGTAGTACTAGAAATCAACCTAAATAAAACAAATGTCATGACAAACCATACTAAAGTACCTATATACCTTGATAATCATTCATTAGATGGCGCTGTCTAGTGTTGTCGTGCAAGAAAGAGCTCTGTGTTATTTTATTAACTAAAAGCAAATAATAGTGATAAAAATTACTTCCATTGGCCTTAACTTGTGTATAACGGCCTAAACATTACGTAAAAGTGTTATTATAACAATGTGTAAAAGTGACTAGACAAATATTTAAAAGAAAGGATATTGTGAATTACTAACTTTAAATCATAGTTTAAAAAGTGGAGACCGTATCAAAGGTGTTAATTAATGTCATTAATCGGTAAATAAACCTGTGGAAACTACATAATTTATTGATTTGATGTGCAAATTGGATAAACAAAAGTGAATGACAAGTGGAAAAATTCCAAAATAATGACTCACTAATAACCGATAAACAGATTTGAATTTATGTTCCGCTTAGATACTGATCGCTTAAATTGACGACGTTGTCACACAGCACTGTGGCTCAGTGGTTGAACGTTTTCGCTGTACAGTATCAATGAAAGCTGAGAAAGGTATCGAGACCTAGCTGTACCGAGAAAGTTCTTTTTGTGATTTTTAAAAAATCATATTGATATTCCAACGGCATCAACTGAGTACTAGTTCACAATACTACCGTATGATGGCAAACAAGTCGCAGATTAATAATCTGAGAGAAGAAAAAAGTACCAGTCCTAAGATAACCACTTTAATTGATACCTTCCGAATTACGCCTAGTCAAATAAACATAACTCACAGAAAGAAAGTACAACAAATTAATAACTCCTTCAATGAGACTTTGTCAGAAAATTCAGAAAGTGAAGGATTAGAATACTCGTCGTTATCATCCACACCCAATAGACATAACATAAATAGAAGTTTTCCAAGCTTATTGAGAAGTACGAATTTAGACATCGACGAATTGAAATTGAAATGAAGTGCAGTGGAAGAAAAGTTACAAATTGCAGAGAATGAGATTCAAAATTTGGTACAAGAAAACAGCAAACAAGCCAAAGAGACAACGCGGCGGCGCAGTGAAGAGGTGCCAAATAATGACACTCTTCCATAAACGTGTATTTATTGTATTTGTGTATATTGTGATTTTTTAAATATTTTCTGTGTAAATATAGTGTAAGTGTATTTTTATGTTACCTAACCACAGCGGCAGTAACGCGGATGTAAGTCAACCTTCCACGTCCCTAGTGCGTTGTCCTAACTGTCCCCAAGCCCGGTTCTTTAAAGGCGAACGGGGCTTGAAAGTACATTTTGGTAAAGTCCACAAATCCCAAAATGTGCTTCCAAGTCCAACATCACTATTCACTGAACCACCAAGCCCCCAAATTCCTTTTTGGCAAATCTTATCAAAATACAAAAATTCAGTTCCGGTTTTAAAGAGAGTTCCCCGTGGTGCGAGACCTTCAGTGGCTCGAAATCTGGCCCACTGCATAGGTCTTGTTTTACGGGAGAATTCTCAAAGGGCTTGGGAACAACTACTCACATTCCCTTACCGAATTCTGCATGTAAATAATGACCAAACTACCAAAAAAACTCTTACAACTCAAATTAAAGAAAATTGCAATAGTCCAGCCAACATTTCTGAACCTGTTTCGATAACTTTTCATAAAAATTCAAAATTTTATTACGTAGAAACAAAGCTAAGGGAAGGTGATATAAGGGGAGCCTCTAGGCTTTTATTTAGCAGCGACGTGGTGGCGCCTTGTTCTGCAGAAACGCTCACGGGTCTGCAGAGCAAGCATCCAGCGCCAAGGGATGATCTTTGCTTCCCCGAGCCGCCTGACTCTGATGCGGAATGCATATGCGTCACTGCCAAGGACGTATTGACAGCCGTCGGCTCCTTTCGAAGTGGCTCTGCTGGAGGAATAGATGGCTTGACACCTCAACACTTAAAAGACCTCTTGAGCTCAGGTGCCGGAGAAGCTGGCAATGCTCTCCTAAAGGAGTTGACGGCAATGATTAACCTAATGCTCTCCGGCGATGTGGACGATGGCATCATCGATGTCTTGTATGGCGCCAATTTATGCGCCCTGCGCAAAAGTGATGGTAGCATTCGTCCAATCGCCGTTGGGTGTACGTACCGGCGTTTGGCAGCCAAAATGTGTTGTACATATTATAGAGAGTTTTTATCGAGCAAATTCCAGCCTCTTCAATTAGGCTTCGGCTCGCGAGGAGGCTGTGAGGCTGCCATACATGCCATGTCCACCTACCTTGGCTCGGGTAAGGCAGAAGTCATTTTGAAGGTTGACGTGAAGAACGCCTTTAATTCCGTCAACCGGGATACCTTGTTGGCACAAGTAAAATTAGAAACCCCCAAAATTTATAAATATCTCTGGCAGTGTTACAGGCACTCTTCAAAATTAGTATATAAGGACAACCTTTTGAGTTCATCGGTAGGATGCCAACAAGGTGATCCTCTTGGGCCAGTCATTTTTAGTTTGGCGATTCATCCCATAATTCGGCAACTAAATTCTAAATTTAATATTTGGTACCTGGATGATGGGACCCTAGGGGGAGACGTTGAGACAGTATACAAAGACTTGGCTTTCATAAAAGATAAATTCAAAGGTATTGGTTTAGATTTAAATTTTAGTAAATGTGAAATATTCATGAATGATAAAATAGATAAAGATTTGGTTATTTCTAAATTTAATTGTTTGGCTCCAAATCTTAAAATTGTAGATAATCAATCTCTTCAACTCCTAGGGGCCCCAATTTTAGAGGAGTCCTATGATTCGTTCGTAGAGGAAAAAATACAAAATTTTTGTACAGTCTCGGACCAACTTCTTCAAATTAATATGCATTCGGCTTTTACAATCGTTCGATATTGTCTTTTTGTTCCTAAATTCACATACGTACTCAGATCTACTTAATTTTGGAAACATCCTGAGCTTTTGGGTAAACTAGACAAAATTATTCATAAAACCCTGTGTAAAATTTTGAATGTGGCTTTGAACGACCGAGCGTGGCTTCAAGCGTCGTTACCCGTTCGCTTTGGTGGCCTCGGCGTTCGCAAAATTTCTGACGTTAATTTACCGGCGTTCTTGTCCTCACTTCACAGCACTGAGGAGTTAACCAGGAAAATTTTAGAACCTACACTGGTTAGTTCTGAAGTCCGGTGCAAGTCTGAGGCCTTGAACGCTTGGAAAATGGCTTGCCCAAACTTTGATTTGCCCACCAACCCCTTCGCCCAGGGACAGTGGGACGGCCCGCTCTGCAGTTCAGTAAGAGAATACCTTTTAAATACTACATCAAATCTTTCAGAGCGAGCGCGCCTGCTGGCTGTGGGTGAATGGGAATCAGGTGTTTGGCTTCAGGCTCTTCCATCGTCCAACATAGGCACTATGTTGGACGACACCACGTTCCGCATAGCTGCCTGCTTGCGTTTAGGTGCCCCATGTGTTTCTCCTCATCGATGCCACTGTGGAGAAGCCGTAGGCAGCCTTGGGCATCATGGTCTATCATGCAGCAGGAGCGCAGGCCGCATATCACGACACGCTAGCCTAAATGACATCATCCGTCGGGCTCTTGTCAGCACTGGTGTGCCAGCAGTTCCTGAACCTAATGGTTTGGCGCGCAGCGATGGCAAGAGGCCGGACGGTATGTCTTTGCTACCTTGGAAGATGGGAAGACCTTTGGTGTGGGATGCAACCTGTGTCGATACCCTAGCGCCTTCCCATGTTCCAAACACTGCGAGCTGTGCCTGCGCTGCTGCTGCATCTGCGGAGACTCTCAAACGGCGCAAATATAGTAATCTAGTCGGAGATTACATATTTGAGCCGTTTGGGGTTGAGACGCTAGGGCCATGGGGTCCAAGTGCTCGCCTCTTATTCAAAGACATTTCCCAGCGTCTTGTCAGTGCATCTCGTGACCAGAAGGCTGGCTTTTTCTTTGCACAGAGAATAAGCATTGCCATACAACGAGGCAATGCTGCCAGCCTTCTGGGCACTATACCGGTAGACATCGATGGGGAGGAATTCTTTGACGCCTAACTCTTTTTTGTAGTTTACTAGGTAAGTTGTAAATAATGTTAATAGTATGTATATAGTTCGTACGTAGGGTTATCTAGCTTGTAGTTATTAACATTGTAAATTTAAATTGATATAATAAAGTTTTGAGAGCCAAAGAGATAAATAATCTTCGACTGAAAAACGAACAACTGTCACTCATTTGCAGAAATACTTCTACAAAAAAGAGCAAAAAATCGCTGCAGAAGAGCCTAATTAAAGTACCTACAATAGATTTTTCATTCAACTCACTAAATCAGTCTCAAGAATTATTTGATTACAATGTAAGCTCAACGCCATCTATGAAGCAAATTAAAAAGGATATTGTCAAAAATAGATCAGAGTATGACAGGACCTCATCAATTAATCCGTCTACTACATGTCAGTTAAACAACAAAAGTTGTACACTAGCGCCGACAGATGGAGCTACAGGTATGGTAAAGGAGCCAACTGGGACAAAACAAGAGAAGTGCAAGCTTTGCATCCTGACCAACTCGAGAGGCATACACAAAAATATAGGAACTACTTTTGGTGATTGTTTCAGTTACTGCAGGTATGTTTTGACAAATTGTAAGGTATAGTATGACCATTAGTGCTGTGCACTCCCTGAGGTATGCGCGCGGTGAGACGGGGGGGTTAGAATCGGCTGCTGCGCTGTCAGTGCGCCGTCAACGCTTGTGACGGCAGGTAGTGTTATTTGTATCGGACTGTCTATGTCAGACGCAAACGAGATAAATATTCAAAGATGGGTCGTGCGTTATCTCGTGATATGAAGACTGTCATTTTTAAGGTGGTTGAATATTTTAAGAAAAGAAAAGCAGACAAAGAAAGCTTTGAATTTAAAAATGACGTGAATATTGCTAAAATCGTTGCGGAGGCTACGGGATACAGCAAAAGAACCGTACATAATGTGATTTCTGCGGGCTATTTATCAATTGAAAATTCAAGCCAATTAAAATTTCAATCGCCAAAAAAACCAAAAGTTCTAAAGAAAAAACACGTTGTGGATGATTTTGACCTTGGAGTTATCAGAAGAAAAATTCATCAGTTTTACGAAGTTGAAAAAAAAATACCAAGTGTCCGTAAGTTACTATCAAGTTTGAGACAGGATGGCATATTGAATTGTGGACGGGAATATTTAAGACAGCTTTTACACAAAATGGGCTACCGTTACAAAAAATGCAAATCAAAGAGACATCTCCTTATAGAGCAGCCTAATATTACAGTGTGGCGGAAAAAATATCTTACACAAATCAGAAATTACAGAACGGAAAACCGAAACATATATTTTCTTGATGAAACATACATCAACGCCAGTCACCATGCCAGCAAATGTTGGCAATCATCGTCAGAACCCGGTATTCATGCTGATATTGGGAAAGGACGGCGACTAGTAATACTCCACGCTGGGTGTCGAAATGGCTTAGTGGATGATACATTGACTATATTCAAATCCGATGCTAGAACCGGTGACTATCATGGAGATATGAGCGGACCTACTTTTTATAAGTGGGTAGATGAAAAGTTAAAAGATAAGTTGCTGCCGAATTCTGTGGTTGTAATGGACAACGCGTCTTACCACAGCGTTCAGATTGAGAAGAAACCAACTATATCAAGCCTCAAAAGTGAAATGCAGAACTGGTTGCTACGCCATAATGTAGAATTTTCAGGAACCATGTCAAAGGCTCAACTGCTACTTCTTATCAAAAATACACAAAAAGAACCCGTGTATAGAATTGACGAACTCCTGAAAGCCAGTGGACACACTGTTCTGCGTTTACCTCCGTACCATCCAGATTTAAATCCAATCGAGTTGGTCTGGGCTGATATTAAAAACAACATAGCCCAAAACTATATTAATTCTTCTCTAGACGAAAAGATAATCTTATTGGATAAATTGTTTTCGGAATTCACGGCGGAAAAATGGCAGAAATGCGACGATCATGTCCAGAAAAATGAAAATGATTACTGGAGTCGCGATAGTAGGTTCGATAATGTTATCGATTCATTCATAATAAATTTGCAAGACTCTGATTCAAGTTCCGGTGGCGAAGAGGAAGATGAAGATGATGACGAAATGGAAGATGAAGTTGAAACAGAATCTATGTCAGAATAACTTTCGTTAGAATATATAATTGTTTGTAAATATAAAAAATGTTTAATAAAACAAGTCCTGTTGTGAATTATAACTTTCAATTCTTATTTATCACCTGCATATTTTTAATAAAATATGAGTATATTTGGGTTACATTTTAATCAACAAAGTAAGTATATATTACAGATAGATAGCCTCCGACCAACGCAACGTCCCGCCACAAGTCTTGCCTTAGAAATGCAAACTGATATCGTAAGATCTGTCCGACATGTATCGACCTCATGTGAACTCATGCACTTTTTTCTTCGCCCCCCACCTCGCCGTGCATACCTCAGGGAGTGCACAGCACTAATGGCCACACTATAACACAACTAATGGACAACATTGAGAAAAAGTTGGTAAATTTTACTCTATATGATTATTGTATCATCCAGTTTGGAGATAGAGACTTGCTTGACTCATGTGACTATAATAGTATGATTGAGCTTATTAAGACTTCTTTAGAACCTGTGAATTATACAAATGTTGTACTTTGCACTCCTACTTATGTTTGTGGGAAGCCGATATTCAATTATAAAGTTGAAACTTTCAACAATCTTCTATGTCAGCATTTTCAAGATAGCTCCAATGTATTTGTATTTGACAGTAATAGCTATTTAAATTTTGACATGTTTTCAATGAAAACGGGGGTAATAAACAAAATGGGTATAAGAACTATTTACAAGACAATTAGGGATAAAATATTGATTGACTTAAGTAATTATAATAGTTGCAGCTATGTATGCAGTTATGCAGCAAAATAGTGACGGACGTAAATGTTTGCAAGGCTGAGGAAAATTTACAGTTTTTTCGTTAATTCTGTGCAAACATCTCTATCTAATTTAGATAATTTGGATTGGTAAGTAGGGAATAAAAATAGCGTAAAGAAAACTCAACTTAATATTTTTCATCAAAATTTATGCGGTTTATCAAATAAAATTGATGAGTTGGAAGTCTATGTAGATAACTTACAAATGCATTACCTATGTATAAGTGAGCATTTTCTAAAAACAGAACAAGTACCGACACTTAGTCTTACGAATTATAGAGTAGCGTCATTCAACAGTAGAGTGAATAAATCTAGAGGAGGTACGATCATCTTATCTCGTAATGATAGACTATTTGCGGATTTACCTATAGTTAAAAAACTGTACAGAATGGATAGTTTTGAGATTTGTGGTGTTAGAGACTTATCGACAGGGGTTTATGTATGTTGTTGCTATCGCAGTCCTTATGACAAGAATATAGATAGTTTTATGGATAGGTTTGAAAAACTGTTAGATAGGTTTCTCAATGAGAAGTGTTATATTTGTGGTGACTTTAATATTGACCTCTTGACTCACAATAAAAAACAAAATGACTTGATAAATTTGTTGACTTGTTATAACTTTCGACCACTCATAAATTGTCCGACATTTATTCGTAATAATTCATCATCGTGCATTGACAATATATTTACTAATATTCAAGATGATTGTATTTTGAACTGTGAAGCAGATCATAACGGTTTAGCGGATGGTCATGCCGGATTGCTATGTAACACAGTGGCAACAAAATACGACAGAAATTGTGCCCATGTAATACATTTAAAAAAAAGAATATTTAATAAAAATAATAAGTCTGTCTATAGGAAAAAACTGATAGAAAAAGGCTGGAGTAATTGTATAGGTATAAATGCTTTCATTGCCCAGTTCAATCTTTTATTCAAGCAAACTTTTAAAGTACATAACAAGCAAATACGGAAAAATCCCTTGGTAAGATTGAAATGGGCAACAAAAGGTGTAAAAATAGCTAGTATAATGAAACGTTTTCTAGTCAGTGGAAAAAATAATAACATCGACCCTAGCATTAAAAACTATAGACAAAAATATTTAACTATTTATAAGAGGGTCCTAAAAATGGCAAAGAGAATGGCAGTACAAAAGGAAATTAGTACATCTGATAATTTATCAATGAATATATGGAAAGTTATAAATAGACGTAGAACTAACGAACTAGCCTTAAAAGACAATTGGATAATTAAGTCAGGGGATAAAATGATAACAGATCCATCTATAGTAGTTGACGTATTTGCGGATCATTTTGCTAATAAATGCAAACAATCGTCTTTATACTCACCAGCTGCATTAGACATTCTAGTTAACCACACCGAAAGAGTAAAAAATAATATGAAGTGGGACCCTATCACACCCAATGAAATTACCAAACTAATAAAGGGCATGAAAAATAAATCCTCTTGTGGGTACGATGACTTACCGGTTACTATTATAAAACAGAATATTGACATATTAGCTCAGCCTCTATGCAATCTATATAATTTATGTTTCGATCAAGGCATATTCCCTGACCAGTTTAAAATCGCAAAAGTAATACCAGTTTTTAAAAAAGGATCAAAAACAAATCCCGCTATGTACAGGCCAATATCGCTTCTACCGACTCTAGCAAAGATTCTAGAAAAATTGATTAAGGTTAGGATCACTTCATCTCTAAATTTGAATAAAATATTAAACCTCCGACAGTTTGGATACCAAAACAATGTAGGCACTCAAGATGCCATACAAATGCTGATTAAAGATATAGTGGATAGAATCAACGAGAAGAAGAAAGTAGCAGGGCTCTTCCTAGATTTAAGTTCTGCATTCGACATGGTTAATAATAAACTACTTCTAAAAAAACTAGAACACTACGGTATCAGAGGTAGGGAATTAGATTTGCTTAAATCATACCTAAAAAACCGGAAAATGTTTGTAGAAATAAAAGTTGAGAAATTATGTAGTGAAAAGGGCGTACTAATTGAAGAATCAATCAAATCTAGGCTAGTCGACATAAACACTGGAGTTCCACAAGGCTCAGTACTTGGTCCGACGTTTTTCATCATATTTATAAATGATCTGTTACCCTATATCGAAGAAGTTTTGACAAAAGATGACACTCAGTTGGTTATGTTCGCCGATGACACAAATGCCATCATTTCAGCAGACAACACAAGTAGTCTTAACACCAAATTAAATGATGCATTAGAATTTTTTCAAAACTGGTTCACAATCAACTCCTTAAAAATGAATCCAACAAAGACCAATGTAGTGTTATTCAAATCAACCGCCAAAAACACGGACAAGCTAAACTGTGCTGTAAATGGAGAGAAAGTAGTTAGTGTAGAGACCGTTAAATTTCTTGGAGTACACTTAGACGAGCTGCTAAACTGGAAACATGAACTTACCCATCTAGAAAATATTATAAGCTCAGCTTGTTATGTTATTAGGAGTCTCCGCAATGAAGTCAGCTTACAACATCTAAAAATAGTATATTTCGCATTAATAGAGTCAAAGCTAAGATACAGCATACTGTTATGGGGAGGTAGCTATCAATACAATATTCAAAAAGCATTCATTTTACAAAAAAGAGCAATTAGAACCATGGTTGGAATAAAACAAGATGTGTCTTGCAAACCATTTTTCATAGAACTCAAAATACTGACAGTTCCCAGTTTATACATTTTCGTAACTCTGATTAATTTTGCGAGAAATATACACTTGTTCGAAACTGTGGAAGACAAACAAAAAAGGGAAAATACGCGTAGGAAAGACTTTCAGAGCAGCATTATTCCAAAACTGAATGTAACTAAACACAGCTGGCATCACAACTCAATCAAACTATTTAATAAACTGCCCATTGACATTAAAATTTATCTCTATACAAACATGAATTTAAATCCAAATTAAAAATGTTTCTACTAGAGAGTTGTCTTTACTCTATTGAAGATTTACAAAATGCATAAATTAGTTAATATATATAATGGCACTATAGTATAATAATATTATATTGGATTATAAAGATTATTTAGAATAATTATTGACCTACCTACTTAATTCACAAACCTACTTTAATGATATTATTATTTGACATGTATTAAGTGAACTAGTTATTGATGTATTAAATAATTTGACTTCGTAAAATTGAGATAAATTGTGTATGTTTTTATTGTATGTTGTTGTATTGTATGTTTTGTATGTTTGTATAGTCGCCTAATTTATATAAATTTTATTGTGAAAGGATTATAATTCAATAATTTAAAGTATTAGATAATAAATAATTGTAGTGGTATATAATAATGTAATTCAGACACAATGTAAAAATTGTTATTGAATAAAGAATAATAATAATCTACCTTTAACTTACGTTGATACCATAGAATCAATTGGCTATCTCTGGAGGAGGCCCTTACCTTCCACTGAGAGGGGTTCTTACAATAGAAATAATTATGAATGAAATGTAATTTAAAACCATTACTAAACTCACGAGATCTTTTTTACCATATCTAATTAATGTACCTTACCTACTACAATCTCACAACTTATCTCGTACTAAGACCTACTTATCTGTGACACTAAATCAGTTTATCAAAACTAATCAACAATTTCTTTAAATTTCTTTGAACTGACTTGGTGTACACACTGTTCTTTCTTTTCTTTAATTGTAAACCTAATTGTGTACTTAGTAGTAAATAAAAGACTTTTTTTTAAAATTTATTTATCAAAGTCACTCTATAATTTAACAACAGTATTTACTAACGCGAATGTAACTATTTTTTTTGGCTAATAAATATATAATAATGTTGTAATATTATTTTGTACCGCCGCATCGATTCTTTCACCTACATAGTATACATTTAGTCAAAAAAGTATCGGGAATAGATGACTAGTTTATGGTTCGAAGTTCAATTTTAGTTTTTATAGGGTTCCGTAGCCAAAATGGCAAAAACGGAACCCTTATAGTTTCTGTAGTTGTCTGTATGTCTGTCTGTCCGTCCATATGTTACTGGATGAATCTTGATGAAATTTGATAAAAAGGTTTGTTGTAGTAGCCGCTACGTAGTTTAATAGCTAAATAATAATAATAAACATTTTTCAGCTTTTAGTAACAGAAGCTGAAAAAAATGATTTTTAGCAAACATCAACGAGTGGCAAGCAATCATTCGACAGATCTTTTAAAAACATTTTAAGGTTTTTAATATTTTTTTTTGATTGAATATTTTTGAAATAATCGCTCCGAAAGCTGCATAAATCCCCCATGCCCCCCGCCCCCCTTAACTTGTGAACCGTGTGACCTAAAAATATGGGAAAAATCACAAAGGTAGCGTGCTTAATTAGTACTTTAAACTAAATTATTTTAGACATGACCGAATATACCGTCATTGAGTTATTGCCGAAAAACCGAGTTTCTCAATAAAAGGGCGAAAGTACCATGAACATACGCTCTTCTGCTGATGCAATTATTCAAGGTTGCGGAACCCTACACTGAGCGTGGTCCGACATGCTCTTGCCCAGTTTTATTGTTTTATTTTTCGTTCGATCATATCTAGTGTGTATCAAAGAGATGAGGCAAAGTAGTCAACAAGCCTCGGAGTGAACGAATTTTTTACCAAAAACTCAATAAATGCCACCTAGGAACCACTTTTTTCACAGATATGGGTACCGGCTGACTTCTTTCTTTGTCCTAAACACAAATTACGACTTCGTGGCACCCGTTTTCGTTGTTCGGTAGATGACATAAAAGAGAATTTACGGTGAGAACTGAACTCAATTCAAACATTTATAAAATTTATTATGAACGAAAATTTACAATTAAGTTAAAAAAACTATATTTATACTGAAAACTAACACTAAATAACACTAAAAACTAAAATATATCTCAAAAAATTGGGGCCCTTGGGTTCCATAGATACTGGCAACATTTCCTCATTGCATAGCAATGCTAAATGCATTGTGCGAGGAAGCTGCCAGCTTTACGGTCACCAGTAGATTTTCTGCCGCTTTAGCCATCCCTCAAGCTGGAACGCTGGTTCTGTGATGGCAGGAAGGAGCTAGTGTATCTACACGTGACGTCTTACACAAACCCCCTTTCCTTAACTCCAAAGAATCATTGTCATCCTGTCAGGTCTCGTTAAACCGGTAGGTTCCAGCAGAGCTGGTACGTTTGCCGAGGCAAGAGACCGACGGATTATATCATTCAGAGCGGCGTGTCTAGAAAAGCGACGGGCACTATTTTGGCAAGATAACCCGTGGTATCGCAGCTAGTCGACTTTGCTGCCACAGGGGCAACGGTACGAAGTACATATACGCACGCCCTAAGCTCAGAATAGTAGCAAGGCAGAGGGTGTCAGGCTCACGAAATGTGCCAGTATGTAGTTAGGTATAAATTGCTTTTTTTTCAATTTCCAATTTTTTTTCCGAAAATGTTATAACGTATTTATTTACGTTGTGTTTCCGTTTTTGCATCACAAAAAGCATATGTAGGTATAGGTACTTTAAGTTAATCGGTCAAGTAGATTCGTAGCAAACTGGCAGTGGCAGACAGATACCTACACGATTAATCCTATTAGAGTTCCACTTGTCATTTGGACGTACGGAACCTAAAAAATACCATCCAAGTGTGTGTCGGGCTACACGCAATGTAAGATTCCGTAGTTGCCAATCACTATGAAAAGGACTGTCTAATTTCTAATTAAATTAATATTTTAGAGTTAACTTACTAAGAAGAACGTTGAACACGGCGATGGCCCACGGCAATGCGTTGTTCGAACGTAAACATTATTAATATGTATTATTATTATGTTCGATGTCATGATTTTGTTTTGTATATTTTTACATGTTTCTTGGAATGTTTATTAATCATGTAAAATATACAAAACAAAATCATGACATCGAACATAATAATAACTGTCTACGAGTAAAGCCGGCTTCACACGTTGTCGATCCTAACGCCACTTGCCCAACGTGTGGATTTATAAAATAGCATTGGCGCCAATGTTGATTCCTTCGATTCCTCTTTTTAGATCTGGAAGAAACACAAAAATACATTTTCTAATCGATCCAGCCGAACGAACATTAAAAAAAATACAGTCGTATTGAGAACCTCCTCTTTTTTTTAAGTCTGTTAATAAAACAAAGAAAGTTTCAGCTCCTTTAGAATAATATTGTAGGAGCCCAACTGTTTACTCTCTCTCTAGCCCTCTTATGTGATGCGGATGACGTTGCGAGGATCAGCTATTTCTGTATTTAAGGCATAAGGGAAAACTGTAATTAACAGATATATCAACACACAGCTCACACCACTGAATGGATTGGGTTGAAATTTGGTACACAGATAGTTGTTATGATGTAGGCAGCCACTACAAAGCCATAAGCAAATCTTTAAGGGGTTGGCAGTACAAACTTAACGCTGGCAAAGCCGCGGGCGGAAACTAGTGAAAAATAAAACATAAACGAAAATCAAAAACATTTGCCAATCTTGACTAATCTAATACCTAGTACAGTTAGTAGACATTATAATTATCTACATATTAAATAGCTAGCTTTCATTTAATACTACTAGGTATTTATTATCTTATCAGTTCCAGAACACAAACATCTAAGTACCTACTACATGAAACTTAAATATAAATATTGTGTAGACAGTTCGCTGATTATATTATAATCAGTGAACTGTCTACAATTTGTTAGATATTATTTTATCACGGAACTAGTCAAATAAAAATATCAACATCAGCGGCTGAGTAACGTGAGTCGTACATTCGGCAACTCATATCTTGTAGTTATAAGTGTGTCAAACACGTGCGAGAAAATTTAAATAACACCCGTCACGTAGTGTGAGGCGAGTGCGATGCTATGCTATATTAGAGCTGTGTAGCTTCGTTCGGCGGCTCGGCGCCTGAAGCGTGGGTTGTCGCCGCGCCCCGCTGCCGCCACGATGACGCATCGCTGTCGACCCAACAGTGACCATCTATCACTATATTTTTTTCTAGAATATTAAAATCTTATTAAGATTCATTTGCAATGTTGTATTTATGCCTACGGTGTTTGAGTATGTGTTTTAATTGACGTAATGATAAGCAGGTACTTATTAGTTTTTTTTTTATATAAAAAACGACTCCCGCAGTACAAGGGGTACGGGTACAAGCCCTGTGTCGCGGGGGACTTTACAAACAGACAAGTCACGGACACAAAGTTCACTCAGACTTGGAACAATAGTGGTGTCCCGTGTGGGAATCGAACCCACGACCGCAAGTCGGACACGCTCCCACTGCGCCGCAGAGGCAGTCAAAAAGTTATTTTCAAATATATAAGCAGAAGAAGAAGTCAACATTCTAATTGTCATACTTATTAACTATATTTTTAAGACTAGTTTCTATTTACTAAACATTAGATTGGTACTAAACAAAAAACAGATAATGTTTTTGTAAACGTATCCAATTGATTTTTATTATTTAAGTAGGTAGGTACTACTACTCGGCAATTAATGCTATTTCAAAGTTTCATGACCTCATCAACATACTCCATAAAAAAGAATAGGTTTACTCAAAAGTATAAACCTATAAAGAGAAGAACAAGATGTTTCTTAAGATTTGTCTCAGAATTTATCGTCCGTCGTTTACAACGTCATGGAGAGTTACTAGTTAGAATAGGTAGTGCAATGTTTGGACGGGCCGACCCCATCCCATCAGTGGTGTTGAGCAGCGATACCAGTCCACCATAGAGTGTCGCGCGCGCCGCCTGTACCGATCGAACACTACCACTAGTCAACTACTAAACAATTTAATAGCTAGTTGTCGGACGTGAAATTCGGTAGATTTTTCTAGAACGAAAATCCTCAAGGCCATTTCATTATTTGTGTTAAATTCGATCCATGTGACTGAGTGTTTTATGAACAGATTGTGCGTGAATGCCTTTTTCTTCTACAAGTGAATGTAAACAATCGCGGAGGCGACGCTTTTCAGGTAGTGTGTCAAGGACACAGAGTATATTACATTTATAATATCTGTTTTTTATAGACTTAAATTGAAAAAATATTTTTGTTTTAATTTTATTCACCACCATTAAGTATTACGTGATATCGTGGCAAATAAGACCGATACAGAGATAGGTCAAGGGTACTTCCGTACCCGCCGCGCTGGAGTGATAAAATTTGTTTATTCAAAAAATTTTTTTAGAACATTGAGCTTTACTCGTAACGCAAATACTTACGGAATAGCTTAACTTTAAAATTTTCCCAACAATAAGGTATATTGGTTGGCGTAAATAGTTTTAAGGCTAGTTTATTTAACACGAATCTTTTCACAGCCGCGTGCGCTTGTCCAGAGCGCAAGATGTTATCAATAACAAAATGTGTTCTATTTATTAATCAATATTTTGTAAAACAAACAGTGAGTAACTTGACATAGTCACTTTATCTGATTACGTTTAACCAGTTTCTCAAATTCAGTAAAAGCGAGGGATTTGAATATATGGTAGCTCACTCAATAAAGTTTACATTCGCCGTTAATGAATGTAAGAACATACGTTTTCCCATGATGTAACAGCCTTGTAGAGGTCGTTGACCACTACCGTGTCTTTATAATAAAATTTGCTGTGTCTTTGGGTACAACTCTGTTCTTTTTATAAATAAAATTATGTAATGACAATGATCTATATAGATGTCAGAGCGGTTTAACTACGACTAGGTACGTAAATGCTCAAAGAGCATGACGCCCTTGTCTCGCCGCACGCCGTCGCTCTTCGCCACCATTTGAATTATGGTACAAAACATAGATATTTGATAAGCTGCTTTCACTTTTTCGTAACCACAAAGACGGGTTAGTGAGTAGGCGTTGCTACACTGTCGTGCAGTGACACTTGTTACATTATACTTAGAAATCTTCACTAGGTATTCGAATAATATAGGATAGTTGAGAACATGTTGTCTCTACTTATGTATTATAAAAGATTATAATTATGAAGATAGTATTTTAAGGGTTCTGTACACAAAAGGTGCGGTACCCTATTGGGTACTAAAGACTACGTCGTCTATTAATTGTAAAAACTATATTCTAGTAGTCACTGAAATTCATACCAAATTCATAGAACAAGTGAGAATTCACAAAAGTATTGCCGTAAAAAGACGTAATTATGTATAATAAAAAAATTATTGCACCATAAAATAACAACAATATTTACCTCAAGCATAAAATATGAGTTGGTAAATAAGTAGATAATAACTTAAGTAGTTTGAGACGTTGCTATGGGAATCCAGTCGTGTAGAATCAGAAAAAAGTCTATATAAGTACATTTCAATTGGGTTAGAACCTGCTTTCTTAAAGGTGTTATTTTCAAAATCGGTATGTATAAATGTACAAAGCAATATCAATTATGTTTTTATTTGATAGAACGTGCTTTTCAGTCATTCCCATGACACAACAGTTTAGTTCTTTTTACTAGTTCTCGATGAAAAATTTTTGATATCGCCCACGAGTGTACCTACACGAAAGTTATATTCGAAAAGCTTCTTTGCATGTTATAAAGATAACTGGCAAACGGCACTTATGGTAAATGTTGCCTGCTTGTTGCCACTCCTGTTTTCGATTTTGATAATTACATATTTGTTTCAACTAGTATGACTACGTGCACACAATCAGTAGAGATAACAATTTCATTCCCCGTTGTAAAGGCATCATACCCGTTTGGCATATATTAGGTTATTTTGTCGAAAATAATTGCCTAAAGTTACACGTGGAGTTGATGGCCATGAATAAATTAACTGTCCTACTTACTAAAGTGAAATCTAGTCACATCATTATATTAGGCTTGTTTATCGAAAATAATTGCCGAGTGTTATACCTACAGTTAAGTTAGAGCAGACGGTAGAGTATGTACTAACTATCCTACTAATTAAACTGCAATATAGTTAGCCACATTAGGCTTGTTTATCGAAAATAATTGCCTAAAGTTACACAGAACAGTTGGTAGATACCTACTAACTATAAAGATTGGAAATTAGGGATGTACCGACTTGCCGGCAAAGCCGGTTATCTGGCCATATTTTTTGTCGATTAGTCGGAAAAAATCACAGAGTCAACGTTATTTCATTTCAGTTATCATATTTGTGTTTTTATAATGTGGCAATGAGCCACTGGGACGTAGACGAGTCATTTTCAATTTTATTCGTGGCCCCCCTGTGGTCATCCTGTTTACTCGTGGTTGACGGTTCTAGAAGAGACGCGGCGATGTATATTGATGTTATTGTAAGAGACAAACAGTTGTATGACCTCACGATCTAACTGGCCTTGTCGCATCTCGAAAACAATTTAACATTGGTAAAAACAAATTAAGATCGAAATGAATGGCTAGAATGTTTAATTTTACTACTGTTCATTTGTTTTTTGCCATACGACGGGGCCAGGCAGGCCGTGACTTCATGCAAATTTTGTCACGTCTAATAACAAGAAAAGTGTTAATATTATTCTGTGCCTAATAACAGTTATAAGATGTAATATGAATGCGCTAGTGAATAAATTGTTGGCGTGCCCTAACAATAACATAATAAATAAGTAGTATACATACGATTACGGTGGAATAAAATGAAATATAAAATTATTTTGTATTTGCTTAGTCCTGTAGTCAGATTTCAGCCACTCGATTTAGTAATTAAAAAAAAACGTTGATTAATTGACGATCGAATAGAATACCATGTAGCTTGAATATTTCGACAGTGTAGAATTAATTATGTGGCCATCAACTAATAAAAAAATATCAATAAAGTGGTTCACGATTAGTACCTATCTACCTAAAAAATAAAATAATGTGAATTTCATGTTGGACTCTTGGTTGCAAAAGTTACCGCAGATTAGTTTTCGCCCGTGTGTGAAGAGATTTTTTTGGGATAGGCGGCAATTCGCACTAATTTGATTAATACGAATCGTACGAGTTGCCTTTTTTACCCGACCGTTTTTCGAGTGTATTATATTTCTTTGGCATGGCCTAGAGCCTAAACGGGTTGATAGATTTTAGCTTAAGCGGTGACGTTAGATTTGTCTTAGTTGTGAGAGTAACACTAGGTACTTTTGGCGCCATTATTTACTAGTTTAAAAAATATATCTTCGAAACCTATCGAGTGGGGTATCAAAACAAAGGATTTTAAGAGCTGATAACAAATATATACATATTTTAATGTAATTTGGAATAAGAAATACTAAAAAACAATGTAATTACAAAATTAAATTTAAAAAAACCCGCCTACAATTTTGATTAATTTTAATTATTTTTTAAGCGGCGATTCGCACGATTTTGTTTTAAAGGAGAAAATACTTCAAA
Organism: Herminia tarsipennalis; assembly: GCA_945859575.2. Taxonomy (NCBI): domain Eukaryota; kingdom Metazoa; phylum Arthropoda; class Insecta; order Lepidoptera; family Erebidae; genus Herminia; species Herminia tarsipennalis. Next base: position 17,807,891 of record OX243834.2, on the reverse strand, counting down.
GTACAGAAGTGTAGGTACTACACTGAAATATTCAATTCATTTTAATTTAATCTTATGGATATTTTACTTAGTAAAACTGAGACTGCCTCTGTGGCGCGGTGGGAGTGTGTCCGACTGCTACGCAAGAGGTCGTGGGTTCGATTCCCACACGGGACACCACTTTGTGTGAACCACAAATTGTTGTTCCGGGTCTGGGTGTAATTTGTGTCCGTGACTTGTATGTTTGTAAAGTCCCCCGTGACACAGGGCTTGTACCCTACTGCGGGAGTTGTCGTTAAAAAAAAAAAAAAAAAAAAACTATTTTTTGTGATGAAACGTTTAAAAGTTGTGTTTTTACAGGTTTAATAATCACCTGCCTTGTCTTACGTGTTAAAATGTGATGATCTATAATAATAACGTTTCAGCTGTTTTTATGGATAAAAATATTGTTTTAGTAACAAACATAGTTTACTTTATCCTAAACTTCCCGCCCTAACGTTCCACATTGCAAAAACGGAACCCTTATAGTTTCGTCATGTCCGTCCGTCTGACGGTTTGTCTGTCTGTCCATATGCCACAGGCATTTTACTCAAAAATTACTTATGTATATGAATGAAATTAATACAGATACTGAATTGCACCGACCGTGGTCACAAGCCAAGTCAGCTTGTGGAACTGTGGTGCAACCTGGTCGAAACGTCTAGTAATTTCATAACTGGTATAACAACTACAATTTTAAAGCTCATCGTCTTGGCCGATTAGTCACAGACTAGTCGGCCGGCTAGTATATAATGTTTTGTAACGATGCGATGTAGGTATTTGTAATTTGTATAGCTACAACTTCCACTGAGTAACTCAAATTAAAAACTGATTAGTACCTATACTATCAAACTCTACCCATACAGTGTCATGTACACCGCACGTGCGGTACAATCTGTTCGGACTTTATATTTGTGACGAGAGTATATTTTTTTAAAAACTTGTGGCAAGAGTTATCAATTATTATTACCACGTGATCAAGCTCTGTTTTTAAATAATACCACATGATTCTATATTAATAATTCGGCGCGTCAACATCGACGTGAGTAGGTACCTAACTAAAGTGCGATGCTTTCTCCACGCCCTCCATGCTCAAAGGAATAACCTTGAACATTACATTAATATCTGACATAATCTAGTCAATGATGTCATTCCTAAGAAGATAGACGAGACACACTAACGCAACACAACCATATTAACCGTAGTAGGTAGGTACTCGCTGTGTTGCTACGTATTCAAGTGTTATAATATAATAAAACATAGTTTATGGTATTTAGATAAAATGATAAAATACTTCACAAAATTTAGCACTCTACTAGCTGAAATCACTTAAGTAGGTACTTACAATATTTAAAATATTGATATTATTTTAGTAGCAAAATTATGTAAGCACATCCAAATCACTTATTTGATTATATGTATAAAGTAATCTTTAAGGCAACTATTTTCATCGAATAGGTAATAGGTACCTAGGAATTAGGTACTTTGCGTTTGGGGAAAAAATACCGCTGTTATTCATCACTTCCACTTAAATATACATACAACACATACCTAAGTCACATGTCGCGTCTAGGGACCACGACTAAACGGTGACTGAATAGATAGCTTAGCTTCATAAAGTTTATCCTTGTTTGTATTTTTTTCGTCACTTTGTTGACTGTGGCCGAAGTACTATTACCTATTCTGTGCTATGGCACGTTATCACTTGCAGGGTAACTTGCAAGTGATAACGTGCCATATATACATACAGTTTCATAGCAATATAGCCAGCCATGACATCTTACAAACCTCAAATAATCTGCATAATCAGTTTGTATAAACAATTCTCATGTTTTTATGATAAAAAATATGGTTATATAACTCAAATTAATGTTGTAGAAATTATAAAACTAATCATAATGATCATCTAACTCTATTGTTTAATTATTTTAATTCATTTAGAAAAGATGATGCAAGTTTTAAGTGACTGATATTAATTTAACTTAAATAGGTATTTGGCAATCGGTTCACAAAAGTCTAAAGCACTTTGTAAAAAAGTCCTTTACTACTTTTGTGTTCTACTTTGTAAAAAGATAAACAAGTGTCTAGATTAAGTCTTTTTATAATTATAAGAGTTTTATATATATTACTTAATCATTTACCGTTTTTTTTAAAACGTGGGTATGTATAAAATGCAGTGGCATTATGCTTAGCAGCATACATAGAGACACTGATTGGTTGATTATATAAGCATATGTAAGCAATTCATAAGGTTATATCAGCTGTCAGTAAGATATTCTACTTCGCATAAAATGTTGGTTTCTCTAATAAAAAGTCCCAAAAACAAATATTTCGGCAAAATAAACACGTCAAACACTTTCACATTTTCTTTTAATTAATTCTATTTTACGATGTCAATACAACAATCATACTACATGTATAATGCCCAATACCTTTATTGCAAATTGGTTTTAGAATTATTTTAAGCGGCGGTAGCTTAATGGCTAAGGTGTCGCAGCGTCGGTCTCGCAATCGTGACATCGCGGGTATGAATCCTCCCCATTATACTATCAAACTGAATCCACTCCTAACCCACTCCTAGAAGTAAGTCGTAAAGGAATGCTATTGTCAGTACTTGAATAATGTAGAAATCCAAGAACTTTTTGTCGTACGTCAAATCCTCGTAAAGGGGATGGCACATTGCCATCCATTATGCATTACAACGACACTTCTGCCGACAATGACTAATCAGTGTATTTGCTACCTATTTTCAGTCCCTGGAGTCTTATCTCTAGTATTGTCATCCAAGCTGATGAGTTATTCAGGTTACTACAGTCGCTTAATCTCAACAAGGGTGCAGGACCCGATGGACTTCCTTCAATCTTTATTATAACAGTTCGCGTAGTCATATTGTACCGTTACAAATATTTTTTCGAAGTTCTCTTGCTGAAAGTATATTCCCGAGGAACTGGAAAAGTGCTTTTATTACATCAATCTTTAAAAAGGGCAATAAGAACAATGTTAAAGCATGCTTTTTTGCACTCGAAATTCCTTTTATATGCAGATGACATGAAAATAATAAAGAAGATCCGCAATAAAGGAGATGCCTGCAATTGCAAGTAGATCTATACCGTCTAGAACAGTACTGTACTGCTAAAAAAATGGATTTCAATGTGTGATTTGCTATTAGTTTCACCAGAAAACCAAACCCAATTGACTGACTCTGTGGCGCGGTGGGAGTGTGTCCGACTGCTACGCAAGAGGTTGTGGGTTCTATTCCCACACGGGACACCACTTTGTGTGATCCACAAATTGTTGTTCCGAGTCTGGGTGTACTTTGTGTCCGTGACTTGTATGTTTGTAAAGTCCCCCGCGAAACAGGGCATCTACCCTAGTGCGGGAGTCGTCTTTTAAAAATAAAAAAAAATAAAATAAATTACATATAATTACATGCTTGAAGGTCAAAACGTCTCAAGAGCACAGCAAATAAAAGATCTAGGAGTTATACACGACTCGAAATTACTATTTACTCACCACATAGAGAATATCGTAAATAGGGTGTCCAAGGCACTTGGTTTTATTATCTATATCGGTTTTGTTTTATTTTACTTTATTATTAGATACTATAATATTAGATATTATTTAACTATTTTCTAATATGTTACCTAATATTTTGTTGCTTCTTTTTGTTATTGTACCTATAAATGGAATCTATATTTAGGCATATGTCTTATACAATGTAATTTTTCTAACGTGTTACATATAAGTAGTTTGTTTCCCTAAACAAAATTAATAAATAAATAAACATTCTTTACAGCCATGAAAACGCTGTCTGTCATGTCTATAACGTAATGTCGGCATAAACCAATCAGATTGGTGTTAGTCGGCGTCAAATATGCTGGCTTATAGGTGGCGCCACTTTCTATGTGCATTTTCTCCGCTGACAGTTTCAAAGACAGGAGTGACAGATGACAGCGAATTGGGTTTTGCGCCACACGATGGCGGCTCGTGTTTCATATCACCAACTTTAAATTATAATTTATTAAAATATTCATACCTGTTCTTCTACAATCGAAAGTATACCTGTTCTTCAATGTTTATTTCTACATACATATTGTTTTTTTTACGAATGTCATAATTTGTTCACTATCGAAAGTACCCTATTTACCGCGTAGGACATCACAAAAAAATGTAGTGGATGATGAATGGTGATGATAAATCTGACATGTATCGAGCCAACAAACTCGAACGCTTCGTCAGCACCACAGAACTTGCGCCTTTTTCCCCCTCATTTTCATTAGCACAATTTGTTAAGTGCTTACGTCACACGTATAGTCCTAATTGTTGAGATTGCGAATTCATTCTATTGGGTGTGAGATCATGTGCCCTCAATATAGATAAGTAGGTATACCAAGCCTGTATTTACCTACTTAGGAATTCGTATTACCGATACTGAATTAATGATGACGATCATCATCATCATTAATTTAGCATCAGTAAAAGGTTCTATTAACAGATCACATAGATACCTACCTCATTAATTACCATATTATAAGTAGAAAGAAGATATGCGAGCACAGATAAACATCAACGTTATTTAATTAAAATAATGAAGACATGTTACCAGGGGCGTAGTTTGCCTTAGACGGGCCCTGTATCAAAATTTGTAGGGAGGCTTCTGTGAGTTCCTCGCATTCAAAAATTTGCTATTAACAATACTCATAATTACTCATCAGTTTTAGGCCGTTTGTCCATCGCAGCCCGTCAACGGGAAATCACCGTATATGAGATTATTTTACTTCGGCGATCGGGACGATGTCGGACTGCGGTGAACAAACGCCTTTTGTCACTGGCACGGAATTGCTAACGCACTATTGATAATGGCGACAGCTACTAATAAGCTAATGCCTGTTACAAATTAAGTAATTAACCGTGTTTTCTTAGTCGATTACAATTTGTTCGCGAATTACCGCGGCCAGCAATTTTTTTTTTGTTCACTCGCTTGCTCGATGTTTTGCGTACCTAGATAAGTGTGTACTTTGCTCATTTTAAATATTTAGGTATCAAAATCGAACTAAGTACTAAAAAGCTAACTATTTTTAGGTTTCCAGACTCTTTACAATTCTCCAAAATAACTTAGCCGGCCTGAAGTTAGGTTCAATTTATCGAGATAGTTTCGAGAATTTGGATTATACAAACTAATATTATGGTAGGTGGACCATGAAATGTCATGCTTCTTCGAAGGCCAACTATTAAAAAGGCGTAGTTATTGCCATGTGATGAAATATTTCTACTTACACCCATCGAACTTAAGGCCACAAATTATTATGGATTAATATTATAAGGTTTTGTTATAGTAGGTACTACAGAAAAACATATTACTTTATTTCGATTTGAGTTAAAATATCGATATAATTCTGAGAAAAGTTAATGGTTGCTTGTAAGGCCGATCAATTACGGTGAGCATATGGGCCTCACTAGGAACCTCTAGAATATCTATGTGTCATTATAGAGTTGTAATTATAGTAGGTACCTACTTACTCTGTAATATCTAATTATTTTGTTGAATAAAAAAAATGGCATGTTCCATGTACCTACATTTTGTCCCTACAAGTAATGGACCCCTAGGAAGGCGTTATAAGGACCGTTTATTTTTTTATAATTATATTAGCAACGTGTTTAATGCTTTAACCACTGTACCGGTTTTGATGACATTTGCTGTGGAGATAGTTTCAGTCCTGCGAAAGAACTTAAGATAGCTTTTTATCGCGATAACCGTCATCATCCGCGTGGATGTCGTATAGAGTGTCTAATGTGAAGTGAATTTTCTATAACCTTTATTAAAGTTTCTTATTGACTTACGACACGAAGCAAAAATTTCATTAATTTAATCTCTATACTTATATACTTTTTTGTACTACCTTTGTACACAGTCATAAATGTATAATACTGCGCGAACTTAATAGTAAAGTCGGTGAGTGTAACTTTACCGATAAGTGCACGTAGTACCTAAAATTAAAAACTACGTTAAATACAGCTGCGATCCTTTTCACACGTTCCCGGCGCGAAGAGTATGGCAATGTACGGTAGTTTTCACATCGTTCAGTCCGGTCGCCATATATTTACGCCGGGTATCCGGCGCCGGACTGTCTTTAAACCGGAATGCTTATACTAGTTTTATTCCTAACTGTCCCGTGCAACTTCGCCTGCGTAATATTTCCCCGTTTTTGCTACATTTCTCATTGCTGCTCCGCTCCTTTTGGTCGTAGCGGGATGTTAAATAGCCTTTAGCCTTCCTTGATTAATGGGCTATCCAACAGTGAAAGAATTTTTAAATTCGGATCAGTAGTTCAAACAAACAAACAAACTCTTCAGTTTTGTAATATTAGTATAGATTAATCATAATACGGGTCTTTACACCATTAGAACGTAGGAAATATGATTGTAATTCGCAGATATCTTCAATTATTTAAATTTTGACACAATATTTTATCAGCATATCGTTTGATTTTCTAAAACTGACGTTTTTTTTTGTCTTTGGTCGGTTCACATCAGCTCTTTTCTACTATTAGGTATACCGGCTATACATAGAAAAAGGGGTTTGTGTTTTAGATCTGAAAATGGGTACCGATTTAATATGTAGACATAAAAAACGAGTCTTTAGTCTTTTCTCCCGCGAGCGTTTTAAATCGCGGTGTGATTTATCCAAGAGCAACATTTTTGAATGGGTCCCTTCGCACCACGGTTCAAACCGCCCAAGCTTGTTGTAATGGGTTTATTCGAAGAACAGTGGGAAATAGTTCTCTTTTTGGATGGGTGAATTCTTAAAAGTAGTGTACTGAGATACATAACAATACGAAAAAACAAAATAATTTTTAAGTTACATTATGTCTTATGCCCACTACGTATAGTTTAGTGCTATTGCACTGTAAAATTATATTTTTGATTAGTTAAGTAAAAATATGGTGACGACTTTTCTACTCACTGTCCAAATAATTAGAATCCCTACATTTTTTATAAGAGTCCAAATCGTACCTACGAAAAGAGTAGGTAATCGGTCGTTTCCCTTCGTGGTCCGAATCGACATTTCGCACCACTCCAACCACTGCGGTGCGAATTAACCCATTCAAAAATAATACACGATGGCTGGACCGATTTGAAAAAATATTAAATTGAAAACATTGGCAATTTGAAAAGAGGGGCCGCGAGTTTTTATTGCCTGTTCTTTTCTCCGGCTTTACCTATTGTTGGCGAACAGGCATTACATGTACGCAAATGTAGAATCGACTTTTCAAAAGTGTAGTATTTTGCTTGCCAAGTGAATAAAGATTTTTTATTATTATGTATGTTGTTTCCATATCACGGGACTAGAGTCCCGGTCATTTGGGAGGCGTGCATGGGGCCTTCGACTGCTAGATTCTAATGATGAAATAGTAAAATTTACATATAATGATTTCATAAAAATAAGTATAAAAACAGAAAATATTACTTACCTACCTATTTAATTTTAACTTTTTTTTACCCGACTATGGCGAATCCAAAAAGGAAGGGTAATGTTTTTAGCAGTCTATAAATGTTTTTATGTTTGTATGTTCCACTGTAGCGCCTAATCTACTTATCCGATTTCGATGAATGAGGTGTCAATTGTTTTGTTATAACAGCGCGGGTGACATAGGCTACATTTTCTTCCATTATGATGGTCACAAAAAGTGTGGTAAGCATGTGCAACAAAAAGTGTGGGTTTTATTTTTTAAAGTATTTACGTGTGCTGTGTTTGGTATCAAATGAAAGGGCTTAATTAGCAAATTCATTTCATACCAAACACATAGCTAGCATAGTTTACGTTAACTAAATAATTGTGTAATATCTCCGTATATTTTCGTCAAATACAATGACATAGTAGAGTTGTCAAAATAATTATGACGTTTATGTTTGATGGATTAAATCTATATGACATTATATAAACAAGTCATCGGAAATTCAGGATAGTTTTGAATGATAAAACCCGGGTAATTAATATGGCCTAATAAAAAAAAGCTTTAATCTCTGAGAGTGCGGGATCGTTCGAAAGAGTTACCGTGCTCCCGGAACACCAGGGCGTAAGAAGCAACACAGATGGGTTTTAGTCTGTAAGAGTCTGACACGCCCTCCTACACAGCGGGAGAAGTCATTTGATGATTTCCCATCTATAAAAAAAAGACTGTTACTACAACTTTACAACGTTATAGAGTTACTATAGCAACCTGTTTTGGTCTCTGGTTTGTCTCTGTAAATAATTAGGTAATAGACAAAATGTTGAATTGTCTTTGGTACAGACTAACTTAAAACTATTCTGATCTTCAAAAATTCACTAAAGTTAAATAACTGCATAGTTGCATGATCTTTGTCTCCATTAAACAAAGATTTTTGCCCTCGGAAGCAACGATTGCCGCATTCCCATCTCGTGCGCTAGAATGGTTTATTACCATGGTTGATTTATACGGGAATTAGTATTTACTATTTATAAAATGTTGTTTCTAATCTAAAACATTTATAAAAATAAAACTAAAGACGATAACAGTTTTTTATAACTTTGAATAGTTTTCTTGTAAACGTCGATTTCTTTTGTTTTATTATCTATTTAGGTGCATTCTTAGGAGCACAAATATTACATTTTTCTAATTTATGACGGCTCCGCCCGCGTGAATGTCGGTTATCGCGATAAAAACTATTCTGTGTCCTTTCCCGCAACTTAAACAATCTCCAAACTTAAGCTTGTCTAAATCAGTTTAGCGGTTTGAGGGTGAAAACGGAACAAACAGACAGATAGAGACAGTAGAATACTTCCCCATTTAAACATCAATAAAGTCTAGGGATATTGACGAATCTCGCTTTGGATTCCACTCGGATTCGAAAAAAAGACGTGTTTGGAGACTTCCAGGCAGAGAAAGCCGACTGCAGCACACACAGGAGGTCCATTCGTACGACGGCGGTGACGCCGTCATGGTATGAGAGGGCATTCGTATGGGAGCGCGAACGGACCTCATTTGAATAAGAGGCAGTATGACGGGCCAAAAATACCATGACGAGATCATAGGATCTGTTATCGTTCCAAACAGAGTCCAAATAGGACAAATATTTCAGTTCATGCATGACAACGCACCTTCTCACACGGCGTGGCTAGTTTCGGCTGCCTTTTGGTAACACAACATCGGGGTTTTGGAGTGGCCTGCACAGACACCCAACTCAAATTTGAGACATGTAACAGCGACGAGCTATGCGCAATTTTCCGCCAAATTTCACTACTGACAATCATCTGTGACCGCGTACCCCAGCAAGATTTTGACAACTTAATTTTTATCATGATTAATCGATGCCGATGTGTTATTAACGTAAGAGGAGCAAAACCGATTTATAAAAAAAAATAAGTAAATTTTTTATCAAATTTTCATATGTTTTTTTAATTTTCATAACTTAGCAAATTTAATGATTTATTTAATAAAATAATATTAAATACTTTTTATTTTATTTTTAATTAAATTATTAAATATTCGGATTCTTACCTTAGCTAGTTTTCTTAACAAAATACTTATAGTTTTTTTTATAATCAACAAAATACGGAATATTCTTAAACTTTGCTGATGTGTAAATATTAGTGCGGATTATGAAGCTGAAACATAATTATTGCATTGATTTATAACGCCACTTTAAGAAAAAAACTAAAATAAGCACCACAAGTTGCAGAAAAGTGTCATAAAGAATCATCTGGTACTTCAAAGAGAAGGAATTAAGAAAGCTTAAAATTCACTTCAGAAAAAAAGAGCTACCGATTTAATTGAATGAATGAGGAATGAAAATCCTTGGATACACGAGAGTATAAGGGTTCCTTTTTTGCCAATTTGGCTACGGAACCCTAATAAAGGCGTTTTTTAGCTCAGACATCAAAGTTTGAAAAGATCGAAATAAAATAAAGTTTAAAAAACTATAACCCGACCACGACATAATACCTATTGTGATCTAAAAAGTATGAAATAAAATATTATTCTTGGCCGATATTTGTATCCAGCAAGTATTAGATAGTGATGTAAAGAAAATAGCCGTGGTCGCATGGCATCTTTGATCTACTTATCTTTGACCGATTGCCATGCGACCACGGCTCGTAGTCGGGTTATAGTTTTTTAAACTTTATTTTATTTAGAAGTCAAGTTTCAAAGCAAATATACTAATTTCTGTGAGTGCGTCATTATTGCAAGCTGCAGTTTAAAAAGGCCTGTAAATAAACAAATGTTTTTATTGGCCTTTTCAACCGTTTTCAAAAAAGGGGTTTCTCTGTTTGAGCCGTATGTAGGTATATTCGCGATTTTAAATGTGGTTATCATTATTCGATTACATAGTTTTCTGGGAAGGTTTTAGTGTATAAAATGTTGTTCTACTCGTAGCTTATAAAACACCAGAGATATAGACTAAAATAAAGGAGTGAGTCAGTAAAATTTGCATTCGGGAATGTGCTTAATTTTTTTTTATCCTTGAAGACGGTTCATTTTTAAAAATAAAGTTATTAAACTGCTACCTTTGACGAAGTTTATATGGGACTGGTCCAAACACTGACCAGAATTAGGATATAGGTAGGTAGTGCATTATGTTCTTGGGGATCATATTGCCCAGTAAAATTAAGCATTTCGAGATTAAACTCGGTAACTGGTAAAACAACGTTTTTAGTTTTGAATCATCAAAATATTAATTATACTTAATATCATTTTATTTAATGAGTTATGCTAATAACAATAAGTACGTAGGTAGGATTAATGTATTATCATCAATTGATGGATTACAAAGTGATATTGTTGAAATGTATTACAACAATGGATTGCTGTAATTACAGTTACTAATAGTAATTCATTAGTAATATATTCACGTCAATAACAATTGTATATTTAACGTTTAATTAATCAGCACCTGGAAGACTGAGCTTAGCTCGGTAATTTTTTTAAGCGATGTTTTCTAAAAATCAAACCTAGCTAGATCGATTTATCGGCCCCGATACTCCCTGCATACTAAATTTCATGAAAATCATTATATTTATTAAATTTATTTTATAAATTCTCTACTGGAACATGCGCGATGCGCTCATAGATGTCCGCCGCGCATTGGCGTTGATGCATTTCTAAGCGCAGCTCTCTATTTACCGTTACGACAAGATTTTGACAGTTCACACGAGCTTGTCACGACAACGAAATAAAGATCGTGAATGAGGACACAGCAGTAGTTTTTGATACTATCGTGCCCATGATTGTCCTCGTCGATTAGCGCGTAACAACAATATATTTTTGGCTTCACCGTAGTCGAGTAAAATTACCTTTTCATCTGTATTTAACCCACATGTTCACTTCGCGACCACAGACTCCCCTACTACAAACTACATTTAATTGAATCCTGATCCTGATCGGTGTTCGTATTTAAATAATTATTTATTCGCACTATTTCGTTGGATAAAGCGAATTATTCCATGTCCCCTACTGAAATAGACACCTACTCTGCAATTGAACTTGCAAGGTACGACCTTAGAAACTAACAATCATTACAAGTTAAATAAGATACAAGTATACAACGCTTCATTTAACTTGAAATAGTTGCACAACTATGAATAGGTATCACCTAGGTACAACGTATTTAATGTAAACTTATTGAATATTTAGCAAGAACTTCGTTTAAGTAGATACCTACCTACCAATTGAAGAAAATAGAATTATGTATTGCAGTCAACAAGCTGATAAAGACCGGCACTGCTACGACAAACATTACTACGTACAGTGTAAACCATTATAACCATAGTATATACCTAATATGTACAGCAGAGTTCCAACATGGCAACTAGAACTATCCAAGACTGTGTTGTTACCAAGTTGTTACTAAGAAATAGTAATGTTTCTTGATATTTATTTTAAACAAACTTTAAGTTGCAACTCGACCTGCAATAGCAATATCTGCATCCAAATTTTGTTAAGATTCATTTAATTGAGGGAATATGTTGGTACTTATTTAAGATGTACGTGATGTACTTATCACTATCACAGTATATGTCGTTTGAGTGATCTCAGATCTGCGTTATTAGTATGTACTACTCGTACCTATTGTGTTTCTCATAAACTCATATGAGCAATGATTATTATCAATTGATGCTTATTGGTTTCGTGGTTGATGTCTAAGTATTTGTCGTGTCGTATAGAATGGAATTATAGTATGAAGAGGTTGGGTTTGGATTCAATTCTTTATTAATTATTCTAGGTTCTAGCTACGGAATAAATTACGGTACGCTAGCTTATTGTTTTAATTAAGGGGAGAACAATAAATAGCTAATAAATAAAAATAAGTTTAGTTTTATTTTCTTTTTGAAAAATGATAACTAGCAATGTGGGTCGTACATTACTAGAAATCTTGTTAATCCCTCCAGCTAAGCTGAATTGTTTGTATTAGGAGTGATTTCACGTCGGTAGTAATTAATTGATGGGATTTGAACCCACGACCTCTCGATTACCTTAACCAGGCTATATATCTAAAGTGAAATTGAAGCAATTGTTTTTAAACTTTCGGGATGTTTACACATATTAGAATATTAACGGGACTTAACGTGAAATATTTAAAGGTACGAAACCTTTTATATACCCGACGTTTCGATCGAATTGCACCGATCGTAGTCACGAGTCGACTGATGGCAGCTGACGCACTATCCTGGAATAGTAGTGGCGATCGGTGGAAAGTACCTGTGGCTTACCCCCTGTTTTGGGGAACGTATGTTTTAACATAGGCACCCCAAATCTGGTGGTGGAATGAGTAGATAATAATGTTATTAAAAAAATAACCATAGATAGGTCGTTCAACTGAAATAAAAAATGACGGCTGAAATCAGATGATTATCTGATTTCTCATGGTAGGTAAGACAGGTACCTATTTTATCTCTTTTAGAGCTAAATACGTTACAGTTCGTGTCGAATTTTAGAATAAGACAAACACCATTATAGGTACCTACTTATAACGACAACGTAACGGTACAAGGGAAGTGAACCTTGAAAAAATACATCAAAGAAACGTCAGTAAAAGCAAAACATAAACATTTCACAGTATTTTTATCGATGATCGGACTGCCTCTGTGGCGCGGTGGGAGTGTGTCCGACTGCTACGCACGAGGTCGTGGGTTCGATTACCATCTGGGACACCACTTTGTGTGATTCACAAATTGTTGTTCCGAGTCTGGATGTACTTTGTGTCCGTGATTTGTATGTTTGTAAAGCCCCCCGCGACACAGGTCTAGTACCATACTGAGGGAATCGTCTTTAAAAAAATATTCTTACAAAGTAAATATTTTACAAGTTTAGTTCTACAAATACGGAAAGATGAAACCAGAACTCAAGTAGAAAAATCAACCATTCGGAACTCCTTCATTGTACTGAATCTTTTTTTTATCTGAGAGGAAAAATCCTAATGAACACCCCCACCGTCCGGGGAAGACGGTGGAGGTAGTGTGGGGTTTGCACCCACTAAAAAACCCGCCGTGTATCGCTCCCCACCTTCGCGAACGGGCCGCCGGAATGTGCTATACCGTCGGCGGCCCGCCCAGTGGCAATGTCCGGACGCGATGTTGTTGCGTTCCGGGCATATCACACCTACGCGGCTCCTGGATACACACAGGGCGCCGCGCCTCCACGGAAGGCCGCGGGCGGGGCAGATTACGGATTAAGGCGGCATCAGACGCAGATGTGCGCGCCGACGCCGCCCGGTTCGCCGGTGACGGAGCGAATCCCCCGGGGAGCTCTCTTCCCCTCGCTCCGCACCATGGACAGAACCACGGCCGGTAGCGAGAGGTCACTTCCGACCACTGCGGCACAGATAATATAATACTATACTAGTAACTGCGGTAAGAACTCGACGTTGCCCCTCCTAAGCTGGACAATGCTAGAGGGTGTGCTGCGCCGAGTCCTCACTGCAGTCGCAGTGGTGGCAGGTGGGACTCGGTTCCCTTCTAGCGACCGTGTGCAGGTACTTCCCGAAGCACCCGTGCCCGGAAAGGACCTGCACTAGCCGGAACGAAAGGGTCCCGTGCTGCGGCCCTGTCCACTCCTCCAGGACCAGGACCCTGGGGCCGCGTAGATGTGAAATGCCCGGATTGCAACATAATCGCGTCCGGGGATTGCCACTGGGCGGGCCGTCGACGATGTAACAAATTCCAGTAGCCCGTTCGCAAAGGTGGCGAGTGGCCACGCACAATGTAAGGTTCCGTAGTCTCCTAACCGAATAATACGGCTTAAGAAGTGGGTTTCACTGTTGTTTTTGTTTCATACTACACAACAACGTTATATAGGTATTTATCAATGGAATCTGTACGCAAATTTTGTTACTTCTCACTTGGTTTGCTGTTACTCGTTAAGTGGTAAAGCCTACTTAGCTGTGATAGTTTTCCTTTTAATTTCAGTACATATAACACTACCGTGATTTTTTTTACATACCCAACAATTAACCATTTAGCTTGTAATTGCACTTTAAAGCTTAATATTTCACAAACGGATCCAAAACCCTAAGTGTTTTTAAAAGACCTATCTAATGATGGTCCACACCATGGGGTGGGTGAGAAAAAAAATGACATCCCTACGTTACTTAAAGGCGAGGTACTTGAATTTTTTTTTAATTTTATTCTTTCACTTTGTCGGCATAATTTTTAGGGTTCCATTGCCAAATATAGAACCCTAAAAATTGCCCGTGTGGTGCCAGCTTAAGAATACCATCTCTTCCTGTGGATGTCATCAAGGCAACTAAGGAATGTCACACCGAAGGACGGGCAGCAGCGTCCTTTGCGTACTTTAAAGCCCTACTGCGATCGCCAACCCGCTCGCCAAGCGTGGCGATTATGGCAATTACCCCCAGAATCTACAACAAATAGGTTTTACAGCAGTGGGACATTATATGCGTTGTTATGAATCACCTTGTTTAGTATATGGGTAGGTATCATATGATGCATCATCATAGAGTCATCACGGTGTTTACTATGCGTGTCGCCGGGCGGTGCGAGCGCGTCCCAACTAACACGAATAGCTAGGAGGACAAGATACTTACTCGTTAATACATTTTTTGCATTCACCATTTCGTCACATGTAACGGTCTAACCTACCGAGAAGAGATCACTAGTTGTTACAAAATAATAATGCCTCCTACATCGCTACATATCACGCTGTTTATGTGTGATATAAAAACTTACGCTTGTTATTAGTCTAGGTGATTCATTTTTGTTTTTGTTTTTGTTGTTAGGTACATAACAAGAGCTATAGCTTCATGGTCATATTTCGGTATTTTTTTGGTAGATTGAGTTGCACTACACAACATAGATAAGTGCACGTACGCTCTTAGGTGTAGGCATTTTTGTCGCTGCAGCACCCTGTACCATGGCATTTTTAAGCTTATAGTCTTAATACACTAACATCCTGAACTACAAAGTTTAAACTATTGGATTTGTAGTTCAGGACCCTGTTGTAACTATAACCTAGAATTTTATTTAAATGTCTGTGTATATGATCCTACGGAATCCTTCCAGGCCACCTACTACCTACGAGAGAAAAAAAATGCCTAGACCACATTATGCTGAAACTCAACCCATCGAGGATTACCTCAACCATAGCAATTATTCACACTACCATAACTGATCATTTCACAACCTTCTTGAAAATCTCAAATAATTCAATCATAACAAAGCCCTCACTCCAATAAGGAAGAAGCAAATATTTTTTTTTATTTATATTTAGAGATTTAAAAAAGAATGTTCGTTGGATCGTTTTTAATTATTCAGTACCTACGGAGCTCTCGACGTGTGCTATCTAAGTTGACGATTCGGGTAGTTCCCATTTGTATAATGGAACATTACGTCATAGGAGAAACCAACACATTTTTTCCCTTTGTGGGTTCTGTTTCGCGATGTCCGTCTGTCCACAGCTTAGCTCAGAGACTGTTAGTGTTAGAAGGCTGTAATTTTACATGGATATACATATTACTTACCTATGCCTACAAAGTGAAAGAACAAAATTATAAAGATACAGGTATCTTTATAATTTTGATTATAATGTAGCCTAGATGCACGTCTATGTGTGCGTGAGGCTGTTTTCGCTCTTTGTAAGAAGTCGGACATCTGTATCTGTCTAATTTGTGGTGCCATGGCTGTATAGGGCCGCCAAGTCTTACGTCTTACGGTCAAGGTCCCAATTACGAATCCAAGGAGGTTTGGTGCAATTGCACACCTGTTCTGCCACACGAGCGACTGCACCCTGTCGTGCCCCCCCCCCCCCCCCCTAACACAATCCTGGATCTGCGCCTGCCTGGTTTATGGTACTACCATATTACTCATGAGCAGGCAGCAGTTAAACGCTATTGCACTACCCTGATTCAGTGCACACAATTTAGGGTGGGCGTGGCCCCAAGTTTTAGACAGCCGTTATTACACTACACTGACTTTACACCCTTACTCACTGTAGAGTTGAGGAGTACTTACTAAAACACGTACCTACTGAGTCTTACTAGTGTGAGTACTTTTAAAAACCTGTTACAATAGTTAGGTACACAAGTATTTTGAAGCATTCGTTTGTCAAGTCAAATTTTTACATAGTAGTTTTACTCTGTTTAAGAGTTTTTAAAAATTAAATTCCTGAAAACAAGAAGTTTGAGTACAAACAAGGTGGATCTGCGCCCATAGTACGTAAGATATTTCAATTATTGAAATTTGACGCATATAACTTACGAACTATGGGGCGCAGACCTACCTTGTTTGTCCTCAACTTCTTGCTTTCACAAGTTTTATGTTGTTACGGGGTCAAAACTTTAAACACGTATAACCCAATACTAGTTTAATAATAAAAAAACTCATCTACAGAAAAAAACTACTAATTTCATGCACGTAAATATTTGACTTGAGAGGCTCAAGTGAATACTCCCAAATACATAAAGAAATTATTTTTGGAACAGGTTTCTATAAGTAGCCGTGCTTAAAAGACTCGGTACGTGTTTTAGCAAGTACGTGTCATCTCTAATAAGTGCTTTAACTCCTCTAAGCCTTATTACACTGCACGGTAGTAAGCGCACTGCGGACCGGGTTCAATCTGTCGACCTAAATTGGGTCCCTTACTGCCAAACTCTTATACACCTCTCTTTTTAAGGGTTTAGGGTGCCGCATTCAGTGTAGTGTAATAAGCGCATTATACCTACTTGAAAAGGATAGAGGACGTAGTGACTTTTATTCTGTGATTGCCTTATTCAAAACTTTAGCGATAACGAAAAATGGTCGAAGGAGTCTCGTGGTTCATTTGATAAACTATTTACTTTAGTGTCTGTGCGATAAGAACGCGACATTTATGGATGTTTACATCCTGCGTTGCTCTACAATACATATAATTGTAGTATATTTCGTTAAATCGTGATTAGATTATGTCCAGGTGCCTATCAGCGGTCAACCGACAGTGGACTTTGATGATAAACTCTATTAAATTCAACTGTGATAAATAGTTATTGTTATTAACCAACGAGATTAATAATAATCTCGTTGGTTAATAATCGCTTATCATGGCTGGTGGGACAGGTGCCTAAGAAATAATTCTTAGGCACCTGTCCCACCAGCCATGATAAGCGAGAAGCGAATGGTTATTTATCGCTCAAAAAACGGACAACAGATGTATTTTGTAGATCCCGTCCGTGTAAACAAAAGAGATGCAGTATAGAGAGAACACTCAGTAATCAACTATTAATATCTGTAGGTATCTCTTTTGTTTACACGGGATCTACATAGGTATGTACGTGTCTTGAGCGATAAAATCGCTACTCGCTACTCTTTCTCTCGCCGGTGGTCGGACAGGTGCCTTAGATAGGTATATAAAAGATAACAAATGCTAAACAAACAATGACACACTGCCATGCCTGTACGAGTAGGTATACTTTCAGCATATTCGGCCTATACCTACTTACAACACTACATATTCGCTAATCATCTGTTTCGTAGTACAGTTGCCTTTGACATTATAATAAAATTAAATACCTACCTAATGTTATGATGTAATCGCGACGTATGGTTTGTTATTATATTATTATTATACCTATTCGAATAATATTGTAACGTACCGACGAAGTCAAATACTGTTAATCAGATATAACCGGTTTCCTGGAACGTGGCGCATGTTTAAATTTATAAATAGTAAGTATAAAATCTACATATATCATACTTACTATTTTAAGTTGGTCTACAATTAACCAGCGTGGGAGACGGCAGTCAGTGGCATAGAATGATGATGATTATCCCAGAAAGACCTACCTCGTACTTTATAGTCAGATGACGTCATAAGGTCGACTAGGAGGTAATAAAACTGACACTAAACCGTAAAGAGGCTCAGCTGTGGTTAGATATAGGGTGATATCTATAACAAAAATATTGAAAATCGAATGATTACTACACTATGTGGAGTATGTAATTACTAATTAATTAATCATCATTGATTTACCATACTTACATGATTGTAGGTGTCTATTAATTTAACTCTTACATAGGCTGATTTTGAATGTACTAATAACATTACTTATATAATTATAAACATTTTAATGTGTTTTATAATAAATAAGCTATTGAGACTGGCCGTAATTAGGTAAATGAGTGTACTATACACTGCCTTGCCTTGTGCCAAACATTTACAATGGCTTAAAGACACTCACAAAACTGACCGTGAGGCATTAAAATATTAACTGACACCTAGCGTGTGTAAATGTTTTAGTGTCTAAGCCACGCTACATCGGCTACGCTTTATAGGTACGTATATTGTCAAGGCCTTTTAACAACAGAGATTCACAAAATATTTGTTTCCAGTCATCCGTGACAATGAATATTCATAAAGTCATACTTATAAATTAAATCATTTAAATTAGAATGAAGGCACAAAGTGAACGATACTTGCTTAAGCAGATATATTCAGACGCAACGAGAGTCCTTAAATACTGCAAAACATTTTTGAAAAACGTCAAAAGTTAAAACTGTAATTACAGTATCAGTGGAACATATAGGATTAGGATGGCACCCAATCGCCTTAATTTTAAATGGAAGGTACGCACTTTATTCCTTGATGGATCAGCTGAATCATCACAACATTAGTAACATAAATATTAGTCTGTATCTATGTATTTATTTATGTATGTATGTATGTATTGCTGTAAGTATGTATACTATTGTATAGTTATGTATGTAGGTATATATGTATGTATGTATTTTTGTAAGTATGTATAGTATTGTATAGTTATATTGTTTTATTTGTGTATTATGTAAGAATAATAAGGTAGTTCTTATTTTACAATTAGGTTACTGCACCTTTCACACATTCCATTTCTACATCACCCTAAGGTAGACTGGCAGAGAATGCTTTTAGCATTAAGTCCACCTTTGTACAACTTTGTGCATAAAGTTTTAAATAAATAAAATAAATAAATAAAATAAAATAAACATATGCCGTGGTCTTGCTATCGTCTACAAATTGGTATACAACTGCTGTGAAGTCTTGATCAACTACAACCAGTACCAGTAATACCACCCGCTACAACATCTTTGTAGCGGATGATATTACCGAATCGTGGTATTATGCCAAAGTTCTACAAAAGAGGTTTTATTTTAGTTACAAGGAAAACTGTCAAGGCAACATCATATCAATGTAGATGCTCGTAAATCTTGTAACACATAAATATAATAGCAAACTTATATCTCGCATTCTCTTTGCGATGTTAAAACAATGGTAATTGTATGTAATTAGAATGCGGAAATTTATGATCCATTCATATCGTCACAGTTTCAGTTTATATGCAACCAATATACCTACTTGCTTTAGTATTTATCCAAGTTAGATTTTGCCAACAGGGGGATATCACCAGCCAAACTGTAGTATAATTATGTTACTAAAGAAATGTTTATTTATAATATTACGGGCGATATTTTCAAACGTAGATATCTATTAAGATTCTTTAATGGTTATCTATTAGCCATTGAGTCATCTTCCTCGGAGTTTTGAGGAACACCTGTGTTTACTCGTGCTGTTATAATAACATAAACAGATAATTTGGAGGACCTGACTCATAGATTAAGTCTGATTAGATACTTTACATGAAGTATGCGCGCATTCGACGAGTATAACACGAGGTGTTTCAAAAGTGAGCATTACTTACGACCTGTTTCAGACATCGTCAGACATTTCATTATAATCTATGAAAGTGTTAGCTTTGCGTGTTTATTTTATTGAAAATAAGGAAAAGGAGCACAGTAAATAGATAAAATAAAGTGGCTAGTAATATTGTGTCGTTTTTATACTACTTTTGGTCTTGATAATAAATTTATTTCATTCGTAAGTTGGTACTCGTATTTTTATTCAAGTATTTAAAATTATTTTTAAGAGCCATAGTTAACTCTGCAAGTAGGTAGGTATCTACCTACTATGCGTTTCAAATGAGTTGATAACTGTCATTATGACATTTCGATTCGCATTACGACTGCAACTTCATTGTAAAACGTAAGGTCAGCAATAAAATGATTCCTAAAAAGTAGTCATTAGTATTCTCAGAAGTACCTACCTACTCTAATTAACTATACATAAGCACTGTATTTTACTATTTATTATTAAATTTTTGTTTTAGTTAAACAAATATCACGAAAGACCACAAAAGTGTAGAATATTTTAATATTTCGCCTATTTACTTACTTCTGTTTGGTGTTTATTAAATATTATAGAATACTAATAATAATTAAATAAAGTAAAATGTTAGGTACATAGTTCAAAGAAAATAAATATTACGTCCGTTCCATTACCATACACACACGTACTTTACCCGACTTGGGAGTTTTTGTTGCTAGCGGTACAATTTTGACAAGTACAGAGTGAAGTTGTCGCGATCGCTATTATCTTCTCATTTGAAACGCATAGTATAGCAGGTCAGTTCAGTTAAGGAACATCCTATATGAAGACTTTATCTGACTTACCTACTTACAGAGTAAATGGTAATCATATTTATCAACGGTTATGAGAGCGTTGTTTACGGTCGTGTTTTTCACATTTTATATATTGAATCGTTATATGAATCTGTCCTAATTAAATATTTCATAAAGTAGATACATATCAAAAGTAGGTATTTGCAAAATCTACGTTCGTTCGTGAAATAACAGCACGCGATTAGAATCTGCTAAAAGCATTAGAATTGTGTAAATTTTCTTGTAAATCCCCTCTAGATAAATTTAAAAGTTTATTTTATTAATTCGTAAAAATGGTAAAATGAAGAATGATTTATCATTTGTCTCATTTTCAAAAATTATGTATAAATGCTTTGTTTAACGAGATTTAATTTTATTTTTAAATTCAATTTATTTTTCCACAGTATGGCTCCGGCTCAACAAAACGTCGAAATGTGTGGTGAACAAATACACTTGGATTTTAATAAAAGACCAGCTCCCTACCAAAGTGATGATATAGCGTTCGAGAATAACAACACAGTGCTTCGGGACAGTGGTGATAAAGTGACGAGTGACACTGACTTTGATCTCAAGCAGTATGAAGCCATGGAATTTATACCGCAGATTAGATGGCCAGACTTAACAGCACAAATAATGTTGCATTTATTTTCAATTGTCGGATTGTACCTGATTGTTAGCAACCAAGTTAAATTATACACAATCCTATTTGGTAAGTTTATTACATGTTTAATAAATTGATTTTCTAATTTTACTATATTTACCCGACTGCGAGGGTTGTACCTATGTTTGACGCGTATATATGTATGTAAGTATGTTTGTCACCTAATCTTACAACGACTTAAAGTACCTCCTAAATAAAGAAAATAAATTAAAAACTAAAAAAACCCGCCTGCAAAAAGTCAGAAACAAAATACCCTTTATCTACACTAATAATATAAAGCTGAAGAGTTTGTTTGTTTGTTTGAACGCGGTAATCTCAGGAACTACTGTCCGAATTGAGTGAATTCATATAACGAGGATGGCTATAGGCTATAATAACAGCACGCTACGAAAAATAGCAGCAGAGCAGCAATGAAAAATGTTGCAAAACAAGGAAAATTGACGCATACGAAGTTGTGAAAGGTATCTTGTTTCTGTCTTTTTGCAGACAGGTTTTTTAGTTTTTCAATTTATTTTTTATACGATGACACATAAAGAAAACACAATCCATAGGTTTTGTCTATTTGACGGAAATACACCTTTGGAAATACAATTATATGCATACATAATATAGGTATTAGGTATACCTATATTAAGTATGCTTTATTTATATTTTCTGCAAAACATTGGGACAGTTAGTTTTGTTAGCTAATTTATATAATCTGAAACAGAAACTAGCAGTCTGCTAAACGACACGGCGACGACGTCATTAGCAATCATCGTTTACAAGTTGCTGAATATAGATTTGCATATTTATCTGAACTGTTAGGTATTTTTAGATACAAAACCCAAAAAAAAAGTTTTTGAATCTACAATACCGTCAACATATTTATAATTATTTCTATAAGATTTAGGAGATCAGAGGCATACATAATTAATAATAATAATAATAATATCTGGGGACAACACACACACAACGCATCTGATTCCAAACTTAGCAGAGCTTGTACTATGACAACCAGACAACTGATAAATATACTTATATAGTTCTCAATACATACATATTATAGATAAATTACACCCAGACACAGAATAAACCATCGTGCTCATCACAGAAAGTTTTATCCTGGGTGGGAATCGAACCCACGGCGTCTTGCGTAGCAGTCGGACACACTCCCACCGCGCCACAGAGTCAGTCAAAATTTCAGAATAATTATATCCATACCTACAAGCATGAACTTAAATGAACCACAAATGGTGGTGACAGGTGTAGGATTTAGTCACCGTTTGAATACAATTATAATCAACTTTGCAAACATATAATAATATGTAGGTTGGTAGGTACATACATATACATACATATCAACCCATATGATGGCCCACTGCTGGGCACGGGTCTCCCCAGTAGAACCTACTAGTATGTAGATCCTGGGGGTAATTGCCATAATCGCCACGCTTGGCGAGCGGGTTGGCGATCGCAGTAAGGCTTTAAGTACGCAGAGGACGCTGCTGCCCGTCCTCCGGAGTGAAATCCCTTAGTCGCCTTGACGACACCCACGGGTAGAGATGGGGTGGTACTATTCTTAAGCCGGCACCAGACGGCATGGTTGGTAGGTAAATTGTAGGAAATAAAGGTCACTGCTGATTTTCTAAAGGTTCTTTTTTAATGCGTCCATTCGTTAGCGAGCATTCAAAATTGTGCGTAGTGTGCCCGTACACGAACCTAGCAATACTATTTATTTGAATTTTAAGTTTTTCGAATAGCATTCGAAAATAATATAGAAACTAGCGCTCCATGTGCGTTTCTAGAATTAAACTTGTATTTTAATTCCAAATACGCTCATGGAGCTCTAGCTTCTATAATAGCTATACTACGAGTTCAAGTAATAGAATATTTTTTTGTGAAATTCATACTAAGGAATGATTTAAGTAGGTGCATACCTACTTTATTATAACGTTAAACGACGAACGAGTGTGGCAGAAATTGTTTTTCTTTTGGGAAAAAACGCATAACGCTTTTAGAATGCCACCGAGAACATTATCATATTACTTATATAACTTTGGTATTTTAATTCAAAATACACATACGTAAAGCTAGTTTTAATGAATTTTAGCGTTAACTATTCGAAAGTAAAGTTAGGTTCGTGCTCGCACTGTTTGTGTCATCACACTAATATTATAAAAGCGAAAGTTTGTGTGTGTGTGTGTGTGTGTGTGTGTGTGTGTGTGAGTTTGTTACTTCTTTACGTCTAAACGGCTACAGCAATTTTAATAAAATTTTGTATGGAGTTAGCTGACACCCTGGATTAACACATAGGCTAATAAACCGCGGATAACACCGCGGGGCACAGCTAGTTCTGTAATATTTATTTCTCTCCCAATTTTATATGAGATGTAACTTCGACAATATGTGACAGAAAAATGTGGTCAAAGTGCGCTTATACCTAATTTTATCAAAATCTAAGCACCCTAAATTCTTACAATATTTTTTACGCTCTCAATTTATCAATTAAAAGTTATATATTTAAAAAAAACTATCATAAAATCTATACCATAATATTATAATCGGAGTTTAACCTTACTTACGTGACAATAAACAAAAAGAATATATATATATGTATATTATAAAAATGCAATAAGTTTTGGCATGATGGCAGTTACAATGCATAGGTGTGCTACAGACTAGTGGTACGTTTTGGATCTTGTTACCCGAGGGAGGGGTGCAAGGGAATCGACACCGACACGAGGGGGTTATACAGGTTGATTTGTAATATAACCACGTGAGATTCGGCTTGACCTCCCCCCCCCCACTAAACACCTCACGTAACTAATGGATGCCCCCTAACCGACAAACATACGGGCGGAGCCGCGGGCGAGCTAGTCATCAATAAAATAAACAGTAGGTATAAGAAATGTAAGCATCGCGCAACAAGTATAAAAGTAATATTTGTGTAAGTGTAAGTATTTACTAGGACTTCCAATCCCGTTATTCAGAGATCCCGCGCTATTCTTGCAATCCACTATAGCGGGATTACGAGCACGGGATCCTGCGGGATAACACACTTTTGATTTACATCCAGGATATTGTGATGAGCACTATTGTTTATTCTGTGTCTGGGTATGATTTATATGTTATATGTACCTACTACTTTAACTATTTATAATTATATAAATATATGATTATCAGTAAGTTGTCTAGTTGCATAGAAAAGTTTCTGCCTAGTTTGGGCCTTTGTTTCCACTTGTTTATAGCTTAAAAAGATTTGATTGGTTATGAGTAGGTAATCTGTGAAACTACTGAATAATTTTATAGAAATCTAATTTACACGACATTTATACTTTATTTTTATTCGTAATAATCAACATTACCGCAGGAAAATTATAAAATAAGGAAGCAAGTATGTTCACTTTATTAGAGAGCGGAAGATGAAAATAACATCCTACTGTTCGTTATAAGGTATACAAGGTCCTCATCGATGAAATTGGAACCACCCCGCAGAGTAAATTATCAAAAATCAAAGATAATATCCGACCTGCGTCATAAACATCATTGAGTCAAGGCTACGGGAATACACCACTGCTGCGTGCGACGCAGGTTGTTTACTCGCTGATGTTTTATCGCAATCCCGTCCCACGCTGTCACATAACTACCGAAGCCTTTCTTGTCAGATAATAAACCACTTGCTCCCTTCTTAAATTGTCCTAATTAAAGTGTTGTTCTAGAAATTTCCTTGACTTTTTTTGTCTTTGATTTTATATAAAACCTTACTTTTGTTGTTTCAGTTCTAGGAACTATATACACGTCGGGTTTCGGTATCACGGCGGGCGTTCACAGACTGTGGTCCCACCGGGCGTACCGCGCGAGGCTACCCCTTCGAATAATATTGGCGCTGCTGTTTACTATCACGGGGCAGGTAAGGATCTAACAGATTATTAGTATTTAGGTACCTATTGCACATTTAAGACCAGACTTATAATAATTTGTTACTGAGGAAGACACGCAAATTTCAGTGTGTTAGCAGGAAGCAATTAAAAAGTCAATAGGTAGTAATTATTCATTCGAAGTGTATGCGTCGCGTTGCACTGGCTGGTACGAGACACGCATCGCACAAGATATGCATGTTACGTATGCTCTCACAAAAATGAGCTGATGGTAAGCGTCGAAAAAAGGGAAAAGACTACCAGGTGCACCAGTGTCACCTCACATTCAAATGCATGTAATATCGCTTACGTAACAAGTTGGCTGGTCTCCATTGTGGTTGGCAGCAGTCACCAAAATACGGCTAGACTGCAATAAAATGTTCTCAAAAAAGATTCTACGTTTCTTTTTATAAAAGAGGTTTGGACTTGTTTGTAGGTATAAATCACATAGGCTGGGATCGATTGATAGCATGGCGTGTTTACAAACATGCCGCAGCTCGGTATGACATCGGCCAGGCAGACTGCCCCCACTACCCACACCTGTTACCTCCATTTCTAATGACGTAGACTAGGCACACTAACTTCAATTCAATTCATATCAGATCACCTTCATATCCAGTAGCTCATTAAGGTCAAAGTAAAAATGTGATCAACTAAAATATTTTCAAGTTTCAAGCAAAATGAAAGCAATGTCTGTGTTTTGATACCATTAGAATTATTTTTCTACTGTTAAAATAGGCTATTTCCAGATACTTACGTATACTATAGATAATTATTTTGTATTGTCTTTGGAGAATGCAAACATGCGAGGCGGCGAGTACCTTAGTGGCTGGACATGTGTCCGAATCCCGGTCATTATACTACGGACGCGAACTCTTTGCAATAAATATAGTTTAGTTGGAGGAGCTATCTAAATTTCTAGAAGTATGCTTCTCACATAGCAGTAGCTAATATTTATTTAGAAAAAACTGTTGACGCAGCACTCACGCCAAGGTCGGTGAGCCGAACGTGTTTAAGATTATCCCCACGTGGAACTAATATTAGCTTGAATACCTAACTCAAATTGTTGTTGAAATGTGATTTTGAATACCTATTTCATATTATTCACATTATTGAAAACAATTTCTTAGATTGCATCTGACGACGAACTATTTGCTTTCCTGGGTTTAAGAATACAAAGACGATATGATAACAATAGGTTAGAGGTTACCTATATGTTATTAGGTTATAAAAAATGTATAAAACTCAAACAAAATTCAATATCAAATTTATTTCCCTATCCATTTACTTAAAATGTTTATACTGTATAAAGTTTATCAATAAGAGAAATCTAAATATTGGAATTGAGCCTGGTTATTTTTTATCGAATACGAATCTGAGTATTATTTGTTCAGTTGGCCCAAAATCTAGTCTACCACACTGCGGTTGAAGTTCATTTTTCCGTCACAATACGACAAAGTTGATTTTCCCTTGTATATCTATATTGTGATAGTTACTAAGCTTAACCTTAATGCCGTGTTGTTTACACAAGAAATGTTATTAAAATTGATAAACCAGTTTCTTGCCCGAACAATACTGTTCATAATTATGTACATAAATTAATTTCGTTACCTTGATGTCTAAATAGCTGAATGAAAAATAGAGATGAATTTTAATGAGGTCAGTGAACCTACAAAAAGAGATTATAAATTAATTAATTAAATTAAGCAAGTGCATGTCGGGCCACGCACAATGTTGTCCTCCCCCACATCCGAATAATGCTGCTTAAGATGTGGATTTTCTGTTGTTTTTGTTACATACTTACAACGTATACCTACATAATAATAATTTTCAATGGAATATGTACGGAAATTTTGTTACTTCTCATTTGATCAGCTGTTACTTGTAAACTTATAAAACCTACTTAGCTGTGATAGTTTTCCTTTTAATTTCACTATATATAGTGAAATTAAAAGGAAAGCTACTAAATACCGTGATTTTTTTACATAACCAATACCCTATCAACTATTTAGGTGGCAGGGGGTGAGGGACATATCTCACGGGGCATGGTTGCTTTGGAAAGTACCTGCACCGTATAGGCCGGGAACCAACTTCCGAATGTCACCACTGTGGGAGTTGTAGCGAGGATACGGCACTGCACACCTTGACGGAATGTCCAGCTTGGGCCGAGCAACGCCACGACCTTGCGGTAGCCATCGGAGTCCAAAGCCTCTCGCTAGAAAGTGTAGTAACGTCGATGGCACGCAATGAAAGGGAGTGGACATATGTCGATACCTTCTGCCAGCAGGTTATGAGCGCCAAGGAGGAGGCGGAGAGAGAACGGGAGAGAACTAGCTCACATCCATCCCGTAATACACGAACGGGGCGTCGAAGAGCACTAAATGATCTTCGGCCCCCATAGGCTATGACCTGGGGGCGACAAGGAGGGCAACTTGTCGTCCTTAACGAAGTAAGCCCGAGAAGGTGTTGCGACGTGTTCCACGCGCACCTTCTGTCACGAAGTGGTAATGAAACCACCCACATGTCGTAAAAAATTATCGTTGTAACCACCAACGACCAAGCCTGCTAATGGTGGAGGCACCAAATCCGCAAGGGACACCCTCACCTTTGGCCATAGGCTCTGCGCCGGAACACCGTGTGATTTTTAGTCGGTTCGACTCCGACATACCCCCTCCTGCGTGCCCTCGTAGGAGTGGAATCCGTGGGGATTTTTGCACACGATAAAAAAAAAAAAAAAAAAAAAAAAAAAAGTGAGGGACAGGGACTTGACTTGAAATGGTTTTTACAACCCCTAAACCTTTTTGAAAGACCTATCTAATTATATCCACACGTTGGGGTAGGTGAGAAAAAAAATCACATCACCCACTTTATACATAGGGGCGGTATACTAAAAAAAAACATGTATTTCAAGATTTTATTCTTTTACTTTGTCGGCAGCCTTCTAGCACTAACAGTCTCGCCATTTTGGCTACGGAATCCTAAATATGGTTAAAGCTTAGCGATATAAATATTGGTGCATATTTCATCAAATAATTGATATAGTTATTAGTAATCAAGTTTTTTATTTTAGCGTGACATATACACGTGGGCGCTAGACCACCGAGTTCATCACAAATACTCTGAGACTGCGGCAGACCCTCACGACGTACGAAGGGGATTCTGGTTCGCTCATGTTGGCTGGCTGGTCCTCACCCCACACCCAGCTGTGGAAAACCGTAGAGCAGCGCTACGAAAAACCTCGCTTGATCTCTTGAATGATCCTGTTGTCAAATTACAGAAGCAGTAAGTATTAAAAAAAAAATCCTTTACTTTTTATATAATTTAAATTCCAAACGTGAGTAGTGCCAAGACCAGGCATTTTCAGCATCCAAATTTCGACACGATCCAAAACGGCTGCAAATAGAAAGATCAATACGTAGATTCCCCCAGTTTTGGTTAGTTCAATTGCAATGAATGTCTTCAATGACTTCTGCTCTCAATAACTACTTGGATAAAATATAAAAACAACAGTTTCACTATATAGTAACCTCGTTTTGCTAACATTATAGAAATATAGGTCATAGTTATTACTATTTTATAGAAAATAGTGGGTTCCACAAGTGCATGGGGAATTGCGTCAGAGTCATAAACGTCTCGGTAATTGACTGTCGTAATGAAATACTAACAGCCGCCGTTAATGATCAGTGCTATAAAAATGTCATTCGGAAATATGTTTCAAATATGATTTAAAATTAAATGAAAAAGAGTAAAATCAATTTTAACTAGTAAATTATAACAAACTAGACTAAGTGCATGGATGACTACGACCATGTGTTAGTTATATGTAATACTAGCTTTCGCCCGCGGCTCCGCCCGCGTGGATGTCGGTTATCGCAATAAAAACTATCCTATGTCCTTCCCCGGGACTTAAACTATCTCCATACCAAATTTCATCTAAATCGGTTAAGCTGTTTGAGCGTGAAAGCGTAACAGGCAGACAGACAGACAGACAGAGTTACTTTCACATTTATAATATTAGTATGGATTATTCTAACTTTTATTACAAATTTGATAAAAATCCGCTCAGCAGTAGGTATTTGCGCCAAAAGAGTACCTAACAAATATCCATCCAAGTATCCTCTGCAACGTTCGCGTTTATAATAATAACAAATCTGTCTCTTAATAGAAGACGTAACTTCTGTAAACAAATAACATTTGATGTTGTTTTATTACATCCGTCATAGATGCCAGGCACCTACGACAAAATAAAAGTTAAACTTCATACATTTTAACATCATTTTAGGTTCTTCATTCCACTGTTTGCGTTACTGAACGTGGGGCTTCCAATCTGGATCCCGTATTACTTCTGGGAAGAGACGCTGGTGAACGCCTTCATTGTCAGCTTCGTGACTCGGTTCACCATCACGCTCAATATCGCCTTCTGTGTCAACAGCTTCGCACACTTATGGGGGAACAAGCCTTATGACAGGTACGGTGTTTAATTTAATGGCTTTTTAATCATAAATGAAGAGATCGGAAGTAACTTAGGTACTTAAATATAAGAAAATAAAGTTTATTCAGCGTGGTGTAGTTATAGAGACTTCTGTAAACTTAGCTTATAAAGCTTTGATACGCAACGTTAAAGAGTCGGACTTTCAACTAACTTAAAGAAGCGGATCATTCCGCAAGTACCATTAAAATTATATTAATGGCTGGTATGTAGTTAGTTAGTATTCTTTGCCGTAAGTCCGTGCTTGAGTGTTGCCTATTCAAAGTCGACTATTTATACTCTATCGATGTACAGTGTAGTCCGTTTAATACGACTTTGCATAAAACGACCAACCGCTTTTACAACGTAAGTACCTATAGTTGACGTATGTTTGGGTTAATATGAGCTACTATGAAACTATATCTAGTTGTAAATTAATTTAAGTATAAAGTATATAATAATTCGCGAGGAGAAATAAATAAAATCCATAAATAAAAAACATTATTACGACTCCGCTTTTAACGACGGAATTTCACACAAAATTGTCCACATAGACTAGTATATTACCCGGTTACAATGACGACGAGCGTCGAAGTGCTTACAAATAAATCGTAGGTAAGAGTTATCATGTCTAGTAAGCTGATGAGAGAAGTTCTACTACTATTGAAAGACTATACATATTTTCACACTTCGGTCAGCGATATTATGTATAATAATACCTCAATGACTTCGGTATTAATATACGAAACCAAATTAAAGGGCATTTGTCTCATAATGTATTTAAAATGTGCGCTGAGCATAAGCAGCAAAACAGCAAAGAAACTCGTCAATATTAATGAATACTTAATGTACATAATTATTTTAATAAATATTAAAAAAACTTTTAAATGTTACAGTTCGCTTAGTACATCGTCCGGTTAGCACGACGCGACGTAATATCGCCGCTCCCTAGGCGTTGTTATGAGCTATTTCTACTGTACACTGCTTTATAATCCAAATTCAATACTATTGAAATTATGCAGTTGCCCCCCCTTCCCCCCCCCGGATCAGCGCCTCCCTATGTAACGTTAAGATTGTTTTTTTGTCGCACGTAGGGGGGATTTTTCCACTTATCTCAACACACGCAGATCTACAATATTTTACAAATATATTGCTAACTTAATCAGCATCAAACCCCCCCCTCCATGTCATAAAAATTAAGCACCAATGACTACCCCCCACTTCCCTTCGGTGTTTACGAAATACTTGAATAGTCCCTTAGATTAGATCACTACAAAACCGTCAAACAACTATAAAGACAGTTATTATGTGTGATTGTTTTCCTCTTTCTAGGTTTATGAAACCAGTGGAAAATAGTATGGTAAGTCTAGCGGCACTTGGCGAGGGCTGGCACAACTATCACCACGTATTTCCATGGGATTACAGAACGTCGGAATTAGGGAGGCTGAATATATCCACAAACTTTATCGACATTTTCGCTAAAATTGGATGGGCGTATGATTGTAAGTGTACTTATTGAACATCTTTATAAGATTCTCTATCTTCGTACAACTGAAACAGTACTGAATTAGGTATCACACACATTTAGTATATATAGGCATGGAAGTGGTAAAATATTTAAACCCATTAAGTATTTTTACTTAGATTTCTAATGGCAAAGCCAGTTCAAGGTATGCCAGTATGGGTAGGCCAGTACCCATATCAACAAGCCAAGCTATAACTTGCAGTAGGTATAGCTTGGCTTGTTGGTAGCTTACTGCTATAGTAACTATAGCAGTTAAATATCAAACTAAGAAACATGGTTTTTGTGTTATAACGACTTACGGCCGGTCTCAATACTTTAACTATCGATGGATTTGGCTACTGGAGATATATATTTGACATAAGCTCCATACAAAATATGTCAAAATTTTACCTCTAGTAGCTAAATCCATCGATAGATAGATTATTGAAACCGGCCGTTAAAGAGTTACAAATAATTGTTCCACAAATATATTTCCAGGAACCCATTTGTTTTCCTACAGCAGTGTAAAGTCTAGGTACGTTAATTTGTTTCAGTAAAAGCCGCTACAAACACAATGATAGTCAACCGAGCTAAACGTAGCGGTGACGGTTCGTTTGAGCATGAAGAAGAACCGGATCCCTCACCGCACTGCCACTCCGAGTGAACATTAGATCTAAGTAGGTAGTCTGTTTTCGTCCGTTTTCTTAACGACAATCCTAATATTTTGAACAAATTAATTGAGATTTCTCGAATTTTCGGACTCCAATGAAATGGTAATAATATTTCGCTTAATGATGCTTCCACAATCGATTGTTTACATTTAATTTTAAGAAATTAATTTTTAACTCTTGCCATCTCGTGAATAGACACAGTTTTAAATACAATAAAACAAAACAAACATCTTAGAAACTCAATGGCGCTACCTCCTGTAGGCTGTTTGTAAATTACTAATTACATCTTTAAAGTTCTCAACTTCTAAAGTATTTGTTGTAAAATAAGGAAGAAGTTAAGATCTATAATACACACATACACCTACCATATATTCAGTACCCAACATAATACCGGCTTTAGTGTCTAAGTCCCTTTTCATTTCTTCAATAAAATATTTGTACCTAAGTACATAATTATTATTCATGAAACATCAAAGTAATTCTAAACAGAATTCCCTTTAAATAATGTATATAAACATTACCGTGTAATTAAACAATTCATAATTGTGTAATAGGGAATATTAATACTAAAAGTTATTAACTCAATAAAATATGTAAGAGAATAAGTTAAATATAAACAAACTGGGCGCAGTAGTTGTTTATGTAAACTAAACACAACTATAATGTACCTAACCTACATACTGTTTGTTTTTTTCACAAAAATATAAAGACCCTAAAAATAAGTAAATAACAGAATGCGAATAAATAAACCTATGACTAACGTTTCTCATCTACTGAAATTAAAATTGCTGAAATTTAGCGAAATATAATTTGAATCGCTCTTAATTGTTATTATTGTTTGTTATGTTAATGTTTTTGTCTTTTGTTGGTATTATCGATAGATTTGTATGCTTTAGTTTTATTCTTAGTTTAGATTGATTTTTCGAAAGCAATAAGTCTCTTTTCGCTGCTTATACTAAATAAAACGATACTTAAGTTCATGATACACTTGAAAGTAAATCTGTTGCTACCATAAAGTGGCAGCTAGAAGTAACTTTGGAAATTCAGCTGTAAATCCGTTTCCATGATTATAATACCAAAACCTAATACCACGTATTTGTTTCAACTCATATTTATTTTCTAATACAAACGAGTACCTACTCATCATGTGCAAACAAATACCAACTACTTAAATTTGGTACAGTCAGCTCAGTCCAACCTAAGCAAATTGAATTGGTTTTTTATTATTTTTATGTCATCATTACGATGATATAAAAATATTAGAAAACCATATGATAAAAATGTATTACATTTTAACAGATTTTGAATTAGTCGCAATGAATGATATTTCAACTGTTTTTCCGTCACTTGTGATTCATTATTCCAAAAAAATATGTAAAAAAGCAAAACACCTAAAGACATGTAAGACTTTAAGCTTTACTGCCTTGACTTCCTCGTAAATTCATATCGGAAGGTTAATGACTACATAGTGTCACAATGGCTAAAGAAAGATTTGCTGATTCATTGCCTATGTATATCGGTGATGAACTGATGACTGCTTATAAAGTTCATCGAATAAAGTTCATTAGATTGTCACAAACATTGGAATATTTTGGCGATTGCAGTGACATGCGATACAATTGGAAGTAAAAATATAGTAGTCTGTAAAGTTGGTTTACGGACGATAATTTTAAGTGATAAGATCATAAGAAAACATTGATGATATTGTAATAAACAACCATGCCTGAGACAGCTTTAGTGGACCCGGACGCATGCGACTTTAGCCTATCAGCAGGCGGAATCACCATTCACGTTGCTTAGCAACGTCCAATCAATAACGTGACCGGTGCCTAGCAGCCAATCAATGACACTTTTCGTGCGTAGGGTGCACGCATAGATTTATAATACGTTATCACGTCGAATGAAAAAAAAAACTGTCACAGGCATGATTGTTTAATACAATGTCATTAATGTTTTGTAACGACGTTATCACGTAAAATCATCGTCCGTAAACCGACTTTACAGACAACCATTTTTTTATTCAATTAATGTTTTTGTAATTACTTATATACAAAGAATTTTAACTGACTGTACCTTAAGTCTTTGCACTTTTTTTAGTATTCATTTAAGCAATGGTTTCCCTTCGGAATATAAAATAAATATAAGTTGAAACAAATAGCAGTGGTATTAGTTTTTATTATTAGAATGGAATAAATCAATCAATCAATCAAATATTTTTTTTGTGGATCATAGGTAGGTATTAAATACAGATGTTCTTATTAGTTAGGTAGTTCAACTATGTCCCGCCTTTCAGACATACAATAATTACATTCAAATTCGACTATAATCTTAATAAGAAAATAAAAATAAAAATAGATAATCATGTCACAATTAGATAGAAATTAAAAATAAAATTACAATAAAAAAGAGAACTATTAAAAGTTATTGCATGCAGCTAAATATACATAATTTCACAAAATAACCATATTATGTGAAGATTGCATTGAGCGACTTGATGACTATGACATGACAGAGGTGGATGGATCATATTGTTGTAGTGATTTATCGGTTAATTAGTCTTTTACAGAGTAGTAACACTTGTTCATTAGTAGGTCACGGAGTTTATTTTTAAATTATTTTATTTCAGAAACAGTTCTAAGGGGTTTCGTAATCCTTTTCATATGTTCCGACTGCTGCCGTCGTAAAGTCGACGCCTTAGTACTTGACAGTTTACATTAGCATTGAGAAGATATTCTTAAACTACGATTGGATTTTAAGTGAACAAATATATTTTTAACTAATAATGTGGAGCAGCAGGGATTGTAATAGATATCGTCTTATAAACGTGATATCGCGTGATATCGTCTATGACGGGGTGCACGCACGAAAAATAGTCACGTAGCAATGGTCACATTATTGATTGGTTGCTAGGCAGTCACGTTGTTGGTTGTTGTATTGATCGCTAAGCAACGCGAATGGCGATTCCGCCTGCTGATAGGCTGAAGTATTGTGGCTGTCGAGCGCATGTGTGCACACGGGTCCATTAAAGCTGTCACAAGCAAGGTTGTATAATACAATGTCATCAATGTTTTCATAAGTCTAAATTATCGTCCATAAACCGACTTTACATACAACCATTCTTATAACGGTATAAAATTTCATTTCCAAACAGAAGGAACGTAGTACGCCGTACGCTAGGGCACAAGAAACGATAAAACACCAAGTTTTGACAGACGTTAATCTTAACAGGAAAAAATATATTGAAGACGTCTTGTTGATCTAGTTACCAATTTATTTAGCTGCTATGAATTATGCGATAACATCAAAAGATTAATAACCGGCCACCTATTAGTAGCCATCTTTTAGTAGCATTTAAGAGTATGTAACTATTTTATACATTTTTGAATCCTCGATAAATCATTTTGATACAAATCAATATCACAAAATACTGATATGTATCCAACCCTTTAAACATTCCTAGCATAGGAGCATTGGAGGGCACAATATTTTTAGATCCTATCCGTCGTTTTTAAACGACTACGTTTATATAATATCGCGGACCAAATAATTTCATAACCTATGTATTGAACTTTTTAAAAATTCATTGAACTTTTATATTAATGTATAAAGCAACTGATTTGTAAAATTAAGCTACTTTTTATTCGTACATTCTTACGAAAAATATATATTTGATCAACAAGTTATCCATTCTATTTTAATAATTATAATAGCTATTGAATAGTGGCTGAAAATGTTGTTAATAAACCATATAGGTTGAGATCCCAGAGGTGCCAGACATCACTAATTTTCTAATGAACAAAATTTGTAAGAATGAATAGTGTCAGTATGTACTATGATCTATGTACTATGGTGTATGTTTTCCTTCTTGCTGCTTGGACAAATGGCCATGTACTATGATCTATGTACTATGGTGTATGTTTACCTTCTTGCTGCCTGGCCATTTTCCAGGATAACAATGAATCAAGATATATAAAACCCTACTTATCTCAATCATATCATCACTTATAGCTAGTTTTAACATATATACTACATAATATCCTTAAAAAACAGTCACTAATCATCCCAGTTACCGCCCTTCGGCAGCATTACCTTACTAATACTTTAAAGCTTTTGTAAGCTACCTTCTAGTAGGCTTGCGACACGCACTAAGTCATCAAGCGCACTATTTTTTTTAAGACCCGGAATGTGTCCAGGGTGTATTGATGATAGTATTATAAGAATTTTGTGTAACATACACATAAAACCTCTTTTTTAATATCAAAGTATCTAAGTTTAAAGATTTTTGATTTAACTTATATTATAAGGAATAATCGCGAGTAAACAATTAACGCTTACATCCTGTATATCTCATTGATGTATTCGGAGATGAGGTGAGTAGCATTTTTACATATCTGATTATGTTGTTACCGGGATAACGGTCGTTTGGAGCTAGCAGATAGACATACGATCATAGTATATACTAACTTGATCGTTCATCACAAAATAAGTGACGTTTGGCGGCTGTGGGTTCTTGGTCTAATAGCATATTTTTTTATTTGAATAAGTAGCAGGTACCTGCATTTCATTAAAGTACAACTATTAACCAAAACATAGTAAATAATGTTATAGCCATAAAAAGGAACTTTATATTAGTACCTCTTAATAGAAGTAATTTTATCATGTTATAAACTTTGGTTATGTAAGTATGACTATTTTTTTTATTAAAATAATGTAGGTACGATATGACTACAAGACGATGATATAATTGAAATTTGTTCAGTTTTGTGTATAGTGTTATCATTTTGTTAGTCAAAATCATCTTGTTATGTTAATAATAATTAAATATGTTAATAAATTAGTATCTACCTACTTACATATATTTTTCTCACAAACAATGTTGGTGTGTTTAAATGTAATGAATTAATTAAAAAATATTACTCTAAAAATTATGTACTTCCGATTTGTTATGAATTTAATATTGTATTAAATTGTTGACTATATATTATATTTATTCGTTAGGGTAAGAGTACATACCTATTGTACCGCTAAACAAATGCTTCCCGATTACACTTTTCAATGCTTGTAAGTAATGCAAGTATTTGCCATTAAAATATACTTCTAGAATTAACCAACATTCCTGTTAAGTACGAGTAAATGTGATAAAATTGTATTTGCTATACGGATTTGTATTATGAATAATTATAAACAAGTACCTAAGTACTTAGAGTTATTAACGTATAGGTATTTTATCTTTAAACGTCAAGTGTTACTAATATTAATTACTTACGTATTATGCTTAATATGTTAAATGTATGTAGATAATACTTACAAATAAACATTATAAAAATAAAAATCAAAATTTAAGTATATTTTTTTAAATCTCAATATTTTTAATCAGTCTTACTCAGACGATAATAAAGACCGTGGAGGTGTTCTCGGCGTTCTCCAAAGAACAAAAGTAAAGTAATAGATACAGGTAGTCTATGAATAGAAACAAATTAAGCTAAATATTTTTTCAATAAACTCTTAGAATACAAATCTACCCTTGCATATTTAATTTAAAAAAATGCATTTATTAGAAATATCATAAGATGAAAGTTTTTATTAGAAATGTCAAATGAGATTAAATATTGTGTCTATTCACGACTACTGTTTAAAATTATAAAATTGGTACATAATATTCATATATTATATTACTTATTATCACACAAATTATTGATATGAATTATTCTCGTAGGCGCAATCAGATACGTTATACAGGATGTACCTACTCGTTATGTATGTAGTGTTTACAGGCGATTATTCCGTAAATATTAGAAATATCAAAAAACTTTAAACTGTTAAGGAAATTACGTTACTTAATAAAAACGAGATTAATACATTTTTAAAATTGATTAAAGAAACATCCTAAACTTTTATTTGAAACGCTCCCAAACATTCACTTTATCAGTTAAGAGGTTTTAGTTTTCTTATTTGAAATAGTTTTGTAATTAAAAAAATAATAATTGTTGTTACTTTTTTGTGATTTTTCATTATTCATAAGTTAATAATCTATCACAAACCATTTAAAATTGTACTATAGAGTTTCCTGAAAAACACATCTACAATTAAAATAATACAACCGTACCTACTTACATATTGGTGTTCGATGTTCTAAAGTTTTATTAATTTAACCGACTCGATAAAAACAAGGAGGTATTTAATTAACAGGTACGTTACTTAGTCGAACAGCCTTTGGCCGTACAGGACCCTAGATCTTACACCTTACGATTTCTTCGAACTTGTCACGTTGTGTTTGACAGAGATTTAACAAAGATAATGTGACAAGCTGAGAGATTACACATCGTAGAGGAGCAATTGCTTTAATTGCTTAACCAATGCTAAGAAAAGTTCATTATTTAGAAATTGTAATAAGGGGCCCGTCAACATTTTGCACAACTAGGACATCACTTTAAAAAAATAGTTAAAAATATATATTATGAAATAAAAACAATGTTTTTATTTAAATAAAATACGCTTTTTGGTATAACTTAATCTATATATATATTTAACAATATATCTTACAAGATATTTATACTTATATACAAGAATTGCTCGTTTAAAGATACATCTTTAAACGAGCAATTCTTGTATATAAGTATAAATATAAATAATCTAAATCTAGGCAAAGACTCCAACGATTTTCATGAAATTTAGTATACAGATACTGTATACTAATATAACGACGTTTTCTAAACAGGAAACCTAGCTAGATCGATATCAAGCTAGGTTACCTTTTTAGAAAACTTCGTTAAAAAAATACAAATAATATATACCTAATGCCTAATGTCAGTACCTATCGCTTAATGTCAGTAAGCTTGTTATTAACAAGAAACTTTTGAAATAAGGAAACTAAAACCTTTTTATTAATATCAAAGTACATAAGTTTAAAGTTTTTTCAACAAGTATAAGATAAGAAATTATATCTTATCTTATACTTGCTGACCCGCACCGCAACTTTTTCATTGCTGCTCCGCTCCTATTGGTCATAGCGTGATGTTATATAGCCTATAGGCTAGAAAATTATTTTACTATTGGATAGCCCATTTATCGAGGAAGGTTCATTTCGGACCCGTAGTTCCTGAGATTATCGCGTTCAAACAAACAAACTCTTCAGCTTTATAATATTAGTATAGATTTACGAAAAACCGCCTGTAAACACTTCACGATTACCCCTGTATATCTCGTTTGATGTATTCTTAGTACAAGTGGGTTTTATAGTTCTTAAGAGTGTAACTTATTACTAATGAATACCTATTTTTATATGTAATACAACACATCCTAAGGCAAGTAAAATGTACAAATACTTACTTAATTTGTTATTCATTTGAATATCAGTCAACGAATATTTATATTGAGTTTCGAATAAATGTGAATTAAACGAAAACGTTTTATTGCTTTATTCGCCCCCGCCCCTATTCACCCGGGTTGAATATTTAATGGTTTCCTAAATGTCGGTTGCGGTTGCTAATCTCATCAGAAACTAGCCAACTATGTAGAAGATATTATACTGCACTAGTGTGCGACTCTCTATTCCATCACTCTCATAATCCGATACCTATAGGACCGAGATTCGACACGACCGGAGAGCCGAGACCGATTTGCCAATTACTGCATTCTTCGTTACGACAGCAGAGCTGGCTATCGCCATCCTTGTCTAACGAATGATGTAAAACGATAAGTCTTTCTCACTCTAAACAAACTTTAATCGCTGGCAACTTCGACTGTGGGCACTTTTGCATAGGCAGAGGTAGTTTATCATGTACAGAAAATAAATAGCTTTAATTTAATATAAATGATGAAAATACGCCATGAACGTAATAACGTAACAAAATATTACCTACTTATACCTGGCTGCGAAGGGGTTGCAGGCAAGTGTGCAAAGACACCTATCGCTTTTCAAGTTCTCTACGTCTATTTCTATAAAGTAGAGTGTATTTCATTGTAATAACAAGCAAGATTTTTTTCCAGTAAGTCTATTAATATTAATTTAATTAAAAATACTACCGGCCAAATCTGAAAGTCAGACTGGCCAAAACTTATTGCCCCTTTTATGATTGTATATAAAAACCTGATTTTATTACAATACTCTAATCTATAATGAACGATGAGAATCTGCAGACGTATCTCAGTCTATTAGGGATATTCTCGAGGTTTAAATATTCCTAGACT
Organism: Herminia tarsipennalis; assembly: GCA_945859575.2. NCBI lineage: Eukaryota > Metazoa > Arthropoda > Insecta > Lepidoptera > Erebidae > Herminia > Herminia tarsipennalis. Next base: position 17,767,506 of record OX243834.2, on the reverse strand, counting down.
TTGTTGATGTGTCTCGTAATATAAAAACTTTTTGGATTGAAGTAAAAGTTGGTATGGAATTATATCTCCATTGTTCTAATTTCAAAATTTAAAAAAACATTTAAAATCAATCGAGCACACAACAGTGGCGCGAACGTTTATACATAAGTTTGCGTCGCAAAATTATTACATTGTTTGCTTAGTCTAAAATCTTTGTTGTTGATATCATGCAACGTCGTCATTTAAGTAATGAAGAAATGTTGTTGTTATTAAAAGCCGGTGCTGTCCAACGCGTGGTTGCTGACGCCCTGAGCACGAGCTAAAACGCTATTTCCAGGTTGTGGTTACGTTACCATGTAACTGGGAGTGAAGCACAGTACCACAATGGGAGGAATTGTGTTACCACCTCTCGGCAAGGCCGATATCTACAAAACACCGCGAGGTGGCAACCCAGCATTACGGCGATGCAACTAATGACCACCAGTTAGACCACCAGCCGTAAGTAAGTGAACAAACTATCAGCATTTAGATACAAAACACATGGAACCGCATACCCCAGCAAGATTTTGGCAACTTAATTTTTAGCATTAATAAAATAATATTAAATACTTTTCATTTAATTTTTAATTATAGATTATAAAATTAGGATTCTTACCATACATACCTACTTAGTCCGACAAAGTGAAGGAATAAAATCTTGAAAAACATTTTTTTTTAGTGTATTTCCCCTACGTAAAGTGGGGATGTCATTTTTTTCCTTAAAACAACAGAAAACCCACTTCTTAAGCCGCATTATTGGGATGGGGGGTACTGAACCCTACATTGCGCGTGGCCCGACATACACTTACCCGGTTTTAAAATATAGATATCAGACAACGAATATTTATATTAACTTTTGAATAAATGTGAATTAAACGAAAACGTTTTAACTTTTTGAATTGAAGTAAAAGTTGGTATGGAATTATATCTCCTTTGTTCTAATTTCAAAATAAAGTAAAGTGGGGATGTCATTTTTTTCCATAAAATAACAGAAAACCCACTTCTTAAGCCGCATTATTGGGATGGGGGGGAGGGGGGGGTACTGAACCCTACATTGCGCGTGGCCCGACATACACTTACCCGGTTTTAAAATATAGATATCAGACAACGAATATTTATATTAACTTTCGAATAAATGTGAATTAAACGAAAACGTTTTAACTTTTTGAATTGAAGTAAAAGTTGGTATGGAATTATATCTCCTTTGTTCTAATTTCAAAATAAAGTAAAGTGGGGATGTCATTTTTTTCCATAAAATAACAGAAAACCCACTTCTTAAGCCGCATTATTGGGATGGGGGGGGGGGGGTACTGAACCCTACATTGTGCGTGGCCCGACATACACTTACCCGGTTTTAAAATATAGATATCAGACAAAGACAAGACATTCAAACTAAACTGAAAATAATTCAAAGTAGGTATGTTTTTCTTTCAAGAATAGATTAACGTACCTTTTACATGGAAAATAGGCATTTTTAACAATCACACGTGAGATTAGGGGGAGACGGAGAGGGTCAAGTCAAATCTCAAGACATCTCATTAGGGGGAGGGTGGACACAGAAATCGCAAGATACGTAATTAATGGACGCTCTCTAAGTGCATCACATACTAACTGGAATAAGTAAAATTAGGTACTGTCTATTAATATTTTTAGTATGACTAAGCATGTAGATATATATGTATATCGTTTGTAAAATACCTAGGTAAGTACATATTTGTTTTATGTAAGAAGGTAAGTATAAATTAATCGAGTCATTTCCGTTTTAGTCAAATACATAAATGAATTTATTATAAAATGCTAATTACGATGAGCCCATCAATAAATTGAGTAAATACCTACACAATAGAACACTTTAAAGTTTAAGCAAATTAAGAACTACACTATTAAGCAGATACATAAAATATTTGATTCCGTTAAAGGTATATGCATTTTACCCGCGACGGCCATGGGGACGTTAAATGCGTTTGGGGTAGGTAAGAGGTGTTGTTGTGTGTTTATGTGTCGTCTTGCGTGCGTACGAGCGTGCGTGAGTGAGTGTGTGTCTGTGTGTGTGTGTGTGTGTGTGTGTGTGTGTGTGTGTGTGTGTGTGTGTGTGTGTGAATTTGTGTGTTCTGTTACCATTTGTCTCGTGGTTAAAAGTGATTTGAAATCCACCTTGTCAAACGTCTGTCGAAAGTCTGTGTACACAGCGTCCACTTAAAACTTGCTGATCTATGTTGATAAATAGATACCTAAATAATAAAATAATATGTAAATGATTCGTTTTCAAAAAAACATGTTGTTGCAATTTTATAACTAAACTAACTAAACATACCCATAAAAAAGAATTACGTTGTGTACAAGTCTCTCAAAAAGCTTTGACAGGAGTCTTAAAAAAATGCATTGTGGTATGTCAATAGACGGTCCGCTCCGCTCCACTCCGCCCTGCTTCGCCGAAGTGGAAACGCAACCTAAGACTTTTGGTACAATTCAAAGATTTTAGAACCTGCACATTGTTAAAAGTAATATTAGTTGTGAAAAAGCAATTCTCTGTACAATTGCTTGGAAGTAACTTTATTCTGTCCATTCGTTTATTTTCTTTTTGACAGTTTGAGATAAATCAAAAATAGTGACGCGCTCATACGTTAGCGGTTCGATTTGAAATCAAAATTGATTTCATTTAAGAAGAACTTTCAGTCGATTTAATGCATCGAAACATTTTCAATTTAAATATTAATTATACTTTTACTAGTTTTTTAAATTATATTTAAAATTAATAAATATATAAATAAAAGGATCATTAAAATTAAAATACAACGTTTAAGCACATTATCAACAGGTTATCACTAGCAATACCATAACGCAACGCATCGAAGTATTAATTCTCTTTGCGCTGCGCTGGCCCGGGGGCGCCATTTTGTTGTCAACTAAACTAACTAGTTTGTATAAATAAATAAGTAGTGATAAGAACCACGCGTTTTAAAGTTAAATTTCACTAACGCGTGCATATTTAAGGCAGCTGTCAAAAAACAAAATGAATGACATGACTGAGTTTTTATTCTTTATTCTTGGTTTGAACTGAAAATCCAAGATTTCGACTTAATTCCTTACAAATAATTAATCATGGAGTCACAGATACTTTTTTATTTTTTATTACATTTACAGAAACAATACTTACATATAGTCAATTTTTTTTTACTATGATCGATTTATCTTATTTCAAGACCTGTTTTATAGTCTGTGGTTGTTTGATAAGCACAGGGCACTTCACTAAGTGGGTGTGACACGTAAATAAAGTACGACATTATCGTAGTACATTATTCCGAAAAAAATAACGATAATTCATAGGCGTGAGCTGTCAAAAAGAAAATAAACGAATGGACAGACCATAGGGTTTTCGCGTACCCGAGTTCTTTTAATACCCGGGTACCGGGTATTATTTTTTCATGCTTAAGACATTTTTGAGGTCGAACACACTCCGTGTTCGACTGCTTTGCAAGAGGTCGTGGGTTCGATTCCCACACGGGACACATCTTTTTGTCACTCACAAATTGTTGTTCCGAGTCTGGGTGTACTTTGTGTACAAAAATACTTGAATTTCCGATAGCTCGTTTACTTATTTTATTATTTTTTGAGTTTAAATCTGTCCAAAAAAGCTATTCATACTGAAACAAAAAATACCGTAGCATGTTAGGTACTATTGGGTAGGTACTATAACTTTGCTTATATACAAGAGTTACGTACTATGACAACGAGTGACAGATGTTTATTAACACCTCAAATTGTCTGTAAAAATATGTCAAAAGAAACTCAGGGACTGTAATAAAATGCCATAGTTTGTATATAAAAATTGTTCTAATTTTTATTATAAAATTAGTCAAATAGGAGGTGTAGTGTTTGCGTATATTTAGCTAACATAACATTAGCCCATTCATTCGAAGATAAATATATGTCCAATTACACATGACTTGAAATGTTTGTAGGTATTAAGTATAATATTCATACTATTAGTGTGTAAAATTAGTGCATTTTTTTATTGTCTATGTTAAAGGTACATCCGAGTATATTACCTATGTTGCAACAAATTGTCCAATGTATAGATAATACCGATATTCCGAAAAATAAGTCCGTCTTAATAAGCATGGATAAAAAAAATCTCATTGACGTAAAGCTCACAAAATTGACCACCGCCTGTCAAAGGCCGCACGAGTTTTTTCTCTATTTCACGCTTTACAGTCAATTTTTACTTTTTTATTGGATGGCGCAGTCCCGGTATACGTCAATGAGTTGTGGCACAGTCCTGTTCTATACGTCAGTAATATGTTTGAAGGAAGGACATGGCTGTGGATCACAGTACTAAGGTACCTACATAATAAAGAGGTCGAATACCCATTAATCAATATTAATCATAATTATAGAAGTGAAAATGTAACAAATTCTTAAAATGAAAAAAATAATTAGAAATAGTCCGATATCATGAGTGTGTAATTATTACAATTTAATATGTTAGTAGATACCTATTCTTCAAAATAGGTTTAATGCTTTTAAACATTTCATTATTTAAAAATCATAATCTAAAGATTATGATTTGATTTCAATGATTTTTGATTGATTACATTTTTAACTTGTAGGTTTTATGTTTTAAGTACTTACTAAAGCTTTGTATTGTAATTATATGTTTTGTTGAATACAGCCTTAATTGGTTTTCAGATTTGATATTGTCAGTTTGGAATTTATATTATAGTGTAGACTTTAGTTAGTCTTAATAAAATTAAATTGAAAGTGATGTAGCTACGATTTAAATTTCGTATTAATTAATAAAAAAATCTTTATTCACGTAGGAAGCAAAATACTACTCTTGTGAAAAGTCGCTTCCACATTTACATGTGATGTCTGTTTGCAAACAATAGGTAAAGACGGAGAAATGAACAGGCAATAAAAACTCGCGGCCACTCTTTTCAAATTGCCAATGTTAACAATGTTTCTTATTTATAAACTGTATATGCAGGTAAGGTGTTGCCACCATTATATTATACACCTTAATAGTATACCAGTAGGAGTGATGCAAAAATAAGAGATTAAAAAATATTAAAACAAGAGTAGGCACATCAGATTGCATTATCAACCTCAATGGGCACAATATAGTAGGAGCATCCACTTACAATGTCAAAACTATATGTGCTTAAATATACTCGAAATGCTAACTGGGATTTTTGAAAAATCTAACACCCCTTAAATGAGTTATGATTTTGATAAGGCCTATGATAATGACCTTATGCTTATTTCTTGTATTCACAGAGTGAATATCACTGTTTTTGTTATTGGAATTCCGTAGCCAAAATGGCTAAAACGGAACCCTTATAGTTTCGTCATGTCCGTCTGTCTGTCCGTCCGTATGTCACAGGCATTGTACTCAAAGACCACATAATGAATATTGATGTAATTTGGTGAAAAGGTGTCTTGTAGTAGCCCCCCCCCCCGCATTAACTTTTGAACCGTGTGACCAAAAAAATGAACATGATCGGATATACCGTCATTAAGTTATTGCCAAAAAACTGCGTTTCTCAACAAAAGGGCGTAAGTGCCATGAACATACGCTCTTCTGCTGATGCAATTATTCTAGGCTGTAGAACCTTACACTGAGCATGGTCCGACATGCTCTTGCTCTGTTTTTCATAATGTAAGTTTTGTTTTATAAATGTGAATTATTTCACTCAGGTAAAAGGCAAGTAGATCAAGCATTTATACTGTAATGCCGAAGTTTCAGTAGAAGTGTCCTATGTGCCTCACAATCAAAAGCTTTAGAATGATCACAGACAATGGCATCCTGCGAATTTTCTCAGGCACTTACTCGTAGTACCTGCATCAACATAGAGTGACCTTTTGTGAAACCATATTGATCGTTATGCAGTAGATTATTAAAATTAAAGTGTGATTCTAACTGCTTATGTAGGTATGGCATTTTGAAAATTTTACTAATAGCTGGCAAGATGTATATTGGTCTAAAATTACTAGGGTCGGTCTTTGATCCGGCTTTAAATAATGGTAGGTATTACCTTACGATGTTTCATCAGATCAGGAAACATGCCGGTATCAACACGTTGATTAAAAATTGTAGATAGCCGTGGTGCTATGCTAGTAATTATACTGTGAAATAGTTTGACAGAATTACCCTATAAATCAGCAGATTTTTTAAAATTAAGTGACTTCAATATTTCTATTATGTCACTGGGGTGTATACATTTAAAAGCAAATGGTACATTGCATTCATCCACATTATCTCTTAAGAGTGATTTGGCTTAATCTGAGCATGAATTCAAGGAGCTGGTTGTGGCTAGTGATATGTCAGCAAAGAAATCATTGAAGAATAGAATCAGCGAACGAGTAACGACGCTTGAAGCCACACTCGGTCCTTCAATGCCACATTCAAAATTTAATACAGGGTTTTATGAATAATATTATCTAGTTTACCCAAAAGCTCAGGATGTTTCCAAAATTGTGTAGATCTGAGTATGTATGTGAATTTAGAAATAAAAAAATACATTGAACGATTGTAAAAGCCGAATGCATATCAATTTGAAGTAGTTGGTCCGAGACTGCAGAAAAAAATTGTATATTTTCTTCTCCGAACGAATAATTGGACTCCTCTAAAATTGGGGCCCCTAGGAGTTAAAGAGATTGATTATCTAATTTTTTTAGATTTAGAGCCCAAGAATCAAATTTAGCAATAACCAAATCTTTATTTATTTTATCATTTATGAATATTTCACATTTACTAAAATTTAAATCTAAACCGTAGTGATTTAGATTTTTTTCCTTGTATGCTGTGTCAACGTCTCCCCCTAGGGTCCCGTCATCCAGGTACCAAATATTAAATTTAGAATTTAGTTGCCGAGTTATGGGATTAATCGCCAAACTAAAAATGACTGGCCCAAGAAGATCACTTTGTTGGCATCCTACAAAAACTCAAAAGATTGTCCTTATATACGGTGCCTGTAACACTGCCAGAAATATTTATAAATTGTGGGGTTGCCAATTTTACTTGTGCTGACAAAGTACCCCGGTTGATGGAATTATAGGCGTTCTTCACGTCAAACCTTCAAGATATTCTACCTCACCCGAGCCAAGGTAGGTGGGCATGGCATATATGGCAGCCTCACAGCCCCCTCACGAGCCTAAGCCTAATTGAAGAGGCAGGAATTTGCTCCATAAAAAGTCCCGATAAAACGGCCAGCACATTTTGGCTGCCAAACGCCAGTACGTCACCACACCGCGATTGGACGAATGCCACCATCACTTTTCCGCAGGGCGCATAAATTGGCACCATACAAGACATCGATGATGCCATCGTCCGCATCGCCAGAGAGCATTAGGTTTAGTAAAGCCGTCAACGGAGAGCATCACCGGCTTTTCCGGCACCTGAATCAAAATGTATTTTAAATGTTGAGGTGTCAAGCCATTTATTCTTCCAGCAGAGCCACTCCGAAAGGAGCCGACGGCTGTCAATACGCCCTTAGCAGTGACGCAGATGTATTCCGCATCTGAGTCAGGCGGCTCGGGGAAGCAAAGATCATCCCTTGGCGCTGGATGCTTGCTCTGCAGACCCGCGAGCGTTTCTGCTGAATAAGTCCAAGTAAAACCACGTCGCTGCTAAATAAAAGCCTAGAGGCTCCCCTTATGTCACATTCCTTTAGCTTTGTTTCTACATAATGACATTTTGAATTTTTATGAAAAGTTATTGAAAATGTTCAAAAATGTTGGCTGGACTATTGCAATTTCTTTAATTTGTGCTGTAAGAGTTTTTTTGGTGGTTCGATCGTTATTTACATTCAGAATTCGGTAAGAGAAAGTGAGTAGTTGTTCCCAAGCCCTTTGAAAGTTCTACCGTAGAACAAGACCTATGCAGTGGGCAAGATTTCGAGCCACTGAAGGTAAATAAATAAAGCTAAATTTTAGTATTTTAAGAATGTGATGTGATGAAAGAAGTGTGAATGAAGGAATCTGGGAGCTTGGTGGTTCAGTAAATAGCAATGTTGGGCTTCGAAGCATATTTTGGGATTTGTGAATTTACCATATGTACTTTCAAGCTATCGAGATATTATGTACTAATACCTCAATGTTTCAAGCCCCGTTCACCTTTAAAGAACCGGGCTTGGAGACAATTAGGACAACGCACTAGGGACGTGGTAGGTTGACTTACAACTGCGTTACTGCCGCTGTGGTTATATACACAGAGTAAGTAATCACTTCGTTTTAGTTAAATAACATAAAAATACACTTACACTATATTTACACACAAAATATCATTGAATAATTGCTTGAACATTTATTAAATCCTTTGCTTAACGCTTCATTGTTTATTAATCATCATACGATAAGAATAGTTCGACTTTCTATGCGAACGTAATCAAATTATATTTTAAAAAAAATCACAATATACACAATACAATAGAAAAACCTTAAGAAAGTCTGTCATTATTTGGCACCTCTTCACTGCGCCGCCACGTTGTGCGCAGGGGACTCCGACTCCATAGATTGAAACAATAATGTAGTTTTATAGCTAATCAATGAATTTAAGCTTGCACAAACCCTTCAATGCCAACGTCAGTTTGAAAGCACAGCTGTATTAAAAATAAACAAGCATTTTGCAGAACGCAGACATTTTCAATTTATAATTTTTTCAAACACATCCAAAAACGATCGTTTTCGTTAACTTTTTTTTTCTGCAATTTCAGCATTTTTGTTTTGAGCGGGGTCCTTATTCACTATATTTTACTTCGTTTTCGCGTCTAACTGTCAAAATCTTGTCATAATGGTAAATAAAGAGCTGCGCTTAGAAATACATTGCGCATGCGCGCGGACATCTATGAGCGCACCGCGCATGCGCCAATTCGCGTGGGTTTCTTTTTTTGTTTTTAATATCTTGGGACAACTCACACAACGCTTGTAGGTACTATGGAAATCAGACAACTGATAAACATACTTATATATTTCTAAATACATACATATTATAGATAAATAACACCCAGACACAGAATAAACCATCGTGCTCATTACACAAAGTTTTATTCTGGGTGGGGATCGAACCCACGACCTCTTGCGTAGCAGTCGGATACGCTCCCATCGCGCCACAGAAGCAGTTAAAAGTTTCTAATTATATCCATTGTAATAAAATAAGATTGTAAATATGTACATATTCTATAAGTAGAGTAGAGAAGAGAAGTTCTGTAGGTATATGTTTACAGTTTGTACTTACATCCTAATAATATTCTATTGTCATAACGACTTTCTTTTCTTTAGACTTAAAACAAATAGGTTACCTGTAGGGTTTTCTACCCGGGTCTGATGAACATTTTAGTACCTAGTTTGGTACTATTTTATGCTCAGATCCGGGTAAAAATTCATTAGAATTCCCGGAAAAATATTCTTAAGTAGCGCCTTAAAAATAATATCTTCTTCTTAATGTAATTTTAAATAATATCTCATTTTTTTTCTTCGCCTATATTCGTTCATTCGCTCCAGAAAAGGTATTCTTTTTATCCATTTCTTAAAGTCCGATTCATATAATCTTCCATTTTAAATGTGATTCGTTTCCTTATTTTTGATAAACTCCCACTTATAATCCTCTATCCAACGAAACAAGCTTTCACATAGAGAAGTCCCATTTTGGTCTTTATTATTTAAGACTCCATAATTACTTTACATGTTTCTTAAGATTTTCCTCAACAGATTTTATAAATTTATTGCGCATAACGTTATTACACTTCATATCAAATTTTCGGCAAAAAATTTTCGTAATAATCATATATATTATTGTAATTTTTCCATTTCACCTATGCCTTATTTTTGCATTGGAAGGTATGAATAAGCGATTTTGGTAATTTTGACGACTGTTGCTTTGGTAATCGAGTAGGTAACCTCTAAACATTTAGAGAGAGCAACCACGCAAAAAACAAAGTATTATCTTATGTGTAAGTACTGATATTATTACGAACACAAAGTACAACGAACATTATCACGGACAAAAAGTGCCTATTCCCAGACTCGCAACAACAATTTGAAGATTACAAAATTGTACTGGAGTCGAACCGGTTGTAATTGCGATATTGTTTTCTTTATAAAAAGCTTTTTATATTAAATCTAATAATTTATAAATATATTTAATAATTCGCTATTCTTATGCTTCTTTTCATACTTAAACTCGTCGTTGTATTAGTCTAATTTTAGAATAAATATAGCTAAGTTTAAATAAAATATTAATTTATTAAGAATATTCTTAAAAACATTTAGATAAAATCCTTTATTGTAACTTAGTTAACTTGTGGAATACAAACTATACCTAAAAACATAAAGCATTTATGTATCATAAAGCATCTACCTACTCCATTTTTTGGGGCAGTTGTGTAATAATTGCCTACCAAAGCCTCTGTAATTCTGTAATTAAAAGACTTTTATATACCTAATAGCATTAGAATTGCTGTTTGTTAGCTTAGCGACCGATTCAAATTTCAATTTAAGACGAGACCACCTGCTAGTAACCGATTTAGAGATATACTATTTAGCATATTTATTTACCTTATTTTTTCTTAACTTTTTTATAATTATGTTTTACAGAAAGCTTAGAGACTGATTTTCTTATTAATAGAGAACAGTGTTTAACAATCTATTGCTAATTATAAGCTCTCCAGTCATATACATCTCAATTAAGTATAGTTATAAGATTAAAATTTCAGCAGTGCTACGAGAAAATCTGTCAATAATAATAATAATTTACTCCGGCGACAAAACTCCTAAATAGGTACCTCCTGTAATCATTCAGTCCGATGGATTCATCGGCGGGCTGCGGACGTATGTGCCGAAGCAGCGTGAGTCTAGCGCGGCTCGTCTCCAACTTTGTTATAGTGAAATTGTTTTGAACGCCGAAAACAATACTTAGATGCTATTATGAAAAAATGTGTAAAATCGTATGTACAGTTTTAATCTTGAATATGTGTAGTGGAATCTGGAATTATAACATTCAGAATATATATTTATAAGGTGAGTCGCGAGCTGATACTAACTCTATATTTATTATATTTTTTAGGTGTATAAAAGATACCTACTTATGTAGGTATAATGGACGTCTCTTGTTTTGACATCACAAAAACTTTGGTTTATATCAAATACGGTTTTTTTTTTGTTTTGATTAATCTCCCACGCCTCGTTTTAGGGAAAGTACGTATATAGTCATTTTGAAACGGCTAATTGTGTCATTAAATCTCATATAACATACTGTAAAAGCCTATCTCAAAATATCAGATAAAAATATAAATTAATTGACAAATAATGTACCAGATTGCTTAAAAATAATTAAATTAAATTGTAAAAAATAAAAAACCACCATTTTACAAATTACGATTTGACCTTCAACTATGTAATTTAATAATACTACTTTATTTATTATTATTTAATTTATGCAGATCTAAAAATATACTTACATAATTATCTATTATTCCGAATTTCAATCAATTACGATGCACAAACGTCAACCCATAGAATTAATGTCGAAGTGCCTCTCATATATCATTCTAAGACAAGGTAAACTCATCGCCATGTTCGTATAGATTTCCCATTTGTGGGTTCATTTCCGTCGTTATTATCGAGTATATGTAGATATATGTAAATTATTGCCAATGTATTACGATGTTTGTTTGTTTATACACTATATAATTATCTAGATAAGTTGATGTCCCTAGAATATATGCACCATATCAGAAGACGTATGGAAATTGCATTAGGTACATAATTATGAATAAAAATCGGAAATTGGACAATGGAAAGTAAAGTAAAACTAACATAATATGAATAATTTTTAAATGATATATTGATATCCAAAGGTTTATTCTGAGCTATAGTGGAAACATATTCTTACATCCAACACAGCAAAAAATACACACAGTAGCATAGTTTCAAATTACAATTCAATATAATCATTTAATTGCATTCCACAATATACCTACTTAAACAAATTTAAAATGATCATCAATCCTATCAGGATCAGGCATAGTACAGTTAATTATTTTAATTTTATGTAATAGGCTAACTAATTAGTCTTTCAATATTTTTGTTTACCTAGGAAACTTCAAAGTAGCTTTCTCTGTCCCTATATCCCTATGTATGCTTAAATCTTTAAAACTACGCAACGGATTTTGATGCGGTTTTTTTTAATAGATAGAGTGATTGAAGAGAAAGGTTTATATGTATAATAACATCCATTAAATAGTGGATAAAAAAGGAGCGGAGCAGCAATAAGAAATGTTGCAAAAACGGGGAAAATTTACGCAGACGAAGTTGCGCGGGTCCGCTAGTAATCTATAAACCATAAGACTATGAAAGTGAAAAGTGCAAATGTTAAGTAAAATAGTGCGAATGGGAGTAAGATGAGTACCTACCTGGTGGAGTGTGTGCGTGTGTGTAAGTGTATGAGTTTGTGGGTGTGAGTACATGTTTGTGAGCGCGTGTGAGTATATGAGTGTTTGTGTGTAATGTTATGCATGTGCAAAGTACTGTGATTATATGATTATATTGTTGGATGGAGAAGAGTTTCCGTTTCAGTATATGTTAGCGTTAGTAGCCAATCAGAGAGGATAATCTTACAATTATATTGTGTTTTATCATAAAATTTTAATTTTTAAGCTATTCCATAGCTTTTATCGCGGGATTTGAGCGCGGCGACCGAATCAAGAAATTCCGTAACGAAAATAAAACTTAACACCCCTTCCTCCGCCTACCATGTAGCTCGGCCGAGCGTTCGCTTAACGTAGGTACCTAAATGTATATGGTACGACCGTACGAAGCTCGCAGGGATCGAGACGAGATGCTACGAAATGTAACGAAAAGAAAAAAAAAAGAAAAATACTGCATAAATAAAAAATAAATAAATAATTATAATTGCAAAAGTTGATAAAAAATGCTATGCAATAGTTTTACCACGGCAGTCCCCGAGTGCCACACATTTTTTTTTTATTTATCGCGATAAATAAGAATGTACATAGATAGTGCTGTAAATTGACGTCTAGCAAATGTTGTACGCACTCTGTGCTTGTTGGTAAATGCTTGCTTTCTCCGTGTTGACATTATCTTAGGATCAAATACGGTATTTTTATGCTTTCTTAGAACTGAGTTAAGAATATATAGCTTTCTTACTGACAGGACACCACTTAATTTGTAGAGCTCTTCTGTGGGAAACCCGTATAGCATAAAGTGCAAGATTTTTAAAATTGCACGTAGAGCCCTTTCCACTCCCAAAAACTTAATCTTGGAGGCACCTCCCCAAATAGGTATGCAATAGGTAAGGATACTTTGGGCTAGTGCAATATAAACTAGCTTCAAGATTGTATCCGTTGCAACATGCCGCAGCATCTTAAAAATCCAGATCAATTATCTACTTTGGTCATTAACTAGTTCTAGGTGGCTGAGCCACGTAAGTCAATAGTCTAGCTTAATGCCTAAGTACTTGATCTTGTCTGTTCTTTCTATCTTGGGGCATGTGCAGTTAAAGTTAAAGGAATTAGGAATTATTATCTTTTTGTGTTTTTTAATGAATTTACCAGTTGTTCACGTTCGTATTTGCGTTTAAGTTTTTTTATTAAATTGTTGCAATAATTTCTATACCTTTTGTAGCTAATTTGCAAGACTTCGTCGTGAGGTTCTTTTTTTAAATTTTACTTGCATGTTATATCTATTTTTAATACATTTTAGAATACCATTAGTAATCCATGGCTTTATGATCCGCTTGTTTTTTGGAATCTATGTGGTAATTGTATTCTCCTTTAAGGATGACGATATTTTGTTTACTAAGCGGTTTGCTACATAATTAGGATCATCTGAAAATAACAATTCGTCTCGATTTTTATTTATTAATGTGTTAGTGTTTTGTAAATTATTGTAGATTTTATTTCTATGGCTGATGCATGATTCAGTTTGATTTCTCTAAAATTTGCACAAATATTATTTGTGACGTAAACTACTACTCCGTCGTTTTTATAAAAACCTATAATAACATTGTAGATGGTGGTGAAATTTACCCGAAGGTAAATTTCGCCACCATCTACAATGTTATTATAAGTTTTTAAATTTACCCGAAGGTAAATTTCGCCACTATCTGCAAACTCTCAGCTAGCATCTACTTTAAGAGAAATCAAACTGAATCATGCATACGAATATTCTAATGATATTGTAGCAGATTTCATTGCTCACCCTCCGTCTTACAAATTGTCACGTGATCCTGACGCGAGTTTAACATTTTTTACCCATACAAAAAAGTGCACAACGCCGTTTTCACTTCAAAAATAGTGACGTCTTTGGCCGGTATTTGTATGAGATCTCCTTAAAAAATCTGCGTTTTGACATTCCATAGAGAGGTGTTGTTTTGACTTGTTGGAAACTGGCCTATTAGGTGAGAGGGGGATATTTACTATGTTATGTATGTTTCTTTCTTAAAATTTATAAATATGGTTCTTACGTTACCCAAACATTTTTTAAATCTTTTTTGGTTGTGTAGGTTCAAAATTAAAAATAAGAAAATTGCATATGTTTTATACATAATGACACTGTGTTGTATTATTTTATGCGCTATAACACTAATTGTAATTGTAGAAATTTTAATATATATATATACTAGCAGTTGCCCGCCGCTCCGCCCGCGCGTATATCAGTTATCGCTACAAAATCCTGTGTGTTATTCCAGGTTATAAGCTACCTGTGTACCAAATTTTATTAAAATCCATCCAGTAGTTTTTGAGTGAAAGAGGTCAAACATCCACACATCTACACATCCACGCTCACAAACATTCGGATTTATAATATTAGCAGGATATAAAATGTCAAAATTATGTTTTCAATACTAAGTTTTTACTTCTGCCGGCAGTCCCGGAGTGCAACCCGTTGTTTTAGGATAGATAACTAAAGCGATTATTGTAGAGCTTCTCTATAAACAACATTTGACGTTAAATAAAATATATTTGCAAGAACTGGGGGTTTTGGCCTGATAGTGGTAAAAGGATAGCCTTTTACCACCGTCAATTTATACACCACCAATTGAAGGACAGGTGTATCATCTCATTGGTAGCCATGAGATGATACACCTGTTCTTCAATTATAAAAGTGGGCATGAAATTATCTTCCCTGATTTCTTTTGCGCCAAAAAAAGTCATTTGAAAAAGACTAGGTATTGTATTTACGTATATTTGTTAAAAAATGACCAGATAATGGATGGTTATTAGATAAAAGATTTTTATTGGTTGTGGCGGCTCCTGAAGGTTAGGAAGACAAACTTTACCTGAAGCACAGCACATACCATAAGGTTCGTCCGCCCATTTCTTGGCAGATCAGTTAGAGCAGATCTTATTCATGACTCCGATTTGGACGGACGCTTGTTGTGCATAATCAACCTGCGGATCATATCTGAAAGCCAGTCTGTTGCTGTTAGCTAAAATTCGATTGCGAACTTTATTTGTGGACCACTGCTGTCTCTCTGCCTGAGCTCTAAGTCGCTGCAAACGCTCGACACTCGACTCTCTTTCGCGCAACTGAGAGGTCCTTATATTTTGTTCATAAAGACGTTGGGAACGCTCCAGCCCCGACCCTTGAGCGCGTAACTCGGAGGTTCTGAGACTTTGTTCGGCAAGGCGTTGCGAACGCTCGACACTTGAGTCTCGTTCGCGTAAGTCAGAGGTCCTTACATTTTGTTCATGAAGACGTTGGGAACGCTCCAGCCTCGACTCTCGTGCACGTAACTCAGAGGTTCTCAGATTTTGTTGTGCAAGGCGTTGCGAACGTTCGACACACGACTCTCGTGCGCGTAGGTACCTGAGAGTTTCTCTGATTTTTTTTAGCAAGGCGTTGTGAACGTTCAGGTGAAGATTCTCCCATACGACGTATTCTTGCTGCCCGTGCTTGAGAACTATGTTTAGAAAGCTGAGATCTGACTCTCATATGCATTTTCAAATGTTTAAGAAAATGTTAATAGCGTGTAATATTCTAGCTCTGAAAAGAACTGTTGTTTAGCCCCGAAAAGAACTGTTGTTTAGCCCTGAAAATAACTGTTGGTTAGCCCTGAAAAGAACTATTGATTAGCTCTGAGAAGAACTGCAGTTCAGCTCTGAGAAGAACTTTTGCGTAGGTGTTGCGGGAGGGGAGTTTAGATCTATGAGTAAGGTACCCGCGCGGCTCATCGTACTCGTACCTGAGATCGTAAGGTACCCACCTTACTCATAGATCTAAACTCCCTTCCCGCACGCGCACCCCCGTGACGCTCACTTCGCAACGGGCCGTGCAGCAGAAATCGTAATATTTTAATTTCGCCATAACTTCAAAACCAAACGTCTAATTTTAATCATTTATAGACCAAATATTATCTACATAAACTGTACTTAGTGATGAAATAATTTATTTTGATAAGTATTAATAGCATGAGTAAAATAAATGTGTTTAAATGTAAGTCAAAAAAAATCAAAAACCATATTTTAAATAAAAATATGGTTGTTGTGCCTCACTCGACATAGATAGGTATAGTGTGTCGCGGACTTTTTTGTAGATATTTATAAGATCTACAATGAATTAGAATATTTTATGGTTCTATATTTTATAGTTTAGGCAGCGTACGCAAAATAAGTAACTTTTCTTGTTGATTTTTTACACCTTGTGTCCGAAAAACCCAAATATTTTACGGAACCCTATTTTTTTCCAAAATAAAATTTAGCCTATGTTACTCGTGGATAATGTGGCTTTCGAATGGTGAAAGATTTTTTATAGACGGTCCAGTAGTTTTTGAGCCTATTAATTACAATCAAACAAACATACAAACAAAGTTTTCCTCTTTATAATATTAGTGTAGATATACATGTATATACTAATATTAAAAAGCTAAAGAGTTTCTTTGTTTGTTTGAACGCGGTAATCTTTGGAATTACTGGTTCGAATTGAAAAAATATTTTACGGTTGGATAGCCCATTTATCGAGGAAGGCTATATGCTATTAACATCACGGTACGACCAAAAGGAAAATTTACGCTGACGAAGTTGCGCGGGTCAGCTAGTATAAGATAAGATGGAAGACAACATCGTTGATAAAAACTGAAATATATTTTGTGATTTGTATACTATTGAGACACTTGAGAACGTGTTCTTAAAATGTGCGAATATGTATATTATTTCCATTTTCTAGACCAGTCTTTTCTACAAAATTCGTAACGGTTGAATAATATTTTTTTATTAAGCATTTTACGGTTGAAGGCATTATTAATTGGAATTGTGACAATTTGATGTTGCTCTTCAAGGTTACCAAGTGGACCAATTAATATGTATAAATATTTAAGGTCGTTTTTATGTGTATAATAAAAAAAATGACTGCGGCCGCCCGTCGAGGTGCACAAAATCGTAGACATTAGGTAATATGCATAAAACTACTGTAGCTCTGTAATTGAAATACCTACACGCCTGACAGGCATAATTAATAAAGTTTTAAACAATAGAGAATATCCGGTGTGAATTTTATAATGACCTTATTATTAGTAGGTAGGTTAATAGTCTGCGTAGATACCTATGTAAAATATGTTAAAAGCTTTAAACTGGACAATTTAATAAATTTGGAGACTTGTTAAATAAGATAATGCTATTAGGGTTTACCTAGTGGTCTAAATTATACTAAAGCCGCGCTAAAAGAGTAAAAGTTAGGGTTGTCTTTATTTCATCAAGCCTATGCTGTCGATTAAAGCTCTACAGCGAACGTTGCACTAATTCTATACATTTTTCACTCATTTCCACAGGACGAGATATTCCATCATAAACTTCTACAAATGCATCATAAACTTGTATATTAGTGATATGTTTATTCGATAATGTTTTTTTTTAATTAGAGAGAATTAACAAAATGCCACAAATTCTCTATTGAATTTAAGTCCAGGTTATTTGCAGGTCACTTACACTGACACTACTACAACACTAATGTCATAAAAATGCTATTTGCTGTTTGCTTTGGGTCATTATCATGATGAAAGATCCAAGTAATTGGTAAATTATCGTCAGAATATGGAATCATTGTCTGAGCTAAAAATGTATAAAATCAGTGCTACGTTCATTGCAGAGCTGTAATCGATAACAGAGGCTTTTTAACCAAACAATATTATTTTATTTTTAATATTGTTTAATTTCACTATATTCAAAATTGTTTCATTAACTTTGTTACAGGTGTTTATATACAGTTTCGTAGTTACTTTGCGCTACATAAACAGTTGCTTATGTGAAATCATTACATGGAAGAGTGAAATATCATCGTTATTTTATATTTAACTAGCTGTCCCGCGCAACTTTGTCTGCGTAATTTCCCCCAGTTTTTGCAACATTTTTCATTGCTGCTACGCTCCTATTGGTCGTAGCGTGATGTTATTCAGCCTATAGCTTTCCTGGATAAATGAGCTATCCAACAGTAAAGGATTTTTTAATTCGGATCATTAGTTACTGAGATTATCGCGTTCAAACAAACAAACAAACAAACTTTCCAGCTTTATAATATTAGTATAGATTGACGAAAATTGCAGTTACGTAAAACCTCACAGGATTTATTAGTTAACATTTCATATCCATTTCGGCTTTAGTATAGTATAGATTAGTGGTTCTCAAACTTTTTAAATGACGGAACCCTTTTGGGAAGCAAAATACTTGATGGAACCCTACAATAAAACAATTATTTTTATAAGTGTATTCTTTATTAATCAGCATAATAAAAGTACAATGTATCAGTTACTAATTATTATTTACTTCACCACTTGGTAAGGACAATAATAGAAAACATTAAAAAAGAAAAAATCTAACTAGTGGGAGGTATGAAACTGTTTTTTATTTTTCATCAATTGCTTGATATCAGGTTTGATGGAAGAAAGTTGGAGTCTCATATCAGCTTCGGCGTCCAGTCTATTGCGATATTTTGTTTTCGTGGCTGCGTAGGTAGAGAATCCAGTTTCGCACAAATATGTAGTTGGGAACGGGAGAAGAATATCCAGAGCCATTTGGCCAAGCATTGCATATTCATCTTGGATTCTGCACCAAAAATCATTAAGAGGCGTCGTTTTGAACAATGACTCCATACTTGTGTCTGATGACATTTCTAAAAGAGATTCATATATCTCATTTGACATGTTTTCAGGCTTTTCCAAGTTGGGTAAAAAAGGATTATGAATCCAGGAGTTCACTTTAATTTTTGTATTGTGTTCTTCGGGAAAATACTTTTCAAAAGATGCGCGCATCGAACTGAGATATTGGACCAATTCTTCAAACACATTATCTTCAAACATTTCTGAGTCGTTTTCGCTAACAAACTCACTGAGTAACGTAAAACTTTCTATTTCTTTCTTACCAATGCAAATGATCCAAAAATCTAATTTTCTTTTAAAAGCAGTTATTTTATTATAGGCCTGAAACACTGTTGTCTGTTTACCTTGCAACGATAAATTTAATTCGTTAAGTTTTTGAAAGATATCCGCCATAAAAGACAATCGAAACAACCAAGTTTTATCATACAAACGGTCCTTCAAATTAAAAGAAGTATCTGCTGAAAGAAACATTTGTAACTCGGCTCTAAGTTCAAATAGCCTTGTTAAAGTTTTTCCCCGAGACAGCCATCGCACTTCTGTATGGAGCAGCAGTGTTTTATGTTTGCTGCCATAATCTTCACACAATAATGAGAACAATCGGGATTGTAGTGGTCGTGATTTGATAAAATTAATTATTTTTACCGCTTCATCCATAACTAATTTTAGATTAGACGGCATTTGCTTCATCGCAAGTGCTTGTCTATGCAGAATACAATGACTGGAACTACAATTAGGCGCTTTATTTTTCATTCGTGACACTGCTCCTGCTGTTTTACCTGTCATCGCCTTGGCCCCATCTGTACAAATGTCAATGCAATTGTTCCAACTGAGATTATGTTCTTCAAAAAATATATTTATTTTATTAAAAATTTCTTCCCCGGTAGTGTTTGTAAGCAGCGATGAACACATAAGCATGTCTTCTTCAAAAGAACTTTTATATGGATATCTCACAATAACCAGCAGGATAGCCAAACCAGCGACATCAGTCGACTCGTCCATTTGCAAAGCGAATCGTGTATTTTGTAGACGTGTAACTAGTTCTTGTTTGACGTAGCTTGCCAGATCATGGATTCGTCGTGAAACAGTATCGTTTGATAGCGGAACAGTAGAAAGATGCTTTGCAGATTTTTCATCAAGCATACATTTTGTTATGTCTAATACACATGGTTTTATTAATTTCTCAGCGATAGTGTGCGCTTCACCTGCTTGTGCAATGCGATAGCTAACTAAATATGATGCCTCCGTGGCCTTTTCGTTGGTAGTTTGTGTTACATGCATCATATTTTTTTGACTTTCTAATAACTGATCTTTTTTGCGAACAAAAAATTCTTTATTCTTGTCTTTAGTCTCGGGGTGTACGGTTTCTAAATGTCGACGCAATTTGGCAGGTGCCATGGAACTATTAGGAAGCAGTTTACTACAGAGCATGCAGAGAGGTGAGCCGTTGGAATCAACAAATCCGAAACTGATATAAGATTTATCATACTTCCTTTTTTTCGTCTTTGAAACCGTCGAGCTTGACGTCGTGGCACTCGTGGCATCAACTTCTGGATCGGTGATTGCTAAATTCTCCGCGCGCATTGCTTTTGAACATTCAGCGTCATTAGAAGATGTTGTTGGAACACGTTTAACACCTTTAAGCCAACGTTCCATTCTTCTTTATTTATAATGTTACAAGTCAGGATAGTGGGGTTTAAATAATGCACAATCGTTACTGCGTATAAGAGACTAAATTTAGAACCTACAGGGAAGAAATGTATAAAACTGAGACAACAGAATACAGCAGGCAGTAAAACAATGAACACTAGTTTCTCGCTAGCGAGCTTGTAAGTAGGTAGTAACTTATCGCTCCGAACGCTAATCATCAACTGACGACGCCAACGCGCGATCGCCGCTTTTATACTTAGTCCTAGACTCGATCTCAAATATTCTCGAAAATACTCGAGTCGGCACCTTTGATAAACAAAAAGCAAAAATAAAAACAGAAATTTAAAAATAGCGTTGTAAACAATATCGACTTTATCCTTTGAAGTTAGAGACGAAAGTCGCTTGTTGACAACTATAGCGTCTAATTCAGAGGCGGCTTTTATCAAAGAGACTGAGCGCTTACAAGTATACTACCCGCTCGTTTTAAGTTTGCCGCTGGCGATAGGTATGAGTGTATGACGTTCGAAATTTTTTATTTAATTGTAACAATAAAAATTGTGTACGGTAGATATTTGGGTAAAACTATGACACATTATAAGTTTTGTTGTCACGTGGGGGAGGGTACGCGCATTCCACAGACCGGCAAACTTAGAGCGAACGCGTTGTACAAGTATAAAATTGTTGAGACCAAACTTATAAGATATTGTACCAGCTAATGTAACACAAGCTTATACAAATACAAATAAATAAATAAATAACATTCATAGCGTTTTGTCTCCGCGCGGCCGCGGAGTCCGCACAGCCGCGGAGCGACCAGAGAGAGGTGTTTTGATTTTTTTATTTCTAAATTCTTGCGGAACCCCGACAGAGGTATCACGGAACCCTAGGGTTCCGCGGAACACACTTAGAGTATAGCTGGTATAGACCATAGTTCATTATTTATATAAATTACAACTTTAATGGTTGTATAGGATGGCGCAATAGTAATGTCATAGTTTGAATTGGCTACCATTTTGCTGGAAATTAAAAATGTTCATGAAATGTTTATTTGAAAATAAATGAAAAAAATATATCGCTCAAATCACCACCTCCTGAGTTGATCGCAATTATGATTGTGCTCGTTTTATGACATTTCGAATTATTGCTCTTAAATCTCTATTTTTCATCAATGTTAGCTTCCGAAACGGCTTGAAAGGTTTGTGGTTTATTGTGGTAAATGCGAGATTTCATGTCCAAAGGTCTCCAAGTCTGGCGCCATTTCTGAACAGTCAGTTGAAATTTCCAAAACGGGAGATCTTTCGACCTGGAAATGGGTACCTTAAAATCTCCATCTTTTCCTAAGCTATGTGAGCGGTTGCACCGTTTTAATGACTATTTTATACTTACTATAAACAAAATATAAAAAAAAATAAACTGAAAACAGATTTTTTTTTTGTAACAAAATAGTAGCTAGTAATTTAAACATGACCGCCGCAAGATGGCGTGACTTAAGTTTGTCGTTTACATTTGAAGTGCCGGTAGGGCAGTGAGTCTAATTTGGCAGTCTTAATCGAAATGTGTATTTTAATTTGTGGACGTGTGTAATGTTTATTTCATTTTATTCAATGTGTTTCTAATGCTTATCATTTAATAATATTAGCTTTCACTTCTTCTATTTTATTGTATCAAACTTTATACTCCTTCGTCCGCGCAATTGGGTATTTGAATGTCAAGTCAAATCAGTATCTTTTTTATAAAATGTCAAAACTATTCGTTCTGTAGAGATTTGTATGAAATTTAACATTGTGACGTCATTATATGTTCTGGTTTCAAATCATTTACTTTTAGTATTTATTTTGATGATTATAAATACAAAAACATATTAAATTATGCACGAATATATATTTTTAACACCATTTAAAGGCATATTATTACTTGGTAAGTGTAAAATAATTTATTGTTATTGATTGATTTGACATTCAAATACCTAATTTTCGTTATAAGGGGTACAAAGGGTAGGTACAACAAGGTGCTTGACGTAATAATATGGTTAAGTAAGTAGATATGTATAAGTAAGTTGTTTTACTGCGATCTCCTACACGCAGCACTGCATTCGCCTGCTCTATTTTTTCTTTAAAAACTGTCGCTGTTATAGGTACGGAATTCTTTAGATTACAATATATTGGTATTTTTCACCTCGCCCCTCCTAGGCTTATTATAATTAGCTTTTACTACCTAATTAGCACTATACATAGATGTGACAGTAATTAATTTTACTACACAGAGGATGTCACAATTGAATGTAATTAGAGGAGCAAATGTGTTGTTATTATTATGCACACAAAATGTTTAGGTTAAACTCATGTTGGTACAGCCACAAGGCACCGAGAGTATGGAATGAAAACTTCAAATATTGTATATTTTTCACGTGATAACGTCTTATCTGAAGACGGGGTGCACGCACGAAAAAGTGTGACGTCACCGCTCACGTTCCGTTGACTGGTTGCTTAGCAACGCGAATGGCGAGATGTCATCACGATAATGACTGTGGCTGTCGGGCGCATGCGCCCGGGTCCACTAAAGCTGTCACAGGCATAGTTGTATAATACAATGTCATTAATGTTTTCTTATGACATTATGACGTAAAATTATCGTCCGTAAACCGACTTTACAGACAACCTTTTTTATCATGTTTTATTTGGGGATACTTGTTACAGTGATTTTAAAGAGTTGTTGATGACGTGTGTTGTTATTTAAAACTAGCAACATTGGTAGTCTATGGCACATGTAGATTTTGTATCACAACGACATCAATCATATTTGGAAAGTTTCATTGTGGCGGCTGTTATGTTTGTGTTGTCATTGGAGAATTCGTTGAATTTTTGACGTTGAAGTTGACATTGAATTCGGATTAGATGTGGTTAACTTATTGGTAGTATCGAGTAACCGATACATCAGGGAGTCTTGTATGGTGAAAAACAAGTATCCCCTAACATTGCACATATGGTAATTTTACAGAACTAATGTTTATTCGATAAAAAGTTCATTTTTTTTTAATGAATATTAAGGGCTTTTCCGTGGACTATACCTGGATTAATTCTGCACGCATTTAAAAAAGAAATCCTGAACGCTCTTTCACTACATAAATTAATGCTCAAAAACAAAGGGGGGATCAAATATTACTCTTTTCCCATATGTAGGTGTTTTCTAAGAATAACTCACGGTATTTTGTAATTTTAAGCACATTTTATGTTAATTTAAACATCATGTATTACAATATTATATGGTATTTAATTATTTTAGATGTTGTCCTAGCCGGGTAGATATGAAGGAAAGTCACTGAGTATGGTTAAATTTGTATTTACTATTCTAAGCAATCACATTTTAATTAAAATTCATGTTTAAGTCATTGCAATTCCTTCCACTGCGATAAATAAGTAGCCAAACCTTTTAGGAAACAATCAACTTAATAAGTTTTGGGCCATTCGGGATTCGTGTTGCGGTAATCATTTAATTAATTTTCCACTCGTATTGGAACTTGGCGTTTGTTTATTATGTATGTATTCATAACTTTTGACCCAGCTTCTTACTTTTGAGCATATTTCACGCTGTCAGTTAAGCTATTTGCTTTCAATTATTTGCGTACCTATATTAACATTTATTTCAAATATGGATCTTACACTCCAGGCGTTCCCTCGCCCGCGCGAGTTTGGGCATTGGTACATTTAATATGATAACTTATACTGTATACCGCATACTAGGGGTGATCAAAAAGTAATGATAAACGGATATTTCTAGTAATAACAAAATTCTGAAAAAATATTTTTTCAACTCCCTAATCCTTCACAACTTCCCTGACAAAAAATTGTATAAATAGGACGTCATTTTTAAAATATACATTCATTTGAATACTAGCAGTCGGAGTGACATCACCGCGAAGGCCGTCCATTCTCCTCCCTCACTGAAGAAAACGTCAAAAAAGTTCAAGATCTGGTTTTGGCAGACCGAAGAGTGACCATTCCGCATTTAGCTGAGAACACAGGAATTTCATTTGGTAGCATTCAAAGGATCTTAACTACCGAGATGAACATGAGAAAGGTCTCTGCACGTTGGGTCCCGAGAATGTTAACCGACGAACAAAAGAAGCAACGATTCGACATTTCAAGGACCAATCTTGAAATGTTTCAGGCAGATCAAGATATTTTTTTGACTCGATTTGTGACTATGGATGAAACGTGGATTCATCATTTAGATCCCGAAACCATACAACAGTCAATGACATGGAAAAGGCCATCTTCACCGACTTCCAAGAAATTCAAAGTTTCAAGCTCTGCAGGCAAGGTTATGGCGTCTGTTTTCTGGGATGCTGAGGGAATAATTATGGTTGAATACCTTGATAAGGGAGCTACCATAACAGGCTCCTACTATGCTGACCAAATCAAAAGATTGCGAGAGGCCATCAAGGAAAAAAGACGGGGTAAACTGCGCGCAAAAGTTCTGTTCAATTAAGACAATGCACCTGCACACAAAGCTGAAGTTGCGATGGCTGCCATTCAAGAAGCTGGCTTCCAGCTGCTTAAACACCCACCCTATTCTCCAGATCTAGCCCCCAGCGACTTTTATTTGGGCAAGAAATTTGAGGATAATGGCGAAGTGATGGCCGCTGTAGAGGCATTTTGGGAGAGTCAAGATAAAGATTTTTTTTGAAAGGTATCGTTGGTTTAGAAAAGAGATAGACTAAATGTATTGACCTATTAGGAGACTATGAAGAAAAATAAATTTCATTTTTAAGTATAAAGTTATTTTAATGTACCCATTCTCATTACTTTTGGATCACCCCTCGTACATCTCTTATGACTATCTAAAGGAATTAATTATTTTCGAAGATTTGTTATGCGGTACAGTATAAACCTACATCTAAATAAATAGGTACCGACATTAATTTCAACAGCATTCTCAGCGAATAAATTATTGCAGCAACAGCAACACATCATAGGTAGGTGATTAAAAGTAGGTATTATTAGCATATAATGAAAATGCACAAGGTGCTTATTATCATATTAATTATTTTGGCCTTATCTACATATTATTATGTGAAGCAAAAAGTTCCTATGACAGAAGAGTACCTATGAAATTTGGCACAGTTAATTTTTTAATGGAGAAGTAGTTTTTTTTTACCAATATAATATGGAAACACTGCGACACCGGCACGGGAGTTCCACACTTTAGCTGTTCGCATGACAAATGTAGAAGCTTGCCGCTTTGTGCGACAGATGGGTATAGTCACAACGTGTGGATGGTATCCTGCAGTGCATCTAGATGTCCAATGATGGAAAGGAGACGGCAGGATTAGTGCACGGAGTTCTTGTAAACACTCTCCATGGTACAATCAGCAGAACACCGACAAGCAGGCCACGTTACGTCGATAGTGCGTACGTTACGCCGAGGTAATGCAGAAAGCTAACATTTTTAATTATTATGCATTACAAATTCATTAAAAGAATTAAAAACATTACACATATTAAAATACACACTATACACACAACGGCGTGTATGACACTCTCTGCCTCGATTGAATTTCGTTCAGAGAGAAGAAATATGTACAAGAAGTATCTATACATCCAAAACAGATGGTCTTTTGAATTTAGACCATTAGGCAACCCCTAGAATGATTTAAGACAAGGAGGCTTCATAAAAAACAATCTGCTCCATTCGTTTCTATTCCTAAGTAACTACTGAAGCAGTCTATATCTCTCTAACTTTTACCTAATTTTGAGATTGACCTCGGTATATTACTAAAATTTATTTAGCATTAGGCCGTGTTCACACATTGACCCCAACGCCACTTGTTCAACGTATGAATCTATTTGCCTTGGCCCCAACGTACGACAGCGCGAGCTACGACCGCGGTACTTTGTTTTAATAATGAGATTTTAATGAATTATTGTCTTTATCCATATAACTGGAATGGTAAGATACAACTAATTAAAATGTAATCTATAAGTTTAATGAGGAACATAAAATTAATGTACCTAAGTCTGTGCGACATAAGAACATGTAAATAAATAATGATTTAGTACTCTACTATAGTAGGTACTATCACGATGCTCGGCGGTGTTACGTTTAACAGAAAACTTCTATGAATGCGTTTACAAAGCTTCAAACCGTTGTCCCCGCCCAAAATTCGCCTAAGCCAATCATCCTATCAGCAAATGAAGAAAAGCAATAGGAGTATTTTAGTTGCACTTTGCATGGTTCACGTCTCTGTGTCTTTCGTCGTCACATAAAATAGTATGCGATTGAATTAACAAGAACTTTTGTTGACTTGACTTCATATTATTAAAAAAGCTTCAGAATATTAAAAAAAATGTGAAATTTAGAATCAACAGGCTGAACATTCTTTATTAATATAATTGTATTCTTAAATTACTGAATGGCTAATGCTCAATGCTCACTCTTTGACAGCAGAAGCTATTAGCAGAAATATATTCATTATTAGGTGCAAAATATTTGACTACTAAATTGTGATTTTAGATGCGTTAAGCTAGGCCTCGAGTGCTCACTCTTTCCCACACCCACTACCTTTCTCTATAGCAAAAAAACTATCACGTGTGAATATTTTAAGGTAATAAAATACCTTGTTTATTGCCCGACGTTTCGACTGTATGCAACGGCCGTGGTCACAGCGGGTTCGGAAACTACCCTCGCTTAATTTTTATCACTCACTATTACGGAACTGTCGGTACTTCGACACACAGCACTAAGGACATTTGCACACTGGCGTCTAATGTTTGTTCGGCGGTGTATACACTTTGCTGATCACTGGTTTTAACGATGTTGACAAACGGTATTCATCTTCTCGGTTGAAATTCACATGTTTTTTTATTTCAACCGCATCCCACGCTATACCGGGCGTCTACAAAGTGGATCGCAGCTGTGGAAGTTCCTATATCGGACAAACCAAGCGCACAATAGCGGATATGTTCATTAACCCTTTCCGCTATTGTGCGCTTGGTTTGTCCAACATAAGAACTTTCACGGCTGCGATCCAATTTGTAGACGCCCGGTGTCTGTAGAGGAATTACATCCTTAGGAGTACATAGGTGCTTAGCTACCTTGGAGTGCGGACTATCAGCCTTAATGGAGTATTTCTGCAGTACTGGTCCAACTTTGTCTGTCACTCCTTTCACATACGGTAGAAAAGCTGGAACCCTGTCAACCCCCGGTCGGGAGTCTCCCCTCTTCGTACGTTGTGTGCTTCCTTTGTATCCGTTTCGCTTTAGTACTTCCTGAGCATATGTGAGCTCACTTTCTAAATGTTCAGGGTCACAAATGTCATATGCTCTATGTGTCAGCGATGATACCACTGATTGCAGATGTCTTGGATGATGTTGCGAGACAGCATGTAAGTACCTGTCTGTGTGCGTCGGTTTTCTGCACATAGTGTGTACCAAGGTACCATTGTCTCTAACCATTATTTTAACATCGAGAAAGGCGATCTATTCATCTCCATTTCAAAAGTGAACCTGATCTTAGGGAGTATGGATTTCAAGTCTTTAGCAAATTGTTCTACTTCCTGCCTACCGCCCTTCATAATGCAGAACACGTCATCGACGTACGTCTTACACAGTTTGACCTGAGATAATTGTAGCTCTATAGCTTCTTCAAAATCCAGATGTTGGCCAACACCGGTGCCACTGGGCTGCCCACTCCGTCGATCTAGAGGTAGTGTTGTCCTTGGTAGATGAAGAAGTTGCCTTCCAGACAATTTTTTTTCAGTATTCATTAGACAGATCGTTTGCTCTCAGCTTTCTCTCGATGACCTCAAGGCAGCCCTAAATGGTAACGTTGTTGTCAAGTCAAGTAAAGTCAAAATACTTTATTAATTTAGGTTACAAATGCAATGCTTAAGAACGTCAGACAAAATTTGGAATGGAATGATTCTACATTTAATGCCAAGTTCGCAAGAGTAAAGCCGTGAAAAAAGAACTTGGAAATAAAAAACTCATGGCCACTTTTTTAAATGCTATTTTTTACAATATATTTGTATATATACAGTAAAGCCAGTGAGGTGCTGCAACCATTACACCGTGAAACTCACGTAAGAAATAACCAAGTTTATAATAACCAACGTAAATAATATTAAATAAATTAGCCTCCTACGGAGTGGATGGGAGCATTAACTTACAAAAATACAAAAGAGGGTAAAGACAACATGCGATTCGATTATTATAAGAAAAACTACTAATTTATGAGCCACTAATTAAAAAATAATAAACCTATAAAATGATCATCACAAGGCCGACAGGCACCCCAAGTAGCACCCGTTCACGAGTTTGACGCATGGGTCAGCTATCATCCCCTTCGCCATATTGTAGGAAAGGAAGACGCCCCGACCCATACCGCCACAACAAGCAATGACATTTTAGTGAGCATGACGATCCCTGACATTACATCTCATAGAAACAAGATACCTTAAATAATTTAATGAAGTATGATCGCTAGTTACCGTTACCAACAATTTCAATTATCTAGGTACTCTGTGAATATACAATGCAAACAACATTTTAATATTTAACACAAATACCTACATTAATCTGCAATTTTACATTTACGACCGTGAATTTTACATAATTTGACTAACCAGTTTATACAATTATAGAAAGAAAAAAGAAGAAGACAGAAAACCAAGATATAAATTGAAAATTAATATTATACAAATAAAATTCATAACTCCTGTGTGAGCATTACGACCACGCGTTTTTGTCGTTTCTATATAATAATATGCCTTCTGAGTAATTATTAAATTCTTATTTTTAGATTTAAATAAATTAAATGGTAAAATCAGAATATGAACAGGTAGCTTATTGTAAAAACGAATACCAAGACCCTTAAATGAACCATGAACCTTTTGAAGACGATGTTATGGAACACACAATTTATGCATATTTCTAGTATTGATGACTCCATCAATACTAGAAATAGGCATAAATTGTGTACACTCGTACATCACTATTTTTACTAAACTCACTCCCGTATGTACTACATCCGACGCACGACACTAAGTCTCTAACCGCACACGTTTTATACGAGCAAATTTTAGATCTTTAAATCCCGTAGTATAAATAATTTTATAATGTGTACAAATCCCGAAAGTTTATCAACATTTACTATCACGTGTCTTGTGCCTTCAAGAGGCTTAGAAATTATTGAAACAAAATAAAAAATAACTTACGATGCAGGGTCGCGCGTTCTATACTAATCTATACTACATAATATAATCTATACCCTATACTAATATTATAAAGAGGAAAGATTAAATTGTTTGTTTGTAATGAATAGGCTCCGAAACTACTGGACGGATTTGAACAATTCTTTCATCGTTGTGAAGCTACATTAACCCCATGTGACATAGGCTACGGGAACGGGAACTACGCGGGTGAAACCACGAGGCATCCGCTAGTCCTAGTTATGTTGTGTTGACAAAGGAGGCGGAGTTACCCACACACGCACGTGAATCGGGCGCAAGAGATTATTTTCACAAGGAGGTAAACCGGACTTTTGGCCGATAGTACCTATTTACCAAAAACTTCTACCTATGTTTTATGTTACCAACAATCTGTATGATCTTGTATTCTATATAATGGTAAAAACGTTGTACAAAGCATACTTTACCTTTTAAATACCGGATGCAAGTTAGGTAATGTGTATGTCGCAGGAAAAATTTATAATTCGTTCCAAGAACTGAATTTGTATCAGCCGGAAAGTACTATTAATAATACCTACCTAAAAGCAAATAAATATGAACCTATTTTACTAAATGTTTCTATCACTTTGACCTATCACCTTATAACATAGGTACATTGCCGGTGGGTCAATAGTTACTCTTTACAATGCCAGAGCCCATAGGATAAGTGACATAAACGCTGACAATCTCAATGATTTTTTAACATGAGTTTCGTGGTTTTGCGTGCGCAACGACGTAATTCCGACGTCAGTCTATTCGATTGGCGTTTATGCCACTTTTCTAAGGACTCTGGTAATTGTATATATTATCTTATGTGTGATTAATTGAAAATTATGAATAATAAAATTATCAATCACTCAAATTCAATAATTTTTCGGTTGTTAATAATATTCTCTTCTCTCTATAAAAAATGTTTTTTTTTAAGATAAATAGTAAGTTTGCCTACGTACTTATAACTACTAAAATTCCATTTTTAGTTATATGGTTAACTTACAGAAGCAAGTTAAAAAAAAGAAAAAATGTCACTGCCAAACACATACCTAAGGAGCAGTAGTGACAGGTTTAATCTCTTTTATTACTAATGCGCCTTATTTATAAATAATAAATAAGGTACATTCATTCAAACATAAAGATCCGATGACGTATTTCTGTAGGCCTGTATTACGATGTTCCTTATTTAACCTTTACATAAGTTTCTACATATTTTCTTATTTCACAATAACCTTTTTCCGATCGCAAAATCGTAATTTTAAAATAATGTACACATAATAATATATAAGCACTAATGTTGAAATAATAATGAAAACGACCACCCATTACTGTAGGTATGTCTGACACATATCACCTCTCAAGGGAAGAGATGAACGCCATGAGGGCGCTCATCTCTTCCCTTACAGTCCCCACAGTGTTCCTTAAAGTTTCGCTGATATATCGAATGTTACAACCATACCCTGGCACAAACGGACCCAGTCTGCCGTACGGCCTAAAATCAAACAAGTATCCCTTTTGGTTTCGCCGTTGTCGAATAAAAAGGACAGGAATCACACACTATGACGTGAAAAGTTGCTATCGTCAGATTCTTATAATATTCGTTTCGAATAAGTATTGTCAATTCAAAATACATTAACTTGCAGAGCCTTTTTTTAGACTTACGATTGCGTGATAAAATAGGTAATGAATGTCTACTGTAGTCAACTCCCCAATTATACCTACATAATGGATGTAGGTTCCTGTTGAACTATGTCCTTTGTTGGAATACTAAGGGCATTAATAAATAACCCTGACACATTGATGATAATAATAATAATTTCAATAATTGCTTCGACGCAAAGTTGTTTACACATTAAAACCGTTCCATATTGTCAGCTACCATTTTAACTTTAAATAATTTTACCCGCCATATTAATGATAGTTTTGTTTTTATTTAATTTCATTTAATTATATTCCTAGCTGTGGCTCGCAGCTTCGCTCGCGTTGTTGATTCTACCGATTTATTTTCTTTATTTAAAACCAAAATACAATTAACATTTTTAAGGTTCTAACTTCAAAACTATCGGAGTTGTATGAAACTCCGATAGTTTTGAAGTATATAAGAATATTGACATATTATGTATGGAGCTTATGTCAAATATACCTCTAGTAGCCAAATCCATCGATAGTTAGATTATTAAGACCGGCCGTTAGTGGTTATAATGTATACTTATACCTACCTACTTAGAATTGTAGTGATTATTGTTGTGATATTTATACAGCTAGTGATATTTACATAGATATTATCGGAAAATGTCGCGTAGCATTTGATATAATTGTTTTGACGGAGACTTGTACGTTCTAAACCAAGAATTATTTAACGATCGTTTTGATTGGTTACCGCACCGCCCGCCGTGATCGTGACTATGCACTTAACTAACCGAAGAATCGCGTAGAGCGGTGTGTTAATAGTTTACTCGAACAAATAAGTCCAATTTTGATTGAATTTCAGTAGCGAGGTCGCGGGTTCGAATCCTACCTATTATACTATCGAACGTGAACCCACTCCTAACACAAGCCTTAGCTGGAGGGGTTAACAGAATTGTTAGTAAAGTAGGAGGATCCAGAATCCCACATTGCTAGTTATCTTTAAAAAAACGGGTTGCACTCCGGGAGCGCCGGCAGAAGTGAAAATTTGATCATATTATTACATATTTTGGAATATTTTGGAATGGTAGGGAAATATTTTTTTTCTTATTTTTTTATTACGAGTATAAAAGTACTATAATTTATGCGGTTAAATCCAATATCTCCATATCCATATATTGCGCCATCGTACACAAATATGATAATTTAAAAAATGTCAATTAATTCAAAATTATTAAATATTGAATCACAAATTAAAAAGACATTTTTTTTAATAAAAAACGGAAAAAAATAATATAATATCTTGGGACAACTCACACAACGCTATCTGATCCCAAACTAACCAGACAACTGATAAACATACATAAATAGATAAATAACACCCAGTCACAGAATAAACCATCGTGCTCATCACACAAAGTTTTATCAGGATAAAACTTTGTGTGGTGGGGATCGAACCCACGACCTCTTGCGTAGCAGTCGGATACACTCCCACCGCGCCACAGAGGCAGTCTGATTTGTTTTTGATAATAAAAAATATAATCCTAAAAAATATGCACAACGCCGTTAAATAAGTATTTACTTCAAAAACTAATTTATCTCTCAGCCTACTTTTTATTCCACTGCTGAAGACCTATGAATTACTCGTACCTACGATTCGGCTAAAAACAAAAATGTTTGGATGTTTTTGGTATCTGGGAGAAGGTTTGGCCCATACAATCTGCTTGGCTGAGTAAATATATGTTGCATATAATCTCGTAAGTAACTTAAATAAGAATCAAGCATCAGAATATAAGCTAAGTATTATAATACCTTTGCGATCAAATAACGGCTGAAGAGATTCCTGTCTGGTTTCCATAGTACAAGCTCTGCTTAGTTTGGGATCAGCTAGCGTTGTGTGAGTTGTCCCAAGATATTATTAAAAAGAAGAAATTATTATTGCATAAAAAAGGAAACAAATATTATAGCCAATTACAGACCAATCAGCTTGATGTCTAACATTTATAAAATATTTTCCAACGTACTGCTAAATCGCATAACTAAGATTCTGGC
Organism: Herminia tarsipennalis; assembly: GCA_945859575.2. Lineage (NCBI taxonomy): Eukaryota > Metazoa > Arthropoda > Insecta > Lepidoptera > Erebidae > Herminia > Herminia tarsipennalis. The sequence continues at coordinate 17,733,838 of OX243834.2, read as the reverse complement.
CGAAAACCAACCTAGAGAACAAGCGGGTTTTCGTAGCGACTTTTCTACGATCGACCACATTCATACCATCAAACAAGTGATTCAGGAGTGCAATGAATATAATCCCACATATTATTTGGCATATGTAGATTATAATAAATCATTTCATTCTTTGAAACACCCCAAAATATGGGAAGCTCTTGCATCACAAGGAATTGAAAATAAATACGGATAATTCAAAACATATAATAGAACATGATAGCAAAGATACAAACGGAAAGGATAGGCAAACACTTCTCTATTAAAAGAGCAGTTAGACAGGGAGATCCACTATCACCCAAGCTTTTCTCAGCTGTGCTTGAATACATATTTAGACGTCTCGAGTAGAACAAATATGGACTAAACATTAATGGTATGCAATTAAACCATCTAAGATTTGCCGACGATCTCATCCTTATTTCTGAAGATCCAAAAAGCTATTTTACCCACAATGACATATGATGCCATTGTGGGTAAAATAGTGTTTGGAACCAAACGTGGAACCTAACGGTTCCACGTTTGGCACAAAAACAAAATACACACAAACTTGACCTGTCAGCACAGTATGGAGCGAAGCATGCTCAATGTCAAATTAAAAAACAAAATAAAGCTAGAAACATTAAAGAAGGAAACAAAAGTCAGCGATGTTATATACTGTATAAAAAAACTAAAATGGAGATGGGCAGGTCATATGATGAGAAGCAATAAAGAAAAATGGGCTAAAGACGTAACCGAATGGTATCCTAGACAAAACAAGAGAAAGAAAGGAAGACAGCGTCTTAGGTGGGAAGACGATATCAGAAGAATAGCTGGTGTTACCTGGGCGAGAAACACCCATGATAGAAAAATGTGGCAAACTTTAGTGGAGGCCTTTGCAGAAACGCAAGCCAATCTCATTACCGGTGTCTAACAATTAAATTTATGTTTAATATAATCAGTACTTATTTAGATTTTTACTCATAGCATACTTGTTTAAGTTTTTTATTAGGTTGTTAAAATAAAGGCTATCATTATTTTTATTATAGAATCTTTGGCCCATACAATTTGTCTGGATGAGCAAATATATGTTTCATATAATCTCTTAAGTATCATAAATAAACATCAGAAAATAAGATTAGTTGTCACCTTTTTTGGCCACTTTAAAGTGTCTAACGTGAGCTATGGCCGGCGGGAAGTGCCTGGCAATGCGGAATAATATTTTGTTATAGTATTTTACACCATTTAAATTATAAAAATAAACTGTCAGAAAATAAGATACCTTTCTCACCTGGTACCTGAAAATTGGCCGTCTATACAACTTAGATGGTGTGCTAATATTGAGTGTATATGTAAACACTACCCGAAGACCCACATTTTATCTATCAGAAAATAAAAAAGGTCTGGCACACCAGGGATCTTGGAACATAATGTTACCACTCGCTTGCGGATGAAGTCCCTATTGACTCCTATTACCCAGCACTAAAATTAGCGATGGATGAAGCCGAAATATTACTATATTTGACTGAAATGTAGTCATTCACTTAAACTATAGAGTGAACAATCGACTGATCGATATTCGCAAGGGTGACCTCGCGAATGAACAATGAAATTGTTATTGGATTGTTTGAATGAATATATTCGACTTTTTCTTTCAAATAGGTTCATTCAAAACAATTTTGAATCGATGGCACGACTGTGATTTTTTCGATTATGGAAACATCGAAACAATTGCTGTAGTTCCTCCATGCACGAATCGACTGATTCCGAATTGTACCAATGCTAATCCAATATTACCAAATGAACGACCACAAAAATTAACAACAATGGTCAGATGTTTTAAAAAGTTAATAATAATAATATTTATTGTCATAAAAGTTACAAGTTTTTCTTGACTAGTGAATGGAGCCTCCTTTTAAGCAAATACGAGTATATGCCTGTATCAGGCGCCTCCGCTCCTTTACATCATATTTATGACTTAAACCTAACATTCGTGTGTGTGTGTGTGTGTGCGCAATGTGGGGGGGGGGAGGAGTAATGTAATGTAATGTAGTATTAAATGATCTATTTAAATTGCATCAATGCTTCGGTGTCGTCGTATAAAAGGCATTTTATCCACTCGATCAGTCTAGATTTGCATTCATAATAGATATTAGAATAAATAAATATATTTTTATTTATTTTATTATATAAATGTACTGCACTTCTTTCATATTGCGAGCGAGCAAACACGGTTCAAGTTACAGGTGCCTTAGTAACTATATCTTTCCTTCTCTTAAGTTTAATGTCTGCATCATAAGGTAAGGATTTATGTTTCTTATGTACAGTAAGGGTGACATAGAGTTTTCTGACAGAGAGTAAGTTGCTGATTTGATAGAGAAATGTTGCAGGAAATCTTTTTTTCTCGAAATACATGGTTTTCATGAGTGAACGTTGCGCTCGCTCTACCTCAATGAATTTTGTTTTTCCCGCGCCTCCCCATACAGGAATGCAATATATCAAGCAGATTGCACTAATGCTACATATATCTCATTTAGAAGTTTTTTTGACGAATTTTGTTTTATAGTGACTTTTTTGGGACTACGTATCCTAATGTCCTAAAAATCCAGCTTAACTTTCTGATTCTATTAGAGATACATTATCCTGGTATCCTCACCTGGAACAATCCAGGTGAGGATACCAGGATAATGTCTGATCTATGACTATACCTAAATACTTGGTTTTTGAAACTTTACTGATACTAGGGCAGTTACAATTTATGTTTGATGCATCACCACATGAGTGTACTCTGATCTTAAAATCTTCTCTAGGCTGTGTGCGATTTCGGATGCTCAAGCATAAGAAGTAAGTTTTCTGTGTATTAAGGGAAAGCAGGTTATAAGCAAGCCACTGAGCTATTCTTGTCATGCCTACATTAGCACTGCATCTAACATCCTCCCAAGCACTTGCATAACAGAGCAAAGCTGTGTCATCAGCATAAGAGAGGATTTTTGCGTTAGAGATTTTCAAATTGCAGAGGTCGTTTATATAAATATGTGGGAGTTCTATTACAAACAAATAGAATATAGTAGAGGAATGCAGTCAAGTTAGCCTGATTAGTTAATGAAACCCTAGTTGAGGTTGGTTGGTTTAGACACCATCCACTACAAGAGACAACACAAAAATTGAGATACATCGAGATGTTTCAACTCTAACTTAGTATCGTTTAATCTACACGCGCTAGTACATACTAGCGCGTGTAGACGCACATAGAGTGCAAGTGCTACAAGTAATATTGAAAGATTTAACTTATATCAGAAAACTCACACAAAACCATCTGATCCCAAACTGAGGAGATCCTCTACTATAGCAATCAGACAGCTAATACTCGTAAACATACTTATATCATTCTAAATACACATCAATATATATCATTCAATAATTATTTTTTCACTTAGGAAGTATTAAACTTGTGAAAAGCTATGATTTTATATGTACCTACATACTACATGCCTGTTCGCAAGCTATAGGTAAAGCCAGCAAAAGAAACAAGCGGCCACTCCTTTCACCAGTATATTGTAGATACACCATATTAGAAGACTGGTGCAAAGGCAAGATATAAAATTATATTACAAAAAAAGGAGACTTGAGATTCATTATTTGAACCTTAATAGGATATACTTACCTATCCTAGATGGGAATCGAACCTACAACCTCTAACTTAGCACTCAGGATCACTAACCACTAAACCAACAGGCCAGTCGAATTACCACGTTGTTTTCACACTATAGACTTTCTTTTCAAAATTGTAGACCCAATAATGTCAAAGAGGGAGTGTGTCGATTGTCATGAACTTTATTAAATATTTTAAAAAAATACATGTTTGAGACCCTTACACCAAACCTTTCATTTATTTTCATGTTACACTATACCGTTTTCATATCGGTATATCGGATTTTCAATTTATTGTTTTGCCCCTAAAATGGCCCTCATGTTTAAAAGTCGGATTTCTAATAGGTCTACACTATGGATTAAGACATATCTTTTGTATTTTTTCAAAATATTAGACTCAGCAGCTTCGTAGATAAGGGGGGGAATAATCTATTTTCATGTTTATCCTAAATAAATAAAAAATAACGATATTAAAATTATAAAAGAAATTTATATTTAATATCCTTACAAAAAGCCCTTTCATTTGATATGTTACAAGATACAGTTTGGCACACATTTTTTTTTCCTATTTTGCCCCCTAAATATGTATCTCAAGTTCCAAATTATTTTATTTACAGTGTGCGTCCGTGTTTGGGACGTAGAAACAGATTGTGGACCAAATTTGAACTTAATTGGTTCAGTAGATTCGGTGCAAATTGGCTGTGACAGACGGACAGACAGAAACACGAGTGATTCTTTAAGGGTTCCGTTTTTTCCTATCTCGACCGAACTGGACACCAAAAAAACTGTCTCAATATATACATATATGAAAAATAAATATATTTTCTAAAATCCTACTTTTATTTGTATTCAACACACGATTATTTTATAATTATTATTACAGAATATTTAATTACAAATAATATTATTATCAAGCCACACTGCTATAATAACAGTAATAACAATTTAATTAATAATTTAATAACTTTCGTTTCAAGTGCAATTGAAACATGAGAGGGATATTCCGCCGCCGGCCGTCGCCATTGTATGGGGAAAAAGATGAGGTTTTAGTTACAGATAAAAGTAGAAGATAGAAACCAATAGCGAATACGTAGTTAGGCAGCCAAAAACAAACACAATTAACCAAAAACGTGATTAGCTAAATGGTGATTAGCTAAATCAATTGTATAAATTTAGGACATATTAAGCATATTTGTAATAGTATTTATCGATATTGCTCGACTTTTGGACATCACTAGCTCACGCGTATACTGTTAAATCAAAAATTGTCACACGTCAATGAGGTACTTGTTCGTCTATACGCTAGTATATCTAAGTTTATGGTTTCAACAATCGAATAAAACATCTCACCATCGCGCATTACTATACTACTAATCAACATGGACTTTTTCGAAACATAGAGTGAGCTGTGGATTCAATGCCTGTTTGATAGGAGCGATTACAACTCTATTCGAAGTGAAATTATGGAAAGTAAGTTTTAATCGAGGTCTATATATGAGTCTATTGTTTACTTTCATAAATTAATGCCTTATGTGATAATATACATACAAAAAATATTATAATCGAAAGAAATATATAATTCGTTACAGTTCATCGTTTATGAATTAAAGAAAAATACGGGGTGATTAAGTTTAAAAAACTACCTCCCTGACAAATACAATTATCGTTTTTTTACTGCTAGCGATAGTGGTCCTACCTACTCTAGAACCAATATAATTTAAAATGTAAACATTGATAGTTAAGAATAATTAATAACCAAAAAAAGTGAGAAATAAAAACTTTTTAACAAAAAATATTACCGACTTCAAAAATAAATACAAGGCAACTAAAAAGCAAAAAATAATATAAGTACCTAGAATAACAAAAACAAATTAAACATTTTGAAGTTGGTGCCATGAAATAGTAGTCTTTATGTTTTATTCGGCACCAACTTCAAAATGTTTAATTTGTTTTTGTTATTCTAGGTATATTATTTTTTGCTTTTTAGTTGCCTTGTATTTATTTTTGAAGTCGGTAATATTTTTTGTTAAAAAGTTTTTATTTCTCACTTTTTAGTGGGTTGGTTTATAATTCACTTATGTTACAATAGGCTTATGTCATCTGCTCAAATCCTTTTACAAAATATTGCTTGCCCCGATGCAGGGCCGTTAATTGTTGAGGAGTTCACTATCAGCTTTATTACATTGTATAATAGTAGTATATCGAGATTTAATATGGTATTGAGTAGCACTTTATACTCAATACCATATTAAAGTACTTAATTGAATCGCAAACTGTGAAATATTGAATAGGTCTGCTCGTAATTTTTGGTCTTCATCATCAGTTCCACTTCACAAATTGGTGTTTTTTGAGAGTAAATGCACGAATCACTATGAAATATACCTAAATCACTGTAGGTGTGCTTTTAATATTTTAAGAGTTCCCTCGATTTCTCCAGGATCCCATCATCAGATCGTGATCTGGGGACAATGGGACCAACTTGGAAGTATACCCTTTCAAACACAAAAATATTTTTTCAAATCGGTCCAGCCGTCTTTGCGTAATCGGTGAACAAACGTACAAAAAAAAAAAAAAAAAAAAAAAAAAAAAAAAAAAAAAAAAAAAAACATACAGACGAATTGAGAACCTCCTCTTTTTTGAAGTCGGTTGAAAATAAGACACAAGAGGCAAACAGGCACCAGTATTTAGTTATCGATGTGTAGGTGAAGCCGTCTAGTGATGAAGGTATCTGATTCACCATAATGAGGTCACACAGGTTCAAATTCAAGCCATAAATAGGTACTTTGGTTTTATATAGAAAATCGAGCGTAGGTAACTGGGCTAAACATTTACGTGTGCAGCTAGGTATCTATTGCTAGCGGTGTTGTACAAGATTCTGGTGGTTTGTATTATACTTATAACTTCCCGCTCGTGGCTTCTTAACATAACAGTAAATAACTTTGTAATATTAGTTTTGGAAAATATTTAATATATTAACCCTTTATTATCACTTGTTTTTGGAGTTATGACCTTAACCACCTACAGACTATTTACTGGAGTAAAATCGTTGTTTATTGTGAGGTTTAGTCCCTAAACCTGACAAAGAAACATCAATTTGACTCTGGGGTATCTCATGGGTGTGGTAAATGGTTGTGTGACAAAAGTAAGAGGTAGGTGTTGAAGGGTTTATTTGAATTTTTTTTTCAAAAATTATATTACGAAGTAATTTGATGTAATGTTAAGTAGCCAAGAGCGGTAGGTTAATATTATATTAAAAATCAACCTGTATTTTCTCTCTCTACTATCAGCAAAAGGGTTCACTAAATATATATGTTTCCCTCAAAATATACCATACCATTCGGGTATATAGCTGGAATTATGAAAAACATTTAAACTCTCGCCCCATGCCAATCGTCATGATATAGTTGATTATGCTCTGTTATTACTATTTTATTAAATTAAAAATCTAGTAGATTATTAAAAGTACTTTATCAATAATATTGACTGGCAAAATTACTACGAACCGATTGACGTATGAATCATCAAAATTGGTTTGGTCTATTAATATACTTACACGTCAAACACATAGGTAACCCTCCGCCATCGGGTAAATATAGATTGTGCCATAGTAACTCAATTACCTAACGATATTTTCATAACTTTTCTTATTATGATTTAAATTATATGAAGGGTTTCTCTAAAAAGTACAATTAAGTAGAAGATTCTGTGGTCGATACTGACCAGAGCGATCATGACCATCAAACTAAAAAAATGTCATAACAAAAATAGATAAATAAAACAATGTTGATAATTACAATGTCACAAAAGCAATTAAAATACCACTAGCATTTTAATTAGTGTAAAACCATCTAAAATTTATCAACAAAAAAATCCGATACAGAGTAGTATGCCTTTTCAAATAAGAATATCAGTAGCTCTCTTTTAAAAACATGATCATTTTTTGCGAGTCTCATTGATTTTGGTACATGATTATAAATCTTAGGAGCCATGGATAAGATACTTTTATGATGCATCGTGGTTTCGGCATCTGACCAAGTGAAGTTTATCCATTCGTGCGTTTACCCAAAATATGATACTATATCTAAGCAAAGAGGATACCAATCCGTGATATGCGGTAAGTAAGACTGCTTGGTTTACCCTTTTGTTGAGCATGTACAAAGCATAAAAATGTTGATGTAATTTGTTGCACGCTTTGGCGATTTGATCCTTCCAATTTAATAAATTATCAATTTGTAGTCCTAAAAACTTTGTACTATTAGTATCATTTATATTCGAACCTCTATAATTAATATTAAGATTTATATTTATTGTATGTCCAAATTTCATTAATAATGTCTTATCTAAATTAATGTTCAAGTTGTTCATATCTAACCATTCAATAATAGAGATAATATTGTAGTTCACGTCAGACTGCAGAGTATTTAAATATTTGTTCTTAATTTTAACTGTATTTTTTTTTGTTGTTGTGTATTCGAATACTTATAACCTTTTGGGATAAGTAATATGTCTGTAAATGAAATGTCCGAAATGCATGTCGTGTTCACTATTTTTAGGACACACAGTATTGTATAGTTTATATAAGAAGTTTACTGTTTTGTCCGATTTGTGAACCATTAATAATAATAAAAAAAAAATTGCTATTAAAAACTAACGTACTATCATCAGCAAATTTTATCATTGGATATGTTGCAACTTGTGGGACATCATTGATGTACATTAAAAAATAATGATGGTCCAAGCACGCTACCTTGAGGTACACCATAATAGATAGATCTTTGAGAGGATTTGTATAGAACATCTATGTTTTTTATGGTTCTACTGATTACAGTTATTTGCTGTATATTACTTAGATAATGATAATTATTACGTGGTATCAAAATTAATTGAAAACTAATGGTATCAAAATTAGTATTCTATTAATTTTGATACCACGACATCCTGCTTTTAAACCACTTCAACATAGAACTAACCTTGGGAAGTAACTACGACAATAAAATATCAAATAATTCGGAAGACATGGACATCTTTAGTAACTCTATTCTAAAATTTATGAAAAATGTTATTATTTATGTTATTATCTCTTCTTAGTTTCCTAATATACCTTATTTAGTAATTATAAACATTAATTATTTGTTGTTATATAATGTACCTATACTTATTTTAAATTCAATTTCATTTCTATCCATATGTATGTATTTAGAAATATATAGGTATGTTTATCAGTTGTCTGGTTGCCATAGTACCTACAAGGTCTGCTTAGTTTGGGATTAGATGACGTAGTGTGAGTTGTCTCAAGATATTATTTTCTGTGCTAATTGTGATTCTTACAAAATTTTTAAATTGTTAATTTGAGATTAAATTCGGTTTAGGTTTCGGTATAAACTAGTTTCATCCGGTCATTCGTGCTGTAGTTTTCGAGTTTGACAATTTTACGAAAAAAAATGTATGTATGTTTGCGCACGTATTTCTCCAAGAGTATGGTCAGATTGTGACCATTAGGACAGAGTGCAAGTTTAATCGAAATCGGTTCAGTAAAGTGAAAAATATGAACTAAAACTCGTAAATTTGATGCCCTCATAGCTCTTAACAATGTAAGCCACATTGTTATGAGCCATCATTGTGATGTCAAGGGAAAACAAATACGAGTCGGACATAAGGTTTCGTACAATTTTGTAGGTACTTAATTATCATACTTTTACGCGTTTACGAGATAAAGGGTCAGATAGACGGACGGACGGACGGACAAAAAGTGATTCTTTATTGGTTTCTATTTTTTCCTTTTTGAGGTACGGAACCCTAAAAACATCTCAAAAGCTTGGTCAAATAAGAAATATTTAGGTGTATAAACTAAAATTTCGTCATCATAATCCTCAGCCTATCGCAGTCCACTGCTGGACATGGGCCTCTCCAATTGTGCGCCACTTTGTTCTATCCTCGGCTTCTCGCATCCAGCTCCTGCCAAACTAAAATTTACGAAATGAATATTAATTTAAAAAAATTAAATAGACTTCTAAAATTAATTGAAAATAATGAAGTAATTACAAATTACTAACTAACTTTGTTCTATCCTCGGCTTCTCGCATCCAGCTCCTGCCAAACTAAAATTTACGAAATGAATATTAATTTAAAAAAATTAAATAGACTTCTAAAATTAATTGAAAATAATGAAGTAATTACAAATTACTAACTTACATTATTTAGAGGTCGGTGCCAGCACTTACCAACAATAGGTATTATCAAATTTAAAAAAAAGGGAATCCATCAAAAGTTTAACATTCTAAAATTTTAGTACAAATAAAAATAAGTTAATTTTGTGCATTATTTTATTATATTTAATTAATTTTTGAAGTCTGTTTATTTTTTTAATTACCTACTGACTTTTCATTTACCAGCTACATAGAATGTGAATTAATAAAAACATTGCAAAGAGATAATAAATGAGGTACCTACTCAATTTTCGAGAAGTTTTAATATGCTGCTATGTCAACATTAATCTTTTTTCATAAGTAATGTTGTAGGTACAATACCTAGATACAGATTAATATATGTTATGATTATGTGCCCACTTACATAGTTACACATACATAAGTAATTACTTCGACTGGTCTAACTGGACGCAAGTATGTTATTCTCATTCCTATCATTATTATATGCGAGATCCGAGGCCAGACACAGGAAATTCTCCGGTTATGCAATGTCGGTAGCGTGTTCGTGTAACAAATCTAAACAACACGTGGACATTGCTTAGACTATTGCTTAGGTAGCTACCTATTTATTATCTTTATCCAGGATGATATATAATATACTAATAACCCGCTCGTGGCTTCTTTACATAACATTAAATAACTTTGTAATATCAGTTTTGGAAATTATTTAATAAATTAACACTCAACATAAAATAACATAGTGTAATGTAAAAATGAAAATTATGTAATTATTATTTATTTCTTCTTATTGTTATTATTATTATTATTTTTTTTCAAATGATGACTAATATAAATTATTATTGCAATTTGTACCTAATTTATGTAAAAATATTTGCACGCCACCATTGGCAGAATATGCTGTACTCTTAAAACTTGATAATACCTGTAAACTACCATATTCTTGGAAATAAAGTTTTGTTATTATATTATTATTATTATTATTATCAATCCATCTACTTTTGCACACAACCATTTACTACACATCTGAGAAACCCCGGAGTAAAATCGATGTTTCTTTGTCTGGTTCGAGGACCTTAACCTAACCTTAAACTATGACTTACACCAGTAAAATAGTCTGAGGTGATTAAGGTCATAACTCCGAAAAACAAGAGGTAGGTGACCACTTGTTTATTTGTTACTGGAGTAAAATCATAGTTTATTGTGAAATTTAGGCCCATCGATTTTACTCCGGGGTCTCTCAGATGTGTGGTAAGTGGTTGTGTGACACCATTAGGTGATAGGCGGTGAAGGGTTAAATTGTATTTTTATTTTCAAATATTATATTACGAAGTTATTTGGTGTAATTAAAGAAGCCAAGAGCGGGAGGTTATTAGTATATTAAAAATCACTCTGTTTAAATAATTGCTTGGTATGTGTATTTGTCACCTAACTCCTTCTGGTGGCTGGACTGATTTGGATAAAATTTTATGTGTATGTTTGAGAGGTTTCATGCATGTTTTGAGAATACAATTGGGCCCGATTCATAAAAAAAACATACGAGGGGATACAAAGTTCGCCGGAACAGCTAGTACTAGCCACACCCAGGCAGAAAAAACACCAGGGAAAAGATTGTCGGAATATGTTCAGTGTAGGGTTTCGTAGCCTTGAATAATTGCATCAGCAGAACACCATAAGTACATGGCACGCCCTTTTGTTGAGAAACGCAGTTTTTCGGCAATAACTCAATGACGGTATATCCGATCATGATTGAAACAAGTTTAAAGTATTTATTATGCGCTACCTTTGTGATCTTTTTCATATTTATGGTCACACAGTTCAAAAGTTAAAGGGGGGGGGGGGCAATATTCACTCAATCAAAAAAGTTAATTAAAAACCTTAAAGTGATTTTAAAATACCTGGAGAATGATGTGCCACACGTTGATGTTTGCTTAAAAAAAAACCTGCTTCTGTTACGTGCATGGAGTACCCCACCCCCAATAAAAATATTTATTTTTATTATGTAGCTATTAAACTAAGAAGCGGCTACTACAATGCACCTTTTCACAAAATTTTATCAATATTTATTGAGTAGTCTTAAAGTAAAATCCCTGTGATATACGGACGGACAGACAGACAGACAGACAGACGGACGTGACGAAACTATAAGAGTCCGTTTTTCCCATTTGGCTGTTCTCTTCTTAAACCCTAAAAACAAATTTATTGTGCTCAATACATAACGGTTTGTCATAGGCGGGAATCGAATCGACCTTTGGCTTAGCATTTAAAAGTGCGTACCGCATAATCGTAGGTACATGGAATGGAAAAAAACCTCATTCGTTCATACATCATAACTTCACGATATCGTCAATATATATAATTAAACTTGTCGTGTAAATCGCAAACCAGCTGCAAATCACCACATATAGGTAATTAATTGGTTTGTAAGATATCAGAAAAATAATAATAAACTAAGTATAATATACCTGCCAACTTGTTTAATATTTTTTTAGCGTTACCTCAAAAGGACAAAACGGAAGTCATATAGGATCACAATGTGGTACGTCCGTCTTTCTGTTAAGACAGTTTATTTCGGGAACGCGTGGATGTATCGAGTTGAAATTACTCATATTAAACCAAATTATAGGTACCTACTCAAGTCTACAGTTCCTTGAAGCTGTGAAAAAATCAAACTTCTAAGTTAATGGAAAAAAAATACGGCCGTTTATGCCGCAAAAACATATTCGACACTCGCTAGAGAATTAAAATATATAGGGTATCTACTTTCCGTTAACCTAGAACTATCTAATTTGTCAAGCAATATCGTCCTATACTGCAAGTGTTGGGAAAAGTCTGATAACGATATATTTGTAAAATCTATATAGTAATATAAAAAATATAGTCTTCAAAAAACTGCGAGACACAATTAGGTATTTGAATGTCAAATCAATCAATAACAATAAATTATTTTACACTTACCAAATAATAGTATGCCTTTAAATGATCTTAAAAATATATATTAGAGCATAATTTAATATGTTTTAGTATTTATAATCATCAAAATAAATACTAAAAGTAAATGATTTGAAGCCAGAACATAATGACGTCACAATGTTAAATTGCATACAAATCTCTACAGAACGATTCGTTTTGACATTTTATAAAAAAGATACTAATTTGACTTGACATTCCAATACTCAATTCCTGAATTATTGCCCGTCCGTGCTTCGCGCGAGTGGTTAAGTGATCCCTATTTTTTTCTCGTAATAAATATAGCCTTTGTTAGTTAAGCATTCTAATGGTAAAATAATTTTTGGAATCGGTCCAGTAGTTTTTGAATTTAATCGTTATAAACATACAAAAATACAATTATTTCCTCGTTTCTCGTGTATAAGTGGAGATATATACCTAGAAATTTGTTCGGTGGGCGATTTGATTCGCACTTGTTCGGTTTTTTTATCATCTTAAACACATGTTACTCTAGTTTTCTACACACTCGTCTATTTTTTTTTTATTAGATCTGATGTAAAGGACTTCTTATGTCACTTATATCTTTATTTCACCTCCTGTGTTCTTCTCTGTACTTCTGTGTTCATATTAAAAGACCAGCGTTTGGAGTTATTTCTGTTGAAAATACAATCAATTTCATTTGAGGGGACTACTTTCCCCTAAATCTAACCCTAATGTAGCCCAACTATCGATTGACTCTCGGTAGGTTGGTAATGTCAAATCTTTAAAAACTTATTTAAATAATATCGGTAGGACTATCACCTGGCTGTCGGTCGAGGGGATTTATCTCAAGAACGCGTTAAGAAGTAATATCAAATATTAAGATGTACGGTTTCTTTGAGCTACAAAAATTAACTAGTCAGGCTGATAATATTCTTTTTAAAAAAACATTACAACACAGCCTTTTAATGGATTGGTTTATAATTTATTTAAGTTACAATAGCCCAATCCATACTGCTCCTTTTACCAAACATTGCTTCTCCAGATGCAGGGTTCACCTGATACTTGACCATCAGCTCCAGCACATGATGTGACGGAGGCGAAGGATCAGGTAATCCTAATACTTGATATGTGGACCAATGGAACTAAATTGGAAGTAACACCCTTTCAATTTTTTCAAATCGGTCCAACCGTTTTCGAGTAGTAGGGGAACAAACATTGAGAACCTCTTTCTTTTCGAAGTTGGGTGAAAATATGGCCTTTTATTCAGCAAATGTTTACACTTGTATCATACCTATATCTCTCAAAACGTTACGAACTAAGAATTATGACATTTTAATTATGTAGGTAAGCTTTGAAGGAACATGATGACTAGGTAAACACTCTTATATCTAAACGAGTGTTTCAGCAAGTCAGATTTTATTTTACACGTAACTTTTAAAACACTTCTGTTAATAGAGGTAACTTTAGAACAATTTTGTACGATATGTGTATGTGGCATATTTATGGCAACATTCGTTTACGAATAGATATATGTATATATATCCATATATATTCGTAATCGAACGTTGCCATATTTGTACTCCACTGTTTCAATTTACTTCTATTGAAGTAAATAATAAAATAGAGGAATGTTGTTGCTATATTACATAGTTTTTGACGAAGGATTTTCTGAGAAAGATATTTTGCTAGAAAATAATATGAAAGGAACACAAAAGAAGCTATCCGAGCGTTACATTTCTTGAATGAAATTCAAAATGTGAACAATAAGGTTTCTGTAGCTCTAGCGCAAATCTTACTATATTTTCGTATAGTTAACACCCGCGAATCAAATCTTTGAAACAAGTCGAAATTTAAGGAATTTGTAGTTCGAAACGTAACAAAATTAAATTCACTGGTAACGCATTATTGCATGCAAATCGAAAGTAAGAGTAGGTACTTACTCACTTGGTAAATCTATTGATTAACCAATTTAATAGTGCATATTATTATATCATTGTCTAGTGAAACTGAATTTTGCGATTTCTGGCATTTATTATTACTTATATGCTGTTTCTGTACTCATTAATGTGCTTCCCCAGGACCAGGACTCCATTCCAAATTTAATCTAAATCGGTTTAGCGGTTTAAGCGTGAAAAGGTAACAGACAGACAGAGTTACTTTCGCATTTATATATAGAAAACTAGAAAAATTTAAAAAGAGTTTCGCAAACTGTATTGTGTAATATATCAAATGTAAGGGCTTGTTGTGAGTATCGCACTCAGTGTCGTATCAAATATATTTTTTTATAACTTTAGTATCATTATTTTTAAAGTTATTTAAGAAAAACCATAAAAATGTACTATTTCCTCCTACCCCCTTATCTCCGAAGCTACTAGGCTTGATGTTTTAGACCTCTAGATTATAGGAAATATATGAGTGTCATTTTTGGGGAGTAAATTAAGAAATTAAGAAAGTTTCGCTAACAGTATCGTATTACATATCAAGTTATAGGACTTATTGTAAAGATGTCCAATATGTTTTTATTATAACTTTAAAATAATTCGTTTAAAAGTTATTCAAGAAAAATTATGAAAATAGGCCACCCTCCCCCCCCTTAACTCCGAAGCTACTGAAGCTAATATTTTGGAAAAAATACATAAGATAGGTCTTAATCTATAGATTACAGGAAAACCTATTAGAAGTCTGACTTTTGGACATCACGAAACGATTTTTCAATTTAATTTTTTTCCCCTAAAAGGGCCCATTTTAGGGGCAAAACAATAAATTGAAAAATCGTTATGGAAACAATGAAAACAAATGTATTTATTTAAGTTATTTAAGAATGTTCACGAAAATCGACCCCTCCCTCTTTCAAAATTACTGAGCTCACAATATTAAAAGAACGTGTGAAAAGAAGGTGGTAAATTCACTGGCCTGTTGGTCTAGTGGTTAGTGATCCTGATTGCTAAGCTAGAGGTTATGGGTTCGATTTCCATCTAGAATAAGTATATTCTACTATTTAACCTATTAAGGTTGATATATTGAATCTCAAGTCCCTTTTTAGGGTTTTATAGCCAATATGGCAAAAACGGAACCCTTATTAGTACTATTACTTATTCTGTGCCCTCATAGTTTCGTCATGTCCGTTTGTCTGTCTGTCTGTCTATCCGTCCGTATGTCATAGGCATTTTACTTAAAGACTATGAATCTTGATGAAATTTGGTGAAAAGGTGTCTTGTAGCAGCCGCTACTTAGTTCGATAGTTAAATAAGTTGAAGCTACTGTAGCCTAATGCTAAGGCATCGGTCTCGCAATCATGAGGTCGAGGCTTCGAATCCTTCCCATTATACTACCAACGTGAACCCACTCCTAACGCAAGCCATTGAGCTTAGCTGGAGGGATTAACAGGATTGCTAGTAATGCGGGACCACAATCCTACATTGCTAGTTATCAATAAAAAAAAATATATAAATGTTTTTAGGGGTAACATGTAACAGAAGCTGTTTTTTTTTTAACAACGAACATCAACGTGTGGCACATCATTCGACAGGTCTTTCTTAAACATTGTAAGGTTTCTAATAAACTTTTTAGATTGAGTAAATATTTTTGGGAATAATCGCTTCGAAACTTGCATAAATCGTGCCCCCCCCCCCCCCTAACTTTTGAACCATGTGACCAAAAAATAAAAAGATAGCGAAAAAATCACAAAGATAGCGCTTATACGGTCATTGAGTTATTGACAAAAAACTGCGTTTCTCAACAAAAGAGCATAAGTGCCATGAATATACACTCTTCTGCTGATGCAATTGTGCTGCGGAACCCTACACTAAGCATAATCCGACTTTTAATATATTTTTATATCTTGCTTTTGCAGCAATCATCTACCTATAATAAAATGGTGGCTTACCTACATATATACAGTTTATAAACAAACAAACATTGCGAACATTGGCAATTTGAAAAGAGTGACTGCGAGTTTTTATTGCCTTGTTCTTTTCGTTGGCTTTATCTATTGGTTGTGAACAGGCATGTAGTATGTAGTATGCGCAAGTGTAGTATTTTGCTTCCCAAGTGAATAAAGATTTTTTAATAAAATCTAAATACATATAAGTAAATAGGTATAAAATAATAAAGAAATTTTGATTGATTTGATATATATGTATTTAGAATTATCTAAGTACGTTTACGAGTATCAGTTGTCTGGTTGCTATAGTAGAGACTCTCCTCAGTTTGGGATCAGATGGTCCTGTGTGCGTTGTCTACACTATCTACATCTACACTATCTACACTAATATTATAAAGAGGAAAGATTTGTATTTTTGTATGTAACGAATAAACTCAAAAAGTACTGGACCGATTTTTATAATTCTTTTTTTGTTGGACAGCCCATTTATCGAGGAAGGCTATAGGCTATATAACATTGCGCTACGACTAATAGGACCGGAGCAGTGATGAGAAATGTTGCAAAAACGGGGAAAATTTTCGCATACGAAGTTGCGCGGGACAGCTAGTCTGATATAAGTTGAATCTTTAAATATTGTTTCGTTACAGAGATCCCGTTAAAAACAAAAATGTGAAAAAATGCCCAGCTTTCGCTAAAGACAGAAGTGAAATCTAACTGGTAATCATTTCTTTCAAATTCTAAAAATCATACATGGGTCTTTTCATGCATGACGTATTTTTTTAAGCTATTGCATAGCTTTTATCGCGGGCTTTGAGCGCGGCGACCGAATCAAGAAACTCCGTAACGAAAATAAAACCTAACACCCCCCACTCCGCCTACCATGGAGCTAGGCTGAGCGTTCGCTTAACGTAAGTATATGTATATGGTACGAATGTACGAAGCTCGCACGGATCAAGACGAACTGCTCCGAAATGTAATGAAAAGAAAAAAAAAACTACATAAATAAAAAATAAATAATTGCATAAGTTGATAAAAATGCTATTCAATAGCTTTACCGCGGCAGTCCCCGAGTGCCACACATATTTTTTTAAATAATTTGTTATTTACGACTCAATAGAACAATTTAGCAACTAAGTTTTTTTTAATTACTAGCAATGTGGGTCGCACATTAACGTGGCTCAAAATGCTTCGTGTAACCACGGTCAGTGAGTCGCCCTTTTGCGACTTGGTTGATACAGTACCGTATGTCTCGATAGATTCCCGTGTTGATCGAACTATTTACATACTTTTAAGTTAGTACGGAACCTTCAGTGCGCGAGTCCCACTCGCACTTGGCCGGTTGTTTTGGTTAGGTATGTTGAGTTAATAAGTATTATTATAACGTAAGTAGGTTTAACATATTAAATTATAGAGAGCTAAAAATTCATAGCTAGGCACTTTGTTTTTGTTTGAATTACTAAAGCCTTATGTTTAAAAGTTATTTGACTATAGGTACGGCCATAAATATTCAAGTCAAAAAGCCGGTTTGAAATCGTTAAAATGTAAAAAATACTGGTTACAATAAGAATAAAATAATTATCTTATTCAGTAGTTTAAGTGTTTATCTAATGTAAGTACCTTTTTAATTAAAACTAGCTGTGCCCGCGACTTCGTCAGCATAAAGCAGCAATGCTGCTCACTCCCTATAGACTATAGCTGTCTGACAGTAAAAGTCTTGTCGAAATCCGTCGAGCTGTTTCGGAGATTAGTCGGAACAAAAAAAACAAAACTGTCTTTTTGTTACAAGTACCTTACCTATATACCTACTATCATATGTATTTAATAAAAACCTGTTATTTCCACATTACAAACAGACACTTCAATTTAATTTATTTGTTAAAGTGTCCCATCACAAATTAAAATGTGTGCGTAAATCTTAGAGCAGAATCGCCAACATGTCAATGTTGTCAAACTATAAAAAGGCTTTACAGCTCCACCAACTTATCTGTGAAGTGGCGAAAATAGGAATGCGTAGTTCCTATTTTCGCCATTTGCGTTTGCCACGTTGCTGTCAGATTCTCAAATGACCCTAGGCTTCGTCTCAATTTAGCCTATTTACTGCATAATTTTGAAAAAATACCTTAAATAAAAATTCCTTCATAGTGTTTTCTTCATTTACAAATCAAACATTAAATTACAATGAAAGTATCCTCTGTAATGTTTTGTGAAATGGCGAAAATAGGAATTACGACCGCGATTTTGAAATTTCATTCTACTTTCGAGTACCTACTGCAGTATGCCGAAAGCTACAAGTGATGTCCGGAATATTAATCTAAGATGAAGTAATTTTTTGCAGTTGAAAAAATATGGAAAAAATCACACAGATAGTGCTTAATAAATACTTTAAACTAAAATTATTTCGGATAAGATCGGATCTACCATCATTGAGTTATTGCCAAAAAACTGCGTTTTTCAACAAAAGGGCATAAGTGCCATGAACGGAACGGAACCCTACACTGAGCATGGTCCGACATGCTCTTGCCCGGTTTTCATTTATTTTTAAAAACATATCTTCAATGTTCACACACAGCTAAACAATTATAATAATAAATAAAAATAATAGTAGCAGATAATATTATTTGATATCTGGACAAGGTTATTTTGCAGAAGGACTGTTTTGTATAATTTTTTAATATGTACTAAATAGTTTCCCACAATTAATAAATAAATCATTTTATGAATTTAACGGTCATGAACATCCATTACCGCCGAGCGCCGTTCTGGTCTCAAGGCGAATGTTTAATTTAAGCATGGTCAAAACAAAACTTATTCTGCAAATTTAATACATTTAAGTAGGTACCTAATTATTTTTCGGCGAGTGTTTTCATAGTTTTAGAGACGGGAGTTTAGATGGTACAGTTGACTTAACTCCGGCCAAATGTAGGTATACTGTACTTGCATTTTTGCAATATTGGGGGTGTCCCTCCCATGATACATGATACACCCAAGTTTTATATTACTAGCAGCAGCTATCACACGGAAACCGTACATTTTGCGGAATAAAAAGCGTATTGTCCCATTCCAGACTATAATCCGTCTCTGTACCAAATTCCATCCAAATCTGTTCCGCATGTTTTGATGGGATTTAATAACAAATATCCATAGTATAATGTTATGCTAACCGATGTTGGTTACTGCGGCCAATCTTTATAACATAATATAGACGAGCAAACTACACTGGAGATATTAAATCCACAAGTGTATACGACACAAGTGCACTCTCTATTCTCTTCTTCTCTTTTATTGCCTGATCTTTTCTCGGGCTTTACCTATTGTTTGCGAACAGGCATTACAAGTAAATGTAGAATCGACTTTTCACTAGTGTAGTATTTTGCTTCCTAAGTGAATAAATCATTTTTATTATTTATTTACTTTTATTATTTATTTATTCTCTCACTGATGACTAGCCAAGTATAAATAAAATACTGTTTGTTATTTTTCGCAAAACAGTTTACTCATATTTCGATTAAAATGGCAGTAAGCATATATTAAAGGTGGAAATATAGCTATTTAAAAGGTGGTTTACTGGTTTGAACATAACAATTTACTCTTAAATTAAGGCAAGACTAAATCTTTATATATTATATATATTTCTTGTGTGCGTGTGTATGTCACTGAACTCCTCCTAGACGGCTGGACCGATTTTAAAGATATTTTTTTGTGTAAGTTCAAGGGGATGGCTTAGATTCACAATTGAACCCGATTTACAAAAAAAAAGAGTCGAGACGAAGTTCGCCGGGACAGCTAGACTATTTATAAAGTACTAGAAATAAAGTAGGTAACGTGAAACCAGTAAAAACCGCCATAAACATAAAAGAAGATAAATTATGCCTTGTTGAGACTAATACATTTTAAGGTGTTATTTTAGACTTTAAGCTTCATTGGGACCCAAATAGAGAAAATTTCTAATAGTAATGCGTCCGCTGTAGAACTGAGTCTACAGCGGACGCATTAGAAAAATTCGTTAGTCAATGAATATTGAAACAACGCTATTGGTTTTATTTGTTTAGATTCATTTTTTTTTAAGTTAACTGCGCCATGTCAATTATTAAAATTAATTAAATGCTCAGGAGTGTCAGTAGTAAAATCTTGGTAGTATGAAATTATGAATAATGGCTAGGATTCGACCCTACGACCGTGAATTCTTGCACATCTGTAATAGATTACTTATAATAATTAAAAAGAAACCTCAATGTTTCTTACAATGAGGTTTCTTTTTAATTATTATTTTTGTGACAACCTTTGAATATTTATGCTAATACGAGCTTCCACCCGCGACTTCCCCTGCGTTAAGTTTTTTTTTTTTTTTTTTAAATACAACTCCCGCAGTAGGGTACAAGCCCTGTGTCACGGGGGACTTTACAAACATACAAGTCACGGACACAAATTACACCCAGACCCGGAACAACAATTTGTGGATCACACAAAGTGGTGACCCGTGTGGGAATCGAACCCACGACCTCTTGCGTAGCAGTCGGACACACTCCCACCGCGCCACAGAGGCAGTCAAAGTTTGAACTGCCATTTCACCCCTTTATAGATTTGCTTTACGCTTTGTAGCTGTTAGTTTTGAAGTTGTTATGATGTAGGCATCCACATCCTAACAACTATCTGTGTACCAAATTTCAACCCAATCCGTTCAGGATTCACGAACCACTTTAACCAATAATCATTGTGTAGTCCCTACAGTGCTGCCTATTTAAAATCACGCCGACGAAACCAGGAGAAACATATAAATAATATCTATAATAATAATAATATCTTGGGACAACTCACACAACGCCATCTGATTCCAAACTAAGCAGAGCTTGTACTATGGAAACCAGACAACTGATAAACATATGTACTTATATTTCTAAATATATACATATTATAGATAAATAACACCCAGACACAGAATAAACCATCGTGCTCATCACACAAAGTTTTATCCTGGGTGGGGATCGAACCCACCCCGTCGGATACATTCCCACCGCGCCACAGAGGCAGGCAGAATATCAGAGGAACGCTGGGTGGCTACGATACGATTCTGTGGCCTTTTAAAAATAAAATGTAGGCATATAATAATGTTATGTAGGTATTAAATAACATATTAATACATTTTTATTTTTAACTAGCTGTCCCGCGCAACTTCGTCTGCGTAAATTTTCCCCGTTTTTGCAACATTTCTCATTGCTGCTGCTATAGCCTTCCTCGATAAATGGGCTATCCAACAGTGAAATAATTTTTCAATTCAGAGCAGTAGTTCCTGAGATTACCGCGTTCAAACAAACAAATTCTTCAGCTATATTATATTAGTATAGTTTAAAAAAAAATCCAATTATAAACCAAAAGTTTATACTGCCTCTGTGGCGCGGTGGGAATGTCTCCGACTGCTACGCAAGAGGTCGTGGGTTCGATCCCCACCCAGGATAAAACTTTGTGTGATGAGCACGATGGTTTATTCTGTGTCTGGGTGTAATTTATTTATAATATGTATGTATTTAGAAATATATAAGTATGTTATCAGTTGTCTGGTTGCCATAGTACAAGCTCTGCTTAGTTTGGTATCAGATGACGTTGTGTGAGTTGTCCCAAGATATTATATTATTATTATAGTATTACTATACTATATAGCAAACATATTAAAAAAACAGTTTGCTGAACCATAGGAAGCATGCTGCGTGGCTTGGCTCGCAGAGCTACTGGACGGACTTGGTACCGTACTCACATATCTACCTCGCACATTATTCCGTAAAGGCCTATTCAAACTTAAGCGGTATTCACTACCGTCTAGCGATAGAGAAAACCGAATGGGTAGGTACGCGGCAATACTTCTAAGCTACTAACTATTCTGCTCTAACCGCGAAACTTCATGCTAAATACCTGAGCGAAATCCGCATACCCACAGCAGCAGCGAATACCGCTCAGGTTGGAATAGGCCTCTTAAATAGCAGAAGGAGGCGGCGGACCGCGTCCGGGAAGAGAGCTCCCGGTCGGATCCGCTCCGTCGCCGGCTAATCGCGCACATCTGCGCCTGAGGGGCTGCGGGCGGCGTACGGGGCTTCCCCGCCCGCGGCGCTCAGTAGAGGCGCGGCACCCTGTGTGTATCCAGGGGCCGCGTAGGAGTGAAATGCCAACAACAACATCGGGTGTGGCATTGCCGCTGGGCGGGCCGCCGACGGCGGTATAACAAATTCCGGCGGCCCGTTCGCGAAGGTGGCAAGCAATACACGGCGGGTTTTTTAGTGGTTGCCAACCCCACACTACTTCCACCGTCTTCCCTGGCAGTGATGGTGTTTAGCAGGATTTTTTCCCGCCAAACCAAAAAAAAGTTTCTTAAATACGCGCGCGGTACTTGACTCGCCTCCCAGCAGATTCGATTGATGAAAATTTTGAACAAAAACTGCAGAAAAGCCACTTCTTAAGCCGCATTATTCGGATGGGGCAGGGGGGGGGGCTACGGAACCCAACACTGTGCGTGGCCTGACGTGCACTTGCCCGGTTTCTTTTTTCAATAATGGAATATTTTTTCCCTGTTTTTGCAACATTTTTCATTGCTGCTCCGCTCCTAGTGATGATAGTGAATGTGATGTTATATAGCTTATAGCCTTCCTCGATAAATAGACTATCCAACGCAAACACACGTTCAAACAAACAAACAAACTCTTTAGCTATATAATATTAGTATAGATTTAATAAGACTCGTCGCCCGTCGGCATTTTGCGCTGCAGCATAGGAATTAAAATATTAGTAACCTATTTAATAATCTGAAAGTACAGCGTGCTATCAATTTATTTTAAGGTAAGTCTTTCAAATTACGCTTACTTATGGATAAACGGAAATACTTACTGTTAAGCTATTATTGAACAATCTAACCAAAATACTTTCGCGAGTATAATGGAAAGATACAACTCGCAATAATTGATACCCACAATATAAAGGCAAATTACTAGGAAAAATGAGAATGTTTTTTATTTGTCATCTATAAATACAAGTGTTTTATTACTTTTTCACCATTTTCACCAGCAAGGCAATGAATACTAACTAACTACACAAGGGTAGAATTTTTTAAACTCAATGATCAATGACTTAAAGTGCCCTATCCTAGACCAACTGTATAAGTTGCGACTTGTCGCGATGAGCGATCAGCGATTTGCGTAAACGCAAATCGTCAGTCAGTAGAAGAGTCTTGTATACATGTATACAAGGGGTTATTGTTCCAGATTGGTATGCTTAAAAGTTAATGTACTTATTAAATATTTTTCAAAACTGATATTTCAAAGTTATTATATAAGTATAACATAAAGTGGGAGGTTATTTATGTAACTAATCATTCTATAGAGTGCCATATACATTTTGTTATGCTTATTGCAAGAGTTGAATTCGGAATTGGAGTTTTAAAATTTGGTTTGTCGGAGGCAAGTAATATATGTATCAATTAGTATATAGCTTTGACCTCCAATACCCGATTTTAAAATGTTGAAGCCGAAGTCGGAGTCAGAGGTGTAAAATCAATGGGAAGTTCCGACCTTTCGTAGTCAGAGTCGATACTCCGTAGCATTTTACTATTGATAAACAGTCCATTCACAATGACCAACGATCTCGACTGCTTACATTGCAAATGGTTATGATCTAATTAAATTTAAAAAAAAAACGGGCAAAAGCTTGTCGGACTATGCTCATTGTAGGGTTCCGCAGCCTTGAATAATTGCATCAGCAGAAGAGGGTATGTACATGGCACTTACCTACGCCCTTTTGTTGAGAAACGCAGTTTTTCGGCAATAACTCAATGACGGTATATGGTATATCATGATCGAAATAATTGTAGTTTAAAGTACTTATTAAGCGCTACCTTTGTGATTTTTTTCACATTTTTGCAACTTTCGAAGCGCTTACTTCCAAAAATATTTACTCAATCAAAAAAGTTTATTAAAAACCTTAAAATGTTTCGAAAGACCTATCGAATGAAGTGCCACATGTTGATGTTTTGCTAAAAAAATAAAAACATGTATACCTACTCCTTACACGTATACATATCTTCATCCTAAAATAGTTTTATTTTTATTATTTAGCTATAAAACTAAGTAGCGGCTACTACAAGACACTTTTTCACTAAATTTCGTCAATATGTATTAGTAGTCTTTGAGTAAAATACCTGTGTCATACGGAATATTTGGACATAGAGGCACGCAGGCAGGCAGACAGACAGACGGACATGACGAAACTATAACAGTTCCATTTTTGCCATTTTGGCTACGGAACCCTAAAAAGATCATAGATATAGAGTACTCCTAATAATAATATAATATCTTGGGACGACTCTCACAAAGCTATCTAATCCCAAACTAAGCAGAGCTTGTACTATGGAAACCAGACAACCGATAAACATACATAAATATTTCTAAATACATGCATATTATAGATAAATAACACCCAAACACAGAATAAACCATCGTGCTCATCACACAAACTTTTATCCTGGGTGGGGGATCGAACCCACGACCTCTTGCGTAGCAGTCGGATACACTCCCACCGCATAAAAACTATGAATATCCTGATTTCGAAATATGTATAGGTGTATGTCTGTCAAATTAAAGCCATTGTTACAAATACAATAATACGGTTTATTAAATGTAATATTAATATAAATGTATTCCTATTCCTTTTAAAGTTTAGATTCTGAGTAAGAAACTATTTCTACAAGCTAAAGTTTGAGTCGGGTTCAAATCTACTCGTTGTAAGTGCGTTTATGTTTAGCGTACCTACATTACGTAACAAGGTTCGCTCGTGTTTCTACATTCTAATTTATTTAAGAAAGCAAAGAATATATTCGCCATATTTGAATTTTAAATCATTGACGACCAGGACTGCGCCATCCATTTCATTTAAAAATGAAATGTCGGTTATAGCGACAAAATCCATCCTATGTTTTCGCATAAATATGTTACAGTTCACGTTTCCCCAAAGTCTATCGGCAACAAAGGGCTGTGGCGCGATGGGAGTGTGTCCGACTGCTACGCAAAAGGTCCTGGGTTTGAACCACGTTGTGTGATCCACTAATTGTTGTTCCCAGTCTGGGTGTACTTTGTCCGTGACTTGTATGTTTGTAAAGTCCCCGGCGACACCGGGCTTGTACAATACTGCAGGAGTCGTCTTAAAAAAAAGATTGATACACTGGGTTATTATAATTTATTTCATCTCTTTATTTAAAACAAAAATTCATCCTATGTTACTCGCTGTTAATGTAGCTTTCTGTTGGTGAAAGATTTTTTTAAATCAGTTTAGTGTTTTAGGCGTAACAATCAAACAAGCACACTCATTTTCGCATTAAAATATTAGTTACGATTAGGATAGCTGCTGTCCGCAGCTTCGACCACGTGGATAACTTTAGCCCGTTAAGGGTTAATTTTCACTTTCAAACACTGAAAGACGTGTTTCTTTATCCACAAAGCCAAATTTTTACAGCGGTAACTTTAAAACTGACGATAATACATACAATATTCCAACCCCTAGGGGTTGGTTTTCACATATTTCTCTATATTAGAGCAAAATGCCAAATACAAAATTTCAAAAATTAACTTTAAAACTGACGAAGTTTCATAAAAACTACTATTTACCCCCTTAGGATTTGATTTTCTAATCTCTAACGCTAAAACCCATATTTCATTATTTTAAACCAATAAGTCGAATACAAAACTTCACAAATCTAACTTTAAAACTGCCGGAGTTTCATACAAACTTGCAACCACTACTTTACCCCCTTATGTAATGAATTTCCAAAAATCCCTCTTATCGGATGCCTACATTATACAAGGAATATGTCCTAGAAATTTCACGTTACTACGGTCAGCGGTTTAGGCTGTGCGTTGATCCATCATTAAGTCAGTCAGGACTGAGTTTTATATAAATTGATTTATTTTGCTTTCATATATAAATTAGAGTGCAACTAAATTTGCTGTCAAGAAGGCTTTCTGAGAAACTGTTTATTTACACGATATTACTAGGGTGTGGCTTACTAATATCGGGTAATTAAACTAACAAATCTATTCAGAACAATAAAAAACGAACACACATAACCACGATTGGCTGCAAAAACAGTTTGATGGAAATAAGTATTTTTTTATATTTGTAGAAATATAAGAACGTTGTTGCCAGTTAAAGTAGTTTTTATGTTTTAGGCACCAACTTCAAAATATTTATTTATTTTTTGTTGTTATACCTAAATTATTTTATGCTTTTTAGGGTTCCGTAGCCAAAATGGCATAAAACGGAACCCTTATAGTTTCGTCATGTCCGTCTGTCTGTCTGTCTGACTGTCCGTCCGTATGTCACGGGCATTTTACTCAGATACTTCTCAATGAATATTGATGAAATTTGGTGGAAAGGTATCATAAAGTAGCCGCTACCAAATTTGATAGCTAAATAATAAAAATAAATATTTTCAGGGGGCACTCCATACATACAACAGATTTTTTTTTTTTAGTCTAACATCAACGCGTGACTCACCATTCGACTGGTCTTTTAAAATATTTTAACGTTTTTAATAAACTTTATTGATTGAGTAAATATTTTTGGAAATAATCGCTGTCCTTTATGTAACTTTTGTACCATGTGACCAAAAAATGTAAAAAAAATCACAAAGGTAGTGCTTAACAAATACTTTAAACTAAAATTATTTCGGACATTACCGGATATACCGTCATTGGGTTATAGCCAAAAACTGCTTTTCTCAACAAAAAGGCGTAAGTGCCATGAACATACGCTCTTCTGCTGATGCAATTATTTAAGGCTGCGGAACCCTATACTGAGCATGGTCCGATATGCTCTTGGCCGGTTTTTAGTTACCTTGTTCGTTTTGAAGTCAGTTTAATATTTTTTGTTAAAGGTTTTTATTTCTTACTTTTTTATCTGTTGGTTTGTAATTTATCTAAGTTACAATAGCCTAATAGGAACTGCTCATTTTATGTTACAAAATCACTTCAGAGGATGTTCACCACCTATTGATGGAATGTATCAGAACAAAGGTGTTAAGAGACACTATGATTAGTACTTTTAAAAGGTTGTTGGGGCATTTATAAGTATCTTAGCTAACCCGTTGTCTGAAGTGGCAACCTTTGTTTTTTAAATAGTAGTTAAGGTTAATCTAAGAAATAATGTGTAATTAATGTATAACTTTAGGATGGATGATGATGATAACTGTAGTTAAAAGCTCTTAAATCTTATTTGATAACAAAAAATGTTACAAAATATTGCTTTTCCCGATGCAGGGCCGTTAATTTTTGAGGAATTCACCTGATACTTGAGCAACGGTTCCATGACACGTGATGGAAGCAAAGAATCAGGTGCATTATAACGAACCATATTAAAGTAATCGACACGTAACCCGCAATACTTATTATAACAGGATTGATAGTAATGTGGGGCCACAATCCCACATTGCTAGTTATCTTTTTTGAACAAGATCTTCTAGATACTTTCTTAAAGAGATACACGCTTTAATTTTTTGGTGTTATACACTTAATGTTCGAGGACATGACCTTTCTATATACGCTAAGTTAACTTACTTTAGCTCGGACTTTGATAGGAATACAATAATTGCATTTTTGAAAGTTTCGCTGGACATGTATAGGTGCTCCCACACACCAGTTATACTGATGATTTTTATGTATATTTTTATTTTATGGCGTGTAGCATTTTACTACAACATGTTAGAAATGTTATACGTTACAAACGTTCTATTCGTTGTTTAACATCATATAACATAACCATCAGTTTAAAAGGGCATTTTGTTTAAAATTTGATTATTTGTCTTTGTTTGAAAAAATGGCATCTTTTTCTTCATAAATGACAGTAAAGGTATACTGCAAACGAACCACGCGAGCAACATCCTCCTGCGCCCTTCCACTAACGTTCGGTCCAAGCGATAGCAGAACGTTAAATTATAGAACGTTAACTTCAATTAACATTTAATTATTAAGGCATTAAACCGAAATACTTTATTTATTTATTTATTTTTATATTTTACTAGCGGCCCGCTCCGGCTTCGCACGGGTATAAAATATATGGATGTTATTATACATATAAACCTTCTTCTTAAATCACTCTATCTAATTAAAAAAATCCCATCAAAATCCGTTGCGTAGTTTTAAAGATTTAAGCATACATAGGGACATAGGGACAGAGAAAGCGACTTTGTTTTAAAATATGTAGTGATTCTATTTACAAATACAATAAATGCATTTTTGAATTCTACTTATGTCCAGAAGATAGCTTACAAAGTAAGACATTTGATGCAATTATTCCTGCTACCAATGTGCTTCTAAACTTCACTTTTGTTACAATTCGTTAAAACAGTCAGACAACAAATGTTATACAACATTCTCTAACGTTATATAACTGCTGTATGGGAGACCATAAGGTCTTAATCATCAGTTCCAGTTCACTAAATGCTGCCTTTTCAAAGTAAATGCACGAATCATAACAAAATATACTCAAATGACTATAGGTGTGCCCTTAACATTTGAAAAGTTCCCTCGATTTGTCCAAGATCAGATCCAAACTTTAATGACCATAGGATCAATCTGGAAGCATATCCATTAAAATATAAAAAAAACAAATCGGTCCAGCCATCATCGAGTGATCAGGTAACAAACATTGAAAAAAAAGTCGAATTGAGAACCTCCTCCTTTGCGAAGTCGGTTGAAAATGGGGTGTTTCATTAATGGGCCATTTAAGAGTCAATTCATTGATACGATTTGAATTCTTATCACAATAGCCACACTGCAATGGCTTTATTAAGAGCAAATAAAAAATCTTTCTTTTTTATACAACGAATTTTTATGAAAAAAATGTATAATGTGTGTGATAATATTTCAATTTAATGTCGCTATGTAAGTGAAAGCTTCACTTACATAGCGACATTACATGACATGGCCACATTAAATTGAAACATGGAAAAAACAATTATTACCTATTTCAATGTTGTTCGTAGCATGATATAAGAAATGTCGGTTACAAAATAAAACACCATTTGTAAAATTTCCCCAGGACTCAAACTATCTCCATACCAAATTTCATCTAAATCGGTTTAGCTGTTTGAGCATGAAAGCGTAACAGACAGACAGACAGAGTTTTCGTTTTCAAAATTACTACTTACTGATTATTATTTTTTACCCATAATATTAGGGGGGGGGTGGTCTATTTTCATGGTTTATTTAAATAACTTTTAAACTAATTATTTCAAAATTATATCTCGCTATCATTTGATATGTAACACGATAGCCCATTAAACTACGCTGTAGGATGTGGTGTTTATGTTGACTTAATCATATCAAACGGTTAATATTTAATATCAACATGATGCCCTCGGTTACATTATAGTCGATAATTCATTTTATTTATAAATATAAATTAGACGACAGGGGTGCTGCGCGCTGGACCATTCGGCGGCTTTGTATAAGCAAAGTGTTAATTTTCATAAAGGCTTCGTCATTTGACATTATTTAAAGAGCGTTTCTTTGACTACGCCTACGCCGCCATCATCCTTCCAAACATAA
Organism: Herminia tarsipennalis; assembly: GCA_945859575.2. Lineage (NCBI taxonomy): Eukaryota > Metazoa > Arthropoda > Insecta > Lepidoptera > Erebidae > Herminia > Herminia tarsipennalis. The sequence goes on along the minus strand of OX243834.2, from coordinate 17,703,638 downwards.
TTTTTATTCAGATCAACATTCGTACCCTATCAAAGTATCAATTAGCATATTTTTTTTAGGTATGTAGGTATTTGCATACTTGTACGTAGATAATACATAATAATAAAATTAAAACAATTCGTTGGTATAGCGTTTTGCGTAACTTTAATTTTGTTACATTAATAAATAACTTGCTGAATAAATTATGGCGGAATGGCAACCTCGCATATGATGTGTAAGTACGGATTTACTGAAATCTTTGACAGAATAAAGTCACCGCTGTGTATTACATCATGTGTAGAAATTCAGAAAGTGAAATGATTTTACCTCTTAAGGGTGGATTATCACTTTTGATCAAAACACATGTGTTTCTTTACAACCCCTATTTTATTCTCTTAGGGGTTGATTTTCCAAAAACACTGACACGCGTATTTCTTTATTTTGCTCCAAAAATCCACAGACCTTACTTTAAAACTGACGGAGTTTCATACTATCTTGCAACGGAGTTTCACACAAACTCGCAACCCCTTAGGGGTTGTTTTTCCAAAAACGCTGAAACACGTTTTCTTTATTTTAAACTAAAAAACTAAATATAAAATTTCACTGATCTAACTTCAAAACTGACGGAGTTTCATACAAATTTGCAAACCCAATTTTACCCCCTTAAGAAAGAATTTCTAAAAAACCTTTCTTAGTGGATGCCTACAACATAATAATAATAATAAAAATGATTTATTCACTTAGAAAGCAAAATACTACACTTGTGAAAAGTCGATTCTACATTTACTGGTAATGCCTGTTTGCAAACAATAGGTAAAGCCCGAGAAAAGAACAGGCAATAAAAACTCGTGGCCACTCTTTTCAAATTGCCAATGTTTACAATGTTTCTCTGTTTATAAACTGTATATGCAGGTAAGGTGCTGCCACCATTATATTATACACCATATTAGAGGACTGATGCAAAAAAAGAGGTCAATAATATTAAAAGAGTACACGAGATCGGATACATCAGCCTCAATGGGCACAACATAGTAGGAGCATCCACTTACGATGTAAAAACTTTATGTGCTTAAATATTGGCCAATTTACTGCTACTTAATGAATAAGTATACATGTTTTTCAAAGGAAAGAAAAGAATGGCCGTAATTTATCACGCAGAATCTTTACTTACAAAAGTAAATCGTTTTCTTAACTAGTACCTAAGTAACATTATCAAACTGTGACAACAATATTCACCTAGTAAAATGCAATAAACTATACAACACAATACATTAATAGGGAGCAACGAACTACATCCATTTATCTTTATCAGTTAAATAATCATCGATTGAATAGTAAGCTCTTTGTATAAGATGTCTCTTGACTACATTCTTAAATTTATTTACTGGTAGACTTGATATGCTGACTGGGATTTTATTGAAAAATTTAACACCTAGTCCCATGAATGAGTTATGAGTTTTATGAAGCCTATGAAATTGACCTACCAATTTGTGCTTATTTCTTGTATTCACAGAGTGAATATCACTATTTTTGTTATATAAATGCCGTGCCGTGTGGTGCCGGCTTAAGAATAGTACCACCCCATCTCTTCCCGTGGGTGTCGTCAAGGCGACTAAGGGATTTCACTCCGGAGGACGGGCAGCAGCGCCCTCTGCGTACTTAAAGCCTTACTGCGATCGCCAACCCGCTCGCCAAGCGTGGCGATTATGGCAATTACCCCCAGGATCTACATACCAGTAGGTTCTACTGGGGAGACCCGTGCCCAGCAGTGGGCCATCATATGGGTTGATATGATGTTATATAAATGTAAGTTTTGTTTTACAAACATAACGTTTGCATATGTACGAGTATATTGTGATGCAACTGTCAATATGCCTATCTCTTTAAACTTTTCTCTAAGGGAAACTCGTGCTCCTAGTTGATATATCGCACGCACTGCACGTTTTTGAAGAATAAAAATAATTTGTATATCAGCCGCCTTGCCCCAAAGCAATATGCCGTAGGACATGACGCTGTGAAAAGACATAAAAGGCATCAACTGCCAAATTTTTAAGTTTTTTCATTAAACATCAACGCAGAGCCTAAACCGATAGGGTTACCCTATCGGTTAAGGCTATGCGTTGATTTTAATGAAGTAATGTATAAACTAAAACTTTTAAGTACATATTTATTAAAGTCTCAGCAAAAAATAAAAACAATATTCTACTTAAAATGGCCACCTTTGGCTTTTATACAGGCCTTTAAGCTGTCTGGCCACGAATCTATGGATATACGCATTGTTGCCACTGCTTGCTCCAGAGATTTTTTAAGAGACTCAATATCGCCGTGTGGTTTAGAGCAAGCCATGTCCTCTAAAACTGACCATAATTTGTAGTCTAAAGGGTTGAGGTCTGGGCTAGATGAGGGCCAGTCTTCAGCTCTTATAAAGTCCGGAACGTTGGTTTCAAGCCAGGCTTGGGTAATTCGTGCCTTGGTGCAGAGTGCTGCTGGAAAGTCCACGGTACATTTTTAAAAAGTGTATTGCTGAGAGGTTTCACAATACGATCCAAGACTGTCTCTTGATACACTTTGGCTGAAGTTTTGACTCCTTTTTCACAAATATGTAGCTTTTTGACGCCTTGATAAAACACGCCCCAATAAACTATCACTGACGCAGGATGATGACCACACTGTACCTTTCCAACCACTTAGCAGCTTCTTAAGAACTGTGAGAATACACCTTATCATTTTGTTTATTGTAGTGCTCTTTAATCGTGAGTGTTTTTTCATCGGTAAAGATGATATTTCTGTGCCCTTCACCTGCGTATCTTCACCATCATTGCGTATATCAGTTTACGCCAGCCGTCCGAGCTTCAGGTCTTATTTTATAATACGCGACAGAGTCCTAGCGGGAATCTTCATTTCTCGCGATAAGATTTATGCTTCCTAATGGGGTTTCGACGAATTCTGGCTTTAACAGCATTAACAGCCTTTGTAGTTCTACGTTCTAACAGCACGCGGCCGCCACGATCTTTTATGGTCTTTGACAGAGGAAGTGTTGTTGTATCTGTTGATAGTACGATATACGAACATACGGCTGATACCAAGCTTTTGAAGTGTCTGGAATATGACCGACGGCTCCATACCTACTTAGTACAAGGCGATCACCGCAATCCTATTTTCTTTAACACCCTAAGCCATATTGTAATTTGATAATGAACACGAAAAAAATATGTTTGTAATGGCGCGAAATCAAAAGACCTTTGTAAAATAATAACGCGTTCCAAATTCAAAGTAGGTAATTAAAAAGTTGAAACAAGTTGAAAAAAGAAAAGTTTAAAGTATAACAGTATTTATGGCCGGACTAGTTATAAGTCTAGATTATTATAATGTATTTTGCAGTGTCTCTACTATCATTAGTCGATTTTTAATGATCATTTTTTTAAACTGTGTCGTGCGCGGCACTTTGGGGTACCATCGTTCCCGATGGCGGACAATTCGTTTTTTGATTGCAGGCGCTTGAGTGGCTATAATAGTTTTTTATCGCAATAATTGATATCCACGCAGGTGGAGCCGCGAGCGAAAGCTAGAGGGTAAATATGTAGAAAAATTCCCGAGTGATTTATTAAATTTTAATAGAGATCGAAAAAGCTTAATATTATACACTGATGTTTTCAAGATGATAAAAAGTGCTGTACTAAAAAGAACAAGTAATCAAAAAAGTGAACAATGCGCTTTAATGAGTTTCAATCTTTCAATAATGTAAATGTTATTGCATGTTTGTTGCGACGACGTCCCAGTACTGTTTAATTAGAAAACTACTACTGTTATAATAGCTAGGTACAATGACTTAGTAATAAGCCATTATGCCACGCCATCTATTATCTGTATTGGTATGAATTAGTCTAGGTGAAGGTCGGTCTTGAATACTATTTCAGATGCCTACGAACGATTAGGTATTTTAAACTAGATGACACAACTTCAAACTAATATTATAAATGTAAAAGTAATTCTGTCTACTACGTTCACATGCTTGAAAAAACTGAACCGATATAGATGAAATGAAGGGTGGAGATACTTTAAGTCCCGGAAAAGAACATGGTATAGTTTATATCGCGATAACTGACATTACAAAGGCGAAGCCGCGGGCGTATATTTTACTAGTACTAAATAGTATAAAAATTTAGCTGTCAAAAATGTGGTGTTTTAACGTGTAACGCAATTCTTATGGATCGGAAAGGGATTTTTTATACAATGTAAGGTTCTGTTTACTATTCGTTATTATGAAATTTAGTTGCTTTGTTTCAGTATATATTATAAGAGTTACCTAGTTGCGATAAAAACGTTTGTCTTTGGATAGCAGTTAATAATTAAATACTTAACTTCAGTTTAATAAGTCAAACATTTTAACATCTTTATATTTATTAATCCCACTTGATGAAAAAAAAAATATCGGGCATGAAAATAATGTCAAAAATTGACAAGACAAAAGACCAAGCCGCCGCCCTAAGAAGATTTGAGCAACATTTCCTTACAAAAAATATCCTATAATTGACCTAACGCGTCGCGAACCGCCATTCTAAAAGTCATTACGTTTTATTGTCCATAAAATGAATGTTGCTGAAAGACAAGGTTCCCCTAACATCACGATGTAAGGCCACGTATTTCGTGAACACTAAATAGACACATGTAGGTATTGAACTAGAAAACATATTAAATATATACCCTTTATATATGTGACTGTGCTAATTTTCATAGGTGTAAAGTACAAATAAATAAAAATGAATTCTCATGCAACAACAAAATAAGTGTGGCGTCGGCAGTCGCGGTGATTTCTCTATCGTTCTTCGCGGGACTGACGAACGCTATGTACACATGTTACCAGCACAAAGAAAAGCGTTTTTTTGTTTCGTGTAGGTACTTTTACCCATCCAATTATAATCATATTATTATATAGTTCAAACTGGGTGAAGTCGGGATAGGCGGGTATGATGATTATGGATCTAAATTTTTTAAATACCTTCTTAGATATGAAATTTATAATGCATTTGTTTCTAGGTATGTTAGATTGCTAAATAATACTAAACGTTCAAACAACCCACATAGATACTTATTCGAAGAATTTTGGCTTTGTAATTATTACTTAAATATTTAAGCAACTTGTATTTTCTACTTCGTTACTGCCCAATCCGGTAAATGAATGTTTCTTGATAAGCTATACTTGATTAAAATAAACAGTTATGTAATAATATTTCATTAACCGTCTTCAAAAAAAAGGTGGTTCTCTATTTAAGAGTATGTATGTGCACGATTTTTTCAAAAATAAGAACCTAGTGTTCTTATTTGTATGCGGTTATCCATATTTGATTGGATATTTTTTTGACATGATTTTAGCGTATAAAACGTTGTCCTAAGTCATAACGACACCAGATATACAGAGTGATTTTTAATATATGAATAACCTCCCGCTCTTGGCCTCTTTATATTACACCATATAACTTAGTAATATAATATTTGAAAAAAAAATTACAAATGAACCCTTCACAACCTACTACCTACTTTTATCACACAACCATTTACCACAAACCTGTGAGACCCCGGAGTAAAATCGATGTTTCTTTGTCAGGTTTAGGGCCCTAACCTTACCAAAAACAACGATTTTTCTGTAGGTGTCATAGCCATAACTCCAAAAACACTGTACGTGTGAAATATTTATCCAAAACTGATATTACAAAGAAGTAGGGAAGCCACGAGCGAGGGAAGTTATTAGTATATTACAAATTATCATGTACTAGCTGTCCCGCGCAACTTCGTCTGCGTAAATTTTCCCCGTTTTTGAAACATTTCTCATTGCTGCTCCGCTCCTATTAGTCATAGCGTGATGTTATATAGCCTATAGCCTTCCTCGATAAATGAGCTACCCAACAAAAAAAAAATTTTCAAATCGGACCAGAAGTTCCTGAGATTAGCGCGTTTAAACAAACAAACAAACAAACAAACAAACTCTTTCGCTTTATAATATTAGTATAGATAGACTAAAACATGGAAGTAAGTCGACGAAATTTGCGTTCGGCGTCATGTACTTGACATATGTAGTATTTTTCCATGATTTTCAATAACTCGGTTTAATTTTTCTTGAAAATAGTTATTATTATAATATGATATTAAAAAAATTATTGTCAAATACAGCGTTTGTAACAGCGACGTCTAAAACTTGATTTTTACACCTTAAAAAAGAAAGGTAACTAAAATTATTCTTTACGACGATGCAATTAAATATATCGTTCCTTCCTACTGTGCTTGCTATACACTCCACTGTGTATTATCTTTATTACGGTACGACGGCCAGGTATATAATGTCATTAACCTTAAAACAGAATCTATTTATGGTAAATTCTCTTTGCTTACTTACTTTATTTTTTTAATTTGAAGTGTTAATAACTAAACCGTAATCTGAATCAATTACAAGAATACGTAACATAAAATCACAAAAACATGGACCAAAAGTGGTCTAACAGCCGGTCTCAATAACGTAACTACCAATAACTGCCTGTAAAAATAGCTAACTTAGATGGCGAAACTGACATTTGTGCGTCTCAATAACCGTCGATGGGTAGAAAATCTTACCTTTGACATTAAACTATCGTTGGGAGGACTCTCATCTAACTCGGGTAACAATCGTCATAGAAAAATAAAAAAGAGCGTTTCAATAACGCTTTTGACAGCTAACTTCAGTCCATAGAATAACTAGCTATTAAAAAATTATAAACTGCCAAAATCGACCGTTTATCAATTAGTAAACCAATGATACGCGATGAAAATTGCCGATACAACCTTCAAAAGACATACAAAAATCAAGAAAACGAGACTATCACTACTATCGTTGTAGGTTAAGTACGGCGATGAGATCGTCGTCTCAGTACCCAGAAACTTACATTACACTACCCGAAATCAGGGTCCTAAATCAAAGGTGGCCTTGAAAACTAATTAGATTAACCCTTATACACCTCTCTTTTTAAGGTTTTAGCGATTTGTATACATTATAAATATATATATATATATATATATATTATGGGTCTTAATCGCGTGAATAATTTAAGGTAAAATACCTTGTTTATTGCCCCGTATTGTCTACCCGTGACCACGGCCGTTACAACGTCGGGCAATAAACAAGATATTGCACGCGATTAAGACCCTTATTATATATCGCTCACTTATTGCAAGAACATCATAACTAATAAAAAAATAAATTATAAAAATAAAAAAACCCGTCTGCACAAAAAAGATGAAAACAAGATCCCCTACATAATTATATAATTTCATGCAGCCGGAGGCATTAGTGAATCTCGATGATTTTAGTAAAGTGCCTCCGACTTCATGAAATTATATAATTATGTAGGGGATCTTGTAATGCGCAAAGTGATAAACCCGCCTGCACAAAAAAAGATGAAAACAACCTGTTATAACTACCATATTCTAGCAAAACAAGATTATTATTATTATTATTATTAAATTATAACTAGTCCGGCCATAAATACTATTACATAAAAACTATTCTTTTTTTTTCAACTTTTTAATTAGTTTGAATTTAGACCGCGTTTATTATTTCTAAAAGTTCTTTCGATTTCGCGCCATTTCACATATTTTTTCGTGTTCATAATCAAATTACAATATGGATTGGGGTGTTAAAGAAAATAGGATTGCGGTGATCGCCTTGCGCAAAGTGGGTATGAAGCCGACGCGCAATGGTCATATTCCAGACACTTCAAAAGCTTGGTTTCAGCCGTATATTCGCATATCGTACTATCAACAGATACAACAACACTTGCGGCCGCGTGCTGTTAGAACTTAGAACTACAAAGGCTGTTAATGATGTTATAGCCAGAATTCGTCGAATCCCATTAGGAACTAAAAGATCTTATCGCAAGAAATGAAGATTCCCGCTAGGATTCTGTCGCGTATTATAAAACAAGACCTGAAGCGTGGTGCTTATCGTCGATATACAGGACATGCCCTAAATCAATCTTTACAATTACCTAAAGAGAGTGGATCGATCAAAACGCCTTCTGTCGCGATACGCAGGTGAAGGGCACCGAAATATCCTCTTTAGCGATGATAAAACATTCACGATTGAAGAGCACTACAATAAACAAAAAAATAAAGTGTATTCTCACAGTTCTAAGGAAGCTGGTCAAGTGGTCGAAAAGGTACAGCGTGGTCACCATCCTGCGTCAGTGATGGTTTGATGGGGCAAATATATCGTTCACTTATTGCAAGACCGTCATAATTTAAAATCTTGTTTTTCTGCGAAAATATGAAAAGTACAATGCTTGACAAGTATATTTTTAGTACCTTAATCACAAACATGTTAAGTTACTTGTAATGACATACGGTTGCTGGGCGGTATGTGTTCATTTGAATATAGTTCTATCTCAGAGGCGCAAAAGTGTTCGCCGATAACCCAAGTGCGTATAGTATATAGTAAATAAGTAGGTATATAACATCATTTGTTGCTATGATTTTAAGCACTAATAACCAACACAAATATTCCAAAAAGGTTTAAGCTGTTTGTGTTATTTTTTTTTGTGAATATATCGAATTAAACGTTCAAATTGGCCTCCTATAAAATAAGTATTTTTTATTACCCGACTATAAAGAAGGGTTATGTTTTTCGCGCGTATCTTGTATGTATGTATGTAATATTCTTTATAACCTGATATCTCACAATCCACTGAACGGATTTGTACAATTAAGACGTCGTTAAATTCGTCTTGATCGCCCGAGTGTTCTTAGATATATGACGTTTGAAAAAAACAAACATGGCGGCTATATACTATACGCACTTGGGTTATCGGCGAACACTTTTGCGCCTCTGAGATAGAACTATATTCAAATGAACACATACCGCCCAGCAACCGTATGTCATTACAAGTAACTTAACATGTTTGTGATCAAGGTACTAAAAATATACTTGTCAAGCATTGTACTTTTCATATTTTCGCAGAAAAACAAGATTTTAAATTATGACGGTCTTGCAATAAGTGAACGCTATATTTGCCCCATCAAACCATCACTGACGCAGGATGGTGACCACGCTGTACCTTTTCGACCACTTGACCAGCTTCCTTAGAACTGTGAGAATACACTTTATTTTTTTGTTTATTGTAGTGCTCTTCAATCGTGAATGTTTTTTCATCGCTAAAGAGGATATTTCGGTGCCCTTCACCTGCGTATCGCGACAGAAGGCGTTTTGATCGATCCACTCTCTTTAGGTAATTGTAAAGATTGATTTAGGGCATGTCCTGTATATCGACGATAAGCACCACGCTTCAGGTCTTGTTTTATAATACGCGACAGAATCCTAGCGGGAATCTTCATTTCTTGCGATAAGATCTTTTAGTTCCTAATGGGATTCGACGAATTCTGGCAATAACATCATTAACAGCCTTTGTAGTTCTAAGTTCTAACAGCACGCGGCCGCAAGTGTTGTTGTATCTGTTGATAGTACGATATGCGAATATACGGCTGAAACCAAGCTTTTGAAGTGTCTGGAATATGACCATTGCGCGTCGGCTCCATACCCACTTTGCGCAAGGCGATCACCGCAATCCTATTTTCTTTAACACCCCAATCCATATTGTAATTTGATTATGAACACGAAAAAATATGTGAAATGGCGCGAAATCGAAAGAACTTTTAGAAATAATAAACGCGGTCTAAATTCAAACTAATTAAAAAGTTGAAAAAAAAAGAATAGTTTTTATGTAATAGTATTTATGGCCGGACTAGTTATAATTTAATAATAATAATAATAATCTTGTTTTGCTAGAATATGGTAGTTATAACAGGTTGTTGTGTGTAAGGTACTACTACTGCATATTCCACCACATGTGGCGTGCAAAACTTTATATAGGTAAGTAATAGGTACATTAAACTTGAATCATATTAAATTACACAGTTTCGTCATTATTCAATTCGTATATTTAACAATAGGTAAGTATATTAAAATGTTATCATCGAAATATTTATATACCTTTTCTCTATTATTATATTAAATAATTTAAGTTGAAATAATGTAGAAGGAAGTTTAGTGAGGGTATCAGCTGGGTGGTTGTACAGTCTTATGGACATACAATACGCATATCTTCTAAACACTTCCAGCCTTCCAAGAAGGCAGCTGCAATCTATCTTTGTGCCTAGTGTTCTACTGCCTTTTATTTGTCCAAGTTTGTTAAGCAGGTCAGGGTATTTTTTGACGAAATTGCAAACTTCGAAAATATATAGGCACGATAATCTAAAATAAATGTTAAAGTAAGTTATATTTTTCGAACAATGGTTTAGAGCTATAATTTGCTCTACAAATTGCTCTTAAACACTTTTCTTGCGCTCGAAATAGTGAGATGGTATCTACAGAATTACCCCATACAATGATTAAATATCGAAGTAAGGAGGCCACATAAGCCTGATACACAAATAAAGCGGTTTCTATATCTACGATCTCTTTCATTCTTTTTATAACATAAAAGTATTTGTCGATTTTTTTGGTGTTTTTTTCTATGTGTGGCTTCCAGTTGCAGTGTTTGTCAATTTTAATACCAAGAAATACACAATCATTGATATTCTTTAAAGGCTCATTATTGTAGTTTATATTTAGGTTCGTTGTGTTTGTGTAGTTAGTTTCAATGTATTATTTTCGAGCCATGGCATGGTTCTTCCTAGGGCGTCATGTATGTCTTCTTTTAGCTTTATTTCATTTTGGCTTTTTATTATTATGGTTGTATCGTCCGCAAAAAGTAAACATTCATGGCTTAAGGCATCTGAGAGATCATTGATGTAAATTAGAAATAGGAGAGGAGATATATACCCTTGAGGGACCCCGTAATTATTTTGATCGTACGTTGATCTGTAAGTTTTTTGATGAAATTTGTTAGTTTTAGTTATTTCTACACATTGTTTCACTGAGATAACTTTGTATCAAGTTGTAGGCTGTTCCACGTTTTGCATAGTTATACAGTTTTGAAAGTAGAGTTTTGTGACATACAAAGTCGAATGCTTTCGACATGTCCAGAAATACGCACACTACCTTTTTTTTAATGTAGTCCTTGGGTTACATGTTTCATAAGAGAAAAACCTGTAAGTGATGTACTGCTTTGCTTACGAAATCCTAACTGTTCTTTTTTAAGGATATTAGATTTCGATAAGAAATTCTGTAATCTATTGTATAGTATTTTTTCGAAAATCTTTGCTATTACTGGAATAAGCGTGATCGGCCTGTAGTTACTTGCTTGTGTCTTGTCGCCCTTTTTGTATAGTTGTATTATTATTGATTTCTTTAATCTACTTGGAAAGATACCTTGTGATAATGATAGGCTAACGGGGTGGGCAAGTACAAGCGCTTTCTTCCATTCCCTTTGCTTCGCGATCTCGCGATGTAACGATGATTATTAATTTGTTGTGCTTTATGTATACATTTTTTAAGAATATTTGAGTATTCTTTATGTTTTTTTTATTATACTTTTTGTTGTCTTTATGCAGCAGGTATTTAAAGTATAAAGTTCTCTTTTTGACACATCAATATTTAATACCTTTGGGTAACCATCTAGTTTTTGGTGGTTTATCTACGCATTTTTTTTATCGGACAATATAATTCATAAAAGAGTGTAACTGTATCGTGAAAATTTTCGAAGGATTTATTCTTATTTTCACTTTCGTAAATCTCTGAAGACATAATAAAAAGATATTGAATTATTGAGTGCGCCGATCGCCTTAAAAGGAAACTTGTAGTTAATAAATGGTGCATTATAATAATATTATAGTGGTACGGTGGTACGGGGCATCATATTACATACAAGTCCAAGTCGGCAACAACGTTTAACAAATATGTATTGATATATGCTATATAAACTTTGCTGTGGGTAAACTAGTATAACACAGATACTAAAACGTTAATACTTAGGTACTTGCCAAAACAATTAAAAAAAAAAGATTTAAGAATTGTTAAGTAACAAAAATGGAAAATAGGATTATCCTAAACATTTTGAAGTTGATGCCATGAAATGGTACTTAAGTAGTTTTAATTTGACACCATCTTAAAAATGTATAAGTCAACAAATAAATGAATAATGGATGCCTATCAACGGATGCCTATGAACTACATCAGCAAACGAATCCCTAAATCTAAAAATGATCTTCGCACCTCCTAAACGTTTTGGGGTAGGTGAGAAAAATAAAACACATCCCCATTTTACATATGAGGAGGAACCCTCAAAAAAAATGTTTTTCAAGATTGTATTATTTTACTTTATCAGCGTGAGTAATATGTATCCATGCAAAATTTATTTCTTAGCACTAACATTCTCGGAGCTAAGCTACGGACGGACATAGCGAAACTATAAGGATTCCGTTTTACCATTTTGGCTACAGAACCCTAAATAACAACCCAGCTACCCATTCCTCCAAAATATTTAGATGCTACAGATTGTTTGAAATTAAGTGGGTAGATACTTATTATTTTCTAAAATGATTGCACCATTATTCTATAACCAAGGTAACAAATTTATATAGGTACTTAGTAATTTTAATGTTTACTCAAACTCAAATATCTCTTTTCACTCCAAATCCCTTCTCTGGTACGCCCATGTTTTTATTTCATAAAACCAAATAAATAATTAAATTCCACACTAAGTTGAGGTTAAGGACAGATTACTATACTCGAAATTGCAAATAAAGATAATAACAAGTATATACCTACCTAATGAATAAATAACCATAACGGACTTCCCAGTTTATTGCAGATTATATAGTATAAGAACTGATAGCAATCTTGTTCAATTACCTGCTGCTCATAAATGTCTAGTATGTGATGTTGTGACACTTTAACTCCTGTGTGATTGTGACGGCTGTATGAGTCTCAATGTTGTTATAATGCAATTATATGACATATTGTTAATTACGCTGCAATTTAAATGATATAGTCACTGCACTAACCACAATGAGCACGCACACTTATATAATAATTAATTCATGTTGCATATACCTACCTACTTCTGCGTTTGACTACTACAGTAACTTATGACCTTTAAATAAATGTTTTTACTTAGAAACAGTAGGCCTACTCTCTTCTTTAAAACGAAATTCATTAATTTTCGTTTACTTTAATTTCTTAAGCCTACGGGGACTATTTTAATTATTTTTTTATACGAAAAGGTCGTACCCTTGGCACAGAATAAGTAATAGTACGACGTACCCATGGAAGATTTGAAAAATGAGTCTGCAACGAGTTGCAGACTCATTTTTGATCGAGACTTTATTTTTAGATCGTTTCGATATTCTATATTTTTTGCGCCAGTTTTATTATGGAAGGAAGTAATATTTTTTCTATTGTATTATCCCATTAGGGCCTGATTGAATTTGTTGTCGCCCCCAGGACAGTCCGTCAGTCCCTCAATCACTGTCATGCAGAGTAGGTACACGTATTTATCTACAGATATCGTGGGTCATTGGATGATTTTTGCTTGCAGAGTGACGAATAAATATATATTAAAATGTGTACCTTCATACCAATATTATCTAGTCGATAAGATTGTTTATTATATCGGTTAAAGTGTACATGTGTTCCTCGTCTAACACATCTGTTACATAGTCACGATGCAGAGTGTTTTTTAAAGCCCATTTTTCGGAAAGTTTTATTTAAGCGGTGGTAGCCTAATGGTAAAGGCATCGGACTCGCAATCGAGAGGTCGCGGGTTGGAATCCTGTTATTACCTACTTTACCGACGCGAAAAAATTGCTTGTGTATTATTGGGTAAAACACAAGCAATTTAGCTTAGCTGGAGGGGTTAACAAGATTATAATAATATTTAATAATAATATTTATTAAGAAAAACTTTAACACACAAAAAAGCATACAATGGCAGTAAATATATAATAACATCTAACTAATAACATCTTACGACAACCCACACTCGGTCATCTGATCCCAAACTAGGCAGAGCCTGTGCTATGGCAACCAGACAACTGATAAACATACTTAATATGTATATTATATGTTTATAAATATATATTTATTATAAATAAATTACACCTAGACACAGAATAAACTATTGTGTTGCTCACACAAAGGTTTGTCCTGAGTGGGAATCGAACCCACAACCTAATGATATAATAAAAGTATTAAGCCTTAAAAGAAAATTAGAAAATATATTGAGCTATATTTTAGGTTACAAATAGTACTTATAGGTGAGCCTAATCAATTAAAAGATAGCCATATCTCGAATAGATTAAATATAAACTTGTGTTTCTATTATAACACTTAATACAAATATCTATCTATTTTCACAAACAGAAAAGAAAATGAACAAAATAAAATGTCATATTTACACGTACTATACTATACCTAATCTATTATATTACAAAAAAGTACAATATAATTTTAAAATTAGCAGTTTATTGTCTGTGTATGCTCACTATAGTTGCTCTTGATAAGTGATATTATTATTATGTACAATTTATTGCTTAATGTAGCGTTTATAAAATAACATAAGAAATATTTCACATCGTTTGAAAAGGCAAAAAATTTACGTTACGAATAAGTATGTCACTTACAAGGTTAGTCATATTTATTTTGATATTGCTGCGCTTACAAAATTTATGTCAGGAATAGATAATTTTAATGAATATAATATAGACTAGTGAATACTAACTACAATAATTTACAAACTAGCAAAACATAAAGATATTTAAAACAAATGTTAATGAAGCGTTATGCAGTTTCATAGTTAATTGAGTTAATATAATTATCCTCTGCGTGTTTACGTGCTGGACAGTTTGCATCCCCAGTTTGATGGTCACATTTTCGTTTGAAACGTTTGCACGTCGCACAATTCGGAGGAGAGTCTCTATTACTACATTCCTTAGAGGAATGACCCAGATTTCCGCAGTGGTTACAAGTCGGGCTGGATTCTCGGCAGAACTTGGCTGCGTGTCCAAACTGCTGGCAATTAAAACACCTGGTGACTAATGTGAAGTCTCTAACAGGGCATGACGTCCAATTTATAAAAATACGTCCTTGATTGATGAGCGCTTTTCGAATATTGGCAGGAACTTCTAATATATAGTTACAGGTCAAGAAGTTTTTCTTGCCAGATTTGTGACTCAATCTGATAGTCTTCAAAAAGGACTCGCGTGTTTCAGTTGGAAACTTCTCAGCAATGTTTTGGTCGTATAAACAATCATAAACATCTTTTTCACTGAGGGCTACAGGGACACCTATGATAGCGATCCTAGGGCGGCGTTTCGTTGGTTCTTCTACAGTCAGGCCGGAACAAGCAAATTTCTCTGACTTCTTTAACTTTTCAATATCTCCTTTACACTCGGTACTAATAAGAACGCCTCCATTCCTTACTTTCTTCAGGCCACGAATGCGTAGTTTCAGTTCCTCGGGTGAAATAATTTTTTGCACGAGAGATTTAGTGTCATCACTCGTTTTCGTCTTATCGTTGGGATATATGGCCACAGAGCTCCAGTTATTAGGACGAATAAAGCTATCGGCACCTTTTTTTACCATGTCAGCAAAAGAATTGTTTTGTACTAGATTTATCTTATTTTCAATGACTTCTTTAAACTGCCGAAGAGAATTTTCTACTTCGAGCTGTTCCTCTAGGTGCTGAATGGTCGCATGCGCTTGCATAGTCTTTTGTTTTAGCGCTTGATATAAAACAGCCATCTGGGATGTCCCACTCGTGACTTTGCGACAAAGATTAGTGACTCGGAGCTTCTGGTCCGAGTTCATTTTTCCCTCGGAGACTATAGAACACACTTCATTCAAAAGGGTGTCAATAGACCCCATCCATCTCTGGATCTCCGAAGTAGGTACTACTTCCGTGGGCAGAGTTTGCTTTTCGTCTCGAGAGTTACCTTGCCGAGTTGGCGTCGGCGGGTGGCTGCTCATTGCTGTTTGATTACGTCCAAACGGGCTAAATTCCTGGTTAGACATCACTAACACAAAAACACAATTTTAGCTATAATGGTTACGATGTTTCATAATTGCTGTCTATGTAAATAGTAGATAATCATTTGGCGACACACTTAATTTCACTGACGCCGCGGTATAGTTTCAATTTAACACGTAACACTTAATTATTTAAAAATATTGCATTGCTAACAAAGACACGTCTGTCGCGAATGAAGTCCAATTAAATAACCTCTTTTTTCCAATTAAATAACGATTGCTAGTAATGTGAGACCCACATTGCTAGTTATATTTAAAAATAAAACATCTTTCATCATTTACATGCAAGTTTGTTTTAGCCCCATTTATCTATCATTTTCAGTTTTTGAGCAGTATTTTTTCATTTACAATCGATAAATCTTCTTTTTTCATCTCGAAATAAATAAATTTCTACCAGACTAAGAATAACACGCAAAAATCATGTTAGAAACATCGATGGTGTCTTGAATGCCGCATATTTTAAAGCCTAAACGAAGATAAAAAAACCGGGCAAGAACATGTCAGACCATGCTCAGTGTAGGGTTCCGCAGCCTTGAATAATTGCATTAGCAGAAAAGCGTATGTTCATGGCCCTTTTGTTGATAAACACAGTTTTTCTGCAATAAGTCAATGACGGTATATCCGATCATGTCCGAAATAATTTTAGTTTAAAGTACTTATTAATCGCTACCTTTATGATTTTTTTAAATATTTTTTGGACACACGGTTCGAAAGTTAAGGGGGGGAGGGCACGATTTATGCAACTTTCGGAGCGCTTATTTCCAAAAATATGACTCAATCAAAAAAATATTGAATGGTATTTAAAAGACCTGTCGAATGAAGTGCCACACGTTGATGTTTGCTGAAAAAAAAATATTCAGCTTTTGTTACTTGTATGGAGTGCCCCCCCTAATTTTGTGAAATATGGACGAACAGACAGACAAACGAGAGACAGACAGACGGACATGACAAAACTATAAGGGTTCCGTTTTTGCCATTTTGGCTGCGGAACCCTAAAAATGGGTCTAAAACAAACCTATTTATAAATAATGAGGTCTGAGTATACGATTTTATAATAAAAAAGGGATGTCCGTAAAGTTGGCTGACATAGAAAAAAATAACAATTTCAATCAACACACATACCATTTACGTAAAAAAAAAACGTCCTTGTTTGTAATGTCAGTTCATATGCAGACTGAGTATCGATTATCACGGAGAATATTTTAACAATAATGTTTCATTCATTTGACGAAACGAGAATTTTATTAGCAAATAAATTACCTCATTCAGATATTATATCCACCTAAGTCATAAAAATGCAAAGGTGAAATTTGGATGTCGTCGATACAATAGGTAAGGTACTTGAGTTGCCAACCATACTGTAATATTGATTATTGTACTATGTTTCAGGGGGCTTAAACAAATGCCACATACTTCTTTTTCCGCACACGCTACTGTTGGTTTTTGGTTACAAATTCAGCAACAGTTGCGTGACGTTTTGTCAACCTTATGTCAAATGCATACATTTTTTCGCGTTAGCGTGTGTGGACAGAGAAGCGTGTGTCATTTGTCTAAGCCCCGTCTGCCCTCTATACGTTATTCTTTGTTTAGTGCAAACCTGAAAGTAGTTTGCTCAGAGTCAGTAACGCCATCTAATGGGGTAGTTTTTGGACCATCTTATATTTTTAATTAACTAATTAATAAATCCTTTAATTAATTAATTATTATTGTAACAGTCAAAATCCTGTTAACAATGTGAAGTGAAATGTAATCATCACTTATTTTTCAAGTATAACCATGGATTACGCACTACGAGACGCAATGAGCACAATAGCGCAAGGAACACAAGACTACTTGAATGGCTTATATAGGCTCTGCAAGATTTCAATATTTTCATTTTCTTTCAATGTTTCATTGTCAAGTAGAGAAAATTGAAAAAAAAGAATGGTTGCTAACTAACTTTTTTAGTATTACAGTCATAATCATATTATACCTTTTTTAAATGCTTAAGATAAGCCCTTTAATTTGATATCCATATTGCAATATTCAAAACAACTTTTTTTTTTCACAACTTTTATTTTGACATCTCACAGCCGCCATGACGCGATCAAGACGAATCTAACGACGTCGTAATTGTGTAAATACGTTTGGTGGATTGTGAGATATCAGGTAATAAAGAATATTACATACATACGTACAAGATACGCGCGAAAAACATAACCCTTCTTTACAGTCGGGTAAAAATAACGTTGTATATTGTTGAAGAAATATATAGTACCTACTAAATCAAAAATACTACATCTTTAACACTGAAATCAAACTATTATTATCATTCCTGCTTTCTATTCCCATAGTTCGAAGTTGACGACGATATTTTGATTTTCTTACACTAATTTAAAAATGGAATGTCATCAAGTAATAAGACACTTTTATTTTAAACAAAACTATGTGAAAAAGTGCTGGCTTTATTTTTAATTTATAAGTACGCGTACATACATTGCAGCGATTCATTTTTAGGGTTTCGTAGCCAAAATGGCAAAACGGAACCCTCATTGTTTCGCCATGTCCATCCGTCCGTCCGTAGCTTAACTCAGAGACTGCATGGGTATGCATACATATTACTTACGCCTACAAAATGGTAAAATAAAATTATGAGCGAAAAGTTACAGTACCTCTTCCCCTACATGTTTCAATAAATTTTGGCAACCCTAGTAGGTACTTGAAATAATTAATCATGCAGTTAATCATTTATATTATCATTATGTACTTTTTTGTCTGTCAGTCAGTAACACGAAATGCTACACGACATCACGGAGTGTAATTTAATGCAGGTGGTTTTTTTTTACTTGACACAGCTGAATAAAAATTACCTTAGTAAGTACTTTACCACCCGGTGTAGTGTCGTTCTCCGTTCGTTAACTTATTAAAACATAGGCATTGTTTGAAAGTACCTACCATACCTACCTACCTACCTAGGCTTAACCTCTCCAAATACCGAGAATCATGGGCGTACCCAGGACCATTTTTCGGTGGGGGGGGGTCGGTCGTAATTTTCGGGGGGGAGGGGATTAGGGGCCACAATTACACAATACTAAACACCGGCCAAATGTATACCGTGTACCCAAATCGATTTCGCTGATTTGGGTACACGGTATCTAACATTTATTACATCAATCACCTCTATAGTGTCGCCAAAGTACAAACACGGAATACCTAAAGTTCACAAGACAATCAGTCAATCAGCCTGTATCAGTCCACTGCTGGACATAGGCCTCTCCTAATTTTCGCCACAATACCCGTCCTCCGTCTTTAGGGCGTCGACCCATCTGGTGGGGGGTCAACCGTGCATACGCACGAACAAACAAAACATGGTGACACGCACATCGAACACTTTGTTTGCAAGAAAACACGGTCTGTGTTCGTCACAAATATTTGTGGCGATTCAATTTGGTTGTTCTGAGGGCAACGCCGTCTTGGTCGATACCAGAACAGTGTAAATTATTCACCCGTAAAATAGTAATGCTTACGCATCAATCTGTTTTGGTTGAAGGCCACTGTTGCAAGTATAATTACTTACTGGGCTAATAAGATTAACGAACTAATGTCTTCAATGAGGAGCGCGGTGTGATGACATTCAGATCTTTTGCAAACAAGGATTTGGGTGGCGCCGATACTGTAATGGGCTAGCGTGACGCTTAGCCGCACGACCTGTCCTTCTCTTCATTTAATTGTATAAATAACAACACAAAAGGAATCCATGGTTACTGAAGGGTTGAGCGCGATCATAAGTAGAACTCTGTTCGGCAGGTGTTCGTATTCGCTTGGCTAATTTTACAACACAAAAATTGATGGAACCATGTTTTGTTCGTTCGTGCGTACACGGGCTTACATACAAAACGCTATTGACCCACACACAAACGAACTTCACACATGGACCCGGAATCGATACATGCCTTCCGAACAAAAATAGAGCAGCGATGTAGTCTTTGATTCATATCCGTGAACAATATATGTGTGCGTCGCTCGACCAAAGTACCTATGTATAAAGGTTTCTTTCTGTACTCTCGGTTGTCTGTGGTACTGATAGACAGTTTTTATTGTGACAACGAACACCCGCGTGGGCACACCCACCGTCAATCAAAGCTGAATTAATTACACAACTTCAAATTTGAATAAGAAAATTCAGCCGGAAAATTTAGATAAAAAGACTGCTACTACTACTTATTTTCTTTAAATGCTCGGTATTTTCTTTAAACGAAGTTTTCTAAAAATGAAACCTCGCTAGGTCGATTTATCGCCCCCAAAACCCCCTTTTTAAATAACAATTGTTCGTTTAAAGGTAGAGTGATGGGTCCCTCTGGGAAGGACACTGTGACTACCAAGCCGATCGAAATATCTGCAAGGTTAACGTTGCTTACGTTACCACTGTCGGTCTATAGATGGGTGACCGTTTTCCAAAAATGTTACGCCCCTCCGTGCCTGCAGACAGCAACAACGTTAAACTGTCGATCCTGCACCCAATCTCTCTCCAGTCGTAATAAAAAGCCGAATTTCCATCCCATCGTTCAAAGAGAGAAAAAATAGAGAGTGCACTTGAGTCTGCGCATACACTTGTCTATTATAATATCTCCAGCGTCGTTGTCTAGTCTCAGCTAAGATTGGCCGCCGTAATCGACGTCGGATAGGAGACCATTATCATTATAATATGTAATAATGTAAAATGTGTACATGTACAGACAACACAAGCAACATTTCAGAGCTTAGCATTGAAAAACATGTGGCTTAGCATGTACTTAATTGAAAATTTAAATAAAGCCAGTGAGGAACAGGTTATTAACTGTGTCATTAAATCTGTGTCTTTCATGAATATAATCTCATTAATTGTCCTCGGTTATGAATATAAAATAAATAATAAATATTTATATATATTAACTACCTACTACTCTCATATATATTTTCTCAGCAACACAAAAAGGTAAAGTAATGATGCACTGTTTAATTAAATAAACAGATTTACGAATAAAATCAAATATTATATTTATTTCGTGCACCTAGACAAACTAGCAGTAAGTAGTTGTAATGAAAATAACATAATATGAATACTTTCTCATATTATATATTTGATATTAATATAATAATGGATAGTATATACACAACGTGTAACAGAAAGCTGTGGTCAATTTTCATCAGCGGATAGTGTATGTTGTCAATATAGCACCTACAATGGTCAGAATAAGTAATAGTACTACGGTAACATAGTGCCATTGTTATTACCTACATATATACAGCATATTTTTTTCGTCAAATTTCATACTTAAGTATTACCTGTCCTCATGGAAAATTCAATTGGCTTATTAAAGCATTAAACTTTTTAAGTTATTTTTTTGGAAACGAATGAGAAAATTATAAATAACATTTTAGCTTACTCCGATTTTGTTTTTTTTTTAAGATAACTAGCAATGTGGGATTTTGGTCCCACATTACTAGCAATCCTGTTAACCTCTCCAGCTAAGCTCTATGGCTTGTGTTAGGAGTGGGTTCACGTCGGCAGTATAATGGACAGGATTCGAACCATTAGCCATTAGGCTACCGCCGCTTATTTTATTAGGTATGTGCATAACAATAACAACCCTTATATAATATTAATAATTATTCCTCCATTAGGTACAATCAGCTACCTACATAATTGGCTTTACAAAATCAATATTTCAAAACCCCATAATGACTTGGAAAAAGTTTGAACATTATGGATTGTTTTTAAACACAGCTAATGCAAACAAAAAAGATATAGCAAAAGGAATTACGTTCCAACCAGGGGTCCTATGGACACCTGGTTGGAACGTATGCCTCTGTTTTTAGGGTTCCGTAGCCAAAATGGCAAACCCGGAATTTTAGCTTTTAATTCGTTTCGCTATGTTCTGTCTTTCCATATGTCATAGGCATTTTGCTCAAAGACTACACAATAAGTAAATATTGATGAAGTTTGTTAAAACGCTGTCTTGTACCAGAAACTGAAAAAATGTTATTTCAACAAAATCGTTTTTTTTTTCAATATTTTATGTAGTGCATTTATTTGTAATCAGAATAACAGCTGCGGAACCCTACATCGAGCATAGTCCGACATGCTTTTGCCCAGTTTTTTAAGCCTTGGCTCGGCGGTCATGCTAGGGCAGTCAACTCTGGCTTAGGTATCCCAAAAGTTTTGAAATAAATCAAAACTATTATGGTGATGGAAAAATAAAATCGTTTTTATAAAAATGTTTGTAGTAAAACAGTTAAAAACATTTTTAAAGTAAGTAGATACACGAATGACGTCACAAAATGCCCGTCTTCGGCGGGTGATACTCGCGATGGCAATAGTTCAAAACTTCAAAGTGGTGTGAAATGACGTGCGCCGAGCACGCATCGTTTTTAGGGTTCCGTAGCTAAAATGGCAAAAAACTGAACCCTTATAGTTTCGTCATGTCCGTCTGTCTGTCTGTCTGTCCGTCTGTACGTCACAACTACTCAGAAACTTCTAAATGAATATGGATGAAATTTTGTGAAAAGGTGTCTTAAAGTGGCTGCTACTTAGTTTAATAGCTAAATAATAAAATAAATATTTTAGGGGGGCACTCCATACATGTAACAGAGATAAATTTTCTTTTTTCGTCTAACATCATCGTGTGGCACATCATTCGACAGGTTTTTAAAAAACATTTTAAGGTTCCTAATAAACTTTTTTGATTGAGTAAATATTTTTAGAAATAATCGCTCCGAAAGTTGTATAAATGTCCCCCCCACCCCCTTAACTTTTGAACCGTGTGACCAAAAAATATGAAAAAAATCACAAAGATAGCGCCTAACAAATACTTTAAACTAAAATTATTCCGAATATGATCGGATATACCGTTATTAAGTTATAGCCGAAAAACTGCATATCTCTACAAAAGGGCGTAAGTGCCATGAACATACGCTGATCTGCTCATGCAATTATTTAAGGCTGCGGAACCCTACACTGAGCATGGTCATGCTCTTACCTGTTTTTTTTAAATTATTTTATAAAAGGTATCTAGCAATGTTGGATTGTTGGTCTCACATTACTAGCAATCCTGTAAATCCCTCCAACAAAGCTCAATGGCTTGTGTTAGGAGAGGGTTCACGTCGGTATTATAATGAGTAGGATTCGAACCCGTGACTTCACAGTTGCGAGTCCGATGCCTTGGCCATTAGGCTACCGCCGCTCTTTAAATTTTATTTGTAGGTTACTTTCAGTATCACGGTATTTTGCAGTATTGCCTAAAAATTTACTAAACATACATTTAAATCCATTATGAAAGTACTTCTAAATGATCTCTTTAGCTTATTGTGCAATTGTACATATATTATTATCTTTAAAAGAAATATTTACAATTATTAAATAATGTGATACTGAATAATTTTATCATAAAGACATTGTGAGAGAAAAATAAAATAAAATTATTATTATTATTATTTCCATACAAAGGTAAGGTACACACATTGTATAAATCCTGAAGAATGTCGATGTTGTCGATCAGAATGAATTGAAACCCATTCTGATAGACAACCCCAAGATACCGGCGAGCAACACAACAACGGCTGTGAAACACAATGATTGTTCGGTGAACGTCAAAATGGAGCTTAGACCTCGCTTAACCTCTGCTTTAACGTTTATTGATCAATTTAAATATTGTTTTACGTCCAACATGAGTACGTAAAACAATCTTTTAATAGATAATATTCATCATATGTTTGATATCATTTACCGATATTAATACAATAATTACATTTTTGATAAAAATGGCCCAAATCGCGTGCATGAAATTATAGAAAAAATTGAGGTCTAGAAACATAGTCCAGATTGATAGTTCGATTCCGGCCCCCGGTTGGCATGCGGAAATCTGGGGTTCGATTCCTGGGTCTGGACTTCAAATTTTTCTTAATCTTCCAAAAATGCAATTATTGTATTATGAAAGGAATTGGCAAGAAATGCCTATAAAAATTACTACCTATAGGTAGTATTTTTTTTAAATTTTGATTATATATAATCATATACCGATATCGGAAAGGTACAAAGCACACATTTGGCTGCACAAATGTGTACTGTGTACCTTTACGATTTTCAGGCAATTGTATCGCTTTAAACCATCCCCGAACCCCCTTACTTAAATTATTAGGTACCTACACTTGGTTGGTGTTTGACTCAATTGCAACCGATCGAGCGACTCGTTTCAATCCGGCGCTGGCTATCCGGGGCCGTTTTGAAACCGAAGCGTATCAAAGATTATTTCATAGACTGTGAGTCTTTGTAAAAAAACGAATACTGTTTTTGTAGACAATTTTTTAAGCTAAAAATTCGATTAACACTATTTTTCGTTAACACTGTTAACAAGCTATTCACAAATATTTGAGCCGCAATAACTTTTTGGCGGCACACAGATCGATGAGAATTTTTGGGATTTGGTTTAGAACTACAAAAGGAATAATTATTCCGAAGTAAATGTCTTAAATCCTTGGGCTATAAGGTTTTAATTTATAAAAATATTAAACGATTATGTAATCTTTATATTAATAAAATTTTTAGGAGTAG
Source organism: Herminia tarsipennalis (assembly GCA_945859575.2). NCBI lineage: Eukaryota > Metazoa > Arthropoda > Insecta > Lepidoptera > Erebidae > Herminia > Herminia tarsipennalis. The sequence continues at coordinate 17,679,102 of OX243834.2, read as the reverse complement.
ATCTTCGATTACAATGAATCCGAACATATCAAGTATACAAACGACCGAAATATCTAAAATGCAATGGAACTGAGAGCTAATCCAATTACGGACAAAGTACACATAATATTATTTAAATGCCTCCTTCTTACGTGTATTACACTGTTTGTCCCAGTTCTGATTCATTTACAATTATAATTTTATATTATTGTTTCGTAAATACTGTTTTGCTTATATTTGCAAGATATTTATGAACTAAATCGGAGTTTATAGGGATGTTGTTGAGAGAACTGGAGCATAACATGTTTGTTCGTCCATTTTGTGTTAACTTTATCACAAAATACATTAATTTTATGCAGTAACTAGTATGTATCTTTATTAGGCAAACTGTAACCAGCTAATAACGCCTATTCCAATAGTGTTTTATTTATACTATATTTTTGGAATAATGTTATTTTTACACTACTTTCATACATTTAAAAGTATTTTTTCTTTGTCAACAGCTGAACGACTAATGAAGAAATGAGGCAAAGATGAGAATATAAGACCATGGAAGAAGTATCATCATTCAACATGAATACTTCTAGAGATAGCGATATGATGAACTCAACAGCAACAAATGAGCCTAACATAGGGGACGCAATTGATGTTTTTGGGCCACAGAGGGATTCGCTCTTTATAGTCATACCGATAACTATTATATATTCATTAATATTTATAACCGGGATACTGGGTAACATCTTTACATGTATAGTGATAGTGCGCAACAAAAGTATGCATACAGCAACAAACTATTATTTATTTAGTTTAGCTATATCTGATCTCCTTTTACTCGTAAGTGGAATGCCTCAGGAGATGTATTTCATTTGGTCCAAATGGCCGTATGTGTTTGGGTACAGTTTTTGTGTATTGAGAGGGCTAGCCGCCGAAACATCGACGAATGCAAGCGTTTTAACAATAACTTTGTTTACTGTAGAACGATATTTAGCTATATGTCACCCGTTTGTATCGCATCAAATGTCGAAACTCTCTCGGGCAACGAAGCATGTGATACTGCTATGGGTGGTGGCACTAGGACTGGCTCTACCACAAGCGCTTCAATTTGGAATAAGGAAACACAGGGGAGTAGCGATGTGTCTGCAAACACGAGTTATTATTGAACATTCCTTTGAAATCTCGACGTTCTTCGTCTTTTTCGCACCAATGATTCTCATAACGGTGTTATATTCCTTGATTGGACTAAAGTTGAGAGAAACGAATATAAGCAAAGAGCAGAGTGTAAAAGGCTTCAACAGAAGTTTGAGTCAAACACACAAAATACCTCGAAGTCATAGTCAGTCAACAAAGAGAGTTGTCAAGATGTTAGGTAAGGACACACCTAGTAGTTTCTTTGTTTGCATTTATAAAGGGATATTGAGAGTATTTTTTAAATACGAACATATTTACACTAAAACGCTGTCTGCTGGATCCTAAGTAACATAATCCACATTTTAAACAATGTGGTTTAATAAATTTAAGTTCTATGAAATATCGTACGTCTTACTATAATTATTTTACCACCGGTAATTCTAAAAGCATATCAGAGATGCAGTATACCTACGAGTAGCTACTAGCAGTATACGACAAAATTGTTATACTGAAAATTTCAAAGAAAATAAGTTCTTATGGTAATGTGTTTCAGTTGAAAAAACAACAAATTTTTCTCATCATTTTTCTTTACGATAAATTATGAATAATATTGAAGATAAATAAGTAGTTTAATGCATGACTGCGGCTGAAGGAATGCGATTAATTTAACTTGCAAATCGAATAATATCTATCTATAAAGCAAACAGAATTAGCGACATTCAACTTAAACCTGATATTGTCCACGTTGTAGTTATTTGATAGTTTTTTGCTCATTTTTAGGGTTCCGTACCTCAGAAGGAAAAAACGGAATACTTATAGTATCACTTTTTTGTCCATCCGTCTGTCCGTCCGTCCGTGTGTCTGTCAAGACCGTTTATCTCGGGAACGCATGGAGGTATCGAGTTAAAATTCAAACCATATACTCAGGTCTACAGTCCTATTAAGCTGTGAAAAAAAATCATCAAACTTCTAAGTTAAAGTAAAAAAAAAGATACGGCCATTTATGTCGCCAAAACATATATTTCGAAGGGGAATCAAAATGTATAGAGTACCTACTTCCCGTTAACCTAGAACTATAAAATTTGGCAAGTACATAATACCGTTTTATACTACAAGTATAGTATAGGGAACAGTCTGAAAACTAAAATAATAAAAAAATATAGTTTTCAAAAAACTGCGGTTTCGCACGGGTGGACAAAGGGATCCCTATTTTTTCTTATAATTAATATAGGCTATGTTACTCAAGGTTAATGTAATATTCAAATGGTGAAAGATTTTTTGAAATCGGTCCAGTATGTTTTGAGTTTATTCGTCAAACAAAAAAGACAAACCTTTGTTTTACAAATTTGTACGGAACCCTCGGTGGGAGAGTCAGACCCGCATTTGTCAGGTTTTTTTTTTCTCAGCCTATAAGCGCCCGAACATTACCTACCGATAGCTTACAAACTGCATCGAAAGTAATGTAGTCTGCAAAAGTAATAGTCAGCCCAGCTCTAATAACATATTAAATATTAAAACATTTTAAATAGATGAAGGAAAAAATGTTCGAACCCGCGATCATAGAGGATCCGTCCTTACATCAGCGCCAACCAACTCAGTTGATAATAGAGTGACTACGTCAGTAGTCGACCGCGCGCGTCCGTCGCAGACCTCGGAAACGGCGCTATTTGTTAACTAGCTGTCCTGCGCAACTTCTTCTGCGTAAATTTTCCCCGTTTTTGCAACATTTCTCATTGCTGCTCCGCTCCTGTTGATCGTAGCGTAATGATATATAGCCTATAGCTTTCCTCGATAAATGGGCTATCCAACAATGAAAGAATTTTTCAATTCGAATCAGTAGTTCCTGAGATTATTGCGTTCAAACAAACTCTTCAGCTTTATAATATTAGTTTAAATATATTCAACCGTGCTAAAGTTGAAACAGGCTGTTAGATATTTATTTACATCAAGTTATACTCAACATATTTAACCTTTGTACCTTCAGTATCCGAAGTTGTTGTTATAAAATTATAATATGGCTATTATCCGTGAGTTGTTATGAAAGCAAAGGGTAAATGTAATGTTTATTTAATTTCAGTGGCAGTAGTGGTGGCGTTTTTTATTTGCTGGGCTCCGTTTCACGCACAGCGACTAGTTGCAATCTACGGCACTGATGAACACCACCTGGCGAAGGCGCCTATACTCCTTACCATTTACTCTCTCCTAACTTACATCTCAGGAGTGTTCTACTACATGTCAACGTGCATCAATCCGATATTCTATCACATCATGTCCAATAAATTTAGAAATGCTTTCAAGGTAATTATTTAATAATATTACCTTCTTATTTAGTCTAGGCTCTGAAACTCGCTCAATCTTATTACACGAGGAAACATCATGTGCTAAGGTGAAAATCTGGTATATCCTATCCTATTGTGAAGATACGGTTTGCGCAAATTTTTGCACAAATTGTTTTTGCATGTAAGATTGAGGATGAAGCCGTAGGCTTACCTATGCTATGTATACAATATTTTTTTTACCTAATGACTCTATTGAGTTAGTTGATTACTTGTTTCAATATTGTTTTGTAGTTATGTTACTGAATAAATAATTAACATTATTAAATTTACATATATATTGTTACACACAAGGACATTTAAATTAAGTAATGGACCACGTATACTTACCTAATATAAACGTGAGAAATATTTTAAATTATTCGGATGGCTGGAAGTGAGTTTGCATTCATAATATTACAAACACGTCTGGCAAACAAAGTATTACAATTTAAAAATCCTAACGAGTTGCTTGATTCAACTCAATGTTAAATCATTTAATTAATTTTAACGCCAGGATCCATATCATATGAACAGTTTCGAGAATTATTTAAATTATTGTACTACCTATTATTTTCCAGTCTATTAATGCATCTTAGAGTAAAAATATCAACAATTTTTTTTTATTTCATTTCAATTTTAATCCTGACATGATGAAAATGAATGATCAAACAATAAATAAAAAAATATGTCTATAATTGACAAAAGTATTTATGAATATACATAAGAACATAATAGTATGTACAGACCAACATTAATATAGGTATTTAATGTATAACCCTTCCTCCTTTTTGAAGTCATACCAACACCTATAAACCTTTGTGCCTTTTTTGTAAATACTGAATCTCTAATTTGAGTGTTATATACATTTCAAAATCATAAAAATTCGTCAAATTTAAAGTTAGCAGACAATCTCTTGCAGAACTCAATGATGCAGTGGTGCTGTCGGTCGAGTGAACGAGCAGCCAGCAAGCGGTGCTCGTACACCGCAGTGCCCTTCGGACGAAACCGCACATCTAGCGGTACTGTCAATTCAGGTTATTCTTCTAAACATTTCCTGGATTTTGCCTTACTATGACTATAAGTAAAATGTTTATTAGATAAATAACTTATCAGGGTAGCGAGCCCTAAAACTATCCCACAACGTATGCACTTTTGTAGTAACATTTAGTGAGAAACTATCACACCTTTAGGTTTGGGCTTCGATATAGTAATTTAAGTTTATGTCTAGATGTGTTATCTATTAAATAAATATTATTTATATACATTTAAAAAAATGGGTGTAAAAGCTAATTAGGTATCTTTATACAAATTTATTAAAATTATTGCTTAGTAGAAAACTTCGCGAGCCCTCCTAAAGCACCGCTTTTTCCAATATATATATATATATATTAACAGTATGACCACAGTCTAATAACTTTTTTACTGCGATATTACCGTGGTAGGTAATTAATATCTTGCTTCTTAGGTCTGCTAAATGATAAAAAAATAAATATCGCGTAAGCAGGTATGCGAAATATCTTTTGCAGTCCTTTAGAAAACACAATTACCTATATGCTTGATAGAGTAAAGTAAAAGAAATATAATCGATATCATAAAAAACCAGTCCCGTTCTGCATGATAAATCGAAATACACTTAAATTTTCAATAATAATAATATCTTGGGACAACTCAACGCTATTTGACCCCAAACTAAGCAGAGCTTGTACTATGGAAACCAGACAACTGATAAACATACTAATATATTTCTAAATATTTACATATATTGTTATAGATAATTATATATTATTACACCCAGACACAGAATAAACTATCGTGCTCATCACACAAACTATAAAGTAAAACTTTTTTATTCTGATGCCACTGAATAATTTAATACGAAAGTGAACGAAGTCTGAAATTGTTATAAACAGCGACCCAAAACTTGAACACCGGTCATTTTGGAAACTTAGTACTTATCTTTATATGGATGTACCTATAATATATTGAAACCAAATTTGTTTACAGGTAATTCATTGCGAAATTCGCTGCGACATGACCCGAGTTCACGTCATAAAAGAAAAAAACAAGACAAGAAGGAAGGCAATGTACCAACTATACACGCGTGTCATAATGCGAAGAGTGACATGACACCGTCTTTACACGAGCGTGAAAATAATTACTGTGACTATGGCAAGGAACTCCGTAAAGAAAACCTTAGAACAATCAGAAATAATTATTTAGATCTTTCGTTAAAGACGGTACAAGAGAATTGTAAATCCAGTCCTCGGGGATGCTGCAGCTGTCCAGCATCGCTCACTGAAATTGTAACTGTTACAACCGGTGCAACAATATTCGAAGGAAATAAAGAAAACTTAAATGACGCCCCTGAACAATATCTAAAAGAAATAAAGTTAAGGTTAATAGAACGTGAGAAGGAATACGGATAAAAAACAGAATTTCATTATCTCGAATCAATTAATACGAGTAAATAATTCCACATCTTGTCAATTTCTTTAGGTATCTTTTTGTGCATACTTGATGACGTTTATCTATTGTAAAGTGTAAAAAAAATACATAAATACATAAACGCAGACTACAAAAGTGGTCACATGTCACAACCATGTTTTTGGAATTTCTTCTAGTGGTTTGGCATTATGGATTTTTTATTAATGATTTTTGAATATTGACTTAATGCACTTAGTCATTTGTTAGATTTTAAGTGGTGCATAGACTTTTTACAAAAAAATGGACTGAAATGTGGATTTATTAATAAGATATTGAAAGGTATGATATCAGGAAAGTTTGAAGTACATTGTTTGTTGTACATTGATCAACCTACGCCCGGTTTCTGAGGATCCTAGTTAACCCACAATTAGCTATTGGTTCCATAAAGTTATGAATAAGATAAACTACGGTTAACGGACAACACGTTTCTGAGCATTTTATGAATCGATCAATAACTGTCGAACCGGTAAGCTGTGTGTCCAACCGGTAGCCACTACATGCCTCTACAAAAAATTCAAGTCTAATTTTACTAACATTTCTCAATATTTTTTAATTCTATTGATATTATCAATTTTGTAAATCTGCTGAAGTATCTTAAAAGGCTTGTAGTCAGGTTAGCCATATCACGAAATCATTGTTAAAGACGTCAGCCGAGTTGTAAAGTTGAAACTGGCTTATAATATCGGTGGTTTAAATATATTTTAACTGGATAAAAAAGAAAGAACAAGACCTTGTAATTCAAAGAAAAAGAACTAGAAAAACGAGAGAACGAGATTATGGGATTCAAAGAAGAAAACTAGAAAGAAAATAAACTTGAAACTGGCGTATGCAGAATGTGCGAGCCATAATACTACCGAATAATATCGGAGGGTCTACTTTTTACAATACGCTAACTGCGTCATGCCAATTATATAAAAATAATGGTCAGTGAATGTACCTGTCTTATATAAACGTCAAACAAAGTTTAAGAATCGAATAACGACCAACATTGGTCTGTTAACTTAAACTTAGTTTAAACGGTGTTTAATTTGTGATTTCTAAGCGTTATCGAATAGATAAACTTTCGTTAAAAGTAGCTCAGAAACCGGGCATAAGTCAAATGAGGAATAACACCGCTGAAACCAAAGTAGATGAATGTCCATCCAACTTAATAGCAGTCAATGTTTGATTAATTATTATAATTTAGATTATTTTGTTAATAATTATAACTTGAGCAGGTATGGTCAATTCCAAACCATTAGAATTTACAAAAATTGTAGCGCTCTTATGCTATAATTTATGCTCATTTTAATGGTTTTGTTACTTAAATATACGTAAGATTTTTTTAAGGAGATGCCTAAGCAACAATTGCGAATTGTAAGCATTAAAATCTCTTTATATCGGCGCTTGTTTTTTTTTTTAAATTTTAATTTGACTGGCATTAAGTGCAACAGCACAAGTTATGTTAAAAATGCTTTATTTGAATTAAGAATCTGTGTCTATTGGTGATTAATATACCTATCTACTTATATATATGAATAATTATTAAAAATAATTATGTAAAAAAAATATTTAAAATTTGACGTTTAGTTAGGTCTAAAAAAAAAAGTTTTATTATTTTGTTGTGTGGCTAGTGCTTTTTTCCCCCGTTTAGGTGGGAAAATTGCAACAGCTACGGGTAAGAAAGAAAGCTTATAATTTTTCATTTAGAATAGGTTAAATATTAAAAAGTGAGTTATCAGAACATTAGTAGAATTGAATTGACTTATACTAAAATACCCTTAACAAAGCAAAATACATTTGACAATAATTTATCTATCTTTTTCATTTAATAGATATTTAGGATTTATCTTAAACATATACAAAATTTAATTTCCCACCTTTAATATTCGGTGCATTTCACGGTATAGTACCATATTTCATTTTATAACAATGGCTAGAGAGTTTAAAAAATGGCCCCGCGTTTACAGTGTAAAATATACTTGAATTACGTGATAACTAGACAATAATTAGACTTTGTGACCGAATAATATCGAAGTGAAGAGGAAAAAAATCGGCTTTTTACTTGTCAAAACGTACGCCTTTTTACCCGACTGCAAGGAAGGGTTATGTTTTTCGCGCGTATCATGTATGTATGTAATATTCTTGATTACCTCATATCTTTTAAACCACTAAAGGATTTATACAATTAAGACGTAGTTGGATTCGTCTAGACCGCCTAGGTCGGTGAGATGTCAAAAAGAGGTATGAAAAAAAAGTGGTTTTGAATACTGCAATATGGGTATCAAATTAAAGGGCTCATCGTAAGGATTTCAATCAAAGAGGTATAACATGATTATGACTTTAATACTAAAAATTATAGTTACCAACCATTCTTTTTAAATTTTCTATACTTGGCAAAAGCGGTGTTAAAAGTTAGTTGTTACATAAAAGGATTAAATAAAAAATAAAAATAAAAATCAAAAAACCTGTGTGCTTAAAAAAGATGTAAACAGGATTATGTACATACCTATGTATATAATATAATGCAGTCTGAGGCACTTTACTAAGTTCATCGAGATTCATTAATGGTTCCGACTGCACTGTTCCCATTCGATTTACTTTATTTTTTAAAGTTTAATGACGAAATTCTTTCGGGTTGGTCAAGGATTTAATTTACACATTGAATACGTAGGGTTCCATCTTCTCCTCCTTTCATCTTTTTGAACAGGCGGTTTTTTTTACATTTTTTAATTTAAATTGTTTTAGGCGTACGTTTTCACAGACTTCAAAATTACATAATTAAAGTTTTACTTATTGCTTTATTATAGATATATTTGGGCATCTTCTATTGTCATGAAAAATGAACGTAGATATTTGTTTATTCACATTATATTGGTTTTTCTCTCATAATGATTGCAAAATTAAAATGTTTTTAATATCATTAACTATTTAGGTACATTTTTGAGTGGATCACTTATACCAACATAGTTTTTACAAAATATATATTTATTATGTACCTAGTAGGGAAATTTTACCTTTACGAACTTCAGTGCTAGTTCGGAACGGAAGACTGGGATTAAAATCTATATAAACTAATATTATAAAGCTAAAAATTTGTTCGTTTGAATGCGATAATCTGCGTAACTACTGGATCAAATTTTAAAAAATATTTATTCATTTATCGAGTAAGGCTTTATCACCTTAAGATCAACAGGAGCGGAGCAGAAATCAAAAATGTTGCAAAAACGGAGAGAAATTATTCCTTTTGAGAGCTTCCGTTGCGAGCGCTATTACGAAGTTTTATATTCTCGTTGGCGAGAGTTGCGTAAACGGTTAAAGTTATACAATAATAACGTATGACACATTTTTTCCTCTTAAAAAGTTCTAAAAAAAAGTCGGTGCAAATGCCTATCTTATAAGGTCGACCAACTGTTACCGTTTTTATGGTAATCATTTTTTTTCTAAAATAATGCATTATTTGCGAAAGTGTTTTAATAAACAAGGCATTAACCCTTATCCAAATAAATACGTTATTCATCACAAATATTTAATTTTGAGCAAAACTGCTCCTACTTCATTTGATTTCAATGAATGTATTAAAAGATATCATACTTATAAAATATTACGGAACAAAATCAGACCCATATTCAGAATTTTGTTCAGGGGGTACAACTATTGGCTCAACTGGCCAAGTGTGAGTTGTTCGCATAACAGGAGGGGGGAGCATTAGATTCAACACCGGTACATCAACTACCAACGCCGAGTCTGTCAAAACACATCAGTCCAGTGTCAAAATGTACATCAATCGAATCTGCTGGGAGGCGAGTCAAGTACCACGCGCATATTTAAAAGGCTTATTCAAACCTAAGCGATATTCGCCGCTGTGTATGAAGTTCCACGGCTGGAGCAGAATAGTTAGTTAGTTAAAAGTGTTACCCCGTACCTACCCACTCGGTTTTCTCTACCGCGGGCGGAAATTAATACCGCTTAGGTTTGAATATGTCTTTACGGAATGATGTGCGAGTCCGGAACGGTTGTGTTTAGCACTCTTTTTTTTAATGTTTTTTTTAAATAAATAAAGTGGTTTTTTCATGTAATTAAAATATATATATATATATATATATATGTATATATATCAATATGTTACTTTAAAATACAAAGTACGCCACACATATACCTACTTAATATTATTATTTGCCACAGTATCGTATCGTAGCCATCCTCTATTTTTTATGTTTCACTCTTACCGATCAATAGCGTGGTGTGCCTTAAAATAGACTATGTTATACTTTTAACGTTACTAATAAAAAAAAGTATTAGGTACCGATTATAGACATACAAACAATGTTTATCCTGGTTTCGTTACCAAATGTTATCAAATTTTGTTCAATTGTTCTCAAGTGGTTCGTGGATAAAACAATTAAAGTTTCAGCTCCTTTACGATTGAATTGTAGGTGCCCACTCTCTCTAGCCCTCTCATGTGACGTGGACGAAATTGCGAAGATCAGCTATCTGTGTATTTAAGAGGCATAAGAGGAAACTGATTTGATTGACTGTTATATCAACACACAGCTCACACTTCTGAATGGATTGAGTTGAAATTTGGTACACAGATAGTTGTTATGATGTAGGATCCGCTACAAAGCCTAAAGCAAATCTTTAAAGGAGTGAAATGGCAGTTCAATCGTAACGCGGGCGAAGCCGCTAGAAGAATTTAGTATCTATAGTGTGGCCATTAGTGCTGTGCACTCCCTGAGGTATGCACGGCGAGGTGGGGGGCGAAGAAAAAAGTGCATGAGTTCACATGAGGTCGATACATGTCGGACAGATCTTACGATATCAGTTTGCATTTCTAAGGCAAGACTTGTGGCGGGACGTTGCGTTGGTCGGAGGCTATCTATCTGTAATATATACTTACTTTGTTGATTAAAATGTAACCCAAATATACTCATATTTTATTAAAAATATGCAGGTGATAAATAAGAATTGAAAGTTATAATTCACAACAGGACTTGTTTTATTAAACATTTTTTATATTTACAAACAATTATATATTCTAACGAAAGTTATTCTGACATAGATTCTGTTTCAACTTCATCTTCCATTTCGTCATCATCTTCATCTTCCTCTTCGCCACCGGAACTTGAATCAGAGTCTTGCAAATTTATTATGAATGAATCGATAACATTATCGAACCTACTATCGCGACTCCAGTAATCATTTTCATTTTTCTGGACATGATCGTCGCATTTCTGCCATTTTTCCGCCGTGAATTCCGAAAACAATTTATCCAATAAGATTATCTTTTCGTCTAGAGAAGAATTAATATAGTTTTGGGCTATGTTGTTTTTAATATCAGCCCAGACCAACTCGATTGGATTTAAATCTGGATGGTACGGAGGTAAACGCAGAACAGTGTGTCCACTGGCTTTCAGGAGTTCGTCAATTCTATACACGGGTTCTTTTTGTGTATTTTTGATAAGAAGTAGCAGTTGAGCCTTTGACATGGTTCCTGAAAATTCTACATTATGGCGTAGCAACCAGTTCTGCATTTCACTTTTGAGGCTTGATATAGTTGGTTTCTTCTCAATCTGAACGCTGTGGTAAGACGCGTTGTCCATTACAACCACAGAATTCGGCAGCAACTTATCTTTTAACTTTTCATCTACCCACTTATAAAAAGTAGGTCCGCTCATATCTCCATGATAGTCACCGGTTCTAGCATCGGATTTGAATATAGTCAATGTATCATCCACTAAGCCATTTCGACACCCAGCGTGGAGTATTACTAGTCGCCGTCCTTTCCCAATATCAGCATGAATACCGGGTTCTGACGATGATTGCCAACATTTGCTGGCATGGTGACTGGCGTTGATGTATGTTTCATCAAGAAAATATATGTTTCGGTTTTCCGTTCTGTAATTTCTGATTTGTGTAAGATATTTTTTCCGCCACACTGTAATATTAGGCTGCTCTATAAGGAGATGTCTCTTTGATTTGCATTTTTTGTAACGGTAGCCCATTTTGTGTAAAAGCTGTCTTAAATATTCCCGTCCACAATTCAATATGCCATCCTGTCTCAAACTTGATAGTAACTTACGGACACTTGGTATTTTTTTTTCAACTTCGTAAAACTGATGAATTTTTCTTCTGATAACTCCAAGGTCAAAATCATCCACAACGTGTTTTTTCTTTAGAACTTTTGGTTTTTTTGGCGATTGAAATTTTAATTGGCTTGAATTTTCAATTGATAAATAGCCCGCAGAAATCACATTATGTACGGTTCTTTTGCTGTATCCCGTAGCCTCCGCAACGATTTTAGCAATATTCACGTCATTTTTAAATTCAAAGCTTTCTTTGTCTGCTTTTCTTTTCTTAAAATATTCAGCCACCTTAAAAATGACAGTCTTCATATCACGAGATAACGCACGACCCATCTTTGAATATTTATCTCGTGTGCGTCTGACATAGACAGTCCGATACAAATAACACTACCTGCCGTCACAAGCGTTGACGGCGCACTGACAGCGCAGCAGCCGATTCTAACCCCCCCGTCTCACCGCGCGCATACCTCAGGGAGTGCACAGCACTAATGGTCATACTATAATAAGGACCTATTTCAAAAAATAGCTAAAGCCCACGTCATGATTTCCAATTACATCTTTAATCTGTAACATAGTTCTTGTAAAGGCCCTCCCTTACCGCGAACATGCGCCTGTAATGTAACATTTAATGATTCGATTTCGAGCTTCACGTTACAATAGTGTCTGACTGACGAGCATTCACGTGTAATGTAATATTTTTGTATTCAATTTCGAGCGTAATGCTCGAAATCGAAGTTGCAATACGGCCTCCATGACTGACGAGCATTCGCTTGTAACGAAATATTTTTAGATTCGTTTTCGAGCATTACGTTACAATGCGGCCTCTCTGACTGAGTAGCATTCGCCTGCAATGTATTATTGTATGATTCGATTTCGATCATCACGTTACAATGCGGCCTCTCTGACTGACGAGCATTCGCCTGTAATGTAATATTTTTAGATTTGATTTCGAGCATTACGTAACAATACGGCCTCTCTGACTGACGAGCATTTCTTTTTTATTTTTTTATTGGTGTTTTAAGTTGTATCAAAATATTATAGATTGTATCATTACAATCCATTACATCCCTCATCCAGTAATGCTCGAATCTGTAACATTGCATTACAGGCAAATGCTCGCGGCAAGGGACCACCCTTAAATGTAGTACCTACTTACTGAAGGTTACCTATTTTATATCGTTATAACTTTTAAAACTTTTATAAGGGAAACTGTTGTACCACGACCATGGACCCTTGTTGTTATTCTAATTAAAAAATACTTTCTAACTAAGTATAACAATATTATACTCGAACCTGTTCAGATACTGGAGAATAAATCATTACTAGAAGCTAGCTTCTACCATGGAGGGCACTTATTCTCGCCTTAAAAAGCTGTATTTTCCATCTAGGCTCATGTTCGATTTCATAGTCAGACTAAACCTTGGGAATAAATTTTTACAACTCTTTCCGCCTTTAGGGAAGAGAGCACAAAATAGTAGATACCAAAATGATGTGCTCAAATGCTAGTTAAGTAAATTTCGTTATATGTATAACACCGATTAATAAAAATGTCAGTATCCTACACTATCGACTACAATCTTTAATATTGACAGTTAATGTACCACATTTACCAATACTGTTTTGTTTATTTTGTAGTGATCAATTTCCCACACCCCGTATTAAGGAAAATACGTGTATAGCTATTTTCAAATGGCTAATTAGTTAAACCTTTTAAAATTACCAAAACATCAGTTATATAAATTTGTTGACACTTAATGTACCAGCACATTTATTTATAATTCATTACAGTAAATTATAAAAAACTGCCGTCATATTTGCGAAAGATGTCGCCATTTTACAATGATTTTTGTAATAAATAAAACAAAACATAATCACAAATAAAATTAAATGACAAAATACGCTTTGATCTTCAATTAATGAAATAATGTTATTTTATTTAAATTATTCAGACCTAAAAACATAATTATTATCAATCCGAATTTCAATAAATTAATGCACAAACGTATCCCTACAAAAGGATATTCTACTCTGTATAAAATAAAATAGTTTAAAATGTGGGTTCTCTATTAAAAAGCCACAAAAACCATATAAAAAATAAACACTTTTCCTGCTATAAAATTATGTTGAAATTAAAAAAATATATATTGCCGCGAAAACGATGTTTGCCATGTTTACAGCATCCCATCGGCATAGACCAATCAGATTGGTGTACATACGTCGACGTCAAATACAGTGTCTTCAGTGCCATCTACGCTGGATTATAAGGCAACGTAACCATTATTTATATTCGGAGAAATCAGAATATCTATGTTTATTTCTATTTAAATTTTGTTTTAATGAATTTCATAATTTATTGTTCATAATAATTTGCGAAATGGCTCTTAAATTGTCGTATAAATGATTCCCATTACCCTCTTTTACCCTATTAGTACTAAATTACGATTTTTGTCTTGACCTTAGTTTAAACTATCTACCTACCCTACCACTGTTTTTTTATTGGGAATACAAAAATTATATAGATTTGTTATTTCTTAGTTTTCATATTCACTAGCAATGCTGTTGTTTCTTGATTTTTTTTCTAACTTGCGTTTTTATTGCATATCAAACATTGTAACAACGTGTCACCGAAGAACAATAAATAACTGAATGGCGTTTCTACGTAAACGTACGTAATGTTAACAGATTACCAACAATACGTATTTTGTGTAGTATGCAGCTGTGGGCTGCATAAACGGAAGATAAAACTGTACACCCGATGTGGATGTAGCGATTTATCGTAACGTGTGTAACCACCGCCATTACGGAGTGCATTAATTACGATAGCATGAAGTCGGGAAAGGTCATTCATTTTAGCATACGTGGGGCACTCAGAAAGTTTTGAAAAATTAAAAAAGTAACTTCTATTGATAAAATATATTAGATAAATCTATTCAAAGAACCAATTTTGGAAACATTTTTCCAGTCCGCCGCAGACACCTCTTCCACGGCCTTCTCGAACGCTGCCAGCGCATCTTGTGGTATACCATTCGGCGTTGATCCTCTAGTAATGGAATCGAAACCAGATACCCCATCAAAGGGAAGAAACTAGCGATCAACATTTTTTTGCGCTTCTTGATCGCTTCACTTTCGTAGGCGTTGGTTCGTTTTGAAATAGCCGAATAGTCGACTGACATTTTGTTTCTGGATTGTATTGATAAATCCAGGATCCATCACCTGTCACAATGCCGTAAACGCGCCGAGACGAGCCTGCTTCAAAGTCTTTGAATCGTATCACGGCCTTAACACGGGCTTGCTTCTTAGCTTCGGTGAGGTTGTGCGGCAGCCAGGTGCTCATGTAGAATCTGGTGAACGCTTCCCGAACCAATACCAAATCAATGAATGTATTAAAAGATATCATACTTATAAAATTTTACGGAACAAAATCAGACCCATATTCAGAATTTTGTTCAGGGGTACAACTATTGGCTCAACTGGCCAAGTGTGAGTTGTTCGCGAGGGGGAGCGTTAGATTCATCACCGGTACATCAACTACCATCGCAGAGTCTGTCAAAACACATCAGTCCAGTGTCAAAATGTACATCAATCGAATCTCCTGGGAGGCGAGTCAAGTACCACGCGCATATTTAAAAAGCTTATTCAAACCTAAGCGGTATTCGCCGCTGTGTATGAAGTTCCGCGGCTGGAGCAGAATAGTTAGTTAGTTAGAAGTGTTACCCCGTACCTACCCACTCGGTTTACTCTACCGCGGGCGGTAATTAATACCGCTTAGGTTTGAATATGCCTTTACGGAATGATGTGCGAGTCCGGAACGGTTGTGTTTAGCACACTTTTTTTTAATATTTTTTGCGATATGGAATAATAATACTTTTTAAATAAATAAAGTGGTTTTTCATGTAATTAAAACATAGATATGTATCAATATGTTACTTTAAAATACAAAGGACGCCACACATATACCTACTTAATATTATTATTTTCCACAGTATCGTCTAGTAGCCACCCTCTATTATTTATGTTTCACTCTTACCGATCATGGCGTGGTGTGCCATGCCATAGACTATGTTATACTTTTAAAGTTACTAATAAAAAAAAAGTATTAGGTACATACCGATTTTCGTTCGCGTTTTATAATTTTAAATTAGCACTGTAGTTACCAAATGTTATCAAATTTTATCGATTAAGTCCCGAAATATAACTAATATGTATAAAAATCGCGAAAGTTTAAAAACAATAATTATCAAATTTTGTTCAATTGTTCTCAAGTGGTTCGTGGATAAAACAATTAAAGTTTTAGCTCCTTTACGATTGAATTGTAGGTGCCCACTCTCTCTAGCCCTCTCATGTGACGTAGATGAAGTTGCGAAGATCAGCTATCTGTATATTTAAGAGGCATAAGAGGAAACTGATTTGATTGACTGTTATATCAACACACAGCTCTCACTTCTGAATATATTGAGTTAAAATTTCGCACACAGATAGTTGTTATGATGTAGGATCCGCTACAAAGCCTAAAGCAAATCTTTAAAGGAGTGAAATGGCAGTTCAATCGTAACGCGGGCGAAGCCGCGAGCAGAATTTAGTATCTAATAAGGCCTTATTTCAAAAAATTGCTAAAGCTTATGTCATGATTTCCAATTACATCTATAATCTGTAAAATAGTTTTTGTAAAGGCCCTCCCTTACCGCGAACATGCGCCTGTAATGTAACATTTAATGATTCGATTTCGAGCTTCACGTTACAATAGTGTCTGACTGACGAGCATTCACGTGTAATGTAATATTTTTATACTCGATTTCGAGCGTAATGCTCGAAATCGAAGTTGCAATACGGCCTCCATGACTGACGAGCATTCGCTTGTAACGAAATATTTTTAGATTCGTTTTCGAGCATTACGTTACAATGCGGCCTCTCTGACTGACGAGCATTCGCCTGCAATGTATTATTGTATGATTCTATTTCGATCATCACGTTACAATGCGGCCTCTCTGACTGACGAGCATTCGCCTGTAATGTAATATTTTTAGATTTGATTTCGAGCATTACGTAACAATACGGCCCCTCTGACTGACGAGCATTTCTTTTTTATTTTTTTATTGGTGTTTTAAGTTGTATCAAAATATTATAGATTGTATCATTACAATCCATTACATCCCTCATCCAGTAATGCTCGAATCTGTAACATTGCATTACAGGCAAATGCTCGCGGCGAGGGACCACCCTTAAATGTAGTACCTACTTACTGAAGGTTACCTATTTTATATCGTTATAACTTTTAAAACTTTTATAAGGGAAACTGTTGTACCACGACCATGGACCCTTGTTGTTATTCTAATTAAAAAATACTTTCTAACTAAGTATAACAATATTATACTCGAACCTGTTCAGATACTGGAGAATAAATCATTACTAGAAGCTAGCTTCTACCATGGAGGGCACTTATTATCGCCTTAAAAAGCTGTATTTTCCATCTAGGCTCATGTTCGATTTCATAGTCAGACTAAACCTTGGGAATAAATTTTTACAACTCTTTCTGCCTTTAGGGAAGAGAGCACAAAATAGTAGATACCAAAATGATGTGCTCAAATGCTAGTTAAGTAAATTTCGTTATATGTATAATACCGATTAATAAAGATGTCAGTATCCTACACTATTGACTACAATCTTTAATATTGACAGTTAATGTACCACATTTACCAATACTGTTTTGTTTCTTTTGTAGTAATCAATTTCCCACATCCCGTATTAAGGAAAATACGTGTATAGCTATTTTCAAATGGCTAATTAGTCAAACCTTTTTAAATAGACTGTAAAAAAATACCAAAACATCTGTTAAATAAATGTCTTGACACTTAATGTACCACCACATTTTTTTATAATTCATTACAGTAAATTATAAAAAACTGCCGTCATATTTGCGAAAGATGTCGCCGTTTTACAATGATTTTTGTAATAAATAATACATAATTACAAATAAAATTAAAATGACAAAATACGCTTTGATCTTCAATTAATTAAATAATGCTATTTTATTGAAATTATTCAGACCTAAAAACATAATCATTATCAATCCGAATTTCAATAAATTAATGCACAAACGTCATTCCCTACAAAAGGATATTCTACTCTGTATAAAATAAAATAGTTTAAAATGTGGGTTCTCTATTAAAAAGCCACACAAACAATATAAAAAATAAACACTTTTACAACTATAAAATTATGTTGAAATTAAAATAATATATATTGCCGCGAAAACGATGTTTGCCATGTTTACAGCATCCCATCGGCATAGACCAATCAGATTGGTTACGTCAACGTATGTACACGTCGACGTCAAATAAAGTGTCTTTAGTCTTTAGTGCCATCTATGCTGGATTATAAGGCGTACCATTATTTATATTCGGAGAAATTAGAATATCTTTGTTTGTTTCTATTTAAATTTTGTTTAAATGAATTTCATAATTTATTGTTCATAATAATTTGCGAAATGGCTCTGAAATTGTCGTATAAATGATTCCCATGACCCTCTTTTACCCTATTTGTACTAAATTACAATTTTTGTCTTGCCCTTAGTTTAAACTATCTACCTACCCTACCACTGTTTTTTTATTGGGAATACAAAAATTATATAGATTTGTTATTTCTTAGTTTTCATATTCACTAGCAATGCTGTTGTTTCTTGTATTTTTTTCTAACTTGCGTTTTTATTGCATATCAAACATTCTAACAACGTGTCACCGAGGAAAAATAAATAACTGAACGGCGTTTCTACGTAAACGTACTTAGTGACTTAGTGTTAACAGATTACCAACAATACGTACGTAAGATAAAACTGTACACCCGATGTAGATGTAGCGATTTATCGTAACGTGTGTAACCACCGCCATTACGGAGTGCATTAATTATGATAGCATGAAGTCGGGAAAGGTCATTTATTTTAGCATACGTGGGGCACTCAGAAAGTTTTGAAAAATTAAAAAAGTAACTTCTATTAATAAAATAATTTATATAAATCTATTCAAAGAACCAATTTTCGAAACATTTTTTCAGTCCGCCGCAGACACCTCTTCCACGGCCTTCTCGAACGCTGCCCGCGCATCTTGTGGTATACCATTCGGCGTTGATCCTCTAGTAATGGAATCGAAACCAGATACCCGTCAAAGTGAAGAAACTAGCGATCAACATTTTTTCTGCGCTTCTTGATCGCTTCACTTTCGTAGGCGTTGGTTCGTTTTGAAACAGCCGAAAAGTCGACTGACATTTTGTTTCTGGATCGTATTGATAAATCCAGGACCCATCACCTGTCACAATGTCATAAACGCGCCGAGACGAGCTTGCTTCAAATTTTTGAATCATATCACGGATAATCATATCATGAGGTTGTGCGGCAGCCAGGTGCTCATGTAGAATCTGGTGAACGCTTCCCGAACCAATCTGCAATGTATGCTGAATTTCTTCGTGTGTAATTGGCCTGTTTTTTAAAATTAAATTTATTACTGCCAGCACCGTGTTCTGCAGTTTCCTCCGTGACAGCCGTCGTAGGACGACCACTTCTTTGTTCATCCTCCTAAGTAAGGCGACCGTGCTTGAACTCGCTATGCCAACGGTAGATGCTTGCTTTTGAAGGCCCTTCATCCCTATAATTCATTTGAAGTCGATCAAATGACTCATCAGGATTTGGGCCACATTTAAAATCGTAGAAAATCGTCGCACAAAAATGCAGATCCATTTTTATTTATGAATGGATCCATTTTTATTTAAAAATGGATCACGAGACACTATAATTTAATTTGCTCTCGAAAAAAAATGGACGGAAACTCGAACAATGGTATTTTTACTTTTATATGGGCAATTTTTTTTAAATAGTAATTATTTAAAAATGTTTTGGCCAAGTGGCCAGTACCTACCTTTTACATAAAAACATTTATTCGCAAAACTTTCTGAATGACCTGGTTATGTTTCAATTTTCTTACTTACTATAAATATACCTAGTAGATTTTTTTATAAGGTCGTAAAAACATAATTATGCAGTTTATCAAAAAAATACATTAAGCAATAGTGCCAGATTTATTCTCTAGATAATTTCTAGGCACTACGTAGTACCTACCTACATTATTATCTCGATGGGTACAACAGGTTCCCACAGTAATAATTTAAACTTACTAAGCGTTAGGTATTAAGAAGATACCTTGGTAAACTAGATTCAAGTTTAATACCCAAATACAAACAGACAAAAACGTACCTAAGTGTTACTTTTGTACCTACTCTATTTATGTAATATTCATAATGTTACCAATAAGCATAAGCAGTATACATTATATTAAACGAGTTGATGTTTAATGTGTTATCCTTTGCTACCTGTTTCAGCTTCTATCTATATATTACAAGCAATAGATACCTACGCTCAAGTTTGCAACGTAATTAATTACCTATTTAATATAATTAAATTATATATTAGCCATACTCCTAAATTGTACCATTGATTTTTTAGAGATAATCCAACTGACTTAGGCGGACTAGCCGACTAGTTTGTTTCAAAAAGACCTATTAGATATATTTTGGGACTTAATCGCGTGAATTTTTTTAATTTGACTGCCTCTGTGGCGCAGTGGGAGTGTGTCCGACTGCTACGCAAGAGGTCGTGGGTTCGATTCCCACACGGGACACTACTTTGTGTGATCCACAAATTGTTGTTCCGGGTCTGGGTGTACTTTGTGTCCGTGACTTGTATGTTTGTATAGTCCCCCGCGACACAGGGCTTGTACTCTACTGCAGGAGTGGTCTTTAAAAAAAAAAAAAAAAAAAAATTATTTAGAGGCACGAACCTTTTATTTACCCGACGTTTCGATCGAATTGCACAGATCGTGGTCACGGGTCGACTTTTCCTTTCGAAACCTTACGCAGGCGAAGTGGCGCGGGCAGGCTGTCCGGCGCAACTTCGTCTCCGTAAATTTTCCCCATTTTTGCAACATTTTTCATTGCTGCTCCGCTCCTATTGGTCGTAGCGTTATGTTATATAGCCTATAGCTTCCTCGATAAATGGGGTATCTAACAGTGAAAGAATTTTCAATTCAATTCGAATCAGTAGTTCCCGAGATTACCGCGTTCAAACAAACAAACAAACTCTTCAGCTTTATAATATTAGTATATTAGATGTATAAAAATCGCAAAAGTTTACAAAAGACCTATTATGTGGCCGACTAGTCGGTCACGTCGACTAGATCTAGTCGTATTTTTTTCTTTAGTTTTTTTACAGTTTTTTATACTTGCAATGTTTACTAAGTACCTACCTAAGAAAAAATATGTGTTTGAATGGTCCAGAAACAGCCAACCTATTTTAACACTTTCAAAGTGTACCTAGATACCCACTTTGTGTCAGATAGAATCTGACTATTTGTGCGACTACCTGATTGCTTAGCCAATTTTCAGTTTAGTCGAGGCTACGTACCTAATTATAGTCGAGTTTATGTAAATTTATTTGTTACTATCGTTATTTAAGTTTCAGTGCACCTACCTTATAAAGTACATGTAGCATTCCTGTGTAAGGCTGGCATAATCGCTCAGCGATTAAAGCCTTTTTTCAAATAAAGAATTTTAAAAAAGCATTTCAGTGTATTGAAATTTTATTATTTCCATAGAATAAACACCAGTGTTGAAGAGAAAAATCATCAGGGTTCCACGAATTTACATATTTCATGGAAGCGTTAGAATTGTAAAAACAGTAGTTAATAAACAGTGAAACATTTCCATTTTCAGAATTTTAGATAATAAGAATGGAAAAATATGACCTAGAAAAGAAATGTAATAAAAGTTTTGTTCTTGTTTTAAATTATAATGTCTTTCATTTTTAATTAATGTTCAACGAAAACAATGTGTAGTTGAATCCAAATTTTCACCCTTGCTATGATAGAAGAGAGGATACAAAATACAAACCTTGTTATAGGGTCGCTGCCTACAATGAAAATATATTTATTTTTTACTAATTTTCTTAAGAGCTCTGAATAAATATGTTCGTCCACAATGGAGGCATTTCGCATTTACATCTCAGTGATTTTCCTTTAAAGCGCATAATTTACCTACCCTGTTATGAAATACTTTTACACTATCGAATACATGTTGAAAATAGACGAATTTTTAGTTTTGACAGATAATGTACCACATTTACAAATACTGCTTTTTTTATTTTGTAGTGATCAATTTTCCACACCCCGTTTTAAGGAAACTACGTGTGTAGCTATTTCCAAATGGCTAATTCTTTCATTAAACCTTTTTAAATAGGCTGTAAAAAAATACCAAAACATTAGATATATAAATTTGTTGACACATAATTTACCACATTTTTTAAAATTCATTACATTTTATTGTAAAAAAATATAAACTGCCGACTCGCTCAAATTTTGCGAAAAATGTCGCCATTTTACAATGAGTTTAGTATTAAATAAAACGTATTTACAAATAAAATCAAATGACAAAATTCGCTTTGTGATCTGCATCAATAAAATTATTCTATTTTATTTATTACTATTTCATTTATTCAGACCTAAAAACATAATTATTATCAATCCGAATTTAAATAAATAACCATGCACAAACGTCATTCCATACAATTATGTCAAATTTGCGAAATGGCTCTTAAGAATTTATAGTCATCAAAACAAATTATAAGTAGGTATTAAAAGTAAATTATTTGACTATGCTGTACGGAGCGTATCATTTTGTTGTTTATAAGGGTTTCTTAAAAAGTCACTGATTTTACTGATTAGAATCACAGTCATCTAACGTATTATGTTATGTTGTGACAGAGTGTCACTTGTTGTCAATGTGTATGTGTATAACAAGTTCCTAGTATTTTTTATTTGTAAATTTGCCGTGGTGGGTAGGTATCAAATGAAAAGGCCAATGTGCATTTTAATTCAGTCTTTACTTTCCGCTTTGTTTGCATTAATTCATGATTATTGCGAAGGTATAATTTCGTCGTGTTTATTTGTTCTATAAACGAAATGTATTTAGATAAAATCAAAAAGTACAATCCAACTAAAAAAAATCGTGACCAGATTATATAGTCGGTAGTAGAAAAAAATGTTATAAGTAGTTGGATGTACTTGTTATTTGTACAAGACCTTAAATTTCAAACTATAATCTCAAATGGTTACACTACGAGCGAAACAAACCAAATACACAATTAGGTACTGTGTGCATATGCCTGTCTTATATTTCAAGACCATCCCTAGTCCCAGAATAGTTTACGAAGTCACGATAGAATGTATATATCAAATATCGATAGTTACCTAGTATTGGTAACGTATGAAGGTAACTCGATAGTCTGTTACGATAGAAACGGATGTTAGATTGAGTAACAAATAGTATGTCTATCAATGGTAAGAGTGGTCTTGAAATTTTGAATGCAGCAAGATTCGTTTATCTCGGAAAGAGATCATTTAGTAGAGACCGTGCTGTATTCTCGTATGATAACTAAATTGTAAGTAGATGCTCCTACTATATTGTTGCCACTAAGGCTGATTTTGCTTTATATCATGTTTCAACTTTTTGATAATACAATTTGCATCAGTCCTTTAACATGGGTGTATAGTATAGTAGTATTTAGTCGCAGCACCTTACCCCCATATCAAGTTTATAAACATTCAAACATTAACAATTTGAAAAGAGTGGCCGCGAGTTTTTATTGCCAGGTTCTTTTCTCCGACTTTACCTATTGTTTGCGAACTTGGCATTACATGTACATGTAGAATCCCGACGTATAACAAGAGTTGTTTTGCATCCTAAGTGAATAAAGAATTTTGAATTTGAATATATGTAAATAATATATTTATAGGTTGCAACTAAACTTGTTTCACGTACAATGCACTCATTCAATACGTAATAAAAACCCACACAATACAATCTATTTCCTACATCTGGAATTCTCTAAATTGAAGCCTCGTCAAATTATCTACATTTATATTATATTCATTTATTTGACTGCCTCTGTGGCGCGGTGGGAGTGTATCCGACTGCTACGCAAGAGGTCGTGGGTTCGATCCCCACTCAGGATAAAACTTTGTGTGATGAGTACGATGGTTTATTCTGTGTCTGGGTGTTATTTATCTATAATATGTATGTAAATATGTTTATCGGTTGTCTGGTTTCCATAGTACAAGCTCTGCTTAGTTTGGAATCAGATAGCGTTGTGTGAGTTGTCCCTAGATATTATTATTTTTTATATAACGGTACGCCTATGAAACTTCAGTATGTAATCGTCGGAAATTCATTAAAAAAAACCGGGCAAGGGCATGTCGGACCATACTCGGTGTAGGGTTTCGCAGTATTGAATAATTGCACTACCAGAACAGTTCATGGCACTTACGCCCTTTTGTCAGTAGAAACGCAGTTTATAAGCAATAACTCAATGGCGGTATATCCGATCATGTCCGAAATAATTTTAGTTTAAAATACTTATTAGCTACCTTTGTGATTTTTTTCATATTTTTTGGTCAAGCGGTTCAAAAGTTAAGTCCAAAAATATTCACTCAATCAAAAATGTTTATTAGAAACCTTAAATGGTTTTAAAATACCTGTCGAATAACGTGCCATATGATGATGTTTGCTAAAATGAAAATTCAGTTTCTGTTACATGTTTCATACATGTAACAGAAACTGAATTTTCATTTTAGCAAACATCAGTCCGTCCGTCCGTCCGCACTTTTACTCAAAGACCTAGGAGTCCTAGGAGGCTGTAATTTTGCATGGATACACATATGAATATGCATATGAGGTACTCACACCGACAAAGTGAAAGAATAAAATCTTGAAAAAACATTTTTTTTAGAGTACCTTTATTTGTGATTTTTTTCTTACCTACCCTATCGTGTAGGATATCATTTGATAGGTCTTTTAAAAACGTTTAGGGATTGGAAATACAACTTTTAGATTTAGAGATCCGTTTGTAAAATATGAAGCATTAAAGTGCATTTTTTTTTTTAAGTGTCCCCCTCTGGCTAAATAGTAAAACTAAAAGGAAAACTATCACAGCTAGGTAGGCTTTACAAGTTTACGATCAACAGCTGATCAAATGAGAAGTAACACAATTTTCGTACAAATTTCTTTGAAAAATATTATTAAGTAGATATGACGTAGTAAGTATGAAACAAAAACAACAGAACACCTACTTCATAAGCCACAGGGACTACGGAACCCTACATTGGCCTGACATGGCTTTTTATTTTTACTAAATGTTAAACAGCACGTGTACAATAAATTATTTTTAAGTCTGAAATTAGTTTCTTTGTTCCCAACCAGTGGTCCATTGGAAACAAAATCACAAGCTAAAAAATCACATTCATTCAAAATTTATTTAATTATTAAAAGGAAAAAAAAACAGAACCCTTTCAGTGCGGGTGTTTCCTGTTAAAATAATGTAGCAAGCAAATTACGTTGAGATTTGGTTAAAGTTCATTTTCGGATTAACTCGGTGTAGAGAACTCTTCAAATGATAAAGGTACATGGTAGTCCCTGCGAATAACAAACAACTAAAAGTGGTCCCTGTTCAAGAAAACGTGGACAGCCACTGGGCTATCTCAGAACGGCTGGCCGATTTTGACTGGACATTCAATGGTAAAAACTGGCATTATAAAAACTAGTTTAATTTAGGCTACCTTAAACGTCCGTACCGGAAAGCGTTGCTAAATCTACACTAATATCTACGAGTACATCTACACTAATATTATAAAGAGGAAAGATTTGTATTTTTGTATGTAACGAATGAACTCAAAAAGTCCTAGTCCGATTTTAAAAAATCTTTTTTTGTTGGATAGCCCATTTATCGAGGAAGGCTATAGGCTATATAACATCGCGCTACGACTAATAGGAGCGGAGCAGCGACGAGAAATGTTGCTAAAACGGGAAAAATTTACGCATACGAAGTTGCGCGGGACATCTAGTATATAATAAAGAACATTCCTTAAACTTTTTTGAGCCAACCTTTTCAGTTTTTCTCTTGTAAGCTCACAAATCTCCATAGATATTCATCAAGTCCTTGATCTAAATGGGTAAGTAGGTCTGAATCATATCGACTAACCGACTACTCGAAATTCTATCTATACTAATATTATGAAGCTGAGTTTGTTTGTTTGTTTGAACGCGATAATCTCAGGAATTACTGGTCTGAATTGAAAGAATCTAAAATTTTCTATTGGGCTATTGGGTAGCTCATTTATCGAGGAAGGTTGTAGGCTATATAACATCACGCTACGACCAACAGGAGCGGAGCAGCAATAAAAAATGTTGCAAAAACGGGGAAAATTTACGCAGACGATGTTGTGCAAGACCTTAGTAGGTGGAGCATTTTGAAGCCATGCTCTACCTTAAGCTGGTAATGCTCTATCTTTAAAACTATAGCTAGGTGGAGCATTGAGAGGCATTGTTCTATCTTTAGGAGCGCAGCTAGGTGGAGCATGGTGAGGCATTGTTCTATCTTTAGGATCGTAGCTAGGTGGGGCATGGTGAGGCATTGTTCTATCTTTAGGATCGTAGCAAAGCAAGCATGCTGAGGCAATGCCCTAGGTGAAATTGGTAATTCCCCACCTTAAATGACTAAGGCCCGACCTTTGACCGGTACCATGTGAAATGAATTGCAAGCTCAAGATGACCTTAAGCCCTCCCTGGACCTCAGCCCTGCCTGCAGTGCGACAGGTCACAGCCGTAGGACCTATATTTACATAACTATATGAAAGACAATGTTAATATTTTTTTTTTTATAAAAAAAAAAACGGCTCCCGCTTTAGGCCCTGTGTTGCGGGAGACTTCACAAACATACAAGTCACGGACACAAAGTACACCCAGACTCGGAACAACAACTTGTCGATCACACAAAGTGGTGTCCCGTGTGGGAATCGAACCCACGACCTCTTGCGTAGCAGTCGGATACACTCCCACCGCGCCACAGAGGCAGGAGGATTAAACAGGATAGCCACTGGATTATGCCGCACACCGCAGGGCAGGAAAGTAGTTAATATTATTAAATCAGGAGACTTGATTTCATCAAATATTCTTTTCACTTCTTAATTAGGCAAGGCAAGGGCAGTCGCGGGAGTAATTAGGTACTTTATCTAGGCGCCACGCAAAGGGGTACCAAAATGCTATGTTGAAAAGGGCGAGCGAGGTACCCATACTTAACCGGTGTCAGATAAAACAAATGCACCCCGGCACCCTTCCCACTAGGCTAGAACACTCATTGTTTAGCCAAGCGCCTGTCAAAAGTATTATTTACCTATAAAAGTAAGATGATTCTGAAACTTGCTCCAAGTTTTTCTTTAGGCGTACCTATTTGTCTCGTGAAAATATACAATACCTACATAAATTATTGCATTTTTTCCGAATAATATAATAACAATTGGTAATTGTATCTTTCTTTTCCATAATAGGTACCTACATAATAACAGCGACTATTTTAACAAGCAAAAGTTTTGTCTTTGGTTTAAGCGACTACAAAAACGAACCTCCGTTTTTATAGTCGTAGGTAGATACTCTGCGTTGAGCATCTGCTCAAACAACACAGAGTAGATACTCTGTCTGATTGTAGGTAGATAGATACCTACCTACAATCTTTACTTAATAAGGTAGGTACAGTAACGTAAACAAAAAAAAATCTTAACAACAGAACTCTAGTTAATTATTCAATTTTATTGGTTGAGCCGTATTTCATAAATAAATCAACACGCATTAAATTACACTCAAACCTATAATATAACTTATTTGATTAATTTTAATATAACTTTACAGTTATTGCAATAAATGCTGTAAACTAAAAGTTAAACATTTATAAAGATAACTAGCAATGTGGGATTGAGTCCCACGTTACTAGCAATCTTGTTAAACCCTCCAGCTAAGCTCAAAGGCTTGTATTAGGACTAGGTTCATGTCGGTAGTATAATGGGTAGGATTTGAAACCGCGACCTCACGATTGCGAAACCGATGCCTTAGCCATTAAGCTACCGCCGCCGCTTCAATAATTTAGTTAGCATATGGGCCGCCTTATAGTTACGGTATTACCTAGGTATATTATCTATGTGAGCAATTCCACGAAATATTAATTTCGAAAAAACTAATATCCACAGTGGCGAATCCAAGGGGGGCGCTAGGAGGCTCAAGCCTTTCATCATTCACCCATTCACCAATCTGGTTCAAAACACGGCCATCGATATGTAAATACCTAGACAAGTTTTTTATGCGTCAGGTTTATTCAATGAGAATAAACAAAGTTTGTAACTTAATTTTGTTACTACAGCCGGCGGCAGCTACATGAACCCTTACAAACCCAAAAAAAACTTTACTAAGTTGTTTTATAGAAATTGCGTTCTTATTTTTTGCGATGTGAGTCTGTTATAGCCATATGTCGTATGGTAAGTACCTACCTAAGTACTAGGTATGTAAGTAGGTAGGGCTTTTATTTGTAAATATGCCGCATTAGGTATCAAATGGACTCAATGAGCGTATTTCAGAAATATATTTTTTATATTATAGGTAAACCTTTGCATAGGCTTTGGTTGCATTAATTTGTTTATAACATAAAATCATGTCATGATCGTTTGGGCTATAAACGAAATAAATTTAGAATATAGACAAAAGTCATTTACATGAAGAGGACGCGTCATTTACACAATCGATGAATATTTAAATGTAAAAAATACTCTAGGTGTTAATTACATAAGTACCTATGTACTTACTTTAGCAGGTACTTTTTTTTTTTTTTTTTTTTTTTTTTTAATTTTTTTTTTAAAAAAAAGATAACTAGCAATGTGGGATTTTGGTCCCACATTACTAGCAATCCTGTTAACCCCTCCAGCTAAGCTCAATGGCTTGTGTTAGGAGTGGGTTCACGTCGGTAGTATACTGGGTAGGATTCGAACCCGCGACCTTACGATTGCGAGACCGATGCCTTAGCCATTACGCTACCGCCGCTTCAAAGGTAAAAAGGTACTTAGTTGAATACTTATTGTTGTCACTTTATTTTTACGTGCGACGGCTACAGAGACGGTAGGTATATGCCAAAGAGTAAACTAATACTACGGAAAGTATATTCGTTTGGGGTAAGAGATGTCTAGAGACGGAACAAAATGTGTCAGAGACAGTGCCATTCGCTGCCCAGTCAAATCAGTTCTGTCACATGCACGAAAATATTATGGCAACAAATGGCAGTGGCTCTGGCATCTTTTGTCTTCCTTGCCTCCTGTTAGTCGGGGGTTTTTTAATTTTATTTACACCTTTCCTTATTAATGTTTCACTTCCGTCGTGATTTTTTTAACGTTTTGAATATATGTAATACATCAAAAAATACAGTAATACATAAAGTAAATACATAAAGCATCGATTGAATTTTAAAAGTACCTTCTTTAGGTATACTTAGGTTCTTCGTAATAATGTAGGTCACTCTTTTGTTTCTTTTGAAATTACCTATCACAAGCGTTGCTTTTGGTTACTGAATTAAGAATTTAATTAGAAATGAATACTTAGGTTCTTAAATAAATTCATGAAAAAGTGGACCTTACACAGTTAATATTATTGACAAATATTAAGTTATTGAGTCCTTTGGGCATATTATATTGAGTCAATTGTATTGCTCCAATAATATTGACCATGTAAGGTCCGCCAAATAATAGCGGTCTTCAAAGATTGAATCGAGTCGCGTTCCTGAAGTTACTATTAAAACATCAATTATATCTTGACTGCAAATGAGGCAAGTATTGTGAAAATTATATAGGAAATACGTAACGCGGTGCCTCCACGATAGGTACCTAACAAGGTGGAAAGAAAACCAATGTCATGCATAATATAAATGCAAATGTGCTATATTTTTTTGTGAATGGGGTCAAATATCGTGAATCGATAATATGGTAAACAGATAGTGAATTCGTTAACAACAAGCAATGGAGCGATAATCGTATCATGATCGTTAAATCCGGCGATTTCTGGCTCTTGTCATCTCTTGAAATATAACGGTGCTAGATTTTCATTTGGGTTTTCTGAAATCGAATAATTCCAAAGTCTGATCTTGTAAACTTGAGTCAATTCTGATGAGAAAATCACATAGGTATTTAGAGCCAGATGTTTTCCGCAAGTCTAAAGAACGCAAGGCCGGTTTTATTTGTTTTATTTGTTGTTTAATTTGATCGTTTCGGCAACAAGTACCTAAGTAGAAATAATGTCATAGTTAATTCACATATGTAATTTATTTATTTTATTGTCATCAACAGTAATACCCTAAAATCAGGAGCTCTATTTAAAGGTAATAGACGAGACAGCGAAAGCGCAGCATACTACCTACCTTTACATATATAGATAAATAACACCCAGACACAGAATAAACCATCCTGCTCATCACACAAAGTTTTATCCTGGGTGGGGATCGAACCCACGACCTCTTGCGTAGCAGTCGGATACACCCCCACCGTGCCATAGAGGCAGTGCCATACACTTCGCGCCGACTATCCAGTGCCGAAATTAAACCGGAAAGTGTGCACAGGACCTTAGGGTAGGTACTTCCAGAAGTCATACAAAGCTGAAATTTGGTGTGAAAGCTAGGATTAGCATCCCCCCCCCCCCTTCCCTATCCCTTAAAATAGGGAAATGAAAGTTTGTATGGAAAGAACCTAGTTGGTATCAATGTTCTGTGGAAAGAACCTTTAAGGTTCATTTCCGTGCATCGCGATCGATCGCGAGCCGCTCGCGGCTTACGACAAGCGGCTGAGGTAAGTGACAGACGCGCGCGGCCGACGACTGTCGTAGGCCTGCGCGCGCACTGTGAATATTGTCGCATCGGCCGCGAGCGTCAGCCGCTTGTCGTAAGCCGCGAGCGGCTCGCGATCGGCCGCGATGCACGGAAATGAACCTTTAGGGGTACGCCTCACCTGCCAACAAAAAAGTGTATAAACATTCGTAAGTATACATATTTGTAAGTAATATCTATTTCTAAATCATCGTGATTATTACAATTAGTTAATAATAATAATATCTTGGGACAACTCACACAACGCTATCTGATCCCGAACTAAGCATAGCTTGTACTGTGGCAACCAGACAACTGATAAAGATACTTATATATCTCTAAATACGTACAAATTATAGATAAATAACACCCAGGCACAGAATAATGCTCATCTCACAAAGTTTGATCCTGGGTGGGGATCGAACCCAAGACCTCTTGCGTAGCAGTCGGATGTGTGTACTGTATCATTTTCATTTGTTTAATATTTTGTTAGAATATTTAAATCAAAAATATCCATTAGTAATTAACGCAGTTCAACAAACCTCTACTGTATTTCATTAACTTCATGTCAGACGATTCCGTCGTTGGGTAGTCTCCACGAACGAGCGATTATTCCGCCAGCGTATCATCGCGACTCGTACGGAATCACCGCGTGTCCATGACCACTCGTAACGGAATCTCCACGTTTCCGCGAGAAGGCGTTGTGCTATAGTGTTGTTGAAGGAGGCGAAACGCCTGCATTTGACAGCGCACATGTCCTAATACCTATATATATATATATATATATAACACTAGCTGACCCGCGCAACTTCGTCTGCTTAAATTTTCCCCGTTTTTGCAACATTTCTTATTGCTGCTCCCCTCCTTATTTCTTCACTATTTAATAGATGATGTTATACATATAAACCTTACTCTTCAATCACTATATCCATTAAAAAAAACCGCATCAAAATACGTTGCGTAGTTTTAAAGATTTATGCATACATAGGGATATAGGGGCAGAGAAAGCAACTTTGTTTTAAACTATGTAGTGTAGCCTATAGCCTTCCTCGACAAATGGGCTATCCAAAAGTAAAATATTTTTTTCAATTCGACCTAGTAGTTCTCGAGATTATCCTGTTCAAACAAACAAACAAACTCTGCAGCTTTATAATATTTACTATATAAAACCATATTTCCTAACTAAAATTACAGATAATAGAATAATACAGTTTAAAATTACGTTAAAAACGGCGCCAGAAAATAATAAAGTACCTAGTACTTTATTATTTTTGGCGCCGTTTTTTAATATGTATACAATATACTAATCAATGAAAACGCTTGATAAGAATATCAGTTATCTGTATAATTATAGCATTGAATTTGTTATAGTAGGTAGGGGCAAAAATAATTTCGTATTTTGAATGTATTGTTAGTAATCAAACCTCTTTGGTTGTACTGAATGTAACTGGCTGATTTTAATACCATTAAATGTTTACATTCTGAAAATGCAATAGATTTTAAAAAACTAGTTCCCGCCATTTATCAATTGTTTTTCAAGCAAGTAAAATAAAAGTTTGTGACGAAGAAATTCGGTACATTTTAAAGTCTTATTACAAAAAAGATAAAAATGAAACGAACGCCGCAAATAAAATTTGTGCGTTTACGGACTTAATGCGGTATCAATACGAGTAGCACAAATGTGGTTCAAGCGTTTCAAGTCTGAAAATTTTAGTGTAAAGGATGAGGCTCGCTCTCTTTCACGGGTAAAATCAGTGTCCTCTTTGAAAAAGTAGAGCAAGATCGACATACTAGTAGTTACGATATTGCTGAAGAACTGGATGTTGATCACAAAACAGTTTTACGTCATTTACAAAAGTCTGGGTACAAAGGGTATTTGGGTACCACATGATCTCAGTTAGAGAAACTTAATGCAACGTGTTTTTATTTGCGATTCTTTGTTGAAGCGTAACAATTCCGACAATTTTTTTAAATGGTTGATTACGGGTGATGAAAAATGGGCCACTTACGATAAGAATGTCCTAAAAGATCGTGGTCGAAGCATGGACAAGCCCCACAGATCGTGGCAAAGGCGATGCTGTGTGTATGGTGGGATTGGAAAGGAAACGCACACTATGAGCTTGGCCGCCGTGTAAATTTATCGATTCTGACCTTTACTGTCAGCAACTGATGAGGTTAAAAGAAGCCATTGAGAAAAACCGCCCGGAGCCGGTGAATAGGAAGGGCGTTGTGTTTCATCATAACAACGCCAGACCGCACTTATCTATAGCCACTTAGCAAAAATTGAGAGAGCCTGGCTGGGATGTGTTGATGCATCCTCCGTATAGCCCTGATATTGTTCCATTAGATTTCCACCTATTTCGGTCACTTCAGAACTCCTTAGTAAGCATAAAATTAACCTCAAAAGAACACTGAAAACTACCAGTCAGATTGTTTTAATAAATATTTTTTTTTACGGCAATGGGATCATTGCACTACCCAGAAGATGGCAGCAAGTCATCGATCAAAACGGTACATACATATTATAAATAAATAAAAAATTATACCTAAACATTTTTTTTCTTTGTATGATAATACGAAAATACTTTTGCCCCGACCTTAAATATTTTTTGGCCAGTAAAAGCATCTAACTTGATTAAAGAAAAACTAAGTAATCTATTATGTATATTTTTTTTTAAATGAAATAGAGAAATAAATTATTGTTAAATAATGTTTTGCTTTATTTGCGGTGTTTCAGCTTTATATTTAACAATTTTAATAATTCTATAATTCTAATAGCATAGTTCTACTCAAGTTTTAGTTAGATCTAATAAATATTAAATGTAGGTGGAGAAACAATAGTCTCAGGCGGAACTTGAACCCGCGACCTTAGGCCCTAAGCCGTTACCAACTCCGGCACCGAATGCTTTAAAAATTACAAAAGTAATATTAGGGATCACTTTTAACATCTGATAGATTTAAAATGCAACCTGTTCATATTGTTAAGAGGCGAGATTTTTTGTAAGTAGGTACATACTGAGAATCAAAAAAGAATAAAAAAAAAACTTGTTAATAAAATAAATACAAAAAAAAACATGCCTTACTTTAGGAGTTACGTATACCAAAAAATCGCTGGATATCCCTGCGTGTCCAATAAAACAATATCTTGAGAATGCTATTGGGCTTCGTTTCTGTAGTCCTGATACACAGAATACGGACACTGGTCCGTTTTCTGAGTATCTGGGATACAGCTTTTTTTATTACCCTCCGCACAAAACACTTCCAAACCGGCGCAAGAGAGAAGGTTGATATTGTGTGTGCCTACCTATCGTCATAACAATTTTCCCATCTAAACGGGGAAAAGTTAAACTAAAAATAAAATACACCTAAAATTTTTTTTAAAGGGCAAAGTTTGTAATTACTTTAGGTTTATGTAAGTAGGTACACTAGGCATAGGTACAATTTTAATAAGTACTATTTTTTTGTAGGGTTAAAGTAGTAAGTATCTAGTACTTATTTGATTTTTAAACATGGGCTTAGTTTGTCCTTTAGATTGTTGTTATATTGTACCTATTACCACAAAATACGGAATAATAAGCCACAATTAATAAAAAGGATTTTAGTTTTATCTTCGCAATAATTCAACACTCATTCAACATGTATTATACGAGTACTTAAATTGGAATCATTATTTTATATTTAACTATGTATACATCACGGTTAATGCAGATATATTTTTTAAATTGAATACTTAATTACTAACATAAATTAAACTTTTAAAAAAGACGGTCCAAAATAATTTTTTTTTTTTAGTAAAACGGGTATGGCTCTATTTGTACAAACCCTCATTGAGCGAGTCGCACTTGTCCGGTTTTTCTAACACCCTACGCTTCCATAACTATGAAACCTCTGTGTCTACCTGTGGCATCGTACCTAGGTACCTCTTTTATAAAATGGGAAACTGATTAGAATGTGTATATTTTTCAAATAGTTTCTAATACCTTGATTTTTGTTTTATTTTTTACATAAATTCCGTTAGCGATTTAAAGTTCGTCAGCTGTTTTTCATGCTGGGGTCAGTATTAAGATGATAGTGACCATAACCTACCGGTATTAATAATTAATACCGACGCTGATGTGTTATAAAACATACCCCCAAGAGCACTTTTATGGTAGGTATTAAAATTAACCCCAAGTAATGTAGAAAAAAGTGTATAAAATTTGGTTTTTGGAGGAAAAACTTAACCAGAACACCGTATGTTATAAGCATGAAACAAAAAATCGTGAAGTTAGCCCTCATTCGCACGAGCGTTTTTTATACGCGCGTTAAAATCCGCCGACCTGGCCTCTCGATGTGATTATGTGATCTATTAACAACCAAATACGTCGCATTTCCGTGTGAACGTGTGGGTATTTGGGAATGCATTTGTTCTATTTGAGCGATTTTTTAATAAGGCCTTAAAATGTCCAAAAATGTAGCTAAGCTGAGCACACAGCTCACATCGCCGCTTGTATAATGTGTATGGTCAAAAAATGATTAGGTGAAAACAACAGACATATACAAGCGGCCTTGGGGCCCAACTTCACAAACGCAAGTCATGCAGGCCGTGTGATCATAGTGTATTATGTAATAGTGAGGTAACTGCTTTGATGCAGCGCAAAATGGCAACTGGCGACGAGTCATAAAAAATATGCAAGAGCTGGCACAAAAAGGTCAATAAATATTGAGTAGTGATTAATCAATAAGTGCATGGATTCTGCAACGAGCGGAGGTCACGGGTTCGAATCCTTATTATTATATTACTGATATGACTCACTCCTGACCATAGGCTTAGAATAAATACGCCAGTATATATTGTAAGTCCAAACATTTATGTTTGTATCAAAAATTTTCTAGCATTATGTCACACTTACTAATTAGAATGAATTCAAACCCCACCAATAGAATATTATCTACATCATACTTAAATTGTAATTAGTTTTGAACATTATTTTCAACAGTGTAGGCGAAAAAAACGGCCAAGTGCGAGTGGGACTCGCGCACTGAGGGTTCCGTACTAACTTTATAAGTATGTAAATAGTTCGATCAACACGGAAATCTATCTAGACACACGGCACTGTATCAACCAAGTTGCAAAAGTGCGAACCACCGACCGTTGTTACGCGAAGCATTTTATATGCACATCGCACATTCCCATGGCCCAAAGTCATGGTAATATGCGACCCACATTGCTAGTAATAAAAAAACTTAGTTGCTAAAGTGCTCTATTGAGTCCCAAATAACAAATTGAAATTGATTAAAAAAAAATGTTACGTCATGTATGATAGGACCAATGTATGACTTAAAGAATTTCAAAAGAATATGACTTCAAGTTAGATTTCACTTCTGTTATTAGCGAAACCTTGGCATATTTTCACATTTTTTAACAGTCAGAGTCACTGACCACTAAATCAATAGACCATACGATTTACTATGCTATTTTGACACTATAGACTCTCTTTCAAAATTGTAGGCTCAGTAATTTCAAAGAGGTAGGGTGCCGATTTTCATGAACATTCTTAAATAACTTTAAAAAATACATATTTGAGACCCTTACACCAAGCTTTTCATTGATTTTTCAATTTATTGTTTTGATCATAAAATGGCCCTCATGTTCAAAAGTTAGACTTCTAATAGGTTTTCCTGTAATCTTTAGATAGATTCCTGTAATCAGTAGCTTCGGAGATAAGGGGGGGTGTGGTCTATTTTGATAGTTTTTCTTGAATAACTTTAAAAATAACTATTTTAAAATTATAATAAAAGTATTATAATTAAAATGCGTCCGTGTTTGGGTCACAGAAACACATACCAAATTTGAACTTAATCGGTTCAGTAGATTCGGTGCAAATAGGCTGTGACAGACGGACAGACAGAAACACGAGTGATCCTATAAGGGTTCCGTTTCATTCTTTTGGGATAGAAAACCCTAAAAATATTATTTTTGAATTATATTTTTTATTACGAACGATTGCAAACGAGCTATAAAAAAACCGGACAAGTGCGAGTCAAACTCGTACAAATTTATTGGTACATAATATAAAAAGTTCAGGAACCAAGTCCCGCCGTTTTTTCAGGCCCCGGTCTCCCTATGTTGTTATCGGGATAAAAAAACCCTTTCCAAATCAAATTTCATCAATTTCGATCAACCAGATAGAAAGCGGCGGTAGCCTAATGGCTAAGGCATCAGTCTCGCAATCGTGAGGTCGCGGGTTCGAATCCTACCCATTATACTACCGACGTGAACCCACTCCTAACACAAGCCAATGAGCTTAGCTGGAGGGGTTCACAGAATTGCTAGTAATGTGGGACCAAAATCCTACATTGCTAGTTATCTTTAAAAAAAAAAAAGATAGAAATTGGCGCTTTGAAGCAAACACACTATTCAATTTTATAATATTAATGTACCTAAATATTGTACCTAAATTATCAAATGGCGCTGAATTCTAATTTCTGTAATTTAATATGAATGCTAATATTAAAGTTTGTCTTTATCAGCGATTTTTTTTGTACATACTCGTGCTGAGTTGAAAAATGTTTCATAGTACCTGGGTAATTCGCCGAAAGTGTGAAAAAATTACAATTTTGCATAGGACTTACGATTTTTGTTATGAAATTGTTGAATGTAACAGTACTTGTTGGATAGAACATTTACCTACCAAGTTTTTTCAGGCCACAAGGGGTCTCACTAAGTGCTTCCAAAAAAAGTTATGGGTCCTAAAAGTTTTGGTCAGACAAAGAAATTAGTAAGTGCACATGGAAATTATATTTATGTGGAATATGTCATGATAAATAAAAATATACAATTTGATATTATAAGTCGGATCGAAAACCAATAGATCCATGCACAAACCGTTATGACTATGACTACTACTGGAAAATAGCAAGACAGTGAATGGTATTGAGTACCTTAGTGTCGTATAAAAACTAAGTATGGGCTACGGAGTTGAATTAAATTATAATTTATTGCCAAAACCTCGGCAGTCTTTTTTTTTCATCGCCTTTATCATTATTGTCAGCCCGCAAGGTTCCCCACGATTTTACACTTTTCTAATAAATAACACATTTTATTAAGCCCGTTGAGTTCTACTGCAGGACAACGCAGTCCCTACTTTCTTCTTTTAAATGTCAAACAGCCTTTCTTTATGTAATGAAGTTAGTTCATCCCGCCATCTGCTTATTAGTCGGTCCTGCTGTTGTTATCGTAGTCACTTCCGTAACTAGAGTTGTGGAAAGTATTTATGTATCCCTAACGGCTATATATATTTTATTTCGTTTTCATTTAAATTATATTTTGTATGTGCACAACTACAAAATACAATTTTATTGCATACTTGCAGCGCACGTCAAATAATGACTTTTACTAATTTTTCATACCTTGGGTTACATTATTGTCATTTTCGGAGGGATGTAATTTAAAAAAAATACAGCCGCAGCATGTCACTCGCTGATAATGTAGCTTTCTATTGGTGAAAGAATTTTAAAATGTGTTTAGTAGTTTAGGCGTTAAAGCGTAACAAAAAAACAAACACACTCATTTTCGCATTTATAATGTAAAAATTTGGCTTTGTGGTTAAAGAAACACGGCTTGCAGTGTTTAAAAGCGAAAATGAACGTCATACAACTAAAGCCATTCACGCGGTCGATGCTGCGGGCAACAGCTATCCTCATCCCTACTAATATATAAATGTGAATGTAAGTTTGTTTGTTACGCTTTCACGCGAAAACTACTCAACCGATCATCATGAAACTTTGTACACATATTCTTGGAGGTATTAGAAGTAACATAGGATACTTTTTATTAAGAAAAAAGATTTTTTTTACGAAATACACGCGGGAGCCGCGGGCGAATCAGCGAGTGACATGCTGCGGCTGTATTTTTTTTAAAATTACATCCGAAAATGACAATAATGTAACCCAAGGTATGAAAAATTAGTAAAAGTCATTATTTGACGTGCGCTGCCATTTTGTTATTTGTTTGAAAATTTAGGTTACTATGGTGATCCCTTTGTTGCCGACAGACTTTGGGGAACTGTGACATGAAAATGAGAATACATAGGATAGTTTTTACCGCAATAACCGAAATCAACGCGGGCGGACCGGCGGGCAACAGCTACTTGATCATATAAAACAGGTATGGAAAATATTCACAGCATAAAACTTTTCACTTATCCGAACATGAAAAATACATGATGTTGGCGAACTACCCAATGGAAATGCATTTTGATGCAAATGGAAGTACTTCTAACTGTATGATACATATTTATCTCTTGTATGTAAATGAGAGTTTAAATGAAATGGTTTATTTATAAGTATTGTATTAGTGGTATTGTAAGTAGGTGTTTAAGTAATTAAAAATGCTACCGGGCTTGTGTCTCTTGAATGCATAATTATATCAGTCGCGGTTGTGCTTTGTCACTGTGTTGTGTTCACTGTTAACGACTGCCTGTCCACAAGGTAACTGATCTTCTTATTTAATTGTAATACTATGATAACCAATAACAATATAAATATCACCTGTTTATATACGTTTTAGTTGTACACAAAATCTGCGTTTAAAATGTTTATTTGTGGCTGTACAGCTAGACGGATTTTAGGACATTTGAATATTCAGATATCTTGAATATCGACCATCCGCGGGTAAAAAATAACTTTATTTCTCGTGATTTTATTAATATGCTTTTATTACATAACTCAATAGTGGATCTAAAAACCTCCCCGTAGAGGGTGTTGGATATCTCATCGAGGTCAAGCCTCACTCCTACTCGCCTCCCCCAAAACGAAATCCTGAATACGCCACTGAATATGCCAATGTTTAATGTAATTTCTATCATCCGATTACGTCACTTATAATTTGCACAATTACCCCCTATAGGTAAAACAAATGACAATGCAATAATTCCATAACAATGTCGTCCCTATTATTAGTAAAATCTCCAATTCAATCCGTTTTGCATATAATATGTTAGCGTTTGTACAATGCCATCATGCGCGCTTCTAGTTCCCCGACCGGACAATTTTGTCGGTATACCATAAGTATAATAATAAGTATAAATATACGTTGTAAGCATCCATACTAATATTATAAATGTGAAAGTAACTCTGTCTGTCTGTCATAGAGGAAGAACATATGATAGTTTTTATCGCGATAACCGACATCAACGCGGGCAGAGCCGCGGGCGAAAGCTAGTTCGAAATAATTATGATTTCGTTACCGTGACTTGTATTTTTATAGGAAACTAGCTTTCGCCCGCGGCTCCGCCCGCGTGGAGGTCGGTTATCGCGATAAAAACTATCCTATGTTCTTCCTCAGGACTCAAACAACCTCCATACCAAATTTCATCTAAATCGGTTTAGTTATTTGAGCGTGAAACCGTAACAGACAGACAAACAGAGTTACTTTCACATTTATAATATTAATATAGTAAGTATATGGATTTAAAACACGCAATCCATCTCTTAGACAAAGTACGAATCTAAGTACAAGGGTGGCATTTACAATAACTAACTTGGTGTTGTGTTGCGCTGCCGAAACAATAATATGAAATGAAATCTAGAAAAATAATATCACACTATACGATGTTTGCAGTATAGGTTGTTAATACCTCAACAAAATTTTTATAGGTACCAAATTTGCACATAATTCTGGCTGACTTTATGACGTCTAACTTTACGAAAATATTTCAAGTACCGCGAGGGAATATAAAAAAATGTTTCATAAGCTATCTACTGAACAACATTTTTAAATAAAAATCAACGTAGACAAAGTCACGTGCAAGTACAATAATAAGAGAGCTACTCATTCTGATTCCAGGGGCGGGAACTACTAATACCTACTTATATAGTCATCTATTACATTTAAGCTACAAGATTGTTATAAACTTAAATTATCTGCGAGTGCAACAGCCAGATTTAAAACCGCAGGAATGGCCAGTAGTTGCAGCCAGGGATCGAATGATTTTCTCAAACTAGAGCCAAAAATTTGCCTCCTCTTAATGTGCGATTTTGACGCTTTTGCGGGGTTGCTGGGTGGGTCCAGATCTTAAAGAAGCAGGAGGAAACTATGATAATTGCCCCCAGCTGGCTATTATCAACTTCTAAGTTCGCACCACGCTCGCTAGCTCGCACAGTACCTAACTTCTAAATTCACGCTGTGCCCAGAGGGGCACAGCGTGAATGCACTTAAAAGTTACTGCACAAGCAGAGGCTTGTGCAGTAACTTTTAAGATCAGAGTGCGGCCATCACGTAGCGCAGTGACTTCTAAAAATATCCTAGCCCTTTGTTGTTAATTGGTCATTTTAAGAGTTCCGTAATAAAGGTTCCTTCCCTTATATAGTTTCGCCATGTCCGTCAGTCCGTCCGCTACTTTGGTGTCGGGATTTTGTACATGTTGTATCATCATCTGGACGGGTTGATCTATAGATGGCTGTAAAAGTTTATGCAACAAACAAATAATATTTTTCTAAAATATCATGATAAAAAAAAGTCATCATAGGTAAAATTCAAAATAAAACTAATTGTAATAAAAATGACATATAAAAATATACTACTAATGTAGGATTAAAAAAAAATCTAAGTGCCTATCTAATAAATCTTGGGCGCGTGTCGCGAAACACAACTACACCATTACTTTCTTGTACTTATAGAACTACGTAAGTACCTTTTAAAGTTTAAATAAGTTCGATATTGTATTTCTATCATATTACATGCCCGATGCGTTCGGTGGCGTCGGGTATCGGTGTAAGCTGACCCTGAATACGAGGCAAAGGTTAGGAAAAATGTATTGTATGCAAATAAAAATATGAACTTTCTAGAGGTTATTTAAAATTGAATTCGATTTAATACAAAGTCACGTCGTACCTACACCAACGTACATAAGTTGTTACAAAATAAACGACGAATCTTAAACAAAGTTTCCATTTAAAAAGGTTAATGATTCTATTTCCCTGGTGCCTGTTTGCGGAACTAACGTATGACAGATCCCTTAGGGCGCGTTCTCACTGGGTCGTGGCGACAGATTATCGTGTAGTATAAAATGTCGTGGCTTGTGTATTTAAATAGGGGTGTTTTTGCAGTAATGACAAATTGTCAGAACGGCTAGCACAACAGTCGTTACAATGAGAACAGCTAGACCCGACAGTGGTCCAAATATTAATTAATCGTCACGACATAGTGGGAAAGCGCCCTTAGAAAGCGACTTTCACAGCGGAACACGCCTTTATTTACTTTAAATTCAACATCAAAAATTTTAATTTTATAATGCGGCCGTGTACAGATCCTTTGATCCAACCGCCTAACGCGTTATGTATTATCTTGAAATCTGACGAAGTTTCATTTAAACTTCAATATTTTATTTAAATTGACCCATAAGAGTTGATTTTCTAAAAACGTTGAAATGCGTGTTTCTTTATTTAAAATCAAAAGTAGTAATCCACCCTCACTGCAATATATTTTGAAAATTTGAAAAACTTTCCTAAATTAAAGTGAATAAATCTTCACTTTAATATAGATTTTTTTTTTTTAATTTTGGTGGTGTGATAATCCTATAGACTTAGGATGATAATCCGCTGTATTATTTGTCACACAGAACATTGTTAAACTACTTTCATAATTATGTTCTGAGATTTGTCCTAAGTTAGTTCCGCGAGTTGCCGCTAGGGAATCTGTATCTGTATTAGGGACTCTCTTTATTTGATTACCGGGGAATATAATGTCTAATGGTAATCCCAAAAGTAGTTTATAGCACAAACACATCAACATCGCAACTTAAGAATAACCACAATTTGTTAGCACTACACTGTGTAGCTACGAGTGGCTGCGGATTCAACTGGGAAGTTGAATCCCTATGTAATTTAACTCAGTTTAATTTAAAAAACCTTCTCGCTTGGCGTTAGTATTTCAAAAGTGTCGTCGTTTCTTTATTTTCCGACAACTCAAAACATTCAAAAATTGTTTATGAAACAATTGAAATACTATCGACCGCAAAGATCATACGAAGGAAGCAGGTTAGCTCTGCAACCTCCAAGAAACAAAAGTGATGCACAATAACGAAGGAGCGGCATGTGCATCACAGAACCATACCCAACCTATAAACTACCACCCCTTACGGTTTCCCCCCTCCACCGAAGATGTTCACCACGCATGCGCGTTGATGCATTTCTAAGTGCAGCTCTCTACCGCGCATGCCCGTGGACACAATATATTTGAGCGCACCGCGCATGCGCCAGTTCGCACGGGCTTGTCACGACAACGAAATAAAGATAGTGAATAAGGACCCTGACTGCTAAGGCAGAGGTCGTGAGGTCGTCGTCCTGT
Organism: Herminia tarsipennalis; assembly: GCA_945859575.2. Taxonomy (NCBI): domain Eukaryota; kingdom Metazoa; phylum Arthropoda; class Insecta; order Lepidoptera; family Erebidae; genus Herminia; species Herminia tarsipennalis. The sequence continues at coordinate 17,636,040 of OX243834.2, read as the reverse complement.
ATAAAAATTGTGAGATGAGCATGCTGGTTTATTTTGTGTCTGGGTGTAATTTATTTTTGAGATTTTGATTTTTCTTCTATCAGAGCCACTAACCACTAGACCAACAGGTCTAGTAGTAGGTCAGCTATATATTTTCTTGAAATACAAACGACACGACATAAAAGCATAGCTGTAAACTCAAATATTGTTTTACCAGGCACAAAACATTCAGCATAGGCAAAAATCGTAAGTTAGGTACAGGTTAGTGTTACCATATCTGTTGCGTTGTAGCGTAAAATTGAACTCAAATGAATATAGGCTACAGAAAGTAGTGTTCTTGGCTAAAAGGCTTCTTGTTAACGACGACGGGCCCACGTGTTTGGAAAGTTAGCGAGAGTGTTTAAGGTTGCCTTAAACACTCTGCATACATCTATGCATAGATATAAGTAGGTACAGTAACATATGACTCCCAGGAGAACAGGTAAAGGGTCTGAACTCAGGATAGAGCGTTGAAATAAAAAGAGAAACTTCTCAGATAGAATACGATGTTTATTCCTGAAATAAACTAACTAACTAACTGCTTGTGAGTACAAGCAATAAATGTCTTCCAAACAGTTGGAAACAAACGTACAAACCAAGGTGACCTTGCTTGTTTACAACAGTGTAGACGGCTGTTGCGAACCAAGTATTAAGTAATTTAGTTTACAACAGCCGTCTACACTGTTGAAAATAAGCAAGGTCACCTTGGCGGGAACGCTTGTTTCCAACCGTCTGGAAGACGCTTTACTATTTATTCACATAATAATTAACGCAATGAAATATTAATTACGACCAGATCGGTCGGCCATGAAACCTATTCCAGACTGCTTCTTTAAAAAAAGGCAACAATGATTTACATGCCCGAGACCTCGGCATATGCATCACATGGCGGTGCCTCGTGAAAAAAAAATCCCATTTTTTTTTTCAAAGCTTTAGTTCACAATTATCACTGAGGTTTCATGTGAGATATTCATTCTCGACATATCTACCACAATACCTACCTACTTGTCAGTTTAAGCGACTAATGTAGGTATTAGTTGGGTAAAAAATATCTCTGCTGACGTTTTTGTATTCATGCTACAGTCATAGTTCTTAATACGCTAACAAAAATCGAAACAAGCACTAACAGAAATCGCCATTCTATTCTATCTTCGGCTTCTCGCATCCAGCTCCTGCCAGCCGTTTTGCGTAAATCATCACTCCACCTGGCCTGAGGGCGTCCTACATTACGTTTGCCGAGACGCGGTCTCCACTCAAGAACTCGTTTACCCCAACGGTTGTCGGTTCTTCGGCTAATATGGCCAGCCCACTGCCACTTCAGCTTGCTACAAAGCGCTGTCCCATGTGGGAATCAAACCCACGACCTCTAGCGTAACAGTCGGACACCGCGCCACAGAGGCAGTCATATATAATAAAGAATATTAAAGAGATTAAGCGCAGGACCCACGGCATAAGGTACTCTATGGACCGATAGTAGTAACGTAACTCAACCTCGAAGATATCTCGCTCTGTTAGGTTGCCACTGAGCTGGAACTCCTCTAAAGTTTTAACAAACAGGTATCGAAGGGAATTCTTGGTTTTACATAGTCATATTTGTTTTACTTTACAGAACTGCGTAGACATGGTGGACACTTCCGAGAGTGCCCCTTTAAAAGAAGAGGTTAAACTAAGCAGAAGTCGAGAAGCTGACTGGCCGGCTGTGCTGTTTTTTATCCACATTCACCTGCTGTCATTATATGGAACATGGCTTCTTTTCTACGAAATCAAATTAATGACTTTTGTATTATGTAAGTTTCTGATAAAAAAGTTTCGCCCAAATAGAGGATTAACATCAGTTATGTAGTAAAGAAATTTACATTTCAAATTTCCGACCTATAGGCACCTGACCCACCGCCAGCGATTAGAGGAGGTAATGCGGGACTCACATTGCTAGTCATCTTTTTATATAAAAAAATGTTGTATATCCCATCCGTGTAAACAAAAGAGATGCAGTAGGCATAGCAGTCAACAGTCAGCCGCCTTCAAATGCGGACGTGTCTTTATGTGTGACCAACCATTACACGCTGTGCGCGACGCGAGCCGTCGCTAGTTTGCAACCATGAGCAACAAGGTCGTGGTAAACGAGCTGCTGGTGTTTCAGCAGCAGAAACTGGACGTGACGGACGAGGTGTCCGCTGTCCAGATCCCGCGTCACGAACTTCAGTGAGGAAGACATAGCTGCAGCCAAGGGGCTACTTTACGGCGTTCTAAATAAGACCGCCCAGATGGTGTCTCATTGTCGCGATGGGACTAAAAAGAGTCTAGCGGAAATCATCACGCTGCTGAAAGAGACCGATCCTGACGACGTACCTACGTTTGTGGCGAAGGACCTGAACAAGCTACCTCCCGTCACCTTCGACCACGTCGACGTCACCAGCCTGCTGAAAGACATAGTCCTTCTGAAGGCGAGCCTCGCGGATGTGCAGCGGAAGTATGATGCTTCCGAAGCCAACGTAGAGGATCTAGCGCCAACAAGTCATCGAGTTGCGCAACTTTGTTACGTGGTCTGGGTCACCGCGGTGCATGCCTAGATTTAAATTACGCGTCAGCTGTGGCGACATCGCCGCCGGCGTCGAATGCTGACCGAGCGGAATGCGCTGCAAGTGTGCAGTGACCCCGCCCGCACGCCCCGCAAGTCTGCCCGTGTCTGCTACAACAGAAACGGGAGATGAAGATAAGGGAGGGGAGATAAGAATACCAACGACGCAGCTATATGTGTCCCGTTTGCATCACACCACAAAGGCAGAGGAACTTGCGGAGTACCTCCGGATCAAGACGAAGTGGACCTTGAGGGTGGAGAAGTTGGAGTCGCGCCATTACTACAATTTCAAAAACGACAACTTGATACACTTCGTGAAAGGTTACGTGACACCACCGGCAAAACACGACGCCGCCATCTCAATCCCAGTGTCGTGTATAATTTTAATTATAAATAATTATGTAGTAGTTTATTGTTTTTTATGTAATTGTAGTTTAAATTGTGTATTAGTTCATTAACTTTTTATGTATGTATTTGTATGAAATGGGCCTTAGTAGCCTGAAATAAATGGTTATAATTAGAGGAGCGTGTACTCGCCAGCATTGTGAACAGTCAGCGTTGAACTATTCATATCTGTATCCCTTTGTTTTACACGGTATCTACCTAAGTATGTACGTTTTTTGAGCGATAAAATCGTTTTCTCGCCATTGCGGTGAGACAGGTGTCTTATAGAAGAGCAACTCCGTGTAGATATATCTTAATTGAGTCCACGCTACGAATACTTACTTGAAGTCAAAATATTTGATCTTTAATTGCTCATGTGAACTTTATCTCTTTTTAAGTTAGGTGTCCAACCGTATTTAGAAATATATGGAGCATGGAGCTCACATTAATGATGTAAATTATAGATTTAGATACCTTTTGTCTATTACATCTTCACAAAATTTCACATTTCAAAGCTCAGCATGTGAACTCTATACTTTTTCTCTATTAGCATCTCTCATTTTTGCTAGTGCATGTTGTCATCTTACTCCAAATTTGGAAGTTAATAATATAAACCAATATTAAGTGGCGGTATTACATAAAATACATTTATTGTTATTACATTGTTTATGATTTCAGTTGTTGTCCTGACATCCGTGGCAATCTTGGGCATGACTACAGGAGCCCATCGCTTATGGGCACATCAATCATACCAAGCGACCACCGGTCTACGAGTTACGCTTATGCTGTTTCAAACTTTAGCTGGAGTGGTGCGTACCATTTATTTATATCACAGGATACCTAACAGAATTAAAGCTTCATAGAAAATGCTCTTATAAGTCTTGACGCACACACACAAGACCGTCAAGAGCGCGGAGAAGCGTAACACGACGGACCAGCGAGAAATTGCGCATCGTACTACAATGCCGCTATTGAGCTTTAGAGACGCATACTTGACGCAAACGTATTTGAGATTGATCCCAAAATTACAAGAATACTAAAATGGCCGTTTTAATTAAAACATAACTGTAACTGCACTGCTTTAAATACGTGAATTGGCCTCCAAGGATAGAGCGAAAGCCACGCTCACGCGCTGCGGATGTGCATCGTTTTGTGCCGCGTGTGAGTGTAGATATAAAAGTCTTGGTACTTTGTGTTTTTTTTTGTGATACTTAGCTAGATTTATCAATATTTAAACTAATTTATGATTGTGATCGCAAGGCAATCTGCGCAGTACCAAAATTAGTTACCTTATCCGATGACCGATTTAAATATAAATCTTGTGCAAACAGTAACTTTTTATTTTTCGCAGTATTTTAAGCCAGAGTTTAAGCTAGTTCAAGCTAGTTCTATATTTTAGGCAAATCTAATGTAAACCATAAATAAATATCATACATATTAGATTCCTCTTTTATAATATTGATCAATATGTAGGTATGACGGGGTTGTATTTATTAAATAAATAAATAATAAAAAAAGATTGTTTGAAAAGTCGGTTTACTTTTACAGTTTATTTTACGTGTTAACCGTCTTATGAAAACATTGATGATATTGTAATAAATAATTAACTGTTGCTTAGCAACCATGCCTGTGACAGCTTTAACGGACCCTAATGTACAGCGGCCACAATTCTTCAGCCTATCAACAGGCGGAACATGACTGTGACACTTTTTCGTGCGTGCACCCGGTCACCGATTCATAAGACAACTTTGCGTTGGAGACAATCTGAGTGAACCAATCAGTCTTGACTTTGTAAATATGTGGAGAAAAACAAATGAGACATTCAGTAAGCATATTTTCCTATTAACTAGTTATTAACTATCTAAGTTTTGGTTACAGGGTTCAATATACGATTGGGTGAAAATCCACAGGTTTCACCATGCCCAATTCGCTACAGAGAATGATCCATATGATTACAATAAAGGCTTTCTGTATTCACATATTGTAACGCGATTCCGCAAGCTAAGTCCATATCAAGAAAAGCTGAAGGATTCTATTGATATGTCAGATATTGAGAATGACTCTGTTGTGATGTTCCAAAAAAGGTAAGATTCATAAAATCTTATTTGTTCTTATTTTCCTTTTTTTATTTATTTATCACTAACAATTGTTTACACTAACAATACATTAAAAACAAAGGTGAAATACAACAAAGAATGTAACAATCACTTATATGTTAACACCACATGCGCTAATAAAGAGAGACAAATAAAGACTAACCCTACTTCTTCTGTGTTAAATAAAAAAAATAATTATATGTACAACATAATTATTTTTAAATAACCCTATATATTATACGATATTAAGTACATTTTATACGTACCGATTTCAATCGGCGGCGAATATATGGTGACCGGACCGGACGGATGCCGGAACTTGTGAAAGCTACAATACATTCCCAAACACCCGGGTCCCATGGTATCCGGTCAAGCCGCGTCTGATTGAAACCGGAACGTTTGAAAAGGACCTAACGGTGCCCATCCAGCTTATCTATATAAATTTAATCACTTTTCAGATTATATTGGGTTCTGTACGGCATTCTGTTTGTACTATTACCTTTAAATGCTCCACTCGAGTACTGGGACGATTCGGTTCTGAGTGCAGTGTTCGTCATAGGCTTCCTGCGCTACCTGATAGTTCTACACGCTTCGTGGCTGATCGAGAGTGGTATATCTGTATGGGGGCTTAAACCTGGACAAAAGTACGTATACCTACTAATGTCATACCCATGTTTATTTGTTTGTTTCAAGAGAGCCGCAATATTGCACTGAGCCACTTTCTTGATTGGGTCATTGTGCGTATGTTTGTGTCGTGTCAGTTTTCCTCACTCCTGCCAGCCTAAACACTGCCAGAAGCCCAGCAGTCTCTGCAGGTTGCTGCAGGCTTCAGGGAGGGATGATGGTGTATTCGGCCACTCTGGTACGTTCCATGAGTACCTACATGCTTGGGCGTTTCTTCGTATTCCATGTATCCTCTGCACAGTGTCACGCCTGATCCAAAATAAGTTCGAATGAATATGGGTGGTTTTTATTACTGGTTTTCGCCCGCAGTTCCGCCAGCGTGGATGTCGGTTATGTTTTTCTCCGGGACTCGTACTATTTCCATACCAAAATTCATCTAAATCGGGTCAGCGGTTTGAGCGTGAAAAGGTAACAGATAGAGAAACACACAGACAGACATCCGACCGATCATAATGTATAATCTAGATGGAAAGTCACTATTTGATGTAGACATTATAGACTTCAGGACACAGACACACATGTAGCGGCCAAAAAATATCTATTCTTTATATATATAATTATTTTGTTATTTTCTTATATATATATATATATGTATATAAAGAAGTTTTTACTTAAAAAAACGACGTCTAATGAAAATAAAGGCAAATGTTAACTATAAGTGTTGTAACAAAATCAAGGAAAAAATAAAAAATGTCATCAAGCACTTCAAATTTCAATGACTTACTTGCATCTATGTTTTAGTCTATAACTCCGGTATCTTCTTACCAATTTCGTCGAAATCTATAAATTTTTAAGATTTTTTTATCTACATTATTTGTTTAATGCCTCTCTTGAAACATATTTTCCGCCTCCGCATATTTTCCCATTGATCTTTCCATTCTGTTACGAAATTAAATAAAAAATATTTTGAAATATACTCTTAGGTAAACGCACTACGTACGACTAACGCATACGTGTGCTGAATTCATGAATCCTGACAGAAAACATTGGCCATTATTGCCAATTTGTTTTGAATGTACTATTATTATAAAGTAATTTCTATATTTCTTGTCCACAGATTCCCTCCTGACTCAAATACGGTATTCATAATTTCGAAGAGTTTCTGGCCACATTACCATTATTTAGTTCCATACGACTATAAATCGGGTGAATACGGCACATACGGTAAGTGTAAAATATTATACAGTCAAACCTGGTTAAGTGAGAGCTCAAGGGACCGCTATCTCTTTTTCACTTAAAGAGGTTTCTTAATAACCCGAGTTTTTAGCATACAGAGGTTTAGAAGAGATCTATGAAAAATCAAATATATTCGTACAAACAAAATACGCGTATGAATAGATATGTATTGTTTTAATGCTATGGTTTATCAACTGACTGTAGTAAGCTCGACAATTTGAATAGAATATGCGTAGAACCTGAAGAATAAGAATGAGTCGTAAAGAGTAAATGCTAGATGCGTTTTCATCGCTCATAGAGGTATATGCAAGGAGAAATCTCAGTTATAGAGTCACTTATACAGGTTTATGTTTCTCACTTAAGGAGGTTTTAGGAGGATAAAATGACGAGTCTTGGCAAATATTCTCACTAACCCAGTTTTGACTGTAACTAATTTATTGGTGGGGAGCAGATTCCTTAGCGAACTAATATGACAGATCTCACATAATAAAAACACAGTCGCTTATTCTGTCTGTACGTTTAGATCTTCTAAACCAGCGTTTCCCAAAGTAGGCTCAACTGAACCCATGGGTTCCATAAAAAAGATGCCAGAGTACTACAACGCTATCTGATCCCAAACTAAGCAGAGCTTGTACTATGGCAACTAGACAACTGATAAACATACTTATATATTTCTAAATGCATACATATTATAGATAAATAAATAAATAAGTATAAAATAATAATCGGAATATTCATGTAGGGGTGTTTAAGCGTTTGGTTTTTGAAATATTATAAAATACTTTATTTGCAGACTCAGGTTGTTCGACAGCATTCATTCGCGTGTGGGCTGCTCTAGGCCTAGCCACAAAGTTACGCACTGTGGAAACGAATACCATACAGAAGGCGCTAGCAACAACTGCAAAGACTGAAAAAGATTTGATAACCTCTTTAAACTGTGCTATTGACACACAAACACTGCCTGAAGAACATTATCTTCGACGAGGGTAAATCTATATCGTAAAAAAATTACATAGTATTTTAAAATTCCTATACTTAATGTAACATTATGAAATAAAACCTATTTTGTACCTAAACCCTTACCCACATATATAAAATACTTTAGCGACAGCATTTAAACTAGCGAATGATTAGTCTTTGTTTCTCGTTCCATTTTTTAAATATAATAAAGGAAGACAAAACATTAGTTAGTTAAAACGCTGTAGCTAAAGTATTATGAATAAAAGGGTTAGTATTTAACCACAGTGGCCAGTGACAGTGGCCTCTTCTATAGTTCATTTCAATTACGAAGTCATTTTTGACAGATGTCTTTTATGTAGAGTACTACAGTAATTTTCAATTACAATTTTGAACCATAAAGTCAAAGTACTTTATTTACTTAAGTTACAAAATGCAACGCTTATGAACATCAAACATAATTTGGAATAGAATGATTCTACATTAAATGTCAAGTTCGAAAGAGTAAAGCCGTGAGAAAAGAACTTGGCAACAAAACTAATGGCTACTTTTTTTAAAACGCCAATTTTTACAACATATTTGTATATATACAAATATATTGTGATATACGTGAGTTTCAAGGAGTAATGTAAAATTACACCATAAACTCACTCAGTATATAGGACGTAAAGCAGGTATAATCAAGTTTTAAATGAATTAACCTCTTATGGTGTGGATGGGAGCATCAACTTACAATAATTACAGAAGAGAGTAAAGGCAACTTGCGATTCCATTATAACAACTATTTATATTTATTAAAAAATAAACCTGCGACTGCAAACAAAATTTAAATAGTAAACATTAATACATTATTCTGCATTTTTATATTGGCCATGAATTTTACATCACACAAGTTTAACGGAATTAACAAAACCTAATGCTATTTTAAATTATTTTGAGTAGATACTAGAAAAACGAATCATTTTATACAAATTAGATAAAAGCAGGTAATAAAACGTTTTGTTTTTCCACATTTTAAGATATTTTTAAATTTAATAGCATGAAAACGAATACTTAAAATATCGATTTGGCGATAGGAACTTATGACGTCACATGTTGTAATTCTTTATACATTTCTATAGAGCTTGTCGTTTTGACATTTATTTTGATGAATTGATTTGACAGTTAACATCCGTGTTAGATATAATTTTATTACCATTTGATTTCACCGACAACGTTTTACGATAGCGCATATTGCAAAAGATATAGAGTGAAGAGTGTGGCTAATACATCGACGTAGTTTTAAGAATTCGGAGGAAATCCTTATATTGTCATTCCACTTGTGAAGTATTTTCAATGACTACATTTTCGATTTATTGAAAATACTAAAAATAAAAATTGTATTGATTTCTTCGGTTCAACACTTGCACGATTTCAAGTAATTCCATAACTATCACTCGTTGTTATAGCAACTCTCGTATTTAAGCAAAATTATAGTAACGCTCTACTGGACTGTTTGTTTCAATGTGAATTACTTGTTTTGTACAGATTCTAACCAAATAATGTTATATAAATTACATTTTGCCCAGGGTTGAGAAAGTATACCTAGTAAAAAAATACTCGAATTTCCGACGGCTTGTTTACTGATGGTCATTGAGAAGTTGTCAACTTATGTCAAAAGGGACTTCGTATAAGAAACGGATTATAATTTTTGCCACAGTATCCAGTCCTCGGCCTTAATATTTAATAAACTCATGCATAGCGAACCTGGAATAAATCAAAAACATTTTCAAATAATACACGTATTACACCTAAATCTACAAAGATATGAGTATTTTTTTTATGTTTTCCACAATGCAATTGAATGCAGGACGGGCGCAATCGCAATTATACTCGTAGACAGGCGTGCAAAACATAACTAAGTCCTGAAGACAACATTTTTATTGTTATATAAACCAGACACGGTCTGGACACCAAATAAAACTTCATATTCTGACTTTATAAATTATTTTCAACAATTGTTTTTGTTTATGGAAAGTAAAATGCGACATACCTACGTAAATTATTTGTTTAATGTTGACAATTATGTCACGTTTTTATACTTCGCGGTTTTTAATGCTTATTTAATAGAATTCTGACCGCTATTGTAAAAACGTGATAATCTTTAATTGTAACACAGACAATTCCTATCTTTAATTGTATCACATTTTTTACAATTTTTAAATATTTATTTAATGTCGCCCTCTTCGCAATGTTCGTGTCTGACAAATAAGAACGGAAATAAAATTAATTAGAACTTAACAGGAGTTTTATTATGATTTATGACCTTTATATTGCTTTTACAATCTACTTCTACAATCTGCTGAAATAATATATCTACATAGGCAATATTTCAGCAATCCTAATGTTATTATCAAGCGTTGTCTCGATGGACAGCATGAAACAGGAAGTGGGTGTAAATTTTATTTTAATAGAAATCAAACAAAAAACCTGCCTACATCTCATTCCATTAGGTTATCTAGACACACGGCAGAGTATCAGCTAAGTCTCAAAAATAAAGTTTTAAAAGGACGACTCACTAGTTGTGGTTTTATTACACCTAAGTCACCTATTTAACCACACATTTGCAATTTTGCTTGTCTTGTAAGACTATCTTCCAAATTCTGTATCTAAAATAATGGGGGTATTCAGTAAGCAGGTTACATTTAAAGTTAATATTCTCTAACTAGATTATTGCATGATTTTATTTACTAAACGACTGTAGCAGGCTACCAAATGGATTATCAACTTTTGACGATTTTTCCAACAATATTCGCCAAGACCTGAAACAATAACATTACTGAATTATTTGGTGCAGTTTATGTTTAATTTAACAGATAGGTATTCACTTATGGATTATCGTCTCTTTATTAGGCAGCCTAATTGTATAGGTATTACAAAACTTTAGTAATTAAGAAAATCCATATACACACATAATTTTTAAAGGAAGAAAAGTGACTACATAGCCCCATTTAAAAGACAATGCTCAAAAAAACCCAGAGCGAACTGACACGGAATAGTATGAAAGCTAAGAATGTTAGTGAAATAAGGGATGTGCAACTTAGTGACGACATAAATGTGTAATTTTTCTATTTGTTTTTTCTTATTAGGAGTGTTTTGGTTAAGCCTTTATACAAAAAATATATCTCACATTATTTTTATTTTTAGCCACTACCAGTATAAAATAATGTTAAATAATAGTTTTACATCACGACCAAATAACAAAATTACACACTGTAAAGTGTGTGTGGTTTTGTTATTTGTTGGTGTAATTTATGAAATTACATATTTCTTACAGAATCACCACTAATTTTTATTGTGTCTGTTTATCATCATCATCATCAGCCTATCGTAGTTCACTGCTGGACATAGGACTCTCCAATTGCACGCCACTTTGTTCTAACCTCGGTTTCTCGCATCCAGCTCCTGCCAGCCGTTTAGCGTAGATCATCACTCCACCTCGCCTGTTCGCTTTGGGTTTTTTTCCACACTATGAGCATGATCCTTTAATGACTAAGCAAACTAATGTTTTAGACAAACTAAAGATAAAGTAACTTTGTCTATTACGTTTTCTCGCGTAAACCGCTGAACCGACTTAAAGGAAATTTGGTATGAAGATAGTTTCTCGATACTAAAGAGTCTCGGGATAACGGACATCGCGAAAGGGGAAGCTACTGTTGGATATAATAGTTCAGTATTAAAAATAGCAGCAGACGCTTGTGTGTTATAAACGAAACAAACATTATTAAATTAAAAAAACAGGTACTAGGTGTCTCTACATAACTTTATGATATATTAGGTAGGTACAACAATAAATCACAAAATGAATTCCAGCAAGTTCAACATGCTTCATTCATAACCTTGACCCGACTGATTTGTTTATGTGCGTTGATCACCTTGTGATGTTTTACCACATTCAGTCTTGCGAAGTTCGACAATGGCGCGACATAGCAGATGGTCAACTAACCTTACTGCCCTTTAATAATGTCCCTGACATTAAGTTCGAGATCGCAACAGTAGGTTGAAATCTATACTCGTAAAGCGCGCTGTCAGGCCTTTATTATGAAATCTATCAACATTGGTACAAACAGCCACAAAAGTTCCATAACAGTGACATATTTTCAGATAAACCCTTCTTAAGGATTGGAAAGGAATCGTCCACTATGAGCTTTGCCGCCGGGTTAAACTATCGATTCTGACCTCTACTGTCAGCAACTGATGAGATTAAAAGAAGCCATCGAGAAAAACCGGCCGGAGCTGGTGAACAGGAAAGGCGTGGTGTTCCATCATGACAACGCCAGACCGCACTCATCCATAGCCACTCAGCAAAAATTGAGAGAGCTTGGCTGGAATGTGTTGATGCATCCTCCGTATAGTGCGTATCTCCCTGTCCTCCGTATATCCCTGATCTTGTTTCGGTCACTTCAAAACTCTTTAAGAAGCATAAAGTTAACCTCAGAAGAACACTGTGAAAACTATCTGTCAGTTTTTTTTTTCAAAATCATCGATCAAAACGGCTATATATTCTAAAGAAATAAAAAAAAAATATATCTATTTTTTTTTGTATGAAAAATACGAAAAAACTTTTGCCCCAACCTTATATACCTTATATTGGAATAAATAATTTTAATTATTATTAATACTTTTTCAATTGTCAAAATCATTTTATAAATTGTACATTAACATTTCACAAAAAAATATAAGTAATCATTATATCTGTTTAGCCACACGTCACAAAAATGTTAGCTTTAGCGGTTATTTTAACTGTGTTAGGATTTTTTTCTGTTAAAACAAACAGAAAAATCACAACCCAATTAAATGTTATGCCATTTGTCTTTCAAAATATTCGGCAATAACTCACAGACTAAATATTGTGTTGTGTGTTTATCGTTGAGTTGAGTAATTACTCTTTCCTTTCATCATCGTGTTCATAAAGTGTAACGAGGTATTGACTCTTTTGTATATTTTCGATTCAGTTAAATTTGTGGACTAATAACGTTGAGTTTGGTAATTACTCTGGCTCAATAATTTTGAAAACATGTGAAATTTGCGGTTTCAAGGAAGCCAGACTTGCTGGAAAAAAGTTAGTTTCCTCTAGATGCAGTCCGGTAAGTGCTTTTGGATTAGATAAAAATATAGTTTTCTTCATACCTGTGTGTTGAGCCGACTGCCCAACAAATGTCTAACAGAGGTCATTTACATATTATGAGCCATTGAAAATATCATTTAAGTATATTTGGGCAGTAATAATAACAAAGGGGGTGCACTAAAAATATTTTTTTTTTGTTTTTTCTCAAAATATCGCATAACATGGGTTTCAGAACCAAAATATAAAAAAAAAAAAAATATATAATTTATGGGCTTAAAAAGTTTTCATTAAATTTGTATGGAGACGACACTTAAAAAAAAATATAATAATAATAATATAAAAATAATCTATTTAGTATGGAGAATTTAAAATAATTTTCAGTGCAGTTCAGTAGGGGATTTTTTTTTCTGTTTGGTTTTGAAACCTGTTTTACGATATTTTGACAAAAAAAAAACCGTTTTTAGTGCACCCCCTTTCGTACACCTTGACCGGTAAATACCCATTTGGGTATAAGTGTAATAAGTTTATTAGGTATGGAAAAAATTGAGAACCACATACATATACACCTGGGTAAATATGAAATTATGACTGACCTGTTGGTCTTGTGATTAGTGACCCTGACTGCTAAGCTTAGGGACACGAAAAAAGTATCGATACTTTGTGGTATCGAGTACTTTACCTTTCGATACCGATACTTTTGTACTCGATACTTTGCCATCGATACTTTTACTCAATGAGTGCTTTTTGCCTGGTATCGTATCGATAAATGTTCAAAATTATCTACCTAAAAGTTAGCTTTACAGGGTGTAGTTCAATTATGTCTCAGGGCTGGGTAAAGTATAGTTTTTTTTTCTAAATTAACTATGGGCGATATTTTCATTCTACAAACATCAATTTTCGATATTTATTTCAGGGTATCTAATTCGACATCTTACACGCCATCCCATTTCCGGCTGTATTGGCTCAGTCAATTCGATTTGTCTTTTTTTTGTTCCTTTTTTTATTTCATTGAAGTTTATAATTAAGTACTGTTCGTTTGTTCTTGAACTCAAATAATAATTTTTCAAGTAATTTATATTACAAAACCACCTGCGGGTGTATCTCATCCCACTATTTCCATGTAAATACAAAATAGACATTAATGGACAATTGTCTAGTTTTTAAGGTGCCGATTTCTGAGCGTAACTGATCTACACCTTTTTACTTATATCATTACTGCGTACATATCAATAATCTATTAAACAAAATAAAGTTAATTGTACATTACCATGTATGCTCTTACATTTTAATTTATTTTTGATTACTTAATGTTAATCTCAAGATTTCAAGTTGCCTTGTATCTTTATAACTTGTTGTCATAGTAACTGTCGAATTTCTTAAAAAATATAGTAACGCTGTACTGGGTTGTTTATTTTTGTACTAATTGGAAGGGTTTAACTCAATTTTGTTATTCAAATTGCGTTAATTGCCCTGGGTTAAAAAATTATTCCCTATTAGTTCATTAAAAAATACTCGAATTTATAATAAATACTTGGCTTGGCTTGTTAAAATTGTCATGTTAGACATTGTCAACGGAAAATTGTCAAATTAAGACTATAGTAACGTTTTGATGTTACGGTTGCGAGTTAAACATTAATTAGGTATTAGTTTCATTAGTTTACTGCAATATGACGCGGCTTTTATAAAGCTGGTCACGCTTAAATTCAAGGTTTGATTTGTGAATTTACAGCTGTTTTTTTTTCGTAATTTTATTATATTTATTTACTATTTGTTTTCTTATGAATTGGTTAAACTGAAGCTAAACTGACGTCATTGACTCACGTCGTGACATGTAGTTCTGTACGCATTAGGTCCTTAGAAAAGCACTCGATTTTATGAAAATATATATATATTACGGGTATATGGGTATTGGTGAATAATTTAAGGTAAAATGCCTTGTTTATTGCCCGACGTTTCGACCGTATTGCAACGCCCGTGGTCACGGGTAGACGTGGTCAGTTTACCCGTAACCACGGCCGTTGCAATACGGTGATTAAGACCCGTAATATATATATTTATATATATATTCTCATAATGTGTATAAATCGCAAAATTTTATCAACATTAAAGCACTTGATTATATATATTAAGTATCAATAATTTTACCTAATGCGTACAGTAATACACGTTATGACTCGTGAAGTAATGAGTTGTAATATGCGGTACCGTACAGTATACTACATTACACGTACACACAGACACACACGCACATGCACGCACACGCACGCACACGCACACACACACGCACACACACACGCACGCACGCACACACGCACGCACGCACACACACGCACGCACCCACACACACGCACGCACGCGCACGCACGCACGCGCGCACACACACACACACACACACACACACACACACACACACGCACACACACACACACACACACACACACACACACACACACACACGCGCGCACGCACACACGCACACGCACACGCACACTTGGAAACCACATATCGGGAAAATTCGGAGCAAACCGTCGTCTTTAATAGGTATGCTGCGAGAAATATCGCGATACCTTCTGAAACATGTACGATGTGTCATTTATGATTTTTTGGTAAAGCCTCATATAGATTACTTGATTGAAATTTGGAGATCAGCTAAGACAAATTTGCAAAAACTACAGGTAACACAACTACAGACTTATCAAAAATTTACTTGGATTTAACTATTTAAAACCAACAAGAAACATTTATAACGACACAAATTTAATGAACGTAGCTCAAACTTACAAATATAATACATGTATTTTGGTAAGAAAAATATAAACTAAGGATATCCATTCCAAAATAACTTTCACCAAGAACCATGACCACAATAAATACATGACGAGACGGGCCATTATCATTTCTCTAATAACTCCTAGAACAAATTACGCTAAAAAACACGTCTTATATGTAGGAGCGCAATGCTATGATAAATTACCAGAGAATATAAGAAAATCACTTACCTATATTTAAAAAAAACTGAAAAAAAACAAATGCTGCAGAATTTTACAGAAGTGTAATAATAAACTTATAAAAAAAGTATTAAAAATTATATTAATAAAACTAAAATGTTACAGAAAACTATAAGTACTTCTTCTCTATTTACATACCTATATAACAAATAATTATTCGCACTAGTTATATATATATATATATTGAAATTACAACAAATATTTGAAAAAAGTCACTGAGTCATAGGCCTCAGTACACACCTATTGTGTAGTCGTTAACGGACAGTCAACATATTTTTGACTAAATATTATACATCTACCCCATTCTACCCCATTTAGTATTAGTAGTAGTTTTATTTAAGTTATTACATGTATTCTGTATTATTAGCTTAATAATATTTTATTTTCGGATTACTTTATAAGAAAAGTGTACCTATTTTCTCTGTAAGGGATATTTTTATGTCATTTGAGAAAATGAATGTCTTTAAACTAACGTAGTTTTAAAAAACGTAGCATGGTTTATAGCTAAAAATAATACTTATTGTGAGTGTCATCATTATAAAGAAAGTGGATTTTATCATCTTATAATATTTAAAATTCTTGTGTCATGATGTTTGTGGTTGGTTCCGAAACGGCTCACCAATTTTAAAGATTTTTTGTATATTTAATAGGTTAAAGAATACTATACCATACCACATACCCGCACCCCCCGCTCCACTCTTTCCCTGATAATTTAAATGGCAGAACAACTCAATAATTAGCTAGTAACATAATAAATTATTTTATTAATATAACTATTAGATTTTGTTTTTACATAAAATAAATGATTTAAAAATAATGCAAAATGTGTATTAGATTATTTTTAGTTGTAAATCTTAATTTAGCTTTTTACATTTTATCTATTTTTTCAGCTGTCTAGAATGGCTAAAAGTAGTTGGTAATGAAGAATTAGTGAATCTACCAATAGAGAAACTACATAAGCAGAGAAGTGTATGCGCAAAGCACTTTGGAAAGAACGACTTTAACAGAAAAGCCTTACCTCTGACTGACTATCAATTGGATGCATTTCTACAACACCTGCATCAAGATACAAAACCAGATGGTAAGTAACCGTAATAGAGTAACTCGTTTTTAAATAATTAAGTGTCTGTTGGATGTCGGCAGAGTAATACCAGTCGGTGTAGTGATCAGTAGCGAAGGATTAAAAAAAATCTAAAGTAACCCGACACCATGTATCTTATTGGTAGACACGGTTCTTTCTACGTAAAATATTAAGTAACTACAATTCAAAGGGAAGCCGAAAACAATAGTGTTCTGAGAACCTTCCGCCACTACTAGTGATCCTTCTGTTCAGTATTGGAGGTCTATTTTTTCTAGTGATGTGATGAATTACATAGTTAGCTACTAACTAACTTATTTGCTTGCTTACCAACATTATTTTAGGTTCAACAAAAGAATTGTGTAAATACCCATTTGTGTATAAATAATAGGGTATATGCTCAGACTGGTGTCACCACATTATTTGAAGGTGAAGGGTCGCCATCATCATACTTTTGCTCCACCTCGAAATAATCTAACACTGATGGCACACAGAACAACAATTCATGTATTACACAAAGTGATGTGAGAATCCAACCTACAACCTTAAATATGCCACACTTATACATAACCATATCCCTTTGTGCCACTGCGAGATTAGAATACATAATTAATGTTTATATTTTTTTTAAATACTAAAAAACATCTTGTTATAATTTTATATATCCACATAAAATATAACTTTTAAAATCTAATTTAACTATAGGTATAATTTCAGATTTTACCCTTGAGGTGATGCTATCGACCAGCCAGCTATCAAGGAGTGCCCTAAAGGAGCTGTCTCAAAATGTTATTACAATAATATCCAACTAATATTAATATTTTACAAGTTATATAAGATGGACAGATAGATATTTGTTGCTCAAACTCAAAGGAATGTAGTTTATTACTTTATACTCGTACATAAGAATAGCACCTGAGACCATACGATTAAGAACCTTAACCCTTTAAGAAAATTACATTTGCCTGTTTTTAATGGTATACAGGGTGCCCGCGGCTAAGGAGCCGCCATCAACCTGTATATTAAATTGACTGCCTCGGTGTCGCGGTGGGAGTGTGTCCGACTGTTACGCAAGAGGTCGTGGGTTGGATTCCCACCTACATGGGACACCACTTTGTGTGATCCACAAAATGTTGTTCCGAGTCTGGGTGTACTTTGTGTATATGACTTGTATGTTTGTAAAGACCTCCGCGACGCAGGGCTTGTACCCTACTGTGGGAGTCGTCTTGTTAAGAAGAAGAAAATAAATAGGAACCTACAACAATTTCAATCATTCAAAATTCAGCAAAATTATCCCAGTAGTTTGCCATACTAACATTATAAAAAAGCTTTTATAATATTAGTATGAATATTCACATAAGTTTAATTATATATATTATTATATAATTTCAGATTTGCCTGAAGCAGTGCCATTTACAAGACAACAAGCCAAGTCACGTACGTAAGAGGTCTGGTGACATTGTTGAAAACGTGTCTAAACTTAGAAAAGTAACACGAGAAAAATCAAGTTTTGTTATTGAATACAAACTAATTATACACTGACGGATTCCAGCGCTCAAAAATCAAAACAATCAGCTTACTAACCGGAGATGGACAACAAAAAATAAATTTTCACCCTAACTATTTTTAAAAGGTGGTTATTTATAGAATTATAGATTCCTATTGAGTTTGTTGTGTAAATAATATACTAAAGGCCACTCAAATCATTTAACTTGATTTATATTTCCCATTTTTAAAAATTTATAAAAAACTTGTAATCGAGCTACGAAGATTTAATTTAGTTTATCGATACCGATAAATCAAATATCGACAAATCAGTACACCCTATCTGTCAGTTGTCAGAAGTCAATATGACATTGCGTAAAACTTTGATGTTGGTAGCATTGTATTTTTTTTATGTGGTTGGCTATAAAACCTAATAAGTTGCCAGCAGATCTGACGTTCTAAGAGCTAACTCTCAAAACGTAGTGATTACTTTCTCTGTGGTTCTAGTACGCTGTACTGGCTACCACGTACAAAGTGACAGCCATTTCAAATGTCGAATCGAATTACTGTCCTGTAAACTTTTAGACACCTACGACAAATAGCCATTGATCTTCTTCTTGATACCATTGACGCATAGACCTAAACTGCGCCATAACCTCACAAAATTGACAACTCTCTAGAAAGAGACAACGCTACTTTGTGGACAATACCTGTCAAAGAGACAGGGCCGCACGAGTTTTTGCTCTCTGTCACGCTTTGCAGTCAATATTTACTTTTTAATTGAAAGGCATGGCACGGTCCAGGTCTATACGACAATGATACCTTCACAAGAGTAGACTTCCATTTGATTATGATAAATTACCGTCTCCAAATGTCAAAATCAATACTATAGCATTTACTACAGAAGTCAGTGTAACATGTTATTTAAAACATTTTTATATTAACTCGGACATTCGTGTGTATATTCATGTGCGATGTACAAACCTAAGAGCAGAGAAGAAACTAGTCCAATGATGAGCAATATTAGAGCAGATCGAACGTCAGTAGCTCTCGCCGAAGCGAAACCAGGCGGAGGTGCACATTGAGGCATATCAGGGACCAAGGCCTCTTCCAACCTCGCAAGCGCACCACCGCTGCGTAGCTGCAACAATCTAAAACAAATTATATTCTTATTTACATGTTTAACTATGTATTTAAAAAAAAAAAATATATTAACTGGCCTGTTGGTCTAGTGGTTAGTGACCCTGACTGCAGAGCCGGAGGTCGTGGGTAAAACTTTGTGTGATGAGATGTGAAGATCAGATGGCCGTGTGTGAGATGTCCCAAAGATCGCGCATTTGAGAGTACATGAGCACGATGGCTGTCTGTTAGTCATGATTATCAGCTGACTGATTGCCATAGTACAGGCTCTGCCTAGTTTGAGATCAGATGGCGTTGTGTGAAAGAGAGAAACGGACAGTGGATGTCTAACATGGTACGGGCATGTCTTGCGACGCAAACCAAACACTGAACATGACACGGAAGGTGTTGGATATGCTCCCCCACCTGAGGCGAAGATTGCCCAGACTAACATGTAATGGATGACTTCTGTAAGAAGAGATACTTAAGTAGGAAGCCCAAATACAGAGACGGCCCAGGACCGAAAATTCTGACGAAAAATAAGTAGGAGAACCGACCCCAAATAATAGAAATAGAACAAAGAGATGATAAGGTACACAAGTGTTTTTTCTTGTATTCCAACAAAATTTTTAAAACTTTCATAGGCATATTTTTTTTTCATAAAGATAACTAGCAATGACTACTTGCACAGAAATAATTATGTCTAAGACCGTCAGTCATTTGTCTTATTAATTATTTAACATGTCATGTGAGACTGTTTGATTATTTTTATAATGTATTCTTTTTTTATATATAATCAAGTGGTAGTCATGTAGGACTCACAATCCCAGATTTCTAGAATAGTGGGTCGTTGGTAGGATTAGAACCTTGTACTACGGCATCGGACTCGCAATTGTGAGGTCGCCTCTCATATATGCGTATAATTACTAGCTGTCCTGGCGAACTTCATACCTCCCCTTTTTTTGGTTTTTATTTTTTATTTTTACGTAAGAACCTTCTACAGAGTATGAGAAAACTATAAAAAAGTACAACTAGCCCGTTATACGACCGATTTGATGAGCATCTAACTTCACCAAACTTCAAATCAGAGAACGATACAGGTTTAGACCAAAAACCAGTACTCTCACAGCTACAATAGACCTGGTCACCAAAATTAAGCACAATGTAGATAATAAAACATTGTCCTTGATATCTTTATAGACTTAAACTTCTTATCGATTGTTGCCTGCAGCGCTGCCAAGGTCAGCCGCCCCGTTGTACAACAGAAACGGGAGATGAAAACGAAGACCAGCTAGAGCGTACCCACAGCCCCTGCCAAAGGGCAAAAGGATGTAGAGGGCTTTATAAAGGTTGAAAGGAAACAGAAGAGGCCTTCCAGACGAAACCAATGTTGTACCGGGTGACGGGACCTAACATGCTGCTGCGTCCGGCAATACCATCGACGCAGCTATATGTGTCTCGTCTGCATCACACATAAAGGCAGAGGAACTTGCGGAGTACCTCCGGATCAAGACGAATTGGACCTTGAAGGTGGAGAAGTTGGAGTCGCGCCATGACGTCAACTTCAAATCATTCATGGTGCGAGTTCCCAGTGAACATCTGTCCATATTTATGAAGGAGGACTTCTGGCCGAAGGGTGTCGCGTACCGACGTTTTCGCGGAAGGTTACGTGACACTACGCAGCGAAACACGACGCCGCTGTCGCAATCCCAGTGTCGTGTATAATTTTAATATATAATAGTATTAATTTATTGTTTTTATGTTAAGTATTTGTGTAAATGTAGCCTGAAATAAATGGTTATTATTATAACACAATAAAAATATGCTACGTCCTATTTAAAGCCAAAAACAAAATAATACCAACTCATCGACCACTAAAAATTAATAACGCACCTCTACAGCAAAAGTCATGTGAAAAATATCTCGGGCTGAAAATAAATAATCAACTGTCATGGAACATAGAAAAAATAAACTCTCATCACTTCTTGGTTTACTACGAAACATAGTTCGTTGTATTCTAAAGAGACTGCGCCATACAATCTACAATACATTAATTAGACCACACTTATTATTGTTTTTAAACGTTTGCGATTTTTATACATAAAAATAATATTTTTATAAATTCGATCGAAATGTCGGGTAAATGTAAGGTTCGTACCTTCAAATAATTCACGCGATTAAGTCCCGAAATATATTTAAAACTAGCAGAACTTCAAATTATACAACACAAAATAATAAAATACATTTTCAACTATCCCTATTTAAATATGGATAGTTGAAAATGTACGGCAACCAATAAAATCTTTAGGAAACTATAATCATGAATTTAAAACAAGTTTATTTACATCTCTACAAGAAAAACCTTAGACAAAACTAATCATAACATAACATAAAATTTATCATTTACAAAACGGAAACACATTTCTAATCGTAGTACACGTCGTCCCAGTTTTTTAGCCTTACCAAAGATTATAAAGAATTATAGAAAAAAAAATGATGACTTTTGAGGGAGTACAACTTTATAATAGAATACGGATATAAATAAAAATATATTAAAAATGTACACTCATTCAATATCTTCAAATCCAAACTCTCAGAATATTTAATTGCATCTCTCTAAAGATGGGTATTGAATGGGTAACGACAAAACTATTCAATTGCTTATGCTTTCTTTTGTAATTAGTTACTGTAAGTGTCAAGTAAGTGAAACTGTTATGTTTTTATTGAGAACTAGCTTTCGCCCGCGGCTCCGCCCGCGTGGATGTCGGTTATCGCGATAAAAACTATCCTATGTCCTTCCCCGGGACTCAAACTATCTCCATACCAAATTTCATCTAAATCGGTTCAGCTGTTTGAGCGTGAAAGCGTAACAGACAGACAGACAGACAGAGTTACTTTCACATTTATAATATTAGTATGGATAAAAATATCGTTAAACCTAAAAAGTATGAATGATATCGGTAAACACGTTGTCTTCTTATCTCGTGAACAAGGGAAATAGGGATTCAATTTTACCGCCTCATTATTTTATATTCGTTATTTTCTCTTTTTTTATATAAGAACCTTCTATAGAGTATTTAAAAACTAAAAAAAAATAGAATGAATGAAATCAGTAAAGTCGTTCTCTAGTTGTTTCGGGACTCATTTTTAGGGTTCCGTAGCCAAAATGGTAAAACTGAACTATAAGGGTTAGTTCCGCCATGTCCCTCCGTCTGTCTATCCACAGCTTGGCTCAGAGACTGTTAGTGCTAAAAGCTAGAAGAAAGAATAAAATTTAGAAAAAAATATACAAATAACTAGTCCGGCCATAAATACTGTTACTTAAAAACTTTTCTTTTTTCAACTATTTAATTACTTTGAATTTGGAACGCGTTTATTATTTTTAAAAGTTCTTTTAATTTCGCGCCATTTCACATATTTTTTCGTGTTTATTATCAAATTACAATACCCTTTTCATCAACATCCCAATGGTGTTAAAGAAAATAGGATTGCGGTGATCGTTTTGCACAAAGTGGGTATGAAGCCGTGGGTCATATTCCAGACACAGGTATCAGCTGTATGTTCGTATATCGTACAGATACAACAACACTTTTTCTGTCGAAGACCATAATAGATCAGTCCGCGTGCTGTTAGAACTACAAAATCATGCTGTTAAAGCCAGAATTGGTCTTCTCTCCTTTGAATTTATCTTATCGCGAAAAATGAAGATTCCCGCTAGGACTCTGTCGCGTATTATAAAACAAGACCTGTAGCTCGGTGCTTATTGTCGATATACAGGACATGCCCTAAATCAATCTTTACAATTAAAAAGAGTGAATCGATCAAAGCACCTTCTACAATACATATTTGAAATCCTACAATATATAATTGAAATCCTAACCACAAGTCCTTTCATTTGAAAAAAAAATGTTTCGCAAACTGTATCGTGTCATACACGATACAGTTTGCGAAACTTTTTGTTATTTCCTAATTTGTCCCCCAAAAATGGCTCTTAAGTTCCAACTTCTTCTATTTACGTTATGCGTCCGTGTTTGAGTCACAAAAACATACACGTGTACCAAATTTGAACTTAATCGGTCCAGTAATTTCGGTGCAAATTGGTTGTGACAGACGGACAGACAAAAACAAGTGATCCTTGTAATTTTGTGTAAATGAGGAAGATCAAATATTATTTCAATCGGTTCAGTGGCTTAAGGGTAAAAAGGTAACTGACAGACAGAGTTACTGTCACATTTATAGTTAATACTTTAAAATACTAATGTTTGAATGATATAGAAACGTACTGAATTTTGAGATTTTGTGTAAAATGTGGAAGGTAATTTTGGAACCACTAGTATAATCTCTCACCATTTAAAACTTCTATATCAAATTATAGTACCTTTTGATTAGGGCCATAGCACAACATAAAAAGCTTCCAGAAAGTCCACTTCCGCCGTTCTAAAAAATAATTACCTATACTGGGTTGACTCCCTAGGGCTGCTACTGTACTAGTTCTGAATGTTGAAATATAGTAGGATAAGTGCTTTATATTTACACCGATACATCGATTCGTTTATACATTCATATTATCATACGCGCAGGCCTAAATGGGTAGACAAAGCATCATTAAATAATTCGAGATCTTTTGTATACCTACGTACCTACATGCTTTTATCTTTTAACTCGATGATGACGACGCGCGACGGTAACTATGCTATGGTGGCTTGCCGCCATTTTACGTGCATTGTGCTAAATCATCTAATACCTAGTAATCCCGCTAAAACGTAAAGACACGGTATACATTTCCAGTGTAAGCTGAGACACGACGCCCTAAGTAGCAGTAAGTACGGCAAGACCTGCTTATACTGGTATGTTGTAGCTCATCTTGAGGTCAACCGTACCTAGTCAGATTCATGCGCCTCCCGGCAGCGCGGCGGTGGCTGCGCGCCCATAAAAAATATACCTACCATTTTGTTACCTAAAATACTGGTGTTATACCAGCGAACGATAAGTTGAGGAAAAATTAAAAGCCCATTTCTGCTGAGCTATAATATGTAATGAAAAGAATGATTAATCGTTAATAAAACTTATGTATAAGTACCTACTATCAAGAGAAAACCTAATTTTACCATTCAATATTATTTGGAAACTTGAAGAACGTGTAACTACAATTTTGTGTTGTATTCAAACATTCAAACACACTGCAGCAGTAATAAAAACGGTTATATATTTTATTAGCACGTAGCAATAGATCAATGCGTAGTAAACACTCGCGATCGACAGTTCGACTGAACTTCTGTCCCAGACTGCCCGAGACGGCCTGTAAACGCACCGGTCAATGTGTGCGTAACAATATGGCGCTTAGTTCCGAGTGGACTATCTGTCTCGGCGCGCCGCCCGCTATACATAATTTGCCATAGCTTGGCTTAGGCTTTATGATATAGCGGGAGCTACGCCCTTGTATTAATACTATTGGTACATCATCTCAATATTCATTCAGACCATTGCGTAACAAAACACCAAGGTACGGAAGGAACACAAAAACATCGCTCACGAACATAGAACGCATAGAATTTAGGACCTTTTTATTATACGATTACATATCCATGCATGAAAGTCTATCTGTTACAACAGATCTCGAGATCTCAAGCGCGCGGTGTATGGAGCATTAATTTCTTCTATAGCTACCTACTCTCGGCGTTATGCAGGGCTGCCACTTGGATATAAAATATCTTGTGTATTTTGTATAATAAAAAGTAATGTTTTTACCACAAAAGCAAATTGTAATTTCTTAGCTTTAAAAAAATATTATATGGTTTTTTTTCTGTTAAAGTTGTCTACCGTCGTAAAAACAGATCAAAATAGCATTTCTGCGCAGCACTTGTGTTGGTTTATAGGTACTTAGTGCTCAGATTTAGTATAACTTCAATATTGGCGGTATAAAATAAGTTGACCCAACTGGCAGCCCTGGCGTTATGTGATTGTATGTACAGATCTAAAACTTCAATCGATTATTATAAAATGCTCAAGGGCGACACGCGTCGTTTAACTTTAGTTTTACTTTTTGCAAGATATGCCAAATTGGTAAATTCGCTGCATCTGACTGCCATCATTATGACTTTTTAAGAGGCTAATGCTATAGCGCAATGCGGAAACAGCTCATTGCTGATGCTATTTTTGATGATTTCAGTGTAACTAACTAATTTCATTTTTCATTTATTTCATATTCAAGTTATCGGCGTTATAATTAAACCAACTCAGTGTTGAAAAATTGTATTGTTGACCCATTCTGCTCCTGCGGACCTATCGAGTGCACCAATACAATACCCCAAATTTACTTACGAATTCACAGTTATTTATTTCGCACGAAGTAAGTAATTGTATGCGGAGGAAGAATTTTGACGACTGCTGAGTTTGTATAATACTATTTATTGTGATTTTATTTTATTTACTTATATGTACATAGTACTAATAGTAAGTAGTTCATTGTTCCATAATCACAGCATTTGTTTTCGCACTCATTACTTCCAGTACTAAGGTTTCCGGTACTCAGCCTTCTAAATAAATATGTTCCTTCACAATTTAACGTGTTTATAAATATATAAACATCGAAACAGATACGGTAAGGTCGTTTGTCTACCGCAGCCCGTCTACGGGATATCACCGAAAGATGTGTAAGAGAAGAAGAAGTAGATTATTTCACTTCGGCTCCCGGGACGATGATGAATGTGCAGTGGGCCAGCGGCTATAGGAAATCCGTGGTTCGTATCTGTAGGTATATCACGTCTGATATAATATGACGTCAATACAAAATTAAGTACCTAACTCCACAAATATTTATGTAGCTGTTAACCATTGTATGCTTAATGAGGCGACCATGACTCTATGCCCACTGAAATGGTGCAAGAAATAAGCCGACGTAATTATGTGCCTAAATGGCTTTGGTTTTAATGTTAGATGAAAAAACATCATTAGAACTATATTAACACTTACAACCATACATTCTATACGTATTCTATTCGTAGTTAATGGTTTAGAGAATCGTTTAGGAAACGAAGTTATAAAATTACAAGTTAGTCATCGCGGCTCCGTTTAAATGCGGTTATTACGGTATGAAGAAGCCTGTGTCCCATCTCAGCCTTCACACTAACTCCATAACAAATTCATTAGAGTCGGTCGAGCGATTTCGACGTAAATAACAGGCAGAATAACCCTACTTCAGATTCTTCCATATTCTTCTAAGCAATCGCATGGTAACGCGCGTTGGATATACTAATCGAATTCGTTCAGTAACTAGTATCTTTATAAAATTTATAATGATATAAGGAAGTATCTAATAAATAGGTGTTATCCATAAGTAAGTAACAATTTTAAAGCGACGGTAGCCTAATGGCTAATGGGTTCGAATTCGAATCTTATCAAATAAACTACCGATATGAACCCACTTCTAACACAAGCCACTGAGCTTAGTTCAATTCATTTATTTTTACATAATATGGGTACATTAAGAGGTGTTAGTCATTACAATATTGAGCATTCCAAGTTAGTTTAGTTGGAGAGGTTATCAGGATTGCTAGTAATGTGGGACCACAATCCCAAACTGCTAGTTATAAAATAAAATAAAATTTGGTATTAATTGTTTAGTGATGGATTTAATATCTACATCTTGCTTCCTATATTATAGGAAGCAAGTCCGTACATGCTTTTAGTTGTCGTACCGACTACTTTAATCCGTTTGTCGTTTACTATCTTTGAACGATTCACAGACGACTGAACTCTGATATAGGTTCTAAGCCCCGAGCGACTCCTCGAAAGACAGCCGAGTTTGCACAGCGCTCGTAAAATGTTTTCCCAAGTGAAAGGTTAAATTATCATAGCAAATATTATCTAATAATAATTTGCTTCAGGAAAATCAGAAAGTGAATGTAACCTTACAAATCATCAACTAATATTTCACAAGGTGCAGCCAAGTTGTAGGCTATGTTGGTTTGAATAATTGCAAATGTTAAGCGACAATAAGTGTTTGGCTGTATCTAAGCACTAGCTGACCCGCGCAACTTCATCTTCATATTTTTTTACGAAACCAATTTTTTTTTTTTACACTAATATTTGTACGTCTGATAATATAGACACAGCCATGTTTGAACTTATTTAATTACCATAACAACATATTGTACACATGTTTGAGACAAATTAATTTATCTTTATCTTTTATCTTTTATCTTTATCTTTATCTTTATCTTTGAATTTAGAGACATCAGCTGACATTTACTCTTAAAAGTGCCAATAATTGGGTGATTTACCCTAAATATTATTGACTAGCAGGCCCACGCAACTTCGTCTGCGTAAATTTTCCCCGTTCATGCAACATTTTTCATTGCTGCTCCGCTCCTTTTGGTGGTAGCGTGATGTTGTGTATATCCTTCCTCGATAAATGGGCTATCCAACAATAAAGATTTTGGTATTCCGAATAGTAGTTCCCGTGATTATCACGTTCAAACAAACAAACAAACTCTTCTGCTTTATAAAATAAGTGTAGATAGATAGCCTTCCTCAATAAATGGGCTATCTAACAGTAAATTTATTTTTCATTTCGGTACCAGTAGTTCTTGAGATTATCGCCTTCAAACAAACAAACTCTTCAACTGTATAATATTAGTATAGATTTATTTATAAAAGTAAGGATCTATTCGCAGCACGGTATGCAATCCTTTTACCTTACCTATATCCTTTGTGCCTACTGCTCCTTCGAGAATTAAATACAGAAGGACGACTTATTATCTGACTAAGAAAAAAAAATTCTTACTTAGAAACGCGCAATTATCTATCTCACAATTTCATAAAAACATTGACCCTTCACTACTATGAGTGGTTGAAAGAGTACGCATACAGCGCATAGGTAGTTAAACAAAAATAGACCCACTTATTAAGCAAGTTAAACGACCTACCTAAATATATTTGTTTGTTGATCTGCATGTTGATCTTTACTATAAAATATCCATTAACCATGATACAGTATCAAACAACATGAACAACAATATGTTATAACGTTTAAGTATGTTAAATTATAAGATCTTGAATGCAGGCGAATAAATATTATCCAGCCAAGGACCTATGTCTACTCTATGAAGTAATGATGATGTTTGATGACCATAAAACCACAAAATAATCTCGGTATTCTGTGGTAGGTATAACCATTAAAACCCAAGGAGCTAGGATGTAGAGCATTAACAATGCGACCTTTAAGTTCCCTAATATGCTAACATTGCTGTACATATGACTGGCCTGTTGGTTTAGTAGTAGTTAGTGACTCTGACTGCTAAACCAGAAGCCATGCATTCGATCACCACCCAAGATAAAACTTTTACTGTAACTTTAGTAGCAGTTACACATATGATAAAACTTCGTGTGGTGAGTACGATTATTTATTCTGTGTCTAGGTGTTATTTATTTATAATATTAATGCATTTAAAAATATATAAGTATTGAAGTAATTTTTCTAGGCATTTCTTTGCCAAAGACTTTACAAATACAATAATAGCATTTTTGAAAGATAGAAAAATTTGAAATCCAGACTCAGGAATCGAACCCGAGATTTCCGTAGCCAAACCGGGGCCAGAAGCGAACCACCTATCTGGACTATGTTACTAGATATCAAATCTTTCTATCTCTTAATGCTTGCGGGGGATTCCTGAGTCTGGATTTCAAATTTTTCTATCTTTCAAAAATGCAATTATTGTATATAAAAGTATGTTTATCAGTTGTCCGGTTGCCATAGTACAGGCTTTGTCTAGTTTGAAATCAGATAGCATTGAGTGAGTTGTCCCAAGATACAGTATTAAAAGTGGCTAATACTGGTGGGGCAGGTAAAAATCTCACCACACTACTTGTTACTCTACCCGTTTCGTGTACACGTGAACGGCATCGATGTGTTCGAGACAAAAATAAAAACCGGGCAAGAGCATGTCGGACTATGCTCAGTGTAGGGTTCCGCAGCCTTAAATAATTGCATCAGCAGAAGATCGTATGTTCATGGCACTTAAGCCCTTTTCTCGAGAAAAGCAGTTTTTCGGCTATAACTCAATGACGATATGTCCGATCATGTCCGAAATAATGTTTAAAGTATTTGTTAAGCGCTACCTTTGTGATTTTTTTCATATTTTTTGGTTACATGGTTTAAAAGTTAAGGGGGGGGGGCACACATTTTATGCAACTTTCGGAGCGATTATTTCCAAAAATATTTACTTAATCAAAAAAGTTTATTTGAAAACCTAAAAATGTTTTTAAAAGACCTGTCGAATGATGTGCCTCATCTTGGTGTTAGCCGAAAAAATGGATGTGTAGTGCCCCCTCCAAAAATATTTATTTTTATTATTTAGCTATTAAACTAAGTAGCGGCCACTATAAGACACCTTTTCACCAAATTTCATAAATATTCATTGAGAAGTCTGTAAGTAAAATGCCTGTGACATACGGACGGACAGACAGACAGACATGACGAAAATATAAGGGTTCCACTTTTTGCCATTTTGGCTACGGAACCCTAAAAATGGTTGTCTGTAATAATCATTTTGTTTTATATGCATTTTTGTGACTACGTGATAAGAGATATTTAATTGGTTTGAATATTTGCAAATGTTTTTGCGACTTAAGAGCTACGTACGTACATACCTCAATATCACAGATAGAAAGAACCTCGTTTCAACTCCCTGGCGAGAACTCCTTGAGTAAATTAAAACGAAGTTAAAGCGATGTGTCACTAGCAAGTATCTAATCGATTTAGCAATATATCAGAAGTAGTACATATAAGCCCCAATTAGCAACAAGATATCCCCTTGCTACGAGTAGGCCATTTTTTTTTTGTTTAATCTTTATTTATTTACAGGACTTTTATCTTGCGATATGTCAGTCCTGTCGTTACATAATAATAACTTATACTGGGTGGCGCAAAAGTAGTGGCACTAAAGAAAATACTTTTTTTTTTTTTATATGACATTTTCTGTCATTCTGTTGTTGAAAATTGTGTAGTGAACAAATGTAAAATACACTGAAAATAAACATGGACCGTTTTACTCCCCAAGAACGTGGAATAATTGTGTCAATGTTCTTACGGAATAATTCATCAGTGATAAGAACACAACGTGAATTTCGTCGACGATTTCCCCACCGTCCGGCACCGATTGGTCGCACAATTCGACGCTTTGCCACACGCCTTGAAGCAACTGGCTTAACATTGGATAGACCTAAGTCTGGGAGACCAAGAACAGGCCGTTCAGCTGAAAATATCGATGCTGTGCGCGAAGATGTGGAAGAGTGTCCAGAAACATCAACGAGGCGACGTGCCACGCAATTGGGCATTTCCAGACGGACCCTGCAGCGTATTTTGGTGAAAGACTTAAAGATGTTCCCGTATAAAACTCAAATGACTCATCAGCTGCTGCCTGCTGACCACCGAGCTCGTCTAGATTACTGCCAGCGCGTCATAAACCTCAACCTTGAAGAGGATGATTTTCCTTCAAAATTGGTTATGAGTGACGAAGCGCATTTCCATCTCTCAGGGCATGTCAATAAGCAGAATACTCGGTTCTGGGGCACTGATAATCCG
The DNA here is from genome assembly GCA_945859575.2 of Herminia tarsipennalis. Taxonomy (NCBI): domain Eukaryota; kingdom Metazoa; phylum Arthropoda; class Insecta; order Lepidoptera; family Erebidae; genus Herminia; species Herminia tarsipennalis. Next base: position 17,604,766 of record OX243834.2, on the reverse strand, counting down.
CGCATTATTCAAGAAACACCTCTACACCCACTAAAAGTTACTGTATGGTGTGGCATCTGTGTTGACAGAGTGATCGGACCCTATTTTTTCGAAGACGCTGGAGGCAATGCGATAACTGTCACTGGAGAACGCTACAGAACCATGTTACGTGAGTTTTTGATACCCAGTTTGGACGAATTGGGGCTGGAGCACATCTGGTTTCAACAAGACGGCGCTACGGCACACACAGCGCGCGACACTATGGACTTAGTGAGGGACGCTTTTCCAGGCCGAGTTATCTCTCGTTTTGGCGATTTGCCTTGGCCTGCAAGATCACCCGATCTGACCAGTCCAGACTTCTTTCTTTGGGGTTTTTTGAAATCTCGGGTGTATGTGAACAAGCCACAGACTCTCGCAGCTCTAAAAGAAAACATTCGTCAAGAAATAACGAACATATCGCAGGAAGTGTTACGGCAAGTTATGCAAAATGTCATAAATAGGGCTCAAATGTGTATCAACTCTGGAGGTCACCATTTAAAAGACATCATCTTTAAATCCTAATGGTACGAAATTTAATGGCACAAATATACATTTAAAAAAATCTAAATCTCGTTTTCTAATTTAGAAAAAATGTTATAGCTGAACCAAATAGGGTCTTTACTTTTGCGCCACCCAGTATTAACTTAAATTTCTACACATAGTATTTAATTCTTTAGCAGCTTCTGAATTAGGTGTACATTGTATACTAAAGACAGCCCTCTAGTCTTTTAATGTTATATAGAAAGAACAAATTTTCTTTACCACTGCGATTTTTCCGTTTACATTCCATTATAAGACGTTGGACATAATCGATTGTGACACAGATTTCACAATTCGGCGAATCATTTTTCCTCATGCAAATTTTCGTGATAGAATGTGCCCGGAACGCAATCTCAACGCTGTTACAATTAAAGGTCTACCTAATTTAGATTCTGAAAACCAGGGGCAACAAGGAGGTTGGGACTGAATAATTTTATACCAAATCCCTATCTCCTTTGATCGTTGGTCAAAATACTCTTTCCAAATCTATATGATAAATCAGAATAATAAGGAAACATCATGAAACGATCTCCTTGCCTAGCTCCAAATTTTGCCATTTTATCCGCCTCCTCGTTACCCTTTAAACCAATATGCGAAGGAATCCATTGCAATTTTACGAGTATGATAATGTTTTTATTAGTCAATTTATTTAATTGTCCGTAACACTGTATATGCTATTGGTAAACCACACACAAAAGTAGGTGCAATGTGATTTGCAACTGTGCAAAGGTGCTAAGGAATTATGTACCTAATCGGCTACAATGATGTAAACGATTAAATAGGTACGTCAAAAATAAAATACTTGGTAAAAATATGTAAGAAAAAAGATAATTTCACGCCAAGAAAATATGACATCTAAACGTCCATTCATCCAACGTATTTCAAACAACGCATTTTTTTTTTGGTATTTCATGAAAAGAGGCTGATTTGATTTCACAGAAATTATTTGTAGGTGTTGCCTGTTTTTAGACTTGTGCAAGTTTTACTACTACTAAAGCTTCACAAAATCCTATTTTACTTTGGAACCAACGAAAATCGTGGAACATGGGATACAAGGGTCACGGGTTACGCCATCCCACCGTCCGCCCCTGTTCATGATCCACTACTTAAGTTACATCGTATTTAAGTATTTCTGACTAGCTTTCGCCTACGGCTCCACAAAACAAAAAACACACCTATGAACTGACAAAAATTTAAAGAATAATTATATTACCTTCTTACTGTTACACAAACCGTATTATGAAACCTTTCTTAAATTTCTCATAATTATGTATAAACATCGAACAGGGTCCTTATTCGCGTTCTTTTTTTCCATGTCCGTAGCAAGCCCGTGCGAACTGTCAAAGTCTTGTCATAATAGTAAATGGAGACCTGCGCTTAGAAATGCATAAACGCGCATGCTCGGCGGACATCTTTGAGCGCACCACGCATGCACCAGTTCCTACGGGCTGGCCATTGACACGGAATAAACATCGTGAATAAGAACCCGTACAATATATTATATTATGTTTGAGACAATATATTAATGATTGAAACATTTACTTACGCTACAAGGGTAGGTCGAGCATAGGGTGAATATCTCGGCAAGGGAAACGCGAGGTGTGCACGAGTTGAATAGACTGGCAGCTCTCGTACCGCACAGCGACCTCGGGCCTGGCTGAGGGACCTTAAACAAATATTAATTGATAGACACCACATATTGATGTGATGCCCATTGTGATTGACAAGTAAATGTTATTTATAACACATTTGCTCGTAAAGGGTCTCTTATTTCACCTATTTCAATATCGTAATGTTTCTCATTACGTACTTGTGCGTTATTGTAATGTAAAATGCACGGTTTATCAAGATGCTCCATCTAAAACGAACGGTACTTTTTTAAATCTTAGCAAAGAGTTTTTATGTCAGAAAAGTGGTCAACTTTTTATGAATAAAATTGTCTTTGGGATATAAAATATAATAAATAAACATTTAATAATAATAATGTTGACTATAAATTACAACCATTTATCTGCAACAAAACACAAAAATATTAATTTACTTTATTAGTACCTATACTGGCAGTTTTTGTGCCTATGCCTTTAAAAAAAAGCGCTGATGCGCGCGCATCGCTAATTTGTAAACAAGTAAAAAATATTTCGCGCACTGTTTCTTTTCGCTGTATTGTTTTTTTTTATTAATTTCCTCGCAAATATGTTATAAAACGTCGTATGACATACTTGCTTTGAAAATTACAGCCTCTGTTTTCTTTTAGCCTTCGCCTACGGCTCGGGCTAGCAATTTAGCCTCGGCTGTAATTTTCAACTTACCGCACATACCTAATGTAGTAATATAACACATTTGCTCGTAAAGGGTCTCTTATTTCACCAATTTAATATCGTAATGAATCTCATTACGTACTTGCGCGTTATTGTAACGTAAAACGCACGGTTTATCAAGATGCTCCGTCTTAAACCAACGGTATTTTTTAAAATCTTAGCAAAGAGTTTCTGTGTCAGAAAATTATTCAACATTTTATGAATAAAATTTACTTTGGGAGATAAAATATCACACTAATATTATAAAGGCGAAAGTTTGTGAGTATGTGAGTGTGTATGTTTGTTACTTCTTCACGTCTAAACGGCTGGAGCGATTGTAATTAATTTTAGTATGGAGTTAGCTGACACCCTAGATTAACACATAGGCTAATAAACCGCGGGTAAAACCGCGGGGCACAGCTAGTAACATATAAATATTTTATATAAATATAATATTTAATTAATTTTGACCATAAATTACAACCATTTATCTGTAACAAAACACAACAATATTAATTTTACTTTTAATTTCAATTTCAATTTCTTTATTTGTGTATTACTATTGTAATACTGGCTGTTTTTGTGCCTTTGCCTTAAAAAAAGCGCTGATGCGCGTGCATCGCTCATTTGTAAACAAGTAAAAAATATTTCGCGCGCTTTTTCTTTTCGCTGTATTGTTTTTTTTATTTATTTCCTCGCAAATATGTTATAAAACGTCGTATGACATACGTGCGCTTTGTTAATTACAGTCTCTACTTACTTGTAGCAATATCACCTCGGCTGTAATTTTCAACTTACCACACTTAGATCATAATGTACTATTATTACATGGTACTGCACCCAGGTCCCATCATGGCTAACCAAACTATAATATTTATAAAGTGGTTAAAAATATTATAGTTTCTGTGGCAAGATAAACATCATCGTAGTAATCTTGCTAAAGTGGCTTATAATAAATCAATGCCAAACCGCATCGCAATTGCCCGATAGCGTAAAAGCACAGTTTTTCAGTGGCACACTACAACAGTGCCCGTTTTATTTTTGCCATACGAAAAATATTTTAAAGCAAAATGAATGTTAGTAATAAATAATGAATGGTGGCAATTTTTTAACATGACTTTTAACATCATTGGCCAATTTCCATTCATAATAATTTTTGGATAGTTATTAGATTATAATAATTATTAAAGTACCACCATAATAAATCTTATTCACTTAGTATTATGATTATGGATACGATAAGGTTCAATATTTCATTTTTGACGAGATAGTTATCGAGTGTCACATTATTGATTGGTTCCTAAGCAACGGTCAGATTATTGATTGGTTGCTAAGCAGTCACGTTATTGTTTTGGTTGCTAAGCAACAGAGAATTCCGATTGCAGCGACATGACATGCGATACAATTGAAACTAACGTTATTGACTGGTTGCTAAGCAACGCGAAGGGCAATATGTTAAAATTATCGTCCGTAAACCGACTTTACAGACAGCCATTTTTTTTTAAATTTATATGACTGCCTCTGTGGCGCGATGGGAGTGTATCCGACTGCAACGCAAGAGGTCGTGGGTTCGATCCCCACCCAGGATAAAACTTTGTGTGATGAGCACGATGGTTTATTCTGTGTCTGGGTGTTATTTATCTACAATATATATGTATCATAATATTTAAGTATATAGAAATATATAAGTATGTTTATCAGTTGTCTAATTTCTATAGTACAAGCTCTGCCTAGTTTGGGATCAGATAACGTTGTGTGAGTTGTCCCAAGATATATTATTATTATTATTTAGTAGTGAATCATTGTTTCGAAGCAGACGTGTGCACACCTCAGTGCAAAATAATTTAGTTTTTTAAATTAAGCGAACAACACAAAGTGGTCCTTATTACGACTAGTGTAAAGTCCTGAGTGACCGCGCAGCAAAATCCCCCGCATATCGGGCTCACCCCCGCGAGACAAGAGTCAGTGCATTTTTCGTTTCACTTGCACGCATACAACTTGCGCAGCACCAAAATGAACCCCAATACCATATTAGCAAGCGGTAGCGAGAGCGTAAGCGGGTCAGGGTCCGTCCCAAACCTTCCTACATATAGAGATGAGGATTATCAAAATAATATCACATCAAGAAAAAGGAAAGAGCGTCCCGAAGAAAGTGATTTAAAACAGGATTTTGCAAACTTTCGCTCAGAGATGATGAAATTTCTAGAAGAGTTGAGTAAAACTCAAAACGAAAATCTATGCTACATTAAGGAAGAAATCTCAGAGATCAAAAATGAAATGAAAACAATTAAATCAGCAACAGAAAACTTCACACAACGATTTGATCACATGAACACTGAAATTGAAAACATTAAATCTAAAACCGAAACAAATGCAAACAAAATAAATAGCTTAGAAACCCAAATATCTCAAATTACAATACGGCAATTCGACGAAAGTTCCAGTGCGATCGTTCCAGTATCGCCCGTCTTGTGTCACGAAACCCTCACCCTCGAAGTAAAAGATCGAGTAGACCGAGAAAAAAATATTGTGATTGTGGGTATCGCTGAAATAACTGACAAAAACGCGAACTCGCGACGAATTCACGATAACCAAGAAGTTATGAACATATTAAAAACGTTACGCGATGATTGCCCTAATCCAATAAAGTCGATTAGACTGGGTAAATACATCTATACTAATGTTATAAAGCGGAAGAGTTTGTTTGTTTGTTTGTTTGTTTGTTTAAACGCGCTAATCTCAGGAAATACTGGTTCGATTTGAAAAAATCTTTTTTTGTTGGATAGCCCATTTATCGAGGAAGGCTATAGGCTATATAACATCGCGGTACGACTAATAGGAGCGGAGCAGCGACGAGAAATGTTGCAAAAACGGGGAAAATTTACGCCTACGAAGTTGCGCGGGACAGCTAGTCTATACAAATATTATAAAGCGGAAGAGTTTGTTTGTTTGTTTAAACGCGCTAATCTCAGGATCTACTGGTCCGATTTGAAAAATTCATATTTTGTTGGATAGCCCATTTATCGAGGAAGGCTATAGGCTATATAACATCGCGCTACGACGAATAGGAGCGGAGTAGCGACGAGAAATGTTTCAAAAACGGGGAAAAAATACGCGTACGAAGTTGCGCGGGACAGCTAGTCATTAATAAAAATCGACCGATCAAAATCTGCTTCAACAACGCAGAGACTCCGAAACTTCTTCTTCGAAACAAATCGAAACTGCCGGAAAAAATACAGATTTACTCAGACCAAACTCCTACACAAAAAAAATATCTAAAGACAGTCAAAGATAGCTTGAAAAAACGTATTGAGGATGGAGAAAAGAACCTTACCATTAAGTACGTTAAGGGAATACCAACAATAACGGCTAACTATCAAAAAAACTAAGACCCACTACACAACAAACGACTTCTACACCGGGACCGGATAGACTTAACCATTACATAACCAAAAAATACGATGATATTCCACTTCACCCATCTTCATTAAGATTCTTCTACGCAAATTTACGCAGTATTCGTAACACTGGGAAACTGGAGGAAATTAAGTGCATAATAAACACCATTCCGAAGACAATTCACTTTTTAATATTAACAGAGACGTGGATCACCTCTGACGCTGACGCTAAACTATATGAACTGGTAAATTATCAACATGTTTACAACTATAGGCATCAGTCCAGGGGAGGTGGCGTTTCAATTTATGTCCACAACGGTATAAAACACGACATTACAGAAGACTTATGCGAAAATGGCAATCACTACCTGTGGATACGCATTGACAAGTTATCACTTAACATCGGAGCAATTTATAAGCCTGGTGAAACAAACATAAATAACTTTATGGACAAATACTTATCACAACTCGAACGGCATAAAAGATCGATTGTATTCGGCGACTTTAATATAGATCTGCTTAGCTCAAATAGCGACACGAAAAAATACTTACGTGAATTGAAAGAAACGGGCTACTACATAATAAACAAGATAGACAGGTTATACAGCACACGCGAAACAGATACATCAAACACTATTTTGGACCACATATGTACAGACATAGACAACCACACGTTTTCCTCTACCATCATCGAATCGAGTCTCTCGGATCATAAACAGATTCTACTAGAAATAAGCAAACTATCACCACAAATAAAAAAAAAAAATGCAATACAAGACAATCAATTATGACAGACTACACAAAGAAATTTCAGAAGCAAACTACAACAACGAGAACCACGACTATTATTATTTCGAAAAATTTATATCTACCCAAATACAAAAAAGCAAAATAGAAAAAATTAAAGTACTAAACCCTCCTCGGAAAGACTGGATAAACCGAAGCATTATTGATGCAATTTACACTCGGAACATGTTATGGCAACAAGCAAAAGCTAAACCAAAAGATAAGTACCTACAAAAGTGTTATCAAGAGGAACAACAGAAAGTGAAAATTATGATCACAACACAAAAAAATAACTATTACTACACCCGATTTAAAAACTGCAATAACGATCCGAAAAAGTTATGGGACTTAATTAATAATCTAGGTTTAAATAAAATTAAAGTAAACTGTGCTCCACCTAAACTAATATTAAACTCCGATTTTGTTACTGAGGGTAACTCGATATGTGACGTTTTTAACTCCTATTTTTCAACTATAGGCAAAGACTTAGCTAACAAAATAGACAATTTCTACCACACAAACACAGGAAATACTCTAATGTACGATCAGAACTACATACATGACAGTACAATGAATGAGCTGACCCCTTGCAATATACAAGAACTATCAGGGGTTATAGATAGTCTCGACAGTAATTCTAGCACTGGCCTGGATGGGATTAGTACAAAAGCTATTAAGTTCATAAAGGACGTCATAATAGAAAGACTGACAAACTGTACAAACGCGTGCCTAATGCAGGGTATCTTTCCAGACACGCTCAAAGTAGCTAGGGTTAGCCCTATCTACAAATCTGGTAGTAGATCTGACCCAAGCAACTACCGCCCGGTATCAGTCCTATCGGTCTTAGCTAAAATATTTGAGCGAGTTTTATATAATCGACTTAACAACTTCCTAACCCGGAAAAAAATCTTAATTAATGAACAGTACGGTTTTCGCGCAAAGTCGAGCACACTTACGGCTGCAACTGATTTAATCACTAAAATTAAAACCCACATAGATAAAGGGAACATAGCATTAGGAATTTTCATTGACTTAAAAAAAGCTTTTGATACTGTGTGCCACCAAAAGCTCCTCCAGAAGCTAGACAATATAGGTATCAAGGGCAAGGCGCATGATATGTTTAGGTCATACCTAGCAAACCGACAACAACTTGTACATATAGATACTTTCACAAGTTCAACTCAGAATGTTACCTACGGCTGTCCACAAGGCTCCATAATCAGTCCATTACTCTTCTTAATTTATATAAACAACATAAATAAAATCGGCTTAACAGGACACCTAACTTTATACGCGGACGACACTTGTCTCTTTTATTTCGATAAATCAATTCATAACATCATATCAAACGCTCAAAAAGACCTAAACCTCCTCAAAGAATGGCTAAAATACAATCTTTTAACTATTAACGCAGCTAAAACTTCGTTTATGATTTTTTCGGCCAAAAATAAAAACATTCCAGACTTCACACCGCTTAAAATCGACAACGAAATAATAAAACAATCAAGTCACGAAAAATATCTCGGCTTGTGGGTCGACGATAAACTAACTTGGAAACGGCATATCGAACACGTACAAAACAAACTAACATCTGTATTAGGAGCATTACGTAAGACAACGCACTGTATCCCGGCTAAAGTACGCATGATGATCTACAACTCATTGGTCAAATCACACTTAGAATACCTAATTGAAATATGGGGCTCGGCCGCTGTATCCAACCTAAACTCTTTACAAAGAACACAAAACAAAGTCATAAAAATATTATTTCATTACCACCACCGCACTTCAACAAAATTATTATACGAAGAAACCAAATTATTAGACATCAGACAACTATACATATACAACACTTGCATTCTCGTCAGAAACATTAGCTGCAACTCGATTCAGACTAACCTACATCTACAGAAAAAAGAAATGTCACATAACCTAAGAAACAATAACAAACTTAAATTAATAAAAGTCAGAACAAACTATGAAAAGAAAACGATACTATATGAGGAAGCACAGCTATACAACAGGTTACCTAACGACATAAAAGATTGTTCTAATTTAATTATCTTTAAAAAGAAACTTAGGGAACATATTAAGCTAAAGTAAAACTAATCACTGTAAGGAACATTGCAAACATTATCACTGCCATGTATTGCCGTCGCATTGCCGCGCGACGCGCTGTCTGTTCGTAGGTACTATATCTTTGTTGTTGAGTTATTACTATTGACACAGTATGGGTATATAATTATAACTAATACCCACTTACACTACTTTAGAACCGTTGCTTATAGTTGTCACTGACTGCGCGCGAGGCGCGACACAGGCATACGCATAACCACATTTTATTATTTTATTTTATTTTGTTTTTTCTTACCTTCCTTCTTTATTTTACTTTGTTGGAATCATTCTATAGATTATATTCAATAGATTATAAGATTGTAATAGATTAGTATAATTATTCAATAGATTATAAGTATTTACTATGTAGGTATCTCATTTTAAGTGAACTATGTATGTTCTCATGAGAAATAAATGTCTTTAAACCAAAAAAAAAATTATACCAACATGGACCACAGTTCCATAATATGGCCCTCTACATAACCCCCAAAGAATGCCTGTGGATCGTTTCAATTTAACAAATGACGTACTTAAGAAGATTTTATATATATACCAACAAAGCATTATGAACACAGCAAAGAGATATTGTGTTAGTCTAAAGCTATACAAACTAAGCATTTTCATTTCATTTTCAAGTTGGTTTTTTTTTCTCCTTACTGCACGACACAAAGGCGGGTAACGTGTTTTTCAGCCTATTACTATATTCTTTGCAGTACTCTTTTTTCGTGTTTTTAAGATCGATCCCAAAGTTACAAGAATACGAAAATGGCCGTTTTAATCGAAACTTAACTGCAACTCCAACTGCACTGCTTTAAATATGTGAATTGACCCGCTAGTCTCTATGTCAATGGATACTATAGAAGAAGTATTAGACAAGTTTTCAGCGTGCCTCAAATACCTACCCAAAAATTCCCATCAGCTCTCCTATTATTGGCGGCTATTTACAGTGTCCTATTGATGTTCTTACTGTACTGGCACATAAAATTTACTGGTTTAAAACCATGTTAATGATAATGAAATTTATTTGAAAAAATCTAAACTTCTCTATTACTTTATTATTTAACATAATTTCGATAAAATATTCACAGTAGGTAAGCTGTTTTGAATATTTCAATCAAATTACCATGAAAAATGGATTCTACTAAGCCAATACGACATCCTAATCAAAATATAGGCATAGTGATCTTTCAAAACTGTGAAGTGAACGAGACTATGCGCGCACTCTTGCACACTGTATCATACATTTATTTTGAGTTTTTTTTTATTACGTAGGGACACTGATGAACTTATAAAATATATAATTAAAATAATATTTAGGCTTTCAAGAAGGCAAAGACCAACAATATTCGAGTGTGATATAAAAAGCTCGAAATTTGATTGCAGACCAGGTAGCTGTACTATTTCGAATGCTGAAGCTACTCTCGATTAGGATTGAAGCAAGAGACTTAAGAAGTCCCCAAAAGCACTAAAACGAGTAAGACTCTTGAGCCAAAAAAGTCAGCAAATACACCATAGAAGAAAAAAATTGCTACTTCTCATTTGATCAGCTGTTTCCTAAACTTGTAAAGCCTACATAGCTATATATACTACCGTATTTTTTTCAACATCAACCATTTAGCTGGCAGGGGGGGGGGACACCTGACTCTAACAATAATTTGCACTTTAAATTTTAATATTTCACAAACAAATCCCTAAATCTAAAGACGGCCTTCACAACACCTAAACATTTAGGAGCTGTGAAGACCGACTTTAGATTTAGGGATCCGTTAAGAGGCCTGTCTAATGACATCCCACACGATGGGGCAGGTGACCAAATGTCTTTTACTTTGTCAACGTAAGTAATTAGAAGAAAGTGTATTTCTTGCAGACATTGATGGCACGACAAATACACAGCACACTTAGGCCACTGTAACTTCAAATATGACATTTGTGCATTATGTTGATATGCGGGTACGCAGCAAGATGCGCATTTTGGAAGATGTATTTTTTTTAATAGCTCCTAAAACAGTCGACCCGTGACCACGATCGGTACAATTCGATCGAAACGTCGGGTAAATAAAAGGTTCGTACCTTTAAATAATTCACGTGATTAAGTCCCGAAATATATCTAATATGTATAAAAATCGCGAAAGTTTAAAAACAATAGCTCCTAAAGCATTTAGCTTTATTATATATTTTTATGAGGCAGATAATCTAAGTAAATGAATAAACACTAATGTTGGTTCTAATATGCTTCGTTTTTTTAGAAAATTCTGCACAGCTGTATCTACCCTATATTTAAACTAGTTGTTTACCTGAACTGCTACATTTGTCTATTTTATAACGATTTGGATTTTATACGGTTTCTATGTCCCGTTTGCGATTACCTGATTACCTTTGGTGAATCTTAACCAACTAGATAACATACATGGGACACTGAATAACAATACCTAAAGTTTTGACAAACTAAAAAAACAAATTTCTATAGATAAAATATATTTTTTTAAATCTTTTCAAATTACTTTCCACCAGCCTCTAAACAAAGTTTCATGCGTGTCAAACGATTTTCAAAAGAAAATTCCCAGTCCGCCGCAGACACCTCTTACACGGCCTTCTCGAACGCAGCTAGCGCATCTTGCGGCGATGAAAACTGTATTCCTTTTAGCTCTTATTTATTTTAGTAGAATAATAAGAAGTCACACGGTGCCAGATCAGAACTGTAAGGAGGGCGACCCAAGACTCTGACCGATGTGGTGTCCAGGAAGTCCCTCGTTTTGAGCGCTGAGTGCGTGGACGCGTTGCTTCACTTTCGTAGGGGTTGGATCATTTTAAACAGTAGAACTGTCGACTAACGCTTTGTTTCTGGATCGTATTGATAGATCGATGAGGTTGTGCGGCACCCTGCGCGAAACTATCCTCCTTACGTGCACATTGAATCTCTTCGTATATCGTCTGTTTTTTTTAGTTCTTTTTTTTACTGCCAGCACACTTTCATACGTGACAGACGTCGTAGGACGACCACTCGCTTGTTAATACCCCAAAGTAAACGCGACTAAGACCAGTAGCATAAAAAAATCTACAAATGGTGTCTGCCATTATAATGGGATTGGTCGTTTGGACGGAAATCCGATGCGATAGTGACCGATGTACACCTTCATGGTGACCACCAATTCTCGGACACATAATCTCACACTAATCTCCGAAGATATGAAGGTAACTAGAAGCTAGACAAGGTTATTGGCTACTTTTTCTCCCGACTACAGCGAAGTCAAATAGAAAGGATTATGTTTTTGGCAGTCTTATATATGTATGTTTGTATTCTCATAAGATATACACGTCCCGCGTGCCGCATGCGGCCCACTGATCAGTTTTCTTGCGGCCCGTATCAGTTTTGAAAACTGCTAGATAATGCGGCCCGCGAGCTTGTTAAAAACGTAAAACGGACGCACAATTGGCCGCAGTTTAAAAGTATTTTCCGCCGATAAATTAACACCATAAATTGACACCTTAATTGAAGACAAAAGAGTACAAATATCTGGCAAAAGCAGTTATTATAATAAATATTCTTGTACTATAGCTAGGTCTTCAGGCTTTTAGCCCACCAGTGACTATAAGTACTTTTCAGGAATACACAATAACTTGTTTGGGTGTTGTTTCATACCTATTAACAATTCAAAACAATTGGATTTTTAAAATGCTCTTAAAACGCCTGCTAATTATTTTATTTCATTAAAATTATGTAGTAACACTAAGTGCATAACTTTATACTGTATACTTTTTATAAAATCAACCTCCTATGGGAATAGACTCTGTACTACAGATACATACAGGTTAATTAAAAAACCTAGATAGGAATACAGCACCTCACCCATCATGTTAATATACGTTTTGTACACTCTCCCCCTTATCTATACTAATATTATGAAACTTAAGAGTTTGTTTGTTTGTTTGTTTGAACGTGGTAATGTCAGAAACTACGGGTCCGAATCGAATAATTATTTTACTGTTGGATAGTCCATTTATCAAGGAAGCCTATAGGCTCACGCTACGACCAAAAGGAGCGGAGCAGCAATTATTAATGTTGCAAAAACGGGGAAAATTTAAATTTGAAATTAATCGGTCCAGTACATTCTTAGCAAATTGGCTGTGACAGACTGACTGACAGAAACACGAGTGATCCTGTAAGGTTTCCGTTTTTTCCTTTTAAGATACGAAACTCTAAAAATAATTATCCAATTTTGTGCAGTCGTTCTGAAGTTATGCGCGTACATACATTTTGGCGATTAATTTTTATTTAATAAAATTTAACTTCTTTCCTATTATGGTTATTAGGCATTATTCTTAAACGGGTGAATTTCCTGGGACCAAAATTTGCGCGGCATCGGTGAAATCGGTACTAAAAAACATAGTTATAGTGTTCTAATATTTTTTAATAGTTAGGTGAAATAGTAATCTATGTGTAGCACTAAATATTTTATTAAATAGAATTATAGGCACTCCAAAAAAAAAAAAATAACTTCGAAATCTTTCATTGCCGTGTTTGTCCACACGTCACTTAATGTATCGTGATACCTCATTGATAAAAATCTATTGGTTAGATGTATTATAACCTAGTTTTATTTAATACGTGAATAGTTAAAGTATTGTTACGGAATACATTTATTAAAATATTTAAACAATACAACGAATGCTTATTAAAAAAAACATTTGTCCTAGAATTGCCTTTTGTTGCCGTGTCCTAAACATATTTAAGAATATTGTTTTATCTAACGACTCCCTCCTGTGCGCTAAACGTTGCTTAATAGTACCGCCTAAGTGCTCGACGTGGAAGGACATACACACGTGCCTGCGTTTTTACGCCATAAATGTAAGTATTCCATTTTTATGTTACTGGACAATTTTTCTTTCATCGCTGTGGATGGGTATAACTTTCTATTTGAATAAGTTTGTCCTCTTGATTAAGCATTCGATAGAACACCACTACTCTTATGTTTCTTTGTAAAGAGTTTATTACTTTAAATAATTAATAGATTTTTAGTTATTTAATATTTTTGCCCTGATTTTCATCGCCGTGCTTTCATTGCCGTGGTTTCCGTGGCCAAAATTTGCTATGGCTATGAAAAAAAAGACACGGCAATGAAAAAAAATCACTTTCCTGCCTTTTAAAACAGTTTAGTTTCATTGCCGTGGCCAGGCGTTTCATTTCCGTGGCCAGGAGTTTAATTTCCGTGACTAATGTTTTCATCGCCATGGTATGATTAGGCAGAGAAAACATCTTTACCTGTTATACAGGTACCAAATAATGACAGTACAGGACTCGTCAAATTTGTATGTAAGTATAATACTCATGTAAGTATAAAATATATTATGTTTTATATGAATTTTCATTTCCGTGGTTGATTCTTTAATTCCCGTGGGACAGTTCTTTTATTGCCGTGGACGTTTGTTTCATTGCCGTGCACGCATGTTTCATTGCCGTGCACGCATGTTTCATCGCCATGGCACGAAATTTTTAGTCTTGTATATCTCGTTAGTTTTTTAAGTTAACTGCTAGGTTATTAAGCAAGATTACATACATTATCAAAAACTTTAAAAACGCGATTTTCTTTTTTAAAAATAAAGACCTAAGGTAAAAATTCACAGAAATGAAGATTTTAATGGACCTGTTGAAATTCATCCAAATATTGCTTAGCGACATTTTTGCGCATATGGATATGGATAAAGTCATATCAATTTATCGCAAGTATTGTATGTATCTAATACCTTTTTTATATCTTGGGACAACTCACACAACGTCATCTGATCCCAAATATTTATAAATATTTCTAAATACATTTATATTATAGATAAATTACACCCAGACACAGAATAAACCATCGTGCTCATCACACAAAGTTTTATCCTGGGTGAGGATCGAACTCACGACCTCTTGCGTAGCAGTCGAATACATTCCCACCGCGCCACAGAGGCAGCCAAATTCTTGGAAAACCCCTGCATACTAAATTTCATAAAAATGGTTGAAGCCATTTCCGAGATTCATCGATATACATATACAAGGTTATTTTTAGTATAGTGAAAAGCTCAGACACCCCAAAAGAAATCATATAAAAAAATAAAATGAAACTATTTAAGACTTGCAAAGATATAAGCCACTCAAGTTGCCTTGTTTTCTTTGCGCTATCGTGCTCATAGCGTCGCGTAGTACGTAATCCATGGTTAATAATGAAAATAAGGTTTGATTACATTCCGCATCACATTGTGAACAGGAATCAGACTGTTAAAGTTCATTTCCGTGCATCGCGGCCGATCGCGAGCCGCGCGCGGCTTACGACAAACGGCTCACGCGTGCGGCCGATGAGACAATAGTCAGAGTATGAAAATGTATGATGCCGTTTCCGAGGTCTGCGACAGACGCGCGCGGCCGACGACTGTCGTAGGCTGCGCGCGCACTCTGAATATTGTCGCATCGGCCGCGAGCGTCAGCCGCGAGCGTCAGCCGCTCGTCGTAAGCCGCGCGCGGCTCGCGATCGGCCGCGATGCACGGAAATGAACCCTTAGAGTGATTTTTTAATTATTTATTTGAAAATATAACATGCTGAAAACCCCATTGGATTAAGTTATTGATTCTGAGCACTATCGGGTTTCTACTATACCAAGAATAACGTTGTATAATCGGAATCTTGGAAACGACTCCAAAGATTTTCATGAAATTTAGTATGCAGGGGGTTTCTGGGGCGATAAATCGATCAAGTTTTATTTTTAGAAAACGTCGTTTGTTCTTGTTTTCGGGCAATGTAAAACTGCTACAATACCATTAGAATACGAAGGTAAATCACCTACAAGGTTTATTTTATCTCAGGTAGGAAATCGGGCGTCCCGAAATAAAAAGACCCCGGTTGGAGTCCAAATTATTATATTTTTTTATTTTTCTGTTTGTTTTATGATTTTTTATTTAAATATTTTCATTTTTTTTCATATTTTTAAGCTATTGCATAGCTTCTATCGCGGGCCTTGAGCGCGGGGACCGAATCCAGAAATTCCGTAACGAAAAAACCTCACGCTCCCCACTCCGACGGGCACGGAGGTGTGGCTTGAAGGCCGTGCATCGTCTAACGTCGTTTCATTTTGTACTTATGATTCTGGCTGCAAAAATCATAATAGCGCGATTCAGACCGTAGTACATTTTGTATTGAATAGTAACAAAATTAAATACAGCGCCATCTATTGACATTATGTTACCTATTGTCATTTTAGTCTTCCCCTTTCTTGTTGTTTTTTATTATATATTTTTTTAATTGCTTAAATTGATAAAAATGCTATGCAATAGCTTTACCGCGGCGGTCCCCGAGTGGCACACATTTTTTTATTTTTTTATTATGTCGGTTAGATCGAATAATATTATTCATATTTCATGAGTATATAATTCGTATCTAAATATAATTTCCAAAAAGCACGATTTACCAAAACTCTATCATCCAGGTACTTTGCTTTCTAAGATAAAGAATTTAGAATTTAACCATTTGAATAACTAAGTAGGTATTAGATTAGCAGCTACCACAAAAAACTTAACTATTAGACCAGGTTAATGATGAGACTTTCAATAAGTATAAACAGGACCGCAAGTAATTATCGCCGACTCTATTAAATAGAGACACGTCATTGCGCTAACGAAGTGTTTAATGTTGGAAAAATAACCTTTTTACCCGACTATGGCGTAGTCAAAAAGAAAGGGTTATGTTTTTATTAGTACATAGTTCCTTATCGCACGATATCATTTGTTTCCGGGCTGAGAGGCTATATGACAAAAATCGTAACATTTTGACCTCGATCAAAAATCTATTATTTATTATTATGTGAAGCTAGAATATATATATATATATATATATATATATATATATATATATATTTACCAATAGTAAGCCACGTTATTTGTAAGTGTCATAGGCTATATAACATCACGCTACGATCAATAGGACGGGAGCATCAATAAAAAATGTTGCAAAAACGGAAAATTGACGCATACGAAGTTGCGCGGGTCAGATAGTCTAATATATATATATATATATATATATATAATATAATAAAATATACGTGTGCAAAATCATAGAAAAATCTTTATTTGAAATAGAACAATTTTTAAAGTGTTATGTTCTCTCAGATTTTTTATTAATCAATTAACTACGTTCCAACCGGGTGATAAGACACCTGACTCTTTTTAGGAGTATGTAATGTATTGAAGTAATTTTTATAGGCATTTCTTGCCCAAGACTTTTACAAATTCAAAAATGCAATTATTGCATAATGTAATGTATGTTTGTATTTATGTATGTTCCGCCATTGTTCGTTATATTATGATCATCCACTTCCACCCGATTCCGATTAATGAGGTGTCATTCGATACGTCATTACGGTACGGATGCCATAGGTTCTTGTACTTTGATAGCCATATTATAAGAACGAGAGTATAACGTAATTTGGGATAGTATGAAAGTACCTGGGGTATTTTTTCTTCTTATTATATCGTGTTAGATCTCAAATGACTAGCTGACCCGCGCAACTTCGTCTGCGTAATTTTTCCCCGCTTTTGAAACATTTTTCATTGCTGCTCCGCTCCTATTGGTCGTAGCATGATGTTATGTGTCCTCATTAAATGGGCTATCCAACAGTAAAATAATTTTTCAATTCGGACCAGTAGTTCCTGATATCATCGCGTTCAAACAAAAAACTCTTCAGCTTTATAATATTAGTATAGAGGAGTGCGTAGGTATAATTCGTTAATTCGTAACACAAAATCACGTTGTGATTGCTTGGACTATAAACGGTTGTAGAGTTGGTGCCTAAATAATAAATTCAGAAACTACAATACTATTAGGTACGAGATAAAATCGCAGTAGTTGTTGTCGTAGTCAGGTATATTTTGAAGAAACTTCTTCTTGGTCTTCAAAATATTTTACCTTAAAATATTTACGGTGTTAATGCTACGTCATCATTAACGATATGGTGCACTTATCTTGATACGGCACGGTAAAAAGCTTTTCGTATCTAGTTTTACAACCTAATGCTTATGAGAAGATAGCAAAGTAAAGTTGGGATGTTTAACGAAGTAACATGTTGCGGTTTATCAACGAAACTAACATCAGAAGTATAATTAAATGCTACCACTATTGCTACGTGACTAAATTGGAGGAAATTGGAAATATCCTTCGTTAGTAATAACATGGAACATAGTAAATTCGAGGAGTATTGTAAACAAGCAATTAAGTAAACAATAACCATACCAATACAATTGATACCCGTCTAACCTTTAAATTAATTAATGAAGAAGGTACTGAACCCAATAAACGATAAATCAGTCGCTTGTCAGCTTATTTAAGTTAGTGACAAAAGGTTTTGTAATTTTTTTGACAATCTTGAAATGTCACAAAAACTAAAAGTGAGAAAAATAAATGGGTATAAGTAATTTGTTTATTTGTAGTGTCAAAAATAGTTAAAAAAACACAAAGAAAAAGCAAATCAAAATTAGTAACAACAAATCCACAGAACACTTACCTTAATTTATAATTAGTGATCGACATAAGTAGTGCCATTTAGGTTCAATTACCTCAAATATATATATATATAGCAGTGCAGTATTGATGCTATTCTAAATAGTCTTAATGACACTATAAACTCACATCGAAATTAAAAAACCATTGCTATTATTGACGATATCAACATCAACATAGCTGCAGGGTCCCTAGACAACCTATCTGAAGAATACCTTAACATATGTTCATCCCTTCGTACTTAATGCCAACAAGAGGCACCGTCTGTCTAGACCATATCATATTGAAGACTCAGAAACAGGCTATAGCAATAATCCTCAACACCCATATCACTGATCATCTTCCCACCTTGCTAAGTCTGGGCACAAACAGTATAAGTCAAAGCCAAAGTGAAAATACTTTATTCATTTAGGTTACAAATGCAACGCTTATGAATGTCAGACAAAATTTAAATTAGAATGATTCTACATTTAATGCCAAGTTCGCATGAGTAAAGCCGTGAGAAATGAACTTGGCAATAAAAACTCATGGCCACTTTTTTTAAATGCCATTTTTTACATTATTTTGTAAATATACAGTAAAGCCAGTAACCAAACTCTGGTAACCAAAAACAGGTGCTGCAACCATTAATACACCATGAAACTCACGTAAGCAATAACCATAGTACGTAAACTAGTCAAGTCGATAATCAAGTTTTAAATGAATAAGCCTCCTACTGTGTGGATACGAGCATCAACTT
Organism: Herminia tarsipennalis; assembly: GCA_945859575.2. Lineage (NCBI taxonomy): Eukaryota > Metazoa > Arthropoda > Insecta > Lepidoptera > Erebidae > Herminia > Herminia tarsipennalis. The sequence continues at coordinate 17,585,349 of OX243834.2, read as the reverse complement.
ACGAAAATACAGAAGAGGGTAAAGGCAACATGCGATTCGATTATTATAACAAAAACTACTTATTTATGAACCACTAATTAAAAAATAATAAACCTATAAAATGATAATGACAAGGCCGACCAGTCACCCAAGTAGCACCCGTTCACGAGTTTGACGCATGGGTCAGCCATCATCCCCTTCGCCATATTGGAGGGAAGGAAGACAAACCGACCCACACCGCCACCACAAGCAATGACATTTTAGTGAGCATGACGATCCTATTTCACCCGATATTATTTCACCCGCGTAAGTCTACATCTCGTGGGAATATCAGGTTAAAAGTAGGCTATGTGTTTCCATCGTGATACTCTCCATCTAAAAGCTAAAAAATCTTCTGAAATAACATCTTGCAAATAACTTACAAACGTTATCGCAATTTCTGCTACAATTTGCTAAAAACCCTAAAATGTAATTACAAGGTAATTCGACTGCAGGAAGCCAAGGGAAACTTGAGGGCTACTTACTTAAAACAACACAGTACTTCTCAGAATGAACTGCTTAATTTACACAAGGAACCACAACTGTTTGTAAATATGGTTAACCACTATTTTGCTACATAGATAAATTACTGGCTGCTAACATCTAAGCTATATATATAAAATATAAAAAAGTTATAAAAAACAACAACATCTGATATAGCCACCAAAAATAAATCGGGGAACTCTATGGCTCTGCTCGAACTTGACGAAATTATCAGAGGTCTGAGAGATAACTGTGCAGTAGGCTGAGATGGTATATCAGCGTCTTTACTAAAAGTACACGTGTCCCCTGGGTGGTGCTAAAGGAGTAACAACGCCGAGTCTCAGGCGGCGGTAACTAGCCCGTAACACTAGACCTAACCAGTCTTGCTAGTATTGGTAGGAAATGACCAACCAAACCCGTAACCTCGTGGTCACGTCTCGCGAGAATAGGGGTCTTGGCTTCACCGCCCGGACCACGAGAAAGAACATCTCTATAATAATAACCCTAATCCCAAGATGGGTAACGTGTCAAAGGGATGCATGACTGGACTGACAGACTAACTGAAAGGAGTCCAGTCTCTAGCTCCAACCTCAGTGGACCTGGCAAACGCTGTTGTATATGCCTTCTTGCGGAAACAGGCGTCACCCCGCAAGCGACCATATTATCGACCTAACTCGTGGGAACATTATGAGCAATTTAAAAACCCCTACAAAAGACAATAAGTTGACCCAACAAATATTTCATAAAGGAATATTTGTGAATAGACCGAGATTCAACTCCTACAGTGGCCCTTGCCACCCACCCGAGATATCTTCTACCAGTGCCACCGTAACATACTACACTGAACACTCTGATAATAACAGTAACGCACAAAATTGGCAAGAAGTGAATAGTCGTAAAAGACTAAGAAATAGCCCTGATGCAGTAGTGAGAAGCCAAAAACAAACTACGCTATTGGCTTGCAGCTCCTGCACCTGTACCAACATCAAATTCTTTTGCGGAACTTGAAGCAACCAACCAGCCAAAAACCACTGAATAAGTAGCAAAACCTCCACTTTTCTTCATTGACAAGGTCAGTAACAATTAGTCTGTCAATCAAAACTGTTATAAAATGTAGCTGGTGGAGAGTAAAATTCTACAAAGCGAAAGAGTAGAAATTCAGGCCAAATCCAAAGAGGCATACACAATTATGTATAAAAAACCTAAACACAGAAACACTGAGTTTTTTACATATCAACCAAAGCAAGAGAGAAGCTTTACGGTAGTTCTAAAACATATTCATCATTCAACTGATGTTGATGAAATAAAACAAGCCTTTGCCATCTGTATTTAAAAAGGCGTTGGTTCATCCGGTTTATAATAGTGGAGAGCGAAGCCAGGTTGTTAATTATAGGCCAATCTCAGTCTTAACAACGATATCTAAGATTTTTGAGAAATATATTAATAAAAGATTACTTAGCTACATAGAACGATATAACTTAATTTCTCAAAACTAATATGACTTTCTTAAAGGATCAACGGAAGATGCTGTTATTGACCTGACAGAAACGCTAATAAAATCTATCGATAATAAATACAAGACCCTGGCAGTATTTTTAGGCCTCTCAAAGGCATTCGATACAGTTTCGATTCCCATTCTTATGGACAAGATGGAGTCCATGGGCATAAGGGGTATTGTCCTTGACATCTTTCGGAGCTATCTTGGGAGTCGCACTCAGTGTGTGAAGATTGGCAAGCATATCAGGGCGGAACAATTTTTTACATACGGAGTTCCACAGGGGAGTGTGCTGAGCCCAACACTTTTTTATATATATATATATATATATATATATATATATATATATATTTTTTTTTTTTTTTTTTTTTTTTAAAGGATAACTAGCAATGTGGGAATATGGTCCCACATTACTAGCAATCCTGTTAACCCCTCCAGCTAAGCTCTATGGCTTGTGTTAGGAGTGGGTTCACGTCGGTAGTATAATGGTCAGGGTTCGAACCCACGACCTCACGATTGCGAGACCGATGCCTTAGCCATTAGGCTACCGCCGCTTCCATAACATATCAATGATCTGTGCCAATTACCCATGCAAAACTGTAAAACAGTTACATACGCAGACGACACAGTGCTCCACTGTTATGTCTTGGCTTTCGGCCAATCTTCTCACAGTTAATTTTGAAAAAAACAAGTACAAGCTTTTTCGTCTTCTCCCTCTGCGCAACCACCTAAATATCTGAAACTTAAAGCCTGTAGCCCTAAACCAGACAAATGCAAACTGTGGTTGTACTACCTTAGAAATAACGTCCATAGTTAAGTACCTGGGTGTGAAGATAGATTATTACTTGCGTTGGAACAAGCATAAAAATCCCCTTAATTTTCGTACCAGGAAACTTATAAGCATCATGAAAAGGTCAGATCCTTGGCAGATAGCGACATGCTAATTATGATATACTACTCTCTAGTTCAGTCAATCCTAGCCTATTGCATTCCAGTATTGGGCGGTGCATGTTCTAATTACATGATAAAAATGTAACACACAAATGGGCACAAAAAGCAATTCTTAAGGTACTATCTGGTAAACCACGTAGGTATTCAACAACGGCATTATACCAAGAATGTTCGGTACTGACTGTGAGATAACTCTTTGTGCAGCAAATATTGCGCAAACATACTTGAATCCCGAAAAATAGAATAAGCAAACGCATCTGTGAAATTAAGCCAAACAGAACACCAGTCGCCAGTAGAAGCACAGACACACACACACACACACACACACACACAGAGAGAGAGAGAGAGAGAGAGATACGCTATTATTATTATTTTAATATATAGTATAAGAAATATAAAAATCAGTAAATAAGAGTATTTACTTACCAACTACTACTACTTAACAATTGTGTGTGTGTGTGTCAAGATGAAGTAATTTATTTCAAAGTTTTTTAACTAATATGCGATTGAAGAATGGTGCTGTGTACTCATACGCCGATGACACTGCCCTACTCTTTCATGGAAAGACTTGGATAGAAGTATTCAATACGGCACAATCTGAGCTGCGAAAGGTCATAGAATGGCTAAATATAAATTTACTTTCCCTCAACATCTCAAAAACAAACTATATAACATTCTCACTTAGAAATACACACCAACCTGACTCCAGCTTAAAATTAATAGCCCATTTCTGCTGTACAAATTCAAATATCTGCAATTGCACTACCTTAAATAAAATAACTCACACCAAATATCTTGGAGTGGTGGTAGACCAAAATCTGTCATGGTACCCACAATTGGAACTTATCTCTAATCGAGCACGTAAAATGGTTTGGATTTTTAAATACCTTAGAAATATTGCTGATAGACACCTACTAACTTATGTTTATATTACACTAGTCCAATCAATACTTCTCTACTGCATACCGGTTTGGGGAGGTACCTATAAAACCAAATTTGTTAGCATTGAGCGTACACAGAGATATATACTAAAAACAATGCTACACAAAAAAAGACGTTATAATACGCACAATCTATATCGCGAAGCAAATGTTCTAACTGTTAGACAAATATACAAAATGTATTCTCAGGACACATAATAAGATCAACATCGACCCAAAATTACCTAAAAAGCGAACACCACGATCAGTCATAACATACCCTGTTACTAGAACCGTATCTTCATCCAAACAATTTCACATAAACTCATTAAAAATGTACAACAGCATAAACAAAAAGCTCAATATCTGTAACACTACCAACACACAATGCAAAAGAAAAGTAACAGATTGGTTAAAATCACTTACGTATCAAGAAACGGAACAACTACTCATTTAAAGTCAACCACATCATAACACACACAAACACTCTCTCACACACACACACACACACACATAAACACACACACACACACTCATACACACACACACACACACACACACTCATACACACACACACACACACACACACACACACACACACACACACACATTCATACACACACACACACACACACACACACGCACGCACACACAATCATACACACACACACACACACCCATACACACACACATACACCCACACTCATATACACACACACACACAAATGTACTTACGAGTAATTACCTATAAGATAACTGTTAACTATTACTATGTCATAACATAAGCCACGGACAAAAGGGGACTCTTCTAACACAGGTTTTCTCAAACTTAACAGAAGAGCTCCCAAACCATATTTATAAAAAACATGTAATAGTTGAAAATAAAGATTTTTATTTTATTTTATTTTTTTTAAGATACCAGCTAGTGTTATAAGTCTATCAGTGATTAAGTTCAAAAATGTAGTAAAAAATCATCATAGACGTAGAGGTTAGTAGATGAATATTTAAATGATAAAGAAAATGGTTCTTGTTACTTTAATATGCTTGGGTGAATTTTGTTGTCACTTTGTTTTAATTGTCACATTGATTAAGAGCATGACTTGACTTTTGTAAGTAAAGATTCTTCGTGACGAATAATAGCCATTATTTTCTTCCTTTTGATATCAGAATTATATTTTGTATTTAGTCATTCATTACAAGTACTTTGGCCAATATTTAACCACATATAGTTTTTACCTTTGTTCTAAGTAGATGCTCCTACTATATTCTACTCACTAAGGCTGATTTTGGTTTATCTCATGTTTCAACTTTTTGATAATACAATTTGCATCAGTCCTTTAACATGGTGTATAGTATATTAGTCGCAGCACCTTACCCCCATATGAAGTTTATAAACATTCAAACATTGTAAAATTGGCAATTTGAAAAGAGTGGCCGCGAGGTTTTATTGTCAGGTTCTTTTTTCCGACTTTACCTATTGTTTGCGAGCTTATGAACTTGGCATTACATGTACATGTAGAATCCCGACGTATTACAAAAGTTGTTTTGCATCATATGTGATTAAATAATTTTGAATTTGAATTTTGCATTTGGTAGGTTTTTTATGTAACAGTTATTCTCTCTTTCGGTTTGTTATTTATATATTGGTGACATTATGATTTTGAGGCCAGTTGGTATGTCCATGTTATGCCTATATATATATATATATATATATATATATACTAGTGGACGCCTCGCGGTTTCACCCGCGTTGTTCCCGTTTCCGTGGGAATACAGGTATCAAAAATTCAAATCTTTCCTCATTTTAATATTAGTATAGCTAGTATATATATATATATATATACCTAGTCGGGTCGTAAGTTCTGTCAAAAACTTTTAATGTGATTAATGATACAGTTTTTTATAATTGTTTAAAAATTATATATGAAATGAAAGGTAATTAAATGCACAATCCAAATTTATTTACATTATTCAAAATGCCCTCCCCCATTTTGAATACATGCCCGTAATCGACGCGGCCAGTCGTCGATCGCAGCACGCACCACATTCATGTCTATTTCTGCCGCTGCTTTAACCAGAGATGCTCGGAGAGACTCCAAATTCTGATGAGGTTTAGCACAGACAATCTCCTCCAAATGTTGCCATATCTTGTAGTCCAGTGGGTTTAGATCTGGACTAGAAGAGGGCCAGTCTTCATGACCAATGAAGTTAATTCCTCGGGCGGTCAGCCAGTCTTGCGTGCTTCGTGCCCTATGAGCTGGCGCAGAATCCTGCTGGAATATCCAGTGTCTGTTTTCGAACATTGTTTGGGAAAGAGGTTCCACTATGTTCGTTAGGACGGTATTTTGGTATACAACGGCACTGGTTTTTACACCTTTTTCACAAAAAAACACCTCAGTTAATCCTGAATATGAGACTCCAAGCCAAACCATGATTGACGAAGGATAATGCCCACGCTGCACCCTTGGAATACGCGCGCTTGCTTCTTCACTGCTATGGGCATACACTTTGTCATTTTGTTTGTTGTAGCTTTCCTCGATGTTAAAAATTTTTTCGTCGGAAAACAAAATTTCGCGGTATTTTTTTCCCGCGTACCGCCTTAACAAAGCTCGGGATCTTTCCAGCCTAATTTTTTTCAAACGCTCATTCAAAAAATGTCCGGTCTTTTTACGATAAGCTCGTAGTCCTAGGTCTTCATTTAACACTCTTTTAATCGTGGTTCTGCTTAGGCCCATCTGAAGAGCTAAGATTTTTTGCTTCCGGACGGGATTTCGTTGAATTCGCGCCTTCACGGCTTTGATGACCGCTGGTGTCCTAACTGTGCGAGGTCGGCCGCTCCTCTTACGATCTTCGAAGCTTGAATCTTCAGTGTACCGTTTGATAGTGCGATAAACAAACCGTAGTGTTATTTTCAAATTTTTCAGAATGTTGAAAATCTCTGTTGGCGTGTAACCACAGCGGTGCAACGCGATAACCGCGACTCTATCTTCCTTTTGCGACCACTCCATATTTGAAAATGAATAAAAATGATTACTTTCTTTATATTTGAAAAGGGCGAATGTTCTATTTTTAAAATTAGTCGAAGCATATGTGGCCAGTATTCGAAGATAAAAAAAATATGGATGTGACAGAACTTACGACCCGACTAGGTATATATATATATATAAGCTGACCCGCGCAACTTCGTCTGCTTAAATTTTTCCCCGTTTTTGCAACATTTCTTATTGCTGCTCCGCTCCTTATTTCTCCACTATTTAATGGATGTTATTATACATATATTCAAGAGGAAGATTTTCCTCTTCAATCACTCTATCTATTAAAATTAACCGCATCAAAATCCGCGTAGTTTTAAAGATTTAAGCATACATATAGGGACAGAGAAAGCGACTTTGTTTTATACTATGTAGTGATAATGTCTTCCCTAACCTCCTTATTATTTAGTAGTCACGCAACGCATTTTGATACGGTTTTCACCATGAGCGTGCCTAGTGCGAGTTTGTTATACATTAATGCAGATAACGCGATTGACACGTTTAAGACGTTTGGCGTTCCGGTTGGCTCGCTCCAAGCACTTAACCAATCAGAGACCCAAACGCGTTAAACGTTTCGATCGCGTAAACGTAAAAACAACACGTATTCTAGGCACAGTTAGATATTTCTTCCGGATTGCTTATATGTTTACCACAATCATGCATTTTATGTGATAGTGGCGAAAATTCTGAGATCGGCGTAGGTTGTGCCATTTAGGATCAATGACCTCAAATCATAAATAAGAATAGCTTAAGAAACGTAAAAATCACAAAAGTTTAAAAACAGTGTTTTTGTAATAGTATTTACTATTGAATTGTACGATTAGCAAGTTGGATGGTTTTTATAAGTAACAGTTATTTTTTTCTTTTATACGAATAGCACTAAATCTCTTGTTAGAGTATGAATTTTAAAATCCCGGGATTTTATAAATGAGATGGTACTTACTTCCACGTTATGCCACGGTTGACGAAATGTACTACCTTTTGCCAATCATTAGTTATAAACTTATAGCTCTAAAAGTTAAACTTACCTTAGGGTAGAACGTGCTACTCGTTGACCAGCAAAAAAGGCGTAGTCTTGCTTAGCAACCCGACCCAGCCCTTCTTCAGCAGAAGATACTAGATTATCCGCGTCGGAGTAGCCGCGAATGTAGAAAGCATTCAATTGTACGTCTTTTGTTGACTGCAATATACAACAACATTTATTTATAATAAACAGAGAAATAAAAATAGACAAACAAAAACATAGATATACCGTCATTGACTTATTACCAAAAAATTGATTGTATTTCTCAACAAAAGGGCGTGGTACCATGAACGTACGCTCTTCTGCTGGTGGAATTATACAAATCATTTTTTTTTATAAGTAGTGCATTTATTTGTAATAATGGCTGTAGGGTTCTACACTGAGCATAGTCCGACATGCTCTTGCCAAATAAATACACAAAATAAGTTAAAAAATTGTAAAATGTCATATAAATAAACAGTAATTTAAGTCTTTTACTTGACCACACTCCCCTTTCCTTCACACCCTACAAACGTACACACATATAAAAATATTCTTAGAAGCCGCTTCCATAATAGATTAGCCGAAAATTTTCTTTAGTAACATTTAAACTTTCGCGTTGCATGATTATAACTATTTATTATACGGGAATTAACGCGCATTGTTTACCTTAAAATTGCTTGACGTTTCGACCAGGTTGCACCGGCTGTGGTCACAAGCGGACTGATGCAATTATAATTTACTTTAGGTAAATATAATATAGGCATCCGATTATCCGAACTCTAGTAATAACGCAAAACCTAAGTTTCTAAGGGCTTTTTACAGCACAACACGAAACATCAACCCTGATTTTGTATGGAATGGACTAATGTTACAAAAAATGTGATACTATTATTGTAGTACATATTGCATATTGCATGTGTAAGTCTATACGATTTTCTTTTGATTTTTTTTTGATATATATATATATGTATATATATATATCAAAAAAAAATCAAAAGAAAATCTGATTAAAGCTATGCGGCTGATTGCAGATAGAAAAAGGAACAAAAATATATATATATATATATATATATATATATATATCTAATATATAAAATTCTCGTGTCACAGTTTTCGTTGCCATACTCCTCCGAAACGGCTTGACCGATTTTGATGAAATTTTTTGTGCTTATCCAGTATCTATGGGAATCGGCCAACATCTATTTTTCATACCCCTAAGAGTTTGTTTGTTTGTTTGAACGCGATAATCTCAGGAACTACTGGGATGCACTGAAAAAATATTTTATTGTTGGATAACCCATTTATCGAGGAAGGCTATAGGTTATAACATCACGCTACGACCAATAGGAGCGGAGCAGCAATGAAAAATGTTGTAAAAAAAAAAAGAAAAAAGGGAAAATTTACGCAGACGAAGTTGCGCGGGTCAGCTAGTCTAATATATAAAATTCTCGTGTCACAGTTTTCGTTGCCATACTCCTCCGAAACGGCTTGACCGATTTTGATGAAATTTTGTGTGCATATTGGGTAGGTCTGAGAATCGGACAACATCTATTTTTCATCCCCCTAAGAGTTTGTTTGTTTGTTTGAACGCGATAATCTCAGGAACTACTGGGCCGCATTGAAAAAATATTTTATTGTTGGATAGCCCATTTATCGAGGAAGGCTATAGGTTATAACATCACGCTACGACCAATAGGAGCGGAGCAGCAATGAAAAATGTTGTAAAAAAAAAAAGGGAAAATTTACGCAGACGAAGTTGCGCGGGTCAGCTAGTATAAATATATAATGTTGTGAGTTTGTGAAGTTGTAGGGGGGTACTGTACCTAATCTCTGAATCTACGAAACCGATTTTGAAAATTCTTTACGCTGTTTGTGAGTGTAATAGGTTAAAAAACATCACGCTACAATCAGTAGGAGCGGAGCATCAATAAAAAATGTTGCAATAACGGGGGAAAATGACGCAACAGAAGTTGCGCGCATCAGCTAATTTTTAATATAGACAGTTTGTAAGCCCGGCCAAGTCGTAGAAGCAAATATCTAGTAAAAAATATACACACGCATAGGTTGCCATGCATGTATATTTATTTGTAAGCATACATTGCCAACACATGCATCATCCAGTATCGCAACAAATAATGATCGATGATTCAAATATTTTCGTCGTAATCTACTCGACTGACCTGTTGGTCTAGTAGTTAGTGACCCTGACTGCTAAGCCGGAGGTCGTTCGAGGGTTCGATCCCCACCCAGGATAAAACTTTGTGTTATGAGTACGATGGTTTATTCTGTGTCTGGGTGATATTTATGTATAATATGTATGTATTTAGAAGTATATAAGTAAGTTTATCAATTGTCTGGTTTCCATAGTACAAGCTCTGCTTAGTTTGGGATCAGATACCGTTGTGTGAGTTTTCCCAAAACTGATTTTATTAAAACTAAGCTAAATTAAAACAAAGTCGTGTTAGTTACACCATTTATAACTCAATAATGGCTGGACCAATATTTATGATTTTTGTGTTTTTGGATTTCGCTTCGTCCGGAATAAGAAAATAAGTATTAAAAACATTGGAAAATTGTCAAAAGCTAAAATAAAATAAATATAAATATTCCCATACAAAATGTTCATGAGTTTCGTACCTGTCAAACATTTTATGTTTATTCCGTCAATATGGTAAACTCTCCCCTCAAATTAAAGAACATATTTAAATAAAGGTTTTGAATCGACAAGACATACGCACAATATTCGAATTATCACATATTTTCGATTTTAAAAATGTAAAATAGTGTCAGTAATAAAAAGGGATTGACATATTTACTGGTTGTCAATTATTTATGCATGCGTTGGAATAAGTTCATGACCTCCTTTGGTGATGTTCAATAACAAAAAAAACGTTTGTATATCATAACAATCAGATTAGTTAAAATGATTTTATGAATGGATTAGTTGCGACGGTTTTTATCATTATCGTGACAGGCACAGATTGGTGGGATACTTTTACAAACAACGGTCACTCATGTACCTACCTATTAACCTGATAGGGAACGTTGCTTAACCTTGCTGAATTCTCAGATTACTTAACTCTTCAAACTTCGAAATCTATACTAATATAAACTAACAAACTCTTCAGCTATATAGCTGAAGAGTTTGTTTGTTTGTTTGGTTTGGTACGCAATAATCTCTGGAATTACTGGTTCGAATTAAAAGAATATTTGTGATTTGATTTGAGTATTAGTGTTGGATAGCCCATTTATCAAGGAAGGCTAAAGGCTATAACATCATGCTACGACCAATAGAAGCTGACATTCAATGAAAAATGTTGCAAAATTTGGGAAATATGACGCATACGAAGTTGCGCGGGTCAGCTAGTATTCAATATACCCATAATCACCTACCACTTGTTTATGGACTTGTGATCTTAACCACCTACAGACTGTATTACTGGAGTAAAATCGCTTAGGTCCTAAACTAAGCTAAACCTAACAAAGAAACATTGGTTTTACTCCGGGATCTCTCAGATGTGTCGTAAATTGTTTTGTGACAAAAGTAGGTGGTGAAGGGTTAATTTGTAATATTTTTTCAAAAATTATATTATGAAGTTATTTGGTGTGATGTCAAGAAGCCAAGAATGGGTGGTTATTAGTATGTTAAAAATCATCCTGTATATCTATCATTTGTCTGGAAGAATGGTTGATGTTTAGTAGAATGGCAACAATGAATACAAAATATAGGTACCTTTATTAAGTCAATGAATAAATAAAAAAAGAAAAACAAAACAATTAAATTATGAGGTAATACTGTTAATTTAGAAATTTACAATGTTGTATGCTTGACTTCTCTATTACACCACAGAGAGGTCAAGAATAATGTGTTTTGAAGTTTTATGATTTTTGCCACACTGAATTATCAAAACATATTACCATTAAAGTACTTGGTATTTTTCCACAAAATAGATAAGTACTTATCTCTATTTACAAAATAGATCATTAAGATAAGGACCTCTATTTTAAATTCCGGGTACCTAACATTCTAATAATGATTTATGATTTATAAATGTACTAGCTGTCCCGGCGAACTTCGTCACGACTCTTTTTTTTGTAAATCGGGTTCAATTGTGGATCTAAACCATCCTCGAATCCCCTTGAACTCACCCAAAAAATTTCATCAAAATCAGTCCAGCCGTCTAGGAGGAGTTCAGTGACATACACACGCACACAAGAAATATATATATAAAGATTTAATGAAATTGCCACATATCAGTTAAATTCAATGTCGAGAAAATTATACGATGACGTAATAACTAAATGGTTCAAAGTGCAATCAACGTTTCACTCGGCAAAATCCACGTTTATCTATTAAACGTACATACATTACCGAAACTAATTACATCAAATAATAAAAAAGTATTAAACTTATTTTTACCATTAGATACATCTGATCTGCTCCATTTCGTATATAGCCAATCTTGAAGTTCGGTGAGTGCAGTACGGCAGCAATGGTATCAACGCTCGCAACCCGAACAGATAACACGGAGGTTATGAATGCTGCATATGCGTTATAAGTAACTACAGCGAAAAGTAAACACACGATGAGAAGAACACTTCCAGCCGGGTTCGGAGGCGTCCATGTACCCCCTGCAAAACAAACAAATCAGATTATTATTGGAACCAGTTCCTTATGGCGCGTTGCGAAAGGGGGCTAGACGGAAAAAATTAAGACCAAAAGTTGTAACGACACTTTCGACACACTCGACACTTCGTGCGGCGTGCGCGTAAGATATGAACATCTAATTTGACGAAGAAGTCACCTGTCGATTTGGTCTAGACGCATAAATTCGGTACACAGTATTGGTGACAATTGTGTAGCTGTGGGTTCGAGCCTTCGGTATACAATCGTCTTTTTATAAGTTATTTCAAAAGACCAGAAGTTTGTTTTTGCTATAGTTGTAAGCCGTGCGACGTGCGCGTGTTTCTCTGGCTGTCTCTCTCTCTCTCTCTCATAGAAAGCAAGCCAGTTATTTTCGTTTCGTCTTTCTATTTCGCATTGTACAGTGTGGTGTCGCGTCGATTATAAAAAAAAAAATTAAGACAAAAACTTCGTTCCATCCGGGTGTCCTTTGACACCTCTCAAGTTTTTTTTTTATTTAATTAACGAAGTTACCTAGTTACATTAACCTAACTTATGAAACAGGAAAGCTTTACCTAATGAATGTAACGATCAATGTACTGATTGCTCACGATCTGAGCACTGTCACTGCCATCGATCCTTAGTCTGTATTTCACCAAGCTTTGGCCACTATAGGCCAGTAGCATGCGCGAGCTTTACCTGCCAAGGGCTTTGCAAGGGAAGCAGCTGAACACAAACTTTAGCACTTTTACGCTTACGCAGAGCAGGAATTGTAAAAATATATAAATTCTAGCACCAAGAGTGTTATTGATTTATGGCAAAACTGAACCCTTATAGTTTCGCCATGTCCGTCCGTCCTCAGCTTTGGTCAGAGTATTAGTGCTAGAAGACTGTAATTTTGCATGGATACACAGATATTACTTGACTTGTTTTTTTACTTTCCTCATTTCCACAGGCTATCCTGTAGCCTATCTGGGAGAACAGTACTCCACCACATCACTATTGTAGTTTTAAAAATGGTACCATAAGCCTAACATAATAATGAACATTGTGTAAACCTACAATCTCATTTAAGTACCTAAATAAATATTTATTATTATTATTATTACTTACGCCGAAAACGTGAAGTGGAATATATGGTGAAATTAAAAGGAAAACTATTACAGCTAAGTAGGCTTTACAACTTAACGAGTAACAGTTGATCCAATGAGAAGCAATAAAATTTCGTACAAATTCCATTGAAAACTTATGTAAAATTAATAATAACGTTGTAAGAATGAAACAAAAACAACAGAAACCCACTTCATTAGCCGCATTATTCGGATGGTGGGGGGGTGACTACGGAACCCTACATTGTGCGTGGCCTGACAAGCACTTGTTCCGGTTTTTTCTGATAGACACAAATGAGGAAAGTAAAAAAACAATTGTACCTAATCAAAGTGTAATAAAAAGGTGTGGTCAAATTTATGCACCTCCTATAATACATATCAACCCATATGATGGCCCACTGCTGGGCACGGGTCTCCCCAGTAGAACCTACAAGTATGTAGATCCTGGGGGTAATTGCCATAATCGCCACGCTTGGCGAGCGGGTTGGCGATCGCAGTAAGGCTTTAAATACGCAGAGGACGCTGCTGCCCGTCCTCCGGGGTGAAATCCCTTAGTCGCCTTGACGACACCCACGGGTAGAGATGGGGTGGTACTATTCTTAAGCCGGCACCACACGGCAAGTTTGCCGTGTGGTGCCTCCTATAATACCAAATCCGAAAGATCCCTGATCAGAGTACCTACAGCAGCTATAGGTATTCTGATCAGTGATCTTTTGAATTTGGCTATAGTAGAGCTTAAGCGGTGCAAAATATGACTACGTTACTAAGATATAAATAGCATCAAGTCATGACTTTTTAATTAACATTTAAAATTATCGCTATATCGACTCTTAAATCTGACCACACCTTTCGGTTTTACATTGTAAGTAGGTATTGTAGCTTTAAATTAATAGTTTAGAGTACTATTATTTTAACATTATTTAAAAAGCCTTGAGCGACCTAATCGTATTCAGTTCGTTCTAAACATTACAGAAGACACCACACAAGTGACATATCTGTCCCTTTTTTATTTTATGGTTACAAGAGAGCAACTTTAAAATATAATCAAGGTTAGTAAAATATGAAATTTATGTTCTTTAAAATCTTTAATTATTTTCATCTTTGCCCTAAAATATTTATTTCGTTCCATTCATCATAGCGAATACTTCTTTCATTACATTGTTATCATTCGTCGTCGACCGTGATCCGACTGTTGAATATTTTTCGACAGTAAAATCCATTTAAAAACTTTTTGAACTTTTTAGCATTAGTGACATAATTTACATATTTCTGTTGTTTTAAATTGTACAGACTATTTGTAATTTTATATTATTTTTTTGTAATTTTATACTTAATTCATTATTGAGGCAGCGCTGCGGCGCGGTAACCTGAGTCACAGAATAAGTAATAGTACTACGCACAGAAGGTTCACTCCCTAACAAAAGTCAGGTTTAGGTATAAAAATATACCTAGACTCGCCAGAGCTACCCGCCTGCAAGCTAAATTGAAACTTATAACCGCGCGCGAACCATGAATTTTTATTGCGCGCCACAGTTTTATGACCGAGCTGTGTCCACACGGGGTTGACACTTGATAAGTTTTTGTACCTAGTTAATTTATTAGTTTTAAGATAAATAAGTAGATTAGTAGTAGTAGTACATTTAGCATTAAAAACGTAAAATTTCCAATAGTCGTGTGTTCGATTTCCACGGGTGTAGTTATTCCTTTGTCAACATTATCCTATCCTGTTCCTAATATTATTTCTGAGCAACTAATTAAGGATTTTTATTTTCACTAAGTATTACTAAGTACTTAAGGACCTGAGGAATTAAAAAAGAACGACCGGCTGCCGTCGCTTCTTTTACACGTAGGTATTTCGATGACGCAGTGTAACTGTAAAAAATGTTAGTTCTGGTTCACTATTCGTTTTATTCAGATATCCGTAAACAAATCAATATATTTTATACGGATTAAATTGACGTTTAGGCTTATAAGACATTGCGGGTGTCGAGAATAAAAAAAATATTTTCAAGTATGCATGACCTCGACTGTCGTGCGAGCCGAGAGACAGCCTACTGCCATTAGACCCTTCAAGTGGCGCGCTGACCGAATATACCTAAACTGCGGAGTGACACCCCCCAGCCTGAGTGATTAAGGCATCCAAGGGAATAATGACTGTCAAGTCAAATCAGTATATTCTTATGAAATGTCAAAACAACACGCTGTATAGAAAATTGTTGGTTGGATCTAGTTAAACTAGATCTGAATAAATGTGTTATTCCACATTTTAACGCGTGTACGAATTTATAACCATCAAAACAAATACTAAAAGTAATTATTTGACGATTCCGAGTTATGACGTCACCCCTCAGTATTCCAACAATTTTCTATACAGCGTGTTATTTTGACATTTCATAAGAATATACTGATTTGACTTGACAGTTAAATTTCAATAGTACGTCAGTACTATTGAAATTTAATTTATTTTAAATTCCAATTGAAAGCACCCACCCATTATACCTACTACCGACTATCTTAAGCACTTAACCTCTCCACGGTTAAAAAAATAAGCGACCGAGCCCATATTGCTAAAAACTTAAAAAAAAACTCTTAATGGTCAATACTAAGTAAGATATTGTCTACACAATATACATTTATTACAGACTTTAAAAAGGAGAAGGTTCTGAATTCAGATGCTTGTATTTTTTTATGTATATTTGGGCACAACTCCGATTTCCAATTTTTTTTTCATCGAACGAAGTTTATTCCAAAATGGTCCATGATAGTAAATATCTAATAATGAGTTTTAGAGACAGACAACGAAAGTCCTCAGTAATTGCCCTTGTTTAAAAAGCGGTTTCCCAATGATTATTACGTAAACAAAGAGTTCACATTTATAATATTAGCAAGATGATAGGATGGTAGCTGACGGAAGACGCTTTGTTCAAATAAAAGGAAAAGGGAATCGCAAATTTTCCAAGAAGCAATTCGGAAACGAAAAGCCTTTATACATGATCAAACAAATTTTCCTTCGTTATTTTATTTTATTTTAATTGGGAGCTTCAGCTTAGTTTACAAATAAGAAAGTAGTCTTATAAATATACAGTTAAAAACCAGTGCCTCAGGACGGCTCATGAAGTTTTCTACCAAGTAATATTTTTTAAGACGATAAAGAGAGAGAAATAAAGAGAATTAGCTTGGCCGCATTTTTTTTAAATGTGTATACATAATATTTCTGTAATAGATACCACAGCTAGACATAAACTTAAATTACTATATCCAGGCCCAAACCTGAAAGTGTGTTAGTTTGTAGGTACCACAAAAGTGCATAGGTACGTTGTGAGATAGTATCGTCGTAATATCGCTTCGCTCGCCCTGATTAATAAAATGCCAATCATATACCAAATATATATATATATATATTGTGGCAGGTGTATCGGAAACTCGACTGGCCACTCGCATAAAGCCTCATTAATTGTTAACTGTTTGTCTTGACGTTCCAAAAGTTTGAAAGAATGACGAAGAAGAAAATGAAAAAACAATCGTGAGGTCGTGGGTTCGAATCCTGACCATTATACTATCGACGTGAACCCATTCCTAACACAAGCCATATATTATGATATATATACACATATATATATATATATTATAAAGATAACTAGCAATTTGGGATTGTGGTCCCACATTACTAGCAATACTGGTAACCCCTCCAGTTAAGGTCTATGGCTTGTGTTAGGAATGGGTTCACGTCCATAGTATAATGGTCAGGATTCGAACCCACGACCTCACGTTTGCGAGACAGATGCCTCAGCCGTTAGGCTCTCGCCGCTTAAAAAGAAATGAAGAAAATATGTTTAATCCTATTGGCGTTTGATGTCTTTCGTCTATTTCACTAAATTCACATTATTAATTAGAACTGTTAGCTGCAAAAAGATTGTGCTATATAATATTGTTTTGACAACAAAGAAGTCAACCACTAACCTTGTTGACAGAGTATTCCAGTAGACCATATTAAAGCTTCTGTGTATCCTATCCGTCTAGCAGAATCGCGTAACGATGATGTAGTTCTGCTGATGATCACGATGGCTACAGCAGCAAGCAACGCCACTCCCAATACACATGCTACCAAGCGGAAGCTGAACGGAGCCAGAAATATGTCGCGAACAGTAGACGTTTCTTGTTGACGTATGTAAATATTGCACCTTCAATATACGTAAACACGCTTCAATCCAGGAGAATCAGAAAGCCAATCGCATCACTTTTTAGGGTTTAATGTAGTCCAACTTAACATTCTAGCGTCTACATTTTTTGTCAATGTAAACCACATAACTAAGGTAAACCACCCAATCTTTGGCACTCGGACAATTACTGGCACTTACTATTTTAATTTAAAAAAAAACAAGGAAGCCATTGATTTTCGTATTCGGTATGCATTAAAAAGAAAAATAGTATTCTTTTCCTAACAATAAAACAAAAGTAATTAAATATTTACGCGATTAAGACCCGTAGCTTATACCCGCCATTTTGTGGCGGGCGGCGGCCATCTTGGACCGACTTTCAGCAAACATTGCTAAGAACACTCCCGACTACTCACCTTTCAAACAAAAAAATAAAATCAAAACCGCTTCATCCGTTCTAAAGTTACGATGTCACAGACTAACATACACACACACAGACATGTCAAACTATATTGTGTATAAATCGCGAAAGTTTACGAACATATATTCTATAGCCTTCCTCTATAAATGGACTATCCAACAGTAAAATAATTATTCAATTCGGACCAGTAATTCTGGAGATTATCGCGCTCAAACAAACAAACACTCTTCAGCTTTATAATATTAGTACAGATTAAGGAATTCAGAGCCTCGGAGTAAATAAAGAATCCAATAAAATACTCACAGGCTTTTACGTTGCTTGGGTTTAATATACGAGCTACGAATTTCAAATTAGATACTGGCATTTACACAATGTTTCTTAGATACTTTTGAGTAATCGAAATACTTGACTAAGTAAATAACATAAGAAATAATAACTAAGCAGAGCTTGTACTATGGAAACCAGACAACTAATAAACATACTTATATATTTCTAAATACATGTTATAGATAAATAACACCCAGACACAGAATAAACTATCGATTACATGTTTTACTAAACAATGCAAAGAATGCGTTTGCAGTACTTAAAGATTGAAATTACTTACATAGTTTCGGCTATAGGGAATATAAAATCCATGTCCTGACGTCGAGTCGCGTGTACTGTGACAGGTTCCAATGCCATGTCAATTGAATGATCCATCAAAGCTCCCAACAACCCCGTCCATGTACCCTCATATGTACGGAACCCCAGCTTACCGTAGTACCGAATTAATGACCTGTATTAACATGGGTATACAATTTTATAATCCAGTTTAAACTAAGACAGACAAGAAATCGAAATCGGAGCAATGATAACACATCACACAGAAAAAAAATCAAAGCTGCTAGACAAGTGGCATAAACGCTAATCGAATAAATGACGTCGTTGCGCGTGCAAAGCCACGAAAATGCTATTTTAGGATTCCGTACCTAAAAAGGAAAAAATGGAACACTTATTGGAACCCGTTCACTTTGTTGTTCGTCCGTCTGTCCGTACGTCCGTCAGTCTGAACGCGCGTGGAGGTATCGAGTTGAAATTAAAACCATATACTTAAAGCAGTCAAAAAATCAAACTTCTAAGTTATAGTAAAATAGATACGGCCGTTTATGCCTCAAAAACATATATTTCGACTCTCGCTAGGGAATCAAAATTTATAAGGCCGTATATCCGTTGACCTAGAACTATGAAATTTGGCAAGTAATACCATCTTATACTAAAAATATAAGGAAAAGTCTGAAAGCTATACATTTGTAATTAAATCATAAAAAATATAGTCTTCAACAAACTGCGAGACTCAATTCCTGAATTATTTATAACGTAGTAAAATAATTTTTGAAACCTGTGTGTTTTTGAGTTTAATCGTACAAACATATAAATCTTTTCTATTTATATCTGGTTTCACCCGCGTAGTTCCTGTTCCCATAGGAACACATGGATAAAAAGTGGCCTATGTCACCCGGGGATGGTGTAGCTTCCCAATGGTGAAAGAATTGTTGAAATTGGTCCAGTAGTTTTTAAGATTATTCGTTACATACATAAATACAAATCTTTCCTCAATATAGTATTAGTATACTCGTAGATATATTTCAATTGAATTAAAATCCTTTATTCACTTAGGATGCTAAACAACACTCGTCATGAAAGTAGAAGTGTAGATATGTACCTACAAATTTGTGCACAACCCTATGTAGGCGAGCCCGACTCACATTTGTCTGTTTTTTTTTAATAAGATATTCGCAGTCTTGCGGGCGCAACAACGTCATTCTATTTAATTGTTATTCTAATCGATTAGAGTTTACGCTACCAGTTTAGGGGGGGAGGTTGCTACCAGCGCCAGCTAAACTGACTCATTTTCAATTGCTAATTAACTGGGAAACACATGTTAGATTAACATCTAATGAGTTTTGTCATAATTATGTCAATGATTTCCTCATTAGACGTTAATATTCTAGTACATTAGATAACCGGATACTAATTAGTATTTAAGCCTCAATGATTACCCATGAGTAACACCACCAAAGATCCCCACCGTTAGAGTAACCTGTTTTATTAAGTATTATGTATTGGGTACTAGTATTGTATTATATTATCTGTGATATTACATATAGGGCGGTATAATTAAAACAAGTACATTCACACCGTTGTATGTAAATATCTATACATACTCGTATATAATCACTTGTTCTGACTGACTGACTGACTGACTGATTCATCAACGCAGAGCCTAAACCCACCCAGAAATTCGTCCCCTAAGGTGGTAAAATAGGGTTTCCCAGTTTGTATGAAACTTCGTCAGTTTTGAAGTTAGATCGGTGTCTTTTTCATTTAAATTAAAGAAACACGTGTTGGACGGAGTATCACACAAACTCGCAACCCCGAAAGCGGTTGCGATTTTGTGTGAAACTCCGTCGGATGATATTATGAAACTCTATCAGTTTTAAAGTTAGGTCTGTGAAAATTCGCTCTTAGATTTTTGGTACAAAATAAAGAAACACATGTGTCAGCGGTTTTTGAAAACCAACCCCTAAGGGGGTAAAATAGGGTTTGCAAGTTTGTGTGAAACTCCGTCAGTTTTGAAGTTCATTCTATTAAATTTTGTACTTGGCTTTTACTTTAAAATAAAGAAACACTTGTTTCTAGAAATTCAAACTATAAAGAGGTTAAATAGACGTTGAAAGTTATAAACTTGCAACGTCTCCAACTCCATCAGTTTTAAAGTTAGATCTGTGAAATATCGTATTTGACTTATTGGTTTAAAATTAAAAAACACGTGTTTCAGCGTTTTGTTTAAAAACGAAAATCAAATCTTATCTGAATATAGTCATCCACGCGGGCGAAACCGCGACAGACAGCGGAGTCTTAGTAATAGGGTCCCATTTTTACTCATTGGGTACGGAACCCTAAAAACGAGAAGAATAATAAAGAGAATATAACTAACGTAGTATTTAACCGCACTGTTAAAAAATGAAGAACATCATCTAAAATAGGTCCTGCTGTGGGGCCGTCATCATCAAGTGTGAGACTTCCATCTGGTGTCGAATTACATCGCCCTACCATCAGCTCCTCACCCATAAAATTCCGAGCTTCCACAGGATAAGGAACATCTACTGCTGACATAGAATCTCTTCGATTCCAATTACCTAAAACATCAAACATATACTAAATACTTTTTGTCTTTAATAAGGTAACGTAGGTACTGAAATAATGAATTTTATTCATGAAATATAAATAATTTATCCAAGTTTTCATTACACCATTTCTTTTGACATACATATTCAAAAAAGTTGTCGTTCGAATACTAATACTAGTAACTTTATTTCATCTTTAGATCAGCACCTCACGGATGCACAGTTGAGTAAAAATGTTATTATTGTAGGTGACATAAACATAAACATACTTACACTAAATACATCAACTACTAACTACCTAAACATGTTATCTTCTCACGGACTATTGCCTGCGCATGAGTATAGGACACGTATAAATAGTTGTCTAGACCATGTTGTTACAAATCTTGATCCAAAAACCTTTTGTACTAAAACTGGGGTGTTAGACACCACAATAACTGATCATAAGATGACTTTGTTGAACATTTACTCTAACTGCAAAAATACGTTTATAAATAGTACTAAGACTATAACTGACTATTCTAAAGCGCTAACATTACTAAAGGAATGCAATTTACCTGATTTACTAAATTTTAGCAATCCTGACATTGTAACATATAAGTTGCTGGATTACGTGCGGGACTCGTTACTAAGCTCAACAATTACGGTTAAGATACCGCGAAATAAGCGAATTCTAAAACCCTGGGTCACCCCTGGTATATTAAAATGTATATTAAATAGAAATAATCTCCAGGCCCAGTTAAAACTTGATTCTACCAACGAAATATTAAAAATCACTTATCGACGTTATAGGAATTATTGCAATAATTTACTAAAAAAACTAAAACAACAATACGAATATGATCTCCTTAACAAATCTAAACACAATAATAAATTACTATGGAATTCAATTAAAAGCATTACAAACCTTACCAAAATAAAATCTAAAAATCAAGAATTACTTAACTTATGTGACAACCCTACCTCATCAGCTAATCTAGTGAATAAACATTTTGCTCATGTTGGACAACAATTAGCCGACCAAATTAGTACTCACTTGCCAACTACTCAATTTAATAAAACATATTTTGATAATTTAAAATCACATCCATCATCAATAGGTATACTAGAACCCGACTTAACTGAAATAGAATCCATAATAATGAACTTAAAATCAACATCTGCGACAGGGTGGGATGGCATTTCGACAACATTTCTAAAAATGGCTAAGACAGAGTTGGTCCCTATCATAGGACATCTAAGCACTCTGTGCTTTAACCAAGGTATATTTCCTTCAGCACTGAAGCGGTCCATTATTCACCCCATTTATAAAGAGGGGGATAAACGAGACTTAAACAATTACAGACCAATCTCGGTTTTGTCTGCTATTGCAAAAATAATTGAAAAATTGATAAATAAAAGGTTATTAAATTACCTTAATAAATATAACTTGTTATCTAATAACCAATTTG
This sequence comes from Herminia tarsipennalis, assembly GCA_945859575.2. Classification (NCBI taxonomy): domain Eukaryota; kingdom Metazoa; phylum Arthropoda; class Insecta; order Lepidoptera; family Erebidae; genus Herminia; species Herminia tarsipennalis. The sequence goes on along the minus strand of OX243834.2, from coordinate 17,562,512 downwards.
GTTTCCGCGAAGGCAGAAGTACTGAAGAAGCAATTTTAGAATTAACTAATTCAATAACTAAACATCTAGAAGGAAAGAGGAAAACTTTGTGTGTCTTTCTCGATATAAAAAAAGCATTCGATACTATTTATGTCCCCACCCTCATCCGCAAATTAGAGAAAATGGGAATCCGTGGGAATTTTCTGAGCTTGGTAACGAGTTACTTGAATGACAGAACGCTTCGTGTCAAACTAAATAGGGACGTATTTAGTACAGATGAACCTTCCACCCCTTACGGTACCCCTCAAGGGGGGGTCATTGGCCGCTCCCTATTCCTTGCCTACATAAATGACCTAACTGACATGCAACTCGAGAATGGGATGATCATATCTTACGCGGACGACACTGCTTTACTCTTTCACGGAGACAACTGGTCTGATGTGTATGGTTCAGCTGAGAAAGGATTGGCAAGAGTAACACAATGGCTACATTGTAACTCACTTACTTTGAATTTAAATAAAACTACATACATAACTTTTTCTATTTCAAATAAAACACAACCTGATAAATCTTTCAAATTAAAAACTCACACTAGTTGTAATCAATTATATAATAATTTATGTACTTGCAACAGTATTACTCATGTACCTTTTACTAAATATCTTGGAGTTTACATCGACCAAACATTGTCTTGGAACAAACAAATTGAAATAACAGCTAAAAGAATACGAAGATTGACGTGGTTGTTCAAGTATCTAAGACACATCTCAGACAAAACTCTCTTGATTTATGTGTATAAAACATTGGTACAGTCAATAGTGCTATATTGCATCCCCGTGTGGGGAGGAACACATAAAAATAAACTTATAACCTTAGAACGTGCACAAAGACTAATACTTAAAGTACTATTAAATAAAAAAATGAGATATAGCACTAGTGATGTGTACAAAGATACTAATGTTCTCACTGTAAGGCAACTTTACATTTTAAACTGTATTTTAAAAAAACATAAAAATATTGTGATTGATCCCTATATATTACAGAAACGTAACCACTATTCTGTAATTATCCAAGAAACTGTAAAAACAGCATTTGCCTGTAAACAATTTAAGTCTCAATCTGTACATCTGTACAATAAAATCAACCGGTCACTACACATATACACACGTACTTACAATGAATGTAAAAAATTGGTCACCGAGTGGTTAAAAACAAAGGACTATGAAGAAACAGAACTTCTCTTAAGCTAGTCTGGTTTCTCACACTCTCACACACACACACACACACACTCACACACATACACACACACACACACACACACACACACACACACACACACACACACACACACACACTCACACACTCACACACACACGCACACACACACGCACATAACCACACACACACTCATTCACGCATACTCTAACTCACACATATTACGAATTACACACTTACTCGTAACATTCATGAATAACAATAATGTACCTATACAGCACAATGTAAATAAAATGTAATAGCTGAGCATAAAATATATATATACATATATTAATGTATTACTCGTAGTATTATGTAATATACTCTTTTGTTTTGCTATGCAGGTAATTTATTTATAATTGTATAAAGATCTCGACGATTGAGCGAATCCCTCCTAATACAGGTGTAAACTTAAAAGGAGGATTCAGAAACCCTATTGTAAAACTCTTATAAATAAATGATTTATGATTTATGATTTATGATTATGATTTATGATCTATCTTCTATGCCGATTAATACTAAAGTTAGATTAATTTAAACAGGTACAACTTACCTAAATGATACACATACAATGTAGAGTTCATTCGCACCTTGAAATACTGGATTACACAAATTATTCTACCCATTGAATTAAGGTGGTTCATTACGCCCATTTTCCCTAGATGGCGGTTTAGTGAAAATCTGCTGATATTGACTACATAAAACATTTTTGAAAAATCGTATTTCGTAATGCCAGAACGGAAAAGAGGTAGAATACTCCCATCTCGTGTATAAGTTTTATTTTTTGTTAGATTTCTGAATCTTTCTGAAGTGCGATAATAATTCCTTTCATATTCTGTTTTATGTTCTGAACGGAGACCACGAAAATCATTGCTGTAATGCTCTCTTCGATGTTGATTATGAAAATTATTGCTAATCTTATAAATGAAATTGATATCGCAAAGGTCAAGAGGAATTCTTTCATTTGTGTGTTTACCATAGGTATAAGCCACGACAATGTTTTGATCGAAACGAATAGAGGTGGCATTTAATATCTCGTTGATGTATGTAAAATCTGCATTCGATCTTGCCGCAATCAACCAATCATATGATGATGTGTCCATTTGTAATTCATGCAACTAATAAAAATGCTCATGTTAATAAAACTAAATAAGTGAGTACATATATTAATTTCAATAACACACTGTTATAAAACCTGAAGGTACCTTATTTAGAAGTTTGGTAAGACTTTCTGTTGCATTTCTTCTAAGGCGTGGAGCTAAAACAATGATACCTAAATGTGTACGTAGTCGAATATTTTCCGGTGTGTTTAATGCTGTTGCCACTCCATTTACACTGAGGCATTTCATCAGACGAATTGTGGCCCATTGACAACCTGCCATAAAAAAAATCTAGTCACACGTATGCCATGTTGAATGAACAAATTCAATGAGTTAGCAAGTATCAGCTCTCCAAACAGCTTGGATCGGCTCGGTTCCTTCTTACAAAGTATAGTTTATACTAGCTTTCGCCCGCAGCTCCGCTCGCGTGGATGTCGGTTATCGCGATCCTTCTATGTCCTTCCCCGGGACTCAAACTATCTCCATACCAAATTTCATCTAAATCGGTTTAGCTGTTTGAGCGTGAAAGCGTAACAGACAGACAGACAGACCGAGTTACTTTCACATTAAATTTATAATATTAGTATGGATAAGAAAAAAAGTGGGAAATAAACTTTAGAGCCGCTTCACTTAATGAAAAAATTCTTTTACCATTTTATAAGTAGGTAGGCACCTATATTATTTCAGAAAGTCTCAGGTTATCATTATTAAATAATATACTAGTAAATAATGAAATCACGCATAAAGCTGGTAAAATTCGTTAATGAATTGTTCGTCTTACAACGTTTTAATTAAAAGTCCGATAAAAGTAAATTTTTAGTGTCAAAATTTTGATAAAATAGTTATTTACGAAGCTTTTTTAACCGATATTAATCCATATCCAAATATTATTGTTATTAAATATTTTCAATATCTTAAATAGGTACCCATTTCATTAGGAACACATTTGCTATTACACTATGTAAATTTAATTTGAATTATTATTGAACTAGCTGTGCCTCGCAGTGTTACCCGTTTATAAGCCTATGTGTTAATTCAGGGTGTCAGCTAACTTCGTACCAAATTTTATTAAAATTACTAAATTACACCGTTTAGACGTGAAGAAGTAACAAACATACACTCACACACTCACAAACTTTCGCCTTTATAATATTAGTGTGATGTAAATTAAGCAGTAGACATCTTCAGGCTGATGATGATGAAATTTAGACCTAAGGTGTTAGATTGTACCTTCCATAAACAACTAGAAGATAACTCCATAGTAAAATTGTTTTGTTGACGTCAGAGACGTCGTCGGTCATGGTCGGGTGGAACTATGCAGTACAGTAATATGTATACACTTAAGATCACACCATTTGTAAACGGCTTTACTCTGTTCGTTTATGTGAAGTATGTCATTAGTAAATTGCGCCCGAGGGAAAACGGGGGCTCGCTGGTACTAGATAAATACTAAAGATAAAATACAAATAAATAACATGTTTAACATGATAACGAAAATACACACGCATCAATGTAATAAAACAACTTATTTCGTTTCGACAACACGCGATACTTTGTTCTAGTCCGCTCTTGTTACCCACGTATTATTTGATCGTATTTGATCTTCAGATGGTAGCAGGCGCCTAATTATTTCTAATTTCTAAAGGTATACGAAGTTATAATAAATTAAATATTAGCAAAGATTCAAACATACATTGTATTTTCTTGTAATACGGGCTGTATTTGACGCCTTTAGCAATTTAAATTATCTACATAGAACAAACTCTCTCAATGTTAATTGCGCTTGTCATATGAAAAGACAGATAAAGATATCACTAACCCCAATACGTTTTTATCTAGTTATTAATAGTAACTTATTTTACAACACGTTATCAGCACTAGATTTGTATAGCGTAGTGTTTAGTGTGGTTTTTCAAAGGAAATATAAAAGTTCTAGGTACATTTTTTAGATTATTTTCTCGTTGAGCAATTGACATTTATGAAGCGTGATGTTTAAGCCCTCTTTAAGATATGTCTGGCTTTAGATGATACTGCCGTAACCTATGATAGGAAGGCCAGAAATGCCAAGATGGAATTTACTAGCAGCAGCCTACGAAGATAAAAGTCTTGGACGTAGTCTAGCTTTCGAAAGAAGATTACATAGATATTCTTGATCCGATTTCGTTTCCATTAAAAAGTATATTAGTGCAGTACTGAGCACTGCTCAGGATCTAGCTGATATTGGCAAAGAGCTGGAAGACACCACTTAGCTACTATTTTATTAGGAGGACTGACCTCATATTATGATCCGTTGGTTATGGCTCTCGAAAATAGCAATGTTCTGATCACCACGGATATGATAAAAACTAAACTTCTGAACGAGTTTACGAAAAGTGTTACCACAACCGAACCAGAAACTGCTCTACGTACTAAGAACAAACAGAAACCAAAACGAAATACTGTTGTATGATGGTTGCAAAGAACCAGGTCACAAGCGTCCAGATTGTCCACACAGAAAGAATACCCCAGAAGGTATCCGCCAATGAATCGACACATTTGGGAGCTCTGAATGCTGATAATGTACATGAAACTATTTCAGGGAACAAGTGGATTGTTGATTCAGGAGTATCAACTCATATGAGTTCAAGGTTGGATTGGATGGACAATGTAAAACCTTTTACTACTGGTAAGGTAACTATCGCAAATGGTGATGGGCTACAGAATGAGTGTATTGATGATATTTCTATGTTGACTGATCTACAACCTGTTATAGTTATTAAAGATGTAGTTTTTGTACTAAATTTAAAATCTAATTTACTCTCTGTTAAAAGGCTGTTCAAAAATATTTAAGTGTGATTTTAACAAAGATTTTAAAATTTTATATTAATATTGATTTTTCTTGTACAGGTGTTACGGTGTTATCTGATTGTGGTGGGTTGTACAGTCTAAACTGTACTAGTATGCCTAAGAATCAATCAGCGTTTGATGTGCACTTTGATGTCTCTCAGTATAGACGCCTACGCCATAGCATAGGCGTTGAGGACACTTGTGTCGAATAGGTTTAAGTAAATTGGTAGATGATCTTGCTACAGGTATTACTCTTGGAGATGTAGATAAGGAACCTTGTGTGTATAGAAGGTAACAAGCTAGGAAACCTTTATACCACTTTTGTACAAGAAAGCTATGTCGATTATAGAATTGATACATTGTGACTTGAGCAGTGCAATGTCTACAATCTCTTTTCAGGGCATTTATTACGGTTTATACCTTATTGATGATTTTTCCAGATTTGTTTTTATTTATTTTGTTAGAACAATGGCATAAGATTTGTAATTTTATACCTTTGATCTAAAGACCGACTAGAAAGCAGGTAAAAACTTTACGTACTGATAATGGTACAGAATTTGTGAATAAGACTTACTCTCTTTCTGATCACCTGTCTTCTAGAGGTATTGTTCATCAAACTATTGTGCCATATTGTCAACAGCAAAATCGAGTAGCAGAAAGAACAGGTCGCTCTGTCATGGAAAAGGCTTACTTTCTCAATCTTCACTACCGAAGGCGTACTGGCAAGATGCTTCTGAACGTTCAGTTTACCTGAAGAATAGGTCTCCTCATCGTGCCCTGGACGGAATAACACCATTTGAGATGTGGTACGAGAAGAAACCAGACCTCAGTCATTTAAAAGTCTTTGGGTGTAGAGCACTTGTACATGTGCCTACACACTTGCGTACCAAGCTAGAAGTCAAAGCAACCCAACATATTTTTGTTGGATATACAGAAGATCCATACAGCTATCTCCTTCGCGATTGACAATCTCGTAGAAGATTGATCAAGGCGAGAGATATCACGTTTTTGAAGGATTGTTTTACTGACTTGAAAATGAAAAAGGAAAATGATAATTTAGTTCCTTTGGTCTTAACTTCCGTTGATGCTCAACCAAGTGGTTATCCTAATTCTCACAGAGAAGTGGAAACTACTTACCCCCTGTACCAATTGTTTCTTCTACTTCAGATGAAGAGTATGTTGAAGCACCCGATGTGTCTACAATGGATAGTGAGGCTGAAGGTGAAAGTGATGTTAGAAAGTAATTGGGTGTATAAGATGAAGAGAGATACCGATGGCAATGTCATAAGGTGCAAGGCCAGGTTAGTGGCAAAGGGATACACTTAAGTAGCTGGAAACGATTATAAAGAAACTTTTTCACCCGTTGTTCGAAACTCTTAACAGCCGAAGATGACTTGAAAGTGCATCATCATGATGTGGATACAGTTTTCATCAACGGTGTTCTGGAAGAGAAAGTGTATATGGAGCAGCCGCAAGTTTTTGTCAGCAAAGGTCAAGAAAATAAGGTTTGTCTACTGAAGAAGTCACTCTATAGCCTGAAACAGGCCCCAAGATCGTGGATTATCAAACTAAATTATACATTGATTTCCATAGGTTTTATGCGAACTCCTTCTAAGCCTTGTGTTTACACCAAAAAGTTTAGTAATGAAACCGTCATACTGACATGTTTTATCGATGACATAATTGGATTGAATTTTAAAAAGATGTTTGTCAGTTCGACTCTGTCAAGTCTGACATGAAAAGTCATTTTAAACTAAAAAATTTGAGATTACTGAACTACTATTTAGCAATGAGTACTTCAGTAGAAAATGGAGAAGTTTACTTATCGCAACGCAGTTACATAGAGAATTTACTTGAAAGGTACAATTTACATGATTGTAAACCTGCAAATATTCCGTTGGTAAAGAAACTTGGAGATTCTACTGAATTGTGTGATCAAAAGTAATATCAAACGTTGATAGGTTGTTTGTTGTTCGTGACTATAAATACAAGACCTGATGTATAGTTTGCAGTGTCATATTTAAGCCACTGGAACTCAAAACCTACAAAGGTTCACTGGTTGGCAGCAAAAAGAATTCTAAGATACATAAAAGGTACAATCCATTTTGCTATTAGATATAAGAAAACAGGAAGTTATTTGTTAAGTTCTGTACATGCCGATTGGGCAAATGATATTAAAGATCGGCGTTTCTACACAGGTTTTGGGTTCGTGTTTGGTGGTGGCCCGATTTCATGGGGAGTCAAAAAGCAACCCACCGTGGCCCTATCTTCAACGTAGGCGGAGTATATGGCCCTGTGTTCGGCAAGCAAAGAGGCTGTATTTCTGAGACGTTATTTCCGAGACGTTTTCTGTTTGAGATGTGTGGTTTGTTAGACGTTGTGGTTCTATCGGGAGATAGTCAGAGTGCACAAAATATTGCATTGAACCCTATCCATCAAGTCGGACAAAACACATTGATACCAAATATCATTTTATCAAAGAAAAAATATCTGATAACACTATTAAACTTAATTATATGCCACACTTAATTATATACACATTTACCTGCAGATGTTTTCACTAAACCTCTGCAGAAGTTCAATTTAAAATATATCTTGGGACATATATCTTGGGACAACTCACACAACGCTATCTGATCCCAAACAAAGCGGAGCTTGTACTATGGAAACCAGACAACTGACATACTTGTATATTTCTAAATACATAAATATTATAGATAAATAACACCCAGACACAGAATAAACCATCGTGCTCATCACACAAAGTTTTATCCTGAGTGGGGATCGAACCCACGACCTCTTGCGTAGCAGTCGGAGACACTCCCACCGCACCACAGAGGCAGTCAAAAAAGCTATTTAAGAAGTTTAGGGTTTTCGGATTAAGTTTTTCTATTTGTGTTAATATTTATTGGTTTTTTGTTTTAGTGTTGTTACAATGTAGATTATGAGGGCGTGTTGTAATACTGGCTGTATTTGACGCCTTAAACATTTTAAATTATTTACATATAACAAACTCTCAATGTTAATTGTGCTTTAAGACAAGCACAATTAACATTGAGAGTTTGAAACGAAAAATAAAGATGTCACTAATCCAACATACGTTTTTATTTAGTTATTAATATAACTTATTTTACAACATATTTTTCTTAGAAGAATATTGTTGTCGTCGTTTGATTGTTTTCTTTGGTATTAGTGAAGAAAACGATTTACTTTTGTAAATAAAGGTTCCGCGTGATAATTTAAAGCCATTATTTCCTTTCTTTTGGCCAATATTTAAGCACACAAGTTTTTAAGTTTGTGAGTGGATGCTCCTACTATGTTGTACGAGGTTGATATATCCAAACTCATGTGGGTATTCTTCTTTTAATATTTTTTACCTCTTGTTTGTGCATCAGTCCTCTAATATGGTGTAAAATACAAAGGTGCCAGCACCTTACCTGCATATACAGTTTATAAACAAAGAAACATTGCAAACATTGGCAATTTGAAAAGAGTGTCAGCGAGTTTTTATTGCCTGTTCTTTTCTCCGGCTTTACCTATTGTTTGCGAACATGCATTATATATAAATGTAGAATCGACTTTTCACAAGTGTAATATTTTGCTTCCTAAGACCCCCCCCCCCCTACCACCTACTTTTGTCACACAACCACCTACCACACGTCTGTGGGACCCGGAGTAAAATTGTTATTTTTTGTCACGTATAGGGCCTAAACATTACCATAACTTCAAAACAGGTGGTGGGTGTTTAAGGGTTAAATATTTTTCAAAACTGATATTACTAAGTTATTTTGTGTTACGTAAAGAGGCCACGAGCGGTAGGTTATTAGTAGGTATATTAAAAATCAGCCTGTATATTTACCAAGAAAATATAATGTTGGTTTGATTTAGTTTAATTACAGGAAGAAAATGAGGAGAAATCGTCTGTGAGATATATTTACATACCAAATTTACATTTCTTTATACGTAACTGATTCATCCCATTTTTTCATAAAAGTAATGTTCGTTATAGATTTAGTGAGTCATAATTATGTGAATAAGTACATATGCGGATGACACTAGTGAAAGTACGTGATGAAGGTTTATGCTGAGCAGATTTTGAGCACTATCTCAGACACGTAGGATAAACAAACGTGACCGGCGGTGGCTACGCGAGTACGCGCGGTTGCCACGAACATTTTAAAGTACAATACATATCGAAGTTAATATTCTTGTGAATTGACTTGTAGTGATATGGTTACATGTGTGAACGATTAAAGTGTGTTTGAAATTATTACAATTTCGTATTTAATTATTTGTAAGTATTTGAATTATTATTTCAAACATAAATTTTACTTCTATAAACGTTTTCAAATCGTACAATAAATTATTCAGTTTTTTACATTAATATGTAGATAACTCTAGGTACTTATCCTATTTTAATTCAACCATGTTACATAGTTGAATTAAAACAGGATAAGCTTAACCAACAGTGTTCAATTAATTTTAAACAATGTTCTGAAGACAACGGCTAAAACCACGGCTATCTTCAATATATTTAAACTAATATTATAAAGCTGAAGAGTTTGTTTGCTTGAACGCGAGAATCTGAGGATGTACTGATTCATATTAAAAAAAAAATACAGTTAGATAGCTCATGTATCGAGGAAGGCTATAGGCTACATAACATCACGCTACGATCAATAGGAGCGGAGCAGCAATAAAAAATGTTGCGAGAACGGGGAAAATTTCCGCAAACGAAGTTGCGCGGGTCAGCTAGTTGTAGATAAGAATACCAGACAATAATATATTCTTGATGTTTTCTTAGTCGGGTTTTGATATTTAAGGTTTTGTTACATTTTATTAATTTTAGGGTAAAGCAGAACAAACGTAAACTTACACACATTGGATAAGACTAAAAGCATATATTTTCCTTTTGGCTTCGCCGTCGGAAATCGGGTAAAACGGGAAAGTCCATGCTTCCCAAGTGTCAGGGCCAGAATGGACAGCAAATATTGTTGCAAAAATGAAGTGTTTTCCAATCTTAGTATTAATAAATATCTGAAAAATATATTTAAAATGCCGCCACTAATTTACGTAGAAGTATGTAGTAAAAAATATTAACACATTTATGTTTTTACTGTATGAAAATATCTGACAGTAAGATAAATCAAGGATTTATCTTTTTAGTGGCAGTAATTTGAATGTACGTATATTTATAACTAGCTGTCCCGCGCAACTTCGTATGCGTAAATTTTCCCCGTTTTTGCAACATTTCTCGTCGCTACTCCGCTCCTATTAGTCGTAGCGCGATGTTATATAGCCTTCCTCAATAAATGGGCTATCCAACAAAAAAATATTTTTTCGTCACAAACTATCACAAACTCTTCCGCTTTATAATATTATTTATTTATAATTTTAGAAAGCAAAATTAATTCTTTTTTCTGCCATAGTGTTGTCCATGGTAGGACCAGAGTGGGCATCTCTCATTGGGAAATTATAAAAAAATAATATTTAGCGATAATTGCCAATGAGTAGTAGAACCAATAATTAAGTATCTAAACAAATACGAAAGGGGATTAAGTACATTAGTAAATACTGAAGAAATATAAAATCATTAATTAATATTTCCTATAGGTATAATAATGTTATCTTGCTATCGGGTCAATATGAATAATTATCGAAATAAAGGCTATGATTTCCAATACTAACGTATAACATTTAGCCAGATTGTGTTAACTATAAGGGCAAGCATGCTTTTAAATCCAGTACCAACCAGCACCTAAATGCTCTCCTAGCTAGTCGCGAGCTAGTAGAGCATTTAGGTGCTTGCTTGGGTTAATATTATTTATCATCAACCACTACCAAAGGTTTTTAAGGGAAGGTGTCTTAATTTTTCCCCGTTCACCCTTCAAGTCAAGTCTTATGTATTCCAATCGTAACTAAATTTTAATTTAGTAGGTATTTTGTGTTTTTCATAGACTTTGTTATTTTAATTGATCCAATAATGAAAATTTGCGAGAAAATTCGAGCTTTTAGTTCTGCCTTCGTACAGCGCAAAGTTATATGCGAGAACTACGTTAACTTTTGTGGACTTTTCCCACAAACATAGGTAGGTATACCTAGTAGGTGCGAATGTAATGATTTGTTCTAAACAAATAAACAATGCAATATTTTAGTAGGTGTATAGGTAAGAACATGGATATAGCCAGCAGCCAGACACAAAATTGTTCCTAAAACTATTTCGAAGTTCGTTGAATATGATGTATGGTATATTTTACGGCAAAAAGTGATTCATAACGTATATCACATTAATATAGTACATAGTAACCTTGACTTCATTCGCAATGCATGGCGCAAGTAAAATTGTTCAGTTCATTAATTTCTGAGTTATTGAACTGAGCAACCACAAGATATGCTAAATGGTTGCGCTGAAACGACTAGGCGTTAGTTATACCTATGTTTAAAAATAAATAAATAAAACATGTACGCAGCACATTCCATCACGTGTATGTATTTTGTTACACGTGTGATACTTCCACGAAAGAAACAGAATATTACAATACCTGGTAGTTGACTATAATGAAAAATAATGGCTGGCCTGTTGATTTGGTAGTCAGTGACTCTTTCTGCTAAGTCAGAAGACGTGGGTTGGATTCCTACACGGGAGTCCACTTTGAGTAATCCACAAATTCTTGTTTTGAACCTGGGTGTACTTTGTGTCCGTGAATTGTACATTTGTAGTCCCCTGCCACTCTGGGCTTGTATCCTATTGCGGGAGTTGTCTTTGAAAAAAAACATACCCACATGTTGTTCTTTTTTCAAAAATAAAGAAACTCATTTGACTTGACGAATAGTATACAGCCTTCAAAAAAATCTATTGCCGTCTCTAATTTCATAGCACATCAAAAGTGGGTCAAACTATGGTTATATAATGTGTAAATTATTAAAACCACAAATAGCAATGTTAACAATACAAATAAGTAAAGTTTAGCCGTATTACGACACTTGCGAAAGGTGTCATATGGTAGGTATTAACCAAGAATAGATTTTGAAATGTTATAATAGTTCTTGCTCAAGATAGCACATCAAACAATAAGGTGTTAAATGATGAACATGTAGAGTCAACTGACACGATCTGTCTAAAACCTATTACAACATTGGCGGGATAACACAATAGTATGAATAGATCACCAGTCTCTTTCATATTGACAGTACCTACACGTACATAATGAAAAAGTCATTCACTGCAACTTTGGGTACGGGTCTTATCTCTATGCCAATCAATAACAATGTTATAAATGTCGTGAAGACAATTAAAACCGATAATGCTTACTCATATAAATACTTTTCAATATCTGTAGAAAAACCTACATGACATTGATTTTGTTATTATGAATTGGACTACTTAAAGATAGTCTTTCGTGACTTAATATTTTAGATTTTTGAAACCGTAGAATATTATTGTATTATTTTGCAATAATAATAGAATTTCATTATTCTATTACTTTTGTGACCACTTGTTATTTGTTGTTGTTATTTAGCCACAAGGTAATTATAAACACAATATAATTAATTCACTCGCATAAACACAATAACAACATATTGTACATCAGCCCTCTCTAAGGCAAAGTACCTACTTCGACAGGAACTACTTCACAATCGAGCTGTTTTTGAGCAGAGAACTTAGAAGAAGAAATTTGATTAAAATCTACGCCTATTTATTACCTACTAGCCGTTATTATTAAAATAGGTAAACCTACATTTCAATTCTATGCCAACATGTTAGTGTATTCGTACCTTGTTCATAATCTAGAGTATAGATGACAGCTTGGTGCCATCCTCGCCACACAGCATACTCGAGTACGAAAGGTAACGGTGCTAGCGCAGATTCAGGACAATGAGCATTTGCACTAATACTTCGGGCAACGATGACCGCGTACAATAAAGTATGACCCGTTATCCTAAAAATGAAACTAAAATTAGTAACTATTCGATAATCGCCACAATTTCATTCACAGAAAGGAATTAAACTCACATCATTTTGGGGGCTTCAAACAAACAGTAATAAATAAATTAATTCTTGTAAATTACATACACTTTATGCTCTTTTTTTAGGTACTTATTTTTATGCTCCTACATTGTTTTGATATTATATATAATAACAGACATACAAATAGGTATAGCACACACGCTACGCCGAAAAGATACTACTTAGGTAAATGAAAACTCACTGCTACGCAGCTTACTTATTAAACAGTTAGATTCATTAATCATAGTATCAATATGTAAATGTTAAATCTATCAATCACAGACACCTCAAATCAAATTAATTATACAATTTGTGTGTCCGAGGTGATTGATGTACCATGACATTGTTTGGTTGCTGTGTTTTAGGCAGGTATGTACGTATTCAAATAATTAATTCGAGGTTGTACACTTCGTACACAATTACTTTATTTGCACAATTGTTTGTTTATGTACAATTGTTTGTAACTGTAGTCAACAATAAAATCCACATTTAAATAGATACGTACTCAACTGATTACATACTTACCTACATATAACCGATTTAGATAAAACTTATAGCAGAATTTATGTTATAATGTTACCTTTAAAACTGCAATAAAGTTTTGGCTTCGTTTGCGCACTGGCCTCTTATCCCCCCTCCGGTCCAGTAGATGACTGATGTAACTCATCTCAATAAAATCCCGGTTCTAAAAAAGAGCGAGCGTACGAACTGATTTCAGAGAGTGCATGGCAAAACAAACACAGGTGACGCATGAAACTTATCTACTCCTCCTGGGCCAAAACCTACTGGGTATTATAATTCGTTACCAGTATGTTGGCCAATATTTAAGCACATATAGTTTTTATCCTGGTTGTAAGTAGATGCTCCTACTATGTTGTACCCACTAAGACTGATTCTATTTTATCTCATGTTCCAACTGTTTACCCGGCTGCAAGGAAGGGTTATGTTTTTCGCGCGTATCTTGTATGTATGTGTATGTAATATTATTTATTACTTCATATCTTTTAAACCACAAAACGGATTTAAACAAGAGACTTCGTGTGATTTGTCGTGACCGCCCAAGCGTTCTTAGACAAGTGACTTTTGAAAAAACCAACATGGCGGCTTAGAGATGTCAAAAACAATATTTCGAATAGGTACCACAATATGGGTATCAAATTGGAGGGGTCATCTCAAAACGGTATAATGACTGTATTTTTTTTTATTTATTAAAACTTTATGCACAGAATTGTACAGAGGCGGACTTAATGCTAAAGGAATTCTCTACCAGTGTACCTTAGGGCAATGTAAAAATCAAGTATGTAGGTGCAGTAAACCTGCTGTATTACTAAAAAAGTCAATTAAAAACCATTCTTTTTTCAATTCTCAACACTTGGTAATAACTGTGACAAAAGTTAGTTGTTACATCGGTTACATCCTACAACCACTAAAAAGTATTAAATAAAAATTTAAAAAAAACCCGGCTGTTTAATGCCTCCAACTGCATGTTACTACATAAGTAGGGGATCTTGTTTACATCATTTTGCGCAGGCGGGATTTTTATTTTTAAAATTATTTTTTTATTAATCATATAATTTGCATCAATCCTTTAACATGGTGTATAGCATATTAATGGCAGCAAACATTGCAAAATTGGTTAATTTGAAAAGAATGGCCGCGAGTTTTTATTGCCATGATCTTTTCTCCGGCTTTACCTATTGTTTGCAAACTTAACATTACACGTGCATGAAGAACCCCGACGTATCACAAGTTTTGTTTTTTTTTTTTTAAATTTTGGTTTCATCCTTGTATTTTTGCCAAGCAATTTAATTTAAAAATAATATTCTGAAAAATGTTGGGATAAATCTTGTACCAAAAACATACGTGTTAGTGGGTTCAAAAAAACTTTACTTGATTATTGAACGCACCCAAAAGTCGAAACCGAAAATACGGGGATGATCTTGAAATTTTTTTATATGGCAGTTTAATGTTATGTTTAATGTTTTAAGTTAAAAACATAAAAACATGGCACCAACTTAATTTTTTTTTGGTCGTTCTTTTGTTATGTGTAGAGTTATTCAGCTTTGTACCTATTCAGTTCTGAAGTTATTATTTTTTTTTTGTAAAACAGTTTTTTTTTTCATTACTATCCCATGTCTTCAGACGTTACGTTACGGTACGTTTTACTTCGTTATAACCAAGATTAATTATTCCCTGTAGTTTCAGTTTCCTGTTTTCAGAATAAATAATAATTTCATTGATGATCTATTATATATATATCTATACTACTAGTACGATTATTTTTTTTGCCAACTAGCTGACCCATACCCACTTCGTTGGGCCTATGACGCTAACAAATAACGTGGCTTTCTATTGGTAAAAGAATTTTCAAAATGGGCTCACTAGATTCAGAGATTACACCCTACAACCTCACGAACATAGTATTGATATAAAATCCGTGAGAATTGAAAAAATGTTGCTGTTTGCTTTCAGAAAACAACGATGGCTCCTATAACAATTACGGAGACAGAACTAGAACACCCTCTACACACAAATGAGTGGATAGAAAGCAAACTGACTCATCGTGCTAAAGAAAGTAGTAAACATGGAACCACTGGCAAAGGATTCACAATCGACACCTATGATAGAATGATGCGTCCTGAACCGAGTTTTCTAAAGCCTTTACGACGGTTAGAAAAACGAACGGGATTCATGACACCCCTCCGTTGGGTGAATATTACAGCTATAGTTTTTATCCACGCAGTTTCAGTTATGTGGATTGCATATTATTTAATGTCAGGTAGACCCTTACCATGGCTTTCTGCAATATTTGGTAAGCATATTTTTGAATAAGTTGATAAAGTATATTTTATAACACATTTTCTCTTATTTTACCAATTTGAATATCGTAGTGTATCTAATTACGTACTTGTGCGTTATTGTAATGTAAAACGCACGGTTTATCAAGATGCTCCATCTAAAACGAACGGTAGTTTTTTAAATCTTAGCAAAGAGTTTTTATGTTAGAAAAGTAGTTAACATTTTATGAATAAAATTTACTTTGGCAGATGAAATATAATAAATAAACATTTATTTCTTTGATTTAATAAATTTTGACCATAAATTACAACCATTTATCTGTAACAAAACACAAAAATATTAATTTACTTTATTACTAATACTGGCCGTTTTTGTGCCTTTGCCTTAAAAAAATTAAAAGTAAAAATTATTCCGTGCGCTATTTTTTTCGCTGTATTGATTTTTTATTTATTTCCTCGCAAATATGTTATAAAACGTCGACTGACATACGTGCGCTTTGATAATTACAGCCTCTGATTTCTTGTGTGTTGTGTGTAATGTACTATTAGTATACAGATGTCTGTTGTTAGATAATTACAATCTAAGAACTAGACTTATACATCAGAACACGGTTTAATGTATGAAGAGCAAGAGAAGATTTTAAAAAAATCTATTTCAGGCTATTTTGTTGGTCAAATGGCTGGATTCGGAGTAACTGCAGGAGTCCACAGATATTGGTGTCATCGCTCGTATAAAGCAAAATTGCCTCTACAGTGGATATTAATCATATGCTACTCTGTTGCTGGTCAAGTAAGACATTTTCTCTTTATGTTTCCGATAAATGTTAATTTTTGTTGAACACTAGTTGTCCCGGCGAACTTCGTTTCGCCTCGTTATTTTTTTTCCTAATTTTTTTACTTAAGAACCTTCTACAAAGTATTAGAAAACTAACAAAAAAAAGAATAAATGAGATCAGTAAAGTCGTTCTCTTGGCGTGACCAAGGGAAATAGGGATTCATTTTTATATAATAAATTACTAACAGATATACCTACCTATACCCTTATCTTATATGTTAATAAATATCTTATAGAACACTATTTACGAATGGGTTCGGGACCACAGAGTTCACCACAAATACTCGGAGACGACAGCAGATCCGCACGATGCCAACCGCGGTTTCTTCTACGCTCATGTCGGATGGCTCATGATGAAGAAACACCCTGATGTTGTCGAAAAGGGCTCTAAAATGGACCTCAGCGACATCACTAATGACCCACTTGTTCAATTTCATAATAAGTAAGATCATCTTAGAATAAAGATTAATCATATAGATTACTTCGAAATATTTAATAGGACTAATTCTACAGTTTACCCTCAATGTTACAGGTACTTTTGGTTTTTCAAGATAGCTTTCTGTTGGGTGATACCGACCTTGATTCCACTTTACTTATGGAATGAATGTTGGGATGTAGCCATTATGTCTCAATGTGCGATCCGATACACTATGAGCCTCAACTTCACCTGGTCAGTCAACAGTTTTGCTCACTTATGGGGAAATAAACCTTATGATAAGTAAGTATCGTACATACTTATAACTTATTCCTACAGAAAGGTTTCGTTTAATTTCCGCAATGGACAATGCTAGGGCTTACAAGTGCACCGGGAAGTCTGTTGTAAAACCCTAACATATGCATGGTCAGCCTTAGTTATATAACTCACATGACATTATGGGGAAAAGTTTCCGAGATGATCCCCTTAATGGAGAATACTTATAATTTGGGTTTAAAGATCAGAAAAGATAAGAAGTCACTTACAATGAGAACATAGTTTACAAAGTCAATTATTAGTATATTTGTAATTGACTCGTTCAATCGTTTGTAAACAGAACTATTAAGTAGTGTAGTTTAGACGTTTCAACTTAATACGATTTGTAAATTTATCTTCTTACATTATGATTGATGAAAATGTATTTATTTATTGTTACTACTATAAATTTATTTATTTATCGTTATCGTAAACAATAAATTTTACATTTAGTAGTACTTACTACTAAATGTAAAATTTATTGATTTTACATTTTCATTAACACCAAAGGATCATCAAGTAAATCAACAACACCCCGGTGTTAAATATGGTCCCGAGGGTTTTAGCCTAATCGTCTTACACTCGTCATAAAGAATAAGTTTTTTTTTTCAAATATCTATTTTTTTTTTAATCTATAAATGCCAATGTTTTATAACTAGTTCACAAAATAGTTCTCTTTCAAATTTTCTTATTTTGCTATAAGTTCCATAATAATATCTGTAAACAGTTTTGTTTACCTACTTAAATACTTGTACTCTCACCAACTCGAGTGGCTGGTACCTTCGGACCCTTGACTTGCAGACGTAGTTCAGTTTAGTGATCACAACAGGCCCAGTTGCTGCCGAACTGTATACCTAACGCTACATATTATGATTTCAGAAATATAATGCCAGTAGAAAACTGGGGAGTTTCCGCCGTCTCTATGGGAGAAGGCTGGCACAACTACCATCACACGTTCCCGTGGGATTATAAAGCTGCAGAGTTGGGCATGTCCCTGAACCTCACAACGACATTATTAAACTACTTTGCTAAAATCGGATGGGCATATGACCTAAAGCAAGCCTCTCCAGCACTTGTTGAGTCTGTGATGAATGCCCGCGGTGATCCACAGCACCAACATCGACACTAACATGGCAAGCTGTCCATTTTTTAACACCAGCCTAACTGCATACTTACAGTTTTTAGTGTAATGGATTAAGTACATGTAAAACTACATAAACTACAACTTAGAAGCCCAATAATGGCGATATGGTGATTTTAGATTAGAATTAGATAATAAGTACTAATTTGTAGTAACTCTTACCTACTGTACCTACTTTCTTATTTATGGAACTAGAATTAGTTATTTGTAAATATATTGTTTTGCATCCACTTTGATTGTTATTTAAATTAACTAGAGTTGTTAAAATGTCCATTTTACCCAAAGAAAATAAAGTGAATAAATGAACTTACCTATCAAGGTATTAAAGTAAGGCTTGAAATCCAGATCCTGCTTCTCCGCAATCTCGTACGCTGGCTATCGATTCTATCCACAAAAGCAGCATCATGATCAATGATGACTAAACGATAAAAGATAATTTATATATTGTGAGCAATAAGGTAATCTACTTAGAGCCGTTTTTGAGATGGCTCGTATCATCATCACCATCATCATCAACCTATCGCAGTCCACTGCTGGACATAGGCCTCTCCAATTGCACGCTACTTTGTTCTATCTTCGGCTTCTCGCATCCAGCTCCTGCCAGCCGTTTTGCGTAAATCATCACTCCACCTGGCCTGAGGGCGTCCTACACTACGTTTGCCGAGCCGTGGTCTCCACTCAAGAACTCGTTTACCCCAACGGTTGTCGGTTCTTCGGCAAATATGGCCAGCCCACTGCCACTTCAGCTTGCTAATCCAGTGGGCTGTCGATAACTTTAGTTTTCTGCCGGATCACCTCATTTCTGATTTTGTCCCTAAGAGAAACTTCGAGCATAGCCCTTTCCATAGCCCGCTGAGCGACTTTGAACTTATGGACTAGCCGTACCGTCATGACGGGTAGGACTATATTATGGCTCGTATATTAGTACATATATACAACTTGTTCGTATACACAATATGATCATCAAAGAAGGAGTCCATATCTACATTTAGGCTTCAAATTGTGAATGAACTCCACCGATGCCGATGGCGAGCGGTGCGATGGTAGAAGACTATAGGCATCATCCAACAAATTTGGATATTGCGTAAGTATTCCTAATATGATAAAGCTATAAGGTACGAAAGATTTTTTTTTAAATCCCACCCCTGAGAAGTAATGTTTGTACCTCGGCCTGACCAACAAAGGTGACAACGTCGAGAGCATACAAATGTGTAGGTAGGTACAGTTGGATCAACGTAACTAGGCCGGACTGAAGTAGGCGACAAGTGGTTGCGCAGATGCATTTTTTGGAAGTAAATGGTGTCAGAAAGCGGGGGGCGGGGGCGGTAGCTAAACCAAGAGAATTAGAGAGGCGATTACGCATTACATTGTCATAATTAGCCCAGTATTACTAACTCATGTTTTTATGTGATTATTTTCGTAAAGAAATTGTTTTTCACTTCTAAATTTAAACTTTTATGAACTCATATAAATAGTTTTTTTATATTGTTGAATTAAAATGTTGCTAGCATTTTTAATCGATTAAACAGAATTAATCGTTTTCGTAAGTAATTTTAGGGTTGCATCTCTATGACTTGCGCGAAAGTGATAAATACCTAACTTCAATCCGGTCAAGTTACGTTGATCGTACTGTACTCTCAAAGGTCGAGTGTCAAGAGACCTCAAGACGTCAATTATTAATTTTTTTAATCAGTCAAGCACTCCAACAACAAGCTTATAAGACAATGTTGCAATATTTTTATACTTGAGTAAGCCTGTCATTAAAGGTGTGCATAGCACTTGTAATTATTGTGTCAATAGTCCCTAATAGGTACTTTTAAAAGAATAATGAATGAAAAATAAAACTATAATAGGTACTGAAATTATTGAATAGAAATACATATATGTATAACATAAGTGAAATTTCATGTAAAATGTGATTCAGATGATCTTATTTATCTCAAATTTCTTAAGATTTAATATATATATAAAGCAAATCTGTTTATGGGTGAATAAATTATATTTTAAATTAAATTAAGAGAATTAAATTATTATTTAAACTAAAATTAAATTATAGAAATCGAATTGATAACTTATAGATTAGATTAGTAGCAATCATAATATTTAGTCAATAACCGTCAAGTCAAATAAAAAAAAATAAAAATCGTCATTGAATCAAAAAACACTTGTCTTAAAATGTGACAATGAATTGGAGAAGATTTCAATGCTATTGGTATATTGGTAATCGAAGTATGTCCTCATCAGTCGAGTTACTGGCGCGGAAAGGTCGAGATTCGTTCGAGAGGTACAAAGTGCAAACACATTTCTCTTGCGCTCTCATCTAGGTACAGTGCCTCGGTGGCGCGGTGGGAGTGTGTCCGACTGCTACGCAAGAGGTCGTGGGTTCGATTCCCACACGGGACCACTTTGTGCGATCCACAAATTGTTGTTCCGAGTCTGGGTGTACTTTGTATTCGTGATTTGTATGTTTGTAAAGTCCCCCGCGACACAGGGCTTGTACCCTACAAAGGGAGTCGTTTTATTTAAAAAAAAAAAGTGTACGGTAGGTACAGATTTGAGTATATAATTCAGTTAAAATTAATAACTTTATAGAGTAATATTAGGTCATGTGCTTTTTGACGGTTCTCTAATGATGCAATTCGGAAATAGGTCAGCCTTTCTGGGTGCTCAATAGCGTTGGGACAGTCATCATTTGTACCGCGAGTATTTTTTTTTTGGACACATTCAATTCTATGAGTAGGTGTGAACTTATACATGGGATTCCGGACTGGCGATGCATATTCTAAGATACTTCGTACAAATGTGCTATAGAGCACTTTATAGGCTTGAATGGACTTAAAATCATAGCAGACTCTCTTAATAAAACCCAGCGTCCTCGCTGCCCTTGCTACGATATCATCTATGTGCGGCACAAAGGTAAGTTTCTTATTAAGAAGGACACTTATGTATGCCCAATACACCTGGGTACGCCCATGCTTTCGAGTGAATAGGTTCGTCATAATTGCAAATATCTTCGTCCCGAGTCATTGAACGTAGCATCACAATCTCAATTATTGATCACCCAGGATAAAACTTTGTGTGATGAGCACGATGGTTTATTCTGTGTCTGGGTGTTATTTATTTTTAATATGTATGTATTTAGAAATATATAAGTATGTTTATCGGTTGTCTGGTTTCCATAGTACAAACTCTGCTTTAGCTTGGGATCAGATAGCTTTGTGTGAGTTGTCCCAAGATATTATTATTATTATTAAAGTAGGTATACATATTCTACCTATAACTAGGGATGTTACGGATATGTCATTTCGGATCTGGATACGGATATGGTTATAAGAATAATATTAAATCGGTATCGGTTACGGATACAGATATGTTACGGTACCAGAATCAATATTAATTTAAAGTAAATCATATAGATTAATAGGCGTTATAGAATTTATCCCTGCAATTAACGATGCTGGCATGGGCCACTATAAATGTCACCCAAAGAAGGACGACATATTTTGATGCGACGACGACTATGATTCTCATTGCAAAATTCGTAAAAGCACCGACCAGCAATAGTAATTAATTCGTTAACTTATCTCGAAATTGACTTCTAAATACCTAAAACATATCAAGAATCTCTGTAGGTACATCCCTTCTTATACCTATTTCGATAATGTCGATTTTTTTTTTAAATAGTGATCCTGGTTTCATTCGTATAACATTGTCACCCTTAATAGCAAATCTTAAGGAATATTGAAAAGTAATTTATTTTTCAGACACGGAATATAGGTATAGAATGTTGATCTGTACGTGTACATTTAGTAGACATTTGTACTAAATGTTAGTGTCTCTGCTTTTTGATTCCGTTGTGATCTCAGGTAGTTACAGTCAATGGTTTATTATACAAAACATCAGGATTAAGGAACCAAATAAAATGCGTTTATTTACTAAATTCTCTCAGTTTTACTGCTTTGTCCACATGCTACAAAATCGAACACACTCGCTATTAAATATTTTGGACTGGAATATTAATTGAACAATTACTTTCATGGGAATACACACTCTTATGTATAGATTGATGAGCTACATTACAAATATTGTATATTCTTGAACATTAACAGAACTGGACTCAGATTTTTACTAGACACTTTATGCAATTACTACTAAAATATGCAAAAATTAAAAAAAAAAATATTAAATACTTTACGTGTTCGAGGTGGCTTCTCAATTCAGATGTTTAGATTGAGGTGCCACCTATATGTTCATATAACTTTTGAAATATTGTACAACAAAATGGAGGACCAAGCCTACAAAATTTTAAACTTACTACTAAGTAATATATTATTTTTATTAAGATACGAAAATCCATTTCGATTGATACGAAGACTTCATACGAAGGTCCATTTGGATTGACCAAATGGACACCATTTTATGATATACAAGTAAGTATGTGATTTTTGGGATCAGAGCTTCGACTTCGACTCCGAAAGGTCGAAACTTTCAGTTTATTTTGTACCTCCAACTCCGACTTCGGCTCCGACATTTTTCAGCCTTTTAATCAAAGATATCTAGCTGCGGCGGCTGCCCCTTTAAGCAAATTTATAAATAATAAATGTATGAAGAAAAAAATCTCACGGATTTCCTTTGATCGCGGGCTCGAGTCTCGCCCGAGAGAATGTTTTTTATTCACACTAAGTGACTAAATAATGTTTCTTTTTTTATCTTATCTCAACATATTTGTCTTCTCCTACCACCTCTGACTCCGGTTCCGACTCCGACTTCGGTTCCGATAAAACTATCTCCTTAACATCCCTAGTTCCAGAGCATTCAAAGATGATGTATTTTCACCGCAATTGTTGCCATTGCTTCACAAGATATTACTGCAAGTATGTAGTTACGTATCTAAATGACTAGTTTATGTAATACGGTACGTAAAGGGGTAATAATACAATCTTTGTTACATCAGTTACGCCGACTATATGGCATTAATGAGCGCCTCGGTTTGTGGTCTTCTGAAGCTGGTGGCTTGACCAGCTTCAGAAGACCACAAACCGAGGCGCTAACACCGACAAATATGTTGAGATAAGATAAAAAAAGAAACATTATTTAGTCACTTAGTGTGAATAAAAAACATTCTCTCGGGCGAGACTCGAGCCCGCGATCAAAGGAAATCCGTGAGATTTTTTTCTTCATACATTTATTATTTATAAATTTGCTTAAAGGGGCAGCCGCCGCAGCTAGATATCTTTGATTAAAAGGCTGAAAAATGTCGGAGCCGAAGTCGGAGTTGGAGGTACAAAATAAACTGAAAGTTTCGACCTTTCGGAGTCGAAGTCGAAGCTCTGAACCCAAAAATCACATACTTACTTGTATATCATAAAATGGTGTCCATTTGGTCAATCCAAATGGACCTTCGTATGAAGTCTTCGTATCAATCGAAATGGATTTTCGTATCTTAATAAAAATAATATATTACTTAGTAGTAAGTTTAAAATTTTGTAGGCTTGGTCCTCCATTTTGTTGTACAATATTTCAAAAGTTATATGAACATATAGGTGGCACCTCAATCTAAACATCTGAATTGAGAAGCCACCTCGAACACGTAAAGTATTTAATATATTTTTTTTTAATTTTTGCATATTTTAGTAGTAATTGCATAAAGTGTCTAGTAAAAATCTGAGTCCAGTTCTGTTAATGTTCAAGAATATACAATATTTGTAATGTAGCTCATCAATCTATACATAAGAGTGTGTATTCCCATGAAAGTAATTGTTCAATTAATATTCCAGTCCAAAATATTTAATAGCGAGTGTGTTCGATTTTGTAGCATGTGGACAAAGCAGTAAAACTGAGAGAATTTAGTAAATAAACGCATTTTATTTGGTTCCTTAATCCTGATGTTTTGTATAATAAACCATTGACTGTAACTACCTGAGATCACAACGGAATCAAAAAGCAGAGACACTAACATTTAGTACAAATGTCTACTAAATGTACATGTACAGATCAACATTCTATACCTATATTCCGTGTCTGAAAAATAAATTACTTTTCAATATTCCTTAAGATTTGCTATTAAGGGTGACAATGTTATACGAATGAAACCAGGATCACTATTTAAAAAAAAAATCGACATTATCGAAATAGGTATAAGAAGGGATGTACCTACAGAGATTCTTGATATGTTTTAGGTATTTAGAAGTCAATTTCGAGATAAGTTAACGAATTAATTACTATTGCTGGTCGGTGCTTTTACGAATTTTGCAATGAGAATCATAGTCGTCGTCGCATCAAAATATGTCGTCCTTCTTTGGGTGACATTTATAGTGGCCCATGCCAGCATCGTTAATTGAATTATTATTATATTAGGAAGGTACTCAGTTACATCTGTATTTATAGACGTCCGAAAATTTTAAAGCCATTGCATCGTCCAGCTACACCGTTTAACTCTAAATTACCTTCTTCTGAAACAATTAGATGAAGAGTTTTGGCCTGAATCATCAGCTATTCCTATTATGGTTTACTGTGATAATCAAAGTACCATTCGCATTCAGGAAATGAAAGTTATCATCAACGCAGCAAACACTTATAAAAATACCAAAAATACTTAGTAAAATACCAAAGGAGTCAAGACATGACTGCGGACATTTTGACCAAACGACTGCAAAAACCAAAACATGAAGCTTTTAGCAGAGCGATGGGTCTGCGTTCAGGAGAGATTGGGAGAAACGCAGACATGCGCAGCGCCTAGTGCAATAGCAATACGCATAGACGCATACTTGTGTGTTAACATATATAGGCACTTCCTTCTACGGTTCATAACTTCATAGTGTAATGTCGTTTGTTAATTGAATTAAAATAAATAGTTTTTAACAGTTTAAAGAGTCTTAATCTTTTCTTATTTCATCAACATTAGGTAGGTTTTTAAATTAAACACTGAAAAACGATTAGTGGAACTGTGCAGATACTATGTTTAGACGGCGCATAGGATCTCATGTTAAAGTAGCTCCAACTAGTGGCGTAAATTTTCGTCAAAACCCTCATTACTTTATTACTACAATAATTGCAGTTTTAAAAGGTAGAAAACATTGACCCAGGAATCGAACCATCTAACCGAAACTATGTTACTAAACCTCAAATTCTTCTATCCTTCCTGCGCACGAGTCAGGCCCTCGCTTGCGCCATCTAGCCGATAGTTAGAGAACTATTCGACTTTTTCTTCGATTTTTTCTATCTTTTAAAAACGCAATTAATGTATTAATAGATTTTTACTACAGATACAAACTTCGTAGGCATCAAAACAGTTTTTTTTTATTGATTGATTAATATATTTTGTCCTGTTTATCATTGTTTTTATAAGAAAATAAAATAATAGTAAAAAGATATTGCATAATTAGCTGACGACTCGCCTCTCGCCTTACCCACAGAGTACAGGTAAATTAGCTTGAAGAAATTTTTGCGTTTGTAGTAGTGTATGGTCAGCAAATAAAAAAAACAACATTTTATTTTTAGTTTTTATTGTTTTAAAGGTAATATACGTTTGTGGCTGGAGCACACCAAATGCGTGCACGTCTACGCATACGCACTACGTACTAATACGGTCGTGAAAATGTGTATCCACCGCATTGTAATCTATGGAACTGTATGAGGCAGACAAGCCAGTTCCAAACATTACAAGCATTGAATGCCGGTTTTCACTTCAGTGAAGACGTGTATGAATTAGGTGTTCTCCGGCCATAAATGTTTTATTCTAATAATTCATCAACCCCAGGCATATCACAATCATCCCCATCCTCGCTTTCATCAGATGAATTATTTAAATTAATTATGATTCGTTCTGATATTGTGTCTAAAGCTGCGTCTCTACCCTGATATTTGCTTTCCTCCTCAATAGCATGCAAACAAACTTTTCTCCATTCCTCTACAGTTATGGCGTTCATTTTTTCTTCAGCTAATGACATTATAACCTTCATATTCATTGCGACATTCTTTTTTGCGACATATGTTTTCACTATCCCCCATATATTTTCTATAGGATTAAACTCCGGATGGTATGGTGGTAAACGCAGCACAGTATGACCGTGCTGTCGTAATATTTCGTCTATCTTGTACTCTATAAATCTCGCCTTGTTTTGCAGAATCAGTTCATATAATTGAGGCTTAAGCAACGTGGATGAATGCTCAATGTTTCGAAATGTCAGCCAGTCTATCATTTGCTGTTTTCTAGAATTACTATTCGGTGCAGGATTTTGTATTGAGTTATGATATGGTGCGTTGTCAACAACAACAACACTATTTGGTTGTAAGTTGGGTATTAATTGAGTTTGAATCCACCTTGAATAGTTGTCATAGTTCATATTGTTGTGGTAATCTCCACTTTTTTGGTCGGCTTTAAACATAAGCAATGCATTTGGTATAAAGCCATCGATACCACCGGCATGAACAATGATTAAGCGGTTGCCTTTCGATATATGTTGCTTCAAACCTGAAGTGCTTCCATCTGACCAAGATTTCGAGAGGGTATGTGATGTATGTATATATGTTTCGTCGGTGTAAACAATTGGTCGGCGTTGTTCACGATATTCAGCAATTTTCATCAAATAATTAATTCGCAAGTATCTAATTTCGTGTTTTTCCATAAGAAGTTTCCGGTTATCTTCTGTTTGCTTCCAATTAAAACCTAATGACATGACGTGTTTTCGTAACGTGCTGACACAACCTTTATAATCGATATCTTCTTTCAATTTTGAGTGCAAAGTTTTTAAAGTGGGAACTTCTTTATTTGTGATGTGGAAGTCATGAATTGTTCTTCTGATAACTTGCTGATCAAAGTTATCGATTACTATTGTAGGTTTACGATTCGGTTTCTTTTTAGGAGATTTAAATGTTACTTCCTGATCTGAAGGACGACATTTGCTTTCTGATACTACCTTTCTGACGGATGCTATTGAAATTCCTGTTGATTTAGCAACTAATTGAGTGGGGGTCATAATACTGCTCGGGTTGTTATTACACTTATTTTCGAAATATTTGTACAAACAGTACAAAACTTCCTTAGTTTGAGAAGTCAAAGGCTTGCCTCGACCATGTTTTAACACTGGAGCCATTTTGAATTATCAATATAAAGTTACAACACTTACACACTTGAAATTAAACACTTCAACAAATATTTTAACAATAATAACAAACAATAACAACAATCAACAAATACAAAATTTCACAATGAAACTACTACGTATCTAATAATTATAATTTTTTAATGAAATGCGTGCTTTATGTTCTAACGGTATCAAGCGACTGACGTCAGACTGCACGTGGCACCTGCGGACAGAGTAAACTGGTTTATTCTGGTTTTGTGCGTGTTTCCACTTTCCACTATCAAGTGACGATTTATTTATTTGTTTTGTTTCGTAATTATTATGGTCAAAACTTTTTACCTATAGCTAAACTACTATCATCTAAAGAACGACACGATATTTTATTGTTTCACGGTAGTCGCCTTGTCGTTTGCTCAAGGACGTGAAATTGAATGACATATTTTTTTTAATAAAGTCAAAACCTTTTTCTTTAAAATAAAAACTTGTTTTTATTGAAAACAAAAATCAGAGTGTTGCTAGGGATAAGTATTAAATTAAATAGTAATGTTAGGATATTGAAACATTTTTGTAAGGGCCAGAACGATATAGTGGAAACGCGCTCTAATATCTAAGTAACATACACACCACTACATATGCAAAAATTTCTCGAGACTAATTTCACTGTAAGTACTTTGCAAAACGGTGTGAATAGGTTACTTAGACAACATTCGATCTTTAAAAACGGCAAACTACACACATAGATAACCTATAAATTGTCACACTAATATAAAAGTCGTAAAAGTATATAGCATGATTTAATTTTAAAAGCAAAAAAGTGAAAAATGTAATTTCTTCTTTCATCTGTCGACGCCGGCGATGCGACACTGACATATAAATTTGGACAAGTGCTGCGGATTGAACTAAGTAGGTACTTATTTAATATAAATCGTAATAACTAAACCGATTCTATAAATCAGTTTTTTTTTATTTATTTACAATAAAAGCAGTCAAAGTGTTAGAACTAAGTGGCGATTCTCTTGAAGGCATGAATATTTTACATGTATTATTCAAATTATATTTTATAGGTAGGTAATCAGCAATGGTGATGAGTACACACTGACAAGTCCCGCTGGCGACGATTTTGGTGGCGACGCGACGACTTAAATTCTATTGAAATGCCTGGAATGTTACAAAGAATAATGAAAACGAATACTAAAAGTAATGATTTGACGATAGGAACTTATGACGTCATAGGTTGGTACTCCATACCATTGACGTATAGACCTGGACCGTGTCATCCCTTTCAATTAAAAAGTAAATATTGATTGCAAAGCGTAAAAGAGAGAAAAACCTCGTGCGGCCTTTGACAGGTATTGTCCACAAAGTCTCTTTCTAGAGAGTGGTTAATTTTGTGAGGGTATGGCGCAGTCCTGGTCTCTACGTCAATGTTCCATACACATTTTTATAGAGCTTGTCGTTTTGACATTTTATAAAAAGAGACTGATTTGACTTGACTGTAAACATCCCTATGAAGTTGTGTAGTAAACATATTATTTACTCTATCTCCATGGTAGTAAAGAAGAATGGGCGCTTTTCTATCGTCTCCAGGGTATATCATATAGTGACATATGTAATTTTAAAGGTCTTATCCATTGACGTATAGACAAGGACTGCGCCATCCCTTTCATTTAAAATACCGGGTGCATGTCGGGCCACACACAATGTAGAGTTCCGTAGTTCTGTCCCCCCTCCCCCCACTCTATCCGAATAATGTGGCTTAAGAAGTGGGTTTTCTGTGGACGGTTACTCCCAAAAGTTGATCGGGAACGTGTCGGTCGAAACGAACGCTCGGCGAACACCGAACCCAATACCCACCACCAAAGTTGTTTTCGTTTCATACTTACAACGTTATATCTACTGAGTAATATTTTTCAATGAAATTTATACGAAATTTTTGTAACTACTCATTTGACCAGCTGTTACTCGTAAACTTAAAAAGCCTACCTAGCTGTGATATTTTTCTTTTAATTTCACTATATATACTACTACCATAAAATTTTTCACACACCTAACATCAGCCATATAAGTCAAGTGTCCCCACCCCCGCCATACTGGCAGGGGTGGGGACACTTGACTCTTACAAAAATTTGCACGTTTAAGCTTAATAATAAATATCGCCTTCCCAACCACTAAACGTTTTTAAGAGACCTATCTAATAATACCCCACACGATGGGGCAGGTGAGGAAAAAAAATCAAGGTACCCTTAAATATTTTTTTCAAGACTTTATTCTTTCACTTTGTCGGCGTAAGTAATATGTGTATCCATACAAAATTACAGCCTCCTAGCACTAACAGTCTCTGAGCAAAGATGCGGACGGACGGACATGGCGAAACTTTAAGGGTTCCATTTTGCCATTTTGGCTACGGAACCCTACAAAGTAAATTTTGACTGCAAAACCTAAAAGAGAGAATAAACTCGTGCGACCTTTGACATGTATTGTCCACAAAGTAGCATTGTCTCTTTCTAGAGAGTGATCAATTTTGTGGGGTTATGGCGCAGTCCTGGTCTCTACGTAATTTATAACAATTGAACCTTTAAAATAGAGATAGAGTAAACCATGGAGATAGAGTAAATAATGGAGGCGACATGCTGGCCGATTATTAAAAGTGAAACGATTTGACCTTGAAAATACTGTTGTCCTTTTCATCTATTTCTGAATAGGGATTCTCTTCCTTAAATAGGATGACCACGTTTTCTGTACTTCTGGAAATTCCTAAAAATTATACTTACTTTATAGGAAAATGCTAAATAATTAATCTATTTCTGACTGCCTCTGTGGCGCGGTGGGAGTGTGTCCGACTGCTACGCAAGAGGTCGTGGGTTCGATTCCCACACGGGACACCACTTTGTGTGATCCACAAATTGTTGTTCCGAGTCTGGGTGTAATTTGTGTCCGTGACTTGTATGTTTGTAAAGTCCCCCGTGACACAGGGCTTGTACCCTACTGCGGGAGTTGTCTTTTTTTAAATAAATAAAAAAAATAAAAAAATAAAAATTAATTCAATACCTACTGAACTATAATTTGAGTTACAATATATAACTCGATTCCGTATTTTCAATAAATTACAGTTCAGTAGGTATTAAAACGTTATTTTGTTTACTTATATTGTATAATTGACTGCCTCTGTGGCGCGGTGGGACTGTATCCGACTGCTACGCAAGAGGTCGTGGGTTTGATCCCCACCAAGGATAAAACTTTGTGTGATGAGCACGATGGTTTATTCTGTATCTGGGTGTTATTTATCTATGATATGTATGTATTTAGAAATATATAAGTATGTTTATCAGTTGTCTGGTTTCCATAGTACAAGCTCTGCTTAGTTTGGGATCAGATAGCGTTGTATGAGTTGTCCCAAGATATTATTATTATTATTATAATTTCCACGCTTAAATACTTAATTCTTTCGATTTTAACAAAATTATAAAACCTGGGGATACTACAGGCTACTTACCTTAGGTACATCAGTCACACATCGACGGGGGCGCCAAAGTATTGAAAAAAGAAAGATCCTAGATGTTTTTTTTAATATTTATATTCTCATTCTCAAAAAGTAATTAGGTGTTAGCACGGCCATAGTAATAACTTTCACATGGGGGGAGGCGGGTCGGCGGGTAAAAGCTCCAAACGCTCAAATCAATTAGAATACTTAAACATAAAATGGGTACCCGCTAGTTAATTTATAAATAATTTAATAAAAGCACAAAATTTTATATGAAAATATTATTTTCACTTACGTTATTGGTACCAGAACCAAGAAAAAAGGGAACAGCTTCTTTCTTTAGTCTGTTACTGGGCTTTTTGTAATCGGAACTTTAAAAATATTGGGAACAGATCTTTGTAGCTTTACACAGTTGACGTTTTAGTTGCACTTTATTTAGCCATTCTTCCCTTCATGTAGGGTTAGCAGGGAACCTAAAAAATATTCTTTTGTTACAAAAGATAAAGCAGTTTTAAATTCATTACAGTTATATACCTACCTAAAATTTAAATTTTCTTATTCTTATACTTAGTTTTAATATTCAAACACGAACATACTTCAAGGTAAACTCCACAAAAAAAATATGGTCACCCTAATCGTCTGACGCATATAGCAAGAATTAAAGAACACATGATATTAAACTGAATAACAACAAATAATAATACACAATTTAAGTTTATTACGGTCGTTAGCGTATATTTACATAAAATGGTTCAAATTTAAATATTGGAATCAAACATAAATTTATTTACTTACGAGTGAAAAGAGAGTCCACATTCTGGGCACCATTCACTTTTGCAATCTTGCACTATGCAAAGATGCACCATTTTTGAATAAATATTGTACAATTATTGTTACATTATAAAATGAAAAAAATGATCATCTAAAAAATAAAAAACTCCTTGACAAAAATATGTTTAATTAAGTTATGTAATAGGTAATTTAATATTAAACTATAGTCAAATGCCAAATATATTTTACATCATAATTAATTACACTGTCAGTTCCGTGTACAATCGATAAACAAAGTGATTTTTAAGGAACTTTTTATCTTGTTATGGGTAACATTTGTTGGACACTTCGAAGAAGACGAAGATTTCAACCTTTCTACCCGAAATTGCTCAGCTGGTGCACTCCATAGTTATTATTTCTTTATGGTCATAATAATAGCCTCATTACCAGTAAGACACCAACCACGAAGCTCGTGCAGGGAATTTACTGGATAACTACCTCTTTGAGTCGCATTACATAGTTGTAGTCTAGCCTGAATGAAGCTCATAACACAATAATTACATTAGAAAACACTATTCAGGCATTCAACAGCAGTGCCACTCAAAGTTTGTATTCAGAGCTCCTAAGTACTTTTAAAGGGAAAAATAATATTAAGAAATTTCCAAAATAAGTAGTTAAAGAAATTTACACATGACATTAAAAAGTATGGTAAATTACAAAAACACTATTCAATATTTTGTTTAATGAGCGTGATGAATTGTTAATAAACTTAGAAAAGTGTAATGAACAAACAGCTTCCTGAAGTGTCCTTTAAGATCAAAATATTGCAATTCTTGAAGGTCAAATCTCTAATTTACAATGTAGGTTGACATGCATTACTCATGAATATGAACTACAACCACAGGAGTACATTTCAGCACCAAACAACTGATGTCTCTTCACAATGACTTTCTGTGTCATAAGCGCAATTAAACTCGGTTACCTACCTGTCAGTTAGAGTTTAAATCAATTACCGGTACCGTCTAGCCGGTAGTCATAGTAGAAGTGAAGCCATCTGATGAAAATGTTTTGATATATTATCTTCTCTGATAAAATAGGTGTAGGTTTTGGTAATTTAATAAGTACGGCCTCCATGGCCACACACGCGTTAAACTTGTAAAGCCTACTTAGCTGTGATACTTTTCCTTTTAATTTCACTATATATACTACTACCGTGAATTTTTTCACATACCCAATATCAACCATTTAGCTGTCAGGGGGGGGGGGACACTTGACTAACAAAAATTCGCACTTGAATGCTTAATATTTTACAAACGGATCTCTTAAACTAGAAATCATCTAACAAACCCTTAAACGTTTTTAAAACACCTATCTAATGATATCCCACACAATGTAGTAGGTAAAAAAAATAATCACACTTTACTTAGCGGAGGTAACCTAAAAAAAAATGTTTTCAACATTTTATTCTTTCACTTTGTCGGCGTAAGTACTATGTGTATCCATGCAAAATTACAGCCTCCTAGCACTAACAGTCTCTGAACAAAGATGCGGACGGACGGACGGACATGGCAAAACTATAAGGGTTCCATTTTGCCATTTTGGCTACGGAACCCTAAAAACAACAAATTTGGATTATTTATTATTATTATTAATTATTAATGATGTAAACTAAAGTGATGTTATCACTACACTCTAAAACAGGATGTAGGTTCATTACTTGTGCTTTCCCTTATTATATTAGATTATATTATAAACTAATTGGGTATTTGACTACCTACTATCAAAATTAAATATTTTAAAATAACCAGGTAAAAATATGTCATAAAGTGTTCTAAAAAATATGTTTATTTATTAATTTAATGTGTTACTTAATTTATAATCACAAATAGAAACACTGAAAGTAAATAATTTGACCATAGAAAACGTGACGTCATATGCTAGCATTCCATACAAATTTGTACAGAGCGGCTCGTTTTTGACGTTTCTTAAAAAGAGGCTGATTTGACTTTAGTCAAATACCCTATTATGAACATACAATACAAGACATAAAGTTACTTATGTATAATGTAACACATCATCGTTGTGACTTTATATTATTTTTTGATCATAATAAATTTGTTAGTAAGTTTGTATTGACAGAAAATATAATGTAGGTACCTATTTGTCATATTTTGATAAGGAACAACTTGCTAAATTATTAGCAATTAATATTGTGCATGTTGACACAGGCACAAGGAAAGTATCTGAGAATTTAGTTTGTTTAATGATAATGATAACTACACAACTTGTAGTATAAACTACAAATAGAGACAACGGGCAAAGTCAACCAACTGAACGTTGTACATGCAGGTATTGTCCGGCAAAGAGTTAAAATTAAGCTTATTCTTAGAGACGCACATTGTACATGTCATGTGTATTACAGAACATTGGCAAAAGCTCATTAAGTTAGTTTTAAAAATACTGAAAATTAACTGTATGTAGCTCTTTTGTGAGAAATCTCACTTTTCTATTTTAATTGGACACTAATACTTGTTACAAATAATTTTACATGTAAGGAACGCAATAACAGAATAAAAGACCTTACAAGTTTATCTATAGAATGTACTGCTGATTTGTCCTGTGTTGAGTTATTTGTGTATACCGACCCCCATTAGGAAACTTTTATTTATTTAAGTCTGTGATAGAAGATGCTCACAGAAGAATTAAATCTAGCAAAAAGGCATAATAGTTTGAGGCGACTTTAATATTTATATATTAAACTGTTCACCTATTACTGATAGATTTATAAACTTTTTAAAGTCATTTCATTTAAATAACTTGTATTTTAAGCCTACTAGAATAACAGAATATTCTACTTGTCTAGACAATATTTTTAGTAACTGTGAATGATTACATAACGCAATTACAACTGATTTATCTTCAGACTACTGTAGAGAATTAGCAGGATTTCCTTATTCTACTTACAATAATAATCGAAAGATAACAGTTAGGCCTTTATCAAAAAAACGTTTTACTTGTTTTACAAACAATATTTTATGTATTTTTAACCCTGCATTATTAGAATTAGAATCACCTGACGACATGTATAGATCTATGTTTCAAGTTGTAGAGAAAGGGTTTCAAAATACCTGCAACATTTCTCTAGCCTA
Source organism: Herminia tarsipennalis (assembly GCA_945859575.2). Taxonomy (NCBI): domain Eukaryota; kingdom Metazoa; phylum Arthropoda; class Insecta; order Lepidoptera; family Erebidae; genus Herminia; species Herminia tarsipennalis. The sequence continues at coordinate 17,527,354 of OX243834.2, read as the reverse complement.
TAGCCTTCCTCAATAAATGGGCTATCCAACAAAAAAAGATTTTTTTAAATCGGTCCAGTAGTTCCTGAGATTAGCGCGTTTAAACAAATAAACAAACAAACTCTTCGGCTTTATAATATTAGTATAGATGTTAAAAAGTAGGTAGGTAGTAAGATAATAAAATTTGCCTAGAAGATAATAGAATAATTGAGAGTGAAATTGATGTAGTACAAGCTTTTAACAACTTCTTTGCCAGTATACTTATAACTACCACAAAGTCGTTAAATTCTACAGCTATTGAAGCGGACAATCTGTTGCGTACATATACCTATGCCACAGCGTAATGCTATTTTCGCTTTTAGTTATATTACTCCTGCTGACATTATCACTACCTTTCAAACATTACAATTGAAAAATACAGGCGACCTCTACACTATATCTGTAAAAGTGTTAAGAGTTTTAATTGCCAAGTTCTTTTCTCATGGCTTTATTCTTGCGAACTTGGCATTCAATGTAGAATCATTTTATTCCAAATTTTGTCTGACATTCATATGTGTTGCATTCTGTAACCTGAGTGAATAAAGCACTGTTGACTTTTTGACATTAACTTTTACCAAATTGCTAAAATTTAACAAGAAAACAATGAGGTAAAATTTTGGTATTCGACCTTGATTAATTGAATTAATTTTAAGTACCTATGACTTTGTACTCACTAAAGACAACTAAATGAATACCCATTTATTTATTATACTTAATTAATTTGTGTTTTAATTATTATAACACAAGCGTATTATGCTCTACGTTAATAGGTATTTGTATAAAAATAATGCACGATTATAAAGAGCTACAAAAACTTAAATGAAAAATTTAGTCAAGTTCCCTTGCTAAGAATCTATTAGACAAATTGCAACAAAGAATTCTATATCAGCATCCAATTTGAGACGACATTTAAGTAAGTATGTATTTTTGTAACGAACTCCGAAACCGCGAGGATAATCGATGAAAACGTTAGGAGATAATATAGACTAAATATAATATAGATAGAGAAAATAAAGACTCATAAACAGACACAGTTAATTATTAAAATTATTTCAGTTTTTATGTCACCTATGTACCTACCCAGCATTTATACTATTCATACAGGACTGTTTGTCTGATTCCTCCCCGAGCTAATATTTCCGCGCACAGTGCGAACAATTACAGATTCGGATCATCCTGAGCATTTCATCTTCTCTCATTCACCAGAAGCCACTTTATTAGGTAGCGCATTTTGCAACTTTACTCTGAGACCCGAGGATAGCACTGGAAAGCGCCTTTTCCAAACCCAAACGACCTCACAATTGACGTCAAATGTAGTGTATCTATTGGCCATCAGTTTTGCACATTGTACTATTCCCGCAAGGGTCGCGCTAACTAAAACGTTTTGTTAATACTTCTACACGTGCTGTCTGTGGGTGAAATTATTCACAGGGGTGTACAGCGACCTGCATATTCAATACAACAACACGTTCCGGTTGTTTTTGGATTTGCCACGTTTTTGCAGCGCATTGGGTTGGTATGTTCGCGGACGCGAATGTAGGTAGCTTCTCAGCAATCATGCACAAGAGATGCGCTTCGTTAATCCTCCATGTGCCTACGTGATATTATCATCCTGAGGATGCTTGTGGATCGGTAGGAGTCTCCGATACTGGGACGCTGGTCGTATCCAGTATCCTGGTACCAGACAGCATTATAGCTTTGGATAGGTACGTGCTAACATTGGAATAGTCAACATTGTTACTGTGTTATTAACAATGTTGTTTTACAATTTTTGTTTTAGATACCTACATTAGTAGGTATCTAAAACAAAAATTTCTAGGTCAACATAATAAGGAAGAAATTCCGAAAACAAATGTACCTACCCAGCATTTATGTTCTGGAATGTTTTTCATAATAAGTGCCTTACAAATTTACACAATTCTAGCTGTCCCGGCGAACTTCGTCTCGACTCTTTTTTTTTGTAAATCGGGTTCAATTGTGAATCTAAACCATCCTCGAATCCCCTTGAACTCACACAAAAAATTTCATCAAAATCGGCCCAGCAGTCTAGGAGGAGTTCAGTGACATACACACAAGAAACATATATGTAAAGATTACAATTTTTTAATTATGATTATAAGGCTCCGTGAAATTTAATGATTCTGCTGGTGTGGATACTCTTTCTAATGGCAACATCTTATAGTCCCTGTTCATGTAGCCACTGTCTGCAACGAGTAAGGTAAAGATCTATAAAGTAAACCCAATAGGGTAAAGTGGTCACCTTTGTTAGCGCCATAATATTGACAGTGTACAGAAAAAAACATTGGTCCACGCCATATTGCCCCAGTAAATATTAGCACGGTAAGTTCACGAGAAATGTGTCTTTGTAGTCTCTGATCTAAAGTTAGTACTTTAGACATTGCATTCAATTTGAAGCGGTAGCCTAATTCGAACCCACGAGGGTTCGAATTCTACCCATTATACTACCGACGTGAACCCACTCTTATGACAAGTCATTAAGCTTAGTTGAAGGGGTTAAGAAGATGCTAGTAATGTGGGCCCCACAATTGCTAGCTATCTTTGTTAAAGAAAAAAATATATTGTGAACAATTTAAGTTATTGTGATATAGTTAATATGATATTTACAAAACTGACAGGCAGTCAAAGCCTAAGGTGGCCACTTTCCCTGGCATTCCCCTATCTACTCGTACCTATTGACTCATCATACATCCCCAATACAAACATAGTATGTCTACTTCATGCACGAAAAATCCTTTTATCATGGGGACTTTCTGGCCAGTAAACATCAATTGGGCATTGCAAATAAAAATTTTGGAAATCTAGCTACATCATGATAATATATTTTGATATTTCTGATATCTGCAGCAGTTTGAGGACACTTACGAAGGACACAGACATAGGGAGGCTATTGCTGAAGTTACTTGGTTGGTGATTAACTATATTTGCTGTTGGTCGACTTACTCCACAAAAATCACTTATGATTAGATGACATCCCGTTGCGTAAAACTTTCACGTTAATAGTATCTGATTTAAAGGGGTCACATAATTATTTCTGCAATCAAATAAAATAACTCGTTACATACCTACTTAGTATATTGAATGATTATAAATAATGTGGTAAACAAACAGTTGACGTATGTATCGATGTACCTACTTAATGTTCGATTATTTTAATGATTAAAGACTCGATGAATCCATACATGTATGTACCTAGTACCTGAATAATAACCATACTTACATAAAAAAACGGGCAAGCGCATGTCGGGCCATCGGTTCCATAGTTGTCCATTACAATAATGCAGTCTAAGAAATGGGTTTTCTATTGTTTTTATTTCATACTAGGTAACAACCATTTAGCGAAAGTAATTTTTCAGGTTATTTGTACGAAAATGATTGTTACTTCTCATTTGGTCAGCTATTACTCATAAACTTGTAGCACAGCATAGTTCTGTGATAGGTTTCCTTTTAATTTCGTTATATACTACTATCCTGATTGTTTCGCATTTCCAAAAACAACCATTTAGTTGACGGGGCGGTGGGGGCACTTGACTCCAACAAAAAAATGCACTTTATGAAATATTTCATAAACGGGTCCCTACATCCAAAATAAGTCTTCACAACCCTTAAATATTTTAAAAAGACCTATCCAACGACACCTCACACGATTTGGTATAACGAAGCCAAATTACAGGTTTCTAGTAATAAGGGTCTCTGTGCTAACCTGGGGACAGGCGGACAAACAGAGCTAAAATATGTGAATTCCTTGTTTATCAGGGAACCGTAAAAGTTTTTTTAGCCCTGTGTCGCGGGGGATTTTACAAACATACAAGTCACGGACACAAAGTACACCCAGACCCGGAACAACAATTTGTGGATCACACAAAGTGGTCTCCCGTGTGGGAATCGAACCCACGACCTCTTGCGTAGCAGTCGGATACACTCCCACTGCGCCACAGAGGCAGTCGTAAAAAACCGATATAAGCATCTGAATATTTTTAGATTCCACTGCTCAGGGCCTAATTTTGGACATTGATTTTATACCCCTTTGGATGCAAAATGTTGGCAAATGGGCCATTCATATTGTTTTGCTCTGATTTTTAAAACTTAGTATAAATTTTTTAAAAATTTCGTGCTTCACGTTTTTTTTCGAAATAAGGGTTGAAACGTTCTACGAAAAATCGAAGCTACAAACCACAACATTTATATTTTAGGTTCTCATTTTATGTCTCAGGCGCTAAAAAATATTGATAACATACCTACTTATTCTTAATTTAATGGAATAAAATAATGGAAGTTACTACTACCTACCTACTTACTTAGCCTGACCCCACAAAACTTTGGAAAAATAATATGCGAAATAAAAACGGTTATCTGAGGAACCCTAATGCTTTACAATAACATACATAATTAGGTAACAATTGTTAACAATGGTTATTATTGAGATATGCACTAAAATCGATATAAATGTTGAATATGACTTCATTCATCTGAAGGCTCTCGAAGAAAGAACAAGTGCATTCCAAGGTAAGTATGAACAGTAGAAGCACACCCAGCTTTAGTTTGACTAAAACTATGCGATAGAACACAAATAAAAAAAATGTCGGTGCATTCATTTACCATCTGATCACAAAAAAGAGCTGAATAGATTCCAACTTTTCCAATTTTTTTACCGGCGACGCAATAACGACAGGGTTTTATAAGTTTGACGTGTCTGTCTGTCTGTGTATGTGTCTGTTTGTGGCGTATAAACCGATTTGATTTTATTTTTGTTTGAAATGGGAATTAGTCGGGAGCGTTCTTAGGAGTTTCTTAAGTTTGATGAAAATCGTTCCGAATTACATATTTTTTTACAACTCTCATAATATGGGTATCAAATGAAAGGGCTTGACTAGTATACTAAACACTATGATAAATTTCAAATTCAAGATTGCCGCCACCACAAATTGGTGAATTGCATTTTTTTACTACTCCCTCAATATGGATATCAAATAAAAAGGCTTGACTAGTAGAATACGTATAGAATACTATGACAAATTTCAAATGAAAAAAATGTGGCGGCCATCTTGCCGCCACTACAAAATGGCGATTTTTTTTAAATTATTAAATGGGATTAGACATTAGTTCCGTTGCAATTAAACGTTTACTCTCAACACGGATAAGTCGAAAAGCATATTTTGTAAAAAGTCTTTATACAGTTTAAAATAAAAAAAAACAAAAAAACCCCGACGGACGTAAAAAAGAATCAAATAGAATTAATTATAATAGGATTTTCCTCGGTTATTTACCTCCTCTTAGTCGGAGGGTTTTTAAATTTTATTTGATTACTTTTTAAGTCCGTCGGGGGTTTATTACATAATTATTAGCTCAAATTAAATAACAGACCAAAATTACATAGAACAATTTCCTTAAGAGGCATTTCGAATTAAATGTTAGTAACCTGAATTTTCAAGCGCTTAATACATCCATACTTTTACACTATCGAAAACATGTTATTAATTAAACCAGTTTTTAATATTCACAGTTAATGTACCACATTTACAAATACTGCTTTGTTTCTTTTGTAGTGATCAATTTCCCACACCCCGTTTTAAGAAAAGTAAGCCATATTCAAATGGCTAATTATTTTATTAAACATGTTTATGTGGACTGTAAAAATATACCAAAATAACAGATATATAAATTTGTTGACACTTATTGTACCACATTTTTAAAAAATCATTACATTAAATTGTAAAAAAATAAAAACTGCCGTAAAATATTGCGAAAAATGTAGCTATTTTATAATATATTCTTATTTATTAAATAAAGTAAGTAATGTTATTTGAAAAATAAAATAACGTATTTACATATAAAATTAAATGACAAAATACGCTTTGACCTTCAACTAATGAAATTATGCTATTTTCCATATTATTATTTGATTTGTTCATACCTAAAAACGTAATTATTATTAGGGCTCGGATTAATATGAAAATACATATTTTTATTTCAAACTGTTTTCGGTTTTTATTTTGTTTCAACATAAATTATGTAAAATATTTAGAACCAGAAAATGTAAATTTTATTTTCCATATTTTTCCATTTTTCATAGGTAAGTCCATATCTTCCATATATATGTTACAATCCATATTTTCGTCCACACTTGATAAGGGCACTAGAAAATTCATAAACTTTCCTGAATAACTAAAAAAACTAAATCAGAATTCCTCGTTGTTGGAGGTTGTTAAAGAAGAATCAAGTCATGATTTGATACACTTATGAGCATGTTGTGTGGAAGATTAGGGTACGAACTTGTCGCCACCCTACTTTGTCACACTGGTGTTAGGTGTAGAAGGCAACGTAGATGCCCTCTATTCACTTACAAAATTTTGAGCTCCAGTGACATCTGTGATATTGAAAAATCATTCAGCTAGTACAAAGCAATATTTCGACCAAACAGAAATAGAAATCATTTTTATTCCTCAAATATAATTTCTGTTTTTTTGGCTTCCTCTAGTTGAATTGTAATTTAGGTGTATATTAGGTGTATTTAAATCACCTGAATGAATTAAAAAAAGATAACTAGCAATGTGGTATTTTGAATCCTGTTAACCCGTCCAGGTAAACTAAATTGCTTGGGTTAGAAGTGGGTTCATATCACCATCGACTCGATACTATAATAGGTAGATTTCGAACACGTGACCTGGCGATTGCGAGTCCTTAACTTTTAATTAGGCTAGCTCCGCGCCGCCGAATTAGGTATATCTAATCTGTGGGTATACCAGACGGTATCCCCTGCAACTAAAACAGACAGACAAACAGAAACGGTAACTAAAACAGCTGTCGTTCGAGCGACTCACACTTGGCCAATGTTAGGGGTAAAATGGCTTTTAAAGTACTCAAAAAGGTTGGGAACCACTGTGAATTTACTGACTGAATATTAATTCTCCTGTAGGATTTCCAAATTTTACATGTTTTAGTCCATGTTAAATGTACATATTTTAACATTTTTAGCACAAATTTTTCCGAGACCTAACTGACATTTTTTGTTGTTGATGATTTTTTATTTTTTTTGTTGAGTTGATGCACAACACGAACAATACGGGTTTACAAAAAATAGACCTGTTTCGATGGCAGCATGTAGGTAATCTGGTTAGAATAAATTCCTAGACCTAAGTAAAGTATTCTACTTTAAATTCGACGTCAAATTAGAGTAAAATGAAATCAGAGGTCCTGCTTTAAAATGGTTTATTTCATTTTTGAGTTTAAAATAACAATAGGTATATAGCTAAGTACTTTTAATCAGCTCGTTTCGTCGTTACTCTCTTTGAGTCCTATATAAAACTTTTATACAATAAAAAAACATCTAATTGACTTCAATCACGATGGATAAGAATGTTGAAAATACGTCTATGCCCGAACATACTTAAAAAAAACATTCGAATTGAGAACCTCCTCCTTTTTAAAGTCGGTCAAAAAGCTATTTTATCTCAAACATTCGTCAAGTGCAAATCCCCCGAATGATGGTCATGCAAATGAATACGGTCACGGGTCGACCACGATCGGTGCAATTCGATCGAAACGTCGGGTAAATAAAAGGTTCGTACCTTTAAATAATTCACGCGATTAAGTCCCGAAATATAACTAATATGTATAAAAATCGCGAAAGTTTAAAAACAATGAATATCAGGGTGTTTCCGTATTATACACATTTTTTTTTTATCGTCTTCGAATTCGAATAATGATTTTAAGAATTAGGTATGATAAACGTGATAAACGCGGTGATTTTACTAACTAAATCAATAGTGATTTAGTTGCTACAAAAATACTTATTTCATCATACATACATCATCATACTGCTACTTAGGGTGGTGGTTAAATAACAATAAATATCAACCATCGTCGCCTAATGGCGAATCATGATGATAAGTAATACTAATCATCATAAATCTACCATCATCAACCATCATCGTCATTAACGAACAATAAAATATACAAAAAACCAACATACAACGATTTTTTTTTACATTTATCAGTACTAAGGTTTAATTAATAATCATCGAATGAAGTAATTAATTTCACAACAAATATTAATAACGATTGACAATTATTAATAATTTCCAATTAATCACGTTTACCGTAACATGTGCACTAGTATAAGATATTTTAACATATGCTTAAATGTACAAGTAACACGCTAATTAATATATTCTGTAGGTACTATTCTATTGTAATTAAAATGAAAACTGGTATTATGTAGATACCTCTGTTGTGCGCTTGTCGCGTCGTTTTGTATAAATAATTTGATTCTTTTTACTCCTAATATATATTTTAAATTATAAAATACATTAAATATTTCTATACAATATAAATAAATAAAATTGAACTGTCTGTTTGTATTGTCAAAATGCCTTTTACTAAATGCTCAAGAATGAACAAAAAACATAAAACAAAAAATATTTTTTGTCTGTCGGTCTGTCTGTTTGTTCTGGCTAATCTCCGAAACGGGTAGACCGATTTTGATAGAACTTTCACAGGCTGGTTATGTTATAAGGAATAACTTAGGCTACTTTTATCATCACGCTTACGTCTATAGGGGGTGAGGAGCACTGCGTTATCACGCGAATAAGGTCGCGGTCACATCTAGTGTGTTAATAAAACAATTTGTAATTAAATTTTCGAATCTAAAATAAACAACTTCATGACAAAATAACTTAAAATAAGTACATTTTAATAATATTTACCAAGCGACATAATAACAATTATGCAAACAAACATTCTTTCACAACTCAAAAACATTCGGCAGGGGATAGCCCGCCTGCGCCAAATTACAAAGACGTCGGACGTAGCTAGATGTGACATGTGTATCAGTTCGTGATCGTAGTTTTTATAAAATGACAATGCTCAAAATGAATGGGCAACAAATCCAGAGTGAACAGACACAAGCGGTGGCTAAGAATGTTATTGATATCATAAATCATCTGTAAATATTTAAGTTTAACAAATCACTAAAAAATTTAAAATAAACTTTTTTTTAAACCCACGAGGGACCTTTGAAAAAGGAGTTAAGTACCTAACCGAAGTAAATCTGTCGGGGTCTGCCGCTTCCTACCTTGTTACATACCTACACTAAATTATTTTAGTTAGTTTGAGGGCGGCGATTGGCAACCACGACGGATTTTTTTTTTGAATTCTTAACTCCTTTTCCTAAGTACTACAAAGTTTACGTCCATCGTGAATATTTTTTAAAGTAAATATTTTCTAACGAAAAACTGTTTTGTAAAAGTAAAATTTACACAGGGTTATGTAAGTATATTAGGAACGAATATTCTTACGTATACAAAATATAATGTACGCTGTAGAATAAATAAGAAAATTAACCCTTACATGCATGCCTGACCCCGACGGATTTTTTTCGGTTACTTACCTTCGGTTAGTCAGGGGGTTTTTAAATTTTGTTCAATTCTTTTTACATCCGTCAGGGGTTCTTTCATTTTTGTTAATTTTGTTGTGAAAAACGCTTCGCGAATTTTATAAACTTCTACCCTGTTTTTTGTTCCGAGCTCAGAATAAGTCGCGGCTCACGGCGAGGCCAAAAAGAAAGGCTTATGTTTTAGCAGTCTATGTATGTTTGTATTTACGTATGTTTTACAACAGCACCAAAATAACTTATCCGATTTTGATGAATTAGGTGTCAATCGGTTCGTTATTGCGGGTGACATAGACTACATTTTCTTGCGCTATGATAAACATACGGCCTGGTAGATATAAGTGATTATCTATGCAGAATATCAGGTTTGGTAAAGTATAGATATAGGTATAGCTAGCCATTCACTGTCTCTCAAACTATTAGAGCAAAATGGTTGATTGGGTCTTTATCCAGCGCCAGAAAATCGGGGTCTGAAAGATTCTTTGTCGAAGTAGTCGTAGTCGGGTACAAGTTTTCTGATAAAATTTCTGTTTGTTAGTTAGTAGTACCATAGTATAATAACTAGTAGTAGACCGCGACTTTGTTCACGTGGACATTTTGATATTGACATTTATCTTAACGGGAACCGTACATTTATCCGGGATAAAAAGAAAATAGCCTAGCGTATGAGCTATTCCAGATTATAACCTATGTCTGTGTCAAATTTTATCCAGATCGGTTCAGCCATATATAAATACGTGATTAAATAATAAACATTCTTCCATTCATTCATACATCTAAACTTTCGCATTTATAATATTAGTAAAGATTAATTCACTTTAGCGCCGCTGACGTTATTTTGTCCATTTTATATATATCGACGTTATTTGTTACCATAACCAATGTATCAAAATTACAGAGAACAACGATGGCTCCTACAACGATTACGGAGACGGAACTAGAACACCCTCTAACAAATGAGTGGATAGAAAGCAAACTGACTCATCGTGCTGAAGAAAGTAGTAAATATGGAACCACTGGCAAAGGATTCACAATCGACACCTATGATAGAATGATGCGTCCTGAACCGAGTTTTCTAAAGCCTCTACGACGGTTAGAAAAACGAATGGGATTCATGACACCCCTCCGCTGGGTGAACATTATACTTATAGTTCTTTGGCACGTCGTAACAATTACGTACAGCGCACACTACTTGCTATTTACGAATAGACCATATCCTTGGCTTTGTACGATATTTGGTAAGAATATTTTAAGTTATTACCTAACCCAATAAATATTATAAGAAACTAGCTGCCCGCCTCAGCTTCGTACGGGTGTAGTTTCTAACCTATTTTTTTTATCAGTCAGTCGTTCTAAAGTTAGTTATGCGCGTACATACATTTCGATTCATTTTTGTTTATATAGTTATTTAGTATTTATTACACATTTTCAACCGACTTCAAAAAGATTTTTGAAGTCGGCTGAAAGGTTGTTTTTTGTGTTTGTTACCTGATTACGCGAAAAAAGGCCGGACGCCGGACCGATTTTTATAATTATATTGTGTTTAAAAGAGTATACTCCCGAGGTATTCCCATTGTCATCAGGTTAGAATCCTGGAGAAATCAAGGAAACTCTTCAAATATTAAAAGCACGCCTGTAGTGATTTGCGTATTTTTTATAGTAGTTCGTAGTTCTTTCAAAAACCACAATTTAGTGAAGTGAAACTGATGATGGAGACCACAGATGACCGTCGGAACTATTCAATGTTAAATATTTCACGGTTACGAGGTTACGACTCCATAACACCCCGTATTGGAGCTGATGGTGAAGTATCAGGAGAACTAATCGCACCGGAAGAAGCAATATTTTGTAAAAGGAAATGAGCAGTTAAAATTATGCTATTGCAACATAGATCAATTTCAAACCCACCCATTAAAAAAATGTATACTGCATACATTAAGGGGGCTTCTAAATGAGCAATATTTTTCTGCAATATGTGGGTGCAATACAGTAGCCGGCAACATGGCAAACATAACTAGCTAGACTTAGCAACATTTCAGTAATGTCCCGGCCATATCGCTAAACATGTTTTGTATTTCTTTCTACGTATGGCCGATATTGTTTCGAAAGGTTGCCGGACGATCGCTGAGCAATCGATTTTAGTACAATATATGCAGGCCAGTTTTATTGAAGAATGCTGTGAGTTACGTGATTTATGGTTGTATTATGTGCTTTGTACTATTGCAGCCATATTTATATTACATTGCCCAGCCATATACAGTTCGGCCTTCAGATGCAATAAAATATATTTGTGATGGCCGGACAATTCGTTGCCAATAAATAGTGCAGGCATAAATTTTATTGCAGTAAACATAGCATGTTTAGAAGCCCCTTAAATACAACATACCCTACGTAACTAAGTATCCACAATTACCTACATATTTTACTAAACATTTAATGAACTGAATGTATGAATCGCGTCAGAAATGATTTAAAAAAAATCGTTTTAGGGTATTTCCTTGGTTTACCTTCTGGATTCGGAGTAACAGCAGGAGTCCACAGATTGTGGTGTCATCGCTCGTATAAGGCAACATTGCCTCTACAGTGGATACTTCTTATATGCTACTCTATGGCTGGTCAAGTAAGACATTTTCTTTTTAAGTTTCCCACAAATATCAGATTTTGGTATTGCTATTATAAACTAAATTTATAGAAATAATGAAAATAAATAAATTGAAAAAATATATATATTTTGTAGGTCTATACCTATGAAATTGCCGTTTAGTATACCTACAGCATGTTAAAGTCATTTTTTATGCTATCAATACATCTCTGCCAGCGTAGTTATAATTTTCAATGCCCTTCTTGAAAAAGTCAGATGTACGGGAGCAAACAAACTCTTCAAATGCATTTTCTCTTCTCATCACTACCTCTCAGGTATAGATTTTTTTTACCGCCATTAAATTGCAAGGTCTAGTAAGTACGGTGGATGACTTCAACTTTCAACTCTAACTTTTGTACCGTCCGTCAGACCGTCTGTTGTGTCGTGCTTTGTCGTATAGAAGCAGCAGAGACGAGCGATTAACCAAGGCTGGCAGGAAATTTGTGAGCTTCTCCATCATTGTGTCTTGTTCGTCACAGTAATACTAGTGCCATCTGGTAAGAAGCTGTGATGAATTATACCGGCACTAGATCACCAAACAGTGACCATGACTTTTTTAAGGGTAAGTTTTCGTTTAGGGCATTGCCTAGGTGGTGAACCAGGGTCTAACTAATATGATGACTGCTTACGATTATCAAAAAGAATTCATTTTTCTTATTTTTAAATCCCTTCGTTTCTGTGTCTGTTTAAGCATCGCAAGGCATACCTCAAGCCACAACGCATTCGTCGCGATCGTCGACGATCGTTCAGTTCGTGTTCGTGTATTTACCTTGCCCTGCGTGTATGTTAGTTAGTTTTTTGTAAAAGAGATTGACAATTTTGTATGGACATTGGACTATGTGCTGCCCAACATTGAATCATAGTGCACAATGTTCCTTAAAATATATCCGAGCAGTACTTGAGAAAAAAAAAGCACCAAAAACCATAAGATAAGTTTTTAGGTACTAGAGGCGTTGTGCACTTTTTAGGTAAAAAATGCTAAACTCGCGTCAGGATCCCGTGAACCTGTTCGAAAATTCGTAAGACGGGGGGAGAGCAATAAAAACTGATATAATATTATTAGAATACGAAGGTAAATTTTGCCACCATCTACAATGCTCAGGTGGGAAATCGGGTGAATCAAAAACCAGAAGACCCAGTTCGAGTCCGAGTAACGATTATTTTTTCCCTTTTTTATTTTTATTTGTGATTTTTGTTTTTTTTTATTTGTGATTTATTAATTCATATTTTTTATTATCATGTCAGTATAATCGAAAAATATTATTCAAATTTCATTAGTATGTACTCTTTTCTGAGAGATAAAATTTTTAATTGTCATGTCGTTGTCATTGTCATTTTTTAAATTGTCATCTTTGTGTACGATAGTGCAATAGATGAATATTGTATTTAACCACTTTTAAGACAGTCCTTTATAATGATTAAAAAATATATACATGCCCCATATCCCCTAACCATTCCAAAATATTCAAAAATGCACAACGTTAATGTTCAAGTTTTCACTTCTGCCGGCACTCCCGGAGTGCAACCCGTTTTTTTTTTAATACCACTTCTACAAGCCTGGGCTGCATTTGATACAGAACGGTCAATCTCTTTTGTGTGGGTCAAATCTTGGAAGCTAAATTAATACCACTTCCTGACGTTTGATTGGACTCAAATTTGGTACACAAGTGTATCTTTGATGACTGGACCTGATCTGATGATTGAGGGTCACTCAACTCCTAAACGAAAACAAAGAAACCTATCAACTTTGGGCTCATTTTTACAAGCTTTTATTTAACTTGCCCTGTGAGTAGGTGCTGTGTGTATGTTAGTTACTTTGTTTGTAAATTTGTGTGAGCCACCCATACAAATTTTCAAATTTTAATTTCATAGTCATCAAAGGATGACAATGAAATATTATGAACGTGATCTGATGATGGAGTCGCAAGGTGGCCTTAGAAGCTCTTAAACTAAAATAAAGAAACCTAGCAATTTGGAGCTCGTTTAATTCGTCTTGACAAGTAGGTACTGCAATCGTAGATAAGTTCCGTGGTCTGATGATGGAGCCGGAAGGTGGAACGGTGGTACTCAATATTCAGGTAATGTGCCTGCAGGCCCCTCCACCCTTTCGTGTTTGAGCTCGTTACATTCGTCTTGACAAGTGCTCTTTTAATTGTACAGAGTTTAGGAGCCGAAAGGTAACAGCAGTTAGTGTGATAATTCAATGTAATTGAATAAAACACAAATGAACAGACTCAGAAACGTGTCATCCAGTCAGAAGTAACTAAATAAATAGTTTAAAAACAACCCCATTAATTTGTTACATTTGTACATATATTTACATGTACGTACATACATTGTGTGTACATACATGTAGTACTGACGATAATTAGCTTTGAGTAGAGTCAAATCGCTGGAAGGCCTTGGTGTTGACCTCGCAATTTTTTTAATTAAAAGAAACCTATAAATTTTACAAATTTATAGGTTTCTTTTAATTAAAAAAATATTTTCTTCCTTTTAGAGCATTTCAATAAGTTTTTTTAAACTATTTATTCCTTACCTTGTCAAATAGACCAATATTGTTTTGATTAGCATCAAAAAAGTAAGATTGAGTATCGTCAGCTCCCACTATCGCTTTTAATTTGTCGTTATTAACTTTTTTTAATACAACGAAATAAATAGACGAGCAGGTCGTACGCCTGATGGTTAACGTCACGCTAGCCCATAACAGTATCAGTGCCACCCAAGCCCTAGTTTGGCAAAGATCTTCAGATCTTGCGGTGACATTCATGTAACCGCACCGCGCTCCTCTTTTGGAACATTAGTTCGTAAATCTCATTTGCCCAGTAATTACACTTGCTAAGTGCCCTTCAACCGAAACACAGTGATGCAATGCACTGTGGTGGTAGTACCGACCAAGACGGCCTATGTAGCGTTCGAATGCCTCCGGCGGCGTGGACATTTTCGGATTTTCGAGTTTGTAGGGTTCACTCCGTACATGTTTGTGCAGGTAGGCATTTTTATTGTGCCCATATTGCTGAAAAATACAAATGTAGTTAAAACAAAATACTAGTCAATAAATAAATGACTGATTTAAAAATATAATTCCATATTTAAAATAAAATTACTAAACTATTAACTAACAGTATTGTAAAACGGCAACTTCATATCATCATTCGATATCTATCATAATGGATATTCTTCTTCTTCTTTGAGTTTATGGCAATCTAGCCGTTTTAACGGCTAATTTCCGCCAGTGTCAAGTATTTATGCGCTTAACACATGCATAAAGTCTCGTTCTTAGTAAATTATCACGTATTCAAATCATTTCTTACAGTTAAACTCGAATCTGTAAAAATAATGGCCGGTCAGTTTGCCGCCATTTTTACAACTCATAATGGATATTGTAGTAACTAACAGTGTATCTACTTACTTGTGATATTTTGTAAACAGATCCCCATTTACGAATGGGTTCGGGACCACAGAGTACACCACAAATACTCGGAGACGACAGCAGATCCCCACGATGCCAACCGCGGTTTCTTGTACGCTCATGTCGGATGGCTCATGATGAAGAAACACCCTGACGTTCGCGACAAAGGTTCCAAAGTAGACCTCAGCGACATTACTGATGATCCACTTCTTCAGTTTTATGATAAGTAAGATTATTGTGGTATTTTTACAACAGTACAACATTAGTTAAACATCACACCCATTAAAAATCGGGTACTTTAGTGAATGTTTTCTGCCACGAGCACCCGATTTTGAATGAGTGTGATGTTTAACTGATGTTGTGTTGTTGAACGATGTTTAAACTGTTGGGTGTCGGATCCGACACACGACCAGTGGGAACGGGCCCTTACAGTAGGCGGAGGCTGCACTCCCTCCACGTCTCCGGTTCTAAGAAACACCCTCGGAATGTTACAAACAATTAGGTACCACGTAAAGTCGAAGTGGGTTAACTCGGTTCTAACATAGTTTTTAAATCTACCATACTACTTACCTACTACTTGTTTAAAACGAAATTTAAGCCTCCTTAATATTGTACGAAATCGCTAGATAATGTGATTAATTCAGACCTTATAACCACTTTAACTAAAATAGGTAGCTATTATGCATAATCGCTGGCGATTATAAGAGGGTTAATCTATTTTTAAGTCTTATAAAGATGTAGAAATAAAATTTAACCTCCTTATTCATAACATTAATTTTAACCCTTACTATTAACCTTATTGTTACAGGTACTTTACCTTTTTCAAAATAGCCTTCTGTTGGGTAATTCCGACATTGATTCCAGTTTTCTTATGGAACGAAAGTTGGGACGTAGCCATTATATCACAATGTGGGGTTCGATACCTTATTAGCCTCCACTCCACCTGGTCAGTCAACAGTTTTGCTCACTTATGGGGGAATAAACCTTATGATAAGTAAGTATCTATACATTTACTTATATACAGAGCATAGAGGTACTAATCACATTTTTTCATCGTGGCTAAGTAGGTACACATGCAGATTCTGTAAACATGAATGCATAACTCCTACCATTGAGCGGACTATTCACTATTAAAAACGAACACTGTTGCAGTTACGCAATATTGTAAACCTAAGATATTTTAACTACTAAAAGGATAAAATAGAATTTATGTACCTATGAATTAAACTATCTACTTTAGAAGCCAAGATGTATTGACCCTGACTGTACCAAACTTTACTGGATGCCCTGCTAAAATCTGTAACGTTACATATTTTGATTTCAGAAATATAATGCCAGTAGAAAGCTGGGGAGTTTCCATCGTCTCTATGGGAGAAGGCTGGCACAACTACCATCACACGTTCCCGTGGGATTATAAAGCTGCCGAGCTACCTATAAGCATCACAACAACCATGATAAATTTCTTTGCGAAAATCGGATGGGCATATGACCTAAAGCAAGCCTCTCCAGCACTTGTTGAGTCTGTGATGAATACCCGCGGTGATCCACAGCACCAACATCGACACTAACATGGCAAGCAGTCCATTTCTGAATACCAACCATACTGGATACCTGCTTACATTCTTTAGGGTTAAGGATTTGATGTTGAGCTGATTTTAGATGATACTTATTTGTTGTACCTAACTCTTAACGATTTTATTTACGTTACTTG
Source organism: Herminia tarsipennalis (assembly GCA_945859575.2). Classification (NCBI taxonomy): domain Eukaryota; kingdom Metazoa; phylum Arthropoda; class Insecta; order Lepidoptera; family Erebidae; genus Herminia; species Herminia tarsipennalis. The sequence goes on along the minus strand of OX243834.2, from coordinate 17,510,163 downwards.
TTCGTTTTCATAAACATTGGCGTTGGTTATTTTGCATGGGCCTTGCAATGCCATGGCCAATGCGATACAGTCAGTGTTGTACAGACAATGTTACCTGCAGTGGAAGGTAACGTCATAAATTTGTTTTTGGGATAAATTGTTTTGTATTAATTTGTAGTTTTTATTTCACTTACACCACTATCGTAGTACCTAGTACATATTTATTGTTATATTAATTATATCTATCTATATATTACCACTATTTATATAAAGTATACGTAACTTACGTACGTAAGTAATATGGAAACTAAGTACGTACAAACGTTCGAAACAACACACTCACACAGACGCACACATTTACGACATCCCTAAGCCAGAGTACAAATTAATATGTATACAGTATGGAAACTAGGCCTAATTGTTGAAATTAATACCTACGCTCCATTAGAGCACTAGGGTGTATGTCACTCTTTAAGTTTGTAGTAGTAGTGTACCTAGTTATAATATTTTATTGTTTAAAATTGGTTCTATAGCTCTATCTAATCTAGTATATATTATAATCAAGCGATCGAATAAAAATAACTGGTTATCAAATAAAATAGGTTCTTAAGCCGCCATCTTGCTTACATTTTGACTTCTTATCGGTGTTAGCGCCCTCGAAAACCATAAAAACGACAGCCATGGCACTTGAAAAGATGTTTTTTGACTTTGCCGTTATCGAAAATCACAAAATCTGCAAGACAAAATATTTGAAAACCTTAGAAGCCGCCAAAAAAAAAAACTGCAGTGTAAGAAAAAATAGAAAAAACGAGGGCGGTGACGAGCTGCTTCTTTGTCTTTCTCGAGATGTTCCAGTCCTTCCACACACAGTCGAGCTAGGACATAATATTTTTCACCATGCATCACAATCACAATCTGTTTTCTGATGTCCTTAGCACAGAAGCCGTTATTTGTTAAGATGGAGCCCAGATATATGAAGTCCAAGTTTCCAGGTGCCTAGTGGTGAGCACACCTATTTTCTGAGTATGAAACCTATTTTTGTACCAGTCTCGTTTTTCCCGGGAATTTCGAGACCGGACCAAGTCTCGATTTTTTTTTCTGGGACTCGAAAATATATCGAAACTGAACTCCCTAATAGGCATTTGATAAGAAGGGATGTTTGGAAATTCATCCTCTAAGGGATTCATCCTCCAAACAGTGGTTGTTAGTTCGTATGAAACACCGTCTGTTTTAAAGTCAGATTTGTGAAATTTTGTTTTTGGCTTTTTGACTTATAATAATAAAATACGGGTTACAGCGTTTTTGAAAAATCAACCCGTAAGGATAAGATAGAGGAGGTAAATTTGTATGAACGTTAGCCAGTTTTGAAGTTAGATCTGTGAAATTTCTAATTTGGCCTTTTGAAACATGTGCATAAATAAAATAAAATAAAATAAACGCTGTCGTTTTTAAAATCAACCCCTAAAGGGGTAAAATAGGTTAAAGGTTGTCAGTTTGTAACTTTGTCAGTTTTAAAGTTTATATATTTTATTATATTGACTTTTTGGATAAACAAACACGTCATTCACGCGGGTAAAGCTGAGGGCGACAGCTATCCTAATGCTAACTAATAATATAAATTCAAAAGTGAGTGTGTTTGTATGTTACTCTTTCACGCCTAAATCGCTAAACCGATTCAAAAAATTCTTTTACCAATATTCAACTATTTTATCAGCAACAAATACTACCGAATCGTATAATTTACGCACCCGAATGAACTAACCGATAGCACTTGTTAATGAAACCGGGTTTGTTATTCGGCAAATACTGCCGAATTGACAGTGCCGACCCGTTTATGTGTGTAGCATCCCTAAGTGGCAATGGGCTAGCCATATTTGCCGAAAGACCTATAACCGCTGCAGCAAACGAGTCCTATAATGGTAAACGGAATATGGGACGACTCCTGACCAGATGGACTGACGTCCTAAAGACCCTCTTTAGGTAATTGGGAAAATTTGAGGTATTGTGGCGAAAATTAGGGGTGGCCTATGTCCAGTAATTAATCAATACAGTCTAATTTATTCATTTAAAATGTTTTAAAAGAACATGAGTCTTTTGGTTAGATTATTAATAGAAAAAAAAACAGTAGGTACACAAACGTAGATTAGTACACTGTGTAACATATCCGAGAAACAAACAAAATAAAATGCGATCGGTATCGTCAAGCCAAAGCGATAGACAATACATTTGACATACAAAATAATACTATAGGTATTCTTTTTGTATTTTTTTTTGACTAAAACTGACTAACTCTGTTTATTATTAAACATGTTTTTTTCGGTTATCCGGTTAACCGAGTTGCATTTCCTACTGCCAACCACAGACCACAGACAGATTTACCTACTCGTACTCACAGAATAATAGTAAATTTCTCACGAATAACCAATAAGCCGCGGACATCAAGTGAATGAAATTATTACTCGTAGTTACTTACCGAACAACCCAGAAAAGAAAAAAAGTTAAAAAACGGTTAAAAACGTCTTATCTACCAAAAACTGACAAAATTTTGTTCCTTTTCCATAACGTTTTTTATAGCGTTCCGTTCGAACCAAACCGAAATAAATCGTATACCTAAGACGAAAACGTTTTGAAAAATATACCTACAGGTATCCGAGCCCTGGTTCCAACAATGTTTCATCAAGTATAGCTCACTTATACGCAAATTATCAAGTTATTTCACAATTTATTAAGTTCCACACGCGCATGGCTTTCCAGGTCCATTCCAATTTACGCCAAACCACACGAAATACACAAATCAATATCAATCCACATACTAGGGTAACGGGTCACAAATGCGCCACACAAAAGCTTTTTCCCAACAATTAAATAAATTTTTACCAATTTCAACAAAAACCGGCGCGCGCTCGCCGTTTTTCCAAAAACGCACATTTTTTCCATGTGACAGACGTTCGAAAACGCAACGTCGCTTGTCGGCGTGACGCGGATGTTCGGAAACGCAACGTCACATTAGTCAATTAGTATAAGCCGATTATTATAGCGAACAATAGGACTCGCAAAAGACCAACAAAGCCTGCAAATAATTATATGGCGTGTCTTACCGACTAAAAAGCTACAGAAGTTTCTACTTTGTACTGTAACCTACGGGATGAAATGTGCGCCGTGGTTCGCTATGAGAACTCTAAAACGTTATCCGTGAAAGACGACTGTCACAAGCTGCCTCTTGATAGAGGCAGCTGTAGTGCTGCAGAATGAGATGTTCGTAGATTACCTAATTAGCCGCCACAACTCAGTTCTCTCCGCTGCTAAAGAACTATAAACATCGCTCATTAACCTACTTAAGGGCTGCGGCATGAATTTGCGAAAGTGGTCGGCCAATCATCCTGCTTTACTTGAAGATTTGTGTGCTGAACTGATGTCTAAACAGAATAACTTCGACTTCAAGCATGAGGAGTTATTGAAGACACTCGCCTCGGATGAAACCCAAGCACTGACACATTTACTTTCAACTGGGATTTTGTGAGCAAGGACAAACAGTTGTCTAAAAGAAGTCTACTGTCCTAAATTTCGCTTTACGATCCACTGGGATGGCTATCACCAGTGACTGTAGCAGCAAAGCTTTTATTCCAACGAGTATGAGCGAGAAAACTTGGTTGGGACGATGCCTAATCAAAAGACGTGCAAGAAGAATGGTTGAAATTGAGAAGTGAACTTCCAGAGGTAAACGCTATTAAACTTAATCAATGGCTAGGGAGGACGCAAAATGACATACATCTTTTGGGCTTCTATGATGCAAGTGAAAAGGCTTACTCGTGTGTTGCTTACAGTCACATTATATATGAACATGGTTTCGCTGATTATTACTTTGCTTGCCGCTAAAACCAGGGTTGCCCCTTTAGCGCCAATAACTACATTGCCGCGGTTGGAACTTTGCGGAGCACTGTTACTCTCACAACTCGTCGCAAAAATAAAAGAAGCTTACACAGGAAGTGAAGTTACACACAAGCATGGTGCGATTCACAAGTAGTACTTGCGTGGTTGCAAGGAGACATATTCAGAAGGGACACTTATGTGGCTAACAGAGTTGCTAAAGATTAGACAAACTATCTCACCTGAAAACTGGACCTATGTGAAATCAGAACTGAATCCTGTATGCTGTATCTCACTTAACTACACAACTTTAGTCTCTGGTAAAATGGACCTGATTTCCTACAAATTTGGAGAAACAAAAAGCTATAAAAACCTATCGTGCCTACATACACTGAACGCAATGAAAATAACTCCTGCGACAACCCTAAGTGCAAAACGACATGAACATCTGATTATTAAATTACTACATAAAAGTAGTTCATTACGAGCCATATCCTGGTCATTGCGCTTTGGAACAAATGCACGTGCTGGCAAGAAATTAGATACTACTTACCTCACTATAAGCGAATTGACAAAGGCCATGGATAAGATAATAAGATGCGTAGAAGAAGCGGAATTGGCGTCAGAATATGAACTACTTAATAAAAACAAATGTGTTTTCCAAAAAAGTTGCATTTACAAGCTTAACCCATTTTTAGATGTAGAGGGAATTATTCGAGTAGGTGGACGCCTGAACAACTCTAACCTGCCCTCTTAGATAAAAAAAACCCCGTAATTTTGCCCAAAAACGATCGATTTACACAACTACTTATCGATCAAGCGCACTCCGTAACGCTTCATGGAGGAGTGAGACTAACCTTGGCATACATTAGACAACGCTACTGGATCATCGGCGGGAATAGAGTATTATAATGCTCTCTGTAACGAAGCAATAACAAAAGCCGTGATAGTTCTTTAACTACCGACTAGATGGCGCTGCGGGGGCCTAACCCGCAAGCATTACGAGATAGAAAAATTTGATATCTAGTAACATAGTCCAGATAGGTGGTTCGCTTCTGGCCCCGGTTTGGCTACGGAAGCCTCGGGTTCGATTCCTGAGCCTGGATTTCAAATTTTTCTATCTTTCAAAAATGCAATTATTGTATTTGTAAAGTCTTTGGCAAATGCCTATAAAAATTACTTCAGTATTCGGCCTGCGTCATCATAATTTGTTAAAATGCTCTCTATAACGAAGCGATAACAAAAGCCGTGATAGTTCTTTATCTACCGACTAGATGGCGCTGCGGGGGCCTAACCCGCAAGCATTAAGAGATAGAATTAGGCCTGCCGACAGCCGACAGGCATTTACCCATTCAATCCACAAGTTTTTACGGAAGTAGATTTTATAACGGAAGCATAAAGTTATGATCAATGATCTCGTATAATTATCAGATAATCAACCTACAAGTGTTGTTGCTGACCATAGTGTCCCAGAAGTAAGTACAGCGGTACAAGAGCCGCAGACCGATGTAGTTTTGCCAGAAGACATACAGCCAATCTCCAAAGACTAGGACTCAAATCGTGGAAGAAAGGCTACAACGGCAACCATGATCACATCATCACCTTACAAAAATCAACTAACTGAATCTTTGCAATTAGCAGAGGCTCGGGAACGAGATCGCGGACGTGGACGCGGACGTTGACGAGGACGTCGCCGTGGAAGCGGGTATCATGGTGATGCGGATAGCTGCAGCCGTATTCATCGGCGCCAGAGAGACAATACATCCAGTAGTAGCTCTGAAAGTGACGCAGTCGTGGAAACTGACTCTTAATATGACAACATAGAATACCCAAATATAATAAAGCTTAGATACGCATTGCATATTCTGTGACACCAGCTATTCTAGCGATCGGCATGGGGAAGAGTGGATTCAGTGCCAAAGCTGCAATTTATGGGCTCATACAGCCTGTGCGGGTCCTGAATGCGAATATTATATCTGCGATTTTTGCCGCTAAATTTTAAATAAATTCAATACATTTAATATGGCCCCCAGGGTGCCATATAGCCCTCACTTGATCTCATGTTACCAAATAAGCCTATTTTTAGAATACATATATTTTTTATTATACTGTGCTAGTTTCATTTATTTCATAGTAAGGCTTGTTATAAGCAAATGACTAAGGAACACTATAAACTATTTATTAGATTCCTGAGGCAGATATTTTCTACATGAGGCTTAAAAAACAAAGTAGGATGCCACATTACCACCTTCTCCTCTGTACATGAGTTTAAAATAATGCATAAAGGTATCGAAAGCTTCATTTGCACCGTTACTGTTAGGTATATGTTTCAGCCACACATTTCTGTTTCAGTCACACTTCTTAAACCACATTATTCGTAAGGTAGGGGGAATACGGAACCTCCTGCGCCTCCAGTCCTCGAGGGCCGGTGCCCTACATTGCCCTCCTCTCCCTTCATAATAAGACGAACCACTATTATGCGAAACAACAGTCCAGCCATTTTAGTTTTTTTTTTTTTTTTTGCGAGACTAAGGCTAGGCGCGCACAAGGCTGCGCGATCAACCTTTTTGTTACACTTCCCGCCGATATTACTCGGTAGGGTTTATGGCTCGCACATTCTAGCAATTCGCCAAGGTAAAGTTTATTTTCTTTCTAATTTTATTTTTTGAATCACACTCTTGTTACCAGTTTCAAGACAGTTTGAATTCTTTCAAGTTTTCATCTTTGACAAATACAATAATTGCATTTTCGATGCTAGTTTGAAGTTTATTTTCTTTATAGTTTTCTTCATTGAATCACAAAGTCTCGTTGCCAGTCTGAAGTTTATTTTCTTACAAGAATCACAAAGTCTCGTAACTAGTTATCACGTATTTAAAGTAGATAAATTTTACACGTTAAACGCGGGGCTGTAAAAATAGTGACATGTCAGTTTGCCGCCAACAACAAGTTTACAACTCCTCGCTTAGCCACACGAACAGCCATTATTTCTAAATCTATCTACTTGAAGATACAAAAATCAATTACTGGTCGTGTCATCAAATCTCCAATCAACATCTAGGCAACGTTCAAGCCCAAAATACACGTACCCTAGGTACTCTTCTGAACGTCTCTCGTCGTCATTCAGTGCGAGACAGCGTTGATACCTAAAGTTATCTATGTCGACATTAGGAGTTAGAAAGACTTCAGTTGGAACTCAGGACGACCCTAAACCCTACCAGGAAATTATAGTAACCAATGACTACAACTGTTTGAATACACTTGCATAACTTTATTATCAAATAACAAGCTTACTTATGACATCTTACATTATCAATTTTCTAGAACAAAATTAAAATCACAACTACAGCACCAACCAACATTTCAACATGCAGAAATAAAGTAAACCTCAATTAAAATAACTGAAATTTGTATCACTTTCCTAAACTTCAATCAGATAATATATGATCTCCACTCGTTAACTGCCTTTTAGCAAAAAAAAATGTTTGCCAAAGGAATATAAAAAACAAATCCATGCCTAATACTAATGTCATTCTGTCGGTCTGTAGAGTTGCTGCATACATGTTCGGCATCATTCGGCATAGGCCGGGCGGTAGGTATATGTGGAAGAACGTTCAGGAGAAAAGGCGGTCAGCTTTGCCGAACACGTACACTAGGCCGGGCGAGAGCGGGCCGGCATTAATCGGCACCAGCCGGGTGGTAAATTCGAATGATGTGCCGGCTCGAATGAAGTACCCGATCAGCACTAATTGTTAATGAAGCCGAATAATATAATATAATAATAGTTGCTACAGGCCGGCTTTGTTCGGTTCGGCAAGTACTGCCGAATGTGCCGACCCGCTTGTGTGTAGCCTCCCTTAGTTTCACGCCTAAACCCCGGGACCCACTTTTTTGATACTTGGTGAAAAGGTTGTTTGAAGCCTTGATAACTATTGAGAACTCTGGGGAATGACATAACCTATTATATATCGCGACAACTGACATCAACGCGAGCGGAGACGCACGCAAAAGCTACTGGGTATATAAGTACAAGAGCAACATTCAAATGGAATGTTAGCAGCTACTCACTTGAAAATATCGTATTGGTGGCTAGTACTAGGGCCTGATTTACCTATGCTAGTTATGTTAAAGCCTACAGCCAAGGACTAATAAAGGGCACATCAATTAAACTCCTGAAGTTAGTGCTCCCTCGCTTGTGGAGGTCCAGAGCCCAGGTCAGTTCTGCCTCCTCCCATGGGGACCAATCATAGTATCTTACCAACTCTTAACAAAAGTAATGCATTTTTTGTAACAATTGGTAAGTTTATGAAAAAATCTAATACATACATAAAAATCTAATAAATACATATTCTTCACAATAAAAACATTGTTCTGGCCGACACTAGCTAAGAAAAATGTAACTTATCAGCCTAAAATATGTTGACTTCAAAAATTAATTAATAATATTAATATTGCAACTTGGATTTTTTTGTGAAGTTCATCTACAAATTAAGGAAATCAATAGATTCTTTACAATCTCTGGATGTATTCGAAATAAAAACAGGTATTGTGTACAAAAAGCATATTATGCCTTATTAGATATTGACTTATGTATTACAGATTTTTGGCATTACATAATTCTTTTTGCTTCAAAGGAATTTTTAACAATTGAGAACTCAAGTACTAAGACAGTGATTTATCAGTCTTCTATTAAAGTAAATAGATCTTTCTTAGGCTTAACATGATTATCTGAGGAGATCACCTCTATTTTATTGTCTGTACTTATTTTTGCTTCCTTCACAGGTCTATTATTATCATCTTTAGCTGTTTTCCTTTTTAAACTAAGAACTTTATTTGAGTAAATACCATCAGTTCCATTATGGTCACTAGAGGACACCTTTCTTTTTTTAGTTTTAGTAACAACAAAATCTAAATCTGAGGAGTCATCATCAAAATCGGCATATACAGGCACTGACCGACCACTTCTAGTAGATCGGACAGGTTGAACTCTTGTGGTTTCCTCAACAATTTGTATTGGTGGAGGCCAAGCAGCAAAGTTGGCAGACTGTCTTGCTTGACGATAAGAGTTTATGGACATAAGTTTAATGTAAACAGCAAGTGTTCTGGCCTTCTCCGACTGTGACAAGGTGTTCGGTAGTAGGCTCCATGGCATACGCCTGTCCTTGACATTAACATATCTCCTTTTCATAGATTTTGTGACTAAGGAATTACAAGTATTGTTCTCAGCCTGAAAAACGAAAATACACTATCATTTTCTAATTCAGCAATCATCAATGATAAAATATTGTTGCATATAATATACTAACCTTAATACGAGCAACTTCATCTTCTTTTTCAGTTGATTTAGAATTGTGTAAAGCTTTTAAAAGATCTCTCATTTCTTCTTTACTTAGTTGCTCACCTTCCAAACCAAAATCTGAAATTTTACTATTTATATATTATCATACATAATATCTTACTTTCGCATGTATAAAAGATTTCAAAATAAAAAAAATATATTAATTAGTACATTATTATTAATAGAATTACAATGAAGGGTTAAGCAAGTATTCAGGTACAGTTACTTTGGGTTGCATGAAATAGATTTGTTTTTAATTCAAATTATTTCAATAACAAGATTAGGTTTGAATATGACTGATAAACTTGGGTACTTTTCAATAACTGTTATTATTTTAATACCTTCAGAAACAGAAAAATATTTCTTAATTTCAATTATGGGTCAAAATATTCTGATAAGTTACTATTTTTAAAAAAAGACATTTATCAGTTTATACACCTGTTTTTTTTTTTCAATTATGTCTTAAGATCATTCAGAATTTTCAATAACTATTTGAAAACATCTGGAATCAAATGAAAATGTATGGTTTTCTATTTCTAATACAATGTTATTCTTTTCTGTTTCCAATATGTCGTGGTATAACAATAATACACAAAAAATACGCACAATAATCCAATCAAGAGCCTAAGCGCAGTTGTATTGCCCCGAAAAAAAAAACAAACAATAATAGATCTCAGAGTTCATACAAATCCACTATACGGGGATGGGTAAGGTACCAATAAACGGAATTTGAAAATTAAACGTTAATGTAACTACAAAGCTGGATTACCGATTAATTCAGTTTTCATCGACTTCATTTCAGAATCACAACTATCATCAGATGACAATGCAGCAGGCTCCATAATTCACTTTTCTGGTTTATACTAAAGTGAGTGATGCAAGATTTTATCCTACATAATTACTAAGATAAAGTATTCTAAGAATCAAGAAAAAAAATTGATAAATTGTTGATTTTATCACGAAATCGTCTTATTTACAAATAAGACAACAAGACATATTCGGTGAATGTCAGTGTCAATTGTCAATGTCAAATTGACATTTCATTTTGTTGCCAGATGTTGTTGGTTTATTGCACAGAAAATGTGCATTTTGTCTCAGATCAAAGTACCTACAGTAGGATCAACGTAACTAAGCCGGACTGAAGTAGGCGACAAGTGGTTGCGCAGATGCATTTTATGGAAGTAAATGGTGACAGGAAGCGGGGGGCGGGGTCGGTAACTAAACCAAGAGAATTAGAGATGCGATTACGCATTACATCGTCATAATTAGTATTACTAACTCATGTTTTTTTGTGATTATTTTCGTAAATAAATTGTTATTCAAAGTTTTTTTAGTATTTACTGTAACTGTTCTAAATTTAAACTTTTGTGAACTCATTTATATAGCGTTTTTATATTGTTGAATTAAAATGTTGTTAAACGTTTTCGTAAGTAATTTTAGGGTCGCATCTCTATGACATGCGCGAAAGTGAACTTCAATCCGGTCAAGTTACATTGATCGTACTGTACCGTGCTATGTTTTTCTCGCTTCCACATTTGGTATTGTCAGAAAAATTAATTACCTGATATGGTAATTTTGTCATATGATCAATTGGGTCAAATGTGAAACGTCGTGTGCGTTACCCCAGCAGAATGTTATCTCCTTTCAGGATATGAATGAAACAGATTTTCAACGAACATGCCGTTAAAATTTTTACCACTTATTTATGCTCATAATCCCACAAAATTTCATAAACCTATTTTAACCCATATATGATTTTTAACGAATATTCTGGTTCTACCGACTAAGTTATTTGGACCTAAAAGTTAACCCCCTATCAACGATCTATCGATTAAATGAATAGTATTACTTTTCAGTGAATTTTATTTAAGCTTCCGTTTACATTTATTAACACTAAAAAACTCACCATAATCTATATACAGAGATTAACCAGCTAAATTAAAATGCTGCAAAAAAGCATCCGCCCAGTACATGTGCCTACATTCTTAAATTAGTTACGTTTTGGTACAGACGAGTAACGTTACTCCAGCATAATATTTTTTTTTAATATCTCAAAATCGACTGGATGCACATAATTAAAAAGTTGCACACATTTTAACGGTATGTTGCACTGAAAATCTGTATCATTCATATCCTGAAAGGAGACAACATTCTGCTGTGGGAACGCACACTGAGACGTCAATGATTTCAGCGCGCTGAAGGCAGCCCGGTGTAGTGATTGATATACGTATTACTTGTGTACCTAACCAATATTAAATAATTGCATGATAGAACAAATACCGCTCACTGATATTAACTACGATTTTTATTTTTCCAACTTAAGTGTAAAATGCTCAGTTAAGTTTTCAGAAGTGTTACAAAAGAACTTCCTAATCGTAATATAGTAGGTACTTATAGTGGACAGTGGTTTACACTACTTCGACTACCAAACAGAACCAGTTCTGACGGCTGGCAGTCAAATTCATTCTGTCGGCTTTCGCAAAGTATCTCTTGGCTTTGTAACTTAGAATAAAATACTGCACTAAATAAAAATCATATTTTTTTCTTCAATATTACATTATTTTTAAGGTTTTTACATTTCTTAACAATAACTCTGCAAATGCAATTATTGTATTTGTAAAGTAATTGGCAAGAAATGCCTATAAAAATTACTTCATTAATAACTCTACTTTTTAAGGGGAAGGGAAAAAGGGAACCTAAGAGGAAAAACAGGTTTATTAACAGTGATTGCCAAATATTTAAACTATATCTTAGTTTTTGAAGTGCATGTAGGCATAGTGAGTGATACAGTTTCATTGAGTTTTATCTATACTTATAATAAAAAGTTGAAGAGTTTGTTTGTTTGTTTAAACGCGGCAATCTCAGGAACTACTAATCTGAATTGAAAAATGATTTTACTGTTGGATAGCCCATTTATCGAGGAAGGCTATATATTAGGCTACGACCAATAGTAGCGGAGCAGCAATGAGAAATTTGCAAAAACGGAGAAAATTTACGCAGACAAAATTGCGCGAGACATCTAGTGTTAGTTAAAAGTTCCCGTGATCGGTTCATTCATGTATAAGCTTATGAAATTCCAGTGAGTGAGACCTCCTAATTTCCCATTACAAGTACAAGAACAAAGAAAAGATTTTGTAAATTATCTAACTACAATATAATCCTCAATAATAGGTAGGTATAGTTTTCAGTAAAAAAATCTTAGTAGGTAAGTCATAAGCTGCACTAAAGCTTTTTAAATCGTAATATATCCTTCTTGAATGAAATCAAAAAATATTTAATTAAATCAAAAAAGGATTGAAACATTAGAGACTAGGATTGGGGAAAATTGAACCCGAAAAGTGGGCATCACTACAATGTTTTACTTTGAGGTTATTATCATAATAATTCAATCATATTACTTCAAACAATAATACACAATGTATTATGTTGCAATATAATATTTTTAACTCATCGCAATGTAAAATAAGCACTAGATTGTAATACTTATGGATGAAATGTTATTCCTTTGGTTTTCGTTTCACTGCGGCTTTTACAGCCTATGATGGTGCGTATCCCTGACACTTAAATACACTATTTTTAACGAGTCCTTAACCTCAGTATACAAACAATTAGTGAAATACATAAATATTCGAATAAACGAAATCCGCGTTAACTTGTTTGGCCCAATTTCATTGGGCCAAACAGAAAAAAATGGTTGACTGATGATTTAAATAATAACAGGTAATTACTTTTTTCTGGCAAACACCAAATGAGGAAGCGAGAAAAACTGAACATACGTAAAGTAGCGTTAACTCTTTTCAGAGAGTGGTCAATTTTGTGAGGTTATAGCGCAAACCTGGTTTCTACGTTATAAGCCAATGCATATTACTAATCTGTGGTTCAAGTTCAAACCATCTGGCAACACTGGCGTCCCTCGTCGGCAGTGTGACCAGATTTAGCAGAATTCTGTAATTTTAGCAGAATTAGATCCCAATTTAGGGTCTAGCAGATTATGTCGATATCTGAAAATATAACAGTTTTTGGCAGAAATAAATAAAATCCTTGCAGAAAATTAGCAGGATTAAACATTTTACATAAGTAATCAAAAAAATATTTCCAAATTTGGTTAACGAATCTGAAGTTCAAGTTACTATTAATTGACTTCGATTACATGGGATAAAGCAGCGGCGGATCCGTTAGGATCGGGAGATGTTTTAATACCACACCAATGGACACTAAACCTCTCGTCAGTGGTAAAATATTTAAATAATTAAAAAGTACCCAAAATTATTTGATTTCGCAAAGGCCATGATGATTTTCATATCAACCCATATTATGATGGCCCACTGCTGGGCACGGGTCTCCCCAGTAGATCCTGGGGGTAATTGCCATAATCGCCACGCTTGGCGAGCGGGTTGGCGATCGCAGTAAGGCTTTAAGTACGCAGAGGACGCTGCTGCCCGTCCTCCGGAGTGAAATCCCTTAGTCGCCTTGACGACACCCACGGGAAGAGATGGGGTGGTACTATTCTTAAGCCGGCACCACACGGCATGATGATTTTGCCTATTTCCAATACTGCTTAAGAGCGTCTAATTTTGGAAATAAATTATATAAAACTGACCGTCGGAACCAATTTAAAATTATAACCAGGCAGTAAAAGGACAAGGTGGGTGTGTAAATTTTACGCCAACAAAAATTAAGTTAGAATGTTCAAAGCTCGACGGTTTTGTATATAAACATGGATACCTTAATATAGAATTAATTGTTATTTCGGGTTATAAATTGTTTTAGGTGTTTTTCGTTAATAAATGTTTTTAAATAATATTTTTGTGATTATTTGTAGTTACATTTAAATATTCATACAAAAGATTTCATTCATTAGCAGAATTTTGGCAAATAAAATTTATCAGACTTTAACAGAATTGAGCCGAGCAGCTAGCTTGAGCCTAATGTTCAATTTATATCTGGTCACACTGCTAGTCGGTGGTCGGTGCGGTGTTGCAATTGCAATGCATGTTGTACAATAGTCCATGTTGCTTTTATTATTATTTGTTAGATTTAGTAATGATGATTTCAATCGTCTTTGATAAAGAGTAACTGTAAGATGAAAGGAACTTAAAATGTGAAGTGAACACCCTATAGTAACCCCAAGATTTCTCATAAAAATTCGTTCACACAAAATGGAAGAAGAGATTAGATGTTATGTTTGTAAGGAATTCTATAGAGAACCAGTACTTCTGCCTTGCGGACACGCACTTTGTAGAGTTTGTGCAGTTAACTTACAGACACACGTGCACGAGGCTGATAATTCAGCAGCTTCTAACGATTACCAAGAGGCAGACAAAGCTTCAGTGTCTAGCGAAACTGACAGCGGTGTAGTATGTGGATCAAGGCCTAATAGTTACGCAGGGACTCCGGCCGCGCCTGCTTACTCTAGCGCAGCTTTCACAATAACATGTCCTTCGTGCAGTAAGTTAGTATATTTAGATGACAATGGAGCTGAAGGTCTCCCGCCCTTTCGCGTCATGCGAACCATTGTGGAGCGATTCGGCGGTGTCACGGGCACACCGCCGGCTGAAGAAGCTTGCCAGATGTGCGAAGGAGAGCGTCGTGCGGCGGTGGTGCGCTGCGAACAGTGCTCAGTGCGCTATTGTGCAGGGTGCCGAGACGCCTGGCACCCCACTCGTGGACCATTGGCACAACACGAACTGCGCGCTCTAGGCACTACATGCACAGACCATGGATCACCACCTGTCCTCTACTGCAACACATGCTTAGTACCAATCTGCCAGCGTTGTCTTGCTGAAAGACATTCTACACATGAAACACAGGCATTAGCCACTGCTACTAGAGCTCATAAGGTATATTGAATACTGACTATTCAAAAATTGCCTTTAAACTGACACAGTAACTATAAATATAATTTTACTTTTATTATTTTAGACTGAATTATCGCAATCACTGCAGCATCTATCTGAACAAGCCAAAGCCATGACTGAATATATACAACTAGTCAAAGGATCAGGAGACAAAATTAATGTAGGTATATTTACAAACGGTGACGGTGACGGTTTTTAAAAATGAGGCTTAATGTGATGCCCTATTAAATAAAACGGGTTGAGTTTAGAAACGTGCCGCATCGCTAGAAAGATTTCAAGGACACTACGGGGTTCTAGGGGTTCTTCTGAACCCCCCACAACAATTTTTTCTTTTCGGAGTCGCGTTTTTTTTTGTATTAAAAATTTAAGTTAATATTTTTTTTAAGGTTAGGAACGTAATTGTTTACGTCAAAAACCATCACTAAACTCACGAATTATGCCTTTGACAAAGTTAATGCCTTACTAATAGTAAAATACATCACATTGGTTAAAAAATATCCTAAATTATTTTATAAACACTTTTTTCACATCAACAACAATCAACATACGAAACGTAATGTACTGTCATTTTGGGTGTTAAACAGATAATGGTGTTCTCATTCAATTCCTTTCCTTTATCGTCGATCGTCGATTCCGTTAGGTTAGGTTAGGTTAGAACTGTGACCCCCTACGCACGAGGCGAGCGCGCGAAGCGCGCGTGCCGCGGCAGCGGCCGCCGAGTGCCAGAAACATAAATTTTAAGTTCCTCTCCCCGCAACCCTCAGTACCTCCAAAATCCATATTATTAATGACATTTATACCAAACTTCAAAAATTCATAAAAAAAAAATTACGCGTTTCCGGAAAGAAGGGAAGGGGGGGATATGATCACTTCCCCCCTCTCCACCTCCCCCGCCCCTTCTCTACCCCCTATCGGCGCGGCACGTTTCTAAACTTTAACCCTCTTCCTAAACACAGGAATCATGTGAAGAGTTAGAAAAGCAAATAGACCAAGCCTGTACTGAAGTAACTCGTGCCATAGATAGGAGACGTGATGAGCTGATACGTGCTGCCCGAAATACAAGGACACAGGCAATTACAAACATGCGCTCCCTCACATCTCATGCAGCTCAAAAACTAAGAGAAGCAACAGCTCTATTGCATTTCTCCATTGAAGCTCTTAAGGAATCGGATCATGCAGCATTTTTGCAGGTAAAGCGGCATTTATTCATTACATAATAGTTTGGGTAGTTTTTCATCCTCTTCCTCACCTAAATAAGAATAGGCTGGGAAAAATATATTTGGTTTGTTTTAATTTTTATTTTCAACAAACTTCAAAAAGGAGGTGGTTCTCAATTATACTGATTTTTTTGTATGTTCACCGATTACGGAAAGATTAATTTGGAATTATCTTTTTGAGGTTAAAAGGGTGTACATCCAAGTTGTTCCCATTGATATTAGATCAAGATCTGTTGATGGGATCCTGGAAAAATCGAAAGAATTTGTCAAATCTTAAACATTCACCTACAGTGATTGAGATATATATCATAGTAATTCGTGCATTTACTCTCAAAAAGCACCAATTGGTGAAGTAGAACATCAGATAAAGAGCTGACCTACTCAATATTCCACAGTTTGTGATTCAATTACTTTAATATGGTATTCAGTAGCACTTTATTCTTGTTATACTACTATTAGACAATGGAGTAGAGCTGATAGTGAACCATCATGTGAACTCCTCAACAATTAACGGCCCTGCCTCCAATCAATCCTTTTACAAAATGTTGTTAACCCCTATGGGTTAACAACATTTTGTAAAAGGATTTGAACAGTTGACATAAACCTATTGTAACATAATTATGTGAATTACAAACCTACCCACTACAAATTGAGAAATTAAAAAACTTTTTACAAAAAAATATTACCCACTTAAAAAAAATTATTAAAATATAAGGCAATTTGGAGTTGATGCAGAATAAAACACAAAAACTACTATTTCATGGCAACAACTTCAAATATTTTTTTTGGTTTTATTCTAGGTTCATTATTTTTTGCTTTTTAGTTGCCTTATATTTATTTTTGAAGTTGGTAATATTTTCAGTTTTATGCTTGATATTATATTATAGTGTCTAATATTGTATAGATAATGGGAATGGTATGAAACAGAAGCAAAGGATGATTTTTTTTCTGAGGTAGTCCGATACAAAAATATAATATATTTTATTACATATTATGTAATGGTGTTCTGGGGGTGCACTAAACATTTTTTTGGTTTTTCTCAAAATATCAAAGTATATAAAAAAAAACAAAAATTATTTAGGATTAGGTTATGGCACAGTCAATGGTTTCATATCACGCATTGAGCAGCTTGCAAAGGTGGTACCTATATCTATTTTTGGGATTGATTTCCCTTTAAGAAAATATCAGTCCCCACCACTGTTTGTTATATTTTTACTACATATATTTGGTCTATTGTGGAATACTTGCTTCTAAAATCTGCTTGTTCTTTCGGTTGATGTTCTTCTAAAGTGATAGTAATCCTAGACAAATGGGTCGATAATTTATAACAAGCTTTCGGCTCCGCCCGCGTAATGTCGGCTATCGAGATAAAAACTATCCTATGTCACAGAATAAGTAATAGTTTTACGTACAGAAGGTTCACCCCCTAACAAAAGTCAGGTTTAGGTATACAAATATACTCGTCAGAGCTACCCGCCTTCGCGCTAAATTGAAACTTAACCGCGCGCGAACCGAAAATGTGAATTTTCTTTGCGCGCCCCAGTTTTATGATCGAGCTGCGAAGTCGGGTTGTCACTTGAGAAGTTTTTGTACTTAATTATTTTTTTAGTTTTAAGATAAATAAGTAGATTAAGCATTACAAACGTACACGTACTGCGTACGTATTAGCATTATAAACATAAAAAATCCAATTGTCGTGTGTTCGATTCCCACGGGTGTAAATATTCCTTTGTAAGCATTATCCTATCCTGTTCCTAATATTATTTCTGGGCAACTACTAAGTACTTAAGGACCTAAGAAATTAAAAAAGAATGACCGGCTGCCGCCGCTGCTTTTACACGTACTTCGATGACGCAGTGGAATTGTAAAAAATGTTAGTTCTGATTCACTATTCGTTTTATTCAGACATCCGTAAACACGGCAATATACTTTATACGGATTAAATTGACGTTTAGGCTTTGAAAACATTGTGGGTGGTGAAAAGAAAAAAAATCAAGTATGCGCGAGCGCGACAAGACCGCGACGGTCGTGCGAGTAGAGAGAGTCAGTCGACAACCATACGCCCCTTCGAGTGGCGCGCTGCCCGAATATACCTAAATTTGATTTAATGGCTTCGTTTGTTATACCGTCGGATCCTGGAGCCTTTCGGTTTTTTTGGGATGCAATTACTTTTTCCACGACGCAAGTTAGTATTGGTGGAACAGGTTTTTCGTTTGGGTCTTCATCAAATAGTTCCGACAACTTCGGTTATGTATACTATTCTGTCGCGACCTCCAGGATTTCTTTTCGTTTTCTAGTACTCTTACTATATTTCCATCTTTTAGGTTATTTAAATAACCTGTATGTGTCTGTACCTGTAGTACAAAGACGCTTCCCATTGTAGATGGATTTTATAAAAAGATTTACAAATAAATAAATTAGCAGACGTTTTAGGAACATTCTAACTAGCGAATGTTTTGTCTTTGTTTATCATTCCATTTTCAAAACCGAATAGAAAAAGACAAAACATTATCTCTTTTCAATCAAGTCTAAGGTTTCTTAAAATATAGTGTCTTCCATGTTTTTACTTAAATTTATTATATTTTTGTTGTATTGCATCGCAATCGTTATACTATAAACTTTCTCACTTAGGTATTCCCTTAAAATTGTTTTTGCTGCAGAGTATTTTACAGTTTCTTTCCGTTTGCTATAATAATAATAATAATATGCTTCTCTCCTGCTCTAATTCTTCCGTTAAAGTCTGCCACGATTAGAACGTTTTTATGTGTTTTAAGCAGAACTCTTCGCAATATTTCATAGAATATTTCTGTCCTTTCGTTGTTTGCTGTCTTTGTTCCTTCAGTAGGTGCGTATATTTGTACTATAGACCATGGTTCTTCTTTTATACCATTAGTTGGGAGTCTAATGTTTAGAATTGCTGTCCTGTCGGACACTCCTATACATTTTTCTATTTTGACAATAGATATTTCGTTATTAGAAATCCAACATCAAACATTCCTGAAACTTCTCCTTTATAATACATTTTATATTTTTCCTAATCTTCTTACCTCGCTTAATCTAAGGATGTCCCATTTTATATTACCGAGAGCCATAACAAATTAACAAATTCTCGTATTTTTTTTTCTGAGCTTAAATTTCTGACATAAATGTCAGAACTTTAAGCTCAGAAAAAAATAACGACAAACTGAAAGAAAAAAAATTCCGCTTTGTATTCTTTAGAGGGTTTTGGGCGTCTTCCCTCACGATGACCAATCGGCATGGATAAGGGTTGTTTCCAGGTTTAACAAATGTACTTGTTTTAGATTTTTGTCAGTATTGGTTGCCCGTTAGTAATTGTTGGTATTTTTAGTTATGTAAGAGAATTGGTCCGAGTTCTTAAAAATATCAAATGCATTTGTCGTTAATTTGCGGGCATTATTTCCCTCACTCCTTTTGAGTTTTAAAGTTTCCGATTCAGTTTGGGGTGATGACGGCATTCTCTTATTTTCTCGTTTTCGGTCACATGAACATAACGAAATCATCCATACTAATATTATAAATGTGAAAGTAACTCTGTCTGTCTGTCTGTCTGTCTGTTACGCTTTCACGCTCAAACAGCTAAACCGATTTAGATGAAATTTTGTATGGAGATAGTTTGAGCCCCGAGGAAGGACATAGGATAGTTTTTATCGCGATAACCGACATCCACGCGGGCGGAGCCGTGGGCGAAAGCTAGTATTAATATAAAGAAAAAAGTAATACTTTATATTAAATTAGACAAAACAATTGGGGATGACAGTGACAATTCCAACAGCCCATTGGGGTTTTAGTCCGTGAGGCATAATATGCAATTATAAAATTTATCAGTTAAATAATATGAAATCGATTATATTCTACTAAATATCATTTCATATAGGTATGTATTGACCTACTTCTATGGTATCAGCTATTGCGCATTATACAAATTGATAAAACTTATCTGTATATACACATAATGCGTCACTGAGTCTAAAATGGATAACTTTTTTATGATGCAAATTTGTATAAAATGAATTCTAAAGAATGAGTAAATGAATTGTTTTTAATCAGTTCTAAAATATCTCTATTGTAACGAATTCGAAAATATCTCTATTGTAACGAATAACACAATAGTTTGTGTTTGTTGTGTTACGTTTCATGATATGACAATAGAGGCGTTTACTTTGCTTGTCTGTGGCATATTATAGTCTTAAAAAAATGTATACATATATCTAATATCTTGGGACAACTCACACAACGCTATCTGATCCCAAACTAAGCAGAGCTTGTACTATGGAAACCAGACAACTGATAAATATACTTATACATTTCTAAATACATACATATTATAGATAAATAATGCGTAGCAGTCGGATATATAATAGTTACGGCAGTCGGATACACTCCCACCGCGCCATAGAGGCAGTCATATACATGCATCTATACTAATATTATACAGAGGTAAAGGTTGTAAGGAGTAATCTTTGGATCTTTTGAACCAATTTTAAAACCCACCTGCTTAAAAAAGATTGAAACAAGATAATAAAAACTACTGGATAGATTCTATTCAAATTTTGTGAGTATAATACTTACGCCCGTATTAAACTATATCATCACGCGTTCTCACTTCAAAAATGACGGAGTTATATACAAATTCACAAACGTTATTTTACCCACTTAGGAGATATATTTCCAACTGAAAATGTTGGCAGTGACGCCTTTTATGATGTAGGCATTCTCTAAGAAAGAATTTTCTTAGAGAATGCCTACATCATAAAAGGCGTCACTGCCAACATTTTCAGTTTCTAAGACCAGCTGTTTAACAGAAAGTGATTATTAACAAAAAGTTTTATTTATGATGATTTAGTTTAACAAAAAGTGATTATTTATGTATAAATGTAGCCTA
The DNA here is from genome assembly GCA_945859575.2 of Herminia tarsipennalis. NCBI lineage: Eukaryota > Metazoa > Arthropoda > Insecta > Lepidoptera > Erebidae > Herminia > Herminia tarsipennalis. Next base: position 17,489,004 of record OX243834.2, on the reverse strand, counting down.
GGATTTTAAACTAATCGATACCAACATAATAATAATAATAATAATATCTTGGGACAACTCACACAACGCTATCTGATCCCAAACTAAGCAGAGCTTGTACTATGGAAACCAGACAACTGATAAACTTACTTATATATTTCTAAATACATACATATTATAGATAAATAACACCCAGACACAGAATAAACCATCGTGCTCATCACACAAAGTTTTATCCTGGGTAGGGATCGAACCCACGACATCTTGCGTAGCAGTCGGATACACTCCCACCGCGCTACAGAGGCAGTAATAAATATCAAATATTACAAGAAATAATGGTTAGCTGGATCGCTGAAAATCACGTCAAGATATGAATCTCAGTTCAAAAGCGAGTGTCTCGGGCAGACTTATAACGAAGCTTTGGCTCACTCATGAATATCTGAAATCTACACTGTGACTTATACTACTTATACGTTACTACCACATTTTTCTGTCATTCGAAAAGCCCGCAGATGCCATGAACCACTCTCGGGACGTTACCGTCAAAGAGAGTTTAATGATTTCCACCACGATCTAAGGGTGGATTCAGAAATTGCGAGACATGCACCTCGCAATGCCTGTAGGGTCTACCCTAAAACGAACGACGAATGATTGTGATTTGAAAGCTCAAGTGCTTGGTTACAATCTGGCATCCACGCGGGCGGAGCCGCGGGCAGAAGCTAGTAATTTATAAAAATTGAAGTGATTTTTATAGGCATTTCTTGCCAATTACTTTACAAATACAATAATTGCATTTTTGAAAGATAGAAAAATTTGAAATCCAGACTCAGGAATCGAACCCCAGACTTCCGTAGCCAAACCGGGGCCAGAAGCGAACCACCTATCTGAACTATGTTACTAGATCTCAATTTTTTCCATCCCTTAATGCTCGCGAGTTGAGCCCTCGCAGCGCCATCTAGTCGGTAGTTAACCCTTAACCACCTGGCATACGTCTCAGAGACCCCAACGAATTAATAATCGTGAATATTCCTGCGCCCGAGTTTTGCACGAACTTGTTCGCTCATGTACCTTTACCCCGCGCCCTACAGTGCCGCGCAACAGCTCGCCGAGGTCGGACGTGCGCGCGTCTATCTTTTGTAAGTAAAAATCTACTGACGAGAGTCTGAGAGACCTCTGCCAGGTGGTTACGTGATTTTTTTACATTTTGTATTTTTTATTGTTTTAATTAAATATGGCTTTAAATGACGAGAATATACAGCTGTAGTTAGAGCAAGATGGGTCCGACGACGAGAACTTTCCAAATGATGAGTGCAGCGATGTTGAGGAAGATATAGGCATAAAACATGTGCTAGAAGAAAGTTCCGAGTCCGATTCGGAATGTGAAATCCTGCAGATTAAAGACGTAACCATACCATCAACAGTTCCATCAAGCAGCAGTGCTGAAGAAAGGTTATTAGTTCGTAAGAATTGCTTAATTTGTGATTAAAAAAAAGAAACGCAAAACACAATACCTGTGTTTTGAATGTAAAGCACCTATCTGCTTGGAATGTTCAAACAAAATGTGTATACACTGCTGTGAAAAACTGTAAGTTAATTGCTTGCAGTTTTGTTTATTTTTTGTGTTTATGGAGAATTTTATATTTTTTAAATGATTATTGATTGTTAAATAATTAAATAAAAGCAAAGAGAAGTTTCTATTTTATGTGATTTTTTTAATTGATCTCATTTTCCAAATATGTTAGTTTTAAGCTTAAAATAACATAACTTTATTATATAATTAATATTACAAGAAATATTTTTGATATTCATATGCCTTTTGTATTCTAATAAATAGTTGATTAGTTCCTAAACTGATTTTTAATTAAAAACATCAACCTTACCTCACAAAATTTTATGAATGAGTTTATCATTACTCCAGGGTCTCATAGACGTATGCCAGGTGGTTGTGTGACAAATATAGGTGCCAGGTGGTTAAGGGTTAAAATACTATCACGGCTTTACGACATTCGTAAATAAAACTATACTAAAATAACGCTTCTAAATCGCAGAACTAAACGTTAGTAGGGCTTTTTGATCAAAAAATTAATAAATGATGTTAAAATTAATAACAATTAAAATTCATATTCCTGTGATATATTTATTCTGTAGAATATAAATATGTGTAATGTCACTTCAGGTGGGCAACATACTATCGGCCCGAGCTCAAGAAACCGCATCCAGTCTATGCTCATCACTGGATACTCCGCCCACGGCCCCAGCGCTCACCCTCGACATTGAACCCGTCATACGCACTGTTAGGAGTATGAACTTCATTGAATGCATACGTAAGTTTTACTAATACAACTACTTTCAAGGCAACGCACAATGGCCCAATCAGAAGGCTAAGTGCGGTTTTCTTGTTCGCCCAGGTAAAACTAACTAACTACTTTCAATGCGAATGATGCAGTCAAGTGATGCAATGCGCCCTGTTTAAATACCAAGACATTGCTTCACCGCTCCATTAGAGCGTTAAAATCGCATTTGTACTTCTTTTTTTTTTTAAATAAGTTGTATTGTGGGATTTTGGTACCACATTACTAGCAATCCTGTTAACCCCTTCAGCTAAGCACGATGGCTTGTGTTAGAAGTGGGTTCACATCGGTAGTATAATGGGTAGAATTCGAACCCGCGACCTCACGATTAGACTACCGACGCTTTATTTTCTTTACTTAACTTATTTCACTTCATTTAACCTAATATTTAATGTAATCTACCTACCTAATTGTGTTTTCAAATTTATTATTGCATCCATGGAAAATGCAGCAGCAGAGAACTTAATGCAAACACCAGGTAAAAAACTAACTGTAAATTCCTTATAATGTCCCTCTCGTGAAGATATAACTAACTTTACAGGAGGCGCAAACGTTTAGCGTGATTTAATTTACCTATAAACACACGAACACATCCTGGTTTAGGATTGAATGAAAATGACTTATTTAAATTAGATGAGCAAAGGTTGAACACGCGAACGTACTTTTGGGCTTTCTGCAAAGTTGATTATACCCCTTTTCACTAGAGGCACAAAACGACATAAAGCAGCAGTTTACATTATTATTATTACTATTTAAGTTGTAAAATATTTCTACAAAAGAGAATGGGCGGTTTCGTCCCCAATTATGTACCAAGTAGTGACTTAAGTCATTTTGAAGGTTATAACAATACTTTAATTTTATAGTATGACGCCAACAACGAAACTCGTGCAGGTAATCCATACTAATATTATAAATGTGAAAGTAACTCTATCTGTCTGTCTGTTACGCTTTCACGCTTAAACAGTTAAACCGATTTAGATGAAATTTGGTATGGAGATAGTTTGAATCCCGGGGAAGGACATAGGATAGTTTTTATCGCGATAACCGACATCCACGCGGGCGGAGCCGCGGGCTAAAGCTAGTTTACTATAAATTATTTTATTATATTTTAGAATAAACAGTTATATCATGTATATTATTACTTTACTCCTTGTTTCTGAGGGCCACCGTTCCGTGAGTGTGAGATGTTACACACGTTCCTAAGACCAAAAGACCCATGTAAGACCATTCAATATTTGTTATTATTCATAGTATTTTTCCACCGCAGGAATGCAGTAAAAAAATGAATGGGGTTTACTGCATCGAAGTATGCCATTCAATAATGCCAGATTTACCACAATTCGGAGTTAAATTCGAAGGCGTACTTTAGAGAGGCCGAATTCAATCCCGCCATGTGACCAGTCAAATATTATATTACTCGTACATATTGGTAAATACAAGAACGACGGAAAGAGAGTCTGTCAGTAATTATTACTGCTCATGTCTAACAGGTCGAAGAACTATGGGCACATGCAATATAAAGGGGCGCGTGCCCATATAATAAGTATTATATGGTAGGTACTAGCTGTCCCGTACAACTTCGTCTGCATAAATTTTTCCCGTTTTTGCAACATTTCTCATTGCTGCTCCGCTCCTATTGGTCGTAGCATGATGTTATATAGCCTATAGCCTTCCTCGATAAATGAGCTATCCAACAGTGAAATATTTTTTTAATTCGGATCTGCAGTTCCTGAGATTACCGCGTTTAAACAAACAAACAAACTCTTCCGCTTTATAATATTAGTATAGATTATTGGGACTTAATCGCGTGAAATATTTAAAAGTCGACCGAATTGCACCGATCGTGGTCACGGGTCGACTGATGGCAGCTTAGCGAAGTCTCCGTGAGGCGTGGGGTTTTTTAACTACCCTCGCCTGGTCTTGATCATTTCGATAAATTTTACTGTCGGTACTTCTACAATCTACACTTTTTTTTTTTTTTTTTTTTAATATGGCACTACTGTCGATGTCGACAATTCTGCCAAAGTCAGACGTGCGTTGGAGGAACAATTTTGAATTTTTAACGTTGAACTATTATTGTGTTGTTAGTGAACTGTAACAAACAAAAATATAATTACATATTATTAAATAAATAAAGTAAAATGGTTAGAGACAAAAAAAAAATTAAGATAATATATACCACACCAACATAGACATACGGACAGAGTTTGACAATCTGATGGAATTATGACGAATACACACAATCTACACTTACTACTATGCGTTTCAAATGAGTTGATAACTGTCATGATGACATTTCGATTCGCATTACGACTGCAACTTCATTGTAAAACGTAAGGTCAGCAATAAAATGATTCGTAAAAAGGTGTCATTAGTATTACACAGAAGTACCTACCTACTCTAATAAACTATACATAAGCACTGCATTTTACTATTTATTATTATAGATATGTTTTAGTTAAAAAAAATATCACGAAAGACCACAAAAGTGTAGAATATTCTTATATTTTGCCTATTTACTTATTTCTGTTTGCTGTTTATTAAATATAGCAGTCCCTGCCCTAGTTTCGTTGTTGATGTCTGCGTTTAAAATAAGACTATTATTATGACCTTCAAAATGACATATATGTCACTATGTGATACAGCCTGGGAACGGCGGCCTTACAAAAGCGCCCATTATCCTTTATTCTATATTCTTTTTATAGTAAATGTATATTTAAAATTCCTATTAAAGAAAATAAACCATTCTAGTTGGCCCAACATAAAAATACTTACGAAAGCCCAACAGACCACTTTTGGACCTGGTATGCTATGTAGCTGCATATATAATGAGAGGATGTGTTGCTAATTGATATTTTATTATCCAGATACAAACAATTTCGCGAAGGTTTTAGATCTATTAACACATTCTATTCCTTTCACGCCAACATAACTCGACTTTCTACGATTGATGTTGACGAGAAAAGTGCATAGTTTAAAGGTTTTGTAAATAGGTATTCGTAGTGTAGTGTGGTTCTATTCTCTATTTAAAATATACCTTGATGATATTGGTGGCGATTAAATTTCACTGGTGGCGGTATGTGGAACTAACATAATGACTCATTATGTCAGTTTATTTTCTTAGTTTTCTTAAAGTCTCGTTCTCATGCAGCAGTTATCACGTATTTTAATTATATTTTACACATTAAACGCGAAGCTGTGAAAATATTGATGTGAGTTTGCAACTCCACGTCATAGACATAGAGTTAGGTGAAAGGCATTATATGACACAAAGGTAAAGCGTACACTGTGTTGTCAGCACCGGGCGCTCCGGAGATGGCGGTGGAGGCGTGCGCGGCGCGCGGCTGCTCGTGCACGCTGGCGTGGCGTGCACCCGCCGCGCCCGCCGCCGTGCGCGGCTACGTGCTCGAACTGGACGACGGACTCGGAGGACCCTTCAGGGTACGTACTACGTTACTTCCCAACTGAAACAGCTCACACTTTCATTTTTAGAACTTAATTCCTTATCGCACGATATCATTTGTTTGCGGGCTGAGAGGCTAGACGAAAAAAAGCGTAACATTTGGACGTCGATCAAAAATCTACGATGCAAAAGAAACTACGTTCCAACCAGGTGTCCATAAGACCATAATAAAACTGTCCCTTTTTTAAAACATTTTCATATTTGTTAATTTGCTGCATCTGAGCTTTGAGCTTAGCGCGCTTGCTTGTAAGTTGGGTGACGATTGTCAAGTCGATTGTTCGAATCTGTGTATTTTTAAGATACCTCAAATAAAATCCGTACAAAAAAATATATGTAATACCAGCTTCAGACATTATGCCCATATTATGGGCAAATTACATTTTTCTAGTCTATTGTCTGAATCTGAATATTAAACAATTAAGGTCAACTGGGGGAATGGCGTGTTAAACAGTAGTGTTAAACAGGTAAACTTTGAGATTAAATATTCGCAAAATACTACAAACGGTATTGTAAAATGCAAACCAGCTCTACTGAACCAAACAAACCCAACACTTCCATACATAGTGAGTATTAAGTACTACCAAATCTTAAATCTTATACTGTAGTACCTACTGGTACTACAGAATTTTAGGTAAATGAAGAAATTGAAAAACCTTTGAAAACGGTATGGTAAAACATGAAAATAATGGGTATGATATAAGGTCTCAAATATATATAAAAAGTTCATGAATATCGACCCTCTCTATGAAATTACTGAGCTTACAATTTTGAAAGAAAGTAGTGTGGAGTGTGTCATAATTACAGTGTAAACAATGAAATTAGCAGACGTTTGAAGAGCATTTTATTTTATTCAATGAATAAAATGCTCCATAGTTTAAATGCTCTTAAAACGTCTGCTAATTTACTTTTTACTATAAATAAGGGGGAGGACGTTTAAAATTCCTAGCTAGGTTCACATGCAAAAAATATTTGAGTTCAATTCGGAGCAGTAAATGGTAGACCCCGACGGATTTTGTTAGGTTATTTACGTGCCTCCTGTTAGTAGTGGGTTTTTCAAAAATTTTTTTTTTTTTTTTATGTATCGTTGGCCTGACTGCTAAGCTAGACGTCGTAGGTTTGATTCTCATCCAACATAAATATGTGTGATGAATTGATGATCACGATTGTTCATTCTGTGTCTGGGTAATCAAAGATCTTAATAATCGGCCAACCCGTCAGTTTCACTAGTTACACCATTTGGTGTAACTAGTGAAACTGACTTTACAGGCAACCAATTTTTTTAACGATTTGTACTAGAAATGTGGATCGTACATTACTCCTAACATTCTTTGGGTAACCACGGCTGGCGAGTCACCATTTTGCAACCTGGTTGATACAGTACGGTGTGTTTATATAGATTCCCGAACTATTTACAAACCTATAAGTTTGTACGGAACCCTCACTGCGCCAGTCACACTTGCACTTGGCCGGTTTTTTCATTATTAAATAGTTATACTTTGTTTGCAGGAAGTGTACTGCGGCCGCGAAACAGTTTGTACAATTGATGGACTGCACTACGCGTCGTTGTACAGCGCCCGTGTTAAAGCGTTCAATGGCGCCGGGGAAGGACCTTACAGCGAAGTGATTGGATTACAAACATCACCTGGTAAACAAATATTGTGCATATTCACCAAAATATACATAAGTCAAGATCTTTTGTCCGTTTTCCATTAGCTGTTTTGTAGGTTGTTTGCAATTTTGCATTAACATTTTTTTTTTAATTTCGAAAGTCAGAGGGTATACCAACAAGAATTTCACGCTTAGATACCAAGCTCTAAATGTGCGCAGTCTCGGTTGACGATTCGACAGAGATCTCCAAATGTGCGCGTCTGTTTGCGTGGGCCTGTTTTCACTCGCTGTTTTCGTGAATTTTGTCACATACCCAACATCAACCATTTACTTTAACAAAAAATTGTACTTTAAAGCTTAATATTTTACAAACGGATTCCTAAATGTAAAAATGGTCTTCACAACCCATAAACTTTTTAAAAGACCTATTTAATGATACCCCACACGATGGCGTAGGTGAGAAGGTACCCTAAAAAAAGTGCTTCAAGATTTTATTCTTTCACTTTGACGGCATAAGTAATATGTGTATCCATGCAAAATTACAGTCTTCTAGCATTAATAGTCTCTGAGCTAAGCTGCAGACGAACATGGTGAAACTATAAGGGTTCCGTTTTGCCATTTTGACAACGGAACCCTAACAAAAAGGTTGTTGTCGGTCCAGTGGCGTGGTTCACGTGGGACGCGCGGTGCGGCGCGGGCGAGGGCGTGTCGCTGAGCGCGGACGGGCTGTGCGCGGCCGCGGCGGGCTGGCAGCCGCGCGTGGCGCTCGCCGACCAGCCGCTGGCGCGCGGCCTGCACTACTGGCGCCTCACCATCGACCGGTACGACGGCGACGCCGACCCCGCCTTCGGGGTGGCCCGGGCCGATGTCGCCAGGGATAAAATGCTCGGTAACTGCACGACACATATTGAATATGTAGATACTAGCTGACCCGCGCAACTGCGTATGCATTAATTTTCCCCGTTTTTGCAACATTTTTCATTGCTGCTCCACTCCTATTGGTCGTCGTGATGTTATATAGCCTTATAGCCTTCCTCGATAAATGGGCTATCTAACAGTAAAATAATTTTTCAATTAGGACCCGTAGTTCCTGAGATTATCGCGTTCAAACAAACAAACAAACTCTTGAGTTTTAAAATATTATAGTATAGTTATAAATGTTAGGGGTGGGCAACCCTTATCACTTAGGGGTATTAAAATAGATAGTACCCGATTCTCAGACCTACTGAATATGCATATAAAATTTTATAAAAATCGGTCAAGCCATTTCGGAGGAATATGGTAACTAACATTGTGACACGAGAATTTTATATATAAGACTAGCTGACCCTCCCAACTTCGTCTGCGTCAAATTAACCCGTTTTTGCAAAATAGGGGTAAATAAAAAAATACTAGTTGATCGTAGAAGGGTGAAAATTCAGGATTGTATATATTTTTGAATCCGGTTAAATTACAAACACCGTGACACGAGAATTTTATATATTAGATAAGGTGGTGTCACCATATTAGAGTACACACACACGTTGTATATATAACAGCTGTATAATGTTAATGGCAGGCAGCGACGCGCTGGGCTGGGCGATGTACATCGACGGGTCGCGGTCGTGGTTCGTGCACGGCGGCGCGCACGGCGGCCGCGCGGCCGGCGGCATCGCGCGCGGCGCGGCCGTCGGCGTGCTGCTCGACCTCACGCGCGGCACGCTGCGCTTCACCGTCGACGACCGGCCGCAGGTATCTACACCTTATGCATATATCCAAAGTGTTTGTATCCGTTCAGCAAACAGAGATTCAAACTTTGATATTCCCTTTCACAATATAGTGCGTTTTCAGGGGGATATTGCGTTCACGGGTCTTCGTGGAGCGTTCTACCCGGCCGTGTCCCTGAACCGCGGCGTGTCCGTGACGCTGCAGCCCGGCCTGCCGCCGCCGCCCGACCTCCTCTTGTCACAACTAACTATCGAATAAAGTGACATTCACGCACAGAGCACGCTCTTATTCGTTTTTTGTGCACAATACCAGGGTTTCCCAACTAGTGCGTCGTGCGGCGATCGCTGGGTGTCGCGAAGTGATCCACGGATCCAGAAGGCGGCCTGTCGGTACTAACGTGACCGAGTTGTGTAAGCACCGCGCATGAGCCCCGTTTTGAAAAACTAAGCTCAGAAAAGCAAGCACATTCTTCTCATTTATTTTTGCTCGTAATTTGTAATAAAAATTATATGTTTTTGGAGTTATTTTTGGTAACTTGACTCTAAGCTAGAATTACCCACTGGTAAGTAATTTTTGGCTAGAGAGCGGGAGGTGTTGCGAAAGGGGGCTCGTATAAAAATGACAAACTCTCAAGGGCGTCATAGAAAACATAAGTTTGGGAAGCCCTGGACTATACCATATCAATATACGTTTTGATGGTTTAAAAATGTACTATTTGAACATAATGTTCAAGTGTGTGCACTTTCATGGAGTAGATACACTAAGTTGAAAGACATTTCAAGCGCACATTTGAATTTAATTTTGTATTAAATATGCACATTTGTCTACCGCCTAAGGCGATAGGTACCTATAGGTATTATGTTTAAATGAATTACTAAACTCATATATCCAGTTAGTTATACCTATCGTTCTAACAATCATATTAACAATAAATTATTTGATATTATGAATTATTTATACTAGCGTACAATAACCACTAGAGACAATATCCTTGTTTTATAATTAATATCGACTACTTATATTTTTTACACATATGAAATAAACGACTTCCTCGACGTTTCGGTTGATTTGATTAAATACGCAATATAATATCGAATTTACAATAATTATTGTTACTACTTATATATGTCTCCAGTAGATGTAAGATGCGTTAAAAAGTTAATATAATATATTCATGTCATATTAGATAGGAATAAAAATAATATTGTGTGAGATTTTGACTTATTTAAATTGTTTGTGTTTTCGAAACAATATGCCATAAAAAGCTATTAATGATTATGACAGTTAGGCAAAGTAAAATTATTTTGAATTTGTACTTAAAAAAAATGTAATTTGATCTCTTGTAATTAAACTTTATTAAAACATACAACAATTGCTAAAATCTCTTGTATTAAGACCTTGTTTTAAGTTCGTAAAGCATTAATTTTTTATTGATTCTTATGATACGCGTGTTTGGGTACCTGAAGTGTAACTGAAATATTCCAAAACCCACCAGATGCCGTCAGTTGAAACTTGAAGTGTAAGACAGCTATATTTTTATTTAATTTTATATTTAAGACTTGTATTTTATTTTTAAGCAATTTAATGTGTTCAATAATTTTGTTAATAGGTACTTATGAAAACCAATAATTATTATTTTATGTGATTGGTATCTTACCTCATAGAAGTAACTTAGATATGAAATACGTTACTTATATCTAAGTTATTTGTTTGATCTTCATATTTCAATCTTAATAATAAAACAGTAGAAATAGCGTGCTTTGCACAAATTCTACCTTAGCCGTTATAGTTTCTGCTATAAATTACATAGTTTACTCATATCTGATTGATTACAATTCAATGTTAATATTGCAGCGTTTTTAAACTTATTTTTTTTGGAAACACCACGTAAAATGTATGGAATAAAACGCGTGTCTTCGTTGCATTGCGAGCGCCTCTATGCTCGCTCGCATATTAATTTCTATTGTTCTATTAGGAAGATTTATACATATTATATCTTATTACAAACAACAGTTTATTGTAAGCTATGAAAATGTTCAACAACTAAAAAGGACGAAGAAATTCGTTTGCGCTCTAAAATAAAATTTGTAGCCTTTATGACAATGTATCAAATAGCGGTTTACTGATGACAAAGAATAATATATACAAATGATAAGTATAATTCATATTGTTATACATATGTGTTGAACATTTTGGTAGCTCGGCATTACAGTAACATAATTTGTATATTATACGTTTTTGTTGTTTCTCAATATTTATTGTCTACATAATAACTAACAAAATTTTAGTTCAATTACTATTTTTAATGACGTAATTAATCATAGACTTACAGCATAAGACGGACGTCTAAGCAGTTCTATGGCATCCATAACATTATCAAGTACTTAATTATGACTGATTTTTCATTAAATACTTTATTATATATATAATATATATTGTGAAGTGTTTCATTGTAGTTTAATCCATCAGCGTAGCATTTAATTTTCATTTGATTATACAAAGACCAATTTTCGTGGTTATATCAAGCTAATAAAACATGAATTAATGCAAATATGTATTATCAGTTAGCAAATCACTTGAACAATAATACTTGTACCTATCAGTTTAAGCATATTGCTCCCGCGCAGCGTCAATTCGCGTCTAAGAACATTCGTAATCAGAATTCCCGCATGCTTTACGGCCTTGACTTTTGGCTACAGCGGCAAGCGGTGGCGGCCCAGTCTGCGAGCGAAGCGTTTAGCGACTGCAACCAGGGTGGTCGTATTCAGGCATCATCTAAACTACCTAGCTTTGCTTTGCCTCGAAAGCAGAAGGCCTACTCTAATTCAATGAAAACAAAGTTTCGATAAAAAATGAGCTAGTGAAATACAGTGTTAGCAACATCAAATCAATCTACTCGTGTCTGAAAATCGTCTATGGGTTCGGACTTCTTGTGCCTATCCAAAAATTAATTATAATAGTTCCCATAAACGCAAGAAATTTAAGAAAACGAAAATCATGAATTTCGTTTTAGAGAAAGAGAGTACAGGAGCAGCTCTTATTTTATGCAAAATATTTTTGAAGTGAAAACTTCTTTAGCGGCGTTGTTAAATTAAAATGTTAAACTCGCGTCAGGATCACGTGACCCTGTTCGAAAATTCGTAAGACGGAGGGAGAGCAATGAAAATTGCTACAATATCATTAGAATACGAAGGTAAATTTAGCCACCATCTTACAATGTTATTATAGCTCAGGTGGGAAATCGGGCTGTCGAGAAACCAGAAGACCCCAGTTCGAGTCCGAGTAAAGCATCTTCCAGACAGTTGGAAACACTAAACAAACAACAAGGTGACCTTGCTGGTTTCCAACAATGTATGTATGTAATTTGGTTTACAACATCCGTCTACACTGTTGGAAACCAGCAAGGTCACCTTGGTTTGTACGTTTGTTTCCAACCGTTTGGAAGTCTGGAAGACGTTAAAGATTTTTTTTCCCTTTTTTATTTTGGTTTTATGATTTATGTTTTCATATTTTTTTAATATTATGTCAGTAAGACCGAAAAGTATTTTTTTTTTTTTTTTGAGAGATAATATTTTAATTGTCATGTTTGTGTACGATAGCGCAATAGTTAAATATTGTATTTAAAAAAATAGTGTTAATGTTTTCACTTCTGCCGCCACTCCCGTGCAACCCGCTTTTTTCTCTTCCCTCCTATATTATTCGGTAGGGATTTTGGCTCGGACATTCTGTGCATACGCCAGTTTCAAGTTTATTTTCTTTTTAGTTTTCTTCTTCAAATCACAAAGTGTCGTTTTTGTCCAGTTGACACGTAGGTATTTCAAGTTTCAAAATTTACACTGTTTTACACGTCAAACGCAGAGCTGTAACACCAACCCAGTATTGCCATGTCCTGAATTTGATTTACGGTGATTTCTCTAAAAAAATACCTACGGTAGATTCTGGTACGGTAACTATACTAAAGCCAAAATGAATGTGAATTTTTAATAACAAAGTGGTTTGGCAACCATTGACAAAAGTATTCAAGATTGAATGGTTGCTAAGCAATTTTGTTGTTAAACATTTCACATCTATTTCGGCTTCAATACAAGCCCTGAAAAAAACGACAGAAGTAATATCAATTAAACATCCGTCATAGCACACAAATTACTAAAAAGTAAACACAGAAATTAGGTTAATGTTAAGTTTATGATGCCTTATCAGGCCTTATGTCGATGCAGCTTTGTCCATGTCATTTGATAGACAGTCGTCATAGAAGATATTTTTTATTAAGGAGCGTGTTATTACTTTGTTACGGTTTTTTTAAATAGTTCACTTTGATGGAGGTACCTACATACAAATGAAAACTTGATATTAACTGTCCACAGAGATTGAAGGAGTTAGAAAGATAAGAGTAAGAATAGTTTTACTAAGGAAATGAAATGAAACTTTTCCTTTTAATTTAGTTTTTAGAGGGCAGGGCGCAATAGTTTTTACAAACCCGCAATATTTATGAAAGACCTATCCAAATACACCTTACACCATGGGGTAGGAGAAAAAAAAACACTACCCCACTATAAGGGTAGGTACTTACAGAGCCGGGAGGCACCCTAAAAGAATATTTTCTCATGGTTTTATTTTGCCGCTGCCGGCGCGCGGCGTGACTAATATGTACATAACCTATATACATGCCATATTACAGATTTTTAATACTTATATCTACTGTCTCTGACCGAAAATGCAGACAGTCGGACGGATGTGGCAAAACTAAATGCTTTTCTCTGTAATACAAAACACAGAACCACAGACCTGGCTGAGAGATACGGGGTTAAATCAAGCTTTTTATTGTTTGGTTTTTAAACATTTTTAATTAAACTAGTAGGGACTAGTTAGTTGCGGAGTTAAAGTTTATTGTGTAAAATTTCAGTGTAGTACCTATATTATTTCTGTGCCTCCTGTGACAAGTGATACAAGTAAAAAAATCTACACTTTACAAAAGAAATAAAAACAAGATTTAAAATATTCTAGTTCGCAATCTAAGTAGACTAGATTAGACTTGAATACCTTCTTTCTGTAGTAAACATTATCTTTTTCTATGCATTTAAATTATTCTGGGCAAGAGGCCGGACGGTATGTCATTGTTGCCGTGGAGGATGGGTAGGCCTTTGGTATGGGATGCAACTTGCGTTGATACCTTAGCACCTACCCATCTTTCAAGCACGGCGAGCTGCGCTTGCGCTGCTGCTGCATCTGCTGAGAATCAAACGGCGCAAATATACCTAGTAATCTAGTTAGAGATTATATATTTGAGCCGTTTGGGGTTGAGACGTGGCAAAGCTGCCAGCCTTCTGGGAACGTTACCAGTTGACATCGATGGGGAGGAATTCTTTGACCCCTAAACGGTTTTGTATTCTCACTTTTCTATATTTTTTTTTGTAAATATCTTGTATATATTGTATTATTATACTTAGATGTAATTTAGAGTAGTAATTGTATGTAAGTATAGTTATTTGTAATAAATAGTTAAGGATATAAAATAAAACTCAAATATTTCATCCATAAGTTGGATAAATTAAATCTACTAAAAAAAAGTACGTTAAAGTAACTTAGGATTTGTTGTATTATGTTTACATAAGCTGCATTTAATTTAACAAGGACAACAAGGGTAGACTTAATTTACCCAGGTGGATTAGCTGGATAAATTAAGCCTACTAGACGAAGTGAAAGATACACCTTAGACCGTGCCAAGTGGAAATCCATTGGAGAAGCATCCCAACGGTGGGGAAAACAGTGCAAAAGAAGAAGATGAAATAACTTAGACAACACTTGTAATACGATGTTAACAGAATTAACAAGACTTAATATATACATATATAAGTCTTTATATACATACCTACGTCCAACCTACGTATACAATGTCAGAAAGAAATAATACAGCAGTTCAACTAAATTCACGCCTGAATATTTAAATAGCTAATATTATAGGTGTGAAAGTTTAAAGTTAAAACGATGGCGTAAATCGTAATATTGTGAATGTCAGATCTGATAAGGTCATTGTTGAAGCTTCTAAGTTTCGTCTAATTCCCTCTCATAGGACAAATACTGGATTTTTTTTCGATTGTCGAAAGGGATTTTACTAATCAAACGTGAAGCAACAAATTATGGATCACATAAACATGCGGGGATTGACACTAGTTCAATCCCCGCATGTTTATGTGATCCATATTTTGGTAAAAACAACTTCTAATACCCGTCTCAACAACTTAAGCAACGTTGTCACTGTCGGTACACAAAATCAACATTAGTACTCGCATCTGATGATACGCGCTATATTTGTAAATTTAGTACATATTTTACTTAAATAACACCCAAGCACAAAATAAACCATCGTGCTCATCACACAAAGTTTTATCCTGGGTGGGGCTCGAACCCACGACCTCCAGCTTAGCAGTCAGGGTCACTAACCGCTAGACTGTTGGTCTAGCCAAGCAACAATGTAAAATATTGTTGTCATCTCTTGCTGAGCAAGCGTTTAAATTTTAGTTTTAAAGTAATCCTTGAAAACCTGTGAGTTGTACCTTTTTGGTTTATAATAGCTGCTAAAATTATGTGATTAATGATACAAGTACAGTTAGGTACATTATGTGGCACCTAAAAGTTGTATTCGTGTAAATTGATATTATAAGGTATATAATAATAATAATATCTTGGGACAACTCACACAACGCCATCTGATCCCAAACTAAGCAGAGCTTGTACTATGGAAACCAGACAACTGATAAACATACTTATATATTTCTATAGATAAATAACACCCAGACACAGAATAAACCATCGTGCTCATCACACAAAGTTTTATCCTGGGTGGGGATCGAACCCACGACCTCTTGCGTATTTTCTAGGGTTATTTTCCAGGAAGGACCTGGCCCCTGAAATGCCATACGCAGCGGGGGGTAGGTACCTTTTTTGAAGAACAGAACTACCGCACTCCCGCTCCACGGTTGTGGAGTTAAGCCTTAATGGATAACGGAATTAAAAAGGCTCTTAAGCTCTTTCAGGACTGAATTTTTTTACCAGATCCAGAAATTCAGTTGTAAGTTTATTTTTCTGTAACGTATTATTATTCAAATCTCCTGCTAAAATACTACTTCAGGATGCCTTGATTCTTACCTTAGTTCTAACAAATTAATTTCAAGACAATCCATACTAATATTATAAATGTGAAAGTAACTCTGTCTGTCTGTTACGCTTTCACGCTCAAACAGCTAAACCGATTTAGATGAAATTTTGTATGGAGATAGTTTGAGTCCCGAGGAAGGACATAGGATAGTTTTTATCGCGATAACCGACATCCATGCGGGCGGAGCCGCGGGCGAAAGCTAGTTACTCATAAGTAAAAGATCTGCAATATTTTGATGGAGTATTAAGTAATCATTATTTTTGTTGTATGTCACGAAAAAATGGTTCAATATATTATGCTGAGGATGTAAAACAACTGTTTGAGTAGATTTATCGAAAATATCAAATATCTCTCAAAAAAAGTTTTTGAATGCGAGATTTGTTAGTATTTAGGAATCTTTGCCTTTGCATGTCTATATGAATTTGCTCCTTTATATGTATAGTAAAAACTTCTTAACATAGGTAGTAAATTTGGTCTAATACAGAATTAATTTGCTTACAAAGATTTATTGTATTTTAGTTATAAAAGTGCCCACAATTAATGTAGGTAATAAGCATTTTAATGCTGTCTGCTTAACAATTTTAGCATACTGTTTAATTCAAATTATCTCAAATGGATATTTCTATATATTTTTAGAATCAAAACAGGACATTTTGTTAAGCGTCTTCTAGACGGTTTGAATCTAGGCTTCCCGCTGGGAGCGTAGTCGGCTGTTGTAAACCAAATTACTTGGTACCTACATGGTTTGCAACAGCCGTCTACACTGTTGGAAACCAGCAAGGTCACCTTGGCGGGAGGCCTTGTTTCCAACCGTCTAGAAGGCGCTTTATGTGTGCCTGTGTGGTGGTTTGGTTTGTTGTTCGGTTGAAAACGCCGACTACACGGTGACAAACCAACAACGGTTTTCCGCTTTGCGGTCAACCGGACCACGGAAAAAACAATTCTTCCATTGTCCGGCCGGCCGGACACAACGACCGGACCACGGAAAACGAGGGAATTATTTACATGTAGTATGGATGCGTGACTATATTAAGCAACAAAAAGTAGGATTCAGTTAAAACCTATTTATATGCCTGATTATAGTAGGTAAGTACTGCGTAGTCATTACCGTAGCCATCGTGTCATTACCGTAGCCACCGTTTTACCACGGTAATGACAGCGCCGGCTAGGATATTTGATACATTTTTCGATGTTATAGCACTACTCACTGTTTTACAGTGTTCTTAAACTGGATAGGATTTCCCAACAACATATTACGTCAACTTATTCACTAACAAACAAAAGGAAATGTTTACTTAGGTACGCTAATATCTTACTGTTTACTGGTGATGACACTTTTGATATTTTCGTGTAAGAACGGGTGCCGCGACCAAACTACACAACACAACCGTCTTCCTCAGCACTTTTCGGCACACCGAATGAGGCTCGCATCGAATCGCTCACTGAAGTATTCATGGTGCCTTTTTAACTTTAAATTTGAAATTTTGTAAGGAAACTGGTGATGACCGTTTTTGGATTCATGCTTACGTTACAACCAAAATAATAGATAACTCTAGGTCTTTTAAAATTAAATTAAGATATAGTCTGTTAAATTTAAGATGTATTCATTCTAGAATTGCTCTTTTATGGCCGGAATGCTTGTTATTTTTCCTATAAACTCTAAGTATATGAGGAAAACGGTATTTGTTACACTATATTTTATGTCTTTTATGTTAGAAAAGCTGTTTTTTTTTGTCATAACCATAAAATATTATTTACTGATAATAATGATACGTAACAACAATTAAATTGAAAAATCACGAAAATAATTAGAAGTTGGACTGCTATCTGATTGTAACATATTTTTTTGGCCTCTCGCGGAAATGCCCAAGATTTAATCCAAGAATGCAAATGGTAGGATTTCATCAACTTCTGATTTTCAATTCTGACTTGAGAGTGAGACTATCACTTAGTTTAGTTTTTTTTTGATCATCAAGTTCTAGCGACAGTACAATCAGATAATTTATCGGTAACTTATTCAATCACTTACTCTATAGACATTGTAGCATTAGCTAGCTATGCCACAAATATCATTCAATAATTATTTTGACATTCCGTTTTTTATATGTACTTTTGCCGTTGACTGTACTTGCATAAAACACCACTGATATTGTCACTTTAACGTAAACTTACGTTTGTGCACTAATTCTCGTTTAAAACTAAATAAAACATGCGTCACGTCGAAAAAAATATCCCTTTAAGTTAAAATCGTATGTACCCTACAATAATTCTTTAAAAAGATAAAAATATCTTGTAAAGCTCCAAGTGGTTTTTGTAAAAGATTTTTATGTAAAACTAGTCATAAAGATGTAAAAAATAATCCTAGTTTGTGTAAGTCAATACGAAACAGGTAGTACCTACCTTTAGTTTGGTAAATTTGAAAACATTGAATTATTCTCTTTTTAAACAAAGGGTAGGTATACATATATTGTACAAATATATTCGAAACATATTTTAGGATAAAAAAATATATGTTTAGAAAAACCCAACCTAAACCATTACGATGATCTCTCAGACAAAAAGGTGTCTGTACAGAGTGATCCAATGATACTGTCATAAATGCCTGAAATTAGCTTCAAATGCCTTGGTTTTTTAAAATATTGTGACAATTTTTGAGATGAAAATGTAGTAGTAAAGTTTTTGTTTAGATTTAGATCAATACCCAATTTTTCAAAATGTCTGAATTGAGTGATCCACATAGGTCATTTTTTTTTTTTAAAGAGATCCACGCTTTTCGCATTATTTTAAAGCCCCTCTAGTGACCATTTTTTTACTGGCTGAGTTCCGACTATTTTAGATTAAATAGACATGATTTTGTCACGAAATAAAAAAAACAGATTTAGTACCTATATCGAAAGAATATGGTATGACATAAATGAAAGAGAAACTTGGCGTGAAGAGTTTATTTTTTGGCCGTTTTTTAACAACAATATATTTCTGAAATAGATAAAACAAGATAAATAATGATTACAATACAGAATATGCCACTGTCAATATAAGAAATTTCAGAAAGCAATTTTCGACAGGGTTGTATATGAGCATGATTTATTGAACCAATAACATTTTATTAAAATCTTATATGATATGCTTTCTATTTCGATTTTCAAAAATATCGGGTGTAACAGAGATCATTAACTTCTTGTGTGGACAGTTCAGCTTTAATATTTATTTTTTCAACATGAACATCTTGGCCAGACAAGTTCGTACGCCATTGCTTTACTTATGTGAAAATAGAGATCATATTGGCATACAAGCTTGACATCAAAGCTTTCTTGCAGTCTATATTTATATTTCTACTTTGGTTGGTACATGTTGAGCCTTATCAAACAAGATCATAACCAAGAATAACTTCTAAAAGTGTTGGCGTTTTATTTTATTAACCTGCATCCGTTTTGTATTTCAATGGTCACTACATTTAAACATACTTCGAGTTTATCGGAAGACTAAATAATTAAATATATTATGTATAGTTTATTAGGTACACACAAATCTGTCTTATTCAGTAACATAGCGTCAGCAGCACAGATGATTATTTTTATAAATTATTTCAAAGTATATTTTAGTTATTATAAACATATAGTCACTTGTGTTGCTGGGTGTACCACGAAACCACCATAACTCTATATCACAGATATATTTTGTCAAAATCATTATACCTGACCCAACATTTAGTCTGCAATTTCCTTCAAATACTATGGAATTTCAATCTTCCATCTTTCAAAACAATCCTAAACTTAAAACTCGCTCAGTCAGTAAACCTTTTCTTTTCAAACAATTTCAACATAGTCACATCAATTATCAGAACCAGCATTTGCACAACATTTACATTCTTTTTTAGATCTGACAGGCTAATAAAATAATTTTGACTTATTATTTTTCTTGCATTGAAAAATATACATTAAATCTTCATATTGTATGTACCCTTTGACATTCACATTTCTGATTTTATGATTAGTATTTCAAATGAAACATGAAGTATTGGATTAAAACAAAAATAAAAATTGACAGTAGAACATGTTCTTTAAAACCTCAGTGTTAAGAAAAAACTGAAACTAAATAACCATAATCATCAACCATTTGATTGTGCTCTATCAAAGCTTGATAACCAAATTTTTAACTCTTCACTTGACATCCCGAATCTTTTTATCCCCAGAGAGCAGATGTTGGTTCCATATATAGAAACGAAGCTCTCCATAATTATAAACCCCCAGTTTGGGCAATGAGCCATATCTGCAAGCCATATCAGAATGGTCCATTTCCCAACTTGTGTCACAGTTCCTTACAATGTTACTTTGCTAGTGCATTAGAATGCATTTTCTTTACCTATGGCATATGGTGAGCAAATGAGCTCTTGTGATTGAATATCATTTGAGTTAACTTTTTTTACTCTGGAACTAATGCCCACCATAGCCTCAAAACTGTAATACTAACTCTGTGACAAAACCGCTTAATATTTAAAATGAAAACAAGATGACAATACACAATAAAGCTAAGTTAAAATGGTACTTATCCAAGACCAAAAATAAACTGAATATTTTTGATTATACTTGGATTTTGACAATCAGTTAAATTAGGTCCAATAGAATAAGTAGCACAATAACCTGCCTTAGTCAATTTCGGCTTGCTGAATGTTGTTTCAAGCGGCCAGAAACAACTTGGTTTACACAGAAATATTTGTTATTTTGACAACAAATGCTGTTTGAGCTAGTCTTAACTACCTACCCACCTCAGTTTCTCAATTTTTTTTTTTTATAGGAAAAATAATCTGGTGCTAGCTCAAACATAAAATGGTGTGGGTAGGTAATCGTGATATCAGTAGAGTCAACCACAATTTATGTAAGATGATGGACAAATCTAGGTAGACTCACAGATGATGCTCAAATAAATATTTTTTTATATTTTAACATGTAGGAATTCGCACACGATATCCAATATGGACAAAGCACGCAAGATACCTTGTTTCAATCGTCCTGATGTACGGTTGTATTTACACTTTAAAAAAGTAACCCATTCAAGGGCAAAGTCTTATCACGATAAACTATTTACACTCACATTTTGTTACAATAAATTCATTACACTTTTTTACAAATAAGTTTTTGTTTTTAAAGATTTAACTATGTAGTTCCTTTCACCAGTCAGCAAGTCCAGTTAGTTGCGGTGTGCGCATAGAGCGAGCGCGCAGTGAGAGCGGCACGGCGTTACTTGTCGGCCGAGTCGTCATCGTCCGGGCGGGACACGTATAGTGCAGGATCGATCACCTTCGGGATCGGTTTGATCTCTGTGCCCAGTTCCTGCTCGATGCGATGTAGGGCGAAGCGGTCCTCGTACGTAATTAGGTTGATTGCGATACCGAGATGACCGAAACGGCCCGAACGACCGATGCGATGTAGGTACGTTTCCGCCATGCGCGGAAAATCGAAATTGATGACGACGTTAACAGCCTGCACGTCGATACCTCTGGTGAACAAGTCCGAGCACACCAAGTTGCGGCACAGCCCCGCACGAAAATCATGGAATACGCGATTACGATGCGCTTGCGCCATGCGCGCGTGTATGTAATAACAACAGTAACCCAACTCTGTTATCTTCTTTGCAAGCAGCTCCACACGCTGAGTTGAATTACAGAATATTATAGACTGGTTTATTTGCAACTGAAACAATAAAAAATTATAAATTACTTTTTATTCTATAATGAAGTGAATAAAAAAAAAAAAAAAATGGAAAAATATTTTACCTTTACCTTTGAAAAAAGTGTATTTAAACAATGAACTTTCTGTCTCTCTTGTACAAATGCATAGTACTGTGTAACACCCTTCAAAGTTAGCTCCTCCATGAGATTAATCTCATAAGGCTCTCTTAAGTGCTTCTCCATGAACTGTTTAACACTCAGTGGGAAAGTGGCTGAGAACAGCAAGATCTGGCGTTCTTTGGGTAATCTGCAAATATAATTTTACTTTACTTCACACATACAACAATTATTAATATATTTATTTAAATTAGCAAAAAATATTTACTATTACAAAATGTATGGTAAGACAACTTGACATACCGTGAAATAACCATATCCAACATGCCTTTGAAGTCTTGAGAAAGAAGTTTATCTGCCTCATCGAGAACCAGCATCCGGCACTGGTCCATCTTAGCTACTTGTTTATCCATGAGATCAATCATACGACCTGGCGTGGCAATTATTACTTGAACTGAAACAAACATAATAATATCAATTATTTGCAATCAGGTATTATTACATAATATAATAAAGGTATGCAGAAGCATAAGAATATTACCATTCTGATAAATACGCATGATGTCATCCCGGAGATTTGTACCTCCTGTAGTAACCATTACACGAATATCTGTGTGCTTAGCCAGTTCAATGCAAATTTGTGAAGTCTGGAGTGCTAACTCCCTAGTTGGTACCACAATTAAAGCTTGAATTGCATCTTTTTTGGGATCCACCTATGTAAAAAATACATTTTTAATAGAGCATAAAACAAAGTAAAACATAAATAGAAACTATGTTCTAGGTATTGTCAGTTTATACGGGTATTGTCACTTATAAACAAGTGAAGGGGAATCCAAAATATCATCATTTAATACAATATTGTCAGTGCTACATCAAAATAACAAACAAGTTCTCAAACCTGTTCTAAAACTGGAATACAATAAGCACCAGTTTTGCCAGTTCCATTTTTAGCTCTTGCAAGGACATCTTTACCACTAAGTGCAATAGGAATAGAAGCCTCTTGAATAGGGGAAGGTTTTTCCCAGCCTTTTTCAAAAATGCCCATCAGAAGCTCTCGTTTTAGGCAAAACTCTTCAAACTCATTACCTCTTGTGTCTGTTACATCCTTTGAACAAAAATATAATCATTACAAAATTGCTATTAATAATAATCTACCTAAAAAAACTACAATTTGAGTTATTCTAAACTCGAATTTCTCTCGAAACTAGATCTTTAAATAGTATAAAATAAAGTCACCTTTTCTGTCTGTACACTACAATCCTAAAATATGCATTGGGTTTTGATAACTTTTAATATGATTCTGATCTTTTGTTACGGATGGTTTCTATGTTTAATACTAATATTATAAAGCTGTCAGTTGGTTTGTTTGGAACTACTAGTTCGAATTGAAAAAATCTTTTAGTGTTAGATAGCCCATTTATTAAGGAAGACTATAGGCTATAAAACACCACGCTATTACTAATAGGACCGGAGCAGCAATAAAAAATGTTGCAAAAACAGGGATGTACGAAGACAAATTGCGCGGGTCAGCTAGTTGTTAATACTTGTTTTATTTACCATAGAAACAAATGGCTTTTAAATTAGTTTTTAATAAGTTTCACAACCTTTGATTATATAATATCAAAGGTCACAATTTTATGATATTACGATTTAGACATTTAAATTAATTAGAAGCGATTGACCCCTTTTCCTAATAAACAAATAAATTTGTAGGTGTTTTATGAGTATTTTAAATATCGGGATTCTATATAAATTTAGAAAAAGGAATGAAAACAATGGGGTTAAATAAGGGGGTTTGGTATTCATTGAATAATAAGTTATGGCTTTAAAGCTTAAAAAAACAATAGAATTATCGAATAATCTTCAAAGAATAACCAAAATAATTCTTAAATAATCACAAAGCCAAATCGGCCAATCTCTGGTACATTCAATGACAAAAGTGCATGATCAAAAACGGAATTTCAAAACTATTGAAATAATAATTGTGGCAAATTCTGCTTCCTAAATAAGTGATTGAATAAGTTACCGATACATTGTCTGATTGTACTGTCGCCAAAACTTGATGATCAAAAAAACTAAGTGATAGAATTAAAAATTATAAGTTGATGAAATCCTGCAATTTGCATTCTTAGACTAAATTCTTAATCTAAATGAGTATCAGTTCAAAAGTCTGTTGAAAAGCGCCTATTTGCCTTTTAGACATTTTTTTATTGCATCTTTCTTTAAAAGATAACGGGCTAAAAGCATATTTTCCCTATTATTTTTATGGTACACAAATGTATGTTCCAGAATTTATTCTTTCACTTGATCCTTAACTTACGCTGACAAAATGAATAAAATCTGTCAAAACATTTTTTTAGAGGGTAGCTCCCCTATATGTAAAGTGGGGATGTGATTTTTTTTCACCTAACTCATTGTGTGGAGTATCATTAGATAGGTCTTTTAAAAATATTTAGGGGTTGAGAAGACCATTTTTAGATTTAGGGAACAGTTTGTAAAATATTAAGCTTTAAAGAGCAAATTTTTGTTAGAGTCAAGTTGACAGCTAAATGGTTGATATTGGGTATGTGGAAAAAATACGGTAGTAGCATTTTTTTTAAGTAGTATGTATGAAACAAAAACAACAGAAAATCGTATTATTCGGATGGGAGGGGGGAACACTACGGAACCCTACATTGTGCATGGTTTTTATTTTTCTTTTGATAACCAACCAAATTTAGTTTCAAGTGATAGTTTTTCACTGTTTTGGTATCGAAAGATAATTTAATTACGAAAATAATCGCATAGGCTTGCCTGCAAAAATCCTTTCATCGAATGGTATTGGGGCCATTCATTAATTAGGTAAGGGTCCAGAGAGTAGGGGGAGGAATAAAACCCAATCTTACGTAATATTTAATATTAGAAATCAAGTTCTGTGTCGGATTTTGATTGTTTAATCAATTTTAGAGATATAATCAATAAATTAATGTTATATTAAAATCCTAAATGTGTTTATTTCTATTCATTTTAATTTCACTGGGCAACACTGATTCTGCGGCATGGGATTTATTAGTCAATCTTGGGTCTCTGCTGAATACGAAAATAGGTAATAATAGTTTTGTTGAATGGTTCGTTTTTGAGATTAACTTTTCTAAATATTTAATAAAGTTTATTTTAATACTTAGAAATAAATTCAAACAAACGAAATGCATTAAATTATGCAAAGAATAATAAACTAATATTTGTCCATTACAGCTAAGAAAAGGCATGGTCTGCTATCATAAGGCAGACCTAACAAGCTAGATATTATTTTTTCCACAGCCCTTAGGTCTTAAACGACTATTACACTACCCTGAATCAACGAGGCCCTAACTCTTATTACCCCTCTCTTTTTAAGGGTTTAGGGTCCCTGATTCAGTGTAGTGTAATAAGCACATTAATCAAAGGTCCAAGATGGAATTATTTGTTCTTCGCTATAATCGCCCAGCTTGATGGGTGCTAAGCTGATTGTACCTACGATTAGGGAAACAAGACCCTTTTGTATCGGTTTATGTATTATATTTTTACAGCATAAAAGTAACAATTATCAAGGTAGTTTCGCCTCTGTCGGCGATACCTAGACATTCCAAAAGGTTCACGGCCTTCTTTGAACTCCAATATCATAGTCTAGTTTATTGATTTCACAACTTTCTGTGGGCTCAACTTTTGTCTTCTTGTCGAGATTGTTTTTAAAATATGCCTGATATTTTTTTTATAAAATTATTTTTATATTCCATAGGTTGTGTTCATAAATATTCGGAACACAACTTATGGAATCTCACATGTTATAAACAAAGTGTTATTCGATAAAATCTTGTACAACAACAAATATTTGTCATATATACTTCGTAAAAGATCGCGTTTATAAGGGTAGATAAATAAAAGTAATGTATTGTTTTATATCTTGAGACCTAAAGCCAATTAAAACAAAATAATTTATTGGCTGCATACTTCTTAACCGTATGCATCAAAATTGTCTCCATCAATATACGCCGCACAATTAAATAGTTTTTTCTTGGATCCTGTTCTAACTATACTGATGAAAAAGTTTGTTTGTTTGGTGGAACGCGATAATATCAGTTGCACTATCTAAGTTGGCTGGACTGAATATTAGCAGTTGGCTTCTTGCACCATGCATTTTTTGGATCTAAATGGTAACACTCAAACCCACATAAGAACAAAAAATATTATACATATGAACTTCATAAAGAGACGCCCTAATAAAAATTAATAAAATTAACAATAATTAAGAAATGGTCTCTAATAGTCCTAGCAAAGACATCTCTTGTTGCTGTAGACAAAGACTTGTCAATGGCAACAAGAGATGGAAGGTAAAACATTCATAACCATGGGTGACTTAAATGCCAAAATGGAAAACGAAAACCCCATGAGAATAAGCACATAATAACTTATTAAAATGCAGAACAACGAAATACACAAAGATAACATAAAATGCTTGTTCAACAAGTATTGTTGTATTTCTGTTAAAAAAAAGTAAGTTATTTGTGTATTTCTTTGTTTTATACAACTTCAATAAGAACATCCGAAACCCAAAAATGACCTATAAAACCACTAAAAGTAGGATATCATTTATCAGTAGACTAACTTAAACCATAGCCAAAAAACTACTGGGTGAAAAAAATACAATGTAATAAATAGGATCAAACTAGAGTTCACAAATGGAAGAGGTGTAAGATAGGGGGACCAAACTATTTATAGCAGAGCTGAAGCAAATATCCAAAAAAGAACAATAGTAAAATAATATTAGGGACATCAAATAAAAACCTGACTCTTCTAAGGATTGCTCATGAAAAAGTACTGTGTAATGACACTGTCCAAGATCTAGAAGCATTGCTAAACTCAAGACTATACTGGGTCTAAACATGAAATTTCCGAAATTTTTTCACTAAATTCCTGTACCTTGTCTAACCTACAGAAGCCAAAGGGTATAAGCATACACTGAAAGGGATGGAAAAAATCTTGTCTTGATATGGAAAGCCAGTATGATATGCAAAAAAAAGTGTCCGGAAAACAGGGCACTTAAGTTTAGCTTAAGACAGAAATGGCGATAGGCAAATATTCTAACAACAAAGTGGTTAATACAAAAGAAGTGTGGGAAGACAAAGGAATAAATGCACTGACAACAGTTGACATCATAGAGATTACAGGAAAGAATTTGATGAACATTGCTACCAACAAATAGAAATGAAAGAGGGTTTTACTGTTAAAGAACATAAAATTGCAAATTGAGATAAATGGCAACACAATGTGGGGAGGGGGGTATGTTAGCCTAAAGACATTTGCACATTGCTTATGTTAACTGGTATTACGAAAAAGAAAGATTCCACAAAAAAGTCTGCAAGGCTGCATATCCAACTATTACAGTGTAATCACTTTTTGTTCAAATTATAGTAATAATAATATCTTGGGACAACTCACACAATGCTATCTGATTCCAAACTAAGCAGAGCTTGTACGATGGAAAACTGATAAACATACTTACATATTTCTAAATACATATCATAGATAAATAACACCCAGACACAGAATATTGTGCTCATCACCGAAAGTTTTATCCTGGGGGGGGATCAAACCCACAACCTCCGACTTAGCAGTCAGGGTCACTAACCACTAGACCAACAGGCCAAGAAATATAATAAGAATTTATCAATCAAAATATGGGTAGGATCAAAAGATGATATTTATTTTTTATCATAATAAAATGTTATTTGCGTATCATGTTTTTGAATTGTTATCAAACTAAAACATTACATAATAACAGTCGATTATATATGCCTAAACTATAGTACATCTTAAGACTTTCTAGTAAAACAAAGATACAACTTTTATAACCATTTACTTAGTATAACTTAGGTAGTGTTTTAGTTAGGCACATTGTTTTCATTCCTGAAATCGACATTCACCAAGTCACTAATAAAACTTAGCATGCAGTCTAATAGTAAAAGCCTGAAGATCATATTCACCAACAAATATAGTCAATCTATTCTAATATTATAAAACTGAAGAGTTTGTTTGTTTGAACAGGATAATCTCATGAACTACTGGTCCAAATTGAAAAAAATCTTTTACTGTTAGATAACCCATTTATCGAGGAAGGCTATAAGCTATATAACATTACGTTACAACCAATATAAGCGGAGCAGCAATGAAAAACGTTGCAAAAACGGGGAACTCTTATGCAGACGAAGTTAGGCGGTCTGCTAGTTCTAAGATATTAAGACATGACAAATAAATGATTTGATTAAGTTAACCAAAATACAGGCTTTTACAGTAACATATAGTACATATATATATTTACTGTAAATTGTATATTGTTTTTAATTGTATTTTAAACTGTTTATAGGAACATTATTTTGATCAAGTTTTATTGCAATGGTTTTAGTTCAATATATTCAAAATGTAAGATTCAATACATTTAAAATCTATTACAAAAATAAATTGTTGTGCCAAACTATTTCTAGTTGCTTTAAACTTTTAGAAGCTTTACTCTTTTACATGGTTGAAAATTCAGTAACTCAATCAATGAGGACTATCGCCTGTGAATGTACCGCTAGTGTAGACTCCCTAAAACTCAAATTTCATTGTTTAGATGGTTACATGGTTTTGTTTCTAATTGGATTATTATTGTGAATGTTTTACAGTATGTAAAAAGAAAATCTCTGTTTTATCTTACGGAAACTTTAGCCACCTCAGTACAGCGCAATACTGCGGCATGAATTAAATGTATAATTATTTCAATGTATATTAATTTAAATGTATAATTAAAACTTTGCCAGCCAGTCCTGTTTCAACAGTGGCACCAACTGGTGAGCACAAGTAATTGTTTCCACAAAAAATCTTACAAAAGTACACTTAAGGCCAGCCAATTTTGATTGCAAGAACACATACCTAACTATTGTTCTAATATTATTAAAACAATAGGTTTGTACCTTTTTGTTAATAATGTTATCAACTTACACTTGGTACACTATTGGTCCACAATCCACAAAAAGAACTTCAACATTGATAGGATCATAATTATAGTACTGAACAGCTGAATATGCCAGAAACAATTAAAACATGATTGTTAATTAGTCCCTAAAAGAACAATAAATAATAATACAACACTATATGAAGATGCAAACAATTTAAGAAGATCATATCAAAATTGTTATCAATATGTAACTGATAAACTTAGACCTTCCTGCAAGTTTGAGTTGGTATGCAATCAATAAATTGAGGGTAATTTAAAAATACTTACACTAGTCTTTATTCTCCTGTCTTTCGGGGGTATTTTTAATTTTGCTTTCCAACCGATGTCGTCGATACTTTTATCGACATCTCTGAAAAAATTTAGACACCTATTTTTATAAATACAGTCAAATCATACATAATGCGAAACAAAAGAAGTTATACAGACCCCTTATTCTGACTGCTCATACTGTTTCCAACGTGATTACTTGAACTAATTCTATTTTCGGTCATCATTTTGCCAAATAATCCCACTAGGGACACGACTAAAATTAGAAACTTAGAATCACAATTCTTTGTCCAAGTCCAACACTAAACAAATTTTACGTAAAGTCACTTTTAGATACATAAGCTATTTATTAGAAGTTTTATCACGTTCACCAACTTAGTCGGGAGATATCTGTAACAAGAAAAAGACCAAAGTCAATTATCAAGTGAACCAAAGCGGGACATAGGTAAACGAGATTGCAAGACGCGTCAACAAGCACCAAAATAATTACAAGTAAATATAAAACAGTAAATTCCCTCATAAAGTAAATTGCTTTTACAACTAATTGATATTTAGAATAGCTTACGTTATTCAAATGTAATTTGTACCCTAAACAAATGCAAACACAGAATGATTAATAAGATTAAACGAGATAAAACAGAGTCGCAGTTTTATCTACAAAATTTAATATGGCCGCCAAGAAATATATAAATGACAAGTCGTTAATAACAATGATAATTATCCAAGAAGCGAAAAGTATACATATTATGAATTCCTATGCAATGGATTTATAAATAATACTTACAAAAATCACAAATAAACATTACCTTGATAAAATTCTACAAAAGACGACGACACTCGATACTCGACGACGACATCACAATGTAACCAAAACAGTGTTGCCAAATATAAACATTTAGGTGTGGGAATAAAAAACAAATGCGCAGTTTATAATAGACAGGAGTAAAGGAAATTTCGGCTATAATAAAACGTAATTATACAAAAACATCGATGCTATAACTTAAATTTTAATAATCTTTTATAAAATATCGAAAATTTAAATTACAAATCTATAATAAAGATTAGGTTTCATTTGACGTTCACAGTGTTCGGGCTTCGCGCCTACGACCGCGCTTCACCCGTTCCAATAACTAGATAAACGGAGTTGTAATAAAAAAAATCAAATAAAAAAACCCGCCTGCAGAAAAAAAATGTAAACAAGATCCCATAAAGAATTACTTAAATTTCGATACACTGGATCGCGCTGTTCTATCTGATCTAGATACTTCTCGAGGTTGAAGAACGTGTTGAAGAATATCGGCGTCAGCTTGCACCTCTTCAGGTCTGTTAGTGTTATCTTGCCATAAAGTGCCTCCGACTGCATGAAATTATTTAATTCTTTAAGGGATCTTATTTCCTTAATTTTTGTTCAGGCGGGTTTTTCTTTTATTTTTTTTTTAAATACTTTTTAGTAGTTGTAGGATGTAACCAATGTAACAACTAACTTTCATGAAAATTGAAAAATGAGTGGTTGTTATCTAACTTTTATGGTATTACAGTCATAATCATATTATTCCTTTTTAAAATGCTTATGATGAGCTCTTTATTTTGATACCCATGTTGCAGTATTCAAAACAACTTTTTTTTCACACCTCTATATTTTGACATCTCACAGCCGCCATGTTTGTTTTTTTCAATCGTCACTTAATCGTCTTTTACCATAAATGAACCCTGCCCAATAGACTACCGACGTGAACCCACTCCTAACACAAGCCATTGAGTTTAGCTGGAGGGGTTAACAGGATCGCTAGTAATGTGGGACCACAATCCCACATTGCTAGTAATCTTTAAAAAAAAAAAAGACTAAGTCCCGTTGCAAATGAGATAAATTATTCACTTTAACTAGTTAATATTCTTAATACACACATCAAAAGTGTCTAGGGATCAACATATATTTTTGCAATAACTTTTCTCCTGATTGATTTTTTTTTTTATTTCTTTAAGGATTCATCAAATAAAGTGTTTTCGTTTGTCACAGTAACGATAAACCAAGTCACCTTTGCATTAATAAAGAAATTTGCCATTTTCCTAATAAAGGGATTTTTGACATTTGAACCACTAACATTAAAGTTCGAAAAAAAGACTGAAATAACAGTTTTCTTTAAAATTTTATTGGGTAACATAAACAATTAATAATCCGTGTTTCTACCGCGAACACTAACAACACAAGAACATCGGTTTGGCATACTCAAAATGAGTTCATCCAAATCACGCTGTGGAATGGCCGCCCATGTTCGTTGCAACAACAAAAAAAGGTCTTCTTGCGACTGGATACCCTCCATATTCGGCAGAGCTCTTCTCTGTAGCATATCCCATGCATGCTCAATCGGGTTCAAGTCTGGCGACTGAGCAGGCCAGGGCAGGACATTGATGTTAGCTGCGGCGAGAGTCTGTCTTACAACTCTTGCGGTGTGCGGTCGTGCATTATCATGCATTAACTGAAATAAGGGACCGATTTGCACTTGTAGAGGAACGATGACGTCTGATACAATCGTCTCAGCATAAATTTGAGCGTTGAGGTTGCCTCTGATCCAAATCAACTCAGTTCTTCCGCCGATCCAAATACCCGCCCATACCATGATGGTTCCACCACTATAAGGATGGACTTCCTGGCAGGATTTTAATCGCTGTTGGTGTCCAGGGGTTCTCCAGTGTCGTATACGTCTTGTATCCGGTCTCATACCAAAACGAGACTCATCAGAAAAGCACACGAAACGCCATTGTTCTTCTGCCCAATTTCTGTGTTCAAGAGCCCATTGATATCGAATCCTACGATTGTGCATTGCTATAGGTGGTACCCGTAGCGGTCTTCGGGAATGAAGGTTCACTTCATGCAAGCGGTTTCTGACTGTTTGGTCGCTAATTAAGTTCCCTGAAGAGTGATGAAGCCTCACGGCTAACATCATGGCGGTTATTGTTGGACCTCTTCGAGTTAAGATTTGAATGTATCGGTCTTGTCTCCGTGTGGTGCAGCGATACCGTCCTCCATGGCGCTCAGCCACGGTACCAGTGCTTCGGTAACGTGTCCAAAGTCGACTGATAACACTCTGACTTGTATTCAGAGCTAAAGCCACAGTACGTTGCCGGGAACCAGCTTCTATCATTCCCACGGCTCTGAGCATTTCTTCCCTGCTTAAATGACGTCGCCGCTCCATAATAACGTTGGTTTTAATCAGTAGTAGGGAAACAGTAGCACTAATAATGTCTTCAATGCGTTGTATGTTTTTATAGGGAAAATATTGACAGCTGATTTTCATCTTTTACTCGAATTTGATTCACAGTTCCTGATTCAAATTATGAAATGCAACAAAAAGGATCCATATAAATTTATAAAATCATAAATTTATTACAAAGCCACATCTCAATCTCAAGAAATCCGCATAAAAATGCTTGATCCCTAGACACTTTTGATGTGTGTAGATAGTACATATATATGAATCCTTAAGATATCCCACTGCTGGGCACGGGTCTCCACAGTAGAACCTACTAATTGTCCTGGGGGTAATTGCCGTAATCGGCACGCTTGGCGAGTAGGTTGGCGATCGCAGTTGCTTTAAAGTACGCAAAGTACGCTGCTGCCCGTCCTCCGGCGACGACACCTACAGGAAGAGATGGGATGGTACTACTCTTCTGCCGGTACCACACAGGATTTTTGTTAGCTAGTGGATCAGGAAAACTAATAAAATAAAAACAATGTTTTCAGTCCATTCGTTATGTTTATTGCTTTTTTAAATTAAATCTAATATTTTTTCGATCATGAATTGATGATGACGGATAATGGTGATGGTGAAAAATGAAAAATTATAAAAAAATATTTAAACATTTGTTTATTATGTCCTTGCAGTCCTTACCTTGTTTAAATACATTTATTATTATAATATCTATTACAAACAATTACAAATTATCACAATTTAAAACACATTTGTCGGAAAATTAGGATTATACTTTGAAAAAGCGCGCGCAGCACCAGCGATTTTTGCCCTCGCGTCTTCGCACAAATACTATTTATTAATACCAAAGTTCATTATCCCCTTATCTGTATACAATACTTTTTTTTAAATTTTTGGCAATTTATGTTTTACGTATAAAACCAACGTTCCTAAAAAAGGTTTTTATAAAAAAATAAAATTCAATCAAATAATCAATCAATATTAATATTGATACTTAAAACAAACCAAACGTGTATTAATTTTTTCCTTCATTAAATAATAAACAGGGAGTGAGGGGGTCGACCGATTCTTAATTTTTTATACATATTTTTTTAAACATTCTTTTTCATACACAGGGTGTGTGGGTGTCAAAAAGTGGTCAAATCGTCATAATTGTACTACATAAATGTATGGCGCCTAACAGCCGCCGCGCTGGGCGGTCTTGAATTACTCCTCTTCTCTATCCTCCATTGCCTTACTAAAAGTGACATAGTACGTGACATTTTAAAATAGAGTCCATGATGCGATTCTTTTATAATCAAATTGTTAATCGAATCGAATCGAACACTGATGATCTGATTCACCTTACAATATATTTTTAGGTCCAAAAAGTGGTATCTCTAAAAATAGCTTTTTTTAGGGTTCCGTTGCCAAAATGGCAAAAACGGAACCCATATGTCACAGGCATTTTACACAAAACAAATGATGTACTATGCGTTTTAAATAAGTTGTTAACTGCCATGATGATATTTTGTTTCGCAACACGACTGCAACTTCATTGTATAAAGTAAGGTCAGCAATAAAATGAATTGTAAAAAGGTGTCATTAGTATTACACAGAACAACTATTTATAAGCATTGTATTTTACTATTTGTTTTAGGTAAAAAAATATTTCGTCTGACTGAAAGGCCACTAACGTGTAGAATATTCATATACGTACTTTACCCGACTTGGGAGTTTTTGTTGCTAGCGGTACAATTTTGATAAGTACAGAGTGAAGTTGACGCGATCGCGATTATCTTCTCATTTGAAACGCATAGTAATTTGGAACATATGTGTCTTGTTTATGCATAAAAAAATTAGGTGGAGCACTTTATACACGCAATTGTAGCTGAAAAACAGCAAACATCAATGTGATTCTAAAAAACTTTTTTGATCATGCGAATATTTTTAGAAATAATCGCTCTGAAAGTTGCACATATTATGACTTTATCAAACCTTAAATCTTTTATGGTCAAAGAAATACTTTAAAGTAAAATTAAATATTCTAATTTCAGGAATTATTACCGCTTCATAATATTTATGGTCAAAGAACATAAATACTACGAAGCGGCGGTAGCCATCGGTGAGGCATCGGTCTGGCAATCGTGAGGTCGCGGTTTCGAATCCTACGGTACACCAAAATTCATCAATATTCATTGAGTAATAGTAGTAGCATACGGACGGACAGACAGACAGACAGACAGGGAGACAGGCAGGGTTTCGGGTTAAAACGGAACCCTTATAGTTTTGGTGTAAAGGCGTCTTATAGTAGCTGCTACTTAGTTTGATAGCTAACTAATAAAAATAAATATTTATATTATAACCGAAGCTGAAAAAAGAAGATTTCCACAAATATCAGCGTGTTATGTTTTATGTTTGATAAAGATCTCAAAATATTTTGAGATCTTTATCAAACTTTTTTGATTAGGATAATATTTTTGGACATGATCGAATATACCGTCATCGAGCTATGGCCGAAAAACTGCGTTTCTCAACAATAATAATTAAATTGGCGTAATTGCCATTAACATACGCTCTTCTGCTGATGCAGTTATTCAAGGCTGCAGCCTTGAATAACCCTACACTGAGCATGGTCCGATATGCTCTTGCCCTGTTTTTTCTACTTCTGTTACATGTATTGACTGCCCCCATTATAATTTTGTTTTTTATCTATCAAAATAAGTAGAGGCTTACACAAGACACCTATACTCTAATTTTCATTCATATACATTGGATAGTTTTTGAGAAAAATGCCTGTGACATACGGACAGACAGAGGGACAAGATGAAACTTTATGGATTTTGTTTTTGCCATTTTTGGCTACGGATTCCTAAAAAGAAGTATATTTTTAAATTTAAAATGTGCATGTGTTTACATGTGGGATTTCATTGCACTGGAGTGTACAAGTAGGTATATAATAAGTTAATTGATTTTGGAGTGACATTTTAATAAACCTTCTTTTCAACTCGTTCGTTAAACAATACATGTATTGATTAAATCTATAAATCATCTGGAAGAAATTATCTCAATGATACTCGTAGTTACCGCATCAAAATTCGTTGCCTTGTTTATTAGATCTAAGCGTTTAATGCAGAAACAGGAACATTTGTCAGGGCATTAGAGTTTTCTTTTTAGTATTGTGCTGAGATGTGGATATTGTGAGATATTAAAAAAAAAAATATGGGTACGTCTTAGAGATGTGGTGGTGTAGAAATATGCTTGACATGCAGTGGACGCGTCTTTCTTTCATTAAACAATGCAGTCTTCTCTTTTTCTTTGGGTTTACGCTGAGATGATACGTCTGTGGAGCGACTGGTGATGCAAGGAAAACTTGAGGGCATACTCGCGTCAGAACACATTATGCGTTGGACTGACTAAACCAGAATGGCCGCAGTGCGAGTGGAATGGCGACATCTTGATCGAGGTAGTCTTGAAAATTTGTTAGAGAATTAGGGCCCTAACTCATAATACACCTCTCTTTTTATGGTTTTAGGGTCCCAGATTCAGTGTAGTGTATTAAGCGCATATAGTTTTACTGTTTCGATTTCGATTTAAATATCGATTTTTGTTCAACGAATCGATTATCGAATAATTGATCACTGGATAGCTACTCGGCATCCCTACTAACTTTTATTACAAACATTATTTCATTATAATGTAGATTGTATTGTGTTGTGTACAGTATTTTTGATAATAGTGTATGTCCCTGTATTGAAACATAGGATAAAACAATAGTGTTGTAACTTATAAATTGAATAAATTTAACAGATTGAAGTCAGCATGTAAGTGGCATTCAATATTTATACAATGAATTAGCTTGCTAACAGCTACATTTTAATAAGGTTATAATTATTTTACATGCTCTTTGCTTAGCCGTTTTGCAGGTACACATATAACTTTTAGAGACACACGTTTATATTCATAAATAAAATATTTGCTTTGCAGGACTGAATACTGGCAGTCTCAAGCTAGAAAATATTGTGAATTTTGCAAATGTTGGTTCGCTGATAACAAAGTTGTAAGTGTTGTTAAATACTACAAGCCTTGATATCAAGAAATTCATAATAATGTATAAAAATGGATTTCAATTTATTGAGTCTATATAAATATAAAGAATCAATAGAAACATTTATTGAAAAATACACTTTTGTATAAGTGCCTACCAAAATGTTGAATGTTTAGTAAAGAAAGATGTAAAAAATCAGGATTATGTCAGTTGCAACAGTCGATTTTATGCATAAATGATTTAACAAAAAGTAGCTCCTATTTGGACAGTACATGCAAGCTGCCATGTTTGTTTTCTGTTTCTGTTGATAACTACTCATTAGGCGCAACATTAATTGTTTATACCCTTTGTTTTACAGTCCATATCATTCCATGAAAATGGCAAAAGACACAAGGAAAATGTCCAAAAGCATATATCATCGCTCAGTAAAAAGAGTGCTAAAGAACTCAAACAAAAAGAAAAAATGGATGATGATATCAAGAAAATGGAGGCAGCTGCAATGGCTGCTTACTTGAAAGATGTGCGGAATAATGCTGACCTGACTTCACAGGTTAGCGTTGCTTTATCTGAAGTTAATTCTACTATTTGTATTTTATAAACATAACAGAGGCAACATAGGTAAAAAAAAGCCATATAAAACAGACTGGGGTGGTCAAATGGTAAAAAATTATATTTTGTCTATCAGTGAAAGCCAGTTACAGATTTTTCCAGTTACAAATATATAAACTGTGGTTCCCTACCGGTGGTCTGTGGACCACCAGTTGTCCGCAGTAATTAAAACCTTTGAACTAGATCATTGAACAGTAATGACAAAGGCAGCCTGCCAAAATGGAAGTGGAAATTGCTCTTAATGACTGTTGGTGGCAGTGTAAGAGTGTGTAAGAGTTGGTGGTTCAAATTTCGACACAGGACTCTACTTTGTGTGATTCTTCTCAGCCTAAGTGTACTTTGTTTCTGTTAATTGCATTTTTTTTAAAGACTTTGCGTCACTTGGCTTGTACTCTAGTCCACCAGTTGACTTTTTAAAAAGAAAAACAGAAAACTTGCAAAAGCCTTAAGAAAAACTTTTGTTGCATATATGCACAGTTATGGAGGCATGGTGCATGTGGTACAATATTTAATTAAGAATACATTATTGTGAATTTCAGAGTATTAATGAAATGGTGGGACAAACTATGAAAGTTGATGATAACAAACCTATTGCAGTAGCCAGTCAGTCCACCAAGAAAGCACCTGTCTGGAATGAAGTTAAAAATGAAGATGGAAGCTCTTATTTTTGGAATACTGTCACAAATGGTAAGGTATGATAAGTTTATATATTTCCATATTTACATACATTTATTACCTGTGTCTAATTACACAGCATTGAACAACATTCTGTAACATTTTAAAACCTCTGCAGTTATATCTTCAGGCCATCTATCCTAATATTATAAAGCTGAAGAGTTTGTTTGTTTGAACCTAATAATCTCAGAAGCTACTGGTTCAAATTGAAAAATTATTT
Organism: Herminia tarsipennalis; assembly: GCA_945859575.2. Classification (NCBI taxonomy): domain Eukaryota; kingdom Metazoa; phylum Arthropoda; class Insecta; order Lepidoptera; family Erebidae; genus Herminia; species Herminia tarsipennalis. The sequence goes on along the minus strand of OX243834.2, from coordinate 17,450,936 downwards.
TAGTGTTAGATAGCCTATTTATCGAGGAAGGCTATATAATATCATGCTATGGCCAATCAAATCAAAGGAGCAGAGCATCAATAATGTTGTAAAAATGGGGAAAATTTACACAGTTGCATGGATGAGCTACTATTACTACATTATAATTGTTTTATTATATTTGATTTCTGATACTATTTTCATTGGTATACTAGTCATAGTTACTAGGACATTAGGAGATATGAAAGCCTAGATTTTAGTAAAGTAGTAGTGAGCAAATTGAAATGACAAAATAAATGACTGATGAATTTAATTTTTATTTTGAAGAAACTACATGGGACCCCCCTGATGACTATATATCAGTTGCTGACCAGGAAAAAGATAAATTAAAAGAAGAACAACAAGAGAAAAAGAAACAAAAATTAAAGTGAGTAGGTATCATGGTATTTTACTGTGAGATAATCAAGATTGTCTGACCAAGGGCACGAGGATCGGATCTTCAGAGGATATAAATAAATAGATATGCCTGATTTTTATATCATTTTTTTTAATTCTCAGAAAGCATAAACAAAAAGAGGCACAGAAAGAAGTGTTCAAGGAAGTTAATGCTCATTTAGCACGAGAAAAAATGAAAGAGTTAGCTGTGCCTAAAGATGTGCCCACACCTGTTAAACCTTTGGACTATGGACCAGCTCCGCGTGCCTCTAAACCTTATGGCTCATGGACTCCAGTTATCAATGAGTATGCATTTGTTTTTCTTTTATTACTTTTAAGTTTAAAATACAACAGCTGCAGTCAATGAGGTTTTACTTATAGAGATGTTATAGGCTAACAAAACTGCACAAAAAAATGGTTATGTAAAATAACATATCTATACAGTAGGGCACAACCAAGCATTGTATCGCGGGGCACTTTGCAAACATACAATTCACGGACACAACCACACCCGGATAACAATTTGTGGATAACAGAAAGTGGTATGGGATACAAACCCACGACCAGGCGTACACACACTCAATGCGCAACTGAGGCAGTCAATATTTGAATATAAATTTTGCAATAGCTACTCCTAGGATTACCTTATAATTAAAAGTTTAATCAAGGTGATTAAAGTTTTAATTATATTCTGAATATCATAAGAATAATATTAATATTATAAAGCTGAAGAGTTTGTTTGCTTGTTTGAACGCGACAATCTCGGGAACTACTGGTCCGAATTGAAATAATCTTTTACTGTTGGATAGCCCATTTACCGAGGAAGTCTATAGGCTGTATAACATCACGCTACGACCAATACGAGCGAAGCAGCAAGAAAAATGTTGCAAAAACGGGGAAAATTGACGTAGACGAAGTTGCGCGTGACAGCTATCTATAATATAGCCAATGTCTCTCAAAATATCAATGGGATAGAATTTTAATACTGACTACGCAAATAACCTAGAAATTGCTAGGATGATAAGAATATAAAAATAGTAGTATTTTCCCCCAAATTACCAATAACTAACACCTACCACAATGCTTGACAAGTAGGTACCAGTTCTAATAATATTTTTTTATTTAGGCCTGCGGAACACATCGATCTTCAGCTGCCAAAGGCTGGAAAAGAGCTTCCGCCGCCACCCGTAATCGTTCAACCTGAAATAATCCAGTTTAAAGAGAAACGAGTGCAGTCCCTCGGCGATGAACCTGTTGAGTTCAAAAAGCGCAAATTTAACAATCCTAAGAGAAATATGCGACAGAAATTGGATGATGATTAATGTATTTTATAATTATGTAAATAAGAAATAAATTGTAAATAAAATTCTTGTTTATTTTTGTACAAACACTTCCCATAGAGTAACCACGGCAGAGTGTATGCAGGCGCGGATCCAGAGGGGGGGGGGGGGCAGTGTGAAGAAAAGTCATTTTTTTTTAAAGATAATTAGCAACGTGGGTCGCGCATTACTAGCATTCTTGTTAACCCTTCCAGCTAAGCTAAATTGCTTGTGTTAGGAGTGGGTTCACGTCATTAATATAATGGGTAGGATTCGAACCCACGACCTTTCGATTGCGAGTCTGATGCCTCAACCCCCACTGACTCCTATTTGTCGTTGTCTAAGTCACCGACAACCTTGAACTAATAGGGCATAAGGTTAACATTTAGTCTCAACTTCCGGCGACAATATGGAGTCCTGCGCACAAGTTGCTGCCAACAAACTGGGCATCCAAAACCGGGTGAAGAGGCAGGTACTTCTCTCCATGACAGCTTCTTACTTTTATACGAAGCACAAGTCCATTCTTGCATGCAGTACCTACTGTTGTCACCTGTGGGATGGCTCGGCTAAGTACCAATTGGCCTCACTAGACGCAGTATACGAAGATCCCGCCTGTCGCACCAAGCGGTACGCTTCGTTATGCGAACAGCTAAAGTATGGAACTCCCTGCCAGCGTCAGTATTTCCAATTAATTATAACCTGGACACTTTTAGGACCAAAGTTCATACTTGCATGGGCATCTTTGGGGTGCATTCGTGCCATCGTAGGCCTCATCAATGCTTTTAATCAGGCAAGCCCATCTATACTAATATTATAAAGCTAAAGAGCTTGTTTGTTTGCAGTCCTGTTTTAGTTTAATAACTCTTCTATGCAATAAAGAAAATGAATTATACACCCAAGTTTCCATATACGATTTTTCTCTTAAAATATTAAAAGAAAAACGCAAATAAGTATTATCGTATATGGAAACTTGTTCAATCAGTTATAATACCTACCACTTAGGGTGGGGCTGAAAGACTTTTTGAATTAACGAGTATATATTGATCTCTGACATTATATAGTTTGTTATAAAATAATGTAGTTGCTTGATCGAGTGATACTGTGTTGAATAAAGTATACCAGTCAATCTCATCTAGCGCGGATTTATGGACTCATATTTTCCCTGATAATATAGATATTTAGTAGTTATTTTTTCTTGAAACTCGTTTATTTCAAATATTTCAACAAAGTCTACCATAATGTATATAGGTTTATGTTGAAGCTCCACTGGTACAGGAGGCCTACTCTAATTCAATGAAAACGAAGTTTCGATCAATCTAACCTACTCTAATTTAATGAAAAATGAGGTGGTGCTATACAGAGCCAGAAACATCTATTTCTCCTAAAAATCGTCCATGGGTTCGAACTTCTTGTAAATATCCAAAAATTAATTAGCATAGTCCCCGTAAACTTATGAAATTTAAGTAAACGAATTTATATGAATTTCATTATAAAGAAAGAGAGTAGGCCTGCAGATAGTAACAATTCCATTCGAAAACAACTAATAAATAAATAATTTTATGAAAATTAATTAGCATAGTCCCCGTAAACTTATGAAATTTAAGTAAACGAATTTATATGAATTTCATTATAAAGAAAGACAGTAGGCCTGCAGATAGTAACAATTCCATTCGAAAACAACTAATAAATAAATAATTTTATGAAAATATATATAATAATTTAAGGTAAAATACCTTGTTTATTGCCCGACGTTTCGACCGTATTGCAACGGCCGTGGTCACGGGTAGGCTGTCGCAACGTCGGGCAATAAACAAGGTATTTTACCTTAAATTATTCACGCGATTAAAACCCGTAATATAAATATTTTCATAATGTGTACAAATCGCGAAAGTTTATAAACATTTATTTTCTTTAGATGTGGTACAATTTATAGCTGTTATTAGGGTTCCGTAGACAACATGGCAACGCAACCCTTAAAGTTTCGTCATGTCCGTATGTCACAGGCATTTTACTCAAAGACTACTCAAGATGAAATTTGGTGAAAAGGTGTCTTGTAGTAGCCGCTTCATAGTTTGATAGCTAAATAATTATTATTTTTAGGTGGGCACTCCATACATGTTGATGTTGCTGATTTTATTTTTAGCTAACATCAACGTGTGGTACATCATTCTACAGGTCTTTCAAAAAAAAATTAATATGCTTTTTTGATTGAGTAATAATAATAATGAATGTAAAATAAATTTATTACAAAAAACTTTTACAAAAAAAATAACATATACATAAAATTAGACAGAAGATACATAATAACATCTAATAATAATATTTTGGTACAACCACAGAATAATTAATAGTACTACGACAACACACATGGTCATCTGATCCCAAACTAGGCAGAGCCTGTACTATGGCAATAAGACAACATAATTAGTATATAAGACAAATGTATATATTATAATAATAATATTTATTGACAAAGTTGTTTATACAAAAGTTGTGAATTCTCTGGGCCCTGAACTAGCGTGAACTGTATTTCAGAGTCCAGTGTCTTCGCTTTATAGTATAGGTACAATGTCATTGTGTCATTATTTTAATTAGGTTATACAAACAAAGGATATAATATCTATCTTAGTGTTACTAGACATTTGATTTTGCTCAAATATGAGGTCAAACATTTCCTGGTCACATAAAGTAACTGGAACCCCGATGACTATGATCCTAGGTCTTCTTTTATTTGGCTCTTCCATTTTTAGGCTGGAACTGGTTAGCTGGGTCGACTTTCGAAGCTTCTCTATGTCGTCCTTCGTTTCAGTGCTGATAATTACACCGCCGTTCTTGGTCCTACGTAGTCCTCTTACATGCAGGGCAGATAATTTTTCGGACTGGAGAGTCACTGGATTTTTGGCTATCTTTAGGGTAAATAGCTATTGAGCTCAAACTTTTAAGGCGCAGAAAATCATTGTTATGGGTCTTGACCATTTCCGCAAAAGATCGCTTGTCATGTTGAGTCACTGGTTTATTGCTGTTTACTTCCATGGTCTCCCTGATAGATTTTTTGAAGTCATTAAGGCATTCAGCAAGATCTTGGTTTTCCGACCTTCCGCGCAATTTAATTAAATCTCAGTTTTTGTTCAGAGTTCAGTTTCCCGTCTGCAGCAATTTGGCATACCTCATTCAGACATTGTTCTATTGTTGACATCCAATTCTTGATATCGCTGGTCCTTAAGGCTTCAAGGGTGAGGTCTTTCTTCTGTTGCGACTGAGGTGTGCTGAGAGGGCTGCGAGGGCTACTGTCCATAGTAGTCATAATGAGCTATTATTACCTTGTAGAAGATGGGGAAATTTACCTTTGTATTCTAATGATATTGTTGCAGTTTTTCATTGCCTGAAAATACGGATAAAACAAAATTTTCTAGGTATTAGATAGATGTAAATAGCACGATACTGTTAACGAAACTTTTTTTTTAAATTTTTACTAGACCCCCCAAAAATAAACCCCATGTTTAAAACTCAAATTTTAATATATAGGTTTTTCTAATAATCTTTTGTATTTTTCCCAAAATACAGTAGCCTTGGAGATAAGGGGAGCACCCCCCTCCCCTTCCATTTTCCCAGGTCCATTTTCATGGTTATTGTTAAATTTTCTTTTCTCTGTTTCATTTGATATGTTACATGATACAGTTTGTCAATCTTTTCTTGCTGCCCCAGGAAGGGTTATGTTTTTCGTCACCTTAAAGTACAATTTTGCTTGAACCGAATCAAGGAACAATAACGCCAACATGTCAAAATATTAATAAGGTTTAACTCAGATTAAAAACGAAATAGATGGAACCTTGAAATAAAATACTTTTTCGTTTTGACTCTTTAGCTGTATGTTACTCGCAAGGAAAGTAGACATAAACCTCTTAGATCATAACCTACATAAACCACATGCAAAAAAGATTTTATTTCAAGGTGATAGACAAGAATAACTGAGAAAATTATTTGTCAGTTTCCTAAGAGACAAGAATGATAGCACGGCTATTTTGAAATGGGAATTAATAAAATTATACGACTATTTCTCGATTCGCGTAAAGTTGTAAATAATTAGTAAAATTTAGTTTTATTTTAAATTATTTTTAACATAGTTATTTCGTAGGGTACCTAATCTAGTGTTAATGTAAATTACACATTTTTATTCATTCATTAATTAAATATTAAGCTATTGCATAGCTTCTATCGCGGGCCTTGAGCGCGGGGACCGAATCCAGAAATTCCGTAACGAAAAAACCTCACGCTCCCCACTCCGACTGGCACAGCGGTGATACTTTTCAGTTTTGCCATCTATCGATGAATAGCAGAACTTTTAATGACTTTTTTTAAATTAAAAAAAAACAAAATTTTAAAGAAAAAAAAAATAAAAACATTGTTTTGTCATAATTAAAAAAAAAAAAATTTTTTTTTTTTTTAATTTAAAAAATGTGTTTTTTATAATGAAATTTTTTTTTTTTTTAATTGCTTAATTTGATAAAAATGCTATGCAATAGCTTTACCGCGGCAGTCCCCGAGTGCCACACATTTTTTTTTTTTCCTTTTCAATATTATTACCCTTAAGCTGAATATATACTTAAATTATGCCTATAATACACTTGTTGAGTCACAATAAAAACATAGATTAGAGTTCTAACGGTGACAGGATAACGAAGGTTGTAGGAGACTTTGAATTTTGGGTGTTTCATTGTCGGACATGTGACCCTCCCTACAGCCTACAGCTAATCGGCTCTCAGAAGAAAATAAAGCTTTTGTTCTGAGAGTCGATCCATCTTTGCAAACGATACCTATTCCATTAGGTGTAATATATTATATAGCACATATCTACTTATCTTATAGGTATATATTATACCTAGCTCGGCAAGCACTGAAATAATACAAACACGATAGGTAACTTAAGTAGGTAGGTATACACATCTGTTTATTTTTTGCAGCCATTAATCAGTTGTCGAATCTTAAACGCGTCTATTGTCGCGATTGTGATCCGGCTTCATATGGAAATCAAGTACCTACTATTAACAGTAATGCGACATTGTGTATAACATTTTTAACATCCTATATCGCGCACGTTGAGGACGGTCCGAGGATCATTAGATTTTCCAATCACGGACTGGACACAGGCCGGACCTCGGGCTCCATATATAAAGGGTACTGAGATGGGGGATATCATGACACCTACAGTCGCGTCGTTCGATAACAGTCCCGTCTAGTGAATAAGCTAGATATACTCTGGTGATCTGTTTTTCGGAATCCAAAACTAAACCAATATGTTCAAGTTGGTAAGTCAATTCTAACTCCTATTTTGTTTAAAATATTTGTTTATAATTTTGTTACCCGTGATTTTCAGTTTGACTTTTTTCCTTCTTTTAATCCGTGATTTAAGACACCGATTTAGTTATTATCATTTATAATCCTATACCTACTTTACCCTCCAATTATTACAGACATTTTGACGTGGTTGATTAAAAGGTCAAAAGTTGAAATACCTACTAGTTAGGTACCTAGTTACTTCATATAAAAACTTTTATAATAAATAGCTGTTACCTGCGAGTCCGCCCGCGTGTTTTTCATACAAACTTTGATGGAATTTCCAAGCGTTTATTCTTAGCACCGTTGTCAAATTTCAGAACCACTTATAAGAAAACTTTTTCAAATTACTTTTATCCAAATTTTTCTTTGTTCAAGTGGTTTCTGAAGTTTCGTGTTGGTAGACAATTTATGATTTCCGTAGGGTTCCGTAGCCAAAATGTCAAAACGGAATCGTTATAGTTTCGCCATGTCCGTCCGCAGCTTAGTTCAGAGACTGTTAGTACGAGAAAGTTGTAATTTTGCATGGATATACTTACGCCGACGAAGTGTTGAAATAAAATCTTGATAATATTTTTTTTGAAAGTACTACTGTCTCCTACATGTAAAATGGGGATGTAATTTTTTTTCACCTACCCCATCGTGTGATTTAATTTGAAAAACCCTATCTAATGATACCCATCATTAGATAGGGTTTTTCAAAATATTTAGGGGTTGTTGTGAATATCAATTAAGGGATCCGTCTGTGAAATATTAAGCCTTAAGTTGCAAATTTATGTTAGAGTCAAGTGTCCCCCACCTACCAGCCAAATCAGGGTATACATACCTAATGAAATTAACAGGAACAGTATCGCAGCTAAATAAACAAGTTTACGAGTAACAGCCGACCAAGTTAGAAGTAACAACATTTTCGTACAAATTCTATTGAATTAGGATTATTGAAATTATATAACGTTGTAGTGAAACTAAAACAATGGAAAACCTACTTCTTATACTGCATTATTGTGCTCTATGGCCAGCTACGGAACCCTGCACTGTGAGTGGCCCGACATTCACTTGCCTATGAAGATTTAAAGAGATTCATAGCGCTATTGTTTTTATCAGGCTTTTATTAGATTACTAACGACCGCGGCCGGGTTCACAAGTGTCAAATTTTTTACTGAGATTTTCATTTCAAATGATGCCAGTTTTCATACATGCAAAAAATATATACAAAAACAAATTTTATTGTTGTATGTAGGTAGGTCTCTAATGTCCTCAATATAATTTCACTTTTATCGTTTTTTGATAATAAACAAGTCTAATCTAAATACGAGTAAATAAGTCTAAATTGATATTGAGGTAGCTTGGGGAAGGCTAGGTAAGCTTATTTTATTGCGATGACTCTATAAAATATCAGTAAGTAGTAAGTCTAGATTTAATCAAAATGACGGCAGTGACCAAACCGGTGCTTTACAGATTCATTTTAGGGTTCCGTAGCCAAAATGGCAAAAACGGCACCCTTATAGTTTCGTCATGTCCGTATATCACAGGCATTTTACTCAAAGACTACTCAATGAATATTGATGAATTTTGGTGTAAAGGCGTCTTGTAATAGCCGCTACTTACTTTGATAGCTAAATAATAAAAATAAATATTTTTAAGGGTCACTGGTCACATACCCGTTTAGTGTAACAGAAACTGTTTCTTTTTTAGTACACCAACCTGTGTACATCATTCGACAGGCCTTTATAAAACATTTTAATGTTTCTTAAAAAAAAATTGATTAAGTGAATATTTTTGGAAATAATCGCTCCAAAAGTTGCATAAATTGTGTCCCACCCCCGTGTGACCAAAAAATATGAAACAAATCACGAAGGTAGCGCATAATAAAAGTTTAAACTAAAATTATTTTGGACATGATCGGTTAAATCGTCATTGAGTTATTGCCAAAAAACTGCGTTTCTCAACAAAAAGGGCCTAAGTGCTATGAACATACGCTCTTCTGCTGATGCAATTATTCAAGTCTGCGGCGCCCTACACTGAGCATGGTCCGACATGCTCTTGCCTTGTTTTTTATAACAATATTTATTTCTTTCAACAGATGGCGCTGATTGTTTTCTTGGCTGCACTGGCGCTTAGCCCCGCTGTGGCAAAGCCCCAGGTGTTGCTCGACTACGGCTACTACGCACCGGCTGCTTACGTCTCGTCGTATAGTTCTCCCGTAGCCTACTCTTACTCCTACCCTTACGCCTACTCATATGGTTACCCCTTAGCTTACTATTAACACTAAATAACCCGCCAGGAATCCACCAAAGTCATTATTGTGTTTATTATAATATCAGCTATTTAATAAATAAACTTCATTTGAGTTTTATATAGTTACTTATCATCTGTAGTTACCCATTCAGCGAATTGTTATAGACATTCTTCGTTTATGTGAGACCGAGTCTACATGATGTATGTGCTTAAATTTAAAATATATTTTCAATAAAGTTAATTAATTCGAATGCAATGTCTATTACTCATTTAATTAGTGTACCTACAGACATAATTGCTTTTGCTTCAAAGAGAAATATATGTATGTACCTACTTACATAACTGCTGTAATTAAATAGATATACATTTTAATTATTTGACATGCATAGTACTTACTTACATATTTCATTTAAGGTCTATTCTGAGACAACAAATGTAATTTAATGTAAGACTTAAATAATTAGTACTGAGAAGTTTTCAAGTTTAAAAACTTATTCGTGTCCTTTGAACCTTTCTTTCTTACTTTCGATAAATTTCAAAATCTTAGACATTTTGTAGAAGGTACTTATGGCATTTTAAAGTAAGGGTGGAAAATAAACCTTACTTCATTTCTTTGCTTTTTTTTTGGTGCCAATTAAAATCAGTATTTCATGAAAGTAATTTGTTATCATCATATCAACCCACATGATGGCCCACTGCTGGGCACGGGTCTCCCCAGTAGATCCTGGGGGTAATTGCCATAATCGCCACGCTTGGCGAGCGGGTTGGCGATCGCAGTAAGGCTTTAAGTACGCAGAGGACGCTGCTGCCCGTCCTCCGGAGTGAAATCCCTTAGTCGCCTTGACGACACCCACGGGAAGAGATGGGGTGGTACTATTCTTAAGCCTGCACCACACGGCATAATTTGTTATAGTAATGTTTTATTTAACCATACTTGCACCAAAAGTTACATAACATGTTAGGTAGGTGGTATGTACAGTAGCAGTAACCGTAGGTACTTACTTTATAACAAACTTTAAAAACAACCTATAACTTGTCTACAACTCTTAGAAAAAAAAGCGGTTCCTAATTTTGTACTAAACTAGCTGACAGGTGCCACTTCGTCTGCGTAAATTTTCCACGTTTTTCATTGCTGCTTCGCTCCTATTGGTCGTAGCGTGATGTTATATAGCCTATAGCCTTTTTTTGATAAATGGGCTATCCAACAGTAAAATATTTTTTAAATTCGGATCAGTAGTTCATGTAATGATTGCGTTCAAGTAACATACAAACTCTTCAGCTTTATAATATTAGTATAGTAGGTATCTCTACCTAACGCTAATCTTGTAATGCTTCTTCTAAATGAGCGTAAGTTAGGCTCACAGTATGTGATTTTATCAAGGTGCTAGGAAAAAACGTTTTAACTATCTATATTTTATATAATACTAGCTGTCCCGCGCAACTTCGTATGCGTAAATTTTGCCCGTTTTTGCAACATTTCACGTCGCTACTCCGCTCCTATTAGTCTTAGCGCGATGTTATATAGTTCCTGAGATTAGCGCGTTAAAACAAACAAACAAACAAAGCAAACAAACAAACTCTTCCGCTTTATAATATTAGTATAGATTTCTATCGTAATCATTAGATCTAGCCTGCCTACATTAAAAAAAACCGGGTAAGTGCATTTGGAGCACGCACAATGTAGGGTTCCGTAGTCCCGTACCCCCCCCCCCCATCCGAATAATGCGGCTTAAGAAATGGGTTTTCTGTTGTTTTTGTTTCATAATTACAACGTTATACCTACTAGTACTTAATAATAATTTTCAATGGAATTTGTACGAAAATTTTGTTACTTCCATTTGATAAAAAAACCGAAAAATAACATTTAATTTTTAGCCTTGTAAATAGCCCTTACAAGATTACGAGCAGTTGTTACTCGTAAACTTGTAAAGGCTATTATTTAGCTGTGATGGTTTTCCTATAACAACTAAAACGAGTTATTTAAACTTATCAAAAATAAAATGTTATTTTTCGGTTTAAATTTTAGATGTCTCAGAGCACTTAGCTTTTATCCTCTAACAATAGGACAAAAGCTTTGTTCGACTATTACTTTCCTACTTTTTTCTTCGCATCATAATAATTTTCAAAATCAAATAGGTAGGTCCCCACGATGCTCGAGTAAATCCAAATTTAGCACGTTGGGCTCCCCAGCTATATTATGTTAATCTGGGTGTCTAGTCCATAGACGATCCTTTAGTGTCCTTTGATCACCAGCTCATAGACAATAGACAACCTAAATCAAATTATATTTTGGCATCAAATCGCCTTTCGAATAATATCTTACAAATAAATATTTCCTACAACCTGTAAGATACGAAAAACGCAAAAAGCAAAAATAAAATGTGAATTGCTTTACCAAGGAAGTTTTTAGGGTTCCGTAGCCAAAATGTCCAAAACGGAACCCTTATACTTTTGTCATGTCCGTGTGTCTGTCTGTCTGTCACTCCATACATGTAACAAGACACATCAACGTGTGGCACATCATTCGAAAGGTCTTTCAAAAAATTTAAAAATAAAAATTTATTTTTAAAGTCGGTAATATTTTTTTATTAAAAAGTTTTTATTTCTCACTTTTCAGTGGTTTGGTTCGTAATTTACTTAAGTTACAATAGGCTTATGTCAACTGCTCAAATCCTTTTGCAAAATATTGCTTGCGCCGATGCAGGGCCGTTAATTGTTGAGGTGTTCACTATCAGCTCTATTACATTGTGTAATAGTAGGTAGTAGGTATGGCGAGAATAAAGTGCTACTCGATACCATATTAAAGTAACTAAATTAGAAACTGTGAAATATTGAATAGGTCCGCTCGTCATTTGTGGTCTTCATCATCAGTTCCACTTCACCAATTGGTGCTTTTTAAGAGTAAATGCACGAATCACTATGTAATATACCTAAATCACTGTAGGCTTGCTATTAACATTTTAAGATTTCCCTCGATTTCTCCAAGATCCCATCATCAGATCGTGATCTGATGACAATAGGACCAACTTGGAAGTATGCCCTTTCAAACACAAAAAGAATTTTTCAAATCGGTTCAGCCGTCTTTGCGTAATCGGTGAACAAACATAAAAAAAAAGAAAAAAAACAAAAGTCGGTTGAAAACATTTTAAGATTTCTAATAAACTGTTTTGATTTAGTTTATCTTTTTAGAAATTATTTCTCCGAAAGTTGCATAAATTGTGCCCCCCCTTTAACTTTTGAACCGTGGTACCAAAAAATATGAAAAAAATCAAAAAGGTAGAAAACACTTTAACATTATTTTGGACATGATCGGATACCGTCATTGAGTTATTGCCGAAAAACTGCTTTTCTCAACAGAAGGCGTAAGTGCCAGGAACATACGCTCTTTTGCTGATGCCATTATTCAAGGTTGCGGAACCCTACACTGCGCATGGTCCGACATGCTCTTGCCCGGTTTTTCAAGATTAAATTTATTCCACATTTTCATTTAATACATTTCATTTGTATAACCGGGACTATGATGCCGCACTTCGTCTCTTACACTCTTAATTGGAACATTGGGCGTCTTGTCAGTTCTTTATCATTCCAGCCAGCTTAAACACTCCCAGAAGCCCAGCAGTTCCCCCAGACCTCTTCATTGTCACCCCTATTAATCTAAGATATAGCTTGTTTCTTTTCATTTGTAGATACTACAGAACAACACTGACAATTGTACCTACCTACAATAGTTTCCTTTACATATACTTACCTACATAATAGGAACACGATGATTGTGATTCAACCGAGATTATGACTTAATTAATCAAACTCTACAATCTCTACATGAGATTGTTCGGGTCGGGTGACTCTTGAATAGGTAATAAACTAAGTTGGAAATAACTACGCTTAAGCAGGCATGTTTATGTACCTACCTTTTAATTATGGACAAGGATCGGATTGATCGAAATACCCCCGATTAGTGGTACCTTTGCTCTTAGTACCTACGAATATTTACAGTAGATACCTAGTTTTATTTATCTGATGGTAGGAATTTCATAAGTAACTTTAGATTATAACCAGTTTGTAAACAGATAAACATATTTTTTATTTTTATAATACTTTTATGTTTTTCATTAGATAAAATGTCGCATTGTGTATTTAATTCATTTCTAGTGTCTTAATGCGTTTGACTTATTTTTGAAAATTTACTTACAGGTTGGTACGAGAGCTATGAACGCTTTCGAGAAAAAAAATCAAAGTGAATTAACGTGGCTGAAACTGCTGCTTCTATTATAAAGTAAATACATTACCTCCATATACCTACTTAACCAACATAACAAAAGGTTCTAAAATAAATAAAGATATTAAAAAAATATATATATACCTACTTATGTATTTCGTCATTGGATAAAAATATCAACACGTCATTGACCACACATGCCAGTACCTATACATTTAGAAGCACGTCTGAGGCGTACATTATTGATTGAGATGACATAGTCAGTGACAGAATAATCGTGGCATGCACAAGGCCGGACTTACATCAATTCACATACCTACTCATTGGTATGCCACAAAGGAAACAATCATCCTATGACAATACAATACTTTAAGTAATCCACCTTTGGCCACGTACTTTGCTCACAATATCTGCGCTTGACATCGTATAACATAAATTGTTAAGTAGGTATCTGTAGTGTGATCTAGATCCTTCTAATATGTTTAATGTTAGTACGTGAATTACTTACATTAGAACTAGTTTCAAGTTTTCGTAACAGTAGGTGTAAATAACAATATGGTGTGCAAAAAAAACTACAGTTTTAGTGTAGGCATATTCTGTAATTATGGATTATTTTATATCTAGATAAACATTACATTACGTTACTATTGCTTTTAATAAATGTTAAATGATTGTATAGCCATTATCAACATCAAGAATATGTCTAGTTGATCCTAATTCACGAAGTTTATACAATATGATCGTAGAGAATTAAGGAATAAATAAACATTTGGCTATTAAAATCAATGATGTTATACGTTGGATTAGACTGCCCTGTTGGTCTAGTAGTTAGTGACCCTGACTGCTAAGCCAGTTGTCGTGGGTTCGGTCCCCACCCTAAAACTTTGTGTGATGAGCACGATTAAAAATATATAAGTAGATATGTTTATTAGTTGTCTGATTGCCATAGAACAGACTCTGCCTAGTTTGCCATCAGATAGCGATGAGTGAGTTGTCCAATAGATATTATTTTATAGTACCTTAGTAATTTATAATGGTCTCACACTCTCACAGCAACTTAAATTATACTGTTCAGGGGTTTTATTCACATTGTATAATGGGAGCGCGATCGTGTATATGGCAAGGCCTTAGATTATATTATGTTACTAGCTGTCCCGCGCAACTTCGTCTGCGTAAATTTTCCCCGTTTTTGCAACATTTATCATTACTGCTCCGCTCTTATTGGTCGTAGCGTGATGTTATATAGCCTATAGCCTTCCTCGATAAATAGGCTATCTAACCGTGAAAGATTTTTTTTTAATTCGGACCAGTAGTTCCTGAGATTACCGCGTTCAAACAAACAAACAAACTTTTAGCTTTATAATATTAGTATAGATTTAACTAGATTGAGCTTTCCCTCAATAAACCACGTCATAAAAAAATAAGGGTTCTGTTTTGCCATTTTGGCTACGGAACCCTATTAAGTTACTTATAGTACTTTAAAAAGCGGCGGTAGCCAAATGGCTAAGGCGTCGGACTCACAATTGTGAGGTCGCGGGTTCGAATCCTACCCATTATACTACCGAGACATGAGCCCACTTCTAACACAAGCCTTTGAGCTTAGCTTGCTAGGTTAACAAGATTGCTAGTAATGTGAGACGATCGAAGAACAGCTTTGCTTTGAGAGTTCGCTATGTTTTGCCATTACGACATAGAAATGTAAAATCGGATATAATAACCTTTGGAGGAAGATGTTGGTACGAATTGTTAAACGTGAATAAAGCCCCAGAACTTTTCGACAGCATGTTTGCGATAGTAAGATAAATATTTATATATATATATATTTTTAATGTAGGTAAGTATTTATATAATATCACTGATTGTGATTTGCACTTTTATCTATATTCTGCTATGTACATAGGCATTCAGGATCAAGAGCCCATAGTGAGTTGCTTTTGCACCTGTATTACTTTTTCGATTTGTATTTGTGACTTTCTTTCTAATATTGTTCGTGTAAGTTTTTTACAGGGAAGCCGATCTGATGGGCTCTCAAGCTGTTGATAAGATAAAAAAAAAATTAACTAAAAAGTATCTTACCGACTTCAATCACGGTTAATTAGCCGGCATTTATTGGTGAGTTTCGTATTCTGTCTCCGAAACTCATCATTAGATCTTAACAAGATTTATATGGGACCAATTCGGAATAAACTTCTTTCGAATTTTGAAAATCCGTCTATATATATATGACGGAGCTATGCCGAAAAAGGATCACTAATTTAAATCAAAATGTAGACAGCATTTCATCTCCTTTCGCACCCTACGTCATATCGATTTAAAACTGTGCATTTGAAATCCGGATTGTATCGAGTTGATCTGAATGGAGGTGAATAATGGTACTTTCCAAAAGCTACACTAGAAATCGTCGAGTTTGGGCGATTCGGGTAGGTTTTTCACAGAGTAAGAAACGAATTTTATCTTGATAAGATAAAATTCGTTTCTTGTTATAGTCTCTAATTATTAATATACCAAAAGTCCCTTTGATTAAAGTGCCGATAAAAAAACTAGAGCAAAGGCCAATTTTATCACAAAATAAGATGTTTTCGGATATAGGTACGCAGTTGCTCAGACAATTCATAAGTAGTCATGTGATTGTTTATTCTAAGGCTGTGATCTATAGCGCGTAATTGAGCTTAACTTAAGTTTAGCTTAGATAAAACATTACAAAATCTTGACAAAGCAAGTGCTGACCGTTGATTTTGTGGATATAATCTTCTAAGATTATGCTGAGCTTGGGCTGTGACCAATAAGTATGGTTTTGTTAAGATTTTCTTCAAGTTTGACTTATGCTAAACTTGTGCTAAGCCAAAGTATGCTCTATAGATTTTAGCCTTAGAGTTCTTTCTTATGATCAAATTCATAATTTTTTAGGTATAAGAATTATATAAGGATTTTTTAGAGAAATCGATATATAGTTATTTAATCATGGCACATTTCTCAGTTGCTCCAAAAGTATTTACGCTACCGTTTAAATCACACTCCACTTAAAAAATATGCCATCATAAAAATACATTTATAACTGGAAAGAATCGTTACGAAATTCTGTTGTTTTGGCTACGCTTTTCAGGAGAGCGTTTCCTTTTATTTTTAAAAGACGGTTTAAATATAATATTTAATATTAAATAAAATTGTTCATACCCTACCTATACCGTATAGGTTATGAACAATTTGAGGTTGAAAAGAAGTTGTTACATATATAATTACTTTTGTAATAACAATTTTTTTCAACCTTTTATCGCGATCTTTGATTCCTCGTAACTTATCAGCGTCAAATCAATTTTATAAGGCTTTTGGTATATTATTTTCCGGGAGGTTTACCGTAGATATGCTCTATTTGATATATTTCTTTGTCTTCATTTAACGGAATATCTAAGTGATAGGTACCATTACTTGAAAAACATTAAGAAATTCCAATAGTAATCTAATTTCAAAGCATTTACATTTAAGTCTTGCTAAGATAAATGTACATTGTAGGTACTGAGCCATCTAGATACAATTTCAAGAAAGCATAATTTGTAACGATCTTGTTTATTTCTTTATTTTGATACACGGAAATCTACGGACGGCTTAATTGGCCGATACTGCGCCCAAGTCGGGATTAAAATTAAAGTGATCAAGAAATCGATAGGCATCTACATACAACTATACTACATACATACATTATATATATACCTAACTTTAAACATATTACATTCTTATTATACGATAAGTCGATAATTTACTATTTTCCTACATTTAGGCAAATAAATTGAGTTAAATATAATTCACAATTTAGATTTCTACCAGTCAAAGTCATGTAAACAATTTAACTACAAATATCACTGTTCTTTAACGTTTTCGCACTGAGTTTGGTGACGGCATATTCACAGATACACTTCGTACGATAGGTACTCGATACACCACGTGTAATTATAGTTTTTTAGTGTACAAATTAGAGTTTATGTACTTGTTTTGATAGTTCACTTATTAGCACAAGTAGAGCTTAGGCGACTTCTAGGTCTGAATCGGAGTCGTCAGTGTAGACGCGCGGCGTGGGCGGCGCGGGCGGCGCCAGCGCAGGCGGCGAGTGCGCGGGCGACAGCACCGGCCGCGCCAACAACGGTGCGCGCCCGCAAGCTCTCTCCTCCTGTATTTTTCGGAGCCGCTCCTGTTCTTCCCGTTTCTGCTTGCGCCATTTCGCTCGACGATTCTTGAACCACACCTTTGGAAAAATAAGAACTCCTTTAATTACTAGATACCTACTAAATATTATAAATGTGACAGTTTGATTGCATAGATGTTTGTTGCTTTTTCATCCGAAATATCATCATCAAAGTTCATCACTAGGTATTTTTACACAAAATATAAAAAAAAAACGAGTTGGTTAAATTCATTTATATTGTCATACGGCTACGTTTGTTAGTCCACCAGAGGTACCTACGTGCTTAATTGCTGAACAGCAACCAAACAGGATTTAAACGAATATTGTTGTAATTGTTTTTATATTCCATACAAAAAAGATTTTGTCTCTTTCTCTCATCAAAGTCGGCTCATTATTTTCGGAGACGGGACTAACTCATTTCTAGACTCTGCCGCAACATAAATATCGTTATGTTGCAGAGTCTAGAAATAAGTTAGTTCCCGTCTCCGAGTCTGTCGAAACGATTTAACGAGCGACGTTTCAATACGTCTGCTTCACACTTCGTTTTCAAATTTGAATTAAGATAAGGTGAATGATAAAATAAAATAGATAAACAGCTGAACGACAAGGGCGTACCGAACTTAAAAAAGCCTAAATAATTGTCAAGAGTTCCAAGAGATACAGAAAGAAAGAGAGAAATTACGGTTTATTTCAATCCTTAATTATTCCTTTGCCATAATAAACATCTCAGCTACTATCTTCTTTTATTCCAAAAAAATCACCCTCAAGTGAGTTAAAACTATATCTCAAGTTGAACCAAGCAAGACATTTAGGTAGGTACAAAATTTCATTAAAATCGCTTCAGTGGTTTCAGAGATTACTGTGGTCGAATCGAATCGATTTGATGCTCGAATATTTAAACATTTGTCTAGAAGAAAACATGCGTTATCCGAAAATCATACAAGCGGAACGGAATCCTCGGTGTGATATTATAACTTAAAATTTCTTAAATATTAAACGGTTCGGTAGCCAATATCAGTTATATCAGGCTCTTGTAAACGACCAATTGATTGTTATCCATGGACAATTGGAGCGACCCAATTTCGTAGCAAACAGTAACCGAGCTACTGAATCTAATACCAAAAAAAACTTAAAAGGACCATTGTTGTGTTTGGCAATCATTAATATTTCCCGGTAGGTAGGGGCTCGGCGGGCGATACTTCCACTCGAGTGGTCGGATACAAGTGCGGAGATGTTCCCAGACTGCGGGTGGTCGCCGAGTGAGCCATTGTAGCACCTCGCCGTCACAACACTGACCGCCCTGACCGGACAACAGACTGTGCGGCCTCCTTACAGAAACTTGTATGCATACATATCTACTTAAAAATTCGTTTGTAATCCGCAATTTTCTATAGAAATTGTTATTGTGTTATACCTTCATTGATGATGTTTTAATTTTTATTTCAATGGATAGGTAGGTCTGAAGGTGAATTACGTGTAAAATTTTAGGTATCGGTATAGTATTAAGTAGAGACGTTATGGTTAGATCGTGTTTAGCTAAATGCCAGTACATAGATACAGTTCGTCATGGATAACTCTACTACATGTTACGATGATATCTCTCTTTATCGTACGCCTGTTGGGAAATATGTGAATATACATTTACATAAATAGGTACCTATGCATCAATATATTATAAGTGCCTATGTTGTAGTTAAAATAAAAAAAATATGAATGACAAACTAAGCGCTCAATGACGTTTTACCGACACCACGCAAGGTTATCCGGTACCAAATAATGGCACCCTACAAATCTACATTTAAAAAGGAAACCTTATAAGCTTATTCAGTAGGAACCTTAAAAATTAATTCGTTAACGATAGCACCATTGTCGGAGTTAATTGCATTACAAGAGTCGGTCGGCATCCCGACAAAGGTCCCATTAACTTTCGATGAAAGAGTGACGGGGTTTTCGCGTTCGGCGTCCGCCCGCGCCCCGCTCCCCCGCTGCCCATTGAGCGCCACTCGAGCGGCAAATATGGCTGCTGCCACAGCCAGACTCCGGGGCGACTCCTTACAATCGCTGTTCGCACCCGACTACTTTGTCGTTCCTCGCCCACAATAAGATTAGCCCGATGTTCTTTTGTGTACTACTGATTGTGTTTGGTTTAACTCGTTTGCTGTTTTCATTGCAGTCGATGAGTTCATTTTCTATAATAAAAGCTCCCCTGCTTCCTGCATATCAGTAAGTGCCTTGGTTATCCCTTTTCTGTAAACGATTGGAATATTTTGACATTCTCATAAAGCGCTCAATTATATCGCTTATTCATATATGTTTCAAATAGCTTCTTAGGTAGGTACCTAAGTATTTCAATGCATTGAATTTTGATCATGATCTTCTAGCGATAGTAGGCTAGTATTTTAAAGTTTAATAGCTGCTAGTAGGTTATGCAACTTTTTTTAGAACAACCACTAACTTTATTGGTTATAGCTCCGACTATCAAATACCTAGATTAACTGCCGTAGGCTGAGTTGAAAAGCCAAAGCTTATAGGCATAGTTATCTTTTGGCTTACATTAAAAGTTACAATATGCTCCATTGTTTTAATGCTATTGAGAGCGTGGTGACTTACCAAATCTATTGTATGCCGTTGCAGCGTACCAGTACCTACTTAGGTTAGGTATAGTGCATGCATAACTTCAATGCGGTAATGTTCATTCTGTTCAAGACAAACACGGCAGAGAAGAGCTAACGAAATATCCGTATTGAGGAACTTTCCAACTATTCAGTGATTTATATTCTGTATCATCAAGTAGTTGGTATATCTGTACAAAGTTCATTATTTTCATAAATTACAACATTATTGATTGTATAGATACTTCTTGTATACTCGTAGTTATACCTATATTACTTTTTTCAGGGTTCCAAGCCAAAATGGCAAAAACGGAACCCTTATAGTTTCGTCATATCCGTCTGTCTGTCTGTCTATCCGTCTGTATGTCACAGGCATTTTACTCAAAGACTCCTCAATACATATTGGTGAAATTGGTAAAAAGGTGTTTTGTAGTAGCCGCTACTTAGTCTGATAGCTAAATAATAATAATAATAAGTACTTTTAGGGGA
Source organism: Herminia tarsipennalis (assembly GCA_945859575.2). NCBI lineage: Eukaryota > Metazoa > Arthropoda > Insecta > Lepidoptera > Erebidae > Herminia > Herminia tarsipennalis. The sequence continues at coordinate 17,430,134 of OX243834.2, read as the reverse complement.
GCACTCCATACATGTAACAGAAGCTAAAAAAAAATTTTCGTTGACATTGGCCGAAAGCTACGGCTACATAGCTAACACTACATAGTATAAAGTAATCTGTGGGCAGAATGCATCATGTGTACACGCGGTAGTGCATGTAATGTTTATTTTAATTTATTTAATGTACTTATAATGCATACTTATTTTTTTAAAATATAAGCTTTCTGCACCAAATAAATTTTATCTGTGCCAAATTTCATTTTCATATTCATAGTCTGTGCAATTTTCGTAAAAAGGGGTAGGTATAAACGTTTTGCTTCACGTATTATTAAACCAACCTACGTTGTAACGTAGGTTGGTTTATTAATAGTATATATAGTGTGACCACACGTATCTGTTACAACGTGTACGTTGTAACAGATACGTGTGGTCAAATTTCAGTGGCGTATAGTGTATGTTAATATTAGTGTTGCACATACCATGGTGCCATATCAAATTACATTAATATTTTAAAGTTACAGCGTTTCCTTTTTGTCAAATTTCAGTAGCGAACGGCATATTATATAAGTGGTGCGAAATTCGATTGGATTAGTATACAATAGGTAAAACTTTTCCAGTCATACCTTTTTAATTGATAACATTTTCATAGGTATAAAAAAAATATAAATGAAATTTTATGATAGGTACAACAAAATTGGGTAGGTAACACGTTATATAGATTATGAAACTGAAGAGTTTGTTTCTATGAACTCGTTAATCTACTGGGATCGATTTCTATGAAATTTTTAAAGAAAGAAAGAGTTAAACTAAATTGAAATAAGTACAGCCGTGGGCGTACCAAGGTGGAGTTTTACCTCTAGGAGTTTACCGGTGGCAGGTCTTAGCCATAGATCCTCTTGGTGGGTGCCACCCATGTGCCATAGTGTCAGTTATTCTTTCGTAAAATAGTGATGTGAACACATTTCGGGATTACGGTTGAAGAGCACTGTAGCAAATGTATAAAGACTGTAGTTTTTTTTTCTACTGGCAAATGAGACTTACGAGGAAAGGAAAGAGGAGCGCATTGCGTAATGTTTACTATCAGACCCACGACCTGGTCGTCTCATTAGGTATTTTGTCGTAACCCCCTTACCTGTCCCGAAATTACATACAGGGGGTAGGTCCACGCCCACCCCTGAAAAATGATCCTGGGACGCCTATGAGCATAATTATGTCGAGGTGATGTAGATTTAGTTTTGTCGTAGGCAAGGTAATACGTAGTTGTATTTAGGTTTTGTGCGTCATGCAAGTTGATGATTGATAAAAAGCTTATTTTAGTATTTTTTTGCAAGTTCTATACCCGGTTCAGGCAGGTTTAAAAACCTTTAAATGCAGTTGGAATTACTTTAAAATCAAAATGAAGTCTCTCAGTTAAATATTCTATCTAAAAAGGTAGTTTTCCTCCATGTGTCAATGCCGTGGGACACCCAGTATATCTTAATATATATATATATATATATATATATTTCGTCTATACGTGTGTATATCACACACATATGAACTCCTACTAAAAGGCTGGCCGATTTTGTTGTTTTTTTTGTGTGCTCCAGTAGATTCGAGAGTTTTGACATTTTGGCTACGGAGCCCTAATAAAAATAAACGATGTAGAAGAGGACAGAAAGCAATGTATTTTGGTTTAATATTCATAGATTTATCACTGCTATCCTTTTCATATCGTGCATGTATTAATTGGCTATTGGCATGTCATTATTTTTCTTTTTACTTGAATATGGTTTTTATCGTTGACGTAGAGAACAGGACAGCGCCATAACCTCACAAAGTTGACTACCTCTAGAAAGAGACAACGCTACTTTGTGGACAATAACTGTCAAACGGTACGAGTTTTTTCTTTCTTTCACGCTTTGCAGTTAATTTTTATTTGATAGGGATGGCGCAGTCCTAGTCTATACGTCAATGGTTTTTATTCATAAAATCTATGGCACAAATTATACAATTTTGACGAAGTTGGACGAAATTTACTTGATTGACGAAGATATTAACATTTGGTAGAGGTACCGTATGGAGTTCAATTAACTTCAATTAACTTTCTTTCGCGAACCAATTCACGGGAACGAAACCAAGGGCAAATATATTAATTACCTACGTACTTATAATATAGGTATCCAGGGACGACGACACATAATAAAGTCATTTGATAAAAACAGGCAGAGGCAGAATCTGTAATACGATACCCAGACAACATATAAAGAAGATAAAATATTTGAAATATAAATAGTAGTTCCTGCCTATTTATAATTACTCGGAGATGCACAATCCCTACTAATATATAAATGTGAATGTAAGTTTGTTTGTTACGCTTTCACGCGAAAACTACTCAACCGATCATCATGAAACTTTGTACACATACTCTTGGAGGTATTAGAAGTAACATAGGATTATAAAAAAAGGGGAAAATTTACGCAGACGAAGTTGCGCGGGACAGCTAGTAATTGAATAAATCTGATGTGAGTCCGATAACTATAAAGATTATCTCTACGTAAAGGACGATATAATAACATTTTAGCTAAATTACGTTAAGGATTCTGAGTTTACATCGGGTGGGAAGACAAGCAGATGAGGTTGGTTGCACAGGGCGGGGCATGTGGCCGGCGGCTATACGTACCACGCCTCGACGCCTGCCTACCCACACACCCTTACCTAATACTACTCAACACAATAATCAACACGACCGTTAATATCTTAACTTCAAAACGCGCTTAGAGTGTGAATACTGCCAATGGTTGAATTCATTCATCTTCGATACGATATTATGCTAACTTTGGATCAGGATTGTTCTAAGTATTTATTTATTATAAGTTATTTGGTTGATAGACAACCATAGATTGTGACTATACTCCGTTTCTTCTTTTTGACATAAGACGACAACCTCACTTTCACAAGTAAACAAACCATCGGAAATTCGTTGTTTTTTTTAATTAATTATTACGGAATAATTTCTAAACCCCGGGCAATTAGTATAATTTGGATAACATAATTTAGTTAAAATCTGTCCAAAAAAGTAATTCAAATTAAAATAAACAGTAGAGCGTTACTACAAATTTGCATAAATACGACAGTCGCCATGACATCGAGTTATAGTCATGGGATGACTTAAATCGGTCGGAGTTTTGAGCCAAAGAAATAGATTAACATTGCATTTCGAAAATTCATTTTTAAATGATTGATGATAGACAATGATTCATAATTAAAAACTTTACACAGCTGTGTAAACTTTGGCTGCGTAATTTTTTCCAGTTTTTGCAACATTTCTCATTGTTGCTCCGCTTCTATTGGTCGCAGCGTGATGTTATATAGCCTATAGCCGTCCTCGATAAATGAGCTAACAGTGAAAGAATTTGTTTAATTCGGATCAGCAGTTCCCGAGATTACTGCGTTCAAACAAACACACTCTTCAGCTTTGTAATATTAGTAAGTATAGATTATTTTACATTTTTTTTATTTAGTAGGTACTTATGTATAACGTTTATTTTGCCTAACTAACGCAACTGAAACTTGAGTCATTCTACATGAACATTTTATAAATTGAAAATTAGGTTTTATTTGGACGATTCTCAGCTATATTAGATGAAAATCCGTTCAGTCGTTTTTAAGATAGGTAAGACTTATTTCACTCGTCGGACTATATCTAGTGTGCACACTCTAGCTAAGCTAAAGCTAATTTATCCCTATTTATTATACGGGAGTTAACGCGCATTGTTTACCTTAAAATTGCTTGACGTTTCGACCAGGTTGCACCGGCCGTGGTCACAAGCGGACAGTCCGCTTGTGAAACGGAAACTTAAAACGTCAAGCAATTTTAAGGTAAACAATGCGCGTTAATTCCCGTATAATAAATAGTTTTAATCATGCAACGCGAAAGTTTAAATGTTAGTAATTTATCCCTGGCTGTTTCGGCCGAAACTGAATCGGTAGTCGGAATTTTTCGGTTTCAGGCGTAAAACTAGTTTCGGTCGAACACTAATCAGCTTATTAAAACAAAGATTGCAAATTAATTAAATAAAATTGTATTACTAAACTGCTACGATATCTCAATAGGTAGATACCTATTAGGTTTATTTGTATTGAAAAAACATTGGAGTCAGTGGTGATGATTTTTTTTTTATTTATAGAGATTTTTATTTTGATGCATAGGTACATTTTGCAAAATGTATCTCCTAAAAGATGATTGGATTTAGTGGGGAACCTAGCAGTAGGTCCGGGAAAAAAAATCACTGATGATAACAAAAATAGGCCAAGTGCGAGTGGTACTCGCGCACAGAGAGTGACTTAATATATACCTAGTATGTGTATCGTGTGCAACTATCCCTGTACGGAACCTTCGGTGCTAGTACCACTCGCATTTTAGTCGTTCGCCACTGATTGGATTAGGTAATTTAATTAACTTTAGATTCGATTTAAATGATTTTCAAAGGTTTTCGCTTTAATTAATGTCGGTGCGAAGTTATTGTGATATTTTAGAAATTTAAGTAAATGTGGATTTGAAAATATTTGTTGGGCGCCAATAAAGACAATTACATAAAAAATATCGTTATATGACGTTTATTGACAGATAATAAAAGGACATGTATCAGTCTTTGTAGTTATTATATAATGTCTAGTTAGAGCATTCTCCTGTGACTGCCTCTGTGGCGCGGTGGGAGTGTATCCGACTGCTACGCAAGAGGTCGTGGGTTCGATCCCCACCCAGGATAAAACTTAGTGTGATGAGCACGATGGTTTATTCTGTGTCTGGGTGTTATTTATCTATAATATGTATGTATTTAGAAAAATATAAGTATGTTTATCAGTTGTCTGGTTTCCAGCTCTGCTTAGTTTGGAATCAGATAGCGTTGTGTGAGTTGTCCCGAGATGTTATTATTATTCCCTCAGTAAGCCTTTAAAAAAATGTAGCTACTATTTTTAATGTTTGACACTCGTTGAAAATGGCGCGCTAGAATAACTATGGGTAGAACATCTGATAGGAGTCTCCTTTCCTCTCAAAAAGTACGTCCATTTGACCGTACTTTTTGACAGTTTTTTGCTTCAATTTTAGATGCCGGGTAAGGAATCTAGACATTATATAATCAAAGGTATCAGTATCTAAGGTTGCCTATGTCGTCTTGACCTAGGCTTCCCTTTCAGGTTTGAAGTAAATATTAGACTGCCTCTGTGGCGCGGTGGGAGTGTATCCGACTGCTACGCAAGAGGTCGTGGGTTCGATCCCCATCCAGGATAAAACTTTGTGTGATGAGCACGATGGTTTATTCTGTGTCTGGGTGTTATTTATCTATAATATGTATGGATTTAGAAATATATAAGTATGTTTATCAGTTGTCTGGTTGCCATAGTACAAGCTCTGCTTAGTTTGGGATCAGGTAGCGTTGTGTGAGTTGTCCCAAGATATTATAGATATTATATTATTAATACAAGGCTGCAAAGAAATAAAACAATCGTGCGGCCAGTAGTTGTCAAATATATTGACATGAATTATTTCTCTCAATACCTACTTTGGTATAAAAACTTGATAAAAACGAACTCCTTTTGATATAGATGACAACATCTCTTTGACAATGAATAAACAAACCATCAGAAAATCTTTTTTTTTTTAATTAATGAATTATTATGGAATAATTTGTAAACCTCGGGTAATTAGTGTAATTTAAATAACATAATTTAGTTAAAATATGTCCAAAAACGTAATTCATAATTTATATGAAACAAACAGTCCAGTAGAGGGTTACCATCTTATCTATACTAATATTATAAAGCTGATGAGTTTGTTTGTTTGTTCGTTTGTTTGAACGCGGTAATCTCAGGAACTACTGATCCTAATTGAAAAACCTTTCACTGTTAGATGTATCAAGGAAGGCTATAGGCTATATAGCATCACGCTAAGACCAATAGGAGCGGAGCAGCAATGGGAAATGTTTTAAAAACGGGGAAAATTACAGGGACAGCTAGTTTCTTTATATAGCCTTTAATAACGTACCTACTTACTTAATTATTATACTGGCCTGTTGGTCTAGTGGTTAGTGACCCTGAGTGCTTAGCCAGAGGTCGTGGATTCGATCCCCGCCCAGGATAAAATGTAGAGTGATGAGCACGATGGTTTATGATGTCTATAATCGCCGTGGCTTTTGAAGCCAGGACCACTCGCCGACCTTCCCAGAACATTCCGCTAAAGTTTCATCTCAATCTGATCAATGGTTTTGGAAGGCATAGAGGACATACAGACTAACATTTATTTATATATATATATAAATATATATATATATATACATATGTATTTATGAATATATAAGTATGTTTATCAGTTGCCAGGTTGCCATAGTATAAGCTCTGCTTAGTTTGGGAACGGATGACGTTGTGTGAGTTGTCCGAAGATATTTTTATACACTTAATAAAATATTTCGATCTAGACAAACGGTAGGTTTGTTTTGCTTATCAGCATATACCCAGACTTTTCTACAGCTTACGATCGTATGTTTTCCTGGTCCATGTCGCACCTGCCTTTAAGGTCATATTTACATCTACGTGCAGGTCTTCCTCTTTTTCGTTGTAAGAAAATGAAAAAGAGCGTTACTATAATTTTGCATAAATACGAGATGATGACAACGAGTGATAGTTAAGGAAGACTTGAAATCGTTCGAGGGTTGAACCAAAGAAATCGATTAACATGATTACATGATCGAAAATAGGTTCTAATTTTAAATTAATTTTTATATTTTTTGCCTAATTGACACCTATAATCTGAAAAAAAATGTTCAGTATTGTTATCGAAAATCGTTGTCGCCCAATAGCGACTACAATGAACTAATAAGCTAATCTGTCAAAAAGAAGGTCTGTTCCTAATATGAATATTTGAAACGGAGTATAAAGAGTGTATGTGAAGTAATGGTACAGTTCAGTGTCTATGTCTATAGCTTACACCGTGTGAACCGGCCGGATGGGGCTCGTGCTAGCGAAGCGAGCCCCCGCTCCCGGGCGGCTAACCAAGTGGTGCGGGCGGCGGCGAACCAAATCCAAACTTATTGTAATAATGTTGTTAGAACAAACACCGTGCTCCCTCCGCCTTGTTTGAGATTACAATTACGGTTTTAGCGAACTGATTTATTAATGGACCGCCTGATCCGCCCTTGATACTTTAATGTCGATTTAATTTGCATATAGCTAAGTAGACATTAGAGTTATGATTAAAAGTGTTTAATTTAAGAGCGGCGGTAGCCTAATGGCTTAGGCATCGGTCTCGCAATCGTGAGGTCGCGGGTTCGAATCCTACCCATTATACTACCGACGTAAACCCACTCTTAACACAAGCCTTTGAGCTTAGCTGGAAGAGTTAACAGAATTGCTGGTTAACTGGCGTTAACTGGAGATCCACATTTGACAAATTGTGTAGCATTTGCTACTACCAAATCTTTGAAAATTTACCAAATCAGGAAACAGGTAGTCAGTTGAAACAAGGTCTGGCGAGTACGGAGGATGATGTATGGTTTCTGCAGCTCCTGTAGAGTTATGACGGTTTCTCGTGCAGTGTGAGGTGTTGCGTAATCATGAAGCAATAATGGTGAAGATCGATTCACGAGTCGGGGCTGTTTCACTGCCAGTTTTGCCATCATTGTTCGAAGTTCGGCACAGTAAACATCTGCTGCTTTTGCTTGACCAGACCTGATAAAGCTATAGTGAATAACACCATGAAGAGACCATCAAACAGCTACCGTTACCTTTTTATTGGTAAGCTTTGCGGCGTTTGACTTTTGAAGAATCCGCTTTTCGTCACATGTCACAATTCGATCCAATATTCCTTCATTTCTGTACCGATTCAACAAGGCAACGCAAGACTCAACGCGTGTTTCTTTCTACAGAGGAGTCAAATCATAAGGCATCTATTTTTCATATATATTTTTAATCTTATCGGTCTGATGCAAATTAGTCAATATTGTAAGTAGGTAAGGTAACGTTACGCCGCAAATTCTTGGGTATTTTGTCTCGGATCGGCTTTCATCATCTTGTCCAAATCAGCGTTATTCAGCTCCGAGTCTGAACCCTTATTCAAAAATTGTATTCATCTTTCTGATCTAATAGCTGAGTAAAAAACCGGGCATGAGCCATGCATGGCACATACGTAAGTGCATGTCATGGCACTTACGCCCTTTTGTTGAGAAACGCAGTTTTTTGGCAATAACTCAATGACGGTATATCCGAGCGTATTTGAAATAATTTTTGTTTAAAGTATTTATTATGCGCTATCTTTGTGTTTTTTTCCATATTTTTTGGTCACATGGTTCAAAAGTTAAGGGGTGGGGGGGCACTTTTTATGCAACTTTCGGAGCGATTATTTCCAATAATATTCACTCAATAAAAAAAATATTAAAACCCTGAAAATGTTTTTGAAAGACCTATCGAATGATGTGCCACACGTTGATGTTTGCTGATTTTTTTTTTACCTTCTGTTACATGTATGGAGTGTCCCCACTAAAAATATTTATTATTATTATTTAGCTATCAAATTAAGTAGCGGCTACTACAAGACACCTTTTCACCAAATTTTATCAAGATTCACTGCGTAAGTCTTTGAGTAAAATGCCTGTGACATACGGGCAGACAGACAGACAGACATACGGACATGACGAAACTATAAGGGTTCCGTTTTGTCATTTTGGCTACGGAACCCTAAAAAAAATTGTAATTAGAAAATCGAATATTGCCTCATAAGTAAAAACTCATAGGTTCATGTAAAAAAGTTTCAGTTGAAAATGCCATACTACGAAGGTTTAATGTTTTAATCTCTTTAACCCCTATTATTTATCTAGTACCTACGTACTAAATTTTTGGAAATTGAAAAAAAGGGTAGGTACCTGCCTACTAATGTAGGTTCGTAAATATAGGTGGACCTAGGTATAGTCCGCTTTGAATTTCAAATACCTATCTTCTTTCCAAATACAATATTTGCATTACCTATCTTCTTGTTCTTCTTCTTATTTTTTCCAGCCAATTAAAGATAGTGTAGAGTATTGTTCATTTTGAATACTTGAACTTACGGATTTAGAAAACCAGCCGTCCGTGTAGAGTAGAGCAGAACTTTTTTCAATTACTTCGCTGCGGTAAATATCTATGTAGATAGGTACTTACTTAGACAACACCAAAGAAGTTTACATCTACTTTTTTATTACAATACCATGTTTGCTCTATTTAGGTGCTTACTGAACTTTGCAACAAATCATAAACAAATTGAGTATTGTACAAAACTTAAGATAAAGCCTAAACTTAAAGTAATCTTAGTTTTATTAGATTTCGATCTCAAAATTCGCAGTGATTCAATCCAATAATAAAAGTTTATAGTTACGTATTATTATTGTAAGTACTAAAATATAAGTAGTAAATACAAACAATTGTAAATAGGTATATCTACAATACAAATAGAATAATAAATTTCTTGTTTTTTTAATCCTAAGCATCTCTAAAGCCCTCGCACCTGTCGTATTCCATTTCCCCATTAGCTGCGAAATGCATTAGTCAATATTAAAGACGCCATCCGCGACTATAATTCCACAAAGGGCACTTCAAATCACACCCATCTCTTTTCGGTTGATGTCAAAACATTACTCCTCTCCACGGCCGGAGGCTGAAAAAGTATCCCCTTGTGTCTGTCACTTCGTATCAATTACCGCACGCAAACACCCATGCTCTCGTCATGGGCTATAACGTCGTATCTGCACATTGTGCGCCACTCGAATCGAAATTCAATTGTCAAAAGATTGCTTTAATAGTACTACAATACTGACGCGAAACGAAAAAGTATTCGGTACCGGGGTATTACGATCAAAATAACACTTAAAGCTATGGGAGTAGATGTTAAATTCGGTAAGCCTAGTAGCCCGAAGGGAGTCCCAGAGGGTCGTTCTACAAACAACGCGCTCCCCTAAACGTTATACTTTGAAAACAATAATTTGTATTGCGTATCGAACGCGTCTATAAATAATAGAGTGATACTTCTCTCGGTGATGTGACCACGCTTGTTATATTGCCTCGTTCTACATCATTATTTAATTGACAGCGTTTTTTGTTAGTTTTGTTTACAATTTGTTACCCCTTTGCATCGTTATTACTTAACGTTTCATTGCCTCTGTGGCGCGGTGGGAGTGTATCCGACTGAGACGCAAGAGGTCCTGAGTTTGATTCCCACACGAGACACCACTTTGTGTGATACACAAATTGTTGTTTCGAGTCTGGGTGTAATTTGTGTCCGTGACTTGTATGTTTGTAAAGTCCCCGCGATACATGGCTTGTAAATAACTGCGGGAGTCGTGTTTTAAAAAAAAATTGTAAATTCTTATCGTTGGGTACCTATGTAATAATAATAGCCAATCTAATCAAAAATGTTATTATCAAAGAATGCTCAACTCGTTAACGGTTTCTTCTTACTTGATCTAATATTCCTTCTCCTTCAATTTAGGGATAAAAGTAGGTAAGTGATTAGTGAAATAAAAGTTTATTAGTAGTTTAGGTTCTAATGAGTTTTTGAAGCGATAATGTCTTAAAAATCGATGAACGGCTGAACTCACGTAAAAGTGTGACGTCAACACTGCCGTTCCGCCGTTATTGTCTTATAGAGCCGCCACAGCATAGGTTTATAATATTCACTCATTTTTAAAACAAAACTAACCAATAGTACCTAGTCAAACTCATCTAACAACTATTCTCACCTAGGTAGGTACCTACTATACTTTATGTCAAGGCGCTCATTCCACTTTGTGTGGCCAGTAGTAGGTATTATATATATTATAGGTATTACAAATCGCGAAAGTTTATCAACTTATGGGTACAGTAAGCATATTGTAGATAAAATACTTTAAAACGTCACGTATCTATGGAAACCGCGTATAAACTATGAGAAGTTATTTATTTTTTAGTTTAACATCAATTTGTATTTTATCTAAGGGAATAGTAACAGGCGTTAGTTACTGTTGTGTAACTAATGAATGTATCCTCTTAATGAATCCTACAGGGTAAAAACAATTTCAATTGACTGGTCTGTTGGTCTAGTTCTTGATGAACATTTTTTTTATTAAAACGATAACTAGCAATGTGGGATTGTGGTCCCACATTACTAGCAAGCTCTATGGCTTGTGTTAGGAGTGGGTTCACGTCAGTAGTATAATAGCCAGGATTCGAAACTACGACCTCACGATTGCGAGACCGATGCCTTAGCCATTAGGCTACCACCGCTCTGACTACTAAGTCAGAGGTCGTGGGTTCCTAAGATAAATCTTTGTGTGATGAGCGCGATTGTTTATTCTGTGTCTGGGTGTAATTTATCTATATATATGTAGAATTTAGAAATAAAAATCTTTACACCTAGTTTTTAAAATTGACTAGATTTCCATTAAGTATTACAATAAAAAATGGGTAAGAGCGAGTCGGAACCACACACAAAGTGTTCTGTCTCATTGTAGGTAATTTTGATTTATTTTTTGATGTTATAGCGTAATACATACAACACAAAACTTTAAGATGATGTCAATTGTCTGCCTATTTCTACTATTAAGATTAAGCGATACCTAAACATCGAAAAAAGAACTCTATTTTCGTAAGTACAGGAACTCCATTCTTTGTTACTTTATTTTATTTCCATTATTTGTTGTTACAAGTGACTATTGTAAAATACGCTTTATGAATTACTACTAAGTTCCAGCGATAAAGCGTTATAGCGGCTATTGTAAAACATATGTTGTGGATATTTCAAGTGTCTACCTATTACAATTATTAGGATAGAGTAAAAAAAAACGAAACCGATAAACACGCCCTTTCAATTTTTAGTTAATTTTTATTTTTTGTAGCGGTCTCAGTGATACAATTCTTTGAAAATTTCAAGTAAGTACCTATTTGCTTATTTTGGTTTAAGAGATATAGCCGTGATGGACAGAGAAGTCTTAGTAATAAGGTTCCTATTGTACCTACCCTTTGGACACGAAAACCTAAACTTAATAATATACCTATCTCTGACAGACTTTCATTAAAAATATTTATATTTTGAATGAAAGTCTATCAGAGATCTGTGGATCAACAGATTTTCATAGGTTTTTTTATTATCATTAAAGGTTAGGCCCGCAGCTTATGTCACTACGCGCGGGTCGTGGGTTCTCCCAGGAGAGCTGATCAGACCAGAGCAGGCTGTTGCTCATCGTAACTCAGGTTGTGAGAATCAAACACATTTCCCCTTATACAAGAGAATATAATATCATTTTGGAATTCTAATTTTAACTGCTCTATGAAGCTCTCAAAGTTTTAACAATCAGTTATCACAGATTTGTAATGAAAACTTTTTAACAAAAAAAATAAGGACCGACTTCCAAAATAAATATGTATAAGGTAGGTAACTAAAAAGCAAAAAATAATATAGGTACAACAATAATAAATAATTATGAAAATATTATATAATACGTGTCTTATTCGCGTGAATAATTTAATTCAGTCTACCCGTGACCACGGCCGTTGCAATACGGAAAATTTCCGCACAAATACAAACTGACATAAATTTGAACCATATTGGCAAGCCTAAACGTGGCACCATACCTTATTATTATCTGAAGGTTCAAAAACAAAATATAGTAGTGGATAACCCTGATATCTCAAATACAAACGAGGAAACAGAGTTTTTTCGGGCCCCACGAAACTAACCAATTTACAGCTAATAAAAGCTTTAGCCAAAACATAAACCACCCCAAGTATAGTAAGATTGATAGAAACGTTAGCATATTGTATCAAAACGTTAGAGGACTCAGGACAAAGACCAGGCAATTTCTATCATTGCTAGAATCATCAGGGTCGGACTTATTCGCGATTACGGAAAGTGGACTGAAAGATGACATCCAGGATGCAGAATTCGTGCCCCCAGGGTACCACGCACTACGATGTGACCGAGCGGATGGACGTAAGCAGGGAGGCGCACTTTTAGTAGCCTCTCCGCGATTCAAACTTAGACAAGTAACCCTCCCTAGTAACATAAATCTAGATAAATTAAAATTTGAACTAATATGTGCAACAGTATACAAGTATAATAGGTTTTTGTTCACATGTTGTACAATCTATATTCCGCCAGGTACGGAAGAAAATGAATATATGATTTTGTTCAATGTATTAGAGAATATATGTATTAGGTATAAGAATAATTTAGTGATAATTGGTGATTTTAATCTGTTTTCCTGCAGCATTAATGTATGTAACTACTTTGAGTGTTTTAAGGCATTTTGTGAATTCATTCAGTGTAATACAGTGCCCAACTGTAACGATAGGCAGTTGGATCTGGTGTTGAGTGCTAGCAGCGGCGTTCGCGTAAGTGCCGCAGACGAAGGACTACTTCCTATTGACGCATATCATCCGCCGCTATTTATTAGTATAGAGTTAGCAGCGTCGCCGGTGCAGACAACGCCGATCGCTCCTCAAATTCTCCCCACAAAGACACACCATCAGGTAAATAGCAATCGGTGGAATTTTAAAAAAGCGAACTTTAATAGATTATATTATTTACTTTCCGAAATTGATTGGAGTGAGATGTACAGCTCAAAGGATCTTGAAGTAGTGTTAACACTTTTTTATAATAATATTTATGGAGTTTTTAATGATTGTTTTTTATTATTTTAATGTGTGCCTCTAAAAAGTTCGTTCTCGGGCAAGAAACGAATGTACCCCGTATGGTACACACGTAGCATAATTACTGAATTAAAGATGAAACACACATTACACAAGAAATTCAAGATAAGTAAATTGCATAGCGATTACGAAGCATTTGCGCGTAGTAGAGCAAAGGTTTAGGCCCAGACGGCACGCGCCCACGATCAGTACCGCGACCGCATGCAAATTCATATGGAGAAGGAGCCACGAGCTTTTTGGGAATACATGAGATCACAGAAAAATGTATCGCGAAAATACAAATTAATAGAAAAGGGAAAGGTTCTATCGGAGCTAGAATGCGCAGAAAAGTTCGCCAGCTTCTTTGAATCGGTGTACAGACCTTATCCTCCCAAGTTGAATGTAGAGGCTGCGAGTGCAGGGGCTGGACCGGCGCCAAGCCTTAGGACGCACCTCAGGACGTTACGTCGAGAGGATGTGCAGCAAGCGCTCGCCTGCCTACCGGCTAAACGCTCCATGGGGCCGGATGGTATACCACCGTTCGTATTCAAAGATTGTCGTGAGGTACTAGTAGAGCCGTTATTATTCTTGTTCAACATTTGTATTCAATCTGCAACGTTTCCTGAGAGATGGAAACTAACACGAGTGGTGCCGGTGCCAAAAGGTATAGGAGGTTCAGAACCTAGCAATTACAGACCAGTAGCTATACTAAGCACTCCGGCTAAAGTATTCGAAACGGCGATCCATAAGGATCTATACATACAAGTAGGTGGACAATTATCGGACGCTCAACATGGTTTCCTTCCCGGAAAGGGGACTACGGGTAACTTACTAAATTTGATGTGCCGACTAGTGCCGGCTTTAGATGCGGGGGGGCAAGTAGACGTGGCCTATCTGGATTTCAAGAAGGCGTTCGACTCCGTGGATAATGACGTCTTGTTAGCGAAGCTCGCAGGGGTGGGCTGTACGACGCATACGCTGACTTTCTTCGCTAGCTACTTGCGAGACAGGCGTCAATACGTCGACTGCGGAGGGTATCACTCAAAGCCTTATTTAACGAGATCTGGCGTAAGTCAAGGTAGCAATTTGGGCCCACTCCTATTCATAGTAATGATAAATGACTTACCTCAAGTCGTCACGAAGTCCACACCTCTATTGTTTGCTGATGACTTGAAACTTGTTTGTGAATTGAAACAAAATACAGATCACGAGCAGCTGCAGATGGACATCGATAAGGTAGTAAATTGGAGTAGAGAAAACAAATTGTTATTTAATGTTGAAAAATGTTCGATATTATCATTTAGTCGTGCGCGAAAACCGCAGCATCACCCGTACCACATGAAGGGCGTGCCTCTGCAGCGGGTAACGGAGGTGAAAGACTTGGGAGTGCGATTCACGGCAGACTTAAAATTCCACAAACAGGTTATAGACATATGTAAAAAGGCATATAGAAATTTGGGATTCGTATTGAGACAAGCAAGTCAATTCACAAATATAAAGGCTTTAAAAGCATTATTTGAGGCTCTTGTTAAAAGCCATTTAGAAGGAAATGCAGTTATTTGGTCACCTCATGAAACCAAATATAAATTGATGCTGGAGCGAATTCAGAATAAATTTATCAGGTTTTTATACCTAAAACAGTTTAAGGTGTACCCGGGATATCCAATACTATACCCGACGCTGTTTCTATTAGGTATGGTAGGTTTCTACAAGCTCGAGGTAAGACGAGAGGTAGCCTTAGCGCTGTACATCGTAAAGGTAGCTCGAGGGGTAGTACACAATCCTGCTATACTACAGGAGATAAGATTGTTGGTTCCCGACGAATACTTATATCGAAGGCGAAAACCGCCGCTGCTGGAAATACCGCGAGCGCGTACCAACCTGCTACAACTCGCGCCCATGACTAGGGCGTTGCATACGGTTAACAGTGTTGCATCGAAAATTGATTTGTTCTCGTGCTCACTGAAGGAGTTCACAAAGATCGCATATGAAGCTGTTTGTATAAAATCGTAGATGTAAGGTAGAATTAATATAGATTTATAGTTATGTTATTAAGAATATTGTAACAACTCTATCGCATTAGGTCAATCCTGTTATGATAGATGTATGTTTTGTAAAATAAATAAATAAATAAATAAATACGGTCAAAACGTGGGGTAAGGTATTTTACCTTAAATTATTCACACGATTATGACCCGTAATTGTATATATTTTCATAATGTGTACAAATCGCGAAAGTTTATCAACATTTATAAAAAATAATTACTAATTTTGAAGTTGATGACTTCAAAATGTTTATTATTGAAAAGCTCCGCTGGCCATCTGTGGTCTTCATCATCAGTTCCATTTCACTCAATAGTGTTTTGTAGGAGTAAATGCACGAATAACAACAAAATATACCCAAATTACTATAGGTGTGCCTTTAATATTTGGAGAGTTCCCTCGATTTCTCCAAGATCTCATCATCAGATCCGAACTTTGATGACAATGGGACCTCTGGAATCTCAACCTCAACGGGAATCTGGAAGTATATCCTTTCAAACACAAAAAGATTTTTTTAAATCGGTCTAGCCGTCTGCGAGTAATCAAGTAACAAACATAAAAAATACAGTCGAACCAGACTAATCCTATAGATACTGTGTTGACTACAGAAAGTTGAATATAATTGATTGTGGTGGATGTCTTCTCTTCGAACACCACGCATGATACCTCAAATATAATGAACTATTTGGTTTGACGTTCTTTTATTTTGTAGTTTAGATTGTTTTGAATAAAAAGTAAGAATAAAACAATTGGAAAATAACAGAACCGTAAGGAACGATCGTGTTGAATTATTATGTGAAATTAACTTTGATTACTAATTAATCTGTATGTAAACGGCAGTAAATTATAATACACTAGCGGACGCCTCGCGGTTTCACCCGCGTAGTTCCGTTCCCGTGGGAATACGGGGATAAAAAATAGCCTATGTCACCCGGGGTTAGTGTAGCTTCACAACGATGAAAGAATTTTTCAAATCCGTCCAGTACTTTCGGTGCCTATTCAATACAAACAAACAATCAAATTTTTCCTCTTCATAATATTACTAGCGGACGCGCGCAACTTCGTCTGCGTAAATTTTCCCCGTTTTTGCAACATTTCTTATTGCTGCTCCGCTCCTTATTTCTCCACTATTTAATGGATGTTATTAGACATATAAACCTTCATCTTTAACCACTCTATCTATTAAAATCTAAATCTATTAAAAAACTGAATCAAAATCGGTTGCATAGTTTTAAAGATTTACGCATACATAGGGATATAGGGGCAGAGAAAGCGACTTTGTTTTATACTATGTAGTGATTAGTATTAGTATAGAAGTATAGATATATGTTTCTCTTGTATAATATATATCTTAAAGGGGAAAAGTGTTTGATTCTCACAATCTGACTTACAATCCTGAGCTACAGCCCCGGCACCTGTTCTCCTGTGAGCCCCTACGTCACTGTACTTACTTAGGTAGGTATGCGATCAAACCTCTTGTAGTTAGTGTTACCTGCAAGGGATGAATGTTAGCTCTGTCAAATATAAACAAAATCATGTAGGTACCTACATGATTTTGTTTGGAAATTGTAAAGTCAGCTTTATAAATAGTTAAGGGGACCAGCCAGTAGTGCTACGGCTCCCACTGATCTGCTTAGTCGATAGGACCAGTGCAGTAAGTAGGTATTGATGACCTGAATCAAAAGTGTTGGAACAAACCCACTGCCTAACCAGTACATGTGACAGCTGAATATACATTTAAGTACCTGATATCTATATAATAATGACAAATGTACCTATACAAAGAAGGGGTTGTTTATTTTATGTAGGTACAATTGTGTTGTATGACAACTACAACAAAGAATTGAAAGATTGTGTTATCAACGTTTCGTTTGACAATGAAAGAAAAGCAACAAGCGTAAAATGAAACAGAAGCGAACGCTTTGATCACTTCATGCCAGATCGCTGCTCAGCTCATAAAGGCGTTATTACTTTCAGACGACACGGAAGCCAGGACAAAATGGCGCCGCTTTATTACTTAGTAACACATCTCTATCGTATCTGTTTTATTATAGCTATCTATTAGGAGATAAAACCTGGCGGGGGGAGGCTGCAGGATGACAAGAAAACGCCAGAGCGCTGGGCGGAGCGCCACGCCCACTTTTTCTTGTTCATTGCGTGTAGGGATGTTCTTCCATTTGTGTCATCTGCTCGCTGACTCGCTTCAACACTCGACATAATTATGAATATTTATTAAGTTTAACTTTGAGTCTGTTTATTTGATTGTGGCGCATGATAGCGTCCAAACGCATTACGATTACGGATAGTACCTAGTTATTTTTGTCTTAATGAGGTAATCGAGATGCTTGGTTTTCATGTTTGTTAAAAGTACGTACGTACGTAATTCGTTATAAATACGACACGAGTAAAAAAACGCCTAATGTTGTCCAATTTGAAGCCAAATGATAAGACGAACCTAAAAATAAAAATAAATCAAGTCTATATATGGATATTCCGTTCTAACAGAATCGGTTTGAAGATTTATCTATAAAAGTTGAGTAAATGTTCAATATGAAACCGGGCAAGTGCATGTCGGACTATGCATAAGATGTGGGTTTTCTGTTGTTTTTTTGGTTACTATTAACAATGTTAGGTCAAAATGTAACTTTCAATGGAATTTGTACGAAAATTTTGTTACTTCTCGGAAGTACCTATTACTACTAGACGGTCGGATGTTACCTACTCGTAAACTTGTAAAGCCTACTTTGCTGTAATAGTTTTCATTAAAATTTAACTATATATATTACTACCGTGAATTTTTTCACATACCCATACTTGACTCTTACAAAAATTAGCACTTTAAAGCTTAATATTTCACAAACGGATCCCTAAATCTAAAAATAGTCCTTACAAACCCTAAACGTTTTTATCCTATCTAACAATACCCCACACGATAGGGTAGGTGAGAAAAAAAATCACATCCCCACTTTAATTATACTAAAAGATATGTTTTTTTTTTAAATTTTGTTCTTTCACTTTGTCGGCATAAGTAATATGTGCATCCATGCAAAATAACAGCCTTCTAACGCTAAAAGTCTTTGAGCTAAACTGCGGACGGACGGACATGGCGAAACTGTAAGGCTTCCGTTTTAGCATTTTGGCTACGGAACCATAAAAAAACCGAACAAGTGCGAGTCCGACTAGTCCACTGAGGGTTCGTACAGGAACAGATACATATATTTATATACTTTTTTGCGGCATAAACGCCTGTGTAATTTTTTTAACGTTAACTTAGAAGTTTGATTTTTACAGCTCATAGGGACTGTAGACCTGAGTAGGTCTATGGTTTTAATTTCAAGATAAAGGGTAAAGAGATATAAAGAGTCTTGACAGACAGACGGACGGAAAAAAACTGCCTCTGTGGCGCGGTGGGAGTGTATCCGACTGCTACGCAAGAGGTCGTGGGTTCGATTCCCACACGGGACACCACTTTGTGTGATCCACAAATTGCTGTTCCGAATCTGGCTGTACTTTGTGTCCGTGACTTGTATGTTTGTAAAGTCCCCCGCGACACAGGGCTTGTACCCTATTGCGGGAGTCGACTTTTTTACCAGATGGTACCTAAAATATAAAAGACATAAACTATTTTACTACTTTTGTTTTAAATTTGGATTAAATTTAGATTAGATATTGTCCTTCTGTTTGATTTAGGCGCAGAGCCGTACCAAGACGTCTACGCTCAACTCTCCAGCTATATTGCTACATCTCTGATGCAACAATGTGCAACTAAATCAGTAGCGGAACAGAATGTTTCATATTAAAAAATATTTGTATTACATTTCCGCATGTCCACAACAATGATTTGAAATCATGAAATTTTGTCACAATAAGTCTTTTAGGTCGTAGCGACTGCCGGCGGGCATTACATCCCGGCCTCTATCTAGATGACATGACATTTATTTTAATTATATCTTACCTAAGATATGCTGATATAATTAATTTATTGTTACCCACAATTACACACCGAGAATGATAGCAAAAATTGTAGGTAGAGATATCGAAACAAACAACTGAAAACTAAAATGTTGCGGTTCATTAATAATCTTTTGAATAATCAGTCATAAGTAAGAGCATAAATTAATGCAATAAGTACATATTGAATAGTTTAAACTATTTATTTTATTATAAGAATTTTAGAATATTAAACTGTTTTATTTATTAAGAGAAAGAACAGACAGTTGACGGATCTATCTATACTAGCTCTATCGCTTCGATACCTACTGCAACAGTGCATAAAGTCACCAGCACAAAATAGCTCAAATGAAGCTCTAAACTGTAAAAATCTCACGTCTAAAATTACACATATTTTGGACATACTGTGAATCAGTAACGCACATACGCTAACGCACAAACATCTCATCACACGAGTGAATATACCCTACCCATATTATTTTATTGAAACAACGTGGTGGTTTGCATTATTATCGTTTAATTATGAATATCATTGGGTAACGTAAATCGTGAGAGTTATACTTATAAGTGGATATAAGCCATTCAGTTAATCAGACAGTGGCAGCATTAGATCAACATTAGAAGGCGCAGGTCGGAGCGCGAGGCCCGCGGGGCATCGCTCGCGAGTTCGCGGAGACAGCTAGATTACACCTCGCTTAATTATTAATTTATGTAAAGAGTTGAACGTCTCTTGCACAATGGAATACGATTGCAAACCGCCCTTCGTTGTCTTTTCGTTTACACAGTCAACGTTCTCCGCGTTATATATATTTACACAGAGACTTTTTATGCCAACATCTTAATTTATGCATACGAACTGAAATAGACATTGAGTCGAAGACCCCAAGTAGTAAAAGACAAGAATTATTATCTATACTTATACTAAGTACCTAATGTAATTATCTAGTCAATTGATTTTTGATTAGATTTCAATCGGTATGAAAACTTATAGCGCAACCGTTACAAATGTTGTTATTCTTTCTGTATGTTCTTTCAACTGTAAAGTTGTTTTGAAATATGAACACTCCGAATTAATTTGAAATAAATAGTTTCCGCATTCTGTCATTGTTGTTTGCTAGAGTGTTTTAGGCATAATACTTAGGCATAGACGAAGGAAGATAAAATTCATGAGAGTATAAGGTAGTAGGTTCCACAGCTATGCAAAGGGTATGGGGATAAATAGGCAAGTCCCTTAGTTTTCATTCAGATATACTTATAAACAACATGAACATTTACGCAAACATAAAAAAGTTGGTTCGAATGTACAAGAACAAAGCGATACCGGTGAGCGAGCGGTCGATTTTGGGCAAGTGTTGTGATGCCTAAACAAAAGCGTTTTAATAATGCAATTTCCAATTGCCGCTGCGCAAATAACAGGGGCAACAACGAAACGAGTGTATTGCCTCGAAAACGTACACATTGTTGTATCTGTACTGTAACATACGAGTACCTACTCTATAGCGTAAGGTCGCTACTAAATTATAAATCTCACACAATGTTCGTTTAAATAAAGTGTACGAAAAATAGTTTTAGCGTAATATAATACATCGTTGACTTTGTAAATAGTGTGGGTACAATTACAAATAACATGTGCGTAGAGCAATAATGTTTACAAATGGTTTAAAGACATTTTATATATTTATTTTTTATTTTTGCAATAAAAAAGATACGAAGCAATGTGGGACTGAGTATTCGAACCCGCGACCTACATCTAGAGCAAAACTTTACCTTTAAATTATTTTTTGTTTATTTTTAATAGGTACTAAATAGGTATAAACACAGAGAAAAAAAATACAGGGCAATGGCAATGGCCAATGGCAAAACTGGCCATGTGTTCTGTGTATACCTTTTTGACTAAATTGAAATATCTTTTTTTTTAAAGATATTATGCATTAGATCGTCTCATACTTAACGGGGTTTAATTACCTACTTGTTACTCTCTAAGATTAAAGCCATTACATTGCAGTTTTAACTATTGTTAAAACCGCAATAGCGAACAAACGAAATAAAAAAAATATGAAAGAAATATATTTATGACTAAACCGTGAAATAATTTTAGTAATTCTTGATTTCTTTGTGATTGTAAGGAGGTAAGTGAGAAGAACCCCATAAACTTTAATTTTGTTTTCGGGTACAAAACGTGCCCAAGCTCACACAGCTCCGAGACGACATAAGCCTATGTATTCGGTAGGTATTGACAGACAAACAACAAAGATATCTTGTTTAAGGGTTAAGTTTTTCTTTTGTGCCACAAAAGAAAAGAAAAACGGAACGCTTACTAACTCAATGTCCATAAAAAGTTGAATTAAAACATTTTTCCTTCATTAAATTAAAACAATGGCTTCAAATAAAGTATAACTTTGGTTGATTACTGAAGCTGTAAGTTACGCAAATCGGAAAAACTCTGTTATCCGAGAAAAAGCCGTAAAAGTGATCCTCATTAGTGGTATTGTTGTGCTTTTATCGTTCCCTCCGCTCGGAGCCGGGGCAGCATAAATAAATCAAATTTAATTAACTCAGATTAATTTTCGCGGCGCCCGTCTCACCCGTGTCGAGCGTCCCTTTTTATTTGCCCCGAGGCAAAATTCTACTTGGTTGAAAACTCTACCCGCCAGCGGTGATTTACTATGGATTCCTTAATAAAAAGTTTACACTAAAGCGAATTTCACATGTCGACCGCTGCTCTCAGCTACAAGCCATACAACTTCTAAATTACTTATATTTGTTACGAACATTGCCCTTTAACTGTACGTATCGGGCTTCATTTCACCATTTATTGTGCATAATTAAGAGTGTGCATTACGCCTGCTGACAACGTCTTATAGTCGATTCTTACTTTACATATCAACCTATATCATGTCCCATTGCTGGGCACGAATCTCCTTAGTTGAACTTACTAATTATAACTATAGATACTGGAGGTTATTGCCATAATTGCCGTTAAGTATTCAGAGGACGCTGCTGCCCGTCCTCCGGTGTGAAATCCCTTAGTCACCTTGACGATACTCACGGGAAGATTACGCATTATTCCGAAAATAACAATATACTATTTTTTACAACTAGGAAAACCTACAAAAGAATTTCAATATAATTTTGGAATGTATTTACAATTGTAGACACTGCCGTCATGCCGATTTGCGCAGTTCGAAGGCGGATAAGATAAGTGGGCGTGTAAACAGTACAGGCCGGTGTCGCTGCCCGCTGGGTGGCACGCCGTGAAGTGGACGGTACACACTTCACATCTCAACACCGGTAGCCCACAAACATATCCCGACTTACTTTCAACTTCCCAAATTCTATTGAGAGCACTCACTCCCATGTTTATACTTAGCTACGTATTTTTTATTTAAGCCTGCGATACCGTACTTAGAACTTTCACGAAATAAATAATTTTTCAAAATAATTACGTTATGCGTCTCTAACATCCGTGTATACATCTACGAATTATATTAGCCATCTATAGAGAGCATATCTGCAGAGACTAGAGTTTGGACTTAAAAATGGAATGAATTAACTGAAAAAAAAAATTAAATACTTTGACGCAAAAATATTAAAAATGTGAGAAAAACGGTTCCAATACTCTTAGAACAAAAAACAACATGTTCTAATATTGTGTAACGGTAGGCCACCCACATAGGAGAGGTAGAAATCTGTCGCGTCAGCAATGTTGACATTGGCCCGTCGCTACTGCTGCACGATACGCTCCGTTAATCTAATCACATACTTAGTAGTACGTACCTCGGCCGCCTACGCTCCATTTTTGCAGGTAGCTTTAACACACAATCTTACTCACATTAAAACACTAGGTTGTTTGTTTTCTTTGAGCAATGTCACGGACAAAAGGACTCGTCTACTTTTAACATGTCCTATGACGTTTATAAAATAAAGCTAAAGAAATAATCTTTTTTTTTTTTAATTGACAGATGAAATCAAAATTTGATCGTCTATATCTAGTCTTTCTACTTCGTAAACTGGACTTTGTGACTGACTGGTTTACAATGTGGTATAATAAAACATGTAATAAAAAGGAGTAATGATATATATTACTTTTCAAGTTGTTTTTATTTCAGAAATGAAATCATTAAATATTCGAGACATACTCCTCCGTGACGACGACGACGTCTGATGAAATTTATTTGAAAAAAGTTATAAAAATAAGTTTGAAACTAGTTCATTTTATAATTAAATAAATTACGTTAAGTTAAATACATAATGTAATTTATATACCTAGTCTAGTCAAATGTGGTTTGCCATAGCTCTACGATTTTAAAAACAATGACCTAATAAAAGACATAAACGCGTATAACAAAGATGTTGTATAGTAAGATAATAGTGAAATACTATTATCTTACTATACAACATCTTGCAAAGTTCCTTTAAAAGTAGATAATTCAAAAAATACTTAATAATCGACTTCATCGAAAATAAATTCTTCAAATCTGTTAAAAATACTAATACATAGTTTATCCTATGTTAAGGTTCTGAACATATAAAGTCAAGTAAAGATTCATTGAAAGAAGTTGAGTTACAATGGATTTGATTCCTGACAAAATTATAAGGCTTCCTATTATACAAACTCAGTCGCAACCCTACACAATAGTGCTACCTCTCCCGAATATAATACATCTATTAAAGTGTTAACGAACTTACCCCATATTAGTATTATAATGTTAATACTAGATACTTCGTGTATTTTATAATGTGATTTCGAAATTGATCCTCACGTAAAAAGGTCATTATCATTATTAAAATAAAACCTCGTTTATGTTTAAAAAACAAGCCACTTGATAGAATAACATGGCCGGTGTAATAATTAAAATGATAAATTGGAGATTAACCACTCGAACGAGGTTTTTCACATCACTTAAAATAATATTCTGGTCATTTAAAAATAAAGAGGTTAGCTCTAATTACGTGGAATATGATTATAAGATTAACAATAACATTCTACCCGTCATCGTCCGGGTGTAATTACTTTTCTAAATGATGTTTACATTCAAGGAAAGTTAAGCTGTGGCTTTTGTATAATATAGGTTTTATGAAAATACCAACCTACCTACAGTTTAGAATAATAAGCTATTTTACAAGCTTTTTCCATAGCCAAAATGTCAAAAACCCCTTATAGTTTTGTCATATCTGTCCCGTCCATTTGTCTGTTTGTCTGTCTGTCCATCTCGTCCGTATATCACAGATATTTTACTCAAAAACTACACGGTGAATATTGATGAAATTTAATAGATAATTAATTACATAATTTTTTGATAGATAATTAATAAAAATACATATTTTTAGGGGGGAGCACTTCATACATGTAACAGAAGTTGCAAAAAAAAATTGTTTTAAGCAAACATTAACGTGTAACATTAAGTTTATAGGAAACTTTTTTGAATATGTCAATATTTTTAAAAATAATCGCTCCGAAAGTTGCATAAATTGTACCACTCGGCTCTCCCTATATCTTTTGGACCGTGTGACCAAAAAATATGAAAAAATTACAAAGGTAAAGCCTAATAAATACTTTCAACTAAAATTACTTAGGACATGATCGGATATACCGTCTTTGAGTTATTGCCGAAAAACTGCGCATCTCAAGAAAAGGACGCAAGTGCCATGAACATGTCTTCTGCTGGCACAAATAATAACATCATATTTTGTCATATGTAGTGCATTTATTTGTAATAACGACTGTCCGACATGCTCTTGCCTGGTTCTTATTAACTTACTATGTCCATATTATTATGTAAGTTGCTACTTTCAAAATTAGCAAACCTTATTTCTTATTTTTGTCCGTCGTTTCTCTTCCATCCTTTGTCAAAAGTAATTTCAAGATTTAAGTAACAATACAATAATTTCACAGAGGTTTTTTCTTTTCCGGGAAACCTTACGCATCAAACATTAAACATAAGTCTTGGTATTATGAATAAGTGGATTTTCTATTTAACAATGTTGTTAGAGAGCTTATTGAAAAATAATACTTAGGTAGATATATTTAAAATTAATTATATTTGAAATTATATCGCGATTTTGCTTGCGTTAAGTTTGACTTTTATTAACGTGTTAGGCGTCAATAATAAATTGATTGAAATAGAAAAATGGGTATTATTGTATTATTTACACTTTACTTTAACGAATAATTAAGAAAAATAACCGAAATTGTCCACGCTTTCTCAGCTTTTGCGCTTTTTAGTACATTTGGCGATTCATTATTATCTATACTATAATATTATAAAGCTGAAGAGTTTCTTTGAACGGGGAAATCTCAAGAACTACTAAACCGAATTGAAAAATTGATTTTTTTGTTGAGTAGCCCGTTTATCGAGGAAGGCTATAGGCAATATAACATCACACTACGACTAATAGGGGCGAAACAAAAAATGTTGCAAAAACAGGGAAAATGTACGCATACGAAGTTGCGCGGGACAGCCAGTTTATTATATTGCTTCTGTAAGTAGTACAGTGGATATCCTTTAGCAAAGTGATATTTCTGGGACACCAACAACGACTACGTGTCAGCCTTCGTTGTAAAGGGGCTGCGAAGACTGTTCCCTTGTCACTTTCAACCACGTTGACTGTTACTGAAAACAAACCTGGCCGAGGTGTAGCTCAAGCTATGAGAGAACACTATAGGCGAACTACGTGCCGAAGTAGTATTGTTGCTGTTTCTATAAGAAGATCAACCAACACCTTCAAAGTGAACATTAGTCGCAAAGTGCCAAATACGTCCGTCAGCAAATTTTAGTCACTGCAGCATGTTGCGTCACTGACTGAACGCGTGACTGAGTGTGGCCGTACGTCTTTTGGGGACCCAAAAGACGTACGGCCACACTCAGTCGAAAGGGATGAAAATACGCGTAAATACGTCTATTCCTAATCTATTATTCTCATGTTATCGCTGAGAAGAAACTTGAAAAGAAGGAGAATAAGAGGAGAACAAGAGTTTGCCCTAGGCCCTACAAAAGGGCAAATAGATATAGAGGGCTTTACAATAGGTGAAAAGAAGCTGATGAAGTCCTCCAATGTAGTACTGCGTCAGGCAACAACAACGACTGATATGTGAACTGATACTGATATGATATGTGCCTTGTCTGCATTCCACCACAAGGGCTAAGGCATCAATTGGACCCTAAGGGTGGAGAAGTTAATGCAACGTAAACTTCATATCGTTTAGGGTGTGAGTGTCCACTGGCCGAAGAGTGTCGTGGACCGACGATTTCGTGTAAGATTACGCTACACCACGTTCGAGTCAAGTTATTATTATTAGATTTAGTATGTTATAAATTCTTCTTGTTAATATTGGAAATATGATGCTAGATAATTTTAAAATAAATCAATGAACATATCTACCACTGATCTAATCGACGGACAGCACAAACTACTAAACGGATTGGGTTGAAATTTCGTATATTATAAGACATTAGCTAAAGTCTTTATTCAAAACTCAAACCTTAAAGGGCTGAAACGGGGATTTCGAATTTCAATCAAAATCATAATTTAGGAGCTAGAACTAGTATAATAATAAATAAATTTAACAAACCTCAACTCGTTCTTCCTTCAAGTCCACCCTCAACGCGAGTTGTTCCCTGAGGACGACGTCAGGGTAGTGGGTCTTGTCGAAGGTGCTCTCGAGTTGCTCGAGCTGCTCTTCAGTGAAGATGGTGCGATGGCGGCGCTTGCGCTTGGGTGGCGGGCCGGCGAGCCCGGCCAGCGCGGCCGCCGCATAGCCGCCGTACAGCCCCGCGTAGCCGCCCGCTCCAGACACGCCGCTGCCGACGCCGCTCACTCCTGATGCAATGACAACTGTTTTGATATACTTATACATTCATCATTCATGTTGAAAGGATAAAAGGACACAATTGCTTATGTACAATGGACTTTTATTGCAAAGTTTTCACAAATATAATGAAAAAACATTTAATTTCTAGAAAAAAATAGAAAGTAAATAGATAGAATTGGTTTTTAACACGCTTTTATTAACTTTGTATGTACCTATCTATGTTTCTCCGTTTCTATGTAACATGACTTTCACGCACTTCAGAATGTCAGATTGAATTGAAACTTCTACATCAAGGATCGATGACAAAACAATCCGACAAATAGTGATTTGAGGAAATTCATCCCCTAAGGGGGTAAAATAGTGGTTGTTAGTTTATATGAAACCCCGTCAGTTTTGAAGTAAGATGTGTGAAATTTATTATTTAGCTTATTAATTTAAAATAAAGAAAACGTGGTTTAGCGTTTTTGAAACTTTGTGTAAAATTCCGTCAGTTTTAAAGTTAGATCTGTGAAATTTCGCATTTGCCTTTGTGGTTGTAAAAAATAATAGTAAGAAAAAAAACTAAAAACACTCTTTTGTAGCTAGCTGATACAGTAGAGAATGGATAATAGTTTAACAAACATGTTTTTATAAATAGATGAACTAAAAAGTAGAAAATAATTTTCTATAAGTTTAAAAAAATAGAGTTATTAAGAAAAAAACAGTTTATCCTTCGCGTGGGGCGATTATAAATCAATATCTTAACAAGCGCCCCACGATAAACTTTTTTTTTCTTAATAACTCTATTTTTTTAAACATATAGAAAAATATTTCTACATTTTAGTTCAGCTATTCACTTTTGTGAATAGCTGAACGCTGACCGTGTCTGTTTTTATAAGAAAAGACGAGCAGGTGCGCCTGATGGTAAGTGTCATGCTAACCCATTACAGTATCCATAGACACCCAAATATTTGTGGCAAAGATCTGAACATCACCACATACATCAGATCTTTTTAAGACATTAGTCAGTAAGTCTCATTTTCCCAGTAATTACACTTGCTACAATGCCCTTCAACCGAAACACAGCATTTACATCACTATTTTACAACAGAATAACTGACACTGTGTTGATGCCTACCAAGACGGCCTATGGCTTTGCTCTACCACCTGTAAACTGTGAGAAGAAATAGCCAACGTAAAATGTACAATAAAGTCAATTTAATGTCTAATTTTCTATTCTAACACGTTATTATCAATGACATCTCACAGTAGAGTACAAAGCCCTAGTAGATAGGTAGGGATAATAGCACACAGACTCGGAACAATCATTTGTGGATGAGACAGAGTGGAGTCCTGGAAATTGAACCCATGGCCTCTTACTTAAACAGTCTTAAGCACTCACTGCGCTGTCGAGGCGGTCAAAATATGTTATATGTTGTCTAACATTTTAAGTTCGTTTATATATGCAACACTTTAGGACGCATGCACCATCTAAGGGCAGATATATATCCTACGACATAAGTAAAGAAAAACCGGGCAAGATAAAATCCGATTTGAATAATTGTACCAGCAGAAGAGCGTGGCACTTACGCCCTTTTGTTGAGAAACGCAGTTTTTCGGCAATAGAATAGAATAGAATATATAATAGAATCTTTATTTGTCATAAAGTGTGGTAACATACACGATAATTTTAATAATAATAATAATAATAATAATAATAATAATAATTTATTCATGAAAGTAAAGGTACAATAAACTTATATAAAGGTATAATAACAAATAGCACAGTTAAGTATTTGCCTGAACTAGGTTGAAACCTGTGTTTCAGGCTAGAAAGTAAAAAGTATTTTAATAAATACTTTCCGAAACTAAAACTATACTTAATAACTAAAAACAAGAACTGTTAAACTAGAAAACATAGATTAATAAATTAACATTTACAAAAAATAGGTAATTATAAGAGATGTTACAACAATTGGTCTTATTTATTTTAGTACAAGTAATAAGTCCTCCGTCTGTTCGTATGACATTTATCTTGTAATTGGGTACTTACAGCTTTTTTACAATTAAAATAATTTAGGTGGTATATATTTACAATTCGATTTAATCTATTATACAAAAAAGGGCCTATGAAATTAAAAAATCGGTTTGAGAACATATATCTTGAGGTGGAATCAGATGTGCAGACTATATCTTTTCGTCTCTTATTAGTTAAGTCAGTATTAAAAGTAAGTAGCTCGTGTTGTTTTAAAATTATATTTACTATAAAAAGCTGACGGACAGTCAATACCTTACAGCATTTATACAGGAGGAAGGTGGGAAAAAGGAAATGTCGAAAAGTAGCTACTTTTAGAACGGCTCTCTGTGCTCTTTCAAGTGGCAACATAACAGTTTTTAGTGCTCCTCCCCATGAAGTGATGCAATACTGAATGATGGACTGACACAGGGCCTTATATACTTGTTTAATTAATTTCGAATCGGCAATAGAACGCAGTTTTTTAAAGACATATATTAGTTTTCGCACTCTAGTCACTAAAATTTCTATGTGTTTCTTGAATGACAGTGTGTTATCTATATTAATGCCGAGATATTTTATGTTGCTATTGCTAAGTATAATAGGACAGTTACACGTATTTTCTAATGTGTTATTACAATAGTGTGCAAATAAATGTGGGTCATCGTCGCTGTGGTATGACTGTCGCATAGAAAAGCGGATATATTTTGTCTTATCAGCGTTTAATGTTAGCAAATTATGACTAAGCCAATTATTTATGAAATTAAAACCTTGCTGAGCGTTTTCAAATAGGTCGATCTTGGTTTTGGCCGTAAATATAATAGCTGTGTCATCAGCATAGGATATTATCTTACCATGTTCGATATTCATATTGCAAAGGTCATTTATGTAAATAAGGAATAAAGTAGGGCCTAAAATACTGCCCTGAGGAATACCAAAACCGGAACATTTTTGATCTTCACTAGTAATGTTATCTATTTTGATACATTGGTATCTTTCATTTAAATAGTCTGCCAAAAGTTTTAGTTGTTTCCCTCTTATGCCCAGAGACTCCAACTTGTTTAGCAGAATGGGAACAGAAATTGTGTCAAAAGCTTTAGCAAGGTCAAGGATAATGAATTAATGACGGTATATTCGATCATATTTTAAAGTATTTGTTAGGCGCTTTTTGTTTTTTTTTCATATTTTTAGATCACACGGTTCAAAAGATAAGTGGGGTGGAACACGATTTATGCAATTTTCAGCTATTATTTACAAAAATATTCACTTAATCAGAAAAGTTTATTAGAAACCCTAAAATGTTTTTAAAAGACTTGTCGAATGATGTGCTTCTTTTATTTGCTCAAAATTTTTTTTTCCCCTACAGGAGAGTCCAAAAATATTGATTTATATTATTTAGCTTTCAAACTAAATAGCGGCTACTACAAGACACCTTTTAACCAAATTTATCAATATTCATAGTGTAGTCTTTGAGTAAAATGCCTGAGACATACGGACGGACAGACAGAGGGCCATGACGAAACGTTTTTGCCATTTTGCTACGCCTAAAAAGCGTATAATGAACCTATCTCCGAATGCACACTTCATAAAAATATAATAATGTCATCCCATGCAACGTAGGTATCGTTTCAAACAATTACTGTTGTTAATCAAATTCCGCACGGGAGATGTTAAAGGGGAATTAATTGGCGTGAATCATGTCCTCAGGTTATTGATTAAAGTTCTCGGAACTCGTATTCATCGTATCTATCATATATTTATAAACCGTTCTACATTAATTTTGAACAGTGCAGGTCTTTTATTAAACAAAGATTTATTTTTTATTTGAATTATAATAAACTTCTGAGATCATCGATATTTTTTAGGAATATTTCATTTGGAAACTCACATCTGAGTATGTTTTTAAAATACAGTCAACTTAAAAATAGAATCCATCACAATATATCAGAATAATACTTGTTCAAATAAGCGATGCGTAAAGATCTCAGCTTAAAGCCCCATGAGCTCCCACCCGCGCACTCTCTAAGCGAAACGTTCGAAATATTAACGCTTCGAATAAAAATTGAATATTTTTGTATATTTTATTGGAAACGCGGGAGGAATTACACTGTATTATTTCTTAAAGAAATATGAAAGCTTTTAAGGTCGGCGGCACGTTGCTAAGGCGCTATCGGCGGCTTTCCACACGCGTAAGGTCTGCACCTCCGACCGACCGCATAAGTACCTACTATCGATTTTGAATACAATAACAATCTGCGCTATATGAAAAATATTTGTAAGTAGAGATGCGCCGAGTACAACTTTTACCGAGTAATCGATTACCGATTATTGCTTGGTATTAGGTATATTTACCGAACCGCGTTCGTTCTTCGATTTAGCATAACCAGTTAAAACTTATTCTAGACACGAGTCCGGCCAGCAAGAATTGTCCTGGATAGAATTTTTAAAATGAATCCCTACAAGACAACAAAATGCCAACGCAGTAATCTCAGTAGTTTTCTTCAAAATGTCCAGAACCAAATACTTACTACTATTAAAATTGTAGTATTAGGTAGGTATAGCAAAAACCCGTCGAGTGTAAGCCGGTCTCGTGTGCTGAGAACGCCTGCCTTGCATAAATGTAAGAGTTTTTAATTTCCTCAGGAGTTCTCTAAAAATTGTTTCGCCTAAATGGGAAAAATATCCTGCCTAAATATAGATACTGCCAGTGAGCCTTTAACTGAAGAAAATATTCCAGATTAAAAAGGAAACCTGTTTGTTTATTTTTAACTACTTGAGATATTTGGCGTAAATCCAATTTTTTTAAGTAGGTAGATAGATAACACATCATAGAATAAATGCATGCAACACACAGAAAATCAAATGAAGGACGATTAGGTTTGTAACCTATATCTGTCCTATTTTAATATATTAACTAACTAGCGCTACCGATGATACCCTACTGATTTTATTTTCGCAATTCTATAATGACAATTAAATTTTATAAAATCCTTGCGGTACGAAAATCTGTAAGTTGATACAATTTATTTATTTATAATTGTGGAGCCGAGGAAATTGCGCAGTGCGGGCTACGCCTTAGTCTTTTTCTAAACAGGGTGTACAAGAAAGACCTAGTGTGACATTTACTCGTACCTACTTAGTTCACAACATTTGCAAAAACTGAGAATAAAAGAACATAAACTAATTCATTTACCAGTAGACTCGAGACTGAAATTTTAAAATTATTAGCATTCTCGATAAACGAAATAAAAGTTTGTTTTTGTTATGGTAACGATTCATAAAACCCGGGGGATATTTTGATTTTTTTAAAACGTTCGCTTGGATAAGAGGAAAAAGATTTTAATTGAGATAAGCCGTCTTCGGCGGCGGCCGTCGCCCCTCGCTGCGGCTCCTGGAGAGCGAGGGATCGCCCGAGGCTCTCTTGGTACGATGCCTTGCACTTAACCACTAAACACAAAGCTTACTCGGGTTTCGTTACTAATAGATTAAACGACACTTAGTATGGGTACTACCCGCTATACTTGCGTGATATTTTATTTATTTTTTTACAAAGAGAACTCATGCACTAGGGTACAAACTCTGTGTCTTGAGGAACTTTACAAACATAGGACTCGAAACAAATATTTATAGTTCTCATATTATTTTTACGCAGCTATCATCCACATTCCTGCTGCAAGTCAGTTATCTTGTCTGTTTTCTATCTGCCTGACTGTCAATTTGGTTTTCATATCTGAACACCATGAAAGCGGGTATTGAGGTAGCTTAAAAATGCTGGCTGGAACCGGTACTGGTGACGGTAGCTAATTTTTTTTTTTTTAAAAGATAACTACCAATATGGGATTGAGTTTCACATTACTAGCAATCTTGTTAACCTCTCCAGCTAAGCTCAAAGGCTTGTGTTAGGAGTGGGTTTACGTTGGTAGTATAATGGGTAGGATTCGAACCTGCGACCTCACGATTACGAAAGCGTTGCCTTAGCCATTAGGCTACCGCCGCTTCTATTATCTAAACAGATTCATAATTTCAAACACTGACAATCAAATTCCAGTGATCTGAGATTTCACAGAGTTCAAATGTTAAAGACATCAGAAACACATTATTGATTAGATTAGATTATATCCCCATGGGTAACAGCGGTAGAATAGAGAACATGCAATATTTTTTATTTTTGTTTGATTTTAAAGCATTTTATGTAGAATAAACTACAAATAAATTAAAAAATTAAAACACTATATTTTTGCCCACTGGTTAGAGACACAGACGTATAATATACGTCTGTGGGTTAAAGGATGCTCGCGAGGGTTTCTGGCCCTAAACAGCAAAGCGTGGCTAGGTTTAAAATTATAAAAGCAAATGTTTGTGAGTGTGTGAGTGTGTATGTTTGTTACTTCTTCACGTCTAAACGGCTAGAGCGATTTTAATAAAATTTGGTATGGAGTTAGCTGACACCCTGGATTAATATATAGGCTAATAAACCACGGGTAACACCGCGGGGCACAGCTAGTATATATATATATATATATAAGGCAAAATGAATAAAGACGCGTCAGCGGTTTTAAAAACCAAACATTAAAGTGAAGTGAAATAGTGTGGCCAAGTTTTAAACACTTAATTCATAAATGTTTGTTTTACATTGAAACCAGAACCACTTTAAGTTTCAAAGTATTTACATAAGAGAAACAATAAATGCTCTTATGTAAAATAATAAGTATCCATTTTTATAAGATAAATTTACCTAAATATAACATGTTTTCAAATAAATATGTGTAGTACAAAATTTGGTATATATATTGACCGTTGAAAGATTCCCTTGTCAGGAGCCATCTTTAGGTGCAGCAACCAGGTAGTGGTGCAAGAACCGAGATGATCGAATGTCGGTTGGCCAGTCTTATCTGATACTGTAGAGATACTCAATTTTTTACAGTAAGTTGGTACAAACGATCGGACTTATTTAATTCTACATAATAGCATTTCGCTGCGATTAGGCTCAGGTAAAGCCCATTTCGTTAATAAAATACCTACTAATACATAGTTCTACAATAAATATTGTAGGTAACTAATAAACTAAACGTAGAGCTGTTCATTTACGTCGTAACTATAATAATAATAATAATCTTTATTTGCAAGAACATTGTTACAAAGATGGAAAGTCGTCTTAAAATTAAATGCGTACATCATGTTCTGCCTAAATCGGGCATGTAAAATGTCAACAGAAAATATACGATAAAGAAACTAGTGTTTTGAAGCATTTACCTAATCTGCCTATTTATTATTTAAGAATTCTTTCACAGTATAGAAACCTCTATCTATTAGCCAAGTCTTGAGGCATTTTACAAATTTATAACAGGGCAGGTCCTTTATATTGTTAGGTATGCGATTAAATATAACTCCACACATTGCAAAACAGTTCTTTTTGTAAAGCTCAGTTCTAGGAATTTTGGGCAAAACAATTCTGTCTGGATTTCTAGTGTTTCTCAAGTACATGTCTTTGGCTTTTATAAACAGATCTTTATTTAGTTTTGTAAATTTGGCAATTTCAAATATATACATGCTTGGCAATGTAAGTACCCGTAACTTTTTGAAAAGAGGTTTGCAGGATATCCAAGGTGCTACCCCGCAAATTGCTCTTATGCATTTTTTTTGAGCTATAAACGCGCTGTTTACTTCGGTAGAAATGCCCCACAGAATCAACGAAAGTTCCGATTCAAATAATATAAAGAGAAAATTACACGGACCTAATCAACCATGTTTATGAAACTAAGTATTTAGTTAAATACGGATTAAAAAAATTATACAATTATCGTTTAAAAAAAAATATACTCATATTATGATTCCCTAATTTGAAGAAAAAGCGGTTATCGTGACTTAACTATATAGTTAGACATATAGCTTTTTTTGTGAGTAATATTCGGTAGTTTTTGAGTTTATCCAATACAAATAAATAAAAAAAATAAAAATCTTAATTTTTATTATTATATTAATACATAATAGTACCTGGATGACCGACATATATTTTTTTTAAATGACGTTTTCTAACAATTAATCCTAGCTAGATCGATTTATCGCCCCAGAATCCCCTGCATATTAAATTTCATGAAAATCGCTGGACCCGTTGCCGAGATTTAGATTCAGCTCAATACAGTACAATGATAAGATAAATATAAAACCGGGCAAGAGCATATCGGACCATGTTCAGTGTGGACCGCAGCAGCACCAGCAGAAGAGCGTATGTTCATGACACTTACGTCCTTTAGTAGAGAAGCGCAGTTTTTCGGTATATCCGATCATGTTGAATATAATTTTAGTTGAAAGTATTATTAAGCGTTAGATACCTTTGCAATTTTTTTATATTTTTTGGCCTTACGGTTTAAAAGTTATAGGCGGGGGAGACACAATTTTTGCAACTTTCGGGGCGATTATTTCCGAAAATATTTACTTAATCAAAAAAAAATTTTAGAAACTGTTTTCGTAATACCTGTCGAATCACGGATCACACATACTGGAATGCTCCAAAAAAAATTGCTTCTGTTACATGTATGGAGTATTATTTAACAATTGAACTAAGCTAACTAGCGGCTTATACAAAACACAATACTTCAAATTTCTATTAATTTATACATAGTGTAGTTTTTGAGTACAATGCCTGTAACATACGGACGCACAGACAGACAGACAGACAGACGGTCATGTATAACTTTAAGGGTTCCGTTTTTGGCATTTCGGCTATGGGACCCTAATAAAAAGTATTGAAGGTATCGTTTTATTATTTTTTTTGTACATTAAGGGTGCAAAGTTTTGTTGTATTGCGTTTTGAAAATTATATCTTGAAGGTATCCACCGTTCTGCTCAATACACCGGGAGAGTCCAAATCTGATGTTTAGATTTTTTCAGCGATGAAGCACATCTGTCAGCATGTATGAACAAATAACACATGCGATATTGGAGTGGAATGCAACCTTGAAAACATCATGAGCGACCCCTATATGGAGAACGGTCATATAGGATCGGCATTATTGGACCATGGTTTTTTAAAGAGATCAATAAAGCGCTTACAGTCAGTCTGAGCATTATCTCAAGATGTTGAAAAAATGTTTTCTCCCTGAACTTGAAGAAATGAAAATGTATAGGAGATTAAAGATTTTAAGGGATACTAAACCTACGTAATACGTAGTGACTGAAATTGAAAGAGGGAGCTCTTCCAGTTAGATTCAATAATTTGATTTGCTTTAAGACGTCAGTGTCGTGAGTTGGATGTTCCATTTACCATTGGCAACATCAATCAATTGCTTATAGGTACATATATGTACATTAATCTTATAGTGCAGTGTTCCAAGGGTTGTAGGGCCACACCTGTGGAATATGAGTTACGACTAGGGGTGTTGCCCCTCACTGTTTTACGACACTTCGTCACGGCTTGAGAAAAGATCTACCGGCTGCGGTCGCAAATTTTATTGGATAGATTCGGCAGCTTGGTCTT
This sequence comes from Herminia tarsipennalis, assembly GCA_945859575.2. NCBI lineage: Eukaryota > Metazoa > Arthropoda > Insecta > Lepidoptera > Erebidae > Herminia > Herminia tarsipennalis. The sequence goes on along the minus strand of OX243834.2, from coordinate 17,393,207 downwards.
GATCGAGACAAACTCACCCTCTACTAAAGACCACTATGGCGGAACATTGTGTGGCTTTTAGTCGATTCGACTCCTTCATATCTATTCCGCCATGCCTCATTGGAGTCCCATTAACGGGTATTGCATTCGTAGGTGCACCCCATACCATGTGATAGATTTAGATCAGAAAAACGAGTGATCTGGGAGAAAATATTGTATTGGAAAAACTGATCAACAGAACGACCGCTTTTTAGTAGATTATGTGTTAAAATGACGGGAAGTCTACCAGGTAAAACTCTCAAAAATGGTAAAGAACGGACAATTCAAGTTAGTCTACGGACAGTGACGCGGAGGCGCCTTCTCCTGCTTTTGATATATTCCAGTAATATTTACCGGAACTTTTTATTTATTTATTTTTAGTAATTTTATCGGTTATAATGTAGACTGGGGTATACGTCATTAGCTGGGTCTAAACCGACCGAGCACGGTTGCGAGGCAGCCTCGCGAGTCCATACTCGAACGATATATTTATATATATAATAACGAAGAACACATTCGAATTATAAATAAATTAAAAGTCTAATATATACGGCAAAGCCATTAATGTTTTTTTTATTTAATGGAAAATACCTAAGTTTGCAAGGACGTTGGAGGTTTGAAAGAAATAGCAGTGGCACTTTACACCACGACCATAAAGGTATGTTCACATTTAAATTTAATGGATGACTAGAATGATTATAATATAAATTATAGGAACTAGGATTAGAATACCTAAGTGACTGGTCTATTCCTAAAAAAACGGCAATGTGGGAGCTGGATTTGCGCACGACGGGTTACTTGCAACCGTACTGGCAATATTCATTAATTTTTAGAATGCGTTTTAAATAAGTTTCTCGTTTAGGGGCTCCCAATAATTTTTAACTTAATTTTATTTGTATTTAATAGCGGTCATAGGTGCTATACAGTGCAAATATTTTAAGCGTCTACTTACACCCTTCTCACCTGTTCTGGTTTTATTCCGGGCGCCGGATAGAAACGGAACGGAACGTGTGAAAAGGGCATTATTGTCACTATCAAGATAAAAGAAAGTGTCGTTTTTAGATATTTGTTGTTATAATGGCTATAGTAATCCGTGTTCCGTTGGTACCCTTTGGATTCGGAACCATAAAAAAGAAATAATATTCTATCTACGGCGTAGAGGGTTCGTAGCACTTACAATACGTGATACAATTTAATCAACTCAGTGTATGAACAGATACTAATTATACATGTTCGTAAACTTTCGCGATTTGTACACATTATAGAATTTTATAAGCTACGGGTTTTAATCGCATAAATATTTTATTTTAAGGTTAAATACCTTTGTTTATATCCCGACGTTTCGACCGTATTGCAACAGCCGTGGTCACGGGTAGACTCTTGTCATATTTGTATTAATGTAAGTAAGTAGTAACTATTCTTACTAAAGTACCTACGTATTATCTATTGTATATATATTTCTATGTTACAGTAAAAGCCCGAGCTACGGTCAATTCTAATATTGTACAGTTAAACTGATTTTGAATGTGGTAAGTATTAACCATTAATTTATATTTTTTAAAGTATTTGAGAACTCAGAAATGTAGAGATTATTATAGATCAAATTCTGCGACTAAGACCCGTAGCTTATAAAATTCTATATTGCGTACGAATTGCGAAAGTTGACGAAAATATATTACAGATCGTTTGGAAGTTTTTTAGTAGGAAAACCGCAGTTTGTTAGTAGGAAAACAAAACTTTTTATTCTTCGCTCACACTTAAAGTTGCTATTTAGTAAGTAAGTTTACTTCTTATAAAGTTAGAGGTTAATGCAAAGCAAAATCTAAACTTAAAACAATATGAAAGCTACACAGTAGGTATATTATAGTAAGAAAGTATAATTAAGGAATGTTGTTTACCTAAACTGTTGGCAAACGTACCAAAGAGGTCGTGAGCTCTATGGAAGGGGGCATGCGCGAGATGCTGCAGCTGCAGCTGGGGCAGCGGCGGGTGAGGACGCGGCGCCAGGATGCTGTCGATGGTGAAGAGCGGCGGCTGAGGGCGCTCGGGCAGCGCGCCGCCCAGCAGCAGCGCCGTGCTGAGCAGCGCGGGCGCGTCGCGCGGCCAGCCGCCGCCCGCGCCGCCCATGCCCGCCTCGCCGCCGCACGCGCCCGGCGCCGCCACGCTGCACCACGCCGCAGGCAGCGCCAGCCTCACCGCGAACACGCACCACCACAGATACCACTACACATTATACTATATATCCCAGAGTTTTCTGCTAATCATACCCCTCACAGTCACTCGAGTAGTTCACGCACTTTACAAATAAACGATACGTTTGGAATTATTTAAGTCTATGTTACATAGGCAGATCGAAATTGCTAAGGCGGCGATTTTTGGTATGTATCGTTGGGATAATGCGATGCGTGATGCGATTGCTCGTAAATCGTTTTAGTGAGTAGCAGTGTGGAGCGGCCCGCGAGCGAGTGGCGGGGCGCGTGGGGTGCAGGGCGTGCGCCGGGGCGTGGCGCGCTCGCTCCGCCCCTCGCACAGCTTAATGGATGTGACAATACGACGCTCCCAAACAGTTCATATAATAGTAATCTCTGTATCCCTCCCCATAACTTGTAATCTGTTATGATGAAATGCGTAGATATGTCGGGTGTTCAAAAAGCGCGCTACATCGCGTCCAATTTGATGCTTACTGGTTTTAGATACCTTCACAGCACATTACAGATGGCTAATGATGTTTATTTCTAAGTACTTAATATTATATGAATAAATATAGGTAACTAGCTATCACGCGCAACTTCGTTTGCGTTATTTTTGCCCATTTTTGCAACATTTTTCATTGATGCCCAGCTACCTACCCGTAAACCGTGGGCTCATGCACAACACTGTGCTGAAGATCATCATATGATTAAATGCATAGTTTGCGATTCTATAAAGGACATACAGACAAACATTCATTTTTATATATATAGAAGAAGAAGAAGATTTCGAATATAATAATGCATATTTGAGGACCTATTTTATAAGTGACATCGGGCTTTCTCGTAAACAAGGTGTAAGATTAGGTATCATACGCATTTGTACATTGAACTTAGGTTACTTGGCGTTTGTGCAATAAAAGAACAATTAAAATGAATCCAGTAGGAGGACATCACAATCACGACAGCCCTTTTGTGACAATTGTGGAGACGCGAGGGATTACCCAACTTTAACTTAACTGCGAACAAATTGAATAACTTGTTTTGTCAAAGGTTGCGCCCGCGGCGTTTCACGATGTGTTGGCCTTTTTGCAGCTTATGAGAATCGTATAACAATAACTAATACTCACACACCAACACAGGCCTTATGTCGTTTACATAAAGGGACCTTTTTTATCAATTTGTCGCGTTCACATAAAAAGCTGTTTCAAAAAATATTTATCGAAATAAATAGGTATTGAATCTTAGCAAATACGAAAACAACATTTTACGTTACCTGTATTTATCTACCTATTACCTACTTTAAAACATCCACGAGCTTACAAAACACTATAGGTACTTAGATACTTAGATACCTATCGGATTGGCTAACAAATTAAAAATTATTTTGTAAATAAATTATGGATAGGTAAACCAAGTGTTGTCGATAAAAAGATAAAAGTTCGCGAAGAAAACATGCATCATTGATGTAAGTAGTTTTTAATGTACTTATGTGATGTTACGTAGCGAGGAGCGAGTGTCCATTGTGGCGGGGAGGCGCGCGGCGACTCGCCAAATATTGACAAAGGTGGGAGCCACGAAACCCGAGCGGACTTCTGTTTGCCTGTAATTGATGTAATTAGTCGTGTCGGCCAGCTGCCGCTGATAAAACCCCCGATCCAATGTTTGAACAGTTAATATGATACTTTCACGGGCCGGAAACATCTTTACGGTGTTCTGTTCCGGCAAATATTGGTCACTCGACGATGCGTGACAGTAAGTCAAGATTACCTCTAAAATCAGGATCTCTTTTGACCAAACGAGTGTAAACAATTTAATATTCGTTTACAAAACGATGGAAGCAAACGAAAGCTTACTGGTTTAGAGCTTATAACAACATTCTATAATAATTTTGTACGAAAACTCTACTAAAATATATATTTTAACTAAACTGTACTATATGAATACCTACAGTTCATCATAAGTTCATATAATGTTACGGTCAATGTGATTACTGATTACCCTAGATTCATTTTCGCCAAGGTGACACGGTCGTTCCCCGTGGTACAACCGTTGGTACAACTGGTACGAGTAGGGATGCGCCGATCCGATTCGATATTTCACAGGATTGGATTCAGCGATTTCTCGGATCGTATCGAAACCCTACGATTTTCAACTGGATCGATACAAAACGTCAGAGATCGAATCGTATTGTATTAGTTATTACTTGTTAATGTGACTGGTATTAAAGTAAGTAAACACTTTATGATCTCGGCACTTTAGCTTGAATCATCTATAAAACCACCTTTTGTAAGTCGACAGAAAATGTAACGAATCTAGTGTATTAGTGCGTCTCATTAACTATAGAATTATTAATTTTCGCATTTATAATATATATTAGTATTGGTACCTATAGATTCTATACTAATAATAATATAATAATAATAAATATCTTGGGACAACTCATACAATGCTACTTGATCCCAAACTAAGCAGAGCTTGTACTATGGAAACCAGACAACTGATAAACATACTTATATATTTGTAAATACATACATCTTATAGATAAATAACATCCAGACACAGAATAAACCATCGTGCTCATCACACAAAGTTTTATCCTGGGTGGTGATCGAACCCACGATCTCCGGCTTAGCAATCAAGGTCACTAAACACTAGACCAACAGGTCAGTCAATAGCATAGAGTAATAAGGATTACACTTACACTAACAGGTAATAATTTAATATTATCTGCAATGTGTAACAGAAAGATGTGGTAATATTTTAGCAACGGATAGTGTATGTTATTAGTATATAATGCCATATCCAATTGTATTATTATTACATAGTTATTTGTTTTAAAGGCATTTTCTTTTTGTTAAATTTCAGTAGCGAAAAGCGTATTTCGTAAGTATTTTACCTCCTCTAGTGCAAAGTTCGAGGATTATAATAAAGTTTTCAATTAAAAGAAGGATGACTTAAAAAAGTTGGATACCCATAACAACTTTTCAAGTCATACTTTTTTAATTGATAACTTTTTCATTGATAAATAAACGAATTAAATAATGTTAAATGTTTTTTTTGGGTACTTTTATTACGACCGCACGTAATAAAATTAGGTAGGTATTTGCACTCAGTGTCATGGACACATATTGTTATGTGTCCATGACACATAACAATATGTGTCACAAACAGCGTTGTGTGAGTTGTCCCATGATATAATTTTACAACGTGTAACAAATACGTTTGGTCAAATTCAAGGGACAACCCTTGAATTTGACCAAACGTTAAAAATATATTTTTAGTTTGGGATTAGATAGCGTTGTGTGAGTTGTCCCATGATGTAATTTTACAACGTGTACACAACAAAAACGTTTGGTCAAATTCAAGGGTTGTCCTTTGAATTTGACCAAACATTTTTGTTACACGTTGTAACCTTGAATTTGACCAAACGTTTTTGTTACACGTTGTATAATTATATTTTGGGACAACTCACACATCGCTGTCTGATCCCAAACTAAAAATATTTTTTTTTTGATTAAGTGAGTATTTTTTAACTCCACCTTATATTTTGAACCGTGAGACCAAAAAGGTAGCGTACTGCGATTCCTAACAAAAGGTTGTAAGTGCCATGCATACGCTGTTCTGCTGGTGCAAATATTCAAATCGTATTTTATTATACGGCAACGGCTCCGGAATCCTACACTAAGCATGGTCCGACATGTTCTTGCTCGGTTGTTTGTTTTTAAAAAACAACTCCAGCATGATTAAATTGTACGTCAAATTATTTTAATTTTAATAATCTTAATTTCAATCGATCTTTTGTATCGATATATTGAATATCGGATCGACAGTATGCGATCCGATCCACACATCATATCGAGACGTTAAGATGCATTACGATCAGAGATATCGGATCAAATACAAATATAGCACATCCCTAGGTACGGCGTTTTTTCCCGATGGACCAACCACTCGTTTGTACAAGACAAAACATTCTGCATGGTACAACTAGAATTCAAAAAGATAATGTGGATAAGTACGTAATTAAATAGATTCAGAGTTTAAAAATCGCGACTTTACGTGGTAAAAGGTACTTTATTCATCATAAGTACCTTAGGGTGTAAAAGCCGGAGTCGCAGAGGAGACTCCGCCAGCTGTAACAAAGTCCACTATGGCGAGGCTGGTCTTCGAAGGCTACCAGAAAGTCGAGGCTGTTGAGACGAGCATTAGTTTTTGGTGCTTAGTTACATAAGGCCAAAGGCTGCACTTCCCGCTGTAGCGCTAGAAAAGACCCGATTTGTAAGTTCTGGACTATAAAAACTTTTATATCATCAACATCACCAATTTGTGACCGAAAGACCGTAAAATTCCAAAAAAGTAATAAATATGTGTATATATAGGTATACAAGAAAGTATTATTTAATTAGTTTGACTAACTCTATCCACGTATTATGAATAATGACTAGATAAAGTGATTAATTTATCAGATTGTCTACGCCACAGACATTATTCATAATATAAAAGCGGCGGTAGCCTAATGGCTAAGGCTCGCTATCGTGAGGTCGCAGGTTTAAATCCTACACATTATACTACAGTTAACAGGATTGCTAGTAATGTGGGATAATCTTTAAAAAAAACATTAAAGATTGTACAACTAAAACTAGATAAAAACAGTAACAACAAAATCATTAAGTACACATATCGATTACAACGTTATGTCAAACGCTTTCACTAGAACGTGGGACACGTAGTATCTATTGTATATGCAAATGTAAATACATAGGTAAGAAAGGACATACATATTGCAGTGGGATTAAGTACAAACATCGGCGATTTACTACGCTGCGACAGTAAGCAGCTGCAATCCCTTTGATACGAGGCAATGGAAAATTAACTCTATATAATACTGCGATTATCCGCGTATGAGTTAATACAGGACACGCACAATGGATATAAGCATTAAAATAGCTAACAATGGCCGGGATAATCCGGGGCTAACCTCCTGATTGCCAACAATATGCTGTCTAAACCACGTTCGATATGCCCCAAACATTACTTATTGAAATGCACACATACGACTCTATTTGTAGGCACGATTGAGATATTATTATAGGACATATCAATATTATCTCGATGATTTGTACGTATATTATACGTTTCACAAACTGTTACCTACATATTTTAGTTAATATAATTATTTAAATTTGGGGTATCGATGTATTCTCACTTTTTACAGCTTTTGCTAATAATATTAGGTATATTTCGGGACTTAATCGCGTGAATTATTTATAGGTACGAACCTTTTATTTTACCCGACGTTTCGATCACCGATCGTGGTTACGGGTCGACTGTTTTGCTAATTAGTTATTCGTAATAAAAGACGCCGGCCACTTTATAAAAAATTACGTCTGAATCCGAATGAATTCTACTGCATCTACCTACCTACTACGATTCTTCAAGCAGTTAGGTATAGCATTATAGATATAGAGGGTGTTAAATTATTTAATTCAATAAACTTTGCGATTTGTATACATTAGGTACCCAATTGTATAGATTAGGTACGGGTCGATATTTTAAAATTAAATACCTTTCAATTATTCCCCGACGTTTCGACCATATGGTGACCATGGTCATTGTCATATGACAACGACTATGGACACATGTTGTCGGTCATCTCGTAACCACGGCCGTAACAATATTAAAACATAGATCTAAATTCAAGCAAAAAATGAACACTAACCTAAGCATATAACTGTATTATGACAACGTACTCGTTAGTATTTAATCCATAAAATATAATGTTACAGTAATATGTAATAGTGTTAGCAACGCCAGACCGTTAACAAGATTGAGTGATGTAGGGCTAGGCTTCTTACGCCTAATGCCCATAAGTACGGCGCCCTGGATGCACTAAGAGCATTAGTGGGTTGTGTTATTGTGCGACTGGGGCTCCGGCTACGGTCTAGAGTTTCTCAATCCTCTATACACACGTGCAGTTACAATTCCCATAACTATAAATGTACGTGTCTGTCGACAAGGGTTCTATTCTAAGTAATATATTATGCTCTCAAAAACAAAAGGTATAGATCTCAACGTTTCTATTTTTAAATTTTATAGATCTCTTAAAAGAGGTTTTTATGCGTTTGCATATTCTGACCTTTACTAGTATATGTATCCATGTACTACTGTTAATTGATTTAATTAAAAAGCTACTTACATTAGAGACCATAGCAGAAAAATAAACATTTAAAGCGGGCAAGTGCATATCGGGCCAGGCCCAATATAGAGTTCCGTAGTTGCCCATTAGAATAATGCAGTCAAAGAAATGGGTTTTCTGTTCTTTTTGTTTCATACCTATTAACATAATATAAGCGATTTTCAAAGGAATTTGTACGAAATTTATTTTAAGTTCTCACTTGGTCGGCTATTATTCGTAAACTTATAAACAGTTTTCTTTTAATTTCGTTATAGATACATATATTATACAACGGAATCATTTTATAAAAGTAAGTTACAAAACATTTGAATGAAACAAATACTGTGGGTAAGTATTGAAATGTTTGAAAAAAATATATTTAATAGAATCATAAAGTTTTGATATATTTTAAAGATCACGTTTATTAACAAAAATTTAAAATTAACATATGGTTTAAAATTGTTAATTTTAAAATTATTTATATTCCACCGAAATACATGTTATTACCTATTTCTATCTAAGTATCTTTACATCTATCTTATTCCATTTATGTACAAATTTACAATCTGTTACGTTTAAGACAAAATTAAGTAGATACTGAAACCGATACTGAAAATAAGTAGGTACCTACTTATACTTTTATCCCGATTAAACAACGCGTAACAGAAAGGTGTGGTCAAATTCAAGAGTTGTTATAACTATAAAAACTAAGTGCAGATACATCATTCTTTCAACCTCTAAGTACCCCAATTTTATTTCTATATTGTTTTCATTCGTTTATTTATCTCATCTCAGTTTTGTTCATCAAAAGAGGTTGAGCACTTTATTAAGGCGGTTTGTCTACTTCAAAAATCGCCATGTAAAGAACTAAGACCCTCATATAACATTTTATTAATTTCAATAATAATAATATTAAAGCTTATTTTAATTCTCTTAATAAATAAACAATAAAATACTTACTTGTAGCAGTTTTTCATTGTGCCCCCTCTTCTTACGAATTTTCAGTTCACGTGTCCTGACGCGAGTTTTACATTTTTTACCTATCCCAAAAAGTGTATAACTAGTTTCACTAGTTTCACTTCAAAAATTAAACAAACTTGAAGGTATCATTACTTAAAATTATACAATCGGCATATACTTCTATTAATCACTATTATTTATAAGTATTACTGTTAAATATCTTATTGTGACGTTATTTTTAACTAGCTATCCCGCGCAACTTCGTTTGCGTCAATTTTTCCCGTTTTTGCAACATTTTTCATTGCTGCTCCGCTCCTATTGGTCGTAGCGTTATGCCTATAGCCTTCCTCGATAAATGGGCTACCGAACAGAAAAATAATTTTTCAATTCGAACCAGTAGTTCCTGAGATTGCCGCGTTCAAACAAACAAACTCTTCAGCTTTAAAATATTAGTATAGATATTTATCCAGAAAAAATAAAACGTTTAAGTGACATTATTAAATCTTTCAGAAATGACAGAGCATTAAACCAAAGATAACATAAAACTTCGTAATACACTAAACTATCGTTCAAATACATAAATAATATCGGCGGCTTTGTGAATAATCGTGTTTTTATTAAAATCCCCAATTTTTGTGGACATTATAGGGCACATCTGCTCAAGGTCCTTTCTATTTGTGTAAACAAGTGTAAAACTTTATATTTGTACGTCTAAATAGACACGGCATGTTGAAACCATGTCCCATTCTTTAAAACCATATATGTTGTACACATGTTTTACACAAATAAATTAATCTTTTATCAATGAAAAACTTATCAAGTTCAAAAAGTATCTTTTATCAATGAAAAAGTTATCAAATTCAAAAAGTATGACGTTATATCTATGCCTCAATAATCCAAACAAAGGGTAGGTGTAATATTCATGCAATTCGCCTTTATTATTGAAATTTGATACAAAATAAAATGCTGTGCACAACAAATTTATATAGATATTAAAAATTCTTACAAAAACATAAGATTATTATGTTATTTGTAAGAATTTTTACACGCCCCTTTCAGTTCGCACAGGCATTAATTTACACATATACATTGGTAAGAGGTCGTGGGTTCGATTCCCACACGGGACACCACTATGTATGAACCACAAATTGTTGTTTCGAGTCTGGGTGTACTTTGTGTCCGTGAATTGAATGTTTGTAAAGTCCCCCGCGACACAGGGCTTGTACCATATTGCGGGAGTGGTCTTTAAAAAAAAAGAGGTATTATTAATCGCGGCTCTTGTAATGTTTGGTAAATAGGTACCTACAAATTACGAGTTATGGCTCTCATATCTTGCTTTGTAGAGTGGGTCGCGTTTGAGTTCACAATAACTACCAGCAATATTAAGGTATATTTGCATGTTTACGGCGTTGTGCACTTTTTTGGGATGGGTAAAAAATGTTATACTCGCGTCGATACGTGACCTAATCGAAAATTCGTAAGACGGAGAGAGAGTAGACCATGCCTGCTCCTGCTGCTATTTGTTCCGTTTTAGCGGCGCAGGGCGTGTGTGTTTGTACTACAGCGTCATAGTTCTAAAGTGTTACTTTTTATGGCTTTAAAATCCAGGAACACTTGCCACCCTTCCCAGAACATTCTGCTAAAGTTTCATCACAATCTGATCTCTGATCGGATCCTCTGTGCGTTCCAACCATTGTTTCGGAACGCACAGAGGACATACAAACAAACATTGATTTTATATTTATGTAATATAAATTGTCATGATTTTTCAAAACGCCGATTCTACGCTTCATTCTTCTATCTATATAGACAAAAAAGGATTCCTCCAACTAATCCATAACGAAAGATGTGTCGTTACCATTCATCTTCATCATGGGCTAGTAATCATTTCACATTAATCGAAAGTACTTTAGAAGGCCACCTTAGCCTTGAAATCTCCGAGCTCTTTCGACAGCGAACCTTTAGAAAAGTATCCGGCAGACCGTGACGATCATGAACTTACCGCTACTTCAATAATAGCACATTTGTGCAAGAGTAAAACATAGGTAATGTAAATACCTATTATATTATTATTTTATTAAAGTGGTCATTCCTAGTTGTTTGAAATTGCTTTATTTATTTTGCAAATTTTTCATCACTTTAAATTGCGTTTCATAACTATTTATCTACTTCGATCGGTTTAATTGTATCTATACCTACTAATATTATAAAGCTGAAGAGTTTGTTTGTTTAAACGCGGTAATGTCAGGAAATACTGATCCGAGTTGAAAAATTATTTCACTGTTGGATAGCCTATTTATCGAGGAAGGCTAGGCTAGGATAGGCTATATAACATCACGCTACGACGAATTGGAAAATATAAATAGGAGCGGGTCAGCAATGAGAAATTTTGCAAAAACGGGGAAAATTTACGTAGACGAAGTTGCGTGGGATAGCTAGTAACAAATAAAGAAGAAATACTTGTATTATAATTAAAACTAGGTGATAGATACAGGCCCTTACGACACTCTTACAACTCCTATTTAGGTATGATTTTCAATCTCTGTACTTAAGCTTATATAGTTATTAACAGTAAATACCGAAGTATTTAATAAAGTAATTTTATTATTATGTTTTATGTGAAAAGCCTGCCATTCTATTTAGGTGCCATCTAGTCGCTGGTCCTGTGTTCATCCGGCTTGAACTGTGGACACACCTGCTATACGTGCCTAAAATTATATTTCATAAATAATTTAAAAAAAGTCACACAGCGTTGTCCTAAGATGGATCTAGGTCATGGCAAAGATTTCTTAGAACTTATTTACGTGCAACTTTAACTATTGACGCAGCGTACGCTACCGTGGAAGCTTTCGAAGAAAGTAAAATGCTTCACAAGACTTGTCGCCGATTTGCACTCACAGCACAATATACAACCAGCCAATGAGAATTTTCCAATTGGATATACATACGAGTAGATATAAAACAAACAAATAATATCTAGGCTCTTTCTCTATAATATTAGCAGTATATTTATCTGTCTTTTTCTTTCCTTTTAACCTAACTACGCCGAAGCCAAAAAGAAAGGGTTATGTCTGTGTCTTTAGAAGTCTATGTATATATGTACCACCATAGCGTCTAAATGACTAATCCGATTCCAATGAACAAGGCGTCGTCGTAGGGTATTTTTTGGCCTATGGCATGGTGTACGTATATAGTTAGGTGAGTATTGTTTTTTGGTAAATAGTAAGCCGTGTTAGGTATCAAATAAAATAGCGCAATACCCATTGCGCTATATATATTTTAAAAAAAACTATTATTATTCTTTGCTATTGCCTTGATGATTGCTTAACATAAAATCCATTGTCAGTAAAACCTGTTTAGATTATTTGTTTTATACAACTGTGATTAGTTTTTATACAACTTCTGTATGTTAATAGGGTAATGTTTAATGAAATTTAAGTCATTACTCAAGATCTCAATTGGTTTCTATACCCGAATGTCCTCACTTTTGCTTTAAAATACCTACTTAAGTATGTCCGTGTATCCAGGTTGCTATGTATTACAGATGCAAGTTGCTGCAATGAAAGTTGTATCGCAAGGCTTGGACTCAACACAGAACCTAAGTAATTGAGCCTGCACTGGACTTCAGACGACAATAAAAATTGCCTAACATCATAGTAGGAAGTAAACAGTCTCATTTTGGTCAGAGTAAATGTAATTTGTAAAATTACTTTTTAAATTAAAAATATTATGTAATGTTATAAACGGACTTTTATAACACCTTCAATCGTTAAACTAAGAATAAAGATATTCCCTTATTAAAAAGGATAACCTGCGAGTTTTTCAGTTGTTGTCACTTCCAAGAAATGAAAATATTCTGCCGGCTTATATATAATCCTTACTTCATATCTAAAAACATCTGTATAACACATCTACTTACATATTTTTGTATAACAAGCGAACTGTTTACAAAGGACCGTGATGAACTCATAAGCGTGCATAATCAAACTGAATACTCAAACAGATATGCATTATAGTGAATAGGTTCCGGACATGGACCAACAAGGGTAGGGATTAACTGTGGTTAGTCATTCGGAAGAATTGTTTAACGCTATCCAAATAGCGGCATATCGAACGCGAAAAGACCCACTAAGCAGATAATTTTCGATAGAATCGGCCTTATGAACCGCCAATCGAGTATGTGCTACGTTGAATGAAGATTTCTACGCGATGAGGTTCTCAATACTAGCATTGATGTCGAGATCTATTCAAATTGATTCTACATTATGGCCGCGCTCTCCCGAACCATGAATACTTTATATTTGAAAAGTATCAAAGTTTAGGTACTCATTCCGATGTTATAATTAATATCTTAACTTTATCTATATTTGAAAATATATGATCTTTCGTTTGTGCATTTCCATAGCTCAAGTAGTTACGTCTAGGATAATTTAGTTACATGGTGATGACTGAACGTAGGTACCTAGTTTATTAGGGTTTTATAGGGTTGAAATGTGCCTAGAACACATGTACGCCTACCTATGTATATAATATATGCATTCATTTTATTAAAACCGGAGTAAGGTCCCTAAAATTATTTTTGTAATTTGATATGTATGAACGAAAAAGTTTTCTATTAAAAAAGTAACACTTAAAACGTTTTAAGCTATGATAATCGAATCCAATTTTGCACCAGGTTAGGTAAATAAGCACCTACTTACATACTTATGCCATATCTACGCCTTTCGCTACTGAAATTGACAAAATGAAAATGTGTTACATAAGTAATAATAAATGTACCTATGTAATAGCATATGGCACCATAGTAGGTTACAACTAATACTGACAACTTAGCTGTCCACTAAAGAAATTTGACCACACCTTTCTGTTACACGTTATATGTCTGTTACTATCCTGTACCTAGGTAGGTAGATCTCAGTTTAATATCAATCAGTAACTCTTACAATTAGTCTAACCATAAAACTCATAGCTAGGTTTAATAAAAAATTTCGACCCGTCCAGAGTTTATTAAGCAATTACCTAATTAGAAACTATAGCTATTTAGTGCTAACAACATTAAAGTAGCAGTCACGCATTGCCGACTCTGTAAAAACTGCGTACCTATCGTATTTACCACGACTTACAATAAAATCTTATGTTGGCAACACCAATTAAAGTGAATCATCGTTTCTAAAAAGAACAATTTATTGAACTACATCTAAAACATTAGACAGAATGATTGCTTTTTTTAAATTTGTCCATGAACTAGTGCCGCTGGACGCTTGCGAAATAATTTCTCCACCGCCTCAGACTGCGTCTACTAGTTAACGATATAAATAGACAATCGATGTATCAGAGGTCAGTTACAACCGGACTTCCTCTCAACAATTATCTACAGAGGAAACTTCAACATGAGGGTGCTTTTAATAGCAGGTGTTATGTGCTTGGCGGTCATTTGCACGGCCTCCGGAGCTGAAGACTTGGCGGTCGCAGCTTCTCACCACCACAAAGGTGGTGGCGGTGGCGGTGGCGGCGGTGGTCATGAGCACCATCACCATCATCACCATGAACACGGCGGGCACGGACACAAGGGCCACAAAGGACACCACCATCATCATCATGGTGATCACGGTGATCATGGCAAACATCACCATGAGGGACACCATCACGAACATGGCGGTGGCCACAAGAAGCACTGGGATGAGCACGATCATCACGGTGAACACCACGAACACGGCCATCACCACAAGGGAGACAAACACGGCCATCACGAGCACCATGACAAGGGCGAGCACACCGACGGTTACCACAAGAAGTACCACAAGGACCACTTCCACAAGGACCACCACTTCCACGACGGCCACCACGACGAGGGCAAACACCACAAGCATGGACATCATCATGGACATCACGAGAAGCACGATGGTGGACACAAGAAGGGCGGTCACCACCACTCCGGCCACCACGAGGGTCACCACGGCAATCACGGCCATCACGACAAACACCACTACGACGAAGACCACCACGGACACAAGGGCCACCACGGACACGAGGGACACCACCACCACCATCACGATCATGGCAAGAAGGGCGAACACGAACACCACAAAGACTGGGGCTTCCACCATGGCAAGCACTAATTGTACAAACTGTACTGATTGTTGTCAATTATTGTTGTTAAGGATGGAAGTTGTTATTGTTTTTGTTCCTGTTCATATTTTTATACAAAGTAAATAACATTTTTCATAAACCGTTTTAGCATTTAATCTTACATACAAATACCTACCTATATATGTAATACTAGCGAACGCCTCGCGGTTTCACCCGCGTATTTCCCGTTCCCGCGAGACTACAGGGATAAAAAATAGTGTAGTGTAGCCTCACAACGATTAAAGAATTTTTCAAATCCGTTTAGTAGTTTCGGAGCCTATTCAATACAAACAAACAATCAAATCTTTCCTCCTTATAATATTAGTATAGTTATAAATAGACTACCTATATTAAAAATTGCGACATTGTATTTGATAGTGTGTGGCAGAAAAAATAGGCTAAAACTTCAAAATGGCCTTTTGAATATCTACCTCTTTTTGTCCACCTTTTTTTATACCACCATTACAGGGTGGTATAAAAAAAATAAAATTAGGAAAAATCCAAAGGAATAAAAATATTGAATTCTCGCTTCAGCTGATTTTAAATAGCTGTAGATAGGCACTAGCGTGTGTATATGTAGATATTTCCCAAACAATTTTTATTTTTTCTTATCATAAGAACCTTCCCCGGGATTATATTAGTAGCTATTTACAAAAAAATTGTGGAATTGGTCCAGTTTATGTCGAGTTTTGCACGTAGCAACACATTTGACGATTCATTTTTAGGGTTCCGTAGCCAAAATTGCAAAAACGGAACCCTAAGAATTAATATATACAAGAATTGCTCGTTTAAAGGTATTAATTAGATAGATAGATTAGATTTTATAAATTAGGTGGTGTAATAAGAAGTTCACCAGGACGGCTTTTTTACATTTATTATTATATCCACTGCTGGGACGAATTAGTTCTAGATACAAAATATAGTTGACAACAGCTGTCAACTATCTATGTCAGACAGCTCGAGTATAAGTTACGAGCAAGCTGACAACCGTTTTCGGCTGTTTTCTCGTGGCTCTACTATTTACCCGACTGTAAGGAAGGGTTATGTTTTCCGCGCTTAACTTGTGTGTAATATTCTTTATTACCTCATATCTCACAAACCACTGAACGGATTTATACAATTAAGACGTCGCGCGTCGTTAGATTCGTTTTGACCGCCCAAGTGTTCTTAGATAGGTGACGTTTGAAAAAAACAAACATGGCAGCGGTGATATGTCAAAATAAAGAGGTGTGAAAAAAAACTTGTTATTAATACTGCAATATGGGTATCAAATTGAAGAGCTCATCTCAAGCAAAAGGTATAATAACATGATTATGACTGTGATACTAAAAAAGCTAATTAGCAATCATAATTTTTTCTTTGATTATATAATGTTATTTTTTAAATTTTCAATACTTGACAATAGCGGTGATAAAAGTTAGTTGTTATAGGATGTAATCATATCAACATCACTCAAAAGTATTAAATAAAAAATAAATTAAAAAAATAATAAACCCGCCTGCACAAAAAAGATGGATGACGTTGTATAAAGGACAAGAGGCAGATAAAAAAATGGTAGGACCACGAGGAACTAGTCATCCCGGTGGTCCTATTCTATCAGGACAAATTAGTGGGAAGACGAGAAAACAAACACGTTTTCTATTAAATGGTTAATAGAGAAGTCAAAATAGAAAAAGACCGATAACAATTTTACTAGTATATCTTAAGTCTATGAATTTTACTATTGCTGTCCCTTACATATCGTGCGTGACGTCAATGATGTGTCATTTGTTTAAAGGGGCGTCTAAATGGACCATTTTTTACAGCAATTTGTGGCGGCCATGTTGTGGCCGGTA
This sequence comes from Herminia tarsipennalis, assembly GCA_945859575.2. Lineage (NCBI taxonomy): Eukaryota > Metazoa > Arthropoda > Insecta > Lepidoptera > Erebidae > Herminia > Herminia tarsipennalis. Next base: position 17,375,898 of record OX243834.2, on the reverse strand, counting down.
ACATGGCAGTACTCTCCATTATTGATTTCATGGTTGCCGGATGATCGATTTTCCGCAATGTTGCCCGGCTAATATTATTGTTGTTTCAGTCGCTCTCTATTTTATTGTTGCCGGGTTGTGTAGCCCGTTTAGGAGACTGAATCATGCGCCATACAATTGCAGACATATTGTCATTATTGGCCAAGCAATTAGTTGCCAATAGTAGAAGATTATATATTAAGGTTGCGTAAAAAGGCACACAAGAGCCACTCCTGTAAAAAATATTATCTCGTTACTGAGAAGAAATAATGAATATTCAAGTCAAATACGGTTTATACAAATATTTAAAGTATCATATTGAGACACGAAACAACAAAGTTCGATTTAAAAAAGCGTTCACATTTTATTAAGATCGAATTTTGTTGTTTTGTGTCACATTAGAAAATTGTAGACATCATTACCGAGGGTCGTATTAGAGGAATATTCAAAATTTCTAATAGGCTTCTTTATTTTTATTCCTAATTATTCTCCTGATAATACCTTTGTACGCAGCCTCAAGTATGTAGGTATTATAACTATTTTTATAGCTATTAGTATTGTTTTTTTTTTCATTTTGCGCGTGACGTACCTTGGTGTTGTATTATTTTCAACCAACTTCAAAAAGGAGGAGGTTCTCAATTCGACTGTATGTTTTTTTTTGTAAGTTTGTTCACCGATTACGCAAAGACGGCTGGATCGATTTGAAAAATTATTTATGTGTTTGAAAGGGTATACTTCCAAGTTGATCTCATTGTCATCAGATCACGATCTGATGATGGGATCCCTGAGAAATCGAGGGAACTCTTAAAATATTAAAGGCAAACCTACAGTGATTTAGGTATATTTCATAGTGATTCGTGCATTTACTCTTAAAAAGCACCAATTGGTGAAGTGGAACTGATGATTAAGACCACAAATGATGAGCCTAATCAATATTTCACAGTTTGTTTAATATGGTATTGAGTAGCATTTTATTCTTGTCATACTACTATTACACAATGCAATAGAGCTGATAGTGAACTTCTCAACAATTAACGGCCATGCATGGCAAGCAATATTTTGTAAAAGGATTTGACCTGTTGACATAAGCCAATTCTAACTTAAGTGAATTACAAATCAACCCACTAATAACAAAAACAAATTAAACATTTTGAAGTTGGTGCCATGAAATCGTAGTCTTTATGTTTTATTCGGCACCAACTTCAAAATGTTTCAACTGATCTGGATTGTTCAAAATTTCTGCCCCTAAGGGGATGAAGTTTTACTTGAAACGTAGTATAAATGTTTTTAAGTATAATTAATGAGACATATAATTCATCGTTTTCCAAAATTCAACCCTTGAATGTTGAAAATACAAACCTTAAAAATTACATTTGAGGTTCCCACTTTAAGCTAAAACTACACGCGTTCAATTTTTTTTTTTTCTTTTAAATCAACCCCTATCGGGATAAACAACTGATAGTCATAGACGGCGAAGTCGTGAACAATATTAATTAAGTATATTGCTCACGACTTCGCCGTTGAAAAATGAAAGTCCTGACATATTTATTCACTCATTAACAACCCTTAAACTCAGAACGATGATTTCTTTTGTGACATAAACAAGGGATATGAAATGATTTCAGAAAACTAGAGCTCAGAGGCGCAGGCGGACGGGGTACTTATCTTTTACCTGAGAATAGATGCCGATAGGCAAACAGAGGAAAATAAAGATAGAGTTCTTTTTGTTATGAAACTCTAAAATTATGGTTTTAACAGGTATCTTTTACTAAAGTACATACCTATAATGATTGGGTTTTTGCTATTCATTATAGGTATGTACCTACTCCGTTTAGTAAGTTGGTTCACTTATTTTCTATTTGTGATACTATTTGCCAAAGATATAAGTGGGTTTAATATATTTACAAAATATTTATTAAAAATGAATCAATTATGTATAAAATAAAAAATATTTACTTAATATAAAAAATAAACAGCAACAATAACATCTTCAATAACAATAATTGTCTATCACTAACAATATTATTAGATAACAATCAGTACAGTTTATAAAATCAGCGCTTGCCCTTGCCATGGTGGTGGCCCCAGTCCTTGTGGTCCTCATGACCTCCTTTCTTGTCATGTCCATGGCCGTGATGGTGATGTCCATCGTGTCCATGGTGTCCATGATGGTCGTGGTGGCCCTCGTCGTGGTGGTGCTTGTCGTGGTGTCCATGGTGGCCGTGGTCGCCGTGGTGGTGACCGGAGTGGTGGTGATGGCCCTTCTTGTGTCCGCCGTGGTGGTCCTCATGGTGTCCGTGATGGTGTCCGTGCTTGTGGTGTTTGCCCTCGTCGTGGTGGCCGTCGTGGAAGTGGTGGTCCTTGTGGAAGTGGTCCTTGTGGTACTTCTTGTGGTAACCGTCGGTGTGCTCGCCCTTGTCGTGGTGTTCATGGTGGCCGTGCTTCTCGCCCTTGTGATGGTGGCCATGTTCGTGGTGGTCACCGTGGTGGTCGTGTTCATCCCAGTGCTTCTTGTGGCCGCCGCCGTGCTCGTGATGGTGCTCGCCATGGTGGTGCTTGCCATGATCGCCGTGGTCGCCCTTGTGGTGATGATGATGGCCCTTGTGACCCTTGTGTCCCTTGCCGTGGTGTTCATGGTGGTGATGGTGATGATGCTCATGGCCACCACCGCCGCCGCCGCCTCCACCGCCACCTTTATGGTGGTGCGATGCGGCGACCGCCATGTCGTCGGTTTCGTCGGCGCCGGCGGAATAAACGGCCGCCAGGCACAGAACACCCACTACTAGAAGCAATCTCATGTTGAAATGTTACTAGTACTACTGCTTCCTCTGTAGGTAATTGTTGAGAGGAAGTCCGGTTGCTACTGACCTCTAAAACATCGATTGCCTATTTATATCGCTAAGAAGTGTTGTATTCTTGTTGATGTAACGTTCAATCCTAACTATTTCACGGTCAGTACCTATACATTTTTAAATGTTTGTTAATATCACGATTTAATTACAAAATTTCGCTGCTGACATTATTCACGCACGCCCCTAAATACTTTTTCTGATGGGGATAAACAGTGTGAGTGTGAGCAGTAGGTGCTTAATTGAATTAAAGGATACCTATTCAAAAAGTTTGTCCAGTGTGGCAATAAATATCTGAAAGTTGTTCGTTTGTACCTAATTAGGCAAGATCAAGAATTAAATAATAAAAAACAAACAGGCATCCCTAAATACCAAGGTAGGTGCCTACTAGTGAAGCTATTTTAGATAGGTTAGGTACCTAGTATAAATATCCAAGAGTGTTGACAAAACGAATTAGGCTTTTTTTGTAGAAGTCTTCTAGGTTAATTTTGATGGTTAGGGGAGAATGAGGGGACTAGGTTCAGTGGGTAATGCAGGTCAGTTCAAAATAAACTAAACATTTTGCCTCACAGAATACGACTCTGTCGCATGGTGTTTAGCTCAGTAGCCAAGTTGGCCCCTCAGTTGCGCTCGCGACATCGGGAGCGACGCGACGTTTGACGTTTGTGTCGTAAGGGAGACGCAGCTGCAAAATATTAGCTACATACTTTTATATTTGAAATAATGTAAATGTGGTATGAACCTAATTTTGATTTATTATTGAAAGATATTTTTGATAATTTAGCGTTTTCAGAGTAATAAATCAAATTGAATAAATTATCGGTCATTGGGGTAATTAGAGTCAGTTGGCTCAACATAAGCCAACTGACTCTAATTACCCCAATGACGGATAATTTATCCCATATCGATTATCCCTTTATTTATCCCATATAACCCATATAGATTTTCGATATATTTCGTAGACACTATAAAACTTGCTTTATACGTTTCAGATGCCACGAAACTGGTAAAGAATCTGTACAACTTTGGACATAAAGTTTGAAATAAATAAATGCTAGTTAAACTGCAAGTTATCTGCAGGCAGCCGCTGTGCGCACTATAGGTGTGTCAATACACAAACTTGCTGTAGAGTTTCGTGTACCTTTCCGCACACTACAAAATAGAATAAAGGAAGAAGACTTCAACCCTTTAAAATTAGGTAATGATTATATTAATATGATTATGACAGATAATCAGCTTTAAGTTTAATTTTGTTTATTCACAGTTGATTATTTTAAGAAATGTATACTGCGTTATTTTTTTTGTAGGTAATCTAATTACCCCATGAACTGACTCTCATTTTCCTCACATTTGTTGACCGGTGCTAAGTTCAATGTCCTGTGCCCTCCCAGAACATGATCCACGATCCGCACCTGAACGGTTAACTACAAAGAAGAGAGTAGCTGTCCCGTATTATGCCTGTATTATGCTACTCTCGAAGTCTTTGACAAATACGTCTATCTAGTGCAAACGGCCCAGTTAGGTAGATCCAACTTCGAGAGAGAGGCAAACCGAAGAATCGAATTAGGATGGGCAGCGTTCGGAAAACTGAGTACCATCTTCTCATCTAAGATCCCTCAGTACTTAAAGACAAAAGTCTACAACTAATGCGTGCTGCCAGTTATCTCGTATGGATCCGAGACTTGGTCCCTAACTGTTGGCCTCGTGTAAACTAGCTCAAAGTTACATAGGGATCTATGGAGAGAGCTATGCTGGGTGTCGCTCTGCGAGATATCCGCAATGGAGGAATCCGCAGACTCGAAGAACCAATAACCGATAAGGAAAAAGGGTTCTCGAGTTACGACCACGACTCGATGGAGCAAAAGCCTCCCCCAACCGTTTCACTCATGACTGGACCACAATCATCCATTTGGTCCCGGCTGCTTTAATTTCAAAGCAGTTCAACAGTGGGCGTCTGTAGGCTGAAGAAAAAAAAATTAGGCCACCATACATAATGGTGGCTTACACCATACACCATACATAAGGACTTCTCATTAAAAACTAAAACTGTAAATTTTTATATTAGATATAATTGGGGACTTAATCGTGTAAATTATTTAAAGGTACCTTCGAACCTTTTATTTACTCGATCGAAACATCGGGTAAATAAAAGGTTCGTACCTATAAATAATTCACGCGATTAAGTCATGAATTATATCGAATAAGCATAAAAATCGCGAAAGTTTAAAAACAATTAGTTATTGTCATTTTTTTATCAATAATTCATTAGATTAGTATTTCAATCACCGGCTCTGCCTTTGTGCTGTCGGTTATCGCTATAAGAACTATCTTAGAACAAAAACTTATTTAAGAACTGTCCTTTCGCGGGCCTCAAACTATCTCTATATCAAATTTCATTTAAATCGGTGAAGTGGTTTAAAGGTGAAAGACAATAACAGACAGACAGAGTTACTTTTACATCAGGGGCGGTTATAAAGGCCCCGCCAAGACCAGACATCGAAAGCGCAAGGCACTATCTACATTTTCTCAAAGCGTTTTGTCGTATTTTTGTAACGCAATAGATTTGGTCTGAACAGTGCAAGTCCAAATTCTCAGGATATGATGTCAATACTCAATACAGTACCTATTAAACATGCGAAGTTTCAAAAATTATACTATTAAGTATCTAATATATAAAATTCTCGTGTCACAGTTTTCGTTGCCATACTCCTCCGAAACGGCTTGACCGATTTTGATGACATTTTTTGTGCTTATCCGGTATCTATGAGAATCGGCCAACATCTATTTTTCATACCGCTAAGAGTTTGTTTGTTTGTTTGAACGCGATAATCTCAGGAACTACTGGGCCGCATTGAAAAAATATTTTATTGTTGGATGGTCCATTTATCGAGGAAGGCTATAGGTTAAAACATCACGCTACGACCAATAGGAGCGGAGCAGCAATGAAAAATGTTGTAAAAAAAGAAAAAAAAAAAAAAAAAGGGAAAATTTACGCAGACGAAGTTGCGCGGGTCAGCTAGTACTTTATAAATTAATAATGACTCACTGACTGATGATCACCGAAACTGTTAGGGTACTTCCTGAAGTCACAGCAAAGCTGAAATTTGGTGTACAAGCTAGGATTAGCACTATCAACACTAGCACTATCAGCACTATAACCTATCCCTTAAAATAAGGGGATGAAAGTTTGTATAATAAAGACTGTTGTTACAAAAAAAATTAAAACCGACTTCCAAAATAAATATAAGGTAACTGAAAAGCAAAAAATAAAATAGGTACAGGATATGTAATTATTTTTTCGGTTAGTCGGCTAGTCGGTTTTAATTTTTTTGTGAAAAAAGTTTTTATATCTCACTTTTGTGTATTGGTTTGTAGTTGATTTATGTTTCTAAAACTTTATGTTACTTAAACTGCTCATTTCTTTTTACAAAATGTTGCGATTTGCGATACAAGGGCGTTGATTTTTGAGGAGTTCACCTGATACTAGACTATCTGTTCCATTACAGGATTTCATGCAGGCGAAGAATCAGGTATCGAACACCGTACTTAGATCGGCGATCTGAGTACGGTTAACTATTCAATAATAAATATTAAAATATTTTTTATTAAATAGTTCCGCTGGTCATCTGTGGTCTTCATCATAAGTTCCATTTCACACAATGGTGTTTTTTAAGAGTACCTAAATGCACAAATTACGACAAAATATAGCCAAATGACTATAGGTGTGCCTTTAATTTTTGAAGAGTTCTCATCATCAGATCCAAACTTTGATGACAATAGGACCAATCTGGAAGTATACCTACCCTTACAAACACTAAAAGAATTTTTCAAATCGATCCAGCCCTGTGCGAGTAATCAAGTAACAAACATTTAAAAAAATACAGTCTAATTGAGAACCTCCTCCTTTTTGAAGTCGCTTGGAAAGGACCTTGAGCGGATACACGTGTGCTACCAGCAAAAAAGTGGCAATTATACAACAGCTGCATTAAATAGTTATAGATTTTTCCCACAATGCCTTAAGACTAAAGTCTTCAATCAGTGCGTCCTACCCGTCATGACATATGCTATGCTATGCTCGGAGTTTCTCTTAGGGACAAAATCAGAAATGAGGTGATTCGGCAGAGAACCAAAGTTATCTACATAGCCTACAGGATTAGCCAGCTGAAGTGGCAGTGGGCTGGCTATATTAGCCGAAGAACCGACAACCGTTGGGGTAAATGAGTTCTTGAGTGGAGACCGCGTCTCGGCAAACGTAGTGTAGGACGCCTTCAGGCCAGGTGGAGTGATGATCTACGCAAAACGGCTGGCAGGAGCTGGATGCGAGAAGCCGGGGATAGAACCAAGTGGCGAGCAATTGGAGAGGCCTATGTCCAGCAGTGGACTGCGATAGGCTGATGATGACTGAAAACACAATTATTCTCAGAGTCACTTACATGATTTATGTATTTAAAAGATAATTTAATGCTCTGCAATTCCCGGAATAATTCAACAATGTCATTTAAATACTTACTTTTACTGTTAAAACGGCTAGATTGCCATAAATGTAACGAAGAAGACGATATGTTTCGTAAAAATAAAACTATATTTTTGAACGAGCTTTAAGTTGCGATTTTGTGTTATAACTACCAGTAAAAAAATGACAACCTAAAAAAGGAAAAGAAAATAAACATAATTTTTAGGTAATTAAAACTACTAAAAGTTATCAGATCTTATGAAAAGCCAAGCTCCTAACTCTACATACACGCCCTAATCTAATACTCTAATTCTTATCATAACGTATAGCATTCTGTGCAATGATATTTTAAGTAATAAAAAACCGGGCAAGGGCATGTCAGCAGAAGAGCATATGTTCATGACACTTACGCCCTATTGTTGAGAAACGCAGTTTTTGGCCTTAACTCAAAGACGGTAGTCCGATCACGTCCGAAATAATTTTAGTTTAAGTATTTATTAAGCGCTACCTTTGTGATTTTTTTCATATTTTTCGGTGAAAGTTCAAAAGATAAGGGAAGGGACACAATTATGCAAATTTGGAGCGATTATTTTCAAAAATATTCACTTAATCAAAAAAGTTTATTAGAAACCTTAAAATGTTTTTAAAAGACCTGTCGAATAATGTACCGAATAAGTAAAATGCCTGTGATATACGGACAGACAGATAGATGGTTATGACGAAACTCCGGGTTCCGTTTTTGCCATTTTGGCTACGGAACCCTAAAAACTAAGTTGCAGAAGTTTTCACATAAAAAAATATATAGTTTCGGGTTAAAAAACCCTTACTTAATTAGTCGATTCTCTAAACGTATAGCCTTACGCGACCGCTGTCAAATCGACTTCGTAGTCGATGAAGAAATTGAAGTGTGATCACTGCGACAAGGTCGCGCGTTTAGAATTTAATTTAGTTTTTATTTAATTTAGTGTAAAGAATAGCACTCCTGGTGTCCTAACCTCTACCCTTTCACTTAGTTGTTCGCCCCGGCTTCACACTAATGAAGATAACATTCTAAGAAAAAATAACCGATTTCAATTGTGAAAATCGACTTATAATAATAATAATAATATCTTGGGACAACTCACACAAAGCTATCTGATCCCAAACTAAGCAGAGCTTGTACTATGGAAACCAGACAACCGATAAACATACTTATAAATTTCTAAATACATACATATTATAGATAAATAACACCCAGACACAGAATAAACCATCGTGCTCATCACACAAAGTTTTATCCTGGGTGGGGATCGAACCCACGACCTCTTGCGTAGCAGTCGGATACACTCCCACCGCGCCACAAAGACACTTACTCTTATGTTTAGTCTATAGCTCTTTGTCTTATTAGGAAGGTCCTTATTCAGTGGCGATTAAGCAGATCGAGATATTTGCGAGGTTAAGCAACGTTACCACTGTCGGTCCGATAGGTGACCGGTTTCGACCATCGCCATACCCCTCCGTGCCTCGAAGAGCATGTTAAGCCATTGATCCTGCGACCGATCGTGTTGGATTTCCGTCCCATTACACTATGAGAGTGAGGAGCAAGAGAGTGCTGTGCACACACTTGCCTGTGCTCTATAATATCTTCTGCGGAGTTGACTAGTCTCTGATAAGATTAGCCGCCGCAACCAAAATCGGTTAGGAGACCATTATTATTGTCTTATAACATAGGACAAAGTTTTATATACTTACACTAAAAATGTACCCAGAAAAAAATGCAGTCTAATAGGGTAAAATCCATCCAAATCGGATCAGTAGTTTTAGAGAAATCGCGAAATACATTTATATATGGGTCAAACAGAGAACAATCTGTTTTGTAGCTGGTTAAAAATGTGACCAAATCTTCTCTTTGTTACTGTAAAGGGAAGATTTGATCTCATTAAAATAAAATGGCAGTTGTTTTTTCAAACCTTTCCTTTCATACAAACCTTGTTGTGTTTTTGTTGTGTTTGTAGGCAATTACCTACAAACACAACAAAGATATATACTAATACTAGCTGTCCCAGCAAACGTATCGTCACGTTATTTTTTTTTTTTCGTCATTTTCTTATATTTTTTACGTAAGAACCTTATTAGAAAAGTAAAAAAATAATATTTAAATCTGTGAAGTCATTCTCTAGTTATCTCGTGAAAGATTTCATTTTTATATAAATATAATAATATAGATTATAAAGCTGAAGAGTTTTTTGGTTGAACGCGAAAAACTCAGAAACTACCTGTTCAAAAAGACTAGAAATTAGCGTGATAATATATTCTGAAACACCTCCTATAAAATTAAACAACCTATCGACCTGCAATCGAAAAATAAAATATACTATATGTAGGAGAAAAGTGTGGTTAAATTCAAGGATTGTTGTATGTCCGGAAAAGGTAACTTAAAATTTAATTTTATTATTTTTTCATTCGATTGAAATAAATGAAATCAACTAAAAAAGGATGACTTAAAAAGTTCTTTGCCATAGAAATCCAATCGAATTTCCCACAGGAAGCTAAAATACCTCAGAACCTTCAATTTCAAATCGATAACCCATTATTCGCTGTACAACCCGTTGAGCGACAATTTGAGCTTTTGAGGGCTTATGATGTTAATAGGTATACCAAAATTTCATCAGTAACACATAGGTACATTTATTTGACTTTTGCTAAGTCAGATTGGTCTTTTGTTTAGATTACTACACTTATAAAAGAATAGTGTAAAGATAACTTTAAAATCTTCAGTAAAAAGCATTGACGTATAACGAATGTAGATAGGAATATACCACATTATTGTAGAGACAGTTTAATTGTTAACTTGCTCCACATGTTATCTGGAGAGAGCGTAATTATCTTTTGAAATGATCCCATTCAATCGCTTAAACGTCACGTAGGATGTCTACTACAATTTGTTAGTTAGGTAGTTACTTCATCACTCCCGAACCATTCGACTTAACTTTAAATACCTATTAGATATATTTCGGAACTTAATCGCGTGAATGATTTAAAGGTACGAACCTTTTATTTACCCGACGTTTCGATCCAATTGCACCGATCGTGGTCGGGTTAAATACCTTTTCTAAATGAACTGTGTCATATGAGAAATGATTACCTTAAGTTAAAAAAAAATCAACATTAAAATAAAAAATCTTTTGTTTTTATAAAAATACAAACAATAACAACTTCAACAACAATATCCTCCATCTTTAACAACAAAAATTGATAACAATCAGTACAGTTTGTAAAATCAGTGCTTGCCCTTGCCATGGTGGTGGCCCCAGTCCTTGTGGTCCTCATGACCTCCTTTCTTGTCATGTCCATGGCCGTGATGATGATGACCATCGTGTCCATGGTGTCCATGGTGTTCGTGGTGGCCATCGTCGTGGTGGTGCTTGTCGTGGTGTCCATGGTGGCCGTGGTCGCCGTGGTGGTGGCCGGAGTGGTGGTGATGACCCTTCTTGTGTCCGCCGTGGTGGTCCTCATGGTGTCCGTGATGGTGTCCGTGTTTGTGGTGTTTGCCCTCGTCGTGGTGGCCGTCGTGGAAGTGGTGGTCCTTGTGGAAGTGGTCCTTGTGGTACTTCTTGTGGTAACCGTCGGTGTGCTCGCCCTTGTCGTGGTGCTCATGGTGGCCGTGCTTCTCGCCCTTGTGATGGTGGCCGTGTTCGTGGTGGTCACCGTGGTGGTCGTGTTCATCCCAGTGCTTCTTGTGGCCGTCGCCGTGCTCGTGATGATGCTCACCGTGGTGGTGCTTGCCATGATCGCCGTGGTCGCCCTTGTGGTGATGATGATGGCCTTTGTGACCCTTGTGTCCCTTGCCATGATGTTCATGGTGGTGATGGTGATGATGCTCATGGCCACCACCGCCGCCGCCGCCTCCACCGCCACCTTTATGGTGGTGCGATGCGGCGACCGCCATGTCGTCGGTTTCGTCGGCGCCGGCGGAATAAACGGCCGCCAGGCACAGAACACCCACTACTAGAAGCAATCTCATGTTGAAATGATACTAGTACTACTGCTTCCTCTGTAGGTAATTGTTGAGAGAAAGTCCGGTAGCTACTGACCTCTAAAACATCGATTGCCTATTTATATCACTAAGAAGTTTTGCAGACAGACTCATTGATGTAACGTTCGTTCCTAAGTGTTTCACGGTCAGTACTTAAACACCTTTACATTTTTAATTATTGTAAAACATTGGTACATACATAAATATGCGAATACTTACGACACAAAACTTTATTATGATAAATCGATATATTAGGTACCTAGAACTACAATGAAGGGTAGGTACAAATATCATAATTGGGCAATATCATCTTGATTTGGACGTATGATTAAAATCAGTATAACAGGAAAACTCACAGGAAAACTCTGTTTGCTCTTGGCTAAAAATACCGAATTGAGTAGCAAATCGTTCACCTACCTACTTGGAAAAAAATAAATAGATCATGACACGGTGACACAAAAAAAAGTTTATGGTTTTAATATTACCTAGTGCATTATCAGAATATATTTGTATTTCTCAATATCCAACTCCTTACGTATAATATACCTAAGTAGTAGTAGTATAACTAGTAGATACAATAAGGTATATCTGTTATATTTATTGATGTGTCTATGGGTAACTCGACCTTCATAACCTACACATGGGTTAAAACAATCAACAACTTACCTAGGTAGGTACTTGTACATTCAAGATCGAAAGTATTTATTGCAACTATTCTTAGTTGGTTTACACAGTTATACTATTATATTATAGTGCTTGTTATTCAAGTTAAAAACAAATAAGGGTAGGTAGGGTAAGGTTGCTTTAGTTGTTACTCGTACCACTACCTAAGTCGTAACCCACCAATATATCGTCCCATTACGGAAAATGACCCCAATTGGCAAAAACGTAAATCCCTTAGCCATGTGAGTGCGCGAAAACAAGTCGGCTCCCGTCATCGAAAAATATTTAAAAAGTAAGTTTTTTAACTATACCACCTACTTATATTACTTAAATTTCAAGCTTGTTAGTAACCTATTACGAAGATAAATAGGACAATTAAGTAATTTTTGTGGTTCATTTCAATTTTTAGCGGTATTTTGGAGTTCTTTAAGCCCTAATTATGCTTTTAAATAAAACGTTTACATTATGTCAATATTTTGGTTTGAAACTTTGAATGTACTGTTGCCTAATTCGTAGGTACTACATAGGGGAAGTTCCTCAGTCGTACCAGTATGATTACTACTAAAGTAAGGAATTTGCAGAAAAACATCAATCTTTCTTCATCAAGTTAGGTGACCAGGTGCCTTAGTCGTACCAAATGCGAAATTTAAAAAATGATATAAAATAATTTAAATTAAATTTTGTTTTGATCTATAAACTTTCTTAGCTATACTAATGTTTGTTTGTTTGTTAGAACGCAATAATCTCAGGAACTACTGGTCCGAATTGAAAAAATATTTTACTGTTGGATAGCCGAAGCTATATAAACATCACGCTACGACCAATAGAAGCTGAGAGCAGCAATTACAAAATGTTTCAAAAACGAGGAAAATTTACGCACATGAAGTTGCGCGTGTCTAGCTGACCCGCGCAACTTCATATAAGATTTCATCTAGTTTAATAAATAAAGGATTAATGGACTCAAAAGATTTAGTTTAACTTTAATTAGCTTAATTATTACAGCACTTTTTCCTTGGGGAGGGGGGGGGGGTACGACAAATCTATATTCCTTAGTTAATTGTTAGGATTGAACTTGATCCACTCTATTCAGTGGTCCTGGTCCAAATAGAGAGTTGTTATACGTAGATTACGTAGGCTACGCGGAAAGAAGCTTTGGGGGTAAGTAAATCTTATTTGGCTTGGCTAGTAGGTAGTACATAATCTAACCTAACAATCATTCATAGACTAACTATTACCATTATGAAGCTGGCTCGATCTTAAATTAATAAGTACCTACCGTTTTACGTACAACATGAGATTATATCCAAATATCATCCTCATCATCTCGACACTTGGCTATCCACTACAGTGCATTTCAAACGCCATTTTCTGCCACACACAACTATCAATCAACTGACGCCAGCGGTATTTACGGACCGATTTAATAATAATATCTAATATCTTGGGACAACTCACACAAAGCTATCTGATCCCAAACTAAGCAGAGCTTGTACTATGGAAACCAGACAACCTATAAACATACTTATATATTGTTAATTTTTATTAAAATTTGTCTCAAAACAGTTGCCTACATTCTGATATAAATGAGACATCCCCAGTACGTAATTATAAATACTTGTGTTGGGGCTGTCTCGCCAAAACAATACATATTTATTGTAAATGAAAAATGCTAAGTACATACCTATTTTAGATAAATAACACCCAGACACAGAATAAATCATCGTGCTCATCACACAAAGTTTTATCCTGGGTGGGGATCGAACCCACGACCTCTTGCGTAGCAGTCGGATACACTCCCACCGCGCCACGGAGGCAGTCATTTTCACACTCACAGTCACATAGACAGATATGACTTAGCGACCTTCAAAAAAAGAGCCTACTGTTTTGTAAAAGGCCGGCATCGCAGTGGTAATCACTTACCTTCAGTGAGCCTACTCTCTTTCTCCAAAACGACATTCATGAATTTTCGTTTACATTTATAGGTATATACGGGAAATGTGCTAATTCATTTTTGGAAAAGAACAAGAAGTCCGAACCCATAGACGATTTTCAGGAACGAGCAGATTAAACGGATGTTTCTGGCTTTGTAAATTACCACAAAATTGTTGGTATTTAATAAAAAATTTTGATTGAGTGAATATTTTTAAAAATATTCACTCAGGGGGTGGCACAATTTTTAATTATTTAAAGTAGGGGCAAACAAATATGCGGCTCACCAGGAGGAGATGCATATTTGTTTGCCCCTATTCCATAAAAAAATGTTGTCTGCATTAATGTCCGATCCAGGATATCATTCTGGGGGGGGGGGGGGCACGAGAGACACATGAAAACGATATTTTGAATTGTTATCCAGATTTTTCAATCGATTAGAGAGTGGTCAATTTTGTGAGGTTAAGGCGCGGTCCAGGTCTATACGTCAATGGTATACGATAACTCTATTTTTTAAATGTTCAACTGACACAATTTGTTTGTAAGCCAATACAAATTATTTTTAATTAATATAGGTATAGCCCATCACTTTGAAAGAAAGCTAATATAGTCCCTACCAGTCTTTAAAAGTGGCTCTAGACAAAAATTAAAACATTTCCGGCCCATCTCTCTACTCACTACTCTTGCTAAATTATTTGAAAGATTTGTCCACCAGGAGATTTTTCATTTCCTCCAGCAAAATATAATAAAATAATCATGAAATCAAATGTTACTAATTTAATGATATTTACTCTTGTTTCTTGTTTGTTCAATAATATGAACAGTAGAGTCCAAACTGATACTATCTTTAAGTACAGACTTTAAAAAAAAGCTTCAATTCTTGTTTTTAATTACCTAGAATAATAACTTCAATTACACTCTGTGCAACAAACCTCTTCTTAAAGACACCTTAGTCCGTGATTTAGGCATACTTTTAGATAGCAAACTCCATTCAGATTTACATATTGATAAGATCATCGCTACAGCGTTTAAAATGTACAACAACCTTGTCATGAAATCCAGTTACGTATCTTTATCTTTTTAATTCCTTAATGAGACCGCAATTAGAGTATGCCAGCATGATTTAGGACCCCGAGGACTATGAAAAATACAATAAAGCAATAAGAAGATTTTAGGAACTATATGATATAAAAATAGAATGCAAACTTTTCATTTATGGTTAGGGATACAGTAGGTAAAGGTGCAGATTCTGCGATCGCGGCGAATGTTACCTACTGTAAGCTATACTGCTTTATGACCTCATTTATAATAAATTCTATTGTACGTAATTAGTTGATAATTTATGTTGATAGTACCCAGAACTATTATAAGACGAGAGGTGTGTGCATATCCGCCTTTTGCTACGACTAGGTACATAACGCACCAACGCGGGTGAGCGGCGCCTCTCCATAGTACCTACCTATAGTCAAAACTTATAGTAATAATTTGAATACAGTAAATATTTTTGCCACTGACCATAATGATTTTAAAAACACTGTAATCGATATTGAAACTTTCGCGATTTGTACACATTATAAAATTTGATAAGCTGCGGGTCTTAATCACGTTTAACTATTTTAACTAATTTAAGGCTAAATACCTACATTTATTTTATTGCCCGACTAGGTACTTAGTTTATAATTTAAGTCAATTAAAAACTTGTACACTCATTTATATGTCAGTTTATAACGCAAAAAACGATATTGTGATTAATGCGGCCGGATTCGGTCACATTCGAACGGATTAGTGAAAATCCGGTCATAATACCACCAGATGCAGATCAAGGTGTAACCCTTTGTTCGATGTTTTTGTCCATTACGAAGTTCGTAATACTTACTAGAAATTATCTAACTAAAAAACTTTTTTACAAAAAAATATTACCGACTTCAAAAATAAATACAAGGCAACTAAAAAGCAAAAAATAACATCTACCTAGAATAACAACAACAAATTAACATTTTGAAGTTGGTGCCATGAAATAGTTGCTTTTGTTTAATTCGGCACCAACTTCAAAATGTTAATTTGTTGTTGTTAGATGTTCTAGGTAGACGTTATTGTTTTTAAACTTTCGCGATTTTTATACATATTAGATAAATTTCGGGACTTAATCGCGTGAATTATTTAAAGGTACGAACCTTTTATTTACCCGACGTTTCGATCGAATTGCACCGATCGTGGTCACGGGTCGACTGATGGCAGCTTAGCGATGTCTCCGTGAGGCGCGGGGTTTTTCAACTACCCTCGCCTGGTCTTGATAATTTTGATAATTTGTACTGTCGTGTCGGTACTCCTACACACTACACTTACAACGTCTTTACACTGACTCGCGTACTATCCTGGAATAATAGTGGCGATCGGTGGAAAGTACCTGTGGCTTATGCAATTCTATCCAGTGATTTGGTCCTGATTCCAACAAATGCTCAGCGATAGCAGTCTTGTAAACTTGACGGTTTTTTACATCAGCGATATGTTCCTTGACCCTGTCTCCGATTGTCCTTTTGGTCTGTCCGATATAGGAACTACCGCAACTGCAATCCACCTTGTACACGCCGGGTGTTTGGAGCGGAATAACATCCTTTGCCGTTCGTAAAAACTTCGAAACCTTGGAGTGCGGACTATATACAGTCTTAATGGAGTAACTCTTCAATACTGTTCCAATTTTGTCCGTAACTACTTTTTGAGAGTAAATGCACGAATCACTATGAAATGAACCTAAATCAATGTAGGTGTGTCTTTAATATTTGAAGATTTCCCTCGATTTCTCCGGGATCCCGTCATCAGATCGTGATCTGATGACAATGAGACCAACTTGGGAGTATACCCTTTCAAACACAAAAATATTTTTTCAAATCGGTCCAGCCGTCTTTGCGTAATCGGTGAACAAACATACAAAACATACAGTCGAATTGAGAACCTCCTCCTTTTTGAAGTCGGTTGAAAACAGCACCGTATTTAGTTTTTATATCAGATGCCACTCAAACACCACATTCCTAATTATCTATTTCATGTTGCTGTAAACTTGATGACAGCTTAGTTTGACGCTACATTTACATTAGAATAACATAATACAATCCCGATTTCAGATTCGTGTAGATATAGTAGGTTACAGTGCGGGCGTTACCAATGTCTTAAGTTAAAAAAACCGGGCAAGAGCATGTCGGACAATGCTCAGTATAGCTGATGCTATACTGAGCATGGTCCGACATACGGCTGTGGAACCCCCACAGCCTTGAATAGTTGCATCAGCAGAAGAGCATATATTCATGGCACTTACGCCCTTTTGTTGAGAAACGCAGTTTTTCGGCAATAATTCAATGACAGTGTATCCGATCATGTCATGAAAAACATATGGACAAATTTACATTTTCGCGAATATTTGTAAGTACCAAAATTTACCTTAATTTTCTTTTTGGAACGAAGTTCTTTATCGCGCGTTGCGAAAGGGGGCCAGACGGAAAAAAATAAGACCAAAATTTGTAACGACTCTTTTTAAGACCAAAAGTTGTAACGACACATTTTGACACACACAAGCCGTGCGGCGTGCGCGTAAGATATGAACATCTAATTTGACGAAGAAGTCTCCTGTCGATTTGGTCTAGAGTTAGAGGCATAAATTCGATTCACAGTATTGGTGACAATTGTGCAGCCGTGGGTTCGAACCTTCGGTATACAATCGTCTTTTTGTAAGTTATTTCAAAAGACCAAAAGTTGTAACGACACTTTTTGCTATAGTTGTAAGCCGTGCGGCGTGCGCGTGTTTCTCTGTCTGTCTCTCTCTCAAACCAGTTATTTTCGTTTCGTCTTTCTATTTCGCATTTAAAAGTGTGGTGTCGCGACGATTATAAAAAAAAAATATATATATGAACTTCATTCCGTCCGGGTGTCCCTTGACACCTCTCAAGTTTTTTTTTTTAGTATTATTTATCGGAATTTTCCCTTTACTTGTGCCTTGCTTTTAACCTAAATTCATAATATGTATGTACCTACCTACAAATTGGTACGGGAACCTCGGTGGGCAAGTCCGACTCGCACTTGTCCGGTTTTTTTAATTAAATATTTTTATTGATAGTTGAAATGGATGTTAAACTTTTCATAAAGAAAAACTTGGATACCATTTGTGTACCACTGCTAGGTACTTCGAGACGAGGCACCAACTCAAACACCGCTGGGGTCAGTTGTAGTGGTACTAAATTCCCGTGCTACTAACCACTATTAATGTAATGTGTTTAAAAACGTTTTTAATGAAAAAGTAGTTTTAAAAAATAGTAGGTAGCTACTTGAAGCCCTTGAAGGTATCTATTTATTTTGATTGAAGTCTTTTTTTTAAAGATTACTAGCAATCCTGTCGACCCCTCCAGTTAAACTTAATCGCTTGTGTTACGAGTGGGTTATACCTACATACCTTTTTAAGATTTGCTATGTGAAACTTATTTATTACTAGCTAACACGCGCAACTTCATTTGCGTTATTTTTCCCCATTATTGCAACATTTTTCATTGATGCCCCACTACCCGTACCCGTAAACCTTCGTGGGATCATGCACAACACTTTTCTGAAGATCATCACATGATCAAATGTACCTATAGATTACGATTCTATAAAAGACGTACATACAAACATTCATTTTTATTTATATACCTAGTCCGGCCATAAGTTGTGTTACAAATGGAAATGCAATTATTTTTTTAATGAAGTATTGTATTTACTAAAACTTACAAGTACATATTTAATAAAGTCTCAGCAAAAAATAAAAACAATTCAAAATGGCCACCTTTGGCTTTTATACAAGCCTTTAATCTGTCTGGCCACGAATCTATGGATTTATGCACTGTTTCCATGGGAAACGCCACTGCTTGTTCAAGAGATTTTTTTAAAGACTCAAAGTCGCCGTGTCGTTTAGAGCAAGCCATGTCCTCTAAAACTGACCATAATTTGTAGTCTAAAGCGTTGAGGTCTGGGCTAGATGAGGGTCAGTCATCAGCTTCAGCTCTTATAAAGTCCGCAACGTTGTATTCAAGCCAAGCTTGGGTAGTTCGTGCCTTGTGACCAGGTGCAGAGTCAAGCTGGAAAGTCCACGGTACAACGGTACACGGTTTTAAAAAGTGTATTGCTGAGAGGATTCACAACACGATCCAAGACTGTCTCTTGATACACTTTGACTGAAGTTTTCACTCCTTTTTCACTAAAATGTAGCTTTGTGACGCCTTGTCAAGACACGCCCCACCAAACCATCGCTGACGCAGGATGATGACCACGCTATACCTTTCCGACCACTTGAGCAGCTTCTTTAGAACTGTGAGCGTACACTTTATCATTTTGCTTATTATATATCCACTCTCTTTAATTGTAAAGATTGATTTAGGGCATGTCCTGTATATCGACGATAAGCACCGAAATCGCGTATTATAAAACAAGACTTGAGTCTTGTTTTATAATACGCGACAGTCCTAACTTCATTTCTCGCGATAACATTTTTTGCCTCCTAATGGGACCGATATGTATTTCTTGTACAAATTTAAAAAAATAATCGCATACTGTATCGTGTAACATATCAAATGTAAGGGCTTGTTGTGAGCGTGTGAAATATATTTTTTTATCATTATTTTTAAAGTTATTCAGGTAAAACCTTGAAAATAAACCATTCCCCCCCCCCCCCATATCCAAAACTACTGAGCCTAATATTTTGAATAAAATACAAAAGATAGTTCTTCACCAATAGATTGTAGGAAAAGTAATAAGTCTAAATTTTAAACATGGGGGTCAGTTATGAGATATTGTGTAAGGATCACGATTGTTTATTCTCTGTCTGGGTATAATTTATATATAACTAGCTGTACAGGCGAACTTCGTAACGCCTCGTCATTTTTTTGGTGTTTGTTTTTTCGTAATGTTATTATATGCTATTTGGGACGTAGACAAATCCAACAAATCAAAGACCATAAACATCGGCCCGCCCTATAGGTACTAAGTTAATGTTAAGAGTAACTTACGTATATATACCTACAGGGTGTAACAGAAAGGTGTGGTCATATTTAAGGGTTGGTATGTGCCCATGATACTGAGTATAGTTCGTATGTGCACATACCTAATTTTATCAAAATCGGAGTAGGTACTCTAAAATAATATTTATTATTTTTTCATTCGTTTAAGTATTTATGAATGTAAAAGTTATTAATTAAAAAAAATTGGACTTAAAAAGTTCTATGCCATAACAATACAATCGAATTTTGTACCAGGGGAGGTATAATTCTTATGCCACACGCCTTTCACTACTGAATTTTGACAAAAAGAAAATGCTATAACTATGTAAAAATAATGCAACCAGCTATGGCACCATGGTAGGTGCAATACTGACATAATACTCTATCCGCTGCTGAAATTTGACCTCACCTTTCTGTTACACCCTGTATAGCGAGTTGTCTGGTATTAGATAAATCAGTCAATAAATCTTTCAATACTGTTTAGTTACAGAGATCCCTTTACTAA
Source organism: Herminia tarsipennalis (assembly GCA_945859575.2). Taxonomy (NCBI): domain Eukaryota; kingdom Metazoa; phylum Arthropoda; class Insecta; order Lepidoptera; family Erebidae; genus Herminia; species Herminia tarsipennalis. Next base: position 17,355,446 of record OX243834.2, on the reverse strand, counting down.
CACAAATGTGAAAATATGCCAAGCATGGCAGTACCCAAATCGTAAAACGTACATACCTAGGTACAGTACGGGTACATAAATTTACCAAAACCTCTCACGAATATTGATCCTGGGTATGCCCATGATGCCAAGTTGGTTAAAGAATTCGCTACTCATAACAAAAGTGAGATCTAATTACTCAGAAATCAAGTGTTTTCGAAGTTCTAAAAATGTAATACTAAAATATCAAGTATAAGTTTCTAGGGTTCCGTAGCTAAAATGGCAAAACCGGAACCCTTATAGTTTCGCCATGTCCGTCCGTCCGTCCGTCCGCCCGCACTTTTGCTCAGAGACTGTTAGTGGTAGAAGGCTGTAATTTTGCAATGATACACATATTGCTTACGCCGACAAAGTTAAAGAATAAGATCTGGAAAAAAAAAATTAGGGTACCTCCCCTATATGTAAAGTGGGGGGGTATTTTTCGTACCTACCTCAGCGTATGGTATCATTAGATAGGTCTTTTAAGCTAAATGGTTGATGTTGGGTATGTGAAAAAAATCACGGTAGTATATATAGTTAAATTAAAAGGAAAACTATCACAGCTAAGTAGGCTTTACAAGTTTACGAGTAACAGCTGATCAAATGAGAAGTAACAAAATTTTCGAACAAACCCATTGAAAAATATTATTAAGTAGATATAACGTTGTAAGTATGAAACAAAAACAACAGAAAACCCACTTCTTAAGCCACATTATTCGGATGGGGGAGACTACGGAACCCGTGGCCCGACATGCACTTGCCCGGTTTTATTAATTGATGTTACTCAATAGAGCAATTTGGCAACCAAGATTATATTTTAATTAGGTAGGTACTAGGTGTACACATGCACGATATTTGTGTACCACATTACTGTGACCCGTATGAATGTCTCGTATAACCACGGCCGGTGATTCACCTTTTTGCAACTTGGTTGAGCAGACCGCAGAGCAGAACAGCCTACCGTGTGTATAGCTCGATCGTCACGGGAAATCATATTAATTCCCTTGATGATCGAACTATTAACACACATATAAGTTTGTACGGAACCTCAGTGCGCGAGTCCCACTCGCACTTGACCGTTTTTTTACCCAATGCAGCTTTATTTAAGGAGCATAATAATTAAATTGAAGCATAATAATTGTGATAGACCAGATACAGCAATAAAGCTACCGCTGCCCCAATCAAGTTCAAATTTTATAAACCACGATAACAAACCTAATTTAGCTTCGAGTTCTATCGTTTATATGACGTCTTACAAACCTTACCTTGACATTTTCTAGACTCTAGAACAACCAAACTCAACCTGCGGCCCGCTGGTTGGTTGTGGTTGGCCCACCTGGTGTTACTTTATTTTCAAACGTTTAGATTTTTTTGCGGCCATTAAAAAGACTGACCGCGCTGAGAGGTACCTACTACATATCGCTACGGTAATTTTATGTAATATATATATATATATATATATATATATATATATATATATATATATATATATTTTAAAGATAACTAGCAATGTGGGATTGTGGTCCCACATTACTAGCAAAGCTGTATTAATCTACGACAATTCATTTATTTATTTATAGTCACGGTAATATTATACAGTGGTCATCTGATTGTTCGAGATTTTATTAAGCAACGCCTTCCGGGGGGCATTTAACTTCGCTGAACACCGGTTAACTATGTAGCTCGGGGAAAGAGGGGTGCAGCAATTTAACTTTTGCGGCCCGCGACACCATGAGTATAAAAATAGGAATAAATATGCACGTGAAGACCTAGCAGCTTGCTAGAAGAAGAAATTCTGAAGTACCTAATAAGTAAAATGGTACCTACAAATTATAATTCGACTTGTGTAAATCAAGACTGAGTATTTGTACAATAATTCAAGTGTACAGTAAATACTCGATATTGGCAGATATTACCTGAAAAAAAATCAGCTAGATTCATCAATTTCGAAAGAACAGGACGTAGAGTGTTCGATGTTTAACTTTTTATTTCGGAGGGTCATAATTGTTGCAAACTGATAGACGTGGGAAGGTTGTGTGTGAATGTTTTTAAATTGTAAGTATTAAACGACATCTGTTGATGACTGTACAAGTGCATTTAGCAAAAAAATCTGGACCTAAACTTGATTCGTGATGGAACAACCTCTTAAACTATTTTTAAGTCGGTTTATGTAGGGTCAAACAGTAATGCTACTTATTTTTTGCGTAGGCCTTTAAAGGTGTCGCAATGATCAGATATTGTAATGAGGTGCAACGGTACCAAGCTCGCCGCCGTTGCGTCCTTGCCCGATGGTTTCACTGACTGCAACCCACAGATTTAATGATATAAAATGCTGTCAGAGCGGGTCTACAAACAGTTCAGCCTCAGTAACCAAATATACAACAAACAGCACAGGGACGTAGAGATCGTGGCACAATGAGGTCGCTGGTCGCCTTTGCAGTGTTGGGATGTGTGGCAGTGGCTTGCTACGGACGAGAGATCGAGCAAAGCGATCTCGTCGCCGCAGCAAGTCACCACGGACACCATCACGAATCTGGTGGAGGCAAGGAGCATCATGCCCATCACCATCACGAACACGGAGAAAAGGGACACAAAGGACACAAGGGACACCACCATCACCACAAAGGTGAACACGGAGAACACGGCAAACATCATCACTCTGGGCATCACCACGAACACGGTGGAGGCCACAAGAAGCATTGGGATGAGCATGATCATCACGGCCATCATCATGAACATGGCCACCACCATAAGGGTGGCAAACACCACCATAAAAAGCATCACGACAAGGGAGAAGAAACCGAAGGTTACCACAAGAAGTACCACAAGGACGAGTACCACAAAGACCATCACTTCTACGATGACCACCACAAGGAGGGCAAGCATCACAAACATGGCCATCACCACGGACACCACGAAAAGCACGGAGGCGGTCACAAGAAGGGCGGACACCATCATTCTGGCCACCATGAACATCACCATGGCCACAAAGGTCATCATGACAAGCATCATTACGATGAAGATCACAAGGGCCACAAGGGCCACCACGGACACGAAGAACACCACCATCACCACCACGACCATGGCAAGAAGGGTGGTCACGACGACCACAAACACTGGGGATTCCACCATGGCAAGCACTGAAACTATTACCGTTAGAATATTATTGTTTACTTTGTTATATAAAGCTAAACTTCTTTGTAAATAAATAAAACTAATTGAAATAATAAAGTCGACTTTAATTTAATTCATGTATGGTACGTATCGCATCGCTCACATTATTTAATTTGTTTAAAAAATATTAGGATGATTAAACAGAAATGCACAAATTAATCGGTAGGTAACAGTATTCACCAGTCTAACGGAACTAATTCAGTTTAACCATAACGCGATGTCGTCATAGCTAGCGTCGTAGAATCATTCATCCAGAAATCTGCAGCAATCATTGCCAAAGACCACTTTGTAATCGACCTCAGATGAAAGCGATCTTATCTATATAAAATCGAAGCGCGGAAACAGTTCTGACACTGTGGTGGTAGCTTTTGTAGCGGCGACGTCTCTGGCGGATAGAGACAAAGTAAGTTTTATGTACCTAGATCGAAGTCGGAAGCACGACTGTTTGGAAATAATGTCGAATAAAAAAAAATGTCGAACTATGTAATTACAATATCACAAGTGAGACTTTCTAAAAAATGTTCAATTATCATTCGACATCTGAATGTAATTCTGTGTATACAGGAGATCTAAACATTAGAAGCGATAAATATTTTGTTCTAAGTGTTTCACTTTTCTATTTCAGAAATGAGGATCTTACTTTTAATAGATCTATTATTGTGCGTAGTGATATTCACTGACGCTCGAAACGTCGCGGAATCCAAAGATGTGACTGTCGAAAAAAAGGGTGATGCTGGAGTAGCAGCGACTGCCGTAGCAGCGACTGCAGTAGCAGCAGCCGGATTAACGGCACCCACCGGTGCTGATCTATCGCCAGCCGGTAGCGTCGCGGACCAGGCAATCGCTGGAACTGAACACAAGAAGGCCAAAGACAGTCATCATGAATCAGGAGGCGGGCATGAACACCATGCTGATCACCATGAAGACCACGGCGACAAAGGTGAAAAGGGATACAAATCACATCACCATCACGACAAAGGTGACCATGGCAAACATGGGAAACATCACCACGAAGGTCATCACGATGAACATGGAGGACACAAAAAGAAACATCACGATGAGCACGAACATCATGGCGAACATCACGAGGCAGCCCACGGTCATAAAGGAGGCAAATTTGGTCATAAAAAAGGTCACAAGAAAGGCTCAAAGACGACCGGTTTTCACCACAAATCACATAAAGACGAATATCACAAGGAACATAAGTTCTACGACGACTTCCACAAGGGCGGACACCACCACAAGCACGGTGACTTTCATGGCCATCACGACAAGAAGGGAGGTCACCACAAAAAAGGTGGACATCACGAAAAAGGCCATCATCACAAACATCATGGCAAAAAAGGTCACCACGACAAAGGACATTACGACGAGGACCACAAAGGCCACAAGGGACATCATGGTCACGAAGAGCACTTCGCCCATCACCACGACCACGGCAAGAAAGGAGGCCACGCAGGCGGCAAGGAACATGGCTACAGCCACGGAAAGAAATCATAAGGAAAAAAAGACTCAAACCTATTATTTGTTACATTATTTTGTTATATTTTATACTGTTACGTTTTATCAAGTCATTGTACATAAAACTTTACGTAAGGCACTTTTATTTAATTAAAAGTCAATTTTACGTAAATCTTTTGATTTCAACAGAGACCCAATTAAGACTTTATAAATTTATACGGTATTTGAAAATTATAATGATTTAGGGCTTGACGTGAAATGTCTTTATATTCGGTGATAGGAGGTCACTTGTTAAATCGCATGTAACGAAAACATGTCGGTGCGGGCAGTAGCTCTCCAAGTTAAGGAGCTACAACTACAGTTACAGACTGCAACTATGTACCATGCTCAATTCACTAATATTGTTATCGTTGAGTAGAACAAAGTAGGCATGACTCGGATCCACTAGACTCGTGCAGCTAGATGAATGCCACGTAACACATTGCACATAACTGTTTGAACTAAAAATTAATGTAGCAGATGCAAATGCATAGACGTTTCATGTCAAAATAATGGCTGTGTACCCCAACACAGCCCCACCCGTCTTTTTTTGTTGTTGTTGCACTACTTACACGAATCAAATGGGTGAATGGTGAAAGATTTTGGGGGGGTGCTTGAGTCCTCTAACAGTGCAGTGGCAGATCCAAGGGGGGAGCTTGGATCCGCCACTGCAGAGTTAAATCTCTTATTACTTGTCTATAATACATTTTGTTTCTCAAACAAAGTAAGTTTTGGGTATTTGAAGCAATAAATGACACATACATTTTAATACCATATTTTATTCAAAAAAAGTGTTGAATAAGATTTACAACAGAGCCATTAATGGAGCAAGATGGTCAAACTCAATCTTCTCAGTTATATTTTTAGTTTTTATGCTCTCATCCTGGGTGGCAATGTAGATAAGGTTGCCATCATCCCTCCAACCATACTTCTTTACCCAGTGCTTCAAGGTGACATCTAAAACAAAACAAAGCCATAGAAAAAAATCTCAAACCTAATAAAGTACTATGAAACTAATGGGTTTTTTGCCCACCTTTCGGTATCTTACACTAAATATTCAAATAGAAAATTTTCAAACAAAAAGCCCACATTATAGGTATTGACACCTTAGTTTACCAATAAATCATCAATTATAAGAAAAAAAACTACAATAAGCCCTCATTCGCACAAGTGATTGTTTAAGAGCATAACAAATCCAGCAACCCGGTCTATTGATGTGATTATGTTGAAAATACAAGACTCTGATATAAAAATATGTTGTATTGCCATATGAATGTGTACTTGGGAATGCATTTGTTCTATTTAAGTAATTTTTTTTATTTGCATAAAAAATATGTTTGTGTGAATGAGGGCTTATTATCATTAATGATAATTATTATAAATTAAATATATTATCATCAACAAATGAAGATTGTTATTAAAATAGATACTTACCATCAATACCTCCTAATAGATTAGCGAGGTTGTTCTTGTCAATGGTCTGGAATGTAATACCCACAACATGGCAGACAAACTTCCTGATGGAGTCATGGAAGCCACTTATACGATTGCATAGTTCGGGCATCTGATGAACACGGTTCCAAAACTGGGCAAAGTCACATTGTTCCAGAATATCAGCCAGGTATTTAATTTGTGAAATTGTTTCATTTTCGACCTGAAACATAAAATAACAGTATACATTATTAGACAATGATTTTAGATATATAAATTAATGGTGGACTATGTGTTATTCTAAAAGTAAAGTTTTACCAAAATACAAACATGCACCTATCCAAACACACTTTAATTAGTAGAATAAGTCAAAATTGAAATGACTGCCTCTGTGGTGCGGTGGGAGTGTGTCCAACTGCTATGCAAGAGGTAGTGGTTTTACTGGAGAGACTTGTGCCCACTGTAGGTCATCATATGGGTTATTATGATACACAGCCAATTAGGTTTAAGGGGTATCCTATGAATATTATAAATGCAATACTATGCAATGGATCTTGACGCAATTTAATACAGAGATAGATTATTGTCTGGAATAGCATAATTATTATCCCTGAAAAATGTACAAATTTGGAAATAGATTTGCTTTTCAAAATTTCCCCAGCTAGTATATCACATCTTATTTTTTGATATTTCTAGGTACTAATAGGTCCAAGTTTAGATAAAAGCATCCAACATGTTCATATTATGAAACAAAACTATTATCATATCGTCGTTGCTACTTTAAAACCTCCTATGTGTCACTTTTAGTGAAACGGACTTTTTAATAGCAATCAATTCGAAATTTGAACATGTACCGTATACAAAAACTCTCATGTGCTTAGAGCGTTAAAATCGTATATTATTTACGAGATTCAAAATCTCCTGTGTGACGACTCAATAAAAAATGCTATATAAAATATCCTATGTGCTAATGCTACACATAAGAGGTTTTGCTGTCTTAAACTTTAGTTTTTGTGCGGCAGTGTAATACACATAAGAGATTTTTAATACAATCACACGGTGAAAGCGCGGGTAAGAACTTATTTAATTTAATATTATTGGTCGTTTTATAACCAATAGTAACAGAGAAAAAGGGACAGCTAGTCAGGTGTTTTTTATTAGCCAATCGATGCAGTTATGATGCGATTGTTATTGTCTATTTAGTTCGTTGCAGGTCGTGACTTGTTTTATACTGTTTTTACGAGTTCGCGTGCATATTTGATTATTATTTGTATAAATAAGTTTAAAAACGTGCAATATGAGTAAATCACTGAATCTTAGTGAGTTAGAGTCATTAGTTAATGAACAAAATACCGAGGACTTTGAATTGGGTATGTTACAATACTCCGAAGACACTCAGACTATGAAAAACGACTCGCCGTGTTTATCGCTTATTAGTCCAGAAGATTTAGGCATAAAATCTTCTGAGTTAAATGTTGAAGATAAAATAGTGTTTTGCAATGACAGTGTGAGCATCCTTCTTCCTACTGCAAACGTCGAGGTTATGTGCGGATCAAGGGAAGTGTTATCGCCCTTACCAGTCTTTGAAAATTTAAGTGACAATAGTGACGATGATCCAGATTGGGCTCCTGATATTTCACGGCGGAGAAGACCACTTTATCCTCGCCGAAGGTAGCTCAGTTCAGAAGATTCTCAATTAACTGTGCAAGATTTACACAAACACACATTTGTTTTTAAGAAAAAGACGTAGAATCTTTAGTTTTTCAGAGAGTGATGAAAATATTGAACCTAATGTTGCTCATGTGCGAAAAGAACTGCCATGCACTGTTAAACGGAATAAAGCTGCTCGAGTTGCTGGTAAACCATATCTTGGCTACAAAAAAATGTCTGACAAGTGGATACCTTGTGTTGAAAAGCCGGAGAGAATTTTAAAGTCACGTTGTTTGCATACTAATACGACTTCTAAATCAAAAAATTCCTTTCTTTGCGGTCTAGTGTCGGATGATGAACGAAAACATATTCACGAAAAGTTTTGGGGGCTAAAAACATGGGCTGAAAAGATAGCTTTTATTAAAACTTCAGCTGTGAGAAGGTGCATAAGACGACGACGTAAATCCCAACAAACTTCTTTGAGTAAAAAACAAAGTGGTCATGACATCTACTTAAACAAATCTGATGCAAATTGCACTAGAGTGAGAGTTTGTCGACAATTTTTTCTTAATACCATTTGTATTGGAGAAGATAGTTTTCGGCGTTGGACGAGAGATACTGATAACCTCAATGAAGAAAATACAGAGCAAGATAACCTTCAACTTGAGGCAACTTCAAGTACAGTACGCCCAAGGCGGAATTCAGAGCTGAGAAAAACTGTTAAAACTTGGCTCGATATTTTACCTAAAGTACCTAGCCATTACTGTCGTTCTACATCCACAAAAATCTACGTTGAATCCACATTTCGGTCTACACTCCACATGCATCAAGTTTATAAAGAATGGTGCATTGAAAATAACTACAGGGCAGCCTCACGAATGGTTTTTACGAGGGTACTTGCCCAAGAAAGAATTGGTATTCACCAACCGCGTAAAGATCAATGCGATACCTGCTGCAGTTATAAAACAGGTAACATTTCACAACAAGAATATGAAAATCATATTAAGAAGAAAAATGAAGCTAGAGAGGCGAAAAAAAACGCGATAGATAGCGCAGACGAAGAAACGATTGTTATAACAGTGGACGTGCAAAGCGTTTTGCTAGCTCCGAAGCTGTTAGCAAGTTCACTGTATTACAAAATGAAATTACAGTGCCATAACTTCACAGTTTATAATGCAATATCAAAAGACGTTACAATTTATTTTTGGCATGAAGCAGACGGCAATGTGACTGCAAACGAGTTTACATCTTGCTTAATAAATTACTGCCAAAATTTACCAACTTCGACGAAACGCATTATTATTATTTCTGACGGATGCGCACATCAAAACCGAAACCGAATTTTGTCTAGTGCCCTCAGTGATTTGGCCCAAAACAAGAAAATTAATATTGAACAGCTGTATTTAGAAAAAGGGCATACTATGATGGAAGTTGATAGTGTTCATTCCACCACTGAACAATACATTAAGCCCCCAATATACTCACCTAGTGACTACATAACCCGGATGAGACAAGCTAGACCACAGCAGCCCTATGACGTTAAATCAATTCATTTCGATTTTTTCCTGAATTATGAAGAATTGGAATCGAATCTGAAATCTATTCGCCCAGGTAAAAAGAAGGGAGACCCTGTCGTGGTTGATATAAGGGGTCTAAAGTATTCGCCGGATGGATCTATATTTTATAGATTAAGACATATTGATCAGTGGACCATACTCCCACAGCGAAGATGTAACCAAGGCATACTAGTACCAAACCGATTATACATGATTCCATTAAAGATTACTGAAAGCAAATTTAAACATTTACAGGAATTGAAAACGGTTGTTGATCGAGATTATCATCCATTTTACGATTCTTTAGCATACAATCCGGGTACTTAAAAAGGTAGCCACTAAGATTTTTTTTTGTATAATCGACTTGAAATTTTGACTCGTACCTACTATTCTAAAGTTGCCATTATGATTAAAAACTATTTCTTATAATAAACATTAAAAAATACATACATTTTATTTCATTTATTTTATAACTCGTCTTAAATCAAAATCTCTCATGTGATATAAAATGCTCAATCAAAATATCTTATGTGACCAAAGATAGTTATAATCATTTTTATAAAATAAATAAACAGCTACTTTTGGTAGCTGTTTATTTATTTTTCAAACCAACATAATTAAATGAATAATTATACATTGTAATAAGTAACGTTTTTAACTTTGAGTGATATCTTTGGTTTTTTTTCAGTAGACTGTTTTTTTTTATTTTCTCGTAATTGTCATTTTTACACATAGGAGATTTTAAAGTAGCAACGACGATATTAAGTTAAGTACTTACCACAGATTCAAGTAAAAGACATTTACATAAAGTAAAGTCTGTATGCGGAAAGTTAGTCAGTGCTTTCAAAAGTATCTGGCATGTGATGTCTGCGTTGAATTTTTCTGGATTGAATTGATACAGTTTCAACACTGCTAGGTTGGCCTCCAAGTCATAAGTATTTTCTCGTGACTGCATTTCCACATACCTTTCCAATGTTTGAAGATTAGCTGGATTATATCTATAACATAATATTAAACAACATAGTTTACCAAAATATTTTATTTCCACGAACATAACCTCACACAAACACAAATAAATTAGGTAATAAATTACCTTTCAATACTTTTTAATATGGTTGCAACCGTTTGCTTCATAGTTTCAGCCATTGTAAAGGCGTATAGTAAAACACAGCACAGGAAAAAATAAACTATGAGATCTGGCGTGGCATTAGAATTTACCAATTCGTAAAAGATTGTTCCTGTCTAACTTCCCTGACAGCATATCACCACAGATTAGTAATATTATTAATATTAAGGATGTTACTTGGAACTCACAATGTGCCGAGTACGGCTTGACGCAAGTCAGATATTATACCTCGATTTCGGCTTGGACGCGTCTAATCGAATACCAATTAATTTTGAATAGAGTACAAAAATCCAAGGTAGATAAAAAAAAAATATAAAAATAAAAAAACCCGCCTGCACAAAAAAGATGGTAACAAGATCCCCTACATAATTATATAATTTCATGCAGTCGGAGGCACTTTACTAAGTTCATCGAGATTAATTAATGCCTCCGACTATTATTTAATACTTTATAATAGTTGCAATATGTAACCGATGTAACAACTAACTTTTATCACAGCTAATGTCAAGTATTGAAGATTGAAAAAAGAATGGTTTCTAAATAACTGTTTTAGTATTACAGTCATAATCAAGTTATACCTTTTTGAAATGCTTATGATAAGCCCTTTAATTTGATACGCATATTGCAGTATTCAAAATAACTTTTTTTTTCACATCTCTTTATTTTGACATCTCACAGCCGCCTTGTTTGTTTTTTTTCAAACGTCACATATCTAAGAACACTTGGGCAATCAAGACGAATCTAACGACGTCTTAATTGTCTAAATCCGTTCAGTGGATTGTGAGATATCAGGTAAAGAAGAATATTACATACATACATACAAACATACATACATACTTCTTTACAGTCGGGTAAAAAGCCGTCATCAGACGTTCTCAGCGCGCCTCGCTGTGTGCATTACCCCAGCAAAATGTAGTCCCCTTTCAGGATATGAATAATACGATTTTCAGTGCAACATGCCGTCGAAATCTGCGCTACTTTTTAAATTTGTGCATCCAGTCGTTTTAGAGCACGAAATTTTAAAATCTTATCTAACGAATAGGCTTCAAATAGTTAAACTTGGTAAAACACAAAGTACTCCTAAAAATGTAGCATGTGGAATACCTCAAGGATCGATCTTGGGACCGCTATTATTCCTTATTTATAATAATAGTATTCATAAAGTCGGATTAAAAGGTGACATTACTCTATATGCTGAATTTAAAATTCATTGAAAAGTAATACTATTCATTTAACTGTTAAATCGTTGATAAAGAGTTAATTTAAAGCTCAAAATAACTTAGTCGGTTGAAACAGAATATTCGTTATAAATCATAAATGGGTTAAAGTAGGTTTATGAAATTTTGTGGGATTTTTTATTAAAAGTTTAGATTGCAACACTATTAGACAATATTGTTTGAGTTTTGACGTTTGACGTTACTTTGACAGTTCACGATTTATATGGTTGACGGTGGATAGATATTGAAAATTGTAAGAAACATTAAACGCCTTTTTCAACTGAATTCGTGGTGCTAAATAGTAATAAAACTTTAATATAACGAAGTACAGCCGCAAGAAGAATTAAAAGTGACTTTATACGATCACCCTTATTTAGAACGCGAGTTACCTACTTGTTGAAGTTCATAACAAACCAAACAAAATGGATCAAATGTTACCAAGTCCGTTCCATATACCTGGAATAAGTACACCTTTACACCAGCCTGAGGAGGACCAACAGATATTGCCAAATGCCATGCAACAGCAGCACCAGCATCAATCGCAACAACAACAGCAACATTCCCTCTCGATGTCTTCACCTCTCGTCGGCTTCGGGCTAGGCACTCCTCAACGATCCGTTCACGCTTACGCCCCAGCGCCCAGCTATGCGACACCTCAACAAATGATGCAGCCACAGACACCAGTAATTATGAGACACTCATCTTTATCACAATCGTTGTACTAACCTTGTATTTATTTTAAAACTATATTATAATAATATCTTGGGACAACTTGTACGACAGCATCTGATCCCTAACCAAGCATAGCTTGTCCAGACAACTGATGAATTATTTATTTCTAAATACTTATACATATTATAGATAAATTACACTCAGACACAGAATAAACCATTGTGCTCATCATACAAAGTTTTGTACTGGGTGGGGATCATATCTACAACCCCGGCTTATCAGTCAGGGTTACTAACCAGTAGACCAACAGGCCAGTCCAGTCCAATCCAGTAAACATATTCAGAAATCAGTTGTGGTGTTGTAAATTATATATTATTTATTTCAATTTCCTAGCAAAACACAATGTCTCCAATGATTGGCAGTGGAAGTCTAGCAGGCCAGCAGATACACAGTCAAGCCAGTCCAGCACCAATGACTCCTATGACACCCCATTCAGCAGATCCTGGAATTTTGCCCCAGTTGCAGTAAGTTTTAAATTCTGACAAACTTAGTGTAACTTCTTTAAACACAACACTTTTAATAAAGTTTTGATTGAATGGCTTTATGTAGATAGCTTATTTATTTAACTTGATAATTTAACTTTAAAAAAAAATTCAAAATTGTTTCATAATTTTTGTATGAAAGAGTAACATACATCCATACTGAATGTATGGATATTAAAACATAAAGACAATATAAGATTAAATAGACCACAATTATTATTGTGTTTGGCCCCTAGAATTTCCCCTTGAACTTGTAAGGCCAGTAATGTCAATTCAGTTGACATTTGACAACCCACATCGCTAGCCAATACACTAAAGTGCCTTTGGCGGGAAAGCAGTGATTGTGAAAAGTGACGTCATTTGCAGGGGTCGAAAGTGGCCAGATTTTCCTAATAATGGTCAGTATTTAGTTTCCTACTTTCTTTTCGCTATAGAATTTACAAATGTATTTAAAAAAATATATTACTTGTGGTGGATCTAGGATTATATTTGAGTATTGTGGCCAATACTGCTATTGAATAAATGTATATATTGTATTGTATTGTGTTTAATCTAGGTAGAGTATATGTATACATAAAAAAATATTCCTTAATGTTATCTTGTAATTATTTGCCTAAAACTTATTCCTTGAAGTGGTAATAGCATGCCTTTTAATCTATTCTTATTCAGACATAGATCTTAAGGGCGTCCTAGTCGATTATTCTACCATACAAACGCGCATAAGTGATTACTCCTCTGTTTTAGGTTGTAAATCAAAGCTTAAAATTAATATCAATGCGTTTTATCATAAGCTAGTCCTATAGGCAGCCATAATTGCAAAATAAAATAAACAATAAGGCGGCGGTAGCCTAATGGCTAAGGAATCGGTCTCGCAATCGTGAGGTCGCGGGTTCGAATCCTACCCAACTACCGACGTGAACCCACTCCTTTTTTTCTTTTTTTTTTTTTTTTTGGCGGGAAAAATTCCTGACGAACACCCCCACCGTCCGGGGAAGACGGTGGAGGTAGTGTGGGGTTTGCACCCACTAAAAAACCCGCCGTGTATCGCTCGCCACCTTCGCGAACGGGCCGCCGGAATGTGTTATACCGTCGGCGGCCCGCCCAGTGGCAATGCCCGGACGCGATGTTGTTGCGTTCCGGGCATTTCACACCTACGCGGCCCCTGGATACACACAGGGCGCCGCGCCTCCACGGAAGGCCGCGGGCGGGGCAATTTACCCCGTACGCCCGCCCGCAGCCCCACCTAAGGCGGCATAAGGCGCAGATGTGCGCGCCGACGCCGCCCGGTTCGCCGGCGACGGATCGGATCCGCCAGGGAGTTCTCTTCCCTGACGCGCTCCGCCGCCTCCTTCTGCGAGATGATGTCCTCACAGAAGGATGCGACCGCATTCCACGACCCCTCGCTCCGGACCATGGACAGAACCACGGCCGGCAACGAGAGGACACTTCCGACCACTGCGGTGAGAACTCGCCGTTGCCCCTCCCAAGCTGGACAATGCTGGAGGGTGTGCTGCGCCGAGTCCTCACCGCAGTCGCAGTGGTGGCAGGCGGGACTCGGTTCCCTCCTTGCAACCGTGTGCAGGTACTTCCCGAAGCACCCGTGCCCGGAAAGGACCTGCACCAGCCGGAAGGAAAGGGTCCCGTGCTGCCGCCCCGCCCACTCCTCCAAGACCGGCTGGAGAGCCTCCACGGTTCGAATACCTGCCCGTGGAGCCTCCAGTCGGCCCTGCCACCGGGCCATGATTGCCCGGTGGGCCTCACCCCGCCAAGCGCGTAGCTCTTCGGGCAGGGGCACCGAACCCCCTGCACGAACAGCCACCGCCCGCCGATACACTTCGGCGAGCACTTCCGCCTCCAAATCCCACGGGGGTGTGCCGGCCAATGCGCATGCCGCCCCTGCAGACACCGTGCAGTATCCGCGTATGGCCCTGACCGCCATGGTCCGCTGGGGTCTCCCTAAACGGACCCGATTCTGGGCGGTCAGGGACGCCGCCCACACGGGTGCGCCATACAAAGCCATCGACCGCACCACCCCCGTGTACAACCGTCTACTCGAGGCACTAGGCCCGCCCAGGTTCGGCAACAGCCTCCCCAGTGCGGACGCAGTAGCCTCGAGCTTAGGCGCCAAAATGCGGAAGTGCTCGTTGAAGAGCCACCGCCCGTCTACCACTAGGCCCAGATACTTCATCTGGGCCCGGACCTGTACGAGGGCCGAGCCGACGGAAATCGAGGCGCCAGCAGGTGGACCGCGACGGGGCCCATGGAATAATAGGGCCTCCGTCTTGGAAAGGGCCACCCTAAGTCCCAGCGCCTCGATGCGCCCGACCATTCGGGAAATCCCTAGGTTGGCCAGGCGCGCCGCCTCCTCAAAATTCCCACCCCGGGCCGTGATTAGGGTGTCATCCGCATAGCAGATGACCCCTATCCCGGGGGGGAAACCACACCGCAGGGCCCAGTCGTAGCCAATGTTCCACAAGAGGGGCCCCAAGACAGAACCCTGTGGAACACCGCACGAGACGTCCCTGCGGATTACCTCACCCACTCCTAACACAAGCCTTTAAGCTTAGCTGGAGGGGTTAACAAGATTGCTAGTAATGTGGGACTCAATTCCACATTGATAGTTATCTTTTAAAAAAAAAAAAAAGAAAACATATTTTTATAATTTAAAACATTGGAAGCATTTCGCTAAAATTGTTGTTCAAATTGTTAACGTTCTTATTTGCCTGACCTATGTAGGTCTGAGTCTTCAGTCAGTAAAAATCACAATTTTGACTATGCAATCCATTTCGACCCCTGGATCTATTTAATAAATGTATCACGTGACGTTTCGCATATCCCCATACTCCGAAAATTGGCCGAGACCGTTTTCACCCTTATAAGGCATTAACCGCTATTTGCGAGTAATCTGAATTCTCAAGCTCTTAATTTACCATATTATGACAGACTTTTACACTATTAAATACCTGTTCAAAATAGATCAATCTTTCGTATTGACAGTTAATGTACCTACCACATTTTTATATATTGCTTTGTTTCTTCTGTAGTTATCAATTTCCCAAACATCGTTTTAAGGAAAAGTGTTCATAGTGCCATTTTCAAACGCCCAAATCTTTCATTTATCTATACTAATATTATAAATAGGAAAGATTTGATTGTTTGTTTGTATAGAATAGGCTCCGAAACTACTGGACGAATTTGAAAAATTCTTTCATCGTTGTGAAGCTACACTAACCCCGGGTGACATAGGCTATTTTTTATCCCTGTATTCCCACGGGAACGGGAACTACGCGGGTAAATGGACTGTAAAATACTACCAAATTATCAGATAATAAATAAATTTGTTGACACATTATGTACCTTGTTTATATAACTAAATTACTTATTAGTCTTAAGACTAGATCGTAATTTTAAAGAAGGTGCCCAATTGATCTACAATACAAAAAAAAATCACAATAAATTGTAAAAAACAAAGAGTTCCGTAACTTTTTGCGAAAAAAGAATTCAGTTTACGACGTTTTTTTGAACTTATTAAAATACATAATTACATTATAGTTTCTGATTTTTAAAAATATAATATTTAATTAGATTTAACCCAAAGACGTAGTTATTATCAATACTAATGTCTACAAATGCAACAAACGCATTTCCGTCACTATTTCGTCGATTTTTTTTTGAATAGTCATAAGTTCTACTATAAGTCTTTCATGGTTATCCATTAATTACCAGACACCTGTTTAAAATCTGAATTTCGGAACCGGGGTATGCAGGGGATTCCAGGGCGATAAAATGATCTAACTAAGTTTCATTTTTAGAATACGTCATTTAAATAATTTAATGATTTTATGAATAACAATTAATTTTATGATTTTTAAAAAGAATATTTTTGTTTAAGTACAAAGTTACTAAAAGATTGCGTGCCTAACAAGGCGAAATATGAATGTACCTACCTAAATTTTACCGCCTCGTAAACCACATTTCGTGCAAATAAATTTCATTTCATTCATACATATTACGAAGTTATTTGGTGTAATGTAAAAAAGCCAAGAGCGGGAGGTTATTAGTATATTTAAAAATCACCCTGTATAGTACATGTCAGTAGCTAATAAAACGTTGTACTAGCTTACCCGCGCAACTTCGTCTGCGTAATTTTTTTTCCCCGTTTTTGCAACGTTTTTCATTGCTGCTCCTCTCCTATTGGTCATAGCGTGATGTTATATATGATATGAAGGCCTTCCTCGATAAATGGGCTACCCAACAGAAAATATTTTTTTTCAATTCGGACCAGTAGTTCCTGAGATTACCGCGTTCAAACAAACAAACTCTTCAGCTTTATAATATTAGTATAGATAATAAAGTTGCATTACAATATTTTTATTCGTTTAAAATGTAGACTTCCAAGCTGCCTACAAAATGATTATCTGCCTATCTATTAAATTAATAGACACCATACCGGTTTTATCACGTAGTAACTTTTGTATTTTTCGCGGCTAGGTATTAGTCGCACAATTCATTTATTTTCATGTCTACTTAATTTTTTTAATGTTTTAGTTGGTAAATTAAAAAAAAATGTGTTTTTGTAATTAACAGAAAAATAAAATTCTTACTTGCTACATCTCCAATATTTCTATAACCAATAACCATAGAGTAATAGCTATGAAGCCAATTATGCAAGCATAGTATAAAGGTATTTTTGTAGTATAAGTTAATATTTTATAACAAAAGAGTAAGATGGCAATTAATAGGGATTTAAAGAAAACGTAGATAATGCGCCATCTTCAAAAATATTCATACCATTTCTCCATTATCTTTTTTCAGAAATATTGTATCAACAGTAAATCTAAATTGTAAATTGGATTTGAAAAAAATTGCTCTACATGCAAGAAATGCAGAATACAACCCAAAGAGATTTGCAGCTGTTATCATGAGAATAAGAGAACCTAGGACAACAGCTCTTATATTCTCATCTGGAAAGATGGTGTGTACTGGTGCCAAAAGTGAAGAAGACTCTCGTCTGGCAGCTAGGAAGTACGCTAGGATAATACAAAAACTTGGATTTACTGTAAGTATTTGTATATTATTAATTGTGTTAATTTTGTACAGACCAATTTCACAGTCTAATACAGTTCGACGAAGTCGTCTAGATAGGGTAATTGTGCGGGGCGCGACGCAGCGGGTGGGCAGTGGCCGGTGGCACCCGACTCAGCGACCGCGAGTGAAGCCCGTCCACCCGCGCCCCGCAATCTCAGCACGATTACCCGATGACTCTACTACGATGAACGACTGGATTAGTTATTAGACTATGCCAAATGTTCTAACATAATATAGGAGACAGATAAACATACTAAGGTTATCTGTTGTTTTCATAGCAAATATTTTGATGTGAATTTTCACTAAATTAAAACATTTTTTACATCTTTTGATAAATATGTAAGTATAGAAAACTAAAGGTTTTGTAACAAAACAACAACTATAATATATTCATATATTAACCGGTTCCAAAAATCACCTAAAACAGTTTTAGTGAAAATCGCATCAAAACGGCGGCTTTTCACTTGTAAGTAACGAGTGGAGTGAATATACACCTTAGCATTTGCTAGAGCTTAACAATGTAATGTAACATTCTTACGATGGGACAATACCTACTGTCAAATGCTCTGTTTCATAAAGTATTTCCATATAAGGTAACGTTCTTGCGAATGGTCGACGCTGTGTTCGACGTAATTACAACTAAATACTGTAAGGCAAGTGAACATTTACCTGTAACATTTCTTTCTGTCTTACATACAATCCCGTCACCCGCGCTTGTGCCTTTGCTCGATAAAACGTGTAAAAATGGTAGTTAGTTTTTAAAAACAGGTTCGAGTAAATTTAACAACAGCGAATGCTCGACGTTCTGTTATTAGTAAATACTCAAGTGTATACTCACCATAAGGCTTTAAATTTCTAGATTTTTATTTTCGTTTGGACAAAGCGCTTATTTTCGTTTGGACAAATTTATTAGTATGTAAATTTGTACTGAATGTCTAAGAGCAACATATTAAACAGGTATCAAATACCAATAATGTTTCATCTTTCATTTTCAGGCAAAATTTTTAGATTTTAAAATACAAAACATGGTTGGCAGTTGTGATGTAAAATTTCCTATACGGCTAGAAGGCTTAGTTCTAACACATGGACAGTTCAGTTCTTATGAGCCTGAGCTATTCCCCGGACTTATTTATAGAATGGTAAAACCTAGAATAGTATTACTGATCTTTGTCTCAGGAAAAGTAGTCTTGACTGGTGCTAAAGTACGAGAAGAAATTTATGAGGCGTTTGACAATATTTATCCAATATTAAAAAGTTTTAAGAAACAGTAAAATTGTTGATTATTTCTGCATGTGGTCTTTAATAAATAATATTTTTATAGTTGGCATTTTTATTACTTGCATTGTTAAGGTTCCGTAGCTAAAATGGCAAAACGGAATGCTTATAGTTTCGCCATGTCCGTCCGTCCGCAGCAGCTTAGCTCAGAGACTATTCGTGCTAGAAGGCTGTAATTTTGCATAGATACACATATTACATACGCCGACAAAGTGAAGTGTTTTTTTAAGGGTATCTTCCCTATATGTAAAGTAGAGATGTAATTTTTTTTTGTCACCTAACTACCACATCGTGGGGGTATCATTGGATAGGTCTTTTAAAAACGTTTGAGTTAGGTATAAGTTTGGGAAATATTAAGCTCTAAAGTGTATATTTTTTTGTTAGAGTCAAGTATTGTCCCAAAATGCCAGCTAAATGACATGTTATTTTTTATTCAACAAAATAATTAGTTGTTTGGCAAATAGATTTTCATAGAAAGTTAAATGAACAACATAGTTATTCTAAATGGCCATACTATGAACATATTTTTTGATCGGCCTTACAAGGAGCCATTCATTTTGCTAGGAACACTACCGATATTTTAACTAAAATTAAAATAGAGTAATATCTTTTTCTAAAGTTTTTTTTTAATTATTATTACCTATTAGGATCGATCGCCAATAAAAGATACAGAGAACTTAAACACTAATAAAATTACAAATAAATGCCTTATTCTCATTCAATAGGGTAGACGACTGTCAAGTCAAATATATCTTTAAGGAAACGATGCGCCCCTTACTAATTTTTAAGAAATACAAAACAATGACGTCTTTCTTTTGTATGGTCAAATCATGTAGTTTCAATGTTTGTTTTGATGTTTATAAATTCATGACAGCGTAAAATTGTAGAGAAACATTGTTTTTCAGAATATTTTTGCAAATACTATTTCCTTTACAGTGTAAAATAATTTATTGTTATTGTAGTCATCTACTCAATTATAGGTAACTACAGCTAACATAGAAAGTAGCAACTCTGGTAGACTAAACCTAAACTAAACTCAATTGAGCAGTCATAAAAACTAATAAAATTTAATAAATGGTCAACAATCCTTACTGCTATTCTTTGTGCAATTTTGTTTTGTACCTACGTGAGATGGCTAAAACCGCCTTTTCAAGACGGTTTCTGTGAACTTGGTAATGTGGGGACCAAACTTAGGAGCAATACTCCAGTACACTACGAACTAATAAGTTAAATAAAAGGATCTTCGTTTTTGAGAGTTTAATTCTTTCGATAATTTTGATTATGAATCCGCACAATTTCGAGATATTTTTTTAATTCATTATTTTATCTATGTGGGCATTAAAAGTAAGTTTATTGTCACATTCAACTTGTTTGAGTGGCTGGTTATTTATATGGTATGATGCTTCTATCCTTATTTTATTTCTGTTGAAGAAAATATAATTACATTTATCTACATTTAAAAGCATTTTATTACGATCACACCACTCAACCAAGCGATTAATGTCATCTTGAACAGGGGCCGTACCATGAACATTTAGATTATTTGCCAAGTACAGGGCAGTTCAACATCGTGTTTGAACCTGGCAGGTTTATAATTTGTACCATGAACTTTAAAAAATGCTGTCCTGCAGCAACGTTCTAAAACACGTTTTAATTTTACTAATTTTATAAAGCTGAATAACAAAAACAAACTCAATAAAAGCTTGATTAATCAAAATAAACGATTAAACTTCTATGCGTCTTTTAAAAATCATAATATCTACTTTAAATAAGACACAAGAATGAAGTTATAAATTCCCTTAGGGAGGATACGTTTTCGAACGAGCTTAGCTACATTTCAAAGATAGTGCTGTCAGCATATGTTTATATTCTATGTAGGGTGCTAAGACTATCGTGATCTCGGAAAATATTTAAATTTTATCTCTCTCAATCAAAATGCATTTTGTCTTGATACTATTGCATTTTTTTCTTCGAAGTAATACATAATGATGATAAGCAAAATTATCAATAGTTGTACTTACTTACCTACTACTTATGTGATTTTATACATGGTATCTCAATACTACATGTAGGTACCTATTCCATTGCTACATAATTAAAATTTTAAAAACAAAATCGTGACTAGCACAAATAACGAGACCATTATAAAAATCCATTAGTATGGACAGACCTATAGGCAGTATGTTTAGCTAGGACATCGGTGACCGTAGATTGTCACACCCTAATCTGTGGTCACACCCCTCGGTCCTGTGCCTAATCTCAGTCCGGTCGTGTCGGATTTATATCCAATCTGACTGAGAGTGAGAGAATAAAGAATGCACTTGTATCTTCGCATACCAAATACTTGTGCACTATAATATCTCTAAATTAAAATACTCTTTGCTAGTAGGTCAACTATTTATACATCAACTGCACGCTTATACATAGCTTGGCAAAGATAAGGTTATTAATAGACCGTTTTGAAATTCAATTGCATAGACAGTATTCCTATTGATAGTAATAAAACACACAAGGTACTTAAGTTTGTTGAAGCTTTTATTAAGTATGGGCATTAACATAATTATTTTGTAGACTAAACATTCCTGCCAAATTTGGAGTTTACTACAATGTTTATTACAATGGCTACAATTTCTTTACTGAGTTGATAACACTTAACAAATTTATCTGAGAAAGACAAAGTTTTGCTAAACTAAAGTAAATTTGAAAACAAATCAAATCAATTTATTTTTGCGAATATGACTAGGAACCTCTGTACATTTTTATATGGGAGCTACATAATACTATAAGTCTTTTTGTCATCAGTCAAAATATTGTAAGTAATGCTCCTTTTTTATTTACCTACATATTAAATTAGAACAACAATATATTGCGAAGTAAAATAATAGTAAATAACATTGAATTGGATTTTGAGCTATTTATCACTGTGTATCACTTATGTATTACAACCTACTACACTTACTTGTTTTAATAAATGATTGTGTATTTATGACAGTATACAAAGAAAAAAGTTATTACTATTTAGGTACTTTTTTTCATTTGTGATGTTTCATTTAGTCAGACTACATATTTCACTATTATAATATTTTTGTACTTTTAAACTACCTATTCAATAAAGTTTTATTAGTTGGTAGGAATGTGTATGTATGCACTTAATAGCAAAATAAATTGCTTACATGAATCAGTAGGTAAACTTAATTCTACAGTTTGCATAGATACATTTCTTTAGAGCTTTAAAGCCAATTTCTATTGAGTTGCTCTAAAAGGTGACATCATATCTTAAAAAGGGCACAATGTATGGTATATAGTGATTACACTAAATTGGTTATCCACTCTTTGTGCATTTAAAATGCATAGGAATATTGTTTCAATTTGCTTTCTAAAACTCATCTTTAAGTGTATTTTCCAGTTAAAGTAATAGTCAAAATTAATACCTAAGAATTTTATAGTCTCTTTCACTTGATTATCAGAAAATTCAAGAGGTTGTTATTTCAATATTAAAAATTAAGTATTTTTTTTCTATTTCTACATTTTATTACAGTTTGTACATTCAACAAATTTCATGTAAGTACATATACTAGTAAATCATGTTAGGCATTCAAATTAATGTATTTATTGTCACATTTCTTGCATTTTCTAACTAGGCATGATTTACTACTATAATAGGTGGTATCATGAGCAAATAAAACATCTTTTGTTCGATAGCTTTAAGTAGGTCGTTGATACACGTAGTAATAAAGTTACTTATTTCACTGAATTCTGTCCAAGAAACATGAACTTATCTTCATCGCACTTAAACGTAAGTCTTATGAGTTTTGTTCACAGAAACACAACACTTTTTACATGGAATATACATCTCCATTAACACTGCTATCGTAAAAATATGTCAATAATTACTTTTATATTACGTATTGTATTGATAATACGATAAACATTTCAATTATAGTTAGTTTACAATAGCTGCAAAATTTGATAGCACGGCAGTTCAATTATCGAGTTTCAAGTGTCAAAAGGTCTAAAATAGGCGCATGTCAGTTTCTAACCTGCTGTCAAATTCAAAGAATTGACAATTAAACAATAGGCCGCTCGCCGGTTTTAGTGACGTCATCGCTGACTCGCCTGCTTTTTGGCAGATTATTGTTCGAAATTAGCAGGACAGTTCAATTTTTGTCTATAATTGACCTGTTATAAGAGCTCATGGTACGGCCCCAGGAATACAATCATCCATGCTTTTGATAGGCTTTAAAATTTTGAGGTCAAAAATAACATTTCGAAATAGAATTAACTAATAAGGGTTAGGAAGAGAAGAGGCCCTAGATGTGATCACTGTGGGACGCCTGAAGTGTCAGCAAATTCACGGGATTGAGCGCCATTAACTACTACGTAAGATCTACGATTGCTAAGATACGAGTCAAACCAGCAGACAATGGATCCACCAGTAGGTACTATAGCAAAACCTTATAATATTGATCCAGAGTAAGAAAAATAAAGAAAATTGAGTAAATAACCCATTTTCTATGAGTGGAAATTACAATTTTAACGTCGACGACAGAAGCCAACGAAAGGAGACACCGTACGGACAAAATAGCAGCGTCCATAAGTTCGATGGATGTTAGGGTGACTAGAAGGAATTAATTATCACATGGCAATAACTACGACTTTTTAGTAGTTGGCCTTCGAAGGAGCATGGCACCCACCTTATACGTGTTAATGTGTTAATAAACAATGTTATTATTTAATTATGTTGAACTAAAACCTCTTTACTAAAGTCACAGTAAATGTATGGGAGCACTTAATTAGGATATTTCTTGTATTTGTAATTTTAAAAAGTTATGACGTTTTACTCAGGAGACGTACTTTCAATATCAGTTTAAAGTTTTTTGACTAATATTATAAAACTGAAGAGTTTGTTTGTTTGAACGCGGTAATCTCAGGAACTCCTGGTCCGTATTGAAAAATTATTTCACTGTTGGATAGCCCATTTATCGAGGAAGGCTATATAACATCACGCTACAATAAATGGGCGGAGCAGCGATGAGAAATGTTGCAAAAATGGGGAAAAATTACGCAGACGAAGTTGCGCGGGACAGCTAGTATCTCATAAATTTACGGAATAATCACCAGTGCACACTTATCGATTACATTCTGCATAGTATCGATATCAAATAGAGAATATCGAAGATGAACTACATTAGCTTTAGTCGATATTTTTTGGCAACCCTATTAAAGTCAAAGTCAAAAACTTTGTTGTTGTCATTTGTCATGCCACTGTTGTGTATCTGGGTCTGTAAAAAAACTTTAATTTAAAAAATAAAATAGATTCAAGCCACACAAATACTTACGTGAGTTTTCTTCTGTTTCAGTATTTAAATACGTTTCAAATACCTACAAATTAACATTATTTTGTAAATAATTATTTGTAGTTCGCACACAATGAGAACTGATATGGAAAAAGAAGCAGGGACGTGGGTCCTCAAAAGATACGGTCAGTTTTTTAGAACACAATGTCAAGATCTTGTCAGTTTGTCAAAAGATGAGTTCTGGGAAGAGAATAAAACATTCTTACCAATACAAGTGACTATGACTCCTAATGAGCTTGTAACAATCACAGAGCTGGTTTCATCTGATAACACTTTAATGACCAAAGTGTTAAGTGTACTTTCATCCTTATGTGTGGAAGTTATTGCACTTAAGAAAGAAGCATTTGAATGGTAAGGAACATTTTACAACAAAGTCAGTAAAATAATAATAATTCATTTATTATGCAAATAAATGAATTATTATTATTGAATTCTTAATATTTTACTAACTTTATTTCTTGCTATGACCTATTAAAGAGCCAAAAAACAAATCATAAATCATCAAGAATTTTGGCAATGTGGTACAATTAAATTCTTTAAAATAAATAGATTGTGAGACTTTATAATTAATAACTTGTGTAGTAAAATAAACAAACATTTAAATTGCAGTATTCTAAATTAACTAAATATTACTTTTCAAGCCCTTTAATAAACAGTGAAGGTTATTAATACACTTTGTAATTTTAGAGTAGTAATTATTATAATTTTGAAAATTTTAGGATTACTCTAAAAATTTTGAGAGATGTAATATTACACTACCTACTACTTACCAATTCAATTAGGTCATTCAAAAAACCAAAATAAATTAAATCAAATTACCTGATGATCTAATATAATGTAGTAACTAGTTTTGATTCAATGACCTCATGAATGGTTATATCTAAAAGTAATTAATTTTGTATTTAGTGAGTAATAGTAATTTAAAAACAGTAATGTTATTTTTATTTCTTGACTGCCTCTGTGGCGCGGTGGGAGTGTATCCGACTGCTACGCAAGAGGTCGTGGGTTCGATCCCCACCCAGGATAAAACTTTGTGTGATGAGCACGATGGTTTATTCTGTGTCTGGGTGTTATTTATCTATAATATGTATGTATTTAGAAATATATAAGTATGTTTATCAGTTGTCTGGTTTCCATGGTACAAGCTCTGCTTAGTTTGGGATCAGATGGCGTTGTGTGAGTTGTCCCAGGATATTATTATTATTATTATTTTATCAGTGTATGAATTAAAACATTATTTTGCAGGCATTTCAGTTTCTTATCTGTATATGAAGAGTATAATAACAGTGATATCAGCACACAAATGGAATCTATATGTTTACTGAGTTCATTTACAACTCGTTGCGATGATGTTCTACGTAATCTGTGCAGTCAAGTACTTGCCATATTCACCAAGAGTGCCATTAATACCAGTAAGACCACATTTTAACCAATATAGAGCTAGATAGAGCCATACACATAACCATCACAAATATATAATGAAACAAGATAAAAAAACATGTTTTGCAATAAGGAGCTGTAATACACACGCTTAAGGTCTAAATTCAATAATATTTGCTTTACTTTTTTGTTAAGAATGATTTCTGTTGTTGTAAAACAACCTTATAGGGTTGGGGTAAATAATACTTGTCAGTAATTTAACAATTAATTATCTTTCTCTTTTTGCAGATGGTATACAATTACACTATATTATTAACCACATTGGAGAAATATTTACAATACTTGTTGTACTGGAAATGCTAATATCTAAGACCTCATTGCCAACTAATTGGATCAAATATTGTAAAGCCATGAAATCTATGAGTCATGCCCCAGAAACTTTTGATTTAATGGAGGATAAGTTTAAAGCTGTGATGGGCGCTGTAAATACCATGACATTAAAAATAATGAATGATGATATTGTACAGAAGAGTCTTCAAAACTTAACAGTTTTGAGAAGCAGTTTAGTGGATAAAAATAGTTCCATAGTTACAACTGAATTCACCCAATATCTCAAACAAGCTATCACAAATCTAGACAGACTTGTCCAAGAACAACCAAATGTTAGCAATATGTATAAATGTATCAAAGTTAATGCTCTATATGTGCTTACTGCTCATTTATTTGGTAGCATTGACAAAAAAATATTCAGATCTTTAATGGAATTGAATACAAAGGTAAATAATCATTATTTTATTTATTTCTTCTGAGAATTCATACTTATGTTTCTCATAACTTAATTTATAATTATTGTGAAATAATCTCTTATTAACTTTTACAGGCACACAGTATTCACATAATGGGAACAGCCATTTGGTTTCCGGAACAATTTCTTCAAAGACATGTGCCATCCATGTGTGCTAAACATGATAAAATGTCACAAAACATGATTAAAGCAAGGCAAGGTTATATTATTGCAAGAAAATCAAATTTGACGCGAGATATATCAAACCTCCATGTATTGTGCACCCAGTGGGTGCTTAACACTGAAGAAATGTTTTCTTCTAACCATCATAAACTGAGTGCTTCAGAAATGAATTTGCATTCCAAAACTTTGCTAGAGGGGCTTGACATTGCTTCTAGAACAAACCATTCTGTGCTCACTTTAATAAATCTGCATCTCTCTCTAGGAATCCCACTCCCCAAGAGTATGCTCATCTCATTATTTGAAATCATGTATATGTTGAAAATTTTAAGAAATGCCCTAACACGTAATCGAAATCAAATAACGTCTTCAATCAATATGATTTTACAACATCTTATATTCCAAGCAACAACATCCATACTTGAAGTTAAAAAGTCTTTAATGACTGATAAAAATTACGCAAATAAGAGACTCGATGAACTTACATGTCTTGTGATAGCAGAACGAGCACTAAAAGGTGCCGCAACCACTGAACGTAATGTAGCCTCCAACATCGCCTTAAGTTTTTTACCTGACACAATTTACTTAGAAGACAGTTATATCAGACTGGGAAAATTACTGGAAAAGATTCAAATCTTAACAAACTATATTCAGTCTATGGAGAACTTGTGTGATTGCTCATGGTTACTGTGGCATCAAAATATTATTCCAATTTATTTTGAACAAAATTTCAGTATACAATTGAATACACTAAAATTAAAATATTTCTTGATGGTTTTGGAAGATTGCATAGTATTCTTGCACAAAACGGATAAACAGTATGGAATAACAAGATTTCAACAGTTTTTAGACAACATGAAGTCTATGATTGAGAATAAAGTCATACAAAGTGCTAGCCAAAATATAGAGACTAATTTGAGACTACATATTCATTCTCATTTACAGCTCGATGTAATAAATCCTTTTACATTTGATATGACTAAGAAATTACTACTCAATATAGATAATTTCAGGATTCAGTTCCTTTATATGTCTATTGTGCCATCTGTGGAACATTACTTATCGACCATGTATTACAATTTAACAACTGTTGTATTATCGGATTGGAAGACTTATGGCGAAATGCGACAAATGGCCAAATTTAAATTTAACATAAAAACAGTTCAAGATAATTTGCCTACACAAACTTTAGAACAAGGCTTGGATGTATTGGAAATTATGCGCAATATTCATATATTCGTTTCTAAATACTTATACAACTTAAACAACCAAATATTTATTGAAAAAAGCAGTAATAACAAACACTTGAATTCTATCAACATAAGGCATATTGCTAACTCAATAAGAACTCATGGCACTGGCATTATGAATACCACTGTCAATTTTACTTATCAGTTCTTAAAAAAGAAATTTTATACT
Organism: Herminia tarsipennalis; assembly: GCA_945859575.2. Lineage (NCBI taxonomy): Eukaryota > Metazoa > Arthropoda > Insecta > Lepidoptera > Erebidae > Herminia > Herminia tarsipennalis. Next base: position 17,327,077 of record OX243834.2, on the reverse strand, counting down.
TTTTCCCAATTCATGTATGATGAACACATTAAATCAAGATTAATTAAAGACCTAAGAAATTTCAAGGAGACCAGTAATGCTAATGGAAATATGTATGCCTATAAAAATGCAGAGAAATTTAACAAAGGTATAAGAACACTGGGATTAAACGATGGACAAAGTTACTTAGATTTGTTCCGCGATTTAATAAGTCAAATAGGCAACGCCATGGGATACGTTAGAATGATTCGGTCAGGAGGTCGACACTGCTGTTCAGATGCCACCATGTTTTTACCTGATCTTGAAAATGTTGAGTTTTTCAAACAGCTAAGTGAAGAAAATGAATTTGGACCAAAAACCTTACAATCAGCTGAGAATTTGGATCATAATATAAACGATTTAATTACGAATTTTATACAAGGCACAGAATATTTTAAATTGCTTGTTGAAGTATTTGCGCCGGTATTTCGTAATCCAAAAAATATACATCTGAAAAACTTTTACATTATAGTGCCCCCATTGACATTAAATTTTGTAGAGCACATGATATTGTCCAAGGATAAAATGTCCAAGAAGAATAAAATTGGCGCCGCATTTACTGATGATGGATTCGCAATGGGTGTAGCCTATATCCTGAAGCTGCTGGATCAGGTAAGTGATGGATGGATAGGATACTTCAAAAAAGTTTAATAATAAAAGTATTATTTTAATAAGTCTACAAGAATAAATAAGTATTTTATAATGTAAGAGGTCCCCCAGACTATGAAATTTTTAAACTATCGGCAGTGTGCGCGCGTGGAAGAGCGCCGTACTGATTGAGCTGTCGGCGATAGTTGAGTTTGAAAAAAATCGTGTAGGTACTAGTAATCGACTTTTTAGTCGGCCGATACGAAATCGGTGTAATGTGCGCACTTCCATACATGCTCATACTGATTTGACAGACCGACGAAAAGTTTGTAGTCTGCGGAGGATCCAAAATATAGAAGGCCTCAAATCGCTTATTTCTTGTGCTAAGTTCAGTTGAAAAGAGTAGAGTCGTGGTAAATCGCGGGCAGAGCACGTGCTCCCGCGGGTCTCAACATCCGCTCCTCTGCCTTCCCCACCCAGTCCATCTCAGCGGCCTTCTTTAAAGAAGGCCGCTGAGATGGACAGTCCATCTGGATGGGGGCCGTCCTACCATATGTTTTGTGCTGGTTTTCCGGGTTCATCTCTGCCTACTTGAAGCGATATCTGCTTACTTTTTTAAAAGAAAAATTCACTTTACCTAAAAACCTTCTTTATCTGAAGCGCTGGTCGCCTTCTTCTTTTACTGATGCAGCGCCTCAATCACTGAACTCTATTATATAAAGAGAGCAGTAGGTCGTCATTTCAGCCGAATGCCTTACTGCTAAACATAGGCATCCCCCCATAGATCGCCACAATGACCGGCCGCGGCACCCGCATTTAGTCGTTTTCCACGACCTTTAAAAGGTCAGAAGCGAACAATTTCAACAGAGATAAGACATCTCTCTGTTTCACTACGAGCTGCTGACATTTTGTGGCGTTTTGACGCGGGACAGCTAGTGTATTATAATAGGTATTATGGGTATTGCGTGCTTTTACATATATAATGATGATCTATTAGGGCTTCTAAACAAAGTTACGTAATACTTATAATAAAAAAAATCGTTTTATGTTTGTTCACGTATTTCTCCAAAAAATAGTGATCAGATTGTGACAATTTTTGAGCCGATGCGATACCCTAAAACAACAAAATATCCAGAGCGGTATTTCGTGCTAAAACATTTAAATTAAGTCATTTTCTACTTCACTGTATTGGTAGGTATCTAAAATATAACTAAATCGTCATATTTAAAGTAAATTCGATTTATTAAACAAACATTATCTTTTAAAATCATTCAAATCGACTGTACATGCGCAAGTTCGCCCGCGCGCCTATGTTCAGAACGATCAATAAGTTTCAAACGAACTATACCAGTGTTTATTACCTGATTAAAAAATCAGTAACTCTTCAATTTATCCAGGACGTTAATCTGAAACTTTCTCTTATTATTTTTAGGACTCCAATTTTGAAACACTTCATTGGTTTGATTCTGTCTGGAAGCACATCAGTAATGAAAGGAACCTCCTTCAAGAACAACAACACAAAGGATCCCTACAGCTTCAACAAGCTTTAGCATTGACTGAGAGAAAAATTAAAACCTTGGAGGAGGAATACAAATTGTTGTATTATAGTCTAACTAGTGCAAGAATATTCTTCAGATGAATCTTATTAAGGGTCACTGTAATTTAATTTTCAGTGTTTCTTGTGAAGATCTAATTAATGTTATTCAAATAAGAAAGAAGAAGGTATTGGATGTAAAGGAAATGCCCCCGAAAACGGAGACGGACGATAGAATCGATGCTTTTGCCACATTCCAAAAAATAAAACTTTGAACCTTGTATTAACATATTGTTATTTATTTACTTAACATTATATAAGTATGTAATCAAAGCTTTGATCAATTTTCTTTTTTAAGTAGCATTTTTCTTTTAAGATAGATAACAAAATATAACATTAAACTACCATAAACATTAATGTAGTCGCCGTTCGCCTGACCTATACTTCAGTGTATACAGGTTGAGAACAATAAATGCTAAAAAAAAATATTGTAGGTCCTCTTTTGGAGCTTTTTCTGTCTTCTTCTCGTCTATCGTCTGTCTTCAGACAACAGTCCCAGTCGCAGGGCCCGATCCGGGCAAATGGCGCAAGCAGCAAAATTGAGAGCACCAGGCGCCTGCACGGAAAGTGACTTGCACCTACGCTCCCGTCGAGCGAGTTGCTTAGGCGGTATCAGGTGAAATGATTTGACCTTCCGTCGTACATTCGACTCACGCTTGACCAATATTGGGGCGCCAAAATTCGATGCACTCCAACCTAAATCTGGCCTCGGGCCGGCACTGAGTCACTGACAACAACCCATCTTCACAAAATGTGATAGTAGAGATAGATTGAAGGGCGGAGAAAATTATTTCGCCCGTAGCGGCTAAATAGCTAGATCATGCGCGTTCGGGATAGCTCCCAAAGACGAAGTCTTTCGATTATAGTAAGAAATCAAACAATTTAACCATGTTTACAAATTTATCTCCATGATAAAAAGACACTGAGATTTAAATAAAATGCTTTTAAATATTAACGATTTTTATAAATATTAGATAGGTACCTCCGAAGATTTTGGTAAACAAAGAGAAAAAAAAACAGCTGAATTCTAGCAGTAAAAATGTTTACCTAATGTTGGTTTCAAACCAGCGGCGCGGCGAGGAGTGGATGGGATGCGACAATTTAATTCTCGCTTTTTTCATGAAGTGCGATCTAATTGTGCGAATCAAACAAACAAATTATATATGTAGGTATACTTATGATACAAAATCCACTAAACGGGGAAGGCGGACGAGAAAGTGCAAAACGACGTAATCGTTTATCCATTTTTGGAACAAAAGATAGCAAGATAGGTAGACGACACCACATACAACTGAATATGACATAGCTTCACCTAGCCTGATTTGTTACCGTGCGCAGGCTAAGTGTACCTTTGTCTTTATATTCCATTCATACAACAATACAGTTAATATTGTAGCAATAAATATATTAATTTTGGCATGGCACATCCAAATATTTGAGATCAAAGATGCATGGAAAAAATATGTCATGTAATTTTATTGTGCCATAGCAATTTCAGTTCTCGCTAGGCTCATCCCTGCCTCGCCTCGCCAACATGAAACCACCTTAAACATTTTTCAATTTTTAGAAATAAATAAATTGTAGGTATTTACAATTTTTTGTATGAAGTATGGTAATAATATTTAATAGAAATAGATTGCAATAGGTCCATGGTTAACTTTTGTCTTATTTAGTAATCCCAGGCATTTACATTTAGATTTATTATATGTATAAGAATTGTATGATATATCAAATAAAAACTGTTTACTTAGTTAGAAATTATGATAAATATAAAAATATGTCTCACAATAATGTATATTTTTATAGTACAAGGGGTAAATTAAAATACTTTTGTATATTGAAGAAATAATTTATTATTATATTATAAACCAATAAAAGAATCTCTATTGAAGTGATTTTCTTTTATGTTGAATCATTTGTATTAGCTATAATTTGGTGCATTTGCAAAAGTGCTCCATATTCCATATGATTTTCCAAGTATTTGGCATACTTGATAATTGACCCCCCAGCCTGTTCACCTTGTAGATAGGTAACAAGCCTTTTAATAGCTTGATAAGCCTCCATGCCAGAAGTGGACTGACACTCTTTTTGACTCAATATTTCCACAGCTTGCATACTCTCATCCAACCGACCACAATAGATGCATGGCAATTGCTTGTCACAAAAAATGTATTTATCTACTGAACTTGGGCACTGCTCTATATTCAAAGACACATTGTATGCTTTGCACCACTGAGAGATACTATGAACATTTTCATTATCCTTATTATCGAAGTAGAGGCTTCCTTCCCCAGGAGGTAAGGATAAATTTTGTACAAACTTTTGTGGGACAGTATGCCATGCATTACCTATCATATGTACATAATCTAAAAATGTGCAGTTATCTTTACCATAAGTTACATTTCTACTAATTTGTAATCTTCTATAATGAAATTTAAAACATTCTACAATTTTTTCTAATACAATAGTAGCATATTCCAGGTTTGTGGCGCTGACTATTTTAATACTACTTAAATGTAAATTAGTTATGATGCTGTCAGGTATACCTAGTATCAATACAACACATTTACCCACAGAGGATAATTCAGTGTCCCATTTTGTTAAGTAATTAAAAATGACAGAATAATTTACTTGAGAATTACTGCAGTAGTAATAGTTAGCAGGAAAGCTCCTTACATGATTCTCTTGCTCCAAGAGTTCTTTGCCAACAACTGCAACCTCTCTTTTATCAGTACCTAAAGTATTAACAATAAACAACAATGAAACGTAACTATCCGTATTTTCTCCACTTATATAGCTGTTAAAATCAAGGCCATAAGACAAAGCACAAACTCCACCCAAATAAATGTCTGTACTGTCTAAACCTTTAAGAAAACTTTTCCATTCTTCTTTATGCCTCTCGTCACATTCATCACCAGGGATGTACTTTGATATGTTGTGTCGCATTCGAAAACTAAATAACCAATCATCAATAGAAGTAAACTCTTCACTTAAGGGCTTCAATATTTCTAGTGCTTTGTTACGTAGGTCATCTTCAGTAATGATATTAGCAAGCATTAATTGTTGTTCAAACCAATCCAATAAATTTTCTTCCAGATTTAGACTACAGACTTGTTTTAGAAGGTTATATTTTTGTGTATACTTCTTAATGATAGAGTCTTTCTGTTTGTAAATATGTGTAACAGTTTGCGGGTGCACTCCATATTCTCTTGCTATATCAGCTTTACATTGACCGTTGTCTAAGGCTTGAATAACTTGTAATTTAGACGTGATGTCATTTTTATTGAATGTTTTCGTAGGAAAATTTGTTAAACATTCCGACTGGTCTTCAACCACATTTTTGTTTCTGGTTCGCCAAATTGACATATTTTATAGATTATTTTAATCTTGAGCTGTCAGTGCACTCATTGACTTTGATAAACAAGAATATTATCAAGTATTTTTCTTTCTCTAGCGCACGGTCGAATAAATTTTTCAATTTCTCACAAAATATTACTGCGTTAGTGCGCTAATGGTGCGATAACGTCAATGTCTTGAATTGTCGTGCCCAGTTGTGCCTGTCAAAGAGCATTTTTATTAGTGCCTGTCAGATCAGATATCTACATACATCGTGTGACCAGTTTTAAATTGAACATTATCCTAGCTGCTCGCCTCAATTCTGCTAAAGTCTGCTATTTTATTATTAATAAATGAAAAAAATAACTAAAATTCTGATAATGAATGAAGTCTTAATTTCTATGAATATTTAAATGGAAATATTTATTTACGAAAAATTATTTATAACAATTTATAACACGAAATACCAACTAATTCTAATTTTCTGTGAAATAATATTTTTAAACAAAACCGTCGAGCTTTAGGCGTCTTATATTTTTTGTTCGCGTAAAATTTACGCACCCACCTTGTCCTTTTACTACCTGTTTTTATTATTAAAATTGTTTCGACGGTCAGTTTTTAACTCATTTGCGAAAATAGGCGCTTACAAGCGGTGTTCGAAATAGGCAAAATCATCATGGCCTTCGCGAAATCGACCGTTATTAAGTATTTTAAGATCCATCTTTATTAGAAATTTTTGAAATCTTTTAGTGTCCCTTTGTGTGGTATCAGAACTTCTCCTGATTCGAACAGATCCGCCACTGCTTTATCTCATTTAAGCTAAATAAACTCGGAGTCAATTACTTGTAATTTATTTTGTTAAATGCTAATGTCAGATTCGTAAACCATATTTGGAAATGATTTACAAACTATTTTTGACTACAAGTGAATATGTTTAATCCTCACAATTTCCTGCAAGGATTTTATGTAATTCTGCCAAAAACTGCTATATTTCAGATCTGCGACTTAATCTGCTAGATCCTAAATTGGTGATCTAATTCTGCTAAAATCACAGAATTCTGCTAAATCTGGTCACACTGAACTACATAGAATAGACTACTTTTTAATATAAGGTGTAAAAATTGAATGCAAAGCTTGAAAGAGAGAAAAAACTCGAGGGGCCTTTCGTAGTCAGAAAGTCGTTTTGTGTTACTTGGTCGTGAGATATCGCTGGCACCCCTTAACTATTTCTCCGTTTCATAATATGGTCTAAATGCCATTTAAATAGATACGGATCTACCATCCCTATCATCATTTATGTGAACCGACTTTCACTCTGACAGTACCGTCTAGCCACTTTCCCCCTCTATGGTCTTTTAACCTGACAGGGTCCCCTACATTTAAATGTCTGTCGGTACCCTTGGCATAATATTTTTGTCTACTTCGCGTACTCTCGACTAATTTGTCTATCTTCCCTAAGCAATTAAGTCTAACCTTGTTCAGTGGCTGGTGACACAACAGTAGTATATCTACATTCCTATACATCAATAAATATGTCTGTAACGCTGCATCTATTTCAACACGTTATTGACTTCTTGATGGCCCGTTTACACAACTTGACTGCATTTTCTTCTGACCCATTCGAAGAAGGATGATACGCTGCCGAGAATGTTGAGAGAATGAGTTGTTGCAAACAATTATTAATTTTATGAAAACGGCTTGGCTAAACGCATGTAAGGAGCTGAGGAGCACGAATTGAAAGCATACTTTGCAAGGCGTCATGAACAGACAGGGGTTGTATAGTATGGGGCTACCGTGTGGTTATACCATATGAGTTGCAGGCATTGGTATTTTACATTCAGGGCATTTATGTATAGTCAAGATGAGAGCCCTTGCACGAAGCATAGTTTGGTGGCCCGGCATTGATAGAGATATTGAAAATACTTTTGAACAGTGTGTGACGTGTTGTCTGAAGGAAACAGCACCACCAAAAGTACCACCACAATCATGGCCTTTTATTCCAGAACCTTGGTCGCGTTTACATGTAGATTTTTTAGGCATCCATTTCGAGGCAATACCTTTTAAGTGATTATCGATTCCACTAGTAAGTGGTTAGAAGTATTTTTTATGCCACGAATGACAGCTACTTCGGTAATAAGCGTGCTACGTGCTAGTTTGCGCGTTTTGGGTTACCTAAGGAAGTAATGTATGATAACGGTCCACCCTTTACTAGCAGAAAATATCAGGCATATATGGACAATAATGGCATTAAGGTAACGTTCTCGGCAGCGTATGGGTCAGTAGAAAATGCAATCAAGTTGTGTAAACGGGCTATCAAGAAGTCATTAACGAATAGAGTTAAAATAGATGCAGCGTTACAGGCATATTTAATGATGTAGACGACGAGGACGAGGTGAACAGGAGAATTCGGTTGGGTTGGGCACCGTTTGGTAAGCTACGTCAAGTCTTCTCATCGTCGATCCCACAATGCCTAAAGACTAAAGTCTTTAATCAGTGCGTCCTACCCGTCATGACATACGGAGCCGAAACATGGACACTGACGGTACGGCTGGTCCACAAGTTCAAAGTCGCTCAGCGGGCTATGGAAAGGGCTATGCTCGTAGTTTCTCTTAGGGACAAAATCAGAAATGAGGTGATTCGGCAGAGAACTAAAGTTATCGACATAGCCCACCGGATTAGCAAGCTGAAGTGGCAGTGGGCTGGCCATATTCGCCGAAGAACCGACAACCGTTAGGGTAAACGAGTTCTTGAGTGGAGACCGCGGCTCGGCTAACGTTGTGTAGGACGCCCAGGCCAGGTGGAGTGATGATTTACGAAAAACGGCTGGCAGGAGCTGGATGCGAGAAGTCGAAGATAGAACAAAGTGGCGTGCAATTGGTGAGGCCTATGTCCAGCAGTGGACTGCAATAGGCTGATGATGATAAGGAATGAAGATATATTACTGGTGTGTCACCAGCTATGTTACTACTACGTAAGTGCTTAAAAATAAGGTTAGACTTGCTTAGGGAGGATAGACAAATTGAGTCGAGAGTACGCGAAGTAGACAGATATTATGCCACGAGTACCTACCGACAGACATTTAAATGTAGGGGACCCTGTCAGGGTATAGGACCATACAGGGGGAAAGTGGCTGGACGGTACTCGCAGAGAGAAAGTCGGTTCACGTAATTATGTTATTGATAGGGATGGTAGTTCCGGCTTTAAAAGACATATAGACCAAATTAAGAAACTGAGAAATAGTTATGGGATGCCAGCGATATCTGACGACCAAGTTAATTTGGTACCTGCGATATCTGATAGCCAAGTTAATTTCTCACTTCTTACTGTAGTAGGGTCGCTTTCCGGACGGGAAACGACTGGTGAAACGAATATAGGCACTGGGGTGGAGTGTAGTTCGAATGTGTCAAGCGATATGTGCGGACCGAGCGCGTTTGGTGTACCGAGCACAGAGGAGTCAGCGGTCGCGGATCATTTAGAAAAACCCGCAGAATCATCAGTGAACCGTCCCAAAAGGAAAAGAAGGCCGGTATGTCGGTATGGTTGGGAAGAATTTGATTAAGTTATTTTTGTTTTGATATTTATTATTGTCGTTTAATGTAATAATCTTATAATAATTATTAACAACATTTAGTATTACAAGTACTTATTATTATATCTACTTACTAACTATTTATAAACGGTATGGGTCTTGAGATTTTCGGCCGCTTTAACCGACGCTCCAGCTTGAACGCTGATTCCGTGGAGGTGGGAAGGAGCAAGTGTGTTTACACACGTGGCGTCCCACACAAGCACCCTTCCCAAACTCAAAGGAAAGCGCTATCTCGTCAGGTCTCTTGCCATCGTCCCGAGCTAAGCCGGTAGGTTCCAGCAGAGCTGGTACGTTTATCGAGGCAAGAGCCCGACGGATTACGTGATTCAAGGCGGCGTGTTTAGAAAAGCGACCAGCACTCTTTTGGCAACATAGTATTTCTTCTGTTTATTTTTAGCTGGGCATCCTGATGACCAAGCTTTTTTAGCTTCCTCCAAGCCCGCAGTCTTGTTGTATGAGTGGAGGATTTTACCAATAAGACTAGCTAAGCTGTGGACAGAAGATAAAAAAGCTGGTAAGGAGACACTAGAAATTTTGCGGTAGTTATTATTGTTATTCTAATTAGTTATGTTAAATAAATAAGGGTAGAGGTGTAAGGCACATCTCTAGCGAGATGGGCACTTCTCTAGTGACGTCTGTCGATGGCTTGATGCTTGTCTTATTCTACGTCTACGGCTCACCTTAGTTCCGATACGTTTGGCTCTGCAATAATCCCAAGAATCCTGTATAAATTACATATATTTCAATAGAAAATTTAGAAGACCAGACCTAGGAATCGAACACGAGACTTCCATATGCCATCCGGCACCGAAATCTGACCATCTATCGGGACTATATCTTTAAACCTCAAATTCTTCATAAATGACGCAAGTAACAGCCCAACTCGCGTGCCAGAAAGATAGAGGAACTTAAAATCAACTGCAGGCAGAAGGCTTAACGCGAATTTAAAAATAACTGCACTAGTGGCCTAGGTCAATCTTAAAGGCAACTCCACAAGCAAAGAGATGCAACGTGAATTTAGAAGCACTGCGCTGCGCTAGCTAGTTCACCCAGCGTGAACATAATTAACGAGCTATGAACCGGGGCAGTGGGGCGTAGAATTTTTTATTTTGTATTATTGCAATCCAGCCATTGATGTGTAATTCTTGTATGTCTTAAACAGAGGTCGTCTGTTAACTAGTTCGCTATTTATAATAATGATATCATATGAGGTCTTGAGGAAACTTTCTTTTTAGTCTCCTTGTTGCTGTCAGTGGATTGAGAATACTCTTGTGTCCAACCACTACCGTTTTATGAAATTCCCCGAGACATGTAAAAAATAAAACCAAAAAATTATCAAGTCTTATTTACCGGTAGGAACCAAAAATTATAATTTATATTGCCAAGTTTAATCTTCTTTTAGATCTAATAGTCTTGCCGTTCAAAAGTCGATATTATTTATCTATCCATACTAATATTATAAAGCTGAAGAGTTTGTTTGAACGCGGTAATCATAGGAACTACTGATCTGAACTGAAAAATTAATTCACCATTGGATAGCCCATTTATCGAGGAAGGCTCATTCCACGTTCATTCTAAGCTATATAACATCATGCTAGAGAAGACATTTTTTCACCAAATTTCATCAATATTCATTGTGTGGTCTTTGCGTAAAATGCCGGTGACATACGGACGGATAGACAGACGGACATGATGAAATTATAAGGGTTCCGTTTTTGCCATTTAGCTACGGAACCCTTAAAACGATTTTTAAAATTGACATGTCAACCTGTCGCAGATTAACTGTGACAGGTTGACATATCAATTATTGAAATTGTTTTATAATACACAAATGTAGACACAGACCTAACGAATATAAAATTTATATTTAAATCTTGAAAAACTACATGGACACAAAGTGGTGTCCCATGTGGCCATCGAATCCACGACCTCTTGCTCAACACTCCCACTGCGCCACCGAGGCATCATTATACATTATATTTATTCTTTAATTCTTAAATTCGGTTTACTCTTCTATCAAAAGTTATTGTAGGTCTGTAGCTTGAATGAAACCGTACCTGAGTTCGGTATATAGGTAGGTAAGGTAACCGAGTTATTAAACCTATTAACCCAAATGTTTTATGTCATGTAATAAATTGATTCTTATTTATTTTCACATAGCTCTAAACAGAGCAGAATAGAAAGGAATGGAGGAGTCCTTTGGCAAAGGGCAAACAGACGAAGTTGTCGATGTCGACTCAACAGAGTTAACGAAATCGTCTGAATAAAGGTTTATATTATTATTATATTTTCACAACATTTTTGGGCTCACCAGTTGCCGCCACTGTTGAGTCAGGTTTGGCTGTCAAAGTTTAAATTATATTTAAATCATATATTATACCTTAAAACCGTGCTGTATAAATATCGAGCACTCCGCAGTATTGCGCAAAACGTTTTATTAAAAAAAATGTGAAAGTAAGTTTCAGAAACACTCCCACCGCGCCACAGAGGCAGTCAGAAACTGACTGCCTCTGTGGCGCGGTGGGAGTGTGTCCGTCTGCTACGCAAGAGGCCGTGGGTTCGATTCGCACACGGGACACCACTTTGTGTAATCCACAAATTGTTGTCCCGAGTCTGGGTGTACTTTGTGTCCGTGACTTGTATGTTTGTAAAGTCCCCCGCGACACAGGGCTTGTACCCTACTGCGGGAGTCGTCTTTTAAAAAAAAAAAAAAAAAAAAAAAAAAAAGTACTAACAATCATTGACCCGTAACTCATATTTGCCAGTATTCACCTCAGGTACTACAAAATATTTTTAACAAGTCTTAGAAATAAACCCGCGTAACCCATCCACAAACTATGTTTTTTTTTTAATTTCGGAGACCTGACTACACTAGCGCCTCTAATGGCGAAATTATACGCAAGAGCCCTCAATTAAAGTCCTCAATCAATAGATGGCGCTGAGTAGATATATGATGTAGTTTTTTTATTTGCGGTGTTAAGGTTCTTCGCTGCTGAATCACATTGCGGCTCACCCGACAGGACGGTTTCCAACATATCCACACAGAAGGTATATCGTAACTTATACTAATCGTACCTTAATTTAAATCAGACTTTCACGCGAACGAATAAATACCAATTTGTTATTTCAAATATTATTATTAATTTGTTAATCAATACAAAAAAATCTGTCTGCAAAAGTTATATATTTTTTTAAATTTAAGTAACTCCATATTAAAAATCTTCAATTGAAAGAATGTGTGCTTCTTATGCAAATATTTACAGCAAAGAACATAATGAGAAACACTTATGTACGATTTGCATTAAGCGGGGAGCGCATCGCAGCGCATCGTAGCGGATGCGCGAGCAGCCGACCGCGTCCGTCCGACGCGGACGGCTACAATCTGCTGGGAACCGGGTGCATGTTCGCGTATCCGTCGGCATGCTCTCAGCGTCTGAGATACAATTGCGGCGGCAGCAGAGCGGAGCCGACAGGGCGCGTTGGCAGCCGTGCGCCATCGGTAATCGAGTTCCAAGCAGTGTAAATTCCATGCAAATATGGAACTTATTACTAGGTTTAGAAGTTTGAATATCCTCTGGCACAGTGTGAAATGCGATGCGCTGCGCTCCTGCGTCGTCCAGTTGGTGGAAAGATACAGTATTCTTTAACTAACCACGGATAGAATTAACTTGATGTTATCACCTTTCCATTAGCGTAAATCATTAAAGGCCGGTCTCAATAATCTACCTATCGATGGATTTGGCTACTAGAAGTAGAATTTTGACACATTTTGTATGGAGCTTATGTCAAATATATACCTCTAGTAGCCAAATCCAAATCGATAGTTAGATTATTGAGACCGGCCGTAAGAGCGGAAGGTTTGCTTATGACAGAGATGTCATTACTACAATGGAATCCTGGTGTTCTGTGACACAGACTCCAGTCTCTTCACAAAGGAATGTTTGTATTTGTTTTGTACTTTTAGTTTATTCTGATGACACTCCAAACTCTATGCTGTTTAAGATAAAGTTTAATTTCCTCAATTAGGATGTCTAACGGCTGGTCTCAATAATCTAACTATCGATGGATTTGGCTACTAGAAGTATGTTTTTGACTTAAGCTCAATACAAAATTCTACCTCTATTAGCCAAATCCATCGATAGTTAGATTATTGAGACCGGCCGTAAGTAATTGGTAATTTTAACTGTTATTTGTTTATAACGCTGTCTGTACAAACGTGAGTGCAAAACGAAAAAAATATTTTTGCAAGTCTTTCTAGATTTGATGTTGTTGAGTTTTTTTTCCAATATACCAATTTATGGTCCCAATATATCGATTTTACTTGACGAATCTATAGATTTCGCATTTGACATTCGAGACCACTGCGCGTAACTAAATTTGAATATTAACGGACTTTGTTCGACGCATCCACAAAACCCATATTATGATCGAATAATACAATGTTGGATGTTAGTTCGTATGCTGAACCACGAATATCGCATGCAGATACGGCCACCGTGACGCCGTCGTGCTTGCTTAAAAAAACACCAGTTAAATGTAATTCAGTATTTTATTGTACGAAATACATCAGCCCAGAAATAGTAATGATACTATATATATACCTTCTTCTTCCTAAAGGAAGCCTATCTTGAAACAGCGGCGGATCCAGCAGGGGTGAGACGGACTGAAACCCTCCAAGTCCTCCCGTGCGTGTGCGCTTTGCAGTGTTTAGTTTAGTAAATTAAGTTCCTTGGGGGGTAAAGCCCCGAATCGAATAAACCGAGATACGGGGCCTTATTCACGTTATTTTTTTCGTATTCGTGGCAAGCCCGTGCGAGCTGACGCATGCCCGGTGCGCTCAAAGATGTCCGCCGCGCATGCGCGTTGATGCAATTCTAAGCTCAGCTCTCTATTTACCATTATGACAAGATGTTGACAGTTAGCATGGTCTTGCCGCGAAAATTGTAAAAAGAACTTGAATATGGACCCCGAGCTTATTCAAGTTAATTATGCCCCCTCCCTAACCAACAACCTGAATCCGCCACTGTCTTGAGAAATGGACATAAACTAACCATCAATAAAATGTAATTTAGTTATTATGTCTGACCTTATATCAATTTAGTTTGCCACAAAATATTATATTTATAAACAATACTTAAGCCTACAGACAAACAGATGGCGAATGCATTGGTTCTTAAATTAAATTTAACCTAAACACATTTGAATTTTATGAAATTGTAACCTATTGAAATATCTACCTAGCAAATGTATGACTTAATTAATGTCAATGATTGTTTAAATGTAAAATTACATTTTCAAAGCTAGCAAGATACAATTGTGTAGGGCAATATGCCAGCCCGTAGCGCGTCAGACTAAACCCCTAGTGTGACAAAAACCCGTCATTTTTTAAAACATCTGTTGCAAACAGGTTCCCCTGATATACTGCAAACTAGATACATGGAAGACTATATTGATTAATTAAAATTATTATAGGTACTTATTGGTATAAGTACCTAAATACTGCGGTACGAGATAAGTATCTCCTCTAATCTATAGTGACGGACAAATAGACCGCATTAATGTACAGATGGTATTCAAGAAAACAAATGTAATGCAAAAGCACAGACTATTAGGGCAGACGCATATTTGACGAGGCGCAGACAAGACCATTAGTAGTTGTGTTAAACAATTTTCGATTTTATTTCAACACAAACAACGTTGATAATATGTTGGCAAGCCGTGCTTCGCCATACGTGCGCCGCCACTCAACATGTTGTAAAAATAAATTTAAAATAAAAATATAACTGTTATACGAAAATTGTTTCAAACCCCAAACCGCCTTATAATGGTATTTATTTTAGTACGAGGAAATAATTCTTTTCTTAATTTTGTTTGAAAGGGATTTTGCTTTTTAACGCAGATTATTCGCTCCTCAGTAACATTCTATTATTGAAGTAGTCAGCATAAAAATACTATATAACCTATATTTAATATAAATGTGAATGACTCATGACAATCTTAACTAATATTATCTTCACAAGATTTATCTAAACCGAGAACGTAACAAATATCGTGCTACATATACCTAAGCAAGCGCTATAAGTCTATGGCGGCCATTACACGTTTAATCTAGATCGAGATCCCGTAATCAGTGATCTTGATCCAGATTGACTGAGTAACGTGTTGGGTCGACGGATCCCGACATCGAATCACAAAATTCTAGATTTTTGAAATCAATGATCTCGATCCGTTGAGGGCAATCCAGATTGAATGTCTAATGTGCAATATTGTCAGTTTACGTTTAAGCCACCATTACAAATAGAAATCCCCAGAGCAGAGAACACATTTTTATCTGATGGTTGCGAACATTGAACTGACATGGTTTGGATTGACTGTCTAATATTACAACCAGCCAAATCAAAATATATGAATCTATTGAACCGCGACTTTAATCAGATAACGAGCTGGATTGTACGGGCTAGTATTATACGCTCAATCTAGATCGTGATCTGATCGAGATCGTGGATCGCAATAGATTGATACATCTCGATTTCGGCTGGTTGTAACATGTCACGATTCGTCAACCCAATACAGTAAATCCGGATCAAGATCTGGATTAAAAGTGTATTGGTTGCCTATAACATAATCGACAACATCGAAGCGTTACACTGTAATAAAATCGTCCCTCGCACAAATAAACTGTACCGTACTATAACGTACTATAGGGTAGTACGTCTCCAAGCGAGCAAACCGCACGGGCTTAGGACTCGTCAGAGAGTGTGTGTGGGTCGAGGGGGCTGTGTTCAGCTACGGGGTCGGGGTCGGGGTCGGGGTCGGAGCCGGAGTCGGGGTGGGGGGTGTGTGCGCGCGGGTAGGCGTTGAAGATGTGGACGTGCGTGACGCGACGTCAGTCGGCCTCGTGCTCGTGCAGCTGCGCCAGCAGCGCCGCGCGCCGCGACTCCAGCTCCGCGTCGCTCCACGCCACGCCGCCGCCCGACCTGCACACGGGGTATATTTTTAAAGACTACTCCCGCAGAAGTGTAAAAAGGCCTGTGACGCGAGAGACTTTACAAACATACAAGATACATACATCCAGACTCGGAACAACAATTTGTGGATCACACAAAGTAGTCCCGAATGGGAATCGAGCCCACCACCTCTTGCGTAGCAGTCGGACGCACATACACCATTAAACTCAAATGACAGTGCCGGATCTACGACTATTTCCCCCGATTGCCGTTTCTCAACAATTTTTTTAATGAAATGAATGACAATACCAAATCTATAATTATTTCAAATCACTAAGTGTTTTATTCGAACGTGCTTACAGCGCGCGACGACGAGGGGGTGCATTTGACTCAACACCGGCCATGTGTGAATCGATCGCATAAAAACAACTGTGTGTTGCAACGGTCAGCACTCGCCAAATGTTTGAATTTGGCGCCCCAACATGGCATGCGGCGAACGGACCAGGCTTGCCTCCCCCCCTCCCTCTCGCCCCCTAGATCCGGCACAATTAAACAAAATATGAAAAATCCTGGGGAACTGGCAAAAAAAACCAATACCAACCTATTAACTAAACGAAACAAGGGATTAGATACCTCGGTGGTTTAACGATTGTTACAATTTTATTGGATGCTTATAGAATAACATAGAAAAATCCTGGGAAATATCTTCTTCCTTGAAATTTGTTAAAACCAAATATTTTGTTGCATCATGAGATTTAATTAGAATGACATACCGTTCCTTCTTGTCTTTCTTATCCTTCTTCTTCTTAGGTTTGTGCGTGACCTCGAGTTGTTGCTCGTCCTCGGGGCTGCTCGGAGCACTGCGCTTGGACTTCTTGCTCTTGTGACGTTGTACTTGCTCGTCGTCCGTGATGCCGCCTTCTTCTGGCGTCGGTGACTTCTGTACAAACGGATTAATGGAATCTTATCTTATCATATGATTATTTTCATTCTTACAGATTGATTTCTTGCTACTCGTAAATTCAACATTTTTTATTCACATATGAAGCAAAACTAAACCTGTGATACGTCATGATTGTATATGTGCATGTATTGCCAAGTTCGCAAATAACAGGTAAAGTCGGAGAAAACAACAAGGCAATAAAAACACGCGGCCACTTTTCTCAAATATTTCATTTTTACAATGTTTGTGTGTTTATAATTAACTCGCGCAACTTCGTTTGCGTCAATTTTCCCCGTTTTTGCAACATTTTACATTGCTGCTCCGCTCCTATTGGCCGTAGCGTGATGTTATATAGTCTATAGCCTTTCTCGATAAATGGGCTACGAAACAAAAAAAGATTTTTCAATTCGTACCAGTAGTTCCTGAGATTACTGCGATCAAACAAACAAACTCTTCAGCTTTAGGCCCTACTATGTCGTCCAGCTAGGTGACGGTTACTTACCGGCACCGGCGAGTGCTTGCGGTGCTTCTTCTTAGACTTCTTATGTTTCCGTCCCTCGTCGGAGGTCCAGGTGGCGTGGCTGGGCGCGGGCGAGGGCGAGCGCGCCGCCGGCTGCGGGGACGGGGAGCGCGACTTGGACTGCGACACAAAAAAATCTTGTTCCAAAAATATATAGACGATATTATTATACTTGTTTACCACGACATCTTGCGTAGCAGTCGGACACACACCCACCGCGCCACAGAGGCGGTTCTGTGGCGCGGTGGGTGTGTGTCCGACTGCTATGCAAGAGGTTGTGGGTTCGATTCCCACACGGGACACCACTTTGTGTGATCCACAAATTGTTGACCCGATTCTGGGTGTACTTTGTGTATGTTTGTAAAATCCCCGCGATACAGGGCTTGTACCCTACGAGACGTCTTTAAAAAATATTTAAAAAAAAACTATACACTAATTAACACATAGGTGTAACCGGCTGGGTTTGATTTGAGGGTTGAGAGTTTGTAGGGTTCCGTAGTTGCCCATTACAATAATGCAAAAGCAAAGCTTAATATTTCATAAACGAATCCCTAAATCGAAAAAACGTCTTTACAGGCACTAAATATTTTTGAAAGACCTATCTAACGACACGTTGAGATAAAAAATAACATACGAGTTGTATAAATGGCGGCAAACTAAACTGTTATTCTTTTCACAGCTTCGCATTTAACGTGTGGAAATACATAAAATACTTGCACAATTCGTAAAACCGAGTCTTTGTGTAATTAAAGTGTCCAATAAATACTAGACACTAGCAGGAATCGGCTAAATAATGACCCAGATTGCCATCAATTAAAAAAAAGTCTGTAAAGTCACGTGATCAGAGCTCGTTCGGCACGCGATCGAGGCGGACGCGTTTACCTCAGTTCGGTTTATTATTATTTAATACCTGTGCAGTGTGTGAGCGCGAGCGCAACTTGTTTACGATATCTCGGTCGGTCGCATCGAGGTACCGCTATGCGGCTACCTGCCTACGCCGGACTCATTAATAAATGACAAACCCCGGTGTTAGCATGGATGAGTTGTATACCTTAGATTTGGAGAACGGATATACAGTGACCGTGTTTGAGGCTGAAGGAACCGAACAAATATCGGAGACTGACATGGAACAGCAGGTGGACATGGGACAGTTGGAAGCTAGTGTGGAGGAACGCGATCAAGTTGAAGTAATTAGGGAGAAGAGGAAAAGAAGGGACGCAGAGGATACGGACAGTGGTGACTGGACTGAAGTAATAAGAAAAGACAAAAAACAAAAAGCTGATAAACATGAAATATACCTCTCGAGCAAAGAAATACTGCCTAAACAGTTTGCTTTGGCTAAATTATTTAGCGCAAACCAAATAAATCATATCGAGAAGGTTAAGTTCATAAACCCGTATAAGGTTCGCGTCGACGTCGCGAAAGAGGAGACGGCAACGCAAATAGAAACATGTCAGGCTTTAATAGAAAAAGGCTGGCATATACAAAGGGCGATGGACAGGAGTGATTCATATGGGGTGATTAAGGACGTAGACTTGCACTATTCTGAAGAGGAAATCTTGAAAGAATTAACATGCGACAGCACAATAAAAGTACTGTCCGCAGTACGCCTTAAGCGTCGGAGTCGAGAGGTAGAAGGAAACGGCTGGGTAACAAGCGAAGCGGTACGATTAGGATTCAAAGGAGCATTTATGCCGCCACACGTGTACGTAAGCGGACTACGTATCAAAGTATATCTACATATATATATACATCTTCCCGGTCTCTCAGTGCGCTAGGTGCTGGAAGTATGGACATATGACCAAGCAGTGCACGTCGAAAACAATAGTCTGCCCTAAATGTGCTGCAAATCACGCCAATTGCGAAACAAATAAATTAAAATGCGTCAATTGTGGCGGTAGTCATATGGCACTACTAAAAGCACAATGTCCAGTGTTCCTCAAAGAAAAAAGACTAAGGGAAATTATGGCGGAGTTCAATTGTACCTACAGGAGAGCACTCACAATATATGTACCGCCTAACCCTCCTACAAGAGAAATAAACACATCCCAACCTCTACTGCGCACACAATTGCAAGATGCCTCGAACATAGAATCGGAAGTTACACCTACTTTCGCGAAGGTACTTCAATCGACAGTTAAAGTACAAGAGATACCAAAAATGAAGAAGCAGCATAGTAAGGAAACTAAGACTGTTGGCAGTGAGCTACCTGCCTGTTCTATGACCTATGAAACGTCTACGGAATCACCCCAACATGAAAACAAGAAAAAAAAACCGCTGCAGTTCGATGAATTGTTAAATAGGCTTAGGGAAATTATATTTATCAGTGGATTAGGGATACGATCTAAAATTAATGGAGTTATTAAGTGTTGCTTAGAATGGTTTATGTCTGTTGTTGTAGATTACGTTGCTGACTGGCCTATACTTATGAGGATCTTTAATTATATTAGTAATAATGAGTGACATACAACTCATACAAGATATTAAATTTAACCTATTCCAATGGAATGCCCAAAGTGTTAGACCCAAAAAACTTATGTTTGAGCAATTATTAATATCAGAAAAAATCCACATAGCCGCAGTCAGTGAAACTTGGTTAGAGCCCGACAGTTTATTCAGACTAAATAGTTATAATATTTATCGTCTCGATAGGCATGACTCATACGGAGGCGTAGCTATCGCTATTCATAATTCGATACAATCGCAGAGTGCTACCGTACGACTTAACAACACAGGTATCGAGGCGCTGTGCGTGAGAATATTAAACTGCCCGCAAATAAATTATATTTTATCTGTTTACTGCCCGTCTACCGTCCATACTACGCAAAACGATTGGGACGAATTATTTAACAATTACACAAGAAAGACTGTTGTATTAGGTGATTTTAATGCCCATCATTCATCTTGGTCTTATAAGAATGAACCAAGGGGAAGCCAAATCTTTGATTCTCTTTTACAAAATAACTTTGTTGTAATTAATAGCGGTGAAACAACACGTATTAGATTGGTAAACGGAACACTACAAAAGTCGTCCCCAGACATATCTTTAGCTACTTCGGATATCGCATTGGGGCTGGATTGGCAGGTCTTAAACGAATCATTAGGCAGTGATCATTTATTTATTAAAATTTCCTTTCTATGCCGCAGTAATTCGGTAAAGGTTAAAAGACTTAATTATAAACGTGCCGACTGGAATTCATACAAGAGTTGTTTAGATCAATTATTTTCCGATTTTCAAGTGAATAACGACACTCAAAAGGCCTATGATTTATTTATGGAATACATAAATATCGCAGCTCACCTAAATATCCCACTTATTAAAAATAGTCAGACCGCGACCTCTAACTTTGTCCCCAAGCCATGGTGGAATGCAAATTTGTCAAAAATGGTAGCCGAGCGAAGACGAGCCCTTTCAAGGTTTAGAGGTAACCCCACCCCACAAAATTTAATCACTCTCAAGCGCAAGATAGCTGAGGCGCAGCGCGAGATACGCCGCGCACGGGATGACGGTTGGCGGCACTTCTGTTCCGCTTTAAATGAGTCCCTTACATCTGCGGAGCTATGGCGTAAAATGCGATGGATGAAGGGATATAAAAGTTCTAAATCAACCATCAGTTTGGACGAAGCTGATGAACTACTTCACTCGCTGGCACCGGATTATGTTGTCCAAGATCAACCACTTTTCTCATCTTACTTTCCTAAATTAGAAATTGAAGTCTCCATGCAGGAGTTAGACAGGTGTATCAAACATAAGGATACATCTCCTGGATGCGATGGCGTCATATACAAGATGATCCAATACCTACCTATGAATGGTAAGCGTACGTTGCTTTTACTTTATAATAGATTCCTTTCAACTGGTTTTGTACCGGTACAGTGGCGGGAAATACTTGTCACCCCTATACCAAAATTAGGGCGTAATATGTGTAGTATAAAAGCTTATAGGCCAATTTCTATGATGTCATGCATTTGCAAAGTATTTCATTCTATTATAAATATGAAATTAGAATGGTATATTGAAAAATCAAATAAATTATCTCAAAATGTCATAGGATTTAGAAAGGGTAGGTCGTGCCTGGATAGCTTGGTTCACTTGGTCACACGAATACAAATTGGTTTTACGAAAAGCTTGTGTACAGTGGGATGTTTTTTGGACATTGACAACGCGTATAATAACGTCGACATTGTAGCCTTGTTATTAATACTGGATAAACTTAACGTTGGATCCAAAATATGCATTTACCTTTGGAATTTTCTTAAAGAAAGGTATCTTAAAATACGAGTAGGAGATGGATTTATAAGCAGGATATCCAGTAGAGGCTTGGCACAGGGAGACCCCCTCTCTCCATTATTATTTAATGTGGTGACCATATATGTTTGCAAATATATAGAATCCGATGTATTTATTTCACAATACGCAGATGACTTCGTTATTTATCACACCTACAATAACGCTATAACCGGTTCTAGACAAGTGCAAAAATCAATAAATACCATGATTGACATATTAACAAATTTAGGCCTGGAGCTCTCGGCTAGTAAAAGTCAAGTGTGCGTATTCTCAAACAAACGTTTTAGAGACACGGTAAATATTGAAATTAAGGGGATCTGTTTGTCTGTGGTAGACACAGTCAAATATTTAGGTCTCTGGTTAGATAGAAGTTTACGGTGGACAAAACATATAGGGGAAGTACAAGATAATTTACAGAAATATCTCAGTATATTTAAAGTTTTAGCTGGATCTGGCTGGGGTATACACCCATTACACCTAAGAAGATTGTACATTGCTGTTATCCGCAGTCGCGTAGATTATGCGAGCCAATTATACAGCAACAGTAGTGATACAAGTCTTTTCAAATTGACTAGGATACAAAACCAATGTATGCGAGTTATTGGTGGATATATTAAAAGTACACCAATACACGTGATGGAATCAGATTTGTTGCTCCCCCCCCCCTTCATATTCGTAGACAATATTTAACTTATAAATACTGGTTGAAATTAAAGTCACTTGAACACAAGGATATGATTACTGACCTAGATGACCTATCTTCATTGATAGCACAAAGAGGTTGGAGACGACGGCGAAAACCACCTTTGGTCGCGATACATGACGAGCTAAATGTTTTAAATCGAGTTGCGACCAACATGGGTATGTTTTCACTCAGTATATGGACGGGCTATGTGGATTTATCAAATATTATCCATATTAATATAAATATTTTAGACAAACCAAAACATGGATATATATCTAGTATACTTAAATTGTCATGTGAACAGTTCATAACAGATAATTATAGGGAATATTACAAAATTTTTACGGATGGGTCAAAAACCAGTGATGGGGTTGGAGCGGCTTTCCTAGACTTTCAACTGGGAGACAAGATGCAGCTAAGTTTACATTCCAGCATGTCTATCATGCATGCAGAGCTGGTGGCTATATCGGAAGCACTGTCCTATACGCAGACTTTGCATACTGAGAATATTGTTATTTTTACAGACTCGCGAAGTGGGCTCCAACATCTAACACATTGTGGGTTTTCTAACTTTAGGGGCATTCCAGTGGCATATGTCATTCTAGAAAGTTTAATAAAATTAAAGAAATGTAAGGTTAATGTTGTGCTTCAATGGATACCTTCTCATGTCGGGATTCAGGGTAATGACATAGTCGATCAATTAGCTAAAGAGGCCATTCATTCTGGAATTGTAACAGATTACCTGCCAAACACAGGGGATGTACTGAGTCAAATTAGACGAAAGTGCCGTGATATATGGTCTGAATATTTTGACGAAAGATCACGAACTAAAGGTATTTGGTATAAAATATTGCAGCCAGGTCTACCGCGCTCTCTTTGGTTCGGTTCCGATATGAAAAGGCAAACCATAGTCACAGCCTTGAGGCTTCGCTCCGGTCATTTTCCTTTGAACAAGTTTGCATATATGATGCGCAAAGTCGAATCACCAAACTGCTCTGTATGTAACGTGACAGAAGATATACACCATATTCTCAAGGAGTGTGTCCGGAGTGAATCATCAAGGTCACAGCTCAACTTAGCCAATCAGAATCTAGGTGTATATATGTATGCATTATCCATGCCTCTAACATGTTCTAACATGTTCCAACTAGTGATAAGAAATAGAATGTAATATTTTACGTTTATTGTAGCTCCAATGAGGGCAGCATTATCATGTGTGATAAAGCCCTTTTTTTTCTTACTCAACAATAAAGATAAAAAAAAAAAAAAAAAAAAAGGCACGTGATAATGTCATATGAAAACATTGATGACATTGATTAAACAACCATGTCTGTGACAACTTTTTTTTTCAAATAGTATCAGCAGGCGAAATGTGAGCGGTGACGTCACATTTTTTCGTGAGTACAGCCGGACATGGTTTTGTACAAAAAAGAAAAACAACTTACTAATGAAGCGGAGTGAGGACGCTTCTTCTTCTTGGAGCGCTTTGTTTTCCGCGGCTTGGGGTGATGGTAATGCATGCAGCTCTCCTCTTGCTCATGTTGGTAATCCTGTAAGTTAATTGAACTGTCGTTAAAACTGTATTCATGTTTTAAAAATGGAATATCGTATTATAGCCCGATCAGAAAAATAAAAAATCTGGTTTAGGGGCGCTACAACATTTGCAATTTTACTTGCAACATTTTGTGTAGTCGTACCCATTAAACATAGACATTGAGTTATTATAGATAGAGTAGGGGTGCCAGCAGTAGTCAGCAGTTTTCTCTCTTTCGCTTCGTAAGACATTTACACTCACTCATATGTCTCCCTTATTCTATGGACAGAAACGCTCATTGACGTGACATTTTGATGTTACAGTTGCCAGTTGAAAAAAATAGTTTTCATTAGTTTTTTCTGGTCGGGCTTTACCTTTTTTTTTTCCTTTTCCTTCCAATATTAATCGGTAGAGATTATGGCTCGCACATTATGTGCATACGCCAGTTTCAAGTATAATTTATTTCTAGTTTACTTCTTTCAATCACAAAGTCTCGTTCTTGTCCAGTTATCACGTATTTCAAGTATATTTTACACTGTTTTACACTTTAAACGCGGAGCTGTAAAAATAGCGACATGTCAGTTTGCCGCCATTTTTACAACTCCGGGCTTTACCTTGATACACTTACTTTATAGATTCTAATTTGATCTTCTTCGTAAGGGATAGCGGCGAACTCTGGCGCGTCCAGGTCGAGTTTCTCCTTGGCCTCGCTCCAAGACAGCTGCGGGTCAATGTTAGCGTCACTCAGCGCCCATTTAAACGCACTCTCTATCTTTTTCTGCGCCTTTGATTCTTCCCTGATCTTCTCCTTGTTTCTAGCTTCAGCCTGCATTATAATATTTATACATAAGTAAGGTAATTAAAGATTTCTATAACTATATCGTCAATTATTTTACCTTTTCAAGTAATGAGTTGTATGTCAGTTTAACGTTTCCTGCATCCAAGGAGGCTGATTTGCTATCTTCACATACAATGGTGGCGAATTCTTCGAATGTCGTGTCAGGTTTTACATCAAACCCTTTATCCCTTAATATTTCCTTAATTACTTTCTTTTCGTCATGGAAGCGTGCTTTTAAGTTTTCTACATAAAATTTAAATAAATCTAAAGTGGTTGATCCATTTTGACCTGCAATATGTATTATACTTATTATTATAATAATAAAGAGTGGCATACCTTAGGAATTTGTATTTCACATACCAAGCATAGCTGAAAATCGCATATCAGCTGATATGACTGGATACAACTCAACCCAGAGAGACATTGATGTTAGTTTTCCTTCTTCGTGTAGACTGTCCAGCAAAACCTGGAATAATAATTGTTATTTGAGAGTTAAAATAATTATATCATTTAATGAGAATTCATTTACTTGTCATTCCACCGTTTGATTAGTGATGACCTAACGGAAGTTGCAGGAACAAACTAGATGTACAAATACAGAAACAGAGCATTGTGAAAGAAATTGGAGGAGGCCTTAACTCAATCGAGATCCATACCTCTAGAAACACTATCATTGAATCTACTAACACCAAATAACTAGCATAATAAGTTACTAACAATACTAATATTTGAAATATAAAAATTAAGAGATGTGGAATAAAGAGGCTTATCGGCGGTAGACTAATCGCTAAGGCATCGGACTCGCAATCGTCAGCTCGCGAGTTCGAATCCTACCCATTATACTGCCGACGTGAACCCACTCCTAACACAAGCCA
Source organism: Herminia tarsipennalis (assembly GCA_945859575.2). Taxonomy (NCBI): domain Eukaryota; kingdom Metazoa; phylum Arthropoda; class Insecta; order Lepidoptera; family Erebidae; genus Herminia; species Herminia tarsipennalis. Next base: position 17,301,319 of record OX243834.2, on the reverse strand, counting down.
TTGCGCTTAGCTGAAGGGGTTAACAGGATTGTTAGTAATGTCGGACCCAATCCCACATTGTTAGTTATCTTTTTAAAAAAAATGAATTTATTATACCCACGGAATGGACACACTAAGATGGGAACATAAGCTAATACCATTCAGCGAAGATTAGAGCCGTATTCCGTTGAGTTTAAATAAATGGTGGCTTTATTCATTTCACTAAACTACTAATTACTACTTCTACCAACTCTACACACAAACCATTTTATTATGTTTAATTAAACAAATAAGTCTTACCAAGAAGTTATCTCTATTCTTTCTCTGTTGCCTTTTGTTTCTCTTCTTGACCTGTTCCCTGTCCTGCAAATATTCAGCTTCTAGATTTCTTATATGTTGTTCAAATACTGAAACATGTATAAAGTACAATAAAATTATACACAAGTTTATTACAATGAAATAATTCACAGGTTAAATTGTAATAATCCAGCTTACCAATAAGCGCATCCTCCTTGTCCATGCCTAATAAGCTGACATCATTCTTAAAAGCGGAATTTTCTAACAACAGCACTTGAGCCTCACTCCAAGTACTACTGTATGTAATTTCGCTCATGTTTTCTAAAACCTGTAAAGTAAAAGTAAGTAATGCTAATAAAATGAAACTAAAAGATCTTTATATCGGAAAACCGAATCAATTATTATTTGACAACGTCGGTAGAATAAATACAAACATATTGATCAGCACACTATGGGATCCAAAGAGGGTGTGACGTGGTGGTAAGGAGAAGTTCAAACCTCCCTTCCTGGCCCACCTCCCCCCCCCCCTCGTAGTATCTGAGTCTTCCCATGAATATGTGATTTTCCCTGATGAAGGTTTTTCGTCAAAACTAACATTTTTTAGTTAGTCTAGACCCCCGAAACTCAAATTTTAAATCCGCCATTGGATAAGCTCAAATATAGTAAATCATTAACCCACATACATAATAATTTGTGAAAGTAATAAAAGAAGTGAAAGATTTCCCAAAAGTATAATAGTTAGTAAATCTGTAACTGTCTCAGGCCTTCAGCCATCACGAGGCCGTCACACACTACTAACATTTGCACGGTTGAATGCAGCGGTCAGCATGCCACGTAATACAATACGGAACGTGACCGCAGAATGCTGAGACGCGTTACATTAGGTATCTAATTATACAGAAGACCTATTATTAGAATGGCATACGCATATTATTTCTATTCTAAAAGAGATTCTAAACAAAGAGTCCTCTACGTTGGGATATTTTAATGTTGCCTTATTATATTGATATCTGCTATCTAAACCAAATCAGAATTTATAGATGACATGATGTACAAAAAGTAAAAGATATATATAAACAATGTTACCTGTGCCAACATCTTCATATTACGTTTTTTTAATGCCTTTGCTTCCTCCTTTTCGCGCTTGGTAATAGTAAATATACAATCCTCGAATATATCTCTGCGATCGGATTCCGGCACACATCGCCATATCTGCGAAAAAAAGTATTTTTTTACACAACTGAATGAAGAGACGAACTTGTCGCGGCCTGATAGTAAACGTCACGTCAGCCCATAGGAGCATCAGTGACACTCATATGTTCTAACCTCACTGCACCTTAAAGGCCTCATTTGCAACAGTATTTGTCTTATTATTTTACAGAAGAATAACTAACACTGCAGTACCCTTTCCTACTAAGACCTACCAGCGGTAATAAAATAAAAATAAAATAGCCTTTATTTTAAGAAATACAGGCAGTTCTTATGAGCTAGTTGTATAATATAATATCATGGTTTAAAATTATGACTCTGATTTCTGTGTGGCTTTTTCCTCCAACTGCAGCGATTGGACTCTGCCTGTTGGCACTCTTGTACAGAGGGGTCCCAGGGTTTGGCGGATTCCGTCTTCCCATCTTCTTAGTGGGCGTCCTCTCTTACGTTTCCCATCTCGAGGATAACAATACGTCACCTGTTTGCTCCATTTATTTGGCCACCATTATTCAACAAATTAGACAACTTTGTATATTGTCGTACAAATACTTTAATTGAGACTTTTAATTACTATAATTGAGTTTAAACGACGATATGCTTACCTCCAAATTGTTGAACATTTCTTCACATTTGTAATATTTTGTAAGAGATGTTACACGATCGCAAGTCAATAGGAACTCTTCCAAATTCTCTCGATTCTTCTTTGTCTTTAATCTGTAAAATTATTACACAAAAAAATAATTAAAACCCGCCTGCAAAAAGCCGGAAATAAGACACCCTTCACATTTAATATCATGCAGTCGGAGGCATCAATGAAGCCTGTTGAACTTAAAAATTGTACCTCCAACAGCATAATAATCAATGTGAAGGGTTTCTTGTTCCGTCTTTTAGCAGGCGGGTTTTTTTAATTTTTAAATTATTTTTTTTATTTACATTGTTTTTTAGCATTTCTTATTCCAAATTACATTTAAATATATATGTTATATATATATATTTGTTATCAGCTCTTAAAATCCTTTGTTTTGATACCCCACTCAATAGGTTTTGAAGAAATATTTTTAAAACATAAGTATACAAGGTTATTTTTGGTATAGTGCAAAGCTCAGACACCCCAACAACATTTTTACTTCAAGAAATCACATGAAAAACAGAAAATATTGAAAACTTGCAGAGTTAAAAGCCTTTCAAGTTGTCTTGTGTTCTAAGCGCTATCATGCTCATTGCGTAGTATGTAATCCATAGTTATTATTGAAAAATAAGTGATGATCACATTTCACATCACATTGTGAACTGGATTTGGACTGTTAGAATTATTAATAAATTTATTAATGATTGATTAATTAATTGAAAAATATAAAATGGTCCAAAAACTAACAAAATGGATTGCGTTACTGATTCTGAACAAACTACTTTCAGGTTTGCACTATACCAAAAATAACGTTATACAATGGCGCTAAAATTAAGTAATTTGACTATTTTAAATTTTAAAGTAGCCAGTGTCACTCTCACAACTAAAACGAATCTAACAACACCTCTCAAGCTAAAATCCATCAAGCCGTTTAGGCTGTAGGCCGTGCCAAAGAAATATACACACATACACTCGAAAAACATAACCCTCCTTCTTGCGCAGTCGGGTAAAAATCAATATAGCCTGCTTTAAAATCATATCGGTGGGCTCTTTTAATATTATGTTTACATTCAATAGCAAACCCTTCATGCAAAATAAAATGATTGGAATGAACATAAATCTTAGGTGAAAAAATACTTAAATAACCAATATAACTTTTCTTTTACCGTTGTTCCTCTCTTTCATCCTTTAATTTTTGAGTTTTGTAGGCATTAAAAGCTTGTTTCTTCTCATTGAGCTTTTTAAATGTTGCATAGCGTGGGTCCTTGGATATGATCTTAACACATTGCTCCCAAGTTGCATTTGATGTTACATTCTGGAAACAAAAACAAAATGTATTTCAGAGATGCTATTATTCCTTCCAATAAACTATACTAGTTTAGTTTGTCTGTAATTATTCTGTGGCATTGGTATAAAACCTTACTCTATCTTTTAATAGTTCTTTGAATGCTTCAATTGCTTCTTTCTTATCTTTGTACTGTAATTCTGGCTGCTGTTCTGAATATTCAACATTGTTTCCTTGTGGTGGTACAGCTATTTCCTCAGGTTTACCTGCAAAACAATTTAATTATATTACAGACTACCTCGGTGGCGCAGTTTTAAAACGTATAACTGCTGTGCAAGAGGTCGTAGGGTTTGATTCCCGCACGGAAAAATAGTTTGTGTGAATTATTAGTATTTGTGCCTATTAATGCATAGACTAGGAAGTCTGGATATACTGTTGTCAATTAATTGTGTGTTGGTAGTCCCCTGCAACACAGGGCTAGGAAAATTCCGCCGGAATTTAAAAAAATATATTTAAATGTTTAATTGGTATAAATGAACATCTGAGATGGCTTTCAGGTAAACATATACTGCCCCGTAATTTTATTTTATGTATTGACAGAGACAAATCTAAGATCACGAAAATCGGCCCAGCCCTTGTTGAGTTATAAATGGCTTTACTAACCCGACTTTCTTATTATTTATTTAGGTTAAATCTCTAAAGGTAATCTTTAAAAAAAAATTATAAATTATAAAACTAGACATTCATCATACTTTCTTCGGGTATAGGTATAGAGTTAGTCGGTGTTGTATCAATAGCTGCAAGTGTTTTCGCCATAGCTTCATCTAGGGCCGAACTTCCAGAACCTGCAACTGATGGTGACGCTGGTAAAGGTACTTCACCGGGTGGCAGTTCTGCACTGAGCCCCGCCCTACAAAAGTTTGTTTATTAGTATTTAGAAAAAGTATTTACTAATTTAAATTTAAAATAATATCTTTGTATTACTGTGCAGCTTCTTCTGCAGCTATCTTGTCTTTGATTTCTTGAAGTTCACTAGGTATGATCCAACATGACTCTTTAGTTTCAATGTTATGAAAGTATAATCGCCCAGCATCTGTAGTGTATTCTTTCCAAACACAAGCAGACAATAGTTTCTGTCAAAAGAAAAAATAATGATCAAAATACAACATGTTTCGGTCAAAGCTAAACATTTTGTAGTTTGACAGCAACCCAAGACATTTAAACCTTACAGGGGATTTTATCATTAAATTTAAGGGACAATGGAATGATAATTTACAACGTAATGAGAACGCAATTTTAATTGTACTGTACGACTAGCTGTGCCCGCGACTTCGTCCGCGTGAGGTTGCAGTGCTGCTCTCTCCCTATAAACGTTAGCGTGATGATAAACAGTACCCACCTTAGTAGGGATTCCATTAATTTCAGCTAAATATTGTTTGTGTTGCTAGTGATTTAATTTGATTTTAATTTGCTAATAATTTAATGCAATATCTTTTTCACTTAACTAGTTCTGCCATAAATACTGTTACATAAAAACCTTTTGTTTTTTTTTTTCAACGTTAAAAAAAAACAAAAGTTTTTACTTTGAATTTGGAACGCGTTTATTATTTTTTTAAAGTTCTTTCGATTTCGCGCCATTTTACATATTTTTTCGTGTTCATTATCAAATTACAACATTGATTGGGGTGTTAAAGAAAATTAAATTGCGGTGATCGCCTTGCACAGAGTGGGTATGGAGCCGTCGGTCACATTCCAAAGCTTGTTATCAGCCGTATGTTGGTATATCGTATTATCAACAGATACAACAACACTTCCTCTGTCGAAGAACATAAAAGATCGGGGCGGCGGCGTGCTATTAAACGGCTATTACACTACCCTGAATCAGGGCCCTAAATCGAGGTGGCCTTGAAAATTTGTTAGAGAATTAGGGCCCTAACTCTTATTACACCGCTCTTTTTAAGGATTTAAGGTCCCTGATTTAGTGTAATGTAATAAGCGCATTAGAACTACAAAGGTTGTTAATGCTGTTAAAGCCAGAATTCGCCGAAATCCCATTGCCAAGCAAAAAATATTATTGCGAAAAATGAAGATTCCCGCTAGGAGTCTGTTGCAAATTATAGGTAAAACAAGACCTGAAGCTCGGTGCTTATCGTCGATATACAGGACGTGCCCTAAAACAATCATTATAATTAAAGAGAGTGGATCGATCAAAACGCCTTTTGTCGCGATACACAGGTGAAGGGCACAAAAATATCCTCTTTACTGATGAAAAAATTTTCACAATTGAAGAGCACTACAATAAGCAAAATGATAAAGTGTACGCTCACAGTTCTAAAGAAGCTGCTCAATTGGTTGGAAAGGTACAGCGTGGTCATCATCCTGCGTCAGTGATGGTTTAGGGTTATTAAGGCGTTAATCTACATTTTTGTGAAAAAGGAGTAAAAACTTCAGTCAAAGTGTATCAAGAGACAGTCTTGGATCGTGTTGTGAAACCTCTCAGCAATACACTTTTTAAAAATGTACCGTGGACTTTCCAGCAGGACTCTGCACCTGGTCACAAGGCACGGACTACCCAAGCCTGGCTTAAAACCAACGTTCCGGACTTTATAAGAGCTGAAGACTGGCCCTCATTTAGCCCAGACCTCAACCCTTTAGACTACAAATTATAGTCAGTTTTAGAGGATATGGCTTGCTGATAAAAAATCTCAGGAGCAAGAAGTGAGTAAATCCATAGATTAGTGACCATACAGATTAAAGGCCTGTATTAAAGCCAAAGGTGGCCATTTTGAATAGAATATTGTTTTTATTTTATGCGGAGAGTTTAATAAATATGTACATATAAGTTTTAGTAACATTACCTTACTTTATTAAAAAAGAATTGCATTTTCATTTGTAACAGAACTTATGGCTGGACTAGGTATAGAGGTTTCCCACTAACCTGAGTCTAGCTTATTGAGGTACGAGAGAGGTTAGACGTAGGTTTCCTAATAATGAAAATGCTCAAGAATAATATAGTAAACTTCATACGAATATCTGAGAGGACTGTGATTTTAAGACCTGTTTGAGAAATTGTCATTTACCAGAAAGCTCAATCGAAGAGGAAATTACTAAGTGTTATAACAACCCAAACACAGCACCAGAGCTATAAAATAAACACTTCCTTGTGGTTGGTGATTTAGATGTTAAAATTAAGCAACCAAAACCAAAAGGAAAGATAATAATGGGAAAGTATGGGTCAGACCACAGAATGCTCAGATGTTCGTTATTGATTGAAACACCTAATATTTGTTGAAAATCCTTCAAACCAAAAACTTTCAACCAGCCAACTTAAGACCACTAACCAAAGAGAAACATTTTAAAAATTTAGAAAAGGTATTCTAAAACACTTGACGAAATATTTAAAAACACATAAGACATAGATCCACAACAAGGACTGCCAGAATAAAACAAAAAGCAGGAGAGATACTCTCGAAAGCTCTATAGAGACCTATATAAAAAAATCACAGAAGAATCAATCATCAATGAAAACAAATACAAAAAACATAAGACAAAGAACAAACTCCATAATTATACAATAAACCAAGTGAAATGGAAGTATTGAGACACTACACCATGCCATGACACTGAAGTGGAAGTGGGCAGGTCACATAGCTAGATTTCAGGACAATAGATGGACAAAACAAACAGCAAAGTGGCTTGATCCCACTGAAAAAGGTGAACAGGAAAACAAAAGAAAAATAATGGGTTGTTGATATTGTACAAATAGCTGGGAAAAAACTGTATAAACATTGCCCAAAACAGGCAAAGATGGAAAAAATAGAAGGCTTTTTACCCACACCCACAACTATATACATGGCTATGGTTTCTTGAAGTAACAAACTTGTTGGTGTGTCCGAGTTTAGCACTATACCAAAAATAATCTTGTATATAAAATTCACAATGTAACTCTATTAATAATTGTATAAAAATAATAATAGTATTTCAATGTTAATATGTATGTCAAGTTTTTATGTAAAAAGTTATGTTATGTTTCATCTTGTCCCAAAAAACCCACATTCCTATTATCCGAACTTTTGATAATCTAAACTAGTCTAGGTCCCAATTAGTTCAGATAGTCGAGGATACTGTAGTTACTACATAGGGCACTAAATAAATTGCATTCAAAATAACATACTTCTGCAGTTGTTTTTAAGTCATCTGGTTTTTCCCAAAGGCTTTGTTTTGTGACAGAATTATAATAATATGTTCTTCCATCTGGGGCCTTGTGCTCAGACCAAGGACAACTCTGATTAGCTGTTGGAGCCACATCTGGAGCTGGCGCATTTAGGTCCTGTAATAGATTCAACATGGAAGAAATCAAGAGTAATCAAAATAATTAAGTCAATAATTTGCAGAATAGTGTCAAATATTTCATAGCTTAAAATGAAATATATTTTTTTTACTTACTACATTTTAACTAAATCAGATTATTAACACAAATAATACACTGACTATATTACATTGTATACAAAGTTTTGTGTTAGTTGTTTCTTATAGGTAATGTTTTTAAATATATTATGAAATGTATTTTTTATCTTACTGGTTTAAAGGCTGGGAATCCTGGTGGTGGCATTGAAAATGGTGTCATCATTGGTGGAAATCCCATCGCCGGCGGTAAACCTGCCATGTTGGGCGGCATCCCGGGCACCGGAGGCATACCGACAGAAGGAGGCATAGGTGGCGGCAAGCCACTCAGCATCGACGGAGGCATCAGTGGCGACGAACCCATCAGACCAGGAGAACTGGTCCCCGCATTAGGTGGCTCCTACACATTATTAATGTTATTATTGTTAACGTAGATAAACAATGTACCTGTAATTTAACCTTAAAGCATATAATTTTTAACTTACCATGATGTAAATAACTCAACTAACAGTTTATGTCACAGTAACTCACAGCACAGACTATTATTCAATATTGATTATGTTGTTCAATTATATTTGGGAATCATTCGTAAAACCTCAGGAAAGTTCACGAAACCACGAAACATTTTTAGTCTCAACAAAATGTATCTGTGGTCTCAACAACTGTCAATTAGGGATGCTCGATATTCATCGATACTCTCACAGAAAGAACATCGACATTTAGCTGGAAACATCGATGTTTTTACTATTTTACATGCTCTTTGGTTTTTCTCGGAAATTGTTGATATATCCCAACTGACACTTCGACAGAAATATTTTTATTGATAGTATGACAATAAGTTAGCAAAGAGGTCTTTGTATTTTTGTAAAAAAAGGTTTTATAACATTTCACCTATTTTAAACTGGCAGTGTGTAATTTGCTGTAAACCCTCAATTTATTAGGATTCACTTTATAATGTTGAATGCTTCTAGAGAGATTTCTTTATGAAGAAAAATCAGAAGAAAGGGCAGTGAAGCGTCAGTTCTCCGCGAATAAACATTATGAAATGAATTCCTGCAACTCAACAGTAGTGCTGAGTTGCAGGAATTCATTTCATAATGTAACTGTAGAGTGCAACTCAGCACTGCATTTTGAAGGGCATTCCTGTGCAGCTCGGCACAGCACTTTGAGGTGCATTCCTGCCACTCGACACTGCACTCTGAAGTGAAGTGAATTCCTGGGGCTCGGCGCCGAACTCTGAAGTGCATTCCTGCATCCACACTTAATAACTTTTCAAACTCTGCCTCTTTTCTATTAGCTAATGTAAGTTCTTAGGTCTATTTTACTTATTTTTAATTAGACTTAAGCTCTTATCCCTGTGTTCTCTCCTTACTATTTTTAATATAAACATTTTTAATGTTCTTTTTATTATTTCTATCCTAGTTTGTATTTCTTTTATTATAGCTCTCTATCCCTACATAATCTTTTATTTCATTACACACTATAATCTGCGAAATATGATACCTAATAAAAATATTACTAATTCTTATGAAATCTTGCCATCAGCAAAACGTTACTTCAGCAAAATCTCAAATAACATAAAATCCGTACTATGCACAAATTTAGCTATAGCATGCACATTTCCAACAATTTAAAACTATCTTCCTACTTTAAATCCTAAAATGTCCATTGCGATAAAAAAAATCTGCTGGTGTAACGTTACTCCAGCAGAATCATTTTTTCTCGATTAACTCAAAAACGACTGGATGCACAAATTTAAAAAGTTGCGCACATTTAACAGCATATTGCACTGAAAATCTGTATCATTCATATTCTAAAAGGAAACCACATTCTGCTGGGGTAACGCACACGTTACATTTTCATGAGCTGACAAATGTGATCTATTTTATTGGCCCTACTTTTAAATAAAATGGCCACTTGCAGAAATGAGTTAGAATGCTACTTTGACATCGACTAAAAATTAGAAGAAGAAGAAAGAATAAATCATCAGCTGATTTCTGAAGTTTCAATATTTTGAAGAAGAAAAATATTTTCGTTTGACATTTAAAAAATGTTAAAACAACTTAGAAAACAATAATAAACTAAAACTTACTATCGTCATTTTATTACAATAATGAGGTCACAATGATGATTTCACTCGTCGCTAATATAATAAATATATTTGCCACCACTCTTCAAAATATTTTGCAGTTAGCTTCGTTTACAGGAAAAATAATTGTTTCTTTTGTAACGTGGATCTCTACGCTAATAATCAGTACTTTAGAAACTATATTTTTATTTTTCCAAATAGTGTATGAAGACAACATCACATTATTTACAGAAGAAATACCGACTTCTGCCAATGGAGTATTTGATGCCATTTATAGTCAAGTGAACCAGTTGCAAGATGTTGTGTCGAACACTTGTAACGATATATATTTAAAATGTAGTTCTGGATTAACTACAGTGAGCTGGTTGATCCAAGCAGTTGCTGTGATGTGTGGTGAAGTGCTGATTGCGTTTAAGGTTACTGTGATTTTTGTGGGAGATACCATGTGGTTTATACTCACATTTATTCCTGTACATCTCCCGCAGCTTATTAGGGCGGCATTCAAATATGTGGGTAACATTGTAATGGACACAGTGATAGATGGCTATATGTCTTTATTGCAATTTACTAATTTTTTGACTGAAGTGCCTTTACAATCTTTTATGGGAATTGCTAGTGCTATAGTAATTGTTCGTTTATGTGTGCATTTTAGGGATGAAATATTAACCCAAATAATATTATTGTATTGGTCAATGCTTCGGAATATTTTGTATTTCTATTATGTCCTATTAAGTTATTTTACCAACTCAGACGTCGCTATAATCCCACGAATAGTAAGTGGGGAAGATGTGGGTGCCAGAGAGGCTGACTTCACTGCTTCTGAAGCAGATGAAACTGCTAATGCTGCAGATGCACTATGTGTCATATGCCAAGAAAGGCAAAAATGTATACTTACTTTGCCTTGTCGTCATGTCTGTTTGTGTGTAGACTGTTGCAGACGCTTGTATGGGTATCAGCGCACATGTCCAATTTGCAGAACATTTATTTATCACTCAGTGACAGTATATTTGTGACACTAAAAATGTAGATGCCATTGGAATAGAATTCTATCTTGCATTGATATTTGTGGATTTAAACCTTATTTGTGGCCTAATTCTGAGAACTTATTTTGAGAACATTCCATGTATAATGCTGTTATTATATGTAAATTAACCAAAAGCAGACAATATTTTGCATTTTATATTGCTAAACTTGCATTTACAACAAATTTTATAATATTTTAAGTAGATAGTTACCAGCAGATTTCCACAAAGTCAAAAGATAATATTAAATGTGTTTTTTTGTATGTTTTGAAGGGGCTTTTGTCAGTTTAGACTATGTCGCCCATATTAAATGTATATAAGAGCTGTACTAACTGACATTGAATAATATAATCCACTATATTGCCTATTATCATTATGTACATAAGCTAAAAGAAATTGTATATAAAATAATGTGCCTTTGTTGCAAGCATAACTCCTAGTCATATTTGTAGTCGCTCGTAATAAACTTACCCTTTTAGGCTCTCTGTCCATGGAGGTGGAGTGAGACTGCGAGTAGAGAAGGGTAGAAATATTAAACAATAGGATTGCATAAAATCAATGGGTTCTAAAATGCTCAGCTCCAGTGGACAATCCTATTTTATATTTATCTGTTTCTCTGTTCCGCCTTGCTCCGTTTCAATGGACCAACTCTAATACTTTAGTAACATTTCTAGCAAACATTTTCTGTTACAAGAACAATAATTCTATTTTGAAAATAGAATGAATAACGGACCTAAAACATTTGCTGGTTAAAAAGCTACTACTAAAGTATTATAAAAAAGGAATTTATTTTTTTATTTATTTGAACTACCTTCAATCACCTGTCTTTACATATATTGTTACACATAATGTAATTACACTTATTATTAATATGAAACAGTTTCGTTTAAAGCATGATACATAAAGCAATAGTTATTTTATTTACTCATTTTTTCTTGCCTTTATATTTTTAAATTAGGCAAATATAAAAATATAAAGGCAAGCAACATTGTTCGTTTTCAAAGGATTGATTATCGCCCAACATACATCTCACACACTTTGATGGCATTGAATTTTGAACTGTATCTTTAGTCTTCTGTAAATTTTAATGCTTTCAGTATAGTCCATATAATGCTGATTAAATTACTGATACATGTAAGTGTTGATACTGATACATGAAGATTTGCTGGTTGGTGGAAACATACCCTTACTATTTTTTGACTACAAGAGTTGTGAAAGTAACATACAGTTACACATGGTAGTGGAGCATTTATTCTAGTGGTTTTATACTTTTATGAATAAAATATACATATTTTATGAAAGTAGAAATAGTTTCATTTATTTCAAATTGGCCTTGGTAATAACACTTTTAACAAATACCATAACTAGAATTAGGAAAGACTAGCTTAACACTGTGGCTTCGCCTGCGTTGTTATCTTTATAAAGTTCATTACTGTAAAGTCCTTTCCATAGTTTTGGCATAAATCCATCCACCCAAACTTTCAGACTATTAAATTAGTAGGACTATAGTAGTCCTATCACTCCTAGTGGAAGTGGTATAATATTAGTAGAATGAGAAAACACTTAAAACAATAGTTTTAGTGAAATTTGGATTATAGAATGGTATTACAAAGTATTTTAGGAACACACCATCTATTATGGCAATTACACCAGCAGGATTGAAATTTTAGTTAGTAGTGGGTAAGTATGTATAAAAAAACATTAAGGTACAGATGAAAACTTAAGTTGTTTACATAATCTTTTTATCAATACAAATATTGTTAATAATTAAATGCTTGTTATTAGTCAGTTAGAAACATTTGTTAGAACATTTAATGAGCTTACAACTGTACTGCACTTTTAGATTTAGAGCCTAAATATGATGGTCTCTGATTCAAATGCTAGACATTTGAATCAGGGTTCTTTTCTTATACCTAGGAACTGAAAAAAATCAATTCGATTCTTTAGAGTATACTAAAGCCAAGAATCAATGTAAAATATTTATTATTAAAGTTGTATAACAAACCACTGTCAAAAATCAATAAAAATAGGATTGTCATTTTTTCAATAAAAATGATTATCTGGTAATGTAAAATCATAAAATGAAAGAGTGGACTACCATTGTTATTGTATATTTAATTTACGAAAACTGAAGTTGCATGATTACCCTGCACTACTGTTTTGTTATTAAATAAACTTTAAATGACAACACCAAACTGGACTGTATGTAATCTCTTTCTGCAAGTCCTTTTATCTACTTACATCTAAAATTAAATAAATAAAATATTAAATATCATTAACTGGTGTATGTCATATTTAAGGTCTATGTTAAAATAATTATTAGAAATTTCTAAATGGCTATATTCCAACTGGCTGGACAGGCTAGTTAGACCATGACCCCAAAATGACAAAAGCACTGGTACTGGCACCTACATTAGAATACAACTATATCTGGTACACATATAATATTGGATTATAATAATAATATAATAATATCTTGGGACAACTCACACAAAGCTATCTGATCCCAAACTAAGCAGAGCTTGTACTATGGAAACCAGACAACTGTAAACATACTTTTATATTTCTAAATACATACATATTATAGATAAATAACACCCAGACACAGAATAAACCATCATGCTCATCACACAAAGTTTTATCCTGGGTGGGGATCGAACCCACAACCTCTTGCGTAGCAGTCGGATACACTCCCACCGCGCCACAGAGGCAGTTAGATTAATTTAATATTTTTTAATAAATTATATTGGTAATATCATGACTGTCTAAAATGTGTACTTAAATTATAATCTTCAGCTTCTCTTGCCTCTACATTATGAAGATTTGCCATACTTCTTCTGTGTCTCACATTTAGTTTCAAGTCTCTGAGAGAAATTTGTACATCTTTAAAAGCATTTAACATAAATACTGCAGTTATGACTACCATGAACCCACATATACAACCTATAATATCTGGTGGGCTCATATAGTCCCACTCTCTAAAGAGAATTCCTGATGCGAGTATAACAAGTATTGTAAACATTACATAATAAACAGGTGTGACTACACTGGTATTAAAAATATCTAAGGACTTATTTAAATAGTTCATCTGTATCATAATACAAATTATAGCAGTTACAAAAAGCAACCAGAAAACATAATTAGTAAAATTATTAACTTTTCCAGAAAATGTTTCTCTTACACCTAAGGCAACACCTTTACAAAATACAACAGTTAAACTTCCAATAGATGAACACAATAATAAATACACTGCTATATTTGTGTTGCCAAATCGAGGTATAAACACAAACTTTAAAACAGCACTCATAAAAAATATTGTACCAACGTAAGTTATAAACAAGTAATCAATTAATTTATCCACTAACTCATGGAATGTTTTAATCTCTTCAGACTTTGGCGAATGTATCACAAATATTATTGATCCAATTATGCAAAGGAAACATCCAATCTGCAATAAATAATAAGTCAATATGTGATATTAGAAATTGGAGGGAATTTTATGTTTGAATATTAAGTGTCATATACCTTTCCAATAAAATTAAGTTTTTCATTTAAAAACTTTGAAGAGAGTACTGCTGCAACTAACACACTTAAAGCACCTAGCGGAGTCACTAAAGCAGCAGGTGCAAATGCATATGCTAATAGATTTGCAGCTTCACCAATACCCACTGAAATAATAGGAAAAAGATAGAAGCTTGATTGTCTCCACCATAAGTAAAGTAAAATAAATAAAACTACAAGTAAACCCACCAAAATAACTGTATGATAGACAGATAAATAAATATTAACAAGTTGCTTACTTGTGAGCAGGCCAAGCCACCACATCCATTGTTTTAAATAAGCAAATCCACCAGCTGAGGCCCTTACATTCCCAGAGGATTGAAGTCTTTTTAGAGCAACCTTTTTAATAATGAAACTGGATCCAATGAATATACTAGAGGATATTGCCAGCCCTAGACCAATTGCAAAATGAGTATTGTTGTAATCATGACCACCAACAGTTAAGTGTGATGCCTTCATCTTTTGATTAAGTTATTTCGACACTTGAGCTTGTTCCAATGTGAGTCATTAATATTAGACAGTAGGTTTCTCTGTCTACGATTCCTTATCACTTTACTATTTGGTAAAGGTTAGTATATTATCATTGCAATGTATTTACCTACAAAGAAATAAAAATTAAAGAAAAAATGATATTTTCAGAGCTTTTTTTCAAATAGAAACTGCTATAAAATTGCAATTTTTTATGTTTACTTTTATACCCGCACGCAACAATGTCGTAGGTTTGGGCCTATACAATTGCAAATTGTCCAAGCACAGTAAATTTTATTATGATTGTAATGACAATTTGACATTGACATTAATAATGACATTGACTCAAAGAGTACCTCTTTGCCCCCCCTGCATTGACTGTTGACTGCTGTCAACCACAGAGTAATGCCTAGTTTACACGTATTAACTGGTTATAATAATAATAATAATAATAATAATAATATTTTATTTCAGACAAAATCCATAGAAGTGTTAGTAACAATATTCTTAATAACTATGTTAGTAATAATTAGGTACAATAAGTATTTACATATTTCCCATTACAATTCCCACCCAGTGCGCCTGTATGGGACAATCGCTACGGGATGCAATCATTTTCAAAATACTGTTGGTACTGCCGCGTAATCGGTCAAATATTGACGCCACTTTCTTGCGCATAATGGCTTGAAAGCCGTCAACGTGCGCATTTGCGAACATTTGCGACGCACTGCAGTATCGCGGCAATCCCAACAGCATTCTGAATGCATTATTATATTGTACTCGCAGGACGTTATAGGCTCGCTGCGTATACCGAATCCACAGGCTGCTCGAGTAAAAAGACTGGCAGTATGCCCTGAAAAGGGTTATTTTTACTTCGGTGGTACACCGAGCAAACCTGCGGTTCAGCATGTTGCTTCTTACCGCCAACGCCCTGCGCTCCCTCTCTATATCTAGGTCATCCCTTAGGTCGTCCGTGACAACATGACCCAGATATTTAAAGTTTTGTACAATCTTCAGTGTACTGTCATCAAGCATGATCGGAGGGACTGCATTAGGTCTTTGTTTACCTGCCTTAAAAATAAGTACCTCACTCTTTAGGGAATTATATCTGAGGCCATGCTTGAGGGCGTATCGTTCACAAATGTGAACTAAAGTTCTCAAGGCGTTGACCGAGGGGGCCAGCAGAACCATGTCATCAGCATAACTTATGTTGTTGACACAAGTACCGTCAATGTAGCATCCAACATGGGTTCCGCTGAGCTCCTCGATCAACTGGTTTATATATAAGCTAAAAAGTCCAGTAGATGTAAGGCCACCTTGTCTTACACCGCATTCCAATTTGTACTCATCGGACAGCGCATCCATCCATCTCACCTGGTTAATTTGCTTTGAGTACCAATATTTAAAAATATTAATATACTCCGCCGGCATACCCGTTTCTTTTAGCTTGTGCCACAGTATGTCATAGGAAACTGTGTCAAAAGCCTTTGACACATCGAGGAAACACGCATATATAGGAGTCTTTCTTTCTGTGTAATACCTGACAGTATGCTTAAGGCACAGAATAGCGCTCTCGGTGGATAGTCCCGCTCTGAATCCAAATTGTGCGTCATGTAAATGTAAATACCCACCGAGAATCCCATTAAGCAAACTGTCAAATATTTTTGCAGCTGTTGTAGCCAGTGAGATAGGCCGATAATTCGCTATATCCGATTTATCTCCTGTTCTGTTTTTAAGAATAGGTACAACTACAGTTTTCATGAGCGATACCGGTAAGTGCGAGTGCCCAATACATAATGTATAAAACATCGCTAATACACGAGGGAGATGTACTCCAGCATACTTGAAATGCTCGATGCTGAGACCGTCATGCCCTGGTGACTTACCTTTTTTCATTTTTTGAATTGCAGTAGCAACATCTTTCGCCGAAAATCGAGTTTTTGTCCCGGGCACGTCGGTTCCAGCACCACTCACATCAAAAGTGGAAGGACCCAAAGGAGATCTCACAATAAAATTATTTTTAAAATTATTTGCTATACCCTTTGCGTCACTAATACCACCAACATTCACCGGCACACCAGGTCTGGGGTTCATAGTGTTTGTGTTCTGCCAGAATGCTGAAAAGTTCCCCTGTGAGTGGTTTGAGGCTAGAATGTCCATTTTTATTTGTTCCTGCCTGTCCTGGCACCATTTTAATTTAGCCTTAAATGACTTTCTAGTGTCACACATACGCTTATGGACAATGCCATTTGATGGTTTACCAGCTAACACCCACTGCTGAAACCCCAGCCTAGCCTCCCGGTGAGCACCCGCGACATACCGGTTCCACCCAGCTATATACCCTCCTTTCTTCAAACACTTTCGATAACAGGAGCTCACAGATGAATTTACTAAAATATTTACAATTTTTTCATACATGTTGTCCAATAGGGATCTATGTTCTGGGTCAGAGCAAAAGGTGTCAGCGCATAGTTTAAAATCCGTTGGGAAATCAATTAATTTCAAATTCTCGTGACACGAGTCATGGTATAAATGTATCTGCTCAACTTCTCTCCTGCCCCAGATCACACCATTACATGCTGATTTATTTTCATTATTACATTTAGCAACAATTCTGTCAATCTCACATTTCAAGTAAAGAGGAGAATGGTCAGACCAATACACATCATGCTGTACCCACACGTCTCTAACAGTCTCTTGTGCAGCTTTCGTGACTATGCAGTGGTCTAACCATCTCCTACATCCGTGCGCCTCACTTGTAAAAGTATATGTATCAGATAAAATACCTAGTCTCGCCATATCAATGCAACACCAATCCTGTTCAGAGCAAAAACTCAATAGCTCATTACAAAAAAGTTCATTTGGGTGAGCATTAAAATCTCCTAAAATATAGGCGGCTTCACTGTCAGTATTTACTTCTAACACTGACTTTATCGAACTTAGACAGTCAGTAAAAATAACTAAATTGTCAAAGTCATTTACTGGCATATACACACTAAATATTATAATGGACTTATTTCGCGTAGTCACTTTGATCGCCGATATGCGCACATTATCACAATTTATCACTGATACCGACTCAAATGCACTTTTCCGCCACAAGATTGCCACCCCACCATACGGCCTCCCGCTCAGTAGACCTGACGATGTGTCCACCGCAGACGTGCCGGTACACCCGAATTCGTCGTGTATTGTGCCAAGTAATCCCAAATCATGCGGCAGCAACCATGTTTCCTGTAGAGCCAATATATCCGCGTCCTTACATAGTGATCGTATCCCCTCCATAGATCTCTTTAACGATTTGCAGTTAAAACTTACTAATATGCTACTCATTTGCGTTTAGTAGTTTAATTTAACCGCTGCTTATTTTCGCCTTTTGAGCGCGTATTTCCCATAATATTGACAAAACGTCTAAAAGTAATGCCGGAAGGCCATAGATTGTCGTCTAAGAAGGTGTCAATATTATGCTTTGTTACATATATCTTATATGAATTATAATCCCTAGGTTTTTTCATTTTGATTTTTAACAGCGTTACATTCTCTTTAGTTTTATCATAAATGTAACTCACAATATCTGACTCAACCACATCTTTGTGCACGTTAGATACAAACAATGCAATTTTTGTATCTGCCGCCTTAAAATTACTGCATTTTGAGTCAGCTTTGCCTTTGTTCCCAATAAACATATTTCTTGATCGCCTTCTTTGCACTTCAATCCAGTCTTCATCATCATTTACCTTTTTCCATTCTTTACCATTCCCTATAGTCTCCGCAAAAGACAACTTACGCATCAGCGCCGCCGCCGAGTCGGTTGTGGTGTTTCCAATCATCGTACTTAAATCAGCTGACAATGTACCGTTATCCCCGCTTATCGCAGAAACTGGTTTTACACCTTGGCCATCCGCCAGACGCCCTTCCTCACTCGCACAGCCGTTCATTGCATTCACACTCGTTGCAACCATAGCGCGCGTTATAGAAGTGGGGAGCGCCGCATTCTCATTTACCGTTATACCGGTTGACTCGAGCGAAAGGCAATGAGGTGCGCTTGCTCCATCGCAGTCGTTCGCCGGCACTCGCGGCGTCGCTACTACTGCCGCACGTTTGTCCATTGTGTGTGACATTGACATATCATCGTTAACACCTGATTGCAACAGGTGCTGTTGACAATGATAGGTGTCAACCGTTAATTGAGTCATCAACCTGTCATTCATCAAACTTTCATTAACATACCCTCTTTGCTTTTTATTTTCTTGGTCGTTAGAAACATGATGGTTAATTAACCACTTGTTTTCTAGAGCTTCAATCTGCTTTGTAGTTACATACGCTTCTTTTATTTCTATAACATCTGCCTTTAGCCGAACTATATCTTTTAATAATGCTGTTACGTCTACATGATCGAAAGTGACGGGGGGTAGTTTATTTAAGTCTCTAGCTACAAAAATTGGCATTACCTCGGGATCCGTTTCCTTGAAAATGGCAATAATGTCCTCAAGATCACGCTGGATTTTGCCATCCTTCCTTCTTGAGATGTTACGCTTGTTTGTTTTGATGGAGTCAAACAGCAAACATTTCGCCTTTTCTACCTCAGCGACGGTAAAAGCAGAGGTACATATACGCACCATACTCTCATTATCCATTGTATCCACTTTATTTTGCAGATAAGCAAGTATTTCACTAATAACAATGTTACAGTTTGTACACTTCACAGTTTTCGAGACTACATTGGCTTTTGCCATTTTACACCGTAACGCTCACTCACACACGCACGATCGAGACCGCGGTCGAGCGCGAACTGATGTAATTAACTAAATTTTAACTTAATTTTAACTAAATTGCAGCGTGTAAACAGCCACTTATTACCTCTTTTGTCATAATGCCTAGTTTACACGTATTAAGTGGTTAAGTAATTAATTAAATTTTAACTTAATTTTAACTAAATTGCAGTGTGTAAACAGCCACTTAATACCTCTTAAGTCATAAATGCCTAGTTTACACGTATTATTAAGGGGCGTCTAAACGGGCCATTTTTCACGGCAATTTGTGGCGGCAATGCTGTCGCCGGCAACATTGCTAGCAATACTGGCAAGACCGTAATATTGACGTAATGTTCCGACCATATGGCAATACATGTTTTGTATGGCCACCAATATTGGTCAATATTGATTTGATAGGTTGCCGGGCGATCGCTGAGCGATAGATTTTCCGCATTATGGCATGAGTTATCCTTGTCTACGCGACATGAAGTTTGCTGTGGGTGACGCCGCGCCGTGACTTATTGCTAAATTCTGTGTTGTCAGGTGTCATGTTGTTTTAGGTTATTTGTAAAAGATTTTAGTCGTCTTTGATAGGTACTGAAAAATGAAGTCAACTAAGAACACTGACCTCTATAGTCGTAATATTTAAAGTGAACTGCCAATGGTCTCCAATGAGCAGTACCTATGAACTGAATCGACCACCGATGATACCAGTACCTACACGAAATTGCGGAGCGGCGATGGGAATAGTTCCAACATCAAATTATTTGTACTACTGCCACTTACAGTGATGTAACATCGTGCGAACATTTGAACGAAAATGAATAGATACTGTGCACCTTGACCTTACCCATATACTTACAGCATAAAGCAACGACATCGATATGTGAAGCGCAAATTCTAAACAACTGAATCACATCAAGCACTGCCTGGAAATTGTAAAAACCCAACAAGAGGCGTTGAATGTGAGAGCAGAAGCCCACGAAAGCCATCATTAGGTACACCATGTATGCAATTTTATTACTTGGTGGCTTATTCATAGGACTGTGTGGCACCCTCAAGGTCAAGCAATGTCTCCACAACCACACACAACAGAGGAGCGCGGCGAGTCCACATCAGATCGCACTCAAGCAATAGAATTGTTGTTGTGTACTGCTGGACACCAAGTCGACAGTGAGAGAGTCAGAAGTGAGTTAACCCATCGTCAATCATTGCCATCAATGATAACATTTACAATTCACGAACCTATGTAATGAGAAAATAAAATAAAGATTACATTATTTCATTTAAATATATTTTCCTTTACATATTCCATAGTTTGTGTTTATCTTAAGTTATAACTTTATGCTGCATAGGTTAACCTAGCGCCTGTGCACTCTGTATATGTTTTTACTTTTTATACAATAACTTTTCCAGTACAATAAACACAACATATTTTTTCTCATATACATTACAATTTTCTGAACATGGTTCTTACCACATTTACCAAATTCTGGAAACAGCTTGAAAATAAATAAAAAGGCAAAATAATTTAGGATCAAATGTTTTATTAGTTAAAGTACACAGTTTGGTTTTTACATAAGAGTATTTTATCGAATATGTCATCCAAAAACTTAGCTGGGGTAGATATATCTCATCATATCTAAGTAGAAAGACCCGCCCAAATACCATGTCAGTGTCAACATGGGCACAGCAACCTACAGTTATATTTCCAACAACTGCAGCAATAACCTGCGATAGCATCTATAGTATTGACAACATTTTAATAATAAATTAGTAAAATAAGTTCTGCTACCAATATGTCTGGACTTTACTCTCTTTCTAATTAAATACCTATAATTAGAGGAATAACATCTTTAAGGGCATCCTAGTCAATGATTCTACCATACAAACATGCATAAGTGATTACTACTCTGTATGAGGTCGCAATTCAAAGCTTAAAATCATCATATCATTTTGTTTTATCATAAACTAGGCTTGTAAAAAACGATAATTGAAATATTTTCAATTACTGCTTTCTACAAGCCTAGTTTATGATAAAACGAATTGATATTAATTTTAAGCTCTCACTTACACTAGGGTGCTCTTAATTTCATTATTTACTTCTAATGTGTAGGTGCCATTTATTCATACATGCTCACCACATCTTTGCTTACCACATAGTATGACCGGGCTGTTGATATGTCCCAATTGCCAACTCAATCTAGAATATGACCATCATAACATACCGTAAATGGCTTTAACAAATTTTGATATTTATGTAAACTATGTCTTTAAAAAAAAAATAGTTGCTACTAGTTTGCAGATAAACATATCATGTTGCATCACAAATGATAATAGCAGGCTCGATTTCATTGAGCAGATCAGGATTTCCAGATAAGCTCTCAGGTATTATTCTGCTCCTCAAATCAACTTCTGCCACCATCGCCAGGTGCCATCTGCAGGCTCATGCACTCTCTTGCCTTAGACATATACCGTTCTAATGGCTTTCGGCTTATGACACAGACTACTTCTATGCAATTTATCCAAGTAAATACTTAATGCAACACTTGCAGAAGGTACTTCATCACCTAATCTTCCCATTAATGTCCCTAGTACTGGAGGTGGTACAGGTAAGAGATACATTCTGAAAACAAGACAATATGATATTATTCCAAATTCAAATTGTTAACATGTCTGTTATCATCTTGCTAAATTATACCTATGCACATTTCTCGTAGCAGTCATCCAACATGTTGCGCAAACGTGTTTATGATCTGTAATAAAAACATTTGTTACTTTTAATAGGTATATATAGAAACATTAGGAAGTTTGAGAATTGAAAGCTTGATAAAACGATACACAGTGAATGGTGCTTGCTTTAAGTTTTATGAAATATGTACTACTTATTGTATTATCAAGTTCAAGAGATGAATTGAAAGTTTCAAAATCATGAATTGTGTGTGTAGGCAGCACAGCAGATTTGGATAACTAAGTAGATACTAACCGTCGTTGGTGACATCCAGCCACTAAGAACATTCACCATGGCTTCAGTTGCATCTAAAAACAAGCGCCGGCGCTGGTGCGTAAGTCATAACGAACCATTCTCGGTAGAGAGTACTTTTAATTTATGAATAAAAGTAAAAATCATAATAAATAATTTTGACAGTTATTTGTTGTTTTATTGTAAGCTTCGGTGTTGCCAGTCATATCATAACATAATAAAGATTTTGAATTTGTGTATCGATTCTCATCTACTGATTTTATTTTGTTATTAAATAAAGAATAAATTTACACTTGTATTTAGTTTTTTCTATTTTATTACAGTTCTATTGGATTATGTCGTAGATTTATGTAAAGAATTGTTCATATTTTTATGAAGGCAACAGAGATTATTAAAATCGTTTTTTTGGTAAATAATTTATTATTAAAAATCGATTAATCGTAACATACTGGCATCTATATAAGCAGCAGGTAGTTAATTGGTAGATATAGGAAGTTACAGGTGCTTTGAACTAGACTTGGGTTATGTTTTGTACTTTTTTCTGGTGAAGTTATGGTTGCTATTACACGGGATTTTATGAGAATTAAGTTTACTTACTAGAAGCATTTGTGTATTTCAACATTGCAGCTGTCCAAGCACTAAGCACTTGTGCTGCAACACTCACTATATTTTTTTTTATTTTGTTGGGGATGACATGATACACATTCAATTAGGCAGCGCTCTAGTGTGACCCAATTTGCTGTTTATGTTATAAATAAACTTGATGTCTTTCCATGTGCCAACATCTTTAGCTATCATAAAATATAAGTACTTATGTTCTGTCCTGCTTTTTGATTTACCAAGACCAGGTCGAAAGGTGAGACCTTGGTCACACATAAGATCCAATGGCGACGATCCTGCTTCTCTTCCAATACAATATCTTTTATTAATTGTACAAGCTCTACTGCTTGTACTTTTAATGAAGTAATAAGCCAAGCTATTACTTCATACTAACTGACTAACTAACTGTCACCAAGGAGAAATATCCCTATAATCATGAATACCAGAGTATGGTCACGATATTTTTGCGACCTTTCATTTTGAACCAACTCTACAAAGCCATTAATGATGTCCATTGCTTCGATATGTGTTAAATGTGGGTTTCTAACATTTGGTTGGTATCTCATCAAACACTAAGTACATAATTATAATACTATATAATACACTAGCTGTCCCGCGCAACTTCGTATGCGTAATTTTTCCCCGTTTTTTAAACATTTCTCGTCGCTTCTCCGCTCCTATTAGTCGTAGCGCGATGTTATATATGGGCTATCCAACAAAAAAAGAACTTTTCAAATCGGACCAGTAGATCCTGAGATTAGCGCGTTTAAACAAACAAACAAACAAACTCTTCCGCTTTATAATATTAGTATAGATATGCAAGATGCATTATAATATTATATTTCTGAATAGTATGTAGTACCTAATATCTAGTTATTAATTTAATTAGTTATTTGCTGACGATAGTACGGTTACCGTAACATGTAATAATATTGACACTTATGAATTTGACATCAATAAATCATTA
This sequence comes from Herminia tarsipennalis, assembly GCA_945859575.2. Taxonomy (NCBI): domain Eukaryota; kingdom Metazoa; phylum Arthropoda; class Insecta; order Lepidoptera; family Erebidae; genus Herminia; species Herminia tarsipennalis. Next base: position 17,277,073 of record OX243834.2, on the reverse strand, counting down.
ACATCTAAGCATAATTAAATGGCTTGATAATAATAATTTAAAAAATAATTTAAATAAAACTAATATTATGCATTTTGATCAAAGATCAGAAAGTCCATCTGACATTAAGCTAGTCTACAAAGATTCTATTATTTCCGAAACTGATACGACACGATTTCTTGGTCTAATAATTGACAAGAAATTAAATTTCAAACCTTTTGTAGATAGCTTATGTAAAAAAATTAGTAGTTCTTCATACGCCCTATATAAACTCTCGCTCGTAATTAATACTAACACAATATTAACAGCATATTAAGGTCTCGTTGAATCGTCCCTGAGATTTGGTATTATCTTCTGGGGCAACTCGAAAATATATTTAAAACGCAAAAGCGCTGCATTCGCGCAATGTTTGGACTCCAAAATACAGATAGCTGCATACCAATGTTTAGAAAGCACAGAATTCTAACACTTCCATCATTATATATTATTGAAATAGCTCTATTTGTATGAAATAATCCTCATCTGTTTCCACGTCTGTGTGATAGAGTGATCCGTAATCGACGTGATAACGATAGACTCTGTTTACATCGATCTAAAACCACTCTATTGCACAATAGTGTCGTATGTATGGCGCCTATTATATACAATAAAATTCCAAAATGTTTTAAGATATTAAATTTAAATGCATTTAAGAGTAAATTAAAAAACTTGTTAGTCGAAAAATGCTATTATTCTGTCAAAGATTGTATTTTGTTTTTTATGTCTATTGATTCATATTATTACATTAATTGTTGCAGATTTTATTACCTAAGTTTTCTATTTTATTCATATTGTATTTTAAAATTATATTGTAATCTGAATTTTGTACACTGATATCGGTAAAACATGTTGATCCAATAATAACATAACACGTCTGTATCTACCTTACACATGTTTTTGCAAATAAATAAATTTAGTATTTATTTTGTATTTTGCAGCACCCTTACGGGGTCTATGTATGTTTATGGACTGCCTGTAACAACATCATGCAATAAATGATTAAATAAATAATTTCTTATTTACTTCCTAGTTTTTTTAAAAACAAATTTGACTTGGACGAAACAAGTGAACAACAGAAACAAAGAGCATCAGAAAGTTTTCATATTTCTAGTCATAGTCAATATCAAAACTTTTCAGATGTCATTAGTGACAGTTCAACCAAATTATATGTCATAGAGTTTGGCCATTGTTGCTGGGTTGTGTTGCCCGCTTATGAGTCTGGGTCATGCGCCATACTATTGCCGACATATTGCCATACATTGCCTAACCATAGATTACTTGGCCATCAGTTACATTTTTGTGATGGTTGGGCAATAAGTTGCCAATAGTGCCGCCACAAATTGCCGTAAAAAATGGCCCGTTTAGACGCCCCTTTAGTGGTTAAGTCGTCAACTAAATTTTAACGAAATTTTAAGTGACTTACTGTTAAGGAACTGTTTACACGTGTTAAGCTTAACCGTACTCTTTAGATCATAAAATCATAATGGACGATCAAGAGGGTGTTGAAGTTCTAAATTCAGTAATCAACACTAATATTATAAAGATAAATGATTTGTATTTTTGTATGTATCGAATAAACTTAAAAACTAGTGGACCGATTTTAAAAATTCTTTCTCCATTAGAAAGCTACATTATCAGGGAGTTAAACATTAATGTCAAAAAAAGTAGAGATCGTTACGAAAACTACTTTAACGTAACTCAAGGTTTAAAAAAATACGATTTGACGCTCAGGCCGCCGCCGGGGCAGGCAGCTAGATATTAGATATTTGCCTAATGAAATTATTGATAAAGTAAAATATGAAATTGCCATTAATATCTAGTACCTGGATGACCTAGGTTTTATTAAACGACGTTTTCTTAAATTGAAACCTAGATCGATTTATCGCCCCCGAAACCCCCTGAGCACTAAATTTCATGAAAATCGCTGAAGCCGTTTCCGAGATTCAGATTATATATATATTTAGATTATATTAAATTTATAAACAAGAATTTCTTGTTTAAAGGTTTAAGATTTGCCACCTTGCCATTATATCTATTGTGTTTTTTAAAATCTTTCGAAAACAATCAAAATAATTAAACATAGGCAAAAGCTTCGAACTAAATTATTTGTTCCTGTCCGAACAAGAACTAAACGTCAAAATATCCCGCTCATCGCCCCCGCGCGCGGTGCGGGAGGGTGGGTTACTGAAAGTAGAGATCCCTACGAAAACGACATTAATGTAACTCAAGTTATAAAAACTACGATTTAACGCCCGTGTGAAGCCTGAATTATTGATAAAGTAAAATATGAAGTTGCCATGAATATCTTGAACCTAGATGACCTAGGTTTTATTAAACGACGCTTTCTTAAAATGAAACCTAGCTAGATCGATTTATCGCCCCCGAAACCCCATGAATACTAAATTTCATGAAAACCGCTGGAGCCATTTCCGAGATTCAGATTATATATATATATATACATATATACACAAGAATTTCTCGTTTATAGGTATAAGATTTGCCACCTTGCCATTATATCTATTATTTTTCAAAATCTTTCGAAAACAATCAAAATAATTAAACATAGGCAAAAGCTTCGAACTAAAATTATTTGCTCCTGTCCAAACAAGAACTAAATGTCAATATTTCCCGGTCATCCCGCGCGCGGTGCGGGAGGGTGGGTTACTTAACCAAAAATAGAATCAATTCTATTCCACTTGCTCACATAACCACTAAATCGTTACTTAACACTTATGACTTAACAGGTATTAAGTGGCTGTTTACACGCTGCAATTTAGTTAAAATTTAGTTAAAATTTAGTTGACGACTTAACCACTTAATAGGTGTAAACTAGGCATAAGTGTTAAGTTACGATTTAGTGGTTAAGTGAGCAAGTGGAATAGAATTGATTCTATTTTTGGTTAAGTAACCCACCCTCCCGCACCGCGCGCGGGATGACCGGGAAATATTGACATTTAGTTCTTGTTTGGACAGGAGCAAATAATTTTAGTTCGAAGCTTTTGCCTATGTTTAATTATTTTGATTGTTTTCGAAAGATTTTGAAAAATAATAGATATAATGGCAAGGTGGCAAATCTTATACCTATAAACGAGAAATTCTTGTGTATATATGTATATATATATATATATAATCTGAATCTCGGAAATGGCTCCAGCGGTTTTCATGAAATTTAGTATTCATGGGGTTTCGGGGGCGATAAATCGATCTAGCTAGGTTTCATTTTAAGAAAGCGTCGTTTAATAAAACCTAGGTCATCTAGGTTCAAGATATTCATGGCAACTTCATATTTTACTTTATCAATAATTCAGGCTTCACACGGGCGTTAAATCGTAGTTTTTATAACTTGAGTTACATTAATGTCGTTTTCGTAGGGATCTCTACTTTCTTTAACAATAATATATAGCTCCCCCGATAATGTAGCTTTTAGGTCAAAGAATTTTCAAAATCGGTCGACTAGTTTTTAAGTTTATTCGATACATACAAAAATACAAATCTTTCCTCTTTATAATATTAGTGTAAACACTTAATACTTAATACGTGTAAACTAGGCATATTAATCACTTCGTTTTACTGCCAACCAAAGTAAACATTGTTGCCAATGCCAATAAATCAATGGAGAGAAAACGACCAAGCAACGGCCGAGAAACCAACTTTGGAGAGAAAATTCTACTGTATCGCCTAAAAATACCTCTCAAACTTCTCATCTTTTGTGTGTTGTTAAAAAAATCATGATTTTCGATGGTTATGTTTTAATATTGCAATTATAATCAAAAGTAAAACATTGTATGTAGTTATAGTTATAGTGTATACACACTTTGCGGTTTCAATATTCCCCAATCTTAGTTTCTAATGTTTTAATTCTAAATCATAGTCTTTAATGAGCGTATTGATTAGATATCTTTATAATTGTAAAGATATTTATTGAAATCGAAATTCATACTGATTTTGTGACATTTCTGAAAACGTAACTGCGAATTTTACACATAAGTTGGAAAAATAAAAATCGTAGATAATAGCAGTGAGCGGTATTTGACCTATTATAAGCAAGATACAAGTAATATATATATAAATCAATCGCTCCACTGGGCGGCCTTTGGCACGCTGAAATATCTGAAATAGGCAGGTAGTTTTTATCCTCAGCTTAGTATTTGATCTGAGCTTGACATCAATTCAGTATTGCCAGTACAAGTAAAACATAATAATCTATGAAGCAAAAGGTTTAGTTCCGCAAACATTGTTTCCAAAATATATTTCCAAGACTTTCTTCATTTCTTGTCAGACTTGTTTAGCCTGAAATTTGCCTGCGCCAACAAAAGTTACCAATCATAAAAAGTGACATCGTGAGTGACACGTCACTTTGTCACTTTTTAACATGAGTAAACAGCTGTCTGTCATCTAAACGATCAGTTCGTATCGGGACTAATTTTGTATTTTTCTCATAGTGGTGTTTATTTATTGTTTATCTACATTAAATGAATTTATTTTAGATAGTTCATTATTTCTTATAGGTGGTATTATAGAATGCGATGCTCCCTCGTCGGCGAAATATCGGAGGTGTGACAGAGCGAACACCTTTGAGAAACGATTTGGATTCCTATAATAAACTAGATAAAAAAGGAGGACCAATAAATAATAATTCCACTATTTTTAATCCTTTTTCCAACTCCCACGATAGTGAAGTGCAAGCCAGTTACGGTATAGAATCAGATATAACTTTTGACATTCTTCAAGAATTTGTATTTGAGCCAGTGATGGCAGCTAGAGACAGAACCAATGAGTTTATATCAGCTGTACGAAGTCTTCAGGGTCGAACTCTGGCAAGACCCATTGTGAGAGATGAACGGAAAGCGCAAATGCTTGAAACCTACTCCCAGTTTATGAGCAATGCCAAAGTCATAAGCAAGAATATTACAAGCACATATGCAAAACTTGAAAAGTTAGCTATGCGTGAGTATAGAATATTATATTACCTAATATAAACATTGCTACACAAACTCATTCTTATTTAATCTACTATTTTCAGTTGCCAAAAAGAAATCATTATTTGACGATCGACCTACTGAGATACAAGAATTAACTTATATTATCAAAGGAGATTTGAGTTCTTTAAACCAACAAATTGCAAGATTGGGTGAGATGCCGAAGGGACGACGAAGTATGCACAATCACTCATCCAGTGTTGTGCTTGCATTACAGTCACGTCTGGCCTCAATGAGTAACCAATTCAAACAGGTAAAAATGCATATACAAAATATGTCAGTCTGCATACCACCTCAATCTTATCTATTTTTTTTTTTTTTTATTATTATTAATTACCATTTAGTGAGTACATGATACAAATAACGAAGTTTATAACGACAATTTGCATGCTGTACATTTTAGTACAAAGTTAATATCTTTACATACAAAACAAAATTGGTTCCCAATATATGTTCTTATGTACCTACACTTAGATCTTCTAAACTATGTAACTGGTTTTGATATAGTTTTCACTATCATTCAGATTTTTTTCTGGAAAATATTGATAGTGGAGAAAAGTATGTTTAAAGCCAGAGCAAGCCACTATTGAATTATATTTTATTTTTGTCAAAATTAAGTCATTAATCAGTACATTTCAAACATTCTACAGCATTTAACTGTTGACTTTTTCAATCTTAATTTGAATATAATTACATAGTTTCATATAAAGGATAAAAACATATAATTATTTTATTGATTAAATTCCGCATTATTTATTTTCTTTACTTTATTTTAAGGTTCTTGAAGTGAGGTCTGAAAACTTAAAACATCAAAATAGTAGACGTGAGCAATTTTCAAGAGTGGCACCTTTGGTAAAAGAGTTGCCATCCCTCCTACAACAGGATGATGTCAGTATTGATTTGGGGGAATCTTCAAGTATGCAAATGCAGTCACAACAGTTGGCTTTGAGAGATGACTCAGACACCTATGTTCAACAAAGAGCTGAAACCATGCACAACATAGAGAGTACTATTGTTGAGTTAGGAGGCATATTCCAACAGCTAGCGCACATGGTCAAAGAGCAAGACGAAGTTATAGGAAGAATAGATGCTAATGTTCAAGAAGCAGAAATGAATGTTGAGGCAGGTCATAGAGAGATCATGAAATTTTTCCAAAGTGTCACAGGCAATAGAGCATTGATGTTTAAAGTATTTGGTGTATTAATATTCTTTTTCATATTCTTTGTTGTTGTAATGGCCTGATTAATATGTTATTTTGATATAATTGTAGATATATGTATAGGTAATGCGAAGACATTTTTATATTCCACTATTATAGGAGAAAACACATTGAAATAATTGCAATTAGAACAATTTTATTGATTTTCTGTACAAAGTCTTAGCATTCATTGTACCTTTCAAAAGCCATACAAAATCTAACTTTAATATTATTTTGTGTGATTATTATTATGTAGCCTTGCAAGTGACTTTAGAACCAGTACCTAATCAAAATTGTAAAGTGATTCTGATTATAATATTGAAGAATATCAGAGTTTATCAGACTTGGAATGTCTATAGAGTAAGGTATTCTACTAAGCATCCGTTTTTAAGGAGGAGGACTCACTAGGAGCATTTAAAATGTATATTCTTACAGTTGTTACAAAGTTTGAGTGTTATTTAAATCTTGATTGTTACCTTACTTTCATTATGCAAATGCTTCCTGTAAATCACCCATACTTTTTATGTAAATAATAAATATCTATTATCTAACCTGTCAGAAGCCCATTACTTTACGAAGACTTTATTAAACTCTGACTTGATTTAAGGCCATAACTTAAGGTAGCTATAATCTATAATCATAAAGTATTGGAGGTATTATAATGTGTCTTTCACGTCATTTGATGGACGCAATTTCTAAGGACAGTTAAAATATATTTCAAAATATACATGTTACCTATTGTGTGTTCTATTCTGTCGATTTCATGGAAAAATGTACAGGAATATATCACGCTGTTAATGTTCATATGTATATTATAGCTAAATCAAAGCAGGGTTTCGTAAATTTCCAACAGAGCTCTAGTAGATACTAGGCTCAATTTATAAATCCATATAAGACAGTAGTCTTATTCATTTCATAACAATGATGTTTAAATATTTCAAATGCTGTAATACAATCTGTATATAATATAAAAATATCAGGTCGTGCCCGCGGCTCTTCCCGCGTGAATTGTAATTTGTAATGTATTTTTAAATTAATTACGCCTGTGCGTTATTTTATGCGGTGTAAACTATGCTTGGGTCATTCATAAATTACAACACACGAATTGAGGCGGATCCAGATAATCAAGGAAAAGCACGCATAAACGGGAGGCAAATACATAAAGGCTGGAAACGCATCTGCTGTGCCTCTGGTGATGTCCATATTTTGCGGGAAGGCTTTGAACCCCTTAGCCTATCGCTCTTTCTGCGCATTTCTTGGTTTTTAGACCCTTTCCTTTTTTAGGATTTTGAGACTGTATTGACCATCACCAGCACTGGCCGTAATAAATACTGATCAAGTTATTAATATTTTATAGATTATGTATTGTTGCCTTGAAGTACCCCACTTTGTTAATTCTCCCTTGGTGGATCGTAATTTATGAAAGACTAATTACTTACAGTAAAATTTCAACAAAATTAATTTAGTTTAGGTTTTGTGTGTGTGTATCAAATAACCATCCATCCATCCTCACAGTAGGTGATTGTAGTAAGTACCCATACATCCTAAGGCGCAGTTATTCAAGTTTGAAATGAAACAATGAGAGTAGATACTTATGTGGGGAACATTCCGATTGTTTAACTTATACACAAAAGTGTAATGTAAAGCAATTGGCAAGAAATGCCTATAAAAATTACTTCAATATACGGCCTGCGACATCATAATTTGTTAAAATGTTCTCTGTAACGAAGCAATGTTGTTCAACGTAATAGTTCGTTAACTCCCGACTAGATGGCGCATGCGAGGGCCTAACTAGCGAGCATCAAAGGATAGAAAAATTTAAGGTCTAGTAACATAGTCCAGATAGGTGGTTCTATTCCGGCCCCGGTTTGGTTACGGAAGTCTCGGGATCGATTCCTGGGTCTGGGCTTAAAATTTTTCTATCTTTTAAATATGCAATTATTGTCTTTGTAATGTAATGTAAGTAAATATCCCAATGTATATAGCCCTTTTGACGCGTATATTTTCGTTCGTGAATTCAATGATTTTCATTTCATAAAGGAACAGCTTCACAACAAGAACTTTATGGGCAAAAATTAATAATTGTAAAAGCGATTAACAATAATTAAGGGTAGTCCTTTAATTATTGTTAATCGTTTTTACAATTATTGTTTTTTGCCTAACGATTGAAAAAGTTATATGAAGTATTCCAAATTGACGATTAAATCCATCGTGCATGTGAAACATTGCAATAATTGATTATTATTCGTTAGCTATTGGGCGTTCGGGAGGAGGGAGGACCACACTCCGCAATCGTGAGGTCGCGGGTTCGAATACTACCCATTATACTACTTATCTGGAGGGGTTAACAGGACTGCTAACAATGTGGAACACAATCCCACATTGTTCGTTATCTTTAAAAAATATATATCGAGAGTGCAGAACCTCGCTCGAGCAACGTACATATAGACAGACATGCAGACCACTTTGTTCGGAAGGCTTTACGCGATTCCGTGTCTTGCCGTAAACTTATGTGAAATTTAAGTGAAAAAAGACAATTTAAGTGAAGAAAGAAAGAGAGTAGGTAGGCCTAGTTGAACGATGTCTTAGTATGTATACGTTGTTCGAACGCACGTTGTATGAAGGGAGACTTAAATCCCTTAGCCGCTCCCCGTGTATTCACAAACACTTGCGAAGTTTGCATTTAAGTCGATGTACCTACAGAATTTTCAAATTCACCAAAATTATATAAATTATTTTAATAAATTGACGAATTTAATAAAATTGCGATTAAATTAATCGTACACCGAACGCTCGAATTACTTGCCATTTATTCAAATGGCATCTAACGATTAACAAACAAATTGAATTAATTTTTTTATCATTTGCCCCGAGGCCTACTCTAATTCAATGAAAACGAAGTTTCGATCAAAAATGAGGTGGTAAAATACAGAGCCAAGAGTACCTATCTATTTAATCCACTTGTTCCAGAAAATCATCCAACATTGATTTACTGTACCTACAAAGGTGTTCAAAAGTAGACAATAGTGAAGTACTAAATCTTCCGCCTAATTATTTAGCACAGTGGCCAGTATGTGCCGTGCAGTATGGCGTATCGTAACGAGTTTATCTGATACGAATGTCAAATTTTCGACGGTACCTACCTATGTTCTTATTGCCCCGTTTATAAATTCACCTGTAGGTATATGATTGTCAAATTTTCATTGTCCTTGACCATGTCCCTAAATATAAATTCTGTAGAAATAGTAATTAAATGATCACATAACCTACTTAAAACATAACATTGTTTGTACAGGAGAGTCATAATGTGGGAATGGATGGATAAATCCGAAACTATGCGGTTTAGCGAAAAATGCTCTACTTAAAAAGTTTTGAAAATTTGAATCTCTTAGCTGGGAATTAAATCCGTTGATTTAAAAAAAATACATGCTGAGTACCTTTAAAATATATTTCACAAAAAAGGATAAAATTCTAAATTTTTAGTCATACCAAAGTAAATATTACTTGTATGACTAAAAATGTAGATCCTTACTGTTCATAATCATGTTACCAAAATCACGTATAAAATATGTGGTATATTTAAATCAAATATACCACATTAATTAATATAGTTTTGACCAGTCGGCCCGAGATGCCTTGAGCATCTTTAGCTTTTTTGGATTTGGTTATTTACACCCACATAAAAGATTCACCTGTATATTTATTGTTATTTTGCAATTGATGTACACAGATGTTATGCAAATGGGATTTGTAAAATATTAAATATATGGTTTAATCATATTTAAGCTTTTCAATTTCATGACCTGCATATAAATATTTCATTCATTATAAAATCAATAATTAAATCTCTTCCGTGCCGAAGCACTAATCGTAACATCCATGCTTCCCGTTTGTTTTTAAACCGCTACGGCTTCGGAGACTGGATAGGCGATTGAGGTTAGAGGTGTGTGTCTTGTCTAATCTTGTATACGTATCATTCCAGAGCATGTTCTTACCTAAGTTTTAATGTTACAGACAGCCGGGGGATGCTACAGTACACTCGTTTTTTTTCCCAAAATGGTTAAGCTCGTATTTTTAAATTAAAATTGATTTTAAATTATTTTAAAATGTTTATTTGTACCTCAACACGGGTAGGTACCTACCTAGTACTCGTACATTTTGGAAGATATCTCTAAAAAGTATAAAATATAGAATTTAAAAAACCGGGCAAGTGCATGTCGGGCTACGCACAATGTAGGGTACCGTAGTCGCCCCCTAAATCCGAATAATAATGTGGCTTATGAAGTGGGTTTTCTGTTGTTTTTGTTTCATACTTACAACGTTATACCTACTTAATAATCATTTTCAATGTAATTTGTACGAAATTTTTGTTACCCCTCATTTGATCAGCTGTTACTCGAAAACTTGTAAAGATATTATACTAAGTACTACCGTGATTTTTTTCACATACTCAACATCAACCATTTAGCTTGCGAGACTCTAACAAAAAATTGCACTTTCAATCTTAATATTTCATAAACGGATGCCTAAATCTAAAAATGGTCTTCCCAACCCCTAAACGTTTTTAAAAGACCTATCTAACGTTACCTCACACGATGGGGTAGGTGAGAAAAAAAATCACATCCCCACTTTACTTACATTCCTAGAGAGGTACCCTAAAAAAATGTTTTAAAGATTTTATTCTTTTATTTGGTCGGCGTAAGTAATATGTGAATCCATGCAAAATTACAGCCTTCTAGCACTAACGGTATCTGAGCAAAGCTGCGGACTGATGGACGGACTTGGCGAAACTATACGGGCTCCGTTTTGCCATTTTGGCTACGGAACCCTAAAACCCGTCTAAAAGCGTCTTCTAGACGGTTGGAAACCAGCGTACAAGCATTCTGGAGTCGCGACGCAACGTCAGCTTCTTGGCGGTACCCGTTCCAGACTGCTTTCTGCACCTCGTCTTAGAGGAAGATTTCTGGCCGGAGAGTGGCTTTACCGTCGCTTCCGCGGACAAGTGCCACAAAAACGCACAAAGACCTAGTGCAAGTAAAGCGTACTAACGTAGTTTTAGGTATAGTTGTATTTATTAGCACATAATTGTAATATTGCATGTATGTTAGTCTGAAAGGTATATATTTCTATGAGCCATTGATGCCTGAAATAAAGCATTATTATGAAAATCCTTTGAGGTCACTGACCGCTACAAGTACAAGGTCAGTGAATGGCAGACCTGATGTTTCTTACGACCGTCGTGGGTTTCAAAAATTATTTTTGTTTTTATTTAAACCTTAAATACGAGGTGTTGAGTGAGAGAAATAAATTCATTGCTACGGAACTATTCCGTTTTAATAATAAAAATGATCTTGACCCTTTTTTCAGAAATAAATGCGTGTACCTACTGTAAAAACAGAATTAGCTGAAAAACGATTAAAAATTAATATTTTGCTTGTCTTTAAATTCTGTTCAATCTTGACTCCATCTTTTGACTTCTCTCAAGCCCAATGACCCAATCTGTCGTAAATTATCGGATACGAAATTGGTTAAGTTTAGTAAAATTTTATAAGATTAAAGAGAAAACAATTTGGTATGTTATGTAAAAATGAATTTATTTATTATAAGCTTAATTACAAAAATAAAACTTAAAATTAAATGTGATTAATTTGGTTTTTTCGCCTTATTCTACCTTTATCTTGAGTACACACAGTGCCACATTTAAAAAAAAAACAAATTTCAGACATGTATGTGTTTAACCCTTAATAGAACCCGAGCCTGTGAGTGCTTTTTTTTTAAACTAACTCTGGTTTCTGGGTAATAATAGGTCACAGATTTCATTTTTATAAATTTTTTTTATAGGGGGTGTATTTTAGGGGTAGTTTTTCCGGTGGTAAATAATTTACCATTACCCGTTTACAACTTCAAAATTTTGCGGATTGGTGGTAAAATTGTTACCATTGCCCTTCCTGGTGCATTTTTATTTTTAGACTAGTGGTTTCATTTGTGTTTGTCATACAATTTTTGTTACGAAAAAAGAAACTAGAAAAAATTCAAACTACACGCTTAAAGACGTCGACTCCACCTTAACCCCTCAGACAAACACTTGTACACAAATATTGGTATGAGGCGGGAAATGAAACGAACAAACTGATTTTATATAGATACCTTCGGTTTTTAGTAAACATAATCGGGCAATGGTAAATATTTTACCACTTAAATACGGTGTCGAAAAATGTATTAAAAATCGTTCCTGGACGCTGCAAATACGTAAAACAAAAGTAAACATACCCTATTTTATAAATTTGAATCGTAAAATCACTTACCAGAATTATTGTAGAACAAATTTGCACAAAATTCGCACTCAACCACTAAAACTTCGAATTTTTGCCACCAAAGTTCGTTGGGTTGACTTTGACAGTACCGTAGATTGCCAAATGACTTTGACAACTTAATGAAGTGTCAAAATTATGACAGTAAATTTATTTAAAAAATAGAATGAGAACAACGTATACCATTTAATGTTGCCATTTTAAAAATATCTCAAATTGAGTAGAAAAGCAAGAAGTGGTAATATATATACCTTTACCTTATTAAGGGTTAACAGTTTGAAGGCCTTAACATGAAAACTATAATGATAAATATTAACTTATAAAATACATAATTATTATGACCCGCAACTTAGACATTCTTCTTTGTTTTGGAGAGAACAGGTGATTGCTGCCATATTATCGTCATCAGCCTCTGATTTACCATTTGTGGACTCTGATCTGCCATTCAAAATTTTGCTCTTAACTTTAGATTTATCAACAGTAAATTGTATAGCATTAACAGCTGGTTTTGTACGTAGGTAGTACATGCCTGTTTTCAAACCCATTTTCCAAGCATAGAAATGAATAGATGTCAGTTTCCCATAGTTTGGTTCTGCCACATGGATGTTAAAAGACTGACTCTGATCAATAAAAGCACCCCTGTCTGCCGCCATTTGGATTGTAGTTTTCACAGATATTTCCCAAACAGTTTTATACAAGTCTCTTATTTCCTTGGGTATAGACTCAATCTTCTGAATAGATCCATTGTGATGTATAATAAGGTTCTTCATATCTTCATCCCATAAATCAGCTTCTGTCAAATCATGTAAAAGATGGTGATTCACCACCTGGAATTCGCCTGACAAAACACGTCTCTGATAAATGTTGGATGTGAATGGTTCAAATGATTCATTGTTGCCCAATATTTGGGCAGTGGATGCAGTAGGCATAGGTGCTAGTAAAAGCGAGTTTCTGAGACCATGTTTGGCAATTTTTTCTTTGATAGCAGCCCAATCCCATAGATCTGTTGGAGTCTTATTCCACATGTCATACTGTAAAATTCCCTGACTGGTAGGGCTGCCTTCATATGTCTCATATACTCCAAGTTTCTCAGCTAATTCACAACTTGCTTCAAGCGCACCATAGTAAATAGTTTCAAATATTTGCTGATTTAATTTAATAGCTGTTTCACTTTCATAAGGAATTCTCATCAAAACAAATGTGTCTGCTAATCCTTGAACTCCAATTCCTATGGGCCTATGTCTCATATTTGATTTCCGTGCCTCAGGTACCGGATAATAATTCACATCAATTATTTTGTTTAAATTTTGGGTAATTATTTTGGTGACATCCTTCAATTTAGTAAAATTATAAGTTTTATCATCATTTACAAACATATTTAAAGCTATTGAGGCTAAATTGCACACTGCTACTTCATCTGATGAAGTGTACTCAACTATTTCAGTGCAGAGATTACTACATTTTATCGTGCCCAAATTCTTCTGGTTACTTTTCCTGTTACATGAATCTTTGTACAGCATAAATGGGGTTCCAGTTTCTACTTGAGATTCTATTATAGCTTTCCATAACACTTGAGCTCTCACTTGTTTTACAAAACGACCTTCTTTTTCATACTGCTCATAAAGTGTATCAAACTCTTCACCCCAGCAATCAGCCAGACCAGGACAATCATGGGGGCACATGAGACTCCAATTTTGATTAGCTTCAACCCTCTTCATAAATAAATCTGGTATCCACAGAGCATAAAAGAGCTCTCTTGCACGCACTTCTTCCTTACCAGTGTTCTTTTTCAAGTCTAAGAACTCAAAGATGTCACTATGCCATGGCTCCAGATATACTGCAAAAGCTCCTGGGCGTTTATTACCACCCTGGTCTACATAACGAGCCGTGTTGTTATACACTCTTAACATAGGAACAAGACCATTAGAAACTCCGTTTGTGCCAGCTATGTAAGTGCCTTTAGCTCTTATACAATGCACATGGACCCCAATTCCACCAGCAGATTTAGAAATCAAAGCACATTGCTTCAATGTATCATAAATACCTTCAATGCTGTCGTCCTTCATTGCAATCAAGAAACAAGAGGACAATTGAGGGCGTGGTGTGGCTGCTGAGAACAGTGTTGGGCTAGCATGGGTGAAATACTTCTCTGAAAGCAAGTTGTATGTGTTTATCGCATTATCTATATCCTCACCATGTATACCAATAGCCACTCTCATTAACATGTGCTGAGGCCTCTCTGCAACCTAAAATAAAAAATCATTTATGTTTGTATAATGATATATTTTACTGGAATAAACATAAAAATGTCAGAGGTGACAAAAATACCTTGTTATTAATCTTTAACAAGTAAGACCTCTCCAAAGTTTTAAATCCAAAGTAGTTGTATTTGAAATCTCTATCATACACAATTGCAGAATCCAGTCTCTCTTTATTCTGCATAATTATATTGTAATGAAATTCAGAAATCATTGGTGTCCTCTTCTTGGTGTGTGGGTTTATGATGTTGTACAGATCTGTCATAACATCTGAAAAAGTAATTTTGTCATTAAAATTATTACTTACTAGCTTCCGCCCGCGGTTTCGTCCGTTTTAATTTTGAACTGCCATTTAACCCTCTAAAAGATTTGTTGTATGCTTTGTAGTGGATGGTGTTTTATCCACAAACAACTTGAGAACAATTGAACAAGATTTGGTACCTACAATGCTAATTTGAAATCACGTGGAAGAAACCCACAGGAAGTATTGTTTATATGTCTGTATGTCATAGACATAATTGAATTGATTACTATGTCTAAGTTTAAGTGTTTCTTACTTTATGCAGATTTTTTAAACTTTTCCAAATGATGTTAGGTATAATTTACCAGATGACCATACAATTTTCAAGGTCATCTGTTTGATATTTTATGGACTCTATTACACAATATAGCATTTTCTACAGATAGTATGGTTATACTGTGGCAGAGAGGAGAATAGGTAGGTATAGTATGAATGTAGAATGAATGTCAGGTTAACTTGAGGGCTCTTATGAGGCTGGCATAGTCACCTAAAGTGACTGAACCCTGGTTAAAACATTTAGATAAAAAAAAGATATTTTTTGCACTCTAGTGCAGTATACAATTTTCTGCAGCACCTTAACTTGGTATTTCCTGTTGACATATTATTTACCTGAGAAATGTTTCCTGGTCTCTTTGTGCAAGTTGGATATGGCGAGTCTAGCGGCAAGTATTGCATAATCAGGATGATCAGTTGTCATAGTAGCTGCTGTTTCTGCAGCCAAGTTGTCCAGTTCTACAGTTGTTACACCGGAGTATATACCACTTATGACTTTCAGAGTAATAGACACCTACAAAATACAACTTATTTTTATAATTCCTTACATGAAAACAACTAAAAATGAGGCATTATTTAAAATTAATTAATAAAAAGAATAAACAAACAAAGAGAAATCACAATTGTGAGTATCAGGATAGCTAGAGCAAGGGAGATCAGATTAATTCCAAGTTTTGGGATCGAATTGTTGAAATAAAATGTCAATAATTTATACTAACGGGATCAACAAAATCCATGTTCAAACCATAGCATAACTTCTTAATCCTTGAAGTTATTTTGTCAATATGCACCTCCTCCATCCTGCCTCCTAAAAGAATGTTAAAATGTACATGTTAGCATAAAATATTTATAAATTAAATACATTGGATATGGCTAGAGCACATAGCTGTGAATTAGTAGTTAATTAAATTTCACAACCTGTTGAAACCACAGTATGCCTATACACAAACTTTAAAAATATATACTTTATCAGTTCACGGTATGTACTACACACTTATCACAAGAACGTAGTGAATACAACAGAAATGGGAACTTCTTAAATTCCCTGTTTAGGAAAGTAGGTCAGTATTAATGATAGCTTAGGATATGCAAATATGGGGTAAAAAAATGTATAAAAACCTGGTAGCTAATTATCTAAGAACAAAATAGGACCACCTAACATGACAATATAGTAGGGAAAAATCGAGTAAGTATTACTAGTATACTTAAGAGTTGAAGACCCATTACAACCTCAGGGCATACAAGAGTGGATAATTTACTTAAAATCAAGACACTGTCGATCAGAATCTCCAGTTAAACCTGTAGAAAATAAAGTGAGAAATGTTGGTTACTTACCACGCTTCAAAACAAACAACTTATTTGTCTTGCCCACCATGATAGGTTTTTTAAATATCTTTTACACAAAAAATACAATGCAAATTAAAAGAAAAAATGGTTCTAAAAACAATTTGTTGCAGTTCTGGCTATTTCTACTTCTTTGTGCACCTTCGACTGGCTTCGACGAATTATCAAATGACGTTAAAATCGGCGGGAATTGAATCCGTTTGCTGGTTTGTTGTCAATCAAATAAATAAACTGTCAGACATTGTGAATTGTGATACCCATAAAGAAAAAAAAATAAAAAAAATGTGTGGCACTCGGGGACTGCCGCGGTAACGCTATTGCATAGCATTTTGCAATGCAATTATATATTCTTTTTTCTTTTCATTACATTTCGCAGCAGCTCGTCTTGATCCGTGCGAGCTTCGTACAGTCGTACCATCCATATACTTAAACGATATGCGAACGCTCGGCCGAGCTACATGGTAGGCGGAGTGGGGGGTGTTAGGTTTTATTTTCGTTACGGAATTTCTTGATTCGTTCGCCGCGCTCAAAGACCGCGATAAAAGTTAAGCTATAGCTTATGGTATTTTTTTCCTTTTTGTCCGATAACATTTCGAAGGGATTATGTCATCGCATATTCTGTGCATACGTCAGTTTCAGGTTTAATTTCTTTCTAGTTTTCTTCTCTGAATCACCAAGTATCTTGTCCAGTAATCACGTATTTCAAGTAGATTTGCTGCCATTTTTAAAACTCGGTTATAAAAATGGCAGCAAATCTACTTGAAATGGACAGAGATGAGTTAGGTGATGCGCGATTGCGAGATACTTTAATCGATTGGTTGGATTGTTGAAACATCTCGATTATTCTCGATGGTTTACTCACGTAGTCGACGGATTTCCAACCTCAACCCGGGTATCAATAAAACTAGGACCAATACCTACCAACAAGAGCATGTAAAATAACTAGGACTGTGGACTGCATTCGTTTTACCTATTCTATTTTCTATTTGTTTGGAAAATAACTCTTCCTTTAAAGACTTTTTAAAACATCGTAGCATTTTTTGTGATCATTCATTCGCTATTAATCGGAGAAACCAGTATTGTTTGTATGTCTGTATGCTGTAGACATAATTGAATTGATTACTATATCTAAGTTTAAGTGTTTATTACTTTATGCAGATTTTTTTAACTTTTCCAAATGACGTTAGGTATAATTTACCAGATGACCATACAATTTTAATAAAAATGGCAGCAAATCTACTTGAAATGGACAGAGATGAGTTAGGTGATGCGCGATTGCGAGATACTTTAATCGATTGGTTGGATTGTTGAAACATCTCGATTATTCTCGATGGTTTACTCACGTAGTCGACGGATTTCCAACCTCAACCCGGGTATCAATAAAACTAGGACCAATACATAACCAACAAGAGCATGTAAAATAACTAGGACTGTGGACTGCATTCGTTTTACCTATTCTATTTTCTATTTGTTTGGAAAATAACTCTTTCTTTAAAGACTTTTTAAAACATCGTAGCATTTTTTGTGATCATTCATTCGCTATAAATCTGTCCATCGACCGGCTCCCGGTTTTGACAGAAAACACGGCATCTGTCAGCCGACCGGGAGGCGGTCGGTGAGCATAGTTTTAGTGTCTTGCTCTGATTAAAGGTCATAATATATATTTTACTCTTTCTGTCATGCTTAAAATTCGAATAAATATACAAAAAATCTAATACAAACTTTATTCTTTTACTAGTGTAGTGCCCTGCGGTGTTACCCACGGTTTATTAGCCTACGTGTTAATCCAGGGTGTCAGCTAACTCCATACCAAATGTTATTAAAATCGCTTCAGCCGTTTAAACGTGAAGAAGTAACAAACATACACACATACATACTCACAAACGTTCGTCTTTATAATATTAGTGTGATGTCTAATTGTGGAATTTTTTTGTGATAAACCATTATGGTGCGACAAAAAATAGGTTGCTACTCGTTCCCCATAGACGTTAGCGTAATGATTCATAGTGTAAATAATGTCCTATAGTATTTACTATAAAACTGCAAATTTTCATAAAGATCCGTCAAGTAGTTACTGTTTTATAATGATCCTATGGGAAAAAGCGTGATAATTTATAGCCTAAATGTTAATCTGCATTTATTAGATTGCACGTGCAAAATTTCAACCGAATCTGTTCGGTAGTTTTTGCGTGATGCGTGTTCAAACAAACAGACAGACAGACAGACAGACAGACAGACATTTTTAAAAATGCAGCAAAGTGTTTAAATACTGTTTTCAAACATTTCCTAATATTTTTTTTCACTAAGTTCGGCCATGTACAGACACGTGAAATTTACAGTTTTATTATATGTATAGAATAGAATAGAAGTAATTCATCTACTTCCAGAATAAAAAAAGCGCGAAAATATCGTTTAAAATACGAGGTTCGGCGTTCCGTTTGAATATTTTGATATTTTTTTATTTAAAATGGATGATATTTACGACAAAGAAATTAATTAATTAATAAAGAGTATTTATTATAGTTTCATTTTATAAACATATTAATATACTTTTAATGTAGATTTTTCGTAAGAACAGTCGCTAAGTGCGGCCATACCCCTAAAAATACGGAGTTTTGCATTTAATTTTGGTCATATTTAAATGAAATCCTTATGTACAGTACTAATATTGTTTTTAATATAAAGCTCTAACTATCATTTAATTAGATAAATCCAAAGTTTAATGTGTATATTTGTTTTACAAAGAGAAATAAAACAATTGAATAAAGCCAGCGTACGTCGCGACTTAAAATATTTCTTAGACACATGCATGTTATTAGTATTATAATTGGTAGTTAGGTTTGAAAAGAACCTAATATATGTATTGTTTTTATACCTGGAATAATATTTCTACCTGAAAATAATTCAAAGCTAACCGAGTGATTTACGACTTAAATTTTAGTACATTCTTTATTCCCTTATCACATAAAATCTATTCAATTAACAGATGTGCGGATTTTATTATGTGTAGTTGATAAGCTGAACTTATTATTTAAAATAAAACTTTGTATATAATATAATAACAATAGTTTATCACACTAATATTGTAAAGGCGAAAGTTTGTGAGTATGTGAGTGTGTATGTTTGTTACTTCTTCACGTCTAAACGGCTGGAGCGATTTCAATAAAATTTGGTATGGAGTTAGCTGACACCCTGGATTAACACATAGGCATAAACCGCGGGCAACACCGCGGAGCACAGCTAGTTGTACATAAAATACAAACGACACCGCTTTTTGACTGATGTATGGCGGCGACCCGCGCGGTCCGCTTTGTTAAATGCAGGTAAAGTGAAAAAAAATAATACTATGGTATGTGATGTTTTTATTGTATTTTAATCTTGTTATATTATTAAGTAAATAAAATAAAACACAAGGTGCAATTATTGTTTTGTGTTATTGCTATTCAGAAATTAAAAGTACACCCGTTGTACCTTTTTATTTATATTCATATCTTGACTGAAATTTATACTGGCATAAATTTTTAAAAATATATATTATAGCCTTTAATAACAAATAAACGTCAATTACAATTAAATCCGAGTAATTCGATAAAAAACAAAACACGCGCGGTCGATTTCCTGCGTCTGCCCATCGACCAATCGGAGGGAGCCGCTCGGACATAGCTTAAGCGCCTCCTAGAGGGTGCTAGACAGACTAAAGGGCCATTCGGGATCAGTTGACTCGTGCATCAAGAAACTGCAGCGATTGTTTCGATGTTACCACATTCCAAATAGATTCCAGAGAGAGATTGATCAATCGATTCGCGATTATTCCGAATGTACTTAAGTACATAATCGGAAGAAAAAGTCGGATACCTAGATTCGTTCGAAACAATCGAATAACATTTCAATTGTTTATTCGCGAGAGCAAATGGATTGGATGTTCCCTTCATGAATAATATGGTCGACAGCCCTCGCCATGGCTGATCGAAGAACCGAACCGAAGTATCGATAGATATTGACCCAAAACTATGTACATAGTTTTATACAAAGGTGTTAAGAAAAGCAAGTAAAGTCTTTTTTAAGTTGTTTGATAAATAATATAAAACCTTTCTAATAATGGTTATAATCAACAATAAAATAAAATTAAAGAATGACACATACGAATTAATAACATTATTATAATTAAAATGACCTAATGTTCAAAAAGTTACAAATAGATAGTAATAAAGCCCTGGACCTTACACTAGGATTCCCTGTGTCGTGAGATCCAGTCTCTTTCATACCTAGTATATTGTTACAAAATTGTAAGTTAAGGGTTTTATAGAGATAACATAACTTAAAAGAATTAATGCATATGTGTGTGTTGTGTGTGTGTGCGTGTGCGCGCGCGCGCGTGCGTGTGTGCTAGAGTGAGTGTTTGTACACTATATATGTATGCTCGCATTATAATTGCCAAAATAAGCAGATTAAATATTAGACAGAAGGCTGTCTGTTGTATTTTTATTATATTCCTTATTCTTATACTTTCATTAAGTCTTAAGTCTCTATGTAATTCAGTCTTGTATCCATCTTTTTATCTTATTTTTGCAGGCTTTGGTGGGTAGCAAATAAATATCAAGGATTTTATTTAGTTTCTCATAAATATATGGACCCATAAAGAGAAATGACTTTCTTCCTATTGATTTGCGACATTTTGTTCTTTTCCATTTTTTAAGACGTTGAGAGTATGACATAGTTATGTTGTAGCTATTCCTATGGAAACGTACTGCTGTAGCAACGATGTACAGTTGACGGACTGTAAGAACTTGAGTCTCCTGAAATAGTAGGTCAGTAGGATACCTGTATGGCCGCATATAAGCTCCTATAAATAATGTCCGTTGGGCTCATTCTATTTTGAGCATTGTAGTTTTAGCAGTTGCACCCCAAGATAATTGTATCTTGGGGTGCAACTGCTAAAACTACAATGCTTGCAGCAAAAAATACTTTGGAAAAAATATTAATAATCATTGCATTGGCAATATCCTAAAATGGATATTGCTAATGCAATACAACATGTCAAGACAACTGCAGTGTCGTCAGCGTACGCAAAGAATTTTGCTTGGGATAAGTTCATTGTGCATAAAGTACCTATCAATGTATATTATAAAGAGTGTCGGCCCAAGGACACTTCCTTGAGGTACACCGTATATTACTTCGGTTAGATCACTACAGTGGTCTCTCATGATAACCTTTTGCATTCTTTCACTGAGATATGATTTAAACCAGTCTTGTGCAACTCCACGTATGCCAAGAAGTGAAATTTTTTCCAATTATTTTTTTCGGGATAGTGTTAAACGCTTTTGCGAGATCCAGGAAGACGCCGACACAAGCTTTACCTCTGTCTAAGTATTGCGTAATACATTTGTAACGGCATCCTTCGTAGACCTCGCCTTCCTAAAACCATATTGGTTGTCTGATATCAACTTATTTTTCTCTAAATAGGCCAAAAGTCTATAGTTGACGACTTTCTCAAGAACTTTGGAGAGAGTCGTCAACAAGGATATTGGTCGATAATATGCGACATCCGTCGCATCACCACTCTTTTAGACAGGACAAACATTGGCAACTTTTAGTAGGTCGGGAACGATACAGGTTGAGAGACTTAAATTACATAAAAACGCAATTGGCCTAGCTAAGCTTTCCTTACATCTTTTAAAAATGCTATTATTAATACCATCAAGACCTGGCGCTGAGGAGGTTTTAAGATTAGAAATAATTTTAGACACTTCAAACTCATCAGTTGGGTAAGAAAGAAGGAGTTACTATTGTTACAAGTTTTGTTTAAGTCTTTGCATTTTCGTGACAGTTCTACTTTAGTAGTATTCAAGTTAGTTAGTGTTTTAGCTGCCAGTTCTCCACCGATAGTACAGAAATAGTGGTAAACGCTATTTAGCTTATCAGTTACACAGTCAGTGTTCTCAGAGTTTAAAGGTTTGTCCAGTTTATGGAGCTGATATCATCAGCAAGGTCATCAAGGTTTATGGTAGTTCGAGATTTTGGAGAACAAAGTTTCAGCTGTTGTTTGGGGAGGCCAAATTACCTCTGGTCGGTAAGTTGTGACCAGGGTAATAGCCATAATGGCTGATTAGGTATAAGTACTCAGAAGACCGTGTATCTTTGTTGCCAGTTTTAATGCTAAATTTACGTCACCAACAATAGCACACGTATGCCCTTTGCATATTTTCATAACAGAATCAAGTGAATTACAAAAGTTGGTAATGTTGGTGCAAGATGGGGATCTGTACAGTGCTATAATTGAAATATCATTTCCAATATTAGTCAGCAAACAATGTGAGTTTGCGAAAGGCGGTTCTTTATTAGTAGCGTGAAGTTCAAGCTTAGTCAGTACGACTATACCATAATTTTGATTGAGATATGTTTCGGAACACTGATAATTATAATTACTGAGTATAATAATAATAATAATATCTTGGGACAACTCACACAACGCTATCTGATCCCAAACTAAGCAGAGCTTGTACTATGGAAACCAGACAACTGATAAACATACTTAAATATTTTTAAATACATACATATTATAGATAAATAACACCCAGACACAGAATAAATCATTGTGCTCATCACACAAAGTATTATCCTGGGTGGGAATCGAATCCACGACCTCTTGCGTAGCAGTCGGATACACTCCCACCGCGCCACAGAGGCAGTCCGAGTATAATACTCGGACTTGTATCATTATGCCAGCATTCCTTTAAATAACGTCCGACATGAACCGAAGTCTGCTCAGAAAAACAGTGAAATTATTGAAGTTTTTACAAATACTTCGGATGTTTTGTACCATTTCTTTTTAAAACCATAGAAACTGCGGAGTTTCTATATCACCACATTCTTCCTAGCTAAAATAAGCACAGCGTTTGTTTCAGGTCATAACGTAATCCCTGTAACGGCTAGGAAGCTTTCGATCTCTTGTTGGCCTTTGTTGAACTGCACTGCACCTGGATTATCAGATGCTGGTTGTTCTATTTCGACTATTTGATGTTCTGCAGCTGGAAATCCCTCGTCTGTCAGCTGGTCTACTTCTTTTGTTTCCTCAATTATACTTCAAGAAACTCTGGTGACAAACCCTGGTAATTTTATTTATAAAGATAAATGTATTTAGGTTTTCCCTTTGTATGGCATCTTTTCCACCTCATAAAATATAAATTACTTAAAAAAAACAAATGTGTTTTATTTCAAGGGCAATAAATAAAAAGTCAAAATAACGCATTTTTAATTTTACCCCAGGTATGTAAGATGATTTTCACAAATAATTCAGTATTGCGCATTTAAAATTCTTATTATAAGTGAATTTTCTCATGGAAATTCTGAAAACATGCAGCAGGTAAGTATTTATTTACTTGAGATTTGTTAATTTATGTAAAAACATTTATTTAAAACAAGTAGTTTATTAAACAGACCGGTAAGGCCCTGCTGGGAATCCACATACAGGTATTTGTATTCGTACTAGCACGAACAAGCTAAAAAATACTCTTTCATTTATGAAAAGAGTATTTCTAGTGGTATTATTAAACATATTCGTACCACCCGGTGCCTGACGGTTACCGGCTTTGGGGACCCAAAGCCGGTAACTGTCAGGCACCGGTCAGTGAATGGTATAATTATATAATTTATTTTTAAATAATACTACGTAATTCTTCTTACAGTTTTACTGAACTCCCAACAAATCTTATTTTTTCGAATTAAACAAGCAATCGATTATCTATCGAAATAGATAATGTAATTCAAAATTCAATGTGTTCTGCACTGGTCGAGTAGCAATATTTAAAGACCTATGACACGATTGTCAACCTTAAGCGTAAAGGAATTAAATTCATAATTGCTTCGACTAAGGATACTGCCATCTATGGTCGAGTAGCGGATTTAATTGGTCAATCGAATCTATAGGCCGACCGCTTAACTCGTATATCGCCTGCGCGGGGGTGCGCGGGACAGAGAACTCACGTTCTCTGTCCCGCGCACCCCGCTCACCCACCCGTTAACATCACCCCGCGCTCCCTTCTCACCGCGCAGGCGATATACGAGTTAAGCGGTCGGCCTATAGTTTGACTTAAGATGACAAAACGTAGTAAATACTTTCTGCGATAAAACAACATAGATCCTATGAATAGAAAATGAAGGTTTATTTCCAGATGTAGGATTCGTGAGTTATGCTAGACAAATCAAATGAATTGTTTATTGGTAGTTTATTATATGAATATTGGTTTATATGTATGAGTTTGGCGACAACGGTTCCTATAGTAATTTTGTTGCATAGCACTTCCACCTGTTTTTTCTGTTCCGTGGATACAACTCAAACTCCGCGCCAAAATGAAAAACAGTCGTGCCATAATAACAACAACAAACAAATAAAAAATTCGAACCATAAACTATTTTTTTTTTTTTGAGTGAATGTAATAAATATCAGAAAATTTATTTTTATTAATGTTATTATGCCTAGTTTACACCTATTAAGTGGTTAAGTCGTCAACTAATTTTTAACTAAATTGCAGCGTGTAAACAACCACTTAATACCTGTTAAGTCATAAGTGTTAAGTAACGATTTAGTGGTTATGTGAGCAAGTGGAATAGAATTGATTCTATTTTTGGATAAGTAACCCACCCTCCCGCACCGCGCGCGGGGGCGATGAGCGGAAAATTTTGACAATTAGTTCTTGTTTGGACAGGAACAATTATTTTAGTTCGAAGCTTTTGCCTATGTTTAATTATTTTGATTGTTTTTGAAAGATTTTGAAAAACACAATAGATATAATGGCAAGGTGGCAAATCTTATACCTATAAACGAGAAATTCTTGTTTATAAATATAATATAATCTGAATCTCGGAAACGGCTTCAGAGATTTTCATGAAATTTAGTACTCAGGGGGTTTCAGGGGCGATAAATCGATCTAGCTAGGATTCATTTTAAGAAAACTTCGTTTTATAAAACCTAGGTCATCCAGGTACTAGATATTAATGGCAATTCCATATTTTACTTTATCAATAATTTCATTATGCAAATATCTAACTAGCTGCCTGCCCTGGCGGCGGTCTGAGCGTCAATTCGTATTTTTTTATACCTTAAGTTACGTTAATGTAGTTTTCGTAACAATCTTTACTTTTTTGACAATAATGTATAGCTCCCTGATAATGTAGCTTTCTAATAGAGAAATAATTTTTAAAATCGGTCCACTAGTTTTTAAGTTTATTCGATACATACAAAAATACAAATCATTTATCTTTATAATATTAGTGTTGATTACTGAATTTAGAACTTCAACACCCTCTTGATCGTCCATTATGATTTTATGAACTTAAGAGTACGGTTAAGCTTAACACGTGTAAACAGTTACCTACTTAACAGTAATTCACTTAAAATTTAGTTGACGACTTAACCACTTAATACGTGTAAACTAGGCATTATGCTCCAACACACCTAATGACTATACCACTAGGTTTAGGAGTGGTTAAAGCCCATTAGTTTGTTTTTAGGAATTTTATTAGTAAAGTTTCACTGATATCTTCTGTTTTAAACCTATGTCAACATAGTGAAATTGTGAAAAAAGAAAATTGTAGATCGTGACAAAATATGGTCTATTCATATGGTGTGCAGAAGATTCGAGGATGATCTCGGTTGTAGTTTAGGAGTAGAGAAATCTCATCTCATTTTGGTATAACTGTGATATGGCGTGAACAGAAAAACACTTCACACAACCGACTACCACTTTTGTTTGGTAGATCTGAAAGGATTAATCTACCAGAACCGTGACTCAGCTATTCGTCCAGTCTAGTGTCCTCTTTGTTCTGAAATACAAATTCCACAGCCACCTTGTAATTTATGCCTAATGCATTCGAGACCCAGGAAAAATATAATTCAGATTTTTTTTTGTTGCTTAGGTGCCTCAACTTTTTCACAGAGTGAGCTCAACGACCTAGTAAGAGTCATCAGCCGCGGTCACTGCTGGGCTTAAGCCTCTCCTACTGACCGCCACAACTTCCGGTCCTCTCGCCTTCCGCAGCCAATCCATCCCAGCGAACTTCTTTAGATCGTCGGTCTATTTGGCTTAGGGCCGTCCTACTGTTCGTTTACCGAGTCGCGGTCTAAACACTAGCCGCCTTATTACAAAGAGAAGACTAAATCAAGGTTTAGGCCAAGACTTTCAAGTCCAGGATTTAGTACTGTACTATTGGTCTTATTACAAAGCATAGATAATCCGTGGACCAGCTGATACCAAAGGATCTTGCAATCAGCCACAGATTATAATCAATTTAGTTCATTCATTTTTCTTATCATTCAAAAATAACGTTCCGTTTCAAGCCAATATAATTTGAAAGTATAGTTGTCATTGAGAAAAAAATATTTAGACGTTCTATTAGCTAAATTATTCGCCAGGACTACGTAATTTTCAAAATATAAACCTGACATAAAAGTCCTCGGCCTGCAATTTACGAATAATAAAATAGATTCTGTCAGGATCGGAACGTTACATATATAGCTGTCAGTAGTACTAAAAATGTAAACAAATGATGATAACCTAAATTTTATTAACTCACGACATTATTATGGATGTTATAAGTTTAATCTGAGTAATTATAGCGCCCAAACACTTATAGGAGTTGGATGCGAGTTTTTATTACAAAGCTAGTTTCATTGGAACAGTTCTTAGCATGGTTGGATGAAAATTCGTTCAATAGTTTAAGGATACTTACTCAATAAGATAATGCATTTTTAATATACTTACTGTTTTCTTTGTTGCACTCGTTGTTCTGAATGTATTGGGGGAAAGTATGCCTAGATTCAATATAGGTACTGAAGCTTCGGCTGAAGCACAACAAACAATTGAAACAAATTTTATGAATATATTTATTATTTAATATCAGTGAGCCTGCTATGAAATGAAATTCTCAAATAACTACATAGAATCATTATTTATTAGATACCATTTATTCTTCCTAAGAACAGAGTACATTTTCATGAGAATCATAAATATTATTATCTAAACTGTTAGGTAGCACTTATTAGTTATTCCATTTGACAACAAAATGGATGTTAACAATTTCAATAATCTGTAACCAATCTGTACTCCCTGTTCAAACTATGTTTGAAATGGAATATTGAGTTTATATCCCTATTTCTTTATACATAACTAGCTTTCCCGCACATTTTAGTCTGCATAAATTTTCCCTGTTTTTGCAAAATTTCTCATTGCTACTCCGTTCCTATTGGTTGTAGAGTGATATTATATAGACTTCCTCGACAAATGGGCTATCCAACAGTAAAAAGTTCAAAAGAATTAGTCGTTCATGAGATTACCGCGTTCAAACAAACTCTTCAGCTTTATGATATTAGTTTAGTTATTTATTTTACAATAAATTTTAAATTGTATGCATTTTTTGTTTATTATATAAACAGTGATCAATAATATATTTATATAATAAAATTGATAATTCTATATTTAGATCCACCTTATAGTTCACTAGTAAGTTTTAGGTACATTATACATAGAATCATTATTTATTAGATACCATTTATTCTCCCTAAGAACATAGTTCATCTATCAGAGAATCTTAAATATAATTATCTAAACTGTTAAGTAGTGCATAATAGTTATTACATCACAATTTCAATAACCTGTAACTAATCTGTACTCTCTGTTTAGTGTTTAAACTATGTTTAAAGGAACATTGTAGCAATGTATAACTAGCTGAGCTCTTATAAACATAATATTCAGTTCTTGGTACCTACCTATAACCTAAGTTTACATCTGTTTCTAGTGATAGGTATACCCATGGTTACACTTTACCAACTAAATTTTAAATTGATCAATGTTTATTTAGTTCCACTATAATATGTATAGTTCAGTAGTAAGTTTTAGGTAAGAAATTTTGTCATAATGATGTTTCTATTACTTTGTTTTGTGCATTTTGAGTAAATTCAACATTG
This sequence comes from Herminia tarsipennalis, assembly GCA_945859575.2. Lineage (NCBI taxonomy): Eukaryota > Metazoa > Arthropoda > Insecta > Lepidoptera > Erebidae > Herminia > Herminia tarsipennalis. The sequence continues at coordinate 17,248,429 of OX243834.2, read as the reverse complement.
GTTTTTGCCGCACTACTCCAGACCACCTATCAGACATTTCAAATGTGATTTTCCAACTTCAATATAAATAATGTGACATATTATAAGTGGAATGCATCAGATTGTTTTACATAGAGCACTAGTTAATGATACTATTGTCGAACAAAAATAATCTGTGTTGATCTTCAACTTTCCACACTGCGTAGGTACACTTCACGTCGAGTCTGGTTGACCCAAACATTGCACAGACCACTTTAATTTTAGGACATCTCTGAGTTCTGTATATTAAATCTTCTCTCTCAATTCCAAGCTGTGATAAATGTTTTGAAAAACAATAATAAGCATGTATTATTAAATCTTTGGTCACACATCGCATTTCACTCGATTTTTGCGTTTATTTTGTTGCCACACCATATTTAGTTAGTTAATAATTTAAAGTCACTAAACACGCATTATTCGTCATTAATAATTGAAACTAAAATACGCAAAATTGTAAATAAAATAACCTTAAAATGTCAAAATTTTTGACATTTTAAGGTTATTACCATAGTTAAACTAGGGTGATCGAAAGACTAATATATAGACCAAAGAAGATCATCGATTAAGCGATGAACCTCGTTTTGTAATAAAGATTTTCGTAGATCCATGGTTTAAACTAGGATTTTCGTCAAACCAGGTTTAGTCCAGCTTTTGGAATAAGGCGGTAGGACTCGTTTACTCCATTGGCCATTGGTCCTTCGGCAAATCTGGCCAGCCCATTGCCACTTCAGCGTGCTTAACCTACGAGCTATGTCGGTAACTTTAGTTCTTTGTCGGATGACCTCATTGCGAATTTTATCTTTTAAAGAAATCCCCAGCATACCTCGCTCAATAGCCCGCTGTAAAACTTTAAATTTATGGACAAGCCCAATCGTAAGTGTTCACGTCTCATCGCCGTAGGTCATAACAGGTAGAACGCACTGGTTGTAAATACCTTGGTCTTCACGGTACTAAAGCCTTTTTGAAACACGGTTTGTTCCGGGGGCTGAAACTCTTTCAGTTTTCCTGCGAGGCAGTTGGTGTTCACTCTCGAGAACAACTTGTAGAAGTGGCCCAGGAGTAAGATAGGTATGTAGTTCTTCAGCTATGTTTTATCACCTTTTTTTGAAGCACAGAACTACCGCTCTCCCGCTCCACGACTGGAACTGGGGCCCCACCTGCTCTCAGAAGCTCTGTAGTGATTCTGTCATCACTCACTGGGCGCTTTGTTATTCTAAAGTTGCTCGAAAGCTGCCCCGACTTCGCCCTGATCGACATCCGGGATGTCCTCGGTATAGTAGCGCGTGAATGGGGCTATGGGGCTCTGTAGTCATTGAAGCTAAGTCCCGTAGTTCAGCCATTCGTGATGCATAGAGGTGTCCATAAAAATCTTGATTTCCTCGAGTATCTCGAACCTTGAGGTGACGGTTTTGCCATCCGCTGTATTTAGTTTTGTCAGACAGCTACAGTGCGAAAACTTTGATGCCTCTAATTCGTTTCGATCGTCTTCTCAATAGCGAGTGTAGTAGTGACGGAGGTTACGTCGCGTCAGCTTTCTAATTTTCAGGTTTATGGCTCTCCTGTCTGACATTGAAATTTACGAGTCTCGTCTTTCCCTCACTAGTTGAAAGTCTCGAGTGAGAGTTTGGACTCCCTTTTTTCGCGTTTGCCGGGAAACAACTTCTGTAGCGTTTCGACCATTGTGTCGGTTTTCTCGTCCACCGTGCCATTGGTTTCCAGCGATGTGAAACGGTTCTGACGCTCAAACAGGAACTTTTTTCGTGATATAAGAAGCTGTTTCTCTGATTTTCTCCAAAAATTGAAGTCTATCCGCCTTATTCCAGAAGCTGGACTAAACCTGGTTTGACGAAAATCCTAGTTTAAACCATGGATCTACGAAAATCTTTATTACAAAACGAGGTTCATCGCTTAATCGATGATCATCTTTGGTCCATAGCTTAGTCTTTCAATCACCCTAGTTTAACTATGGTAATAACCTTAAAATGTCAAAAACTTAACAATTTGAAAGTTAGACCATTTACAATTTTGCGTATTTTAGTTTCAAATATTAATGACGAATAATGCGTGTTTAGTGACTTTAAATTATTAACTAACTAAATATGGTGTGGCAACAAAATAAACGCAAAAATCGAGTGAAATGCAATGTGTGACAAAAGATTTAATAATACATGCATAATATTGTTTTTCAAAACATTTATCACAGCTTGGAATTGAGAGAGAAGATTTAACATACAGAACTCAGAGATGTCCTAAAATTAAAGTGGTCTGTGCAATGTTTGGGTCAACCAGACTCGGCGTGAAGTGTACCTACGCAGTGTGGAAAGTTGAAGCTCCACACAGATTATTTTTGTTCGACAATAGTATCATTAACTGGTGCTCTATGTAAAACAAACTGATGCATTCCACTTATATGTCACATTATTAGATTGAAGTTGGAAAATCACATTTGGAATGTCTGATAGGTGGTCTGGAGTAGTGCGGCAAAAACCAATGTTGAATATACTCAAAATGCCCAAAACAAAGTAATAGAAACATCATCTTACCCAAAACTTACTAGTGAACTATATAGTGGAACTAAATAAACATTGATCAATTTAAAATTTAGTTGGTAAAGTGTAACCATGGGTATACCTGTCACTAGAAACAGATGTAAACTTAGGTTATAAGTAGGTACCAAGAACTGAATATTAAGTTTATAGGAGCTCAGCTAGTTAATACTTTGCTACAATGTTCCTTTAAACATAGACAGAGAGTACAGATTGGTTACAGGTTATTGAAATTGTGATGTAATAACTATTATGCACTACTTAACAGTTTAGATAATTATATTTAAGATTCTCATGAAAATGAACTAACACTGTTTATATAATAATCAAAAAATGCATACAATTTAAAATTTATTGTAAAATAAATAACTATACTAATATTATAAAGCTGAAGAGTTTGTTTGAACGCGGTAATCTCATGAACGACTAATTCTTTTGAACTTTTTACTGTTGGATAGCCCATTTGTCGAGGAAGTCTATATAATATCACTCTACAACCAATAGGAACGGAGCAGCAATGAGAAATGTTGCAAAAACAGGGAAAATTTATGCAGACTAAGATGTGCGGGAAAGCTAGTTATGTATAAAGAAATAGGGATATCAACTCAATATTCCTTTTCAAACATAGTTTGAACAGAGAGTACAGATTGGTTACAGATTATTGAAATTGTTAACATCCATTTTGTTGTCAAATGGAATAACTAATAAGTGCTACCTAACAGTTTAGATAATAATATTTATGATTCTCATGAAAATGTACTCTGTTCTTAGGAAGAATAAATGGTATCCAAATAACTACATAGAATCATTATTTATTAATAATGATTCTATGTAGTTATTTGAGAATTTCATTTCATAGCAAGCTCACTGATATTAAATAATAAATATATTCATAAAATTTGTTTCAATTGTTTGTTGTGCTTCAGCCGAAGCTTCAGTACCTATGTTGAATCTAGGCATACTTTCCCCCAATACATTCAGAACAACGAGTGCAACAAAGAAAACAGTAAGTATATTAAAAATGCATTATCTTATTGAGTAAGTATCCTTAAACTATTGAACGAATTTTCATCCAACCATGCTAAGAACTGTTCCAATGAAACTAGCTTTGTAATAAAAACTCGCATCCAAGTTCCTCTAAGTGTTTGGGCGCTATAATTACTCAGATTAAACTTATAACATCCATAATAATGTCGTGAGTTAATTACATTTAGGTTATCATCATTTGTTTACATTTTTAGTACTACTGACAGCTATATATGTAACGTTCCGATCCTGACAGAATCTATTTTATTATTCGTAAATTGCAGGCTGAGGACTTTTATGTCAGGTTTATATTTTGAAAATTACGTAGTCCTGGCGAATAATTTAGCTAATAGAACGTCTAAATATTTTTTTCTCAATGAAAACTATACTTTCAAATTATATTGGCTTAAAACGGAACGTTATTTTTGAATGATAAGAAAAATGAATGAACTAAATTGATTATAATCTGTGGCTGATTGCAAGATCCTTTGGTATCAGCTGGTCCACGGATTATCTAAGCTTTGTAATAAGACCAATAGTACAGTACTAAATCCTGGACTTGAAAGTCTTGGCCTAAACCTTGATTTAGTCTTCTCTTTGTAATAAGGCGGAAAATGTCAAAAACTTGACAATTTGAACGTTAGACCATTTACTATTTTGCGTATTTTAGTTTCAATTATTAATGACGAATAATGCGTGTTTAGTGACTTTAAATTATTAACTAACTAAATATGGTGTGGCAACAAAATAAACGCAAAAATCGAGTGAAATGCGATGTGTGACCAAAGATTTATTATTGTTTTTCAAAACATTTATCACAGCTTGGAATTGAGAGAGAAGATTTAATATACAGAACTTAGAGATGTCCTAAAATTAAAGTGGTCTGTGCAATGTTTGGGTCAACCAGACTCGACGTGAAGTGTACCTACGCAGTGTGGAAAGTTGAAGATCAACACAGATTATTTTTGTTCGACAATAGTGTGTGCTCTATGTAAAACAATCTGATGCATTCCACTTATAATATGTCACATTATTTATATTGAAGTTAGAAAATCACATTTGGAATGTCTGATAGGTGGTCTGGAGTAGTGCGGCAAAAACCAATGTTGAATTTACTCAAAATGCACAAAACAAAGTAATAGAAACATCATTATGACAAAATTTCTTACCTAAAACTTACTACTGAACTATACATATAGTGGAACTAAATAAACATTGATCAATTTAAAATTTAGTTGGTAAAGTGTAACCATGGGTATACCTGTCACTAGAAACAGATGTAAACTTAGGTTATAGGTAGGTACCAAGAACTGAATATTATGTTTATAAGAGTTCAGCTAGTTAATACATTGCTACAATGTTCCTTTAAACATAGTTTAAACACTAAACAGAGAGTATAGATTAGTTACAGGTTATTGAAATTGTGATGTAATAACTATTATGCACTACTTAACAGTTTAGATAATTATATTTAAGATTCTCTGATAGATGAACTGTGTTCTTAGGGAGAATAAATGGTATCTAATAAATAATGATTCTATGTATAATGTACCTAAAACTTACTAGTGAACTATATAGTGGATCTAAATAAACATTGATCAATTATTGATTGATTACTGTTTATATATTTATACATAAAATGCCTAAATACACATACCCTATTACTAGTGAACTATAAGGTGAATCTAAATATAGAATTATTAATTTTATTATATAAATATATTATTGATCACTGTTTATATATTATACAGAAAATGCATACAATTTAAAATTTATTGTAAAATAAATATCTATACTAATATTATAAAGCTGAAAAGTTTGTTTGAACGCGGTAATTCTTTTGAATTTTTTACTGTTGGATACCCCATTTGTCGGGGAAAGCTATAGGCTATATAATATCACACTACAACCAATAGGAATGGAGCAGCATTGAGAAATGTTGCGTAAACAGGGAAGATTTATGCAGACTAAGTTGTGCGGGAAAGCTAGTCATCTAAATAGAAATAAGGGATATCAACTCAATATTCCTTTTCAAACATAGTTTACATAGTTTACAGGGAATACAGAATGGTTACAGGTTATTGAAATTGTTAACATCCATTTTGTTGTCAAATTATGGAATAACTATTAAGTGCTACCTAACAGTTTAGATAATTATAATTATTTATGATTCTCATGAAAATGAACTCTGTTACTAGGGAGAATAAATGGTATCTAATAAATAATGATTCTATGTTGTTATTTGAGAATTTCATTTCATAGCAAGCTCACTGATATTAAATAATAAATATATTCATAAAATTTGTTTCAATTGTTTGTTGTGCTTCAGCCGAAGCTTCAGTACCTATGTTGAATCTAGGCATACTTTCCCCCAATACATTCAGAACAACGAGTGCAACAAAGAAAACAGTAAGTATATCAAAAATGGATTATCTTATTCAGTAAGTATCCTTCCATGCTAAGACCTGTTCCAATGAAACTAGCTTTGTAATAAAAACTCGCATTCAAGTTCCTCTAAGTGTTTGGGCGCTATAGTTACTCAGATTAAACTTATAACATCCCTAATAATGTCTGAGTTAATTAAATTTAGGTTATCATCATTTGTTTACATTTTTAGTACTATTTTTTTATAATGACAACTACTTATGTAACGTTTCGATCCTGACAGAATTTATTTGATTTTTCGTAAATTGCAGGCCGAGGGCTTTTATGTCAGGTTAATATTTTGAAAATTACGTAGTGCTGGCGAATAATTTAGCTACATAGAACGTCTAAATATTTTATTCTCAATGAAAACTATACTTTCAAATTATATTGGTATAAAACGGAACGTTATTTTTGAATGATAAGAACAATGAATGAACTAAATTGATTATAATCTGTGGCTGATTGCTAGATCCTTTGGTATCAGCTGGTCCACGGATTATCTAAGCTTTGTAATAAGACCAATAGTACTGTACTATATCCTGGACTTGAAAGTCTTCGTTTAAACCTTGATTTGATCTTTTCTTTGGAATAAGGCGGACAGAGCCAAGTTCCTTGGGAACGCGGTCAATGACGTCACGATTGCCGTAAAATCATAATGATACTGGTGAAATATCGCATCATATGGTGACTGCCTCTTTGGCGCGGTGGGAGTATAACCGCAACGCAAGAGGTCGTGGGTTCGATTCCCACACCGGACACCACTTTGTGTGATCCACAAATTGTTGTTCCGGGTCTGGGTGTACCTACTTTGAGTCCGTGACTTGTATGTTTGTAAAGTCCCCCGCGACACAGGGCTTGTACAATACTGCGGAGTCGTCTTTTTTAAAAAAAATATATAGGAGGGTAAATTCGACTTTGGTGGGTGGACATGTCTCGGTACCGAACTTGGTAACGGCTTAACGGTAATTTAAAAAAATATAATTATTGCACATAAATTCATTACAAAATACTCGTTGTCAAAGTAAACTTGCTTGCGTTAAACTTTCGATTTTTTATAATACCTATAATGGGACTGCGCAATACAGCGGCATGCTCGAAATTTTTACAGTACGGTTTTATTATGGCAATAAATAGGATTTAAACTTTGACAGCCAGACCTGCCTCAATAGTGGCGCCAACTACGAGCACAAACACGGTAGCCTCCATTGGGTAGGCAGTGGTTTATATGCAATTTAACGATATGATGTCATAAATTTCTTTAGTTTGATCATTTACTTTTAGTATTTATTTTGTTTTGATGATTATAAATAATGAATAAAACATATAGATGAAAAAAAAATCAGATCACCTAGTATTACCTAATTTATTGTCATTGACGCCACATTACAAAAAATACCCAAATACCCAATTGTAAAAGGTTTAGATTCAAAAGAACGCAACAATCTTAAATTGTGATAAATAACGTTTATTAACTTATACGATAACTTCTTAAAATCGGATATATTATTTCTAATGCTTCATGGATTTCACCTCTTGTTTTCCCACCTGTAATTAAAATTCGTCTTATTAGAATGGATTTTATGTAAATTTTATTTATTGTATGAAGTGGAAACAGAAGAAACTTCACATTATTTATGTCATATTATGGCTTTTTATAACCAATTAGGACGGGATCCCTAGAACAAATAATAAAGTGATACGATCGTTCGTTTTGACGAGACGCCCAACTTTATGTATATGACGACAACTTTATATAGTGGTACATTAAAAAAAACAAGGTGTTAAATATGACAAACTTAACTTTGCCGTTGGAAAACTATTATCCCCATACATCAACATAGGCCTTGATTAATTTACCAACCGCAAATAAATTTGTAACCAAAAAATATGTTTTGTGATGCATCGATTATGGCTTTTACTACAAGCTACATGGCACTTATCACAAGTAAAAGCCATAATCGTTGCATTATAAAAGTCATGTAAACTAACTGCGGCCTATGTTGATGTATGGGGATAATAGTTTTCCAACGGCAAAGTTTGTCATATTTAACATCTGTTTTTTCCCTAACGTACCACTATACAAAATTGTTGTTTACATAAAGTTGGGCGTCTCGTTAAAACGAAGCTACCATGGCAATGCCAGCTTGATATGTATCACTTTAAAATTTGTTCTAGGGATCCCGTACTAAATTGAACAGTTTATAAAAAACTGGGTAACTGCATGTCGGGCCACGAACAATGTAGGGTCACAGATTAAGTAATAGTACTACGTACAGAAAATTCACTCCCTAACAAAAGTCAGGTTTAGGTATAAAAATACACCGAGACTCGGCAGAGCTACCCGCCTGCAAGCTAAATTGAAAGTTATCACCGCGCGGGAACTGTAAATTTTCTTTGCGCGCCCCAGTTTTACGACCGAGCTGCGAAGTCCGCACGCGGTTGTCACTTGAGAAGCTTTTTTACCTAGTTAATTTATTAGTTTTAAGATAAATAAGTAGATTAAGCATCACAAACGTACATTTTGCGTTATAAACATAAAAATTCCAATGGGCTAGTTTCCAAATAGTCAAAACAACAACTCCTTTAGAAGTGTCAAAACGCAGATTTTATACGGAGATCTCAAACAAATAGCTGTCTATGGCGTCACTGCTTTTTTCTCGTCAAATCACTTCTTTTTATGATATGATGATAAAAAATCCAATTTAATACCAAATTTAATCGGGACTTAACTGTTGGCCGTTTAAATGTCATGTTTATTTACTAATTACATTACATTACAGCCCAACCTGCCATACGCCCCTACGAGAGGCGCGCTGCCCGAATATACCTAAACTGAACTGCGGAGTGACACCCCCCTGGTACGATTCCGAAGTCGTCCCCCCCCCCATCCGAATAATGCGGCTTAAGAAGTGGGTTTTCTGTTGTTTTTTTTTATACTTACAACGTTATACCTACTTATAATAATTTTCAAAGAAATTTGTACGAAAATTTTGTTACTTATCATTTGATCAGCTGCTACTCGTAAACTTGTAAAGCCTACTTAGCTGTGATAGTTTTCCTTTTAATTTCACTATATATACTACTACCGTGATTTTTTTCACATACCCAACGTCAACCATTTAGCTGGTAGGAGGCACTCTTAACAATAAATTGCACTTTAAAGCTTAATATTTCACAAACAGATCCTTAACTAAACGTTTTTAAAAGACCCATCTAATGATACCCTACAAGATGAGGTAGGTGAGAAAAAAATCACAACCCCACTTTACTTATAGGAGAGGTACCCTCAAAAATACATGATTTATATGATTTTATTCTTTCACATTGTCGGCGTCAGTAATATGTGTATCCATGCAAAATTACAGCCTTCTAGCACTAAAAGTCTCTGAGCTATGCTGCAGACGAACGGATGGATGGACGGACATGACGAAACTATAAGGGTCCCGTTTTGCCATTTTGGCTTTGAACCCCTAAATCATGACTTTGTGACACAGAGAAATCAAATTTATTATGTGCTATAAATAAAGTATTTATATGTATTTATAATATAAATAAAGTAGCTAAACATACCTGTAAACACAATTTTTCCATTAACAAATATTAATAAAACAACTCTTGGTCGCACCATTCTGTAAACTAGGCCAGGAAATAATTCCGGCTCATAAGATGCAAACTGCCCATGTGCCTGTTGAAGTGCTTCTAATCTTATTGGAAACCTCAAGTCTGCAGTAGCAATAAAATTCTGTATTTTGAAATCTAGAAATTTTGCCTGAAAATTAAAAATAAACATTTGACTAAAATAGCATATTATTCTAATCACCTTTTTTGACTGCAATAATTGTTTTTTATAAATACATACAGGATATCCAAGTTTTTGTATAATTCTGGCAAACTTTCTGGCTGCTATATAAGAATCATGTTCATTTCTTAATCCTGTACAGAGGACTTTACCAGATCTGAAATAATAAAATAAATTTATCTTGTTTAAAAAAAATTAACTAATACAAAGTTAAAATGTGGGTTGGCTACATACCACAGCTAACACTTACCTAAATACCAAAGCAGTAGCTCTTGGATCTATTATTTTCATAACTACTCCATGAAATCGTGCTGGATTATATTCAGAGAAACGTGTCCGGCAGTAAATGTCCAGCAACTTTAAGTCACAACCTAAATGGACAGTTGACACACAGTTCCTGAAAGCAACTCTGTATTAAATCTAGGTATCTTCTATATGTAAATAGTCAACCTTGTCCACCAAGAGTTCTTTACAAATAAGTAAGTAAGAAGTTTTTAAAATAAACAGCCATATCTTTTTTAACATTCACTTAGAAGTTTTATTTTTTCACAGCTTCAAGGGACTGTAGACCTGAGTATGTGGTTTTAAATTCAACTCAATGCCTCCACATGTTCCTGAGATAAAGGGTCTTGATAGATAGATAAAAAAGTAATCCTATATGGGTTAGTTTTTTCCTTTTAGGTATGGAACCTTAAAAATGTAAAAATGAAATGCCAGATTGGCCGGCTTGGAGCCGCCATTCTGGCATTTCATTTTTACATTATTATTTTTTGTTACGTTTGTTATAGTGGGGACAAGGTTTGTATATTTAAAAAAAAAAATGTTGGTAATAATTACACCATTACTAATTGAAGTTCTCTTAATTGGGAATTAAAAAATAATAACAAGTATCTGAATGTCTATACTTACTGTACTTTTATGCTGTTTTTAGCTTGATTGGAACCACTGGCCATAGGGGTAAGAGCAGTCATAGAACTATGTGGATTTATAAACTGTGGTGTAAATGCACTATGGGTAGGCGTGAGTGATACTTCTCCAGGAATGCGATTTTGTGAACTCAATAAAGGAGTTGTTAGTACTGAGAAACTATTTGTTCCAGACTGTGTTGGAGTCTGAGGCACATTAGGTCTACTATTTGTTTGGTTAGCTGTGGTGTTGATGACAGACTCTCTGTTAATAGAACCATTATCTTGTAATACCTCCATAGGTTTTGTAATAGAATTATTTTCGGAAGCCTCATTATGAGCTTGCGCCATCTAAAAACAATTACAAATGCTCATGTTTAAAAAAGTAACAAGTTGGTAATATGTATGGTATACTTGTCAATGTGACAAATCCAAGCCCAAACATTTTCGCTTTCTTTATTTAATTAACCTTAGTGATAAGTGGAGTATATACAAGAAAAAAAAACTAATTTAACTTTATGTACTAACCTCATAATTTTCAATGTTCCAGTCTGGTATAGGAACTGCAGGTGTTTTCAATTGATTTTTATTGGTCGTCAAATCGTTAGTAGTATCCATACTAAATATAATGATGGTCAAATATTTTAAGACGTGTGCAGTTCTTGAGCTCGAATTGTTTTAAAAAGATGACTTTCTGATAGCTATTACACTTCGGCCGATAGCACAGCCACAGCCCAGCATTGGAACACAAAACGAAAAGGATCAAACTCTTTCCTAAATACACGACAAAACACTATCTACATTTAATAAAATTGTATTTTCTACTCTGTGCTTCTCGGTCTCTGCTCATCGCCGCGGCTATTCTAACAATACAATTACATGCTTTTTGATCGGCTCGGCTGATCGGTTGTCCAAAGATGCGGCTCACAGAGCATACTTTTAAATGCGGCTGTCTGTCTATCATAGTCAGTATGACCAGATTTAAATTGAACATTATGCTAGCTGCTCGCCCTAATTCTTCAAATTTTACTTTTCCTAAATGCCAAAATTCTGCTAATGAATGAAATCATAATTTGTATGAATATTTAAATGTAAGTAATTGTGAGTACTTTTTAGTACCATCTTCAATATAAATTTTTGAAATGTGACCACAAAATCTTTTAGTGTCTATTGGTGTGCGATCAGAACTTCTCCTGATTCTAACAGATCCGCCACTGCTTTATCCAATTTAAGTTCCTAATACTCTGAGTCAATAACATGGACTGTGACAAATTTAGAAATTTACAAACTGTTTTTGACTACCTAAGTGAAAGTGTTTAATGTGATAAAAATAAACATGTATTTTGATATCCCTCAAATAAGTAGACTTTGATAGAGAGGTAGACTAGGAGCAAAATAGGTGGATTTATAGAAATGTTGATAGGTCTGGCAACGCTGTTTTCGACAGCGAGAGCAATTAAGCCAGCAGCTGTCAGAATTGAAATTAATAATCTGTGGTAATGTGGTTCAGTGTTTCCAGATTGGGAGTTCTTTCCTCATTTTGGGGAACCAAAACTTAGTTTTTCTTACAAGGGGTTTGGAGGGGGTCTTAATAGCTCCTACATAAAATCATAAAAATGCTCAAAGATAAGATTCTACTTCGAGAAAGCTTTTAAGTGCTACAAAATAACTGTGATATTGTGAATTTTTGGAGTAAAAAGTAAGGAAAGGTTTCGTTTTGGGGCATTTAAAAAAGATCTGGACACCCAAGGCAAGTTAACAAGGAATTCAAAATCAAAGGTAATCAAAATATCAAATGACGTTTGTGTTTATCTTGACAATTTCCTAAGATTACATTTTACATTTAAACAAATTTGAATGAGACCTAATAATTAATTCTTTGCAGTGCTTTAGCGTTGTCTAATAGCTTTTGTAAACAAGGTCAATCGCCTCCTTAAATCAAGTACGTAAAGCAATTAATAAATCCTCCATTTACCATGAATATGCAACAACGGGAAGAAAAACAATTGGAGACCACAATCCAAGCAATTTTAAGCAGAGTCAATGATTTGAAAACAGCTATACAGGCCCTTATATCAAAGTTAGAAAATGAATATGAAACTATCAATTGGCCGACATTTCTCGACAATTATGCGATATTATCTGGACATGTAAGTAATGACGAAATTAAATTTGAAGTAAAGTATATGTTGATGTTTAGAGCTTTGTAGTCTTGCACCACATAATAATTCAATGTACATTATAGATGATTTGTAATTTTAGTATGAATGTATACACAATATCATATTTCGGATTTACAGTTAACAGGATTGAGTAAAATACTCCAAGCTGAAATAGCAGCATCACTAAGATCACGGATTGTCTTACCATTACAATTAAGCTGTGAACGTGATGAAGCTTTAGCTCGTCTGACTGAAGGAAGAGTACCAGCATGCACACATGACTTTGTACCAGACTTGTTAAGAACAAAGCCTGAACCACAAGCAGAACAGAGACTTCAACAGTTTAACCATAAAGCTAGTACTCTTAGCTATGATACTGCTCAGGTAATTATTACATATTGGTAAAGCTATTGTAAAAGTAGTGTATGCTCAAATTTGATTGTTTGAACTATGTAACATCCATTATTTCCTTTTATTCTGCTATTATAAAAAGTCTGTTTTGCAATACATCTATAATAACAGCTTGTAACTTTTTAAACATTGTAGTCTGCTTGCTTGTTATTGCCTGTCATGTTCAGGGCAGTATCATTTGGCACAGGCCAAGGAGTATATGTGGATGAATGTTTGGGTAAAATCCTGATTGCCTCTTGTTAATGAAGCTGAACATGTGTAGAAGCTGCTTTGAACCAGCTTTGTTCAGTTCAGCAAGTACTGCAGAACTAAATATGTGTCTAGTCTCCCTGACAGGCTTCCCAGCCTACCTTCAGTAAACACTTGTAAAAGTAGAGAAACACATTCCTGTATAACAGAACAAAAGTATACATGCTAAGTCAGTTAACAGGCATGCCAGTTAGCATGTACACATGACAATTAAGCCTTCATATGCCTTATGTCAAACTTGAAAAAGTCCAAGACACTAAAAATGCCCAGTCACAATAATGTCCATTCAAAGCCTTATGTCAAACTTGAAAAACGTCCAAGACACTAAAAATGCCCAGTCACAATAATGTCCATTCAAAACAATGTCCTTTCATAAAAATATCCAATCATAAAAACATCTATTTAAAAATCCCGGTTTGTAAAACAATGCAATAGCAACTACGGTAGCTACCATAATATCAACCGTATTAATGATACTGGGCCCCTAGCCTACAGGTGCATTATCAACTTAAAAGGGCCATCCACTAACATGACTATGAGCTGGGCTATTGAGTATCATGTACCATTGATGGCAATTTTATCCTAGGTGGCAAAAGAGGCCAACATTATTAGCAATATTGAAATTTTACAATTACATTTTTGACAATATTGCTGGGAAAATTAGCAAAGCAAGCCTGGTCATTTTTTTATCTGGACATTAGTCATGTAAACCCCCATATCACATAACAGGTTTTTATTATGACCGGACATTCTTATAAATAAACTTTTTTACGATTATACATAATAAATGGACATTATTATGGCTGGACATATTTCAAACTGGTCATAATACTAAATGGTCATTTGTTGTGTAAACCCAATTAAGTAGCATGTGTATTTTTCCGTCTGGTGCACTTAATTCACCCAGCTAATTCACCTGGGAGATTTAAGTGCACCATTTGGTAGACTTAATTCACCTGACCCTAGGTGAATTAAGTCTACCTCAAAATATTTTAATTTTTAGTAGAGTTAATACACCCGGTTAAAAAAATCATGTTAGTAAGTTAGGTAGGATACTATGAGGATATCAGTCTCTATGCCTCAAATCATTCTGAGTGCCAAATGACTAGCTAAAAATTTGAGTTGGGGTTAATAGTAGCCAGTAAGACATTTTGGATTTATAGTAGCGCGGCAGATGAACAAAGTTAGACTGCTGAATATTAAGTCTTATATAGTGACACGTGTCTTGGGCCGCCGATCAAAATATTTAGTACAAATATGATCAATAGAGATACCCCTAGACTTGAACACTAATACTCCAACGATTAAGTGCAAGGATTTTCTTAATTGGACGATGTTCTTTTCAATGAACCGCCATAAGCTTGCGGCTTGTCCGAATCGTAAGTCTTTTGAATGGGAGCTTACTTTTGGTTTACTTAGCATCCCCGTTCCATGCGAAAGAGTATTTTTTTTAAGACCAACCTTCTGTTTTACTATTGAATAGTTTGATCAACATGTAGAACGAAGATATACATTATAGAATCTTATAAGCTATGGGTCTTTATCGCGTAAATATTTTATTTTAACACTAAATATCTTTGTTTTACTGCCTGACGTTTCGACCGTTTTGCAGCAGCCGTCGTCGTGGCGTCAGCCTTTTTCATTCAAAGAAATAGATTATAAATTGGCTTAATACAAATTACCCAGGTGAATAAAGTATACACTTTGGTTGACTTAATGCACCCACCCTGGTGAGATAACCCTAGTCAAAAAATTAAGTGCACTCGAAAATGAACTTAATTCACCTGGGAGACCACAATTTTTCAGCAGTTAAAAAAATGAACACAACAATAATTTTATGGTGGAATTAATTAACTGATTTATTTTTCAGAAACAAGTAGCTCAATTTACTAAAGTTGTAGCCCATGTATGGGAAATAATATCTAAAGGGCGGGAAGACTGGGATGGCGAGTCTATGCGTTCAGCCGGTAAGTACTATGGTTTTATAGCAATAACAAACTATTAGGTGAACAAGTACTCACTGACTTGATTTGTATCCCACAATGCGAAGGAGCAGTATTAGGAGGTTAACATGGTTAGTGATTTGATTGCAGTTTTTAGCTTTGTTAGATGAATAACCGTTCAGCTGTTTTGAAGATACTGAACTGTCTGACTAATGTGAGATTTTTTAAATGTAAAGTAACATCTTCAAATTTGTTCTTCAAATATAACTTTTAAACTTACGCGTTGCATTATAAATACAATTTGACACGGGATTAAACGCGTTTATTCCCGTGTCAAATTGTATTTGTTCTTCAAATCTTTCAGGAATGCAACCAACACATAGCATGACTGATACCCATGCTTTGGTGACTGCTGTAGGAACTGGCAAAGGATTACGACCTACCCTTCCTGCAATTGGTCAACCAGGCGTGGGTGGGCCTGGAATGGGGCAAAGAGGACCAGCTCCACAACTTGGTCCAGCTGCACCAACTTTACCTAAAGCACCATCTGCTATTAAGACTAATATCAAAGCTGCTAATCAAATCCATCCTTACCAGCGTTAATTATACATAAAAATAAAGAGGAATAAATAATAAATGAACCATTTTTTCATTAGTAATTTATTTGGAAATAATAAATATATCCATTTCATAATAATACTAGTAATTAAAATTGAAGGTACTGTGCAAGAACTTCCATTTTGTTTACAACATATGTATATGAATTCAAGCACAGTGGTTACTCTGTTAACATAAATGCTCCTATTTATAGAGCCTGCCGACATAAAAGAGAAAATTGCAATAATATGCTAGTTGAGAAAGCAACATGTTAAAACCATAATAAATTCTGATTATCACCTAAATAGGCACTTAATCATAAAATTAAACATTAGGTTGTTAAGTCCTAATATCATATCTAAGCTGTTACTTTTTTTTCATACTGGTTAGTTGAGAGTGTTTACCTGTAACAAAAAATATAAGATCAATACAGTTCATGAAAATATGCATTTTTGGTAGGTGTGTGTATTTTTGTTTCGAGGAGTGTATAAGGTCAAAGCGTCGGCGGTGGGACAAGGTCTAATTGTGCCATACATTGTGTTACAGCAGTTTTATACCGATTTTCAGTTGTAATATCTGCAAACAAAAGAAAAAAAAACAGAAAACCATTTTATAAGTATTGCGTTGTAACAAAGAGCAAAAACACTACATGTTCGAATTACTAAAGTTGTAACCATGTGTGGGAAAGTACACCCGATTATTTTCCTATTTCATAATATGCGAAAATACAAAGGCAATGATGATCTTTAACATAGGCTTTGTTTTGTATTGTTGTAAAGATCACTTTAATAAAAGTTTCAATTTTTTATTGTAATAAGTATATTTATTTTAAAAACATATCCATTTATACAAGATATTTACAGAATTAAAATAAAAAAAAATAGGAGGGCAAAACCGTTTAGGCGTCAAAGAATTCCAATTATTAAATTATCCAAATTATTAATAAATAGGCAAAGCAGTTCAATACAATATAACAAATTCTGTACACAAAACAACCGTCTGGGGGAGTACACGTGTGCCCCTGTGCCCCCGCCTATGTGTATAAATTAGTCAGAAAAAAATGACGTATATTTTAAATATCAAGAAGAAAGCAGTTTCCCCAACAATATACAGGGTTATTTTTGGTATAACGCAAAGCACAGACACCCCAACGAGATTTTTACTTCAAGAAATCACATGAAACAAATAAAATGAAAATATTCAAAACTTCGCGCTATATCGTGCTTACTGCGTCCCGTAGTACGTAATCCATGGTTATTATTGAAAAATAGGTGATGATCACATTGTGAACAGGATTTAGACTGTTAGAATGATTAATTAATTGAAAAATATAACATGGTCCAAAAACTACCCCAATGGATTGCGTTACTGATCATGAGCAAACTAATTTAAGGTTTGCACTATACCAAGAATAACGCTGTATGAGTAGGTACTTTATTTGTTTCTTTCGTCTGTTTAGGTTTCACGTGAGTTCGAACTAATTTCAGGTCGAGAAAGATACAGTTATTTAATTCAATGCAACACATCATGAAAAAACAAGAGGAAAAGGTTACAGTAAGGTTAAAGAAATGGGTTGCCTCAAATATTTAGTTTAAATAAAATCGAAATGTACCACCTACCACTATAGAGAAGTTGCGCTATGTAAACAAACCAATGTCTATCATTCTCCAAGATGCGTGTCATGTGACGTCACGTTTCGTTTCGGCAAATTTAAAATTCCTTCCCTCATTTTGCACATTATATTTATTATTTTTTGCAATTAATGAAGAACTAAATAAGAAAATAATTGTTTAGGCATGTCTATACAATAAAGATTCAAGGAAAAAAAAATCAAGTAAATATAAACAACATGCATATTCCCTATTAAAATCAAGTATAATAATGGCAAATATGTGGAACTTTTATTTAAAATAGTTAATAAATATTAGAATAATGTAACTATTATTTTTGAACCACAGTTTCAAATCTAATTACATTCATTCAAGAAAAAAAATTGTACTGCAATCTGTGGTGTTTTCGAGGTAAGGTGCTCTCAGTACTTTGATCACGTGAACAATAGCGACCAGAAATTTAAATTAATTCCATTGATTCAAACATTATTAAATTACTTAATTCAATATACGTCGATGACAGTATACTGGACTGAATTCCGTTTTATATAGTAACCAGTATAGCTAACTATAAACATTCTACCTTAAGGCATGCAAATTTGTAACATAATATAAAAATAAATTTAAAAAAAAAAAACGGGCCAATTGCGAGTTGGACTCGCGCACTGAGGGTTCCGTATTAACTTATAAGTATGTTAATAGTTCGATCAACACGGGAATCTATCTAGTAGTTAAAAAAACTTATTTGCTAAATTGCTCTATTGAGTCGCAAATAACAAACTACTTCAAAAAGCCTGTTGGTCTAATGGTTAGTAACCCTGACTGCTAAGCCAGAGGTCGAGGGTTCCATCCCCACCCAGGATAAAACTTTGTGTGATGAGCATGATGGTTTATTCTGTGTCTGGGCGTAATTTATCTATAATATAATAGTTTATTGACATCAAAATGTTACAGAGAATGTGAAATACTCAGGTCTCTGAACTAACTAGTATCAACTGTATATATAGAATAAAGGAACATCGATCCAGTGCAAATCGGAACACACCCCTAATAACTCTAATTTAGGCCAGTTTCCACTAGTCAAACAACAAAATTTAATCGGTACTTCATCGTTGGTAGTTTTAATGCTAGTTTTATTTACTAAATAGTCTTTTGGGTTTTTTGTTTACCTAGGAAACTGGCCTATTGAGTGTCCTGGATGATTTATTTTTTATCCATTTAAAATCTTTTTATTTTTATCCCTTTTTTTAAATAGTTTCTTTAAAATTAACTAATGAAGCGTCTTCTTCAATGATATTAAAAAAATGCATAGGTAATATTTGCCTTTGTTTAGTTTGTTGTGCCAACCTTCCAACAAATTGTTATTTCCTTTTTGACGCGGAGTATGTATTTATTTAGATTAAAAACAGTGCGTTTTTTAGTTAGATCATATCTAGAGTATACTGCGAATATCATAATGGACAAAACAGAGTGTCTAAAATTTTGCATCGCCAATGGGATTTCGTGTTCGGAGTGCCTGAAAATATTACAGAAGGCTTACGGTGAATCGACTTTATCAAAAACACGTGCTTATGAGTAACATCGCAAAAGTGAAGGAAATAGTAGTGAGAAAGTCCTCATTTATTCGACTCTTGTCGCTGAGGACATGTTAGAACGAGTCAATTCCGACCCAACATCATGAAATGTATGTTGGTTCAGTTTGAGTGCCTTCCAACTGTACCGACACCGAAAAAACCATGCCAAAGTCGATCAAAAGTCAGTCATGTTACTGTTCTAACACGGTGTTGTGCACTCGGAATTCTTAACGGTAAATAAAGAATATTATTTGTGAATTATGTGCGTTTATGAAAGGGAATTCGACAAAAAGGCCAGATTCTTAAAAAGAAAAATCTTGGATTTTGCACATGACAATGCGCCTTTGCACAAGGCAATTGTGAACGTTTTTTTTTATAAAAAAAAACTCAACAAATGCTATCAAACTCGACATCATCGACTTCTTTCTTTTCCCAAATTCAAATTACCACTTCGTGGCACCAGTTTTCATTCGGTAGAAAAAATAAAGGAGAATTCGCGGCGAGAACTAAACTCGATCCCGGAAAAAAATGTTTCGAACTTTGGATTATTCGTCGGCGTAATTGTACCGTTTCTGAAAGAGCATATTTCGAAAAAAATAATTTGGATATTTAAGTAACATTTTGTGTAATTGATCGTTTTCCGCTACTTTCTTGACACAGTAGGATGTCTTGAATTTCAATAATTGAGGGTCCTGAGTATAGTAAATAAATGAGTTCAATATATGTGCCATTGCTTTACTTATGTTGTGATATATCTAACGACGTTTTATATCAATCTCTATTGAATGTTCCCAATACGTAATAAGAATCGACCATTTTACTATAATTATGAAGATGATACTAAATGGGTGCCATTGGCCACCGGGGTGGTTAGTGCCAGCCACCACTTCGGTTGCAAGCTCGAAAGGGATAAATGGGAATAAAGGTTAGAAATGAACTCACAATGTCGTCTATCTTGAGTATGGCGCGCACGGTCTCCGTGGCGAGCGCGAGCGCGGAGGCGGTGACGTGCAGCGGCTGCAGCACGTGCTCCTGGCGCATGTCGGTGACGCGGCCGCGCCGCACGTTGACGCCGGCGTTGGAGCCCGCGCCGCTGACGGCGCCCGCCGCGTGCGCCGCGCGCAGCTCCGTCACCGTCTCGATGGAGTTGAGGCCCGCGTTCTCGGCCAGCGTGGAGGGCACCACCTCGAGCGCGTCGGCGTACGCGCGCAGGCAGTAGTGGTCGGCGCCGGGCGCGGCCAGCGCGGCGTGCGCCAGCGCCGCCGCGGCCGCCGCCTCGGGCGCGCCGCCGCCCGCCACCAGCGCCGGCCGCCGCGCCACGCAGCGCACCACGCACAGCGCGTCGTGCAGCGAGCGCGCCGCCTCCGCCACCACGGCGCCGCTCGTGCCGCGCACCAGCACCGACACCGTGTGCCCGCCGCCCTGACCGCACCCCGTCATCTGACACCCAACATATACACGTCATTATACTAACTGTTCCATAGGATAAAAAAAACTCTTAAAGTTTGTCTAAACATTGAGCGGCAAGCACAGGCACATTTCTGCCGCGTTCAAGTTAGGACTAAACCGACGAATGCTTGCGCGGTAGGAACTGAGCATCAATGTATCTGGTGGACCTTATCACACATGCAGTTGAAGAAAAGGAAATAGCCCTGTTAGTCTAGTCAACAAGTGTCTTTTTGGTCAACTTTTTTCAGTAGTCTCCGAAAATTATGATTGCTCTCTTCCTACCTCTTTTTGAAAAAAGAGGAAGAAATTTCCTAAAAAAAGTCTCGACTCCCGGAATTGTAGGACCAATATTTCTAATTTTCCCAGAGGGTTGAAAATACGCCCGAAAACGGGTACTCCGGCTTGCGCAAGCCATGCCCCCTTCGGACCTTTAATGAATAAATAATATTTGAACTTATTAAATATAAAAATAAAAAATTGAAAAAATTCAGGCGCCTACAGGACAGATGAATGAACAATAATCCGTGGTCAAAAAATTTTTATCGCGATTTTTCAATAAGTTATCCATTAATTAATTAACAATTTTTTTTAGCATGAACATTAACATTGCAAGTGCGATAATCAAGTGCAAGTGAGAAATAGCTCCACGAAAGGAAAAAATTCTCAGATTAATACTTTAACAATTATTGTTAAAGTATTAATCTGAGAATTTTTTCCTTTCGTGGAGCTATTTCTCAAAGGTCTTAAAATAAATTCCCGTTGGAAAGATTAAAAAATTGTTAATTTTCGTTTTTTTATTAACAATAAAATTTACTAAGATGAAAAATTTATTACACATTAATTTTGCAACAAAGCGGGCGACGCAGGAGCGCAGTAGGTAGCAATCAACTGCGTCATCCAGTTGGTGGAAATCGTACATAATTGAGAAAATGTTAATTCATAATCAATTTTTATGTAAATTTAATTTGAATTCTGAAATAGATATTATAGATTTGATTTTAAAGGTTTACCTTGATGTATCTGCCGCTAGGTTCATTGACTTCCTCAACAAGATCAACATTGACGAGATTCTCGGCGGTGAAGTGGTCGAGTGATGCGATTGGTCTGCACCCGAGAGTCTTGCACACAAATTCGATATCCTCTCGTTCAATATCCTTAATTACCATGGTTTTGATCTTATCCAGAAAATGCACAGCTAAATCACTAAGGGCATCTCTGTAAATATATAATAATGTTATTTTAGTATATGGTAGTTGCGCTAAATCAGTCTCTTTTTATAAAATGTCACTCTGGAATAATACACCATGATATTATAAGTTCCTATTGTCAAAGCATTTACTTTTAGTAGGTATTTGATTTGATTATTGTAAATTAAAAACATGTTAAATTGTGAACGAATATTAATTTACAAAGCATTTTAAGGTTTACTGTTGCCCAATTAGTATCAATATTTTTTACTGTACCTATGTATAGCAAAATTATGACAATATACTGTTTTGATGGGTCTCATAAATATGTGGTGTAGGTGATATAGTCCTTGTGGAAAGTTGTAATAGATAATGTCAGTAGTTACAGTCTTGAGCTGCTATATAATCAGGCTAAAAATCTATTTGAGCTCAACAAATATGTCGAAACATACCTTAGAATAGATTTTTGAACAAGAAGGACATTGCAACCAGCTTTTTTGATTTGCTTGACTATGTTCAAAATGTATTGACGTTCCTCTTTCAGAACTCGATCCATGGCAGCATAGTCAGATACAATGACATTGTGATCCATCTATAATAAAAATATTTCACATAAATTGGAGTTAAATGAAGGTTAAACCTACAAGTTACATTAAATTATGATTGCTGCAAAAGGCAACACTTAGACAGCCGAGGGTTATACATATATGTAGTACATAACTATGACAAACATTTTATCCATTCTACTACTTACATCTGTCTTAGGCGGTGAAATACAGAATTGAATAAGCCCAACTTTAGCTTTTTCAATCCTGTGTGGACCATTAACATTTGCGGCGCGGTGTGGGATAACAAGACCTTGTATAAGTTCAGCATCTTCGACTGTTCCTCCAATGCGTTCAATTACTTTCACATCACGTAAATCCACGCGTGCGCCAATACCTCCTACTATTGGCTCCATAACTGAAATGTAACAATTAAAACGATGGTTATGTTTGTTTAAATTTGACCTTCTACTTGCTATATGTGGATTCTGGGCCACCTTCCCGGAGGCACTGCCCTGTGTCACCCTCCGCGTCGCAAGTTGCTGATAACTAAACGGACCCCAGATATGGAGGCTGGCTGGATGGCAGTCGCGGACAATAGGGCGATCTATCGAGAAGGGTGTTGGAAAGTTCTCATAGCGAAAACTTCTTTATAAAATAACACGAAACCTGATAATAGAGGATGACAGTGGCGAGTATGAGCTGCCACTTTAATCAAAGCTCGGACCCGGAGATCAGCCTCTCTTGAGCTTGGTAACGACAATGATCAGCGTCCGAACAAGCTCGCAGGACAGCTTACAATCCCAGAAAGCATCCGTTAACTAAAAAATGGTTGTCTGTAAAGTCGGACGATAATTTTACGGGATAACGTCATAAGAAAACATTGATGTCATTGTAATAAACAACCATACAGTGACAGCTTTAGTGAACGGTCACAATACTTCAGCCTATCAGCAGGCCGTACGCGACTGTTGGTGTTTACCGTGTTACTGTTTTTCGTGCGTGCACCCGGTCTTCTATTTATATGACGTTATAACGTCAAAAGCGGCGGGACATTTTCGACCAGAACGTTCAAACACAAGAATTACTCTAAAAGGACAGCGCACAGACTCCTCTAGGAGTAGCGCCTAACATGCCATCAGACTGATCGCAAGATTAAATAGGAGAAAAACTTGCTAAGTCTTTTTTATTTTATGTAGATTACAAGTTTGTATATATTGACTGACCTGCACGAATAGCTTGAACAGCAATGGGAGCAAGTACGGTTGAATGTTGGGACACAACTTTGGAGTTCAGAGATGTTGCTGCTGCCTTCATTAGTGCATCTTCATTTGTCAAATCCACTGGAGTAGACATGCCTTCAACTACCTAGTACACAAACCAAAGTGTTACATTTATTTGTGAAATAACTGATAGTGTTTTTATTAGTTGTAGCTCCAATTAGTTGTGTGTAAGTGACTCAATCATATGGATTGAACCAGCCAATCTAGGTAAGCTAAATTGATTATTGAAAAATTAGTAAGACAAAAGACCATTTGTTATTTACTGTACCTGTAATGCAACTTGAAGGGCTTTTTGGAATCCATCAGAAATTACTGTAGGATGTATTCCTTTCTGAAGAAGTTTCTCAGCAGCATCAAGCAGAGCACCTGCAATTACAACAACTGATGTGGTACCATCACCAGCTTCAATGTCTTGGGCACGAGACAACTCTACCAGCTGAGAACAAGATATGTACACAAAATTTGTTAGAGAATTATATATTTCACATTAACAAAATAAAAAAGTAAGTATGTATTTATTTTACCATTTTTGCAGCTGGGTGAATAACACTTATTTGTTTCAGAATAGTAGCACCATCATTAGTGATTGTGACTTCTCCATTAGCAGCTTGGATCTGAAATAATTTTAAACTGTAAATTTCAGTCTATATAGATTAAAATGTGGAAACAGGTGGCAGTTTGTCAGCCAAGTTACAAACAGTATGATGCAAAAGGGCGACACACTGGTCCCCCTCAGTGGGACAATCCTTTATATCAGCTTTGACATGCAGTGCATTGGAAACAACAAAAGTCAAAATGCATCTATAAATGCGATGGATCAAACACATTATAATATTGTCTTTTTGAACATTTGCCATGACTTTAGGATAAATCAATAAATAAGATTTACCAAATTAATGGTGGTTAAGTTCGAAATTAACTATGATCACAGAACTTTATGGACTTTAACTTTTAGGTAAGAGTTGGTAAGTCATAGGGTTTACTGAAAATCAGAACTCTTAAAATTAATAGTTGCTATATAAGACTAAGCAATTTGTGTGACCACCATGTATGAAACTTGTGTGTAAGATCACTTTGTTACGCATAAGGCATAAGTATTAAGGATTTTGAATGGTATATAATTATCCCAACCTCTTGTCCTTGTATAAAACTGAGGAGAATAACTTACCATTTTATCCATACCACGAGGTCCCAAGCTGGTACGAATGGCATCAGATACAGCTGAAAACAATTGATGTTCATGTTCATTTACATAATATATTATTTTGATAAATCACTAAATGTTGTATTGCATTAAAAATATTTTAATTATATTTGGTAATTAAATGCAAGTCAAAAATTGTGTATTCAATTTATTAAAAATTATAAATTTAGACAGAACACAGTATTTAAAATCAAATTTCATTCCATAATACGGTTTCAAGTGATCAAGGAGTTGATGTAAAATTGAACCTGAAGTTCAATTGATCTGATAAGGTACAGTTGGATCAATGTAACTAGGCCGGACTTGCATTTTTTGGAAGTAAATGGTGACAGGAAAAGGGGGGCGGGGGTGGTAACTAAACCAAGAGAATTAGAGATGCCATTATGCATACATACATTGTCATAATTAGTATTACTAACTCATGTTTTTTGTACTTATTTTTGTAAATTAATTGTTTTTCAAACTTTCTTTACTGTACCAGTTCTAAATTTAAACTTTTATGAACTTGTTTAAATAGTATTTTTATATTGTTTTAATTGATTAAACATAATTTATAGCTATCTCTGCCAAATTGAAGTTAGGTATAGTGAGTTGAACCTAACTTCAATCTGGCAGAGTTACGTTGATCCAACTGTCATCTGTCTGTTACTGAGAGTCACTTGGCAAAACTCTTATTAATAATTAGCTATTTTCTTCCTGCACATGGCCTTTTTTGACCGGGCTTAAAAAGGTGGTTCTTTCTGTAACTCATATGTGTGTATGCATATTCGTGACTTAACTACTGATATAATTTGGATGACATTTTCACTACATGTCACATATTTTTCTGAGAAGGTATTAGTGTTCAAAACATTATCCCAGATTGTATAAGACATCCCTATAAACTAAAACATCAGTAGTAAGTTAATGAAATTTCCATTATTTGATGACAAGCTTGATTAATTTTTGGCCTTGATTTTAACTAACATTTCCTTTGTTTTCATTTAAGAAGGATTGTTTTTCTTAAAAACGTCTTCAAAATCTGTAAATCTACAACATTCTAGTACCTTCCTTTATTGCACCGTTACAAAAATAAGCTTTAGGTACATATTACATATTTAGAATACATGGGTGGAGTGGATCTCGTACGCATCTCTTATTTGGCTCTTGTAAAGGTAATCAAGAACTTATAATATAGGTAGGTACACAAGTAGTATTGATAGTAAATTGCAAAATTTATGTATTACTGTTTTGGCTAAAAATAAAAACTTGAAGTTGAAATCTCAGTAAATTGACATTATTATATTCAAGCTGAATGAAATTCTAGAAAAAACGAGAATAGGTAATCAATCAGTATAACGTTAGTCATTGATATACCATAGATTACTGAAATGAAATCACGAGTTTACTGAAATAATGTATAAAAATGAAATACTGATTATCAAAGGGAAATGTTCTTGCAGAAGCCTTTTTTACAATGTACCGTATAAGTAGTTGCCATTTCTGACTGTCTTTAAGTCAAGAATTATTATTTATATCAATTTAAAATTACAGATGTTTTGTACCTTTTGCGGCATTTATATTGCTGAGCCTTATGTCAGTTGGTTTGCTTTTATCTTTATAAACTGCTGAATTCACTTTAGCGGCATCACCTCCTGCTTTCGGGGCCATTGTTATACGTTTTTATTTGCAATTTATTTCAACGAAGTACGAGATTAAATTAGATTTTAATTCACAATCCAAAGCTGACAATTTTATTTATTATTTTCAGAACTTGACACTGACAGAAAGAACGATTGTCAAATTGAAATGACACATGACATAATGCTACCACAATAAAACTCAGACACCTGGTCTTTTATATCTGTAATACTATGATGAAGCTAAACAGAAGGAATGGGAAAAAATGACTATAATTTGATTAAAGAATAAAACGGTCGCGTATGGTTCGCGTACGTAATTGGCCGTACGTAGCATATATGCCTGACAATCGCCAAATCGGAATTGTAGCTATTCATAGAGTAGTTTATGTTTAATAGGTACTGCCTCTGTGGCGAGGTGGGAGTGTGTCCGACTGCTACGCAAGCGCTCGTGAGTTCGATTCCCACACGGGACACCACTTTGTGTGATACACAAATTGTTGTTTCGGGTCTGGGTGTACTTTGTGTCCGTGACTTGTTTGTTTGTACAGTCCCCGGCGACACAGGGCTTGTACCCTAATGCAGAAATAGTCTTTAAAAAAAATCCACAGCGTGATTCAGATCAAATACTACTAGATACTCAGATTAAAAACTACTAGATATGAACTACGTGCCGTCATCAAGAAGAAAGACAAGGATAGTTAATTACGTTGCCAATAAAAAAGAAAAGGATGAAAACTTTTTTCTGTCCTTATCATCGTAGCTGGTTTTTTCTGTTTGGCCCACTGTGGCGAACAATGAAATTGTGCCAAACAAGTTAACGCGAGATAATATGTTTATTCGATTATTTGTGTATTTCGCTAAATGTTTGTGTACTGAGGCAAAGGACTCGTTAAAAATAGTGTATTTAAGTGTGTAAATAATGGAATTTGGGTGGCTGCAGCAACTTAGCCTGTAAGAGGTTCCTTTGGTTTTCCTTTCACTGCGGTGAAAGAAAAACCAAAGGAATCGCATTTAATTCCTAAGTATTACAATCTAGTGCTTATTTTACACTGAGATGGCCGGGCGCGTTCCGGAGTAATTTAAATAAATGGAGGTGTTCTCATCCCAGTGAACTGACGTAAATTTAATTAAAACATTTTATTTTATTTTATAGGTATTATTAAAGAGATTCTATCTCCATGGGTATTATTGTTATCACATTTACGTTTTACGTCATGTGTCTACTGGCTTATAGGACTAGTGCCAGATGTAGCCTGTGACTAGTGCATGACATTTTTACCTGACTGTGCAAGAAGAAGGGTTATTTTCTTGCACTACTTATTTTCACTTTTGACAGCTAGAAACTATAGTCATCCAACGATAAATTAATCACAAGCCGTGACGATTAATTTATCGTTGGACGATAATTTTTTTTGTAACCTCCACATCGTATGGGATATCAGATATTTATATTAGACTAGCTGACCCGCGCAGCTTCGTCTGCGTGATATTTCCCCGTTTTTGCAACATTTTTCATTGCTGCTCCGCCCCTGTAGGCCGTAGCGTGATGTTATATAGCCTATAGCCTTCCTCACTACATGGGCTATTCAACAATATTTTTTTTTAATTCTGACCTAGTTCTTGAGATAATCGCGTTCAAACAAACAAACAAACTCTTCAGCTTTCTAATATTAGTATAGATAGGTATTTTTAAAAACGTTTTGGGGTAGAAAGACGATTTTTAGTTTTAAGGATCCGTTTGTGAAATAAAAAAAAAGCACTTTTTAAGCCGCATTATTCGTATAGGGGGTTCTCCCTATCCGAATAATGCGGCTTACAAAGTGTACGGAACCCTAAATTGTGCATGGCCCGACATGTACTTGCCCGGTTTTTAATGTTGCACATTGCATGCGTCATTACGCGACTTGACTCGGACACAGTATAAATAAAGTATACAGTATGGAAACTACGTACAAACGTTTGAAACAGCACACTATCGGTTACCCCCTAAGTGGTTTTCGTGCTGCTCTGGTGCTCTCAGTAGCGGCTGTCGCGTCCAGTTTACGTCTCTCTTACCGGGGCCACGATGTATGCGATCTTTTAAAATGCCACAATCGTATTGCGTGACATACGACTGTTTTATTTTTTAAACTCCAAGATTAATCCATACTAATAATATGAATGTGAAAGTAACTCTGTCCGTCTGTTGCCTTTTAACACTTAAATCACAGTTTAAGACCCGCGGAAAGACATCGCGATAACGGGACGTCCATAGACGTGAGATGATTTTGGCGATTTTCGAAACCCCTCCCTCTCTGTGGTGAGATTTGGCTACCCCCCTCAGCCCTAATTTCACGTAGATTTCACATTTCGACTCAACACTGGAGGCCTACTCTAGTTCAATGAAAACAAAGTTTCGGTTAAAAATGAGGTGGTAAAATACAGACTCAGGAACATCTATTTAATATAAAAATTAATTAGAATCGTCGTAGTAAACTTATGAAATTGAAGGAAACGAAAATTCATGAATTTCGTTTTAAAGAAAGAAAGTAAGTCAAAATCGGTGGAAAATTATGAAAATTTTTATTTTACTTCAGATGTGAAAAATTGTATTTTTTTTTTAAATCGAGATACAATAATTACTTGCGAAAAAAAATACGTGAGATTTGCCATGCCTCCTCTCTCCCCCACGTCAGATTTGTTGAGATTCGGATCGACCCCCCCCTAAACATTTCACGTAATTAATGAACGCCCTCTAACCGACATCCATGCGGGGGGGGGGGGAGCCCTGGGTAGGTATATGCAAATACAAGATGGCAGCCTCAAAAAAATAATAATTTTGTGCCATAGCTAGAGATCAAAATGTAAATCCAAGATTGCGGCTGAAGAACCTATTTAATGGATAACTAGTTATTTTTATTAGATTGCTTGATTATATACTAAAAAGAGCTATAGAACCAATTAAACAATAAAATATTGTAACTAGGTACACTATTACTACAACTTGACAAAAAGAGTGACAGACAACCCTAGCGCTCTAATGAAGCGTAGGTAATAATTTCAATAATTAGGCCTAGAACCCGAGCACAGTATAGATATGTATACAGTATGGAACTGTATACATATCTATACTGTGCTCGGGTTGACGGACGGGATATGAAATCGGATCGAGCAGTGGCGTAGCGTGGGCATTCGCCTCCCGGCGTTTTCGGCCGGAAATTCGCCGTCCCCTGCCGCCTATTTTTAGGGTTCCGTAGCCAAAATGGCAAAAAACCGGAACCCTTATAGTTTGTCTGTCCGTCCGTATGTCACAGGCATTTCACTCAGAGATTTCTCAATAAATACTGATGAAATTTGGTGAAAAGGTGTCTTATAGTGGCCGCTACTTAGTTTAATAGCTAAATAATAATAATAAATATTTTTAGGGGGCATTCCATACAATTTTTTTTTTCGGCTAACATTAACGTGTGGCACATCATTCGACAGGTCTTTTAAAAACATTTTAAGGTTTTAATAAACTTTTTTGATTAAATAAACTTTCGGAGCGATTATTTCCAAAAATATTTGGAAATAATCGCTCCGAAAGTTGCATAAATCGTGTTCTTTTTTGGTGACACGGTTCAAAAGTTAAGGGGCCCATAACTTTTGAACCGTGTAACCAAAAAAGATAGCGCTTAAAAAGTACTTTAAACTAAAATTCTTTCTCTTCATTGAGTTATTGCCAAAAAACTGCGTTTCTCTATAAAAGGGCGTAACTGCCATGAACATACGCTCTTCTGCTGATGCAATTGTTCAAGGCTGCGCTGATGTTCCGACATGCTCTTGCCCGGTTTTTATTATTAGTTTTTTATTACATATGGTTAAGAAGTACTCAGCCCATAAATCATTTTGTTTGAATTAACTTTGGTTCTTCTAATATCTACACTCATAAACGCGATTTTTCTTTAAACATTACATGACAAACAGGTATTGTTACATACAAGATTTTATCGAATAGCACTTGGTTTATATGTGAGTTTTAAGCCTAGTTCATGTATGAGGCGTTGTTGTTACAAAAATAATTTATAAAAAAGTTATCAGGCATATTTTATATAGAAACAACTTGTATAATAAGAAAAAAAGTTGAGCCCCACAGACAGTTGTAAAATCAGTAAACTACGATGACTATGATATTGGAGTTAAAGATGACGAAGAGGACTCCTGTTTTGAAAACCTAGGTGGCCTACTTGTCAGAGACAAGAAACTACCTTGTTAATTGTTACTTTTATGCTGTGAATATGAAAGTATAAACCGATACAAAAGGGCTATTTAGCTTAGCACCCATCACGCTGAGTGGTTATAGCGAAGAACGGACATTTTTACATCTTGACCTTTAAGACCTAGGGATTGGAGAAAAAATATATCTAGGTTGTTGGGACTGCCAAGTGATAGCAGACCACGCTGAAACTTACACAGTTTGCCCGGACCAAAAGTGCTGTACAAAATCAAATATAAAACGTTTTTTCTTAGTTAAGTTACATGTTTTTGTTTTTTGCATAATTTATAGCTTTAAGTCTGATTTGTTTTAATAATTTGTAATATAAACATTAAAAAAGTATGCTCTTCCTTTAAAAAAAAACAAAAAACTATTATTATTTTTGATATCAGCAGACCCAAATTACCAAAAGTTGACTAATAAATTCCGTACTGCAGAATCAGTCCCCAGTGTAACAAGTAGTTAATATATTAAATAGTATTAAGTAATAGTATAAGTTTAATAGTATTATATAAAGTACAAAGTAGTAAGATGAAAACATGGATCTTAAATTATTCATAGTTTTTTACTAATTTCGTGAAAATTTACCTATAAACCAAAAATAACCTATACCTACTAATTTAATGTTAATGGAATTATTAAAAAACAAGCCGCCCCCTTTCGTCTGCCGCCCGGGGCCATGCCCTTCCCAAGCTACGCTAGTGAGATCGAGTAAGAATATACGTCCTGTTTTTCATCATTATCGCTGCAATACACAATTGTTGGAGGAAATAAATAGGTGCCTATAGGTATATTTCCTCCAACAATTGTGTATTAGGTGTTACGGGTATTACTTGCTTACGGTAAAAAGTGTACTTATTACAAAAAATACTGTTACTAAGATCATATGTATTTTAAAGAAAGTTGTACTGCCAATCACATTATAATATAGGATAGTAGCAATATTTTATATTTTTTTATTAGTCATAGAACAATTAATGCTTTTATACAGGTTAGATATACAAAACAAACAAATAGAATTTATAATTTTCCTAAATACATTAAATTACAGCTTACGTCTCACTAATACATCACAACTTTCGATAAACAGTTCTGTTAATTTAATGCTAGGCCTATTTGTTTCATTATTCTTCGCCTTTTTTTCCATTTGCGTAAGAATTTTCTCAAGGACCATTTGGGTGGTCTCAAGTGATGGATGTGCGGGTATAGAAGTATCGAGATCCTGTAGAAACGAAAAATAATACAAATGAATAGGTATTTATTTAATAACATTGCTCTTATTTATACAACATAATTAACTGGGCTTGTTGCTCTGACCATAACGCAAGGTTCTACTTGCATGACAATGGTTGTCTTTTTCAGGTCATTGGGCCTTACATCTTGTGTGTCCGACTAGTAGAACTACGGGACATAGCTAGTGTTTGTGTCAACGCATCCTAAGCCGCTAAACTCATCCAACCTACCAAATCTCATTAGAAGTCTACTCAAATTGCTTTCGATGTTTACTATAAGAGTGCCGCTCGGTATAAGATTCGATTTTAATAATAACCTTATACGCGCTAGTACTGATTGACACCTGGATGCAACGGTCAGCAATGCGGAATATTAGGTGGATTCATTATTTTCGAAAAGTTTTGATAAACAAAATAGAGATGTGGAAAATCTTATCTTGTACCTTTAAACGAGCAATTCTTGTATGTCTCAAGATATTATTATTATTATTATTAGGTATATGTATATAAATATATACCTATACGTAAACATAATCTGAATCTCGGCAACGGCTCCAGCGATTTTCATGAAATTTAGTATGCGGGTGTTTCGGGGGCGATAAATCGATTTAGCTAGGTTTCATTTATAGAAAACGTTGTTTAAAAAAAACCTAAGTCATCAAGGTACTAGATATTAATGGCAATTCCATATTTTACTTCATCAATAATTTAATTTAGTAAATATCTAACTAGCTGCCTGCCCCGGCTTCGCACGAGTGTTAAATCGTAACGACCTATACTTTTTTTGACAATAATGTATAACTCCCCGAAAATGTACAGTACGATCAACGTATCTTGGCCGGACTGAAGTAAGTCGCAACAGGCTGCGCAGATGCGCTTTTTAGGGACAAAACTGCGGCGTGCGCGGGCGGTAACTAAGCTAGAGATGAGGGTGCACATATTTGTTGTGCACTTTTTCATGTACGTTATTACTCGATTATCGATTACTTTCATAATTCATTATATTCGTATCACTCTATTATATTTAATTAGTAATGGTATAAAAAGTAGCTTAAATTGATTTATTGTCTTTAATTTATTGCTATACTATAGATTATCAAACATAGTATCATATGGTACTTTTTTATTGTGGTTCTTTACAAACATAACTAAATACCTATTACAACACAAAAAATACGCATCTTTCTAAGAAATACATATTTGAAATATAAGCCGATATAGAAATTACCCATTTTATCTACAAAATTCCATACAAAAATGGCTGTTACCCCGCGTCTGTCACGCAGAGTACGTTGGCTTCATTTTATTAAAATAGTTGTGTATTTATATAAATATACACATTTTACATTGTATTTATCGAAAGATAAATAACTTAGGCTTTTATATTCAAAAGAATGTTAGTACTTTACGATTTAATTTGAATATGACCAAAATAAAATGAACAAACAATTTTACCTTTAATTTTTAATCGATTTAAATAGAACAATTGTTTCATAAATGAAGTTTATAACTTTCGAAGCGAATAGAAAAGGCGCATCTCTAGCGATGATGCACGCTATCGCTCTCTCAGTTACTCGTCGGCTCTCATTGGTTTTTGCGTTACTCTCTTTCTCTCCGTATAGTCGGTTACAAAGTTGTTATTATTTTCGTTACTAATTCTTGATAAGTTTATTAATGTTTTTGTTTGCTGTATTGTTTGTTCTTTTTGAACAATTTTAAACATGCCGAGAAGGAATACCGTCCTTCGTCGACAGGCACGGAAAATTATATTTAACGTAGCTCAATTTATGAAGAAGGATAAGGATGAAGGTGTCACAGATATAAACGCCGTACAGCGCAGAGTAGCTAAGGCTACCGGGACATCCGAGAGGACGGTGCGTCTGATTTTATCAGAAGGAAAATCTAATGAATGGCTTTCTATTTTTCGCACGCCTGGGAAATTAAGAAACAGGGGTAAACCAATCACGGGACTGGATAATTTTGACCAAGGTGTGATCAAGCGCTGCATACACAATTTTCATGAAACAGAAAAGCAGGTGGTCACCATGAAAACGCTTACATTATATAAGTTCATATCGAGGGCGACTCTGAGCTGCATCTGTCTACCCGTGACCACGATTGTTCGATCGTTGCAATACGGTCTAAACGTCGGATAATAAATAAGGTACCTCTTTACCCATAAACGATTCACACGATTATTTAGATAATATATTAAACAATTTCAATAGACCCGTTGTCTATTACAATGTATACATATTGTGTATAAAAAAAAAAAGAAAACAATATATTATAAAATAAACGTGCTCCGTGTTTATTATTTTCTTAGCGACTGTACCTGCGCGAACTTCACTGTTGGCTAACTTCAGAACGGCCTAGTTACGTTGATCGTACTGTAGTTTTCTAATGGTGAAAGAATTTTTAAAATCGGACCAGTAGTTTTAAGCTTATTACATACAAAAATACAAATCATTCCTCTTTATAATTACTGATAAATTGATTACTGAACTTAGAACTACTACTACTAGTCAAACTAAAGTCACGTCATCTTGCGGCGGCCATGTTTAAATGAGTCAATAGACTTGCTATTTATTCATTTCAGATGTTAGGCCAATGGAAATTTCATAATTCTATTCTATATATAAATTGGCGATTTTATAATTCTCCGACATATAAAAATGAATCCCTCTATTTCCTTGGTCACGCCATAACTCGAGAACGACTTCCGATATTATTCTATTTTCTTTTTTAGTTTTGTAATACTTTGTTTCTACAAAGTATTAGAAAACTAAAAAATATTATCTTTATATTTTCCTGTAAAATCCTTCTGGATCTTACGGGAAAATATGAAGAAAATTAAAATAATTCATAGCTAAGACATTGTCTGTCGGGTCAGCTAGTAGTTTAATAAAAACAGATTAGCCACTATTACAAGTAACTTTCACAGTCTTACTCGCATTTGATCGTCGTAACACTAACAACAAAGACAATGTATTTATTTTAAAAAAATACTTACAGCCATACGAATACGTTTGAACAGTTGGGGTTGCAGCGAAACTATCCATTCAGGTTGGTTGAGTGAATGTTCCAAACTTCTTTTAAATCTTTGTGTCGTTATTGCTAAAATAGGCGGCAGGACAACATCAGGTTCTTCAATTTGGCCCATTATATTTTCTGCCACCAAGTCATACCCCAAATGATAGAGAGAAATTACCTGTAAGAAAAATTAT
The DNA here is from genome assembly GCA_945859575.2 of Herminia tarsipennalis. Taxonomy (NCBI): domain Eukaryota; kingdom Metazoa; phylum Arthropoda; class Insecta; order Lepidoptera; family Erebidae; genus Herminia; species Herminia tarsipennalis. The sequence goes on along the minus strand of OX243834.2, from coordinate 17,213,179 downwards.
GGCTAAAAATTTCAACTAAATGCTTTTGATGTAGGCAGCACACGCGCATACATAAAATCTTACCTGCTGTCGCCTCACAAAATCGACGTTTATACTCCACAACTCCGAAAGAAGGCTGATCTTTTCGATCAAATCTATACATTCTTCACAGTTATACGTTGTGTAAGGAAATTCACCTGATGTAATGATTGTCTCGACTGCTGCTCGTATGAGCTTAGTTAAAAATTTCATGCGAGGGTTCCGTAGTTTGTCTGACGATTTCATATTTATTTCCCTGCTGACCACGTTACCTCCCAAGGCTTCCAGTACATAGTGGAAATCCACATCATAAAGGCTATCAAGAGGTTTCGACATTTTTACGTTAAAATGACACATGAAATACACTGTGCATGATATCTGATGATTTAAATTTAGTATATCGTTATTGATATTTTTAGTATCTTGTGCAACCTCAACCAGTGAAGGGGTACTCTCATCCCATATTTTCTCAAAATTTATGTCTTGTTTCTTTTGACCCATAGATGTACTGGAGCAATAAAGAAAACGGTCTAAATATGTTGTTGTACAATTTAAGAACATTATCATGGTTGTAGTGTCGAATCCAACATCTTGAAGACATAACGAATCTTTAGGTAATCTGCCTACTTTATTTACTAAACGACAACTTATTTCAAAAACATGTTTGATATATGTAGACCATATAATGGAAAACAACCCTAATCTAATATGCAAGTCTGATATACATGTCATGCACCGTATGACTGTTTTGAGATATTCACAATTTTGCATCGATTTCTGCCAAGCCATGGCATATTCCCAGCACATATTGGTAATGATGTAATCAGCTGAAGTACTCAATGGAAACTGTTGTCGTAATAGAGAAAGCCACTTGAATATCTTAGGGTTTTCATCAACATAATTGCGATTGTTTTCTATAAAAAGATAGTCTGAATCGTCGTCATAGTTAGGTTCAGATGCTTGAAAGCCAAGACTGAAATATTTTTCAATCAATTCATTAGCGACAACAGCTTCGGGAACTACTCCCATGCCGCATAGCCATTTCGCTATCAACTCTGTTACTGAACCTTTTCCTCTGGTATAAATATACTTAAGGTTTATATTGAATTCTGTCATTTTTAATTTTTCTAATGAATTGCCAGTGAAAGATTCATTGAACATTAGTATAATAGTGAGTATGGATATATCTTCCAATTTTCCAATTAGTATTCCCCATTTAGCATTTTCATTAGTAACAGACTCCCAGATATCATCCTCTTTTTCTTGACATTTCATTTCAAATATCTTACCCACAGCTTTACAGGCCATTGCTACTATCATGCTTCTTAGAGGACATGACATATCTACTAATATATCGCGAATGCCCTGCCACCAGGGCGATATTTCGTTATAAGCTATACATGTCGCCTCGTCTGTAACACTACAAAGGTAATATAACACTTTTATAAACTTTTCAATAAGTTCTATACTTATTTCTTCCAAAGGCATGTTCATTAAATGCATAATTAATAGTTTCACTATTTCCTTGGGATCCAGGTTACAATCTTTAACAAAATGAGTCAACATGGCAACATCCTTAATTTTAAATATACATTTAAATGTTATGCAAGCGAGATCATTGATTTTTTCTGGTGAGACTTCACTTTTTAAGGAAATATACTGCGACTTTTCATCCAACTTGAAGCATGAAACGAATTCTTTGTAAGTGCTGGTATTGCTATCTGCAAATGTAACCCTAGCATGGTGATGTTCTTTATAATTAACTTCTTGTGCTAAAGTTAACAATCTTTCTAATATACAATTATCATCTTCCAATAGATCAAAATGTAAAAATGTGGGGTCTTCATTTCTTTGTATCTCTACTGCATTATCTATATCTGTCTGTCTATCATGATCTATATCTGTATTATCGTTCTCTGACTTTTCCACAACATCTGTCTCAGCATCATAAGAGAGATTTAAAAATGTACGTATTTTATCGGTTAACTGCTGCATATCTTCTGTGGCTTCATTATTAATTTGCCTAAAGAAAAGGGTAATCAGCGCCAGTTTTGCAAAATAGTGTTTAATTTCAAGATCTTGTAAGTTTACTTTATCATCTTCAATGCTGTCCCAAAACACATTTAAACAAGACATTACAATTTTTGGAGAAACTTCATATTTTCTAACAAACAGATCTAAACAATGTTTCTTAAGATCTAATGTTTTCAACTCTGAAGCTTTTTGTATTAGTTCATCAACAAAGTCTTGAGAATTCGATGATTTTTTCAGGTGTTCACGCAAGTCTCTTAGCGCATGTAGGTCTTTCGATCGTTGCGAATGTTCTCCTTCCAAAGCATAAAAGAATGGAATTACAAACTTTTTCAATTTGCCATCTGGATCAATCAGTACACATTGAAATTCAGGTAAATTAAGTTTTTTGTATGAGTTCTTCTCAGCACCAACAAGCCCACAAGTATTGTACAAAAGTAGACCATTTTTTGTTGCGGTAAATACTGCTACTCTGTTTCCTCTCTGCATTAACCTAATGTCTATTAGACCTTTTTTAGGGGTATATATAATTAAAAATATAGCTCTTTTTAAATCTTTTACGACTGAGAGTTGTGGTTTTTTGTCATCATCTTCAAAAATCTGGAAATAATATTATTATATTTAAATTAGGTAAATACGTCAAGTTACTTCTAAATAAATATATACATTTTACAAGTAAATAGTATTGTACAAGTAGGTAGATATGTCTTTTTAGACTTTTATACCTACACATACTTATATACAACTAGCTAACCCGGCACTTCGTACCGCCTCGTTTTTTTTTTTCGTGAATCAGGTTCAATTGTGTTTTCAATCCATCCAGGGAGATTTGGATAAAATTTTGTGTTTACATTTCAGTGGGCACTCAAATATAAACACAAAATTTCATCCAAATCAGTCCAGCCGTTTAGGAGGAGTTAGGTGACAAACACCCGTACAAATTAATTTAATTTAATATAACAAAAGTATAGCACAATAATATTGAATGAGAAAAAATCCAAAAAAATAAACTTTATAGATACCTAGTATTAATAACAGGTCATGGAGTAAGCTATGCTATAATAATACATACTTGAACAAACGCACACTGAGCGTCTCTGTAACCTTTAAAGAGTCTGATTAAATGGCCGCGGGTCACGTCTAGAACTGCGACACGCCCAAAGTTGTCAACTATTGCGGCGAGTCGGCGGTCAGGTGAGATGGCCACTAAGTTTCCATAACGCTGTCCATCATATAATCCATTACGCATCGACAAACTCTCGGAGCGAACTAAGGGTTCGCTTGCTGCAACAGAGCTCTCGGCATTGCCACCGCCAAGCCAGCCCCTTTACAAACATTGTATAATTGTATTATGAAGTTATTAGTCCAAGAGGGGAGCGCCAAAAAATGCAAGTACTTTATAAAGGCATTTTTTTTCATATTACGACTCATTAGTGGAGTAAAGAAATAACCCTTTGGCCAGTCAGCTGAATTCCTTAGCGTTTGATGTAGAGGGAGAAGGGAAAAAATAGTTTTCTAGTAGTTCATTAATTCAAAATAAGTTTTACGTTTGTCAGTCATGCAAAATTTTGTAACCAGGCGCATAAGTCATACATTAAATTTGTATACTTTAATCGTGCTCGATCTGCGTGTGCTATCGAATGTGTGACGTGATCTGAAATGTAGTATATTCGGTGAAGAATATTATCAAAATCACATAATTATTAGTCAGTTTAACTCTGTAACAAATGCTGTCAGATGCTGATTAAAGTCCTGTACGCCAAATGATAAGGAATGCAGCTGAGTGACAAAGGGTTATTTCTTTACTCCACTAATGTGACGTAATATAAAAAATATTCAGCCTTTATAAAGTACTTGCATTTTTTGGCGCTCTCCTCTCGGTCTATAAACTATATCCTTCAAATCTTATTTATCTCTTATATTATAGAAACGGAAAGGATTGATTATTATCTAAAAATAAGCTAATTATTAATGTTAATGATTACTTACGGAAGCGCAGATTTAATTTTATTAGCTACAGCTCTCGCAACATCTTGCAATGGTGGTGCTGTACCACCTTCTAGAGCATAGTGGAAACCAATATATGGTTTAACACCCGTTCCAAGAATAAGGGTGTTAACAGGAGGAACAGACCGGTACCTGTAGACGAGTACAAACTTATACAGAGTGCATAATATTAGAGGACGACTTATAAGTACAACTGGCTATTTCAACTTCATGGGAGCTATAACTTTGACAATAAGCAATCAGATAAAATTCAAAATTGTCACTATTCTAATATGTAATATACATTTAATATTAAGGTATTTTTGTTTGTTTACCATACGTCGTATCCTCCATAGGTAGACGCAGCTAAGAGATGGTCATATGTATTTTTTAGATCTAGGCCTACAACTGCAGCATCATTTATGTTTTCCTGGTCAGTAAACATCCATTTGCGAATATTTATATTTCGACTATCCACTGAGTAGTCATTTTGCATACCAGCTCGCACTATAAACAAAGTGAATAGAAATAATAACCAGAGATTTATTATTACCTTTACTACTAAAGAGTTTGTTAGTGTCAACATGTTAATGACCAAAAATTTTGAGCCGATTTAGATGAAATTGATATAGAGGTGGCTTCAAGCTTAAGGAAGGTTCTTTATATATATAATCACTAACCGATTCACGGGAGTCAAGTCCTGACCAAAAGGCTGCATCTTTACCCACATAACAAAACAACTTTACCTAGCTCACCATATATGTATAATAAATCATCCTAATTGGGTCGGTTCACGTTCACAATTTTATAAAAATGTTGAAGCAACTAATTTCGAGTACCGGACACACCGTAACTCAGCGTGCCCCAGCGCAAGCGAACTCGTGGGGCACTGGGCTACGTCACGGGTAGGTTGACTCCGCTTACCTCTTAGAGGCGTCCCTTCGCCCAGCGCTTGAAGAACCTAAATTGTGAACGTGAACCGAACCAATTAGGTTGCTTAGTTTATCTATACTAATATTATAAAGCCGAAGAGTTGTTTGAACGCGATAATCTCAGGAACTACAGCTCCGAATTGAAAAATTATTTTACTGTTGGATAGCCCATTTATTTAGGAAGGCTATATAACATCACGCTACAACCAATAGGAGCGGAGCTAGTCGTTTTCTCTTCCTATGAGACTAACGCAACACTGAGGGCATAGTAGCAGCTCTGAAAGTCTTTACGGCACCAATAGAAAATGTCTCATGAAAGTGAAAGAAGAGCACATAAACTGCAGGGCAGTTTGTGGCGAGCTGTTCGAGTGAAGCGACTCCACGGACCTGATTGCTGCCGGGGGAAGGTCCTGTTCTCCATCTCTGGCTTGCCTTCATTGGCCGGCTGGAGTGAATACTGACGAGGAACAGATCTCCCACCTCGGCCTTGCAACGGCCGGTCAGAGTGGAGATGTGAGAGCTTCATGCTCGAATGGTTGATGTGTCACATAAGTGGCGAGTGGGCACGTGATGCTGGACCCTCAGGGACCGCGTGATCGTTGTATAAAGTCTAGGGGCACCTCTCAACCCTTGGCTGCTTAGGATATGTTGCATCCTTATCGTTCTTCTGTGCGAACACCTTTTTTCGGGGACCCATTTATTGAGTTGGCGAATCACCACCTACCCATTTGTCCGTGTTTATAACATGGATATACAGGGCATTTCCATAGACCGAATCACCCAATCCACGAACACCTCACCTCCATAGCCCATAGCCCACATTTCGTCACCATTTCTAGTAATAATTTTACTGTAAGGCCTTGCGGTGGAACGCGGTGCGTTTATTCTGCCGTACGGTGGAATAAATGTATTCACGGGGCTGCGCACTGCCGCGAAAAAACGCACTTTTTGTCATTCGAACTCCAGCCGTGGTGGAGCCACAGGAACCATCAGCCTTACCTCCTTTCTGCTAAAAACTCTAGAAAGCTAGTAGACAAACACCTAAGGGACGGAGCACTAACAAAGCAACCACTTCACCCTTAACAACACTCATACAGGAAGGGGAGACCAACAGACTCTGCCCTACACCTAGTAGTACACAAAATAAAAACAGCTTTGAAGAACAAAGCATCAACCCTGGCAACGATCATAGATATCGAAGGAGCGTTCGATAAGATCATGCATAACAGCATAAGCCACGCCCTACAAAAATTCAAGGTTGAGCCAGTCCTGAGAAGCTGGATCACAGAGCTAGTCAGCAAGAGGGCCGTCCAGGTCGCTGTGAATACCACCACAAGGGCCAGATCGGTGAGGAGGGGTCCTATCGCCACTTCTGTGGAACATTGTGGTGGACAGTCTCCTAAGGAAACTAAATAAAAGAGGGTACACCACAATTGCCTATGTCGACGACCTAACAATGTTAATAAATGGTACTGCAGAGAACGTACTGTGTAAAGTACTGCGCTCAGCATTTGAACTCGTAGAAAAATGGTGCGACGAACATAAGCTGCCAGTAAATCCCAAAAAGACAGAGCTCGTCCTCTTCACGAATAAAAGGAAATTATCAGAATTACAATTACCAGGGTTATTTAAAACCCAATTAACCCTAACAACCCGAGTTAAATCTAGACAGCAAATTGTCTTGGGCCGCGCACATCGAAACGAAACTAAAAAAAGCCCGCATAATATTCTGGCAGTGCAAAAGACTAATAGATATAAAGTGGGGACTGAGCCCACAAACAACGCTGTGGCTCTACACCGCAAGAATACGGCCAATTATCACTTATGGCTCCGTGGTATGGTGGCCTAGAACACAATTGATCACCACGAAGACCAAACTCCAGAGTCTTCAACGCCTAGCATGCGTCGCCATGATAGGCTGTATGAGAGCCACCCCTTCGACTGCGCTAGAACATATCCTTAACCTGAGACCGCTACACCTCGAAATCATGGAGACAGCGACAGCCACTGCATTCAGGTTAAAAGCAAACGGCCTTTCCAAAAACGATGAAGGGATAGTACACACGGGAATTCTATCGGAAACTACAAAGGAATATCCATTCCTGGAAGCTCCAACAGATTTGACTAACGATACAAAATCAGACTTAAACCCGAATTAAAAGACAGCTCCGGCACATCTGAAGTTAGAATATACACAAATGGAACCAAAACCGCGATAGGCACGGGAGCAGGAGTCTATTCAGGTGACCTCAATATTAATATATCTACTGCTTTGGACAGAAGAAAGAATGCATTGGCATAACCAAAGCGGCTCAAGCAATCGCAGTCCGAATTGCAAAAGATCTAAAAATAAAAATTGTAACCGGCAGCGCTACAAACTCTGTCAAACACCAGCATAAACTCGACTTCAATGTTCTATCCGAATATTCCGGTACATGTTTGTTCCATATTGCTGGTCTGACTCCGATACCAATTTATTAAAATTTCAAGTCGAAATCTACGATCGACGCTCGTGCCGCCGTCACCGAAGAAACGCCAGGCAACGACATATCTGTGTCTTGTGTCCAACAGCAACTGAGTATATCAGCGCGTTTTTTTCACCAAAGTGCGCGGTGTTTCACAAATCTCTATGCGATTAAAAATTAAATAAGTTTGGTAGATTCATCGCAAATTTGCAGCGAGAGGCCAACGATGATTTTATCGCATGCCTTTATCTCACAGTATACTTCACAGATTATGCGTTTAAAAAACGCAAGACAATGCGCAAGGCCTAACCACGGATTGTCGTTGGATACATCCACATGTATACAGCGATAATCGTCAGTTTTGTAACATCGCTTTATATTGAAAATAGCTGTCCCGCGCAACTTCATCTGCGTAAATTTTCCTCGTTTTTGCAACATTTTTCATTGCTGCTCCGCTCCTATTGGTCGTAGCCTGATGTTATATAGCCTATAGCCTTCCTCGATAAATGGGCTACCCAACAGAAAAAGTTTTTTTTCACTTCAGACCAGTAGTTCCTGAGATTACCAAACTCAAACAAACTCTTCAGCTTTATAATATTAGTATAGATAATAATATCTTGGGACAACTCACACAAGGTCATCTGACCCCAAACTAAGCAGAGCTTGTACGATGGAAACTAGACAACTGATATAGATACTTAAATATTTCTAAATACATACACATCACTACATAGTATAAAACAAAGTCGCTTTCTCTGTCCCTATATCCCTATGTATGCTTAAATCTTTAAAACTACTCAACGGATTTTAATGCGGTTTTTTGTAATAGATAGAGTGATTGAAGAGGTAGGTTTATATGTATAATAACATCAATTAAATAGTAGAGAAATAAGGAGCAGAACAGCAATAAGAAATGTTGCAAAAACGGGGAAAATTTACGCAGACGAAATTGCGCGGGTCAGCTAGTCATAGATAAATTACACCCCAACACAGAATAAACCATCACACAAAGTTTTATCCTGGCTGTCCACTACATCTGGCTTAGCAGTCAGGGTCACTAACCACTTGACCAACAGGACATGTTCTATAGCCTTCCTCGATAAATGGACTATCCAACACTATAATCATTTTTACCCACTAGATTATAACATTCAACCAAACAAACAAGCTCTTTAGCTTTATAATATTAGTAAGTATAGATATGACACACTCCAGGCAATCATTAAAATTTTTATTAAAAAATACTCCAAAATAATATCAGTCTTTTTAAAATTCATTCAAACCATTTCAATGGACTATCACCTACTTTATAATATACTAGCTTTTCTCAGTTTTTTCCAAATTTTTCAATTCGGACCAGTAGTTCCTGAGATTACCGCGTTCAAACACACAAACAAACTCTTCAGCTTTATAATATTAGTATAGATTTGTAATTGGTTTTGGACATTATTTTCACCAGTGTACTTTTTTAGTACAATTTTTTTTTTCATTACGAACAAATAAAGTATTATTGTTTTTTTTGTGTGACAAGTCTTGCATATTTTTTATGATTTGGCAGCGGGTGGCATTATGCCCTGCATCAGTGTTAACTCACTATTAGTGTTTATTACACATAATAATATGGCTTTGCAATGTGCCAAAAACTCTGCACACACATCTTGAAATTGAAAATATAATCTAGGCAATGTATGAAATACTAGCTGTCCCGCGCAACTTCGTATGCGTAATTTTTCCCTGTCTTTGAAACATTTCTCGTCGCTTCTCCGCTCCTATTAGTCGTAGCGCAATGTTATATAGCCTATAGCCTTCCTCGATAAATGGGCTATCCAATAAAAAAATATTTTTTTCAAATCGGACCAGTAGTTCCTGAGATTAGCGCGTTTAAACAAACAAACTCTTCCGCTTTATAATAGTAGTATAGATTATGAATTTATTAACTACTAACTTTACCTATTTTAAGTGTTGTATACAAGTATTAGGCATTGAATAACTATTAATCAGGTATAGAATAGCTATTAAACAACTAATTATGTATACAATAAGGTGAAAGGTGGTGCCTTTTATCTTATTATATACATTATCATTGTTGTGTTTTGTCCTACAATGATAAAATCAGCAACCTTTATTTCTGGCATGCAGCAGCCACTACTGTAGCATGCTTACTTCACTTACTCACCTCATAGGATGTCACAAGTTGTAACCTAACTGAATAGGTTTACCATAGGTACATAATTTTAGCAGCATTTTTCAAAAACATTTATCATTTATGATGCCAACATCCAATTACTTAATAAGCATTAGGTAAAAAAGCCTTTCATAAAATCTGTTTTTTGTTAGCTATTAAAGGTCATAATATAATATTTAGTTTTTAATATAATAATGGAAAGTATACCTTTAGCTAGTTGTGCTTTAGCATTTCTAAGCACCTGGAACAGATTTGAGCCCGTGACAATGCACTCACAATTTTGAAATAGTATGTGTATATCATCAGGTAATGTACCATATGTTCCTGTGTGGCATGATATTTTCATTACTGGTTTGTCATCCAATTTTTCAAGCAATAATAAGTGCCCTGTGTTGGTATAAAAACCCACACTTCCATGTTTAAACCCAACAATAATGCAAAACCAATCAGGACCATTCTGTAAATTAATATTGATAATAAAGAACATTCACTTGATATAACACAAAGTTACAAAGCATAACAAATTATTATTATACTTTATTATTTATTTACCTGAGAAGATTGATGTGATGGACATATAGGTAAAGTTAAAAGTGCAGTGATGTCTGAAGGTAATGTCCCACTCCATGATATCAAAAATGTGTTACTGTCTGTTGAACTAATCCATTGATTAGTCAGTAAACAAAGACGACTCTTGTAGCCAACTGCTAACAAGTTACTACAAGACGATAGTGATATAGCGCATTCAGGCAACCAGTTTGTATCTGAAATAATAACAACTTTGGTAATTACCATTCTCCCACAAGAACAAAAATGAACTAGACTGAATAATAAGTAACATCACACCTTCCCTATCTGATATAAAGAGCGCCCTTCCTAAAGTAGAGATATCGCCACAGTCTGCTATTTGATCTACTTGACATGACATTTTGTAAGTAAACAACAAATTACAGAATAATTAAATTTATTAATATCATGACACTGTTAATATTAGAGGGTACAGAACAGAGTTGTAAAAAGCTTATTGATTAAAAACTGTAGGTACAACTGTACAATAATATATACAGATTGACAGATAGGTATTTGATTTTTTCTTCTTCTTCTTCTTCTGGCAATGTAGATTTGAATGTAACAATACCCAAGAGAATTTGACACTGACAGTCATGACTGAGACCAGAGAAGCCAACCATCATTGTTGGAAAACTAGTTGACGTCTATGCCGCGTACACACCGGACCAACAAACGCCAACTAAGGTCAGCGTTGGCTCGCTGGTTGGCCTTCGTTTGACACCGGCCCAACGAATGCCAACGAAGGATATTCAGCGTTGGCTCAACACTCTCGTTGACCTAGAAAGGGACATCCATTGTTGCCAGATTAAGGGGATTCTCTGCAAATTGGAACTTTTTTTTTTGGTTCTGGGGAAAAATTTGGGCGTCATTTTGTAAGTGTTTTAATACCATAGTAGCATATGTCGCTTATAATAATTATAAACCCCCCCCCCCCTCCCTCGCACCAGCGAGTGTTTGAGTTTGGGGGTATCGGATCTTATACGAAAAATGTTGATTTTTGAATCTGGTAACAGTGGACGTGCCTTCCAAAATCAACAAGCGTGTGGTGCCCCAACGCTTTGTTGGCGTTTGTTGGCCCGGTGTGTACGCGGCATAAATTATATTCATCTGTCTTTCTTTCTTTTTAGTAGTAGTTAGGAGTATAGAACATTAATAAATCGATTCACAAACAAAAAATAGATGAGAAATCAATCATTTTCGTTTTCGTTTTTTTACTTTCTGAAAATAATAATAAACCCCTCGGGAGCAGTCATGGTCATTATCTCCTCATATGAGACTTACGAGGGCATAAGTAAGAGCTTTGTTAAGCTTTACGGTATCAATAAAAAAAAATTCTTGGGTCTCTATCTTTTGTAACCTACTCTATCTTTCGAACCACAGATTACTATAAACTATGTAGGTTCGAATCTCGACGTGATGACAAGTAGATTAATGTCAACTTCAGTGTTATTGATATCCAATGTTTCTAATTACCTATTATTATTATAGATTGCGTACTTACGAATGGGTAAATCATCTCTACCCTACCTTTTACTACTAATACTTGTTTAGTCTGAAATGTCATGGGGTGCTTACAAAGTAAAAGGGAAGCATCAGATCAACATCCCAATGTTTTTCGTGTCGTAAACGTTGATGAGAATGGTGTGTATTTGTGTTCCGGTCAGTTGGAAATTACGGAACATGATTTAATACTCTATCGAGAGGGAAGAGACACTACTGTATGGCCACTACATTCATTAAGAAGATATGGATTTGAAGAGGGCATGTTCAGTTTTGAATCAGGTACATATTATATTATATTATATCTACTGGATTGTCTACATTCTTTTGTGAGATATTGTTGTAACACTGTGCATCAGTAGCTTGTGTTTAGATTTCTATAACTCCAACCATTATTTCTGTGTTAGAATTTAACACTATTAACAAAAAAAAATGTAGCTCAGGAAGTAACCAAACAGAATGTTAACTGAAGTAAGCAAAATTGTAATATTTACATAATAAAATCTATAGTATATGTTAATATACATTATATTGTTAACATTCTTAACTATATTCTATGTATCTTTGCTCTGGGTGTTTTTTTAGTATTGTCTTTATATCATTAGACTTTAATTTTAATCAAAAACTGATAATATCCAACCAGCCAAATTCTAGCATATCATTAATGGTTGGAGTATTGTACTAAAATACTATGTTTATTAAGGTTAATGTTGTTATTATTATTATGACACCTGTTAAATGAGCTTCTAGGATGTATAGCTACCTTGGTTTTATGTTTTATAGGACTGTGGTTACACTTCTGGAATAAAGAATTTGATTAAGTTTACAGTATTCAAAGTCCAAGGTCCAAGTCAAATATGATTAAACAAATTGTAAATGTTGTGTATTTATCAATTATCTCAAATGTAATAACAAATATAACTATTACTAGCCTCTGCTGTCCCTGCTGGGTGAGCGCTTCCTGTCACTTAATTCTCTGCATTTAATTCTGGCACGGGCAGGCAACCTGGACTAATTTTTGGAGTGCATAAATAAAGTTTATCTATACTAATATTAAAAAGAGAAAAGATTTGTATTTTTGTATGTAACAAATAAACTTAAAAACTACTGGATTGATTTTAAAAATTCTTTACTATAGCTATTATTTTTTGTAAAAAACTATGATATGATACCCATGCAAAGTCGGGCATACAGCTAGCTTAAAATAAAATGGTTCAATGTCCTGTTTCTTTATTGTTTCCTAAATTTACGGCATGGGCACAAATATTTAGTTCAATGTTTGGTATGGCCTGTTGGTCTAATGGTTAGCGGCCCTGACTGCTAAGCCAGAGGTTGTGGGTTTGATCCCCACCCAGGATAAAGCTTTATGTGATGAGCATGAAGGTTTATTCTGTCTGTGTTTAATTTATCTATAATAATGTTTGTATTTAGAAATATATAGTATGTGTATCAGTTGTTTGATTGCAATAGTACTGGCTCTGCCTATTTGGGATTAGATGGAGTTGTGTGAGTTGTCCTAAGATATTATATTATATAATGTTTGTAGCATTACTAGTAGTAATACTACACACATCATTGGGTTTATTTACATAATGGGCAATATTGCTTTGGAATGATGGTCTTAAAGTTGTAAGATAATTATCTAAATGCCATAATTACTCAAAATTATCATATTTATAATATATTTGTATTTACAGGTAGAAGGTGTGAAACAGGGGAAGGGATATATGCATTTAAATGTAGGAGAGCTTCACTTGTGTTCCGAACACTGCAACAGCAAATTCATTTAAGGAATTCCATGAATTTAAATCCAGTAACGAGACTAACACCATCACCACAAGGCAGACAAACATTGCAAGCCAGTGTAGTTCATCGATCCTCTATAGATAATGGACAGCCTATGAGTCCTGTGATTAGCAACCTTCCAAACATAATAACAGATACAGTACCTAGAAATGTAACTCAGTCACCAAGATCACCATCTAGTGCAGATATATTGGAAGTGATGCCTTTATATCCAAGATTTCAAAGTTCTACAAATCAAGTCACCAATGTCTATCAATTGAGACATATTAAGAGAGAACATAACAATAATCACAGTGAGACTTCTGTAGATACCCGACATGTGTACTCAAATGATTTAATCAGGGATCTGGCTATACTGAGGGACACTTTGCGGCACGAAACTGCTTTGAATACTATGAGAGATATAGAAGATGAAACTCGATTTCTTGAAAGTAGATACATTAATGAAAATGTTGTAAATAATCAAGCAAATTGTGATCTGCTATCACCGACTCTGAGCATATCCAGTGAACATTATGCACAATTGAGTCTGGAGCAACAGCAGCAACAACAACAGCAACAGCATGTAACAGAACAACCACATCAAGAGCAGAAACAAGAACAACCATCACAACAACAGTCTTCTGAAACTGTGAGGCTATACATGAATATTGCACCTAGCGAAGCTAACATAGCAGAAGCTACCAAGAAGGATACTGTGCCTACTACTCCTTTGACTCCTAAAATAATAGAATATTGCAACATAACTATAGGCAAACCAGAAATTAATACTTATGCAAATTTGTCCCTAGGTGAATTAGGTGACAGTGTCAAACATGCAAAACAAGTATTAGGTTTCTCAGCATCTTCAGATTACAAACAGAAACCCTACGAAGCTGACACATTTCCTTCAATGTCACCTGTAGAGGAAATTGAAGTAAATTATGCAGTGTTAGATATTGATTCAAACAAAGAAATCTTTAAAAATTCACGGGGTCCAACTTCATCTGAAAACAGTGGCTCTAAAAGTGGAAGTACTGTTTCATCTGCGATGCAAGGTCGCGGCCGGCTCGCGGCCCAGGCCAGCTTGGATAAATCAACTTCAGGCAACTGTTCAACTGTACCTGCTGCTACAATTGGATATACAACTATAGATTTTGATAAAACTGTTGCTCTAACATCTGTGGCTGCTGGAGAAGATGATTTTACTGCTGGTTTAGAAGGTTGTCGCAAAACGCGACACAACTCGTGCAATATTGTTTGTGGAACAGGCAGCCCTAGCAATAAAGACAAAATAAAATAAATAGTTAAGGATCAAGCCATAAGACCCACCATACCATTGTTTTCTAAAAAGCTGATCAAAGCAAAAAGAGACATCAATATATTTTTGTTGAAATATAAGAGATATGTTGTCTCTCTCTATAACATAAAATTTGTCATAAGTTTTGTGACCATGCTAATTATTACTTAAAAGTAAATATAATAGTGCATTAATTTTAGTTTGCTTTGATCAGCCATTCAAAAACCACATTATTTTTAATGTTGACACATATTTTGTATTTTTATTGAGTACAAAAGGTTCACATTGAAGGCAATGATATTGAGAGGTTTTTTCTATAAGAGTATTTTATTTTATGTTTTAATCAGATAATTGAGAGCTGTCCAAATGGGACCTATTTTTTGTTAACATAATATGTGACACAGCGGGGCTATTGATGATGTGCTCTTCCATATCAATTATTCTCCTTGAGATGGCAATCTTGTGAGTGGCCATATTAGGTACCTAATGAGAGAAAGACTTAAGAAACATAGGCCAATGACAATTTTTTGTAGTTTATAATAAATAAATATATATTCGCATTGACACAGATTTAACATAACTTAAGTGCAATGTGTTATTTATTTGTAGTTCCTAAAGTGATTTATGGTATGTGCATACATGCTGTTACCAAATTCACGATTAATAATACCAAATTTATATTGAAAGTTTACATCTGATAATATACTTTCATTACGTATTTTACTATCCATAGGTTAAAGTGAAATGGGAGTGTATTTTTTATATAAAAAGTCCAAGTGTTTGTTTGGTTTCATAATAAACATCAGTGTACCTATTGATATTTTAGATATACTTAGCAAAATCACTTTTTGTTACCAGATTGGTTGATGGTTTCATAACATAAATCCATAATAAGGTGTTCATTAACTTCAGTTGATAACAATAGTGATCTATTTCATTGCATAATAATGCATTCGACTTTAAAAATGTATAAAGATCAAATATATACAGGGTACCGATTAAGGCAATCGAATTCTTAATAGAGCGAAGTTGTTATTTATCAACATAATATTATGTTGCTACCCCGCGGCGACCGAACTACGTATACTCACCAAACAAGTCATGTCCCGAATGGTATTCGGCCACAAAAATGAAAAATTAAGCTAATTGTTTTAAAAAATATCGGTTCAGTATCATGGTCTGATTACCACCCTGCAAGGATTTGACTGACTAAATCGGCACCCTGTTTGAAAGTATAATCTTTTTCCAAATTGTAATGACAGAAATGCAATGAAATATTGATGATTGGACATTCCCAACTTATTTATCTAATGTCAAAACGTTGCAGCTTATAAGCTAATAATTATGCAGTTGGTAGCTCATGTAGCAATTTCATTTTTAATACCTAAGTTATTACTATTTATTACATTTTTTTAATATCACGAAAATATATGCGCATTCAATATATATTTTCGTGCCCTAGGCGTACGATGAATTTAATTTGGGGTTCCTTAATATGTTATGTCTATGTGTCACCAAAGATACAGCCATATACCACTATGATCAATCGGTTTTAAACATAATAATGAGAAGAGAGTATCTAACTCTAAAACTGCTGGACGAACTAAGTTAATAGTTATTTTCGTGCAAAATATATTTTTTTTCAAAAATTTGCAAAGCCAATGTTGGCCTCGCTACATAAATAGTTTACTACTACTAGTTTTAGACTCAAAAACAATTTCATTTGCAAAGTACTAAGTTGTTGTAATGTTATGAGTAGTTATGACTGTTTTAGTTTATAAGCTTAGTCTAGAACTATTTAGGTCGCGCAATCTACTACTCGAGTGATTTAATGAACTGTTGATGAACTTAAAAGAGTATTTCAGTTTGAAAACGTTATGTTTTACTCAAAACTATAAAATGTGTATAGAAGCCTTCAGCTTGATATAATTTGCCTAAATATTTATTGTAAATAGGTAAGTAGAGGCTGTGCATAATAACAGATACAAGTGTGATTTAAATTTGTAACTTATGTCCACCGAACCGAAAACCAAAAAGATTTCCATTGTTCTCATTAGGTTCAACTGGTTTATACGTAGTTATTGTTAAAAAAATCGGAACCTTTGTTTTTAATTGATATATTTTGGAACATACCGTTGTTAGTTACTAGTTGTAAGTACCTATTAGGGATACCTACTACACATAAGCGGGTCGGCACGTTCAATTCGGTAGCATTTGCTGAACCGAAAGTGCCGACTCAAAACAGTCCCTACACATGTTTGGTTTCATCAACACATGCCGATCGGGTAATTCATTCGGCCTGGCACATTTATCTACACATATAGGGTTTTATTCGCCAGGCCTAATGTGCGTGTTTGGTAAAGCCGAGCAGCTTTTTTACACACGGTTTTACCGCCCGGTCCGCTTATGTGTGTAGCAACTCTTAAGGTAGTCTTCCACAGACTTATGGTTTTGTAAGCCAAAAAATCAAACCAATGTAATCAAAATATATGTCCTAGAATACCTACCCAGGCACGCCGTTTTGGCACCTGTTCCACTAACGCTCAAGAATTCTTTTGCGTGTGTATGTCACTCAACTCGCCGTTGGTGGGACAAGTGCCTTTAAACAATGTACCCATATTATAATATGTAAAATATTTTGATTAACTGAATAAGGTACCTATAAGTAGGTATACAGACTGGAGCTTATAAACAGGGCAGTAAAGGTTACTTCTGACTGCTGAGTCGAAGTGAGAATAGGCGAGAAGAGAATTGAGATATTTTTGAGTACAATATTGAACTGTATAGTCACAGAAATAGAGTAGGTATGTATTACTGTACAACACGGATAAATCGCGGGAGCTCGCGCTGGCTTGCAATTAAAATATTTTTTTGTACAATAATATACTTTCCAAAGTAAATAAAGCTAAGCTAGCTTCGCGCACCCTTTCCATATGCAAACGAGAAGTTAATTATTCGAACGGCTAAAATGATCGATAAACCATAGTAGGAGCGCTATAAAGGGTAGATAGATGCCATGTTTTGTTGTCAAGGGTCTGCATGATTTTAATTTACACCCGGCCCGTTCACGCCGCGTTTTTCCGGCCCAAAACCGCCTTTAGGGTATTATTAATTTATTTTCTTAACTTTATTCACAGATGCGACAATTTTAAGTCCTAAACTTTTCTTGATTACCGACTTAAGATTTTTGACAGTAATTATGATTGGTTTATCAAAAGAATATCTTCTAGGAAAACTTTCCTGTATCTACAATGGTTAAGGTACCGCCTTTACAGCCCCGTTTGTATAATGTATCCTGTCTGTCTAAATAGTCGTAATATTTAATGTAAGAATTATTACGGTGTGATGTTAATATCAAGTTATTATAAGAACACATCGCTCATTATCATCACAGTCATTTGACTAAAAACATTTTATTTGACTAAAATATAAAAAAGAGGATTGGGATTTAAAACAATAGTACTTAGTGTTTATGAGCGCTTACGGTTACCGTTTGAAATGTGGACGCAGTTAGGAACGAGTTGTAAACTAGCAAGAAACCAATTAAATAAATATGTTATATTTTTATTTCATTGGCTTCTTGCTAGTTTTTGGCTTGAGCCAATATGTTGTTTAAGGTAATTGTTATTTATGAATATAGGTAATTAGTGACCAAAAAATTGCGATACCTACAGAGCAGGAAATGACATTATCCATTGGCACTTTAGGTGCTACAATAATAATGTAAAATAAAAGTAGAGGCTAAGTAGACATGCTGTGTAGTAGTTAGGTACTATATTCTACATTATCGCAGCTCCTAGTACCTAATGCATTGTTTAGTTTTGTATTTTGAAAAGTGGGTCCACATTGATGCAGAATCGAAGTGCCAATTTAATATCACACTGATGCCACCGCGGCTATGTATGTTACGTAGGTACCTACATGCCAGCCCCATTGACATCGCGTCGGTTTGATTTTAAATATTATCTTCAATCCTGCAATAATGTGGTGGATTGGCCCTAAGAAGAATGAACCAAAGATTCTATATTTAACCCAAGTTAAATCATCATAAAATAAATATGTTTAAACATTGTCCTATGTTATTTTTTTATAGATAGTCATTTTAGATAACTACCCAGTATCATAGTTGTAGCCACAGAATACATAATAGGTCAGGCATAGTGCTCAGAAAAATGTAGTATCAGTAGCAGTAGTAATCAGAAGCAAGTAGTAAACACAAATCGAAAAGGTCATTTTATTTACCACAATAATAGCTCGTGCCCGTCCGTTCACTCAGGGGTAGGGATGTGTGCGCAGCATCATGCTTTTATTATGTAAACTTTCAAAAGGTGATTTGCCAGTTGATTAAAGAATACGTGCCGTCATCAGATAATTTATGTACATAATGTAATACTAGTTACATTAATAAGTAAAGCCTACCAATAAAATAAGCACAAAATACAGCTCTGGATATTTTGTAGGGTATCGAATCGATACAAAAATCGTAAGTTAATAATCAAAGAATGGTCACAATCTGACCACTACTTTTAAAGAAATACGTGGACAAACATACATACATTTTTTTATTTCGTAATTTGTATAGAAGCCACGCAATTCCAATAATACTTATTACATAGGTACATGCGTTTCAAATTGATAACATACTTTTTTTGATGTCTGATATTAAATTAACTATTTACATCAGTGGCTCCCAACATTTTTAAACGTACCCTTTTTGAGCACTTTAAAAGCCACGCGGGACAAAAACTTACGAGAGGGTTCAAACAACTTCACCCGATTTGGTGCCCCTTGATAGCGTTTGCCCCCCATCAGCATAGCTCTTTGTACCTCTTCAATATACCATTTGGCGAAAGTAGTAGTTGCACTGTACAGGGGTGTGGCTTGAGTTGGCGGGCGATGTATCAAAATTAGTTGGAGGGGGGGGGGGGGGCTTGTATCCAACTGACTCTTCCCTGGAGGGTGGGAGTGCCATTGCTAGTGCAAGTTCGGGGCCACTGTAGCCTGGGGATCCGTATCATACGCCCCTGGCACAGTATAAATATCGCGCTCGATGAGAGGTTGACTAAGACGACACCGCTGAAGGGGGGGGGGGGGGGATACCACCTTCATTACCCCCTAAAGAACAGCTATTTTACCGCCGCAGGGGTAAATACTCACAGGTTGGGAACCCCGGATGTAGATGGTTACAAAATATTGCTTTATATAGTAAATACCTTCATTATAGGGTCACGAGACCGGTCTCTCGTAAATTAACCTCCTAAACTAAAACAGTATCTAACAAATGCATTAGGAAGTAACTTGGTTGCTTAATAAAGTAGGTATTTGACCTTATTATTGGACGTAAACCAAATTAAAAGGGAAGAGAATAGCTTACATTTCTTAATAAAAACATGTTTATAGTAACAGTAGCATTGATTTATAATGTAAATTAATGTAATAATTAAAGGGTACATAGATATGTACCTACTTTCAAAGTAGATAAAGCTTATAAAAATTAACAATTAGTTCAATAGTAACAGTAGGTAATTTAACATTATCGTTATATAATTAGTATCACATTAAAGAAGAATCAAAGTATACATTTCAGATGTGTTAGGATGGCTGCGATCGTGAGCAGAATCCAGGAGCTGTGTAGCCGTACACCGTCATCCTCTGAAATAAGTAGACAAATTTTAATAACATTTTAAACCTCTTTATCAAGATATAAATATATAGGT
The DNA here is from genome assembly GCA_945859575.2 of Herminia tarsipennalis. Taxonomy (NCBI): domain Eukaryota; kingdom Metazoa; phylum Arthropoda; class Insecta; order Lepidoptera; family Erebidae; genus Herminia; species Herminia tarsipennalis. The sequence goes on along the minus strand of OX243834.2, from coordinate 17,192,690 downwards.
ACTTAGGTAACTAAGTGATGCGCTAACAAAAGGAAATTCTGCTGTAAACTATAAGGAATGTTTAGGTACCATTCGATTACTGTAACGAGTCAAATCCAGCATTACTCTTAATTAGATTTGGCTAATTGCGTCAGGTAGCGGCTTCCACGCTTTTATATTAATATCAGAATATGTAGGTCGGTATGTATTAAACCCACATACCTTACTGCTACTGATATCATAGATTTCCAAAAATATTGCACATGGTTAGTATAATTAGATTTACATGACAGCGACAAAACATACATAGGTACTAAACACACACAGGCTGTTACAGAATTATAACAAGTATTTTTTTTTACAGAAATATAAATCGTGCCCTAGGCATAAGTGGACATGTACTCATTCAAAGAACTATGGTCTAGTTACGCCTTTATACATACATGGTGTTCACAGATTTAGTTAAATAAATAGATATTTACAATACAAGTAGGTACATGGACGTGGCCAGGACATCCGGGAAGGTAATGATGATAATTTACATAAGTACACGAAATAAATATAAATAGAAAAAACACATATATATGAAGATATTGATTAAATATAACAATATATAATCAAAAAGTAAAATTCTTTTGTTAATTTTATTATCATAGTCGGATCTCGCACATTCGTGTAAAAGTGTGGTCTATTCTTTGGGTGGGGTACCTAGGTTCTATTATGACTTACTGGGATTTTGCAAAGACCCTGGCGTAGCGTCCGGCTCTGATGTTTCCTCGGGCATCTCTGTGGTGGACTGCGTGTCGTAGCCTGGCGTCGACCATGACCAACAACCATTACGTTAGTATACATACAACACAAACTCAGATGGTGCACACACTGGCTAAACTTTAAGAATACAAAAGTCTACTTTCTGAATAAAGTAAAAATTCCTTTATTTGTAAGTAAAAGTAAATAAAAATGTTTTTATATAGTCTAGATATAAGTGCTCGGAGGATAGGTAAATGGTAGATTTGTTTTCCAATAGCCCGATGTATTTTTTTAGAAACGTGTCTCTATTTTCATCTGGGATATGTCTGGAAATCGGCAATTCCGGATTACCAAAATTCCTTTTTCAATTTAACTACACTGCTTAATTCACTAGGATGTATTTTAGAAAAGGGTAAAAGAAGAATCACAGATTTACCGGTTACCGATTTATTGGTACTACCAATCTACTATGGGCGTACCAAGGGAGGCGGATTTGGCGGTTGAAAAGAGCTCCTTCCCCCCTCCCTTTGAAAAAAGAACCTGGGTACATCCAGGGGTACTAATTACTAGGTATTGCTTTCAATGTTATATAGGGGATGCACTACAATCAAAAGTGTCCAGCTCACATTACAATTTTATTTGTTCTTATGGGCGTTCTGGCAGTAGGTACTGGCACTAATATATTTTCTCGTTAATTTGAAATCCAGAGAACTCATTCATTAATTGAGTTTAGTTAAGTAAATGAGAATGCAAGCATTTGAATAGACGCTAGCGTAGGTGGGCGGGTTTTATTTATCCGGTACAAATGTACCTTTATCTGTTTAAAGTTTAATTTAGGACTTTTATTTAAGTGTAGTTAGATACTACTAACGGCCGGTCTCAATAATCTAACTATCGCTGGATTTGGCTACTAGAGGTAGAATTTATTTTGACATATTTTGTATGAAGCTTATGTTAAATATATAGCTCTAGTAGCCAAATCCATCGATAGTTAGATTATTGAGACCGGCCGTAATACCTAAGTAGAAACTGTGGTTTAGGAAGTTAATTGCGTATACGTCAACAAACCACAAAAAGGTTTGAAAAAATAATATCCTGAATCTGTGTCCGTGATTTTAAACGGTGTTCGGGCCGATAGTGTGGCAAGTGGAGAGGTTTGAAACATGTTTGGGAAACCAATATGTATGGTGCAGTTTTAAATAGGCACCTGGTATGTAGTTAGATAGGCTACTTGTCACCTATATTAGGAATTTTAAGGTTTTCATGAAACTGATAGTTGCCAAGGTATATCACGCGTAGTTCAGTATATGTATGTGCAAAAACACTTTCTTTGATTTTAAAAGATTAAATATTTAGATTTTGTAAATTAAGTACCTAATACGTATACCCTCTATTGTGAATATCTGTAACTTATTCAATCCTACATTTGTTTCTACTGTCATTATAAGCGAAATGCTGTTATTTTTCATGCTCCTAACATTGATATAAGTGAGTGTGTGTGTGACTGTGATCGTTTAGGTGTATGTTTGAATGAAATACTATGACAAATGCAACTGATAATTACCGACAATATCGATTGACAGCTCACATAATTAAACTACCAACGTGAAGACGTTCCAAAGCCAACACTATCGTGCTAAGCGACTCTTAATGCAAACGAGTTTATCCTACACACTTACCCCAAATGTAATGTAAAAATAAAAGTAGACAGAAGAGATACTCCTAGAATTAATGTCGTCCCGCACACAGATATCTACTCATAAGTGAAAAGGGACAGTAGATAATAATTAGGTAAGGACTTAATGTAGTTGAAAGAAAGAAGGGAATATTGTGATTGTATAAATTGTGTTGATCAGAAGAAAACTGTGCTTGCCCATAGTCTGTTATTAGTTTTTTTTTTTTTTTGTTTTTTTGTACATATACCTACAATATTAGTAAAATATCATACCATACCTGCAGGTACAAACGTCGTCTTAGCTACAAACTGTCGGTCTGGGATGTTATTATCCAAGTAGGACATCGTGCAGACTACATCACTCTCTTTCATATCTTCGGTACTGAGGGTGGCGTTCACGTTCACCGACCAATACAAGCCGTCGTAATTCTCTTCTGTTGTGATGCTGACGTTTTGTCTGTTATGGCAAATTTTAACTTTCTTTCTTTATAACATTAAAATTACTTCTGTATTTCTAATAACTAAAGTAACAAACTTGGTTTATTTACTCTTAAACAATATGAATCTAATGCCTTAACGAGCAATTCTTGGATATATCTTATATACAAGAATTGCTATATATATATATATATATATATATTTCTTATGTATGTGTGTGTGTATGTCACTGAGCTCCTCCTAAACGGCTGGACCGATTTTGTTGTTTTTTTTGTGTGTTCCAGTAGATTCGAGAATGGTTTAGATTCATAATTGAACCCGATTCACAAAAAAAGAGGCGGTACGAAGTTCGCCGTTTGAAGGGCAGTTTAAACAAGGTTCAAACAAGGTTAAGGTTTTAACAGACACCCACACAAGATTTTTACTTTAAGAAATTATGTAAAAAAAAAGAAAATATTAAAAAATTGCAGAGTTATATACTATTAACAACCTAGTCTGCGTAAATTTTCCCTATTTTTGCAACATTTGTCATTGCTGCTCCGCTCCTATTGGTCGTAGCGTGATGTTATATAGCCTATAGCCTTCCTCAATAAATGGGCTGTCCAACAGTAAATAATATTTTTTCGGGTACCTTTTATTGCCTAACTAGCTAACCCGCGCAACTTCGTTTGCGTTATTTTTACCCATTTTTGCAACACTTTTCATTGATGCCCCGCTACCCGTACACCTTCGTGGGCTCATGCACAACACTTTGCTGAAGATCATGACATGATCAAATGCATAGTTTACAATTCTATAAAGGACATAAAGTCAAACATTCATTTTTATATATATATATAGAAGACTGGGTCTAAGTCTCTTTATATACAGGGTGTCCCAAAACTATGCCACACGGACGGAAAGTACTTAATTTTTTTGCTTATTACTTGATTCTATGAGAAATAAGCAGGGCCTGACGATAATAGTGGATCGCACATGGCATCAAAATATAGGTACAATATAAGTTTAAATCCTTATTTAATAATGTTATATAATATGTATTAATGAAAATTAGAAGTATTACAAGCAAAATTAATTCCAATCTTTGACTACAATTTTCTACAAATAACGTCTGATTTCACAGAAAAAAGTCTGATTATATACTTTTTTGCTGAGTTTATTTTATTTAATGCCAAATTTCGATACACTGGATATATGTATGTTATATGAATAAGCTAATTCTGTTAAGGTATATAAAAAAGACTTAATGAGCTAGACAATATAATAAAAACCAGGCAAGTGCATGTCGGCCCACGCGCAATGTGGAGTTCCGTAATCTCCCCCCCCCCCTCCGAATAATGTGCCTTAAGGTTAGGGTTTTCTGTTGTTTTTGTTTCATACTTACAACGTTATATCTACTTAATAATATTTTTCAATGGAATTTGTACGAAAATTTTGTTACTTCTCATTTGATCAGCTGTTACTCGTAAACTTGTAAAGCCTACTTAGCTGTGGTAGTTGTCCTGTAAATTTCACTATATACTACTACCGTGACATTTTTCACATATCTAACATCAAACATTTAGTTGGCAGGGGTGGGGGACTTGACTCTAACAAAAATTTGCAGTTTAAGGCTTAATATTTTACAAACGGATCCCTAAATCTAACAATGGTCTTCTCAACCCCTAAACGATATCCCCCACGATGAGGTAGGTGAGAAAAAAAAATCACATCCCCTACTTTACATATAGGGGAGGTACCCTAAAAAAAATTTGTTTTCAAGATTTTATTCTTTCACTTTGTTCGCGTAAGTAATATGTGTCTCCAGGCAAAATTACAGCCTAACGGTCTAACAGTCTCTGAGCAAAGGTGCGGACGGACGGCCATTTTGGCTACGGAACCCTAAAGAAGATACTTTGAGATTTTTTTAAACTTCAATGAAATCATCAAAGGTAAGTATTAAATTAACTTAATTTTTTTGTACTAAATTAAAAGGCTCAACCTAGTTTTATGTTGCTCGGTAATGTGGTGGTGTGTTCGACTGCTACGCAAGAGGTCGCGGGTTCGATTCTCACACGGGACACCACTTTGTGTGGTCCAGAAATTGTTGTTCCTAGTCTGGGTATACTTTGTGTCCGTGACTTGTATGTTTGTAAAATCCCCCGCGACACGGGGCTTGTACCCTACTGCGGGAGTCGTCTTTAAAAGAAACAAGTTTTTGTGGTTTATTCTACTATACAAACGAAAAAGTAAGAGCTTGCACCAGCGCAATTGCAACATAAACATATTTTATGTTAAACTAGCTTTCGCCCGTGGCTCTGCCGGCGTGGCCCGGTTATCGCAGTAAAAATGTCCTTCCCGGGGACTCGAACTATCTCCATACCAAATTTTATCTAAATCCGTTCAACGGTTTTAGCGTGAAAAGATAACAGACAGACAGAGTTACTTTCACATTTATAATATTGCTGGGCATTTATCTATCACAAAAAACGTAATTAGACTTCGATTTATTTTAAATTAAATGTTAAACTGTATGGTATTCCTTCCATTTAAAATATTATATTACTTGGAAAAAAAATCCTAATGATTGACCCTTTCGGTGGGTATCGGAAAAATACAGAATGTTGCTTTGCGATTCTTTCAAAATCTTTGAATGCAGTTCGAATTATTTTTAACTTCAAAATTAAGTCTTCTTTCAGTAAAATTTTTCTACCTACAATATTTAAGGTACTTTTACACCGTGTGGCATAGTTTTGGGACATCCTGTATAGATAGATTAGCTGCCGTTTCCGAAAAGGTTAGAAGAATAAAATTTCAATGTCCACATAAACTAAATTCTGTGATTAACATGGTTATACTTTTAGAAGGCCTAGGAGCATTGCCATACAACGTGGTAAGTAATGCTGCTAGCTGCTAGTTGGGGAGGAATTCTTAGACGTCTAAACTGGTTAAGCCTCACTTTTTTTGCATTGTTTTTGTAGATTCTATAAGTGCAAAATTATGCCACACTCGCAATTCCGTCTGAGTGTAGGTATATTGTTGGTAGTATCAGCTTTAAACAACATCTATATACAATAATTGCATTTGAGATCTAGTAACATAGTCCAGATAGGTGGTTCGCTTCTGGCCCCGGTTTGGCTACGGAAGTCTCGGGCTCGATTCCTGAGTCTGGATTTCAAATTTTTCTATCTTTCAAAATGCAATTATTGTATTTGTAAAGTAATTGGCAAGAAATGCCTATAAAAATTACTTCAACATCTATATAAATTTCATCAAAATATATGATTAACAAACAAATCTCTCCTGAAAACAAAATTATTTATTCCGAATCTTGTACTGGGTCCAGAACAAACGACTCATGAGTTTTTGAAGCCATGAAGATTCTACTTAGTTTAACATGAAGTAGGTACTTATAGGTACTTTTTATAGGTTTTGATTCCCGTGTCTTAACCGACATACAAAAAAACAATAAAATAATTGATGAGAGTATATTAATAACGCAAGTTTACCTACTTGTTTTTATTTTTTCCCCTATTTATATATCTTTATGATTTAGCTAGGCAATCCAATTGCTATAGATATCAGTGCCCGATCGGATATGAAGGCAATCCGGGACCCGTGATAAAACACTGAAGGCGAAGAGACACCATCATGTAGTTGTTGCCCCGTCTCGAAATAATCGTGGATAGCTATATATGACCATGATGATAGCACTGCTAGATATGACCTAACATTGAATCTGTGTCAGCATCAAACAGACGAAGGTATCTGGTTACCCTGTACCCTACTTATAATGAGGAGCGAGTCCATAGATAAGATACACATACCTTTTTTTAGAAAGAAAAATTAATAAGTCCCTAAGTACGTTCCCTAACATTTTTAAATAAAGTATAGTTATAGGTAGATATACTGACCCGTTAAAAGTGATACCAAGAACTGGTTTCGGTGCTACTTCCTCCACCTCGCATTTAATGGATAACCAACCTTTTTGACTACCGTCTTCTTCCTTCTCTATTACTTCAGAAATATTTAGCAAAGGTCCAATTCCTGTTTCTGGAACAAAAAGGAAGTAAATATTAGTAGATAGGACTAGGTACAATTATATTTTATAACAGAAGTATTATTATACGTAGGGCATACTGAAAAAACAATTATGGAATTCGAAAATGGAACTCTTTGGGAACATGTTACTTTTAAATTGACGCGGTTGTCATTTGTTTTTTCATTGTGGTGTCCTTTCGAAAATTGCGTGTCGCTATCAAAATGAATTTATGTAATTTTACGAATTACATTTTTTTCACTATTTTTTTATGATTTTCGTTGTGGCAAGTTAACAAAAGAGTTGCCAGAGACAGCTGTGTTTTCATGGTTTAGAGAATTTAGATGTGGACGTGAAGGTCGGCCAGAGACTGGGGGTTACATACTCTAATATTGACACAGTACGACAACTTACTGAAACTGCCAAAAAAGTTACTTGCCAGCAAATTCGTGCTTCGTTAGGCATTGGAATGAGCCACATGTAAAACGTTTTACCTTCAGATTCACATTCTGAAGGTTTGGAAGCCTTTCACTTGCCGCATCACTTAACGGAGGACCAGAAACGACTTGCGTGTCCAGTGGTGCCGTAAAATCATAAAAAAGTTTAACGGAGGACAGTCATTGGCTGTCTATAATATCGTGAAAGGTGACGAAACCTGGGTGTACGCCTTACAGCCCGGACCTCATACATTGCGACTTTTTTTTTGTTTCCGAAAATTAAAGACAAACTTAGTTTTACGAGCCCTGAATCGGCGGTGAACGCATTCCATGAAGCCATTAAAGAGGTCCCTAAGGAAGACTCGTCTAACTGGAACTACAATGATTTTAGTGAATACATAAATGGCAAGAGAATATACTTTGAAAAACAATAAATGTATCGCAAGTATTATATCTAGTCTTATTTATTGGAATCCAGAAATTTTCAGTATGCCGTAAGTGTCCTCACAAAACAACGGCAAAAAGTGTTCTGGCCGATTGCAGATTTCTAATATTTTTTTTTATCTGTGACGTTTCAAAAATGTATCACTTAAAATGTCTATGGTCTGAAAAACGGATTAATAGAATTTGGCAATACCACGGAACAGAAAAAACAAGTGGAAGTGCGAAGTGGGCGTGGCACGCGTGCCACAATTAAGCGTTCCTGCGCTACTTGGTCCCAGTCGTGTTCTAACATCGCGTCGAGTTGGTAGTCTTGCGACAAATTTGTTTTTACCTAACTATGCCGTATTGCTCCATTTTGGAGTCCAAAATCATAGCAGGAGAAAAAATCTTAAAAATGGAGGTGTTTCGTACCATCGATAAGTACGATTTCATTTGTTTTCTAATAAAATCTTAGTTAATTTCATTTTTCTAATAATTTAAAAGAACGCTTAGATAAAATCAACCTTATGCCATTAAATTAAAGTTTAATTTAGATTGATTGTATTTACTATTTCGTTCTCGAAAGTTCTTCGCTACTTAATTAGTGATGTAGTCGGGTCGGATGTTGGTTTTATCGATGGGTATCGATATAATAAAATAATTTAATATTTATTATTTAACATAACAGTACAATTACATTATAAGGTTGCCTAACATTCATACACGAAATTTATTTTATAACGTGTATTGAATGCCATAGGTGCCTTATATAAAAAATGTAATCAAACTTTAACAACGTAATTAATATAATTTTAACAATGTTTGAGACATTGCATTGACCAACCGGTCATTTCAGTGTGTAAGATCCTCAAGGGCAGCACAACAAACATTTCAACGCCACTCTAGTGCCACTGGCCAATTCACCGTTTTCGATAATATCAAATTAATTTTATTTATAAAGATAAGTGTATTTAGATTTTCCCTTTGTATGGCATCTTTACCCCCTTATAAAATATATATTACTTAAAAAAAAATATGTGTTATATTTCAAGGGTAATAAATAAAAAGTCAAAATAACGTATTTTTTATTTTAACCCAAGTATGTAAGATGATTTTTACAATTAATTCAGTATTGCGCATTTAATTCTTATTATACGTGAATTTTCTCATGGAAATTCTGAAAACATGCAGCAGGTAAGTATTTATTTATTTGAGATATTAATAACACATTTATTTAATGCAAGTAGTATATTGTACAGACCGGTAAGGCCCTGCTGGGAATCCACATATGAGTATTTGTACCAACTAAAGCCAATTCCATCAGACACCACTGGTTATTCGTACTAGCACGAACAAGCTAAAAAATACTCTTTCATTTAGGAAAAGAGTATTTTTAGTAGTATTATTATACATATTCCTACCACCGGTGCCTGACGGGTCTTTGGGTCCGACTGGTCAGTGACTGGTGTAATTATATAATTTATTTTTAAATACTACTACGCAATTCTTCTTACAGTATATACTATACAGTACATATACTTCGAATTAAACAAGCAATCGGGTATCTATCGAAATTCAATGCGTCTGGACTGGTCGAGTAGCAATGTATATAGACCTATGACACGATTGTCAACCTTATGAATAAAGAAATTAAATTCATAATTGCTTCGACTAAGAATACTGCCATCTATGGTCGAGTTGCGGATTTAATTTGTCAATCGAATCTAGTTTGACTTATGATTACAAAACGTTGTAAATACTTTCTGCGATAAAACAACATAGATCCTATAAATAGAGTATGAAGGTTTATTTCCAGATGTAAGATTCGTGAGTTATGCTAGTTATGAGTAAAATTAAACCGACAAATCAAATGAATTGTTTATTTGTAGTTCATTATATGAATATCGGTTTATATGTATGAGTTTGGCGACAACGGTTCCTATAGTAATTTTGTTGCATAGCACTTCCACCTGTTTTTTCTGTTCCGTGATTTGTAGATTTCATCATCATATCATTTCATTCGTTTGTGAGGATATAACATAAGGTAATAGTGAGATAAAAATCAAGCGAGGGTAGTTTCCGAAACCCGCGCTTCTCGGTGGCGACGCTGAGCTAAACCAGTCTACCCGTGACCACGGCCGTTGCAATACGGTCGAAACGTCGGGCAATAAACAAAGGTATTTGGCCTTAAGATAAAATACACTGACGGACTCATAAACTGCATCAAAGTTCAGGTTTACTCTAAAAGGATTTTTTATAATAAGTATGCAAACTTTTTAGATTAAATTATATAAATATGGAAAGACTGGCTCTTAATCTTAAAAAAAAATTAAATTTAAAAATAGAACTGCGGTAAAACAAATGAATATAGCCGGGAAAAGAAAATTTACTCGTAGTATCAGATTTGCGTGTTATTTATAGCAAAGTTTTAAATTAATTCTCATTGATTTTTTTTGTTTGGTCAATTGAATTATTGTTACCAGCATAATTGTTGGGTTAGTTTTTTAACACATCGAGAGTTTTTGAACCATAATATGGATACTTCGTCCGAACAAGCGGCACAAATTGTAGCATTGGTGCGGGAGGGCTTGGATCAACGAACGATTGGTAGAAATTTAAATTTAAACCAGTCTACGGTTTGTAGAATATACAGAAGGTTTGTAGAGACAGGTTCTTACAGGAGGAGACGTGGTACAGGCAGAACTCGAGCAACCACAGGTCGTGATGACCGATTTATTGTTACAACTTCCCTGCGAAATCGTTTCCTCACGTCAGTTAACATCAAAACCGAGCTTAATGAAGTGCGTGGAAAAAACGTGTGTGCACGAACAATAAGAAGAAGGTTAAAGGAAGCGGCTATCACCCCTTTTAGACCAGCAAATGGTCCAAAGTTGTCTGCAGCTCACAGACAAGCTCGCTTAAGATTTGCGCGTCATCACCTGAATTGGACAGAAGAGCAGTGGGCCTCTGTATTGTTCACGGACGAGTGTAGGACATGTTTATATGGTGCAGATGGTCGCAGAAGAGTCTATCGTCGACGTGGGGAGCGATATGCTCAAAGTTGCATTGAGGAGCGTGTTCCTTTTGGAGGCGGTTCATGTATGGTCTGGGGTGGCATATCGATGAACGGGCGAACAGAACTTGTGTTCATAGACATGGTCCGTCAAAACGGTAATAGAGGGGGTTTGACAGCACATCGCTACATAACAGAGATATTAGAAGATCACGTGGTGCCTTACATGGGATTCATAGGCGAAAATTTACTTTAATGCAGGATAATGCCCGGCCGCATGCAGCTGCACAAGTTCAACATTATTGCGAAGAGGTTGGGATACGTACAATGAATTGGCCAGCACGCAGCCCGGATCTTAATCCCATCGAGCATGTTTGGGACAATTTAAAAAGAGCTGTATATGCGAGAAACCCTTCGCCTACGACAGTGGCAGCACTAAGAACAGCACTTTCAGAAGAATGGGACAATATTCCGCAAGATCTTTTAAAAACCCTTATAAAATCTATGCGGAACCGATTAGAATCCGTAATAAGGGCACGTGGGGGTAATACACCTTATTAAAACACAAATAAACCCTTGCATAAAGTTTGTGTCTATTGTTAAAACCAATTTTTTAATTAAACAATTTTTCCTTAAACTTCTGTTTTTTCTTCAAAAAAGGTCTTAAGGTCCTTTCCAGTACATAAACTTAAACTTAAAGATATGATCCTACGCTGTTTTAAAGTTCACGAACCAATCTAGAGGTTTCAATTTAAATCTGTATAGAAAGTTTGCATACTTGGTTAAAATATTTATTTCAAAGTCGTCTATTACTTTGATGCAGTTTATAAGTCCGTCAGTGTATTTAAGCGATTAAGACTCGTAGCTTAGAAAATTCTATAATGTGTACAAATCGCGAAAGTTTACGAGCAAAATTAAAAAATATTGTAAAATATGAACAGAAAGTCAAGAAATAAACCTGGTAAATGTAGCATAACGCCATTTAGCGAGTAGCGTGTAGTCATTACCATTTGATAACTGGCGTTAAATAAATATAATACACAAAGTTTTCAGGTTAGACATAAATAAGCAACACCAAAGAATTCATGTTACTTGAACATGGATAAACAGAAGAGTGTAGATTGCCCTTCCGCCCGGTGTTACTACAGTCTGCCTCAAGAATACTCTTTATTGGTAGTACTCTTAATCCCTAATCCGCCGGTTGTCACAACCACATTATTAAGACAGAATACGTTTATGTACTTACTGAATACAACTAATGCACCATGCTGTCGTATTTCTTCGATATTGGATACTTCACATTCATAAGTGCCTGAATCCACAGGAGTCACATTTGTCAACACAATAGTGTCTTTTTCTTTTACTTCTGAAAAGTGCAAAATCGATTATATAATAAGTAGATACGATCACTAAGAAAATAATACATTTGTTTATCTTTTCTGTAGATGCGTGCAGACGGAGTCGCTGAGCAATCTAGGATTTTGGTAGAGGGAGTTTTGGGAGTTTGATTTGTACAATACTTTGAGCCATTCCCTTCGCCAGGTGAAGTTTGAGTCGCATAGTCCTTCCCCCCCCCCGGGATCAAGCCACAGTAGGCGTGTGTGTGTTGTGTGTGTGTGTGTGTGTGTGTGTGTGTGTTGTGTGTGTGTGTGTTGTGTGTGTGTGTTGTGTGTGTGTGTTGTGTGTGTGTGTGTGTGGCACAAACTAATGGCTACGTACTTACCAATTTCACTAGAATTAATATTATGAATGGGTTCTGCGTCAAGTCCCGCTATCCTCTGATAGATAAGTTTCCTGTCACCGTTCGCAGAAGACGCTGGTTTCCTCCACCACTTGACGTACAGTGCAGTTTCTGTTTCCTCTGGTCCCAACTCGTACTGACAGCGTAATTCAGCATCTTCACCGTTTTCAATCGCCTTTGGAACCTCAAATTCTTTTATTGATAGTTGTAGACTACCTGTAAATCATTTAAGTTAAATAAGTTTAAGAGAGTTTGATTTTATTAATTGCAGCTTAATCCATACGACCCCTAGTTAGGTAAGATAATAATGTTTTACAAATAAGGGGGAATTAATTTATGAACTTTTACAGGATTTTAAAGTTCGTACAAACATCTTATTTAATATTGTCCAACTAATGGAATCGACCATTGTATGGCGTAGGTGGGTATCATACTTACCTATAAGTTGTTATAATTCTACAGCCAATGCTCAAACGCTATTGGTCCTTTTGGAATCATACTTTTGAATGACAACAGTTTAATATTTAGGATAGGTAGGTAAATACACTTTCTTGTTTTTATTTACCTACCGTTATACTCACGATTTGGCTAGTGTTCAATAGCGTGTAGTACAATTTGTTTCTGATACTAGGTAGCGGTTACAACATAAATAAATGTCTGATAGTAACAGGGGTCACGATAATGTACAAACACATCAATCTAAACAAGAAAGTACCGGTCTATGAGAGAAACATCTTAGTTGGAAAATAAATCTAAATTATAAAGATTTATGATACGATTACTGTAAAACATCACAGTATATTTTTAGGAACAGTAGGTAGGTATTGCTCATCGGTTTAGTAGTGTCGTAGGTAGGGAACATATAGTAATAGACAACCCACGCCAGCAATTTTTATATTAAAAGACAAAACACCCAAGAGTCAGAAGGACACCTTGTAAAAACATAGTACTTAGATACCAATCTACGTAGGAAGAATTTATTACACATTTAATGTAAACAATTCGTACCGTTGCACTTAATTTAAGAGCGACAAACTAACTTCCGGACATAACGCCTCAACGAGGATTATCCATTATGTATATTTACATTTTCCCAACGTTAGAATTTTCATGCACTACTTTATGAACTTTCTATAAATAATTTTGTTAAGGGAAATTAGGTCATATCCCAATGAATAAGCGACTATCTTGGCTAACCTTGAGGCGGTCCGGGAATGTTAAAAATACCACCGCGACCAGAGCGCACGCAGTGTGGGTCGACGATATTCGAACTATTCAATAAAATACCTATTACATCGGCTATTGCAACAATCAAATTGTCTTATGAGCAACAACTGGGTGTATTCAGCTGAATAAATCTTTTCTTATTCGATATAACTCTGCCACAAACAAATAGTAGCCGTAGGTACTTGATCTACTCATCTATTAGATGTGTATTATAGCGCGCACAAAAGCAAATTGCATATAAAAGTTTGTCTTCCTGTGGTGTTATGATTGGGTGAGTCATGTGAAGTAGAACAGCGATCCGAACATCCTATTGTATCGAGTTTAGGAGATCCCTATCATCTAACTAGGACATTATTGAAGCACCTGTATAGGGAATTTGTGTAACGTAGGTATATAGATTTGGCTGAACTATTCAAGAAAAATGCAATTCATTGGATGATTGATACGAATGTATTGTTTGTAAATTATTATTCGAAGTACATATTTTGTTAGTTTGTATTTTTGCAAATATTTATTAGGTACGTCGAAATGAGACCAAAATTTGGCGTTTATAAGGAATACCAACCAAAATACCTATGCATGCCGGTATACCATACCGTAAAAATAATAAAACGTATGTTTACACCCTAATAAATAAAAACTGAAATCACTGCCTGTTTTTGATAAATAACAATCACGGGAAAAATAATGGTAATGAAGGCAAATATTTCACAAAGTATCGGTGCACAGTTAGCGAACTCGCGGGGTCGCGCAGGTCGGGGGTCGAGCGGCCTCACCTGCCACAAGACACAGCAGCAAGGAGCATGCGGCGCCGGCGACCGACATCGCGAGTGCCGAGAGCGAGGCGCGTGAGATGCGACTGAACCGCGCGGTGCCCGCCCGCCCTTCGAACCGACTGTTGGCCTTGAGTCAGCGCGAGGTAACCACACTAAATTGAACCCAATGATACTTGTTGCTCGACGCGAAGAAGCACGCCGCAGAAGATAGGTATGCTCATTGTTGTGTCAACTACGAGACACCCGCCGACATAAACATATACATCCATCTCACCTATTTCGAACGGAATGTTTTATGTTAGCCGTTACACAATCGACGAGTTTTCCGTTTGTCATAGAATTCAATTGCATGTTTACAATCATAGTTTATCTAAATTCTCTACGGGGAGTCGATTAGACTAAAGACTTTTAATATCCTTTGTTTATTGTTTTTTTTCAATAGGCGTCTTTTTACAATTTTACCTAAACAAAATGTATATATATATATATATATATATATACTAGCTGTGCCCCGCGGTGTTACCCGCGGTTTATTAGCCTATGTGTTAATCCAGGGTGTCAGCTAACTCCATACCAAATTTTATTAAAATCGCTCCAGCCGTTTAGACGTGAAGAAGTAACAAACATACACACTCACATACTCACAAACTTTCGCCTTTATAATATTAGTGTGATATATATATATATTATATATATATTTATATAAGAGTAAGAGCAAAAATTTAAATAGTCCACCCTGTCTAACAATAACATTATGTGGCAAAACTATAAAAGTTATAGTAGCAAATAAATGTTAGAAAACGTCCGTGGAATCAATTGGTGGATGCTCTACGTCTCACGAAGTTTTTATGTTTCTATACCTACTAGTTCAGCCGTGCTTAATGTTTTGGCATTAAATGTGTACATTACGTTTTACACAAACGATAATAATATTTATTTACATAATTTACGTCATATAGGGTACCTTACCTCAATGAAGGAGAGTCGATACCTGCAGTAGACTACCAAACATCATGTTGTTGCAACCCCTAGGCATTCATTCGTTTTCGTGCACCCCAACCCCAATCTAAAATATTGCTTGTGGTTTGGTTAGTTTTTTTTCATTTGTAAAACAAAAACAAAAATGCATTAATTAAATAAATGTATTCCTCTGTGTAAACATTATAAATATGTTATCTTACTAGCAATATTAATTCTATATATGTAACTAATATACAAATTAAATGATAAAAATAAGTAGTATAATAATCTCTCTCTCTCTCGCCCCTAAAGATTTATGAGTATAATGAGGCGTAATTACTGTCTTTTTAGTTCCATAAAACATATCCAATCAGGCACGGATCCAGGGGGTGGGTAATGGGGGCGATATCCCCCTCTGAGTGTCCACATGCCATTTACAAATTAAAGTGTGACAGTAGTCGTTCAGTGAAGGTGATATGTTTAAAGAGCGAGGGGTGCGAGTTGGCGCGCGGCGGCGGGCGGGAGGCGAGCGCGATGGCCACGGTGTCCTTGAGGCGCGCGCGCGGCACGTCGCCGCGCAGCCACACGAGCCGCCACAGCTGCTCCTCGCTCATGTCGGGGCACTTGGCCACCACGCTGTGCAGGTCCAGCGATAGCATCTCGATGTCTTGGCACCGCAGCACCTGGTTATAGTTGGCTTTTAGACCTCTGCCCAGTTATTTTAACATACTTACTTGGTGTCAAAAATTGTTGTGTGATCGGTATTAGAAAATATTAACACAAACTTTTTTCCGTTTTTTTTTTCATGTAATAAATACAATATTGCTTAATATTGTTATGTGGGGCTTCGCTGACGCCCCGATTTGCACCGCATCGTGGCTTTCGGCACAAATTAAATAGATAGGCAAAGATGGCCGGCTCCCTACAAAAGCACTCGCACGGAGAGTTGTACATAACAATACAATAATTGCATTTTTAATAAAGTTATTGGCATTTCTTATGCCTATAAAAAATACTATAATGTAGGTACATAACAATTTTATGTTAAGCAATATTGTTTTTATTACGTGTTTTTTTTTTGTAATGTGTTAGATTTCTGATAGGTACTGATCAAGCACGCGAAATTATTGTAGTTATTTTTTATAACCACTTGTGTAAATATTAAGTTGGTTTGTGTACCCTTCAAAAACTTCTGCACCGATTGAGTTCAAATTTTGACAAAATATACAACTCACTTTTCAGATTTGCCGAAGCTAGTTTCCAATAGTTTTGAAAATAAAACAAGCTATCATCCTGTCTTGTCGCTAGTAAGATTAAAATACTAGTAGGTAATTAATGAGGAACAAATGTATTTAAAAAGTCGTAGTTTTTTAAAGAATAGAGCACAAATAAGGAGTTTTGAAAATTGTGCAAAAATTAAAATAAAATTAGCTTTATAAAGTTTTGAAAATGTGTGTATGCATGTGCGTGCATGGGCGGATCCTAACATGCTTACGAGCGGAGTGTGGGTGACCCAAAACCAATTCGGTACACAAAACAACCATCTGGGGCAGGTGCCTCGGTGCCTGCATCCGCCTATGTGTGTGTGTGTGTTTCTATGTTTGTGTGTGTGTGTTTCTATGTTTGTGTGGGTTTTTTTTAAAAATTCCTTGTTATATTAGCCAGTTTAATTTTTTTAAATTTATTTAGATCATCTTCTGTCATTTAGCGCGTTTCATTGGTGGTTCCAATCGAGTCTCTGGTCAATAATTGTATAGTAAATAGTCTTTTAACTGTCAATATTTGTATTGACAGATAAAAGACTATTCTCGAGCCATGTTGTTATTTTGGCTAAATTTATATCAGCTAGTTGATAAGCTGCTGCCCGTGTACGCTCATGGAAATTATCATATTGTTTTCAATCTCAGATGATTGTCCATTGTCCCTATTGTTTGGGATTTGGTTATCCACATCCACTTTTGTATCTTGTTATTCACATTAATGCAAAAACAGTAGTAACACCTATGCCTTTGTTAGAATTTATAATATATATAGAATATTATAAGGGAGGTATCCCACCACCCACCCTCGATCTGTGAATCACCACGATTGAAGTAGTAAGGAAATGCCCTTAATACAACAATCGATAAAGATTGACAGACCGTACTCAAAAAGAGAGACCTGCAACAAAGAAAATTAGTGACAGGCACTCTTACCAAGTCGAGTGGTAGGCACCTCCGGACCCTTGACTTGCACCGACAGTCGGTGCCAACTGTCCTGAGGATGCCTCGTGTAGAGGCGAAACACGTGTCGAAGTTTCACTTCGTGGAAGCGGAATATTGCAAGTCAAGGGTCCGGAGGTGCCTACCACTCGACTTGACTCTCTTTTTGAGTGCGGTCGGTCAATCTATTTCGATTGTTGTATTAAGGGCATTTCCTTACTACTTCAATCGTGGTGATTCACAGATCGAGGGTCCCTCCCTTATAATCTACTTAAGATGGATTTCCGCCATGTTACGCCTAATTCAATCGGTTATATATAGAATAGTATAATGAACGGCCCAAAGCCCAAGTTTTTGTAGCTACGACCATTATATTTGAAATTTCTAAATTTAATTTTCTATGAATTTTTTGTTTTTGTCAAATAAATAAATAAATAAATCTCACCTCCGCTAATGTATTAATTACTTCATACGGCCAGTCCACGTTGACTCCCGCCGGCGCAATTTTCCTGAAGAACGATCTTATTTGGTTCGCCTCTTTCACGATCTTGGTCGCGGCTTGTTGAGCCTCCTCTACGTTTTTAAACGCAACCTTTTTCGATAACATGGCTGTAATGTACTTCTTATAAACTAAGTTCTGAGCTTCGTTTATAACATACTCGAAATTTTTGTCTCTCAAATGATTGTAGTCTTGAAAATAATCGTCAAGTGTTATACAGATAGTATCTACTGGAATGGTTGAAGGCAGCCATTTTGATGTAAAGAGATCTTCAAAGTGGATTTCTAGGTCTAAGAAAGCTTCCTCGAGTAGAAATCGTGCGGCTTCATCTCGTAAACTCTAAAATAAAATTTTATAGTATAATATAAAGTCCATGCGAATGTTTGGATGGATGGCTGTTTGTTACTCAGCTACGCCAGAACGGCTGAACGAATCTGGATGCAATTTGGCATAGACATTATATATGTTTTCCCTAATGTTATCTCGGGCAATATTTAGTTTTTCAATAAGTAGGTATAAAATTGACCATTTTATTTTTAAATATAAATTAAATATTTTGGGACAAAGCCTGTACTATGGCAACTGGGCAACAGATAAACATACATTTACTTAATGTTTTAATTATACCCAAACACAGAATAAACAATCAAGTTCAAGGTCATCGTACAAATGAATATTTATCGTAGCTAGAAATTACTAACTACTAGCTAGACCAACAGGCCAGTGGAATTTTACCTGAAAAGTGTTGAGCATCTTCTCGAACTTGGCTTCAGCAGGCGGGTCGTGTCTTGCGGGCGGCCAGTGGCGAGTTTGCGTCTGTTGCGCGAGCCGCACCATTTGTTCGCTGTTGTTCACTATCGTGATCATGTGGTGCGTGAAGTACGCTACGCGGGAACGGTCCGCGAAGTGTGCATTCTGAACAAACAGATATTAGGCTAACTGATTGAATCAGGCGTCACATGGCGGAAAACTATCTTAAGTATATTATTAAGGAGGGATTCCAACACCCACCCTCATCTGTGAATCACCACGATTGAAGTAGTAAGGAAATGCCCTTAATACAACATACAAAAACGAGCAACAAAGAAAATTAGTGACAGGTACTCTCATCAAGTCAGGCACCTCCGGACCCTTGACTTGCAATATGCTGTTTCCACGAAGTGACAGGACAGTTTGGCATCGATTGAGCTTAGTCGAGGATGCCTCAGGTAGAGGCGAAACACGTGTCGAAAATGTATAAAATATATAATTTTCTTTGTTTGGTCTCTCTTTTTGTGTGCGGTCTGTCAATCTTTTTCGATTTTTGTATTAAGGGCCTTACAATTTCAATCGTCGTGATTCACAGATCGAAGGTTGGTGTTGGAATTGCTCCTTAATAATCTTCATAGATATTAATTTATCTGTAATTCTCATAACAAACCCTTTCGTTTATATTACACTAGCTGTCCCGCGCAGCTTCATAGGTATGCGTAAATTTTCCCCGTTTTTGCAACATTATTCATTACTGCTCTGCTCCTATTGGTCGTAACGTGATGTAATATAGCCCATAGCCTTCCTCGATAAATGGGCTATCCAACAGTAAAAGATTTTTTTCAATTCGGATCAGTTGTTCCTGAGATTACCGCGTCCAAACAAACAAACTCTTCAGCTTTATAATATTTGTATAGATTAGTATAGAAGATGGATTTGGAAATTTATATAGGACGAGTAAGAACCTATCCATTTAATTACGATGCATATCCTTGATTGTCAAACAATTAATGTTTGAAGATCCGTTTCCAGGATGTATTATTATGAATATATTTTTGCGTCTACAAAACTTAACAGACATGACATGATGGCCTTTCGCCACAACGTGAGAGATTGATGACTAATAGATGACATAAAAGTGAATTTTTAATGAACCCCTAAAAAAATGCAGACTCACCTTAAATTGTATTACTCCTTCTCTATACATACTCCCGTACCGCGTTACTTGTTCGATACTTAGCAACAACGCCTTGAATGTTATCTCCTTGCTAATAGTTTCCGTCACCTACAAAGATCATCAGTATAAAGAAAATATATATTTTTATGGCATACAATAATAAAGGAAAATAGCTTCATTGCTACAATACTTCTACTTCATTGAAACACAATTTTTGAGCATTTACCTATCCTTTCTGACAGGTATTTCGAATTAATTGGTAGTAAAATAGTCGCATTTCTGGTAAGCGTTTAAACACAAGCCTAGCCAACAAGTATTTGTAAATATACATATATAGTAACTTTAACCTATAGGTAGAAGATGTTTACACCCCTAACAAAGATTAGGGGTGTTAACATCTTCGTCATCGTCGTCATTCCATATGAAAACACCATGGAGGATGCGCTGCATGGTTTCCGATTTGATAAAAAAATTAGAGGATGATTGTCTAGGTGTCTTAAACCCAAAAACCGTCAAGCAAGACTGTATTTTTCAACAGCCTATTTTTTTTCAATCATTGAAAGTTTAAAAATGGTCGATTTCAGTGTTATCTTTGATGGGTTACGGTCCTGCATCGGGAAGAGCAATATATTTTACAAAAGTGGGATTGGACAATTGTAACTGAAATAAATTAAAACTGAAGTTGGAGCAACTTTTCACTTTTAAATGGCTAGTTTAGGTATAAATCTTTTTTAATACCTATAACTTTCAGAAGTTCCATAATAAAACTATATGGCATATGGGTAATAACTAATATAAATCTTTAAATTCTCAAAAAATAAAATTAAAAATATATATATATTTTTGTGGTGTGGGATTTTGAAGGGTTAACAGGATTGCTAGTAATGTGTACTAGCAATCCTGTTAACCCTTCCAGCTAAGCTCAATGGCTTGCGTTAGGAGTGGGTTCAGTTAGGGAGACCCTAGCGGACCATGGCGGTCAGGGCCATACGCGGATACCGCACGGTGTCTGCAGAGGCGGCGTGCGCATTGGCCGGCACACCCCCGTGGGATTTGGATGCGGAAGTGCTCGCCGAAGTGCATCGGCGGGCGGTGGCGGCCCCTGCCAGAGGAGCTACGCGCTTGGCGCGGTGAGGCCCACCGGGCAGTCATGGCCCGGTGGCAGGGCCGGCTGGAGGCTCCACGGGCAGGTGTACGAACCGTGGAGGCGCTCCGGCCGGTCCTGGAGGAGTGGGCGGGGCGGCAGCACGGGACCCTTTCCTTCCGGCTGGTGCAGGTCCTTTTCGGGCACGGGTGCTTCGGGAAGTACCTGCACACGGTCGCTAGGAGGGAACCGAGTCCCGCCTGCCACCACTGCGACTGCGGTGAGGACTCGGCGCAGCACACCCTCCAGCATTGTCCAGCTTGGGAGGGGCAACGTCGAGTTCTCACCGCAGTGGTCGGAAGTGACCTCTCGTTGCCGGCCGTGGTTGTGTCCATGGTCCGGGGCGAGGGGTCGTGGAATGCGGTCGCATTCTTCTGCGAGGACGTGATTTCGCAGAAGGAGGCGGCGGAGCGCGTCAGGGAAGAGAGTTCCCTGGCAGACCCGCTCCGTCGCCGGCGAACCGGGCGGGCGTCGGCGCGCATATCTGCGCTTGATGCCGCCTTAGGTGGGGCTGCGGGTGAGCGTACGGGGTAATCTGCCCCGCCCACGGCCTTCCTTGGAGGCGCGGCGCCCTGTGTGTATCCAGGGGCCGCGTAGGTGTGAAATGCCCGGAACGCAAAAAGCAAAGAACGAAAAAAAAAGGAGTGGGTTCACGTGGGGTGCCGTGGTGCACCCCGGGCAACGTGTGCTGGTGGATTTGCGGCTTTTCGCGAAACCACCGTCACACGGTTAATGTTCTGGCAGAGTAGGAGGGTGCCATCCCTGGGCCTTTCGGACGAAAGGCGAGGGGCGACGGGTTCACCATTTATTTATAGATGGTGGACACGGTCTGATACAGACCACCGGCCGGCCCGACCCGTAACCCTGAACTGACAAGAACGGGAGCCCACTTTTGTGGGCTGCGGGGAAGTAAACCCCTTTAAAAAAATACCCTAATCCTACGCTTGTGGTACCTGGCAATGGGATGAATGGCTGAGGGGATCTCAGTCCCAAGGGCTACCTAGACGCATGTCTTGAAACTGAAAAATCATGTCGCAGGTCAAGGATTACAGTAATTCTACCCAGGAGGGTCCCGAACGCTCTTCGTTCGGGGAATCCCTTGCGGAGCCAGTCGGCTCCGTCAGTCCCACGTACTCTGGGGACAACCCACGACAAAACAGCCCGTCGCCGAGCTGTAAATCCGGCACCAAGAATGGCGCGAAGGTTGCGCCCCAAAAGCAGGCAGGACGTGTGCCAGCTTCAATGGCGGAGGAGTCCTTAATATCGAGGTCGGGGTCTCCAGCGCTCACCAGGTCCACGGAGAGCTTAACACGCAGGAGTCGACGTGGCTCAGTGTCCTCCATCAGCGACTTGAATAAAGCGACGGAGCTGTTGGGGAACCAAGCTCGGGCAATGGATGAGGACCTCCCTGAGGTAGACTTTAGAGTCCCTCGGAAGGTGAGGTCCTCCAATAGAGGAGGTTCGGGGGCAAGAACACGTTCATTGACGCCCTTCTCTCGCCACCAAACACCAGCGTCTGAGAAGACTAAAGAGCCTAATTTGGCAGGTGCGTCTGCTGTGTTCTCCCGACGGGAGTTGTACATGCGCGGTCGTACGGAGGGGGAGATGGTCGCGGAAGATCAAGTGGGGCAGATTTTAGAGAATCTACGCGCGGTGGGAGGGGATAGTACCCCGAAAACCGCCTCGGACCTCATTCAGACCGCCACTAAGTCTGTTGCCTTGATAGTGCAGGTTGCTACCAAGTCGAGGAACCTCAAGGGCACCTTCAGCAAGGGCCTAAAGGAATCTGCCTCCGTATTGACGGAGGTAGTGGAAACGCTGGCTCAGCGTGCTACGGCCACTGAGTCAGATACTGTGCTGCGGCTATTGGTGGACTCCACTCCGGCTACATCCACTCCCGGCCATGCGGTGCAGGTCTCTTCGGCCACGACTCCCCCGACACAGGCCTCTTCAGCGTTGGCCTGTAAGGCTCAAACCGCTCCAGTGGCTGAAGAGCAGCCGGCAAACACCTTCACAGAGGCGCAATGCCGGCAATTAATGATTATGTTTGGGGGGTTGCTAGACGCGAGGCTTGAAACCATTAAAGAGCGTCTCCCCCCCGAGCCAAGCTGCCGGCCGCCGCTTGCGATGAGTAGGACGAAACCCCCACAGGGGTATACGGCCACATCTCCCACGCCCCTACCCTGCTCCGGGGGACGCGTGGAGTCATTCGCTGGAGCAGCTGCGCCGAAGGTCGCTCTGAGTAGGGCGCACCATGCACTGGCTTCTCAGCCGGCTAAGAAAGTGGTGCAGCCCACGAGGACCACTCCCACACTACAGGAACGGAGGGCTACTCAACCACAATCCCTCCTTCAGCGGGCACTAAGGGGTGCGCGGGGTGCGGCTGTATCCAGTGCGCCAGCTGCCGTCACAACCCCCCCTGGTGAGAAGCGGCAGACGGTCGGGCGTGGAAAGCAAAGGGAAAAAAAAAAAAATAAAAAGAAGAAGGCGCAAGCCGAGGCTGTTCTGCCAGCTCAGGCCCACAAAAGTGGCAAGAGGAAGCCTAAATTTACTCCGCCTAAGTCGGCAGCTGTCGTCGTGAGTCGTGACGCTGTCGCCGGAGGCGGAGAGGAGTGGAAGCGTCTCCTATGCGGAGATTTTCAGGGCAGAGCACGCGCCCCCGGCGATGGTCTCCGAGGATGAGACCGATGACCGGGAGGCCGACGCAACTGTGCTGCCTGTCACCGAAGCGGAGGTGGGCGCGGCTGTTCTTCGAATGCGTTCGAAGAACACCGCCCCTGGGCCGGATGGGATTACCGCCCGGGTGTTGGCCCTGACCCTCGACCACATAGGGGACCGCCTCAGGGGACTGTTCGACGTGTGCCTGGCGTCCGGACGGTTCCCTGACTGTTGGAAGGCAGGGAAGCTGGTGCTCCTCCCGAAGCCGGGACGGCCTACCCACTCAATTGCGGCCTACAGGCCTATCGTGTTGCTGGACGAAGCGGGAAGTTGCTGGAGAGGATTCTCGCTACCCGCATCGTCCGGCATTTGAACGAGGTCGGCCCCAATCTGTCAGACGCTCAGTACGGCTTTCGTGCTGGGCGCTCGACCATTAGGGCCATTCTGCGCCTGAGGGCCGCATCGGAGGAGGCCGTCGCCGGTGGAGGAGTGATGTTGGCGGTATCGCTCCATATCGCCAACGCCTTCGGGTCTCTGCCATTCAGCTGCATCAGAGAGGCGCTCCGGTATCATGGAGTGCCCGTGTACCTGAGGCAGCTAGTGGCAGACTACCTCGAAGGACGAAGGATTCTGTACGAGGACCGAGAGGGTGAGGTAATCCACAGGGACGTCTCGTGCGGTGTTCCACAGGGCTCTGTATTGGGGCCCCTCTTGTGGAACATTGGCTACGACTGGGCCCTGCCGTGTGGTTTCCCCCCTGGGATAGGGGTCATCTGCTATGCGGATGACACCCTCATCACGGCCCGGGGTGGGAATTTTGAGGAGGCGGCGCGCCTGGCCAACCTAGGGATTTCCCGAATGGTCGGGCGCATCGAGGCGCTGGGGCTTAGGGTAGCCCTTTCCAAGACGGAGGCCCTATTATTCCATGGGCCCCGTCGCGGTCCACCTGCTGGCGCCTCGATTGCCGTCGGCTCGGTCCTCGTACAGGTCCGGGCCCAGATGAAGTATCTGGGCCTAGTGGTAGACGGGCGGTTGCTCTTTGACGAGCACTTCCGCATTTTGGCGCCCAAGCTCGAGGCTACGACGACCGCACTGGGGAGGCTGTTGCCGAACCTGGGCGGGCCTAGTGCCTCGAGTAGACGGTTGTACACGGGGGTGGTGCGGTCAATGGCTCTGTACGGCGCACCCGTGTGGGCGGCGTCCCTGACCGCCCAGAATAGGGTCCGCTTAGGTAGACCCCAGCGGACCATGGCGGTCAGGGCCATACGCGGATACCGCACAGTGTCTGCAGAGGCGGCGTGCGCATTGGCCGGCACACCCCCGTGGGATTTAGAGGCGGAAGTGCTCGCCGAAGTGTATCGGCGGGCGGTGGCTGTTCGGGCAGGGGGTTCGGTGCCTATGCCCGAGGAGCTACGCGCTTGGCGCGGTGAGGCACACCGGGCAATCATGGCCCGGTGGCAGGGCCGGCTGGAGGCTCCACGGGCAGGTGTTCGAACCGTGGAGGCGCTCCAGCCGGTCCTGGAGGAGTGGGCAGGGCGGCAGCACGGGACCCTTTCCTTCCGACTAGTGCAGGTCCTTTCCGGGCACGGGTGCTTCGGGAAGTACCTGCACACGGTTGCTAGGAGGGAACCGAGTCCCGCCTGCCACCACTGCGACTGCGGTGAGGACTCGGCGCAGCACACCCTCCAGCATTGTCCAGCTTGGGAGGGGCAACGTCGAGTTCTCACCGCAGTGGTCGAAAGTGACCTCTCGCTGCCGGCCGTAGTTCTGTCCATGGTCCGAAGCGAGGGGTCGTGGAATGCGGTCGCATCCTTCTGCGAGGACATCATCTCGCAGAAGGAGGCGGCGGAGCGCGTCAGGGTAGAGAGCTCCCTGGCGGACCCGCTCCGTCGCCGGCGAACCGGGCGGCGTCGGCGCGCATATCTGCGCCTGACGCCGCCTTAGGTGGGGCTGCGGGCGGGCGTACGGGGTAATCTGTCTCGCCCGCGGCCTTCCGTGGAGGCGCGGCACCCTGTGTGTATTCAGGGGCCGCGTAGGTGTGAAATGCCCGGAACGCAACAACATCGCGTCCGTGCATTGCCACTGGGCGGGCCGCCGACGGCATAACAAATTCCGGCGGCCCGTTCGCGAAGGTGGCGGCAGATACACGGCAGGTTTTTTAGTGGGTGCAAACCCCACACTACCTTCACCGTCTTCCCCGGATGGTGGAGGTGTTCGTCAGGATTTTTAACCCGCCAAAACAAAAAAAAAAAAAAAGGAGTGGGTTCACGTCGGTAGTATAATGGGTAGAATTCGAACCCGCGACCTCATGATTGCAAGACCGATGCCTTAGCCATTAAGCTACCGCCGCTTATAACCATGGTTTGATATTACTTTTAACATAACAAAAGACACACATTTCTTACACACACTTATCTTAACAATAAACAAGAAAGCTTTTTTGTCTATTCAGTCTTTAAAATATTTTAAATTAGTGATTTCTCAATTGTATAAGCTAAATAATGAATTAGTAGGTAATGATCACCGACTTGTCCAAGGCTCTCTGAATATCGACTTCAAAGCGGAACATGCCAGTCTGATGAGGTCCAGGCTCCGACCTACTTTGCTCCAAACCATGATAGGATCCGAAACGTTTCAGTAAAACCTGGATAATCGATTTGCTGCCATGGAAACCACAACAGACGTAAACCAAAGCTCGTAAATGTGAGTCGGATACTCAGGGAACAAGATACGAGATTTTGTAAAATGCAGCGAAGGGCAGGAAGTCAAAGCGTTCGGAAAAGACTTTACCATAAACTACATCCACACAGTGCGGCAGATTAGACAAAAGACCCAGGAGTATAATCAGCCCCTGTGTCTAGCATTCGTGAACTATGAGAAGGCCTTTGACTCAATTGAAATCTGGTCCGTTCTGGAGTCCCTGCAGCGATGCCAAGTAGATTGGCGATATATCCAAGTGATGAGATGTCTCTACGAAGCCGCCACCATATCCGTCCAAGTACAGAATCAGCAAAGTATCGAGAAGTGAGGCAAGGGGACGTTATTTCCTCGAAACTGTTCACAAATGCAATGGAGGATATGTTCAAGACGCTGCACTGGAAAGGGCGTGGCATTAACATCATAACTCTCACTTGCGATATGCGTCGCCCTACGGATTAACTTGGATAAAACCAAGGTCATGTTCAATGAACATGTACTACCGGAAACGACAGCGGTGCACGGCGCCGTTGGGATAAATAAGTTCTTGAGTGGAGACCGCGTCTTGGCAAACGCAGTGTAGGACACCCTCAGGCCAGGTGTAGTGATGATTTATGCAAAACGGCTGGCAGGAGCTGGATACGAGAAGCCGAAGATAGAACAAAGTGGCGTGCAAATGGAGAGGCCTATATCCAGCAGTGGACTGCGATAAGCTGATATACTCACCGTCAGATGGCGCTGTACAGTATTTTGACGTTTTTAAGAGCATTTTATTTTTAGAAGCTCGGTAGTCTAAATGCTTTTAAAACTTCTGCTAATTTATTTGTTTATTATGAATAAAGGGGATAATATTGGCGAGGCTCACTTGTAGGTTCTGGTCGATCATCTGGAAGATAATGACGGGCGCGTGCGTGTGGTACGCGTTGGAGTGCGGCTCCACGTCGGGCGCGCGCTGACCCCCCCACTCCGCGCGCTCCGACTCCAACGTCTTCTCCATCCACTCCATATAGTTCGACTCGATTTTCTGTAACAAACAAAGCATTAACATACATAATAATATAATAATGTAAGTATTTGCATAAAAATACATAAAAAAAACCCAACATCTGAGTAATATAAAAAAGTCTTTATCATTTAACTTACAATGCGTTTATATAAAGTCAATTGAATTTTGTAAGCCGAATTTCTTTAAAAACACATTTACATTTACGTTTCATGAGTATAGTGTAAGTTTCAAATTAAAACTTTCAAAAACAAAAACTTACCTGTAAATATTCATCTTGTAGTTTCTGCATAGTTTCCTTACTAAGCAATGGTGGTAAAGTGGACACGTCTATATTTAGCTCAGTGCTGCCCATCAACTCGTTACCAGGATAGGTGTTTAGGATCCAAGACAATAGAGTCACATATTCATTACCTTCTATACCAGTTGTTACTACATCTTGAAGCTAAAAGTATAATATAGATTCTCTTTTACATATTACTAGCTGTGCTCCGCGGTATTACCCGCGGTTTATTAGCCTATGTGTTAATCCAGGGTGTCAGTTAACTCCATACCAAATTTGATTAAAATCGCTCCAGCTGTTTAGACGTGAAGAAGTAACAAACATACACACTCACATACTCACAATTGGGTGTTATCATTATTTTGTTTTTTAATTACGAGCATACTAGTATTATCAACGTTGAAATTTACCAAAAACAATGGTTTGCTCAATAAAATCATTTTTGTAATACTACTTGATGCTTCTTCTCATGAGCTTTACACTTGGAACTGCCTTCTAACTTCATTTTTTTTTTTCAAAAAGTAATTATATTTTTATTATTATTTTGTTATGTATTAATTTGATGTTTTCAAATAATCAGTGATATGGTTTTACGAAATAAAGGATATTGAAGTTTAGTAGTCTTGTCCTTTAATTACAAAAACTAGGTCTTTATACAGTGTTAAACTGTGCATGTATTATGTTTTAGCTGATGCTGCGGCGCTCGCTGAACGCGCGGACATCAATTTACCTTATAACATCTTATTTTATTATAATACAGCCAGTGCGGTCACAGCAACCGAGAAAGAACTGTCAATTGCGGTGCTATTGTAACTAGCTATAACTTACGTACAAATAAATTATACATAGATTATACTCTATATAAAGATTATACTATTTTTATATAGTCAATTAAATGGGCGGACTAAATTCTTGCTAAAAATAAAGACAATTTACTTACACTTGCAGATAGACAAATATGGTACATGTTAACATATTTGTTCACAATATCATAGTGTGGTGGGAAACAGGGTACACAGAGAGTTTTGACTACTCGTAAATCTTCCAAAATAAGTTGCCTTGTGAGTTCCAAGTATCGTACAAGCCACAACTTGTTGTCTTCGCGTTCATCGACGCGAGTGCCCTCTATGCGTTGGGCAACTGCACATTCCAACACCTCAAATGCCTTGGCGCGCCAATTTTTGGGACGACCAGGAGGCATAAAACCAGTTTGACTTTCTTGCTGTAAATAAATTTGTAATGACATTATGGAGCGCATCAACCCCCTCCCCCCCCCATCCCCTACTGTAGTGCGTCGGGCATGTTCCAGAAGCATGAATTTTTTTTTTTTATGCCATAATAAGAAATAAGATCGCATCCATATTAAGCAGGATGCGGGGCACTTACAACGTCTTATGGACATTAATTGATATACCTGATGCACAAATACTGAGACATTTATTGAAATGTTGGTGCGTCAATAAAATATGTAAACATGTGTTACTAACCTCAGTTTTAAGTTTTATTAACAAGTGGATCATTGTTATCTTTTATTTCAATAAATAATGATAATTATACTAGTTTCACATTCAAAACCATTACTGGTCTGCAGATCGAACTCTTTTTCATTATACAATAATAATAATAGTGTTCTAACCAGCTCTAATGTTTTGTTCTTACTTATCATTCTATTATTGAAAAAAAATACTAATAATATTTAAATAAATGTAATTATAGACATTTAGATTAAGATTACTGTTTTCAACAAATCAAGTGGAATTTAAATAAATTTCAGTCTACCTGTGACATGAGGGCAATAAAACAAAGGTATTTAGCCATAACAGCCATTAACATAAAATACTTATGCATTTAAGACCCATAACTTATAAAATGTTATAATGTGTAGTAATCCTGAAATTTTACGAACATATAATTTCAAAGTAATAATAATAAATTTGCGAATCATTTACCTGTAAAGCCATTTGATCCCTTTTCTCTTCTCTTTCTATAATTCTTAGTGCAGTCACAATAACAGTAGGCTCCTTACGAACAGTGTTTAATGTTCTTGCTAGAATAAGTTTTATTTGTTTTTCAAGGAGTTTAGATACCATTTCTACATCTTCAAAATATGCTTTCAGCATAATTTTATCATGTGATGACTGGTTGGGTAGTCTATGTAACTCATATAGTAAATCATCTCTAGAGTTTTCTAAATCATTTAGACACTGAAAGTAATACAATAAATTAATAATCTTCAAAATTGAAAGTTTATTATTGTAGTCCAACACTCAGATCCTATATTTAGTAGTTATTACTACATACTATTTTTTATGCTCGTCTTATTATTCAACAAATATTACTATTATTATTTGTCACATTTTCTGACTTGCTTTTAACTCTGCGCACAGTTACTATGTCAATTATTAAGATTCAAATAGCAACCTATTAAAATATATTTGTGTAACTAATTAAACATACTTGATGAGCATGAAGTAATTTTCCTTCACCAATCCATTGCTTAGTTTTGGCCACACTCTCTGGTACTGTGAATATGTGTTTAAGACTGTCCATTGCTGTGACATACTGAGAATGGCGCGAGTCTTCTTCCCTCACAGCTTGAAGTGACGCTACCAAAGGTGGTACACTTTTCAATAACTCTTCTAACTCATCCATTCTGTGAAACTCAAAAATATGAAATATTGATACATGCAGATGATTAAAAAGGGTTTCTGATTAATCACCTTTATGATTATATATTGCATTCTACATGTTTTAAGTAAAAAGGTGTAGATTAGTATTAGTATTACATAAACAACATTTAGTCTTTAAAAATTGCAAACTAATGCACACATAGATAACCTATATATTGCAATGTCATACTATTATGAAAAAAAGTTGTAATAGCAGGAAAGCATGATTTAATTATCAGAAGTGAAAAACAACAAAAGAAAAATGTAATCTGTTGCTTTATCTATTGACACCGGCGATGCCACACTGGCATATAAAAATCAATTGTATAGATGTTAAGGAGCCACTTTCTGAGCCCTTATAACCTATCTACACCTTTTACTGAAAACATCATTGCTTAAGACAGTCATATTTTTATCAATACAAGCTTATATTTATGTAATGTTATTATTTTTTTATAAAAGCTATTGTGGTAATATTAAATTCATTGATTAAATGGAGGGCAAGGTGATAAGTCCCTTCAATACAAAGGTAGGACCTTCCGATAGTCAGTATACACCACAATCACCTTCAGGTAAATTCTTGATTAACGCTATGGTATTTATGGTGATGTTTAATTCATCAAGCTTTTTATCCTATACATATTATGTAGCACAAGTAGATATAATTTTAATTTCTTATCCAAAAGTGCTAGATTACAAGGTGTTGCTAGAACACTGTAAACTGACAAATTTGATAATTTGACACTGCCTTCCAAGACATCCCTGTGTTTTAAACAACTATTATTAGTAACTGCCATATCATGCATACCTACCTCACGCTCACTTGCTGGACATCTTCTAAACATTCCTGCAACTGCTTCAGGCCAACACTGACTCCATCCAGTTTGCCCTGAACGGCT
This sequence comes from Herminia tarsipennalis, assembly GCA_945859575.2. Classification (NCBI taxonomy): domain Eukaryota; kingdom Metazoa; phylum Arthropoda; class Insecta; order Lepidoptera; family Erebidae; genus Herminia; species Herminia tarsipennalis. Next base: position 17,161,273 of record OX243834.2, on the reverse strand, counting down.
GACTTCAGTTGGGCCTCAATAGAGGCTTTCTTGTGAGTTATTCTTTTCTTGTAATGTTCAACCTGTAATTACATTCTTTAAGTTAGGATTCAGTACTCAACAAACTACTTCACATAAGGATACAGTACTAAACTTAAGTGACTAAAGGGATACAGGCAAATGCAAGTCAGTGCTGTTAAATGTGATTCAGGTGTAATTATTGCATCTCAACAAACAGCATGGTTAATACAAATGTACCTACATACTTGGTTTACCCTCCCTCTATACAGTGCATTTAGTCACCATGCTAAGTGGGTAATTTATTACAGTAGTATTGTTTTCGATTCAGAAGGATAGTGCTTCTGGTTTATCACCTGTTTTTTGTAAGGAAATCTTTTCCTTAGTATGCTATTTAATACAGCACCTAGATCCATGAAATACGAATTTGCAAATGATACCGCCCATTGAAAATAATACAAGTAGATACGTAAACTATTTTAATGGGCTAATGCCATTTAAAATATATTGTGTTTATAACATAGTAATTCTATTCAAGCATAAATACTAAATACATATATTATACGAACCTTTTCGAGTTGTCCTGGTCTCTGCATCATATTCATGACCATCTTTTCGGCTGCTGCTTTCGCTTCTTCTTCGATTTCATCCATAGTACTCATTTTTATAGATAAATATAAAATTTAGTTTACCGTGATACAAACTGCCTGAATTACGCAATTACAGCAGATTTATTTAAAATTTCTAATCAATTTTCTTCGCATTATACTAAAAAATTCTGTGAAAACAAATATTTTTTGACGTTGACGTATAACTTGTCATTTGATGTTTACAACTTTTCTTCTTTTTCTTTATGACCCCACACAGACCCCACCTTGCTACCTAAATTCGTGGACCCCACGTTGAACTCTACATTTTTGACGAGTCTTGTTTTAGCAGTACAAATCAAAGAGTATTTAAATTATGCAGTCGAAATAGCGTAAAATATGTGCTTAATTTATTAAAATAAATTAGAAATTTTTATCGACTAAGGTTATTTTTAGTAGATTTTTAATTTACTCCTTTATAAACCATAAATATGATTGTCTTTGGTTGAATGGTTGAAATGTTGACACGGTTGAAACTGATGTGTTTCTTTCCTTACTGTCAATGTCAAACAAATTGTTTGCGTTTTGAATTGAGTCAATTTTGTGACACCGAGTTTTTATGCAATAATACCTCAATGTTTTGTGAATTCTAATTTCGTTCAAATTAAAAATATAAAACATTTATCGAATGTCTTTACCAATTTATTTATGACAGCTACTGAGAAACTCCGTAATCATGTGGGAAATAATAATACTGATATTATTATCTGCAGTAGCCTTCAAAGTAACTGATGGATTGATTCCCAACCTCAAAGACTTGTTTGTAAATGCCGGCCTTTATGGAGTAGATTTGTGTAAAACGAGTAAGAAAAAGATGTAAGTTAGACCTGGCTATTTAAATACTATTTATTAACTAATAATAATAATATATAATATTATTATTATTATTATTATTATTTATTAACTATAATGTCTGAACTCCTAATTAGTTGTTTTATTTCCTTAAAAAATAACTAGAAGTAAAGACCCGAAATTAAATTATTATTATACTAACATGTTCTATTTTTATATATCAAAAATCTATTTTTATATGCTAAGTTTGTTATAGCATTGAATGTGATATAAAAAAAAATCAAAAGCACTTGGGTGTAAATTTACCTGTTATGCCAGTTCCTACCATTGTTTACCTACCAGTAGCAATAGACAGAACGTAAATAGGCTTAATTCAACCAGCAGGGATAGGTGCATGGTTTATTATCATGAATATATATCCCATCAGTTGGGATATCTGGAAATTAATTTAAAATACACCAGTCCCTGCAGGTAGAAATAGTGCTAGATTCTTTTTTCCAGGTTTATCTATGCCTGCCACTTACCTTTCGCTACTACACACATACATAGTGTTATATTGGTATTTAAGTTATTTTCAAGAGCACTTTATTGTCAAGAGCGCCTATACCTCCATTTATCCATTTAAAATAAATCAACTTTACTTATCTATTACTAGTAGAGATAAGTAGAAAATTACTCTACCTATCCCTACAGGTAGGGATATATTGGTAGCATCTGGTGTACCAGAGGAAAAATTATATGTTGCTAAGTTGATACCAAAGAGAATATTTTGTTGCAGCCCAGAAGCTATAGGTGTGGTGTCTGGATGTGTCTTCTTAGTAACTAGTTTCTTATACATCCCTATTGTGTTTGGTAATGGATTAATGGACACTAAACATTTTCCACATAATGAGGTATGATATTAAACAATAACAATACCTAGTGTTCTATATAATCTACTTTTTAACCCCCAATATAAAAGGAGGACCCAAAAAGTTAGACAGATTTGAATGGTTCTTAGCTTTGTCTGATAAAAATCAGTTCAGCAATTTTGAAGATTAGTTAATTTTACCTGAGCTTATAAGAAAATAGGCATAAATTAGGAGAGGCCTATGCCCACTTCCACAAAAACAAGTGATCATTGAAAAAGAAAATACTGTATCAACCCAATTCAGTATCAAAGGCACTTCAATTACACTTCCACAGTCCTTTTATGTGCCAATAATATAATTAATAACAGAAAGTCGGAATAAAGTATTAACCATATATTTTTCCTCAGTTTGCAGAATTATTGGCTGGATTATTATCAATATGCTGCATGCTACTTTTAGGGTTTGCTGATGATGTGTTAGACTTGAGATGGAGGTATAAACTGTTGCTACCAACAGTTGCCTCTCTACCTTTGCTGGTAGTTTATTTTGTCAATTTTAACTCAACTACTTTTGTAGTCCCTATACCCCTGAGGTATTGGCTGGGTGTCTCAATTAATATTGGTAAGTATATAAAATATAACAAACAGATAGGTAAACATATGTTTTTCTGTATTAGATTCTACTTATTTTGTACTCTCTTGCAATTTTCCACCAGAAAATCTCAATTTAAATTACATTATACTTGACATAATTATACATAATAACATCGTTTTTTTTTCAGGTTTTCTCTACTATATTTATATGGGAATGTTGGCAGTATTTTGCACCAATGCTATTAATATATTAGCCGGAATCAATGGGCTTGAAGTGGGACAATCTGTTATCATAGCCTCATCCATAATAGTTTTTGACACAATTGAATTAAAAGGAGAGCAGTACAAAGCTCATATATTTTCATTATATATTATGATACCATATCTTGCAACTACACTAGCATTATTAAAGCACAATTGGTAAGTAAAACACTTTTTTGTTCATTTTATTAATATCTTGGGACAACTCACACAACGCTATCTGATCCCAAACTAAGCAGTGCTTGTACTATGGAAACCAGACAACTGATAAACATACATACTTATATATTTCGAAATACATAGATAAATAAAACCCTACACAATAAACCATCATGCTCATCACACACCAAGTTTTTATCCTAGGTCAAACCCACAACCTCAAGATAAGCAGTCAGGGTCACTAACCACTAGACCAACAGGCCTTATAGTTGCAGTTGCATATTGCTCATTATTTACACAATGAATACTCATGAAAATTATTTTATATAGCTGTAGATTGTTTCCCCTGACACTATGCTGTTGTTTTGCTGAACAATAGTTCAAATAATTTATTAGCTAAATGGATGCATTGACTTTTAATTTTTATCTCTAACTAGCTGACCCGCAACTTTGTCTGTGTACATTTTTCTCGTTTTTACATTTTTCATTGCTGCTTCGCTCCTATTGGTCGTAGCGTGATGTTATATTGCCATAAATGAACTATCCAACAGTAAAATATTTTTTCAATTTGGATCAGTAGTTTCTAAGATTCTCGTTATTTTTGTTTGTTTATTTCAAACAAACAAACTCTTTAGCATTATAATATTAAAGATTAGTTTTGGTAGAAAGTACAAGACTAATCTGTAGGTAAAGCCATTTAATAATAACGTATTGATCCAAACTAAGCATGACTAAACAAGAACTTAATAAAAGTAACACAACCAACAGTAATACATGATACCCACCTAATAATCCAATTTTCTATTTCAGGTATCCATCCAAAGTGTTTGTGGGAGATACATTTTGCTATGTATCAGGCATGACATTTGCAGTAGTGGCAATTTTGAGCCATTTTAGCAAAACTGTTTTACTATTTTTCTTACCACAAATAATTAATTTCCTATACTCAGTGCCTCAATTGTTCCACATAATACCATGTCCAAGACACCGTCTACCGAAATATACAGCAGAAACAGACTTACTTCAAGCTAGCAGAACTATAATAGCTAAAAAGGATATGTCTTTCTTATCAAAGTTCATAATTCAATTGTTAACAATTTTGCACTTGATTGACAAAATTGAAGATAAAGAAAGTATAACACTGAATAATATGACGTTAATCAATTTATTTTTAATTAAGTTAGGACCAATGTCAGAAGTTCGATTAACCACACAACTTATGATTTTTCAAGTTTTTTGTAGCTGTATAGCTTTTGTTATAAGATACCCACTAGCGTCGTATTTTTATGACCAATTAGAATAAGTGTTATTATCATGCAAAGGGTGTTTATGTCGCCTCATTGAACTTAGTTTCTTGTTTATGTAAACCAAATCGCCAAAGAGGACATTGTGATAAAAACATGGCATTAAAATCATTCCCATTAAAATCTTGATGGCTGTTTATATTTTTTCTACAATACTGTTAACTATGCAATAAATATAATTAAGAAATAAAATACTTCATTATTTATTTCACCTCTTTTTTTAACAAATACCCACAACATCATGCAAATTATTTTTAAAAGCAGCCATTCAAACTGAAAGTATGGTGTTCTAAAAATGTAATATTAATTATTATATTTTTCAGAACCCCATACGTGAGGGGCCACAACCGGCCAAGTGTGAATCGCTCGCATAAAGGGGGCGGAAGACATTTGATTCAACACCGGTACACCAGCCACCGTGTGGTGCCGGCTTAAGAATAGTACCACCCCATCTCTAACCGTGGGTGTCGTCAAGGCGACTAAGGGATTTCACACCGGAGGACGGGCTGCAGCGTCCTCTGCGTATTTAAAGCCTTACTGCGATCGCCAACCCGCTCGCCAAGCGTGGCGATTATGGCAATTACCCCCAGGATCTACATACTAGTAGGTTCTACTAGGGAGACCCGTGCCCAGCAGTGGGCCATCATATGGGTTGATATGTACACCAGCCACCGCCACCGTGGAAGGGCAATTGCCTGTCGAAACACGCCATACCAGTCTCAAAATTTTTCGAAAAAAAGGTTCGGTCGAGTCTGGGGTGGGCAATTGCCCCTGTTGCACCCCCTACCCCCTTTGTCCCGCGCCTGATAGCGGCCGCTTTTTAAAGTAATTTGCATAATGTGTTTACTATGTTAGAATGTAGGTACACCTTGTTTCCATATATTTAATGAACTATTTTTTTTTTTTTAAATACGACTCCTGCATTAGGGTACGAGCCCTGTGTCGCAGAAGACTTTACAAACATACAAGTCACGGACACAAAGTACACCCAGACTCGGAACAACAATTTGTGGATCACACAAAGTGGTGTCCCGTGTGGGAATCGAACTCACGACCTCTTGCGTAGCAGTCGGACACACTCCCACGCACCACAGAGGCAGTCGTATCTTATAGTCTTGTTTGTCAGTTATTCTTGTTAGTATATCCTTCCCCAGGTTTAAAGTTACTTTTATATCAACTCCAACAATTTATTGATTTAGCTGAGTAAATTCCCATTCACGTGCTTACCTCATCTATGTTTATTATGGATTATAATTTATAAGTGTTTACATTTTTTCAATATAAAATTTATCGGCATTTATGCATATTTGTACACTTAGGCCAATGCGACAAACTAAAACATTATGTAGTATTTACATCAGTAAAAACATCAACCTTGTCAATCTGCTTAAAGTTGCTTTTACTACAACAGAAACAAAACTAAATGTCCTATACAAAAACATCTGTTATTGATATTCGACCATATGAATGTGTATTAAACTTCTTATTGATCTAAATATTGTCAGAAGTATATCTAACTGTCCAGGGACATTCTGAAAAAATAAGAATCAATTGGGACCTGGTTAAAGTTTACCAAACTGCATTTAAATACACAGTAAATATAAGAATAATTAATTTTAATTATTCTTGTATTTACTGTGATTATAAAAAGAAATTATTTACATGTAGCTATTAGGAGGGTGGGGGTGGGGGGGAGATAGAAAAATGGCAAAACTTATAGGTATTACATATATGTATTCAATAGATACACCATTATATTATTAACAATTTATTTACATGTTTATTAAATATTGTGTTAACTATTCAGTTGTGACTGTAAAAGCAACCTCTAAATATTTTTCTATGGTAAAATAATATTATCAGTATTCACATAAGTACCTATCTAATAAGTATGTAAGACCCTGAGAATGCTTGCTTGTGCAGATATTATTGTAATCGTTTTTTGTTAAATTATTTAAGTGAGTTTTTTCGTGGCAATCTAGAGGCAGGATTAAGCACATTTTTGTGGCTAAAGCACATTATTATGCAAGTATAGTGAGAGTCAGTAGGTATAGAGTTCATCATGTAATAACATTACAGTGTATAATGTAAACCGCAGAATGATATGATTATATTAAATAAACAGCAATTAACGCAACATGAGTTATAAATAACATAGGTACATTCACTATAATGGAATCAAAGCTTATTTTTATTCATTTCATTATCTTGTTATCCATATTTACACATTACACAAATTTTATTTTATATAAATTACATTTTTCTTTGGCCTTATACAGTTTTGCCAAAAGTATAAAACAATGTATGGATACTTATTTACGATAATAAATAGTGTGGAAAGTATAAGTACCTAGTTTTTATACAAAAATGGCTACACAATATACTCCATCATTACTTATTATAATTATCTACTTATGTTAACCAAATATCATATAATATATTGTCCTCTGCATCATTTTCATTTATAACTCTCAGTGTTGTGAGGGTTTGCAAGTAAAACGTCAATTCAGATGTTACTACACCATGTTGAGGACTACCATTTGCTACTATATTCATTTTTCCAAGTTGCTCTCTTAACTTATCTTTAAAATTGTTATGTACTCTTTTATAGATGGTTCTTATTTGTTCAGTGGGTAAGATATCAATGAGTGCTTCATGTAATTTAACTAAGTGTTTAGAAATATTTCGGAATGTCTGAGATGGAACTGGTGGTTTTGCATCCCACCCAGTCAATTGAGATGCAAGCATATTAGTTACTATGAGACAAATCTTATTTTCTATTTCTTGCTTATGGCTAACTATATCACTTTCTATATTACTAAAACCATTTAGTGATAACTCTCTTGAATGTTGCTTTTCAAGCAAGATCCTAATTTTGGGCAAAAACCACATCACAACTTGTAGAGATCTGGATACTAATGCCAAATTGGATGTAGAGATAGTTTTCAATCCAGCACTTTGTATTGCACCAGCACCCAGTACCAACTGACAGCATCGAGAATTAAACAACTGGATCAGTTCTAACATACAGTGGACCAAGTATTGAACAATAACAGGTGATTGTTTAGTTGCATCACAATACTCAAGTAAAATTTTGATTAGGAGTTGAACTGTTGCTACAACAGCATAACTCTCTTTATTAATTTGTAAATATTTTCCATTAGGTTTACCACTATCATATTGTTGTGAATTTGGTATTTCACCTGTTTCTTGTATTCTGTTTATTGCACTCTGTAATTCACAAGGGACATCTGCAGATTTCCATCGTTCAGTGTTTAGAGCAGCAGTGAGTTGTGCTCGTCGTTCAGTATGTAAGCATTGTATGTACTTCATAGCATAACTTCTTAGTGCTAATTTCATTGCGTTACTACAATGTCCTGTAATTTTTTCACATTCATCGCTGAAATTTTCAATAAGCTTGGATAAGATTGATAATTGCGACATGTCAGAAAATACATAATCTTTATCAGTTTTAGTTACTATGAGATTAGCACATCTTTCATTACAGTAATCTGAAAGTGATGCAATCATTTTTTTTAACTTTTCTTCAACAAAAGCCAGTTCCTCCGCTGTCCAATTATCTTCACTATCATTTCCAGTTACATCATCCATTTGAGTAATTTCCAGTATCAAATTGTTTAATACTAATATTCTTTTAAACAAATTAATCAAATTTGGTGTTACTTTTTGAAGAAATGTAATACCCTCATTGCACAATAGCCTTGTGTTGTCAGCATTAGATCCTCTTAATACAATTTCTGTGTGTCCATCTCTTTCTGATACTATTTCTATAACACACTGTTTTATTGTTGTTTGAATGGAAGTCATAGCTTCTATTTTCAAAGTGTCAATAAAGTCAAATTCTTTTAAACGAAGGATTCCAGATACTATAGATACAATTTTTTCTCTTTCAGGTATTTCTGTGTCGTCTTTTGGGGGCCTGTTCAAATCTGTTACAATAAATCTTAAGAACTCATTGCTCAACATTTTATGTATTAACCTCTTCATTTCTGTCAATTGTGGGGACAGGTGTCGAAATGCTTGTATGCCAGACAGTCTAGTAGATAACACTTTCTGTGTAGAACTAATAAGATCTAAGGCAGCTACATAATCAGAGGTGCTTAAAAGTAGCTGTATCATAGGTTGTGTTTGTTGCACAGTGCCCATTAATTTTAAAAGATCATGAACATTATTTAAATTATGATTTATTTTTGTTAAACTTGCCAGCTTCAATGGACATTCAGTCAAGTTGCTTTTGACATTGGTGATATTTTGTCTTGTCTTTCTTACTGTGCTTACAGCTCTAGCCATCTGTTCCATTATGGTATCATGAGATAGCATTGCATGAAAGAATGCATCTGATTTTTGAGCTACTTGTTTTGATATTTTCATCTCTATGACATCTAGATATGTGCTCAATACTTCTTGAAGAGATCTTATAGCAATACTTGGATCCTCAGAAATGCAGAGACTAGGAAATACTTTGCTAAATACATCTGGATCATTCAATGGCAATGATTGTTCATAAAATATCTCAGGTACCTCACATACATCTTCAACTACTGGTGTTTTAGTTTTGACTGGTACTCCCTCTTTTAGTCTACAATGGCGACGATACTTTTTAGAAACCCTCTTACAGTATGATTCAAAATGTGCTAAAGTGATTTCAGGCAAATATGGACTAGGGTATATATCTACTTTATCAATGAAACTATCTCCCCATGTTTTAGTAAAAAAATTGCTTTGTTTACCCCTGTTAGGATCATTTAATACTGCTGGAAGGTTTTGTGAAGAAGAGTAGAAGGTCCAGTCGTCATTGGAGTCTTTCGTATACAGGTGATATTCTCTTACGTGATACTTGAAACCTGCTTTCCGTAGATCACCAAATTGCAAAGCTGAACACATTCCATTTTGTCCATATTGACAGAGAATTAGGGACCCTTCTTTCACACTGTGCTTATCGTGAATATGCCTGCAAAAGTGAAAGTAGTATTTAGTAAAAAGGTTTTATGTTGCTTTTAGTTCTGAAATTACATACAAATTATTCTTCTAACCTTTCAAATTCCGTGGCAGAAGCAAAGAGTAGTCTCGGACAGTGAACACAGTTTTGCCATGTTGGCTTATTACATGATGTCGAGTTGTCCTCCATACCATTTTTGTCTTTATATACGAGTTAATCTAATTATTTCTTCAATGAACAGTGTCCAAAATTTGGTAAAAAGTCACCCAAAAAGCTCATGACATGGTAAATAAAAAGTGACAGATGACACGAATCGTCTGACGTTGGTTGACATTGACAACAAATATGGCCAATTTATAGGGCCAATGACAATTATCAATGTGACAGAATCAGAGTAATAGGTACTGTTTATTAATTAGTCGAATAATAAACAGTATTACTCTAATTCTGTCACATAGATTATTCGACTTTTTTAAAAATTTTATCTTAATAATGTACTTGTAACTGGAGCCTGTCTTCTAGACATGAGATATACTTGCAATATTATAAATTATATACCAGGGTTAAAACCAGGTTTTAAAATACTTGATTGTCGTGCCACAATCTTGTAGATGTAGGTTTTTTTATGGATGAAATTAAACCTTTCCTTCCTACTTTTTAAATCACAGGCATAAGACTGTCCGCCAAGTGTAATTTGTTTTTGTCATGAGCTAATTTTAAAACTTAGTACTGGCAGGCGTAGTTATTTCCGTAGTATTAGTTTACTCTTTGCGTAGTTAAAAGGTGATTACTTACTCTGTGGTTATAAGATTTTGAGATTTAGAGAAGATAGAGAGATCAATGTAATTTTAAATTATCACACAAGCTCTAAGTACCTCAAATCACAGAAAAAGTAATCACTACGTTTTACCTTAATTGATACTTTTATATCTAATTTTGTATGTGTTTGTTAATCTAATAAAAAAAAAAACTCAATCTGCTCGGTCGCCACTGAGTCACAGTCCCGCCCGCAACGCCCGAACCCCACTCTGCTTCGTCTGAGTCTTCGGCGTTCAAGTAGAAAATACATGCATAGGAAATTGATCTGTATTCCGATATCATAAGGAGCAAAATCGTACAAGTAAAAAAAGTACTTGGAAGTTCAAAATATTTTCATTTGCAAAAACGATTCTTCCTTATTCCTATAACGTTTGAAAGCTCTGGTATAAAGCTGTCTTCAGTAATTTAGCGTTCAGCAAAACTATAATTAACCTGCAGGCCAATTCACGTATTTAAAGCAGAGTGCAGAAAGTTACAGTTACGTTTCGAATATAACGGCCATTTTCGTATTCTTGTAACTTTGGAATCGATTTTAAAAACTCTGACCCCTTGGCCTGTATTTGTCCATTGCTTCTCTCCATCTTTGTCCTATTTTCTGTATAAAAGAGGCCAATTTTATTGAAAAGAGTTAATCTATAAGTTAATATAACTTTAAGGAGTTATATTATTGATCGGCAAATTGAAAATAAGAAAACGGGCTCCAGTTACAAGTACAACTTATTGTATTTTTACTTATTATGTTTTTCGAGCCTAAACGGCTTGATGGATTTTAGCTTGAGAGGTGTCCATTAGATTCGTCTTAGTTGTAACAGTGACACTGGGTAGGTACTTTACAATTAAAATAAAATCACATAGCGTAATGTTCGCGCCAAGATAGTTTTATAATAAATATCTTCAAACCTATCGAGTGGGGTATCAAAATAAAAGATTTTAAAACCTGATAACAACAAACATATAGTTAGTTATATATATTAAAAAAAACAAAAAAAACAACGTAAATATAATTAAATTTACAATTAAATATATTAAAAAAATAAAAAAAACCAGCGTATATATAATTGAATTTACAAATTTAAAAAAACCTGCCTGATAAAGGACGGAAACAAGATACCCTTCACATAATATCACACAGTCGGAGGCATCATTTTTAAGTCCGACAGGATTCATTAATTAAGAAAGGTATCTTGTTCCCGTCCTTCCTTTTGCAGGCGGTTTTTTTTTTTAAATATATCCTCGATTTAACAAACAGCACGTATAGCTGAGGTTTGTTTTTTTAAAGGTTGGGATACATTGCAGACCACCTTTTGATTAAACAGGTTTGTCAGGCACTGGGGCAATCTAACTTTGCCAAAAATTGCTGACAGCATACGCTGCAGAACCATTCGTAAGATGTGTAAAACTAGGTGATGGATCTATTTATTTCGTCAGAAAATTCTGAAATGCAAATGGAGCCATATTGCATACCATACATTATTAATATAGAATGGTAGATCGTTTATGTGCCTACCCCAACGCCAACAATAAAAAAGGACCTAGAATTGATCCCTGCGGCACTACTTACTGGTGATCCAAAAAAACCTTATTACATTAAAATCAAAATTATGTATTCGCTTGCCAAGATCAAAAGTGGCGCTGTTATGTAATTGTTGGATGGGTCTACGGTATTGACAAAGACATAAAATTATCTAAATATTAAAACAAAAATCTAGTCACCTTTGTAGGCACGATATGTTTATTTGCACGTTTATTTATAATAGAAAATGTTGCAAGTTACATTAACTTTTATACATCTGCTTTATTAATTTACATTGGTAGGTACTTAAATACTAAACACTAAAAAATCCCATTTTAACAATTTGACGATTATTCTTTCTGACAATGATAACATGCACATGATACAGCGGATTTAAATATCAAGTTTCTTTCTCCATCCAAGCATAAAACCTTAACAGGCACCTGGAAGATAAAAGTACTATTATATATCTAAGTGTTATTAATTACATAAAACAAGTCTAGTAAACTGTGTCTCCATATACCTACCTATTTATTATTGACAGAAAATACATTAGCACTACATCTATCTATTTAAATAAAAATGAATGTTTGTCTGTATGTCCTTTAAAGAATCGTGAACTATGATTTGATCATGTGATGATCTTCAGCAAAGTGTTGTGCATGAGCGCACGAAGGTTTACGGGTACGAGTAGCGGGGCACCAATGAAAAATGTTGCAAAAAGTCTGTCTGAACGCGTTAAACTAAAAAACTACTGACATGACGCCGGAACGATTAATGCATGAAGAACGTTTAACTGAATTAATATTTTAGTGTACCTAAATAGGCTGAATTAAGACGATGAGTGTTGAAGATGCCAGTAAAAATATGATCTGTTACCCGTACTAAGCCGGGGCGGGTGTTAGTATATAATGTGGTTCGTCTGTTTATCCTGAAAACCCTTGGTTTCCGGGGGTATCATTAATCTCCGTTGAGTGTTTTGGTAGGTAGGTAGGTATGTATTTCCACAGGAATACTTACATCTTCTGATTCCATTATATTGCAACATTGTCCTAACGAAGTAACGGGATGCCGCTTGAAACCCAACATAATGCTTGGCAAAGACCAAGACTCGCAAAATCCACGGCAGGCGTTTGTAGTTATTTTAAAAGAAACGCAATCTGGTATGGTTATATTCCTTGTGTGACCTGCAAAATAACACAAAACTTATGTTATCTATAATAAAAATGAAATGATTAACTATCTATGCGCAACCAACCGATTCGATGACATCCAGGTTTTCGCCATGATTCTGTGGCGAGTACATTGCTGAGAGTTATGAGTATTATCAAACTTCCCAGTAGCATATTAAGTTTGGCAAGTTCAAACTTCAGTTACAGAATGAATAAACTTTAGACGATGCTTCCTTTTTATACCCATACCAAAGCTTTTCAGAGATCCTACACCAAGCCTTTGTCCGAGTTCGTAGATATTGCCACGGTTTAATTTTTATACCTACTGTGATATTACAATGGGCGTAGCTTGCCTTAGACGGATCCTGAATCAAAATTTGTTGGGAGGTCAGGTGGCCAAGACCCAAACGGACCAAAGGACTGATGTAAATCGCTCGCATATATTTGCAATTTACTCTTCAGTATGAGTCGCTGGCATGGGGGGGTGTTCAAATGCTACGCATACCCCCCTGTTACCCTGTAGACTGAGAGTCCCGTATCATATAAACGGCTGATATGGCGGTAGCTACGGGCCTGGATACTACCGTGTTTTACCAAATTCCAAGTAGAGTTTTAATAAAATAGAAGAAATTGAAGTGATAGCTTCAATCCGTCTTCAATAATTCGCTCCAGCTCCCTTGGATCCAGTAGTGTTTTATGCTAAATATGCTAAAGGGGCGCCCACCCACGCGGACTACCCCCCCCCCCCTCGCCCTCGCTCCGGCACTGCTTCTTCTTATTTATTTATTTTGGGTACATTGAACTGATTCTGATATAAGTAGGTAGGTAGGTAGGTAGGTTTCAAAAGCAAGCCAGCAGATAGATTTTAAAAATGGAATTTTAGCAGTTACAGCGATGAGCCTTCAGAGGGGTTCAGCCATAGTTCAGATAGCGAAATTTTAATTTCGATAAATCTTAAGCTACTTTTAATCGAACATGAAAATGTTGACGACATGAGATTATTTCGTATGAAAATAGGGACCTGTTTTCACATCATAAAATTCCTTGACGTAGGACATTAAACGTTAAGGGGTGCATAGCAAGTGAGTAAACGGAGTGTGATAATTACAGTACCTAATAGTACTGTAGATACAGATGTATTGCATTCATTTAAGTAGGTATTGTTTGGTATTATGTTTATAGTATCTAGGTGTAGGTTTTAAAAGCACGATTTTTAGATAAAGAACATTACGTATGACAATGTGTAATAAGTTTAAGGAAGGTAGGTACATAGGTACTTAACGTTACAGGTAGTTAAGTATTTGTTGACGGAATTGGTTGCTAGGCACTTAGATGTTCAATTTACCAATATTGTTCGACACAACTTTTCTGTTTTCTCTCTTATAAAATGGAAATTGAATATAAAATATTAAATCTTTACAAAACCAAACAATTTGATGAATGTCTGAATTTATGTGCAATAGCATTACAAGACAAAAATGACCGCATGATTGAGTTTATTCGCATGCGTGCCATGACTATACAAGCAAAAATTGTTGGAAATGGGTATGAAGAAGTCGAATATTATCCACAGCAAGACGATTTAGTATCGACAGCAGTGGCGAAGACGCCAAGACCTGGAACTTCTTTCCAACGTGGTTTAAAAACAGGCCGTAATCTAGAAACTGCACAGGTAATGATTTGTTATTCTTAACTATCGTTATTGTAACTGTGGAGGAATTGTATCGTAGCAGGCGTTTGGATATAATACTTGTTTTTTTTTCATTTAAGAGAAGAACTACGGCAACTGTGCGCTCAAGAGCCGGTACTAATGCCTCCTGTGCTCGTACCTCCAGAACAGCCTTAAATACGGCATCTCGAATGTCTCGAGCAGCGACAGCCCTAGTTGCAGGAAGTCCTTTTACTGCTGGAACACCTTTATCTCTAAGATTTCTTTCAAAGGAGGATAAATTCTTTGTTCCAGCCGCTAAAACTATTTTTGAATATGTTTACTACTGCGAAGGGGATGTTCGAAAGGTAAGAGCTGTTCCATAAGAAAGTATTACATGTTGACATTGCGGTGAATCTAGTGATTATTATAATGCTTAGGAGGTAACTTTCGTTCCACAGGCAATGGAAGTGGCGTTTCAAGCCCAAAAGACAGAAGACAATGTGGACTGGTGGTGGAATTTTTCATTAGGACGTTGTTATTTCGCTCTTGGAATGTTTCGGAATACTGAAGACTGTTTACGTCAAGCACTGAAGCAAAATAAACACATTTCTATTTACCTTCGCCTGATCGCAATATATGTCGGTTTGAATCAACCGATTTCGGCCCTGGAAGTTTGTAAACAAGGATTATCTGTTTTCCACGAATATACACCATTGTTATTAGAACAAGCAAGGATTCACGACCAAATGGACAATGCCACGTTAGCCGTTAAAGAATACCGCATGGTCGCCCTAGAAGACCCATCTAATATGGAGGCCATAGCTAACATTGCCATGCACAATTTTTATAATGATCAGCCAGAAATTGCGTTACGTTATTACAGGTGAGAAAAAAATTCAATGGTTTTGGGCTTTGGCCCGCCTGGTGGCAAGCAGCTTCCGTAACCTTTATGTTAAACTAGCTGTCCCGGCGAACTTCGTCTCTACTTTTTTTTTTTTTTTTGTAAATCGGGTTCAATTGTGAATCTAAACCATCCTCGAATCCCCTTGAACTCACACAAAAAAAATCATAAAAATCGGTCCAGCCGTCTAGGAGGAGTTCAGGACATACATACACAAGAAATATATATATAAAGATTTGACTTATTAAGTAGGTACCTATCCCACTAATGTAGGACTCTATAGATACTATCCGATGAATTTAAGTGCAGTCAAACAGGTGCCAGTCTTTAAAACTGTTCTATATTTTTAGGAGGTTACTGGCTACAAATCCTGCTGGTCCAGAGATTTATAACAATCTAGGACTCTGTTGTCTATATTGTAATCAATGGGATTTAACATTGCCCTGTTTTAGACAGGCTCTCTATTTTTCCGCTGACCCTGAGATTCGATCCAATATTTGGTTTAATATTGCACATGTCGCTCTGGTAAGTATGAGATGATATCAGGGACGAACTCTTATATCATTAGATAAACATATGAGATAGGTACTAATTTACATTTTTTTTTTCCAGTCTACTGGTGACGTGACCTTAGCGTATCGATGCTTGCAAGTAAGTCTGGCGACAGACTCTAAGAATGAAGCCTCACAACACGCCTTACAAACTTTAGATGCCAGACTGCGAGCACGGAGAAGTGTTAAAGTGAAATAAAATAATTGATTTATCAGTGTACCTAACTACATAAATATATTTGTCATTTACAAAATGGATGAATGAGGTTTTAGCTAAATTTTTAAGAATCTATCTATACCATACAGGTCAGTGGACCTGTATGGTATAGATAACACAAGCCTTTGAGCTTAGCTGTTAACAAGATTGCTACTAATTTGGGACTCAATCCCTCATTGCTAGTTATCTTTAATAAAAAAAAGCCGAAGAGTTTGTTTGAACGCGATAATATCAGGAACTACTGGTCCGAAAATATTTATTGAGGAAGGCTAAAGGCTATAAATAACATTACGCTACGACCAATAGGAGCGAAGCAACAATGAAAAATGTTGCAAAAACGGGGATAAAAATGTATGCAAACTGTTGCGCGTTTGTCTATGCAAGTTGCGCGGCACTGCTAGTTTATAATAAGTATTCTGAGTAGAGTAAGCACCTAAGTGTTGTATTCAAGGTTTTTCTATTGATTGCGCTGTTATGAAAATATGGATGTGCTCAGCGGTCAACATAAGACTATTACTGACGGTGGGCAAAGTATGTCTACTTAATTGCGACTTTCAATTTTTTGTAAAAATAAAACGTTGGCATTTAAAATACGATTTATTTATTTATTGATACTTAACAAATAATCTATTGAAACATCCAGAGATTCCATATTGCGGAGTTCGTTATATTTGGCGGCCACTAGTGTGTCTAGAGCCGCCTCGGGATGGGCCTGTTCTTGTGTTGCGGTGAAATTATTGGCAACGTCAGTCGCATTCGGCGGTATTCGTGATAAATGGCGCATTTTCACCTGTAATCCAAATGCTTCATTCTAGTACCTTATTAGATTAAAAAAGAAGATTCGTTATCGTTTCAAAGCGGCGGTAGCTTAATGGCTAAGGCATCGGTCTCGCAATCGTGAGGTCGCGGGTTTGAATCCTACCCATTATACTACCGACGTGAACCCACACCTAACAAAAGCCTTTGAGCTTAGCTGGAGGGGTTAACAAGATGTGGGACTCAATCCCACATTGCTAGTTATCTTTAAAAAAAAAAAGTTTCTCTTCGATTCGACGAGACTTACTTGTTCTATTGTAGAAGGCGATACTCCAATACTTTCCCATGTATCTGACCCTTTAGGTATCATTAACGGTTTTGTTATATTTGTATTTTTCTCCTTGACGGGAATACCGCTTCCAAAACCTATGCTCATCAGCATATCTTTGGCTCTTTTGAGTAATTGTGGTTCTTTAGGTGAGTAGAACAACAAATTAGAATTATTGAGCAGCGCAAAACTTCTTATAGTCACGCAGATTATTTTTTTAATTTCACTGTCTGAAAAATGATGCAAAAGTAGTAAATTATGCCTCGTGATGCTAAGTAGGTAGTTTCCTCTTATAAAATGCTACGGATAACTTACCATAATTTTTAAAAATATCATATTTTCCGCCAATAATGATCAATTCTGGAATATTTTCTGAAGTTGAATAAACTTCGCTCATTGTTTGAATACAAGTTTCTAAGGTTTCCCATATGGTTTTAATTTTACTTAAATCTACCATGACGCAGAAAAAGAACTTTCCACGTACTGGGATGGATGCCAACACGTTAATCAGTGTTTCCAATTTACCACCATATTCCCAAATGTGGCATAGAGTTTTATCAATTCCTTGTTTTTGATTTGATTTCCTGCCAAATGAATATTCTACTACTAATGTTTCTTTCGGTGGATCGTTTTTGTCGAGAAATGAATACAACAAAGTAGATTTTCCCTTAAAAAAAGTAAAACATGATTATTTTTAATTGAAATTATGTAGGTCGGTAACTATTATTGATTTATTTTGCTATGCAATAGGTACAAATAGGACTTATCCTGCCTAAAATCCGTTTAGTAGTTTTTACGTGAGAGAACAATCTCTTCCGTGCATCAATCTTCACAAACTTTATAATATTAGTAGTAGGAAAGAAGTACCTACCTATCATTTTAGGTATACTTATGGCTGACAAGTCGAAAAAGTGTTCAGCTCTACCTAAGCTCTAAATAACATGTTACTGCACCTGCCACTCTTGCCAGACATGATTTGCAGACTTTAAGGGATATTTAATAAAAAAAAAATCGGTTCCGTTCTGTTTAGTGATTAACTAGCAATGTAACTTTACGCAAGGGTATTATTTTGTAGTCGCAAGCTACGCTGCTTACGCGAATACTTTGTTTAATGTGCGCAAAAAACCGACACCGAATGGCAAAGCAAAGTCTACCTACTTATTGATTGTAATAAAAGTTGAACGAATTTTTGAACACCCTGTGGTTGATCTGACGCCAGGGCGTGAGGCTAGGTGAAACGGTAAACGAAAGTATAAGTATTTTTCCTGTGCTACAACAAAGGTACTATAGTAGATAATAATAATATCTTAGGCCAACTCACACAACCCCATCTGATCCCAAATTAGGCAGAGCCGCTGATCGCGATGGCAACCAGATAACTGATAAACATATTTACTTACCTAGATAGACATATATTATAGAAAAAATAAGCTCAGAGAATAAATAAACCATCGTGCTCATCACACCAAGTTTTATCCTGGGTGGGGATCGAACCCACGACCAGTCAGTGTCAATAATCACTAGACCAACAAGCCAGTCATTATTATAGTACCTAGACTTTATGGTGGTAAACTTCATAGAGTACGAGAAAGAAGAACTTAGGTACCTCTGTAACATCTAGCTACATAAATATGTAAGAAAATATTATATGTTCGTAAACTTTCGCGATTTGTACACGTTATAGAATACCCGTAGCTTATAAAATTCTATAATAAGAAAATATTAACGCAAGTACATATTAATACCTACTACTTCTTACTTATGTACCTACGTGTACGTAACTTACCACACATTTATTACCGACCAGAAATATTGTTCTTGAGTTATTCTCGTTTACATTTGCTATAGTTTTATCTATCAACTGTGAAGCAATTTCTGGTATTGATAACATTTCGTTGGTCACTATCTTCTACACTAGATTCTATGTGGTCGAATGTACCTACGTACTTATACTTTCAAAATATCTAACTATTTGTAAAATAACTTATGTAGGTACTAAACAGTAATTTAATTGGTGAGGTTCAATCTGTCAACATTATTTTCTGCATCTATTTTTTTTGACGATTGTATGCTTGCAATGGTATCATAGCAACGACCAAAGAGAATGTATCAATACGTTTACACTCTCAGATCAATACAATATAAACTCGGATGAAAAAACATGCCTCTATAGAGAGATTAACCGGATAAATTAAAATGCTATGAAAAAGCGGCCGTCCGGTAGATGTGCCTACATTCTTAAATTAGTATGGTCATTATTTACGTTTTGGTACAGACGTGTAGACAAGTTATTTTAAAATATATTAAATAATTTTAAGGTAAATAACGCACGTTAATTCCCGTCTAATAAACAGTTATAAAAAAAAAATGATCAGTCTCATTTTTTAAGCTTTATTAATTTTAAGTTGTTTTGTTCCTATTTTTTCTAAAACACCTCTATTAAGGAACTAAGGTGAACGGAGGACCGAGTGCTGTAAGGTAAATTAGGAGTTGACCGATACAGGCTCATTAATTAATGAGGCCATTCTTTTCTTTCTTTTGAAAAACATGTATACTTATTTATTATGCAGCAGTAAATTGGCCAATATTTATGCATATAAAGTTTTTACATCGTAAGTGGATGCTCCTACTATGTTGTGCCCATTGAGGCTGATGTATCCAATCTCGTGTACTCTTCTAATATTATTGACCTCTTTTTTTACATCAGTCCTCTAATATGGTGTAGAATATAATGGTGGCAGCACCTTACCTGCTTATACAGTTTATAAACAGAGAAACAGAGTAACATTGGCAATTTGAAAAGAGTGGCTACGAGTTTTTATTGCCTGTTCTTTTCTCGGGCTTTACCTATTGTTTGCGAACAGGCATTACAAGCAAATGTAGAATCGACTTATCACACGTGTAGTATTTTGCTTCTTATGTGAATAATGTAAAAAATAAAAAAAAATTGACCTCAATTTTGTGTCGCACTCAAGTTTTACAGAGTTTTACATTCAATGACCAACAAGCTTGGCTAACTTTAAATGTTATTCAAATGTTGTTTGAGTGGTTTTATTTATTTATATATTTAAAACTGCCTGCAATTACAAAGCCAAAGGCGGACTTAATGCTATCGGGTTTTCGCATTATTTGTCAGTCTACCTTTGGGGTAGTAGTTGGTAATATATAGGCGCAGAATGTTAAGAGCTAATTATGTAAACCAATAAATTATAACTTTAAAAAAAATCTTGCAATGTTTTAAAAAAATACATAAGGGTCTGATGATGTAACTGTGGTCCTAAGCCAATCACTATCTTTCTCATTTCCGGGCATTTTCATCAATATTATTGCCTTGTACTCTTAGGAAAGGTTTATACTTGGGTGGTTACTCTAAGCCGCGAGCCCTTCCAAGAGCAAGGTCGTCACCCCCTAAGGTCGCCACTTTTACTTAATGTTATAATAGAGGCAGATGTCAGTATTTCTTTCTGTAATTTTTCTTAGAAAATTTTGGGAACCTACATATTGTCAAAAAGATTTTTGCCAAATATATAAAGTGTTAAAAAGGAAATTAATATAACTCACTTTAATCTGTGAACTAAGATACCTAATAAAAATATAACTTAATTCGATAAGTTGTATATGTGAGTATATACATATACAACTTATCAAACTTTAGATCTCAATTATAAATTAAAATATATAAAACAAATTCAATAATGACAAATATACGTATAATTTATCTTCTCTATTCTAAACCTAAAAAATATTTTATAGCTTTTGTATGCATCTGTACCAAACAAAAATGTCTTTTAATGATGCCAATTTAAGTATGTAGTTTGTTGTACCGCGCGGCCGCTTTTTTTGCAGCATTTTGATTTAGCCGCTTAATTTCTATATGTATAAAGGTTATGTTATGGTTATGTATAAGGGTGGGTTTTTAATGTTATTATGTAAACGGAAGCATATTTTCATCTGAAATTTTTCTTACATATATAAGATAAAATTCACTGAAATGTAATACACATATCAACCCATATGATGGCCCACTGCTGGGCACGGGTCTCCCCAGTAGATCCTGGGGGTAATTGCCATAATCGCCACGCTTGGCGAGCGGGTTGGCGATCGCAGTAAGGCTTTAAGTACGCAGAGGACGCTGCTGCCCGTCCTCCGGAGTGAAATCCCTTAGTCGCCTTGACGACACCCACGGGAAGAGATGGGGTGGTACTATTCTTAAGCCGGCACCACACGGCACGGAAAAGTAATACTATTCATTTATCCGTTATATCGTTTACAAAGGGTTAATTTTAAGTTCAAAATAACTTAGTCGGTTGAAACAGAATATTCGATAAAAATCATAGATGGGTTGAAGAATGTTTATGAAACTTTGTGGGATTATGAGAATAAATGAGAGGTATACACAAAAACCAGGTTTTCTGGTTTGGAAACTAGAAACTAATTTCCAAAACGGTGTAACTATATACAAGAGAAACAAGTCTTTTAACAAGCACAAATTACTACCTATTCATGTTAAAAAATATATATATTTCACTAAATAGTTTGCGAGATCTAACCATCAGCAAAACGTTACTTCAGCAAAAATTCAAATAACTTGAAAACCATACGATGCACAAATTTAGCTGTTGCATGCACATTTCGCACAAATTAAAAACTATCTCCCTATCTATTTTATATCCCTAAAGGTCTATTGCGAAAAAAAAATTCTGCTGGACGTCACTCTAGCAGAATCTATTTTTCTTG
Source organism: Herminia tarsipennalis (assembly GCA_945859575.2). NCBI lineage: Eukaryota > Metazoa > Arthropoda > Insecta > Lepidoptera > Erebidae > Herminia > Herminia tarsipennalis. Next base: position 17,139,064 of record OX243834.2, on the reverse strand, counting down.
TTTATCTCAAAAACGACTGGATGCACAAATTTAAAAAGTTGCGCACTCTTCAACGACATGTTGCACTGAAAATTGGTATCATTCATATCCTGGAAGGAGACAACATTTTGCTGGGGTAACGCACACAAGGGTCCGTCGAGATCTCGTAGAGTATTAGTATTCTGAGCAAAGAATAAAGTACTCGCGACGGAGAAATTCTGAAGTTAAAATGTGTAAATAAGGGTGGTGCAATATTAGCAACAGCGTAAAAAAAGTCTCTAATCCATTTACACTTGTTACAATCATACCAATTACTCAATTCTCCAATTAGCGCACTTCAGTCCGTCTACAACAGCTACATTCAATAATATATTATTAACTCATTGTTATTCTTATTATACTGCAAAATGAATATGATATTGCCCCCTTTCCTTACTGCAATAACTGTTCAAAATGTAGCCAAAAACTATTACGAAACCCTGTTAGCCTTTACATTTAGATTTTATAAATTAAAATATATAACTTAGACGCGTAATCCGATAAATTGAATTGGACCGCGAAAGGCTAGCTTTAAATGTTTGACCATAGACATTTTAACTATGTTCTACTATTTCTACTAATTCTACTAAATTGAAAAAGTTTAGTTATCTGTGGAAATGGCGATTGATGATTTTGATGTCAAGAAGATTCTATAGAAAATCTTGTGCGAATAAATTGCGTTTTATTTTACACTTGCAGAATATTCTTGCATCAAAAAGTGGAATTTCTTGGAATATTTGATGTGCAAATTATTATACATCGATGATTAGCTTTATCTGATTACAAGTGGTAAGAACTTTATTGTCACCTTCTCTTGTCCTAAAATTTTATTTATTTATTTATTAGTATGCTTATCTATCAGTGTTTGTGTTTTTTAACAGGATTTATTTTTAAATGAGTTTACTTTTTGTTAATCTAAGAAATATGTTGGTCATCGATTAAATTACTGTTACGGAAGAGAAAGGCTCATTTTGCACATTATTCTCATAGTCGTAATATGCCGTAACCTACATAAAATTTTAATTTTATACGATTGCTCTCATATTTTGAATTTAATTAATCCAAATATTCTTCTGTTTATTTCGATATCTACAATAATGGTAACATGTGTAGGAACTTGTAAAGTTAGTATAAAAATAGGATATCTGAAGTGCATTGAACTAGTTTCGTAATGTATGCTTATTTTACTCTAAATGTGGTGTTTTTTTATACACATTATTTCAAGGCACAAAGCAGTTATTTTAGTGTGTTAACAAAATATATTTGTTTCAGGTGATCTGGACCACTAAATCAGGAAGGTGAATAGAGTATTGTATTCTCTGTTTATTTGTTCTTAAGTTCTGTTAAATACATAACATTTAAACATACTTATGTTAAAAGGTCAAAGGGACGATAGCAAATAATTAAAAGCTAAATAAAATTGATGAACAGATGGCGGAAGTGGATCCAGAAACATTGTTGGAGTGGTTGCTGACAGGGCAAGGTGATGAGCGGGACATGCAGCTCATTGCCCTTGAGCAGCTTTGTATGTTGCTGCTCATGTCGGACAATGTTGATAGGTGCTTTGAAAGGTATGTCTTGTAGTATAGTTTAATTTAAAGATTGTTCTTCTAAAAGTATTGCATTGTAGATTCCAAGTACTTATAAAGTAATTTGTGAAGAAATTTGTTATCTGGCTATTAACTCCTAGTGATAAAAAGTGAGTTTACATAGTAATCACTAATTTATTATGTACAGACTTGTTATTGCTATAGACACAAGATATTGTTGTTTTGTATCCTTTGTCACAGTGTACAAATGTATCAAATTCCCACGTTGATATTGGTTCAATCAAATAGTTCAATTAATGAAACAATGGGGATTTTTAAATTCTTGTGTTACAATACATAATTTATTATTATACATGTGTCATCAGACCTGATCTAGGTTTCAAAGTTGCCACAGACTTGTTATATATTTGTACATCTGTATAAATCAATGGCATAACCTGCATTACTATTTTAAGTGAATTCCCATTTATGAGTCATTTTGCAATTTTCCCATTTATTGTGAAAATAGCAATATTACTACATGTACTGTATGATTGTAACAATGTGTATTTCAGCTGCCCACCCAGAACATTTCTCCCAGCATTGTGCAAAATATTCCTAGATGAATGTGCACCGGACAATGTTTTGGAAGTTACAGCCAGGGCTATTACCTACTACTTAGATGTGTCTGGTTAGTATTTGAACAGTTTCAATCATTGTCATTAACTGCAGTTCTGGCTGAATGAACACCCCAGTGGTATTCACTCAATACAGTTCTACTAAATATGTATACATATACCAGATGGCATGCATTTACATGAATAATTTATTCTAAATGTATGTGCATACGGGACTATTTTACATATTTCTATTTTAGAACATATTTTTGTGTATCATTCTATATACTAGATGACCCTTGCTACTTTGTCTGTGTCAATTTTCCTTCAGTAAACCTTATAATCTATTCTCATACCTACCAAATATAAAAAAAAAACATTTAAATTGGTCAAGCCATTTTGGAGGAGTTTGACCACAAACACTGACACAAGATTTGTATATAAAATAAAATTTGTTCTATGTAAAATATAAATTATATAAACTGCCTGAGTGGTACAGTGGGAGTATATTACTGGTGTGCAAGAACTGGTGGATTTGAACCCACATAGAACACTATTTTGTCTGATTCACAAAGTGTTGTTCCGAGTATGGGTGTACTTTGAGTCGGTGATATATATGTTTGTAAAGTCTGCTGCGACACAGGCTATGTATCCTAATGTAAATATATAAATGTATTATTTTGATAATGCAATCACAATGATTATATTGACATAGTTCTTTTGTTTTCTAGCTGAGTGCACACGGAGGATTGTAGCTATTGAAGGAGCTGTGAGGGCTATCTGTAGCCGTTTGCTTACAGTGGATACTAACAATCGTACTAGCAAAGATCTTGCTGAGCAGTGCATTAAAGTAAGTCCGTGAATAAAGCAATCAGAACATAAAATTTTTTGGTAGGAGTGGTTAAGTTATGACTAGGTATTTTAATTTGTTTTAAAATTTTGTTTCCAGGTACTGGAATTAGTTTGTACTAGAGAAGCAGGTGCCGTGTGGGAAGGAGGTGGTCTCCCAGCAGTGCTACATTTTATTACCCATCATGGCACATCAGTACATAAGGATACACTTCACTCAGCCATGGCTGTGGTTTCGAGGTATTAATTATTTTTGTGCTATATCTATTATAAATGTTATCATACAAACATTTTAATTTAGATATCTACATAAATAAAGATCAATCACTTAGTGTGTTGCTAAGCACATATTTCAAGGACAGCTGGATTGATTCAGCTCAGGTCATAAGTTGAAAAATGGCCTGGAAAGATATAAAAACCTCATTTATCTTTTTCCAATTCAAACTATTACAGCTGGATGAGAGAGCCCAAGTAAAATAGTCGCAATAACGGGCACCCACGCGGGCGGAGTCTCGGAGGCAAAAGCTGTGTACTTTGTAATATTAGTTGGAATTTCTTGCATCATATTTTGTACTGTATTTTATTGCTGTACTCTTGTATTTTGTTGTTGACTTTTTTGTGACTATTAATTGTAGTATATTCTAATAATGTAGGGTGAAAATATTTCTTAGAAACTAATTGCAGAAGGGCGGAGAATACATTTTATCGCGATAAACTGCACGATGTTGTGGGATAAACATTTGATTTAAGAACACTTTGTTTGTGCAGAGTGTGCGGTAAAATGGAGCCAGGTGACGCCCGCGTGGGAGACGCGGTGTCGTCGCTGTCGGCGCTGCTGCGGCACAACGACGCGCGCGTGGCCGACGCCGCGCTGCGCTGCTTCGCTTCGCTCGCCGACCGCTTCGCGCGGGCACACGCTGATCCCGCTCCCCTTGCTGAACATGGTATCTTAGCTTTTCATTTTATAGTTTACATAAAATAAATTTTGAATCAAATGTGTTTCGGATTTAATATTACTTTGCAATAAATGTAATGCACAAAATTAGGAGTGGAACACTCCTAATTTCGGAGAAAAAGAAGTTTGAAGTGAGGTATTTTTGTTACAGGTTTAATAGAGGAACTCGTACGTCGGCTAGGTAGCACAGAGAGCGGCGACGATAAGTGTTCAACACCATCGGTATCCACTACAGTTAGTCTCCTCTCTACACTGTGCAGAGGATCCGCACAAATTACTCATGTAAGTTATGAGCCAATCGTTTTAAAGACCATACAGCTGTACAATAACCTATATTATGTATTGTTTATATAGTCGATGTTAATTAATTCGCAACTAATAGTAGTGCAGCTGACTAGTTGCACTACTATTAGTTTTAATGTTAAATGGTTGTAACATAAGTGATTTTTCTTCTAGGATCTCGTACGTCTAGAGTTATGTTCAGCAGTTGAGGCGGCGGTTCAGGCCGACGAGCGTTGGTGTCTCGAGTGTATGCGGCTTGTGGATTTGCTCCTCGTTTTGTTATGTGAGGGACGACACGCCATCCAAAAGTGAGTACACACGAGATGCTAATCCAAATAAATCTACTACTAGACTAATAGTCCGAGAGCCAGTAACAGATTTATATGACCAAGTTCCTCTCAAGTAATAATTAGTAAAATGCATCAGAAAATCGAACCATAAAGTCTCGTGAACGTCAGCTGAGGCTCGGTGGGGGGGATGAGGAATTGTAACCTCCCACGCTCGAAGAAAAAAAAATACATTCATTCATTTCCTTTCGGCTAAAAATTTATCAAATTATAGCTGACCTAATGTCTCAACAAAAAAAAAATATCAGCTGGCTATAACATAGTGTATTGTACGTCAGCTGATGTCTTGATCATGGAAAAAAAAATCTTCACTTTCAGTGATATCCTCTCAAATAAAAATTTACGTGATGATAGCTTATATGTAACTATTGATAAATATATACGTCAGCTGGCTGTATCTCGGTGGAAAAATCGTCAGCTGATACTTTGAAGGTCGTTACGTAGAAGTTAGTCAGTAGCATTTACTGACTATTTAAATGCATCAGCTGACTAGGTTTCCCTCGACTTACTGCTAGCAGATTTTTTTTATTTATCACAGAAATATATTTAAAATCAGCTCACAAATTTTCATGTGGGAGGAAATGACATCTCTTTAATTATTCGACATAGCACTCCAGTATAAGTGTTGAGGTGAAACAAATATTCCTTATCAATATTTTTTAAACTTATACATGTATATTCAAAAAATTTTAGTTCTATTCCAATATTTAAATAATCTATTTGCTTAGTAGAAATTAACTAGTTACTTGATAGAAAATATTTATTATAAAAAAATTATGAAAAATTACAATAAGAATGACAATGTTATTTAATCATTTTCATTTTCGCTATGGCTTGAGTCACAACCATCTTCCTCTGATTCATTTTCGCTGTCAGAGCTGTCTGCGGTAATATTTTCATCGTCATCATCTGTACAAAAAAAAAAATTAGAATGCATATTTTAGCATAATATCATTAATATGATAATAAAATAGTACCTTTTTCGGGCTGGATAGTTATTTCATCAATCGATGTTGGTAACTGACTTCCAAAGAACCAGGTGAAATCATATTAGAGGATAGAGACAATATTTTTGAGAAAATACAAGAGTTTGTTTGCCATATGTATGGATTTAATCTGATGATCCGGAAGACTATGGTTGGGAAGAAACTGACAATAAATATGATTTCACCTGGTTCTTTGGAAGTCAGTTACCAACATCGATTGATGAAATAACTATCCAGCCCGAAAAAGGTACTATTTTATTATCATATTAATGATATTATGCTAAAATATGCATTCTAATTTTTTTTTTTGTACAGATGATGACGATGAAAATATTACCGCAGACAGCTCTGACAGCGAAAATGAATCAGAGGAAGATGGTTGTGACTCAAGCCATAGCGAAAATGAAAATGATTAAATAACATTGTCATTCTTATTGTAATTTTTCATAATTTTTTTATAATAAATATTTTCTATCAAGTAACTAGTTAATTTCTACTAAGCAAATAGATTATTTAAATATTGGAATAGAACTAAAATTTTTTGAATATACACGTATAAGTTTAAAAAATATTGATAAGGAATATTTGTTTCACCTCAACACTTATACTGGAGTGCTATGTCGAATAATTAAAGAGATGTCATTTCCTCCCACATGAAAATTTGTGAGCTGATTTTAAATATATTTCTGTGATAAATAAAAAAAATCTGCTAGCAGTAAGTCGAGGGAAACCTAGTCAGCTGATGCATTTAAATAGTCAGTAAATGCTACTGACTAACTTCTACGTAACGACCTTCAAAGTATCAGCTGACGATTTTTCCACCGAGATACAGCCAGCTGACGTATATATTTATCAATAGTTACATATAAGCTATCATCACGTAAATTTTTTATTTGAGAGGATATCACTGAAAGTGAAGATTTTTTTCCCATGATCAAGACATCAGCTGACGTACAATACACTATGTTATAGCCAGCTGATATTTTTTTTTTGTTGAGACATTGGGTCAGCTATAATTTGATACATTTTTAGCCGAGAGGAAATGAATGAATGTATTTTTTTTTTCTTCGAGCGTGGGAGGTTACAACTCCTCATCCCCCCCACCGTGCCGCAGCTGACGGTCATAAGGCTTCATGATACTATTGTCTGATGCATATCACCAATTATCTCTCGAGAAGAAATAATTAACCAAATTTTCACCTGGCTCTCGGACTATAAATTTGTATAAATAATATGTGTGAATAATTTGTGTTAGTGGTTCAACACGCAACGGCGGCTCAACGTCGGGCTCGTGCAGTGCGGGCGGTGCGAGCGGCGAAGGTTCGAGCGGAGCGAGCGGGCCGCGCGGAGACAAGTCGCACCGCCAGCTGATCGACTGCATCCGCGGGAAGGACACTGACGCGCTGCTGGCCGCCGTGTCCAGCGGCGCTGTCGACGTCAACTTTACTGATGACGTTGGACAGACACTCCTGAACTGGGCCTCGGCCTTCGGCACTCGGGAGATGGTCGAGTTCTTATGCGACAAAGGTTGGTTTTGCGTTTGATGTTGAAGCAGTTGACATGTTTTTTTGAAAAATGACATTGGTTCCAGTTTTAAAATTCTGTTGTTTATTTTAGGTGCTGATGTGAATCGCGGTCAGCGCAGTTCCTCGCTACATTACGCTGCGTGTTTTGGACGCCCTGCAATCGCAAAGGTCCTTCTTCGTTATGGTGCCAATGCTGATTTAAGAGATGAGGATGGGAAAACACCCCTAGATAAGGCTCGAGAGCGACACGATCAAGGTATAGAATTAAAATAATTTCACATATTTAAAATATTGGTAGTTGCAAATTAACTTTGGGATATTGTTTAAAATTTAGGTCATAGGGAAGTGGCTGCAATACTTCAGTGTCCTGGAGAGTGGTTGGTGGTTGGTAGTCATGACTCACCTTCGCCATCCAATGATGACGATTTTCCTGAAACTGGAGATAAGGAAATGGCAGCGATTTATCTTGAGTAAGTGTTTTTTTTTGGGTTTTCTATACTCTAATCAAATAAGTTAAGAGAATATATTATTAAGAATATAGTTAAAAAATAAACTTTATTTAATACACACAAGTGACCGGACAAGTTGTTTAAATCTATACTAATATTATAAAACCTGAAAAATTTGTTTGTTTGAACGCGGTAATCTCAGGAACTACTGATCTGAATTGAAAAAATATTTCACTGTTGGATAGCCCATTTATCGAGGAAGGTTATAGGCTATATAACAGCACGCTACGACCAATAGGAGCGGAACAGCAATAAGAATTGTTGCGAAAACGGGGAAAATTTAATTTTGCAGACGAAGTAGCGCGGGTCAGCTAGTTTTACAATATATCCTCATGCAAAATACATTTCTCAGAAAATATACCTACACGATTTCAGCGTAATTGTCGCGTATACTTTCTGACACTGTATCAGTGAATTAGTTAAGAGATTATACACGGCTAGAACTAACATGTTCTGAGATTATAGTGAGAAATGTGCCAGGATATGATGTGTGGTTGTGTGTAGGCGGCTGGTGCCGGTGTTCTGCGCGCGCTACCTGGGCGCGGGCGGCGCGGGCGTGCGGCGCGCCTGCCTGTCGCTCGTGCGCAAGATGGTGCACTACGCGCCCGCCACCAGCGGCGTGCACCACGCGCGCTCCGCCGCGCTGCTCACGCAGCTCGTCGCCGCCGTGCTCGACAACGCCGTGAGTACATGCACACACACACACGCCACCGACACACCCTTGTATCTCACCACGCACACACCCTTGTAGAACACTGCGCACACACACCTACCGCTCGTGAGTACACACCCTTGTATAGTACAAAATACCGAGAGTATTAAAAGTAAGCTTAGCACACATAGACATGCTCATGTAGGCGCGTGATCTGCAACGCATTCTCGCGCGGTTTTGCATAGATAGAGAGAGAAATGAACTCCCTCAAGCACGCGTGTGGTTCCGTCGCCACGCCCCCGCAGCGTTGTGCGTGGCCGTGTGCCAAGGGCCTTACTGTACACTCGCAAAATGTGTATTTGCTTTTGCTGGCACATTATGAATCTGACGCTACTTTACTAACGCACACTCTAAATTACGTATAGAGCACGCACGTAGAAATTAAAACTTGAGTACTGGTTGTTGCATTAGCTTAGCTACAGCTCATTTTGACATCGGGTAGCCCAACCTCAACGCGCGTCCAAAATATGAACAGGCACAATCAAGTAATAATGTTTTTATTTGAATTCATCACATTCATGTCTAGAATCTAGAGGCGAATGTCTATGTCTAGATTCTAACCCTGAAAAATTATGAACTTATACTATATGCATCTATGAATTAACTACTGAAAATTCAAGTTTTTAGTGGCCCAATTTCATATAATTACATTTGTAATACGTAATGCCATTTTAACAAATAATAAGGTTCAGTATCAGATTTTTTTTAAACTGTCACACTAAGGAACAAATAACAAGCCCTGTAATTTTATACCTAGTCTACTTTTATCAAAATAGTTGGATAAGTAACTATTAAAGTCGGCACAGCAACGGTTTTTGTGACGCAACCTCTATATCAATTTCTTTTCATCCTTTCATTTATTCCTAATGCTAAAATGTAAGTCTGTATCACTGGAAGTGGTTGGAATAAACAAAAGTCGTTTGCCGAGCAGACAATTGTAACCTTTATAGTAGTTAATTATAAAGGTGAGTGTACCCTGTGTGTGGCAGGCGGAGCCGGCGCCGCGCCGCGCCCCGCCGCGGTACCTGCGCAGCCGCTATATCCGCGCGCCGGCGGTAACGTTCCGATGGTGTGATGCTCCCCGCCTCTCGCGCACCCCAACGCCGGCTCTAAAATGTCTGATAACAATTTGTGGACCAAGTTTTTTACAGTCACCGCGGTCTTGGCCACGATATTTTCGTCTGTCAAACAGTTGATAAACGAAGCTGAATCGAATCAATACGAGTTGGCCTGAAGCCAAATTGAGTGCGTGATAGCTATGTGTGTCACATGACCACAGCACCTACTTATTTAACAGGTGTAACGCATGAGATCCAGGGCTAGGTCCAGCTTTGAGCGGATTGATTTAAAAGATAAAAGATCCGACTCCATTGAAGATTTAGCTTCGTGTGATTAAATACTTATAACACTATTCAATCACTCCGGAATCCTATCATCTGTTTTAGAGCCGTCGTTAACATCATTGCCTGAGACACCGTTGCACGGATTTGATTGCAATACCTTTGACACACATTTCATAGATAGAATCCGTCCGACGTTGCCGTAAACTATGCTCGGCTTAGAAAAGCTAAAAAAATAACGAAGTTTAGTAGTCATAATCATTTCCTAAAATACTAATTTTCATAGTGCTGAATTGATATTAAGATTTGTTTCTCACATTCTCATGATTCTTCTATGCATCTACATTTATATAAAGACATCACACCATCGAAATTTACTTGCATCAAAACTCCTTTACTATTTGTTTTGTTTTTTTATTGTATGTGTTTAATACGCCCTTACAACTGTTGTATATTGTCATTTGTGTTTATCTATTAAGTTTAGTGAATCAAACACTAATGGAAGTATAAATATTTTTGTGTAGGACGATGACGACGGCCATCTTATCGTACTCGGTATCGCAGAGGAGCTGATGGTGAAAGCATCTGACATATACTTAGAACAGTTTGCTCGACTTGGTGTCTTCAGTAAGGTGGAATCGTTAGCTGCTGCTCCTGCCAGCTTCTCATCGGATAGTGAAAATTCGAGTATTCCAGGTAATAATTACAATTTTGGGATTAAATGTACTTGCCTTCATATTTGTTCTCGTCTTAAATACTTAAACTCATTTCCTGGTAGCTAATGAATTTAATGGAGATACAACTGTAATCGTTTTATGTTGTAAATTAGGACTAACTTACAACATAAAACGTAAACTGTAAACTAATATTACAAATGTGAAAGTAACTTTTTTGTTTCGTTTACATGGTTGAACCAACTGATTTTAATAAAATTTGTATTATAGGGATTTTAGAGTCCGCTTTTATTACAAACTAGCTGTTCCGCGTAACTTCGACTGCGTAAATTTTCCCCGTTTTTGTAACATTTCTCATTGCTGCTCCGCTCCTATTGGTCGTAGCGTGATGTTATATAGCCTATACCTTTCCTTTCTTTATTTTTCTATTTGGACCAGTAGTTCCTGAGGTTTTGTTCAAACAAACAAACAAAACTCTTCAGCTTTCTATTAAAATATTTTTTTTTATTTGGAAAAAAGATAACTAGCAATGTGGTATTGTGATCCCATATTACTAGCAATACTGTTAACCTCTTCAACTAAGCTCAATGGCTCGTGTTAGGAGGTGGTTCATGTCGTCAGTGGTATAACGGATCGACGATTGCGAGACCGATGTCTCGCAATCGTCCCCTCACGTTTGGTGATTGTATCTGGGTAGATTTTGTTGTATGGAAGTCGTTTTAATCGTGACACCCGATAATATTCAAAGCCATGTTGATATACGTATTTTAATAAATTCTTTGTAAACCATTGGGATAACGGAAAAAGTAAAAGGGTCAGTCTGACTAATGATTAAATGGTAATTGTGACCTAACAGAACAAAATAGCGAGAGTTTAGAAGGCAACATTCGTACGAGCAACGTACGATGACGTACTATTGGCTGATTATTGAAAAATAATGAAATTGGATAGTAGATTGTAGTTATGTAGACTATGGTTCCATACGCAGGGTGCAGCGAGGACGCGTCGTGCCTGTCGAGCGGCGTGGCGTACTCGTGGGCGGAGTGGTCGCTGTGCCGCGGCCGCGACGCGCTGTACGTGTGGAGCGACGCGGCCGCGCTGGAGCTCAGCACCGGCAGCAACGGCTGGTTCCGCTTCCTGCTCGACGGGAAGCTCGCCACCATGTACTCCAGCGGCAGTCCCGAGCACCAGACCGATAATACTGGTCAGTCACCACTCCCCCCCCCCCCTGGCCCTTACTTTCAGCTCCACTAGTCTTTGCCAAAAAGTAGCATATAACCTTCTTCGAGCAACTTACGTACCAGATTTAAATCAAACAAATAGACGAACTCTTCAGATTTATCATTTATTAGATTGCATTATGATATATATATGTTAAATATATGTTATTTAAATGTTAAATAGTTATCAATGTATTTTCCGTTTTTATTGTATTACAGAAAATCGAGGTGAATTTATAGATAAATTACAGCGAGCTAGAGCCTCAGTGAAGAATTCAGTTCCTCAACCAATTTTGTCAAAACCGGGCTCTGCTAAACTAATAATTGGAAACTGGTCACTCTCATGTAAAAAGTAAGTACTTAATTCTTAGTCGAAAGTTCATCACCATTACTTCTCTTACTTCTCTATTGGTGTCCAAGCTCATTCTACTATTATTTTTTTTTTTCAGGGAAAAAGAACTGCAAATTCACAACACAGATGGTCAGCAGCAAACAACAGTACTTAGAGAAGATTTGCCGGGATTTATTTTTGAGTCAAACAGGGGTACCAAACATTCATTCACAGCTGAAACATTCTTAGGTATGTGTCAATAACTTTTATGACTACATTTATAACTAAGAAACAACTAACAATGTCAAATCTATCGTTCTAATGTTTGACAGAGCTGTTGGTTGATTTTTAATTTTATGAAAGGATTCATAGCCTTTCAGAAATCGAATGTCAGTCGTTGTTGTGGTCGGTATCTTATAATATTAAATGTTATTAGGTCCTGAGTTAGCGAGCGGTTGGACAGATCGTAGGCCCGTGGCAACCAATAATGCCGCTTCAAACCAGAGTAGATCACGACTTTCGGCAAAAACAGAGGCATTGAAAGCACAGGTATGTGATATCTATTTTGGGTGATACCTATTTTTTTTTGCTGTCGTTAGACTGAAATATAATGAAGATACTTATGTAAGATAGTTGTGGAATCGATTTGCATTATATGTTTTTTTTTTAAAGGTTTGCGAACGTGCCCGTGCGTTGTATTCCCGGCACCTAGCCAACGCCGCTACTCGCCAGCCGCGGCCTCCAGTCGCAAGATTGCGAGCGTTGTTGGCTCGTATGCAACGACTTGCTACACAATCTACTGGTTTGTGATCTTTTTTCTGTTATTATGAATTTTAAATGGTAAATTACATACTTAATTTGTTTATATTTAAATATTTTCGTAAATTTTCAGAAGATTGGCGAAACGAGCTTACCGAGTCACTGGAACAGTTAACGGAGTTATTATGTGGTGATGAATTATTGTCTGCGTATGAGCTGCAGTCCTCAGGTCTCGCACCGTCTTTGCTGCAAGTGTTGTCGCCGCAAGCGAATGGTATGTGGATAATTAACTTATTATTCCGCCCCCAAGTCATATGATATTAAATCAAGTGTTAGGTTATAATATAATATATATATATATATATAAAACCTTAGTCTCGGTAACGGCTCCAACGATTTTCATGAAATTTTGTATGCAGGGGGTTTCGGGGTCGATACATCGATCTAGCTAGGTTTCATTGTTAGAAAACGTCGGTAAAAAAAAATACCGAGCAAAGTTCGGTCATTCGGGTACTACTATACCTATATATATTAGTGTTAGTACTTCTACAATTTCATTTTAAAAATAGAATGATAAACCAATATAAAACAATGTTAGTTTAAAAGTTGTTATGAACGTATTATAAATTAATGGCGAAATGTCGCGCAGCGGCCGAGCTGCTTTGTACGCCGCGCTACCTCTGCGCGGCGCTTTGCGTCAAATTTAATAGTCATTTATTTATTTAAAAAACAGCTGTAGATACTTATAACATACAGTAATTAAACAAAAGGGTTTAATTGGAAGGCGCCCTAAGGAGTAAAACTGTGTGATTGTTTGAATCGTAAGTGAAAGTTGGGTGTGTCGCTAGACTGTCCAGGCCAGGCGAGCGAGCGCGCGCGGCTAGTGCGCGGCTGGGTGACGCGCGGCGGTGGGCGCGCGGGCGGCGCGCTGGCGGCGCGGCTGGTGGCCGTGCTGGAGAGCGTGGAGCGCCTGCCTGTGCACGCGCCCGCCGGCGACGCGCCGCCGCCCGCCGCCGGCGCGCTGCACCACCTCACCAAGAGGATCAGGTACTGCGCCCTGCGCCCTGCACCCTGCACGCACCTATACCGCACAAAATACTCCCACACATAGACACATGCGTACTATACTGCAAAAATCCGCGTTGATAACATATAAACGTGCCTGTACTATATATATACTACACAAAATTACATTATGTGCTCGTCTATGTGTCATCAATGTGTGATGACACATAGACGCGCAGATACTATACTACACAAAGTTACGTTAATGACACATAGACGCGCAAATACTATACAACACAAAGTTACGTAGATGACACATAGACGCGCATATACTATACTACATAAAGTTACGTAGATCACACATAGACGCGCACATACTATACTACACAAAGTTACGTAGATGACACATAGATGCGCAGATACTATACTACACAAAGTTACGTAGATGACACATAGACGCGCATATACTATACTACATAAAGTTACGTAGATGACACATAGACGCGCACATACTATACTACACAAAGTTACGTAGATGACACATAGATGCGCAGATACTATACTACACAAAGTTACGTAGATGACACATAGACGCGCATATACTATATTACATAAAGTTACGTGGATGACACATAGACCCGCACATACTATACTACACAAAGTTACGTAGATGACACATAGATGCGCAGATACTATACTACACAAAGTTACGTAGATGACACATAGATGCGCAGATACTATACTACACAAAGTTACGTAGATGACACATGACGCGCAGATATTATACTACACAAAGTTACGTAGATGACACATAGACGCGCAGATACTATACTACACAAAGTTACGTAGATGACACATAGACGCGCACATACTATACTACACAAAGTTACGTAGATGACACATAGACGCGCAGATACTATACTACACAAAGTTATGTAGATGACACATAGACGCGCAGATATTATACTACACAAAGTTACATAGATGACACATAGACGCGCACACTATACTACACAAAGTTACGTTGATGACACAGACACGCACACTATACTACACAAAAATACGTTGATGACACATAGACGCGCACATTGACACGCAGGGGACCTAGCTAACATACATTATCACCGACACAGAGTACACCCAGACTTTGAACAACAATTTGTGCATTATACAAAGTGGTATCCCGGGTGGAAATCATTCATTGGCACACCCACTGCGCCGTCGAGACAGTCAATTTACTTTTGATATTTAAGGTTGCGAGTCGAGCGTGCCAGCGACGAGACCACTGAGGAAACTACGACAAATAATGGAAATAACGCCGGTAGAAATCTAAAAGTGGAGGCATTGACTACCGTGCGGCAGCTCGAGAGGTTCCTCGCGAAATCCGTAGCTCGCCAGTGGTACGACATGGATAGATCCACGTTCAACTTTGTGCAGAAGATAAAAGCAGAGACCCCCATTGTGTTCACTTATGACGTAAGTTTTAATATTTATGCTGTATTTTTGTGTTAGGAATTTTATTAGGAATTTTATAATATTATAACTGTGATGACTAATACCGATTATTTGTTTTTAGCACGACTTCGACGTAAACGGTGTCCTATATTTCATTGGTAGCAATGGAGGTACTTGCGAGTGGGTTAACCCCGGTGCTCACGGACTTGTCAGCGTCTGGTCTTCCGACGGGAGACAGTTGCCTTACGGACGAGCGGAGGACGCTCTCTCGAGGTCCCCAGAACCACTAAACGTGCATACAAATGATGATAGACGGGCTTTCATAGCCATAGATTTAGGCTTGAATATTGTACCTTCAGCTTATACTTTACGTCACGCTCGAGGATATGGTCGATCTGCACTCAGAAATTGGCTCTTTCAAGTAAGTTTAAAAAACATTATACTTGTTAATAATTACTTGCAAAAACATAAAAAAATATATAACTGTGATCATTTGTTTAGATGTCGACTGATGGCGTGACTTGGAGTACTTTGTTGGCGCATAGCGATGAACAGGCGTTACAAGAGCCTGGGAGCACGGCCACTTGGCGAATTCGTGCCGATGCCGCTTACCGTTATCTGCGTATTCAGCAAAATGGCAAGAACGCTAGTGGACAGAGCCACTACTTGTCGTTATCAGGCCTTGAGGTTTACGGGAAGGTAAGTACATTTGTTTTCAAATATCAATGTCTAAAAAATATTGTAGTTATTATTCTGCGTTATAATGCGCGTTGCAATGTGAACGTTGAAAAGCGTATTAGTAAAACACTCGTCAACGCGCGTAAAGCACTCTGAACATGAACTTAGTCCAGTAGAGAATTATGTCCCGTTGGAGTTATGAATAAAGAAAAAATCATTTATTTTCGGAAAAGAAAACACAAGAATGAACTTTATGAGTTCATTCTTGTGTTTTCTTTTCCGAAAATAAATGATTTTTTCTTTATTCATAACTCCAACAAACAAAATCAGTAATAGAAAAAAAAACAAAAGTAACTATTGAAATATAAAATGTAGTAGGTAATGCCGAAAACAAGAGCTAGGTTAGGTTAGGTCAGGTCAGGCGAGAGCCTGACGCTGTTTAAAATGCTAAACAATATATATGAAAATGCAGGTTAGAGTTCAGTTCAGTTTTGGTATGTTTGTTTTTTTTTCTTCTTTTTTTCGCAACTTGTGTATCAACTTTCCCAGTTAATGCAATTCATACAAAATACTAAAATCGCGATAAAAAAAAATGTCCACAAACACCGTGACACGAGATGTTGATATATTAGATGTGTTACCATTTAGGTGATAAACGTGAGTGAGAGTCCGCTGCGTCAGTGCGGCAACTCCAACGGCAACTCGTCGGCGGCGGGCGGCGGTGGCGCGCGCGCGCGGCGCTGGACGCGCGGCGCGCGCGCCGTGTGCTCGGGCGCGCGCGTGCTGCGCGGCCCCGACTGGAAGTGGCGCGACCAGGACGGCGCGCACCCCGCGCTCGGCACCGTCACCTCTGACCTGCACAACGGATGGGTCGATGTCAGGTAACATTATTTTTCCTCACATTACCACACTCAAATACCTCATGCAGTCGTGTGACAAAGCCGCCTAGACGGGCGCAACGCAGAGGGGGCGGGGTACACCATGCTACACGCACACAGCGTGGTCTCAGTATTCAAGGCTGCCGTATTTTTGGATACAAGATTTCCTTGGTCACGAAATACCAAGAAAATTTAATGAATTAATTCATTCTTTTTTTTAGTTTTCTATACTCTGTAGAAGGTTCTTACGTAAAAAAAAATAAAAAATAACGGAACGGGCAAAAGTTTACCGGGACAACTAGTATAATATATAAGCAAATGTAAATTATAAATAAAAAAACCTGCGACGACCCCAGCTTCCAGACACTCGTGTCGGCATTTATTACAATTTCAAAAGCGTCATCCTATTGTATTGTTTATAAACTATGGTATGACAGTTCTTCGACATTTTCGTTAGTGAAGTCTCCAGTTATAGGATAATGGATTGAATGGACAAAACGCTCAGTAGAGCGTTCACTGATTGTTTCAACGAAAAAACGAATGTCGAAAAACTGTGATACAGTCGCGCATGAAAACATTATCAAATCAAAAATATTTGAGTGAGTGTTATAATGGTTGTTCAGGTGGGATCACGGTGGTCGCAACTCGTACCGCATGGGCGCTGAAGGAAAATTTGATCTGAAGGTTGTAAGTGGCGGGGCCAGCAGTGGCGAGGCCAAGCAAGGACGCAAGAGTCATTCCACACCGAGCTTGCCCGATGCTACGGCTGTCGATCATCAGGTACCTATAATAAGATTTGGTTCGCTCTCAGCTAGTGGTTATATTAGACTTGTTTTTCCGTTAGTGGCTCTTCTTTCAAACGTATCGTAATATTTAAGTTTTATGCAATATTAGGTTTACGTATCACAATATGAAATTAGTGGCTATAGCGGTTTTACTGATAATCATTTTGTTGAAAGGTGTCGGTGGCGTCAACAGAGCAGGCATCATCAGCAGATAACATATCAAGCGAAGAAATGGCAAGCAACATGTCGCGACCTCGCACTCACGCCACTGATCTCTCGGCCATTAATAACTCTACACATCATATCAACACAGGTATGATAAATGTGACTTTTAAACACTACATTGTTTTACTACTGAAATATTTTTTACAGAAATATGCAAACCGACATCAATGTCTGTCTATAGAGTAAACCTTAAGAATTTTATTTACAGTAGAGTATATAACGCTCTGATCAGACAAACTGATGTACGCGGATCTTACGCGGTCAATATTATGGAATATTGACTCTCAAGTAGCTTTTTCAATACACATACGATATATTGATCAATATCAATATTGACACAATAATATCAACCGTGTAAGTTAGGCTTTAAGCAACCATTATTTTGTTTTTAAAATTTACTGTAAAAGAGACAGACTAGTAATGCGAATCTCTAGATACTGTATTTTGATTATAATTCTCGAAGATAAGCACTTAATAAAATCACACACACAATAAAAAACAGTTTAAAAACTTATTATGTAAGCTATTGTTTTGATTATTTTTAGATCTCGCAACCATAGTAGAATCACTTACACTCGGGGCGGAGAGCAATAATTGTATGGCCGATTTGGGAAACACTTCATTCACTAATATGGAAATGGGCCCAACAAGCATAACCGATATTACCAAACCTTATCCAGCCAAAGAACCAGTACCAGAAGCTAACAGTAACGAGGTAAGTAATTATAGTTAATACGGTTATTTCAGGTTAACTTCCAAATGCAACTAAATATATCGTCGGAAATTTGATGTTTTGTACAGGGTAATTTGCATAATTATGACGTGTAATCAGCACTGGTCTCAGTCGAACCGTTTTCCTACATAAATCAGTAGCGAGCGGGGGTCTTAAGGTTCAGCGTTGTCGTAAGCACAGGTGCAGTAGAAGCCGCCTCGGCAAGGCTCAACATTGGCTCATCAGCGTATAGAATCGCGGTTAGTTCGGTACTTTTACCTAAAATTGTCGGAGGGAGCTTTTAGCCGTTCGAAGCGTCACACAACCCGGCTTTTGGGCGGGGAACATGTGATATTTTCCAAGATTTCCCTCAGCCAAAAGAGGTTAATCGTAAGGTCAGTGGGGGGGCGTGGGGGCGGGTGGTGTGCGTGTGCTGACGCGCGCTATTGCACAGGCTCGCGCGGCGCGGCGCGACGGCGAGGCGGCGCGCAACAGCGCCAACGCGCTGCTGTCCAGCGAGCTGCTGGCTCTGCCCGCCTCGCTGCTGCACTCGCTGCGGAACAATGCCAACCGCCTGCACATACAGGTATCGCGCACCGCACATCTCCACACCTACATCATACATGCCATCACACACATGTCTCACTTTATTTGTACACAACTGGTATACACCACAATGGTGGACATGAATTTTGTTCACATTTCCAGGCAGTGTTATAATAATTAAATTTTGTAATCATGAAATGTGTCAGCTCCAGCTCCTGCAGAATTTACTACTCCTTTTCGCGAGCTCTTAGCCCAAGATAAGCAGTTGTTACAAAATTGTGTATCTCGGGCTGCCAAAGCAGGAATTGGGCTAAACACGACAAGTACTTCTTTATTCTACAGAAAGCAGGGCTTACTAAAGAATAAAGGAGGCTATGCCGTGAAACTTTCGCATTTTATTAACGCGTGTAGTTTTTCAGGGTTTCATTCCAACTTAGTTTCCACGATGTAGTCTAAACATTTATGAACTTTTAATGTTTAATTGTGTAGTAAATGTATTGTAATTGTCTCCAGTGCGAAGACAACGATGGTGCTGACGCTCATTACGGCGATCACAAGAAAGACAATCAGTCCGGAGGCTCAGGTGCCATGAGCGCGAGCGAACCTGATTTGACGCAACAGGTATTTGTTCTATTGTTATATTTTCAACAATCAATACACTGATTCTATTTCGTCTGAAAAATAATGTTGTATATGTTGTTACATTAAAATGTTTATATAACTAAATAATATTTTTGTGGTGTTTTAGTATTAAATATTTATGAGTGTTTGTGTGTTAAGCAGGGCGCGGCGCGGTTGTTGGAGACTCTTGGAGTGGGGCGGGGCGCGGGCCGCGGCAACAACCCGCAGCGCGCTCCACGGAACAATCATTCGACAAGTCTATTCCCTAGGTTGGTACCATACAAAACTGAACCTACTCACCCAATCCCACATCATTTATGCCCATATTATGAGGTTGGGTATCTGTATATTTATCTTGCTGTTCCTATTGCTACGAAGTTTGATATTGGTAAATAGTAGTCAAAATGAAATAAAATCCCGAGATATTAATCAAGGGTGGATAGATTTGTAAATACACGATGTACATACTGTGTTTCATTTCCAGTTTGGTGCGGCTAGCATTGTCAAGCAATTTCCCTGGCGGGTTATTGTCAGCGGCACAAAGTTACCCGTCGCTTGCTCCAAATGCACAGAATGCTCTTACGTTATCACTGACTTCTACATCTAGTGAAAGTGAACAGGTAAGTAATTATAAAAAATATTAGTTAAATATAAATATAATTCGCTTACTTTTTCAAAAATAATTTTTTTCCAAATAAAAAAAAAATGGCGGTTTTTTTTTTACATCGGATATAATGAAATAGTAGCAGTGTCGTAAATTCGTAGGTAATTATTAGAATTTTGGTTTATAGGTATCATTAGAAGACTTCCTCGAGTCTTGTCGCGCTCCGGCGTTACTCACTGAGCTAGAAGACGACGACGACGGCGATGACGCACTCGACAGTGACAAGGAAAACGAGCCCTCGTACCAGGAGGTAGTGAGTATGCTTTCGGTAATTAGACTTTCACCATTTTGTTTTTTTATTTAAGTATTATGCACACACAATTTTGCAAAAACTTACTGTTATGAATACCATTGCTTCAAATTTTGAGAAAATAGTTAATAGTTGCTCGCTACTCGCCGGCGCGGTGTCTGAGGCTTGTTTTCTAAATGTTTGAAAGCTTTATCTTTAAAACAGTAAATCATGGACCCATTGTGTTTGTACCCAAACTCATGAAGTTTCGGTACAAACACATTGGGTTCAATTTGGGTACAAACGCAAAGCTTTTTCGCAATATCTGAGTGAAAATAGAAATATAGGTTTATTAAAAATAAAAAAATTGTCCCTGAGTTATTGAGTTAACGCAGTAATCTTACCCAACTAACAATATGCATGATCGACGCTTAGTTTGTTATTGGCTGTCGTGACGCGCAATGCACTCTAATTTATCCTCTACGACACTGCCACGCATAAAACGTTCACACCTAAAGCAATTTTACGCCACTTTAATTATTTCACGAAGCCACTTTCATTATTTTGCTGCCCTTAAATGTTTTTTTATATGCTAGCAAGTAGTCACCAAAATTATACACACATTAGTCACCGAGTTACAATTTGAGTCGTCCATTCATTATTTGTATCAGGCACACTTTTGATGCCACAGTTATGCCGTCCCACCGCTTCATTATTATGTTGTGAAGCCTAAAGTTCAGTTTATTAGTCGCCTAGTAATTAAAAAGCTGTCTGCCAGTTTTTTTGGTACCTATTTATTGTCACCGTTTTATTTTTTAGTCGCCCGGAAAATAATTGCCTAATTTTCCTTTTTTAGTAAGTATTTTAAGGTACAAGATTATGAAATAATTTGCAGGTTTCACGAAATCTTCTCTCCCTAATGGAGGAAGAAGCTCTTGAGGCCGTGCGCGGTAGCACCGGCGGAGGTCAAGGTCGACAACGGAAGCCATGGGACGATGACTTTGTACTCAAACGACAGTTCTCAGCCCTCATACCAGCTTTCGATCCACGGCCCGGCAGAACTAACCTAAACCAAACAGTCGGTAAGTCAACAACGAGATTATGTTTCTTGCCGTATCTTCTCTCTCTCTAACTTCTAACTCTCTTACTCCTTTGCTTCTTTCCACTTTTTATTTCCATCTTGGAAACTAACCCCCTTGGTCTTTATTTTTCATTCTATTTCAAAATAAAAAAAAAGAAGACAAAACATTCGCTAGTTTTTTTTCTGTATTATAACACTGTTATAATACAGAAAAAAAACAAAATGCATGAATAAGACCTGTTGATCTAGTGGTTGTGGGTTCGAATCTCACCCATGATAAATATATGTGTGATGAACACGAGTGTTTATTTTGTGCCTGGATGTAATTTATCTTTAATATGTATGTATTTAGAAATATATAAGGATGTTTATCAGTTGTCTGGTTACCACAGTACAAGTTCTGCCTAGTTTGGGATCAGATAATCGTGTGTGAGTTGTCCCAAAATATTTTAGATTATAGTTAGTCACACACATTTCAGATCTCGAAATCCCGTTGAACGAGTCATCAGACGGCGAAGAAGGTAACGCTAGCGAGAGCGTTGCAACAGGCAGTAATAGTACAAGCGCCGTGAACGCAGCCAACGCCATGAACGCAGCGAACAGTGCTAACAGTGCAAACAGTGCCAACAGTGGAAGTGTCGGTGCAGTGAATAGTAGTGGTAGTAGCGGTCGTCTGCCGGCGCTGCGCTTGGTGCTGAGCGCGGCGGGCGCGTCCTTGGCGCTGGAGCGGCCCGCCTGGACGCTGTACCGCGCCGTGCTCGCGCTCAACGCGCGCCTGCCTGCGCACGACA
The DNA here is from genome assembly GCA_945859575.2 of Herminia tarsipennalis. Classification (NCBI taxonomy): domain Eukaryota; kingdom Metazoa; phylum Arthropoda; class Insecta; order Lepidoptera; family Erebidae; genus Herminia; species Herminia tarsipennalis. The sequence goes on along the minus strand of OX243834.2, from coordinate 17,116,740 downwards.
CGCACCGGGACACCACCTACACGTGAGTGCGCTAACTAATACCCGTGCCTATAGATAACACCGCTATAAATTACTTTATAGGATTATAAGAAAATGTTTATTTTAGCTATTATACAGGGTGTCCCAAAAGGGAAAGTACCTTAAATATTGTAGATCAGATAAAATATTTTTCTGAAAGAATACTCCATTTTTCTTTTAAAATTAAATCGAACTGTATTAACTGTTTGTTAAATAATCACTTGTCTGAAACGGGAATCGAACTCGCTTAATATGAAAAAGCACCATTGATACCAAACCAAAAGGTCAGTCATAGGGACTATTTTTTTTCTAATGAAGAAAAATTACCTAATTGCGCGGCGGCCGCGCGGTGTCAAACGGTCGCCGTGCGGCCGCCGCGCTGTCTGATAATTCCCAAGAATTTGCATTTTATGGCCTAGTTAATAAAACTTAAATTTGCTTCTGAGTGAACACAAGTACGCGGCCCGCACGCTGTCTTTTTCTAACTAAGTCCGAAATAAAGATTGATTATTGCTCATGCAATTTAAATGGCTTAAAAACCAAGACGTTTGTGTGATTAAAAGAAAAAAATTATATGTAGTCATTAATATTAACTCGCGAAACCTTTTTTGCGCCGCCTGTATTTTTTTTTTAGTTATACCTCTTTTTTAAATAAATATAATGTAATATTTTGTGTGCATGTATTTTGTTAATTCAAAATAATATTTCACTTATGTTTCACCAGGTTGACATACAAAGAAATTGAGGGTATGGAGACATTTGCCTCGTCCAGCGACAGCGAGGACGACGAGCCGTGTGATCCTGGTAGGTTCTCTGATATGTATATCGCGTTGATATGCTTTATAGGGTTTTTATATATAACAAGCCGACCCAGTGAAGTTTATGACACATGATAATCCATGTTTTTTTTTTAGTTTTTCTTTATTAACAAAACAGAATCATTTTTTTGATAGAAGAGTTTAATATTATAATATTAACCGACGTTATTACGTAATTTAGTTAAAAGTCATAAGTAATAGGTAGTAAAGAGCCGATTAGCGTAACACTTGTACGTACTAGCGTACAGATGTATGCTGTACAGTCCAGTAAACCGTGCTCCCCCTTAGAGCGCGGCATCGCGGGCGCGGCGGGCGCGGAGGGCGCCATGGCCACGTGCTGCGTGCGCGTGCTGCGGCGCCTGCGGCTGGCGGCGCCGGCGCTGCCGCCCGACGCCTTCATCTCCACCAAGCTCACCAACAAGCTGCATCAGCAGCTGCAGGAGCCGCTCACGCTGGCCGCCGCCGCCACGCCGCTGTGGTGCGTACACCTACCGACAATCACATTCTAATCTTTATATATATATTTCTTGTGTGCGTGTGTATGTCACTGAACTCCTAGACGGCTGGACCGATTTTGATGAATTTTTTGTGTGAGTTCAAGGGGATGCGAGGATGGTTTAGATTTACAATTGAACCCGATTTACAAAAAAAAAGAGTCGAGAAGAAGTTCGCCGGGACAGCTTGTAATCTATATGTTACTGTAATAGTCCGACCGAACTATAGTAAATGTTTAGATTTCCCAGTAAAACCTAAGATTTACCAATCTATATATAAAAAAATTAATTCTTTGTATGTTTATCCTCTATGCGTTCCTTAACCATTGATCAGATTGTGATGAAAATTTAGTAAGGTGTCCTGAAGACGGTTCCTGGCCCTAAAAGCCACAGTGAAGAGTGGCCAGATTTAGCTAGCTCTAAATAAAAGTAAATGTCTAAAAGATCTGTGACTATCGTTCATTTCGGACATAGCTCGTGTACACTTAATCTCGGGACCCACCCCCAGTTTAAAGCGGACTGTCTGTCCGTGTCCGTGAAAGATGTCAGTGACGTATGAATGATATCTTCTTTACTTTCAGTATTTTGAGTCTCATGACATGAAAAAGAAACATTTGGCTAGATGTTTGTATGTTTAAGTTCTACTAACTAATTGACTATTGTTTTAAATGATAAAACAATTATTTTTTTGTAGTGTATTTATAACACTAACATGTATGTTTCAGGTGTCAGCAACTAAATGACTGGTGTCCGTTCCTATTTCCTCTGGAGACACGCCAAATGTTCTTCGCTTGTACCGCGTTCGGCACATCTCGTACCATCGTTTGGTTGCAAGCTCAAAGGGATCGCGCGCTCGATAGACAAAGGTACCTATATAAACTTTATCTAATTTTTATCATCACACATATGCTGCCAAAATACATTGCGTTTAGTAGATAGAAAACGAGATTTTTTCACTAATAACTCAGATTCACAAATACATGTATGATACAGCAGGTAAATAACTGCTATTGATAGTTAATAAATTAATGGTCTCCTAACCGATTACGGCAGCCAATCTCATAAACTCAACTAGCCAACTATGCAGGAGATATTGTAGTGCAAAAGTTTATGCGCGGCACGCGTGAACGGAAATCCGACACGACCGGAGCGTGATTAGGCGCAGGACCGACGGTTTAACGTGCTTTCCGATGCACGTAGGGATGTGACAATTTTCGAACACGATCACTTATCTATGGATCGACAGTGGTAACATTGTCTAAAATATAATGTTGTTACAGATCTGTTAACACAGTATCGCCCAGGCGTGCTGAGTTGGAGGCGACGGAGTTCCGTATGGGACGCTTACGACACGAGCGCGTCAGGATACCTCGCCAACCCGACCTGCTGCGCTCTGCCATGCAGGTATGAAAACTTGTTGTATTACATACATATTCTAATTTCTTTGTGCTAATAGTAGGGTAGTTGACTGTCAAGTGAAGTCAGTCTTTGTTTATGAGATGTCAAAACGACACGCTCTGTATAAATTTCACCGACCTCTACACTACTAGTACGCTGGACAAGGTATTGCCGGCAATAAAAAACTTCCAATAGATGTTGACATTACCGACGGAAATTTGTCAAAATTCAATACAAATCTATACTTGTGTAACAAGGATAGCAACAACGGCAATAAGTGACAAAATACCGTCTTGTGAATTCTTCTAATCGGAATATGAAATGTATCCCTGCTGAATATCAGATATTTTTTACCTACTTTATCCTTTTATACGACAAACCGACTGTAAACATGCATAAACAGTGTGTCCAACTGCTATGCAAGAGGTCGTGGGTTCGATTCCCACACGGGACACCACTTTGTGTGATTCACAAATTGTTGTTCCGAGTCTAGGTGTACTTTGTGTCCGTGATTTGTATGTTTGTAAAGTCCTCCGCGACACAGGGCTTGAATCCTAAAGCAGGAGACGTCTTTTAAAAAAATAAATAAATATATATATATCTGACGCGCTTCAGTATTTCTGTGCGAAATAGTCTTTAATTGTTTTAAGACCATTGCAGTAGCCCTTCCCTCCCTCTACGCGCCACCACGCTGCTTTTGACAACTTATTTTAGTTGTTAGAACTTACTAGCTGTTAAAAGTTTACTATCTGCTAAAATTGGGCGATAAACAATCTCTCACCCAGTCAGACTCGTTCGCGTGGCTACCTATTGCACGGGTCTCATACACTGTCATATGTTAGACTGCGGAGCCTGGCTGCCTAGTGTGTGCCTAGCCTTCGGAAATAAAAGAAAAAAATATCTGTCATACATCCCTCTAATAGCCAGGAAGGATATTTACTCGTCACCAATAGTCGACCGCTCGTTGCTGATAACGATGTCACCATAAATAATGTAATGGCAGGTGATGCGTGTCCACGCCGGTCGCAAGTCAGTCCTCGAGGTAGAGTTTGCGGGTGAAGAGGGCACAGGTCTGGGCCCCACGCTGGAGTTCTACGCGCTGGTGGCGGCCGAGCTGCAGCGCGCCGACCTCGCCATGTGGCTCAACGACCACGCCGCGCAGGTCAACGACGACGACAACGCGCCGCACCATCTTGTACTGCCTTTAGGTAACTATACTACTTGCATACACTCACTATATATACTGCGATCACTTGCCCACTAAATACATAGGCATTGTTCACGAACACGAAACCTAGCGACTGAGTTTAGCGGTCGCGCTATAGAACTATAAACAATTTACTTGTCGTCATTACTCATTGAAGTATGATTTTTCAATAGATTTATTACCTTTTCCAGAAAAGCCACCGGGTTACTACGTAACTCGTGCCGGTGGCCTGTTCCCGGCGCCCTTACCCCAGGATTCCCCCATCTGTGATAAAGTATGCAAATATTTCTGGTTCCTGGGTGTATTCCTAGCCAAGGTATGTTCATATCCGTTTGAATAAGTTCTTGGTTTTGTTTCTGTAACGAGATAAGTATTAATATTTATTTTCATTGCATAGGTTCTACAAGATGGCCGACTTGTCGATCTTCCTCTATCTGAACCTTTCTTGCGTATTATGTGCGGCGAAGAACTCACTAACGACTGTCTTGAAGAGATTGATCCTATTAGGCATAGGTAAGGCCATTTTAACATAATAAGAATATTTTGTACCTTAACTTATGACGTAGAAGTCATAAAATTATTTTTATATTTGTAGGTTCTTGCAAAGCGTTTTAACCACGGCTGAGGAATATGAAAAGATATCTCGCGATTCGAGTTTGAGTTCAGATCAGCGTGAGCAACTCGTAAGCGAGCTTACGGTCGAAGGAGCCACCTTCGAACAACTAGCGCTAACTATGACGCATGTGGCGGCCCACCCAGACCCTGACGTGGCCGTACAGCCGCTTTGCGATAGTGGTGAAAATATCGAGGTAAAAGATTTGATTTATTTGTCTTAATTCAGTTTAATTATGAGCGATCTGCTATTTTTTAATAGTAACTTATGCGATATTATTCTATTTGTTGATGACATTTGTCTTATATTGTATTCCAAACCAATCGTAAAAATGATTATTCTGACGAATTCTTGATTGATTCTGAGATTCTTGACTGGTTTTATTATAAATAACTTGCTAATAAAATCTAAAAAAAAATCAGTATGAATCTAGTTATAAATAACAAGCTAACCCTCACAACTTCATTTTTATTTGCGTTAATTTTACCCATTTTTGCAATATTTTTCATTGATGCCCCTCTACCCGTACCCGTAAACCTTCGTGAGATCATGTACAACACCTTGCTGAAGATCATCACATGATCAAATGCATAGTTTACGATTCTATAAAGGACACAGACAAACATTTATTTTTATAAATATAGATGAAGTTATTAATTTTGTTGATTCAACGTTTTTTTTAGGAATTACTTTAGATAGTAAATTACAATTGGGGGTCTAAATATCATGTCTCGCAGGGAAACTCAGTTCTGCAGTGTTAGCTGTCAGCAAAGTCAGACTGCTTACGGATGTGGAAACAGCAAGCCTAGTTTATTTCGGTTATTTTTACAGCGTCATGTCGTATGGCATACTGCTTTGGGACAAGGCGACTGATATTCAAACAATTTTTATCCTGCAGAAACGTACAGTGCATGCGATTTACAAATTAGGTGCACGAGTTTCCCTTAGAGAAAAGTTTAACACAACGACGACGCGATTTTTTGTCGTCTCTCCATGCAAAATGTTCTGCCACTAAAGTATCCGATTTTTATTCGGATCCGATACCCGACAAATAGGCCTTCAGCTGCGCATTCCCGATTTGAGGTTACATTCATACACTCAACGATTATTATAACCAGTAAAACTTGTAAATTGGGGATCGAGCATAGAATGAATAGGCGGTGTTGTTGTAGGTGGGCGGCGACAACGCGCGCGCGTACGCGGAGGCGAGCGCGCGCTGGATGGTGCGCGAGGGCGTGCGGCGGCAGACGGGCGCGTTCCGGCGCGGCTTCGGCGCCGTGTTCCCGCCGCGCCGCCTGCGCGCCTTCTGCGCCGCCGAGCTGCGCCTGCTGCTGTGCGGCGAGCGCGGGCCCGTGTGGACGCGCGACCACCTGCTGCAGTACACCGAGCCCAAGCTCGGCTACACGCGCGACAGGTAACGCGCTACACTATACGTGCGTACGGACACATACACGCGCCACACGGACAATCGAACGCACGAACGCACACTGTCCCGGTTGCCTTTGGGTATTTTATGCCCGACACACATTTAGCACTTTTAACGTAATAAATTGTCATTATTTTTGAGGTATTATAATATAATTATTATAATGTTTTCATACAATCCCGTATTTAATTATTTAAGCGTGCGTGTAAAATTTGTAACACTAATAAATGTGTTATCCGTTTTGATCTTTTGGTATTAATATTAGAATTGTTTGAATAAACAAATCCACTTTGACCAAATAGGATTTAGGGTATGAAAACGGTTGTATACATACATAATAAAACGGTTACTTAACGTGGCTTGTATTTTTTTAAATTGATATCTGGATAAACTTATATTACATTATATTTTGTTAAAACATTGAAACTTAAAATCAAATCAATATTTAATTTCAGTCCTGGATTCCTTCGACTCGTGGACGTGCTAGTGGAAATGACTCTTCGTGAAAGAAAAGCGTTCCTACAGTTCGCGACCGGCTGCAGCAGCTTGCCTCCCGGCGGCCTCGCCAACCTGCACCCCAGGCTCACTGTAGTGCGAAAGGTAAATTATAGGATAATTTATTTTACTTCATTAGTCAATACCGAATTAAATACAACCTGCAACAGAAAGGTGTGGCCAAATTCAAGGATTGTCATGTGCCCAGATACTGAGAGCACATACCTAACTTTGTCAAAATCGGAGTATCTTAAAATTTAATTGATCATTTTTATTTCATTTACTTATTTATCAATGAAAAAGTTATGAATTTACAAAAGCATGACTCTAAAAATTCAATGCCATAATAATCTGGGCAGGGGCATTTCACACTAGGACAGTTATAATACTTATTACATACGCCTTTCACTACTGAAATGAAAAAGAAAGTGCTATAACTATGTTATAATAATGCAAACGGATAAAGCACCACCTGACGGTAGGTGAAATAAAACAATTTAAATTCGGTGCTGAAATTTGACAACACCTTTCTGTTACATGTTGTAAACCCAATGTTTGTCTATATTTTATTGTTCTTTACAGGTTGACGCTGGCGATGGATCATATCCGTCTGTAAATACGTGTGTTCACTATTTGAAGTTGCCGGAATATTCATGCAAAGAAGTTCTCCGAGAAAGACTACTCGCCGCGACCAATGAACGTGGGTTCCATCTTAACTAAATACACCAATAGCAGTTGCTTACATTCTAGTGGCTAGTCTGGGTGTAGATAAATATGTTGAAATTAACTTTACACTATTGTTACTTACGCACTCTCGCCTATTGATATGTGGAATTAGTGTAATAATAATTATTATCATTGACATTATCAATTTATTCAAACAACGGTAGTCTTTACTTTGGACAAGAGCGACGTTTGTATCACAATTCTCGTCAAACATATACAAAAGACCTACAAAGTATATATAAATATATTATCTAAGAAGTTACAGTTAAACATAGTTATTTTAATATGATAATGTTGTATGTCAGCTCATAATTTTAATCTGATCTCTTGAAACATTATTTTTTCAAGACATTATCTATGATGTTGAATTATATTCTTAATATATATTTTGTTAGTGTAGCTTTCAGTCTCTGAAAGTGTTGTAGGTGGAAATTATGTCAAGAAGCTAAAATTATATTTTATTTCTAATTATATTATGTTGAAACCACTGAACAGAATTGCATGACTGGAAAAAATGAGCCTGCTTGCTATATGTAACGTAATAATGATTGGAAACGTATGCCAATATTAAAATTCGTATCATTTTTAAATATTGACATAAAGGAGTATACATTGTAATCAAGTGTACCTACTATCCGCAAATGTATTTTTGGGTATTAATATAACATAGAGTAAGTGATTTTTAATTGCATTCGAATTCACTTTAATAACGTTTACTACACCAGAAGTGTAAAGTAGATTTGTTTAAATATGTTAATTTGAGTGTGTTTGAATTTATATTTAATAAAAGTCTAGGCGCATAGGATTTTCAATTTAATAACTTCAGACATGGTTATATGTATGCAGTGGTGATATTTAGTTATATTTTCTGTTATCCAAATGATTTCAAGATGTACTAGTACTATGATTATAGTGATCAATCAGCTATAACGTGTTTGAAATATTTATTCTTCGCCTGGTTCTGAGTTGTGCTTCCATATTTAGTTACATCATATTATTGATTTATTAAAATTATACCACTTCATTATCTACTACATAGAGTTGCAACCAAAAAGTAAAATGCAAGTTTGATGAACACACTCGCTTATTCATAATGCTTTAGTAACAGCATTTTAACTAGCGAATGTCTTCTTCTATTATAGTATAAACCTGGAACGAAAAACAAAGACAAACCATTCGTTAATTTAAATGCCGTTATTAAAGTATTTTGAATTAGGGGGTAGAGTATAGCGGCGAACCGTTTTTATAACATCATGTGTGACCTTGGCTCGACCATGCTGGCTGAACTCTGCATTCAACAGTGTACGTGATACCATAATTAGGACTGAATTTAAAAAATATATAAAATTTCTAACTTTAGGGTGTGAAACACTAATTATGGGTTTCTACGAAATATATTTAGATATATGTTCCTTTAGTTAAATAATTTTGTCAACTGAAAGTTGGTATATATTGTGATTTATTATTATAAAAGTAATTTACGAATTAAAATGTATTTAGTTTAAATTAATAGGTATCTAGATTAAAATTATTAACAATATGGCATCATGTAGTGCTCAGGTAATTGTTGTTGAGGATTGTATCAATAAATTAAGCAAAAATCACCAAGTTTTTTTATTTACTGCAACCGATCTCCAATACAACTAATGTAAATTATATCACAACAACAGGTGTCTCCTATTTCTTAATTTGCAGATGTTAGTAATCTGAGTTTATTATTTTCTTTATTTAATTTTTAATCCCGGGTTTTTTAAATTTGCCTTTATGGAAAACGAAATAGAAACAATGATTATTATTATTACTAAACTATTATTACCCAAACCTGTGAAAGCGTGGAAATAACTGGTAGATAACTGTTTGATTTCAAAACACGAGGTTTCATAATATGCCCTTAGACAAATCCGAACTCCCTATATTTGCAGAATCATCTATATCGCGTTATTGATGTATAGTACAGCGATTATTTTACCGCTGTAGGTTATTAAACGTAACATGTGATATTCAGGATATATGTGTGAACAAGCAATTAAATTGACTCTTAAGATAAGGATGCTTGTTGGTATGTGTAGATATTAAAACAATAGACTTGTGAATTTATCAAATGATGGTATTCAATGGTTTAAATTGAAACGTTATTAAAATGCGGTTATTTTTTTTTTTTAAAGATAACTTGCAATGTGGAATTGTGGGTCCCAGAATATGTAGATACTAACAATCCTGTTAACCCATCCACCTAAGCTCAAAGGCTTGTGTTAGGAGTAGGTTCACGGTGGTAGTATAATGGGTAGGATCCGAACTCGCGACCTCACGATTGCGAGTCCAATGTCTTAACCATTAGGGCACCGCCGCTTTAGTCTCCTCGAATCTAAATTACTTTTTTCATGAATTGTCAAGCACCAAAGTTTTGTTGCCATTGTTATCAACATATTTTTTGTTAGTTTAGATCTGATTTTGCATGTTGAGACACCGGCTACCGGGTGGCACTGCGCAACGCTCCCGTTCTACAGCTCCGCCACATAGTTGCAACCTTGATACTTTACACAATTTTCATACAATAACAACAAAACGGACTACTAGTATAAAACCTTAGCAGTCGCTACTTTAGTCATCAGTCAACTGCTTTGATCACATCGGTTCACTGGAGTTCAATCATGAGGACCTTATTTGTGTGTTGCATAGCGTTCGCGGCGCTAGCGTACGTTAGCTGCGGAATTACACGCGAAAAACGCGATGCGGACCTCGAGGTAGCGGCCAGCCACCATGGCGGCAAGTGGGACAAGGGTGGCGGCCATGAACACCATGCCGATCACCACCATGATCATGGAGAGAAAGGACACAAGGGGTACAAGGGACACCACCACCATGAGCACGGCAAAAAGGGACATCACCATCACGAGGGTCATAAGGGACACCATGATGAACACGGTGGTCACAAGAAACATCATCACCACGATGACGGGCATCATCATGAACATCATCATGGCGAAAAGGGCCACAAGGGCCATGGACACCACGAGGAAGGCCACTATCATAAGGGACACTCCACTAAGGGACACCACGGTGTACACAAACATGATGAATTCAAAAAGGAAAAGCACTTCCATGATCACCATCATGATGGTGGGCACCATGAGCATCATGGCGGACATCACGAGGAGCACGGCCACAAGAAAGGAGGCGGCTTCCACAAGGGACACAAGCACGGGGGACACCATCACCATGAGCACGGCAAGAAGGGCCATCACGAGAAGGGTGGACATCATCATGACCATAAAGGACATCACGAGGAAGATGGCCATCATGAGCATCATCATCATCATCATGATCATGGCAAGAAGGGAGGTCATGAAGACCACAAGCACTGGGGTCACAAGAAGGGACACTAAATGTTCCGTTAAGACTATTCCTTATCGATGTGAAATAATTAAGCCTCTGTTTAGGTATAGGTAGGTATCTAATTAAGCTTTTTTAACTGTTAAGTTTTGTTGACTGTGATTTGTTATTGTTTTTAATAAACTTTCTATACGAACTGGATGATTTTATGTATTCATATTTAATTACGAGTGTCGTTACAAGTCTAGGTAGCATAAATAATTGAAATCGATTCTTTCAAGATTTTAATTCTAATAAAAAAGTACATCATGGATGCAATTGGACGCAGGTACAAAAACAAACTTATCAATTTCACAGCACGTTTCGACAACAAAGTTACATAAAATAGTTGGCGTTGTTCCGTTGGCAACGGCTCCCGACGAGATAAGTAACGTTGAGAAACTAGAGCGGTGCCCGAGATTGGCCTACATTTTACTGGGCAGCGAATTAGTCGTGGTTGCAATCAACCGTTTCCTATAGAAAACACTTGCAGTGGCTGAAATTGATAAAGTTTCTCAATAGCTTTTTAAATCCAATATGTTCAATTCTAAAAGTACAGATAAAGCGACCTCAAAAATGGTAGAGGCATATCAGGTAATGTTCAATCAACTACACAGTTTTTTTTTCTGACAAACCAGCTAGGAATACTTTTTAGCCGGCATGTAGCTGTGTTCTTCGATACTTCACGGTTTATTGCACACCTAAAGTGGGGACAAATCTCTATTTGTGTTACCGATTCCGTCTGAAGGAAAAACAAGCATAAGTATATAACGTAATGTTTTTATTGCAAGCTCAGCAGGTCAAGGTCAATCGATTTTCTATTAAATAGGTATATAATTGGATTAATTACGTCTTTCTGTGTTTATTATGAGAAATTATTCAGGTTTCTAGATCGAGGTGCTTTTATATGGTTAATTGAAATAATTCATTGCCATTTTGTAAAATCTAGATTTAATTTCTTCACATAGCGCCATATAAATTCGAGGTCTAGTTGGCGCTACTTGTAAAATAGTATCTAATAATATCTTAAAAAACCGGGCTAAGCATGTACGGGACTATGCTCAGTGTAGGGTTCCTGAGCCTTGAATAATTGCATCAGCAAAAGAGCGTATGGTCATGGCACTTAAGCCCTTTTGTTGAGTAACCTAGTTTTTCGGCAATAACTCAATAACGATATCTCCGATCATGTCCGAAATAATTTTAGTTTAAAGTATTTATTAAGCGCTAACTTTGTGATTTTTTGTTAAATTTTGTCACCCGGTTCAGAAGTTAAGTCAATATTCATTGACTACTCCATGTGCTTTGAGTAAAATGCCTGTGACATACGGATGGACAGACAGATGGACGGACATTATGAAACCATAAAGATTCCGATTTTTACACTGGCTACGGAACCCTAAAAATTAGTGTACCTACAATGTAGATATGAAATAATTTTATGTTTTTTTATTATATAAGGTACATATGTAGGTACAACCTAACGGGTGTTCGGGCATAGCTTATTCCGTAAATTAACAATTTGAACTGGAACAAGACAATTCTCAAAGAAGATTCGGGGTCGATTTTGATAAAAATTAGGTAACATTTTTTAATAAATAACTTCGTTAGCTAAGATTTTTTTATTTCATAAATAGATGCAATTTATATGTACCTACCTACCTACATTACTGTGGGCAGACTTTATTCACGGTATGTTTTACTGATTTGATTTTAAGTCCGAGATTTTGATGCATAAAAATCCAAAACATATAAACAAATTTAGATACCTAATCATTTTCCACTTTGCGCGATATTACACGTCGTCGGTTGTAAGTGACAACAAATGCAGTTGGGTCTTGGCAGTATGCCACTACTAGATATGCACTAGCGAATGAGTTTCGTTTCAGCAGTATTTTTGTTCACAGATTAGTAAGATGTTTCAAACCAACGTGTATTGTTTCAATAAAATACTATAGGTACACAGATACAGAGGTACCTATATTGTGACCTGTGGTCTGGCAGTACTCCGAGCAACAAGTGGCCGAGTCTTGCGGCTGGCGGTGCACCGCAGGGTCCCATAGTAACAAAGAACCAATCTACAGACGTCGCACTATTCAAAATGTGTATACTTATATTTCAAAGGAGCTGCCTCTGTGGCGCGGTGAGAGAGTGTCCGACTCTACACAAGAGGTCGTGGGTTCGATCCCCACCCAGGATAAATGTTGTGTGATGAACACGATGGTTTATTCTGTGTCTGGGTGTTGTTATTTATCTATAATATGTATGTATTTAAAAATATATATGTATGTTTTCCATAGTACAATCTCTGCTTAGTATGGGATCAGATAGAGTTGTGTGAGTTGTCCCAAGATATTAAAAAAAGGATATTTATATTTAACATGACAGAGAACTTATATTATATCTAGTAAGTAGCTACTAGCCAGTCTCAATAACTTCGATACCATACATAGAAAATCGAAAGGTAATCTATCTATTAAAGGCTATCGGAACGCACCAATGCCAATTCCGCCATTTAGAGTTAGCGTTTTAACAGAAAATTAACGGTAGATAAGTTATTTGGACTGGCCGTTTGTAGACGTACTTAGGCAGGTAAATATATATCTATGTAATGTATCTAATATAGATTACCTTTTCAGCTTTATTATAATTAAACTAACGAGTCAGTTTACGCGCTAGTCTCTGAACATACTAATGCGTACCTACTGACGTAACTTGAATCTTGAGGAGGGTATGTAGGTATAGGTTTTTATCGCGATCCGACCACGGAAGAGTAGCCTCGGGCAAAAGCTAGTCCAGGGCTTCAGTTGGCTTTTAACTATGACGCCCTTGGGAGTTTGTGATTTTATCTCCCGCGTGGTCCTACCAGTGGGACAAATTAGTGGGTCCACGTGAAAACAGGGGATATTGGCTGGCTACTAACTAACTAAGCATAGTTTCTCAATCCTATGTCATGCCCCTGGGTTAACTCCGCAGTCGCCCCAGGGCGCCGCGACTCACAGTTTGGAAAACCCTGAGTTAGTCTATTGTAAATGTGAAAGTCTGTTTGGTTATCACATTTAAACATCAACTATCATCAACATCTGTACTATTCAAAACGCTAATTTACCGAAATACCTACCTAACTTGCAGTAAAAGTATAAATTCCAAGTTTTCGAGTTTGTATCTCTAAAGATAGGTACCGTATTTCCATACACAAGTTATTTACTGAAGTCCCTATCTGAGCCCTTGTCTACATTACAAAAGAAACCCTCTCTTTAGTTTTTTTTTTATAATAATAGGTATTTAGGTACTAACAGCTACTTCTGATCAAAGTCGGTCCTACCCATAGACTTATATCCTAAGTCTATGGTCCTACCCGGTCGAAACGTCATAATATACCTACCTATACTTATCTGGCATGATTAGAATTCTAAAGGAACCTAGTCGGCTTGGTCGACAAATCGCCCTTTTTGCCAGCGACTAGTCGGCCAGTTAGCTACTCGACCAAAGTCAGGCTCATCTGAAATAAAAATCTCATCTTTAGGCTCATCAATTTCTGTACCTAAGTATTATTTATGCTTTCGTAAAATATGCTTAATAAAAATAAAAACAACGAAACACTTTTTGTCTCCGACCTATGATTCAGCCAATACAACATTTTCCCATGCACAAAATTGGATGCGGGCTAGTAAACGCAATCACTGTAGGCAACCAGATGTAGGTAGGCAACGTTAGAGTACCTACTCTCATGAAAAAAAATAGTACCTATCTATCTACCGACCTGTGATTAAGAAAACACGATCTTTCCAAGTATAAATGTGAAAGTAACTCTATCTGTCACGTTTGGCATGGAGATAGTTTGAGTAACAGTGTCGGGAACAGACATAGGATAGTTTTAATCGTGATAACAAGAGCCGCGGGCGAAAGCTGGTTAAACATAAGTACCCACTTATTATATGGCTTTTACTCGCGGCGCCACCGTTCACGAGGTAGTCGGTTTTATTTATTTTAGAAATTACATCCGTACGTTAAGTGTAAGTTACAAACATGTTAGTATACCTACTATACATGCTCACGAACTTTCGCGTTTATATTAGGGTTGCCATAACTGCTGAATCACCGACCGGGACATTTAGGAACAGAAGAGTATAAACCATGGACAAATTCTAAAGCTGGAATATTAATAAACTTTACATATTTAAAATGTGAAAAAATCAACGATAGAACAAAAAATACATACTTAATTTTTTTATCAAACGGCAACATACAAAAATCAATAAATTTATATAATTAATATAGTAAGAGAATTTCATAAAAATACGATTGTTCTTTGCCCGTTCATATTTAAAAAAGTGTACACTGAGAAGGGGAAGATGCTAAGTGACACTTTCCTGTTCTGGTTTTTTGAAGTAGCTCTTTGCATGGTGCATGTTACCTACCAAAACGGGACAAATGGCTTATTGACCGGGACGCTAGGACGTAACGCTTCAAACCGGGACATGTCCCGGTGTACCGGGACGTATGGTAACCCTAGTTTATATCTAACTCCGCTAAAGCTTTCGTCCACGGCTCCGTCCGCGTGTATGCCGATAAATGGCGATAAAAACTATCCTATGTCCCAGGACTCAAACTATTTTCGTAAAGTTAATTTAAATCGGCTTAGTGGTTTAAGCGTTAAAACATAACAGGCAGATAGAGTTACTGTCACGATTATAATATCAGTTTGGAATTGTAGGATTAGAGGAAGAGGTATTTAAAAAAAAATCGTAATGACGTCGCTACGATCTCCAGGTATTTACTATACATATCTATATTTGTTCGGGTTTCAGTAGAACTTAACAATAATGTTTATTTCCTACTTTTGAATTTTGAATAAAATTCTACATTTAGGTTCTCTGTTGTTCGCTTTGAATTAAAATAATTTCCTATTGTTGTGTAAGTATAAGAACTGTGATATTACATATTTGTAAAGGGTGGATTTGTATACAATAGCGTCTCGGGGCTAATGCTTGCCGCAACTCACAGCGACGTGCCGAGACAGTCGCGCGTCGCGTCGATTAGCACAGCTTACACAATTGCTTATATAAAACTGCTGCACCATCATTGATGTTGTCAATATTAGGAGTAAAGTAGACTGTAGCAGAACCGCGTGTTATTAAGTGTCCCGCACGATGAGGGTGGTGTTTATTTTAAGCTTTTTAATTGTGATTGTGGCAATCGCACATACGCGTCGTTTGCCATCAAAGAAACTTGAACCTCTTAAAGAAAGTAATAAAGAGGCTGTTACAAAGGATCAAGAGCCTGCCGCGACTGGACACAAACATGAAGCCCCCCAAAATCATGAATACAAAAAAGGTGGCGGTAAGGAACACCATGCTCATCATCACCATGATCACGAAGAGAAGGGTGTGAAGGGGTACAAGGGCCATCACCATCATGAAAAGGGTGAAAAAGGTCACCACGACAAGGAACACCACAAGGGCGAATATGACGACCATGGCGGTCACAAAAACGAGCACCACCATGAAGACGGACATTATGACGAACACCATAAGGGGGAAAAAGGCGAAAAGGGTCATAAATACGCAGAAAAGGGGCACTATAACAAGGGTCACTCTACGAAAGGACACCACGAAATACATAAGCTGGACGAATTTAAAAAGGATAAAACCTTCTTTGATGAAGATGGAGACTCCGGTCACGAAGAAAAACACGGAGGATTCCATGAGGAGCACGGCCACAAGAAGGGTGGTCACTACAAGAAAGGTCATCATCACGGTGATCATCACGAGCATGAACATGGCGAGAAAGGTTTCCACGAGAAGGGTGGTCACCATCACGAACACAAGGGTCACAAGGAAGCTGGCGGCCATGACTCGCACTACGATCACCATCACGACCACGGAAAGAAAGGTGATCACGCCCATCACAAGAAGTACGGATACAAGAAAGGCCATTGAAGAATTTTGTCCGACATGGCCAAACGAGGCTATTACAATGACGGGATATGCTAGTAACTCATTTATTTATTTGGGAATTGTATTTATTTACCGACTGTACATTCGATGTTGAGATATCGGTTGAGACGACTTAAATAATAGGTAATTAAAATAATAAATTATTTTTTATTTTAAGACTTAAGTCATTAATAAATATTTTAAAGCAAAATGGGTTTTTTATTAAAATTGGTCCTCTTTATTCTCTGTAATGTAAAAAGTCTTTGAAACTATTTTTGTGATGTGATATTCCTTTGTAAAGCGTGAGTGCAAAATTCCGTCGCGTTTAAGTATGCTTTTAAACTAATTAAGTTGCTAACCACCACTTACGATCTCAGGACTTCAGCACCACGTAGCCATGGCGTGTGGTACGCGAATATTAAGTTGTTTTCTAGTAAGTATATAAACGATTGCCGTACCCTCTCAACTAACAGCACCAACGTGACCACTGCTAAATGTTTTGCTGTTTTGAAGACTGTACATGAGACAAATTCAGCACTCATATATTACCGATCATTATTCTCCTCATTCACCTTACCTCAGCATTTAATGGCACGACACCTTTCAATTAAAGCATACAAATCTTTGGAGTTGTCTTTTAAAAAAAAAAAAAAAAAAAAAAAAAGATTTCCTCTTGACAAATTCAATTGAATTTGTCAAGAGGAAATTTTTTTTTTTTTTTTTTTTTTTTAAAAGACAACTCCCGCAGTAGGGTACAACTTACAAGCCCTGTGTCACGGGGCGACTTTACAAACATACAAGTCACGGACACAAATTACACCCAGACCCGAAACAACAATTTGTGGTTCACACAAAGTGGTGTCCCGTGTGGGAATCGAACCCACGACCTCTTGCGTAGCAGTCGGACACACTCCCACCGCGCCACAGAGGCAGTCAAAAAATCGTAATATACCTGCCGCAAAGATTTGTATGCCTAGTGTAATGATAAAGATTTTACCAATTGCCTGAGTTTTGTAAAAGAAAATAGTTTATAGTATAAAGGTGAGACATTTAGGACATTGCTTATTCAAATAGAAATACCACTAGGTATTGCAAATATAAATTGAGACATCCACGCCGCGGCAGACCGTCCTTCAAAAGTGCTGTCATCCGTGATTGAATACTTATAACAAAAACATCTTTAAATGTTTCTACATTTTTGTAAAACGTGCAAATATATGTATGTATTAACTCCCTCTAAGTTGATAGATGTTCCAACAGCATTTTAACTAGCGAATGTCTTTGTTTTTCATTCCATTTTTCAAAATAGAAAAGAAGAACACAAAACATTCTCTAGTTTAAACGTTAAAACGTCTAATAATTTATTATGAATAAGGAGTTAAAGTATAGGAAGCGACATGTGACTTTGTTTGAGTGTAGGCAATTATAAAAACTAAAGACAAATAATTATATCTTTCCCATGTTCTCTTTATGAAGAAAAATTTACTATGTAATAGGTATGCCTATTACATAGTCAATTGACCAAGCCAAGACAGTTGTACTTTTGTTATTGGTTATTGATTACAGCTTGTTGATTGCAGTCGAAATTGTACGTGTTCTGGATGATGTAGGTACAAGAGGTCAGTACTACTTAGCTCTATACTGTTCAGGATAGGACATTGGAGGTCACTTTCTGTGTGACACCCTACATCTGTGCTAAAACGGTACATAATAAAAATTACCGAAATATTTTTTTGACCCTTTGATGGTCAAAAAAAGTCTTTCAGCAATGATGAATTTATATAACGCAATACTTGTAAGTTAAATTTAAGTCTTTAAAGAATTTATATTACGCAACGCAACCTTTCAACTTATTTAAATCGGTACCTTTAATGTTACCTTCACTCGAGAAAGGTTTTATGCATTTTTTTTAGTTTATGATATCTTACTCTCTAAAATACGTACCTAATTTGCATACATTAACGTTAATCAGAATTAGCTCGACTACGAATTCAAGTATTTTATAGGTATCTACCCATGTCTTTCGCGTAGGTACTCAAACATTTCACGTAGGTACTAAATTGAAACTGTTATTGGAACATTATTCGTAGCTATAATTCAGCGGTAACAGATTGCGGTCTATCTAATTATTTGCTAATTTCACAGACTGAGCCAACTTTATTTGTATTTAAGGTTACAACATAGCCAACATAGCGCCAGTTTTATAACTATGTTTACAACGTTCGAGAACCAACTGACCTACAAACAATTTTGTTCTAGTATCGACATCGGTCAAACTATTCCGATAGTTGTAAACTATTGATGACTTTAATGGTATAAAAGTTATTAGATTCGCATTATATAAGTTAAGAGTATACTATTAGGTATGTTAAATTAATACTAGAACGAGTTTATGTTTGCATGTGTATTTAGTAAATGTCATTTTTTATGTACATCTATTTTTACATTTACATTTTATTTATTTATAATAGGTGTTGGTACCTATTATAAATAAATAATATGTAAATGTAAAAATAGATATAATATTTTCCAAATGATGGCTGTGTAAACTGCACCTCAGAACCGCTAAGAATCTTTCAATTCAAGTGCCACCTACTTGTTGTTAAAAGGCACATGTAATGGAATCTTTCTATTCAATTACCACCTACTTGTTGTTAAAAGGCACACACAACCGCTGACAATGTTCAAAAAATGTTCTCTGAAATTTTCAGTTTTACAGGACAGCCAAAGGACGATTTAATGTTATTTGTGCGTATACAGGTGTGTCCATTTTTTAACACCCGACTAATACCGTGTTATTACACGCCGCTATGTGTGTGCGTCGGTCTGTTTGTGGCACTATAGCTCTTAAATGAGTGAGCCGATTTGGATGCGGTTGTTACACCGCCTGACGGATTTGAACTGTAATTAGGTTCTTGTAATTAGGTTGTTGATTATTATATACATTGTATACTAATTAGATAAATAATAGGTCTTAAAAATCGTCTGAAAATAAATGTTTGTCACAATTTAACATGGTTTTGAATTTAATTAGTGTAATCATCAAAACTAATATTAAAGTAGTTGATTTGGCTGTATGAACTATTGAGATTGTGCACGCTTAAACTCATTGGTTATTTAAACTTGTTTAACCTTGCGCTATAACGCTCCGTATTCTTCGGTTCTATCTCAAAAACGGTTAAGTAAACATACAAACAAGCTAAATTATATCTAAACAAAAAACGTCGGGTTTTTGACGTGATAACATCTTACAAATCGAAGACCAGGTGCACGCACGAAAAAGTGTCACGTAGCCACGGTCACGTTATTGATTCGTTGCTAAGCAACGGCAAATGGCAATATGTCATCAATGTTTTCTTATGCCGTTTCCGTCCTTAAACCGACTTTACAGACAACCATTTTTTGTTTTAAGATTAATAACTGAAATATTTTCGAAGTCAGTGTTACTCTCACAACTGAGACAAATCTAACGATACCCCTCAAGCTAAAATCCATCAACTCATTTAGGCCCTAGAGCTCGTGCCAAAGTAATATAGGTACATGCATATATACAAACATACATACATTCGAAAAACATAATCCTCCTTCTTGCGCAGTCTGATAAAAATTGCTCGAGACAGTTAACAGTTTCAATGGAGAATTTAATGCTCTACAATTTTTGTAAAACATTGACACAGATATAATGCATAGGAAGCGAAATATTTACGAAAAACGTATTTGTCCAACCCTTTGACTTCGAATACCTTAAGGGCGCACTAGTTGGTACCATGAAATTTTTGATGTGCATGAAGAAAATGGATGTATTTCAGTTTGACAAGAACATAATTACAACATTAAAAAAAACATATTCGGGCGGATATGTTTTTAATTTTGTGGCTTTTTTTTGTGATTTTGTCCCTCGTATAACTCTCCGATCAGAACATAAAAATAAATCGTGTGACTTTAGATCACATCATCAGCCCGTATTGGTCCATTGCTAGACATAGGCCTCTTATAATCTTCGCTACAACATTCGATCCTCTGCCAGCCGCATCCAGTCAATCCTAGCGACCTGGCTGGGGGCCGTCCTACCTTACACTTTACGTTTACTTTAGCCGCGGTCTTCATTCTAGAACACGTTCCAGTGGACATCGGTCCTTTGGCAACAATGGCTGTAGTCTTTAAATTCACTTCTGACGACAATTATATATACCTATTTTTTAAATAGATAATACCTAGCTTATGTTATTTGGACTCATTTAATAATTCTAACAATATCTCAATTATCTAAATCTGTTCAAGCATTTCGATTTCGAAATTATAGTGGAATAATTAGCAGTAAAAAACTTGTAAGTCCTCAAAAACTAAGTATACATTTTTGACAAATTCTTTTTGACAATTAGTAAACTTGGAGTAAACAAACCCTCGAAAAACCTAGTATTTTTTTATTAACATGGAATAATTTCTAAGCTCCGGGCAAATATTATAATTTGAACAACATAAATAAGTTAAAATCTTACAAAAATAGATATTCATACTGAAACAAGTAATTCAGTAGATCATCATTATAATTTTGTGAAAATACAATAGTTACCATGACAACAAGTTCGATTTCTTTGGTTCAGCATGTAACCAGCTTTAATTTGTCCCGTATTGATATACAACTTGAAACTGTTTACGTGCGGGTACAAAGAAATTGATTAACATCAAATAATCGAATAGTTTCAATCTTTCTAAAATACACTCGAAAAAGAGATTGTTGAGTGTGTTATAATTTTGTATCATTATATTGTATTTTTATAAGTACTCTTTTCTTAAAATAAAAACAAAATTAAAATCACAAAATTGTTTAATCAAAACGGGTATAATTCCTACATCAGGAAGACTTTACATTTAAAAGGCAAAACATAATGTTCACCCAGTCTCAGAACAACTAAAATGGTAAATTTTATATAGCTACGGTAAATATGATTAATTCGAATAATGTTAAAGTCGCGTAGCAAATGTGATAATAATTTATAAAACTAAAAAAAAATGTTCTAGTCCATTAGTTGTTAAACACAACTAATGGACTAGATTTTTTTTTTGTTAGGCATTAATGCCTTTTTTAAATTACTTCTAATAGTCTTTCGACGACGAATGAGGATGATTGGTGATGGTGAAATATGAAAATGAATTAAGAGAACAACCTTTGGTTTATTACTTCCTTAATAACTCATTGCTGTTGTCCTTGTAAACTTTATCTTCTTGATATACATTTCCTAGAATGTAATATTCTAAACAATTACACATTATTACAATTAAGAATCGATTTATCGGAAAATTCAGTTCTTTTGGTTATTGAATGATTTAGTCACATCCTTAGCAATAGCGGGACTACTAAACGCCTGTAAATACAAGATACATTTTTTTTGAGCCATTACGTTAAAATAGAACAACTGACGTCGTGTGCAGGTACAAGATTTTCTAAATCTATGTATTTTTTTTTATAAAAACGGGTTTTTGCGGTTTTAAAATTATGCAGTTTATTAATTACCTACTTACTGGTTGCTAGTGAAATATTTATAAGGTAAGTGAGACAGCCAATATATAGACAAAATATATAAGACAAGCAATATAAAACAAAATATCGACTGCTTCTGTGGCGCGGTGGGACTGCTACGCAAGAGGACGTGGATTCGATCCCTACCCAGGATAAAGCTTTGTGATCACACAAAGTTTACAAATCGAATAAACCGATGGTTTATTCTATGTCTATATAATATGTATGTATTTAGAAGTATATATGTATGTTTATCAGTTGTCTGGTTTCCATTGTACAAGCCTTGTTTAGTTTGGGATCAGATAGCGTTGTGTTAGTTGTCCCAAGATATAATTAATATTATTATAGAGTATACTATTCTACTATCTTTAGTACACAGTACAATTAGATTGGTCCCACTGGGTCCTTATTCACGATCTTTATTCCGTACCCGTGGCAAGCCCGTGCGAAGTGGTGCCTGCGCGGTGCCCTCAAAATGTCCGCCGCGCATGCCCATTGATGTATTTCTAAGCGCAGCTCTCCATTTACCAATCTGACAAGATTTTGACAATTCGCACTGGCTTCCTACGGATACGAAAAAAAAGGTCGTGAATAAGGACTATCTTAATATTATTTAAACACACCGTTACACAATCTCGTAGACCCATGTAGTGCTACGATCTGCGTAGCAGTTGTTTTATTTAATAATTTAGGGTACGCTATACCTAATAACAACTGAATTTTAAAAACCTTAGGTAGGTACGTGTTTCCCGTTGCAAAAGGACCAAAGTATTTATATTCGTGGAGTGACTTAAATTACTTTAGTGGGTTGTCCCACATTGTATACGCGTTACCTTTTTGTTATTGGGGTTTTATGATGAAAATGTTCGCTGAAATAATAATATGACTCATAAGTGACTTCAGTGACCATGAAGATAACACTGGATGCTGATTTAGTTAGTCGAATTCTTGCGGCACGATACTCTACTACGGTATCTTTTTCATAAAATTGTTTAAATTATGATTCCAATCTGAAGAGAACGCTCGGAGTACATGTAGGATTTTTTTTTTATTGATTCCGGTAGAGTGTCATGATGTCATCCGCTCCCGAGGGAATTCAACTGACTAAATCATCATCTAAGCCTATTAGTTTAGAGGGTCTATTAGACCGTGCAAAGAATACAGTCCTACTGAGTGTGATCAATTATATTTGTTGCCCGACTACGGCGAAGCCGAAAAGGTAGTGTTATGTTTTCAGAAGTGAATGTGTGAATGTTTGTATTATTCATCCATTCCACCACAGCGTTTAAACGAGGTGTCAATCGATTCATTTTTATTCGATTTGTATTCAGGATGATATAGGCTATATTTTTGTAGACACTTGATGTATATGTATGTGTGGTATGATGGGTAAGTATGTAAGTGAGTAATAAATAGTAAAATCGCGGTATAAAAAGATTGTCGTAGTCGGTGGAAATTTTATGGTCAATCTTTTGCTTATAAAAATAAACGGTTGTAGAGGCTAAGATGGCATCCTATAGGTACTCTTTTATGGTACCTATATATCTGTTTATATTCAACTGCTTATATCCACGTTTGGATAGGTATATTTGCTAGGCTTGTAATTTTAAACAATTCTTGTAACAGGTGTGTTTAAAAGCCTTTGTTTAAACTTTATAATAACTTTTCAGGATCATACCATATTTCACTTTGAAACTGAAGAGAATAATTACGTATATAAGCAATAAACGCTGTTCAGAGTCTTAACTTGTATCTATTTATTTAATGTAACTTGTGGAACGATTGTAGTTGTAGTCATTTTTCATTCGCTTCAATGTTACTTGTATTTTTCTATTTGGGCGCAGAATATTATAATAATTTGACGAAATCTTGTTGGTATATTTTTGAGGTTTTGTATAAATTAGTTGAAGTTAATATCAAATCTTTGGGGGTGCATACTAGAACCTGTAGAAATGCTATGAAGCTATGTGTTAAAAGTAATAAAAAAAACCGGACAATGAAATGTCAGACCATTTAGGGTAGCCTTGAATAATTACACCAGCCGAAGAGCTTATGTTCATGGCACTTACGCCCTTTTGTTGAGAAACGCAGTTTTTCGGCAATTACTTAATGACAGTATGTCCGATCATGTCCAAAATAATTTTAGTTTAAAGTATTTATTAAGCGTTCTGTGATTTTTTTCATATTTTTTGGTCACACGGTTCAAAAGATAAGGGGGTAGGAAGGGGGCGCAATTTATGCAACTTTCGGAGCGCTTATTTAAAAAAAAAATCACTCAATCAAACAAAATTATTAGAAATCTTAAAATGTTTTTTTAAAAACCTGTCGAATGACCACACGTTGATGTTTGCTGAAAAAAAAACAGCTTCTGTTACATGTATATAGTACCCCCTAAAAATATTTATTTTTAGCGGCTACTACAAGACACTTTTTACCAAATTTCGTCAATATTCATTCGGTCTTTTTTCGGACAGACAGACAGACAGACGGACTGATGAACATGACGAAACTATAAGGGTTCCGTTTGTGCCATTTTGGCTACAGAACCCTAAAATCGGTTATTTATGTCGTATATTTTGACAATCGCAAACTGTTTAAGTTCCCAACCGGTTGTAGTCTGCCAGACACGAACATCTCGTCTAGTTGGAGGATCCTCTCTGTGTGTTGCCGTCATCCTACTCACAGAAGCAAGATCTTATGACAGAATAAAGAAAATATCGGAAAATCGATATAAATAGCTAAATATAAAAATATTACTTAGTTTTTTTTTGCTTGTTTTTTTTTCAGTCCTTCCTATAAGTAAACTCTAAAATAGAAAAAAGGTTCAGATGTGAGTCGGTCTGGTGCTAACTATCCTGAAAAGTATATAAAATTAGCGTCCCTCCGTGCATGACTCCTATTTTCACTTCACGGTAATCCGTAGTTAGTTTTTTCAAAGCTCTAATATTTTAGTGTAGTTATTTGCAGTAGCTATCTACAATCAAATAGCTTATAAATTAACTGGAAGTGGGTAAGGAGTTTGTACATTTACATTTTGTTATCGGAGCTGAAACTTTTTGTTTTAGTTGACTTGATTTTATGTTTCCTAGTGCCGGCTACATTAGGAAACCGATTCTTATCAACTAAACCTTTGGGTGTAATTATACCCCGTTTTAAAAATTAGGGACAAAGAAAATTGTAAATACCTGCACTTATTTGTTATTATACTTTTATCTAGTGAAATATTTTTTTATGCTTACCAAGATTCTTATAAATTTACTTAATAAAAGCTTGCACTGTACGGTGCTATAAAAACTATACCAAGACTCTCTAGAACTCTCTAGCTAGACTACTTAGGGAAATAAATAGCCTAGAGGCTGCGTAAAAATGACAACGCATTCTTAATATTATCAGTGTATTAAAAATTAGCGGAATGATAAAACAGGATAGGTAGCAAGGTTGTAAGCTATCATGATCATATTTAAATGTATGGAGGAAAAGTTCAAAAAGACTCATACAGTCATGACGACTTATATATCCTACATATGACACTGAATTTTAATTAAAAAAAAAATAACACAAAAGCTTGTTATATAATTGTAACGTCTTATAAAATTACTGTTGATACCCTAAAACCCTCATCTGTGTTAATCTGAAAACCGCAAATAAGATTTGTCACCATTTATCCACATATTTTAGAATTTTCGAGAAAGCAATAGACGGGTGAGAGTGTAATCCATTGATAACGCTTTTACACTAATTAGCGAGTGAGTATGGAGCTTAGTGACGTCACACCTCGCAGTAGATTTATGGGTGCAAACGCTGTCACCCGTAATCCTGCCAAAGTGAGCAGGAGTTGACGCACCGTGCTCTCCCGTTAATGTTTAGGACTGCATCGCTTTGTTACGGTCGCTTCTAATACGTACAATGTTCAAAATCTATCCAATTACGCTTGTCAGTATCATTATGGAGTAGCCAGTGCTTAAACCGGCTGTAATAGGAATTTCATTGTTACTGTATGAAGCAACATACCCCTCTACGCGTTGCGGTTACCTCGCAGTTGTGCACTAATACTGACAGCTTGCTAGCTCGATAATTTCTATTCAACATGATGATACTGGTGATTTATATGGAAAATTGAGTAATTTATTTTCCTATACAGTAACATAAGTAAATAATGATAAGACTGCTTCAATTGTAGGTGTATTATAAAAAAGTATTAATACATGTTTAACTGATTTAGTCAATTTATGTTAGTTTTTTCGATATACCTACTAGAAATTTCTCATAGCGTTTTGAGCATAGGCTTACTTTGATATTATTTAAGTAGGTAAGTTTCTGTTATATATACGTTTCTTTCTAACTTATATCAAATAAACATCAAAGTTGTTATTTAGCCGATTGATATCTGCGTCCTCAAAAATTCTAACCTTACATCAACGTATAGAGCTTATTTTTTAGTCAGAGCTGATTTGAATATCTAACGTGGTCGCTGTGGGAAGGATTTAATCAGATACTGAAAAAAAAAATGTTAAAATTGGCACCACTCCTAGATGTTTAGGTAAGATAAAATGAATCAGACTATATTTCTTTACGAAATACAATAAAACCATTTTTTTTTGGATATTGAGATTTTGAGTTTCTTGTAATAGTTTCATCAAAGTTTACTAACGAGTACAACGAATACACAGATGTTATAATAGCCAGTAAGTAAGCCCTATATTGGTTTAAACAGTACTGTAAAGTAATATGAATTCCATTTTAATCCGGGCTGCCCATGGGTGTCATGTGTCTAGGGATTATTTCGGGTATATGAGCACCAGCCGCACACATTATGATCAGTTTGTATAAAAGTGTGATCGTCATTGGACAACATAGGCACGGTTGTTTAAAATAAAACCTTCTTGCTTTCATTAAAAACGAATTCCGTTTAATAATTCTGCTTTGTTTTGGGAGTTTGCTACGACATTATACTGCTATTTCAACTTTTAACTGACTTCGGGAACTTACTTATAATGAGTTATGATATCGGGAAAAACAGGAAAATCATTTTGAAACAACCGAAGTGCACATTTTATGTTGCTCTAGCTATTTGCTAAGTGTCGAAGTTGGTATAAAAATTTAAAGCAGGTTTTTATAGTCTGCAAACGATCGATAGTCGTTGTTGGTAGAAATATGAGACAGCTTGTTGGTACAGTTCGGTGTAATATATGGTGCTTTATTGTCTGTGTTATACTGTGCAAGACAAACAAGTGAATAATGACCTTATGTTGGTACAACAATATCTTCTTGGAGTTTCGCTCGGGTGCGGCGTCGTTTGCGCTAGAGCTCTATGCGAAACGCCTATTTAATGTTAAAAGCAGAATATGCACGTTGCCACTTTGCGGCAATGTTTGACAAGTTAAACAAGCTATGAACTATAAGCAAATGAATTATGCTCTTACAGGCATGTCTATCTACAGTTATAGCTTTCTGTTGTGCGACGGTTTTGTTTAAGGCGACTAAGTAATTGTCCTAAACGTCCCTTTAACTGTATATTTTTATTGATAGAAGCGCTGTACAAGTGTATTCCTATGGCATAAAGCATTATGAAGATAATATTTTTATTAATAAGACAAATAAAAATAATTATACGTAAATCCCACATTGCTAGTTATCTTTTTGTAAAAAAAAAAATATACTAGTACAGGCATAGATTAAATGGTTATTGTGATTTTTTTTTAACAACTTATTCTGGTATTCAAGTAAAGTCTTTATCTGTTAATATGTGATAGGTATTTCTTTCAGTGGTGACATATCTCGATCTGCTCGATCGAGATATCTGCGGGGTTACGCAACGGTTCCACTGTCGGTACATAGATGGGTGACCGTTTTCGAAAACTGTTACACCCTTCCGTGTCTCGGAGTCGGTCCTGCGCTTAATCTCTCTGGTCGTGTTAGATTGCCGTCCCATTGGCCTATGAGATTGAGGGAATAGAGAGTGCACTTGTGTTTGCACATACACTCGTGTACTATAATATTTTCTGCGTAGTTGGCTAGTCTCATATGAGATTAACCGCCGTAACCGAAATCAGTTAGGAGATCATTATATTTATTTTAATACCTAATTTCCTCGTAGTATCAATAATATTTGTGATATTATATGTAAATTAATAAGTGGCGGTAGCCTAATGACTAAGGCATCGGACTCGTTACCCATTATACTACCGACGTAAACCGACTCCTAACACAAGCCATCCATTTAGCTGGAGGGGTTAACAAGATTGTTAGCAATATTGGACCCAAACCCACATTGCTAGTTACCTTAAAAAAAATTACCAAAGTAAACGTAACTAGGTATATCTTAAATAACGATATGGAGTGCCATGAAAAAAATATAAACTATCAAAATTAAGGATGCGACCAAAAGTTAATTACCTCTAGTTTAAACTAACTATTCAAACTATATTTTTATGTAGATACTAATTCGCTTACTTCAACCACTACTTTAATTAATTACTTAGGATATCTGCTTGCTTAATACAATTTCCAGTTTTCTAGCACTTAGCATGATTACAAAAACTTGCCTGTCGTGGTTGTTATCACGTTACCCTCTGCATCAATACCGTTTTAATTCCTTTTTTCTAAAGAAACTTGATTTTATGCTAATAGCCGTTAAAGGTTTTCAATTATATAGTTACTTATTTATTTTGTAATGAGACTAGGTACTACTGCATACTAATAGTTTTTCACAATAACTCAGATAGCCTTTTTTTTTTTTTAAAGATAACTAGCAATGCGGGATTGTAGTCCCACATTACTAGGAATCCTGTTAAACCCTCCAGCTAAGCTAAATGGTTTGTGTTAGGAGTGGGTTCACGTCGGTAGTATAATGGTCAGGATTCGAACCCACGACCTCACGATTGCGAGACCGATGCCTTAGCCATTAGGCTACCGCCGCTTCAAAGCCTTGGTTATTAGGTTATGTTTCGTCGATAATACTTAAGCATTTTGGCGATGGTCTAATCTTGGCTTATACAAATCAATCCATACGATGTCCTACTGCTGGGCACGGATCTCCCCAATAGAATCTGCTTGTTATAGATCCTGGGGGTAATTGCCATAATCGCCACGCTTGGCAAGCGGGTTGGATCGCAGTAAAGCTTTAAAATACCCAGAGTACGCCGCTGCCCGTCCCCCGGTGGGAAATCCCTTAGATGCCTTTCCGACACCCACGGGAAGAGATGAGGTGGAACTAGTGGTTTAAATTGGTTTATACAAACTTTTTAAGTTGTACTAAGATTTTGTTTATTTTGTTTTTACACTTGGTTTAAAAATATAATAACCCGTGTGCGGGAATCGAACTCATTACCTCAGTATAGCAGCCGCACGCACTCCATTACACCGGCAAGGCAATCATTAAAAACCGTTTATTAATAAGTTTTTACATTTTTGAACAGTTACTGTTTTTTGGAAATTGCCATGTACGAGTCTTTATCGACTTAATGCAGTAAGTATGGAAACTGGTATAGTGTTGTGAGATATTAAGTAGGTGTTAGTGGTTTCCTGCGGTTCCACCCACCTGGATGTTGGTTAACATTTATGTAAAGATCAGGACATAAAGGATACTCAAGCGACAACCTACATAACATTTCATCAATATTGTTCAAGTAATTTCTGAGATTACCTTACCAACACGCCAAATTCTTTTTACAGTCCTATTAGAGTAAAAGTGTAATTAAGGATATTAAGATTAGTTACGAGTTTGGTTGTGATTTGGGTCCTTCAATTGTATGTTTGTAAACTCCCCCGCGACATAGAGTTGGAACAAGATTATTTTTTTAAAAAAGGACAGAAATATTCATATTTATTTATATTCATAAAAACATATATCATTTTGTATATCCTTTTCAATAAAACAGGAAATATATTAGTCATTTTGTATTCCCTTTTGTCGCTATACAAGAGACTTCTCCAATAATAAAAAAAAGACGTAATTTAAAGAAAAAATTGCGTTTTTAAGATCGCCATAACTTCTCAGGAAGGGGTAACTATTTGAAACTATCCACGTATCATTTAGGTTTACTAAGCCAATGAAACCAGCTTTTTTTTTTTACATTATCTTATTAGGAAAATAAAACAAATATTCTTTGTAATATTGTGTCTATTTACAATTGTGTGGCAACAATAACAATATATTAAATAGGTTTCTATCTACATAACTAAACTAAAGCTTTAAGTTTTAATGCCCCTTTTTAAAACCCCAGTGTTTGTGATCTTCGTGATCGCCTTTGTTGCCATGGCCTTTATGGTGATGATGGTGTTCGTGGTGACCGCCCTCATCGTGGTGACCTTTATGCTCATGGTGATGGCCTCCCTTTTCATGATGACCCTTTTTGCCGTGATGATGTTCATGGTGACCATGGTGCTTGTGGCCATGATCGAAGTGGCCGCCCTTCTTGTGGCCGTGATCGTGATGATGTCCGCCATAGCCTTCATGGAAGCCAGACTCTCCGTGTTTGTCATGGAAGTGTTTATTCTTCTTGAATTCATCTAGCTTGTGAACGCCATGATGTCCTTTAGTAGAATGACCTTTGTGGAAATGCCCCTTTTCTTCGAAGCCATGTCCCTTCTCACCTTTCTCACCGTGGTGGTATGTGTCGTGGTGGCCATCGTCGTGATGATGGTGCTTCTTGTGGCCGCCGTGTTCGTCGTGGCCTCCTTTGTGTCCTTCATGGTTGTGGTGGCCTTTATGGCCATGTTCATGATGGTGGTGGCCCTCATAGCCTTTGTGCCCCTTGCCGCCGTGGTCATGATGATGATGGTGATGGTGGTGCTTGCCACCGCCCTTCTCGTGATGGTGCCCGGTGGCGGCGGTCTCGAGGTCGGCGTCTCGCTTCTCACGTACGTTCCTCGCGTGCGCGTACGCTAATAGAGCTACAGCAACGCAGCTCAGTATGAGAGCCGGCCTCATCGTTGTTGTATTCGTTCAAAGATCGAGATGAGATATGGTACTTACTATTGTCTACGACAACGTTTTATAGACACTGTGACTCTGGTTTTCTCGCACCTACATTGGGCAATGATTGCAGTCGGGCGCGGGTGCTTGCACTTACTTATTGCCAAGGTCACAAGCCCTAGGTTAATATTGATTGCAGTTTATTAGTGACGGTAATTGAATTATATTGATTAAATTGCGGTAGTCGCAAGCTAAAAATAATACAAGCTACCGCTTTTGATGGCCAATTTGTTAAACGGTGGCTTATATTTCTAAATTGCATTTATTTTGCATATTATTAAACATTATACCTATTCGGATTTATAGATAAATAAGGAAGACCAAAAGTAGGCAGGAATATGAAAGAATATGTAACATGTAACAATTGACCAAGTAAGAAAAAAAACAGAGTAACAGATATTTTGACCAGAATTGATCACCAAAAATGGAGATGGAAAGGCCATATTATGAGAACAAGTGAAGAAAAATGATGCAAAACAATAACCAATTGGTACACTAGAAACTGCAAAAGGAGTAGAAGCAAACAAATAAGAACATGGGACGACGAGTTAAAATTCAAGGCGAGCCCCATCTGGAGAAGAGTGGCTCGTGATAGATATGAATGGAAGCAGCAAGAGGAGGCCTTTTCCAGAAGGCATACTGAATTGTATTATGTTATTATACTGTAACCACAAGAATAAAAGGCTAAAAAGTAAGGTAATAAATGAATTAACAGATCACATGACGTAAATGTAAAAAAACATTAAGAGAAACGGAAAGATTACGACGATTATAAACATGTAGGTTGGTCAGGTTAACACCATTCCTATTATGATTTTTTGAGAAGAGCTGACACTTTTTTTTTTTATTAAAGGGTAGATCACGCACCTTATGGTACCCGCGATCACTTCTAGCTAAGCAGTTTCTTTAGATAATCAGTAGTAGTATTCCCTAACTCGAATCGAATCGATGGTGACAGATTGTCCGTTCAGGCAATTCCCGTCCAATTCTCAAACTCAAACTCAAACATCTTAATTTTGTAAAACCAAATTAATGATTATTTGAAAACGTTAAATTAATACATACTAAAAAAATTATAAAATTATGGTTTATTTGAAAAAAAAAAAAACAATTTGATGTTACCTCAGTAATGACACCTATGGAAAAAGAATAAAAGTCTCTATATACTTATGGATTTCCTTCGATTTCTCTGAGATTTCACTATATCATTTGGATTGGTGAAAATGACTATTAGTCCGGAATTTAAACTAGTGCCGCCAATAAAAATACTAGTCCGGTGTATTAATATATTAGTTTGGTCCAAGATAAGCGAGGAAGCTCTGTCCAAGACAAACTATTTAGGAGATGATAGGTATACCTCCGGTCGCTGGTCAAACTCAAAACCTATGGATGAATTGAGAAATGTACACATCATCTTATTTTATTTAGCTCACACAAGGGGGCACAAGTGAAGTGTGGTGTATGGCTAGTGATATATAATCGATACAAGTAAATTGTTAGTAATCAAACCTCTTTGGTTGTACTGAATGTAACAGGCTGTTTTTAATACCATTAAATGTTGACATTGTTAAGATGCAATATATACACAAGATGGCAACAAGTCATCGATCAAAACGCACATACATATTAAAAATAAATAATAAATTATGCCTTAAATTTTTAGTAACTACAGTAAAATATGTAACAATTTTGGAGTATAATATGTGCATAACTAATACTATGGAAACAATTTAGTAGTAGGTATTTCCAATTGAATTTAAGCAAAATAATACCAACGCATATTAGCTACGGCACGTTATTTGGAATTAAGTGTATTTGACTAGCCGTACTGTGCGATTTTAATTGAAATAAACGATCTAGAACAATTTAGAACTTAAATAATTTCGTTTTGAATGCGAACTGTTCGAGTCCAATATATAACTACTAATTTGAATTAGTGAAAATTCAATAGGTTATTCCGTAAATACAGATTAATTACGAAATACCTGTGGGAATGTTTGATAAAATCAGTAATTCAGTGTGGTCATTGTACTCGTATGTGAGTGAAGTGGTGAGACTGACTAAATATCTAAGGATGACAAATTAAGACTGAATGTGAGAGCAAAGGAGAGAAGAGATCAATGGGGACCGATGTTTGTAAGTTGAAATACGTGTTTTATATCTTAGGACAACTAACACACGGCTGCCTAATCTCAAACTAGGCAGAGCCTGTGGGTACTATGATAACCATATATTTTTCTAAATACATACATGTACATATCAACCCATACGATGTTCCACTTCCAGATACGGGTCTCCCCAGTAGTACCTACGTATTATAAGTCCTGGAGGTGATTGCCATAATCGCCACGCTTGGCGAACGGGTTGGCGATCACAGTTAGGTTTTAAAATACGAGTACGTAGACGACGCTGCTGCTCGCTGCAGAGTTAACAGTCGGGGTCACTAACTGCTAGATCAAGAGGCTAGCCAAAAAACAAAAAGTTCAATAATAATAATAATAACGCAAAGCCTAAGCCGCTGATCGTAGAGACGTGTAATTTCGAGGAAGTATTCTATAATTCTTTATATAATGTATACATCCGAAAAGAAAGGATTTTTATCCGTTAGTTTTAAAGTTAGATTTGTGAAATTTTGTATTTGGCTTAAAATAATTAAAAACGGGTTTCCGCGTTTGCGGAAAATCAACCCCTAAAAGAGGAAAATAGGGGTTTCAAGTTTTTATCAAACTTCGTCAGTTTTCTAGTTAGATCTGTGAAATTTCTTATTTGGCTTTTTGGTTTAAAATTAAGAAAAACGGGTTTCAGCGTATTTGGAAAGCCAACCCCTAAGGGGGTAAAATAGGGGTGGCAAGTTTGTATGAAAGTTCATCAGTTTTAAAGTTAAAGGCGATTGTTCAAGTGACTATGGAATTTAGTATCGCTACAAATTTTGTTGTGCCAAGATGAAAACTACTGATTTATGTAGACATTAATATATGCTTTCAGAAAAAACAACAATGATTTACCTAATTTGCCGGGTTTAATTGATATGGGTGGATGAACTTCGAAAATCGAAATATTTAAATACATCGTTTTTTGAATTCGGCTTTGCAGTGATATATAATCCGAATCTCTATCTCACAAACACTTCACAATTGTCACAATATTGGTACGAGTCTCTGTCTCACAAAATATTTCTGATTGTTACTATGTATATGGAGTATCTATCTCAAACTCACGTAATGTAACCACAATATCATACACAACACGAGAAATAACAAAAGCTATTTGTTATTAATACTTTAAACTGTTTTCATAATGGACCGGCGCCAACAATCTTTATGCACAGATAAACAAGTGACATGACATTACATTTCAGAGTTGCCATAACTTTTGTCATATCCTATATAAATCGATTTTTTTATTAAAATTCATTACTATGTGTTCTTATTTTTAATCGAGCCGGGTCCTAATCTAAAGGTATCAAAGAATATACTTATTAAAAAGTATAGTGTATAAATATTATCGTTCTTTACATTCAAACGGTGCAACAATTAATAGAGTATTTATATTAATTATTTAATAAAAATCGATAATACCCTAATCGATATTACGATTTTATTTTTGTAATAGTGCTACCACCGTTAAAAATAACTTCATACGAAAAAAAAGGAAATAAATAAACTGAAAGACAACAATTGCATCTCAATATTCCGGCAAATGTGAGACTCCATATCATTATATAATAACGTTATAATTAGAAACAAGAATTATACATTTCATCAACTTGTGGCACAACGTAAATACTAGCGATACTGCTAACTTTGGCCAAAAAGCCAAATTTACCCAAAGGGGTATGCCCACCCCTTTGGGTAAATTTGGCTTTTTGGATAAAAAAACACGTCTTTCAGCGTTTGACAGTGAAAATCAACCCTTAACGGGCTAAAGTCATCCACGAGGGCGATGCCGCGTACGATGCTGAAGCGATCTAACTTCTATATTAATAAAAAATCTGTTGCTAAGCGCAAAACTTGATAATGGCTGAACCAATTCGTTCATTTTTCGTTGAAGTCTGAGGATTAATTGCAAATACCGAGAAAACGAAAATCTTCATATTTAATTTAAACTCAAACTTGATGAGGGCAAAGCGCGGAAAAGCTAATCTAAACTAATATTATAAAAATGTGAAAGTAATTCTGTCTCTTTGTCAAGTTTTCACGCTTAAAACGTTGAACTGATTAAAATGAAATTTGGTATGGAGATAGCTTAAGTCTCGCGACAGGACATAGGTTAGTTTTTATCGCTATAACCACCATTCACGAGGGTCAAGCCCCTAGCAAAAGCTGGTCACCCTATATGTGACTAACGCAATACTCTGAGGGCATAGTTTGACACCAATTAAAATGTCTTATGAGGCTGATAAAAGAGTACACAAACCGCAGGGCAGCTTTGTGGCGAGCTGAATGTGCGTGGCGACACTGCGATCCCGATGCCTCAGAGAGTCAGGGCCTCGTATCCCGCTTGCTATCACTGGTCGGCGGGAGTGGCACACCAAGAATGCCCGCAGGACTCAACTCTGTCTTGCCTTAACCGGAAGGTTAAGGTCGCCAGAGTTTGTATACTCGGGGGTGGAAGTATCATTTTCAAGGCATAACTACGGGGAACCCCGCGAGTGTTCTCGTGATGGGGAAACCAACACCGCACCGCTCGACACTCCAAGATGCTCACACCAATGTTGCTCCCTATCGCCTGTTTGGCTTGAATGCAGGATATTAGTTTACCATTTCTTGTAATAGTTCTACGCCAACCGGGGATTGTGATTACGTGTCTGTAGTGTATACATCGATAATCGCCGGTTGGTGTCACTTCAATCTAAGGCATAGCCTTAGATTAAAGTGTCTCACGGGCCCCTGCGATGTTGGCTTCAGCACCAGGCACGCCTTCCAAATGACCGGGACTCTATAGTCCGATGTAATGGAAAAACATACATAATAATAATAAAGTTCATTTCAGTCAGGTTTTAACAAAAAAATAGCCTTGATACAGGCTGTGCCTAGTGCCACACTAGGCACAGCCTGTATCAAGGCTATCGTAGCATTTTAGGATTTTTTTTCTGATTCGACGTGATTTCTGGGCCTCAACTTTAAATTTATCTATCCTTTGCAGGCGGGTTTAATAAAAAAATGTTACAAGATCATCAAGAGTTCTTTGTAAATTATTTTAATTGACCTAACACTATTTTTCTTTCATTGCAGTCCTGCAGTTTTATTTCCAATCCCATTTGTAATTTATATGTCTAAACTATTGAGACGATATCAAATAAAGCTGCAAGTCAAGGAGTTTCTCGATACCATTGATGTTTGTCTTTGTTTGCGACAGTATCTACGCCTACTCGGTAAAGTGATTGTATCTTGAGTCTACCTGTATATGAAATACGTCAATCCAATTTTTTATGGATAATTTAAACTCTTATAGAAAGCCGGGCATGAAGAGAAATGTTTAATAACAAACCAAATTGTAGGGTCGTCACATACGAGTAACTGCATTTTTTGTAAATTGAATATAACATAACATATACATTAATTTCACATTTAAAGATTTTACATCAATATTTATGTCGCAGAAAGTAACTGCCTTAAGGCAAGGCAGAGCTGAGAGTCCTGCGGGCGCTCTTGGTATTCCACTCCCACCAGTGAAGGCAAGCGGGAGACGAGGCCCTGACGGACTCTGAGGCATCGGAATCGCAGTGTCGCCACACACATTCAGCTCGCCACAAAGCTGCCCTGTTGTTATTATTATAATTATTATCGAACTTCTGACTTCCGATTGACATACCGGGTCGCGAAACTGCCTCTTGATCCGTACCTAGAAGTGAAACATCGTATACGTTGATATGTATATGAATGTATGTATTTAGAAAAATATAAGTATATCAGTTGTCCAGGTACCATAGTAACTAGAGGCTCTGTCTAGTTGACGGCCGTGTGTTAGTTTTCCCATGATATAAAATACGTCTTTCAACTTACAAACATCGGTCCCCATTGATCTCTTCTCTCCTTTGCTCTCACATTCAGTCTTAATATGTCATCCTTATATATTTAGTCAGTCTCACCACTTCACTCACATACGAGTACAATGACCATACTGAATTACTGATTTTATCAAACATTCCCACAGGTATTTCGTAATTAATCTGTATTTACGGAATAACCTATTGAATTTTCACTAATTAAAATTAGTAGTTATATATTCGACTCGAACAATTCGCATTCAAAATGAAATTATTTAAGTTCTAAATTGTTCTAGATCGTTTATTTCAATTAAAATCGCACAGTACGGCTAGTCAAATACATTTAATTCCTAATAACGTGTCGTAGCTAATATGTGTTTGTATTAGTTCGCTTAAATTCAATTAGAAATACCTAGGTACTACTAAATTGTTTCCGTAGTATTAGTTATGCATATATTATACTCCGACATCAATTAAAATTGTTACATATTCTACTGTAGTTACTAAAATTAAAATCAATACTATCTGTGCAAGCCAGAAACTATCAGGTCGGGACAAAAGTATTTGCATATTTTTCATACAAAGAAAAAAAACTTAGGTTATTTTTTTATTTATTTATATTATGCATGTGCTGTTTTGAACGCTGACTTGTTGCCATCTTGTGGATAATGCCATGATCCCATTGCTCTAAAAAATTTGAGACTTTTTATCAAAAAAATCTAACAGGTAGTTTTCATAGTGTTTTTTTGAGCTTAACTTTATGCTTCCTAAAGAGTTCTGAAGTAACCTAAACGGGTAGAAATCTGATGAAGCAAAATCATACGGATGATGCAACAACACATCCCAGCCAAGCTTTCTTAATTTTGTGGCTATAGATGAGTGCAGTCTGGCGTTGTCATGATGGAACACCACGCCGTTCCTGTTCACCAGCCCCGGCCGGATTTTCTCAATGGCTTCTTTTAACCTCATCAATTGCTGACAGTGTACCCGGCGGTAAAAGCTTATAGTGGACGATTTCTTTCCAATCCCACCATACACACAGCATCACTTTATTCCAGGTCAGGCAGGGCTTTGACACGGTCTGTGGGGCTTGTCCATGCTTCGACCACGATCTTTTTTCTTGTACCCAGACTCTTGTAAATGATGTATAACTGTTTTGTGATCAACATCCATTCTTCAGCAATATCGTAACTACTAATATGTCGATCTTGCTCAACTTTTTCAAAGATGGCACTGATTTTATCCATCCAGAGCAAGCCTAATCCTTCACACTAAAATTTCCAGACTTAAAACGCTTGAACCACTCAATTTGTGCTACTCGTATTGATACCGCATTAGGTCCGTAAACAGCACAATTTTTATTCACGGCGTTCGTCGCATTTTTACCTTTTTAACAATAAAATGTACCGAATTCCTTCGCCGCGTACGTTCATTTTGCTTGATTGAAAAACAATCGAAAAATCGCGGAAACTAGTTTTTTATGATTTAAAATGGCAAAAATGGAATCCATAAAGTTTCAATTTGTTGTCCGTCTGTCCGTTCGTATGTCATAGGAATTTTACTCAATGAATATGGATGAAATTTGGTGAATGAAACCAACATTTAGGTGGTGGTACATCATTCGACAGATGTTTCAAAATACGAAAAATACTTTTACTCCTACCAATAACTAATGAATAGATCATTTAGCATTTATTTTTAACTTTGATTTAACAAATGACAACCCTAACTTTTATACCGTTAGTAGTTAGTAGTATAGGTTTGGGCGTTTTTAGTCATAGTTTTCAGGGTTCCGTACCTCAAAAGGAAAATAACGGAACCTTTATAGAATCACTCGTGTTTCTGTCGGTCCGTCTGTCATAGCCAACCGTTTCGTTTTGTACCGAATCTACTGTGCTGAAGTTCAAATTTGGTACACATTATGTATTTTTATGACCCGAATATGGACGCATAAGGTAAACAGAAGAATTTTGAACTTGAGAGCTATTTTTGGGCGGCAAACTAGGAAATTAAAAAAAAAAGTATCGCATACTGTAACGTTTAACATATAAAATGAAAAGGCTTGTTGTAAGGATGTATACTCGACATCCTTACAACAATCCTTATCATTTTATACGTTTGCTTTTATTTTATAATTTTAATATCGTTATTTATTAAAATATTCAGGAAAAAACGTGAAAATAGACCATTCCCCCCTCCATCCCATTATCTCCAAAGCTAATATTTTGGAAAAAGTACAAAAGATAGATCTTAACCCATTAATTACAGGAAAACCTATATTTGAACATCCTATATTTTAAGGGCAAAAGAAT
The DNA here is from genome assembly GCA_945859575.2 of Herminia tarsipennalis. Classification (NCBI taxonomy): domain Eukaryota; kingdom Metazoa; phylum Arthropoda; class Insecta; order Lepidoptera; family Erebidae; genus Herminia; species Herminia tarsipennalis. Next base: position 17,077,438 of record OX243834.2, on the reverse strand, counting down.
ACCGTTTTGAAAACAGTATAGTGTAACTTGAAAATGAATAAAAGGCTTGGTGTAAGGGTCTCAAATATGTATTTTTTTAAGTTATTTAGGAAAGTTTATGAAAATAGACCCCCTCCTACTTTGAAATTACTGGGCCTATAATTTTTAAAGAAAATCAATAGTGTGAAAATCACGTGGTAAATCGACTGACCTGTTGGTCTTGTGGTTAGTCGCCCTGACAGCTAAGATAGAGACTGTGGGTTTTTCCCACCTAACATAAATAAATATACTTCTTTTTTTTTTTAATTATTTTATGTCTTGCCTTTGCATCAGTCCTCTAATATGGTGTTTAATATAATGGTGGCAGCACCTTACCTACATTTATACATTTAATAAAGAAACAAATATTGTAAACATTGGCAATTTGATGGTGAAAGTGGCCGTGAACTTTTATTGTCTTATTCCTTTTGCCGGATTTATTTCGAACAGGCTATTGCTTGTGTTACATATAGAATCATGACTTTTCACAGCTGGACCTTTCCAATTAGGTATGTGTACGAGTATCAGTTATCTGGTTGCCATATTATAGTAGATGCTATCCTCAGTTTCATATTATGATGCTAATAACAGAAGTGAGATTTAACTGGAAATCAACATTTTTTGATCTCTCATCATTGATCACCTATGTATGATTTTTAGAATTTTATTTAATTACATGACGTATTTCATTATTTAAAATGATGTGCAATAAAGCAATTTAACAATTAAGTTTTTTTAACTACTAGCAATGTGCGTCGCATATTACCGTGGCCCAAAAGTCGCCCTTTCGTAATTTGATTGAATATTATAGAGCTGAAGAGTTTGTTTGTTTGAAAGGAACTACTGGTCCGAATTGAACATTTATTTTACTGTTGGGTAGCCCATTTATCTAGGAAGGCTATAGGCCATATAACTTCACGCTACGACCAATACGAGCGGAGCAGCAGTGAAAAATATTGCAATAACGGGGATAATTTACGCATACAAAGATGCGCCTATAAATTCCCAGTGATGATCGAATTATTGACATACTTATAAGTTAGTACGGAACCCTCAGTGCGTGAGTTTCACTCGCACTTAACCGGTTTTTGAAATTCATCTTCTTTCTTTTGATTTTCAGCTAATATATGCCAGTGTTCAAGTATGGCATAAAGACTCACACTATTTGTGTTACACACACTATTTCATTTCATTTTTTTAAACGGGGAGTTGCGAAAAACAGTTTACCGCTATTTTCACAACGGTGTTTTATTTGTTTGAGAATGTGTGAAATACGTTTCTTTATATTACATTATATAATACATTTCCTTGCTTTACTATTACTTAAAGCTACTGATTCATACATTTAGCAAAACACACTCTATATTTTGTATAAAATTTATTTCTTTGTTTTATAAACATAACAATAATACTCGTCAGCAACATACAATTAATTAACAAATCAGGTACAATCAACAACAACTTAGCCCTTGTGATGCCAATGCTTATGGTGCTCATGACCACCCTTTTTGCCATGATCGTGATGACCATGGTGGTGCTCGTGATGGCCGTCCTCTCCGTGGTGTCCTTTGTGATGGTGATGGTGTCCTCCGTGTTCATGGTGTCCCTTCTTGCCATGGTGATGTTCATGGTGACCACCATGTTTGTGTCCATGGTGGAAGTGACCGCCCTTCTTGTGTCCGCCCTCATGATGATGACCACCATGATGTTCATGGAAGCCTTTCTCGCCATGATGGTCGTGGAAGTGCTTGTCCTTTTTGAACTCGTCGTGTTTCTCGATGCCATGATGTCCCTTTGTGTCGTGTCCTTTGTGCCAGTGACCATGTTCATCATGACCATGGCCATGGTCGCCCTTCTCGCCGTGATGGTGATGGTGATGATGGCCCTCATCGTGATGGTGGTGCTTCTTGTGTCCGCCATGTTCTCCGTGGTGTCCCTTGTGTCCTTCATGGTGGTGATGGCCGTGCTTGCCGTGGTGGTGTTCATGATGTCCTTTGTGTCCTTTGTGGTGTTCACCGCCATGATCATGGTGATGATGTCCGTGGTGTTCATGGCCGCCACCCTTTTCATGTCCTCCTCCGTGATGAGATGCTGCGGTTTCGAGATCAGCATCCCGCTTCTCCCGGAGCTCCCTCGCAGCGCTGAGGGCAAAAACAGCCAGTAGGCCGAGCACGATTAGACTAGTCCTCATGGTTGATGAGATATGCCTCTAACTTCGTCAACGAAAACATTTTATAGATATTGACACTGTTTTCTCGATTGCATTGAGCAACGCTCGAGCCGAGTACTCGCTCTTACTTTATTGTCAAGGTCAAATGCCTTCGTGCTAGCTTATTGGTTTGATCAGTGATTCGCTTCCTCCGCTTCCGGTGATCTGGTTTTTATGAGTTGGTTTAATTCGTCCGGGACTGGGACACAGACCTCCGTATTTGTGCTAACATGATATTTTATAAAATTCGTAACAATAAGATGATTACGAATTTGCATTTTTGCATACATATAGACTGTGTACATAGACACCGACTTAACTCTTCCTCACAACTTTGCAAATGATACATTGGAAGTTTAATAAGCCGGGTGTTTGGCGATTACGTCGCCAAATTCATGAGATATACCTTACTAATTAAAATATTATACTGGGTGGCGCAAAAGTAGTGGCACTAAAGAAAATACTTTTTTTTTTTTATATGACATTTTCTGTCATTCTGTTGTTGAAAATTGTGTAGTGAACAAATGTAAAATACACTGAAAATAAACATGGACCGTTTTACTCCCCAAGAACGTGGAATAATTGTGTCAATGTTCTTACGGAATAATTCATCAGTGATAAGAACACAACGTGAATTTCGTCGACGATTTCCCCACCGTCCGGCACCGATTGGTCGCACAATTCGACGCTTTGCCACACGCCTTGAAGCAACTGGCTCAACATTGGATAGACCTAAGTCTGGGAGACCAAGAACAGGCCGTTCAGCTGAAAATATCGATGCTGTGCGCGAAGATGTGGAAGAGTGTCCAGAAACATCAACGAGGCGACGTGCCACGCAATTGGGCATTTCCAGACGGACCCTGCAGCGTATTTTGGTGAAAGACTTAAAGATGTTCCCGTATAAAACTCAAATGACTCATCAGCTGCTGCCTGCTGACCACCGAGCTCGTCTAGATTACTGCCAGCGCGTCATAAACCTCAACCTTGAAGAGGATGATTTTCCTTCAAAATTGGTTATGAGTGACGAAGCGCATTTCCATCTCTCAGGGCATGTCAATAAGCAGAATACTCGGTTCTGGGGCACTGATAATCCGCGCATTATTCAAGAAACACCTCTACACCCACTAAAAGTTACTGTATGGTGTGGCATCTGTGTTGACAGAGTGATAGGACCCTATTTTTTCGAAGACGCTGGAGGCAATGCGATAACTATCACTGGAGAACGCTACAGAACCATGTTACGTGAGTTTTTGATACCCAGTTTGGACGAATTGGGGCTGGAGCACATCTGGTTTCAACAAGACGGCGCTACGGCACACACAGCGCGCGACACTATGGACTTAGTGAGGGACGCTTTTCCAGGCCGAGTTATCTCTCGTTTTGGCGATTTGCCTTGGCCTGCAAGATCACCCGATCTGACCAGTCCAGACTTCTTTCTTTGGGGTTTTTTGAAATCTCGGGTGTATGTGAACAAGCCACAGACTCTCGCAGCTCTAAAAGAAAACATTCGTCAAGAAATAACGAACATATCGCAGGAAGTGTTACGGCAAGTTATGCAAAATGTCATAAATAGGGCTCAAATGTGTATCAACTCTGGAGGTCACCATTTAAAAGACATCATCTTTAAATCCTAATGGTACGAAATTTAATGGCACAAATATACATTTAAAAGAATCTAAATCTAGTTTTCTAATTTAGAAAAAATGTTATAGCTGAACCAAATAGGGTCTTTACTTTTGCGCCACCCAGTATATATATTATAATAAATAAACTAAAATATTATGCTTAAATTGATCTGACAATAAATAGCTTTTATTTTGTATGTGCATTAACTCATATGATTTTTCCTCGTACATGTGAAAAAGACAGCTAGTTAATTAACTTTCCGTTTCGAAGCCTAACTCGGTCCTGACACTCGCAGCATAAAAAACCAATTTAAAATTAAAATAGATCTGTTGCATAGTAGCGTATTTCTTACTCTTTTAGTAATGTTAAAATATTTTTCATTTTCTGAAATCATGTTGATTTAGTAAAAATACAATCTGTTTGACCCATTTCACAATCTAGAAATGTCCCTACCTAAAACCCATTAAAGCGAATACGTATGTTAAATTGTTTATGCAAACGATTGATCTCATACCAGCTTTTATGCGTCCTATCAATTTTACGTCCCTATTTTTCATATGACTATGGCAACCAGACATACATATATATTTCTAAATACATGCATATTATAGATAAATAACACCCAGACACAGAATAAACCATAGTGCTCATCACAAAAAGTTTTATCCTGGGTGGGGATCGAACCCATGACCTCTTGCGTAGCAGTCGGATACTCTCCCACCGCTCCACAGACCCGTATTAAGTCCCAGTGCTGGGCACGGGTATCCCCAATAGAACCTTCTTATTATACAATGTGTAACAAAAAGCTGTTTTCAAATTTCAGCAGCGGACGGTTTATGTTATAAGTATTGCATGTACCATGGTGCTATATTCGATTGCATTGTTATTACATAGTTACGGTTATATGTGTGTTCTGAGGTTATGGCGTTTTCTAATTACTAAATTTCAGTAACGAAAGTCGTATGGCATAAATATTATACCTCCTTGCAAAATTTAATAGGACTTCTATGGCATAAACTTTCTAAGTCATACTTTTTTCAATTGATAACTTTTTATTGATAAACTAACGAATGAAAAAATATAAATAAATTTTTGAGGTACTCCGATTTTTATAAAATTAGGTGCTGAGTATCATGGGCACATAACAACCACATCTTTCTGTTATACCTGGTAGATCCTAGGGGTAATTGATTGGCGGTCGCAGTCAGGCTTTAACGCAGTTTTTAATACGCAGAGGACGCTGCTGCCCATCCTCCGGTGTAAATTATTTTAAAATTAATAACAACCACGTATAATAGAATAAATGAACCATCGTCTAACTATATTATCATGGGCTCTTAAATCTTAATAATCCGCCTGACATGTCTGGGTAATTATTTTACTAAACGATAGGTTAGGCACAGAACATTGAGAACTTATTGATATCAATATTGTTCTTAGAACAATACTGATAAGAATGCTGGGATTATTACCTACCTACCAACGATCATTGTTCTTATTACGAAGTTTTAAATTCTCTTTAATTGTACTAGTTTAAATAGTGATGCTGTCATGGTGACATCTTCAAATAGTTTGCTTTGAACAAGGTTTTCGGTTTTTAGGGTTCCGTACCTCAAAAGAAAAAACCCATCTATATGGGTTTTTACGAACAAGAAAGTGATCCTATGATCACTTTCTTGTTCGTTCGTCTGTCTGTCAAGACCCTTTAACTCGGGAACGCGTGGAGGCATCGAGTTAAAATTAAAACCGTATAGGTACTCAAGTCTTTATTCCCCGAAGCTGTGAAAAAATCAAACGTCTAACTTAACGTAAAAAAGATACGGTGTCTTTTTTACGTAACTTAGAAGTTTGACATTTTTGACGTTTATGCCGCATAAAAACGGACACTTCGACACTCTCAATCAAAATTTACAGGGTACTGTCTTAATAAGTATAGGGAAAAGTCTGAAAACGTCTGTCAGTCATTTGTAATTAAATCATAAAAAATATAGTCTTTAAAAAACTGTGAGACTCGATTCCTGAACTATTTAAAATACAAATTTTTACGGAACCCTTGGTGATCGAGTCCGACTCACACTTGTCCGGTTTTTTACATAAGGAGTTTTTCGAACACGAATGATAGCTTCTCATGAGTCAAGTCAGTAGTCACCATAGATTAGCAGCATGAAAAAATATATCAAAATTCCAGGTATTTTTTATGTTTCCCTTTCCTCTGGTATAAATATACTTATTTTGTATTTTTTTTATTTTGTGAACTATTTCGTCAAGAAAATAAAAAGAAAATTATGTAAATTAAAAGGAATATAGCTGATTTGTCAACACAGTAGTGAGTCCAAATGTAGTTATCTCCTATCTCTACCACAGATTTTTTATTATTACTATATAAAGACAAGAATTAATGTACTTCTTCTACAAGCTGACAGCACAATGGAGTTGACGAATAAAATCTGAAAAAAAAACTGCGTCTGATGATTTCAAAGAAAGTGACATAACATCAAACAGCATTATAGGCACTGGTAAGGGTAAATTAAACTAGTAACACATAATTATAACAATAAAGGTAATTTAAAAAATAAATCTAGTAACTTGTCAGGTTGAATATGAATCAATAAGGAAAACCTATTCAATTAAACTGTGTTCTCTCTAGTTCTTTAACTTACTGTCACCTTCACCTATTGTTTGTTTTGAAGAAATTAAGACTAACAAATCTGAAATATTCTAATGCGAAGAATAGGACTAGACTTTCAGTTTAAAATCACAAGCATCCAAAATAAAATATAAAGTAATGCAGAACCAAATAAGAACTAATGTAGAAAATAATTGAAGTGGTATATAGATAAGGCACAAGGGAAGCTGTTTTGGCATTAAGGCTTATCAAAGATAGACCTAGGGCTGAACACACACATAGCATTAATTGACCTCGAAAAGATGTTACATGAGTTTGTTTCGAAAAGAATGATGATGTTATTTCAAACATAGAAGTAGACTTCAGGATCAAACCTAATTTATGAATAAAAAAAAACTTATTATGGAGGTAGAAAATGAAAGACGGAATCCTAATAAAAGACAAGTATGTTTTCTTTAACCACTATTCTTCAATATTTTCATAGAAGTTCGAATCAAAGAAATTATGGAAACAACAGACGCAGAGGTAAAAATGAATTTGAAAAAAATACATTCATAAGATTGGCAGATGGCAGAAAGTCAACAAGAATTTAAAAAATGACTCCTAACTATGGATATAATATTTTAAAAAATACTCTTTGAAATTTAATATTAATAAAACTAAAATATTCACTATATTTAGGTTTAAATTAAATTCAACCCATTTAATTAAAATGAATAGCACCATACTTCATAAGATAAATAGCTTCAAATATCTGGGAAGTTGATTTATAACTTTCGATTTGAGATGCGCACCATATATAAAACCCATATGAGCTATTGTTTAACGGGCCTTCCACAATAAAATATATATAAAAATATTTAAAAAAACATAAAAACCTACGTTAGGAGCATTGCATCGTGTACTACGTAAATTTTACCAACTCTTTATAAAATTCTTATTTCCAGGGCAATAACTATGTAACTATATATTGTTTTACATTAATAATATAAACGATGTAGTACTAAATAGTAGAAATTTCTCATCACCAATGTTAACTACAGAAAATACGACCTGGTTAATGAAGGGTATTAAAAAATAAACTTTTAAAAAGTTATTTTGTATAAAATGTATTTTTACAACATACAAACATAATAAAAACACTCGTTATATCAACAAATAACAATTGAAATTCAGTCAACAACAACTTAGCCCTTATGGTGCCAGTGCTTATGGTGTTCATGATCGCCCTTATGACCGTGATCATGATGACCATGGTGGTGCTCATGGTGACCGCCATCTCCGTGATGTCCCTTGTGGTGGTGATGGTGTCCTCCATGTTCATGGTGTCCGCCCTTGCCATGGTGGTGTTCATGGTGACCGCCGTGTTTGTGTCCATGGTGGAAGTGACCGCCCTTCTTGTGTCCACCCTCATGATGATGACCGCCATAATGATCATGGAATCCTTTCTCGCCATGATGATCGTGGAAGTGCTTGTCCTTCTTAAACTCGTCGTGTTTCTCGATGCCATGATGTCCCTTTGTGTCGTGTCCTTTGTGCCAGTGACCGTGTTCATCGTGACCGTGACCGTGGTCGCCCTTTTCGCCGTGATTGTGATGATGATGATAGCCTTCATCGTGATGGTGGTGCTTCTTGTGTCCGCCATGTTCTCCGTGGTGTCCCTTGTGTCCTTCATGGTGGTGATGGCCGTGCTTGCCGTGGTGGTGTTCATGATGTCCTTTGTGTCCTTTATGGTGTTCACCGCCATGATCGTGGTGATGGTGTCCATGGTGCTCATGACCGCCACCCTTTTCGTGTCCTCCTCCGTGATGAGAGGCTGCGGTCTCGAGATCGGCGTCCCGTTTTTCCCTTAGCTCCCTAGCGGAGCTGAGGGCAGCGATGGCCAACAGGCCAAATGCCACAAGGAGACTACTTCTCATGGTTGATTGGGCTTGATGTTGTTGCTGAATGATATCTAATCATCTGTACCAATGAATTTATATACCGACCGGTAGCAGTATTAGGTAAGCAATTGTAGTGTCAAGGTTTTTTGTACTAACATAGCGGAGATTTCAACTTCCTTCCAGGTTGAAAATATTTAGTTTACCTACTATTATTGAACGAAAGAGTAATTCACAGACATTTGTTTAATAATACATGAAAGTTTAATATTTCTTTTGTCAGACATATCGAAACATATCAGTCTATGAAATACAATGAATAAACCGATTGAAAATCAGCCCTAATTTCAAAAATCCAAAATCAGACTGCCTCTGTGGCGCGGTGGGAGTGTATCCGACTGCTACGCAAGAGGTCGTGGGTTCGATCCCCACCCAGGATAAAACTTTGTGTGATGAGCACGATGGTTTATTCTGTGTCTGGGTGTTATTTATCTATAATATGTATGTATTTAGAAATATATAAGTATGTTTATCAGTTGTCCGGTTTCCATAGTACAAGCTCTGCTTAGTTTGGGATCAGATAGCGTTGTGTGAGTTGTCCCAAGATATTATTATATTATATTATTATTTAAATAAGTAGCCAAAGCTTGACTTAACGCGGTCCAAACCGATATCTCTTCCATCATTTAATCTAAAGGAATGTTGTCGCAAATATGTATAATTTTAGAATGGGAGACCTCTGTTCTTTTAAGTACGTGGGACATGTTATACCCAAGTCCAACAAAAACCAAATTACGATGTAAATACTTTTACATCATACATAGGTTACACTGGTCGTGGTTCGCTTAAATCACTATATGTTACTTTCTGACAAAAGCCCTGAGAATATATATTACGGTCTTTGTTTATACAGTAAATATGGACATTGCTGTTAATCGCGCCTACCTCCGTGTCGATGCGCTTCCTTTTTACATTTTAATCAAATACCTTTAACATTTCGGATGTAATTGAGTAATAAACATGTATTTTTTATTCATAATACGACTTTTGTAGATCTAGCAACTTATTTGCGTTTAGTAGACGTTTTTAAAAACCGATTTTATAAACGGGGTAGTTAATAGTGTTTTAGCTGTTGCAAGGTGGCAGGAGGCAGGAGGCAGGGTCCTTCTTATAAAAAAAATACTGGTATTACCAATTTCAAAATGTTCACAAACCTTTATTCGTCACGTCAGTTGATCCTGTTTCCACTGTGTTTGTTTGTTCCATGTATGAAAGATTAGTAACACCCTATTATGATTCAGATGTCTAATATTACACAGTCTCCTTTTCGATTATTTCGCTTCTAGGTTAATTAAAACTGTGGTAACATTTACAATTTTTTTGGTAATCACACCACTGCGAACTAGTGATGTGTCTATGTCATGTCGTAATCTTACGAATGATAAAGAACTTCAAAGTGGTGTGGTTACCAAAAAAAAGTAAACGACACCACAGTGCGTTTAACTTCTAGATAATATTTAACAAATTAGTTAATATTTAACTTCTAAGTTCATTCATGCTGTACAAAATGTATGTTTATTTTCAATTTTGTGGTTTCCTCTTTTTCAGTTGGTCCAATCAGTCTTTTTGTAGAACATGTACTATTGACAAATTTGATTTGTGACCGTTGGCTTATTTCTCTACATCATTCGTCTTCTGTGCCATAGTAGCGAAATTTTATTTCGGTTCTAACTTAAAATCAAAATATATGTTTAACAAAATAACAATCTGTTTTCTTATTAAATATAATTACAGTTATTTACAAAGCATGGTCCGAGCCCGAGGCCCGAAGTTCCGAACCCAGTTATTAAAATATTCCTCTGTCTGTTTGGTAGGTTTCATAATAATTAAGAATTATAGTTTTTGCCTGGATAGGTGGCTAAACTTTATAAGACCTAACGTAATATGTTCTGTGTCTACTTCGATTTTAAAGGTCACCGCAAATTAAAGAGATGCAGCTGTTCAGAAAAATACGATAGAATTGTTGCTCTTGTCCGTTCACAATCAAGTGGCTCTGGCCAAAAGTTGATAGTACTGGATATGATATGGGAGTAAAATTACGTTGGGTTTATTTAATCGTAAATGCGTCTGTGCAAAAGTGGTCGCATTTTCTCCGATGTTGATAAATCTTGTTTAGTTTCCAAGCTATTACAGATATTTGAAGTTTGCTGATAATAATACTCTGTTCTCCGATCAGAGTCTTGTTTAATGCGAAGTATGTCTTGCTTGTCCCCGAGCAAGCTTGAACGCTTGTCCCCGACAAAGGGTTTCGCGGCTCGTTGTAGTGATAATTCTTACCTCGTATATGTATATATGTCCTTGTAGTGTTATTTCGTTCGCATTTCTGTATATATTAGTTATATATTTCGCCATTAATTTATTATATTTCTTCTTATGTAAACAATTATTTTTCATACATCAAATCTGTCATGTCGACAGATATTTTCTATGGTTGCTATGACAACAAGATAAGCATAGAGTTCTTTATAAAGTATGGTCTACATTGTGAAACTGGCTGTGCGTAAATTCTAAATGAAAAATAAGTTAAGCTTTAAAATTTTAAATTGCTTCTAGAGAGTTTTCTTTATGAATACAAAACCGAAGAAGAGTCAGTGAGGAACCAGCTCTCTAAAAGAGAAGGAGTGAGGAACCAGCTCTCTAAAAGAGAAGGAGTGAATAACCAGCTCTCTAAAAGAGAAGGAGTGAAGAACCAGCTCTCTAAAAGAGAAGAAGGGAAGAACGAGCTCTCTAAAAGAGAAGAAGTGGGAAATTAAGAGAAAGAGACCATTCCTACCGGCGCCGCCTTTCTACCTACCGGCGCCGCCTTTCTACCTACCGGCGCCGCCTTTCTACCTACCGGCGTCGCCTCTCTACTTACCGGCGTCGCCTCTCTACCTACCGGGCCGCCTCTCTACTTACCGGGCCGCCTCTCTTATATACCGGGCCGCACCTCCACGACGCGTCGTACCTCTACCTGCCGACGTCGCGCCACTACTACCTACCAGCGCCGTGCCTCTACCTACCGGCGCCGCGCCTCTACCTACCGGCGGCGCGCCCCTACATACCGGCGCCGCGCCTCTACCTATCGGTGCCGCGCCTCTACCTACGAGTGCCGCATCTCCGCCTGGACGCCGTACCTCTACCTACCAGCACTGCATCTCCGCCAGCATCGGTTCTAAATTATCTTTAATTTTAAGTAGTCTTTAAGTTCTTGTAAATATATGTAGTCCTATCTTAAACTTACCTTTTCATTACACTACATCGTTCGCGAGGCGTTTAAATGCACACATAAAACATCCACGGCCAGTTTACCCCTGACTACAGATGTGTATGGTAGTTTTGCAGCAACAGCCTCCACATCCATTTCGCAGCAGGGTTTACTCACGATTGTGAGACCTGTGAATGTATAGGGTACGATGTCTGTCGTGAAATCGCGGCGCGAATTCTTAATATAATAATTTCACGGCACTAATGTAGAGCCTATCATTCACAAATGAGAAGTGAAAACATAATCCATCACAGTGGTAACTAACGTCAAAACTATATAGGCGTCTGACACACATTGACGTTTATTTACTTAATATTGAGATTAGTCCAGCATGTCAGATTCAGAATAATGCTATACCATTGAAAAGATCTTCTATTAAAAATAATAAAATTCAATGGCGTATTCAGTTTCTTCTTCTTATTTGAATTTATGGCAATCTAGCCGTTTTAATAGCTAATTTCTGCACGTGTCAAGTATTTATTGTACACTTTAGTTGCACAAAGTCTCGTTCTTATTCAATTATCACGTATTCTATTCATTATTTACAAGTTAAACTCGTTAAACTCGGAGCTGTAAAAATAATGGCAGGTCAGTTTGCCGCCATTTTTACAACTCCTTCAGTTATTTATTGATAAGCAAAAGTCAGAAGCAATTTTTGACATGTCAGAAAATCAGAATCTATTGCTGTCACTACATTAGAAGCCTAGCGGCAATGCTGGCTGCTACTAAATAGTAATTTGGCCTCTTTGGCCCCTACACTATTTAGACGATTTCAAACTTTGTTGATCAAAGGTTTCAAAATAATTGTATGTCTTAAAGGTCAAGAAAGATACACGTGGTTCGATAGTACCTATGAGATTTTTCCTTTTCTGATATTACCTATTATGGCTTCCCCAAATTTCTGTAGCTACATATACTACGCCTTCGAATATTATTTTAAACCAGAACAAAACCGGAAAAAATATGCAGCCCGTTGTTACCTTTTTTGTTTTTTTTTACAACAACAAGGTTTGGTTTGTTTGTCCTATAACTAAAGAAAGCACAAAAAAGTAAAGCAAGCTTTTCGGGGTTTCCACGACACGCACCCCTTAAAAGCCGGGTAAACCGTTGCTAGATTATAAATGATAATAATACAGGCATGATTCTCGTGTAAATAAGCTTGTAATGATAATCGTGTAAAGAAAAGAACCGAGAGTGAGTCAAGCTTGATTTACGAATTACGAAAAAAATTATGCATCTGTGTATGGTAATCTTCCTAATGTGATTCTGTTTGTCGACGGAGCGCATCTGTAGAAGTACTTTGAACATTCTCTGTAGAACATTAATTGTCGCCGGACACAGTCATTATAAGCTATACAACACTCCACAATCCGGTGAAAAAATCCATCTAAAACGTTTGCCCAAACAAAATGTCGTAAAATTTCGAAGTTAATATTTCCTATTTTACGATTCTAAATTAGAATTTCTAATTCATTTTGCAAATTACCACAAGAGGTTTTTCGTGGACGACTGGATCGAACTGATGTTGCTATTACAGGACTTTTCCATCAATATTATTTTATAGTTTACATTAATTATTTTGTCTTCGTTGAAACTGACCTAGAAAAAAAGCTAACGGTGGCAAGAGGGGTATAATACTTTAGTACAATCCTACACTGAGTCGTTTCATTTTTTATTTGAGAGCATAAAATTGGACCATTTTAAGATAAGTAGTCTGCAAGATGCAATAGGCATCTTGCAGACTACCATTCTTAAAGATATTGGACTTTAAATTCCAATATCTTGAATTGGGTGCGTCGGTTTAGTCATGTAAGTTTACTAAGGTGTAAAGTAATCATGCTTTTTAATATGTAATAAAATTTTGTTGTTTTATTTCCTATAAAATTTATTATTTCGGTATATAAACATAACAAAAACATTCGTTAGTAACATAATAACAAAATATAACAATTGAAATTCAGTCAACAACAGCTTAGCCCTTATGGTGCCAATCCTTATGGTGTTCATGATCGCCCTTATGACCGTGATCATGATGACCATGGTGGTGCTCATGGTGACCGCCATCTCCGTGGTGTCCCTTGTGGTGGTGATGGTGTCCTCCGTGTTCATGGTGTCCGCCCTTGCCATGGTGATGGTCATGGTGACCGCCATGTTTGTGTCCATGGTGGAAGTGACCGCCCTTCTTGTGTCCACCCTCATGATGATGACCACCATGATGTTCATGGAAGCCTTTCTCGCCATGATGATCGTGGAAGTGCTTGTCCTTCTTGAATTCGTCGTGTTTCTCGACGCCATGATGTCCCTTTGTGTCGTGTCCTTTGTGCCAGTGACCATGTTCATCGTGACCATGACCGTGGTCGCCCTTCTCACCATGATGATGATGGTGATGATGGCCCTCATCGTGATGGTGGTGCTTCTTGTGTCCACCATGTTCGCCGTGGTGTCCCTTGTGTCCTCCGTGATGATGGTGACCCTTGTGGCCGTGGTGGTGATCATGATGTCCTTTGTGTCCTTTATGGTGTTCATCGCCATGATCGTGGTGATGGTGTCCATGGTGCTCATGACCGCCACCCTTTTCGTGTCCTCCTCCGTGATGTGATGCTGCGGTTTCGAGATCGGCATCCCGTTTTTCCCGGAGCTCCCTAGCGGAGCTGAGGGCAGCGATGGCCAACAGGCCAAATGCCACAAGGAGACTACTTCTCATGGTTGATTGGGCTAGATGTTGTTGTTGAATGATATCTAATCATCTGTACCAATGAATTTATATACCAACCGGTAGAAGTATTAGGTAAGAAATCGTTGTGTCTAGGTTTTTCGTACTATCAAACTGTGAAGATTTCAACTTCCTTCCTAATGTTGAATGCCGTGTTTTGAATTATTATTCTGTGTTTAGTTTAATCATGCCTAATTTTATTTTAAAGTGATTTACCGTCCGGTGTACTATTGAAATTTATTATATTTATTGATTAATATATGAATTAATTATTTTTTTTTTTTTCACATTGTCCTGACAATAACAGAGATAAAAAATGAAGTGACCAAATAAGTGCGCCCTTCTGAAGATACATTTGGGTAAAGTTTTATATTAAAATAAGTAAACATACAGTATTAATTTTCAGGCAACGATTTATAGAAAAAAATAAAAATGGTATATTCTAACCAATAAACGTAAATAAATTAACGAACAAATAAAATATAAATTTCAGATGTTTAAGCATAGGTATGCAGGTATACTTAAGAAGTATACGCACGCGAGGTACCTACATTATGCTGCTTGGCACCATCATTTCAATTTTGAATCAGGTTATTCATCAAGTACATTTTTATTCTTTAATGAAATTCTAAAGACATTTGTTATAAAAATCTTACCTATGATAATCATGTGCTTAAAGTAACTTAGTTGTCTGTTCGAGCTAGAGAAAGTTTCTAACTGTGTCTAAGGTACGAGTATGTTAAGGTCATGATTTAATATACCTATTTTATTTTTTTCAAGTACCTAAGTGTATATAATATGCGTTACTTAAAATACATGTTTATGAAAAACAAAGCATAAAATATTATCGCATATGATTGTGCGTGATATAACTTTTTTAATAGAGTTACAGATTATTTCAATGTGGTTAGTCTTACCTTATGTAATGTTGTTCTTGTTGAATAATAGTTAAAGTAACAGTTACATCGAGGTCTTTTTTAGGGTTCCGTAGCCAAAATGGCAAAATCGAACCTCATAGTTTCGCCATGTCCGTCCGTCCGTCCGTCCGCACCTTTGCTCAAAGATTGTTAGTGCTAGGAGGCTGTAATTTTGCAAGGATACACATATTACTTACGCCGACAAAGTGAATGATTAAAAAATAAAACCTTAACAAAATTTTTTTTAGTAAATTTACCCTAGGTATATTTATTTATTTATTTATTTATTTATTTAAAACTTTATGCACAAAGTTGTACAAAGGTGGACTTAATGCTAAAAGCATTCTCTGCCAGTCTACCTTAGGGTGATGTATAGGTATATGTAAAGAGGGTATGTGATTTTTTATTCTCACCTACTATATCGTGTAGGGTATCATTAGATAGATATTTTAAAAATGTTTGGGGGTTGGGAAGACGATTTTTAGATTTAGGGATCCCTTTATAAAATATTAAGCTTTAAAGTGCAAATTTTTATTGGAGTCAAGTGCCCCCCCCCCTCTGCAAGCTAAATGGTTGATGTTTGGTATGTGAAAAAAATCACGGTAGTTGTATATACGAGTATAGTGAAATTAAAAAGAAAACTATCACAGCTAAGAACGCTTTACAAGTTTACGAGTAACTGATTAAATGAGAAGTAACAAAATTTTCGTACAAATTCCACTGAAAATTGTTAAGTAGATAAAAAACGTTGTAAGTATGAAAAAAAACTACAGAAAACCCACTTCTTAAGCCACATTTATCACATTGATTGTTATTTATCTATAAATCGCAAAATGCCTATCAAAAACCAAAATCCTTGTAGTTTTTTTATTGCATTTTTCTGAAAGACTTGTGATTATTATTATTTTTCTTTTTTTTTAACCTTACGAGCCCCAGCGACAAAGCTGTAGAGCGTAAAGCGTGTTTTGTAAATCATTTGATTTGTTTTTATTTTTAATTTTTACCTATGCCTTTTTTGAGAGGTTTATTAAAACTGAATTTACTCAAAATAATGATGTTTACAAAAATAGGTTGATAGTAAAGATGAAAGTCCAATGTTTTGATATGTATAGAATATTTATTTATTTGCTAAAATATGGTGGTATATTGGTGTTACAGTAAGATTAAGTAAGTAAGTTATTGAGTTAGACATATTCTGCCTTATAATGGCGTGCAAATATATGTAGTGATTTAATAATTGTACATTCAGTTATTCATTACTATTCATGCATATTATAATCATAAATTAATCTAAAAATTCATCATTCATATAATGTCATGTCAATAATCTGTAAATTTATCATTTAAATAATCTTGTACATTATAATAGCTTCTATTAATTAATAATTTCATTAAAGTATTCTTGTATGATGTTATTGGTAAATTTCGAATATTTGCAGGTAAACGGTTATATAGGTATATTTGAATACACATGCAATATGCATTTCTTTTAAACATTTCAAATTTTTTTCGAGGTAGACATAGTTTTTCTTATGCCGTGTTCGGCTATTTTCTTTACCACAAAATTTGACAAAGAAATGTGGATATTTTTTAACAAACATGCATAATTCTTATAAATACATGCTTGGTAATGTCAAAATATTTAGTTTTTTAAATAGTGGCTTACAGCTGTCGAGAAAATCCGCATCACATATTGCACGAACACATTCATTTTTTCCTTTAAGTACTCGGTCAACATTCACAGAGTTACCCCAGATTATGAGACCGTACCTAAGCACGGATGCAACATACCCGTGGTAAGCTATCATTGCAGCATTAAGATTCACTGTTAATTTAATTTTCTTCAATACAAAAATAAACTGGTCTATTTTGTTGAGGATTTTCTCTATATGTGGTTTCCAGCTACAAATTTGATCAACTATTTATACCTAGGAATACATAAATTAGTTATTTGATGATTTTCATAATATATATCAAGATTACTTGCATAAGTATTGGATGATATTTGTTTTTGTCACATTTATCTTTAAATTATTTTGGTTTAACCAAGGTACAGCCTCATGTAGAGTAACAATAACATTATTATGTAGTTCCTGTTTATTGTTCTCTTTAATAATCAGTGTTGCATCGTCAGCAAACATTATACAATTTTCGTTCATGGCATCAGGGAGGTCATTAATATAGAGCAGAAAAAGCAATGGAGCTAATATCAAGCCTTGTGGGGTGCCATAGAGTTTTTTTTTGTATGTTGATCTAAAAGTTTTTAGTTCTAAAAATAGAACTAAAATCTTTTAGATCAACGTTGACAACAATTTTATTTTAACACATTGCAATCTTTCCGTGATATAGCTTTTGATCCAGTCATTAGCAGTATTCCGTAGCATGACAGCTTTCATAGGAAGGTTTTATGAAAAACAAAGTCAAATGCTTTTGTCATATCCAAGAATAAACATGCTATATTTGAGTTCTGATTAAGGATTTCTGTTATCTGCTTGACCAGTGAAAAACATGCTAATGTCGTAGAATTTGCTCTTTTTTGAGGATGTCACATGCTGTTATAAAATATTATATTTTATTATACATGTCTTTCTGGAATACTTTTGATAATATTGAAATCAACGTGATTGGATAATTAGTACATAACCTATGATATTTATTATTCATAGCGTGTTCATATTTAGCTTTTATGAAAAGTAGGGCGCCTTTCCGGGTTTTACCCTAACTACATTAATCTATCAGACCACTTAGAAAGTTTTGCGAACAAAGTTTTTATATATAAGGCACTGAAACAAAACGTCAGTCGACAGTTTGGCTGTTTCAAACGAACGAACGCCTACGAAAGTGAAGCGATCGAGAAGCACAGGGAAAATTTTGATCGCTAGTTTCTTCACTTTGACGGGGTATCTGGTTTCAAGTCTATTACAAGACCAAAGCAGCATCAACGCCGTAGAAAGACAAAACTTATGGCAGGCATTTTGTGGTATACCATTATACCACAAAATGCCTGCCATAAGTTTTGTCTGCAATGAGCAACAAGCGACCGAACACTGGGCTCCGCGGTGTACTGCTTCACCACAACAACGCGCCCGCGCACTCAGCGCTCAAAATGAGGGAGTCCTGAACATCACACCGGTCAGAGTCTTGGGTCACCCTCCTCAACAGTCCTGATCTGGCATCGTTGACTTTTTATTCCCTAAAATAAAAAATCGACTGAACCCTTTCAGTACTATACTATACTATTTTCATCGCGTTCGAGAAGGCCGTGGAAGAGGTGTGAGGACGGAAAAATGTTTCGGAACATTGGTTCAGACACATGAAACTTTGTATAAAGGCTGGTGGAGAGCTCTTTAAAAAGATTTATTCATAGATGTTAGTTTTTTAGTTTCTCAAAACTTTCTAAATGTCCATGGTATATGTTTAATATAAAAAAATCTCGAACTAAGGTTGTTGGTTATAGTCTTGTAGCTTTAGTTTTAGTTCAATTGTAAATATATTAGTAATTTTTACCCGAACGTAGTTCCAGGCAACAGCTAGTGCTGCTACTTCGACTGCAACTTCGTTCGCGTAAAAATTTTAAATAACAAATTTACCTCATTGTATTTTTTTCTGGCGTAAATAGTAGCTTATGTGTTAGTTTGTTTGCTTGTTTGTTTTCAACGAGGCCGCAAAGTCACCCTAAAGGTTAATTTCCTTGCATCGCGATTGCGAGCCGCTCGCGGCTTACGAGCGGCTGACGCGAGCGGCCGATGCGACAATAGTCAGAGTGCGCGCGCAGCCTACGTCAGTTGTCGGCCGCGTGCGTCTGTCGCAGACCTCGGAAACGCCGCCATACATTCTCATACTCTGACTATTGTTATGTTCCATGCACCTGCACAGTAAGCTAATCTGTGATCCCGATGGTGTGCAGGTGCTTGTTGAGGGGCAATGGCCCGTCTGGATGCCTTGAGCCTATGTGCTATTCCCGACTATAAGCTATCTCTATCCCAAATTTCATCCATAGCAGCTGTGGCGTGATTGAATAACAAACATCCATCTTTCAAACTTTCGCATTTATTATCTTTATATATATAGCTTCACCTAACGCTTCCTAAACGGCTGGAGAGATTTGGATGACATTTTTTTTGTTGTCAATTGAACCCGATTCACGAAAAAAAATACGAGGCGGTACGAAGTATAGATTTTCTGTGAATATTATACAACTAGGCAGTTTATTATAAATAATAAAATACTATGGACAATTACTATACATTTCTAGTCTTGGTAATAGTAACTGCGTTTATTGGTATAAAAATTTAATATAAATATATTTTTCGTAACAAATATGGCTATTTCTAAGATATATTTAGATGTCAAGGTTATTATATTTATTATATTATCTCTCTGACAAAGATCTCTTGATCATTATGATTTCATAAAAAAATAAACGTAGAAAATATATACTTAAAATAAATGATGTAGTGGTAATAATTTCGTCATGATTGTTTCAGTTATAAATAAAATGAAGAGTTTTGTCTTTATTAGATAAATTCAAGAACTAAAATCCAACTAAAGCTGAAAATCTCAGTCTAAAAAGATTGTCGTAGTCGGGAGCTTGTTTAAGTAATGAATAGCTCTCGGGCACCTGCACTGTGTCCCCGCATAATAATCTCGTAACGTAACCACGCATAGGTGTGCATACCAATAGTATAACATTTTGTGTTAGTATTTATTTTTAACACGTTGAGCCCACATCGAGATAATGTACTTACTTAGTAGTTTCTTAATGTGAGCCTCATAGAGAAACTTACAAATTTAGCTTTGGTGGTCTTAAAATGAAGTTTTATATGGATATACAAAACGTCAATAGATTTTTCATAATTATCTTTCACATTGTGTACACATTTTTGTAATTCGACGTTGTTAATGTCTTTAAGCTTAGACGTCTGGATGGTATTTAGTTAACAACGTTAACAATTTCGAATCTGATGGCATGGCCATCAGATGTGCCTTCTTGCTACATTTGTGGTATAAAAACATCTCGTAAATCGTTAATCCAAACGTCAAACAAAAATTTCAATAGAGACAGTAATTTTTTGAGTTATTGTTGAACTTTGTACAAAGAAGATGTAAGATCATAGTATTATATAGCTATATGTACGTTAACATCACTCTTTTTGTCATTTGCTAATGATTGATGTAACGTACGAATAAATATTGTTGTGCATATGATAAATGATTCTGAAGTTTCTATATATAATGCTTGTTATCGTACGCGTTGCCCAGATTTGTCTTTGTTTTGTGATCATTTTCGCTGCCTCCATCATCATTAAGGATAATTTCATGACGAATACAGACATGATGCTTTTTCCGTACACTAACTTAAGACTAATTACGGCCGATATTAGGATCGCAAATACATGCTATAATATGTGCCAGTAGTGTAGTATGTAATTTTTTTAGATGTTTAGGTAGTATAAGTATATTAGAAAAGTTTACTTACGTTTGAGGCCGCTTGTTCGTAACTTGTCCTGTTGCGATACAGGTGGCTTCGGGTACGCAACTGACTGACTGAGTGACTGACCTGACTTCCCGAGCCGCCAATCACTGCACTTCCCACCAAACATTGGTATCTGCTGTCCTCCCTTTCCTATCCTGAAACTTGTGGTAGCATCTAGCGACCGGGTAGGTATCACAGCTTGGCTTATTTTGATCGTATAGCACCTATGTGTTTCGACCAAAGAGCTAAGTAGCCGATATCTCTTCTTCCTACTTTCCTTCCCGCATGAACTGTTGGGTCATATTTATGTTCGGAACAGGGGTGTAGGACTTCTCGCGGATTCGTAGGCGTGACGCATGACGGGTTGACGGGGGTCCAGGGAGACCCGGTGGGAATGGTTACCGTCGGCCACCTGCCGGTCAGTAGGTGTAGGTGAACCCGGGAATTTCCCACCTAGGAGGCTGTCCCGCCAACCGGTGAAAATCCCGCATTCTACTGCCGTGCTGGGAGGGAGGCCAGGGTGGAGCCCGTTAGTAGTGTGCGGGGGGGGGGGGGAGCACGAAGGGCCCTTCCGTACCCCGTGACAGCCCTTCACACAACTGGCAGACCAGCTTAGCAGGACTTACGCTCCGCCCTCTTATCTGAGTATCACTGTGGCCCCATACCTTTTTTTTTTGATGTGGCGCATGGCGGGAGAAAATCCTTACGAACACCCCCCCATCCGGGGAAGACGGTGGAGGTAGTGTGGGGTTTGCACCCACTAAAAAACCCGCCGTGTATCGCTATCACACTCCATCCACATTTAAAATGGATTTTTGCAATGTCTTCATAGCAACCTAAGCGCTGTACACCATCACCTTGAGACGGCGCGGCCTGCCCACCCGTATTCAAGACGTTGAGAGCCACATGGCCTCTTTGTTGGATCTTCTGCTAACAACGGCTAACACGTGGATACAGGGCGGTGGTCGATGTTAAACTTGGATCGTCTGACCACTGCCTTATCTGCAGCGAAGCCCCCATTGCGCCATCCGTCTGCTCTCCAGAAGATGGATCCCGCAGATTCAGACGATTTGAGTCAGCAGATTGGGATGAATTCCGTGAATTTTACGCGTCCTACCCTTGGAGGCAGCTATGCTTCTCATCAGAGGATCCCGACGCTTGCGCGGACTGCATCACTGACACGGTGCGTTAGGAAATGTAACTATTCATTCCCATTACCCGAATTCCCGTTAGCGGTCATAGTCATTTCCTTTCTAAGCCACGTCTATAAGCTGTTCTCAAGAGTCATCACGAACCACCTTGCTCGAAGACTTGACAAAATCAAACCACCGGAACAGGCTGGATTTCGGAGCGGATATGGCACCATAGACCACATCCACACATCCACACAGCTACCTTTAGCAGCTCTATTGTAACGCCATCCTGTCCAGAGGCTTTTGTATTTTTCAGCTGTTTAAGAGCCAGCACGATGGCAGGTCTTCGGTGTAGTGGCGTGTTAGAGTGGCTCTAGGACCCTCATTTTCAGGATCAAGTCAAGATGCATGCGAAGCGTATAACCGGCCATAGAAGCCTTCTACTTCGGAGACTGGCGGCTTTGAAGAAACGACTTCTTCACTTGCTGAGGTCAGCTTCGTCAGGTGGCTTCTTCCAAGAGATTGTACGAACACTTTTCTACCCCGGTTCTGCTCGATCGCTCTTTTAATCGAAAGAGTGTTAGAGCGCCGAAGGTCGTATCGTATAAGTTTTTCGATGGGTGGGTTTTCACGTCATTTTTCATTAGCCCTAAAGTCTTTTCCGATAGCTTTGACTTCTTGCCCTTACGCTGCATTTCACAAAATCTCGTACCTTCTTCCCTAAGTATCCGATCAATATTTACGAGCTTCGGGTTTACGTCTGTTGTGGTTTCTATGGCAGCAAATCGGTTATCCAGGTTTGACTGAAACGCTTGGGATCCTATCATGGTTTGAAGCAAAGTAGGTCGGAGCCTGGACCTCATCAGACGGGCACGTTTTCCTTGAAGTCGATATTCAGAGAGCCTCTGACAAGTCGGTGACCACTACCGGTATTAATCCTGTTGATCACGGAGACGTCTCTGAATATATGCTTTTTGTCCGTCATGATGAAGTCGAAGTCGTTTTCTTGAAAAAAGAGTTCATTAAAAAGATCCCCTCCCGTTCGAGAAAGTTGACTAGTAGATCCTACTACCAATTTGCTGCAACTCTGTACTCCCACTTTAGCGTTGAAGTCCCCCATAACAACGTTGTAGTGGGTCTTAGTGGTGGAGAGGAGGGCCCTCAATATGTCATCGAACATACCCTCAATATGTCCACTTAGTCGTCTGGATGTGCCGAGGTCGGTGCGTACGCTTGCACCACTTTGAGGCTATACCTCTCGGTTAGCTTGATAATGAGGTACGCTACCCTGTTCGACACGCTAGACATTTCCACAGTTGTCAGAAAGGGACTTATTTACCAGAAACCCAACACCACCTTGGGATTGTTGGTCTCCCACGCGGAAGTACATGAGGTGGCCCGACTCGAGGGTTATGGTGTCCTCCCCCTCTCTTCGGACATCACTTAACCCAAGATATGCCACCTAATCTTCCCAAGTTCCACCTCAAGTTGTGCCAGATGCGAGTCTAGCCATAGCGTACGTCCGTTATAGGTAATGCCCATAATTGCCACGCTGGGCAGGCGGGTTGGCGATCGCAGGGCGTAGCTCTCCCACCAGTGACGCTGCTGCACGTCACTGACCTATTACTTTAGCTACACCAGCCGGCCGCCAGAGCTCGTTCGTTGTACAGCAGGATGTACGCGTGCAGGTGAGGTTGGCTTGGAGCGAAAGATGATGGTACGCCCCTTTACATCCTTGTTATCCAAGGTGATGGAGAGAGTTCTCAACACCAGACTCTTGCGGTATCTTGAGGAATACCAGCTGATAAGCGACCGCCAGTACGGCTTCCGTCAGGGTCGTCCAGCTGACAGCACGTGTGATGCGCGATATACTAGACAACAGAACGTTCCTCGGAACATATATGTTCGTAAACTTTCGCGATTTGTACACATTATAGAATTTTATAAGCTCTTAATCGTGCAAATATTATATTTTAAAGCTAGGCTAAATACCTTTGTTTATTGCCCGACGTTTCGACCGTATTGCATCGGCCGTGGTCCGTGACCACGGCCGTTGCAATACGGTCGATACTGTCCACGGTAAATAAATTTATTTTGTCCTCAACAAAAATACAGTAATGCGCAATTCATACACAATTATGCGCGTTTACTGCGAAGAAGGATCCTTTTGTCCTAGTGCCACAGTTCCAAGGAGTTACACTCCGAGTCTCCGAGTGTATTGGGATCCTCGGCAACGAAATCTCGAGCAAAGTCCAGTTTGGGAGTTATTTGGAAAGTAAAGCCAAATTGGCGAGCATAAAGGTGGGTGTGCTTAACAGAACGAAGTTATCGGTCCGACCGCACGTAGAGTACTACTCTCATCTCAGGGCGGGTGCTCCAAAATAGTTGCTCGATCCATTTGTTGATGACCCCAATCTCACGGACAGACTGTAGTCGTTACAGCAGAGGCGTGACTTTGGTACACTGCGTACTCTACCGTCTGTTCAACGAGGAGTGCTCTGAGGAACTGCTTGAAATGGTGCAACCGTCATCTTTCTATCATCGCACCACTTTACATCGTAATAGATTTCATCCATTCCACCTGAAAACAATATGGTTATGTACGGACCGATTCCAGAGTTCTTTTCTTCCACGTACGTGTAGGCTCTGGAATGTTTCCTGAGCGCTACGACATGTCAACCTTCAAACGAGGTTTAAAGAGAGTTTCACTCCACGATAGGCAGTCGCTTGGGTGTGTCCCTGACATTCCTGAACATACATTTTACAGAGATTTTATAGAGTACCTACCTAAAGGAACATAAGAGAAAAGAAAGACATTAATTCATAACTTGAGTAGCGTCATCAAGCATCGCCAATTGCAAATAAATTTACAGTAACTGCATGCGTTCTCTGCATATACGATTTTGATGTAGGGATTCGTAACAATCTCGGTCTGTGCGACGTAAGACAATACTTCAGATGCACTATGCACGCAATATGCCGGCGATACCATTTACCTACCTTTATCTATACTATGTAGGCTTTGAGATATTCAATATGAAATACTTCAGTAACATTGAGTTCTAACCAAGTACGATACCTATGTCCATATTACAATATGTTATACTTGAATATAAGAGACATTTCAATATTTTCTTTTCATTAGTCTCGTCTTTTTTGATACCTAATTAACTCTAATAAAGACGCTGATATAATAGAGTCTTTAAGTTACTTAATTATAACATTATATAGGTATTGCTATCATTAAATACGAAATGTAATTATTAATAATGATAGATAATTATTAATAATTTTCAATTATTCACACACAATAACATCAACGTTAAATAAAATTTGTCTTCAAGTACCTACCTATAAATAAAAATATGTAGAAAGAGTGTACCCGTGACCACGGCCGTTGCAATACGGTCGAAACGTCGGGCAATAAACAAGGTATTTTACCTTAAATTATTCACGCGATTAAGACCCGTAATATATATATATATATATTTCGACTTCAAGTAGGTATTTGTAGCGTGGACTATGTTTATAATAGAATACAATTTTTTTTAAACAATCCTCCAAACCCAGAAGATATTTATTAATGAATATTCAAAGCCGTTGATTAAGTATCCTGCCTTAATCATTTTATTTCCTTTTAAAGCAATTTTCTTCATAGGTATTACCGGTATTACATCCATAGTTACTTACTCTGATTAAGATCCGACATTAACGAGTTCTTGGAGGTAATTAAAATGTAAGTAAAGCATGAAACGCTGGGAGCGGTTAAAATACTCGTAGATGTCAATATTCTTTAAGAAATGTCAGTTATGCGGGGGTTATAGTTGAATGCTAAGAATGTTATTAGACTGACCGGACCAATAAAGGAATTTATGCAGACGGACTTTCATGAAATGAGTCTACAGAATCTTGGCAAATATTATTTCTATTTTATGTTTATTAAAATATATAATACATTCTATATTATAATGTCTAATATAAATCATTTTAAATATTTAAGACTATTATAGTTGCGACCCGCCTCATCCGTGTAGCATTTAGCAAAAGATCACGAAATTTTGGTTCATTTTGCATATCACCAAACAACAAACCTTTTTAAAATTAAAAGTAATATCTATATTAGCCTTATACAGTCAGTTATCTCGGAGGTTCCAAAATTTTAAAAACTGATTATAAGCCGTTTAATCACGAGCCATGTAAATATCCGATTTTATGATAACGCTGTAATTTTTCATTACAAACGGACACTCCAATATCATCTAAGTACCTACCTAAAAATGATGACGATTATGTTTCTGGAAAAACGTATAAAACAAATTACTTATCACAGTATTTAATACACAATTATTAGCACCCGTGGGTTTTCTCGTGATACAAAATTTATCACCACATTATTTACTTTCCATAAGTCGCTAATAGTGAATTTTTAATTTGTAATTTTTAAGGTTGTCCTTCATGATAAAAAAAGGTTGCTATTTCAATGGCGACATCAAGAATTTTATTGATATGGTGGTAATAGCTGTAGCAGCATGGTCAAGGCCAAGCAAGGGAAAATCAATGAGGACTTAAGCGGTTGTATTTTATTTACCGCTCTTACAACAGACCGTACGTCTCTATCTCTACAGGAAAACAACTTTGAGTGATGTCCTCCTAATATTGTTATAGTGTAAGTTTGTGAAGATGGATGTATGGACGATTCTTCATTTTGATAAAACTTCAGTAATCTTGCTTTACACTGGAATAACTGATAACTACAATTTACAAAGATTTATAGCGATAACTAACATCCACGTGGGTGGAAAACGCTGCGGACGTAAACTAGTACAAAGTATTTTATAAAACATGTTCACTCAAACTTAGAAATCTAAGAAATAAGATAAAAAAACATGAAATGATTTAAAAAGCCTCGACCTATATTTTATACTGGTTTAGGTCAACAGCCACAGTAATGTTTTTAGGATGGTTTAGGTTGGTAGATACTCGTACCTTAAACATTCATCTAAGGCTTTTGAATTCCGTAAGCCTATAGTTGTGTTATAGATGTATATCTGAATGATAAATGTTTTCAACAACCGTTTGCGAAAGTTTAACCATCATAATATTAGCAGTGGAGTAATAAATAAGAAAATACTGAAATTGAAATAAAACTGGTGTAGTACAAGTAGGCCCTAAGCACAAAGGGCTGCAAAACATTTATAAAAAAACCGGGCAAGTGCATGTCAGGCCACGCACAATGTAGGATTCCATAGTCCACCCCTCGTCCGAATAATGCTGCTTAAGTTTTCTGTGGTTTTTGTTTCATAGTTACAACGTTATACCTACTTAATTATAATTTTCAATGAAATTTGTACGAAAACTTTTTTTATTTCTAATTGAATTGCTGTTAGGTACTCGTAAACTTGTAATGCGTACTTAGCTGTGATGGTTTTTCTTGTAATTTCACGATATATACTACTATCATAAATTTTTTCACATACCCAACATCAACCATTTAGCTAGCAGGGGTGCCTAATATTTCACAAACGGATCCTTAAAACTAAAAATAGTCTTCAACCCTTTTTTAAAGATCTATCTAATAATACCCCACACGATGGGTTAGATGAGAAAAAAATTACATATCCACTTTAGGTACATAGAGGGGAGGTACCTTAAAAGATTTTATTCTTTCACTTTGTCGGCGTATGGAATATGTATATCCATGCAAAATTACAGCCTCCTTGCTCTAATTGTCTCTGAGCAAAGCTGCGGACGGACGGACATGGCGAAACTATAAGGGTTGAGACAAAGGAGACAGGTTTCTCTAAAAATTTTGTTGATAGAAACCTGTTACCGATAAAGCCTCTTTCTCCTATAGGTTGACCAAGAGACTGGCATACTGACATACTGATATTGACTATAAGAATAACGTTTGTATAGTGTTAGGGTCAGGCGCGGATCCAGAACTTAGTTCAGGGGTGGCAACATTTGACTCAAACGGTCAAATCTGGTTAGGGTTTCTTTACCTTTTGTGGTGAACTCTTTAAATTGAAGGGGCAGGCCGCTTAGTTTTGATACTTGATATTTTTATCGATATTTGTTAATAACAAAGTAGACAGATTACTTTATTACTATAATTTTACGGTGTATTGTGTATTGGTTCTTAAAAATAAAAAAATAACATGAAAAATAGTGTTTATGACAAAGCACGTTTTAATATTGCAATTGTGTCTACTTAATAATGTAATTTACCACTTGATTTATAATTTGTCGGAGTAATTCTATTATAATTACATTAACTAAATTTTATTTTCGTAATAATATTATAATATTTAAATGCCATTACTGTATAAATGTTCAAACTTTGTTATTGTGTCTGTACCTACTACAAAGCTCGGATAATTTGAAAACTTAAATCTTTTGATTGTGTCTGAGTGTTTTAAGAAACTTCAGAATTAAATATTAGCTTTTTTATTTTACTTTAATAACTGTACGATATTAGCACAAATTGGGTCACTGGTAAAGTAAGTACCTACCTTCGTGATGCTGACTAACTAAAATATACCTATTACAGTTTTTACTGAAAAGCTACTAATGTGCGAACTCTGTATTAGATATTCAACTGGGAATCCAACTGCTGACGTTTCTCGAGACCACGGTTTTATTACTTTCTTAAAGGCGTCGTAAATCTGCAGTTTTTACATTTGCATAATAATAAAATAAATCATAATTTACTTAATAAGGAATTTGTAATGTTAACTTTTTATATTTGTACTGCTATTTCTATATCTATATTTTGTAACTGGTAAACAAAATAAGAGGCCTTTTACTAATTAAATAAAAAAAAGATAGAGTATAGTGACGTCCTTTTAAAAGGAAATGTAATGAAAATTTAACAGGCAGTAACCTCTGTTTAACGTAGAAGAGCAAGGTTAATTAAGTAAGGTGTACTTACTTGGAAATAGTGAACTTCGTTGTCTTTTGCTAATACTGCGATGATTAAAAACACGAATTATTTAATATTTGTAATGAAAAACACTGTAGCTAAATAAAATAAATATTTATAATTTATTCGTGTATCACAAAGTAGTAACAATAACAAAATGATTCATCTTACATTTATCAAAAGAGGGAACTCATTTGTGACCTTTGTCCCATCCCCAGCCTTTGTGCCCTTCTTGACCACCTTTGTTACCATGTCCTTCATGATGTCCCCAGTACTCGTGGCCTGCGCCCTCGTCATGATGTCCCTTGTGATCTTTATGGTGCCCTCCCTTTTCAAAGAAGCCTTTCTTACCATGATCATGTTCATGGAATCCGCCCTCTTTGTGTCCTTTGTCGAAGTGACCTCCTTCTTTGTATCCTCCTTCATTGTGATGTCCACCATACCCCTCTTCAAAACCGGATTCCCCGTGCTTATCGTGGAAGTGTTTGTCCTTTTTGAATTCGTCTATTTTGTGGATACCGTGATGTCCTTTGGTTGAATGGCCTTTGTGATAGTGTCCCTTTTCTTCGAAACCTTCTCCCTTTTCTCCTTTTTCTCCATGGTGATGTTCATCATAGAAGCCGTCGTCATGATGGTGGTGTTTCTTGTGGCCACCGTGCTCGTCATAATGGCCCTTGTGTCCTTCGTGGTCGGAGTGCCCTTTCTTGCCGTGATCGTGACCGTGATATCCTTTGTATCCCTTTTCACCGTATCCACCGTGCTCGGAATGATGGGCACCATGGTGTTCACCACCGTCGCCTTTCTCCCATACGTGGGAGGCAGCTGCCGCTAGATCAATATCCCTTCTTCGGCGTATGTCTTTGCTGTACACAGTAACAGCCACGGCCACCAAACAAACTGCGACCAGAACTCTCATCCTGTCCGTTGTTGTCCTGGTTTAGAATTGGTTCTGTTAGGCAATGATTGCCAAATGATGCCTGTTACTGATTTCTCTTAGCTTATATAGTATTGCCAATAATAGTGTGGTTGTTGATTTAATGTCAGGGTAAAGAGTGACGGTCACAGGCACATTTGTGACCTGAATTAGTTTGTTAATAAAAGATTTATACGTATCGACGCCAATGTTCCGTTCTAAACAAACTCGACTGAATATTGCATAACTTCAGGCAATCTGAGCACAAATTTAATCAAAAAGTCTTTTGTTAGCACAAATGAAATACCCACAACTCGTATTTGTTAGTGGCTAAATATCTAAAAGGTTTTGTACAAGATATTAATATGACTAAAATAGCCTAGTGAAATTCAAGTTGCCATAAAGCTGGTTTTCAGTAAACGAATGATATACAAATGAAGCCTCATGCGTAAAATAAATGGTAAACAATATTCGCAATATTTGCTTTCACTACCAATGTGTAAATATTGCTTTACAAATATTAAATTGAACAGGTTTAATTAATTGGTTGTGTAAAATTGAACTTGAGTTCTCGCACTTGCGATATGTGCGATGAACTACGATCAGTACCTCAGCGGTATTCTATCATTAGTTTTGTTGTAACCATAACCCCGTTCGTTTCTAAGAATTAACTGCCAATTAATCTCTGAATTCAATACTGCTAGCAATAGACCTCATCTTCATCTGCATATTTTCGGTCGAATACTTAAAATTATGCCACATCATTCAGATTCGGGTGTATCCCACTATTTCCATGGAAATACAAAATAGAAATAGTGGGACCATCAGTCTGAATTAGGCTCAGTATTTCTATCAATAAAAATACTACTAGGAATTGTGGTATACACAGTCGGATTTTACTTGCGTGTTTGTAAATTCTGGCATGATTGGTTAATTGCTGACCAATATCTTAAAGGATACTTTTTATGTTTTAAGTGGGTATGTAACCAGGTAAGAATGCGCTACACTTGACATAATCAAACTAAGATAATTATAGTTACACAGAAAATGAGATAATTATAACAAGCCAGAGATGTTCTGCCATCGTTTCATCACAATTTTTTATTCTTGCTTATCAAAATATTTTTGTGTTGCAAATTAAGAAAGTTTACCTAGACTTAACTAATTACTTCATAATTAGCATAGCAAAGTATTTATAATTAAAAATTCATTATATTTGTATTTAGTTGGCGAAATCAACCTAAGTCGTTTATTATAAACTAGCTGCCTGCCCCGGCTTCTCACGGATGTCATATCGTAGGTTTTTATACCTTGAGTTACACTATTGTATTTTTTGTAGGGATCTCTGACAATTTCTAATGGTTAAAGAATTTTTAAAATCGGTCGAGTAGTTTTTAAGTTCGTTCGTTACATACAAAAATACAACTTACGGACATACGAAACATCTTGGAAACTAATGTTTTTTCTACAATAGCACTTTTTTATTTTTTTAATACGAAACATCTTGGAAACTAATGATTTTTCTACAATAGCACTTTTTATTTTTTTTAAATAGATATGGTCTCACTTTACTAGTTATCCTGTTAACCCCTCCAGCTAAGCTAAATTGCTGGTGTTTGGAGTGGGTTCACGTCAGTAGTATAATGGGTAGGATTCGAACCCGCGACCTCACGATTGCGAGTCCGACGCCTTAACCATCAGGCTACCGCCGCTTCTACACTAATAAATAAACGAAGGTGTGAGGAGGTTGCAGCGGGAACGTGTAAGGCTGTTTATGTATGTAAAAAAAAGATATATATTTTTTTTAAACAACGTTTTCTTAAAATAAAACCTAGCTAGATCGATTTATCGCGCCCAAAACCCCCTGCATACTAAATTTCATGAAAACCATTTACAGCCGATGCTGAGATTCGAGTTGAGATATTTGAGTATATATACAAGAATTGCTCGTATAACATTCGATTTATAGGTAGGTACATATGTTCACTTATTTTCACATATCCGGATGAGCTAAAGGAAAAAATCAGGTTCATTATCTCGTTTATTCAAACGTGACGCATATACGCAATCAATACTCAGTCACATTGTGTATGTTATAGAGCACATTTAATTTACACCTAATTATGTAAAGAATCAATATTTTTGTGAGTAGGTATATAACCAACGATTAGTGTAAGATTCATTGTTTTTTTTTTAAACAACACCCGTAATAGGGTACAAGCCCTGTGTCGCGGGTGACTTTACAAACATACAAATCACGGACACAAATTACACCCAGATTCAGAACAACAATTTGTGAATCACACAAAGTGGTGTCCCGAGTGGGAATCGAACCCACGACCTCTTGCGTAGTAGTTGGATACACTCCCACCGCGCCACAGAAAAACTAAATAAGTATTCTGGTGTTGATGAGCTGCGCGAACGTTTTCACTAGAGTCAAGGGCGCGATCAGTCAAGGCCGTATTGCGAAGCACTTGCCCTCATTTTTTGTATCTTTTGTCTAATAAATTTCTTCTGAACGATTTCTTTCGTCATCGTTTCCGGACGGGTGCGCACGCGTCTCGCTCGCTCTGTACTCACAAATAGTGTTGCATAGCTGATCTATTGACTGCTGTCTGCGACATTGAAGAAATTTTAATTAAATTAGGTATTTATTTCATCCGACGCACAAGTTAGTAATATGAGGCAAGATGAGTTTTTTATTGTTCATTTGACATTGTTCTACTCACAGGTAATTAAATTAGGAGTGATTGAATAGTTGCATTTAATACACCCTGTAAAAATTTTGTTTATTAAATAAAAGTGCACAATTTATTTAGCACCTATTTATCGAAAGGCAGGTGTTACCTGTGTTTTTTTTTTAATTTTTATTATCCTTCTACAATTTTTTATAATCTGAAAAACGAATTGCTATATAATATTGTTTTATAATGTACCTTAATATTTTAGTACCTACTTAACTATTTCAGGACTATATATCAACAGGGTTTAAAACGATTGCCTTCGATTTTAGGTAACTGGCTTTTAATAATAAATAGTTTCATGAAACTCGGCAACTTTAGGTAAGGGTTGAATAAATTAAAAACTAATAATATTTCAAGCAAGCTATTAGAAGTAGTACCTATTAGTGGTAGTAGGTATTACTACTTATAGGTTGGTGCTGACATTCATGCAAGTAATTATAGTAAGTTTTAACAACATTGTTTCAGCAGACAGAAGAAGACATACTTTTATCATTCGAGAACAATTAGTAAATAGTTTACCACATAAGTTGATTGTAAGAAATTTCTAAGGAAAATGTGCAGTTTCGGCTTATTAAATGAAGTTAATCTCATAACATTCCTGTTGCTCGAACCGACTGTCTCAACAGAAAACCAAACAAAATGAGGGAAAGAAATTTACTACGCATTCGTGATCAGAATTCGAATTAAGAGGGGGGTATCAAGTTAGAACTACCGGTATCATATAATGTCTGTATGTTTATGTGCGTAACAATAAAAGTGGTTCTTCAGATTTTGTGTTAGATATAATTAAATATATTATTGTTTACAAGCTGACCCGCGCAACTTCATCTGCGCCATTTTTCCCCGTTTAGGCAACATTTTTCATTGATGCTCAGCTCCTATTGGTCGTAGCGTGATGTTATAACGCCCATACCATTCCTCTATAAATGCTATCCAACAGTAAAATATTTTTTTTCTGATATTATTTGTTTCTGAGATTATCGCGTTCAAACAAAAAAATAAACAATTAAACTCTTCAGCTTTATAATATTAGTATTAGTATGTTTAACTTTTAAAGATCAGAAAATAGAAACAGTACAATCAACTAAATTTTTAGGTTTAAACATAGATAGTAAAATGTCATGGAGAGAGCACATAGAGTACGTCTCCAAAAGGCTTAATAATTATTCCTTTGCTTTACGACAACTCATTAAAGTAGTTGATCGACAAACAGCATTAATAGCATACCACGCATATGTAACATCTGCTCTTCGATATGGTGTAATATTCTGGGGTAACTCCACGAACATAGATTGTGTATTCAGAGCACAAAAAAGATGTGTACGAGCTATCTGTAGTTTAAAACAAACTCAATCATGCAAACCCCTTTTTCTAGAATTAAAAATTCTAACTTTACCAAGTTTATATATATTTGAAACAGTTATATTTATAAAAACAAATCGGGATTTGTTTGAACATCGTACAAGGGAACGCCATTTAGACAAACTATGCATTCGTCCTTCTAAAACAGCTCTCCTACACAGAAGTGTTTTCTGCATGGGACCAAAAATTTACAATAACTTACCATCACATTTACGGAATGAAAACAATTTAATTATATTCAAAAAGCAAATCCATGATTTACTTGTAGGAAAAGCTTATTATTCAGTTTCGGAATACATGGAAGATAAGGACATTTAATGAATAATTTAAATTATTTTATTACTTAATCAACTTGTATTTATTATTGCTTGACATTATTTCACCTATTGACATTTTATGGTTATATTGACATTGTATATTTCATTATTTAATTTATTATTGTGAAATTAAATTTATTTATAATGGGATTATTTCATTTTAGAACTACCACTTAATTTAATTTTTGCATGCATTTAAGCAGAATATGGTGAAACTATTATATCATGTACTATCTATGTAAAACCCATCAACTTGTATTTATTATTACTTGACATTATTTCACCTATTGACATTTTATGGTTATATTGACATTGTATATTTCATTATTTAATTTATTTTTGTGAAATTCAATTTATTTATAATGGGATTATTTCATTTTAGAACTACCACTTAATTTAATTTTTGCATGCATTTAAGCAGAATATGGTGAAACTATTATATCATGTACTATCTATGTAAAACCCATGTTATGCAAATAAAGTTATTTGATTTGATTTGATTTGATTTGATTAAATTAGGTAGATACCTATGTCGAATTCGAAGGTAAAATTTCATGTTTGGCCCAGGGTAGCCTTTAGTCTTCCAAGTCCAACCATCTTCGGCCATTGTGGAACGAGGATCGATGATTGGCATGGACAAATCTTTACGATGTGTAAAATTTCCCTGACTTCGTGCTTTGCAAGCATAATCGTCATCCATCAGTAATCTGAAAATAACATAAAATTATATTCTAATTAAGTAAATACGCTACCGTTGAGGAGTTGACATGATACTTCATCTGCTCTATTACATGGTGCAATAATAGTATGATGAATATAAAGTGCTAAGCAATCGAATCGCAAATCTTGAAATATTGAAAAGTTCAGCTAATCATTGTCGTCTTCATCATCAGTTCTACTTCTCCAATGTATGCTTTTTGGTAGTAAATGCACGAATCACTATAAAATATACCTAAATTACTATAGGTTTGCCTTTAATATTTGTAGAGTTTCCTCGATTTATCCTGGATACCATGATCAGATCCATCTTATGGCAATAGCCAATAAAAACATGTACGTACTACTACAATTTTGTAACACCATTTTATACCATGTTTTTACGCAAATAAACGTTTATTATTATTATTAATGTGACCAACTTGAAAGTATACCCTTTCAAACAAGAAAACAATTTTTCAATCGGTCCAACCGTCTTCGAGTAATCGGTAGACATTCATAAAACAAATAAAAAAAACGGGTTGAACTCCGGGAGTGCCGGCAAAAGTAATAACTTGAACATTATCGTTGTGCATTTTTGAATATTTTGGAATATGTTATGTGGTTAAATTGGTAATATTCATCTATTGCCGACTTAAAAAAAAAATACAAAATTTTATCATTATAAATGTACTATCAAAGTAGTTAAATACAATATTCATCTATTGCGCTATCGTCATTGATATAGAGACCAGGACCGCGTCAAAACTTCCCAAAATTGACCACTCTGTAGAAAGAGACTAGTGACTAACGAGACTTTGTGTACCTATCAAAGGTCGCACGAGTTTTTTCTCTCTTTCATGCTTTGCAGTCAATATTTACTTTTTAATAGAAAGGGGTGGCATGGTCCAGGTCTATACGTCTATAGGCTATCGTACACAATTATGAAATATTAAATCACAAATTAAGAAACAAGAAAATAAAAAAAAGGAAAGAAATAATCATTTGGACTCGAACCGGGGTCTTCTGATTTATAGACCACCCGATATCCCAGCTGTCTTCCCACCAATTTTACGGTCACGTGGTGGGTGCGAGTTTAACATTTTATACCCATACCAAAAAATGTGCACAACGCCCCTTAAGAAGTTTTTACTTCAAAAAAATACGTACAGACCAACATAGATCCTCCTCCTTTTTTGAAGTCGGTTAAAAAAACATACTTATAGACGAAAGTAGAACCTCTTCCTTTTTAGTCGGCTAAAAATTTACGATTCGTGTATAAAGCCAGTTGTAAAGTAATAGACTTAATCATTGTGTTTTAATCCAAGATCTGATAAAATAATATCGCTGAAGACTGTTTACGCTTTTAACAATTGGTGTACAAAATACGAATACGCCGAAGGCTGTTTCCATAATCAAGCACGCAATATTTCAATCTTGAAACAGAAGAAGTCCTAAAAGTCACAATTTTTACGTATACAGCAGTAGATGAAGTTATTTGTGAGAAATGTTCTCACAAATGATTTCAACTTCGTATATGGCAGAAAACTGTCCGCGGACAAAGTGATGCTCAAAACTTAACGATAACATCGGTCCCAACCCCACTTGTCCAACGTGTGGATCTAGAATAAGGCTTGTTGGCGCCAATGCTATTTTCTAGATCCACATGTTGGACGAGTGGCGTTGAAACCGACGTAGGGGCCAACGTGTGGAGCCGGTGTTATGCAAACTAAAATGGCGTATTGTTAAGTTAATATGTCAGACAGATTATCACACTAAACTTTCATAATTGGTCCTATTTATATTTATAAACCTAGACCGGAAGTTATTACAATACCTAAACATTTTTTGGGTATTTACGAGTAAAACTAGAACCGTGAAAAGTTGTTCAAATTGTATCATTGAGTTTTATACATATATATCTTAACGCTTCTAAAATCTTCAAGTATAATCTTGTCATTATTCTTTGCAACACACTCTGAGTCATGTCTCAAACGAATAAATCCTTTTCATTTTCAGCAATACACTGCTAGAGACGTCGGTACCACTTTTTCCAGTTGGCAAATTGCAACTTGCAATCACTTTGCTTTACAAATCGCTAAAAGGATAAAGCTTTTAGTAAATAAGCGTTCCTACATGTATAGCAAAAGATTGTTTGTGTGAGCACGTAGCTCCGAAACTAATTACAACGTAGTCCCAGTAATCCGACTGCGCGCTAAACCAAATTCGGTGTGATATTAATCCTCACTACTGGGCCACTCCAATGTGTCGGTAGGCAACAGGCGGCTGACGTCCCCTGCTTTATTACGCCACAAAATGTACGAGTGCCACGTCTATTCAAGGAATCATCATTCGGTGTAGTGATTAAATCATGTTTGACTACATTGATGTTTGCGAAACGTATCTACGTATATTTAACGTGATGATATAATATAATATAATATCTTGGGACAACTTACACAACGCTATCTGATCCCAAACTAAGCAGGGCTTGTACTATGGCAACCAGACAACTGATAAACATACTTATATATATTTCTAAATACATACATATTATAGATAAATAACACCCAGACACAGAATAAACCATCGTGCTCATCACACAAAGTTTTATCCTGGGTGGGGATCGAACCCACGACCTCTTGCGTAGAAGTCGGATACATTCCCACGGCGCCACAGAGGCAGTCAAATGATGATCAAAATGATGGTTGCAGTTTATTCATTGTAATGAAAATACGTACAGTAAAGAAACGTCGATGTTTGTATGAGATCAAAGTAATAAAAAAATTAAAATACTTAGAGCCCCTCGCAGTATTTCTTAACTCCTCGGAATGTTATGTATTGGATGTAAGTGAAACTATAAGAAAATCTGTTCGGCAAGACGAGAGGTCTTGTTTAATTAGTGTTTAGTCTATATTTTTTTAAATTAAATACCGCTTTTTACGTAATTCACTTTTCTCTTTACGTTCGAGTTAGTTTTATATGTTTTTATAAATGTTGTGTAACTTAAGTATTATAGGGCCCAGTTGAAAACCAGCAATCAGGCATCTGTCTGACATATATGTTGAACTGGTCTTATTCTCGGCATTCAACTGTCTAAAATGTGTGTATGTGTTTTTTTCTTTTTCTGCATTGAATTTCCGAAATAAAGGCCATTTTCATTTCTTTATATTGGTTATATGTACCCACATACAATACCTTGGACCTACATATAAAATTCAGTTTATCGCAAAAAAGCGTGGGGTGCTTGTAACAATATTGATATATAGTCACCTCACGCTTTTTTTACGATAAACTGATTTTTAGGGTTTCGTGGTAAAATGGCCACGGAACCCTTATAGTTTCGTCATGTTTGTCTGTCTGTCTGTCTGTTCGTCCGTATGTCACAGGCATTTTACTCAAAGACTACTCAATGAATCTTGGTGAAATTAAGTAAAGGTGTCTTGTAGTAGCAGCTACTTAGTTTGATAGCTAAAGGTACCTATATAAAATATTTTTAGGGGGGGGCACTTCATACATGTAACAGAAGCTGAATTTTTTTTTCAGCAAATATAACGTGTGGCACATCATTCGGCAGGTCTTTTAAAAACATTTTGAGGTTTCTAATTATTTTTTGATTGAGAGATTTTTTTTGGAAATAATCGCTGCGTAAGTCATGCCCCTTAACTTTTGAACCATAAAACCAAAAAATATGGAAAAAATCAGCGCTTAATAAATACTTTAAACTAAAATTATTTCCAAGAGATCGGATATACCGTCATTGAGTTATTGCTGAAAAACTGCGTTTCTAAAAAGGGCGTAACTGCCATGAACATACGTATTATTTTTTAAACCAGACCAACTTTAAAACTAACAGAGTTTTATAAAAAAGTGCAATCCATATTTTACTCTTTTAAGAGTTGATTTTACAAAAACCCCGAAACAAGTTTTCTTTATTATAAACCAATAAGCCAATATGAAATTACACCCATCTAACTTCAAAACTGGCGGAGTTTCAAATAAACGTACAACCACTATTGTACCTCTTATGGGATGGATTTTCAAAAACCCCTTTTTATCGGGTTGTATTGTCATCGGTCCTTGATAAGCGAAGTTTCAATTAAATCCGACGTTCTGAAGTGGGTGAAAAACAGGTTTAAAGATTCCGTTACATACTGCCATACCTACATACTAACATACAAACATACATATGAAGCTAATAAAGGCATCTTAAAATAAAATTAAAATTGTTCTTTCCCGGTACACAAATGACCTCCATACGAATTTTTACCTAAATCGGTCCAGCTGTACAAGCGTGAAAACGTATCATACTTTCACATTTATAATATTAGTATAAAGTATTTTCGTAGAGATCTGTAAAAAAATACAGCCTATTGTACTCGCTGTTAATGTAGCTTTATATTGGTGAAAGAATTATTAAATTGGTTAAGCGGTTTTAAGTCTCTACTATTTCATTGTATTTTATGAAAAGATACGGAGATACTATGCAATTATAGAGTTCATGCTAACAAAACTAGCAATATATTTAGTATCTAACGAATGTGCTACTTAAGCCTTTTCAATTGATACCTAACATAGCTTATTTGAGAACAATAAGTAAAAAACCTGGTAAGTGCATGTCGGGCCACGCACAATGTAGGGTTCCGTAGCCCCTCCCATCGTAATAATGTGGCTTAAGAACGTTATTTACCTACCTAGTCCGGCTATAAGTTCTGTTACAAATGAAAAGGCGTTTTTTTAAATGAAGTAATGTAATATTACTAAAACTTATAAGTACATATTTATTAAATTCTCCGCAAAAAATAAAAACAATATTCTATTCAAAATTGGCTTTTATACAGGCCTTTAATCTGACTAGCCACGAATCTATGGATTTACGCACTGTTTCCGTGGGAAATGTCGCAACTGCTTGCTCCAGAGATTTTTTAAGAGACTCAATGTTGCCGAGTCGTTTAGAGCAAGCCATGTTCTCTAAAACTGACCATAATTTGTAGTCTAAAGGGTTGAGGTCTGGGTTAGATGAGGGCCAGTCTTCAGCTTTTATGAAGTCCGAATCGTTGGTTTCAAGCCAGGCTTGGGTAGTTCGTGTCTTGTGGCCAGGTGCAGAGTCCTGCTGGAAAGTCCACGGTACATTTTTAAAAAGTGTATTGCTGAGAGGTTTCACAACATGATCCAAGACTATCTCTTGATACACTTTGGCTGAAGTTTTCTCTCCTTTTTCACAAAAATGTAGTTTTGTGATGCCTTGATAAGACACGCCCCACCAAACCATCACTGACGCAGGATGATGTCTACGCTGTACCTTTCCGAACGTACTGTGTACACTTGCGCAGCTTCTTTAGAACTGTGAGCGTACAATTTATCATTTTGTTATGTTAATTTTTTTCATCGGTAAAGAGGAAATTCTTACTTGCGTATCGCGACAGAAGGCGTTTTGATCGATCCACTCTCTTTAATTGTAAAGATTGAATTAGGGCATGTCCTGTATATCAACGATAAGCACCGAGCTTCTGGTCTTGTTTTATAATAGGCGACAGAGTCCTGGTGGGAATCTTCATTTCTCGCGATAAGATTTTTCGCTTCCTAATGGGATTTCGACGAATTCTGGCTATAATAGCATTAACAGCCTTTGTGGTTCTAACAGCACGCGGCCGCTCCGATCTTTTATGGTCTTCGACAGAGGAAGTGTTGGGGAGAGAGGTTTCACAACACGATCCAATACTGTCTCTTGATACACTTTGGCATAAGTATTCACTCCTTTTAAAAAAAAAATAGCTTTGAGACGCCTTGATAAGACACGCCCCACCAAACCATAGCTGACGCAGGATGATGACCACGCTGTACCTTCCGACCACTTGAGCAGCTTCTTTAGAACCGTGAGCGTACACTTTATCATACATTTTGCTTATTGTAGTGCTCATTAATCGTGAAAATTTTTACATCGGTAAAGAGATTATATTAATATAGGATTTTTGTGCCCTTCATCTGCGTATCGCGCCAGAAAGCGTTTTGATCGATGCACTCTCTTTAATGGTAAAGATTGATTTAGATATCGACGATAAGCACCGAGCTTCAGGTCTTGTTTTATAATACGCGATAGTGTCCTAGCGGGAATCTTCATTTCGCGCGATAAGATATTTTGCTTCCTAATGGGATTTCGACGAATTCTGGCTTTAACAGCATTAACTCCCTTTGTAGTTCTAACAGCACGCGGCCGCCCCGATCTTTTATGGTCTTCGACAGAGTCAGAGATAGTACGATATACGAACATACGGCTGATACCAAGCTTTTAATTGTCTGGAATAGGACCGACGGCTCCATACCTACTTTGTGCAAGACGATCACCGCAATCGTATTTTCTTTAACACCCCAATCCAAATTGTCATTTAATAATGAACACGAAAAAATATGTGAAATGCGGCGCGAAATCGAAAGAAGTTTTAAAAATATTAAACGCGTTCCAAATTCAAAGTAGGTAATTAAAAAGTTGAAAAAAAAAGTTTTTATGTAACAGTATTTATGGCCGGACTAGTTACTTAATAACATTTTTCAATGGAATTTGTACGAAAATTTTGTTACTTCTCATTAGATCAGCTATTACTCGTAAACTTTAAAGTCTACTTAGCTGTGATAGTTTTTCTTTTAATTTCAGTACATATACTGCTACCTTGTTTTTTTTACATACCCACTATCAACCATTTAGCTGGCAGGCTGCAAAATTTACACTTTTAATCCCTAAATCTAAAAATCGTCTTATCAACCCTTAAACGTTTTTAAAATACCTATATAATGATGACCCCACACGATGAGGTAGGTAAGAAAAACAATCACACCCCCACTTTACATATAGGGGAGGTACCCAAAAAAATTTTTTTCAACATTTTATTTTTTCACAGAGTCGGCGTAAATAATATGTGTATCCATGCAAAATTACAGTCTCTGAGCAAAGATGCGGACGGACGGACGGACATGGCGAAACTATAAGGGTTCCAAAATGCCATTTTGGCTACGGATCCCTAAAAACCGGGCAAGTGCACGTCGGGTCATGCACAATGTAGGGTCCCGTAGTTGCCCAGCACAATAATGCGGTATAAGAAGTCGGTTTTCTGTTGTTTTTGTTTCATACTTCTAACAGCGTTAATAGTTGATTTTCAATGGAATTTGTACGAAAATGTTGTTACTTCTCACTTAGTCTGCTGTTACTCGTAAACTTGTGAAGTCTACTTAGCTGTGATAGTTTTCCTTGTAATTTCATTATAAATGATACGCATCCTGAATTTTTTCACATGTCCAAAAACAACCATTTAGCTGGCAGGGAACGGGGGAATTTGACTCTAAAAAAAATTTTCACTTTAAGGCTTAATATTTGCTAAATGAATACCTAAATTTAAAAAAAAGACCGGGCAAGTTCATGTCGGGTCATGCACAATGTATGTGGGTTCCGTAGTCCGGCCCCTATCCGAATAATGCAGCTTAAGAAGTTGGTTTTCTGTTTTGGTTTCATACTAACAACCTACTTAATAATTTTCAATGGAATTTGTGCGAAAATTTTGTTACTTCTCATTTCATCAGCTGTTACTGGTAAAATTGTAGTAGCCTTCTTAGCTGTGATAGTTTTCCTTTCAATTTCTCTATATATACTACTACCATTATTTTTCACATACTTAACATCAACCATTTAGCTGGCAGGGGGGGGACATTTATCTGTAAAAAATTTGCTTTTTAAATCTTAATATTTCACAAACGGGTACAAAGTAAGTTATACCTAATGACGTTGTAAGTATGAAACAAAAACAACAGAAAAACCACTTCTTAAGCCGCATTATTCGAATGGCTTGGGGGGGGGGGGCGTACTTCGGAACCCTACATTGTGCGTGGCGCGATATGCGCTTGCCCGGTTTTTATTTAGCTTTTGTTTGAGCTAACGTTCGGATATTAGAACGAAAGAAGAGATCCTTCTACAATGATTTTCTATTTAATTTAAATTTCAAATCATTCAAAAATCGTCTACTGTCTCCGAAACAGGAGAGCTCCTTATAACGTAACTACATTATAAATAAGCAGTTCTGTAAAAGTGCCTCATTGTATATTCTAGTTGATTAAACATGCTGACTTCTATGTTCGTGTGTACAAAATGCGAGTACAAGTACAATGTTTTTTGATGAATGAAGCCAGTACTGTCGTACCTATAAATAGCAAGTCAAACCTGAGATTTACGGGACCTCAGTCAGCTAGCAAATATACCTGCAGCGTGCAATGTTTGCGCTAGTAACTACCTAACTTGAAGTTAATTAACGCCGCTCTTGCACTATCTAGATGGCAGGTGAGACAATATCTGAACAATGTTTTATACAACAGTGCGCTTCGGTAAGTCTGGCTACGAATGCTTGATACTATTATGTCTTTGTACCTTCCATACTGTTAATATACCTGAATGAGTAACTCCATCTATCTGTCACGTTTTATCACCTAAATTTCTGGGCGAATTTTGGTGATATTTGGTGGTACACTTTTTGAGTTCTTTAAAGACAATTTTACCCGTACATCGGCCAAGTGTAAGTCGCTCTCATGACAGAGGAGGGATTTATAACACTTTCATTACCCCCAAATAATAGCTGTTCACGCTCGCAGGGATAAAACCCACAGATTGGGAACCCCGGAAGTAGATACTTAAAGCCTGTGCAGTGACTTGAAATATTTTTGACGACGTGAATAAGAAATTATTTCATTAATTTAGTATTCAAATAATTACAATGTTAATACAATTTTTAATTTGAAACTTACTCGCAATCTAAAAACTAAAGGTAAATTTTTAATTTTATAAATTGTTTTTAATATGAACAGATTGTACCTACTTATGTTAGTAACGGCGTAACGGCAAATAGCGATCGTACCGTACGTCCATGACTGCCTCTGTGGCGCGGTGGGAGTGTATCCGACTGCTACGCAAGAGGTCTTGGGTTCGATCCCCACCCAGGATAAAACTTTGTGTTTTGGGCACGATGGTTTATTCTGTGTCTGGGTGTTATTTA
Organism: Herminia tarsipennalis; assembly: GCA_945859575.2. Taxonomy (NCBI): domain Eukaryota; kingdom Metazoa; phylum Arthropoda; class Insecta; order Lepidoptera; family Erebidae; genus Herminia; species Herminia tarsipennalis. The sequence goes on along the minus strand of OX243834.2, from coordinate 17,033,547 downwards.
TCTATAATATGTATGTATTTAGAAATATATAAGTATGTTTATCAGTTGTCTGGTTTCCATAGTACAAGCTCTGCTTAGTTTGGGATCAGATAGCGTTGTGTGAGTTGTCCCAAGATATTACTATTATAATTATATATCTCTGTGTCTTAATGAATGGTTCAAACGATGTTTAGGAATTGTAACACAACAACAATTCTTTTAATCCCGTTAAACTCAAAGAAAGGAAGTGTTTATTTAATGTAGGTACCCGTACTATGATAGCAAGAGGAACTTGCTTGATATTTTAACCAGATTAAAGGTAGTCTGTAAATAAATTTGCCGTGTGGAACCGGCTTAAGAATAGTACCACCCCGTCTCTTCCCGTGGGTGTCGTCAAGGCGACTAAGGGATTTCACACCGGAGGACGGGCAGCAGCGTTCTCTGCGTACTTACAGTCTTACTGCGATCGCCAACCCGCTCGCCAAGCGTGGCGATTATGGCAATTACCCCCAGGATCTACATACTAGTAGGGTCTACTGGGGAGACACGTGCCCAGCAGTGGGCCATCATATATGTTGATATGTATGTATGTATGTAAATAGATTACAACACGGTTTGATTTTATTAAAAAACAATATCACTGAACAAAACAGTCGTGTCTTTATATTTAGAAGGTACTTCCACTGTTTGGCAAAAGCACCGAAGTTTGTGACAGTTCTATTCAATTTCCTATTAGCAAAGGAACTTTGAAATTTTCAATAGTTCGTTCTGCGATCGAGAAACGCGATAAAAGCTGTTTTAATAGTTTGTCCACTGGATGATATTTCATCGAGTGCTGTTTTTGCACTTGGCTGCTTATAACGGTTTTTACAGAATGTTTCCATCAAAACAATTACCAATTAAACGATCCGTATTGTGTGAAACTTTGATTTTTTTAGAAAACATTTATTGTTATTGTTAAACTTGTTTTCTTATCGTCTTTAACTTTTTAAAGCGTAACGTTTAGGGAAGAGAGATGACTGGCATGAGTTTTAGTTTTAAAGTGAAGAAGGACAAAAGCAGATCAAAAATTGATAGATACTGTAGCGTGAGTTTGGCTTTACTCCTAATTTATCAATTTAAGATGGATTTCTGCTGGATTTCAATGAGTTAAAGGCAGTTCTGCTCACGTCCTAGTTATTGACATAACACTAGGTAGGTACATATACACAGTTGGTAGTGAAACTATGCACGTCGAATCCGCTAAGTGCTATATATAGCAAGTGCATGTCGGGCCATGCACAATGTAGGGTTCTGTAGTACCCCATCCGAATAATGAGGCTTAAGAAGTGGGTTTCCTGTTGACAACGTTATACCTATTTAATAATTATTTTCAATGGATTTTGTACGAAAATTTTGTTACTTCTCATTTGATCAGCTGTTACTCGTAAACTTGTAAAGCCTACTGAGCTGTGATAGTTTTCTTTTTAATTTTTGGTCCGGGGGGGGGGGAACTTTACTTTAAACAAAAATTAGCACTTTAAAGCTTAATATTTCACAAAAGGATCCCTAAATCTAAAAATGGTCTTTAAAACCCCTGAACGTTAAAAAAAAATCTATCTGATGATTTCCGACACGATGGGGTAGGTGAGAAAAAAATCGCATCCCCACTTTACATATCTCTTTCTTTTTTTTCTTTAACTTTATTTTTAAGTTTTTATTCTTTTACTTTGTCGGCGTAAGTAATATGTGTTTATATGCACAATTACAGCCTTCTAGCACTAACAGTCTCTGAGCTAAGCTGCGGATGGACGGACGAACGGATATGGTGACACTACAAGGGTTCCATTTTGCCATTTTGGCAGCGGAACCCCAAAACCAAGCTAATTGCGCACATTTTTTAAAATAGACCACTAGATATACCATAGACTTAGGATATCCTGAGTCTATGATATAAACAGATATAGGTAGGTATAACTTCTTGTATTGATGTTACATTTTTGCACCATCCGTCCTCGGGATTGATTAAAGGTATATTTTCTTAAAACAATATAAAACAGTAATTATTAATCGTTGTACCGAACGTAATTAGTTCTGAGAGTTAATTTGTCAATATTACGTCACATTAAGCACTTACACTGTGATAGTAACTGTATCTAACGAAATACTGTTTTGAAAGCACCTTATGTTGAGTTTCTACGAATCCGCAAAAACATATAACTTGTAATCGTATCTCACACTTGACAGAAACGTGACAGAGCGATCTTACGTCAGCCACGAGACCACAAAACAAGTTCTCCGAGCCGACTGATATTCCTCAAATGTTACATTCAAGTATGTAGAACTACTTGTTTAAGTCTAAAGTTGGCTCTGTGTCCCTAAACTTTACACCAGCCCATTAACATATCTCATATGATAACTAAATACGAGGAAGCTTTACGTTCCCAGACTTGTAGTTCAACACCTGTGGTACACATTTCTAGTGGTCAAAGATTACCGGAGTACCTACATAAACAGGGTTTAGGATAAAAGCCCTCCAGTTGTGACTTTCATAATAATTTATATATGACCTGACTGTGTACCTACTTAGGCCTCGTTTAGGGTCCTTATTCACTATCTTTTTTTTTGTTTTCGCGTTAAGCCCGCGCTTCTAACTGTCAAAATCTTGTAACAATGGTGTATAGAGAGCTGCGCTTAGAAATCTCTTATGACACATCAATTTAACTCAAATTGCTTTTATCACAGTCCAACCGCACGTATCACGTGCCCGCCTCGCGCCTACCTCGCGCTCGCTTCGCGTCCACCTCAAGCCCGCCTTACGCCAACCCCGCGCTCACGGTGCGAGACGTGTGGGATGCAAACGTTGATTTTGCGCCTCCTGAGCGCGGGTATTCTGGGCGGCGCGGCGCAGCTGGTCTGGGTTCACTATGTTTTTTTCGTTTTCGCAGCAAGCACGCGTGAACTGGCGCATGTGCAGTGTGCTCAAAGATGTCCGCGCGCATGCGCGTTGATGCATTTCTAAGCGCAGCTCTCTATTTACCAATGAGAAGATTTTTGACAGTTCGCACGGGCTTGCCGCTGCCACGGAAAAAAGAACGTGAATAAGGACCCTGGAAGGGTTAGCAGGATAGCCAGTAATTAGTAGTAGTTAGTTGCTGGTTATCTAAAAAATGAATCTGTGCACATTTGTAGGATAGTGGAATCAAGTGGCAATTTACATAATTTATGTGTAAATTTGCTTAGTATTCAAATTTATAAAGATATTCATGTCATATAATTAATATGTCAGAAACATCAAAGCTTATATTTTTAATGTAAAATTAATAATTAATTAAATCCAATTATTGTATAAATTAACTTTCGTTTAAATATGCCTGAACAAAGAAATTAATTTGATGAAAATACCTACTTGTGGAAACTGTTCGCGAAATCATAAAAAACATAAGAAGATAGAGCAACTAAAATGTCTTGTAATATTTTTCTTCTTGACATAGAATTGAAGCAATTGTTTTATGAAGAAAGTATTACAATTAAGCATTATTCAAATGAACATGGCTAATCACTATTTACGTGACAAAAAGGATACCTAAAATTCCCAACAACAACAAAAATTAAAAATACACAATGCTTTAATTGACAGACAGTAACAGTCATAATACAGGAAATCAAGACTGGTTACAAAAGTGTCACCCCATCATCCATTGCTTTATGCACGTGTTATAGAAAGTTTCTAGGAAATTTGTCTAGATGTGGGGTAACTTAGTTTTAGTTGTGAACTTCAAAGTATGTAGGTAAAATCTAAGGCTAATTCTACACTAAAAGTTCACATTCTACACCAAAATTAAACTTATGGACAAAATTGCTCTCAAATGAATATGGGGCAAAAGTATTTTTGTATTTTGAATGTATTGATAGTAATCAAACATCTTTGTTACTACAGATGTTTAAACAAAATATTTAATTAAATTATTTAAGTAATTAACCAATTAAATATATTAATGTAACTGGCTGGTTTTAATACCATTCAATGTTGACATTCAGAAGATGCAATAAATTCAATAAATTAAATTATTCAATTGTTTTTCAAGCAAGCAAAACTAACGTATGTGACAAAGTAATTCGGTACATTTTAAAGTTTTATTACAAAAAAGGTAAAAATGTGACGAACACCGCGAATAAAATTTGTGCGGTTTACGGACCTAATGCGGTATCAGTAGTACAAATGTGGTTCAAGCGTTTCGAGTCTGGAAATATTTGTGTGAAGGATGAGACTCGATCTGGACGCCCTGTCACGGATAAATTCACTGCCATCTTTGAAAAAGTGGAGCAAGATCGACATATTAGTAGTTACCATATTGCTGAAGAACTGGATGTTTTTTTTTTTTTTTTTTTTTTTTATTAAAAAAGACAACTCCCGCATTAGGGTACAAGCCCTGTGTCGCGGGGAACTTTACAAACATACAAGTCACGGACACAAAGTACACCCAGACTCGGAACAACAATTTGTGGATGACACAAAGTGGTGTCTCGTGTGGGAATCGAACCCACGACCTCTTGCGTAGCAGTCGGACACACTCCCACTGCGCCACAGAGGCAGTCGAAATGCGCCACAGAGGCAGTCGAATGTTGATTACAAAACAGTTTTACGTCATTTATAAGAGTCTGGATACAAGAAAAAAAATGTGGTTTGGGTACCACAATACATGATCTCACTGAGAGAAACTTAATGCAACGTGTTGTCATTTGCGATTCTTTGTTGAAACGTAAAAATTCCGACCCATTTCTTAAACGGTTGATTACGGGTGATGAAAACTAGGTCAATTACGATAAGAATATCTGAAAAAGATCGTAGTCGAAACATGGTCAAGCTCCACAGACCGTGGCAAAGCCCGGCCTGACTCAGAACAAAGTGATGATGCTGTGTGTATGATGGGATTGGAAAGGAATCATCTACTACAAGCTTTTGCCGCCGGGTTAAACTATCGATTCTGACCTCTACTGTCAGCAACTGATGAGGTTAATGATTCTATTGACGTTTTGTTGGCTAACGCTATTGACGTTTTGACTTAAAATTCCAGTTTTGGCCCAACCAAAGGCACACACTGGAACTTTATGTTTTTCCTGACTAACTCCTTAGTAATTTGCTAGCCAGTTAGAAAAAAAAACCGGCCAAGTGCGTGTGGGACTTGCGCACTGAGTGATCCGTACTAACTTATAAGTATGTAAATAGTTCGATCAACACAGGAATCTATTCAGACAGACGGCACTGTTTCAACCAAGTTGTAAAAGGGCGATTTACCGACCGTGGTAGCACGCCACGGTAACCCACATACGTTAACGTTGCCAAATAGCTCTATTGAGATTGAGACGCAAATAACAAATTATTTAAATAAACTGAAATACGTCATCATGGTAGGACCTATGTATGATTTTTAGAATTTCAAAAGAATATGATTTTAAAGAATTTAAAGTTACGTATCCCGCCTAATTCTACAGCCTTATTTAACAAGAGTATTCTATGCATGGCTCCAAGAATATACAATAAGTTGCCAAAATCAATTCTGGAAATAGAAAATATAATGAAATTGAAGAGTAAAATTATTAATATATTAATTGAAAATGCATGCTATTCCGTAGATGCATATATTTCTCATAAATTGTAAATACAATTTTTGTTTATTATTTTGTGTCTGTATTTAATTCCGATTATTATTATTATTTTCAATAATGTATTCCATTGTATGCCGTGAGGCAAAGTACAGTGATACTTAGCAATCACACTAATATTATAAAGGCGAAAGTTTGTATGTGAGTGTGTATGTTTGTTACTTCTTCTCGTCTAATCGACTGGAGCGATTTTAATAAAATTTGGTATGGAGTTAGCTGACACCCTGGATTAACACATAGGCTAATAAACCGTGGGCAACACCGCGGGGCACAATTAGTTTGTAATAACTTTTATACCTACCTGTATTTATGCAATTTGAAATAAATAAATAAATATGAGTTCCAGTTAGATTTCAATTCTGTTATTAGCGAAACCTTGGCATATTTTCACATTTTTCTCTGTAAAGAAACAATATTGAAAGATTTAAAATATATAAGACAACTCTCATAAGACCATCTAATCCCAAACTGAGGAGAGGACAACTGCTACTCGTAAACATACATATAATTCTAAATACATAAATAAAATAAATTAAAAACTCTTTATTCACTTAGGAAGCAAAATGCTACACTTGTGAAAATGATTCTACATGTACATACTACATGCTTGTTCGCAAGCAATAGGTAAAGCCATTTTCATATACATTCTTAAATAAATTAAAAAATACATATTTGAGACCCTTACACCAAGCCTTTCATTTGTTTTGATTTTACACTATACCGTTTTCATAACGATTTTTCAATTTATTGTATTGCCCCTAACGTGGCCCTCATGTTCAAAAGTCAGACTTCTAATAGAAAACCTATTAGAAGTCTGACTTGACCTGTAATCTATAGATGAAGACCTATCTTTTGTATTTTTTTCCAAAATATTATGCTCAGTATCACGGTTTATCCTAAATAACTTTAAAAATATTTTTAGTTATAACGGTATTAAAATTGTAAAACAAAAATATTTCATATCCTCACAGCAAGCCTTTTCATTTCATATGTTACACGATACAGTATGAGATTTTTTTTTAAATTTTCTAGTTTGCCCCCCCCCCCCCCCAAAAATGGATCTCAAATTCTAAATTCTTCTATTTACGTTAAGCGATGGACGTTTGGGTCACAGAAACACATATGTGTACCAAATTTGAACTTAATCGGTACTAGTAGATTTGGTTCAAATTGCTTGTGACAGACGGACAGACAGAAACACGAGTGACCCTATAAGGGTTCCGTTTTTTCCTTTTTAGGTAAGGAACCCTAAAAACATAGTAAAATAAGAAATAAGAATGCTTGCTTGCACGCTTATATATGTTGTTGAGGAGAGAGAGAGAGAGAGTTTACTAGAGTACTATTTAGAGCTACGGACTAGGGCTCTAATAGAATATTAATAAAAATAATAATAATAATAATATCTTGGGATAATTCACACAACGCCATCTGATCCCAAACTAAGCATAGCTTGTACTATGGAAACCAGACCACTGATAAACATACTTATATATTTCTAAATACATACATATTATAGATAAATAACACCCAGACAAAGAATAAACCATTGTGCTCTTCACACAAAGTTTTATCCTAGGTGGGGATCGAACCCACGACCTCTTGCGTTGCAGTCGGATACACTCCCACCGCGCCATGGCATTCAACAAATCTTTAAACTTTATTTTAATATTACATCTACAATCTGGCACATACTTGGGTACTATATAAATAACCATTTCATTCTGTAATAATTTCATGTGCTGGATATTTCTATCTATGTAATATGGGATCGGGGGTTGAGGTATTAGCTCCTGTTTAACTTGTTAGTAAATCGTTGACATAATAATCACTACAATGAATAGATACCTACATAATACTAGCTGTTGAAATGTTGTTTATTACACAACATGTAGGTACTTGTACATTCCAATAACAGAATAAGTTATGAGTAATTATACTGATATTATAGAAGTATTTACAGTTCATGTTAAAATAATATGTTAATAATGATTTTAATGCATTGTACGGAACAATGAATATTCTAAATTAATTCAAGTCACAGGTGTATTTTATTAACAGTAATGTCAATGTAATGTTAGTTGAATTCCTGTGTTTTTTTATCATTCGAATAATACCTAGTTATTTAATTAATTAACATGATTCTATTATAAATTAAAACAACTGAGCCAATTCGAGATAGAAAATTAGTGATACATTGAGATTTTGATTGATGACATTTTTATTCTTTCACTGTCGTCAGTTGGTGTAGGTACATATAATCCTATTTATATTACTTATAAATACTTTTTGTTGGTTCTATTCTTATATTGTAGTGTATGTTTATATTGACAGATGACAAGATATTGCAACGATATTGGATAAGTTATGGTTAAGTTACCGAGTTTCCTTATGGTGTATTGTGTTAAAAGATGTTGTATGGCAAACAATTGATTATTAGGAGATGGGCTGGTTGTCTTAACAGATCTTTCCTCGGATAATAGGTCGTTTTGGAATAGACATTAGAATACCGATTTATAAATTTCTTAATACAACTATGTGAACTATATTTTTAGAAGGTATTATACTTTTTGACATTTATTTCATTGTATTATGTATATTCCTCACTGTCCTCAATTACCTATTACTAATATACTATAGGAAAGATACTCGTACATAACTCTTGGAGGTTTAATCAATGTACGTAGCTGATAAATAATATGATACATACATCTTTTTAAGATTAAAATAATCACTACATCGAATGTAACTGAACTGTTCTCTTACATAAAATGTAAATACCTGTATGTTGATAACGTTTTTGGAACGAAGTTCCTTGTTGCACGATATCATATGTGTGCCGGCTGAGGGGTTAGACGAATAAAATCGTAACATTTGACATCGATCAAAAACCTATTATTTATAATTATGTAAAGCTAGAATGGAGGTTGTGCAGGTAATAAAATATGTTTGTAGTTTTTAATTGTCATGTATTTTAACCATGATAGAGCGGAGAGTGTGGGAGCGTGTGTATATGTGTGTGTTTGTGTGTGTGTGTGTGTGTGTGTGTGTGTGTGTGTGTGTGTGTGTGTGTGTGTGTGTGTGTGTGTGTGTGTGTGTGTGTGTGTGTGTGTGTGTGTGTGTGTGTGTGTGTATGTGTGTGTGTCTGTTTCTGTACTTGCATGTTGTAATTTATTTGTTAAGATAAATTACAACATGCAGAATGCCCGATTCAGATGCGGTTTTCTGTGAGTTTTTTCTGGAGGCTATAGCCCTCGCATTCGCTTACGAGTGGCGAGAGGAGGCGCTACGCCGCGCCGGAACGAAACTCCGCTGCCGCGACAAATTGTTGCATGGCGGAGGGAGCTCCGGCTCGATCTTATGGCATCGTGGAAGGACCGAATGTCGCAACCTCGAGCAGGGCACACCGCGGTATCGGCGGGAAGCCCCCGCTTTGAGGAGTGGCTGTAGAGGCGCCATGGCGTCCTCACCTACCACCTGACGCAGGTACTCACCGGACACGGGTGTTTCGGGAGGTACCTGCATCGCATTAAGCGGGAGGAAACTCCCGGGTGTCACCATTGCGGTGACCGGCCGGAGGACACGGTGGAGCATACGGTGAAGGTGTGCCCCGCTTGGGCCGAGCAGCGACTTGCCCTAGTGGTAGCGATCGGCGGTGGTGACCTCTCGCGTCCGGGGCTCATTCGAGCTATGCTGCGGAGTGAGAGGGAATGGGAGGCAGTCGTCTCCTTTTGCGAGGAGGTGTTGTTGCAAAAGGAGACGGCGGAACGCGTGAGAGATAGACGGTCCTCACGCCCTGGCTGCCCCTCAATACGCCCCGGGCGACGGGTGACAAGGGACGACATCCGGCCACCCTAGGCGCAGGCCTGAGGACGACGAGCAGTGGGTAGCTTGCCGTCCAGCTTAGGACTAGGTCGGGTCGAGTGTTCCACGCGCGCCTCGAAGAGGTGTCAGCAAGTGACGGGGCCCCATTGGGCCAATTTTTAAAATGTTATTATGTTCTTCTAGATTCCATTAGTTAATGGAAACACAAAAAAGATATAGCAAAATTAACTATGTTGTGTCCATGAGACACGTCTTTTTAGGGTTCCGTACCTCAAAACGAGAAAACGGAAACCTTATAGCATCATTTGTGTTTCTGTATGCCCGTCTGCCACAGCCAATTTGTACCGAATCTACTGGACCGATTAAGTTCAAATTTGGTACACGTATGTGTTTCTGGGACCCAAACACGGGCGCATAACGTAAATAGAAGAGTTTGAAATTTGAGAGCCACTTTAGGGGGGCTAACTAGAAAATTAAAAATAAAAGTTTCGAAAACTGTATCGAATACCGAAAGAATAACAAATATATTAAAATAAATAAATTAATATTGTTATTTTTAAAGTAATTTAAGAAAAGCCATGAAAATAGAGCATTCGCCTCCCGCCCCTTATCTTCGAAGCTACAGGGACTATTTTTTTAGTTAATAGTTAATATTTATATGATAATATTTTATGATAGTTCTTATCCTATATATTAGGTACAGGAAAACATATAGAAAGTCTGAATTTTAAACATAGGGTCATTTTTGGGTGCTCATGTAAGAAATTAAAAAAAAAATGCTAACTGTATCGTGTTACATATCATATGAAAGAGCTTGTTATTAGGATGTGTAATATTTTGTTTTTATAATTTTAAAATAATTAGTTTTTAAGTTATTCAAGAATAAATTTGAAAATAGAACATTCCTCTACTGCGCCTAATCTTTTGGAAAAATATAATGGATAGGACTTTTAACACGAGGACCATTTTAGGACCGTAAAAGGAAAAATGTATAGTGAAACATGAAAACACTTGAAAGGCTTGGTGTAAGTGTCTTATACATGTATTTATTTAAGTTATTTATGAAAGTTCATGAAAATCGACCCCCTCCTTCTTTGAAATGACTGAGCCTACAATTTTGAAAGCAAGTCTATATTGTGAAAATAACGTGGTAAATCGACTGGCCGGTGGCCGGTCTAGCGGTTAGTGACGCTGACTGCTAAGCTAGAGGTTGTGGGTTCGATTACCATGTAGGATATTTAGCAACCAAGTTTTTCTAACTACTAGCAATGTGGGTAGAAACATTACCGTGGCCTGTAAATGCTCCGTGTAACCACGGTCGGGTCGGTGAGCCGCCCTTTTGCAACTTGGTTGATACAGTGCCGTGTGTTTAGATAATAGGTAGGGGCAAAAGTATTTCCGTATTTTGAATGTATTGTTAGTAATCAAACCTCTTTGGTTGTACTGATTGTAACTGGCTGGTTTTAATATCATCAAATTTTGACATTTTGAAGATGCAATAAATAAAAAAAAATATTATATCAATTGTTTTTCAAGCAAGCAAAATGAACGTAAATCAATACGAGTAGCACAAATGTGGTTCAAGCGTTTCAAGTCTGGAAATTTTAGTGCGAAAGATGAGGTATGATCTGGAGGGCGCCCCGTCCCGTCACGGACAAATTCAGTGCCATCTTTGATAAAGTGGAGCAAGATCGACATATTAGTAGTTATTGCTGAAGAACTGGATGTTGATCACAAAACCATTTTATGTCACTTACTAAACTCTGGCTACTAAAATGGCTAAAATGGCAAAAACGGAACCCTTACAGTTGCGTCATGTCCGTGTGTCTGTCTGTCCGTATGTCACACAGGCCTTTTACTCAACGACCACTCAATGAATATTTATAAAATTTGGTAAAAAGGTGTCTTGTAGTAGCCGCTACTTAGTTTGATAGCTAAATAAAAAAAAATATTTTTAGGGCGAGCACTCCTCCATACATAAAAAAAATTCAGCGTCTGTTATATACGCAGATTTTTTTTAGCAAACTTTAACGTGTGGCACATCATTCGACAGGTCTTTCAAAAACATTTTGAGGTTATTAATAAACTTTTTTGATTGAGTGAAAATTTTTAGAATTAATCGCTCCGAAAGTTGCATAAATTGTGTCCTGCCCCTTAACTTTTGAAACGTGTGATTAAAAAATATGAAAAAAATCGCTAAAGTAGCGCTTAATAAATACTTTAAACTAAAATTATTTTAGACATGATCGGATATACCGTCATTGAGTTATTGCCGAAAAACTGTGTTTCTCAACAAAAGGGCGTAAGTGCCATGAATATACGCTCTCCTGCTGATGCAATTAGGCTGCGGAAACCTAAACTGAGCATGGTCCGACATGCTCTTGCCCGGTTTTTTTTATTTCAATTATGTTTGTAAAGTATCATAGTACGAGATCCGACATAAGTAATATATACCCTCATCTGTTATTTAAGCCTGACAAAGCTAGATACTGCCAAGATTAATAAATCGCAAATGGCTTGCCTAGCTAAATAGTTGTTTTTGGAAATGTGAAAAAAATCAGGGTAGTAGTGTGTTTAATGAAATTTAAAGGAAAACTATCACAGCCATGTAGGCTTTACAAGTTTATAAGTAATAGCCGACCAAGTTAGAAGTAACAATAATTAATTCGTACTAACTGCAATGAAAAGTTGTCAGAAAATATGAAATAAAAACAACAAGAAATTTTAGACGGCATTATTGTAATGAGTAACTACGGCGGCCTACATTGTGCATAGCCCGACATGAACTCGCCTCGCTTAGTAAATATATACACGTCAGTTATTTAATTGTTTTATTTCATAATCAATAGTCAATATTTAAGGTTGGTTTTACAGTCACGCTGATCGTCGGCGCTGGCGCACACTACAGTACTATCAACGTAACTTGACCAGATGGAAGTTAGGTTCTTATCACTTTCGAGCATGTCATAGAGATGCGACCCTAAAGTTACTTACGAAAACGATTAATTATGTTTAATCGATTAAAAACACTATTTATAAAACTTTAAATTTAGAACAGTTACAGTAAATACTAAAGAAACTTTGAAAAATTTCTTTACGAAAATAATCCAAAAAACATGAGTTAGTAATACTAATTATGACAATGTAATGCGTAATCGCATCTCTAATTCTCTTGGTTTAGTTACCGTCCCCGCCCCCCGCTTCCTGTCACCATTTACTTCCAAAAAATGCATCTGCGCAACCACTTGTCGCCTACTTCAGTCCGGCCTAGTTACGTTGATCCAACTGTATGTATGAAGAGCCGACGCATGTCAATGTTCATCGATCAGCGTCACTCAGAAACGTTACTTTTAATTACATACAGCGTCAGTTAGTCAGCGCAAATGATCACCGTGAGAGGAAATTTCGCCTATATATATTTTTTGTCAGGATCCAATAACAGTACATTCAACATTGAGAGTATATATTTCTAAAATCGGATCTTAGACTGTCAGAAACACTTCACTTAGTTATTTGGACTTATGTTATCTTTGTGTATTAAATAAATTTAGGTAGTATTTTTTTAGTATTCAATAATATCACAATCCTCATCATCATCCTAGCTCGTGAACTTTACTACTGCGGGTCACTCAGTCGTGAGAATAGTTGGTCATAGTGGCAAATTCACAGAACATATACCGTCCCTTGGATTTATTTTTACTACGATCATGTATAATTATACATAAAGTTGGTGCAATTTTAGGATGATAATATATTAGCTCTGACCCTTATTAGCTTTTATTGTTAGTTGGATTTGTTGAAATGTAAATAGTAACGTGCTATAAAGTTTGATATCATATTGAGTCCATCATGTCAATATTGAATGATGGCGCCGAGGTTTGAGTCAAAGCCGAATGGCGAGCACTCTACGTTCCTAAACCCTAATTGTTGTCAAAGAATTCTACAATATGAGTCTAGATTAGAACGAAAAAAAAAAATTAGCTTCACCACTAATTAAGAAAATATTGCATCATTTCCCAGCACGACAGTTGTATTCGTAAAATTATAGCACACTAGCTTTCCCCGCGGCTTTAGCTGTGTTATTCCTGTAAAGATCTCTGTTTAATATTTTCAAAAAAATAACTCTTATGTTACTCCTTGATATTGTAGCTTCCTATCAGAGAAAGAATTTTTAAAATCGGTTCTATAGTTTTTGAATTTATTCATTATAAATAAATAATCACTCTTCCTCTAAAAATGTTAAGTTTAGATAGATATAACTGACACAAAGACAGTAAATTAAGGTGAAAATAGACGACGTTAATATAAAAGTCAAGTAAATATGATTATTTCACTATTTTTTGTCGGCAAATTCAAATCGTAGGATGTCATAGTGCGCATATTTTGTTCACAGTACGTTCGTAGATTGCCTAATCGTTTGTTAATTACAGTGCTCGTTATAGCATCACTGCAGTGCGGCGTAAACAAAAGCGACTTTGAGGTATTCTGAATGCGAGCAAGTGGTGCGAGGACGCAGTGGCATCCCTACGATGCGACGGAAGCTATTAATGAAATTGGAATTGTCGCCGGCCCCGGAGCTTCTCGTTTCCCCCAATTGATTTTCATAGACAAGAATTGTCATTCCGCTAGAGAGCCGATTCCTCGGGGTCGGCAATTGTCGTGATATGAAAAGCAGGTGGATCGACCTTTCGTGACTGGAATACTAAACGCCTTGTTATCATCTCATTCTAGACGCCACCAAAGGTTAAAATATCTCCGTATCCTCTTGTGATATTCTTTTTAAATTCATTTCATTTGAGTTTTTAATTTACTTTGCTATCTCTTGGGAGACGCGCTGCTGTACAGAATTTTTTCTTTGTCTGTATTGATTACGTATTAACATTATGATACATTTGCTTATTACGTTACTTTTTATACCAATTAGACGATAGCTGAGTTTTAATACCCATTAACCTCGAACGGACTTTGAGCAAAGTCTACACATATGTTGGTAGTACGACACATGAAATACGTGTATTCAGACATTTATTTATACTTAGACAATTTATAGATACGGGTCTTTGACAGCTGAATAGTTGGCAGGATACAAATTAAGGAAAGGAAAGGGTGGCTAAGAGATAACATAACTTGACAAGTGATAAATTATTTATCGACAGAGCAATAAAAGTTCTTATAGAGGGATGAAGTTAGTAAAAGTGAATATAGTAATGAATTATTAAAGGGACATGTATTGGGTATGGGTGGGGACGACAACAAGGCGCTGGCGCGTCTGGCGAGCTGCAACTTCTCTACCAAATTTACATAAGTTGACAATTTCGGATACGAGCGACGCTGCTCACTCCCAGTTTTTTCCTAAAGTTATGCAACAATTTGCTTTCGTTAATCGCACCATTTTCAGCCAGAGTCGTGGTTCGCTCAGCTAATGTCTATTACAAAGCTTTTAAGCTTAATATCCTATGAAAATCCTAGCCGTTCTTTTATAAACATTTAGTTTTTGTTTATGTTTGGTATCTAAATCTTTTGCTTTTGTAATAAAAAGTTTATATTATGAACTTATTTATATGTGACGAAATAGTTTGTATCGGTGTCATTGGATGAGTTTCACTCATTCAATTAAAAATTGATCACGGTCATTTGGGTAGGCGATTTCGAATATCTATGAACTCTAATTTGCATGTAATACTTTCGTTTATTTTTTCCGTAGTATATTTTTATACGTAATAGATTTCCGTTATGTGAATAATTACACTCTTTGTCGCTGTATCGCTATTTAATACTGTGGTGTGTTAACAAGATTTTCAGCCAATATATGTCACAAAATCAACCAAATTACATGAAATCAACCTCAAACCCCTTGAGAAACGGTCCCCAAATTGATGAGAATATAGAAATTGTAGCACGCGTCGTCGTCGCGTCGTCACAAGCCTGCGTCTCGCACAATCAAACTTCATGCAAACAATTTGTGTAAGTTCTCAATGCCGACCGTCGGGGACCGCGATCTGTTGGGCACCATATCTCGTTCCAACTAAGATTAAGCTTTTCTTTGAAAGATTAACACAAGTCGTTCTCACACAAATTGATCATTACATACGAGTACGTCGCGTCGCTCTTTGTCTTTGAGAAATGTGCTGTTAGACGCAGATAATTTCTCTGATAATACTTATTTTACAGTGTTAATCGGTTCATTACTGCAAACTGGATTGTACGAAGTTTAGTTGAAACTGATTGAAACGTGTATCGGGTAGACCAAGCAGACAGGGTATAGCGGGGAGGGTGCTGGGCTGGAGCGTGTGCCCCGCTCCGTTCAGCGTGCGAACACCACCCATGCATTTCTCAGTTCGCTGACCTGGAATGTATATTTAATTGATTTCGGTATTGCGGTTGGCATGCTAACGAAGCCTCTTTGGTTGTACTGATTGTAACTGGCTGGTTTTAATATCATCAAATTTTGACATTTTGAAGATGCAATAAATAAAAAAAAATATTATATCAATTGTTTTTCAAGCAAGCAAAATGAACGTAAATCAATACGAGTAGCACAAATGTGGTTCAAGCGTTTCAAGTCTGGAAATTTTAGTGCGAAAGATGAGGTATGATCTGGAGGGCGCCCCGTCCCGTCACGGACAAATTCAGTGCCATCTTTGATAAAGTGGAGCAAGATCGACATATTAGTAGTTATTGCTGAAGAACTGGATGTTGATCACAAAACCATTTTATGTCACTTACTAAACTCTGGCTACTAAAATGGCTAAAATGGCAAAAACGGAACCCTTACAGTTGCGTCATGTCCGTGTGTCTGTCTGTCCGTATGTCACACAGGCCTTTTACTCAACGACCACTCAATGAATATTTATAAAATTTGGTAAAAAGGTGTCTTGTAGTAGCCGCTACTTAGTTTGATAGCTAAATAAAAAAAAATATTTTTAGGGCGAGCACTCCTCCATACATAAAAAAAATTCAGCGTCTGTTATATACGCAGATTTTTTTTAGCAAACTTTAACGTGTGGCACATCATTCGACAGGTCTTTCAAAAACATTTTGAGGTTATTAATAAACTTTTTTGATTGAGTGAAAATTTTTAGAATTAATCGCTCCGAAAGTTGCATAAATTGTGTCCTGCCCCTTAACTTTTGAAACGTGTGATTAAAAAATATGAAAAAAATCGCTAAAGTAGCGCTTAATAAATACTTTAAACTAAAATTATTTTAGACATGATCGGATATACCGTCATTGAGTTATTGCCGAAAAACTGTGTTTCTCAACAAAAGGGCGTAAGTGCCATGAATATACGCTCTCCTGCTGATGCAATTAGGCTGCGGAAACCTAAACTGAGCATGGTCCGACATGCTCTTGCCCGGTTTTTTTTATTTCAATTATGTTTGTAAAGTATCATAGTACGAGATCCGACATAAGTAATATATACCCTCATCTGTTATTTAAGCCTGACAAAGCTAGATACTGCCAAGATTAATAAATCGCAAATGGCTTGCCTAGCTAAATAGTTGTTTTTGGAAATGTGAAAAAAATCAGGGTAGTAGTGTGTTTAATGAAATTTAAAGGAAAACTATCACAGCCATGTAGGCTTTACAAGTTTATAAGTAATAGCCGACCAAGTTAGAAGTAACAATAATTAATTCGTACTAACTGCAATGAAAAGTTGTCAGAAAATATGAAATAAAAACAACAAGAAATTTTAGACGGCATTATTGTAATGAGTAACTACGGCGGCCTACATTGTGCATAGCCCGACATGAACTCGCCTCGCTTAGTAAATATATACACGTCAGTTATTTAATTGTTTTATTTCATAATCAATAGTCAATATTTAAGGTTGGTTTTACAGTCACGCTGATCGTCGGCGCTGGCGCACACTACAGTACTATCAACGTAACTTGACCAGATGGAAGTTAGGTTCTTATCACTTTCGAGCATGTCATAGAGATGCGACCCTAAAGTTACTTACGAAAACGATTAATTATGTTTAATCGATTAAAAACACTATTTATAAAACTTTAAATTTAGAACAGTTACAGTAAATACTAAAGAAACTTTGAAAAATTTCTTTACGAAAATAATCCAAAAAACATGAGTTAGTAATACTAATTATGACAATGTAATGCGTAATCGCATCTCTAATTCTCTTGGTTTAGTTACCGTCCCCGCCCCCCGCTTCCTGTCACCATTTACTTCCAAAAAATGCATCTGCGCAACCACTTGTCGCCTACTTCAGTCCGGCCTAGTTACGTTGATCCAACTGTATGTATGAAGAGCCGACGCATGTCAATGTTCATCGATCAGCGTCACTCAGAAACGTTACTTTTAATTACATACAGCGTCAGTTAGTCAGCGCAAATGATCACCGTGAGAGGAAATTTCGCCTATATATATTTTTTGTCAGGATCCAATAACAGTACATTCAACATTGAGAGTATATATTTCTAAAATCGGATCTTAGACTGTCAGAAACACTTCACTTAGTTATTTGGACTTATGTTATCTTTGTGTATTAAATAAATTTAGGTAGTATTTTTTTAGTATTCAATAATATCACAATCCTCATCATCATCCTAGCTCGTGAACTTTACTACTGCGGGTCACTCAGTCGTGAGAATAGTTGGTCATAGTGGCAAATTCACAGAACATATACCGTCCCTTGGATTTATTTTTACTACGATCATGTATAATTATACATAAAGTTGGTGCAATTTTAGGATGATAATATATTAGCTCTGACCCTTATTAGCTTTTATTGTTAGTTGGATTTGTTGAAATGTAAATAGTAACGTGCTATAAAGTTTGATATCATATTGAGTCCATCATGTCAATATTGAATGATGGCGCCGAGGTTTGAGTCAAAGCCGAATGGCGAGCACTCTACGTTCCTAAACCCTAATTGTTGTCAAAGAATTCTACAATATGAGTCTAGATTAGAACGAAAAAAAAAAATTAGCTTCACCACTAATTAAGAAAATATTGCATCATTTCCCAGCACGACAGTTGTATTCGTAAAATTATAGCACACTAGCTTTCCCCGCGGCTTTAGCTGTGTTATTCCTGTAAAGATCTCTGTTTAATATTTTCAAAAAAATAACTCTTATGTTACTCCTTGATATTGTAGCTTCCTATCAGAGAAAGAATTTTTAAAATCGGTTCTATAGTTTTTGAATTTATTCATTATAAATAAATAATCACTCTTCCTCTAAAAATGTTAAGTTTAGATAGATATAACTGACACAAAGACAGTAAATTAAGGTGAAAATAGACGACGTTAATATAAAAGTCAAGTAAATATGATTATTTCACTATTTTTTGTCGGCAAATTCAAATCGTAGGATGTCATAGTGCGCATATTTTGTTCACAGTACGTTCGTAGATTGCCTAATCGTTTGTTAATTACAGTGCTCGTTATAGCATCACTGCAGTGCGGCGTAAACAAAAGCGACTTTGAGGTATTCTGAATGCGAGCAAGTGGTGCGAGGACGCAGTGGCATCCCTACGATGCGACGGAAGCTATTAATGAAATTGGAATTGTCGCCGGCCCCGGAGCTTCTCGTTTCCCCCAATTGATTTTCATAGACAAGAATTGTCATTCCGCTAGAGAGCCGATTCCTCGGGGTCGGCAATTGTCGTGATATGAAAAGCAGGTGGATCGACCTTTCGTGACTGGAATACTAAACGCCTTGTTATCATCTCATTCTAGACGCCACCAAAGGTTAAAATATCTCCGTATCCTCTTGTGATATTCTTTTTAAATTCATTTCATTTGAGTTTTTAATTTACTTTGCTATCTCTTGGGAGACGCGCTGCTGTACAGAATTTTTTCTTTGTCTGTATTGATTACGTATTAACATTATGATACATTTGCTTATTACGTTACTTTTTATACCAATTAGACGATAGCTGAGTTTTAATACCCATTAACCTCGAACGGACTTTGAGCAAAGTCTACACATATGTTGGTAGTACGACACATGAAATACGTGTATTCAGACATTTATTTATACTTAGACAATTTATAGATACGGGTCTTTGACAGCTGAATAGTTGGCAGGATACAAATTAAGGAAAGGAAAGGGTGGCTAAGAGATAACATAACTTGACAAGTGATAAATTATTTATCGACAGAGCAATAAAAGTTCTTATAGAGGGATGAAGTTAGTAAAAGTGAATATAGTAATGAATTATTAAAGGGACATGTATTGGGTATGGGTGGGGACGACAACAAGGCGCTGGCGCGTCTGGCGAGCTGCAACTTCTCTACCAAATTTACATAAGTTGACAATTTCGGATACGAGCGACGCTGCTCACTCCCAGTTTTTTCCTAAAGTTATGCAACAATTTGCTTTCGTTAATCGCACCATTTTCAGCCAGAGTCGTGGTTCGCTCAGCTAATGTCTATCACAAAGCTTTTAAGCTTAATATCCTATGAAAATCCTAGCCGTTCTTTTATAAAAATTTGTTTTTGTTTATGTTTGGTATCTAAAGCTTTTGCTTTTGTAATAAAAAGTTTATATTATGAACTTATTTATATGTGGCGAAATAGTTTCTATCGGTGTCATTGGATGAGTTTCACTCATTCAATTAAAAATTGATCACGGTCATTTGGGTAGGCGATTTCGTATATCTATGAACTCTAATTTGCATGTAATATTTTCGTTTATTTTTTCCGTAGTATATTTTTATACGTAATAGATTTCCGTTATGTGAATAATTACACTCTTTGTCGCTGTATCGCTATTTATTACTGTGGTGTGTTAACAAGATTTTCAGCCAATATATGTCACAAAATCAACCAAATTACATGAAATCAACCTCAAACCCCTTGAGAAACGGTCCCCAAATTGATGAGAATATAGAATTTGTAGCACGCGTCGTCGTCGCGTCGTCACAAGCCTGCGTCTCGCACAATCAAACTTCATGCAAACAATTTGTGTAAGTTCTCAATGCCGACCGTCGGGGACCGCGATCCGTTGGGCACCATATCTCGTTCCAACTAAGATTAAGCTTTTCTTTGAAAGATTAACACAAGTCGTTCTCACACAAATTGATCATTACATACGTCGCGTCGCTCTTTGTCTTTGAGAAATGTGCTGTTGGACGCAGATAATTTCTCTGATAATACTTATTTTACAGTGTTAATCGGTTCATTACTGCAAACTGGATTGTGAGAAGTGTAGTTGAAACTGATTGAAACGTGTATCGGGTAGACCAAGCAGACAGGGTATAGTGGGGAGGGTGCTGGGCTGGAGCGTGTGCCCCGCTCCGTTCAGCGTGCGAACACCACCCACGCATTTCTCAGTTCGCTGACCTGGAATGTATATTTAATTGATTTCGGTATTGCGGTTGGCATGCTAACGAAGCCTGAATTTCAATGAAAAGTTTGATCTCTCAGCTAAAAAACTATTATTTTGATTAGAGTTTTGCTCGTTTGATCGGGGACTGAACTATCTGATTAGAAAATTTATAAATTAGAAAAGATGTAGGGACTGTACTGTAATCGGTTAGGAGAACATTATTCTTACAACTGACACTTTTTAGTGTACCTATACAGTACTATACAACCAATGGCTTATATATCGGAATCGGTATTTATGTGCGGTCATACACTACTATACATTATTATCACAATATCGGGTAGCATAGTTATAGCGTATGCGTAGATGCATATAGCATATAGCGTTGCTGTGGGCAAAAACCAGTAGGTACTTTATGACTTGGTTTATTTAGTTTTTTCGTTAAAAATCTGGTTTTTATAAAAGAAACGACGGCATTGTTATTAATATGCTATAATGCTTTTTAAAAACTCAAGTTAGCCTCACCCACAGCATAGATTTGTATATATATGTTACCGATAATCTGTAATCCGGTATTATATAGAATATCACTAGGTATTTTATACAATGCCTAAAACGTTGAGGTATTCTCTTGACCATAAATGATGTGTTACAAATAAACAAGTGTTGTCAAAATAACGACTGCGAGACTCGATTACCGAACTTAAATAATATATACCTACAAATTTGAACAGAACACTCGGTGTCACTCAGTAAACTCAATTAATCTACGTGCTTATATTTTATTGTAAGTAGCATTTAATATGAACACTATGAAATCTGTTTCGAACTTAAGAATATTTAGGTTACCTATTATTGATTTCATGTAATTGCCGAAGCTATCACGCATAAGATGGGTAAAAACAAATTAAAAATTTGTTTTAAAATTAATTTTGCATTTCGTCTATCATTTTCCTTGTGAAATTTTGAATTTTATTGTTATCCAATTTCCATAAGCAGTCTTTTTACTGTACTTTTACTCGCACAGTGCTATGGTTTAAAAGGAAAACCATTGGATTTCAGTAAAACAACCAAATTATTAGTAGGTAGGCACAATTCAAAAGTCAAGTTTAAAAGCGTCACATCTATCTCCATGAGCGTCACCATCCCGCCATCAACCACAGATAAGTCAAAGCTAGTGAGGCGACACAATCGATTGTGCACTACATTTATTGATATGTCAAACAGCTGTACAACGAAATGCACCAAATTGCCTACAATTACATTTTAAGTAATTTCTTACTTAAAACATCATTGTTAAGCTAGCTATATAATTCACCAGATCGAAAGCACATCAAATTCGCGAATAGTGAACACAAACTAAATTAGAATCTTGATAAGGACCTCTACCGATGATTTTAAATTTAATTATTTTTCAAACACTTACTTAAGTCTCCTGATTATCATTGGGCGAGGCACCCCTTCATAAAGCAAGAAGACGGCATGTTGGAGGCCTCATAATGTTTCCAAATCAAGTTAAGATTATTCCGCTAATGGTAAAAATGCCGTGTGGTACCGGCTTAAGAATAGTACCACCCCATCTCTTCCCGTGGGTGTCGTCAAGGCGACTAAGGGATTTCACACCGGAGGACGGGCAGCAGCGTCCTCTGCGTACTTAAAGCCTTACTGCGATCGCCAACCCGCTCGCCAAGCGTGGCGATTATGGCAATTACCCCCAGGATCTACATACCAGTAGGTTCTACTGGGGAGACCTGTGCCCAGCAGTGGGCCATCATAAGGGTTGATATGAATGGTAAAAATGTACTTCAATATAGAGGACTAACTCGTGCCGAGCTCGTGCCCTATTAGATACCTACCTACTTCAATCGCAATTCTAATAACAAGTGGGTATAAAAACTACAACAACATCTATGATACTAACATTTAGATAATAAAGAAAAGAAAGGAGCTTTTGTTATTGTCATTTTACTTAGAATTGTTCTACGCTACGCGTAAATAACCCAATATTTTTATTATCCAGCTATCGTAGCACACATCTACGCCGTAGGCACTAGTATTTATTTATTTTATAATAAATAATTTTTCTATTTTAGTTTAGTAAACAATCATTATTTAATGTAGGTCATAAATAGTGTAATTCGATTTATAACCTATATATAACACTTGTATCACCCGCAAATTAAAATACATAGGTACATAGTATAATATAATCATTTACATTCAGTGAAAAGTAAGGTAGGTATGAAGAGTTCTCAGTTACTCGTATAATAGGTAGGTCGATACTCAATATTTCACAAAATGTAAAGAGAGTCACGGCCACCGGGTAGGTATTAATGGACGCTTAAATGGAGGTGAAACTTTAGCCAAGTCCCGTTACCGCGGCAATTTGTCAAACAAAAAATATGAGTGAACTTTCAGCCCAGAAGCGTTGTCTGACATGACTTATATAAATAACCTGTGCCCGGCGACCGACCGACGGCGACGGTTAGTTTTAGCTTTATTTTATGGGACTTTTTTATTCGGCAGGACTTACTTTTGCTCAAGTTTTGGCGTGACATGCCCTTTTTGAGTAAATTGTTATGTGAACTATCGAAACTGAACGCAATAAATGTGACAGGATGAAAGTAAATGTGCCAAATCAAATTTAATTACCAACCAGAAATTTTACCAAAAACTTTATAACGACATACTCTTTAGGCCGGATTTCCCAAACAATTAGGACGAAATTATATCTACAGAATTATCAAGTTAATGCAAACAAAGTGGTAACTATATTGAGCTTTTACACTTGATAACTACGTAGGCATATATTTACACATAAAGAATAGTAGGTACCTACGTTGTCACCATACGTCATGTGGCTGTCATGTATACGATTTCTATGCAAGAAGTTGTGAATTCATTATTAATGAGACACCACTTTATGTGATACGCAAATTGTTGTTCCCAGTCTTAGTTTACTTTGTGTTCGTTGGTTGTATGTTTGTCAAGTCCCCCGCGACACAGGGCTTGTTCCCTACTGCGGGAGTTGTCTTTTCCAAAAATACGTAGTAGCACTATTTAATTTATTTACTTAATTTTTTAGCAAAGTGGCCCCGCTGCCCATTTGTAGTATTTTTGTTAATCCCTCTCTCCATAAAATCTAAATGTTTGCTGTATATTCACGTGGTAGTTTATTTTTTATTTATTTTTATTAAAAAGTTAATCCATAATCTCTCCATTGTGAATATTATGTCTGATCTTATAGAAAACCATTAGGCATGATGTTAGGTAAATTCTGTGAATAAACAACAAGCTCTTGTCAAATGTAAACAAAAAAATAAATAAAAAAACTACCTGCGCCAAGTATTGAAAATTTAAAAAAGAATGCTAATTGAGTTTTTTAGTATTACAGTCATAATCATGTTATACATTTTTGAAATGCACGATAAGCCCTTTAATTTGATACCCATTTTGCGGTATTCGAAAAAACTTTTTTCACACCTCATGTTTTTGATATCTTACAGCCGCTATGTTTGTTTTTTTTTTTCATACGCTTGGGAACACTTGGGCTTCTTCGTCTTAATTATCTAAATCAGTCTTGTGGTTTGAAAGATATATGGTAATAAAGAATATTACATACATTCACACCAGATACGTGCGAAAAACATTACCCTTCCTTGCAGATGGGTAAAAAGCGTTTAAATGAAAGGAAATAAATTCTCTTAGAAAGCAACAAAGTTGATAACAAAATTAGATCACAATCTGATAGGAGCGAAAGCCTATCGTGATTTATTGGGCATACTTACAATCTCATTTGTAGTCCAGGTCTATAACTGAGATTTTTCTTGATAAAAAAAGCAATTTTTGTCCAACCTGTCAAAGACAACTTACTTGGGAGTATTGGTTAAAGTACTACAAATTTATTTCATATTGTGTAGTTTAGTACTCTTTTACTATTACTAGAGTCGCCTAATGGCTTAAATGGGACCATTGTTCATAATTTTTTACTAATTACAACTTTATTGGTTGTGTAGATACTTCTTGTACATATTCTTTTCTTTCGGTTTTAAAACGAAACCCAATCTGTCAAGTCAAATAAGTTTGTCATAAGCGGAGTGTGTCATACATGTGGAAGTGTATGTGTTTGATTTTAACTTGTGGTAGTGTGTAATGTGTATTTTTAATGTATATTGTTTAAAAATGTTAGCTTTCTGCATTCTTTTTTTTGTATAAACTTTAGCTGCGCCAAATTTCAAACTCCTCCGTCTGTTTAATTTTCGTAAAAAAGGGTACCAAAGTTTTTCCTTCGCGTAGTAATATCTAGATTAAGCTATGCTCTTTTAGTAAATTCAATAATAAACTAGTTCCTGTCGCTTTTACCAGAAATATTCCACCTACATGTTAACTTTGTTACAGCCTTATCTATTTATATACCCATTTTGAGCCAGTGAATTTAAAGTGTACTCCGGTTTTTGGTAAGTCATTTATCAACGGATCAGGGAGCATGCGCCATGAAAACTCTGTTAGGTTTACTAGATTATCATGCAGGTATGACACGGACGTTATTTTAGGTGTGAAAATGTCATATTTTAAATTACGTTAATTTTGTAATATTAATGGTAAATTAAGGTAGAGTGGCAAGTCAAATCCGTAACTTTTCAAGAAACGTTAAAATGTTGGAATGAAGTACTAGCCCGTATCGGGCTAGACGGAAAAAAATCTCACGAAAAGTTGTAACGACACTTTTTGACACACACAAGCCGTGCGGCGTGCGCGTAAGATATAGCATAAATTCGGTACCCAGTATTGGTGACAATTGTGTAGTTGTGGGTTCGAGCCTTCGGTAAACAATCGTCTTTTTGTAAGTTATTTTCGTTTCGTCTTTCTATTTCGCAGTGAACACTGTGGTGTTGCGAAGATTATAAAAAAAATAAATAAGATAATCCGGGTGTCCCTTGACACCTCTCAAGATTTTTTTTTTAGTTTGTTATAATACAAATCGATGACGTCATCATGTTCTTTAGTCAAATCATATAATTTTAGTGTTTGTTTTGGTTATAATAAATTCATTAACACGTTTAATTGTATACAAACATTGTATTTCAGAACATTTTATAAAATTCGATTGCCTGATTAGTGTAAAATAATTTGTTGTTATTGTAATCGAGCAAGAGTTTTTTAACAATCTTTTTAAATTAATTAGAAGCCTATAGCTATTGTATAGTATACCCATAGAAATTTGTTAAAATAACTGGTGCTCTGGTGATATTGATACAAGGGTCACTATTATGTTTTGATTAAGATCTTCTGCAATGTCTTTGCTCGCTGTGAAAAGTAACATGGATTTTGTCTCTATTATTTACATTATCGATTAATGACAGTTTTACTGACTTACTCTTATGTGTTAGCCTATGACTCTGGTGTCTTATAGTCTAGGACAACGTTTTATAGAACTCAGAACAAAAGTAAGACTAAAATGTTCCCAGAAAAATGTAGTAAAATAGCGAAAATTCCACCCAAATCGAATCAGTTGGTTTTAGGAAAATCGCGAAATTATATTATACTAACTGTGCCCGCGTGCATAGATAAAAGTAGCCTAAGTAACTTCTTACATCATCAGCTGTGTGACAGTGAAAGTCCCGTCCAAATCCGTCTAGCGGTTTCGGTGATTAGCCGGAATAAACAGACAGACAGACAAAAAAATGAAAAGCTGGGGTATTTGTAATCAGTACCATACATCCTTTCAAATGTTATATTAAAAAAAACTGTTATTTTGACACTACAAATAATTGAATAACTTTTTGACATTTTCAATGTTCATACCACCAACAATTCGAGATATTACCACACCTCTACTTTCATTTTCATTCCGTTAACTTTTACTATAAACAAAGTAACAAGGAAAAAGCTTCGTAATAATCAATCAGTGTTGGAATGGAAGCCGTTACTGGAACTAACTTACAGGTATAATATGTTAACTTGTGAAACTTTCAGTGACTCTAGTACGTGTTGTGTGTGCGTTGTAACAAATAATTCGTAAATATTAAAGTTTAGGTATGGTGTAGAAGTATAACATTGTAAATGATAGGTAAACTTGTAGAACATGTAAACGTGAATCATTGATATCACAGAGGCGCGGCGCACTGTAATCAAAGCATGAAACAGCCACTCGGGGAGAGCTTCGAAACTAGTATCTATGGCACAAACATTTAACGAATTACCCGAGGATTACTAACTTATTTCATTAAGAACTTTGCGCAGGCGAAATGTTATTTTGGATAAATCCCTCAAGTGTTATCTAGATGATTGCAGTCGGAATCTTGCTCCACTTTACGAAATCTTTATTATTTGTCGAACCAACTTTTACGTGATTCAATACGTCTACGCGTCTATTCAGTATTGCAATCTGTGGAAGTGAACGTAGTACCGTAGTAAATGGAGGCCAGTAGATATATTTTATTGGTACAATGAAGTAGTTTCTTTATAAACATTTTTGCCAGAAATACGTTGAAAAACATGCTTTGATAAATACTTTAATCTATACATCTATACTAATATTATGAAAGATTTTAGTGTTTGTTTGATTGTTTGTTTGCATTGAATAGGCTCCGAAACTCCTGGACCGATTTTAAAAATTCTTTCACCATTATTTAGCTACATTATCGGGGAGTAACATAGGCTATATTTTATTGTCAATAAATAACAGATCCCTACGAAAATTACAATAATGAAACTTGAGGGATAAAAAAAAATACGGTATGACACCCGTTCGAAGTAGGGGCAGATAGTTAGTATATAATAACTTGTACTGGTTGATTGATTTATCAGAGCATCAACGCAGAACCTAAACCGCCAGCCGGTTACAAACCTGAAATGTTGGCAGTTGATGCCTTTAATGTTGTAGGCATCTACTATGGATTATATATTAATGGATTTTTTAAAATTCGTCCCATAAAGGAAAGCATAACGCTAAGGGTGTCAGGTTTGTATAAAACTCTGTCAGTTTTAAAGTTAGATCGGTGAAATATTTAGTTCGTATTTAGCGTTTTCATTTAAAATAAAGAAACACGTGTTTCAGCGTTTTTGGATAATCAATTCCTAAGAGGGTAAAATAGCGGTTGCATGTTTGTGTGAAACTTCGTCGCAAGTTAGTGTGAAGCTCTGTCAGTTTCAATAAAGAAAACGTATTATTTTTTTTTATTTTTGAGAAATCATAAATAGGGGTTGCAGGTTTGTATGAAACTTCGGTGGTTTTGAAATTAGATGTGTGACAAATTAGATGTTTAAATTAAAGACATATGGTTTCAGCGTTTTTGGAAAATCAACTATAATAGCGTTTTGGTTTTGTGTCCGTGACTTGTATGTTTGTGAAGTCCCCTGCGACACAGGGCTTGTAGCCTACTGCGCTCCCGCAGTAGGCTACAAGCCCTGTCGTCTTTGAAAAAGAAAGTACTCCTAAGGAGGTAATTTAGGGGTTGTCATTTTTTATGAAACTAACTAAACTAGTTTTGAAGTTATATCTGTTAAATTTTGGATTTTTCTTTTTGGTATTAAATAAATAAACACATTTTTTTTTGTTTTGAAAAATCAACCTCTAAAAGGGTATGGAACGGTTGTATGGAACTCAACTTTGAAGTTAGATCTGTGAAATTTGTATTTGGTTTTTCAGCTTAAAATGAATAAACAAATGTTTAGCGTGTTTAAAAAATCAACCCCTAAGCGGTGAAATAGGTGTTATGAAACTCTGTCAGTTTTAAAGTTAGATATGTAACATTTGACTTTTTAAATTAAAAGAAAGAAACAACTTTTTCAGCGTCTTTAGAAAATATTCATAAGGAGCTGTAATAGGGTTTGCAAATTTGTATTGAACTCCGTCAATTTTGAGGTTAGATCTGTGGAATTTTAAAAGTAAAAAGAAATACGTGTTTCAGCGTTTTGATCGTAAGCGATAAATCAAAATCTTCATGGAGTAAAATCATACACGGGCGAAGCCGCGGGCGACAGCTTGTGCCTTAATACTGATGGATTTGTGGAAGCTTGCTGAGATCGTAACCTGAATTGGATAAAAGTTAGTAGGAAAAACCTGAAAGGCTAAGATTATCTATACATATATTGAAACTGTAAATTTCACGTGTCTGTACATGGCCGAACTTAGTAAAAAAAAAATGCAACTTGTTCGAAAAGAGTATTGAAACACATTGCTGCATTTTTAGAAATGTCTGTCTGTCTGTCTGTCTGTTTGTTTGAACACGCATCATGCAAAAACTACTAGACAGATTCGGTTAAAATTATGCACGTGCAATCTCATAGATGCAGATTAACATTTAAGCTATAAATTATCACGCTTTTTTTCCAAAGGAGCTAAGCAGTAAGGGATAATGTTTGTAGCTATTTTTCGTTATAAAACAGTAACTACTTGACGGATCTTTATGAAAATTTACAGTTATATAGTAAATATTATAAGTCATTATTTACATTATGAATCATTACGCTAACGTCTATGGGGAACGGCAGCAGCGTGTTTTTTGTCGAGTCATAATGGTTCATCACATCCACAATTAGACATTATCTACAATCGTAACCCATGGAATATATTTATAACTTCACGCTAAAACTATAAGGCGCTAAACACAACATTTCCAAGTTTCATAAGAACAGTTATTTTGACCAGCGAAGTAGCGAACATTGCATGTCTTTTTTTATTACTTGCATCATTGTAACGTAAGAAACCATTGAAAACATCGCTAAAGTTTAACCTATTTGGACGCTGCCCATAGATTAGTATGTAAGCATTTTCAGTTGTATATGTTTGCAGACATAGGAAAAACGTGAAAAAACATTTTATAAGTATTGCGTTGTAACACTAGATGAAGTACACCCCATTTTTAGCCAAAATGGCAAATCGGAACCCCTATACTTCCCTCATGTCCGTCCGTCCGCAGCTTAGCTCAGAGACTATTAGTGCTAGAATGCTGCAATTTTGCATGAATACACATAATACTTACGCCGATAACGTAAAAGAATAAAATCTTGAAAATCATTTCTTTTGAGGTTATCGCTCCTTTAAGTAAAGTGGGGATGTGATTTCTTGCGTACCCCATTGTGTGGGGTATCATTAGATAGGTCTTTTAAAAAGCGTTTCTGAAGACTATTTTTAGATTTAAGGATCCCTTTATGAAATATTAAGCTTTATAGTGAAATTTTTTGTTAGAGTCAAGTGTCCCCTTGCCAGCTAAATGTTTGGTGTTGGGTGTGTAAAAAAAATCACGGTAGTAGTATTTATAGTAAAATTATTAGGAAAACTATCACAGTTAAGTACAAGTTTTTTTAAGGGCTTTACAAGTTTACGATAAATATCTTATCAAATGAGAGGTAACAAAATTTTCGTAAAAATGCTATTGTAAATGTTATATTATTTTCTATTAAGTAGGTATAACGTTGTAAGTATGAAACAAAAACAACAGAAAACCCACTTCTTAAGCTGCACACCAAACTAACTATCTAAAACACAATAAACGAATACCTAAAGAGTCTGTATATGTTACTTATTCATTTTCACAAAGCTTTTGGGTGTTGAAGCCATCAATAGATGAGTATATGACGATTCTTCGTTGCTGAATCATATCGCGGCTCAGCCGACAGGACTGTTTCCAACATATTTACACAGAAGTTATTTCGCAACGTAAACTACCTTAATTTAGACCCGACTTTCACGCGAATTAAGTCGCGGGCACAGCTAGTGAACTATAAATTAGATGCAAGTTAAGCTATCTAATTATTTTTTCATTACAAATGTAATCAAAACTGGTCCACCCTACAAAGGTTTAATGTCATAATGGCAATGATACAGGTTACCTATTAAAAAAAATTAAGAAATTTAGATGAAGACTATGAATTGAAATGTGTTAGTGGAATGATCACAGCTATTTTTAACATAAAACCAAATAAGTTATAAATCATTGTAATGTTTGAAACATTTCAATGTTACAATTATTTGAAATACTGTTTTTACCAAAAGAAAGATTTTTTCTGTAAGATGATTACAATTTGACAGCGATTAGATACGTTATTTGATTTTGAAGTAACCAGTAAAATCATTGAGTAAACAAAAATAATGTAAGCAGAGTTACTAATAAATTGACTTAGGTTATTAATAAAGGGACTTACAATAACGAGATACAGTCCAGATCCACATGCAGTTCTCCGGTAGACCGTTAAAGCCAATGAGCCGGTAACCCGTAATGGTATTGACGCCGGTAATCGCCACAAATGAGGGCAGGTTCCTAATTGCGGTATAATCTACATTAGAATTCATTATAAGGGAGCCACTCCCATCCTAGTAACCTTCCCCGTACACACTTATGGCCTTTCACCTCTGCGAAAACTACCGCAAGAAATATCGCGGGAAGTTTTCCACTGTAACATCCGTATTCAGAAAGTTACTACGAGGTCTCATAGCACTCTTGAGTGCACAAAGCTATTCTTCATGCGAATACTCCATACGAATATAAAATTTACGAACAGCCTTTTTACCTCACATAACATAAATCCATACTGCATCTATATTGTAAATGCAAATACTCCCTAATATTTTTGGTTATCTATTTGTTATAAGATAACGTGTAAGTATGGATTCTATTTGCATCAAATAAAGTGAAATACCATAATAGCAAAGCCATTGATGGCAAGATAGAGCGTAAGCTTGTTGGAAGAATTTTAACTAGGTTTATACACAGACAACAAACACGACCGATAGATAAGCTTCATCTTTCAGTGACCGGATTTTATTGTAGAAATTATAGTTACTTCGAACAGTTGTCAGATATTAGAGGCATAATATATTTATGCAAAGATAAAATCAGATCAAATTTGATCGACATCTGACTTCCAACCGTTATAATTACACACATTGAGGACTCGGCATATACTATCAAACGTTTCTGAGCTACTTAAGCTCGCGCAGGCGACTTAAACCTTTCACAGAAATCAAGTTGTTTCGTTGTATTAATCTGTAAGGTCATAATAATCTCTAAGTCATCCAGTCCTCACCCGCGATTATTGTCTCTAATGGCAGTATATTGCACATTTGCACTGTTATAAATAAACATTTTTGAGAAGTGTTATCCATGACGTATGCGTTACCAATCACGATAATACTAAAAATATTGAAAAAGAACATGCATTATTTATAGGTTCTAATTTATAAAGATTAAGCGGTTGAGCATCTCAATTTATTCAAGAATTTAACGTACTTTCGCATGCCAGCTTTCGTCTAACAGGTCACCAAATAAATACGTTCAGCTCAAACATTAGGGGCGTCCTCGTTGGTAATAATTCTTCCGCATATCAGCCCTTGCTCCGCGATGTCCCTTTGTCCCTTGTCTTTGATCGAAAGCCTCTTCGATTGATGACTTCTATTTGCGCCGAGTTCGGTGAATGACTTTCCAGTTTGATTTTAGTGTTGTGAGTTAAAAAAAAAATACAATGTGTTTTTGTGTTAGTTTAACTATCTGATTATTATTTTTGTGGTATGTTAAAATTGATAGATTTTTTCAGATCACCTAAATGAAATAATTGTAAAGGTATTTAATTTCAAAACGTGCAGTACACTTATATCTACAGATAATACAAATAATTAAAATTCGAATAATCAAGGTCGCCGTACTCGATATTTCATTAAAATCAACTTCACAAAGAGAAACCGTAAAACAGCATTTGAATTTAAGTCGCATTAAAAGTTTGCGTGAGTAGAGTTCGTAGCACAATGGGGCCGTTGGAAAAATTCTAATTACTTTACTGAGTTGGAATTTAAAAAAGTTACGCTGACTGGTCGGCCGTCTGGCTTGACGCACTAACGTACTTTTTGCATTAAAACATTAGCAATGGATATTATTAAGTCATTGTGTACTTTAAATGGTCTGAAATCTTATTTCAGATCAAATAATTTAGTCCAGTTTGTTAGCGTAAAGTAGTTGGGTTAACTACTTTAAGCTTTGATAATATTAATATTGAAGTAAATAGGTACCTATCTGCACTACTTCAATCTCCTCGCACAAATTGAGAGATCAATTTGTGCAGATGTAAAAAAAAATACCAACGGGGAATAATATTTCTGCGTAAATGTTACACAATAAAATATTGAAAAGGTGAAAAATGTTCCATGATAATGTATAACGTGTATCTCTAATAAGTGCGAACGCGATAGGTGCATGGAAAGGTGTTTTATTTGGTGCCTAAGGTGGTGATGGCATCATTATAACGTTTTGCGCGATCTCGGATCGATGCTATGTAACAAATAATGAAGTGGAGTGAACTCGAGTAACGTTCCCGGCTCTGAAGTGTTGGCAATTTAGAACAGCCGGTGCCGCTTGTTGCCGTCGTTTTTCTTGCCGCTTTGTTCAATAAATGTTCGCTCCAAGCTTCGTTCTTACTATGTTGGCTTCATATTACAATCATAATTACGTATTTAGAACGCTTTAACTGTGTATTTACACTTAAATCGCGTACAATGCTCAGAGTCTCTTTATCGTCTGATAGGTATATTCAACCTGCAATTTAACACAAAGTAGGTGTAACTTGGAAAATAATAGAGAGCTTTATAAAATGTCTTCATTTTATTAGAATCTTTATTTCATATTTTTCAGTGTTGTGACGAATTTATATAGTGATGTTGTACCTATCAGCATAAGGAAGTAACTTTGATGATTAGTTCTTGAATATTTAATAGAATTCTTAAATTCAATCTAATCAACTCTGACTGGAGTTTTCTCTCAGTTGCGTATTATTTTCAAAGATGCTTTTATGTTGTTGAAAAACACTCTATAATATATTAGTTATTTATCTACGCTTTGAATTACAAATAGGTATAATTGTGTTATCATAAGGTGTCTATCATTTTGTCTATGACTGTGTTATCATAAAGCCTTAAAAGAGAGCCATCGACCGAGGGATGAGGAGAAACAATGATGCTTATGTATCGACCACGTAACCGCGGTGTGAAAGCAAGCTGTACGAGAACGTTTAACAAAGCCGTTCGTGCCCCATGCGAATTAAAATCCCAACAATACCTTTGGGCAGGTGTTTTACGTGTGTTGTGTTTTATACCTATTATCCTGTAACATCCGTCCGTACCTACTTTCAGACCGTTTCATCTTACGCCCAAACGGGTCAGCGTAATTTATTACCTATTGTGCGGATATTTCATTTATCACGGTGAATTCAATTTACAGAACAATTAATCATTCCACAATACTTACTTGCCGACAGCGGACTGGTTGCCGGGCGCTGGAGATGGCGCCACTGGGATAAAAAAGTTTTTATGCTCAGTACAATAAAAATATCATTTTCACACGTCGTTTACACATGTACCCGTACGTACGTACGTTACCTACAGTTTACTAAAGTATGTTACGTGTACGTATTATGACTTTTATTTCATTTGGACTTTTCTTTGCGGCGCTCGAGAGGGCAGCGAAGAAAATATTTTTTAAAACTTGTGAGTCAGCGTAATTAAACAGCGGTTTGAATTGTCAATTAATGAGCCTGTGAGGACACTTGATTAAAAGTGAGATGAAGACTGTTATAATAAATTGTATTACCAAAATGTAAAATCCCTTGAAAAAGGTGAGCGGGAAAATCACAAGCCTCAAGAAATTAAATTCGAACGAAAAGAAATCTCACGATTTCAAAAACGGTTAGAACCTTGTTAGACGAGTTTTATTAAAACCATAATATTTTAAATCCGTGCTCATAATAATTTAAAAGGGCGGTTGCGTCAGCGTCGGTTGATAGCTGGAGCTTTATATTCGGCGCGTATTATTAGTGAGTACAGTATGTTCTCGCATGTGTTATTTCAGTATACGTGTTCATTTTAAGCCGGTCGTTAGCATTCAGTTCGCTGCTGCGGAATTGAATTAGTCGCCGCCGTCTCTCCGTAACCTTCCGTACGCGGTGGGACGTTAGATACGAGTGACATGACATGTCTGCTGTGATTGCGATTCCGTCACCAATTAACGTTACGATCCCCTTTCGAACTAGTTTAATCTTGTACATCATAATTGATAACAAATAGCGTAGTAAATATGAGCTTTATTAACATGTTGAGTGCGTTACCATTTAATTGTGACTTGTTTATGATTTGCAGCGAGTGCGTCACTTAGCTATTTCGTTGCATTTACCCGTGGTGCAGAAGGGATTTACGATTAAATTTCGAAATTAGGAAAGAGACAAATAGATTTAACAAATTGCCGTATTAAATTTTATCGATCGACATGTTCTAAATTGTAATAGTCATATTATTCTTGTACGCTTTCATAGATAAACATATTTGTTGTGTGCGGTATCAATACCGCTACAGGTAGGTTGTGTTCCTACTTGTCTAAAAGCTTTTTGTGCTTGTTGAGCGCAAATTATATGCTCCTTAATTGAGCGCCAGTGCCTTTTGCGAGTAACGAATCTTATCAATTTTTATACTTTGATTATTCAATATTAATTATCGATATCGTGGAATATCCGTGCCAATTAAAGGAGAGACTAGCGTAGTTTTGTAATTATAGGGAGACAAAAAATATAGATCATTATCCAAATCTCATAGTCTAGTTAAATTCTTGCTACTTAGAATTGAAATATATTCGTTGAACTTGATGAAACCTTTACAAAAATGTACAAAAATATAAATATTTTATTTATCTTATTGCAAAAGTTATTAAAATATAGCTGTTGTCCAGCGACTCGCTCGCCTAGATATGCAAATGGTCGTATTTTCCAAAAAACGTTGAAACACGTGTTCCTTTTTTAAAACTAAAAATAAAATATAAAAAAGCACACATCTAACTTCAAAACTAATGGAATTTCATACAAAAGTTAATACTTAACTCTTAAGGGTTGATTTTATAAAACGCAGAACTGGTGTTTCTTTAATTAAATCTTAAAAGCCAAATACAACATTTCACAGGTCTAACTTCAAAACTGACTGCCTTTTTTGGAGCTAGACCTGATCTAAGTTTATCAGTTGTCTGGTTACAGTTGTCTAGTTTGGGATGAAATGATCACTGAAGTTGTCACGAAAAATGATTATGAAATGATTTGATTCGTAATTGGGTACATAGAGATTCAACACCTCTCGGTCCACAGACT
Source organism: Herminia tarsipennalis (assembly GCA_945859575.2). Lineage (NCBI taxonomy): Eukaryota > Metazoa > Arthropoda > Insecta > Lepidoptera > Erebidae > Herminia > Herminia tarsipennalis. Next base: position 16,997,689 of record OX243834.2, on the reverse strand, counting down.
AACAGACACAATGAAAATATATTATTTTTCACTAATCAGGCTATTGCTATTGTATATCATAAATAGCTCTATATTTAATATTCCACAATTTTACGTGTTAAATCGGTTAAAGTTATCAAAATCTTGTTTGTGCCGTGTGGTACTGGCTTAAAAGTAATATCACCCTATCTGTTCTCGTGGGTGTCGTCAAGGCGACTAAAGGATTTCCCACCGGAGGACGGCCGAAACCCGCTCGCTAAGCGAGGCGATTATGGCGAATATCCCTAGAAGGTTCCGGGATCTAAAAGGTAGATAGGCTAATAAGTAGGAACCAGGGGGTTTCCCATGGCCGCAAGTACCGCAAGAGATCCAGGGATCCGCATGCCGGTCACATAGTCCTTGAAGTTTCCCCCAAATTATAGAGAAGAGCAACAGAGGCAGGTAAATTACGAGTGAACCTCCAACACGTGTATGTAGAAGACCAGACCCGCCCTCCAGGTGTCTGGCGTATGGGCATGGCCGTAGGTTTTGCAAAGATCCTGAGGATTTTTGCAGTCACTGCGGCGGATCGCAACTCCGTAAGGCATGCCCGGGCGTTGCAACTGAAGAGCCACCTAAGTGCATTAACTGTAAGAAATCCAAGCTAGAAAACTGCACACAGAACTCATTCAGCAGGGTGGCAGGTGCCCGGTACATAGGAAATGGGACAGCATTGCAAGGGCCTCGGTATCCTATTGCTAACGTTGTCTCAGAGCACCTTCTCAGGTACAAAATAATAGCGTTATGTTTGAGCCGTACGGTAATATGCGTTATAAGCATATTACCGTACGGCTCAATATACAAACAACCCTCCATCTCTATAGTCGATTTGTGGCTCTTTATTGCTCTATAGCAATAAAGAGTCACAAATCGACACGTAAAATACAGCGACATATAATGCTATATGCTAAGAATGTAAATAAAATTAATAAAAAAAAAATGTATAAGAAAAGTATAAATCTATATATAATGAATTATGTAATAAGAAGTCATACACAATGTAAACTAGAAAATAACAAAATGTACAAAAGTGATGTTTAAAAAACTAGAAAATAATAAATTGAAAAAATGAATATACCTACGTGTTATGTGTTTAGTCATTTACCCTCAGTAAAACCGCGAATTTAAAATAGGTGGAAAGCTAATTAAAGAAAGAGATAATTAAATAAAGGTATATAAATACGATGATAAGATAGATGGTCTGTTCCAACCTCAAGTAAGATAGGTGATGAATGCAAGAATGACACAGTATAAAGCATGAAAGTATGAAAAGAATAAAAGCGAGAACTAGTATGGATGAGTAGAAAACCGAAAATTGTAAACATAGGCTCCGATCATGTGGGAGGTAGACAGAAAAAAATATAAGTTGGTTCTACTGGGAAGACCAGTGCCCAGCAGTGGGACATCGTATGGGTTGATATAGTCATCAAAACAAATACTCAAAGGAGATGACTAGACGGCCTTCGATCATAACGTCATAATTGAGTCTCGATTATAACGATTAATTCATACAAATTTGTAAATAATGTGTGGTTTTGGTGTTAATAATAATAAAAAATTATTTATTTGCTAGAATGCAGGTGTACATAGTAAGTTCTTGTCATTTTATTGGCCCAATTACATTTTGCCACTCTAAGACGTGCAAATGTCATTTTACTACGTTTCTTAAAAAATACACTGATTTGTCTTGACAGTTATTTAGGTTATTGTTGGGTCGTTTTACTTGTACATCGTTCGTTACTTTTGATTAATTTCGTATTCGAATAAAATTTTCCGGATGAAAGACAGAAATTAACAAAAAGTGGACGGTGGATAAGTGAAAAGTAAAGCTTTTGTTAATATGATAATCTAATTAGGTCAGTGGGTCTGTCGTTCAGTCTCTTTTTGATTGATCATACCGCCTGTTTTTATTTTTCTTTGTTTTCGGAAACATATTAGATATTAAATTGAGTGCATCTTGAGATATTCTTGAAATGAATTTATAAATCAGTTTTCGTAAATATCTTCCGCTTTAAATTAAAAAAATGTAGAGCATTGAATTCTTTTAATTCTTTCGTTTTATGAGATAGAGCGCGTCAATGGGCAATGTCAATCATTATGAATAACTCAATATCAAAATAATTAAAGTAAAGTTCTTTTTCATTACTAAGATACACTATGTATTACTAGGCCTAAGTAACAAATTTATTTGAAGAGCGGGACCTCCTGCTACAGGCTTTTATAAAGCTTACTAGGAGAATCTCAAAAATCTGTATATTTCGTTTCCTAAGGCTTTTAGAAAATAAACAATTTATTATTATTATTATTATTACTAACAGATTAATCGAACCCATATCTCTTACACAGAAGTCGAACGTACGTATTACCATTGCACTATCGAGGCCAATTTATAGACTATACAGAGTCTAAACTGAAATGTATTTATTACTAGCTGTGCCCCGCGGTGATACCCGCGGTTTATTAGCCTATGTGTTAATCCAGGGTGTCAGCTAACTTCATACCAAATTTTATTAAAATCGCTCTAGCCGTTTAGACGTGAAGAAGTAACAAACATACACACTCACATACTCACAAACTTTCGCCTTTATAATATTAGTGTGATTTGAATCGAATTGTACTATGTTCTATTTTGTGTACCTAAATAAATAAATTTCACAAAAAAGATTTATTACTTCTTGTAATCTCTTTATTTACTATTAATTTAATTATTTAAGGGTTGTCAAAGTTGATATTTCTTTTATTAGATTGGCAGATTCAGTAATTCTATCACCTGTTTCTACATACACTGTCCCCTGAGATCTGTTTATTTTAGTTTTACGCCTAGGTACGCGGTAGGTAGTTACACACACGTAACTATGTTCAAACCATAAATGTTTAATGTCGTGTAAGATAGTCGAAAATGAAGTTAAACTGTAAGGATTTATAAATAATGTACCCTAGATCAACTCCTTTCCTTACGTACTTACACTCTGTAGGTACTCAGTGAATATTTAGATATTTGAAGGGTACAAAAAGCTTTGATGTGTGGAATGAAACTTTGTAATATTACTTACCTTTACCGAAATGTGATAGTTTAGGTGTTAATTTGCTTGGATGTTAGTTAATAGATGAACGTTATTTCATATAGTTATTCACTAGTGGCGAAGGGTCCTTGGAATTTATTTATTCCTACAAATTATTACACTTTTTGAGACCAGTTTCGAAGTGTATGTTTATACTAAGAAGCTTATATTGTACTTACTCTAGAAGTGAGTTAACAAATTAATAAACATAATAAAATAAAACCAAAGTGAAAACTATATCTTATACATTTAAACGAGCAGTTCTTGTATGTATTACCTATTTAAATAATCTAAATCTCGGCAACGGCTTCAGCGATTTTCATGAAATTTAGTATGCAGGGGTTTCGGGGGCGATAAATCGATAATAGGTTTCATTTTTAGAAAACATCGTTTAAATAAAATATTAGGAGCCACCCAGCTACACAACATGAAGTAAAGAGTGTGTATATTGTGTGTGTTTGTTTTTAATGTGAGTGTTTGGAATCGAGTTTCGAAGTAGGCTTTCAGTTGTGCTTAATACTATAGGTACAGGTTACAAAGAACCGTGTTCAGCAAGACATATTTTTGTACTGAGTTACCTCAGGTATATTGTAACCCTTCGCATCTGCTATACACAGGAGAATCGAATATCATCCGGGCGTAGTAGCGACCAAAGACACTAGTCTTTGGCCGCAGAATCCTTCATTGGTCAATTACTAAATCAATGCGACAGGATCAGTATGTTTGTAAAGAACTGGTGAGATTGATACGAATTAAGTCAAATAATATTAAATATAGATCCAGCCGTAAATCTATAGCTACTCTATAGAGTGATTGATTAACGATTAACTAATTTAGCCGTTATTCAATTATCCATCAATATGGTTGCCGTTTTACAATAGACTCAGTATATTTAGGTGCCGTCGCGTCGCGGTCACTTCGTTATGAACAGACTTGGAGCGGACGCTACTGGCCTGCGGAGGTGTTGCGGCAACGTTGCGACGTCGCTGCGGTGTCGTAGCGCTTGACAATCAACGTTTATGAAGACTGCTTACACAACAGAGGCGAGACCGGTACCTCTAAATAATAAATAGGAGAACAGCCTTTGTTTTCTAAAAATAAACGATGACAAAGCAAATTGTTTGTCACGCTATACGACAGCCGTATATTGTGAGCAGATATAGGTTATTTCACAAAGCTATTCAAATACAAACGGCGGGAGGCAGTTGCGGAGAGGCTGCCTACGTCAACCAGAAGTGTCGTTAAGTGCTGGGGCCCGCCGCCTCTGACAATTACCGCTACGAGCCTGTAATGACCCAGAGAGACCCTTATTAAAACTTGCTTCACCCCACTTCCACTAAGTAAAGTTTAAAGTAACGATGCATATTAATTGAAATATCGATACCGTAGCGCCGCTTGAACTGCTTGCCAATTTTTATTTGTTAAATGGCATGCTTTTAGCTGTTATCTGATTATTTCTTTGCCGCCAGGATTACACTGACCTTAATAGCATTTTAAAACAAAGTGTGAATCCAAAAAGGTTTTATTTAAAACGTAATTGATATTAATAGAACGAATAAAAACACGAGACCCTTGAATGTAATATTTATGAACGTATTGGGTTGTTAAAATGAATTAATGTGCGTGACAAGCTTAAATGGCAATAAACAAGATTCATTTAATACAACGTATGAATACAAACATTGTTTTATTGCATACGCTATAAAATAAAAACTTCTTAAGCATATAAATTGGGAGTGTGACATAAAGAGAGCGAATGGGTGATGCAGCCAAGTTTTATATCTGTCATCGAATTGTGTGATCGTAAGCGCCGTGTTTTATTGTATCCACTGCTTATTATTATCCAGTTTTACTGCCGCCTCGATACGATATAACTTCGGCTTCTACGGCCAGGATAAAGTTTGATCGTGCTTCAGTCTATATTTCTCATGCGAAATCAATACCGCACAATACTAAACCTATAAAAAATGTATGTAACACTCCGACGCGACGCTTTATTTTAGTTTAACTGCAAAAGGAAAGTTATGAACGTGCGGGCTTTTAATTGTTGAGGTGGTCTGTAAGTTGAGGTGAACAATTTACACCACTTACAACAAACATTATGGCCACTTTATTGCTCTTAGTGTAGGTACTTATGTAGTTTATTTATTCTCGGTTGTTACACAAAAGTAAACGAGAGTAAACATTGTCTATTTACCTTGAGATTTTTACTCTGCTTATTACCTTAATCTTAATAATGGTGACTGCATATTATTGAAAATATTAAAAAGAAAAAGGCCGAAACTTAAGACTTTCACTCAGTTCATGTCAGTATATGCAATAAGCTATCCAACATTGATTGTCCACGGCACTTGGTGCCAATTTTTTTATTTATAGGTAAGTAAATGACTCCATTCCGCCTGATTTTGAGGGAAATAGAGTCCAAACGCCAGGCCAGACGGTACAGCACTATGTGCAGTACTGATTGTCCTTACCTTGCTCACCTGCAAGGTGCTTCTTCACGCCTCTTTTCTTCTCGCCTATGTCGTCGGTAGGAGGGAACACATGTGCTGGAACAATTGTATCGATGACGCTGTAGATAATTTAATAGGACTCTATACTAGCCTAGAAGCTGGTTTAGATCCTTGGTAACTTCTGCTCTTATCAAGTGTTTTTTAGTTTTGTTTTATTTTTATTTCTTCAGGATAACAATTGCGCGATCATGCATAAGACTAACAATATTTCTTAAAAAACAATTAGGTAATTACGCAACCAGCACCGTTATCCACAAAATAATACATGTATTAAAGATGAAATCTAATATTTCAAGAAATATAAAACCTACAATAACACAGATGATGGTCATACATTCAACTTACCTACTGCGCGACGAAGTGAATAAAATGGAAGAAGAAGAAACCTGCTATAACAATTATACAAAGGTTATAGGCGGTAGAGGTCGCAAAAGAACAAGAAATTGTTCCGTTGCGACGTCTACCGCCCGGTTTTCGTCAATTTTGGACACCGAAGAGACATTTTCATATAAAATAATTCAGTTTAAATTAAAACATTTGGGCATATATTACACTACACTAAATCAGGGAGCCTAACGCATTAAAAAGTAAGGTGTATAATAAGTAAGGGCCCTAATTCTCTAACAAGATTTCAAGGACATTTCATTATAACTGTAATACTAAAAAAGTTAGTTAGCAACCATTTTTTTTCTATTTTCAAAACTTGACTATAGCTGTGATAAAAGTTAGTTTTACATCGGTTACATCTTATAACTACTAAAAAAACATTAAATAAAATAATAAATTATATTTTTTTATTACAGTCTATTTAAAGTGGTTTAATGAAAGAAAGAAAAGTCCTTTAAAAACAGCTACACACGTACATTTCCTAAAACGAGGTGTGGGAAATTGATAATTACAAAAGAAACATTATTCATTAACTGTCATTATTAAATATTGGTCTATTTTTAACAAGTATTCGATAGTGTGTAATTATTTCTTATGAGGGTAAACTAAGCGCTGGCAGATTTCTGACATGTAAATGCGAAATGCCTCCTAAACAAATCTCAAAGTTATTTAACAATACAAAATACGTCATTCGTTATTTTACTTAATTCATTTTATGAATACGCAATATATTTTATTTTTGAATTTTCCCACTAGCATTTTACTCATTTAAGTGTAAGCTATAATATGAATAACTTTCGATTACCTTCGTAATAGCTATTAATAAATTAATTACTTACAGCGAAAAACATTATTATATTCGCTTTAATAACGCTGATGAAATCCGGGCCCGCGGTTAATTCTATCTAATTTATAGGAAATGCATGTTGCTGAAATCGGCTTTTGTAATTAATCCTCCACAATAATATAAAAAAAATCGAGTTCGGTTTATTTTTTTAAAACACATTTGCTCGTAAAGGGTCCCTTATTTCACCAATTTCAATATTACCTACGTACAATTCATTACGTACTTGTGCGTTATTGTAATGTAAAACGCACGAGTTTCTTTTTAATAAGGCAAAACGCACGGTTTATCAAGATGCTCCGTCTAAAAGGAACGGTACTTTTTTAAATCTTAGCAAAGAGTATTTATGTTAGAAATGTGGTCAACATTTTATGAATAAAATTAACTTTGGGAGATAAAATATAATAAATAAACATTTAATTCTTTCATTTAATTAATTTTGACCATAAATTACAACCATTTATCTGTAACAAAACAAAAATAATATTATTGTACTTTATTAATACATACAGACGGTTTTTTGTGCATTTGCCTTAAAAAAAAAACAAACGCTAGTTTATGAACAAGTAAAAAATATTCCGCGTGCTTTTTCTTTTCGTAATGTGTTTATTTGAAAATGTCGTCAAGTAGTGATGAATGTATTAATTCGACTGCTACTATTCAATGCTAAAAAGCACTCACAAAACGTGATATTGATATCAAGTCATACTCCAACTTGCTGACATTGCACACTTGCATTTCTAAAAAGATGCTCAAGTGGCCATGTGAGTAAAAAGTCGAAAGTGTTTTCGGCTGACAATGTCAAGAAGTTCCTAAAAGAAGCTCCTGATTGCCGATATTTGGCAACAAACGTCAGTTGAAACTAAATTATTGTTACTAACTTCTCGTTCTTTCACTTTCGTATTTCTTTACAATATAGGTGTTTTGTACACTGTTTTTATCTCTTTTCAGGTTGTTATAATATTTGGCATGAATGGTGCATGTAGTAGACGTCAAGAGTTGGCAAACATCACAACTAATAATGTCGAGAACCATGGGCGGGTTCTTCTTATCCAGGTCAAAAACACAAAAAATAAAATTCCAAGATCGTCACAATACAGAGGCCTTTTTACGACATAGTGAAGAAATACGAAGCGCTTCGTTCAAAAAAATCGATGTCTAACTGATGTTTTTAAAATTACCAAAATGGAAAATGCACTAGCCAGCCCATTGGCATAAATAAATTTGGAGCAATACCGAAACAAATTACCACTTTCATAAATTTGGATGATTCACATGAATACACAGTTCACAGTTTCAGAAGGTCCTTGGCTACATTGCTCGCCGATTCAGGTGCGAACTTATTGACACTAAAACACTATTAACTATTGGCGGTCGAACAGTGTAGCCGAGAGCTACATAGATGACTCGATGAGAAATAAAGAAGAAATTAGCTCCCGCGTTACAAGAATATAAATTTGGAGCCAAGTGTTGACTCTCGACCATCTACGAGCACACACGCGTACATACATTCCACTGACTGCAGAACTCTAGTGGTCTCCTTTCTCCAACTTACACTACACTACAACAACAACAAGAGACTGAGAGAGAGACTGGTGAAATTGTAACTAAAAATAATAACTTGACAACATTAAAAATGCCAACTGGCAACGTAATAATCAATTTTACAAATTGTTCAAATTTTTCTAACTGCTTTAACAAGTGATTAAAGATTTATTCGTTTAAGAAAGTCCGTTTTTTATTTAATTCCTCGCAAATATGTTATAAAACGTCGTATGACATACGTGCGCTTTAATAATTACAGCCTTTGCATTCTTGTAGCCCTCGTCTACGGCTCGTGCTAGCAATATCGCCTCTGCTGTAATTTTCAACTTACCGCACTTATATCTTAATGTACTATTATGTGGGTATCTACGGTTTGTAATGCCTATCACTCACATTTGCACGAACACACGAAAACACAATTATATTGTAGGATGATGTTCGCTAATAAATATGCAAATATGACACATTAGCGGTTTTCCATGTAGGTAAGCATTGTCAGTTTTGGGCACATTAAATAATGTAATGAACGACTTGAAGTCGCTAAAATATAAGAAACCTTTTCTTTCAACTTTTTCTTATATTAATTTTAAAGTTCTTGAAACTTAACCTAATATATATCTACTGTAGTATATTTTAAGTTAAGTTTCAGGAACTTTTGTAATAGTTGCACTGTGCCACATGTCTGAATCTTTGACCAAAGAAGCGACATGAATAAAAGTTTCAGTACGATGTGCAACTTTGTAGTTACCTATGCCTCAAGGTAATCTTATCCCACTAAAAACATTTTCATGTAAATTGACATTAAAACGAATAGGAACATTTTGCTACTACGCCAGAAAAGGTTACCAGATGTTAAAAGCCAAGATCCTACTTCAAATGTACAAATTTCTTAATTTTTATGTGGTTTGTGCGCTAATCCTAGCTTTAGTACCAAATTTCAGCTTTCCATGACTTCAGGAAGTACCCTCACAGTTTCGGTGATCGTCAGTCATTGAGTGACGAAATCTGGGTATTTCAGACATAATTAATTTAAAAAGTATAATAGCCATACTTTTGAAATTTGGCATGTTAAGAATTTGAACTTGTCTAGACAGTCTAGACCAAATCTATAGGGAAAAGGTAGGTACCCTGCGCTTTCGCTGTCGACTTGGAGGGGTACTACCGTGCCCCTTGATGGATTGGATTTGGCAGTTCATTTCAAAATGTACATAAATTATTACATAGATACAAAGAGCATTTTTGGTCTTGGCATACGTAAAAATCCATCGCATGATATACTTCCTGAATCGCTTTATGTGATATCTATAAAACATGGGTATAATAATAATAATAATATGTCGACAATTAATGTTTCAGCTGTGAAACATTGTAACAATTATGATGATAAACAAATGAGCCGCAAATATAAATAGCTGGTTACACTATTGTGTGGCTGAATGATTTATGTAGTACTACACTTCTACATAATTCGCTTATTCAAAATTTCAAAGGGAAATGTGATTGCAAACTCCAATGGATATGCAGAATCGTTTAAGCTATTAAATAATTACTAGCTGTCTCGTGCAACTTCGTCTGCGTAAATTATCCCCGTTTTTGCAACATTTCTATTACATAACATTTATTTTAGCGCGATGTTATATAGCGTATAGCTTTCCTCGATAAATGGGCTATCCATCAGTGAAAGGTTTTTTTAATTCGGATTAGTAGTTCCTGAGATTACCGCGGTCAAATAAACAAACAAACTCCTCAGCTTTATAATATTAGTACAGATTATGTTTCCAACACAAAGTATTTAATGACAGAAAATAACTTGAGTCTAGAGTTATTTTTGTAATATTCAGAGAACAGATAATATAATTAGGTCTTTGTTCTGAGCCCAATAGAACGCCACTGGCAGGCGAGCTTTTGCTTTTGTTGAAAGCTGATGCAGCCTTTAAACAACACCATGTCCGTCCTGTAAAGGAAAACCTTTAGAAGAGCGAAATAAAACTAGAATGTTTTATTCCAGCTTTTCATTCACAGCGATGAGAAAAAAAATACAATATGGTTGGTTTGGAATTGGTTAATATGTGTTAATATGAACAACTGTGTCTGTGGCGCTGTGGGAGTGTATCCGACTGCTACGCAAGAGGTCGTGGGTTCGATCCCCACCCAGGATAAAACTTTGTGTGATGAGCACGATGGTTTATTCTGTGTCTGGGTATTATTTATCTATAATATGTATGTATTTAGAAATATATAAGTATTTTTATCAGTTATCTGGTTGCCATAGTACAAGCTCTGCTTAGTTGGGGATCAGACAGCGTTGTGTGAGTTATCCCAAGATATTATATTATTAATAAATCCGACGCCGGGTCTCGGGCGGCGGTTAAATTAACCCGACCAAACCAGCCTAACCAGCTTGGTCTAACAGTGAGAGTAGAAAAAGACTCCCACAAAAAGCAACCCTGTGGACGCTGCCTGCAGGATCGGTAGTCTTGGCTTAATTGCCCGGATTATGAAGAAGACAACTTCTATAAACAATCACCCTAAGTCTACGGTGAGACTCGTGCCAAGGGACTGCATGACTGGTGGGAGACCAGTCGCTAACGATCCACATCGACGGACCTGGCAAACGTCGTTGTATTAGCCTTCTAGGGAGAATAGGCGTCACCTTCCTAGCGACCTGTTATATCGGCCTTACTCGTGGGAATAAAATGAACCATTTAATACAAATATTCAACAAACCCTACCGAACTCTAAAAAACCGACCAACCCTAATAGCATGATCCAACAAACTTTGCATGAAAGCATGTTTACTCGGAACAGAAGCAACTCGACATCGTCAATCCCAACAAAGCTTAACTATAACTCCAACCAACAAAACAAGGAGAAAGACAATCTGAATTCACAGCCCGAGACCCAATCTGCCAGTGACAACATAACCTCAGACCATGAAGAATGGCAAAGGGATGAAATTTCCACCATAAGAAATGAAAGGAAAGAAACAAGTCCAATTCACAACGACGGGAATAAAAAACAGAAAAATTCCCTAGAATTTATGATCCCTACACGCAATAGTTTTGAACTACTCGATATAGAGCATACGGATAAAACCAACAATACAGATAAAGTATATGTACCAAAACCAGAACCCATCTTTGTTACTGGTGTAATTAATGTTAATTCTCTTAAGGATATACTAAACAAATTTTTAGAAAGCGATCTTTACCTCATGACCACACTTAGATCTGGACACGTTATAAAAATTATACCTAAAGACATACAGACATACAAAACGATTCGAGAGAACTTTATTGCCAATAATATCTCAAACTATACTTACCAGCTTAAAAGCGAGAGAGCATACAGAGTAGTGCTACGCGGACTCCATGCATCAGAAAATACCAAAGAAATTTCAAAAGAATTGAATGGAATTGGACATGAGGTGAGACAAATAGTCAATGTCAGACATCGAACTACAAAGGAACCGTTGCCTGTATTTTATGTCGATTTAGAACCAAAGCCAAACAACAAAGCCGTTTTCGATGTGAAATTCTTGAATAACATGAAGATTACTTTTGAAGCCCCCTTTAAGAATAGGGAAATCATTCAATGCAAGAGATGTCAGAGATTTGGGCATTTCAAGAACCAATGTTTTAGGCCCTATCGCTGTGTTAAATGCGGTAGCGCTCACCCTACAACAACACGTACAAAAAAACCAGATACTGAGGCTACTTGCGCGAATTGTGACGAAAAACACCCCGCTAGCTACAAAGGATGCAAAGTGTACAAACAGTATAGGGAAAAAATTCTGAAAATAGACTCTAAGTCAAAAAAAAAACCAATGCCTAACAATATAGAGATCAAAAACCCAGATCCCTACACGGGTTCTAAGTCTAACCGCACAGATAAACAAAACTTAATTAAAACCTATGCAGAAGCAACGAAAACCAAAGAACAATATACTCAACAAGACACAAAGAACGATCTGGCCGACCTTACTGACCTAATGGACATAATGTTCGAAAAACTACAACATTCAATGTTAACAATGATGGAAAAAATTGTGGACAAAATGATGGACCGCATGGTCCAGCTAGTCAGCAGCCTGGTGAAAAAATGACCCGAAACCTCCAAGTAGTTACTTGGAACGCCAACGGCTTGACGGAACGACGTCAAGAATTAGAAACTTTCCTCAGAACAGAGATGATTGATATAGCACTAATCTCTGAAACAAGATTCACACCTAAGACACACATTAACTTTAATAATTATACAGTGTACACAACCAATCACTCAACTGGGAACAGCCATGGCGGAACAGCAGTTATTATTCAAAGCAATATTAAACACTACGCTATAGAGGAATACCGAACAGAAAAAATACAAGCAACATCTATTAAACTTGTAGACAGCAAACTAGAAACTGTATTCTCCGCTGTGTATTGTCCTCCAAAGCATGCTATATCTGCCAACGACTTCGCAAAATATTTTTCTACACTGGGTAACAGATTCATATGTGCTGGCGACTGGAATTGCAAACATTTAAATTGGGGATCTAAGCTGACCAATACTAGAGGAAGACAACTTTGTAAAGCCACAGGAGAGATGAAGTTAGAATGTCATTCGGGCAGAGAACCTACCTATTGGCCTACCGACAGACAAAGAATCCCAGACTTATTGGACTTTTTTATTGTTAAAAACATAGACAGTAACTACCTAAACGTAGAACCACGAATAGATCTCACATCTGACCACACACCAGTTATACTGAATGTTACTACAACAGCTAATCTGGTAGCTCCGCCCCTAAGAATATACAACTTGAACACTACAGACTGGACAATCTATAAAAATATAATCACAACAGAGACAGAACTAAAGGCCAAAATTAATACAGTAGAAGATCTTGAAAGACAACTGGAACAACTTAATATGACTATCCACATTGCTGCCAATTCTGCTACCCCAGAAAGGACAGGTAAAGGACAACCTCTGAAACATAACTCATATCCAAAGGATATTAAAAAGAAAATACAAGAGCGCCGTCGTTTAAGAAAGATCTGGCATACTACAGGATATCCAAGTGATAAAACTGCATTCAATAGTTTCTCAAATGAACTCAAAGCCCTTATCAGCTCCCTAGAAAATGATAATATTCAACACTATCTCTCAAATCTAGATCCAAGGAGAGACACAAACTACTCGCTATGGAAGGCTACCAGGAATCTAAAGCGCCCGAAAATTCATATATCACCTATCAATGATGAAAAGGGAGGATGGGCTAGATCAGATAAAGAAAAGGCAACAATCTTTGCGGAACATCTAAAAACAGTTTTCCAACCACTCCCTGAAAACAATCCAGAACATACTATGGAAATCAAGGAATACCTTGAATCAGCAAAACAAATGTGTCTTCCACTAAAAAGTACCAGAACAAAAGAAATTGTGAAAGAAATAAGGAACCTCAAGGAAGGTAAAGCACCCGGCTAAGACCTTATTGATGCCACATTACTTAAAAACCTGCCTCATAAAGGTGTAATAAAATTAGTTAACATCTTTAATGCCAGCTTGAGACTGGAACATTTCCCTGGGCAATGGAAAATCGCACATGTAGTCATGGTACCGAAACCAGGTAAACCCCCACACGAAGCTACTTCATACAGACCTATCAGCCTGCTACCAGTTATCGGAAAACTGTTTGAGAGGATATTGCTTAACAGGATGAAAGGACATCTAAGTACAGTATTACCAAACCACCAATTCGGGTTCCGGGAAAAACACGGAACAACTGAACAGGTACACCGTATAGTTGACACCATTAGCAGATGCCTTGAAAACAAATTATATTGCTCTGCAGTTTTTTTGGATATCAGTCAAGCGTTTGATAAGGTATGGCATGACGGCCTCCTGTTTAAGTTAAAGAAGAACCTCCCGCATTGTTTCTTCCAAATACTTAAGTCCTACTTGGATAAGAGATGCTACCAAGTGAGGTACAGCGATGATATCTCAAAAGTACACGAAATAAAATCAGGTGTCCCTCAGAGTAGTATCTTGGGCCCTGTACTATACCTCGTTTTTACAGCAGATATCCCAACAACTGACTACACCACGACTGCGACATACGCTGATGATACGGCGCTACTGTCAGCTCATAGCAACCCAGAAACGGCATCATCACGGTTGCAAAACCACCTGACAGAAGTTGAGAAGTGGCTTAAGCGTTGGAGAATAAAAGCCAATGAGAGCAAATCGGTACATGTAACATTTACACTTAAAAGAGAAACATGTCCACCGGTAACGCTAAACTGCAAAATTATCCCTCAAGATAATAACGCAAAATACTTGGGCATGCACCTAGACAGGCAGAAAAACAAATTTACATGGCAGAAACATATCTGGACAAAGCGCATACAACTTGATGGAAAACTGCGGTCACTGAGCTGGTTATTGGGACGGCAATCACAATTAAATCCTAACAGCTAGATGCTAGTTTACAAAACTACCATAAAACCAATCTGGACTTACGGAATACAACTAGGGGGAACGGCCAGCAACAGTAATATAGATATCCTGGAGAGATTCCAGACCAAAGCTCTGAGAACAATATTTGGCATCCCTCATTGTATAAGTAATAGATACATATACCTCGACCTCGGTCTAAAAACAGTTCGGCAGGAAATAGCTCAAAACAGCCTGAAATACCAGGAGAAACTGACCATCCATGTAAACAAACTGGCACACGCTCTGAGTGGAGAAGGAGCTCTTCAGCATACCCGACTAAAAAGAAGTGACATTCCGAGCCTACATAAAAGATTTACCACTTGACATCAAGAGAGTCGTGTGAAAAGAATTTTCATACAAGTATGGCTCTTGAGGAAAACATAAACTGAGAAATCAAACAAAGAAGTGGCTTATTGTTGGAAAACAGATTGCCATGGAGCAGAAAGACCAAAAAAAAAAAAAAAAAATCCGACGTTCTGAAGTAAGTGAAAAATACATTTATAGATTCTGTTACATACTAACATACGTATGAAGCTATTAAAATCTTGTTAAAAATCAATGATATTTCTTTATCGCGACCATATACATGTGTAGGCAACAATTATACATTGCATGTGTTTGAATACATGTGTATGCTCACGATAAAGAGATTTCATTTTATTTCGTATCTTTATAGGGTGGTTGGCGAATATCTGCATATTCATTTACAAACCCATTTTTGAATCTTCCTACATTTGTATATCGTATATCTTTAAACGAACAATTCTCGCATATGTTTATATAATCTGAATCTCGACAACAGCTCCAACGATTTTTATGATTTTTTATATGCAAAGGGTTTCGGGGGCGATAAATCGATCTAGCTAGGTTTCATTTTTAGAAAACGTCGTTTAAAAAAAATACCAAAGTTCGGTCATCCAGGTTCTACATTTTATGGCAGTAGTTAAGCTTTTTATTGTGACAGCTGACAATGATATCCTCTACATTAAGTGGTTCTTAATAAGCGCTCTCTTCACTGACGCGCTCCGCCTGCCTCCTTCTGCGAGATTATGTCCTCGCAGAAGGATGCGACCGCATTCCACGACCCCTCGCTCCGAACCATGGACAGAACCACGGCCGGCAGCGAGAGGTCACTTCCGACCACTGCGGTGAGAAATCGACGTTGCGCCTCCCAAGCTGGACAATGCTGGAGGGTGTGCTGCGCCAAGTCCTCACCGCAGTCGCAGTGGTGGCAGGTGGGACTCGGTTCCCTCCTAGCAACCGTGTGCAGGTACTTCCCGAAGCATCCGTGCCCGGAAAGGACCTGCACTAGCCGGAAGGAAAGGGTCCCGTGCTGCCGCCCTGCCCACTCCTCCAGGAACGGCTGGAGCGCCTCCACGGTTCGAACACCTGCCCGTGGAACCTCCAGCCGGCCCTGCCACCAGGCCATGATTGCCCGGTGTGCCTCACCGCGCCAAGCGCGTAGCTCCTCGGGCAGAGGCACCGAACCCCCTGCCCGAACAGCCACCGCCCGCCGATATACTTCGGCGAGCACTTCCGCCTCCAAATCCCACGGGGGTGTGCCGGCCAATGCGCACGCCGCCTCTGCAGACACCGTGCGGTATCCGCGTATGGCCCTGACCGCCATGGTCCGCTGGGGTCTCCCTAAGCGGACCCTATTCTGGGCGGTCAGGGACGCCGCCCACACGCGTCTTGTATAGCCTGCATGAACCCTTCAATCTCTGGGAAAAGGTTACCACCATTGTGCAACTCGTTCGACGCCATCTTGTCGACTGTTGGCTCATTTAGTTCTCGCCGATGTCTTCCGTGTAGTGACTTCTGCTTCCATGTGTCTATTTTTGTACGTATGTCAGTCTGTCTTTCATTGGTTTGTATATTGCTATAGGATAAATTTAAAGGCGTTAATTTTTGGTCACTGAAAACTATTGCTTTGTGTAGGGTAGATGTGGAGCTCCTTACGTTGAAGTATGATCTGAGGTTGGTTATTTGTTTGTTATGCAAATTGGTAATGTCTATTATACCCCTACCTCCTTCTTTTCTTGGTAATGTGAGTCTCTGTATACATGCTCTGGGGTGGTGTTTTCTATATTTAGTTAATGTAGTGTTAATGATGCGTTGTAAGTTTTTAAGCTCAGTTTTTCACCAGTTAATTATTCCAAAAGAGTTAGTAAGGATCGCGATAGCATACATATTCATTGCTTTTGTAATATGTCTAGTATGTAAAGAGTATTGAATAAAGAATTTAGCCTTTGCTTAAACTGTTGTGTTAACTTTGTCTTAATTTTGTTTGTGATGAATAAGTTTCGATTGAATGTCGCCTAAATACTTCTAAGGGTCGGTTTCATCAAATGAATGTATAGTGTCTCCAGAGTGAGTTTCATGTGAATGTGTACATGTTTTGCCGGACAATACAGAGTTAATATTGCATTTGTCTAGACCAATTTCCATTTTTATGTCATAAGTTCTGTGATCTTTGCTAATATGGTTAAGTCGTCTGGCGTGAAAGCATATAATTATATGTCATCCATGTAGAGGAGGTGATTAATTTTATACTGTCTGTTCGCCTGTCTGTCCGAAGTCATCATGTCATATTCTAATATATAACCTGGTTCACTAGAATGTAATTGTTTTGAAAGTGGGTTTAATGCAAGACAAAACCACAGAGGGCTAAGTGCGTCGCCTTGAAATATTTGATTTTGTTTAGATTGTGTCTCAATGATTCCTGTAGGTGATGTCAGTCGTAGTCCCGCCGGCCATCTTATCATAATATTAGTTAAAAACGTACATATCACGGGATTAATTTTGTATAATTCTAGTGATTCTATGAGCCATATGTGAGGGACTGAGTCGTTTGCTTTTTTATAATCGATATACATAGTGCACAAGTCTTTTTTTTGTCGTTGAACTGACCATGTATAACTGCGTCTATCGCTAATTGTTCCTTACAACCCTGTCTGCATTTTCTGCATCTTTTCTGTTGTTCTGTTAAAATTTGGTTATCTACAAGATGTCTATAAACTATGTGGGTGATGCATGAGATAATTATTTTATATATTGTCTGTAAGCAAGTTATTGGTCGATATTTAGCTAGATTAGTTGTGTCATTGTAATTTTTTGGGAGCATACAAGTACTTCCTATTATTATTGTTACTCGAAGTTAATAAAGCTTGTTGCGTTTTAAAAACCAATATAGTTACGTCTTATTTCTTTTAGACATCTGTCATAATAACACAATTTATATAAAGCCTTAGCTGGCTTCTACTTAAATCTACCTTTGGCACAATTTTGCGTAACCCTAAAATAATGTTTATTTACTTATGAGCAAAATACAGGCGTTACTTCCTTGAATTTCGCCTTATTAAATAGATTCGCGTTAATCCTTGTCTTGAGTTAGCTACTTAATGTTAGTTGTTTAATTTTGTTGTTTAACGTCTTGAACCCCTCAGGAAATGATACACTAAGGCATACTACGACCTATACTAATATCATAAAGGAACATAAAGCCTTTTTTTCTGATCTTAGTTTCAATGAAAGTTGACATGATGCTTGAAGCTTAGGAACTTTCACGTACGCGGAGTTGTGAGTTAAAACAAAATAAACTGAAGATACCGACGGTAAGTATTTATAAAATTCTATCTGTTCACCCAACCGTTCGCCCACTGTCCACCTCTATTGTTCAGTGATTAATTGCTGGGAAAATTGAATCACGGTGATAAATGAAATATCAACACAATATGTAACAAATCGGTGTAGTCACCGTCCTTCGATCAGGGACCAGCCCGCGATTGTTTGATCACGAACAGCTGAAAGGAGCAAATTAACGAGCGCCCGACGGACGACGACTTTACATCTTCTATACATACAAATAATACTCGTACATACCTATATAAATAAATGAAATTGAAGTGCCTGTTTGTAATGTCAAAATAACAGTTTTTATAAGCCGCTACTTAGTTTGATAGTTTAATAATAAAAATCAATATTTTTAGGAGGGGCACTCTATACATGTAACAGAAGCTGTTTTTTTTGTTATCAAACATCGACGCGAAAACCTCAAAATGTTAAAAGAAATTAATTAATTTTTTTAACATTTTGAGGTTTTTTAAGAACTTTTTTGATTAAGTAAATATTGTTTCCCTTTCCTTTATGTTTTGAACGTGGGACCAAAAAATATTTAAAAAATCACAAAGATAACGTTTAATAAATACTTTAAACTAAAATTATTTTGGACATGATCGGTTATACCGCCTTTGAGTTATTGCCACCATGAACATACGCTTACATTTATTTATTTGTAATAACGGCTGCGGAACCCTACACTGAGCACGGTCCGATACGCTCAGGCCCGGTTTTATACTAAATGCATATAAAAGTAAATAATGAATTTCGAAAATTCAACAAACATCTTGCTGATTGTGGACATACACACGTGTATCTTAAGATAGACTACACTTCAGACGTTCACGTTCACGTTCATATATACAACTGCTAGTAATATATATATATATATATATATATATATATATATATATATATATATATATTACAAGCAGTTGCAGGCTGCTTTAAACCAAAATTATTTTAATAAAAATAACTTCAAAAACTAAAACCTAATCAAACTTTAATTAAAGGCCAATACGGACACGTCCATCTTCTGAACACCGTAGATAAGACAAGAAGCCAGACAAGAATATTTTCTTGATTCATACTTTTAAAAGCGCTATTTTTCATAGTCGGGTTTTAGTATTTGAACTAATCGGATTGAGCACAACACAATCATTAAAAAATTCTAGCGTCGAGTTATGATATACTCTAAGCGTTATTTACAAAATGAAATAAACACGACACCAATTTAATAAATAGTAGTATAGTTTATATATCACTATACTACTATTACACACGTAGTATATATCACATTTTCCGTAGCCGTAATGGCAAAAACAGAATCATTAAAGTTTCGTCATGTCCGTCTTTCTGTCTGTACGTCCGTATGTCACGGGCATTTTTCTCAAAGACTACACAATGAATATTGATTAAATTTGGTGCAAAAGTGTTTTGTAGTAGCCGCTACTTAGCTTGATAGCTAAAAATATTTTTAGAGGGAGAGGGCACTTCATACATGTAAAAGAAGCTGAAAAAAAAATTTTTGGAAATAATCACTCCGAAAGTTGCTTAATTGTGTCCCCCTCTTATCTTTTGAGCCGTGTGACAAAAAAATACGCATAAAATCAAAAAGGTGCCTTTTAACAAATACTTTAAACTAAAATGATTTCGGACATGATCTGAAATACCGTCATTGAGTTATTGCCGAAAAACTGCGTTTCTCAACAAAAGGGCGTAAGTGCCATGAACATACTCTGCTGGTGCGATTATTCAAATCAGATTTTTCCATAGGGCAACGGCTCCTGATCCCCACACTGAGCATGGTACGACATGCTCTTGCCCGGTTTTTACTAAGAACATTTTTTTGTTTTAACCAATTGACCAATTCAATTAGTTTATTTCATCAAACGAATTTGCCAAATATGATTTTTTATGGTATGATTTTAGTTAGATACATTTTGTTTGGTATAGAAAGTTTATCTGAATGGAAAATATTTGTTTTGGCTTTTTAGGGTTCCGTAGCGTTAAACGGCAAAAACGGAACCCTTATAGTTTCGTCATGTCCGTCTGTCTGTCTGGCAATCCCAGGCATTTTACTCAAAGACGTCAATGAATCTTGATAAAATTTGGTGAAAAGATGTCTTGTTGTAGCCGCTACTTAGTTTAATAGCTAAATAATAATAATAAATATTTTTAGGGGGGAGGGGGGGGGGTTACTCCATACATATAACAGAAGCTGCAGCAATTTTTTTTCAGCAAACAACAACGTGTGGCACATCATTCGACAGGTTTTTCAAAATCGTTTTAAGGTTTCTAATAATCTTTTTTGATTGGATGAATATTTTTATTTTTAGAAATAATCGCTCCGAAGGTTGCATAAACCGTGTCCCCTCCCTTAACTTTTAAACCGTATGACCAAAAAATATAAAAAAAAACACAAAGGTGTAAGGTGGTAAGTGCTTAACAGATATAAAATCGGATATACCATCATTGAGTTATTGCAAAAAAACTGCGTTTCTCAACAAAAGGGCGTAAGTGCCATGAACATACGCTCTTCTGCTGATGCAATTGTTCAAGGCTGCGAAACCCTACACTGAGCATGGTCCGACATGCACTTGCCCGGTTTTTTAATACCTGTCTGTGTTATATAGTTGAAACTAAAAGCACAGAGCAAATAAACACGAAAACAAACAAACATTAAAGTAAACATTCGCGTTTCACGAAGTAAACAAACTACTAGAGCCCTGTGGCCCTAGATCGAAAAATTACAGATACAGGCTGCACCTTCTTTCCACTACGAAGGTTTGAATATCGCAGTTGCATTCGTAGCTGTATCAAGTTAATAACAATATTGTACCTTAACTGGGAAAAGGGAAAGCAGAAGAAGCAGAGTAAGACAGTCAAAGCAATGGGAAGACGATTTGAAGACAGAAGCAGGTGCAAAAAGCCTTGGACGAGGTCTTTGTCGAAAGGCAATCTGTTAAGAGGGGAGATAAACCGAAGGCCGAGAATATGATTTAGTTTAAATAATTTGTTTCCGTACCTCTATTTTAATTATAAATATATATATCAACCCATATGATGGCCCACTGCTGGGCACGGGTCTCCCCAGTAGAACCTACTAGTATGTAGATCCTGGGGGTAATTGCCATAATCGCCACGCTTGGCGAGCGGGTTGGCGATCGCAGTAAGGCTTTAAATACGCAGAGGACGCTGCTGCCCGTCCTCCGGGGTGAAATCCCTTAGTCGCCTTGACGACACCCACGGGTAGAGATGGGGTGGTACTATTCTTAAGCCGGCACCACACGGCAATTATAAATATTATTTTGTTATTTTTTTATACCACTAAATGAAGAGATGAGCAGGTCTAGAGCCTGATGGCAAGCATCACGCTAGCCCATAACAGTATCAGTGCCACCCAAATCCTTGTTTGGCAAAGATCTGAATGTCACCGTTTGAGACATTATTTGTAGTTCGTAAGTCTCATTAGTCCAGTAATTTCACTTGCGACAGTGACCTTCAACCGAAACACAGTGATGTGTTAATATAACTATTCCACAGAAGAAATTATTGACACTGTGCTGGTATCCTCCCACACTACCTTTGCAGAGCATTTGTCGCCTCCCAGGGCAGAAATTGCGTATGTCATCTACTCGTAAGTTCACACTCTACGCTAGCGCAGATACTTCTACAGGTTTCTTTTCTCTCACGCCATGTGGTACCGGTTAAAGAATAGTATCACCCCACCTCTTCCCGTGGGTGTCGTCTAGGCGACTAAGGGATTTCCCAAGCAGCGTCCTCGGAGTATTTTTAAATCCTAACTGCGATCACCAACCAGCTCGTCAAGCGTGGCGATTATAAGTAGAAGACCTATAATAAGTAGGTTCTACTGGGGAGACCCATGCCCAGCAGTGAGACATCATATGGGTTGATATATGATATGATATTTAAAAAAATATGAAGACAACTGAACGTAGGTATTTGGAGCCCCCCTGCATAGTGGCGTAGCTACCTTGAGTGGCACCCGGTGCGGAAGTTAGTGGTGTCACCCCATCAAAAGTTAAAAGCAATAAATATAATATGTTAAACATCATGGGATCATATATACAATTCACCTGTTTCCAGATTGTGTAGAGCTGTTAATAGATACTATACAGATTCTATAGACATATTCACTGCTAAATTGCACGAATTTTGCAGATTTATTTTTGATAAATTACCAAATTAAGTTATTACTGATTAGCGTAAAGTTACTTCATTAGTTAATTCAATTTAATGTTTTATTGTTATTAGTTCAAATAATGTTGTTATACATAAAAAAAATATGGTCATTGTAATAATTTTTGGAAATACAATTTATTAATGTTATTAAATAAATATTGTAAATTTAAAATCGAAATTGTTATTTCAATTTAGATTAATTTGTATTAATGTACTTACTTTTATATTGCCTAATATGGGCTAAGTTTATAGTGTATGTTGTATTCACCTGTTATTAGTTATGCAATTAGTTATAAAATCTAAAAATGCATCAATTGTTAAAGAATGATGTATATAACTGTTGGTGATCCATAAATAAATTAAAAAAAAAGCTATTTATATTTAAAATATTGAACTAATAACTAAACACAAAAAAAGTAAGATAATAAATATCTTGCAATCAAAATCTCTTCTTTCAAGCTTTTACAGCAGCAAATCTTATTTTTTTACATTGAACTAAATGAGTTTATCAACCGATTTTAAAAAAAAGGTCCAATTTCTCAATTCGTCACAATATTTGTTTTTTTAAAATATGTATGTTACTCGATTATTCGAACACATTTGTGGACCGATTTGGTGAATTCCTTATTTGTATGGTTATGTATACTTTTAAATTGGTCCCATTGTCACCATGTCGGGCTTTGACAATATCCTGGATTAATCGAGGAAAATCTTCAAATATTATATAGCCCGTACAATCTAAGTTTACTTTGACAACTTTTTGTTGACAACAATGACAACGTGTATTTTTTAATTAGTTAATGTGCAATAGTCATATTTTTGTTTAGTTAAAATTTTATACCCCGACCGCGACCTTAGGGGTACCACCCCTAAGCCATTACCAACTCCGGCACCGAGATTATGTCCACCAAAGTCTTATTCTAGATTTAATCTCCATATGATATGATTTTATGGCAATCGTGACGTCGTCCACAGCGTTCTCAAGGAAGTTGTACGGATCCATAAGTTTCATTGCGAAAATTGAAATCTAGTTTATCGTACCTTATGATGTTCCTGGGTTCTTGAAATCGTCAAGCGTCATCAAAAATCTGTGTATAAAACACAGATTAAAAAAAAGGTTCTTAATTCGTAACATTTGTATTTTTTTTATATCAAAAATCTGTGTATAAAAAAGACGCTAACATTACTTTTTGTAATTTTTAAAGCATTTTTTGCAAAAATTTGAATAACATATTTCCTAGCTCTCGGATGCATTAGACATCTGGAAGATCTTCAATTTTAAACACGCAGAAGAAATATTCTTTACAACCTCACTATGTTGACTTTTTACTGTGTATTCACATAAGCTATCAGTAAAACTTCACAAATAAAAACCCTAAAAACGCAAAACATGATGTAAAGTTGGACTTTTGGTATGCTATTTGGAGGATCTTCGGGGAATGTGGAACTACGTTTTGCATGCAAAAAACAAGCTGTGCTACGTTAAGTGCAAAAAACTGCAAAATTTTCGTACTTTTTTTCTATTTTACCAGTTCTAATCCAAAATCATGGGTTTTTATATTATCAGTCTAATAGTTTTTGATATGTGACTTAAGTGTTTTTATCAAATTTTAGGAAAGTTTGAGGGTATTACCCCTGACTTCTACAAAAGACCTAGGTCTTTGTAGAAGTCAGGGGTAATACCCTGTAGTTAGTCAGTTGGTTCTTTTTCTGCTTCCAACCACTCCTAAACCTAGTGGTATGGTCGATGGATCGCCAATGGAAATTCGTGTTTGGAGTCCATGAAAGTGTTACAGAAGGCTTGCGGTGAATCGACTTTATCATAAACACGTGCTTATGAGTGGTACAAAGCATTTAAAAGCGGTCGAGATGTGATGGAAGATTTGCCTCACTCTTGTGGGTCATTTACATCTTGAAGATAACACAGTCGATCCGTACTATTCTAAATACACACACTGAAAAACACACACACACCGCAACCGGGTGTCACCCCTTCCACCCTAGCTACGCCTCTGCCCCTGCACCCGCTGGGAGATATATTCACACAATATCCTAAATGGGAAATAAATTAATTTTTCAACATTTTTAATGTTCTATAAATGAGGCGGCTGTAAATTCCACTCTTCAGATGCTTTAGTACAGTTGTTTAAGGTATTCTTCAAGTGTTATTTTTAGGTTTCTGTTGCCAAAATGGCAAAACGGAACGCTTATAGTTTCGCTATGTCCGTCCGTCCGTTCGTCTACAGCTTAGCTCAGAGTCTGCTTGTACTAAAAAGTTATATTTTTTCATGGATGTACATTATTATTTACGCCGACAAAGTGGTAAAATATAATCTTGAAAAAATGAATGCTCAACCCCTACATGTATAGTTAAAATAGTTATGTGTTTTTTTTCTGACCTACTCTATCGTGTGGGGTATCATTAGATAGGCCTTTTAAAAATATTCGGAGAATTTCGGGGATTTGAATTTCATTTTTCGATTTAGCGATCCGTTTATATAATATTAAGACTTAAAGTGCAAATTTTTGTAAGAGTGAAGTGTCCCTCCCCCTGCCTGGTAAATGGTTATTTTTGGAGATTTGAAAAAAATTAGGGTAATGTAATAAAATTAAAAGGATAACTATCACATCTCTGTGGGTTTTACAAGTTTACGAGTAAAAGGCGACCAAGTGTACCACATTATTGTGTTGGGTGGCTACGGAATTCTACATTGTGCGTGGCCCGACATGCAACTTCCCCATTTTTTTTTTGTATCTACTGTTAACATATCTATTGTGTAAGGAGTCCCTAAATCAGGGACGTGCGAGAAGATCTTTAGATGAGCAAGGTTAAGCAATGTTCGTTTAATAGGGTAACCGTTTTCTACAAAATGTGCACCCACATGCCAACATTTGTATATTTCCTAGTTAATTTGAGTGAATTCGTAATAGTACTGTTCTTTTAATTGTTAAGTACATCACTTCAATGCTCTATATTGAAAAAAAAGAAAAAAATATAAAGCACACTATCGAATTCGGAACTTACATCTGTAACGATAGTTGTAAGGGAAATCATTAATAAGTAAATGTCTTAGCTGTATTTGCGGCTGTATTTACGGCTGTAATTGCGGCTGTATTTGCGGCTGTCTTTGCGGTTGTATTTGCGGCTGTATTTGCGGCTGTATTTGCGGCTATCTTTGCGGTTGTATATGCGTATATTCCATTATAGCGCCTATACCACTCATCTGATTTCGACTTCGATTACGGGCCAGATGATACCTAGGCTACATTTTTGTTTAATATTTTTGAAGTAGGCTGAGTACAAAAGCACGGTATTACTTTTTATTAATTCTTAAATAATGTCGTATTGAATAGAGATTTTAAATGAAAGGGTATATTGAGTACATTTAATAAAGAGTTTTTTGAGCTTGAAGAGCATATTTTGGTTTTATTATCTACCAGACTATTTCCCATTAAAATATAATGGGAAATGGTCTGGTACCTACGTAGCCCTAGCTCCTAGCTTTTGTAGCTTTCGGTTATCGCTAGTAAAATATTCTTTGTCCCAGTTTGTCAAATGTCATTAAGACTTGTCCAGCTCTTTAGTCGTTAAAAGATAAAAATAGTGAGACTTTGAGATACACTTTCTCATTTATAATATTAGTATAGGTAGGTATAGTAGGGCAATGGACTGCTCCCTTTCAAATAAGCGAAGGGATTATTGTATACTTATTATGGTGTTATTTCTACGTAAAAACTTTTTACCAAAGTATTATTACAGGGTTGGTTGTCGTACGCCGAGAGTCGTATTTTAATAATGAATGGGTCGTGCATTAAACCCGTGACATTCCGACGGCTCGTACGCATAAGGTCGTAACTCTAAAATGTATTTTTTTAGTAGAGGCATTTTTGTGCCTGCAACTGTTAATAGGTAAGGATTCCTAGAAGATATTTTAAAGTAATTGATATCAAGCTGGAAATATCATAGTAGCTTCGTTGATGAAGACTGAAGCCCAACTTCAACATGAGATATCACAAAAATAATTATTTACAAATTTATTTACAGTTGGCAACCTAACCGCACATATGTTGGTGTACGGAGGCAATAGTTTTCCAACGGAAAAGTTAAGTTTGTCGTGTTTAAACTCTGTTTTCTTCACTAACGTACCATTATATTAAGTTGTCGTAGGTATACATAAAGTAGGGCGTCTTGTCAAAATTAAGCGGCCATGACAATTCCAGCGTGATATCAATCACTTTAAAATGAGTTCTAGGGATCCTTACCTATAAGACTAATAGCACTTCCAAATCTTTTTTTGAAGATAATTATATTCTGATTTGATGAATGCATACAGTGAAATTAGTCTCGAGAAATTTTTGCATATGTAGTGGTGTGTATGTTACTTAGATATTAGAGCGCGTTTCCACTATATCGTTCTGGCCCTTACAAAAATGTTTCAATATCCTAACATTACTATTTAATTTAATACTTATCCCTAGCAACACTCTGATTTTTGTTTTCAATAAAAACAAGTTTTTATTTTAAAGAAAAAGGTTTTGACTTTATTAAAAAAAATATGTCATTCAATTTCACGTCCTTGAGCAAACGACAAGGCGACTACCGTGAAACAATAAAATATCGTGTCGTTCTTTAGATGATAGTAGTTTAGCTATAGGTAAAAAGTTTTGACCATAATAATTACGAAACAAAACAAATAAATAAATCGTCACTTGATAGTGGAAAGTGGAAACACGCACAAAACCAGAATAAACCAGTTTACTCTGTCCGCAGGTGCCACGTGCAGTCTGACGTCAGTCGCTTGATACCGTTAGAACATAAAGCACGCATTTCATTAAAAAATTATAATTATTAGATACGTAGTAGTTTCATTGTGAAATTTTGTATTTGTTGATTGTTGTTATTGTTTGTTATTATTGTTAAAATATTTGTTGAAGTGTTTAATTTCAAGTGTGTAAGTGTTGTAACTTTATATTGATAATTCAAAATGGCTCCAGTGTTAAAACATGGTCGAGGCAAGCCTTTGACTTCTCAAACTAAGGAAGTTTTGTACTGTTTGTACAAATATTTCGAAAATGAGTGTAATAACAACCCGAGCAGTATTATGACCCCCACTCAATTAGTTGCTAAATCAACAGGAATTTCAATAGCATCCGTCAGAAAGGTAGTATCAGAAAGCAAATGTCGTCCTTCAGATCAGGAAGTAACATTTAAATCTCCTAAAAAGAAACCGAATCGTAAACCTACAATAGTAATCGATAACTTTGATCAGCAAGTTATCAGAAGAACAATTCATGACTTCCACATCACAAATAAAGAAGTTCCCACTTTAAAAACTTTGCACTCAAAATTGAAAGAAGATATCGATTATAAAGGTTGTGTCAGCACGTTACGAAAACACGTCATGTCATTAGGTTTTAATTGGAAGCAAACAGAAGATAACCGGAAACTTCTTATGGAAAAACACGAAATTAGATACTTGCGAATTAATTATTTGATGAAAATTGCTGAATATCGTGAACAACGCCGACCAATTGTTTACACCGACGAAACATATATACATACATCACATACCCTCTCGAAATCTTGGTCAGATGGAAGCACTTCAGGTTTGAAGCAACATATATCGAAAGGCAACCGCTTAATCATTGTTCATGCCGGTGGTATCGATGGCTTTATACCAAATGCATTGCTTATGTTTAAAGCCGACCAAAAAAGTGGAGATTACCACAACAATATGAACTATGACAACTATTCAAGGTGGATTCAAACTCAATTAATACCCAACTTACAACCAAATAGTGTTGTTGTTGTTGACAACGCACCATATCATAACTCAATACAAAATCCTGCACCGAATAGTAATTCTAGAAAACAGCAAATGATAGACTGGCTGACATTTCGAAACATTGAGCATTCATCCACGTTGCTTAAGCCTCAATTATATGAACTGATTCTGCAAAACAAGGCGAGATTTATAGAGTACAAGATAGACGAAATATTACGACAGCACGGTCATACTGTGCTGCGTTTACCACCATACCATCCGGAGTTTAATCCTATAGAAAATATATGGGGGATAGTGAAAACATATGTCGCAAAAAAGAATGTCGCAATGAATATGAAGGTTATAATGTCATTAGCTGAAGAAAAAATGAACGCCATAACTGTAGAGGAATGGAGAAAAGTTTGTTTGCATGCTATTGAGGAGGAAAGCAAATATCAGGGTAGAGACGCAGCTTTAGACACAATATCAGAACGAATCATAATTAATTTAAATAATTCATCTGATGAAAGCGAGGATGGGGATGATTGTGATATGCCTGGGGTTGATGAATTATTAGAATAAAACATTTATGGCCGGAGAACACCTAATTCATACACGTCTTCACTGAAGTGAAAACCGGCATTCAATGCTTGTAATGTTTGGAACTGGCTTGTCTGCCTCATACAGTTCCATAGATTACAATGCGGTGGATACACATTTTCACGACCGTATTAGTACGTAGTGCGTATGCGTAGACGTGCACGCATTTGATGTGCTCCAGCCACAAACGTATATTACCTTTAAAACAATAAAAACTAAAAATAAAATGTTGTTTTTTTTATTTGCTGACCATACACTACTACAAACGCAAAAATTTCTTCAAGCTAATTTACCTGTACTATAGTAGAATGTTATTCTATTGGGGCAAAAATGACAATTTACCTAAAAACTGACTTCCGACCTTATGCGTGGGAGCCGTCTATTTAAGTTAGTTGGTAGCGGGGTCGCGGCCGGCGCTGCTCGTTCGCCGCCTGCCGCCCGGCACCCTCGCCGCCCTCCGCCGGTCTTGGCCCGGACACCTTGATTATAACATAATTGAGTGCTTCCGGTGAACCGACGAGCCTCCTTTGCGTTTATAGAAAAATCACAACGAGTAGGAAATTGAAACCTTATAGTCCTTTATCGTCACAAACTGTTTGAAGTTTAGCAAGTTTACTAAATAGTTTTTGAAGAAAACGGGCCCTGAAAAATTATAAATGTTTTAAACACAAAAACAGTCAAACTTGGCAGTGTTAATTGGTCAATAATTAAACATATCTTAGAAAAACTCACAGACGACCTGTACTACGGCAAACAGATAACTAATATCTTGGGAAAACTTACCCAACGCCATCTGATCCCTGTGAAACATACTCATTTATAAATGTTGATAAACTTTCGCGATTTGTACACATTATTAAAATATATATATTACGGGTCTTAATCGCGTGAATAATTTAAGGTAAAATACCTTGTTTATTGCCCGACGTTTCGACCGTATTGCAACGGCCGTGGTCACGGGGTTTAGGCATATAATAATACTCATTTATAGTTATTAACACGCTTTTATTAGCTTCAAACGTATGTTGGTATGTTGATATGTTAGTTTGTAACGGAATCTTTGAACGTGTTTTTCATCCACTTGAGAACGTCAGATTTAATTGAAACTTCGAACACATATCAAGGACCAATGACAATACAATCTGATAAAAAACATTTTTTGAAAATTCTTATGTTATTATCCTTGTGCTTGTGACGATATTGATTTATAATCACCCCACGCTTTTTTACGGCAAACTGGTTTTTATTTAGTACTTTTTAGTACATCTATTTAAAAAAGCGTGTTTTTTAGTTTTTTTTAGTTTTTTATGTTGTGTTAAAGATAAATTACACCCAGACACAGAATAGATCATCGTGCTCATTACACAACATTTTATCCTGGGTAAGGATCGAACCCACGACCTCTGGCTTAGCAGTCAGTGTCACTAACCACTAGACCGACAGGCCAGTCAAAGTTAATTTTAGCTAAGTACTCAATTTACCTATAATTAAGGACGTCATTGATCGATTTTGTAACCAAATCAGTGAATAATGATTAATTGATATAGTTAAATGGGAATATTTCACATTAAGTAGATATCTACGACTGTTCCGTGTTCAGTGACAGGCCAGTTAAGTGACTATTGACAGACTCACATTGCGGTTAGCTTCTGCTCTAATGAACTTCCCTGACAGTTGAAATTGGTAGGATAAGTGGATAAGTGCAATATATGGGGGATAGTGTCGTCGGTTATTTTGGATACTCTTTTTCTGACTTACTTAAAGGTTTTTTACGATCAATTAACACAAAGTTCTGTCATTTTTATCGGATTCGTTTTCTAAAAATAAATTAAATACAAGGTAGGTACGAGTAACTAAACAATAAATAATATAGTTGGGTACAACGATAAAAAATAAATAAACGTTTCGTAGTTGGTGCCATGAAACATTACTTTATTTTTTTGGCAAGAAACAATACAATAATTATCTTTGTAATTTTTACTCGTTTTTAAGTAATTCATTTCGCAATTCAAAACTATAGTCTAAGTTACATTAGTCTAAAGTCAACTGCTCATCTTCTTCAACAAAATATCACTCTACCAGGGGCGATAATATGCGTTGTGATGAGCATGAATTGATAGTTAATTAACTTAATCAAATCGCAGCACTCGAATAATTTATTATTGAGTAGTTCTTCTGGCCATTTGTGGTGTTCATAATTAGTTCAAAATCACTTTCCAGAACCTAGCCAGATGAAACTGGGATTAGCTGGTAATAAACTACATTTTTAAACAATTAAAAATTTTCCAAATCGGTCCAGCCGTCTTCGACTAATCGAGTTACATACATAAAAAACCGGCCAAGCTCGAGTTGCCTTCGCGCACGAAGGGTTTTGTACCATTATCTATTACAATATTAGACACTATTATAATAGCAAGCAATATCGGCAAAAAATCACGTTTAAACTTTGAACCCTCACTTAAATATTTATTTAAATTATTCTGCTTTTAGTTTTGTTGTTTTAGCGGCAACAGAAATACATCATCTGTGAAATTTCAACTGTCTAGTCATCATGGTTCATGAGATACGGCCTGGTGACTGAATGACGGACAGCGGAGTCTTAGTAACAGGGTCCCGTTGTTACCTTTTGGGTACGGAACCCTAAAAAAAGGAAATTGAGAACCTCCTCCTTTTTTAAAACGGTTAAAAATGTAATACACTGAATGTAACACAACCATATTTGGACAGCATGTTAAGGTATCAGTCCTACTAATCTCTCTTCGGTATTATCGCATTTCCCACAATTAGATATGCTTCTAGAGTCTTCGTGAGCAGTGAGCAACAAAACTCTGAAACTAAATAGGTATATTTTATTACTTATTGCGAATTTATAAGTGGATTTGGTTTTATAGATAAGTACCACACACCACACTGTAATTATTTACTTACAGCTAGATAATTATTGTATGTAGGTAAATACAATAATTATCTAGCTGTAAGTAAATAATTACAGTGTACAGAAAATATTAAAAAATATAAATCTACCAACCAGTTTCTTCGTTATCACTATCTCAAACATTGATGTCGCTACAAGAATATTTGAAGAAATAAAAAAAAAATCTTGAATGATAGTTTATTCGAAACATTCCGCTTTTTATATTTCTGTGTGGAAATGAAAAAGTTTAGCAAGTAGCGGCCTCGCGCCTCCTTCCTTCACACCGCCACCGCCGCCGCCCCGAGGCACATCCGCACTCAAATTCTTTGACTCGGGCTGGATCATATTTTTGGCTCGCTAAATTTGTGGCAATGAATCTCTTCAAAGTTTTGATTGTACACATTCGTTACCTTCTACCATTCGTCAACGCTAAAGAGCTTCAATCCATATAACTTTGCGGTCCAAAGAGTTAAGCTTCAAAGTACTTCGGAATTGAAATTCGTAATGGAATTAAAGTGTCTTAGATATTTTACATAAAAATATTCCAACCGTCGAACATTTCCAAACTCATTTGTTCATTTAATATTTTATAACACGCTAAAGTTATGCGCTGACAAACATTTATTCATTGGTTGTTAATAAGGGCGAATTTTGAATTTATTGTAAATAAGTAAAGTTGTAATTAAGTACAGTTTAATAGTGTGAATTTGGGATGGTTTTCACTATACACTATGTCAATTATTTACATGCGCTCTGAAAATTTTATTGGCCTCATGAGATTTCTGTACAAGTAGCTACATGACGTTAATTATTGTTTGGTTTTTATTTAAGTTACTATGATTAAATATGTGTGTAGTATAACAGAAGGTAATTAACATGCTTCAAAGACACGTAACTAAGCACTTAAATTATTTTAATTATTATGTAAAAATGCACATTAAATGTAATTTTATTTAATTATTATCAATTTAGACTTATGTAAAAGGATTAAAACATAATAATTCTGATCCATTGTGAAGCTAATGAATACTTTTCTGATTAGCGAAATAAGCGACCTCATTAAATAGCCACTCAAGTAGATGAGCCTAAATGTTGTACAACTTTGCGAAAGTTAAATTCGCTCTACAATCATGATTTATATTTCTTTAAAGAGGTACCTATTAAAACTTTTTTTCTGATTGCAACTCCTTTAACACTTTCAATTCCAAGTGCAATAAATCAGAGCTAACCGCGGCTGCTTTCACGTTATGACTTCCTCGTAAAATTTACATTTAAAAGTTAATTCTCTCTTTCCCCAGCTTAGGGCAATTGTTAATCTTGAATTCGCTCGTATTGCCCGCGGTGTAAAAATTACGAACATTAGTCTAAGTTGCACCTTAGGGAAGGGGGTAGGGGGTGCGTACTTTGCAACATTCATACACTGTTACTATTATAATCCAAAGCGGTGTGCTCGGTTCTTTGGGTTTGTACAGAACCCATGTTTAACTTGTCTGTTTATTTTTGACACTGTGACCCTCAGTCCTACAGTGAACATTAAGCGGGTTCATGATTATAGTCATATGACGGCTGTTTAAACTTTGTTATGAATTCCAAGATATCTCGTGCAGCCTCAACTGTTCTGTGTTTCAAACTAGTATTGGCACGCGACTTTGTAAGTTTCGGAAGTATTGTATTGTTTCTCGAGTGCTTTTAGATACGTTTTGCTTAAGTTTAGATATATTCACTGAACCGAAAAATTGAACAGCGGCTGATTTTTATAGTTTAATATTTCAGCATACTGTACTTACTTATAAAGTTCATCTTGACTGAAGTGGTCCTGGCAAGAGTTGACTCTACACTGTCCCATGTAACTAATAATAATAATAATAATAATATCTTGGGACAACTCACACAACGTCATCTGATCCCAAACTAAGCAGAGCTTGTACTATGGCAACCAGACAACTGATAAACATACTTATATATTTCTAAATACATACATATTATAGATAAATTACACCCAGACACAGAATAAACCATCGTGCTCATCACACAAAGTTTTATCCTGGGTGGGGATCGAAAACTTGAAATAACCTGGGGACAGAAATATATTGAATATAGTTCCTGGCGAAACTATAAAGGATCCTTGTTTATTACGGAACCCTAAAAAGGTTTTCAATTATGGTGGGCGATGACTTTTCTGTTCTGGAGGTCTAGACAAAGTCACATTCTAAAAGCGATTTCGATACGAAAAGAATTATAGTATAGAATTTGACGCTTGCGGTGGAGACCATAGACTTTTTTTTTTTGCGAACGATAAGTACGGCGGTATTTAATTTGTCACGGAACGAATGTACCTTGTGTAACCCCCTGAGTCGACGACCTAGATATAGCGAGAATTCGGGCGCTTGCTAAGTTATTTAGAAATATATTTGATGGTTTCACAATTATTCATATTTAACATAATATGTAAGTACCTACATAGATAATATTCTAAACACTTATATATAAAATAGATGTCAGATATAATGATCTATGTTACCTATATCTCTTTGTAACCATATTCTGCACTGGAAAGGTGCAGTGTCGGCGGTTTAAGTCTTAAGAGATAGTTGCAAACACGAAAAATTGTGTGACCAAACTGTATAAATATGCAGAATCTAGGTCGTTAACCGAGAAATCCGGTTACACAAAAGACTTGGTCGGGTGCAGAGTATTTCGTAGTCCGCAAACGAATTGCAAATGCGGCTTGAGCGCGAGTTTGCTCAGTCAGTGGCCAAACAGGGCGCGCGCCCGCCCGTGGCGCGCTCCTCGCCTCCGAAGCCTCCTGAATCACAACACTGATATTGCATTTGTTTCATACCAACTTATATGTACATTATTTATCGGCGATACATGTACGTTCTATTGAATTTATCTAAGTCTTCCCATCTACGAATATTTGTAACTGGTACATGTACCGATATGGAATATGCTATATAAGATGATTAGTAGGCTTTCTGCATTAATAGTCAGGTTAAATAACAGTGATGTAAGTTTTACGAAATTATCATTTTTATATTTTTCTGAAACGACTTCTTGAGCAATTATGCCGTTATACCTTACTATAAATTATTAAAAACCTTACAGTAATAAATGTTTACATCTATCATTATTAAGTATCTCGTATCATATTTCTTGACTAGGAATGTTTTTGCTATAAGTAGTAATTTTTACAGGCATTTCTTGCCAATTACTTTATTAATACAAATCTTTCTATCTTTAAAAAAATGAATTTTTGTATTAATGTTTTTACTATTAATATTAGCTTATTCGGGATTTAGGTAAGTTTATTATTAGGTATTCTCCTAAATAATACGTTAGTTTATCCACAATCTGGCGACATGTGTAGCTAGTTTAAGGTAAGTGGCTCAGAATTTCAGTGTTCCTGTTCATGCATGCGAGAGAGATTATTCATGTAAACTATTGTGATTCTACATCAGCTTACCTATGTTATAATGTAAGTGCTGTACAAATAGTTTCTAATAGAAGCGTAGCTGCATATAATTCGGTTCCAGCCAGTAAGATGAAAAAGACTAAAACTCTCAACACAATACCAATTACTAATGATTCCTGTAACATTAGAACACTCACAGGAGTCATTAGTAATTGATATGGACTTACTTTATTTCGCTAAAAGTATAATTATTATTATTTATGTTTCTTAAAAAAAGGTAACTAGCAATGTGGTCCCATACCTAATAATAATTATTATTTATTTTTCTTAAAAAAAAAGGTAACTAGCAATGTGGTCCCATACCTAATAATAATTATTATTTATTTTTCTTAAAAAAAAAGGTAACTAGCAATGTGGTCCCATACCTAATAATAATTATTATTTATTTTTCTTAAAAAAAAGGTAACTAGCAATGTGGTCCCATACTAAGTTGATACATACATTAGCTCTCAATGAGTGCAGACGTATTGTTCATTTAGTAAAATTAATAAATGATTAATTGCTGAATCGTGGCCTAGTTTCAAGTAATAACGTAATCTGTACATATGTGCTAAGTGTTAAATATCGGACCAATGTTTAGTGTGCAATACACTGCAATATAATGGATGATAGTCCATTAAACTGGGGCGGCAGGACGGCTTGCTCCCCTTCTCCTGCACCTGCACCGGCATCCCGATCACTGGAAGTCATCTCGACACCGGAAATTCAAAACTGGATGACAGGGATAGAACAACAACTTAATGAGATATGCGCTATTTCGTCGGAAGGAAAATTGAACAACGAGCAGAAATTAAGGATCAGTAATTTATGTCGGAAGGTGAGTCATGGCACATCGCAGTTAGTAGTGCAGTATCAATCTGTCAAGGCAAAAGCAATCCAAGCCCACACTTACATAAATACTCTACGCGACCAACTCGACCTGTCCCAAGACCTGAAAGACCTTAAAACGAGCATTGAAGATTCTCCAAAACTGACTACGACAGGCTCTTTCGCTGACATGGTCAAAAAAGGAGTCAACAACTTTGTGCAGCCAATGAACCTGAGCTCAGTGGCTATCTACCCTAATGACAAGATGAAGTCCAGTGAGGAGACAAAAACACTTGTTCAAAAAATTATCTGCCCTGAACAAATGAGACTGCAGGTTAGAGGTGTGCGCGGGACAAAGAATGGCGGTGTTATAATCAGCACAGACACTAAGGCAGACATCGACAAACTAAAACAATCGGTGCAAATAAAGGATTCAGGCCTTAGGATCGACGAGCCACTTAAACGGAAGCCGAGAGTTGTAGTCATCGGAGTGCCCTCATCTATGCAAGAAAAGGAAGTTTTTACTTGCTTGTACCACCAGAATCTTGCCGATAAACTTCACGATATGAAACTGGAGAAGTTTATGACATCCATCAGACTAAGTCATAAGTCAGGAAAAAAGGACTCCGATTCTTGCAACTACATTATAGAAGTGACAACAGACGTACGTAAAGCCCTCATAACGAAAGACAGAGTCTTTGTGAATTGGTCTTCTTGCCCTGTAAGAGACTTTACCTTAGTCACACGCTGCTATAAATGTCAGCAGTACGGTCATGCAGCCAAGTCATGTCGGGAGCCAACCTATATCTGTGGCCACTGTGGCGAACAAGGACACTCAATAAAGGACTGCACGAAGAAGACAGAGGAGTCAAAATGCGCTACATGCTTTCATTTTAAAAAACCTAGCAACCATAAGACCGGTGCCGCTGATTGCCCTGCAAAAATAATGGCTGAAAGGAGGTATATTAACTCTATTGACTATGGAGGCGCCTAAGAGCGCCGTTAACTGTGAGTTTATTTGACCTGTAATTTATTTATTTTTTAGTCTATATTTTAGTTTTACTGATAGTTTAATGAATACTTTTATTAGCGAATTAGATAATTTCTCGGTATCTGAGTCCAAAATCTGTGACGTTGAAAACTGCAAACAGCTTATCTCCTCCCACAGCAATCCACTAACAATACTAACACAAAATATACGCAGTGTTTATAAGAATTTTGACGATTTCATTATTTTTCAACAAAGACTTAACTTAAATTGTGATATTATAGTTTTAACAGAATGTTGGCTTGCTCAGCAATATAATTTACCGCAATTAGCGCAATACAATATACACAAGAGCGATACAATTTATAATCAAAACGACGGGCTAATAGTTTATACAAAAAATCTCCATAATGTATCCGTCGAAGAACCAAATATTCAAGATTGTAACAAATTATTAATTAAAATCGGATTGGAATTTGCAATACTAGCAATATACAGGCCTCCTTCTTTTAGAAACATTAGCAGTTTTATTAATTCTTTAAATACGACCTTACAAAGTTTATCATCCTACAAAAATATAATTTTGATTGGAGACATTAATATAAATATCCATCCAGAAAGCTTAGACACCACCGCGCAGGAGTACCTCAATTTATGTTCCTTTCATGGCATGCTACCCGCACATACGCTACCTACACACCAAAGCGGTTCTTGCTTAGACCATATCATACTTAAATCAAATTTTCCTTCAATCGCACTTGTTACTAATTCCACAATAACCGATCACAATGCTGCCCTACTTAGCTTAGATTGTAAATTACCTAAGCAAAATATCGCACGTACAATTTGTAAATTAAATATGAATAAATTTGAAGACGATTTATGCAACGTCAGCTTTGACCCAGTCTACAATTCCGACGACCCGCAATCATGTATGTTATATGTAATTGAAAAAGTGCAAAATGCTATGCAGAAAAATACTTCCTATATTCGATTGTGCAACAAAAATTACAACTTAAAACCATGGATAACAACAGGTCTTATTCGCTGCATGAAACACCGAGATAAACTGCATCAAAGGTCTAAAGCCCATCCAGATAATTTTATGTTGCAAGTTTCATACAAAAGATATCGGAACTTTTGTAACGATCTTTTAAAAAAACTTAAGATAAACTACAACAAAAACGCACTAGAAAAGGCAAGTAACAACAGTAAAAAAATCTGGCAGCATATTAAAAACGTAACACATACACAAAAACAACATAAGTCGTCTTTAGATTTATTACAAGCACAGTCATCACATTTAACTTCTGCCAATATTGCAAATAACTTCTTTGTGAACATCGGCAAATGTTTGGCCGAGAAAGTTCAAGTTCAATCATATTACGATACAAGGGCATGTGCTTCGGATAATACTACTTTAGAGTCTTTTGTATTATTAGATACTGACGAACAGGAGGTAGATACTATAATAATGGGCCTTAAAGAAGACTGTGCAGTCGGTTGGGACAATATATCAAATAAAATTATTAAACAGTTCAAGCATATTTTGGTGCCTCCATTGACCTATATTTTCCGCTTATGTTTATCCACAGGACATTTTCCCAAGTGTCTTAAAAAAGCTGTTGTCGTTCCGGTCCATAAATCAGGTAGCAAAAGTCTAGTCACAAATTACAGACCTATTTCTCTACTACCTTGTATGTCCAAAATATTGGAAAAGATAATAAACAAAAGACTAATACATTATTTGGAAAATAAATCCATTCTGGCAAAAACACAGTTTGGATTTAGAGCTAAAATGTCGACTGCCGATGCCGTACATCACCTGACTGACCATCTAGCACAAGAACTTGACAAGGGTAACCACACAGTGGGAATTTTCCTGGACCTCGCGAAAGCTTTTGACACAGTTTCCATCCCGATCCTATTGCGTAAGCTTGAAAGCATAGGTATAAGAGGCGTTCAACTTAAACTTTTTACTAGTTATTTAAAAGAGCGGACTCAATGCGTGAGGATTGGTAATATATTGAGTAATGATGAGAATAATACGGCTTTTGGAGTTCCCCAAGGAAGTATTTTAGGCCCTAGCCTTTTCTTAATTTATATAAATGACTTATGTAACCTGAAGTTAGACCATGGCATAATCGTATCGTATGCTGACGACACAGCTCTTCTTTTTTCAGCTAGCTCTGAAAACAAAGCTTACATGCATGCGCAATATGGGTTTAACAGAGTTAACGAATGGCTTCAGCACAATTTACTAACACTAAATGCGGAAAAAACAAATTTTATCTGTTTTTCAATGCGCAAAGTCCCGAAAACACAAACTACCCCAACATTATTTGCTCATTATTGCAGAATCACCACTGAGACTAAATGCACTTGTCCCGCCATTAAAAGTACAAATAAAATAAAATACCTGGGTGTTATTTTAGATGAAACCCTTACATTTAAATACCACATAGAAGCTTTAAATAACAGAATCCGTAAGTTAATATTTGTTTTTAAAAAGTTGCGTTATATTGCAGATTCTCAACTAACTAAACAAGTTTATTTTGCCCTATGCCAGTCACTATTAACTTACTGTATTACCACATGGGGTGGCGCTGGTAAAACATTGTTATTAACAATTGAGAGGGCACAGAGAGCTATCCTCAAAGTTTCTACGTTCCGCCCTTTTCTTTATCCCACTAACCTACTCTACCAATCTTGTGAAGTACTAACAGTTCGACAATTATTTATTATGGACATAGTAACAAAGCAGCACACTTGTCTCCCCTTCAGCACTGCATACATTAATAAACGAAGAAAAGATATAGTTTGCAATAGAGAAATAGCAATAAAACATGCTTTCACTGCCAAGTTCTTCATCTTCCTAGGACCGCTTCTTTATAATAGGCTAAATGCGATTGCAAATATTTATTCCATGACCCTAGGAAATTGTAAGAAGAAGCTTAAGGAAGTCCTCCAAAATATGTCTTACGAAGATACAGAGAAATTATTAATTGTACTCAAATAAATATAGTTTTTATTATA
Source organism: Herminia tarsipennalis (assembly GCA_945859575.2). Classification (NCBI taxonomy): domain Eukaryota; kingdom Metazoa; phylum Arthropoda; class Insecta; order Lepidoptera; family Erebidae; genus Herminia; species Herminia tarsipennalis. The sequence goes on along the minus strand of OX243834.2, from coordinate 16,957,425 downwards.
TTAATATTAATTAATTTAATTAAGAAACTAATTATTTACAGCTTTCGTTTCATTGATTTATATGTACATATAGTGTTGTCTAAATATTATATCTTTATTCTTTAAAACTCACTCATAGTTAATTTTTACTTTTAAATGTTTTAAAATGTGATTATAGTTGTTTTTAGGCACTAATCGCCTGAAACACAGGTTTTCCTAGTTCAGGCATAAGTATTAAGCTAGATATTTAAGTAAACATTTGTAATAATTGTAATATCTTGTTATCTTCTGTATATGGAATAAATAAATTGAATTGAAATTGAATTGAATACCTAATAATAATTATTATTTATTTTTCTTAAAAAAAAAAGGTAACTAGCAATGTGGTCCCATACCTAATAATTATTATTATTTATTTTTCTTAAAAAAAGGTAACTAGCAATGTGGTCCCATATTACTAGCAATTCCTCCAGCTAAGCTCATTGACTTGTGTTAGGAATGGGTTTACGTCGATAGTATAATAAGTAGGATTCGAAACCTCACGATTGCGAGACCGATGCCTTGGCCATTAGACTTCTGCCCCTTTAATTATTTGTCATTCATAATCACTCAACTAGTAAAGTACTGAGCCTCTGATGTTTCCTACTTTCACATAACATATTTACGAAAATTATACCTATCCTTGTAAGTAAAGAGGTTCAGTGCGGTGCTCTCATTTTTTGGTTGATTGTAACTCTTATGAGATAGTGGATAACACACATTACAACTGGGTAACGAGTTCTAGCTAGCCGTTTTTTGTGAACTTCTTCATCCAAACAGAAATATCAACTAATAAAAATACATTAAATTTCTACATTATTTTGACTCCAAAATGGTAGATTTTGTTTTTGTTATAGAAGTATATTGTTTATTTAATCTCCTCACAACGAAACCACAGATATGAAAAATAATTATTGATAAATTATTTTAAATTTATGTCACAGGTACTTGTGCTCGCTCCTAAATAATTTATAAAATAATAGGCAGTCACTTTTCGGCACATGTCCCACCAACGGCGACAAGCGAGTAGCGATTATCGATTTCATCGCACAATAGATGTATATTGCAGATCCCGTCCGTGGAACAAAAGAAATGCAGTATATAGCGAATACTCGCTGGCATTGTGAACGGTCAGCGTGGAGATCAACTATTATTATCTGTATCTCGTTTGTTTACACGGGATCTACATATCTACGTATGTACGTTTCTTGAGCAACAAAATCGCTACTCGCTACTCACTTTCTCGCCGTTTTGGTGGGACAGGTGCTTAGTATCTCTGTTTTTCAACATTCATATTCTAGAAGACTAAATGAAATTTGTAATTCAGCATAACTTTAAGGAAAAACTAAATTGCAATATTTTTAAATATCGTAATAATGGTAAATCAGCGTAAGTTTAAATAACTCTCAATCCCACTGGTTCGATTTCGATCCTATAACCTTATCTAACTATCTGTTCGGTTTTTCATCCAAAGCTATTCAATATTAGGTAAAATTTTTAGATGATATCTAAATAAAATAACAAGGGTGCAGACTGCAAACTACCTACGAATAATCAAAAATTACCTCAGTTAGTTATAGCTTAACTATTAATAATAATAATAATAATAACCTGGCAACACTTAAAGAGTCATGACGTCTCAAATATATCTCCGTCCAAATAACATTTAAATTCATAATTTTACAAGCTTTTACAAACCATACAATAGCCGCAAAAAGAAAAGGAAACCTCATTGTCCATTTAATAGTAAATTTACGAAAATTACACCTATTCCGATCAAATTCAGTAAACCAAAAATAAACAGAATGACAGATGGTGACAATATGTCAAGCAAAACACATTACAATAATAAAAGAAGAAATCAATAGACCAATAATACGAAAATGATAACAAGAAGTCGCGCCAGAGCACAAGATGCACAAACTCCACCCCCGGACTCGTCGCTCCGCTCCGCCTCGCAAACACGGGAACCGAACGCTACGTCGACACCAACCGTTGCTGAGGCGTCGAGCTCGTCGAGCGACGAGTACTTCTCCCCGCCGACGTCACCACCACCTGCACGCCGCCGAGGGAGAGGCCGGCCACCTACAAGCTTGGGACCCAGAGGCCCACCGGCCTCAAGCAGGGCCCCCGCTGCCGGTGGTAACGTGCGCCGCATGAGATGGACTCAATCCATTAATGAGAACGTCATGCGGGCATATTATGCGGCTACAGAGGGGGGAGCCAACCTTACTGTGTACCGTGAACGGATGCTGCCTCTGTTCCAGGTGCTTGAGCCGACTGTTAACGTTACGGCACAACGACTATCGGACCAAGTGCGGGCCATTCAGCGCTGTCATCTGCTGAATGAGGCTGCACTTGAGAGACTACGCTCGGAGTACCCCCAAACTAGCCGCGATATCCCTGCCCCGGTCCAGGTTTCTACAAATGTAGTTGAATGTGAATCTACGGGGCCGGATGCCGCGACTATAATGGTAAGTACTCAGTACAAAGAGGAGGTTAAGGCCGCTTTGGAATGTGCGCTTCACGAGTATCGGTCCACGCCCCACAATATTAGGCCACGCCTGCCTCGGTTGCCTATGCATAGACGGAACATTGCGCTGGTGTGTGCTCTTGATTCGCTATTGCCTACTTACCTAGACAATAGCGAAGACCTCGGTGATACCCATTCGATCCTGTATTGTACGGCTGTTGCGGCGTGTCGTATAGCAGGTATTAAGCTTTTAGCTGAAGCCCCTACTATACGACCAAGGTACGCCGTACCGGCTTGGCAATACAGGATTGAACGCCGTATTACCGAGGCAAGGGTACTCATTGGCAAGTTGTCCTGCTTCAGGACCGGGAACACTCGTCCGAGAGTGATGCGCTTTGTGAAACGGGCATTCTTGGGGACTGGAATCAGCCCTCAAGATTATATGTCACGTGTCACAGAGCGCATCGACTTCCTGAAGCAAAAAATTTATGCATGGGCAAACCGAATACGCAGGTATAAAAAACGCGTGGACAGGTATAACGTGAACCGCATGTTCCAAAGGGACCAAAGGTGGGTGTATAGAGACTGGCAGCGAACGGACCAAGGTGTGGATGACGGGCATTTACCGAATGCTGAAGCGACAAGCTTGTTTTGGCGCAACATTTGGTCGGTGCCTGTCATACACACAGAGGGGGAATGGATGCGTGACGTTGAACGAGCGTGCGAACTTATTCCAGAAATGGAAGATACCATCATTAATAGCACAGACGTAGCCAGTGCAGTCCGTCCTTTGTCTAATTGGAAATCTCCAGGCCCAGACGGACTGCACAACTTTTGGCTAAAATGGCTACGCAGTTCGCACGCTTGTTTGGCATCACAATTCCAGTCAGCCCTAGAATCTGCGTCGCTCCCAGCCTTTATGACTAAAGGAGTGACCCACCTGCTCCATAAGTCCGGTAGTACCTCGGACCCCAGTAATTATAGACCGATAACTTGTTTACCATCGATCTATAAACTTCTTACATCCATTCTGAGAGCTAAAATAAACAAACATATACACACAAACTCCATCATGTGTACCTCTCAGAATGGATGTAGAAGTGGGGCCCGGGGTACTAAGGAGCTCCTCCTCATTGATACGACTATAAGCCAGCAGGTTCGTCGCAACCGAAAGGATCTATTGGCATGTTGGATAGATTATAAGAAGGCGTATGACTCCGTGCCACATACATGGCTTCTGAGGGTGCTGGAGTTGTATAAAGTTAATACAACTCTACGTACCTTCTTGAAGTCGTGTATGGGGCAATGGAATACGCTTCTTACCTATCCAGGGTGCCGAGGGACCCAAGAAAGTGGCGGCGTACCTATAAGGATTGAGCGGGGTATATTCCAGGGTGATACTCTGAGTCCCCTTTGGTTCTGCCTAGCACTGAACCTACTTAGTACCTTACTAGTAGGTTCAGGGCTAGGTTGCAGGTTGCGACGTGGTGGTCAGGTTATATCTCATTTGCTTTATATGGATGACTTGAAGCTCTTTGCTCCCACCAACTCACAGCTAATAGCGCTGCTGAAGGTGACTGAAACCTTTAGTAATTCTATTAGAATGGAGTTTGGTGTGGACAAATGTGCAGTCGTTCATATAAAGCGAGGGCGGATAGTGGAATCCGAAGGGACTCAACTCTCGGATTCCATTCACCTAAGATCACTACTCGCAACTGAGACCTATAAGTACTTGGGTATGTCGCAGGCGCTGTGCATAAATGAGGTTGACATGAAACAGCTGCTGCGGGAACGTTTCTTGGGCCGCCTGAAAAAAGTGCTTAATAGCCTTTTGTCAGGTGGCAACAAGATCCGGGCCTGCAACAGCTGGGTTATGCCACTTCTTATGTACTCCTTCGGCATACTCAAGTGGACTCAGACTGAATTAGACACCTTGGATCGAAAAGTCCGTACACTGATGACGTCATACCGAATGCATCACCCGCGTTCATCTGTAATGAGATTGTATATCCCGCGGAAGTGTGGGGGCCGGGGTTTGCTAAACCTTAAGTCCCTTCATAACCGCGAGGTATACAATCTAAGAGAATATTTTCTCCATGTGGACGCGGGTGTGCATCGGGATGTCGTCGCGGTGGATACCGGGCTAACCCCGCTCTCCTTGGCGAAAGAGAACTGGCGCAGGCCTGTAGTGCTTGGTGTCAACGAGCGCAGGGAGGTATGGCAGAGCAAGGAGCTTCACGGCAGGTTCTTTCGGGCTCTTCATGGGCCCGATGTGGACCTACTAGCGTCCGTGGCCTGGCTACGGTTCGGTGACCTTTTTGGTGAAACCGAGGGTTTTGTCTGTGCAATTGCTGACGAAGTTATCATGACGAATAACTACCGGAAATATATCCTGAGGGATGGCACTGTTGACATCTGTCGTGCCTGTCACCGACCCGGTGAGTCCCTCAGACATATTGTTTCCGGCTGTTCACGTCTTGCTAACGGCGAGTACTTGCACAGACACAATCAAGTAGCCAGGATAATCCACCAGCAGCTTGCTCTGAAATACCACCTTGTGGACGATGAGGTACCATACTACAGGTACGTTGCTGAGCCAGTTCTCGAGAATAGTCGTATCACGTTGTACTGGGATCGCTCTATCATCACAGACAGGACTGTTGTCGCAAACAAACCTGATATTGTGCTGATAGACCGATCAGAGCGTCGTGCAATGATCGTCGACATCACCATTCCACATGACGAAAATCTCGTGAAAGCCGAAAAGGATAAACAAATAAAATATCTGGATCTGGCGCACGAGATTGTCGACATGTGGGATGTTGATTCGGCGATCATTGTACCGATAGTCGTCTCCGTTAATGGTTTGATTGCCAAGAGCCTCGACCAACACCTTGAGAGGCTCGCGTTAGACGGTTGGATCAAGCGCTTGATACAGAAGGCAGTACTTCTGGACACGGCTCGCATAGTGAGGAGGTTCCTTTCTTTGGAACCGTAACCACCGGTAGCTTGGTCCCTGTACCCGATGCCGGTGGGGCACTATTTTTTATATTTTTAAATATATTTAATTTTTGTTAGCTATATTTAAAAATGTAATTTATATGTATTTAATTTTAATAAAGAGAATAATAATAATAATAATATTTTGGGACAACTCACACAACGCTATCTGATCCCAAACTAAGCAGAGCTTGTACTATGGAAACCAGACAACTGATAAACATACTTATATATTTCTAAATACATACATATTATAGATAAATAACACCCAGACGATTCGAGCTTAGGTCTTGTCTGCAGTCCACTTTTTATCGAAGTCCTAGTTGGGAAGTAATAAGCATTAGTTAAGTCACTGACATGACATCTGAATATGATCACTGAATGACTAGGACAAGATTCAGTGATTCGGGTGTTCCTTCCAATCAAATTGATTTTTACGACTTTTGAAAGTATACAATGTCTTATCTACTAAATAAGTTGCAAATAAGCTAGACGACACAAGTGCTTTAAGTGCAGATATAAAGTGCTAAAGACTAATTTGTTCTAATTCCGACGGAACCATAGGGTTCACGCATCGTTTATTATCAAATTAAATTTTAGTGAAAAATCCATTTCAATTGGAGGACGAACGATCCGTAGCAGCCGTTTCCAATCAAATGGTTTAAATTATTAGGTATAAATGTATCATATTGTTTTATGATACATTAATAATAATTTTTAATATTAGTTTCTAAACGGGTGAACAATTTTGAGATAAATAGTTAGAGCAGATTGGTATTTAGCACTGCTGTCCAATTCATTCTGCCGTTGTTGGCTGTGTAACTAGGCAAATGCATCGTACACAAACAGGGGCTTTAGAATTTCACAAATAGTTGGATAAACGCCATGGTTACCGAAATGTTTGTACTACGAGCTTACATAGATAGATGTTTTATGCTTTTAGTGCTCTATATATATGTACACTATAGGTTTTGACTAAAAATTATACGGAACGGAAAAGTCCAATCGTTATAATTACGTTGTACCTACTGTCGAAGCGAACTAGAGCAGCGTGGTCTTTAAAAATATACCTTAAAAATAAATTTATCTGTAACGATTTTGCCTTGAAAATTGTGTTGTAAAATTGTAATTCCAACGTAAAAATTCTACAAGATACAGTGTCTGGAACCTAAAGAAATTATTAATTTACCAATTTCAGATTGTGTAGGTAGCAAGGAAGTGAAATGTTTGTCCGAAACTTGTATTGCTATCTTAAGCATTACAAATTTTAATCAATGTAATGAATTGAATCAAGAGTTTAATAATCCATTTGTAATTTTTTTTATAGACTTTTTTTTGTACTACGTACAGTAACGCTCGTTTTTTAAAGGCTGGTCAAAGCAAAATTTACCTAATCAGCTGCCAAATTTACTGTTCATGCGTCACGTAAGTTAAGCGTTGTAACTATGAAGATCTAAATGGAGGATGATCTACATCAATAATACCTTTTTGAAATCAAAATATTTGTCCTTTTTGGTTTCTTCATATCTCTCAGTTTGGAAGATGTCAACTGTACAATTCTCATTTCATTTGGAAAAAGTGTATTTCATTATTAATATTGGTCTCAATTAGGTAGCGAGGTGGCGACGTGCGGCGGGGGCTGTCACCATAACCGTACCGAGTTAACCGCCTCTCCGAGAGTAATTACACTGAACTTCATTTAACTTCCGCAGCTCAGTCCAAATACCAGTACCACGAAGTACTGTACTTACTTTACTTAGCCCGTAACAAAACGATGCAATTTTAAGTAACGGTCCGGCGGGATAAGTCTGTACCGTGTATAGCTTAACATACTTATGAAGTAAACTTTTGTATGGAACTGTTACGTTCTTACTAAATAGTTTGGCGAGTTGGTTCGCTTCGTGGTTGCAATGTTAGTTATGTCGCGCCGCGACCTTTTGGTTGTACTTACCTACTTGATTTTTGAAGTAAGTATCTTTAAATAAGTGGTAAGCTTAGGTATACTATATATCTGCCTACTAAAGCATAGTACCTATTAATGTTGATAAACTTTCGCGATTTGTACACATTATGAAAAAATATATATTACAGGTCTTAATCGGTTTCCGAAACCCGCGCTTCACGGAGGCGACGCTGAGCTGAAGTAGTGTACCCGTAACAATACGGTCGAACGTCGGGCAATAGACAAGAATTAAGACCTGTAATATATATATTTTCATACTACCTATTGTCAATATACTTACAAAAACAGAACATTGAATATCTGCAAAAAGTCAATATGTACCTAGGTACCTGCAGGCTGTATGCTATCCTCGCACAGATCGCGGTGTGGTTTATTATTTCCTGCACTGTCACAAACTAAAATATTTTAGTTTATTTCAGAGCAGCGATTGACAGCCTCGGGCGGATTTTCTTCGGTTACTTACCTGCTGTTAGTCCAGGCGTTTTAAATTTTTATTTGATCGTTTTCCTATTAAAAAGTTTACGCCCCAGGTGGTTTTATCAAAATATTAAATTTTGTTTGTTATTTTTAACTTTTTAGAGATTATAAAATATATTTATCGGATAAAGAGTAAAATTTTTGTTGGAACCGAACCAATATAGCTATATTAGTTCGGTTCCAACAAAAAATTTAATCAGTTTGGTTAAAAAAAGTACTTTGACTCCCCCTGGCGGTCTGTAACATTAAACTTAACTAAGAATAAGCACAGCAACGAGACCTTTATAGGTAAAAAAAACAAAATAGTCTCGCCGTTTCCGAGAAAAACCTTAGCGTACCTACACTGTAGCGTACCCTGGTGGATTATAACATTAAAACTTGCCTGTTTTAAAATCGGCCTAGCTGTTTCCGAGAAAAATGGTAAGGTGAACACCCACACACACAAACACCTCTTAACCTAAACGCATTACCGTCTCCGTAGCCGTCGTATCGCGGGAAAAATGACTTCAAACACTCGAATCTTTGGGCAAAACAAACTAAAAGAGTAGTTTGTATTAATTGCACGGAATCATGTTAATAGTAATTACAACAATATTAGTTCGATAAGTACTTTGGTAGCGTGTATTACACTTGGTTTATAGCAAGGACTTTTTGGGTAATTTATTATCTATGCAAATAAGGACCTAAGTAGATATAAAACCTTATTTTTTTAACTTACATATACCTACTACTTACAATAATTAGTACAATTATCCAGTTTACATTTACAACTAGTTAAATAATTATATAAACATTATAATAAACTTTAAGAGAAATAAGACAAGGCCCGGAAATAATAATAATAATATAATATATTGGGACAACACACACAACGCTATCTGATCCCAAACTAAGCAGAGCTTGTACTATGGAAACTAGACAACTGATAAACATACTTATATATTTTTAAATACATACATATTATAGATAAATAACACCCAGATACAGAATAAACCATCGTGCTCATCACACAAAGTTTTATCCTGGGTGGGGATAGAACCCACGACCTCCGGCTTAGCAGTCAGGGCCACTAACCACTAGACCAATAGGCCAGTCCATATATTATCAAGATATCTCGCCGCCGGCGCTGTAAGTAAATGATGAACTACGTCACAACATAAAGCTAATAATGCCTGAAGCATGGGTACAGATTTGAGAGTTAATATGACCCGTGGGTGTTTCTGAAAGACGTATGTACCTACCTATAGTGTACGTACTCATGTAAACACACCTATGTTATGTAAGGAAGGAAATCATCAAATCCCTGCCAAAGTCGAATTGCTTAACCATTTTAAATATTTTAGAGGAGGTTTTTGATAGGTCTTTTCATCTATTTTGATAGAAAATAATATCTTTGAGACTTCAAAGCTAGTATTTAGTAGCTTTTACTAAGAGGTAAACATCCAGTAAATATAACATCTAATGTTACATCTACAATTTCCAAACTTTTACAGTACTTACTGACTTAAGTTTATCTTTCAGCTCAAATGAATAGAAAAAATACGGAAGCTCGTATTATACCAAATAGCATCTATGGTTCTAAAACGAAATAGGTTATATAACATCACGCGACGACCAATAGGAGTGGAGCAGCAATGAGAAATGTTGCAAAAATGGGGGAAATTTACGCATACGAAGTTGCGCGGGACAGCTAGTCTATAATATGTATGTATTTAGAAATATTTAAGTATGTTTATCAATTCTAGTCAAAGTCTAGATTCCATGGTACAAGCTCTGCTTTGTTTGGGATCAGATGACGTTGTGTGAGTTGTCCGCTTATTAAACAAAATATCGTCATCCTTAAAGTAAAATACAATTTCCACACATATTCCAAAAAACAAGCGGATCATAAAGCCTTGGATTACTAATGGTATTCTAAAATGTATTAAAAATATAAATAACATGCAAATGAAATTAAAAAAAGAACCTCACGACGAAGTCTTTCAAATTAGCTACAAGAGGTATAGAAATCAATAAGGAGGACAATATTCCTACGAGTTTCATTAAGAACGTTAACCAAACAATTATCCCATTTGTTGTACATCTCGCAAATCTATGTTTTGAAAAAGGGGTCTTCCCCTCAGTATTAAAGAAGTCAATTGTAACCCCTGTTTATAAAAGTGGGGCCATAGACGATGTCGGAAATTATAGACCTATGTCCGTACTATCGTGTATAGCTAAAATTTTGGAAAAACTTATCAATAAAAGACTGACCTCTCAATACGGCTTTAGACAAGAAAAATCAACCGAGGATGCTATTACCGCTATAACCACTTTAATTACTGAATAATTAGATAAGAACAGAAAATACCTCACCGTTTTTTTTGATTTGAAAAAGCTTTCGACACCGTCTCGGTCCAACATAAGTTGGAATCAGTAGGTATTAGAGGGAAACCATTGCAATTACTCACAAATTACCTATCACATCGTACTCTAATTGTTAAAATTGGACCTCTAACTAGTGAAGACTGCGCTGTCACTTTTGGTGTACCGCAGGGAAGCGTGCTCGAGCCTACACTGTTCCTGATATACATCAATGGTTTGTGTAAACTGGAGACAAGTGGTGCCCGGTTATTCTCCTATGCGGATGACACAGCCGTAGTTTTTACAGGTGATGACTGGGATTCTGTGCGTCAAAGTACGGAACTAGGAATGAGTAGGGTTGACCATTGGCTAAGAACTAATCTCCTCACGCTTAATACCCAAAAAACCAACTATATGTGTTTCTCACTAACCCAAAAACTCAACCAGATAGTAACTTTAACATAAAAATACACCAGTGTGGTACTCCTTTATCCTATGTTTTCCTTTAACATTAACTGCACATGCCCCAAGATAGAAAGAGCAGACAAGATCAAATACTTAGGCATTATGCTAGACTATCGACTTACGTGGCACAGCCACCTAGAACTAGTTAATAACCGAACTAGAAAATTGATCTGGATTTTTAAAATGCTGCGGCATGTTGCAACGGATAAAATCTTGAAGCTAGTTTATATTGCACTCGCCCAAAGAATCCTTACCTATTGCATACCTATTTGGGGAGGTGCCTCTAAGATTAAGTTTTTGGGAGTGGAAAGGGCTCAACGTGCAATTTTAAAAATCATGCACTTTAAACCATACTGGTTTCCCACAGAAGAGCTCTACAAATTAAGTGGTGTCCTGTCAGTAAGAAAGCTATATATTCTTAACTCAATTCTAAGAAGACATAAAAATACCGTATTTGATCCTAAGATTATATCAACATGGAGAAAGCAAGCATTTACCAACAAGCACAGAGTACGTACAACCTTTGCTAGACGTCAATTTACAGCACTATCCACATTCTTATATAACGCGATAAATAAAATATTGAAATTTTATGATAAAACACAATATAATTGTCAGATTATCCTCTCTGATTGGCTACTAACGCTAACGTATACTGAAACGGAAACTCTTCTCGATCCAACAATATAATCATATAATCGCAGTACTTTGCAAAGGCATAACATTACACACAAACACTCATACACTCACACGCGCTCACAAACATGCACACACAAACACCAACAAACTCATACACTTACACACACGTACACACCCCACCAGGTAGGTACTCATCTTACTCCCATTTGCACTATTTTACTTTACATTTGCACTTTTCACTTTCATAGTCTTATGGTTTATAGATCATGTATAATTTTGGTTATGGAAGAGTGAGATCTTTTGCCACAGGTATTGCATACATAAAAGAAGATCTCAATCACACTAATTATGTAACCTTCTGAACATGAAATAAAGATTGTTATTATTATTATATTATTATTATTGTCCCAAGATATTAAATAGCATGAACCAGTTCAATTGAAGTAAATGAAACACACTTTTTCTGTAGGCGTTCACTTAAACGCTTTTGGTTTCACGCATTCTAGTTATAATAGAATATAAAATGGTTTACGGATTTTGACTTTGTCTGCAGTTGCAGCTGTGTGTTTTAAGATCTTGGTTTCATTTTTCAAATTAAAAGTTCGGTTATCGACAATAAAGTATAGGTACCTACTACTTATATTCACTCATCTAGCAAGGAGAATATAAAAAGTGAAATCTATACATTGGTTTTCCAAGCCTAGATTTAAATTCAAAGCAACCATATTGCAAAATAAATCAGCTTATTCAGTTTGATTATAGAGTCAAGTTGAATAAGCAGCATATTTTCCAATAAATTGAAAACTAGCGCTTGATATTTTAATATTAGATACTAATATCAATCGCAAGCATTAAACTAACTTGAAGTGTTGAAGTGAATCAGTTTTATTGATCGTTAATCGCCGACTTTGTCTAAAATGAGTCAATCTGTAAAAGTAGTAAAGTCTTAGCGAGGGCTGGGCTCACTTCAGCACCGATGAAGGTAAATTAACTCTGTCTAAGGCTTTATTCAATTATATTACCCTGAAAGGATGAAGCCGACGGGTGCCAAGGGCACAAAGGCCGAACCTATTGAAATTGTCTTAAAGAACACGGAGTTATGTTTATGAAAGAGTCTATTTTTATACTAAGTCTAATATCTTTACAATAATATTGACAAAACCAAAGCTATGTTACGTAACATATCGGCTTCATTATCGGGGAAACATGATTGTTGTTTGTTAAACATAAGTATAGTTATTAGTTCGATGCAGAAAGATGATAATTATTTTAATATTGAGGTATCAATTTATTTAAGTAATTGTTGAATATTGGATAAAAGGGCAGGATTTGTTGGCTATAGCAACTATTGTAATTGTAGCATATTATGTGCACGATGTATAGGTATTTTAAGACACTTTGAAAGTTACATCAATGTGTACCTACCTTGTACCTTTCTTGAATCTTATTAATAGTTTCATTACATTCAAATTACCTGTTATTTTAGGAGGAATTCTTCTTACGGTTTAATATATCTACTATAATCTTTGTTTATTTTTGACCATATCATGTCAAAAATAAACAAAGATTATAGTAGATATATTAAACCGTAATATCTTCCTAAATCAAGATTTAGGAAGATATTACGGTTAATTAACATTTTCCTTGACTAAGACAAGTCTTATATAGGTCCTTGTATTTGTGTCTCCGTCGGCCAGAGTTCACCAATAGATATTGTAAAGTACTGGTCAAGCTTCTGTCACACGGACCTTAATCTTTTCACCAGTGTGAAACTACCAAAAGAAAAGCAAAAGGTGCCAAAAGAAAAGATAAAGTACTAGGTACCTATGACTTACTGACGACATTATGGTTTACTTCTATCTACCTATTTTTGCTGATGAAATATACGCATCCGATACAAAATATAGTTTTTATTTTGTAAATTGATTACTACATTACATTATCATGGAACTTCATATATTGGCAATTAAATATACTGAAAATGTTGGTTAAAATGTGGTATACAGAGTGTGGGCACTGGCATACGGTATACACTGGTTTCAATAACAATTTATTTAGTTTTGTAATGAAATGAGTGAGTGTTCGATTACGTTATAGAATGATGCATTTGAATTTATTTCTGTGATTTTTTATGACATTTCCGTTATGTAATATTACTTAAGTGTCATGATTAAATAAAGTAGGTACATGCTTATTCTTTTTCTCAAAAAGTAATGCTAATTTTCTGGCAAGGTTTCAGTGTACAAAAAGTTGACCTTGTATATAGGCTCCTCACACTAGTATAGTCCAGGGTAGTCCATGCCGCCAGCGAATATCAGCCTGTCAGTTAATCGCAAGAGGCCACAGACTAACAGTTTTCTATTAAAGGTTTTGGACTGACGGTCCATCATGTAACCTATAGAGTGTGTGCTCGCCGCCCTGTCCATCTGCGTCGTCAGGTAAGCTAAAAGCCGGATAGGTGCCTAAATTTAAAAAAAACTATACCATTAAAAATATGAACACACTAAGAATAATAAATACATGTATATCAAAGCATTGGTCTTTCACTTTGTCTATGAGCCTATTTTTGTAAAATTCATTCCCTCTTAAAAAAGGGATGTGTAGCAAGTATCCCCGCAACCGGCTGCTGATAGTTGCCTAACGACGAAATCGGTTGCTTACTTGACTCATGCAGGGATGAACTCTTCATAATGATTTTTAAATATAACATCTGTATGTACGCTTAGTTGAAATAAATGATTTGATTTGAGTTACTAATTTATACATACGCATGAAAAACATTATCCATTCTTCTGGGTACCCGACTAGTAACAAGTTATAGTTATAAGAAGTTGGAAAAACCTCTAAATAATTCAGTCTTTGCTCGTAAAAAAAAGTATTGTGGCCCCAGAAGTAACGAGTATAAAACCTTAGGGCGACCATACACTTAAGTAAATAGGGCGACTATCCATTTTGATATGGATACTTGCTTTTTTTAATCACGAAATAAATAAAAACTTTTAACAATAAAACGTAGTAAACAGTGTAGGTACTTGAAACTGTGATGATACAAAAAAAATCCTGAATCCGCCGTCAGTAATAAAATTAAACAATAGAAATTACTCGTCAATATAATTTCGACGTCGTCAAAGTATCGCCCTGTAAGATGTTTGCTCAAACACTTGCGTAACTAAAAAAATAACTTGACAACATTAAAAATGCCAACTGGCCACGTAATATTCAATTTTATAAATTGTTCAATTTTTTCTAACTGCTTTAACAAGTGATTAAAGATTTATTCGTATAAGAAAGTCCGAGATTTATTTCCTCGCAAATATGTTATAAAACGTCGTATGACATACGTGCGCTTTCATAATTACAGCCTCTGCTTTCTTGTAGCTATATCGCCTCAGCTGTAATTTTCAACTTACCGCACTTATATCACAATGTACTATTAAACACTTTTGATCATGGAGATTCTACACCAATACCACCATGGTAATGGGTTTCTATTTCCATTGAAACCTCCGTCACTGTCATCCTATCACATAGTAAAGCTCTTTCACCACTAACATTCCAAGTATTCAAAACTGGGGCAACTATCCCATTGGGGCATCTATCTGGGTTTTACTCTTACGACAGACGGAAAATCGACCAAGTAGCTGAGCGGCAACCGTTCAGCTAGTATGAAGACCTTACAGACCACTGCTAGTGCGTGATCTTGCGGTCTGAAACTTCCGGCTGTTGACTGCTAGGGTGTAGACTCAGAACCAGTTTTCAACCATTGCCGATATACAATAATCGCGATAGTATGTGAACTAAGCAGACCCAGGACGACAGGGGGCCCAATAGGCTAACAGACTGCAGGTGGACTGGTAATGTGGAAGAGCCTTTAGACACAATAGCTATGAACTAAAACATAAGTCAGTGAAATTTCTATTATTTGGTATTTTTTTTTAAATTGATTTCACCATAATTAACATTTCCCTTGACTTCATTTGAAAACTATACATTTTTCTTAGTCATGAAAAAAATTTATGCTACCACTGTTCAGACTTTGTTAATAACTTTAGGTATGTTATAATAATAATATCTTGGGACGCTAACTAAAACTAAGCAGAGCTTGTACTATGGAAACCAGACAACTGATAAACATACTTATATATTTCTAAATACATACATATTATGGATAAATAATACCCATACACAGAATAAACCATTGTGCTCATTACACAAAATGTTATCCTGGCTGGGGATCGAACCCACGACAAGCAGTCAAGGTCACTAACCCCTAGACCTACATGCCAGTCAATCGGCCAATATTATGTTAAGCTATCGCCCCTAATACAAAAAACAACCACCGGAAGAGTTGATTTGACTTGACTTTGTATATAGGATATTACTGCTTCACGTCAGATTTATTGAGCTCGTATTTCAGAAACATTTGTAAAGTCCCAATTTACTTCAATACTTACATTACTTTCGATTGGGTGCTCCCAAATATAACGTAACGACAAATAAGTAGGTACATACATATATACATATCAACGTACTTAGTACATAAGGGAGGGATAAGTATCAACGTACTTAAGGGAACTGATGTAATCTGACATTGAAAGCAGTTTTAACAAAACGTAAGAAGCATCGTATCGATACAATTTGCTTTACCATGCCCTTATTTCAAAGGCATAGAATAAGGCTGCCGAGCTCTGAGAGCTCTGATGAATTGCCCCATAAATTGTAGCTTACGCTATCCTTCGTGCGAGACGCAAGCGGCGAACTCCGCTCATGCCTTAGAACATTTGGTGCCAGTAAAGATGCTATATTTTCCAAGTAAAAATTCATTGTAAGAATAGAATAAAATTTATGATTGAGTGGGAACATATTCGTATAATGCTTAAGGTTATATTTTTATACTTACACAGTTTATACTACACATTAAAGATACAATTTTTGGTATAAATATTATTCAAACTTAAAGTACCTACTATTATGGCTGTGACTATTTGTTAAAATGTTAAGCACTTTGCTATCGATACAAGAAATGCGATCAAGTTAGCTAAATTAATAACAGGGCTGTTTGAAATAGCAATAAATAAGCAATACAAATGTAGGGACATAAATTTTATATATTTTTTTAAGAATTGGTTCGAATATATATATACAGGTAATAATTAGATACAATATAATTTAGATATTAAAAAATTGAGATATAATATGCGAACTTACAGTATAAGTTTTGAGACAAAAGAAAACAAGGCAAGATATTAGCAATATTTATTTTCGAAATTTTCTCATTCATTCTCTATGAAAAGTTCCAGTCGCCTAAACCAACTATTAAAACACTTTTGCCAGTCTTAATCCGATAGGTCCGAAATTGCTACTTCGAAGGCGGCTATAGCAAGTTCAGCATACGAAAAATTATGTTTTCCTTGCAGATTATTGGGAACAAAAAAAAATCAAAGGGAGCTAAATCAGAACTGTGATGGTGGGTAGGGCAAGTTTTCTTTGGTCTCCAACTTTCGGTAATGCATACTGTTGTATACGATTACGAGTTAACAGATCTATTTTTCATTGTTGATATATATATATATATATATATATATATATATATATATGACTATAGTTGTCGCCTAAGATGATTGATGATGATGATATCAGAAACACGTCTTGAGGTTCCGTAAGCTTTCACGGCGTCAATCCACACAGGCCTGTTTATATCAGTGTCTGAGAAAAACGCAGGATCCAACGACAATAAAGCTTCCTTAAATTCACTAAAAACTGTTGCTAGAGATGGGACTCCCCTAACGCTAATTGAAATCGTTGAAGGGTAGGTTTTTCAGCTAAACCAAATTTAAAATCATAAAATATCATAGCACGCAAATGTTCGCGGTTAAGCTCCATCATTGGAAAAAACCGCGGAAACCGTCGCATTAAAATGACTGAAACATGTTTTTTTTTAAACCAGCAACCTAGCTGCTTGCGTTCTATGTTTAAATAAATTTGCTTTTTAAAAACATATAATACAGATGCGCCATTTTAAATTACGAGCATCTCAAAACTTATCGAGTGACTTACATAATTGTAAGTACTTATAAGTCATACGTAAGTACTTACGTCGCGTCGTACGTACCAGTTGATCAAATTACGATTGGCATCAAACCAAATTAGAAGATAAACAAATAACGAAGAATAAATGGACTGGAAAATAAATGGCATTTTTCTTTATTATGGGACTAATATTTTATAATAATGTTGCTTTCCATGTGCGGATGTTATTCTATCAACGTTTGCATCTTCATTAGGATTTCCAATTTCCAGGCTGGGAAATTGCTGATCCGGCGGCTGACACGATGGCGCGGCTTTGCTGTACAAACGTCAGGAGTAAAGCAAGCAGAAGGAATATGGAGGTGGGGAAAGCAAAAGGTTAAGTACCTGCCTACTATCATTTTTGCAAGAGGTATTATCGCATAGCATATATAAAAATGGAATCCATGTAACTATGTAGGTCATTGTAGGTATAGCAGAAACAATCCATTACAAGTTTGCCACTGGCAATGAGCTTATAGTCTGATTTAATTTAAAAAGTTTAATGTTTCAATAATATTATTATTGGAAACAATACCATTTTCTATGCTCTAGGCAATTAAGGGTCTGGCTACATGCAGCGATTTGCGCATGCGCAAACAGTGCAAAAATTGGCACAGACTGTTTGCGCATGCAGGCCGGATTCTTAATTGCCTAGAGCAAAGAAATTGGTATTGTTAGACCCCTACACGATCCACACACAAGCTTATTTGCACAAACAGGTTGGTGCAAGCGTTTACGTACAACTAGCGTTTTGTGCAAGCCCTTTGTGAGGTGAGGTATACCGTTTTGCTGCTAGTATTGCCAGATGGATTTTGAACAAATCAATTTAAAATGATACTATTTAGAAGTAGATTATGCAAAAAACCTGTAGATTTTCTATTCACACTTGGGGTTCGGCGTAGATCAAATGCATCCCCTCTCCGGTCGCCCGAGTGACTTATACTTGGCCGGTGTTCAGTCAATGCACCCCGTGCCCACCCCCCAAGACACAGGAGCCGCGCCTGAGGTGTCGGTCCTGCGCCATATCATCTTCGGTGTCATTTTTTAGGTATTATGTTATACAGAATGATTTTTAATATACTGATAACCTCCTGCTTGTGGTTTCTTTAAATAACACTAAATGTTTTCGGAAAATATTTAATAAATGAATGTCCATGTAATTAAGGGTTAATTTAAAATCTACGTTTAACGTCATAAGTGTGTTTTATCCAACAGTGTTTTAGCAAACGTTACCCACATTGATTTCTGACGCAAATTTGGCTTTAGATATATGCAGATGACATAAAAACCAGTACAAGAACTATGGTGAAGATGATATACTTTAGGAAAGTTCCTAAAGTAAACGCCACTACGAAAAGTTTCTTACTAAAATTACTGGGCAATGTTACTCTGATGTTTTTTCACTTTCAATACAATTTACATTTAACCCTTTGGTCAGTCAGAGCTGGATTCCTTGGCGTTTGGCGCAGAGGCAGTTTAATTTTTTTCGAACGAACTAAATAATTAGGTACATAGTAAAACTGCTTCTATCTAATCGACAGGTCCAATGTACACTAGTGCAAGTGCACAAACACAAATTATAGGAGAGCAATTTAAAGGTTCTAAAGCTTGTAACTTTAACATAAATCAGTCAACACACTTTAAATTTTGATATGTTAAACTTTAATTGAATACGAATAAAAATGCATTATTGTTTTATACTTAAGAAACTAATTATATTTAAAGTTGTATAGAAGGTATTATTTGAACATGTCTTAATATATGTAAGAAACTACATATATTATGACATGTAAACTAGTACAAGTGGCCACTTGTATAGCGTACCTACTTAGTCTCTCTTTGCAAATCAAAGAATATTACTAGAACAAATATAATAATTATACTAATTGGTGCCTATTGTATTTCAATAAATTATTCAATCTTTTAACACTGAAAATTATTTTCTTTACCTATTTTTAGCGCTTGCACCAATTTACTAAGTACGTAAATCCACTTGTTACTACTGTATTCAACTATGTAAAATAGTACGATATGTGTAATTACTTACCCAAAAAAAAGATTTAGTGCTATGCTCATAAACTTGTTTATTTTATATCGATAATGAAACAAATTAATTAAAAAATGAAAACATTTTTATTTCAAGTAACTTTGACAAAAATAAAAGACAAAAGACAAACTTTAACCACATACTGACTATTTTACTGGAGTAAAATAGTCGATAATAGAGAGGACTAAACCTGACAAAGAAACATCGATTTTACTCTGGTGTCTCTCAGATGTGGTAGGTGGTGAAGGGTTAATTTGTTAAGTTTAATTTGAATGTGGTAGTTTCGGTAAGTGTTTTAATTTATAATTTCCTTTTTATAGGTTCATCTGACTGAGAACGTGATTTATTCGCTGATCATGTTTGCCGCTTAAACTGAGCAGTGGCGAATTTAGTCGATTGAAAACTCGATTACATAATGATATATTTAATTATTTATTTTTCTCATTTGATACTGCAGTGTAGTTTCTTACATGTCGGGCCATGCATAATATAGCCTTCCGTAGTCCCCCCATCCAAATAATGAGAAAACTTAAGTTACAACGCTATATCTACTTCATAATATTTTTCAATGGAATTTCTACGAAAATTTTGTTACTTCTCATTTGATCAGCTGTTACTCGTAAAGCCTACTACGAAACTATAAGGGTTCCGTTTTGCCATGTTGCCTACGGAACCCTAAAAAGAGAATTTTCACATTCGATACTGTTTATTGCGGCAGTCGAAACGGAGCATAAACGATCTTTAGATTGCGTTGACTTATAGAAGTTTGATTTTTTCACTGCTCCAAGAGTTAGCAAGCTAGTATTGGATATTAATTTCAGCTTTTTTTCAATGATAGCTAGTAATGTAACCAGCAATCTTGTCAACCCTTCCAGCTAAGCTCAAAAGCTTGTGTTAGGAGTGGGTTCACGTCGGTAGTATAATAGACAGGATAGGAACCCGCGACCTCATGATTGCGAGACCGATGCCTTAGCCATTAGGCTACCCCCGCTTCAATATTAAAGCTCTACGCGCCGCTTTATAGCTCTACGCATTCTTGACAGACGGAAAACAAAGTGATCCTATATCCTTTTTTTTTCTTTCTTTTGAAAAACGTTTATATTTATTCATTAATTAGCAGTAATTTGGTCCATATTTAAGCACATATAGTTTTTACATTGTAAGTAGATGCTCCTACTATGTTGTACCTTATCGAGTATACTCATCTTTTGATATTTTTATCTCTTGTTTTTGCATAAGACTATAAGTGTACAATATAATAATGGCAGCACCTTTTACACTAGTACACCTTTTTGCGTAGGCCATAGTTGAGATGACAACCCTAGCGCAACTGCCGAGTGTATGTATAAAAGTCGTGGTACATGCATGAGTTTGACTTCTAAACCTACTCTATTTATTTTGATGTATGGTGCTGCTCACGTGCATGCCCGTTCGTAACGTTTTAGATTCCATAATCTTATCTCTACTTATATATAAATGTGAATGTAAGTTGTTTGTTACGCTTTCACGCGAAAACTACACAACCGATTATCATGAAACTTTGTACACATACCTATTCTTGGAGGTATTAGAAGTAACATAGGATACTTTTTATTAAGAAAAAAAAAATTTTTACGAAAAATTAAAAAATTGTTTGCCAAAAAATCTCAAAATCTAGATTCTTCAACGCCATCTAGCTGTTACCGACATCCACGCGGGCGGAGCCGCGGGCGAAAGCTAGTCTTTCATAATTATAACCTTATTTGTCATAAACAAATGTTAGCTTAGGTATTTGGTTCTATGGCTGATAAGCTAGTTAAAACTGTGTTACAGCTAGTCAGTGTCCCTCTTAAGGTAAAACTTAAAGTGCTTATAATAAAGTTTATTTAAATACAGTATTTTTATTTCTATTTTTCTTTCTGTTCGTATCTCACTTCAAACGGATAAATTTTTAATAACATAATTGTAAAACACTCTTTAAAACTCCTATAACTACCATTATCATTGTTATAAATTGGTTTTTGAAACACTCTCGGTAAAGAAAACTATAGAGAAATCTGAAGAACGAGAATCTTTCTACGAATAGGTATTAAGTATCTACCTATTTTTTATTTGACGCACGGTTATGATTACGTAAAAAAAATCCAATTTTAATGAGACACCTACTACGGCGAAAGATAATAATACGCAGAGTAATTACGCAGAAAGGCACACTGTAATATTTATGAAATATTCTAAGCTGACAGCAACGTTGTTAAAAGTATGTTTTTACAAATTAAGTAGGTACGTTTCACTTCATGCAGCCTGAAATATCTAGCCTTTTAGTAGCCGTCGCTTTAAGTTTTTGTTTTTTAATCTCTAAGAGCATGAGATTCTTTTATTTTACTACCATTTAAAACTGTTGTACAAATGTAAAAACATACTTTCATAAATCTTTACTAATTTTATAAAGCTGAAGAGTTTGTTTGTTTGAACGCGATAATCTCAGGAACAACTGGTCCGAGTTGAAAAAAAACATTCACTGTTGGATAGCCCATTTATCGAGGAAGGCTAAAGGCCATAAATAACATCATGCTACGACTAATAGGAGCGGAGCAGTAATGAAAATTATTGCAAAAACGGGGAAAATTTACGCAGACGAAGTTGCGTGGGTTAGCTAGTTATTCATAAAAGTATAGGTACTACTTAATGTTTCTAAAATTTAGAGTTGGCATTTTATGCATTGTATAATTTGTTCTACGTTTATGTTTTCAGGACGCCAAAATGATTTTATGTAGCAAATGTTCAACAGGTAATAACGCATAAAGGCACACACATGATGACAGGGACCCTATTAACGCTTCCCGGCTAAAGTCCCGAAGCTGCCCGTCCTATACAAAGGGTTTCTGCTAATTTATTACCAAAATATCTTTAACACCACCCGCATATAGATAATTAGTCCTCTACATTATGAAATATGCCTCTAAAATATAATGTGTAAAGGTTTGGTTTTTGTTTATTACGTAAACTTGTCATGCTGTTACGAGTAAGTATAGATATTCAATATTAAAACTATAAAAAAATCTTTTTTTAATGTTTTGATTTTATTTTCATATAAGTTTCCGTTGGCAAATTGGATTAAATCTAAGTAGCACTATTTAGTTACTGATGTTACGTAGCGCCTGACATAAAACAGTTGTTTCAAGCATTATTACCTAATTCGAAAAAAGTTTCAGGCGTCAACCAACATCTTGTACCTATATGTAATTGCTATCTCCCATCGCATTTGGACAGTCTGGTGAAAAAGAATAAAGAAGAGAACAAAGAAGGCAAAATGGAAGAATAACCATTTCAATTATCAGTTCCTAATGTAGGTACGACTGGTTAACTACAGAGCCACTGTTCAAAGTCAAAATGAGAAATGAAATGGAAGTTCAAATACTACAAGCATAGTTTACTGTGAAAGGCACGAAATAGACATTAAGATTGAAATGGGTAATTTCAGAACTTATTACGTGAGGCAATGGTTCAGATTGCCACCTTCAGTAATATCCTGTGCAGAGCGACAGCGCCAAATAAAGCAGTAGATATTTTGTATAGACGAGGCATTTAAATGAGACTAGACTTAACAGTAACTGACTACTTCGGTGACGCAGTGGGATTGCTGTATGCTGTGCTGACGCTGTGGGTTGTGGGTTTGATTCCCATACGGTACAAACCTTTATAAAAAAAATATGTAGACATCGCATCTACATATTTTTTTCAAGTCTAGGTGTGACTGTATTTTTGTAACATAGAGCTTCTATCGTTATACGGGAGTACTCTTTTACTTACCTTTAAAAATAAATGTTATTTTGACGCGCTATTTCGAAAAACATTGCGTGTGGAACTCCAGTTCGAAAACACTTAAATCGAAAACAGCTCCTCCTCGTTGGCACCGGATCAATCTTCTTCCGTCCTCATCCCGCTTTCTTTTTTATACCATTTTAAATTACTATGTGGAAAAAACAAATTAAAAAACTTTCATTATACTATTCTCCGTATAAAAACATTGTTACGGATGTGATTTTCTAATTTAAAATAGGTAGACTAACATTGAGTTTAGTTCCACATACATGCGTAGAATAGCAAGTAGTTGTGTTTGCTAATGCGGTCGACAATTGTCCGGGATGTCAACAATACAACATCAGGCAATCAACCTCGATAAATGAAGATTTCCTGTTGTTGTGAGGTCTCATGCTGGTCATCGACGCTGACATCATTCTACGGGTCCGTCATTTACCTTCTTTATTTTCCTTACAACGAACCAAATAAGAAATAACAGGAATTAATTTTGTTGGTAGGAATTGAAGTTAATTTATTTTATTTGAAACATCTCGTTCGTGTGGATTTTGGTTTCTACGAAATAGCTTATCAGTGTGAGGAATTTCATCCGAAATATTTTAACACTCAGTAGATAATTTACGAGATTACGAATAATTTTGTCATTTAGGCATAATTGTGTCCATTTTTTAGAGGACCTAAAATATCGAATTTAATTCGTAATAAAATAAAACAGGTAATCTACCATTGTCGTGTTTCAAGTACCTACATCATCTAATTGTATAAATACATCAAATTGTATAAAATTATATCCTTTACAAAGTTCTAAATCATTTTATATAAAAAGGGTCGCCCTCGTACTGTTGACCATTATAGAGCATCGCTCTAGACTGAGGTTTTCTGGGTTTGATCCTTGTAGCAAACTTTTTAGACGTTTTATTAAAAAAGTAGCAGGTTTAAAAGGGTTAAATCCTTTCAGTAAAAGGGACCTATTCGGGGCAGCCTCTATTTTGTTTACAACTAAAAGATACGAAGTACTATGTTTAAAAGTAGATTACTCTTTTGCCACTACCTACTTCTGGAAAAGTTATATACCAGAGAATATAATAAAACACAGTTTTGTATGAAACTAATACTAAATATTATATCTAGTTTATGAGGATATAATAATAATATAGCCTTTTATTCCGAACGAGGCTATTACAGTATTTTATCTTTCAATTATCACTTGTTTTTAGTATTAGTCCCTCATGCAGTGAGCCTTTTGGCATAGGTCTCCTCCAACTGCTTTCATTGGACTCTGTCTGCTGGAACTCTTATCCAATATGGTTCTAGTGTATCATTTATTCAAGTTTATGAGGATAGTGTATGTTTTATTTTTGTAATCCATCCTTTGTAGTACCTAATGTATTAAGTTAATGTGACAAGACAAAAGATGTTGCTAACACCACATTGAATATCATCATCATGGTTCGAGCTCGATTCACAGCAACTAGGTTGATATTATTTTTTTGGTTGAATTTGAGTTTTCTACCAAGAATATCGGACTTCACAGTGAGTCTTCATTTTTCATGCATCTAAGTATTTACAAATTCGAGAAGATACTACAAAATACTCTACTAGTAGCAGGTAGGATAATCTGTGACATAACAAGGAAACATATGGAAACGAGTTCTAATATTTTTGGTGACTTTATTAGTACGATTATCTTAACAAAATATATTAGTTATATGAGTACTTAAAATTGATGCATTTTATTGTAGTTTTAAGTTTAACAACAATACATAAATGAGTCTCTCTAAGTTAGAATTACATTAGTCCGACGCAGACATGGATAGTAATGTACCTACCCATTTCGCAATTATGAAGATTTATTGCATACAACACATAGATTAGGTACGTTAGTAATGTAGACATGCAATATAGCACTATAATACTACTGAGTTTTTCTATTCCTTATGTAATTGTAATCTTTGGAATAAAAAACCTAAGTTATGCTTGTGTCGGCCTAATGGATGTCTTCTGTCTTAGTAGTCTTTGGTCATTTACACGTAAACCTCGACCTGGTAGTTGAGACCAGTTCCTCGGTCACTCTTGAGCCTAATGTTGGCGTATGAGAAGCCGACGCCTCCCGCGGTGATGCTCGGGATAGCATCAGTGTGGTCTAAATCACGGAGAACTATACCCTGGAATGCAAAAAAGAAAATGTATTTTACAGATGCAGTGTGTCTTTAGTTTTTGGAGATGGTGTCATATCATTTTGCGATGTTGTTTATTGGATGATCAATGGGGAAGGGTACCGTGTTAAATTATTATATTTCATATGAGGATATATAATGGTAGGTATACGAGTGGTAGGTCTAAAGCGCATTTCAGACTACGCTTTAATATTATAGCACATTACAACATTTTTAGTACATAGCACAACATTATCGCTCATACATTATTTTGAACATGTTCACACTAAGCTATACTATATACTATGGCTTGCTATACGCTACAAAATTGAGCGATACGTAGTGTTGTTCTATGCTCGTAGGGCTGCCTTCCGTCCGGGTTTCTTCGGATTGGTACTAGTTTAAAGGATGTCCAGGGAGCGTCCTGGCGGGTCTTATTTGTAGTGCGGGTTTATATCGCGGTCCGTTGCGCCGCGAATGCCGCGCATAAAGTGTTGACATGTCCCGGTCCTTAGCTCCAAATCCGACATTTTTACGTTTCATCATTTGGTTGCCAGTTTTAAAAATGGCAACCCTATCTGCGCGCCGCATTCCCCTCTAAACTTTATATGATTTTATATCCAGATTCTGGTATTTTACTTACTCTGGTATGTAGCAATTTCAAGCTAGAATCTAATTCTGCATTGTCGTCATAGCTTGCTGAGCTTTCAAGAGTGACCAGAATAAAATCCAGTGAGTGATGTACGAGTTGATGCTGTGCTATATAGCATGATAGTTTTAGTCTGAAATGCGCATAAGCCATAGGCCGTCTTGGTCAATTTTTTTTCCTTAAAATAATGATGTTAACCATCATGACTGCCTCTGTGGCGCGGTGGGAGTGTATCCGACTGCTACGCAAGAGGTCGTGGGTTCGATCCCCACCCAGGATAAAACTTTGTGTGATGAGCACGATGGTTTATTCTGTGTCTGGGTGTTATTTATCTATAATATGTATGTATTTAGAAATATATAAGTATGTTTATCAGTTGTCTGGTTTTCATAGTACAATCTCTGCTTAGTTTGGGATCAGATAGCGTTGTGTGAGTTGTCCCAATATTATTATTATTATTATTATGTGTTTCGGTTAAAGGGACTGTTTCAAGTGAAATTACTTGGCAAATGAGATTTATGAGTACCTAATGCCTCAAATGAGGAGCGCGGTGCGATGACAATCAGATCTTTGTCAAACAAGGATTTCGGTGGCACTGTTAATGCTATGGGGTAACGTGACGTTTTACCATCAGGCGTACGACCTGCTCGTCTCTTCATTTAGTAATATCAAAACCGGGCAAGTATATGTAGGGCCACGCACAATGTAGGGTTTGTAGTCACACCCCTCTCACTCCGAATAATGCGGCTTATGAAGTGGGTTTTCTATTGTTTTGTTTCATATTTACAACGTTATACCTACTTAATAATAATTTTCAATGGAATTTGTACGAATTTTTATTACTTCTCATTTGATCAGCTGTTACTCGTAAACTTATAAAGCCTCCTTAGCTGTGATAGTTTTCCTTGTAATTTCATTATGTATACTCCTCCTACTTGACTCTATCATAAAATTGCACTTTAAAGCTTCATATTTCACAAACGGATCCCTAAACCTAAAAATGGTCTTTACAACCCCGAAATCTTTTTAAAATACCTACCTAATGATAAAATCACATTCCCACTTTACATATAGGGGAGGTTGCCTAAAAAAAGTTTGCTACAATTTCACTTTGTCGGCGTAAGTAATATGTAATATGTGTATACTAACAGTCTCTGAGCAAAGCTACGGACGGACGGACATAGCGAAACGGATAAGGGTTCCGTTTTTCCACTGTGGCTACGGAACCCTAAAAAGGGGAAATATAGATATAGTCGCGGGCAAAACCTGATACAATATAATTTATATTTTAAAAGTAACGCATAGCCTTCCAAAATACTTTTATCTGAGGCATTTCTACCTCCCTTATGTTATTATTCGTGTAGATTACCTGGTCCTAATATTAATAGTGATTAGTTCCTGTAAAGGAACTGTTGTTAGCTTTTTGTTGCATGAACTTACTTCACATTGTATTTTTAAAGGCTGTTTGTTGGTCTCCCTTGTTTAAAATAAATAAATGCTTACAAAAAGTAAGGCTTATTTTTCAGTAAAAAGGTACCTATGTTATGGGTCAATATGATATTAGTTTCTAGGTTTATTCCAACGTGAAACCCTTAGTTTAAAATTAATACTAATTGTGCCTAATTTAGGTATGAATTGGTTAAATAATCAGGAATGGTTTGCTCGATTACTGACTAATTTATTTAAATTATTCATCGGAAATAGCTGTACTACCTAATTACTTTAGTATTAAAATATGTTATTAATCATAAAGGATTAACCATGACGTTTAAAATTAATGCGGCTTCGATGAACAATGCCACCACTAAACAGTAGCTTAATTTGGCGCATTATAATTACCAAACAAATACACGTAAAGAATTTTGTGCGTCATAAGCTTTGATATTGTATTCTTTGTGCATCGTAGAACTAGAATACTTGTGAGTAAGCGCACAATTGGTCTAAGCCTAAGTATACGTAGAAAGCACTAGACGCCTTAGGCGTCCAGCACAATAATAGTTTCAGGACGTAGTAGGGATTACCGCTCTTTGTGTGTTTGCACAGAATCACATAAAAGCTTTCTACACCTCTTGGTCATAGACACAGGGCAGCTTTCTAAAGTTGCTGACAATTACTATTCTTATATCATACTAGCTGTCCCGCGCATCTTCGTATGCGTAAATTTTCCCCGTTTTTGCAACATTTCACGTCGCTACTCCGCTCCTATTAGTCGTAGCGTAATGTTATATAGCCTATAGCCTTCCTTTTCAAATCGGACCAGAAGTTCCTGAGATTAGCGCGTTTAAACAAACAAACAAACAAACAAACTCTTCCGCTTTATAATATTAGTATAGATAAGTTGTATAATGGCCGACGAGGAGTGAAATAAAAGAGATTTGGATTTAACTACATCCTATTAAGCTTCTCGTTTTGTCAAAGGTCGCAATAACATTCGGCACACATTGATCAGTCGGCTATTTGTTTACGCTTATTTTAAATTTTAAATGGCAAGATTTCAATAAATAACGATTTTGTTACTGAATCAAATTGTCGACTGATTTCAAAATCACAGTTTTGTATAATTATAATATTTTTATTGTATTGTTATAACATTTTAACTAGTTTAAAATTATTAATTTGAATCATAATTAGTTTCACCCGTGTTTGTTTTAAGTAATATGTGAATAACGCCGTGAGCTACATTTATATATATTAATAAATGTTATTTTTTAGAGCATACATATTGTGTAACTGTTTGTTTTCCCGAACAAAATAAATAAATAAATTAATAAATAAAGTCATTCTGTATATGTAAAGTAAAATGTTTGCGCGCATTTAACTTTTTTCAATAAACCTAAATAATATTTAGAAGTACCGCGCTAGCTAAATGCACAAAAATATTAGTAAATATTCGGGAAGGGCTCATGTGAGTAGCAGCAGATTCAGGAAGGGGGATGGGGGGTTACTCTCTAAAATATGGAGTCCTGAGATACGGGTAACGCAACTGTCGGAAATTAAATATATGTCAAACGCATCTTCGAAATCCTTTTGGTCTTTTTGTATTTAAGCTGTATTATTCGTATTTTATTTAGGTACTTTATATTGATAATTCCCGGTACTGAATCTTGACAAAATCGTTTTACGAAATTTATCGATTTATTTTGTCATTACAAACATGTGCTCCCTGCGCTATGGCTTTATACAACTGTGTTTATACATTCTCTTTAGTTAGTAGGGTTACGAACAATGGCCCAATCAGGAGGCTAAGTGCGGATTTCTTGTTCGCCCAGGTAACTAGGTACAGATTCGTCTTTACAGAAGAAAGCTCGAGGTGGTGTTGCTACGCGCACCTTCTGTCACCAAGTGGGAGTGAAACTACCCACACCAACCGTCGTAAAAAAATGTCACTGTAACCAACGACCAAGCCAGCTAATGGTGGAGGCACCAACTCCGGAAGGGATACCTTCACCGTAGGCCATAGGCTTATGCGCCCGAACACCGCGTGATTTTTAGTTGGTTCGACTCTGACATACCCTCTCCTGCGTGCTCTCCTAATCGCAGGAGTGGGATCCGTAGGGATTTTTGTAAAAGAAAAAAAAAGAGGTAAAACTAACTAATTAGTCAGTTGGGTTGCTATTCGAGTCGAGCCTATGGTATATGAAAACGTGTCACTTATTGTATAACCAGAGTTTGTTGTCACAGGCGTTCGTTGGCCTTGATGACTGAGCCCAGGAAGTACTGAGAACCCATTTAATAGCCTGCTGATGGACATATGTTGTTTATTATTTCAGCCTGGGTTTTACTGCTGCATGACAAAGGCCTCCCTATCTCCTTACAGTCTTATCCGTCCAGAGCTAAAATAAGCATAAGTTGGTTAAGAAATAAAACTCAGCCAACGCCAATGGGAGAGTGAACAATGTTTATTTCTTTTTAATTCTCCGGAAACTATATCTATGGTCATAGGTCTTAATTGGGATATGCGGATGATGTGATTGGAGATATTATTGATGAATTAGGTCATTGAAATACTAGTTAATGTATATCGGTCTTGAAATTGTGGCCCTGGAAAAAATAGTGCCTCACCCCTGAGGCACTATTTTTTCCAGGGCCACAATTTCAAGACCATAAATGCGATGAAAAGGCAACGTAAAAGAAAATGTTGGGACGAATTAGAAGCAAGTGGAGTAAGATTGAGTTAAATGGCGGAACATGAAGAAAGCCTATAAATAAATATAATGGTCAAAAAGGACTAAGAAGGAGAAAAAGAAATGTAATGAGGATTATTATGATAATTTTAGAAAAAAAAAATTATAATGAACCCAAAGAAATAGCTTTAAAATTTAAAACTCAACAATGGTAATTTTGTGTGGGAATAAATTGTTCAAGAAGAAAGACATCGGACATGTTGTGTTTATAAATTAACATGAAAAAAATATATAATATATTATAATAGACGGAGCCAATCGATTTAAATTCTAGATATAGTTATTATCGCGATAAAGCGGCGTCCATAAATAACATGAGGTGATTCTGGCCAATTTTTGATCACAGTCCTCCCTCTGGTGAGATGTCTTGAGATTTGGCTACAACCAATAGGAGCAGAGCATTAGTGAAAAATGTTACAAAAACGGGAAAAATAGATGCAAATGAACTTGCGAGAGACAGCTAGAACTAAATATTTGTAAACAATAGAATCGTAGCACCATAGATTAGGTGGGTATAGGCAAAATAGTAGTAGTGCCTTATGTGCATAGAAAACAAGTATCAGAAAGGTGTAAATGTTGATAAACTTTCGCGATTTGTACACATTATAAAAATAAATTTACTACGGGTCTTAATCGCGTGAATAATTTAAGGTAAATACCTTGTTTATTGCCCGACGTTTCGACCTTATTGCCAGCCATGTGTTAACAGCCGTGGTCACGGGTAGATTCAATAATAGACGCAATAAACAAGGTATTTCCCCTAAATTATTCACGCGATTATGACTCGTAGTATCTATACTAATATTATAAAGCGGAAGAGTTTGTTTGTTTGTTTAAACACGCTAATCTCAGGAACTACTGGTCTGATTTAAATAATTATTTTTTGTTGGATAGCCCATTTATCGAGGAAGGCTATAGGCTATATAACATCACGCTACGACTAAGAGGAGCGGAGTAGCGACGAGAAATGTTGCAAAAACGGGAAAAATTTACGCATACGAAGTTGCGCAGGACAGGTAGTATACATATAATTTCAGAAAGGTGTAGTCAAATTTCAGCAGCGTATAGTATATATATATATATACTAAAAGTATATTCCAAATGACTTTTAAGCCAAACGAATCACAAATTGGACTCCACAAAATGGCAAGTGACAACGCGGTAGACCTCTTCGCAGATGGCGAGATGACTCC
The DNA here is from genome assembly GCA_945859575.2 of Herminia tarsipennalis. Classification (NCBI taxonomy): domain Eukaryota; kingdom Metazoa; phylum Arthropoda; class Insecta; order Lepidoptera; family Erebidae; genus Herminia; species Herminia tarsipennalis. The sequence continues at coordinate 16,925,948 of OX243834.2, read as the reverse complement.
TTCGAAAAAGATTGGCCTCATACTGCGACTGACAGAGAGAGGTGGAGAGAGAGTACAATACACTGGGACAGCGGGACAGTACAGAGTTATTGAGTTTTCTTTTCATCAAATTTCGACAGTGAAATGCATATGGCATAAATAATGCATCCCGCGTGATGACGCAATAAGATAATCAGATTTTATGTATACTAATATTATAAAGCTGAAGAGTTTCTTTGTTTGAACGCGATAATCTCAGGAACTACTGATCCGAATTGAAAATTCTTTCACTGTTGGATAGCCTATTTATCGAGGAATACTATAGGGATGTAGAAGACTATATAACATCTCGCTACGACCCATAGTAGCGGAGCACCAATGAGAAATGTTGTTAAAACGGGGAAAATTTACGCAGACGAAGTTGCGCGGGACAGCCAGTATTTTACAAAATCTATAACTGTTATTTAATAAATAAACGAGAAATATCATGATCCATGGATACCTTTGATAAAATAAGATTCAGTCAGTTAAATTGATCTATGTAGGTACTACATACTAAATAATTTGTATTTAATTACTGTACGAGATAAGTTACCAATCTTAATACAGTATGGATTAATTAAGTAGATAATATCACTAAGGCTTGCCGAATTAAGTTATTAGTCTTCTCACATTGGTGTTTCATTACGTAGGTATAAGTACTGACAGGACAGGTAGGTGTGTGGTCCTTCACTGTCTTTGTTTTGCTCATGTGATAATCATTTTTGTTCGAAAACAAAGTACTTAATTATTTTTGTTAAACATTAATTACTTAAATTATATCATATTTTTTATCGGTATATGCAAATCTGTACAAGATTTGCTGCATGGTTGCATTTGCAGTAAACTCTATAGAGATGACAAACAAGTGACTCAACAAAGTGAAAAGCAACTTAAAATAATAATAATATCTTGGGACAACTCACACAATGCTATCTGATCCCAAACTAAGCATAGCTTGTACTATGGCAACCAGACAACTGATAAACTTACTTAAATATTTCTAAATACATACTTATTATAGATAAATAACACCCAGACACAGAATAAGCCATCGTGCTCATCACACAAAGTTTTATCCTGGGTGGGGATCGAACCCACGACCTTTTGCGTAGCGGTCGGATACATTCCCACTGCGCCACAGAGGCTGTCGACAAAATCTCTAAGCAAAAAAAATTCAGTAAGTAATTGCAAATCTTTGTCCGTCTGATAACATTTATTCACATCACACCACGGCGTTGTAATCTGTGCCGAGCGACACGGCGCGGCGCGATGGGCCCCTTTATGAAGCGCATGATTCCATTCTATGAGGTCATTATGATCGCGCGATATACAAGGTTGCAGGGACTCCCATTTTCAGAGTTTAATCTGTAATTTTGAATATGACAACGTTTGAAGAAACTGGTTCAAATACTTAGGTACCTATATATAGCTACTTGTAAGCGTATTCGAACCATTTTATATAGTTATTCATTATCACCATTTCATTTAGTACTAGCTGTCCAGCGCAACTTTGTATGCGTAAATTTTCCCCGTTTTTGCAATATTTTTCATTGTTGCTCGACTCCTATTGGTCGCAGCGTGATATAGCCTAAAGCCTTTCTCTATAAATGGACTATCCAACAAAAAACGATTGTTTTAAATCGGACCAGTAGTTTAAACAAACAAACTCTTCCGCTTTATAATATTAGTATAGATAGTTTAAGCGAGGTTAGCTTTTAGAATTAAATGTCTGTAATAATGATTAATTAATATTTCTTTTATGAATTAATATGGAATAATTTCTAAAGCCAGAACAAATTATTTAATTTGAATAATTTAATTTATTTACTAACACTGTTAAAACAATCCAGTACAGAGTTACTATAACTTTTCATAAAAATGTGAGTTGCTATGACAACCAGTAACAGTTATGGGGCGAATTGAAAATGTTCGAATGTTGAACCAAAGAAATCGGATATGTGATCGAAAATAAATTGAAATATAAAAAGTTTGTAAAAATGAACATTATTACGTCTTATTGATAATTTACATTACGTAGGTAATTACATTTTTATTATTTTGAAATAAACAATGACATTTAATTTAATAAAATTATTATTTATTTCTTCTTTTCTTTGTGGGTAATTTTTACCTATTGTCCTTGTAAACATCTACGTCTTTGAATAAATTTTTCAAAAATAAAATTTTCTAGACAATATAAAACAATTATAAATGTACATAGAAAATTTATAATCGACTTTTAGGAAAATTCGGTTATTTTGGTTAATGAATGCTTTAGCCACATCCTTAGCAACATTAATTATGAATTGACAAAATTGTAAAATTTCCGTAAAACTACTATTAATATAATATATATATTAACTATGAAAGATCTTAATTTGAAATAATACAATTTAAAAACGTTATGTTCTTCCAGTTTTTTTTTTTTTTTTAATATTAAACAAACACAAAAAATATTTAGCAATAGGAACTACGTTCCAACCAGGTGTCCATAAGAAATCTCTCTCTTTTTAAACTTATTACAAGAAAATGGGTATTTTTATTGTAGACGAAGTATTCTTATTTGTTTCTTGTTTCAATTTAATAGAGACAATTTCATAAGCAAATTCATATAAATAGGTAGTGAGTAAGTAGGTACCTACTTAAACATTTTATAAGATTGTAATTTACAATCTACACCAGGCCCGTGAATAAAATCACCTTGACGAATGAACAAAACACGTAGCTAATAGCAAAAAATGTAATGCGATAATATATTTTGTCACATTTCACACTTAGGTACTCGAACAATGAAATAACGACAAAAATACATCGCTGAGTACAACTTAGTTTGCTATGTCATTGAGTCAATTAATTGAATTGAAGTATTCAAACTTTAATAATAATAAAGGTATAAAATCTTGAGACAACCCACACAACGTCATCAGATTGAAAAAAAAAAACTAGGCAGAGCCATGGCAACCAGACAACTATTTAAAAGACAAATTTTAAAAGGCACAGAATAAACCATTGTGCTCATCACAAAGTTTTATACTGTGACTTAGCAGTCAGGGTCACTAACCACTTGACTAACAGGCATTTTTGGAATCATACCTATAGTGGTTAAAATGTATATAGGCATAGCAAGTTATTTCAACCAATTTCGCGATTACTTTGGATAATAAGTACCTTTGCGATCAGAAAACTGTTTGAAGTTTAGGTATGGAAACGCAAAATATGACGTTATTCTTGTTGAGACTGCATGACAACATTTTATTTATAAATTCAGCAGAATTGCTCGAGTAAAAATTATTTATTTGTAATTTATGTCAATGTAACACCGATTTTGAGAACTAATGATTATATGCTAAGGAATTAAAATTCAATAAGGTGTGTGTAAGATCGGTGTGGTTACCAATATTGACTTACATACCTAACATAAATAAGTTCGCAAACCTATCAAAACCTAATCTCCATGTTAAAAGCTAAATTTTATTCGGTTATAAAAAAGGGGGTTTTAAGCGTGTTTATAAATCAATAAAATTTTATACAAAATTTGTTGTGTTGTTATCAGATGGGTGAAGGTCGTTCAGCGTCTCTTGGGCCATTACAGTACATAAAAAGGTCTGAATAAATTGAATGGTTTATATCTGAATATTAATTATGCAAACACAATTGATATAAAACACAGTGTCAGTGTGGGCTTTTTCAGGAAACCGTTATATAAATTCGACAATAATATGGCTTAATACGCAATGCATGATTGATTTATTGAATGTCAAGGAATGTTTGCGAAACATTTCAACTTTGAACATTGGCGTAATGATATTAGTATAACATTATAGGTACATGGTATGCAAATGGTATTAGGTGTATATATGCAACGAGGTCATTCCGTCGTAATCCACAAAGTTTGCCTAAAATATAAAGCAGGGATTTAGATGTCAACTTGTTATTACTGAGTTTAAAACAATGAATACTAATCCTACATCATCAATGAGACTTGACTTGATGAACTACTATCTGACAAACTCCCGCAGTAGGGTAAAAGCCCTGTGTCGCGGGGGAATTTACAAACATACAAGTCACGGACACAAAGTACTACATCACTTTGTGTGGAGTACACAAAGTGATGTCCCGTGTGGGAATCGAACCCACGACCTCTTGCGTTAGCAGCCGGACACACTCCCACCGCGCTACCGAGGCAGTCATCACATCTACCTGTTTCTACGTATACGTGTACGTTTAGTTGTTGGCCCGAAGATGAAGCACTCGCACTATTGTAACGATTGCTTTATTGGTTGGTCGTCGTTGTTTGTATTGAAGCGTTGACCTTTGCTTCTCATACATTGCCTCTTTTATTGCTTTTTTTTTTAACTTTTTTCAGCAGTCTCCGAAAACTATGAACGAACTATCATTCAATTCGGAATAGAATGTACCTAGATGATTTTTTAAGGTAATTAAATTCCCCTCGCAAAAATTGCAAAAGTTACAGACATATAACTGAAAAAATAAAAAAGGGGTTCGGTTTTTTGTGAATGTACTTTAGATTTTCAACCTCAAAAAAGAGGAAATTTCCTAAAAAAAATATATATCTTGCGTATCTGCACTTATGACCAATATTCATAATTTTCTCAGAGGAGTGCACAACAAAAAAGCCCTTGTTAACCAGATCATTCCTGGATCAACTCAGTCAATGTTAGCCTCCAGTTATTCTCCGATGAACCTCGATGACTTGATTCACTCTCACAAGATAATAATAATAATAATAACATCTTGGGACAACTCACACAACGCTATCTGGTCCCAAACTAAGCAGAACTTGTACTATGGAAACCAGACAACTGATAAACATAAGTACTTATTTATTTCTAAATACATACATATTATAGATAAATAACACCCAGACACAGAATAAACCATCGTGCTCATCACACAAAGTTTTATCCTGGTTGGGGATCGAACCCACGACCTCTTGCGTAGCAATCGGATACACTCCCATCGCGCCACAGAAGATAATGTAGGCAATTAAGCCAAGTTGTATAATTCCCATAATTATGACGTAAGGTAGGTAAACTTGTACCTATTCCATTGTTTTCAGATCACACATCAACTGTGATGATAAATGGTAATTAACTTAAGTGTTCCGAATGAATCATGGCACTTAATTATGAACGCACAACCAAAATGAGTGCCTTATCTCGTTTGACCCTAATCTGCAGTCATAAGGCGAATCCTTATTGACATCGTTATTCTTCACGACTTATACTCTTGCTTAAGGCTATGGTTTGGTTATCGTATAATTAACAAACATTGCGAAATCCATATTAATATTATAAATGTAAAAGTAACTCTGTCTGTCTGTCTGTTACGCTTTCACGCTTAATCAGCTAAACCGATTCAGATAAAATTTGGTATGGAGATAGTTTGAGTTCCGGGGAAGGACATAAGATAATTTTTATCGCGATAACCGACATCCACGTGGGTCGAGCCGCGAGCGAAAGCTAGTAAATAGGTAAATAAACGTTGAGAAATTACTGGAATTGCTTATATGCCAGAAATAATAATAACCAATAAGTGCCTACCTACAGTCGTAGTTTCAGCCGAAAGACGTCCACTGACACACATACACAACGACTGGTCCTGCGCATCCGCATCCAGTGGTACATACAGTAGGTAATTACCATTTGAGTAAATATAGAATTTTGTAAGCTACGGGTCTTAATCGCGTAACCATTTAAATACCCGTGGTCACGGGTAGACTGCGTTGCAATACGGTCGAAACGTCGCAATAAAATAAAGGTATTTAAATTAGTTAGTTTAAATAGTTACGCGATTAAGACCCGTAGCTTATAAAATTCTATAATGTGTCACGAATTGCGAAAGTTTTCGAATATATATTGCAAACTTGAATTCAATTAATAACAGTAATTAGGTAGACAAGTAGACACCTAAAGTTAACCAAGATGTTTTATTTAGTCTAAATTGACCTTTACTGCCAGAAAAGTTAGATTTTAAAATTACTCACCACAAACAAATAGTTCATTAGCTAAGTTATTATCATGTTATCTCTGAAACTAAATAGCAATATTGTAGTCGAGTAAATTATTAGTATATTAACCTGGTATTATAAATGTAGACTGTTAAATATTTCATAGGCATAGGTAGAGTGTACGGTCTCGTGATCGTAGGTAGATACATACTTTGCTGATGCAGTACTAAAGGTTCATTTCCGTGCATCGCGGCCGATCGCGAGTCGCGCGCGGCTAACGACAAGCGTCTGACGCGCGCGGCCGATGCGACAATAGTCAGAGTATGAGAATGTATGGTGCCGTTTCCGAGGTAAGCGACAGACGCGCGCGGCCGACGACTGTCGTAGGCTGCGCGCGCACCCTGAATATTGTCGCATCGGCCGCGAGCGTCAGCTGCTTGTCGTAAGCCGCGAGCGGCTCGCGATCGGCCGCGATACACGGAAATGAACCTTTACGTCCATTAAGGTGGTATCCGCCACAAAGTATTTTGCAACACGTTATACTTACCTACTTAATTTAATATATTACTATGCAATAAAATTAAGCGAGTAAGAACATAACAAACCTATATTACATAACAATCATTATCAAGTAAAGATTAGCCTATTTTTATATTTTTTGTACTTTTTTACTTTTGCTCATACGAGTAATTTTAGTTTAATATTGAGCTATAGTTTCTACAACTGCTCCAAGTTTGCAGAGCTAACTGACTGCATATTTTATGCGGTTCTGCGAGCTGGATTAAGCACAGGATTAGATGATTAAACAATACAAAAGGTTTGTCTGATAAGTAGGTATCTAATTAAACATCCTTAGCACGTTATGGCGTCCCCGTTGACGGGCTGACGTAAGACGTCCGGGTTTTTAACCGAACGCTAGGTGGATTTTTTTCACTAGACTTGCACTACACCGGACATCAGACTAGCGTCTAAATATCGTCGAATTTTAGAAAAACGTCAAAATTCTATCCGGCTTCCGGTGAAAAACCGGACGTCTAAAAGATTTCTTACTCTGCAGACAAAGTAACGTTCCCAAATTAGGCAAATAACTGAACGGCTGTGTGTATCTTTGGAAAGGTTGGACACGGGAGCTGTGGGTGAAAGTTACTACTATTAATAAATGCCAACGTAACTTTGTCTGTGTGTCATTTTTACGGCTGAATACCGGGCCGATTTTGATCAAATTTGAAATTAAAATAGAGTGATGGCTTGGAGTGATTTAATTACTATTTAGGCTGCCTGATCATTGAAGCCGAGCGAGGCTGCGGAGGAAACGGAGAAATATTAACCAATAGGATGGCATACAGTGGAGAGACCCGCTCCAGTGGACAAATCCTATCTGTTAATATTTTTCCATTTCTCACAGACAGGCAGCCTTATATCGCGATAACCTTTATTCACGTGGGCGTAGCCGCAGGTAAAGGTTATTAGAAAATAAAACAGAGAGACAATAGACATTTACGAGTAATTGACTATATCGTTTGTACATTAATAAATAAATAACAAATATGACACAATATTACAATGAGTGTTGAATTACCGGAAGGCAACTAGATACGATAACGCAATTGTTCGTATTTTGTTTACAATAGGTTTGTAAACCCAGCTGACGTATGCGAAAATATAAATAAACAGAATCTGTTGTGACTTGGTGCTTCCAAATCTAATTCCAAGAATCCTGACCGAGGCCTTCATTTATAATATAATTAATTAAATCAATTCATTGAATACATTATCTAAGTTGTAAATGTTGGCTTTGCAAATTGTTGTTGGACCATTTTAGCTTCCTTGTATTTATTTGGTTTACTTTCAACGCCAATTTATTTTTATATTACTGACTTTTCTCCGCGGCTTCGGCCGCATTAGATATTATTTTTATAGGTGGCCTATGTGTTATTCTAATGTATAAGCTATTATAGCATATAAACATAGCATAAAACATTGTGAAGTTTCATCACAACACGTCCAGTGGTTTTTGCGAATTTTTCGCCAATATATTATTATCAATAGGGTTCTGTATTGATTATTAGTAGACTAGCTAACCCGCGCAACTTCGTCTGCTTAAATGTTCCCCGTTTTTGTTGTTGCTCCGCGCTTTGTTGTGATGTCATATAGCCTTCCTCAATAAATGGGCTACCCAACAGTAAAATAATTTTTCAATAGGACCAGTAGTTCCTGACATTATCGCGTTCAAACAAACAAACAAACACTTCAGCTTTATAATATTCGTATAGACATTTTTATATTTTGTTCACATAACCGAAATTTCAAGATAATCACGATCATTTCAATTCGATCGAATAAGATCTTATACCAACCTAGATGGAGTTACTTACTTCTTATCCCAAGAAAACTACTTATCCGTTTTATATGTTTTTTTATACTTAATCTAGGTATTATAAATTTTCTTCTCCATTCCAGATCTATGTGGGCGGAGCCGCAGGCAAAGCAACTACCTTCTAAATATATTATGTTTAAAGTTTAATAACGTAATACCTTTATACTAGCTGCTAGTAGGTACTAAAAACTGTAGACATGCCTACAGTTTACTTGCTAAAGACTCAAGCTAAACTCGTCACATATGAGCGTCGCGTCGAAATTGACGAAGCTGAACTACACGTCAAACGTGGTTTCATGCACTATGGTCAACACAAAGGACTTGGTTTGACGGCCAATACCAATCAATCTGAACCTGACTGTAGCTTCCAATGAGCTGTAGTGACATTGATCACACACAAACACAACATCTGGTTATGTCACTGTGGTGTAAATTTATACAATAAAGACATAATGTCCTGAATAAGTGACTGATTCATCGTCACAGAGCATAAACTACTACTGCAGGCTGTCAAGAGACATGAAATTAGGATAATGGGTTAATTTTATGTCTTTTCTAGATATTCATTAAGAAAGGAATGACTGATTTTCTACCCCTGAAGACGATACTAATAACATCCGTCTTATAACACTAAACAACTTTGTAATATCCGTTTAGGAAAATATTTATAAATTATCCCTTATTTCACCTACCATTTGTTTTTTGGAGATATGACCTTAACCGCCTATTGTACTGGAGTAAAATCGTTGTTATTGTAAAGTTAAGGCCTTGAACCTGACAAAGAAACATCGATTTACTACGGGGTCTCACAGATGTGTGGTAAATGGTTGTATGACAAGAGTAAATGGTAGGTAGTGTAGGGTTAATTTGTATTTTTTTCTGTATAGGTGCAGTATTAGGCTTTATGGTTACAAATAAAAGAAATTCGTATTCTATTAATTTGTCATGAAAATTGGCCTTGCTAACAAGCAAGCAAACCAACAGTCGAACTTGTAAAGTATGTAGGTTTCTTATGTGGTTTTCCTTCACCGTTAAGTAAGTTATGTAATAGCCAGCATAGTTAGTAATAGTTAGCCTTTTCACACAGTTCATAATGTTTGAGATTTAACATATATTTTTTTTTTTACTATCGTTAAATATATAATTAAGATAACTACAAACGATATGTATGACGTAAACGAACTCGTATTTTATCGACCTAAAGCAATATCAAAAACTGTTAGGATAGTTTTATTATAATCAGCATTTACTCGTTAAATAAAATATTAACGATATTTATGTTTTACAAATATGTTTCAAAGAGCTGGCTGGGAATTGGCTTTCAGTTAACTACAAACTACAAAGTTAAATTATTTATTTTGCTCTATCCGTAATCTCAATCCGTAGCTCTTCCATGCAATAAATACTTAGATAAATATTTAATTTTTTAAAAGACGTTCATTGCTGCTATCCGATAAAAATGAATTGCTATTGAGAAATATGTCTATTTAATTTAAACAGAAGACTAGCTTTTGTCCTTGGTGTCGCTATCGTAGATGTTGGGTTTCGCAATATTTTTTTTATAAAATTTCCTTCTCACTATTTAAGTATAGGTACCTACTGCTCATTGTATACGTTCTCAAAGTACCTACATAACAAGATTCTTAGGTATATCTTATAACCTGTCCTGTCCAATCAATAGAATAATATTGTTTTGTACTACAAATCATTTCCTTTATTTTGAAGGAAAATGATGAGTAAGAATATGTTGAGGTAAATCAGACAAATGGTTTTCACATAAAAAGAGCATAAACGGACATGCTGACAGAGAGACGGTTGATTTTATAATAAGACTGACTTATACAGAAGAAATAGATATGAATAGATAGATAGAGTAATAAAATTTAGAGTAGGAGTTACGGGACAGTTACCTTAATGATTTGTTGTCCTGGGTCAGAGAAGAACACCTCTTTAACTCGTTTCTTGAGTGGGATTGCATTGTACTCGGCTTTCTGCTGCCATATCAATCTATTGTTGAAACTCGAGCCCACAATCAAATCCTTACAATAAGCGGCACAAACGAACGACAACAGTACAACGAGTAATATCGGTGCAGTCTTCATGTTGATACGAGGTTGCGTGTTTATTCGTATTAGGTAATGCCCGGTCAGTGGATGTCGATCGACTGGTTACTTCGCCTTTGCGGCGTTCATAAAAAAACTCGTTTACCTCAAGCGTGAGCAAGGAAAACAGTTTATGTGTGAGTATTGAGCTCGTGACCATTTACGAATCTTGACTACAAATTATAACGATTTTCCCTATTTACCCTTAACTTGGGACTTTACTTTTTGTTGTGTGCCTACTAGCAATGAATCACTTCATTTCTAAGAGTCATATCTAAGGTTTATGAGGTAGATTTATTTAAAAAAAAAATCAAAATATATTGTTTTGAGTAATATTGTTTACATGCATGTCATATAATTTATCATTATTATATATACTAATATTATCGATATCTATACTAATACTAATATACTAATACTTACTATCTATACTAATATTATAAAGCGGAAGAGTTTGTTTGTTTGTTTAAACGCGCTAATCTCAGGAACTACTGGTCCGATTTGAAAAAATCTTTTTTTGTTGGATAGCCCATTTATCGAGGAAGGCTATAGGCTATATAACATCGCGCTACGACTAATGGGAGCGGAGTAGCGACGTGAAATGTTGCAAAAACGGGGAAAATTTACGCATACGAAGTTGCGCAGGACAGCTAGTTAATATTATAAAGAGGAAAGATTTGATTGTTTGTTTGTATTGAATAGGCTCCAAAACTACTGGACGGATTTGAAAAATTCTGTCATCGTTGTGAAGCTACACTAATCCCGGGTGACATAGGACAATTTTTATCCCTGTATTTCCACGGGAACTACGCGACTGAAACCGCGAGGCGTCCGCTAGTTTTGTTATAATACCTATGCTAAAATATTTACCAAATATTTACCTCCATGGTTTTGTAAGACCACTCTCGTACATACTTTTGTGAAGAAACGGGATAGACTTAGATTCATAAAGACTTAATTAATTACTATTAGGCGTTTAAATAAATATTTTTTGTTTTTTTTTTTTAGTTAACTAGCAATGTGGGATTGTAGGTTTCATATTACTAGTAATCCTGTTAACCTCTCCAGCTAAGCTGCGTTTTTGTTAGGAGTACGTTCAAGTTCGAAAGTATAGTGGGTAGGATTCAAATCCGCAAACTTAGCCTTTAGGCTACTGCCGCAATCACTATTAGAATTAGTACCTCCCTAAGGATGGTTATTATAATTTAAAGGGGTTTTATTTTATGTAATAAGTGTATTTATACAACGTTATTCTTGATATAGTGCAAACCTGAAAGTAGTTTGCTCAGAATCAAGTTGATATAAAAATATAACTTGATTCTGACCAAACTACTTTCAGGTTAGTAATTAAGGATCAAATTATATTACTCAAAATGTAATCATAACTTAGTTTTCAATAATAACCATTAATTTAATTCCCAGACGGAATAAGCACGATAGCGCGAAGAATACAAGACAACTAGAATGGCTTAAAACTATGCAAGTTTTCAATATTTTCATTATTTTCTTTTCGTATGATTTCTTGAAGTAAAAATGTTGTTGGGGTATCTGAGCTTTGCACTATACCAAAAATAACCTTGTAAAGTTGTTCATTGGCAAGATTTAAATACCTGTATCGTATCTTATGTGATGATATAGCGTATTAATAGAAACGGGAGGCACAATAAGGAGTCTTTCGATCGAGGTTTAATCCAGCTCAGCTATCAATTTCTCAGGAGGAGGTAAGAATAATGTGGGACATCTACCTACTTCATATTGATCCTTAACGACTACGTAATAATAGGCGTACATTTAATGGAATATAGGTCTAACGTTCATTACAAGATATTCAGGTAGGCAGCCTCTCGGAACCGCAGAGGTATTAACGTCGCAATAATACAAAATTGTGAAGCCTACGTACTCGAATAAATGGTCTTGGTCTTACCTACTCACTTTCTTTAATACTTTAGAGAAGTACATACTATCTAATTGTTGAAATGTAAAGGGATAACTCTAATTATAACTAAAAATACAAAATATTCTTAGAAAACTAGAAAATGATACATTTTTTTGCATGCTATGTTCCTCTTCGAAATCATCCGCGACTTCTTTCGCTTGAAAATTTGGAATACTATACTATTATTTACGGTATAAAAAGTAGCATATGTGCTACTTTTTATACCTAGTATAGTATAGTATGGCTTAGTCAAAACTTAATCTAGACTATATATCTATGTGTCAAAACTCATTTACATCCTTTAATTTCAGCTGTTATGGCGTAATTAAGTACCTAACAAACAACCATCCATTCAAACTTTCGAATAATACTTATTACTAGATGATGAAGTACAATTCAATGTGTCACACATAAGGGATTGTCTTACAATTGTAGTGTAATCAGTACATGTTTGAGTTTCGCTTATCAGCATTTTCTGTGTAACAGTGTTGATCCCGTCCCGATAACCTCAACAGAGTGTATCACTTATAAATTTACATTAGGTTATCAATGTATTTTTTTATTTTATCACGACGAACAAATATTCGCCTACTACATATTATACATTTAAATTTGGTTTGGGGAATTGAGAACAATCAATTTGAAACATCATAAAAGATATACTTACTGACAGTCAAACTCAAAGTAGGTAATGAGTTTGACTGTCAGTAAACCTACTTTTTATGATGTTTCGACTTACAAAAAGCAGATTTTATCGTGATGACACCATCTCATTGTTCGCATACCTACCTATACTCTGTCTCTGTTCATTTTGGCTTTAGAAATAATTCCGTCGTTCATATAGCCATTTCTCCTTGCAAAATATATTGTAACTAAAGTATTTACAATTAGCACTTTAAACCTATTTCAAATCTATGCAAATGAAAGTAGATACCTACTTGTTATATTCTGAAATTTGTACCTAAGAAAACCTAAAATTTGTGACGTTAATGTAGAGTATTGCAATCCAAAACCTTAATAAAGCCAAAAAATACCGACAATCCAAACAATTTTGGAACGAATACACTGTTATGAAGTGCATCTAATCCATAGACATCTACGTAATGGCTGTCCAATATGTTTTAGTCGGTTACGACTGCAGTATCGCCACTTATCAAGTTTTTAACAACCAATTGTTGAGCTATCATCAACCGATGTTAGCAGTTTGTTGACATCATTCTTTTTAAACCCAAAACGAACAGAGTATCCATACTAATATTATAAATGTGAAAGTAACTCTGTTTGTTTGTCTGTTACGCTTTCACGCTCAAACAGCTAATTTGGTATGGAGATAGTTTAAGTCCCGGGGAAGGACATAGGATAGTTTTTCGGCATAGTATTCGACATACACGCGGGCGGAGCCGCGGGCGAAAGCTAGTAGATAAATAAAATTGAACATCGCGTACTTACATGAGAAACATTATTAGGATCAAACTAGCTTCCTTCTGCGACTTCGCGTTATGTTAGATTTTTAGAGCATACTTTTGCTGACTCACGCAATTTCGACTGTATATTTTTCACCTGCCGCGCAGACGCTTGGGTAGTTGGAAAATTTGGTGGCCATACGTTTGTCCGCCCTAAATTGGAACCCAACTATCGGCCGGATATACGGATGCCCGGTCGACAGTGGCGCGGCGATTAGTCGTGAAGTTGTTTTCTCGGCGGGCGATGAGGCAAATCATACAAATATACCAAAATCGCTATTAATTACTAAAAAAAACTTTATGACTACGGCTTATTCTCATTAAAATTGTTTGAGCCGTTTCGGTGGAGTTCAACCACAAACACCTTGACACGAGATATTTATATAGATACTTAATAAAGATTATGTTTGCTACATATGCCCAGACTTACTACTCTATGCATTTTCGTATTATGTTAAATTAGTCAGGAAGAAATGATCTAAACGATAGTGAAATCCGACGCGTAGTTTAGATGATCTAACGGTACAGACAGCGGAAAACGACTTTGTTTTTTAATAAATATGTAAAGATTTAGTTAACCGTAATTTGTTTTGTGTTGCGTCTTCCTTTGCTTCGTTTTGTGTTATGCCGAAAAAAGTAGGTACTACCTATTTCCTACAATTCTTTATTTCTTATCAGGACTGATCCACAATAGGTATTTAGTTGTATGTTTGCTGAAAATGTAGTGTAGATAATGTTTTCGCGAAGAAACAGGCAAAAGCGTAGCCTACTTATAACAATGATTTACTTATCTATACTAATATTATAAAGCGGAAGAGTTTGTTTGTTTGCTTTGTTTGTTTGTTTGTTTAAACGCGCTAATCTCAGGAACTACTGGTCCGATTTGAAAAATTCTTTTTTTGTTGGATAGCCCATTTATCGAGGAAGGCTATAGGCTATATAACATCGCGCTACGACTAATAGGAGCGGAGTAGCGACGTGAAATGTTGCAAAAACGGGGAAAATTTACGCATACGAAGTTGCGCGGGACAGCTAGTTATTCATATTTAGTATTTAGCTAGATTTTGTTGTAGACTAGCCCTTTTAAGCTACATTTTGTTTGTTCAATTTACTGTCGTTTCGTTGGATATTGATCATCAAATTCGTTAGGATTTGATCAAACAATAATCTTTAAGTACCTATATCTTGTTGGATACAATAGGAACGAAAGAGGATTTTGGTCTCCGAAAACGTAGGTACTCACTAATTGGGTCGTGTTTCCTACAGGTTTCCCTTAGTTACTCTTGTTAGTAAACATGGATTAAAAACATATTTATAAAGTCTACTAACAAATCGGAAGTCCGTAATGTTACAACATCAATAGATACTTAGTTGTTTGAAGATAATTTGGCCTTGGAAGTGTGTTTCTATTCTAGTAATAACTGGTGCAATATTTGTTAAGATTTTACATTTTTCTATAAAATACTTAGTACTTATTTCAAAGGCGGGCTTCTTTATGAGCTTAAGTTCGTTTTACAAATAAAATAAATAAATTAGAAATAAGTTTATTAAAAAGGTATTTTTAATTTTAATTTTAATTATACTCTCATAACCGCACAAACTGTGTAAAGTTGTCTAGTTGATTTAAATTGCTATTATTTGTCATCAGGCGATTTTACGTGTGAAACACCACATTTTTTTATTATTTTTGTGTCCAAAAATGCTAAATACTAATAATACTAATTTCACAAGTAATATTGAAAAGATAAGGTAGCTAACGCAAACGCAAACGCAAAGGTAACATGTGAACATTAGTAGGTACCTACCAATTGACCAAGCGTTTATCAACTCACTTTTTATAACTCTGACTTTCTCAAAACTTACCTGAATAGTGTGTATAAACTACTCCTAAAATAAAAGGGTGGCTTATCTGTTTGCGAATTTCGTGAAGCGCGAAGCTATCTAGGAGCCAGCGCTAAAGCATAGGTAATTTATTTCCTCTAAAGAAGCAAAGTATGCCAGTGAAGCCAAGCGTTTGTACACATTAACGCGGTACACCTCATGAAAAATCGCTTAGGAGACGTAAAAGTTTGCTCAATATGTACGATATGTTACAATGAACGCTTTTAACCCTTTCATTCCAGTCCGAAAAGTGTATTTCGTTTCAGTTACTTACTCATACGTCTGTACGTATAATAAGTAAAGAATCGAACTATTTATTTCATACCGAAATGAATCACTCAGAATAGTTTAATGCTTAACTACTTAAATCATTATTTTTTCCAATTTTGTTATATCAAATCTTTACCGAGTACATAATTATTTAATTACTCTGAGTGCGACAGTTAGGGTGGAATACCTAAGAATCGTGAGACACATCGCTTTTCAACCGACTTCAAAAAGGAGGTTATCAATTCGACTGTATTTTTTTTATTTTTTTTTAATGTTTGTTATCCGATTATTCGCAGACGGCTGGACCGATTTGATTTTTATTTTTTGAAAGGGTATAGGTATTTCCAGATTGGTCCCATTGTCATCAAAGGTCAGATCTGATGATGAGATCTTGAAGAAATCGAGGGAACTCTTTAAATATTAAAGGCTTACCGATAATAATTTGTGTATATTGTGTTGTAATTCATGCATTTACTCTTAAAGAACACCATAGAATGAAATGGAATTGATGATGAAGACCACAGATGACCAGCGGAACTATTCATTAATAAACGTTGCGGGTTGCGATCTGAGTACCGCGTTCGAAAACTGATTCCTCGCCTCCGTCAAATCATGTAATGGAACTGATAGTCTAGTGTCAGGTGAACTCCACAAAGATCAAGAGCCTTGTATCGCAAAACGCAACATTTTGTAAAAATAAATGAGCAGTTTAGATTAAGCTATTGTAACATAAATCAACTACAAACTAATACACTAAAAAGTGAGAAATATATAATATAAAAGTAACTTTTTACAAAAAAATAAAAACCGACTTTCTTATATAAGGTAAAGGTAAAGCAAAAAAAGAAATTTCAGATTAGTTATATAGAGATAAAAACATAGGTACGTGGGATACTCAGAAAAACTAAAAAACTAACTTCTATGGATAAAATATTTTAATTATATGTTTTCAAATCATACTCCAGCCTCTATACAAAGTTCCACGCATCAGAACCAATTTTCAGAACATTTTTCCAATCCGCCACAGACCCACGACCTCTTCCACGGCCTTCTCGAACGCTGCTGGCGCGTCTTCCGGCGGTGAAAACGGTATCTCATTCAGCTGTTTTTTTTTTGATTCAAGGAATAAAAAGAAATCACACGGTGTCAGATCAGGAAGATAAGGAGGGTGACCCAAGTCTCTGACCGGTTTGGTGTCCAGGAAGTCCCTCGTTTTGAACGCTGAGTGTGGGGGCGCATGGTGAAGCAGTACCCCGCGAAGCCCGGTGTTCGGTCGCCTTTTGGGGCTCATTGCAGACGAAACTTTTGGCAGGCATTTTGTTGTATACCGGCGTTAATGCTATTTTGGTCTCGTAATGGAGTTGAAACCAGATACTCCGTCAAAGTGAAGAAACTAGCGATCAAAATTTTCCCTGCGCTTCTCGATCGCTTCATTATCACAGGGGTTGGTTCGCCCCCCAAAGTAAAAAAAAACTTAAACTCGCTATGCCAACGGTAGATAGTTGCTTTTGAAGGTACTTCATCTATAAAAGCCATTTGAAGTTGATCAAATGACTCATCAAGTTTAAGGCTACATTTATAATTTTAGAAAAAAAAAAACATCGCACGAAAATGTTCTCGATGCAGATCCATTTTTAAATGAGACACGATAATTTAATTTGGCTCTCGAAAAAATGTGGAGTAAGATTCAAAATTCGAACAATGGTAAAGTCGAACCTTTTATTTAATCAAATTTTTCAAAGAGAGTTGTAAAAATGGTGACAATCTGACATGTCGCTATTTTTACAGCTCCGCGTTTAAAGTGTAAAACCGTGTAAAATATACTTGAAATACGTGTTAACTGGACACGAACGAGACTTTGTGATTGAAAGAAGAAGACTAGAAAAAAAAAATACTTGAAACTGGCGTATGCACATAATGTACGGGCCATAATCTCTACCAATTAAATAATATTCAGGAAGAAGAAAAAAATAAATCTAAATAATTACAAGCGGCCAGTGGCTTATTTATAAAATCTTATTTTTCGCTAAACTATCTGAGTGGTCAGGTATATGAAGGATACAGGACAATAACATTTTTTCTTTATGTGTAGATTAATAGGTAAGTTCAATTAAGAAATAATAGTTACAAGTATACGTTTGTGAGCTATACAAGTCACAACGACATTTTTTTTACAACATGTTAGCAATGTTTTAGATCAATTATATTGATGAGCAATGTTTGTTTACTCTCTAGATATACACAAAATGTTTATGTAGTTAGTTCTAATTGCCAATTATTAACGTATTGAAGAGAATATCAAAGGATCTCTTTCATTTTAACAAACAACGAATACATAACTATTTTCAAATTTCATTGCATTATTGCTAAAGAGTCCTATTGTGTACTTGGATACTTTGCCACTTGGATGTAGATATTGATTTTGAAACCAAAATACATTAATTGCAACCCTTATTACCAAGCTTTCACCATTCCAAAAAAAACATATTCGGAGCGGTCGGTATTAGGTTCTCATCGTCGCTCGGGTTCGAAATTAAGCTGAAATTTATAAAATACGGATCCCTTTGAACTGTGCAAAAGATGAGTGGTATGAATTATAAGAAAACTTATTTATTTATAATGTTTTTTGCTATCATTTGCTATCATCATTTATTTGCTAAAAATGCAGGTACATTAAAGATATTGTAAGTATTAGAGTGCCATATACATTTTGTCATTTTAAGACATGCAAATATTAACTACGAGTATACTACAATTTTATTAAACCAAAATTTCTCAAAATCATTATAACAAAATATCAATTATATAACATTATTATAATAAAAGTATAAAGTGTATTTTTACTACTCACAAGTATCTAAATCTCAACCTTCTAATTACCATTGGCCTCTTGAATAATAACATTTCGCAAGAAACAAAATAGCATATTATATGAATAATTAGCAACTACATTAAAATAAATTGTTTTGGGTTTTTTTTACATTTCTCATTCTCTCTCTTCCGTATAACACCTTAAATTTTAGAGAGAGTAAAACCTATACTAGAAAGTACCAAGCCAAGACATGTTTGCACTTCAACTTAAAAAACTTAGCGCCAATCTTTATATATATATTTCTTGTGTGCGTGTGTATGTCACTGAACTCCTCCTAGACGGCTGGACCGATTCTAATGAAATTTTTTGTGTGAGTTCAAGAGGATTCGAGGATGGTTTAGATTAACAATTGAACTCGATTTACAAAAAAAAGAGTCGAGACGAAGTTCGCCGGGACAGCTAAGTTAATATATATATTTTTCTCCCTCTGTGCAAAAGCGCGATAAGCAAATGCACTAGCACGATTTTTTTTAAGTAAAGTCTAATTGTACTGAACTTAATTCCCTCCCACAAAGTGTCAAAGCTTAATTACAACATTATGGTCGTGGTAATGGACAGAATTTACAAATTAAGAAGTGCATTCTGTAATTGCTCTTGGGTAATATGTACATTTGTAACCCAGATTTAGCTTACATTTGCATAATGCTTTAACTTGTCACATAACAGTGCAGGAACAGTGGCTATACTGAGTTTAAATTGCATTTTGGTAGTTTCGGAATGTTGCGGCTGCATGTGCGTGTCCGCATTTTAGCACTAAAATATAACCGGTGATAATTGGTTGTAGGTATCTATAGGAACTTGTGTATTACACTCACATATGTGTACTATTTTAGGTGGATAAAAAGCTGGTCGTGTCAACAATCTGCATTGTGATACATTTCTTTTAGTCCGGTTTGTTTGGATGCAAAGCCTAGGCGAAAATTTTATCTTTGTTTTCTATCGACTTTAATTTTTTTTTTTTTTTCTTTAATTTGGTTCTCTAATAGTGTTTTTTTTTGGTATGTTTGTTATCCGATTACGCGCAGGTGGCTGGACCGAGTTGAAAAAATATTTTTGTGTTTGAAAGGGTATACTTCCAGATTGGTCCCATTGTCATCAAAGTTATTCAAATATTAAAGCACACCTATAGTAATTTGGGGATATTTATGTTGTAATTCGTGCATTTCCTCTTAAAAAGCACCATTGAGTGAAATGGAACTGATGATGAAGACCACAGATGACTAGCTTCACTATTCAATAATAAATGTTGCGGATTGCGTTACCAAAATGGTAAAAAGGAACCCTTATAATTAGTGGGCTTGTCTGCCCGTCTATCTGTCCGCATGTCACAAGCATTTTGGTGTATATTAGGTTGTATGAGCCAGTACTTAGTTCTATAGTTAATTAACAAAAATAAATAATTTTATGGAGGTGCACTCCATACAAGTAACAGAAGCTTAGCATTTTTTTTCGGCAAACATCTACGCGTGGCACATGTGCACATCATTAAACAGGTCTTTAAAAAAAAGGTTTTTATGAAACTTTTTTGATTTTATACGTCTAATAAATAATTTCAACTAAAATTGAAAATAATTTTAGTTTAAATTATTTATCAGACGTATAAACACATGTTTTTTTGAGTTATTGCCGAATAACTGCGCTTCTCCACAAAAGGACATATGTGCCATGAAGATACGCTTTTTGCTGGTGCACTTTTTCAGATCGTATTTTTTTATATGTAGTGCATTTCTTTGTAGTGATAACTGCGGAACCCTACACAGAGCATGGTCCGACATGCTCTTACCCGGTTTTTTATAACATTCAAAGTTTATCGCAGATGTAGTTTACCTATTTAGCATACGCGCAATGTCTATTAAAATTGCTTTGGAATTCAGTCCTAACGATTTTTATCATTAAAATGTTAAGCACGTCTATGTTCGCCGGGCACTAGTATTATTAAGGTTACATTTTCTCCATTAACAATTTAGGAGTTCTTTATAAAGTATATATTTAACCTTCGATACAAAAATAGATGATTTTTTTAAAGTTAAGTATATGCCTGCCTATCTATACCTATCTATGTCGTGGCTCACAAACGGATGGACGGACTTTAACAGCGTTGTTTTACTTTTTCAGTTTTTGATAAAATCTATTTAGCCTTTAGCCTCTATGGTCTCCGTTATGGTATAACGTCTGAATGAAAAACGGAAGCCTTAAAGGATTACTAGTTAGTTATGAAGCGGCGGTAGCCTAATGGATAAGGCATCGGTCTCGCAATCGTGAGGTCGCGGGTTCCAATCGTACCCATTATACTACCAACGTGAATCCACTCCTAACACAAGCCATTGATCTTAGCTGGAGGGGTTAACAGGATTGCTAGTAATGTGGAACCAGAATCCCACATTGCTAGTTATATTTAAAAAAAAAAAATTACTAGTGATTCTGTCGGTCTTTCAATTTACTTCAAATCTACAGGAATGATTAAGTTAGGTAAAAATATGAATTTATGTGAGACGGACGTAAATTATTTTTAGAGGGCGTTTTTGGGAGCAGAATTAGGAAATTAAAAAAAAAAGTTTCGTAAATTATATCGCTTAATGCATCAAATTACCCTATATTAATTGTAAAGGTCTTAAAATATATACCTATTATCTAAATTGATAAAATGTTTTTCAAACTGCTAGCGCCATCTGAACGCTATACTAGGCAATCTATGCACATAGACCCTTATTCGATATAGTAGTACAATTTAGCAAGTAAAATGATTCCGAGTTGATCCCGTAACCCTGATAGTTAGAATGATTAGTTTAAGTAAGCGAGCGCGATTAATATTCGGTCGGTGGCACGCCGTCACTCACTGAATAATCAGATTTTGTGCGCGGGTCGAGGTGACTCCTTCGAGATGTAATTAGGATGAGAAGTGGCACTCACTCATATTAGTATTACGTGATCACACAATCGGTTGGTAACATATTAAAATACAATATTATGTATGTATTTTCAAGGTGTTGTAACAGCCAACAGACTTATACTCGGGGGTCGTACATCAGGATCCCCTAGCCCGATCCCCCAGGAGATCGTTTTGAACTCATTTGTTCACCAAGATCCCCTTAAAAAGAATAGTAAAGACGGTACCACACTAAGAACTTTTATTTAAAAAAACTATTTATCGATTTCGAAGACTGACTTACGGTTATGTTTTCAACCGACTTCAAAAAAGGAGGAGGTTCTCAATTCGACTGTATGTTTTTTTTTGTTTGTTACCCGATTACGCGAAGACACCTGGACCGATTTGTTAAATATATATTTTTTTTTTTTTTTTTTTAAATTTTATTTAAAGCCACACCTATAAACAAGAAAATGGTATTTAGACGCACTAGCTACTTCGAATAAGGTTACCTTTTTTATTCTTTATTTAGGTACATGTTTAGGGGTTTGTTAAAAAGGCTCCTTATAGATTAAAATAATACACTGACGGACTCATAAACTGCATCAAAGTTCAGGTTTACTCTAAAAGGATTTTTTTATAATAAGTATGCAAACTTTTTAGATTAAATTATATAAATATGGAAAGACTGGCTCTTAATCTTAAAAAAAAATTAAATTTAAAAATAGAACTGCGGTAAAACAAATGAATATAGCCGGGAAAAGAAAATTTACTCGTAGTATCAGATTTGCGTGTTATTTATAGCAAAGTTTTAAATTAATTCTCATTGATTTTTTTTGTTTGGTCAATTGAATTATTGTTACCAGCATAATTGTTGGGTTAGTTTTTTAACACATCGAGAGTTTTTGAACCATACTATGGATACTTCGTCCGAACAAGCGGCACAAATTGTAGCATTGGTGCGGGAGGGCTTGGATCAACGAACGATTGGTAGAAATTTAAATTTAAACCAGTCTACGGTTTGTAGAATATACAGAAGGTTTGTAGAGACAGGTTCTTACAGGAGGAGACGTGGTACAGGCAGAACTCGAGCAACCACAGGTCGTGATGACCGATTTATTGTTACAACTTCCCTGCGAAATCGTTTCCTCACGTCAGTTAACATCAAAACCGAGCTTAATGAAGTGCGTGGAAAAAACGTGTGTGCACGAACAATAAGAAGAAGGTTAAAGGAAGCGGCTATCACCCCTTTTAGACCAGCAAATGGTCCAAAGTTGTCTGCAGCTCACAGACAAGCTCGCTTAAGATTTGCGCGTCATCACCTGAATTGGACAGAAGAGCAGTGGGCCTCTGTATTGTTCACGGACGAGTGTAGGACATGTTTATATGGTGCAGATGGTCGCAGAAGAGTCTATCGTCGACGTGGGGAGCGATATGCTCAAAGTTGCATTGAGGAGCGTGTTCCTTTTGGAGGCGGTTCATGTATGGTCTGGGGTGGCATATCGATGAACGGGCGAACAGAACTTGTGTTCATAGACATGGTCCGTCAAAACGGTAATAGAGGGGGTTTGACAGCACATCGCTACATAACAGAGATATTAGAAGATCACGTGGTGCCTTACATGGGATTCATAGGCGAAAATTTTACTTTAATGCAGGATAATGCCCGGCCGCATGCAGCTGCACAAGTTCAACATTATTGCGAAGAGGTTGGGATACGTACAATGAATTGGCCAGCACGCAGCCCGGATCTTAATCCCATCGAGCATGTTTGGGACAATTTAAAAAGAGCTGTATATGCGAGAAACCCTTCGCCTACGACAGTGGCAGCACTAAGAACAGCACTTTCAGAAGAATGGGACAATATTCCGCAAGATCTTTTAAAAACCCTTATAAAATCTATGCGGAACCGATTAGAATCCGTAATAAGGGCACGTGGGGGTAATACACCTTATTAAAACACAAATAAACCCTTGCATAAAGTTTGTGTCTATTGTTAAAACCAATTTTTTAATTAAACAATTTTTCCTTAAACTTCTGTTTTTTCTTCAAAAAAGGTCTTAAGGTCCTTTCCAGTACATAAACTTAAACTTAAAGATATGATCCTACGCTGTTTTAAAGTTCACGAACCAATCTAGAGGTTTCAATTTAAATCTGTATAGAAAGTTTGCATACTTGGTTAAAATATTTATTTCAAAGTCGTCTATTACTTTGATGCAGTTTATAAGTCCGTCAGTGTATATGCAGGTACGTGTTTTATTAAGTATAAATCGAACTTAGTGTGAAAACACCTTTTTAATTTTTTTTTAAATGGGGATCCAGATGAACAGATGAGTTCACAAAGATTCCCTGGGGGATCGGGCTATTGATCCTGGTGGACGACCACTATACTCGTAGTCATTATGATCAACTACGTGTTGTGTTACAAACCTAGTTATCGTAGTCATCATGATCAACTAACGGCCGGTCTCAATAATTTAACTATCGATGGATTTGGCTACTAGAGGTATATATTTGACATAAGCTCCGTACAAAATATGTCAAAATTCTACCTCTAGTAGATAAAACGACCGATAGGTAGATTATTGAGACCGGCAGTACGCAAACCTAGTTAATACCTGTGAGATAATTTTACAAGAACGGGTTACACAATGGTTAACTATTTTTTAAACCCGTGCATAATACAATTTCTATTGTAATTAGGTAGGTACATTGTATCCTTTGTCGAAAAGAACCAGCTAGTATTTTAAGTACTGGTATACATGCCTAATCATTAAACTACAAATGTAAATGGAATCATTAGATTTCAATTTTCACTTCATTTTACATTATAAAAACCAATGACTTTTAAAATTCTTCAAGTTTGAGTAAATGAGTACATAATTGCAGATCATTGTCTATCGGCTTCTAATTAAATAGTTGTATTTTCTGTCGTAGTGCCAACCTACCTACTACATTTATGAATGTATCATTTATTTTGTTTTTAGTGTTTATATTGTAGGTAGGTAAATACTAAAGCTTTTCTTTTATTATAATCATGACTTATGTTATATATACATCTACTTAACTACAAAAAACGCTAAGTGAAACTCAAATATTTGCCGTAATAAGTAACCAGATTGTTTACGATATTTATTGCTTTATTTTTGAGATTACGATTTCAAAGAACAGGACGGCCATAATTTATTCGTAAATACTTTTGACCCTGAATTGATGTACCGTCGCTAGGAGGGGACAGACACGAAGCAAGTAGGCAGAGGGCGGCACGAGGAGAATCTCTGCGAAGCCGCTGGGATTAGCGTCAAACGAAGAAAAAGAGAGGCGGGAAATAAGCCGTAATCCATGAGACGTGACCTAAATTCTTCCTTAAACATCGAAGATTTGATATCCTCATGAAAACAATTTGATTCCTCCCTTTTTTTTCTAACGTCGCTCTTTGACAGTAAATTGAATTGATTCTTGTTATACGCGCGGTTTCATTGTATAATTTCTATACTCATTCAGTTGTATTCTTTCTTTTTTTTTTGTATTTATTCTGTTTATTTCGTGTGTAAACTGACGGAATAAAATAATATCTAACAGAAATTAACCTGTTACCCTGGAATAAGTACAAACCAATCTTTAAGACGATCTTAACAGTGTCTTTGTCGTTTATTATGTGAAATACGTTTTCTATTAAACTCGATAAAATAGAATCAAATTAGGCCTTCTAAAAAAAACCTAATATAATAAAAACTATAAGTAGGTATCAACGAGTACTTCTATGAAATAAGGAGGAGAAGTACTTGCTGTACTCGTTAAATAAAATTTATTGATTTGTCGCCATAACCAAAGTTTAATAGTGACTCGATTTTGTGAACTGTTTGTTGTACTTACGTTTTTTCGTATAATAGATATAAGTTATTATTTTTCAACGGGCTGTTAACAAATATTGATATAGCTGTTATTTGAATTAAATATTATATAAGCTGTAATATGTAATTAATGATAGATGGGATCATTAATATTATGAGTTTTTAATTACTGACATTCAAGGTTAAGAATTGCCAATTATATTTTGATTATCTTATCATTAACAGTGCAATAAATTTAACTTGCTTGACGTTGAGTTGATAAATTAATAGCGCCTTGAGCATAAGCCGAAGACTACTTAGTGCGATTAAAAATTAAAATGATGGTTTCTATTTCAATATTGCAGTTAAGTAGGTGTTTTTACCCGACTGCGTAAGTGAAGGGTTATGTGACCCCTAACTAACTAAAGACCCCTTATCCAAAATGAACAGCTACCTCAGCAGCAAGGAAAAGCTTATCAACTTTTTGAGAGTTTTTAGGATTCCGTAGCCAAAATGGCAAAATGGACCCCTTATAGTTTCGCCATGTCCGTCCGTCCGCAGCTTAGCTCAGAGGCTGTTAGTGCTAGAAGGGTGTAATTTTAATGGATACACATATTACTTTCGAAGACAAAGTGAAATCGTGAAAAACATTCTTTTTTAGGGATCCTTCCCTATATGTAAAGTGGGGATGAGATTTTTTTTCTTACCTACCCATCATGTGGGATATATTTAGATAGGTCTTTTAAATACGTTTAGGGGTTGTGAAGACCATTTTTAGATTAAGTCAAGTGGGACACTTGACTTACTCCTCTGCCAGCTACCTAAATGTTTAATGATGGGTATTTGAAAAAAAACACTGATAAAGTATATATAGTGAAATAAAAAGAAAAATGATCACAGCTAAGTAAGCTTTACAAGTTTACGAGTAATATCTGATTATATGAGAAGTAACAACATTTTCGTACAAATTCCATTGAAAATTATTATAAAGTTGTAAGTGTGAAACAAAAACAACAGTAAATCCACTTCTTAAGCCGCATTATTCGGATGGGGGGAGGGGTGGGGACTATAGAACCCTACATTATCCGTGGCCCGATATGCACTTTCCCGGTTTTTTAAGCACAACAATGATACTTCCTAATATCCTGTAACTAGCTGACCCGCGCAACTTCATCTGCGTAAAGTTTTTGAAAAATGTTTCAAAAACTTTACGCAGACGAAGTTGCGCGGGTTCATTGCTGCTCCGCTCCTATTGGTCGCAGTGTGATGTTATGATGTCTCGATAGATGGGCTATGCAACAGTAAAAATCCTTCAATTCGGACCAGCAGTTCCTGAGATCATCGCGATCAAACAAACAAACAAACTCTTCAGCTTTATAATATTACTAGCTGACCTGCGCAACTTCGTATGCGTCAATTTTCCCCGTTTTTGCAACATTTTTCATTGCTGCTCCGCTCCTATTGGTCATAGCGTGATGCTATATAGCTTCCTTCTCATATGCCATATAGCCTTTCTCGATAAATGGGCTATCCAACAGTTAAATAATTTTTCAATTGAGACGTGTAGTTCCTGAGATTACCGCGTTCAAACAAACAAATTTGTGTATATATGATTGTAATATTAGTGTAGATAGTATAGAGAGATATATATTTATACTAGCTGTGCCCCGCGGTGTTACCCGCGGTTTATAAGCCTATGTGTTAATCCAGGGTGTCAGCTGACTCCATACCAAATTTTATTAAAATCGCTCCAGCCGCTTAGACGTGAAGAAGTAACAAACATACACACTCACATACTCACAAACTTTCGCCTTTATAATATTAGTGTGATATATTCCTAATATTCTATCCTAATATTAGTTACTCTATTAACAAGTATATAAGTTGTGTTACGTGTAACATAACTTACTTATAGCGTATCTTGAAAGTTTCAAATAACAACTTATGTTAGGTAATTAATAGGGGTCAATTTTTAGAACTCGTCGACCCTCAAAATCAGTTTTCGTTTGTTGCAAAACCGATATCGATCCCAAGGATATTTATAAAAAACTTAAATATTAGGACATGAAAAAAAATGTATGACTGGCCAAAGAGTTTTTCTAGTTGATGAAAAAAATAAATTTAGACATATGTTTTAATATTAACCCGTAAAGTCTTGAAATTACAGAAAAATACAAAAACGGGGATTTTCGATGGCGTTCGTAATCTAACTTATGTACGAACGAATACACTTCGTTTTGTCCTGGGCTCCTGCGCACTGTGAAGTAATGGTTGTTTGCGGAAGAGGGAGGCGGGCGGCTGTGTCGCTGTATGCGTAGCGCTAATTAATAATTAGCTCGGCGTAATGTTTTCTTAATAGCTTGATGGATTTTAGCTTCAAAGGTTAAGGTTAGATTCGTTTCAGTTTTTTGTAATGATATGAATTAGATTACATAAAATGGCGAAATATTTAAGTTATTAATTAAGCAGTCGGGTTTTTGTATTTCAACTTTTATTAGTATAGCCCAGCTAGTACTAGCTAGTACAACTAATTTAGACTCGACTTTGTTTGCGAGTAGTGTACCTACCTACCGCACGTTGTTTGGGGTTATTTATTTAGTGCTGTGTTTAGCTTATTCAGTTGTATAACCACCGGATCAGTTGTCTACACTGTATTAGACGGCAACCTTGATACGTACTTCGCTCGAGCGACGCACACATCGTTCACTTTGTTCGAAAGTCCCGATTTCGCGTTCGTTTGCGACGTCTATGTGTGCGTGCGTCAAGACAGGCGTGGATGCGTAGCCCCCCCCCCCTCCCACCTAATTAACACCGCTTAAGTTTTCTGTAGTTTTTGTTTCATACTTACAACGTTATACCTACTTAATGATAATTTTCAATGGAACTACTCGTAAACTTGGAAAGCCTACTTAGCTGTGATAGTTTTCCTTTTATTTTCACTTGTATCTACTAATATGGATCGTTATCAGTCAATTTTTCCACATACATACCCAAATTTAACCATTTAGCTGGCAGGGGGTGGGAGGGTGACACTTGAAGAGAGATATATTAATATTTTTTCAGACGAAATCGCAATCCAAACCGCTCTCTAAAGTTGTAGTAGAAAATCAAATAACATAACCTATTTTATTTATTAGAAAGTGATGGTTTGGACAGGAAACGAAAGGCAGATACATTTTTATATTTGTCATGAAAAAGTTTGCCATGCCATAAGTATGGGGGAGGCTGGGATCTTTCAATATGAACATTTTAGAGATTATGGTTAAACAATGAGTGAAGTTTTTTTGTATGAAGTATGTGAAGTATCATTTAGGCACATAGTGTAACGCAGCTGATTTGTGTGAATCTATGTCATGTGCTGGTGAGAGAGAGTGGCGTGCACATAACACACATTGATTAATAACTTGTCGTAAGTATTGACTATTGACAGACGGGCAATACTTTGACGAAACTGCAGTTTGTTCATATTTTTTCCAAAGACAGCATGTTGACGCAAAATTGACTAATTAA
Source organism: Herminia tarsipennalis (assembly GCA_945859575.2). Classification (NCBI taxonomy): domain Eukaryota; kingdom Metazoa; phylum Arthropoda; class Insecta; order Lepidoptera; family Erebidae; genus Herminia; species Herminia tarsipennalis. Next base: position 16,896,846 of record OX243834.2, on the reverse strand, counting down.
TCTATTTTTATTTATATTTGTCTCCTTTAGAATTAGAATATATGGATAGGGTAGGTTGACGACAGTTGATCTTGTTAAAACTGATCAGTCAAAGTTAGCATAATATATTTTTATATTTCCTCAACAGTTGCGAGAGAATATTGTTAAGTCTTTTCCTCGCTAACAGTGCTAGTGGAATCTAATCCAGATATTTTCAAAACTCATAGCTATGTACTCTTTACTCATATCTGCTAATGCGTTTAGTTGATGTACTTGTTAAATTTACCTATTGGTAACGTCCGACCTCTACATGCCCTCTAAAGAGACGCAACGATGGACCAAATACATCTTCGTCGAAAGCTTGCGATGGAATGTTCGCGTATAGTACCCTCTACAGTTATCTACAACATTATGGCTTTGGTGACCGTCTTTAAAACAGAACAAAACAGCCATAACTTACTATGCGTCTCTGTAAGCTTCATGTAGAGTAAATATTGTATAAAATCACTTTATATTGTAATTTTGTACTGAAAATTGTGATACAAAATGATTCCAGTGTCCTAATTTGGGGACAGAAGCAATGAGAAGTTTTATCGGAATTTCCGGGTTTTTTTAATTCCGATTCTGATAAAAAAGGCCAGTCCACGTTAACCCATGATATCCAAGTATTTTATGTGGAAACGTTACATAATGCCGTTTCACCATACAATTAAATGCTTGCACACAACCGCTAAGGGATCCCTACGGTTGATGAAAACGATCATAAAAGTAACTGAAATAGTACGCATTATTTTATAGCTTTATGTAAAAGATAAAAAAAAAGTTTTTTAGAAAACATTAACATGAAATTTTCCAGTGAAAAGTGATTAAGTAAATAGAATAGAAAATTGTCATAGTAAGACTGATAAATAAATATTTCATAACTTTAAGTATTAGTTTCCGAATTTTTAGTGGTTGGTCCGTAATAAAAAACTATTCTTTAATCTATTGGATTTATTTCCAAGATCAAGAATCAATAACTCAGTGGGTACTTAATATAAACACACTCAACTTTTCGAATATTTGCAGGAAAACTGTCTTTTGTTGCATTTCATTATTTATTAAGTTTTAAGATAGCTCTTATTGTTAAGTATATCAAGGATCGACACACGTATCTTTCGATCGTAATTTTATTTGTAAGTCGAAATTGTTCTTTTTGAGATACCATTTCACTGAAGCATCATATAGTGTTTTGTACAAAAAGGTTAAAATAAGCGAACCAAACTCTTTTGTGAAACGGGCATATTTCGCAGAATAATGATTGCACTTTTACTGTGCCATTTATGTTTTTATTGTTGGATTACTATTGAAATACATTTTACATATAAATGTAGAGAAATATTGAAACGAAAAATGAAGACGTGTACCTCGTTGGCTCGTGTCGAAAGAAATGTCCTTGCTTTTTTATAATTTCACAAAACAAAACACGAGGCGGGTGAGTCGCTAGATGTAATCGAGCTTAATGTTAAAGAGCAACCATTTACATTAACCGCTTTTGTAAAATAAATGAAAACTACGCTCAGGGGCAAAATTTTTTAGAGAAATTATTCTTTACTTTTAATATTACAAATGTTTTTTTCTTTTCCATACGCGCTTTATATTTTTTTGACGTAATAACGTCTTATAAATTGATGACCGGGTGCACGCACGAAAAAGTATGATGTTTGATTAGTTGCTAAGCATGTCACGTTATTGATTGGTTGCTAAGCAACAGCGACTGAATGCATTGAAAATCAACAGCATGGTTGTTTATTACAATGTCATCAAATGTACACTCGAAAACCCTAATATAACATTTACCTAGTTTATGCTAGGTAAATGTTATATCAGGGTTTTAACAAGTCAAAATCATAGAACTACTGAAAATGGAAAGCAAAGCGTTCACCGAGAAAGTACCTTTCAATTGCATGTAAAGTAAAATCTACGGCTATCGTACGTTTTAATAGAAATAAGTTTAAGAGCCGTTCCACAATTATTGGAAAGGGCCCGGAAAGATTAGGAGGATTACGTATATGTGAACAAGCTGATATAATTCGTCCACACTCTACGCTATGTTTCAATAACCCATATCACGGATTAAAGGGTTTTGGTTTGCGTATAATCCTTTCTTATTCCTTCGTAAATGGATATTGAAAAAATTTGATGGGCCCCTTTTTATCGGAAAGTCTTTTTCAGAAGTGCTCTATTTTGCCTCTCAGAATGACGTCGATTTAAGGTGAATGAACGAGCGAAATCCCTCTACATGGAAGAGGCGGTCCTGAGGAGGTGATGAGTTTATACAGTACCATTTAGTCGACGGCGCACCTTTGAACCAATAAATTGGCGTCAAGAATAAGCTTACTTACTTTTCAGCAATCTTTTATGTTCAGCTTTCTTGTGCGAAAAGGGGTGTCACTTTCCTTCAGTTATGGAACAAATCTTTAGTATAAGTGGATCCACATTCAATTCGCTTCATCTTCTTTTTACTGCCTTGATAGCGATATTTTCTTTAAAGGAATGTTCTTTGCAGATGTGTATTTGTAAAGAACGATGTCAGAGTAACAAGATTTGCATGACGCAAAATACATCTCTATTGTTCTCGCGTACAATTAAATTGAAATGCATTTTCCGTAATTAAATGTTAACGTGGAAATGATTTAATCTAGTACCGGTTTATTGTTTAGCTCCTATGACAATGTGTCTAATAAATTCCTCGTTATGGCTTAAATTTGTAAATCCGTATGTTATTATGTTGGCGAAGCATCGGCACCGGCCACTGTGTCTAGAATTTCATTTAACGATCCCAGCTCGACAATAACCGTCCGTGGAATTTAATGGTTCGTAAAGCGGTCTCGATTAAAACTGCCGTCTGTATGGATAAGGTCAGTCGTTTTAGTATATGGAGGCAACTTTTAATGAGTTTATGAGCGCTCCTGGCGACGTTCTCCGTGTAGGTAACACGCCCGCCCTATTGTAACGTATTCCCGAACGTCACATTTCACATAATTAGTTTGTCCCTGACTCTGGCATGTTGACTGACAACCCGTAATTTAATGTGATTTTGTTAGAAGTACTGCAGCTTTTACAGCGGCAGGCTATAAAAGATTCGTAGATAATATAAGTACAGAACCAAAAGGTCTAAGTGAATTTTGCTGCCTTTCATTTCTTTAATGAAAAAGGTCAGAGGTAAGTAAAACAAAAGTAGCTAAAGCAGTACTTATATACTCGCATATTGAAGCGAGTGTATAACATGAGCCGCCGCGAGAGTTTCCTGAGTCTATATATTTAAGACGTCATGTACAAATGTTGCAGGAACAAGGTGCAGAAAGTTGGACAGCAAAAGGGACATAAATCAGGGCGTAGAGTGCGCCAGCTGGCAGCCCGTGAATAGTTCTGTCGGGTAGCGACCGCGTATGACATTCGATTACCCTTGTGCCAAGAGAACGTCTAACATATACGACCCGATGCGGCGATACATTGGAAAATTAAAGTCAGAACAGACGATCATTCGTATGAATTATTTTTTAGGGCGTAAGTGGCATATTCACATTATAAACTCATATGATATATAATTACTAGCTTTCGCCCGCGGCTCCGCCCGCATGGATATCGGTATAAGATATTTTGCTAAAAGTATCCTAGTCTTTCCTCAGGTTACCATCTATATCCACTAAAAAAAACATTAAAATCGGTTCAGCTCGTGATAAGGTAACAAACAGATACTTTCGAATTTATATTATTTGTATCGATAGTGACATGTGAATATCGTAGCCTCTGATAATAGTCCCACAGAAATGTTCGAGTACCTGACCGACAATTTTCTGAGATGAATCGTTCGTCAAAAATGCTTTACGTGTCTAATAGACGACAGCGTTCGCACGTTCAAATAAACAGACAAATATTAAAACAAGCACAAGCAAATTAATATTACTATTGTTAATCAAGCCTAAATAATTTGATACTTTGTTTGTGAATTGGCAAATTTTCTTCATAGGTAATTAAATTTTCTCTCGACATTCCAAACTTCACCATCCGAAGAGGCCAAAAAAACTACCGATAAGTTTGTACACAGGATTCTCGGGGTTTCTCCATCCTTTCTTAAGATTTTAGGTCAACTTTCCTTTTTATTGTCACTTAATTTACGTCTTGACTTCTATTGTTGTTTACCCAAAAGAAAAAAAAAAGTTATTCCATACAAACTTTGCTACCCCTTGGAAGTGGAATTATAAAATAAATAAATATATCAAATCTTACAATCTCGCAGGATAGATTATAGTCTAATGGTATTTATAATTGTACGGTGTGATAGATATAAAAGAGAATTTAACACTGGTATCATAATTATCATTATCAGCTGTAACACACTTTATTATTATTCTTTATAGCGGTTGATCGAACAGTCAGTCACTTAGGAGAAAGCATAGTAGGCATCCACTGAGAAATATTTTTTTAGAAAGTGATATATCTCGAAATCTGTCACCCATCTTTAGACCGACAGTGGCAACGTTGCTTAACCTCGCAGATATCTCGACCTGATCGGTAGCCACTAAGCCAGGGACCTCTTGATTGATTGATATTGAAAATTGATACTCGTATTATGTTTATGGCTTAAAACAGATTCAGTACTTCTCTCTCCTCTTTCAAATAACTGTGCTGTTTTCGATATACACAAGTGCTTTTCTACAAGTGCTTTTAATCATAATTAATGGGATGTAAATGTAACCCATCCCCAATTTATAAACAAATTAAATAATTACAATTAATTAAGTAGACATTGTTTCATCTCAATAAGAACAGCGTAGAAGTGGTAACATATAATTGTTATTAATTTTAATAATACCTACAAAATTGTTTTAACTCAAAAGGTTATGGATTATAAAAACCGGGCAAGAGCATGTCGGACCATGCTCAGTGTAGGGCTCCGCAGCCGATATTACAAATAAATGCGCTACATATTAAAAAATCCGATTTGAATAATTGCACCTGCAGTAGAGCGTATGTTCATCGCACTTACGCCCTTTTGTTGAAAAACGCAGTTTTTCGGCAATAACTCGAATGATGGTATATCCGATCATGTCGAAAATAATTTGTGGTTTTTGTCACATTTTTGGTCAAATGGTTCAATAGATAAAGAGATACACAACAACACAGAGGACACAATTTATGCAACTTTCAAAGCGATTATTACCAAAAATGTTCTCTAAAAACTTTTTGGAAACCTAATAATAATTTTAAAAGACCTATCGAATAATGTACCACACGTCGTAGAAAAAACGTTTTTTAGCTTTTGTTACAAGTATAGAGTTATATAACTATACAATAACTATCAAAATAAGTAACGGTTTCAACAAGACATCCACGCACCAAATTTCATAAAAAAATATACTCGAACCCTAGCATAATGGGAAATACGCTTTGTTTTAAATATTTTACACTAATTAGGAAGTTTTTTGATATATTATGTTTCAGTAAAGTACTATGTTATGTTGTTTAAACATTTAATAAATAACTGCAACAATTGTGGCATGAAAAGTTGCCCCTGTGCAAAATTTCAAGTTTCTATCCTTTATACTCGTAGTTTAGGTCCTGCGTTGTTATGTCAGTCAGTCAGGCAGCTTCTCCTTACATATATATATATATATATATATATATATATATATATATATATATATATATATATATATACGGATTCCATTAATTTAATTATATATTATCCCACGTTTCTGTAGCGCGTCAGGGATGTTTGCAGAGGCGCGAGTTGACAGTTTTCATACAATCCTACGTAAAAGAACTGCATCCCTGATGCGCCGGTTAAGTGGGAGCACCGACAGTATCCTGAAAACAATTGCGGATAGGCCTGACTGCCCGTTCATGTGGCATTAGACCCGTGCACATATTTGTATACCTGGCAGGCAAAGTGGCGGCAGGTATATGAATTAAAATTTAATTAAAAAAACATATATATATTAAAATAATTAATAAACATTATGGAAATAATATGAATTGAATTAATTGAATAAATATGAATTAAAATTATAAAAATAAAATAATGTTACTAACATAGTTTGTAAGTCCTATGTAATACTAACCAATATGGATACAAAAAATCTGAAATAAATGCTATTATTATTTGTCAGAATATAGAACAACAAACCCGATGGATAAAGCCAACGAGTAAGTATAAAAATTTTGACTGAAAATAACAGTCTTGTCAGATGTGCGATATTAACGAACTATACATCAAAGTAAATTGGCTATTCTTAAGGATGTCGATGTAACGAAACCATATCGCGATTCAGAACACTGCTACAGCGACATCTATCGAACATTTTAGTAAACATTAAAACGAACAAAAAATACTTTCTGTTTACAAAAGTTTTTTATGCTCTCTATATATTTAAATATACTAGGTAGTGTGTAAATATTTTACTTGTTGTTAAAATATTTTACAGTCTGTTCTAGTATTCAATCCCTAATATATAAAAATCTACAAGGTCGTGATTTTGAAGACAAAATCAATAGGCGGCGATTCAAACAGAGAGTAATATGTAAATGTAAGCAGGTATTTGAATAATGGGCTGTGAGCATAAACGGAAATACGCTCTGTTTCAACATTTTATATTAATTAGGCAGATATTTGACATGTTTCGGAATAGTGTTCTGTTATGTTGTTTAAACATTTGATATTTAACTGCAACAATTGGGTAGTTGAATGTCAAGTCAAATCAGTATCTTTTTTATAAAATGTAAAAACGATTCGTTCTGTAGAGATTTGTATGCAATTTAACATTGTGACGTCATTATATTCTGGTTTCAAATCATTTACTTTTAGTATTTATTTTGATGATTATAAATACTAAAACATATTAAATTATGCACGAATATATATTTTTAAGATCTTTTTAAGGCATATTATTACTTGGTAAGTGTAAAATAATTTATTGTTATTGATTGATTTGACATTCAAATACCTAATTATGGCATGCCAAGGTGGGTATCAAAACACTCAAAATATGTGACGAATTAAAAGTACGCAAAATTTACGGTCCTTATTGTAAAAGTATGTTGGTATTCTATTTTTGAAATTGTACAATCGAAATCATTCCGACACTGTTTGCATAAAATGTAATGGCAGATTGCGGCCGTGCCGGGAAGTACTACCACCGATTCGCATTGTGCCATCTGCTCACATTTAGATCCCTTATAAAATGTTACTGCGCATTATCACACGTGGATATGGCCCCGGCCTCGCGGTTATTTCGAAATGTTACCTTTTTATGACACTAATGGAAAATACTGTTTGGCTTCAGACTCATATTTATTTAACGCACTCCATATGAGATACTTGGATTTTTCTGTGGGGCTACTTTATTATTCCTATTTTATTGAACGATCAGTCATAGCCGACTATATTCAATGTATATCTCCTGTTTATATTTTGTAACAATGCTTCTGAACTAATTTCAAGTATATATTATATATTTTATTTACATGCTGTACAACAAAAACAAAACTTCTAGAACTGGAACGCACACAAAGATGCTTAAAGTTATGCTATTTAATCCCTATAGATTTCCGATGCATAGCCTTTATGTTCCATGTGATCTACTATCTGTAAGGAAACTCTATCTCCTACAACTTATATTAAAAAAGCGTTTTTTAATATAAGTTGTAGGAGATAGAGCCATTTGACCCAGCAATACTACACCGGAGAAGGAATTACGCTGTTGCTCCTACTACAACAGTTAGATAAACGTTTGCTAAACGCCAGTACGAAGGACTAGCAAATCATTTATATAACTTGTAACAAGGCTCTGCAAATATACCCATTAAAATTGCATGAATGCAAGGACGTTATTACCAAATGGCTCAAAACCAAAAACTATGAAGAAACTGAGACTATAATAAGTACGCTTCTTTAATCACAGTCTAAATCACTAAATCACTGATAAATGACACTATTAGTGGTATATTTTAAATGCTAAATTTAACTTATACCGACCCCAAGACTTAGTCGTAGGGCTAATGTGAATGTATATGTAGAAATAATCCTCAAAACACAAATACACACAAACACACACACACACATATCACTCATTAACATTGACACGCCTCGAGTTATCCTTCTTCAGTTAACCTAAATATGTGACACCATACATAAGTACCTTTTGTTATTTGTACTGCACACATAATTTTATTGTGAAATATAAGAGCGGATACTCATATCACAAGCAATTCCTTGCTTAAAAGAAGACTACAACGTATAACTCTGTTTGTTAAAATGTGTAACTCAATAAATATGTTTTTTTTTTGTAAGTATATTATAGTTGATAAAATGAAGCGATGATGAAAAATGACGATGCTTCAGCCTGTGTTTCAGTTTATTTTTATTAATTTGTATATTTATTTTTATAAGGCCTGTAATTATCAGGTCGGTGTAATGTTACGTACAATATTTAATTGCCTATTTACTACTCTAGATGTCTAGCTAACGATATGTGTGAGGTTCGACACGTAAGGTTGTGCAAATGACCATATAAATCATGCTGAGTGACGTTAAATTGACATATCGAAGTCATAAATCAAAGGGGAATACCATAACAGAACAAGTTTTGACAAGGCACTTAACTCAGCTTGGGACAAAGTGGTTTTTGGTAAAATTTACCTACTCGTACGATGTCGGCATGCTCCAACATCGATATAGATACGTACTGAAGTTATGTCTATCGCATCACATATACTAAGAGGAAATGGCGAAGTTAATGACATTAACGTTTGCGACAGCACGTTTCGCATTGTTTTAATTATAAACACTTTATTACATTCGCTAACAAGAAATTTCGGGACGTAAGCATCTAAGTAATAATGAATTATGCTGGCTATGTTTAAATTAATTTTTAATTAAATCACTTAGTGTTGAACTCGAGGCTTAAGACGAATGCAGAAAAACGTAGGTAAAGAAGGTTTGTTATACACGGTTGTTTTGTTGGCATTTATTGAGGAGTTTCATAGTCTGTCTCCGAAACTCAACATCAGATCTTATTTATATGGGACCATTTCTAAATAAACTTCTTTCGAACAAAAAAATATTTTTAATATCCGTAAATATACATTGAGGTATAGACCCAGACCGTGCCATCAGTTTCAATTAAAAAGTAAATATTGACTGCAAAGCGTGAAAGAGAGAAAAACTTCGTGCGGCTCTTGCCAGGGATTGTCCACAAAGTAGGGTTGTCTCTTTCTTGAGATGGTCAATTTTGTGAGGTTATGGCGCAGTCCTGTTTTGTATGTCAATGGTCAATATATGATGGATTTATATCCGAACACACGTTAAAAGATACAAACATCCGAACTAAAAACCTTCTTTTTTGTAGAGTCGGTTAAAAATGTCATAGAAAACCTTTTGTCATTCATAATCCGAATAAACGAAACATGAAAAAGCGTTTAAAAACAATAAAAAAACATTTTATTTATATATTTTCAAGATGGAACGTTCGCTCGGTTAACAAATAAAAACGAACGAAGTCATTGTTTGGAGTCATTGACGTTTTTTTTTAAGTGTTGTACAAGCCAACACTTAAAAAAAACAAATATACATACCCAAACACATGCTAATATATACACACATACATATTTAAAATATGCATAAATACTTTACTTACATACATACATACTTAAGCAATACAAACATACTTTGACTGCCTCTGTGGCGCGGTGGGAGTGTATCCGACTGTTACACAAGAGGTCGTGGGTCCGATCCCCACCCAGGATAAAACTTTGTGTGATGAGCACGATGGTTTATTCTGTGTCTGGGTGTTATTTATCTATAATATGTATGTATTTAAAAATATATAAGTATGTTTATCAGTTGTCTGGTTTTCATAGTACCTACAAGCTCTGCTTAGTTTGGGATCAGATAGCGTTGTGTGAGTTGTCCCAAGATATTATTATTATTATTATACACTATAAACTTTGTAAAGCTTCACCTGAACTGTTAAAGAGCAGCGTACGAACTTTAATTTTAAAATTTAAACGTTGGGTGCCATCCTGGTTTGGGGGGGGGGTGGGCAGCGCATTCCGGAGTACAACAGATTGGACAAAGAAAGAGGATCCCACGATTCCAGTAAAATGAGCGGGGCATAAAAGTAACAGATAATTGGAAGAACGGAGATCTCAGTTATGGTTGGAGCACAAGAATGGAAAGCTAGAAGACAGGAAGGGTAGCGAGAACGCGCAAACTACGGCGCTACGGGCCATTTCAATTCAAAACGGTAGAAGGACACATGGTCATACTTACGAAGGTTAAAAATAAAGCAGCAGTTGTTTAGAAGTCGATCGTACTTATAAAGCGAGATGAGTAGGGTGAGTATATTTTTCTGCGGAATTTAGCATGAACTATTTTGAATATTAAAAACAATTTCAGTTTTAGGTATATAACTGTAATGAGTCTAAAACTGCTTTATCTTTTCTAACTAAAAGAACATGAAATCAAACATTATTATTTTTAATACCTACTGAATTGTAAAAACGGAACTGAAAGTACGGAAATCGAGTTTCATATTGTACCTCGATTTTCGTACTTTTGATAAATTACAGTGCGTGTACCCTATGCGTGTCACAAATAAGTACTATGTAAAGTCGGGGTGGACTAACTCGGCTCTCTACTTTTTGAACCAGACTTATGCTGCCTTCGCACCATTACGGCTCACATGGTTTGTTACACCGGGTGTTACATTGGTCAAGCGCTTTGTTACACCGAGCGGAGGCTGCCCTCTCTCCGCGCCTCAAAAAATCACATTCCCATTTTATGTGTGGGTGTCTGCGTTACCTATCACATGCCTACCAAATTATATCTTTCTATTACTAAGGGTTGAGCTAACCTGAGGCAGACAGACAGACAGACGGACGGACATAGCAAAACTATAAGGGTTCTTTGTTTACTACGGAACCTTGAAAATACTATAGGCACATGCAATAATCATACAATATCTATATCTACTTAAAATAGTCGTTGTCCTGCTGAATGACTGAATTTTGAATTAGCTACACAAGATTTCCCAAGAAGGTGAAAAAAGGTGACAAAGTGGGAAAACGTTTTTCTTAGGCCGATCAATTTCAAACGGGACAGGGAGTTTCAATTTGACAATAAAAGTCAAGACGTCAATCATGTGACAATTAAACGAAAATTGATTCCAAGAGAACATAATATTTATTTTATTTATCTAAGTTGTGATTTTAAAAACACCAACATTCCAACTTTTGAACGCAAATATTTACACGTCAGCAATGTTGTCAACAAAAAAATAACCAACGGTGAGGCATGTACCGTTTTCAATTTTATCGATAGCCGTAGAATATTAAATAATTTCAGATTTATATTCAACATAAATGTTTTTAAAAATAGTATGTATTACGTTTTATCGCTTTCGCTGAACGTCTAAAATTTTACTTTTCATCATTAACCTAATAACGTAAGTAGAACATCATAACACGTTATAATTGTGTTCATTAATGTTATAATGTGAAATGAAATCATATAATAGTCGTAACTCACATATACATATGCACTGTTTATTGTTAGGGAGTTCTGTTGTATGCCTTCGTAGTCCAAGTGCAGTAAAGTCTAGCATTCCTTGATTTTACGCATACCTACTCGTTTTGAAACCGTTCTAACCCAGCTATAGTCACCTATAACAGCGCGCGGGCTGCATGTGGCCCGCCGGACTTTTATGGTTGGGCCACCACATTTTTTTAATATTGAGTTCATTTTGCTACTATTACAAATGTGAAAGTTTGGAGGAATGGATGTTTGTTGCATAATCACGCCAGAACGGCTTGACGAATCTGGATTTAATTTGGCAAAGAGGTATATTATAGTCTGGAATAACACACAGCCTACTTTTTATCCTGGATAAATTCCACGTAAACGAAGTCAATGGTTAAAGCTACTAGTATGCAAATATATTAACAACACAATATTAGGTATTAGGTATGTGTTGTGTCATAATAAATACCATAGTAGGTATCAGGCGCGGTCGCAGCCGTAAATTTTGGAGGGGGCACTAATATTAACTCAATATGTCGAGTAAATTAGACTTCAATGCACAGTACACAATTTTATTATTCACATTATACAACAAATGGAAATCTTCTATTTTATTGGCAAATCGGTTGATAATATTTGAGACGTCTGGGGCTATCTGTGGATGAATATTTAAAAGAGCTAAACCTATCAGCCTCTCTTCTAACATGTTTGATCTTAACCAAGTGTTTACACGCATTAGCGTAGAAAATGATCGCTCTCATGTCGCACCGCTTAAAGGAAGAGTTGCTTGAATTTTCAGCAGTCTTACAAAAAAAATATGTGTAGAGATCATCGTCGCAAACTTTGATTGTAGACAACAAACTTTAAAGTATTTATTCTAGAAATTTTGTATCAGTATTTTCTTTGAGTTCTAGTTTCCACTTCGAAATCCATAGCTGATAGATAGTCTGTTACGATAGTAGCAGCAGGAACATTCAAGAAATGGATATAATATTCTGATAAAGACATTGTAGTTCATAAAAGCACCGTTAGATGTCAGCAAACCATAAAATGCATCGCGGCTAGGGGCAAAAAAATGTTTTTTTTTATTTCATTAATTTTTAGAATTTGTAAATTTTGGGGGAGGGGGGCGGTGGGTCATGTCTCCTGTGACCCTACCCTTCGGGCTGCGACTGGTAGGTAGGTAGGTACTCTATCCTTATGGCTAAAACGGATATTGCATTATCGTAAATCAGGCCCCAAAATCAAAGGTGGCCACAAAAAAAATTTTAGAGAATTAAGGGTCTAACTCTTAATACACAATCTATTTTAAAGGCTGTAAGATCCCTGATTCAGGGAAGTGTAATCAAGAAAAAATTGACATCTGTGATGTTAATTTGAATGACATTGCAAATGTCATACAATAATTTCAATGTACCTACACATTCAACGGAAAATTATTTTTTCCTTTAGAAGTTGCGCCAAGCTGATTGAAATCTATATTTAAGGTTTCAATAAAAGTATAATGTTAATATCTTCAAGATTCAAATATTTTCAAAAAAAGGTTGTAATCATAAAAATTATAACGGGGTGGCTTGGCTTGGTCTTTTGCACGAAAATAACTATTGAGGGACGGTATGAGTAAAAAAATAATGGATAAAGTCTAATAGCTATTTTTGGCACTATAAAACCAATCAAACTTAGATTTTTATGAGAACTTGCAGTTCTGAATTGCATATAAAAGGCTCTACATTTCACGATCCACGCTATCGTCTATTTAACACGTTCGCGGACAGTCTCAGTTTAATTTGTGTTCTAGAATGACACAATAAATTTCCATACAAAAAGATTTGACGTATCAAGTCGTTTTGTTGAATGATGTTAGATAAATAAAATACATTATGACGTAAACGTTTTATTACGTCATCGTCTACATACGTTTTGTCACTATTATTTGAAATAATTTTTAAAATGGTAAAAAAGTAAGTCTACTTGATAGTAAGGTTTAAGGTTCATTTCCGAGCATCGCGGCCGATCGCGAGCCGCTCGCGGCTCACGACAAGCGGCTGACGCTCGCGGCCGATGCGACAATATTCACAGTGCGCGCGCAGCCTACGACAGTCGTCGGCCGCGCGCGTCTGTCACTTACCTCAGCCGCTTGTCGTAAGCCGCGAGCGGCTCGCGATCGATCGCGATGCACGGAAATGAACCTTTAGAGTGTTCGATGCGTTGTGACACAAGATACATTGAAACGAATTTTCGCCTATAAATTCACCGGTCTGCCATAATATTCTGTTTTTGAACGTGATTGTACGTTCTGTCCACGAAAGTGTTAAGCGATAAATCACTTTTGACAAACCATATCGAATCATTACAAATAATTCTAGTATAGTGATTAACGCGTTACTCTAACATATCTATGTCACAGGCGCAGCTTTTAAAAAACGGCTGATTTGCTATCTACGTACCTACTTATTCTTTCTACAAGTTAATAATACTTATAGGTAAAAGTTCATAGTTTCCATTGTCGTGGTACGCTCGTGTGATTTACCTGGGTAAATCTAGTTTTTACTTTCATGTTCAAATACTTCAAAACATTTTCTTCTTATTTTTCGGTTTTTTATAGAACAATTTTATGACGATGAAAAACGTTAATGACACAGTTAGGTATTATATATTACTAGCTGACTTGCGCAACTTCATCTGCGCTAATTTACCTCGTTTTGCAACATTTTTTATTGCTTCTTTGCTCCTATTGGTCGTAGCGTAATGATATATATCGTAATTGCTAAGGCATCGGTCTCGCAATCGTGAGGTCGCGGGTTCGAATCCTATCCATTAAACTACCGACGAGAACCCACTCCTAACACAAGTCTTTAGGCTTAATTGGAGGGGTTAACAAGATCGCTAGTGATGTGGGACCCAATCCCACATTGCTAGTTCTCTTTGAAAAAAAATGTAATGCCTATAGCCTTTCTCGATAAATGGGCTATCCAACAGTAAAATAAATTTCCAATTTGGACCAGTAGTGCCTGCGGTAATCGCGTTCAAACAAACAAACTCTTCAGCTTTATAATATTAGTATAGATTATACCTACACCTAGGTGACTTTAGCATATTGGCAGCATTCGGAACAATCACACGTAGCACCTATTTGCGTTTTTGTACTTGCTTATGGTTTTGTATTTTAGTTTTGGTCCTGCAGTGTGTTAATAGAGGGCCATGAGTTAAATTTCGTCTAAAGCAAACACTGAAATATTCAAACGATCACATTTATAATACTGAAGTAGGTGAGATATTATTCACATTCATAAAGAAACACAAATCATTTTTATTTCTTTATGCTTGAAGCAATCTTTTTCAAGAGACATAAAATTCCAACTAAATGATTCCATATTCATATCCTAAGAGTTAGGAACACTTTTTCAACTTTTATAATTCTGAAAATTACGTAAAAGCTTCAGCCGTCATAAAAAGTCAGTTTGAAGTAAAATCGCTTCTTCCTCTCAGATTATTTAGGTACAAAAAGTTCATAAGAACTGCTATTTTTTATTCTATGGAACGAGACGTCAAAATAAGGAAACCTTTCAGGAAACCTTTTGCGCTTTACGTAACCGAGTTTCATTAAACAGATAATGATTTCGATAGCATCACTACATAGTATAAAACAAAGTCGCTTTCTCTGTCCCTATATCCCTATGTATGCTTATATCTTTAAAACTACGCAACATATTTTGATGCGGTTTTTGTCAATAGATAGAGTGATTGAAGAGGAAGGTTTATATGTATAATAACATCCATATATTTTATACCCGTGCGAAGCCGGAGCGGGCCGCTAGTCCTACTATATACGTAAAATTATGATGTAACTTTACATTAGATATATTATAGCTTTTGGGTTACTAATAAAACTCATAGGCCATAATTGTTTAAAGTTAGAAACTAACTCACTGTAATCAAATTATTCTCTAGTGTAACGAGAACCAATGAATTTTCCAACCAAATAAACAAAACTTCACGGCAATTGAGTACAAAAATCTGATTTATTTTTCAATTTACGTGAATACTGTGGTTTTTGATTAAAATTGAGTGGTCTTAATTACTTCACGTCAATTTTTTTTTTGACGTCAGAAACAAGCCATGCAGAACCTATATTTTTATATTTTGTATTCTAGTAGGTACGTTAATTAATTTAGTTATAAGATAAATGTTGCATATTAAATTCATAATTTTCTTCGAGTTCTTCAATAATTACATTACCGTAATAAGTTTAGCTTAAATTTTAGTAAGTTTTTGTTTATTTGGATTGGAGTATCGTTTAAAACGGACCGGGTAATACTAAAGACAAAATTAATTATTGCCACTTTGTGAATGGCAGTTTCGTTTCGTTTAAGCAAAGTTGCTTAGTTAATGTTGATATTATTTAGAATGGGAATTTTAAGAGCTACTTTTCTGAGCTCATTGTGAAACATCGCTCGACCTGCATACATGTCTTACACAGTTGTGACTAATGTAAGTAACCCGCGTCAATCTTTGACGAAGGTGAGGGCACCAGGTGTACGTCACTGAACCCTGTATTGACGCGCCTGTTACGCATTTCTGTGCCAATAAATTCTAAATCAACGTTGTGATAATATCAGTCGCCCCCGTCGTGTCACATTTAAAACATCGTACGGAACAAATAAATTGACGATTGAATGACAATAATAATTTATTTCCAGCGGAGCTGAATATTTTGCTATTATGATGTCCGTCAAAATATTCGTTTTATTAACAAGTCATGTGTATACAATAATACGTAGGTATAAGCTTTGTGTTTGAATACCGTTGTTTATTTTGTTGAGATTTATTCAAAACATTAATTTGTTAAAACGCGTTAGGCTCTCCGTTGGACAAATACAAGTAATTCTGGTATTTAGTCTTAATGTTCTTCTTAAAGGGGTAATTCTCTTTTTAAAAATAGAAATTCCTATTTTAGAGGAAAAGAAACCTTAACGAGGCGGTCCCTTAGAATTTAGGACACGAGACGTCTTAAACGAGCAAGAAGTCTGTACAAACGATCCAGAGACGTCTCAATTTAGACATCTCGTCCGTGGCCCTCTCGCACTGAGAATTAATTTAAATGAAATCATCACAGTTTATTCTACTGTGATGGCGAAACGGGCGTTCAACCGACAAGAAAGCGCCGCAAAACTCATTTACAATTCCAATTAAGGGCAATTCTCATTTACTTTTGTCCTGCAGAAGTAACAAATCCAAGTGGAACCTGGCGCAATGCGACCTTTAACCACATAAGGGCATACTTCACGCCCAGTCACGTTAATTTAGATTTACACCTTCCATAATTCGTTCATATTGTGCAGGTTTGTATCGGCGCTCGGCGCCTCAGGTTTGGCTGTGTGAATTAATACTGAATGTCATGCGAATAAAAATATCAAAATACCATAAGTTGTTTAAGTGTAGGATCCGTGACTAGTACCTGATTAAGTAAATTAACATATCACTGCTATTAGTATGCATGTCATGTATCATCTTATATATTAAGACCATAAGTCTTACGGAACATTCTCGTGCGACGTTACGTCACAACATATATAAAGGTATAGAATTAAACAAATAGACGCGCTCGTACGTAGGTAGATCTCGGTCGAACTCGGTCGTATGCCAATTGAATGAAAGTCGACTTTGTTCTCGTTGAGATCTTCGTAAGAACGCATCTATCTGTGTGTGGACTTATTGTTTACCTATCAGCCGGCATTCTGTACTAAGTAGGTATGTATATTGTCATAACGTGGTCCAGGAGGCCAATTCATGTATTAAAAGCAGTGCAGTTGCAGTTAAGTTTCGATTAAAACGGCCATTTTCGTATTCTTGTAAATTTGGGATCGATCTCAAAAACGCTCATATTACTAGAAGCAGTTCACACTACTAAAAGTAGTCTTTAAATAGAATAGAAAATTCTAATGGGTAGCAGCGGTAGCCTAATGGCTAAGGCATCGGTCTCTCAATCGTGAGGTCGCGGGTTCGAATCCTACTCATTAAACTACCGACATGAACCTACTCCTAACACAAGCCATTGAGTTAAGCTGGAGGGGTTAACAGAATTGCTAGCAATGTGGGACCACAATACCTCTTTGCTAATAGTTATCTTTTATAAACAAAAAAAATGTACAAATGGTTTTTAATAGTTGAAGAATTATACACACATACACAAAACAAATAAGAGAACCATTATATAAAACAGAAATAAATCATTAACAACTTCAATGCACAGTACACAATTTTATTATTCACATTATACAACAAATGGAAATCTTCTATTTTATTGGCAAATCGGTTGATAATATTTGAGACGTCTGGGGCTATCTGTGGATGAATATTTAAAAGAGCTAAACCTATCAGCCTCTCTTCTAACATGTTTGATCTTAACCAAGTGTTTACACGCATTAGCGTAGAAAATGATCGCTCTCATGTCGCACCGCTTAAAGGAAGAGTTGCTTGAATTTTCAGCAGTCTTACAAAAAAAATATGTGTAGAGATCATCGTCGCAAACTTTGATTGTAGACAACAAACTTTAAAGTATTTATTCTAGAAATTTTGTATCAGTATTTTCTTTGAGTTCTAGTTTCCACTTCGAAATCCATAGCTGATAGATAGTCTGTTACGATAGTAGCAGCAGGAACATTCAAGAAATGGATATAATATTCTGATAAAGACATTGTAGTTCATAAAAGCACCGTTAGATGTCAGCAAACCATAAAATGCATCGCGGCTAGGGGCAAAAAAATGTTTTTTTTTATTTCATTAATTTTTAGAATTTGTAAATTTTGGGGGAGGGGGGCGGTGGGTCATGTCTCCTGTGACCCTACCCTTCGGGCTGCGACTGGTAGGTAGGTAGGTACTCTATCCTTATGGCTAAAACGGATATTGCATTATCGTAAATCAGGCCCCAAAATCAAAGGTGGCCACAAAAAAAATTTTAGAGAATTAAGGGTCTAACTCTTAATACACAATCTATTTTAAAGGCTGTAAGATCCCTGATTCAGGGAAGTGTAATCAAGAAAAAATTGACATCTGTGATGTTAATTTGAATGACATTGCAAATGTCATACAATAATTTCAATGTACCTACACATTCAACGGAAAATTATTTTTTCCTTTAGAAGTTGCGCCAAGCTGATTGAAATCTATATTTAAGGTTTCAATAAAAGTATAATGTTAATATCTTCAAGATTCAAATATTTTCAAAAAAAGGTTGTAATCATAAAAATTATAACGGGGTGGCTTGGCTTGGTCTTTTGCACGAAAATAACTATTGAGGGACGGTATGAGTAAAAAAATAATGGATAAAGTCTAATAGCTATTTTTGGCACTATAAAACCAATCAAACTTAGATTTTTATGAGAACTTGCAGTTCTGAATTGCATATAAAAGGCTCTACATTTCACGATCCACGCTATCGTCTATTTAACACGTTCGCGGACAGTCTCAGTTTAATTTGTGTTCTAGAATGACACAATAAATTTCCATACAAAAAGATTTGACGTATCAAGTCGTTTTGTTGAATGATGTTAGATAAATAAAATACATTATGACGTAAACGTTTTATTACGTCATCGTCTACATACGTTTTGTCACTATTATTTGAAATAATTTTTAAAATGGTAAAAAAGTAAGTCTACTTGATAGTAAGGTTTAAGGTTCATTTCCGAGCATCGCGGCCGATCGCGAGCCGCTCGCGGCTCACGACAAGCGGCTGACGCTCGCGGCCGATGCGACAATATTCACAGTGCGCGCGCAGCCTACGACAGTCGTCGGCCGCGCGCGTCTGTCACTTACCTCAGCCGCTTGTCGTAAGCCGCGAGCGGCTCGCGATCGATCGCGATGCACGGAAATGAACCTTTAGAGTGTTCGATGCGTTGTGACACAAGATACATTGAAACGAATTTTCGCCTATAAATTCACCGGTCTGCCATAATATTCTGTTTTTGAACGTGATTGTACGTTCTGTCCACGAAAGTGTTAAGCGATAAATCACTTTTGACAAACCATATCGAATCATTACAAATAATTCTAGTATAGTGATTAACGCGTTACTCTAACATATCTATGTCACAGGCGCAGCTTTTAAAAAACGGCTGATTTGCTATCTACGTACCTACTTATTCTTTCTACAAGTTAATAATACTTATAGGTAAAAGTTCATAGTTTCCATTGTCGTGGTACGCTCGTGTGATTTACCTGGGTAAATCTAGTTTTTACTTTCATGTTCAAATACTTCAAAACATTTTCTTCTTATTTTTCGGTTTTTTATAGAACAATTTTATGACGATGAAAAACGTTAATGACACAGTTAGGTATTATATATTACTAGCTGACTTGCGCAACTTCATCTGCGCTAATTTACCTCGTTTTGCAACATTTTTTATTGCTTCTTTGCTCCTATTGGTCGTAGCGTAATGATATATATCGTAATTGCTAAGGCATCGGTCTCGCAATCGTGAGGTCGCGGGTTCGAATCCTATCCATTAAACTACCGACGAGAACCCACTCCTAACACAAGTCTTTAGGCTTAATTGGAGGGGTTAACAAGATCGCTAGTGATGTGGGACCCAATCCCACATTGCTAGTTCTCTTTGAAAAAAAATGTAATGCCTATAGCCTTTCTCGATAAATGGGCTATCCAACAGTAAAATAAATTTCCAATTTGGACCAGTAGTGCCTGCGGTAATCGCGTTCAAACAAACAAACTCTTCAGCTTTATAATATTAGTATAGATTATACCTACACCTAGGTGACTTTAGCATATTGGCAGCATTCGGAACAATCACACGTAGCACCTATTTGCGTTTTTGTACTTGCTTATGGTTTTGTATTTTAGTTTTGGTCCTGCAGTGTGTTAATAGAGGGCCATGAGTTAAATTTCGTCTAAAGCAAACACTGAAATATTCAAACGATCACATTTATAATACTGAAGTAGGTGAGATATTATTCACATTCATAAAGAAACACAAATCATTTTTATTTCTTTATGCTTGAAGCAATCTTTTTCAAGAGACATAAAATTCCAACTAAATGATTCCATATTCATATCCTAAGAGTTAGGAACACTTTTTCAACTTTTATAATTCTGAAAATTACGTAAAAGCTTCAGCCGTCATAAAAAGTCAGTTTGAAGTAAAATCGCTTCTTCCTCTCAGATTATTTAGGTACAAAAAGTTCATAAGAACTGCTATTTTTTATTCTATGGAACGAGACGTCAAAATAAGGAAACCTTTCAGGAAACCTTTTGCGCTTTACGTAACCGAGTTTCATTAAACAGATAATGATTTCGATAGCATCACTACATAGTATAAAACAAAGTCGCTTTCTCTGTCCCTATATCCCTATGTATGCTTATATCTTTAAAACTACGCAACATATTTTGATGCGGTTTTTGTCAATAGATAGAGTGATTGAAGAGGAAGGTTTATATGTATAATAACATCCATATATTTTATACCCGTGCGAAGCCGGAGCGGGCCGCTAGTCCTACTATATACGTAAAATTATGATGTAACTTTACATTAGATATATTATAGCTTTTGGGTTACTAATAAAACTCATAGGCCATAATTGTTTAAAGTTAGAAACTAACTCACTGTAATCAAATTATTCTCTAGTGTAACGAGAACCAATGAATTTTCCAACCAAATAAACAAAACTTCACGGCAATTGAGTACAAAAATCTGATTTATTTTTCAATTTACGTGAATACTGTGGTTTTTGATTAAAATTGAGTGGTCTTAATTACTTCACGTCAATTTTTTTTTTGACGTCAGAAACAAGCCATGCAGAACCTATATTTTTATATTTTGTATTCTAGTAGGTACGTTAATTAATTTAGTTATAAGATAAATGTTGCATATTAAATTCATAATTTTCTTCGAGTTCTTCAATAATTACATTACCGTAATAAGTTTAGCTTAAATTTTAGTAAGTTTTTGTTTATTTGGATTGGAGTATCGTTTAAAACGGACCGGGTAATACTAAAGACAAAATTAATTATTGCCACTTTGTGAATGGCAGTTTCGTTTCGTTTAAGCAAAGTTGCTTAGTTAATGTTGATATTATTTAGAATGGGAATTTTAAGAGCTACTTTTCTGAGCTCATTGTGAAACATCGCTCGACCTGCATACATGTCTTACACAGTTGTGACTAATGTAAGTAACCCGCGTCAATCTTTGACGAAGGTGAGGGCACCAGGTGTACGTCACTGAACCCTGTATTGACGCGCCTGTTACGCATTTCTGTGCCAATAAATTCTAAATCAACGTTGTGATAATATCAGTCGCCCCCGTCGTGTCACATTTAAAACATCGTACGGAACAAATAAATTGACGATTGAATGACAATAATAATTTATTTCCAGCGGAGCTGAATATTTTGCTATTATGATGTCCGTCAAAATATTCGTTTTATTAACAAGTCATGTGTATACAATAATACGTAGGTATAAGCTTTGTGTTTGAATACCGTTGTTTATTTTGTTGAGATTTATTCAAAACATTAATTTGTTAAAACGCGTTAGGCTCTCCGTTGGACAAATACAAGTAATTCTGGTATTTAGTCTTAATGTTCTTCTTAAAGGGGTAATTCTCTTTTTAAAAATAGAAATTCCTATTTTAGAGGAAAAGAAACCTTAACGAGGCGGTCCCTTAGAATTTAGGACACGAGACGTCTTAAACGAGCAAGAAGTCTGTACAAACGATCCAGAGACGTCTCAATTTAGACATCTCGTCCGTGGCCCTCTCGCACTGAGAATTAATTTAAATGAAATCATCACAGTTTATTCTACTGTGATGGCGAAACGGGCGTTCAACCGACAAGAAAGCGCCGCAAAACTCATTTACAATTCCAATTAAGGGCAATTCTCATTTACTTTTGTCCTGCAGAAGTAACAAATCCAAGTGGAACCTGGCGCAATGCGACCTTTAACCACATAAGGGCATACTTCACGCCCAGTCACGTTAATTTAGATTTACACCTTCCATAATTCGTTCATATTGTGCAGGTTTGTATCGGCGCTCGGCGCCTCAGGTTTGGCTGTGTGAATTAATACTGAATGTCATGCGAATAAAAATATCAAAATACCATAAGTTGTTTAAGTGTAGGATCCGTGACTAGTACCTGATTAAGTAAATTAACATATCACTGCTATTAGTATGCATGTCATGTATCATCTTATATATTAAGACCATAAGTCTTACGGAACATTCTCGTGCGACGTTACGTCACAACATATATAAAGGTATAGAATTAAACAAATAGACGCGCTCGTACGTAGGTAGATCTCGGTCGAACTCGGTCGTATGCCAATTGAATGAAAGTCGACTTTGTTCTCGTTGAGATCTTCGTAAGAACGCATCTATCTGTGTGTGGACTTATTGTTTACCTATCAGCCGGCATTCTGTACTAAGTAGGTATGTATATTGTCATAACGTGGTCCAGGAGGCCAATTCATGTATTAAAAGCAGTGCAGTTGCAGTTAAGTTTCGATTAAAACGGCCATTTTCGTATTCTTGTAAATTTGGGATCGATCTCAAAAACGCTCATATTACTAGAAGCAGTTCACACTACTAAAAGTAGTCTTTAAATAGAATAGAAAATTCTAATGGGTAGCAGCGGTAGCCTAATGGCTAAGGCATCGGTCTCTCAATCGTGAGGTCGCGGGTTCGAATCCTACTCATTAAACTACCGACATGAACCTACTCCTAACACAAGCCATTGAGTTAAGCTGGAGGGGTTAACAGAATTGCTAGCAATGTGGGACCACAATACCTCTTTGCTAATAGTTATCTTTTATAAACAAAAAAAATGTACAAATGGTTTTTAATAGTTGAAGAATTATACACACATACACAAAACAAATAAGAGAACCATTATATAAAACAGAAATAAATCATTAACAAATATAAAAACGCAATACCTACATTTAATTGTAAATATAAATGAAGCTTTTGCTCTTAAAAGTTATTTTATTTAAGAATTTATCTGACGGCAAAGCGAGCGAAGCTAAAATCACAGCAGACGAGTGAAGCTACGGGCTTTTCTTAAAGACTTCGGTCGCTTCCAATAGATACTGGTATTTGCTGAATCCTCGATTGCGAGCTTAGACATTCAATTTAACTTACTGTACGCTAACAGAGATTTGTGATAGCGTCGTACACAGACTGGATGAAAAGTAATTTATTATTTTCTTGAGCAAAACACGCTTACGCACTAATATTTGCTACACATATTACATGGTACGCTTTCCATAAGAATTCATGTAGATTTTGAAATGGATTCGTTTTAGAAGTTTAAGCTGTCAAACATATTTACCTTATTTCCCTACCTAGGTGGGTACCTACTTAACTACTTAATCTTAATTATGTGTTTGCATAATCTTGATGCGTGTGATTTCTTCTGTTGAAGACTTTATTATAATGGCATCTGCTTGTACCTACCTGTGAGAGAATCCCAGTCAAATATAGGTAGTTATATGTTACACCCAATGAGTGAGAAAAGTGATTAATTTTCTACAATACTTAGTTATTATTCCTAATAGCTATTATGCATGATCTCCAATTAATCACATTAGCTGTAACATAATATTTTACAGTAAATATGATTAATTCGAGATTATACAGCTAGTCATTATGGATAATGACAAAGTCGCGAAGTAAATATGATAAAGTAATCATTTTATCTAGCTATTATTCATAATAGGTAGTTGCTCTTAGAAAAAGTATCGATCACGAATTGGTGACGACATATGATGATGATGATTGTTAGTAATAATTATCTGTGACGATGATCGATGATAATTGGTATAACGGTCGTGACGCTGATGCTCGCCTTCGCAGCCTCGGCTTACTGGTCGCCTTCGGTGACCAGCCTCGATTGCTACGGCTCGCAACGTGACAGCGCTTTGTTACAGTGGGCGGAAGCTGCACTCCCTCCGCACCTCCGGTTGTAAATGACAACAAGGGGTGTCATAAACAAATACCATGTGAAGTCGGGGTGGGCTAATTCAGTTTTGTCATAGTTTCAAACTTGATTTACTACATACCTACCTACTACTCGTTTCTATGATATATACCCATTTTATTACTATACCTAAGACTTGCTAGATATTATACATAATAACTAGGCAAACTTATTAATTCGGACCTTATAATCATAATTCCTACATTGCGTTTTTATTATGCATAGTTAGGTACTACCTATTGATTATATATAATCACTAGCTGACCCGCGCAACTTCGTATACATAAATTTTCCCCGTTTTTGCAACATTTTTCATTGCTGCTCCGCTCGTATTGGTCGTAGCGTGCTATAGCCTTCCTCGATAAATGTGCTATCCAACAGTAAAATAATTTTTCAATTAGGACCCGTTGTTCCTGAGATTGTTGCGTTCAAACAAACAAACAAACAAACAACTAAAGAAACAAACAAACTCTTCAGCTTTATAATGTTTATATAGATTAAATTATTATATATTAAATTATTATTATAGATATAATTAAAACTTACTGTAACATATAGGTACACCAAACTAATGTTTGTAACAGTTTTTCTTGATAAATAAGTAAGAACATAATTATTTTCTCTTTTCCTAAAGTAAAATACTGTCGATATTTTCCATAATATCCAAGCTGTCAGTCATACAAATTGTGTACCAATATTTATGAACATACAACGCGTTTTACAAGGGCTGTCCTCTGAAACAAATTATGACGTTCGTGTACACATGCATGTCAAACATCAGTAACAAGTGTTGGCGCATTTGCGTTTTAATAACGCTTTCGACTATAGCCACACGGTATAGTTTTTATACAAAACGTTACAAAATTGATTTGTGCGGTGATTAAATAATTAATCGGTCTCGCAATCGTGCGGTCGCGGGTTCGAATCCTACCCATTATACTACCGACGTGAACCCACTCCTAACACAAGCCATTGGCATAGCTGGAGAGGTTAACAGGATTGCTAGTAATGTAGGACCACAATCCCATATTACTAGTTATCTTTTTTATAAAAAAAAAAAAAACAAAAAAAAACCTACTAATCAAAATATATCTATAACTGATTGTATACTAATATAAATAGGAATGTACTCACCAAACGATGCTAATAAGCATTTAACAGACTTCAAAAAGTATGTTTGGTATCAATTCTACAGTAGGATCAACGTAACTTGACCGGATTGAAGTTAGGTTCTTATCTCTTTCGCGCATGCCATAGAGATGCGACCCTAAAATTACTTACAAAAACGATTAAATATGTTGAATCAATTAAAAATGCTAACAAAATTTTAATTCAACAATATAAAAATACTATTTAAATGAGTTCATAAAAGTTTAAATTTAGAACAGTTACAGTAAATACTAAAGAAACTTTGAAAAACAATTTCTTTATGAAAATAATCACAATAAACATGAGTTAGTAATACTAATTATGACAATGTAATGCGTAATCACATCTTTAATTCTCTTGATTTAGTTACCGCCCCAGCCTCCTGCTTCCTGTCACCATTTACTTCCAAAAAATGCATCTGCACAACCACTTGTCGCCTACTTCAGTCCGGCCTAGTTACGTTGATCCTACTGTTTATGTGAATTGCATTATACACTCATGTTGGCTTCTAGTAGGTCATGCACTTACAAGGCATCTATTTTTAGGTAATATTGCAGGGCTTTCCAAACTTTTTCCAGAGTTTGTCATTTTTGTAGGACGCCCAACCCCACGACCCTTCCTGCTCTCGAGCCAAAAAGTATTTAACAGTAGGTAATTTTAACCTAGTGATAAGTTATCAAAAAATACTCCAAACATCATTTATTTTATAATTAGAAATAAAAAATGCACAATGGAGGGTTCCATAGTACCCCCATTTCCATCATAAAAATGCAGCATAAGAAGTGGGTTTTCTGTTGTTTTTGTTTTATACTTACAACGTTATATGTACAGTAATAATTTTCACTGGGATTTGTACGATCATTATTTGATCAGCTGTTACTCGTAAACTTGTAGAGCCTACTTAGCTGTGATAGTTTTTCTTTTAATTTCACTATTTATACTACTACCACCGTGAAATATTTCACATACCCAACATCAACCATTTAGCTGGCACTAAGTCTAACAAAAACGGATCCCTAAATTTAAAAATGGGACGTACCCAAAAAAATATATTTTCAAGATTTAATTAATTTTATTCTTTCACTTTGTCGGCGTAAGTACTCGTAATATGTATATCCATGCAAAATTACAGCCTTCTACCACTAACAGTCTCTGAGCTAAGTTGCGGACGGACGAACATGGCAAAACTATAAGGGTTACGTTTTGCCATGTTGGCTACGGAACCCTAAAAGATCTTGGCTGGCTACTAATGAGAAGAATATTCTTGCTTTTCTGAGCATAGCTTCTCAAAACGGGGCTTATGTTTCGAAACGGTCAATCTACGTGGATCGCTTCGCGACGACAGGACGCCGCGACGGTCGCAGTTTGTGAAATTCTGCAATATTGTATATTTTAAAGTGTACAACACTAATTTGTTGAACATATTAAGCTTCTAACAAAATTTGTTGTAATATGCAACTCCTGCTGCAGGCAGCAGGAGTTGCATATTACAACAAATTTTGCACGGCGGCATAGAGTAGCAGCAGCAGGCTGCTGCTACTCTATGCCGCCGTTGGTTTGCTTGGTTTGCTCTTCCGCCCGACCCGCTATCGCCATCGGGTTCAGACCGAGTTTCACTGTTCAGTGTAGCCATGGATGTGGACCGAATGCAATAAAATCTTTTTAGTTTTTACTAGTTTATATATAATGTAACAATTTATTAGTTGTTAGTCTTAATGGTTGCACTAGTGTAACAAAACAGTGTAACCACGGGTTTGGAACCCCGTCATCCTCTACAAGACGTCGATGTCCTGCCGACCTTCACGCCGTTACCCTACGCCGATCCAGGTTTGTATATAACCAAGCCGGCGAAGGATAATATGTATAGCCATAAACAAGTACAAACAAGTTTATGCAACACTTTAATCTTTACGCTGATCTATCATGAAATTAAACCAATGAATAAAACCGCTAATCTTTCAGCAAACTACATAACAGAGGCTAGAGTTTCTTCATGAAGTCGGAGTTGTAAGCTAATATCGTCGCTTCCTACAAAGGTTCGTATACGTTAAACTTTATCGATAGTTCATCTTAGTCTTACAAGGGGTGTCTATATAATTGCATTAGCCCTGATAGTAACATGTAGTAACATGTAGTAGTGTATGTTAGATTAAAAACTAGTCAAACAGAATGGGAAATGGTAACATTTTTTGATCCTTAATCTAACAAATTTATTAGGTTTCTTACCTTAAACAAATTTTATAACTTTAGAAAGCCCGTTTTGAATTTTTGTCCGCCTCAAGGTCATAGCACATATATTAACGCGAACAGAAATTGTCAGCGTATCAATACTCTATTTTGTGGTACCAACTCGAGCCGTTCAGTATTCTTTTTATGAAACTCCTTACCTACCTCCCTACTCCCTACTGCAACGCACACTAATCGGAATCATAACATAATCGCCTCGCTTCGGGACAAGCTCACGAACTTCGGTACGTACAAGGTTGACGCCTGCTTGACGGCAGCGAGGCGAAAGGCGATACGGCGACGATCCCTTTCTGAGTTAATATGTCTGCTACAACCTTTATAAAGGACTGAAGTAAATTATACTAGGTACTAGTATAGTATTATATTATCTGTGGAAAGTCTTAGAGCTTGCTTACTGCAAGAACGTTATAGTAAGCCCTCTTTCAGAGAGAAGTGGATTACGAGTCGAAATCTACCACGCGGGTCCGGTGCAGATAGATCAATCAGCCTGTATCGGTCGTCTGCTAGATTTAGGCCTTTCCTAGTTTACGCCATAGCTTCCGGTCCTGCGCCTTCCGCTTCCGATTCCTCCCAGCGAAGGTAGATAGAAACATAAGCGTTTAACGAGTCGCAGTCCTCACTCTAGGACTCGTTTGCTCCAGCGGCCATCGATCTTTCGGCAAATATGCATATAGATGGATATCATATTTTTTTGGATTGGTTTTAGAACACACAATGCTCCTCTCAATGTGTTCTTTCACCGATTTTGAGCGACAGCAAATTACATAGAACGCGCCCTCATTCCCCTGGGTTTTGAAACCACTATTGCTCTTTTAAGTGAACTTGGTATACAATGAACCAATTTGATTTCGTATTCGCCGGAAATCATCGAGCATAGAGCTGAAAGATAAACTATCTTGTTATCGTTCTAAGTGTCGAGCGCAGAGGTTTTAAATGATTTAACGTTCCGTGTATCTAATGACATGCATGGCGATGACAAAAAAATATTACGCAATTACGACAACCCATAAATAGTAAGTTTGTAAAATTAAGAAACATATTGCTGACCCAAACTTTCAGTAAAAGTGTATATTTTTTTATTGCCCGAGAGAATAATAACTTAAATAAAGAAAGATGATTACATACTCTAAACTTAACAAAACATACCTACCTGGAGGGCTTTAATTTAAGAAATTAAGTTTGTGGATTTTGATTATTTTTTTATACCTAATCTTATAACAGAAGGGACTTTAAAACTTCGTTGAAATTAAGTCGCTTGTGATTGTTGCTTAGAGGTTTATAGTCTTAATAGCTTTTTATCCGACTGCGGAGGATGGTTATGTATTTCACGTGTCTGCCTCTGTGGCGCGGTGGGAGTGTATCCGACTGCTACGCAAGAGGTCGTGGGTTCGATCCCCACCCAGGTTAAAACTTTGTGTGATGAGCACGATGGTTTATTCTGTGTCTGGGTGTTATTTATCTATAATATGTATGTATTTAGAAATATATATGTATGTTTATCAGTTGTCTGGTTTCCATAGTACAAGCTCTGCTTAGTTTGGGATCAGATAACGTTTGTGTGAGTTGTCCCAAGATATTATTATTATGTATGTAAGAATCAATTCAATAAGTTACGAACGGACATTTTATTTTATTCCTTTGGCAATCTTACAGCTATTATACAAATAGTTTAACAGTTGATTAAAGAAAATGCCAATAACAAGCTTCCACAGATTGGCAGAAAACATTAAAAATATAGTTTAATATATACTCACGGCTTCAACTTTACAGAAAATATACAAAATTTCTAATCTCGGCACCTCAGCAATGGACCCTTTTATTAAAGGTGATCTAGCACGATCAGCAATTATAATGAAGAGATCAATTTTAGTAGCGTTATTCAATTTGTTGAACTCAGCAAATACTCTAGGCAGTTAACTATTTCTTCTGAAGTTTGTGTGGCATATAGGAGTGTGAAGCAATCAATTGTGCCTAACCTTTTTAAAGTGTTATTTCTTTATGAAGATCCGCGCAGTCGATTCTTTCCTGGGCAAGACTAAGAAACGAATGTTGCGATATTGCGCCTAATGTATAAAGGTAGATGCAGTTTGACACAGCGCTGCTCGCAAGCAAGATCATTGGCGGGGAAAAAATTAAATTACTGAATTTTCTTTGAAGCTTCTCAATGCTTTTGAAATAACAAGCATAGAGAGGATTACAGATCTGAGCAGCGTATTCCAGATGACTTCGAACATAGGCACAGTATAGATTTTTTATTGTTTTCATATTTCTGAAGTCACTGGAACAAACAACGGATGATAAAACCTTGGGAAATGTAAGTTCGTAACTCCTCAACTCCGGAACCGATTTTAATAAATGATACGTCATTTATTTTATCTTGATGACGCGAGTGTCATTAACATGAGATTCTTAAAAAAATAAAGTGGCTGATTTTGTACGCTTTAATATGTGGATTGAAAAACATTTATTTTCTAAGACCTCTATAAAAGGCAATTATGAAAATATATGTAATCTACCTAGGCCATCCGGTTCTGTTATAAATGACAATGCATTTTTAAGCTATTGCATAGCTTTTATCGCGGGCTCGGTCTTTGAGCGCGGCGAACGAATCAAGAAATTCCATAACGAAAATAAAACCTAACACCCCACTCCGCCTACCATGTAGCTCGGCCGAGCGTTCGCTAAACGTATATGTATACATAAGTTACGACCGTACGAAGCTCGCATGGATCGAGACGAGCTGCTCCGAAATGTAATAGAAAAAAAAAAATATATATATATATATATATATATTTCATTGCATAGGTTGATAAAAAATGCTATGCAATAGCTTTACCGCGGCAATCCCCGAGTGCCACACTTTTTTTTTTTTAATATAGTAATGTCATACATATTACTAAAACTTATATGTACATATTTATTAAAGTCACAGCAAAAAATAAAAACAATTCATTTTGGCTTTGCCCACCTCTGGCTTTTATACTGGCCTTCAATCTGTCTGGCCACAAATCTATGGGTTTACGCACTGTTTCTATGGGAAATTTCTCCACTGCATGCTCCAGAGATTTTTTAAGAGATGCAAGCCATGTCCTCTAAAACTGTATAACCTTAATTTGTAGTCTAAAAGGTTGAGGTCTGGGCTAGATGAGGGCCAGTCTTCGGGTCTTTTAAAGTCCGGAACGTTGGTTTCAAGCCAGGCTTGGGTACTTCGTGCCTTGTGACCAGGTGCAGAGTCCTGCTGGAAAGTCCACGGTACATTTTTGAAAAAGTGTATTGCTGAGAGGTTTCACAACACGATCCAAGACTGCCTTGATAGACTTAGGCTGAAGTTTTCATTCCTTTTTCCAAATAACAAGACACGTAACGGTTTGAAGTGGCAAATCACAGAATAAACAACGTTAATAATAAAACCAATTGTTCTTTTTAATCTCCTTGTAATTATCTTACGACTAAAAAGTGCTCAATAAAAAAAAACTAAAAAAAATACTAGATATGAAGGAACGATATCTTATTTGTTTTTTTGCAGACGGGTTTTTTTTTTAATTAATTTACTGATTAATTTTACAGATTTTTTTCAGAAGGAGAATGGATTTAATTTGTAATTACACTTTTTTAATAGACTTAATACGTTTGTCTCGTATTATTTTGTTTTAAAATTAATTCGTAGATAGGTGTTGTGGTGTTGTATCTATACTTTATATATTTGTATGAAATTGAATGTTAAAACTTTGTTGTGACCGCAGGTGTTCGTGTCACCTCGGCGCGTATGAAACATTCCTCTCTGGCAACTTCAATTCATATTTTCTAAAATAAATTGCTATATTTATGGCTCCCTGAAAAGTTTCAAATTGAAAACTCATTAATAACACCGTAAATGTAGAACTGATTAATTTTTTGCTTAAAACTTTGCTGAGCTCTCGGAAATAAAAGAGTTTATCAAGCTGATGACATATTCATGGCTGTCACATAACAATTTTACAAAATTATTTAATTTGAAGGATTATAATACAATTACATCACTATTCAATAAGTAGATATTGAATAGCACCTAGTGATGAGGCATATAGTACCTCATTTATGTACTTACAAGAAATACGAGATTTATTTTTGTTTAGTTTAAATTTAACAGTACCTATATAATTATATTTTTATTGTTTTTTTAAAATATGAAAAGAAAATGTCTCCCAATTAGCATAAGCATTCCCGAGCATTAGTGTCAAAAATAATTATACCTGTCCTTAGAAGTTTTTTTTTATAGATAACCGTCGCGCTTGTAGGTGTTTAGTAATAAAAGATGTAGCTAGAATTGAATTTATCAATGTAAAAGTTTAATGTACTGAAATAAAAGTAAAGAGTTAACAATTTAAAGAATTGAATTGAATTTAACGTAACGGTAACGGGGTTCTAATTTGACCTCAGGGTCGTTCGTGGTTGTGCAGTTCTGAGGTAGCCGGCTCCAAGGTGAAGTGGAGGCACTTAGCTCGGCTTCCTGCAAGCGCGTGCGTCTGCGACCGGGCGCGTCAAGATGGTGGGTGACCGCAGGGCGTGCACATAACGATGGTAGTGGAAGAAACCCTCGGAAAAGAAGCAAGCGGCTTTATATGTTGTTCACTGCCTGTCGGCAAACTGTGGACAAGATAAGGCGTTGAAGCTTGACAGTTGAAGTAGCTTATTGAGGAGGTTAAGGCTAAGATAAATTAATGTGTGCGTGCTCTAGCATTTTAAGTAATAGTTAACAGATTCACACGTCATAAAAGCGTACGTCTCGATTCCTTATACAGTATACTAAATTTTCTCCGTGGCTACGCCCGCGTTGAGTACGATTTTATTATTCCTTTGGGTAAAATCCTTTACTTCAAATTTCTTACAGATTTGCATGTTTACCCGACTGTAAAGAATGATTATGTTTTTCGCGCGTATCTTGTATGTTTGAATGTATGTGATATTCTTTATTACCTGGTATCTCACAATCCACTTAACGGATTTACACAATTAAGACGTCGTTAGATTCGTCTTGATCGCCCAAGTGTTCTTAGATATGTGACGTTTGAAAAAAACAAACATGGCGGCTGTGGATGTCAAAATAAAGAGGTGTGAAAAAAAGTTGTTTGAATACTGCAATATGGATATCAAATTAAAGGGCTTATCTTATGCATTTCAAAAAGGTATAACATGATTATGACTGTAATACTAAAAAAGTTAGTCAGCAACAATTCTTTTTTTCAATTTTCAAAGCTTGACAATAGCTGTGATAAAAGTTAGTTGTTACATCGGTTACATCCTATAACCACTAAAAAGTATTAAATAAAAAAACTATTATACAAATAAAAAACCCGCCTGCACAAAAAATATGGAAACAAGATCCCCTACATAATTATATAATTTCAAGCAGTCGGAAGAATTTTACTAAGTTCATCGAGATTCATTAATGCCTCCGACTGCATGAAATTATATAATTATGTAGGGGATCTTGTTTCTATCTTTTTTGTGTTGGCGGGTTTTTTTATTTTTATTTGATAATAAAACAACCTATGTTACTAGCCGATTTTTGATGCTAATTTATCAGCGAGTTATGGTTTTAGAATCGGTTTGTTACTTTTTGAGTTTATCCATTACAAACTAACAAACTTGAAAACCTTCCTTATCACACATCTCCCTGTTTGCGATATTAAAAATATAATATATGTCGAAGCGCCAGGGTGGCCTTATGAGCCGCTAATAAGCGGCTCAATATTCGAATTAATATTATGGTAATCGATCATATGATCGCGGATACCTCGAGCAAAGGTAAAGTCCGCGGTTCCATATTGGGTCGCATAATTTTTTTTTGTCATACTTTGAATTTTATTTGCACTAATAGGCGTTACGCATAACATTATTTCGCATTAATTTTTACGCATAATTTTGTTACGCATAACTACTATTAGTAAAAACTCTGAAACTTTTTGGTTAAAAATATTTTTATAAATAATTGCTCCGAATTAAAACATAAAAAAAGTTTTTAAGTTAAGCCAAAATATTGTTATGCCTTTAACAGTTATGCCAAAGTCGCTATGCGAAAGTATTTAGGACAAAAATAATATGCGAATAAAGGGGATCCCAAAGTCCGCCGACTGTTCTAATCATTTCGATAAACAATGCCACTGCATCACTGACTCTATACCCACACTAACACTTTGCACACGACTATAAAAATAGCGACGTCTATCGGAATACATATTGTCGCTACGATCGCTCGAGTATGACTGACTGAATGAGACCAACTGCTCCACTACCGGCACTGCAAATTACAGTCACGTCATCTTGGGGCGGCCATATTGAAATGAGTCAATAGACTTGTTATTTAATTAATATATTATATATATATATTATATAATTTTAACGAAACATTATTATACAATATAAAAAAGCGCCTTTATTTAATCATGCAATGAAATGTGCAGTACAAATGACTGTGAATAAGACACCAGTATTTGTCATGCATATTTTGATTAATCAGTGCCTTTTGTTAAAACGAGTAAATCAGTCTTTTGTATAATTTGTGAGCCAGGTATAAAAAAACTTATTTGTACATCATTATTTTATATTATGGTTAATGTTTTATGCTTCGTATTTGAATTGAATATCTTCAAATAAATCACAGTCGAGAAACAATAATAAAATTATTGACTTATTCTTTACGTTCTACTTTCTTAACTCGTGTATTTAGCTAATTAGAATAAAAACAAAAATATTAAGCTAATCTAGATTAATTAATTCTAGCTGTTGCCCGCGACTTCGTGCTTTTCCAGACCATTACCTATCTGTGTGCCAAATTTCATCCAGATCCGTATAGCCGTTTTAACGTGATTGAATAATAAACATTCACCCATACATCCAAACTGTCGCATTTAATAAAAAAAGCATCTCATACATTAAAATTTAAACATGCTAACAAAATCATACAACATTCAATAGTTAGGTCTGAAATGGCTGAATTCAAAGTTTGTAATGCGTAGTGAGCGCGGTGTCGGAAGTTTATCTCTGACAGGGTTAAGGCAAGTCAGTGCCTACAGAAACACACCAAAACATTTATGCTTTCTGCTATGAATAGAACTTTCAACAAAAAGTTCACGATGTGTGAAACAATTCATTGTTTCTTTAAAACACATAGATTACCATTTTCATCTATTATTAAGACCTAACTGTTTATCGACTGCCTCTGTGGCGCGGTGGGAGTGTGTCCGACTGCTACGAAAGAGGTCGTGGGTTCGATTCCCACCCAGGATAAAACTTTGTGCGATTAGCACTATGGTTTATTCTGTGTCTGGGTGTTATTTATCATAATATGTATGTATTTAGAAATATAAAAGTATACTAGCTGACCCGCGCAACTTCGTCTGCGTAAATTTTCCCTTTTTTCTTTTTTCCCCCTTTTTTTTACAACATTTTTCATTGCTGCTCCGCTCCTATTAGTCGTAGCGTGATGTTATAAAACCTATAACCTTCCTCGATAAATGGGCCATCTAACAGTAAAATATTTTTTTATTTAGGACCCGCAGTTCCTGAGATTATAGCGTTCAAACAAACAAACAAACTCTTCAGCTTTAAAATATTATAGTATAGTCATAAATCTTAGGGGTGGGCAATGACCCGCGCAACTTCGTCTGCGTAAATTTTCCCTTTTTTCTTCCTTTTTTTTTTACAACATTTTTCATTGCTGCTCCGCTCCTATTGATCGTAGCGTGATGTTATAACCTATAGCCTTCCTCGATAAATGGGCTATCCAACAATAAAATATTTTTTCAATGCGGCCCAGTAGTTCCTGAGATTATCGTGTTCAAACAAACAAACAAACTCTTAGGGGGATGAAAAATAGATGTTGTCCGATTCTCAGACCTACCCAATATGCACACAAAATTTCATCAAAATCGGTCTAGCCGTTTCGGAGGAGTATGGCAACGAAAACTGTGACACGAGAATTTTATATATTAGATATTTTCGACCGGAGAGGAAAAATGATTAAATTACTAAAATAGCTATTAAAAAATAAGTGTTGATCGTAGAAGGGTGAAAATTGAGGATTGTATGTATTTTTGTATGTTGTATCATAAAAAAATAGAAATTAAAAATTTTGTCTAAAAAATAAGAAAAATAATTTAGGGGTGGACCACCCCTAACATTTAGGGGGATGAAAAATAGATTTTGTTCGATTCTCAGACCTACCCAATATGTACACAAAATTTCATCAAAATCGGTCAAGCCGTTTCAGAGGAGTATGGCAACGAAAACTGTGACACGAGAATTTTATATATTAGATTTATCAGTTGTCTGGTTGCTATAGTACAAGCTCTGCTTAGTTTGGAAACAGATGACGTTGTGTGAGTTGTCCCCAGATATTTATTGATTTATTTATTATTATTTATTTCTAGAACTACAAATGCTTTTTATTTTTAACTATCTGTGCCCGTGACTTCGTCCGCGTGAAGTTGTAGTGCTGATCTCTCCCTATAGACGTTAGCGTGATGATAAAAAGTAGTTAGTTATTCTTTACATCATCAGCTGTCTGAGAGTGAAAGTCCCGTCTAAATCCGTCCACCCGTGTCGGAGATTAGCCGGAACAAACAGACAGAGAGGCTGACAGACAGACAGAAAGGTCGACAGACAAAAAAAAGTGATTTGTTATAAGTATCATGTATATTCTTATGCATTTAGTAAAAAACTATTTTGACAATACACAGACAAACACAACAGACACCTTAATTTTTAGAGTTCCGTAGCCAAAATGGAAAAAACGGATAAGGGTTCCGTTTTCGCCATTTTGGCTACGGGACCCTAAAAATTTAACCCTGAAAAAATGCGTTTCTCTACAAAAGGGCGTAAGTGCCATGAACGTACGCTCTTCTGCTGGTGCATTTAGTTGGTTCATAATGGTTTTATTATTTACCCTATTTTTCGACATTAACTGGGATGTAATTATAGTATTTTAAAGGAATTTACATAAGACTATAATTGGTCGCCAGTTTTAAAAAGTCATATTTCATAAAGAGTTTGTTAATGGATTATTCTTAATTCGATACGTATGTATAATCAAAATCACTTATATTGTAATAAAGTGATTATACCAATAAAGTGATAATGCGTGTAAATTTGACTTTTCAAATTTTGTGGGTACGTAATATAGGTGTGTAAAATTATTATTTTTGAGTGCTGTTTAAGTCAATTTAGTCTTTTTTGGAAAAAAAACATGGCAAAATATGCATACAATTTTATAGTTAAAGATATCTACATATTTGTAATTATTAATTAGCCAACTCGACGTCGGACATCATATGACAGATATCAGAGACCAAAGTGATGACGAACAGACAGCATCACAAAAATAAAAAAATTGCAAGATGCATCGATAACGCTTGGCAAAGCTATTGGTCCATGAAAGATCTCATTTTTTTAATAAATTAAAAAAGGTAACTAGCAATGTGGAATTTTATATCCTACATTATTAGCATTCCTATTAATCCCTCCAGCTAAGCTCAATGGCTTGTGTTAAGAGTGGGTTCACGTCGGTAGTATAATGGGTAAGATACGAACCCGCGCCCTCACGATTGCGATGCCTTAACCATTACACTACCGCCGTCATAAAGGCCGATCTCCCTCTATGAATGCCAGAAAAGGGTGAATGCACGTCCTATGTTTAAGGGAAACATAGGACGTGCATTCTCCCTATTCTAACTTTCGCTTCGCAAACATGGTCATAGTAATAATAATAATAATAATAATAATAATATTTTGGGACAACTCACACAACGCTATCTGATCCCAAACTAAGCAGAGCTTGTACTATGGAAACCAGACAACTGATAAACATACTTATATATTTCTAAATACATACATATTATAGATAAATAACACCCAGACACAGAATAAACCATCGTGCTCATCACACAAAGTTTTATCCTGGGTGGGGATCGAACCCACGACCTCTTGCGTAGCAGTCGGATACACTCCCACCGCGCCACAGAGGCAGTCATACTTTAGCAGAGGTGACAAAGAGCAATGGAACAAAGTATTCCGGGTAATCACATTGAAAGACCAAATTTATTCAAAAAAATAAAATTAAAGTGTCTGCTTGAATTTCAATTTTTTTTTATTTACTAAGTGCATATGAAGTCCAAAACAGGAATTCATATTGAAAGAAATAGTCCAGTAGAGCGTGAGCAGTTTGTATGACAACAAGTTATAGTTTTGAGTCATACTGAGTCATACGTATGACTTAAAATCGTTCGAGTATTGAACTAAAGAAATTGATCATGTGATCAAAAATGGATTCAAATTTAAAATTATTTTACATTTTTATTACTACCTACTTACTTATTACGTTTTTGCTTAATTGACGCCTGTAATCTGAGAAAACATTAAAAATACATGTGGAAAGACAATCTCAGAATGTCTTCCGATTTTATAAAACTACGAGTATGTCGTTGGCTGGTATTAGCCACACTATTCACTATGTCCTTGATTAAGTTTAATAACTTCAATTCAAAATTCAATTTTAAATAGCGTTGACGCCACGTGGATGTCAGTTATCGCAATAAAAAATATCCTATGTCCTTTCCTGGGTCTCAAACTATCTCCATACCAAATTTCATCTAAATCGGTTAAGTGATTTAGTGTGAAAACGTAACAAACAGACAAAGTTACTTTTACATTTATAATACTACTAGTTACGAATAAAAATAAAACTTGAATTAGTAGTTCTGTTTCGTATTCCAATGCTAATATTCTGTTGTAATAGAAAATCGATGTCACCCAATTAAAAAAAAAATCTTCACTAGTAATCTAATTCTTACTATAAGCCAGAGGTTGTGGGTTCGATTCCCACTCAGGACAAACCTTTGTGTGAGTAGCACAACAGTTTATTCTGTGTATGGGTGTAATTTATTTCTAATAAAAATACATTTATAAATATATGTTTATCAGTTGTCTGGTTGCCATAGTACAGGCTAACAGGCTCTGCCTAGTTAGGGATCAGATGACCTTGTGTGAGTTGTTCTAAAATGTTAATAATTAGATGTTATTATATATTTACTGCCATTGTGTGTTTTTGTAAAAGATTTTTCTTAATAAATATTATTAATATTATTATTTAGAAATTATATTAATTAGAAATCTGTCAAAAAGGACTTCGTATTTGAAACGGAGTTGGCATAGTTAAGAATACTACAATGCGTTCCAAAACTCACATCACCAATGTCACTTGAAAAGCTCCCACTTTGAAATGGGACTGAGCTGAACACGTGTTCCGCATGCCAGATGACTTTTGGGCCAAGCGCATCACCAATTGAACCCTACAAAATGGCAAGTGACTACGCGGTAGACCACGTCGCATATGATGAGACGAGTTAGACTCCTTCGAAAAAGATTGGCCTAATATAATTGGCAGAGAAAAGTGGTGAAAGAGTAGGGAGGCCTTTGCCACGCAGTGAGACAAGTCTAATATCAATATATTTTATAGAAATAAATAAAATTGAAGCATCTGTTTGTAATGACAAAATAACAGTTTTTCACTAAATGCATATGAAAGGATAGATATATGGTACTGATAACAAACACGGTTTTAATTTGTTTTTTTCTGTCTGTCGGTCTGTTCCGGCTAATCTCCGAAACGGCTGGACGATTTTAATGGGACTTTCACTATTAGACAGCTGAGGATTTAAGGAGTCACATATGATACTTATCATGACGTTCACGTGTATAGGGAGTGAGCAGCACTGCAACTTCACGCGGACGAAGTTACGGCACACAGCTAGTTACAAATAACATACTAGCAATAAAATATCCATCTCATTTTATTAATTAATCCATACTATATATACACTATACTACACACTATATATACTATATAATATTATAAATGTGAAAAGTAACTCTGTCTGTCTGTTACGCATTCACGCTCAAATAGCTAAACCGTTTTAGATGAAATTTGGTATGGAGATAATTTGAGTCCCACATAGGATAGTTTTTATCGCAAAAGCCAACATTACAATCTAAAAACTGTAGCTACAATATTTAGGTACAATATAAAGAGATACTTTAAGTAAGCCTCTCAGTTTGTATCAAACATTTTAAAAGACAATAAATATAACAGCGACGTACAATGTAGTTTTGCTATTCATTTAAACTCATAAAAATGTAATCAAAAAATCCTCGGAGGATGTCAGCCGTCGAGGCATTGCTGCAGAATGTTGGGCATGAAATGCCAACGTGAGTTGGTAACGTAGAATGAGAAAAATTTAAAGATTGACGAGCATCCTCTCTCTATAGAAAGATAATGCTGATTTAGTTATGAAAAAGTATTTTCTAGATGTTCGAAATACATTCTACTAGTACCATAGACCAAATCCACATAATAAATTAATAACAAATGACGTGAGACAATTTTTAAATATACTTACAATTTTTCGATGTGTTTTTGCAAATAAAAAACACTTCATTTCCTAAGTAATAACATTGGATCCATGTTCAACAGGTAATAAGATACGATGACAAGGATCACATTATCGCGCACAAGGCAAAATCCCGAAAGTGGGTTGATTTATTGCCCGAAATATCCTTGACGCAGCTCGTAGGGAATTATGTTTAGCCAGGTATGAGCCCTTACCCAAATATAGGTCTCGCTTATTTTTCCCAGGAATCCAGTTTTATGAGACTGTTGACCGCAACAACTATTTCATGAAATTTATTAGCGGCTGCCTTGTTCACCTAAATAAATAATTTACGTTCGGATCGGTAGTGGAAAGGAATTCCAAGATTATGATTCAAGATATTGAATTATCAACCGCTTTAAAAACGTGGTTCTCTGTTTGACCAGTCTGCATGTTCGCGATTTTCTCAAAAACTAGTAATCCGATATAGATTTGGCTTTTACGTTTTGATTGCCATTTTTTCTGGGAAGATTTTAGTGTATAAAACTTTATCGTAACTTATTTAATACCAAGCATATAGTCTAAAATATAGAAAAGCGAATGCGAAATTTGCATTCGGTGATGCGCTTGATCATGGTTTCCATTTGAAGACGGTTCATTATTCTTAAGAAATTCATAACAAACTTATTTTGTGGTTATTTTCTCCCTAAATGTTTTATTGCACCTACAATCATCAAATTTTCCTGGTTCCTACCAGGATAATTTGATGATTGTAGGTGCAATAAAACATCTAGTTATAAAATATTTGAACAAATAATAGTTACAATAATTTTACAAACACGTGCATAAGTGTAATAATCTAGTACATAATATTTATTTAACTACATAAATGTATATAACTGTTAAGAAAAATATTTATTTACATTAATACTATCTCTGTAGTATATACCATAGTACCTATTTTGCCGGCTTTTCAAACTTCTAATTCTATTAGGCAAGCAAATGCTCATGCTGCCGAGTACCTCTACGGATTATTCGTATTTACTCTCTAATTCTAAT
This sequence comes from Herminia tarsipennalis, assembly GCA_945859575.2. NCBI lineage: Eukaryota > Metazoa > Arthropoda > Insecta > Lepidoptera > Erebidae > Herminia > Herminia tarsipennalis. The sequence goes on along the minus strand of OX243834.2, from coordinate 16,855,455 downwards.
ATACTTGTCAAACGTTGAATCCCATCTACTCGTTAGTAATTCGCTGAAAGGGTGTTTGGATGAATAGCCATCCCTCGAAATAGGACCGTGGGTTTAATTTTACACTTGACGTTTGAAATGACAACGCAGTATATAATTCCAAAGTTTATTTAGAAGATTTGTGGTATGGATTTCAATCGCAATTCATATTGAATTAAGTTTGTTTTTCAGTAACCGATTTACAAAAATAAAATATTAAAAAACGTCTAACGTATCTATTATTATGTTGAATATTAATTGACACGACTGTGAAGATGAAGATACGGCATCGTCAATTTTGTATTATCCAATCCGCCTGTCGAGAGTAGAGTTGAGTAGAGTTGATAGCAAGACATCCACCATCTTAGGTAATTATGTTACGTAATTTGAGGCAGTATATAACTATCAAAAATTGTACCTATGTGTTATGTCTGCTAAACCTTTGACTAAATGCGGCTGACTTGACAACAAAATGTTGATCAAAAGGGTAGCCCATTTAATTTAACAGTCATGAGGATTTTTCGGTTTAATTAGAAGGTTGGTAAGAGTTTTGTCATAATCACCAATTTGGTCCGTCTACAGCCAGTTTCGTAGCCGCAATGCGATATTTTGGTACACAGGAGTTGTTATTGTACTTTATATTGTTATAATACTGTCTCATTAGTGAACAATGAAAGAAATAATCATTTAGAAAAGTTTCACAAGGCTTGGCCTTCGTTTAGGGAAAGAACTCATGACATACGAGCGCAAAGGGCTTATTCTATCTTATCTCAAACCCAGTAAAGTTGCTTTGAAAACTCGACTGGGAATACACTTGTTTGAGCGCGGCGAAGACAAATGGAATCGTCTGCGACACTTGAAAGCGATAACTGCGAAAAAATATGTTTTTACCGCTTCGATCAACAAAAGTTTTACAGAGATTATAATTCTAATTTCTTTTTAATTTTTTGTTCATGTCGTTTAACGTTCCTTTCAGTTTCAGCATTTGTTATTATTCAGCATTAACATAGCGTTTTACAATTGACATTGCAATAAACGATTTGATTTACTCTATGTTGATTTTGTTTTATGCAGCGGCTATCTTGGCTTTTTTTTTTACATTTCCTATCTGGTACTTTGCAAGCATTTCTGCTACTCTCTAATTCAAGGCAAGATTATACTTGACATTGTTTGGCAATTAACATTATCCACTCCCAGGTGCCATTTATCCAGAAATCCTCAATAAATCTGCCCATTGTCATGGTATAATTCATTAGTCGCTTCTTACGACACCCTTGGGATTTTCCACAATACGCCATGTGTAGCCGTAATCTAGGTATACGTAACTGTACTGACTTATTGCATAAAGCTGATTAAATGATAGCTGGAATACTGAGCTGTATCAAAGCATATAATTCCTAGCGTAGACGTACTTACTCGTAGTGCATACGCTACGTGGAAATTTCTAATGATGATAAGCAACTGTTAATACTCAGTTCACTGTCATGATTTCATTGTTTTATGTGAAAGTGGCTAAGTTCGGTTTTGATGTAATATCAGGCCTCTCAGAAAGTTATCCGAAAAAAAGTTTTTATCTCTAAGGCACTAGCTACTTGTAATTATTTTGAAATATTTGTAAAAATACCATTGTTCGAATTTCGAATTTTCCTCCACATTTTTTCGAGGGCCAAATTAAATTAAAGTTTCTCATTTCAAAATGAAGCTGCATCACGAACATTTTCGTGTAATGATTTTCTACGATTTTAAATGTAGCCTGATGAGTCATTTGATCGACTACAAATGGCGTTTATGGATAACGGACCTTCAAAAGCAGCCATTTATTGTTGGCATAGGCAGTTCACGCGCGGTCGCCCTACTTTGGGGGATGAACAGATTAAATTTTGATCGCTAGTTTCTTGACTTTGACGAAATATCTGGTTTCAATTCCTTTACGAGACCAAAATTCGAATTCCATTCAGAGAGCAACATCAACGAGGAATGGTATACCACAAAATGCCTGTCAGAAGTTTTGTCTGCAATGAGCAACAAGCGACCGAACACCGGGCTCTGCGGGGTACTGCTTCATCATGACAACGCGCCCGCACACTCAGCGCTCAAAACGAGGGACTTCCTGGACGCGACACTGGTTAAAGCTTTAGGTCACGCTCCTTACAGTCTTGATCTGGCCCCGTGTGACTTCTTTTTATGCCCTAAAATAAAAAAAAAATGCTGAAAAGGATACAGTTTTCATCTACAGAAGGCGCGCTAGCTGCGTTCGAGAAAAAAATGTTTCGAAGATTGGTTCAGGCGAATGAAACTTAGTATAGAGACTGATGTAGAGTTCTTAAATTAAAATATGTTATCCATAGAAGTCAGTTTCTCAGTTTCTCATAACTTTCTGAGCGTCCTAGGTATCATTTTTTTTTACCCTGTAGTGTAGATAAGATATGTGCCATTGAATATTTTAAGTTGTTGGACCATCCTACATTGCAGTACTTTGATTGATGAACACAAGAATGAGTGACATTGTATTCAACATCAGCCCGTAGCAGTTCACTGCCAGCCATTGGCCTTTTCTAATTTTCGCCACAACATCCGGTCCTCTGCCTTCCGCATCCAGTCCATCCCAGCGATCTTCTTTAGGTCGTCGGTCCACCTGCCTGGGGACCGTCTTTCCTTACGTTTACCAAGTCGCAGTCGCCACTGTAGTACTCGTTTGCTTCAGCGGCCATCGGTCTTTTAGCAGGTATGGCCAGGCCATTGCCACTTCAGCGTGCTTTCCCTGTGAGCTATGTTGGCATTTTATTTTTTGGAAGATTTTGTTATGATTTTTATCCTTTAAAGAAACCCCACACATAGTCCGCTCAAAGCCCCGCGACTGTAAATTTGTGAACTAGCTCAACCGTTAGTGTCTACGTCGAGGCATAGTAGGTCATTACTGGTAGGATGTACTTGTCGCCATAGGATACAAATGCCGTTATATCCTTAATAACATCGATTCTTTGTCACCCAAGAATATCTGGCGGTTACTAGGGACTCTAGGAATTGGTAAACAAGGTCGTATTCATCCACAGATGATTGTTGGTTTAGATGATCTCAATTTAAATTTCACTTACTCCACTATTGATCATTAAACCAAGAGTTCTACCTGTGACTACTCAACCCACCTTCCATGTCTCAACATCGGCATCTTCTACTTTTCTAAGGTTCCTGAGGGCGAGATCAAAAAGATAATTATTTCAATTAATTCCATGGCTGAGGGCATTATCACTGGTTACACTTACCCTTGACTATCTCCTTCTTGTTCTTTCATACATTATTAATTTCTCTGCTGATTCCGGGACGGGATTAGCCATCTCCATCTCGACACGCCATTGTTACTCCCCTTCCTAAAATGTCGAAACCTACTGTCTTGAATGCTTTAAATGCTGTCAGTCATGATCTTTTACTCTCTATCCTCTCTCATCCGATGTTCTTGTTTATTTTTGCGGCCCAAAACAATCTTGATAACAGCCAGATAACGCTGCCCGCAAGCATGTTAAAAGCTCTTTTGTGCTGCAACAAGTTCATACACGCGTCATAACCAATTTCGATGGCCAACGTAGGCTAAATTCATAAGAAATTGTAAGTCCTCGGAGAGTAAAGGCTTTTCAAAATATATCCTTGTCCCGATCTTGTCGTCATCAGATAAAACCAAATACTGATTCTTTCACTGAATTTTCCATTTATCATCATTATTATCAGCCCGCATCAGTCCAGAGCTGGACATGGCCTATGTCCTCTAATTTTCACCACAACATCCAGTCCTTTGTCTCGTACCAAATGCAAGTTTGTTGATAATGGCAAATATATTTTCTTTTATAATTTTAAATATTGTTTTTTTTTAAAGTTATTTTGGAAAACCTTGAGAACAGACCACCCCTCCCCCGCCCCATTATGTCCGAAGTTACTGAGCCTAATATTTTGAAAAAAAAAGAAGAGATAGTTCTTAAACTATCGATTACAGGAAAATCTTAGAGAATTGTGACTTTTGAATTTGGAGGCCCATTTAGGGACAAAGCAGGAAATTGAAAATCTTTTGATAAAATAGTTAGACAAAGGTTTCGCTAATAACAGAAGTCTGTTGTCAGAGGAAATCAAGTTGTTCCGAAGTTCTGCTACTCAATAAAGCAATTTGGAAATGCTTTCAGTAACCGCAGCCGGTGTATCGTCGTCTTGTCTAGATAGATTCTCATGATGATCGAACTATTTACACCCCTATACTGTACACACCCTATACCTACTACTATATACGGAAACCTCAGTGTGCGAGTCCCACTCGCACTTGGCCATTTTTTGTTATTGTTTATCTTTATTTAGCTTTTTACAAACTGCACCTACAATTTTTTTTATTTTTTTATTACATATGATAACTAAATCTTTACATCACCAAAAGGTTACATTGACTGAGAATGCTTTAAACATTAAGCCCGCCTTTGTATACTATATGTACATTTAGTGTAAAATTAATAAATATCTTTAGTCCATTGAAAAGTTACATTTGGGGTTGCATTTTTTAGAGGACGCAATTTTATTTTTTTGATGTGTAGGTGGGGTCAGTGTAAAGCTAAAACCAAGTTTGTGGGGTCGCCACCCTTGTCCCACGGCCGCCATATTGAAAATAGGGGTTGAAATGGTTTTCACAATATATCTCATAAACTATTTGTCTGATAAAAAAAATGTTGATGGAGAGTTCTATGAAAAGATTTAATTAAAATATGTTATCCATAGAAGTTTGTTTTTAGTTTCTCAAGACTTTCTGAGTGTCCCATGTATTATATACCATATTAAAGGACTGATGCAAAAAACAAGAGACACAAAATATTAAAAGAAGAATACCTTCATGAGTTTGGATATATCAACCTTAATGGGTACAACTTAGTAGGAACATCCACTTACAATGTAAAAACTATATGTGCTTAAATATTGGCCAAATTACAGATAATTAATGAATATGTAAGTGTAAATGTTTCGCAAAATAAAGAAGAGAATAGCCTTTATTTATTACGCAGGAACACACACAAAAGAAATCATTAAAATCGGTCAAGCCGTTTAGGAGGAGTTCAGTGACATACACACGCACAGTAGAATTATTTAAATAAAGAAGATGGCTGCTAGCGGTTCATTTTTGAATCTTCAAAATCGGTGCTTTATTTTCATACAATAATTTTGACTAAATGCTGTCATTTGCCATTAAACAATGCACTGTTAATACAGTAGAGTAATATCAGTAATGGTTGCTATTTAGAATAATTTAATTGCATCAGAGCAATTAACTCGGGTGTAATGAATTAATAGCCATATTTTATACAGAGGCTGGAGAATCGTCTCCCATTTATTCAAATGGTTCCACTTGTTCTCTTATCAAAGGCCTAAACAACCGGAGAGAGGATTCCGTTTGGGAATCTGAATAAATTGACTTGTATGAAAATACTGAAATGCTGTCTCTATACAAATTAGGGTAAATAAAGTTTTACTAAAGAAATAAAGGTGCTCTGATCCTTGAATATCGGAAAATCTCTCTTAGTAAGCATCTAAAGATAAGAAAAAAACACATACACAACGAATTACAGCTTTCAATATTGCTTGTGTGTGCCTACCTACCTTATAAATTTATAATTAGCTGTCCCGCGTAACTTCATCTGCGTAATTTTTCCTCGTTTTTGCAACTTTTCTCATTGCTGCTCCGCTCCTATTGGTCGTAGCGTGCAATTTAGTCTATAGCCTTCCTCGATAAATGGGCTATCCAACATTGAAAGATTTTTTTAATTCGGATCAGTAGTTTCTGATATTACCGCGTTCAAACAAACAAACAAACAAACTCTTCAGCTATATAATATTAGTATAAATTAGATATTTAGGTATTGGTATCGCTTTTGATTAGCATTTATTCTTTCGTGTACATCTAAGCCTCCGTAGCTCAATTATTAAAATGGTATTTATAGTCCTCTTATCTATACCTACTAATATTTATACAGCTTAAGAGTTTGTTTGTTTGTTTATTTGTTTGTTTAGTTGAACGCGATATTCTCAGGAACTACTGGTTTGAATTGTAGAAATCTTTTAGTGTAATAACCATTTATCGAGCCTTTTATCGAGGAAGGCTATAGGCTACATAACATCACGCTACAACTAATAGGAGCAGAGCTTCAATACAAAATATTGCAAAAACGGGGGAAAATGACGGAGACGAAGTTGCGCGGGTCAGCTGGTTAATTACGTCATCTTATTATTAGAATAGAAGAAGATAAAACATTCGCTGGTTAAAATACTGTTTTATGAATAAAGATATGAAAAGATGCAATTGCCCTCTGGATCTATAATAAATAGGTTCTACTGAAGAGACCCGTGCCCAGCAGTGGGACATCATATGGGTTGACAGACTGCCGCTGTGGCGCGGTGAAAGTGTGTCCGACTCATCGGAAGAGGGTTCGATTCCCATACGGAACACCACTTTGTGTGATCCACAAATTGTTGTTCCGAGTCTGGGTGTATACCTGTGACTTGTATGTTTGTAAAGACCCCCGCTTTATAAAAATAAAAAAAAGACAAAGGGTTAGTCTGTAATTAAGACCAAAAATTCAAAGGAAAGATCCATAAGCTATCATTTCGTTCCCCATACATTTGTCTCTCAGATATCCTTTTTATTGTCAGCGTTAGCTTTCAAAATCGCAACAACTGAACCGGCCCTGTATTTTTTTTTTTTAAAGAACGATCGAAGAAAAAAGCTGAAATATTATGAAGCCGGATATTGGTACCTTTTGTACCAGCCTAGATGCTTTTCATAATTAAAGACCTTGTAAAGATATTGACATCGATCGACCTAATATTGTGATTTGGTTAACAGCCCGCGTGTCCCAGCCATTTATAATGGTTTACACTTTACATAGTTGGGCCATTTTTTCTTCTGTATTATGTTCCCCTCGATATCATCGCTACTCTTTCATTAATTTCTGAGTGTTTGAGTTTTTATATTATTAATGAATCTGTAGGTATTTATTTTATTTAGGTAGATAGGTTGGCTAGACCAAAAGCATAATAAGTCATATAACAAATCTTAACGCTCAAACAATTGAAATAAAGCAAATTAACTGTGACACTCTCGATCACAGAACAAATGCTCTGGATACGCCGCTAATCATATCCTATTAGTGGATGGTTAGGTTTAGCACCGGAGTGGGGAATATCAGCCCTCTAGAAAAGTGGCATAAACGCGAATCTCATATAGAAAATGTTCATATTCGTAGTTTTACACCCGCAACGTCATTCGGCTCAGGTACATAATATCACTTAGGTATTTTAATTAGTAATCGAGTAGGTAATGTCAGGTCCGATTATTAATCATAAATATTACCAGGATCATTATGATTAGGTTTATTAATTAAATAAAATAAAAAATCTGGAATCCTATGTCCATGATATTTGAATACAGTGTAGGTGGCATAGAAGCAACTCATCCATAACGCCTGTAAAATCCTCTCGTAAAGACCCTCAGCAATAAGGAAATGATGATGTAGAGAAAGTAGGTCACTGTCAGTTTTTTATGTTTTGATGACTTGCCATTGAACCGTTTTTCAACCGACTTCAAAAAGGACGAGTTTTTTTTTGTATGTTTGCTCACCGATTACGTAACCGATTTGAAAAATTATTTTTTGTTTGAAAGGGTATACTTCCAAGTTGGTCTCATTGTCATCAGATCACGATCTGATGATGGGATCCCGGAGAAATCGAGAGAACTCTTCAAATATTAAAGGCACACCTACGGTGATTTAGGTACATTTCATAGTGATTCGTGCATTTACTCTCAAACAGAACTGATGATGAAGACCACAAATGACGAGTAGACCTATTTCAAAGTTTCACGGTTTGCGATTCAATTACTTTGATATGAAATTGAGTAGCATTTTATTCTCGTCATACTACTATTACACAATGTAATAGAGTTGATAGTGAACTAAACTCCTCAACAATTAACGGCCATGCATCGGGGTAAGAAATATTTTGTAAAGGAATTTGAGCAGTTGACATAAGCCTATTGTAACAAGCGAACCCACTAAAAAGTGAGAAATAAAAACTTTTTTACAAAAAATATTACCGACTTACAAAATATATACACGGCAACTAAAAAGCAAAAAATAATATCTACCTAGAATAACAACAACAAATTAACATTTTGAAGTTGGTGCCGATTTAAACAAAAGCAACTATTTCATGGCACCATGGTCTAAAACATGTTTGTAATTAATAATTTTATATAATTTGATTATTGTTAAACTAATTTTATATTTAATCTTATAACAAATTTTATTCTTATATAATCTACCATATGGCATTGATTAATATTATATGATATCAGTAAAAATAAATATTCACATTTTAGTTAACTTTGTCACATCAAATTATGACAATGTGTTTAAGGTTCTGGAAGTTCAATAAAATTATCTTGTTGGTATGTTACTACACTTTATAACAAATGACAGATTCTATTTTATTCTTCTATTCTACTCTTCTATTCTATTCTAAAAAGTGGACAAAATATTTTTAGGGTTTCGAAGCCAAAATGGCAAAATGGAACCCTCACAGTTTCGTCATGTCCGTCTGTCTGTCTATCTGTCTGTCCGTCCGTTTGTAACATTCTATCAAAGTTTACCCAATGAAAGTTGATTAAATTAATTACAAAGTTGATTAAAGGTGTCTTGTAGTAGCCGCTACTTAGTTTGATAGCTAAATAATGAAAACAAATATTTTTAGGTGGGCATTTATCCATACATGTAACAGAAGCTGAAAAAAGGGAAGCTGAAAAAATGTTTTTTGAGCAAACATCAACGTGTGGCACATCATTCGACAGCTCTTTTAAAAACATTTTAAGGTTCTTAACATTTGTTTTTGATTATATGAGTATTTTTGGAAATAATCGCTCCGAAAGTTGCTTAAATTGTGTCTCTCCCCCTTATCTTTTAAACCGTGTGATCAAAAAAAAAAGGGGCGAGGGAGGTACCTATGTGACGAAGCGTTGTATTGATGGAGCAGGATTCCGCGAAGCCCAATTAAAGGTCACCTCTCTCGCAGAGCTAGGAAAACTTTCGGCAATGATACTGTTCTTTTTCATTCCAAGTTAACAGATGTATGATTTTCCAAAATATTAATAATGCAGATGCGTTCCATTTTTAAATTCCATCTCAAAACTTATCGAGTGAACTACGTATCAACGAAGTCTCTAAATACATTATGCTTAGATACATCAAATATATTATTTTATATGGAGAGCGAAGTTTACTGACACGCACCGTAATATTTGATTAAACACATTCCATATATTTTGTGGTTCGTTAACCACAAAATACATGGAATACGCGATTGTGAGTAATACGTACCATTTCGCGACGAATGTTTCTTTGTAAGCAGCAAGATAGGGAAAGGTTAATGGTACATATATACACGATTACATTCTTCGTTTCATTATAGTACCTACCTAATAGTCATTTTCGCAGCTTTCTTTATTTATTTTTAAACCCTGCGCTAGGGTACAAGTCCCGTTTCCTGGGGGACTAAACAGACTATCAGTTAACGAACGCAAAGTATAACCAAACTCGTAACAATCATTTGTAGATCACACAAAGTGATATGACCTCTGGTGCAGCAGTCGTATACCCTCCTACTACGTCGCCGAGTGGTACAATCAAATGTTACTACTAACTACTTGATTTCCCTGCCATAAAAATCACCTTCTTGATTAATATTTGTGTAAATAGGTAATCCTAAATAGAAATAAAAACCTATAGTTAATCCATGCAAAAGTCTGCTATATTAAGTATGTGGGTTAACATAACTCGTGGGTGGTGCCGCCGCCGCCCGGTAATAGCTAGACGTTTTATACCTAACCAGAGGCGGATCCAGGATTTTATTCTGGGGAGGGGGGGCACGAGAAGCAAATGACAGTACCGGACCTGACATGTTAACGACGAGGGGTGGTGCATTTCGTTTTGGCCAAGTTAGTCAAGTGTAAGTTGCACGCACGAAGGGGTGGGGGGGGGGGGTATGTGACCCCGTGCTCCCTCATCCTAACAAAATTAGTAGGATGTGGTATACGGTATACCAGACTATAGTTTTTCAAGCGATTGAGTAACAAACATCCAAACTTTCGAACGTAGTAAATCTAAAGATTTATCTATCTATCTGATGTAATGTACTTATTAGTCCATTCAAATAAAGTATAATATTTTTAACGGCCACAGCAATAATTTACGCCAATTAACATCCTTCATGTACCTATTAAATAAAATCTGCGGAGTACGCGAACTGATTTGGTTCAGCCATAGAATACCGAGAATACAGAAGACGACCTGCATATAAAACGGCTTGAACAGTGTGCCGATTTAGTAATTCGAATCCTTGCAGGGATGATCAGACTATGATACTGAACCGATATTTTGTAAAAAAATGTACATAATTTTTTTTTATGAAAATGTTAATCGCGCTTCAACCCGCGACTTCGCTACCGCACTAGCTAATGGTCGTACTAATTTAACGTGTCACCTTATTAACGGATGAGTACGATCATTAGCTAGTTGTTAGTAGGCGCAGGGTAAACGCGTTGTCTTAGGATTCGAATTTAGATTAACATTATTATGAAAAAAAAAATAAGGTTAACTATTTTTTTTCAACAATATTAGTTCAGTGTTATGGTCTGATCAACCCCTGTAAGGATTCGACTGACTGACTACGATATAGACATCGCATCGCGTCCGTGAACAATTTCTATGTGTGCGTTAATTGTGTGGTGAAGTACCTACGAAGGTTGCCTTCTGTATTTTCGGTATTCTATGGTTTGTATTTGTGGCCTTCCTAACCGTGTTCAGTGAGTGAGGGCTCTCTACCACCCGACCCGGCCGTGCTCATGTCGGAATTTAATTGAAACGGGCGCAATTCGATCCGACTCGACATATGACATACACCATTCGACGCACTAATTACGGATACCATAGCCTTCGGCTTCGGCCTATGGGCTGACGTGTAGTGGACGTTTATGAGTGGCTGTACGATTTAACAACGACCCTTGTGGACATTTAAAAACTCCCGTTATTTTTAAGGTAGATAACGTCGAGATATTTGTTAACTCCGTTTTATTTACTGTTTGAGGAAGGGAGGCTTTTCCAAATGTCAACTTGTTCAGTCTTGAGAAAGGTTGTGTTACCTAAAATATTGAAACTAACAGTATCTAGTTTATTTGTTGGTAAACGGGTAGGTTTTTCGTTTAGGATTTTCTTTTTTCATTGATAGTGATAAAAGTACGTACGCGTAATAAACTAATTAAGATAATGTTATGGTTGTGAATAATTTCTCCACGGGATGGAGCACAATAAACGATAATTTCTTTTGATTACACGACGCAGAGACAAAGATGGGAACCGTTTGCTTATGGTCATACAAGTGGTCGAAAAGTGGCTTAGAAAGTACGTAATGTATGATGAAGAACCAAAGAGCATGTAATTAATTTTCAAACTTAAAAGTTACAGCAGACATAACTTGTATGTTTTCATAGAATAATATTCACATTTTCATAGTGAAATATTATAATCTTCTTGGATACGATATTATCTACATGTCTACATGTTTCTAATGAGGTAAGTAGATTGGTACGGTTATGTCTGGATAGGTACATAATATTATTTTATTTAGAAATCACATCTTATGCGATGCAAAGCCTCCTCGTGGTTAACCGCTAGTGCGTAGGAGCACTAAGTGTAGGTATATGTTATTGTAATATGTAAGCTATTACTATAAAGTTAAATTTCAAAATCCGTTACGTCATTTGCCTAAATGAGTAAACAAACAACCACAAATCCATACATTTTCATAAACTTTCCCATTAGTAATGAATGAAATTAAAGTAGGTTTATTTTATAAAGTGGCAACATTATTTTTTAATAAGCTTTTGGTATCATTTATGCAAGAAAAAAGTGATCATATCCAAACCACTTATCACAAGATATAAATGGAAACTGAGAACTACGATAAATTCGCGGATGATGCTAGTTTATTTCTAATAAATCAGATTCTATTCGAAGGCAGCAATACGCCTTTGATACTGGGACGGCAGATTTCATTTCTGCATTTAGTATTACAAGCTTCAATTCGCCCGATTGGTAGCAATTGAAAGTAAATTGCATTTCACAGTCTATGAAGTACCTATCTGTTTGTCCCGGAAAAGTTTGATAAATTCAATTTTCAACTGGATAACTTCCGTGTCTGGGTGGTTCACGCTTGATACTTTTTGAATAAATTGGCCTCGCGCCGAATCGATAGTAGTATAGAGAACTCGGAAGTTATCGAAAGGCAACATAACTTTCCGTAGAATATTGAATCAGTAATATCCGTATTTCTGAGCTTGTTTGTGGTCGCTGGATGCCGCGGTTGCCCGTCACATCTATCAAGAAAAATATTATTTTCCGAAGTAGGCGCGAAATTCACCGGAAATTTGACTTCCTCCTTTTTGTTATATCTAAATAAGTATACCATCATTCTATTTATGTTTTATTGAATATATCTTTACTAAATTATAACCATATTATTATTGAAAGTATATTGATTTAATGTATCTAAATAATGACGAAGTTAATTAAACTGTCACTGTAGACATTATACACACAAAGGTCGATTAATTAGATTTCAGTTTTATTCTTAGATGTATTAGTACACCAAAAAACCACTGTCATTTTAATTAGTTTAATTTTAAGAATTAATAACCTTCTTTTTGAAATCACTTAAATGAAATTTCTCTCAAACAGCTTTTATTAAAATTAAAATAAGTATCTAAATAACTACTATACATTTGTATTAAAAAAAAACCCTAATTTATGTTCAGTCTTTCATATTATAATTTTCTAAGCATGATACTCAATATTTTGATAAAAAAAGATAAATTTTTATTAATCTAAAGATCGATCTGATGTTAATTATATTTTAATTATTTTTACTTACAAGCAAATATTTACTAGAAACCTCGTCTCACATCTCAACTCCATTATTATTTCGGAGATAGTGATTCTCAAACAATCAGGAACTAATTTCGCTGAGTGTTTTTTGTACAATTACATTTTTTCTTTATTAAGTTTGTTTCAAACCTTTTGAGAACTGATATAATAATACCAGTTTATTTATCTCAAAAAGTTTGATACAAACATAATAGAGAAAAAATATTTATTTCAAAGAGAAAAAATGTTCAAAAACCATCTAGCAGTGTGTAATGTGATTGTACATAATTAAACAAAACGTAACTATAACTTAATTATATCGAACAGTATAAATAACGTATTGATTCTAACTCGCAAACTTAAAGCTTAATTCAATAAACAAGTTCCCCGCACATAAAGCGATGAATTACGAACTGTTAATTTCCCGTGGGTTTTTGGACGTTTTCATATGCCACATAAAATTATTTCGAGGGTTACTTTCACCGATAGCTTTCACATGTGTGCGTGTGTGTATGTGCTTTTAAACTCTCACACAAACTTGTATGCGAGGGTATTAAAGCTTTAGTTCTAGTACTAGAAGTAAAGTTTAGCTCGTTACATAACCATCAAAGTTAATTGGCCGAATCAATTTGTTTTTAAATGCGACGTTTGAATAATCCATAGAACAACCACAGGGCTAGGCCCAAAAATAATTCAAATAGGGTTCTCAATGAAGGATTAGTTTATGCGGTGAACCCATACCCTTTAAATCTGATGCAGGGTGGAGACCAGGACTAATCAGCGCGGATTGTTGCCCTTCCGCCACTCTACGCCCTGATTCAAGTAAATGAGAAAACTTTCTAATTGGAATTTCAAATAGGCCTCCGTTTATCCAGACGAGAGCTGTTCGCGGTTCGACGCCAACATGCTGGGCCGCATTATAATTCTCTTCGGTCTGGGTAATTGATATGGGTTTTAGTAATTTAGCATCGCAGTAGCTACCATTGTCAACAGACCATTTGTTACGTTAATAAATGCATTCGCATGATGGCTAAGGGTGTAATAATGAGGCGAGACGTTTTGTTCAGCGTAAATATACATTTTAGAAAACATTCTACAAGTTTGGTCTATTTGTGGTTATTTTAATAATTGATGCTACTTATTCATTCAGTGGAAGTTTCTTTGTTAGTTGGAGCTTCTTTACGTTGCCTGAAATGTATTTTTCATATCGTTCAGCAAGAGACTTCATTGCGGTTTTAGGATTTTCTTTATATGAGAGTTAGTTCTGTTGAGCGAAGACGGCTCTCATAATTTTGTTTGCATTTGTGATGTAGGTACTTTAGAAGCCTTGGCTTCCTTGATGTTGTTTGATTAAAAATTAAAGTTGCTTTGGTAATATCCTTCCTGTGCTCATATTTCATTAAAATCGGTTCAGCGGGATGCTACGAATATACGATATCGTGGAGCTTTTAATTCTATGTGAATGTTTAACCTTAACAATGTTTAAGTTCTGGTTGTTATGAGTTTTAAGATGTGCTCGGTTTATAAACATAATATTTAGTGTTTAAATTTAATGGAAATACCGTTGTGTGCAATTTATATTCAAAAAAAGTTAAAATAAACCACGTTAATATAAAAATTGCAAGTCGTTGTTATAAAATTGATGCATTAGGTTTTTGATAATTTGTGTGTAAAATGTTAAAATATTCGGTAGGTACCTATGTATTATGTAGATACCTATAGCTAAAAATAATATATAAAGGTCAGGCTTCTGAATTCTTGAATAAAAAGACGAGAGAAGATTGAAAAATTAAAATAATTTTGTCAAACAGGCACCGATATAATTTAGTTTTCAGGATGAATATATTATTTATGTATTGGAAATTACGTCGGCATCTAAATTAATTGGTTGTAAGATGGAGATCGCAATAAAAGTATTTATTATTTATCGGTAGCGATTTTTTTAGGCGTCCGTCCGTCCGCACCTTTGCTCAGAGACTGTTGGTGTTAGAAGGCTGTAATTTTGCATGTATACACATATTATTTACGCCGACAAAGTGAAAAGATAAAACCTTAAAAAAAATAGTGTACAATTCTATACGTAAAATGGGGGGTGTGATTTTTTTCTCACCTACCCTATCGTGTGCGGTATCATTAGATAGGTCTTTTAAAAACGTTTAGGGGTTGGGAAGACGATTTTTAGATTTAGGGATCCGTTTTATTTTTGTTAGAGTCATGTGTGTGTCCCCCTGCCAGCTAAATGGTTGATGTTGGGTATGTGAAATAACTTTCGCGATTTTTATACATATTAGATATATTTCGGGACTTAATCGCGTGAATTTACGTACCTTTAAATAATCCACGCGATTAAGTCCCAAAGTATATCTAATATATGTGAACTAATTCACGGTAGTAGTATATATAGTAAAATTAAAAGGAAAACTATCACAGCTAAGAAGGCTTTACAAGTTTACGAGTAACAGCTGAAAGTAACAAAATTTTCGTACAAATTCCATTGAAACATATTATTATGTAGATACAACGTTGTAAGTATGAAACAAAAATTACAGAAAACCCACTTCTTAAGCCACATTATTCAGATGGAGGGGGACTACGAACCCTACATTGTGCGTGGCCCGACATGCTCTTGCCCGTTTTTTTTATTATTTTTAACTAGCGAATGTTTCCCTCTCTCTCTCTCTCTCTCTTTCTATCTCTCTCTCTCTCTCTTTCAATTCAATTTCGTAAATATTATGAAAAACTAACACAAAATATTTGCAAGTTATAACACTGTTACGAGTAACGTATTATGATTATGTGGCAAGCCTTTCAAAAAGTGAAACTATGACGTTTAACATTTGTGTAAGGTCAAACGTAAAAACTTTTTCCAAATATGGTGTCATTTTTAAACGGCTTCAATTAGAGATGCCGAACTAGGAATGTAGACATTAAATCAAATATTTATATATGTATGTTTAAAATATTGTATTATTCAATCAGTCGGGTCGAGTTGATTCTTCAACATCAATTAATAATAATGAAATGTAGTTTTATCATAATGCTAATGTGTATAGAGAGAGAGAACAGCCTCGCAACTTCATGCGGACGAAGTCGCGGGCACAGCTAGTAAAAAATAAATCAAAATAATTGAACAACGCCTTAGTCATAGGTAACCGCTAGAGCCTTTATATACTTAGGTTTTTTGACGTGAACTTATAAATCGATGACCGGGTGCATGTACAAAAAAGTATCTAAAAAAAGTCACGTTATTTATTGGTTGCTAAGCAACAGCGAATGGCGCTTGCAGCGACATGATATGCGATACAATGGGGACTATCTTTATTGATTGATTGCTGAGCAAGGCGAATGGATATGTCATCAATGTTTTCTTATGACGTTATCACTTTAGCAATTTTCGTCCGTAAACCAACTTTACAGACAAAAAATTATTTTGTTTAGTACCTACAATATGGACAAAAGTACCTATTTTTTTATAATTTACTGAAAATCACACTAATATTATAAAAGCGAAAGTTTGTGAGTGTGTACGATTTTAATAGAATTTGGTATGGAGTTAGCTGACACCCTGTATTAACACATCGGCTAATAAACCGCGGGTAACACCGCGGGGCACAGCTAGTATTATATAATAGCTGTTGTTCGCGACTTCGTTCGCATGGAAATATTTAAAAACAAATCATTGGCATTGACACCGTATTTATTTGGGATAAAAAGCTAATCGAGACTATAATGTATCTCTGTGCCAAATTTAATTCAGATTTGAAGAATTTAGTTCAGCCGTTTTGGCGTGATAAACATTCAACCATATATACTTTTCCATTTATATAATTAATTTGATTAAAGTACAGATTATGTATACGTTTCAAATGTCACTAACGGCCGATCACAATAATCTATCTAACTATGGATTTGGCTCCTACATATCAACCCATAAGATGGCCCACTGCTGGGCACGGGTCACCCCAGTAGAACCTACTAGTATGTAGATCCTGGGGGTAATTGCCATAATCGCCACGCTTGGCGAGCGGGTTGGCGATCGCAGTAGGGCTTTAAGTACGCAGAGGACGCTGCTGCCCGTCCTCCGGGGTGAAATCCCTTAGTCGCCTTGACGACACCCACGGGTAGAGATGGGGTGGTACTATTCTTAAGCCGGCACCACACGGCACGATTTGGCTCCTAGAGCTATTTATTTGACGTAAGATCAATACAAAACATGTCAAAATTCTACCTCTAGTAACTAAATTCCCTATAGTTAGATTATTGAGACCGGCCGTAAGTAAATAAACATTACAAATTATTTCCGAGAATTGTTGTCATAGGTACGCATGAAGAAATAATATGAAAATTAGTAGGTAAAACGCGCATGAAGAACTGTACCTGTCATGGTTGTAGGTATCTACTGACAGAAAACTCCTCTGTTTTTCCTCTTACGGCCGGTCTCAATAATCTGCCTATCGATGGATTTGGCTACTAGAGGTAGAATTTTGATATATTGTGAATGGAGCTTATGTCAAATACATTTAGTAGCCAAATCCATCGATAGTTTGATTATTGAGACCGGCTGTTAGACATGATTCTGAAATATAAAGGTAGGTAAGCGACAGAAAAAACAATGAAGAAGCGTGATTCATTAAAATTTCCGTAGCAGAATAATGTTTCCATGAATTCTTCTTAGGGTTCTGTAGAATTCAGTCCATCTATCTTTCTATCACCTTTTGAAATAAGTAGGGACTTCATTTTCCAAACAGTAAATTTTACTATGGCTTATATATCAATAAATTATAAAGTTAAAATAAAATCATAGAGGAATTTGAGGTTCAGTAACATAGTCCCGGTTAGATGGTTCGATTCCGGCCCCGGTTTGGTATACGGAAGTCTCGGGTTCGATTCCTGGGTTTGGACTTCATATTTTTCTTTCTTTTAAAAATTGAATTTTGTAAATTTTTAAAAGATAGAAAAGAAAGAAATACCTATAAAAATTACTTTATTAAAGTATTCACTTCCCATACAAGAAACTTGTTCTTTTACAGTGACACGAAACTGTTACGTTGTTTTATTTACCTGTGAGAATAAATTGATAAAACGTACGAGCTTTATAATTTAAAATATATTTCTATAAAATGTTATTTGATTTAAAGTAATGTCTTCTTTTAAAATAATATCTACAGTATTAATGTTGATAAACTTTCGTGATTTGTACACATTATAAAATTTATGGTAAAATGCCTTGTTTATTGCCCGACGTTTCGTACCGTATTGCAATGGCCACGGGTAGACTCTACCCGTAATATCTACAGTATTGGTTGCGTTTCA
Organism: Herminia tarsipennalis; assembly: GCA_945859575.2. NCBI lineage: Eukaryota > Metazoa > Arthropoda > Insecta > Lepidoptera > Erebidae > Herminia > Herminia tarsipennalis. The sequence goes on along the minus strand of OX243834.2, from coordinate 16,837,132 downwards.
CTTGCACAGCCGTTTCACTCAACAATCTTATACCGGATGTCTCAAATAAGATGTATTGGCAGGGTGCGCGATGTCACCGGACAGATACAGTACACAATTTCAATTATATATCTTTATATATATCATTTTAGTTGAAAATCAGCGTCAGGCGTTAGCCTGGCATATGCTGAACTAGGTCCTATTTTCGACATAATTATCTATATAAATATAAGTTCGTGGTTTTTTTTTGTTTGTAATGTGTAAAATTGTATTTATGTCGAAATAAATTATTTCTTTCTTTTCTCTTTCTTTCTTTCGAATATTTAAAATCACAAATTAAGTAGGTGAACACATTACATATAAATTTGATTGCGTTATAGTGCGCTTCGAGCGTTACAACTTGCTAAACCTGTAACTGGATGCTAAAACCGAAAAATTGTTCTATAGCCAATATTTTCCATTGCTGTATTGCCGAAAGCAAATTTAATAACATTACGTGTTGTGTAACTAAAATTTTGCATTGGTTAATTTTGCTTATTTCGATGTAGTCATTAATTAACACACAAATATCGAATCAAACTTTACCTATTTAACTATTATACGAAAACAGATAATTTAAGGTGTGTGTTGTAAAAGACAAAAACAACCATATTTTAGAAAGAGCGCGATTGCCTAATTCAACGACATTGTATTTTTATCACTGCCAGTTCTATCACAACGAATTATTCATGGATAATTGCACAGTGAGACATCTCCTTCCGTTTGAGCTATGATGAACACCCGACCTAAGTAAACAATCCTTCGGATTGAATAGGGAAAAATCCTGTGATGATTCAGCAAGTGAAGTGCGCATGTATTAGAGAGTTTCGTCAGAGCATTCGCGTTACATCAGAGATGTTGTAAAACTTGTCCGGCCGATGGTCGAGTAAGCTCGGAACGAAATTGCCAATCCTCTTTCACAATGGACCGTAAAATGGTTTTCCGTTTTTGCCCGACCGAGCGGAGCGCTACTCGTTGATTCACCGGACACGTCGCTCGGTGGGCTATCAGTAGTTGGGGGAATTTGTGGAAATAACTCTTCATATACCTGGATGACGCGCTCGCTCCGGGAAAAACTATAGCAAGCGTTTACCCGCTCTTTAATAGCTACCTTCTAGTAATTACCTTTGAAACTAATGTTAACTATCGCACATAGCACAGTTAACTGTTTCTAGCTTCCTTTTATATTGCGTTTGTTCTAACATTTGTCGTTTAGAGGACACCAAGGCAAGTTTTCTTTAGCTGGGAAATTGAATGTTTTATACCTATGATATTTTAGTCGGTGCTATCTTCAAATTGTTCTATAGAATAATGGAATGCAATATAGTGTAATGGAAATTAATAAAATAAGCATCAGTATTTTGACAGATTATTTTTTTCGGTGGTCACGATTAAGGAAGGCTCTTCTCGACTCTTTCATAAGTAGCTAAGAAAAAAAAAATAAGTCAAGTAGTAGCCATGTAAGGACGGTTGACGGGAGGAAGTTTGTACTTAGATTTTTTTAGAATTAATAATTCTTCGCCTCTTACACTGCCATGGGGCTTAATAATAAAATGGTTGTCTGTAAAGTCGGTTTACGGACAATATTTCACGTGATAACGTCAGAGGAAAACATGACATATCGACTTTCGCGTTGCTTAGCACCAATCAATAACATTAGTTCCAATTGTCATGTCGCTGCAATCGCCATTCTCTGTTGCTTAGCAACCAATCAATAACGTGACTTTTTTTAGATATTTTTTCGTGATTGCAGCCCGTCATCGATTTATAAGACGTTATCACGTCAAAAACAGGTATTAGGTCACGTGATACACATATATATTTTTTTAAATTTAATAAACCATGAAGTACATTTTTTTTGTTTATGTTTATTTCTGTATACATTTTGATTGTGTTCACTACAGAAAGTACGCTATTTTAAATTGACACTTACACTGGCCTTTATGAACTGCTAAAGAAAAAAGAAGAAATTCATTTTGTATAACTTGACTTTCGTATCTTACAAATAGGATTGAATAGTTTGAATGACGTCAAATTATTTTTTCAAGTTTATGACGTCACACGCCTATAATCAAATCATTCAAAGTTAAAGTTAAATTTATGATATAAACAAACATTTTAAAACAGAATACTGCACGTTTTATTGTTGAAAAGTATCTTTCTTATGTTTTACCTATACTAAATATTCGTATAATATCGCGTAGGAGTATCAATTTCTCATTATTATCATAGGTAAGTACCATACATGACGCCCTTAATGTAATAATTGCCAATTGAAAAGGAAATTTCTCATTAATATGAGTAAGTGTTTTCCATGTCTTATTATTTGTTAAGGAGCTTACACATTGCGTTGCGAACTTCGTACTTGAAAACAATAGGAAAGTATCTAATAAATATTTTTAAAATTCAATCGTTTATAATTTTGTTATAGAAACTGTGTATAGTAGTTCAAAGACGATGATGAAGAAATGCCGTTCCCAAGAAAGTCAAGGGCCACTTTTTTCACATTATTAGAAACTGTTAGGTGCTATTTTAACATTATTGCATTGCATATTACATTAGATTTCGACGACTGAGGTATCAATCGATCCGTTACTGCGGTCCGGGTGACACAAGCTACATGTTTTTTCGCTATGGCGAATCGTGCTGACGTATCATAGCACTGTCGTCTATCCATGACAGACACTAGTGCTGAAGTATGGTATTATTATTTTTGGCCACTAAAGCTGTCACAGGCTTGGTTGTTTAATACAATGTCGTCAATGTTTTGGCGATTGCAGCCACATGCGATACAATTAGAAATATAATATAAAAAAAGAGGTCACAGGCATAGTCGTTTATTTAATGTCGTCAATGTTTTCTTATGATATTATCACGTAAAATTATCGTCTGTAAATCGACTTTACAGACATTTTTTTTTTTTTGTAAATGTCAAATGAAAGGACTTATGTTATTTAAAGTCTTTGCTTATAACTTTGTTTTTTTTTTACTCTAAGTAATACATGTTTTAAATTATGCCTACGCAATCATAGATTTAACCCAAACTAACATAAATAAAATAAGTTATTGGTAAAACTTTGCTTGTATCATTAGTAATATAGGGAGGTGTTTCTTGAAAACGACAATTTTATTACAATTTTATTTACAAAATTATCTAAAAAAAAAAACAAAAGAGGCGTAACCGGTTATACACTTCGAGGTCAACCCGTAAAGTGTCTATTTTTGTCGCGTAAGTGTATTATTAAATTTTGATTAAAACTTCGTCGATCAAAAACTGATGTGTAGAGAAAATTTCAAAGTCTAAAAATAACATACGATAGTGTAATCTAAAAAATACGCATAGAACTTTTTATTATAAAGTCTGAACCTAGATAAAACCCAGAGCTCGGATGAATTAATCTGTTGCCTGCCAGTTATATGACATCCTGTTTAATCAGCATGTAGAAAGCACTCGGAACACATACAAACTAGGTATGTATTTAGAAATATATATGAGTTTATCAGTCAGAGCCTGTACTATGGCAACCAGATAACTGATAAACTCATATATATTTCTAAATACATACATATTATAGCCTTCCTCGATAAATGTGCTACCCAATAATACCCCATTCGGAGATTCCTGAGATTACCACGTTCAAACAAACAAACAAACTCTTCAGTGTTATAATATAAGTATAGATAAATTACACCCAGACGGATCAAACCCACTACCTCTAGGGTGTTCAAGCTATGTACTATACCAAAAATAATCTTGTATAAACCTACTTACTAAAATAAAACTTTGACGAATATTCAAGCTTCTACAAGCTAACATACAATACGAATAAAGTAAACTTAAAGTAATAACATGATAAAATCTTCGCTAGTTCTGAGTATTATCGCTCAGCTATATGTGCCATACTCTAAAACGACTACGTAGAGACTAATTTAAAGAAATAGGAATGCATACGTTTACAAGAATATTGTTTACATACATGAAGAAGTACGAGAGCAATGGTGGACACTCCGATTCACAGGGGTTAAGAAAGGTTAATAGAGATTTTATTGAAATGCCCCAAGAACACAATAAACTTTTATGTCTCGGTCTTTCGCTTCTTCTTCAGATAATTTCATCATGTTTAATGGAAAGTACCTACTTATAATTATACGTAACAAAACATTAGTCCAAATACAACTATTGTTTTTAAACTTTCGCGATCTTTATACATATTAGATATATTTCGGGGGATTCACGGGTCGACTGAGAGTCGACCCGTGAATCCCCCGAAATATATCGACCCCGAAATTTTATCAATATATTGTATTGTTATCTGGACTTATTTAAGTAGGTAGGTACTTATGCCAAAATTTCGGCTCAATGGGTTACCTAAAGCTGTTGAAAACGTCGCTTATTGGATTGCAAATTTTGAAAACGGCAAATTAAAGGGAATACGAACATAGCAGGTTAATAGAAAGACTCACCAAAATGTGCGATATCGAGTAATATTTATTTTGGAAGTGGAAGCAAGTAAAATATTTGACAGAACTGTCAATACAAAAGATGCTGTCTATCTTTATTCCGACTAGCATTCTGGCAGATGATAGAAAAGAGTTCTTTACCATATTAAAAATAAGTTTTTTTTCTTATTTTTACAAGCATAGACATGGAGACGGAAGTGAGCGTTCCCTTTGATGTATGAATTAAATACAGGCTGCAAAGCGTGAGAGAGACAAAACAACCGAGCGGCCAGTAGTTATCTTTTTCTAGAAATCTGAGTGGTCCATGTCACAAGTCTTGTCACTTATACATTACAGAAAAGAGACATATATTGGCCACATAATCATGTTCCCTTTTTCCAGAGAACTGTCAATTTTGTGAGGACATTGCTAAGTCCATTCTCTATGTCTATGTTTACAAGCAATCGGAAGTCCATGAATGTTTGATTTTTTTTATTTTTCTTTATCAAAACTGTATGTGGAAATCAGCCTGCAATATTATTTTGGTTAGTTTGAAGATTTTGTAATTTTACGTGGAAATAATGCGCGGGTTGCAGATCCAGTTTTTTTTAGAAAGCTAACTATTGTGGGGATTGTGGGTCCCACATTCCTAGCAATCCTGTAAACCCTCTTAGCTAATTTTAGCAGCAACAGCAGGATTCGAGCCCCCGACCCCACGATTGTAAGTTCGAGGCCTTAGTCATTAGGCTGCTGCTGCTTTTTCGTCTAAATATAAAATTAATGATTGTATAGTGTATAGAGTAAATGATGGACACATGTATTTTGAAAAATTCACATTGATCCACATCAATCCAACTTCAAAGTGAATCGAGTCTAACGGCGGTGTTGGTCTACATACAAGTTTAAATTCATTTAGAGAACTGATCAAGTCGTGCTTGAGGTTTCTTTCTGCGTCGGTGCAATTCTAATATAACAAGTTCGTTGTACGCCTAGTTTGTATGTGTTCCGAGTGCTTTCTACATGCTGATTAATCAGGATGTCATATAACTGGCAGGCAACAGATTAATACATCCGAGCTCTGGGTTTTATCTAGGTTCAGACTTTATAATAAAAAGTTCTATGCGTATTTTCTAGATTACACTATCGTATGTTGTTTTTAGACTTTGAAATTTTCTCTACACATCAGTTTTTGATTGACGAAGTTATTCAAAATTTAATAATACACTTACGCGACAAAAATAGACAGTTTACGGGTTGACATCGAAGTGTATAACTGGTTACGCTGTTTTTTTTTTGATAATTTTGTAAATAAAATTATAATAAAATGACTAGGTAGGTCTTTACTTTTTCGTTTTCAAGAAACACCTCCCTATATTACTAATGATACAAGCAAAGTTTTACCAATAACTTATTTTATATATGTTAGTTTGGGTTAAATCTATGATTGCGTAGGTATAATTTAATACTATTTCCCGACGTATCACAAGAGTTGTTTTGCATCCTAAGTGAATAAAGAATATTGAATTGAATTGGATTGAATACAGTAATTACTTAGAGTAAAAAAAAACAAAGTTAAAAGCAAAGACTTTACATAATGTGCCCCATAAGTCCTTCAATTTAATACTTACAAAAAAAAATTGATTGACTGTAAAGTCGGTTTACAGACGATAATTTTACGTGATAACGTCATAAGAAAACATTGCCGACATTAAATAAACGACTATGCCTGTGACATCTTTTTTTTTCATTTCTAATTGTATCGCATGTTGCTGCAATCGCCAAAACATTGATGACATTGTAACAAACAACCATGCTTGTGACAGCTGTAGTGGCTAAAAATAATAATACCATACTTCAACACTAGAGTCTGTCACGGACAGACGACAGTGCTATGATACGTCAGCACGATTCGCCATAGCGAAAAAAATGTAGCTTTTGTCACCCGGACCGCAGTAACGAATCAATTGATACCTCAGTCGTTGAAATCTAATGTGCGATTAGTCGCTATGATGGAACTTACGTAAATACAAACATACATACATAGACTGCTAAAAACAGAACCCCTCCTTTTTACCTTCGTCGTGTAAAAGGTAACTCTTCATAAAGCAACAATCTGTTCTGAAGGTAAGTTTACCTACAACACAATATATGACAAGTGTTAATAAACATGAAACTAGAAATTGTGGTGTAAGTAAAAAGTAGGTACAATACAGATAGCACATCCCGCTCGTTCCATGTAGTACAATGCGTTGGGACGACACAAGTGTATAAGCCAGTTGGAACTACTGGCGGTGACAGCTACAGGCAATATCTTTGCTCTACCAGACCAATATCTGTAGTTCTGTAAAAATAATGATACTTGAGAAAAAGTTGTAGCTTAGTAATCTACCCTTATATCTTTACACAGTTTACAAACATATTGTAAGTACTTGTTACTGATCCTTTAGCTGCAGAGAATTAAATCAGTTTTTTAATAAAAAGGTACGACAAATGATTTGGTTTTAGTATAGTTATTTGTGTTGTTTTTCATAGATTTTAATGATAGAATTTACGCAAACGCAAACTGAAATATCTTTATTTCGAAACCAAATTAAAGATTGTTTGAAAATTTTAATATAAATGATTTGTTTCCACTCGTTTAAGCGACAAAAACACAACGTACATTTACCAAAGATGTTTCCTTATTTCCCAATTAAGTAAATATTCCGCGTAATTACATTTTGGCCTCAAGGCATTGATTTTACATATATTTTTTTGTTTCTTAAATAACATTCTTAGAAGCTGTTAGGCTTGTTATGTTTTGGCAAGTGATGATTGTTACGCCCAAACAATATACTTAGGCACAACTACGTAGCATACCTAGATTTAATAACACTTGAAATACTGCAAGTACTGCAACGATCTATCTTATACGGTTTTTTCATTGTTTTTCCATAAATTTTATATTTCCATTTATCACCGTTGGCTTACACAATTTGAACTCTTTACAAAAAAATATGTTTTGTTTATATGACTATAAATATACTTATTAATAGTAATTTAAACTTTTCAGTATAACTACGTGATTTAGGTAGCAAGTGCGTATTGGGTTATCTACCGAAAAAGAAAAAAGATAATATTGTTTTTTTTTTGTGTACTTAAAGATATTTGGATTAAATAATGTAATAGAACCATCTATCTTGTACGAAATTATTCTATCTCCATTATTTTTTCACTGTAAATTTATTGCTTTGAGTAACAACATTATTCATGAGTAATTGTGTTTACAATGAAGAAAATCATTTATGGAAATGCGGCGTTGAGTGCATTGCGCAGTGCGAGAGCGAGAATACGACAATTAATGGAAACGAGTGCCAATTATGTAGGTACTCACTCCAGCGTTTATTCGATAACTTCAGTAGTAATATTACCTACTTGTTAGCAGACTGGTGCAATATTTCAGCGTTGCTTTTGTCAAATAAAAAACAATTAAGCTTTTGTTCGTTTATCTTTTTTTATGACATTTCGTGTAATGAGACGGGTGATGTCAAGTAGAGAAGAAATAAAATATGTTCGTAGTAAAGGACGTCGACCCTAAGCTAAGACTATGAAATGGTTACAGATTTAACGTATTATTTCACCCGCATTAAGGTGATAGGTTTCTTGTACGAAATGTGTTTCTTGTTTAATTTTAACTTTATATTTATTTTTTGTTATAGCGATCATAGTTTAAATATGTTACTGAAAATTTTGAAAGATACAGCACCGCCCGTTGTCATAAAAACGAATGGACAAAATGCCACACGGATGGACAGATTAACGCACGAACGGACTAACAGTTAGCGAAGTTTGAGTAATAGAATTCTGTTAGCACCCTTTGGGGTACAGAACCTCCAAAGCGACTATGAGTTTTGTGTGGAATTTTAGGCAAGTATGTGTGCTGTTAAGCATCTGCATACGTTGTGCGTATGAACACACGTCAAATATTCATCAATATATCTTACTTCATTCTGTAACTGTCTTAAACGAGACATTGGCAGAAATAACTATGGAACACACCAAATAAATAGATTAGGAACGCAATTTTTAGCCCTTTTCTTTTAAGATAATGCGATTAATAATAATAAAAATGATAACTGAATACTAACAGTAACAGGTAATAAAACTGTTACTTACAATTATGGCGAATAGCTTGCGTGATGAACCCATGAGGGGATTACCGAACATGGTGGGGATATCGCTGGTGGCTATGTTACTGTACAGTCAATTATTTCCGATCTATTTTGACTCCACACACTGTGATGAATGTACCAGTAGGTACACGTTTAGCTGTCCGCTGCGTATTATTTACAGTAATTTCAAAACATTATTAAATAATATTCAATCACTCTTTATAAAATTAAAAAAGAACCTCAAACATCATCGACAAGGTGTTTTATTTAATTTAAAAATTAAGAACATATTTTATTATAATGTTTGTTGTAGATTAGTAGGCAAGTATAGTAAACATATTACTTTAAATAACTTACAAAATGTTTTGCATATAAGTATGCGTAAAATTTCAAGTTACTTATAGTGGTTGAAAATAATCAAGCTTAGGTAGTGTTAAAAACCGGTTATGTACTGAAACACGTTCCCAACTGCATTGATGTTTAAATTGGTACATAAAGCAACGTGATTTTGACTGGTTCCAGCCGAATATGTTTTTTTAGTCTGCGCGTGTAAAATTAAATTGGATTTAGTTTCAGTTAATTTTATTTTTATTTTATTTATTAGGTTCACCAACAATTATTTATACTAACAATACATTAAAAACAAAGGTGAAATACAACAAAGAGTGTAACAATCACTTATAGGTAAACACCACATGCACTAAATAAAAGGAAACAATTATAGACTAATCCTACCATACACACATACCAACATTATAAACTATAGTTTTAAAATTGAAGAAAAAAAAAATATATAGTTGAACATAAAACAAAAAAGAAAAATACTGCAAGGCTAACATATCTCTAGCAAACAATTCAAAATTCTAGATTTAAGTTTCGTAAGTGAATCGAAGTGGAGGTCTATTTGATCACTGCAATGATTTAAAACCTTACTGAGTCTTGCAAATGACGAATTGCATCCTAAAACAGTCCGCCTGAATGGGGGACAGAGTGGAGTAATTGAGATGCGAGGGAGTCTTGAGGGAACACGCAAATTAAAATAAGGTAACAATATGGGGCAGTCAATATATTGTTTAAATTTTTTACATGCAAATAAAGCATCATTAAAGCATCTCCGCTTATCAAGAGTGACTAAAGCGAAGTGCTTCAATCGGGTATTATATGACGGAATTTTTTTTTAATACTCCATTAGAAAATGCAAGATGCCACAGGAAGCGTTTTTGAACGCGTTCTATACGCAGACTATGTAAGGCATAATGAGGCCGCCATACCACACTACAATATTCCAAATGACTTCTAACCAAACTATTATAGAGGATAATTTTAGATTTGTTATGATTAAAGGTTTTACAATTTCTAATTACAACAAACATCCTTTAGAATTTTTTTATTATTTTGTCCAAGTGCGGGACAAAACTTAGCTTTCTGTCAAACAAAACTCCAAGATCATTTATAGTATCTACCTCGCTGATTGCGATTTAGTACGATAGTTAACAAAAAAGCTTTATACAGATTCAGAAACATACATTTAGTAATCGATGCAGAGGGATATCCAAATTTGCTTTCGTTGAACCGAATAAAGCGATAACGGATTTCATGTTAAAACATTCTTGAAATATCTAGTTCGGAGTTTCACTCAATAGCTGAACATGCATCGAAATTGTCGAGTCGCTGCGGCTGAAAAAGTCTTGTACACTTTATACTCTATGGATTTGGCATAAGCTTACTCTACGAGTTCGAACACGTTTCGTGGAACTATACTAAGCACAAGGGCCGTTTTTATGTCATTCTGATTGTACTGTTCATGTAAAGTATGTAGGGTAAAACCGGGACAAATGCCTCAATGGGATAGGTGCGTTTTGAAAAACCAAACTTTATAATATCGCTGCAGAGAATGAAATTGGTGAAATATGAAGATGTTCACAATTATTTTGGTGGCAAATACAGATTGGTAAATTTAGTTATCCATACATACTTAAAATCTGCTAAATTGGTTATTTTTAGGTCAACACAAATAAGGTATGATGTAACAATTGGTATAGACTAAAGTAGCTATATTCATTCAGCAATCTTGTTAAATTATCTGTTTTAAAATTATGTCAAAAAGTGGGGCATTAGGGTATTTGTCTGAAGTCAAATCAGCCTCTTTTTAAAAAACGTCAAAAACGACCAGCTCCATGCAAATTTGTTTGTAATGATAGCATATGACGTCACGTTTTCGGTCAAATTATTTACTTTTAAGTTTCTTTTTATGATTAAAAATTAATAAAAACGTTACATTAATAAATGAGCATATTTTTTCGAACACTTTATGACATATTTTTACAAGGTTAGAATAAAATATTTTATTTTGACAGTAGTCAAATACCCAATTTATCCAGGTATTATCCTTTCAAAACGTAGTTGATAACCTAATAGGTCTAACAAGTAGTAGATTGGGAAGTACAAAGACTTGGCAACCAATTCCTATAAGTCTCTTTTGTATCACTTTATTATCAACATATATATGTACATGTACATATAAGTGTATGTACACTTGAATGAGCTCGCCGAAGTATTTTCCAGAGCATATGCAATTAGCTAGTAAAGTGATACCATATTGTTACATAACTCTACTTACTTAAAGGACCATACCGCGAAATATTCACTTGTATCTTAGAAGTATAAAAAAGTGCAAATCAGTACGAAATATCAGTGATAGTTTCGGGTCAAAGTATTATCTATTCAAAGATATCAATCACGTGCCGCCGGCCAAATTAGCTAATCTCCTTGACCCAACGTTTTGCGACAACGAGAGGCGTCGCCGTCGCCGCCAAGGGAATGGCGCTAGCGAGATCGAAGGGGAGTTAAAACGAATTCCATGTTTCTTAATGCAGCACCGAAACAAAAACGCTCTGAATATTAAAATTACACGATCGAAAAAATGCCTCATTTTAATTAAATAATCACTTTAAGGAGACCATTTCTTTTGTTCAGAGTTTTAGAGTTAGAACCATTAGATATATAAGCCTAAGCCATTATTATACCATCTTCACCTGGGCGAACAAAGTGGACATAACTAGTGTCCTCAATTCCCCTTGGAATCATTGCACTCAGGTGATATCACCTAGGTGAATTGAGTATACATAAGTAGTGTCATTTGTTCACCTGGGTATATTAGTCACCCTGGTCAACAGATACGACTTTTATAAATATTTTGGTGGACTTTGTTCACCCACGTTCTATTAGGACACTAGTTATGTTCACTTAGTTCACCCATGTGGTATCACCCAGGTGAACAAAGTGGAATGAACCCACATAATAAGACGTATATTGATCCTTTTAATCTATATATTCCGGTAGTAATATTACTCACCGTTGTTTAATGGAATACTGAGATATACGTCACTTATCTCATGAATAAAATCCATGTAACCTAAAAAGTTAGAGCTATATTACTTACCTCTCTGAAAATTCACAATTAAACATGATTTGAAGAGGAAAATGGAAAAAGCACTTTCAGGATGAAATGGAAATCTTGAAATAAACGTAAACAAGAAATCAGTTTTTACTTGTCACTTTGTTATTCTATTTATTACAAAAATAAATCTAAACTGAAAGGTATTATAAAGCTTCTTCAGCTTTATAATACCTTTCAGTTTAGATTTGTTTGTTTGTTTGTTTGAATTCGGTAATCTCAGGAACTATAGGTCCGAATTGAAAAATTCTTTCACTGTTGGATAGCCCATTTAACGAGGCTATAAGCTATATAACATCACGCTACGACCAATAAGAGCGGAGCAGCAATGAGAAATGTTGCAAAAACGGGGAAAATCTACGCAGACGAAGTTGCACGGGACAGCTAGTAAATTATAAAAATAAAAAACAAACGCAGGCGGGTTTTTTATTTTTTTGTTTAATACTTTTTAGTGGTTGTAGTTAGTTCATACATCGGTTACATCGATGTATGAACTAACTTTAATCGCAGCTATTATTTAGTATTGAAAATTGAAAAAAGAATGGTTGCTAATTGACTGTTTTAGTATTATAGTCATAAATATGCTATACTTTTTTGAAATGCTTAAATGAGCCCTTTAATTTTAAACCCATATTGCGGTATTAGAAACTAGAACTTTTTTCACAGCTCGTTTATGACGTCTCACAGTCTAACAAGACAAATCTAACGGCGTAATAATTAAATGTTTAAATCCGTCTTGTGGTTTGAAGATATACATACAAACAAGATACGCGCGAAAAACATAACCCTTCATTGCAGCAGTCGGATAAAGAGCAGGATAAGTACTACTGTCAGGTAAAAAGTAGCCTAATGTTCCATCATTGTCAAATTTAAATAACAAACTTAGAGAGAATATTGGTCTTCTTCTCAGGGTTTCGCAAACATTATAAATAAAAAAACAAATAAAGAAATTCATTCATAGACAACACTGTATAATTTCGTAAAATCTATTCATCACAACGTTAATATCGTCAAAGCTTAAAAATAAAGTTGATCTTCAAAGATTCTATTCATATAGTATAAATATATCTAAACGACGAAGTTAAGGTGATCGTATAGCTATTTACGTGTTTAGTACGTATTCGCTAAAGGAAAAGATCGCGTATCGTAACGGAAACATTTGTGAAGTATCCCTGAACATTCAGGCGTGGGCATTCGGGTCACGTCTACGTAACAACGGCAACGATGCCGAGCACCTAGAGGTTTGTTGTGATATCGCCGCTGGTTTTTTCACAATACCTGACCCCACTAGGTGGGAGAGATTCCCCTAACGTTAGTTTGTTGAGATAGCTCAGCCAACTTTATGTTCTTTTTAATGTTTTACTGGCCAAAACAGTACGTGCCGTTCGGATGTCTGTCGCGAACCCTTTTTATCTCTGCGAAATGTTAATTGGGAGGAAGAGTTTAGTAAAATTATTTGTGTAGACTTGTTGTTTAATTTATTTATCTTCGTTCTTTCTTACTTAGCAGCTTAATGGTTTGGTTGCAAATTAAGTACAATAGATGATTTATTTATTGCTACTTGTAATGTTGTGGTTTCTTTTTAACAGCTTATTTGGTGAAGTAAGTTTGTAATCATCCCACACAGTTATTTGGTATTTTTGATATGTTCATACTAACTAACAACCACTATTTTACGCTCTTACGATGAATTTCCAAAAAAACAGTCATTTAAGACAAAGAATTTGCCTCGTTATTTATATGTATGTATATGTACATATATGTGTGACTTGTCCCAAGAGAGAGAGAGAGATATATATGTAGATATATATATATATATATATATATATATACGAGGAGGATCTTTGAAAAATATCAATAACCTATCTTATTAAGTCGGAAAATATAAGTTGACTCATAAGTACCTAGGTACAGCCTTGTAATTAATATTTATTTTATATTTTTTTAACAACAGTCCGAGATTCTAACTTATAATATGGTCTAGTTGTTAGTGACCCTGACTGCTAAGCCGAAGGTCGTGGGTTCGATTTCCACCCAGCATAAAACTTTGTGTGATAAGCACGATGGTTTATTCTGTGACTGGGTGTTATTTATCTATAAGATGTATGTATTTAAAATATATAAATATGTTTATCAGTTGTTTGCTTTTTATAGTACAAGCTCTGCTTGTTTTGGGATCAGATAGCGTTGTGTGAGTTGTATATTTAAAGCTACAACACATATTAAACAATAAGAACTATTCACATAACGAGTGCAAGAGCTCATTGCGGAGTTGCAAGGTACGGAGTCGTCAGTGTAGGCATGAATTCCTAAAATGCCGACGCTTAGAAGCATTCATATTATATCTAATTTAATTGTCGATTCTAATTAACCGGAGGAGCCCACTGGCGAAGTCTACCCCGCACATACACCATGAAGTAGGGCACAGATTGTTGAACTGTAATATATAGTAATACTTAAAAAGAAAACGGAAGGCAGGGCGCTAGGACTGAGAGAGATCGCATCAGTTTAGTCGCCAAGAGGCCTTCCATCTCATTGGTCTAGACTTTGGTTCGCTTGATTGCCGCTCGTTTATGCTTAAAAGAAAGACACCGTGCAAGAAATTAGTTTTTTTGTAAAAAACTAATGAGTTCTCCTCTCCTAAGTGCTGCCCGGGGCGATCGCCCAGGCTGCCCCTGCTCCCCTCCTCACCCTAATGCCAGCACTGCAATCAATTTTGACTGGCCTGTTGGTCTAGTGCTAAGTGAACCTGACTGCTAAGCCGGAGGTTGTGGGTTCAATCCCCACTCAGGATAAAACTTTGCGTGATGAGCACGATGGTTAATTCTATGTCTGGGTGTAATTTATCTATAATATGTATGTACTTAGAAATATTTAAGTATGTTTATCAGTTATCTGGTTACTATAGTAAAAGCTCTGATTAATTTGGGATCAGATGACGTTGTGTGAGTTGTCCCTAGATATAATAATTATTATTTATTATTATTATTTATCATAATCTTTGCAAGATACAGTACCCTATACCCAGTATACAGTACTCCAAACAGACAGTATATAGGGAAGTTCATAAACTCTTTAGCTACTAAATAAGTAAACGTAATAACTAATGTCTTGCCTGTGAAGTTTTATCATTGAGAGGTTGGTATTCACGACATTTGTGTAGTTACAGAATACCATTGCGAGATATTGATTTAGGAGGAAAACCAACAACTCACCCCTGGTTTGTCAATATCAACGATTGCGTCAGAAAAACGAAATCATGGTTTATTTAATGAAAAGATTTCAAGGGTTCGTTTCACAATCTTTATACAGTTGTTAGGCAAAAAAATTACTGGTGGCGAACATTTCAATAATTAAAACCATAAAGATGCAATTGAAACTCACTTCAATAGCGAGAAATATAACTTCACAAAAGGTCGCTCTACTGTAATCTGTTAATGTTATAAGATCTCAGGCGTGCCAGATATATTTTATTTTCTGACAAATAGAATTTGAGTCTTCGGGTAGTGTTTATATGTACACTCAATGCTAGCATATCAGCTAAATTATCTTATTTTATGACAGTTGATTTTTATAAATACGGTGAAAAATAAATTAAAAAAATATTATTCAGCATTGCCAGACACTGCCATAACTTCCGCCAGATACATTAAAATTGTCAAATAAAGGTGACAACTTATCTTGTTTTATGAAAATTAACCGTCACAAAATAAGTTTAAAATTATAATACCTTTACGATCATATTAAAGGCCACATCTATTTGGTGTCTGGTAGAATGTTTGCCCCATATAATTGGTTTGTGTTGTGTCTGGCAAGTGGTGCCGGCTTAAGAATAGTACCACCCCATCTCTTCCCATGGGTGTCGTCAAGGCGACTAAGGGATTTCACCCCGGAGGACGGGCAGCAGCGTCCTCTGCGTACTTAAAGCCTTACTGCGATCGCCAACCCGCTCGCCAAGCGTGGCGATTATGGCAATTACCCCCAGGATCTACATACTAGTAGGTTCTACTGGGGAGACCCGTGCCCAGCAGTGGGCCATCATATGGGTTGATATGTGTCTGGCAATGTTAATTATTTTTTTTTATAGTATTTTATACCATATATATGTGAAAATCAACTGTCAAAAAATAAGATAACTTAGTTCGATTTTGGTACCTGAATATTGGCTTCTATTTAACTTAGCTAGTATGCTAGTATTGAGTGTACATATAAACACTACCCGAAGCCCCACATTTCATCTTACAGAAAATAAAATATGTTTGGCACGCCTGGGATCTTGGAACATAAACCTTGGTATTTATATTTTAATATAATTTCTGGGTGCCTGTGAATTCCTAGGGTACTAATGGTGTTCTGATCTATCAAAAGCTTTTAATCGCGTGATGTATGTATAATAAACTTTCTTAGAAATGCAAGTCTTGGCAGGAATGACAGTCCTTTTCTGCTGTTCCCAGTATTTCCCTATTTATAGAAAAGCATATGCAAACCTTCTGTAATATCTTCAAGGAAAAGCCTTGAAGATATTACAGAAGGTTTTACAGGTCTAGGATTTAATGAGAGGGTGAATGTCTTCCTAAATATTATATTGGTCCATATTACTTTCAGTTTCATAAATGAGTACCTAACAATTCATTCATTTGATTTGCAATGTTAAGACTGATTGTAAAACATGTGCAAAAGTTTGTTTTAAGAAAATATATTATATAGGTATGTATACACTTTGTTATTTTACGACTCTTTATTATTCCTTAGTGTCCCGGAAACTTCTTCGGAATGGGCTCAACAATCTTACTTCTTTAGGAAAACAAGAAAATAATACGTTTCCTTTTAAACTTTTGGTTGCGCCACGTACTTGTCTTCAAAACTTTTCCTGTATTTTTTGCAAGGCTATGAAATGCAAAATATGATCCAACAATATGTTTTTTTTTCTTAAAATTTACTGAAAAAATGTTTTACAGTTCTTGTGAATCGGGGTCACGTGATTTCATTTTTTAAAGTTCTCTACACATGGCGACGAACGTCTTGTGCCCGTAAGAAGTAATTTCGAAAATTCGTTACTATCACTCGGTGGTCAAAACGGACAGCGCCGTCTCAATCACTGAATACCTTTAACCCAAACTAATATTATAAATGTGAAAGTAACTTTGTTTGGTTGTCTGTTCGTTTTCACGTCTAAGCCCTTATTCACAGGAAAGGACAAAGAACAGTTTATAATGCAACAACCACCATCCACGTGGGTGGAGCCGCGAGTGAAAGCTAGTAATATATAAAACAAAGACATTAGGTGAAAGGTAAAAACACTGCAAATAAAAAACGTATGTAATAATAATAATAATGCCTTGGGACAACTCACACAACGCCATTTGATCCCAAACTAAGCAGAGCTTGTACTATTGCAATCAGACAACTGTGAAAATACTTTAAACTTATATATTTCTAAATACATACATATCATAGACACCCAGACACAGTGGGAATCAAACCCACGACCTCCGGCATAGCAGCCACGGTCACTAACCACTAGGCCAAAAGGACAGTAAGTGTAAGAAAAAACGCCACCTAAATCCTTGTTTGGCAAATATCTGATATTCTAAATGTCATTGCACCGTGCTCTTCATTCGAGACATTTGTTCGTGATTTTCATTTGCCCAGTAATTACACTTGCTACAGTGCCCTTCAACCGAAACACAGTGATGCGTTAATCGTATTATTATTTCAGGAAAGAATAACTGATACTGTTGTCATAGGAGGATCCGGGGGGGGGGGGCACGTGCCCCCTCAGATGGTTGTTTTGTGTTCCGAATTCCTTTGTTGCTTATGTATGATCTGATCAAGGCCGCGGATCACATTAGACTGGTACGTCTTGATTCGTATAGTTCGAACAATCGCGCTCCGTCAATGCAACACGTCCAACCATGGCCATCCAACTATTTGTATCAAGATCACTGATCACGATCACGGGATCTCGATCTAGATTGAACGTGTTATGGTTACTATAGACCTACCACTCGTGACCTTAGCAATATGGATGAATTCATTATAAATTTTTCTGTTCATGTAGAACATTATGTTTGCGGAAGATTAAATGTATATTTATAGAATGGGAACCAAAGCCCGTACGAAACCGAGGCGAGTCGCAAATTATTATATACCTGTAAATAAATTGGATGTGTAGCGATACAAAATGTATTTTTTATGAACGATCAAGTACACAAAGGGATGTTCAAAGCGAAATTGTGTGCGACTGCTTTCAAGAACACCAGTCAATATAAAGGAACCGGCGGTTTCGGGGTTCCGTAATCAATAGACGCATTATAAAAACATCAAATTATAAAAGTAAAATTTACTATAGGTTATATATGTACAACTTCAGCCTACACTTGTAGTGTACAAAAAATATTTACTCATCCACAAAGGCACTAATTGTAATAAACATAAAGGACGAAAACGGCAAATAACAAATTGACTACATTGATAAGTACTACGGATTGTACACAGCTTCTAACTATATGCTACAAAAGAAAAGCAACGTAGAAAAATCTGATTAAAAAATATTTCATCGGATGCTTCAAATAAGTACCTAATTTCTTTATCAACGTAGAAAACGTATGGAG
Source organism: Herminia tarsipennalis (assembly GCA_945859575.2). Classification (NCBI taxonomy): domain Eukaryota; kingdom Metazoa; phylum Arthropoda; class Insecta; order Lepidoptera; family Erebidae; genus Herminia; species Herminia tarsipennalis. The sequence continues at coordinate 16,818,452 of OX243834.2, read as the reverse complement.
ACTCACACAATTGAAAATAAATACAATATCCACCTGCTATTTTATTGACAATCACTCAAAGGCATAAAAGATTTAAATCGATACATAGTAAGGACTTCTTATTAATTATAATCATCAGCCGACCTCCTTGAAAGGTAGTCTGAATATTTAATATCTGTTTCAGCATGTTTACGTCGCTTATACGGAACAATAGGTAAATAAGGGGCGTTCAACCTTGACATTTTTTACAGCGGGAAAAGGAGCTCATATGAGAAATATTAAGGTTTAGCGATCGCCACCAGCTGACGCGGGCTACGCGTGACTCAGATGGAAAATATACCTACTGTATGACCTTCTTCACCTTGCAAAATGTCTTATAACTGTACATTACAGTAATGGAACACGAGCGTCAATTCCATTTTGAATTTTACTAAAGTTAAAACGTGCACGAGTGATTACACATACTTGTAAATCATAAAAATTTAGTTTTAATTTTCTGGTTCGTACTTCCATGAAAAGGAAACAATGGAATCATGTACTAAACGTTAATTTATTACTTATCACTGTTGTGTTGCCAGTAAGCTCATGCAAAGCAACAGATCATTTAATGTGTGAATGCGGTAATTAGTGAAAAGTAACACGAATGTTAGGTACTCGTATCAGTACATAGGTATACTCGTAGGTGTCTTCTTATAGAACAATGAATTTCCATTTTTTTACATTTATCATGGTACACGCAGTCAAACATTATAATATTATGTATAGTAGTTTTTCATAAACTTGTAGGCAAGGAGTACCAAAAATTCATTTAAACTTATAATTTACTAGCTTTCGCCCGCGGCTCCGCCCGCATGGATTACGGTTATCGCGATAAAAACTATCCTATGTCCTTCCCCGGGACTCAAACTATCTCCATACAAAATTTCATCTAAATCGATTTAGTAGTTTGATCGTGAAAACGTAACAGACAAACAGACAGAGTTACTTTCACATTTATAATATTAGTTTGGATGTTACAGAGCTATATAGAAACTATGTTAGGTTGAAATATAATATGGAACACAAACTAAAATATTAAAATACTAAATTTTTTTATTTTTCTACCCTATCCAATGATGTTTTAAGTAAAAAGGTGTAGATAGGTTACAAGCGCTTAGAAAGCGGCACCTTAAATACTATACAATTGACTTGTTTTTATTTGTTAGTGTCGCATCGCCGGCGTTAACAGATGAAAGCAACGGATTACATTTTTCTCTTTTTCACTCGTTATAATTAATTCCAAATCACTTTTACGACTTTTTAGGGTTTCGTATCCAAAATGGCAAAAAACGGAACCCTTATAGTTTCGTCATGTCCATCTGTCTGTCTGTCTGTCTATCCGTCCGTCCGTATGTCCCAGGCATTTTACTCAGAGACTTCTCAATGCAGTGATGAAATTTGGTGAAATTGTGTCATATAGTGGCCGCTTCTTAGTTTTATAGCTAAATAATAAAAATTAATATTTTAGGGGGGGCACTCCATACATGTAACAGAAGCTATTTTTTTTTTCGTTAACGTTTGGCACATCATTTGACAGATCTTTTAAAAACATTTTAAGGTTTCTAATAAACTTTTTTGATTAAGTAAATATTTTTGGAAATAATCACTCCAAAAGTTGCATAAATTGTGTCCCCCCCCCCCCTTAACTTTTGAAGCGTGTGACTAAAAAATATGAAGAAAATTGCAAAGGTAGCGCTTAACAAATTCTTTAAACTAAAATTATATCGGACACAATCGGATATACCGTCATTGAATTATAGCCGAAAAACTGCTTTTCTCAATGAAGAAACGCTCTTCTGCTAATTGACTTTGGCTTTGCAATTATTTAATGCTGCGGTACCCTACAATAAACATGGTCCAACATACTCTTGCCCAGTTTTTCATAATAGTGTGACATTGCAATATAAAGGATGTGTGCATTAGTGTGCTATATTTAAAGATCAAATATTGTTTATGTAACCTATATCTACATCTATTTACTTAAAACATCATTAGATAGGGTAGAAAAATAATAATTTCTAGAATTAAATTTTGGTGCTGCTAGTCTACAAGTTTAATGTAAAACTACTTTAAATAATATTAGTATAATGTTTGACTGTGTGTACCAAAATAAATGTAAAAAAACCGGGCAAGTGCATGTCGGGCCACGCACGTAGTCCTCCCCCCCCCCAATCTGAATAATTTGGCTTATGTGGGTTTTCTGTTATTTTGTTTAATACTTACAACGTTATACCTACATAATAATATTCAATGGAATTTGTACTAAAATTTTGTTATTTCTGATTTGATCAGCTGTTGCTCGTAAACTTTTATAGCCTACTTTAGCTGTGATAGTTTTCCTTTTAATTTCACTGTATATACTACTACCGTCAATTGTTTCACACACCCAACATTAACCATTTAGCTGGCAGGGACGGACGGACACTTGACTCTAAACAAAAATTTGCTCTTTAAAGCTATATATTTTACAAACGGATCCCTTAAACTAAAAATCGCCTTCCCAACCCCTAAACTTTTTTAAAAGACCTATCTAATGATGATAAATACCCAGACGATGGGGTAGGTAAGAAAAAAATCACACCCTCACTTTACACATAGGGGTTTTTTTTAAAGATTTTATTCTTTCACTTTGTCGGTGTAAGTAATATGTGTATCCATGCAAAATTACAGCCTCCTAGCATTAACAGTCTCTGAACAAGGTGTGGACGGACGGACCCACAAACGAACGGAAGAACAAACGGACGGACGGACGAAAATAATTAAATAAATACTTTTTTAAACACGAAATTCACCTTTTTTTTTTTTAAGGTCAGTGCCAGCAACAGTAGGTACTAGCAATCAAATTAAAAAAAGAGAGAATCTGTAAGGTCAACAAACACAAAACTTCATCCAATACTTGCAAATTACACCGTTTAAAAAAAAAAAATTGTTAATTTCTTGTATATTTTTCATTATTTTCTGTTAGCTCTTTTTAAATATCTACTTTTTACAGTTCGAAGGTACTTATGAAAAAAAATATTTGAAAAATTGCATCAGTTTCTCAATCCGTGAAATACATTACAGAACTCAAAAAATGGCCAAAGATGGTAGACTTATCAGTACATGTGATGGTAGACGTATCAGTTACATACTGTATTACAGTATGTAATGTTACTGATAAGTTCAATGTAATGTCCGGTTTATATCCGAAAATTCAGTCTGTAGCCATAAAACCATTGTTAGAACGTATTACTCTTCGCACAATGAAAGCAGTAAATAATTAAATTATCTAATCACACCTAGGCGCCGTCGTTAATATTTTCACTGCGGCCATTCTGCAACCATCAAAAGGCTTGTAATTCGGCTTTGTTAGCTTTTTAGTATAATCGGTTAGAAATAAAACCACAGTGAAATTGAGACGATTTACTTAGAAAGGAACCTTAATTTGATTAATGTTGCTTTCATTTTAAGTCACGATGAACAGGGACAAGATTTACTCGTTTCTATGACATTGAAACAGTTGTTGGTCTATAAAAGGATGTTCGGGCCGTACTCACGTTTTGGAAAAAAAATGTCTGGTGTCGCGACTGAGCTCGTTTGTCAAGGCGGACGCGAGCGGTACGGCCGGTGCCTCCAGCAATCTGTTTGTCCAGCTGCCACCTTTCTTCTTTTAACAAGAGCTTTGCTTGATATCCGGGAATTTATTTTACTCACAATTTGTCGCGATGTACCGCTCTCTCTACTCGCACCGCCACAATTTATGAGAACACGCTTCTCGTCACAAATGTTGTTCCTAGGAGCACGTTGATTAAACTGCCTATCAATCTTGCAAGCTGAAAGTCCCAATCTAAAATAAAACATGCTGTGGCTGAAGGCCTTGTTTTGAGCGTAGGTATTGTATAGGGTTTTTCAATGATATTACATAGGTACATTCAAAACGTAGTTATTGTGCATCATTTAAGCTTTTTGAAGAGTGGAGTTGCGCCATTAAAAATGCAAAGTTGTTCGGAATCATCCTAGAACACTTTTGATAGTAGATTTGTGAGCATATAATATTAACTAGTTTTGTATACCTATTATGAAACGTATTTCTTGAAAAAGATGGGTATGTTTATCTTGATCTTTTGTAGTAGTAAATATTATTTTACTAGCTGTGCCCCGCGGTGTTGTCCGCGGTTTATTAGCCTATGTGTTAATCCAGGGTGTCAGCTAACTCCATACCAAATTTTATTAAAATCACTCCAGCTGTTTAGACGTGAAGAAGTAACAAACATACACACTCACATACTCACAAACTTTCGCTTTTATAATATTAGTGTGATAGTGTGATTTCAAAAAAATGTTGATATGATAGGTTTAATATTAGTATGGATATGGATGAGCAGAGCATCCAAATTCATACTATATATGTGAAAGTAACTCTGTCTGTCTGTCTGTTACGCTTTCACGCTCAAACAGCTTAACCGATTTAGATGAAATTTGGTATGGAGATAGTTTGAGTCCTGGGGAAGGACATAGGATAGTTTTTATCGCGATAATTGACATCCACGCGGGCAGAGCCCCGGGCGAAAGCTAGTCGTCTATAAATCGATAGGTACAGTAGGGCTAGGCGGTACCTAAGGTAGGCTAGGGGTTAGAATATACATACAAGTTCTATACCTGAAAGTAATTAATGAATTTTGCTATAGGTACTTAATAAGTATAGATCTTATAGTTTTTGACGTGACAACTCTTCTAAATCGATAACCGGCTGCACTCACGAAGACGTGTGACGTCACCGCTCACTTTCCGCCTGCTGATAGGCTGAACTATTGTGGTCACAGGCGTTTGCAGCGATATGCGATACAATTGCAAATTTTAAAAAAAAGTGTCTGATTCAATGTCATCAATGTTTTCTTAAGACGTTATCACGTAAAATGATCGTCCGTAAACCGATTTTACAGACAACCATTTTTTTATTCAATAACATAAAAATCTATTTCCCCAAATCGAACGCAAATTACGTCGATTTCTCGTCTCCATGGTATCTTAATGTAATAAATTGCCTTCTTGAAAACGTTGATATGATAGGTTTGGGCATTGAACAAAAGACAACAATCAAATAGAGTTGAAACACGCTATTCATTGTTTTCTCATAATAGAGCGTTCGTTCGTACCATTTTAGTGGCCACGTCCCCGGCACGTGTAGACAGAGATTGGTCCCTCATCAAATCCTCGGATATCCACGTCTGAAGGAAGTTTGACAACTGTATAGTTACAAGTGCAGGCTTTACGAGCTCACGAATCATTATCTCATTGTTCCGCAGAAACTCAAAACACGTCGTTCACCGGAACGCTTTGTTCCCGAAAATTATGATCGTCCCCTCGGTTATCCTGTACCATTAGTAACATTATGTCCTCGGGTATTAGCTCAGTTATACGTTTGATATCTTGTGTAGAATTTAGCTGACACTCTACCGGCGTATAACGATATATTTCCCCGCATAGGTGAACACATGCTTATTGACAGACGACTAATATTATTTATATTTCATAAATGACACGTTATCACGTAAGAATGAGATCACTAGACAGTTTGATATTTTTTTTATCAGAGGTTGATTATGATTCATCTATTTACGTCAAGTAAATCGTTTATTACGGTTATTGATTTAAGAACCAATGTTTACGATATTACTCTATTGATTTAGGTTTTATTTATTTTGGGACAATTTTTAGGGTTCCGTAGCCAAAATAGCAAAATGGTCCGTCGGTAGCTTAGCTTTAGACTGTTAGTGCTAAAACGCTGTGATTTTGTATGGATTCACATATTACTTACGCCGACAAAGTGTTAGAATAAAATCTTGAAAAACATATTTTTTTGGGTACCTCCTATGTAAAAGTAAGGATGTGTTTTACCTACCTCATCATGCGGAATATTATTATATAGGTATTTTAAAAACGTTTAGGCGTTGTAAAGATCATTTTTAGATTTAGGGATCCGTTGGTGAAATAATAAGCTTTAAAGTGCAATTTTTTGTTAGAGTCAAGTGCCGTCCCTCTTCCCCTGCCGGCAAAATGGTTGATATTGTGTATGTGGAAAAACTTACGGCAGTAGTATATAACTATAATGAAATTCAAAAGAAAACTATCACAGCTAAGTAAGCTTTACAAGTTTATGAGTAGCAGCTGATTAAATGAGAAGTAACAAATTTTTCGTACAAAATCCATTGACAATTATTATTATGTATACCGTTGTAGGTGTGAAACAAAAACAACAGAAAACCCACTTTTAAGCTGCCTTATTCGTATAGAGAGGGGAGGGGGGAACTACGGAACCCAACAATGTACGTGGCCGAACATGCAGTTACCTGGTTTTGTTAATAGATTTCAAATCAATAGAGTATGGCGTATAAAACATAATGCACGTTCGGTTGCCTTTCCTTTTTAAAGTAAACTTTGCCCTCGGATTATAAAATTGCCAAAAAGATAGGTACATCTTTGAATCCAACTAAAATGTCTTTTGATTTTCGCAGATATCATATATGGAATTAAAGGCAAGGTAAAGTGGCTGGCTTAAATAGAAACTTAATTAGATAAGCGGCAATACCACGTGCGTCGTATGCACATCTCACTTCATAAGCTTTATTTGATACTTTTACAAGCGCGAACACTAGCAATTCAGATTCTCAAAATCTTTTCACGTGAAATGGGTCTGTAATAAATGCATACCCATTCGGCAAAATCCCTAAAAACTCAGTAGTGGAATAGATCAACAAAAAATAACGTGACCGTGCATACTTCTGCTCCACTTTATTGAACTAGTAAAAGCTTTGAAATATGGCAGCGGAACTACATTAGCATAAACTCTATTTCCCATGTATTATCATTTGTTAGTTGTGCCAGTACCAGCGTATGTTTGTTTACATAATACTCGTAGTAGGTAGCCGGCGGTCATCTGGACGCCGCGCCGCACGAACGGTTGGTAATCCTGCAGTGCATCCATCATTCAGTAATCCGGGCTCTAGCTCACCACCGCTCAAAACGGCTATAAAGGGGATTTAAACGATTATGTGCGTAAACGCTTCTTATTCCCATCCAATGTTCAATAAAACTGTTAATTAAAAGAATGTTGGTGCACTATTATCGTGCTTACCACAGTTACTTATATAAAGAATGACCTTGACTCATAGGCAACCGAGCAGTTGAAGATATCTGCGAGGTTAAGCAACGTTACCACTGTCGGCTCATATGTGGGTGACCGTTTTCGAAAAATGACAAACTTTTTCGTGGGTCCTAGAGCACGTTAAGCCGTCGGTCCCACGCCCAATTTCACTTCGGTCGTGTTGGATTTACGTCCGAGAGTGAGGAAATATTGGCTCGAGACCATTTAAGGCCCGCCTTTTTGCCTATTTATTGAATAACCATTGTTTGTTAAATGTGTGTCCATACCAGCCATGCCAGCGCCACCGGCATCCGCCGCCAGTGGTGTTGGATGCCCACCGGTATATATTTCCCCCAGGGTGTCGCCGGCATCCATGCCGGCCCGATGTCTTTATGTGTAAAACCTTTATGGTAGCTAATCGCAATAATTTTCCGGTCGAAGGAAACATTATACGTCACAGTGGGCAGGTAAATAAAGGTGCATCCACGTTATAAAACTTATGAACAAAGTCTTATTTGTCTGGTATCTCACTACGTTTTACACTTTATAGGACGGCTCATACAAACAGGCCAGTAAACTGGTCAGTCACTTCAAGGCCATTAATTGAATGATTTTTGGTAACATGTTCAACCATATAAATGTTTACGATCCGCTAAAGAGCGCACTAACCCGTCATCTTGGTAGCGATCAAATTCACAGCGCGGACTAATAGTCCAGTCATTTAAGCAAAAAAAAGGGCTTCAACCTCTAATATTATAAAATGAGAGATAACAAGCGGGAAACTCACATACACCTCCATTTTGGAATTCTAAAAGTTCTCCTAAAAATCTGATAAAATCTCGTATCTGCGTTGTGAGTAGTTCCAGGTCAAAGTTCATATGAAAAATATTTTCGCTATTATCTCGATTTCTATAGCTCCAATAATGTTAAACATCTATCATAAAAATGGAGAGCATATTTGCAACAAATGTTTCAATATTTTTTATGCATTCAACCGCTTTAGAAAGAGCTTTAGTAGAGCGCACAATGCTATGCCATACATACTCGTATCTACTGTAATGCGAGATCATTTTTTAATTTCTTTAATTTAGATACATAGGTGCCTATACTAGGTAAAAACCTGTACCAGGCGGGAAAAGTGCTTAAAATTATTATATATAAATTAACAATGTCAATTAAATCTTATACCTTTAAACGAGCAATTCTTTTATATACCTATATATATATATATATATATATATATATATATATATATATATATATATATATATATATATATATATAGATTCAGATTATATATATATATATATATAATCTGAATCTCGGCAACGGCTCCAGCGATTTTCATGAAATTTAGTATGCAGGGGGTTTTGGGGGCGATAAATTGATCTAGCTAGGTTTCATTTTTAGAAACCAGGTACTATTTATTAATGAGAAATACAGAAACATATACAGTTGGTCTGCTGTTACTCGTTACCTGCTTAGCTGTGATACTTTTCCTTTTAATTTTACTATTTATTCCTAGGCATGTTTTGTTACTACCCTGTAATTTTTTCACATATCCAACATCAACCATTTAGCTGGCAGGGAGGGCGGACACTCGACTCTAACAAAAATTTGCATTTTAAAGCTTAATATTTCACAAACGGATCCCTAAATCGAAACATGGTCTTTACAACCCCTAAATGTTTTTAAAACCTATCGAATGATACCCAATACGATGGGGAAGGTGAAAAAAAAACACATCCATACTTTATATATAGGTAAGTAGGCGTTGTAACCTAATTTTCAAAATTTTGTTCTTTCACTTTGTCGGTATAAGTAATATATCCATGCTAAATTACAGCATTCTGTCTAAGACAGTCTTCTCTTACAGTCTCTGAGCTAAGCTACGGACGAACGGACGGACGGACATGGGGAAACTATAAGGGTTCCATTTTGCCATTTTGGCTACGCAACCCTAAAAATGAATAATTAACATTAAACATTCTAAACATTTTAGTGTTATACTTTAGTGTAATGTTATATATTAAGTGCTCAAAAATAGTAGGTTACAATCAAAAGTTACCCGGGCAGAAAAGCAAATGTTGATCTAAATTCATGAGATGAGGACTTAGTAATCAAATTGTAGTCCTTTATTTATACACTGATTAGAAAATACAATATTTTATGTTTTCTTCAGCAAATACACTTGTATACTGGCCAGTGAACGGTCAGTGGCCACTTACCTTTGTCGAAAAACATATGTTTTCAAGTATTTGTTTTGAGACATGTAATTATAATGTAGTATAATTTAGCAACATTTCTCATTGCTGCTCCGCTCCCATTGGTCGTAGCGTGAGGTTATATAGCCTTTAGCCTTCCTCGCTAAATAGGCTATCCAACAATGAAAGAATTTTTCAATTTGGACCCGTAGTTCCTGAGACTACTGCGTTCAAACAAACAAACAAACTCTTCAGCTTTATAATATTAGTATAGATGAGAAGTTGAGTCTTACAAAGTTTAAAAAAGTTAGAGTGTATGCTAAAGATTAAGACAAAGGTTGAATTCACTTTTATGTATTTGACCATAATAAATGAATATTACGTTTATTGGTAAAGTGATGAAAATATGAGTTTAGATAAATTCATATGAAAACATAATAACACCAGTCTCTCGAAACTTTTGGGTATTTGACTACTATCAAAATATTTTTTTTTTTAATAACCATGTAAAAATATGTCATAAAGTATTCTGAAAAAATATATTCATCTATTAATTTAACGTGTTTATTAATGTTTAATCATAGAGAAAAACACTAACGGCCGGTCTCAATAATCTACCTATCGATGGATTTGGCCACTAGAGGTAGAATTTTGACATATTTTGTATGGAGCTTATGTCAAATATATACCTCTAGTAGCCAAATCCATCGATAGTTAGATTATTGAGACCGGCCGTTAAAGTAAATAACTTGACTATAGAAAACGTGACGTCATATGCTAGCATTCCATACAGATTTGTAGGGAGCGGGTCGTTTTTGACGTTTCTTAAAAAGAGGTTGATTTGACTTTAGTCAAATACCCTATTTAATATTGATCACGAAAGCTTAAATAAACTTGTATATATGGTACTGATATTTTTTTTTGTCTGTGTGTCGGTCTGTCAGCCTGTTTGTTCCGACTAATCTCCGAAACGGGTGGATGGATTTTGATGGAACGTTGTCAGACAGCTGATGTGAGGAGTAAATTAGTGTACTTTTATCATCATGCTAACGTACATATAGGGAGTGAGCAGCATTACAACTTCAAGCGAACAAAGTTGCGGGACAGCTAGTATTCCAAAAACATCAAGTTTATAACTTTAGTAAGTATAATAATTAAAAGCTCTTACTTCGTATTTCTCTATTTATGTCACAGGCATACTATATGAATTACAAGCTGACGTGCGCAACTTCATCTGCGTCAACTACTAAATTGGCTATTTATCGAGGAAGGCTATAGGCCATATAAGCTATCACGCTATGATCGATTGAAAGGGGAAAGTTGACGCAGATGAAGTTGCGCACGTCAGCTTGTAATTCATATAGTATGCCTGTGACATAAATCCAATTGCAAAATAAATTTTAGTAGTGTAGGAATCGAATCCGCGACCTCACGATTGCGAGACCGATGCCTTAGCCATTAGGCTACCGCCGATTCGAATCAGTAGTTTCTGAGACTGTCACGTTCAACCAAACAAACTCTTCAGCTTTATCGTATTAGTATAGATTTATCAATGTAACATAAATAATAGTAAGACAGTCTGTTACTGTAGGTACCTATAAACATTTTCAAGTTACTAAATAATGCTTAGAGTTAGGGTGAGGTTACCACTGTGACAAAAGTAAGGCTTTTTTGCATTTTTGACGTTCATAAATTTGGTCTGAACTTTTAGTATTCAAGCTACGCAGTTAAGACTATGTTTTAGTACATAATAGTTAGAAATACATTACCTTATTCCTTTCTTAGGCATGTTTTGTTACTGTCACATAAATTTTATAATTACTTGTCCTGATTGACTGACTGATTCATCAACTCAGAACCTGAAACACTGGTTGATGATTTGATCATGAACGAAACTCCGATTGAAAAGTAGTAGGTAGTATTATTGTAACTTACAAAAAACATACTTTACGTTCAGATATAAAACGATACTACCTAAATAAATCTTAAAACAGTGTTGTGAATTACATTTTAAAAGTAGAACAGCGAAATATCTGAAGTTGATCCTTGTATTTCATAAATGAAAAGTTGCCCTCTCTTTGGGAACTTCCAGTTTGAATTGATTGTAATGTTCTTGTCTGTCTTTCCGACGATGCAAATTATTAAGCCTACTGTAGTAGCGAAGTACTAGCTTCAACTTAATAAACACTAGTTGTTGCCCGTGAAATTTTGAAATACCAATCCCACGAGAACCACGTTTTTTATTAGCCCATGTGTTATTCCAGACTATATTCTATCATTTTGCCAGATTGCATTCATATCCTTTCAGCCGGCGTTATTTAATAACAAAAATCCATTCTTACATCGATTTTTTTGCATTTATTATCATCGATTTTTAGGTATTATTAATATGGGGATTGAATCATAATCTGCAAAACAATTTTTATTATTGCAGATTTAAATGGATTAAATGTAATGCAATATTTTTATAGGTAAGTAACCGAATGCGATTAAAACGGTTACCAATCAAATCCCTCCAAATGAAAATAATTGAAACAGCTGCTATTAGTAAATTTACTTTATTTTTTATAAGTTTAAAAGGATAACGGGACTATGCTTAGTATGTACGATGACAGTATTTTTATAAGGACAACATTTATTCATTTTATTCAATGGACAAACCATTCGTCATAGACTTAGGATATACTATGATTATATTGATTTGTGACTAACGGCCGGTCTCAATAATCTACCTATCGATAGATTTGGCTACTAGAGGTAGCATTTTGACATATTTTGTATGGAGCTTATGTCAAATATATACCTCTAGTAGCCAAATCCATCGATAGTTACATTATTGAGACCAGACGTAAGAGAGGTAGAACATAAGATATCCTAAACTAACATAGCTTTACTAAACTAACAACAACTAACGTTACCTAACAAACCAACCTGTAGGGTTTTTACATCATTACAATTTTCGTTAATCTATACCTTCAATATTTATATATTACATCAACCTATATTTTTGTTTCACCGCTAAGCACGGGTCTCCCCAGTGGAACCCACGTATTATAGGGTCATTGGGTATTTGACTACTATCAAAATAAAATATTTAAACTAACCATGTAAGGTGAAGGGCGCAGAAATATCCTCTTTACCGATAAAAAAAAATCACGTTTGAAGAGCAAAATGATAAAGTGTATGCTCCCAGTTTTAGAGAAACTGCTTAAGTGGTCGGAAAGGTACAGCGTGGTCATCATCCTGCGTCAGTGATGGTGTGGTGGGGGGTGTGTTATCAAGGCGTCACAAAGCTACATTTTTGTGAAAATGGAGTGAAAACTTCAGCCAAACTGTAGTGTCAGTCTTGAATCGTGTTGTGAAACCTCTCAGCAATACACTTCTTAAAAATGTACCGTGGACTTTCCAGCAGGACTCTGCACCTGGTCACAAGGCACGAACTACTCAAGCCTTGCTTGAAACCAACGTTCCGGACTTTATAAGAGCTGAATACTGGCCCTTTAGACTACAAACTATGGTCAGTTTTAGAGGACATGGCTTGCTCTAAACGACACGGCAACTATGAGTCTCTTAAAAAATATCTGGTGCAAGCAGTGGCCAAATTTCCCATGGAATCAGTGCGTAAATCCATAGATTCGTAGCCAGACAAATTAAAGGCCTATATAAAAGCCAAAGGCGGCCATTTTGAATAGAATATTGTTTTTATTTTTTGCCGAGACTTTTATTAATATGAACATATAAGTTTTAGTAATATTACATTACTTCATGTATTGTATTTACTAAGAAGGAAATCTATTCACCTTGTGTTGTTTGTGCAGTCACTTCTCCGTAATAACAGGATCGGCAATGCTCGAGTGTTGCTCAGAAATTCTTGGGATGTGTAAAATGGAGTTTCTCGGAATTCTCTAATAAGCGACACTGCCAAAGCAACGCATTGGTGATGCGACGCAATGTGTCGCTTAACTGACATATTCACTATCATACCCTCTATGGAGCAGTGTCCGAGAGAATAATGGAGTAGCTAGAATAGTATATCGCTTCTATCAGAGTGTGTGTGAAGTAGGATATCGTTTGTATCAACTGTGCAAAGCTTTTCGGTCTGTCCGCAGACAGTAAAACCGCCTACGGCGTCTATACGAGCTAATAAGGAAAATTGTTTTTAATTTACATAATGGCATCGATAGCATGGGCTTATAGGCTAGGAAAAGTAGTTAATCATGGACTACAGATTAACTGAAGTAACAACTATTATAAAAAAGTGGGTACTTTAGCGTTTTAGTAGAATTGATTATATAAAACTAACACACCATACTGACTTATTCATTAATATACTATTTACCTTATACCTTTGCGTATAAGGTAAATAGTATATTAAAAAAAAAAAGGTCAAAGGTCTTATTCAATAATATATGGACCTTAGTCCCATAAGGTCGGATCTAAAGATCCACCCAAAATTACTTTTTAACATCATGATACTTATTATTCTCTTTCTACCAAACTGACTGTTATGTTAGAGTTGTTATGTTAACGTCGGGTAAATAAAAGGTTCGTACCTTTAAATATTTCACGCGATTAAGTCCCGATAATATTCTAATATGTGTAAACATCGCGAAAGTTTAAAAACAATGACTGTTTCTATTATTCTCAATTGTCGAGATAAACTCTTGCATATAGTCGGATCTGACGACTTTCTGAAACAATTTGGAGGCATATAGTCTTATATAAATAATTTTATACTATATGCCTTTCTTCTATACATAATTTTATAATATGTACCTACAAATCGCGAAAGTTTGTCAATTTATGCATTTTTGAGCCATAGAGCCAAATGGTAGAGATAAAATTAAAAAAAAAATAACTTTTAATGTTGTCTATTTACTGAAAAATGTAAGTTACAAATGAGTTACAAAAAATTACTTTAAAAAAAATGTTAAAAAGTCTGTAGTTGTCAAATTATTGACGTAGAGAACAGAACTATACCATAACTTCACAAAATTGAGCACCTCTAGAAATAGACAACGCTACTTTGTGGATAATACCTGTCAAAGGCCGCACGAGTTTTACTCTCTTTCACGCTTAGCAGTAAATTTTTACTTTTTAATTGAAAGTGATGGCGTCCTATGGATGGCGAATGAGGAGGGATGGCGTCTGAAGGAGCCCTGGTCTATATACGTCAATGGAATAATATTGGCAAAACATTATAGAATTTTATAAGCTACGGGTCTTAATCGCGTAACTATTTTATTTTAAGGCTAAATACCTTATATAATACGGCCTTGCCATATATAATACGGTCGAAACGTCAGTATTTTGCCTTAAAACAAAATATTTACGCGATTAAGACCCGCTTATAAAATTCTATAATGTGTACGAATCGCGAAAGTTTACGAACATATATTTGGCAAAACATGTTTTATAATTTTATTTTTGTACATCTGAAAACCTGCCTGAGCTGACCTTATGGAACCAAGGTTCAGATATAATTATGGACACATTTTATTGAGATTTTTATACAAAACAATTCTACTTTTTTAGACGACTGAAACCGAAGAAAATTAAGAAAACAAGTTTTCATACTAACCTAGCTCTGATAATTACGAATACAATAAAAACCGGGTAAGAGCAAGTCGGACCATGCTCAATGTAGGGTTCTGCAGCCGTTATTAAAAATAAATGCACTACGTATGAAAAAATCTGATTTGAGTAATTGCACCAGCAGAAAAGCGTACGTTCATGGCACTTATTACATTTTGTTGAGAAACACAGTTTTTTGGCAATAATTAAAGGACGGTATATCCGATCAGGTCGAAAATAATTTTAATTTAGTATTTATTAAGCGCTATGTTTGTAACCCCCTCCCCCCATATTTTGGTCACACGGTTCCAAAGTTAAGGGGGGATAATAAACTTTCGAAGCGATTGTTTCCAATATATTAACAAAATAAAAAAGTTTTACAGACTTATTATATTTATAAAAGACCTGTGAAAATATGTACTACATGTTGATGATTGCTAAAAAAATCGGCTTCTATAACATGTATGGAGTCCCCCCTAAATTGTTTATCTTTATTAATTAGCTATCAAACTAAGCAGCGGCTACTACAAGACACCTTTTTATCAAATTTCATCAATATTCATTTTGTGATTTTTGAGTAAGTGCCTGTGACAACAAACAAAGAGACTTACATGACGAAACCAAGGTTGCAACAGCCTAATCTGCCTAGCTGATATTAAGGGATGATAATATTATTAAACTTTTTTATTATAATAATGGTCTAAAAGCATCTTCACATTATTCTTTCTAATGACACTGGTTTGTGGTACATCAAATTAATGATCAAAATCTATAGGACGGACATAGACATATTTATAGTGTTTAATTTATTATAAAAATCTTGAAAAATTATGCCCTATATGCAGACTGATCCATGTTAAGGGATTGTGGAATTCATTTCAATCAATAATAAATGAACACGTCCAACAGTTGCCCGCGGACAAAACACCACAGCCGCTAGTGGTGGAATTTGTATTCGCTAACGAAGACGGTGCGGTCTGTTTACTCCACTCCGTACCCCATTCGTGGCAGGGCGCCCTATTGTGATGGAGGACAAATTGATCGCTGTCTCTGCCTAGTGCCGATGAAGTAGTTCAATGTGGTTTAAACGTTGGTTTGATCTTAGTATGAAGTTAGCTTGTGACCACTCAATGCATACCTAATACATTTAAAATATTAAACAAGAGTACGGACCTAAATAAATAAGCTTAACACATTAAGAATATTTACTTTTTTTGTAACGAAATGATTGTAACGAAATTTGAATGTTACTTTCTATATCCTTATAAATTATTCATCCTTCTTTGAACAAGTTTACGTCTATATTCGTATTAAAGTTGGAGATCTGTTGAAGGCGTATCATTGAAATTGTAATCTCGTCATCAGGCGTCTCATGTTATCTTTACAAATCGTCTCTGAGCACGCAATAACGGAAATGTACTTTTTTGAATGAATCTTTCTTCGCGACAGATAATGTTTCTTATTCAACTGAACTGTATCTACCCTACTAACTTCTATATTATTTTGTAGCACTGATACGTACCGTTTTGCGTGTTTGAAGTTACATATGTAGGAAAAAGTAAGTACCGAGTTCTGTGTCCTCTGCTGATTTCAGGGTACAATTTTTAAATGTTGGTTGTGAACAATATTATTGAAAACTCTTTAGCATATTTTGTGTTTTGCTTAACATCAAGTAAAACCTAAGCCTACAGAATGTAAAACTCTCTCAAAGCCCGGTGCGGCAAAAGTAAATGAGATTTTATGATATCCATTTGGCACAAAATTCGCCGCTTCTTTTATGGACTTAGGTCAAATACTGACACGTACCAATGTCAAAACTTATTTTATTGCTCATTTCGCAAGCGAATGGAAAAAGCCTCTTTGAAAAGCTGTGGAGAGTTACTAGGACCGACAGTTTAAATTTCAATTTCGGTCTTTTACAACTGTAGCATTTCTACTTCGCCTGCCTCTGTGGCGCGGTGGGAGTGTATCCGCAAGAGGTTTTGGGTTCGATCCCCACCCAGGATAAAACTTTGTGTGATGAGCACGATGGTTTATTCTGTGTCTGGGTGTTATTTATCTATAAAATGTATGTATTTAGAAATATATAAGTATGTTTATCGGTTGTCTGGTTTACATAGTATTACTATTACTTCTCTAATTATGGTCAACAATGTTTATTATGGATGTGATATGTTTTATCGGAAAACATTATTGCGACGCTTGCTACTGCGGATTAACTATTTCAGTGATGGGTACGCTATTGCGAAATCACTATTGCGAATAGTGTATTATAACTGTTTACGTGAAATTACGAATTAATGTAGAAATTACGCCATATACAAATTCATATAAGGACCTTATCGAGCAGCCTAGTTAAGTTCGAACCTCTAATTTAGTATCAACATAAAGTGGTTATTCTTTCCATAGTATTTTTTTTTAAAGACAGACTCCCGCAATAGGATACAAGCCCTGTGTCGCGGGGACTTTACAAACATACAATTCACGGATACAAAGTACACCCAAACTCGGAACAACAATTTGTGGATCACACAAAGTGGTGTCCTGTGTGGGAATCGAACCCACGACCTCTTGGGTAGCGTAGTTACATATATTATCTCGCTCGCAATGTATATTATCCCGATGGTCTTGTCCGACAATATCTTTCGGGCCACGACTTTTTTTTGCGTATAATTAAAACATATTTTGGCTTATTAGTATAAAGTAACCTAAGTTACTGCTTATAACATCAGTTATCAGCTAGTAAAAGTCCTATAACAAATCGGTAGAGCTATTTGGGAAATTAGTCTCACCTACATCCTAGTACGTATTGCTCATGTAATTGTTATTCTACAAGTTGTACAATTCTTCAAATAACTAACTTATAATAAGACATGATACGTACTATCGCTCTGCGTAATAATTTTTCTTTAGACTCGTGAACATCAAAAACAGTATAAGAAGTTGAAAAATACGTTCAGATAACTTGATTTGGGAGTCCAGAACTCTTAATTACAGTGCGTATGCATTTATGCAGTCATGCTTAGTTCCTGCTATTTTATTACATAAGTGAGTACATATAATTTAATGGCAGAATCATATTGTAGAAGCTGTGTAATTCGCCTGGTAGTATTAAAATATAATAATCCAAGCTGATATTATAAATGTGAAAACTCTGTCTGTCTGTTAAGTTTTCACACCAAAACCGCTGAACCTATTGAAATAAAATTTGGTATGGATAAAGTTTGAAAACTAGTAACCTATGATAACCACAACAGAGATCTTCGATCTTCTAACAATTTACTTGTCCTATGTCCTGGTCATTCTTCTGGATTTCACGGATCCTGTTTTCTAGTTCAGTCAACTTTAAGGCAAAGGTTCGTACTTTAATCTTCCAAGAATTAGTTGAGTTATCACTCTAGTATATCTATATGTAATTATATGGTATGTATGTTTGTATGTATATTTATATGTATGGTTGTATGTATTTAAATATGTATGTATATGTATAAGTATGTACGTATGTATGTAGGTATTTATATTATTATTTAGTTTCACGTATTGTTTAATAATTTACAATTTGACCACATTTTTACGGCTCGAAATCACATAAAAAAAGAAAATGATTATATTGAAAACTTGCACAGTTATAAGCCATTCAAGTTATCTTGTGTTCTTCGCGCTATCCTGCTCATTGCGTCACGCAGTATGGTTATTATTGAAGAATAAGTGATGAACAGGGTTTGGACTGTTAGAATGATTAATGAATTAATTAATGATTGATCAATTAATTAATTGAAAATATAACATAATTCAAAAACTACCCCAATGGATTGTTACTGATTCTGAGCAAACTACTTTCAGGTTTGCACTATACCATGAATATCGTTGTATAGTTCAGCTGCCAACAAGTTTACTGCACCTACTTCTATTTTTATCTCTACATCACCCTTAGGCTGACTGGTAGAGAATGCGTTTAGCATTAAGTCTACCTATGTACAATAACTGTGTATAAAGTATTTAAATAAATAAATACTTTTAGTGTTCCATACATAACGTATTGTACGTTACTACCTACTCATACAAACCGCAATACTCATATCTAAAGCCGGGCGTACAATGTAATGATATAGATAAACCTTATTCTAACCACTAGTACCCAACTAATGAAGATACTGGTAACCAAGGGTTACTTGTTAGAGGGCTTCTGACACTGAACCGTGGTTAGTCATTTCGTAACAGGTGTTTAAATGGCAACTAAAACAGAGAGCTGTGGGAAACTCTCCAAAGTATTCCGTCATTTTTAGACAAGACACGTGCTAGCAAAGACATGAAGATAGTTATTATTATTTTCTTAATCCCAGTAATAACAATAGTCTCATAACTAACGGCGTTTACAGATGCCTATCTCATCAGAAACTAGCCAACTACACAGGAGACATTATAGTGCAAAATCCCAATCAGGGTCCTGGCAAGCCCGTGCGAACTGTCAAAATCTTATCATAATGGTAAATAGAGAGCTGCGCTTAGAAATGCATCAACGGGCATGCGCGGCGGATATCTTTGAGCGCACAGCGCATGCACCAGCTCGCACGGACTTGCCTCGATAATGAAAAAAGAACGTGAATTAGGACCCATATTGGGATCACAAAAAAGGAAAATTAAAAATACTTTTAAAACTAGCTTTGACTAACTGTAGATTTGATGTTAAATTTCCAGCAGCCGTTTTCCGGTTTCATCATCAGAAAAGCTCCATGGTACCAGCTCCGTGGTATTATTGTATTGTCACCATACATATGTACACCAAATTTAAGCCCAATCGGACACTGGTAAGTGGTTCTAATTTAGCTTCCAAAATTCGTGCCGAACACACAAACATTGTAAGTTAAATGAAACCTCGTAAAAATTAATCCCTTTGGATTGGTGTCATAAAAATAGAGGCTGGTGCTTTTTCACACTAGGCGGGTTCTATTCCCGTTTCAGACAGGTTTTATAATAAATAAATAAATAATTGGAAATAAATTTAAAAAAATTTAAATGCAGATCCAATTATTTTTAAAATCAAAATGAAGAATTCTTTCAGTAAAATGTCCTATCTACAATATTTAAGGTAGGTACGTACCTTTGTGTGGCATACTCTTGAGACACTCTGTATATTACTGATGGTCAGTCAGTAATATACAGAGAACTTCGTCTGTCTCAATTTTCCAAAAAAAAAAATACCTTACGATCTTTAAATACCAAATATCTATCAAATATCTGTTCCCATACATACCAAATATCTATACAAAACAACATTAATATCGGTCGAGCCGTTTCAAAAGAGTTTGATCACTACACCCAATTTTTATATAGTTGATAAGAAATATTTTGACAGTATTAAGGAATCTAGTAAAATTTTGTGAAAGGTTTCAATATTAAGTTTAAAGGTATTGATGAAACTTTACAATAATATGGCTTAAAATAAGAACTACAATAGAATAACAAAAAGGTATTTTATTGGGATATTTAATATCTACGAGAGCGGAGCCGCAGGCTAATATGCTAAATACTAATAATTTTATAAAGAACAATATTATGTACGATTGTTTCTACATGGATTTTGCAGTTCGAGAGGGGTACAAATTAGATCATGTTAGTAAGTATTTACCGCCCTGCTTGTTTCTCAAAACAAAGGTGACTAATTGTTGCCCACCTGTACAAACCGATCATACTACCTAAAATGAAAAAGATATCTCGAATGGGAAATATATCGTCATAAAAAATAGGATATTTGCTTACTAAAATGTTGAGGAATATTTATACTAATACTTTGACACAAACTACCTTGATTTTCTATACAAGTTGACATGAGAGTGACTATGAAGTGAATGAAGAAAAAATACAACTATAGAAGTTTCCTTTAAAACCAGTATGTTTGCGCCATTGTTGTGTACACTTTGCACCTCGATAGGTAAAAAGTAATGCGCACGTAACCCACTGAAATAAACAAGAAGGTTCTATTCTCAGATGCAAAACACTGGATCGTTATTCTAAACATAGTAGGTACAGATAACTTAGGAGTCTGTACAAACTTTCAGACAAAATTTCGAGTTCTGTTGAACGAGGGTAAACCCCGTAGTCCGATAAGTGAAAATAGGCTATAACAGGGAATTTAGCTAAAAGATAAAACCAAGCGTTAGCCGTACTTGTTACCAAGACATCGAGAAAGTTACGACCACTTTTATATTCGTCATAGAAGCCAAAAAGTATTTGACACAGAATTGATTTCACCATCACATTTGTAGTATCAATTGTACTCGGGGAGCAATGAAAATTAAACAGGACAAGGGACAACCAATAAAATAAAAAAATTCAGTGACATAACCTTCCTTTCAATTTGTTGAAATTGAAAATGATTATTCAAATTTAACATTGACTAGCTTACGAGCTTTAATTTATAATTGAAAGTGTTGCTTTGCCTGACGTTTTCACGATTCGGATGCGGCTAATTAGGATTCTGAATGGAACTTTGAGTTGGGACTTAAACTGGTTATATTGCCCGCCGTACTCTGGTCACGTAACGGTTTAAGCCCTAGGGTTGCGCCTTACACTCCATCTATTTGTTGTTGACTGTTTTTGACATTTAACAGTTTCCAAACTAGATTATAACGCATTAATATTTTGGTCACACAGTTGCAGGTGAATTCGTAAGTTGTATCAATTTACTTTGACAAATGTTAGGCATTATTAAATCCACGAAACAATTTAAGGAATAAGCACAACTGGCTTGGTAAAGTTTTTTTTAATAAATTTAGACTACCTAGTAAGTGGCACAATTGATAGGCAAAAGTGAAAATCAGATTTTTTTAAATATCCTATGCGCATTACCAGGATACCATCTTTCTTCTTTTCATCTAGATCCGCTTAGTACCTATTATCGGCTTTTTTTTGCAAAATAAATGTTAAAAAATACATATTTATTATTGCTTAGCCCCTATGTGTATACAGCCTAGGTTTTAATTTGAACATATGAGATTGTGGGAGAAAAATCTCAATCATACGACTATAACTTACTAAACAACGAAAAATATCAACATACTGACAGACGGACAGACGCACAAAAATTATAAATATCTTTAATTGATAAGATCTCTTATATAAACTTTTTTTTTTAAATATTTCGTATATACAGACATCGATCAGTTACAATATTATTAGGAAAATATCTCTAGAACGACGGTTAAATATGTAAGCCATCGGTATTTTATATAATAAACTATTTGCGTAGCAACTAAAATTCCTTTCACTACATTATTGATACAAACCCAGTTCCACAACAAGCATTTTGATTAAATAGTTTAAGAGGCGAACGAAAATAGGTGCTAGTAATGTGCGATGTTGTTTTCTCAAGATATTTGCCTACAAAAAAAATATTAACCAAAATATAGCACTTGTTTTGTAGGTATCTATATGTGTGTTAGCACCCGACTTAGAGTTATCGTTCTACAAAGAAACAAAGAAGATTCGAAAAAGTTCACACACGATATGAATTCCCGGGAGAGGAGACGAGACGTGGGTGGAGAGTCGGAGGGAGTGCCTCACGCGGACCCAGTATTACAAACGTGCCCGCTTCAAATGTCTAACAGGAACAGTGTTTTGAAAATAAAACTTTAAGAAACGGTATGCACCTCTTCTTTCCGCATAACGCTTGGTAACAAAAGGATTTGCTTTTATTTGACTACAACAAGAAATATGGTAACTTTAAGTAGGTTTGTACTTGTTTACGCATGTTCCTATGCTAATTACTTTAAAAGTTTATGAATATGAGTAGCAGTACATTTTTAAATAAAAAACTTGAACGCTACTACTATAATAGAGAATTTTTCAGGAATCTCATTGCCTAAACAACCAAAAATCTTTTTGCCACAAAGCTTATACTTTTTTATGATTTTGAAATGAGGCTCATAAATTTTATTTACCAATCTTTAAGAAAGTTTTCAAAGAATAACAGTTAGGTTTCCGAAACAAGTGGTAAAGCTAGCTAGTATTCAAAAACAAAATTAGATTTTCTTTTGTTGATAGCTGAATAGTAACGGCCTATTAATGCGCCAGTGCTGGGAGAAAGCTCTTTGTTGAACTTATCAGTAGAACGAGAGATAATTGGCATAATCACAAAGCAACCACACAATTTTAACGGTAGCTGGTTTACTTTAAGAAATTGAGTGCCAAGGAGTTTTTGTTTACTTGTAGAAAAAAAATTGCACGTGATTGAGTAAAGGATGATGTGTATGTGCAACGTCTTTGCGAGAATTTTGTATTCGTGAGATGACAGATTGTTTCTATATATAAAATTCTTGGTCCTGACTGACTGACTGATGGAACAACGCACAGCCCAAACCGCTGATTGTAGAGACTTGAAATTTCGAGGACGTATTCCTTAAATAATGTAGGCATCCGATAAGAAAGAATTTTGAAAATTGACCCCCCAAGGGGGTTAAATTGTGGTGTTGGTGAAATTCCAGATTCGGCTTTGTGGTTTAAAATAATGTAATACAATTCAGCGTTTTTGGAAAATCAGCATCCAAAGAGGAAACTTCGTCAGTTTTAAAGTTAGATCTTTAAAAACTCCTTAAGATCGTATTTATAATATTGTTTTAAAATAAAGCAAGTAAAATAGGGGTTGAAAGTTTGTATGTAACTTCGTCCATTTTAAAGTTAAATCTGTGAAAATTTGGTTTTGTGGATAAAGAAACACGTCTTTCAGCGTTTGAAAGCGAATCAACTCTTAACTATATTCTATTTATCTATCTATCAATCAAGCAATAGCGCCAAATCTGTTGCTAAGCCCAAAACTTAAACAATGTTAAAGTCTGAGGATTAACTGGAAAAAAAATTAAACTCAAACTTAACGGGCGCCAAGCCGCGGGGATAAGCTAATGCAAACTAAATAAAAATGTAAAAATTATTCTGTCTGTCTTTTATATTTTCACGCTTAAACCGCTGAATCGATTGAAATGAAGTTTGGTATGGAGATAGCTTAAGTCTCGGGAAAGGACATGAGTTAGTTTTTATCGCGATAATCAACATCCACGCGGGCAAAACCGCGGGCGAAAGCTAGTAATAATGTAAACCCGCAACTTTAGTTCAGCGTTCATGGAGAAGTTTCGTAATAATTATTTTTAGTTGGTATAGACATCGTCAAATTATACACTACTAAGGCGAAATTCTCTTTTTATAATATATATTGCAGAATTATTAAAATGCTAATTGATTTCCGTTGACCTAGTATCTGTTTTGATTAAAAAGCAAGTCCATTGACTCATTTAAACATGGCCGCCGCAAGATGGCGTGTCTTTAGTCTGACGTTTACATTTAAAGTGCTGGTAGTGGGGCAGTGAGTCTAATTCGACAAGTACACTCGGTGGGCAGTCTTAATCGAGCGGCCGTAGTGACAACACGTCTACCGATAGTCGTCACTATTTTTATAGTCGTTTGTGCAAAGTGTTAGTGTGGTTATAGGGTCAGTGATGCAGTGGCATTTGTGTAATTGAAATGATTGGAACAGTTGGCGGACTTTACCGTGCTCGAGGAATCCGCGTTCATATGATTGATTACCATTTCCCATAATGTTAATTCGAATATTGAGCCGCTAATAGCTCAAACGGCCACCCTGGCGCTTCAACATAAAGAAGATAGGTATGTTTTAATTTACCCATTATAAAACCGTTAATAATGAGTTATTTAATCTTCCCCGTTGTTTACAGCAGGGTTATACGACCACTACCTTACTATGGTGAAATAAAAAAGAAATTAAAACAATGTTATGTATGACATAATAAAGCTTTTCGTTCCACATTAGGGCATAAAAAAACATTATACTTTTGTGTTTTTGTTAGTAGTGTAGTCTACATTTATGAGAGCCATCATTTTTACCACGAAAACTCGGGTGCTTTTCATCCATTCTCATCGCACTTTTCAACGCCGACTAGTCGGTGTGCACTTCACACAACACACTACGACGCGTTCCCACCCACCAAAGAAGTTGAAAGTCAAATCATAATTTAGTTTACAACATCCGTTACACTGTTGTAAACAAGTAAGGTATCCTCTGTGCGGACGCTTGTTTGTCACAGTCTGGAACATGCTTTACCTGACACGATAGCCTGTGAAAATGTCAATAAAATTGTTCAATTGAGCGTTGTTCAACGTAGAAGATGTTACAGCGGTTAGGGATCATTCATAAGTTACGTGACACCTTAACAAAGTGTAAAATCGAGTACAAGGGGGAGGAGCTCAGCAGTACCAATTAAACTCTGTGACGTCACATTTATACATTTACTTGAAATTTAATTAATCAGTACCAACAATATATCCGTGAATAATGTTTTAATCTTTGATTATATTTATGTCTAGATTTGTAATCTGGCATCTAAAATTAAAACAAACAACTGTCAAAAAGTACGGTCAAGTGGACGTACTTTTTGACAAATTAAAAGCGGCCATCAGATGTTTTAGCCATAGATAATCTAGCGCGCCATTTTGTTCAGTGGTGCCATTACAATAAAATTAATTATCCTACTATTTCGTGAAATGAAACTAATATTTAAGCTGGGTAATTAAATTTTCCACAGGTTTAAGTTGATAGTAATTAAGTATATACTATCTAATATATAGTATATAATCTAGAAAGTATATTAAGTATATTGTAATCTAATATAAATGACTGAAATAGACTAATAAATTATGGTCAAATATGTTTCGCTTTGCGATATCTGAATTTAAACTAAATTTATTTAGTTATCTTAAAATAAATACCCTTGATAGTACATATACTATATATAGTACTAGGCAACACTACTAGTCTTAAAAAAAAACATTTCATTCAACGATCATTTTTTTAGAGGCTTATTGAGGAAACGCTCCATCTAGATATTATTTATATAATGTCTAGATTAAAACCTTTGGTTACAATTTTCGTAAATCATTGTCAATATTACAAAATACACAAACTATAGGTACCTAAGTACTTCAATATATAAAAACAATACGAGTATAGTTTGATACTGTGCTGTTAAAAGAAATTACAAATATTATTCATTGTTCGTTATAATACAACTGATTGAATAGGTATACAGTTATTATCAGAATAACTATCGTAGGCTTATGTTGTGGTCATATCTATCACAAGCTATACGCTTTAGGTATTGTTGTTCTTAAGCATACCTAATTGAGTACTTTTGGGGAAGTACTCATCGAAGATCAAAGCTGATTTGCTGGTCACTCTTTTCCAGGCGAAATATATTTTTAAACAATAAAATATGGTAACAAACACGACTCAGGGGGATAATCACCAAAAATTTGGTCCAGGCCTATTATAACAAAAGTACTTTAATTGATTCTTTTTTATAAAGTACAAAAACACCTTTTCCGTAAATACTTAGTAGGTACCAAGCAATGTTGGTGCCGAGTCTGAGTGAGCGAACGCACTCGTCGCAGCCGTACCTACTGTTAGAAGCTCACGGTACCTATTTAGCTATGTGTGTGTGTACGTAAACCCCTACATGCCAATACTTAAACGTTCAAACCCGTTAGCAATGTGCTTTTTCAGATTAGGGGTTTCACAAATGAGGTCATGTGCATACTCGTTCTGTAGCTTTCGGAAAACGCCCTACAACGCATGTCAAATACCTACTCTGAAATTGTAGCCGTAACTTTCAAAGGATTTACAGGCACTAAGAAAAAGGATATTGTTAGATATTTGTGTGATCTTTGAACTATATGTGCTAGTAAATTTTTTGTAACAGTAAGTTCAGAGTGTTCAATACAGTGCTTAATGAAGTACAGTTTAGTACAGCACAGCTAACAACTGTAGGTAATAAAATATTTGTAGGTGTCTAATACTGTACGTTTCCTATTTCTTTGATATCCAAATATTTCATAATTACATCTCAAAGAGGTCTGGATATCGATTTAACTGTTATCCAGATACCCAGACTTTAACCAGATGCTGATATTCACATATTAATGACTACCTTTTTGTCCCAAGATATTATCCTTTGCGATGTCCGTTAATAAGATATTATTATTATTATTTTAATCAGACATGATTAAGATCCCCGACCAATCTGAAAGAATTCTACAACCTCAACACTGAGACTAGCATTATTATAATATTCTTTACACCACTTACATGACGACAGCGTAGGCAGTTAGTAAGGTAGGTTCGACTGGATCAGTACCATTCAAGTATTCTGCTTTAGACTTCATATTTTACTGGCGTAGGAATTACCGATTTTCTAATTGATCCAACTAACGGCCGGTCTCAATAATCTAACTATCGATGGATTTGGCTACTAGACGTAGTATTTTGACATATTTTGTATGGAGCTTATGTCAAATATATACCTCTAGTAGTCAAATCCATCGATAGTTAGATTATTGAGACTGGCCGTTAGAGTAGTAGTTGGTAAGTGTAAACTCGGTTAACTCAAAATTAACAATTTAGACAGATATTTAAGCACTTTTTCAAACTTCTTTACATATATGCTGTAAATTTAATTAAGCCTTAGCTTTATTTTCTAGACAATGTTGAAAAGATTAACAATCATTGTTCGTTTAACAATAAAAACATACCAATATCAAGAAATCTATTATAACTCAAGAAGGAAAAAGATTTTCTATTATATAATCCTATTAAAGAACACGTTTACTGTAAAATCGATGTATCATCTATCATATTTCCATGTTATGTATGCCCGATTAGGCGAAGGCAAATAACATCTTAAAGGAAAATATATCAATGTGTGAGATAGATTTTTCCGCTGCTATAACGAAAGTGAGGCGGTAAGTACGTCGTACCATTGGCAATGTCACCTCGCTGCGATTTCTCAAACGGTAATTCCACTTGATGTATCTGCTCTCGAACTTGATCGAAGATTTATACATACCTTCATTTTAGTGTAAATACTGTAATAACCGTCGGAGAGGTTTTATGGGCTCTAACAACGACGTTCGACATCATAATTTTGAATCCCCTGTGTTGTGGTTTTTACAATTTTGTGTTTTATGATTTTGGTAGTCGCAAATCCTTTGCATTTATGACATTAAGAGTGATTTACTGTAAACCTAATATATTGATAAATCTTAGCGGTAAGTCTTAGTATTTACCGGTAGATACTCGTTTGGAACTGTATTTTTTTCGGGCTTTTACCATTATGATTTAGTACATGCTAGATTTTACCAGTGACTGTTAGTATCGGAAATAATTAAAATATGAGAAAATCTACCTATTTCTCTATTGTGGCGGCAGCTGTGCTAAAAATAGTAAATACCTGAAATTATGTATTACTAAAGTGTAGAATACCTATTAGGTTGGGTTACAACTGTGAGGGGTGTCGAAAGCATCCTCATGGTGCACATGGGTGACATGCGAAGCCTCAGTCGAAGTATGACTGTCCTGACTGTCCTGTGTACGGCCGTCAAAAAAATCTCCTCAACAAATAACGCACCTGTAACGCAACAATACATTGTGTTACAAGATTCTAGTAGTATCTATTGTATGTAACTTAGTTACAATCTCCATAAAAAGCAAAAAAAAAAAAACTTTTTTCGAAGTATTTTTAAATACAAGGTAATTTTGAAGTTGACGCCAAGTAAAACGTAGAAACTAAAACTAAATATTACTTCATGGCACCAGCTAGATACAGATTGTTTATTTATTTTTTCGTCTTTCTGTATTACATTTTGTTGTTTAGTTACCTTGTATTTATTTTTGAAGTCAGTGATATTTCTTGTGATTTTTTTTTTTTATATTTACATACATACATACATATCAACCCATATGATGGCCCACTGCTGGGCACGGGTCTCCCCAGTAGAACCTGGGGGTAATTGCCATAATCGCCACGCTTGGCGAGCGGGTTGGCGATCGCAGTAAGGCTTTAAGTACGCAGAGGACGCTGCTGCCCGTCCTCCGGAGTGAAATCCCTTAGTCGCCTTGACGACACCCACGAGAAGAGATGGGGTGGTATTATTCTTAAGCCGGCACCACACGGCTATATTTAATGATGATTAATTAAACTGTTATAAATAAATATTTAAACTCATATTTTGTATTTTAAACTCACACAGATAACTGAATCCTATCTGAATTAAAATAAAATACTAGCAGATAAATCTACCGACAAAATCTACTGAACCTACATCATCCCACATGTGTATGTTAAAAATAATTCCCTAAAAACCTTGTCAGTGTCTTGTCATTGCAATATGAACTCTATGAGGAACGAGAAGCACGTGACAGCTCTTTTAACGACAAAAGGGGAATCTCCCAAAACATGACCTTGTATTCCATCCCATCTTTACTAAAGCCCGATCCCGAGTTGTATCATATAACGTTGCCGACAAAAATAGCCGCAGAGTTATCCGCTGGATATGTTATTATTATTAGATCACTACATGAGAACCTACTGTTCGGCACTAATAAATATTTCTCCTAGAAATAGTTGGTTATTTTAGAGTAAAGGTAAATAAATCAGCTGTGTTTTTTAAAATAACTTTTTGAAAATAACATTGGGAACTTGATAAGAAAATTATACAATTGCTGCTACAATTTTTATAGTTACTTATAGTTTCGTCATGATCGTCTGTCTGTCTGTCTGTATTTCACAGGCATTTTACTCAAAGACTACTTAATGAATATTAATGAATTTTTAATTTGGTGAAATGTTGTCTTGTAGTAGCCGCTACTTCGTTTGATAGCTAAATAATAAAAATAAGTATTTTTAGGGGGACATTACATATGGAACAGAAGCTGTTTTTTTTTCAGCAAACACCAACATTTTAAGGTTACAAACAAACTTTTTAATTGAGTGAATATTTTTAGAAATAATCGCTCCAAAAGTTGCATAAATTGTGAACCCCTCCCCTTAACTTTTGAACCGTGTGATCAAAAAATATGAAAATAATCACGAAGGTAGCGCTAAACTAAAATTATTTCGGACATGATCAGATACGGCATATCATTGAGTTATTGCTGAAAAACTACATTTTTCAACAAAAGGGCGTAAGTGCCATGAACATATACGCTCTTCTGCTGAAGCAATTATTCAAGACTGCGGAACCCTACACTGAGCATGGTCCAGCATGCACTTGCCCGGTTTTTTTTAAGTTGTGGGAAAGCTGAGAATTTATTTTTAGTAGTTATTCTTACACTTTACAAAATATTATCATAATAGCTATGGTACATAATATAGACGTCATGGGCGTTTCCAAGATAAATGTTGAGGGGGGGAATTGGTTATTTCACAATTTCAGAGGGGGTTCAGATGGTACAATTGATTAAACACCGGCCAAATGTATTCTGTGTACCTATTTCTGGAAGGGGGGGGGGGGGGGATTCAACCCCAAATCCCCCCCCCCCCCTGGGTATGCTCTTGATAGGAGTACTGGTAGCGGCGCGGCACAGGTATTAAGGTGGATCAGGTAAGATGATAAACTATCTTTCATAGGCAAGACATGAAAGTGTCAAACTACGCGGGAGTGGTCCAAACAAGCCGATTAAACCACGGAGCAGAACATTCACGCACATTCACACACTCGTGCTCGTGTTCGTGCCCGTTGAATGGGGTCTGTTTTGTCTTTGTCCGCAGTGGGGATTTTTTCCATAGTAAATGTTCTTTATATTTGTTTTAATAAGAACTCTTTTGCATGTTCTTAACCTGTCATTTATGGTGGCTTATCATGGAGATAGAGTAAACAATGGGGGTCACATGCTGACCGAATATTTTTTCTAAATAGGGGTTCTCTTTCCTAAATAGGGTGGCCATCGTTTTGTACTTCTGGGCATTCATAAATAAATAAATTTAGGACAACGGAGCCGACTACTTAATGGAAAAATGCTAAATATCGAGTTATGTACTAATACCGAATTTATCTATTTATTTTAAATCTACTGAACTGTACATTTTTAAAAACTGCGTAGATCGAGTTTTGATAAATTACAGTTCTGGAAGTATTAAAACGTAATTTTTTAACTTATGTTTTATTTTATTTTCTTTTGGTTAGAAAAGATAAAGCGGGTTAAGATTCATTACAGTTATATATCTAAATATTAAATTGTTTCAATTTTCAAATACGAACATTGTAAATTCCGCAGAAAAATATGATCACAAATCTGGATATAGCCAGAATTATTGCCTGTTCTTTTCTCGGGCTTTACCTATTGTTTGCGAACAGGCATTACCAGTAAATGTAGAATCGACTATTCACAAGTGTAGTATTTTGCTTCCTAAGTGAATAAATCATTTTTTATATTTTTTATATTATATTATATTAAAGAAAACATGATATTAAACTGAATAGCAATAAATAATAATACACAATTTAGGTTTATTAGCGGTCGTATCAAAGTTAAAGTCGTCGATATACACATAAAATGGTTCCAATTTAAATCATGGAATCAAACATAAATTTATATACTTACGAGTGAAAAGAGAGTCCACATTCTGGGCACCACTCACTTTTGCAATCTTGACTTAGTGAGGGACGCTTTTCCAGGCCGAGTTATCTCTCGTTTTGGCGATTTGCCTTGGCCTGCAAGATCACCCGATCTGACCAGTCCAGACTTCTTTCTTTGGGGTTTTTTGAAATCTCGGGTGTATGTGAACAAGCCACAGACTCTCGCAGCTCTAAAAGAAAACATTCGTCAAGAAATAACGAACATATCGCAGGAAGTGTTACGGCAAGTTATGCAAAATGTCATAAATAGGGCTCAAATGTGTATCAACTCTGGAGGTCACCATTTAAAAGACATCATCTTTAAATCCTAATGGTACGAAATTTAATGGCTCAAATATACATTTAAAAAAATCTAAATTTAGTTTTCTAATTTAGAAAAAATGTTATAGCTGAACCAAATAGGGTCTTTACTTTTGCGCCACCCAGTACAAAGTGATTTTTAAGGAACTTTTTATCTTGTGATGGACACTTTGAAAAAGACGAAGATTGCAACTTTTCTCCCTTAAATTGCTCAGCTGGTGCACTCCATATTTAATCTATCTCTATGTGGCTTATAAACATCAAGAGAAATTCGTTCTCCAACATAATGGTAGAGAAAATTATGACTATTGTCAATGAAGATCACTTTTTTTTCCAATAAATCAAAGTAAAATTATTGAAAGGCGTAACCAGACATAAAACAACACCATATCAATAAAACATTTTCATTAAGATGAATCTTCTATATTTACAGCAATATACATACAACTCGTGATATATTACGCCTTTTACAATAAATCTATTTAGGAAGACTAACGCGGTCATTAGTATAGGCAACAATTTAGCGGCGGGTACAACGGTAGGTACATCATTAAGGTTAAGACTAAATGGGACAGTATTATAGAAACGGTTGTGCAATCCATCACGCGTAAGCGAGCCCCGACAGACCACTTAGCCACTGTCCGCCACCATCGCACGTAACCCTCTACACAACATCCGCTATATGTACTACGAGAATAACCTACGCCTACGATTGCTACGAGCTACGTATGTAACAAGTACGAAACGAACAAATGGAAATGCTTCAATCTTTTCCGCCTGACAGAACATGTTACTGTCGAATAACATGGATAAGACACGGTTATTGAAGTGAAAACTTCTTTAGCGGCATTGTGCACTTTTTGGGATAGGTAAAATATTAAACTCGCGTCAGGACACGTGACCTGATCGAAAATTCGTAAGACGGAGGGAGATATATAGATACGAAGGTAAATTTCGCCATCATCTACAATGTTATTATAGCTCAGGTGGGAAATCGGGCGATCCATAAACCAGAAGACCCCAGTTCGAGTACGAGTAACGATTATTTTTTTCCGTTATTTATTTTAATTTTTGATTTTGGTTTTTTGATTTGTGATTTATTTTTTCATATTTTTTATTATTATGTCAGTAAGATTGAAAAATATTATTCAAATTTCATCAGTATGTATTTTTTCTGAGATAATAATAACAATAATAATATCTGACAACTCAAACAACGCTATCTGATCCCAAATTAAGTATAGCTTGTACTATGGCAGCCAGACAACTGATATCATACTTATATATTTCTAAATACATACATATTATAGATAAATAACATCCAGACACAGAATAAACCATCGTGCTCATCACACAAAGTTTTATCCTAGATGGGGATCGAACCCACGACCTCTTGCGTAGCAGTCGGATACACTCCCTCTGCGCCGCAGAGGCAGTTAAATATTAAGATAAT
This sequence comes from Herminia tarsipennalis, assembly GCA_945859575.2. Classification (NCBI taxonomy): domain Eukaryota; kingdom Metazoa; phylum Arthropoda; class Insecta; order Lepidoptera; family Erebidae; genus Herminia; species Herminia tarsipennalis. The sequence goes on along the minus strand of OX243834.2, from coordinate 16,785,301 downwards.
TTTAATTGTCATGTCGTTGTTATTATCATTATTTAAATTATCATGTTTGTGTACGATAGCGCAATAGATGAATATTGTATTTAACCACATAAATGTTAGTACTTTTATACTGATAATAAATAAATATATTTAAATATACCCAAAAAAGAAAACAAAAATACTCCCTAACCGTTCCAAAATATTCAAAAATGCACAACGTTAATGATCAAGTTTTCACTTCTGCCGGCACTCCCGGAGTGCAACCCGTTTTATTTTTTAAGGAGGCATTAAACAGTTTAAAATATCACTACTAAACCTTTTAATAGCGTGTGCGTAGCGTTAAATGAAGCAGTTAGGCGCCCTAGGATTTGTATTTGAATATTTAATGACTCCTTGCTGGAGTATAAAATCACATTGCGCAAATGAAAACTAACGAAACAATTAGCTTTGCGATTTTGCTGGCAGCGGTTACATAATTAGGCTAATATGATTGTCGGCTTACGTACTATAAAGAGTGCATTCCGAACCAGTGAAATGTAATAATTGTGTTGTGGTTTTGTTACCTTCACTAAAATATTTTGACCTATTCATATCTCATTATGGAAACTTTTTCTAAAAAATAATACAAAGTCTTATTGCAAAATAAATTATAATTTATATATGTGTAGTACGCACCTGTAATACATTATTTAGTCAGATAGGATGACGATTATTAAGATAAACTAACAGATTCTCCACAAAGAATTTGCTTTAGATATACCTTAAAGTATATATTGTCTAGATTTCTAATCCGACATTTAAAATTGAAGCAAAGAACTGTAAAAAGTACGATCAAATGGACGAACTTTTTGACATTTAAAAAACCGCCATCAGATGTTTTACGCCATAGTTAACGCGCCATTTTTCACAGTGTTGCCATTACAAATAAGTTAAACATCCTACTAGAGATATAACTTTATCGGATTGAAGTTAGGTTTTCTTTCGCGCATGTCATAGAGATGCGACCCTAAAATTAATTACGAAAACGATTAATTCTGTTTATAAAAATACTATATAAATGAATTTGAAAATAGTTTAAAATTAGAACAGTTCAACTTAAGAAAGTTTCAAAAACTAATTATGACAATGTAATTTCTCAGCTTTAGCCAGGAAATAAATGTTTCTACAGGTTTAAGTTGGTACTTCGCAACATTATTGAATGCAATAGGTACTTTAGGTTTATCTTAATCTTATTTATTGATAAAATAAAATAGATTACTAAATTAAATATAACATTTGATTTAGGTCGTGTTTTATTTTTTTAGTTTTATGTTAAAAACACAAGCATGGGTAATATTTGTATATTTTGTAACTAATTTTCTATTTTACTTCTATAAAATGTATCTATGGATAATCTGGAGGTAATACACTTTTCGACAATCGATTTTAAAAGCAATCCGTTAAAATATTGAAAACGAGCTTTTATGTAAATATGTATTTAAAAAAGTTTTTAAAAACTTGTTAATCTTAGAAATAATAACAAAAAAACTTCGTTTAATTCCTAATTTATATTTACTTTTATCTGTATTCGTAATATTTTTGCTTTATAAACGGGGAACAGAATAGCACTCGGCTACACAACCAGCCTTTAAAAAAAAATTAACGCACCATTGACGTATAGACCTGGGTCACGCTATCCCTCTCAATTAAAAATTAAATATTGACTGCAAAGTGTGAAAGAGAGAAAAATCTTGTGCGGCCTTTGACAGGTATTGTCCACAAAGTAGCGTTGTCTCTTTCTAAAGAGTGGTCAATTTTGTGAGGTTATAGCTCAGCCCTGGCCTCTACGTCAATGCAAGTGCCAAACGTCAATGACAGTAACTTTATTTTTTTTATAGGCTTACTGCGGGATGGCTCCATCTAGACATTATTATAATCAAAGAGAACTACCAATTTATCTTCAAACTTGCCAATACAGGATTACACCACTCTACGTACCCTCCTAGCGAAAATACTTCTAACTAAAAATGTTATGTAAATAAAAAAAACACACACACACACACATTACACTGTTAATCGCAATTTCTCTTGTTTTGCTTGAACTCCGTTTAAAACTAAAAGGTTGATTTTGTAAAATATCCCGTAACTATAGCAGGCATATACATGACAGATTCATATTACGTAATACAACGTGGAAATTATTTGCGTGTTTCCACTACATCATCAACAACCTCTCGTTCCAATATATTATTTGCAATTTGCAACCCACTCGATTACATCGGAACTCTTTTGTCGAGACTTATCAATAATTCTATTGATTTCAATTTGCTAAGTAGATTTTCTTGTACTGTCAAGCACATTATTATGTATACATGAAAAGGATAACATTTTACATTTATATCCCGTTCATAATGTGCATGACGTCATTTACGAGTCGTTTATTTTTATTTTTAATCCGTGGCATGTTATTAATTAATAGAAAAAATACAATCAAAGCATAAACTGCTTTAATTATGTTTTTTCTACTTTATAAACAAGTATTTATTTTGTAGTGAACTTTATTTTATGTGTTGTGCAATATCTACAAAAACTTTTTCATTCATAATTATTTTTGTACAACGTATAATTCTTGTAAATTTTCGGACCATTTCTAAAGGTTACAATTACACTTGTAACCCTTAGAAAGAGTCCGCAAATATTATAGACATTGCATGTGTATAATATTTGAAAAGTAAATTTACTTAAACCCTTTTATCAGAACATTTCAAATCAAATCAAAACAGGCTGTAATTGTCAAGGGGTGACGCGGGTCCTTCCCGGAGTCCTTCAAAACAGACAATGAAAACAAGGAAACGTTGTAATTACGAAGACTGTGGAATGATTCCAGGGGAGCTGATAAAGAGGTGGATGCAGCTGCCACCCACGGAATATGATTATAATATTTTAAATTGAAACGGTACAGCAAGAATACACACAACAGAGGAATTGAGATCATAATATTTTAACAGATAAAATGTATTCATAATAAGCGTCTGGGGTGTAAAATTTAAATAAATAATCCGAATTTTCACAGTAAGATACTTATTTGAAACTATTTGATTGTAGTTTAAAATGAACGCTATTAAGTGGCTAATCAACGAGTCCCACTGCAATCAACGTAGTTGTATGAATTAAGAATTTAAAGCGAGTTCACATTAGGTCTGATCGACAGTTTCCCCGAAACATGCATGTTTGTTTTAAAACTGACGACAACGAAACAATCGTGTGACTTTCGGCCACAACTTTGGCCGGTTTGGATAATTGGGTAGTTGACTACAATAAAAGTAAATTACATATTTTATATCTACTAATCAGGTAAAAATAGATCTTAAAATGCTCTGAAAATTGGTGTTATTTTACAATTTAACATGTTTTTGAATTTAAAAGCATTAAAACAAATACTAAAAGTAATGATTTGACGACAGGAACAAATGACATCATAGGTTCCTATTCCATACACATTTCTAAAGAGCTTGTCGTTTTGACATTTCGTAAAAAGAGACTGATTTGACTTAACATTCAACATCCCCATTGGCATGCAGCTTAGTATAGCGCCGTTCACATAAGTGAGAATGCAAAACCCGACAACCGGTCAACGATAAAATTATCGATCTGACCTAATGTAAACCAGGGTAAAAGTAATGATTTACATTTATATATGAAAGAGACATGTCTCATCTAAAATGTTCGCAGTCATAGCAGAGTGGTAGTATATTTAATTCTGTCCAACTCTAAGCCAAGGGATGGTTTACTCTTGTGGGGAAAATGTTCAATATTAACAGATTAACTCGGTCGGGGATCCGGCTTCATAAAAATAAATTCCAATATTCCCCTCGTTGCTCTCATAACTCGTAAGAAACGACTCTCGCTGGAAAGTTTAAGGCGGACGATTGGAGAATAAAAATTGCATTTTTACTATGTTAAATTAAGTTTTTATTGTGAAATTTACGGGGTGTAGTAAAAAGAATGTTACGTTATAGCAATTAGATATTTTTACGCGTATAAATGTTATTGTAAAAAGGTTTACGCCGTTTTATTATTTCGTATTAAGCGCTGAATAAATTATGTGAACGTTTTATGTTGTTTTGTTTATGTAGACATACTATTCTAGACTAATTAATGATTTACATATTCTTTTTGGTTAGGTGTAAATGATAAAGTGATACATACAAAACGTATTTAGAGCTCCTATTTTTAACGTAATCTGTTAATGAAAGTAACGTAGGTACTCAAGTAAATTGTACGAATATTATGTCTACAAATGTGAAACTGTCCGATTCACAATGAGGAGACTGTGTTCGAGTCTCTATCACATTAAGGACTTAGCCATTTCTGGGGCAAACATTCCATTTCAGCTGAATTAAAAAATAATTATGGAACCAACGTTAGGACACGGTCACCCTGTAAAATAATTGAAAGGCTGCTATGATATTATTGAAATTAATACCTCAAGTCAAGGTTGTAATTGATATTAAGAACTACAAAGGTTTTTTAGTTCTTAATATCAATTTAATTAAACTTTTCTATCAGTTGGCTTCTACGAATCTAATTTACGCTAATAGACCGGGAGGAGAGCACCAAAATATGCAAGCAATGAAATGCTTTTTATAAAGGCAGATTTTTTTCTAAAACGTCACATTACTGGGGTAAAGAAATAGCCTTCCGTCAGTCAACTGGATTCCTTAGCGTTTAGCGTGCAGGACTTTAATCGAGCACTATTATTGAATACAACTTTAACACATGACTGAGGCCAAAACTCAGAGTGACAAAATTTTGCACGTTAAACTTATTTTGAATTAATATACTGCTAGAAAACTATTTTTTTCAGTTTTAGAAAGCAGTTTCACTGTGCTGTTTAATCCATCCAGATAATTAATCCAGCTGACTGACGAAAGAATATTTCTTTACTCCACTAGTGTGACGAAATATCAACAAATCAGCCTTTATAAAGTGCTCTAATTTTTTGGTGTTGCCCTCTTGGAATATAAGTATAACTAATTTGTTAGCTCAACTTATTATTGTAACCCCTCAATAAGAAAGCGTTTATATTAGTAGGTTATCAAAATTTACAACATCCTCTCCTCCTTCGTCGTTTATCCTTTATGCTGAGGGTCGTGGTCTCTGCGAACAACCTTCTCCTTGACCATTTCTCGCCAGCCCTCCCTGCCCTCGACAGCGTGGATGGTATCGCAAACCGAAGTGTTGAAGGCAGAGAAGTTTTTGGCGATAAAAAGCAATCTAGGTATATATAAGAACTTGATAGTTAATATAGTTTAAAGATATTAGAAATACTTATTAGATAAAAACGGGTTGCACTCCGGGAGTGCCGACAGAAGCGAAAATTTGAACATTAACGTTGGACATTTTTAAATATTTTGGAATGGTTATGAAATAATATATTTTTTTGGAGTGAAATATTTTTTAGCGGCGTTGTACACTTTTTTTGGTATGGGTATAAAATGTTAAGCTCGCGTCAGGATCACGTGTCCGTAAGATTGGTGGATTGGTGGGAAGATAGGTGGGAAATCGGGCGGTCTAGAAACCAGAAGGCCCCGGTTCGAGTCCAAATGATTATTTCTTCCCTTTTTTATTATTTTTTTTTAAATTTGTGATTTAATATTTTTGATTTAATTGTCGTTTTTGATTTTTTTAATTTGTGATTTAATATTTCAAGTTTTTGATTTAATTGTCATGTCGTTTATCGCGAATTTGACATTTTTTACCCATACTTCAAAAAAATTTTATAAATGGGCATAATCTTTACGAAAATGTTGCTGGGCCTACTTTATCAAGTTGTTTGAATTATACCGTTTAAAAACACACAAACATTTAATATTCATTGCTTTTATTTTTTCTCGGGCTTTAGATACCTGCTTTGCGACATTAGCATTAAAAGTACCATAGAACTATGACATGTCACAAATGTACTTAGTATTTGATTTTCTTAGTGAATAAACAATTTTTAATTTGTGGTTTTCGGTAAGGTTGTTTCTACCGTTACCTCCTCAATCTCCTCAAGTAAGTCAAAGCAACGTCCAGTTTGTATCAATTACTTTTGAGTTGATTCTTATTGAGTACGAGTTGAGCAACTTCATATGCTTCATTTTTTCTCATTTTCGCAACATTTTTCATTTCTGCTCTGGTATTATTGATGGTTGCGTGATGTTGATTTCGAACCAGTAGTTTCTTAGATTGCTGCGGTTAAACAAACAAACTCTTCAGCTATATATACAGTATCGTATATTTCCTGGATGTTAAATATTTTGCCAGTAATCAATTGTGACGATACTAACCTTATTGAAGTAATCTATCTATACTAATATATAAATGTAAATGTAAGTTTATTTGTTACGCTTTCACGCGAAAACTACTCAACCGATCATCATGAAACTTTGTACACATATTCTTGGAGGTATTACAAGTAACATAGGATTATAAAAAAAGGGGATAATTTACGCAGACGAAGTTGCGCGGGACAGCTAGTATTTTATAAATATAAACATTACATTTTGTGAAATGCTCCTACGTTCTTCATAAATAATACACAGAGAGCGAGGCGCTTGAAATGTAACTAGTTTCCATTTAACCTTGGCGTGACAATGACTGTCTGGAGTCTCGAAGGAGACAAACATATTATAATTAGCAATAAACTTTTGTGATAATGTTGTTTGTACTATGAGTGTGGCAATATCAAAGTAATGTTCATATTATATTGCAGAATTTCTAAAATATTTATCTCGAGCCTTTTGATAAAAGCAAATTTTATCTATTGTGTATTTTAAACCCTTGCATACTTATTAAGGTTGACGATTATGAGTATTATACTTATTAGGACCTATGCAAACATTTAACTAGGTAGGTACGTTTTATGAATACTCGTGATGAACATGGTTTTGTATCAGAGACGAAGGGCTAAGATTTTCGTGAGATAACTCGATACAAAAAAGAATCGTGCTGGACACAGTACGTATAAAATAATTTTATTTAATAGGAAGCCGATTCTCTTTCTCTCTCTCTCTCTCTCTCTCTCTCTCTCTGTGTGTGTGTGTGTGTGTTTTGTTTTTTGAAATGAAATAAAATTTATTTACTGAAATAATTTACAATCTGCATTCGTTACTTCTGCCAAACTGTATAACAGTTTGTTGGCAGATGAAGCTCCCTGATTACAAAAGTGTGTGTATGTGTGTGTGTGTGTGTGTGTGTGTGTGTGTGTGTGTTATGCACACTTTGGAGGTAAACTAGAAAATTAAAAAAAACGGGTTGCACTCCGACTCCTAAATAAAAATTATATGAAATATTTAATCCCAAATCTATACATATAATAAAACTGTAAATTTCACGTGTCTGTACATGGCCGAACTTAGTGAAAAAAAATATTAGGAAATGTTCGAAAAGAGTATTCAAACACTTTGCTGCATTTTTAGAAATGTCTGTCTGTCTGTCTGTCTGTCTGTCTGTTTGTTTGAACACGCATCACGCAAAAACTACCGTACAGATTCGGTTGAAATTTTGCACGAGCAATCTAATAGATGCAGATTAACATTTAGGCTATAAATTATCACGCTTTTTCCTATAGGAGCTAAGCAGTAAGGGATAATGTCTGTAGCTATTTTTCGTTATAAAACAGTAACTACTAGACGGACCTTTATGAAAATTTGGAGTTTTATAGTAAATACTATAGGACATTATTATGAATCATTACGCTAACGTCTATGGGGAACGAGTAACAACGTATTTTTTGTCGCACCAATTATGGTGAACCATTAGGTTTATCACAAAATTTTCCACAATTAGACATTATCTATAATTGTAACCCATGGAATACATAACTTCACGCTAAAACTAAAAGGAGCTAAACACAACATTGTTAAGTTTCATAACTTTTGACTGCCTCTGTGGCGCAGTGGGAATGTAACCGACTGTTACGCAAGAGGTCGTGGGTTCGATCCCCACCCAGGATAAAACTTTGTGTGATGAGCACGATGGTTTATTCTGTGTCTGGATGTTATTTATCTATAATATGTATATATTTAGAAATTTATAAGTATGTTTATCAGTTGTCTGGTTTCCATAATACAAGCTCTGCTTAGTTTGGGATCAGATAGCGTTGTGTGAATTGTCCCAAGATATTATTATTTTTTTTTTTTTTTTATAAGAACAGTTATTTTGACGTGGCAAGTAGCGTACAGTATAGCCTCGAAGCTATGCTAGCGGACTTTGACGACGAAGTCCCGGGCTCGAATCCGATGTCTGGTTATGTTCTTTTTGTATTTTGTAAAATTGTCTTTATCCTTTTTTAATATTTTTCACAATGTTTTAGTTATTTTTTCGACCGTAAGTACAGTACTCCCAAATTAATAATGCACATGCAGATCTTCGCTAATTGTCGTATTCCCGGAAACACTCGAATCATGGAATCGTAAGAGCCCTAAACAAGGCATTTGCATTTTGCACCTTGTTTAAAAGAGATAGGAGTCAATATCATGTGTGCACAATCGAAAACAAATCGGGCGTTCGGCAGCTGTCGCCGGTCAGCGAAATGTCTGTCAGTCGTCTTTATATATTGGTAGTGACTGCACGTGTTCTCTATTTGTGGAAATATATAGAGCTGCTATTACACACCCTTCTTGGTAAATATAATTTCAACATTAATTAGCTTATTCAGATTTAAATAGTATATTTTGAAAAAAGGAAAATAAATAACATATTTCACGTTTTTTTAATATTAAAAAAATAAAATACCTACATTAAATACATATTAAGTACTAGAAAAACATTTAAAAAATGAGATTTATTTAAATTAAATAAATAGATAAACATGCATAAAAAATATATACCTAACTCTGCCCATGCCATTTTCTTTCAGACGAATTCTTCCAAAATGGATAAATTTAAACGTGGAAAACCGCTTAATTCACAAGCACGGCAAATGGTATTTAATGTGTACCTTTATTTCTTAAATGAAGCCAATGTTTTCAACAGAGACCATGATGGTTATTTTAAAAAAATTCAAGACCGTGTTACAAAAGCTACAGGAATTTCGCGACGAACTTTGAGTAATATCTTAAACGAAAAAAAACATAATCAATCAAAGAAATTTTCTACACCGAAAAAAGGAAGACCTAAAAGTAGATTTCGGCTGGTACTTGATGATTTCGACTACTGTGTTATTCGTAATATGATATACAATTTTCAATTGACGCTGAAAGAACTCCCAACTGTAAATAATTTAAGAATAAAGTTGATCGAAGCTATTAATTTCAAAGGCTGTGCCGAGACTTTAAGGTTGATCTTGAAAGACATGGGGTTTAGGTTTCTGAAAACTGATAATAACAGACAATTACTTATGGAAAAACATGATATACGCCTAAAAAGGATCAAATATCTCAGAGAAATACAACAGCTGAGGAGTTCTGGTAGAAACATAGTATTTATGGACGAGTCGTATGTGCACACATCACATACTAAGGGTAAAACTTGGCAAGATAGCAACAAAAAAGGTATCAAACAACCCATTTCCAAAGGAGAGCGAATAATTATTGTACACGCAGGCAATGAAAAAGGCTTCGTCCCAGGGGCTCTAATGTTACATAAATGTGTCGACTCAGAAGGTGACTATCATAAAGAAATAAACGCGGAACGTTATCAAACTTGGCTACGCAATCAATTGATTCCCAACTTGCCTCCTAATAGTGTGTTGGTAATAGACAACGCCCCATATCATAATAAGCTGTCTGTGAAACCACCAAACTCAAACACATCTAAACCACAAATGACAGCTTGGTTACAACAACACAACATTCCGCATGACCCAAAGAAACTGAAACCCGATTTGTATAAAATTATACAAAGATACAAAGAAAATTACACAGAATTTGCCATTGACCGTATAATGGAGGAACATGGGCATAAAATTATACGATTGCCACCATATCATCCCGATTTTAACCCTATTGAAAATATTTGGTCCCAAATAAAGCAACACGTGGCCAAGAGAAATATTGCAATGACTGTGACGTCAGTTAAAGATGCTATATTAGAAAAAATCAATAAAATAGGACCAGAAGAATGGAAAAAAGTTTCTGATCATGCGGTTCAATGCGAAGATGAATATAGAAAATTTGAGCCAAGAATCGATAGTTATTCCGATAAACTGATTATTTACACAGGTGATAGCAGTGAGGAAAGTGTAAATGAACAAGAGCATAATGAAACTTCTGATGAATCTGCGATGTCGGGAATAGAGGTCTTCCTCGATTCTGATTAATTTTTTTATAATTGTATTATTTTTCTGGAATGATTAGTGCTGTAAACAAATTTGAACTGAGATTTTGATTATATTTTATGTAAACCTCTATTTGAAAACGTTTTTTTCTCCTTCTAATAAAACCTTATGTTATTTAAACCTTTTCCTCCATAATTACACCAACTTCGGTAAGACACTTGAAAACTAATCACTCCAACAATGATTGTAGCGTTTTCGCTATTTACTTACATGGAATTATCGAATCAAATTTCGTTACAGGTAAATCAAATCTGTTTTAGCACAAAACACATAATATATAAAATTAGGCATAGAGAAATTGCTCTTAACCACTCTATATAAATATCGTCTTTCGACGCTCGGGTAATACGACCGTTGCCGAACAATGACGAAGATTTCCGAAGATTTCTATGCGCATTATTACTTTTGGAGTACTGTAACTTATTTACTTTGGTTATTATTTTTTTATATTAAAAATCAAGTAAATTATGCACGTAGGTAAGTTAATTATAGGTATTGCATGCACTGCTGAGAGTAATGAATTAATCGTAGTAGAAATGAAAAACAATATTACATTATAATTAAAAAGTATTCGACATTTTCCAGAAATGATGTGTTCGTCTAAAAAAAGACATTACACACGTAAAAAAAAAAACATGTAGCGCCATCTATGAAATCAAATTGTTCACCGTGATCAAATAATTCCTTATTTGTGAAAACATTTATTAGGGTATAGGTGCTTGAGATGCTGAGTGGCAACATTCTTAAAAGTAGATGGCGTTGTATTCAATAACGTTCTATACTTAGTAAAAGAAGCTTTAAAAGAAACACATTGCTATGATTTTTAGAAATGTTTGTCTGTCTGTCCGTTTGTTTGACCACGCATCACACAGGTGCATCGAGGATCATGTTTTGGGGTTATGGTTGGAGATTACGTGTTCATCAATTCAACGATAATGAATGGCTCAACATCGGTCAAGTGTGAGTAGTTCGGGTGACGGGAGGAGGGGGGTCGTTGTCTGTCAACCGTACCTTTAGGGATATCTGACATTTTCGCGGGCATGACACACATGACACGCTCTGTGTTTGCTTACTAAAGTGTTACAGCAGTTTTATTATTAGTATTGCGTTGTAACACTATATGAAATACACCCCATTTTTAGCCAAAATGGCAAAACAGAACCCTTATAGTTCCCCTATGTCCGTCCGTCCGCAGCTTAGCTCAGAGACTGTTAGTGCTAGAAGGTTACAACTTTTGCATGAATAAATTACTAACGCCGATAAAGTGAAAGAACAAAATCTTGAAAATCATAATTTTTTTAAGGGTACCTTTCTTATATGTAAAGTGGGGATGTGATTTTTTTCTCACCTACCTACCCCATCGTGTGTGGTATCATTAGATAGGTCTTTTAAAAAGCGTTTAGGGTTTGTGAAGACTATTTTTAGACTTAAGGATTCCTTTGTGTATAATAGTAGGCTTTATAGTGAACATTTTTGTTAGAGTCAAGTGTCCCCCTGCCAGCTAAATGGTTGATGTTGGATAAGTGAAAAAATTCAGGGTAGTAGTATAAACACTAAAATTATAAGGAAAACTATCACAGTTAAGTACTTAGGCTTTACAAGTTTACGATCACATGAGAAGTAACAACATTTTCGTATAAATTCTATTAGAAATTATTAGGTAATAAGTAGGTATAACGTTGAAAGAATGAAACAAAAACAACAGAAAACCCACTTCTTAAGCCGCACACCAAACTAACTATCTAAAAGAATAGAACAGATCGATTTTTATTTAGTAAGTATTTAGTCAACAGGACTGTTTCCAACATATTTACACAGAAGTTATTTCGTTACCTAAACTACCTTAATTTAAACCCGACTTTCACGCGAACGAAGTCGCGGGCACAGCTATTATGAATATACATATATATATATTACGGGTCTTAATCGCGTGAATAATTTTAGGTTAAATATTTTGCTTACCTATGTTTAATATGCATGATAGTTTTAGTATAATTTAATTTAAAGTCATCAAGTATTAAAATAAACTTATCCAGTTTTGAAAATAGATGGCGTTTAAATACAAATGAAACAGAATCAGGTAAATTGATTTAAAAAATAAATCTGAAATTCTTACGTAGAGGGATATGAATTTGTGATGATCTTAATTAACGACAGGTTCATCATCATCATCATCAGCCTATCGCAGTCCACTGCTGGACATAGGCCTCTCTAATTGCACGCCACTTTGTTCTATCCTCGGCTACGACAGGTTGACACACCTATTTTTTAATTCACCAATGTAGACATTATAAAGAAATAAGTTTAGTATTTAAACTAAACGTTTCTAAAAGATATACATTCAGTATATCTTTTAGAAACGTTTGAATGTTGTTTGTTTGTTTGAACACGCATCACAGTACCGCGGGAATGCAACGTTTTAAAAACAGGATATTTTTTAAAAAACTTATCTCACACTAGCCCTATTTCGCGCGAGTACTTGGGCGGTTTCGGGCTTCATTTAACCCGAAACCGATAATAGTAATATTTGATGTGATGCAAATCATTTTGTAAAATACTATTATAATTTGTCTTCTAACAGTCTGGCGCCATAAACTTTGTCACCCTTCATTTTGCTGCACTAGGCATTTGCTTGGCTTGCCTTGCCATAGGTCGGGCCCTGATTAGAGCTAGGCCCTAATATCCATAGATGCCACAGAGCATTGTGGAGCATGTTTCCAATATGTTTTACACAGAAGTTAAATTGTAACATAAACTACCTTAATATTTACCCAACTTCCACGCGAACGAAGTCGCGGGCACAGCTAGTTAAAAAATAAAAAGGGAAGAAATAATCATTTAGACTCGGACCGGGGTCTTAACTTACGGTCACGTGAAAAGTTCACAACGCCGCTAAAGAGCATGTCAAATACATATTTTTTATGTATTTTAATATCGTTATTTAGGAAAATACATGAAAATAGACCATCCCCCCCCCCCCTTCTCTGAAGGTACTGAGCCAAATATTTTGGAAAAAAATACAAAAGAAACTTCTTAACCTATATATTGCAGGAAAAATAATAAGAAGTTTGAATTTTGAACATTTATGGAGCAAATTAAGAATTTTAAAAAACCTTTGAAAACGGTACCGTCAAAATATAAAAACAAATGAAAGGGTTTGGTGTAAGGTCACGTATTAAAGTTATTTAAAAAAGTTCATGAATATAGACCCCCTCTTTGGCCATCTCCCTCCATAATAAGCCTACAATTTTGAAAGATTTAGATAGACCCCTTTTTCATAATAAAAAATAATAACAATTCTATATATAATATATTAAGCATTTTAGTACAATTTGATTACAATCCTAATTACAGTTTAACCCCTTTATTCATAGTACTAAAACAAATAAATTAGCATACGTTTTAAAAGCACTTAATTTCATTCCATTTTTTAAAATTGAACAATAGCTCGATAGTTTAAATGCTCTTAAAACGTCTGCTAATTTATTTGTTTATTATAAATAGGGGGAGGTGTACAAAGACTACATTAACATGTTTGGTGAGGTGCTGTATCGTCGCCGATTCGATTCTCATCCAGCATCTTAAACACACAAAATAAACAATCTTGATCATCACACATATTTATGTGTGATAATCACGTTATTTATTCTGTGTCTGGGTAATCAAAAATCCTGCACCTGTTGTCGATTTATAAAATAATGATGTAATAATCGCGACTTTGTTTTATATTTATAGATATTAATGTATTTATTTAGAACTAGCTGAACTCGGCCACGCTTCGCTGTGGCTTTTAAAGCCAGGAACCCTCGCCGGCCTTCCCAGAACACTCTGCTAAAGTTTTATCACAATCTGATCAATGGTTTCGGAACGCATAGAGGACATATACTATAAGGCCAAGACACTGGACTCTGAAATACAGTTGACTCTTGTTCAAGGCCCAGACAATTCACAGCTTTTGAATAAACAACTTAGTCAATAAATATTATTATTATATATTAAACAGACAAACATTGTTTTTTATATATACATATATAGATTATATAAGAATGTTGTGTTGTTTGTCTGGTTGTTTATAGTAGAGGCTCTCTCGACATCGGGTTTAGGTGGTCTAATGATAATAATATTCTTTATTGTACATTAATACAAAAAGCAAAGTATATATTGTATAACTTAAATTAGGTACATTGGGCGGCCTTATCGCTAAGAACGATGTCTTCCAGGCAACCTTTGAATGGATAGAAGAGAGAAGTGAAAAGATACATGCGTAAATAATGAATAGATATTAATTTAAAAATATCAATAATTTAAAAGAAATTAATAGATAAATTGTTGGATATTAAAAGTTTAATCAGAAAGACAGTGATCCTTCAACGATTGAGCTCTTCTTAAAGAAAGAGACAGTGCATTCCATAGTCTTGCTGCCTCGACAGTAAATGAATTGTCATAGAATTTTGTGGAATGCGCTGGAATTTCCAATCTTAAATCCTCCGATGACCTAAGGAATCTTGAATGAAGGAACTTGAAACGTTCTTTAAGATACTAGGAAGTAAAAGGGTTAAACAGTATACTATACAGTAATGAGAGAATGTGAGTATTCCGACGCAGACGTATTGGGAACCACTTGAGCACGTTACGGAGTTCAGAAACATGATCATATTTGCGCAAGCCAAATATAAATCTAATATAGAAATTTTGGAGGCGCTCAAGTTTGTCAAGTTGCTCCTTGGTGAGGTCGAGATAGCTGGCATTAGCGTAGTCAAGTATGGGTAGTAGAAGAAACTGCGCCAGCGCAATTTTAGTAGTAATCGGTAGAGAGTTCCGGAGTTTTATCAAAGACCCTGCAGATGCAAATAATTTGCCACTGACTTCCTGCAACTGGGGACCCCAGGATATATTTATCCATTAAAGATAACATAAGGCCTATCATTACCTACTTGGGCTACCAACGAAGATAACTTTGGGGTTATCTTCGTTGGTAAAGCTAATATATATATATATACACCGAGAATTTGTAGTCGTTTTGGAGCCGAACATTTTGAACTCCACATCAATAACCCAATCCATAAAAAATATTAGTTTGAAAAAGTATTAACATTTTTTTTTTCAAACATCACAATCAATGTCGTTTGCAGACAATAAATGAGAACTTGTGGTAATGCTACTCGATTTCACGTAATAAAAATACTACGCGAGTAGGTAATGAATGACAAGAAAGCCACCGGCCACCGGGCGGTCAACAACCCGGTAGGTAGTGGCACGAGGCGAGGCGGAAGCAGTCGAACGCTTCCGAACAACATCAAAAAATCGAACGCACCCTCCCCCCGACCTCCCTACTCCGCGTGGCGAGCGAACGCGCGCCGACTCTGGCGCACCCCTCCCCCCTATCATATCCTACAGGCACATTCCGCACATTATAGCGGTGACCTGCGCGCGAAAAGGTTGCATAATTGCATTGTTTACGTTGCTGCTCTAAATCATACGCAAGTGCAGTGTGTGCGTACCTAGACACTCAGTTTGATGACCGATGAAACCGGCCGTGGGGCGGTTCTGTGGCTTGGCCGCCGAGGAGTCCGAACTTAGGGCCTCTGGATTTTTATTAGTAGACTAGTGTACATTCGGGAACGCAAAAGCCGTAATAAGTTACGCAGTGTGATAGTGGATGCTTTTGATTTGATAAAGTGAAAAGTGATGGACACGCTAAGAAAACGAAAAGCCCAAACCTTGCACGTTTGTGTAACGAACGCGATGGATTGCACATCGGATAGATACTTTGCTACAGGTCAGTGTAAATAAACTTGTACATAAACTTACACTTTGTTAACGTTGTCATGATTTTGACACAGTAAATAATGTTATTTTATCGAAAAGTAATGTTCAAAAGTAGGTATTCCAGACGGTCCTAAACTCATGTAAAGTATGCGAAATAATGCGAAAAAATAAGAGTATCCATTTACCTACGTAATTTAACCTAAACTAACCTAACCTGTTGATTAATAATCCAGTTTACTCATAATGAAAGAGACAAAACGTATAACATTCGTTACCCATATCAGCTGATTTTGTGACGCGCTATTTACTTTAATAAACTTTTACAGCTTCCCTATTGCCGTCCCTGTCATCTTAATGTATTTTAATACCGTGTTGTGTAGTTACTAGTTTTTACTGATGTAAAAACTAGTGTAGATTTCGGTCGGTTAAAGCGCGCGAAATCGACGTCGCTCGCACAGTGCACGTACAGGCACAGCTGACGATGTTGCCTAGCAACGGGTAGCGCGGTCGACGACGCGAGGAGTTGATGCTTATGTGAATGAATTCTCGGTCCACTACTATTACCGTACTCGAATAAATGACAATTGATATGTGAATTCCAACTTTGTCATTATTATCGTTGGAATTAATTTATTTTATTTTTTTGGTACCTTTATTTATTTCAAGTTACCATGTTTCGGTTCCAAAACGACTACAAATTCTCGGTGTATATATATATATATAATACACACATGTATATATATATGTATATATATATATATATACATGTGTGTATTATATAACTCCTTCATAATCATATTACGGCTGAATGTTTTTGATATCTGGGAGAAAGTTTGGCACATACAATCTGCCTGGCTGAGCAAATATACCTGTGTTCCATATAGTCCCTTAAGTAGCATATTTAGGAACCAGGGTTTATGCTAAATAACTTTTATAATACATGACTAGCATAGCTCAATGTTTTTGATGTCTGGGAGATAGTTTGATCCATACAATAAGTTTTGGCGGAATAAATATATGTTCCTTATAATCCCCTAAGTAACATATTAAAATCAAGCATCAGAAACTAAGTTATGTATTATAATACCTTTACGATCATATTAAAGGCTTAATATATTTGGTGTTTGGTGTCTGGATCTTTGGCCCATACAATCTGTCTGGCTGAGCAAATGTATGTTCCATATAATCCTTTAAGTAACATAAATAAGAATCAAGCATCAGAAAATAAGCCTAACCTTTTTTGGCCACTTTAAAGTGTCTGGCGGAAGTATGGCCGGCGGGAAGTGTCTGGCAATGTTGAATAATTTTTTTTTATTGTATTTTACACCTTAAATTATGAAAATCAACTGTCAGAAAATAAGATAACTTAGTCCGATGTTTTGTTCCTTTCTCAGCTGGTACTTGAAAATTGGCCGTCTATACAACTTAGCTGGTATGCTAGCATTGAGTGTAGGTACATATAAATACTACCCGAAGCAGAAAATAAAATAGGTCTAGAATGCCAGGGATCTTGGAACATTATAAAAATCGTATAAGAGAAAACTCTAAAATTACAAAAAGTCATGATATCCATTTACCAGTTCTATCAAAACTAATTTAATAGAGCTGTGTTTGTTTGTTTGTTTTAATCTCAGGAACTAGGAACTAGTCCGAATTATAAAAAACTGTTGGAAAGCTATAAGGCTATAAAACATCACAATACAACCTAGAAGCAGAGCAGCAATGAAAAATGTTGCAAAAAACGGGGAAAAATGACGCAGACGAAGTTGCGCGGGTCAGGTCGTAATACTGTTATTATTCTCATGTTTGTTTCTAACATCGGGTTTGTCTTCACTCTAATTCTACTTAGAGTTTTTTTTTATTATTCTCCATAGCAGGAAAATCCTGCAAAAAATCTAGCCGCTACTTTACCTAGTTTAAATTGATATAGTCACCTGCAGGTAAACTAGCTAACTTTAACGAGTACCGGCTTAAGAGATAATGCTTCTTAAGATTAAATAATAAGAGGACATTTTTGCATGAGTCCTTTGTCTGAGAATTATATTATAATTATTTACAGAAGATAAATTGTTTGTCGCAACAGAAGATTATGGCTAACAATTTTCTTTCCTTTAACAAGCGTAATCAAATTACATTTCAAAACGTAAAAAAGGACTATAGTTTGTAACAAATTTATTTTAATGGCATTGTTTTCATAAGTAAGTGACTAAAGATATTAAAATAAGAGAATAAAGAAATATTAAATCGAAACCAAAAAAACCTTCGAATTAGTAAAAAAATATTTAAACTTTATTAATCTATATTAATATTATAAAACTGAAGAGTTTGTTTGTTTGTTTGAACATGATAATCTCAGGACCTACTGGTCCGAACTGAAAAATTCTTTTAATTTTGGATCCAACAGTAAAATATTTTTTCGATTCGGACCAGTAGTTCCTGAGATTATCAATTCAAACAAACAAACTCTTCAGATTTATAATAGTAGTATATTTTTATTATATATATTTTTAATGCTTAAAAAAGGCTTACAGACTAATAACATATTTGTATAAACAATATAATATTAGTAAGCGCCCACATTTAAAAAGGTACCCAGTATATAAAGAAAATAAGTAGGTATATAAAAATACCAAAAATCTTTTAAAGTACATCTAACTGAAAATAAAAACATTAAACTAGAGATAAAAGTAAGTAGGAACGTTAAAATATGGGTGCCGCTTATTGCTGTTATTATCAAAGAATGAATGATTATACAATTTACGTACAGTGCTTGTGCTGGTGCAAAACAAATCAACGTCAAAACAAGTCTACGTCAACTTGCCGTGAGAGGTTATTACAACTTCTTGCGCTTCTCATCATGAATGTATGCCGCCAATAATTGACGACACACTTATATATTTGTAAATAATACTGAATATAAATAAATTTAACTCAGACAAAGAATAACCATCGTGCTCATCATATAAAGTTTTCTCATGGGTAGGGATCGAACCCATGACCAGCAGTGAGGGTCACTAACCACTAGACCAACAGGCCAGTCTAAAAATGTTATGTAAAACTAGATAAGACTGCAAAACACAAAATCAATTTTAATACACATATATATGGGATACCTACCTCTATACAAAACCCACCAACGAAGACAAATTGTCAATAAAAACTTTCAACTTACAACTGTAGATGAAGACAGAAGAAATTCGTTAAATTGAAGATAAACAAGTTCCAACTTCACTTCCAAGTATCAGAAACTTCACCTGTGAGGTGACAAATTTTTATACTTGTTTGTTACGACTATCGGCCACGGATCGAAGAAGGAATGTCACCCTGTGCATCTTGCCCCCTTATATTGTGACATGAATGGACACGTGTATGTCATTCGGAAACCAAGAGTCCTTGAGATTGCTCTAAAGGCCCTGCTATACGCTCCGTCTTGCCTGCCCAGTCCAAAACTGTTGTCATGACTGTACAAAAAAAGACGAAACACAGTAGAGCGGCGATACGTGCAGGTAAGCTTGTGAACCTGTCCAAACCTTAGTGTCGAACAGAACTGGAGTGAAGCGTGGTTTGAATGACCGGCCAAACGTCAAGTAAAACCGTGCAAAGCAAAACTGCGCAGTCTAATCTTCAGCATGTCAACGATTGCGCACGCTTACGGCCTGCGCCGTAATACTGTCTTGCTGTCCACACGTGCGCTCTTACAGTACCTACGATCAACGTAACTAGGCCGGACTGAAGTAGGCGACAAGTGGTTGCGCAGATGCATTTTTTGGAAGTAAATGGTGACAGGAAGCGGGGGCGGGGGCGGTAACTAAACCAAGAGGATTAGATATGCGATTACGCATTACATTGTCATAATTAGTATTACTAATTCATGTTTTTTTGTGATTAGTTTGGTAAAGAAATTGTTTTTCAAAGTTTCTTTATTATTTACTGTAACTGTTCTAAATTTAAACTTTTATAAACTCATTTAAATAGTGTTTTTATATTGTTGAATTAAAATGTTGTTAGTATTTTTAATCGATTAATAGTTTTCGTAAGTAATTTTAGGGTCACATCTCACATGCGTGCAAATGATAAAGACCTAACTTCAATCCGGTCAAGATACGTTGATCGTACTGTACCTGCACAAACTGGTTTGTACAGGCATGCTTCCAGGGATGACGGAGCATGTACCCGACCCATAAGAATATCCGCCCTGAAGTGATTTTTAAGTTCTTATAAATACAATGGGGGTTAAATCATACCTCGAATCCTAAAAAAAGTGGCAGCGATCGAAATGTAATCCTTGTGGCATATGTCAACAAGTTTAAAGATACAATTTTCATTATGTTTAATTTTCTTATCATGCTATGGACCAACTAAGTGTGCACAACTAGTTGTATCATTAGGAATATTTTTTTAAAATCGTTCCTATGTGCTCAACTAAATTATTGTCAACTAGCTTTCGCCCGCGGCTCCGCCCGCATGGATATCGGTTATAAAAACTATCTTATGACCTTCCATACAAATTTACATACCAAATTTCATCTAAATCGGTTTAGCTGTTTGGGCGTGAAAGCGTTACAGACAGACAGACAGAGTTACTTTCGCATTTATAATATTAGTATGGATTAATATTCATTCTCAGATACACAACTAAGGCGATTGGCACACTGAAACACTTAACGCGTGTTCCCGTCATGTAGGCACTTGATCTACACTGTTTTAATTTTGTAACAAAACAATTAAAACAAACATTATTTTAAACAGCACTTGAAGTAAACACTAAAAAAACCTAATCGTACAATTCCGGTTAGCAAATAGAATGAGTTGCTGTAATTTGTACCTTGTGTATTTATGTACCTAGTTTGTCAAATGGTGTAACGAGGAAAGAGCATTCAAATTTCCCGTTAAGCGAAACCACCGCAAAGTTTAAACGTAGAAATCCCTCAACAACTTCCTTCTAGGAAGAGCATATTACTATTTACTCTGCAAACAGCGCTCTCGGCTTGGACCTTATGTTACATGACAAATCTCGGTATCTAAGAGCCTCTCAATCACTTATTTTGTTATCAAAGTTCGGATCTGATGTTGAGATCTTGGAGAAATCGAGGGAACTCTTCATATATTAACGGCACACCTATAGTAATTTGGGTATACTTTGTAGTGATTCGTGCATTTACTCTTATAATGCACAATTGAGTGAAATGGAACTGATGATTATTGAAATATATATATTACGGGTCTTAATCGCGTGAATAATTTAAGGTAAAATACCTTGTTTATTGCCCGACGTTTCGACCGTATTGCAACGGCCGTGGTCACGGGAAGACGGGAGTCTATTCACGCGATTAAGACCCGTAATATATATATTTTAATAATGTGTACAAATCGCGAAAGTTTATCAACATGATGATTATTGTTTTTAAACTTTCGCGATTTTTATACATATTAGTTATATTTCGGGACTTAATCGCGGACTTAATAAATTGATCACGGGTCGACTCAGTCGACCCGTGACCACGATCGGTGCAATTCGATCGAAACGTTGGGTAAATAAAAGGTTCGTACCTTTAAATAATTCACGCGATTAAGTCCCGAAATATAACTAATAGGAACTGATGATGATTACCACAGATGGCCAGCGGAACTATTCAATAATAAAATAATATTGCAGGTTGCGATCTGAGTACCGTGTTCGATACCTGATACTTCGCCTTCATCAAATCATGTAATGGAACTGATAGTCTAGTATCGAGTGAACTCCTCAAAATTCAACGACCTTGTATCGCAAAAACCCATCATTTTGGTGAAAAGAAAGGAGCATTTTGGATTATGCTATTGTAACACACTTAAAAGAGAGAACTAAAAACTATTTTACAAAAAAAAAATCGACTTCAAAAATAAATATACGGTAACTAAAAATCAAAAAATAATATAAGTACAACAACAAAAAATAATTAAACATTTTGAAGTTGGCGGTTGGTCGGTTGGAAATGTAGTTTTATGTTTTAGGCACCAACTTTTTAGCTACCGTATATTTATTTTTGAAGTCGGTTTTAATTTTTTTTGTAAAAAGGTTTTTATAGAATATAATAATACTAACTTTTTCAAACGCTTATCGCATTTTGCATCGTATCAGCGTCACCTCGCCATATACTAGGGATAACACAAAAAATTGGTACTGTGGTGTACACGACGACCTTTCACGAGTGTGCAACGAACCACTCTTACACTCACTGCATGAAACATGAGTTCTGTGTTCTAAGGGACACGATCATCTGCTTTTCTTTAAAGTTTTTTGTTTTAAGGCTCCAACTGAGAGCCTACTGCACTCTTTCACCCCTGTTAAGTGAAGTGTGAATATTGTAATACGGTAGTACCTACTTCATATGGTATCGTATGAATAATAAGCGTAGTGAAGGGCAATAGCTCTTTCAGTCCAAGCACAAGCCGCAGTCAAGTACTGCGCGGTAAGACGAGTCATTGTCACAGTATGGCAACCTCTAAAACTACATAGTATCCAGGAGGACTACTCTAATTCAATGAAAACGAAGTTTCGATCAAAAATGATGAGGTGCTATACAGAGCCAGGAACATCTTCTTGTATTATCCAAAAATTAATTAGCATAGTCCCCGTAAACTTAAGAAATTTAAGTAAACGAATATCCATGAATTTCGTTATAAAGAAAGAGAGTAGGCCTGCAGAGGCCAGCGACAAACTTATGCGCCGCGGTGGCAACCCGAACACAACCGTAGAGACTGCGAGTTGACCACGCATCACTTCCCATTAGCGAACGTAGCTCAGGTTTCAATGATGTGTGCGTTGCATTACGGAATTTTAAAATATGCTGTTTAAACAAAAACACAACAACGTTTTTATTTTACAACGGTCAACAACGGCCCTAAAAAAAGCAATAGACGTAAATTCTAAATTGTTAATCTTCAGTCTCAAACAAAAAACAATTCTTGTTTAGCTACCCTTAAAAGTAAATATTGTTCAAAAATACCCTCGCTTTTGTGTGCCTTTTACCTAAGCTCATGCTCATGGCTACATATTTATGTTGGCGTCTTGTTGACGTGTTTAATAAATGCTAGTGGGATTCAATTCTTATATATGAGTATGAAAATTCAGAAGTCGGGGTTCTGCTTTGTAATAATGCAGATAACCCGCAAAGAATGGGCGGGTCAGGGTGTGGGGTGTCCCCCTTTGTGTTCAGGCCTAATGGCCCTGTCGCAAGTCAACAAGCCGACCGACGTGCTCAGCGTCCCCAATTAACACGTAGGTAGGTACCACCTACTGGAGAAAATAAACATGACGAACGATTGACTTTTACATATTCAGTTTTAATTTCGGTAGATACCTACGCAGATTTCAATGGTCAACGTTACTTTTTAGCTTCCAAATAGGTAAATATTTTTGTGATTTCACATACATCTATACTAATATTATAAAGCGAAAGAGTTTGTTTGTTTGTTTGTTTAAACGCGCTAATCTCAGGAACTACTGGTCCGATTTGAAAAAATATTTTTTTGTTGGATAGCCCATTTATCGAGGAAGGCTATAGGCTATATAACATGAAGCGACGAGAAATGTTTCGAAAACGGGGAAAAATTAAGCATACGAAGTTGCGCGGGACAGCTAGTATGTAATAAAAGACAACAAAAAATTAATTACAGAAAAAATAGAAAATATTTCTTTGTAATATTATAAAGCTGAAGAGTTTGTGGAACTACGGATCCGATTTACGGAGCCCATTTATCGAGGAAGGCTATTATAACGTCACGCTACGACCAATAGGAGAGGAGCAGCAATGAAAAATGTTTCAAAACCGGGGAAAAATTTACGCATACGAAGTTGTGCAGGTCAGCTATTAGAAATAAAAATAAATTACTGACTAATAAAAACAAGATATATTTGCAAATAGAAAATGTACCTTCAAACCCATGATGTTTATTCTCCATGATCACATCTGTATAATTTCAGTATGATATTGTTGCAAACTAAAGAGTAATTTCTAAGATTCTACAGGATTCTAGCCTTAGGTATGATGTTAAATATCTTCGAAGGTTCACTCACTTCATTCCCATTCACGGTTAATCAAGGTAGTGGGTCAATCAAGGTTATAGTTCTTACTAGGTATTACTTAGTATTTATCTTTTAATCCATGTACACTTGGAAACAATGTTTTGCGTAGGTTTCTAAACACCACATAAACGTAGATGTTTACAGAAACAATGTTTGGGCGAGTTTGTTTTGAATTTCAGTTTCCACTTCTACTGTTTCAGAAACATGCTGCTGTATAATTATAGTCTATAATAGTATTACAAATTAATAAGTATTTTATTAGAAAAAAAGGAAATGGAAAACCACCACCAAGGAAGGAAAAGGAATTCAAATTTGTTTGAAAATCATTTATTTTTAGCGGGCGAAGCAAAATCTAGTTTAATTATAAAATGACTTTTCAAATCATAATTTGCCACGTGAATTCGTAACAGCTTGAAATAGATCGAATATGAGAGCCAGCTTTGTATCCAAGCTATTCAATAATTTTAATTTGTTTATTGAGCACACTGCCTGGAACAGAACACGACTTTCATTTTAGCACGTTGCGGATTTAAAAAATACACAGTACGTGCCTATTCATAAATGTCTAGACATTAAGAAAATAGCTAGTTCTGAAACTATATTTGTAATATGATGCTGAAAATCGGTAGGAAGTGGTACTGTGGCTCTTATCGGTAATTTTAATTTATTTTAACATACATTGATACCTAATACTATATTGTACCCACTAAGGCTGATTTTGGTTTATCTCATGTTTCAAATTTTTGATAATACAATTTGCATTAGTCCTTTAACATTGTGTATAGTATATTAGTCGCAGCACCTTACCCCCATATCAAGTTAATAAATATCCAAACATTGTAAAATTGGCAATTTGAAAAGAGTTTATATTGCCAGGTTCTTTTCTCCGGCTTTACCTATTGTTTGCAAACTTGGCATTACATGTACATGTAGAATCCCGATGTATCACAAGAGTTGTTTTGCATTCTAAGTGAATAAAGAATTTTGAATTTTGACAACAAAAAAAAAACAAATTTAACTACTACGACTACGCGTGTTTCTGTGTTTAAAAGATAAATTTTATGCATTAATTTATTAATAAAATAAAATAAAATAAAATAAAATAAGCCTTTATTGCTGTAACTTGCAGTATACAATATGGGTAATATAGTCTAGATACTCGTATTACATATTTCAGTTTTTAAGGATGCATTTTGTTTAATTTCAATTGTTACATTGAAATTAATACTTATTATTCAATACTTATATCGGGAACCGGTTTTTCTTTTACAGCTTGTCCTTCGACAAAGGCCTCCTCTAAGGATTTCCATTTCGTTCTGTCCTTTGCAGTACGTGTCCATCCTGAACCAGCTATCTTTTTTATGTCATCCTCCCATCGTTTGCTTTGTCTACCTTTGCTTCTTTTACTATCTCGCGGGTACCATTCTGTTACTATTCTCGTCCACTTCTCTTTTTCTTCCCTTAGCATATGTCCTGCCCATCTCCATTTCAGGCGCTTATAGGTGGTATGTATGTTTTTAAATTTAGTTTTGTTTTTTATATTTTGTAATTTCACTTTATCTTTTATTTTTACTCCGACTACGCTCCTTTCTATACTATTTTGACATACTTGAATTTTTTTAGCTTGTTGTTCTGTTAGTGCCCATGTTTGACATCCATATGATAGACAGGGAAGGATGCACGTGTCATATATTTTCCTTTTTTCTTTGATAGGCATGTCTCTGTCCTTCATGACTTCGCTCAGAGACCAAAATCGTCTCCAAGTGCTTGCTATCCTTCTGTCTATTTCTTTTTTCATTGTATCTTCTGTTGATATTAGTTGACCTAAATATATGTACTCTGTGACGTACTCTATTTGACCACCGTTTACTTTAATGTCTATTTTTGTTGAATTTGTCATTGCCTTTGTTTTCGATGTGTTCATTGATAGTCCGACTTTAGCGCTCTCATCAGATAGTTGTTGTAGCATATCTTCCAAATTATGTGGGTTTTCAGCAAATAGGACGATATCATCTGCGAATCGTAGATGGTTAAGTTTATCGCCGTTGATGTTAAGTCCGTGTTCTTCCCAATTCAGGTTTCTAAAAATCATTTCTAGTACTGCAGAGAATAGCTTTGGTGAAATGGGATCACCTTGTCTAACACCCCTTTCTATAGGAAATTCTTCTCCTATTCTATCTAGCTTGACTTGGGCTGTATTCTTTGAATAGATTTTTTTTAGTATTCGAATGTATTTTTCCTCGATGCCCCGCATTTCCAATGCATTCCATATGCTATTGTGGTCTAGGGAATCAAAAGCTTTATTGAAATCTACAAACCCTAAGTAGTAGGTTTTTTTATATTCCTTATATTTTTGAAGCAACTGTCTTAGTACGTGAATATGGTCTATGGTCGAAAACTTACTTCGGAAGCCGGCCTGTTCTCTGGGTTGGTTTTCATCAAGCTTGACAGTAATTCGTGATAGTATTATTTTAGAAAATATCTTATATATGTTTGATTTTAGACTTATTGGTCTGTAATTGTTCATGTCTCCCTTGTCTCCCTTTTTGTGTATCAGTACAATAGTTGATTTTGTCCAATCGCTAGGGATAGTTTCGGTTAATAGGATGTCGTTAAATAGCTCTGTTAGTTTTGGAGTGAACACCGGTATTATGTATTTTAGTAGCTCGTTTGTTATTTGGTCTGAGCCTGGCGCTTTGTCTAGTTTCTGTGTGTTAATTGCTCTTACAGTTTCTTCCAGCAATATTTTTGGTATTGTTTCTGATATTGCCATTGGTTGTTTTTGTTTTTCTCCTAGTACTGTCGTTTGACTCTTGTATAGTGTTCTGTAGTAGTCCGTGGCTCTTCCAATTATTTCTTGCCTTTTGCTTGTATTAGTTCCATTTTTGGTTTTTAGGTTTGGCATCCAATTTTTCTTTTGGTTTAGTTGCTTCAGAGCCTTTTTTATCCCTCCAGTTTTTTCAATGAAAGATATTAAGGTTTTCTGTCGTTTTGTTTTCCTGTCTTTTCTTATATGTTCATTTATCTTTTTACTCAATTCAGATATTTTAAGGCGTATTTGTTTATTTTTTCCTTTATGAATAAGTTCTTTCCTCTCATCAAGTAATTGTTTAGTTTCTAAGGATAATATGTTTTCAAATTGTTTATTTGTGTTTTTGACTTCTGTTTTAAGTATATGCAATATGCTATCATATCGTTCCTGAATTGGTTTATAGTTTATATTAGCATTTTCATGTATTGCAGTGTTTAGGTTCTCGAGGAGTGTATTCTGATTTCCAGTGAATACAATAGTGCTTTTGTAGTTCTTATTGCTAGTAAATCTTCTTTTTTGTACTTGCTTTCCTGAAAAAGCGGCTCTTAGCATTCTGTGGTCTGTATAGAAGTTCAGCTGGTGTACAGTACATACGTCATTAAACATCTTTCGGTTATTAGTCAGGATAAAGTCGATTTAATTCTTGCATTTGCCATTAGGTGACATCCATGTCCATCTTCTCGATCTTTTCTTCTTATAAAAACTATTTAGGATGCTCAGCTTGTTTTCCAATGCGAAGGTGACTAATCTGGTTCCATTTTTACTTCTTCGGCCAAATCCATGTTGTCCTATTGTATATTCCTCTCCTTCGATACGGACTCCTATTTGACAATTAAAATCTCCCATAACAATTAGATTTTTATGCGAGCCTTGAACGGCTGATTTTAAATCTTCGTAGAATTTGTCTGTTTTTATATTGTCTTCTTTATTATCTGATTCAGTTGGTGCATGTGCTTGGATTATAGTCCACATTTCTTCTTTATCTTTATACGAAGGCAAATTAATGTTAAGCATTGCTATTCTTTCGTTGATACCTTTAATTTCTTCTATTTTATTTGATAGGTTGTTTTTTACAAGGAAGCCAACACCATATAAACCCGGTGTCTCACCAATGTAGTGGAGTATATACTTGCCATTATGGTCCTCAATTCCTTCTCCAAACCGTCGCATTTCACTGATGCCAATTATATCCCATTTTATATTGTCTATAGCTACCTCTAGCTCTATTAGTTTTTCCGGTGTTCGTAGTGAGCGTGTGTTCAGGGTTGCGATGTATATGTTCGAGTTAGTTTTGCTTAATTTGCTTTTTTCTTTATTCTTTCCATTTAGAGGGTCGTGGTCATTTTCCCCCACGAGGACCAATCGGTTTGGGGGAGGATTTTGTTTTTCAGGTTTTACATTTTTTTTATTAGTATTTATTTTAGTATTCCGGTTCCCGTTTATTAGTTGCTATTGTTTATTATTTGTTGGATAGTTAGAAAGAGAGTTTGATCTACTTCTCATAAGGTCGAAGGCATTGGTTCTGTTATCTTTAGACGTGCGTGTAATTTGTTTTTTTGGTTGAATATGATTTTGCGGTGACTGTGATTAATTTATTAGAAAACTATAAACTAGTTTTATTAGAAAACTATAAACTAGTTTTATTAGAAAACTATAAACTAGTTTTATTAGAAAACTATAAACTAGTTTTCTAATAAATTAATGCATAAAAGTCTTAAATAATGTAGTTTTTCTTAGCGTTTTGAAGATAATAATCAACTTTGAGTCTCAAGTGTCGTAGGGTTTTTGGGTGCATTTGTACATAACATTTTACATTTTTAGATATAACACTTAACACGTATTCATTATCGTTTGTTACACAGAGTCAGCTGGAATCTGAAAGTTTTGTTAATACTAAAGTCTTAACCTTAAGACTTAACCGTTTGACCACTATGACGATGTTATCGTATCTATATGTGGACCTCGGTCATATGTATTTATATGAGTGGAAACTCATGGGCGTACTCAGGGTGCGGCTTAGGGAGTCCCCTTCCTCGCTCCAACATGCTCTTGCCCGGTTTTTTTAACACGGTGTTATGTCCCTTTAAAATAAATTCATTTTTTTAAATGCCTCAGAACCTTTTTTGTCATAGATAATTTCTACATAAAATATACGTAATCACATTATCTTAATCGTAGCATTCATTAAGTAATAAAGTGATGAAGTCGCAAGCTTTTACTTTTTCGTTTGTTTAGTAGAATAGAAAACCGGGCAAGAGCATGTTGGACCATGCTCAGTGTAGGCTTGCAGAAGAGCGTATGTTCGTGGCAGTTACGCCCTTTTGTTGAGAAACGCAGTTTTTTGGCTATAACTCAATGACGGTATATCCGATCTTATCCGAAATAATTTTAGTCTTAAGTATTTATTAAGCGCTATCTTTGTGATTTTTTCCATAGTTTTTGGTTACACGGTTCAAAAGTTAAGGGGGGGATTTATGCAACTTTCGGAGTGATTTTTTCCAAAAGCATTCAATCAAAAAAGTTTAATAGAAACCTCTAAATGTTTTTAAAAGACCTGTCGAATGATGTGCCACACGTTGATATTTGCTAAAAAATATTTTTTCAGCTTCTGTTACATGTATGGAGTGCCCCCCCATAAAAATATTTATTATTATTATTTAGCTATTAAACTAAGTAGCGGCTACTATAAGACACTTTTTCACTAAATTTCATTAAGATTCAATAATTAGTCTTTGAGTTAAATGCCTGTGACATACGGACGGACTGACAGTCACTATGCCATTTTGGCTACGGAACCCTAACAATAAAAACTTCTATTTTACGATTTTATTTTGTCAAAACTGTTTGGTGTTGATAACATCGGGCAACATAAAACTAGAAAAAATAAAACAAATTTTATGCCTTTTATAGTGAATGGACTTTATAAAAATCATAAACTATATTAACATTTTTTTATAGTGTCAAGGTCAATAAATCTATTTTGTGTAACCAGATTAGCTCATTTAAAGTAATAGATTTTTGAATCCTGTAAGGCGGGTTTTCCAAATTGAATGTCGCGCAGCTTAGGAGCGTCGCGAAATGTTCCACGTAGATTGTCTCTATGTACCAACGTGACCAAGTTGTGTAAGTGCCGCGCCCGTTTTGACTATCCAAACATGATTTGAGAAGCTACGCTCAGAAAAGGAAGCACATTCTTCTCATTAGTATCCAATCAATATCTCTTTTATTTTTTATATTTTTTGTTTTTGCTCGTAGTTTCTAATAAAAAATATATTTTATTTCGAGTCATTTTTTGATAACTTGTCACTAGGCTAAAAGTATCCATTGCTAAATACTTTTTGACTAGAGAACGCGAGGTGTGGGGCGAGAGGGGAGGGCGTCGCACAAAAATAACAAACTCCCAAGGGTAAAAATAAGTTTGGAAAACTCTGTCTTAAGGCGAAAAATCACATATCTCCAGTACTTCGAAATTAGGCATTAAATAAACCCAGATAGCAAAAAAGTGCAATACTTTAGTCTATTTTAACCTACTATGTCATAGTAGGTTAAAATAGACTAAAGTTAGCTATCAATGACTGTAATCAGTCTTTTTTTCTGTATATGTCAAATATAGGAAGTATTGAATTTTGCTTGTAATACTTACTTCAAATTTATTATATTATATTTTTTTACGTAATGTAGTTATATATTTATTAAATAATAACATTTAAAGGTAAAAAATCTAATTATCTTAACTATGGTAAGCCCATGCACCGACGACAATGTGCATCTTGGCAAAAATTTTGTTGAAAAAAAAATATATATACTTTAATCTTTACGCAGCTCACTATATTTTTATGCATTAGGCCTTTAAATACTCTAGCAAATTGCGTGAAATAAATCTTTGTTGCATAATTTGCCAAACTTCTTGGCAGTATATGATTAGGTATAAATGAGACAAAAGATGTAGTATAGTCTGGTTATAATTATCTAAAGGTGCATCTTATATACTAACGACTTCGTGTTGATAACAGATAGTAAAAACATTTAATAGATACTGAACGTGCGATAAGGAACATATGATTGTGATGTAGATTGTAGAGATTGTAGATACAGCACAAAGATATTGTACTGTAACAGTACACCCCCCTTTAAAAAATTTATGGTAATAGTGTGTAAACACTATTACCATATAATTAATTTATATTGTAAAATATAAATTTGACCTAGACCTTACTAGTTATTTGCTGATGTATATAAATAATAATGCTATTGTACGCGGTGGAATTTGATGACGCCTGTTGTGGTGTGATTTGCTGACGTCTGTAATTTTGACTCAGCTGTTGCACGAGTGTTTATTATTTTTTTTTTTTCGTTAAACTCTTCATTCTTCTGTCCAGTGTTTTCATTATGCCGTAAATTAGGATCACGCCGATTGTTAAAATAATCTGTCCCATTGCAACATTTCTTGTCCACCGTAAGTCCTCCTGGATCAGGTTACGGAGTTGGTTCGCTTAGTTGTAAATTAATGGTATATGTTAAGATCTATACGAATAGCTTGCTTATATCAGCGATTTTTTATAGACGTACTACTGGCTTTACTTTACGTCCCGATCGTGTAGTGTACGTGTGTGAATGCCTGTCGCAATCCTTTGAATCTGGCACGTAGTTTGATTCGTCATTGATCATGAAAGCTGGTTTCAATCTATCAATTGATATCACTGTCTCTTTATCCCTAATTCTAATGCAAAATGTTTTATCTGTTTTACTAATTACTGGGTAGGGTCCTTCATACGGCGGTGTCAGGGCTTTCTTAATTCTATCACACCGAACAAATACGTGTGAGCATTCTTTGAGTTCGGGATGCACAAATATAGCTTGATTGTGTTTTTTTCTTTTCGGAATTGATGTCATTTGTGTGATGTCCTTTTGAATTTGTTTTACAAACTCTTCGTACGTTGATAACTGTGCTGCTGATGACTCAAAAAATCCTCCAGGGAGTCGTATTGGCGTTCCATATGTCATCTCTGCTGAACTATAACCTGTGTCTTCTCGCAAGCTACTCCGCAACCCGAGTAAAACTGTTGGAATTTCTTTTAACCAATTTTCGTTGGATTCTCTTGTCATTAACGCCGCCTTTAAAGTTCTATGAAATCTCTCTATCATTCCATTGGATTGTGGATGATAAGGTGTTGTCCTAATTTTATGTATTCCCAAAAATTGTGAGAGTGACTCAAATATTCTTGATTCAA
Organism: Herminia tarsipennalis; assembly: GCA_945859575.2. Taxonomy (NCBI): domain Eukaryota; kingdom Metazoa; phylum Arthropoda; class Insecta; order Lepidoptera; family Erebidae; genus Herminia; species Herminia tarsipennalis. Next base: position 16,753,139 of record OX243834.2, on the reverse strand, counting down.
ACTGTCGGCCTTGATCCGTAGTAATGCGCAATGGACATCCAAAACGAGTAATCCATCCTTCGAAAAGTGTCTTGGCTACTGTTTCTGCAGTTATATCTTCTACCGGAAATATTTCGGGCCATGACGTACAACGATCTATGATTGTGATTAAATATCTCTTCCCTTGTGAAATCGGAAGTGGTCCGACGATGTCAATATGTAAATGTTCAAAACGTTGCGCTGTCATAAATGTACCAGGAGGTGATATCGTATGTCGTTGTATTTTTGATTTTTGGCAGGCTATACATGATCTACACCAATTATTGATATCTTTGTTCATATACGGCCATAAATACCTTTGGGTTATCATTTTTCTCGTAGTTCTTTTTCCTGGATGGCTCATACCATGAATGGTATCGAAAATTTGTTTGCGAAAATGCTTTGGTAAGTAGGGGCGGCTTTTTCCAGTAGATGTGTCGCAGGTGATGTTTATTGTGGAACCCGGAAGCGTAATATTTTTGAATTTTAATCTTTTATTGTCATGTAATTTACTTAGTTCATTATCTGTTGATTGACATTTTTCCAATTCAGCGTAATCGATAGGTGATGGCACGTATATTTCCTCTATTCGAGATAAGGCATCGGCGGTAATATTGTCACGTCCGCTTATGTGTTGAATGTTGGTACTGTATTGTGAAATGAAATCTAACTGCCGGACCCGTCGCGGTGTATCGTTTGATGATGGTTTTTGGGAGAATGCGTATGTCAAAGGTCGGTGATCCGTAAATATTGTAAATTCTCTTCCCTCGATTAATCTGTGAAAATGTTTGACGGCCATGTATATTCCTAACAGCTCTCTGTCAAACGTAGAATATTTTTGTTGAGTTTCGCTCAATTTTTGTGAAAAAAATCCTAATGGTTCCCAATTGCGTCCGGATTTTTGTTGTAAAACTCCACCAACGCAAGTAGCACTAGCGTCGGTCATGAGCGCTAGTGATGCGTTGCGGGAAGGATGCGCTGTTAACACTGCGTTTTTCATGCTTTCCTTGCATTTTTCGTAAGCTTTGTCTGCTTCCGTTGTCCAAGGAACAGGTGAATTATCGTTCTTTTTTGAACCATGTAGATATTCGTTTAAAATTCTTTGATTTTCCGCTGCGCGTGGAATATTACTTCTGTAGAAATTGACCATGCCCAAAAATCTTCTTAATTCTTGAATTGTTTTCGGTTTGGGAAATTCCATGATTGCTTTGTAATTTTCTTCGGTAGGGTGTATTCCTTGGCTCGTTATATGATAACCTAAGAAATCTATTTCCCTTCTGAGAAATTCGCATTTTTCGTGATTAATGGTTATTCCATTCTCGTGTAAACGTTTGAAAACCGTTTCTAAATGCTGATAATGCAAATCTTCGTTGTCCGATGCAATGAGACAGTCGTCTACAAATATAAATACGTAGTTTAAATCTCTAAATAAGGAATCCATGAATCGTTGAAATGTTTGTGCCGCATTGCGTAATCCGAAAGGCATTCTTAAGTACTCAAAAAGTCCAAAAGGTGTGATGATGGCTGTTTTTTCTATATCTTTAACAGGAATACAATGGTATGCTTTACGTATATCTATCTTGCTTAGTATCTTCTTATTTTCTAATATGTATGTAAAGTCAGTTAATCTTGGTAGTGGGTATTTGTCCGGTACTGTCGTGCTATTGAGCATTCGATAGTCTCCGCACGGCCTCCACTCGCCATTTTTCTTTTTTACCATATGTAATGGGCTTGCCCATGGGCTATCTGACGGTCGGCAAATTCCGAGTTCTATCATATTTTGAAATTCCTTTTTGGCTATGTCGTATTTTTCTGGAGGTAATGGTCTTGCCCGAGCTGCGACGGGTGGTCCTGTAGTGATAATGTGATGTTCAATCTTATGTTTGGGCGCATTGCGGAGAGAGGACTCTTTCGTGATGTCTTCGTATTTGTTTAAAAGTTGCGTAATACGTGGATTCGTTCCCACTGCGATAGTACGAATTGTTTGTTGTGTCGCTTTTTCCGAAATTACATGCGTTGTCAGCTCTGTAACTTTGTCGATAAGTTTGCGACCTGCTATGTCGACTAATAGTTTATAGTGCTCTAGAAAATCTGCTCCAATTATTGGTTGTGTAACATCGGCGATTACAAAATTCCATTTATAACATCGTTGTAGTCCTAAATTCAAGGTAAGCGTCTTCTCGCCGTAAGTCCTAATTTTAGTCCCATTTGCAGCGTATAGTGTGTATTGTTCATTTTGTAAAATTGAATGTCTCTGTTGCTTGCTAATGACTGAAATATTTGCGCCCGTGTCAATCAAAAACTTCATACCACTTTTTCGGTCGGTAATGGTGAGGCGATTGGATGGGTGGATTGCACAGAGTTTCGCCGTTGTCTGTGCTCTTATTCGTTTCCCTGGTTCCGTACGTAAGTCATTGGTTTCCAACCGCATGGTTTAATGCAGTTCTTTGCATATTTTCCGAATCTTTCGTGGTAGTAACAAAATTGATTTGCTCCTCTATAGTTTGTTCTCGGCCTCATAATCGGGAATTGTTGACGTTTCTTGAAATGATTGTGCGTGTTGGGTCGATAGCCATATTGACCTTGCTGAATTGCGTCAATATCTATCTGTAATTTTGCTAGCTGGGCTAAAATGCATGCTGTATTGTTGTCGTTTGAAGTGTCGTTGCTAACAGCTGATATTTCGGTTACTTTTGAATTCATTATTATTTTGTCTGCAATTTGGCTCAGTTTGTCAATTTCCATGTCTTCCGTAACTGCTAGAACCGTAGTAACTGATGTTGGTAAAAGCCTGAACCATAGTAGTTTAATTGTTTCGTCACTGATTTTTCCTCTCCCGAGGACTCGCATTTGACGTAATAACTGCGAAGGTTTTTGATCACCGAGTTCTGTCTCTGATATTAATTTTTGAAACTGTCGCTGTTCTGTTTCTTCGTAACAATCAATTAAACGTTCCTTGATGTTTTTGTATTTATCTGTAGTCGGTGGTGAAGTGATTAGGTCACTAACCTGTAGTATTTCTTCCTTGGATAATTTTGCTATTACTGTACAGTATTTGTATTCGTCTCCTTGCTTCTGTGGTGCTAATATGGCTTCTAGTTGCGTGAACCATAATCTTGGTTGGTCTTTCCAAAATTCCGGAATGCGGGATAAAACCGAGGTGCCAGCAGCTACTTCAAGTGTTCCTTGCTGATTTATGTTCGCCTTGCACGGTGATTGTGCCATGTTTCTTGCTGCGTATTCGTTCGTCGGGGTCACCAATTTGCCAAACTTCTTGGCAGTATATGATTAGGTATAAATGAGACAAAAGATGTAGTATAGTCTGGTTATAATTATCTAAAGGTGCATCTTATATACTAACGACTTCGTGTTGATAACAGATAGTAAAAACATTTAATAGATACTGAACGTGCGATAAGGAACATATGATTGTGATGTAGATTGTAGAGATTGTAGATACAGCACAAAGATATTGTACTGTAACACATAACAAACTATTCAAATCTGGTTATAAATGTTGATACACTTTCGCGATTTTTAGATAGATAGATTCAGATTAGATAATAATGCTATTTAGTCCATGAATAGAATAATATCAATTGCATAAATATTGTTATTAAACTAGATTTACGATTTCAAAGTGAAACAATCGTGGTCGACTCGAACACTGATCTTTCGAGGCTTTGAAAAATTCTCAGGCAATTGCAATCAGGACTTGATAAGTCGATGTTTTACGGATTGAAGTGAACAATGAATATGGATATTTAATTTTTAATATTCTAGAACAATAATATTATTTTTGAGCAAGTATAAAAAAACTGTTTGAAAATAAAACGTAATGTGTGGGGGCCTCTCTTTTGTGGAGGCAGTAGCCTCGCCTGCCCTACCATAAATACGGCCCTGGTTATTATCAATAAAGCATTGTCCTTTATAATATGTAGCTAACAAAAAAAATATACACATAATAATAGACATAAATAAATTCGTCGAAATTAACATTGGACACTACGCAGTCAAACAAAGATATACTTAGGCAAATCCATAGAGATAATTAGTGCCATATCAGTACAAAATCTGGTTGTATATTTACATAGTAAATATTGATACATATGGCAAGAGTAGATACATTGAAAAATAGATACATCGATCAAATCCACCTGCACGTCAGTATACAAAACGAATATTCCGAAAAACCTTTTACATTTAATGAAATCTACAATGACTGCAACAGTACCTCCAACGTGATATCGATACTGACAGATTATCCGCAAACTGTAACGTAACAACAATACGGCAAAGTGCATTATGCCGATCCATTTAACACTCGGATTTAGTACTCGACGAGTCAATAAAATAGCACTCACGATTCAGTGTCACCCTCACCACAAAATGCTGAAAGCACAGAAGGTGAACCTTTATACGTACCTAGCTCGAGCCACGCATACCAAAAAAAAAACCACTCAAGACACTGACTACTATAGTATTAGTAGGTACGCTGGACTGGCTACCCCGTACAAAGCGACAGCAACATCAAATGCCGACTCGAATGAATGTGAACTTGTGAACGTTTTTTGACACATATGACAAATAGGTTCTTTAATTAAAAAGACGACTCCCGCAGTAGGGTTCAAGCCCTGTGTCGCGGGGGACTTTACAAACATACAAGTCACGGACACAAAGTACACCCAGACTCGGAACAACAATTTGTGGTTCACACAAGGTGGTGTCCCGTGTGGGAATCGAACCCACGACCTCATGCGTAGCAGTCGGATACACTCCCACCGCGCCACAGAGGCAGTCATAAGGTGTTGATATTATCCTTGTTACACAAGTATGGACCTCCATTTGAGTTTGACCAATGACTAAATGTCAAAATCATATGCAAGTGTTGTCTACAACAACAAGACATGGTAGCCTTGTGGTAGTACCTTTTTTTTTATTGCCTATGGTTGGCAGATAAGCCAGCAGCCCACCTGATGGTAAGCGGTAATCGCCGCTCTTGGACTACAGGAATGTCAGTGACACACCCAAGCCGCTGCCTACCGTGAAGTGAAAACTCTCTTTAAAACTCGTTTGAAGAAAGACATGTCATAGCGCTCGGGAAACACCGCAGCAGGTAGTTCGTTCCAGAGTCTACACGTACGTGGAAGAAAAGAACGCCGGAATCGATCCGTACAGGACCGCATTGTTTCCAGGTGGAATGGATGAATCCTACTACGATGTCGAGTGGTGCGGTGGTAGAAAGGTGACGGTGGCACCATGTCAAACAGTTCCTCAGAGCACTTCCCGTTGAACAGACGGTAGAGTACGCAAAGTGCACCAAATTCACGCCTCTGCTGTAAAGACTCCAGTCTGTCCGTGAGATTGGGGTCATTAACGATCCGTACCTACTTGTGGTAGCCTGTCCCACAGAACATTGGTACTGAGGCCTGTCCAGCGTACGCTTAGTGATTCCGTTCAGGAGGCGGTGCGACATTTCGTGTCGTGTTCGTGTGCGTGAAAGAGCGCATTGAATGAGGGTTACCTTCTGCACTACTGGTATTGTGCCCTCACCGTGAATAATATATGCGTATGCGTACTGAATGACTTATTCACAAGAGAACTAAATTGTTTAAATGTCTTATATATTTACTTCTACTCGTATATTTTTATTTGATACATTTAAATGTTTACACAGGAATTGTATCAAGTACAGTGATAGAACCCCTGTGAATTAAGGTCTAAAATCTATACCTACTTAAACATGGTAACATCCTGAATGTTTTCCTTTTTAACACGGATTTATTGGCTTTTAATAAAATATTCCTCCAAAACTTCATTGCGCAGTGACTAAGCTGTGTATTAAAACCTGTCTAATGAAATATTGAAAAAATGTGTGAAACACTTATTACAGTGAGTAGGTGCGTAGAATAATTTGATGTCAAAACTTATACAAATCAACAGCAAGTATTAAATATGGTATTATGATCAGTAATCACAGAAAAAAACTCATAATGTTAAAAAATATAATCACTTTTTAGTTGGCATTCTCTTTCGTATGAAATCACAACGCAAGTAGTATATACTATTAATCTAATCTACATAATTCTCCAATTCAAATTCGTTTTAATAAATTACAATAGAGCGATAGACAGATAAAGAAATAATCTGCTTTCACGCCTGAGTATAATACTTTACGGATTAAAAGATAAATTTTATCATCAAGAGAGTGAGTGATCATTCTCTATGATTTTTACTCGTGACGACCATGAAGACGGTATAATTATGCGTTTGTGGTAATAGGTGTTTGTATACGTGTTTGTCAGTGAGTGTGTTTGTTATCATTTTCGCGAAAATGGCTAGACCGATTTCAAAGCGGTTTTTTTTGCGTCGTATAAGTCTTATTCCCGAACATGTTCTTAGCTAAGTTAAAAATATTCTAGAACACCAGGGGCGCTACAATACACGCGTTTCTTTCTCCAAACGGCCAAGTTCACATTTTTATTATTAAAAAAAAAACCATGCTTAGTGTAAGGTTCCGCAAATAGTCTAATAGTGAATAATTCATAGTACTTACGCCCTTTTGTTGAAAAACGCAGTTTTTCGGCTATAACTCTATGACGGTAAATCCGATCATGTCCAAAATAATTTTAGTTTAAAGTAATTATTAAGCGTAAACAATTTTTGGTCACACGGTTCAAAAGTTAAGGGGTGGGGACACAATTTATGCAACTTTCGGAGCGATTATTCCCGAAAATATTCAAACAATCAAAAAAGTTATAAAATGTTTTTGAAAGACCAGTCGAATGATGTGCCACACATTGCTGTGTGTTGAAAAAAAACAGCTTTTAGTATGAAGTGACCCCTAAAAGATTATATAGAGTCCTAAAGATTTATTTTTATTTATTATATAACAAATTTTACAAAATTTTATTCAGTAGTTTTTGAGTAAAATGCCTGTGACATACGGACGGACAGACAGACAGACAGACAGACCGACATGATGAAACTATAAGGGTTCCGTTTTTGCCATCTTGGCTACGGAACCCTAAAAAAAGAAAGATTACATAGTAGTTCCGTTTCAATGAAATATTAACTCTCAACACTACTATTTATACTTTATTAAAGACATTACGACTTTAAAACTTACCTAGAATACTTTGTAAATGTAATTTTGTTTTTTATTCAACGTATCACTCACTCCCAGTTTAAAAACGTCAGAGCCTAACATTTTCACTATCTACTTGTTTTAGAAATATATGTGCCACTTTTACTAATAAAACATGGGTCAAGGGCGTGTCGAACATGCATTATTGAAGGGATCTGCAGCTGTTACAGTAGCTCCTAGACATTCCCGCAATAAATAGCAAGAATTGCTAAATTTATAAAGGTTTCAAGTGTTCACTTGTGTACTTGTAGTTAAAACAACAAACTTATTGAGGTCTAGCTGACTGCGCTACTTTAAAAATATATTTGCTTCTTACTTGCTAGAGACTTGCTCCCTATTATTTGTTTTACACGTAGGTGCAAATAAACTGACTGCGTTTTGTAATTCGCGAGAATTCTTACCTGTAACTAACAAATTTTAACGAGTTTAGATTCAAAACTTCATTAGTAAAATATCCTATTCGTGGTTAGATTGTAAGGTTAAAAACATGAAATGGATGGATATCCATAACATGTTTTTAACCTTACAATCTCATCAAAAAAAATGTGTGGCACTCGGGGACTGCCGCGGTAAAGCTATTGCATAGTATTTTTATCAACTTAAGCAATTAAAAAAATATATACTTATATATTTTTAAGTGTTTTTTTTTAATTATAAAAAAACAATGTTTGAATTTTTTTTTTCTTTAAAAAAAATTGTTTTTTTTTTTAATTAAAAAAAAGCAATTAAAAAATTTTTTTTTTTTTTAATAAGTATTTAAAAAAGTTTTTTTTTTTTTTTTTAATTAAAAGTTCTGCTATTCATTGATAGATGGCAAAAGTAAAAAGTATCACCGCTGTGCCCGTCGGAGTGGGGAGCGTGAGGTTTTTTCGTTACGGAATTTCTGGATTCGGTCCCCGCGCTTAAGGCCCGCGATAGAAGCTATGCAATAGCTTAAAAATATTGTATTGTAATTATAGATAAAACAAAATTCGTGATTAAATATTTATGTAATCACGAATTTTCTTTTACCTATTAGATTAAAATAAGTTCATGTTACTGACGGTACATTGGTAAATTTTTGGCTTAGCTGGTAAGCTTAGTAAAGACAAAATTCTTTATTCACTTAGGATGCAAAACAATTCTTGTGATACGTCGGGATTCTACATGTACATGTAAAGCCAAGTTCGCAAACAATAGGTAAAGCCGGAGAAAAGAACCTGGCAATAAAAACTCGCCGGCACTCTTTTTAAATTGCCAATTTTACAATGTTTGAATGTTTATAAACTTGATATGGGGGTAAGGTGCTGCGACTGATGCAAATTGTATTATCAAAAAGTTGAAACATGAGATAGAGCAAAATCAGCCTTAGTAGGTACAATATAGTAGGAGCATCTACTTACAATTTAGTATTTTCTTTTTACCCCACTGCGTGACGCAAAGGAGGGTAATGTGTTTATCATTATGTATGTATGTGTGTTCCTTTGTGGTACTATATAGACTAAACGCGTGGGCCGATTATGATGTTTCATATAAATCGATTCGTTTTAATATTGCGAGTCTCACTAAAGACATTACAGTAATCCATTGACGTATGGATCTGTACTGCGCCATAACCTAATAAACTAATAAAAAGAGATGAAAACAAGATAACCTTAAATCATGCAGTCAGAGGCATTCTTAAATCACAGTAAACTTACTAAAATGCCTCCGACTGCATGATTTAAGGTATCTTGTTTTCATCTTTTTTTAAGCAGGCGGGTTTTATGATTTTAATTTTTAGGTTATCTTCTACACAGTGAGTCTGTATTTAGGGGGCTGGTCACAATTCTCACAAGCGTCTTTACAACACTTCGGCTTTTCGTATGAGTTCGTACACAAACAAAATAAAAAAAAATACGGACATTCGTTGGTAAATGTATATTTTTGACGCTTTTACCATTAGATTTTAGTACATGCTAGGTTTTCTTGTGACGGTTGGTAAATGCTGGTTTCGAAAGTAAAACAATAGGAACTCATGCTTTAACCAAAATGGGCAGTTATTAGGTATGTTTAATGGTTGATGGATCCACTATTTTACCTAACCAGCCAAGGATTAAAGTAACTGCTTAATACGCACTTATGTTCGTACTTCATTATAGAAACTTAGTAATAAAATATTCACTTATAGTCTGTTGAATAATGGTAGATGTCGCGATAAAAATGTACGTTCTAATGTACAATCATTATTTCAATGTTTATTTATTAGGAATAACTAATAGTTTACACATTAGAAACACTTTTTTATATAAATAGTGTATAAATCAAATGTGCACTCTCTTCGTTATTCACGAAATATAAATTGTAAAAAATATATAATAAATCGTATTTTAGCTAAAATGTATATACACAATAATATAAAGGTTAAGAGTTTGTTTGTTTGAACGCGATAATCTCAGGAACTATTACAGGTCCGATTTACCAGGCCATTTGTCGCGGAAGGCTTGAGGCTATAAAGCATCACGCTACGACTAATAGGGCCGGAGCAGCAATAAAAATGTTGCAAAAACGGGATAAATTTACGCAGACAAATGATGTATTCCTACGGGAACGGAAACTAGGCGGGTGAAGCCGCGAGGCGTCCGCTAATACCTATAAGTTAATATTTTAGACAAGCTTAGGCTTATTTGCCACACCTGCTATCAAATTTCGCAATAGTTTAATTCAATTACGTAAGACTTAATACGTTATTATACCATTTCAAGCCACGGTAATGTACGACCCCCATAGCTAGTACCTAATTTAAAAATAAATTATCGTCAAATTTCTCTACTAAATGTTGATAAACTTTCGCGATTTGTACACATTATTAAAATATATATATTACGGGTCTTAATCGCGTGAATAATTTAAGGTAAAATACCTCGTCACGGGAAGACTCTTCCCGTGACCACGGCCGTTGCAATACGGTCGAAACGTCGGGCAATAAACAAGGTATTTTACCTTAAATTATTCACGCGATTAAGACCCGTAATATATATATTTTAATAAATTTCTCTACTGATTAACAAATCGTTTAAAAAATTTAAAATATATTTTATTATCATATTTTCACATTTTTGTGTTAAACGAAACAAAATTGAACGATTTATATAATATTAGACAACTCACACAAGACCATCTGGATCTCACAGATCCCAAACTGGAGGGAGCATCTACTACAGTAACCAGATTGAGAACAGTAAATATAGTTGTTTAATTGTAAATAATATAAAACAAAGTGGCGTTAGTTACACTAATTATAAATTAACAACGGTGGCCCTATTTCAAGATATTTAATTATCCAGGCAGAGATTAAACAATCGTGATCATCACACAAATATTTGTCTAGCGTAGTAGTAGTCAGTATAAAGTTAAGCACTAATGTGTTTCTACATAATTAAAAAAAAAATAGAAGACATTTTAAGAGCATTTTAACTAGCAAGTTTTTCATTCCACTTTTAAAACAGAATAGACAAAACATTCACTAGGTAAAATGTTTTTATAACATCTGCTGATTTATTTTACTATGTGTGAATGTTTTGTCTATTCTGTTTTCAAAAAGGAATGAAAAACGAAGAAAAAACATTCGCTAGTTAAAATGCTCTTATAACGTTTGCTAATTTATTTATAATGTTGTACAAACACATTAGTGCTTAACTTTATACTGTGTACTTTTTATAAAATCAACCTCCAATGGGAATCGTCACTGTTCCTACTCCTTATTCTCCATAATAAAGGTTAATTAAATAACTTGGCTAGGAATCCAGCACCTTACCCAAAATGTTAATCTAGTCTTTGTACACCCTAATACTGTAATTATGATTAAATTGTACTACAATGTTTATTGTGATAAATAAAGAATTATTAACATTATTTACTATAAATAAGGGGTACGACACTAACCTTTAGATAGACCAGCACCCAACAGGCTAGGCAATTCACCACAATAACATCACACTACTTTGTTTTAAAATTGTAGTTTCAGTGATTTCAAAGGGTAGAGCGATATTCATGAACTTCTATAAACAACTTTACGACATATATATTGAGATCTTACACCAAACCCTTTCATTTGTTTTCATGTTATACCATACTGTATTCAAAATTCAGAAGTTAAGTTAAGAACTTTCATTTGTATTTTTTTCAAAATATTATTCTCAGTAGCTCCGGAGATAAGGAAAAGGTGGTCTATTTTCATGGTTTTCTCTGAATTTATTTTTATAACATTGTTTCTTTAAAAACAATGATATAAAAATTAATAAAAAATATATAAATAAAAAATATATGTTTAACATGCTCACAACAACAGTTACACGATACAGTTTGTTTAACTTCTGTTTCAATTTTCTAGTTTGCCCCTCAAAAGCGGCTCTTAAATTAAAGACATTAACAAAGATATTAACGTTACGCATCCGTGTTTTTGTTACAGAAATTCAAATCTGTACTAAATTCGAACTTTATCCGTCCAGTAGATTCGGAGCAAATTGGCTGTAACAGACGAACAGACAGAAACACGAGTGATCCTATAATGGTTCCGTTTTTTCCTTGTAGGGTACGGGCCCGAAAAAGTATTGTGATTTTAACATAAACGGTGCAGATAATAATGTTATAGTAGGCTAATTCAGTTTAACCAAAGAACCTGTTCAATTTGGTAAATTCGTTTCGATTCAGACGTCCAAATAAAATATATAACCTTTCTTTACAGTGGGGTAAATAGTAGAATACTTTTTACTTCCAAAAAAGCGGCGTTAATAATTACACGAAACACTTTGTTGAAAACAATCATTATACCAACATTACATGTTAGTGTAATTAGTAGTTAAAAAATAAATAAATATTTGAAGTTAGTTATTATTGATGACATGATATGATATTTAATTTAACTGATTTATCATTAAAACTAATTTATTTATAACTGTTGTGTTGTAGAATACATTACATGAGGCAAAACATAGGTATAGTAAGGGTGATGTTAGATCAAAGCAGATCGTGAATAATTTATATAAATATTGAGTGAATTCATACACACACATGTGTATGAATGTAAATTTAACGTAAGATATTTCTATTGAGCCATAAAAATTACCATTCATTATAGATATTCTTTTAAGTATTCCGCTTAGAGAGACCTGAAGAGATATTAAATTATATCAGTATCCTCAATCAGGCTTCTTAGAAATCAAGCGTTTGTTTAACTTTTTATTTTTATGGATAATTTTATCATTTCCAAACGATCTGTGTCTGAAGAACTTGTACCTCAGGTTTGGAAATTGGCATTTAAATAAATAAATCCAAGCTCTGTATTTTAGCTAAGGTGTTGGAAAAATTGTTTACACTCAAGTGTATGGGATGGTTTAGTAGACCCTAATCACAGAGCAACGTGGTTTCCTAAAAAAATGCTCAACTCTTTCCAATCTTATATCTTTTACGGAATTCACTACTTCAAATATGAACACCGGTGGACAGGTTGATGCAGTTTTTACCGACTTTAGCAGGGCATTCGACCGTATTGATCATCGTATCTTATTGGATGAGTCCCTTTTTGCGGGTTCCGTATCCAGGGTAACTTATACCGTTGGTTCATATCGCATATACACGGCATATAGTGTATTTAAATAATCTGTAAATCTTCAATTTAAATTAAGCGACGGACAGTTTTTTCATGAACACTCAGTTTCTGCGTCGAATGCGAATATGTAGCTAGTTGTGTTGGTAATTTAGTGACAAAATCGCTCACACCGCTTAATAGCAACGCACCTTTACAGGGCAACCTGAGCGTTGTTGTTCACAAAACATTGTTTGGTTGGCTAATTAAGCACGGTACGTTAGGATATTGCTGATGCCCTAGAAGCAAAACATTTGACGTAAGTTCCTAATACTAACAGTATTATATTATATTTATTTACGAATATTTTAACGGACACGTTTCATACTTACATATCGGTCCACTGCTGGACATAGACCTCTCCTAACTTACGTCACGACCCCCGGTACTTCGCCTTCCGCGTCCACTCCATCTCAGCGACCTTCTTTAGATAGTCAGACCATTTGGCTGGGGGTAATCCCACCTTACATTGACCGAGTCGCGATCTCAACTGTAGGACTCGTTTGCTCGTGCGACCATCGGTCCTTCGGTAAATATGTCCATCCCATTGCCACTGTACAGTACTGAATTGTATCAAGTGAAGAACAACGGATTTAGCGAAGCTAGCTCACGAATATACAACGTGTAATAGAAAGGTGTCGTCAAATTGCGTTCGGATGGTATCATAGATCAGTATTGCATCTACCATTATTACATAAGTAGTTATGGCATTTTCTTTTATGTTTACGGCTTATGTATTATTACTCCGCTCGCGCTGGTGCAAAATTTGATTGGATTATTATGGCTTATAACTTTTTAAGTCATACTTTTTTAAATTAAAAACTATTTAATTCTTATATAAACGAATGAACAAATAATAAATGAAATGTTGGTACTCCGATTTTGATATAATTTTATCATACTGAGTGGTATGTACACTCAGTACCATGGGCATATAACAGCCCATAAATATGACCACACCTTTCTGTTACACGTTGTATAATAGAAAAAGTTATGTAAACAAATGTAAATTGGTTATAGTGAAACACAGTTCAGACTTCACTAGAAACTATTAACATGACCCAAAGGACATAATAACTAGACGTGGGAAATCGGTTATTAGAGCTGTTGCAAATTCGCCGCGTGACTATCAAATTAACGTGTGTTTTCGAGAATCAAATGTTCATTGAGGCATTCATAACACGCCGCTGTGACCGACAAATACAACTAATTTGTAACAGTTCTAGGCGTATTCGCACATGCATAATATTGTACAAAAATACGAGCGTTTTATTAAAGCATTTGTACTTTTTAAAAGCAATGTTACAACTGCAATCTTGATTCTTTTAACGTCCTTTAGGCACTTGTCCCATCGCCGGCGAGTAGCGAACAACTGTTAACTATTTTAGCGCTCAAGAAACGTACAATAAATGTGTTTTGTAGATCCTGTCCGTGTAAATAAAAGAGATACCGTACCTATAGAGCCAGTACTCGCCAACGTAGTTGCTCGCTTTCTCGCCGTTGATGGGATAAGTGCCTTAGATATTTTGTATAGTATGACCAAGCAAGGAGGATTATAGGGTTCAGTTTAATATTATTCTTCTACGAGGGTAGCGTTTAAATTTAAACAGCTTCATAAAGCGAATAGCTTCTGAATCTCACTTTATTTGAGTATATTTGGATATTTTTGTTTACGTCGACATTGTCCCAATAATAAACTGTTATTATATCTGTTTTAGTTTTCCAATCCATATAGATACCAATAGGTATTATATAATAACACAATGGCCCTTTGAATCGCTTTTTTTTCATAAAATAGACATCGTCTAGACTGAACATGTACTCGTTAGTATTATTTTAGTACGTAGATCCATAATGCACGTTATTTTTTTTTTTTTGACTGAGATGCTAGACGAAAAAAGTGTTACATTTTGACATCGATAAAATTTATTATTATTGAAGTAATTTTTATAGGCATTTCTTGCCAAAGACTTTACAAATACAATAATTGCATTTTGAAAGATCGAAAAAATTGAAATCCAGACTCAGGAATCGAACCCGAGACTTCCGTAGCCAAACCGGGGCCAGAAGCGAACCACCTATCTGAACTATATTACTAGATATCAAATTCTTCTATCTCTTAATGCTTACGGGTTAGGCCCCCGTAGCGCCATCTAGTCGGTAGTTAAAGAACTATCACGGCTTTTGTTATTGCTTCGTTACCGAGAGCATTTTAACAAATTATGATGACGCAGGCCGAATATTGAAGTAATTTTTATAGGCATTTCTTGCCAAAGATTTTACAAATACAATAATTGCATTTTTTTATTATTTATGATGATGTGAAGCTAGAGTAGGGAGGTTGTGTTATATAGGTTGTTTGTATTTTAGTAAAAGGTTGTAATGTTTGACTGTCTGTGTGTAATATATGTGTAAAAATATTTGTTTGAAATAGGACATTTTTTTTATTTTTTTTTGTTTTCCCATATTATTTCGTTTAATCAAATACAAAGACAAACAAGATATAGCAAACTTCAGAATGACTACGTGAGAACCGAGTGTCTATAAGTCTGTCTTTTCTAAACTAGGGAAAGGTTTTAAATGATACATTGTTTTAAAAATCATGCTAGTTTTTCAGGGTTTCTTTCAACTGAACAAAAATAGATAGCTTTTAACAGAAAGGTATGCTTCGTTTTTCTTTTATTAAAAGGACAATTGACAGACTGTATTAAAAAATATAAGCGGTAATATTTTTAAATGAAATATTTAATATTACCCATCGTTGCTCTGAAAATAACTAAAATATTTAAGTGTGTGTGACAAGGCAGGAAAGTCAACCCCGACGAATTTTCTTCGTACTACTTAACTCTTATTGGTAGGGGAGTCTAAAATTTTATTTTACATTTTTTTTATTACAAAGTATGTGTTCGTCGTGGGTTTTTTCATTTTTTTTTAATTTTGATTTTTATTTTATACTTTTTACATATTTTTTACAAAACGTTAGACGCTTAGGTATTTTTGTTTTAGTTAGACTTTTTTTTATCTTTTATTAATATACTGATAACCAGCAAAAATGACCATCTTTTTTCCCCTCTTAGTTACTTCGATCTGTCTCCTGTCCAGGGACAATGAAAAGTATGTCTGGCTGTTGCGATATTGACATGCGCGAATTAAGACCTATGTCCTATCTCGCTCTGTATAAGCTGGTTTAGTTAGCTATTAGAGCACACAGTTGATCCTGGGGTATTCTGCGTTTTTTTTTTATTAAGTCTGCGTCGTTCGTGACCATCGTACATTAGCGTTTTTACTAGGATGTTTGGATGCTTTTGGATCTTATTTCTGTATGATTTTGTGAGGTTGGCAATTTGTTGTTAGCAACTTTCAGGTCGTGTTGGAGTAGATCTTTGGGAACATACCATGGAGCATTAGTTAGAAATTTGCCATGTAAGCCTTTTGTCGAGATACAAACCCAGGTATCTCACGTGGTCTGCTTCTGGGATGATGATGTTATTAATCTTGACTGAAGGGCAAGTGCCTCTCGTTAAGGTGAACATAACGCTTGCGGATTTCGATTCATTTGCCTTGATCCTCCATTTTCTCAACCAGAGTGATATGTCGTCAAGTCCTTTTTGTAGAATAGCAGACGCGGCTGCTGGATTTTCCTGTGTCGCAAAAATAGCAGTGTCGTCCGCAAATGTACCAGTGGTTATAGTATCAGAGGTTGGAAGATCTGAGGTATATATTATGTATAATATCGGTCCGAGTACACTGCCCTGTGGGACCCCAGCATTACTTGGGTATAGACGAAATCATTTATCTCCACATTTGACAAAGGACTCAATTAGGTTAGATGTATTCTCGGGAAATGCAGTCCTTTTATAGACTAGTCCCTCATGCCAGGCGTGGTCAAATGCATAAGAAATATCTAGGTATGCACTTGTGCAGTATTTTTTGTTTTCAAATGACTTGGTTATTAAATTTATAAGCCTGTGCACCTGATCTACCGTTGAGTGCTTACACCAAAAACCAAATTGGTGGTCAGGAATTATATTTTTTCCTATGATGTTTGACATCATTCGTGACAGCAGTAGCGTTTTGTAGTATGTTTTTGATGGTATAGACAGCAAGCTAATTGATCTGCAGGAGTTGGGATCTTATCAATTAGGCGATTTATCTGGCTTGGTTATCGTCATGATCTGGGCTACCTTCCATTGAGGAGGGAAGAATAACTATTCCAGTGTCTGGCAGTTCCTAAATGATAATGAAAATGTAAAGTAAATTATTGGTTTACTAATGTTTGTCATAATTTAAAATGCCATAATTTCACATGCCATACCGGTATTTGCCATAATTTCATTAGAAATAACGCTTCAGTTGCCATAATCGTGAAATGACATAAAATGACTTTCACTAATTCCATTGGTCATAATCGATCAAGTGTCATAATAATTTAAATCCATAAATGTATTTGCTATAATTTTCGTTTTCAATAATACCATTTTCCATAACTTTTATTTACCATAATATAAATAAAGATAATATAGTATAAGCGCCTGCAATTTTTATGTTAATGAGTAAGTTAATATATTTTTTGCTATTAACATATTCACAGTTAAAGTTATATAATGAGGGTAAAACAAAATAAGTCTGACATAAATAGACAATCCATTAGTCGTCAGTTATTAACAATATCATAATAAATAAAAATAATTACAGTGAAGAAGAGTTTTTGAGAGCTTTGGCCTCCAACTTAAATTTAAAATAATGTTACTTTCAGAATTTTTTTTTTATTACTTATCTATACTTGAATTATGTTGATTAATAAATGATTATACGACACAGATTTTTTATTTACAATTAAACCTGAAACTAAACCTCATATGGCGCCTACTTACTAAACTCGACGGAGCCCCGCTTCGCGGGGCTCCTACTTTTGGGTGGTTTAAAAAAAAAACCTAACACGAAGACTAAGGCGGGAGCTCCGCTTCGCTTCGCTCCCGCCTTAGTCTTCTAACCTAACCTATCCGAGTCGGATTGCTCTGAGTCGGGGTGTTAAAGATAATTAATTTCGACCTAACAATATTATGTATTATTTTCATAATTATATCAAATTTTGATTATGTCAAGAGTCGATTATGAGACGTGTTACTTATGGAAACTAATTATTATGATATATGTTGCTATGGAAAGTCATTTTATGGCAAATAAAAGTTATTACTGTTGAGTTGTTAAGGCAAACGTTATTAGTATAAATGATAATAGTGCAAGTAAATATTATGATCGGGGACGATTATGGCAAACAATATTAGTGCAAATTAATTTATGGCAAACGAGAGAATACCTAAATTATTATATTAAATAATATAATAATTTACTTTACATTTTATAATTTACTGCTCGCCCCCTGTCGAGTTAATGTCATAACACCAGTCAAAAAACCATCGTTGATGAATCACTGACCCATTACACCATTACAGGAAATCACATCTAAATAAAGCGAACCACTTAGTTACCACGTTAGATGACTAGCCACAGCAGTTGTAACAGCACTCCTTAGCAAGTTACCTATTAAGGTCTATTTAAAAATCAACCTTGCTGAATGTCAACATTTACATTTGATGCGATGCATTCACTATAATTTGCAGGAGTTGATGAATAATGAATGCCGCTTTATTGGTGTTAATATTCTAGTGATGATTTAATGCAGTGACCACTCGTGAAAGGTAGTTATTGTTTCCAGTTACCAGCACAATTTCAAGGAGAGCCTTATCTATGGATATACTTTGAATTTTGTGAACTTAAATGTAACATGCGTCAGCAAAATGATAATGACACAATTTTTGTCAATATACTCAACAATTAAAGAGTGGGTAAACTTAGCATGGAACAGTATCATTTACTTTTAGAGAGGTCTCGTGTTAATTTAGAGGGAAATTTTGCTAACGGGGAAGCTCACAACTTGTCAACGAATACAACGAGACAATGATCGAACTATTTTCGATATAAATCACATTCATTTTTGCGGTTCACTCTATATAGTAAATTATTACCATTGTATAAATCAGGTAGTATATCTGAACGCACAAATTATAGAACCATGTCTATACTACCAACATTTAGTAAAATCCTTGAAAAAATAATATGTGATCTGATGTAGAACTTTTTTTACAAAAGTAAATTATTACCTTTTAAACAATTTGGTGTTACTAGGGGTCGCTTTACACCCGATGCTGGTGTGGAGCTTATTAAACATATCTATGACGCCTGGGAGGAATCGCAAGGTGCATTCTGTGATTTATCCAAGGCATTTGAATCTGCTTAAGTCCTAACTGAGTAACAGGTTTCAGAAAATTGAGTTCCCCGATATATTATAACACCTAACGTGAAACTAGTAAAAACCACTATAAAAATAAAAGAATTTGAGTTGAACCTTGTAGAGACCACAAAGTTTTTAGGAATTAAATAATAAGCTTCAGCGGTCCTAGATAAAAGTGTTTTTTTTTAAGACTACTCCCGCAGTAGCGTACAAGCCCAGTATCGCAGGGGACTTTACAAACATACAAGTCACGAACTCAAAGTTCACCCAGACTCGGAACAACAATTTGTGGAACATACAAAGTGGTGTCCCATGCGGGAATAGAACCCACAACCTCTAACGTAGCAAACGGACACACTCTCGCCGCGCCACAGAGGTAGTAAAATAGACTTATTCTACACTACGCAATAAGAAAAAGTAACGGACATTGAAACAGCGCGATTAGTTTATTTTAGATATTTTCATAATATAATGTTGTACAGTATTCTACTGTGGGGGAAAGCCGTCGACAATCAAACTATTTTTGTTCTACAGAATATAGCCCTCTATTCGATCAATTTACAATTTAAGCGGTAGACACTCACTTAGGGAAAAAATTAAGGAAATCAATGTCACGACTGTTGGTCAGTCAATTTATAAAAACATTATACATGTTCACAAAAATATTGACAATTTATTTTTCTTTTTTCAACATAAACTTGTTGAACCAGGGTCAAGGCTACAAAAAGTAAACATATCATTTCGAGGCCAATGTATACATTTCTACAATATTCAGTATTCTGTATGTAACAAAAGCTGAAAAAATATCTTTTTAGCAAACATCAACGTGTGGTACATCATTCGACAGGTATTTCAAAAAAAATTTAAGGTTTCTAATATTTTTTTTGATTGAGTGAGTATTTATGGAAATAATAACTTCGAAAGTTGCACAAATTGTGTCCTCTCCCCTTAACTTTTGAACCGCGTGACCAAAAAATATGGAAAAAATCACAAAGGTAGCGCTTAATAAGTACTTTAAACTAAAATTATTTCGGGCATGATCGGATATACCGTCAATGAGTAATTGCTGAAAAACTGCGTTTCTCAACAAAAAGGCGCAAGTGCCTTGAACAAACGTTTCTCTGCTGATGTATTTATTCGAGGCTACGGAGCCCTACACTGAGCATGGTCCGACATGCACTTGCCCGGTTTTTTTTTTATTTTTATCTTTATTTTAATTTTGAATTTAATTTGATATAAGCATTAAGAGATAGAATAATTTGATATCTAGTAACATAGTCCAGATAGGTGGTTCGCTTCTGGCCCCGGTTTGGCTACGGAAGTATCGGGTTCGATTCCTGAGTCTGGATTCAAATTTTTCTATCTTTCAAAAATACAATTATTGTATTTGTAAAGTCTTTGGCAAGAAATGCCTATAAAAATTACTTCAATATTCGGCCTGCGTCATCATAATTTGTTAAAATGCTCTCTGTAACGAAGCAATAACAAAAGCCGTGATAGTTCTTTAACTACCGACTAGATGTCGCTACGGGGGCCTAACCCGTAAGCATTAAGAGATAGAAGAATTTGATATCTAGTAACATAGTACAGATAGGTGGTTCGCTTCTGGCCCCGGTTTGGCTACGGAAGTATCGGGTTCGATTCCTGAGTCTGGATTCAAATTTTTCTATCTTTCAAAAATGCAATTATTGTATTTGTAAAGTCTTTGGCAAGAAATGCCTATAAAAATTACTTCAATAGTCATCCCTGTGGCTATCACAGAAATATTTCTGTGACAGCCACAGGGATGACTATATTTGTGTGATAGCCACAGGGGTGACTATGATTATGTGTAGTTGGGGCACAGTGATGACTAGGCTTAGTACGTTTGGCGCAGAGATGCCTATGACAATAGTTTATTTTTATAATTTTGTGTTCTGTTGCTCGTGAAGTTACCTTATACCTGAGGGCATAAAAAAATCTTGTTTGCCGTAAAAAATGTAAATGTGGTGGGTGTCTGAGTTTGGTAAGAAACCCTGAAGTCGGAAGAGACTTGGCGATCCAATTGGGATGCGATGGTTTAACAGATTAAATGATTGATTTAGTTTGTGATTTGATGATTTGAATTCAGTAATCAATGATGCTCTGATTGCTCTGACTTGGCTTTAGTTTTGATTAAAATTGTTCACGTACAGTTTGGTTGTAATTAAATCATATTTGATACTAAGTATGAAGTTCATTTCTATGTTAAACCATTTATGTTACAGATATACACCCGAGGACGGGTGAAAGTCAGGAAGGACCGTGTCGGAGAATTATTAAAATGCTAATTGATTTTCGTTGACCTAGTATCTGTTTTGATTAAAAAGCAAGTCTATTGACTTATTTAAACATGGCCGCCGCAGGATGGCGTGCCTTTAGTTTGACGTTTACATTTGAAGTGCAGGTAGTAGGGCAGTCAGTCTAATTCGGCAGTCTTACTCGAGCGGTCGTAACGATACCACATCTACTTATAGACGTCGCTATTTTTATAGTCCATGCAAAGTGTTAGCGTGGTTATAGGATCAGTGATGCAGTGGCATTTGTGTAATCGAAATGATTAGAATAGTTGGCGGACTTTACCTTCCTTCCGTCCTTGCTCGAGGTATCCGTGTTTATATGATCGATTGCCATTTACCATACTATTATTTCAAATATTGAACCGCTAATAGCTCATACGGCCACCCTGGCACTTCGACATATATAGGTAATCACTTGTCCTGACTGACTGACTGATTCATCAACGCAGAACCTAAGTCTTTTAATATTACCCGACTGCAGAGGGTAATGTGTTTGACGTGTATGTATGTATCTGTTACTTTGTGACACTATATAGACCAAACGCGTAGGCTGATTTTGATGATTCATACATACAATCGATTCGTATTAATCTTGCAACCGTCACTAAAGACACGACAACACTCGAAATTCGAAATTGCGACAGCCTGACGCCTAAGGACCGTAATACGGTGATTTTAATTGAAAAATGATATAAGAAACCTCTCATCATTGTTTTTAAGAACCTACACGAAAACAATCTATCACTTGTTGTGATAGATCTCAATATCAAACTCAAATATAGTAGAATATACTTATCCTAGATGGGAATCGAACCCACAGCATCTAGCTTAGCACTGATGACAGACAGGCATTCATGAACCCAGTGAACTAACTAAAATGCCTCCGACTACTTTCAATCGTTTTTAAGCAGCCGGGTTTTTTATTTTTAAAGTATTTTTATTTTATACTATTAAGTGCTTAGTTGTAAGACGTAACGTAATAACTGTAACTGCCGAAAATTTGAGTGAAAATAGTTGGTAACAAACTATAAATCGCTATATATAGCGGTTTATATGTTAAACGGTAATTTTAATTGAAAAATGATTTAAGAAACCTCATCATGATTTTAAAGTACCTACACGAAAAAATCTATCACAATAAGTGATAGATTTTTTTCTAAAAAAATTTAATTTTTAATTTCTAATTTTTTTTTTTTTAAATCATACATGTGCTAACATATATGACGTATTGGTGGGTCGCCCATTTGCAACTTGGTCGATACAGTGCCTATGATCGAACTGTTTACATACATATAAGATGGTCGGTTATTTTAATACCTATGTATTAAGTTGATGTTTTCAAACAATCATTAATTTGGTTTTCTATATTTATATCTATACTCTATACCAATATTATAAAGAGGAAAGATTTGATTGTTTGTTTGTATTGAATAGGCTCCGAAACTACTAGACGGATTTGAAAAATTCTTTCATCGTTGTGAAGCTACACTAACCCCGGGTGACAGAGGCTATTTTTTATCCCTGTATTCCCACGGGAACGGGAACTACGCGGGTGAAATCGCGAGGCGTCCGCTAGTACGAAATAAAGATGTTTGCGTTTGCATTGCAAGTTAAATAAAAGCTTAGAGAGATATTAACCTCATCTTTACAAAGTTTAATAAAAAACAAATAGGGAACAACGTCATACTAATTACCTATTTTATTCATATAGCTTACGAAATGTTACAATTACCTTTATGTTCTAATTCAGCAAGTCTGCCACACGTTAATACCTGGGTATGACCAAAAATTATTATGTGTAGGTACTTAATTTAAATTGATGTACGAGTAAGTTTATTGTTAGGTAATAATTTAAATTTATGTTTGAAAAGTATGTACTTGTATTACTTACTGACTTATTTCGTGCTTAGAAAAAATTAAAGCAGCAGTTTGCGTTCAACGATCTTACTTACCGTATACGCAAACTATAGGTACTTACCTACTATCAATTGAAACGATAATAGTCAAAGAAAATGACATCAGAGTCCTTATTCTCGTTCTTTTTTTCCGCTTTCACGGCAAGCCCGTGCGAACTATCAAAATCTTGTCATAATGTTAAATAGAGAGCTGCGCTTAGAAATGCATAAACGCGCATGCGCGGCGGACATCTTTGAGCATATCGCGCATGCGCCAGTTCGCAAGAACTTGCCGCGAAAACCGAAAAAAAAGATCGTGAATAAGGACCCAGATTGCGATCCCTAGTTGTACCTAGTATTCCCGAGTTGACAGTGACACAGACTTAACGACGTCCTAAACAGTTATTTGTTAATGTGGCCATTCTCCCGATAAAATTCTCATACGCACACTCTCATAACATTCCATTCGTGATAATTTTCCAAGTGTTGTTTAGTTGTGTTACCCATTTAATCATATAATGCCGCCACCTAATAACATCGCCTAGTGGTTTCTATCTTGGGATCCGGGTAAATCTGTAAGGTTTACGGAGACCCGGGAAATATCTCTGAGGTAAACCCATAGGGATCTTGATTTTATGAGGTCAAAACTTAATTAAGAAAACCTTGACCACATTTTCATGTGTGTATTTTTGTAAAATACTTTACTAGTTCAACAGTTTGGGAGCCGTGGTGAATAAAATCACGTTTTGTATTTTACTTTCATCGAGTTTTATTTATGTACCAGGAGTTCCCACGCGATTTAAAAAAGGTCAGGTTATTCAGAGTCAAATGTAAACTAGCAAGTGTAATGTTAATTTAAAATTCTATGCAATATAATGTTTCAATTAATGTTCGGCACCTTTTGTATTATACTTACCCATTTATTAAATTTATTGACGAGTTAAATACATATATATATATTGAAGTAAATTTTATAAGCATTTCTTGCCAATTACTTTACAAATACAATAATTGCATTTTTCGCGAGCATCAGGGGATAGAAAAATTTGAGGTCTAGTAACATAGTCCAGATAGGTGATTCGCTTCTGGCCCCGGTTTGGCTACGAAAGTCTCGGGTTCGATTCCTGGGTCTGGACTTCAAATTTTTCCATCTTTCAAAATGCAATTATTTTATTTATACTTATATATTAATACGTGAAGCAGAAATCTTTGTGGCCCTTTTTAGGGTTCCGGAGTAAACCAGGAATCCTTACAGTTTCGCTACGTCCGTCCATCCGTTTGTCCCCAGGTTAGCTCATAAACCCTTAGTTCTAGAAAGCTGTAATTAAGAGTAAGTAGCTTCCTTCCCTAGTAACATGTAAAATTTGATGTGTTTCTTAGGGTTTCGTACCTCAAAAGGAAAAAACGGAACCTTTATAGGATCACTCGTGTTTCTGTCTGTCGGTCTCTCACTGCGAATTTGCACCGAATCTACTGCACTGATTAATTTCAAATTTGGTACACATATGTGTTTCTGTGACTCAAACACGTACGCATAACGTAAATAGAAGAATTTGGAACTTGAGAGCCATTTTTTGAGGGCAAACTAGGAAATTATAAAAAAAAGTTTCGTAAAATTATTCGTGTAACATATCAAATGAAAGAGCTTCTTGATATTAAATATTTATTTTTATAATTTAAATATCGTTATTTTTAAAGGTTTATAAAAAAACCATCTCGTTATGGGCGTTCCTCAAGGCGGTATTCTATCTCCTCTTTTTTTCTCATTATTGATCAATCTTTCAACTCATGTACATATTATTTATGTATGCGGCCGTGGTCACGTCTACCCGTCTACCCGTGACCACGGCCGTTGCAATACGGTCAAAACGTCGGGAAATAAACAAAGGTATTTAGCCTTAAAATAAAATATTTACGCGATTAAGACCCGTAGCTTATAAAATTCTATAAAATGTTGTAGTAGTATGAAACAAAAACCACAGAAAGCCACTTCTGAGGCCGCATTACGGATGGGGGTTTACTGAACCCTACATTGTGCGGGGCCTGACATGCATTTGCTAACGGTTTTTAACAATATTGCTCCCACCAATGAGCGTGAAATTTGACATTAGTAAGTAGCCTATTGATTTTATATATTGGCTACATTGCCATAAAAAGAAGAATAAAAGTTTCATCATAATAAAAGAAAAAATAAATAGGTGGTAGTTGTAGGAAGTATCTATATAACCAAAAAGGTTGTAATTTATGAAAATATTGAACTGCGGTCTAATTTATACTAGTAGGCGACCTATAGTAAATTAATAATAGATACTTATTAAAAAGGCACTGAAATAAATCGTGTTCCTGATAGCAACGCCCCGCGTCCTCACAGGAACGGTATATTTTGCCGGAATACGTATCGTAGGGCGTCCAAAACTGGACTTGGTCACTTGGGAATACTAACATTTCTTTCGGTGAAAGATATCGCATAAGTACTTCAAGAGATTGCTTTTACAAGCATAGGTACTTGTATTTAACAACATAATGCTTGACAAGTTCCCGGTACTAACAATATTGTAAACAGATCCGACGAATGCGTCTAGAGTCTTCGGTTTTGAAAATTAATATCTAAAATAATGTTACGTACAACATTCCATTTCTAAGATCTTTACCAGTTTTTCCTCGTATCCTTACTCTTACTTTCGTGCTCTTCGTGTGATTAAAATTTAATGTAATAATAATTAACCATAAGAACAACTTGCTGGAAACAAGTACAATAAATATTATATTAATATCAGGTGAAGCAGTTTAAAAGCATCTAGGTACTTCTGAAGGTATAAAATCGCAGTAAGAAGAAGGCCTAATGCATCTAAGTGACAAATCGCGAACTGGACACAACACGCCAAACGAGTATATAAATAACATGACTTTGTTTCATATTTTGAAGAGTAGTAGCCAGAAAGTCAAAATAAAAAAAGGGCAAGTGCATGTCGGGCCACGCACAATGTGGGTTTACGTGATCCCCCCCCCACCCCTTAAATCCGAATAATACGGCTTAAGAAGTAGGTTTTCTGTTGTTTTTGTTTTATACTATTAACAACGTTATTTAAGTATTTTTCAATGGAATCTTTACAAAAATGTTGATACTTCTCACTTGGTCTGCTGTTACTTATCACGTTGTAAAGCCTACTTAGCTGTGATAGTTTTCCTTTTAATTTTACTATATTTTTTACAGTATTTTTTTTTCACATACCCAACATCAACCATTTTAAAGCATAATTTTTAATAAACGGATCCCTAAATCGAAAAATGGTCTTTTCAAAACCTAAACGTTTTTAAACTACCTGACAAAAAATAATTAAACATTTTGAAGTCAGTGAAACAGGAAACGTAGTTTCATGTTTTAGGTACCAACTTCAAAATGTTTAATTATTTTTTGGTGTTGTACCTATATTATTTTTTGCTTTTTAGTTACCTTATGTTTATGTTGGAAGTTGTGGTTTTTACTTTTTGTAAAAAAGTTTTTATTTTTCCCTTTTCAGTGTATTAGTTTGTAGTTGATTTATGTTACAATAGCATAATCTAAACTGCTCATTTCTTTTTACAAAATGTTGCATTTTGCGGTACAAGGCCGTTGATTTTTGAAGAGTTCGCCTGATAGACAATCCGTTCCATTACATGATTTGATGGAGGCGAAGAATCAGGTATCGAACACGGTACTCAGATCGAAACCAGCAATATTTATTATTCAATAGTTCTGCTGGTCATCTGTGGTCTTCATCATCAGTTCAATTTCACTTAATGGTATTTTTTAAGAGTAAATGCACGAATTACAACAAAATATATTCATATTTCTATAAGTCTGTCTTTAATATTTGAAGAGTTCCCTGGATTTTTCCTAGATCTCATCACTAGATCCGAACTTTGATGACAATGAGACCAATCTGGAAGTATACCTTTTCAAACACAATTGGTCACATATTTTTTCAAATCGGTCCAGACGTCTGCGAGTAGTCAGGTAACAAACATTTAAAAAGAAAACCTCCTCCACATGTTACATATGTCGATTTTTAACCGACTTCAAAACAGTCGGTTAAAAATCGACATATGTAACATGTGTATCCATACAAAATTACGGTCATCTAGCACTAACAGACGGACGGACGGATTTGGCGAAACTATAAGGGTTCCGTTTTGCCATTTTGGCTGCGAAACCCCAAAAAAGTTTGTAACATAAAACCCTATTACTTCCAAAAGTAAAACGCTCGTGTTCCGAAACATGTCGTTTGTAGGTAATTACAAATACCCACTTACCTTTTTTGCAGTACGCAAATAAATTATAAGAATACTAAATTGAAGTATTTTTGCTTTTTTGAAATCGCCTCAAGGGCATGGCCCTAAATGATCGTTACACGTGGGTCCACTTAATCCGTATTCTAAGTATTTTGCGAAGTGATTGCAATTTAGCTTCGCTTCTAACTGCCTAAATATTCACATGGTTTATGAACTCGTCAGCCCGTGCCATCTTTAATTTAATTGGATTTCTGTGAAAGCATATTGAAATACATATTCGGTATATTATTTTTTTATAAACTTTCGCGATTTTTACACATATTGGAATCTTAACGGGACTTAATCGTGTGATATATTTCAAGGTACGAACTTTTTATTTATCCGACGTTTCGTTCGAATTGTACCGACCGTATTCACGGGCCGACTGATGGCAGCTTAGCGATGTCTCCGTTAGGCACTAAGCTATTCGAATACCCTCGCCTGGTCTTGATAATTTTGATATTTTTTACTGTCGGTACTTCTACACACTACACTTGTATTGTATCTGTATAGAGGCTGGAATGTGTAGCCCGGAAGTCGCTGCGACCTAAAAGATCTATTGTGACGCCTCTTTCTTCCTTAAAGGATATCTCCAAGTTCTAGTCTTACTACACTACACTTACTACGTCTTTACACTGAGGCGCCATGTCTTTACTGCGACAATTGCATTTGTTGATAACGGGGTTCCAAGATAGTGAGAGCCAGTGCTCTCAGTTGAAATTCTTGTACTTTTTGATCACAAACGCCTCACGCGCTATCCTGGAATAATACTGGCAATCGGTGGAAAATACCTGTGGCTCATGCAATTCGATCCAGTGGTTTGGTCCTGGTTCCAACAAACGCTTAGCGATAGCAGACTAAGCTGTAAAAAACCATTAAGTGTACAATTTACCGGTTTTTTACAGCCTAGATATGTTCCTTGACTCTGTTTGCGATTGTTTTTTTGGTCTGTTACCGCAACTGCAATCCACCTTGTAAACGCCAGGTGTTTGAATAGGAATAACATCTTATAAAATTATATATACCATGAGTCTTAATTATATTAATACGTTAAGCCGTGGTCATGAGTAGACTGTCTACCCGTGACCAAAGCCTTTGCATTACGGTCGAAACGTCGGGCAATAAACAAGGTATTTTACCATAAATTATTCATGCAATTAAGACCCGTAGTATATATAATTTTATAATGTGTAGAAATTACAGTTAAAAAGTTTATCAACATTTATAGGAATAACTAATATTTTTTAATAAATATATATTTGTTACCGTTCGCAAAAGCTTCGAGACATTAGAGTGTGGACTATATCTAATCTATATATTAATATGTGAATAATAATAATAAAACTTTATTATTATCTCTCACATAGACATTACAAAAAATGTAGGGTGGTAGTAAAAGTGCTTCTGTTGCCAGGTTGAAACTATTTTTATACAATCGAAGCATGTATGAGAAAAGACATTGGTCTCTTTATTGATTTTATTATAAAGGTACATTCCTGGAAACCCAAAAAGCCTGCCAGAGAATTAAGAGGTCTGTCTAAACTGCAGAGGCCCACATATTTGACAAGGATCAAAGGTGAGTAAAGTATGCTGTCTAAGAACTGTTCCAAAAACAAACAACTGGCGCACGGTCAGTACATCAGATAGTTTATATTAGTCATTTGTAGGATAGAGGAACGGTAAAGAATGACTAACCTTCTGGACCACTCGTTGTCCCCTAGGTGTCTGTCCCCTAGGTGATGATTAAAACTAAGTGTGTTATCTATTATTATCTCTAAATATTTGAGGTGGTAGGCAACATCTAAGTGAGGACAAGAGCAGGACTGATCAGTTAGGCAAGTGTGGTATGTTATATTAAAACTGTTATGGTAACGGGGGGGGGGAGACCTAATTGAAATGGAGATATATTTGGTTGTTTTAGCATTCAGCGTTTACCTTTTAACCCTCAGCCATAAGGACACGATGTTAAATTCTGACTGTGCAAAACTGTAGGCATCGCTCCAACCACTCCCATGAAAGACCAGTGCGGTATCACCGGCATTGGCCACCATTTTTCCGTTGGCTACAGAGAGACCGCACAGGTCATTCACAAATATGAAGAAGAGCGTAAGGGCGAGCACGCTTCCTTGGGGCACACCGTAATCAATAGGCAAATCATTACTGACGATATCACCAATCCTCACTCTCTGTTTCCTACCAATCAGGTAGCTAGCAAACAATTTATGTTGGATTCCCTGAATTCCTAATTTCTCTAGTTTGTCCAACAAGAGTGGCACACGGACCATGTCAAAAGCCTTTGCTAAGTCCAAGAAAATGGTAACCACTTTATTCCTTAGGTCTTGTTTGGTATATTGTTACCAAACTTAATCAGTTCGTTTTTGAATGGCATCAGACGTTGAGATACTGAATCTAAAGCAAAAGGGTTGTACCCCTTTTAACGCAAATTGCGCGGACGGAAGACTCCGGAGGAAAATGAAATTTCGCAACTTCATCTGCGTTAATTTTCTCTGTTTAAGCAACATTATTCATTAATGCTAGGCTCCTATTTGGTCATACTGTGATGTTATATGAGTGCGGAATGCTAATATTTAAAAAAATGAAAAAATATATAGGTAAATTAATTATGGTCGAATTTCGACCACGGGCGACCACTAGTACCTTTAAACGAGCAATCCTTGTTTAAATGTATACTAGCTGTCTCGCGAGACTTCGTCTACGTACATTTTCCCCGTTTTTGCAACTTTTCTCATTGCTGCTACGCTTCTATTAGTCGTAGAGTGATGTTATATAGCCTTTAGCCTTCCTCGATAAATGGGCTACCCAACAGAAAAATATTTTTTCAATTCGAACCAGTCGTTTCTGAGATTGCCGCGTTCAAACAAACAAACTCTTCAGCTTTATAATATTAGTATAGATAATATAATATAATCTGCATCTCGGAAATGGCTCCAACGATTTTCATGAATTATAGTATGCATGGGGGTAGCTAGGTTTTATTTTTAGAAAATGACATTTTTCAGAAAATGAAAAACTGCTACAATATCATTAAAATACAATCGCCCATAACAGCTCAGGTGGGAAATCGGGCAGTCCCGAAAACAGGAGACCCCAGTTCAAGTCCAGATGATTATTATTTTCCCTGTTTCATTTAAATTTTAGAAATTTGTTTTTTGATTTATATTATTAATATTTCATCAGTATGCAATTCGTATCTAAATATGATTTCCAAAAAACACGATTTAGCAAGAATACCGAGCAAAACTCGGTAATCCAGGTACTACAGCCTTAATGGAGTAATGTTTTAACAGTCACGAGGTATTTACAAACAATAGATATAGTAGACATGGTCCCCTTTTTATTGGACCATAAATACTGGGAGCGTAACCGTCTCGTTCTAAACGGCTATACCAGTTCAGTCTCTGGACCGGGCAGACACAGTGTAGGACGAGCTATTTCGGATGCATGACAATATTGGACGGGTACATACAGCGGCAGACATTGAGCTTATTACTACATCTCGATGGCAGCTTGTACACCGTCACAAGCATGATTCAACGTTTCGATAAGGTCACGTACGTAGGCAACGTTTCGTTTGAGAAAATACTAGCTACAACTACTTAGCCTAGCACGCCTTGTTTTCCCTATACGGTTAAGGCGGTTGGAACCCGAGAGGCATGACGTAAATAGGCCGATTGTGAATTGAAATCACACTGACCCTTTCAAACCAAAACATGTCGGTACATCTTTGCGAGCTCAAGTGGGCTTACGCGTTATCGCTAGGCTGCCACTGTTATCGAGACAATCATGGCTACGTACTTAGGTGTGAATATAAGTAATAAATTAAATTTTGAATATCGCAATTAATTTACTTACTTCTTTGCAGATGGTAACGAAGGATGCACGAGGCCAGGCGAAGTGTTTGTCTACGGTTCTAATACGATACGGTGTACTGGCAGACACCACAAGCAGAGAATAAGTACATACAGAAGGCCAGCTCACAGCTTAACAAAAAAAAAACAACGAACACATGGACGCGTACCGTGGCGTTCTCAACCGACCGAGTTCCGCCGAGATTCGTGGACAAGCATCTGTGGCTGACATAAAGTTTTGTCCCATGCGGAAAAGTAACTTTTTTTTATACTGTCATTACGCCGAGGCAGTCTCGTTTAGTTTATTTAGCAGATATTCAGTCTTTAGCCAGGCAGCACGAGCGTCGGCAGCATGTAGAAAAATCCTACTCAGTTAAACTGTTGTAGAAAATCCACTGCCACTTGGGAAATTAATAATGGACGCTGCTTGTGTTTCTTGTAGAAGATTTCCTGATTAATCAAAAAAATGTTTTGTTTCACCGTCCTTATTTTTATAGAAAACAATTTTGAAAATAGAAACCTAATGAGGTACAAATAGGTAGGGAAGTAATAACTCTCTCTCTCTCTCTTATCAAATATATTAAAGTTTCGAATATTCGGTTTTTCTTTGAAGAGGTTTGAGTAATGAAAGTAAAAACGTATCCAAATAGCACTAGACTAACCGGCTATCTAATCTACCCATGCGCCTAATTTTAGTACTATTAATAACGTTGCTCCATTACAAATTACGTTAAATTGCTTGAGTTTAGTTAGCATCGCACTAAATTAATTACAAGCCATAAATAATGGGAATCATCTTGTTAGATCGCAGATAGCTGCAGCTTAGTCCCCGTTCATACATATGTATTAGGTATATAACCTGCTTGTATTAACGTTATTATTCAGGGTAGTCTACGGATATCCACTCAATACATTGTACTTAATATGAATACGAGTTACAGTACCTAACCGTTGTATAATATAATTTTTACCCGACTGTGTAAGAAGGTGGGTTATGTTTTTCGAGTGTAAGTCGTATGTTTGTTTGTATTTACGAGTATGTATGTATATTTCTTTTGCACGCGCTATAAGCCTTTATGCTTCATGGATTTTAGGTCGAGAGCTGTCGTTAGATTCGTCTTAATTAATTAGAGAGTGATACGGGATACTTTAAAACATTTTTTTAAATCAAATGCGAAAATTTTAAGTTCAACAGGATTCATTAATGCCTCCGACTGCATTATATTAAATGTGAAGGATAACTTGTTTCCATCTTTTTGCAGGCAGGTTTTTTCCTTTTTTTCTCTGCTTTTTAGTTTACTTACTAAACTAAGTACTTTCCTTACAAAAACATAGTGCAATAATTTACCTATTACTATGCTAATGAACTATCAATGTGGAGTTTTGGGTTCCACATTACTAGCCTTCAGTTCAGCTTCAGGGTTCACGTCGGTGGTATAATGGGTAGGATTCGAACCCGCGACCTCGTAGACCGATGCCTTAGCCTTTATGCTACATATTGTATAAGTATCTATTTTATATATTATTCATTTTCGTTGTAGGTACCACCATAGTATATAAATATTTGTTTATTTTTTCTATTTAGTTATTTCCAAACATACTGTAGGACATAAGCAATGAAGATATATTTTTATTGCTCCGTTTTCCTCTGTCGAATTTAGGTCGTGACCTCAACAAGCTGTCTTTGGGAATATATGTGCAAAATACTACGTTTGTATTGTCGCGAGAGCCACTCTCGACCGTGGAATGACGTCGATTGGCGATTGCAGACAGATAACATCAGTAAGAACCAAATGGCGATTGTGAAACAGTTTGAAACAAATCCTAGTAGCACAATCGACTTATATTTGTCTGTAATCTTTTGATGTAAATACTCTTACAGAAAATCCATCCATACTATCCATACTATATATACTATATAATATTATAAATGTGAAAGTAACTCTGTCTGTCTGTCTGTCTGTCTGTTACACTTTCACGCTCAAACAGCTTAACCGATTTAGACGAAATTTTGTATGGAGATAGTTTGAGTCCCGAGGAAGGACATAGGATAGTTTTTATCGCGATAACCAACATCCATGCGGGCGGAGCCGCGGGCGAAAGCTAGTACTAATATAATAAATGCGAAAATAACTCTGTCTGTCCGTCTGTTACGCTTTCACGCTCAAATAGCTAAACCGATTTAGATGAAATATGGTATGGATATAGTTTGATTCCCGGGAAAGGACATAGGATAGTTTTTATCGCGATAACCAATACACGCACCACCCACACACGGCCATTTGATCTCAAACTAGGCCTGTCCTATGACAACCAGACAGTTTTACATACTTAAATATTTTTATTTTATTTTTATTTCGAACCCACAACCTCTGGCATAGCAGTCAGGGTCACTAGCCGCTAGATCAACGGCCATGGTTTGTTTCATTGCTTAGATCACAGGTCCACTATAGTGTCCACTTTTAATACCAAATTAAAATTAAGTAGTAAAGTAGATATTTAAAAGAGAGTTAGAGTAAAATTCTTACGTGCAACGAATCAAATAAGTACCATGAGAGAGCAATTTTTATAAAAGTAAAGCCGGATAACGTTCATCATCCACGATCAGAATATTCATAACTATCCATCTTGTAAATAGCCGCTAGAGCGAAAAGCTTGTTACATTTTGTGTGAAATAAAATAATATCCGTCTTCAAATGTTTATCAAATCACCTGTAGGTACTAAAGCAAAGAGTGATGTTTGATAACAAAATTGATTCGCAACGCAACCACTGTCAAACTTTTAAATATAGGGTTGTCATTTGTTTGATAAAAATTGAAAATTGATACTCGTAACTTTATCTAGATGTGCCATAGTTCCGTTGTGCTACATAAACAATACAAAATTGTAACATTATAGAGTGAAATATTATTGCTTTTATTAACTTGCTTTGCAAACCATTTTTCGACCATTTTTTTTATCCGATTGAGCTGAAATTTGGCATACTTATAGAAATCCGGTGACAATACAGTGCAATAATAATAATAAATATAGTCCTGGGTCTTTAAAATTTATTTACGTTCTTACAACTTATTTATTTACGTATATATTATATTGATGAATTTGCAAAAAAGAAGTTATTCTGAACATAGAATGTAAAAAAAGTATATTTGTGATAATTGTCATTTATGTGTAAAGTAGGACACATAAATGACAAATATCACAAATATATATATTTTTTGGCACAGTGCAAAGCTTTGAGCTTTGCACTGTGCACCGCTCAAAGCACCCCAAAAAGATTTTTACTTTACTAAGTCACATAAAAAAAAGAAAATTAAAATATTGAAAACTTGCAGAGTTACAAGCCATTCAAGTTGTCTTGTGTTCTTCGCGTGATCGTGCTCATTGCGCTCCGTAGTATCTAATCCATGGTTATTATTGAAAAACAAGTGATGATCACATTTCACATCAAATTGTGAACAGGATTTGGACTATTAGAATGATTAATGAATGAATTAATGATTGATTAATTAATTAATTGAAAAATATAATATGGTCTAAAAACTACCCCATTGGACTGTGTTGTGATTCTGAGCAAATTAAAAGCATTATTTTTGATTTGCACTATACCAAAAATAATGTCAACGCAGGGCCTAAACTATAAGGTTTAGAAATTTGAAATTTAGCACAGGGGTTCCTTTTATAACGGGGAGCACGAAGAAAGGATTTTTGAAAATTCACCCCCACAACTTCAATGCAACGCAAATTCAGTCCCGCGCAACTTCGTCTGTGTAAATTTTCCCCGTTTTTGCAATATTTTTTATTGCTGCTCCGCTCCTACTAGTCATAATGTGACGATATATAGCCTATAGCCTTCCTCGATAAATGATCTTTTTTTTATTGAATATTATTAAACATGCATCTTATAAATACATACAATATCATTGTCCTACCAAACTGATTACACAGTTTGTTTGTGGGTTTACACAGTTCCTGCGATTACCGCGTTCAAACAAACAAACAAACAAACTCTTCAGCTTTATAATATAGATTTACGAAAATTGCAGTCACGTGGTTACCCTACTTAATGGTTTGTTGTTAAACATTTCACATCGTGTACGGCTTTAGTATACATAAAGCTTTTTTATTTGTCAGGAAAACTATTTCTAGTTTTATTTTAAAACAAGTGTCCTACGTAGATTCACTTTACTGTATACTGTTGCAGTAGTACAAAGAGAACTACTTTTAAGATAAAATAGAGAGCTTTTAATACGGATATTGCTTCATTACTTGTTTCGAACTTCGAGCATAAATATTAATGATGGGTCAGATCAGCGAATCCACATGTCGACTATCTTTCTCTTTAGGAATACGGGCAGAGGTCCCTTCATCAGCTCCTTCATGACCCAATGCTTTTTTACTCTGAGTGTAGAAAAATCTTTATTCTGTCTTGCCTGAAATGTATCTTATCAACGATAGGTATATTAAATCTCCACATACCCGACTTCGACCTTGCGTTTGACAAAGTTGGCCACTAGCTGACCCGCGCAACTTCGTCTACGTAAATTTTCCTTTTTTGCAACATTTTTCATTGCTGCTCCGCTCCTATTTATTGTAGCGTGATGTTATATAGCTTATAACCTTCCTCGATAAATGGGCTATACAAAAGTAAAATATTTTTTTAATTTAGACTAGTAGTTCCCGAGATTATCGCGTTCAAACAAACAATGTCTTCAGCTTTATATATATCTAGCTTTATAGTACCTTTATATTAACATGGTCTAACACAAACATTCTGAGTCTAAACTAAAATGCTAGCTTTAGCGAGGCTAATTTTCGAGAAATGGATAACAATATATTAAGTAAATATGAAATTATAATTTAGTCAGACACTTACCTACATAACCTACAGACTGTGTGGTAAGTTCGTCAATCACCTTTCTCAATGACACTGCGCCTCAAAGTTTTATTAAAGACATAAATTTCAGGAGTACAATGGGGTTATATTCATCATAATTGGTCTACACCAAAACATGTTGTGACCACTGCAATAACATTTCTAGGCTATATAATTATAATATTAACTTGGGACAACTCACACATTGCCACCTGATCCCAAACTAGGCAGAACCTTATCTATGGTAACCAGACAACTAATAAACATACTTATATATTATTTCGCGTAGTGTAGGACGCCCTCAAGCCAGGTGGAGTGATGATATACGCAAAACGGCTGGCAGGAGCTGGATGCGAGAAGCCGAAGATAGAACAAAGTTGCGTGCAATTGGAGAGGCCTATGTCCAGCAGTGGACTGCGATAGGCTGATGATGATGATGATGGTATATTATTTCTAAATTACAGTTAGACACAGATTAAATGATCATCCTCATCACACATAGTTTTATCCTGAACAGGGACCGAACCCACGACCTACGATTTAGCAGTCAGGGTCACAAACCACTAGACCAACAGGCCAGGCAATCAGATGGTGACCGTCTTCAATCTTTATAAATGGGCCCACAGAATAGTCTCGTTGGCTCATGAAAATGCATCCATACATTTCATAAGGAGATGAACAAACTAACACTGCCTTGTCTATATCAGAAATAAAAGTTCTGGCGATATTCCTCTGGCTGGCCGATCATTTAGGGATTATTAGAGTTAAGAGTCGTGTGGGCGCTGTTGGTGTGCCTCTCCCACCAATGAGTCAGGCAATCGAGAGAAGAGGCCCTGATTGTCTCCCTAAGGCATCGGGACCATCGCCAGTTCGTTACTCACATTCAGCTCACCACAAACCCTAACGTATTGTATACCCTCCTTTTATTTTTAGGAGATATTTATTATTTTATAAACATCATTCCCTTTTTCCCTTTTCCTAACGAGTTTGTTTTTTGTTTGTTAGTATGTATATTTGTTTGGCACGCCCTAGAGCCTAAACCGCTTGCTGGATTTTAGCTTGAGATGTGTCTTTAGATTTGTCTTAGCGCTATTTTTTTTCATTTTATTAGCAGAAATTAAAATAAAGGATATTAAAATTTGAAAACAAATATATAAATAACTTTTATATTGAAATGTAATTTGGAATAAGAAATGCTGAAAAAACCCATTACTAACGTGTTAATTAAAAATTAGATTTAAAAAATTAAAAAAAAGCTTCCCGCAAAAAGATGAAAACAAGATATCCTGCACATTTAATATCATGTAGCACAATTATTGAGTTCAACAAGATTTTTTTTTGCCTCTGACTGCATGATATTAAATGTGAAGAGTGTTTTGTTTTTATTGCAGTTTTTTTTTAGGTTTATTATTTTTATTTTATGTTATTATTTCATGAATAAAATACTTAATAAATATACCAGTTTGTCACCATACATCATAAAGTTTTCTTTGAAACGATTCTCGATTACATATACACATCTACCACGAATAATAAATCTTTTACAAATATATACAACCTTTTTCCTAAAATTTACTTATCTTTCTATAAAATACTTAAAAGGAACGATTTGGTACAGCAACAATAACAATATAACCATGATTATCGTTATGAGGTTTAAATTCGAACAAAATTACCGAAAACCTTTCTAGCGGTTTTCTTTGCACTTATAATTGAATTTATTTGCTTCTTTTTAAGACTTTGGTGAGTTTTTGTGGGTGTAATATCGTAAAAATATTTATAAATTGTAGAGTTCTTAAACGATGTTTTGCATGAGCGTACCCAGAGGGGTATTTAGAGATTGCCCCTCCCCCCACCCCTGAAATTCTATAGGTGTTGACTTAATTGCACCCCCCTCCCTAATTGTGCGAGCAATTCACACTTGACCGATGTTAAGTGAAAGATCTGTCTGGTCGGATTAGCCCGAATGAAAACGCGACGTTGAGTAGTTAAATGAACCCCTTGTCGCGTCCGTCTGACCCAGCTTCACATTGTATCTTCACCGATTCACACTTGGTCCAATATTGAATCAAAACAACGCCCCCTCCATGCCCGTGATCATGTTGTTCTGCCTAATAAAAACATTGCTTTGCAGCAGCGCTACATTACGCGGTGTTCTTTCTTATAGAAGTTCTAGGAAAGGTGTTAGGCGTCATTTAATATTCTTTAAAATAAACGAATAGTAAAAACATTTGTTGAAAGTAACTTAAGGTTTAATCAAACACACCACTTTTTACATTATATCATTTACATGATATAAAAGCTCTTTTTATATTTGAGACTCACACGTAAACCCATATAGTTCATTTCCGTGCATTGCGGTCGAACGCGGCCGCGCGCAGCTGTCGACGTGCGGCTAACGCACGCGGGTGTTGCGAAAATAGTTAGAGTGCGCGCGCAGCCTATGTCAGTCGTCGACCGCGTGCATCTGTCGCAGACCTCGAAAACGGTGCCATAGATTCTCATACTCTCTTCTTACACCTATACACCGTTTTTAATTCTATTGGCAGTGAAATTAAAAAAAAAACTGAATATCGAATGCATACATAATGTAATGGATGAAGGACGTGTTCTGGTCCAAAATTAACGTATCTACGACGGTGTGGCCTAGGCAGCCAATCAGTCAGATACTTGCCTAACTTACATTCAGTAGTAGTAGTAGTAGTAGTGAAATAGCTTTTTTATAGTAACCCTCATCATTTATTTTTTTATTTATTTATCGATTCCTATGTTCGTGATAATAGTATATTATTATGTATTACTATGCTTCTCTTGAAATCGTTCTCAGTTAAATACAGAACACGAAATCATCACAAGCTCAAATATTTTTCCGACAATTTAGTTATTGTTACGAAAATAATACTTAAAAGGAACGATTTGGTAAGGCAACAATAAAAACATAACGATGATTATATTGTTACAAGGATTAAATTCGAACAAAATTACCAAAAAACCTTCGTTGCTTTTAACGGCATTCTTTATATTCTTAAATGAAATTTGTGTTTGTTTTATCCGACTAAGGAGAAGTGAAAAATAAGTGGTTATTTCTTAGCAGTATTCAGTAGCACTTATGCATGGGGGGCTTATGCAGGGGGCTTCTAAATGGGCCATGTTTTACCGCAATATATGGCTGCAATATGGGAAACTAATTGCTCGGCCATATGTCTGCAATAGTAAAGCCCATGATAAAACGGTGATAGCCGTAGCGTACCTGTCTATCACTGTTTTATCATGGGTCGATAAAAGTGGCTGACGAAATCACGCAGTGTTATCGCATCAAAACAAATTCATGAGATAAGAATCAATACACAAAAATTCCGAATCTATTAACGTGATATGACTGGGAACACCAAGGCTTACAATTTGGCATAGCAGTTTCACATTTTGGCACATTCTGTCTCCATTTTAAGTGTAACTTTTTTGATATAACCTCAAAACAACATGACACCTGACAACATAATTATCTGAATATAGCAATAAATCACGACGTCACTCACAGCAAACTTAATGTCGCTTGGAGAAGGATACACTATGCCATGATAATAGAGAGCGACCGAAACAACAATAATACTGACCACACAAAATTGCAGAAAATCAATCGCTCAGCGATCGTCCGGTAACCTGTCAAAACATTATTGGCCATACGTGGCCATACCAAACTAGGTAGTAGGTAATGCTCGCAATGTTGCCGGCCACTGTATTGCAGCCACTTTGCAGTAAAACATGGCCAGTTTAGAAGCCCCTTTATTCTATTGTTCCACCATATCGCCTACACTACTATTTCGATCTCGATGAATGAGGTGTCAAACCATTCGTCGTTAGTGAGCGTTCATTAATTACGTGAGTTGTTTAGTCGAACCGAATCTCACCAAACTTTACGTGGGGGTCACGTGGTCTTAGCAAATGTCACGTAACTTTTTATTTGCAAGAAACCATCTAGGGGGTCAAACCAAATCACACGATATCTCACTCGAGATAAAAAGTCTCTAAAATCCGCCAAAATCAACTACGTAATTTATGGACAGCCTCTTAGATACATTAATATTAAATGTTTTCCCAGGAAACACTTTAACAGGAAGAAAACTGGAGGTAAAAAATCTTTACGTGGCCTACAAACTATTTACTAAGTAGTGTGATTTTATTATAAACTGTGAATACAAATTATAGAGACATAACATAGTAAAATAATACGTGACCTTTAACACTATTAAACAATTTAGTTAACGTTGCGTTTAGACTAGTTAGGTCATATTTAAATAAAAGCCGTACCTAACCGAAGTTGCGGTCATATTGTAGCGATTACTTATAACGATAAGCCTAACTAGGATTGTAAAACACAATTAAGGCAGTAAAAGTTTGCGGTATGTGGACCGCAGAACAGAGACGAACATCGTATAAAACGACCTTTAGTTCATATGATACTCGTCGCTGAAGCCTTATTCATTATAATCAATGGGCCGTAAATATAACTATTTGAGAGAAGCGAGCTAATCACGGCGGCACTTAAAGCCTTTCGACGTCTTAAGTGATGCAAATGAGGGAACTTTGGGATCGCAAACGAGCTTAGACTTCCTCTCATAACTTTGATCGACATTTCAAAGTCAAAAGTCAGTTTATGCAGTTTGAACGGCAAATATTTTTCAGAGTTTCTGATTTGTTGTTATAGTTTATGTTTGATAAGTAAACGTTTACCTATTGGGTTTATTGAGGTTTATGTTGGCATATTTGTCTTCATTTCTCTACGAATATTATATTAGGAAGGTACTTGTCTTTTTATTTACTATGAAAGGCTTAACAACAATACAAATTATTTTACTAGTAACACTGACTGTCTGATCACATTTTCACAGTTTCCATAAATTACATGGGTTAGCAAACTATGTACGAAAGGATTTTTGAAATTCTAGTTTTATGTACAGCTACTACTAGTCACAATAGGTTTGAATCGATGATGCATATAACAATAATTAATTGTGTCACAAACTCTACCTATTAAGCGGCATAAACACACCTTGAATTTGTAGTCGTTTTGGAGCCAAAAATTTTGAACTCTGTATCAATAACCTAGACTATAAAAAAAAAACAGTTAAAGCAAAGTTGGTTTGCGGTAAATAAATAAGCACTTGTGTGTGATTTTACGTAATAAGATTAAATAATAGGTACTACGATCTTATGATAGATGTCACTCATAGTTTTCCACCAACCAAAAGTGCCCCATGCGCCGCTATTTAATACATGCTGCGAACATTATATTACATACTGATAAAATTTGAATAGTTCATATTTTTCGATCTTACTGACATAATAATAAAATAATATGAAATAATAAATCACAAATCAAAAAACCAAAATCAATTTTTTTTTTATATGATACTCTCCTACAGAACTCTACTACATTTTTTTTTTTTTAATATCGTTACTCAGACTCGAAAAGGTCTTTTTCAGGTCTGGTTTCTGGACCGCCCGATATCCACTGTAGATGGTGGTGAAATTTACCTACGTATATATATTGTAGCAGTTTTTCATTGCTCTCCCTCCATCTTACGAATTTTCGATTAGGTCACCTGTCCTGACGCCAGCTTCACATTTTTTAACCAATCCCAAAAGTGCACACGCCGCTAAAGAAGTATTCACTTGAAAAGAAAAGTGGGCGCAAAATGACAGAAAACAAGATACCTTTGAAATTTAATTACAAGGAGATTTTCTGACGAATCTAATGACGTATCATTTAGTATAATCGTTGAGGAGTTACGAGCGGACATAGGAACATTGGAAGGATACATACATACATACGCGTCAAACACATAACCCTCCTCCGCAATCGGGTAAAAAGTACCCACTTAGTTAAACTTCAAGTACGTACATAACAAATAATTTATTATTACCCAAGTCGTTAACATACACACGATAGGTAGTTTACGAGCTTTTACACAGATAAACAAACGATGTGTTGGTAGAATACAATTCAGGGAAAATCACATTACTCTACGAAGCTGCTGTTTCAATCAAGTGTGTGTTAATTATAATATACTAACTTTCGCCCGTGGCTTCGTCCCGGGCCTTAAATAATCTCTATGCCAAATTTCATCCAAATTGGTTCAGCTGTTTAAGCGTGAAAATGTGACAAACAGACAGAGTCACTATAACATTTATAATATTTGTTTGGATTAGTCAAATAGTAATAAAACTGTCCTAGTTACCCTTTAATAGTATGCAGCCTTGTATATTTAATAAACGGGAGGTAAGTATATTGTATTGTAAGTTGCGCGTTTATCGCTAACTCGCGCGACTTCGTCTGCGTCGTTTTGTCCGTTTTTCATTTCATTTTGCATTGCTGCTCCACTCTTATTGGTTGTAGCGTGATGTTATACCTATAACCTATATCAACACTAAATTATTTTTCCAATTTGAACCAGTAGTTTTTGTATGTTTGTTCGTTTGAACGCAATAAACTTATTGCGTTCAAACAAACAAACATACAAATGCGCTTATAGATGTCCATCGCTCATGTTCGTTGATGCATTTCTAAACGCAGCTCTCTATTTACCATTATGACAAAATTTTGACAGTTCGCGCGTTCTTGCCGCGAAAACGAAAAAAATATAGTGAATAAAAACCCAGTTAGTGAAGTTTAAACACATTTTAAAGTAATTGTCTTATACTTGTTTCTATTCTTGGCATGACTCATATAATAAATAATAAATTCTTTATTTGCACAAAAGTTGGTACATCTGTGGTCTTATAAATTATTATGTTCTTACAACTTTAGTCAATAGTGACATGCAAATATTATTTCATTTAAATAAGATTTCTGCTGAATTTGTTTCTTATTACCTTATGCATAATACAAAAAAAAATATACATTATTTTTTAAAAAAAAATAATTACACAATATGAATAGTTGTTCTATAAAATTACAAATTGGTAGGTCCATTTATCACATTTATGTCAAGAAATAAAAATTATAATAATACTAAAAATTAATAAAAAAACATGTCAAAGAGTTATAATTTTGTTACATTACATATCATTCAGAAAATCATTTATTGAATAGAATGATTTCATTAGTAGCCATTGCTTAAGTTTCCTGATGAATATTTTAATTGGCAGGTCTTTAATCTCATTAGGGATTTTATTGTAAATCCGTCCGCACATGGCATAACAATTTTTCTGTAACAATGTGGTTTTGGGCACCCTAGTCAAAACAATTTTTGCTGGATCGCGAGTATATAAAAAATAATAGTTGAGTACCTTAAAAGCTTTGTGAAGTACAGTAACAATAAACGCAATAGGACTTTCCATTGACATTGTGCAAGGAAGGTAATAGGATTTAACATTTGTAGTAGCGACTATAGGTTAAGAACATGATACGAGGCGAATGTCTGTTCAATCTGTGACTTCTTTGTCATTTTGTCCTTACCCAAATAGAACAAAATAACAAATAACAATTACAAAATCAGAAAACAAATTCAAATAAGCCGTTGATCTCAATAACGTATGTGTTTTTGAAAACTGTGCGTCTAAATTCTAAGATAAATTAAAAGCAGAGCCACACATTAAATAAATACCTAATGCAAGAATAAATTGGTTTGGAAATTCAATAAGTGCTAAGTTTGTAGTTACACGTTACCTACTGTTGATCATAGGGCAACATAATAAGGTTACTGAAAGAAAATGAAGATGAAGGAAACAAAAGAAACCTCTCAAAAATGATAATTTAATCTTGTGCTGATGCGATCTTGAGAGGGGATCGAATTCAATTAATTATTTCAGGGTCTAACGGAAATTAAGCTTCCTTCGCGAAGCTTATTGCAGTTTTTGTTAACTTGTTTCCTAATTAATTATCAGCAACAAGTGCTCGCCCAATGTTCCACCGGATTAATCAACACGGGGGTTTGTT
The DNA here is from genome assembly GCA_945859575.2 of Herminia tarsipennalis. Classification (NCBI taxonomy): domain Eukaryota; kingdom Metazoa; phylum Arthropoda; class Insecta; order Lepidoptera; family Erebidae; genus Herminia; species Herminia tarsipennalis. The sequence continues at coordinate 16,708,865 of OX243834.2, read as the reverse complement.
ACGTTCAACACTTTTAAAAAAATCTTAACAGGATTCTTTCTCATTTTAAAATTTCAAGAATAACGCGTTAATGTTACTTCAGCGCTACAGCAAAACTTTTCTAAAGATAAATGTGCCTATTGTTGCGATTGTGAAACTTTGTAAATCACTCTGTGAGCTTACTCCAATGGAATAATCGACGAAACTTTTTGTAAATGCTGGCTAACCAATTAGACGAGTTTCTGTTGAAAATTGTTACATCGACGAAATGAAAAAATATTTTTTCAACCCACGAATTTCAATAGATTCCGTTTTGTTGGAATGGAATGTAATAGATCTTGTATACATCTATGTTCTTTATTGTCAGTCTTTTTGTATTACCGATCAAAAGTCTCTTGTATTCAATCATTTTAATTGGTCGTTCACAAAATTGTATTTATAAAATAAAAATATGGTAAATGTAGGCAGAAACATGAATGCGGGAAATAAAGTGAATGGCGTCGTAAATGTGGTTTTGCTGTTTTATGTCGAAAAAGGCTGGATGTCCTCGATCGTGTGAACACTTGTATACTTTCGAAGTTAACAGTTAGAAGCTCCCTAACTACATACATTTGTAGGTATGTAGTTATTGGACAGCAGCCCATGAATTTCGACAGATTATTTTGATATTTTTTATGAGAATACTATCTAATAATAATTATCTATTAGTTTAACGGTTCTAAATTAGCCATTAATTGCTTATGTCACAATACAATATCACATGAAGTTATCAGCGTGATCTGGTGATGAAACATTAGTCACGGAACTAGGTTTTTAGGCTACTGTCGCTTATCAAATTACGAATATTTTATTTCTTTAGTGTTTAAAATAAATATTATTTTGAGAACAACGTTTTTCACGCATACGCGTAATTTTGTGAGGTTTCTAATTAGGTATATAATCTAATCTGTTTTCTTTCTGTTTTATGTACTAAGTACAATATAGATTGAAAGTGGGTAGACATCAATCTCGGCGCATGGTTACCCGATTTTTGAAATAAGTTAGATGTCTACGGAAAAATTTCATAAGTAGCACTCGTAAATCAAATGTATATATTTCACGAGGCTTAACATTTTTCTTTACCAAGTAAGCGACAGTTGAATCACATACTTCTCGCCTTTTATTATTGTGTTTATAACATTATACTTGTATCTTTTAGAATGTATACGAAAAGATGTATTAACCATTTTTTTTCGCGGGCGCTTCTCGAGTGAGTTATAAAACGTAGCCAGAGCTCAAGTTAATATTTGTACCAAATATCATTAAGATTTAATTCAGCTAAAAACAAACGAATTAAACAGGAACACGAAATAGTTAACTACTTTATTTATTTATTTATTTATTTATTTATTTAAGTAAGTACAACCACATCATACATATTCATACATTTTTTGGTACAATTACAAATAGGTATTACATCTGATATATATGACACTTACGGTGTACATAACATTCACTGTAAAATGTAGAATTAATTTTGAGCTAATTTAAATTACAAAATAAATGTTTTTTAATTTTTACAATATTTAAAATAATTTAAAATATCAATTTGTGAGACATACTACTTTAACTCCTCTGTGAATAGAAAGATATATTTAATTTATTTTTTCTGCTTTATCATAGGCCATTATCATGCAGTAAGTTATATAAATAAATCAGTAGAAAATTGCGGCAATCTGAGCTGGCATCATTTATACGGTAGTCTAACTGGCAGTGCTAAAATAAAATAAAAGGTCGATTGGATGGATTTCCATCCCATCAGATTGTGAGAGTGAGGAAATATAGAGTGTAGTTGGCTAGTCTCTATTGAGATTGACTCCGTAACCGAGATCGGTTAGGAGACCATTATTATTATAAATATCAACACGCAAAAATATCTTTTTTTTTTTTTTTTAAAGAGGACTCCCGCACTAGGGTACAAACCCTGTGTCGCGGGGGACTTTACAAACATACAAGTCACGGACACAAAGTACACCCAGACTCGGAACAACAATTTGTGGATCGCACAAAGTGGTGTCCCGTGTGGGAATCGAACCCACGACCTCTTGCGTAGCAGTCGGACACACTCCCACCGCGCCAAAGAGGTAGCCTGAACTGTGAAAATCAACTGTTTAATCATAAATTTTTCATCAGATATTCAGACTGGTAACCTTCCTCGTTTCGATATAAAGCAAGGAGGTAACTACCCAGTCTGTTGCGGTTATCTCATGAGATATCGTTCGATGTAAATACAAGTTGAAAAGCGCGGTGATCTCGGCCCATTACGCGGGTCCTGGCTCCAGCTAATAGCCGACCGCTAACTTCTGTTCAAGCATAAATCAGGATAATGGGTAACACTTATAACCTTAATTCAATACATTGTTTCTAGTTCCACTCTACTCTACATGTTAGTAATTCATGAGTTTTGCTCTTTTCCGTAATGATACCTACGAAATGTTTGTATATTTATGTCAGAATATCGCGTCAAACATAAATTATACAGGCCGCACCATTACCTTGTATTAAATTGCAACTATATTACTTTCGTTCATGAATGTACGAGTGTTCGAGTTAGACGAATAACAAACAACTTTGTAGAATTAAGCTTTGTTGAGATTAGGTAGGTACTTTATATGTCTAGGTTAAGTTTTCTGTAGAACCGTAATTATTTATCCAAGCTCTATAAACTAGCTTTTGAGCTCCAGATTTTAGACGTAGCAAAACAATTGTCGAAAATAACAGGCCCAATATCAAACATAAATTATACAGGCCGCACCATAACCTTGTATTAAATTGCAACTATATTACTTTCGTTCATGAATGTACGAGTGTTCGAGTTAGACGAATAACAAACAACTTTGTAGAATTAACCTTGTTGAGATTAGGTAGGTACTTTATATTTGAAGGTTAAGTTTTCTTTAGAACTGTAATTATTTATCCAAGCTCTATAAACTAGCTATTGAGCTCCAGATTTTAGACGTATCAAAACAATTGTAGAAAATAACAGGCTCAATATCAAACATAAATTATACAGGCCGCACCATTACCTTGTATTAAATTGCAACTATATTACTTTCGTTCATGAATGTACGAGTGTTCGGGTTAGACGAATAACAAACAACTTTGTAGAATTGAGCTTTGTTGAGATTAGGTAGGTACTTTATATTCGTAGGTTAAGTTTTCTTTAGAACCGTAATTATTTATTAAAGCTCTATAAACTAGCTATTGAGCTCCAGATTTTAGACGTACCAAAACAATTGTAGAAAATAACAGGCTCAATATCAAACATAAATTATACAGGCCGCACCATTAGCTTGTATTAAGTTGCAACTATGTATATTACCGTCGTTCATGAATGTACGAGTGTTCGAGTTAGACGAATAACAAACAACTTTGTAGAATTAAGCTTTGTTGAGATTAGGTAGGTACTTTATATGTCTAGGTTAAGTTTTCTGTAGAACCGTAATTATTTATTAAAGCTCTATAAACTAGCTTTTGAGCTCCAGATTTTAGACGTAGCAAAACAATTGTAGAAAATAACAGGCCCAATATCAAACATAAATTATACAGGCCGCACCATTACCTTGTATTAAATTGCAACTATATTACTTTCGTTCATGAATGTACGAGTGTTCGAGTTAGACGAATAACAAACAACTTTGTAGAATTAAGCTTTGTTGAGATTAGGTAGGTACTTTATATTTGTAGGTTAAGTTTTCTTTAGAACCGTAATTATTTATTAAAGATCTATAAACTAGCTATAGTGCTCCAAATTTTAGATGCAGCGAAACAATTGTAGAAAATAACAGGCCCAATAATCTCAATCTCTCTATCTCTATCTAAGTCTCTGACGTACCTCAAATTAATAAACGTCAAGCTGGCTTTTACAATGTCATAATTACCTGTATCGTGGTAATCAATGAAGTAGATATTAACTAGGTAATATACGTAATAAATGACACGGAGATTAATGATACGTACCTATCCCTGCAGCTAGCTGTGAATAGATAATGATAACGACACGAATGTTATTTATTTATCTGTTCAGAGAATAATTAAGGTAGACGCCCTCGCTAGTATTTTTAATAATCGATAAAGCTACATGTTAAAAAAGAACCGCAAACGTTTCGAAAATTTCGTACAATAGCAGCCGGCTCGTAAATAAAGACATTTTTGTATCAAATTTAAATAGTTTTGTGCAAATATTAGACCATAGTTGAGCTATGTTGTTGACCACAGTGTAAAAACTCCTAAGCTTTTACACTGTGTGGATACTACTACTTATGCTAAATTGTAAGTATAAATAAATGTTCGATAAAAAATGAGTGTAAATTGAATTGAAGGATTCTAGTACAATTTCGCCCCCGAATACTGAAAGGATACTTAACTTTGAGTTGTATACAAAAGTATTTGTGTCGCTACTATTCACCTATATGTAAGTGACTTGAGACTTAGCAGTGCCGCGCTGCCGCACAGTGGATCAAAATTCAGCTCTAGAAGACATATGAATCTTTTTTAAGTGTCATTTTTTTACCTTGAAATGGCTTGAGTAATCTTAGGAAATGCTCAAAGATACCTCTTGAGGTAATTTAAATTGAAAACCGTCAAGTTATAATTATTTTACGAATAAATCTATAGAGCGATTATGAAAAATTAAATTGAATCCAAGGTTGGCCATTATATCCCTGTAGATGGTTATAGTGCGAATAATTTATGATTTATTAAAATACTACACTTTCCGGTATCAGCGGCAAGGTTTTTTTTTTAAATCCGAGAATTGTTTTTTGCATTGAAAAAAAACTTTATTGAATAATACCAACGCTAAGCATGACCAGCAGAAGAAAAAATAATCACTCAATAATCAACAATATGTGAACACTGATTGGTTTAGATGTGCGCTTGGTGACAGACCACCACCATGAGTCGATACTGTTTTATTAATAAATTAATGGACACAAAATACACACAGGCTCGGGGCCAATATTTACAATGGATTTTCTGTTTCGTGAAGGAGTCAAACCTCTTGCAGCTCTTGCAGTAGTCGCACAGTTCCCATATTGTTACGAAGCCAGTGACTTTGACATATTGTACCTAAGGTAACCCCAGACTTTATTTTTATACCTACGTACCTATAAATAGAATTTATAAATACCAAAAGTGACCTTTTGTCTACCCACGTATATATACCAGACATTATGATTAGGTACCTAAGTAATGATCTATTTAAATTATTAAGTATCACAAATTACATTTCCTAGAAAACTCTATCCAAGACAGAATAAACAAGAGCCTGTCGGACCATGCTCAGTGTAGGGTTTCGCAGAACAGCGTATGTTCATGGCTCTTGCGCCCTTTTGTTGAGAAACAGAGTTTTTCAGCAATAACTCAATGACGGTATATCCGATCATGTTAAAAATAATGTTGGGGTTTTATCCCAACAGTGATTGTTTGTTGTTTGTTAGTGATAAGCCGAAGCTCGTAAAATGTTTGATTGTTGAAATGAGTAGACGTGTAACACGGTAAACAGGTTTATTGCTACTAAAGTATTATTGTATAATATAAAAATACTTAGTTCTAAAATGCTGAGCGTTGTTACTGTAATTGGACCAACTTACGCAGGTGTGACGTATGTGTAAAAGGTTAATGTACGGTGTAACTCGTACATCTTGCCCACTCACAAAGAAAATAAATCAAAATAATAGAAAATTAAAAATGTTAAAAGTATAAAATTAAACTAGTTCATACAAATGTAAAATGTCACACTTGGGTAAATGTGTAGAACGTTACTAAAATTAAAGGGTATAGGTACAAATTACAATATTTCGCTTCGCGGTATAGGCGACGTTGCTTTGGCGAGTACGCCTGCACTGGATAGTTGCTGCCTCTCGCCGTCATCACGGAGCATGAAGGAAGTGTTTCCGATCGCGTCGATACTTGCTGTGGTTCCCCTGCGGGGTATAGGTACCGGTCCAGGCGGTGTCTCCGGCGTCATCGTTGTATGTTTTTAATATGTTCTTTAAGACTGTTAGCTGGAATAGCTGACATCAAAAACTCGATTGACAATTCTTGTGTGCTGCTTTCTTTCTGAAGTCTGTTGGTAAAGTTATCCAAATGCAATAGATGCTGATTAAAGAGCTTGTATTGCTTCTCAACCGTTTCTTCTGATCTCTTCAGCAAGTTGTATTCCGCTAAAGATGTAAGATTTTTCGCCAATAATCTCAAATGATTTTCGTTTCATTTAATCGAGGCAATGCCCCGTTCATATTGCTCGGCGAATTGGTCATTCAATACTCTGAACAATGAACGAGCGATGGAACCGACACCGTTGATAAGGCCGCGCTTATTTCTCATGTTCCCGCGTCCTTGCGTATTCAGCAAAATGCGGTTGTAGTGTTCAAGTTCAATAAACGCGTGTCGTAATTGTAGTAATATTACATCACACTGTGTTCGTTGTTTTATTTTTGTACAGATGTTTTTTAACTGATCTTTGAATTTGTTAAACGTTTCTATGCTATTCCAATAGGGCTGGACGTCGTAATATACAACTATGTATCTTCCATTCATCTCGGATTAGTTGCAGGTTGTGTTGATAGCCGTTACGGGACACAGTAGGTATAATAGTGCCATAACTAGACCGATAAAGTTTGTTTTTCTGTTTGTTTTGGGGCTGCTCAGGTCTGTTAAACATTTCTCCTTTGTTTCAAATTTCTTCCCTTCGTCGTTACTTGGCGTTTGTTGTTGGGAATGTTCGGTGTTGTTGATTGGCAAGACGGATAGTTTTGTAATAGGCCTTTTCATGTAGCCGTTTTTTGTTTTAAGGCTAACGACACGAACGTACCCATCTTCCCCTGGGTGAATTTCAGTGATTCTGCCCAATAGCCATTTTCCGGCCGGGAGGTGATCGTCTTGAATCACCACCAAGTCGCCGATATGCAGGTTCTTTTGCGGCTTGAGCCATTTAGCTCTGGCTTGTAGTTGGCTTAAATATTCTGCTTTCCACTTTTTCCAAATTTCCACGAACATTTTTCTTGTTAGTTCCCATCTTGTTCGAGCATCTTCTGCTGTCTCGATGATGGTTAATCCTGCTCTGCCAGTTAAGAAATCAGCTGGCGTCAAACAATCCAGGTCTTCCACGTTCTCACTCAACGGGCATAGAGGTCTTGAGTTTAAGCAGGCTTCGAGTTTTGTTAAGATGGTCGCGAACTCCTCAAATGTCAATTTCTGTTCACCTACAACTCGCTTCAAGTGGTGTTTTAGACTCCGAACTGCTCGTTCCCATAATCCGCCGGCTGAGGGCCAGGCGGGAGCATTAAAATGCCATTGTATGCTCATCTCCGTTACTTCTTTTTGCATCTGTTCGTTGTTATAGGTGTTCTCAATTTCTTCATATTGTTCTATAAGAAGTCTATTTGCGCCAACAAAATTCGTTGCGTTGTCGCTGTATATGTGTCGGGGAGCCCCTCTTCTTGCCGACAACCTACTCAAGGCTGCCAAGAACGCAGCGCTTGTAAGGTCGGAGACCAGTTCTAAGTGCACCGCCTTCGTGACCATGCATACGAAGACAGCAATATAACCCTTAGTTGTTTTTGCACCTCTGCCTTTGTTCATTTTTACATCAACAAATCCTGTATAGTCCACCCCCGTGTGGTAAAAGGGTGGCGCTGGATTGGTTCGAGATTCAGGTAGGTTTCCCATCAGTTGGTATTGCTTGATTGGATTATGTTTTCGACACGTTACACACTTTCTGACTTCCATTTTTGTTGCTCGAATGCCGCTGATAATCCAGTACTTTTCCCGCAAGTACGATAGAGTGAGTCGTGGCCCGCCGTGGAACGTTGTTTTATGTGCTTGTTGGATAAGTAGGCGCGTCAATAAACTATTGTAGGGAAGTATCATTGGATGTTTTCTGTCATCACTGATCACAGCGTTTTTCAGTCGTCCGCCCACTCGCAGTATCTCGTACTCATCGAGAAATGGATTGAGAGGTAATAATTTGCTTTTTGTTGAAAGTGTTCCGTGTTTGCGTAAATGACTAATATCTGTGTCAAATGATAATTGTTGAGTTTGCTTTACGATGACTCCGATTGCACAATTCAATTCTTGTAATGTGAGATACTTAGGTAATTGACTCCGTCGTGGGTTCAATACTCTAAGTACCCATGCGACAATTCGAATGATATGATTCATACTGCTATGATTTTCTAATAATTGTTGAATAATGTTCATTTCTTGTATTTTATTCACCGCTATATTTGCTAATTTTCGAATGTTTGACTTTTGTTCTTGATTAGTCGAATAACTAGGCTTTTTCAAGGTTTTAGTATCCAGAGATGACAGCCAAGCCGGGCCATGCCACCACAACTGATTTTCTTTTAACTCGCCGGCGTATTGGCCTCTGCTTGCCGCGTCAGCTGGATTGACGTTTGATTTGACGTAGTTCCAAGACAATCCCGGTATGACGTCATTGATGCTTCGAACTCTGTTTTCTACGTACATCTTCCATCGTGAGGGGTCTCCTTGTAACCATCCCAGCACGACCATGGAGTCCGTCCATCCGTAAATTCGTAGATTATACTGAGTCAGAGCTTCCTTGACTTTATGCATTAGTTTACATAACAGAAGTGCTCCATTCAGTTCTAGTCGAGGTAATGTTGTTGTTTTGCGACGGGGTACAATTTTTGATTTTGCTGCTACTAGTGTTACTGCTGTTGATGATGGACTTCTCGCGTAAATGATGCAAGCGTAGGCGTCCAGAGAAGCGTCACTAAACCCATGCAGTTCCATAACTTGGTTTTCATCTCCTAACAGCCATCTCGGAATTTCACATGAATTTATTGCCTGTATATCCTCTTGCAGTTTACACCACTCTTTCTGAATGTGATTGGGAACCTCTTCATCCCATTGTAGGTCTATTTCCCATAGTTTTTGAAAGAGTAATTTTAGTTTCGTTGAGAGCGGAGTCAACCAGCCGAGGGGGTCGAATAGTTTTGATATTGCGGCTAATAAGCTACGTTTGGTGTTTGTCTTGTTTATTGTTGAAATGTTGTAATTAAACGTAAAAGTATCGTCTTTCGAATTCCAACTTAGGCCAAGTGTTTTTGCTGTTTGGTCAGTTTTGAAGTTGAAGATCCTTTCCTCATCACTCTGATGTTTTGACACTTGGTTCAGTGTGTTTTGATTGTTAGATGACCATTTTCTTAGGTTGAACCCTCCACTTCTAAGGAGTTGATCAAGATCCGAAGTAATCTTTTGACCTTGTTCTATCTTATGAGAGCCGTGGACTAAGTCATCCATGTAAAAGGATTCCTCCAGAACTCTCGATGCTTCCGGAAACCGTTCCCGCTCGTCTGATGCCAGTTGCCGGAGTGTCATCATGGCTAAGAACGGTGCTGCTTTTGTGCCATAGGTTACAGTCGACAGTTGATATGTACGAAGTGGTACTTCTGGTGAATCGCGCCATACAATTTTTTGTAGTGGCTGGTCACATGGGGCCACCAATATTTGCCGGTACATTTTCTCAATGTCTGCTGTGAATGCATATTTATATTGTCTCCATTTGATTAGGAGTGTTTGTAGATCATGTTGTAAGTTTGGACCCTTGTACATCAAATCATTCAAACTTCGTCCTGTAGATGTTTTAGCCGACGCATTAAACACCACTCTGTATTTCGTTGTAGCTGATTCGGCGCATTGCACACCGTGGTGCGGTAAATAGCATTCAAGTATCACGTTGCTCGGTGTTGATAATTGCATGTGACCTAGGTCAATGTACTCGGACATGAAGTCATTGTATGCGATCGCTAAGTTTTTCTGTTTATGTAATTTTCTTTCCAAATTTTTGAATTGGGCTACAGCCATAGGCTTGGAAGTGCCTAGTTCGTTTTCAATGTCGTTTTTCATTGGCAATCTGACCTCGTATCTCCCGTCTTCTAATCGTTGCGTGGTTTTCTTGTAGAATTCTATGCAGGTCTGATCTTCCACTGATAAATTGGATTGATCACTAATGTCTTCCATCTCCCAAAATTGTTTGATGTCTTCCAAATTGTTCAAAACTACATTACAGTGCAATGTTTTCACGTTACCGCATAGCAACCATCCTAGGTGTGTTTGTTGAGCAATGGGTTGTGTGACGTCATCGCCCTTAATCATGCCGCCAAGCATGATTCTCGAATAAATATCTGCACCAAGCAGTAAATCCACGGGACGACTCTTATAGAAGTTAGGATCTGCTAGGTTAACGTTTTCTATGTGAGACCAGTCGGGTTTAGCGAACGTCTTGTTTGGTAAGTTGCTGATTAGGTTATTCATTATCAGGACAGGTGTATCAAATTTGTAATTTTTGTAAAGAGAACTGCATGAGATTGTTATCGTTCCTTTGCAGTTATTTTCTTTCTGCCCGACGCCAAAAATAATTCCTTTGCATTTTTGGCGCTTGTGTCCAAGGAGTTGAGCAGCATGCTCTGTTATCAGTGATATTTGTGATCCTTGATCAATAAGTGCTCGCAAAGTATGTTGAGTACCATCGATACCTTCCACGTACATTTCGGCAGTTGCTAACAATATCTCCGAAGCATCTTCCTGCTGAGAAACATATGTCGAATTTGCTGCTGCTTGCGTTTCAGTTTCGTTTAGCGTACATGCCTCGTGTAACAAAGTGTTGTGTTGTTTAGGGCACTTGCGACATCGTTTCGTCGACGTGCACTTATTTCCATTGTGACTATATAAGCAATTGATGCAAATATGTAGTTTTCTAGCTGTGTCTAGCTTCTTGTCGTTCGACATTTCCAAAAACCTTGCGCAATTATAAATGCCATGTTCATTTTTGCATAGTGGGCATGTGAATGACGCATGATAGGCTTTCGCAATCTTCGTGTTGCTACTTGATTGATTCGTGTTGAAATAACTTTTCATTTTGTTTTGTGGTGAATTTTGCAAACGATTCGGCATGGAACTAGATTTATGGAGGCTGTCTTGTTTACGTCGCGATGCTTCCATCGAAGTAAATTTATTTTCCAGGTAGTCCAGAAAGTCAGTTAAAAGTGGTAATTCGCGTGAATTCTTCAATGTATCGTGATAGTCCGAATTCGTCTCAGCATCCAACTTTTGTGACAATAGGTACACGAGAAGAGTATCTCTATCTACTCCGAGGTTGTTGATAGCGTGTAAGCACTCCCAGGTTACGTTGTAAAGTTTCTTGATTTGTATTGCAGATGGCTGCTGCATGTTTGGTAAGCCGAAAAGTGTATCAAGATGCGTTGTAGCTATGCGTTTCTTGTTGTTGTAGGTATGATTGAGAATATCCCAACATGCTTGGTAGTTATCCGAGCTGATGTGTAAGTGCTGTATCATCTTTTCAGCTTCACCTTGTACCTTGCTCTTTAAGAACTGCATCTTCTGAGCTGGTGTAAGGCCTGAATTGCTATGGATAACTTCTGTAAATAGATCTCTAAATGAAATCCATTGGTTGTACGTGCCATTAAAAGTCGGTATTTCAACTTTTGGCGTAGTTTTTTCTCTATAAACTCCGGACCACATCTTTGTATTCAAAGCTTTCTTAAGATCCATGTATTGCTTTTCAAACCTCGTAAAACGATCTTCGTATGTCTTGTTCTTCTCTCCGTTGAATTCCTTAACTATTTCCCAATGTAAAGAATCAACTGTTGACCAACGTGTTTGTAAACTTTGTAGGGCGTCTTGAAACTCCCACTTTTCCGATATAAAATCGACTTGTATATTTGCTGCTGTTCTCATAAATGCTTGAAAGTTAACTAACTGGTTTCTTAGCATGTCGTCCAATTTGCTGTTGCATCCCGTATCTTTCTTCGGGGTGGGTGCACCCTGTAGTTGTTCGTGCCGACGGCTTTTCTCCTCTTGCTCAGTCTCTACTTGTTCTGGTTCAATCGCACTACTATGTTGATAGGTTGTACCGCTCACAGAAGGTTGTTGAACCGTAGGCTCTTCTGAGAACCGTGCCGGCGGCTGCGGCTCCGACAGTTGCCTATGTTGTGTCAGGATAAGTTGTTTGACTTCCTCACAGCTCCGAAGAGTTATCTTGTACAAATCGCTTGTAAAGTAAGGATGGTTAGAGTCTACCTTTTCCGATAGGGTTTCATGGTTTAACTGGAAATCGTTCCACAAATTTTCCAGCATCTGCATGCGTCGCTTGAAGTAATCTGTGTTCTTCCTGTCCCAGCCATCTTTCTTGATGTTGATGCCAATCTTCGTTATGCTGTCGTAGAGAACGCGTTGATTTTCGTAAATATCTGCTGACGACATCTTGTTGTTTGCTTGTTAGATCTCGAACTCAGATGTGAGAGTGAGCTGCTTTTCCACTCTTCTGGTTCTGGTTTTGCTCGAAGGACCAAATGTTGGGTCCCGAACTCAGATGTGAGAGTGAGCTGCTTATCCACTCTTCTTGTTCTGGTTTTGCTCGAAGGACCAAATGTTGGGGTTTTATCCCAACAGTGATTGTTTGTTGTTTGTTAGTGATAAGCCGAAGCTCGTAAAATGTTTGATTGTTGAAATGAGTAGACGTGTAACACGGTAAACAGGTTTATTGCTACTAAAGTATTATTGTATAATATAAAAATACTTAGTTCTAAAATGCTGAGCGTTGTTACTGTAATTGGACCAACTTACGCAGGTGTGACGTATGTGTAAAAGGTTAATGTACGGTGTAACTCGTACAAATAATTTTAGTTTAAAGTACTTATTAAGCGCTACCTTAGTGATTTTCTTACTATTTTTTGGTCACACTGTTCAAAGATTAAGGGGGACACAATTTATGCAACTTTCTGAGTCATTATTTCCAAAAATATTCACTCAATCAAAAAAGTTTATAAAAAACCTTAAAATGTTTCGAAATGAAGTGCACACATTGATGTTTGCTGAAAAAAAAACAGCTTCTGTTACATATATGGAGTGCCCCCCAAGACACCTTTTCATCAAATTACATTAATATTTATTGAGTAGTCTTTGAGTAAAATGCCTGTGACATACGGACGGACAAACAGACGGACATGACGAAATTCCGTTTATGCCATTTTGGCTACGGAACCCTAAAAAGACCGTCTTAGCATACATAAATAAGAAGCCGATATAAAGTAATATGCATTGAATATATGTTTTTAATCCGCAGTAATTCAAATACATTGTTACGAAAATAAAAATAAATTTATATTATGTATCATTATTTATTTAAACTGGGTAGGTACCTTACAAAGCGAAACCACGGCCATTAGCGCAACCCCACATATCCTCGGTAAGGATTTCCTCGCACGGCTCAAATCACTGTTATAAGTAATATCAAAGGAATGGATTGCGATGTCGGCGCCGGATCAAATATTTGCCGAACAACAAAGAACTCAGCTCGTGTATCGCCTGAGCCATTAATCACTCTATTATTGTAGGCAGTCGCACAAAGCGCAATATTGCCCTTCGGCCGACGTCGCCGCTTTAGCCATAAACACACTGCCGTAATGACCTATTTAGGAAGACTTAAATGAAAATCAATAACCTGTATTTTAAAAAGTACAAAAAAAAATACTGTGATGAATCAACTACTGATGCTGTTATTGCATTCTTAGTTTAAGGGATTATTCGTGGACATGTCTGCTGTTAAAATACTGTTAAAATAAAAAAACCGGCAAGTGCATGTCGGGCCACGCACAATGTAGGGTTCCGTAACCCCAATGCGAATAATGCTCTTTATGAAGTGGGTTTTTTGTTGTTTGTGTTTCATACTTACGTTATACCTACTTAATATTAGCGTTATACCAAAATTGTGTTACTTCTCATTTGACCAGCTGTTACTCGTAAACTTGTAAAGCCTACTTAGATGTGATAGTTTTCCTTTTAATTTTACTATATATACTACTACCGTGTTTTTTTCACATCCCCAAATTCAACAATTTAGCTGGCTGGGGGGCACTTGACTCTAACAAAAATTTGCACTTTTAAGCTTATTATTTCACAAACTGACCTCTAAATGGTCGCTAAACATTTTTAACAGACCTATCTAGTGACACGATTGGGTAAGTGACAAAAAAAAAACACATCCCCACTTTACGTTATTTGAAAAATGTTTTTCAAGAATTTATTCTTTCACTTTGTCGGCATAAGTAATAAGTGTATCCATGCAAAATTACAACTTCCTAGCACTAACAGTCTCTGAATCAAGCTACGGACGGACGGACGGACATTGTGAAACTATAACCAATAAGGGGTCCGTTTTGCCATTATGGCTACAGAACCCTAAAAATACTTTGTAGCGTATATTTGTAAAATTTAATTTTTAAGTTAATAATAAAATATGTACTCGCGGACGAAACAATATTTTTTTGTTATTAGTTAATTCACTCGCTGCGCGGCGACGCGCGCTGAGCTGGGTGACTTGTTGTCCTGCTCCCGCGCACCGGGAGTGGGCTACGCCCATCTGCATTCCTCAGAGCGCGCCGCCGGCCAGTCGGTATAATACCTGCTACCGCGCTGACGTGCTACTCGCATGCTTTCTCGCTTGACCTATTTTATTGCGTTTATGTATCCTAGACTTTCGCCTATTCTATATTTCATCCTTCCGAACTGTATCCTGTTGCTTTCGTGTAAATGTAAAAACTGTGTAATAAACAAACTATCGTGCAAGTGAAACACTCGTTTTCTTCATCATCCTGATTTGGAGGGACATATCACCCTGTCCCCCACATTGGTGACCCCGACGTGATCGCAGGATGTCAGACTACGAGAACGAGGAACCCAAGACCACTCAGCGAGTAGAAACCGAGAACATTCGAGAAACATGCCGCGTGGGCGTACGCATACCGCCATTTTACCCAGAAAAACCGGCGTTGTGGTTCTCGCAATTGGAGGCGCAGTTCGTACTGGCGAATATTTCCACGGATGCCACGAAATATTTCTACGCTATCGGCCATTTAGATCCCCAGTACGCAAGTGAGGTAGAAGACATAATCACATCTCCGCCCGCCACCAACAAATATGAAAAATTGAAAGCAGAACTCGTCAAACGCCTCTCCGCGTCGAGGGAGAGGAAGGTGAAACAACTGCTCATGCACGAGGAGCTTGGAGACCGCAAACCGTCCCAATTTTACCGGCACTTGTCGAATCTAGCCGGCCCAGGCGTCCCGGACGATTTTTTGCGAACCATATGGGCAAGTCGCTTGCCGAGTGGTACGCAGACCATTATTGCTTCGCAACCGAAGGCCAACCTTGAAGAATTGGCAGAGCTAGCCGACCGGATTCACGATGTGGTGACACCTCAAGTAGCGTCTGCAGCGGTGACATGTGCTCCGTACCCGAGCGGACCCGCCGACAGTCTACACATTATCGCCGAATTAACCAAACAGGTGGAATGTTTAGCATCAAAGGTAGAAAGATTATCACGACGTCGTTCAAGACCGGATCGACGTGGCAGCCGCGAACGCGGCCGTTCAAATTCCTCACGGTCGCACTCCAGCTACCGAAAACAACCTGTGTGCTGGTACCATGGCAGATTCGGCGACCAGGCGAAGCGTTGTGTTCGCCCCTGTGACTATCAATCGTCGGGAAAAGGCGTGGGCAGTCAGTAAGCGCGACCGACGACTGCCCAAACATCGGTCGTGTATTCGTCACCGACCAAAAGACAAAACTACGGTTCCTGGTGGACACCGGAAGTGATTTGTGTGTATTTCCACGGTCTGTCTTGCCAAGACCGCAGCAAGTAACGAACTATAAACTCAGTGCAGCTAACGGTACCTTAATAAACACGTACGGGTATATTAATTTAATATTAAATATAGGTTTGCGTCGGGATTTCTGTTGGCAGTTTGTCGTAGCCGATGTAAACAAACCAATCATTGGTATAGATTTTTTGTCTCACTATAATTTAATTGTCGATTGCAGGAACCAGTGCCTACGGGATGGTAATACTACGCTTGTCACCCCGGCTTCACCTGTTCGTTCGACCGACGCCGCACCCTCAGTAAAGGTAATATTTGGTGATTCTACATACCACAACATACTGCGCGAATACCCCGACATCACACGACCACCAGGCATACACCGTACCCCCACACACAATACACTTCATCACATAAATACAACACCAGGCCCACCCGTTTCGTGTACGCCACGTAGGTTAGCCCCTGACAAGCTAAAGATAGCGAAAGCCGAATTTAACACTATGCTGAGAGATGGCATAGCCAGACCGTCGGATTCAGCGTGGTCTTCTCCATTACACCTAGTACCGAAGAAGGATAACGGATGGAGACCATGCGGCGATTACCGTCTACTAAATTCCAGGACAATACCCGATAAATACCCCATACGACATATACACGATTTTTCTCAAAGTCTTGCAGGATCTACAATTTTTTCAAAGATTGATTTAGTTAAGGCGTACCATTTTATACCTGTCAGTTCAGAGGATATCCATAAGACTGCAATAACTACCCCTTTTGGGCTTTATGAATTTCCATATATGACATTTGGTCTCAGAAACGCTGGTCAGACCTTTCAAAGATTTGTAGATGAAATGTTACGAGGCTTAGAGTTTTGCTATGCTTTTCTTGATGATTTTTTAGTCCACTCGAAGGATAGAAAGTCTCACGAACAACACTTACGTCTCCTTTTCAAAAGACTTCAGGATTACGGAGTAGTAATCAATACTTCAAAGTGCATTTTTGGAGCAGATGAAGTTACATTTCTGGGCTACAGTGTCTCAGCCGAGGGCACCAAGCCGCTACCCGAGAAAGTGCAGGCTATTAGGAAATTTCCCGTACCGAGAACTATTAGGGAACTTCGTCGATTTCTTGGTATGATAAATTTCTATAGGCGCTTCATACCAGATGCAGCACAACATCAAGCCCCGTTGAACGAATTGCTGACCGGTGCCGTGAAAGGTTCACATCCAGTTAGCTTTACACCCAATGAACTCGACGCTTTTAACGCTTGCAAAGACAGCCTTTGCAAAGCCACCATGCTTGTACATCCTGACTGCGGAGCAAGGCTAGCGCTGGTAACGGACGCATCGGACACAGCCATAGGCGCGGTGTTGCAGCAGTGCAAGGACAAGCAGCCATGGCAACCTCTCGCATTTTACTCACGGAAGTTAAGCCCAAGTCAGAGTAAATATTCACCTTATGATCGAGAACTTCTAGCCATTTACGAAGCCATCAAACATTTCCGACATATGGTCGAAGCACGAGACTTTGTAGTCTACACAGACCACAAACCTCTTTGTTTCGCATTTCATTCAAGAAAGGAGAATTGCTCACCGAGACAGTTTCGGCACCTAGACTTTATTTCTCAATTCACAACGGACATAAAGCATATCTCAGGCAAGGATAACGTCGTTGCTGACAGTCTTTCTCGTATTGAAGAAGTAAGCCTACCGATAGACTTAAAGAAATTAGCCAAGTCTCAAGAAGGGGATCTAGAGCTTCAACAGCTTTTGAACAGCAACACCTCGTTACGCCTGAAGATATTCAAAGTCCCGCGATCAAACACCGAACTGTACTGCGACGAGAGTAGCAAGAACCTCAGGCCATACGTCACAAAGGAGTATCGTCGTCAAGTTTTCGAAAGCTTACATTCTTTCAGCCACCCAGGTGCTACCGCAACTGTCAAATTGGTAACAGAGAGATACATCTGGCCCGGCATAAAAAAGGATTGTCGAGAATGGAGCCGTTGCTGTATACCTTGTCAGCGAGCAAAAATCACTCGGCATGTGTCTTCACGACCCGGTTCTTTTCAACTACCTAAAGCCAGGTTTATGCATATACACATAGACCTTATAGGACCTTTACCACCATCTCACGGTTTTCGATATTGCCTCACTGCCATTGACAGGTTCACGCGATGGCCTGAGGCGATACCCATACAAGACATCACAGCTGAAACAGTGGCCCGAGCACTAGTAGGCGGTTGGTTCGCACGATTTGGCTGTCCCAAAAGCATCGTAACTGACCGCGGCAGACAATTCGAGTCAACACTTTTCAGACACCTGTCAGAGATAGTTGGATCTCAGCATAGGCGCACTACAGCTTACCATCCTTCGTGTAACGGGCTCATAGAAAGGTTCCACAGGCAGCTGAAAGCGGCTATACTGTGTCACACAAATGAAAGCTGGGTGGAGTCCCTTCCATTAGTACTATTAGGTATAAGAACCGCATACAAGGAAGACCTCAGAGCTACACCTGCCGAGCTTTTATATGGCGAGACGCTCAGGTTACCAGGGGAGATGTTACACCCAGAAGTTGAAGACAATATGGACATCACAAATTACGTAGAACGCCTAAGGATGTATGCCAGGAGACTACAACCTGTACCTACGTCACGCCACGGAAGCAAATCAATATTCGTCTTCAAAGATCTAAGCTCAACAAGTCACGTGTTCCTCAGGGACGAGACGACTGGTTCACTCAAGCCGGCGTACACGGGACCCTTCGAAGTCATACAACGCGGTGACAAGACTTTCATCTTACTCGTCAAAGGTAATAAAGTGTCAGTTTCGATCGATAGACTCAAACCAGCATACATATTTCATGATACACAAACAAGCACAAACACATCACAAACAAACACTCACAAACCCACACCAATCACCAAATTAACCGATACTGGGGACAAAGTTACCGATCGGACGACCAGGTCCGGTCGTAGGGTTAATTTTCCCGATTATTATCGCCCGTAGACACGGTCTCTGGGGGTGGGTGATGTAGCGTATATTTGTAAAATTTAATTTTTAAGTTAATAATAAAATATGTACTCGCGGACGAAACAATATTTTTTGTTATTAGTTAATTCACTCGCTGCGCGGCGACGCGCGCTGAGCTGGGTGACTTGTTGTCCTGCTCCCGCGCACCGGGAGTGGGCTACGCCCATCTGCATTCCTCAGAGCGCGCCGCCGGCCAGTCGGTATAATACCTGCTACCGCGCTGACGTGCTACTCGCATGCTTTCTCGCTTGACCTATTTTATTGCGTTTATGTATCCTAGACTTTCGCCTATTCTATATTTCATCCTTCCGAACTGTATCCTGTTGCTTTCGTGTAAATGTAAAAACTGTGTAATAAACAAACTATCGTGCAAGTGAAACACTCGTTTTCTTCATCATCCTGATTTGGAGGGACATATCACCCTGTCCCCCACAACTTTATAGCAATGACTTTTTAGAGCGTTTAACAGGTGTCTGCTTGCTTAAATAAAAATGCCTAGTACTGGCTTTTATCACACAATCATGTTTGTCAAAACTAGAACGTGTATAAAATAAAAGCTAACGCTGGACGGCGTTCGACTTACTCTGTTGTCCCTCAGGACGTCAAAAACTTTCTTCCATAAAACTAAACCGCCTCCCTGATATACTGACTGTATAATTTTGTCGCAAAAAGTGCAACCGAACAATAATATCAAGAGCCAGAGATTGCTACTGCGGGATCTTGATATTAATTGGAAACGAAACCGCAGGCGCTCGGTTGCAAGGCCTTAAGCATTGAAGCACTAGGCTACCTGATGTCAACAGTACAAGATCTAATTACATTTGTTGCAGAAAGAAACCTACTAGCAAAAAGCGGTGCTTTAGGAGAGCTCGCAAAGTTTTCTGCCAAGTAATAATTTTTAAGACAGTTGTTTAAAGAGAATTAGCTTTTAACCGCTTTTTTTTTCAATGTGTTTATAAACATTACTTAATCATTATGATTTAAGTGCGGTAAGTTGAAAATTACAGCCGAGGCGATTATGCTAGCCCGAACCGTAGGCGAGGGCTACAAGAAAGCAGAGACTGTAATTATTAAAGCGCACGTATGTCATACGACGTTTTATTTGCGAGGTAATAAATAACATTTTCAAATATGTCAAAACAATACAGCGAAAAAAAAGCGCGCGGATTAATTTTTACTTGTTCACAAATTAGCGATGCGCGCCCATCAGCGCTTTTTTTAAGGCAAAGGCACAAAAACAGCCAGTCATATCAACCCATATGATGGCCCACTGCTGGGCACGGGTCTCCCCAGTAGAACCTACTGGTATGTAGATCCTGGGGGTAATTGCCATAATCGCCACGCTTGGCGAGCGGGTTGGCGATCGCAATAAGGCTTTAAGTACGCAGAGGACGCTGCTGCCCGTCTTCCGGGGTGAAATCCCTTAGTCGCCTTGACGACACCCACGGGAAGAGATGGGGTGGTACTATTCTTAAGCCGGCACCACACGGCAACAACAAAAACAGCCAGTATTACTAATAAAATAATTGTAATTTATGGTTAAAATTAATTTAATTAAAGAATTAAATGTTTATTTATTATATTTTATCTCTCAAAGTTCTCAAACTCATAAAATGTTGACCACTTTTCTGACATAAAACTCTTTGCTAAGATTTACAAAACTACCGTTCGTTTTAGACGGAACATCTGGATAAACCGTGCATTTTACATTACAATAACGCACAAGTACGTAATGAGATACATTACGGTATTGAAATTGGTGAAATAAGAGACCCTTTACGAGCAAATGTGTTATAAATAATATTGAAAATTCAAACAATATTTCATAAAAGATAACGCATCTCAATATAAACTTTATAAAAAAAAAAAAAACTTAGGTATTACTGTAACAAAGCCCAAACCTGTAAGTATGATAGTTTCATAGTAAGTGGTACCTATCACAAAAGTCGCTCGCCCTGATAATTTTGATTGAAACACAAATCAAAACACACACATAAACTACATACCTATAAATTTATGTTTAATACAACAACATGTTAAAGGTTATTTACTCACAAAACAATATTAAATCAATTTGATTAGGGACTTTTGACACCTCAAATCAAATTGAACTATTAAATCATAAGTAATGTCTGTTCAATGTTACGTATAAATTAATCTTTGACTGTTTTGCGCCTATTTTTTACTTTGATTCAAAACTAATGTGAGATAACAATAAAAATTCATACCCCTTATTCATAACTAAATGCTAAAGTAGTATGAATATAGTCTTCTCCTTCTGCCCAGAAATCTTCTTTTGTTTGTATTTTGTATAAGCAGATCGAAACTGTTTACCCTGTGCGATTCAACGTTTTGCCAACGCAAACAAGTGTTTAGTGAAAGGTTGTATAAAATTTAAATAATGTCTCAGTAGAATTGAAGAGATTGGAAGAGGGGGATCGGGAATGAGCAGATTTCATCGTTTACCTATTATGTGTCTCGTCCTTACCTTGTGCTGTTTTGTATTATTTATGTTCGCCTAGTCAGCGCCAGTCGACAGGATTACCAGTTGACTGTACCCGCCAAAACAATCGATTGTATTGGATTTTGACTGAGTACAGTAAATATTATAGTTATGGAAGTTAAAATACACCGTATTTACGCTTTAACGGTAAAACCACCAAGCCAGTTTTGATAAACTTGGGTATTGCGGTTGCTGAACGGATGACTCGTTATAATTCACGGATCCACTAAGAAAAAATTAGTTTCTTACTGAAGTATACTCTGACGTTTGAAAAAAACAAACATGGCGGCAGTCAGATGTCAAAATAAAGTGGTGTGAACAAAAAGTTGCTTTGAATACTGCAATAAAGGTATCACATTAAAAGGCTCATCTTAAGCATTTCAAAAAGGTATAAGTTGATAATGAGTGTGATACTAAAAAAGTTAGTTAGCAACCTTTGTTTTTTTCATTTTCAATACTTGATAATAGCTGTGATAAAAGTTAGTTGTTACATCGGTTACATACTACAACTACTAAAAAGCATTAAATAAAATAACAATAAATCACTGGCAAATTGGCACTTCACTAAGTTCATCGAGATTAATTAATGCCTCAGACTGCATGAAATTATTTATTTATGTATGGAATCTTGTTTCCATCTTCTTAGTGCAGGCGGGTTTTTTTATTTTTATAATATTTTTTTTTAACTCTTCCATTTTCCATTATATAAATAATGACGACAGCTAAACATCGTCTTTCTGCCCGTTGCTATCCTATTCTTTAGCATTCACTCAAAACAGAAAAAAACACGTGAACCTACGACAATGGCATGTCAAGGTTATTTATAGTCAGTGTATGTTTTTTACCAAATTCAACAATGCGCGTATCGTTTCGCTCGTGTGGGTCGACGGCACGTGTATGATCTTACTACATACCTAAATATTTCTTTGATTAATTGAATTTGTAGCCTACATAATGTTTTTTTATTAAATTACTGGCTCCTGGCAGAGTATTAACAGATCTCCTATATAAGTGGCATAAACGCTTATCGTATTGAATGACGTCGTTGCGCTTGCAAGACCGTAAAATGTAAATCTATACTAATATTATAAAGATAAAGAGTTTTTTGTTTGTTTGAACGCGATAATTTCAGGAACTGCTAGTTCGAATTGAAATATTCTTTTACCTTTGGATAGACCATTTATTGAGGAAAGCTGCAGGTTATATAACATCACGCTACGACTAATAGGAGCAGAGCAGCAATGAAAAATGTTGCAAAAACTGGAAAACGAATGACCCTCAGCTAGTTTTTAAGATGAGATTCGCAGTTTTGCGCGCGTAACGACGTCATTCCGACGTTATTCTATTAGATTAAAGTTTATGCATCTTGTCTAGGAGACAGTTATAAGATAAATAGAAAGTTTGAGTTCTATTGTGATATTTAAGTTGTTACATAACTATAGAAACAAATTCTCACTTATTTACATGGACACGTGATTAATTATCATAAATTTGAGCACCGTAATTAATAAAATATTTGTTACATTTATTTTTTATTTATTTGAATTGCTACTCTCCGTTGAGGTTGGCTACTAGGTGATGGATACTAGGAGTCAAACATTTCAATGGCTGCCGTTCGTATTATCCAAATCGTAACTAGTACCTAATCATTTGAACACATAATATTTAAATTAGTACCTACAATTGAATACAATTTCTATTGTACCAAATGATTAGTTAGTAATTCGTTAATGTACCTAATATATATATTTTAATGTTGAATCAAATATTGATGATGAAACAAGAACGCCTGTAGCAAAATAATAGCTATTCACTGATATGACGCCGTACTTGTTTGCTATAACTTTTCTGAACAAAGACGAATCCAAGGTTGTATAAATAGTTAAAGAGGCCAAAACGTTCGTTGATGTAAGGACATGATCACACCGGCGATATTTTTCTCTACAGTAGCAGACTCTTTTTTCTAAGACTTCCCCCGCAGTGGGGTGCAGGCCCTGTGTCGCGGCGGACTATGCCAACATAAAAGTCACAGACACAAAGAACACCCAGACTAGGAACAACAATTTGTGGATCACACAAAATGATATTGCGTATGGGAATCGAACCCACGACCTCTTGCGTAACAGTCGGACACACTCCCACCGCGTCCTCGAGGCAGTAACTTATATAAACGCAATAGGTACCGTCAGGACATTAAGGGTTTTAAGTACATCAAAGCAATTTTATTCGAGATCGGTTTGTGATCAATCTGGTGGGCGCTCTACCCACACATTGCGTTTATTTTCGAATGTAGAGAGGTCACAGATTCATTCTTACCGTATTTACGTTCATAACAACGTACCTAAATACGGTAAGAATGAATACGGTAAGCGGGTAAGAATGTTTGTAACATGACAGCAAGTTCAACTTGCAGCCGAGCTAAACGCTAACCTCCTCTTACATTTATAAATAAATATGTTATTTACTGCAAAAGCACTAACTACGGTAATTTCCAAGATTGTTCAGTCAAACTTAAAATTTACCAAATCTAAACGGTATAAGTCTGAATTGAAGTTTTACTGGTAAATTTGAGCATGAAGGTATGTACCTACCTCCGAACAAAAGTAGATATTTAAAAAAAATAGTCACATATATAAATATCTCCCGACATTATTAATAACTAAATTAAAACGCACGAATGAAAGAGTAAATAACTACCAAAATTAACGTTAATTATAAAATAACTCTTAATAACATGATACATATAAAGTAACAATCAGCAAGATAAGTCGCATCACATTTGCAATAAACAAACAAATCTCAAAATTAAAGTCACAAAAGTTTAAAAAAAGTGTGAACCCTGTGATTTGTCCTATTCCTTTTGGAGCACGTACGGTTTAAAAAGTTGGTCCTGTTAAGCGATTTGCGTAGCTGACTGTACCTAAGTATTATAATTATTTTCAGTCAAAAAATAATATCTATTTTATAGTTAGATATTGTTTGATTAATCTGTTACATCATTACTAGCTTTCGCCCGTGGTCCCGACCGCATTTTGTTAATGGTCACAGAATAGCGTACCTAGTACATCTATAAATGGTATTTATCCACACCCAGATACTTGCGTCACAATTAACTATATCTCGTTAAAATCAATACCTACTGTTCTTAGAGTATGATACACCCGCTTGATTCCGCATTAATGTTATTATGCGTAGATAATGATTTAAATGTATACTGAGTTAACTGTTTACACCAAGTTATTGGTTGATTAATTTCATTTCTATAACGTTCAGGCTGTAATGTGCTCAGTACAGGGACATAGGCTTCCTCTCTAGAAGGGAATTAGTTATATTCCACCACACACGGTCACAGTATAGTTTGGTGAATGTTATAACTTGTCTTTATTTATTTTGGTCCTAAGACATGGTTCTAAAGGCGTTATTCATCAACCCTGTATTTAGAACCCGTGACCACGGGTGGTGCTGGCCACTAGTTTATTTACAATCTTAATATTGTTTACAAACCGTAATGCGGCGTTGCATTATCTATTGTTCCATATTCTGCAAGCAGAACTGGTAAGCGAGGTGTTTGATTTTAAGGGTCATTTGCAAAACGTCAGAACACTAACATATATGGACACGCTCTCTTTTACCGGAGACCCTTGAAAAGGTCTTTATCGGTCCATAAAACTTCTTTTATGCCACGCCAAGTTTCTGTAGCGAACGGTAAGTTGTTTGATGGTCACCCTCGAAAATAATTTTCCAAGCCCTCCTTCAGTTCTACCGATCGATTCCCAAGTTACTGGCGATAAAATAAATTCTATATAAAATAAATTCTGTTATGATCCCTTTTACTTTTTACTGAAAGCTCACTGAAAGAGAGTAATAATAGGATGATCCAAGAATGAATGTTTCCAATAAGTCGTCCTTTTTGAACTAAGTTTAAAAGATTTTCTTTTTTTTTTGATCATGACGAAAAAGGGGAACAATTTAAAAATGTTGAACGCTCTACTGGGTTGAAACATTCACGTGCGTGGAGATATTCTTACGAAATGTTTGCTTTACCGTTTTACATAAAAAGGAATGTGAGTTCTCAAGAACTTCCTGCATAAAAAAAACACTAGTTACTTGATAATTAGGTACCTACCTGTAGTCTGCATTATACTGCCTGCCATTATCCGTAATATTTTAAAACATTTGCGAATTTTTAATCATTTGAGTGGCAAGCATGTACAGGTGCTGCTGAGAAATGTAGATATGTTATGTTTAAAGTTTCAATATAATTAGGACGTCTGAAACCCTGTGGTAGCATATATTTAATAGTAAACCGTTACTAAACGAAAATAGCGTAATTTACACCAGAGCTAATACCTATATATATTTTAGAAAATATACATCTAAGAAAATACGTCGTACTTTAAATATATTGTTGTGGTTATTTGATATAATATTTATTTACATTGTGACATTTTTTATATTATTAATATTCATAATAAATTTTTTACTGTGTAAATAGTGTATATAACCACAGCTTTCTCTTAAAATGCCATCGTCACTCCTAACAAGACATGTCGAACTAAGGTTATAATTGGTATAAACAAAATATTTAATAAATAAGATAACCTAACGTATTTTGGTCGGTACTGAAAAAAAACGCGATCTCTTTTTTCAGATGAATTTTTGGACATTTTGTCATTTCTCGCTTACGTCAGTTATTAAAAAAAATCGTTTAGTTACCAATAACGGTGCGAATTGTAGTAACAGATATATAAAAATGTTTGGCAACAAGCGGCGGCGCCGCCGACGACTTTATAATTATAACTTTTGCAATTGAAATATTATATTCTGAGATTATGGCAACTTCGGCCATCTTTAACATAATACATAATAATGCCTACTATCTTGGTATTGCAACCTTGTTACTACTTGATCGAAATGATAACAATATTTTTTCTCACGTAGCGGCTATTACACGGTTCTGCAACGTTGAATCATGTTTCAAATAGTTTAACGCCATTTTTGATAGAACGCTGTGTTGCTAACTGAACTATTCTTGTTTCAATTTGGTACGGAATTGGGTACCTAAAAACTTAGGTTCTGAAATTTGAAAATACCTACTTGTTTCTACAATTTAATTACTCGCGTGTGATTTGTTTTGTCGTCCTTTGAGGAGTTCTGTTATTCAACATAAAAGCCTCTATCGGGCTTTAACCAAATACACGTGGAATAAACCTTGACGATACGTATAACCAAATAAAAATCGATCAAATTGGTCGAACCAATAAAAATACCTCGACGTCGTCAAATGCAAACATACATTTAGGTCGAGCCTCCTTTTATGAAGTGCACCTGTCTAGGTAAATATTATGAATGTGGTGAGTTAATATATATTTTTTATTAATTGTATCGAAGGTATACACGTATCTTCCAAGATCCATTGCGTGAGACCTATTTTTTTCTGACAGATAAAATGATTTTAAGAAATAAATAATCCCTTAAGTAGGTAATATATATAAAAAACAATTAATATCCATATAATCCTCTAAGTAACCTAAATAAGAATCAAGCATCAGAAAATAAGATAAGTGGTCACCTTTTTTGGCTACTATAAGGTGTCTGGTGGAAGTTATGGCCAGCGGGAAGTATCTGGCAATGCTGAATAATATTTTTTATAGTATTTTACACCCTATATATGAAAATCAACTGTCAGAAAATAAGATAACTTAGTCCGATTTTTCCTTACCTTACTGGTACCTGAAAATTGGCCATTAATACAACTTAGCTGTACATATTAACACTACCCGAAGCCCCACATTTTATCTGAAAGAAAATCTTAGAACAGTATTTTTTAAAATAAGCTTTACAAACATACAAATCACGGACACAAAGTACACACAGACTCGGAAAAACAATGCGTCTCTTGTGGGAAACGAACCTTGCTTGCGCAGCAGTCGCACACACTCCCACCGCGACACCGAGGTAGTCTTTTTTGATATTTTTCGCTTTAACCACTAAGTTACGTTAAGCAGCCTCATCAAAACACATACCTGGTGAAGTTTTATTCTAAACAACATTTTATACATCAGAAAATGATATCTGTCATTTCAATAGACTAACTAGATATTAGTAACTGCCGCACTCAGAGTCATTTAATGCTTATTAAATCATTCGTTAGTAAGGATTTTACATGACAAAATTTAAATTAATAAGAAATTATTTAAGAAAGCATTAGTATTAGTATAGATAGCTTTTCATGACAAGAGGTTCGTCAAAATGGAGGTTCGTGCAAGAAATGCGTTTCGTTACTGTTTTTTTTGGACTATGTATAAATTTTGTTACAATATTTAATTGTAACAAAATATGAATATTACGACTTGAAATGATACAGTAAACTCACAGATGATTTTTCAATAAATATTACATAATTTTAAGAATATTTTTGTTTAAGAATATTTATTCAGTAAAAATAAAACGTTTAAATGACACTTTGATTGGTTCCGGAAATTGCAGAGTATTGAACCAAAGAGAATATAAAACTTCGTAATATAATGAACTATTAAAGTATTTTTATAGGCATTTCTTGTTAATTACTTTATTAAAACAATACTTGCATTTTGGCATACGGAAATCTCGGGTTCGATTCCTAGGTCTGGACTTCAAATTTTCCTATATTTTAAAAATGCAATTATAAGGAACTATCTTTTAAATTTATGAATAATGTCGGTACCTTTGAAAATAATAAAAATTGTGTTTTCAATAAAAGTTCAAAGTTATTTAATTGTCAACCTACCCTACCTACCTACCTGTGTAAATGTCTGTCTAATGAGTAAACTAGTAAATTTGTGAAATTAACGAGTAAGAAAACCGGCCAGTGGTAAGCGGACCCTAAAGATCTGATGAAAGTTTGTATGAAGAACCCTTTTTCATACAAACTCTCATCCCCCTATATTAAGGGATAGGGGAAAAATTACAGATTTCTTGATTATTATGTTGTTTCTCTGCCAATTTTAGCCTTCACACCACCAACTTCAGCTTTCTATGACTTCAGGAAGTACCCTAACGGTTTTGCTGATCATCTGTGAGTCAGGGACGAAATCTGGGTAATATACATGTTATAATTTATAATTATAGTAGTTATACCTTTGAAACTTGGCATGTTTAATACTGTATTGGCATCATATCCTTAGAATTGACTTTCTAATACTGTCCTAGTCCGGTAGGTTGCCCTACGCTTTCGTTGTCTCGTCGGATATTTCTATAACTAAACATTTATATATTTAGTTCTCCGTATTTTAACGTTATAAATTAATCATAATTTATTAGCCACAAGCTTTAACTACAAGTTTCGAAAATCTCATTTTCTGTGTAACTCAAAAATAATCTTTAGTAGCAGAGGAAATTGTTGGTGTAATTGGTATAAGTCGGTGCAAAATATAAGTAAGAAATTTCAATATTAATTGTACAAATCTGATGTGCTTTCTACCAGAATTGTTGTTGTTAGAGTTGTTACTAAACTAAATACGCATTTTAATGAGTATTCAATCTAGTTTATTACTCCAGATTTTTCCAATCTAGCTTAGATACGAGCGGACTTACTTATTTAATGTTATACATACACACAAACCCCACGAAATGTGGTCCCAATTGCTACTTCAGACTTGCCTTTTATTCGGTTGGTTGAGACAATCTATGTATATAAACTAGTTCAGGTACATACTACCCAAAACGCTTAACATTTGGAAATATTTAATCCGCTTACCACAAATATTTTCTGCCAGTGTCAAGACAATAAAACCTGCCTGTATTCAAACACAATGTAAAAATGGTGAATTAATAAATAATTAAATTGAATTGAAAGTCTCAATTTCGATTCATATTTCTGTACCTACTTCATTTTTTTGTTTCTAATGCAATTGGTGTAAAATATGGTCACCGTAAAATTTCAAACTCATAATTTTCTCCGTCATTTAACTAAGAAATATTTTTTAGTTAAACGATGTACCTTTCCAGCTGACTGTACTACCTGTTCCACTTAACCCTGATAATTTGACACGAATGTGTATCCAAGTATTGTAACAGAAATCCTAATTGTGCTCTTATGACCTTTGAAGAAACCCAAAACAATATTGATTTCAATAAAAAAGTTACGATCTCAGATAACATTCATCTGAGGTCACGTACGGACGTATAAAACGGCACTGGTTGCACGAATATAAAGGTGTCGTACAATTTAACATATCGCAACGCTTACGGCGGGCTGTTGAACAAATGATATTAGAGAACTGGCAGTGTGCATAATACTTGGCCGAGTTTTACCGGGCGATGCTGTTGGGATACAGAGGCGCAGTGCGACGCGGCTGGGACCGATTTCGTGGTCCGCTGCCCGCCACACACCGGTGACCAGAGACAATGGCACCGGAGCACTGCCCTCGTCTCGTAGCACCGACACACAAACTTCCCATTGTTTTTGATTAATCACGCTGAACAGTTTCGATGATCCGCCTTATCAATAACACCAAGTAATTGAGATCCATTAATTGGAGCGAACACTGGTGATAAGTATGTTTTGTAGAAACGTGCAATTAGGCAGTAGTTTGGCGCTGTGTCAAGTAAAGCGGATAGGATAACGGAATTGGAGATCTAAAGATAAATTAAGCGGGCAGGGCCGAGGGCCAACGACCATAACTGTCGGTATAGCTCACTAAAATCTGAATACGTACCTACGTGTTGTGTTTTGGTAAAACGCCGGGATTAAGGGTCAAAGCACGTTTCGTTTTGAAGGCTCTACCTTTTTGCCAGCGCCAGAACGACTCATTTTATTGTGGTTTTAGTTTTGTTGAATACAGACATTTATCTTATTAAACCTTTGTTATTTCCTTTAGTATGAGGAGCTCGTACGCAAGAGCGACTGCGCAGTTTGATCGATTAGGAAGTTAAGCAACGTTACTGAGATTAATTTTATGCATGGGTGACCAATGAAAAAAGTCAAAGGCATTCAGTCAAAAATCAAAATCCTTTATTCACTTAGGAAGCAAAAGCTTGTAATAAGTGCCAAGTTCTCAAAGCAATAGGTAAAGCCGGAGAAAAGAACGAGGCAATAAAGTCTATTAGTCAAACACTAAAATTGTATGTATACAGTGTAAATTTAATGTTAGCATTGTGAAGGTGAGATCTGAATTGGGAAGATCTAACTATCAGTCGTTCAGTGAAAAAATGAACACTGCCGAATCTAGTTAGTTGCGAAACCGGCCCTAACACAATTACAAGAGCCCCGAAAGATGAAAATCGGGAGTACCAAAATAAGGAAAAAAGTAAGAGGAAAATTTAATTTGTTCCTCTTGATTTCTTCGCAGCTTTGTAATAAAGAGTCTAAATAATAAATAGAAGGGAAATTATCAAGGAGTCAATAATAAAATTTTGTGTCTAAAGCTTGGCACGGATAGCTGGAAAACTGTTAAGGAGGCGTGCTTGAAGCCGCTAGTCGCATCATTGTCTTTGTTAAGTGTAAATTTAATTAATTACTTTTGACTGTGTCTGCGGTGTGCGAGACACAACTTGAACAACAAGGAGAATTGCTTGCACATTGTACAACAACATTTATAATTGATGATAGTGTACTTTCTACGAGTTTGGCCTTTGTTTATACAGCTTATGGCTGCAAATTCGAAGTTTAGAATCGCTCGAATGGCATTTCCGTCCCATCGGACTATGAGACAGAGTATTTATATATTATAGCTAACTTTATTCTTGTACCTACGCATCATTGTCTTTGTTAAGTGTAAATTTAATTAATTACTTTTGACTGTGTCTGCGGTGTGCGAGACACAACTTGAACAACAAGGAGAATTGCTTGCACATTGTACAACAACATTTATAATTGATGATAGTGTACT
Organism: Herminia tarsipennalis; assembly: GCA_945859575.2. Lineage (NCBI taxonomy): Eukaryota > Metazoa > Arthropoda > Insecta > Lepidoptera > Erebidae > Herminia > Herminia tarsipennalis. Next base: position 16,677,784 of record OX243834.2, on the reverse strand, counting down.
TTCTACGAGTTTGGCCTTTGTTTATACAGCTTATGGCTGCAAATTCGAAGTTTAGAATCGCTCGAATGGCATTTCCGTCCCATCGGACTATGAGACAGAGTATTTATATATTATAGCTAACTTTATTCTTGTACCTACGCATCATTGTCTTTGTTAAGTGTAAATTTAATTAATTACTTTTGACTGTGTCTGCGGTGTGCGAGACACAACTTGAACAACAAGGAGAATTGCTTGCACATTGTACAACAACATTTATAATTGATGATAGTGTACTTTCTACGAGTTTGGCCTTTGTTTATACAGCTTATGGCTGCAAATTCGAAGTTTAGAATCGCTCGAATGGCATTTCCGTCCCATCGGACTATGAGACAGAGTATTTATATATTATAGCTAACTTTATTCTTGTACCTACACTTGTGTGCTTGTAATAAAATGTCTTATTGTTGGTTTTGTACGTATGTTACGAATACACGCATGCACGCGCACACAAACACACACACACACACACACACACATACATACACAATCGATGTTTGCGATTGTGTTTGTGTGTGTGTACAAACACAAATATCTATCGGCTCATATATATTTTTTTATTATATCTCTCAAGTAAATGTAAATTAATTATGTTTTGTATCTGTTTTAGTATTACATTTAAGTACCTACCTACCTTTTTGAGAAAAACAATAACTATTATTATTATTATGTCCCAAGAGCTTAGACCGCCATGATCGAAAAATGCAAAGTCTAAAAAATACTGATATAACATCTTTCCATCCAAAATGCGTCATAATGTAAGCATATGCGCATTGATTTCAATTACCTACTTGCTGTACCTGCGATCTAGCCCGCGTGAAGTTGCAGTATTGCTCACTCCCTAAAGACGTTAGCGTGATGTTAAATTAGCCTAAGCTACTCCTTACATCATCAGCTGTCTGACAGTCAAAATCCGTCCAGCCGTTTCGGAGATAAGCCGGAAGAAACAGACAGTCAAAAATTTGAAGAACCGGGCAAGTGCCGACATGCACTTGCCCGGTTCTTCAAATTTTTGGCCACGCACAATGTAGGGTTGCGAAGTACCCCCGTCTCTCCCCCTCCATCAGAATAATGCGGCTTATGAAGTGGGTTTCCAGTTGTTTTTGTTTCATAGTTAATTACAACGTTATTCTTACTTAATTATATTTTTCAATGATATCATTGAAAATTATTGTGCGTATATGGTACTTAAAACAAAACAAACTTTTTTTTTGCCTGTCAGCCTGTTTGTTTTCGTGATTTTTTTGAGAATGTAAGGAGTAACTCATATTTTTTTATAGAGAGTGCAGCATTGCAACTTCACGCGAACGAAGTCGCGGGCACAGCTAGTTACTAAACAAGCCCGCACCAAAAAAAAAGTATCATAACATCATATAGATACTTAAACAAACAACAAAATTATTTAACAACTAAAACAAAAACAATCCTGAAAGCAAATATTTAAGAGAGTAAACCCAGTTTTAATATTACATCGTTAACCAAACTCTTAACCAGTATCGAGTGAAAAACGAACAAAATAATTGCAGCACCATTTCCGACTTTATACTTTGTGTAAGATTTCGTACCAATACTATAAACTCAGAAACCGTTTAACCGATTTTGCGACTGTATCCAGTGAAGTGTAAGGCATTTATCACGAAAGGTCGTATATCTTTGCATAACGATACAAAGGAAAAGCAAATAAAAAAGGTTTGAAAAAACGTGTAAATATTTCTTCAGACATATTTGTAAGACAGATGTATAAATTATGTTATTTATTGCTATCTATAGTGCGTTATGGGAGACTTTAAATTATATTTATTTTTAATAAGTACCTATTAGTTAATTAGCTGAAGTCTATTATGTAGGTATTTTATGCAGACAATCGTAATTAATCGTAAACATTGTTTTATATAGTATTTTTTTTTTTGTGAAAATGCATGTCAGCGTGCTAAAACGTGGTTTAGAGTGTACCTATTAGTAATATTATTAAGACTGCATTACTGAGTGTCGGCTCACCAGTTTAAATAGGTAAATACTTAAGTGACCCAGTGAACTGACCAAGCAACTGCTTGAAATGGAGATCGAATAAAAAAAAGATTTTTGTAAGATTTTGTAAAAACTTTGTTTTAGCTTGGGATCAGATTTACCTTCATTTGGGATCAAATGGCTGGAGAAGATATGTCCCTAAAAGTTTAAATATTATATTGCATAATTATGCTTCTATGAAAATGTAACTAACAAGCACGTGTCCCTTTCAAAGAGATAACAAATTACCTAATTTAATTAACAAAGCTTCGTGGAACAGATCAAAGAAATATCAAAAACAATTACACCTTACATGTGCAGCTATCAATTTACTCCCCGGAGGTACCTATGTACAAGATTAGTTACCTCCTTCGTTTCAACTTCACAACATTTTGAAGACAAAGGCTTGCCGAACCTCCTCCACCTCCTGTTGTAAATTCACATCATTCTCTATTATGCATACAATAGTAGTGAATTAACTACAGTTCATTACCAAATATTCTCAACATCAAATTCTCAACTAAATATAAGATTGGCTTTAACTTTCCCTCTGATGTAGCTTCCAAGTCGTTACTGTTTGATTAGGAGAAGAATCCCGGCTCGAACTTTGTTAATAACAAATGTGCTTAAGTTTCACATAATGCGATCAATATTTCATAAATTATGTTGCTAAACTTCACTGTTCGTTCAAGAAAGTGAACGTCTACCTACATCAAAAGCCATATTCAAAATGGCTTTATAATAAATCACTAAACAACACTCGTTCCCTTAATGTATTCAAATCCACAAAGGTGCTGTCTATTATCCTTAGCTTACCTTAAGAGCCACGTTGCTTGAAAGTTTGATTACTCTGCGAAATTAAGCGATGAACGATATTAAATTGTCATTAGAAAGCATCCAGTCGATGAGTCATTAAGTTCGCTTCTAATGAGTGATTTACGTTAACTAGAGTGCGGTGTGTCACACTCCGTGCCAGAGGTGATGTATGCTTGCTACGTTGCGCGATTAATGCCTCGCCTCGCACGGAACTGAGCAACCTGTTATAAGAGAGCTTTCAGCCGTGAAGTTCAGCTACACGTCCCCGTTACCAAAATTGACGCTTTTACTTTGCTCGTGTCGCTATGATGAACGTATAAGTAGCACACGCGATTTATTTAAATAACCCCCATCGGAATTAGGGCGTACACTTAAAAAGTACAAGTCATTGAAATGTATTTGATAGATAGGGTTGTGTCCAAACAGTCACTTGAATGTTGAGGGAGTACATTAATCATAAAGTGAATTAGCATAATATTAGGCTTAGGTTAGACAGACTTACTATGTACCTAATATAATACATGTCGTATAAATAAGAATTAAATAAAAATATAAATGATGTATATATTTAAAATAAATATATATTAAGACCTGTCGAATGATGTGCCACAACTTGATGTTTGCTAAAAATAATGTTTCAGGTTCTGTTACATGTAGAGAGTGCCCCCCCCCCCCTCCCCTAAGAATGTTTATTTTTATTATTTTGCTATCAAACTAAGTAGCGGCTTCTACAAGGCACCTTTTCACCAAGTTTCATCAATATTCATTGAGTAGTCTTTGAGTAAAATGTCTGTGACATACGGACGGACAGACAGAGACAGTCGGACATGACGAAACTATAAGGGATCCGTTTTTTGCTATTTTGGCTACGGAACCATAAAAATTGCAGATATGACTAGAGATGGGGCCGACTATAACTTTGGTCGACTAGCGGACTAGCCGACTGGCCCACTAGTGGGTTAATATAATTTATTTCTTTATTTTACTAGCGCGATAAAAATTATCCTATGTCTTTCCCCGGAACTCAAACTATCTGCATACCAAATTTCATCAAAATCGGTTTAGCTGTTTGAGCGTGAAAGCGTAACAGACAGACAGAGTTTCACGTGAGTATGGATTAAAACTGTAGTGATATAATACCAGTGTATTTACCCTATGGATTGCTTGATGTCTCGACCGGATTAGACCGATTTTGTTCGTAAGTTGAGCCATCTTGTGGTCACGGCCGCTGCAACCCGGTCGAAACGTCCAGCAATTTTAACTATCATTTACAAAATAAGGGTTAATTTTAAAATAAAAAAGGTTAATGATGGAAGTTATGATTGCATTCCAATCAAATTATTTTATGCATATAATAGGAGTAGGTAAACTGGTTAGGTACTTAGTCGCTGATTTTTGCTAACAATCGCCGACTACCATTACAGCCGAAAAGATGGCTTTCTCGACTAGTCGGTATATTTCTCTAATAATGCCCTTATTATATTGTAATTTTGCATAACCAGGTGGTGAAGAAATATGCGTATTCTAGATATGAATCAAACACGAGTATTATCGAATCATACGCGGCGGGATTTCGATCGTGAATCACGAATCGTCAAGTAAAATTCGATTGTAATAGCAACACGGCTGAGCGCGTCGGGCGCCTCGCCCGTCGATAATGAGCGTCGAAACGACGGAATCACACGACACGCCGCTCTTCATGCCGCTGGAATAATTCACCGTGCACTTGGTAAAAAATATGTGAACAAAATTTGTCTCAGTTACGATAAAATCAGATTCCACCGTAACGGAAGTTCGTCGCTACAGCGCGACAGTGACTCCTCATTATAGCACTGCACTGGCCGCAAGCCGCCATCACCCCGCGCCGCGCTTGTACACAATGTTGCACGGCACACTGAAACTACCGCAGTAAAGCTTGTTTTGAGCCGTAAGTGTACACTTTTTCGGTCCATTAATATTAAACTAAATATGTGTATTTTTCACTAAACAAATTTAATATGTAAGTAGGTATAATAAATTCATTTTATCAGTACAAAATTCAAACCAACCTTCCTGCAAAATTACAGTCAAATTTAGTAAAAAAAAACCGGGCAAGAGCATGTCGGACTGTGCTCAGTGTAGGGTTCCGCAGCCTTGAATAATTGCATCAGCAGAAGAGCGTATGTTCATGGCAGTTACGCCCTTTTGTTGAGAAACGCAGTTTATAACTAGCAGCAATAACTCAATGACGGTATATCCGATCTTATCCAAAATAGTTTTAGTTTAAAGTATTTATTAAGCGCTATCTTTATGATTTTTTCCATAATTTTTGGTTACACGGTTCAAAAGTTAAGGGGACACGATTTATGCAAAATTTCGGAGCGTTTATTTCCTAAAATATTCACTCAATCAAAAAAGTTTATTAAAAATCTTAAAATAATTTTGAAAGACCTGTCGAATGATGTGCCACACGTTGATATTTGCTGAATTACATTTTTTTCAGCTTCTGTTACATGTATTATATTATTATTTACTTAATATAATAATATTAATATTATTAATTAGCTATAAAACTAAGTAGCGGCTACTACAAGACACCTTTTCACCTTATTTCATCAAGATTCGTTAAGTAGTCTTTGAATAAAATGCCTGTGACATACGGACGGACAGACAGACAGACGACGAAACTATAAGGGTTCCGTTTTTGCCATTTAGGCTACGGAGCCCTAAAAAGCGCGTAAGACTTGATGAAGGACATTAAAAAGGCATTACTTTCTAAAACCAAATATAAATTGTATCAAAGAAACGCATCAATTAAAAGATGTAAGTGCCAGTTAATTTTTAAATGTCAAGCTAACTTTAAATGAAGCCCATAATTTGGAATAAATACTTACCTACTAAAAGCATAGGTCAGTACTTCTGACCTCGGTTACAAACCACTGCGTTATAGCACCTACGAGAACTTACCTATATATTTTATTTTGTTCGGACAACATATTGTTCCGTAGTATATGATAGGTACAACTTATGTAAGCTTTCGCAGTAACAGTAACTTTAAAAGAACTTCATCAACAATTATTTTAATGAAACGGCGGTTGCTATCGGACTCGCAGTTAAGAGGTCGCGGGTTCGACTCTCACCCATTATACAAACCAACCGACATGAACTCACTTCTAACACAAGCTATTTAGCTTAACTGGAGGGGCTACAAAATTACTAGTAATGTACCCCCCCACATTGATAGTTATCTTTATAACATTATATCTATTAAAATGTATGGAACATATCAGTACGTAGACATATTTTTTCAATTTACAAACAGTTTTAGTGGCGTGATTAAACTGCCGTAATAATGAACTCCCAGAACAATCTCAAACGAACATTAATAATAAATAATACAAGGCTAGTTGAAACTTTCTCCAAGTTTAATTTCCAAACGCAAAAAATACAAAAGCTGAACGTAATTCTGCTAAATGTAATTCCGATCCGAGTACCTACGCGTAATGATATCGTTTTATTTTATTAAATTACGCTACTAGTTTGGGATCAGACAGCCGTGTGTGACTTGGCCCTAGATTTTTATTTGTTCATTGATGATATTTTATTACGTACGTCAAAATCACAAATTAATTTAAGTTCTGTGACCGTAATAGATAGATGCACACACATAACCTGAAATATTTATTTGATAAATCGATTTGTTTAAATAGTCTATGTTTATGACCATACATGGATTATTACAATTAACACGCGCAGAACGCTACCGGTTAAATTACTATAGAATGGAACCAACCATTAAAGTGCTATAATTGCGACGAAGCACAAAACCAAATCAAAGTTTGGAAATTGAAACAACGCCTCTCAATACCGTGGAGCGAATCACATTCCCGCTCAAACTTTGAACAGAATCCATAACTAAGAAATGGTAGACTTGCTGCATAAGTTTTCAGTATGGAATCGTAAAGATTAAGGAACTGTATGAGATAAGGATTGAATCGAGTTTCGCAACATTAGAGATTATACACCTAATATCTTTCGTAGATTCAATCGGTCAGTGGTTGAACTAAGCACAAACCGCAAACGTTTCCTGTGTAAACCTACACCGAGGAGCTACAGATGAGCTCAAAAGGAAAATAGCAAGAACATGGACTATGAGCACTTCATTTATAACTCCATATTACAAACATTAATACTGAGAACTTTAATAGGTAGGTATCTGTGTTAAAATATGTGTCTACAGATTTACAATATGCTAAACCTATTTTGGTTGGTAGACAATTTCATTGTTGTAATAAAGTAAAGACAGGATACAGATTGACCTGTAAAGTAACTTAAACAATAAAATAATTTAACATTAACGATATTCTCGACCTGGTCCACGCACTTGGAATAGTGACCCTATACCTACCTGCTACTTTCTTCGCTAAGGGTTGATCTACGTCACAGATACACCGAAATGGGTTTCACGGATAAGGTTAAAAAAAACATTGAAGGTAACAGATAGACAAAGTTTCATTTTCATCAGAGTTAGTTTAGCAGCTTCCAACTGTTGTCAACTTTCGTCACGCGCTGTAGAGAACAAGCTTATCATCGTCTATAAGAACAATAGATAGAACGAGCAAACCCAAAGCAGTGAACTGATATTGTGTGAGGGAAAACTTCTATAAAGTTTTGCTCGACCTCGACTAGAACTAGGCAAGGGTGAACACTGTTCACTTAGTAGCGAAACATGAAAAGGCCAAAACGTGAAGTAGAGTGATATGAAGGGATGATAACACTAAAGTCGCGTATCTAATAAGGATTTCAATTGAAAAAATTATACTGCTCTCACCCATCGGCGACGACACAAACAGTAGATTAAAAAACCACGTGAAGTAACAACAGCTCCTTCGAAAATTCTAAGAATTTGATCGGCGGGAGCGGAACGCCGCTGCGGGCGAAAGCATAATCGATAATAAAGTGTTTGCCTCGCGTTGTGTTGTATACGTAAGAATACCTTTATATGAATTTAGCTTATAACGTTATTTTCGAGACTCTTTTACAAAGAATAATAAAATAATTTGTAAGTACATGGAAGTATATTTTTCTGTGTAAAGTACATTAAATTAATCCAATGTTAAACGCAGCTTATACAGCAGTTAGTTTTTTATATAAGACACAATTTTCTAACAGATTCACATACGTATTTTAATACGAATAAATACGAAAGAAAATACGAGTATTCCCTTAAAAGTTGCTGTAGCAGGAACCCGTAGATATGTCTCTGTCAGTACAGGAATTCATAGAATGGGAATACATCTACAGTCGGGGTAAAGCACTCTTACATTAATTAGAAATTTCAGTAAACTATTATTTATTTTTCTCTAGAAAATATTATATACTTACTATAAGTAAAATAAAATTGACCCGCTTTTAAAAACCCTGAGTAAATAAGTCGGTACTTGTTATTTTAGTTAGTAGAAAAATAAAGCTGGTAAAAGTAGCAAACAATGACATAATTATATTATAGTAATACAGGTTACACTACATATAGGGGCAATATTCACCATAAGAGCTGTCATTATATGGCAAGATCAAATATTATCCTTATAAAGAGAACTACCTCTGTAAATATTATTCTGCTTGCCATAACGCCATTTTGTGAATCAAAACCCTGGTCGCATTTTCTACCTTATTTTGAAACATTTAATAAATTAAGGCCCACTGTGAAGTTGCCTAGATATACCTATAGGCTAATTGATTGAGTGTTCGACTTTTCCGGCAGTTATCAAGGTCGCAGAATCGTGTCGTTTAGTTTTGTCATATTGGTCACAAGACTTTTCACTTTTCGGATATCACAAAATACAGAGAGTTCAGAAAGTAACCGCACATAGACATCGTTCATGAACACGGAATTAAAGAGCACTCAAAACCACTTTATTCGGAAGGCGGCGCGAGATTCTGTTTTCATGAATTACCGCCGTCATCGGTCGGAAACTGACCAAATGTGTATCTACCATTTTTCTAAATATTTCTTGAGGGGGATTCAACCCCCAAATCCCCTCCTGGATACGCCCATGATACCAGGTTTTGTCAATCAAACCCACTCAGGTTACTTCAGCCCCAGTTTCATTTAGCTGTATGTTTTGACCCAATCGTCCAAGTCCAAGGCCCAATCGTCTACAAACATTATACCATATCCCTTCGTACCTACCTATAATTTCTTGTTTAAAATAAAATAAAATTGATAACTTAAGGGGGTCTTTAATTATTAACTTTATTTTATTTTGACTTGATCTATAAATCGATGATCGTTGCTATGTGACACTTTTTCGTGAGTGCACCCCAAAAAGTGTCACATAGCAACGGTCACGTTATTTATTGGGTGCTAAGCAACGGTCACGTTATTGATTGATTGCTTAACAGTCACGAAGCAACGGTAACGTTATTGATTAGTTGGTAAGCAGTCACGTTATTGACTAATTGCTAAGAAATGCGAATGGAGATTCCGCCTGCTGATAGACTGAAGTACTGCAGCCATCAGGCGCATGCGCCCGGGTCAACTAAAGCTGTCACAGCCATGGTTGTTTATTCGTATGGGACGGAACCCTACACTGTGCGTGGCCCGATATGCACTTGCCCGGTTTGTTGTAGCTGTCACAATAATAGGTGTTCTATGATTATAAAGGGTCTTTCAAATAGAGCGGGTCGATATTAATAATCTGTGGCGGCCATTTTGATTTGGCGGCATCTGTCAAATCTGTTTTTTCTTAGTCAGTCACTGATGCCAAATCACCATGGCAAGTTACACGGTTGAGCAGCATGTGCAAATGATAAAACTTTATTATCAAAATGAGTGTTCGTTAGTGAAAACGTTGCGCGCATTGCGCCCATTTTACGGCAGACGCGGTGGCCCTTCAAAGTCTACTCTCCAACGATTGGTGACTAAATTCGAGACGACCGGTTCGGTAAACAACCAACCAACACCTTTACGTCAAAGGAACGCCAGATCGGCCGAGAACATCGCCGCTGTACGTGAGAGTGTTCAGGAGACTCCGAAGCAGTCGATTTCTCGCCGTGCACAAGAACTCGGCCTTTCGCAGACTTCAACTTGGAGAATTTTGCGTCGGGACTTGGGTCTGCATCCATACAAGATCCAACTGACCCAGGAGCTCAAAGTTAATGACCATAGACAACGCCGTGTGTTCGCTGAATGGGCGTCGGAACGCTTGGAAGAGGACCCCGATTTTGGCCAAAAAATAATCTTTAGCGACGAGGCACATTTTTGGATGAATGGTTTTGTTAATAAGCAAAATTGCCGTATATGGGATGACCAAAACCCACATGAGGTTCACCAGATAGCAATGCATCCACAAAAAGTAACTGTTTGGTGCGGATTTTGGTCTGGCGGCGTCATTGGTCCGTACTTCTTCGAAAACGAAGTTGGCGAGGCCAGCACCGTCAACGGTGAGCGCTACAGATCAATGATAAACAATTTCTTTTGGCTTAAATTGAACAATATGGACGTGAATGACATGTGGTTCCAGCAAGATGGCGCTACTTGCCACACAGCGAACGACACAATCGACATTCTGCATGAACGGTTTGCGGGTAGGGTTATCTCTCGCAGAGGTGACGTGAATTGGCCACCAAGATCGTGTGATTTGACTCCGCTAGACTTTTTCTTGTGGGGTTTTCTGAAGTCGCAGGTCTATGCCAATAAACCACATTCGACCGTTGCCCTGAAAGCCAACATAACGCAGGCCATCGCTCAGATTCAGCCGGATCTATGCAGCAGAGTCATTAAAAATTGGACCTCTCGGATTTGTGCCACCATGCGAAGCCGCGGCGGACATTTGAACGATGTCATATTTCATGCATAATGGCATAAACGGGCCTTTCAAATAAAAAATAAATTTCGTTAATATCTCACACACATCTAGTTTTATTCAATTTTAACATCGACCCGTCTTTGTTGAAAGACCCTTTATATTGTAGCTACCTATTTCTCACGGTTCATGATATCAGATTCAGAGACATCCCTGTGACAGAAAGACATTGAAATTCAAATTAAAATCATTTATTTATCACAGGCGGACGGAAATCAAAGTCTCAGTAGGTAATAAGGTTCCGTTGGCGCTCTTTGGGTTCGGAGCCCTAAAAACTTACGTAAAAGTGAGACAAAACCTCAACACTTCGCAAAACGATAATATAAAATTTGTGCTGCGGTCCCAACAAAAACGTCCAGACCGCATTATAAAGCCACCATACTTTAAAATTCAACCGAAACATATTGCGCGTAAATATTACCAAAAACACCAACATTTACACGATGACTCATTATATCAGCTCGTAAAAGCCTACTTTTAGACGTGAAATACCCACAAACGGCCACAACAATTTTAAGGGTTATTGTCACAATCGTCCTATTGTACTCCGTTTGGCATTTTTTTAGCGTACCGTTCATGTTACACATACCTGGGTATCTATTTCTTTTATATGACCGCACACGTTTCGAGGTTAAGTCCCGAATCATTTTCAATTCTTTTCTCTTACTTCGTATAGCTGTAAAACTGTCTTCATGATTCTTAATTCGTAAGTACCCATACATTTTATAAAATGCGAATGCTTCTTCTTTTGTTAGTTTTTAAGCTTAACCGCTAATTTATGGTAATTTTGAAGCTTGAGATAATATATTAGCTGTTTTTATTGTAACCGATCGACATTCTCCTATGGCGGCAGGCAACAGCTAGTAAGTAAATTGTAACTAAACGTACCTACTAAGGTGATCTAAAATATTTTGAGTCGAAAGTGGGACTTAGTGAAATTATAGAAATTTTGAAAAAATACAGGCAGGCAAAAACCTAGTTTATATGTAGGTAAGGTATCGTGTGCATGCCGTCGCGCCGTTATGAGTAAAGAAAAAAAGTGTAGGTGGGTACTTCTTTTTTTTTTAATACAATAATTGCGTTTTTCTTTTATATATTTTTATAACTTTAATCTATACTAATATTATAAAGCTGAAGAGTTTGTTTGTTTGTTTGAACGCGGTAATCTCAGGAAATGGATAGCCCGTTTATCGAGGAAGGCTATAGGCTATATAACATCACGCTACGACCAATAGGAGCGGAGCAGCAATGAAAAATGTTGCAAAAACGGGAAAAATTGACGCATACGAAGTTGCGCGGAACAGCTAGTATTGATATAAATAATAATTGTGAGTGCTATCTCCTCCAATATCTGTGAGAAAAGTATTTCCATTCAGAAGTTTCTGCGTTTCCGTCTAAAAATTTTCTTTCCGCATTTATTGTATGATTATACTTAAGTATATTCTGAAACGATTGTGTCATTAACCGTCGACAATATGTTACCCTCTGCCAACAGTATTAAGTAGATAAGATACCTACCTATATTAAAAAAGAAGCAATATAAAAGATTAATAGGGGATTTCGTCTGAAACGACCACTAGATTCATAAGACAATCAAATTGAACTTTCTCAATTTCTTTCTTTCATAAGTGGCCGTTGTTCTCGAGAAGGTTTCGTCAAATCTCAACAGATTACAGCATATGGTGAGACGCCAGCTTATGCCGGGATTAGGTACAAAAGCGAGGGTAAGCGAGCTCTCGCACTCTAATATCTTCTTTAACATTTTATAACCTGATTTAATATGAATCCTTATCCCGTTCTCATCGTTACTGAAATGTTACTTGAACGAACGCATAATTCTTCGGAAAATTAAGAACATTTGCAACTTAATAATTAGTTCAAACGTCGGCAATAACTCCTACATTTGCGTCGCTTATGTCACCGCTTAAAATATAATTAATTAAGTCTAACGCAGAGTAAGTACAATTTCATTTAATATACATATTTTAATATAAGTGTTAAAGTATAGGCAGGAGGCACATCCTACGGGTTCAAACATTTCTGTGAGGAAATTAAGGTAAGTGCCAATAAACGTGCGGAACCTACGCTACGTGCGAACGATGGCATTGTTGTCATTTTTTTATTTAGCAACCCAGTCACGGTAAAGACTATAAAAGTAACTGTTGATGGTTGAGAACATCTTTCTCTATTAAAAGGTAGTTTAGAGGCGTACACCCCTCTCGCGTCTAGCAATCTATTTATCTAACTACCCGCTTTATGGTTTTTCTGCGCACTGGGTAATATTCGTGGGCGTATTCTTTATATCTTAAAACGCAGCTAGACGTAGGTGATAAACGTAGATAGAGAAAACACTCCCGGGACGCAGTTTCAGTTTTATTGTAGGCAAAAAAAACTCTACATTTTGTCACCTGAAGTATTGCTTTATGGACCTTTGAATATGCTCGCAGAAATTAAGCAGCCTGACTGACCAAGTACTGTTCTTATCTTACAGGAAAAGCACCAACTTTTAATGATTCTGCGAATAACACACGGTTGTTATATTGACAGTATAACAACAAGGCTAACATATACATCAGAACAAATGTGAATTATATTACAGATTTTATCAACGTCAATTCGACCAGATAAATAAATAAAGTAGGTAGTTAATAATAGCAGTTTCAATTTAAGTGATGAATTTATTATTGTATCAAGTCGAGATAGACGATTGAATTTATTCAATCAAAATTATATTCATTACCCAATATACACAATATTTAATTTATTTTATAAACACAATTTTATGGATGACTACACGATTAATTAAATATACAAACATATTTCATACAGTCAGAGAGAAATGGTGAATGGTCATATTTAGATTGATTAACTGGGATATTTTAGAACTCAAAAATATGAACAAGCTGCTATTAGTTAAGATCTCGAACAACATCAAATATTGTCATATTATACTTAGCAAAAGTCACGTTAATGAAGTCGTGGCATGCGTAAATTTCATGCACATGCATAGCATTGCGCTGGAGAATAAGATTTTTCTAAGATTTTCCAGCTGGATAATAACTTAAACGGACCTTACACGCTCAATATAATTGAAGAGATTATTGGAATTAGGTGAGAACCTAAGTGTTGTATGTCTGTGGTCAATTTTCTGAAGAACAGCAAATAACTAAGAAATCACGCACATTTGTGTCGGGCATAATTTGGAAAAATAAGTGGAAAAATTATGAGACTTATATTTTTTTATTTTTTGGAGTGAGTGAGTGTCTGGGTCTTATCTATACTAATATTATAAAGCGGAAGAGTTTGTTTGTTTGTTTGTTTGTTTAAACGCGCTAATCTCAGGAACTACTGGTCCGATTTGAAAAATATTTTAAAAGAATAGTTTGAAAAGATTGTGTATTGAAAATAAAACAGTCTGCAATTCTTCTAATAGCACGACCACAACTTCAATAGTCTAGTTGACATTAACAACTCTATGCCATACATAAATACGAAAATACGACGAAACGTTAACACGCAATACTCCACCGTCAGATTTGATAAATCACCAACAAATAAATGTTCCTATTTTGTTGCCAATACATAGAAGGGCAAAAGATAGTAATATTATTTGGTTTCGTATTGACCATAAATTAAACATCGAGGTAGAGCAGGCCCGAGAAAATAGGAAAGAATTTAGGACGGTAATGATAAGTTACACAAAACAGGATTATTTTTGAGGTTATTGCGAACATTCTCGGAAACTCTTATTCGAAAGCTATATTATTGGAAAGTCTAAGCATTTCATTTTGTCTCTTTAATCTTATTGTCATAACAAAATATTATTAGCAATCGAAGTACCGCACAAGCTCCGTTATGGTCCGTGGATTGAAAAATGTTTTTTTTTGTTATGTTTCTCTGATTCTAACTAATAATCTATACTTATATTGTAAAGCTGAAGAGTTTGTTTCTTTGTTTGAACGCGGTAATCTCAGGAACTACTGATCTGAATTAATAAATTATATTATTTTACTGTTAGATAGCCCATTTATCGATCAATAGGAGCGGAGCAGCAATGAGAAATATTGCAAAAACGAGGAAAATTTACGCAGACGACGGGACAGCTAGTAAAGTAATAAAAGTTAATTAATAAAACTAAAACTACGTTTTGTTGGTTGTAATAAAATTCGTTCTATGCTATATGCTATTTGTGTTTATGGAATTAGTGAAATAGTATTGATATTATCATCAAGTCGTTTTGGCATCTCACAGGCCAGTTCAGGCCATATTTAAAACAGAGTTTTTAGACGTACGTAAAAGTGCTACGTCACCGCTCACGTTATGTACTCGTTGCTAAGCAACGCGAATGGCGATGCAACATGCGATAAAATTAGAACAAACGTTATTGACTGGTTTCTAGGCAACGCGAATGGCGATATATTATCAATGTTTTCTTATGACGTTATCACGTAAAATTATCGTCCGTAAACCGACTTTACAGACAACCATGTTTATATAGGAACAGGGGTCCCGGAACTGTCCTTTAATTTCATCAATTTCTAAAAAAATCAGTTCAATTCAATGAAGACTTTCATAACTTAAAATTTAAATGTCAAAGAGAACGTGACATTCATTTTCAGTCAGTCGCGACTGTCTATTCAATCATAATCTTAACGACACGTGAAATTGGAATGAAACTTTTGGCCGAGGAATGTTCAGACGAAAAAATATTTTGACATCTTTTATTTTGCATCTATTCCCTATGAAATAAATATACTAAGTACATCATTAGAAACTAAGAGAGTGGTCATAAGAACTTTGTAATAAAGGACTTATAAGTTACGAGAAAAGCATCGGGCAAGCCATAATAAGTTTGTTGCCACAAGCATAATATGTTCTCACCTTTCCCTTAACAAGAAAAGAACTATAGTTTCAGCTTCACATAGTTAATAAAACACTAGACAAAATCTATAACTCTAAAGCAATAAAACAATTCCATAAAACCATTTTAAAATCAAAAGCGCAATGCAAATGTGCAAAACGGTGTTCTCTTCATGTCTAGTTCTTCAGGGAATGTTATATAACGAGTACATAACAATACAACCTATTTTATATGTGTTTGTTTTAGACGATAAAACCGGAGTCGCAAATGTTAAGTTGAACTTTAAAAGAGTATATTTAGCGGCGAGTTTTGCCTCGTACCGCAATTTATTGCCTCGCCAAGCCGATTCATGTTTGAACACTCGGTTTTATTTTTAAAGTGTATTGCTTTACAATTCCGGGATAAAATGGTATAGCGTTGAAAATAGGCTTTTAATTGCCTATTTTTCTTCACTTAAAGCATTGTTTATTGGTTTTTGTTGTCAATTTAAATTGTAGCTACTTTTCTCACGAATGACCTTATAATGTAGATACCTGACGAACTGAATAACGTAAAACAACCTAAATCAATTTGTTTATGATAAAATATTTTAATTATCTGTTTATCTCGAAAAGTGTGATATAAATACATTTTTTTTCGTTACCCATTACCTTGCTTATGCCACACATGATATTTATTCCGTGTCCACGGCAAGCCTGTGTCAACTGTAAAAATCCTGTCAAATAGGTAACAGAAAAATATATATTCATATCACATTTTTCAAGACAAACAGATTGCATTCAGATAACTATAGGTAAACAGTAACTAGCTATGCAGTAGTCGGAGGCATAAACGAGTTGGGTAGTTGACTACAATAAAAGTAAATTATTTTATACTAATCAGGTAACAGTGGATCTTAAAATGATCTGAAAATAAGTGTTATTTTACAATTTAACATGTTTTTTAATTTAAAAGCATGAAAACGAATGCTAAAAGTAATTATTTGATGATAGGACCTTATCTAGTCCTTACCTATTATAGGTTGTTATCACTACATAGTATGAAACAAAGTCGCTTTCTCTGTCCCTATATCCCTAAGTATGCTTAAATCTTTAAAACTACGAAACGGATTTTGATGCGGTTCTTTTTGATAGATAGAGTGATTGAAGAGGAAGGTTTATATGTATAATAACATCCATTAAATAGTGGAGAAATAAGGAGCGAAGCAGCAATAAGAAATGTTGCAAAAACGGGGAAAATTTACGCAAACGAAGTTGCGCGGGTCAGCTAGTTCCCTATAAAGAGAGCTTGGCGTTTTGGCATTTCTTAAAAAGGGACTGATTTGACTTGACAGTCAACATCCCTCTTCTGCTTACTAAATGCTTCCAAATGCTTGATTTTATTTAGGGTATTATACCATGGGAATGAAGAACGGTATAGTGTTTACCCTTGTTGTAAGTAGATTCTCCTACTACGTTGTACCCCCTAAAGGTTCATTTCCGAGCATCGCGGCCGATCGCGAGCCGCGCGCGGCTCGCGACAAGCGGCTGACGCTCGCGGCCGATGCGACAATATTCACAGTGCGCGTGCAGGCCTACGACAGTCGTCGGCCGCGCGCGTATGTCACTTACCTCAGCCGCTTGTCGTAAGCCGCGAGCGGCTCGCGATCGGTCGCGATGCACGGAAATGAACCTTAAGTCTGTTTTATTTTATCTCATGTTCCAACTTGTTTCTAAAATCATGCCTTTAACATGGAGCATAGTATATTAGTGGCAGCACCTTACCCCCATATCAAGTTAATAAACATTCAAACATTGTAAAATTGGCAATTTGTAAAGAGTGGCCGCGAGTTTTTATTGCCACGTTATTTTCTCCGGCTTTACCTATTGTTTACGAACTTGGCATTACATGTACATGTAGAATCCCGACGAATCACAGGTATTGTTTTGCATCCAAAGTGAATAAAGAATTTTGAATTTTTAAATTTTGAATTTGGGTACCCCGTTTTCATTTTATTATGCGTTATAACTATGAAATTATCCCTATATCTATCACAAAAGATTTACAATCATTCAAAACGCAGACATCAATCACACACCACAAAACTTGGATGGATTTCACATAAACCTATACGTCATATGGCTGTCACATAAAAATTGCAAATTTGATCTATTCACAAGTAGCCTCATTTAGGTACACTATACCTCTTATATCTGGCATTATTGTTTTCTTGGTATTTGTTAAGATTTACATAAATTGTTTTGCAAATACTGAATGCGTTGCTGCGCATAAATACATAAATGTTATATAATTTTAGTCAGAAACATAGTAGAAGTCAATAAAACTGTAAAGTAAACATCAACGGTGGTTAAATCATTTGATGAACACCGCCGCAAGCACCCCATTCACGCAAGCCTCTAATCAAAATTAAGAATCTTCCGACGTCACGCAAATGGTGCCTTTTAAGGGCTTGCAGTAAAGCAGCGCCACGCTACCGTCATTACTATACTCCGTTGAAGGCTGCAAGATCGATAAAAATTTACTTATGCATACTAGTTCTAAGCCAATGCCACTTGCAATGATGGCTAATAATAACATTATACTTTTTCTAATGTCGTTCTACAAAAAGCAACCATCATAAAGCAAGAATTGTGCTTAAATATTACAGGCTATGATTGACTCTGACTGACGTGGCGCGGTGGGAGTGTATCCGACTGCTACGCAAGAGGTCGTGGGTTCGATCCCCACCCAGAATAAAAACTTTGTGTGATGAGCACGATGAATTATTCTGTGTCTGGGTGTTATTTATCTATAATATGTATGTATGTAGAAATATATAAATATGTTTATCAGTTGTCTGGTTTCCATAGTATAAGCTCTGCTTAGTTTGGGATCAGATAGCGTTGTGTGAGTTGTCCCAAGATATTATATTATATTATATATTATCTTTTATATAATATCTATTATATATTATATATTATATATTATATATTATATATTATATATTATATATTATATATTATATATTATATATTATATATTATATATTATATATTATATATTATATATTATATATTATATATTATATATTATATATTATATATTATATATTATATATTATATATTATATATTATATATTATATATTATATATTATATATTATATATTATATATTATATATTATATATTATATATTATATATTATATATTATATATTATATATTATATATTATATATTATATATTATATATACCTTCTTGAAGGTATTGTGTTTTTCAACCCGGAGTAGTAAAAATACAACTCTATTCTGAGGTACTAATTTAGATTATTCTTTATTCATAGATACTACAAAGACTTATATAATACCTATGAAAAAAGAGGACAAGAAGATGAAATCCATAGTAGATTTAACAATTGAAATACAATTCTCATAGTCTGAATCTGTCAAACTAGTTCGGTTAATTTGGCTTTATTTATTAATATCTCTTCGTATTGGATGCCAGTGATGGATTTGGGTTCGGACCAACTCTAATGCGAAATTATTTGAGAATCGGTAAAAGTGGTCATAATGTATGAAACTAAACTTACATTCTCAGTAATATTTTAATTGTTTTAATTAACCTAATCCATATTCCCTTTGGTCACAAGATAACTAGAGAACGACTTTACCGATTCCATTCATTCGTTTTCCTTTAGTTGTCTGTAGAAGGTTTTAACGTAAAAAAAAGAAAATAACTAAAAAAAAATAACGGTATGGCACGAAGTTTGTTGTGACAGCTAGTATAACCTATAAAACGATTCCCTTAAATCATAACATATCAAATACAAATACGACAACTCCAAACGTCGTCGGTGGGAGCCGGAGTGGTTAACGGTAATAATAATCGCGGGTTCGAATCCCGCCATACATTTACTTAATGTAGATAATGCCTTAGATTTTATTTAAGGTTATTTATAATAACAAACAAGAGATTACCTAAATTAAATTGGAATATTGTCTAAAGTAATTTATAGGCACCACTTCCCGCACTTTCACCTTTAGCGGTCTATTATAGCAGCAATGTTCGTCAAATCCGCCCCTGTTGGACATTATAAAATATTTGGATTTACAAAATTTTTGGATGTTCAAAGAGGACCATACCGTATGTAGCATATTTATGATATTTTTTTAGTAACTAGTCACTACCAGCTTCCACAATCGCAATTATGCCATGAAAATTTTGTTTAAGCTTGTTTAGGCTACTTAACAGAATCACAATAATAATAATATCTTGGGACAACTCACACAAAGCTATCTGATCTCAAACTAAGCAGAGCTTGTACTATGGAAAACAGACAACTGACAAACATACTTATATATTTCTGAATACATACCTACATTTTATAGATAAATAACACCCAGACACAGAATAAAACATCGTGTTCATCACACAAAGTTTAATCCTGGGTGGGGATCGAACCCACGATCTCTTGCGTAGCAGTAGGATACACTTTCACCGCGCCACAGAGGCAGTCGAACCAATATCGGTATACATATTTCTACTATTGTAAAATTGTACTGTAGCTGTGTCTGTATCTACATACTATTAAAACCGGGCAAGTACATGTTGGGCAATGCACAATGTAGGGTTCTCTAGCTGCCCAGAACAATAATGTGGTATAAGAAGTGGGTTTTCTGTTATTTTTATTTTAAATTACTAACAACGTTAGGTAGTTTAAGTCATTTTCAATTGAATTTGTATGAAAATGTTGTTACTTCTCACTTGGTCGGCTGTTACTCGTAAACTAGTAATGCCTACTTAGTTGTGATAGTTTTTCTTTTAATTTCATCATTTATACCACACTACCCTAATTTTGTTTACATATCTAAAAACAACTACATATTTAGTTGACAGGGGGGACACTTGACTCTAACAAAAATCGAAAAATGAAATTATAACCACTAAATGTAATGTAGGTAATGATACCTCACAAGATGGGTTAGGTAGGAAAAAAAATGCATTCCCACTTTACATGTCCACCACTTTGTCGGCGTAAGAAATGCAAAATTACAACTTTCTACTGGGTGGCGCAAAAGTACTGGAAAATACTTTTTTTTTTTTTATATGACATTTTCTGTCATTCTGTTGTTGAAAATTGTGTAGTGAACAAATGTAAAATACACTGAAAATAAACATGGACCGTTTTACTCCCCAAGAACGTGGAATAATTGTGTCAATGTTCTTACGGAATAATTCATCAGTGATAAGAACACAACGTGAATTTCGTCGACGATTTCCCCACCGTCCGGCACCGATTGGTCGCACAATTCGACGCTTTGCCACACGCCTTGACGCAACTGGCTCAACATTGGATAGACCTAAGTCTGGGAGACCAAGAACAGGCCGTTCAGCTGAAAATATCGATGCTGTGCGCGAAGATGTGGAAGAGTGTCCAGAAACATCAACGAGGCGACGTGCCACGCAATTGGGCATTTCCAGACGGACCCTGCAGCGTATTTTAGTGAAAGACTTAAAGATGTTCCCGTATAAAACTCAAATGACTCATCAGCTGCTGCCTGCTGACCACCGAGCTCGTCTAGATTACTGCCAGCGCGTCATAAACCTCAACCTTGAAGAGGATGATTTTCCTTCAAAATTGGTTATGAGTGACGAAGCGCATTTCCATCTCTCAGGGCATGTCAATAAGCAGAATACTCGGTTCTGGGGCACTGATAATCCGCGCATTATTCAAGAAACACCTCTACACCCACTAAAAGTTACTGTATGGTGTGGCATCTGTGTTGACAGAGTGATCGGACCCTATTTTTTCGAAGACGCTGGAGGCAATGCGATAACTGTCACTGGAGAACGCTACAGAACCATGTTACGTGAGTTTTTGATACCCAGTTTGGACGAATTGGGGCTGGACCACATCTGGTTTCAACAAGACGGCGCTACGGCACACACAGCGCGCGACACTATGGACTTAGTGAGGGACGCTTTTCCAGGCCGAGTTATCTCTCGTTTTGGCGATTTGCCTTGGCCTGCAAGATCACCCGATCTGACCAGTCCAGACTTCTTTCTTTGGGTTTTTTTGAAATCTCGGGTGTATGTGAACAAGCCACAGACTCTCGCAGCTCTAAAAGAAAACATTCGTCAAGAAATAACGAACATATCGCAGGAAGTGTTACGGCAAGTTATGCAAAATGTCATAAATAGGGCTCAAATGTGTATCAACTCTGGAGGTCACCATTTAAAAGACATCATCTTTAAATCCTAATGGTACGAAATTTAATGGCACAAATATACATTTAAAAAAATCTAAATCTAGTTTTCTAATTTAGAAAAAATGTTATAGCTGAACCAAATAGGGTCTTTACTTTTGCGCCACCCAGTAGTACTAACAGTGTCTGAGCTAAGCTACGGACGGACGGAGATGGAAGGATTCCGTTTTGCCATTTTGGCTACGGAACCCTAAAATCGGAGAGAGATGTCTAATGGACATCCGGTTGCAACGCAGTTCCTTTCTCTATCTCTTTTTTGTGTCTGTATTATGTTACAATTTAATAAAACCTTATTTATATTTTTATATTAATCAAAAAGGATATTTAAACGTTAAATTAGAATTTACTGAAGGTCTTTCGTCATTCGTGGTCGGGACCGAGGTCCCAAAAAGCGAATTGAATTTAATTATTTATTTTTATTGGACCACAAATTAAAACAACAAGTTGTTGGCTCGGAAACGTACAGTCAACACAAAAAATAAAATTAATATAATAAATCAACAAAATATTTATTTCAAACTTAAAACAAAAAAAAATATTGTTACGCTTTTATTAATAGATATCAAATTACACTACACTTTCTTCCGTCTAGCCTCTCAGCCTGCAAACAAATGATGACGTCGGGCTTTTAGAATCTGAAGCTATGGCTGTTTGTTCGAGATTGAAGCAAAACTACTTAAACAGACTTTGCCATACATTAGAGAGGTCAAGTAAAATGGTCATTACAACGGACAGCTGACATAAGCCAGTTAGTTATTATAAACAAAAGTTATTGATAGCTGTTCCAATATGGTTCACAGCTCAGCATAATGCCTGGTACAGAATTAAGCGTCAAGCATCACTTGAAAACTATAAATGGAATATCTATAACATTTTAATTCTTATATTTTAGCATCAACAACCTAAAAATTAAGAACATAAATAACCACGGACGTGCATCGCCTTTAAGTAAGAAGGCAATTACTACCTGTGAAGGTCAGTTATTAATTAGCTACATATATATTATGCAATACCCGCCCTCGTGGCCTTTGTGACAGAAGGATTTATCGATTTTTCCTGTGCCTACACTAACACTTTCTACCATATCTAGCGCACCTGACATAGTTTCTTTCACTTCAAGAAGCTGCAAATTCGGCGTTAAAATAACACGAATATACAAACTTAAACTTAAAAACTTAGAGGTTAACAGAAGATTTGGTTGGCAGATACTAATGTGGGGCTAGCGTGATGTTTACCACGACCGGCTCGTCTCTTCATTTAGTTATTCGTAGAAATAAACACGTGACTTTACATTATGTCTCACGGCCACTCTTTATTTAAATTCGGGTAAGTCAAACTTACAAATTGATATGTTAATGATGAGTATGTTTAATATAGATGTTACGTTGGAGTTAGTTTTATGTGTTTTGTGTAACTTAGGTACTAAAGGGCCCTGTTGAAAATTAGCGTCAGGCATCTGTCTGGCGTATTATTCCATTACACTATTATGAATGCCGAAACTAGGACCCAATTGGTCCTATTTTCGGCATTCAAGTGCCTAAAATAGTTTTAATATGTGTATGTTTTTTTTTACTGAAATAAATACCATTTTCTTTCTTTCTTTCATGTGAAAATAATATTATTTATGATCAGTCTTAAACAAAACGGAAGATAGGCCGAGAAAGTTTCTAGGTATCTACTACTGGTATCAGAATTTAAAAGCACTGCACGCAAGTCATTAGTTAGGCGTCGTTATAATTGAATTGGTTACTTATTGCCATCTAGCATATGAGAGATAACACAAACATAAACTTATATACCAGCTCATAAAAGTACGAGTAGTTTATTAAATAGAATTGCCTTCAACGAAACAATAAGTGAGAACTGTATCCATTAATTGAAAATAAACTATTATATCCGGCTATTAAACCGAAGATCCCGGAAGCTTTTAAATACACTCATATGTAGACTAACTGTTTTATTTTCCAATGTGAAAAATCAATCACAGAGAGCTTTCTAGTTGTCTATTTCAAACGATGAATAGGTTGTCCACTAATCGCAATAATCTTACTCACTTTAAGTACATATCCTCATGTCTCAGCTGTTAGAAAAAAATACAAAACTTACCAATATACAACGTAAATGTCAAGCTATTCATTTTTTGACTGGCCTGTTGGCCTAGTCAGTCCCACCCAGGATAAAACTTTGTGTGATGAGCACGATGGTTTATTCTGTGCGTTGATAAATATACTTATATATTTATAATATATAGAGTATATTTATCGATGGTCCGGTTGCCATTGTTTTTTTTTTAGAAAAGATATGTTTTTTTTTTAGAATAGTAAACTAGCAATGTAGGATGGGGGTCCCACAATACTAGCAATCCTGTTAACCCCTCCAGCTAATCTCAATGGCTTGTGTTAGGAGTGGGTTCACGTCGGTAGTATAATGGGTAGGATTCGAACCCGCGATCTCACGATTGCGAGACCGATGCCTTATCCATTAGGCTAACGCCGTTTCATTGGACAAGCTCTGCTTAGTTTGGTGTCAGTTGGCGTTGTGTGAGTTGGCTTAAGATATTATTATTATTTTAAGCCGGACAGAAACTACTTGGCTTACATAATAACCTGCCAAGTCTTATGAGGTTCCATATTTACTAACCTGAATGTCGTGGCAAGTTTTCACCATAATAGAGTTTGAATAAACCGTCAAGCGAGTACACATCAATACTGTCATCAGCACAGTTCAGATACAATGCAAGCATCAATGAGCGCTGTATATTACTAGCTGTTGCCAGTGATTTCGCCCATGCGGAAATTTGAAAAATCATATCTGTACCACAGGAATCGTAATTTTTCCAGGATAAAAAGTAGGCTATGTGCTATTCTAGACTATAATCTATATCTGTTCCAAATTTCATCCTGATTTATTCAGCCGTTTTCACACATCTAAACTTTCTTGTATACAATGTATAACAGAAAGGTGTGGTCAAATTTCAGTTGCCGATAGTCTATGTTATCTGTACTACACCTACCATGGTGCCGTAACCTATTCTTTTGTCAAATTTTATAGCAAAAGGCGTATGGCAAATGTTATAGGTACCTCCGCTTGTGAAAAAAATATTAATGGATTATTATGGCATAGAACTTTTGACTTGATAACGTCTTACAAATCGATGACTGGATGCACGCACGAAAAAGTATCACCGTCCGTCACATTCCGCCTGCTGATAGGCTGAAGTATTGTGGCCATCAGGCAAATGCACCTAGGTCCACTAAAGCTATCACAGGCATGGTTATTTATTACAATTTCATGAATGTTTTGGCGGTTGCAGCGACATGCGATACAGTTGGAAATTAAAAAAATAAAGTAAGAAACTATTTTACAAAAAAATATTACCGGCCGCAAAAATAAATACAAGGCAACTAAAAAGCAAAAAATAATATCTATATGTATATAGTACCTACATTAAGAAAAACAATGTAAACATTTTGAAGTTGGTGCCACGAAATAGTTGTTTTTATGTTTAATGCGGCACCAACTATGCCTAATAGTAGTTACTACAACATTGTGTAATAGTAGGTAGTATGACGAGAATAAAATGCTACTCAATATCATATTAAAGTAATTGATTCGTAAAGCCTGAAATATTGAATAGGTCCGCTCGTCATTTGTGGTCTTAATCATCAGTTCTACTTCAGCAATAGGTGCTTTTTGAGAGTAAATTCACGAATCACTATGAAATGTTTCTAAATCACTGTAGACGTGCCTTTAATATTTGAAGAGTTCCCTCGATTTCTCCAGGATCCCATCTTCAAGACGTGATCTGATGACAATGGGACCAACTTGGAAGTCTCCTTTCAAACACATAAATATTTATTCAAATCGGTCCAGCGTAATCGGTCGTTTGCGTAATCGGTGATCAAACATACAAATACAAAAAAAGAAAAAAGTTGTGTTGCGATCTTCCTCCTTTTTGAAGTCGGTTGAAACACAGGCATGTTTATTACAATGTCATCTATGTTTCCTTACGGCGTTATTACGTAAAATTATCATTTGTAAACCGACTTTTTTTATTGATAACTTTTTCATTTATTCATCCGTATAATTGAAAGCTCAAGTGATTACTCTTTGTTTATTTTAATTTTGTACAAACTATAAAACTACATTTTTCAATTTTGTATCTCATAAAAGGGAGCTACACAAACAATCTTTATACAAATCAAAATGTCAAGGTACAAATGAAAAGCAGACGTCAGTAATAAAAATATGTTATATTTTAATTTTAATGATAAATATAAAATATTGTAATTTTAAAATAACAAAACTACTCTCAAAAGTTGGCAATGATGCCAACATTTTAGGGTAAGTTTGTTTTCTAATACTTTTTAATATTCACTTATGGACTTTGATAGTGTAACAATATAAGCATTTAAAGTATTAAAAGAAGAGATGGATTTCAAAGAGGCCGAGATAAATTATTCGGCAGCCCAACTAGCTTTCTTTAGGGTTTATTTTGCATTGAAACTATTGTAATACCACATAGTTTAGCCCCAAAGTTTAGCTTAAGTTTTTAGCTACCTTATGGATTGCTTAACATTTCGATCGGATTGCATCGATTTTGATTTGAACAAGATTAAGTTTAAGTTAAACCATCTTGTGGTCATGTTCGGTGCAACCCAATCAAAACGTTATGCAATCATAAGGTTTGTATATTTACAAAAAGAAAAGTTATTAGATAGATTGTAAAATCAAACCTACTAATGATGAAGGTTATGATTTCATTTTAATCAATTTATTTTAAGGATAGATATATGAATAAAGTAGTAGGCGGACTAGGCGATGATTTTTGTCGACTAATCACCGACTACAAACATGGCTGAATACTCGGCTTTACCGATTAATCGGTAAGTAAGTACCTAAGTAGTTCATGTCTATTCGTAAATGGAACTAGATTCGTGCGGAAAAAAATCTGTGTTTTTGATGAGCTTTTAAAATATGGAAAAAAGCATCGTTGGTGAGTTTTTATTATTTATGTCGTTATTTTCAACAACACATTTTAGTTAGGTGTGATCATGTTTTTAATTGTTC
Organism: Herminia tarsipennalis; assembly: GCA_945859575.2. Lineage (NCBI taxonomy): Eukaryota > Metazoa > Arthropoda > Insecta > Lepidoptera > Erebidae > Herminia > Herminia tarsipennalis. The sequence continues at coordinate 16,650,903 of OX243834.2, read as the reverse complement.
GCAACCGGAACTAAAAATACTCTAAATAAAATAAAGACTAACGAAGTGAAATTGTAGAGCATCATATCTCGACAAAACAAAACAAACTAGACCAGTGAAACGCTGGAAAATATAAATAATGATCGAAGGTTCAACGCTGAAGTCAGACGTTTGCAGGCAGGTTTGATTTTACACCAAGAATTTTTCTACAAGTCACACTATTCTGATATTGTTCTCGAATTGCGTAGCTATTCGTATGCAGTGAGCTTTACATAAAGCGAAATGTCGTCGTCGATTTGGTAGAAAAGTTGTAAGTTTAGGAGTCGTTCGTAGGCCGATATCTGGAGCGTCGGCCCACCACTCGCGAGCAATCTGTTTACGTAACAACCCCGTTATGTTCAGAGAGGGTTCCCGTAGTAGACGTTAAACATATTGCCTCATAAATCGTGAGAATCCCGGCAAGCGCTGTACACCCGTACCGGTGTCGATTTGACTACGTTTCCTTTACGATTCCACCATATTGAGCGATTGAGCTCAACATTTAAATATCACTACATAAATCTGCGCGACACATATCCGTTATACTCGTTCAGCTGTACCAAATATCAAATAGTCGCCGCCTGTCATTCTAAATGTTCGTATTTTCATCAATTCGGGAATAAACACAATTTATTATGGCAAATAACTTTGTAAACAAGATTTTCAGTGTTACATCATACAGGCCTATTTAGTTTGAATCGTGCGTATCAAATATGAAGGAGGAGATTTCAGAGGGATTTCACATAGGTAATGGTTACATAACAACATTAGTGTTTGAATAAATTATTACGTGAGGGTAAGTTTCCAAATTACTTTGTTGTTGCTATTACTTTACAAAACAATAAACCTTTTAATGTTTCAAAGAAATTATACTGCAGTATCATTGACTGAACGACGTAAAATCAAGGGGTAAAATAATACAAAATTACAGAGTTTTAACCAACAACTGCGCGGCCGGAAGTTTACAATTATAATGTAATTAAGTATTTTTACAAAACATTTAGGAATTCAAAAGGCCGGTACACCTTAAAGTAGGTTAAAGTTAGTTTTGTGGGTAAGTTGGTTCAAGATTAGACATCTACACGAACACGCAGGCGGCGCGCGGTGTCGGGGTGTCGGGGCATGCTCGCCGTCGCACGTTGATACAACTCGTGCAAAATTGCTTTTGTTGTTCGATAAATTAGAAATCCTTGCCGCACATTCAGGGTCGTAAAAGTTTTCTTTAGAGGGGAGCGTGATATTTCCTGTTCATCGGCTTTCCGTAAATAAATTATGATATACCTACAGTTGATATGTGCAACTTCATTTACCTTTATTTCAGTTTTGTTTTAGTTTTCACTATTTAACCGACGACTTCATCTAATGTTATTCTCAATTTACATTGACGTGAAATCAAAGCGAATTCTTCAAATGTTGTGTAGCCTATTGACCTTTTTGCCACTTCAAAGTGTAGGTACAGATTCGTAGAATCTTCACTAATTCCCGCGAATCCGAGAGTCATGCGATTTTTCAAGAATGCCTCAGATTGCTGCCACCTACTGCCTTTGTAGAGCGGTGGGAGTGTGTCCGACTGCTACCCAAAAGGTTGTGGGTTCGATCCCCACACGGGACACCACTTTGTGTAATGTACAAATTGTTGGTTCCGAATTTGGGTCTACTTTGTGTCCGTGACTTATATGTTTGTAAAGTCCACCGCAATACAGAGCTTGTACCCTACCCGCAGTAGTCGTCTTTAAGATTTATATTATACTAGCTGTGCCCCGCGGTGTTACCCGTGGTTTATTATAGCCTATGTGTTAATCCAGGGTCTCGGTTAACTCCATATCAAATTGTATTAAAATCGCTCCAGCCGTTTAGACGTGAAGAAGTAACAAACATACACACTCACATACTCACAAACTTTCGCCTTTATAATATTAGTGTGATTAATACAAGGTTTAATGTATACCAAACTCTATAGGTATGCCATCCAACATTTAAAGAATTTGCTTCGATTACGCGTCGATGTACCTAAATCAAACATTAGGGTACTGAACAAAAATTAAGAAGCTTATTACGTACCTACACGTAATAACAAACAATCGCTCATTCGCAGCTAAATTCTACGTAAACAGAAAACCAATAGTAGAAAATGAAATCCAGTCGGTATTACATACAGAAGCTACAGCTTGGTCCACAGCTAAAGGCGTTGACTGGCCATCGAAACTCCAAAGCTCATGAGCACAAATCCGGCTTTGCGGCAGACCCACTTCTAGCGCAAACGCATTTAACTAGCTTAGTACCACTGCTCTACTAGTATCCGTAATACAAAAAATAAATACGAATGTATTTTCTTCATAAATCCTCGCCAACGAGTACGAAGAACGCCAATGAATAAATATCAAATATAGATAATACTTAAATGAATTCAAAGAACTAACTATGTATTGAACCTTTTAGGCGTAAATTAATTCCTCAAGCAATGATCTTCATAAAATGCAAATATAACTCGTGTCTAGTAAATTACTGTATAATTTTTAGGGTTCCGTATCCAAAGGGTAAGAATCCACTGTCCGTCTGTCACCAGACTAGGCAGTTGAAATTCTCATGATGTATTTCTGTTGCCACTATAACAACAAATACTAAAAAAACCGGGCAACTGTATGTCGGGCCACGTACAATATAGGGTTCCGTAGTCCCTCATCCAAATGATGCGGCCTAAGAAGTGGGTTTTCTATTGGTTTTGTTACATACTAGGTACTAACAACGCTATAATTTTTGTTACTCCTCATTTGGTCTGCTGTTACTCGTTAAGTTGTAAAACCTACTTAGCTGTGATAGTTTTCCTTTTAATTTCACTGTATTTATATTACTAACGTGTTAAGAAGACCTATCTAATGATACCCCACACCTTGGGGTAGGTGAGAAAAAAATCACATCCCTACTTTACATATAGGGAAGGAATCCAATTATTTTTTTAAAATGTTATTCTTTCAGTTTGTCGGCATAAGTAGTATGTGTATCCATGCAGAATAACAGTCTCTGGGCTAAGCTGCGGACTACAAGGAAACTATAAGGGTTCCGTTTTGCCATTTTAACTACGGAACCCTAAAAACGAGAAAAATAAATAATAATTATTATTTTTTTATAAATATAGGGATTCCCATACAACAAACGTGATTTATTGCCGATTTTTGCTCGATATTATAATATGGTGTATAATGTTGTAAAGCTAATGGTACAGAACCCTTCGTGCGCGAGTCCGACTTGCTTTTGGCCGTTTTATAGGTATAGAATACAATATCTATAATTATCTATCAACGGTTACGGCATGGCGGCACGCGTATAATTAAGTAGTTATAAATCACTGGATCTATTAATGCTCGCACGTTATTTTAATTTAACCTATTTTAGTTACTCCACTTATAGTAATGAAATCAATAATCCCTTCAGTAATATTGTCATTGTTTCCTGCTGCGTCTCTCAGTTCGATCGCAGAATTAATCTAAACGGCTCAACGAATTTTGATACAGTTTTCAATATACAAGGTTATTTTTCGTAGAACGCAAAGCTCAGAGACCCCAACAAGTTTTTCACTTCAAGAAACCATATAAAAAAAAAGAAAATATTGAACACTTGCAGAGTTATAAGCCATTAAAAATGTATTATGTTCTTCGTATTACCATGCTAATTTCGTTGCGTAGTAACTTATCTATGGTTATTATTGAAAGTAAGTAAACGATTACATTTCTCATCACATTGTGAAGAGATTAAGAATTATTTAATTGTAAAATATAACATGGTCCAAAAACTATCCCACTGGACTGTGTTACTGATTCTGAGCAAACTACTTTCAGGTTTGTACTATACCAAGAATAACGTTGTATATAAAAAATGTTTGGAAAGCTTTGCATGTATGATAGGTGCATATTTTATAAAAGTAGAGAAAATAATGTAGATACGTACGTACAATATAGTTGTTAGTAGGATATAAAACCAACGTACGTTACCTGAAAGACGGATTGTGAAGACTTAAACATGTACTTATTTGAACGGCTCAAATGGAACGACTTAATAATAAAAAGTTAAAAGAAAATCAATCGTGGCAGTACAATTCGTTTGCTTCAGTCAAGGCAACCCTTTTCACTTTTACAAATCACACAAGATTTTTCTTTTCCCAAATGATCACAAAAAGCAATAAGTATAGTACCTACTTGGCATAGAACAAGAAAAAATATTAAAATTAAGGTACGAAACATTTATCATGCGAATGTCACAGACTCATGGGCGTTCGTAACTTTTATTTTATCTAATTTGAACGTTTTGGAAAGCAAATATTTAACGAAATTCTTTGTTCACTAAAATATTCAACGTTTTCATCGCGCGTACGTTTCCGCAGCAATTGGGCTGATTCGTTTAACTTAGTAAATATTGCCTGCCTAGTTCAGTACGTACTTGTATTATACTTTCATATTTATGGGTTCTAGCATTACGTAACCTAGCAACATTACACCGCATTTCAACCTTTCCTCTCGGTTCTTATTTCGACTTTATTCAATAATAATATTTTGCCGTTCGAAATTATGACCGCACGACGTCCTTCATGCATATAAATTATCCTACCTGTCGCAGTAGAAGTTTTAAGAACAATAACAGCGTGAAACACACGTTATGTAGGCACTATTACGACGTAGATTAAAGAATTCGTATTTCTTTGGAGGGAAATAGGTATTTTATCTGAAATCGGTTCACGCCTAGCTCGTCTATTTGAACATTACGAAGGCAGTATGTATGTAAACTAGATGTGTAGCCTCATTGAGATGGTTTTCCGGGCCGGGAACATCAATAGACCGCTTTCAAGAGTTGCGTCCTCGCGGCCTAACCTGCGGCGAGATTCCAATCCACTAACATTTTATTTCACTTACTCACTTTCTTGATAGCCAATACCTGCTCGTATGTTACGTTTCTTCACAGTTTTTGATCTTGGTTTTTATCGTTACTAGGCAAGCTTTTGCGTGTAAAGAATAAAACCTTTTACAGGTGATCGTAAACATAAATCCTTTCCCGGTAAATATTTATTTTGGCAACAAAACGCTTCGACATTTTACTTCACGAATATAAAGTAATTTAAAGGAAAGATTTCTGCTTTCAATATTCTGTTACTTAAAAGTTAAGCAATCACAAAATGTAGGGTGTTTGTTTCAAAATAAAACGTCAAGTTAGGCTTTTCCATCAAACAACTCTTTGGGACTTTTATAGCGTTTTCATTCTCATTCGATTTACAATATTCAATCAGTAAAATTTACGACTTTTTACAATCAAATAAATTTCACTGGTGGACATTTTTTAACGGAAAACGGATCCGTCTAACCGTGAAAAATATATACTAGAAAACATTCGTGCAGGCCATCGCGTAGCTTCATTAAATCGATAACCGGTAAATACAAATATGAATGAAGCACGGAACACAGCTGACTTGACGTTCGTAATTCCCAGGCAAAGGTAAGTAAACTCAGATAAGGGCGGAAGTGAGGGCAACGTTCCCGACGCGCTGATAAAACAACACCTGCCTGTGTTGTTTACTGACACAGCACACATATAACCACATATCTGATGAATCCAAAAGTGTGCCGATGCGATATCCTCGGTTTATAAAGAAACATTATTTAGACATCTAAACTTTTCATTTGCTTATAATTAGCATTCGAATTGAAAAATAAATATAAATAAAGGTGTCAGCGACCATTAGTAACACCAGTCATCACTAGAATATAATATTCAAACATACCTCCTATTTATAAACACGAAAGAGCGTATATGAATTTTATTTTATTTGAAAGTTATATTTATTATACTTGCACAAAAAAGAGTCGTGTAGGTATTAAAGGGAGGACCAATTAAAAGTTTTCACCCGTAGGTAACAATCGTGACAAGCCGTAGGTAACTGTCTATGGTACGAAGACATTAAAGTTGCTTAAATTTAAAGAAGAATATTAAATGTAAGAATGTTTATTGCACTTACACGCAAAAACTGCAACGTATATTTCTGCAACTTAACAGTAATATAGTAGTATCAGAAAAACTCATGATGAGAACGCATGCGAAGCCGCGATCAAAAACTAGATTTTATAAACTTAATGTTCGATTCATCTTTTTATAACTTTAAGTATCTTTACTTATTAAGAAAGCACTAGAACAAATTCAATAAAACCTGCCTTCATCAAAATGATGTAGGTACTTAACATGAATTTGAAATCACTATCCAATTTTAGGAACTAGTATTTTCTCCAAGATAAGCTTTATGGCACCCGCACGATACTGCCACATACGAGTACCGTTAAAAACTAATCTCTTTAGCTATATCGCGACGTCAACATAGAAACCATCAGTAACATCCGCCTCAGACTTAGATGGTATTTTTTCCTCGAGAGGAAATGGCGTACTGTACAAAAAGGCATTGAAAGGAAGGCGCGGCGATTGACTTTGAGAGCCCTCGAAGCGAGCAGGGCGTGTGAGAATCTACTGAACTCACCGACTTTACCTGCACACTCTGCAGAGTAGTGTATGCACAAGATTGTGTATATTGTTTGCGATGTAAATAAGTTTCGCAGTCACGCCTTCACTTTCTCGACGTAAACAATTTATATTAACGTAATAACGACGTACGGTACGATACGAGGAATCATTGTGCCTATTTGAAAAATTCTTTCACCATTTATGAATGAGGAATGTATAGATAAGATATTGACTGTCTGTGCCCTGTGGCGCGGTGGGATCGTGTCCGACTGCTACGCAAGAGGTCGTAGGTTCGATTCCCACACGGGACACCATCACACCACTTTGTGTGATCCACAAATTGTTGTCCCGAGTCTGGATGTACTTTTGTGTCCGTGACTTGTATGTTTGTAAAGTCTCCCGCGACACAGGGTTTGTAAACTACTGCGGTAGTTGCCTTTTTTTTAAAAAAAAGTATTGGCTTAATATGTAGATAAATTGTTCAAACTGGTTTAAATCCTAGCGAACTGAAAGCTTTTTTTTCCCTGACTATCCAAGAAGAACCCACAATTGACGTGAAAAACTTGGGTAATGTTTTACGCGTCAACTGTGGGAGTGACATAAGCTATTATAATTGTAGGGTTTTTTTGTTATGTAATAATTTACTTTGTTTAAATAAATTAGCGAGGTTAAACAATGTTGTCACAGTTAGTTATTTAATCACAAAAGTGGTTTGACAATCAAAGATTCTCGTTATTCATGCCTGGTATTCTTAGTAGACAAACATGAATAGGTTCTAGCCTAAACATTATAAATTAAACAAAAATTTTTAAAAAAATAGGCGGCTCTATGTACTTAGCTGTTTGTAGTCGGTGCCAAGCCGGATACATCAATCTAACTTGGCAAAAACGGAACCACCTATGAAGTTATACCCTTTCAAACAAAAAGTCGGTTGAAAATAAAATTGTTGAACGATTTACAAAACTTTACCGATATAAAAAAATATAATAATAATAATATCTTGGGAAAACTCACACAACGCTATCTGATCCCAAACTAATCAAAGCTTGTACTATGGAAACCAGACAACCGATAAACATACTTATATATATACCCAGACATAGAATAAACTTTGTCCTGGCTGGGAATCGAACCCACGACCTCTTGCGTAGTGATCGGATACACTCCCACCGCGCCACAGAGGCAATATATCTACCTAGAGATGAATACAGAACCTGCTCCTTTTTGAAGTTTAAAAATATAGTTTCATACTTCGATTTGGCTGTAGGTAAGTAGAATAAGCGTCTGAACGTCAGCAGTTGGATAATTTACAAAGCAAAGCAGACCCAACTACACTTAAGATGCATTTGCGTCAAACCAAACTCTTATGATGCATTGACGTCAAATCAAAGACTTAAGATGCATTGACGTCAAATAAAAAATAAATAAAACATTCTCCAGCGTATGTGTACATTAATATTCGACTCCAGTAGCCCAAGAATATATTAACAGGAACCAGTATTTTATATAATTTACCAAAAGTTATATTCGCCACAAACTGTCTAATTTACATAATAAACGACAATAAAGTGACCCAAAAGTTTTAAACGTCTCATTTGGCAAAAATATAGTCACCATTAGACGTACATATATATGTATTTATTAAGCAAAAAGCATATTTCTTTACATAAACCTATTTATTTAGCTACATAAATAGAAATAAATTTCTGAGCGTAATGTAAGCGCATCACCTCAGAATGTTTGCACCTATTTGGGATTTTTTTATTGTGTTTATATTTACTTCTTATCAGGACAAAGTTCAAAAATACGTTTGAAAAAATAATAACTTTATTTTTATACATAGGTACGTCATACGGCAAAGGAAAGGTATTTTCTCATTTGACTAGCCTGTTGGCCTAGTGGTCAGTGACCCGGACTGCTAAGTCAGACGTGGGTTCGATTTGATTTATTCTGTGTCTGGGTGTAAGTTATCCATAATATTGTGATATGTTTCTTTTTTAATACGACTCCCGCATTAGGATGCCAGCCCTGTGTCGCGGGGGACTTTACAAACATACAAGTCAGTCAACTCGGAACAACAATTTGATTATCACAGAAAGTGGTGAACAATCACATATATATGCAGTTAGTCAACATTCATGCCTTTTTTAAGATTTCTACAGCTACCCTACCAACACCTTGTATTTCCTTTCGTGCAGTTTTATTCAGATTTCAATAAAAAAACAGGTTTATTTTTCAAATTAAAATGAACAATTGTCAATAATATTTTTACTGATTTAAGCCGATATATTTTAAGTTAAGATATTCTTATTTATGTACACCCCGGGGACAGAATTAACAAAATGATTGGTATCCTACAAATTGGCGGTGTGGTGTGTACAGGAAAATTACTCAAAATAATTTATTGTTCAGTGGGCTGCTTCACACTATAAAGGTATAACATTGTAGGGGCTATAAAAAACTTTAATTAATGTTTTAATTTACTCTGACCCTTATATATACTTATTATTAAAGTTAATTGTGATATTGAATTAAAAATGAGTTACTGAAACTGGTTTTTATAATTTTAACCTAAAGAAACACATTTAACAGTGTTATTTAAATAATGAACGAATACTTTTAAAAGTAGTGCACTGGACACCGCATATCACAAAAACATGTATTACGTCGTTATTTTTAAAGATACAATACTCGTGCATGCGATACGCCGGCCATATTGTTCTCTGCCGTGGTTTTGAGTCTACCAGTCTACCACGTCTGTTGACACGTCAGTGTCAACGTCAGTTTCTAAGAGACTAACACGACAGTAAAATCGTAAAATATCAATACTGTCTCCTAGACTACCCGACAGTAGAATTGTTACATAACTACCTATTTTTGTATTTATTAACGTTATTTACTTAATTTGTGTTTATTTTTAGATATTTCAAGATTTTAATTAGTAAAATATAAAAAAATATTAAAAATCTAAGCCAATTAACAAGGGGGTGCAAGCTTTGGAAAAAAGTGACCAACAGATAGACATAAGATGATATAAATGATGATAGGCATAAATTGTTTGAAACTGTATCAAGCATGTGGAAATAGTGATAATATGATGAGAGACATTTATAACCGTTAAGCTTGAATTTATGGCCTGTGAGCAATTCTGATGTAGGTACAAGCTATCACATTGTAAAGTTTCCTCAAAATTGGTTCAGTAGTTTTTCGTAAAGGAATAAGAAACACTCGTCCTCACTAATTTCTCGTTTAAAATATTAGTAGGATAGTGTTAGATCATAATGAAATATTAGTCAATTTTACACGAGAATTTTAAGTAATGACCTTATTTCTGCTCCTGTAAAATCTCAAGTTATTTTAAAAACTGGGCATAAATTTCATTAAATTTTCGTACAAAAGTAAAGAGGTAAACTAAGCATAAATACTGTGACTGTTCCAAACCAATTTGCTTGTAAATCTTGAAATATCTTTAAATGTTAAATTTAAAAACTTTTCTTTTATAGTTATGGAGTTTATTTTATAGTTATGGATTTTTATTTTATGAACTCATTATTTTAAATAAATAACGACAAACCACGATTTCATTAATGTAGCTTTAATCAATTTTAACTGCAAATATAATTAAATATACGACGTCAAACTGGTGTCCACGAGTCCAACAAGCAGAAGTTTTACTAAAACTTACATTCTGACTACGACTAACCATCATTTTAGATCATATTCAAATATATACCAATAGTCGAATTCCTCGTTTGTCTTTATGCTCATACCATTAGGAGGTCGAGGACTATAATGTTCCATGTATACTCCTACTGGTAGGAGAAAGAGTACTATAACGTTTTTATGTCCCTACCAGTAGGAGATCGAGGACTATAATGTTCCGTGTAATGTTAGAACATTACCATAATGTCCTATTTATATTATTACTTAGTATTATTAACAGTTTAAACCTATGACTCATAGTTGAACAATAAATATACGCGAAATATATGCAGCGATTGCGAAACACATGTGACTAATAGGAACGTTTTAGTCATATTGCTCAATAAAATACCAGGTGACTCAGTCATTGTTGCGTCTAAGAAGGACATTACTAAAAATATCTAGGTAGTAGATAGACAAATAAGGTAGGTACATGAATGCGGCGTATTTTCACAGGAATTTATATATGCAGGGATAGATACCCTTTTTTTATCGATGGGAATTCATCATATGACTTCTCCCGCTGTGGGCACGAGCGGGAGGGCGTGTCAGACTTCAACTGACTAAAACCCATCTGTGTTCCTACTTTCGCCCTGGTGTTCCGGGAGCACGGTTACTCTTTCGAACGATCCCGCACTCCCGGTGGGCGCCGCGCCGGCCCAATGGGGCCTCGTCACTTGCTAACACCGACCGGGCCTAGTCCGAAGCTACCCACTGCTCGTCGTCCTCAGGCCTGCGCCTAGGGTGGCCGGATGTCGTCCCTTGGCACCCGTCGCCCGGGGCGTATCGCGCGGCGGCCGAAACGTGAGAACCGTGTATATCACACACGTTCCGCCGTCTCCTTTTGCAGCATCACCTCCTCGCAAAAGGAGAAAACTGCCTCCCATTCCCTCTCACTCCGCAGCATGGCTCAAATGAGCCCCGGACGCGAGAGGTCATCACCGCCGATCGCTACCACAAGGACAAGTCGCTGCTCGGCCCAAGCGGGGCACACCTCCACCGTATGCTCCACCGTGTCCTCCGGCCAGTCACCGCTATGGTGACACCCGGGCGATTCCTCCCGCTTAATGCGATGCAGGTACCTCCCGAAACACACGTGTCCGGTGAGTACCTGCGTCAGGCGGTAGGTGAGGACGCCATGGCGCCTCTCCAGCCACTCCTCAAAGAGGGTACCGCCGCAATCGCGGCGTGGCCTGCTCGTGGTTGCGATAGTCGTTCTCTCCACGACGCCATGCGATCGAGCCGGAGCTCCCTCCGCCGTGCAGCAATCAAATTGGGAGTTCCAATTTGGGAGCCAAACGTCAAAGGATAGATACCCTGTGTTTTTAATTAAGAGCTTCTTCTGTACTCCGGGTAATCTGCGCACAAAGCTATGTCAGTATCAAGCCGAAAAAAGCGGAGTGTAGGTATGGTTTAACCAGCCCGTGGTTACAATAAGGCATTATCATCATCATCAGTCCATATCGGTACACTGCTGGACATATGCCTCTCCTAATTTTCACAACATCCGTCCTCTGCCTTCCGCATCCAGTCCTTCCCAGAGACCTTCCTTAGGTCGTCAGTTCACCTGGCTGGGGGCCGTCCTAATCAGACGCGTGGGTATTATTTGATCCCGACATATAATAAATTGTGTTTACAGGACATAAAATGTATAAGGCTTAACTACGCAACACATTATAGCTCCTATTACTTTACATCACATCTTTAACATTTTCTTATTACTTATATATTTGGGGATTCCATCTATTTATATATAAAAGGCTTTGTCCTTGTCCTGACTGACTGACTGATGAATCAACGACAATCTAAACAGCTGGTCGTAAAGAAATAAAAGTACTATGTGACCTTAAGAATAAGTAATAGAATGGGACGCAAAGGTATACAGTTTTTTATTTTTAGGGTTCCGTAGCCAAAATGGCAAAAATGGAACCCTTATAGTTTCCTCATGTCCGTCTGTCTGTCTGTCTCTCCGTATGTCACAGGCATTTTACTTAAAGACTACTCAGTGAATCTTGATGAAATTTGGTAAAAAGGTGTCTTGTACTAGCCGCTACTGAGTTTGATAGCTAAATAATAAAAATAGATATTTTTAGGGGGGGTACTCCATACATGTAACAGAAGCTGATTTTTTTTTTTTCACCAATAAATTACTATTGATTGAATATTTTTGGAAATAAGCGCTCCAAAAGTTGCATAAATCGCGTCCCCCCCCTTAACTTTTGAACCGTGAACCAAAAAATATGGAAAAATCACAAAGAAAGCACTTAATAAATGCTTTGAACTAAAATTATTTCGAATAAGATCGGATATTATTCTCAACAAAAGGGCGTAAGTGCCATGAACATACGCTTTTCTGCTTATGCAATTATTCCGGCTGGCAGGACGGCGCGCCGCGGCGGCCGGCGGCAGGCTCTAGATCCCTACACTGAACATGATCCGACATGCTCTTGCCCGGTTTTTTATTTTGATTGTCTTGTTGCTTGAATTTGTATGTTTTGTTTATTTTTACCCGACTGCGAGACGCAAAGGAGGGTAATGTATTTATCGTCTATATATGTCTGTGTGTGTTCCTTTGTGGCACAATATAGACCAAACGGGCTCACGCCAATCGATTCGTATTAATCTTGCAAGTGTCACTAAAAACATTTCAATACAAATTCTAAATGGCGAAAGCCAGATGCCATATTATGATTAAAAAAAAATTAAGTCAACAAACTATGTCATTTGATATCATTTTAAAGGTACTTTAAAATCATGATGATGTTTCTTAAATTATTTTTCATTTAAAATGACTGCTTAGGATATATAGCGATATAAAATTTGGTACCAACCACTTTAGCTCAAATTTTTGGTAGTTACAGTTAATTAGGTCTCACAACTTAGCACTAAAAAGTAAGTTATTTATATAAAAAGATAACTAGCAATGTGGGATTGGGTCTCACATTACTAGCAATCTTGTTAACACCTCTAAGTAAGCTCAAAGACTTGTGTTAGGAGTAGGTTCACACTCTAATAATTATAATGATACCTGAACCTTGCTTTCATCCGGCCGAGTAACGTTGATCTAACTGTAATGAATTAATTAATTAGCTTTAAATGACTCTCGAGTGCGAAAGACGAATTCAAAAATGTTATAAGCAAGGACCGGCGTGTTGTTTAATTTAAAAAAGAAAGCGTCCAGGTTATCTTTTATATAGCTGAAAATATTAACAAAGCTGAGAATAAAACGCCAGGTAAAGTTATTATCTCTGTTATACAGTTACAACGTCGAGTTTGCTGTCAAAGCGATATTTTAAATGGAAAAAGATATAAAGAAGACACGAGAACCCTTCACTTTACAGTCGAGTACTTGCGAATGTGTCGGATCTTGTTCGTTTGTACATAGAACTATGTCAAACTTTCCACTGTTTACTAGATAATATATATCAGAGACGAAAAGTTTGCAGTTGAGTCCGATCAGGCAATGCTGCCTGTTCGCCGGAAGCCTTCTACAGATTACAGAGCCATTTACATATGAAACGTTTCACTGAATGCCTGCACTCGACTTGTACTTTTATCCGAGTTTACCCGTATCCTACTTATTCTGCTAAATTCGTCTTTATGTAAAACGAATGTGGATACTTAAAAGACCATTCGGAAGATAAGTAGGATCATTTCCTTAGCCATTTTTTGCAGTCGAACTCAATTTATGTCGTAACGTACGTATGTTTATTGAGGTGGTTTTGCATTGACGTCTGGGATATTACGGAATAAAAAATATATTCACGAATAATAACATTGTATGTTTATAACATCGGCATATAAAATGGTATGGTATTAGGGATTATGATGTAACATAACTAAAATCAATTCCAGGCTTAAAAAGATAAATAACTATAGGTATCGCAAATCCAGTAGGTCTTCTCTGTTTCTATTAAATTAAATTCAAATTTCACAATCGGGGACAATTCTAATTAATTTTTAAATAAGCACAAGAGGTCCGAACCCATGGACAATTTTCGGGAACGACTGGATTGAATTGATGTTGCTGGCTCTGTAAGTATATTAGCCACCTAATTTTTGATCGAAACTTCGTTTTCATTAAATTATAGTAGGGCTCCAGGTGGCTTAGACAACGCCGTACTAACCGTTCACAAAAAAAATTAAAAATGTCTATGATCTCCACTGCAAACGTCCAAATCTATAGGTAGGTACTATAATTATTTTCTATTAACGAAATCGCTATTCGAATGTGACTTTGTCCAGGCTCCCAGATCCCGTTTATTTCTGTATTTCCACGCGACAGTTACCTACGTTAAAACACAACTCATAGACCTAAGTTAGCCTAACCTAACTTAGGTTTGTGATTTCTTTATTTATATCTAATATCTACCTATATATCTATAATGCATACTTTTTTAAGTTTAGGATACAGTAACGATAATCTATACTAACATTATAAAGCTGAAGAGTTTGTTTGTTTGTTTGAAAGCGGTAATCTCAGGAACTACTAATCCGAATTGAAAAATAATTTCACTGTTGGATAACCCATTTATCGAGAAAGGCTATAGGCTATATAACATTACGCTACGACCAATAGGAGCGGGGCAGCAATTAGAAATGTTGCAAAAACGGGGAAAATTTACGCAGACAAAGGTGCGCTGGGCAGCTAGTAGAATATAACTAATCTCTTAAAAAATAAATGTAGGTACTTATTATGATTACTACTACTATTTTTACAAATTATTATTTAGCTTTAAATAATGAGTATAATATAAATAAATCGAAATGTATAAGCCTTTAAGCCTAATTCTGTTGTGTTTACAAAACACATATTGTCCTTGTATTCAGTAAGGAGGGACGGTTTTCCTCAATCGACTTTTGTAACCAAACCTCCCATTTGAGCATGTTACATGAAAAGTTGATGCTATATTTTATTTCTACCCTAATAAATATTGCTCGTTGCTGATTTGTGTTAGAGGGAACCGTATTTAATCTTAGAATTATTTTCTATATACAGCTACGTTTGGTTACATTTAGACTGGACTAGCCATCGTACACAGTTCTGTCCACGTCGATATCAATTATCTTATTGCAAAAATTATATGTCCTTTACCTGGATATCATCTATCTCCTTGCCCAATTTCATTATGATCTGTTTAGTCATAACGGTATTATAATTTAAAATAGCTTAAAGACATTCTCCGTTAGTTTTTAGCCTGAGTTTTAATCTTTTTTTTTTTTTTTTTTTTATAGATGGGAAATCATCAAATGACTTCTCCCGCTGTGGGCATGAGCGGAAGGGCGTGTCAGACTCTTACTGACTAAAACCCATCTGTGTTCCTTCTTTCGCCCTGGTGTTCCGGGAGCACGGTAACTCTTTCGAACGATCCCGCACTCCCGGTGGGCGCCGGCCCAATGGGGCCCCGTCACTTGCTGACACCTCTTTGAGGCGCGCGTGGAACACTAGCGCGCCTTCGACCCGGGCCTGGTCCTAAGCTGGTCCTAAGCTGGACGGCAAGCTACCCACTGCTCGCCGTCCGCAGGCCTGCGCCTAGGGTGGCCGGATGTCGTCCCTTGGCACCCGTCGCCCGGAGCGTGCCGCGCGGCGGCCGGGGCGTGAGGACCGTCTGTCTCTCACGCGTTCCGCCGTCTCCTTCTGCAGCATCTCCTCCTCGCAGAAGGAGACGACTGCCTCCCATTCCCTCTCGCTTCGCAGCATGGCTCGAATGAGGCCCGGACGCGAGAGGTCACCGCCGCCGATCGCTGCCACGAGGGCAAGCCGCTGCTCGGCCCAAGCGGGGCACACCTCCACCGTGTGTTCTACTGTGTCTTCCGGCCGGTCACCACAATGGTGACACCCAGGCGTTTCCTCCCGCTTGATGCGATGCAGGTACCTCCCGAAACACCCGTGTCCGGTGAGTACCTGCGTCAGGCGGTAGGTGAGGACGCCATGGCGCCTCTCCAGCCACTCCTCAAAAAGGGGGCTTACTGCTGCTATCGCGGTGTGCCCTGCTCGTGGTTGCGACAGTCGACAGGTCCCTCCACGACGCCATGAGATCGAGCCGGAGCTCCCTCCGCCACACAGCAATTTGTCGCGGCAGCGGAGTTTCGTCCCGGCTCATCGCCTCCTCTCGCCACTCGTATGCGAGTGCTAGGGCTATCGCCTCCAGATCCCACGGCGCCATTCCGGCGAAGAGGCAAGCTGCCTCGCGGGAGACCGTCCGGTATCCCCGGATGACCCTGATAGCTGTCACCTTTTGGGGCGAGTTCAGGAAATGGGCGGCTCGTCGCCCCAAGGACCGCGCCCATACCGGGGCCCCATATAGGGCCATCGACCGCACAATCCCCGCGTATAGCCTTCGGCAGGGGGCGTTTGGACCCTTCAAATTGGGAAGGAGCCGCTTTAACGCGGCCCCAGCCCGTTCCAATTTGGGAGCCAAACGTCGGAAGTGCTCTACGAAGTTCCACCGGCTGTCTGAGTTTTAATCTGGACCTATGCATACAACACCTTAACAGAATACCTATGTGCAGTATTTTATGTGACAGAGAAAAATGATAAAAATGGTTGTCTGTAAAGTCGGTTTACGGACAATAATTTTACGTGATAACGTCATAGAAACATTGATGTCATTGTAATGAACAACCATACCTGTGACAACATTAGTTCCAATTGTATCGCATGTCGCTGCCATCGCCATTCGCTGATAGGCTGATAGCTTTAGTTCCAATTGAATCGCATGTCGCTATAAATGCCATTCGCTAATAGGCTGATAGCCTAAGTTCCAATTGTATCTCCTGTCGCTGCAAATACCATCAGCTGATAGGCTGATACTTCAGCCTATCAGCAAAAGCGTAACGAGATGCATGCAGCCGGTCATCGATTTGTAAGACGTTATCACGTCAAAAATAATAGTTTATATAGTTTATTATACAAAGACCACCCTGTATCTACTTTTCTATCATATATCTCCTACTAGTTGTCCTGCGCAAGTTCGTCTGCATCAATTTTCCCCATTTTTGCATTATTTTTCAATAAAGCCCCTATCGGTCATAGCTAGATGTTATAATAACCTAGCATTCTCAATAAGTTCTATTATTTATAATTCGAACCAGTAATTCCTTAGATTATCGCGTTCGAACAAACAAATAAACAAACAAACTCTTCAGTTTTATTATATTATTAAATTTTATTATATTTTAAAAAATTCTAAAATTCTGTCCATTGTAGAGATTAATAAAAATATTAAAATTTAGTTTTAGTTTACGACATATTTGTCTAGGTACTAGAGGTTAGTGACCGGGACTGCTAAGCCAGAGATCGTGGGTTCGATCGCCACTTTGTGTGATGACCATGATAGCTTATTCTGTGTCTGCGTGTACTATAAACATGTATGATTTAGAAATAAGTATATATCTAAGTATGTTTATCAATTATCTAATTGCCATAGTACAGGCTCTACCTATTTCGGGGTTTTCCTATGTTAATATAATTATATTATTGTAATCAATTTATAGTAAATATCTGTAAAGTTCAAACCTTTCACAGAGTAGACAAAGCATTTGTTTAGTCTGCAATAACGCCTACATTCTTGTTAAAAGGCCACATTGTAGGATGTATTGATTAATTATAAAGCCCGATATTATACATAGAACTGCTAACTTTAAGTGTCGTTATAGAATTAAAAATAATTACTTGCCCCTCATCATTTGTTTTTCTGTATGATTGTAACGAATATAGTCAAAAATTAATGGGCCGATTTTATAGAAATTAAAATTCTTTCACTTATAGAAAGCTTATTATCAAACCACATTATCGAGGAGTACCTGACAGGGGCTATATTTTATTGCCCGCGCGAAGCCGGGGCGAGCAGCTAGTTCTAAATACTTTAGTATCAGCATTTTAACTATCGCATGTTATGTTTTTGTTTCATGTTCAATTTTTAAAATATTCTTCATAGAAAAAGACAAAACATTCGCTAAATAAAATGCTTATATTTATTTTAACTTTATTCACAATTGTACAACACAAAAGCGGACTTAATGCTAAAAGCATTTTCTGCCTTCTCTGTATATTTATCAAGGAAGTTGGCATTCAGATCTAGATAGCATTATATTACCTTTGTCAATAAAGGGAAATATCAGCGTCAGGGCAAGCATTAACTTAGTTTTAAACGTAAGAAAGTTCTTCAGACGGTATAAAGCCCGCAGAGTAACCCTTTGACTCACATTAGTCATCTGAGCTTGCCAGTTGAGGGTTGTGTCAAAGAAAATACTAAGATATATAACTGATGAATTTAAAGAAATTATAAAATAATATTGTTTTAAACTTTCGCGATTTTTATACATATTATATATATTTCGGGACTTTATCGCCCGTGACTACGATCGGTGTAATTCGATCGAAACGTCGGGTAAATAAAAAATACCTTTAAATAATTATCTGCCTCTGTGGCGCTGTGGGAGTGTATTCAACTGCTACGCAACAGGTCGTGGGTTCGATTCCCACACAGGACACCATAATTATAATATATAATATTAAATATTACGGGATAAATATAAATAGTACTTATTTACTACAAAATCTTGTTAACAAGATAAATTGAGTAGTTGTTTAAACAACTACTCAATTTATGTGAGTGTGTAGAGAGATTATAAAGAATGTATATTCTGTATAATGATATACATTCTGTATAATGAATGTCTCTATTCAATCAGCGACTAATTACTACATATTTAGTAGTAATTTTCGAAATAGTACCTAAAGTAAATTTTCCATTTTTTTTTAATGAAAGTTCTGACAGCATACAGCGAGAATAGAATGTAAGCAATTGTATACAATAAGCACACAAGGGAAATTTCATCGAAAATTATGAAATGGATGGACACCGTCGAACAGCGGCATTCATGACAGGCTGCGGCAGTTTTCAAGTGGCACGTTACACTTCAATAAATGTTTATTTAGTCATATCATAAAACCAGTCCAGTTACGCCTGCATAGGCCAGGTGGTCCAACACCTTACCACTTACACTAAACACGATCATCTTAATAAGTAGGTACGACATTGTACTAATCAGCATCCACCTTTATAGTAATAACAAGATACTGCGATCATTGTACACCTGCCAAGAGCTGTAATTATTGCTGTAGGCCGGCAGGGCCGCTCATATGTCCATTGGGGATGCTTAAATTCAGAACTGGATAATTGCGGACTAATGTAATTGGATCTGATTGCTTGCCTCAAATTTACAATTACAGATAATCTTAATACTGGGATTCAGTAGTACCTACCAGTTCCTATCTTCAGTAAACCGCGGTCTAAATACCTATACCTTAAGTTATAACTAAAACTGAAATTCAATGTTGTTAGATATAATGAGGCTGTCAGCTGTTTGCAAGTTTATTTAGGTACCTACATACCATAGGCGAAGGGTTACAATTTTTCAGAGGTAACCCGATACAAAAGTATATATACATAAGATATTATAGATACAAAAGTAAATTAAACATTTGTTTTGTTTTTGTTATTCTAGGCACCTATATTATTATTATAATATTTAAAAACAAATTAAATATTTGTTTTGTTTTAGTTATTCTAGGTATATTATTTTTTGCTTTTTAGTTGCCTTGTATTCATTTCTGAAGTCGGTAATATTTATTAACAGTGGCGGAGGGTCCATAGAACACCATTATTTTCGGTTTCCCTTTTGATTGTTGTTACTTAGTATTATAGGTGCAAAAAACCATGTACAGCAAGATATACTCTTTTGTATTAGAAGTTTGCAACTTCGTCTGCGTAAATTTTCCCCGTTTTTACAACATTTCTCATTGCTGACAAACAAACAAACTCTAAAGCTTTATCAACCGACTGTTTGTTTGTTTGAACGCCATAATCTCAGGAACTACTGATCCGAATTAAAAAAATCTTTCACTGTTGGATAGCCCATTTATCTAGGAAGGCTATAGGCTAAAAACATTACTCTACGACTAATACGAGCGGAGCAGCAATGAGAAATGTTGTAAAAACGGGGAAAATTTACGCAGACGAAGTTGCGCGGGACAGCTAGTACCTTATATATCAGCTGCACAAAGTTGTGCCAAATACTTTTTCAATATTGCTAAACTATTACCACATTATTACAGTTTATATTACATGCAATATTAATAATATTACGTCATTACCTCAATATAATATTACGTTACCTTTTTAAGCTTAGATGGTAACTATCTTAGGTTTCATAATAATTAAAAAAATATAAATTAAAGCGATTTTGAACCAATGATTCCTTACACCAATGTTTTGGTGCTAATAAGAAAACCATATTTATTCGGTTAGTCTGTTATTTTAGCAAACAGCAGCGATCGTAGATGGGACGAAATGGTGTAATTAATTTCTTTAATTATCTCTCTTTCTAATTATGGAAATTGTTACATAAAACGCCATTTTTAATGATTACGTGTTGTTACTTTTTCCTCATTTACTTTATCTTTAAATATAAAAATGGATCCCAATTTCCCTTGGTCACGAGTAAACTGTAGTACCAACCTATAGATCTAAGTGTCCCTTCCTATTAATATTGTTAACGTTCCGGAAGACTCATTGCTACGATAGTATTCAGTAAACTGCGTAGCCTATACCATATCTTATAACTAAGACTAAAATCCAATGTTGTTTGAAATAATGAGGCTATCAGCTGTTTGTAAGTTTATCTAGGTACCTACATATATAGTTTATATCAGCTGCGCGAAGTTGCGCCAAATACTTTTTCAATATTGCCAAGCTATTACCACATGATTACCGTCTCTATTACATGCAATATGACGGTAAAGGCTTTATTAAGGTTCCATAGCCAAAATGGCAAAAACGGAACCCTTAGAGTTTCGTCATGTCCGTCTGTCTGTCTGTCTGCCCGTATGTCACAGGTAATTTACTCAAAGACTACTCAATGTATCTTGATGAAATTTACTGAATCTTGTATTATCTGCTACTTAGTTTGATAGCTAAATAACAATAACACATATTTTTAGGGGGGGAAGCTGATTTTTTTTCAGCAAACATCAACGTTTGGCACATCATTCGACGGGTCTTTTAAAAATATTTTAAGGTTTCTTATAAACTTTTTTGATTGAGTGAATATTTTTGGAAATATACTCTCCGAAAGTTGCATAAATCGTGTCCCCCTCTTAACTTTTGCACCTTATGATTTACATGGTAAAACTTGATCAGTACTTACGTAATAATGCTAATAAGATAACCATATTAATTCGGTTAGTCTGTAATTTTAGCAAACAGCAGCGATCGTAGATGGAACGAAATGGTCTTATTAATTTCTTTAATTATCTCTCTTTTTAATTACTGCGATTGTTACATAAAACGCCATTTTTAGTGATTACGTGTTGTTACTTTTTTCCTCATTTATATATCGATATATAACCGGGCAAGAACATGTTGGACCATGCTCAGTGTAGGGTTCCAGAGCCGTTGCCGTAAGAATAAAACCGACTTGAATAATTGCACCAGCAGAAGAACGTGTGTTCATGGCACTTACGCCCTTTTGTTGAGTAACGCAGTTTTTCGGTAATACCTCAATGACGGTATATCCGATCATATCCGAAATAATTTTAGTTTAAGGTATTTATTAAGCGCTACCTTTGTGATTATTTCGTATTATTTGGTCAGACGGTTTTGTTTTATTTTCGGGGGGCAATATATAAAAATATAATCTAAACATATATAATCACGTGTCCTCACTGACTGACTGAAGATTCATGAACGCAGAACCTAAACGGCTAGACATCCACTAAGAAAGGATTTTAAAAATTCTTCCCCTAAGGGGTTGCAAGTTTGTATGAAACTCTGTCAGTTTTTAAGTTAGATCGGTGAAATTCCGTATTAAGCTTCATCGTTTAAAATAAAGAAATACGTATTTCAGCGTTTTTGGACAATCAATCCCTAAGGGGTAAAATAGGGGTTGCAATTTTGTGAGAAACTCCGTCGCAAGATAGTGTGAAACTCCGTCAGTTTTAAAAATAGGTCTGTGATATTTCGCATTTGAAGTTTTGGTTTAAAATAATGAAACACCTTTTTCAGCCATCAGAAAAATCAACCACTAAAGGGGTAAAATTAAGGTTGCAAATTTATATAGAACTTCGTCAGTTTTGAGGTTAGATCTGTAGAATTTTGTATTCAGCTTTGTGAAACACGTATTTCAGCGTTTTGATCGAAAGCGATAAATCAACCCTTCGGAGGTAAAATCAGAGACACGGGCGACAGCTAGTCTAGGTATATATAAAAACTAGGCGGTACGAAGTTCGCTGGGACAGCTAGTCTCGGATATCTTCATTGAATCCGTCAAATTATATTGTAATTATTTACCACATATTGGCCGTAGGAATGCAGGATATGCTGTCGGTCTGTACAGAACTCATTTGATAATAATAGTCAGTGTAGTAATTCACTTACCATAACAAAAGGCACGACTCAATTATAAGACCCCAATGTATACAAAATCCAACCAATCGGCATAGAACCGTATAGTAGGTACCTTACCTACCTAGATTACGGCCTTTACCCTCTGTCAGAGAAAAGGCATGTACCTAATGGGGACGGTTTTCATACACCACGAAATGAAGAGACGAACACGTCTATTCGGCAAAGATCTGAATGTCTATTTATATATAATTTTCATCAAAAGATAAGTACAGGAAGGACCTATGATCAAATTTTGTCCATATTTCTTTTTGAAATGTAAGAAACACTCAGTAATATTGTCAGGGCTGGTGGCCAATATTGTGAGCCGACAACTATGAAAGTTATTGCAGTTATTGCGGCGTCGTGTCGTGTATCAGGAAGGTATTCATTGTCTTCTGCAGTTTTAGTAAATTTCGGAATAGTTTTTAGTCCTTGTAAAAATATTGTAGTGTAAATATTATTAAATTAAAATTAATAAAAGTAATTTTGTATTTCGATGAGTTCTTTCCGCAATTTCACTTTGCAACTTCATATCTTTGCCGCTCGCGCCGCCATATTGGAAAAATGGCGCTTACAATCAGTTTTTGAAAATATCTAGTCCCGACTCTAATTACGATGAAAATAACAGTAAGTATCTAATAATTGAAAGTAGAGAAATATTCCTATAATTTATGAGGTAATTTTTTTTCAATAATATTACGTACAAGTGAAGGCAACTTTACAACAACACACATTTTGTTGACACATTTTTAGGCGCTATTTTTCATTATGCCTCCATATTAAAAAAATAGCAACCTGCGTTAAATTCGTACTAGATGGTTAGAAATTCAGAACGAATTCGTTTAAAACTATATAGGTAATCAAAACTACAAAAAGCTCCGAGAACAATATAGGTAAAAGTACCAAATTACTAAACTATTGGGAGCCGTAGGTTCTATTATTAATTAAATTATTTAGTGACAAATGATCTGAGAGTTATAAAAGTTAGAAGTTTTCGCAAACAGCTAGGGGAAATCTTTAACTTGGCGAAGGACACCCCGATGTGTAACACTAAGGGGAATGTTGCTAGGGTGCCAGAAACGTACGTCCGCGCGGTACGACTGCCTCTTCCCGCCTCTCTTTCCCTTACCCCGCGTACAAATCACGCAGCCTCTATTAACTTTGTGACTTTACCTACATACATTCCCAATTCTACTAGTATTACGCATGATCTACACATTATTCTCGTACATATTTCTAAAACTTCTAACAAAAAATGTTCACGGAAAAAAGTATGTGAAAGAAAAGGTCTCTCATTGTGAGTGTAATAGCACTTCATATTTTGTCGCTTGGTCTTACTGTAATATTCCTTTAACATACACCCTAAATGTGTATATATTGAATAACAGTTTTTCCTTGAAACTATGCCGTGTGTTCGCTTATCCGTTATGGTTATATCTCTTACAATTTTTAAAGTCCTAGAACATATTAACTGATTCATAAGTCAAGTGTCTTTTCTCACATATCTACGAGTATTATCATCATTCTTAGACTAACAGTAGAAATTTACATTCTGTGGTCTTGTGTTGTCACCCAATTTACAATAAAGGAAACCTTTGGACAGGTGACAAAACGACGCATACATTTAATTAGCCTTTTTGCCCGTGTTACTACCAATAGGTACACTATTATTTGTTCTCCTTTCTTACAACTGCAATAGTAAGTTGCTAGAACGGTAATTACAATTTGCCGTGTTACTACTTCCACTTGTGATTAAAACTTCTTTGCAAATATGTAGCTAGTAAAAATATTACAAAATGTCCCGTACTGTGGGTTCTGTCTGACGTCAGGGGATTCATTCGAAGATGGCGGACACGACCGGTCAACCCGTAACCCTAACCGAAAATAGACAAGAACGAGACCCCATTGGGGACACGGAAAAGAAAACTTTATAAAAGGACAGCTGACAGTAACCTTTGTGTTTATATATTTAACGAAGTACCTAGTTACTGTTATGAACTATCATTTATTTGACATCTAAATTTAATACAAGTAGATTTAGATGGCACTTGTGCCCGTGCAATAGTCTGTCTAAAGAAATATTTCGTCTATTGACGGAGAAAGAAATGAAAGATAACTAACCATTTGCACATTAAAAAACTCTTAAAATGGACGCAACTAGAAACAAACAAGACCACAATTGCGAACCGCAGAACTAACCCTACAAATATTAATCCCCTGAGAAAGCGGACGCCAAGTTCAATAAACGATACAAATTTTAGACTGTAAAACCATAAACAAAATTACAATCACACTAACCTTTTAACTAAGTTATGGTTAGCTTTTACCTGTTGCGCTGCAGTAGGTACCTGTATTTAACGGCTGCAGTTTGACCTCCGTAAAACTAGAAGTATACCTTTAAACTAAACTTTGCTCCGCTGCCAGATTTATTACTTTGTGAAGCAAGCTGGCAGTGTCCATATTTTTGCATCGATCACTCATCCAGGCTTTGTGGATAATGGTTTCAGTTGCGCAGCTATTAACTAGAGTTTCTGGAGCGTGGCTTTTCTCGTATATAATATTTACCTGGTTTCTGTAGTCCTTCAGATTTTTTGTTAAAGTTACGTAATTTTCTATCCCAATCTCTCATTCATGAGTTGGGCAGTAGACTGTGACGTTTGATTCATGAATGACCGAGTACTTATCACGGAGGTATCGTGCTATCCTTATTGTTTGTATTTATTTAAAGAGAGATAGCATGAAAGTCGTAAACTTTTTTGTACAGAATTAAAATTACATACACTACAAGTTAATGTACTATATATATATGCGGTATTCCGTGATTCAAGCTAGGCTTTATAGCACACTAATATTTATGAGCTCCCACTTTGCCATTACGCTCCATCCGGCCAGATCCTCATTAATCTAGAGGTCGACTCATTGCTTCTGATAGTAACTGCGACTAATCCTCCAGATGGTTAATCGCTATAGACATCATAGTACCTAACTATAATTAAACCTTTCTTCCAGAGAATTCGAATAAACTTTCTCGTGAATTTGCATAGTTTAACATATACATTTAGATTACGGGCCTGTTGGTCTATTGGTTAGTGACCCTGAATGATAAGCCAGAGGTCGTAGGCTCGATTCCCACCCTGGTCATTTTTTTGTGTTATGAGCACGATGGTTTATCCTATGTCTAGGTGTAATTTACCTATATGCCGACAATTGATAAACATACTTCCATATATATTTCTAAATGTACACAACATTTAGTAATATATATTTATCAATTATCGGTCGTATGTGAGCTGTTCCAATATATTATTTTTTATAGCAACAATTTACTGGGAACATGAAACTACACAAAAATGTAATTACCTATTATAACTCGACCAATATAATACCTGGGCAACCGAAGAACCTTGTCACAATGTTATCGCTGTAACTTATAACTTCTAAGTATTTATCCCAAATTATTCAGACTAAAATTATTGTCCTTATAACATAGACTGTCTGACTGATTCATCAAACCGCTTAGGTCTATAAACTTGAAATTTTGTCAGTTGATGCCTTTTATGTAGTTTAGGTACTACATAAAACCACTAAAAAAGTATTTTTCGAAATTCGTCTCAGGAACGGAATAACGGAGTACCTATACGGAGTTTTATACAAACTGGCAACCCGCCAGTTTGTATAAAACTCCGTCAATTTTAAGTTAGATCTGCCATTTTGTATTTGGCTTTTTAGTTAAAAAAAAAAGAAACACGTATTTCAGCGTTTTTGGAAAAAAAAACCCTAAGAGAGTAAAATCAGGGTTTCAAGTTTGTATGGAACTCGGTTTTGAAGTTAGATCTGTGAATATTCGTATTTGGCGTTTTGAGTTTAAAATAAATAAACACGTATTTCAGCGTTTTGGAAAAATCAACCCTTACGAGGTAAAATCATGTACTCGGGCGATATCTAGTTAAAAATAAGTACGGCGTATCTATAAATTAATGTTTCAGAATTTCACTGTGACATGGAAACTGCATTTGTGCATCACCGATTAATAAACATGGCGTCAAGTCATTTTTCCTGCATGAGTTTCTTATGTTAAAATTCCGATTACTTTCAATGCCTTAATTAATATCTATTTAATGATGATTAATGCGATATTTATTATAATAGTATCTATATATATTATTTATAGTATTAGTATCAGATTTCACTCATTAGACTTCCATAGGAATTATGAATGAAAATAAAACCACACGTGCTGATATTTATAGAACATCCCCTCACACTCATTTAATTGATTAGGGACATCCAAGCGTATCGAATCGGTTGATACTATAAATATAAGCTACGTACATTTATAAATGAGCCTCTGACGTAGAAACACAACGACAAATTATCAAAACTGATAATTTACGATATTCGATTTCATAGTTGAATAACCAGCTAAGTGACTAGTTAAACAATATAGCGAAAATAGCCATTATGATATACCTACCCAGGCATATTTTTTTATTTGAGTTCAATATCGCAGACAAGAAATTATTACAGTGTTACCGGTAGTAAGTCTAAAGGTTCATTTCCGTGCATCGCGGCCGATCGCGAGCCGCGCGCGGCTTACGACAAGCGGCTGACGCTCGCGGACGATGCGACAATATTCTGAGTGCGCGCGCAGCCTGCGACAGTCGTCGGCCGCGCGCGTCTGTCGCTTACCTCGGAAACGGTACCATATATTCTCATACTCTGATTATGGTCGCATCGCCCGCGCGTGTCAGCCGTTCGTCGTAAGTCGCGCGCGGCTCGCGATCGGCCGCGATGCACGGAAATGAACCTTAAGCCATAAGGGCGTCGTGGTGGACACCACAACAGTGTCAGTTATTTTCCGTGAAAAGCACTGTGTTTCATTTTAAGGGCACTGTAGCAAGTGTAGGTAATTACTGGGCAAATGAGACTTAATGAACTAATATCTCAACGAAAAACGCGGTAAGGTGATATTCAGATCTATGCCAAACAAGGATTTGGGTAGCACTGATACTGTTACGGCTGGCGTGAGGCTTGCGTTCAGCCGTAGGACCTGATCATCTTCTCATATCGTAGAATTAGCTGTTTAGCGCAACTTCGTCTGCGTAAATTTTCCCCGTTTTTACAATCATTCTCATTTTTGCTCCGCTCCTATTGGTCGGTGTAATGTTATAGGGCTATCCAACATTGAAAGAATTTGTTCCTCAGAAACTCTTCAGCTTTATAATATTAGTATAGATTAAAAAAAACACTTAAATTTATTGAGGTACGTCATAACAATAGTGGAATAATGTATCAGAGATGTATTTAATGCTAGACATGTAGCATTTATCACAGTTACACTATGGTTCAGCTTATTTTGATGTGTTACTAAACTAAACTAGCTTTTGCTTGGGGCTTCACTGCCCTGGATTGAATCGCGATAGTATGAATCTTTCTCAAGCTTCAAGCTACCGCGATACAAAATTTAATCTAAATCGGCCAAATATTTTTGGAGATAAACACGTACAAACAAACTAACGCTTCAGCTTTAATAAATTAGTAGACATAGAATTTTGATGAACTTTAGAACGTTTCTCTTTAAACCGGTTTCCTTTTATGACATAGGCACCAACAAAGAAGGCATTTTTTAAATAATTCACCCGCTAGGGAGTATTTCGACCACTACACGGTGTAAATCCTTGTTTGCATACTTAGTTTGCTATTAAAAACATTGTAACTAACTTTGTAAACAGTTTCAAAGTCACAGGTCAGGTATAAGTGCCTAAGATCTAAGTTAGTAGCGTCCCTTGTGAGCAATATCTTTCTTATTTTGCTCCCACCGGCCGAATGAAGAAAGTATAGAATTTATTATAAGTAGTATCACGTCTCTTGTTCAGCCTAGTGGTAGTTAAGATGCTGCTTTAGACTACTAATGCTTCTGAAATAGTTTTGATCCGATACATTATCATTTATTCTACAGCCTTATAGGCTTCTAAAGTTTCTTCGTTGAAATGAGCTATTTTTAACTCAAACTCAAAACATTTTCTTTTTTCTTACCACATAAACAACACTTTAACAAACTAACTGCCATTGTTGGCTTAATCTATTAATTAGCCTATTACAGTTCAGTTTTGGGGTTTTATACGATGACCAACGCGACGCTAGGCCAAGTTAGACACTCGGCACGCAGCCCGGCAAGCGACTCAGCAAGCAGCCCGACACGGGCTGGCGGTATAAACAAGCCGTCCACAAACAGCCGAGCAGCACCTTCACGCCTTCATTCGCTCATGCTCGTCTTCGTGCCCGTTGAATATTGCTTTGAACGCGAGCATTGAAACCCATCAGAGATACAGTAGCGCGCATGCCACTACTCAATGCTACTACCTCAAGAGTGAGCAGTGAAACTATTTTTATTGCTCATTGTTGTTCTGAGTTCTGTTTTGATTCCCAACCGGGATCGTTGTGAATTAAAACAAGATAAAAGCAAGAAAAAATAAAAATTGGGGATGAGTTCTGTTAGGATTCACAACCGTCTCTCTTGGAAATCAAAACATAACTCTTCGTCAATTTTTATTTTTATGTGTAATGCAATATTTTAAAATAAATTGGTTAGGGAAATTAATTTAGACATAAGAAACTATCTAAATTAATTTCTCTTATATATCGTGCACGGAAGTTGGGCAGTGAAAATAGTTTCACTGCTCATCCTTAAAGTAACCTTGATAAAAGAGCGACTGCTAAAATGATTATTCTTCTTGTCCGTAACGTCTTTTTTTATCTGATGTACCTATAATAATTCAGAACGGGACTCCATTTATCATTACGACAGACACATAAGCCGGACGTTACGGCAAGCAAATTGTTATAAGGTACGATTTGGCCTATTCATACGCTCGACAGCTTTACTATTGATCAACATGGTTAACTCCTTAGGATATATCATCCACTGAAGAACATCGGAAAAATAATTCTCATCTAGTTCTCCCTTACTACTCTCTCTCTCTCTTCAAAATGTTACTTTTATCTACATTTCCAAATCCTCTGTAATGGCAAAGCGCTCATTTATTTTATTAGCATTAAGTCTGTAAACTTGTTATATTTTTTTATTCATAGTAGGTAATTAGAAATGTTATGATTTCACTATACATCCTAACATTAACTAAATGAAAATGCGGAAAAAATCCTCAAGAAGTGGGTATAAGTAGTCAATCGACAATAAAGTTATTAAGTACATTAATTTTATATATATGTAGGTACCTAAAAAAATTTAGTAGAAAATAAAGAATTACATTAAAGAACTTTATTATCCTGTTCCATTTCCGTACATTACGCAACCGAGCTTTTATACTTGTTTCGGTTTTCTGTATTATACTAGTATTGAATCAGAGCATAAACATAATAAGAACATGCATATTTTGTATATGTTTTTTAGGTTAACCACTAAACAGGACAAAATAAAAACTTGATTGGGCTAGACGAGACTCGCCGGACATAAACCATTCACCCACGCATAATACGTAATAACAGTAGAGACAATAAAATAAAACAAGTTCTATCGTTTGTCTATTATACGAGATCTTTATATACATTTTTAGTATTAGGCAGTGAAACGTTTTATCGCGCAAGTTTTGTGTGAACCATAATACGATGACAAAAACGTTCCCGCAATATCAAGTATAATTCAACAAACGGCTAGTTTCCCCTCCTAAGTACTGTTTTATGTAAATTTAATTTGTATAATTAGATATGAGAATTTCTCTTAACCGAATTAAATAACGAAAATTTGCGACATTGGAATATTTTCAAAAGCCGATTTGACTGAAATGGGCAATATAAAATCGGTAGATATTCAAATCAACTTCATGAATAGCAAAGGTCAATTAAACTAAATTCAATTTAAAGGCAAAAAGTCGGCAGTTGGAAATGCAATTAAATATTGTTAGTTATACATTCGATTTTTTATTTTTATACATCTATAAATTCATTTAAATCAGTTGAGAAACAAAGACGAAATTTGTACGCCTGATGCATGACAGGACACAATAATATATATTTTATAAGACCTTAAGTAACCTGTGTTTCACAAATAAACTGAATTGAATTGAATAATCGTAATTCCCCAACGGTATTTTGTAACTTTTTGACGAGTGCTCTCAACATCACACATGGCCATTCAAAATATATAGGTGTTCATTCAAAAGATCAGATTGCAAATGAAAATCTATAACACTTCAAACTTAAAGTCTTTACATTGAACTAGTCCAGCCATAAATACTGTTACTTATAAACTTTTCTTTTTTTTTAACTATTTAATTACTTTGGATTTAGAACGCGTTTAATATTTTTAAAAGTTCTTGCGATTTCGCGCCATTTCACATATTTTTTCGTGTTTATTGTCTAATTACAATATGGATTCGAGTGTTAAAGAAAATAGGATTGCCTTGCACAAAGTGGGTATGGAGCCGTCGCTCGGTCATATTCCTAAAAGCTTGGTTTCAGCCGTATGTTCGTATATCGTACTATCAACAGATACAACAACACTTCCTCTGTCAAAGCCAGAATTCGTCGAAATCCCATTAGGAAGCAAAAAATCTTATCGTGAAAAATGAAGATTCCCGCTAGGACTCTATCGCGTATTATAAAAGAAGACCTAAAGCTCGGTGCTTATCGTTTATATAAGGACATGCCCTAAATCAATCTTTACAATTAAAGAGAGTGGATCGATCAAAACGCCTTCTGTCGCGATACGCAGGTGAAGGGCACAGAAATATCCTCTTTACCGATAAAAAAGAAATCACGATTGATGAGCACTACATTAAGCAAAATAATAAAGTGTATGCTCACAATTCTAAAGAAGCTGCTCAAGTGGTCGGAAAGGTACAGCGTGGTCATCATCCTGCGTCAGTGATGGTTTGGCGGGGCGTGTCTAATCAAGGCGTCACAAAGCTACATTTTTGTGAAAAAGGAGTGAAAACTTCAGCCAAAGTGTATCAAGAGATAATCTTGGATCGTGTTGCAAAACATCTCAGCAATACACTTTTTAAAAATGTACCGTGGACTTTCCAGCAAGACTTTGTACTCAAGGCATGAACTACCCAAGCCTGGCTCGAAACCAACGTTCCGGACTTTATAAGAACTGAAGAGTGGCCCTCATCTAGCCCAGATCTTAACCCTTTAGACTACAAATTATGGTCAGTTTTAGAGGACATGGCTTGCTCTAAATGACACGGCGACATTGAGTCTCATAAAAAATCTCTGGAGCAAGCAGTGGCCAGGCTTTTATACAGGCAAAGGGGTATGCCCACCAGCAGTATCGCTAGTATTTACGTTGTGCCACAAGTTGATGAAATGTATAATTCTTGTTTCTAATTATAACGTTATTATATAATGATATGGAGTCTCACATTTGCCGGAATATTAAGTTGCAATTATTAGTCTTTCAGTTTATTTATTTCCTTTTTTTCGGTGGTAACACTATTACAAAAATAAAATCGTAATATCGAATAGGGTTATTATCGATTTTTATTATATAATTAATATAAATACTCTATTAATTGTTGCACCGTTTGAATGTAAAGAACGATAATATTTATACACTATACTTTTTAATAAGCATATTCTTTGATACCTTTAGATTAGGACCCGGCTCGATTAAAAATAAGAACACAGTAATGAATTTTAATAAAAAAATCGATTTGTATAGGATATGACAAAAGTTATGGCAACACTGAAATGTAATGTCATGTCACTTGTTTATCTGTGCAGCATAAAAAATGTTGGCGCCGGTCCATTATGAAAACAGTTTAAAGAAGTATTAATAACAAATAGCTTTTGTTATTTCTCGTGTTGTGTATGATATTGTGGTTACATTACGTGAGTTTGAGATAGAGACTCCATATACATAGTAACAATCAGAAATATTTAGTGAGACAGAGACTCGTACCAATATTGTGACAATATTGTGAAGTGTTTGTGAGATAGAGATTCGGATTATATATCACTGCAAAGCCGAATTCATAGCCATAAACTAGTGTTACACATCATGTGTAATACATAATTAATACGCAATATCAAAGTTATGCCCTATTTTAAAAAAAAAATGTATATAAATATTTCGATTTTCAAAGTTCATCCACCCATATCAATTAAACCCGGCAAATTAGGTAAATCATTGTTGGTTTTTCTGAAAGTATATATTAATGTCTACATAAATCAGTAGTTTTCATCTTGGCACAACAAAATTTGTAGCGATACTAAATTCCATAGTCACTTGAACAATCGCCTTTCCCATGGAAACAGTGCGTAAGTCCATAGAGTCGTGGCCAGACAGATTAAAGGCCTGTTTATAAGGCCATTTTGAATACAAAATTGTTTTTATTTTTTGGTGAGATTTTAATAAATTTGTACATATAAGTTTTAATAATATTACATTACTGCATTAATAAAAAAATGCATTTTCATTTATAACGGAATTTATGGCCGGACTAGGTACAATTAATTTTATTTTAGATTTTTTACATCTACAATTTTATTACTGTACTAGCTTAGCTTAGCCCGCGGCTCCGCCCGCGTTGGCTCAGGTCCTAGGGAAAGTAGCTTAACTTAATCCGAACATAGGGGATAACGCTCCCAAAATTTGAAAATAATCTGTTCAGTAGTTTTTGCGTCAACCCCGAACAAACAAACAGACACAAAAACTTTTAACCCTCTGTAGGGATGATTTATCGCTTTTGATCAAAACGCTAAAACTCGTGTTTCCTTATTTACAGCCACATAGCCAAATACAAAATGTCTCAGATCCAACTTTAAAACTGACGAAGTTAAATACATTTTGCAACCCCTATTACAGCCACTTATGTGTTCATTTTCTAAAAACGAACACATAAGGGGTTTCTTTATTTTAAACGAAAAAGCCAAGTACGAAATTTAACACATCTGATTTCAAGACTGCTGGACTTTATAGAATCTTGTGACGGAGGTTTACATAAACCTGCAACCCACATTTTACCCCGTTAGGGTGATTTTTAAAAAATGCTGTAACACGTGTTTTTTTATGTCAAAAAGCCGAGTACGAAATCTCACAGATCTAACTTTAAAATATAGGAGTACCACACAAACTTGCGACCTCTATTTTACCCCGTTAGGGATTCACGTTCCAAAAACGCTGAAACACGTGCTTTTTTATTTTACGCTAAAAAGCCGAATACGAAATTTCACAGAATTAACTTCAAACTAACGTAGTACCATACAAACTTGCGACCCCTATTTTACCCTATTAGGGGTTGATTTTCCAAAAACGCAGAAACATGTGTTTGTTTATTTTAATCAAAAAAATTTAAAACGAAATTCCACCTATCACCTATCTTTTTATCAGTCTTTAATGTTTTACCTATTAATTTTTAAATCTGCCATTAAATACTCTTTTTACCTGCTATAACGAATGTTATAACCATTTTATGTCATTTAATGTTACTTGTAAAAAATGTGTGTCTGAAGAACACATGGTGCCTTAAAGTAAACACCCCTCCTATATCCTCCTATATTCATCAGTGTACATTGACTTATCAAACTGACATAACATCACACCTGTTCCCAAGCGGCTTAGATGAGGCTATCAGAAGCTATAAAGTGTGATCCTCTTAATAAAATGTTTGATAGAAAAGGTGTCTATATACTCTTTCCTTAAAGGTACGCGGAAACATAAACATGCCGTAGCTCAATAATGTTTTTTTTTCTTCTTGTGCTAAAAAAGATGTTTTGTTGTGACTTTTTATGCGAATATTTCTTGACCTTGTGTTTCTCAGGTTATTGTGTAATTTCCTATGTATCAGAGGGCCTAGTCTAGTATCAACACTATAGTTTTAAATTGTCTTTGTAAGATTATAATGACATGATTTTTAAATTAATAATCATCTATCCACTTCCAAAGTAAAAAATTTGGTAGCACATTTTTAAATGCAATTTGTAAGCTATGGATTGATAAATTGTTTTAGGTACCCAAAGTTATTTTTCCATAAAATTCTCCAAAGTTTATGTAAAAAATGTTGTGTGAAACGTGCAATAATATTAATTTTCGTACCGATTTGTCTGTGTCCGCATGTTTTTAACGTATGGAGAGGAACAGGCTCATATTTTAGCAGTCGCTACTCCATTAGCGACGCGGGAACCCCTACCAATATGGCGGGAATCTGCAGTGACAGGGGCATTCACCCCGCGTGCAACCAACCCCTCGTTTTTGTTATAAAATCAATATATTTCGAGCAGGGTTTTCTAGTTGCAACAAGATATAGACATACGAGTACGTGAATGGAAGCCCCGACTTAATCCGCAGCCCACAGGGAAGAGCAAATCGTTAATTGAAACGAAATGCTTTATACGTAAATTATTATAAAATATATTGGTTCCAGCGTTGTTATATGAATAATCTCGGAAACGGAGTCCTTGTGACTACAATATAACCTGGTCGAAACTTTGAGCAACCTAAAGGCAAATAGAGTAATAAACATCCACGCGTACAGCCTTCCTTACAGACTTTCGTGTCTATATGTATTTAGTGAAAATCTGATCATACAATTATTAAAATATTTGTATGATCAGATTTTGTATTTAACTTTTTCACTAAATCCATACATCTTATATCTAGTACCTAGTTTTACCTATATTGTATTAACAGAAGCTGGATGTTTTACAACAGTAAAATCGAAATTAACATGCAATTTGAAGTTTACCTTTATCATTTATATAAGAACCAAATCGAATTCTCTCAATTAACGATAACCTTTTGAATGTAACAATACCTGCTTAATTTGATGAATAAAGTGTAGTGTCAACTGGCTATTAACAAATACGTAGGTAACTCGACAAGTTTTGAGACAAGAAAAAACTAAACAAGATATTAATAATTACATTTATTTGAAATACTCTTCTTCATTTTCTATGCAAAGTTCCATTCGGCTAAAACAACTATTAAAACACTTTTGCCCGTTTTGATCCGATAGGTCCGAAATTGCGACGGCCTCTTCGGCACACGAAAAAAAAACCCTTTTATTTTTTTTTCTTAATTATCGGGAACACATGTAAATCAGAAGTGTACGGTAGATGGGGCAAGATTTTTGATGCAAAAGGCAGATTCCCCAAATTGCGACCTATGCGGTGTAGTGGATGACGTACATCACCTACTGATGGAGTGTGTCCGGTATCAAGCAGACAGGGAGTCTCTGATGAGGACTCTTAGCTTGAACAGACTAGAAATAGGAATGTTTCACTCATTATTGCCAGCAGCCCTATCCGAAGCTTTGAAACATCTGTTTATAGCCTTTAGTCCTCGTCAGGAGCAACTCTCTTGGTATTAGTTAGTTAGATTACATTTATTTTGTTAAAATAGCCTTTTTTGCCAAGAAATACCTTTGTTCTGAGGGATGTACGAGTATGTGACGAAGCGTTGTCGTGGTGCAGCTTGATTCCCTGAACCCCAGTCTTTGCTCTCCTCTCTCGCAAAGCTTGGAAAACTTTCGGCAATGCTACTATTGTATACCATTCCGAGTTAACAGATCTATGATTTTCCAACATTGTTGTCGACATTATGCCTACTGCGAAAAAAAATTAGTCACCATTTTTTAACAACGTTACGAGGTCTTTTCAGTTTTTCGGTAACTTTCCTTCTGAAAAGCCCATACTGACGACTGTCTCTTATTTGCCGGGTCATATTGATAAATCTACGTTTGGTCGCCTGTAATGATTTCCGAAACACGTCTTGACGTCCCGATTTGAATCGCATGCCTGTTTCAGTGTCTCAGAGCAAAGGCGGGATCCAACGACAGCAAAGCGTTCTAAGCTGATGTAAAATAATGTTAACGCTCCCCGGACTAACGCCGAGAATCTTCTCGATGGCCGAATAAGTAATTCGCGCCATCATTTCAGTAGTCCACACATTTTCTGCAGTTACTGCCGTTTGTGGGCGATCACTTTTACGGTCATCTTCGAGGTTTGGATTACCCATTCAAATTCAATGAACCACCTAAAAACTGTTGCTCGAAATGGATCAGACTCCCCTAAAGCTGATTGTAATCATTGAAGGCTAAGATTTTCAGTAAAACCAAATTTAAAATCATAAAATTTTATGATTTTAAATTTGGCAGATGTTTGTCAGTTACTTTAGTAACTGAAAAACATCTGCGTGCTATGATATTTTATAACATGCAAATGTTCGCAGTCAAGCTCCATCGTTACCAAGAAAAACGCAAGACAAACAAAACCGGCGTTCTATTTTAAATAAATATGCTTTTTAAAAATATGTAATACAGATGCGTTCCAATTTTAAATTACGAGCATCTCAAAACTTATCAAGTGATCTACGCGGCTACGTAGTAGGTATTCAAATGAAGCGGTCACATGAAGTTCGGTCAGCCAGTAATGAAGTCAGCTGGGATCATGCGCGGCCACTTGTCACACTGAGTAATCTTTCACTCGAAGTACTTAGTGGAACACCAGCAGAGCGTATCAATGTGTTGCCTTTCTCTCCTTGCGTATCTAATTTCATTTTACGTATCTTATTTTAATATATTATTAAAAGTAAAAACACACTATAATATTACGGATATTTTGGACTCAATCAAGTATTAAGGTACAATCTCAGGTAACAGATATGCAAAATGTAATGTTTACGCATACATTATATATAAATGTATACAATATAAGTACTAACTATAGTTTGTTATCTACTGCTTAAAAATATAATGTAGTTTGCCATCGCTCCATTCTTCGATTCTCTAAAAATACTACATAAAGGAATGATCCGTCACCAAGCAAAAAGTGGATAAACGCTTCAGAATATATAAAGGAAGATACAGACCGGGGGACATCGGTTTTTATAACTGTGGCACTTTATAAGTGTGACCGCTGCGTGACTGAACAGCGAGGCAAAAACTCGCCATGACAATCGTAGCCTCGTGTTTTAACGTTCCATTAGGAAAGGATTGCTCTCTTTGTCGCTTGACTTTACAGTCTCAAGCCTTAACCGCGCACGTTTTATAGAGTTCCGTGTCAATAACGTGAAAATGGATCCCTTACGGCGTTTAATATATCTGCTTGACACACACTATTAACTTTAAAACGACCTCTCCGGTGTTGGCGGCAAAGTGTACCTAAACCCAAAGTATGGTATGGCTAGAAGAGTAATAACTTTATCAAGAATCGATAATAAAGCGTTGGATAAAAATAACTATAAAACGGTTCACTTATTTTTTATATATAAAACGGTTGTTTTATTTATCAAACCCGACTTTTTGTAAGGTACATTAGGTATATTTTAGTTTTGATTTCGTCCTAGAAAACGATGCCAATTTTGTAATAAATCTAGTTCGGATGATATTACGACACGATTTTACACATATTAGATATATTTCGGGACTTAATCGAGTCAATTATTTAAAGGTACGAACCTTTTATTTACCCGACGTTTCGATCGAATTGCACCAATCGTGGTCATGGGTCGTTAAAAGGTTCGTACAAACAAATTTAAAAACAATAATTGATTTTACACATTTTTTATACACGGAATGACTTCAAATTTTAATTTGTACAATAAAGCCAAAATGTCTACATCAAATATGATAAAAGTATTTACCGTAGTAACCTATTTTTAGAACTTCCATGCGTGATTAGCGATCTGTTAACTCTTTGGTGAGCTTAGGGTTTTTGTACTTTCTATTGAATTGGATCCATTTGTACAATAAAATTAAATGTATCTCGGCCCAAAACGCCGATTGATGCTATAACTTATTTTTATTACATAATGAACATCAATGATGTAGGTACTTCCTAGGATAACCATAAGTATTTTACGGTTTCTAGGAAACTTACGACACGATTTATAGAAAACTTAACAAAGAGGAACCAGTCAGCCAATCTATGCATTTTGCTTGTAACGACAGCGAAAAAACCTGAACGCTTACCTGTTCGGGTTTATTCCCGAATGGAGTTGTCTAGATTATATCACGTAACGGGAAACTTTAAAGGTAATCAAAGGAGGTAGATTTAAGAAGCTTAATTTAGTTTCTGTTTCTATAGAAATTATAATAATCTTTATATGTCATAAACAAATGTTAACATAGCTATTTGGTTCCCTGGCTCCTGTGCTAGTTAAAACTGTGTTACAGTGAGCCAGTGTCCCCAATAGGCGTTATTCCAAGTGGAGACTAAACTGACTTAAAGCAGCTAATAGACGGTAAAGCGATAAGGACATTGTGTTTGCTAAAAAACTTAAATCACTGGGGCTCACAATTTGTTATTACATAACAGGTTTCAAACCACAAGGGGGCGGAGTGCTTTACAGTAGAAATTGAAGTTACCGAAAGCTGTGGTTGATGTAACACACAGTCATCGAGAAAAAAAGAACTACTATTTTCTACTTTATAAAATTGTTATTAGTGTACAGATATATGTTGGTACTTCCAATTAGGTATATCGCAATTTATTGAACAATCTTCTCTAACAAGCAACATCACCACGCTAACAAACGTTGTCCTTCTCAACAAATGTAGTAACCATTCTTTCAATAAACCTATCTACTTGCCGTATGGTTTAGCAACGTGTTGGTTTATGACTACTACATAACAGATTCAATCAGCTAGGTAGGTAGATACTGATAAAAACTTATTTCCTACCGGTATGTTCTTTTTAGTATAGTTGTATTTATATAATAGCACCAATACCCTATGTGTGGCAATAAATCCCTCACCTCACAAGCCCACTATCGTCGAAACTTTCATCGTCGATTTATACCGATCTGTGGGACGGATAGTACACCTCTACGGACTCCCTCGGGCATTGCATGCGTGATGTGAAATAAACCTTCCTTTCAAAATTTATGTATTTGTTGCTTTTGGGTGCGGTTTTGACAGCTGATCCCGCCCTGTCCACTCGAGAGGCTTGCATTTTTCTGCGTTTAAATATCAAGGCATGAGGGTTGACTGAAACATTTTTATAACAAGCTAGGTACATTCGTACTTTTCGAGTAAATATTTCTTTATTAACTTTAGGATTATAGAAGTCCTGAAGAACAAGTAGGTACAGCACCAATCGTTTAAGTACGTTTTACCACCAACTGGTTATTTACATAATTTAAGATGTATTAAATCAAAACCTCCAAGGTACATTAAGACCTAGCTGAAATAAATAGAAAAATTGCAAAAGCGCTCCAAAGACAAGGACAACTTAAAACTTTATCGAATACAAACCACCCGCTTTCACGATACTCAGCAATTACAATCCTATTTAGGACAAATTACCAAACACCACAAAGCGTATAAGTACAGCCAAACACCGACTTCTGGAATATTTTAGCATAACGATAGGCACCTATCGCACATTCTCTGACCTCTATTAGTACTAGCTGGACAAGCTACCGCCGACAATAGCAAGATTTCCATTTGATTTTGACATTTGGAGACGGTAATTTGACCAAATCGAAAAGTTGTAAAAATGGCTAAATACTGGCATGTCGCTGTTTTTACGGCTTCACGTTTGGCGTGTTAAATCACAGAACAATTAAACTCTACGAGTGCAAAATACACTTGAAATGCGTGATAACTGGATAAGAACGAGACTTTGTGATTCAAAGAAGAAACAATAGAGGTTAGTGCCACCTACCGACATTAAAGAAGTGACTTTCTATACACGTGTACCTAATATTGTCACAATTCAAAGACACAAATAAACACGAAATTTATATTTCTGTTTACGTTTCACTCCCTCGCGGCTTATCTGATTGGCATTCAATTCTGATTTATGTATACGTTTATAGACCTCTTATTGACAAAACATATTTATTGTTATTCCCGAATCTATTATGGATTTTCTGGGCTTTATTATTTTGTTATATTTCTGAAAACGTTTTCTAGTCTAACTTCGTAAAATTTACCTATATTTATTCCGTATACACCCTCGTAAAGTAATATTATTACCAGCGGAGATAACCTAATGGCTAAGCCATCGGACACGCAATCGTGAGGTCGCGGGTTCGAATCCTACCCATTATGAACCCACTCCTAAAACAGCCTTTAAGCTTAGTTGGAGGGGTTAACAAGATTGCTAGTAATGTGGGACCCAATCTTTCGCTACTACTTAAGTCTATATCTTTATAAATAACTAACTGACTCGCGCAACTTCATCTGCTCCCCGTTTTTGCAACATTTTTATCGCGTTCAAACAAACATACTCGTCATCTTTATAATATTAATAGATAAAAAAGTAGTAATATTGTCGGGTAATGTTACCTTTAAAACATAAAATATATTAGTACCCTTTCACAGATACTGAAAATAACAAATATTGTGTTTCTAACCGGTATCCGATGTAAACCTCAACATATTTACATACACCTAAAAATAAAATTGTGTGTTGCGTAGGTGTAGATTAATATGATACAAGTCTTCAGAAAAAAAAAAAATATACAAAATTGTGCCCACGCTTGTCCATAATCCTTTCAGAAACGGGTTGATAAACTTCGACATGGCGAAAAACAAACAAAATCCATCGATACATTAGGGAACTAAATTACACGGCTAGATATATGCCTCACTAACACCTCTCAAGGTCTTGCCAGACAAGACTTCAGAATAATTCTGGATCTCGACAACAGCGTCAATTACGTAACGGCACAAATCAAATTCACACCTACGTCCCCTTCGTCACTGAATATCATATTCTCAATAGATCACATTCGTAAAACACCACATTCGGTAAACACGATATTCGCGAAACATTATACTCTCAAAATATCATGGCCTTATCAACCACATTGGCAAAACACAACATTCTCTCTCAAAACATCATATTTTCAAAAAAGCTGATAAATTACACTGGGCTCCAAAAAAGACAAAGGATTTGACATCGTTGTGGCTCTAGATAGACTGAAATAGTTTATACAGATTAACAATAAATACCACCTTGATAAACCTATGCACGCACTTCAATAATACAAGATTTTTTATAATCCCTTCGTGTTATAATTTTAGCTGTTGTTTATTTTTTGTCCCTAATTAATGAAAATGATGAAATCAAAACTCATCCGATGAAATGATAACACACAATTGACTAAGTGTGAACATCATTACGTGTAGGCAAGCGGATGTAGTTAGTAATAATAAACGACCTAAATAATGAGCAAGGAGGGAGTATTTAAAACGTACAAGGGCGATTATACATGCTAACGGTCTCTTGCACGCCAACCGAAACCCCAAAAAGGTTAAATATTGACTTACTATTATGTTTACCCCGCTATTTGGGTACCTCAAATTAGTTTTCGGGAACCGCCAATCATAAGATCATGAGAGATCATGAAACCATTTTTGCTTTAATTGCAAACTTCATATCTACTATCTAAATTGTATGGCATAGTAAGGATGAAGTAAGATACAATGATAGATATCTGATTAGTTGCAGTTCTTCTCCTGCCACATTGCATTCGCTCTTCGAGAAGCACCCCAAAATAGAATAGCAAATCTAGACTATCATTCGTTAGTCAGTAGCCTTAAGCGTCTTCCAGACGGTTGGAAACAAGTGTTTCCGCCAAGGTGACCTTACTTGTTTGCAACAGTGTAGACGGCTGTTGTAAACCAAATTACTTGGTACTTAGTTTACAACAGCCGTCTACACTGTTGGAAACAAGCAAGGTCACCTTGGTTTGTACGTTGGTTTCCAACCGTCTGGAAGACGCTTTAGTAGTATCAGCATATGCCATACCTATAGATATTTACATTTACTAGGTAGATACCTACCATCATCTTTTTAAATATTTAAATGAATTGAGCAATCTCACCAAAATAAAAGCCATCTCCTTCCTAAAACAAAAGAGAAAATTAATAATATAATCAGGAAAATGTTTTTGTTATGCTCTTTTGTTTCATATTATAAGGATTGCTTATGATGTTTGAGATCTCCATAAATGTAAATTGTATCTTGCCATAAAGAATCTCATTTGGTAAAAAGCACTGGAGTCGTATGCGATTATATTTAGCACATTTACTTCAGTCTAAATGTAAACTTCCAAGTAAGCATGCGAATAATTTAGTTGTCTTCATGCGCGAAAACTGTCATGGCTGCTAGATAACGAGATAAAAGGACTATTTACAGAACAAAAGCGTCGGCTTCAAGATAGCTTAGTCTAAGACACAGTGCTAATTGATGTTAAGGCGGCGGCAAGCTGACCACGGACCATCGGGATAAGGAAATCCCGGCATTAGCCATAAGGTGGTTAAACTTAACCCCGGTCTTAGCGGTAAACACAACACTACCAAAAGGTTCGGCTCGATGTAGTAGGTACGTATAATGTGTACTAACACGTCGAGGGAGTACCTACCTATTATCTTGCCAGTTTTATTATTTTTTTATTAGCTTCTTGCCAAAGGTTGATAAAAGCTATTCAGTTTAGTGAGGATCGTGAAGTAGGTACGTGAACAAATTCTTTTCTTCTCCAATCATAACGTAATGTTGCCATTTGTACAGAGGTTTTTCATATCTAAATAGTATCTTGTATTATAGCAGTAGTATGTAATATATGTTTGTAGCGAAAGTGTTATACTCGTCATTTGTGAAACTTTTAATTTACCAGTCCTACCCACACAAGTAGTACCTAATTTGAAATCGATTCAATAATTCGGAAGAACAAGAAGAAATTTAACCAGAAACGTATGTATGTCCCGCCAAGGACAATTTTTTTTTTTTTTAATTTATTTATTTATTACCATTTAATGTACAGCAAAGAATAAGTTACGTTAATAGCTGCAATAGTATAAACTGTGACGCAAAATTTCCCGCAAAATAAACGACGCAAGTTTTAATTCAACAAAAACTAAAAAGTATCTCGCAAATACGATAGAATTTAATATTATACTCATTAATTTAATAGTTCACACGATTCTTAATGAAAATGCTTAGGTATATTATGTACCTAACACCAAAAAATAATCTATGAAAACAGCGCTTTTACTTATTTTTTTAATATTTCTTGAAAGAGAAGAAGCAAAACGTTCACTCATAACATGGTCATAGTAGTTTTACTTTTTGTTACTGCTGCTCTTCATTCAGAAATAATGATGTGGTAGGTACGATTCAAGCGCAAGTACGATTTAGGCCTGTTCCTCCTATTATATTTAACATTAATATAACTATAAACTCAATCGTCGAGTTAATGCACAAAAGCAGACTTTTTCAAGATACCTAGCAATCTGGGATTGTGGGTAAGTATACACAAAGGTATACCTTTCTCATAATAAATTTGACTCTAATAAACCTCCTAACCAAATATAAATTTACATTCCTAATTGCTTGTATTCCATTCGTACTCGCAAAGAAAATTTATTTGCACCCAAAAATTATAAAACAAATGTAGGTGACCGCCGCCCCTACGAAAAACAATCCAAACTTAATATTATAAATGTGAAAGAAACATTGTCTGTCTGTTATATTTTCACACTAAAACCGCTGAAGCGACTTAGATGAAATTTTATATGGACGTAGTTTGAGTGCCAGTAACGGAGATAGTCTTAAAGCGATATATAACCGATATTCGCGCTAGTGAAATTAATAACGACAATTTCCTGCTTCGTTTAGGATAGACGTTCATAAAATAATTTTTACTTAGCCTATGAAGCGTATTTAAATGTGTTTTTAATTTGTAGGTAACTACATATTTTATATACTTACCTACTTACTTGTATATGTACAATTTACTATATAGACTTCTAGCTCTGTAAACTTTTGGGCATTTTTTTAACAATGTAATCAACTTGTGAGTCACGAAGTTAATTACATTGTTAAAAAAAAATCGTACATCCTGTCAATGTATTTGTTTGTTATCCTAAATAAAGACAAAAAATACATATTAGGTATTATTTTTTAATGTGCTCATTGGAAGCCCTACTATTTAATACATACCTAACATGTCATTTTTGGTAACTAAAATATGATTATTATCGTACTTATGTATTTACTATGTCACATAGAAATCGGACAAGTGGATTAGGCGCTATGGTGGAACATACTTAAAAGTAGAATACGCGACTGTTTCGCGTATTTAACCGACTTGACTGGTACGGCTCAGTCACAAATTTATATAGAAAACTTAAATAATTGGATACGAAAAAACTCGCCGAAGAGTTCT
Source organism: Herminia tarsipennalis (assembly GCA_945859575.2). Taxonomy (NCBI): domain Eukaryota; kingdom Metazoa; phylum Arthropoda; class Insecta; order Lepidoptera; family Erebidae; genus Herminia; species Herminia tarsipennalis. The sequence continues at coordinate 16,606,095 of OX243834.2, read as the reverse complement.
TCTAGTAGATGATAAAAAGAAGTATAAGGTTTATAGATAAAGGAATATAAAGACATATGTCATAACATATGTACGAACGAATATTCGAATTTACTTTGTCCTGTGCTCCTGCGCACTGTAAAGTAAAGGTTGTGTGTGGAAGAGCGAGGCGGGCGGCCTCCGTCTCGCTGTGTGCGTAGCGCTAAATAAATAATTCGATCGGTGTAATACCCCCTTAAATACATACGTACATAGACGTCTATAATGTAATATTTCCTTTTTAGATTCACCGTAGTCGAGTAAAAAAGGCTTTAACAATTACGGTTCTGCTTCTGTATCAAATATTCTGTTCAGGAGAATCTATAAAATATTCATATTACAAACAATGTACTTTTCTTAGAGGTGCCTAATGAGTCAAAAATATAATTAAAGGCACTTGTTTTGTAATCCCTTGTTGCTCATACTTTTCAGAAATTATGCGTCCATTGAAATTAAATTTATAATAAGTAGGTTTCACGTGAATCGTTTAGAGCCTAACATTAAGCCTTAAGCTTTAGGTAGATAGGTATTTCGACTGGCCTGTTGGTCTAGTGACCCTGACTGCTAAGCCATCCAGGATAAAACTTTGTGTGATGAGCACGATGGTTTATTCTGTATCTGGGACGGGACATATGGGAGCAATTTATCTAAAATATTTATAAGTATGTTTATCAGTTGTCTGGCTGCCCAGTACAGGGTTCCTGCCTACTTTGGGATCAGATTGCGTTGTGTGAATTGTGCCAACATTATTATTTTATGTGGTGTCAGTTTGTCTTTTTAGACATATTAGCTATTTTACATTTGGCATATACTTACCTGAAGTAGCTATAATGAAAAAAATATGGAAGGAAACTTAGTGCGAGTCGCACACAGAGTCGTTCCGTTTTGCGAGTTCGACTGGCACTTTATTTTTTGTTTTTTTAAGGGTTTGTACTCGTAGAATCGTTGAATATACGATATACGAGTACAAATCATTTGATTGCTCCAGGATATGCTGGTTTTCTTGAGAAAATTTGCATGTCCTGGAACAAATAAATCAGTTTGCAGTGGGTATTCGCGTGTGGGAATCGAACCCACCACCTTCTTGCGGATCTGCAATCTACGCCATCAAGGTAATCAGAAGTAATTATTTAAATTAAAGTTACAAAAGTTTAAAGCCAATTCAAAGCGTGATGTCACACACAATAATTAGCGGCCTCAGATTGTCGTATTAGGACTATTTAGGACACAATAAAGCGCTTGTAGTTAATTGTTTATGGTAACGTCATAACGAAAATATCCAATAACTTTACAAAGGTCAGCGTGTAATCGAAAGGTTTTGAACCGTACTAGAGTGTTGTGACGTCAAAATGTTTTATAACTTCATGAATTTTTAAAATCTTAGAAAATCAACGTCAGATTATATTTTTTATTTTTTATTATTTGATCTGCTTCCATCACCTTTTTTATTGAACCTCACAACACTGTCAATCCTGTAGGTACGAATACGTTTAATATGTCTCCTTATTGGTAAATGGTTCATTAACAGTATTTTATCTAGAAAAAAAATAAAAACAATTTTACCTGCGATTCTCGATCGCTTCACTTTCGTAGGAGTTGGTATACTTTTATACAGCCAAACTGTCGACTGACGCTATGTTTCTGAATCGTATTGATAAATCCAGGATTCGTCACCTGTCACAATATCGTAGGCGCGCAAAAACGAGCATACTTCATTTTTTTTAATTATATCACGGCACCATTCCACACGAGCCTGCTTCTGAGCTTCGGTGAGAGGTTGGTGTAGCTTCATAACGATGAGAGAATTTTTCAAATCCGTCCATTAGTTTCGGAGCCTATTCAATACAAACAAACAATCAAATCTTTCCTCTTTATAATATTAGTATAGATAGATATAGACTAGCTGTCCCGGCAAACTTCGCAAAATACCGTTTTTTTTTTACTTTTTTAAATCCTACAATAGTGGTAATTTTATCCTCAATTCAATTACATAATTTAATAGGTAGTTATGATAAAATGTTATACAAGTAGGTGTCCATTAGCCGTGATTTACAATAGCCATGAAATTGTTAATTTCAATGCTTACGAAGCCAAAACAACTTAATTGATTGATAAGACAATTAGTAGGTACTTATTTAAATTAAGTTAAAACTGCTCACAATAGATAATAATAATAATATCTTGGGACAACTCACACAACGCCACAAAGATGAATCTCAGATACTATGCGTTTACGTATAAGTATCTATCCATGTATCGAAAAGCCATATTTTAAAGAATATAGAATTTTAACACTTCCCTCATTATATATTCTGGAGGTTTAATTTTTTGTAAAAGCTAATCCACAACTGTTCCCTCGACTCTCAGATGTTGTTGATCGCAACATACAGAACAACACTAGACTTTGTATACACAGCGCCAAAACAGTATTAATGCAAAAAAGTGTCTGTCCCCAAGATATATGATAAAATACCGAAAATTTACAAAGACTTACCTGAAAAATTATTTAAAAACAAAGTTAAGGAGATTGGGATTATAGTATTAATGATTTTTTTAATGATACAACGATTTGACATGCCTTTCTAATTATTTTTTAATGTTTGCAATTTAAAATTTAACTATAATAATTTAGTATAATGTTTGTATTTTGACGTAATTAATTTATTGTACCTACTCAATTTGCACATAATATTATTGTAACATCGTGTATGTACCATATTCAAACAAATAAAGATATTGTATTGCGTTGTATTGAAATTAATATTATAAAGACCAAAAACTGATTTCTTGTTTGTAATGGATAAACTCAAAAATGACTAAACCGATTTAAAAAAATAATAATCCTTTAGAAAGCTACATTATCAGTAAGGAACATAGGTACACAGTGTTTTATTAAAAAAAATAGAGATCCATGGAGCTGAAATAATGTAACTCAAAGTCTACCCGTGACCACGGCCGTTGCAATACGGTCGAAACGTCGTACAATAACACAAAGATATTTAGCCTTAAAATAAAATATTTACGCAATTAAGATCCTTATTGTTTAAAATACGCCTGAAGTGTATGTGAATGCTGCAAAAAAATATTTAAACCTATATCAAAAATATTTTCAGCCTAATGTGGATTATTATAAATATACAGTTACGTTAATTAATCTAATACTAGCTTTTGTCTACGACTGCACCCACGCGGATATAAAATAGCCTATGTTACTTCCCGATAATGTAGCTTCCTAATGGTGAAAGAATTTTTAAAATCGATTTAGGAGTTTCGGAGCTTATTCAATGCAAACAAACAATCAAATCTTTATAGTATTAGTATAGATATAGATAAGGGGACAGGTACCTAACATACCGGGTGTTTCCCACTAGTTCCGCGTTTGTCGCGGTCAAATTTTAAGTCGACATGCACACAGGAACTACGCCTTAGTTTCTCTATAAAATCAAAATCACTTTTTTCAAAGTGATTAAATGCGCTTTATGAAAAATTAAAATGCCTATCCCACCTTCAGCGCACCATATGTATTGTGAAAACGCCCTAAACATTTGCCGTAATACTATAAAACTTTTTTACAAAAAAATATTACCAACTTCGAAAATAAATAAAAGGCAACTAAAAAGTAAAAAGTAATATACCTAGAATAAACTAAAATTAAACATTTTGAAGTTGGTGCCAGAAAATAGTAGTCTTTATGTTTTATCTTTATTCGGCACCAAATACAAAATGTTTAAATATATAGTAGTATGACGAGAATAACGTGCTACTCAATACCATATTAAAGTAACTGAATCGCAAACTGTAAAATACAGGTCCGCTCGTTATTTGTGGTCTTCATCATCAGTTCCACTTCACCAATTGGTGCTTTTTATGAACCACTATGAAATATACCTAAATCATTGTAGGTGTGCCTTTACTATTTGAAGAGTTCCCTCGATTTCTTCAGGATCCCATCATCTGATCGTTATCTGATGACAATGAAACCAACTTGCCAGTATACCCTTTCAAACACAAAAATATTTTTTCAAATCGGTTCAATTAGAATTTTTTTTTTAAATCTTTATTTTCTTGGAAATAATGGGATACACCCGGTATGTTAGGTACTAGCCCCCTTATCTATATCTATTCTAATACTATAAAGATTTGATTGTTTGTTTGCATTAAATAGGCTCCGAAACTACTGGACCGATTTTAAAAATTCTTCTACCATTAGGAAGCTACATTATCGGGGAGTAACATAGGCTATTTTATTGTCAAAAAAAAAACGATGACAGCTCAAGGTGCCGTTTCACACGTTTCACTATTCGACATTAACATTGACTGTTGGTCTAGTGGTTAGTGACCCTGACTGCTAAGGCGGAAGTCGTAGGTTCGATCTCCGCCCAGGATAAAACTTTGTGTGAGGCGCACGATTATTCTCTGTCTGGGTGTAATTTATCTATAACTAGCTGTCCCGCGCAACTTCGTCTGCGTAAATTTTCTCCGTTTTTGCAACATTTCTCATTATTGCTCCGCTCCTTTTAGTCGTACCGTGGTGTTAGCCTATAGCCTTTTTTGATAAATTGGGTTATCCAACAGAAAAAGAGAATTTTTCAATTCGGATCAGTAGTTCCTGATATTACCGCGTTCAAACAAATAAACAAACTCTTCAGCTTTATAATATTAGTATAGATATGTATGTATTTAAAAATATATATTTTAATCAGTTGTCTGGTTGCCATAGTATAAGCTCTGCTTAGTTTGGAATCAGATGACGTTGTGTGAGTTGTCCCAAGATTTTATTGATAAGATCTCTCATAAGCTAACTTTAGGAACCTAATCTAGAAAAAAATCCTTTTACTGTCGTACCTATATATTAAATCGTATTTATAGGTATGACTTAAAAATAGCAAATTTAAATTACGACTATTATAAAATTAAAAAAAAAAACGGGTTGGCTTTATGAATTACACCATCGAGATTTGCACATCGTTATCCATTTTTTATGTACCTACGGGCTTTAGGAAAGAGCAGGTAAGGACCGCCGTAATATGAGGCAGGAGCTACCTGGTGAACATTTCATTGATAAATTGTTTGATTGAATGTACAAGGAATACAAACTTTTATTTAACGAAATACTTACTGGTAATCGCTTCTTCACCGCTTCGAAGTTTTATTATATCCTTGGGGAGTAGCTCTCACATTCCTAGGCTTCATAAGCTATTAGCGAACAATTAAGTAGGTGAAGGTTAAACCGCTTTAGTAAAATGTTTATGCTGATAGATAACATTTCGCTTGTATAGAACTACGGTTTCTCCATCAACAGGTAATTAAAATGTTTGCGGCATTGGTAGTAACATGAAAATAATAAACTAGAACATGGAACTGGCATGTTCTAGTTTATTATTTTCATGTTACTACCTACCGACAAACCAAATTGTTCAACCCTAGCTAGTCACTGGAGAGCGCGATCATGCATTATATTATTCTACTAAAGTGACCACACATATTGTTGATTTCAGGGTAAACCAGAACACGTGCCAAACTAATATATGAGTATGCAAGAACATTCATCGATGTGGAACGATCGGTGGCATGGCAGTCCGCCGATTTGCCAAATTGCTTTGGGATCCGATTGGTACCGAATGAAATTAACCAATAATTCAATTATCAATCACACTTCCGATAACACCATGGTTGCATTTATAATGTAAAATATGTGATCAGAACGATTCTTAGGTTCATTGAAGGTTGACTGCTGGCCAAATCGGTCATAAAACATAGTAAGTATTTGTCTTTGGGGCCATCAAGACATTCTCTTACCTAACTACGTGAAAGAAAATAACTTACGTAAACAAAGTACGTTGAAAAATTGACGTTTTTATTAAAGACCTAAACCGCCTGATTTATTTAGAGCATCGTAAAGATAAATACGTCAGAACAAGTATCCTTTACGACTTTAAGCCTCATTTTCTCTGAAAGCGCAACTGCTGCTGGCTTTTTTCTGAAGACAAAAGTTGTAAACTTCTTTTAGTTTTTTCTGATTAAGTTTGTTGTGGGTTGAAGACAGTTCCGCACTTCCCCGGGATACTGCGTATATTGCATGCTACTATCGCCCGTGACCTCTTTATTAAATACTTTACCTACATGTTGTATGTAGTGTGTCTAGATATGCATACATGCAATTTTAATTATAAAGGCCAATACAAAAACAATCAGAAATTTAGTTTTGGTTTTTGTAGCTTCTGGTCAATACCGAAAACATCATTATTATTTCGAATATTCGAAGAAGTGTTTTTTATAATTAAGTAATAAGAATGGAAAACGGTATCATAAATTCTGTATATCGTTACAAGCTGGATTTTATTCGCATCCTAACATGTTAATCTATATATACCTATAAAAGGAAAAGCTGTCTGACTGTCTGACATATCAACGCAGGGCCTAAGCTTTAAGGGTTAGAAACTTGAAATTTTTCACAGTGATTTCTTTTTTAACGTAGAGGAGCATTAAGAAATGATTTTTGAAAATTCACTCCCTAAGAGGTTAAAACGGGGGTGCAAAGTTAGTATGAAACTTTGCTGTTAAAATATTTTGGTAAGAACCTGGCATTCACGAGGTGCGAAACCGCGGGCAAAAGCTAGCTTACTTTAATTGGCAAAATATAAAAGACCTTTTTTGAAAATTATGTTAGGTACTTTTAATCCACTTGTTTTTTTTCCAGGAATGCCTACCTAGTCTAGAACTCTGGGTTTGTCTTCATCTTTGAGATTGTTCCAGCTCACAAGTACTGGAACGAAACTAACAATTCTTACTTTTTTAATTGTAGCAAAATTTAAACAATTCAGCTCAGCAATCAGGCTTCATCTCTGAGAAAGACTATGGTTGTAATCCACTATGAGGACCAAGTTCGGAGTTTTTAGCAGCGAGTTTAAAAAGCGCACTACAAAGTAACCGCTTGGGTTCGAACTCGTCATTTTCGGCTAATAAGTCATCGTACTAGCAATGAAACGTCAAATACACTGTTTTAATTAAGCCAGAACTTGTCAATAACGAAAAATAGAATCAATTTTTATTGGCATTCGCAACATAAAGCGTTCGCCGGCAACATTTTGCCTTTAGCGATTTCGTACCAAATTATATTTTAGTTTTTTATGTTCGTCGACACCAATATTAATCGATCACGATTCCATCAGATTTTAATGTAATACCGGACTGTCAAAATGATTGACATGACCATAGAATGGTCAAATATCGAATTAGTCACATTTACCGTTTTCAATATTGTTAAATTTAAGTATAAAAAAACCGGGCAAGTGCATATCGGGCCACGCACAATATAGGGTTCCGTAGTCTCCCCTCTATCCGAATAATGCGGTTTAAGTAGTGGGGTTTCGGTTGTTTTTGTTTCATAATTACAACATTACACCTACGTAAAAATAATTTTCAATTAAATTTGTACGAAAATTTAGTTACTTTTTTCATTTGATCACCTGTTACTCGTAAACTTGTAAAGCCTACTAAGCTGTGATAGTTTTCCATCAAATTTTATCAGATAAACTACTACCCTGAATTTTTTCACGTACCCAACATCAACCGTTTGGCTGGCAGGGTAGAAGGACACTTGACTCTAACAAAAATTTGTACTTTAAAGCTAAATATTTCACAAACGAACCCCTAAATCTAAAAATAGTCTTCATAACCCCTAAACGTTTTAAAAGACCTATCTAATGATACCCCACAGGATGGGGCAGATGAGAAAAAAAAAACACACACACAATAGGAGAGGTACCCTAAAAAAGTTATTCATGAATTTATTCTTTTACTTTGTTGGCGTAAGTAATATGTGTATTTGCAACTCGTAAATGTTTTAAAAGATATCACGCCCAAAGTTTGTATTGTCTGCATAATTTTATTCTTTCACTATCTATACAAAATTACAGTCTTTTAGCACTAACAGTCTCTGAGCAAAGCTGCTGACGGACGGACGGACACGGCGAACTATTAGGGTTTTGTTTTGTCATTTTGGCTACGGAAGCCTAAAAACGGGATATAAAATCGTATTTTAAGTTTATGAGATTTCATTTGCAGAAATAAATAATATTAATTAAGCTGAAATCCGTTCGCAACAATTAGCATTAAAAACCAATGATGAAGACTTTACTTAATTAAGATTAAAATCTAGATGACTGAAGATCTATTTAAAACCTTTTCGCAGAAAATAAATATTCGATTAACCGATAATGACTTTGAAATCATAGCATCATAGCATCCAAATAACATTTTCTTACTTTAGAGGACTATTTGCACTTTAAAAGTGCAAAGAAATAAATTAGGATCAATAAATGTAGCATCATGGTATTCATAAGTTTACGCTAAAAAAACAGTAGGGTATTTTACGCATAACAGGGTCCAATTAATGTTCCCACTGCTGACACTACTACGGATTAGTGTACGTGAAGTTTTCGAATATGATGGCTTTCTCACTATGTGTTCTTTCACTGACTTGAAACATTGCTAATGAAACAAATGATATCGAATCCGCAGCTGGGCCACCACTGCCCCGATTACGAAATCGGCCATCAAAGGAGAATAGCTTAACTACTTATTTCATAGGAATTGAGTGGTATCTAGAGATGGATGGTAAAATTGAAAGGAAAACTACCACAGCTAAGTAGGCTTTACAAGTTTACGCGTGATCAATTGGGAAGTAAACCTTTATAATTTTTTTTTTTTTTTTTATAGACGACTCCCGCACTAGCGTACAAGCCTTGTGTCGCGGGGGACTTTACAAACATACAATGACGGACACAAAGTACACCCAGACCCGGGACAACAATTTGTGGATCACACAAAGTGGTGTGCCGTGTGGGAATCGAACCCACGACCGTAGCAGTCGGACACACTCCCACCGCGCCACAGAGGCAGTCGTCTTTGGCCGACTAGCCGACTACTCGGTACCAAAAAGGCCGATTCGACTACTAGTTGGCGGCTACAAATATAGCCAGATGGATTTTCCGACTTTAATAATATATTTTGGTTTTCAAAATAAATCCAGTTACCTTCAGATATAACTTAATAATAACATTTTATTAATTCCTAAACGACAACGTAGAAGTAAATTCAAACAGATACCTACTATGTTAAAACCGGTAAGACGAAAGCTAACAAACGATAAAGCAACAAACGTTACACGACAAAATATGATAGCAATGAATATACAAAGACGGAGCTCGAAAGCTGTACACAATTGAAATATTCAGTCGAACAATCAAGATCGCTCTGCCTGAGTTCCCATTGTTACCAGGGCCGAAACATCATTATTGTCAGCGAAAGTCTCCGCTTTTACGAGAAGAAAGCGCAAAGCCATTGATGGTAGGTAAATAAGGTTGCTGTTCTGCAAAATTTTGCTTATTTCAATATCATTATTTCCTTTATCAAAGTTTTGAACAGCCTATCTTATAGTATTTGAAATGTTAATAGTATCTATCTACTTCTCAGCTTCTACAATTAATTATTGTGGATTTGCGGCTTGTTGGCCTTTGAGTGTTATTTCTAAACAAATGATTTAAAGCTAAAAGTTACAGGTTGGTATAGTGTTAGATCACAGTGGACAGCTCCTAGTTAATAAACGTCCGTCACAGGTCATTGTGCAGTTACAGCATTGACATTTGTTACAGTAGATACTGACAAATGATAACTGGTGTACAGTAATGTACAAATAGCATTAGGCTGATTTTATACTATGATGATAAGTAGACGGTATGAACAATCAAGTAAGGCAAGTCATATGTAGCCACGATCCTATCGATCAATTCTTCTAATTCAATCTTTAAATTCTTTTTTTGTTTTATTTTTCTTTGGGCTAATAAATAATAAGTAGGTAAAAGCGCGATCAAACATCCAATTTGACCAAAAGTCGTCGAATAATTAAAAGTATTTACTTACCACAAATATTAAATTCGTGAGATACTATCAAAAGACTATAGTGTAGGCGTACGATCGATGTTATTTTAAGTAGTTGTGGAGGAATCTAGCACATAGAGTGACTAAATTGTTGAACTAGTCACTTAGGCATCGAGGCAAAGTGGTGGCACAGAGACCAAGTCCCTCGCCAATGTGCGGTAACTCCTAGTTTCAAACTTAAACAGGCAAGTCTCACACTGAAGACAATTAAGAAAGCAATATAAGCGCTTTTTAAAATGGAGCCAGAAATTTAAACTCTCTACAATTTTAAGAAGCTGAATAATGAAACATACCATATCATGCATATGTCAATGTTTTTAATATGATTGATAAAATAAGTAAGATAAACACCAGCTAAATACGAAAACGACTTCCACACCTAAGATTTCATTCACCAACGCAATTATTAGTTCTAAACGCATAGATTTGAGCACAAAAATAAACGCAGCTCTTAGCATGTTTCAAATGTGGTTTGTGTCAATTCACCTAATTATTAATATAGAAAAGACTAACATTATTTTATTTAAATCAACAGCTCGACGCACGTTATGATCAATAGGATATAGGTTTGAGGGGTTGATTCTGTTAGGTGTTTAGATATTCGCATTGATGCCTCCTTCTCATCCGCCTGATAAGCCTTCAGAAGTTTGAGAGATTTTGTCAGTACAAACTATTTAAAAACTATCTATCATACTCTGGTCTAGGCTGCGCTATAGTATACAACTCTAAACATAAAAAAAATCACAAAAAATAAACAAACATGGCGGCTGTAAGATGACAAAAACTGTCAAAAACAATAGGTGTTTTTGACATCTTACACCCCCCATGTTTGTATTTTTAAACGTCACATAACTAAGAACACTTGGGTGGTCAAGACAAAACTAACGACGTCTTCATTGTCAAAATTCGTATTGTGGTTTGAAAGATATGAGGTAATAAAGAATATTGCATACATATATGTATACATACAAGACTCGCGCGGAAACCTTCCTTGCAGTCGGGTAAAAAGAGCTATACGAACTATTGTAGATTTTTCGAAGAGAGTCTTGCCAACACATTAGCAATAAAGTAACGATTAGAGTAGTAATTAAGAATTTAATGTCAAACACAATTGCATTATTGTTATAAAAATATAAATAAATATATTGTTTGTTTTGTTGTTTGTATAATATATATTGTTGTAAAATATATATTACGTAAGTATTACCGATTTTAATCAAACGGCTGTCGAACTATAATGCACTCTTACGTTGATATGTATTGCCTTTTACAGGAAGCATTTACATACCAATAAATGATTCCTATAGAATGCAAACTTGATCGGAACAATGATCCATAACACCTTCAAGATTGAAATTACAACAGACTTACGATATTCCTTGACAATAGACAATTTTCTCTTGAGTGACCTGAGTGGCGACTGCAGTTATTTGTAATCTTACTTCCATTATAAAGAGTAAACAAGACTCATGACAATTTGTCATACTGATATCATGGTGAGCCATACTTATATTTCCTTAACTTGCTTATTGTGTTCTGTTACGGATGAATTTGCTATATTTACATGCTTTCAATTCAATAATAAGAAAACCAGGCAAGAGCATGTCGGACCATGGTCAGGGTTGGTTTTGCAGCTATCACTACAAAGAAATGCACTATATATGAAAAAAATACGATCTAAATTTCATCCATATACAATGTGTGGTTTTTGAGTAAAATGCCTGTGACATACGTACAGACAGACAAAAAGACGGACAGGATGATACTATAAGGGTTCCGTTTTTGCCATTTTGGCTACGGAACGGTGAAAAGAAAATAAACTCACAAGATTGTCTTTATTGTTTTTATTTCATTAAACCAATTACCAAATTATTTTGAAATACATTTCTTCGATAAGAGAAACTGTCCAAATTCATTGTATTAAAATCATATTTTTTAAATATTTTTATCTGCATTTTAAAATAAAAATACCAGTGACCAAAAGATCAAAGTTAACTAGTTTTAGCCTACCTAAAAAAAGAAAAACCTATTTAAAAGAAACATTCGCAAGAGGAAGTGACCAAAACCCAGAACGGCATTCATCCATACTTACGATAAAATCCTACAAAAGGACCTACGAACAAAATCACCCATCCAAATACAACCGAAAGGTCCAAAAATAAAGTAGTGGGTATTTTTACTTTACTCTCCACTCTCTACGTTTTGTTAATATTACAAATTACTTGTGGAACATACATATAGGTACCGCGTTGTATAGGTACATATAGGGATGTATTACTATTATACAATGTGAATGTCTACAATTAATAAACAATGGCACAGATTCTGAGAGAGACTAACTACGTACTCTTTAGTTTGTGCTCAACCTGAGCTAGAGATAGGTACTTCCGTTGGTCAATTTAAACAGAGAAATTCATTGCATCTACCCTTCTAAACAATATTACATATTTAGTTGTGATACAATGCTTCACCTTAAAATCTTGTTTCGAAATTCTCACCTTCATTGGACCCGTTTAGAATTTGGTTCTAATAAAAAACTGAATTGAACGGAAATGAAATAACGTTAACCGGTTTTTCTCCGGTGGGCTGAGAGGTAAGCTTGAAACTTTTTTACCTTTTTTGTCGCCATGATACAGACTCTCTACAGAAAAGATTTAAGTCGGTTTTGTTCTTGAACTTGCATTTTGAAAATCGTATACTTATGTATTGTTATCCGAAATCCAAAGTATTTATTCGAACTATGAGCTTCGTATCAGCTTTATGAATGAGCAAGTTACTTTGAACCGGTTTGTCCGGATACGATAGCTATAAAATATAACCTTGTCTGCACGAAGGAAACACACGCTTGTCTACAAAATGAGAAAAAAATAATAGGTATAATACACTAGGTATATAGTTAATTGTAATATGAGTACATTGAAATTTGAAAATGTTACGTATTTAATTGAATAGAATTAAAAAATGAAATCATCTTTATTATAAACATATCCGAGGTCATTCACTAGGTCCGTTTATGTAAAAGTCTTGTGTGAGTAATAAGTTTAGTGTCAACATAGTTCCAACGCGTTCTATAGAAGTTGCATCACCTTCCTACATCCATTCGCACTTGTATGATAACTTACTGGTCTGTACGTCCAAATAACGTCCTGCCCACGGCATCCTGTCTGTGTGGTGTGTAGGAGATACTTTATGAGACGAAGATAACGCATCATGGCCTACAATTGTCCCTAACCATCATTATTTCTTAGTATGCTGATATGCCATTGTATTGTACATTAGTACTAACAAAGTCTCTACTGCCAAAGATTTGTACAATGTATTTCATTTCAAAAATGGCTGATAGTCATTTTTGACTTGAATCTAAAAAAACTATATTAACTTGCTTCAGCAAAGAAGTGTATCGTAAATTTTAAAATGCTTAGCAATCTCTGTTAATGACTAATAGTTGCTTTCATCACAGAAATGTAGTACAGAGCGTTGATTTGTATTATGTTGTAAATTGTCGTCTTTATTCGGGTAAAAGCAATTCAAACAAAATGTGCATTTTATAATCGCCTGGTTTATTTTTTCCCATTTTACTGCTAAAACTCTTTTTTTTTTCAACATAAAATTTACACATTCATTATCGTACATCGATTAACATTCATCGTGAATTACATTAAATTGTAATATTTCAGTTATATTACTTTCAGGGGGAGTTCAATATCTTTGGATAGGTTGTGTATGTCTTACATTGTATAGTTACTATTAATATTCATGTAACAGTGAATTTCAACAATCAAGATTTAATATATTATATTCAGTATTTAATCATTTGGCGATCACTGTCTTTACCATTCCATACCACGTAATAATTTACACTTACATTCTTCAACTAATCAGTCGTGGACCCTTCGCATTCGGATCCATTGTAACTTTCCATTATTTATCTAAATAAATTATATGATACAAAAAATATTACACTAACAACCTGTTTAAGTATAAATTACACATACCTTACGTATAAGATGGTTTCTAGCTTAAGATACAAAATTTACAATTGTGACATGTCATCTAGATATGTTGTAGGTAAACACGTCAGATTAAACATCGGTAGCACAGCCATCCTGAAACTTGTCGTCTGCCGAGGGCCTGGTGATGGTGAGGACCCGCTTAATGGCAGCCACGGGCGGCAGCACCGGTGGTGCCCGCTGCCACACGCGGAGCGTGCGCGCACCGCCCACGGGCAGTCCGTAGTCAGGCGGGTATGGCGCGTCAGCCGGAGGCGGGCCGACCGCGTTTGTAGAGGCCATGGCGTGTGAGCGTGGGAACGTACGGCTCATATACCCCAGTTCCTCTTGTGACCCATCCACGCTGCAGTTCTCTATGATCGGCGTTCTGTCGTTATAGTATGTCGGAATAGCTGTACTGACGGCCCGGGCTAAATTACTCGCTTGATTCATTCTCATTTGGTCCCAGAGGCCCGAAGGATATAATGAATCGGAGGCCTCACGAGCGTATTCTCCGCTTCCTGGGCGTATGACACTGTCAGGCCTCGTATCGTTGATTAGGTCTGGATCTATTGTAACAGAAACTGTAGGCGATACAACGACGGGCCCGTTAGCTGTTACCACGCTCCCTCTTCCTTCATAGTGGTTTGTAGTATACGGTATGTCATTAGCTCTCGGAGGTTTCGTTACAGGGTTACATTTGGGATCATTGTTTGAATCTTGTCCGTTAGCCATTACAGCAACGTGAGGGCGATCAGTTGTTGTTGGATGAACTTCATTCCCAGACACGACTCTATCCATTGTATTTGGTGTTTTGCTCTCACAAATCGGTGTGGGACGAAATCGAACGAAAGTAATGAGCAGAGCCAAGGAGATGACGACAACGATTAAGAATAAGGCGGCGCCCAGGCTTGCTATTTGCGCGCTACCCAAGGATGCCATCCCGACAGGTTGCTGTGTCACATGTACGGTAAAGTTAGCTTCAGCATTACCGCCTTTATTTTCAGCCACGCAATAAAATTCACTAGAGTCAGATTCCTGCGTATTAGTTAATATTAAGGAGGACTTCTTTTTAGAGTCACCGTCTTCAAATATGTATATTTTTTGATGAGAATTAAAGTTACTACCATTTTGAAGTAATCGCCCGTTCCAGTACCAGTTTATAGTTGCACTTGGTACGGCTTCAGTTCTGCAGATAATGGTAGCATTGTCACCAATGGTAGTTTCAACATGCCTACTGATTGGCAAAATCTCTGGTTTACAAGCAAACTCTTCTATAGGTAATTCTGAAAACGGTCTGTTGGCCAAACGCGCTGGTGCGTAGCAACTTGGAGTAGAAAGTAATTTGCGTATGGCTAACCACAATTTAAGATCCCGCAGTCGGCAATCACATGTCCATGGGTTATCGGATAAATCTATGGCTCGTAGTTTCTCTACCTTTTCCAATGAACTCAAAGGTAACTCACGTAATTTGTTAAGGTTTAATTTTAAAGATTCCAAAGCGCGCAAATTTTTAAACGCGTCTGGGGCAATGTCTCTTATGTCGCATTTAGACAAGTCCAATTTGACAACGTTGCCGAGATTGCTCAAAGCATCAGAATGAACTTTTAATATTGGGTTTTGAGCCATTGTGAGATCTCTAAGAAACGGCGCATCCTTGAAGCTGTTTAAGGGTATCTGTGTTAGTAAATTCTGAGACAGATCTAATTCGACTAAATTCGTTAAGCCCTTAAAAGCTCTATCGTGTATTTGGCCAATATTACAATTGCGTAAATAAACTCTTTGCAGATTAACTAGTCCTGTTCTGGCGAAAGCTTCCTGTGGGAGTATTTGGAGATTATTCCCTGAAAGGTCCAATACTTGCGTGGCGGGGTCTACCGGCTCAGGGACTGTGATGAGAGCTTTGTCCATACACTCCACAGTCTGCTTGCCTCCTTTCCATTTACACGCACACACCGCCGGACACGAGCCAGGGGGCGCGAGACCGGCTAATATTGTTTCCCACACCATCACACTCATTGTCACTATAAACCACCTCATTTTGGTTCCAATCCAATTTATTTTCAGTCACACAACATTTCTTTCACTCAACTTCACACTTAGTTTTTGAGTCAAAACAAACACACAAAGTTACAAATTGTAATATTCTCTAATGATTTGTCACGATTAAACGTCGGTATCGTATCACATCACTACTCGAGAAAGTTGGCAAACGGTACATGACGGCACGGTGTGCTCGCGCGACGGCTGTGTATTAACTGAGAGGGAGGGATCGTCTGATCGTCTCGGTAAAAAGAGCTCGACGCATGCGCGTCAACGGGCTCCCCTCGCCCCGCTCTGCGGCTCTCCTCGACCACCGAGTTGAGTAGCCCTACTCGACGCGAACTGTTGAAAGAATTCCAAAAGTGTAATTTTCTACCTGGGTCTGCTCTGCGGCCGATCATCCCACTCGCTAGCCCGTCACGTTCATTCATAAATACCTGAGTCACTAGCCGGGCGGTGGGACGTACTTTCAATACCGGCCGGAGATGCATCTAACAATGCCGGCCCGCTCGCCGCGCCGCGTAAACCGCTTTGATTGTTATACAATACGCATCTTTTTGTTAAGACCACGTCTCGTCGGGCTTGGCATCAGGTAGAAGACTAATTATAAATAACAGTCCTAAAGGATGGCAGGTATACAACAACAATAGGACAGGATGTTTCGTACAATAAACGCGACATTTTCATTCATAATTGTGTAGAAACCGATTTAAAAAGGATTTTGAACTTTTAAATGTGTTTGCAACCGTGACATCTGGGCAGGTATTCGAGTATTATTAATGACAAATAGAGTAAATAAGGTAATTATCTTTTAACCCAGATGCGTAAAATTAATGAAATGTTTACATCATTATTGCTGTCTAAATTAGAAATACCGACCCAATTATTGGCGCACTAAAATAATGCGTAAAAGTAGATGTAAAAACGATAAATTAGTTACTTATCTATCCTTATATTCAAGTTCAAGTGAAGGTGTTTGGAAGTTCGATAACGGTACAAAGGAAGCTAATAAAATGAAATTAGTGATGAGGAGGGTGGCACGCGGCTGGCACGCTTCGACATGTGCGCTTGCGCAGTTAGCGTTCGTCAGCTGTTCCGTCACCTGGCGCATGCCGCGTCGCGACGCGTGTGCCACACCACCCTGTACACATGCTTCCCTTGTAAGGCTTCCACTCAAAGCTTTCTAATACAATTAACAACGCCACTTAGTCGCTAATTTTCCCATTATAATTTTCCTTTAGTATAATATAATTCACGACACTTTGAAGCTGCCAGATTTATTGTATAGGTACGAACTTTAAGACTTTCACGTTACATTATTATTATATACTAGCTGTCATGCGCAACTTCGTCAGCGTAAATTTTCCCCGTTTTTGCAACATTTCTCATTGCTGCTCCGCTCCTATTGGTCGTAGCGTAATGTTATATAACCTATAGCCTTCCTCGATAAATGGCTATCCAACAGTGAAAGATTTTTTCAATTCCAATCCTGGGATTACCGCGTTCAAACAAATAAAACAAACTCTTCAGCTTTATAATATTAGTATAGATTACAATAGCCTGAAGTTCTTTGTATTTTTTATGGTTACTCGTTTCCCAGTCACCAGTGACAACCGCTGCAACCTGATTGAAACCTAAACGGATAGACTCAGAAACATGTGATTGTTGTTCAAAGTCAAAGTCAAAAATACTTTATTCATTTAGGTTACAAATGCAATGCTTATGAACGTCAGACAAAATTTGGAATAGAATGATTCTAAATTTAATGCCAAGTTCGCAAGAGTAAAGCCGTGAGAAAAGAACTTGGCAATAAAACTAGTTATGAAACTGTTGCTAACATTATCGTTTAAAAGGACCTATTCCAATAATTAACCTAGTAGTGGTTATAAGGAATGATAAGATTTTTGAAGTCAAGTAGTCCCCGGGACTGAATATGCTCTCAATAAATGGCGATAAACGGCATAGAGGGCGAACCCTATCGTATTGGGATCCAATACTGTCAACGAATTGTAAGCGTGTTAGCGCACCTCTACGAAGCGGCCCTTCGGGATTCTCTCAAAGAAAACGCAACGCTTCACCGCGTTATTTCTCAAACATTCATTTCAACGAGAAATCATGTTAAATGAATTGCGGAACCCTAAAAGTGTTCCATTTACATGTAAGTATTAAATATAAAATAAGTATAATAAACAATCGTTGAAGATAAGATAATGAATGTTTATTTTAAAAGCAATGGATGGTCTTCTTATGCTGCAGCTGTTTCATAAAAACGTTCATATTGAATAAACAAAACAAGCTTGAAACAATAATTTTTCATTCAACAGCCGGATGATTTCAAAACAGTTTTCAAAGGTATTATGATAACATCTTTATAAAAGGAAAGTAAACGGAAGCTGTAGATAATGTAAACGTTATTTTTAAATATTAATAATAATTCTCGTTTCACAGCATAAACACTTGCATATTTGATATCATTCGGACTTCCGACTTAAAAACAGTAAAATGTGGGCTAAAATGCGTGAGAATTCAAATATACTTGTACAATGTGTTTGTGTGTCAGTCTTGCTTCATGTCAGATGCTGAACCAATTTCATTTCATCCTTTATCGAGTTCCACATACTTAACTTAAAAAAATATACTTACTTGTTATCAATTCCATTAGAAGTAAAACATCTTTAAATATATCAGGCCTACCTCTTAACATGTAAAGGCCATCCCATACCAGTGATTTTGCGCTACGAAATAATTTGAAATGATCAAAGCGCCTCTTTAGCGATGCTCCGAGTCAGTGATCTGCATCCGTGATGAAGTTTTGGGTACTAATCTCAGATCAAACAAATTTTCAACAAACACTTTTGTATGGACATGTAAATGTGTATCCTATACACTGTAGGTACTTTATCACCCGTCCATCTAGGCAGGGAGTATTTTTTTATTAGACAAATCCCGCAACAATTACAACAGGTACAATTCCTGTGTTGCGGAACATTTTACAAACATACAAATCATGGACACATAGCACACCCAGATTCAGAACACAAATTTGTGGATCACACAAAGTGATGTCCCGTGTAAGAATAGAACTCACGAGTACCTAGAGACTATAAAACAAATCGAGTGCATAATAAAGAAATGCAATTTTTAAATATCTTGGTGAGAATTATCTACTGTCTCATCACCGTGCTTGTTCAAAAAGCAACAGAATTGTAGAACTCCAATTTCAAATCTGAACTAGTACTAATATACTAGCTAACCCGCACAACTTCGTTTACGTCATTTTTCCACGTTTTTGCAACATTTTTCATTGATGTTCGCTCCTATTGGTCGTAGCGTGCTGTTATACAGCATACTAGCGGACGCCTCGCGGTTTTACACGCGTAGTTCCCGTTCCCGTGGGAATACCAATGGTAAAAGAATTTTTGAAATCAGTTTAGTGATTTTTGAGTTTATTCATTACAAACATACACACACACAAAATACAAAAATTAAAATCTTTCCTCTTTATAATATTAGTATAGATAACACTTACAAATAACGTGACTTTCTATTAGTAGAATAATTTTCAAAATCGGTTCAGTTGATCCAGAGAATACCCCCTATAACCTCACAAACTTTACCTCTTTATAATAATAGTAAAGATAGGAAAAGTTGCCGTTACTTCGTCGATACATTCGTTATTTCAGGATGGTAGAGTATCATTAGTTGATATGAAAACTGGTTCGAAATTCACTGGTTTGAACATCCACCTAAATACCTAATTGCATTAAAATGTCGCTCGCATTTACTTTTATTTTTTTTCTCAAGCTCCTTAATGACCACAACGTCGGCAATAATTAACAGTTAAACGAGCGTCCCAATTTAATGATTATGAGATAGTTCCGGTGGTCACTGGCCGCAGCAACGCTCCTCTGTGCGAAAACTACAAACCGGCTCGTTTTGTACTCAAGGATATAATGATTAAGCATCTGATGACTGTTCTACATAGTCTTAATTGTAATAAACTGACTAGAAAATACACATTGCTTGTCGTGGCGGTTTGGGTCGGGTTGACTTCCCTTTCTCCAAAATGACGAAGGAGAGGACGGCTGACCCATGCGTCATACTGATGAATGGGTGCTTTGTTGGGGTGACTGGTCGGCCTTGTCATTGTGAACTTATAGAATTATTTTTTTTTACTCCATTACTCATTAACGATTCAGATGTTTCTAGAATAAGTACATAATTTATTTTTATTGTGGGAATCTGGTCGCATGTTCACTTTATGCTTTTCTTTTCCATAGGCTGATGCTCCCATCTATACCATAGAAGGCTAATATAATTAAACATAGCTATCTATTGTACAATATAAATATTATTGCTTGAGTGAGTTTCATGGTGTAGGTAACGGAAACAACGCCTCACTTGCTGACATAATTATATAATGGAATATTATAATAATAATAAGATCCTACTCAAACTTCTGACTTATATAGACACTGTAACTCCGCTTCTGAAACCATACAACATTTAACCGGCGCCTGCAAATCACTCGTACAATCCGTCTACAAACACCGCCATGACCAAGTAGCTACAATAGTACACCAACATCTTGCACACCGGTACAAATTCATTGCTAAAAAAGTTTCATATTATAAATATAAACCAGACACCATTCTTGAGAACAGAACCTGCTAAATATATTGGGACTAAACTATTATAACCGATAAAACAGTACATTACAATAGACATGACATAACCCCACATGATAAAACTACTAATACCGTATATATTATTGACATAGCTATCCCTAACACTCATAATATCCAATCAACAATATCAGAAAAGCTATCAAAATATCAAGACCTTGCAATAGAACTAAAAACCCAATGTAAAGCGCACACAGTACACATAGTCCCAATTGTTTTGTCGTCAACTGGTATACTATACCAGTAAGCGTTTTGGGTACTCCAAAAACGCTTAACCAAAGCATTGACATAATACACATACCCACTCATACAATACATCTATTACAAAAAACAGATCTATTACAGAATTCTTAATACTTGCCGCATCACTCGAAAGTTCCTCACATTTATCATCAACATATTCCTAATTGTTTTTTTATTTCCAAAAGGGAGATAAAAAAAAAATATTTGCATGAACATAGTTACATCGGGTGGTAGTCTTACTACATGCAAATATATTTTACTGCAAGCAACATAATTAAGATTTACAATATTAAAACTCTGACACAGTATACAAGTTTTTTCTATTAACCATTTTTTTAATGTTTTGATAAACTGATTGTAAGGTAAGTTCTTAATGTTTTCAGGTATTCTATTATATATGTATCCACACATCACCAAACATTTTTTTTAAACTATGCCGTTTTCGGAATTTTAGGCAGCACAATTCTGTCTGGATCTCGAGTATTTCATATTTATGTATCTTTAGCTCTGGTGTGGTATTGTAAAAATGGGCATTTATAAAAAGTGCCCATGAGTTTTTATTGCCAAGTTCTTTTCTCACTGGCATTACTTTTTACGGTCTTCGCATTAAATGTAGACTCATACTATTCTAAATTTTGTCAGATGTAACCTAAGTAGGTCAATAAATTATTTTGACTTTGACCTAACTTTGAGATGTGCAATACGGTGACCGTATGCGCTGGGCTATGCCTTCTTTTTAAATGATGTACTTTAACATACTTATTTACTGTTAAAACTACAGTGCAGTTCATGCTTTCTCTTGGAATATTACTTAGGAGAAAACAAAATGTTCACATAGTTTTTCTCAGGTTATTATCCTTCACATTCACGCTCATACGCTACGGTAATTGTTAATCATCACGGCGCTATACTGGTTCATAACTTTCTCCATGTCTGGGGAATATAAAATTGTCTATGGTTGTTTATTGCACTAAACTAGGCTACTAAATTGTATGGTAGCTAACCATTATCCGGCCTCAAATTCGTTCAATCATAATGTCAAGTGGCTGTAAGTGTGCATGTGAGTATGACTCACTTGACAAGCCCATCATGCGTGGATAATTATTTTGAGCTCATGAAATCCAGATCAAAATTAATAAGTGCTGCTTATTCTTAGGATGATAACATATCAAAGAAAACTGAATAGATTACCAATGCTTATTTTATAAAAAAAAAAAAGTTTTAGTATATTAACATCACATACGGAACATTGCTAATGGATCAGGTTCTGAGACATAATTTAAGTATAACATTTCCACGATAAAATGACTAGTGAAAAATACTTGAATATAAACCGTAGTTTTTTTTTAATGGAAACCCAAGCAATTCTTGATCACGATATTTATAAACTTTTCCAAACTAATATTAAAACTGTGAAAGTAACTCTATCTGTCTGATACATTTTCATTTTCACGCTAAAATCTCTGAACCGATTTCGATGAAATTTGGTATGAAGATAGTTTGAACCCCGGGAAAGGACATAGGATAATCTTTATCTCGATAACCGACATTCGCGCGGGTGGAGCTGTGGGTGAAAGCTAGAATGCTATATAAACGTATGTACTTTTATCACGGTAAAAAATGCTATTTAACTCTCTCTTTACCTCTTCTAATTATTAACATTATTCTGCATTTACAGGCTCAGCAAGGGTCAGCTGTGTAGATCCTAATAAATACCACGATTTCTCGAAAACTCGCTAGAACATCGCCCCAAATACGATGCTGATAAAAAATTGTGAATCTCGGTGACTTGTGTAATATAGTTTGCCAGTGCAGGATATTCACTATGTTTTAAAATCGAAGGAACTCAGGTTTGCCTTGTTGGTCTAGTAGTTAGTGACCCTGACTTCTAATCCATAGGTCGTGTGTTCGTTTTCCATCCAGGATAAATCTTTGTGTGATTGTTTATCAAACAATCTTTAAATTGTTTTATTGAATATAGAACATAAGTTGTAGTGAGAATTTTGACGTATTTAATTCGTGACAGAAATAATAATCTTTATCAAAACTCATACTAAATTCACCACAGGACGGGACATAATGGAGGTACCGTACATTTGGATAATGAGGAAGTTTTTGAACTCTCAACGAACCCAACTGAGTAGCTTCCAGCTCAACATAATATGAACCTGTAGCTGATATATATACCTATATAGAAGAAACTTACCTAAATCGTACTTGCGTTTAAATCGTACCACATCAATATTTCTGAACAAAGAGCAGCACTAGCGACTTAAGTGACAAAAAATAAAACTATTAATTGGCCATGTTATCTCATCTCAGTGACAAAGTTTCGCTTCCCATCTTTCAAGAAATATTCAAAAATAATTAAAAGTGCTGTTTTCATATATTCTTTTTTGGTGATACGTAAGCATTTTCATTATGAATCATGTGAACACAATGGAGTGTGTACGGAACAGCGATCAGAGAAACTACTGGGTGGGTGTTACAATGTAGGGAAATGTAATAGCATTCTGGCTTCGCCATCATCGGAATAAGCCAGAGTATTGTATAATTTAGCCAAAACTAGTATTTATGAATAGAGAGACTTTTTAGATGTAATGTATTGCATGAGGTTGACATAATCATACTGTGATTCAACCCTCGTTAATAAATAAAGATAAAAAAAATCTTTCAAGAAATATTCAAAAATAAGTAAAAGTGCTGTTTTCATGTTTTTTTTTTTGGTGATACGTAAGCATTTTCATTAAGAATCATGTGAACGATTAAATAAATTAATCAGTATGCCTATTATTGCATTTTATATATACTTGTGAGTTACTTCTTAGTTTTTGTTGATTATAGCTTGCATCGTTTCTTTTTCGAGGCAATTTTTAAATAAATTTGGGTCATGTGCCTAAATCGTACTTCAAGCTTTGTCTCAATACATACGGGTACCTATGTTTGAATTGACAGTGTACGACTGTTGGATATAAACGATATACACGAAACAAAATGAACAGAGTCATATTGACCCTCCACATCCTCGTTAGGTAAAATAATATAATATCTGGGACGACTCACACAACGCCATCTGATCTCAAATTAGGCAGACCCTATAATATGACAACCAGGCAACTGATAACATATTATAGATAAATTTGACTGCCTATGTGGCACGGTGGGAATGTATTCGACTGCTACACAAGAGGTCGTGGGTTCGATGGAGGGGCCCAGGATAAAACTTTGTGTGATGAGCATGATGGAATATTTTGTATCTGGGTGTTATTTATTTATAATATGTATGTATTTAGGAATATATAAGTATGTTGATCGGTTGTCTGGTTTCCATAGTACAAGCTCTGCTTAGTTAGGGATCAGATAGCGTTGTGTGAGTTGTCCCAATATATTATTATTATTATTATTATTATTAGTTACATCCAGACACAGAATAAGCATACCAAGTAAGTTAGTAATTTGCTGTGATTATAATACAAATTTGAAGTCTACATACGATTAAGGCGCACTGTAGTGTGATTTAGGAATAGACATTGTTCTTATATCATACTTTTCCATTTTTATTTATCTTGTTTTTCTAAAAAGTTTATACCAAAAAAGTTAAAATTACCATTATTGTTGATTTATCATAAAATAAATATTCCATATCTAATAGTTTTAAGTCTATTTTCTTATTTATATTTCTAAATATTAAAGTTTATTCTTAGGAGGTTCGAATTGAGAAAATTTATCTTAATGGGTATAATATATATTCTACATTACATTACACTATTATAATGTTAAAGGTACTTCAACAATGAATAGATATAATTGACAAAACAATGGTATTTATCTTTTTTGAAAATGAGTTAATGGTATTAACTCATTTTCAAAAAAGATGTCGCTTATCCTCTTTGGCCTTTCAACCGTGATTATACATTACATACTATTATTAATCTTTACACGTATGCTGGATTAAAACCGAAAATCCCTCTAAAGGAAAACATTTATCAAAACGCCCTCCGGCTTTTAAATTTCTCTACATCGCATCGCAAAATGTCTAAAGGCAAGACATATTTTTTAAACAAAGTTTAAATATTCATTAAACAAAACTAATAGAAATGTGCATTGATCTAATTGTAATGTCTAACTTTTTTTTAAATCCTATGACTCACGTTACGTACAGATAAATGTCTACAAAACATTTAAAGAAGTTATTTCACATTAACTTCGACAAAATAAATACAAGCCGTATTCCAAACCAAGTGTTTTCAATGATTGAATCTATTTCATGTATTTGTATAAGTTCATTAATAGAATTTCGATGGATTTTATGTATGAGCCAAATCGGCTTAACTGTTTCAAAACGGAGTTGGCTTAAAATGTGCTAACTAAATGTTTAATTCAGGAAATGAAACTTTGGTTCTACAGTTTTAACTGCACACTCGTATGTAGGTATAAAATGAACTAAAATATTTTAGTGTGTGTAACAAGGCAGAAAAAGGCAGCACGCGACGGATTTTCTTCGGTTGCCTAATCACCTCCTATTGGTCGGGAGTCTTACTATTACAAAGTTTACGTTCGTCGTGGGGTTTTAAAAAAAGTTAGTTTGATTTACGAAGCAATTGCCTTTTTCACAGTTCGCCCGCACCATCCCAGATTTTGAAGTCAACTCTCAACCTTTTCCAAGGACAATTGTACTAATATTCCTATTTCATTTTGATAATGACGTAACGAAATTTATTTCATTGTTTTTAACGACACGGACGCGAGCGAGCAAACAGGGGTTGATAGACCGTCCCAAGACCATTAAGGCTCAATAACTGCCATTCGACGCACAACGTTTTAAATTTCAACATCGGCGCATGCTGAAGATAATCTGAATAAGAAAGCAATTTTAGAGCACCCTATTTCAGATCTAAGGGCGCCGGCACGATAAGGTCGGTAATAGCGGCACTCGGTAAATTAAAAAGCATAGTCCAACTACGACCTCGTTGGCGAGCAATTGTGAACCGGATATTTGCATTTCAGTTATACCCTCTAAACTTACTATTATAGATGAACTGATTACTAACAACAGTAACGTGTCCCTTTCCTATCGGGAAACCGCAAGGTGTTGTTAAGATATAAGTTATGCAAATGGAGTGAATAATTTACTGTATCCCCTGTGTTTGCGACGCATTAGTAAAATATAATATTGTATTGTAAATGCGGCCCAATTGAGACAAGCCTTCGCCATATATGCAAGAGAATGCATATATTAATTTTTATTATGTGTGCAAGTTGAAGAAATGTTTAATTAATTATATTATTCGCACTAACTTGTTTTGTAATTGGGTAATCTAATCCATCACAAACTTTTTATGTTTTCCTGACATTTCGAGCGAATTAATGCACCCGTCAAAGTCGCACCGATTACGGTCCGCACAACGCTAATCGATTGAAACCTCAAGCAATAAAATGAGATCTGTAGCCTACAAAATTATATAGTTATTATTATGTAAGTGAACGGCCTACAAAGACTTTCATGTCTAGATAGTGTTCAATAAGAAATAGCGCCGTCAGACGTCAAATTCGGGTACTCATGAGTCATATCATATCATCATCATATCAACCCATATGATGGCCCACTGCTGGGCACGGGTCTCCCCAGTAGATCCTGGGGGTAATTGCCATAATCGCCACGCTTGGCGAGCGGGTTGGCGATCGCAGTAAGGCTTTAAGTACGCAGAGGACGCTGCTGCCCGTCCTCCGGAGTGAAATCCCTTAGTCGCCTTGACGACACCCACGGGAAGAGATGGGGTGGTACTATTCTTAAGCCGGAATGTTACCGATTAAACAGTTTTATGAATATCACTCTAGTAAAACGTTGAAACAAATCATTATACGTGGGAAACCTTTTGAAGATAAAATATATACGAGCGTTTGCTAGAAACATTGAAACGGACCTTTTTCAGGGATTGTGCGTGCGTAACGCAATCTCGGAGGTATTTTTAATTTGTAATATTGTGTGTGCCGAGTGTGTTATTGTTACATAACAACTACGGGGTGTCGGCTAACTGCCAGCATTTAATTACGGAGTAAGTATTGTTTTCGACACAGTCCTAAGTTGCTAACAAGAAGCAAACTAGTTAGTAAGTTCTATGATACTTAGATAGAAAATATCTCAGTATAATCAGAAGCATTTTAATACAGCATACCTTACCTAGTGTTTATATTTCACTTTTAAGATAATCAGTAACAAGATGGTAACTAAAACTTAAAGTTAAATACCTACTAAGATTTTCAAACCTCAATAAAAAACAGTCGCGAAATATGAAGCCTTTTACTCCGATATTCAATACCGTACGGCTCCGCTCCGATACAAAATCATTATTAGCTCTCAAGCGACTCCGTAGTGTAAATAGAGAACACTTTATTACTTGATGCTATTAAAAGTCGTACATTTTCTATTTTCGTTCTCTTTTAAGAAACATATTTTTCCTCTATTTGTTCTTTAACCTTGAGTAAGTAACTATGAACCGTATACTTAACCGTGTAGTTTGCATGTAAAATCTTTTTAAGTAAACATTTTTATAGCTACTGTGAACAAATTTTACAGGGTAATACAAAAATGTAGGAAAGCATTTTTTCTCAACGTTGCCCGGAATCGAATGAGGCGTAGTATGAGGATAATTTTATCATCCGTATCTTCATATTATGTTTTGTCCGATTTCATTTGTAGTTCTTATCTAGAGACAAATTCTTGACAAAGTAAGAATTCGTTTACGCGGTTGAATTGAACTAAGAAACCACGATAAAATCACTTTTGTTTTTTTTATTTTCACTGTTTATACAATCATTAACGTTATGTTTAAAAATATCTTTCTAATTTTGTTAAAATCCATCAATCGCGAGAAATATCGTAAAAGGCGAGATCACAAGAGATGTAAAAGCCTCGTCAGTTTTCATACTTCAAGTCTATTTTTGTTCTAATTTCAGCTCTGAGCTTAGAAGACTTTGTTTCGACGCCCCAATAGATAGATATTTATCAAATGGTAACGCTAAGCTAGGACCTAATTATTCCTGCGATATTGGGCGTTAATACTTCAGTTAAACATTGCCGTCGTCAGCAGTTAACTAGATAAACTAATTGACTATGGTTAATTACTTGACAGTCAGAGTGTTAGAGGACAGCGAAGACAGAGCCTGAATGAATAGGCATGGTAGTGTTTTCCTTTTGAGCGGAGATACACACGCTGTGTGAGTTCTCTCAGGACTTGAAAAGCCAGTAGAGGTAGAAGTCATGTTTGCATTAATACAGTTTGTCTCGAAAAAGTGTGTCCATCCACTAGCAGGATCACCGATAATAATAATAGTATCTTGGGATAACGTACGCACCGTCATCCGATCCCAAACTAAGCAGAGCTTGTACCTGCTGTGGCAACCAAACAACTGATAAACATACATAAATATTTCTAAATACATACATATTATAGTTATATTACACCCAGGCACAGAATAAACCATCGTGCTCATTACACAAAGTTTTATCCTGGGGGAATCGCACCCACGACCTCTAGCTTAGCAGTCAGGGTCACTAACCACTAGACCATCGGGCCAAATATGCGAAGGATTGTATAAAATTCATGACGAAGCAAAATTGAGATGTTTTAAAGAGACACTTCCGAGTTCATCAACTAGATTTAGCGAAAATATTAACTTAAATAAAGGTATATTACTTTTGTTTAAATTTATTACCATCACAATACTTAGATCGTAGGTACTTATGCTAACTACTATGCTAGCTACTTAAGACTGTCTCTGTGGCGCGGTGGGAATGTATCCGACTGCTACGCAAGAGGTCGTGGGTTCGATCCCCACCCAGGATAAAACTTTGTGTGATGAGCACGATGGTTTATTCTGTGTCTGGGTGTTATATATCTATAATATGTATGTATTTAGAAATATATAAATAAGTTTATCAGTTATCTGGTTTCCATAGTACAAGCTCTGCTTAGTTTGGGATCAGATGACGTTGTGTGAGTTGTCCCAAGACATATTATATTATGCGAGTGAACCTACTTTGTTAACATTTTAGATATATATCTGAAATGTTAACAAAGTAGGTAGGCATTGTAAGCTTTTAAATTATATAAATGTAACAAAGTGACAAAAGCAAAACAGCAAAAAACATAAAAAATGCGTACCTACTGTTTTTGTTACGATAATTGAATGAGATGCCTGTCTGTGACAGATTTGACAACCGCTTTACGCCTTATTTTTATTTCCCTTTTCCCGTTTTCGATTACAGTGACGGTTGAAATAACTCTCTGTTTTAATTTCACTGGGCATTCCAATCTGGAATCCCTTTTACAAACGTTAGTCACAATTTACTGCCACATATATAATATTGATACGGAAAGGTAAACAATTCGTTTTATTCTAAGGCAATCATCTCTGAACTATAAAATGGTCGCTCATAATGTGGGTACCCATTGTATTTGTATAGGTAAATCTTACATCGGCCAATTTTGGAAGAGTCACTTGTAACTTACATGTTGTATGTTTCTAAATTCTTATATTTCGCTTTTGATTTTATTTTTATGTAACAGCTTAGATTGCGGAAGCTTTTCTTTGAGCTTTGATAAGATGTTATAAAAAGGAACATTTTGAATTTTTAAACATTCAATTTCGTGTCTTAGGATAAGCTTTACAAATTTCCAAATCAAGTTTAATCCCCCGCAAAATTGCGACAATTATAATGTGCTTCATAACTTTTTTTAAATGTGATATCTACAATAAATCAAAATTTGGCTACCTATTCAATTAGATACAGTACAGGTGACAAGACTCTGGTTGAGACGGAGAATATAATGTTATGTGATGAAGGAGCAAAAGGTTAGGGTGTCGTTTGTCTGACCTCAAAATATAGATTTAACAGTTACTACAAGATTACCAAACTTGTAGTACCTACTTACATTTGAATTGAACTCAATAATAACTAATACACGTTTTATCTAGAAAAAAAATACTGTCTTTAAGAATAAATGAGTTGCTTAATATGCTATTTATTTTTTAAATGTTTTATTTCTTGCTCGTATACAAAGTGGCGACGCACCGTTTAGTAGCATGACCAGGAATGTACGTTCGCTCTTATATAAAAAGGATTAATTATGATTAAAGCAAATATGTAGTAAAGTAAGTTAATGAACCGTTCTTTAATTGTATAGTAAACAGATTTGACAGATTTAATTTGACATTTTTTTTATCAAAACGTCACACAATAATGTTTTAAAAAGATATAAAACTGTAGCGATACTTTATTAAAACAAAATTAACCAATTCCGTTTTGTCGTCTGTAAAGTGAGGAGAGCCATCAAGTGTGTTACATAATATAGATGTTTTTGATTAGTTTATTTAATTAATGATGAAATCTCACCCTCATTCAGCTCTAATTTTCAGCTAACACAACAACAGTATAGGCTATGGACTGCCTCTGTGGCGCGGTGAGAGTGTATCGGACTACTACGCAAGAAGTCGTGGGTTCGATTCCCACACGGGACACCACTTTATATAATCCACAATTTTTTGTTCCAAGTCTGGGTGTACTAATGTCCGTGACTTGTATGTTTGTAAAGTCCCCCGCCACACAGGACTTCTACACCACTGCGGGAGTCGTCTTTAAAAAAAAATAGTTATAGTGCCACTTATTTTTAGATAATTTGTTATTTTATTCAAAAGTTAATTAAGCCAGTTATTTGGTGTAACGGAGGAGGTTATTACTACCTATATTAAAATTCACCCTGTATACTGACAATATAATTATATTCCTATCTCGACGGCGCAATGGGAGTGTGTACGACTGCTGCACAAGTGGATGTGGCTTCTATTCCAACACGAGACACCACTTTGTGTAATCAATTGTTATTCGAGTTTGGGTGTACTATGTGTCAATTATTTGTATCTTTGTAAAGTCCCCCGCGACAAACTGCTTGAAGCGTGATGGAGTTGTCTTTAAATAAACAGTAACAATAAGAAGGAAGGTTGTACCTACCCGCATCCACTTTACAATAAGACTAATAGTAAAATATTGAAAAGCAAATTTATCCCACGGGAATATTTTTCCGGGATATAAAGTAGCTTGAACTATTTCAGACTATTAAAATATATATATTACGTTTCGACCGTATTGCAACGGCCGTGGTCACGGGTAGAGCTACCCGTGACCACGGCCGTTGCAATACGGTCGAAACGTCGGGCAATAAACAAGGTATTTTACCTTAAATTATTCACGCGATTAAGACCCGTAATATATATATTTTAATAATGTGTACAAATCGCGAAAGTTTATCAACATTTATTTCAGACTATAATCAATCTCTGTTCCAAATTCCGTCCAGGTCCGTTTACAAGTTGTGGTGTGATTGAATAACAACATCCATCCACACATCCATCCATCCAAACTTTCACATTTATAATATTAGTATAGATAATTCACCACGTCACTCACGTTTGCCTATTCGGCACAGTACCCACAGTACATTGCCCTCCATCGTTATCAAGCACCCAGTTCCAATCTCTCGCCCCAATTACCCAGCTCCTTTCGTACCCAATTCGCCCATTCCTATCCCATTAACTCGGGTCATCCTACTCACCTTTTTCTATCTGATTATGTTCGAGTATTATATGTACAATCTATCATGAATGTACGACACTGTTACCGAATTTATTAAACAGTCAATCAAACTAAGGTAAATCTAGTTATTGATAGTATAGTAAACTTACATTAGCAAAGGTAAAGGATAGTCTATAATTATAGAAGTTACTAACTTAATTTTTGTTTTAATATAACTAGTAATGTGGGATTGAGTCCTACATTACTAGCAATTTTGTTAACCCCTCCAGCTAAGCTCAAAGGCTTGTGTTAGGAGTGGGTTCACGTCGGTAGTATAATGGGTAGGATTTGAACCCGCGACCTCACGATTGCGAGACCGATGCCTTAGCCATTAAGCTACCGCCGATTTTATATATATGTGTTTCTTCAAGTTGTATGTTACCCAGGCGTGGATCTAGAACTTTAAAAAAGGTGGGGGGATGGGCCCTGTTGACCCCCCCCCCCTTGTATCCGCGCCTGATGTTGCCGCACGTGATTATAATTACATAAGCGGTGGTGTAGTCCACAAAATACTGTGAATAGATAAATTTGCACGATTCCATATTAGTAGGTACTTAAACGCCGTGAATTTGAAGTAGTGGTGCCGAAAATTTTGAACTCCATATTAGTAACTAGGTAACTAATATGGAGTTCGAGAGTGTATAAAAATATAATATCAGTTTTATAAAATATTAATATTTTTTTTACAACAAAACCCGCCTTCGCCAAAAAGACGCAATCAAGATCCGCGACATACCTATGTAATATTATCATGCTGTCGGAGGCACAATACTAAAGTTCATCGAGATTCATCAATGCCTGAGTGATCGGGATCGGGATCTTGTTTGCATCTTTTTGCGCAGGCGGGTTTTTTTTGTAAAAAAATATTAATATTTTATAAAACTGATATTTTTATGGACTAGGTTAATGAAATGGAGTTCAATATTTTCGGCTTCAAAACGACTATAAAATCACAGTAGGTATAGGTAAAGCTTCTTCAAAAAGGGCCTTGCCTATAGGATTTCGGCTATCTTGTCGTCACACAATGGCTGAAAGTCTCTGAACATTCCAAGAATTTATCCATAAACTCGTATGAACAAAAATATGTATCTACCTAAAGCCTGACCAGAAAAATAAAATACCTCGTCATATTATGGTCAATCTGTGGAAGTAAAATCCTCTACTAACAAACAAACTGTGGCGCTGCCATGTCAGACTTTTATTTTTCTGGTCAGGCTTTACCTTGTACCAGTAGACTTACAAACTAATATTATGATTAGCAAACAAAAATTTTAAGAGTGGCACGACATTGCTCAAATCTGATATTGGCCTCTTTTCGTCAAATGATGTAATTTTCCAAATACATCATTGGTCAAGTAATTTATGTACCTAAAACTAACAGGTTACAGGAATTAAAAAATAAAATATGAATATTATTTTATGACCACCTCCGGATTATGTAGGCTTTATATATATATTTAGTAAGCAAAGTAGGTTAAAAAATTGTAGATACCTACAAGATCTAAAAATCAGAAGTGTATTTTGAAATCTTGACATAAAGGTGGGAAGCGAAGGCGAACATTTCTATGCCTTACCAGTCACCAAATACGTCACAACTGTTTGCCATTCTCATTGTGAACAAAAGCGTCGGCAGCGCACACCCAGCCAGGGGGGACAAAACCAACATCCTTCACATCACGTCACGTATTTATAATCCCACATTCGCTTCCTGCTTTTTGTTCAATGTTATTCTAAGGAACTTAAAATTTGCAAGAGGAATCATTACGAACGTACCGGCACATAATTTATAAGAATTAGGTAGGTACCTTACCTGCGTTACATCGTTTTCTCATAATACAAAGCAATTATTTAACTTACATTGTTAACTAGCCTACATACTGTGTTGTGCTAATTTCATGTTTACATTATATGAAACTTTGTAGTTATGATTACTTTGGGTAATTAGTGAAGTGGACTTGATGTAAACGAGCCTGCGGCTTCGTCCTCGTATATAGTGGAATACGTAAAGCTACTTTTGTCAAATATGGAATCAACAACACTTATGATCGTGAGGAATATCTCGATAGGTATTCCTCACGATATAAAGAAGCCAAGCCAAGAATTATTTATTTTTTATTTTTTATTTAAAACATTAATAGTATTATATATATGTATAGTCAGAGATAGTGGACAGGACAACATAAATCAATCAGTTTCTTTTTGGTTAGTTAAACAGAAATCTAATTATTTATTTCTCTCTAGCACTACCGCAAACTCCAGTGCTCTTTGTAGAGACATACCTAGGGAAGATAATGTGCATATTTAACAAATAGTTCACGCGTGGTCAGTGTCGGATAGTTCACAAATTTCACATAAGTGAACTTCCAGCAAGTGTCCGCACCGCACCCGCTGCCTCCTGCCGCCGACCTGCCTGCGTCCCGGCTCACCGCCAACAAACAATGCACCTCCGGGAAATGTTACACATTCCCGCTCTAAAATATAATAGGCTTTTTATACAGGCCAATGTAATAAAAACTTTGTATTGTAACTACTAACATTACCTTTGAGTCCTCAAATTACGGACTAGTTGTTTGGGCATACAAATTCATGACAGTAAGGAGGATGACGTGGATTATGCTATAGTAGAGACCTCTTCGCCACTTTGCATTATAATCTGCAAATAAACCTAGCTACTTGGATGCCCAAAATATCTCAAGTATGTAGATATTGAAAAACTAGAGAATATTAAGCACGATTTGCTGAACCGACGAGTATACCTGCTTACGAAGTATTACAAACCTTTTAGTGGTTTTATAATTTGTATAGAACCTACATTCCTGGACTAGTAAGTCCTTTAATAAATCAGGTCTACTCAAACAATGTTATGTTGAAATTTAACATCAATACGTAAAATCGACCTTTCAGCAGTGAACCAATTAAATTAAACCATAATTCGAATTCGTTACCAGTCAGCAAGTTGCTGGGGGGAGCGTCTAGCAGCTCTCTCACAGATTGGCCTAATAACTATTGGTTCTATATGATATCACAGAAATCCTCTAATACTTCTACTTAAATGGTGAGTGAATAAATTCAACACCATTGATTAGTCCACTGCCTATGCAGCTAGGTAAGTATTTTAACGTGTATAGGTTTTATAACACCCGACGCAATGAGGGTAAAAAAAATAGTTTAAAGTTAGTCTTAGCCCTAAGGCAAGCCTTAGAATCTAAGGCATCTCATGCAGGATAGTCATACGGACGTTGGATGTAAAAAAATGATAGAATAACATCAGTGATTTTTAATGTAGAGAATTTTGCCCGTTAAATACTTAAAGAAAATAAGTGGAAAATAACTTTAATTAAACACATTTACTATGCCAAATACCACTTATACAAATAAAAGCAAATTGAATAACATTCGCAGCACGATAATGTCACTGTTAATTACATGAAATGATTATTATTATCATACCTAATTAACTCGCTCATTGTGGTAGATAGCGTCTTCCTATTTTGAGATAACTGCACTAATTAGGTAGGTAGGTACCTTCCGTATGGTACGGGTGATGGGGTGGTGAGGGCATGTGAAAATATGCCGTTATGTTAAGTGCTTTTGATTAACAGATTTTAGATACTCACATATTGTCAACTAAAATTTCTCTAAAAAAATTCTCACTAAGCTTACTTATTGCAAAATGTAGAGATCTACATTATCCTGAAATTACAATATTATATAATAACGTGGCAATATATGCCATTCAACGTGGCAATGTTTCGACGCGTAGGTAAACGGGTCGTGCCTTTTTTGAGTTATTTTGTTTTGTTATTTTGTAAATATATGTTAATAATTAGTTAGTTGTAAATAATGTAAAATTTGGGAAAAAATATATACGAATTAATTATAATAGATATAGTAGGTAAAATTATTTTTAATTTTCTTACTAAATTGTCTAGTTTATGCACCCGCGTGTGTAATAAGGTTTTTCTCTAATAAAACATTTGTACGAATGTGCCCCACAAGTGGATATGTGGTGGTGTTAGATACGTTCGTGCAAACGTATTTACTACGTTGTAGTTTTATTTCTGTTAAAATATAAAACACATACACAATAGTTATCTTTCAAAACATACAATACTATCTAACCTAAATAAGCATACTTCCTGTACGTCGCCGGCAGGTATCACTAAATGTAAGTTCTTGTTCACTTTTAACTCGCATTACTTATTCTATGAGTCACTGATATCACCACAAAAGCTCGTTTGCATAGCGATAAACCACGGCGACAAAGGAACAAGGTTGAATCGACAGGTTAATACGTGTCTCGCTATAAGTCTGTGTGGGTGTTGTGTTTCTATATGAATCACACATGAGTTACCGTGTACATGTTAAGACAGGATGTCTCGCACACAATAAAGGCCCATACAGCACGTCGTCTGATTGTTCACTCATTCGAAAGGTGGTGTACGGCTTTACCGAATGTAGGTAGTTGAACGTTGTTATTTGTTTGCTTCAAAGGGAATAGCGTTTAATAATATATATCTATACTAATATTACAAGGCTGAAGAGTTTGTTTCTTTCTTCCTTTGGTTTAACGCGACAATCTCAGGAACTACTCGATCGAATTGAAATATTTTACTGTTAGATAGCCCATTTATCGAGGAAGGCTACGACTAATAGGAGCCCAGATGCAATTAAAAATGTTGCATAAACAAAAATTAATGCAGACAAAGTTGCACGGGTACCTACCTACTTACCTATTATTACTTCATAAATCACTTTGGAAGTTTATATAGGGTACAACTAAGTAAAAAGCGGCCAAGTGGGAGTCAAACGCACACACAACCCTCACGTTTTTAACTTTATTATATTTTTGCTAGGTAGGTGCATATTATAGTGAGCATATTGATACAAACTGTGTAAAAATTTAAGACCTTAGGTACCTATTACGGTTCAATAGATACAAATGAACATAATTATGACCAATGAACGGAGGGATAGACAGCAATACAACCCTAGTATCTAATAGTCTGTTGGCATGCCAACATTAGGGCAGGAAAATAACAACACACTTTGTTTGTAAATGCAATATATTTGATATGTGTAAGTGTATTTGTGTATATTCCGTCTTTGACTGCCTCTGTGGGGCTCTGCTGCGGGAGATGCCTTAAAGAAATACCTATACAAAAATATTACAATACCTACACGAATTATTTTTATTAAATACCTTATAAATAAAAGCATGACCCATTCAGAAACTGGAACGAGTCAAAAACATGTTCAAATAAGAGGATTTTTGTCATTAAAAACTTAAACGACATCGTATTTCCTGAACGTTATCACGATATCGATTGTAAGTTCTCTTAATCCTTTTAAATAAATAGCAGATAAAAACCCAAAATCGTTACCAAAACAATGATCAAAAGAAAAAAAGAAAAAGGTAACTAAGTGAACGCCTGACGCTTACCTGTCGAATGAATATGCTAAATAAATAAACTACTTGTGTGAGTCCGGACCGTGAGATCATTCCATTGATAAATATACTGGCCGCAGACTCCGAGTTAAAAGGGAAATTGTGTTGGAATGTCTGTTGCGGTTAGGGTTGCTAGCTAGCTGCCCACCCTATATCTAATTATATCACAACCGTATTAAAAAGGATGATGAAACAAATAACGCCGACAGCCAAAATGTAGCGATGGGAAACCATAAACGTAGACTTCTCTTAACCATCTAATGGCTAAACAAATTAAACATAAGCAAAAACCGTTTTAAGTAGGTATTCCCATAAACTCCATGCTATTACCAACATGGACACGTCAATACCAAAAGTCGCAAAGAGAGAGAGAGAATTAGAGAAGAAGAGAGAACCTAGCAGAAATTACTCATTATTATCCGCAAGTATTAAAAATAGGTGAACTTATAAGCCTTTAGCACTTTTGTTTTGTTTCGCTACAGCCCAAAAGACTCACAAGTAGATTGTAGAAAACAGCGCCTGTCAGCGCGTATTTTGCCTGTAAGTTACTTTTATTGCAATAATTATCTTTAGCCGAGCTCTGTTATCAGGCTTATTGTAGCGGCATAGACCCACACTTTGAATTCAGGCCACGTGTTAGTATCGGCACAATGTTCCGCAGTTTGACGGGCAACGTGCCGCACCGCGGGATAAAATGTTCGACGTAAACAATGTTACTAGAGGGTAAAGTTACTTCTGACCCCTGTATCCTTCGTATATACTTTCGTTACCTATATGTAGGTATGAGCATAACCGCTCCTGCCTGGATTTGTCAAAATAATGAACGAGACCGAATCAACTGTATAAGTAGGTACCTACTTTGTAAATACGTGTTTAAACACGTTTTAACTTGTATCTTTTAACTTTGTACCTACATGTTGATTCAAAGATATTATAATAACCGAACTCCATAAAGCTAGTAGGTATACTAGGTATACTTACTAAACCTAAGAAGTCTCTACTTGTACTAACAACTAAGGGAAATTCGAACGCATATTACATTACATTGTTCTTTTCTATTACAATGTTTACAATTTGTTAAGTTTAGTCATTAGGTAGACTACTTTTTAATGATGTCGGTAACGCTATAGTAGGTAGACTACGTGCCCTCTCATTTTTTTTATAAATCAAAATCGGCCCGGAAAACTGAACTAAAATAGATGAGCTACTTTCGGATTTCTAATAATAGGTAGGGGAAAAGTATTTGCGTATTTTGAATGTATTGTTAGTAATCAAACCTCTTTGGTTATACTGAATGCAACTGGCTGGTTTTAATACCATTAAATGTTGACATTCTGAAGGTGCAATAAATAAATATAAACTAGTTCCCTTTTTCAATATTGATTTTCAAGCAAGCAAAATGAACGTATGTGAATAAGAAATTCGGTACATTTTAAAGTTTTATTACAAAAAAATACGAAAATACTTTTGTCCCGACCTATATTAACCTCAAAACACGCACTTCGTTGATGTTTGACATCAATATTTTATTGAAATGTTTAAATTGGCAACTAGAAACAGTTTGGTTAGGACGAAGAGAAATAGGGTTCTATATTCTTTTATAAATTAACTTTATTACGCTATCATGTATTATACTTTAATAAAATTCAACATATAACATAGTGACAGCCCTAAATCACGGTGTGAATGTGAACTCCCACTCGTAGCCGAGTGTCGTCGGCGCCACAGACTCTTTAACAACGCCAGACTTACCAATAGCCCCAATAGGTGACAATGACAATAAAGACTGGAGAACTATTACAGTTCAAACGTAACTGGTTTTACCAGCACAATCCAAACCTACGAGCATGTGTGTGGCTTTTTATTGTGCATATTATTTAATCTTTAGTAAGGTTGTAGTTACGTCATGTTTTGACTAATTGTTTTAATTTAAGGCCTCTATTTATCAAACATAACCAAATAGTCGTTACTACAAGAACTTTTCGGCAAAAAATAGTATTACTGTAATACTGTTGCACTTACCAAATATACACTGATGTAAAGATACCGGCTGTGACAAATATTATTGGATTTAGATTTTCTTAGAATCTATGATTTAAGCTTTGCATTTTTAGTTACCTACTTAAGTAAATAAAAATGCAAAATTGTGTAAGTTGCCTTTTTGCAATTAATCTACTAATCTTGATTGCAGTGGCATTCAACCTCTAGGTACAATTGCCACTCCTAGAGGCAAATAATTTAGATGACATCAACATTTTTAATAGATCTATTAGATTTTGTTGTCAAAGCTCACGATATCGTTAGTTTACCCAGCACTTTGATCAAATTGCATTGGGTGTAGTCACGATTGGTTTAATCATAGTCAACTACTCTTGCTTTGCCTTCAAATGTTTCATATAAAAATAAAGAGAGAAATAAACTATTCTATTCTATAAATTTGTATCGTCTGCTGATAAAGAACCACTCTCTTAAGAAAAAAACGTTAAAACTTAGAGTTACTTTTTAATTTCTTCTAAATCACGTGATTGCTTACGATTAGTATTTTATATAATTCTAACCACGAAGCATCCTGTAATATAAATAAAAATCATGCATCCGGCATGACTTGTCGTCTCAAAGTAACGGAAATAACTTATCAGATACGCAGCCGTGGCTCGCTCACGGACTCTGCGGCTGCATTTATATTCACCGCTGTGCCAGTCTGGTGCAATAAAAAATACTTAGCTACAGCTGACTCGGCCGACCATACCAAAGACGTTAAACAAGCTATGAGGCTTGCTGTCGTCCGTGCAACATACAATGACGACCAACCCGGATTATTCTTTATGCTAGGAACAGGTAATATTGGTAGTGGTGCGACCCGCAACTGTGACACAAAACTATCGATGGTATGCTTTGCTTTTCATAAAATATTTTATTATGTTGTTCCAAGGGAATTGAACTACTATTAGGTTCACATATTGGTTGATTTTTGAGCTAAGAGAAAAAAATGTGTGGTGTACTTTTGTATTGTTAAATAATTCGCTGCTACAAGCTTGAGGATTATAGAGGAATAGAGCGGATGAATAATCTAGATAGCAGCAAATGCTGCTGACTGCACTGCGTATACACCATCA
Source organism: Herminia tarsipennalis (assembly GCA_945859575.2). NCBI lineage: Eukaryota > Metazoa > Arthropoda > Insecta > Lepidoptera > Erebidae > Herminia > Herminia tarsipennalis. Next base: position 16,565,977 of record OX243834.2, on the reverse strand, counting down.
TTGAGTCTTTCCCATTAGTTTAAGATAAAACGAAACTTCTCCTAAAATATACAACTCTGTCGATGTACGCAAAGCTTTTACCTTATTATTGTGGTAAAGTATAGAATAACAAAACAATAACTTAATAAAACAAGATAAAATTTTGTCTATATCTATACTTCTATACTAAATATTATAAAGAGGAAAGATTTGATTGTTTGTTAGTATTGAATTAGGCTCCGAAACTACTGGACGGATTTAAAAAATTCGTTAATCGTTGTGAAGCTACACTAACCTCTGGTGACATAGGCTATTTTTTATCCCTGTATTCCCACGGGAACAAGAATAACGCGGGTGAACCCCGAGGCGTCCGCTAGTTTTTAATAATTTAGCCTAAATCTGATGAAATTATATTAAATTCTTAAAAACTCTACCAACTAAAACATTATTATTAGACAAGTAAAAAGAAATATTTGAAGTCACATCTGCTAAAATTAGATAAACGTGAAAGAAACGGAAATCGGCTCAATCAATTTGCAAGATTTTCACTAAGCACTTTTTACCATCGAAACGTAAATCACATTTTACAAACGATCTGTCGTTAGCCATCTCTACCCACTTTGTCGTAGTTTAATAAAATGTATACCATGTAATTTAACATGGCAAATCGTTTATTCAACTATATTTACTTGTGTAAACAAACAAGCAGCTAGTGTAATACAGAACACAAGTTACATTTAGAGATATATATATATATATACGAGGACTAAGAAACTAAACAGCCAGGTTTCTAAGTAATCGACAAACATCGTTGAAATCCCTAGCGGGACGGCAATATCGCTGCGATGCTATGTGATTGGCGCGCGGCGTGGGCGGCTGCATAATGAACCGACGGAGCCAGGCAAGTGGGTGGGGCAGGTGGAGTCGGCCCGGGGTGAGGTGCCGCGTCTCGTCCCGTTTGACGCTAGATTGGAATCCGCACGAGCCAGCGCCTTCTACCGTCAAATCCGTCAACAACTCTATTCCGTATATCCAAACCTCGATCGTTATGAGTGACTACTTTTGATAATAAACGCAGAATCTTGGAATTTTTGTAAAATGTTTTCACTCTGAAGATGTTTTGTAGTTTGAAGTTTATATACACACCAAAAACAGGAATGTAAGACCATTATGGAACTGACATCCCGACACGAAATCGAGTTTGTTTACACTTCTAACAATACAGTAAAGGGCTCATTTTCTTGCCCGATTTCGAGTTCATTGGTTCAATGGTACGAATTGCCCAAAAAAATCCAGAACTTCGGACATCACTTTGGCCTCATCTATATCTATACTAATATTATAAAGCTGAAGAGTTTGTTTGTTTGTGTGTTTGAACGCGGTAATCTCAGGAACTACTGATCCGAAATTCTTTCACTGTTAGATAGCCCATTTATCGAGGAAGGTTATAGGCTATATAACATCACGCTACGACCAATAGGAGCGGAGCAGCAATGAGAAATGTTGCTAAAACGGGGGAAATTTACGCATACGAAGTTGCATGGAACAGCTAGTTAATATTACTCGTATAAAGCTGAAGCTGCTTGTTTGTTTGAACGCGGTAATCTCAGGAACTACTTGTCCGAATTGAAAAACTCTTACACTGTTGGATAGCCCATTTATCGAGGAAGGCTATTGGCTATATATAACATCAAGCTCTACGACCAATAGGAGCGGAGCAGCCATGAGAAATGTTGCAAAAACTTACGCAGACGAAGTTGCACGGCACAGCTAGTCATTAATAAAGGTTCAAATTTCAAAATGATTTGCAAAAAAACGAAAGGCCACTTAAATAATTTCAGTGTAAAAGCAATACCTACTTCGGTTTATTTAAGATTTTCTACATCTTTCACTTTTAATGAAATCAAAATAATAAATAAAATATAGAGATGTTTCGAGAAAGTATTTAATGATATGTCGCGAGATGGCAAAGTACGACCACTAGTAATTGACTTTTCATCGTATCTTGCTCGAAATACTAAAGAAATATTTACGACGTAAAAAAACTTCTTAAACAAAAATTCTCTGAAAGGCAGTAGTACGAATGACCGGTCAAAGCGTCCCGGAGCGAGCTACTTTTCCCCTCGATTGCGGCAACCGCTTCCGGTAGCCTTCCGGTAAAATTCCACACTCAGTTCGAATTTTCTTCAAGTAACTTCTCTTTTTAATTCGTTGTCTGATTGCGAGGGATAGAGATCTAATATCAAGCTTTTTACTAGATTAAGTATTAGCCTGCTGCTGAAGGCACAACTGACGCGAGGCCTTTTAAAAAGAAACGGTAATAAAGCACATGATACCCGGAAATGAGGTTCAAGTTACACAAGGAAGCTATTTACAAACCTTTATACCTCATTGCTTTTAACATTCTTCCTTACTTGAACCGATTATTATTATTTGCAATAGAAAAGTAATTTAAAAAATATAAGTACTTTTATATTAGTTATATACAAAATTAACCATCTAAAAAATATCAAAAGAAAGACGAAAAAAAATTGGGCAACTACAATTTTTTTTTGGGGTTCGAGGCCAGTACATAACCTGTTTTAGCTTTAGCTTTAATATTTTTTTATTCCTTAGAGATGTACCTACCTGAAAAGTACAAGTAAATAAAAGTAATAATAATCTATATCTATCTATACTAATATTATAAAGAGGAAAGATTTGATTGTTTGTTTGTATCCTACCTCGAAACTACTGAATGGATTTGTAAAATTGGTCATCGTTGTGAAGCTACACTAACCACGGGTGACATAGGCTATTTTTTATTTCTTTATTCCCACGGGAACGGGAACTACGCGGCAGAAACCGCTAGTTTCCTATATTTTGGAAGTTAAAAAATAAATAAAAATTATCCTGCTTTTAGGTCTTCTAAAAATAAATTAACTCCGAACTTAAATTTAGAAACTCGAAGCGCACCTTCGCGATAATACTCGTAGGTATGTAGCTCGCCACAGGCAGCGACTGACAAAGGTTCTAAACTAACAAAAAAAACATGTTACATACTTCTTTTTCAATAAGTTACCTAGGTAAATAGGTACTTATACTTAGAATAATTATTTCATCACGTTTGTAAACCCGCGTATTCATTAGCAGTCTCTATAAATACAATGGCCTATTTCAGGTTAGCAAAGCTAGAAACTATAAACAATGGTTCGCACAATGTAGCTAGCTCTATAAAATGTAATACGTCTAGTGGTTACCTACATACCGACGCACCTGTTATATAGCTCTTTTAATTTGGTGGTCGAAAGAGGGTTACCAACATCGTAGCTTGGGGAATCTACCCTGAACATTAGGTATTCTGTGAATTTACCCACAGGGAGCCAGGCTTAAATTTGGTCTACAAGCTACTCTTCTTGTAGACATTTAAGTAGATAATATCTTTATAGTATAATCTCGTAGGCAAGTCAAACAACACAAAGTGTTTTGGTCTGGAAGATCAATATTTATATCAATTTGTGATTCACAAAACCCTTAACAACGTCAAGTCAAATAGTCGAATTGGTTTAGCTGTTCTCGAGTTAACGTTTGGCAACACAACAAGCTTTTAACTCTTGTAAATGACCAAGGAAGTTATGAAACGATAAAATTGTTTAATCCTCGAGCACCTAAAATCATTCAGCCTAGGCTAACGTGTTAAACACACGGTTAGCAACCTTTAACAAATAGTTAATATGCAATATTGACACTGTTTAACGTTTAGCAACACATTGGACATTTTTTAATTAGATAGAAAGATAATAATTATTTTAAGAAAATAACAAGTTTTTAACTCTTGCAAGGGACCGATAAAGTTATGAAACTATAAAATTCTGGAATGTTCGAGCACCTAAGATCATTCAGCCATAGCTGACGTGTTAAACACACGGTTAGCAACCTTTAACAAAAAGTTAATATGCAATATTGACATTGTTTAAGGGTACCAACGGGGATTGCAGTATCAGCACTTTGCTTCGCTCGCTCGTCGGCGGCGCAGAGCGGGGACAAACAACCCGTGTATTCTGCAAGTTTAATGGTTTTTTCTCTCCACAAAACTTAATAAAATGAGTTTTCGAGTACATACAATGTTGACCAAAAGTTTAAAGCAAAACATGGTCCTAAAATAACCGTTCTAACCCCGGGTCGAATAAGCTCGCATATTTTTAACGAGATTTTTGTGTAAACTACAGATAAAATCGACCTTCATCAATACTAAATGGCTCTAATATATATGAACACAATTTCAATCTATAAACTTGCTAAATATTAGATGTGACTTTTTAGAAGTTAAAATCGGTTGTGAATGAGTTACAACAACTTATTGACAACCATAATACATTCAGGTTCAGGGTAAAGACTTTTTTATCTTAATTTTGATCCCCTAACTTTCCACTCAATTAACAAAAAGCCCTGTAAAGAGAAACCAGACAGGTTTCTTTTAAAAGAATAAATGACAAAAAGTGTGAAACCTGGGCGAGAAAAGCTTTACACAGCAATTAACTTCATTTTGCTAAATGAAAAGGAAAATATTTTTGACGAGTCAACAGAAATGTTACACATTAAATTTAATCGTAAATAATTCATTTAATAGCGACGTTTTATAATATTTGCGCTCAATTCTGTACCCGCAGGGATCAAATAAATGTTTATTTACATAGAATGAAAAAAACAAGATTTGCGGTAACATAATTTGACCAACCAAGTGTCTTGAGAGTTATAAATCTCTCTCTATCTAACATTTTGACGTTAAAATGTAACGATTATACCATACCAGCTACCTGCTCCATAAAAACCTGTTTGAAAGTGTACAAACGAAAAAACATATTGCTTTAACCCCATTTATAATATAAATGGGATTCATAATATGAATTTACACGTGAGGTGAACATAATGATACTTACTTATATCATTAAATATTTTCTGTGAAACATGCAAATAAAGAAATACTTTTCGAGTGGATGTCATTTTATACTACCACATATTATGAAACAGTGAAGTTCAGTAGACATTAATATGAAATACGTGATCAAATATAAATAGGAAATCAATTTATGTAGGTACTTATAGGTACAACCAGGGCCCTATACGACTGACCCTTTTGACGAAATATTCCTATGCGCTTGCGATCGCAAGCGCTGTGAGAGAAGCTCCACCCCTTCGATCCACTCTCTCGCGCACAGAACCACCGTTTTTTTTTTCTTCCCTCTCGTATCCTGGACTGATTGATTGCTTCTGTGACGACTTTGACGTGTAAAAGGACTTGAAATGATTGCCTGACAGTAAACCTTTGCGTGAACTCGGACTTATGGGAACATGGCTTCATCCCGTAATATTGAACATTCAAGTTAAAAACCAAATACAAGTTGAAATTCAAATAAATATTAAAAATGTGAAAGCAACTCTTTAATCTAATACTTCTTTTATAACTTAATGAAGTTATTTGCTTAGTAATTTTAATAGCATTTAGAATTCCTTAAGCAAAGCCTATGGTAGAATCTGAAGAAATGTAAAATAACTGCATATGCAGTAATCACACAAAGATCAAAATTCAAACGTTTGTTAGATTCCCTAACGTATCGAATCGAACGTTCGTTGTGAGAATAACACGAATAACGAATACCTAGTATGACGAATTCTCATAAACTATATTTCTTGATATTAAATTAATCATCAAGAAATAAAGTATAAAAATTATGTGATTTTCACATAATTTTAAACCTTACTTCCATAAAATTAAAATTCATAGTGTTTACTTGAAATCTGAACAACAATATAATTCGATATACAGAAGACAAAAGATCCCAACCGCCATCCTCTTTTTTAATGAATAATGAGTTTTAAATTTAACAGAGAAAGGTTTAAAATTATTACACTAAGCCGTATTTAAAAACATAGTACGGAGTGACGTGCATCTTCGCTGAAATATAGTGAGCTTCTGGCGAACGAGGCGGCCCCGCCGCGGCTGCGAAATGAGAAATGTTCGTCAAGCGATTTTCGTCTTTATGGGGGTCAAAGACACGAGGCCCTAATTATACAATGTTCTTTGAAAAACTATATAAAAATAGTTCAATACAAAAATCAAGTACGAAATGATAAACAACAACATAAAAAAATAAAATTAAAGGTGACAATAGGGAATGCGATTTTTTTTATTCTTATACGATAGCTTACGTCGATATATTGGTAAAAAAACGCCAGAAACTTATTAGGAAAATAACATTTTACATTACAAACCAATAAGAACAATCATAAAATTTATGATCTGACCACGACATATATCATTTAATTAAATAAATATAATATGACCTTTATTTGCATCAAACGCACATTCCATCCATATTACATCATCAGTCATCAGTTCTTTAGTATTCCTATTATGCGTAAAATATTTTAAATTAGTCGTAGCAAGAGAATGAAAATTGAATTGAAAGACCAACTTACCTACAACACCTACCTATATTAAGTAAAAGAAAAAAAATCGTTCTTTCTTACCATTGCTATTATTTTACCGGTCCAATTAATAAAACGGTGGTAAAATGCAGAAATTCAATCATAACTAAACATTGAAAGTTAAAAACGCGTGTGAAATCTCAGCGATAGCCTAGATTCTCGTACAGCCAGCGACTAAAGTTATTATTTACTTTAATTAACATTTCAATTAATGGAAGCGGGGGAAAGTGATGCCCAAAACCTTAAAATTTTTAGGGATCCGTATATATTCAAGTTATTAGGGTTCCGTATCTCTCGTGTTTCTGTCAGTCGGTCGGCCACAGTGTGAAAAAAAATTTTGCCAATAGTAACTGTATCGTGTAATATAATTAAATGTAAGGTCTTGTTGTATGGGTCTCAAATATTTATAATTTAATGTAAATAGGTTTAAAGTTATTTATGATAACTTATTTAGGAAATTTTAACCGCTTTCAAAGAAAAAAAAATATCAAGCATGTCACCGAATGCAAATTTTGCTGACGCACTCCTATGTTTTAGTCTCTATCTCTACTGTTTTATAAGCGAGGACAACGTTTTGTTCACTAAAACCTTTCCAGAAAAATATGCAATCGAATAGTGAAAACCGCATCATCGGTCAAACTGAGAACCATCTTTTTTGAAGGCGGTTAAAAACAGACGAAATTTTGCCTTACCTCCGAGCTTACTGAGCCTAAATTAAAAAAAAAATACAGGAGATAGTTCTTTACTCATAGATTGCAGATAGAACATATAAGAAGTCTATGATTTGTAAAAGGTTGTAAAGTTTATTTTACCCATGTCAAACTGTCTGTGTGTAATATATGTCTAAAAAATCTTAATTTGAATTAGGATAAATTTAAAAATGTTAAGTTCTTCCAGGTTTCCAGGTTTCCGTAAGTTAAAAAAACGGAACCCATATAACCCACTCGTGTTTGTCTGTCCGTCTGTCACAGCCGATTTGGTCCGAATCTAGTAGACTAATTAATTTGAAATTTGAAATTTGGTAGACATGTGTCATTATCTGTGACCCAAACACGGCCGCGTAACGTAAATAAAATAAATATGAAATTAAGGCAAATTGTATCGTGTAATATCTATACATATAATAAAATTGTAAAAGGGAATGCCCATAAGCAGTATCGTATGTATCTAAGTTGTATGTATACAAGTTGATTAAACGTACAATTCTTGTTTCTAATTATAACATTTTTATATAATGATATGGAGTCTCACATTTGCCGTATTAATAAAACGAAAATATTAGTCTTTCAGTTTATTTATTTAGTATTTTTTCGTATGAAGTTATTTTTAACAGTGGTAACACTATTACAAAAATAATATCGTAATATCCATTAAGATTATTATCGATTATTATTATATAATTATTAGAAAGTCATAGAATCACTAAATGTATTTTGGTTCTTGTAATTATATTATAGTTACTAGCTGTGCCCGCGACTTCGTTCGCGTGGAAGTTGGGTTTATATTATGGTAGTTTATGTTACAATTTAACTTCTGTGTAAAACATATTGGAAACATGCTCCACAATGCTCTGTGGCAGGTGGCAGGGCCCGACCTATGGCAGGGCAAGCCAAGCAAATGCCTAGTGCAGCATAATGAAGGGCGACAAAGTTTATGGCGCCAGACGGTTAGAAGAAAAATTATAAAAATTACCATGCTTAGCACCTCGACAAAAAAGTATTTTACCAAAATGATTTGCATCACATCAAATATTATTAATATTGAAAAATTCCCCCCCTCCTCCGTCACGCGAAATTTTGTATTAAGGAGCTTCGATTCTGACTCCGAAAGGTCGAAAATTCCGATTGATTTTAAACCTCCGACTCCAACTTCGGCTCCGACACTTTTAAATCGGACGTTTTAATCGGAGGTACCTAGCCGCTCCTTCAAGTTAATTTATACATAGGTAATAAAGGTATGATGGAAAAAACTCTCACAGATTCCCTATGATCGCGGGTTCGAGTCCTGCCCGAGCGATCTTTTCCGAGTCTAAAGTACACCCACTTTGTGTCCGTGTTTGTAAAGTCCCCCGCGAAATAGGGCTAGTGTGAGTTATGTTTTTAAAACATATCCTGTTTTTAAAACATTGCATTCCTGCGGTACTGTGATGCGTGTTCAAACAAACAGACAACATTCAAACGTTTTTGAAAGATATACTCAGATATCTTTTTTTGTGTTTAAACTTATTTATATATTTTTTTTCACTCACTTTAGAAGATTTAAATATTATTTTATAATGGCTACATTGGTGAATTAAAAAATAGGTGTGTCAACCTGTCGCAAATTAAGATCATGATGAGAAAGATTTTTTTTTTAAATCAATTTTCCTGATCTTTTTAATCTGTATTTAAACGCCATCTATTTTCAAAACTGGATAAGTTTCTTTTAAAACTTTATGATTTTATATTGAATTATACTTATACTATCATGCATATTAAACGTAGGTAAGCAAGGTATTTAACCTTAAATTATACACGCGATTAAGACCCGTAATATATATATTTTCTTAATGTGTACAAATCGCGAAAATTTATTAACATTTGTAGGTAAGCAATTTTGGCACTCAGAAGAAATCGAATCACAGATGGCGCCACGTGTTTTATTTTGATATAACACGGACTTAATCTTTTATTTTTTTTAAGCAACTACATAAATTCTAGAAAATATCAAGTAGTTTATTTGTAATGTAATATTGTTTTTCATTTCTACATTCATAACATAATCATGATTCATGCAAAACAATGATAAAGGTGCCTATTGAAAGTGATTGATTAATATGAAAATTTGTTAAACAAAGTAAACATGTTAAAGTCGAAAATAAAAGCTTGTTTAGTAAGTATACATTTAGAAAAATACTTTTAAAAAGAATAAAAAGAAACACAAAAATAGACTCGCACTCGATCCTCCGACCTCGCTCGTTGAAGACCGCTACTTGTGCCATTAGACCACTTCAACCGATACAAAACGATTTAAATAGCTGATCTTAAGAAAATTAAAAATGTTGTGTTTAGCTCCTTATAGTTTTAGCGTGAAGTTATTGTTTCCATGGGTTACAATTGTAAATAATGTCTCATTGATTCGTCTGTTGAAATGTCGTGTTTAATGTTGTCTGTTTGTTTGAACAGGTATCACAGTACCGCAGGAATACATTTTTTTAAAAACAGGATAGAGCATATCCTTACATATTTTTTAAAAACAAAACTCACACTAGCCCTATTTTGCGGGGACTTTACAAACAGGGACACAAAGTAGGTGTACTTTAGACTCGGAACAACGGAACAACAATTTGTGAATAATGCAAAGTGGTGGCCTCTTGTCTCAGTTGCTACCGAGGCAACCCATAACATTTATTCTTTAATTAATTGAATTTGGTCAAAAGAAATTAAAGGTAGATTGAATGAAATCGTGCCTGAGTTCGGTACGTAGGTACCTATATCAAGGCAGGTACCTACTTACGAAAAGTGTTATTGTAGTAACCTAAATGTTTTTAGTGATATATATTATATTATAATAAGTAATACATACATCTAAAACACAGTAGGTAAACGAACATAAAAAGAGACGATATTTGGTACTTAAATATCTTAAAAAACTATTGGGTTACTGTTTTGGGAATTGTGAGAGAATTGAAGTCAGGGCCTGTACCAGACTCCCGGGTGTCACCATTGCGGTGACCGGCCGGAGGACACGGTGTAGCATACGGTGGAGGTGTGCCCCGCTTGGGCCGAGCAACGACTTGCCCTTGTGGTAGCGATCGGCGGTGGTGACCTCTCGCGTCCGGGGCTCATTCGAGCCATGCTGCGGAGTGAGAGGGAATGGGAGACAGTCGTCTCCTTTTGCGAGGAGGTGATGCTGCAAAAGGAGACGGCGGAACGCGTGAGAGATAGACGGTCCTCACACCCCGGCCGCCCCGGGTGACAAGGGACAAGGGACGACATCCGGCCACTCTAGGCGACGGCCTGAGGACGACGAGCAGTGGGTGAGGCGCGCTAGTGTTCCACGCGCGCCTCGAAGAGGTGTCAGCAAGTGACGGGGCCCCACTGGGCGCCGCGGCGCCCACCGGGAGTGCGGGATCGTTCGAAAGAGTTACCGTGCTCCCGGAACACCAGGGTGAAAGAAGGAACACAGATGGGTTTTAGTCAGTAGAAGTCTGACACGCCCTCCCGCTCGCGCCCACAGCGGGAGAAGTCATATGATGAATTCCCATCTATAAAAAAAAAAAAAAAAAAAAAAATGGCCTGTACCAGGCATTCAGCCGCTCAGGGTAAAATATGCCGTGCCCTATATACAACCACACTTTGCAAAAGATGGGATGTTGTCTACAGTGGGATGTTACAGAGGTTGTTTTATCGGAACCTAAGTCTAGAGCGGCTAGGTATCTCCGACTAAAATGTCCGATTTAAAAGTGTCGGAGTCGGAAGTTTCGACCTTTCGGAGTCAGAGTCGAAGCTCCGTTACACAAAATTTCGCGTAACTTACACCATACTGTTTTCAAAATGAAAGTGCTTGTTGTAAGGGTCCCAAATTTATATTTTTAGGAGTTATATAAAAAAATCAAAGAAAATCTCCTCCCTCTTTGAAATTATTAAGTCTACAATTTTGAAGGAAAGTCTAGTATGAAGATAACATGGTAAATCGACTGGCCTGTTGGTTTAGTTATTAGTGACCCTGACTACTAAACTAGATGGGTTCGATTCCCATCTGGAATAAATGTTAGTTTGATGAGCACGATTGTTTACTCTGTATCTGGGTGTTTTTAAAGTATGTTTACTATTATCAGTTGTCTGGTTACCTTGCTATAGTAGAGGCTATCCTTTGTTTTTGTTTTTTTTTTTTGTATTAAATGAATATTTTAATATTGTTTCGTTACAGAGTTACGTTAAAAACAAAAACGTTAAAGTATGCCTAGTTTAATAAAGTTTTCGCTAATAACAAAAGTTATTTCGAAGTTCTAAAAATCATAATTAGGTCCTATCATAGTGCCGTATTTTATTTTCTTAATTGCTACTCAATAGAGCAATGTGTTAACATTTTTTTTTTTTATTAACTACAATGTGGGTCGCCCTCGTACGTTACTATGGTCCGAAATGCTTCATGTAACCACGGCTGGCGAGTCGTCCTTTTGTAACTTGGTTGATACGGTGCGGGTAAGTATACGACCCGTGATGATTGCACTATTACCTATATATACCTATAAGTTTGTACGGAACCCTCCGTGCGCGAGTCCCACTCGAACTTGGCGGGTGTTTTTAAAGAATTAGTTAATACAAAAAAGACATATAAAATTAAACTACGTTCCAACCTGGTGTCCGTAGGACACCTCTCTGTTTTTAATTTTTATTATTATGTTTGTACGGAAGCCTCTGTGCGTGATTCCGACTTGCACTTAGCCGTTTTTTTTTAAATGCCATCTTACTCTTCTTTAAGGTGCTAAACAAAACATATAATTAGAAAGTTAAGCTACTAGAATTATAAATTCGTTTTGTATTTTATTGTTACTAACTTATCAGATAAAGATGTCGTCGTCATTTTGATAAAACAATTGGATACAATCATCATCTTTTGTCGATGTCTGTACACGTAGAACACGCAATACTTTATGTGGGAACGAAGCCAAAGCTGACGACTCCATACCCGAATACTATATTCCGAAGATGGTTTGTTTTCGTCTTAGTCAATAAATCCTCAATTTATATAGCTGTGTGTGTTCTCTATAGGTAGGTACTGTGTGTGTTTTATACAATAGATAGGTTAACTAGGTAACTCGATTTTACAATCTTACAAACAAAAGACACAAGACATAGGTAAACATATACGATATGATTTTATATCTATTTTAGTTAAGGTCAGAACTTCATTGCTTTAGACGTTGCCTAAATACTGATTGACTGATAGATCAGGCACAGGCTAAACCGCTGGTCGTAGAGATGTATTCGACGGAAAGGACGGAGGACGTAATACCTACCTCCTTACTACATGAAGCCCAACATGGTGCTTAAAGGTGGCAACGTTTGTACTTATGGGAAAATGTGTGAGTGTCCACTTAACAACGAAAGTCAAGACGTCAATCATACGACAATAAAACGAAATATAAATGTGAAAGTAACTTTGTTTGTCTTTAACTTTTCACACTTCAATCGCTGAAACGATATAAATATAAAAAACTTTATTTAAAAAACTTTATAATGTATAAAAGTTTTTTATTTCTCAATTTTTAGTGTGTTGGTTTGTAATTCACTTAAGTTACAATAGGCTTATGTCAACAGCTCAAATCCTTTTACAAAGTATTGCATGCGCCTATGCAGGGCCGTTAATTGTTGAGGAGTTCACTATCAGTTCTATTACATTGTGTAATAGCAGTTTAACGAGAATAAAGTGCTACTCAATACCATACTAAAGTAATTGAATCGCAAACTGTGAAATATTGGATAGGTTCGCTCGTCATTTGTGGTCTTCATCATCAGTTCCACTTCACCAATTTTTTAAGAGTAAATGCACGTATTACTATGAAATATACCTAAATCACTGTACTTAAATATTTTAAGAGTTTTCTCCAGGATCCTATCATCAGATCGTGATCTGACGACAATGGGACCAACTTGGAAGTATACCCTTTCAAACACAAAATAATTTTTCAAATCGGTCCAGCCGTCTTTGCGTAATCGGTGAAGAAACATACAATAAAAAAAAAACATACAGTTGAATTGAGAACCTCCTCCTTTTTGAAGTCGATTGAAAACAAAGACATAACGTATTTACGATGAGCACTAACATAACAATGAGTACGCGTGTGTACCTATTTGCAAATTTTAAAGCTAGGTATAATAAAGGGATGGATAAATCATGCCAGACAAGACAAAATTGTGGTTTATTTGTGAGGCAAGTACAACATTTGGCAGGAAAGCAATTACCCTCAGTGACCGCCACTTATTTCAAATTGGACGGTGTTGTTGGATACTCGCTAGATATGAATACACGTTATTGAAACGCATTCTAGCAAGAATTCATTTTATCGTTGTGATATTAATTTATTGTTACGGTATAATTTGGGAAAAAATGGTTAATATGACTGTGTCGATGTAAACCATTCATATGCGACTAGTCGTTTATCTAACATGACTAGTCGCCTATAATAAACGACTAGTAAACCTTAATGAGCACATTTCAAAAATGTATAATAGGTATATTATATTTTCAATCTTTCTTTGTATTAACTTGATGATTGCGATCATTTATAACACAATATCACGTGATTATTGTTTGGGCTATAAATGTTGGTAGAGTTTTTAAAACATAGAATCAAAAACTAAAATCCGACTTTTTTTATACAACTACATGAAGAGACGATCAGGTCGTGCGCCTGATGGTCGCACGTCACGCGTCGCTCATAACAGTATCAGTGCCACCCAAATCCTTGTTTGACAAAGATCTGAATGTCACCCGCACCGCGCTACTCATTTGAGACATTAGTTCATAAATCTTATTTTCCCAGTAATTACAGTGCCCGTCAACCGAAATAAAGTGATGCGTAAACTACGTCAAAAACGGTAGACTCTGAAAAGGTTGTTTGTAGTAGTCGGGTATACGTTTTGGTAAAACTTATACTTGTTAACTTTTTACTCGACTGCAAGAAAGGGTTATGTTTTTCACTTGATTAATTTTCATTTATTCATTCATTAATTCATATTAGGCGTACAAACTTACAGTAATATATTACCAAATCGCTTGCATGCTTTTTAGACTATCTTTAAATTACAATATTAGTTACATAATAGCATATAATGAAAATGTCAAAATACAAAAATTAAAATGGCAAAATAGTAAATTAAAATGTCAAATTACAGAACAAAAATGCCAAATTAAAAAAAAATGTCAAAATTTACAAAATAAAATGTCTAAATACAAAATTTCAATATTAAATTTAAAATTATATTAAATTAAAGTAAGATATTAACAAAAAATAAATAGGTATAAAGTATAAGTGCGTTTATGATTCATGTCGAAAAAATAATACAAAGATAGTACTAACAGTGTCAAAAACGCGGATCTTGTATGTACCTATGTAATATTCTTTATTACCTAATATATTTCAAACCACAAGACGGATTCAAACAATTAAGACGTTGTTAGATTTGTCTTGACCGCCCAAGTTTTCTTAGCTATGTGACGTTTTAAAAAACAAACATGTCGGCTGTAAGATTTCAAAAATAAAATGTGAATATTTTTATTTTTCGAATACCGCAATATGGGTATCATATTAAAGGGCTCATTGTTAGCTTGTCAAAAAACGTATACCATGATTATGACTGTAATACTAAAAAAGTCAATTAGCAACCATTATTTTTTTAATGTTCAATACTTGGCAATAGCTCTGATAAAATTTAGTTGTCACTTCGGTTACATCCTATAACCACTAAAAAGTGTTAAATAAAAAAGGAAAAATCCCGTCTGCGCAAAAAAGATGCAAACAAGATCCCCTATATACTCGTATGTAACTAGCTGTCCTGCGCAACTTCGTCTGCATAAATTTTCCCCGTTTTTGCAACATTTCTCATTGCTGCTCCTATTGGTCGTAGCGTGATGTTATATAGCCTATAGCATTCCTCGATATATGGGCTATCCAACAGTGAAAGAATTTTTCAATTCGGATCAGCAGTTACTGAGATTACTGCGTTAAATCAAACAAACAAACAAACTCTATAGCTTTATAATATTAGTATAGATATCATGCTGTCGGAGGCACAATACTAAGTTCATCGGGATTCATTAATGCCTCCGACTGCATCTTGTTTGCATATTTTTTTTAAACTTATTCATTATCTATTATTATGGCGAACAAGTAGATAAGGTTTAGAAATAAGGTTGATTTTCCTAAATGACCAAGATTGGTGAAGTTTGTTAACAAGTCGGTACTTCTTGTAGAAACTTGTTGTCCTTTTCTTTGCACAGAGAATAAGCATTGCCATACAACGTGGCAATGCTACCAGCCTTCTGGGCACTATACCGGTTGACATCGATGGGGAGGAATTCATCAACGCTTAACTCCTTTTTTTTTACTCTCTTTTTAAGTAATCCTTTTTTTATAGTTTACTAGGTAAGTTGTAAATAATGTTAATATATTTATAGTAATATATAGTATGTATACCGTTAGTTCGTAGGGTGATCTAGCTTTTATTTAATAACATCAAAAATGTTGTTCAAAAAATCAAAAGTACTTAACCTTTGATCTCAAAAACTAGTTTCTTATAATATAATGTAAAAACTATGTACTTATTCGACTAAATACAGTATTTAATTATAAACGTTCACATAAAAAATAGGTCAAAGAGATGTACACTCAGGGCCGGCAGTTTTTAATCCTTAAAAACCTCTAGCAACTGTAAGCGTTCGCCGTCTCTCGGGCCGTAATAACACTAACTCTTATAAACTAGGATTATACCACTCTTCGTAACACGACTTAAATTCAAATATGCACTTGCTTAAAAATGCTGCATATTTTGAGAGCATTGCTTGCAGAAGTCTCTACTGGTTTGCAAGATTTATATGTAAATATTTTAAATAAGCGTTAAAGATACAGGACGTCGGTCAATGAAATATCTATCCAAGTACTAGGTATGAAAAACTAATTATAAAGCTTATCACAAACGACGGAGATAATATAAAATACTTACATAGTTTGTATGAATCATCTCAACTGACTATGATGCTATTCACAGCTAAGATTCATATTATAGAATCTTAAAATAAGGAGCGATTTGAATATTTTATGTGTGTAATGCGAGTCGGACTTGCCCATCGAGGGCTCCGTATAAATTTGTAGGTACATAAATAGTTCAGGAATCGAGTCTCACAGTTTTTAAAGACTTTTTTTTATGATTTGATTAAAAAATATAGTTATATAGTTTTCAGACTTTTGTACTTAGTATAAGACAAGTGCTCATGCACTTGTCTGCGAAAATATGAAAATGAGTTAGAGAAGATGTCAACGCTATTGGTACGATAGTGGTAATCATTCTATGTCCTCATCAGTAACTGGCGCAGAGAGACCAAGATTTGTTCGAGAGGTAAACTGTGCGAACATATTTAAACTGTTTTATGCAAATTTAAACGCATGAATGAACACTAAATGTTAGTTAACTAGCTGTATAAGTAACTAACATTTGGTGTTCATTTATGCGTGAAACGCTAAATAATAATAAAATAAAATCAACATCCAATATGCTATAAATCCTTCGAAAGCAATCAATGAAGCCTCACCCATTACAAGCATAACATCGTTAATTATGTTTGGTTTTTGCCCTACGGGGTCGAAACTTGAAATATTTCAATCTAATAAAAAAACAATTATGTAGGTAACCATGCCTGTCTCACCGTAAGCTAAAGGTTTTCTGTAGGTAATAACGTTAATAGTTTTAACTTCTGGAGGTCGATCAAAAGTTAAACCTATTAACATTATTACAATAAACCTTTTATGATTTATTTCAGGATTAAATACGGATAAAGTATGTCTGTGTAAATTCGTGTATAATCTATTACATCTGAATTGTATTATAAATAGTTTTGATGATACAGTCGGCTACAAAAACTAATGAATACATTTAGATTTACAAACCACCTTTACGTTAAAACGTTCCTTATGTAATAGACACGACTAAGAAAATAATCTGGTCATGGTTAGCATCCATTTTTCATAAGTCGCTGAACATAGTGTACTTACCGGTTTTCTGTAAGTCTCAGGGCAAAATTTGGTTATCAATAAATATTTTAATGTTTTTTGTCTCTTCATCAGATCTTATGAGACAGTGAAATATTCTATTATATCAATAAATTTTACTTAAGCTTGTAAAATAATTAAAAATATATAACAATCACACTAATATTATAAAGGCGAAAGTTTGTGAGTATGTGAGTGTGTATGTTTGTTACTTCTTCACGTCTAAACGGCTGGAGCGATTTTAATAAAAATTGGTATGGAATTAGCTGACACCCTGGATTAACACATAGGCTAATAAAACGCGGGTAACACCGCGGGGCACAGCTAGTATTATATATTTGTCAAAGCGTCAGGGTGGCCTTGTGAGCTATTAGCGGCTCAATATTCGAATTAACAAGAAAATGGTAATCGATCATTTGAACGCGGATACCCCGAGCAAGGTAAAGTCCGTCTACTGTTCTAATCATTTCGATCACACAAATGCCACTGCATCACTATCCTATAACCACACTAACACTTTGCACACTATATATAGCATTTTTTTATATGAAAGTCGCCATTTTCGGCCGACTTCAAAAAGGAGGAGGTTCTCAATTCGACTTGTTTTTTTTAATTAATGTTTGTTACCCGATTACTCGCAGACGATTGGACCGATTTGAAATTTTTTTTTTTTGTTTGAAAGTGTATACTCAGTAGCGATCGACCAATCTGCGAGGTTAAGCAACGTTACCACTGTCGGTCCACAGTTGCGTGACCGTTTTTGAACATTGTCATACCCCTCTGTGCCTCAGAGAGCACGTTGAGCCTTCGGTCCTGCACCCAATCTCTCTCCGGTCGTGTCGGATTTCCGTCCCATCGGATTATGAAAGTGAGGGTATATAGTGCACTTGTGTTTGCACACACTCTTGTACACTATACCTATTATCTCCTGCGTAGTTGGCTAGTCTCTGATGAGATTGGCCGCCGTAACCGAAATTGGTTAGGAGACCATTACTTCGCGGATCTGATGATGAGATCTTAGAGAAATCGAGGGAACTCTTCAAATATTAAAGGCACACCTACAGCAATAGGGGTATATAATACTCTTAAAAAACACCTATGGTCTAGTATTAGGTTAACGCAACATTTTGTAAGAAAAAAATGAGCAGTTTGGATTATGCTATTATAAATCAACTACAATCCAATACACTAAAAAGTAAGAAATTAAAAACATTTTTACAGAAAATAAAAACCGACTTCCAAAATAATTATACGTATAACAAAAAAAATAATTAAACGTTTTGAAGTTTATGTGTAAAACATAAAACTACATTTCCTGGCACTAACTTCAAAATGTTTAATTATTTTTGTTTTAAGTAACCTTATATTTATTTTGGAAGATGGTTTTATTTTTTTATAAAAATGTTTTTATATAGGTACCTTATCCCATACATTATCTAGTATTGATGCAAGTATTTTTACGCGTAAATGTCTTTTTTGTTTAATTTGCTTACACCTCATATCACTTCATCCTCATATTTTTTTATAAAAATCACTACCATTTCCTACTTTACTGTGCCTTTTTAAGTGTAAGGAATGAGTATGCTCGTACTACTTCCAGTGATATAAATACCAACTGCATTATTATGGCAGAGATCTTTCAATCAAACATTTTAAGTGATAAATAAACGAATAATTAAAATCATCGTGCAATTAGAGGATAGACACTTAAATTTTAATAAAATTAGCCCGCGTAGTAGATGACGGTCTGTAAGTACCTAGCTAATGGATTCACTCAGAGAGGAGGTCTGTGTACCAGAAAAGGGAATGAAGAAGGCTGTTTATAATAATAGGTACACACCTATGTATATGTAACAACTATTGAATTTGTCCATGCCTTTCTGTTACACGTTGTATGATCTCAATAGTTTTATAACTCTTACATATCTAGAGATTTATGTTCACAATTATTTTAGTGTTTTAGAAGGGATAGATGCAACAAAGCTTTATTATTTTTTAAATTTTATTTGACGTGATAATGTCTTATAAATCGGTGATCGGCTGCACTTACAAAAAAGTGTCACGTTCCGCGCACTTTCCTCCTGTTGACTGTTTGCTAAGCAACGCGAATCACGTATTTGACTGGTTGCTAAGGAACGCAAATGGCGATATGCTATCACGTTATTGACTGGTTGCAAAGCAACGCGAATGGCGTTATTTCATCAATATTAGCCTATGACGCGTTTATATGTAAAACGTCAACGCCTTACACCGACTTTACGGACAACCATTTTTATTTTATCCGCCTTAGATCATACTGTTGTTGGTACTTATAGCAGTAGACTTAACGTGTTATACCACCAAAACCAAAATGAAAATTATAACTAACACCCCAAAAATAAAACAATAATGCTACGTTCCTACCCCTACAAAGTACAAACATTCCTGGAATGCAATATTAAACAGATAGTAAAGTCAGGGAATAGGATTTGCATAAACATGCAATTAAGCTAGGAAAGGGACGTTGGGACTTGCTAATATTGAAGAAGAGGCTACGGTCATTCATAATATTAACATAAACATTAGCCATACATTAACACAGACGTATAATATGAAGGTACCAGGAACACTTGATTTTTAATCAGACTCTGTATTTAAAATAATGATAATAGAACTTACGTATTCAGACATTAGCACAAGGGAATTCGTAAGTTTCCACTTCAGCAAATTGGCTTGCGAAGTTACGCTTCTTTTCTTTAAGTTTAAAAACTGTGTTGTAAATTGCTACAGTTTCATTTGGCTGAAACATATTGTTGTGTTAACAGCCAGCACTAAAAAAATAAAATTAAGCTTCAAACACATTGACTCTTCTGGATTTTACATTACAGACCTGTCTGCGTATATTTCTCAGTCATTTTATTTTATACTAGCGGACGCCTCGCGGTTTCACCCGCGTTAGTCCCGTTCCCGTGGGAATACAGGGATAAAAAAATAGCCCATGTCACCCGGGGTTAGTGTAGCATCACAACGATGAAAGATTTTTTCAAATCCGTCTAGTAGTTTTGGAGCCTATTCAATACAAACAAACAATCAAATCTTTCCTCTTTATAATATTAGTATCTATAGACTACCTGTGCCCGCGACTACGTCCGCGTGAAGTTAGAGTGCTGCTTACTCGCCAAAGACGTTAGCGTGATAATAAAAGTTACACATACACATGCATGTATGAAAGTGACCCAAAGTCGTGTGTATCACCTTGTAGTACTCAGCTAATCAAATATTAATCGTAATTAAAGCAGCGTTTAAACATAAAATTTGATGTTAATATCACATTATGAAGGACATGTATTTATCAAAAAAAATCACAATTATCAATTTATTCAAATTATACTAGAAAAATCACACTTGAATGAAAACAACTTTGTTCGAACTCGGTAATCTCAGGAACTACTGATCCGAATTGAAACATTCTTTCACTGTTAGATAGCCATAAACATCACGCTGCGACCAATAGGAGCGGAGCAGCAATGAGAAATGTTGCAAAACAGAGAAAATTTACGCATACGAAGTTGCACGGGACAGCTAGTGATTATATAATATACATACCGCGCTAATCTTTGTTTGTATTGATAGGCACCAAACTTTTTGTACGTAATTGAGTCTCCTATTGCATTTTGTTTCTGTGTAATGCCCCGTCTCCTCCTAAGAAAGACCAGTACAAGTATATCGACAATTTTTTAAGATAGTTGCTTGTTTAAAAGCTTATTAACAAATTTGTGCCAAAGTCATGTGGTCACAGCTAAACTGTTTGTAATCTTGTATGATGTCCAAGATTTTATTCTATCACTTTGTCGGCGTAAGTAATATGTTACATCCATTTTGCATGGATGTAACATATTACTTACGCCGACATTACAACTTTCTAGTACTAACACTCTCTGAGCTAAGCTGTGGACCAAGGGTTCCATTTTGCCATTTTGGCTACGGAACCCTAAAATAAAACACAGTCATTGAGACAAATGAACGTGAGATATACTATAATACTGGGGGCCTTTTTTTTAAGACGACTCCCGCACTAGGGTACAAGCCCTGTGTCGCGGGGGACTTTACAAACATACAAGGCACGGACACAAAGTATACCCTCGGAACAATAATTTGTGGATCACACAAAGTGGTGTCTCGTGTGGGAATCGAACCCACGACCTCTTGCATAGCAGTCGGACACACTCCCACCGCGCCACAAAGGCAGTCAAAATAATGTTGGATATGATTATAAAATGAACTAAAAAAGTATGTTTTATATAATATACTTTTTTAGTTAATTTTATAATGTATCGAATGGATTGATATATCAAACCATTCGATTCGTCTGTAGTCTTACCCTCTGGCCAACCTCTTTGTGATTTTCTATTTTGTAAAACGTAGCAAAGAAACAGAGGAAAACGAAGCTTTATAGACACTTGTAATATTAAATAACATGAAAATATGGAAATTGATTTAGAAACCTTTCATCTTCTAATTTCATTATGCTTTTATTATTTGATGTAGTACATTCCAAGAGATAATAAAGCAGAATAACATTGCTCAATATAGTTGTGTATACTCTCAAAGCCAGTCGTTTTTAACATGAAGCTATACAATATCGGGCAGAACTACTTACTTCCAGACCGTCAAACCACCCCGGGGGGGACCTATTTGCGACAATCTCAGTTTACAAAAATAATATTGCCCCAGCTTTCGTGCGATATTAACTTCAGATTTGAATAGGTATAAATAGTACGTATAGCCTTCTGTTGTACTTCTAGAAGAATAGGTATTACCTAGCCATCATAGATGAAAAGAAAACATCCCAAAAATGTTTCAATACTCTGAAAAAAATGGATTCAACACCGGTCTAGAGTCGCTTTTTCAAAAATAAACGGTTGTCTGTAAAGTCGGTTTACGGGCGATAATTTTACATGATAACACCATAAGAAAACATTTACATTGTAAAAATCGTGCATCAAAAAAAACGCATGTCCCATAATTTCCATTTTGTATTTTCATAGAAATGTTGGGATACGCCCCCTTGGTTCATCACACTTCCTAAGGATACTTAGGCGACTTAGCCATTAAGCAGAATATAACATATGCATTAAAGATAGCAACTGTATGCAGATTAAAAACTACAACCCCACTACGAATAGCAATACTGTAAAGGTACTATGTAATTCGTGTAGGCACTACGATAGAACAGATTATAGGTACTTAGATAAACTTCAGTAGTTTAGGTATTTACCTACATAATTTTGTTAACCTTTCCTTTAATAAAACATAACATATATTAAAAAGATCATATAAGTACTTACCAACTTCTTATTCAATTACGAATACATTTCATCACATATGGTACGATCTACATTTTTTTTAAAAGCATCCCTATAATATTGCTAAAGTATTGTATTCTCGCTCGTTTTACCTACCTACCTCAAACATCAATACAATTTAAGTACCTAATCTTTTTATCGAATAAACGACGTATAAAACTTGAAGGTAAATGTTAACGTGCTCAAAAGGCAATCGCTTAATGTACTCAGCTCAGGTAAGTATCAAACGCAACATGCTTCAAAGTTCACGTTCTATATGTTACCGACAATGTGTAAAATCCAGGTATTCTATACACTACCTAGGCAATGTAGAAGTTTAGAAGTGGCGGCTGTAGTCATTATAATACAGCTGCCGCTAACATCATGGTGGTCCGATGCCTTAACCTAATGATTAAGGCACCGGACTCGCAATCGAAAGGTCGCGGATTAGAATCCTACCCACTATTCTACCGACGTTAACCCACTCCTTATACTCATTTAGCTTAGCTGGATTAACACGATTACTGTGATACGACTATGCTAGTACTGGGTGACCCACATTGCTAGTTGTCTTTTTTATTAGGGTTCTGTAGCCAAAATGGCAAAAACGGAACCCTTATATTTTCGTCATGTCCGTCTGTCTGTCTGTCTGTCCGTCCGTATGTCACAGGCATTTTACTCAAAGACTACTTAATAAATCTTGATTAAATTTTGTGAAAAAGTGTGTTGTAGTAGCCGCTACTTAGTTTGATAGCTAAATAATAATAATAAATATTTTTAGGGGGGCACTCCATACATGTAACATAAGATGAATATTTTTTCAGCAAACATCAACTTGTGGCACATTATTGGACAGGTATTTTAAAAACATATAAGGTTTCTAATATACTTTTTTGATTGAGTAAATATTTTTGGAAATAATCGCTCCGAAAGTTACACCCAACCGTGTGAGCAAATAATATGAAAAAAATCACAAAGATAGCGCTTAATATATACTTTAAGCTAAAATTATTTCGGATAAGGTCGGATAAACCGTCATCGAGTTCTTGCTGAAAAACTACGTTTTAACATAAGGGCGTAAGTGCCATGAACATACGCTTTTCCGCTGATGTAATTGTTCAAGGCTGCGGAATCTTACACTGAGTATGATCCGACATGCTCTTGCCCGGTTTTTGAAAAATAAACTACCTTGGCAATGTAAATAATACCGGGGTCGTTCAGGCAATGTATGAAATATTATATTTTTTTTGCTTTATTACTGCTTTTAACTAGGTATTGTATGCCTACAAGGACCAGGCATTGTATAGGATAACTAATGATTGAACTACTGATAATGTGTGCACAAAAAGGCAACGGTTCTGTAATGATAGACTCGGTAAACCTTAAGTATACCATTTCTGGGCGTTCGCAGAGGATCACAGATGTAACTTAGCGTAACTTAACCGAATCGATTTTAGTACAAAAGTTACGTAGGTAAATCATTTTTGTTTTAGGTACTATTTCTGGCACTCACCGTTGACGCGGACTCAGCATTTTTAAGTGCTGAATAACCTCAATTGGTTCTTTGTAAACTGCAGTACCTACTAACGTTTTGTAGCGCGGCGTGCGTACGTCATTTTACAAATTATTGACTATGACATACACGTTACCTAAAATGTATTGTATTGTATATAATGCCTTGCCTAGGTAAAGTATGAAATAAATAATATTTCATACATTACCTGAACGTTTTAGGCATTGTATAAAACGTCTAGGTACTCTAAACAATAAAAGATTATACATATTGCCGGTAACATATACATGTAATATCCACAGAATGGCGCCGTGTGTATCGAAGCGACATTGAGAGCACCCGACCACTCATCCTCAACGGTTTGAGACGATCAGCCGCCACAAAATAGACCAATACAGTCCATTCCCGTAATGTAAAAGGGCAATGAACGTAACAATATCGTAAAAGCGATGTAGCCAGGTCACAAACGGTGGGGGACACGAGAAGGCAAGAATTTCCGTCATAATTCCGAGGAGTTAACGGGCTTCTGGGAATCACTTTCATTTTCACTTAGCGCCACCGACTGCTCCATAACCATTAAATCCTCTTGTTTACTACTACTCTTCGTCGGTTCAAAGTCTACTCACCTAACTTATTTACAGAGCAAACTTAACTGTAAACAGAAACCAAGCCATTTGAGTACGAATATCGTCAGACAAGATACAATTTTAAATCGGCGCCTGTAGGTACGAATTTTAAGCTCGGTACAAATTAAATATTCAAATTCACGAGACTCAAATTCCTTTTGTTATCGTTCTTCTTACGCCCGCTTATTTATATTCTGTTGAAATGAAAAATAGAGTACTTGTTATGTAAGCTTCGTATGATGAACTTGCTTCTTTAGCCTCTAAATTTTGTTTTAAAATAAAAAATACATTTCGCAATAAATCCTCCATCATCCATCCAAAGGTATATCATAAATGCGAAAGTTTAGATGGATAGCACGGATATAGGTTATAATTTAGAATATAATAATTGATAAAAACAGCCTATATACAGGCTGTTTTTATCAATTCATTTGTTTATCAACATTTCCACGCGAATTAAATCGCGGACAACAGCCAGACATAGATATATATCTATGCCTATCAATTACTTACTTAGCTTTAACCATACACACAATTAATCATAGTTAAGTCTTCTTCTTCTTCTCATGTATGTTGAGCTAATGGAAATCTAATCAAAGAATTAGTCTTAGGGAGTTTCCACATACCTATTTCTGGTATTTTCACAGGTTTAATGCCCAGAAATAATATCCAGTAGAAACCAAAAACTTTTATCGTAATTAAATTACAAATCAATTTCACTACGAGGCTTTGTCTAACTAAATATCATGTTGTATTCAAGAGCTATTATTACTAATTTCATCAACATTGATTTCGACTTGTGAATTAAACAAAATTGGTGCCCATCGGCATTTATAGGTACTGGTACCTGCAACCTTTATTAGAGTTCCAAGAATATAAAAGTATTTGCTTAAAAAAGTCGTTAACTTGCTAATTAGCTAACGTGGTAATTCTGTCACGTCAAAAGTGTTGCTATCCTAAAGGGGAGCATAAATAAGTACCTTGTCGACTGGACACTTCTCCTGAGGTTTGAACTTTGAAGGGGTTAAGCTAGTTAACTCATTAAAAACTGGTTAACGACGAGTCAGGGGATGAAAGTGATGTTCTACGTTAAACCGTTCGGTGGTTGCAAAAGTAATTTTATGGAAGACAAGTTGACAACCCAAATACATATACCTACTACTAACTACTGTATACTTAAAATAATGCTGTACTAAACCCTATCTATAAATCTTCTATCTACAATATTTGAGGTACTTTCCCTTCGTGTGACATAGTTTTATTACGCTATGTATGGTATGAATAAAAACCGCAACAATGAGCTTCCACGGCATGCGCGTGTCACTAGTTAAGATGCAGCAAAATAATAAACATTGTTCGCCTTCAAAAATCTACAATAAATTCCGAGACAGATGTCTATTTTCTAAAGGTAACTCCCACAATAATTAATGATATATTTTTTTATCAAAAGCATAAGTCGATTAAAAATCGGCGTCGTAGCGATTATTCCTTCGCGGGACAGTTACAATATTACGCACGAAAAATAGATATTTTCAATTTCTTGTACTACCTACCTTGGTATTGTAATTATTATGGGGTAGCCATGAAATAGTAGGTATACTTCGTAATAGACTTCGCCGTTGTTGGACTGTATAATTGATACCTTATCTATCTATAGAGTTCAACGCCGGCTACACACGTTGGCCCCTACGTCGGTTCCAACGCCACTGTTCCAACGTGTGGATCTAGAATAACCAACGTGTGGAGCCAGCGTAAATAGTTTAGTAGGTACACTAGTAAGCATGTCAATTATGTAAATCCCAGAACAACCTCTCTACTTTTATTTAATAGAAACTATTCCGTAAATCAAACAGTACGGGCAGTTATGCTCATGAATTGTTTGAGGTAGTCAGTAGTTTGAATGCACACGTTTAGCCAAAGTTGGGTGCTCGGTAAGTTACTATAAACTATATTATTCGCTGTAATTTGGTCTTCTGTGACACGAATACACATAAAACGGTATTCTTATCTCGTCCGAAATATCGAGCACGTACCAAAGTCATAATTCCACGATGAAGTACCGCATGGCTAGGGAGCGCGCCCTTTGCAGTGGCGAGAGTGGTGATTCACTGTTACGATTACCCGCATATACCGGAAACTCTGAACCGTTTTTTTCTTCTTTAGGAAACAATGTAACAGCTCCACCTGAGAACCGAAACGAAAGAAAACAAAAAAGCCCATTACGCTGAACGTACCTGTACGCGATTACAACTCCCCTTATGAGGAAAACGTGGATTGATATTACACAAAATATTTATGTCCGCTTTATGTAACATAGTTCTTTTTGTTTAGCAGCTGGCATGATACAGCCATTTTGTGTAATAGTAAACTTTATTGTACTCATTTATTATTGTGTTGTTGCTTCAGATATACAAGAGAGCTTTTGAAGTATTTAACGTTAATACAGTTAGATACGTATGTTTAACCGTGAATAATTTCAAACAAAGTTTCATTACCGTTTTTGCTTCTTCAACAATGACAGCAAATAAATAGTTAAAAAACATTTTTAAAAAGAACCTTTAACTTTAACCTTTGTTTAAATGCTTTAAAAGAAAGACAATATTTTTTAATTGAAACAAACGCATCAATATTTTTTGATTCACGACATTATACCATATTTGTATGACATAAAAGCTTGTCGAAACCAAGGCCTTCTAGCGATTTCACTCTACTCTAGGCCAATGATCTACAATACTCCTGTAATATAGTATCTACTATACTGCATTTTGTGTAATGTGCAGCACAGCATTAGGACAATCACGACAAGCTATGTTATATAACGTAATAAATTTATTGGTTTGTTATTTCCCTTTTAGAGCACTTAAATAAAAGGTTTTTTTTTTTAACTATTTTAATTTTTTAGTTTTTACTGGATATGTTTCTGAGTCTGTTCATTTGTATTTAATATTTTATTCAACCACAAAGAATCATACTGACTGACTGAGACCGAGATGACTACTGAGTACCAACGACCACCTTCCCGCCTCATCATCGCACCCTGAACACTGTACAAGTGTAAGAGCAGTTGTTAAGACAAATCTAACGAGCTCAACGAGCTCAGGGGTATCGCAGGTACATAACATGACTGTTGAGTACCCCCGTTCCACCTTCCGGCTCCATCATCAGACCCCGGAAATCATCTGGGATCGGAGTACTTGTCAAGACGAATCCAATGAGCCCAAACTTGCTAGGTTTCTTTAAGAAGTTCCTATGGTTACCTTCCGACTCTATCATCAGATCAGGTCCTTGGTACCATAAAATTGCATTGTCATCAAAGATACAATAGTATACCAAATTTGAGCCCAATTGAATGTCAGAAAGTGGTACTAGTTTAGCTTCCTAGATTTGACCAATACTAATTTACATACAAACTAAGTAACATACGAACAGAGCAAGTTAAATATAAGCTTGTAAAAACAATAACCCTCCTCACGAGTCGGGTAATAATAAAATATTTATTTTTTTAGATATAATAGCTAATATTCTAAATGTTCTGAAATGAGTAAAAAATGTGGTAAAAGTACAAAATAAATAACTTCAGACAAAGCAAACTAAATGTATCATCCTTATAATGCTATGACTATGAAACGACAATCGCTTATGAAGTTGAACCAGACGAGAGAAGTGAGGACTGAACGGCACCTTTGATCGTTCTCTCGATATTGCCACCTCCACCTGCGACCCGATGCATATCAATATATAAAAGGACATCTAGACTAGACGTCCCTAATCTCATATTATTGGTAGAACAGGTTTGTTAAAGCAACGTTTTCACGATTATTTAGCAGCAGTTTGTCATATTAGATTTTTTTTTTAAGTCAATAGGCAATTATTATTTTAATATTTGGTGAATTTCAAGATTTAGTCTTGAAATTCATCAAGTACGATTTAGATAGACTTTAGTGTCATAGATAAAATCAAAATTATAGTAAAGTACTCGTCCTACTATGAATAAAATAGAGCCACAGATCATTAGACAGCTGTATTCAGTGAATAGACGACTGCTAGTGACTCAAGTATGCTATTAAACGAAGAGTACCCTCAGTATTATACGAACCCGGCAATTTCACAGCCAACTGTGATTTTGGCATTACCTATCTCCCCGAAGCGCAATTTCGTTGTAGTGCTCTACAAAGATACAGAGACATTTACGGACCGTAGACTCTGTAGATAACGTCAAAAAATGTTTCGGTAACACAGCTCATTTACGCTTTAGCAACATTATGTACCTATCCCTGGAAGCTTTTTTAGACGTGTCGATTGCTTACTTGTAAAGATTCAAAGAACACTAGCATGTTTGGTTTTTGTCGAGAATTTATAAACAGTCGTATAGATACAGGTTAAAAAATACCTACCTACTGTTATGCTTTCCTTTAAGTTAGATAAATGCGAGAACTCATAATTGAAAATCGAAATTAACCTATGATAGGTACCACAGAAGGTAGGTAGGTAATAAACAGAATAGACTTGATTTTACTGAAGGTGTGTCTTAATTTAAGGCATGTTCCAGTGTTTGAAGTTTGAACATTAGTTAGGTTTACATAACTAATGTTCAAACAAAATTATAGAACAACCCCGCGTGAGCAATGCTTCTATCAGATACTTTAGTTTTAATATGTGAAGCATTATGTACGCAATATTTTTTGTAGACTCAATCTTTATAAAGATAAAGTCAGCGACATTAACATACATTAAAAAAATATTTTTTAAAAAGTATACTACAATATCCGGGACCAAAGTATTCATAAATTAAAACGTTCTCCGGAGGCGAGTCTCAGTTTCTTGTCATGACATAAATAATTGGCGCACGATGAAATTTATTACGAGGACAAATTTTGACAAATCTTTTTCGCGGACCAATGATTGAGAAAAAATTACAATCAACAAGCTTTTTTACTTCCTTATTTCCATTTTAGATCGAGCGTTAATAATCGCAAGCGATTGTGAATCAATTTTATTGTTTTTTTACTTTGGTTCAAAAATACAAACTCATCTCTTACTTGGCGCAAGACTACCGGTTCGTTATGTTTACCTACTATGTTTTATGCCTTGCATAAGATGAAATGCATGCAACTTCATGCAATAAAAGCAGCAAACGGATTGTACCTAATGCGGCTCTGGATATCTTACGCATCGTTAGCCGTCGTTCTTACGGCATTGTTGTACTGCACATTTTTTGCAGAAATATGTGTATGACGTTTTATAAAAAAAAAAAAGTATATCTGCGGATGCTAACCCAATATAAGGTATAAATAAACTGCGCCATTTGGCATTCCTTTTCTATGCGTTATTAGCAAGAAAAAAAAAACCGGGCAATTGCATGTCGGACCACGTACAATTTAGGGTCTCGTAGTCTAGGGCTTAAGAAGTGGGTTTTCTGTTGTTTTTGTTTCATACTTACGTTATATCTAATAATATTTTTCAATGGAATTTGTACGAGAATTGTGTTACTTTTCATTTGATCAGCCGTTACTCGTAAACCTGTAAAGCCTACTTAGCCTCCTAGCACTAACAGTCTCTTAGCAAAGGTGCAGACGGACGGACGGACGGACAGGGCGAAACTATAAGGGGTCCATTTTGTCATAGAACACGATGTTGTGAGAAACATGTTATTGATAAAGTATCGTCTACTTCCCAAATGTGTAAAAATAAATATCACTCGGAGCCCGGTTACACTACACCACTTAATCTCATTACTTGCGATTTTGTCGCAATTTACCAACATAAGATGTTTGACACTAATAACGTCAACAACGTACCTACGCACGTTATTTACCATGTAGGTATACGAAACAGCTCTCATTTACTAACATAACGAACCGTTAACATCCCTATAGTAAATATTCGACTCGAAACGTTTAGCAAATTCAATTAATAAGTACCTACGAAATATTTTAGACAAATGAGACACCCGGCAGTGTGCTGAGATGCAAAAGGACGACATCGACCTACAGACTTGCAATTTTGAATGTCTTGTAAGTTTATCTTCTACCTAGTCCGGCCATAAGTTCTGTTACAAATGAAAATGCATTTTTTTTAATGTAATATTACTAAAACTTACATGTACATATTTATTAAAGTCTCAGCCATGTCCTTTAAAACTAACCATATTTAATTTGTAGTCTAAAGGGTTGAGGTCTGGGCTATATGAGGGCCAGTCTTCAGCTCTTAAAAAGTCCGGAACGTTGGTTTCAAGCCAGGCTTGGGTAGTTCGTGCCTTGTGACCAGGTGCAAAGTCCTGCTGGAAAGTCCACGGTACATTTTTAAAAAGTGTATTGCTGAGAGGTTTCACAACACGATCCAAGACTGTTTCTTGATACACTTTGGCTGAAGTTTTCACTCCTTTTTCACAAAGATGTGGCTTTGTAACGCCTTATAGGACACGCCCCATCAAATCATCACTGACGCAGGATGAAGACCACGCTGTACCTTTCCGACCACTTGAGCAGCTTCTTTAGAACTGTGAGCATACACTTTATCATTTTGCTTATTGTTGCTCTTCAATCGTGATTTTTTTTTCATCGGTAAAGAGAATATTTCTTTGCCCTTCACCTGCGTATCGCGACAGAAGGCGTTTTGATCGATCCACTCTCTTTAATTGTAAAGATTGATTTAGGGAATGTCCTGTATATCGACGATACCAAGCTTCAGGTCTTGTTTTATAATACGCGACAGAGTCCTAGCGGGAATCTTCATTTCTCGCGATAATATTTTTTGCTTCCTAATGGGATTTCGACGAATTCTGGCTTTAACAGCATTTTTAGTTCCTTTGTAGTTCTACTAGCATGCGGCCGACCCGATCTTTTATGGTCTTCGATAGAGGAAGTGTTGTCGTATCTGTTGTTAGTACGATGTACGAACAGACGGCTGATATCAAGCTTTTGAAGTGTCTGGAATATGACCCACGGCTCCATACCCACTTTGTGCAAGGCGATCACCGCAATCCTATTATCTATAACACCCCAATCCATATTGTAATTTGATAATGAACATGAAAAAATAAGTGAAATGGCTCGAAATCGAAAGAACTTTTAAAAATAATAAACGCGTTCCAAATTAAAAGTAATTAAAAAGTTTAAAAAAAAGGAAAGGATTTTTATGTAACAGTATTTATGGCCGGACTAGTTGGTTTTTGAATCCCTAAGTTCAATAAAAATTTCGTGGACAATATTGACGACCGAAAATCACTATTATTATCACTGAATGACTGATACTGACTGATGAAAATGTTTGAGAGCCTTCTAGGTAACTTAGAAAGTCAAAATTTCTTAGTTCGTTACTTATTGGAAAGGCGATAAAAGATCATGTCCACTTTTTTTTTAAATGCCAATTTTTACATAAGTTTATTATGCTTATACAGTTATGCCAGTAAGGTCCTGCAACAATGCCACCATGAAACTCGCGCAAGCAGTAACACATAAAGTAGGTATTATCAAGTTTTAAATTAATTACCCTTCTATGGTGTGGATGGAAGCATCAACTTACAAAGTTTGGTTTAAAAAAATCTAAGCATTTACCCACACTCCTTGGTAAATGGAAGGATTTCTTCAAATGCGGCGAGATTTTTTCGGGCTTAAACCACTAGAATTTAAGCAGTGATGGTTATTATGAGTTACAATTGAAACCTAGCTGACAAGTGCCAAAAATAGTAGAATCAAAAATACTAAGTATTGTATAATTTCATATATAAAAAATGATTACCTATGCTAAAATTATAAAATTCACAATCAGCTTTTATACAGAAAAAAACAAAAACAAAATCAAAAAACAGTACAAAGGTCATAAATTATTCAAGTTTATTAATAAATCTTTGCGATGAACAGAGGTCCCGCCATAGGTCACAGAACTGATACTATGATGTTTGAATTAACCTACAATTATTAAATATTTCTCATTCTATCCTACGGTATAAAATAAATATCGGCAGCTATTAACTGCATTTACCTATTCGCACACGAAGTGGCAACATCGCGTAAAAAAAAACAAATTAAGCGCTCAATTTGTTTTTTGTAAATATCTCTTAATAGATAGATAACTTTTGCTATGGAATTTCAAGTTGAAAGCATGTATTTTGTTTTTATAAAATAATTTTATTTTTGTGTAAACTTGCGTTCAACTTCATTTACGTAAGCCGTAGTATCTCATGGATATTGCCGTAGCGGATCTACGAAATGAAGTAGGTATAACTAGTTTAATTTATTTTATATATTGTAATCGGTGTTCATCACATTTTTTTATCTTTTAGGTACAAATGTTAATGAAGGCTCTGTTAATAAACGTCGAATGCACTAAGACCGAGACTAGAGAGACATACATTAATTCTGAGCTATCCGAATTCTTGTTACGGCATATCCCTAGTAGGTACAACTTGTTTTTTCGTTCATAAAGTTTTAATTCATGGATCAGTAGCAATGGATATCGGGCACTGAATCTTATGGTAACAAACACAGGATACATACATAAATTATTTCGAATTGAACATATTATTATTATTTTGATTCATTATAAAACTGAAGTTATGTTTGTTTCGTTAAACGCGATGATCACAGGAACTACTGGCTTGAATTGTTATTTGTCATTATTGGATTATACATTTGTCGAGCAAGGCTATATAACATCACACTAAGATCAATAGGAGCGGATCATCAATGAAAATTGGTGCTTGATCATAGTCTAGTGTAATTACACTAAGTAGCATGCATTTTAATAGTCATTAGCTGTGCGTCTCGTATGCCGTGCAGGACGACTGTGTGGTGGTGGATAAAGTAAAACGGCTATTCAATCGCAACGATTAAGTGTATTGATTAAATTAAGATGCAATCCGTAAATTGAAGGCACATGCCTAAGTTATTTAAAAAAAAACATTCTATTAAAATACACAAGAATATCTCCTATTATCCATTTATCCATCCATTAAAATACCGATACAAAAAGCAATCTACTTTGTTTGAATCCAGCTTATCCTTAGTCAGTTTGTTTAACGTCATGCCACTTCCAAATCTGTATCTAAATCTAATAATACAAATCCCAGTCAGAAGAAATTGGAAGCGATCAATAGGTCGAGCATAAATCCGATAAGGTCAGATGGCGCAATACATTGACACAACACAAGTAAAGCGTCTACATTCAAAGACTGATTGCGGTAGTCGAGCCCTTAATGAAAACCGGCGCGTATTTTGTTTATTTTGTCATTCTATTAATTAGGGACCTTGTTTACTGTTTCAATACGACAAGTCTTAAATAAGCTTTGCACGAATGAACTTTTATCAGTTTAATTTATTTATGCCTCCGTGTAGAAAATAAATTGCTTTTCCAACAAATTTTCTACCTACACGTAACAAATATTTAATTACATGGAATATGAATTTATTCAAAAGTAAATCATTTATCCAAAATAGAGAGTGCAAAACCAAATTAATCTTGTTTAAAATGTTTGATCTATAAAACATTATTAGGTGAGCTTAACGAAATAATTTCCTTAAGATTATAAATTAAGTCGAGTGGTTTGGTTGAGAGGGGCTCGGACCAAAAAGCAATGCTGACTGGTAACTCTTACATTTAATAAAATAATTGTTTACATAAAAGCTTTATCCTTAATTAAATAGGATCTTAGGGGTATAATGAAGTGTCAAGAACGTAATAATCATTTATTTTACCTAGGAATACTAGGAAACCACCTGTTATTTACACTGAAATGACATCGTTCATTTTCCAAAGCTTGTTTTGCTATAGTTTGCATTTGAAACACATTTTTTCCGAGCACTATCCTTATTTTTCCGCACAATAGACAACAGAAAGGGACCTGTAGATGGGCCGCAACCAATGATTGATATAGAGAGGTCGTTTTTATCTCTGCACGTATAAATCATTTTAGGCTCAATTAATGTCGCGACGAGCTCTTAGCGGATGTGAAAGGCGTTTCCCGTTGATTGATAATGTTTATGTAAAAGTGACGAAAGTTTATTTTTAGAATGATACAAAACTTTATCCTTTTACCTCACTATTTGTTGTTATTCTTAAGCATAACTAGATTACTAAAGCCAGATAGTTATACACTTAATTAGCAAATACAAACCCGAACTACCCTACCTAACCCTACTAGTTAATTATATTCCTAGCGTTATGTCAGCTTATTTGCCCATATTGTTTGATCTAAATGTGATCTAAATGAAAAATAGTTTTCTTCTCAGATCATTTATACTTATTTCTCAGATCTCAAGACTAATCAATTTGTATTATGGATTTTTCACTTAGGTAAATTGATTAGTACCTACTTATTAACCCCAACAGTTTCCAAATATTACAATCGCTGATCATTTTCTTTTCTCTGAAAGTTGTAAATTAACAGAAAAAAGCATACATATCTTGCTCCAGTTTCAATTCAACCTATGGGATGAACGCATACCCCGACATCCGTGTGTTCTGTCTCTGGTATCGGCTTTGCGATTAAAGAATGTTTGCGTTATTGCAATAAATTTAATTGAAAACTATTACCTTTAAATAAGTGCTCTAATTAAGTGACTGGAGCTTTACCAGAAAATTAAACCTGCTGTAGGACTCCTTATATTTGTCTTTTTATCATTTTACTTTAGGTATTGTTATTGTAAATGAAATTGCCTAAACTTTCTTACAAAAACTCCTCTCCTCCTCTTCTTTTTTACAAAAACTCAGTAACAAAAATATTACTACTAAGCTAAGCAAATGCTTATACCATGCGTAAAAATTACATTACAATTTTATGATCCTGGTTGGTTGGTTCATCAAAGCACAGACCTAAACTGCTTGACTTAAGAGCTAACATTATGACGAAGGTAACCGCTACGGAGGGATTTTCTGATATTTTGTGATATTCCCTAAAGGTGAATCAAATTGTAATATTCATGATTTTTACACAATTACAAAAACACGAAAGGTAGGCTTATTATAATCAAGTAATGTGTGTTACGAAATTACATATTTCAGTAGTACCTCCATGAACCTGGCGACTGGCGAGGTCGGATGTAAAACGAAATTGTGGGAAACGTCTTACTTGTCAGATTGATGCATGAGTTCGTGTTTTTCTTTGTGCTCACACCATCAATCTTACAGATCTATTAACGTCGTCTTTAGCGTTCCTCCTAATTATCCGAGCAAGCTCTCTAAAATCCCAGGAGCTTATACAGAGCAAGGATATATTATAGCGTCATATTAAATTATTGTCTTAACAATTTTTCACGCGAATTAGTAGGTACCTACTTACATTTGTAGCTAGCATGTTGTTCTTTGAGGGATACCTTTTTTACTCATAATGATTTTTGTCCTATTTAAAATTGTCATAATAAATTAGGCATAATTTTCTTTGTCATAAAAATAGTGTGCCATAACTGGTTTTTAGCATACTGTGTTATTAAGCATAAATATTATATATCCTATTATATTTATTCATAACTTTGATATGCATAAAGTTGTAAAGCATAATAATTAGTTTCCATAAGTAACACGTCTCATAATCGACTCTTGACATAATCAAAATTTGATATAATTATGAAAATAATACATAATATTGTTAGGTCGAAATTAATTATCTTTAACACCCCGACTCAGAGCAATCCGACTCGGATAGGTTAGGTTAGAAGACTAAGGCGGGAGCGAAGCGAAGCGGAGCTCCCGCCTTAGTCTTCGTGTTAGGTTTTTTTTTTTAAACCACCCAAAAGTAGGAGCCCCGCGAAGCGGGGCTCCGTCGAAGATAGTACAATTTTATGCGCCTACATGTTTGACGATAGCAATGTATAAAATAGTGTAATATTGTTATTAAAACTTTTGTAGTTAATTTTTCGGCATATAGTTTGTATGCTTATAATAGTTATGGTTATGCGTCGTTATGCGTAAGTAAAGTTATGCTTTGGCATAGTATGCGTTTTAAATATTATGCTTATAGTGATTAGGATTAAAAAATTATGATTAAAAAAGTTATGACGCATGAGAATTATGCGTAACTAATATTAGGAGTATAAACATTATGCAATGTTAAATTATGACATAAAATCGTAGGAATAAAAATAGAGAACCGTTCTTTGATATGATATCTAAAGGTATTATATGATAGAATAATTGTAACTCCTCGATGTACAGACATCGACCAGTTACTATTCTGTTATAAGTGAATGCCAACTTCAATTAATACATACCTATACTTTATTATTCAGAGCCATTTCGGAAATTTGACATTATTGTATGGAATGACGTTTATTTGTGCATGGTAATTTATTGAAATTCAGATGGATAATAATTATATTTTTAGGTCTGAATAAATAAAATAGCATAATTTCATGAATTGAAGAACAGCGAATTTTGTCATTTAATTTTATTTGTAAATACGTTTCATTTAATACTAAGATCATAGTAAAATGGCAACATTTTTCACAAAAAATTCGCACGGCAGTTTTTATTTCTTTAACAATCTAATGAAATAAATTTTCAACCAACTTCAAAAAGGAGGTTCTCAATTCGTCTGTATGTTTTTTTTTTGTTTGTTTGTTCACCGATTACGCAAAGATGGCTGGACCGATTTGAAAAATTGTTTTTGTGTTTAAAAGGAGACTTCCAAGTTGGTCCCATTGTCATCAGATCACGATCTGATGATGGGATCCTGGAGAAATCGAGGGAACTCCTAAAATATTAAAGGCACACCTACAGCGATTTCGGTATATTTCATAGTGATTCGTGCATTTACTCTTAAAAAACACCAATTGGTGAAGTGGAACTGATGATGAAGACCACAAATGACGAGCAGGCCTAATCAATATTTCACAGTTTGCGATTCAGTTACTTTAATATGGTATTGAGTAGCCCTTTATTCTCGTTATACTATTATTACACAATGTAATAGAGCTGATAGTGAACTCCTCAATAATTAACGGCCCTGCATCGGGGTAAGCAATATTTTGTAAAAGGATTTCAGCAGTTGACATAAGCCTATTGTAACTTATGTGAATTAAAAACCAACCTACTAAAAAATACAAAAAAATATTACGGACTTCTAAAATAAATACAAGGCAACTAAAACGCAATAAATAATATACATATCTACCTAGTATAACAAAAACAAATTAAACATTTTGAAGTTGTTGTCGAATAAAACATAAAGAGTACTATTTCATGGCACCAACTTAGAAATGTTTAATTTGTTTTCAAATAAAAATAATACAGCGAAAATATAGCGCACAAAATAATTTTTACTTGTTCACAAATTAGCGATGCGCGCGCATCAGCGCTTTTTTTAAAGCAAAGGCATAAAAACAGCCAGTATTACTAATAAAGTAAATTAATATTTTTGTGTTTTATGGTTAAAATTAATTAAATTAAAGAATTAAATGTTTATTTATTATATTTTATCTCTTAAAGTTAATTTTATTCATAAAATGTTGACCACTTTTCTGACATAAAAACTCTTTGCTAAGAT
Organism: Herminia tarsipennalis; assembly: GCA_945859575.2. Taxonomy (NCBI): domain Eukaryota; kingdom Metazoa; phylum Arthropoda; class Insecta; order Lepidoptera; family Erebidae; genus Herminia; species Herminia tarsipennalis. The sequence goes on along the minus strand of OX243834.2, from coordinate 16,527,834 downwards.
TTAAAAAACTATTAGAGAGAGATTAGAGATCCTTTACGAGTAAATGTGTTATAAAATACTTTTAAACTTCCAGCATGGTCCCATTGTCATCAAAGTTCGGATCTGATGATGAGATCTTGGAGAAATCAAGGGAACTCTTCAAATATTAAAGGTACACCTATAATAATTTCGGTATATTTTATTGTAATTCGTGCATTTTCTCTTAAAAAACACCATTGAGTGAAATGGAACTGATGATGAAGACCACAGATGACCAGCGGAACTATTCAATAATAAATATTGTGGGTTGCGATCTGAGTACCGTGTTCGATACCTGATTCTTCGCCTCCGTCAAATCATGTAATGGAACTGATGGTCTAGTATCAGGTGAACTCCTTAAAAATCAACGGCCTTGTATCGCAAAACGCAACATTTTGTAAAAAGAAATGAGGAGTTTGGATCATGCTATTGTAACATAAATCAGCTATAAACCAATACACTAAAACAGAGACCTCTGTGGCGCGGTGGGAGTATGTCCGACTGCTACGCAAGAGGTCGAGGATTCGATCCCCACCCAGGATAAGACTTTGTGTGATGAGCACGATGGTTTATTCTGTGTCTGGGTGATTTATTTATCTATAATATGTATGTATTTAGGAATATATAAGTATGTTTATCAGTTGTCTGATTTCCTGCTTAGTTTTGGATCAGATAGCGTTGTGTGAGTTGTCCCAAGATATTATTATTAAAAAAATTAAAACCGTCTTCCAAAATAAATTTAAGGTAACTAAAAAGCAATAAATAATATAGGTACAACAACAAAAAATAATTAAACATTTTGAAGTTGGTGCCTATAACATAAAACTAAAGGCGATTGTTCAAGTGACTATGGAATTTAGTATCGCTACAAATTTTGTTGTACCAAGATGAAAACTACTGATTTATGTAGACATTAATATATACTTTCAGAAAAACCAACAATGATTTACCTAATTTGCCGGGTTTAATTGATATGGGTGGATGAACTTCGAAAATCGAAATATTTATATACATTTTTTTATTGAAAATAGGGCATAACTATGAAATTGCGTATTAATTATGTATTACACATGATGTGTAACACTAGTTTATGGCTATGAATTCGGCTTTGCAGTGATATATAATCCGAATCTCTATCTCACAAACACTTCACAATTGTCACAATATTGGTACGAGTCTCTGTCTCACAAAATATTTCTGATTGATACTATGTATATGGAGTCTCTATCTTAAACTCACGTAATGTAACCACAATATCATACACAACACGAGAAATAACAAAAGCTATTTGTTATTAATACTTTAAACTGTTTTCTTAATGGACCGGGGCGCCAACAATCTTTATGCACAGATAAACAAGTGACATGACATTACATTTCAGTGTTGCCATAACTTTTGTCATATCCTATACAAATCGATTTTTTTTATTAAAATTCATTACTATGTTCTTATTTTTAATCGAGCCGGGTCCTAATCTAAAGGTATCAAAGAATATGCTTATTAAAAAGTATAGTGTATAAATATGATCGTTCTTTACATTCAAACGGTGCAACAATTAATAGAGTATTTACCTATATTAATTATTTAATAAAAATCGATAATAACCCTAATCGATATTACGATTTTATTTTTGTAATAGTGTTACCACCGTTAAAAATAACTTCATACGAAAAAAAGAAAATAAATAAACTGAAAGACTAATAATTGCATCTCAATATTCCGGCAAATGTGAGACTCCATATCATTATATAATAACGTTATAATTAGAAACAAGAATTATACATTTCATCAACTTGTGGCACAATGTAAATACTAGCGATAGTGCTGGTGGGCATACCCCTTTTCTGGAAATTTGTTTATCTCTTTTGTCTGGCTTGTTTGTCTTTCTGTCGTCGGTATCTTTGTACGCGCATCACGCAAAAACTACCAATATTACAAAAAAATACCTACTAGAACATAAAACAAAAACTACAATTTCTAAAATGTTCGCAATTCTCGAATTGAAAAAGAAATAACTTCGATTTGTAGATGCATTACCAAAATTACAGCTTAATATTATTTTATCGTTCTAAAGAGAAAAAAATATAAATTACAGCCAGTCAAGTATCAAACGAGCGATAATAGCAGCTGGTGTGAAGTAATATTGTCTAGAATAGCGTACATGATTTTGTAGATGGTATAATTTATCGCAAGCTGCGTGTGAAACGTTCGTCATAACCATTTTTCTCTTCAGACGCATAATATACTGAAGAGATTTATTTACATTTCGTAGCGGTGTTTACATAGCATTATATATTCTCTCTGCCTGTACGAGAGCTGTAACATAACATTGGCGGGATAAGAAGAATCCATTCCACGAAACCCTAAAATCTTCGGTGCAATTGCGGAGGTTTGTCGCGCAAACAGGCAATAAATGCTGGCAGAATAAGCCAGAGCTGCGATCGTTGTGGTACGTACTGTCGATATTGCTCTGTTTAGATTCAAACAATGTGTGTATTTTTTCCTTAAATAAACATGTTTTTTCGTACAAGCATTTTAAATACCATTAATGTTCTGTGAAATTGTAGGAGAAAAGTTTAATGTTTTGTTTAGTTTCCGCGAAATTTTCGTTCCAGTTATTTAATTATGTATGAGAATGTTTGAATAAACAAGAGTATACTGGTACAGCTTTAGCTAAACATAGTTATAAACCGATTTCAAAAAAGGAGGTTGTTCTCACTTCTTTTTAGTATGTAGGTATGTCAAAAGTTATCGAAAGACATTAAAAAATCAAAACCTACTCGCTCCTGACAAAGAAGTTTTTTTATGAAGTACACCAGTAATAGGAATTTCAGGAAACTAAAGCACTGAGGGAGTGAACCAACTTAACATGAGTAAAGACGCGTATAACTAGTAGTAGTATGATATTACACCTACCTAATATTGTCACCTGTCTAACATTCCAATGGTGTTAAAAGTGGTTAAACTTCTCAAATGTACTTACGAGTAGGTATATGAAGTCCAAGAGGCCAGAGTTCGTATGTAAATATTTCTTTTACTCCAAATATCTCTCAGGACAATAAGAAATTAAATTAAACAATTCTGTGTCCTTATCTGAGAGAGAAATAGTGCCTGTAATATTCCAACTTAATGTCACTCTTAAGATTATATCACTGCTTAAGCGCCTTTGTGCTGGCTGGCTACTTTAGCTACCGCGTAACTTAAATCACGATAATTAGGTTACAAAACAAATCCGAGACAAACTCAACTTGAGACTCGAATAAGTATTAAAGTGTAATAAGAGAAAGAAAAATAAAACGGGATGGGAATAATACTTATGTAGAGAAAAGGTATTTCTCTTTCTACCCAATGAAGGCGTTGCCGACGCCGTTCATCGCGCGATCGCGAGTTGTCATATCGTTACGGCTATCATGTCCGAAATAACGGACGGACAGGCAGACAGACAGATAGACGGACATGACGAAACTATAAGGGTTTCGTTTTTTGCCATTTTGGCTACGGAACCCTAAAAAACACGAAAGATTATTTGCGGGTCTGTTTATAATGTCCATAATAGCACAATTTCCTCAAAATAAGTATTTTACTTAGGAATATGCTGAAAATTTAATATTTATCTTGTGCAAAATTGGGAGAAGTCCACATTTTTGACCTCTTTCTGTAAAACAATGGCATTTTTATTAGTAAAGACATTATCAAAAGAGATGCGGCAACAAACCCAGACTCTACTTAATAAAATATTATTTACAACAGAATGATGTCAAGACAATTGAGAATTTTTTGTCTGGGCGTAGTGCCAATACTTGCATGAAAAAAAGGCATGATGTAATAATTAATAAATATAGACTCAAGGTATCTTATCTTATCTATCTAGTATCTTAGGCCCACTTCTTTTAGTGTATTCTGAAGCCGATGACACAATACTCTTGATCACTGTTGATGTTTTATTGTGATTCGGTCATAATAAAAATACCTACGAAGAAGACGTAAACAAAAGACTAACAAGTGTCACCGAGTGACTTAGAACCTGTTTAGATGAGGCGAATTACGCGCGAAAGCATACGCGCGTATACGTACGCACGTAGGTGAGGTACACGGCATACAATCATTGCGTTCACAAGATTCGCCAGAGAGATTTCACTCGTTCGTAATCGCATTGCATTCGCCGTAATCTCGACTCGCCCGCTATTCGCGCATAGTACGCGCGAGTCGAGATACTCAAAACTCCTTGTTGCGTTCAGTATACGCGCGAAGCTAAGCGCGTGTGTATGGACTCAACTATATATTACAGTTATTAATTAAAGTAATCGAAAAGTGATATTCACAACCCCTAAATATTTTTAAAAGACCTATTCAACGACACTCCACACGAGGAAGTGCTGCTCCACAGCTGGAGTAAGCGAGAAAAAAAAATAACATCCCTACTTTACGTGCAGGGGAGGTAACCCTTTTATTCAAGGTTTTATATACATGAAAAATTACAGTTCACTATTACTAAGGGTCTTTAAGCTAACTTGGGCACAGACAGTAGGGCTCCTTGTAGTATATATAAATTTATCTCTCACTGGCGCGTAATTCGCCTCATCTGAACAGACACGTACCTGTTCAGATGAGGCGAATAGCGCGCCAGTGATACGCGCGAGACAAATTTGTTATTGTGTTCACATAATGCGAAACACGCGCGTAAGGGTTTGGCAAGATTCAGGACAGTTAAAGAGAATTTAAAATAAAAACCTAATTTTCTGACATTATACTAGCAGAATCTTTGAAAAACAACTACATTTCAACCAGGTACCCTTAACACACCTCTATCTTTTTAGGGTACCGTAGTAAACAAACAACCCTTATAGTTTCGCTATGTTCGTCCATCTGTCTGTCTCCAGATTAGCTCAGAGATGCTTATTACTAGAAAGTAGTAATTTGGCTCTGAGTATCTCGACTCGCTCGTACTACGAGAAATCCCGGCGAATGGAACGCGATTACGCGCGAGTGAAAACTCTCGCACGAATAAAACTAAACCTTGTAAACACCACACTGTACTATATTCCGAGAAATAAACTAAGTATTCTATTTAATTCATTCTAGATGGATAACGTTATCGCTTAGTGATAATGCCCTTTTATTATTGAAAAAAGAACATACAAGATACGCGCGAAAAACAACCCTTACTTGCAAGTAAGGGTTGTTTTTCGCGCGTATCTTGTATGTTTTTTTTTGTCCAGACAGTGTATGATAGTTTTAACCCCATTTAGAATCAAGTGTAAAAGTTCAACAACTTATTTATTATTGAGGGCCTAGGAAAACTAGTTACAAAATACTGTATTAAAATGCTCGAACTACAAATAGAAAAATATATATACTTATATAAAAATCAGACCAGTCAACTTACTAAAATGCCTCCATTTTAGTAAGTTGACTGTTATCTTGGTCCAATATTTTTTAAACCGGCGGGTTTTTTTTTTAATACTTGTTTGTGCTAACAATATGGCGTCGCCATTTTTCTCGCAAGATTAATACAAATCGTTTGACTCATCAAAATCGGCATACGCGTTTGGTCTTTATAGTGCCACAAAGAAACACACATACATACATAGACGTCAAACACATAACCCTCCTCCGCAGTCTGGTAAAAAAGTCCGAAAAGTTATGTAATCTTTGTTTATTTTGACTTCTATTCTTTTCTTCTATCACCATTCACTTGGTAAATCTTTGAATTTACCCCAACAAACTATTTTTAAATAAAAGAAAAGAAAATTAAAAGTAAAGAATTATTTACAACTAACTTATCTATTAGACTGAACTACTTATACTAAAAATGTTAAAAGTAACCGGCCAAGTGCATGTCGGGCCACACACAATGTAGGGTTCCGAAGTCCTAAATCCAAATAATGCGGCTTAAGAAGTGGGTTTTCTGTTGTTTTTGTTTCATACGACAACGTTACATTATTATAAGTATTTTTCAATGCAATCTGTACGAATATTTTGTTACTCCTAGTACAGTCTAATACAGTATACAATAACAGTCTCTGAGCTAAGCTGCTGGACGGACGGACGGACATGGCGAAAAAAAAAAAAGAAAGGGTCAACCAGTTTAGGCGTCAAAGAATTCCTGAATAGTGCCCAGAAGGCTGGCTTAATGAATCTCGATGAACTTAGTAAAGTGCCTCCGACTGCATAAAATTATATAATTATGTAGGGGATCTTGTTTTCATATTTTTTGTGCAGGCGGGTTTTTTTATTTTTATAATTTATTTTTTTATTTAATACTTTTTAGTAGTTGTAGTATGTAACTGATGTAACAACTAACTTAAAAAGAATGGTTGCTAACTAACTGTTTTAGTATTACAGTCATAATCATGTTATACCTTTTCGAAATGCTTAAGATGAGCCCTTCAATTTGATACCCATATTGCAGTATTCAAAACCACTTTTTTTTCACACCTCTTTATTTTGACATCTCACAGCCGCCATGTTTGTTTTTTCAAACGTCACATATCTAAGAACACCAGGCAATCAACACGAATCTAACGACGTCTTAGTTGTACAAATCCGTTCAGTGGATTGTGAGATATCAGGTAATAAAGAATATTACATTCATACATGCATATAAGATACGCGCGAAAAACATAACCCTTCTTTACAGTCGGGTAAAAATAGCCTATGTACCCCGGGGTTAGTGTAGCTTCACAATGATGAAAGAATTTTTCAAATGCGTCTAGTAGTTTCGGAGCCTATTCAATACAAACAAACAATCAAATCTTTCCTCTTTATAATATTAGTATAGATTAGTGTAGAAGTATTGATATAGATAAGTATATGGCTATACCTAATTACAATATGTATTTTTTGTTTTTTGCTATTTCTGCTTTCGGCATAAAACAAAACCGGGCAAGAGCATGACCGACCATGTTCAGTGAAGGGTCTGCAGCCTTGAATATTTGCAGAAAATCGTATGTTTATGGCACTTACGTCCTTTTGTTGACAAACGCAGTTTTTCGAAATAATTTTAGTTTAAAGTTACCTTTACGGTTTTTTGCATATTTTTTGGTCACACGGTTCAAAATATAAGAGGGGAGGGGGGGACAATTTATGCAACATTCGGAGCGATTATTTCTAAAAATAAACATAATCAAAAAAAAAATTAGAAACCTTAAAATGTTTTTAAAAGACCTGTCGAATGATGTTCTAAACGTTGAAGTATGCTAAAATAAAATCAGCATCTGTTACAAGTATGGAGTGCCCCCCGAAAAAAAAATTATTTTTATTATTTAGCTATATAGGTACAAACCTGTTCACAAAGTTTTATTAATATTGAGTAGTCTTTGAATAAAATACCTGTGGCATACGGACGGACATGACGAATCTATAAGAGGTCCGTTTTGCCATTTTGGCCTACCCTAAAAAGTAAGTACTGATTGTTTTATCTCCGAAACCTACCAAGCACTTCTGGTAAAACCTAGTGTAGGTATATTCAATTCTAATGTCGAACGCATTTTGGTAAAAGTTGAACATTGATCTACATAATTGCACACAGACATTTTCAGTAATATAGTAAAAAAGCCGTGACGTATATTCGCAGCAATCGCTTAGATGGTTCATGTTTAAATATAAAATACTTAATCCATTTTCTTGCGACATTACATTCCAGCTTAGCGGAGTAAAAGCTGAGCGTACTAACTTTAGAACAAATATATATATATATTATACGGCTGCGCCGAAAAGCAGGCAAAAAACAAAGGGATTATGAAGGCTTTTCTAATTATATTGCCTTTGGGAAAAATTCGTAGCATCTAGTAAAGGAATTTGCCATCGGTCGATTTAAAATGGCTCTAGTGGTGCGGTCCAAGAGCACATAATTCATGCCGCTCAGTGAAATATAATGCGGATGTCCTCGTAAAGTACGACGTGCAACTTAATCCAGCCGCGACTTTTTCCACCGCAGATATTTATACAAATGGCCGGTCGACTAATGATCTCACAAGAACGCTGGTTGTGGAGCGTTTTCGCCATTTTGCTTAATACTTATACTTGGCAACGCTATTGTTTTTGCAGAACTTGGTGAACGAAAATTATGCACACATTATCTATTTAAAAAGTATATACGTATGTCTCACGAACGCAATTTACAGAACTATCAAAAACTTTGTTCCCTGAATAAAAATGCAGGTTTAAGTAGGTATATTAATCTATACATATTTAATCACTTGTCCTGACTGACTGATTCATCAATGCAGAGCCTAAACCATTAGGGTTACATATCTAAAATGTTAACAGTTGACGCCTTCTATGTCGAAGGCATCCACTAAGAGGTAGAAATGAAGTATGTAGGTGCAGTAAACCTATTGATACTACATACAATCAAACAAATAAAACTTAAAAAAAATAGTACAACAAATCCCAATTGTTTAATTGGGATTTGTTGTACTATTTTTTTTTATGGTATGTATTTATGTAGAGGTGATTCAACTAGTTCACCAAGGAACAGAGTACGTACTTGCCATTTAAAATTAAGACGATTTGGTGCCAGTTTTATTTCGGGGGGCAGCGAATTCCAGAGGGAAACAGACTGAACAAGGAAAGAGGTACCGACGAATCCAGAAGAATGAGAGGGACATAGAAGAAGCAGATTATTGGTAGATCGTAGATCTCTACTGTGAGAGGAGTGCAAGTACTGGAAGTTGAAAGTCAAGTTTAAGGGTGCAGTAGAAGAATTAAGAATTGAATAGAGTGTAGTGTGAGCGCGCAAACTACGACGCTGGTGAATAGGAGGCCATTTCAGTTTGGAACGGTAAGAAGAGACATGGTCAAACTTGCGAAGATTAAAAATGAATCTAATGCAGTTATTAAGTAGCCGGTCATATTTATTAAGGAACTCTGCATTCAGGTCAAGATAGCATACATCACCATAGTCAATCAAGGGAAATATCAGCGCCTGGACAAGCATTAGCTTGCTATTATTTTTAGACGGTATAAAGCCCGCAGTGTACCCGTAACCCTTTGACTAACACTAGTTACCTGAGCTTGCTAGTTGAGGTGGGTGTCCATGAAAATACCAAGATTCCTAACCGGTGCATTAAAAGGGATAACTGCGCCGTTAAATATGATTGAGCAGATGTGGTACTGTGTCCTGGCCTGAAGCCTGATTGATAGCGACTTAACAAATTGTTTCGGTATACAAAATGTGTCATTTGCTTATGTACACAGGCCTCCAGAACTCTAGATAGAAAAGGTAGAATAGATATAGGTCAAAAATTATTACGATTTAAAGTTGGATTTGAAATTTTCGGTATAGGAATGACAAAACCATACTGCCATGAAGATGGATATGACCCCGAATCGAGAGAGAAATTTATGATATGTGGTAAAGCAGGAAGAAAATGATCAAGTATAGGTATAACCATGCCACGGCTAATACCATCGTTTACAATAGCCAGATATTTTCTTGATAGAAAACAGTATTTAAATATTATGTTACACTTATTTCAATTTATTTATTCCACTGAGGTATTACTTTAATAGAAAGAGGCAAAAAGATACTTAATCGTAATATAACCAATTTAAAATCAAGGATAAATGATAATAATATAATCAGTCCAATACAGCAGATTACCGTGTTCGCTGAACTAACTGCAATCATATGCATAGAATAAATAAATAGGACAGTTGGCAGGCATTGACCGTAATACTCTGTACTACCAATATTACTGTTTTAATGAACGTTGCCAAATTATGCATTAAATATTTAACCTATTTTGTGAAATGCTGATGGATTATTAATACAAAAATAAAACCAGAAAATTAATAACCCGCCTGCTGTTGTAACTAACACAAACCCCTTATGTGTTAAACATATTAAAAAAAATCGTATCGTAAGAAGTTTAAGTCCCATATTGGCCCAATCAGAAGACAAATTTGTACGCCATCATCGGTAAGTGAGCCCAATTCCCACTTTACCATTTTATGTATAAAATCAGGAGCATAAGTACACAATATACTTAGATTCTGAGTTTTCAACCGATTTCTAAAAGGAGGAGGTTCTCAATTTGACTGTATTTTTTTTAATGACATTTTATAGGTCTATGTATGTTTAAGGACTACCTGTAACAACATTTTGCAATAAATGAATGAATAAATAATGTTTGATATCCGATTACTCGCAAACGGCTAGACCGATTTGAAAAAATATTTTGGTGTTTGAAAGGGTATACTTTCAGATTGGTCCCATTGTCATCAATGTTTAGATCTGATGATGAGATATTGGAGAAATCGAGTGAATTCTTCAAATGTTAAAGGCACACCTATAGTAATTTGGGTATATTTTGTTGTAATTCGTGCATTTACTCTAAAAAATACCATTGAGTGAAATGGAACTGATGGTGAAGACCACAGTTAACCAGCGGTACTAAATTAAAAAAAAAAAAGCCTGCTAATGCTATTATAGCTAATTTAACATTAAACATTTTGAAGTTGGTGCCTAAAACATAAAACGTAAAACTACATTTCCTGGCACCAACTTCAAAATATTTAATTATTTTTTCTTGTTGTACCTATATTATTTTTTGCAAAAGCAAATAAATATAAGGTAACTAAAAAGTTACCTTATATTTATTTTGGAAGTCAGTTTTTATTTTTTTGTAAAAACATATTTTATTTCTCACTTTTTAGTGTATTGGTTTGTAGTTGATTTATGTTACAATAGCATAATCTAAACTGTTCATTTCTTTTTTACAAAATGTTGCATTTTGCGATACAAGGCCGTTGATTTTTGAGGAGTTCACCTGATAATAGACAATCAGTTCCATTACATGTTGTTGTTATAACTATATTATTTTTTGCTTTTTAGTTACGTTATATTTATTTTGGAAGTCGTTTTTATTTTTTTGTAAAAAAGTTTTTTTGACAGCTCAATATCTATCTGTATTCTGTGTCAATATTTCATCACAGTATTCCAGAAATAGACACAACCTAAACGGAAACAGATCGATTACAAAACGTGAAAGAAACTGAAACGTTTGACCTATTTCGACTATTGAAACTTTGTCCACCACAAAATACCTTCATTATGTTAAATAATAAAAGGCTGGGGCTACCGGATACGACGGCCTCGGTAACTCATACACAGTTCCGGCGTAAAAACGACACAGCCGGACAGCGCGGGCGACGATAGCGCCGTTATATGTGTGTACACCGTTTTATTTACTACTAGTCCGTTTCCGAGGTTTCACTCCAAGCAAGTCCGAACTACCAACTACATATCAGACATTATACCTAACACAGAATATACGTTATTTAAAACTTTGTGCATATCTCCTACTAAGTAAGTAGAACATTTACTACAAATATTTTACTTGAAAGTTGTTGTAAAATTCGATCAATTTTCTAATATTGCTACATTTTTAATTGACCTTTGAAGATTATATTGGCTTTAATATTTGTAACATATTTTGTGAAGAATATTTCAAGCTCAGAGAACTCCGGCATTATTCGAGTTGCTCAGCTCAACTGCTCAGTTGCAAAGAGTTTCTAGATTCTTAGAGATTTTAAAGAGTTTTACATTCTATACACTTTGTACTGTTCATTTTTTCCGATTTTATCCTATATCGATGAGCCAAAAAATTTCTAACAACGACGTGAACAGTAAATAATATGATGGATGTGAAGTATAGTAAAGACTGTGTACTGAGCCCGGTTGATGAAGAAATAAAAGACTTGTATAATATTTTTTAGCCTTCCTAAGCGTTATTTGATTCTTTTATAAACTAACACGTTTAAAAATTTCATAGCTGTGTCAGCAGAACACTTTCCGTTCATCACATGGTTGAGTGTCTCGTTATAGCGACATGCCGCATGCCTCGTCACGGCATGCGTGACCCCGCATCAACATTTTCTCAAGTGGTGTTAAAAATCTCCACAAATACCGTATACACACACGGCTAGGCAATCACTTACATAGTTATATCGTCGGGAAGAGCGTGCATGCCATACAAACCGCCACTGCTCCGGGACGTCATATAAAAAGTGTGTTTGCAAAACATGATAGAACGAATATAGATAAACTATTAAATTTGTTAGTTACTTTTATAGAACACCGTCTATAAAACTGATAACGGATTACCTAGAAAATAAAATTAATTATAAGGTAAGGTAGGTACTTTAATTGCGTTTAATTAATATTCGTTCATGTTTATATTAGTAGAATTCTGTCGCGACCTCATTTTTTTTTATTTAAACCTTATTGATGTTATTACTCTCTATGACTTAAATGGCACGTGTCTGAAACACGTTAAAGAGCTTTTGTTTATCTTGCTATGTAGGCGTATTTTAGTCTTCGTAATGTATGTACCTATGTATACTTAGATGATGAATGGTTTCGCTCTCTTTTCTAAATTCTAACCGAACAAGGTTCGAATTTATTTAGGGACTTCCAAACAGATCTTGGAAGGCTGTGCTCAAGAAAAAGAATTTAGTATAGGTATCTTTTAATTGAACAATTTTATTATGCCCATAGGCAGTAGACAGTATACACTAATTTAGCCAGCTCATTATTACAACTGTCTACAGTTATAACTGTAGAGCTTACTTTCAAAAAATACACTATATCATATAACTATATTCGGTTCAGATCTTCAAGCTGGCACAGAGCGGTCTATTGAATTAATCTTCCAAAATACATGTTATTGGAATAAAACATTTTATCTCAATAATACAATGTGTAAAATACACGAAAGATAATAATCTCCAATTATTAGGTAGTACTTCCCTTTCAGTTTCATCAGTGCAGTTAATCCACATTACGCAGAAAAAGTTGGAATTTCAATGAATTTTTCCCCCGTGGCCATAAAATCGCAAACGAGTAAAAACTCTCGTTCTTGAGCACTGCAGCGTACTCTGTAAATTACAACACGTTGAAAGGGTGTATATTATACAAGTGGTACGTGGTAAGTTGTAAGCTGGTATTCATGTACGTAGCTATCAGTGTTGCAAACTCATAAACATGAACAATGCACCATAAATTAATTGTAACCAACACTCAACTAGTTCCACAATGTGTTACAGAATGATGTAGTCAAATTTCTGCAGACAGTATATATGGCATGAGATTTACACCTCCCATTGTGCCATATCCGATGGCATTATTGTGTCTTGTTTTTTTTTTTAAATTGATAAATCAACGAGTGACTGCACCTATGAGATGCCTGCTTAGTGCAGTGTTTCCAATTATTTGAAACGGTTCCGACAAAATACTTTAATTTAGAAATTATGTTCTACTATTAGAATATGTTAATATAGTATAGGTACTTATCCTATAATACCGTCATATGTCAAAATACGACGTGAGACGAATTTATTACGAGAATTAAACGGTGAAATCCTTCTCACAGATCCGCTGGAATTTAATGTTTTCAAAGCAACAAGAGCGTACTAACAAGCTGCGGAAGCTGGTAGATTCGTGACGTTTTCAACGAATTATTTTAATTAATTTGAGTCAAGGTGAGGGTGGTTCCGCCCGCATGCAACGCCTGCCTCCATACTCAAGTCGTCCACGTCCCTTCTACCTCAACAAAAACTAATTCAACTCGCCCACCTTGTAGCCCGTGTGCCTATCAACTACCACTTTACGGTGGTAACATCCTGCGAAGTATGGAATATGCCTACTAATAACCGTTTATCTCACGTGGTCATTCAAGCATTTTCCTTTAATCTATACTAGATGTCCCGCGCAACTTCGTATGCGTGAATTTTTTCCGTTTTTGCAACATTTCTTCTCGCTGCTCCGCTCCTATTAGTCGTAGCGCGATGTTATATAGCCTATAGCCTTCCTCGATAAATGGGCTATCCAACAAAAAAGATTTTTTCAAATCGGACCCGTAGTTCCTGAGATTATCGCGTTTAAACAAACAAACAAACAAACTATTCCGCTTTATAATATTAGTATAGATGTAAATAATATGTATAACTATTTTTTTACATTAAACCCGTGATTTTCGACATATTTACCTTTTATCAGCAGATACATAGTCATCAATGAATTTAATAAGAGCAGTCAGACGAATATAAGGTACAGTACCAACTCTGAAAACCTTACTTCTGACGGCTTCTACACCTGAATAACATAATATCCTACACTAAGCCCTAAGATTATTGTCATACAACATTTTCAGATCTTAGCATTGAGCTGTTTCTGTAGACATAATCCGCGCAATCCAGAATAGGCTCTGTCGGTATTAAAATATTCAGGAAGCTTGAGAGGGATGCACCTTTACTTGAAATGGCGAATTTGGCTCCTTACAGTCTTCTTAGATATCATGTTACAAATGCATCTTTGCTTCTATAACTACTTAAGTTTGATTCTTTATACTTCGTACCTATACAACGGTCCTAATACCAATCCAATTTTGATAACCAACATAATTTTAAAAGTAAATATAAATCACAATTCCGAGAGTACGAAATTGTAGTTATAACAACTTCATGAGCCATTTAGGTTTAAAACAGTGAAAGATGGTTGGAATAGATGGTTGAAAGATGACGTGGAATTAACAAATTTGTCCCGGTAAAGAATTTTCTTACAATTTGACACGGGAATCAACGCGTTTAACCTAGGTAAAGTTAGGTAAAGTTTCGACCGGGTTACACCGACCGTGGTCACGTGACCACGGTCGGTGCAAGGTTAACGCGTTTATTCCCGTGTCAAATTGTATTTATAAAGCAACGCGTAAGTTTAAAAATTATAAGAAATTTCTTGTTTTATAGATAAATAGCAAGTGTTTTAGTATTGGGAGTATCTAAGCTCTAAATTCTATTTGACGTTAAAAGGTATTGCAGATTTTATCTATAAATAAAAATTCAAAAGCATAATTTCTGAAACCCAATAGTAATTTAATAACCTCCGGGGATCCGCAACGAATTGTAGAAAAATGGGTACCTACGGCATAAGTTAATTACACTAATGAACAAGGGAAGGTACGCTCAAAAAATCCGCCCCAAGATCACTCCAAAGTCTTTAGTACGATGTTCTTCGCGCGGTTCATTAGCGCCTTGACTTACTGGCGGGCTTACATGCCGCCTACTATCGGAACTTTTGCAATATGGTCAATTTTCTTGTAAAATTCAACAAAAGTATTTTCGGTGTGTTAATCATACATACCTGTTATTACTTTTTGCAAGTTATTAATTAACTTGTAAAGTAATTTTACGTTTACGTTTGGAATTGGTTTTATCTATGACTATAATGGCTATGTGTACTATAATACCAGTGAGGTCTAAAAGTTTCGGGCTGGAGTAAATTAACGGTTAAAAAAGATGTCATTGTGATTATCATTTACTTTACTTTTTCGTGTATAGTTGAGGTTTCTGTTTGTTGCAGAAAAAAATCGAAATGTTTAAGTTTGAATATCGTTCCGAGATCAAGTAGGCACTTGATCATGGCAAAGAAAGGCGTCAGCCCGACCGATATAAGATGCTGTGTGCGGGAATACCTCTCCGTCATTTTCTACCATCAAAGAATGTGTGTGCAGTTTCGTGTAGGGCTGGAGTCCATTGACATCGAACCTCGCGCTGGCCGACCTGTCGAAGTACTCACCGCGGAGTGGGTCAAATTAGTGGAAGAGGCAGTTCTGAGTAATCGAAGACTTAAAAGTAAAGAAATAGCGGCAAGAACAGGGCTTTCGAAAACTTCAGTTCTTAGGATTGTTCATGAACATCTTCACATGAATAAAGTTAGTGCCAGATGAAAGCGTATAGACAACACGGAGCAAGTTTTTTGGAATCAATGTTACGGGGGACGAGACCATGGTTTTTTACTATGATCCTCTCCCTAAAATCGAAGGAGTGACGTCGTCCTGGTGAAAAGCCGCCTAGGAAGGCCAAGATTACGCAATCCCACCAAAAAGATAATGGCTACGTTATTCTCGGCTTGTCACTGAATACTAATGATTGACATAATAGAAAGGAATACCACAGTAAATGGAAGCTACTACGCCACCCTTATTGAGCAGTTACGAGAGGCGATCAAGCAGAAGCATCGTGAAAAACTTAGCAGAGGTTTCGGCTTGACACGACAATGTTCCTGTTCACGCTGATTCAATTGCCAAGGCTGCTGTAGCAAAATGTGGCTTCGAGGAAATTCGCCACCCACCTTATAGTCCCGACCTGGCCCCTAGTGACTATTAATTGTTTTCGAAACTTAAGGCTGACTTAAGAGGAAAAAGATTTTCTTCGGATGATGAAGCGACGACCCGTGTGGTTTATGAAATCTGAAAAGTGCATTGAAATGGGAGGAAAAATAAAAAAATATTTGTAAATATATATATAGATATCTACTTATTTTCTTTGTTAGCCCGTAGAATTTTGGACCTAAATTGTAAATAAATTGGATAGGTATCGAAACTAATATTAAAAATGTGAAACTAACTCTGTCTGTCTATCTGTTACGTTTTTACGCCTAAACCAATAAACCGATTAAGATGAAATTTGTGATGGAGATAAGAATAGTACGAGTACTTATATATACCTACTAGTACTTAAAACTCAAGGGGTTTTTGACAAGGGGTTTTGTTTTAACAACGCCCCTACATTTAGAATTAGAATGTCGCGGGTTCAAGTCCCGCCTGAGACGTATTTTTCCTACATACTTCTTCTACTTCTTTTTTCTAGATTTTGGAGTAGAATAATGTACTTTAATTACCTAGTGGT
Source organism: Herminia tarsipennalis (assembly GCA_945859575.2). NCBI lineage: Eukaryota > Metazoa > Arthropoda > Insecta > Lepidoptera > Erebidae > Herminia > Herminia tarsipennalis. The sequence continues at coordinate 16,511,124 of OX243834.2, read as the reverse complement.
TGAGGCCATGTTTTATGCCCCCCCCCCCCCGCTGCCAGGTGTATTTAAACCTTTATTAAATGAAACATCACTCAAAGATGCTAACTTTTAATGTAGGTATTCGTTATATGGGCATTTAATGTACTTAATTAGGTAAGTAACTTGCTAAATATCTTGACGTAGTACCTTACTTACCTAATATAAAGTTATAAACCTATTCTAAAGGCTCTGTTGACTAAAGACCCCATATTTGTTTTCATATTACGGATAAAGTATAAACAATGTTCCTTTCCGTCTATAAAGCAGATATTTTATTTATTTTAACAAAAATTGGGTATCATGTAACCCGAGCCCGGTGAACAGAGTAGCTCCTTCATTAGTGAACCGGCGCGGGGCGGCGGGGTCCCAAGTATAGACCACATTTTTTGTCCCGCTACCAGGGAAATTTCCTTATAAATTATCGCCGTGGATACCGTAATTTAGCACAATGCTGAAAAAGGCTTCGCTGTTTCCCTCAACTTTAGTTTATACTCAACCCAGCTCACATTAAAGTTGCCTACGTACCTACTTATAAAACCGTAACAATTAATTAAAGTGGCGCTGGAAAAACTATTTTAATTAGTAAGTAGTAATCGCGTAAAGTAGATTTCTCTTATTCAATTCATATGTAGGTTTATGAATACCTACCTCTGAGACGTAACTTGTCATTAAATAGATCCAATTTATAACAATGGAGCAGGCAAATTAATGGAAGAATCATTTACATTTCATTAAATATTTTATACTCAATTCTTTCAATATAATAAAGTTATTATGTAAAAGCAAGCACATTCATAAGACAGGTTGTCGGATTTTGTAAATATTCAATGGTTAAATTGGGTATATTAATTGCGCAGATATCAAAACAATCTAATAGAAATCGCCAAATTCCAATTTCGGATAACAAATATCACCAACAATATCGGTGAATTATACAAATAGGTCTATTTGTAGTAAAAATGGTTACATTTCCATACCTAAATGAAGATGTACATTTTGATGTTCAGAGTGAAGCAACGCTTTTCCAGAGAGAAAGGCACTCTCATGTGCGTAGATGAGAGACGTGATTCAATTTGCATGGTATGATGGACGGATTACACGATGCAAGTATTCGTCGCTTTGCCAAGAGAAAATGCTCCGGAAATAGACTACTCTTATAACAATTGGAGTTTTCTAGCAGAGCACTTACTTTTTATTGCTTATATTATGTCATGCATATTATTAATAATAATAATAATAATAATAATAATATTTATTTGCTTTTTAAAACATGGTATAAAAGGTGGTACAATTTGGGTATGTGCAGACATGTTTCAGCTTAGATTACAAAGCATGCAAAAACTTCAGTGTTTCTTATCTAAAAACTCCCTTAAACTGTAGAAACTGTTTTCATTCAACCACTCGTATATTTTTATTTTAAATTCTCTTAGACTCAAAATCTTTTAATTAGCCATGTTGTATTTATATTTATACTAAGGCAATGCAGTAAAAATTAAATGGAGTGGCTTTTACAATTACAACAATACGGATTTTAATATTTTTTGCCTATTTGTTAAGTACCTACCTACCTAATAAACGATAGGGGTTACTTTTGTCACCTCCCTCCCTTTTTTTCTTGGATTTTGAAGTAATATATAAAAACAAAATATTTTTCAAATTTGTATAGAGACAGAAAACAAAATAAAAATAATATATTTTTATTTTGTTGTCCGTCTCTAGACCCTTTTCCTTAGGGACACAGGCGTGGAGGAGGTATCTAATAAAAAATAATATCAAATACCTGCTTAGGTCTGCAATCTCTTCGAGCAGTGAGTTCTAAATGTATGAAGGCACTTTAAGTGTGGGAGTGTTCACAAAATTGTGTTCTCCGTACAGTAATTACCTATTTCTCAATAAAAGCTTTGCCAAAGCTAACGTCCAAGCTGTACCGTTACCATACGATCGTTTACCACTTTGTCATAATAAAAATCTGTCCATTTGAAAGTCTGTTCTTATACGAAAAAAGGCCTATTTCGTATTTATACTATACTAGCTATCGCCCGCTGCTCTACTCTCGTAGATATCGCGATGAAAAGTATCATTATGTTCCCTAGGACCGTGTCCGCCTTGCCAAATTTTATTTAAATCCGTTAAGCTTTTTAGCCGTGAAAAGTACTTAACCATCAACAAATAGACAGACACAGTTATTAGATATAATAATAATAATATCTTGGGACAACTCACACAACGCTATCTGTATGTATATATTCCAAACTAAGCAGAGCTTGTACTATGGATACCAGACAACTGATAAACATACTTATATATTTCTAAATACATACATATTATAGATAAATAACACCCAAACACAGAATAAACCATCGTGCTCATCACACAAAGTTTTATCCTGGGTGGGGCTCGAACCCACGACCTCTAGCGTAGCAGTCGGATACACTCCTACCGCGCCACAGAGGCATATATTATATAAATATTAGTAAGAATACTTGTGTTTCTTAGCCGAAACAACATGTTTCGGTATTTATGGTGTAGTGGTTGGTCTATAAATCGCCTATGGTTTTAATATCCTATTTTCTGAAATGAATTGATAATGGTCTATAGAGAACGTGAAACGAGGAGAGTTACAAAAGCATACAATCGTTGCAAGGATCCCAATACAACTAGTACCTGTAAGACGGCGGACGACGGAGTTTCATCAAGCGTCAATAGTTGGCGGAACAAAGACGGATAAGTTGGAGCGAATAGCGGACTCGATCCCTGTTCGTATCGGAAACTGAACGGGTTCTCGCTTTGTTCGTAAACAATGTGCAGCGGACAAGGTTCCCCATAAAACTTCGGAACTCAAAAATGGACTCCAACCTCCAGCGGGGCTGCAGGAGAGAACTTTACCGGGCATCTTATTTCGAATTTAATAGTTATAGGTTATTATCCAAAGTTCTGAGTGGATTTTCCCGTTCATAATTTACTCGCGATCGATATCTAAAACAATAGACGGCAGGAACACGGTTCGGAAACACTTACTACTTACAATTAAACATTTGAAAACTTTGCCCTGTTTACTCTTGGATGCAACATGATGAATGTTACCTCTTCTTTTCTTTACAATTATAAATTGTAAAGAAGCAGTGTCTGTACAATGAAGATTTTTTTTTCTTTACCTAACCTAATTGCTGGTTTTTTAATCCGCTATTTCCTTTTTTCACGACTCTTTGTTTGTTTGGATTGAAAATTCAATATATTTTTTGAATTCTTAATCTGAACCAAATTTTTAAATACTTTATTGCAAGTTTAAAGGTTATATTAGATTACTTAAATATTGCTACAAATTTTATAAGATATCATAAATCTAACGGTATATAGGTATGTTACGGTAAGTGTGATTAATTGAAAATTATTAATAATTAACGATTAATATTAATAACTACCAGCGCAACTTCGTTTGCGTCATTTTTCCCCGTTTTGAAATGTTTTTATTGATCATAGCGTGGTATTATATAAACAAAAAACCTAGCTTTCTATTGGTAAAACTATTTTCAATGTCGGTTCATTAGATCCAGAGATTACACCCTACAACGTCACAAACTTACAAACTTTACCATTTTATAATATAGATATTAATAATTACCAGAATTCGCGGTAAAAGTAAGAATAATAATAATAATAATATTTTATTTGAAATTAATCATACATGCAACAGTCAAATTATGCACGATAATGGCCGTAGTAGCATAGGCTGTGGCACAGCCATTAAAGCCCAACTTACAGATAAAACACAAATAAATCACAGACAAAACAAAAACAGAAAAGAACATAATATAATGATTCCATCCATGCATTCAATTACGTTTCTGGCAAATTAAAATCATTAATCATTTTTAATTAATCACACTTATCGTAACATATATCTATTTACAGCTTGATCTCCGACAAGCCATACGTTTTTGAGATTGCGACAACCCGCATCCACGCGGGCAGAACCACAGATCAAAGCTGGTAACTTATAATGTGGAAACTTATATCTATGTGTGGATGTGTGCATCTGTTTGAGGTCCCGAGGTTATTTTCAAAGTGGTTTAATTAAGATGGTTCACTGAGAGCTTCAAATCAAATAGCGTCAATCAAATAAATAAATATTAGCGCTCCCGTGGATTTCTTATTGAAACTATTACACATTCTTTTGCATAAATATTATTTATATAATATCCGCTTTCTATAAATTACCAATACACTACATAAATCATTAAATAATCGGTCTGGCTTATCGATCCATTAGAAATAAGGCAAAAATACTGAATATTAGTTATATTTCGGGACTTAATCGCGTGAATTATTTAAAGGTACGAACCTTTTATTTACCCGACGTTTCGATCGAATTGCACCGATCGTGGTCACGGGTCGACTGATGGCAGCTTAGCGATGTCTCCGTGAGGCGCGGGGTTTTTCAACTACCCTCGCCTGGTCTTGATAATTTTGATAATTTGTACTGTCGGTACTTCTACACACTACACTTACAACGTCTTTACACTGAGGCGCGGTATCTTTACGGCTACGATTACATTTGTTGATAACAGGGTTCCAAGATGGTGAGAGCCGGTATCCATCTTCTCGGTTGAAGTTCTTATACTTCTTGATCTCAACCGCCTTGCGTACTATCCTGGAATAATAGTGGCGATCGGTGGAAAGTACCTGTGGCTTATGCAATTATATCCAGTGATTTGGTCCTGATTCCAACAAATGCTCAGCGATAGCAGACTTGTAAACTTGACGGTTTTTTACAGCAGCGATATGTTCCTTGACCCTGTCTGCGATTGTCCTTTTGGTCTGTCCGATATAGGAACTACCGCAACTGCAATCCACCTTGTACACGCCAGGTGTTTGGAGCGGAATAACATCCTTTGCCGTTCGTAAAAGCTTCGAAACCTTGGAGTGCGGACTATATACAGTCTTAATGGAGTAACTCTTCAATACTGTTCCAATTTTGTCCGTAACTCCTTTGATGTATGGCATGAAAGCTGGCACTCTGTCGGCATTTACCTCTGGTTTTCTGCTCTTTCGACGTTGATGGTTATGCTTGTATCCGTTGCTTCTCAGTACCTCCCGAACGTGCGCAAGTTTACCCTCCAAGTGTTCGGGGTCACAAAGGTCGTATGCTCTGTTTGTTAAAGAAGCTACAACGGACTGTAAGTGGCGCGGATGATGGTGCGATAAAGCATGTAAATACCTATCGGTATGTGTAGATTTTTGGTATACTGCGTGTCCGAGGGTACCATTTTGTCTCGCCGATACCTTCACATCAAGAAAAGGCAACGACCTACTTACCTCCATTTCAAATGTAAATTTACATTTGAAATGGAGGTACCTTAACATCAAGAAAAGACAACGACCTACTTACCTCCATTTCGCATCGTTTATTTACATGCTTTATCGCACCATCATCCGCGCCACTTACAGTCCGTTGTAGCTTCTTTAACAAACAGAGCATACGACCTTTGTGACCCCGAACACCTGGAGGGTGAACTTGCACACGTTCGGGAGGTACTGAGAAGCAACGGATACAAGCATAACCATCAACGTCCAAAGAGCAGAAAACCAGAGGTAAATGCCGACAGAGTGCCAGCTTTCATGCCATACATCAAAGGAGTTACGGACAAAATTGGAACAGTATTGAAGAGTTACTCCATTAAGACTGTATATAGTCCGCACTCCAAGGTTTCGAAGCTTTTACGAACGGCAAAGGATGTTATTCCGCTCCAAACACCTGGCGTGTACAAGGTGGATTGCAGTTGCGGTAGTTCCTATATCGGACAGACCAAAAGGACAATCGCAGACAGGGTCAAGGAACATATCGCTGCTGTAAAAAACCGTCAAGTTTACAAGTCTGCTATCGCTGAGCATTTGTTGGAATCAGGACCAAATTACTGGATAGAATTGCATAAGCCACAGGTACTTTTCACCAATCGCCACTATTATTCCAGGATAGTACACGAGGCGGTTGAGATCAAGAAGTATAAGAACTTCAACCGAGAAGATGGATACCGGCTCTCACCATCTTGGAAATGTAATCGTAGCTGTAAAGATACCGCGCCTCAGTGTAAAGACGTTGTAAGTGTAGTGTCTAGAAGTACCGACAGTACAAATTATCAAAATTATCAAGACCAAGCGAGGGTAGTTGAAAAAACCCCGCGCTCACGGAGACATCGCTAAGCTGCCATTAGTCGACCCGTGACCACGATCGGTGCAATTCGATCGAAACGTCGGGTAAATAAAAGGTTCGTACCTTTAAATAATTCACGCGATTAAGTCCCTAAATATAACTAATATGTATAAAAATCGCGAAAGTTTAAAAACAATAAAAATACTGAATTTCTTACTTTTACAATAGGTACAAGTTCTTCTTTTTTTTACTATATTAATGTAGGCATACAATAATTACTTTAATATTGTGGGAGACTGGTGCCTAAACTAGGCTCGAACCCTGTATTTCAGGACACCAGGCCTCCTCCTCAGCTTTATCTTATTACAATGTACAATTTGTGCATTATTTTTTTCAATATACAATATATATAATTAGCAATGTGGGACTGGATCCCACATTAGTAATAATATTGTTAACCCCTCCATTTAAGCTGAAAGACTTGTGTTAGGAGTGGGTTCACGTCGGTAGTATAATGGGTAGGATTCGAACCGCGAGTATACGCGAGACCGATGCCTTAGCCATATGCAATAAGGTTATAAGTAGCTATTTATAAAGTTGTCTGTAAATTAACAACCAAAAATAAAACAGTAGTGCGTAGACTACTCGACTTTAAAAATAAACGTAAAATTCAACACAAGCAATACCAAAGTTCCCAGTCAAATAAAATCAAGAGCCGAGAACAAATGGCCTCGGTTAAGTGAAATTAACTGCGAGAAATTGGCTTAAGAAGCGACAAAGCCATGGCCACGCCATCAATTTCCTTACTCTACTAATATTCAATTTCACAGTAGATTCATGTGTTCCACCGAGACCAAATACTAGGGGCACCTACATACATCAACCATGTAACTTAGTTATTGTAGGCAGCCGAACGCCTATTCTATACTACCTACCTACCAGTTGGTAATATTGCTTTACGTCCGCGGCTTCACACTTGTTACAAAACAATACCATCAAAATAAACTCGATATAAACTTTAAACCCTTTTTACCAAGTAGGTAGATATTAATATTATCTAAACTAATATTATAAATAGGAAAGATTAGATTTTTTGTTTGTTTATTACGATTTAACACAAAAACTACTGGACCGATTTAAAAAAATATTTCACCATTACAAAACTACATTATCATACATCTACATGGGAGTAACATAGGCTATATTTAATTGCCAAAATAGAGATCTCTACGAAAGTTGCAACAATGTAACTCAAGGTATAAAACTCCGATTCTTTACTTTACCTATCTTTTTTGTACTAGCTGCTTACCTCGGTTTCGCAACGGGTGTCATACCCGTAAACCGGGGTAGGCAGCTAGTACATAAGTATAAAAAAGATAGGTATATATCTGTGAGAGGTGGTAGAGTTTATCACTTAGCTCTACCAGTCTACGGCTGATCACTTACAAAATGATAGGTCTCTACGAAGGACTGATTCATAAACTAACTCTCAGATAGGCGTAAGGAAGCCATACGTTATAGATGAATTAGCTCAAAATATTAAAGTTTTTTTGAAGACAGAAAGGTAATGGCAATAATGTATATTGGCTTAGAAGTTCATAATTTTTCTAGTCGGAGTATGACTTTGTTTCTTATTGCATTTCGGTGTAAATGGTAAAAAGACTTATTTATGTATGGTAACTAGTTCCAAATTTAGCCTGATAATGTACATTTTTTTTAAACTAATACCAACCGACTTCGTACTACAATAATCAGAAGTTTTACCAAAAACTTTATACCCGACTACGACAATCTTTTTAGACCGCTTCAAAGCCTAAAACAATCAGACCACAGATCAGAATTTTTCGGTGCATTGTTTACTTATTGTCATAGAGATTTTATTGTCAACCAAAAACACCTAAATTATTTTTAACGAATTTATACTATTTCATCATCTAGATAATATATACTAACCTACTAGTACATTAATACCTCAATGTATTTAATTGTATTTTATGAAGATATACGGAGACAAAACGCAATTATAAAGTCTATGCAAACAAGACCAGCAATGTATTTAGTACCAAATGAATGTGCTAATTAAGCCCTTTCATTTAACAATAAGTTAAAATACCCTATTTACATGCATATCATACGCTTTGTGATCATCATAATGGAAGAAAACAAAGCCTATGTCACCTGCACTATAATAACGAATCGATTGATACATCATTTATCAAAATTAGATGTTTAGTTTAGGCGGTACGGTGGAACATACGTGAATACAAACATAATATATGACTGCTAAAACATTACCCTTCCTTTTTGGCTTCGCCGTAGTCGGGTAAAAATGACCAAGCTACCGTGCGACATACCAACTCAAACACAAAGAGAAATTAAGTGAAGCTCATTGAATAAAAACTTCGCTGAGTTTGTAATCGCAAAGCTTCCTCATTTAATTTAGTTCAGTAACGTTGGAATAAAATCAGTGCGTCTTAGTTGGTACGTACCTCCTAACTCTCGATTAAAGCTTTTATCGGAGGACTGATTAAGTGTCGAGACCAGGATGGATTTATTGTAAAAGTTAGCCGTTCGCTGAGGTTAGTGATTCAAGCCCGCACACTTTAGCCGAATAATTGTCTACGTGATCGGAATGGAGGCTCCCTGCCGCTTTTAATAAGATCAGATAAAGACCTCACGCTGCTGCAGGTGTGTGCGCAGATCTATTCAACTGGGCCCCAATATCTCTACCCTTCATAGTTTCTACGTTCACGATCTCCCTCCAACCATATTTCTCCCTACAATTCTAAAAGAATTACAAGAATGACTTATATCTTTATAGGAATCCAGTTGTAAATCCTGTGGATTCCTATAAAGATTCTCAATAATCTACGGGTAGAAAATTCTTATCTAATGTTTCTGACATCCAATGTTTGCAATTGCTGCGGTCTACCAAACGAGCTTTTAACTTTTCGGACTCAAATAAGCTCGCCAAAGTAACGGAATGTGACGGTTATTGAATACGGAATGTGACAGCTAACAAGCTACCAACAAACTCCATGTCCGACCATCAATATGCAACGCTACTGCATAATAAATAGTGCAATCTAGATCGCAATCAAAAATGATAATACCTACCTTAGAGCTCTCCCATAACGGGTATGGGTTCTATGTTTCAAATGTAGATATCTACATAAGTGGTCCGTTTTCTAAGCACGCTGGCAAAGATGAACCAGTCAACTCTGGCCACGGTTTTCCGTTCACAACCCTGTCCTGCGAGGCTGCGAGCCTTATAATATTATTATCAACAACCTGAAAATTTAGGAGATGACGTTGTAAACAAAAATCAACCTGTTATAAAAAAATGTTTTATTTGTAAATCGCGTTTTTTATTCTTGTTTGTTTGTATATGTCCAAAAACTTAGTACTTGAGCAAAATTCTATCTATATGTATAAAATTTGGAGGAGGTGGTTCATACCTGTAATAAAAAAACTTAGTTACTGTCCGGTCTGCTGATATCTCGGCGTTCTACAGATTGGATTCTAGTAATGTTTGAGCTACACATTTGTAAGCGTGCCTATTCTCGATTAGAGTAACAGTTCTAGTAACTTCAGTGGCTTCTAGATTTGCAGTTGAATCGCAGTAACAATCCACATTTCACACGATAAACAAAACAGTTAAAACAACAACTTAAACAAAACATAAATTGAAAGTCAAATTTAATATCATAATATTGTGAAATTGCGCCTAAAGATAACGCAATATTGTGCAATAATCTGATACAAAGAAACAATTGACATTCAAAAAACACATTTCAAAAGATTCCAGAATGTTTCTTTTTATAAATAGGTAGGTACGATTTAATAATATTTGTGGCCAGTGAGCACGATAATTACAACAGGAGAAATTAAACCTTTTTTGGTGTTCCTCAACATTTGTACCTACATGAGTCACCTAATTTCGCCGCTCGTGAATGTTCTCAAGAGACGCGAATTTTGCCGACTTGTCGCAAATCTGCACTCATAAAATATAGCCATACCTAGTATTATTTGTAAGTGGCCTTCTGAAATTACCTATGTACTTTTGAAACAATAATTGTAATTTTTCAATACATAGTTTCCATGAGTTCTTAAGAAGGTATCCTTCCCACAAGCTAATAAAATCCGAGCTTACTTTATAAATAAACTAAATGACCCGCGCAACTTCGTATACGTAAGTTCTCCCGTTTTTGCAACATTTTATTTATTTATTGCTGCTCCGCTCCTATTGATCGCAGGGTGATTTTATATAGCCTATAACCTTCCTCGATCGGTGGGGTATCCAACAGTAAAATATTCCGGAGATCATCGCTTTCAAACAACAAACAAAGTCTTCAGCTTTATAATATTCGTATAAATGGGTTGACCGCGCTTAACTCGGTGTTAATAAGGTTCAAGAATGAAAGCATTGCAAGTATTCAAACACCTACCTACCAGTAACATTTACGAGATGATGTTAGTACATCATCAAAAATCGAATTACATATTATAAAATATATATATAGTGCAATCGCCCTTTTTTTACAAAAAAATGTAGAAAAGCCTATACATAAACCAAAACTCGTTTTAAATAAAATGTTGTCTTCATATAGTATTTCAAATTTTGTCAAGAACAGACTTTAAGTATTCGACTCAAATCCATCCAATCATGTCGAGACAGAACAAACTGTCTGATCATTTAGTAGATTCCTAAGGCATCGAAAATTGAAGCAAAGAACTATCAAAAACTACGGTCAAGTGGACGTACTTTTTGACAGGAAAAAGCCGCCACCTGAATGTTCTAGCCATAGTTAATCTAGCGCGCCATTTTTCTCAGTGTTTCCATTACAATAAAGTTAAATATCCTACTACTTCGTAAATTGTATACTTATACATTTTCTACAGTTAGGTATATGGTGGTTTAGTACCAACTTAAAACTACACAACAACACTGCAGCATTATTGAATAGCATTATTTTAAGTATATTTTAATCTAATATATTTAAAAATTAAACTTAAAATTTTATTTCTTTGAGTTTTATTTAATTAACCCTAACCTATGCATAGTTTAATATCTATAATAACTAAGGTTATTATTTTTTCCACCTTTGTATCAAAACCCACATCCACTTTTTGACAACGATTTCAAAAGCAATCTTAATATTTAATTAAAAAGTTTTTATAACTTTATTACTTGTCATATCAATCATAAAAATAAAAAAAAACATTCTTGGTTTAATCCCTGCTTTATTATAATAAAGCAGGGATTAAACCATTTACAAATTCTGTTTTGTTTCTATTGTAGTGATCAATTTCCCACTTGCCGTTTTAAGGAAAGTATATGTATAGCTATTTTCAAATGGCTAGGTAATTCTTTCATTAAAACACTTAAAGAATGTAACACATTTTTTAAAGTTCATTACCTTGATAGTATATTAAAAAATTGTATAGTAAAAAAATAAATGCCGTCAATTTTTGTGAAAAATGTCGCCAATTTTACAATCATTTTTAAATACGCAAAAAAAAATTCGCTTTGAACTTGAATTAAAAAATATTATTTAATTTAACCTAAAAACAATAATAATATTAATACTAATTTCAATAAATTACGATGCACAAACGTCATTCCATACAATTAAGTCAAATTTGAGGAATGGCTCTTAACCTATAAACATAACAAATCTAAAACCATTAGATACATTATATTATGTAGTTTGTTTACCAAAAGTGTCGCATCCCTGTGACCTTAGCTTAGATAAACTTAATATCGCTTTATTGGAAACCCGCACTAAACATTTATGTCATTTACTTATTTCTTAGGTTATGTATTAGATGTACCTAGCTCAAGTCGATACATGTAGGTAGCCATAGTTAATCTAGCGCGCCATTTTTCTCAGTGTTTCCATTACAATAAAGTTAAATATCCTACTACTTCGTAAATTGTATACTTATACATTTTCTACAGTTAGGTATATGGTGGTTTAGTACCAACTTAAAACTACACAACAACACTGCAGCATTATTGAATAGCATTATTTTAAGTATATTTTAATCTAATATATTTAAAAATTAAACTTAAAATTTTATTTCTTTGAGTTTTATTTAATTAACCCTAACCTATGCATAGTTTAATATCTATAATAACTAAGGTTATTATTTTTTCCACCTTTGTATCAAAACCCACATCCACTTTTTGACAACGATTTCAAAAGCAATCTTAATATTTAATTAAAAAGTTTTTATAACTTTATTACTTGTCATATCAATCATAAAAATAAAAAAAAACATTCTTGGTTTAATCCCTGCTTTATTATAATAAAGCAGGGATTAAACCATTTACAAATTCTGTTTTGTTTCTATTGTAGTGATCAATTTCCCACTTGCCGTTTTAAGGAAAGTATATGTATAGCTATTTTCAAATGGCTAGGTAATTCTTTCATTAAAACACTTAAAGAATGTAACACATTTTTTAAAGTTCATTACCTTGATAGTATATTAAAAAATTGTATAGTAAAAAAATAAATGCCGTCAATTTTTGTGAAAAATGTCGCCAATTTTACAATCATTTTTAAATACGCAAAAAAAAATTCGCTTTGAACTTGAATTAAAAAATATTATTTAATTTAACCTAAAAACAATAATAATATTAATACTAATTTCAATAAATTACGATGCACAAACGTCATTCCATACAATTAAGTCAAATTTGAGGAATGGCTCTTAACCTATAAACATAACAAATCTAAAACCATTAGATACATTATATTATGTAGTTTGTTTACCAAAAGTGTCGCATCCCTGTGACCTTAGCTTAGATAAACTTAATATCGCTTTATTGGAAACCCGCACTAAACATTTATGTCATTTACTTATTTCTTAGGTTATGTATTAGATGTACCTAGCTCAAGTCGATACATGTAGGTACTTATTTTTTATCGCTTCATATTCCTTAGGTACTAAAATCAACTTATGTAAATATCCACAGTGTAATTTTATCCAAATTAGGTACTGACTAGATTTCGCCCGTGGCTCCGCCCGCGTGGATGTCGGTTATCGCCTTATCGTGATAATTTCAATTTCAATTCATTTACTTCGTAAACAAAAATACATTTGTGCTGAAATATAAAATAAAGCACATTAAAAATCAGGCAGGTACATCCTATAAATGTTAATAAACTTTCGCAATTTGTACACATTATGAAAAATCAAATGAGAGGTCCTGTTACTTAATAAACACAAATATATGTCAAAATTATCTCATAGAATTCATGTCATTATTTTTTATCTTTACAAAATTCATCAATAGAATAATAACATTTTTCACTTCCTGTTGACTTGAGTTTAATTTTATAAAGTAAAGCTGAAGAGTTTGTTTAATTATTTGTTTGTTCGTTTAAACACAATAATCTCAGGAACTACTGGTTCAAATTGAAAACATATTTTAGTGTTATATAGCTCATTTATCGAGGAAGGCTATATAACATCACGCTATGACTAACAGGAACGGAGCATCAATGAAAAAACAAGGAAAATTGACGCAAACGAATTTGCGCATGTTGTAAAGTTTGACCGACTGTACGCATGTTAAGCGTTACTACGTTAAACTTGCAAATTAGGTATTACGTAGATCTTTTCTCCTAGTTTTCATTCTTTGTTCTCTTTCAAAATCAGCCTCAAATGTGTTCAGGTTCTTGTGTTAATGAAAAAGTATAATCAAGATAATAGAGACATGGTACAGATAATATATTTAGTTTAATAAAATATTCCTTACATGATTCCGTCTGGACTAAGCGAGCATAGTTCTCAGTGTTCTTTTTTCCATTTTATTATGCAAAAAAGAGCACTCTTTTTTGCATATAACTATTTCCCCAAAATGTTATACTATACCTAAGTTTAGATTCTACTAGGGCAAAATAGACAGTGTGAAGTTATGAAATTGTTTAAACATCTCTAAGGGTTCTAGATTATCTCTGACTTTCAGTTATGTAGAGAATCAATTAACACTGTTATAAATTTCATTTTATATCAATTTTGTTTCCCAAAGAAACTATATTTAGAGAAGTATTGTTTTGTCGATTTAATATTACGTTTCATAAGTGTATGAATTCCTAACTATCTTAGCGGATTAAGATTAACAACAAGTTCCTCTCAGACATTCATTATATGGACTAGTTCTACACCAATAATATTTTGATTTATGGACTTATTCTACATCTCCTTGCACTGATTTAATTTCTATGTACTGATTTATATTTCTTTGGACTAAAAAGTTTTAAACCATATATCACATTTAAAACATTTTCTCTAATGCCGTAATACTCCAATTTATCTACTAAAATGCGGTGTTCTACGGTATCAAAAGCAGAGCTTAAATCTAAGAATAAGCCTGCATCCTTCAGTTTATTGTTCAGTTTTTTTACTATATTATCAAGTAACTTGTCTATAGCATCCAGTGTTCCTTTATTCTTTTGATACCCAAATTGATTACATACATTTAAGCCTGGCTTTAATCATCTTTTCAAACAGTTTCGATAGAATCGGTAACCACGAAATGGTCCTATAGTCATCTGAATCAGTTTTAGTGCCTTTTTTAAATAGCGGAAGAACTGTAGCTATCTAAAATTGATCCGGGAAGAGGCCCTGATTAACGCAGTTATTTATTAATTCAGGTATTGGATATGCTAGGATATCTATGTTATCTTTAATGATACTAAGTGGTATTTCATCATGTCCAAACGATTTTTTACTCTTCGTACATTTCACTAATTTGTAAGTTTTAGATAGGTTCGCTAGATCGAAGGTAATTTTGAACTCTAACAGTATTTTCTATAAGCCATTTTATAGCCCGTGCCGTGTTACAAAAACTTAAGCAGTCAGCAATTTCAATTAGAATATGAATTATTTTATTATAATGTTTAAGAATTAGATTATCATTAACAAAATTATTGTATGTTACTTTTGGTGCATTGTTAACTTTTTTCCATATTTTTTTGCTAGAGTGGGATGCTTGGTAATTTTTTGTGTAATCTCTTTTTTTAGCATATTGTACTACGCTTTTAAAAATAAAATACTAAGATATTGTGCACAATATACTAATATTGATGTATCACAGTTATCTTTATTTATAAAGTTAAGTATCCTCTTCATTCTACTAGATATCCTTATCCCTTTAGGTAGAGCCGTTTTCAATATTCTATCTATCGATCGATTTGGCTACTAGAGATCCCTTCAGAATCCATTATCCGTTTCCGTCAAAAAAGGTTAGCATTATGATAAAAGTAGCTTAAGTTACTCCTTAGTAACTTAGGCTACTTTTATCATCACGCTAACGTTTATAGGGAGTGAGCAATCCTGCAAATTCGCGCGGGTGCAGTCGCAGGTATAGGTAATAAAAAATCGTATATCCTTCACCGGGCCTTAAACTTTGTCTATACCAAATTTCATCTAAATCGGTTCAGCGGTTTAAGCGTTAAAAGGTAAAGACAGACAGAGCTACTACTAAAATGAAAGCATGTATTATGTAGGTAGATAATATCTTCGCATTATTATGTCAGTGAAATAGGATTTGTATACAAACCTAGACAAAAGATTGTTGTTTCCAAACTAGGCGAGATGGTGTTGGACTGCATCCAATATAATCAGAATTGCATGGCAAAGTGCGCCCGTTTAAATGGTTTTGGCAAATTTTACCTTAGCGTTTTTACTCATAATTATCGTTGATTGAAGTAGGTAACTTTATTAAAATAGAAGCCTTGTACCAATATTCATAGTCTTGTAACTTTTTAAGTAAAAAAAAAATTGAAATTTTAAAATCCATAATCGGTGATAAACCAGTAACACAATTCAAACCTAATCCAAATAATATCTACGAGTAGATATTTGTAGGTACAAATAATATACGAAAACGATAAAATCACAGACCTCTGGATCCATAACCGAGTCGATCACTAAGGACTTATACGAAAGATACCTATCATCTCGTACACCCTTATTTATTTGGTATAACGCACCTACGGTAGGTATATTCATGATACGTGTATTAACCATTTGACACTATCGTAAAAAAGAATATTGTTTAATATGTAAAACTTCTACATTAATAAAGCTCAACAAAACGCTTTGTAAATAATAAGATATTTTTTATATTCTGATGTAGATATGTAGGTAAGTATATTTTATATACCTATTAGTTTTAAAAACAAACACTTGTCCTTCTGCTTTGTTGGTATACTTACCCTCGGTTGGGTGTATGTATCAATAGGTCTTAAATAAATAATCAGAAACAAGGGCGGAAGGGCCTAAGTACGGGACATTAACAAGGGTCCAGTCCAATTTTCGTCCTGTCCATGTTGATATATTGAGGGCCGATGTGAAGCCGTTGCCCACTGTGCGGACCGACGACACAACTCATTTACTTTTTCACCAGATACCGAACACAATAATTGCGTTTAGATAACAAAGTCAAACTACTTCATTTCGTTTTTTTATTTCTTATTAGTTTCCTTAATAAAAATAGAGTTTTTACTTCAGTTTATTATTAATTTATTACAGAAAAACTTACAGCTTATACTATTGTATAAGCTAGTAGGAAGATATAATATAAAATCTCGGAAACGCCTTTAACGATTTTCATGAAATTTAGTATTCGGGAGTGATAAATCGATCTAGCTAGGTTTCATTTTAAAAAAACTTCGTTAAAAAAAATACCGGTCGAATATCGTCATTTAAAAGTTACGTAAGTATCGACTATTGAAATTTAAAACGTTACCTATCTGTTGTAACTGTGCCCCACTTTTAAACCCATGTCATGTTCTTTTAAGTACTTACCTATAGGCATGCTCTGCTATATAGGTATCACAAATTCAAAAAAACTCTACAGTTACCTAAACAATGCTCAATTACAAAAAAATGTTCGTACCCGTAAAGTACGTAAGTGTGATAGCAATTTTTACCTGCGACGGCCACGGAGGTGGTATATGCGTTTGGGTGTTTGTGTGTGATGTGTTACCATTTTTCTCGGGAACGGCTGGGCTGATTTCGAAACAGTTTTAGTATCATTCCCCAGCATGTTCTTAGCTGAGTTTTAAAATTCTAGACCACCAGGGCCGCTACAGTGCTCATGTTTCTCTAAAGCGGTTATTATTATTTTATAAGTCTCATCCCTAAGCATGTTCTAGTTAAGTTTTAATGTTACAGACCGCCAGGGGGCGCTATAGTACACGCATTTATTTCTGAAGGGTCAAACTCATCTTTTTATTATTAAAACAGATTATATATATTAGTTCCGTTACATGGATATGTTTACCCTCAACTTTAGGTACCAAGTATTTCATTTGCTGCCCTGTCATATTTTTAAAGCAACAAGGTTAATATTGAGTAAATTGTAGCTTATCTTCCTATTTTTACCTACACGTTTTTTTTATGCGCTGATGACGCGCGTAGAATGCAACTAGGATGCTCAGCAAACGCAAGACTGAAGTCACATTGTTACCTTTGCACACGATCCTTTCGTTTGTATTGTATACAAATGCGCTGATACATCGATACAAATGCGCTGTAAGCGCGCGTTTGTAGCGATGCATCGCGCAGAAGGCTGCTACTCTAGCCTTTGTGCTGCTTTTAAAACGACGACCAAGTATAGAACAGATAATGGTTGCACATGCACCAGCAATGGTACAAACGCGCAGTAAGGGCGCGTTTGAATCGATACAAACGCTTGTTTGATTTGCGTTTGTATCAATACAAACTTGTAAAATCTAAAACGTGTTGATAACGCGCAGAGGACGCGCGAATCAAAAACGCGCATCGACAGCGTATAAAAAAAACGTAGTGTGCAAAGGCTCTAACGGATGCCAAATTTCCTCGTTTTACCGAAATCGATATAAGTAAAGTTCAACTTTACGACTCTATTCGTTAAAAGTACCTAAGTACCTACCTACTTTCGATAAGCTTAAGAAAATTATCCTACATAGGGAAAAGTGGTCACTCTTCCTACACGGGGCACATTCGTACAGTAAGTAAAACAAGAAACTAAACATCGATTTGTCCGATGTTTAGTTTCCAGTTTTACTTACTTCCTTACAAGTCTGATTATGTGCATAGAAACACCGGCCATCAATTTGCGTTTTTAATTGTAGATAGAACGTTTGTGTTTTTGACAGAATAGTAATGATAGGAGAAAGGAAAGGGTCACGTGCTGCCGCCCTGCCCACTTCTCCAGGACCGGCTGGAGCGGTTTCACGGTTCGAAAACCTGCTCGTGGAGCCTCCAGCCGCCTCTGCCACCGGGCCATGATTGCGGGTAGCTCCTCGGGCAGGGGTACCGAACCCCCTGCCCGAACAGCCATCGCCCGCCGATATACTTCGGCGAGCACTTCCGCCTCCAAATCCCACGGGGGTGTGCCGACCAATGCACACGCCGTCTCTGCAGACACCGTGCGGTATCCGCGTATGGCCCTGACCTCCATGGTCCGCTGGGGTCTCCATAAGCGGACCCTATTTTGGGCGTCAGGCGCGCCGCCCACACGGGTGACCAGTACAGAGCCATTGACCGCACCACCCCCGTGTACAACCGTCTACTCGAGCCACTAGGCCCGCCCAGGTTCGCCAATAGCCTCCCCAGTGCGGACGCAGTAGCCTCGAGATTAGGCGCCAAACCGCGCCCACCTCCGCTTCGGTGACAGGCGGCACAGTTGTGTCGGCCTCCCGGCCATCATGTGCTCTGCCTGCAGCGGGAATAAACCCTCAAACACTTTCGCAAGGAAGCTGGGCTGGAGAGTCTCGGTAAGGGGGGGGGGGCGCCGAGCGAAGCTTGTTTAGCGGCGCTCGATATGGGCGACCCCAGGGGTCACGATCGAGACCCTCCAGGATCTCCTTTCTCGCACTCTCCTTGGCGCTATGCTGAAAAAAAAATCAGCTTCTGTTACATGTATGGAGTGCCCACCCTAAAAATATTTATTATTATTATTTAGCTATCAAACTACGTAATCACTACCACAAGACACCTTTTCACCTGTTTTCATCAAGATTCATTGAATAGTCTTTGAGTAAAATGCCTGTGACATACGGACAAACGGACAGACAGACGGACATGATGAAACTATAAGGGTTCCGTTTTTGCCATTTTGTATACGGAATCCTAAAAATGGCTATAATGCGTATAACCTTTTGACATAATAGTTTTAGACTTTTTTGTAACTAACTACGATATACTTGTTACACTTAGGTGCATGAACTAGATGCCTAATTTTGATAATCGTAGAGTAAAAAATTAAAACGTAAAAAGCGTGCGAAGGGTGATAACTTTCCTTTACCCTTCCTACATTTATAAATAAATGGACAATAGTTAATTTTAGATAGATAAATGCGTAGCCTTGCAATCTTATTTTAGGACACTTAATATATTTTGGTAACAATTTACAAAATTATGAAATTGGATCTGGAAAATTTCGTCTATGCAAATTTTCCCTACTAAAAGTCTACCATGCCATCAATGCACCTACCTACTCTTACTGAAATGTAGGTACTTCGATAGGCATAGAGACAGTTCGTCAGTCAACAAAAAGTTATGTGGGTAGAGTTCAAGATGTTTGACTTTGGCTGTTAACAGGAACTTTTTATTATAAACTTCCTCTCAATATAGATTTAGAAGTACCTACATAAGTACTTACAGCAAATCTATATACATAAATATATATATATATATATATATATATATATATATATATATATATATATATATATATATATATACAAGTAACTAACTCGCCCATAAATACTGTTACAGAAAAAGACTTTTCTTTTTTCAACTTTTTATTTACTCTGAATTTCAAAGTTCATTAACATATGGATTGGGGTGTTAAAGAAAATAGGATTGCGGTGATTGCCTTGCACAAAGTAGGTATGGCCGTCGGTCATATTCCAGACACTTCAAAAGCTTGGTAGGTATCAGCCGTATGTTCATATATCGTACTATCAATAGATACAACAACACTTCTTCTGTCGAAGACTGTACATTATAAAGTTCTGTTACAAAAAAGATAAATGCGAAAAACGCCGCGAATAAAATTTGTGCTGTTTCACGGACCTAATGCGGTATCAATACGAGTAGCACAAATGTCACTTCAGAACTTTTCAGAAACATAAAGTTAGCGTCAAAAGAACACTGAAAACTACCTGTCAGATTTTTTTGATCAAAAATCTCAAATTTTTTACAGCAATGGGACCATATTATAAATATATTTATGATATGGTCCCATTGCTGTAAAAATTTTAGGTACCAATTTTTTTTCTTTATATAATAAGTACGAAATTACTTTTGCCTGCCCGACCTTATATAATAATATCTCACCTAACTTAATTAGGTCAATCTAAAACATATATTGCCTAAATCTCGATAGCCACTACTTAGATACTTACCCACAACTTAAAATAATAATAACGTAGGTAGGTAGGTGGTACTTTCGTCGTGTCAGTCAAAAAGAGTCATGTTTCTTTATAGAACTAAGAATAATCAGAGATAAACGGTCTCCGCGACTGAGAAGCGGTCTAGATGGTACTTGAAAATAAAAAAGTATCACGTCTAACACAAATTTTAGTCTCTGCAAGCCAACAAGTTACGAACGTTGCCGGTTCTTTAAAAATTCAGTATGTACCCACCCGCCACGCTTGCATTTTTCGAGAGTACTAAAGTCTGCTTCGTTTATATTAAAGACCTCTATCTATTCGTTTTATCCACCCCGAAATATGCTTTCACTCTCAGCGGCTCTTCATCCTGTAAATGGGGTCTACTTCTAGTTAGGTACATTGGTTGCCTCATGAGAAAAGACTCGATTGGAATCTATGTGCAGAAAATAATGTAATTAAGTATGGTGAACTTAGATCACACATAATATTTTGCACAATATTTTGTACTGGGAGCGGCGACTTGGAGCGTGGAGTCGAATAATTTTTTGGGAGTTTAGGTACCTTTAATAGCGTAAGTTACTCCTTAAAACATCAGCTACAGGGGTTGTAACCCGGAAAACCGAATTCGGTAATCCGACGGATCCGATATATTGGTATCTATTGACACAGATGTAAATTTTTGCATGTGTACCTAGGCAGGATGTTCGTCAGGGTGTGTCAATGTACGAAATGAAAATTCTTTTCCTAACTATTTTTTTTTATGTTTTAATTACAAAGTGATGTTTTAAAAGAAATAATTATATAACAAAGATTTTTTTTTTTTAAATACGTAACTTTTGGTATTCGGTACGAATGAGATGTAGCTACCATTAAGAATTTGATAGGTGACAATTTTATAAAGTAACTAGCTGACCCGCGCAACTTCGTCTGCGTAAATTTTCCCTATTTTTGCATCATTTTTCCTTGCTGCTCCGCTCCCATTAGTTGCAGCGCGATGTTTTATAGCCTATAGCATTCCTCGATAAATGGGCTATCTAAAAGTAAAATATTTTTTTTCAATTTGGACCCGTAGTTTCTGAGATTATCGCGTTCAAACAAACAAACAAACAAACTCTTCTCTCTCTTCTAATATTATAGTATAGTTATAAATGTTAGGGGTGGACAACCCTTATCACTTAGGGGCATGAATAATAGATAGTAATTTTCCCTTTTTTTTTTTTTTCTTCCTTTTTTTTATAACATTTTTCATTGCTGCTCCGCTCCTATTGGTCGTAGCGTGATGTTATAATGATGTTGCTTTGTATTTATTTTTTAAGTCGGTAATATTTTTTTGTAAAAAAGTTTTTTATTTCTCACTTTTTAGTAGGTTGGTTTGTAATTCACTTATGTTACAATAGGCTTATGTCAACTGCTCAAATCCTTTTACAAAATATTGCTTGCCCCAATGCAGGGCCGTTAATTGTTGAGGAGTTCACTATCAGCTCTATTACATTGTGTAATAGTAGTATAACGAGAATAAAGTGCTGCTCAATACCATATTAAAGTAACTGAATCGCAAACTGTGAAATATTGAATAGGTCTCCTCGTCATCATTTGTGGTCTTAATCATCAGTTCCACTTCACCAATTGGTGCTTTTTAAGAGTAAATGCACGAATCACTATGAAATATACCTAAATCACTGTAGGTGTGCCTTTAATATTTTAAGAGTTTCCTCGATTCTCCAGGATCCCATCATCAGATCGTGATCTGATGATAATGGGACCAACTTGGAAGTATACCCTTTCAAACACAAAAATATTTTTTCAAATCAGTCTAGCCGTGTTTGCGTAATCGATAAACAAACATACAGACGAATTGAGAACCTCCTCCTAATTTTTTTTTTTAAAGATAACTAGCAATGTGGAATTGAGTCCTACATTACTAGCAATCTTGTTAACCCCTCCAGGTAAGCTCAAAGGCTTATGTTAGAAGTGGGTTCACGTCGTCGGTAGTATTAATGGTCAGGATTCGAACCCACGACCTCCCGATTGCGAGACCGATGCCTTAGCCATTAGGCTACCGCCGCTTTGAAAGTAAGTGTAAACAATAGGTAGGTAGTTGATTTTAGATGTAGTTAGAAAGTTGTAGAACATTTTATTACACTGACTCTAATAACCTAAGATAATAGCTATATGTGTGTTCTGAGCTAATAACCATACTTTTAATTTAGATACATTTAATTCAAAAATAAATATTGTCATAAGACGATAATATCGCGTTGTTTGTACCTATAACAAATCTAGACCACTCACTCTCTCTCTCTCTCATAAACAATCGGTCTAGCCGTGTTTGCGTAATCGATAAACAAACATACAGACGAATTGAGAACCTCCTCCTAATTTTTTTTTTTAAAGATAACTAGCAATGTGGAATTGAGTCCTACATTACTAGCAATCTTGTTAACCCCTCCAGGTAAGCTCAAAGGCTTATGTTAGAAGTGGGTTCACGTCGTCGGTAGTATTAATGGTCAGGATTCGAACCCACGACCTCCCGATTGCGAGACCGATGCCTTAGCCATTAGGCTACCGCCGCTTTGAAAGTAAGTGTAAACAATAGGTAGGTAGTTGATTTTAGATGTAGTTAGAAAGTTGTAGAACATTTTATTACACTGACTCTAATAACCTAAGATAATAGCTATATGTGTGTTCTGAGCTAATAACCATACTTTTAATTTAGATACATTTAATTCAAAAATAAATATTGTCATAAGACGATAATATCGCGTTGTTTGTACCTATAACAAATCTAGACCACTCACTCTCTCTCTCTCTCATAAACAAGTCCTAGTCTTATGTTTTATAAAATAGAGGCTAGCTAAGTATTTTTGAATAAACTTTACATAAATCTCATTTAGCAGGCACGTTTTCTTTGATAATAATAATAAAGAGAATAATAATAATAAAAATGATTTATTCACTTATGAAGCAAATACTACTTCTGTAAAAAGTCGATTCTACATGTACATGTAATGCCTGTTCGCAATCAATAGGTAAAGCCGGAAAAAAAATAGGCAATAAAACCCGCGGCCACTCTTTTTAAATTGCCAATGTTTATGTTTCTTTGTTTATAAAGATTTTCTGGCAACGACACTACCAGCCGCACTACCAGTAGTGTCGTTGCCAAATGAACGACACTACTGGATGAAATTGTACAGTCAACAACGACACTAGGCACCAGCCGTGTCTTTTGTTAGTCCTGAGACCAAAGAGATTAACTCAAAGTTCTTACTTATGATCAACCTCTTTTCAGAATTTATTTTATTCTTACGACATTAAAAATGACGCAATGATCAAATGACATTCAAAATAATTTGTTTTGACTGTCAATGGTATAAAAGAAATTAATTGCGAGACTATTTACTCACATTATCTACCTTCTATCTTCATATAAGGTAGCGTTTAAATGTAAAATTTCGGAAGTTGATCAGTTAGAAAGCGTATCAGATTTACAATATTTACCAACAAATGGTGGAACTGCGTTGCTCTTGGGCAAACACAAGTATCATATACTGAAGAAATATAAAAATGGTGCATCTATTTGGATGTGCTCGAATTATAAAAAAGGAAAATGTTTAGGAACAGTTACATGACAAACTATCACAAGTTCAAAATAGCGGCGCTCATCCGTTTGTAATCAAACTACTGCCGTTTCCTAGTGTTTTCCGTTTCTTTATGATGCTCGACACAAAGCAAATTACCTATGTCCCTAGAAGCACATGCACAGATGTAGAATTCGTTGTAGTGCCATTGAAATTTCGTGAGTCAATCTTAGCTGACTACTATGATAACGGTAATCGAACCATAGTGTTTTGCTGGTTGGATACGGATGCACGTAAGAAAATTGAAAAAATAAAAGAGAACTTTATTGATGGAACTTTTTCGCAGCTGCCCGCATCCGTTTGTTCGGATTTACATAATTCACGGCGATGTTGGTAGCTCTATCAATTCAAACAAAGAGAGACCTTTATTTTTTGCTTTAATGGCGGATAAAAATACATCTAGTTATTATATTTTATTTAGCCTAATCAAATCACAGCTACCGGATTTCACGCCCACAAAAGTGCATTGCGATTATGAAATAGCACCAATAAACGCTTTGACGCAAATTTAAGAAGACATTCTAGTTAAAGGCTGTTTTTATCACTGGTCGAAAAGTGTTTGGAAGAGGGCAAAACTCTTGGGCTACACAAAATGTAAGGCAGAAAAAAGAATTATCTCTCTTACGGCTGCACTGCCATTGATTCTACAGCCACATAATAAAGAAGAATGGGAGTACATTAAGTCGGAAAGTATCAAAATTCATTAATTATATTGAGAGGTTTTGGATGAAACCATATTTCAGTACCTACCATGCTATGTGTATTTGGAGAACATCATCGTACTAACATCTCCAAAGGCTGGAATTCTAAATTGAATAAGTGTCTAAACAAAAATACTGTAAATCTATTACGCTTACTTAACATTTTACAAAAGTTTCAGAAAACCACAGACATAAAACTTCAAAATAGTAAAACCAAAAGAACGAAAAGAGTTATCTCTAGCGACGATTTTATCTTACATGTGCAAATGCAACTCTTAAACAATGAGATAACCTTAGGCCATGCACTTGAAAAACTCAGATAAGGAGATAGTTACAGTCGGTCACTTATAATTTAAGGTAGTACCTTTTATTTTTTTCGAAGTATGATTTAATTTTTTTTTTCTCATTGTGGTTTGTCCAAATAAGTTTGCTTTTATTTAGTTATAAAAATAAAGAGCTACATTTCATAAGATAGCTGGTTGCTATTTACTTGTGTTGACTGTACAATTTCATCCAAAATAGGCGCGGTAGTGTCGTTCATTTGGCAACGACACTACTGGTAGTGCGGCACTACCTGTCGTTGCCAGAAAATGTTTATAAACTGTATGTGTTGTTCGGTACTGGACAGATTCTTGGATTGGACAGATTAGTTAGTTCGGCAGATTCTCTACTCGACTGATTCGTGGATTTATGATATAGCGTTCGACGGATTAGCTATAAGGCAGAACTACAGGTGAGAACAAAAACAAACAAAACGCACTTTCAATAAAGAACAAAAAAAACATATGATTTTTTTTGTTATTGTATAAATAGATGTAATTGTATAAATAGATAGTGGTGGCTTAGTGAGAAATCTTTTTTTTTAGTCTCGCATAGACAATCGAAGGGTGGCCCTTCGATTGTAAACACATTCTCGGTATATATTCCCATCCACTGAGTTGAGAAATAATTATTAAATGTATTATATTCCGGTGAGTCATTAACCAGTTCTTTTTGCTTGCCGATTTTGCTGGAACCAAAATCGGCGGCAGCAATGGCAGTTGCATATAGAGGCGCATGATATACTCTCCATTTTTAGTTTTATTTTATCTGATATTTTGGCTCTTTTTAAGTATCGCTTTCCAGTAATGAAAGTAGTAGCCAGTTACTTTTACACCAGGATAAACTTATTTCACGGCTTGAATGGTTGCTAATTCAAAGTCGCACTTATAATTTTCAATTATCATGGAAAATTTATCCCTTAAAA
This sequence comes from Herminia tarsipennalis, assembly GCA_945859575.2. Classification (NCBI taxonomy): domain Eukaryota; kingdom Metazoa; phylum Arthropoda; class Insecta; order Lepidoptera; family Erebidae; genus Herminia; species Herminia tarsipennalis. The sequence continues at coordinate 16,484,968 of OX243834.2, read as the reverse complement.
TTGTGAACAATCGTTCATAAGTTGCCTGCGTTTTATTACGTAGAAGTATGTAAAGCACAGGAATAAAATTTATGATATTGTCATCGTGAGAAATATTTATATGAAGACTGTAGACTTGATAAACAGGAGTGGGGCATGTTTTAAAGGTGCCATCCCCGTAGTAACTCTCACTTTTTTTCAGATAGTATAATTTTGTATTCGATTCCATCATCAAATAAAAAGATATCACCCAATAGACTGTGCGGTAGCTTCAGAGATTTCATATATTTACATCTAGCTTTATACAGCACATGCTTTTTCTGTACAAATGTTGGTTTATCTTCATCATTTAATTTGCAGTCGGCAGTGTCCATAAAATCTTCAAATAATTTGGGATTGGTTCGAGTTTTTTTGCATACTAAGTCTTTACATTCGTCTATTAAACTGTCTACTACGTTTTTGGTAAAATCGGGCATGCACATATGACTCTCTAACAATTCGGTTTAGTTTGTCCAACGTGATAGAACTGCTGCATTCTGCCTTATTTACACATCGCCAGTTTGTAGTACCACATTTATTATTTTTTACAAAATTGTATCTGTGTCCAGCATGTAAAACAACGGGTTTTCCCCTTTTACTTTGAATAAATTTTAATTCCACTACATCGGTACTTGAGCCGGCAAGATCCATTTCTTGCAATATTTTTATTTATGTCTCTATGTCACTTCACAACAAACAGGAAAATAAATGCCAGTGGATTATTTGAAGTTGAATAGGTAGGCATAAGCTAAATTACAATAATTTGAAGTGGCCTGTTAGATAATTGAGTACCTATTCAAGGAGTTTACATACTTAACCATACGAGTATATTAGTTGTAAATCATAGTTTAGAAAAATTATAAATAGGTAAGTAGGTATACCCTGTTACGGCTGTTTTTTGTTTAATCTTTTTGTGGACAACTGTTCATTTTCTGCCGTATAGCTAATCCGTCGCACCCTAGAATATGATGAATTCACGAATCAGTCGAGTAGCAAATCTGCCGAACTAACTAATCTGTCCAATCCAAGAATCTGTCCAGTACCGAACAAAGGGTGCACGTAAGGTGCTGCCACCACTATGCTGAGGACTGTGAGGACTGATGCAAAAACAAGAGATAAAAATATTAATCATATATCATTCTCAATGGGTACAACATAGTAGGAGCATCACTCACAATGTAAAATCTATAAGTGCTTAAATGTTGGCCAAATTACTGCTAATTAATGAATATGTGTAAATGTTTTGCAAAAGAAAGAATAGTATGACCTTAATTTATAATAAATCTTTACTTACAAAAAAATATTACCGACTTCAAAAATAAATAACAACTGCTGGCAACAACTGGCAACAAAAAGCAAAAAATAATATACCTAAAATATGTAACCAAAACAAATTAAACATTTTGAAATTGGTGCCAGGGAATAGTAGTCTTTATGTTTTATTCGGCACCAACTTCAAAATGTTTAATTTGTTTTGGTTTTGAAGTCGGTTGAAAAGTAAATGGTTTTTTTAACAACAATATTCGTGCTCCTACTTAGTTGATATATCGCACGCACTGCATGTTTTTGAAGAATAAAAATAGTTTGCATATCAGCCGCCTTGTCCCAAACCAATATACCGTAGGACATGGCGCTGTGGAAATACCAAAAAAACCTAGTCGAGCTGTTTCTACATTCGTTAGCTGTCTAACTTTGCTGCAGAACTGAGTTTTCCTGCGGGACATGATATTTGGGTGCCCCACTGTAACCTACTGTCTAATGTAATTCCCAAAAAGACTGTTGAATCGACAAAGCTAATCACCTCATTATAATTATACTCGTATTAGTACTTTTCACATTTGGTAAACTAACCTTAATACATTTAGTTTTTTTGGGATTTAGAAGTAGGTTGTTCGTTGTTAACCAATCTTGAAATATTCTACGATTAATTTTAAAAAGTTAGAGACGTGTCATCAGCAAATAGAATGTCACAGAAGTTATTAATATAAAATGGTAAATTATTTTATAATTATTAATATAAAATATTAAATTAATATAAATGGTCAAAAATAAGAAGGGACCGAGTAGTAATCCCTGAGGCACGCCCATACTAATTGGTGATCCAGACTACCTTACTCCGCCTATATCCACATATTGAATTCTTTCACTCAGGTAAGAGGCAAGTAAATCAAACGCTGTACCTTTAATACCGTAATGCCTAAGTTTCAGCAGAAGTGTCCTATACGCCACACAATCAAAAGGTTTAGAAAGATCACAGAACACACCAATGGCATCCTGTGAATTTTCCCAGGCACTAAAATTATGTTCCAGTAGCTTAGTACCTACATCAATAATTGTAGAGCGACCCTTTGTGAAACCACATTGATCGTGATGCAGTAGAATATTAACATTAAAGTGCGAATCTAAAATCTTCGAACTGGCCATACTTAAACAAAGTATGGCCAGTTCGAAGATTTTACAAATAGCTGGTAAGATGGATATTGGTTTAAAATTACTAGGTTCATTCTTTGATCCGGCTTTAAATAATGGTATAACTTTACTATGTTTCATCAGATCAGGAAACATGCCGGTATTAACACATGATTGAAAATTATAAATAATTGTGGCGCTATGCTAGTAATTACACTGTGAATCAATTTGACTAAAATACCGCATAAATCGGCATTTTTTTTAAATTAAGTGACTTCAATATTTTAATTGTCACTGGGGTGTATATTATCTCGTAAGAGTGATGATGTGGATGACTGATGAATCAGCCTGTATTGCAGCCGGACATAGGCCTCTCCTAATTTACGCCACAATACTCGGTCCTCAGCCTTCCGCATCGAATCCCAGCGACCTTCTTTAGGTCGTTGGTCATCTGGCTTCGGTCATCCTACCTTACGTTTACCGAGTCGCTGTTTCTTTGCTTCAACGGCCACTGGTCCTTTGCCACTTCAGCGTGTTTAACCTGCGTGCTATGTCGGTAACTTTGGCAACTTTGCGAATTTTATACTCCTTCACACAGGTTATTATGTAATCTAGTTAGGAGAACAGAACATCACCCACTTTAATTGTAGTAAACCAGTCATTACTATTAATGTACTACTAATAATAGTGTAATCTATGTACTTACTGTATTATTTTTACGTCAATAAATGATTATTATTATTATTATTATTATCCTTCAAAGAGACTTTAAATTTGTGGACTAGCCCAACCATAAGCGTCCACATCTCGGCGCCGTAGGTCATCACACGTAGGGAAGACTTTGGTCTCCAGACATTGCGATAGAGGCCAAGAGAAGACTCGACGAAGTTTGCTAAACGTGATCAGCAGGTGTATGCACCGCCGAACAAACATTACACGCCAGTGTGCAGATGGTCCTCAGTGTTGTGTGTCGAAGTACCGACAGTTCCTTAATAGTGAGTGATAAAAATCAATCGAGGGTTGCGAAACCCGTGCTTCACGGAGGCGACGCTGAGCTGGACCAGTCTACCTGTGACCACGGCCGTTGCAATACGGTCGATACGTCGGGCAATAAACAAGGTATTTTAAATTATTCACGCGATTATGACGTATATATAATATTATAATGATATTCAATTAAATGAATATGTCATAGTAGGTAGACACGTGTAATGATTATGGATTTTTTTTCAAATTATTTGTTTAATGAAATAGCTAGTTCAATTGTTTTTGTCCATGTATGTTTTTCTTTCAGAGTCCCATAATTGGGGATAATCTTTATACATAGATATAAATAACAATATGAATTTATTCGCATGGGCTCATGTTGACGTCGCCTCGTCGTCGGGAAGCTTTTTCGGTGTCCATGTCCACCGTTGACGACGCCATGAAAAAAAACAGCTATTGCATGACATGCATCGATCTAGTCGATCATGCGTGCATGTCAATCATAACTTACAGCTCAATATAATTAAACGATCATGCATGCATGACAGCACGTAAAGCATGACATGCCGCATGATCGTCTAGATACCGCTTATGGCTGTGTCAGTGCGCGACGAAAAGGGTACCAAGTTACCGAGTAAGGCACAGAGTTGTTGTTATAATAATAATAATAATAAAAATGATTTATTCACTTAGGAAGCAAAATACTACACTTGTGAAAAGTCGATTCTACATTTACTGGTAATGCCTGTTCGCAAACAATAGGTAAAGCCCGAGAAAAGAACAGGCAATAAAAACTCGTGGCCACTCTTTTCAAATTGCCAATGTTTACAATGCTTCTATGTTTATAAACTGTATACCTATGCAGGTAAGGTGCTGCCACCATTATATTATACACCATATTAGAGGACTGCTGCAAAAAAAAAGATGTCAATAATATTAGAAGAGTACACGTGATCGGATACATCAGCCTCAATGGGCACAACATAGTAGGAGCATCCACTTACGATGTAAAAACTTTGTGCTTAAATATTGGCCAATTTACTGCTACTTAATGAATAAGTATACATGTTTTTTTAAAAGAAAGAAAAGAATGGCCGTAATTTATCACGCAGAATCTTTACTCACAAAAGTAAATCGTTTTCTTAACTAGTACCTAAGTAACATTATCAAACTGTGACAACAATATTCACCTAGTAAAATGCAATAAACTATACAACAATATACATTAATATGGAGCAACGAACTACATCCATTTATCTTTATCAGTTAAATAATCATCGATTGAATAGTAAGCTCTTCTTTGTATAAGATGTCTCTTGACTACATTCTTAAATTTATTTACTGGCAGACTCGATATGCTGACTGGGATTTTATTGAAAACTATTAACACCTAGTCCCATGAATGAGTTATGAGTTTTACGAAGCCTATGATATTGACCTACCAGTTTGTGCTTATTTCTTGTATTCACAGAGTGAATATCATTATTTTTGTTATATAAATGTAAGTTTTGCTTTACAAGCATAACGTTTGCATATATATATTGTGATGCAACTGTCATAATAATAATAATATCTTGGGACAACTCACACAACGCTATCTGATCCCAAACTAAGCAGAGCTTGTACTATGTAAACCAGACAACTGATAAACATACTTATATATTTCTAAATACATACATATTATAGATAAATAACACCCAGACACAGAATAAACCATCGAGCTCATCACACAAAGTTTTATCCTGGGTGGGCATCGAACCCACGACCTCTTGCGTAGCAGTCGGATACACTCCCACCGCGCCACAGAGGCAGTCAAATCTCTTTAAACTTTTCTCTAAGGGAAACTCGTGCTCCTAGTTGATATATCGCACGCACTGCACGTTTTTGAAGAATAAAAATAGTTTGTATATCAGCCGCCTTGCCCCAAAGCAATAGCCCGTAGGACATGACACTGTGAAAATAACCAAAATATACTAGTCGAGCTGTTTCTACGTTCGTAAGCTGTCTAACTTTGCTGACAGCATACGCTGCAGAACTGAGTTTTCCTGCGAGACATGATATTTGGGTGCCCCACTGTAACCTATTGTCTAAAGTAATTCCCAAAAAAACTGTTGAGTCGACAAAGCTAATCACCTCATTATTTAAAATTACGAGTATAATTTTAAATAATGAGGTGATTAGCTTTGTCGACTCAACAGTTTTTTTTATTATTATTTATTATTAGTACTTTTCACATTTGGCAAACTAAACTTAATACATTTAGTTTTTTTGGGATTTAGAAGTAGGTTGTTCGTTGTAAACCAATCTTGAACTAGTGCGAGTGTTCTATTTATTTTCTCAAAATTTTCTAGTTTACGATCAATTTTAAAAATTAGAGAAGTGTCATCAGCAAATAGAATGATGTCACAAAAGTTATTAATATAAAATAGTAAATCATTAATATATACCAAAAATAAGAAGGGACCGAGTATTGATCCCTGAGGCACGCCCATACTAATTGGCGATCCAGACGACCTTACTCCGCCTATATCAACATATTGAATTCTTTCACTCGGGTAAGAGGCAAGTAGATCTAGCGCTGTACCTTTAATACCGTAATGCCTAAGTTTCAGGAGAAGTGTCCTATGCGCCACACAATCAAAAGCTTTAGAAAGATCACAGAACACTCCAATTGCATCCTGTGAATTTTCCCAGGCACTAAAAATATGTTTCAGTAGCTTAGTACCCGCATCAATTGTAGAGCGACCCTTTGTGAAACCATATTGATCGTGATGCAGTAGATTATTAAAATTAAAGTGTGATTCTAACTGCATAAGTATGGCCTTTTCAAAAATTTTACTAATAGCTGGCAAGATGGATATTGGTCTAAAATGTTTCATCAGATCAGGAAACATGCCGGTATCAACACATTGATTAAAAATTAAAAAATTATAGATAACTGTGGTGATATGCCAGTAATTATACTGTGAATTAATTTTACTGAAATACCCCATAAAACAGCAGATTTTTTTAAATTGAGTGACTTGAATATTTTAATTATTTCACTGGGGTGGTATATATTTAAAAGCAAATGGTACCGTAGAACGGTGGGGGAAATGGACAATTCTGCTTGGTATAATTTCAAATTATTTCTATGTCATGTTCGTACATCCTTGCAAAAAACCCGAAAAACTACCAAATTATTACTATTTCGGTCCTTGTCCTGGCAACATCGTATCTGTGGCAACATCGATACAAAATGTCAAAAATGAACGTCAAAGTTGAATAGAAAACAAACGGTTGAGATAGCGAGAGGTGATTTGCAGTATAAAAATATACGTTGGAGTTATATTTGCATAAATTTAGTATTAAATTACTGTATGTGCTGTTATTATCATCTTTTGCGGTAAAAAATAAGGTAAGAACATGTTTTATTATGTAAAATTGTTAATTTTCCCGCAAGTGTTCACTTCTTCCAAATTTTGAGGTGAATAGATACGCGACAGGGGTGATTAGACACGACTAAGGGGATAAAAGACACGTGAATATATCGAATAGACACAGCAAAGGGGAGAATAGCCACGAGAAAGGGGTGATTAGTTATGATTACGATAGGGTTGTCACTGAGTGTAAATTTCACTGTGGTTGATTATTTACCTACCTACAGTTTAAAGTTTAATTTCGCTTCGCTTTGAAATAGTGTTGTTTTCGATATTTTTTTTTAGGAATGTATAAGAAAATACTGGTGCTTATTTAAATTTAATTAGCCTAATTTTTTAAGCTTAACGGATAATGCAGTATCCAATAGAAATAAAAAAAGCTTTAATAAAGTGGACATTATAGGTATACACATATCCGTTAGGTATGTTTGTAAAATTTTGACAGTTTTTATGAATAAGAAAAGTGTCTACAGTGTACTTACTCCAATTCATCAGTGTTTACCCGTGGTCCCGGCGTGTCGACCCATTACCGGGTCCATGGGTAATTTTAATTACCCGTGGTTCCATTAAGGATTGTTTCCGGAATTCTGAATATATCGATGAAAATTAAAACATCGATAGAATATGAACACTGCTGTATCAGTTACATACAAAGAGTTTACTAATTAAAATAAATTCCCATTCTTAGGAACAAAAACATTGGGTATGTAATAAAACAAAATATTGATATTAATATGAAGAATTAATAACCAAATACACTGATAATGATAACTAATGACTCTAAACTATCTTAACATTTCTAGTGCGTATCCAACCGATATTTCACCAGTAACTAATTCCATCAGTGTATCGGTTATGAATTCATCATTTTCAATTGCTATTTTTGTTCTGGTTCTGACAGGGGTATGCGTTTTAATTTTTGATAATTTGATCAAAACGTTCAGGAGACGCATAATATTCGTGAATTTTTTTTTCAATTTAATTTTGCTATGCCAGGACTCGGTCACGTTATTGGTTCGGTGCCTTTCTCCGAAGGCACTGAGAGTTTTAAGAATATCGTTCTTCAGCCAAACACGTTGCAAGTAATTTAAAAATTTCTGAATTTTAATATTTTTGGTGTTGCACTGTGATTTAATATACTCCCACCCCTCCAAAAGCCGTTCACTTGGTAATAATGGTAATACTGAGCACAGTGACACAACTCTGGCTTGAGGTTTACTTTTTTTTATGCCGAATATCTTTTTGCCCATTCTCCACATAGCTTGCTGCCAGTGATAATAGCACCCTTTAATCTCTATGTGGGGAAAAACCTTATATATAGAATTTATAGCAGCAATTTCAAAATCGCAGTGATATTTTAATGGTTCCCAATTTGGAAACTGGGATTTTAATATATAGAAAAGGGCTGTATAGGTTTCGGTTTTCTTATCGCTTAGTAAAGCGTAAATTATTGGTTTTGTATGAGTTGTACTAGCAGTACTGCCTAATTCAGCGTGAATAGTAAAAAATTCAAGGAATGGAGGGGGGCTACAATTGAATGTTGCGTCACCAAATATTTCCTTTGTTTGCTCAATTTTAGCTTTGTCTTCTTCCATACAGAATATCAAAATTGTTGTGTCTTCATAATAATATTCTGCCAAAACCAAATTTCGGTGTTGTAATGGAACCTGCACTTCATGAAATGTTTTAAAATTCATTTTATTAACTCCAGCATATTCATTCCGCGCGGTATAAAGACAATGCTTGACACTGTTGAATTCAGGAAAGGGAGTCAATATATTGTACCAGCTCTCTTTCGCTTCTACATACAATTGTGTAACAGGTCGGTCAGTTCTTTGCGCCTCCGATTTTAAGCTGTCTAGACATTCGGTCAGTTCATTCGATATAATATCCGGACACGTATGAGATATGTTTTTTATTACAATCTGTTCCTGTAACAATACAGTGCAAACGTTGAAGCAAATGATAAATATTAAATTTTACTAATTTGACGACAGCCAGCATTAAAAAAAAATTAAACAATACCTACTTTATTAATCGTTAAAGATCCTTTGCACTGATTTTTCCTTTTCAAAGAACAGTTCCACAGAGACGATTCATTTTTATAAACAGTATGCTTGTAATACTGATGATTTTTGAATAGTAAAACCGCAATAAAAATATAATAAAAATAGTAAAAACCCTTCTTTCTTTTAATTATTTTTACGTTATTTTCCATGTTCAGCAAATTAATTTAAATTCAGTTAAAATATTCAATCAATTTCAAGATTTCAATCCGTAACCATAAATGATTATGTCAAAATTACGAAAGAGGAAAAATTAATAGAGATCCTACTTAGATCCTACTAGTAATGACAATATAAACAGGAAAAATGTAATTGTCTTTGTAATATGCGATCTCTTTTAACGTACCTATTAGTTAGGTATGCTGTTATATGGATTTTTATTTAACCTCAAGTTTATGCTTGACCCAGTGTGTATAATTTTCTATCGATACAATCAGAAGTACAGGCAGCTATCCCTAATGCCATGGGACCACGGGTAATTAAAATTACCCATGGACCCGGTAATGGGTCGACACGCCGGGACCACGGGTAAACACTGCAATTCATAGGTATCCATCCATACATAATAGTATAAATGTGAAATTAACTCTGTCCGTTTCCTTTTCACGACTCAACCGCTGAACCGATTTTGATGAAATTTGCAATTGAAAATATAATATATATAATTTTAATGAAATTGGGGATACCTTGAGCTCTGGTGAAGGACGTAGGCAATTTTTTTTGGCAATTGCTGACATCTACGCCTGCGGAGCCGCAAGCGTCTATTAGTTTTTAATATTTTATTATTTTATCCTCAGGTGAAAATGCCTCGAAACTATAAACCAGATCCAAGAGGTAGGCGCTATCGCAAATGCGATACTAATGTAATTAAACAAGCGTTGGAAGAATATGCTACAACTCCAAATTGCTCATTGGCGCAGATCGCTGATAAATATAAAATAAATAAATTGGTTCTATATCGACATAATAGAAGGACTATGAAAAACCAAGGTGGACAAAATGCTTTAGATGAAGACACAGAACGCTACATTGTTCAATATTTAAATACGTGTAGTAACTGGGGTTATCCATTAGATACGTATGATTTAAGAATCATAGTTAAATCATATTTGGACAATTTAGGTATTTCACACAAGCGTTTCAAGAATAATATGCCAGGACCAGATTATGCCACTAGATTTTTAAAAAGATATAAGGATTCTATTTCTTTAAGAATGTGTCAAAATATTAAAAAGTCGAGGGCTCAAGTTTCTCCCATTACAATTAAAGAGTATTTTGAAGAGTTAGAGAAGTCATTGAAAGACATTGATCCCAGGAATATAGTTAACTATGACGAAACTAACCTATGTGATGACCCCGGACGGAAAAAGGTTATAGTCAAAAGAGGAAAGAGTACTTAATCAATCAAAATCGTCTATTTCAATTATGATGGCTGGTACCGCTGCGGGTGAGCTTTTGCCTCCATATATTATTTATAAGGCTAACAATGTTTACGATACTTGGACTACAGGTGGACCCAAAGGTACACGCTATAACAGAACTTCTTCAGGATGGATTGACAGCACAACCTTTGAGGACTATGTTAAATCTATTGTTATTCCATTCTTTAAAGATAAACAGGGACATAAAGTTCTAATCGGTGACAATTTATCATCACATTTATCAATAGAAGTTATTAGGATATGTGAACAACAAAACATTTCTTTTATATTTCTGCCAGCTAATTCAACCCATTTGACCCAGCCTCTTGACATAGCGTTTTTTAGACCAATGAAGTCAGCTTGGCGTAACATATTGCTTAAGTGGAAAAAAACTGACGGTAGAAACCAATCATCGGTGCCAAAAGGCTGTTTTCCGAAATTATTAAAACTACTAATAAATTCGTTGTCAGAAAACGTAGAATCAAATCTTAAAGCAGGATTTCGAAAGGCGGGTATTTGTCCTGTTGATTGTGATCAAGTTCTATCAAGGCTACCCATAGATGGCAATGAAGATCCTGATAAATCACAATACGCAGTTGACAAATCAGTTTTAGAAATACTTTCAGAAATGAGATATGGCACAATCAATATTATGGATCCGAAGCGTAAACGCAAATTAAATGTAGAATCTGGGTTAAGTTTGGGGAACATAGATGATGATAATTTAGAAAGTGAAACCGAACAAGTAATTGTGAGTAAGATAGCAAAAACGTGTAAAAAGGACACCAATAAGAAAATGATAAATGTGATTCCTGGAAAATCTGTTGATTTGCATTCCGAGAGTAATGATCCCGAAAATATAGAAATTGAAAACATTAATCCTAACAATTTAAAAAATAAATCTCTGAAGAAAAAGACTATTGAATTATCAAAATGCAAGATGCAACGCCAAGATAAAAAAGAAGTGAAACAACTTATAGATAAATTGAAGAATGATTTGATGAACAAAGATGATGCGAAAGCTAAAAGAGATATATTGAGAGTAGATGAAAAACATGAGAAAATAGACATTAATCTACTGCCTGTAGTGTGTGTGGATGAATACTCTATCGTCAATGACTTTCAAAATGAAGATGAACAATTTATTGATAATTATATGGACCAAAGCCAAAATATCAAAGATGACTTACCTGATATAGAACCAGAAACTATATTCAGTGAGTTCACAAATGAGCTTAAGGACGAGAATTGTGACAGTAATAATAGCAAAACCATGGAAACCAAAGAAGAAGAAAAACCCAAAGATAAAAAGATTGAAATTATTTCTATAGAGAAAGTCGATAACGAAACACATGGAGTGAATTTAGGTAAATTAAAAAAAATACCCTTGAATACCATAATTAAAATAAAGCAAAAAGAACGCTCTCAAAGCTCGAAGCCAGTTTCTATAAGACGCCCAAGCTATTATAAAACCGATGATGACATTTTAAAAGATTTGACTGATGATAATTTTTAAAAACGGAATAAGATAAATGTGATAGACGATATCGAAAACTATTAGTAATTTCGTACCTTTTTACAATTGAAAACGTGAAATTTATTAGTTTAGTTTGATGTTGTAATTTGGTAACATTATGTTATTACCTAGGTATTAATTTTGTCTGATGATTAAGACTGATTTGATAAATAATATAAGCAAGGTGCATTTTATAAGATTGTTTACGTTAGTAAATTGTTAATTTTTTGTTGGTTATTGATTATGCCATAATTATTTTGTAAGAATATACATATAAAGCGAACGCATTCTTTTTTATGTTTCAAGTATAACATTATTTAATTCATTAAAAAACATTGTTTCTTATTAAACTTGTGTTTACTTATGCCTTAAGAAGCTTTATGTTGTAATTTGGTAACATTATGTAGGAATATCTCTGCCTATTAATTTTGTCTGAGGATTGAGATTTGTTAAATAATATAAACAAAGTGCATTTATAATATTGTTTTAAGTTTTTATTTTGTAAGAATTTATAAAGCCAAAGCTTTATTTTATTTTGTTTTATTTTTATGTTTCAAGTCTAACTTTGTTTAATATAATAAAAAACAGTATTTCTATAAAACTCGAGTTTACTTGTAGCCTAATGCACACTTTAATCTTAATAAAAAATCTACAAAGAGGTAACCCTACGACATTTTTCTATTCACCTCTCAGGCGTGTTTATTGTCCCCTGATGGAAGGTAAATAGATATCACCTATATTTTGTGTTTATTTTGTTATTAATTTAATCGTATTTCAATGGAAATGAATATATTTAATTACTTTGCCCTAAGACTCAATGAATAAATGCTAAAAAAGTCAGGTATCGATTCTGCAATACAACGAAAATCGATACTAAAGTCTGAAAAGCTATCTATTCACCCCGTTTTACGGTACATTGCATTCATCCACATTATCTCTCAAGAGTGATTCGGCTTTATCTGGGCAAGCGTTCAAGGAGCTGGTTGTGGTTAGTGGTATGTCAGCAAAGAAATCATTGAAGGTTTGTGCTAGGTCTAAATTATCAGTAACAGTCTTATTGTTAATTAATAATTCAAAGCTTTTATCCCGAGGCTTTGCCCGTCCGCTTTCCGAATTAATAATATTCCAAGTGGCTTTTATTTTATTATCAGATTTTTTAATATTTCTACTAATATGTAAAGCTTTGGCACATGCACAAGCTTTTTTTAAAAGTTTTTGAGTAGTTTCTCACATACTGAATAAAGTTTTGATCAAAATTAAATTGTTTCATACCATATAACTCGTACAACTTAGCTCTACTTTTATAAATGCCGGTAGTTGCCCAATCACAAAAGCTAAGTTTAGAATTCTTATAAAAAGTTTTTGATTTAAATATATTATGTGGAAAGATACAATCTATCTTTCGTTAAAATTTTGATCCTGGTGAACAATAATTTATGACCCTATACTTTGTGTGACCTATAATAAACCTGCTAAAATCTACACCTAATTGGTCAGAAAAAAACACAACTTTATTTTCTGTAACATTCAGAGTATGCTGGTCAGATAACAATCCGCAGTCGGAGTCAGACTTACTGCATTTACTGCTCTGCAACTGCCGTGTATTGGTGTGAGTGTTGTGTTGACCGACAAACGGTGGTAGTGAACAATTGTAGCATAGGTTGTTTTTAATCAGAGCGGTTAATTGTTGTTTCCTCTCTAGCTACTCTGGCTACCTCTTCATACTTGTTAATGTATACTTGAGTTTCTGTTTGGTGTTCAAGCATGAGAGTTGTTAGACGGGAGTGCAAGTTCGTGATTTGTGTGTTAAGCTCCTGTGTATGGCAGTCATACATTAACTTGCTGGCAATAATTTGATCTTTGCAGTTGTCCAAATCTGACTGCAGTCTTTTATGTTCCTTTGTCAATTAAGAATTAATTTTATATATAGTTTTAACTTTTCCTAACTTACCACTTTGTTTTTTTAATATTGCTTATTAATTTATATAATGTTGAGTGTTTTCTCTGTTTCTTGCGGCTAAGTAACTTGAGTTTTAATTGCGACACCCGCTTTACACCTAAGAGCTATACAGGTTCTGAGTCACGTTACTGTTTGTTGCCTGTATTGTGCGATTAAGGGAAACTATAGTCCTATGAACTTCATTCAGATCACGTTGTAATTCAGTATTGTGACTCAGAGACTCTGAAAACACTTCACTACAGTCACTAAAAGAGTTAATTTCCTGTTGAAGACGGCCACATTGTTCTTGAAGATCCAGGTCTTCAAGTCCAGTTATGTAAGTTGTTATTCAGTGCAGCTACCTTCTCATTTAATCTCACAATTTCAACCTCACAGTCGCTGCGCTCTGACAGCAGTTGGGTGTTATCCTCTTTGTATTTCTTCAATTCAAGTAGCTCTAATTTTAGTTTATTTTCAATGTCCTTTGCTGTTGCCCTGCGAGTCATCATGTGTGTGCTCATTGTTAGATTAGTCCACTAGACACCTGTAACACAATAAACAAAGCTAAGTACAAGAAAGAAAAAAGTTTAAACAATAAAAATGAGGTAGAATTTATATAAGATTACAGAATAAATGCAAAGGAAACTTGAAATACAAATTAATTCAACTATAGAATATATATATATATATGAGGGAAGGGACACAGCGTAAACTTAAAAGTCATTGAGGAAACTTCGACGAATGTACACGAACGGGCGACACAGAGAAGTAGTCTGCTAGGCAGGTTCGGTTCACAAGGTAGGGTACCTTGCCCCTCACCCCCCACAATCGAATGCTAATCCTAATCGGTAGCCTAATGGCTAATGCATTGGTCTCGCAATCGTGAGGTCGCGGGTTCGAATCCTACCCATTATACTACCGACGTGAACCCACTCCTAACACAAGTCTTTGAGCTTAGCTGGTTGGGTGAACAGGATTGCTAGTAGGTAATATGGAACTCTATCCCACATTGCTAGTTATCTTTTTATTTTTAAATAAAATAAAAAAAAAAAAATTACAAAGTTTGCTAATGCTGATGCCTTGTTTTAAAACTCACGGATTTTAAGAGGGGGATATTTCACATTTTTAGTTTAGTACTATTGGATTTGTTCCCTCTCACAATAATGAGGTATTATTTTATTTATTATGTTGCTATACCATTCTCGCTAGCCGCTGTGCCTGTGTAAGGCCCTCAAGAGGTAGAACTTTTGGTGGTTTTTTTTAGCACACCATGCAAATGGTAAGCCCGTTAGTGCAACATTGAAAAATATGTCTCAAGTATGACCTTCCTGTACAAGTTATTTCATAGTGTGAATGGAGCCACCACTTTCTCCAAGAAAAATAAAGGGAAAGAGTTATGGTGCGCTGTCACAAAATCGTCAAATCATTACCGATTTGGGAAGAATCAATTAAGAAATTCATGGAAATTAACGACAAAATGAAAAGAAACTTCTGTACCTAGTTTAAAATAAATGGCAGCTGCCCTGCACCTGGAACCTGAACGCCTAAGTACATGGCAACTGTTGCCGATAAAATTCAGATAGGATTTTCTTACTATCTTAATTTCAGTATGAATGCAACTGCAAGATTCAAAGAGGCAAGAAAGGAAGGGAGCTGTGGCCCTGAATCTACATTTTTTCTAACGGGGGCAAGAATTGCCCCCTCTTAAAAATCCACTGGGTTATTAGGAGATAAGACTTTTAGAAGGTATTTGCGCTAGCAATGACTAGGCGTCAAAGGCGCTACATTTTTTTTTTTTCATTCTGTCGCCCGATTGTTTACCTACTTGTCCCTCTGATCCTGATCGGTAAGGGGCTTTTATTTTGGGGGCGCCTCTGAGTCTGCGCAGTCGACAGTCACAGTCAGGGCAGTGTGCGAGGCGGGTGTCCATCGAAATGTTAAAGGCTAACATTTCGATGGACGCCCTACTCGCGCAGTGGCTTCTAAGCTCACACTGTGCCGCGGGAAATTGCGCCCTTTTTGTCACTTTCGGTTCTAGCTCGCTCAAATATTATGTGAATCAACTGTATCTAACAGCATTTCACCACAATATGTAGTGAAAGAACTACCCCAAGAACCATGATGACAGTTGAAATCACCTAAGATTAGGTAAGGTCGCGGAATGAAGAGCTGAAGATGGAGAAGGAATATGGAAGTTAGAACTCACTGCGTGAGGTGGCAGGCGCAGAGCATCCTTTGAAACATGGAACAAACTGGGGGTTGCTCACTGTGAATAAAACGAACCGAACGAAACCTTCAAAACGAACAAAAAGCCATTGAGCGAGCTAGAACCGAAAGTGATAAAAAGGGCGCAATTTCCGGCTGCACAGTGTGAGCTTAGAAGCCACTGCGCGAGTAGGGAGTCCATCGATATGTTAGCCTTTAACATTGCGATGGACACCCGCCTCGCACACTGCCCTGACTGTCCACTGCGCAGACACAGAGGCGCCCCCAAAAGTAAAAGCCCCTTACCGATCAGGATCAGAGGGGACATGTAGGTACACAATCAGGCGACAGATTGGAAAAAAAAAATTGTAGCGCCTTTGACGCCTAGTCATTGCTAGCGCAGATACCTTCTAAAACTCTTATCTCCCAATAACCCAGTGGATTTTTAAGAGGGGGCAATTCATGCCCCCGTTAGAAAAAATGTAGATTCAGGGCCACAACTCCCTTTCTTTCTTGCCACTTTGAATCTTGCAGTTGCATTCATACTTAAATTAAGATAATAAGAAAATCCTATCTAAATTATATCGGCAACAGTTGCCATGTACTTAGGCGTTCAGGTTCCAGGGCAGGGCAGCTGCCATTTATTTTAAACTAGGTACAGAAGTTTCTTTTCATTTTGTCCACGAATTTCATGTCCATTAATTTCTTAATTGATTCTTCCCAAATCGGTAATGTTTTGAAGATTTCGTGACAGCGCACCATAACTCTTTCCCTTTATTTTTCTTGGATAAAGTGGTGGCTCCATTCACACTATGAAATAACTTGTACAGGAAAGCCACACTTGAGACATATTTTTCAATGTTGCACTAATGGGCTTGCCATCTGTATGGTGTGCTAAAAAAAAATGAATTAATGAATAATGGTATTTTTTAATCATAAAAGTTCTACCTCTTGAGGGCCTTAATAATAATAATATAATAATATCTTGGGACAACTCACACAACGCTATCTGATCCCAAACTAAGCAGAGCTTGTACTATGGAAACCAGACAACTGATAGGTAAACATACTTATATATTTCTAAATACATACATATTATAGATAAATAACACCCAGACACAGAATAAACCATCGTGCTCATCACACAAAGTTTTATCCTAGGTGGGGATCGAACCCACAACCTCTTGCGTAGCAGTCGGATACACTCCCACCGCACCACAGAGGTATTCCAGTATGCCTTACACAGGCACAGCGGCTAGCGAGAATGGTATAGCAACATAATAAGGTTGTTCTGTTAGCCCTTAATGTCTGTGGCAATACCTCATTATTGTGAGAGGGAACAAATCCAATAGTACTAAACTAAAAACATGAAATACTTTTTGGATGTGAGAATATGAAATGTTCTCTTTCATACAAAAAGTACTAAACAGATTTTTGTTTATCTAATATTTACCTTTAAACAAGCAATTTATGTATATATGTATAATCTTAATCTCGGAAATGGTCAACGATATTCATGAAATTTAGTATTCAGGGGGTTTCGGGAGCGATAAATTGATTAACAGGGATCATTTTTAGAAAACGCTGCTTAACAAAATACAGAGTAAAGCTCGGTCATCTGGGTACTTTAGTGAATACACTTCAGAATAACACACAGGCTACATTTTACCACAAAGTATACCATCGGAGCTAAAGCGCGAGCTAAAGCTAATGACATAATAAATACTTACAAAATGCGGAGTAAGAATATGCCAAAGTAGTTCACAGCACACTATGTGCCTGGACACAGTTCCTCACCTGAAAATTTAACATAATAATAATTTTATTAATAACATGTAGGTATGTACATAACTTCAAATATATCAATAGACACCTTTTCATATTATTTTTAGCTATGTTTATTTCATACAACTTTTTTGAGATATTGTCGATTCAATATGGTTTGCGTGCATGAAAAGAAAATATTAAAGTGTACGAAAAATCGGCTATTAGAACATTTAGTGGCAAATATAATAAAAAATATATTTACGACTATAAAATTGTTTAATGTATGCAAATCGTGAATGACGGTTTTTGCAATAGGAGTTAACCAACCTCCATTTTCTTTATCTTTTCAGGTATAACATGGTCATCATTGAGCTTGTGAAACAAACCTCCTTCAACATGTAGACAGTCCATTTTATAAACATCTACAATGTCTAATATTTTTTTTAGCTGATGAAAAAGATGATGAGGCCTGTGGCATAATATTGGTGTCCAAATTTGCCAATGGTGCTGGCTCTGAAAAAAATATGTAGTATGTAAATTAAAAATAGTAAAACTTTATTTGCACATGATAATTTTAGAAGATACTGAAATTGAACATGGAGGTAGCTTGAACCTTGGAGAAGGTTACATTCTATATATTTATCACAGTAAAACATTCACAGAGGTAACAGGATAAGTATGATCTATGTGCTGGGTGCAGCAAAAGTTATGTTGAGATTTAGAGTTTTCTGGCCTGTAATTTTTTGTAAAAAAGGTAGGTAGGTAGTTTAGTACAAAATTATATTTTCCCAGAATCCTTACTTTACATTATATTTATATTTACATGACTAATAATTTTAATACAATTAAAAGTCTGAAGTATTGTGATTGGTTTGTTGATTTTTAAACTATGTACTGAATGGATTTGGATTAAACTTTATGGCAATAAAATAAATAACAGAATAAAACAAGACGATAAAAATCAAATATAACGCAGGCAAACCAGCTAGTGTAAATTAATGGGTTCTTTTCAGTGATGACAATTACATGTGTTGTACCTGAGGGTCAATGTATAGGAGAAGAAATTTCAATCTCAGTAAACCTATTAAATCCTGATTTCTGAGTACACAATTTAGCCACGTTAAGCATTCAGGGAAGAGCAGTTTGGGGCATCTAACCATATTCTGCGTCTTTTTCACAAACGTTAAACTTGTGTATTAGAATAGCGTCCTTCCGCGTAATATTACAACCCGGTACACAACATTTTTTAAAGCTCATTTTGAATGTCTCGACGGTAATACGGAGGAACCAGGGCTAAAATCAACGTAATATGCGCAGAGAATTAAAAAATAATTTGTAATAACAATACAATTAAATCGAAAAAGAACTTGTTTGCCGCGAATGCTTTCAGTTTATACAAATTTTCCGCAGTATTATTTTACTCTTTGATACAAATGTACTCTGCAACAAAACAAACATGAAACAAACAAAACAACAATGGGTGGGGGTCAGCCACCTGTCTGTCATCTGTCATCGGTGTTAGGCATAGACATTGACGCAAAGACCAGGACTGCGCCATAATAATTTCACAAAATTGACCACTCTTTAGAAAAAGACAACGCTACCTTGTGGACTGGTCGTTGTTGTGGACTATACCTGTCAAAGGCCGCACGAGATTTTTCTCTTTTTTACGCTTTGCAGTCATTAATTACGTTTTAATTGAAAGGATTGGCACGGTCCAGGTCTATACGTCAATTATAAGTCAATGGGCCCATTTTTTTATTTTCTGCTCAATTTTATTCTTTCACTTTGTCGGCTTAAGTAATATGTGTACTGCGGACGGACGGACGGACATGGCGAAACTAGGTTCCGTTCGAACCCTAAAAAAGCTTTTATTATTATTGTTGACTAGGCCCGTTGGCCTAGTGGTTAGTGACCCTGACTACTAAGCCGGAGGTCGTGGGTTTGATCTCCACCCAAAATAAAACTTTTATGTGATGAGCACGATAGTTTATTCTGTGTCTGGGAGTAATTTGTCTTTATTATGTGTGTATTTAGAAATATTTATGTATGTATATCAGTTGTCTGGTTGCTAGTTGCCATAGTAGATACAAGCTCTGCTTAATTTGGAATCAGATGGCGTTGTGTGAGACATTTAATATAATAATAATATTATAATAATTTAAGTTAATATTAAATTAATATTCCCCTGGACCAACCAGTCAAACGGAACGTTACTAAACTCTTGCGCTGACAGAACGAATAGCCAATCCAAAGTTCAAGCTCCTTTGACAAAATTGACAGGTAAGCACTGTGTAGACATTTTCATAATTTTTTAAATTATTTTATGTGTAAGTACTGTACAATGTTGTTATTTACATTAATAATTGAATACTACTGGTAACCTAACCTACAAATACGAGTAATATACCTAATATTTGGGAATTTTTGAGCACGGAAGGAAAATATTTTTCATATTGTACACATTGAACTGTAGGCATTATCAATGACGTTAAAACCTCATTGAGGTATTAAGCATTATGCACCATGCAGAATATCAAAACAGAAAATTGCTTATCTATTAGAATAAGAGGTCTATTATTTATATAGTGCTTTTATTACAAGATAACGGGACCTCTTAATGAGAGAGGTTGTAGAATCTTGAGGCGAACTGAATGACCTTGCTGGTACTTGCTCAACAAGTGATGCTTGTGTTATTTTGTTATCATACGAGCTGTTGTCAATGTGCCGGTTGTTTAGGTTCGTACCGACGAGCGACGGAAGCGACTCGATACATAAGAATTAGTTACCTACCTACCTATATATTGAATAGATTCGAGAAGATTTAGATAAAATTGTTTCAATTCGCTCAAGCGTTATTAGTAGTTCGACGCTGGCTCGGAGTGGTCATTGTTTTAAGATTTTTGTTCGTGTTATTGTCTGACCAGTGACGGTAAGTTGAATTTGTTTATGTAGGTAGGTACATATTTATTTTATTTTTAACCTATTTAATTACTAAATATTATAAAGGGGAAAAAAAATTATGTTTAGGTATATATTCGTTTGTAACGAATAAACTCAAAAACTACTTTTAAAACAAAATTTCACTCATAGAAAGCTGCATTATCTTGAGTAACAGGGAATAAAAAAAATAGAGATCCTTACGAAAATTGCAATAATGTAACTGAAGGTATAAAATTTTTTGCTTATTTGTCGTGCGCTTCGAATACTATTGATGATATCTATACATATAATAAAATTGTAAATTTCACGTGTCTGTACATGGCCGAACATAGTAAAAAAAAATATTGGGAAATGTTCGAAAAGAGTATTTAAACATATTCCTACATTTTTAGAAATGTCTGTCTGTCTGTCTGTCTGTCTGTCTGTCTGTTTGTTTGAACACGCATCACGCAAAAACTACCAGACAGATTCGGTTGAAATTTTGTATGTGTATTCTAATAAGTCTGGATTAACATTTAGGCTATAATTTATCACGCTATTTCCCATAGGAGCTAAGCAATAACAGATAATGTCTGTAGCTATTTATCGTTATAAAACAATAACTACTTGACGGATCTTCATGAAAATTTGCAGTTTTATTGTAAATACTATAGGTCATTACTTACACTATGAATCATTACGCTATCGTTTATGGGGAGCGAGCAGCAACGTATGTTTGGTCGAACCATTATGGTTTTTCACAATTTTCTCCACAATAAGACATTATTTACAATTGTAACCAATGGAAACAGTAATTTCACGCTAAAACTATAAGGCACAACATTTTAAATTTTCTTAAGATCAGCTATTTTAAACGCTTTTGCATCGGTTGAGGTGGTCTAATGGCACAAGTGGCGGTATCGAACGAGCGAGGTGCGAGTCTCTTTTTGTGTTGTTTTAAAATTCTTTTTATTTTTTTATGTTGTTTTAAAATTCTTTTTATTCTTTTTTTAAGTATTTTTCCAAATGTATACCATCCAATTATTATACAAGCTTTTATTTTCGACTTTAACATGTTTACTTTGTTTTAACAAATTTTCATATTAACCAATCACTTTCAATAGGCACCTATATCATTGTTTTGCATGAATCGTGATTATGTTATAAATGTAGAAATGAAAAACAATATAACATTACAAATAAACAATAACTACTTGATATTTTCTAGAATTTATAAATGTTAGTGTTATATCAAAATTAAACACATGGCGCCATCTATGATTCGATTTCTTCTGAGTGCCAAAATTGCTTACCTACAAATGTTGATAAGCTTTCGCGATTTGTACACATGATGAAAATATTTATATTACGGGTCTTAATCGCGTGAATAATTTAAGGTTAAATACCTTGCTTACCTTCGTTTAACATGCATGAAAATTTTAGATTAATTTAATATAAAATCATCAAGTATGTATTAAAAGAAACTTATCCAGTTTTGAAAATAGATGGCGTTTAAATAAAAATTAAAATCAAAAAATTGAAATTCTTACGTAGAGGGATATGAATTTAAGATGATCTTAATTTGCGACAGGTTGACACACCTATTTTTTAATTCACCAAAGTAGACATTATAAAATAATATTTAAATCTTCTAAAGTGAGTGAAAAAAAAAATTGAAATAAGTTTAAAAATAGTATTTAAACACAAAAAAAGATATTTGAGTATATCTTTTAAAAACGTTTGAATGTTGTCTGTTTGTTTGAACACGCATCACAGTACCGCGGGAATATTTTTTTAAAAACATAACTAGCCCTATTTCGCGGGGGACTTTACAACACGGACACAAAGTGGGTGTACTTTAGACTCGGAAAAGATCGCTCGGGCAGGACATAACCCGCGATCATAGGGAATCTATGAGAGTTTTTTCCATCATACCTTTATTACCTATGTTTAAATTATCTTGAAGGAGCGGCTAGGTACCTCCGATTAAAACGTCTGATTTAAAAGTGTCGGAGCCGAAGTTGGAGTTGGAGGTTTAAAATCAATCGGAATTTTCGACCTTTCGGAGTCAGAATCGAAGCTCCTTAACACAAAATTTCGCGCGAGTACTTGGGCGGTTTCGGGCTTCATTTAACCCGAAACCGCCCAAATTCTCGCGTGACGGGGGAGGGGGAAAGAATTTTTCAATATTAATAATAGTTGATGTGATGAAAATCATTTTGGTGAAATACTTTTTTGTCGAGGTGATGAAAGCATAGGAATTTTTATAATTTGTCTTCTAACCGTCTGGCGCCATAAATTTGGTCGCCCTTCATTTTGCTGCACTGGGCATTTGCTTGGCTTGCCCTGCCGTAGATCGGGCTCTGATTAAAGCTAGGCCTTAACATCCATAGATGCCACAGAGCATTGTGGAGCATGTTTCCAATATATTTTACACAGAAGTTAAATTGTAATATAAACTACCTTATTATAAACCCGACTTCCACGCGAACGAAGTCGCGGGCACAGCTAGTCTACAATAAAATAATGTACCTACCTAGTTACTACATGTTTATAATACCTACTCATTATTACCCACAAAAAAGTCCGCGAGGCTATGTCTAACTACCTATTATAGTTATTTAAGTCACAATAACCATTTTTTGTTCAAATTTGTCAATCGATATACGGGTAGAATAGAAAGATGGTGATGTTCGTATCATATTAATTATCCTTATCCAATGGTTGATTATTAATCAGACCTTTTTTTAGAAGTTACGACGGGTATAAAAATGGCAAAATCATGATAATTTCCGTGGTGTGACTGTGAGCAAACAGCTCTACGCTTAGTTTATTCGATAACCTGCACATTCAATTTATTGTAAAACAATCTAAGTAAGTATAATTAGTGATTTATTTAAAAAAAAAAAAAACAAATAACTAGCTGCCCCGGCGAACTTCCTACCGCCTCTTTTTTTGTGAATCGGGTTCAATTGTGAATCTAAACAATTCTCGAATCCACTGGAACACACACAAAAAAAAACCATCAAAATCGGTCCAGCCCTTTAGGAGGAGTTCAGTGACATACTCATGCACAGAAGATTTTTTTGTGAATCGGTTTCAATTGTGAATCAAAACCATTCTCGAATCCACTGAAACACACACAAAAAAAAACATTTAATTCATTTTAATCGTTTAGGAGTAGTACAGTGACATACACACGTACAGTAGAATTATACGAGTATATATGTACACATAAAGATAAAGATAATCCAATCTTATAAAAGATTTCGAGTATGCGCAGGTAGTATCATGATTTCACGTGATTTCACACTCGCCAAAGAGGTTCAAACAACATAAAAAAATCAAAATTCTTCAAATAAATTTTAAAACCCCCTGACTAATAGGAGGTAAGTAACCGAAAAATATCTGGCGTGGTCTGGAGGCTTACTCTGTTCAGAGAAAAGAACATCTATTTATTCCACATGTTCCAGAAAATCGTCCATTGGTTTGTACTTCTTGTCCTTATCCTTATTTAATTAAGTATATAGGATATTATTAATTAGGATAGTCCCAGTAAATTTAAGAATATTTAAGTAAACGCAAATTCATGAATTTCGATTTAATGAAACAGAGTAAGTAGTCCTTCTGATTACTGCCCTAAATTTAACTAAAATATTTTTGACCATGTGACAGGTCAGCTAATGGCAAACCGCGGCGGGTTTTTTTCCAGTTACTTGCCTCCTGTTAGTCTGGGGGTTTTTAAATTTTATTTGATTCTTTTTTACGTCGGGGTTTTTTCAAAATATTTAATTTTGTTTTGCATTTCAAACTATTTAGAGATTTTTGACAAAATATGCAACTTCGTTAAATCAGTATTGAGAGTAAACATTTAATTGGAACGGAACTAATAGGTATACCTATATATAATCCGTTTTAATAATTAAAAAAACGGGTTGCACTCCGGGAGTGCCGGCAAAAGTGAAAACTTCAACATTAACGTTGTGCATTTTTGAATGGTTAAGGAATAATGGGAACAATTTAGCACGATTTTTTTACAGGGTACAAGCCATGTATAGCGGGGGACTTTACAAACATACAAATCACGGGCACAAAGTACTGGAACAACAATTTGTGGATCACCCAAAGTGGTATCCCGTGTAGGAATCGAACCCACGACCTCTTGCGTAGCAGTCAGATACACTCCCATCGCGCCACAGAGGCAGTGAATTGACTGCCTGAATCAAATTGCTTTATTTATTAGTATAAATGTACTATCATATATGTGGTTAAATACAATATTCATCTATTGCGCTATCGTACACAAACATGACAATATAAATTACATCCCCTCCTACACCGCGCCGGCGGTCTACTCTCCCTCCGTCTTACGAATTTTCGATCAGGTCACGTGTCCTGACGCGACTTTAATTTTTTTTACTCATCCCAAAAAAAGTGCACAACGCCGCTAAAGAAGTTTTCACTTCAAAAGCTGTAATTTACCATTTTGTGGTAGCGGCCGTCCTGAATTTTAAATTTATCGTAGTGTATATTCTAATAATCAACCCCTTTCATTTGATATCCTTAATGAGAAAGTTGTGAAAAAATATGTAATTCGCCATTTTGTGGCATCATCTTGGACCGCCTTTCATCAAACATTGCTAAGAACACTCCCGACTACTCACCTTTCAAACAAAAAAATAAAATCTAAACCGCTTCATCCGTTCTGGAGTTACGATGCCACAGACTAACATATACACACACACAGACACGTCAAACTTATAACACCTTGTCGTTTTTGCGTCGGGGGTTAAAAACAGCTTTATCTACTTAGCGTTTTGCGTTTTTATTGACTACTAGCTGAGCCCGCGACTTCGCCCCACAGAACTAACATATGTAGGTATCTACCTATGTTTGTACTCTACAACTTCGCCCATGTGAGGTCACAGTGCTGCTCACTCCCTACAGACGTTACTGTGATGATAAATAGCCTAAGTCACTCCTTACATCATCAGCTGTCTGACAGTGAAAATCCCGTCAAAATCCGTCCAGCCGTTTAGGAAATTAGCTGGAACAAATAAAAATTGTGTTCAGTAGTAGAAGTATCATAAACAGATACTCGGTCGACAAACTTCAGGGGGTACATTGGACGCCGCTTTGTACAACATAACGCAATCACAACTACAATCCGGCTACGACGCCACAATATAACGGCGACGTTTTTCAATCCGGCGCGCCCAATTGTAATACGGCGTCAACGGCGTGTTCTACGATATGGCTGCGACATATATAATATTGTCCTGAGGAATCAATTAAATCATAGGTACTTAACGCGGACGAAGCCACGGGCATAAAATCCATGTACCTATTAGGTTTGTTTGACAATCTTATGGCGAAAAGACACCCGTGCGAAGCAATGGCGGGCAGCTAGTTAAGTATAAGTAATTATAAATAAATAAAGGTTGTAAGTAGGTAGGGGTAATAGGAAGGCTTTTTAGGGTTCCGTAGCCAAAATGACAAAACGAAACCCTTATAGTTTTGCCATGTCCGTCCGTCTATATGTCTGTCCCCAGGTTAGCTCAGAGACCCTTACTTAGTACTAGTAAGTAGAGTATTATATTATTTGTGGTACTAAATAGAAAGCTGTACCTAATTTGGCATGTGAAGTTCGGTTCGGTTACGACAGCGACTAGAAAGTTTACTAATCTCGATGGAGATTAGAAAACTTCAGCGCGGATGATGCAGCAATTAAAATATTACGGGTTCGATTCCCGCACAGGTCACATAGTGAGTTCCACAAATTGTTATTCCTAATCAAGTTTTGTAAGTAGGTACGTGCCGGCCACCCCTATCCGACAAAGGTCGTCGTCGTCTATGTCCCCAATTCGGGATCTTCCTTCTATTACAGTACATACACTCTCTATTCCCCTTACTCAATTCCTAAATGTAACACCGCGGAGCATCGTGATTGTACATAGATCCTGGGTACGCCCATGCATCCATCTGTACTATACCTAGATAATTCAATGCACGACCCTGAGTAGGTAATGGACCTACACTTAATGAAAACATTTGTTTAAGTTGAGATATTTGCACCACTTTCGCTAGAGGGCATTGAAGTGCACTATGCTACACAAAGATAATACCTATATATATTTACAGAATATGAAGATGATTATCTACGTTAACATTCGAAAGCTGTTGATTTACATCGAGTGGTCCCTGGTCTCATTATCACTATGTATAATAAACAAATAGGATGATAGACAATCCTAAGTACGTACCTACTTAAAGATTCTAGAACTAGCGAGGCTAAGTAGGTACTTATGATAGCATAACTCGCGCGTTGCCAACCAAAAAAGGCTCCATTCTAAATTGTATTCACATTTAAGGTCTACAAGCATTGTTCGTATCTTTACTCATTAGCCAAAACTATTACTAATATACAAGTTGCGATCTTCTATACATTGGACTAAGAGACCCCTTTGCTTTCACAACCAGGCTCTCATAAATTTGTGTATATATACAACTGCCGGTATCACAATTTGTTGGTAGGTCAGGTGCCCAAAGACCCAAACGGCCAAACGCTAGTAACAAATTTTCACTGTCACGGGGGGGAGGGTGTAATTGCTAATGCACGTTTGGGGCCCGGCCAGGGGACACCGTATTATTGATATCCTACGTCCCTGCTTCTCGAATTCTCAGATTTCGGTCACGATAGCCAATCTCAACAGAGATCACCTCCTCCTTGAGGCACAAGGAGGGAAGTTATTTATTTAGTCAAGGGCGAAAATGGTTACCCATCACTCGGTCACCATTGAGACACAGACTCTATAATGCTTGCGTCGATACAATGGCTGAAATTATCAACTCGAAAAATAGGAAATTTTGATTACCTACTTACTTACGTAGACCTATATAGTTATCGAGCTACATGCACCACATATACGTATAGTATTTGATCGAGCTACATACTCCACATATACTTATAGTATTATATTAAGTGTGACCAAATGAAGCTTACCAACTTACCTACCTGCCCAACTTATCTAAGAATTTATACAAATCATAAAAACGCAGATAAAAACAATAGATAAGTATTGCATTGATATTGATAGGTATAGGTAGGTTAGCAATTGCTTATGCTCGTAAATTTATCTTTTTTTTTGGTGGCAAATATCTACCATATAGCGTTCATTATGTACGTACGACGGCTTATCACCAAGTGAGTTGTAATGACGACTCATATTACAACTCACTTGGTGATAAGACATATACCTATCTATAGGTATACTATTATATTATCTGTGCTATAGGTAAGTATATAGCCGTATACCACTTGGTAATAAGGGCTATTATATAGGTATATACTTTCCCACCTAGGTAGGTATAGCAATACCAGATAAATATCTGAATTATTGACAGGACAAATAGATCCCTTGAGAGAGTCTGTGCCTCAATGATGTACGAATAGATTGAGAAATCAACAACATAATATAACTGTCACGTAAGTTAATCTACTTTTTTGAAAACGGGCCACCAAAATGATCTGGGTGACCATTTAAAAAAAAGTACCACATTTTGTCGCTTTGGGTCTTGCACTTTATCTCTCTAGCACCGCTTATTAAGCGCCACTGCCTATTGGCTCTGGCATGGAAAACTCAATAGTGACATAAGGTTTAACAGGAAAATTCTATGATTACGTTTACACAAGCTACAAACCGTTCTCTCCGCCCATAATTCATCCCCTTTCTTTCACGGAAGAAACGCAATGGGAGTATTTTAGTTGCTCTTTCACGTCTCTTGTGTCTATTTTTACCCGACTGTAAGGAAGGGTTATGTTTTATCGCGCGTATCTTGTATGTATGTATTTCTTATTATTTATATCTTTATTACCCTATATCTCACAATCCACTGAACGGATTTATACAATTAAGACGTCGTTGATTCGTCTTGATCGCCCAAGTGTTCTTAAATATGTGACGTTGGAAAAAAACAAACATGGCGGCTGTGAGATGTCAAAATAAAGAGGTGTGAAAAAAAAGTTGTTTTGCATACTGCTACTATACGGGTACTATATACTATATGGGTATCAAATTAAAGGACTCATCTTAAGCATTTCAAAAGGTATAACATGATTATGACTATTACTAAAAAAGTTAGTTAGCAGCCATTCTTTTTTCAATTTTTAATACTTGACAATAGCTGTGATAGTTAGTGTTTACATCGGTTACATTCTACAACCACAAAAAGTATTAAATAAAAATTAAAAAAAACCCGCCTGCACAAAAAAGATGGAAACAAGATCCCCTACTAAGGCAGTCGGAGGCAATTTACGTAAGTATAAATTCATCGAGATTCATTAGTGCATCCGACTGCATGAAATTATATAATTTTATTATGTAGGGGATCTTGTTTCCATCTTTTTTATGCAGGCAGGTTTTTTATGTTTATAATTACGCACGAGAATATTGTTTCTTACGATTACGATTTATGTCACTTCAAGGTTGAGCAGTTTTTTTTTAAATATTAGGTTAGCTCTGTAATAATAAAATGTGGTTTTTAAGGTCCAATATTATAGTTTTAAGTGTTGGAGTTCTAATGTTGCTAAAAAATAGGGATGTCTATCTGGATGTCTTTGTAAAATTAGTATTGTAAATGTCAACTTCGGTATCATTTTGTCAGCGATTTTTGTCCAAATGGCTGTAAACCCGACTTTTGGCCGATAGTACCTACGTACCTTTTTGCAATTTCAAGCCCCAAATCCACCCCTCCCCCCTGGATACGCCACTTATTCATTCGGCTTTCAGGACAGGATCGCAGTTTTGGGTTTCTTACTTAGGTACCTACTTCCCCGAAATCTCAACAGACACCTAACTTAAGGGTCAAAACTGAGAGACGTTTGAATATTCACCCGTTATATTATTATCGAACTACTTCTATTCAGAGGCGTAGGTAGCTTTAGAAGGGCCCAGTATCAAAATTTGTTGGGGGGCCAGGTGCCCACAGACCCAAACGGCCAATAGGCCATAGTGAGTTGCTGGCACAGATTTGTCGTAGGCACAGTGGGGGGAGGGCTCCTAATGCTAACGCACGTTTAGGGCCCCTGTAGCCTGGTGGGACCGTATCATTGATGCCCCTGATACAGCGGTAGCTGTATATACTGTCCTGGTTCTATTACTACTAACTGACGCACACAAAATATTTAAAATTTTATTTAGGTAGATACAATAAGCGGCTCTGAAAACACTTAATTTCACGCTTGAATAAATATCCAATATAATTAAAATTACTTATTACTAGCAATATCATTTTATGTTTTAGAAAACCTTTCGGAAATGATACAGAAGAATCAGTAAGAACAACAAAATGGTAATTTTAACTGCAACTATTTCATTCCTAGCTTACAAAGTTTTTAAATACTGTTACCGTGTAAGTAGATGAAAACAGTTGTTCTTATTTTCTGTAATTTAATAATTTCATGGGCTGGCAAGTTGGTTCAGGTTTTTCACTTAGCAACATAGGTACATGTGGTGATTATTTTTTATTTAGGGTAGGTAGTTTAAGTAGAATATGTATACGCAAGCGCAACTAATTTTCGCCCGCTGCTGTTGCGCGTGAATGTTGGTTATCGCGATAAAAACTAACCTATGTCCTTTTTAACCTTCCTTTGAGACTATCTCCATACCAATACCAAATTTCATTTAAATCGGCTCAGAGCCTGAAAACTTAATACTTTCACATTTTTATAATATTAGTTTGGATTAGCTTTTTCCCGCGGCGTTACCCCTGTCAATGTCCCGATACTTTTTTTACGAAAAAAGGACGAATCGGTTCAGCCCATCGACGACGCGTCGATGGTTCAGCCATACTCAAGATTTTAGCGGTTCATTTTTATTAACATAGAAGATTGCTAGCTGTTGTCCGGAGCATCGCTCGCGTGAAGCACTTTAGGTCGTTAAAGGTTGATTTTCGCTGAGAAACGCTGAAAAACGTGTTTCTCTACAAAGCCAAATTTTCACGGATTTAACTTTAAAAGTAACGAAGTTACACACAAACTTGCAACCCTTGTTTAACCCATTTAGGGGTTGATTTTCTAAAAACGCTTAAACACGTGTTTGATTATTTTAAACCAAAAACCCAAATACAACATTTCAAAGACCTAACTTTAAAACTGACCGAGTTTGATAAAAACTTTAAACCCCTATTTTGCCCCCTTAGAATCCTCGTAATTTCCCGTCTCAACTATCAGCGGCTTAGGCTGTGCGTTGATCCATCAGTCAGTCAGCCAGGACAAAGAATCACCCCTTAAGGGGGTTAAATAGGCAATTGCAAGTTGGTATGTAACTTCGTCCGTTTTAAATTTAAATCTGTGAAAATTTTGCTTTGTGGATAAAGCAATTAAAAAAAAAAGCTAGGTCAGCGTTTGAAAACGAATTAACTGACAAAGCCGCGAGCGATCTAGAAATAGCACCAAATCTTTTTAATTAGAAAAAGATTATATGTTACTCGCTGATAATGTAGCTTATTGGTGAAAAAATATTTAAAATCAGTTATACATATAGTTATACAATATTAGTTAGCATTCTGGTAGCTGTTGTCCGTAGCTTTGCCCGTGTGGATGACATTAGCCTCGACTTAAGTGAAAATCAACCCTTAAGGGTTGATTTTCGCTTTTAAATGCTGAAAGACGTGTTTTTTTGTCTACAAAGCCAATTTTCCACAGTGTTAACTTTAAAACTGACGATCTTACATACAAAATTGCAACCCCTAATTAACACCCCTAGGGGTTGGTTTTTCAAAAACACTCAAACATATTTTTCTATTTTAATGCAATACGCCATATTAGAAATTTCACAGATCTAACTTTAAAACTGACGAAGTTTGATAAAAAATCCAACACCTGTTTTACCCGTTAGGGATCAATTTTCCAAAAACACTGAAACCCGTATTTCATTAATTAAACTTTTCATACAAACCTACAACCACTATTTTATCCCCTTAGGGGATGAATTTCCAAAAATCCCTTCTTATCGGATGTCTACATTATATATAAGGTACACCTCCTAGAAATTTCACGTCTCTACAATCAGCGGTTTAGGCTTTGCGTTGCGTTAATCAGTCAGTCAGGACAAACAATTTTATGCAAAAAATACCTAGTCCGGCCAAGAGTTCTGTTACAAATGAAAATGCATTTTTTTTATTGAAGTAATGTAATATTACTAAAACTTATAAGTACCTATTTATTAAAGTCTCCTTTGGCTTTTAAACAGGCCTTCAATCTGTCTGGCGGCGAATCTATGGATTTACGTACTGTTTCCATGGGAAATTTCGCCACTGCTTCCTCCAAAGATTTTTTAAGAGACTTAATGTCGCCGTGTCGTTTAGAGCAAGCCATGTCCTCTAAAACTGACCATAATTTGTAGTCTAAAGGGTTGAGGTCTGGGCTAGAGCCAGCCTTCACCTCTTATAAGTCCAGAACATTGGTTTCAAGCCAGGCTTGGGTAGTTCGTGCCTTGTAACCAGGTGCAGAGTCCCGCTGGAAAGTCCACGGTACATTTTTAAAAAGTGTATTACTGAGAGGTTTCACGACACGATCCAAGACTGTCTCTTAATACACTTTGGCTGAAGTTTTCACTCCTTTTTCACAAATATATAGCTTTGTGACGCCTTGATATGACACGCTCCACCAAACCATCACTGACGCAGGATGATGACCACGAACCTTTCCGACCAATTGAGCAGCTTCTTTAGAACTGTGAGCGTACACTTTATCATTTTGCTTATTGTAGTGCTCTTCAATTGTGCATTTTTTTCATCGGTAAAGAGGATATTTCTGTGCCCTTCACCTGCGTATCGCGACAGAAGGCGTTTTAATCGATCCACTCTCTTTTATTGTAAAGATTGATTTAGGGCATGTCCTGTATGTCGACGATAAGCACCGAGCTTCAGGTCTTGTTTTATAATACGCGACTGAGTCCTAGCAGGAATCTTCATTTCTCGCGATACAATTTTTTACCTTTCTAATGGGATTTCGAAGAATTCTGGCTTTAACAGCATTAATAGCCTTTGTAGTTCTAACAGCACGCGGCCACCCCGATCTTTTATGGACGTGTTGTTTTATCTGTTGATAGTACGATATACGAACATACGGCTGATACCAAGCTTTTGAAGTGCCTGGAATAGGACCGACGGCTCCATACTCACTTTGAGCAAGGCGATCACCGCAATCCTGTTATCTTTAACACCCCAATCCATACTGTAATTTGAATACGAAAAAATATGTGAAATGGCGCGAAATCGAAAGAACTTTTAAAAATAATAAACGCGTTCCAAATTCAAAGTACTCAATTAAAGTTAAAAAAAGAAAAGTTTTTATGTAACAGTATTTATGGCCGGACTAGTTATAGATATACTTGTAGGTACCAGTTTAAAACCAAGATTTTACTTTATACACGAAATTGTAATCCGTTGTTACACTTGTAATCTGTTGTTACACATTTATTACAAATGTGTATTTGCCAAGAAAAGTTTATTATTATTATTAGTTAAAAGTTGGCATTTAAGACATATTTATTGTTACCAGATGTCTGTAAAAGTGCAGAAGATAACGGAGCCGGTGGTGCTGGGGGAAGGCCCGCACTGGGACGCGCAGCATCAGGCGCTGTACTTCGTCAGCATCCTAGAGCGCACCATACACAAGTATGTGCCTGCTACTGGAGCACATACCAGGACTAAACTTGGTGAGTTTTTCACGAATAAATTGTAAATATTTAAATGGTATTAGATTTTGTCATTTACTACCTTTTGCCCGCGGTTTTTATCAAAAGCGGTCTAGGGGCTTAGGTGTGTTAATGTAACAAGCGTAACATAACGCGGGCCAACAGGATCAAGCCCCCCCCCCCCCTCTACCCCAAACCAGAAAGCTATATTCGTCGCTGTGGGTAGATACATAAAAATGTTAGGTCAGAATAAATAGTTTACCCTTTGAACATTTGGGCAAACATAATTTTTACAGGGTGCAAATGTAAAAAATAAACAGAAGTAGTTTACTACAAACTAATTAAAAAAAAAAGAATAACAAAAAACACAAAAGTACTTAATCATTTTATATTTACCATATGAGTTTAATAATCGCTATCATTATTTAGTAGCTTTAAAAATTAACATTAAAGGTACAAAAATTAACAATAAAGGTATCAAATAAATAAAAAAAAAAATTGTATGTAATATTTTATTGCTTGCAGTCAGATAGTACCATAATATTATTATTATACACAGAAGTATACAGACATGGGTAATACGTCAATCAACGTATTTCTTCAATCCTATTGATCACGGTGATGTTTATAACGGAAGAAACAGATTTTAACGACGTAGATACTAAGCAACCACTTACCTACCTTATACCATCAAGGTCGGTACTTGTGTAAGTCTTCATTTTATCTTAGCTATATTAAATCTATTTTTAGTAAGTAAGTACCAATGGCGATGGCGAAGCGTCACAATAGATATTTAAGGTCATAGCGATTTCTAGGTTTTATGTCCCGGCCTCTATCGATACAATACCAGTGGCGTAGTTTGCTTTAGACGAGCCCTGTATCAAAATTGACTCTTGCAGTAACACCGCTCTCCGGCCAGTGTGTGTCGCTGGGATGTTGTGATGTGTTCAGGAGTGTCATTGATAGGAGAGATACAGGCGGTAGCTACATCAGAAGGAAAGAGAGGAAGCCTTTGTCTCTCAATTGAAAACATTAAAAAGCAGAATATATCAAATTAAGGAGCGTTATATTTATACAGTTAGAAACATAAATAAAATAAAAACCAAAATTGGATTTTTAGGGTCAAAGCCAAAATGGCAAAACAAAACCCTTATAGTTTTGTCATGTCCGTCTGTCTGTCTATCTGTCTGTTGTCAAAGACTATGAATATTAATGAAATTTGGTGAGAAGGTATTTTGTAGTAGCCGCTATTTAGTTTGATAGCTAAATAATAGAATCTTATATTTGTAAAGCACGGTGGCGTGAACACTTTCGCGAGATATCTCTCACAAAAGGTGTTTGGTACGGAACCCTTCAGAAGGAACCCTGGATGGAAGCCTGGTTGCCCATGGTTCCAAGGAATGGACGAACATAGAGGAATTATTGTTACATTGTTGAGATTACGTTCGGGGCATATCCTATGCCAAAAGTTTCTCCATCTAATGGGAAAGGCAGCTTCGCCAGAATATTTAGAGTGTAACACCATAGACGATGTCTATCAGATACTACATGAATGTGCCCGGAATGAGTCCCTCCGACGGGAAGTGATAGGAATAACATATAATGTAATGAGTGCAACAGTTTTCTTGCCTATCCATGCTCGGAAATGGCGAAAATGCTTTGCCAACTATATCTTGCACGGGATAGACGTATTTCTCCTAGTGATGCTTATACCTGGCTGGCGATATTAATATATCCGCCAATGACTAGTCGAGACTAGGTAGACTTGTAGAGACTAGGGTTCTGTGGATGTATAAGAGAAAAGGCTGTTTATATTTCAATTAATTTTAATCAAGAGAACAATTGGGCAGGCATGCAACATTTTGAATTTTGAGGACAGTCACAAAAGCAGATAGTGATTAGTGGAATTAATTTAAAAGCATAAATATGTACAAAATATAATCTAGAGTTTGATGTTATTTGTATTAATATAATCACATAGCAAATATACAAAAAGAGAAGAAACAAATCGTAACAGGGAAGTAAAATCCGTAAGACGGGGTATAAGGTCTGTAGGTAGTATAACGAAACGTTTCTTCTCTGACATTCGAAAAAAATATGGTTAATTGTGCCCTCATCCAGTCCACACTCGCAGAGAGAGCTGTCCTTGACCCGAATTTTATGAAGAAAAACGTTTGTGCAAGCGTGTTGTATTAGTTTTAAAGGCTTGAGTTCAATTACGGGGCGACATAGTCAAATCTGACAAAGCCCCTTCAAAACATAAATAAAAAAAAAAAAATAGGGCGCACATAATATAATAAGCAGATTTATTTTTTGAGCATTCCGAATCTTTCGAGAGGTCTATTAAAAATATTATAAGGTTTCTATTTTTTTTTCGATTAAGTGAAATTCGAAAAAGATCTGATTATTGAAAATAATCGCTCCGAAAGTTGCATAAATGTCCTAATGTGTCCTATTGAACCGTGAGACCAAAAAATATGATAAAAATCAAAAAGGCACTTAACAAATACTTTAAACTACAATTATTTCGGACATGAGGCTATACCTACCGTCATTGAATTATTGTCGAAAATGGGTGTAAGTGCCATGAAAATACCCTCTTCTGCTGGTGCGATTATTCCAATCGGATTTTTTCCGGCTCCGGAACCCTATACGGAGCATGGTCCGACATGCTCTTGCCCGGTATTTTTTACACTTACTATTGTATAATATAATTTGTTTCAGACGGTCGCATAGGCTTCATCGTCCCCGTGGAGGGTACGTCTGACCAGTTCCTAGTAGGGGACGAACGTAAGTTCCAGATCGTGCGGTGGGATGGAGGCGACGGGACCCCCGCCACCGTGGTGAAGGTCATAACTGAAGTGGACCAGGATGTACCAACCAATAGGATCAATGATGGCAAAGCGGACCCTAGGGGCAGGGTTTTTGCAGGTTAGTTTTATGAACATGTGACATTTCAGGGGTTATAGGTATTGTATTTTTATCTTCGTCGTGTTAATATTAATCATATGGTAGTGAAATTGTCCAGTCACCGTCTACCTACTTGCTGCTATTAAAATGGGGGTTACTCAAATTTTGGGGCATTTTTTATTACGCTTATTATCTCGACCTCCATATGAATTTCAAGTCTATTCATATCTCCCTCCTGTCATCTATGGAATGTATTTTATTTGAATGAATGAACTAATTACAGTAAAGTAATTTAATTATGACTGATTTTTTTGATAAAACCACTTTATAGATGCTAAATGCCATCTATCGACCTGCAGGTAATGCTGGTTTTGCTTTACACTTTCTAAATGTAGGTACAAGATTCTCTATTTACGTTTTGATTTTATGTTAAACAAAAGCGTATTTTACTAATTTGCATATGAATGATCATTATTTTAGGCTCAATGGGTCGCGAAGACCCGCCAGGTACCTTCGAGCAACAGAAGGGCCGCTTGTACCGTGTGGAGGGAAGCAAGGTAACGAAGGTGGCAGACAAGATCGGCATCTCCAACGGTCTGGCGTGGGACGTGCGCGAGAAGGCAATGTACTACACAGACTCACTCGAGAAGAACATTCGACGATACGATTATGATGCTGATACTGGAGAAATCTGTAAGTTTATTTGTAAAGACTAGTAAAGATTTACATTAGGTCAGGCCACAGATTCCGTTACGTTCACAGATTCCTGGGTCCTAAACCCAAGGGTCAAACCGTCTGAGCAGAAAACATCAATAAAGTAATCCTTTTACAGTGGGGCTAGGGTTGCCAACCGAACTCGAAAATAGAGTATTGTGCTCTACATCATGTAGGCGTACTCTATAATCTATAACACTAATAGAGTACAATAAAATACTCTTTATTCTACAATGTTTACGATACTAGTGCCAGTCATGAATTTAAGAGGCATACCCGTTATCATAGCCATTGAAAAAGTACCAAAATATCTGATCTATTTTATAAGTCCGTACTCTATATTTATCTCCTTTGAAATCAGATATATACTCTACTTCTTCTAATAAAAGTTGGCAACCCTAAGTAGAGCCCTCGGTAACTCAGCTACGCCACTGCTCATATGTATTTATCACCTCTGTAAAACTGACGGTCTAATAAACCTGCTCTTATTACTTACCCGTTACCCGTAATTCGAGTCTATTAATGTATTTTAAAGAACCGATTTGGGGGGCTATCTGAGCCTCAGGTTGAAGATTAGGAACGGTATTGTGTAGGTTCTTAGCTCAGTAAGTATGCAATCTACTTAGTAAATAACATAATTTATGTAGCTCTTAAACTTTTAACAACAAGTTAGCTGTTAACTTGTAAACTTATTTAGACTAATCATCGAAGTGCCAAGTCACTCCTCCCCGATTTGCAAGCATGATGTAGTAGTATTTTTGATGAATTAAATACTTCTAGATAAATAACAGGTAATCATAATTAGATAAACGATATCTCTATACCTACCTACTGACTAATATACATACAGTACGTATATATAATCCCTGTCCGACCTGTTAATGTGTTTTTAGGTATCATGTCATCATGACAAAACAATAACTTATTTTTTTTTCTTGATAGAAGTCATAAGGGAAAACATGTGGAAGCGGAAAACATTGTTTTAATTGTAAAGAGGCTTTATGCAAACATTGTTTTTAAAAAAATTTAAAAATTTACACATTACTACGAAATGTACCCCATTTCGTAGTAATGTGTAAATTTTTATATTTTTTTAAAAAATCGTAAATTTTAATGTTAAAAAAAAAACATTTTGACGGATATATTTTTATTCTATTTTTTTTAGCATTGTTAACAGAATACCTATACAACCCTTTCGGGTCGGACAGGAATTAATTTACACCTTGTATAGAGTTCAAGAAGATCGAGCGATCACCAATGTTGCGATCACCATCTTACTTAGATATACCTTCCTGTGACTCGGAGAGTAGGTAGGAGTAAAATTGGTTGCAAATTTTTATTACCGTGTTCCTTTTTAGGGCTCCATAGTCAAAATGGCAGAACGGAACCTTTATAAAAAAAAAATGGGTACCTCCCCTACAAGTAGGATGTGATTTTTTTTTAAAGTTTTTACTCTACCTTTTTGTCGGCGTTAGTAATTTGTACATCCACTCAAAATTACAACTTTCTAATACCAACAGTTTCTGAGCTAAGCTGCGGCCGTCCGTCCGCATGGTCGGACGAATAGACATGGCAAAACATTAGACACAACACATAGTAAAAACTTTTAAAAAAAATTGGGTACCTCCCCTACAAGTGGAGATGTGTTTTTTTTTCACCTAACCCATCGGGTGGGGTATCATTAAATAGGTATATTCAAAATATTTAGGAATTGTAAAGACTATTTTTCGATTTAGGGATTCGTTTATGAAATATGAAGTCTTAAAGTGTTTTTTTTTTTGTTAGAGTCAAGTGAATCTAAATGGTTGCTTTTTAAGATGTGAAAAAAATTATGAAATTAAAAGGAAAACTATGACAGCTAAGTAGGCTTTACAAAATTACAAAATCAGATCAAAATCAGTTATTGCGATCATGTGGTGACCGACAGAGTAATCATATAGATATTATAGTCACCTAAAAAGTAATCAACCTGTTGGTGTTGTGGTTCTGGTTAGTTTTTTTTTATAGTACGAAATGAGACGAGCAGATTGTGCGCCTGATGGTAATGCGTGCGTCACGCTAGCTCATAACAGTGTCAGTGTCACCTAAATCCTTGTTTGTACCGCGCTCCTCATTTGAGACATTTTCCCAATAATTACAGCTACAGTGCCCTTCAACCTAAACACTGTGATGTGTTAACATCACAATTTCAGAAAAGAATAACTAACACTGTTGTGGTACCCAGCAAGACGGCCTATCTAATAATAATAATCTAATAATATCTTGGGACAACTCACACAACGCTATCTGATCCCAAACTAAGCATAGCTTGTCCTATGGAAACCAGACAACTGATAAACATACTTATATATTTCTAAATACATACATATTATAGATAAATAACACCCAGACATAGAATAAACCATCGTGCTCATCACACAAAGTTTTATCCTGAGTGGGGATCGAACCCACGACCTCTTGCGTAGCAGTCGGATACACTCCCACCGCGCCACAGAGGCAGTCATGTTATGGCTTATACATCTACCACCAGGCTTATCCAAACCAGACGTCGTGAGCATATGTATTTAGAAATATATAAGTACCTATGTGTATTTACTCTAGATGCCATAGCTGCCTATTTTAGCTTCATATGGCAGTGAGTCAGTTGTCCTAAGATATGGTAGATATTATATACCTCCTTATTATTTATTTCCAGCCAACATGAGACACATATTTGACTTCGACAAACACAAGATAACCGGTTTGCCCGACGGGACCACTATAGACACCAATGGCAATCTTTGGGTGGCAGTCTTTAACGGATCTTGTGTCCTCAATATTGACCCCAGGACTGGAGACTTACTGCGAAAAATCCCGATTCCAGCCTTGCAAGTAACCTCTGTTACGTTTGGGGGCCCCAACTACGATATTTTGTTCGTGACAACAGCAAGTATGAACATTCAGGGGCCCCAGGATCCCCCGTGTGGAGCCACCTTTATGGTTACCGGTTTAGATGTGAAGGGATACCCTAATGTTAATTTCAAGCTTTAATACCTTTTTGGAGACTGTGGAAGCTACAATTTGGTTGGCTAAGTAAGCTCAGTTTTGCTCATTTGTCATTTATAGGGTTCTGTAGTCAAAACGGAACTCTTATTACAAAATACTAAAGTGAATAACGAACAGAACTGACACAGTAGCTAAAACCAAGGCTTCCACTAATATTATTGTTATTAATCATATTTTGTTAAAATTGTATTTTATTGAAAGTTAAAAAGTATTGTTTTATTAGAAATGTAATTTCCTACATAATCATGTAAGTAGTTTCAATCGGACCAATTAGACTAAATAAATAATTGTATTGTCTATTATTTAGTTTCAAAGCTGTAAAACATAAAATAAAAAACCCACTGACACAAAAAGATTAAAATAAAATTTAGACACCCCGACCGGAGGTAAGTAGCACGAAGAAAATCCGTCGGGAGCTGTCATTTTCTGCCTTGTCACACACACACTACCTACCTAGATACCAGAGTTGGGCAAAAAGTAATCTAACTAATAACTACGATTACTTTTAGGGTTTTATACCTTAAAAGAAAAAAAACGGAACCCTTGTAGGATCGCTCCTGTTTCTGTCTGTCCGTCTGTCACAGCCAATTTGCACTGAATCTACTGGACCGATTAAGTTCAAATTTGGTACATATTTGTGTTTCCGTGACCCAAACACGGACGGATGACGTAAATAGAAGAATTTTGAACTGAAAAGCCATTTTTGGGGGGCAAAAAAACTTTCGCAACCTGTACCGTGTAACGTATTAAATCAAAGGGCTTGGTAAGGATATCGAATGAATTTTCTTTTTAATATCGTAATTTTTAAAATTATTTACCATTCCCCCCTGCCTTTATCTCCGAAGCTACTGAGTCTAAAAAGAAAAACCACGAAAATAGACCATCCCCTCCCCCCCTTATCTCCGAAGCTACTGAGCCTAATATTTTGAACAAAATTCAAAAGATAGTTCGTAACCCATAGATTGCAGGAAAACATTAGAAGTTTGACTTTTGAACATGAGGGCCATTTTAGGGGCAAACAAAGAAATGAAAATTCGTTGTGAAAACAGTATGTTGTAACATGAAAACAAATGAAAGACTTGGTGTGAGGGTCTTTAATATGTATTTTTTTTTAAATCATTTAAGAAATATTATAAAAATCGTGCCCTCTTTGAAATTACTGATCATTAAATTTTGAAAGAAAGTCTATATATATGTGAAAATAATGTAGCAAATCGACTGGGCTCTTGGTGTAGTGTTGGTTCTTTAAATATGCACAGTAGCGCTCCCTGGCCCGCTACCAATATAAAATATAAAGGGGATGCACTAAAAATACATATTTTATTTTTCTCAAAATATCGAGATTTTAAAAACAAGCTGACAAAAATAAATAACATTTTTTTTTTTTTACTTTTCATCTAATTTGTATGGAGACGGGACTTCGGTCGATTTTGTTTGGAGCTTCAACTTAGAATAATTGTGAGTTCAGCTTAGTAGGATTGGGACTTGTTAAATTTTTCACTTATTACTATCACAGTCTCACTTAGTATAGCAAATGAGGACGCATAAACATTTAGAAAAATTTCGATCGATTTTGTATGGAGTTTCGACTTGTAAAATTTACTTGGCAAAACTATGATAAAACTGAATTCGCCCACTCCCGACTTCACGTGGTACTTGTTTGTGACACCCCGAAGATGTTATTTAGAACCGGAAGCCATAACCATGCGAGCCGCAGCGGCCGAGGCTGGTCGGCGAGGGCGAACAGCAAGCCGAGAGGCTGGGATGGCGAGCATAGGTGCCAGCGCTTTATTACGCAAGGGCGAAGAGGCTGCATTTCCCACAGCCAAAGGATTTTAAAGTCGAAGGAGGTAGGTATGTAACCGAGGGTATGTTAAGCACTGTAACGTGTGACGTCAATTTAGTATACTGATAACTACCTATAAAATAGAACGCGGTCCAGTATACAGTCATCTAC
Source organism: Herminia tarsipennalis (assembly GCA_945859575.2). Classification (NCBI taxonomy): domain Eukaryota; kingdom Metazoa; phylum Arthropoda; class Insecta; order Lepidoptera; family Erebidae; genus Herminia; species Herminia tarsipennalis. Next base: position 16,442,972 of record OX243834.2, on the reverse strand, counting down.
ATAAACCAATATTTATTTAACTACTACATTTTAAAACTATACAATAATATTTACTTTACTTACAACTAACAAATTATTTACAATAAAAAAACTTTTTTACAAAAAAATATTACCGACTTCTAAAATAAATACAAGGCAACTAAAAAGCAATAAATAATATACCTAGAATAACAAAAAAAAATTAAACATTTTGAAGTTTGTGCCATGAAATGTTTAAATGAATGTTTTATTCGGCACCAACTTTAACCAAGTTGCCTTGTATTTATTTTAGAAGTCGGTAATAATTGTTTGTAAAAAAGTTTTTTATTTCTCACTTTTTAGTGGGTTGGTTTGTAATTCACTTAAAACGGCTATTACACTACCCTAAATCAGGGCCCTAAATCGAGGGGTCCTTGAAAATTTGTTAGAGAATTAGGGCCCTAACTCTTATTACACCTCCCCTTTAAGGGTTTAGGGTCCCTGATTCAGTGTAGTAACGCATAAGTTACAATAGGCTTATGTCAACTGCTGAAATCCTTTTACAAAATATTGCTTACCCCGATGCAGGGCCGTTAATTGTTGAGGAGTTCATTATCAGCTCTATTACATCGTGTAATAGTAGTATAACGAGAATAAAGTGCTACTCAATACCATATTAAAGTAACTGAATCGCAAACTGTGAAATATTGAATAGGTCTGCTCGTCATTTGTGGTCTTCATCATCAGTTCCACTTCACCAATTGGTGTTTTTTAAGAGTAAATGCACGAATCACTATGAAATATACCTAAATCACTGTAGGTGTGCCTTTAATATTTTAAGAGTTCCCTCGCAGGATCCCGTCGTCAGATCGTGATCTGTTGACAATGGGACCAACTTGAAAGTATACCCTTTTAAACACAAAAACATTTTTTCAAATCGGTCCAGCCGTCTTTGCGTAATCGGTGAACAAACATACAAAAAAAAACGTACAGACGATTATTGAGAACCTCCTCCTTTTTGAAGTCGGTTGAAAAATAGACACAAACTTACAATCTAGGAACTATATATTTACAAAATAACAAAACTAAATAAATAAATAAAAAAGCAAGACGCGTTTATGCGTCGATATATTCCTCCCCAGGAATATTTACATCGATGTCGACAGGTAACGTACCCAGAAGGCTGGCAGTATTGCCACGTTGGATGGCAATACATAAACTGAAGAAAAAGCCAGCTCTCTGGTCACGCGAAGAAGCGATAAGCCGATTTTCGAAAGAAGTCGGGTACTTACACCACGGGGCCACGGTCCCAATGTCTCGACCCCAAACGGCTCAAATTTATAATCTTCAATTAGATTGCCATATTTTCGACATTTGAGAGTGTCGGCTGATGCAGCAGCAGCGCAGGCACAGTCTGAGTTGCTTGGAAGATGGGAAGGTCGACACAAGTTGCGTCCCATGCCAATGGCCTCCCCATCATCCCCAACCACTGGACGGATTTATAAAAATAAGACGTCGTTAGATTTGTCTTGACCGCCCAAGTGTTCTTATATTACACTAATATTATAAAGCTGAAGAGATTGTTTGTTTATTTGAACACGACGATCTCAGGAACTATGGGTCCGAATTGAAAAAATCTTTATCTGTTGAATAGGAGCCCATTTATCAAGGAAGCTATATACTTAAACTAGCTGTCCCGCGCAACTTCGTATGCGTAATTTCTCCCCGTTTTTGAAACATTTCTCGTCGCTTCTCCGCTCCTATTAGTCATAGCGCGATGTTATATAGCCTATAGCCTTCCTCGATAAATGGGCTATCCAACAAAAAAAGAATTTTTCAAATCGGACCAGTAGATCCTGAGATTAGCGCGTTTAAACAAACAAACAAACTCTTCCGCTTTATAATATTAGTATAGACTAGCTGTGCCCGCGACTTCGTTCGCATGAAAGTCGGGTTTAAAATAAGGTAGTTTAGGTAACGAAATAACTTCTGTGTAAATATGTTGGAAACAGTCCTGTTGACTAAATATTTACTAAATAAAAATCGATCTGTTCTATTCTTTTAGATAGTTAGTTTGGTGTGCGGCTTAAGAAGTGGGTTTTCTGTTGTTTTTGTTTCATTCTTTCAACGTTATACCTACTTATTACCTAATAATTTTTAATAGAATTTGTACGAAAATGTTGTTACTTCTCATGTGATCGTAAACTTGTAAAGCCTAAGTACTTAACTGTGATAGTTTTCCTTATAATTTTAGTATTTATACTACTACCCTGATTTTTTTCACATACCCAACATCAACCATTTAGCTGGCAGGGGGACACTTGACTCTAACAAAAATGTTCACCATAAAGCCTAATATTATACACAAAGGAATCCTTAAATCTAAAAATAGGCTTCACAAACCCTAAACGCTTTTTAAAAGACCTATCTAATGATACCACACACGATGGGGTAGGTAGGTGAGAAAAAAATCACATCCCCACTTTACATATAAGAGAGGTACCCTTAAAAAAATAATGATTTTCAAGATTTTTTTCTTTCACTTTATCGGCGTTAGTAATTTATTCATGCAAAAGTTGCAACCTTCTAGCACTAACAGTCTCTGAGCTAAGCTGCGGACGGACGGACATAAGGGAACTATAAGGGTTCTGTTTTGCCATTTTGGCTAAAAATGGGGTGTATTTCATATAGTGTTACAACGCAATACTAATAATCAAACTGCTGTAACACTTTAGTAAGCAAACACAGAGCGTGTCATATATGTGTGTCATGCCCGCGAAAATGTCAGATATCCCTAAAGGTACGGTTGACAGACAACGACCCGCCTCCTCCCGTCACCCGAACTGCTCACACTTGACCGATGTTGAGCCATTCATTATCGTTGAATTGATGAACACGTGATCTCCAACCATAACCCCAAAACATGATCCTTGATGCACCTGTGTGATGCGTGGTCAAACAAACGGACAGACAGACAAACATTTCTAAAAATCATAGCAATGTGTTTCTTTTTAAATCTTATTTTACTAAGTACCTATAGAACGTTATTGAATACAACGCCATCTACTTTCAAGAATTTTGCCACTCAGCAAGAAACAAATCCTTCCAAGCACCTATACCCTAATAAATGTTTTCACAAATAAGGAATTATTTGATCACGGTTAACAATTTGATTTCATAGATGGCGCTACATGTTTTTTTTACGTGTTTAGACGAACACATCATTTCTGGAAAATGTCGAATACTTTTTAATTATAATGTAATATTGTTTTTCATTTCTACTACGATTAATTATTACTCTCAGCAGTGAATGCAATACCTATAATTAACTTGCCTAGGTGCATAACTTACTTGATTTTTAATATAAAAAAATAATAACCAAAGTAAATAAGTTACTTACGGTCGAAAAAATAACTAAAACATTGAGAAAAATATTAAAAAAGGATAAAGACAATTTAAAAAAATACAAAAAGATCAAAATCAGACATCGGATTCGAGCCCGGGACTTCATCGTCAAAGACCGCTAGCATAGCTTCGAGGCTATACTGTTCGCTACTAATCAAGTTAAAATAACTGTTCTTATGAAACTTAAAAATGTTGTGTTTAGCTCCTTTTAGTTTTAGCGTGAAGTTATGTATTCCACGGGTTACAATTATAGATAATGTCTAATTGTGGAAAATTTTGTGATAAACCATTATGGTGCGACAAAAAATACGTTGCTACTCGTTTCCCATAGACGTTAGCGTAATGATTCATAGTGTAAATAATGTCCTATAGTATTTACTATAAAACTGCAAACTTTCATAAAGATCCGTCAAGTAGTTACTGTTTTATAACGAAAAATAGCTACAGACATTATCCCTTACTGCTTAGCTCCTATGGGAAAAAGCGTGATAATTTATAGCCTAAATGTTAATCTGCATCTATTAGATTGCACGTGTAAAATTTCAACCGAATCTGTACGGTAGTTTTTGCGTGATGCGTGTTCAAACAAACAGACAGACAGACAGACAGACAGACAGACAGACATTTCTAAAAATGCAGCAAAGTGTTTGAATACTCTTTTCGAACATTTCCTAATTTTTTTTTTCACTAAGTTCGGCCATGTACAGACACGTGAAATTTACAGTTTTATTATATGTATAGATATAGATAGATATATGTATAGATATAGATATAGACTAGCTGTGCCCGCGACTTCGTTCGCGTGGAAGTTGGGTTTATATTAAGGTAGTTTATGTTACAATTTAACTTCTGTGTAAAACATATTGGAAACATGCTCCACAATGCTCTGTGGCATCTATGGATATTAGGGCCTAGCTCTAATCAGGGCCCGACCTATGGCAAGGCAAGCCAAGCAAATGCCCAGTGCTGCAAAATGAAGGGCGACAAAGTTTATGGCGCCAGACGGTTAGAAGACAAATTATAATAGTATTTTACCAAAATGATTTGCATCACATCAAATATTACTATTATCGGTTTAGTTTTTTAATACTTGATGACTTTAAATTAAATTATACTTAAACTATCATGCATATTAAACAGGTAAGCAAGGTATTTAACCTAAAATTATTCACGCGATTAAGACCTACCGCGACTTCGTTCGCGTGAAAGTCGGGTTTAAATTAAGGTAGTTTAGGTAACGAAATAACTTCTGTGTAAATATGTTGGAAACAGTCCTGTTGACTAAATACTTTTACTAAATAAAAATCGATCAGTTCTATTCTTTTAGATAGTTAGTTTGGTGTGCGGCTTAAGATGTGGGTTTTCTGTTGTTTTTGTTTCATTCTTTCAACGTTATACCTACTTATTACCTAATAATTTTTAATAGAAATTGTACGAAAATGTTGTTACTTCTCATGTGATCGTAAACTTGTAAAGCCTAAGTACTTAACTGTGATAGTTTTCCTTATAATTTTAGTATTTATACTACTACCCTGATTTTTTTCACATACCCAACATCTACCATTTAGCTGGCAGGGGGACACTTGACTCTAACAAAAATGTTCACTATAAAGCCTAATATTATACACAAAGGAATCCTTAAATCTAAAAATAGTCTTCACAAACCCTAAACGCTTTTTAAAAGATCTATCTCTAAGAGAAAAAAATCACGTCCCCACTTTACATATAACAGAGGTACCCTTAAAAAAATAATGATTTTCAAGATTTTGTTCTTTCACTTTATCGGCGTTAGTAATTTATTCATGCAAAAGTTGCAACCTTCTAGCACTAACAGTCTCTGAGCTAAGCTGCGGACGGACGGACATAAGGGAACTATAAGGGTTCTGTTTTGCCATTTTGGCTAAAAATGGGGTGTATTTCATATAGTGTTACAACGCAATACTAATAATAAAACTGCTGTAACACTTTAGTAAGCAAACACAGAGCGTCATGTGTGTCATGCCCGCGAAAATGTTAGATATCCCTAAAGGTACGGTTGACAAACAACGACCCCCCTCCTCCCGTCACCCGAACTACTCACACTTGACCGATGTTGAGCCATTCATTATCGTTGAATTGATGAACACGTAATCTCCAACCATAACCCCAAAACATGATCCTCGATGCACCTGTGTGATGCGTGGTCAAACAAAGGGACAGTCAGACAAACATTTCTAAAAATCAAGCAATGTGTTTCTTTTTAAAACTTCTTTTATTAAGTATAGAACGTTATTGAATACAACGCCATCTACTTTCAAGAATGTTGCCACTCAGCATCTCAAGCACCTATACCCTAATAAATGTTTTCACAAATAAGGAATTATTTGATCACGGTGAACAATTTGATTTCATAGATGGCGCTACATTTTTTTTTTTACGTGTGTAATGTCTTTTTTTTAGACGAACACATCATTTCTGGAAAATGTCGAATACTTTTCAATCATAATGTAATATTGTTTTTCATTTCTACTACGATTAATTAATTACTCTCAGCAGTGCATGCAATACCTTTAATTAACTTACCTACGTGCATAATTTACTTGATTTTTAGTATAAAAAAATAATAACCAAAGTAAATAAGTTACTTACGGTCGAAAAAATGACTAAAACATTGAGAAAAATATTAAAAAAGGATAAAGACAATTTAAAAAAATACAAAAAGAACATAATCAGACATCGGATTCGAGCCCGGGACTTCGTCGTCAAAGTCCGCTAGCATAGCTTCGAGGCTATACTGTTCGCTACTTGCCACGTCAAAATAACTGTTCTTATGAAACTTAACAATGTTGAGTTTAGCTCCTTTTAGTTATAGCGTGAAGTTATGTATTCCATGGGTTACAATTATAGATAATGTCTGATTGTGGAAAATTTTATGATAAACCATTATGGTGCGACAAAAAATACGTTGCTACTCGTTCCCCATAGACGTTAGCGTAATGATTCATAGTGTAAATAATGTCCTATAGTATTTACTATAAAACTGCAAACTTTCATAAAGATCCGTCAAGTAGTTACTGTTTTATAACGAAAAATAGCTACAGACATTATCCCTTACTGCTTAGCTCCTATGGGAAAAAGCGTGATAATTTATAGCCTAAATGTTAATCTGCATCTATTAGATTGCACGTGTAAAATTTCAACCGAATCTGTACGGTAGTTTTTGCGTGATGCGTGTTCAAACAAACAGACAGACAGACAGACAGACAGACAGACAGACAGACAGACATTTCTAAAAATGCAGCAAAGTGTTTGAATACTCTTTTCGAACATTTCCTAATATTTTTTTTCACTAAGTTCGACCATGTACAGACACGTGAAATTTACAGTTTTATTATATGTATAGATAGATAGATTAATAAATTTACATAGATGAAGTTGCGCGGGTCAGCTAGTGTTCTAATCAACGACCATAGTTCTAATATATGATATATGAGTATCTCAATCTTCTGGCAGAGAACGGCCTGCTACCAGCTCACGTTCAACCCACACGCGAGACTAATTGTTTAGATCACATCAATTTAAAAACAAATCTCAAAGCCCAAACATACGTCATCAAAACAGACATAACTGACCATTTACCAGTGTTATTAAACCTAACGCTACCGGAAAAACACACTGCCACTAAATTCAAACAAATCACAGACTACGACAAAGCATTTAATGTTCTAATAACTGAAGACTTTTCGAAAATCTTAACAATTGTTGATCCTAATCTTGCTATCAATACATTAACCACAAAAATTAAAGACATTTTGAAAATTAGCACTACTACACGCAAAGTCCCAAATAGAAAGTTTATCCTAAAGCCTTGGATAACATCAGGCTTACTCAGGTGCATCGCACACCGCGATGCCCTACACAAAAAATTTAAGAAATCCCCATCAAATGAAATAATTAAAACTTCCTACCTTAGATACCGTAACTATTGTAATGATCTTCTCAGCAAAATTAAACAACAATATGAAAGTTCTGTGATAGACAAATGTAATAATCTTAAGCAAACATGGCAAACGATACGTAAAATAACAAACAAAACTCCAAACAAAAATCCTGCTGAAGATCTCCTTAATATTGCTCCAAGCGACCCTACTTTATCTGTCAACAAAGTAAATCAGTATTTTGCTGGCATTGGACAAAAACTTGCAGATAAAATCACAGAGTCTTCTAACACCTCTAAAATATCTTGTGAAATTAGTAGTTTTAGTCATTCTAAATCCATTGTACTGTTTGAAACTGACTGTGCCGAAGTCGAAGCACTAATTTCAAATCTAAAAAACGACTCGGCAACAGGATGGGATGGTATACCCGGTCAGTTTCTAAAACGTATCAAGAAGATCATCAGTCCAATTCTTACTCACATTTTTAATCAATGTATTAACAACGGTATATTTCCTCATAGCTTCAAACGCTCAATAATACACCCTATACATAAAGGTGGTAGCAGAGACTGTGTCGAAAACTATCGTCCAATTTCAGTGCTTACTGCCATGTCTAAATTACTTGAAAAGCTCATAAACACAAGGTTGATGAAATACTTAATGCAAGAAAATTTACTATCCCATTTACAGTTTGGATTCCAACCAAAAAAATCTACAGAAGATGCAGTAGCACAGCTGACAAACCACTTAGCAAGTGGTTTGGACCATGGTAGGAAATGCATAGGCATCTTCTTGGATCTGGCCAAGGCCTTCGACACAGTCTCAACACACCTTTTATTGAAAAAGCTGGACAGGATAGGAATTCGTGGTCTGCCTCTAAAACTTTTTAAAAATTATTTAACTGACAGATCTCAAATTACAAAGATTGGATCTTATCAGAGCAGTCCACTACCCATGTCTTGTGGTATACCTCAGGGGAGTGTGCTTGGCCCAAGTCTTTTCCTCATTTACATCAATGAACTCTGTAACTATGCTCCAAAAAACGGTAAAATATTTTCCTACGCTGATGACACAGCACTTATTTTCCAAGGAGAGACTTGGGCCGAGGCACTTTCTTGTGCCGAAAAAGGACTCCGTGAAATTTCTTTGTGGCTAGAAAAGAACCTCTTAACCCTTAACGTAAATAAATCCAAATTTATAACCTTCTCAATTAAAAAAGCAACCCAGCCGAGTTTCAATAATTTCATTGTGCGAGCTCATACATGTAAAAACCCTAACGAAGTAACATGCACTTGTCTGCCACTAGAGAGAACATCTAACATTAGGTACCTGGGTGTACAACTAGACGATGTACTATCTTGGAGTGCACATTTCGATCTCCTGTCAGCAAGAGTACGTAAACTGACCTGGGTTTTCAAAAAACTAAGAAACGTACTCAAACCAGCTCTTTTAAAAACCGTTTATTACGCTCTGGTCCAGTCTTTAATAGGCTATTGCATAACAGCCTGGGGTGGGACGTGCAAGACAAAACTTATACAAGTCGAACGTGCACAAAGGTCAGTTTTAAAAGTCATGTTCAAGAGACCTTTTCGATATTCAACTGAAAATCTGTACAAATAAGCCAGAATATTGACTGTAAGACAACTATATGTCTTGCACGCCACACTTCGCAAGCACAAAGAGGTCGATTACAACCCAAAGACTACCTATTCCTCACGAAGAAGAAACAGAATTTGTGATAATGTCAAGCATCATACGGTCTTTTTCAAACGACATTCATCATTCCTCGCACCTTACTTATATAATAAAATGAATTCCTACCTTAATATACATCCTAAATCCTCAAAACAATGTAAAAACATACTAAAAACATACTTGCTGAACTTAAATTACAAGGATACAGAATCACTCTTAGATATCGTAAAATAAAAAAAAAAATAGCAAAAAGAACAAAAAACATATATTGTCACTTATACGACTATAGATATCACCCAATATTCACAACAACACACACACACACACACATATTCACACACAAACACATATACACCCACACGCACCTACACACACGAACATCTGAAACGTATGTTTATAAAGTTGATTAATAATGTACCCGTGGGCGAGTGTCCTGGAGTCCTGAAATACAGGGTTTCCCTAGTTTAGGCTCCAGTCCACCCCTCATAGATTCATCTTAAACTGTCATCAACATTTCTTGTGGTGGAAAATAAAATGATTTTTATTTTTATTATTTTTTTATTTAATACAAGACGATTCTTATAAAGACTATCTATGTAAACGTTTGTTTGTTTTAATCGCATATAACGATGAACGATGTATTAAAGGTGATAGGTAATAGTTTAGTTATATTATTTATTTATAGGCAAACTAAGTCCCAAACTAGTCTAATTCTAACATTTAAACTTTCGCATTGCATGATTATAACTATTTATTATATGGTAATTAACGCGCGTGAAAAACCGGCAAGTGAACAAATGCGCAATTGCAGAACACATACTGCAATCGAACACCAATCACTAGATTGAGTTTCATCGTTCACAAACCCTCTCCACAGATCGCTATTTTTATTCACGAATTGTGCGTGAAGCGATTGAAATTAAAAAACATAAAACTTTCAATCGGGAAGAGGGCTTCAAACTATCCGTGACGTGGAATCCAGTGATTCGTAAAACACAACCTCGTATTGTTTCGCAGTCGGTTAACATGGACAAAATCAGTGTAGTGTGTAATCAGTTAGGGTCACTGACCCTAACTTTTCGAGAAGTAAGAAGTGAGGGTGGATGAAGATTCATCGGCCTGACGGAGTCTTAACATCGCTGCGATAGTCCGCTTGTGACCACGGCCGGTGCAACCTGGTCGAAAAGTCAAGCAATTTTAAGGTAAACAATGCGCGTTAATTCCCGTGTAATAAATAGGTATAGTCTAATTCTCTAACACATTTTCAAGGCCACCTCGATTTAGGGCCCTGATTCAGGGTAGTGTAATAGCCGTTTACACCCTATGTTTGAATTGAGTGCGGGCCGCGTCCCACGTTTTCGTGAATGCGGCCTAAATCGAGCGGTCGAAGCGACAGCACATTTTCATGGACTTGTCGCTATTTTGTGGTCGTGTGTGCAAAATGTTTGTGTGGTTGTAGTGTAGTGATGCAGTGGCGGTTGTGTAATGGAAATGAACGCGCATTGAGTTTAATTTTAAATTCCTTCCTTGTTACTTCAACCTACTTACTTATACATAAACTAGTTTACGACTTAGGTAAGTATGATTGTATGCAAGTCAGAACGGTCCTCTTTTCAGCTTTCTGAAACATGAATGCATTAAATAGACATTCCAGACCATGTGATGATTTGAAGAGGAAATGGATAAAAAATATCGTGATAGAAACACGATATTTTTTCCGCTCGTGGCATCTTTAATTTACATTATATAATTTTGTAATATTAATTTCGGAAAATATTTAACATATTAACCCTTAATCAATTAGTTACCACTTGTTTTTGGAGTTATGACCTTATCCTACAGACCAATTTACTGGAGTAAAATCGTTGTTTATTGTGAGGTTTAGGCCCTCAACCTGACAAAGAAACATCAATTTTACTCCGTGTCCTCTCAGATGTGTGGTAAATTAATGCGTGACAAAAGTAGGTGGTAGATGGGAAAGGGTTAGTTTGTATTTTTTTTAATGAAGTAAGTAGGTATCTACGAAGTTATTTGGATTAAAAATCACGTTTTCGTAATTTTATTGTCGTATCTCTATGACATTCGAGAAAGTGATAATGAATCTAACTTTAATCGTTGGAATTTTTTAAATAAAGTAACCCGCTAACGTGCGAGCCAGAAGTTAAAAAAGTAGGTAAGATATGAAAGCTGGCAACTTTAATGTGACATGTATAGGGTTGGCAACCCTATACATGTCACATTAAAGTTGCCAGCAATTCACAAACTATTACCCAGTTACAGGTAAAATGCTGGGAAATCCGACGATTTGAGATTTATTAATAAAATCACTCGTTGTTTATGAATTCTTTTGCTTAAGCATTTTTGACGTGAATACGTCTTTAAAAGTTGCTTCCATAGTCAAAAAACCCAATGATATCAAAATCTCGGTCTACAGTTTTGGTGTTGCAACTTCGTATATACCGTCTCCATCCTAAATTCAATTACACCATTGAATAGCTAAAGGATCAAATAATTTATTACGCCATGTTGTACTGTGACCGTGACGCATTGCGCAGGGTGGAGGGGGAAGCACCGCCATTTTGCTACAGATCAAGATTTCGTCATAATATAAATTTTGACTCGGTAAAGCTACAACGTTCGATTAGGTTTTAATCGTCAACTCTCGGCAAAATCTATCGATTGTAAACAAAGCATTGTTTGAGATAGTGACAGTGAATATAATTTATTAAAATAAATAAAAAAATATCCCAAAAATATATTATGTCGGCCTATATGCGATAAAAATCCAAATTCATATAGAGACCCTAGACTTGGAAAGGGTTTCTCAAACTAATCGGAGGGTACCAATAAAACACCATAAGACCGAGCGGTTCTAAGTATATAATCTATGGAGCGGTTCAACGACGTATTCGCGTACAACACGCGGCCGTGTTTTGTATGACATGCACCATTCTTAAATGTTGCACAATTATTTTTAGATAATGAAATGAAAAAAATACAAAATTTAAACATCTCCCGCCATAAATGTCACCGTGACACATTAGCCAAGGTTGTCATCTTATACCAATATTACAACTCTTTGACATAAATTTGTTTAATTAAATTATGTAATAGGTAATTGAATATTAAACTTTAGACAAATGCCAAATATATTTTACAACATAATTAATTATTTTATTAATAAATATTGTTACACTGTCAGATTCGTGTACAGTCGATATACAAAGTGATTTTTAAGGAACTTTTTATCTTGTGATGGGTTACATTTGTTGGACACTTCGAAGAAGATGAAGAATCCAACTTTTCTTCCCGAAATTGCTCAGCTGGTGCACTCCATAGATAATCTATCTATAGGGGCCTAAGACTGCCGAATGAGACTATTGCCCCACTACCGGCACTTAAAATGTCAACGTCAAACTAAAGTCACACCATCTTGAAGCGGCCATTCAATCAAAACAGGTGCTAGGTTCAACGGAAATCAATTAGACCCTTCCTTGTCACTCGTCCTCGAGTGTATGTATGTAATACAAAAGGCTTAACATAGAAATGAACTTCATACTTAGTATCAAATCCGCTTTAATTAGAACGAAACTACAGTCAAGGGGTTATGCAATATCACAAAATACTTTTTAAACAATAGTGCTTGTAATACAATAAAATTAAGTCATGGATTACGCCTGGTCTCTTTCGCTGTATCCGACATAGAGACAAACTACATCTCAAATCAAAACTAACACCCGAAAATTTTAAACATTCTTTGAGCCATAAAAGATACAGACTTTTTTGTAATAAACTACTGAGAAAACTAAAAAATCAGTACGGTAAAAAGTAATTCCAAAAGAGCTAGACCCCTATTTTTAAATCTGTAGATACATTGTAATAACTATAAACATAGTTCAGTCTTATCAGGTCTATCAAACATTTTAGAGAAAATCATAACAGATATGCAATTTGGTTTTAGATCAAAAATATCTGCCTGTCAAGCAGTCTAATCATTGACGTATAGACCAGGACTGAGCCATACCTTTAGTAAAAATTGACAGCACAGCGTGAAAGAGAGAAAAAACTCACGCGGCCTTTGACAGATATTGTCCACAAAGTAGCGTTGTCTCTTTCTTGGTGGTCAATTTTGTGAGGTTAAGGCGGAGATAACTCGTAACCTGGATAATGGGATGCATTCCATTGGGATCTTTTTGGATCTCGACAAAGCTTTCGATCTTTGCAAAAGTTTTTTACAAAATAATAAAACAAGAACTACTCACCAGTGTCCAATTCACATAACAGATATCTGCGACGAAATCGGATACACCCGATCCATCGACATTAAAACGGCCAAAATGGACGACGCAGAATAACTTTTACCACATTCACACACACAACACACGAATATCAAACGCGACAAGCACTAATTCTTTTTATCTTAAGTCTTTCTATCGAATAACAATCAGAGAACACATTTTCTCGAAGGGATTCAGTATCCCACTTCTGATGTCGAAGCGCTAGGGTGGCCTTTTAAGCTATTGGTCATAGTGTTATTTTGAATTTTGAGCGGCTACTCAATGTTCGAACTAACACTGTGTTAATTGATCATATGAACACGAATACCTCGAGCAAGGTAAAGTCCGTCAATAGCTGTAATCATATCGATAACACGAATGCCACTGCATCACTGATACTACAACAGTACCACACTAACACTTTGCATACACGACCACAAAATAGCGACAAGTCCATCGGAAAATGTGCTGTCGCTTCGACCCATTCGATCGCTCGATTATGACTGCCGAATGAGACTACTACCCCACTACCGATACTTCTAATGTTAACGTCAAACCATTGAGGTAGAGACCAGAACTGCGCCATAACCTCACAAAATTGACCCCTCTGTAGGAAGAGACAATGCTTCTTTGTGGACAATACCTGTCAAAGGCCGCACGAGTCTTTTGTCTCTTTAACGCTTTGCAGTCAATATTTACTTTTTATTTGAAAGGGATGAAGCGGTCCAGGTCTATATGTCAATGACGGAAACCAAACGATCTATTCTCCGACCGACAAATAATCTTTTGAGAAAATATTTTTTATTTTTTTTCAAACCGTAGAAATGTACGACTCACTCTGCTAGTAATATAAGTTCTACCCAATTTTAAATGGATATTTTCTAGCTTTTCGGGTAATTTAGAATGTAGAAATTGGCAAGCTTTCATGTTTGTCCTGTTTTTGTTATTCGTTGTCATTGTTGAACATTTATGAGCGTTGTGCAAATAATTCTATTCTGATTTAAGGAAAGCAGCTCTCTGTAGAGAGTACATTTAATCTTTGATGGAAAGCTTCTTTTGATATTATTTATTTTCGATTTGTTGAATGAATATTGTTATGTAGGTTAGGACTGTAACATAAATAGAAATACGTTCTGCTTACAACTTATGAATTTGTGCAACCATGGGCGACGGTGGTAATTATTATCCTGCACTAATATCTTGTAAAAGAATGAAATCTGAATTTAATAGTGTGCAAAAAATCCAGATATCTTCTGAAAACGTAAGTTTTACATTTGTATCCTCGCAAACTACATGATGATTCAGACACTAAAGAAACTAACCAATCTTTGATAAAACCAAACTTTCCGTTACAGTTTTCATTGGGTCGGGGATTGAACAACTCCGCTGTAATACCATTTCTATCAATATCCAGAAATCATTGTCTATTTAAAAAATCTGCCGAAAATGGTTGGATCGTTGAGGATAATAGTACATTTGGGATTAAAGTTAATGGGAATAATCTAGGGAAGAGTCATTCAAGGACATTGTCAGACGGAGATGTTATTACCTTAGATCGGACTGAAGAATTTGTTTATAAGTTTAGCAATCCAGTTGAAGATGATTTTGAGATACCAAGGAAGCGTTTGAAAATGGAGGAAAATTGTACTGATGATAATAATATAATTAAAGATATGAAAATGAGATTTGAAGCATCACAAACTCATGAAATAGAACACATTGAACAAAAACTGAAAAATGTTAAACAGATGCAAACAACATCAATGTTTCTAAAAAAACAGTTGCATACAGAAATGAACAATAAAATTAAACAATTAGAAAGTGATTTCACACTACAAATAGAAAATCTTAAGGGAGAAAAAAATGAAATAGAAAGACAAAAAGCAATACTTCTAGAAGAACGAGATGCACAACTTGCCGCTATCAAAACCCAAATGGATGAAAAAATTGCAGAACTGATGGTATATATACTAATCATTTATTTTTAGACACAGAACACATTTTTAAATCTATATATTTTGTTTACAAGGCAATTTCTTGTGGCAATTAATTAATTCAGCTCTCACTAAGGTACTTAAATTTTACGCTTCTTATCATAAGAATATATTATTATACTTACTAATACTGTACCTTTTTGAGAGGAATAAATATATTATTATTATTATTATTATTAATTAGTAAATATAAATCTAAATTAGCCTGCAACAGATCACATCAAACTACCGTCTTTTATTAGTATTTGGGCGCTTTGTTACTCACAGTGCACCTTTTTACAATTCATGTGTTCTCGAGATAAAATTCTTCATCTATAAATAGCATACCGCGACAATCTCAGCGAGAATGGATGTCTAGGTTGATGAAATACCCTAATCCTAATGGTAATTTAATAACATAATTTAAAAAAAAATCTTTATTCCCTAAGGCCGGAGAAAAGAACATGCCCATAATAACTTGTGGCCTCTCTTTGCAAATTGCCAAGTTTACAATGTTTGAATGTTTATAAACTTAATATGGGATTGATAAACTATTACTACTCTCACTAATCAATTTTAGTGAGAACAGTACAATACATAATCAATAGACTTTTCTCCTAGGTAATCAAAAAATCCAAAAGACTAGTTAGTAAATAAACCTGACTAATTATACAATAATCTTTTAGTTATAAATGGATAAACATCATAATAAAATAGAATACTGTAAACTTGTTATCCTATTTCATAGTGCATAACCCTGTTTGAAACCTCACAGCTATCTTAAATCTGCTGCTTTATAATAATTTTGTTTTTAATTTCTTCACTATTATCTACCAACACATAAGTTTGTTACATACCCTAGTTTAACAAATACAGGAAAACTGCTAAAACATTTTATAATTTTACTGATAAAATAACTCTTAAACTGAACTCTATAAAGTTGTACAGCAAAATCACATTCACATTTATTGTAGGATCAAGTTCAGAAACACAATGAAACTGAAACAGAACTGTTAAATGAGAATAGTTTGCTGAAAGAGAAACTGGAGAAAGAAAGAGAAGATTTCCTGGCAGAGCTTAGTCGAGAAAACTCATCAAAAAAAGAGATGCTGGAAAAATTAGAAGCTAAAATAAGAGAACAAGAAGAGGTTCGGGGTAAGGAGCGACAAGAAGCTCTAGAATTACTTCATAGAGAAGTAGAAAAACTTAAACATGCTAAAGAAAAGGTTGGTCTTGTTTTATATTCTCATTTACATTGCATGGTAACTTGTACCACTGAGAATTCTAGTTTAATTCAAGTCTACAAAATCAGAGTAGCAATCTCTTGAACAAATAAATAAAATAGCAACAATATGTAAATGGGAAAACACTAAGTGGGGTTGAACCCGAGTGTGTTTTTAAACCCCAATGCATAAGTAGTAGTGTGTAATGAGTAGTGATTGGTGTAGATAGTGCCATTCAGCGGGATTGGTCAACTCTGGCATAATAATGCGGACATACATCAACAATGATCAGTGCATATCCTATGTCAAAAATTTCTCTATCTTATGGGAAAGGCTTCGCCACAACACCATAGACAATGTCTTATCACATTCTACATGAGTGTGCCCGGAACGAGTCCCTCCAATTGGAAATGATAGGAATAATAATGTAGGACAAATGTGCAACAGTTTTCTTGCCTATCCATGCACGGAAATGGCGAAAAAGCTTTGCCAACCGTATCTTACACAGCGCCACAGCCACTACCCCATTAAATAGTTTTCTAGCCTTGGGTTCAATATACTAGCAATCCTGTTAACCTCTCCAACTAAGCTCAATGGCTTATGTTAGGAATGGGTTCCCATCAGTAGTATAAAGGGTAGGATTCGAACTTGCAACCCCACTATGTCCTAGCCATTAGGCTACCGCCAAAAGTAACATTACCTTGCTGTCGTCTTTGGTTTTATTCTTATTATAAATAATAAACCCAAATTATTGGATGTTACCAATTCTTAGTTAAATAAAGCAGCCTATAAAAATATTGGTAACTAGCTGTCTCGCGCAACTTCGTCTGTGTACATTTTCCCCGTTTTTGCAACATTTCTCATTGCTGCTCCGCACCTATTGGTCGTAGCGTGATGTTATATAGCCTATATCCTTCCTCGATAAACATATATCATATAAACGGATCAGTAGTTCCCGAGATTACCGCGTTCAAACAAACAAACAAACAAACTCTTCAGCTTTATAATATTATAGATATATATAGCACTGCTCTTTTCACCCACATGCCCGTTTGCACCACCTGATGTTTCAATTTTTATGATTTTTTTTGAGAGAAAACCAAGTGAGTAAAAATGTATTTTATTTCTTCTCTTCTGTCTTAACAGCAAATACAAGAAATAGAAGAGCAAAAGAAACAGAGAGAAGCAGAACTTACCAATGAACTAGACATAATTAGAGGTAACCTACAGGAAAAGGTTTTACAATCAGAACAAGAAAAGTTAAAAGCTGAACAGTTACTCAATGAACAAATGGAACAAATGAAGAAATTGAATAATGAAGAGAAAATAAGAATAGATAAATTGGTAACTAGAAACTAAGCTGTTCTAATTTAAGTGCTTTCTATATACATATATACATATTGTTTCACTTTCTATATACATATATATATATATATATATATATATATTATACATATGTATATATATATATAATTCTTTGTTCTGGCTGACTGACAATGCACAGCCTAAGCCGCTGATCGTAAAGACTTAAAATTTTGAGGACGTATTTCTTATATAATGTAGGTAGACATCCAATAAGAAGGGATTTTTGGAAATTCATCTCTTAAGGGGATGAAATTATTTTATAAATACAAATTTTCACAGATCAACTTCAAATCTGACAGAGTTTCATACCAACTTACAACCCCTGTTTTACCCTCTTATGGGTTGATTTTTTAAAAACACTGAAACCCGTATTTCATTATTTTTTACCAAAAATTCAAATATGAAATTTCACAAATCTAATTTTGAGTTTCATACAAACTTGCTACCACAATTTTATTAAAATATAATGTAGTTATAGTCAATATGTATTTTTTTTTTTATTCTAATATTAATAAATATTATTGTTAATAAATTCTAAATTACAGATTAAGGAAAGAGAAGAAATACAAATTAAATTAACTGAAGCTCAAAACAAAGCAGCTAAATCACTTGAGGAGCTAGCGGTAATTATTTATATTTTTTCATTTCTCTTATTACCTAGGTACTTGTTTAAATTTCATACTTTTTTGCCCGCCACAGTCAGATTTATACAACATAAGCAAATCTTATACCTGACTACAACAAACAACCTCTTGGAGCACAGTTTTCTGTCATATACCGATTTTACACTTAGGGGTTGCCATTAATCACGAGATCTTTTAGCCCTCTCCCTGGTGATACGTGGTGAGGTTTTGGAGTAACCCCACTTCCGCTACCTATATATTTGTTGGTACAAAAATATCCCAACAATTTTCACATAAGTGTGAGTCTCGATCCAATAGCGGTCAAGTGTGATCGGGGAGAATTTATTCAACGCCGTCAAGTGTGAGAAGTCACGAGTCGCATTTAAGTTAAAGATTAAGGAACAATACACGTAATTTCTCACTATGATATTTCGTGATTTTTTTCGAACCCCTCACCCTTTCGAGCCTTGCGCGATTAATGGACGACCTCTTAGAACAAAAAAAACAGCAATTTATACAGTAAAAGGTTTTAAACCGAAAGTTTACCATGCAGACACGAGTGACTGAGAGAGAAACAGAGTTAGCAGCATTAGCAGCAGAGCGAATTCAGAAGCAGGCAGAACAATCCAGTGAAGTAATAAGTACTTTACAAGACCAGCTAGAGAAAGTAAGTACCCACCATTATGATCTTCATATATTAATTCTTGATTACACTGTAAGCTTTTCAAAAAGAAATAAAAAAAAATTTTTTACAAAAAAATATCATTGACTTCTAAAATAAATACAAGGCAACTAAAAAGCAATAAATAATATACCTAGAATAACAAAAACAAATTAAACATTTTGAAGTTGGTGCCATGAAATAGTAGTCTTTATGTTTTATTCGCCACCAACTTCACTTTGTTATTGTTATTCTAGGTATATTATTTATTGCTTTTTAGTTGCCTTGTATTTATTTTAGAAGTCGGTGATATTTTTTTGTAAAAAAGTTTTTATTTCACCCTTTTTAGTGGGTTGGTTTGTAATTCACTTAAGTTACAATAGGCTTATGTCAACTGCTGAAATCCTTTTACAAAATATTGCTTACCCCGATGCAGGGCCGTTAATTGTTGAGGAGTACACTATCAGCTCTATTACATTGTGGAATGGTAGTATAACAAGAATAAAGTGCTACTCAATACCATATTAAAGTAACTGAATCGCAAACTGTGAAATATTGAATAGGTCTGCTCGTCATTTGTGGTCTTCATCATCAGTTCCACTTCACCAATTGGTATTTTTTAAAAGTAAATGCACGAATTACTATATACTAAATCACTGTAGGTGTGCCTTTAATATTTTAAGAGTTCCCTCGATTTCTCCAAGATCCCATCATTAGATCGTGATCTGATGACAATGGGACCAACTTGGAAGTATACCCTTTCAAACACAAAAACAATTTTTCAAATCGGCCCAGCCGTCTTTGCGTAATTGGTGAACAAACATACAAAAAAAAAAAAAAAAAAAAAACATACAGACGAATTGAGAACCTCCTCCTTTTTGAAGTCGGTTGATAAAATAAATTCAATTCAAAACTTGGTATTCATACTTTCATAGTACCTAGTATTTACTAATGATTAGTATGGACAACAATTTTTATAAACAAATAAGCAATCTCATAAAAAAAAGTTGCAGTAGCAATTTGTATCTAGTGTGGCTGAAATTCTAGAAACTAATATTAACTAATTCGAAGCGGCGGTAGCCTAATGGCTAAGGCATCGGTCTCGCAATCGTGAGGTCGCGGGTTCGAATCCTACATATTACACTACCGACATGAACCCACTCCTAACACAAGCCTTTGAGCTTAACTGGAGGGGTTAACAAGATTGCTAGTAATGTGGAACTCAATCCCACATTGCTAGTTATCTTTTATATATATATATATATATCTTTATTTACATCATATTATAATGTTTTAAGGTTAAAAATCAGTTACAAATGGTAGAAAGTGAAAAGAATACAATCCTAGAAAACATATGTGCACCAGAACACACCCGTGAAGGCTCATCGAAGGAGGCTGTATTGACTGAAGTGGGTGAAATCATGGAGAATGAATTACAGTGCAGCATTTGTAATGAACTATTTGTCACTGCAATGACGCTGAACTGCTCACACACCTTTTGTAAATATTGTATCACTATGTGGAAAAAGAAGAAAAGAGACTGTCCTATATGCAGGTTAGATATCCATTATGTCCTCACTTCAACTGTGCAGGCATCTATAACAGCTGTCCTTGTAATGGAGAATTTAGTACAATATTTCTATTAATTTTATCTGCAAATGAGCAAAGCAAATATAAGTAATTAGCTCCAACAATGTGATGTTTGGCGCATTGTATGGACCAAGTGATCATGCATGAGTATACTTCGTATAAGCAGCCTTCTTACTTGACCAAAAGTTTTAATATTTAACATTAACACAACGCTGTTTTAATATTGAATGTCATCAATAAGAGTAACTGTTAAAAAATATATTCTTCTGTTTATTTTTCAGGGCTCCTATAACATCAGAATGTAAGAGCTTAGTTTTAGATACATTCATTGAGAAAATGGTACAAAACCTTAGTGAAGAAATGAAAGAAAAAAGGAAAGATATACTAAAAAGCAGAGAAGGTACTTAATTTTATTTTATTATTGTAGTAATAAAATGTGCAAAGAAATTATGATAACAATGCAGCTTCATAATGTAATAGTGTGACAGTATATCTTGAATATAATTAAAAATCACAATGTGACTAATAAATTGAATTGATTGGTAAAACTTAGCGTCAAAAACCTATAATAGTTAGAAATTTTTGCCCATTTCAATCCATTCAAAAAAATGCTACCACGAAACTGCGTGGATTACGTAACATTGCAGTCAAATTAATCAAGGAAAACAAAGTACATGCAGACTCGGACTTATAGAACACACATATTTTGCGTGTGTGTCAATTTGATTAACACAACATAAATAAAAACTTAGAGAAGGCTTGTCCCTGATTAAAATCCATATACATACTAATATTATAAATGTGAAAGTAACTCTGTCTGTTACGCTTTCACGCTCAAACAGCTAAACCTATTTAGATGAAATTTAGTATGGAGATAGTTTGAGTCCCGGGGAAGGACATAGGATAGTTTTTATCGCGATAACCGACAACCACGCGGGCGGAGCCGCGGGCGAAAGCTAGTATTTTATAATTACTTACACACACTCACGGGATTACTTCCAGAACGGGAGTTACAATAGGTACAAGCCGTGTCGAGCGGTCATTCAAACGTTTCTTTTTATATAACTATGGATTTATAACAATAATTATTATGATATTAAAGTAACTTAGAACGGTACATTTTTTGTGCCACTGTGTCTAGTGACGTCACTCTGGCTAAGACAAATAGGGTAAAACCACTAAATATCAGTATTTAACTTAGTAGATAGTTTAGTAATTTTTAGGGTTCCGTAGCCAATATGGCAAAACGGAACACTTGTAGTTTCGCCATATCCGTCCGTCCGTACGTCCGAGCCCGCCCGCTCGACCCGCACCTTTGCTCAGAGACTGTTAGTAATAGGAGGCTGTAATTTAGCATGGATACACATATTACTTACGCCGACAAAGTGAAAGAATAAAATCTTGAAAAAAGAAATATAAGTAAACCCCTACGGGTGTGATTTTTTTCTCACCTACCCCATCGTGTGGGGTATCGTTAGATAGGTCTAACGTTAAGGGATTGGGAAGACAATTTTTAGATTTAGGGATCCATTTGTAAAATATTAAGCTTTAAAGTGCAAATTTTTGTCAGAGTCAAGTGCCCCCCACTTCATTAACTCTACTTACTATTTTTTGACGTGACAACGTTTTATAATTCGATGGAGCCGGCTGAACGCACGAAAAAACATGACTCATGAGGCGTTACCTCGCTCTGAGGCGTTCCATTTAAGTGCAAGCGAGAGCGCGGAACGAGCGACAAAGAGGCACAATCGGCCTCCGCGTTCGGCAGCGTTCGACATCTGTCTCTCTCCTACTTGAGTGAGCGATGCGTCCGCGTGGACAGCTGCTATAAAATAATAAATTAACATGTTTTTGTAAAAACTGTGTACATTGTAAAAATAAATAAATAAAAATTGACATAATTGTATTTATGCGTACTAATAAATGTAACTTGATCAATTCAATTGTGATTTCCATTTACCTCCTTCTCTTTATCCATACAAAATATCTATCAAACAAATAAAATTAAAATTTTCTTTTGAAAAATGAAACCATTCCATCAGTATTTTCTTATGACGTTGTCACGTTCAACTATCGTCAGTAAACCGACTTTATCGACAACCGATTTTTATTCTTATGACATATCCTTATTTATTTAAATGAACATCCTTATTTTAAGTAGTAGTACTGAAAGTCTGTAAAATACTCGCGCAGCGTACAAGCGTTCACGTATTTCCCGTAGGCGCTCTCTTAGTACATCTACATTAAAATCTCGTAGAAGGCGATTTCTTTCGGGTGCACCTATGTAAATGTCAAAAATATCGTGGCCAAGGACGGGCCCACAACAAGAGTGTTTACCCTACAAGACATTATTTCAAGATTATAAACGCAAAACCAATCCAGCAATAAGTACAAAATGAGTGACGTAGAGGACCATATTCGTAAACCTGTAGTGTTTTATTATATTATTTAAAATACTTATGGTCTATTCTACATATAATTTTTAAAAATGAAAGCCAACAATAAAAGTATCTATGCTATGTTTTGAGTTGTAATCAAAATGGTGTGTGGTAAGCCGGTAACACAGACATACGCCCGGCACTTACTCTGGTTTATGCATTCATATTTCATTCTAAATGACGATTATTAAGGTTATGAAAAAGATAAAAGCTTTACGAATCAAATCAAGATTTGGTCTGTTGTGGGTCAACCATATCCAATATTACAAAGGGATTGTAATATAGTGATATAATATCACAAAATGGCAAGTATTTTAAATAATATGAATAGCTTTATGAAGCTGTGTTGTTTACAGAACTCGAGTCCGAGCTGGCCCAGAAGACCAACGCACAATCCAGCCGGTATGCTTATGAACATAAAATTATCTATAGAAACAGGAGCGTAGCTTGCTTTAGAGGGGCTTTATCGAAATTTGTTGAGGGGCCTGATGTCCAATGGCCCTAACGCACAGTATTTTATAAACCCCATTTTTCGGACATCCCCTTTTTATGGCAAAATCGGATAGATCTCATTATTTACAAGCACGTTATTTTAGCTCCATTTCTCTATCATTTGTAGTTTTCAAGAAAAAATAATTGAAAATCGACTATTGTTATCTCTAAATGCAGAAATATATTAATTTCTTCTTCCAAACTAAGCGTAACATGCAAAAATGATGTTACAAAAATAGATAGTGACCGTAATGCTGCATATTTTAAAGCATCAACAAACCGGGGGTGCAATTATTACTGCCGATTCGGTTTCCCTGTTGCCTGAAAGCCCTGTATCTTGGATACGGCAGATATGACGCTAGCTACGCCTCTGTATAGAACCTTTCACACTTATCAGGGTCAGCACAAACTTAAACACGCTACGGTAAGGATTCCTTACGGCCGTGTCAAGAAAAATAGGAATTAAATAAAAATATATTTTGAATTATATGGACAAATAGATAGATGAATAAAAATAACAGATCGAAACTACACTTCACCGCTACACTTAAATTATGACAATATGGACTAAATTTCTCGAAAATATCAGATTTTAAAAGGCGGCCCATGTGCCTATCTGACAGGCTCCCAATTGAGCCGTTTTTAAAATATTTCAATTTCCAATATTTTATTTCTATAATATGATGATACTTTTATTATTGACACCTAATGAAATATCATCTAGTACATAATCACTAGTAGCATGAAAAAAAACTAACTTCCTACAAATAATAGTATTTGCAGAGAAGCCATCTGAAAATCAGGAAAATCACAAATTTTACCTAAATTATGAAAAAATATAATAATTATTTAAAGCACATTAATTAGTCTATACAATACAGCAATAACAATTACAGCAATTTAGCTGTTAAAAATATAATCTCGACGGTCTTAGGTATTCGATACTTAGATGATCATCTTCTAATATTTTCATAAAAATCAAAGATTATGCAGCGCATCTCCCTTGGTGTTTTCATACCAGTATAGGTTTTGTTTAAACTATTATGATTTCTTGACTCTTGTCTCTGTTGTGTCTACTCTCAGTATTTTCTGTTACCTAATTGTAGAATCCTCCATACTACAATTGTCTGACTAAACGGCGAAACGGATTTTAATTCCAAGTTGTTATGTATCCTGTGGCAAAATATTTATAAACGATAAAGAATATTCACGCAGGCGAAAGCTAAAAACATATTTCCATAGTAGTCACCTTTCAATATTATAATTGCAGCCGAAGAGATAGCTCTTTTGATTCCGATGAACGTGACTACTCCCTCGACGAGGAGGAGGGGGAGGAGGAACAGGACTCCGAGGACGAATAGTAAGTTCACACTAGTTATACATTTATTTATTATTTACTAGCTGTTCCCCGCGGTGTTACCCGTGGTTTATTAGCCTATGTGTTAATCCAGAGTGTCAGCTAACTCCATACCAAATTTTATTAAAATCGCTTCAGCCGTTTAGACATGAAGAAGTAACAAACATACACACTCACATACTCGCAAACTTTCGCCTTTATAATATTAGTGTGATAGTACAAGGTCAAACGGCAAGGCTAAAACAGATTGCAAACTACAAGCGATTGCTGGTTTCCGCTACTGGTAGTCGTCGACTGCACGTACGGTGTCGAACAGTTGTCAGTCAGTAATGAAACTCCCGCGAAAATTCAAAACAAGCAATCTGTCATTTAAAAAAAAATGCAAGCTGGGTCTCAATGACTATAAGGACAAGTTTTTGGTCGGGACTGACTGACCTGAAATATTTTGTACAGAAAAATGTACGGGGCGTCTTATGTGGCTAGGATTGTAGCTTCATTCTCTAAAGTTGTTCTATAAAACAATTGACGTAAGCTTAGCTCCAGAAGTGAAGGACAGTGCCAGAAGTTCACTAAGATGATGCTTAGATGCATAGTTGCATAAATAAATACTCGTAGTACATATTTATGCTATACTAAAACTAAGATCGATGTGGAATATTTAATAACTAAGTTATATTTTATATTTATATACAGGTTGCGAATTTAGTCAGTCAAATTCTTGCAGGGGGATGATCAGATCATGATACTGAAGCGATTTTTTTTTTTTTTAAGTACTGTGGCAGGTGGATCGAGGTTACGATCCCCTCGCATGAAACCTTATTAATATTCGTGAACCTCGTTTGATTATAAAGAAATAAATGTCAGTCTAGAGGACTGGGAGATTCATGGCCGACCTTTCTTACTTCATTACCTTCATTATTATATACTATAAACATACTTATATTATTATATACTTTTTTGTTGTGTTATTAATTAATGTTTAATTAATTAAGTAATGTTAATCAAAACTTGAATCCGAAGATTTGCGCTTCAAAACGCGACGTGTGGCTTTACCCAGCGAAAAAAGTTGTTAAATTAACATAATACATGTTGGTACCCCATATTAAACAAGTTTAATTCGAAAGATTCAATCGACAAGAATTTATTTTATCTATACTTATATTATGAAGCTGAAGAGTTTGTTTGTTTGAACGCTATGATTTCAGGAACTACTGAAAGGCTATAGGCTATATAACATCACACTATGATCAATAGAAGCGGAGCAGCAATGAAAAATGTTGCAAAAACGGGGATAATAAAATATTCCTTTTTGCGAGCTTCCGTTGCGTGCGCTGCTTAAACGGTTAAAGTTACACAAAAAATATAACGGTTTTGTTCCTCTTAAAAAAATCTAAAATTAAGTCCGCGACAGCCTATCTTTTAAGGTTGACTTAAAAGATATGTAGTGGGTCACTATTACCTTTTTTATGGTACGTAATCAAATTTTATTTGCGAAAGTGTTCTAATAAACATGGTATTAACCCTTATCCAAATAAATACGTTATTCATCACAAATATTTAATTTTGAACAAAACTGCTCTTACTTCATTTGATTTCAATGAATATCTGAGGAGATATCAGTTATAAAATATTACGCAACAAAATCAGGCGCGGAACTAGAACTAGAAAATTGTTCAGGGGGGACAACTGTTGGCTCAACTGGCCAAGTGCGAGTTGTTCGCATCACTGGAGGGAGGGAAGGATTACATTCAACACCGGTACATCAACCACCACCGCCGAGGGGAGGGCGGGGGAAGAATATGCCTGTCAAAACACATCAGCCCAATGTTAAAATTTTCATCAATTGCATCTGCCGGGAGGCGATTCGATTGCATTCGATTGATAAGCATTTACGGAATGATGTGCGAGGTGGGCGGTTAACGTGGGTACCAAGTCCGGCCGGAAGCTCTGCTCTGCCGCGCGGCATGCTCATATGAAACGGTTGCGTTCGGCAAACTGTTTATTTAATGTTTTTTTGCAATATAGTATAATGATACTTTTTAAATTAATAATTTGGTTTTTTATTTAATTAAAAAAAAATTATGTATTAAAATGTTACTTTAAAATACAAAGTACGCCATACAAATACCTATATAATATTATTATATGCCTACATTTTAATTTTAATAGGCCACAGTATCGTATCGTAGCCGCCCAGCGTTACTCTATTATTCCTATTTCACTCTTACCGATCATAGTGTGGTGTACCCTAAAATAGCCTATATTATACTTTTAACGTTAATAATAAAAAATATTATCCATCACAGACACAGAAACAATGTTTCCCCTGGTTTCTTCCGCGTGATTTTAAATTAGCATTGTAGGTACCAAATACAGTAGAATCCGGTTATAACGACGCACAAGGGAACGATGATATTACGTCGTACTAACCGGACGACGTATTTTTTTTATATTTTTTTTGCCTTGCTGTTTTACCGCAAATGTCTAATGTACATTAGACATTTGCGGTAAAATAGCAAAGCATTTTAAATACACTATGAGACATCTGTAATTCGTTTTGGTTGCGAATTTCAATACCGAAGTATGAAAATACAAGCAGATCAGTATCCCAAACTTATTTAGGGTCATTAGTAGAAAATCTCAGCTTTCTAGACATGATGAAATATTTTGGTAATTCTTACTTACGATTTATTTGTGAAGACGTCAACGCTCGTCGTCGTTGTAACCGGATAGTATACTTGTATATGTGTGCAAAACGTCGTTAAAAGTGATAGGTCGTTATAAGCGAAGATCTAATAAACGGACGTACTTTCATAGTGGTTTATATTAAAACCAAACATGCCTATACTTACGTCACTAAAAGCGGTCTGTTGTTAAATGCGAAGTCGTACTAAACGGACTACATTGTATTATCATTTTTTTTTCGATTGTTCTCAAGTGGTTCGTGGATGAACAACATGAGGTGGAATTTTAGAAGATAAGTTGGCATATCCTCGGGTTAAGTGAAGTCCGAAGAGAGGGGTAGGAGACCATAAACCAAATCAGTCAAATAATGTAAAATGGTCGAACGCGCTCTCTTCGTCATTAAAAATGGAGTGCGGTGTGAGGCAGGGTGGCCCGGGTGGGTTGTCATCTCCTAGGCTTTTCAACCTATACATCAATGACTTATTAGTGAGCCTTAGTAATATGTGGGTTGGGTGCAGCGCTAATGGTGTAAAGGTTAATAGCATCAGCTACGATGACGACATGGCACTGTTAGCACACGGCTGGGGCTATAGGCGAGATGTTGAAGATATGCGAGTCCCATGCTGCCTCACACGGTCTCATATACAATGTTAAAAAAGGTGAGTACATTGTATTGAAGGCCGACGGTAAATGCCCTGATAATATACCTAATATTACCCTAAATGGCATGAACATACAAAGAGTGACAGAACTAAAATATCTGGGGCATTTTCTTACTGACGAACTTAAAGACTTGTAGATATTGAAAGGGAGCGCAGAGCACTATCGGTCAGAGGTAACATGTTGGCCCGCAGATTCTCTCGTTTTAGTGACGCAGTTAAAATAACATTATTTAAGGCATACTGCCAGAGTCTATATATGCGGGCAGTCTGTGGGTCAACTTCACCAAAAGATGTGCTGCGCATTCAATATAATAATATATTTAGAATGCTGTTGGGACTTGCTTTGCTCCAAACCATGATAAGATCCGAAACGTTTCAGTAAAACCTGGATAACCGATTTGCTGCCATGGAAATCACAACAGACGTAAACCAGAGCAAAGAGTTCTTGAGTGGAGACCGCATCTCAGCCAACGTAGTGTAGGACGCCCTCAGGCCAGGTGGAGTGATGATTTATGTAAAACGGCTGGCAGGAGCTGGATGCGAGAAACTGAAGATAGAACAAAGTGGCGTGTAATTGGAGAGGCCTATGTCCAGCAGTAGATGGCGCTGCGTTGCCATGCATAGAAACACGTCCGCGAATTTTTGCTTGTTAAAAATATAAAAGTTGCATTAAACAATTTGTGCTTGTTGTAAAAGCGAAGGAATACGTGCAAATCATAGGTGGTAACGTTATCAAAGACACAAAGTGACGATAGACAATAATATAACTCAGTACAGTGATAGTGCAAAGTGATCAAAAATAAAGACAACAAAACCGTGTAAAGTATACAGACTAGTCGAAAAACTTATAACTATATTAGCATTTAACTGACTTTCGTATAAAAAGTGTTAATAATATAGATTACTATCGTTAATCAAACCAATAAAACATTTTTAGTGACTTTCGGTGTGACATTTTTAAAGACGGTAGACAGAAGTGTATCAACGACGAGACAGCCACAGTGGCGTAGCCCGCAAACGCTTGGTATGCAAGAGATCGATTATTTAGATCAATAAGCTAAGTACAAGTTTGGCGTAGTCGGAACGAAGGCGATACGAATTCTCGGAGTCTTGAGTTCGAACCTCACTGCATTGCAATTGCACTTTTTGTGTATGTTGCATGTAGATATTATTGTCAACATAAAAATTTAAGCCTCTTACAAACATACAAATAGTATACGATGGATGACAACAATATGCAAATATTACTACAAAAAATTCAAGAACAGATGGACAAACAAACTATAATAATCACAGAATCGGTCACGCGGAATGTTGTGCAACAGTTCGACGACAAATTTAAAAAGTTAATTGAGGAAAACAGACAACTAAAAACTGAAATAATCGAATTAAAACAAAAGACGAAGCGTTGGGAAAAAGATGGGAGAAAAAATAATTTGCTGTTTTTCGGAATAATGGATAATAAAGAACAAGATTTAACCTCAGTAATGTTTATTCTAAGAAAAATTAATTTACTTCTTGGATTAGATATTCAACCCCAAGAAATAGATAAAGCCTATAGAATTGGTAATAAAAAGGACTCTGCACCAGACACTAGGCCTATCTTAGTATCCTTTATTACAAACTGGAGAAAAGATGAGGTATTAAAAAACAAAAGGAAATTACCCCAAGGAATATATATAAAAGAAGACTATCCTAAAGACGTCTTAGAAAAAAGGAGATCTTTACAGCCAATACTAGAGGAAGAGCGAAAGAAAGGTAACTTGGCATATATTAAATATGATAAGTTAATAATCAAAGAACAAAACGAAACGAACCGAGAAAAAAGAAAAAGGGAATCTTCGGGGTCCCCAAACACAAGCAATATAAAAAATCAAGCAAAGGCTGGTACAGTTCCCAAGAAAATGAACACTACTAACGCTTTTGAATATATGGCACGCAGCAGACCAAACTCTTCAAAAGAAAAAAATAGCAGCTAGCAATTAAAACATAGTCAAAACCAAAAAACCAATCTATCAACTCATGTTGAACTTCCCCCAAGCCGGTTGGTCCCCGTGGGGGAAAAAGACCACAACCCTCCAGCAACCACAAAAGAAATAAAAAATACTCTTAAAATTGGAACATACAACGTAAGATCTTTAGCATCATATGAGAGATTCTTAGAACTTACTTACTCACTGCAAAAAATAAACATTGACATACTGGGCTTGGCAGAAGTTAGACGAGTGGGATGTGAAATTGAAGAACATGATAACTTTATATTTTGCTACAACGGAGAAACACTTGGTTTGCACGGCGTAGGATTCTTAATCAGAAAAGAATATAAACACAATTTAAAAGATTTTAAAGCGCTATCGGAACGAGTTGCTCTATTACAGATGGAATTTAATAGTCAAAAAATATCAATAATACAAGTCTATGCTCCAACTGAAAAGGCCAAACACGAAGAAATTCGATCCTTCTACAAAACTTTAGAAACCGCGCACAGCTACGCGGAAAAGAACCTACTTGTGATCGGCGATTTTAATGCCAAAATTGGTCAACCAAAAAGCGACGAGAGCACAGTATTAGGACAGTATGGTTATGGAACTCGAAACGAAAGAGGAGAAAATCTTTTGCACTACGCCTTCGAAAATAAATTATGTATTATGAACACACACTTCAAGATGAGGCCCAACCGTAAATGGACATGGATCTCCCCCGATAATAAAACCAAAAATGAAATAGACTACATTCTAAGTAACCAACCCAAAAATATAATAAACCTTGAAGTACTAAACAAAATGGAATTTCCATCAGATCATCGTTTAATTAGAGTCACTTTTCTTCTACAAACACCAAAAAGAGGCAGAACATCTTTCAAACCCCTACCAAATACACTAAAAACTAAAAAAGACATAACTACATTTCGTACGAATTTACAGAATATGATACAGGTGCTTGAGACAGAACACAAATGTGAAGACATCCAAATCTATTACAACAATCTAGAAAGAATCATTCAAAATAGTTTAAAAACTAAAATAAACAAAAACAATCGAGATAAAGTAAACAAATTCCTTAGTAAAAGTACAATAGATCTTATGACGAGACGATCAGAACTCATAAAAAGAAAACACAAAACAAAGGAATTGAAAAAAGAATTGAGTATTTTGTTTAAAAGCACTAATAAGGCTATCAAAAAGGACTACAAAAACAATAGGAATGAAATAATAGAAAAATATTTAATAAGTCACAGAAGTACCAAGAAAGCTTACAAGGAATTAAACACACATAGAAATTGGATTAGTAATCTAAAAGAGGGGACAAAAGAAACCAAGAGCAGACAAGAGATTATGAATTGTGCCACAGAATTTTACAAAAAATTGTATGGAAACTGCCCAAAAATGTCTCTTCTGAAGGAAACCCACGAGGAGTATCACGACCAAATAAACGTAGCCACCCCAACACCTGTAAACGAAATTGAAATAATCAATCACATTCGTAAAACAAAATCCGACAAAAGCCCCGGTCCAGATGGGATACAAAATGAGGCACTAAAAATTGGTGCTTCCCTACTGGCACGACCATTGTCCTACCTGTTCAACAAGGCTATACAAGAAGGTCGGGTACCAGAACAGTGGAAAAGATCTGATATTATTCTTCTTTACAAAAAAGGTAATCCACAAGATATAGGTAACTATCGGCCTATTAGCCTTCTGCCAAGTATATACAAGTTGTTTTCGTCCATCCTGCAAAGTAGAATAGCTAGGAACATTGATGTTCATCAGCCAATCGAACAGGCGGGTTTCCGAGCTGGCTTTTCAACAGTGGATCACATCCAAGTCTTAGAACAGATTCTAGAGAAATACAAAGAGCACAACAGGACATTATACATAGCCTATATCGATTTTACAAAAGCATTCGACAGTATATCACACAATTACATCTGGAAAGCGCTGAACAAATGCCAAATTCATAAAAATTATATAAGAGTCCTGGAAAACATCTACGATGGAAGCACTAGTCGAGTGAAGCTGGAGAAAAGAGGACCGGACATACCAATTTGCAGAGGTGTAAGGCAGGGTGACCCAATATCGCCCAAACTTTTTATAGCTGTGCTACAAACTGTATTTGCAGAGTTAAACTGGAAAACAGAAGGAATCAAGGTGGCTGGCCGCTACCTTAGCCATCTCAGGTTTGCAGATGACATCGTTCTCTTCGCTGAATCTAGCAAAAAACTGGAAGATATGATATCCACACTAAACACAAATTGTGAAAATGTAGGCCTTAAAATGAACGAAACCAAAACAAAATTAATGACAAACAGCAAAACAACTACAGTAAACTTAAACGGGAAACCTTTAGAATACGTGAGCACTTATGTATATCTGGGAAAACAGATATCATTTAGAGACAAAAATGAAGAAGAAGAAGTCGAGCGACGAGTGGCTATGAGCTGGAGAAAGTTCTGGTCACTGAAAGAAATACTGAAGGGTAATTTCCCCATCCATTTAAAGAGGATAGTGATGGATACTTGCATCCTACCGACGCTTACCTATGGGTGTCAGACTTGGACATTCAACACCAAAATAAAAACTAAACTGGTTTCGAGTCAAAGGGCAATGGAAAGAAGCATATTAAAAGTGAGGAAATTAGACAAGATAAGAAGTGGACTTATACGACAAAAAACAAAGGTTACTGATGCCCTACATTATGCACTCAGTCTAAAATGGCGATGGGCGGGGCATCTGGCCAGATGCACAGACAAGAGGTGGACAACAGATGCAACAAGATGGACTGGCCCGACTGGCAAGCGACGAAGAGGACGGCCTAAGCGTAGATGGGCTGATGACCTCATAGCTGTCATGGGGGTGGAATGGATGTCAAAAGCAATTGATAGAGATAGCTGGAAAGAGCTGGAGGAGGCATATACCCAGAAAGGGGTCCACATCCAAGAAATAGAAAAATAATTCAATTAATTTATTTATTTATATATTTTCAAATGTTGCTCATTTTTTTGTTGCACAAAATTAAATGAATTTATTAAAAACCAAAAAAATATAATGTATTTAGTGAATAAGAAAATGTAATATTAGTGTTTAAATTTATTTTATTTCATTATAATTTGATTTCTAATTCATAATAAATAATAATAAAATTAAATGAAATTGAAACAATAAATTAATGTATTTTATGGTTAATTCTAATTATTTTATTAAATCGTTTTAGTAATTATTATTAGTATGTTATTAATTCAATGATGTTACGAGAAGTGCATGATTTTGATTATATCTATTTTTTATGCAGTAAATGTATTAAATTATTAATTAAAGTTTGAAATGTTAGTTAGTTTAAAGTTAATTTATTTATGCATGATTGGAAAGTGTTAATATTAATTAATTACCTATATTGTACCTAATTACAAAATGTTAATGGATATGGAAATAAATGCTTTATTATTATTATTATTATTATTATGTCCAGCAGTGGACTACGATAGGCTGATGATGATAATTCGTGGATAAAACAAAGATGGTTTCAGCTCCTTTAGGATTGTATTGTAGGTGCCCACTCTCTCTAGCCCTCTCATGTGACGCGGAAGAAGTTGCTTGTTATACATATGTAGAGGTGAGGGTGTTCTGTGTTCTATGTTAGGGGTTTTGGTTTCCGCACTTAGTCCTTTAATGGACCATTGTACGTGAGCCATGGTGGCCGTTATTCCGGCCAGCCCACCTCCCTCCAGAAACAGATCACTCTTCCCGGTCTTCTTAGGATATCCGCAAGGGATCTGGGTGTTCCAGTTGTTTCCTTGCGGATCTGGGTGACGCCAATGCACTCGAGGAGTAAATGCTCTATCGTTTTCTCTGCCGCCATGCAAGCTTTACAGAGGACTGTCAGTGATAACTAAGGTGTGAAAGTGTTTATTCAGTGAGCAGTGTCCGGTGATGGTTCCCGACACCAGTCGTAGGCTGTTTCTGACCAGGTGCAAAAGGCCCTTGGTCAGTTTCGTATCCAGGGATGGCATAACCTCCTTAGATAGCCTGCACCCTGGTGTCGAGCTTTAACCAGCTCCTTAGCTGATTGAAAGGAATGGGTTCGGGTCCGATGACTTTCGTGTGAGGTGAGGGTGATTTTATTCTTAGATTGCTTTTGTTATTAATGTGTGTGTGCAAGTGTCTGTGGAAAATTTGTGAAAGTATGTTTGGAAAATCTGTGGAAGTGTCTGTGGCAATGTGTGTCGAAGTGTGTGTGAAAGTGTCCACCATACATCACAAAGAAACAAACATACAAACAATTTCTCACCCTAAGCGCATTTACCTTCTCCGTTTCGTCGTGAGTAAAATACAGCACAATGTATAAAACGTAGTATACTACGTGTGTACTACGTTTTATACATTGTGCTGATAAGACGTATTTTCCTTTTTTTTTTAATTTTTCGTATTATACTTGTATTTTACAGAAAAAAACGAAAGATATGAAAAATACAATTCTGTATCTTTCGCATTTTTCATCGCTAGTACCAACATGTAGTTTTTCAGAATCAAAGTTTGATTAACATTGTTATGAAAAAAATTAAGGTACCTTTTTTCAAAAAAATCGGTTCAGCATCATGGTCTAATCACTCATCAGCAAGGATTCGGCTGACTAAAATGTAACTAAATGTATATAATATATATATTTGTTTGCTTAACATCAATTACTGTCAAAAGCAAAGAGGTAAAAGTTTACCTCTTTCGTGGTCAACACTTCAAAGATAATATCATTTGTATAATATCATAAATCATGTATTGTGGACAAAGTCATAACCTACGACATGTGCCGTAGTTAATTTGAGCTACTTAAACAGCTGGTCAATAAAATCATAACGTGATAGAGCTGTATACCATTGTTATTTAACATTCAGATATTTAACGAAAATTGAAGTGACGTGATTACCCTACCATATGGTTTGACATTAAAATTTCATATCGTGCGCGGCTTTAGTAGCCATAAAGCATTCACTCACGATATCGTTGTATTATATAAATTATATTGTTTCAGTGATTATTTTGGAGCCGAGTACTACGATGACTATGCATCCGACGGTGGTGGATTTGACGACGATACCGATTCAGAGAGCGATGGAACCACTCAACCTGAGTCAGGTACCTATGTACTTTGATATTTACGCTAGGAAGTGAGTTTTTTTTAACACTACTCTCGTATAGGATACAAGTCCTGTATCCTTTACACTCATACAATTAACTGACAGAAACTACACCCAGACTCGAAACAATGTTTATGGATCACAGTTTTATCCCGTGTGGAAATCAAACCCTCAAGACCTCTTGCCCTGCAGTCGTTAAAAAGGAAAAGTTCCGAGTTTGATAGAACCTACTGCATATATGACTAGGACTCTTCGCAAACATGGCCATAGCCAACATGGTTTAGTCAACTAGACGCAATTTTCTAGTGGAGCGCACAATCAACAATAAAAAGTTTTCATATAAATTTTACTAATTAAAAAGTTGTGTCCAGTAGTGGTGTTCTGTGTATACCTACGTTTGCGCGGCCTGCAAGTAAATTGACAAAGCAAGCAGCCTAAACCACTACATAATTTGTAGGTTAGACTCTCGCTCCAAGTCCGTTCTTTTTCCTATATTCCAGATTGATAAGAAAAATATAGAACCTTTTTGATGTTTAGAACATGGATCAGCGGATGCCGGTGCTGCAAGAAGGCGTCGCGGCGTCGTTGAGGGCTTACCCAACGCATATTATGGTGGCTACGGGCGCTGCTACGCTTGCGGGGCACGCGGCCACTGGGCTCCCGGCTGCCCTTTCAGATAATCCATTCCCGCAATAGTGCGCCTAAGCTAAATGGAGACAAAATAAAGTGATACATTGTCCACATTATATTGTTTTAAAAAAATCTAATTGGGTATTCGACTACTATTAAAATAAAATATTTTAAACTAACCATGCAAAAATCTGCCATAAAATGTCTGAAAAATATGCTCTTCTCTAATTTTACGTGTTTATTAATTTAGTTTTTTGACGTTTCATAGAAAGAGGCTGATTTGACTTCAATCAAATACCCTATGGAACACTAGTTTCAATGTACACAACTATTCTTTATATAAGTTCAACAGAATGTTGAACATAAGTGAAGTTGAATGTCATAAAGTACTTAATAAAACCATCAAATACTGATCACTATTTTTTACAATTACGTAACTGTTATTATAAAGCTGAAGTGTTTCAATGCGGTAATCTCCTTAAGTACTGAGCCGATTGTCGCTGAAGTAGCTTGAAACTTGAGGAAGGACATAAATTTTTCCAAGTGGTGAACAACATCCACGAGGTCGGCGCTACTATTTTCAATAAAGTATATTCCCGCTATCTCTCCCTGTGTACGTTTAGATCTTCTAAACGATTAAGAAGATTTTGGTGCGGTTATCACTATCATTCAGATCATTTCTACCGAAGGTTTATAGATATAATAGATACATGTTATTTGTGAGGAAAATCCTGCGCAGCCGGAGTGAATATAATGAAGGTTATAAATATTTAATTGTTAAGAACGTATCGTCGCATAACATTTACCTAATATTATTATAATATAGTATAAACAGGTTTTCCCACGGCTAATGCAACTAAGAGGGAAACAATCTTAAATTTTATTTTAATTTTAAAAATAATTTGAAATGCATTCAAATATTTTATACAAACGCCTGTATGAACCGGGAATTGAATGCGCAAAATTGGAATCCGATTAAAAATCCGAAAAAAGGAAGACAAAGTGCAATTGGGAAAAAAATATCCTAATATTTGAATGCAGTTCAAATTAATTTTGAAATCAAAAGAAATTACAATATTTAATTAAAAAAGACAAGTTCTACAGTAACAAAAAGCCTTGTGGCAGATTTACCAGCAGGCTATGCAGGCTTCAGCCTAGGGCGGCAGGTTTTAGAGTGGTGGCGGCAAATCTCGGCCCGACAGAAATATAAAAAATAGCATTGTAGTATTGATTTTATTTGTAATACAAATTAACTATAGAATTATAATATAACATGTACAGGACTAATGCCATATTTAATATTATAATAGTATCTACTCTTTAATCACTTTAAATGATTTGTTGTATTAATTGCTGTGAACGTTATATTTGGGTTGCTGTTGGTTGATTTAACAAATGACAAGACGCTGTAGATTGTAATAATTTACAATCATGCTATTAACGGGAGAAAGGCTGATGTAATGAGGACAAAAGAGCACGAATTATAAAGTTGAAATTTCATTGAAAAAAAAAATTGTCAATAAGGATCGGAATTGCAGAAATCAGTAGGGGCGGCAAAATTTACATAGCCTGCTGTCGGATAATGTGTAAATCCGCCACTGATTCACAGACGCAAAGTAGGTACACCCAGACTAGCAACAACACACTAACACAAAGTGGTGTCCCGTGTGAAAATTGAAATTGCGACCTCTTGCGCAGCAGTCGTACACATTGCCACCGTACTGATGAGGCAGTCAAATACATAGATAAAAGAAAAAATAAAGACAGAAAGATACTTTCCCTCCGTGTGGCATAGCCATGAGACAACCTGTAGTGTTATGTTTAATATGAGTTGCTACTGTTTTCATTTTCAAAGTAAAATGAAAGTACCTACAGTTACAATTACTTACTGATGAAAAGATT
Source organism: Herminia tarsipennalis (assembly GCA_945859575.2). Classification (NCBI taxonomy): domain Eukaryota; kingdom Metazoa; phylum Arthropoda; class Insecta; order Lepidoptera; family Erebidae; genus Herminia; species Herminia tarsipennalis. The sequence goes on along the minus strand of OX243834.2, from coordinate 16,404,990 downwards.
GTCACAAATAAATGAGAAGCTGATAATGTATCTAGCAACACGGGTGGGTTCTACTAATCTCACGCACTGTTCAAATAAACCCGCTCATCAAAAATAATTTTGTTCAGTATGCACATTAATTTTAAAGAATTTCTGTATTTCTTCATTATTTATGTAAAAAAAATAGCAAATGCCGTTATTAATGTCAATATATTATACTTATTATAATCTTTATTTCTGCTCTAAAACTACTACTATTATTTTGTACAACATTTTGTAATGGCGTCGCTATTGGCTCACAAAATACTATGGGTATTTTAGTGGAAGAGTAATATTTACACTTATTATAATTTTATTTAGTAATAATGATATTATTTTGATTGTATGTACAAAAAATAGAAGGATGATTGATTATAATAATATTCATAACACTGTCTTTAATTTTCGCATTCGTAATCAATCTCTATACACATTGTAAAACAAAGTCCCTCGCCGCGTCCGTCTGTCTGTATGCATGTATATTCGCGATAATCTCAAAAACTACTGAACAGATTTTCATGCGGGTTTCACTATAATTCAGATAATTTATTTCAGATGGTTTATATGTATAATACATGCATGCTTCGGATCCAAGTGGGGCTAGGGGGCTCAAGCCCGCCAAAATCTTTCACCATTCACCTATTCGATTCGTGCAAGTGGTGCAACAACGGCCTTATCTGGATCCGCCACTGACAGTTAGTGAAGACAATTCCGTGCGAAGTCAGGGCGGGCCACTAGAAGTAAACCTCTTACACCTCAATGTCTTATCCACTTGCAATGTTATCATTCGACTAACCTGATCATTCTAAAAATAAATGAAACAACAAAAGATTGAAAATGAAACAATTTATATATTCAGAAACAAATTTTAATTAAAATAATCGAAACAACAAATTTAATTATTAAAAATTTATGTTGCAATGTGTATTAAAATCATGCAAAATAACTTCAAATTGTGCTCCATATGCAGAATCTACTGCATTTTCAAGTTGGTAGCGCCTCCTGGCCATACCTGTATGAATAATTAACAATTACCTACCCATGTACAGCATCACAATAGTTAGCGCCAAACGCCACAACATTCGAGCGCTTCCAGCTTATATAATGCCGATAACGATAAGATAGATGAGATTATTAAAAGGGAATTACGTTAACTGGAGCCGGAGGTTGCAGAGAAAGTCTATACATCTTAAATAAATTTAATTATAAATTACATTAAACTAAAATCTAAAACTAGTGATAAATGGTCGATGTATGTACCAAGAATGAATCGTTCTTTATTAAAATCTAAAACTACAACTATGGAAAGACGGTTGCGAAATCGAAGTGGCGAGATGTGGAAATCACGTAGCGCTGACTCGACGCCTCGTGCCGGTCCGCAACTGCACTGCTTCGATAAATGGTGTCAACGGTCCGCCTCTTACACCAAAGCGTAGATAAATGGTGTCGACGGTCCGTCTATAACACCGACGCGTAACACCTCCCCCCGAAGAACAGCAACTATTTGTCAAGCGGAGTGGCAAATATTGCTGCCAGACCACTGGTGTTCATCTTACTTCTTCTGGTCGGATGTTCCGTCTGGGTTCAATAAGTGTATAGTTGGCCCCTCTGCAGTATCGATGTCTGGATACGCCTCTGGCTTCAGCTTCCGAAGATCCGGATATTCGTTGAAGGTGCTTGGAAACCACCCGGGTGACTCGCGAACGCGGATATCGATTTGAGATATTCCTAATTATCGCGAACCGGCCCGCGAATATCCTACCGACTGCGCCAATTACGTTAACTGGAGCCGGAGGTTGCAGAGAAAGTCTATACATCTTAAATAAATTTAATTATAAATTACATTAAACTAAAATCTAAAACTAGTGATAAATGGTCGATGTATGTACCAAGAATGAATCGTTCTTTATTAAAATCTAAAACTACAACTATGGAAAGACGGTTGCGAAATCGAAGTGGCGAGATGTGGAAATCACGTAGCGCTGACTCGACGCCTCGTGCCGGTCCGCAACTGCACTGCTTCGATAAATGGTGTCAACGGTCCGCCTCTTACACCAAAGCGTAGATAAATGGTGTCGACGGTCCGTCTATAACACCGACGCGTAACAAGGGCGACTGACTACTTTAAAATACATTGAACAAAGAGTTTTTGTCTTCCAAAAACAACAAAACTATACCCATCACAGCCAGGACTGTACGTCTAAATACAGAATTGGTTTGTTCGTGGCATATTTATCGACTTATTGTGATAATGTACTTTAACAATGTAAAATATTGCTTATCAAACGACTACATACGTCATCGCCTAATATAAACCGTATCCGATAACAAACCTATAAGTAAATCTGATCGCAGAGCAACACCCTTTTCATACCTTCCGGTTTCAATCAGCCGGCCACCCGGCAGCGAATGTATAGCAACCGGTACGGACAGACGCCGGAACGTGTGAAAGCTACCGTACATCGCCATACACTTCCCGGTGTGACAAGGATGTAATATGTCAGTTTTAGCCTTTTTATTTTCATACAATAAAAACATGGTGTTGCTATTCATTGTGTTCAAATGATTGAAAACAGTGTGACAGAGCCTCAGCACTTTCGCTGGTAGCTAAAAGGAGTACTTATTATTCTTTTAATTTTATCAAAATGTAATTTTTATTAAATGGACTTAACATGGCCAAAACCGATTGTATGTTCCAAATCTAAACGTAATTACGACAGGTAACAATGCCCATATTTTACTAATAATTCAGAATTTGAATAACATGTGGGAACACTGGTTCAAATGTATAGTTTTGTAGGTAGAAATTAAGTTGATTAACGATATTTTAAAGAAATACCATCATATACTGTCATATAAACTATACATGAACATATTTTCCATTTCAATGTAAACAATACTGTTATCAGATATAATATTTTGCTGCCTAACTTGATCAAATAAAGCGTAGGTAAGGTATAGATACATAGGCAGCTGTATGACGCGTCCGTACGAATAGAAAATAAAATGTATGATAAACCACACGGCATTACCCTAAACCAACTTTAAAATATCGACATCTTTCATATACCTATACCTACCTATTAATTATTATATTATCTCGAATATTAAAATACAATGTAATAAATTAATAATACAAGTATTTAATAACAATAAAAAAAGATCCACAAAATACGATTTAAGTATTGAGAAATAACTATGAAAACATAGATCACAACTATTAAAATAACAACTAGAAGTGTTCAGATGATGAAAATGTCTTTTTATCCATAAAATTTTGACAGTTTTGAAAAATAGTGAATAATAAGAAAAGAGATTATTTATTAAATAATAAACAACCAAACAATAACTTATATTGAACAAGATACTCAATTGTATCAAGATATACAGTTCCTTACATGATATGACAATGAATAAGTAAATATCTTGCCACTAACATTATAGCATAGTGCAACATTATTATTTTACTTTTCGCATACACTTGCTAAGCTGAACTGCTAAGATGCTGGAGCAAAAATATTAAATTATGCAACACATGTACAACATGTAGGTACCCAGAAGCAATGAAGTTTTTACACAAAAAAATTTGGAATTTCAAATGATTGAAAAAATCCTTCATATAACATAACAACTACAAGAGCTTAATGGAGAAAATCACACTACAAGAAACCTAATTCAGGAAATAGAATATTATTCAATCCAATAGTCGACAAAATTGTTTAAAAATTCACACAATACGCATACATATACAAAAAATATAATAACAATACTTTCAGCTAACAGATGCACACTCACAAAATTCCTGTGTAACTATAATATACAACATAATAATAAAGTAGTATATTTTTTATTTGCACAATACATTAAAATCCTCTAGTTTATGCCATCTTTGATAATGGCTTTTTTAAACTATCTTATGTCACAAGCATTGCATCACCAACTATTAAGATATCATTAATATTAACACATACAGGGGTAATAATATATTATATTATAATTTATAAACTTAGATATAACAATTCCCATTTAACAGGGACATTATATCATGTCTGGAATAAATACATTGTACTAGAACTGGGAATTCCCATATCAATTTGTTTACCTTAGTTTTCACAAACAGTTAAATATTATACAGAAATTTACTAACCACATGATCATTTAGAGGTAGTCTAAATCTAATAAAATATGATAAATAATTCAATGGTTAATCATTCTTTTTGTCACCAGGCTGTTCCGATTCTGTAATTGCAGGTGTTCCACTCTTAGCCTGCTTCTGTTGCTGCTCCATCTCTCCAGAGAATCCAAATTCATTGACACGCTTGTGATCAACCTTATAGATCCAACGTTGATATAAGAAGATAAAGAACACAATGTCTGAAACAATTATTTATTACATGTTATAGGACATTGTTGAGACTACATATTCCTATTACTATTAAAAATGATGAAAGTTTGTTTGATAGACAATTGTTATTTTTTAAGAACAAATGGGTTTTCATTTCACCTAACAGTAACATATCTCAGCATCAGAATAACCTATAATAGATTTCATCACATGTGACATTTATGCATACAGCCACCGCCAAAGCTAGTACTTCATAAAGAATGTAATTAATTGGTGCCATTATGACAAACTAAAACATTAAGTAAGTAAGGGCAGTAGTAATGATGTGATAATTATAATAACATAAACAACTTACCATCTCTGAAGCAGCCTATACGGTACATTGTTGGCATTTTTATGACAAAGGCAAAGATATCATCTATGAAAGTGTTAAGGAATTTGTATGTCATCATTCTCCATGGAAGATGTGCAACTGACTTTAACTTATAGTTAATGAACAGCTGAGGAGTCATCATAATAAATCCAAAAGTCAATAAATATCCATACATCATGTTCAGTACGAATGAGTACCATCCTTTGTGTTCCTGGTACAATAGTGAGTAAACACCATATCCTATGAGCAGAGGAAAGCATGCCCAACTTAGATAGCGGAAAGCCAGCATATCATACTGCTTTGTACTAGATTCTACATAAGATCCTTTATCAGTAAATGTAAGCTTTGGTATTCCAAATATACGATCTTCTCTGTTTAACTTGACATCCATTACTTTATTGATCTTCCATATCTCAATTATCAAACCTATAAAGCATGAAATTCTAACCATTACATTGGTTTCATTATCTAAAACATATAACAACACCACAGTGGACTGAAAGACATTGAAAAATACTGATCTTACAGAAAGACCCTCAAGAGACTGCCTATTGTTCCAAAACTGAATGTCATTTTTGAAAGCAAGCAGTTCAAATATAGAATGAAGTATGGATATTGATATTGTCAGTCCTAGCAAATATGGTGAAGTGTCCAAAAGTAATTCCTTGACAGTATCCTGTTCTTCATCTTGTTCTTCGGCACCTAATGCAGAGAACATGCTCAATTTATCTCTCATAGCTTGAGCTGTATACAGCTGCCACTTGAAAAGACTCAATGGTTGAAAAGTCAGCTCTAGTTCAAGAACTTCTGTAGTCTTATTGATTGGCACATAATCACGCATCATATTCCAATAATCATTCAAGAAAACTGCTGGTTTATATTGTTTACCATCAGGCAAAAAGTAAATAAATTCATCTAGTGGTGGAGGCACACTGCCTTGCATCCAATTGGTTTGATCAGTCACCAAATTAATGGTTAAGTTAGGGTGCCAGTGTGATACTATTTCTTCTTTTAATGTTTCAGCTTTAATTATTTCTTCTGCAGATTTTTCAGTTTGTCCTGTCAGCAGATTATGGGTTTTTAAATAACGCAATTTTTTATATTTGTTCAACATCTTTTTCCCATATGTGATATATGATCCACCAAAGTCTTCTTTATTTTTAGAATCTGGTGATTTGCCTGATTGAACTACATAGATATGAAGGTAAATGGAGCCATTATTTTTTAATCCTTCCGTTGGAGTTATGGTAGTTGAATGGCTAAATGTCCCATCATTGTTAGGTCCGCTAAACCAATCACCATAAATAATTCCTGTGTGCTTCCAAATTAAATCTGCTTCATTCACATTACCATAAAATTCTTTTTCAGATACATAACAATACATATCTAATACTGTTCCATTTGCAAACATGTTTATAGCAGGTACCTTGGGAGCACCAGAAGAATTACTTATATCTGTCTTTGGTGTTGAAGACTGACGAAACATAGTAGTGATGAAATAAACAACCAGTGCTCGTATAATCAATGACTTAGTTATGGCAAAGAAGGACTCCAATTTAGTTGGTTGCATTCTTCGACGTTGTTCATCGATTTGGGCATTGATCTAGAAAATAAATCATTCCAGTTGAGAGGCAAAGCAGGTCAAGAACAACAAAAAGGTTATTTTTTTATTCTTTAGCAAACAAGTAAACAGAATATTGAAATTTATTAGGCAAGTACTTTTTTCTGTAATATTATCTACTTACATCAACAGCATCCTCAGAAGATCCATTTGATTCAACAACACTATTTTCAGCGGAGACCTCGCCAGTGACTTTATCTGATTGACCATTATTAGTCTCATCTGCCATTGTGAATATAAGGTGCCTTTCAGCGTTAAGTATATCAAAAAATTACTCCCAATTGCAAAGACAAGTTAGTAATTCATATTCATGGCAATAAAATGAACGAAATTGAAATTTTTACTTCGTCAGTTGAATTGTCTTTCCAAAGAGAATTTACACTTGCTTGGTCTCTGGTCTCTGTCCATCAAATTTATCATTGACAAAACATATTTTTTTCATTATCCCCTCGTATGTCCAATAACCATATTATGGTTTTGACAGCTAAGTCGCTGTCTGTTAGCGAGCCATAATATGGTTCGTGAGCAGATATGTGATAACTGATTCGAAACCTAAATAAGGTTATTAAGCATGATTCTTTCTGTTATGCTTAAAATTCGAATGAAAATACCGGCAACCGAATGAAAACTTACATCATCTACATCCAGAACAAAAAACGAGCGAAAACATCATTCAAAATACGACGTTCGGCGGCAGGCAGTTTGAACATTTTGATCGTGTTTTATTTAAATTGGATGATATTTATGACAAAGAAAGTAGTTAAATATCAAAGTATATATAATATAGTTTCATTTCTGATGTAAATAATATAATATTAATTTCAATTTTTTTCACAAACAGTCGTGAAGTGCGACCATACCCCAAAAAAAACGATGTCCGCCAGTTTATTTTGGTCATATTTAAATTAAATCGTTAATTAAAGTACTAACATTTGTTTTGAAAATAAGCCCTAAGGTATTACCTTTAATTAGATACTATATAACATGAGTATAATTATATAAATAGCGAGATATTTCAATAAAACAATACTCGCGTTCTCCGAAAAACCTAAATATGGTTGCCTGACAGACAGGCGATTTGTATGGAATTTTTGCACGTAAAGTAGGTAATTTATGGCGGTTTTTAAAGCTCATTATTTTAAATATTTCTTAGACACATGCATGTTATTAGTATTATAATAGGTAGTTAGGTTTGAAAAGAACCTATTATATGTATTGTTTTTATACCTGGAATAATATTTCTACCTGAAAATAATTCAAAGCCAACCGACTGATTTTCGACCCAAATTTGAGTACATTCTTTATTCCCTTATCACTTAAAATCTATTCAAATAACAGATGTGCGGATTTTATTATGTGTAGTTGATAAGCTGAACATATTATTTAAAATAAACTATTGTATATAATAACAATAGTTTATTGTACATAAAATACAAACGACACCGCTTTTTGACTGATGTACGGCGGCGATCCGCGCGGCCCGCTTTGATAAATCCAGGTAAAGTGAAAAAAAATAATACTATGGTATGTGATGTTTTTATTGTATGTTATCCTTTATATATTAATAAGTAAATAAAATAAAACACAAGGTGCAAATATTGTATTGTTTTATTGCTATTCAGAAATTAAAAGTACACAGTACAGTACTATTTTTTTGAACTCATATCTTGACTGAAATTTATTACAACAGAAATTTAAAAAAAATATTATAATAACCTTTATTTATTTAAAAATAAGTTAGATATAACAAATAAACATCAACTACAATTAAAATACGAGTAAAACGATGAAAAACAAAACACGGGCGGTCGATTCGCCCTGTATGTCCACGAACCATAATATGGTTCGACAGATAAACATAAGGCGCTATATACCGGTCGACACATGAAAGGGCTAAAACTAATTTCGACTACTAGGTTTTTAGGTTTCTATTAGTTCACAATGCATTTAGCATTTTGCAGGTTACTTTGTTGCGTTTGCAGGTAGGGCAGGTCAGGTATAAATAAATACAATATTAATAATCTTCTGTATCAAAGTTCAATACAAATTGCGCTTGTTATAGCTTTTTAACTCTTTTATGTGAAGAAGCAAATTTAGGAGTTAAAAGCAAACTTCCAATAAAAAAATGTACTCCAATGTACTCTGTGAAGCAAACAGCGCAATATATTTTTTTCTTTATGTATCTGTGCCGCGCTACGCGCCACTCCGCTCCAGCAGCGGAGGGAGTGCGTTGCTGCGAGCTGCTGCAGTGCGTTTACGACGTTCTTAGGCCGCGTAAACGATCAAATATATTTGTCAAATTTCACGTTTTCATCAAACATTAGCAAAACCGTTTAAACATCCATCAAACGTGTTTATCAAACAACGTGCCATAAGCGCCCTGTAAACGATTATAATGTTTGTCAAACACCCATCAAACACTACTTCAATCCAATTTTTCATCAAACACGTAGATTGTTTGACAAACACTTCAACAAGGCGGTAGACTATCAAATTATTTGACAAACACGTGAAATTTGACAAATAATTTGATCGTCTGCAGGGGACTTTAGAAACCATGTTTGAGACAGCTTTAGTTCAATTGTATCGCATGTCGCTGCCATCGAAATTCGCTGATTTAGGATTGATATCTCATTATCTGATACTCACAATGGCCTAAAAAGAGGCTAAGTCCGGTTTTCTTGTTCGCCCTGGTAAAATCACAGAAAGTAATAGTAGTAAAACTAACTAAGAGGCTAACTCATTGGCTGATTCGCGCCGCCATTTTATTTTATTTGACCTGTCTTTGATAGAAGTAAAACTTTCTGATTATTTATCTAGCACTCAGTACATCGAGTGTTCAAAATATCGAATGTTTATTTGATCGAGCGTTCAACGCATCGTATCTATTGTGTTATATTTCGTTCGTATGTTTGTTTGATTGTTTGTTTGTATTGAATAGGCTCCGAAACCACTGGACGGATTTGAAAAATTCTTTCATCGTTGTGAAGCTACACTATGGGTGACATAGGCTATTTTTTATTCCTGTATTCCCACGGAAACAGGAACTACGCGGGTGAAACCGCGAGGCGTCCGCTAGTATATAATATATCGAAATGTATTGATTCTATATAAACTTAGAATACAAGAAAAACGCTATTTATAGTGGTCGATCAATTGATATTCGAATATAGTACACCCGTGGAATCTTTATCGATTTTTTTCAAATCATTTGTTATTTGTTTAATTATATAGTTCGCTTGTTTTTGTCCATGTATGTTTTTCTTTCAGAGTCCTATATTTGGGGATAATCTATAGACTTATATTTTAATAAAAATATGAATTCATTCGCATGGGCTGACATTGTCGTCGGGAAGATCGACTAAAAAAATCGAATCATGCATTTTTTTCGCATGGTGAAACTATTGGAATTACAATGATGCGAGTTACATGGAAGTCACCGAGGATTCTATTAAAAATAATCCAAAATATTTCTGGACATTCGTAAAACAACGTCGAAATTTTAACGCCATTCCGGGAAAATTAACAAGTAACGATACTCTAATCACTGGCGAATCAATTTGGGAAGCATTCTCCTTAAACTTTGAATCTAACTTTCTAAATTCCACCGTCAGTGACGATCTGAATATTCTCGGACCATCTTTTACTGAGGATACTGTATTCTTCCAGATATCTAACATATCTGTAAAAGTTGATGATGTGAAAAACTTACTCGAGACCTTAGATACATCTAAGGCAGCAGGCCCAGATGGCATATCGCCTAAGCTACTGCTACGATGTGCATCATCTCTTGTCAAACCAATCGCTTTTCTCTTAAAAAAAAACTCTACTTACTTGTAGTGTTCCCAAACCTGTAAATAAGAAGGGGTCAAAAACAGAAGTTACTAACTACAGACCCATTTCCAAACTGTGTTTAATTGTTAAGATTTTTGAGAAATTAATTCACAAGCAGGTGTACTTTGCCCCAAGTAACTTGTTTAGCCCACGCCAGCACGGTTTTCTTAAAGGTAGGTTTAGCATCACAAGCCTTGTCCTGCTGAACGACTTTATTACCGAAACCATGGATAAGGGGAAGCAGGTCGATGTAGTCTACACAGACTACAGCAAGGCCTTTGATCGAATTTCTCATGGGATTCTCCTCTACAGATTAAATTGTGTCGGTATTCGAGAAGACCTACTCAGATGGTTTACATCTTACTTGGTTGTATTATACAACTATATTTCTAGCTGGATTCCTGTTCTAAGTGGTTGTCCCCAAGGATCTCTGCTCGGGCCATTATTGTTTTCAATTTATATAAATGACATCGTTTCATCTCTCAAGACGTCTAAATTATTGTGTTTGATGACATGAAAATATACAGCACCATATCATCCGCTGATGAAATTTTCGCGCTACAAGCTGATCTACGGCAATTGGAGGAATATTGTAGGTTAAGAAAATTGGATCTCAATCCCGCAAAATGCTCGGTGGTTACATTTATACATACTTGTCGCATAATTGTCGCATCGGCCGCGCGCGTCAGTGGTTCGTCGTAATACCGCGCGGCTCGCGATCGGCCGCGATGCACGGAAAAGAACCTTTAGTCTTTGTAGAAAGTACCACCTGTTGCCACTAACAATCCGTTGAGAGATCGCGGACACCCTTTTTCTTATAAAAATATTAAAAAATGACATCGACAGTCCCGAACTTTTAGCTAAATTAAATTTCAATGTTCGCTCTAAAACTCGATGGAATCCGCCAATCAGTGTAGATACCTTTAGCTTCATCGAACTACAGAAAAACTCTTATTTAGTGAGAGCAAGCAATTAATTATACAGTATGATTTAGATCTTTCCATCATTAGCAAGCTGCTTATGCCTTGATTTCTTCAAACAATAATCTGTCATGTGATATATGTATGCAGTGTAATGTAACAATAATATTAAGTAAGTAATTGTAACAAATGTTATTCTATTCTATTTATTGGTTAAATTAGTAGATATATCACGTGTTTCTTCACTAGTAGTAACATGTGAATATGATTTCTTTATGTGAAGACTTATAATTGGCTGGCAGATTATATCACTCACCGATTTACTATGATTTGTTAATTTGCAAAATTGCATTTAAATTTAAAAGAGCCCTAGGTCCGGGATGTCAAGAGATTACGTCTCCTTTTTTTGCGCAGAGATATGTAAAAAAAACTGCATTTTACAATTGGAATAGCAGGACAGAACATCAGAACATGAGTATATTTTAGGATTCACTACACTTACATTTAACTACTTATTCAGAAATAATTTTCAAACGAAAGACATTATTGGTTATAGATGGAGGAAGAAGAAAGTCTTTTCTGAAAGAAGTTTTTAGTAGAAGTCGCGGGTTGGTTCTTTTACTGCTTCCAACCACTCCTAAACCTAGAGTGGTATGGTCGATAGCGTGTGATATGTTTATGTGAATAATATTAAAATATTTTTTCTGAGATTTAATATACTTTCAAAATGAATGACACATTTATTATCAAACACTTTTTTAGTTTTCCTCTTCCCTCCAATATTATTCGGTAGAGATTATGGCTCGCACATTATGTGCATACGCCAGTTTCAAGTATAATTTCTTTCTAGTTTTCTTCTTTCAATCACAAAGTCTCGTTCTGGTCCAGTTATCACGTATTTCAAGTGTATTTTACACTGTTTTACACTTTAAACGCGGAGCTGTAAAAATAGCGACATGTCAGTTTGCCGCCATTTTTACAACTCCACTTTTTTAGTTTTCAACCGTCTTCAAAAAAGAGGAGGTTCTAAATTCAACTGTATGTTTTTTTTTGTATGTTTGTTCACCGATTACGCAAAGACGGCTGGACCGATTTGAAACATTCTTTTTGTGTTTGAAAGGGTATACTTCCAAGTTGGTGATCATCAGATCGATCTGATGATGGGATCCCGGAGAAATCGAGGGAACTCTTCAAATATTAAAGGCACACCTACAGTGATTTAGGTACATTTTATAGTGATTCGTGCATTTACTCTCAAAAAGCACCTATTGGTGAAGTAGAACTGATGATGAAGACCACAAATGACGAGCAGACCTATTCAATATTTCACGGTTTGCAATTCAATTACATTAATATGATATTGAATATCATTTTATTCTCGTCATACTATAATTACACAATGTAATAGAGCTGATAGTGAACTATCATGTGAACTCCTCAACAATTATCGGCTCTGCATCGGGGCAAGCAATATTTTGTAAAGGGATTTGAGCAGTTGACATAAGCCTTTTGTAACATAAGTGAATTACAAAACAACCCACTAAAATGTGAGCAATAAAAAACTTTTTTTTTCAAAAAATATTATCGACTTCAAAAATAAATACAAGGCAAATAAAGAGCATTAAATAATATCTACCTAGAATAACAACAACAAATTAACATTTTGAAGTTGGTGCCGTATAAACAAAATCAACTATTTCATGGCACCAACTTTAAAATGTTAATTTGTTGTTGTTATTCTTGGCAGTAAAATGTTACAGTTTTTCGCATATTACGCCGGTAGCAAAGCTTTTATTGCTTGCAAAATGCAGTCTTCCAGCGGTCCAAATAACATACCAAAAATGCAGCATCCCATTTTTACAGTTTCACTCCCTAGTAACCCCTACTTAGTAACTCATATTCCACAAATAAAATTAAAATCACAGTATTGTTAGAAAATGAGTGTGGCATTACGCGGTAAAGACTGTATTCATTTAGCTTGTTTGAACATTATTTAATCGAACAGCAGATAAGATAACAGGTCTAAATTGATTAGTCTCATCAATATTAATGTTTACTATCAAATTTAAACCCGTGTTGATTGTGCTTCCTGGTAACGCAAAACTCGCGTCGTCGACTCGCGCGATGGTCCTTTACAAAGTTTGTATTGAGATGTACCGCCCGCCAGGCATAGTCCTGCTCAGCCATCAGCCGCTCAGCGTCATCTATCTATCTATGTACTCATCTACCTACACGAAATTGATTTGTTCCAATATTTGTTATTATGATCGAAAATTCCTTGCATTTTTATTATTTCGAGAGTAAATTAAAATATAGGTGCAAGTACCTACGTTTGGACATCACTAACAAATTTGATTTCTACCTACTCTTCTTTAATTTACGACGGACGACACGCGTGAACGTGTCACCCTTGCACGGTTGCACCCCGCACCCCTCACTCCCCACCTACAAGTCGCTCGAGTTCATAGCATTGCTATTGTTTTTGCATTTTTATATTTTTAGGTCACAAACAGTGAGCAATGAGTTTTTTTAGTCATGATTGTGATTTGATTTCAGCCGTTGACACACTTTCAATTTTCGTCTGCTTCTGCTACTCTTCCCAGAATGTGAGACCACCTGAACAGCGGGGGCGGCAGCGGTCTTCTTTTTTCTGCTTCCTCACCAGAAGGGGAAGTGATTAGATCAAGCACTAACGCTGGCTCACGTGTGTTAGTAGTTGGGGCATTTGGGGTGTCTGCTACGATAGCACGGGGTGTACAAACTGGGAGACCCTCCCAGTTTGCACTCTTCAGACAACTGGTCACAAAACAACCGTCGCAGAAAAGGACTCAATAGATTTTGTACGAGGTAGCGGTGTTGGGGGTGCCATCATCAGTGGCTTCCAGATGGCTTGGACCTAGATACCACGGGTGAGAGCCGACAGCTCGGCTCAGAGGGCAGACACGCCTTGAGAACATCAAGGCTATAAGGCCCGAAAATTTGTGTGAGGTGCCTCATTTCTCCTCAGAACGGAACTGGGCAGCACAAGCAAAGGTACCTTGGCCGGGGCAGCACCGGGTAGCCAATACGAAATCGGCCCTCCGTACTAACAAAAAGCTCCTGGAATACCTAGAGACAATTTACCGTAATCAATTGGCGGCATTAAAGGCTAGAGACAGAGGGGTCAAGAACCTCATCGGCGAGGTCTAAGTGGTTGGCACCAGACTCAAGTCTCAGAAATTCGAAAAAATAATCAGGTAGTTAAATGATTCAAATTTGTTTCAAGAATAATTAAGTAGTTACAAATTGTAATGTATTTTATTGTTTATTTAAATAAACTTAATTCAACTTTTAACGAGATCGTCATTGTTTGTTCATGGTTATCATTCTTCTCGGTACCTACTAATGTCACAAATGTTCATTGTCAGTAAAATAATTTTATTTAAAACCGCCGTATTTTCAGACACTACCGGCCTAATCACAGAGTAAGTAATCACTTCGTTTTAGGCCTGATTACAATGCTTACAACATATTTATACTGTTTGTTAATAATAAAACTACAAAATCCACTTAAAATTTTCACTTGAAACTTCAAATTTTCTGTGCGTGTGCGAGATCCTAGAGCTCCGCCACTGACCCTGACCCCTAGCGCCGCCACTGGCCGCTCTTTATGGTATGACATATTGCCAAAGATGGGATGTTGTATAGATTTAGATTGATTGGACAGATCAAATTTTGGCGCCCCAATATTGGACAAGTGTGAGTCGCACATACGACGGGTTAAATCATTTCACCCGATATTCCGCCTAAGCACCTCGCGCGCCTTTAAGCCCTAAAGTGACTCGTACTTGTTAAGGCCCGGTGCCATTAATTTTGGCGCCCTTTTACGCTCTCGGCATTTGCCCGGCTTGCCATGCTCTAGATCGGAGACCGCCGCCGCCGCGCCGCGCCGGGCCTCAAAATAAAACGATGTGCCGGTCCGAATGAACTACCCGATCGGGCTTGTTAATGAAGCCGAACATGTATAGTAGTTGCTTCGGGCCGGTTTTATTCGGTTAAGCAAGTACTGCCGAACCGAATGTGCCGACCCGCTAACGTGGATAGCCTCCCTTACATACATATAATCTTAATAAAATAACCTGTTTAATATTAATCTTCAAGGAACATGCCATTACTTTTGCAGAGACGCATTTACGAGTAAATCATTGTTAACTTACTGGGGTAAATAAACCCAACATGATTCTACTCCACTGACCTCTAGCTAGATAGGCACAGTAGCTAGTATAGAGGTCAGCGTCCTGATAGAATGTTTGTTGTTTAATTAATGTTTTGTTGGTAGTGTTCTAATGAAATAAGAGTGCTAAAGGAGAGTTTAAAGGGGCCATTTTTTACGGCAATTTGTGGCGGCAATGCTGTGGCTGTACTCTTCAATATTGATTTGATGGTTGCTGGACGATCGCTAAGCGATCGATTTTCCGTAATGTTGCCCGGCCAATTTTGTTGTTGTTTCAGTCGCTTTCTATTTTATAGTGGCCGGGTTATGTATCCCGTTTAGGAGACTGGATCATGCGCCATACAATTGCAGACATAATTGCCATTATTGGCCGAGCAATTAGTTGCCAATAGTGCCGCCCCAAATTGCCGTATAAAATGGCCCGTTTAGACGTCCCTTAAAGCTGAATATAATTGGCAACATCATATTCAGCTTCAGCTGGTACTACCTACCAATTTTTAATACCTATTTAAGTAGCCAACATCAAAGGAAATATACAACTTCGTAAATAGCCCGCATAGATTGTGTTTGCCACCCGATTAGGGTACCGTAGCCAAAATGGCAAAACGGAACCCTTATAATTTCGCCATGTCCGTCCGCAGCTTAACTCAAAGACTGTTAGTGCTTGAAGGCAGTAATTTTCCATGGAGAGGATGGAGAATATAATATTGAAAAACATTTTTTTTTAGGGTCCTAGCTATATGTAAAGTGGGGATGTGATTTTTTCTCACCTACTCATCGTGTGGGGTATTATAAATAGATCTTTTAAAAACGTTTAGGGGTTGTTAAGACCATTTCTTGATTTAGGGATTCATTTGTGAAATATTAAGTTTTAAAGTGAACATTTTTGTTAGAGTCGTACCCCCACCCCTGGCAAGAAATGGTTGATGTTGGGTATGTGAAAAAAAATCAGGGTAGTAGTATACAAGGTTATTTTTGGTTTAGTGCAAAGCTCAGACACCCCAACAACATTTTTACTTCAAATCATATAAAAAAAAAAGAATAATATTGAAAACTTGCAGAGTTATAAGCCATTCAAGTTGTCTTGTGTTCTTCGCGTTATCATGCTCATTTCACATCACATTGTGAACAGGATTCGGACTATTAGAATGATTAATGAATTAATTGTAAAATATAACATGGCTCAAAAACTACCCCAATGGTTTGCATTACTAATTCTGAGCAAACTACTTTGGGGTTTGCACTATACCAAGAATAACGTTGTTTATAGTGAAATTAAATGGAAAACTATTACAGCTAAGTAGGCTTTAAAAAGCCGATCAATCAAACAAAATTTCCGTACAAATTACATTGAAAATTATTAACAGCTAGGTATAACGTTGTAAGTGTGAAACAAAAACAACAGAAAACCCACTTACTCGGATAGGGGACGACGACGACGAACACGGAAGCCTACATTGTGCGTGGCCCGACATGCCCTTGCCCGATTTTTGTAATAAATTTATATGCCTCTTGTACTCCCCCCCCCCCCCCCCTCACACCCCAGAATCATTTTTTGTCCACTTGCAATTGCCGGATGTAGGGGCGGTGTCGGGTGAAACACTCCCCTCCCCCCGTCAGAAGCCTGCCTTTCGACGTGAAGGGGCGCCATCAAGATTTGCTTCTTGTGCACCCCCATAAAAGAGGCAGTCAGTTTGTGTGTGTTTGAGCGGAGCATTGAACACAAATGTCAAAAAATCGAGTAGACTTCCATACATTATTGTCCAACCCCGTGTGGAGGAGGACCCACCCTCCTGCACCGTCCGGTGCAACATGTGACCTAACCGGCAGTGAGTCGCTCGCATTACGGAGGGGAGGGGAGGCAATTGCCTGTCAAAACACACCGGTACAGTGCCTCTCTCTCAGCCTCTCCCCCCCCCCACCCCGCGCCTGACAGAAACAATAAACAATGTAATCATATTTAATGGTTTATTTGAAACACAAAATTGAAAGACTGACAGTTAATCGGACCCAAAATGCCTTTGGAATCTTATCTTGAACATGTAGATTCCCAAACCATTAAGAAATTAGTTTCGACAACATTAAACAAAACATAAAAAATATTACTAACAGCACTTTACAACGTTCTCCTAGAATCTACTCAGTAATACTCAGATTCTGTAGCACATGCTAAAATTCCGACGCTGGTTTCCATCACAGAGATTTCATTACCTACATTTTGAAGATTACTTAAAAACTTACTTCCTCTCTAGCAATGTAAATGGATGCATGATTTCCTGCCTATAAATATAAAAGGCCCTAAACTGCTTGTGCTTGCAAAATATACCTTTATAGAAAAGGTATTTCTCCTTTTCACTTGCATACATCACCTCGCATTGTTTCAAGCGGTCCTCTGTACAATCTGTCATAATAAGGTATTATTTTATAGGCACAAGATATAGACCTGCTTAAATGGCTACAGTTCACAAAATATTCTATATTTATTTATGTTAGGATTCAAATGTACTATGTATTATGAAACCTAAAATTCAACTACTTATTATGAGAAATACATATTTTATAAATTAAAATGTTATGATTTAAACATAAATGGAAAACTTAAACATTATTATACCTATAAAATCTACAATGTTATACTAGGATAAGTATGATACTTGATTCTGTAGTGTCAATTTAATTGATAAATAATATTAAAACTGTAATCTTCAATCTTGTAACTTCAGTGTAATCTGAAAAGTATTAGGAAGTATGTTTAACAAATGCCTAATTAATTTTACATAACCTTTTTCCCCTCTCAAAGCAGCAAATGTAATCCACTTGTAATACCTTAAGGAAAATATTATGTTTAGATTATCCTTTCAGATACAAATATATATCAGTTTACCACAATATATTGTGAACTGCCACCATTTCTAAGTTTAACTACACTTAATCTTGCATTTCTTCTGGCAGCTCATGAGGGTTGAGGATGCCTGGCACCGACAACTGAACTCTTCGTTTTTCCTCCTGTGCTTGACGAAGTGCAAACAAACGTTCTTCCAGATACAAATCACTGTCATCCTCTCCAGTGTATTCCTGAAAATAATAAAATAGTTTATTATTCTTATTTTATTTCATAGATATAGATGTAGTATTTATTGGACCTATACTTAAAACATAACTTAAAATAGAAACTGTTTTTAAAATAATAAAAATTATTAATAATTTATTCTTTTGACAATATATTTCCAAAAATGATTAGCTTACAAACTAAATAGTTATATCATGGAAAACTTCGTAGATACCTAACCTAAGTTTAAGCCTATATTTCAGGTTACTAATGTTTCCTTTGATCTATTAGTGTTGTATTGCCCATTAAGCTTATGTCTATATGTCTTTTTGTTTTATTCGGCACCAACTTTAAAATGTTTAATTTGTTTTGGTTATTCGGTAGGTATATTATTTTTTGCTTTTTAGTTGCCTTGTATTTATTTTTTAAAGTCGGTAATATTTCTTTATTAAAAAGTTTTTAAGTTATATTGAGCCTATATTTCAGGTTACTAATGTTTCCTTTGATCTATTAGTGTCGTATTGCCCAATATGCTGTGTTATGTCCTTTCATGCACATATAGTGCATGACTTTAAATAAATAAATAAATTTTACTTTTAAAAGTGAAATTTACCTGATGAACCAAATGCTAATTATGACCCAAACGTTAACCGATTTAATTTCAAAAATGTCATTACATTCACAGCCCTAAAATTGGGTGTATGGAATGCTGATGGCTTGTCAAATCACTCAGAAGAGTTAAAAATATTCGTTAAAATCCATCACATAGATGCTTTACTAATTTCAGAAACTCACTTTACATCCAAAAGCTACTTCAGATTACCAGGCTACAATTTGTACCACACTAATTACCCAGGCAACAAAGCACATGGAGGATCGGCCGTTCTCATCAGGTCAAACATCAAGCACCATGTACTACAAAATTACTGTAAAAACTACATCCAGGCAACAAGCATCGTAATTACGGACTGGATCAGTGACATCACAATATCGGCCCTTTACTGCCCTCCGAGATTTACTATCAAGGAAACGGAGTTCAATGAGTATTTTCAATCCCTTGGAAACAGATTTATTGCAGGAGGTGACTACAATGCCAAACATACATTTTGGGGTTCAAGGCTTGTCCTACCCAGAGGGCGAGAACTCCTTAAATGCATCCAAAAAAGAAATATGAACGTTATATCGTCTGGTGAACCGACTTATTGGCCATCAGACAAAAAAAGAATCCCAGATCTTATAGATTTTTGTGTCACCAAAGGAATCATAAAGAACAATATATCCTGCCGGAGTTGCTGGGACTTATCCTCAGACCACTCTCCAATCATAGTAGAACTACAGACTACCGCCCAAGAATGCGTCAAAAAATGTGTCCTGCATAACAAAAGAACTAACTGGCCCCTATTTCGAGAGCTCACCGACAAAGCGTTCCAGAAAAAAGTTAGGCTAAAATCAAATGACGACATAACAGAAGCGGTTCTATATTTCAATAACTGTGTGCAAGAGGCAGCCTGGTATTCAACCCCGCCACTACCACATACAAACATAGGTAGCAATGTAGCGAAACCTATATTGGATAAAGTAACTCAAAAAAGGAGAATACGGAAACACTGGCAACAAACCAGAGACCCTGCTGCTAAAAAACAACTAAATCACGTTAACAGACAGCTCAAGCACATTCTAGACAAAGATCGTAACGACGGGTTCCATAATTATCTCACTAACCTGGATGCTACTGTTTCCTCAGATTATTCTTTATGGAAAGCCACCAGAAGACTAAAACGGCCCGTCAGTGCTTCTCCTCCTATAAGAAAATCTGACGGTACCTGGGCACGGACAGACCAAGAGAAAGCCAGAATCTTCTCAGAACATCTCTTAAAAGTATTTATACCTCATCCATATGAAGGCTCTCCAGTAGATGCAGCAGAAATCACTGATCATTTAAATACTCCTAGAAATACGGAGGAAATGCCTTTCAAATTTACAAAGACAGAAGTTGCCCGAGTTATAAAAAAATCGAACCCGAGAAAGGCACCAGGATACGACCTCATAACTAACCGTATATTACAAGAACTTCCTGAATCTGGCATAACTTTCCTTACGTCACTATTTAACGCCATGATCAGACTGCAGTTCTTTCCTCTAGAGTGGAAGGTCGCACAAATTATAATGCTACTGAAACCAGATAAACAACCTGAAGAAGCAAAATCATATAGACCCATAAGCCTGCTACCTATTCCATCCAAACTATTCGAATCTCTACTACTGCAACGAATGCTACCTATAATCAAAGATAAAGAATTAATCCCTGACCATCAGTTTGGGTTCCGCAGTAAACATGCCACTATCGATCAGGTGCACAGACTAACAAAAAAGATCATGGATTCACTGGAAGCAAAATCTTATTGTGCCAGTGCATTCTTGGATATATCTCAAGCCTTTGACCGCGTGTGGCATGAAGGATTGCTTTTTAAATTAAAAAACGCTCTACCAGATCATCTGTACGGAATACTAAAATCGTTTCTACAGCAGCGCCATTTCATAGTACAAAACGGGGAAGCACTATCTGACCTTTGTCCTATAAAAGCAGGAGTTCCACAGGGTAGCGTACTGGGCCCCATTCTCTACTTACTGTTCACTGCAGATTTGCCGACTTCTGAATCCTTAACTACTGGAACCTTTGCTGATGATACCGCCTTACTAGCTGCACATAGTGACCGAAAAATAGCATCACAAATACTCCAAAAAGGGCTAAATAATATATCTAACTGGCTCAAAAAGTGGCGGATAAAAGCAAATGAAACAAAATCAGTTAATGTGACATTTACTTTAAGGAGAGGATCTTGTCCTCCAGTCACATTAAACAACATTGAACTTCCACAGTCAGATCACGTGAAATATCTTGGATTGCATTTAGACAAAAGACTTACCTGGCAAAAACATATTTTCACTAAGAGAAAGCACCTTAGTATTCAAACTCGAAAACTTTACTGGCTCATTGGGCGAAAGTCTCAACTATCTCTTGAGAACAAAATACTTTTGTACAAGGCAATACTGAAACCCGTCTGGACGTATGGGATCCAATTATGGGGCACCGCATCTCACTCAAACATAGAAATAATACAAAGGTTTCAAAATAAAGCACTGCGTATGATAACCAATGCTCCCTGGTTCGTACCCAACGAACTATTACACCGCGACCTGCGAATACCCACTGTGAAGCAGGAAATAGTACGCCATACTAAATCCTATAAAGAACGCATCGAACTACATCCAAATGCCTTAGCTCGGCCATTAATGGAAAACCACAACAAAGCGCGACGATTAAAGCGTAAAATTCCTCAAGACTTAATCCAATCACAGTAAATACAGCTACTGTCTAACCAACGAGGATGTGACACAGGTCACATACCGAGCACGCCAGCGTTAGCACCAACCAACATACTGCTGAATGTCCCAAGAAGGAGACAGATTGTAGTAAACAAGGAGGACAAAAAAAAAAAAAAAAAAACTTTTAAAAGTTTTTAGATTGTATTCATATTGTTGGGTCTTCTCGCGACTAGGAACCACCCGTTTCAAGCGGTTGCGACTCACGGCTTAATTGTTTGCGGTCTTTAGTATGTCTCCTTATAAATTCATTAACTTATGCTCGGCCGCCTGTATACATGTTTTTGGGCTCTCCATACTATTTTATTTGGGCCCTCATGTATGGCGAGGGTGTAAAATATAGCCGCTAGCGTTATACTCAACCGATTTTGATGATACTTGTAACAGCAGTGGCGAACGTAGCAGGTAAGTCGGAAAAAAATATCATTAATGATAACAAAAATCAAAAAATGGAGGTGGTACTCGCTCACAGAGGGTTTTATACATGTGCAATAGGAATAGTTGCACATGTACGGAACCATCGGTGCGCGAGTACCACTCGCACTTGGCCAATTTTTGTTATTATCAGTGATTTTTTTGCTTGGGCCTACCCGCCAGTTTCGCCACTGTGTAGCAGTATTGAAAATAAAATCTACTAATGGAGTTTTGAGTCAACCCTGTACAACAAAACAAACATGAAAAAAAAAAACAAATCATAGTTTCGTTTTTTAAAGCTTTTTCTTAATGTTGTGCCTGTACAGTGAAGATATTTAATGTACAAATACAACTTTACGATTTACTAATAGTATAGAAGGACAGTGATACAAAACAGTAATCACTTTTCAAAACATTACTACTAAAAAGCCCACAATGAACATAAAAATAAAATAAAATATATAATAAATAAAATTTAAAAACCCCTCTAAAAAAACCAAAGAAAATTAATTGCGGCTACTATTTCCTGCTCTGTCACATAGACTTAAATATTTTAGTTTATTTTGGGGCAGCTATAGAGAGCCCCAAATTCTTCCATTCTTCTTCGTTTACTCACCTCCTTCAGGTGCAGGGGTTTTAAAATTGTTGTGTTGTTTTATTACAAAGTTTATGTTCAATAAACTTTTTCAAATTTTTATTTTATTTTAAACTTTTTAGAGATTTCTTATAAAACATTAGATAAGCATTTTTGTAGTTTAAATTCTTTTATATATGTTTTTGTGGTTGATCTGTTATTATTACAGTGATAACTCTAAGAACACAATCTATGGGTTGCTTCTGTACATAACATATCAAACCCTTTACCAGCAAAAATGATGACTGCTGCGTCCCCACAGTGAGATCACCTCACCACCTATTTTAAATCATGACTACCAAATAGTTTACAAGAACCTGCATCCAAATAGTATGTTTAATTTAACCATTAAAGAGATAAGCAGCAAAAGTCGTTGCAGCACTCCCTGGCAAGCTACCTAAGAAGAACAATGCTAATGCCCTTTACGGAATACCGCATGTAATTTGGTCGCACAGTTTTTGAAATAAGTAGATAGATTAGAGTCCACACATACACACACAAACAAAGAATCTCTAACACTAAACGGAAATATCTTCTCTGTTCCGTTGTGGGTAAAAAATATAGGTATGTATTTACCCTTATCTGAACTAAGAAGTCTCTTAGATGATCCTTGAATGCAGGGATGTCTTGGTCCAAGTTAAACAATCCTTGAACTGTGATTTTGATTTGATTGTCACTTAAGTGTGGGAAAGCTCTTTTTAAAAGATTTGCCACATATTCCTGCAAAAAGTTAATATGATTCATTAATAAAAAATAACAATTAGTCTTCATAATATGTGATTTCACAAAACAGAATATGCTTACCTGAATGTATAGGACATTATCTGGAGTAGGCCCAAGTGGCACAGTAACTCTGCCCGCTTCCACAAGGGAAAATATATATGCTAGTATAGTAGCATGCATTGTGAGGCCTGCACCATGGGATGTGTCTGTCACTACACTAAAAACATGTTCTAGGATGTCACACAGGTAAGTCTGGTAAAAACTCTGTGCTGCTTGTGGATGTTGCTCAACATTATGAAGCAATCTATACAATATCTGCAAACCAGTGTCAGCTACATTTCTCATTGTATGTTTAAATGCCCAAATAATGGAATCCAGTACCAATTTGAACTGTGCTGGAGGTATACTTAGGAATGCCTTAAAACAATGTGTGTTTACTGCCTGTAATAACAGGAAAAACTCTGTCCTGTGTTCAGGATATTCTTCGAAGTCTTTGTTAATCATTTCAAGAGTACATTCAAAGACTGCATCAAATATTTTTGGAACTTCAGAAGTGATGTGCCCATTAAGCTTGTAAACAATTGCAGCCATGCAGGACAAAACTTCGGGTTCCCGGGCATCCGGCACTGCAGTTCGTTGATAGTCCAAGAGAACCGCATCTAAGAGAGGTGGAATAAAATTTTCCAAAACCATGCTATTATCTGTGGAACGTGATACCCAACTGGCAATCAACTTTAATGTTTCTTTCTTGATTATGCGCATGTTCTTAATAAGTGGTTGTTTGGTCACAACCACACCGTTTAAAGCAATGGCTTGACTGATGTTTTCTGACATTACTTTGTAGACATTGAGCATGTCCAAGTATATTCTGCCTAGCTGCACAACATATGGATGTCCTAGGGCACGACAGGCACGCACATTTGTCTTGAGAATACTGACAAGCTGTTTGACAGCTTCTGGATCCTTGAGGATGTCTACATTATGTGAAGCTTGGGATATAATGTCATCCCATACTTGATTGGGAAGCAACATATACTTTTCAATGAGTTGCTCTTGGGCTACTTGATCCACTTGTGCGCTGATCATGTATCCTACAGCTTCATAGAAAGTGTGGACTTGTAGTGTTTGCAAATCACAGATGATAGAACTGATTGTGCTTAAAATTTCTTCAATAAATGGACAAGCCTCGCCAACTTGGGTAGTAACAAAGTGACGCCGACATTTTATTGCTATTTTTATGAATGTGTCACATGCCATGTCTTGGACACCATCATGAGTTTCATGCATGAATTCAAAAAGTTTATTCACAACAGTTTTTAAGAACTTCCAGTGAGCTCGTAAGAATCTAGGATACTGCCCCACCACATACATTATATTGCTAGCAATTATAGCCTTATTATCTTTTCCTTTCTTTTGCTCACACAAGCCTAAAAGTTCTTTAATGACAACAACAAGAAATCTTTTCTCATCCTCTTCTAATAATGCGCCAGAAATGGAACCAATAGCCCAGCACAGTGTGTTCAAATTCTTCCATGACCACTCAGTACCATTTACTTGATTTTGAAGCTTTTCTGTCATGATGCGTTCTGTATCCTGATAATCCAAATGTGTCAGATAAACTAAAGTTTCTCTCATATTCTTATACAGATTAATAGAATCAGTATCTTTCATAAATTCTCTTACAACCTCACCATTCTCATTCTCTACCACTAATACTTCTTCAGGTTTAGCCATTCTAGAGATCATAATGTAGCGAACACTGCTCAAAACATCGGAATATAATGCTTTCCTGCCTACGCTTTTCCCAATTGCACACAAGGAGGAGGAGCATGGTGCAATTTTATACAAATCAGCAGTTATAGAGTTCCAAAACTCCAAACATATTTTAAAGATCTCTACCTCTTCCACTTCTGATATCAACACGAGGTAGCGGAAAGCTTTTATAAGAACATTTGTAAGTCCTTTCCTTTCAATCAGTTGGCCATGTTCTTTAAGGTATGTGCAGAGAAACAAAGCAAGGTTTTGGATAAACACTTGCTCTTGGTCTCGACCAGCAGCATATGCCTCGCGTATGTTAGTACTGAGAGGCAGCATAGCTTCAAGCTGCTCCATAGTGCCCAAAAGCAAAAACACAAAATCATCCTCGTAGTTACTTACTGTAACACCTGCAATTTCTGTTAGACAGCTTAAGGTTATGTTACGAAACATTGGAACATTCAAAAACTTGTAAATGAGAGTACTTATAAGTTTCATTTCAAATATGTACCCAAGTGGAATCCAGTTCAAAAACCTCAAAAGAGTATGTAGTGTTGCATCAACCAATGGTGCATTTTGTGAATTTTCAAGAACAAACTGACACAGTTGGAATATTTGACTGAACTCGGAGCACATAGTATCTTTTAAGTGTTTCGCTTTTGTCTGTGTAAGTTGTCCTGTACTAAATACAAATACCTCTTCACTGAGCAGCTTCAGAATGACCATGTTGTTTTGACACAGACTCTCATTTGTCTTGGAAGCCCCCACAATGTCACTTATGAAAGTTTCCCAATTATGTGGCCATTCCCTTTTTAACACTTGAATCAGAATCATGTTCAGTTTCTTCAAGTACACCTTATTATTGTCCATTACTGTAGGATCTGATGAGTTTTTGATAATAAGACCAACAATATATTTTTTTATACCTTCACATTGATTTCTGGGTAATATTTTCCATCTGGTTTGTATCACTTGTTCTAATATTTGTAAGGCATAGTACTTTGTTTCCTGATTCTGAGAATACTCCAATATAGTGTCCACACGAGTCCAAGCATCTGGGTGTTCTTTGAGACTTGTCAATATATCCTGTGCAGTACGTTGTTGCTCTCCAACAGAGGAATACAAACATCCAACAATATTATCAAGAAGAGTGATGTCAAGTTTTTGGTTAAAATCCAAAAGTTTACAAGCTTGTTGCTCTAAAGATGCCATTCTGTATGTGTACAACTTATTTCAATTTGTACCTTTTAATGAAAATCAGGAATCAGTTATTTTGTCACATTCATTCCTCACCATCCGTATCACTGAAAAAAACAATTTGTGTTAGGTAGGACTTTACTAGCTATAACCTCTTTATGATGCATAAATAAAAACTTCAGTTTATGGTAACTATTACTACAATGTGGACAAAAACAGTGTGCCCTAATTGAAAACATTGGAACAAGAACTATATATAAGACAATTACAATTGCATTTCGTTGTACAAGAAAATATAGAGCACACACCCCGCATAGCTACTGAAGATATTCCTGATAATCTCACCTTTGTTTATTTTACAAAAACTAACAATAAGCATTTCTGTAACATAGATAGGGCAATAGATACTATAGGCTGTAATTTTAAAAACTTACCCGAGAATATAATTTGCGGCGCAATCAGTCTAACGCACTACCATACATACTAATCCGTTGTTTTCGTGAAGCTTGAAAAAGCTTACACGCATATTGTCTATGGTTATTTTTTAGTCAGTTTACTAAATAGAGACGGATATAATTAATACGGTATTTTTATGACTTACGGTATCTAAACAAGTAAGGACGTGTAATTTTTAATATTATATTTTCTTTTTTAATAATTACTCACACAAGTATTTAGCTAAATTCACATTCAGAACATGAAACACCATAGTCAATAAAACGTAGTGATTATTTTCTCTGTGATAGTCATTGAAGTATAGACCGTGACATCCCTTTCAACACAAAGTAGCGTTATCTCTTTCTAGAGAGTGGTCAATTTTGTGAGGTTATGGCACAGATAATAAAAATACTAGGTACCCCTCGTCTGATACCGAACCAATAAGGTATTGACAGATAATGTCTGTCGACGAGCCATGATATGGTTTCTGAGCATAGATTTCGTATTTTGTTCATAACTATTGTTTTTTTACATGTTTGACTCTTTCTGGTAAGAATTCGAAATAATAAACAGGCAACCAAATACAAACTTTAAATCATCTACTTCCAAAACAAAAAACGCGCGAGAACATCATTCAAAATACGACGTTCGGCGGCAGGCAGTTTGAAGATTTTGATCGTGTTTTATTTAAATTGGATGATATTTATGACAAAGAAAGTAGTTATATATTAAAGAATATTTATTATAGTTTCATTTCTGATGTAAATAATATAATTTTAATGTCATTTTTTTTTAAAAACAGTCATTAAGTGCGACCACACCCCAAAAAAAACGATGTCCGTCAGTTTATTTCATAATTAAATTAAATCGTTAATTAAAGTACTAACATTCTTTTTGAATATAAGCCCTAAGGTTAGGTTAGGTTACTTTCATTAGATACCAAACATGTGTATAATTATATAAATAGCGAGATATTTCATTAAAACAATACTCGCGTTCTCCCGAAAAACCTAAATATGGTTGCCTGACAGACAGGCGATTTGTATGGAATTTTTGCAGGTAAATTTTTAAAAAAATATTTTTATTGAAAAATAATATTTTAAAATTAAAATAAAAATTAAATCAAATCAAGATGCAGATTATAATTTATGGCGGTTTTTAAAGCTCATTATTTAAAATATTTCTTAGACACATGCATGTTATTAGTATTGTAATAGGTAGTTAGATTTGAAAAGAACCTATTATATGTATTGTTTTTATACCTGGAATAATATTTCTACCAGAAAATAATTCAATGAAAACCAACTGATTTACGAGCCAAATTTTAGTACATTCTTTATTCCCTTATCACTTAAAATCTATTCAATTAACTGATGTGCGGATTTTATTATGTGTAGTTGATAAGCTGAACTTATTATTTAAAATAAACCTTTGTTAAAATAACAATAGTTTATTTTACATAAAAAACTTTTTTACAAAAAAATATCACCGACTTCTAAAATAAATACAAAGCAACTAAAAAGCAATAAATAATGTACCTAGAATAACAAAAACAAATTAAACATTTTGAAGTTGGTGCCGAATAAAACATAAAGACTACTATTTCCTGGCACCAACTTCAAAATGTTTAATTTCTTTTTGTTATTCTAGGTACATTATTTATTGCTTTTTAGTTGCCTTGTATTTATTTTAGAAGTCGGTGATATTTTTTTGTAAAAAAGTTTTTATTTCTCACTTTTTAGTGGGTTGGTTTGTAATTCACTTAAGTTACAATATGCTTATGTCAACTGCTGAAATCCTTTTACAAAATATTGCTTACCCCGATGCAGGGCTGTTAATTGTTGAGGAGTTCACTATCAGCTCTATTACATTGTGGAATAGTAGTATAACGAGAATAAAGTGCTACTGAATACCATATTAAAGTAACTGAATTGCAAACTGTGAAATATTGAATAGGTCTGCTCGTCATTTGTGGTCTTCATCATCAGTGCCACTTCACCAATTGGTATTTTTTAAGAGTAAATGCACGAATCACTATGAAATATACCTAAATCACTGTAGGTGTGCCTTTAATATTTTAAGAGTTCCCTCGATTTCTCCAAGATCCCATCATCAGATCGTGATCTGATGACAATGGGACCAACTTGGAAGTATACCCTTTCAAACACAAAAACAATTTTTCAAATCGGTCCAGCCGTCTTTGCGTAATCGGCGAACAAACATACAAAAAAAAAAAAAAAACATACAGACGAATTGAGAACCTCCTCCTTTTTGAAGTCGGTTGAAAATACAAACGACACCGCTTTTTGACTGATGTATGGCGGCGACCCTCACTGCCCGCTTTTATAAATGCCGGTAAAGTGAAAAAAAAATAATACTATGGTATGTGATGTTTTTATTGTAATTTATTCTTAATATATTAATATGTAAATTAAATAAAACACAAGGTGCCAATATTGTATTGTTTTATTGCTATTCAGAAATTAAAAGTACACTCCATGTACCCTCTTTTTTAAACTCTTGTTTTGACTGAAATTTATTACAACAGAAATAAAAAAAAAAAAATTATAAAAACCTTTATTTAATTAAAAATTGGTTAGAAATAACAAATAAACATCAATTACAATAAAAATACGAGTAAATCGATAAAAAACAAAACACGCGCGGCCGATTCCCCGCATCTGTCCACGAACCTTAATATGGTTCGACATCTCTACTTGGCGCTAATCGGCGCTTGACGTATGAACGGAAAAGTAAAACGTAAGACCTCTTCAAAGTTTTTAAAAAGACAAAGACAACCTCAAGAACATAAACTCGTGTAGCTAGGTACTAAGTACAATAAAGGGCTCCGGGTTAAGTTGGGCCAAGTGTCAGAATATCCAGTGTGTCAAAATGACAAGGAAATAATGTCCAATGCTCCAATTGTTAAAATGTCCAGTTGTCTTATTTCCCAGGTGTCAAAACAACAAATTGATAAAATGTCAAATTGTCATATTGCCATTTAGCAAAACATCCAATTGATATAATGCCCAGTTGTCTTATTATTCAGGTGTCAAAACAATAAATTGCTAAAACGTGTCATAATGTCTAGTTACTAAAACCACACATTGTTATTATGTGTAATTGTCGAGTTGTAAAAATGGTGGCAAACTGACCGGCCATTATTTTTACAGCTTCGAGTTTAACATGTAAAAAATGATTTGAATACTTGGTAATTGACTAAGAACGAGACTTTGTGCCTATTGAGACTTTGTGCATGTAATAAGCGCATTTACATAACACTGGCAGAAAATTACTAAAACAAGTGTAATTGTCAAAACGTAATAGTTTTTGTACAATCAAGGGCCATTTATTATGTTCCCAAAACTTTGAAAATATATGTACCTATGCCTTTATTGACAGCAATTTAAGGTCGGTGTATACGTGTTTTTGTAATAAATCAGCAAAAGAGCGTATCTTCATGTCACTAACTAAGCAGAGCTTGCACTATGGCAACCAGACATATTATAGTTAAATAACACCCAGACACAGAATAAACCATCGTGCTCATCACAAAAGTTTGATCCGGGGTGGGGATCGAACCCACGACTTCTTGCGTAGCAGTCGGATAAACTCCCACCCCGGCACAGAGGCTGTCGCAGGAAATTTGAAAATGTAAAATTTAAATGCATTTTTATGATACTTATCGATTAATTAAAAATCTTACGTTTTTTTGGGGCTAATTACCACTATAGAATTTAATTGAGACACTTTTCAAAAATGGGTATTGATCACACGACAAAATTACCATAAATAACAGCTAATGACTTTATTCTGGCAACACACACACACACACACACAAACACGCGCGCACACACACACGCGCACGCACACACACACACACACACACACACACACACACACACACACACACACACAAACACATACACACACAAACGCACGCGCGCACGTGTTTATGACAATAAATATTAATTTATAGAAAACATTACATTTTTCACAATGAAATTATTTTGAAGTTTTTAGGTTTTTAAATGAACTTTCAATTTTATATGTTATACGACATTTTGCGAAACAGACATTGTGGAAAAGAGACATTTTGCAAAAGAGACATTACGCGAAAAATACATTCTGCGAAAGAGACATTTTACGACAAAGCCATCCTGTTGACTTAGTGTAAATATATGTACTAACCTGTCATTATTAAATGAGGTGTCGTGTATTGAATAAATGAAATTACATATTATTAGCCCGCACATTCGGTATATAGCAACACCATTCAGATACAAATAGACGAGATGAGAGAGAACAAATTCTCTCTCCATCATTATAACATCATCATTGTAATAATATTTATATAAATATTATTATATTTTGCCCAAACAAATTGTCTAAAATTATTACCACATTTGAAAAATCTACAATAAACATTAAAAATTTTATATTTTACCCAAACAAATTGTCTAAAATTGTTATTACATTTGAAACATCTACAATCATTTATATTTTTATATTTTACCCAAAGAAATTTTCTAAAATTATTAGTAAATAAAAATGAGAACAAAATGTCTACAATAATTTTTCCTGGTTGTGAATGAGAGGGGTTGTGAAGCTGGAACATTACAAATCGATGTAGTATTCATAAGCACTTCTTGCAATATTGCAATAGTTTTACACGTTGTATTACGATCCTCTACTACCTGTAATTAAAAACTGTATTTATATATAATGTTATGTTGTGTCCCAAGATTATTATAAATATTTTTTTATAGAATTATTTGATATACAGGGCACAGGGTCTACCAAACCAATGCACCCTGGAGGGAAAGTACCTACGTAGTAACTTAACAAATTTTACCTATGAAACATTCTTTTATTTTCAGAAATAAAAAGAACTGCATCCAAAGATTTTCTGAATGTGACTTGCCTTATCCGGGGATCTCCGAGACAAATGTGTGGTGAGATTGATGGTTTATTCTACTATCGATACAAAGTTTTATCTGGGTGAGGTTCGAACCCAGACCTCCCTCTTAACAGTCAGGGTTACTGTCCACTAGACCAACAGGCCAATAGATTATGAGTGTGAGCATAATTTGTAGGATAAATACTTACTGTATTTATTTAAAATGGTCTAAGTATCCATACTAATATTATAAATGTGAAAGTAACTCTGTCTGTCTGTCTGTCTGTCTGTCTGTCTGTTACGCTTTCACGCTCAAACAGCTGAAACGATTTAGATGAAATTTTGTATGGAGATAGGATAGTTTTTATCGCGATAACCGACATCCATGCGGGCGGAGCCGCGGGCGAAAGCTAGTGCCATATAAATGTATTAAAACAAACTACTTACATGTACACTGATTTTAGCTGTTGCATGTATGTAGCATGAAACATATTTTTATCAAAATGGACAGAACGTATCCTTCCAATTTTTTGGCTGCCAATTTTTACGTCCAGTTGCCTCAACCCATTTTCTATAAAGTTCTGGATTAAAAAGGAAGAACAGGTTTATTAACAGTGATTAACACATAGGTAGGTATTTAAACTTTGGCTTAGTTTTTAAACTGTATGTAAGCATAGTGAGTGATACAGTTTCATTAAGTTTTAACTAAGTTATAAGTTCCAGTGATAGGTTCATTCACGCCTATGTTCAAGAAATTCCAGTGAGTGAGACCTCCTAATTTCCCATTGAAAACAAGAACAAAGAAGAGATATAAGAACAAAGATGAGATTTTGTCCATTAGCTACTTAAAACTCATCTACAATGTAATCTATACTTCTATACTAATATTGCCGTGCCGTACATATAGTGCCGTGTGGTGCCGGCTTAAGAATAGTACCACCCCATCTCTTCCCGTGGGTGTCGTCAAGGCGACTAAGGGATTTCACTCCACTTAAAGCCTTACTGCGATCGCCAACCCGCTCGCCAAGCGTGGCGATTATGGCAATTACCCCCAGGATCTACATACCAGTAGGTTCTACTGGGGAGACCCGTGCCCAGCAGTGGGCCATCATATGGGTTGATATGTATATACTAATATTATAAAGCGGAAGAGTTTGTTTGTTTGCTTTGTTTGTTTGTTTGTTTGTTTAAACTCGCTAATCTCAGGAACTACTGGTCCGATTTGAAAAATTCTTTTTTTGTTGGATAGCCCATTTATCGAGGAAGGCTATAGGCTATATATCATCGCGCTACGACTAATAGGAGCAGAGTAGCGACGTAAAATGTTGCAAAAACGGGGAAAATTTACGCATACGAAGTTGCGCGGGCCAGCTAGTCCTCAATAATAAGTAAGTAGGTATAATTTTTATTAAAAATCTTAGTAAATCCTAAGCTTCGTTGTAGCTTTTTAAATTGTAATTTATCCTTCTTGTATGAAATCAATTAATAAGACGTTTATTCAAATAGAGATTCACGCTGACGCTAATTGAAGATTTTAGGATTTATGATGTTATAGAGAATATAGATAAGTGATAGATGTTATAGATATGTTATAGAGAATTTAGGATTAGAGAAAATTAAACCCGAAAAGTAGGCATCA
Organism: Herminia tarsipennalis; assembly: GCA_945859575.2. Lineage (NCBI taxonomy): Eukaryota > Metazoa > Arthropoda > Insecta > Lepidoptera > Erebidae > Herminia > Herminia tarsipennalis. The sequence goes on along the minus strand of OX243834.2, from coordinate 16,371,533 downwards.
GTACAATGTTTTACTTTGACGTTTTAATTGCAATATTTAACCTAATAATTAAATCAATCAGAGGACCACTTTAAAGCTTAATACTCGATATATTGTGTTACAATATGATATTTTTAACACTAGATTATATTAGTAAATTAAGCACTAGATTGTTATACTTACGAATGAAATGTGATTCCTTTAGCATCAGTTGGATGCTGTATCCTCGGTTAAAAAGTATAATGTTGTGGTATTTTATCAACGGGGGCATCAAGCAGAGGTTGGTCTTTGGTGATGCCCGACAAAATTTTCATGTGTGTTGGTCTGTCGTCTTTTTTCCATAGTTTGTTTAACCTAAGTCTTATGGCCGCTGCCATTGCCTCTTCCTGAATGACCAGGTGTAGTGGTTTCAGGTTTAGGAGACATTCGAGTGCTGCTGATGGGGTGGTCCTCATGCATCCGGTTGGCGCAATGTTAGCCAGGCGCTGTAGGCACTGGAGTTTGTTTTTCGTGGAGATCAACTGTGTTCTGGGCCACCACACGACTGAACCGTACGTTATTGTTGATCTGATGACTGCTGCGTATAGCCATAGGTAGTGTAATTCGGGGATTGAGACCCCAACTTTTACCTACTAGTCTTTTACATTGCCAGAAGGTTGTGCAGGCCTTTTTCAGTTTTGTTTCTAGGTAACTCGCCATTTAAGCTTGTCGTCCAGGATGACGCCCAGATATTTGACTTGTGTAGCTAGGGTGGGTTCACTTTTGAAGAATTTTGGTTGGTGAAAAGAACAAGTTCCGTCTTTTTTGGGTTTACTGAGAGCTCGTGTTCAGCGCACCATTCTTCTACTAGTTCTAGGGCGGAACGAAGTATCTTGCATAGTACATTTTCTGCAGTCCCTTTTATTAATATGGCTCGGTCGTCTGCATAGCCAATCCTTGTATAGCCACTTACGTTTAATCTACATAGCAGACTGTCCACGACTATGTTCCACAGTAACTGTGAAAGGACTCCCCCTTGTGGGTGCCCACAAGGGGGAGTCCTTTCACGGTAGGTAACAAAGGGGTGCCCCTTTGCTACCTTGGCTCTTATGGCTGAATTCATCGTTGCCTGAACTGCCTTGTTGCTTATCAGTTCTGTGATCCAGTTTTTTATGACTGGTTCCACATTAAATTTCTGTAGGGCGTAATTTATGCTCTTGTGCATGGTTTTATCAAAAGCTTCTTCTATGTCAATGAAGGCGGCTAGTGTTGATGCCTTATTTGTGATAGCTGTTTCTATCTTGTGAACTACAAGGTGCAGTGCTGACTCCGTGGATCTGCCTTTTCTGTAGGCATGTTGTTGGGGGTGGAGTGGTCTTTCCATCAGTGCTCCATTCCTTATGTGTAGGTATATAATAATAATAATATCTTGGGACAACTCACACAACGCCATCTGATTCCAAACTAAGCAGAGCTTGTACTATGGAAACTAGACAACTGATAAACATACTTATATAATTCTAAATACATACGTATCATAGATAAATAACAGCCAGACACAGAATAAACCATCGTGCCCATCACACAAAGTTTTATCCTGGGTGGGGATCGTAGCGTAGCAGTCGGATACTCTCCCACCGCGCCACAAAGGCAAATAATCTCTCGAGTGTTTTTAACAGGAAAGAGGTTAGGCTTATGGGCCTGAAGGATTTAGCTTCTGTGTAGTCTTCTTTGCCTGGTTTTGGGAGAAAGACTACTTTTGTACTTCCCTCCACTGTTTTGGTATGTACTCGTATTTCTATGTGTTGCATGCTTGTATATTGGTGATAGAATTTTTGTCACCTTTTGCAGTAGTACCGGGAATGTCTGTCCGGTCCAGGTGATTTGAATGGTTCGAAGCTGTTTATGACCCATTCTATTTTCACCATTGTCACTACTCTATCCGCAACTTTCCATTCTACGGAGCTTGGCTGGGTGTGAAGTTTATATGGCCATCCTTGTTCTTCATCTAGCAGGCATCGTGCGTGTTGAGTAGCATTACACTGGTTTCCTCATCGGACTTAGTGTATGTTCCGTCATCATTCAGGCAGCCCAGTAGTTCTGGACAGCTTTTTGACAGTATCTTCTTGGCCCTGACGGCCTGGTTAGTTGTGTTGATGCTACTGCAGAAGTTTTTCCAGGATTCGGTTCTCCGATATCTGGTTCGATTTTTGTAGTGCAGTTGTGCCTGTTTGTAATTATCCCAGTCTTTTGTCCTTCTGGTATTCTTCGCTCTGTGGAACAGTGTCCTGAGTTTGTGACGTAGGCGTTCAAGCTCTGATCTCCACCACAAGCTTTTCTTTGTGTCTTGTGTCACTACAGGGCATGCTTTTTCGTAACTTTCCACTAGTGACGTTGCTAAGGTTTGGGTGCTTATTTCAATATTTTCGGTGTTAAGTGTGGCGTCTACTGTTTGTGATTCGTTCATCGCTATGTTAGTGAGGTTGATATATCTTGTCACATTTGCTTTGCGGGAATTGTGGTATGGGACAGAATTTGGTAGTTTTAGCTTAAGTTGGAAACATATTCGGCAGTGGTCCGCCAACGATGGTTCATTGGATACATGCCATCCATATGTGTGTTCATTGGATACATGTCGCCAAAGTGATATCTAATATTGTTTGGTACCTTGAGCTCACAAAGGTGGGTTTCGTTCCTTTGTTAATGATGCTAAGGTTTGCTTTAAAAAGGAATTCAATTAGTAACCTCTTTTGTTTGTATCCTTACTTCCCCACAGATGATGGTGTGCATTGCAGTCTGCGGAGATGTTCAGGTTCCAATTGTTAGCCTCGCAGTGCTGTATTCGACTAGTTCCCTTGAGGGAATTTTGCCGTCGCTCTCGCTCGGCATGTAAGCTATTGCGAGTACTAATGTTGATTGTTCTTTTGTGAGTATTTTAGCCGCAGTAAGGTCTCTAGAGCAGAATTATTGGTTGAGCATGGAACCTGTATTTACATGCCTAAAACCATAACAACATGGTTTTAGGCATGTAAATACAGGTTCTAGGTATTTCCACAGTTGCGTCTAGAAATAGCTTACCGCCAATGTTGTTGAGACCGCAGACTTTATTGTTCCTGATCCAGGGCTCCTGGATCAGGGCGACGGTCTTGTGATTTACCTCCAGTACTCTGCGAAGTGTGGCCACCGCGATCTGATTGTGCTGGAGGTTTCGTTGTATTATCGCGATGGAGTTAGGGGGAGCGCAGGACGTCATCTTCTTCACTGGTCCCTCCCTTGCTTCAATTTTAGGGAACTGCCTCCATCTCTGTTGGCCCTTTGAAGAGGGGCAGAGACGGTGGGCGCAGGAGTTGATGGCTCAACTGTTGTCCCCGTTGTTGGCGCTGATCGTGTGTCCTCGGTTGCCGCCTTCGCTTCTGCCGTGAAGAAGCTGATGTAGCCACATACGGAAAGATGGGCCACGCGGCGATCTCGTTTCACGATGTCCTGCTTCTAGCCTTCCGGGTTGCTCAGGATCATGTACACGACCTTTGTCTTTGACGTAGGTGCCTGTCATGTCGTAGCACGACCAGGTGTTGACTTTGTACCACGGGTTTTGTCTGCAGATGAAATTCTGCATCCTTATGGATTCCATGATGTGGCTGTATAGAAGAAGTCCTGCTCTCAGTTTCTTCTTGATGTCTGACTGCCGTATGATGTTCAGGGTCGTGTTGGGGATGAGCGATGGCATCGAGCCCACGTTCTCCTTCAGCCAGTTAAGCGAGTTGTTGTCCTCGCACCACATCGTTAGGACCCCCTCCAAGAGGACGGGGCAGCCGCGGAAAGCCGGAGGGGTGTTGCTGGCTGGTGTCTCGACTGCTTCTGAGACTTTGTCGTCAATGGCCTCCGTTAGCGACAGTGCTTGTTCGGGTGTATAGTCTTGTGACGGGATTGTAGTTATTAATAAATATAAAAAAAATAAAACTGATTTATTCGTTGAGATACACACGCACGATATACACACCACAGAATAAGTAATAGTACTACGTATAGAAGGTTCACTCCCTAACAAAAGTCAGGTTTAGGTATAAAAATATACCTAGATTCGCCAGAGCTACTCGCCTGTAAGCAAAATTGAAACTTAAAACCGCGCGCGAACCGTGAATTTTCTTTGCGCGACCCAGTTTTATAATCGAGCTGCGAAGTCCGCACGGGGTTCTCACTTGAGAAGTTTTTGTACCTAGTTAATTTATTAGTTTTAAGATAAATAAGTAGATTAAGCATTACAAACGTACATGTAATGCTTAATCTACTTATTATCGATACGATATACAACGTAATTGTCGTGTGTTCGATTCCCACGGGTGTAGATATTCCTTTGTGAACATTATCCAATTCTGTTTCATATATTATTTCTGGGCTAATTACTTAAGTAATTAAGGATTTTTATTTTAACTATTACTAAGTACTTAAGGACCTAAGGAATTAAAAAAGAACGACCAGCTGCCGCCGCTGTTTTTACACGTACTTCGATGACGCAGTGGAATTGTAAAAAATGTTAGTTCTGATTCACAATTCGTTTTATTCAGAGATCCGTAAACACAGCAATATATTTTATATGGATTAAGTTGACGTTTAGGCTTAGAAGACATTGCGGATGGCGAAAAGAAAAAAATAATTAAGTATGCGCGAGCGCGACTGTCGTGCGAGCCGAGAGACAGCCCACTGCCATACGCCCCTTCGAGTGGCGCGCTGCCCGAATATACCTAAACTGCGGAGTGACAACCCCCTGGCACTACTTATTAATTATGGTACAGTGTCTACATTATATAACCACATTTAAAAAATTACAGGTTACACTGAGTTACACATATCTGTGTAGGTATTATAAAACTGGTAGTGGAAGGAGGCGCCTACGCATCACAGCGCATTTAACAAAACGATTACAGTGTAACGTATTAATTCTATGAAAAAGATTTTCTGTGTATAGGGTGATATACCTACATTGCTACTCGTAGGTGCTGTTGTGTAGCGTCGGCGTAGCTTGCAGTCCGGTGTTGCCTCCCATCGGTCCTCGGGCGCTTCGACTCTCCCCTCGGTGACTGGGTCTCGTCCATGCGTTGACGCTTGGACGTGGCCCGCACAGTGGGGTGTCCTCTGTCACCGAGCTGCTCCTTAGTTGGAGTGGTGTGGTCGTTTGCGTTCCGTCGACCGTGGCAGTGTTTCGGTCTGCTCGGCCGTTTCCATCGGTGTGAGTATGTAATGTCTAGTAGAGGTCGTGGATGATGGTGTTTCGTCTCAGCCTTTTGTTGCCGGTGCAGCAGGGGTGGACATCACAGGATCGCGCTGCGAACTCGTCGCAGCAGTCGCCTTTGCCATGATGCCATCTCACGCATTGTTGAGAGCGGTGAAGGCTCGAGTGGCGTTGCCGCTGATCCAGAAACCTTCACCGTTGCATTGGAGGATGTGGGCGTGTGAGGTGGTGTACCTGCGATGCGCGTGTCTATTTGTCGCTTCGGCACCTCTCTCCCATCTGCCTTGATATTTGCGCTGCCCTGAAGTTGTTTGTTTTTTGCATGGGCGCTTGTGTGTTGCTACTTGCCATGTCATGCTCTCAGTCGTTGATGGCGTGGCTGTATTGCCAGTATATTTTATGGCCACCGTTAGGCCAAAGAGATCTAGGTCTGAGCCTGGCTTAGGGCACGACTTGCTCCCCAGAATACGAGGGGCAGGCCGAGGTCGAAGGGACACCGCTTGGAGCAGTCTCACTCTCCTGGGGTAGTTTCTTATTCGTTTGTGCTTCCATTTTTGTAATAAAATAATTTTGAAGGGCGGTCCGAAAGAATGACAGTCTGGATTTGGAGTGGCACACTGTTTGCCCGTCGTCAGTGTGGTATGATACAGATGGTCAGTTTAGTGTAAAAAGTATGTGTAGTGGGTGAGTGTGTACTGTGTGTAAGTTGCTATACAGGGTGTAACAGAAAGGTGTGGTCAAATTTCAGCAGCGGTTAGGGTTTGTTATTAGTATTGTACGTACTATGGTGCCATAGCTGGTTGCATTATTATTACATAGTTATAGCATATTCTTTTTGTCAAAATTCAGTAGTGAAAGGCGTATGGCATTAGAATTATACCTCCCCTGGTACAAAATTCGATTGGACTATTATGGCATAGAACTTTTTAAGTCATACTTCCAAAATTAAATTAAAACGGAACACAAAGGTAAAATTCCTATATATTCAAACAGTAGGTATAAGTTTAATAAAAAAAGTTTAATTTTCGGCTTTCGGGTACCGTGCCTAGAACCTCTACCGTGCCCATAACCTTATTTGTGAGCTGGTCCGCGCCTGGGTGTGAACCCGTCATGGGTTCGATTCACACACGGGACACCACTTTGTGTCCGTGATTGTTAAACAATTATTTTCTTATTTAGTTCTTCATTAATTGGAAAAAATATTAATAAAAATGTCCAAAATGAGGGATGGAAATTTAAATTTGCAAAACTCATCGCGTCTGCAAAGATACAATTGAAAATCCTTAAAAACCCTCAATGGTTTTTTAAAAAGTAATTTGGACTCTGTTATGACTGTTCTTATATTTGTCGCTGATTATATCATATCCCCTTCTCTCCCTCTCCCTTAAAATATCATATGTTTTTTTAAAAATCAATAGGTACTCCTGCTTCGTTTGAATATAACGCCATCTACTTTCAAAGCCAGTGAAGTTTCTTTTAATACTTGATGTTTAAAGCTGTCGCCCGCGGCTTCACCCACACAATTGATTTTCCAAAAACGCTGAAACATGTCTTTATTATAAACGAAAAAGCCAATTTCGAAATTTCCCACATCCAATTCCAAAACCGCCGGAGTTTATACAATGTTGTGACGGAGTTTTACCCTAATATATTTATATCTTGCGGTGGAGTTCCACACAAACTTGCAACCCCTATTTTACCCCCTTAGGGATTGATTGTTCAAAAATGCTGAAACATGTGTTTCTTATAAACAAAAAAGCTAAATACGAAATGTCACCGATCTAACTTCAAAACTTACGGAGTTTCATACAAACTTGCAACCTTTACGTTACCACCTTAGGGAACGAATTTTTAAAAATCCTTTCTTAGTGGATCCCTACAACATAACTGCCAACATTTTAGGTTTTTAACCCTGGCGGTTTAGGCTCTGCGTTGATGAATCTATCGGTCTGTCAGTCAGTCAGCACAAGTGATTCATTATTTATGTAGTAGATGGTTTTAGTACATTAAAGCCATCATGCATATTTAATAAAAAAAACATAACCCTTCCTTACAGTGGGGTAAACATACCTAATGACAAAGAACATTATAGAATAGAATAGAATAGTTTATTTCTCAGATTATAATACTTTTAATTAAGACAATGTTGCCATTTAGCATCGAATCCGTGATCGAATACCGTTTCACAAATACGTAAGTAATTGATCATTGTAATTAGTGAACAATTTGATTTCATAGATGGCGCTACCTGTTTTTTTTTACAGATAATCTGTCTTTTTTTTTCAACAAACACATAAATCTAGAAAATATCATTTTTTTTTTAAATGTAATAAAGTTTTATTTTTGTAATGATTGAAATTATTTTAAAATCACGATTCATTCATCACTCTCTACTCTCAGACTCAGCAGTGTATACAATATTGCATAGCTTACTGTGCCTATTGAACGTGATTAATTAATATAAAAACTTGATAAGCAAAGCAAAAAAAAAAACTACTAAAAAACTACAAAAAGAGCATTTGGGACTTCGTCGTCAATGATCGCTAGTTTATCTTCGAGACCATTTAGATCGCTACCTACTTTATTTATCAAAATAGCTGTTCCTATGAAACTTGAAAACCATTTGCTATAAAACTGCACTTTATATCCTAAATAAAAATCCTAAAAATACGCATTCAAAATTTCAACCGTATCCGTCTGGTAGTTTTTGCGTGATGCGTGTTCAAACAAACAGTCAGACATTTCTAAAAATGTTGCAATGTATTTAAATACGTTTTCGAACATTTTCCAATTTTTTCACTATGTTCGGTCATGTACAGATACTTACGTGAAATTTACAATTTTATAATATGTATATAAGATATGGATTAAAAGGAAAACTATCACAGCTAAGTAGGCTTTACAAGTTTACGAGTACCTTACAGCTGATTAAATGAGAAGTACCTAACAACATTTTCGTGCAAATTATTAATGAGAAGGTATAACGTTGTAAGCCACATTATTCGGATTGACTACGGAACCCTATGTATTTTTGTATGAATTGCAAATTTGTACCCCATAGTATTTTTGTATGAATTGCGAAAACGGGGAATTTCGACTCAGATGAAGACGAAGTTGCGTGGATCAGTTAGTAATTAATATAATTAAAACTAGCAGCGAACTTTGGTCTTCGACCTGGATGATTTTTTTTTGTTACTTAGGTACCTAGTACCTACATACCTTTAGTCGGAGGTGGGTGGGAGGCTTAAAATGATATTTAATTGTTTTTCATCGCGGGTCCGCGAAAAAAGTATTTTGTTTTTTTATCGTTCCGTTCTTATTGCTAGGGCTCTACAAGCTCTCTGTGAGAGGGTAAGTACAGGCCTTAATTTACTACTTAAACCTATAATTGTCAATAACTTAAACAATGTACCTACAAAATGTAAAGTTTAACAATAAACAGTCAAAACGCGACACTTTCGCAATAAATTTAACCGGCTGCGCCATCCGGACAGTCAATGTCTGACTATGAGAATATTAAATGTATCTATTAGCTGTACCTGTTCCTGTTAGTAATAAGACCCATAACATTTCGGAAGATGACTTTATGAGAAAGTCATTAAAGCAGCCTAATTTACATACTTATCTACTTTAAAATTTTATAATAAATACTGTTAGTAGAATACCTAGCTAGTTTAACAGATCAAGGTAATAATATACAGATTTTATAATAACACTAGCGCCCCGCACCGGCTTCTAGCGACCTTTTTATACTTTTTATGAAAATATTTTGAATAAGTAGATATATTTCGTTTTCTATACTTTTTAGGGTTCCTTAGCTAAAATGGCAAAACGCAACCCTTATAGTTTCGGCATGTCCGTCCATCCACAGCTTAGCTCAAAGACTGTTAGTGCTAGAAGCTGTAATTTTGCATGGATGTGTATCCATGCAAAATTACAGCTTCCTAGCACTAACAGCCTCTTTCTAGTCAGTTTCTAGCACGGCGTACCTAAGTAATATGTATATATTACAGTCCATCAAATCTAAGAGGTACCGTTTGACAGTTCTGACAATTGAATGATAGGGATGGGATGAAAAAATCGATTACTATAATATCCGAACTTTAAGAGATCGATTACTATAATATCCGAATTTTAAGAAATCAATTGTTATAATTAAATAAAAGAAATGTTTAGGATATATGGTTTCTAATAGCATGACTATCGAATTCATCGATGCCTGTCACAGGTTTATTTCTTTTTCGTTTTTTCGGTGTGTGAAGTACGTTACTGTCACTCCCCGAAGGCCCATATTTTTCACTTAATATTTTGCCAACGGTGCGGCTACCAATACCGAGAGCTTCACCGACGCGATCCCGAACTTGTGTAACTGGCAGTAGAAGTCCACCATTTTGAGATTCACGCTCAAAATACTCGTGTAATTTCACCACCAATTCACCAGTCCAGTATAAATATTGCCAAGGTAAACGGATAAAGAATGATCAGTCCAGAAAAGTAATAGCCAAGTCACAAATTGTAAAACACAAACGAGAAAGCAAGTACGCGCACAGTCAGCTTCCAAGATGGCGAGAGACTGCTGACGCCGAACCGACCGAGCGGACCGCGTGCGCTTGTAGTTGGCAGTGTTGCCAGAAAAAAAAAATTGTAGAGACTTGGACACCTGCGATTTTGCCTATTGACCTAAAAATAATTAAATTAATTTATTTTAGGGTATCTGTGTATTCAGTGCATTATGCGGTCGCGCAGTAACGTCGTTAATTTATAACATCAGGCAACAACATTTTTGTGAATGGGTTCTACATACCTTATTTTTATTAGTTTTAGACGTAGAAATAAGACTTAGAAGAAAAAATTGTAATTGTAAAATCAATGGATGTGCTTGTTAAAAATTTGTTTATTTCTCTGTAATATGCAAACCCATACTATCATACACAAAAATAAATGTAAAAAACACTATCCCTGACTCCATTTACTATTTCGACAGCGTTAGCGCGAGAAACCCCGACTTATTTGGGCGCGAAAATCAAAAATCGACAAATCGCTTTCGACAACTTTTTAAAGAAGCAAATATATTTGATTTATAAATACGTATTTTTGGTGAATGGGTTTTATCTCATATTTTACGATTACATAACTATTTAGTTATGTAATCGTAATATGTGAGATAAATCCCATTCACATGAAAAAATATTTGTTTGGTTGTCAAGTGTAATTTGTAAATAATACATTCGATTTTTCGTATATGTAAACGATTTTTTTGCATACAAGTGTATCCGAAGAGTCGCAACACTACCTGCAGTGACCTAACTACGTAACTTTGTAATGAGGTCAAGAATATAACTATTAGAAATTATTTACTGTGTAAATATGTGTTATTTTGCTTTGTTTGAAAGTTTTCAATTACATTTAGATATTAAGAATTGTACATTTTTAGATACAATAATGAAATCTTTCTAAATTCATGGTTTTATGAAAAAGGTTATCGAAACTGAATAATGTACGTATGAACAAAGTTGTTTCGGTTTGAAAAATATGAAACGTCAAACGGTACCTCTTAGATTTGATGGACTGTACTTAGGTACGCCGACAGAGTAAAATAAAAAATCTTGAAAAACAATGTGATTTTTCTTTCTCACCAACCCATCGTGTGGGGCTTGGGGTATCATTAGATAGGTCTTTTAAAACCATTATTCGATTTATGGATCCGTTTGTTTTTGTTAGAGTCAAGTGTCCATCCCCCTGCCAGCTAAATGATTAATGTTGTACCTATATGTGAAAAAAATCACGGTAGTAGTATAAATAGTGAAATTAAAAGGAAAACTATCACAACTAAGTAGGCTTTACAACTTAACGAGTAACAGCAGCCCAAATGAGAAGTAACAACATTTTCGTAGATTCCATTGAAAAATACTTATAAAACGTTGTTAGTAGTATGAAACAAAAACAACAGAAAATCCATTTCTTGGGCCGCATTATTCGGATGGGCGACTACGGAACCCTACATTGTGCGTGGCCCGACATGCACTTGTTTATAATGTATATTTTTAAACTTCTTACCTAAGTTCCTACATATTTGTGTTTTTTACCCGGCTGCGGAGGTGGGTTATGTGTTTGACGCGTATGTATGTTTATATGTATCCTTCTAATGTTCCTCTGTCAAAATATATACTTTTGTATAAACTATAGGTATGTTTGTAGTGGAAAATCATAGAAAAAGTAACGCTAATTATAAAACAAATGGGTTTTAGAATCTATGATTTACCACTACAAACATTTAAAAGACGTATCCAACGACCACACGATGGGATAGGTGAGAAAAAAAATCACATCCCCACTTTACGTGTAAGGGAGGTACCATATTTTCTTTTTTATCTAAAACTAGCTGTACCCTGCCACGCTTCGCTGTGGCTCATTGTGATTGAATGGTTACGAAATGAGAAACAAAACAAAGAATACATGTCATATAAGTTTAATTTTGCAATACTAGTGGATATAAAAACAATCCTTGATGCGGATTTTAAATCATGCTAAAATTTCAGCTCGATCGGTGCAGAACTTTTTGAGTTTTTGAAGCATACACAAACCAACATAACATTTTTATTATAGAAGATTTAGATTGTCGGCGTAAGTTATATGCATAACGATCCATGCTAAATTACCTACATTATTGTACTAAGGGTCTCTGGGGACATAAAGGCGGACATAGCGAAAGTATAAGGCTTCCTTGTTTACTACGGAACCCTAAGAAGTATTTTTAAATTAGTGAGTGTTAGCACAATTTAAGAAGAGTATAAGTAATCTGTGGTGTCAGTGTGACCGAACTCTTCATGTGTGAACGACTTGTTGGTCTAGTGGTTAGTGGCCCTGACTGCTAACCCAGAGGTCGTAGGTTCGACTCAGGATAAAACTTTGTGTGATGATCACGATGGTGTATTCTGTGTCTGGGTGTTATTTATCTAAAATATGTATATATTTAGAAATATTTAAGAATGTTTATCAGTATCTGGTTTCCATAGTACAAGGTCTGCTTAGTTTGGGATCAGATGGCGTTATGTGAGTTGTCCCAAGACATTATTATTATTATTTATTCGACAACCGCTTAACCCTTTATTATTATTTTATCTGTCTATTATGTTTATTTAGTCTTCCTATTATTTACTAGTATAACAACTATATTTAACTACTTAAGTTTTTTTTTAATATTATACCTAAATAAAAAATAAATTTAAGAACCAAAAAAAATCCGCCTGCAAAAAGACAGAAACAGAATACCCTTTATATATGTTATCACGCAGTCGGAGCCACGATATTGAGTTCAACAGCATTCAATAATGGGTATGGTATCTTGTTTCCGTCTTGTTGCAGGCGGGTTTTTTTTTAATTTTTAATGTATTTTTTTTTAACTGATTTTTTTATATTTTATATTTGTTGTTATAGCGATCACTGCACTGTACCTAATATGAAAAACCCTGTGACAAAAGGACGGACGGACATCGGACTTCGAAGTCTTAGTACGTACATAATGGGGTTCCGTTGACATTAACAAGGAGGAAATAAAGAAAAACATAAAAATGTAACAAATACAAAAATAAAGAAAAAATCCAATTGTCCATAATGTTAATTAACATTATATATACTTAGTCTTTTCACTAGTTTTTGTTTTAACGTGATGCGCGTACAATTGTAATAAAAATGAAAAATGTACAAATGTACTTACCAATAGACACAAAAATTCTATATCTGTTGGTATTTTAAAAAACCCCCATTCAATTTTCTTAAAATACCTAGGTATCTCCTTTAAAATGTACAGACATCGGCTAGTTACAATTTTTATTGGTTATGTAAGTAGGAACTTATTCTAAAAATAAATGTTTTGACGTCTATGGTGTTACAGGTGATAACTAGTGTATATTTTATGGGTGTTAAAAAGACATTTTTTAAAATATCTCCTATATACGGACATCGGCTAGTTACAATTTTATCATATATATTTATTTATTATAGATAGATTAAGTAAAGATAGATTAAAAAAATATTTTAAATAGGAAGTCGCGTATACGTTATATTTGGCCATTGAATAAGTTACGGGACATAAATTGAGGAAGTAGCTCAAATGATTATGTCGTCTTGCTATTAGAAAACTTGAAACACTTTTGCATGACTTTATTTCGATGGCGAATTTATAAATCTATCAGTTTATACGCTTCAGTCGAATCGATAGCAATTCAGTGTACGCTATGACGTTTAAATATTTAGTTAAAAAAAAAGTGTGAACTTGAAACGTTGTTTTTAAAAATGTTCTAACTACCTGCTTACCTACCTAACAAAATGTTTCTTAAAAGAAATGTTGTGTTGTACATAATTTTATGTATCAAGGATTTGATTAACAGTAAGTACCTACCTATCTTATTTGAAGCTGAACTATATACTAAAGTGAAATATAAGTAGGTAATTTGGTCCTACCTAATGCCAATGAACAATCTTCGCTTTTATTAGTAAGATTTTGAGTTCCTGTCAATACTGTCTACGCCTACGTACAAGTATTCACTTGTTAGATAATAGTAGATACATACTTGTTAAGTACCTATTTACTTAAGTTTTCAGTTCTAGGCACACCAACTCACTTTGGTAGGCACTTACAGTACATAAACCTACTGGTTGAATTTAGCATCAAATGGATTTTTTTTTTGCTTTTGTAGGTCTTCCTCATTACAATTTGAAATATAAAAATATTTATGGTAAAGACTATGGTACAAAATGGATATATTTACCGGATGGTGATGGCATACCTCATTATGTTAATTTAAGAAGACCCGAGAATGCAAATATGCTTGATGTCCGAGATTCATCAACGCATAACATCGAATTCAGATTATACATTGGGTAAAATGTTGCTTTGCTCTCGCCACCGTATCTTCCCGCTCATCGTTGCTCAGTTTAAAATATTTTTGCTTAAGTTATCTCTAATTTCCATACTTATAAACTTACCTTTGTATTTAGGAACAATAAGGATACTTATATTATATTAAATGAATGGGCACAACCTCTTGAAGAGTTTCATAAAGATTCGATACTCAATATGAATTTGTCTGATAAACCGCTTAAAATGATCACCCATGGTTGGAAGTCAGGAGCTGATAGAGAAGGGGTCACGACAATAAAGAATGCTTATTTAGAATCCCGAACCGTTAACGTTATAACCATTGATTGGAGTGGAATAGCGGATTCAATATTCTATCACTGGGTAGCAAACGAAACAAAGGCTATTGGAATCAAAGTAGCAACGCTTATAAATGAACTTCATACCAGATACAAAGTAACTGGTAGACAATTTCATCTAATTGGCCATAGCCTTGGAGCTCATATTATGGGAATAGCAGCAGCCAGATCAAATATGACGATAGATAGGATCACAGGTGTGTATTATTGTTTTTAAACTTTCGCGATTTTTATGACTTAATCGCGTCACAGATAATATAATACTATACTAGTAATCGCGTGAATTACCTATATAAAGGTACGAACCTTTTATTTATCCGACGTTTCGATCGAATTCACGTGGTCACGGGTCTACTCAAAATAAAAGGTTCGTATCTTTAAATAATTCACGCGATTAAGTTCCGAAATATATCTAACAGGTGTTTATGTAGGTATATTCTTTAAATAGTATTGCATGTTTTGAACCGGCACAAGAAAAATGGAATGTTTCCGGTATTCCAAATTTCTCGTCCTAAAAAAAATCAGCTGAATTGGTCTAGGCGTTCTCGAGTTTTGTGGCAACACATTTGACGAATAATTTTTATTATTAATGTAGGTATAATGACCCCGCTTATCCCCATGCAGCTTCCCGAATATTTTATATTTAACTAGCTAGCCCGCGCAACTTTGTCTGCGTACATTTTCTCCGTTTTTGCAACATTTTTTATTGCTGCTCCGCTTCTATCAGTCATAGCGTGACGTTATTTAGGCTAAATAACGTCACGCTATGACTGATAGAAGACTGATATCCTTCCTCAATAAAGGGGGTATCTGCGCAAGAGATGGTAAATGACAGTGCCATTTGGTGTTGCAGTGACTCGTTTTGAAAGGGCACATAGTCACACAGTGACCCATGCATGATACACTTACCTGCTGTGTTCCTCTTACTATAAGTTGTTTTATTAGGACTTTAATAATCCTAACCTTAACTTTTTTTTGTTAGTAGGTACAACACGACATCTAAACCAAATACCGAAATACGATGACGAAAGATCGTGTCAGAAGTCACTGTGTAGGTACAGTTGGATCAACGTAACTCGGCCGGATTAAAGTTGGCGACAAGTCATAATTAGTATTACTAACTCATGTTTTTAGGGTTCCGTAGCCAAAATGGCAAAACGGAGCCCTTATAGTTTCGCCATGTCCGTCCGTCCGTCCGTCCATCCGTCCGCAGCTTTGCTCAGAGATTGTTGAAGAAGAGAAAGAAAAGAAGGAGGCCTAGAAGGCCGTAATTTTGCATGGATACACATACATAGGTATTACTTACGGAGACAAAGTGAAAGAATAAAATCTTGTTTTTTTTAGGCTACCTCCCCATCGTGTGTGGTAGCGATAGCTAGGTTTTTAAAAAACATTTAGGGATTGTGAGACCATTTTTAGATTTAGGAATCCGTTTGTGAAATATTAAGATTTAAGTGCAAATTTTTCTTAGAGTCAAGTGTCAGCTAAATGGTTGATGATGAGTATGTGAGTAGTTTATATAGTGAAATTAAAAGGAAAACTGTCACAGCTAAGAAGGCTTTACAAGTTTACGAGTAACATACCATTTTGTACAAATTCTATTGAAAATTATTAATAAGCAGGTTTTTGTTTCATAAAAATGAAACAAAAACAACAGAAAACTCACTTCATAAGCCGCATTATTCGGATGGAGGGGAGGGGGGGGGGTGACTACGGAACCCTACATTGTGCGTAGCCCGACATGCACAATGTAGGGCTTATTAGGTTTTGTAAAGAAATTGTTTTTCAAACTTTCTTTAGTACTGTAAGTAAGTACCTC
This sequence comes from Herminia tarsipennalis, assembly GCA_945859575.2. NCBI lineage: Eukaryota > Metazoa > Arthropoda > Insecta > Lepidoptera > Erebidae > Herminia > Herminia tarsipennalis. The sequence continues at coordinate 16,355,307 of OX243834.2, read as the reverse complement.
TTCTAGATTTAAACTTTTATGAGTTCGTATAAATACTATTTTTATATTGTTTTAATTGTTGAATTAAATTTTTGTTAGTGTTTTTAATTTTAGGGTCGCATCTTAATGACATGCGCGAAAGCTAACCTTAATCCGGCCGAGTTACGTTGATCCAACTGTAGATACAATAGGTGTACTACTTAAAGTAGAAATCTACTTAATCTTATTGATGTGACGAGTCTTAGCGTAGGTACACTGTAGTACCTTCCTATCTACACAGTGGCTGTAAATGTTGTTGTATGTCAAATTTGTCTAGGTATAAATTTCGTAACATGCATTTAATTAAAAAATACCATTAACTTAAATTTAATCTAAGTATAATAATGTTACAGGACTTGATCCAGCCAGACCTTTATTTGAATACCCAATACAAACTGACTTGGAAAAATTAGATCCATCGGATGCCAATTTTGTCGACGTTATTCACACTTGTGGCGGTGTATTGGGATTTGAAGCGGCTACCGGGACGGTTGATTTTTATCCTAATAGTGGCATTCCTCCACAACCAGGCTGTGAAAGCTTACAAAAGATATTTGGTTCGTACTATATCTTACACTCATGTTTATAGTAATGGTCAAAAAGTTTTAGGTATGGAGGTATTCCTCCATACCTAAAACTTTTTGATCAAATAAGAGATACCTATAGATATCTACAACTTATTTTATATTTTTTTGGGCTGGCAATTTCGTGTGAAATATATTTGCTAAAAGTACCTACACCTTAGTAAGTAGCTCACGGAAGTGAGCTCTTTTTATCGCGTTTCATATGACATTTTAGTAACTCTTCGGGGCTATCCCACTGACTCTGATTCTCATTTTCATAATCATTCATGATGACTCTGACATTCATTTTTTTATGTGTTAAAAAACCCCACAGAAAATAATCCGGACCTGTCAAATTTGATCTTGGTTGATCTGCAGTGCAGGTCCTCTTAATTTCCAGTTGTTGAGAACGTGCCTAGTAGACAATGTCCCGATCCGACATTAATCTTTCATGTTTAGATACACTTTAACGAATATTTTATTTAATCTGCTCCGTACGAACTTACGAACTCTTCGAGAATTATTAAAAGAAAATTATTCAAGAGATTTCTATCAAAATTGGTAGTAATTTTGTCAGATTTTTAGCAACAGAAGATTTTAATAGAGCGTTTTGTTATAAAACACGTTCTTAAAGTGTAAAATGCTATGGCGGAGACTGGATCGTGGAACCTATATGTATTTTTTTTTTAAGTAGGTAGGTTCATTATTGTTGTTTTTTTTATTACAGAAGCTTGCAGCCACGGCCGGTCATACCAGTACTTTAGCGAGTCGATCAAATATCCCTCGGCCTTTCCAGCATACCAGTGTCAAAGTTGGTTTGAATATCTAGAAAATAGATGCAATACTTTCGGTTTCATGGGGGACAAAGTGGATAGAAATATGACGGGGAAATATTATTTAAAAACTAAGCCATATCGACCTTTTGGATTTTATTCACTATTATAATAAATAAAATGTCTATGTGGTAAGATTGAGTAGGTAATTTTAGTCCCCTAAATATTTGAAATGTGTATAAGCCACCTACTGTTTCTTTAAATATCATTAAGTTGGTAACTACGTACCTACATTGGTGCGTATTGGATATACCTACAAGCATAGGTAGGTACGTGAATTTCCAATTGATCACAATAACCAGTACCTAATCTACCTAACTAGTAAATAAACAATTCAAAACAGAAAATAAATTTTATTATCACCAATTTAAATTCAAGTTTTACGAGTCCGTATTTAGGTGAAATAAAAATTATCATTATCACTCTTTTGGGGTCACTGCACTGGGCTCTAAAATAATATTATCTAGTTTAGTATTTTATGTAGGTAGGTACCAACCAATCTAATTTCAAAGTTATAGTCTATAGATAAGTAGTAGGTAGGTACATCAATTTATTTATAGTATTTTTATTTACATTTTTTAGGGTTCCGTAGCCAAAATGGCAAAAACGAAAGCCTTATAGTTTCGTCATGTCTATCTGTATGTCACAAGCATTATATACCAATACTACACCATGTACCTATATCGATGAAATTTTGAATATAGGTGATAATAGGTGTCTTATTGTATATGCCGCTTGGTACTTAGTTCAATAGTTAAATAACAAAAATAAATATTTCAAGGTGGGACATTCCATATAAGTTCACCTAACAGAAGCTGTTTTTTTTTCTATGTTTGGCACATTATTCGACCGGTCTTATAAAAATATTTTATGGTTTTTTATAAACTTTTTTGATCAGTGAAAATTTTTGAAAATAAAAAAAAGTTGTGAACTTTTCCCCCATTAATTTTTAAACCGTTTGGCCAAAATATAGAGGAAAAGTCACAAAGGCATTGCTACTTGCACCGTCTTAGAGTTATTGCCGAAAAAGGGCGTAAGTGCAATGAAGATAGACTCTTTTGCTGGTGCACTTTTTCAGATCGAATTTCTTCTTATGTAAGTAGTAACAGCCGCGGAACTCTATACTGAGCGTGGTCCGACATGCTCTTGCGCGGTTTTTTTCAATATCACTCCTCCACCCACGTTTCCTCTGTAGGTACTGTGTTCTCTCATCCTTTGCCTGTTGGCTACAAGTACTATGCCATTATATAGGTAGCTCTCTAGGTATACTAATTACTAGAAGAGAAGTTACCCCTAAAATATATTTTTATGCAGGTATTTCGTAGGGAAAATGCCGCACATATGCATACTCTCTTACATACAAATGTATCATAATGTCTCTGTACCTACCTACCTAAAGGAATAGCTCTGGTGACGAACCGTCAGTGCCGATAGACGGATAAGTCGATTTATGTAATAATTATAAAACTTAATTAAATAGAAAGAGGAATACTAGTTTTTGGTCCCGGCACTAAGCACCCCTTCCAGCAGAGCTGTTGACGACGTTACCAGCAGAGCTGTTGCCGTTGGTACAAGTTGTTACAGTACCCACGTAAATCCTGAATCGGTCATGTAAGTGGATATCTCACAGCTTCGTCTTCTTAATTCGACAGTAAACATTGAAAGGGCATTATTTTTTACTAATATTATAAAGCTGAAGAGTTTGTTTGTTTGAACGCGATAATTTCAGGAACTAAGTACTGGTCCGAATTGTTTTTTTTTTAAGACGACACCGCAGTATGGTACAAGCCCTGTGTCGCGGGGAACTTTACAAACATACAAGTCACGGACACAAAGTACACCCAGACTCGGAACAACAATTTGTGGATCACACAAAGTGGTGTCCCGTGTGGGAATCGAACCCACGACCTCTTGCGTAGCAGTCGGACACACTCCCACCGCGCCACCGAGGCAGTTTGAAATCCAACAGTAAAAATCTTTTACCTATTGTTGGATTTCATTTGAAATATGTTGCAAAAACGAGGAAAATTTACGCTTACGAAGTTGCGCTGGTCAGCTAGTATATTATATCAAATAAACAAACTCTTTAGCTTTATAATATTAGTATAGATTAATGTGGCCCAGAACGCGGCCACTTCGACTTCATTATCCAAGACAGTCATCAAATTCTTCAGTGTGCAGTTGGTCGGGCACTAAGGACACGATGTAAGGTAAGCCATTGTTTGAATTGCACCGCACAACCAACTTAGCTCTCAGGTTCGCTATTTACCTAAGCACGTTGTCTTTGGTTCGGCCGACCTGTGTCCGAAGTCTGTTCAGAGATTTCCAGATCGGCCAAGGCAACTCATGTCCAGCAGGTCACACAAAAGGGTTTGGCTGGGTTACTCCGTTTCTCCACAGAATACATCTCGCCCTTGATAGCTCCAATGTCAGAGGGCTGACACCCCTGACGAAACTCTTGCGGCTCTTCAGTCTCTGTTGTACCGAAGTGTAACCATGCATAAGGTGCCGCGGTTAATTATACATCTTTGCCCTGGAGATGGCCTTGCGCACATCTAGAGGGGCTATGCCGAGCAACGGATACATGCAATCTTACCAGGATCGGCTTAAGGCAATCTGTTACGATCCGGCAAGTTTCGTTTAGGACTGTATCCACTAATCCTGTGTGGGCGCATCGAGCCCACACCGGGCACGCGAATTCACTAGCAGAAAATGCCAGCACCAGTCCAACTATTGCATTTTTGAAAGATAGAAAAATTTGAAGTCCAGACCCAGGAATCGAACCTGAGACTTCCGTAAGCCGGGGCCGGAATCGAATCACCTATCTGGACTATGTTACTAGACCTCAAATTTCTCTATCCTTTCATGCTCGCGAGGTGGGCCCACGCGTGCTCCATTTAGCCGGTAGTTAAAGAACTATCACGGCTTTTTCGTTCGCTTCGTTACAGAGAGCATTTTAACAAATTATGATGTCGCAGGCCGAATATTATAGTAATTTTTATAGGCATTTCTTCAAGAAATGCCTATTAAAAATACTATAATCAGTCCAACTGTTCAGATGTCCGCATCACCTGGGGTGAGGCTGCCCATCTAATACTTAGTAGTGAGGCGCCGGAGCACGTTATTACGGGCATGTACTTACCTTCTTTTTAATATGTACACAATTTGTCCTGTAAGTGAGGGGTCTGTCCAGCACAGTACAACGACCATCCGAGATATCTAGTATCTCGGGTGGTTGTTGTCTCACAGCTGCAATGGGGTTATCACTGTAGAGGACAAGGTGTTACATCTCTCTGGGTACCGCCACATCACTTTCGGATGTATGGAGGAGTAATGTAATCTGTCCCCCGGGCGTCATGTCACGTTCAAAGGCGCCAAAATCATGTTGCTTTGCTATTGTGTTATGAAGGAAATGAACATAAAAAGTAGGTAGGTACATACCATAAACATACGTAGGTACCGTAAAATGCTGCAACTTTGCCTTAGTTTTATATCAATGCTCATATATTTCTAAAAATTATTACTAGGTATATTGGTATTTATTGGATTGGAAATAAAGTTCAGATCAGGAGGTATTATGTGGCTACTTAGAGTAAAGTTCATTGTTTTCTATTTTGAAAATATGATGGTTTTAATCTCTAAGCAAAGTTGGAGTACAAAGCTGTAACTTTGCCTACCTATGTTTTGACAGTTTCGATGACGTAAATACATAATTCTAATAAATAAACATAAACCTAATTAGTATTACTATATTAAAGAATGTGATACTGTATAATTTCATCATAAAGTGAGAGAAAAATAAAATCAATTATTATTATTATTATTACTAAAGTATAGAATTTGTAAAGCAGCCCATTTTTGCATATGCAGCTAGAAATAACGCTAGGCAATTTTGTCATAGATTTTGCTGTAAATTTCATACAATATTTGAAACAGTATAGGGTTGTCACAAATATTGTGTAATGAAAGACCCTAAATATAATTAAATAGTTTAATTTATATTAATAGATACACGCATGGTTTTTTAAAAAATGATCAACGCTCTCGTGACTTGGTTTGCGTGGAGATTTTGTTTCTGAAATAAAAGAATACTATGTATTTATTCAGGTCATTATTAAGCCATTTCCCAGTTTTCATGCAAATCTGTCCTGTCAATTCAGCGTGAAGATAACAAACATACACACACACGCACACACAAACAGTTTCGCATTTATAATTTTAGTGTGCTGAACACTACAGTGAACTACTAGAAAACACGTTTGCCATAAGTTACTAGAGGTATTTATTAGGATTATATCCATATTTAAAATATATACATATTTAGACCACTAATTAGTAAATAATTACAGGCGTTTAATTTTTGGTACGGAAAAAAATAATAAGCACACATACATCGACGCTAAAATCATTACTTTCATTTTATGAACAGTCGGGTAATCATTGTCGCAATATGTAGCCCTAGCTCAGGCAAAGTTGAGTATACCAGATCAACATACTTGTGACAACTTTACCTAAATCCATAAAACTTTCGCATTAGTGACAATAAGCAATCATAAATAATTTAGAATTAAAGGATCACTTACAAATAAAGTAGGAACATCAAAATTTTGACAAAAGTGTAAATGTTTTTTTGCTTACTGAAAAAGTTATTCATGTACCAAAGAAAAAAAGTAGTCAGTATCGTCGAAGCCGCCTGTCACACGTCGGGTTTGACAAGTCACTAATATCTGATAATATAGAGTTGTAAAAATGGCGGCAAACTAACCGGCCATTATTTTTACAGCTCCGAGTTTAACTTGTAAAAAATGATTTGAAACGTGATAATTGACTAAGAACGAGACTTTGTGCATGTAATAAGCGCAAATACTTGACACTGGCAAAAATTAGCCGTTAAAACGGCTAGATTGCCATAAATTCAAAGAAGAAGAAGATGAAGATGAACTGTTACTATGGCAAAATTGACCGGGTTTGCAGAGTTGCCGTTATATTTATCTACCAACGATTTTAATCGAAGATATTACATATCAACCCATATGATGGCCCACTGCTGGGCACGGGTCTCCCCAGTAGAACCTACTAGTATGTAGATCCTGGGGGTAATTGCCATAATCACCACGCTTGGCGAGCGGGTTGGTGATCGCAGTAAGGCTTTAAGTACGCAGAGGACGCTGCTGCCCGTCCTCCGGTGTGAAATCCCTTAGTCGCCTTGACAACACCCACGGGAAGAGATGGGGTGGTACTATTCTTAAGCCGGCACCACACGGCAATCGAAGATATTGTTATATATAAATAATGGGCAAAGTTAAACATGCGAGGCAATGTTGCAGCGTTTTACGGTACTGTATGTAGCGACAAGACAACTATCTTTTCTTGTATTGGTTAAAATGGCAATAAATTCAATTGTCAACAAATATAATAAAAACTATTTTAGTTTAAAAATCATTGATTGGTGATAGTTTCAATCGACTCGTCCTGGTCTAGCAAGCACGTTTTGACTTTAAAATGTGTCACTGTCACGTCACAGAATGACAGCCCAAGGCTTGACAACAAAAATATTATAGGTGTCAAAGTTGGTATCAAAATTAATTATCACGAAATTCACGAGCCGAAACAAGTTTATTTTGCGAATTATTATAATAACATTTCTGAATTTTACTGCAACATTTTGTAAAAACAATATATAGTTTCTAAGCATTATTTGTTTGTTAAACTTGAGTAGTAGGTAATTTCGAAAAGGTAAGCAAAGATAGCAATTGGCATTTTATGTTTTATTATTTTACCGATTTTAAGTGAATACTTACATATCTGCCCGCCGTATTTCATAGTTTTGTAGCGTCAAAATACCATCATGAATAGGAAAAGAAACGTAAACTATATCAAGCCAGAAGATCCCGAATTTCTTAAGGTCCTTAAACGACAAGCTGGCTATGATGATAAGAATCACAAATTTGATGCTCTTAATAACGCCGAAGAAGATTTTGCTGACGATGATGATAGTGAACAGCCACAAGTAGTAGTTCTTAGAGAGGGTGATCTGACCGCTGAGCAGGCTGAAGTGGAAATGAAAAGACTAGAAAAGGAAGAAGCACAAACAAAAGCTGATCTAAACCAAAGGGTTATATTTAAACCTAAAGAAAAGACATCATTAGAACCTGGAAATAAAAGAAAATGCGAAGTAAAATCTAAGACCAAAGAATGTAAGGAAAAAAAGAGCCGGCAGCTGTTATCATTCAATGATGATGATGTTGATGATGATGATGAAAGTAATGAAACATAACATACTATTTAATATTTTAAGTACAAAATCTATAGAAATGAATTAAATGTGTTTTCCACACATATTTTTTTTTTTTTGTGAACTATTTCCCCCACTCTATTATGTTAACATTTTAACCAAATAAAGATTTTTCTTCACAGTAGCCTTATTAGACTACTAGCTGTCCCGCGCAAAATTCATCTGTGTAATTTTTCCCATTTTGGCAACATTTTTCATTTGCTGACTGATAACAGAAATATTTATGAGCTGAGGTAGCTTGTAAAAGACAGAACAAAACAATACAATTTGAGGAATTTAGGAGTAATGTCATACATAATAGTTTCCCAGACAAAACTATCAAAAACTAAAAGTTAGATAAATCTTTACTGAATCAGACTTTGATTTTAGTATTCTTCTAAGCATTTGATGGGGTATTAAATATTCTTTAGTAAATATTAAAGTTCTTGGCACTTTTAAAGGGAAAAAAATAAATAGAACAAATAAATAGTAACGTTTTTATTTATGTAAATAACCTACGAGAATGTTTTATACACTAAAACCTTACATGAAAAATATACAGTCAAATAGTGAAAACTTATCCAAACTGGATCAGTAGTCAAGATGATTGCTAACATACATATAGGTCAAACAAAGGACCACCTTTTTAGCCAGTTACAAACAATTGATTAGAATTTTCTAGAACATTTTACAATAGAATTATAGGGGTTGAACTCTTATGTGGCTTTATTTAAAAGGGCTTAATTGCTTTCTACAAAAATGTATAATAAGTGTTCTCTTACTTTATTTTTTAGAAAGACAATTCCCGCAATAAGGTACAAGCCCTGTGTCATAGGGTATTTTACAAACATACACATACAGCTGCAAGCACAGACACAATAAACACCCAGCTCGGGAACAACAATTTGTGGATCACAATAGCATCCCATGTGGGAATTGAACACAACCATTGTGCAGCAGTCATATACACTCCTACTGCACCACCTTAGGCTGCTGGTATATTTCATGTACCTACATATTTGAGATACCATTTATTTATGTACTCCAATAATGCCAAACCAAAAGCGCTTGTAATAACTAAGTTTACCATTAAATGTATAAGTAAAATGCTTCTATGCTAATTCTGCTTAATCCATGGGACATAATTAAAGTATAGCAGTTCTTTCATACCATATAATCATTTGAAAATGCTTGCATTCAGCATTCTTATACACACATGATACTTTAAACTTGTAATAGGTTTATTAATAATTCACATTTTGCTATCTATTGTCATCACAACTCTGTCTTTTCTTAATTCTTGTTTTGGAGCCATTAGAAGTAACAACAGAGTCATTTCTATAATAAGACTGTTCAGACTCATGCTCATACTCCATTACTTTATGAAGTAAAAAACGTCTTTCATCTTTGACTATCAAAATACTTTCTTGAACTTTTGCTACTTCATCACAAAGTGCAGCGTTTTCCTGTAAAGAATTAAACAATAATTATTGAAGGACAGAATAGTAAATAGTAGTTAGGTGGGCTTCCATTGCATTTACATGACGTTTATTATATATTAAAAGAAAGAAAACAAAGTGTACAAGTACTTACTAATATGAGGCCTTTGATTCGCATCTTCATAAATTTGTATTTTTTCCGGTATCGTTTAATTTGTTTATCATTCATATTTCAAGTTTAAAAAATAGGATGTATCGAGAAGAACACAGACAGAATATAATGTACTAGTACAAATGTACAATTGCTTTAATAATTTTAAATTGATTTCATATGAATTTATCAATCTGTCAGGGTCTATCTGACAGAATGACCTCAGTGACATAATAATAGACAGTTGATGAATTGACATTGACTGCAAATTTAGTGATGTTTATAAAATATCGATACATTATAATGTCGTTATTACTATTCGTGATATATCTATTTGCGATATTTATTTAAGGCACCTCTATAGTACAAGTACGCTGGACAGGCTACTGCCAACAACAAAAAAACTTCTCATTTGACAAAATCAAATAGATAGTATCGTAGAAGTCAAATAGCAAACACGCCTAAGCAAATCTATACATAATTTATAGCTAAAGAGATTGTTTGTTTTTTTGAACGCGAGGAACTACTAGTTCCAATTGAAAATATATTTTATTGTTGGATAGGCCATATAACGAGGAAAGCTTTAAGCTATATAACATCACGCTAGGACTAATAGAAGTGGAGCAGCAATAAAAATGATTAAAAAACGGAAAATTTACGCAGACGAAATGCGCGGGTCAGTTATTTGTAGATAAATTTCAAAGTATTAACGTCTACTTCGATGTTGTAGTATGACAATATACTTATTAATGGTAGTATTATGAAACAACTAGCTGTCCCACGCAACTTCGTCTGCGTAAATTTACCCGTTTTTGCAACATTTCTCACTGCTGCTTCACTTCTATTATTTGTAGCGTGATGATAAAGAATTTTTCAATTCGGATCAGTAGTTTTTGAGATGCTAAAGTTACAAACTTCACTTAAGAAAAAATTTTTTATTTATATTGATTAAATATGAAAGGTAAAATTGTTTTCTTCATTATTGTCTACATATCAACCCATATGCTGGCCCACTGCTGGGCACGGGTCTCCCTTCTGGTACGTAATTACCTGGGGGTAATTGCCATAATCGCCACGCTTGGCGAACGGGTTGGCGATCGCAGTAAGGCTTTAGGTACGCAGAGGACGCTGCTGCCCGTCCTCCGGAGTGAAATCCCTTAGTCGCCTTGACGACACCCACGGGACGAGATGGGGTGGTACTATTCTTAAGCCGGCACCACACGGCAACGGATACCATTATTGTCTATCTGCCATTATTATTAAATTTATCTATGGAGTTTGTGCTGCCCCTGCACCTGCCCCTCAAATGTCGTACGACCTCATTGAGGCAGCATGCAAAAATTTGGCACGTGTTGGAAGTCTAGAGGTCGCAATTATATTGGTGCTTTTGCAAAACTGGTCAATCACAAAATTAATCTATTTTAAAGGGTGTAAAAAATAATTATAAATTATAATAAAAAATAATAAATATATTGCCTATTATTTTTTTTCTATTTACAGTAGAACTCCAATTATCCGAATTAATGGGGACCGGGACCCATTCGGTTAATCAAATATTCGGATAATCGGATTTTTTTAAAAAAAATTGCCATTGGAGAGAATAAAAGCTACGTTTTGATATTGCACTATTTTTTTATTGAATTAAATGAAAGAAACTTAAATTGAATATTGAATTGAAAACATGAAATTTTCACATGTTTTAAATATAAATAAAATGTACTTATGTACAAGTTTAGAAATAAAAATCATTGTTTTTTAAACATCTCCGTCAATGTAAGCTGTTTTGCGGTCTTCAACCGTTTTCGGGCAGCCAGGTCACGCATTCGCTTGACGGTGAGCAGTTGCAAGTGGTCACACTCGGGCTGACGCTCCATCCACTTCAAAGCAGTCTCGAGGCCGGCAAATGCTTCACTAGCTGATGGTCCAGCGTCTACTTCAACATCAGCAGAAAGTTCTTCTTCCACTTCCACTTCAACATCTTCTCTCACACTTACAACAATTTCATCGTCATTGAGAATTTGAAAACCAGGGTCAGACGTGTCACAAGCCATCCACTCTCCTACATCTTCAGCACTTACTTCTGTACAACCAGGAATTTTTACAATCATTTTTCTTATTTCCTCTAGTGACAACGCATCTTTATCATCATCATATTCTCCATATTCTTGTTTTTCATTTTCTTCAGATTCTTTTTTTTTGTTCTTCTCAGACGGTAGGCCTTTCAGTTTATTCCACGCACGTCTTAGCGTCACTGCCGTAACCAAACTCCAAGCTTCCGCTACCATGTAACAGCAGTCCTTTAAATTTATTTTGCTATGATTTGCCAAAACCAATTCTTCATCTTCAGCACCTTCAATCAGCAGTTTTCTCAGCAGTTGCCTTCTGTAATGGCGCTTCATTGTTTCAATAACAGACTGGTCCATGGGTTGCAGCAAACTTGTAACATTGGGAGGCAAAAACGTCGTTTTAAACTGCCCATTCTCTCTTTCCAACAGTTCTGCTGTAGGATGAGTGGGTGCGTTATCAACAATTAAAAGCACCTTACTGCCTTCTTTTCCCACCGATTTTTGGTGCTTTTTCACTTCAGGAATAAACACTTCATCATACCATTCAGTAACCAAAGCTGCAGTCATCCAGGCCTTGGGTTGACTTTTGTAGAAGAGTGGAAGTTTTTTTACGTTTTTAAATGCTCTTGGATTTCTTGATTTTCCTATCAAAAGAAGTGGCAGTTTATGATTTCCAGTGGAGTTGGCACACTGTAACACGTTCTTTACTGACCTTATGTCCAGGGGCACTAGATTCCCTTTTAGAAGCCAAAGTGGTTTTTGGTAATGCTTTCCAAACAAGGCCAGTTTCATCGGCATTATAAACAAACTCCGGATCATAGGATTCTGATGCAGTTTTAAATTTTTCAATAAAATTTTCAGCAGCTGCATAGTCTGCTGAAAGCTTCTCACCAGCCAAATCTAACTCGCGTACACCATGCCTGAATTTAAAATTCCTTAGCCAGCCGTTATTAGCCTTAAAAGATGAATAACCAAGCTTTTCTGCTAAGATTTTGGCTTTTTCACAAAGGATTGGACCAGAAATCGGATTTCCCATAGAACGTTGCTGCAAAAACCATTTAAACACGGCATCTTCCAAATTTTTGTTGGTTGCTGTCTTCATTGTTTTCCTGGAGGAACTTCCATCTTCATTTTCAAGCACCGAAACAAAGTTTAAAAGTGTTGACTTACTGTTTTTAATGTCAGAAATTGTTGCTTGTCCAACACCATAAATCTCAGACAACTTCTTACCCGTTACACCTTTATCGAGTTGTTCTATAATTTTCAGTTTGTCCGCTAACGATAGCACAACACGTTTTCTTTTCGAAGCCATGGTATAAAAACAATACAGTATTGTACACGCACAAACAAAAGTAAGCCGTAGCGAAAGAGTAGCGTCCTCGAGCAAGGTCAATAGCACTCTGGCTAATCAAAACAAACAATGACAGGTGCGCCGTGACTGCAATGCGCCGGAACTTGTCTTAACTTGCCGTTGTGCCTACACACGCGGGGGGAAGTCAGTGTAGGCACAACGGCAAGTTAAGACAAGTCAAGACTTGACGCGCAAACACTGGCTTCGCGGGGGGAAGAATAATAGCGCACTTAGACTTTTTTTGGTCAATTTTTTGTGATTCGGATAATCGGCGATTCGGATAGTCGGAGTTCGGATAATTGGAGTTCTACTGTATATACCTATACAAATATGAAAATGAATTATTCGTTGGCCCTACCAAAATTTAAAGAAACTTTTGCTTTTTCAGATTAAGCATCAACAACTCAACAGCATAATATTAGTATAAACAACATATGAGTATAGTTAATGAAAGGGCGTAAGTGCCATGAACATACGCTTTTCTGATGGTGCAAATATCCAAATTGTATTTTTTCATTCGGCTCCGGAAGCCTACGCATGGTCTTACCCGTTTTTTTTTTCGTTTTTCAGAACCGTATACGACTACACGCTAGAAGAAAATGAAAGAAAACCTAAAACAACCTAGCGGTTACTTGGCACTCATCATTAGTAAAGCATCCAGTTGCAAGAAAATCTGCTTTCCCTGTTTCCAGACCCGAATAGGATTATATTTATAACTACATATTCTTTATTTATAGAATGGTGGCAAAAGAAACAGTCATTTAATATGCTACTTATATATATACATTTAAATACTACGAGTACGTCAAATAGTCGATTTGGCCACTTCTGTTTTTGAACGTGACGTCTACAGTGACGATTACAGAAAATATTTATCGAAACAATGCATGCTGTTGTATGATTTTTTTGGACATGTCAAGACTATTGACACCTCGTTGCAGATGAATATAAAAGGGTGTAAAACCATTAACAACCCATCAATTTGTGTAGAGAAAGTAGCTGTGGCTGTGAATAAAAAAAACAGAACTAATTGGCAGTTCCTTAACCTTCTTTACACAGGTGCCTCAAGAATAAGAGTGTATTGTTTTCAGTGTTAATAATAGAATTATTTTTAAATGAATCCAAGTAAAATTGTTTTTGCTTTAAATAAATAGCAATATATGTTGATTAGCAAATAAATTGCCTTTTAGGCATGAGTAAATTTGCTCTCGAATTATTTTATTTTTCTTACTTCTTTTTCTTTTTTGATCATGATAACTAGCAATCGGATAAAAATTAGGATCCTTTTTTATAAATGTATACACTACTGTGTCAGATACAAGGGCAGCTTGTTTTTATATCCTGTGAACAAGCAAAACAACAATAATTTATACGAAAAAACAATACGATGTTTTATTTAACTTTGAGTATTAATAAAATAATATTTAGGCCTCCCATGACATTACTCAATTATTATTCTATCGATAAATTAATGAAATCGATAACAATGGTTGGGCATCCCTAATGTTTGTTAAGTTGGGACTTCTGCTGAAATGTCTTTAGGTCAGCGTTCTAAGGTTGGTAATAACTGACTCGCACTCTCCATATTATTTGGTAAAACTTGATTTTTTGATAATAAGTGGCTACACACATTCACTTTTAACTGTCAGTTTTATCTGACAATCAAAGCTGAAGTCCTACCAAACAAGGGATCCTAAAAACTGACAGTTTTCATCGTTTTCACTCAGTTTTCACTTTCAGTTATAAATGTTCTGCTAAAACTGACAGTTAAAAGTGATCGTGTATTGCCACTATTATGGAGTTCAGACTCATAATTTTTATGCTCTTTGAAACCGATAGAGATATATTCGATCTTTAAAAACTTATAGATCGAATATTGCTTCCTAAGCTATCTAATTAGGGCTTGAAAGCCCGAGATTCTCGATCTCGAAAATTTCGAGTCTCGAGTCCCGGGAATAACGAGACTTTCGGGACTTATGTCAAACAGTCACCAATAATCAAAAACCTACTAAACCCGCAGTCCTTTTGTTATTCCAGTTAGGTGGCAACTGGCAACTAAAGCGTCGTTGACGGCCGCGGGAAATCGACCGCGCGTGTTTTGTTTTTTATCGAATTACTTTTATTTTAATAATTGTAATCGATGTTTATTTGTTATTTCTAACTTATTTTTAATTGAATAAAGGTTTTATAATATTTTTTTAAAATTTATATATAAAAGTATTTAAATATAATAGTTTAAAATAAAGGGTACAAGGAGTGTACTTTTAATTTCTGAATAGCGATAAAACAATACAATATTTGCACCTTGTGTTTTATTTTATTTACTTATTATTATAATAAGAATAAAATACAATAAAAACATCACATACTATAGTATCATTTTTTTTCACTTTACCGCGCCGCGCCGCGTAAAACGACATTGCTTTTTGACCGATGAATGGGTGGCGCCCCGCCATACATCGGTCAAAAAGCGGTTTCGTTTGTATTTTATGTTTAATAAACTATTATTAATATAAACAAAGGTTTATTATATAATTATAATAAGTTCAGCTTATTCTACACGTAATAAAATCCGCACATCTGTTAATTGAATAGATTTTAAGTGATAAAGGATTATAGAATGTACTAATATTTGGGTCGTAAATCAGTCGGTTAGCTTTGAATTATTTTCAGATAGAAATGTTATTCCAGGTATAAAAACAATACATATATTAAGTTCTTTTCAAACCTAACTACCTAATACAATACTAATAACATGCATGTGTCTAAGAAATATTGTAAATAATGAGCTTTAAAAACCGCCATAAATTACCTACTTTACCTGCAAAAATTCCACACAAATCGCCCGTCTGTCTGGCAACCATATTTAGGTTTTTCGGAGAACACGGGTACTGTTTTATTGAAATATCTCGCTATTTATATAATTATACACATGTTATATGGTATCTAATGAAAGTTAATACCTTAGGGCTTAAATAAAAAAATAATGTTATTACTTTGATTAACGATTTAATTTAAATATGACCAAAATAAACTGACGGACATCGTTTTTTTGGGGTGTGGCCGCACTTCACGACTGTTTTTGAAAAAAAATGAAATTAAAATTATATTATTTACATCAGAAATGAAACTATAATAAATATTCTTTAATATTTAACTATTTTATTTGTCTTATATATCATCCAATTTAAATAGAACACGATCAAAATGTTCAAACTGCATGCCGCCGAACGTCGTATTTGTACACTGATAAGCTTAAAATTCGAATTAATATAATTTGAATTTTAAGCTTATAATAATATAATATTTATTATAAGCTTAATTCGAATTAATTAATACTAGCTGTGCCCCGCGGTGTTACCCGCGGTTTATTAGCCTATGTGTTATTCCAGGGTGTCAGCTAACTCCATACCAAATTTTATTAAAATCGCTCCAGCCGTTTAGACGTGAAGAAGTAACAAACATACACACTCACATACTCACAAACTTTCGCCTTTATAATATTATATATATAAAAAATAATTTTTTATATATATAACTCTCACAAACTTTCGCCTTTATAATATTATATATATAAAAAATATATATATTTTTTATATATATCACACTAATATTATAAAGACGAAAGTTTGTGAGTATGTGAGTGTGTATGTTTGTTACTTCTTCACGTCTAAACGGCTGGAGCGATTTTAATAAAATTTGGTATGGAGTTAGCTGACACCCTGGATTAACACATAGGCTAATAAACCGCGGGTAACACCGCGGGGCACAGCTAGTATTAATTAATTCGAATTAAGCTTATAATAAATATTATATTATTATAAGCTTAAAATTCAAATTATATTAATTCGAATTTTAAGCTTATCAGAAAGATTCAAACTTATAAAACATTAGTTAAGAAAAAGATACGAAATCTATGCTCAGAAACCATAATATGGCTCGTCGACAGACGAGGGGATTTAATTTTCTCGATTTCAAACT
The DNA here is from genome assembly GCA_945859575.2 of Herminia tarsipennalis. Classification (NCBI taxonomy): domain Eukaryota; kingdom Metazoa; phylum Arthropoda; class Insecta; order Lepidoptera; family Erebidae; genus Herminia; species Herminia tarsipennalis. The sequence goes on along the minus strand of OX243834.2, from coordinate 16,338,631 downwards.
TAACTATAGCCAGGGACCCGGAATTTTTCGCTTTTTACCCGACTGCAAAGAAGGGTTATGTTTTTTCAAGTACCTACCTACCTTAATGCCTAGTTTACACGTATTAAGTGGTTATGTAATTAACTATTTTTAACTAAATTGCAGCGTGTAAACAGCTACCTCTTTAGTCATAAGTGTTAAGTTAAGATTTAGTGGATAAGTAAGCAAGTAGAATTGAATTGTTTCTATTTTTGGTTATATAACCCACCCTACCCGCACCGCGCGAGGGGGCGATGGGCGGGAAATATTGACATTTAGTTCTTATTTGGACAGGAACAAATAATTTAGTTCGAAGCTTCTGCCTATGTTTGACTATGGATTGTTTTCGAAAGGTTTTGAAAAACAAAATAGATATGATGGCAAGGTGACAAATCTTATACCTATAAACGAGCAATTCTTGTATATATATATATAGGCTGTAACAGAAAGGTGTGGTCATATTCAAGGGTTGGTATGTGCCCGTGATACTGAGCACATACTTACCTAATTTTATCAAAATCGAAGACCCTAAAAAAATATTTATTAATTTTTCATTCGTTCATATAAGAATGAAAAAGTTATTAATTAAAAAAAGTATGACTTAAAAAGTTCTATGCCATAATAATCCAATCGAATTTTGTACCAGGAGAGGTTTAATTCTTATGCCATACGCCTTTCTCCACTGAATGTTGACAAAAAGAATATGCTATAACTATGATATAATAATGCAACCAGCTATGGCACCATGGTAGGTGCAATACTGATAACATACCCTATCCGCTGCTGAAATTTGACCACACCTTTCTGTTACACTCTGTATACCTATATATATAATCTGAATCTCGGCAACGGCTCCAGCGATTTTCATGAAAGTTTGTATGCAGGGGTTTCGCGGGCGATTTCATTTTTAGTAAACGTCGTTTAAAAAAAACCTGCGTCATCAAGGTACTAGATATGACTGACAATTTCATATTTTACTTCATCAATAATTTCGTTAGGTAAACTAAGCTGCCTGCCCCTGCGGCCCGGGCGTCAAATCGTAGTTTTTTATAACTTGAGCTACTTAGGTACATTAATGTAGTTTTTGTAACGATCTCTGCTTTTTTTTGACAATAATTTTCCCCGATAATGTAGCTTTCTAATGGAGCAATAATTTTAAAAATCGGTCCAGTAGTTTTTATGTTTATTCGATACATACAAAAATACAAATCTTTTCTTTTTATTATATTAGTGTTGATTACTGAATTTAGAACTTCAATACCCTCTTGATCGTCCATTATGATTTTATGAACTAAACGGATAAGCTGCACACGTGTAAACAACTAAGTAAGTAACTTTAAAATTTAGTTGACGACATAACCACTTAGTAGGTATGTGTTAACTAGGCATTACACTCACGGAACAGAAAAAATATACTTGGTACTAGGTTTGATGAGGATGTACTTACGAGGAAGAGGATGACGATGAGAAAGTATAAGAAACACAGTTTGAGGGTGAGGGTGCGGATGATCTTCTTCCGCATCTTCTTTCTCATCAATATATCCATTGATGAGAAAGAAGATGCGGAAGAGGAAGACGAAGTTTTTATACTTGTGAAGCAAATGAATTTCCTTAAAATAAACCCCAAATCCCCGGAATCCCCCCCCCCCCCCTTTTGAAACAGAATTCTCGCTCTTCATCTCTTTATGCTATTCTAGAATCTTCTTATTTGGCAATTCTGACTCTAGATCCAACTTATTAGGTATTTCCCAAATTGTAGGTAGGTACTCCTTCTCTTCTAGACCATAACTTTGTATCTTCTCGCGTGTTTTGATGTCGCGTTTTTTTACCACGATCTAATCTACATCTCGTACTAGATCCACCCACCTCAGGCAAAACCGAAAATTGTGCTACAACGTAATTTTAATGGCATGGACTGCGAGAAGCTTCGAGAGGATATTGTCAACAAGGGCTGGAGTTCTCTTTTCTACTCAGACGGTGTAGATACTAAAGTACGTATCCTCAATGATCAGTTGATAAAAATATTTGATATACATGCGCCAATTCGACCAATTAGGATGAAACACGCCCCATCACCTTGGCTAACTGAAGGTATAAAACTAAATATGTACATATAGGCTAGTATAGTATTATATTATCTGTGCTATAGGTAAGCGCAAACCTACCGCTATTAATTTATGAAGATGTGGCAATTAGAAATCACTGTAACAAGGTGTGTAGGATAGCACAACGCCAAAATAAAATAAGTCAATCGAGAACGAAGATCATGCCTAAGGTTGAAAGTTCGTCAGAACTTTCGTTCGAACGTTCGTTCGGGTTGAAAAGTGACGACAAAATTTAGTTCATCAAGATTTGAATGTTGATTCACTTAATGTAATTTGTACATTTCCCCTCTTCTTCCAATTTTGATGGAACCACTAAAACAATGACTTTAGCAAATATTTCAGCCATTCCTACGCCCCAATAGGTATCTATGCTTAATTTGTTTTCGAGTGATTGACCGTCTGTGATGTTAAAAAGAGCATACTTGCCGTAATATCCAATGCTGCACGATTGTGTACGTCGCAATATGATTATCACAATTCTTGATGAAATTCTTCCTATTTTATCTGCGTAAAAATAGCTTGTTGAATCTCATACAATCTGTTTCGTCATGGATATAGTACCACTACTGTACCTACTGCATTGGTGCATGTCACTGATGATATACGACAAGGCACGGAAAACGGGAAAGTTACATTACTATCCTTATTGGATTTCAGTAGGTAATGCTGTAAATTTCGTGGATTTCGACATTTTACTTGCATATCTCCAGCGGTGATTAGCTTATTTCATACTTACCTGTAGGCCTACTCTCTTTCTTTAAAACGAAATCCACGAATTTTATTTAGCTACTAAATATATATATTTTTTATTTAAACGTTTACCAAATTATTTTTTTTCCTTTCCCAATCCAATCACCAACGTGGATCTCGTGACGTGGTCTCACAAATCACTCACGCAAACAGCCCTCTGTTTGCGTGAGCGCAGCGTGAAGACAGAAATCACAGCGCTAGCTGATGAATATGTGTGAACTTAGGAGCTATTGAACGAGCAGTAGGCCGCAGCGAGGTCTAAAAGTCACAGCACTCCTCAAAGCTACTGTGCAAGAAGAGGAGTACTACTTGAACTGCAAAGTCAACGCGCAAGTAGCACGTAGGAAAAAGTTATTGCACGAGTTGTTCAGTTAGAAGCCAATAAGTGTTACAGCACGAGGAGAATAATACACCTATTATTCTCCTCGTGCTATGACTTTATAGCTAGTAATTTGTACACAATCTAAACAGTTTCACACAAAATACTATTCACAAGCAACACAACACACACAACCACGCCTAAAAGCGCGCCAACGGCCAACGGCAACTGAATACATACGAATTAAAGATGTCCAGTATGAAATTATGGCGTAACTGTGGATTATTTATTATGCATCTTTGTCTAACGCTTTAACATTCTATAAAGTATGAAAAGGATAGGCGCAGGTTTTGTAGGTAAATTTGAACTTTAAAACTGCGACTGCGACTTCCTGGAGGTTTTGGACAGACATGGGGCTTCAGAAAACATACTTACAGTTATTGCTCATGTTAGTTACCTAATTATTTAGCATACAAAATATGCTAAACGGAAGTTTGAATGACGTACCTATGTATTAACTGAAATGCAATATTCCAGAATACCTTCCCAGTTTATATATCAGTTGTCTGGTGGCCAGAGTACAGGCTCTGTCTAGTTTGGGAAAGTATTTATTTTTATTATTATCTTTCAAATAAATACGTAGGTAATTCTGGTCTGTAGGTGTAATCGAGGGCAGTGCGGGTTAAACAATGACAAAAATAACCTTGCTTTACTCTTTTTATTATACATCTTCTTTTATTGAAACACTGGAATTGTTTAGGTATTACCTACTTTATTACATTCGATTTGATCGATATTTAGCCTATTTACATAAACAGATGCGGGTGGTATAGAATTACTTAAAATAAATAATTTAAATGTTTTCTATAGTAGGAGGACATTCATAAAATACTTTTTTGACATGTTGATAACATTTCTGTCAAGTGTAAATAATAGTACCTACAGCTATCTCATGAATCACGGTTGGCGGCGGGTGTCGAGGAAGGAATAGCCACTGGTCATGCAAGCAAAGTGCACTGATGATTTTCGATGTCGCTTATGTCCTGTGGAGCTTGCTTAGCGACTACTTAGGTCATGTCTTCCCTACACATCCCCACATTTGCACTGGCTTTAATAATTCTGAGCTGGGATGGAACTCTGGATTCAGGATTTAGTTCTGGGGACAGGGGGGGGCAATGGGAAAGTGCATTTGACAAAACACCGGCCAAATGTATGTCGCTCACCGGGGGGCGGCTGCATTTGACTCAACACTAGGAGGCCTACTCTAATTCAATGAAATCGAAGTTTCGATCAAAATTGAGGTGGTGATATACATAGCCAGGAACATATATTTAACCCACTGGTTCCTAAAAATCGTCCATAGGTGCAAACTTCTTGTGTTTATCCAAAATATGGTTGGTTGGCGAAGCTGAGACAAAATAATTTTCAAATTACCCACTATTGATTTTAATTTTTTTTTCAAAAACATTGTATTATTTAAATTTTATACTGTAACTTTAACAATACCTGTAGCCGCCACAGAGATATTCTTTGTTTATTACTTATAAGTAATTTTGTGTACATTTCTCATGTAAGTGAATTATATTCTTTTGAGAAATAAAGATATCTTAAACCTGAAATATAATTAGGACAGTTCCCGTAGACTTATGAAATTTAAGTAAACGAAAATTCATGAGTTTCGTTATAAAATTAGAGGGTAGGCCTACTGGCTAAGTGTGAGTCGCTTGCATGACGGGGGTGTGAAGACTAATTTTATCAATCAATAATGAGCGGTGGTTGGCGTAGGAAGTGCCATTTAGAATGACCATGTTACCATGGACTTACCCCATGATTCCGGGATTTTGGAGTGATGTTATAATTTTTAGGTATGTAATGTAATACGATCACGACCAAAAAAATTGCAATGACATTTTTTTATGATATTGCTGTTCTATTTTATACAAATGAGGTAAGTAGGCATAAAAAGTATGAACAAGTTTAAGGTGCGTGATTGCGGTGTTTGTAAAGACGAATCCGTGTATTGTCAACGACACCGCTGGGGTGTCGTTTACAAAATATTATATTATACATATAGAATCACTTTGTTGTCCGTCCTTTCGTCTGTCTGTCAAGACCCTTTATCTCGAGAACGCGTGAAGGTAATAGACTTGTTTTTTTTTTAAAAGATAACTAGCAATATGGGATTGAGTCCCACATTACATTACTAGCAACCTTGTTATTTTTTTGTTGATACATTAGGCTACCGCCGCTACATTTAAACCATATACTCAGGTCTCCAGTCCCTTGAATCTGAGAGAAAGTCAAACTTCTAAGTTAACGTAAAAAACCGGGCAAGTGCATGTCCGGCCACGCACAATGTAGAGTTCCGTAGTCCCCCTCCCCCTCCATCCGAATAATGCGGCTTATGAAGTGTTGTGTGAATTTTCTTTTGTTTTTGTTTCATACTTACAACGTTATACCAACGTTATACCTAAGTACTTAATAATAATTTTGAATGGAATTTGTACAAAATTTTGTAACTTCTCATTTGATCAGTTGTTACTCGTCAACAGGTAAAGCCTGCTTAGCTGTAATAGTTTTCCTTATTATTTCACTATTTATACTACTACCGTGATTTTTTTCACATGCTCAACATCAACCATTTAGCTGGCGTGGGGTTGAGTCTAACAAAAAATTGCACTTTTAATCTTAATATTTCACAAATGAATCCCTAAATCTAAAAATCGTCTTCTCAAACCCTAAACGTTTTTAAAAAACCTATCTAACCTTACCCCACACGATGGGGTAAGTGAGAAAAAAAAATCACATCCCCACTTTACATATAGGGGAGATACCCTGAAAAATGTTTTTCGACATTTTATTCTTTCACTTTGCTTTACAACCTTCTAGCACTAGCACTCTCTGAGCAAACTTGCGGACGGATGGACGGACGAACATAGCAAAAGTATAAGGATTCCGTTTTGCCACTTTGGCTACGGAACCCTAATAACGATACGGTCGTTTATGACGCAAAAAAACGTACACTTCGACAACTCTAAAGGCATAAAAATTTATAGGGTATTTTCCGTTGATCTAGAACTACGATATTTGTCTTATACTACAAGTATAGGGAAAAGTCTAAAAACTATAGGTTTGTAATTAAATCATAAAAAATATGCCTTTAAAAAGCTGCGAGACTCGGTTCCTGATCTATTTCATATATTAAGTAGCTAAGTACCTACAAATTTGTACGGAACCATAGGTAGGCGAGTGACTCGCAATTGTCTCAATAGTGAATTATTGTAGCGGCGGCGGTAGCCTAATGTAACAACAAATAAATAACAAGGTTGCTAGTAATGTGGGACTCAATCCCACATTGCTAGTTATCTTTAAAAAAAAAAAAACAAGTCTATACCTTCACGCGTTCTCGAGATAAAGCGTCTTGACAGACAGACGAAAGGACGGACAACAAAGTGATTCTTTAAGTATAATATAATATTTTGTAAACGACACCCCAGCGGTGTCGTTGACAATAGGTACACGGATTCGCCTTTACAAACACCGCAATTACGCACCTTAAACTTATTCATACTTTTTATGCCTACTTACCTCATTTGTATAAAATAGAACAGCAATATCATAAAAAAATGTCATTGCAATTTTTTCGGTTTTGATCGTATTACATAACAAAATTATAACATAGCTCCAAAATCCCGGAATCATGGGGTAAGTCGATGGTAACATGGTCATTCTAAATGGCAATTCCTACGCCAACCACTTATCATTAGTGAGGGGGTGAATAGTCCCCTCCCTGGATCCGCCGCGCCTGATAGAACCCGTAACTCTTAGGTACATATTCAGATATTATAAGAATAGAATACAATAATTAAGTTGCTTAAAATGTAGGTTACATAAGGATGTTGCCATAATGTGGGTTACCGGATACATTTTGTCGTCTTGCGACATACAAATTTTTATAAGCTTTGGGTTGCAATGAATATAAGTATGTAGGTATCCGCTTATTACTAATTAATCCTGTATTAAAAAAAAAACAATATAATTCATGGCGGGCTTACCTAATTAGGGAGGTATTTCATTTTACACAAATTGCAGCGGACGTTGTTGGTCATTCAGTGGTTAAAAAACGTCAATTAAAGTTAGTAGGTAAGTAACACGAGTTAGTTATGGGTCTGTTCAAAGTAAGTGAAGAACTTCTCGAGATTTTACCGATGATAATTAAATATAGTTCTAACCCAATTCGAATAGAGTTGAAATTGTATGTAGGAAATACAAGACAGCAATGGTATCAGATGTTGACATCTTGTTTAGATACATAGAATAAATAAATCTAATATGTATTTGTAACACAGCATCTTTATCACAATGAGGACTTGAACTGTTGGCACTGTCATGCTGACCGGCAGCACGGGCGTCAGGCGAGTGGCAAACGCGGTACTAGTGTCTTGTATACTTTTACAGGGATGCTCACTATAATACGCCTACATTCTATAGTAGAATGAACGAGTGTTACGAATGACACACACACATTACAAACACGATAAACTAATTTTACAAGCTACGGGTCTTAATCGCAGTAGACTCTGTCTGGTACCCGTGCCCGTGACCACGGCCGTCAATACGGTCAAAACGCCGGGCAATAAGCAAAGGTATTTAGCCTTAAAATAAAATATTTACGCGATTAAGACCCGTAGCTTATAAAATTCTATAATGTGTACAAATCGCGAAAGTTTACGAACATATACGATAAACAAAGCAATCACGTAACAGATCATACTCTCACATGAGCGGATCCAGGATTTTATATTTTTTATATTAGGGGAACAAGAGGCAAGTGAGCAAAGAAATTCAGTTAAGTACACAAAACAATCGTCTGGTTTGGGCACGTATCCTTCCCCCGGGACCTCAGATCCAAACGGACCAAAAATGACTAACGCCCGGTCTCAATAATCTATCTAACGATGGATTTGGCTACTAGAGGTAGAATTTTGACATATTTTGTATGGAGCTTATGTCAAATATATACCTCTAGTATGCACATCCATCGATAGTTAGATTATTGAGACCGGCCGTAAATGAATTTACGATCCGCGGTAGCCACCAGCACTTGTGGTCAGCGTAACTGTGCATCTAGTTTAGATTTGCATAGGTGCCTAAAATTGTAAAACATTCTATGAATGTTTAAACTGAAAGTGACAATTGACATAAACGTAACTTACAATAACAGAAGTTTTACTTTCTTGGACTTAACTAAATAAATGCAAGTCTTTAGGCTTTGATAAATCTGTTACCAACTTAACATAAGTAATTTAGGTAGAGAAGTTAATTACATATTATAATTATTAAGTAACATTAGACTGAAAAAATATTATATAGCCAACATAAAATGCAACAGTTGACAACTTAGCGATATGCACACATGTTACCGATACTACACTACCAGTAGTTATACTAAAGCCTCAGTAACAACTTAACTATCACAAAAAATATTTCTTCTTACCATACTTAACTCTAAACAAAAAGTAAGCCACCGAGACACAACATTGTATAGAATTATTACTTGAAAATCTATCACTTCTATGTATTGAAGTGTGGACAATATATTACATACAAAACTACCATCAGATTACTAAGCAAGATTTACATACATCATCTACAGATAGTTAAAAGTTAACATTTCTATAAACGCAACTGTCGTACATTCCTAATTTATAAAAAAAAAAGTATTAAGTAACAACTATTTTAAATATATAGAAACTTTAAATATATTATATGACAATTTTTACTTTGTACCTTGATCGGTTTACAAAAATAATTACAATTTCAAATTAGCACACATTATGTACATTTTAATTACGGTAAGGCTTTACCGTAAATTTTCGCGCGTAATGATCTCTTGACTACGATCATATAGGTAGTCGATAAGGGGGCGTCCATTAATGAGGCGTTTAGGGGGGGAGGGGTTCTTAGCAAATATAAAGTCATTTTTGATTCGCAAGAAACCATCTAAAACTGGATTAATGATTTTTTTTCATAATTTTGAGCAGTTTGAACTTTTGCGACAACCCGTCACACGAGCTACTCATACTTGACCGATAATAATAATCTCACTAGAGGCACGAAGGGGGTCAAAAATCTGCCAAAACCACCTCGCGTAACTTATGGACACCCCCTAAAATTCAACCGAACAATCTGTACAATGTTTGTGCTTTTAGCACGAGGCTTTTTGTACGTTCGGTTTACATTATTGTTTTTAACAACTCAACACACACTACGCACTTTCTACTTACATTTCCACCAAAAGTGAAATGATTAAGTGTGCTCGCGAGCGAACGTTTGTCCTGCAAATCCACCTTGTAGACGCCTCTTAAGACAAATTAAAATACTAATATTAATCAAGAATTACAACATATTATGAAAAGTTGGTATGTATGTACATCTCTTATATTATGAGGACTTGTTAATAGTACTCTGAGGTTTTCTAAATAATAGCCAATGCTATGCCTATAATAGTTCTCTATCTGATTCAATAGCCATAAAATTAGCATAGAAAAGCAACATTTCTTCAGGACGAGATTCAAAAGTAGGTGCAATTGGATATACGTGTAACAGAAAGCTGTGGCCATTATCAAGGGTTGTTGTGTATGTACCCATAATGCTGAGGGCTTATCGAATATAAGGCAGTATCGAACGCGACGCTCCGATATTGTACCTACTGCTACTCTCCTATAGTAACTCTCGGATTAGACTTGTTGTTTCACTGCGTTATTGCAAAAGATCTTCACGAGAAAGAAACTTAATTTACCTACTAAATTGATGGTTTGACACAACAGGGGAAAAAGTTTACCTACTTAATGTTTAAAAATAATATTATGCAACTCAGTAATTTATAGATTAAAATAAAGAGTCATAAAAAAATTTAATTTCGTTCTGCATGTTTGTATCAAACGCTTGCTTGATTGTTATAAGTTTGAAGACGCTTCACAAAATTTATAAGAAGCCTTCAACTTCTTTTTTTTACTAGTAGGTATTATCAATATCACAGAGTTTTTTTTACGCCATGTTTAATGTATTCAAACTTAAGTTCTAAACACAGCAACTTTGTCACGCGTTTCACACACTATATGATTAAATTAAAACGCTTAAAATATTTGGTTGTAAGTATTTAGCGTTGAATTGTAATTTGATTTATAGTAAGAATCAATAAAAACTAAGGTACTTACTACAAATACCTACTAACTAAAATAATCGTGATCTTGACGCTGGTGTTCCTCAAGGCAGTTCCTCAAGGTTCCTCATTCTCTTTTATTATTTTTTATTTTTATTGATCTCATTTCTATAATCCTTAATCGTTGAACCACATCTGGCCGCACCGAATCGCACTTTCCTATGCTTCTATCCTTTTATGTCACTTATAACGGTTATTTACTAGAGCGAAAAATGTACGGTTTCCACCAAGCGGGTGAAGCAGGAGCGCAGCGCAGTGCATCGTAGCAGATGCGCGAGCAGCCGACCGCGTCCGCCCGACGACGGCCACAATCTGCTGGAACCCGAGTTATGCCCGGGCGCATGCTCGCATATCCGTTGGCATGCTCTCAGCAATAATAATACAATATATAACAATACACGAGAGCGCGCGGCGACAGATGAGCAGAGCCGACCGGACGCGTCGGCAGCCGTGCGCCGCCGTTCGCGTGCGCCGGCGCGGCGTCCGCGAGCACCCGACCGGCTTCGGCACTGCTTGGAATTCTGTTACTATGGAATTTTCCATGCAAATATGAAAATTATGGCTAACTTAGCCATAATTTTGTCTCAGTCATAAGAAGTTTGAATTTCCTCTGGCAGTGTGAAATGCGCTGCGCTGCGCTCCTGCGTCGTCCGGTTGGTGGAAATCATATAAAAGAGAGGTGCATGTGGCGGAATCGATTAGGCGCTCGGCTATAAGCCGGTTAACCAGCGACACCGGTTATTTTTAAATTCATCGGTTATGGATCTGTTATGTATTGCTAATGTGTAAAGAATTACAGTCAACAAGTTAACTGCACCTATACTGGATGTCGATTTAGTTGGGTAGTCGAATCCCCGCACTTATCGAAATCAATAAAATAATACCTTATATTTTTTTATAAACCTATTGTTAGTAGGTATGTGCATTGACTCCGTGCATTGTCTTGAGATGCGGAATATAATTTTCTCTTTTTTTATTATCCGACTAAATCTAACCTAAATCGGCATCCAGTAAATATTTTATTTTATTTCTACATCACCCTATTAGGTGGCCTAGTAGAGAATACTTTTAACATTAAGTCTGCCTTTGTACTTTTGTACAACATTGTGCATAAAGTTTAAAATTAATAAATAAATAAATATAAATGCTTTAAACTTTGTGTTAAAAAGGACTATTAAATTCATCTTTTGATAAATCGGCGTTTTAACGATTAGGTACCTACTCATTAACTTATGAATGATGGCTCATCGTTACCTATTATTCGGCGTTCGCTTCGCATTTCATTACGATATGTCGTGAATACAGACTGATTGAGATGGGCAATCTGCCCGGCAAATTGGGCTAATTAAGATTCATCTAAATAGGCAGGGCAAAAACCCTAAATTTGCCGAAATACCGAACAGATTTATGTGATCAGTTAGTAATTATACGATCATCGTGCGAGTGTAGGGAGCTGAAATATCTCTCACCATTCTTTTTTATATCTTAATAACATTTAGTATTACATTATTTGTTAGGGCTCCTTCACACTAGCAAGCCCATTCACAAGCAACTGCAGAGGAAACGCCGCGACAACACAACGCACGCGTTGCGTTGTCGCGACGCATACGTTCATCGAACGCCAACGCTGGACAAACGCTAGTGTGAAGGGGCTATTAATGGCGATCTACATTTTATATTAGACATTTATTTATATTTAGAATACACACCTACGAACACATCTACAATATTTAAACCTAAGCGATATTAGATAGTCGCGGATATAAAAGTAAATGTGTACTAGGATGGATTGAAACTGATGGCCTCATAACGTGTTAATTATAATTTTAAGGTAGTTTTAAATTAATTTTATTTTTGCTCATGTTTAGCTCTTATTATAATATCAATCTGGTGGCAACATTAGTCCGATTTAGGTATGCAGGTAATACATTATCTGATCGTTGCGTTCCATCGGGTCTACGATACGATATGAGTATGATATTCATCTTTTCGATTAGATGTGAAAGAACAGACTTTTATTAGTATAAGATTTTGAAGTTATTATATCAACAATGTGCTTGTACAACAGCGCTTTCCGAAATTCATACACCTATACTAATTCAAAACGTTTTTTTGTACCTTTCTGTTAACAGTCTCTAGATCTCTTTGAGTTTTTTTCTCGCATGTATCGGTTTTTCTCGAATTTCGTTTGTAACCTAGTCAAACTTATGTTTTTGAAACGGTAAAAACCGGGCTAATTAAATGCATGTATTTTTGTACATATGTGTCGATAGTTTATTAGAAATTGAAAATTGAATGTAGGGTAGCGAATTTAGAAGGGTCTGCCAACAAAAATCGTTGATTTCGAATAGTATTTTATTTTTGAAATAACAGGCTGTTTTATGATTAGGTACATACGTACCTACTCATAAAACAGCTTATAACATAGAATTAGTTATTATGTAAGAAGTGAACTAATGTGTTTGCTGTATATATGTTTTAATAGTTTACCTGTTTTCAACCGACTTAAAAAAGGAGGCGGTTCTCAATTCGAATGTATTTTTTTTAAATGTTTGTTACCCGATTACTCGAAGACGGCTAGACCGATTCAAAAAAATATTTTTGTGTTAAAAAGGGTATACTTCCAGATTGGTCCCACTGTCATCAAGTTAGGATTTTATGATAGGATCTTGGAAAAACCGAGGGAACTCTTTACTTATTTTTTTTTTTAAAGATGACTATATATATTATTTTATGCTTTATTTACCTTGTATTTATTATTAAAGTCATTTATTTGTTTGGGAAAAGAATATTATAGTAAAGTATGCTATCACTAGTATTATTAACGTTGACATTTACTAATCACAATTGTTCGTTTAATAAAATCATTTTGTAATATAATTTAATGAATTTAAAAGAGTGGCCCATGAGTTTCTTGGTAGCTTCTTGTCGTTAACTTTACACTTGGAACTGCCGCCTAACTTCATTTTATTTCTTTTTTTTTTTTAAATTAAATACTTAGTAATTTTATTATGTATTCATTTGACGTTATCAAACAATCGTTGACTTGATTTTACGAAATAAAGATATTTGAAGTTTGAAAGTTTTCAAGGTTGAATTATTTGGTTCATAAAAATGTTCATAATGGGATTCATAACACGTTACCTGAACCAATATAAAGATCAGATAAACCTATTATTACTTCCAAAGGTGCCATAGGTTAATTCTGTTCTTATTGTGAAAATGTTTTTGTAATAAGTAGAACAGACTTCAAACTGGCGTCTCATCTCATTTAAATAAATGTCGTATGTAAGTTGTGGCAATGTCTCGTTTGACTGAGGTTACTATTGGATATTGTGTCGAAGAAAAACAATAAAAATGACACATGGAAATGTTTTGTTCTTGATGTTTAGACGTATCTATACAAATAAAATATTCATAAACAAACGTGTGTGAGAGCAAGGTGTTTACAAGCACCTACATAATCTAGGTTGATAATCCTAGTTTGCAAATGTCCAAACGTTAGGCCGTAAGCTGAAGCGGCGATAGCCTAATGGTTAATGAACATTTCGATAATGTTGATATTTTTATGTTATCAAAAAATAGATTTAAAAGAGCGATAATAAACTGCTTACAATCTTACTGAGTGTTAAACTTTATATTAGTAGAAACTTAATAGGTACCTAAGACCTTTATGTAACATAAACTTCACTGTATCTCTATAGTAAACCGTGGAAACGTTGTGGATTGTGCAATAACCTATGTCATTAGTTAGTAAGATGTGAAATGTATTGTATAAAATCAAAAATTAAAATAAAAATAAAATCGGACTCGTAATCGAGAGGTCGCGGGTTCTATCCTACCCATTATACTACCGACGTGAGCCCATTCCTAACACAAGTAAGCAAACAGAACTGAAAATACTATTTTTTTATATAAATATAGGGTGTCCCAGTAACATCCTTTTAATACGTTCCGGTTTCAATCCGGCGCCGGATGTGAAAGAATGGTGTAATTTTATTTCCTGCATGCATTTTCTCCAAAGAAAAAAATCGTACGATGTTCAATAAATATAACATAGACTAGCCCGCGCAACTTTGTTAGCTATATTTTTCCCCATTTTTGTAACATTTTTCATTGACGGGTAAATCTTCGTGGGCTCATGCACAACACTTTGCTGAAGATCATCACATGTTTACGATTATTTAAAGGATATACAGACAAACATTTATTTTTAGGGTTCCGTAGCCAAAATAGCAAAACGGAACCCTTATAGTTTCGCTATGTCCGTCCGTCCGTCCGTCCGTCTGCACTTTTGCACAGAGACCGTTAGTGCTATATGCTCCTCCAAGGGAATAAATGTGACTTATGAAGTGGGTTTTCTGTTGTTTTTGTTTCGCCCTTACAACCGTTACTGTTCCTCGTAGACTTGTTAAGCCTATTTAGCTGTGATAGTTTTCCTTTTAATTTCACTATATATATTACTACCGTGATTTTTTTCACATACCCAACATCAACCATTTAGCTGGCAGGGGGAGGGGAACACTTGACTCTAACAAAAAATTGTATTTTAGCCTTTTATCTTAATATTTTAGAAACGGACCCCTAAATCTAAACGGTCTTCCCAACCTCTAAATGTTTTTAAAAGACCTGTAGGAGCGAAAAAATCACACCCCCACTTTACGTATAGGGGAGGTACAATAAAAAATTTTTTTTCAAGATTTTTCTTTCACTTTGTCGGCGTAAGTAATATGTGTATCCATGCAAAATTACAGCCACCTAGCACTAACAGTCTCTGAGCAAAAGTGCGGACGGGCAGACGGACATGGCGAAACTATAAGGGTTCCGTTTTGACATTTTGGCTACGGAACCCTAAAAAGGTACACAAAATTTAAAAAGTGCTGGTTACTGAGACAACATATATTGGAAAAATCTTGAGTCACTGTGTTTGTAGTCTAACTCCTCCGAAACGGCTCCACCGATTGTTATGATTTTTGTTTCTATATTTTATTTTTATTTTTGTATGAATTGTAAAAACGCGTTACATGGGTCAGCTAGTAATCGTGTAAGTATATTATTTATTTTAAACTAGCAGCCCGTCCCAGCTTCGCAGGGACTTTTCTCCATATATATACCTACTCATAATATTCATGTATTATACCTTCGGGATAAAATCTCAAATCAGCGAAAACCGTTTTGAAATCTGTTCCGTAGATAGTTTAGAAAAAAATGCACAGAAATAGACAGTCGAAACCAGCGACTTTCTTATACTATTTAGAGAACAAGCTAATAATGTTATAGGCAGGTACATAAACAGAAATGCAATACTACAAAATAACAATTAATGGAAGACAAGTACCTACATATTAGGTTAAGGAGTTTTTATTACAGCAACAACATTAATTTCTTATATTTCAATATTCTTATGCTCTAATTTGCACTCATTATAAGCCATTTATGTTCGTTAATCTTTAATGTCGACTAAGTAACTATTCTTTAAAATTTTCAATCCATCCATGAATCTACTTTTACAAAGTAAAAACATTAATGAAACTTGTTTAAATGAGTAATTCAGTGTTCGTAAGTTGTTACTTCAAAATTAAAATTATGCTCAACATTAAACATTATTGTTATTACTGTGAAAACCAGGAAAAACAATATTAACTAGGTTAAAGCTATGACTCTGAAATTACAATACTTACCTATATTACAGGGAAAATACGTAATGTACCAATGTTAACAATCTAATAGAAATGCGTAAACTATATAAAATACTTTGTATACATCACCAATTTAGGTACAATGTACCAGTCTGACAGAGAAGCGTATTCGGTTTCCAAGTATTAAGATTTGTTCAGCGTTCCCGACGTGCCCGTTTGGCGCGCGCCGTCGGCGCAGATTGGTTGGTGTCGTCGTCATCACGTTTCTTAGTCGGCGCCTGCGGCCGTTGCAGTTGGCTCTGTGCCGTCAGCTGGAGTTGCAGAGCATGAGTGTTCAACCTCTCTGCTAGCAACAGTGGCTTCAGCGCCGCCATCTTGTGACTGTATAGCGTGACTCGAGGTCGACTGTTCACTGCAGCCGTCAATTGTTCACGAACGCTCATCTCTGTGTTTTCCGAATTATTATTCCAATTGTCATTTTCACCTTCTTTATCGGTTTTATCTGAATTCTCAGCTTTGTTTGGCTCTGTGTGATCATCAGTATCAGGTTTACAAATTATGTGAACTTGTGCCCTTACTTCGGCATCAAATTTCGAAATTGTACTCACTAAAGGTTTCGCCCAACCAATATGCAGGATAGGTGTTTGACTACCTTCTTCCCACTTGCATATACCATCATAAAATCTAAAATAGAAAATCATTAAAAAAAATAAGTAACTAACAACATTCAGTTGTATTATTTCTTTATTTTTTATCAGCCTAGTAATTTCTACTCTTGATGCAAGCATACTCGAACTGTAATTCGACATGGTACAGACCCCGTGCAGATTAATAGATAGACTCACAATATTTTTGCTTCAGCAATTTTGATCATTACTGAAGAAATACATCACATTAAGTGCATATCTGCTTAGCTTTTCAAGTAATGATCAGCGGTTCATAAATTAGCTTGAGCGTAAATTAGGGACATTTCATTAGATACATTTGTACATACCTAAGAAGAGATGCAAAGCACTCAGGGTCTTTCAAAATAGATCTTGCTGAATGTCCAGAGCTTTCGGCTTTCATCAGTTGTGGAATTAACTCATTTGCAATCTCAGAAAACTCTTTGTATATCTCTTCATCATCACGAGAATAATTGTAACTGCAAAATTGAAAATATGCGTTCAAATAATAGAAACATACAAACAAGGACTCACCCTCAAATTTAAACTAATATTTTAATATATGTTCGTAAACTTTCGCGATTTGTACACATTACAGAATTGTATAAGCTACGCGTCTTGTCCGTGACCACGGCCGTTGCAATACGGTCGCAACGTCGGGAAATAAACAAAGGTATTTAGCCTTAAAATAAAATATTTACGCTATAAAGACCCGTAGCTTATAAAATTCTAAAATATTTTAATGTGAAAGTAACTCTGTTCGTCTGTCTGTCACCTATCCACAATTAACCCGCTAAACTAATTTAGATGCCTCTGTGGCGCGGTGGGAGTGTGTCCGACTGCTACGCAAGAGGTCGTGGGTTCGATCCCCACCCAGGATAAAACTTTGTGTGATGAGCATGATGGTTTATTCTGTGTCTGGGTGTAATTTATATATAATATGTATGTATTTAGAAATATATAAGTATGTTTATCAGTTGTCTGGTTGCCATAGTACAAGCTCAGCTTAGTTTGGGATCAGATGACGTTGTGTGAGTTGTCCCAAGATATTATTATATTATTACTAGCTGACCCGCGCAACTTCGTCTGCGTAAATTTTGCCCGTTTTTTCATCATTTTTCATTGCTGCTCCGTTCCTATTGGTCGTAGCGTGATGTTATAACCTATAGCCTTCCTCGATAAATAGGCTATCCAACAATAAAATATTTTTTTAATGCGGCCCAGTAGTTCCTGAGATTATCGCGTTCAAACAAACAAACAAACTCTTAGGGGGATGAAAAATAGATGTTGTCCGATTCTCAGACCTACCCAATATGCACACAAAATTTCATCAAAATCGGTCAAGCCGTTTCGGAGGAGTATGGCAACGAAAACTGTGTCACGAGAATTTTATATATTAGAAGATTATTAGATGCAATTTGGTATGGAGATAGTTTGTCCCGGGGCAGGGCAGCAATTTCAACACACGTCAATTTCAACCGAGAAGATGGATATCGTTTGTCAACATCGTGGACTCCCGTGATCAGCAAGTGTACACACCGCCGAACAAACATTACACGCCACGCCAGTGCGCAGATGTCGTTAGTATTGTGTCGAAGTACTAACAGTTCCGTAATAGTGAGTGATAAAAATCAAGCGAGGGTAGTTTCGAAAACCCCCGCTTCACGAAGGCGAAGCTGAGATGAACCAGTCTACCCACGGGTAGACTGGTTTAGCTACAATAAGATCTAAACGTCGGACAATAAAACAAAGGTATTTAGCCTTTAAATAAAGTATTTACGCGATTAAGACCCGTAGCTTATAAAATTCTATAATGTGTACAAATCACGAAAGTTTACGAACTTATAGGATAGTTTTATCGCTTTAACCGAGATCTTATCATGGTCCAGTTTAAAAAAAAAAAAGGTTTAGGCGACACATTGTCCTATAGACATGGACTGCGTCATCCCTTTGAAGTATGAAGTAAATATTGACTGCAAAGCGTGAAAGAGAAAAAAAACTCGTGCGGCCCTGTCTCTTTCTAGTTTTTTTTTTGTTTGAACCATGTCGCTAGTTCACAAGCCGGATGAATTTAATTCTACACTGCGTGTAAATTTATAGCTTATGGTCATGGTAGGTATATATAGGTATGGTCATAATTTAAGCCCAACAAGCATTCTAATAAATAATAGTATCTTGGGACAATTGATAACTGAATAGATGTTCTTCCGTTTAAACATTCTTTATCATGAAAATACTCAATATTTCGACTTCTGCATTGAAAAAACTAATAATTGTTACAACTTGCCCCCCGCTTCCTATTCTTTGGTATTAGTATCATCTATCATGCTTTGTTCAAAACTTTCAAGCCTGGTCATTTTTTAATGTCATTCAGGATCTGCACTCTATGGCTGGGTGCCCTATTTAAAGGATTCATGCAGGGTGCTCAATAAAAGCAGTCCTTAACTGCTTAACTATGCATAACTGTATAGACAGAATCTGCAAATCTAATCTATATCTAATAAAGAATTATAAGGTCAAAAGTAAAAGTCTAAGACACAGATTTGCAGATTTTGCTAGTATGGGTCCACAGTACATATTATTATATTATTTAGAGTTAAATATGCCCTGACACATATAAAAAGATACCAACTGTCGAATTACATCTCCTGCACAAGCCCATGCATGAAAAGCTTCTTTGAACATCTTGTGACGATGGTAGTAACCTCCTTGGAATGTATATGGGTACACATGCCTATCTTCATAATTAGTTCTTGATGATCGAATGGCCTGAGTGTAGAGAGTTGCAGAATCTGGCCTAGGAGTTCCATCAGGCCGAGTGCTGCACATATCACCAGGAATAAGCAAGTCTCCATCATTATCTCCTGAACAATCTGATATCCTCATATACTCATCTAGGTCCCCTAGATTGCCCAGTGCCATTGGATAAGCATCCAAATGTCCTATAAAATAAAATTATTAATTAATTCAGTTTACATAATATTAAACACATTGAAACAGTAAAAAGGAAAATATTTGAGGAAAATAATCAGAATTTCCAGTAAAACTAACCTCTCTAATATTCATAATTTCTTTGAGTGTTGAATATGATTCGCATGGATATATGTACAGCTAAGCTAAAGAGCTACCATACTACTGCCTACCTGGCATAAGCACAATCAAATTAAAAAGAAAATGAATTTCTTAAAATTTATAAGTATTTCATTTAACTACAGTTTATATTTACCACTGTCATATAATAACCACAGCAGTCTGTGTTGCATTTGGGCCACTTCATGGACATCAGTGGTAGGTGTTAAAGTAGGGTTTATTGATGATACAAGAGCAGCCAACTCCATGACTCTGGTACATATCACTGGTTTGCCAGCTACGTACAACCATGATCTTGCAGATACACCATCGCCAACTGACCGTCCTCTTTTATCTTCATTTCCTTTACCATGCCAAGTTACCTAAAACATAAAAAAAGTTTTTTTCTAGAAACTTTCAACATTTAGGTATGAACTATTGTTTAATTGTTGAAATACACACCTCTGCCGTTTCAGTTCCATCTTTTCCGAACACAACCCAAGCATGGTCTTCTGATAAGGCCAGGTGGACATCTTGCTTACCAAGAACCTGACAACCTGCTGTGACTGCAAAGGCCACCCCAAAACAATCAAGTTTGTTGCCTGTTAGAAAAGTATAAATAGATTGTAAATGTGCCCTGTCCTTGTAGTAACTACGAGTTAGTGAGTTCCAAACGATATCGGCGACCCTCTTCACCAAATCTCGAGTTGCATAAACTCCGTTTAGTAGTTTTGCATCAACGCCTCCACGCATCAGCGAAACAAAACGTTCATGCAATGATCGTACTTCTTCCCATTCTACAGATGGAAACTTCATTTTAACAAACTTATTATGCAAATTTACATCTTTATCACTATTTTTTATTTTTGTTAAATTATTTTCAACTGCTCCAACGATTATGGAAAATAAAGCCAAATCTGCTTCCTTCTCACTGCGTAGTTGTTCTTCAAAAAGATCACATACTTTTTGTATGCTATCTATAGGAAAATACTGTTTATAATCCAATAATGCCATTATTACAATTAAAGTAATTCACATTATCAACAATTATCAGTAGATTTTATTAAAATTTGCTGATTTGCCGTGCCGGTTTGTAATTATTTTGATATTGCATTTGTGTTTATTTTTTCTTTTTAATGCATGTTTGAACATGAGGAAATTTAGACAAATACAAATTTCAATACTAAATTGTAAAAATTGGTAACTTTGGGCTTTTCGTCTTTGAACATCATAATTCGGCTATTACACTATCCTAAATCAGGGCCCTCAATCGAGGTAGCCTAAAAAATTTGTAAGAGAAATAAGGGCCTTACTCATATTACACTACTCTTTATAAAGGTTTAGGGTCCCTGATTTAGTGTAGTGTATTTAAGCGCACTAGCACTAGAGAGAGAGAGGTCATTATTAGAGACTGTGGGTAACATCTTTATGTGCACCGGGTGCACCCCCCTCCCCCATAATGCTCTGAGAACCCATTGAACTTCTTACCAGAATCCTAACCGGGCACTGCAGACTAAACAAACACATGTACAAGGTGCGTCTAAACGATACTAATGTTTGCAGGTTCTGCCACAAGGATGAGGAAACACCTATACACATCCTATGTGGCTGCGAGGCAATTCACCACACTAGAAGCCAGCACCTCGGAGGGCACTTAATCACACCTGACGACGTTAAGGCCACTCCACTAAAACATATAGTCGACTTCATGGTCAAACTAGAACTTGGAGATATCGTTTATGGAAGAAAGAGGTGTCACAATAGATCTTTTAGGTCACAGCGACTTCCGGGCTACACATCCCGGCCTCTATCCAGATACAATACAATACCCATTGAACTTTAAACCTACTACAAGAAGTAGCAAAACTATCAAACAGAGTATCATCAATTAAAACTTAAAAATGAAAAAATGTGTGGCACTCGCTTGGTGACTGCCGCGGTAAAGTAAAAATTATATTTATTTTTCTATCGTTAACTATGTCTATTTTTCATGCGGTGTTTCCCTGTAATAGGATAATCATTTAGCTTGTAAGTCTTGCCTTGTATACTAGTCCTATAAAAAATGTGATAACTGTTGGCAATCCATATATAAATAAACTAGCGGCCGCCTCGCGGTTTTACCCGCGTAGTTCCCGTTCCCGTGGGAATACAGGGATAAAAATAGCCTATGTCACCACAAGAATTTTTCAAATCCGTCCAGTAGTTTCGGAGCCTATTCAATACAAATAAACAAACAAATCTTACCCTATTTTTAATATTATTATAGATAAATAAAAGTACAAGAGACGGTCTTTTCGGACCTCTTTGTTCGATGTATGGTGTACTCGGTGTACCAGATCAGAATCTCATGAAACGAAGAATGCTCATGAAGTTGTGATTTTTTAATGGCAATGTTAACTGACAGTTGTCAAAGTGTGAAACGTATAATTTCGATTATTCCATTTGAAGTGATAACGTCTTAAAAATGAATGACCTGCTGCACTCACGAAAAAGTATGACGTCACCGCTCACGTCTGTTCCGCCTGCTGAAGTGGCCGTCGGGCGCATGGTATGCGCGGTTGTACCCGGCCCGGGGCCACTAAAGCTGTCAAAGGCATTGATATAATACAATGTCATTAATGTTTTGGCGATTGCAGTGACATGCTATACAATAGGGATGTTGACTGTCAAGTCAAATCAGGCTCTTTTTATTAAATGTCAAAACGACAAGCTCTATAGAAATGTGTATGGAATGAGAACCTATGACGTCATAAGTTCCTATCGTCAAATCAATACTTTTAGAATTCGTTTTCATGCTTTTAAATTCAAAAACATGTTAAATTGTAAAAAAACACTTAGTTTCAGAGCATTTTAAGATCTACTATAACCTGATTAGTATAAATTTTACTCTTATTGTACCCAAAGTATCCAATGTTTTCTTATGATGTTATCTCATAAAATTAACGGTCGTAAACCGATTATACAGACAACCATTTTTTATCATTTACTTACATTTTTTGTGAAAACAGTCACTAAGTGCGACCATACTCCCCAAAAAACTATGTACAGTGTCATAATCAAATCTTAAAACTTAATAAAATGCGGCAGTATGACGAGCTGCCTTTTAACCGCCATGGCGGTTCTTCCCGTCATGGCGCGCCAGTTCGTATGTTCTTTCGAGGAACGGGAAGAAAAAGGATAGATTTAAAAAAAATCTGCTTTAAAATAATCAATAATATAATTTAAATTAATCAATAATATAATTTAAAATAATCACTTGTCTCTATAATAATCATACTAATTTAAGAATGTAAGCACATGTACTGGGCGGCCGCTATTTTGAAGCATTTTAATTTAACCGGTTTATCTCTGTATAGAGGTTATGGTGGGTTTTTTTATTGCTAAACGGAAGCTTAATTTCAGCTGAAATTTTGCATACATATATATAAAATTTACTGAAAATTATTACTATTCATTTAATCGATAGATCGTTGAGAAGGAGTTAATTTTAAGGTCAAAATAACATAGTCGGTTGAAACAGAATATTTGTTAAAGAGCACAAATTACCACCTATTCATGTTAAAAAAATTATAAATATTTCACTTAATAGTTTGCGAGAACTAGCCATCTGCAAAACGTTACTCCAGCAAAAACTCAAAGAACATAAAAACCATATGATGCACAAATTTAGCTTTTGCATGCACATTTCGCTCAAATTAAAAGCTATCTTTCTACCTATTTTATACCCAGAAAGGTCCATTGCGAAAAAAAATTCTCTATTTTTCTTCAATAACTCAAAATCGACTGGATACGCAAATTTAAAAAGTTGCGCACGTTTCAACGGCATGTTGCACTGTAAATCTGTATCATTCATATCCTGACAGGAGACAACATTCTGCTGGGGTAACGCACACGATGTAAAGTCATAGTAATTTATAAAAGAAAAATAACGATCAAGACTTTTCGTCCAAGTAGGTCATGGACCTACTTACCCAAACCCTGTGTTACCATCTCTAAATTATAGCTCTTCCATTTTCCATTAGATTCTGGAATACCTACTGCAGTAAAACAGTGACCTATAATAGTAATTCATTGCTGTAAAATGATGACGCTACGTGTATCTGTAATTTACCGAAATCATACTATTTACAGGTAAATAGCATAATTTTGTCTGTCACAGGACTCCCAGGGAACAGACACCTTGAAAATCATCATCAACAAAATTTCCCTTCGGCATTTTGTAATACATATTTATTTTTATAATATGCCGACGCGTTGTTTGTGAAAATTCAGAATAATAACATTTGCCTGTAACATACAAAATGGTGTCTCTTCATTATACGTTTGATAAACTCATACAAGAACATTGGGGTGACCAGGACCCAGGGGTGACTTAGATCTAGAGGCAAGCAGCATTTTGCCCAATGATTTTGCTTGACAACTGACAACCCTGAACCCAGTTTGTGACATCAAGGTCCAAGCGACCAGGTCATTAAAATCCTAATGACAGTTGACACTGACAAATTGGCGAGATATGACGTCGTAGACAGAGAATATGACGTGTATTGTGTTTTCACTTTTCGGATGAGTTTGATGAAGCTGGGAAATTCAATACATATTACATATTTTGCAAATACACGGGCACAGCAATCTGTAATTGTTACTCATGGAGTTTGCCGGATAATCAGATAGTTGACATGTTTAATATAGATGTGGACGAAGCCATTGGTTATGTGAAAAAAATAATTGACTATGTTCGATGTCCTAAATGGTTAGTTTAGGGAGTGAAGTGAAGCTCTATTAAGCGTTGGTAAATCCCGTAATTACTTCATTATAAATAAATTTATTCGGAATTTCATTACACTACTTTTATACAGTTATCAAATTATGTAAATTAAGTAAAAAATGTATAATTTAACGTTTTATTTTCAGCCATAAATTAGAAGGATCCCGCGTAAGATATTCATGTGGGCATAGTACATGTGACGAATGTGTTATCTATGCCCCAGCTTGCCAAACTTGCACATCATCACAAGTAGCTGGTTTTCAATCAAAGCCAGATTGTCCACAGACACAGGCTGTGAAAAATGCAGTAGATCTTCTAAAAGCGTGTCAAACTTTATCAAATACTAATGGTATGAAGATGAGTTATCTGGGTAAATTTAAAGCACAGGTATTCTGTAAAATTATCATCATAATATGGTTTGTATTTTTTCAGAATTTCAGCGTAAAAGAAAATCCGAACATCTCAGAATTGAAAAGGAGTTATTTCCAAATTGTATTCAAGCTCCAGTAAAATATGAAAATAAAAGAAAGAGTTTAATTAAGAATAAAGAAAACAGATATTCAACTTTCTTTCCTGGTGAAGCAATAACATCTACTGAAAATTACAAAATGGATAATACCGTGACTTATGTGCAACAGTGGTTGAATAAAAATGAGACCAATCTAGCAAGAAAACCTTTTGCAGATTTAAATATAAATGCACAAAGGCTAAATAATTCCTCAAAGAAAAACATAAACCAAGACTTGAGAGAGAGTGAGAATATTCCGCTGCTTCCTAGTAGAAAGAGGTCTCATTTTAAAACCGTAAATAAAGCTCCACTAAAACAATCCCTCAGAAGAGGCAATAGGTTGTTAGTTTCTGAATGTGATAATACTCCTAAGAAAATTAAGAAAGATCCTGCATCTAATGTAGGACACATTAGTGCTCATTTGATAAAAAAGGCATGTGATAATGATGAAAGTGGTATTTTTTTAGATGATGATCCTATTGTGATAGATGACTCACAGGAAATAGATAAAGATAAAAATGCATGGTTAGCTGTGCTTGAGGCTCATAAAAATAATGAGTTGGAGTCTACTTCTTTAATTAATATTCCCGAAGTGAATATTACCAATAATAGTTTTAAACAGTTAATAAACTCCACAGCTTTAGAAGACAAGGAAACTTGTATTAGGAAAGTACCTTTTTACAAAAAAAGTGCCATAATAGAAACCTGTAGATATTGTAAGAATGAAGTGGATTCAGTCAAACTAGTGCCAGTTACTAATAAACCACATCCAGTGAAGATCACAATTGATGGGGATGACTTTCTCACTACTATAACTATTTTGAAAAACTCACAAGATAATGCAGCAAGGAATACATCAAATAATGTTTCAGTACAAACAGACGTTTGCAGAGCTAATAGTGATAATATAAGCACAAAAGATTGTAATTTTATTAATGTTAATGATTGTAAAGAAACTAATGGAGATTTTGCAGTTGATAATTGTGACAAACAGAGTGAAGACTTATTTGCAGATGACAGAAAAATATTTGGAGATATTGGACAAACTTCAGGGGTTGGTAAATGTATAATAGTTGAAGCATCAGATAGCGATACAGACTTAGATATTAGTGGGCCAGTATCTGTGACAGCAGATATTCACAGATCATGTGAAGAATCGTAAGTTTCCTTTCTAGAAAAATAAAATAGCTATGCAGTATCCTATATATTCTAAATAAATTGTGTCTGGTCTACCGGCTTTTTTTATTGGTACAAAAAACCTTGTTCATAGGGTAGACCTAATAATGAACATATATATATAATTTATTATGTACTTATGTATTGTTGCCACTTGCATGATAAAAAAGGAAATAAGTTGCATGCTGTAATGAAGTATAATATTAAATGGGATTTGTAAACAATAATATAAATTCCAGAGACTATGGAGTTCTGTCTGGCATAGTGAATATAAAGGAACATGAGTCGAAACTGCGCCGTGGACCAAGAGGATGTACTCCAACTAGCACTGATTCATCAGAGAAAGAGAATTATAATCCAAATCGAATGAAACGCAGGTTTATTCGAAAGAAAAAAAGTGCTAAAAAGTGATTGAAATTAAGCTGTGATGTTCAAGCAGTAATTCCATTTTGAAATTTATTTTTTACATTATTTTCTATTTTAAAGTGAAATGCATTTATTCTATATTTTTATATATATTTAAGATTTTTTACGGGTCTTTCATTACTTACTAATAATAAAAAAATGTAAGAATGAATCATATGAAACATTAAAATCTAGAGTTAAGGAATCATTGTATTGCCATTGGTTAGTATGTTTTTAAATTAGAATAATTGGAATAAGTTACATGGTCGAGAAACTAAAGTTGGTTAGGTGCTATGGATGCTTTAATAGAAAAATTCGTCACCCACAAAACGGGCTGCTGTTCCTTAGCTCTCGTTTGTATTTTCGTTGTTACTGACTAATTTGCATGATTTTATAAAAAACCTCTTCTCGCTAAGATGTTTGTCTTTACAAATTAAATTAATTAATAGGCATTGATGCCTATCGATCTTTTTTTAAATTTTCACAATTTCCTTCGGAAACAGTTCATGTGGATCCAAACCTGCATGCGTAGCGCACGCAGTTTTAGTGAGTAGTGCAAATACGCGTGAACAGTTTATGGGTAGTTGGCATGCGCGTGAACTTGCTAACTCTGCGGTGTTGTAAATTACCTACTTGTAAAAAAAAAAATATTATATCTAAGTTCCACTCTGTGTTAGCATGGGTTTGGAAGGTTAGTCTTATGTGTCTATAAGACTACCCACTCTTGCTCTCTTTTGATTTCTTTATCTAGTGTTTTAAATGTGTATGTAAATTTATTTATAAGGATTGCACTATATCTAAGGGTTAGGCCTGACATTTCACTATGGGATATAATGCAGAATGTAGGTAATCTAAATATATATCTCGGGACGTAAATTTATATCGCTCAAATGAAACTGTTTACACTAAGATATTATTTATACTTAATACATCTCAGGCTATAAATATTTTTCCGATCGATACAGTGATATTTCAACAAATATATGCGCACACCGCACTGCGTAAAAAGATATATGTCACAGTGTAATGACCTATAAATTGCGGGATATAATACATATATGTCTCGGGATATAATACCTATATGTCTCGGGATATAATATAAATATTATACAGTGGAACCGCGACAACGCCCTGCAAAACGTTTGTCGGATTACTTACCGCCGGTCCACTGTATCCCATAGTGAAAAGTCAGCTTCATTAAACAGGTGATACGTATCGCATCGACCTACTTTTTATAGGTAGCTGGCGCTGAAAATAATTTGATTAGGCCTTGTTAATATGTTGAATAAATCTATTCTTTCAAAAACTCTTAGTATGTTTTATATGTACCTAAATATAAACATTTCGTTTTAATAATTAAAAACATAAGGGTGAAAGAACTATTATATTTGGTAGGTATAGTTATAGCCACTCCTCTGTGGTTATACCTACCTAATATAGTAAACTTATATTTAAAAAAAAAATAAGCTGGCCGAAAAGAAAATAAATAGAGCACAAATTTAAAACGTTAACTATGTGCTTATGTAATATTGTTAATATATAGCTGAGACCGGCCGGTGGCCCGTGTTGCTCTATGAGCTGAGATTACTGTCCCACGCGGTGGCTAAACGACGCGACGTGTTAAATTCTTTTTGGCGGTAGCCGCCGGTTGAATGAAACCAACATAAGGTTCACCTATCTTAAGCACGATCCTCTCTGTCTTCCTCTTGTCACATGGTGGTGGGGCCAGGGGCCGTAGGCCGTACCATGAACTCTTGACGAAAAATAAACTGTCCCGTTAATTTCGTACCTACCATATTCCTGCCAAAAAGCAGGCAAGTCAGTGTCAGTGATGACGTCACCAAACCGGCGAGCGACTCATTGTATTTGTCTGTTCTTTACACTTCAAAGCAGTTCAGCGACTGACAGGCGTCAGGTTCAAACATGAATTGCCCTGGACTTGGCAAATAATTGAGATGTTCATGGCACGGCCCCAGCCCTCATCGTGTTCTTCTTCCACTTCACCCTATCTGCGCATTATTTCTGCCCAGGTAGTCTTGTCTTCCCCTAGGACTTGTCCGGGGACAGACATTTCTAATATTTTCATTTTGGCAACATCGATAGCATAGATATGCCGTTGCGTGACAGCCGAGGTTTCACAACCCAGGCCGTATTATATCCTTAATAATATTCTTTAAATATAAATATATATGTATACAGGGTGTAACAGAAAGGTGTGGTCATATTCAAGGGTTGAAATGTGCCTATGATACTCAGTGCACATACCAAATTTTATCAAAATCAAAGTACCCTAAAATTTTTTTTATTATTTTTTCATTTGTTTATTTATGAATGAAAAAGTTATTAATTAAAAATAGTATGACTTAAAAAGTTCTATGCCGTAATAATCCAATCGAATTTTGTACCAAGGGAGGTATAATTCTTATGCCATACGCCTTTCACTACTGAATTTTGACAAAAAGAATATGCTATAACTATGTAATAATAATGCAACCAGCTTTGGCACCATGGTAGGTACAATACTGATAACACACCCTATCCGCTGCTGAAATTTGACCACACCTTTCTGTTACACCCTGTATATAAGTAGATAGGATAGTTTTAATCGTATTATCAATATACACGAGGGCCAAGCCGCGCCTGAAAACTAGTGATCTTTTTAACTAGTCCTTATAATTTCACAGATATTTCTGTCGCAAATGAGGCCTGTCACTTCTCACTATTTGAGCCACGCAGCTGCAATACGGTACCGAAATTCGAATGTTGTGTTCTGGGTCTCCTAATCCTGATATACCTATAAAAGTATCATGTTCCCTAGGTATTTATTCCTGCTGCTAGGCTGATAGGCTGGTTATCGAAAGGTGGGTCGTTTCAAGGTATAAACTGAGTTTTAGTAACACTCGACACTTAACCTC
Organism: Herminia tarsipennalis; assembly: GCA_945859575.2. Classification (NCBI taxonomy): domain Eukaryota; kingdom Metazoa; phylum Arthropoda; class Insecta; order Lepidoptera; family Erebidae; genus Herminia; species Herminia tarsipennalis. Next base: position 16,309,072 of record OX243834.2, on the reverse strand, counting down.
ACATTTTATCACCTACTAATATTATTAATCCTAAATTTTGGATGTATGCATGTAATCTACTGAATGGATTTTGATGAAACTTTACAGTAAAGGTTCATTTCCGAGCATCGCGACCGATCGCGGCTTACGACAAGCGGCTGAGGTAAGTGACAGACGCGCGCGGCCGACGACTGTCGTAGGCCTGCGCGCGCACTGTGAACATTGTCGCAAGCGTCAGCCGCTTGTCGTAAGCCGCGAGCGGCTCGCGATCGGCCGCGATGCTCGGAAATGAACCTTAATACCTACCTACACTTTTATCTTAGACTAGCTTTCGGCCGCGGCTCCGCCCGCGCATATGTTGGTTATCGCGATAAAACCTAACTCGTGTCCTTTCCCGAGACTTAAAAATAAAAATAAAAACAAATAAAATATCATTTATTTCGAACTCAAAGAATTCATATTTTGTTAGTAACAATTTAGACTTAGCTAACAATTTAGACTAAGCTATAGGTATTAGTAAGAGTAATATTCAAGGGATTTTATTTGGAAACCAACTGTGTTGCAAACATACATCTGCGCACACAATATTGTGTGCGCAGATGGTTTCCAATTCCATTCATTTGGAACCATTATTGGTTCCAAATGAATGAGTCATATCGCTCAGCTATAATTTTTAGTATACTGTTGGAGCTGGCCCGCACTCTGCAGGGCATAGATGCAGTTTTTTTTCGCCATAAAGTGTAGAAATCACTAGTGTGTCTTTGAGCAAACATCCCCGATGCACTGCAGAAGCGGGGCAACCCCAACAACATTCTAAAACCATTGTTATAGAGGACGCATAGATCGCTGATGGCACGTTGCGTATAGTTAGTCCACAGCGTGCTCGTGTAAAATACTTGGCAGTAGGCTTTAAATACAGTTATTTTGACGGATTCACTACAACGCGCGAACCTGCGGGTCACCATATTGCATCGCGCCGCCAGCGACCTACGTTCCCGTTCTATGTCCATTTTGTCCTTATGGACATCGGTAACATAATGCCTTAGATATTTGAAGTGATATACACGCCTGAGTTCACAATCATTTAATTTTATAGCAGGTACCGAATCTGGGCCAGTGCCCAGATCTCTTGTGAATTTTTAGTCTTTGGGACCAGTGCCCCAAAGACTAAAATTTCACTTTTTTTAACATATACCAATCCATGTGACATAGCTTAATGTTGACAGGATTCTAGCAGTTCTCTGAGGGCCCTGATCGATGGGCTCAGTAGCACCATGTCGTCAGCGTAACTGATGTTATTTATACTAATATCGTCGATGCGACATCCAACTTTCTTGCTACTGAGTTCAACGATCAGGTCGTTGACATATAAGTTAAACAACTTCGGAGATGTTATGCCCCCTTGTCTAACACCACAATCCAATCCATATGACATAGAAAAATCATCGCCCCATCTCACATTATTTACCTGATTGTAGTACCAATATTGGAATATACGCAACAGTTCAGCCGGCACATTCCTCTTCCGTAGCTTGTCCCAAAGTACATTATATGATACTAGGCCAAACGCACGGGAGAGGTCAAGGAAACAAGCGTACACGGGTGTTCGACGCTGGGTATAATACTGCGAAGTATGTTTTAGGGCTAGAATTGCAGTTTCAGTGGACAGCCCAGGCCGAAACCCAAATTGAGCGTCATTTATGTCCATTATGGTTTCCAACTGAATATCGAGCAATCTATCGAGCACCTTAGCTATAACGGTAGCCAGTGAGATGGGTCGATAATTTGTCTGACTTAAGCTATCTCCATACCAAATTTCATTTCAATCAGTTCAGCGGTTTACCTAAGCGTGAAAACGTAATAGACAGACAGATAGTTACTTTCCCATTTATAATATTAAATTTTTTAACGTTAGTTGTGATTTGCTAGCTTTTCTCTGCGGCTTCGCTCCTATTAAGTTTGAGTTTCAAATATGAAGTACCTATTGCGTTTTTCCCGATATTTTTTCCAATGAATCCTCGAACTTTAACGAAACATGGACGAATTGGTTCAGCCGTCTCAGTTTTGCACTTAGCAACAGATTTAGCGGTTCATTTTTCATAAATATAGATTGCTAGCTATCGCTCACGGCTTCGTCAGCGTGGATTATTTTTTAAACCAAGCCCATTTTAAACCAAGAAGCCAATTAATAAATTTCACAGATCTAACTTTTAAAGTCACGAAGGTTCAAACTTGTCACCCCTATTTTACCCCCTTCATGTTGATTTTCCAAAAAACGCTGAAACACGTGTTGCTTTATTAAATCAAAAAGCCAAATATGAAACTTGAAAAATCTAACTTTAAAACTGACGAAGTTTCATACAAACTTGCCACCCCTATTTCACCCCTTTAGGGGTTTATTTAAAAAAACGCTAAAACTTATGTTGCTTTATTTATAACCTATAACCCAAATACCATATGTATTTGGGTTATAGTTTATAAATAAAGCTTTAACTTAAAAACATTTTATAGATCTAAGTTTAAAACTGACGAAGTTTGATAAAAACTCCCAACCCCTATAGTATGAATCTCCGTCAGTTTTAAAATTAGATTTGTAGAATTATGTATTTGGGTTTTTGGTTTAAAATAATGAAAAACGAAATAATGAAAAGGGAGTAATATTTGTCTTTATTTCCTGTACCACAGTAAAAATATCTATAATCTAATTTAAGGAAGTAAAGACAAAATAAAGGCCAAACTACGGAAAAATTGGGGAAATACCTATAGATTTTTACATGAATCTTTAAATCCTTAGATTTTTTATGCTTTATCTACTGTGCCTGTACTTAGGTACCTATCTACTATAGACATATGGAGGGTGATGTTCAAAATAAATAAGTAAGATAGTTCGAAATTTTCTTTAATTTAGGTATACCTAAGTATCTACCTTTCTGACTATATACATGGCTAAAATAGGCCTGGAATCTGCCTATTGGTTTTAGCATTAAGCTATATAGCCTATAGCCTTCCTCGATAAATGAGCTATCCAACAGTAAAACATTTTTTCAATTCGCACCAGTAGGTCCTGAGATTATCGCGTTCAAACAAATAAACTCTTCAGCTTTATAATATTAGTATAGTATAGATTGCTCCTACCTATCTACCTGCTATTTCACGGTGTATAATAGACTTGACTACTTTTAATAAATTAGTGGTTATGCAATCTAAGTAGGACATACCTATCTACGAAGGTACCTTCCTACTTAAATAGATAAGTATGTATGTGAAATATAAAGTGGTGGTAGCCTAATGGTTACCTAGGTCATCGGACTCGCAATCGTGAGGTCACGGGTTCGAATCCTACCGATTAACTACCTACCGACGTGAACCCACTCCTAACACAAGCAATTTTGCTTAGCTGGAGGGGTTAACAGTATTGTTAGTAATGTGAGACCCACAATCACACATTGCTTTAAAAAATCCTTAATAATTAGGTAGCAGTTTACCGCTATTGTGTAAAATAATGTTTCTAGAAAAGAGCGCAAACCGCATGTGTGGAACCATATTAAAACAAAGAAATTGGAGGTATCACTGTATTGTCATAATTTGTACTATATTTGGGTGTCGGAATGGCAATCACCACCATCCGCCGCCGCCGCCGCCGCTGGACCAACCGCTGCTACCGCCGCCAGACTTCCAGCCGCCACCGCCGCCGCCACTGGACCAGCCACCACCGCCGCCGCCGGACTTCCAGCCACCACCGCCGCCGCCGGACTTCCAGCCGCCACCGCCGCCGCCGCTAGACCAGCCGCTGCTTCCGCCTCCATGTCCGCCGCCGCCTCCATATCCACCACCGCCTGCGATAAAATAAGTAGATAAAAAATAATTAAATATCTCTTACTCAAACAAAAGGTAGGTACTAACTTCTTAGAAATATAATTATGGCCATTTTACACCTAATTTTATATTAATTTCGTTTTTGCATGTGAATGGCGGTTATCCTGACAAATTCTTTTGAAAAAACATAAAGTAGGCACCAGGTAGAGGCAAAGGGTCCTGAGGTAACCCGATATGAAAATGTATCTTGTTGGACTCGGATTTTGTACCTACAATAATAAGTCACTAGATTTCAAAGGGAAACCGAATAGAATGGTGTTCTTAGGACCCTCCGCCACCGGTAGGTACCTACCTACCTACTGTAGGTATCTACTTGGTAAGTTTAATAGTTGAATGATTTGCTCGACAAGTAACAGATGTATCAATATTTATACTTATGTAACAAGACCAGATAATTAGGGTACTGGTATTAAATATATTGTACTTAGTAAGAGATAGAGAGTAAGTAAATTATTCAACGTCGTCTTTAGCACAAACGACGAGACCCTGAACTGTGCGGTCAAATAAATGGATCCGAAGTCATTGCCGTAACATTAAAATAATCCAAAGATTACGTAAACAGAGTTATGTTCTAACTATTCACGAATTTATTACAAACAACGAAGCTACTAATGTCCAGGCTAAACGCAGTGTTGCGAAATTCGTAATGTTGTCGACCAGTTGAGCGAACGGATGACCCTAACTATGCGCTAGGTATAGACGATCTTTCGACCTCCAAACATTTTGATGGCACTGTACTAGATATAATAAAACGTTCAGATTGCATTTATTTAGATTGTAAGTAGAATAAGAAACTAGGTAGGTACCTACCTACTACATAAGAAACTTCCTATTTATTCATAAAACATAGACATTTAAATACGGTCGGCCTCAATGACTTATCTACTTAACTGTCCGTTAAAATATGCCTGACATTTAAGCGGTTCGATAATCGTCAATAAATAGAAAATCCGTAAGGTTTTCTATCCATCGACGGCACAAAAGTCAGTTTCACTAAGTACTATTACTAGAGTTACCTATTTTAACAGTTAGTTAATGTCAGATAAGTTATTAAAGCCTTTTAGAAGTTGTTTATTTGCTTACCATGACCGCCGCCTCCTCCGGTGGTTATGATCTTGATGATTTTCACTTCTGTACAGACGAAAGAAAGGTATTAGAAAATTGGTTTCTGTCAAGTTAAGTTATAGCTGGTAGGTGGCTGGGTAGGTTTGATAATGAACTTACGTCCACCACTGCCGCCGCCGCCGCCGGACCAGCCTCCACCGCCACCTCCGCTGGACCAGCCGCCGCCGCCGCCGCCACCGCCGAGCTTCCAACCGCCGCCACCGCCGCTTCCGTAACCACCGCCGCCGCCGCCGGACCAGCCTCCGCCTCCACCTCCGCTGGACCAGCCACTGCTGCCTCCTCCAAGCTTCCAGCCACCTCCACCGCCGCCGTAGCCACCACCACCGCCGCCGCCGCCGCCAGACCAACCACCGCTACTTATGTAACCGGCTTTGGCGACGACCGCAAGGGCTAAGAGACACACGAACACCTGAAAATGATTAGGTAAGGTATAATACATTAGGTATATTATATTGAAAGTCCAATAACACTAAACTTTAACAAAACGAACTCACCGACTGCGAGTTTTAGTATACCTACCTACATCTACCTAGATATTACGATATAACTCGAATCGACACAAATTCGGTTCTTGTAATTGTTATGGTTATGATGACTTTTAAACTAGCTACTGTGTTCCCAAAAAAAAGAGTTAGATAGGATTTTTAAGTCGAGAAATTGAATTTTTACCACAAAACATGACAGCTTAAAATAAATAAGTACCAGTACTAGGTATTACTTCTGTACTCTACTCAGTCAGTATTTAAGTAGGTACCTACTTATTTATTGGTAATGCTTCAGTAGGTAAATAACAAGTAAGTAGGTAAGTATTAATTTTTATTTAAAAGGTAACCTAAACAAACGTAGGTATTGAACTATTAGGTATGCTATTTTATTATGTACCTACCTACTTAAAGATTTGAAGTTATCGTGTATTTTAATGAATTTACAACAAGTACCTACTTGTACCTAAATACAGATTAACGTTGACAATAATAGTTACTGTTATATTAGGAATGCAAAAAGCAAATGTACGGCAAAATATTAAAAATGTTTTTTTAATTATTTTTATTTTATAGAATTATTTTATTTACAAAGGGATGAATTGAAGTAGTTACGGTTTATTCCGGTTTTAAAAAGGACGCGAAAATTTAAATAAGTAGTGTGTTTGAATAAATTTTGTTTACCTTCATGGCGAAGCTGTGTTCAAACTGCTTGCTGAGGGATCGTTGGTATCGCATTATATATGTGATGGAGCATCTCCCACTCGCGGGTGCTCCGCTCTCGGCTCGCGGCCATCGAGAGACGTGAAGAGGCGAGCGGAAGCTGTTCTGCGGCCGACAATGACGCAACCCATTGTCCCTGCGTGGTCGTGTCGGACCTGCCATTACACAGGTACTTCAGCTAATCCTAAAACTTATAAATATTTTTTTTTTCATAACAACGTTTTTAGTTTAGGCAAACTAGGTAGGTAGGTATGTATAGGCACAGATAATATAATACTATACTAGATAGATAAGGTACTTACCTACCTACTTTATTGTCACCCCTTTTATTTTAAACTTTACAATTTTTGTTTGCTTAATGCATGTTCTTGTTGGCATAAAGGAGACATATGTATATTATATTTTTGTAGGTACTTGTCCTTTTATGTCAATAAAGTTTTTATTATTATTATTATTAATACCTACCTACCTAAAAATAACGAAGTTAACAGGCGTCATGTTTTCTTTAAGTAACAACTCTTAGTCATTAAAGCAGGTGAATGAAAAAACTAATTTCATACCTACCAATTTTAATTCGACATAATAATTCAATAAAAGTGTTAAAATTATAATTGATCGATAGCGAGCCGTTAACCGTTTGAAATCGACGGGTTTGCTCGATAGAATCGTTTTATGTGATTTACACCCTACAAGGTTAGGTATGCCCGTGTTTTTGCAAACTAACTGACATTCTAAAGGCGACGATACATTACATGGAAGTACATTAGGAAACTGAGCATTTGCCAGCAAATGCTCAAATGTATATTCACCTTCAGGGGGTAAAATAGGAGTTCCAAGTTTGTATTTAAACTCCTTAAAGTTTAATTTGTGAAATTTCGTATTTGACTTTTTGGTTTAATACATGTTTCAGCGTTTATAGGAAATCGGAATCGACTCACTTAGTGACTCGCCACAGGCGCCATCAGTTAATAGATGGAGGTAAACCTGTAAGAATACAAGCCATACAGGCAACCGATTGCCTGTATGGTTTGAATATTAGTAGTATGTTAGCTTGGTTTGACCATCGTGAGTAGAGATCTACCGAAACCCCAGGACTCGGAGCGGGTTTCTCTGAAGTTATGCCCTTGAAAGAATGCTGTCACCCCCTCTGACTCTCTGACAACGTCTCTCACACCCTCTGACTAGCTGACTTAAGCAAGATAGAGTCAAGAGTCTTGTGGTCTCAGAAACTCAGAACATTTTCATTAAAAATAAATACTTACTAGGACCATAAAAACAGGATAGATATAAAACTGAATTTTGGAGTTATCACAGAAAAGAAAGACAGGTCAACACTGAAAAAGCCAGCTTCTGTTACATGTATGGAGTGCCCCCCCTAAAAATATTTATTTTTATTATTTAGCTATCACAAGTAGCGGCTTCTACAAGACACCTTTTCACCAAATTTCATCAATATTCATTGAGTAGTCTTTGAGTAAAATGCCTGTGACATACGGACTTGACGAAACTATAAGGGTTCCGTTTTACCATTATTACGGAACCCTAAAAATCAAAACCTTAATTAATACATTAAATAAAAAAATATAAAACGTAGACCGCTCTCAATTGAAGAGTTTTTGTTAAGTATAAAATAATGCGATTTTTGCTGTTGCTATGCCACCGAGATACATTTACCTCTATGAATTAAAAATAATAACGGTCCCGGTATGGAACCTTGCGGAACGCCTATGTTGACCACAGTGAAGACAGTCTCCGAAGGATATTAATGTTATTGGCAGATGATTATAAATGACTAGAGACTCCCCTCTAGTAATTTATAATCATATATAAGTCCAGATGCGTCGTGGGACGGGACTCTGCATGGACAATTGCCTATCAACGCGGACCAAATGTATCGCAAAGACTTGAAAATTTATGAGCATGGGGGAGGGCAATTTCCCATATTGTCGTCCCCTCCCCACCTAGGATCCGCGCCTGATAAAACCATGCCACCAACAGCAATCATATGTTTCATGTAAATTTGGAGGCATGCCGTATCGGGCCTCGTCTCTGCTTTGGAGGAGAGTACGGAAGGGGGTCGGCTACGCGTTCCTCTCCTGTCCTATCAAAAGATAAAAAAGTGATAGGCACTTAATTTCTTAACCAATTAGTAATGGTGTACCTACCCCATTGAATTTAAACATTACATGAAATTTTGAACAAAAACTTTTATCAAAAAAATATTATGCAGACTTCAAAAATAAATTCAAGGTAAAAAGCTTATAATAAAATAGGTACACATTTTGAATTGTAATCATTTCAAACAAAAATAGATAAATATTTTGAAGTTGTTTAATATAATAAACTACATTTCTTGGCACCAACTTGAAATGTTTACCTATTTTTGTTGTTGTACCTATTTTATTTTCTGCTTTTTGGTTATTCCCGATGTAGGGCCGTTAACTGTTGAGGAGTTCATATGATACTTCACCATCAGCTCTAATACCTACATGTTGTAACGGTGATATGACGAGCATAGAGAGCTCGTCATATCGATTCGATTCGATACAAATCGAATCGCAAACCGTGAAATATTAAATAGATCATTGCTCATCCTATAGTCTTAGTAATCAGATCCACTTCAATTGGTGCTTTTTGAGAGTAAATAAATGAATCACTATGAAATATACCTAAATAATTATAGGTGTGCTTTTAACATTTGAATAGTCCCCTCGATTTCTCTAGGATCCCATTATCAGATCCTGATCTAATGAAAATGGGACCAACTTGGAATACCCTTTCCTATACAACAATAATTTTATAAATCGGTCCAGCCGTCTCCACGTAATCGGTGAACATACATAAAACATGGTACCTACTGTAAAACGTTGAAGAGTTCCCTTATTTGTCTACCGGCTCCACCATCAGATCGACTCCAGACCGTCTTTAAATAGTAGTGCTAAAAAAAATTACCAAACTCACTAGTCGTCACTTCTTTGGGATGCCATCATCAGATCCTGGTTTCCTTATCAAGATTCAAGAATCATCAAAATCGGTACTGAATATTAATGAAACTTAGTGAAAAAGTGTCTTGTAGTAGCCGCTACTTAGTTTGATAGCAAAATAATAAAAATAAATATTTTTAATGGGGCTCTCCATACATGTAATAGAAGCTTAGTTAACATCTACGTATGGTACATCATTCGACAGGTCTTTTAAAAATATTTTAATGTTTCTAATATTTTTTTTTGATTGAGCGAGTATTTTTGGAAATGATCGCTCCGAAAGTTGCATAATCCCATAATCTTTGAACCGTGTGACCAAAAAAAATGAAAAAAAAATCACAAAGGTGTTCTCTTATTAAGTACTTTAAACTAATTTTTTTTTTTTTTGTTGTTCCATAGCTTATATATATTTTTTGCTTTTAGTGGCCGGCGAACTGATCGAGATATGTGTGTAGTAAAGCATCGATAACAGACTCGGTTCATAGAGTGACCGTTTTCGAAAATTGTCACATCTCTCTGTGCCTCGGAGAGCAGGTTAACCTATCAGTCCTGCGCCCGATCTCTGTCCGGTCGTGTCGGATTTCCATATTATCGGACTATGAGAGTGAGGGTTTGTAGGTATTTACGTATGTTATAGCGCGGGTGACACCTAGGTACATTTTCTTCCATTATGATGGTCACTTAAACTGTGGTAAGCACGTTGAGGCATTAATGTACAACGTTAGTATCTTGTTATATTATGTATTATCTATATATTATTTTAATATAAATATTATTATTATTAACTAGTGATATATTATCTCGATGGGTAAGCATATTACTAAATAGTATTTTTTTTTTTAATTTTTAATGCAGTTTTTGGTATCAAATGAAAGGGCTTAATTATAACACATTGCTAGCTGAGTTTGCTATAACTCATTGAATTGATTGCGTAGTATATCCGTATCTATACTAATATTATAAAGCTGAAGAGTTTGTTTGTTTGTTTGAACGCGGTAATCTCTAGAACTACTGCTCCGAATTCCGTTCACTGTTGGATAGCCCATTTATCGAGGAAGGCTTTAGGCTATTTAACATCACGCTACGACCAATAGGAGCGGAGCAGCAATGAGAAATGTTGCAATAACGGGGAAAATTTACGCAGACGAAGTTGCGCGGGACAGCTAGCCTTTCTTAAAATTCAATGACTTAGTACTTATGCAGATACGTTAAAATAAATACGACGTTATTGTTTGATGGTTAAGATCTGGTTGGCATTAAATAAACAAGTCATCGGAAATTCAGGTAGTTTTAAATGATAAAACCCGGCTAATTAATATGACTAATAAAAAAAAAAAAAAACCATTGAAAAAAAAGTATGAGTGCTGTTCCTATTACGAAGTTTTATACTCTCTTTGGCGTTACATACCTAAAGAGTTACCGTAAAAACCTGTTTTGGTCTCTGGTTTGTCTCTGGTAAATATGTAATAAACGAAATTATTTACTAACTGCTAACTCTCGAAATAAAGTTTTAAACTTAATTGCATATTTGCACGATCTTTGTGTCCATGATACATAAAGATTTTTGCCTGTTGAGAGCAACGATTGCCGAATCCCCATCTCGTATGCTAGAATGGTTTATCACTATGGTATCGATCTTGGTGAATACGGGAATTAGATAATATTATTTATAAAATGTTGTTTCTGATCTTAAACATTTATAAAAAAATAAAACTAAAAACTTTTTTATAACTCTAAATCTTTTTCTTGTAAACATCGATTTGTTTTTGTTTATTGATCTATTTAGGTACATTCTTAGTAGCAAAAATATATATAATGTCTTAATTCCTAATTCGGCATCTAACATACATTTGAAGCAAAGAACTGTCAAAAAGTACGGTCAAATGGACGTACTTTTTTATGAAGTAAAAAGCCTCCATCAGATGTTCCAGCCATATTTAAAGCGCGCCATTTTGCTCAGTGCCATTACAATAAAATTATATTTATTTCGTGAAATGAATCTGTTATTAAAGCTGGAAAATTAAATTTGAAAACGTAACAATCAGACAGAGAGAGTTACTTTCCCATTTTATAATATTAATACTGATTATGAAGCTTAAATATAATTCTAAGATTGACTTTTAGTTAGCTACAATGCCACTTTAAGAAAAAACTGAAAAAACAAGTTGCAGAAAATCGACGTAAATATCTGGATACCTATATGAGAAGGAAGGAAGCTTAAAAATAGACTTCAGATAAAAATAAATTTAAAAAATAAAAAACCTGCTTGCACAAAAAAGTTAGTAAAGTGCCTCTGACTGCATGAAATTATTTAATTATTTAGGGGATCTTGTTTCCATCTTTTAATGCAGGCGGGTTTTTTTATTTTTTAAATTATTTTTTTTATTTAAGTAATACTTTTGTGTAGTTGTAGGATGTAACAACTAACTTTTATCACAGCTATTGTCAAGTAGCTGTTGAAAATTGAAAAAAAATGTTATGCCTTGTCGAAATGCTTAAGACTGGCCCTATAATTTGATACCAATACTGCAGTATTCGAAACAACTTTTTTTTCACACCTCTTTATTTTAACATTTCACAGCCGCCAGCCGCCTATATTTAGATTTATGAGGAGCCCAAATGAATGCGTTGCATTCAAGCTGGCTCCTTACTAATCTATTCTAATATTATAAAGCTGAAGAGTTTGTTTGTTTGTTTGAACGCGGTAGTCCCAGGAACTACTGATCCGAATTGTAAAATTCTTTCAATGTTGGATAGCCCATTTATCGAGGAAGGCTATAGGCTATATAACTTTACGCTACGACCAATAGGAGCGGAGCAGCAAAGTTGCAAAAACGGGGAAAATTTACGCAGACGAAGTTGCGCGGAACAGCTAGTGCAATTATATAGGGCGATCACAGCTGTAATATTGGTGAAATGTATGTACTAAGCGGAGCATGCAACTTAAGTTTCTATAAGCTTTTTTACAGCAGCGTATGATGTGACCTCTGACGTTCAACTCGGTATACATACATGCATGCATACATACATACATACAAGATACGCGTAAAACATAACCCTTCCTTACAGTCGGGTAAAAAGAGCCACGGAATGAAATGAATGAATGATGAATGAAAATCCTTGAAATCACGAGAGTCTAGTTTAAAAACTATAACAGATTTTTCTAATTTGTGAATTTGTGAATTTGTGAACCCAGAGAAAAGAGCTTCAGAAGTAATAGAGGAAGACTCATCGCTTTCGAGGGAGTTCAGGCTCCCTGCGATGATGGACCACGCAGGAGCTCACACTCACGGCGATGAGAGACCGCGCCTATTACTTACGCGTCTCTAGTAGATAACGAATGTGTAGGTACGTGTGTGTGTGTTTCAGACGCGCGCGGCCAAAGCGTCTTCCAGACGGTTGGAAACAAGGTACCAAGTAATTTGGTTTACAACAGCCGTCTACACCTCCTTCCAACCCGGGAAGCCTCGTTTCCAACCGTCTAGAAGACGATTTACGGCTGAGCTACGCGCACACTCTGACTATTGTCACAAATGTACTCTGTGCTATTGTCGCATCAGCCGCGATCGTCAGCCGCACGTCCCTTAACGTGCTCTCCGAGTCACGCGGTTGTAGGGAGATATTTTTCATTTATCTATAGAAAGACAGTGCTAACATTGCTTAGCCACACTGACTTACATATTTACATTCTTATGCAAATTGTAATAAGTAGGTAAGTACCTACCAAAAGATCTAGTACGCGGTAAATAAAAAGCTCGTATGTAGGTAGATGTTACGAGTGATGGTATCATTGATATACATAACTTTATAGCACCTTCACCTCGCAATGTATATTATGTACACATAATGGTTTAAAAACATTGTTTATTGTGATGAACATTGCACTCAAATACGAAACATTATAGTTTGCACATAGCTACTTATATATGTGATGAAGTAATTTGCAGACAGCTGCATTAGCAACCGCACACCTATCCGCGCCGATCTAATGATAACAGCATTGATTAACATTTAATCAAGGTTCATAATAGAACAAACAAAAATATTAGTAATTTATTGCATCACAATTATTCACATAAGTATTTTGATTGCCAGCGGTTAACGGTTATTATTGTTTTTAAGGTTCCGTACATCAACACTTTGTTGTCCGTTCGTCCGTCCGTCTGTCTGTCAAGAGCCTTTATCTCGGGATGCGTGGAGGTATCGCGTTGAAATTAAAACAAAATACTCAGATCTACACAGCTGTGCAGTCTCTTGAAGCTGTGAAAAAAAAAAGTTTACGTAAAAAAAAGAGGGTCGTTTAAGTCGCATAAAATGTCGCAGCACAAAATAAGGAGCTATCGCAGTATCCTCAGAATAGGTACTGATCAGTGAAAGTGTATGTACCTACCTACCTACCACCTGGCAATTTGTTAAAGAACACAATAACAAAAAAATAGGTGCCTACCTAATTTAAAAAAACATAAGGTAGGTACTTAATAGCAAAAAGTACCTAATATATATATATATATATTTATATTTAAGTTTAATTTGGCACCAATCGAGTAATTGCACGAATTACTGTAAAATATAACTAAATCAAGAGAACTCTTCAAGTAATAAAGGCACACCCTTTAATAATTGAAGAGTTCCCTTGATTTTACCAGATCCTAACCTGATGTCAATGGGAGTACTTACCTATGCACTCTGAAACAAAAAAAAAATCAAAAGAACTTTAGCACTTAGCAGGGTAATCTCTCCCTATTTTTAGATAAATGAACTACTAAAATGCCCTTCAAGTACCTATCAAAATAAAGATCCAACAAGAAAGAGCTTACTTTGGAATTTAAGATAAATCGAAATACATTATGGAATGATCTAAAGGTCAGAAACAAATTAACCAAGTTAAACGAACAAGAAAGCCAGTTAAAAACATCTCAAATACCTACTTAATCACAATAGAAGATAGTTAAACCTACCTCAAAGATACCCATAGTTCCTATTTCTCTCATTGTAATAAGTCATAAATTCCTTGTCATAAATATGCGATTTTTAAAACATATATATTTTTAATTAGTATTTTACCTATTTACAAACCCGGGTAATGGCTCCCTATTTGGAGGGTAAAGTCTCTAGGCTAGACAGTTTAGGCAAAATCATTTTTGGGAGAAATCGTAAATAACGGGCAAATTATTAAAGGTACACTCATACAATTCATTGAAAATAGCTCTTCTGTTAGTATGAAAAGAAATATGGGTATTTTGGTGGAGAATCACAAAATCTTTTCTCTATCATCTATTATCTTCACTACGTCTACTCTTCTACTTATTGCATTAGCAGAGTGTAGGTACCTACGTGAACTCCTGCGCCACACCGCCGGCGCCGTGCACTAGGCGTTCACTTACATAATTGCTCTAATGTCTGGTAAGAGGGTCAAGATACCTTACAAAAAGTAAACTGGTATAAGGAACACCATTGCTATAGAGAACAATAGTTCATAGTTCAAGAGATTATTTCCTTTAAAGTAGCGTTTAATATTTCCTTTCTATTACGCGAACGTTCGGAAATGGAAGCAACTGTTCGGATTTAGATGAGATAAATGAGATTATTACGATTAGAAGGCCGCAGACTTGTAAACATTAATTTTATTATGTACATAAGGTTCTCAACAATGTGTGGCAACTTGAACGTGCCGTCTAGGATGATTTCGCAACTTACCTCTTCATACAATTTGTTTGGTTTTACAACATTTCGATTCCAATCTCCATTAATATTAGACATTATAACCGAAATGACTGTTGGTTATGAATAATTAAATATATAAATGTTTACCGTTACTGTTGATTTATTGGTTATTTAATCTTTTACCAATAAAAACTGAGAACTTATTAGGTACTTAGAAAACCGAGAAAAGGACACGGGCAGGCGGCCAATAAAACTACTCAAGTAGTTCTTGAAAATTAATAAAACCTTATCCAAATGAATTAATAACTTACGCTGAAAATATTTTACTTAAGTAAGTACCCATCAATTAAAAGATTATTTGCAGTAAGTAATTCTAATTACTATTAAGAAAAATTAGGTACCTACTTACACCCTACACGTAAAACGTAGTGATTATTTTTGCTGTATTTACAGATTTATTAACAAGAAGACAACAAGCGGTAGATTGAGAGAGTGCAGTCGGAAAACAAAACAGACTTAGGTACTTAGTTATTAATTGAGAAATTACGGCGACACGAGGAACCTACCTATTATTTATTGTCGGAATTGACACGCTCGCCCATCGAAATACAGATTTCTTCTCCTTTTTACCCGACTGTAAAGAAGGGTTATGTTTTTTGCGCATATCTTGTATGTATGTAATATTCTTTATTACTTCATATCTCACAAACCACTGAACGGATTTATACAGAGGATGTTCTTAGATGGATACACTTTACTAACTTCATCGAGATTCATGAATGCCTCCGACTGCATGAAATTATATAATTATGTAGGGGATCTTGTTTCTATCTTCACACATTTCTGTGCAGGCGGGTTTTTTTAATTTTTTTGATATCCGAATCTTCGACCGGACAGAACGCCCTCTACGAGCGAGGAGGGTACCTACAATGATATTTTATTTTTTACCGAATTTGCATACCCTGTTTGCCATAAATTAGTTACCCGGAACATCACTATAGATACTTGGGATTTACAGGCATAATTCTTGAATGCTTTCATTTCACCAGAGAGTAGGAGCACAAAATAAGGAAAGTACAGAAGTCAGACTCATGTATGTAGGTACCAGTATTTTTATACCTACACTCGGCGGTCGCGCTAGGGCTGTCAACTCTGGCCTACGCCAAAAGGTGTGTGCGCTGCAGAAAAATAAAAATATTCATGGCGTTGGCATTTTTTGATTTTATTTGTGACTAGCTTTCGCCCGCGGCTCCGCCCGCATGGATGTCGGTTATCGCGATAAAAACTATCCTATGTCCTTCCTCGGGACTCAAACTATGTCCATACAAAATTTCATCTAAATCGGTTCAGCTGATTGAGCGTGAAAGCGTAACAGACAGACAGACAGAGTTACTTTCACATTTATAATATTAGTATGGATGGTGGTGGTGATGGTAATGGTAGTAGTTGTGGTGATGGTAGTGGTGATCACCACCGCCATAACCACCACTACCACCATCACCACCACCGTCATCACCACTACCATAACCATCACCAACCAACGCTCCGCGTGTGACGCACTGGGCGACGCACACTTTCATATCTATGAGTGCTTGCGTCAAGAGAGTTTTGTATGAAGCTTAAAGGGGCATCTAAACGGGCCATCCTTGAATCAAATGCACCCCCCCCCCCCCCCCGTCATGTGACTCAGAACAAAGTTTTGGACCCGCACCTGGCCGTAAAATCGAATCTATTGGACACCTCATTCATAGAAATGGAATGAGTCGTTTACCCGCTATGGTCAACATACGCACATACAAACATTTATGGGCATCCTTGCTCTTTTACTCGCACTTGGCCGCTGTTATTTTTATCTTGGACCAACATTCCCCCGAATAATAGGTAAGTCATCTTGGGTACACTCAGACAAAACAAACATAAGTAGATACCTGTCGTAACTGATTCCATTAACTGCAAGCACACCTGTGCTTAATTACTGGACACACGATAAATAATGCAGGCACCTACTAGATTTATTACCTAAGTAGGTACTTGGTACTTGTGGTCATTGAGAATTGGGGTGAGGTGACTTTGGTACTCCTGACATTTTATTGCGAAGTCACGATTATACCTACTCGCTCATTTACTTGTAAAATATTTGCTAAACATGTTTTCGCCATAGCGATTGTCTAAGATTTATAGTTTGTAAGGGCCACACATTATTTAATTATGACTTCATGGACGTACCCGGGGGGGGCAGGGTGGCGGGCACCTGCCCCCTCTGGAACTGGAACGCGTAAGTACATACTGACTGTTGTCAAAAAAATGTATACTTACACAAGTCTGCTTCAACTTTGTTACGGTCCAGTAAAATATTGTTATTTATTTAATTTATACCAATATTATAAAGCTGAGTTTGTTTGTTTCATTGAATGCGATAATCTCAGGAACTACTGATTCGAATTGAAAAATTCTTTCATTTATCGAGGAAGGCTATAGGCTATGTAAAATCACGCTACGACAAATAGGAGTGGAGCAATGAGAAATGTTGCAAAAACGGGGTAAATTTACGCAGACGAAGTTGCAGTTGGGACAGCTAGTGAGAATATAAAATATAAAACAGGACGGGCGTTGTAGCCCTGATTTTACATTATTTCCTAACTGGCCCAAAAATTTTCCCCCTCTTAAAAATCCACTGCGTGAGTGGGAGATAAGAATTTTCGAAAAGAGTATCTGCGCCAGCGGAAGGTGTGAACTTTGACGACATAGCGCGATTGCTAGGCAGGATCGGTTTTCTGTCTGTTTTTCTACCTTTTGTGTTGCCCATTCGCGCAGTGGTTACTTTTGTTATGGGGACCTCCACTCGCGCAATTTATCTGTGTCCCCCGTTCGTATAAATTCGTTGAAGTTTCCTCATCGACTTCTAAGTTCACGCTATATCCCTCAGCTCGCGCAGTGACTTTTAAGTTTACCTTGCGGTCCTCTGTTCGTACAGGGAATGATAAGATCGCACTGCTGCCCTCTACTTGCGCAGAGGCTTATATGTTTGGGCTGGAACTCATTGTCCACGCAGTGACTTAATTGTTTAGCCAGAGTGATGGCTTTTAAAATCACGCTGTGGCCGAGAAGGCCTTAGGCTCACGCAGTGAATTTTAGGACTGCGCTCAAGGCGAACATCTTGCTCATCTGCTTCTAAGTTCACGCTGTGTTCACCACATCTAGGGTGCGCCCCCTGCTCCTGATCGCTCCGGGGCTTTTACTTTTGCGCTGTGCCTCTTTGTCAACGCAGTGACTTTTAAAGTTACACTGCCCACCCTACTCGCTAAGTGGCTTCTAACACTGTGCCCATCAACACTGATACTGGAAACTACTCTTTTCATCGCGCACTGGCTCTGCGGTTTCAGCTTCTCTTCTTTGTTTGTTTTTAGGGGAATAATGACTACACAGTGCCCCTCTTCCTATGCAGTGACAACTAAAGTCGTTTGGCGACCCCCAGCTTGCTCAATGACTCGAAAGTTTACGCTGTGCTCGACAGCGCGGGCAGTGACTTTTAAGTTCAGGTTGCACCCTGTTTGCGCAGTGACTTTTGAAACGTTGCAGCGAACACCAACTAACGTAGGGGATTCTAAATACACTCTGCGCTTCTCTCAGCTCGCAGTGACTTAAGATCACCTCCACGCTATGCTATGTACTTGTAAAGTGACTATTAAGATCGCGCTGCGGTCCACAGCTCGTTCGATGTTGAATAAGTTCACACCGCGCTCGCTAGCTCGCGCAGCGCAGTGACTTTAAATTTGGGTTGCATCTTTTTGCTGGTGGAGTGGCTTTTTAAGATTGACCTGCGGCACAAACTTGTGCTTTTACTTTTAAATTCGCTATAAGCTCTCTGACTCACTCGCCCTTCTGCTCGTGCTCTGATTTATAAGATTGCACTACGGTGCTGCGCTTATCAGCTCTTGCAATAAGTTCTGCCTACGCGCTACTTACGCAGTAGGTCTTTCCTTTCGAAAATTTCGATTATCGAGATTCGATACTACTATCTTCAGTCTCGGGAATAATGAGACTTTCAAGACGTACCTACCTACTTCAAAGAGCCACTATTAAACAAAATCTTATTGATCACTAGTACTAAGAGATTGAGGTCCGGGCATATTTTAGAAACCATTTTTTTCAATTTTAAACCCAAGTCAGAGCCGGGTACCCGGATTTTTCGGTTTATTGAAGTATTATTATAATAATCGAAAACCTTATAAAACACTTACTTTTTTTTAAAAGGCTTTCTAGTAACCTGGTCGGTGCCAGGTCTATTAAATTTAGGCTCCTTCTAGTCAATAAATGAGTGTAACTCAAAATGCAGCCCTAGGTATATACAGCCTTCTCTTCTTTTTAAACAATAATTGATTTGGGTTGAATGAAATGAAAATATTTGAGTTCGAGTTTAATAGTGCGTAGCACTCACCCAAAAGTTGGTATATGTGTATGGACAATTAATTAGAGAATGGCAACTACCCTAGTACCTACGGTTAAAAGACCAAGTCCTTTGACTAAGTTCGATTCTAGCCTGTGAAACGCAGCATTGACACTTTTGTCAGTCAGATTTCTTAGAAGCGCTACAATTTTGTAAACTCACAATGCTGTTTTCAAACTCGATAATGTATTTTCTGTTTGATCTATAAAGCACTTTATTGAGATATCTTGTATAGGCAGCATGAAACTTATTTGTTTTATTATACCTATTTTTGATCTGGGATATAGAGATAATTAAGAGTTGTTCTGATAGATTCGGTTTAAATGTAAATCCCACGAAATGTCAAACCATCATTATATGGAGCTTTAGATTGATTAGCAGAATCGACATACCATCTCTTACACCTGTAATCTTCAATGGTACGGTCATTCCTTTTATCATAACTTAGGTCATATCTTGTATAGGCTGCCTTAATGAGCATTAAACTTATTTGTTTTATTATTAAATTTATTTTTGAACTAGTCTAGAAAGTTTCGTTTTTCCCGGGAATTTCGATACCGGACAAAGCTAGACTTTGTCCGGTATCGAAATTCTCATATTCATTTTTCCCCTGAATTTGTTTAAATATCGAAACTGAAAGCAGAAATTGCGTAGTGACTTCTAAGTTGTACTCCTCTGCTTGCGCAGTAACTTTGAGCATTGCTCTGGGCCCCCTTAAACGTGCAGTAACATTTAAGATTCTGCTTATGAATTTAGTGTGACGTCACATATCCTATAACCAGCGGGCGATCAAGACGCTTCTAATGCTATCCCATTTATTAAATTGTGGTTTTTAGTCTAGAAGTCACAGATGCCTAATCGTTTCTCGTCAAACGTAATAATTATATTATCGTCCGAATGTAAGCAAACCAGCAAGCAAAGACTAGTAATATATACATATTCGGAATGTACTGCCGGAATGTGCTACTTAAGCCCTTTCATTTATTACCCAACATGATATTGTTCGGAAATTTTCATTTTTTAATTCTTTACTTTATGCCCCTAGGAGGCACCATCCGTGCTCAGCTAGTCAAATCGAATGGAATGACGTCGTCGCGCATGCAAAACCACCAAGTCTGTTTAATTTTTATTTAGAAACAGGTTTTTATTTATCACTTTTTAGTGTTTTGGTTTGTACATAATTTATCTAAGTTACAATAGATCGAAACTGCTCATTTTTTTTTACAAAATGGTGCTTTGTCCGATGCAGGGCCGTTAATTTTTGAGCAGTTCGCCTGATACTTGACTATCAGCTAAATAACATGTCAGGCATGATGTGATGGAGGCAAAGTATTATCGAATCGTAACCCAAACTACTTATTATTGAGTAGTTCAACTGGACATATATGGTCTTCATCATCAGTTTCACTTCACTCAAAGGTGTTTTTTGAGATTAAATGCACAAATTACAACAAAATATACCCAAATTACTATAGGTGTGCCTTTAATATTTGAAGAGTTTCCTCAAATTCTCTAAGATACTTACAAACACAAAAATATTAGGAATATTATAAATTGAGAACCTCCTCCTTTTTGAAGTCGGTTGAAAAGTTAATTATATTCTCATTCAAACAGCCACAAACCAGTTTTTATCAAAAAGAAACGTCCCGATAAATCTGCATCAAATCGGTCTATTTGTTTGAGAGCTACGCTACGCTGTGCCACAGTGAGAACTCTTTTTCTGTTGTAGTTGTACCTAAGCAATTCAACTAGCTTGATAAGGCTCGCTGTCGTAGCACTAGCATCGTGTGAACATTTGTTATAATACATAAAACATTTCACTGATACTTGATACAACGGAGGCGGAGATTAATTTGATTACAGATAAAATTATTAACTTTTTATTTCAATTACAGCAGCGCGGTGTGCATAATTAAAATATAAATGTAAGTATCTACATACAATTAGATCTTGGTATCTTGGATGCCGACATGAGCTGCTTATCATTGACGAGGTCTGTATGGTATTTAAATACCAATGGATGGATAGTGATTGATTCTAAACAGCCAAATTCTGATTTCCATTTTGTAAATTTCTTCTACTTCCTGCCCTTATCCCAGTTTATATGCGGTCGGGCCTCCTTGTGCATTTGCGCCAGGAAACTCTGTTCCAGGTTGTCATTGCTGAAAGGTTTTATATCCATAAGTCTATGGGTTTAATGCTTTCAAGCCCCTTTCGACAAATGACCACCATGCGGCCTGCCTCTTTCTTTGGGCTGTGTACTGATGTTAAGTACAGACACGGAGTAGCTGTCATCGCGGCGCATTACATGACCGTACCAGCGAAGTCACCTTTCCTTGAGCTTGTTTACTATTGGAGCCACTTTGAAAGATCTCCTGACGTGTTCATTACGTAAACTCATGATTTATTTACAGTGTAGATAGGTAACCTACGCTATAAGTTTTGCTACATAGCTTTTTAAAGTCTAAATTGTTGTCCGAGTGACCGACGACGCCGACGAGTACCTACCTACATACTGCGTGTACCGACGAGACTGCATGTCACTGATATGAATGATGTGATGGACACGAACGGCCTCGAAGATATTTAAGTGTACGTAGAGCACATAGCGATCGCAACTGACAAGAGGAAGCAGAATATTAAAATGATCAAACCATTCGACAGTTACAAGCTTGTAATTATCAATATTCGAGTAAGTTGAGGTCAGGCTATCGTTGCTACTTAATTATCTACAATATAAAACTGCCACAAGGTAAATACACTTTAAAAGTCAAAGTTTATGTAGAGGCATTATAAAATAAACATCCACCTGACATTGGTACAATCTCTAGTTAACTGAAGGGGTAAACAAGATTAGACAACAAAGTACCAACCGGCAAAGAAACCGGCGAAGTGCGAGTTGGGCTATCGGATTAAGGATTCTTTAATATGGTGTCTATTGGTGCTCCGTGTTCTGTACCTTCACGAGTTTACAACTCAATAATTTGGCATACGTAGCAGTTTCATATAATTTAAGATACATGTCCAATATTTCTGCAATAATGCTCTTTTTGTTTTGATGTGTATCAAAACAGTTACAATGTCGTGATTGCACAAAAAGGTCAGCGCCATTACCTGTTCATCATTACGTACACAAAACGAAATGTAGACCAGTAACACTCCAATCCATATGTCTCGTAGTTACATCCGAGTAAAAGGCTATTATGCAACTTCGCGAATTCGGATGCTCAAGATTCTAATGGTGTAAATATTACATTCACGATTTGGCATTGCGTTACAATCTATCTTTTGTTATTAACTCCAACAATAGTACGTTTTAATTTTATTTTAATTAATACTAGCAATATGATTGGGCAATTTGATGACTATTATTTTGGATTGGTTAGTGCTAGATTTATTAAGGCCCTTGATACAAAAATCTTTTATAAAAAAAAATTGGTTGTCTGTGAAGACACTTTACCGACGATAATTTTACATGATAGCGTCCTAAGAAAACATTGATGACTTATCGCCATTTGCATTGCTTAGCAACCAGTCAATAACGTGACACCTTATTTAAAAACATTGATGACATTGCAATAAACAACCATGGCTGTGACATCTATTTTTTTAAATTTCCAATTGTATCGCATGTCACTGCAATCGCCAAAACATTGATAATATTGTATTAAACAACAAAGTCTATGACAGTTTTAGTGGACCCGGGAGCAGACAGCCACAACACTTCAGCCGATCAGCAGGCGGAACGTGACGGACCGTGACATTCAGCTTAATCAGCAGGCAGAACGGACCGTGACACTTTTAGGTGTATGTATCGATATATAAGACGTTATCACGTCAAAAAAAATGCATAAATTAGTCACGGTAGGTAGATACTGGTCTACTCACTAAGCTACCCTGTTTCCAGAGATCATTTTATGATTACGTATTTTGTATTTAGGTATTTATTAGTACTTAGTTCTTATTTAAATACAAACATTGTGCTCACACAGTACAGACGAAACAAGAAATGGATAGGTATAACACCATCTTAGTTGTTTTTGTTGCGTTACTTATGCGAAGAAATCTTTTTCTAGTAATTCCTGAAACACTAGGAAAGGCTAGGAATAGGTACTGCATTTGTTGTAAAAGAAATTAGTAACAACATTTTGATGAGTTTCCTTGTCTATTATTTCACAACAACAACCTGTTTGCTGTTTATGAGTAAGAATTATGCATTAAAACTTATTAAATTATATTTTTAACATTAATCTTAATACTTTCGTTTTTCTTACAATGCCCAAAGTGAATCAAAAGTTATTTAATTATGTATGTATGTAGATACATTACAGTTACGGAACATAAAATAATTGGGTACAAAATTAGCATGAAGGTATAGTTAGGTAGGTAGAGATACTTTACTAAGTAGATAAATCATTTTAGTTTTAAAACAGACTTTAAAAAAGTATGTTATGTACCTATTCTATAGGTGTATATGTAATATTATTAGAATTGTGTGATTTTGTGTGGCTTCTAAACAGACATACTTAAGAAATAAAAAAAAGTTTGAACCTATGTTTAACCTTTTTTTTAAATTTATTTATTAGATAACTAAATAATAAAAGCCGGGCAAGAGCATGTTGGACCATGCTCAGTGTAGGGTTCCGCAGTCTTGAATAATTACATCAGCAGAAGAGCGTATGTTCATGGTACTTGTGGCACCTTTTGTTGAGTAACGCAGTTTTTCGGCTATAACTCAATGATAATAATTTATCCGATCATGTCCAAAATAATGTTAGTTTAAAATATTTATTAAACGCTACCTTTGTCATTTTTTTCATATTTGTTGGTCACACGGTTCAAAAGTTAAAGGTGGACACACAATTTATGCAACTTTTGGGGAGATTATTTCCAAAAATATTCACTCAATGAAAATAATTTTGTTTGTTACAAACCTTAAAATTGTTTTGAAAGACCTGTCGAATGTTGTACCACACGTTGCAATTTGCTGAAAAAAAAAATCAGCTTCTGTTATATGTTTGAGTGCCCCCCCCCCCCCCACATAAAAATATTTATTTTTATTATTTTGCTGTGAAACTAAGTAGCGGCTACTACATGACACTTTTTTACCAAATGTCATAATTATTCATTGAGTACCTAATGTTTGAGTAAAATGCCTGTGACATAGGTATGTCACAGGCATTTTACTCCGTCCGTAGGTCGGTAGGACAGACAGATAGACAGACATGACGAAACTATAAGGCTTCTACAGTTAACAACGAAAGTATAAGGTTTTTGAAATTTTGGCTACGGAACCTCAAAAATGAATATTTAGGGGGGCACTCCATAGATGTAACAGAAGCCGATGATGATGATCGGCTTCTGATGATCTTTATTTCGTGTCCGTGGCAAGCCCGTGTGAACTGACACATGCGCGGTGCGCTCAAATATGTCTGTACACAGGACAGTTCTTCATCTACCATTATAAGATTTAGACAGTTCGCACAGGCTTACCACGGACACTAAAAAAAGATCGTAAATAAGAACTCAGGTCTGTTAAAAACATTTTAAGGTTGCAACAATTGTGCCTTTATCTTTTGAACCGTAGAGCAAAAAAATATGCAAAAAATTACAAAAGAAATCTGTACTAATATTATAAAGCTGAAGTTTTTTGGATATTTGTTTGTCTGTTTGAACGCGATAATCTCAGGAACTAAATACTGGTTCGAATTAAAAAAATCTTTTACTGTTAGATAGATCACTTATCGAGGAAGGCTATAGGCTATATAACATCACGCTACATCCAATAGGAGCAGAGCAGCAATGAAAAATGTAGCAAAAACGGCAAACTTACGCATACGAAGTAGCGCCTGACCCCGCCGGCTGACCCGGCCGCGCTACTTCGTATGCGTAAGTTAGCCGCCTAGTGGTTAATAAAAAAAAACATATAGACGAATTGAGAACCTCCTCCTTTTTGAAGTCGGTTGAAAACCGGTTGAACTCCGGGAATACCGGCAGAAGTGAAAACTTAAAATTATTATATTTTTTGTCAGTATACAGGGTGTAACAGAAAGGTGTGGTCAAATTTCAGCAGCGGATAGGGTATGTTATCAGTATTGCACCTACCATGGTGCCATAGCTGGTTGCATTATTATAACATAGCTATAGCATATTGTTTTTCTCAAAATTCAGTAGTGAAAGGCGTATGGCATAAGAATTATACCTCCTCTGGTACAAAATTCAATTGGATTATTTTGGCATAGAACTTTTTAAGTGATACTTTTTAAAATTAATAACTTTTTCATTCATAAATAAACGAAAGAAAAAGTTATTATTATTTTTTTAGGGTACTTCGATTTTGATAAAATTAGGTATGTGCACTCAGTATCGTGGGCACATACCAACCCTGGAATATGACCACACCTTTCTGTTACACCCTGTATAAGTACTATTATTTAAGTGGATATTTAAACAATATTCATCATACAAAAGTTTAACTCTCAGAAATAAATACATACCTGCTGATGAAATTTCAATAATATTTTTCGATCTTAGTGACATAATAACAAAAAAATATGAAATAATAAATCACAAATCAAAAACCCGGGCAAGTGCATGTCGGGCCACGCACAATGTAGGGTTACGTAGTCCCCTCCCCCCATCCGAATAATGGTGCTTAAGAAGTGGGTATTTTGTTGTTTTTGTTTCATACTTACAACGTAACCACTTAATAATGTATCATACATTTTTCTTTTCAAGATTTTATTCTTTCACTTTATCTGCGTAAGTAATATATATGTGTATCCATGCAAAATTACTGCCTGCTAGCACTAACAGTCTCTGAGCAAAGGTGCGAACGGGCGGACGGACATGGCGAAACTATATGGGTTCCGTTTTGCCATTTTGGCTACGGAACCCAAAAACCAAAATCAAAAATAAAAATAAAAAAGGGAATAAAATAATCGTTATTCGGACTCGAACTTCGAGTCCAAGTAACGAATCTTCTGGTTTCTGGACCGCCCAATTTCCCACCTGAGCTATAAGTACCTACCTACCTACCTAATAACATTGTTCTCTCTCCTGAAGTTTTAATCAGGGTCACGTGATCTACGAATTTTCGAACAGGGTCACGTGATCCTGACGTGAGTTTAACATTTTTTACCCATACGAGGGTCAAACTGAAAGTTCTTAGAACTGGCCACTTATAAACTATATAATAAAAAAATAATTCTAAAATTTAAAAATATAACTCTTTGCCAATATTACTGAGTACATATTTCATTCATTTGTCATTTGTTTTACGATTTGGCGGCAAATTGAAAATTGTCTGTGTCACGTCAACATGAATTTAACACGAGAAAATTTTCGTGCAATGATTTTTTATGACTTTCGATGTCATTTAAGTCAACAAGAAAGTTATGATAGACTACGATTGGCCTTTCACGATGAAGCCCCATCTCGTGCGACGGTTTACAACTGGTTTAATGAGTTTAAACGTGGTCGCACTAATCTCACTGATGATTTACGTGAGGGACGGCCTTCTACGGCGACGACTGAAGATAACATCTGTGTTGTGCGGCGTATGATAGAGACTGACAAAAGAGTGACCTATCAGCAGATTCGGACAAGCTTAGGCATCGGTATGAGTCAAGTGCACAAAATCCTCCACGAACATTTAGCGGTCAGGAAGCTTTGCGCCCGGTGGATACCTCATAATTTGACTGAGGCTCAAAAACTCCATCGTGTGGACTGGTGCCGTAAAATGATTGAAAGATTTAACGGAGGTGACTCAAATGCTGTGTTCGACATACTAACAGGTGACGAAAGCTGGATTTACTGTTATGATCCTGAAACCAAAAGACAATCTGCTCAGTGGGTGTTTCCTTTCGAGGAGTTGCCAACTAAAGTGAAAAGAGATCGAAGTGCGGGAAAAAAAATGGTGGCCTCGTTCTTTGGAAGGATAGGTCATTTCGCAACAATTGTGTTAGAGGATCAAAAAACAGTTTCTGCAGAATGGTACACTACCAATTGTTTGCCACTTGTCTTGGAAAAAGTTCGAGAGAAACGACCTCGCAGTAGGATCCTCCTTCACCACGACAATGCCTCGTCGCACACCGCCAAGCGAACGATCGACTATTTGGCGACATCAAACGTTGAATTACTGGGTCACCCGCCGTATAGCCCCGACCTCGCGCCTTGTGATTTTTATTTATTTCCAAAAATTAAAGAAAAACTTAAAGGAAAGCGGTTTATGAATGCTGAAGAAGCGGTGTCTGCGTATCGCGATGCCATTGAAGAGACCCCTAAGAACGAGTGGGCAAAGTGCTTTTCCCAGTGGTTCCATCGCATGCAGCGGTGTATTGACGTGAATGGACAATATTTTGAAAAGATATAATAAAACTAATAACTGGCTAATGTAATCAGTTTTTGATTTTCTAAGAACTTTCAGTTTGACCCTCGTACCTAAAGAAGTTTTCGCTTTGAAAATCAACAACAGTTATTTTGTGGGGGGGTTTTGTAATTCCTAGTTGTGCCGACTGCCGGCCCGAAGTCAGATTTAGGTTGGGCGGGATCAAATTTTGGCGCCCTAATATTGGTCATGTGTGAATCGCACGTACGACGTATTTCTATGTACCTCACGCAACTGGGCCGGAGGAATTCCAATCATTTTATCCGATATCGCCTATGTATGTACCTGGCGACGCGGGGAAGGCGGTACATATCATTTTACCAAATCGGTAGCCTTATGGCTAAGGCATCGGACATCATCATCATCGGCATTCGCGGGTTCGAATCCTACCCATTATACAACTGATGTGAATCGGCTCCTAACAAGCCATTGAGCTAGGGTGGAACGGACGTGGGACCCACAATCCCTTACTAGTTATCTTTTAGAAAAAAAAACACCTTATTACCTACTTATATAAACCTAAGTACCTACTTATACTATTAAATCTACTCTTAAATAATTTTTCGTTAAAGATTCTGCGTGATAAAGTAAGGCTATTATTTTCTTTCTTTTGCAAAACATTTATAAAGTAGCAGTATTTTGGCCAATATTTAAGCACATATAGTTTTTACACTGTAAGTGGATGCTCCTACTATGTTGTGCCCATTGAGGTTGATATATTCAATCTCGTGTACTCTTCTTTAAATATTTTTTATCTCTTGTTTTTGCATCAGTCCTCTTATATGGTGTATGATTTAATGGTGGCAGGACCTTACCTGCTTATACAGTTTATAAACAAAGAAACATTGTTCACAGTGGCAATTTACCCATTCCCTTCCAAATCTTCCTGTTTGTAGCTCCCACATCTTCTCAAAAGTATCTATCAATCATAGGCATAACTTTTTTTTTCTTACCATTTAGTTTAATAAAATGAAAATTTACAACGTACAACTAGATTACCTTACGAACGAACTAAGTATATACAAAATATTAACATTACTTACAACTTACTTAGTAAACTACAAAAAAAAAGGATTACATAAAAAAGGAATCACAACCAGTTTAGGCGTCGAAGAATTCCTTCCCATCGATGTCAACCGGCGCCCAGTAGGCTGGCGGCAAAGAAAAGGCCAGCCTTCTGGTCATGAGACGCACTGACAAGACGCTGGGAAATATCTTTGAATAAAAGCCGAGCACTTGGACCCCATGGCCTTAGCGTCTCAATACCAAACAGCTCAAATATGTAATCTCCGACTAGATTACTATATTTGCGCCGTTTGAGAGTCTCCGCAAATGCAGCAGCAGCGCAGACACAGCTCGCAGTGTTTGGAAGATGGGAAGGCGCTAGGGTGTCGACGCAGGTTGCATCCCACACCAAACGTCTTCCCATCTTCCAAGGTAGCAAAGACATACCGTCCGGCCTCTTACCATCGCTGCGCGCCAAACCATTAGGTTCAGCAACAGCTGGCACACCGGTGCTAACAAGAGTCCGACCGATGATGTCACTAATCCTCCTCCTCATGCATGGTAGGCCATGATGCCCAAGGCTGCCTACACTTCTCCACAGTGGCATCGATGAGGAGAGACACATGGGGCACCTAAACGCAAGCAGGCAGAAATGCGAACGTGGTGTCGTCCAACATAGGCATAGGATGGAAGAGGCTGAAGCCAAACACCTGATTCCCATTCATACACAGCCAGCAGGCGAGCTCGCTCTGAAAGATTTGAAGTAGTATAGGCATAACAATATTATAATAATTATTATTACATTCCACTTATGTAGGTAATGTAAATTCTAATAACTAACGTAGATAAGTTAAACAAAAATTTGGTACTTTTAATCGATAGGTACTATTATACAGCTGAAGAGTTTGTTTGTTTGTTTGAACGCGGAAATCTCAGGAACTACTGATACGAATTGAAAAATTAATTTAATGTTGGACAGCCCATATAACATCACGCTACGATCAATTGGAGCGAAGCAGCAATGAGAAATGTTGTAAGAACGGGGAAAATTTACGCAAACGAAGTTGTGCGGGACAGCTAGTTTTTAAATAAATGTAATTATTAGATTTGCTTACAATCGAATTAATTTAGTCTAATAGTAAACTACTGCATTCTATGGCAAATTTTATTCTGATAGATAAAATCCGTGATTAATCTGAACCTAAAACGAATACCTATCTATAGGTGACCTGTTATACCGTTTAATTTGTCCAAATTATTAGGTTGTGTTGTTTTGTTTGATATGTACGAGGTCTCATCTGTGTAGACCGCTCACTACTTCTGCCAACCCTGAGTCGTTCTGATCAAACATTCATCTACAAAGGTCATAACAGTCGGAACCTGCACAGGCGGTAATTATCTCTGTATCTTATGGCGTTGTCTATGTTTGCATTTGGTGCAAGCGTGCAACAGTAATCAACTCACTTCACAATAGGTGGAAACTCATTCAGTGCGGAAAGATTAACAATCGATGTTTTTCTCAGCCTGAGATAAATCCTAAATTAGCGCAATAATTTTAGAGTAGCTGAGGAGACGGAAGGTTGAATATAATGGATTAATGGTTCAATGTACGACTACATCACGCCTTTCAATGAAAATGTGAAGAAATCATGTGTTTAACAAGGTCAAAGTGCAGATTTGACTGGAGGTGGAGGGCCTCTCGTGTCGACTATAATAGTAGCTGGTCAAAGTCACACGCGGCCTGAATGTTGTACGTGCTACACAACGACTGTACAACAAATAGTTTAGTATCTATCAAATAGTAAAACACAGGTCATGGGTAATGACAAAATTTACCTAATCAGGCAATTTATATTTACCGTACCTATTACACATTACAATTGGCCGTAACCCAATATTTGCGTGTTAAATTCCAACCTAGATAAGATAATAAAAATTTTAGTTAGATTTTTATTATTAAAGGCGTACTTAGGTACCTAATTGTCAAGACTAATTATTTGTGTTAAATATGCGTCTAATTACTTACTTACCTAATTAATTTATTTAATACCTACCTAAGCGATTATATTCATTAGTTCAGATTGATTGAGTAGTCGGTGAAAACCCGGCATGTTGGACCACACACAATGTACGGTTCCGTAGCTGGGGTAGCATAATAATGCAGTATAAGAAGTGAGTTTTCTGTTGTTTTTGTTTCATACTACACGTAATTTAAATAAGTATTTTTCTATGGAATTTGTACGAAATTTGTTACGCATAGAGCCTGCTTGGCTGTGATAGTTTTCCTTTTAATTTAAATTGAAATATCTACTAATACCCTGAATGTTTTCACATCTCTAAAACCAATCATTTAGCTGGCAGGGGTGGAGGACTCTAACAAAAAATTGCACTTTCACGGCTTCTTACTAAACTTCTAACTAACGGTTTCTAAATCGGAAACAGATTTTCACAACATTAAAATATATATAAAAGACTTATCCAACGACACAGTGATTTTTTTTCCCATAGTTTGGGATTATGGGGTAGGTGACAATTTTTTCATTCCCACTTTACGTGTAACGGCGGTACCCGAAAAAGATTTTTTTAAAGATTTTATTCTATACAATTATTTTATTATGCCAAAAAGGTCAACTTCAGCACTATGGTACTATCCGTGTTGCGAGGAACTTTATAATCATACAACAATCAACAAACACAAATTCGAAAGAAATATTAATGAATCACATAGGTAAAGTTTTTTCCCGTGGAAATCGAATCCACATGTTCCACGTCCTCTAGCACAGCAGTCCTAGGTACGTTTTACCACTGTGCCACCGAGACAGTTTAAATATCAATCAGAACTTAATTTCTAGAGTTATTAGCATCGTCTTTGTTGGATCGTTGTTTTAAGTAGTTCTGACCTCTCTCTCAATATATAAGATGTACTCTGTGGTTCTGACCTCAGCTGTGTCTCCTTTCTCGTAATGTGTTTCTTCCGTAATAAAAGCTAGTGTTTGCATGATATATATCTGTAGTTACCTATAAAACTAAACGAAATTACGCAACACTCACTATTTGAACGCTCTTTAAAATAACTGTGGTGCACATTTAGAATGTCATATAATCTAACAGTGCGTACTCAAATTGATTCTTAGATAACGTCATAAAAACAGGACAGGATACAACAGGAGCCTCAGCACTTTCGATGGTGCCACGCAGCAGCGGGCACTGCGCTGGCAAGTAACGTTTAACGGAAGTGTTGAGATATGTTAGCTTTGGGCCAAGCCTTGTCGTGGAGTTTAAAGATATAGTTAACCTTATTTAGACTAATATTATAAAGCTGAAGAGTTTGTTTGTTTGTTTGAACGCGGTAATCTCAGGAACTACCGATCCGAATTGAAAAATTCTTTCACTGTTGGATAGCCCATTTATCGAGGAAGTCTATAGGCTATATAACATCACGCAACGACCAATAGGAGCTGACCAGCAATAAGAAATGTAGCAAAAATGGGGAAAATGTACACAGACGAAATTGCGCGGGACAGCTATAAAAATTATAATCACATTGAAGACCAACCATGACACACCGCAATACTCGGCTCGCAGACATTAAAGTCGTAACAGTGGTAATGACTTAAGCTGTTGCACCATTCATGTAGTTAACATTAAAATTGGACATATGGAATTATTCGGAAAGAAGATTTATGAATGATAGACCATGTTATTCACAATAACATGAAGTACAATCCTGCACGACACTGATATAATTAGAATATAGATGGATAGGTTGGTATAGATTGATAAGTGTGATTAAAATGAAGACTAGGTATTTAAGATATTATGTTAGGTTGGTACTCTAGTGTGTGTGCTTGGTATGGTTGTCATTGGACTTTAATTTCCAGTTTTTTTTAAACCATGTATTAGACCCTGACGTTACGTAGCGCAGCGTGCTTCCTAATTTTTATTTTTTTATTTTTTTATTATTTTGTGTTTATATTTAATTCCGATTATTATTATTATTATTTTCAACAATGTATTAAATTGTATGCCGTGAGGTAAAGTACAGTGATACTTAACAATTTGTAATAACTTTTAACCCTACCTGTATTAAATCTGAAATAAATAAATAAATATTTTTTTTCTAGGTTCGTAGTTGTGGTAGTTCAAAGATTAGGATCGACGGCTTAACAAGCTCTTCGTGTTTTGTTACTTTGCGTAATCGGTCACCCATCTAGGTATCGATAGTGGTAGGTAACCAGGGGCGTAGCTACCGCCGTATAAGCCGTGATGATACGGGGTCCCAGGCTACTGTCAGCAATTGCACCCTCCCCCCCTCATACCAGCGACTCGCATTAGTTCTTTGATCTTTTGCCCCCCCTTCCCCTAACAAATTTTGATACAGGGCCCGTCTAAGCAAGCTACACCTTTGGTAACGTTGCTCCACCTTGGAAATTTCTCGATCTGCTAAAAAATATTGGTTATTAACCAATATTTATACAAAATATAATTAAGTATGCTAATTCTAATAACAGGTAAACATAGGTCAAGTCTGAAAGTGCATTCACCGCGAGTCGAATCCTTGACGAAAGAGTTGCTTCAAATTTTTTTACCAAATGGAATGGTTGAATATTCTAAGACTAGATACTACCAAGTCTTAGAACATCCCATTCGGTGTCCGTATCTCACGCGATGCTTCACAGCCTAGTAGGTATGTACCTACTTAGGTAGTGTAGGTACCGCGTGAAATACAACCTACGGATTACTCTACACCACATCACTTTTTCCTATACGAGTTAAGGAGATGTTATTATTGCAACTTTATTTAGGGACGTTGACATGATCATAGTTAAAACATTTCACTGGACGCCGCCATTACAAACTGAACACGTTGCTTAATTTATTAGGCTTGGCATCCGCCATTAAAACCACCCTGCCCACCTTGGGCAACTAGGTACAAGATGCAAAAGTATGGTTTGTAAAATATGTAAGACTTTGGCATTGCCTACTTATTTATCCAACATTTAAGTCTAGAATAAATTCACCATGACTGATTCCTA
This sequence comes from Herminia tarsipennalis, assembly GCA_945859575.2. Lineage (NCBI taxonomy): Eukaryota > Metazoa > Arthropoda > Insecta > Lepidoptera > Erebidae > Herminia > Herminia tarsipennalis. The sequence goes on along the minus strand of OX243834.2, from coordinate 16,275,362 downwards.
GCTGAACAATAAGTAGATAGTGATTGGAGTAGATAGGATTGCTTCATTAAACGTAAAGCAATCCCATCCGTAGGTACCTATCTAGCAGTGACAGAACTGGTTATCAGTGGCGGAGGGTCGTTAGAACACCATTACTTTCGACTTCCCATTGGATTGTAGTTACTTAGTATTATGGTACAAAGAACAGACATGGGTCTAGCAAAATATATTTTTGTATTGGGTTACCTCTGAATTTTTTTTATATATCCTCAAAGGTGCAAAAGGTCGTGATATTTAGGGAATGGTAAATTTTAGATTTATTTGGTGCTAATATTGCTTAATGTCGCCCATCTATCAATTTGGTCAGCAATATCAAATTCATATTATGGTTTGTTATCGTTATCGACAACGAAATCTGTCATACCTACGCCCAGTGTTGCAAACGAGACAGGCGATCAGTTACCGAGCAGGGAAAGGCTTGACTACTAATCGAATGATTACTAGTTGCCTACCAACGATATTGTATTACATTGCACAAACAAATTTAAGAAGTAGCTACTCCTTTCAAAGACGTTGAGTAAAGCCATTAAAGGAGTTGTGTATAACTACACTACAACATATAATTTACGCTCCACTTAAAAATGTAAGATGTGTGGAAATGTATAACACACAATAGATTTTTCGGCTACAGTTACTGTAGTCAGGTACTTTATACTTTACGTATAAGCAATACCTAAATGCTGGTAATGTTAAGTTAAAGGTCAGACAAGATTAGCCTTAAATGAGTAATTCAACAACTCATCAAGTCCGCTATTTAAAATAATGATATTTTAAAGAGGCAAAGCCAGGTCTGGCGCGGATTCAGAACTTTGTTCTTGCAACATTTGACTCAACCGGTCAAGTGTGAGTCGTTCGCATGACGGGGGTTCATTTGATTAAACACCGGTACATTGCCTGCCTAATCACTCCGATCCAGTGTCAAAACTCTCAAATTCCCCAAAAGTAAGTGATTCAGTCGAGTCTGGGGAGGGCGATTGTCCCTGTTCCCCCCCCCCCTCTCTTTGTATCTGCGCCTGAGCCAGGTAGGTAACTAGTTTGGATCATCAATGTAAATAAGTTTAACTTCTCCACTAATGAATTGACTGCGAACTGCTTGACTAACTTCAATTATAATTCACTTCAATTAAGGAATCATCTCCGAAACTATTAGGCGGACTTATGAGCCATCCTGAAGTTTTTTGGACGATTGTAAACTAGTTAGGTACGTTAAACCAATTCCGACGTATGCAATTGCTACCTACATGAATACCTTGTTCATTTAATATAAAAGAAGCAATTCATAGGTACTGATAATACCTACCTACATCATACCATATATTTTTTCTTTTTTTTCTGCCCACCACGTGTCAGGGCTAGAGCTACGATTTTTAGAAGTTATTTATATAAATTACACCAGTCACAGCTCTGGGGAAGAGACCTCCTCTGATTGAGCTGAGTACTTAAAACTTAAAAGTCACTGCGCAAGCAGCGCGTAGGTAGACATTATTGCATTAGCTGACCTGACAGGGGCAGTTCAGTTTGAAACCAATGTTCGAGTTGCAGCCGCAACACGAACACAAAAGACGGAGCATGAGGAGTAGGGCGCACCGTGTACTTCACAGCACGAGCACTGGAGTTCAGATGCTAACTTATAACTCACCGCGAGTAGAGGGCTTATCGTGAATTTAAAAGTATCAGCGCAAGTTGGTGCCCCAGCTCAATCCTAAAAGCTACTTTACACGCAAAGGGATGCAACGTGTGCTTAGAAATTACTGCACTGCGTTCGCTAACTTACGTAGCGCGTACTTAAACAACATGGAACGAGCTCTGGACCGCACTTTGCAAGCAGAGGAACGTATCGTGAAGGTGGAATTTACTGAGCGAATTGACAACAGCGTGAACTTATAGGCAACTGAACGAGCTGGATGTTCCAGCGCCATTTTCGAGTCACAATATGTATTTAGAATCCACTACGTGAGTTAGTGGCCACAGAAAGTTTTAAAAGTCGCTGCGCGGACTGGCGAGCGCAGCGAAAACTTTCGAACCATTGAGCAAGCTGGGGCTGCAGAGCGGTTTTAAGTGTCACGGCATGAGAAGAGGGGCATAGTATAATCACAGTGGCCCTAAAACAAACAAAGAAGCCATTAAGCGAGCTCTAACCGCAGCGCTGTCTTAAATTTTAGTGCGCAACGAAAAGCACAGTGTAGACTAACACTGTGTGAGCTTCGAAGCCACTCCGCGAGTATGAGGACCAGCACAAAAGCAAAAACCCCTGAGCGACCAGAAGCACGGGGCGAACCTTAGAGGGGGACACAGGGAACACAGCGAACTTAAAAGCAAATGAGTGAGCAGAGGCCGCGCGCCGAGAGGAATGGGACACGGCGGCGTCAATTTAAAAGCCACAACTCTAACTAAGAAATTAAGTCACTGCGTGGACAACGACATACAGCCGAAACATAGAAGCCACTGCGCGAGCAGAGGGCAGCAGCGCGATCTTAAAATTCCCTGCACTAACAAAGGACCGCAATGTAAACTTAGAAGTCACTGCACGAACTGAGGGACACAGCCTGAACTTAGAAGTCTTAAAGAAAACTTAAGAGAAATATACACGAACGGGTGACACAGAGGAAATTGCCCTTTATCCATCCTGTCCAACCAGTTGTCCGATGATCGAACTGTTTGGGCTATTTTTCCAAACTGTTAGATTGACTTCGGAGTCAGTCTAACAGTTTAGAAAAAAATGACTAAACAGTTCCACCTGTCGGGAGGGTGGAACTGTTTGGTCATTTTTTTCCATACTATGCCAACTGGTTGGTTGCCCAAACAGTTCGACCCTCGGAGTCAGTGTAACTCGGGCTTATAGGTTCTTTCTTGAACTGTTTCTCTTTTCGCATTTTCCAAAAACTGTTTCGAAAATTAAAATAACATCCTGTGATATTCCGATATGCATTTTATGTGCAATTTTACGTTCATTTTATGTTCAAACAGTTGAATCACCTTAGTCAGCCTAACAATTTGGAATATTTATTCCAAACATTTCGATCATCGGAGTCAGCCTAACAGTTTGGAAAAAAAATGTCCAAGCAGATCGACACTCGGTATCAGTCTAAGAGTTTGGAAAAAAATGGTCCAAACAGTTCGACCCTTGGAATCAGTCTAACAATTTGGAAAAAATTGTCCAAACAGGTCGACCCCCGGAGTCGGTCTAACAGTGTAGAAGGAAATTGTACAAACAGTTCGATCTTCGGACTACTGGTTCCTACCAGTAGTCTGAAGATCGAACTGTTGACGGAACATTAACTCAACAAACAGACAAACTAACTAAAAATTAAGAGCCCTGCTGCTCCTGCCTACGCGGAGATATTCAAACATTTTATATGTTAAACTGTTAAACAGTTAACCTGCCTCGCATTAACGCAAAAAGTTCGCACCCTCTGCTAGCACAGATACCTTTTTCTAAAACTCTTACCTACCACTCACGCTGTGGATTTTTAGGAGGGGGCAGTTTTTTGGGCCAATAGCGCCCATCCTTTTTTAAATTTTATACCCGCATAAAGTTAATTAGCATAGTATTTTTACCTTACCTTAACTTAGTTGTAGCGGGACTTAAGTATAAAATATATCGACAATATTGGGTAGGTATGTAGGTACTCGGGTTCCAGGTGAGGGCAGCTGCCCCCTGCCTCCCATGCCTACCTATATGTACTATATCTTTTGCTCGCGGTTTTTGTTAGTCGGAGGCATTAATGGATCTCGATGAACTTAGTAAGGTGCCTCCGACTGCATGAAATTATATATTTCTGTACGGGATCTTGTTTCCATCTTTTTTGTGCAGGCGGGTTTTTGTTAATTATTTTATATTATTATATATATATTTTTTTATTTAATACTTTTTAGTAGTTGTAAGATGTAACCGATGTAACAACTTACTTTTATCACAGCTATTGTCAAATATTGGAAATTGAAAAAAAGAATAGTTTCTAACTAACTTTTTTAGTATTAATGTTAAGGGGCGTCTAAACGGGCCATTTTTTACGGCAATTTGTGGCGGCACTATTGGCAACTTATTGCCCAACCATCACGAAAATGTAACTGATGGCCAAGTAATCTATGGTTAGGCAATGTATGGCAATATGTCGGCAATAGTATGGCGCATGACCCAGACTCATAAGCGGGCAACACAACCCAGCAACAATGGCCAAACTCTATGACATATAATTTGGTTGAACTGTCACTAATGACATCTGAAAATTTTTGATATTGACTATGACTAGAAATATGAAAACTTTCTGATGCTCTTTGTTTCTGTTGTTCTCTTGTTTCGTCCAAGTCAAATTTGTTTTTAAAAAAACTAGGAAGTAAATAAGAAATTATTTATTTAATCATTTATTGCATGATGTTGTTACAGGCAGTAAGGGTGCTGCAAAATACAAAATAAATACAAAATTTATTTATTTGCAAAAACATGTGTAAGGTAGATACAGACGTGTTATGTTATTATTGGATCAACATGTTTTACCGATATCAGTGTACAAAATTCAGATTACAATATAATTTTAAAATACAATATGAATAAAATAGAAAACTTAGGTAATAAAATCTGCAACAATTAATGTAATAATATGAATCAATAGACATAAAAAACAAAATACAATCTTTGACAGAATAATAGCATTTTTCGACTAACAATTTTTTTAATTTACTCTTAAATGCATTTAAATTTAATATCTTAAAACATTTTGGAATTTTATTGTATATAATAGGCGCCATACATACGACACTATTGTGCAATAGAGTGGTTTTAGATCGATGTAAACAGAGTCTATCGTTATCACGTCGATAACGGATCACTCTATCACACAGACGTGGAAACAGATGAGGATTATTTGTTACAAATAGAGCTATTTCAATAATATATAATGATGGAAGTGTTAGAATTCTGTGCTTTCTAAACATTGGTATGCAGCTATCTGTATTTTGGAGTCCAAACATTGCGCGAATGCAGCGCTTTTACGTTTTAAATATATTTTCGAGTTGCCCCAGAAGATAATACCAAATCTCAGGGACGATTCAACGAGACCATAATATGCTGTTAATATTGTGTTAGTATTAATTACGAGCGAGAGTTTATATAGGGCGTATGAAGAACTACTAATTTTTTTACATAAGCTATCTACAAAAGGTTTGAAATTTAATTTCTTGTCAATTATTAGACCAAGAAATCGTGTCGTATCAGTTTCGGAAATAATAGAATCTTTGTAGACTAGCTTAATGTCAGATGGACTTTCTGATCTTTGATCAAAATGCATAATATTAGTTTTATTTAAATTATTTTTTAAATTATTATTATCAAGCCATTTAATTATGCTTAGATGTTAATGATTTATTGATGTCAAATTCATAAGTGTCAATATTATTACATGTTACGGTAACCGTACTATCGTCAGCAAATAACTAATTAAATTAATAACTAGATATTAGGTACTACATACTATTCAGAAATATAATATTATAATGCATCTTGCATATCTATACTAATATTATAAAGCGGAAGAGTTTGTTTGTTTGTTTGTTTAAACGCGCTAATCTCAGGATCTACTGGTCCGATTTGAAAAGTTCTTTTTTTGTTGGATAGCCCATATATAACATCGCGCTACGACTAATAGGAGCGGAGAAGCGACGAGAAATGTTTAAAAAACGGGGAAAAATTACGCATACGAAGTTGCGCGGGACAGCTAGTGTATTATATAGTATTATAATTATGTACTTAGTGTTTGATGAGATACCAACCAAATGTTAGAAACCCACATTTGACACATATCGAAGCAAGGGACATCATTAATGGCTTTGTAGAGTTGGTACAAAATGAAAGGTCGCAAAAATATCGTGACCATACTCTGGTATTCATGATTATAGGGATGTTTCTCCTTGGTGACAGTTAGTTAGTCAGTTAGTATGAAGTAATAGCTTGGCTTATTACTTCATTAAAAGTACAAGCAGTAGAGCTTGTACAATTAATAAAAGATATTGTATTGGAAGAGAAGCAGGATCGTCGCCATTGGATCTTATGTGTGACCAAGGTCTCACCTTTCGACCTGGTCTTGGTAAATCAAAAAGCAGGACAGAACTTAAGTACTTATATTTTATGATAGCTAAAGATGTTGGCACATGGAAAGACATCAAGTTTATTTATAACATAAACAGCAAATTGGGTCACACTAGAGCGCTGCCTAAATTGAATGTGTATCATGTCATCCCCAACAAAATAAAAAAAAATATAGTGAGTGTTGCAGCACAAGTGCTTAGTGCTTGGACAGCTGCAATGTTGAAATACACAAATGCTTCTAGTAAGTAAACTTAATTCTCATAAAACCCCGTGTAATAGCAACCATAACTTCACCAGAAAAAAGTACAAAACATAACCCAAGTCTAGTTCAAAGCACCTGTAACTTCCTATATCTACCAATTAACTACCTGCTGCTTAAATAGATGCCAGTATGTTACGATTAATCGATTTTTAATAATAAATTATTTACCAGAAAAACGATTTTAATAATCTCTGTTGCCTTCATAAGAATATGAACAATTCTTTACATAAATCTACTACATAATCCAATAGAACTGTAATAAAATAGAAAAAACTAAATACAAGTGTAAATTTATTCTTTATATATTAACAAAATAAAACCAGTAGATGAGAATCGATACACAAATTTAAAATCTTTATTATATGATATGACTGGCAACACCGAAGCTTACAATAAAACAACAAATAACTGTCAAAATTATTTATTATGATTTTTACTTTTATTCATAAATTAAAAGTACTCTCTACCGAGAATGGTTCGTTATGACTTACGCACCAGCGCCGGCGCTTGTTTTTAGATGCAACTGAAGCCATGGTGAATGTTCTTAGTGGCTGGATGTCACCAACGACGGTTATATCTACTTAGTTATCCAAATCTGCTGTGCTGCCTACACACACAATTCATGATTTTGAAACTTTCAATTCTTCTCTTGGACTTGATAATACAATGAGTAGTACATATTTCATAAAACTTAAAGCAAGCACCATTCACTGTGTATCGTTTTATCAAGCTTTCAATTCTCAAACTTCCTAATGTTTCTATATATACCTATTAAAAGTAACAAATGTTTTTATTACAGATCATAAACACGTTTGCGCAACATGTTGGATGACTGCTACGAGAAATGTGCATAGGTATAATTTAGCAAGATGATAACAGACATGTTAACAATTTGAATTTGGAATAATATCATATTGTCTTGTTTTCAGAATGTATCTCTTACCTGTACCACCTCCAGTACTAGGGACATTAATGGGAAGATTAGGTGATGAAGTACCTGCTGCAAGTGTTGCATTAAGTATTTACTTGGATAAATTGCATAGAAGTAGTCTGTGTCATAAGCCGAAAGCCATTAGAACGGTATATGTCTAAGGCAAGAGAGTGCATGAGCCTGCAGATGGCACCTGGCGATGGTGGCAGAAGTTGATTTGAGGAGCAGAATAATACCTGAGAGCTTATCTGGAAATCCTGATCTGCTCAATGAAATCGAGCCTGCTATTATCATTTGTGATGCAACATGATATGTTTATCTGCAAACTAGTAGCAACTATTTTTTTTTTAAAGACATAGTTTACATAAATATCAAAATTTGTTAAAGCCATTTACGGTATGTTATGATGGTCATATTCTAGATTGAGTTGGCAATTGGGACATATCAACAGCCCGGTCATACTATGTGGTAAGCAAAGATGTGGTGAGCATGTATGAATAAATGGCACCTACACATTAGAAGTAAATAATGAAATTAAGAGCACCCTAGTGTAAGTGAGAGCCTAAAATTAATATCAATTCGTTTTATCATAAACTAGGCTTGTAGAAAGCAGTAATTGAAAATATTTCAATTATCGTTTTTTACAATCCTAGTTTATGATAAAACCAAATGATATGATGATTTTAAGCTTTGAATTGCGACCTCATACAGAGTAGTAATCACTTATGCATGTTTGTATGGTAGAATCATTGACTAGGATGCCCTTAAAGATGTTATCCCTCTAATTATAGGTATTTAATTAGAAAGAGAGTAAAGTCCAGACATATTGGTAGCAGAACTTATTTTACTAATTTATTTTTGGTTGTTGTTGGAAATATAACTGTAGGTTGCTGTGCCCATGTTGACACTGACATGGTATTTGGGCGGGGGTACTTAGATATGATGAGATATATCTACCCCAGCTAAGTTTTTGGATGACATATTCGATAAAATACTCTTATGTAAAAACCAAACTGTGTACTTTAACTAATAAAACATTTGATCCTAAATTATTTTGCCTTTTTATTTATTTTTTATGCTTTTTCCAGAATTTGGTAAATGTGGTAAAAACCATGTTCAGAAAATTGTAATGTATATGAGAAAAAATATGTTGTGTTTATTGTACTGGAAAAGTTATTGTATAAAAAGTAAAAACATATACAGAGTGCGCAGGCGCTAGGTTAACCTATGCAGCATAAAGTTATAACTTAAGATAAACACAAACTATGGAATATGTAAAGGAAAATATATTTAAATGAAATAATGTAATCTTTATTTTATTTTCTTATTACATAGGTTCGTGAATTGTAAATGTTATCATTGATGGCAATGATTGACGATGGGTTAACTCACTTCTGACTCTCTCACTGTCGACTTGGTGTCCAGCAGTACACGACAACAATTCTATTGCTTGAGTGCGATCTGATGTGGACTCGCCGCGCTCCTCTGTTGTGTGTGGTTGTGGAGACATTGCTTGACCTTGAGGGTGCCACACAGTCCTATGAATAAGCCACCAAGTAATAAAATTGCATACATGGTGTACCTAATGATGGCTTTCGTGGGCTTCTGCTCTCACATTCAACGCCTCTTGTTGGGTTTTTACAATTTCCAGGCAGTGCTTGATGTGATTCAGTTGTTTAGAATTTGCGCTTCACATATCGATGTCGTTGCTTTATGCTGTAAGTATATGGGTAAGGTCACAGCACAGGTGCACAGTATCTATTCATTTTCGTTCAAATGTTCGCACGATGTTACATCACTGTAAGTGGCAGTAGTACAAATAATTTGATGTTGGAACTATTCCCATCGCCGCTCCGCAATTTCGTGTAGGTACTAGTATCATCGGTGGTCGATTCAGTTCATAGGTACTGCTCATTGGAGACCATTGGCAGTTCACTTTAAATATTACGACTATAGAGGTCAGTGTTCTTAGTTGACTTCATTTTTCAGTACCTATCAAAGACGACTAAAATCTTTTACAAATAACCTAAAACAACATGACACCTGACAACACAGAATTTAGCAATAAGTCACGGCGCGGCGTCACCCACAGCAAACTTCATGTCGCGTAGACAAGGATAACTCATGCCATAATGCGGAAAATCTATCGCTCAGCGATCGCCCGGCAACCTATCAAATCAATATTGACCAATATTGGTGGCCATACAAAACATGTATTGCCATATGGTCGGAACATTACGTCAATATTACGGTCTTGCCAGTATTGCTAGCAATGTTGCCGGCAACAGCATTGCCGCCACAAATTGCCGTGAAAAATGGCCCGTTTAGACGCCCCTTTATACCTTTTTGAACTGCATAACACATTCAATGCCACCACTATTTTCTAGTAGATCACAGCGATGCCGCCATATAAAAAATCGAGAACACGCTAGGCGTGCTCACGGCACTGCAAGATGAAATTACGTGGACACGCTAGGCGTGTTCACTGGCACTGTATAAAGGTAAAATCATAAAAAGCGATATTTCGGCTTCAGCTGTGCTTATTGCTTAGTCTTTCTTGCGTTACCGAAGACATATTCTGTTTATAGTCGTGTTTGTGTTTGTGAAAGTTGTATTATGGCACGAAATAGATTTCAAGGTAAGTAATTATCGTAATTTGTTCAGTAAATGTCAACTTTTTGTTACATATTTATGATTTTTTTTGGCAAAGCAAAATATGTGCCAGAAACAGAGCAATATGATGATGATGCAACACAAATGGATAGCCCCCCATCAAATAAACGCCCAACGGTCTTAACGAAGCGGGTAATGATATTGATTACCGATAAATTCGTCGTGAGAGCAATCACAAAAGTCCAATAACACTAGCCGGGTCGTCGTGAGAGCAATCACAAAAGTCCAATAACACTAGCCGGGTCGTCGTGAGAGCAATCACAAATGTCCAATAACACTAGCCGGGGTCACAACATTCCAATAACACAAGCCGAAGTCGCAGAGACGATCAACGAAATCCAACGAAAGGAAGCAAGTAAATGAAACATGCGATGTCGAATACTTGTGTTATGCAAATTTTGTGATCCAACCAAAATATGTCTCTATCTCTATTTAAGAACAAATGCTTTTGTTTAGCAGTTATAAATGATAGTGAGAGCTTTAACCATTTGCACAAAGAAATTATCGAGCCGTAACGTTCATCAAATAGCGCTTAAAATGGCTTTGTTGTACTTCTTTCTCAAATTGTCAATATTGTTGCCTTCGGTCTTTGTGTATACCTACTTAAAAAAACTTTTGGCGGCATTTTTGCGGCGCATCTAAAGCGATGTAATTGTGGATGATCCATAGATCACTTATTTTTAAATAAAAACGATATCTACCGTTATATTGTAATAAATGATTTGTATTAATTTTTTGTAGTTTATTTTAGCTCTAACTTTTTTCACACAGCGATTTGAGTCTGACCCCATAATAACAAATTATACTCACGAAAAGATCTTTTCAATGACATATGTTTGATCATTATTGGTCGCTGGGTACGCGTCCATATATTTTTGCCCGTCCTCTTTTAAAAATACATAATTATTTGTTAATACGCACTTATTTCTCTGAAACTACTCATAAACTTAATATGAGTATAATCTTTAATAAATAATAAGTTACATAAATATCCTACGAATTAAATGGCAGATGAAACCACCAAACACTCAGATAATTTTATAATAATAATATGAAACAATTAAAAAACTTATAATTTAATAATTTATTGACTATTTAATATAAAAGGTTGAGAACTATTGTAGATGAACACGCCTGGCGTGTTCGCGGCATTACATAATTACGTTTTTTTGATATTATAAAAAAAATTATCAATCATGAAACCACTTCAAAATTCTTTAGGTTACAGCATGAGATTTATGCCCTGAGTGTTTCGCAGGAAAATATAGTCTAATCTTTGAAATATTGATGATTGATCGGAGAGCACGCCTGGCATGCTCGCGGCATTACGCTAGAGATTAGTGAGAACATGCTAGGCGTGTCAGTGGCATTGAATGTGTTAAGATGAGCCCTTTAATTTGATACATATATTGCAGTATTCAAATCAACTTTTTTTTTCACACCTCTGTATTTTGACATCTCACAGCCGCCATGTTTGTTTTTTTCAAACGTCACATATCTAAGAACACTAAACTTGGGCAATCAAGACGAATCTAACGACGACGTCTGAATTGTATAAATCTGTTCAGTGGATTGTGAGATATCAGGTAATAAAGAATATTACATACATACATACAAGATACGCGCGAAAAACATAACCCTTCTCAGTCATAACCCTTCTCAGTCATAAAGTCGGGTAAAAAATACACGAACAGAAGAGCATGTTCGTGGTGCTTATGCTCTTTTGTTGAGAAGCGCAGTTTTTCGGCAATAACTCAAAGGTATACCTACCTACTTATATCCGATCTTGTCGAAAATAGAAGGTAATTAATCGTTACTTTTGTGATTTTTGTCATAGTTTTTGGTCACATGGTTTAAAAAATAATGGGGGGAAACAATTTATGTAACTTTGGGAGTGATTATTGCCAAAAATATTCACTTTATCAAAAAAGTTTTTTAGAAACCTTAGAATATTTTTAAAAGACCTGACGAATGATATACCTACCACACGTTGTTGTTTGCTAATTTTACCTGACCTATGAATAAAAATTTATTTTTATTATCTAACTATCAAACTAAGTAGCGTCTTATAGGTACAAGACACCTATTTCCAATATTCATTGTGTGCTTTTTGAGTAAAATGCCTGTGGCATATGGACGGACATGACTAAACTCCGTTTGGGCCAATGGGTTCCGTTTTTGCCATTTTGGCTACGGAACCCTAAAAAGATAAGTGAACATCTACTAACTTAGAATTTTGGACCTATTGGTTGAATATCAAAATTCTAATGAGTAGATATGTATCTAATCTAAGTATATTCCGATTAGAATTTTGATATTCAAAAATCTCAAGAGAGACCTTTAATATGTGAATATTGAAAATTGTTACATTCATCCCTGGTCTCCTCTAACATATATTGCAAGTGCAGACAAAAGACGTGGATAGATTTATTCATTGTGGTTCCAATTCTTTATTTAAGCTACAATGATGACGATTTATATAAGATTAAGATTTAATTAAGATTTATTTATCTATAATATGTACCTATGTATTTAGAAATATATAGGTAAGTATGTTTATTAGTTGTCTGGTTTTCATAGTACAAGCTCTGCTTAGTTTGGGATCAGATAGCGTTGTATGAGTTGTCCCAAGATATTATTATTGTTGTTATTATATCATACCTACTTTGGTTTCGAAATTAAACCAAAGTAGGTAATGTGTCTCGACTGTCTATCAGTTGTAACTATGTAATCATCTATTTTTCGACTGCAGACATATGTATATATCTAAAGGAGCGTCTAAACGGGCTATTTTTTACGGCAATTTGTGGCGGCAATGCTGTGGCCGGCAACATGGCAATACTTTCTAATATTCATTTAATGGTTGCCGGACGATCGCTGAACATCTATTTTCCGCAATGTTGCCCAGCCAATTTTGTTGTTGTTTCAGTCACTCTCTATTTTATTGTTGCCGGGTTGTGTAGCCCGTTTAGGAGACTGGACCATGCGCCATACAATTGTAGACATATCACCATTATTGGCCGAGCAATCAGTTGCCAATAGTGCCGCCACAAATTGCCGTAAGAAATGGCCCGTTTAGACGCCCCTTAAGTAATTGTTCCTCGCATCGTAACTTAGCTCATGGGCTTGTCGGTTAGGTTACCGCAATTAAAAGTACCTATCTTAGGGCTTTTGTCAAGCTTTAAGCTTTCGTTTTAAATCGGCTTTATGGTTTAGCTGCGAAAACCAAACAGACAGATTTAGCACTAACATTTTGTAATAACAAGTAATAGCGTGGATGTAGTGAAAGATCTTTGGTGAACGTAACATTTGACCAACATAACAAAGACATTCTAATTTTTACGTTGCTTCCACATTAAAGAGGTCACCCTCAGGTTTATTTAACTGGATCCAACAATTTTGATTAAACATTATAAATATAGGTGTATGACCACTAGGAAACGGCCGTCGAAACAAGGAATTCTTGTGTATACACACCATCTCAGTTATAAACGGCTCTAAAGATTTTGGTCAATTTTGTAGCTATAGGTAGTTATAGACAGAGTTTTGCTTTCTAAGGTTCTCTACCCACATATTTTGGCTTTCCTGAGAAAACGAATGAAGCTCATTACAGTCATTACCCAGCTAGAAATAAAGATAATTATGGTACTACCTATTTATCCCAAGTAATATCTATCTAAACTAATTATAAAATATTTAATTTTTTGTTTGTTTGTTTGTTACAATATTACACAAAAACTACTGGCCCGATTTTAATAATACTTTCACCATTAGAATTCTAAATTATCGGAGAGTAACATAGGCTATATTTTATTGTCAAAAAAGTTACAATCCCTACGAAGATTACACGGTACAAGGTATAAAAAACTACGTGCGAAGCCGTGGCAGGCAGCTAAATAAAAATATGAAAGTAACTCTGTCTATCTGTTATGTTTTCTCGCTTAAACCGCTGAACCGATTTAGATGATTTTGGTATGGAGATAGTTTGAGTCCCAGGCGCAAGCCAAGCCGCGGGGAACGACTAATGTTGGGTATTATAACTACTATGGTTGGTATTATTCGTTTATTTACTCATGTGGTAATATACCTATAGGTAGGTACATAAGGCACTTGACATTTTGATTTATAAATGTGCTTGATTCATGACTATCTACATGTATTTTAAACATGTCTACCTAGGCACAGAATAAGTAATAGTACTAACCTAGGTAGATAGGTACCTATATTATGTAGCTAGCTACATAGGTACCGACCGAGCTATCTCCTCCTATATATGTAGGTATATGTAACGGTTAGTGTGATTGATTGTAAGTAAGTTTTTCAAAGTAACATAACATCGCAGTAACAAAACGTCAATTAAACAAGGCATCGCAGTAAGATCGTTCGCAGTTCGCAGTGAAGTTTTTAGAAGCAACGAACATCGCAGTAACAAGACATCGATTGAACAAGGCTTCGCAGTATGATATTTTCGCAGTAAAATCGTTCGTAGTACAGTTTTTCGATGTAACGAAACATCGCAGTAACAAAAAATCGATTGAACAAGGCGTCGTCGCAGTATAGAGATGTCGTTGAAAGGTTTTCGAAGAAACAAAATTCGATGGTACGGCTTTCGCGCTCCAGTAGGTATTCCGTAAAAAGTGATGAATTTCAATGTTATATTCACATTTACCAAATCATGAGGTAATTATTAATAATGATCAAAAATGATTAATATTTTTATTAATCACACTTACCGTTACCGTACGGTTGACATTATAGGTAAAAAACCCACGGTAAAAAGGTGAAGCAAGCGATACCCAGAAAGGTCATTTGCGGACGCGAACCCTTCCTGAACTGGTTCTAGGTTCATTTTATTACCTAACCTGCAGGTCAGTACAGTCAGGCCTTCTCTAAAATGACTCTACCTTCTCTAAATTTAAGACTAAGTTTAGACTAAGTACTTTAACTTCTTATTTACTCTATAAATTGATTTTGGATCCATGGACTAATTTTTGTTACCAATTGAAACAAATGTGTTTTTTGTCGTCCTGATAAACAAGGTAGGTAATAAAATTTTCTATCAAAATTTAGTTTTTCGTAAAGTACGTACCTTCATAGTGTATTAAAATAAGTCTCCTTGAGGTCTCCCAACGGTAACTTAATGAAAACGAAGTTTCGATACAACATGAAATGGTAATATACAGAACCAATAACATCAATTCAATACACTAGATCGCGAAAATATATAGGGTTGGGACTTCTGGTGCTTATAATAATATATCTATATATCTATATACATATAATAAAACTGTAAATTTCACGTGTCTGTACATGGCCGAACTTAGTGAAAAAAAATATTAAGATATGTTCGAAAAGAGTATTTAAACACTTTGCTGCATTTTTAGAAATGTCTGTCTGTCTGTCTGTCTGTCTGTCTGTCTGTTTGTTTGAACACGCATCACGCAAAAACTACCGTACAGATTCGGTTGAAATTTTGCACGTGGAATCTAATAGATGCAGATTAACATTTAGGCTATAAATTATCACGCTTTTTCCCATAGGAGCTAAGCAGTAAGGGATAATGTCTGTAGCTATTTTTCGTTATAAAACAGTAACTACTTGACGGATCTTTATGAAAATTTGCAGTTTTATAGTAAATACTATAGGACATTATTTACACTATGAATCATTACGCTAACGTCTATGGGGAACGAGTAGCAACGTATTTTTAGTCGCACCATAATGGTTTATCACAAAAATTTCCACAATTAGACATTATCTATAATTGTAACCCGTGGAATGCATAACTTCACGCTAAAACTAAAAGGAGCCAAACACAACCGTTTCATAAGAACAGTTATTTTGACGTGTTAAGTAGCGAACAGTATAGCCTCGAAACTATGCTAGCGGACTTTGACGACGAAGTCCCAGGCTCGAATCTGATGTCTGAATATGTTCTTTTTGTATTTATTTAAATTGTCTTTATCCTTTTTTAATATTTTTCTGAATGTTTTAGTTATTTTTTCGACCGTAGGTAACTTATTTACTTTGGTTATTACTTTTTATATTAAAAATCAAGTAAATTATGCAATTAATTATAGGTATTGCATGCACTGCTGAGAGTAATGAATTAATCGTAGTAGAAATGAAAAACAATATTACATTATAATTAAAAAGTATTCGACATTTTCCAGAAATTATGTGTTCGTCTAAAAAAAAAGACAATTTGATTTCATAGATGGCGCTACATGTATTTTTTTACGTGTGTCAACACGTAAAAAAAATACATGTAGCGCCATCTATGAAATGAAATTGTGAATAACAAAACAACGGCAACATTCTTGAAAGTAGATGGCGTTGTATTCAATAATGTTCTATACTTAATAAAAGAATTTTTAATAAGAAACACATTGCTATGATTTTTAGAAATGTTTGTCTGTCTGTCCGTTTGTTTGACCACGCATCACACAGGTGCATCGAGGATCATGTTTTGGGGTTATGGTTGGAGATTACGTGTTCATCAATTCAACGATAATGAATGGCTCAACATCGTTCAAGTGTGAGTAGTTTGGGTGACGGGAGGAGGCCGTTTCTAAAAGATATACTAATTCAGCATATCTTTTAGAAACGTTTCAATGTTGTCTGTTTGTTTGAACACGCATCACAGTACCGCGGGAATGCAATGTTTTAAAACCAGGATATTTTTTTAAAAACTTATCTCACACTAGCCCTATTTCGCGCGAGAACTTGGGCGGTTTCGGGCTTCATTTAACCCGAAACCGATAATAGTAATATTTGATGTGATGCAAATCATTTTGGTAAAATACTATTATAATTTGTCTTCTAACCGTCTGGCGCCATAAACTTTGTCGCCCTTCATTTTGCTGCACTGGGCATTTGCTTGGCTTGCCTTGCCATAGGTCGGGCCCTGATTAGAGCTAGGCCCTAATATCCATAGATGCCACAGAGCATTGTGGAGCATGTTTCCAATATGTTTTACACAGAATTTAAATTGTAACATAAACTACCTTAATATAAACCCAACTTCCACGCGAACGAAGTCGCGGGCACAGCTAGTATCTAATAATATCTTGGGACAATACATACAAAGCTATCTGATCCCAAACTAAGCAGAGCTGGTACTATGGAAACCAGACAACCGATAACCATACTTATTTATTTCTAAATATATACATATTATAGATAAATAACACCCAGACACAGAATAAACCATCGTGCTCATCACACAAAGTTTTATCCTGGGTGGGGATCGAACCCAAGACCTCTTGCGTAGCAGTCGGATACACTCCCACCCCGCAACAGAGGCAGTCCATTATAGAGTCAGTCAGCATATAATTATTTTTAAGTAAATACAATTTGACACGGGAATAAACGCGTTTAATCTAGGTAAAGTTATTTACCTTATTTTTAAGTAGGAAGATTGTATCCTGTTAATCTGTGGAAGCTTTTTATTGGCATTTATTAATGTATTTTACGAATCTAAGTAGTTAGACTATAGCTGTAAGCCCCCCAAATAAATTAAATTAATTTTTCAATAGTTTATTATAATAGTCCCGTAATTTCGTTTCAGAGAAAGAGAGTAAGGCCTTCTGGTTTGTAAGTACCTGTATACCAAGTACTTAGGTCAATTAGGTTGACATTGTAATGATCGCCTCCCTGCCTAAGACAAAGACGGAATCCGTCCTCAGGTGTGTCATTCTCTTAGTCCAGTGACAGCAACCCAACACAACCATAGTTCATGTTATTGCTGCATGGTATAGTTATGGTTACGAGCAAGTAGGTAGCATCTAAGGACCTAATATCAAGATCAATTAAAAATTACAAAATGCTTTGTCAGTCAATAAAAATTAACTCGAATGTACACATAGAAGTCTGTTTGAAATTAAGTCCACATACATATTTTCTCATTGTTTAGTTCCATTGTGTGATACAAAGATTGTCAAGAGTGCGCCAGATAGCTAAGATAATTGTAACTGACGCAACTTATTGCAGACATGCAACCTGCCTGCAATATTAAAGGATGAATATACGGCTATAATCCGTACCGACTCGCTTGAGTAATCCAGTAAATGTTTGTTTACTAAACATTTCTCAGTTAGGCAGGAGGCTGAATAGCTGTAAATTTACATAAATCTGTGCTTTGTAATATACACAACTAATTGCTAGGTAGGAGGTAGGTATAATGTGAGCGCACAGAGCGAAGGTCGAAAGAACGAATGTGGCATCCATCTGTTAGATGAAACTTACGCAATGAGCCTTGACCATGCACACCGTTTTAATAATACTTAATTTATAATCAAAATCACGATCAATAGATTTTTATTAAATATTTCGAAATAATGCTCACAATTATATTTTTATATCTACTTAGGTATAGCATTGAATCCATACTAATATCTGTTATAAAGCTGAAGAGTTTGTTTGTTTGTTTGAACGCGATAATCTTAGGAACCGCTGTTCCTAATTGAAAAATTATTTTACTGAAGAACCATTTTCTAGGAAGGCTATATAACATCACGTTACGGCTATTAGGAGTGGAGGAGCAATGAAAAATGTTGATACAAAGACTGCATGATTATAATGCTCCCCGCCTGCCGTCTAAACAGGGCTCTATAAACAGCTGTCGTAGAGCCTCAAACTTTTACCCTCTTCTACCTACGGAATATTTCACTGTAAGACCACTCTACCATTATAAACGACCAGTTCCTATAAACAATTGTGCTTGGTATCGGAAATGCCCGCTCAGAATCTCGCTCTGTAATGCTAAGTCTGACACAACTCCTATCAGGTAGGTATTCGACAAAATGTTTCGCGATTATTCTCTCAAAAGTGCTGAGTCATAGGCAAACGATGAATTTGCCGATTGTTTAACCTTAGAAACTGGCCTCGTTCGCAACATGTGCTGATGAGCACTTTCAGATGGGGCCGAGAATTTTAAGGGCAAGGTTCCACGCGTGGCCTGAACGTGTCTTCAGGCCACCAGTCAGTCAGTAGTCAGTATCAGTCCTTGCGCGGTGTTTTTGACTTGTAACCGTTATGCTGCTTTTGTGAGTTCTTTGATTCATTTCGACACTCGTCGTTCGTGTGGAAATGGAACATGGACACCGAGATCTTAAAGCAGCTCAAATTGTCGATTCTTTCCCTACGTATTACCTAGGTTTACCGTGACCTACGTCACGGTAAACCTAGGTAATACGTAGGTAATACAGGGCTTGATTTACCAAGTCATTATTAGTTGAAGGTTAATTAGACTTAGACGCATCAATCTAATCGCACGTAACCCCGTTATCGCGTGTGATTTTGCCGTTAGAGACGCTAGCGTTGAGGCAGGTCTCCGAAATGTCGGGGTGCTAAGTGCCGGAAAACCTCCTCGTGGTGCACCCTGGGCAACGTGTGCCGGTGGATTCGCGGCTTTTCGCGAAACCCCCGTCACACGGCTAATGTTCTGGCAGAGTAGGGGGTGGCCCATCTCTGGGCTGCCCGGAGGACGGGCTTGACGTGCACTCACACTGCCGTCGAGCGGGCGGGGCGATCTTCTTTCTGCCACCGTCGGATATCGTAATCCCGATTAGGAGTGTCGTGGACATGTCTCACGGCTCCGAGCGGGGGCGAGGGTCTTGGCTTGGTCGCCTGGGCCGCGAGGATGACAACCTCTATAAAAAATCCCCGAATCCTGTGTTGCGGAGCGTGACCAGAGGATGCATGGCCGATGGGATGTTCGGTTCCAAGCGCTACCCCCAGCTGGGGCACCTGCGGACCCCCCAGTTGGGATACAAATTTACGCTTACCCGGGTACAGGGGGCACTGCCCGGGTGGACCGTTATTTCCCCCATACTCGTGGGAATAAGAATGGATGAAAATAAACTTAAAAATATTTTTAATAAGAGGAGGAGCCCAAGGCTCGTGTTGAAAGATGTGGTTACTGATGGAGAAGGAAAGGACGCAGCAATGAGTGGGGGCAGTTTACCCCAAGAAGTGGCGGAGTCCGGCCTTTTGAGCAGTTCCAGAATCTCAGTGACGTCTGCGTCACTGGACAGTCTGTTGCGCTCTGGCCGGTTCGGCTCAGAATCCTCGCTAAGCTCAGCGCTTAGCGATATGGATCAGTTGGTGGATGAGTGCCGCGCTCGGCAGCCGAAGCGTGGAGCCTCTCCCGGAGACGGTGAGAACCTTCCTGAGGTTGACCTTGATGTCCCTAGGAAGGTTCACTCCTCCCAAAGAGGGGGATCTGTAGCTAGGTTTGCTCGGCCGCAGACACCCCCTGCAAAGACGGCTGCCAATGTGACGCCGGTCCCTTCAACTTCCAGCGTTTTCTCTAGGCGGGAGGCCTATAATCGAGGCCGAACAGAAAGGGAACAGGTTGCTGAAGACCAGGTTCAGCAGCTGTTGGGCGGGCTTTGTTCTTCGGGAGGGGCTATTGCCCCGAAAACCGTGACGGAGCTCGTAGAATCGGCGACCGCATCGGTAAAGGTCATTGCAATGGTGGCAGCCAAAAGCAAGAACCTAAAGGGTACCTTTGCTAAGGGCTTGAGGGAGTCTGCCTCCGTGCTAAAGGAGGTGGTCGAGAGTTTCACCGCCACACAGGTGGAATTGGAGAAGTTGCGGGCTGACAATTCCCGTCTAGAGGCAGAGGTGAAGGCACTTCGCGCAGACATCCTAGCATGGCGGGCCGATTTTAGAGCGGCCGAATCTGGATCTGTCCTGGTTAACGTGGGGGGTAGTGAGCAGCTATCAGACGCCACTTTCACGGAGGCTCAGATGAGGCAGCTCAGTCTTCTCATAGGGGGTCTAATTGATGCACGCCTTGAAGGCATTAAGGCGCGTCTTCCCCCGGAGCCTAGCTGTCGGCCGCCGCTCGCAGCGTCTAGGCCAAAGGCCCCAAGGCCCCAAGGGCCATCGCAGGCACCATCGGTGCCTCTACCCCGTACAGGGGGACGCGCCGGGACCCTTGCCGCGGTTGTTGCCTCAGTGCCGACAGGCCGAGGAACGCCACGGGACGGTTTGCGGCCGAAGGGTGGAGATCCCCATCCCGCGCTGCAGCGTGCGCCAAAAAGGGCATCTCGTGCTGCCGTAGCGGGCACCTCAAACGCCCCAACGGCTCAGATCCGTCTCCCGGTGTCAGCATCTGCACCCGCCACTGGCCCCTCTGGTGAGGAATGGCAGGTGGCGGAGAGCAAGGGATCGCGCCGGAAGAAGAAGAAGGCCGCTATCGTCGCTTCTACGCAGGAGGTCACTCCGACAAGAGGTAGCGGCAGGAAGAGGCCGAAACTGTCTCCGCCGAAAACGGCCGCCGTCCTGGTGACGGTGTCGCCGGAGGCGGAGCGCAACGGCATAAGCTACGCGGACCTCTTCCGCGAGACAAAGGCGCGGCTCACCGCCGCCAACCAAAGCGTTGAAGTGAGCGTCCGACGCTCCCAGACCGGGGCTCGATTGCTCGAGTGCCCCGGTCTAAGAGAAAAAAGCTCAATGCACTCCCGGAACCGTGAGAGTCGGCGCAATCCGCCCCGGCCCCGGCGGAGTTGGTGCGGCATGGGCGCGTTGCCCCGTTGCTGCAGCCAAAATTTTGGCAGAGGCGGGCCGACTCCTCGTGGGTTTCTCTGCCGCAAGGATCACCGTCCTCGAGGCGAGGCCCACGAGGTGCTTCCAGTGCATGGGCGCGGGGCACTTGCGCCCTCAATGCACCAGCAGCTTTGACTGCAGCGGACTTTGTTTCCGCTGCGGTCAACCGGGGCATACGGCAGCGGCGTGTTCCGCCGCTCCCCACTGCCCCGTGTGCGCGGCGAGCAATTTGCCCGCCAACCACATGATGGGAAGGGCAGGCTGCAAGCCCCCCAAGGCTGCAAGGCCGCCCGCGGGGACAGGCCGAGCTGCGGCCGACCCCTGCACCCAGGCTCCGGTGCGAATGGAGGAGGGTGGGGACGAGGCGCCTTCCCATGCCTCTACACCCTCCACCTAACGGACTCCTTAGCCATGCTCGCTCCGCGCCCCTGTCGTCAGTGATAGGGGTACCGGATGCGTTGCGCGATAGGGGGTCCAGGACGCGGTCGCACCCCCCTGCGGGAAATTCATCTCGTGGGGGGAGGCGGCGGGGAAAGTCTGCCCCGTCGCCGGCGAACCGAGTGACGTCGAGGCGCAGTCGCGCGTGACGTCGCTTAGTGGGGCTGTGGGCGTGATGGACGGGGAAGTTTCCCACGCTCGCGGCCTTTCGCGATGGCGGCGTTCTGTGTGTACCCAGGACGCCGCAGGAGCAGGAATGCCCGATGGGGCTATGCCGCTGGGTGGGTCCGCCGAAGAAATAGCTAATTCCGACGGCCTATCCGTGTGAAGGCGGCGAGTTGGTACACGGCCGATTTTTTAGTGGGGGCAGGTCCCACACTACCTCCAGCGTCTGCCCCGGGTGCTGGAGGTGTGCGTTCAGGCATTTTTTACGGCCATAAAAAAAAAAAAAAAAAAAAAAAAAAGGTCTCCGAAATGTCATGCCACGTTTACACGCATGCTGTCGCTTGGCAAACGTCCATTTACATGCTTGTGAGTCTTTGCCTAAGCCCTTAAAAAAAGAGGTGTAATTAGACCTACTACCCCCCCCCCCCCCCCGAAATTTCAAAATGATAGATAAGTACTTAGGTACCTACACAATTGTAGCACATAATCCACACCGCCCTTCACAAATTACGAAAACCACTCTCAAAAATGATATCCTGGTTATACACATCTTCTGGTTATCAGATGGGTGAAGGTGCGTCTCTCCTACTATCTGTCATAAACTTGATGCGACAACTTGCGCCTTCAGCCCCATCCCCTTTCCAGTGCCGAGTGACGACTCAAGCATGTTTATTTATTTAAAAACTTCCTGCAAATACATTGCAAAAGGCGGACTTTATACCACTAGGCATTCTCTACCAGTCAACCTTTTGGATATCGTAGAGGAAAGGGTGGCAGGTGCTTTGATCGGCTTGTAGACTATCTGGGGCCTTATTTACTATCTTTATTTCGTTGTCGTGACAAACCCGTGCGAACTGGCGCATGCGCGGTGCGCTCAGATAGGTATGGCCACCGCGCATGCGAGTTAATGCATTTCTAAGCGCAGCTCTCTACCGCGACTCGACATTAACTTGCCAGATTTTGGTTTGCGAGATCAAATTTTGGCGACCCAACCCCAATATTAGTCAAACGTGACGGGATACGTTAACATTTCGCGACGGGGGGACTGCAATCATTACACCCGATACCGCCTATAAGTACATCACGCGACGGGGGGATGGATGCAAGTATATCGCGCGACGGGGGTGGATGCCAACAATTTACCTGATACGGCGGTGACATTAAAGTACCTACAGCACGCGACGGGGGTATGGTCCTATGGGAGGGTGGGTACAAGCCGATACCACCTACGCGACGAGGGAGCGGTGCAAATCAATTTGGCGCACTTTGCAAATTAATTTAGCCCTCTTAATAGCATTTAGCGGCCTAGATTCTTTAGGCGGACGACGCTTTCGGCACCCCCCGACCTGTGGCGCCTGGAACGGCCGCTCTGTTCGCCCTATGGACTGGCCGGCCCTGGATAGGACACTTGAATATGATATTAAGCGTATGAAGTGCCTCGGTGTCAAAGTCGGTTAGTGGTATAGTCTAGGAAAAATAAGTGTAGAGTTTGCTTTAACAGGGTGTCCACTGCAAATGTTCAAAAATATTCCATGACTTTTCCCTGACTTTCCCTGACCATTTTTTCAAATTTCCCTGACCAAGTATACTTCTTAGAAAAATTAAGAGAGCAAAAAGTTTTCAACATTTTTGAGTGCAGGCTTCTTAAATGGTTGTTCAGCAAATTAAAAAACAAAACAAATATTATTATTATATATATCTTTTTGGAACTGAACTTTGACTTTTTTTTACAAGTAATTGTAAGATAACCAACAAAAACAAAACGTTTTTGTGTTTTTTTTAGGTCTACGGACTTGGACTTTTTTTAGATATGACGCCATTCATTTATTACGGAAGATGATTTTGGGCAGTTTTTGAACCCTTCCCCCTATGTTAGAAAAACAAGAATAGGCTGACCTTTCCCCCTGTTTAATATCAATTGTTACACGGTTGTTTGTTTGAATTCTTATTTTGCAAATAAACAATTTTTTGGAACGTTTGTTTGGTAGGTACTAGATTAATTTTTATTTTTTAATCCCTGACGCAAAACGGGTGAACCGATTTTTTTTTATGCGTTTTTTTTTCATTTGAAAGCAGGTTTTCTAGCGACGGTTTTTAAACATGTCTTATCAAAATTGGTTCAGCCATATAAAGGTCATCAGCTCTTTTGTTAGCTGCGGTAGGGATCTTAGACGCAAAATGGGTATTTACTTTCAAACATATGTGTGACCTAAAATTTGAAACACCCATGTTTGCTAAATAACTATGCAAGAGAGCACTTTTGAAAAAAATAATGACAGATGTTTGGATTGGTTTTTAACCCCCGACGTAGAATTCTATCAGAAATTACAAAGGAATATCCATTCCTGGAAGCCCCAACAGATAGAATCCCCCAAAAACATAACTTTGACCAACGATACAAAATCAGACTTACACCCGAATCAAAAGACAGCTCCGGACCATCTGAAGTTAGAATATACACAGATGGATTCAAAACCGCGATAGGCACGGGAGCAGAAGTCTATTCAGATGACCTCAATATTAAGATATCTACTCTTTTGGACAGAAGAAACACGATTTTCCAAGCAGAATGCATTGGCATAACCAAAGCGGCTAAAGCAGTCGCAGCCAGAAATGCAGCAAGATCTAAAAATAAAAAAATTAACTGACTGCGCTTCAGTGCTACAAGCGCTGTCTAACACCAGCATAAACTCGACCTTTATTCAAGAATGCCATGAATCACTTAAGACATTACCCAAGATAATGAAGTGACGCTGCAATGGATAAAGGGACACAGCAACTCAATTGGAAATGTCGCGGCGGACAAGCTAGCGAGACGGGGATCTAAAATGAACATCTACGGCCCCGAACCGATAATGCCCTTACCCCAAGCCCAGGTACGAATCTGGCTGCGTGAGAAAACAGAGGAAAACCACCAACTGGAATGGAGCAAAAATACCGGTTGCAGACAAACGAAAGAGGCGGTTCCAACAGCGCCCAGAAAGTATGCTTGGAATCTAATCAGACTAAAGAGGGACAAACTGCGAAATGCAATAGGCATCCTGACAGGCCATTGTCCCCTCAACAAGCACCTTCACACCATCGGGATCACAGATAGCCCACTGTGCAGAGGGTGAATGGAACATGAGGAAACGCCCAAGCATGTAATTGTGGAATGTACCAGCGCACCGGGCACAGTTCCTAAAAACACCGTCATCCCTCCCTGAAGCCTGCAGCAACCTGCGGGGAATGCTGGGCTTCTGGGAGTGTTTGGGCTGGCTGGAGTGAAAAGAACTGACACATAACAACGTACGCACAATGGCCCAATAAAGAGGCTAAGTGCGACATTGCGGCCCCGTTATAACAAACAAACAAACATCCTCCGAAGCAAAAGGAGGGGTGTTATAAGTTTAACGTGTGCCTGTCTGGGCAACTGTAACTCTTAAACCAATGGACCGATTAAACACGTTTTTTTTGTTTGAAAGCGGATATGGCGAGAAGGTGCTTAGCCATAATTTACGAATATCTGTCGAGGCGTTTAAAGATCAGAAAAAAAATACTGAGGGGATTTCCTTAAAAAAAACAGCTTCTGTTACACGTATGAGGATGATTATAAAAAAAAGCTATCAAACTAATTGGCGGCAACTACAAGACACCTTTTCACCAAATTTCACCATTTGAAGATTCATGGAGTAGTCTTTGAGTAAAATGGCTGTGACATACGGACGGACAGACACGACAGGTGGACATGACAAAACTATAAGGGTACCTACCGTTTTTGCCATTGCTACGGAACCCTAAACGTTTTTCGTCGAAAATAAAACAAATCAATCATCAAATCCGATTGTATGTATTTTTTTTTAAAAAGTGTTTTTTACGATATTTGCGAAATGTAAAAAAGTTAAGTTGGTGGATTTCTTATGTCCTAAAAAAATCGTAAATAAAATTAAGTTCAGACACAAAAACTGAAGCTACTATTGGTTTTTATTTTGAAATTGGCTGTACAACCATTTTTTTTTACAGCCTGTTGAAAATCACCCAAGAGGATAGAAACGGATAGAAACATTTCAATTCATTTTACAAAAAAATAAAATACATATTAACAGTTAGAGTTAATAACATTTCTTATTTTACAATCACTAGAAATTGTTGGGATAGTGTAAGTTCTTCATTTTTCCCTGACTTTCAAGGTGGCTCCTCGATTTCACTGACTTTCCCTGACTACCTTGAGCTTCCCTGACTTTTCCCTGACTTTCCCTGACTTTCCAGAATGTGGACACCCTGTTTAATTACAAACAAGCTGGATTTTTGTACAAGTCTGTACCTAATCATGGGCGTACCTAGCTTTTGACCCAGGGGGGACAACTAGATTTTTTTTAAACTGGGTCCCCATATTCAGTTTGTGCGCCAGGAGTACATAAATTACACCAGCCACAGCTCTACAGGAGGGGGAGGGGAGGGAGGAGAGACACCTTCCGAATGGGCTAAGTTCGGTCCGGAGATTTTAAAATTGACATTGAGCAAGCTGGGGGCCGCAGGGTGATTCAAATGTCACAGCACGAAGCGCAGGAAACCTTCGGTAGCCAAGTATACTCTTTGGGCGAATCCGACTCGCCCTTGTTCGGTTTTTTTGAAAATATATTCAAAACTGTAGAAGGTATAGTAAAACTGTTTAGACAAATTTTGTAGACCATTAATTTCTCTACAAAAAAGGTTCTTGTTTTCCTACGAAGAAAGGTTCTTCTTTTCCTACGAAGCACTATTCTAGTGATTTCGAGCCAAAAACCAAAATTTAGCGTGCTTTCCCCAGTTGGCGTACTCCACCACCTTTTTTTCAAGTAATATTCGAGGCAATAAAAATGTCTGAACACGACTGGCCTGTTGGTCTAGTTGTTAGTGTCCTGACTGGTAACCTCTGGTCGTGGATTCGATTCAGAGATACACTTTGATAATATAGAAAACAAAGATTTTTAACAAGTAATTTTATTAAACAACTATAATTTTAACTAGGTATACTTCTAAGAACTAAAGAGAACAACGGCTATAATATATTTCATCGTCGTGCCTTCTTCTTTTCAGCGCGGCTGCCGCCCATATCTTGCAGTTGTTGTTTCAGTTCAATTAGTTGGTTGTCTGGCACGTAACGCACTTCCTCATGTTCGATAGCGTGTTCATGGACTCGCAGCGTGCAGCCTTCCGGCAGGACAGTGCGTGCAACACGAAGCAGCGTACCTAAAGCCCATGCTGGTACATCGGAAACCTGGAATGACCAAGGTATCGTAAATGCAGTGTTTGTGACACAGGAGATTGAGAAATGAGCCTACCAGCCAGGTTAAGCAATATGGACTCATAGATGATGGACTATGGTCTAAAAATGGCACAAACCTCTCCATGCCTATGGGAGCAAGTGACTCATAGATGATGGACTATGGTCTAAAAATGGCACAAACCTCTCCATGCCTATGGGAGCAAGTTAAGCCATTTGTCCTGGATATAATATCTCTCCAGTTATGTTGGATTTCTGTCCCATTAGGCTATTAAATTGAGGGACTGGAGAGTGCATCAGTATTTGTGCACACTCTTAGCTCTATAAAGTCAAAGTGTATTTGCCTAGTCACTGGTGAGATTCGTTGGCATGACCTAAATGGGTAAGGATTAATATAGTATTATATTATTGTACTTTAGGTACTATTTAGCCCTTTAGTTGTTACATGTGACAACTAAAGGGCTAAATAGTACCTCTATTATATATCTATGATATCATATCTTATTCTATGGTTAGTCACCAAGAGATTTTTCATCCCCCTCAGAGGAAAATGAAAAATTTAAAAATATGAGTTATGTAGTATGGGTGGTTGTTCCTTAAACATGTAAATGCCTAAGCAAAATATCTGCATTTTATATATTATCTGCACTAAGAACTAAGTGAAAGAATTAGATGATTCTAATTATTTACATATTTACCTGGACATTTCTTTCATACATTTTGAGGTAATATTCTGACTCCAATGCTGTTCCACCAGATTTGAAGCGCTGAATCTTCAGCTGTTTTGCAGGAGTTGCCCAGCTGTTGACAAACAGTTTTCAAACTGGTTATCTTAAGAAGCCCTTTAATAATAACTTTTAAAGGTCTCAAAGTAGGTAACTACATATTTTTAAGGACTTGTTAAAATCAAAAATTATTAATTTCAACCTAAAATGGCAATAAGCTCATGCAAAACAAAAGTGTGTACTAGCTGCTTTTATTGATTTTTTTATTGCAATTGCAAACATATTTTGTAACTAGAAACAAAATGTCCACAAACCACTCATCCACTTGAAGGCCCATAATCTCTGCATACCGGTGTATTTGACTTTGGCAGGCCTCAAGTACAACATAGTCGTAACCCTTCAACTGAAGGTTCAGGCAATCATACACAGGCTCATCTGGCTCCATACTCTGAAATAATTCAGTTATAACATAAGTAATATTACAACTAAAACACATGATGAAAGCAGATATTTGAATAAGTTTTTTTTGAGACTATGACCGTGCAAGTTGGAGTATGGGGTCCTGATCTAGTCATAGTATTCATAAGGAGTCAATTGCATTCTAATTGTGCTAGCACTTGGCAAGTGTGGCTCAACCATCTGAAAATGAATACTGGGTATGCTAATAGTTTGTAAAGTTAATGGAATTAAATTTTTTTTTATGGCATCTGTGGTAGGCGTCAATTCTGCCAAAGACAGTTGTTGTTGATCATTCATGTGTATGTTAAAATAACAAAAAAAATCATAATATTCATTGTGTAATTAAATATCGTCAGATATTTAATTACACAATGAATATAATAATTGTTTGACATGTTCAGTTACATTATACTTAATATGTTTAACTACTTACTATCAAATAGTCAGGCTCATATAAATCATTTTTTAACCTTTTCTGTTCAATTTGAATTGCAGATAAGCTAGGTTTATGTAAGGTATGAGGTTTCAGTCGTTGACTTATTCTAACCTGAAAAAATAAGGAAAATTATTATTAGATAGATACCACCTCTACAATATGTAATTCTAAAGTTTATTAACAATAATGTACTTACAATATTTAATATCTTAGAGGCAAACATTCTAAGATAAAGTAGGTATTAATATTCTTTATCCAAACAATAATATATTTATAAGTCTGAAAACTAAGGTTATTTTTTACTGTACATATATTGTGAGCTTTATACGTTAGAAAGATGGATAATGTAGGTGGTTTTGTACATAGCAAGAATTACTTATTAATGAAGCATATTAATTCTACTCTACTATTCAATATTTAGCTTTAATTTCCATTTTCAAGTACTATAAATAAAAGTTTTGTAATCTCTTTGCCTTCATTAAATGTCAATTGTGACTTTAGTGACATATCGAGACATTCTATTCTTCTGCTTCTTCGTTTAATACATGTGTTAATTGTCTATGATATATTTTATTAGCATTGATTGCCGTTATGACCTGGACTGCGCTATAACCTCACAAAATTTACCACTCTCTAGATCTTTCTAGAGAGCGGCCAATTTTTTGACAATGCTTCTTTGTGGACAATATCTGTCAAAGAGACAGGGCCGCACGAGCTTTTTCTCTCTTTCACGCTTTGCAGTCAATATTTACTTTTTAATTGAAAGGGATGACACGGTCCAGGTCTATACGTCAATGATTACTTTCAAAGATGCAATTCAATTTTGTATTTTTTTACAAATTATTATTTAAGAAATCTAAACATTACAGAGAAGGTATATAAATTGCAAGTTTGGATTGTGGATATACCAAGGAAATGATGTGTTCTAGTTTACGAAATTATCAATGCTTTTTATGCTTAATAGCCCAACCAGCAGTAAAATAGTGTTACGGTTCACCTACCCGGACATCAAAAAACATGATTTTCTCGAACTACCCCTTAGCGAGTTTAGATATGTTGAGAACCACTGCCCAAGACTATTATGTTATTCAAACTTTTTTTAAGTAACTACAAATACGAAAATATTTTAAGTCATTCTATTAATTTATTAACTAATAGGTATAAATAATAATAAAAATAGTTATTAAAAAATCAAAATGAATTCACACTTGTGTTTTATTAATTTTATTATTTTGGTACAAATATCCTGGCAGCTAAAAAATAAATGCACATGACATGAATGATTCATTTCCAAAAACCTAAATGTCAAAAAATTGTCTATGTTTTGCTTGGCCTTCGTGCGTGAAGACATCAATGAAATGGGAAGAACGGTAAAGAAAATTGAAAATTAGGTGTTCTGTATTTACAATAATAAAGTAGTGATCAACTTAATGGTGAAGCTTTTAAGGTTTTGAAGCGCTCGAAGCAATTCCGTAGAAGATATGGCGTCAACGGGAAGTACACCTTTTCCTAAATGGCAACTGGCGATTCTCCTTGGCGCACCTCTTGCCATCGGTTTAGGTTACCTTTATCTGAGAAACAGATTAGAAGATCCAGAAAAGAAAAAGGCGTCCGAATTAAAAGCAAAGACTACGATTTCTTTAGACAATGAAGATAATAACGCAAAGGTTACTGAAAGCGCTATCGACCGCGCTATGAAACTCAAAGGTGCCGGAAACCGGGCTTTCCATGCCGGGGAATACGACAAAGCTATTGCTCTATACAACGAAGCGATCGAGGCCTGCCCGCCTGACCGTCCTGTTGATCTTGCTACCTTCTATCAAAACCGCTCTGCATGTTACGAAAAACGTGAAATGTGGGAGCAAGTTAAAGAAGATTGTACATTTGCTCTTAAACTGAATGAAAAGTATGTGAAGGCTTTCTTAAGACGCTCCCGAGCAGCTGAAAAGAGTGGAGATCTTGTTTTGGCTCTAGAAGATGTCACATCGGCGTGTATCCTTGAACGTTTTCAGGTGCAGAGTTCTTTGGTAAATGCCGATAGAATATTAAAAGCTCTAGGGAGACAGCACGCTCGGGAGGCTCTGGCTAAACGTAGCCCGGTCATGCCCTCCAAGCACTTCATCAGAACTTATTTTTCAGCATTTTCAGAAGACCCTATTTCTAAACTTCATCTAGATGAGAATGTTGTAGGTGGGTTTGCTAAAGCCAAGCAAGCTCTTGATGCTCAAGACTATGAATCTATTGTGGATGCTTGTACTGAAGAACTGAGTAGTGATGACGGAAAGTACAAAAACGAAGCTCTTTTACTACGTGCAACATTCTATCTCTTGCTGGGCAGACATGATGAAGCCCAGGCAGATCTTGCCAAGGTCATTGACAATGAAACATCTACTAAAGTGAAGGTAAATGCATTGATCAAGCGTGCCTCTTTATTCACACAATTGGAAAACACAGAACGTTGCTTAGAGGACTTTGCACTTGCTGCCCAGTTGGACCCTAAGAATTCTGATATATATCATCATCGTGGACAAGTGTACTTGCTGTTAGAGCGTATGGATGAGGCAACATCAGAATTTGCAAAGGCTGTGGACTTAAATCCCGATTTCTCAATTGCGTACATTCAGAAGTGTTATGCTGACTACAGACATGCACAGATCAATAAGAATGTAGGAGCTTTGACACAGGTGAGAGCAGACTTTGAGCGTGCATTGGAACGGTTTCCTCGTTGTGCTGAAGCTTACATATTGTTTGCACAAGTTCTGTCAGATCAGCAGGAGTGGGGTCGAGCTGAGGCTCTGTTCGATTCTGCACTTACAGTGGATCCCAACAATGCCACACTGTATGTCCATAAGGGACTGGTTCAGTTGCAGAAGAGCACAGACTTTGATAAGGCTGTAAAATTGATCAACAAGGCCATTGACATGGATGATAAATGTGACTTTGCATATGAGACATTGGGCACTATTGAAGTGCAGAGGTGAGTTAAACTAAACTTTTCTTATCCTGTACTTTGTCTAAACAAGACACACAATATCTGACTTGTAATCTGTACATAAAACAAAGTTGCTACCGGCTGTCTGTCTTATGTGACTTAGATCTTCTAAACAACACTACAGCTTTTGATGTGGTTTTCATTATTATTCACATAATTCTTTAAGATTGCTTATAGATATAATACATGCATATAGTGTAAATTAATAGTGGAAAAAAGTCCGTGCAAAGCTAGAATGAACCACTACGATAATTATATAATACTTATATAATTGTATTAGAAGTCACATCTAGTAGCAAAATCCACCATATCTTGAATCCCTTAATAACATGAAACACATAGTTTTCTAAACAATGGATATGCCACACTTGAGTGTTATCCACCATTATCAGTGTTGTATTATCGGCCATTCTGTCAACTACGAGATAACAACCATTATCTTAAGCTAACATAGTATGAAAAAGAAAAAAATGTTCTATTTCTTATACATACATATATTATTTTATACATTATAATTATTGACATGAGCCTTGTTAATTAAGCAGAATTTTGTTTGAAACAATGAAAATATCCATTATCATAAATTTTTGTATTCTTGAAATATGAATAATATTTAGATAATTATTCTTATTATATATTCCATAATACTTTTTACCCAGACTTGATCATATGACTATGCTAGTATAGATGACACAATGATCTAAATTCTTTTTAGCAATTTCACCTGGGCACATGATTTTAATAATATACTAATAACCTCCGGTTAATAACCTATTACAAATTCACCTGTATACCAAAGACACAATTCAACACCCTGGAAACAAATCTGTAAATTTGTTAAATTAGCAAAAGATACATTAAAATTTACTAAATGTTATTCTCTCAGTGATAATAATATACATCTAACCAAAATTGAGTTTCGGAAGTCTATGACCTAGTATGAGAATATGTAACAATAATTGTATAAATAAAATAAGCCACCTTCTCATTTAATTTGTAATAATAATAAAGTATTTTATTTATTTTCAGAGGTAACTTGAGGAGGTCATTAGAATTATTTGAGAAAGCCATTTCACTAGCAAAGACAGAACTAGAGATGACACACTTGTTCTCCCTGAAGGATGCAGCAGCAGCTCAACTAAAGGTGTCAGAACGCTGGGGACTGGATTGGACTGTGAGCTAGGCTTTTGCTAAGCGACTTGCCACATACTCAACGAGAATAAAACCTGGCCGTCCAAGTTAGCCAGTGATTTCTATAATTCGAAATTATTCTCATTATGAATTCATACATCTTCTCTGTTCACCACCTAATTTTGTTATTAGCTGAAGCTTTAAAACTGCTTGGAATACCAATGTTTCAATGTGTCATATCATTTTAATTACAAAGTTGTAAGATGTTTATCAAACACCAGTGCCAGATGGTATTCTCGTTGTGGACTACTGGTACCTAACCGCCGCCGCCGACTCTTATCCCGTCGTTGAAATCAATTTTATGGTGTTAATAAATTTACTAGGCTGCTATTTTCATATAGCTTCATAATTTCAGTAAGGTAGTGCTTGTTTAAGTGCACTGTCTACATAAATGTCAGTTTCATCTTATGGTTGTCAAGTAATATATAGATTACATTACACAATTTTTCAGAAGCAATTAAATCTCTTTGGTGTGGAATATCACAAATATTTACATTAATTACTTTACATGTAGTTCATCAAAAATATTGTAAATATTTTGGAAACCACAATGTTAAAGATTACTGTAGTACCATTTGGTTTATTGGCAAATATCTGAAATGGTAAATGGTAATATAATTATTGAAAATTATATAAATCACTTATCTGCTTCACATTGAAGTGGATATCTGATTGTTTAAACTTCATTTAGTTTAGACTTTATTTATTTATATTTTTACATTTAAAATGAACAAAATGTGTGTAACAAAATTGTTAAGTAATTTAATGTTGAATTATTGAACCTAGATGGAATTGGTGGCAATTGTGACAAACTTGCTACATATTAGTGAATGATTGAACTTTGTTGCATCTTCATTAATATATTTTATCCAATAAGTTGTTCACATAACAACTTGTGATATACATTATTATTGTTTTTTATTCTGCCAATATTTTTGCATTTATAGTTTCTTAGTTATTTGGAATATACCTATATTGAATTTTAAATTTATATCATATAATGTTTTTTAAAATGTTTAAAGAAATTGTCCTCCTCTTCAAATACGATAGGAGTTACATTCACACTTCATTAGATTAATTTGATTGCAATGGAAACTGGGAACATAATTATATGTTGTTATATAAAACGCGCGCATTGATGACGACGACTGATTTATTTGTGTCCACCTAACGAAAAGTTTTTATTAAAAACCTGGAGTTTGATTTATGAAATGCAGTATTTAGTTTTTGGGTCCAATGTATGAATGTGAGATCAGATGTGCTACAACACTTAAAATTGTATAAATATTACTTGCATTGTAGCTATATGTATATAGTTACGGTTCGCGTCCCGAGTTTGTGCGGCGGTGAATGCGTGCGTGCTGGGTGCGTTCAACACAACTACAGAATAATTCAAATTATTTGTATGCACATCCATGTCAATCAATTTACTCGATATCTTGTTAACTATTTAATACTTTTGTGTATTTTTATCCCCCATATTATTAAATAATTATTTGTCAATTATGATAAATAATTATTTGTCATTAGTAAAGTTAGAATGCCTTTGGAAATTCATGAGATGTTTTGGATGCACCCTCAAATTATCAGTTAGATTGTGAATTTAGTATTGTAGCTCGCTGAGATGGTTCTACAAGAGTTGTTACCTCACCGATAGTGGATAGTTATCAATTTATGAAAACTACGAAATACATTATTGAAACTAAACAGATTGTATCTAATTTTACCTACTTAGAGCTTTAAGAAAAAATACTAATAAGGTCCAAATTAATGTTCTTTTCCGTCTTTTTTTCATCAATTTATCTAGGCTTATGGTAATGGGGCAAAATATTATTCATATTATTTATTTTATACTACAACGATATTTTGTTACAAATAACTAAATTACATAGACTACCTAATAGGTAAGGATCCCTAGAACAAATTTTAAATAATAATATCTTGAGACAACTCACACAAAGCTATCTGATCCCAAACTAAGCAGAGCTTGTACTATGGAAACCAGACAACCGATACACATACATATATATTTCCAAATACATAATACATACATATTATAGATAAATAACACCCAGACACAATAAACCATTGTGCTCATCACACGAAAGTTTTATCCTGGGTGGGGATCGAACCCACGACCTCTTGCGTAGCAGTTGGATACACTCCCACCGCGTAACAGAGGCAGTCAATAGTCAAGTGATACATATCAAGCTGGAATTGTCATGGTAGCTTCGGTTTGACGAGTCGCACAAGTTTATGTATAGGTACGACAAATTTATATAGTGGTACGGTACGTTAGTGAAGAAAACAGGCGTTAAACATGACAAACTTAACTTTGCCGTTGGTTCCCCATATGAAAATTATTTGCCCAACATTGCCCGTTCTTAGTTTACTAACCATATTTTTTTGCTCTGAGTATCTATTATCAGTCTCTTTTCAACTATAAAATCAGATGTGTTGTATGCGTAGTGAGGAAGCTAGTCATCTGTGTAATGCGATGTGTCTAAACTGTCTGTTACGCAGGTCCATAATGTCGGGCCTTTTGAGGCTTGTGAGTTGGGCTGCCAAATCATTGGGGTGGTTGGTCAGTCTTAGTTTGTACCTTTTCACAGCTGATCGGATTTCATCAATGACTGTTTTCGTCTCCAATTGTTTCGTATTTCGTGTTTTGTGATATACCAGTGTGCACTGCTGATTGTTTTGAGAATGGTATTCTGTAGTCTTTGGAGCATTGAGACTTTTGAAGTGCTAGCACTATCCTACAATTTGTATGCCATACTTACATCCAGAGAGACTTGAGAACGTATTTGTATATCAACAGTTTGTTACCTAAGAACAATCTGCTATTTCGACCCAATAAGCAGTGGAGATTTTTGTAGCGAATATTGAGTGCTTCTCTTTTGGCTTTTATATAAGCTTTCCACGTCAAACCGCGGTTTAGGCGTATGCCAACGTATCTGACATTGTCCTCGCAAGGTACGAGTGACGGCGCCTAGTTCCACCGGTGGGCAGTTACCTTTTCTTAGGGTGAAAGTTACTTTGACGAATTTAGATGTGCTAGCTTCTATTTCCCAGGTGTGTAACTATTTGTTGATCGCGTTGTCCCTGTTGCAAGAGATTTAATGCTGTAGCAGGGGTTTTTTACAAGCTTGGACAGCTGTGTCATCAACGTATGTGGCTGTAGTAAACATAGGCAATGTTGGGAGATCTGATGTGTGTAATGTGTACAGAATAGGTTCCAGTATGGATTCCTGAGGTACGCCAGCTTTTATGTTCTAAAAGGTAAATCGCGAGTTAGCCTCTTTAACTTGAAATAGACGGCCTGAGAGGTAAGATCTTAGCAGAATGTGGAAGCTATGAAACATATTGTGCTTAATTTAATACAACAGACCATCATGCCATGCTTTGTCGAAAGCCTGTTGGATATCTAGGAATAGCAAGGAGCAAAATTCTTTATGTTCTGTGCACTTCTTGCACAGTGTCACTGTTGGAAACCAAACTGGTGGTCGGAAATTATTTATTTATTTATGACTTCCTGCAATTACATTGCAAAAGGCGGACCTTTGGATGGTGAAGAGAAAAGGGTGGCAGTTGCTTATTATTATCATAAAATTACCTACATACTTGATTACATATTAGAAAACAAAAACATCAAAAAATAAATATCAAATAATATAAGTAATAAATATACATAATACAAGCTAAATTACACCTACAAATATAACTACTTATACATACATATATCTACGTAATATATAACAAGGCCAAATTATTACTTTGCTGAATCTTCTAGGTAACTTCTGTATAGTTGACCTACTTCATTTTTAAATCCGAAACGGCTAGTGGACAATCCAATTTCTACAGGGAGCGCATTTCCAAGACGAGAGGGCTGAACCGAGAAAGAAGAACGAATTATGGCTGACCTATGAGAGGAACAGAGAAGTTGAAGATCTAAGATTTCTGTCATGATTAGAGCACAAATATTGAAAGTGAGAAGAATATTAGTAGAAGCATGCGGAGAATTAAGAATATAATCAAGTAACGTCAGCGCCCTTAGACTACGGCGCTGCCCAATAGGCAACCATGTCAGTTGGGAGCGATAATTCGAATCGAATGCAATTGTTGAGAAGACGATTAAGCTTGTTGAGCAGATCTGCATTCAGGTCGAGATAACACATCATCATAGTCAATAATAGGAATCATGGTCTTGGGATTATTTGGTAGAAAATTCTTATGCCGAAAAAGAGCCTGTAATGTTCCAGTAACCTTTTGAGCGACATTTGTGACTTGGCATCGGCAGATGAGCGTAGCGTTGATATGCAAACCAAGATCTATAACCGTCGGGCTAAAAGGAATGGCCGTTCCATTAAAGACCACAGGTGAGAGAGATGGTATGTCGATTCTGCTGATCATTCTAGAGCTCCCTATAATGATGGCTTGACATTTCGTGGGATTTACATTTAATATCAAACTGAATCTATCAGACCAACTCTTAATTTTCCCTAGATCCCTGTTAACCTCATCAACTGCCACACTTAAGTCGTCTTTTGTGCCCTGTGTGTAAATTTGGAGGTCATCGGCATACAGGTGAGGCGTGCATTGAAGTTCCTAGGTTAATAGATTAAATAAAAGTGAGAACAGAAGAGGGGAGAGAATACTTCCTTCAGGGACACCAGCATCGACATATATATCGTGTATCATATTTACTTATTTTGGTTAAGAATTGATAGGCTTTGCGCTACGCAGTAGTACTTTTTCAGACAGCTTTGAAATTATGGGTACCAGACTGATAAGCCTATAAGATGTTACGTCTAGTGCAGGTTTTCCCAATTTATGAATCATTGTGATCTGCGAAATTTACCAAATCCCAAGGAAAAATTAAACCCTGGGGATTTCATTAAATAGTGGGGTTAGAAAAACTAAAACCTTTTTAGGGACCTCGTTCAGGACTTCTTTTGTGATTAGATCGAAATCTTTTTTGTCTTTTAGCTCTTTGATTGTCTTAGTGACTCGCACTCTTCTCGCTTCTCGCACTGTTACAGGTTTTGGCGGCATTGACATTTGATATGTTTGATTTAAGGCTTCTCTCACCGTTCCTTCAGATTCAGGACTTTCTGAGGGAATGGACACTCTTGCTAGGTGTTCGGCAAACACACCAGCCTTTTCTTGAGATGTTCTTGTTCAAGTACTATTATTTTTTCTAATGAGTGGTGTGACGATCGGCGGTCGGCTGTATGCTTTCGTAAACTACTAGAGAGAGTGGTTTGTTGGGTGTGTGGCAGACAGTGATTCTAGCTTTAATTGTAGTGTCTCATTGTGCCAGTTTTTAATGAATCCTTTTAGTTCTACAGTAGCCCTGTTCAGTGCAATTTTGTCTGATCGGTAACTACATTGCTGCCAGGCGCGCCGTAATCTACATTTTTCTCAGGATTTTAAGTCTAATTTCATTAGGGAAACTTGATATTGATGTGCTGGTTTCATAGGCGGGGTATTTTCCCAACAAGCTTCTTGTATGAGCATAGTAATGCAAATGCAATAAGAAATATTTTTCATGCGGTATGGTATGCTAGGGGTATATCTGTAGGTATTATTAGCAACAACTCATTTTATTAATTTCAACGATTGTTTTAAATGTTCTCATTTTTTAAGAGAGGCATTTTAAAATTTTGTATTGAATATCAAACTTTAAAATGACTCATGAGAAAATGCTAACACGTCATGGAATCGTTGAGATTAGTAAAAACGTTGTTGCTAAAATAGATGATTGAGTTATTGTGGTAGAAAATAATAAGAAAAGAAGTAGTGTGGAAGAAAAGTTTATATATTTTTTATTAATCTAATATTTATTACTTACCTACCTACTTATAACTAGGTTTTCTAACAAAAGCACAAAGTATAGATATTTTTCCTAAATCGACATTATCCAAGACAATATTTTTAACAATAAAGTGTCCGATAAATCTGAAGATGTAATTTAAAACGGGGCCTTGTACGAAATTATCACAGCCACAATTATGAAATGGAACAACAAACACGTAAACTCAAGATAACATATATATTATTAAAATAACTGATAGCTAAGGACTTTGAAATTTTTTCTTATGAAATTCATGAAAACTAATACATTACAAACAAACACTATAATTTTATATATTTGTGTTGATTTATTTGCGGTTAATTAACTAACTACGGCCTATGTTGATGTTTAAGACAATAGTTTTCTAAACTTAAGTTTGTCGTGTTTAACACCTGTTTTCTCCACTAACGTACCACTATATAAATTTGTCTTATACATAAAGTTAGGCGTCTCCTCAAAACGGAGCTACCATAACAATTCAAGCTTGGTATGTATCATTTCAAAATTTGTTTTAGGGATCCCTACCTATAATGAACTTGATCTTGCACTATATTTCTAGTAGGCTGCACAAGTTCAAACTAATATGTAAGAATAAACAATTGCAATTACAGGCAAAATGCTTTTACCAATTATTTTATATTTTTTAAATTTCATTCACAAGACGTACCCATTACTGTGTTACAATGGCACATTTACCAACCGACATTATCAAGAAGATCCTTTAGTTACCAAAGGACTTTTTGGTCCAAGTTATTCAGCTATAAGAAAAACAAGGTGTTCCTTGACAGTATCATGTTCACGCGCAGGTAAGAATATTGTTACAGACATAGTTATTGGAGAACTTAAAATATTTTAGGAGATCCTCCGGCCCGTTATGTCCTGTAAGGTCCTTCTTACACGTCCCAGCAGCCGTGTATCCAGCGGCGAAATGTATCCCCATGTAGGTACACCGGTAAGTGTGAAAGCTGTCGTACATCGCCATACCCTTCGCCACCGGTTACCCAGCAACCGGAACTTGTTAAAAGGACCTTACTGTATGGTTTAATCTGTCAGTTTTATACATTTGCCAGTTATGTCAACATCCTTCTTGGTCATAATCCCCTTTTGTCTATCTCACGTGAGATTTCACATTTGACTAAACATTAGTTAAATGTAAGTCGCTCTCATGACGGATGGGAGGGGGGGGGGGGGGGAGTTAGCAACTTTTACAAAATTTAATTCACTTTTAGATTGAGCCAATAGTGGTCCCCCCGGAACAAAGTTCTGGATCCGCGCCTGATCTTGTTGTGTAGGTAATATTCTAAAACTATGATACTTATCTCCTAAGATGTTCATTGAAATCAAATGAAGTACCTACCTAAGAGCAGTTTTGTTCTAAATTAAATATTTGTGATGTATTTATTTGGATTAGGGTTATTACTGTAATAGTGGGTCAACCTTAAAAGATATGCATTTGCTGTAGTGGACTTTTTTTTAGAACTTTTCAGGAGAAACTAATTCATCATACATTATTGTTGTGTAACTTTAACCGTTTATCCAGCGCACGCAACGGAAGCTCTCAAAAGGAATATTTTATCCCCATTTTTTCAACATTTATCATTGTAGCTCCGCTCCTATTGATCGTAGCATAATGTTAGCCCATAGCCTTCCTCGATAAATGGGCTATCCAACCAATATTTTTAGAATTTGAACCAGTAGTTCCTGAGATCATCGCGTTCAAACATACAAACAAACTCTTCAGCTTTATAATATAGGTATAGATTTATACTTGCTATAATACTATAAAGAAGATAGGCTTGTATGTTTCATATGGATAATCACTGAAACAACGGCCCATTTTATGGAAATTGGGGTAAAGAGGTGGGCCCTTCTGGCCATCTCTTGGGGAAATAATGACTTACTACTCTGTCAAGAAAGTACGGGAAAACGATTATGTAATAACACACAAAATGTTAGTTATTCATCCAAATTTATTTTATCGCCTTCAAAGTATGCTACTTCAGAAACGATACGCTTACGCCAACGAATAATCCTATCATCAAAACATTTTTAAACAAATTTTCCGGAATTGAGTTCAATTCGAATTCTCCTATGTCTTCTACCGAGTAAAAACGGGTGCAACGAAGTGGTAATTGGAGATTAGCAAAAAGAAAGAAGTCGGCTGGAGCCATATCTGGTGAATAAGGTGGTTGCTCGATGGTATTTGTTGAGTTTTTGGTCAAAAATTCGTTCACAATGATGGCCTTGTGCAAAGGCGCATTATGCTGGTGTAAAATTCAAGAATTCTCTTTCAACAAATCTGGCCATTTTCGTCGAATTTGCTCTCTTAAACATTGCATACACTCAAGTAATATTCTTTATTTACCGTTTGACCTTCCGGCAAGGAAACAGTCAACATAACTTTGACTTTTGATCGACTTTGGCGTTGTTTTTCCGGTTTTGGCTCAAATATAAGCGCTACTCTGAAGCTTGTTGACTAGTTTGCATTTTTAACTCGTATACCCATGTCTCGTCACCAGTAACAATGCGTTTCATGAATGTTGGTTCGGAATGCAATTGTTGTTCATACTTTTAGCAAAAAGTATAAACAACAATTGCTAGACTTACAGACACAACAGACCTAATAATTCTTGAAATTATGCCGTTTATTCAATGAGCGCTTCTCGCTATCATTCCAATGATAAATCATGTAAATTTTATAAATTTTATTGCTCATCTGCAGTTTTCGTAGGTACGCACTATTTAATACAGTTTAGGCATTTTAATGGGTACTTGGTAAAAACTTTAAATTCAGTCGAAACCGAAAAACTCTAAGTTCTAACGTCAAATCAAA
Organism: Herminia tarsipennalis; assembly: GCA_945859575.2. Lineage (NCBI taxonomy): Eukaryota > Metazoa > Arthropoda > Insecta > Lepidoptera > Erebidae > Herminia > Herminia tarsipennalis. The sequence goes on along the minus strand of OX243834.2, from coordinate 16,233,475 downwards.
GTTTAAAATCTATGGTCAAATCTGTCAAACGTTTCCCGCGCGATTTGGCTGCGTTCAATACTAATTACACTTTACAAAATAATAACTAACCATAACAAAATAATATTACAAAATTAAATTACCCATAAAATATGCTTTTTTATTATTATTATTATTATTTTACTATTTTTAAATATAGTCTTACTTATATAAACTTTATTTTTTGTGTTTATTTTTATTTTATACTTTCCTATTATTTAATGACGGTTAATGTTCGTGTCGTCACTTTGGTCTTAGCAGAATACCAGCGCAGCTCCTCATTAAGCGGAGTTGCAATCTAGCTGAGCTAGGACCATTTTTGTCTCTCGTTAATACTATTAATTGAATTTGTACTACTTACTGTATTTATTTTTTTCTTTTGAGGACAAAATAAATTTATTTCTTTCTTTCTTTCTTTCTTTGAATGACTTGTTCTAGCATGTCCTCAGCGTGTCTTATGTCATTGAGTTTTTGGAGATAATTCAGGTCTTTTGGGATTAGCCGAGCGGCAACATGTTCCATATCCAAATAACCCAATTGATTATTTAAAATGGTACGGATCGACTTGAGAGACAAAGAAAGTTCAGCGGCTATCTCTCTCAAACTTGAATGAGAATTTTCAGTCACTATTTCCTTCAGTTTTTCGATTTTAACTTGTTATTTTAACTTTAGTTGAAGACGTTGATGGCCTACCAGAGCGAGGTAAATCTTCCATCACATCTCGACCGCTTTTGAACGCTTTGTACCACTCATAAGCACGTGTTTTTGATAAAGTCGATTCACCGTAAGCCTTCTGTAACATTTTCAGGTATTCCGAACAAAGAAATTCTATTTGCGATGCAAAATTTAAGACCACCTCTTATGTTCTAATCTCTCGATGTTTTTGCCATTATGAAATTCGTAATACAGACTAGATAATTATGATCCAACTAAAAGCAGCACATCTAAATAACAGATAAAATTCAAACTCCGCGCCAAAATGGAAAACAGCTGTGCCAATGCAATAACGAAAAAAAATCTAAAATTTGATTTCGAGCCTAAACTAATCCTAACTATTCCCGATACTTTTTTGACTCAATTTACGTTTCGTTTTATCGCGATACGCGACATACATGCGGGCTGAGTCGCAGGAAACAGCTAATCTATTCTATCTACAGGTATACGAGTAATAAAAATGAATCGCCAGAAGGTATGTAGATAATCGCTTAGCGACTGCAGCAAATTGAATATTTTTTTAGTGTTTGTTATAGTCAGGACAAGGTTTGTATATTTTTTTGAAAAATACACGCTTGCGACGCCGGGTCGGGCAGCTAGTCTTTTTCTAAATAAAAATAAATGTTTGTTTGTTTTCCTCTACACGTTCCGAAACCAATGATTTTTTTTTATTTTTTTTTAATGATAACTAGCAATGTGGGATTGAGTCCCACATTACTAGCAATCTTGTTAACCCCTCCAGCTAAGCTCAAAGGCTTGTGATAGGAGTGGGTTCACGTCGGTAGTATAATGGGTAGGATTCGAACCCGTGACCTCACGATTGCGGGACCGATGCCTTTAGCCATTAGGCTACCACCGCTTCAAATTAGATTTGATAGATTAGATTGTGATTAAACTTTGGTATCCGGAGATGCCCGCGTGGGTTCCTGATATTAAAAGCACACAGCGGAGCGTGGCCGAATTCAGCTAGTAAATACTTAATGAAATAAACAAAATTGAAGGTATAGTATCTATAGGAATAAGATATCCTTGCCAAACTATTGTAATTTTAGAAAAACCGAGCAAGTACATGTCGGGCCACACACAATGTAGGGTAGGGGTTCCGTAGTCACCCCCGCCCCTCCATCCGAATAATGTGGCTTATGAAGTGGGTTTTCTGTTGTTTTTGTTTTATACTTACAACGTTATACCTACTTAATAATTTTCAATGGAATTTGTACGAAATTTTGTTACTTCTCAGCTGTTTCGTAAACTTGTAAAGCCTTCTTAGCTGTGATAGTTTTCCTTTTATTTTTACTATACATACTACTACTGTGATTTTTTTCACGTACTCAACGTCAACCATTTAGCTGGCAGAGGGGGGGAGGGTGGTGTCGGCGTAAGTACCTAATATGCAAAATTACTGCCTTTTAGCACTAACAGTACCTCGCAGCAAACGGACAAGGCGAAACTATAAGGGTCCCGTTTTGCCATTTTGGCTACGGAACCCTAAAAAGAGACTGATTTGAGTTAACAGTCAACATCCGTATTGTGGAATGTAGCTAGGGGCAATGCCCCACCCTACCTTATTAAAAATCACATTTGTGTACCCAAGGAGCCGATTTAGGGGTTGAAACACGGTAGGTACACATTTGGCCGGTGTTTAGTCAATTGCACCATATAAAAGAAACCCCCGAAATCTTGAGTCCGCCCATGAAAAATCATCCCTTCGACGGGGACGTCTAAGAGAAAAAAAAATAAAAGACTTCGTTAAAAATAGATCATGGCTTTGGGATGGGATTCCTGCACAGAATCTAGCACTACATTCTAGTCTGATAGACAATAAAAAAACTGTTAAATTCTCTTTGATAGACAACTCCAATCCAATTGTCACCCAAGTCACAATTTATACTCTCTGAGGCACAATATTAAAAGTCATCAACAATCACTAAAGCAAAGGATGACCGGTGCACACTCGTAAATTAAAATATCTGCTCGATTCATTTCAAGTTTTCTTGTACAACGGATTACAAAAACAACTACTAAGTATTATATTAACACAGTGGGAAATCTAAAGATTAAAACAAGAAGATATGCACATTATAAATGTTTCGAAAATTGTGGTGGCTTGTGTTATTTATTGTTAAAGCAAAAGCTCTAACACAATGTTACAATTGTTCGTCGACACATCGAGACTGGAATAACTGCGGAGGAGGCTTTGTACTTTCTTCCCCTCCGTTTAACTCCTCACAAAAGAATATTATTAACTGTACAGGAGGTCGGTTTGTATTTTATATATCTACTTCTCTTATGCGTTTTGGTGTACCCACCCACTGGGTACTACCCAGTTAGGTTTAAGGTTAAGGGAGACGTTGCCGTCATCATCAAGTTTGCTCCGGCTCGAAACACCTACCCAACAGGCTAGGGGGCTCAAGCTTCCCCCAAAATCTTTCACCATTCACCCATTCGATTCGTGTAAGTGGTGCAACATCCGCTCTATCTGGTTCAAGTCCCCGCCCCTCCCTTTCTAAACAACAATCCTGGATCCGCCACTGAAATGTTTATCATCGCCTTACCTTTAACAACAACCTGCGCCCGTGCCTACCACTAATGAATTAATGCTGAGATTGAATGCGAACTTATAACAAACACCTATATGTAGGTAAATATATACAAACCTACTTACTGGACGGAGAAACCAATGAAATGAAAAAATGAAAAAATATTTATTGCAGCAATACATACAGTATTGCATTAAATGCAAAGATACAATCATTCATAATCTAAAGCTGGTTGGGTATTTACTGCTGTATTACTGTTGGTCTTCTCACTAGGCTAGCCTGTATCGAGAAGACCGTATGTTAACTCGTATCTAATTATCTACCTTTGTTACATTAATATTTTTTATAATATTTTCACAATAAACATTTATAAAATAAAATTAAACAAAACAAAAAATTTAATTAAAAATATCTCTGAGTGTTAAAATAAAAACAATTCAACAAATTCTTTTAGGTAATAACTAAGGTACAGACTAATACAAAATAATTAATAAAAATGAGGCATGTGAGTAATAAAAAAAGTTAATAAAATATTAATATCAACACACATCCAAACTTTCGCATTTTCGGTAGTCACTATAATGATCACCTCATTTATTTCATAACAGATGATGCGATGTGCTTTGTACGGTCTTGGACAACACGTTCTCGACATGCGTGGATTGTACAGAGAGGTTGTTACCACCTCACTGCACAGGATCTCCTGCCTCGATCTCTGACCGTGCCTACTGGAGCCATGAATTGTAAACATGTGAGGTAACATCAACATCTTCTAAGCAGGTATTTGGGCATGGATCTACAAACTTATCAGTATCTGTTCTAGCGTTATTATTAATATACTTAGGTACCTACCTACACATATTTTTCGCATATAAACTTAGGTACCATATCTACGTCATTACATTTATCTGATATTATTATTATTATTTTAGATATCCCGATGCAGAGTACAAAGTATGCCTCTGCCAGGCAGACTGGTGCAATTCTGCGTCTACAGCTGTTCCGTCTCTGCTCCAATACTTCACAAAGTTGCCCATATACATAATTATGAATATACTTCATCGCGATTGACTAACTCTATGTTACGTATGCTGGTAAAAATAATGCAGATAATATTTGTGTTTACTTGTAGATTGCCGACGATCGGTCATAGACATTTAATAAAATTACTCTAAGTAGATACGTAGGTAGGTACCTATTGATCGCGTTCGTTAAATACAAATTTTCCATTGACCGTCCATCATAGATCCCTTATAGGTTACACTGGATCGCAATAAATGTGACTTCATGGGTTTATAAGCAGCTTTCACTTTATCTAAGGTGTCTCTGTCTATTTCTGCGAAAAGGATGGTAAGAAATCTGTATGTCAGTGGGCCGCGTCCGCTGGTCGCACGTGGCTTTTTTGTAGACGTGCATCAGTCTAAAGCCATAATTAGAAAATTATTTACTTATAATTGCAATTCATATGGCAATCTAAAGGTACATAACAGTTTTATTAAAAAAGGTAGGTACTATTTAAATTTATTCACATCTTTAACTCATTTTTAAGATTCCGTAGTAAACAAGTAACCCAAATAAGTACCTACTTAGGTACTTAATACCTACATTTTAGGTCAAATTGTAATTTGTTAAATACTGTGACGGCGCTAGACGACAGCGACCGCCGACGGCCACGCGCCTCTAGGGGCCTAGCACAAAAAAAATGACGTTCCAAAAGAATAAATAATATCCTGATTAAAAAATCTAACATTATAATATAACAATATTTCATTTATTACAAGCAACATTACATCACTCATAAAATAATCGTAAGTACAAAAATAAAATCATTCCTCTTTAAGTAAGCTGTTATATAATGTTGAATAGTACGACCACAGAGTACATTTCTACATACTGAAACATTACGACTCTGGAACCCATTGGAATGGTATTCCAATGTCGCACTATCGGGCAATCTGGTTTGCATAAAATGAGGTTTATGATAGTGTTGTCGTCTCCCTTTCTATGTCAAGGTTATCAGATAGATCCTCGGTAATCCAATGCCCCATGTACTTGCATTTGTGACTTTACTTATGTATTCACCATGATTCCTTGTTCACGTTTTTTTGTATTGTACCTAAGACAAAAAAAAAGACCGTGGACCGCCGCATATCTCTCACAAACCAATTACTCTAAACCGCTAATCGAAGGGCTACGAGACGCAGAGATTATAAAGCCGTGGAGAGGTCAGACCTCCTTGCCTGACTCCACACTGCAACTTATACATATGTAATGGTCATACCAGAACCTTAAGTCACTGACAATTTCTTTAGGAGTATTGGTATCTTTTAGAAGATTATACCACAACGCATTATACGAGACCAAATGTTCTTAACAAGTCCAAAAAGTACGTGTATTGGCGATTTTCTCTTAACATAGTACTGGACATATGGAATATGCTTGAGCGCCAAAATACTGGTAGCAGTCTCTGTGAAGGTCTAAAAACGAACTATGCCTCATTTAAATTAATATATCTGCTACGATGACTATCAAACAAACCATTCAGAACTTTCGCAACAACTGTGGCCAATGAGATGGATCTGTAATTGGACCTGACGGAAACATCGCTAGACCTGTTTTTTACTATAGGCACAACAATGGTTATCATAAGTTCACGAATATGATACTGGTGACAAAGAAAAAATAAATAACATCGGTAAGACACTTGGCAAATGAACACCAGCGTATTGCAAGTGCTTGATCTTCAGGTCAAGTGCTCAGGTCATCATGTCCCGGTGATTACCTCTTTTTATTGCCATTATAATTTCAGTCTACTTCGTCTAAAGAAAACCTAGTGAGGGTTCCCGTTAGACACTCTGTATCGAGCACCAGCCGTGCTATTTGATCAGGCCCAAACTCACCATCTTCGATACATGAAAGGACAAACGACCCAGCCTCTAAGTTTTTGGTATGTTTCCAGAAACTCACTTGCTTTCTCCTCAGGGTGTGCAACCAGAATGTCCATCGAAATACGTTCTTTATTATCTTAACACCACTTCAGCTTCCATTTAGGGAGTTTCCTTGAGTCAGGTATTGCGTTATAAGTCTCATGCTGCTCATTATGTAAATAAATGAAAAATGTGTAGGTATCAGCTTCAGACACTATGCCAATATTAGAGGGAATTTACATTTTTCATTTTATTATCGGACCAATGAAAGAATTATAATATTGTCGATTGCAGACATATCGAAAGAAACTGTAAGAGTTGTTACTCATGTTCCGGCATCATTCGGCGAAGGCGCTAGATATATGTGGATGAACGTTCGGGAAAAAGCCGCTCGGCTGTGGTCAAAACGTGCACTAGGCAAAGCGACAACGGGCCGGCATCAGTCGGCACCACGGCGATGTAATATCGAATGATGTGAAGGGCCGAATGAACTACCCGATCTGCTGTTGTTGCAATGAAATCGAAAATGTGTAGTAGTTGCTTCGGGCCGGCTTTGTTTGGGTAATGCCAACCGACGACGACGATTATATAATAATAACCGAATGTGTCGACCCGCTTATGTGTGGAGCCTCCCTTAGTAGGGTAACAAAAACCGGTTAAGAGAGTAATAGGGTTCCATAGCTGTTACGTTACTACGAAGAAGTGCACTACCTATGAAAAACACGATGGGAAAAAGTGCACCAGCGTATCGTCATTTATCCAATTTTCGGACCGATTATTTCCGAAAATATTTACTTAATCGAAAAGTTTGTTAGAAACCATAAAATGTTTTTAAAAGACCTGTCGAATTATGTACCACGTGTTGATGTTGGATGAAAGAAAAATCTACTTTTCTTATTTTTTATCGGACTGCGGAGGAGGGTTATCACACTTCACACTAATATAATAAAGGCGAAAGTTTGTGAGTATGTGAGTGTGTATGTTTGTTACTTCTTCACGTCTAAACGGCTGGAGCGATTTTAATAAAATTTGGTATGGAGTTAGCTGACACCCTGGATTAACACATAGGCTAATAAACCGCGGGTAACACCGCGGGGCACAGCTAGTTTTAAATATATAGCTAACAATCGCAAAGGCCGGTACTGACAGCGGCTTCGCAAAGTTCATGTCGCTAACGCTCATAATCTGCCTAGCGCCACCACTGCTTCACTACATAAGATGTTTATTTATTTATGAAATACTCGCTCAATGGTATTAGTCCTGTGTCGCCGTACACTTTATAAAGTTACCTACTTTATCGAACACTGAGTTCGTCATTCAACATATTGTTTCATGTGGGAATCGAATCGTATTGAAAGTCTTCAAGCAAAGCAATCTTTAAATTACCTAGATGCGGCCAGCTCCACGGTCACCTAGCAGGATGTCAAATTTTCCATAATCTGATTTTTTTCACGAAACAAAGGCAGAGGTAGAAAATAAAATGCTGTTATTAGTATAAAAATAGTAATATTTTCATATTAAATAAGGCTTAAAACTAAAATAAATATGTTCACAATGTAGGTACAAAATATGAAGTAGTCTCATTAAAATTTGAATATTAAAGTAGGTAGGTGTACCTACCTACCTACTAAGTTCCTATGGTAAGTCATTTAAAAGCCAAAAATAATGACCATGTGTAACGGCTACTTATTATACTTACTTATTGGTATAAATATACATTTAATGCGATTTTTGTCATTTCTAAAGGGTCTTTCAACAAAGACGGGTCGATGTTAAAATTGAATAAAACTAGATGTGTGTGAGATATTAACGAAATTTATTTTTTATTTGAAAGGCCTGTTTATGCCATTATGCATGAAATATGACATCGTTCAAATGTCCGCCGCGGCTTCGCATGGTGACACAAATCCGAGAGGTCCAATTTTTAATGACTCTGCTGCATAGATCCGGCTGAATCTGAGCGATGGCCTGCGTTATGTTGGCTTTCAGGGCAACGGTCGAATGTCATGTGGGTTGTGGTCATCCCATATAGGGCAATTTTGCTTATTAACAAAACCATTCATCCAAAAATGTGCCTCGTCGCTAAAGATTATTTTTTGGCCAAAATCGGGGTCCTCTTGCAAGCGTTCCGACGCCCATTCAGCGAACACACGGCGTTGTCTATGGTCATTAACTTTGAGCTCCTGGGTCAGTTGGATCTTGTATGGATGCAGACCCAAGTCCCGACGCAAAATTCTCCAAGTTGAAGTCTGCGAAAGGCCGAGTTCTTGTGCACGGCGAGAAATCGACTGCTTCGGAGTCTCCTGAACACTCTCACGTACAGCGGCGATGTTCTCGGCCGATCTGGCGTTCCTTTGACGTAAAGGTGTTGGTTGGTTGTTTACCGAACCGGTCGTCTCGAATTTAGTCACCAATCGTTGGAGAGTAGACTTTGAAGGGCCACCGCGTCTGCCGTAAAATGGGCGCAATGCGCGCAACGTTTTCACTAACGAACACTCATTTTGATAATAAAGTTTTATCATTTGCACATGCTGCTCAACCGTGTAACTTGCCATGGTGATTTGGCATCAGTGACTGAATAAGAAAAAACAGATTTGACAGATGCCGCCAAATCAAAATGGCCGCCACAGATTATTAATATCGACCCGCTCTATTTGAAAGACCCTTTAGTACCTACTAGATGGGATCGATAGATGTTTGTGAAAATTGCTTATGTTCTTGCAAAAATCTGTGAATGCAAGATAATGTCATTCTTTCCAAAAAATAAGAATAGCCTATAGTTGCTTTTTCGTAATTTTTAAAGCATTTTTATGCTAATTTTATACATATAAATTTTAATGTATGGAGGAAAAATTTGTCTCAGGCTGGACTTGCTTCAAGCTGCTACCTTCGGGATACCGTCCCTAAAGGTTCGGTCCGACGAATGACGTAGACTGCGCGTGCACTTAGATTATTGTTGTAAGCCGCGCGCCGCTCGCGATCGGCCGCGATTCAAGGAAATGATCCTTAAGCCGTTACCAACTCCGACATGTCTCGGTGCCTGAGACGAATTTTTACTCCATACATTAAAATTTATTTGTCTAGTTAGTCTAGTATGCCCAAATCCAGTTTTTGGTAAATTGATTGGAGTAGGTACTCGTATCTAAATGTTCTATTCTTATTGGTATTTATAGGAAGTAGACACGAGGGCCTTATTACATTTTAAATGGTTAGGTTCACTTAGATACCAGCATTATACCTACCAAAATACTATCTCAACGTAGGTAGGCATTTATGTTATTTTTTCATGATATCAATGTTTTAATTCTTATTGTTTTATTTAAGTTTCTTAGGTAAAATTAATTAAACAACAATTTTTGCATAATGATAAAAATCATGGACAAATACTATAGATAATATTACCTATGTACATATGTCTGATTATTCATAAGGCAGATAATGCTGGTGTCGGTCACAAGGTATACAAATTAAATAGGTACCTACGTAGAGGCGTTTAAGGAGGTGGGTTGATTTGCTTTGAAATTTCTTTACTAAAACATGATTTGACTAATGCGTGAAATTTATATATCTAAGTATTTCAATTGATCCATCGGCGGGATCACATTTTTATTCTTCCGTATAAGTTTTGCACTAAAATCATTTTTGTTTTTGGTATTTTGCTATATAAATTTATCCTATTGAGACTCTGAAAAGCACTTATAATCGTTCATCTTTCTTCTTCTAATATATCATCGTCATTTTCTAATTCGTCAACAGCTGAAGCTGCGTCACTAGTTACCGCTTGCGCAATTAATCCTGTGATACTAGTCTCATTTTTCTTACTTTCTAAGAAGTTGAAAACGTATTCTTCTATATCGTCTTCATCGAATGGCAATAAGTCTTCGAGATCAATTTGACGCTTACTTCGTATTTCACCAACGTTCTTTTTACTTGGGGAATAATTGTTTTCATCATTGTCTACAATACCTTTTCTGTATATTTCTATCGGAACATCACTACCGTCACTGACGTCATATTTAATTCCAAGATCTGTTTCTTGTATCTCTATGGATCCGAGGCCTTTATCTATTAATGCCTTCAGATTCCTAGCTTTACCCTTTCTGTTTGTATCGGTTAAATCAATTTTTTTAGCTGATTTCTTTGTGATTGGATGGAGATGTTTAACTTCATTAGTTTTCAAAGGCTTTGATATTTCATTACTTATTGTATCTTTACTTTGAGATATTTTTGGTTTAGAGCTATATGTTTTGACTTTTGAGTGCCCTTGTATTATAAGGTACATTGGCACAGTAGGTGCCTCAGTTGAAGATTTAACATCTTCTGAAATTTCATGTATAGTTGTTGGTATTGGAGTCGTAAACCGACCATGCAAATAGGGACCATGTGTGTAAAGTGCGGGGTTTTTATTTGAAACTTGCGAATTTACATGAAATTGTTGTTTTTGGGATAAAGTTGAACTTTCATCTTGCTTAACAGGTGGTGGGGGTTGCATTGTTTGCATTGATTCAATCTGGATATCTTCAGTGTTGTGTTCGTTAAATATTTGAATGTTTTCTGATGCGTGTGCATAAAGATTATCTTCGGGCCTTTCTGGACCGTTAACCATAGGCATAGACATCATCGGTTTAAGCATATCGAACTTACTGGTTTCTGGCTTGCTTACAGAAGCAGGGATTTGTGTTTGTTGGAATAAAATAAGGTTATTTTGTTCTGTCGTGTGTTCTTGTGAAATTTCTGTAGGAATTTCTAACAATTCAGTTGTGTGTTCTGTAGGCCAAGTCACTTGGGTAAATGCTGTTGATGATTCCGTTAAAGTGGTTGGTGGTAAAACAGTGGGGAGAAAAGTAGGGAGCACTAAGTTATTAGATGTTTTCTTTGGCGGTGGAGGTGCTTCAGACAACATTGGTTTGTAAAACGAATATGGATGATTTGACAGCTCTATATGATCATTCGATATAAAATTGTGTGTATCGTTGGCTAAATCTCTATCGTCTAAGGGTGTTGTCGGTCCCCATCCAGCATAGTCACTGCTAACTGCATTATTAGCTACAGCTTGGGTTTCATTTATATTTGTTATCCAGTTTTGTGTGGTTGAAGATTGATAAATTAAGTTTGATTCTTGTAAAGCGTAAAATGATGATAAATGGTCAGGAACGGCAGTTGAATCAGTGATTGCGATTTTGGGAGGGATACTGGGCGGGGGCTTTACTTGAGATAATTTTTTGTTGGGGTTTGGGGATGTATCTTCGGCAAGAACAAAAAGTGGAGGCTGGTGACCGGGCGGTGGAGGCGGTGGGGGAACTAATATTGTCATAGGATAGTGGTCACTTAATTTATATGTGAAGTCTTCGTACTTATTCGGCAGTGGGCGATGTACATGTCGTCTCGGAGGTAGCGGTGGCAACGGTGGTTGACGCGAAGTAACACTAGGTTTTCTGGATGAAACACCAAGCATGAGTACTTCTGATTTCCTTTCCGGAAATCGTTCTCTTTCAAGTCGAGTGTCATCGGCCCAATAATGAACTCTGTCGAGAACTGGAGGTTCGTAGTCATAAGTAGGATCATTGCGCAAGGGATCTCCACGACCAGTTAGCGGTTTCCATTGTTCAAAATCCATACGAGGAGAGAAAATTGACGTTAAACTGCCCTGGTTTCCATTTTCTACTCCATCTGAAAGTAAATTTATTAAAATTATGTAAGACTAACTTTAAAATAGTTACTAACCATAGATAATCTGACGTTTCGGTTTGATTATGCCAAACATTTGTAGACGTTGTAATTGCGTTGCAGGGCTTGCGAGGAAGATCAGATTAAAATCTCGAAAGTTTTAAATCATAATAGTTTATTACCGTAATAATAGCAAGTAATATAAATATACTTACAAGTAATGTTAGCAATTTGATTTACTGGTGCTGCGCCAACTGCCAGCAGATCTGAAGTAAAGGACCGAGAAGTTGTGACTTTTACCAGCAACAGCAACAAAAATGTACCCAATTGTGCCTGAAATAAAGAAAATAACATTTAAACTATGTAGGCATAACACCGCTTAAATAAGGTGAGCTCAAAGCATCACTGTCATAGAAAGTGACTAAGGAAAATAAGGAAATCTACGGCGTAATACGATCACATAACGACCTGCGAACATGGCGGTTGACAATTTGGCATACCTTTAGCGTAAAAAAGTAGTACACACACATTATATATTTATTTTCGTTGAGGTCCTCACTGAGACGCCCTGCTACAGACATGAGTTGACGTTGCTACTGTGGTACCTCCCATTGAGAGATCGTCAGGTTGTGTCATAACAGACATGCCTCCTAGCACACATGATTATTATTATTATTAACGTTCCGTCTTTCTCTATGACCTAAATACGAGATGGTTAAGGTATCTACAAAGCTTTCCCTCTAGCCCGAGACTGTCTGCATTTCTTTGACGTATTTAGATATTTTTTTAGCAATAGCTTTTCCAAAAAAATCAGCTTAAAATTTGTTCCATGAGTTTATTTTTGCTCTGATGGGCTGACCTACATATATATTGTACCAGCTGTCCCGCGCAACTTCGCCTGCGGAAATTTTCTCGTGTTTGCAACATTTATCATTGCTGCTCCGCTCCTATTGGTTATAGCTATATAGCCTTCCTCGTTAAATGGGCTATCCAACAGTGAAAGATTTTTTCAATTCGGATCAGTAGTTCCTGAGATTACCGCGTTCAAACAAACAAACTCTTCAACTTTTTAATATCAGTATGTACCTACGTACGTAATCTGCCTACATACATAAATTAATCCCTATTTTCCTTGGTCACGAGATAACCAGAGAACGACTTTACCGATTTCATTTATTCTTTTTTTTCTAATACTCTGTAGAATGTTCTTACGTAAAAAAAAATAAGAAAATAACGAAAATTAAATATCGGGGTACGAAGATTGCCACGACAGCTAGTCCTTTTATAATAAAACGTACAATTCTGTCCAATTTCCTAGATACCTTTTTAAGACGTAGGTATTTAAATCTGTGTCAAAGAGATATTAATTAGGTACATATCATTAATTTTATGATTACTACTGTAGTCATTAGTACCTAAGTAGATCTACTTATCTACTGTGTCTTTGCAACCATTTGCATTTTTCACATTTGCATACCTAACTTTTTCAGTGTAGGTATTACTTGGTATAAATACGGCAAAATTGTGGTCTTTTCAAAAGATCTCATTTACCCATATCTACTTATATCAGATTTTACTAAGTACTTACATGTCCTCTTTTTTAGTAACGATTGAAAACATGATTTTCATCCAATTAGTAGTGAGTTTTTTGGAACATTTTGGACACGACAGTACCTCGTTAAAATGCCGACTACATCGGCGGGAAGAAAGACGGGCTAATTTAATATTTTAACCATCCTCTTTATTTATGATACGAAATACTTGACCTCAATGACTTTTTATGGAAAAAACTGGGCAAGATGAACTGAGAAGTCGTTTCCTTGTTCATACAGGGTTCCAAATTTGCTTTCTGAATTAAATCACTGATCGAACAAAGTAGGTACCTATACCTACGTGATACCCATACGTACTTACTTGAAATTCATCTGATAACTACCTACTTACATAGGTACATACGTCGGGATATTTTAAGCAGGACTGAGATCATGGAGCATTTTCACAAAGCGCTCCTTAATGAAAACGTGTTTTTTATTAGTGAATAGGTGAGAGATTTTACTGATGACCTGAATCTTATTAATAGTCTTCCTGTAGGACAAAAACATATCCAAATAGGTACACCTACATTGTACCGCTGAAATAAATAGATCACAAATTGTTTTATGACCCGCTTTGTGAAAAACTTCGTGCATACGGTTGATAGATACAGGGTTACCTATACATTAACTTCATATTTGCTATACTATGATTTAGTGTTCCGTTATGTTATTTAAAGCTCTCTTCTAGGAATGTTGTCTTTATCAGAACCCTAGAGAACATCGTGTTCATATGTCTTTGAAAAAAAAAATCTTGTACTTAATACGATTCTAATGTTTTACAAATAACTTAAGTAGGTATGCAAAATTAGGTATTACCTACCTAGGTACCGAAGTGACTAGCTGTAGTAGAGATGTTCGAAACATAAAAGAGCTTATAAGGAATTCGTTGTACTGTAGGTACCTTTTTTAGGGTTCCGTAGCCTAAATGCTAAAACGGAACCCTTATGTTTCACGATGTCCGTCCGTCCAGCCAACCGTCCCCAGCTTAGCTCAGAGACACGCCGACAAAGTGGTAAAATAAAATCTAGATTTTTTTGTTGCGGATGTGATTTTGTTTCTCACGTTCCTTATGTGAGGTATATGTTCGTAAACTTTCGCTATTTGTACACATTATATATAATAAGGCCCAGTATAAAATTCTATAATACTTATGTAAGGTATCATTAGATAGGTATTTAAAAATAATTAGGGGTTCTGAATATCTTTTTTCAATGTAGAGTCCTTCCCCTCCCAGCTAACTAACGGTTGTTTTTGGAGATGGGAAAAAAATGGTTGTCTGTAATGTCGGTTAACGGACGATAATTTTACGTGATAACGTCGTCCATTTTTTTTAAAATTTCCAATTGTATCGCATGTCGCTGCAATCGCCAAAACATTGATGACATTGAAATGCCTATAACAGCTTTAGTGGACGGCTAGAATACTTCAGCCTATCAGCAGGCGGAACGTAAGCGGTGACGTCTCAGAGTGCAGCCGGTCTTCGATTTGTAAGACGTTATCACGTCAAAAAATCATGTTAGTAGTATACATATATAATTAAATAGAAAGGAAAACTATCACTGCTAAGTAGGCTTTACAAGTTACGAGTAACCGCAGACCAAGTGAGAAATAACAACATTTTTGTAATATTTAAGTATACATATTAACGTTGTAGTACGTAACAAAAAAACAATTCTTATACCTACCGCATTATTGTGCTGGGTAGCTACGGAACCTTACATTGTGCGTGGTCGTCATGAACTTGCCCGGTTTTTTTTTTAATGCAACGAAATGAAGAGACGTCCAGTTCATGAGCCTGATAGCGTCACGCAAGCCCATAACAGTATCAGTGACACCCAAATTCTTGTTTGGCAAAGATTGGAATATCACCGTACCTTGCTCCTCATTTGAGACATTAGTTCACAAGTCTTATTTGCCCAGTACCTGATAAGACTTGCTACAGTGCCCTTTAACCTGAAGAATAACTGACACAGTTGTGGGGTACCACAACGGTCGGTAGACCAAGACGACCAAAACGCTCCTCTATATTTCTTTGCAAACAGGAACGTTTTCGCGGCAGCCTCTAAGATGTCCGCGCGCATGCGCGATGCATTTCTAAGCGCAGTTTTCTCTAAACCATTATGTCAAGATTTTGACAGTTAAAAGTGCCGGCATTGACGCGAAAACGAAAATAGAGATAGTGAATAAGGACCCAGAACTGTAATTAAGGTGTTAAAATCAAATTTGGAAGAAGGCGACATTACAATACTTAAGTAAGTTTAAATAGTTTACAACAATAGAGACCTACTTCACTTAGGTACCTACTTAGGTTACCTAACTACTTTACAAATAAGTAGGTCCTAGATAGGTGTAGGTAGCGAAATTAATTTCTTTAAAAGTTCAAATAAACCCAACAAACAAAACGGATAGGTAAGTATCTATTACATTTATTGGAAAATAAGTGGGATGTGAGGCCTACTGATACATGTTTAGCACCTGAGGTACCAGGATACAATGGATGGCAGCAGTGAAAGCGGCGCGTGCGTCGAATCGCTAACATGCCTGGCACTTGACGGGAATCATATTAAGGTGTTTTGCATTTAATTTAACCTATTTAAATGCGTCCTTTCACTCTCTTCATTCCAAATTTGAAAATACTAATGTTTACCTACATGATTACTAAGTACCTACCTACCTAATAAAATAAGTATACAATCAATCAAAGATCTAGAACGGAAATCAGTTAACCAGCGATCAATAAGTTGTAAGTTAGTGAAAATGTATTGTATCATGTTAGGTAAGTAGGAATGCTCTCATGAGGAAAATGTAGATTCGATTAAGGCACACGCAAAGCAGTTTTTATCCGTAGGTACTTATAGTAGACAGAAGAAGGTAGTTTGGTACTTATGCCTACTTATTCACAAAGTCTAAGAAAGACAAAAATATATTCTCATTTGCCAACTTGTGCTTAATGTAATTTTTCCTCGCACGTCCAATCGGCACGTTCAGCAAACATTTGTTCGAAGTCCAAACGCGCTACAACTTTCCTTTTCTAGTTTTATAAGCATTGTGGTTAACCAAGTCCTCTAGTTTTACTAACTGAATGAAATTATATATTAACCACCGCTATGTCCAAGTTAGCTAGTGAAAATATTACTCATGTCACACATAGAAAATATGTAAGTTACCAATATTTTGTTGCTACCTAAGATTAAAATTCAAACTTGGAAGACGACGATGTTGGTTCGTTTTGTATCTCAGTATCTAATGTAGTGTCTCTTATTACCCGACTGCGCAAGAAGGAAGGTTATTATTTACCGGTTTGGAGCGAAGACAGTAATACTAGCTATGACCCGTCTGCCCTGCGTCGGATCTCTCTACGATCGTGTCGTATTGCTATCCCATCGAATTATGAGACTGAGGGAAAAGACATTTGTTAATATCTCTTGCCTAGATGACTAGTCTCGACTGATATTGACCGCTGTAACCTAAAGTTGGTTAGGAGAGTATTATTATTATGTACCGTTTGAATAAGGAAGTTGTTGTAACGATATATAGATGTGCATAACTTATGACTTAAAAACACGCTGTCGTCTTATTACTACGTACGGTCGGTAGAAGATTACTTGTAGACATTTGCATTGATAACATAGTCAGTTTTATGGGGTATAATGGATCTGCTCATTATATGCATCGTTACTTTTTACTTGCGTTCCCTATTTCGATGCAATATAGGTATTATTTACTATATTTCTTTATCACAATCTTGCGCCACTCGATTTCACTTGCATTATTTAATTAGGTAAGTATTAGATATCGCTGCACAACTCGGGGTTATAATGTAATGTTAGCTGTATTGTTTATTTGCTTCACCACAGATTATTATTACACAGCTTTCGCTTACTGCAACAAGCATTAAAATTAATTTAAGACTAGGTATTATTACTCTATTAATGTAACACCTATCATATCCTAATACGACAAAGTCAACTTATAAAGGTAGTACCTACCTACTAATGGGAAAAATACCTATTAACTACGTTTAATAGGTGTTTGCCCCGTTAGTAGGTAGGTATCGAACACTTGCAGACCCGCGCAACTTCGTATGCGTCAATTTCCTCCTGCTCCTGTTGGTCGTAGCGTGATGTTATATAGTCTATAGCCTTCCTCGATACATGGGTTATCCAACAGTAAAATATTTTTTTAATTCGGACCAGTAGTTCCTGAGATTATCGCGTTCAAACCAAACAAACTCTTCAGCTTTATAATATTAGTAAAGATATCTATTAGTGTGATGGGGATGCATGACTATGACAGGTAGATAATTAAAATCGAAAATCACGTAATTTAAACAAATAGAGTTGATTTAATTTTAAAATGATGGAGTTGACTCTTCCTGCTCAGAAATTCCTCTTAATAAATGGGGAAGAATTTTTATAACGTTTTTTTTTAGGTAGAGGAAAAGGATGCGGCATCGCAAAAACACAAGGAAATTCCACACTAAGCGGTAGAGGAATCCTCATCAACTCTACTACTTACCGATACTAAAGCCGAAATAGATGTTGAAATAACAAAGTTGCAACCATTGAGATAGGTAATACAGATTAGATGGTTGCTAAGCAACTTTGTTATTAAACATTTCACATCAATTTCGGCTTTAGTATAGTAAAGGTGTAATGATGGAGTACAGAGTCTACGACACTAATTTGAGGATTGGCTAATGTTTGGTGAGTTATATCAAAATTTTTAAGGTAATGTTATATCCAACATAAAATTAAATAACCAAAAGGAACTATGTGTTAATTGGAACATACTACATAGGCAAAATAGGTATTCAAACTGTAAAATTCTATAAATATCATTTTTTTCGGCTACCTCTATGGAGCCCCTAATCTCATTTGAGGGCTAACCATTGACGTAAAGAACAGGATTGCGCTGCGCCATAACCTCACAAAATTGACCACTCTCTATAAAGAGACAACGACAGAGCCGCACGAGATTTTCTTTCTTTCACGCTTTGCAGTAAATATTTACTTTTTAATTGAAAGGGATGGCGCGTTCCAGGGGGTCAATTCACGTAAATAAAGCCGTGCAGTTGCAGTTAAGTTGCGATTAATACGCTTGCGTCAAGTATGCATCTCTAAGGCGCAATAACGACATTCAAGTACGGTGCGTAAGCGTTTTTAAGATTAATCCCATAGTTACAAGAATACGAAATGGCCGTTTTAATCGAAAGTTAACTGTAACTGAACTGCAACTGCACTGCTTTAAATACGTGAATTGACCCGCAGGTCTATACGTCAATAGGGCTAACTACGTACTAGCTTTTAAAAGCGTATTTTTTTCTTAAGTAACCACTAAAGATATACTTATATCACTTCGCAACCTTTTTAGCAAGAACATTATTAGCATTCTTATTTCAACAAGTATCTTCGTTGTAATAACAACGCACCTAAATATACCACTATCTGGGGTAGAACTAACATAGATATGATATATCTACGTATATGTAGGTATAAATGATACGTAAAGATGAGAATGCGCAGATACCCAGTTAATTTTAATAGGTATGTAGGTACCGAGAATCACCTCTACAATGGACATGACATAAAACTGCCTTCGAACCTGTCTCCGACACAGATTCCGTTAGGCTTCGGTGCCAACCGAGCTGCATATAAATGTATAGTAAACCAACATAAGCGTATGTATTACTAGAATATTATAAATAATATGCATGGTATATACCTTTACCACATACCTATAATGTTGCAATTTATTCATCGGAAGGTTATAGTACCTACTCTTGATGCAAAATATTTTGTCTGGTACATTAAAACTCCTGATTTCAATGTAATTTTAAATTAAAAAGTTTAATATAGTATAAAAATTTCTTCATCGTATGTCTTGTTGATTGTTGAAGTTTCATAAGTAAGTAAAACTATTCCGGGACTCATCGCAATGTATACTTACTATTAAATATATAACGACTTTTACTACAGTCCTCTGTGTCTCTAGTGTCAAAGCAAAATGTGCAGGTATGGATGCAACTTCGTACAATATTGCACAACTTTACATGGAAAAACGTATCGTGATCGATGATGGAGTGGTTTAAAGTATTTTGGACGTAGGTATCGTAAAAGCATGCAACCAAATTGTAATGAAGGCGTATCCATGAAATTGATTTCCTTAGGAATTACGCCCGAGTAGTCCGATCAGTGATCATAGCTGTGTGTATGGGTCACATGATCACATCGCGTGCCTAACGTGGACTGTAATCACTCATTCATTGATATTCGGCACGATATCCAACTTTAATCGTATGGTTATCTAATATTACGTTATTAATGAATTACATTTCAATGTTTAAAGTTTCACTGTTTCACATGATAGATTCACGTCACGAATCACATAATAATACAACATATATTTTTAAGTGGACCTCTTAGTTATAAATCATTATTCATGTTCTTCCAAAAACTCGTATATATTTGTTAGTGAAAGTTTTTAAAACATTTATTTATAAAAGTTGACGTTGATACACGAGAGTGTGGCGGAGGGTTGCGGGGCGGAGGCGTGGGAACGCGCGCGCGCAGACCGAGTGGCGCCACGGGCGGTTTGACGCCCACGCGCGCCGCTGCCGCCGACGACGTCGCTGTCCGCGCCCGCCTCTTCTATGAGGCATTCCCTTAACCGAACCGCATTTTTTCCCCTTTTGTAATGTTATCTCAAATACATCGATTTGATTAGAAGTAATACCATGCCATATTTCCCAAATTCATGGTTACCGAGACGTAAAGTTCTACTCATCTTTAATCCAGATATATGTCATTGTCACTCTACTTTAAACATAAGTGTTCATAAATCATCTACTTTCAATAGTTCAGCGTTTTCTGACGCAAATTTAACTGATTGTTGTAACATGAGCGCATGAAATGAGGTGAACCTGTAATTGTTTTGGTCAATAGAGCAGAGTGGCTGCGGCACAGCTCTGATGAGCGGCGTGTGGGTGCAGAAGGAAAGACATAACACTTTCACACGCTTTATGTGTCGATGACCCGGCCGGCGGCAGCGGCGGCACTTGGAAGCAGAGAAGATGCCCACGCGACCGCCGCCGCCGCGCTGCTACCGACGACGGACGGTCGCGGTCGCGCTGCCACGATTACAAACACGATTTCCCTGGATTTAATGGACGATGGACACAGACCTTGGAGCTTTAGGTACTTGTTTTTTAGAATTTTAGATATAATCTAAAACGCAAGTATTTAAATAAACTTCGTTCTTCCTACTACATTGTCACCACTACAAATATCTATTAGTTTCTAGGTAGAGTTAATTTACCAATTAAAAGGTATGGTTAAGTTGCTATATTTAATATAGGTACTGTTCCTTAGGTATATTATAAACTTACCTAACTATTACTTTAACCAAATAGTCTAATTAAGACATGTTAAAATGACAAAAATATTACGAAACTAATTAGGTAAGTACTTGAGACTACGTTTGCCATTGAATTCACTTACCTCGTTTGATTTTAACTAAATAGGTAATTCAGTTAATTTTATAAACTTTCGCGATAGGGTGCCGAAACTAAATCAGGTGCATGATTAACTGACTTTATACCTTTTAAACTGAAGTAAAACACATTTTCCTTGACCACACTTATAACATATAATTATGAAATATAGAGGTTATTTCCTTTTGCTTGATATTTTAACCTTAACTTTTCTTATGAATGAAGCAAATGGATCGTAGTCGTGGACGTAGTCCTGAAATTGTTAAGTTTTTCGCGATCACGAAAGTCCGTCGCGCGTTGATGTCTTTTGTACGCATGTGCGGAATCGGAACTCTTACTTTGCTATTGACCTTTAAATTTTTGCGTATGAATGATATTGTATATTTTACTATTATTATTATTTTATATATTATTATTGTATATTATACTACTAGGTATTCAATAGATTACAATTTTGAATTATCCTTATTAAACCCCATAGTACATTAATAAGTAAACATACTTTCATTTATATAGACAGCAACCATTTGTTTTGGATGTGTGCCTATAGTAGGTTTTTCTGTAACTTTTTAATTAACTATTTGACAATAAATTATAACTTAAGTAATAATAATTATTTATTATAAGTACGCGTACATTTATGTGCACTGTTAACTTAACCTAATTACCAATAGGTATAGACAATATTTTTTCAATTTACTATATTACTTGTAATACTACGTTATATATAATAATATATTTATTTCCAATTTCAATAATTAATGAAGTAGCCTTTCTTCATAATAAAAGTATAAAAATAGATAATTATTTTTCGACACCGATATTGGTCACTATTAACCTAATTAAATAAATAAATACGTACCATTATCATTTTGAACACAACGTAGTGCAGGGTTCGGGTAATTAGACACTGTACACTTTTGTCACAATAAGACAGTATGAAGGTAGTATGCGCGCGCGGCGGTCAAGCGCGTTTCCCGCACGACGTCTGCTCCGCGTCTGCTCGCCCCATTCATAGCGCACGCGCGACACAACCGGCCTGGCCACTTTGTTCGACCACCGACCACACATTGTGTGTAAAACACACCTGAATTTCTGTATTCTCCTCTCCATGAAAACTGTACTTTACTTTAAATATTTAACTTAATAAGTAGGTACGCTGAAATGTGTTCAACTTTCTTTTAACCGTCCCAATGCCTGGTGGTCTCGAAACACGCAGCCATTAAACTCGTTACAAAAGAAAGATTCCTTGTTATGCTTCCTTAAAATGACAAAGCATAAATTAACCCATGAGAAGCTGTCCTCGTTGGAAGAAGCACTCGGAATGACATAAGATCGACAATGAGATATATTTATAATGTATCTAACACGGATAGTTAAAAAATAATTTAAACTTTAACAAATTCAAGTAGATTTAAGGTGTTTCGTGTTCTCCGAACAAAGCTTTAAGAAGTCGTGTTTGTGCTCATTGCGAGTACAAATTTAACCCTTACGACGACAGGGGTAAATATGGCTTTGAAATACCCGCGAACGCACTCGCTTTGGTAAACGGCAATTTATTGTAAAGAAACCATACCATTTTTTCTTTTATCAGAAGTTTCGCCTGAAATCAGTTTACTCTTAATAATATTGATATTCATAGAATAACGAGGTATATATGTTAAAAGCATTTAAATAAACAGTTTGTTACACAAAGGACGAATACACCACGTTCGTTCGTGCGTAATACACATTTACCTACATAAATTAAGACTATGTTTTGCAAGAGACAACGATGAAAATAAACCTGCGAATATTGATGTTTTAATCTTAGGTCACGCTTCGTAGCTAATTATCATTACACCTACTTAGTTATTGCGTGGCAATTTGCTAGGATATAGATAGATTTAATGTATTCTTACATATGTATTTTACATATATAATGTAGGTATACTTAGATCGCACTTATCATTCATAAATATTTTTATATCGAGTAGAGTTGTCTCGCTTCAAACGTGTTTTTGATACGCGCCCACGTGCAACCACAATTAGTAGATTAATGACTACTGAGTGGCGAATAGTATCGGCACTTTTGTAAAGTAGTTAGGTACCCTCCGAAATATTGTTTTATTAGGAAGTAAGTCATACTGCTTTTAACACTGTGAAATAAGATATACCTACTTGTTTTCTTCCAGCTCGGTATGTAATCTACCCAGTCGGCTAGTCTCTTTTTTTAAATCAAAATTTAGGAATTTTGGTTTACTTAAATTTATTAATATTACAGGGACTATTTTAAATATTTTTTGTATAAACACAAGAAGTTTGAACCCGTGGATGATTATCTGGAGCGAGTGGATTAAATAGATGTTCCTGGTTTTGTATATTACCACCTCATTTTTGATTGAAACTTCGTTTTCATTGAATTGGAGTAGGACTTAGTGCAATATTGTGTCCTTCGCATATTTTTATGTGCAACAACATGCCTACTAATTAAAATGTTTTTAATAATATGCGTCTGTGATTAAATGTTGAAACATTATTTCATGATGATTACGAATGTGTAACACATGAATTTAAATCGTACAAAAATCCAAATATGTACAGTCTATATTGCAGAGGCAAAGGGTTAAAAAAATTCTGAGGAAACCCGATACAAACAGTTACCTTGCTGAACATGGTTGTTTGTACCTATAATAATAAGTAACTACAATCCAAAGGGATACCGTAAGTAATGGTGTTCTAATGACCCTCCGCCACTGCTACATTGGAACATTGATACCCACTACATTCATATATATGAGGTCGTGGCTTCGATTCCCACCCAAGATAAAACTTTGTGTGATGAGCACTATGGTTTATTCTGTGTCTGGGTGTAATTTATCTATAATATGTATATATTTAGATATACAAGTAGTAGAAATACAGTCAGCTACATAAGTCGCTTAACATTTGCAAATATTTAAACACATAAGTCCCTTAACATTTGCAAATATTTAAATATTTGCAGTCAGCTACATAAGTCGCTTAACATTTGCAAATATTTAAATACATAAGTCCCTTAACATTTGCAAATATTTAAATATTTGCAAATGTTAAGCGACTTATGTAGCTGACTGTACAATCCTACCTACAGTAAGTAAGTTGATAGGTAGATATCTCAAAACATATAAGAATGTAGTGGGTATCAATGTTCTGTGGCAGGTAGATACCTATCTAGGTATATTTTCTATCGAGTTTATGCGTTAGGCATTTTGTTCTCTTTGCATAGTAAAACTTTTTCAAGTTAAGAATTTTGATCAGGACATACTTTTACTACCTAGTATTATCCGTATTTATATGTACTTATTGCATTTTTTGTTATTTTGTTATTGGTTAAGGATTTTCTTTATGTTGTATGTTGTTGTCGTGTGTTCGCCTGCAAAGACAATGTAGGTATGTATCCCTAAAATAATTTGACTCAAACTACGTATAGATAAATAAACGTGTTAACACTGCAATACTATTTCAACAGGTTATAAAAGTAAATTAATAAGTTGGAAAGTAAGTTAACATCGGTTGTTAACATAAATTATTAAAATCGAGTCGAGATTAAACGCGTTGATTAGTGAGACTACATTGTATTAATTCGGGTTAACCAAAAGGTGGGGTTGATTGATTAATGACGAGCCTATCATATATTCACATTTGGTATTCAAATTCACACCAAATATCCATAGAACTAAGGATGACCATTACATCCTGTCATATTTCATAGAATATTATAGAAAAAGAAACTTTTTGTAGACCTACTCCTACCTCGGTCATAGCACAAAGACCATATAGGTAGGTTCACTATTTAGTTAGGTACTTATTACATTTTTTTATAGGTAAGTACTAAAATTAGGTATTAGCAGGTAACTACTTACCTCATAACACCTGCAAGTATCTACCGACTTATAGTACGTGCCTACGGCTTACCTACTTTTGTGTTACAGTATAATTATGTTCGTAAACTTTCGCGATTTGTACACATTATAGAATTTATTTCGAATTTATGGTCGAAACGTCGGGCAATAAACAAAGGTATTTAGCCTTAAAATAAAACATTTACGCGATTAAGACCCGTAGCTTATAAAATTCTATTTTGTGTTACAGGTTAGTTTGTCATTCTATAGAAGTCTAGAAACAGATCGATGAGGTTTTTGAAAGAAAAGATTTTTTACATACCTAGCCTACCTACCTTTCGTGTGCAATTTTACTCTAGGTTCATGGGTTGATGAGCAAGAGAGTTAGGTGCAGATAGGTACATATACTACATATACAGGTACAAAGAATGTTCCACTTTTGGTATGAGAATCAGACCAATATGGTAAGGTTAACAAACAGCCTCTCTGCCTTATATAGGATGAAGTGTGGAGTGAGGTAAGGAGATCAGAGCTCAACAAATTTCTTCAACTTATGTGTTAATGAGCTGAAAGCTGTGCTCTCAGCGGCACCAAGGTTGGATGTTCGGTTGATCATGTTTGCATGATCAATTTCAGGCACGCAGATGACATGGTGCTGCTGAGTCCATCTGTCAGTGCGTTAACGAGGCTGTTGACAGTGTGTGAGACCTTTTTTTTTCTTTTGGCGGGAAAAAATCCTGACGAACACCCCCACCGTCCAGGGAAGACGGTGGGGGTTGTGTGGGGTTTGCATCCACTAAAAAACCCGCCGTGTACCGCTCGACACCTTCACGAATGGGCTGCCGGAATGTGTTATACCGTCGGCGGCCCGCCCAGTGGCAATGTCCGGACTCGATGTTGTTGCGTTCCGGGCATTTCACACCCACGCGGCCCCTGGATACACACAGGGCGCCGTGCCTCCACGGAAAGCCGCGGGCGGGGCAGATTAGTGTGTGAGACCTATGCCAAGGGCCATGGATTTATAACTGCCTAAAAAGTTAATACTTGGTCAAGTACAAGGCACACAGTACGGGTCCATCTACTGAGCCCCTAATCACATTAAATGGAGTTGAGCTGAAAAGGGTTTACCAATTCAAGTAGGGGAGACCGGGGGTGATAGACTAAATATTTGTATTGGTTTTAAGTATATCGTCGTAAAAAGTAGTATACACACATTATTAATATTAAGCTTTGGGAAAATAACTCAAAATATAGTGTACAGCGGCGATTTCATGAAACAAGAAATTCGAGTCAACCTACCACATGCCTGGGATCGATTGAATTATCGCCTGGAGTAAACACTTTAACGTGCAAATAATACTTGCAATAATCATTTTTCTTTCATTTTATTTTAATAATTATTTTTTGCCAACGCTTTATTTGTCAAAAAATAAATTACATGTCTTGTCCGTTGACTTATAGACCTGGACTGCGCCATAACCTCACAAAATTGACCACTTTCTAGAAAGAGACATTGCTACTTTGTGGACAATACTTAACAAAGAGACAGGGCCGCACGAGTTTTTTTCTCTTTTTCACGTTTTGCAGTCAATATTTACTTTTTGATTGAAAGGGATGGCTCGTTCCAGGTCTATACGTCAATGGCCTTGTCCATCTTGTCTTTGGGATACATACTTTGTTATTCTGTCTTTCCGTTAATTGTTAATGTTAATTACGCTACCATAATATGGTAGCGTAATTGCCGTATAACTACTAAATACTAAAAAATAAATTTATTCTTTTGTACTAATTTTCTATATATTATATAGAAAATTAGTACAAAAGAATAAATTTATTTTTAGCAAAGTATATTATAAAACAAGGTATATTAGTCAACTAACCCCAAAACATTTTGGTCTACCCTTGTAGCTTTTTAAGATTTAGACGTACGGTGTAACCTGAAAACTTTATGGAAATCAAACGATACCATACATAGAAAAAGTAACTATCAAACTCGTATTTTGAACCTAAAAAATAAATATTGGCTGCTGTTAAGGCGCAGTCCAGGTCTATTTAAATATATAAGTATTTATTTATACGACAATGGGTTATTACGCTCTGTCTCGAAGGGTGTGCGCTTGTTAGATTTTACATAGGGGTCGTAGCGATTTGTAATAAAATACTAAAGCTTTTATTGTTGAACTACGTAGAAGTCCTACGACTCCTTCTTGTAGAAGTCCTACGACTCATCGTAGTAGTACTACGACTCATTGTAGACCACTACGACTCATCGTAGAACTACACTTCCTACTGTGTCAGGATATTTGGATTATATACCCAATCAGTTGCAATCTAACCTTATCAATCAGTATAGTATCAATAGGGAATAGAATAAATTAGGGAGGTAAATAATACAAAGGAATAAATGACAAGTATCATATATTTCCAACCTTGTTTGGTCTAGTTGTATCAAAGGTTTCATAATAGCCAGTCTCCTAATAAACATTTGCCGTACTACATTTCATACATCCTAAATACAATATACCACAGATACTTTCTAACATAACCAATTCACAACATTATTGCAATGTACGACCATATCGCTGTAGAACAGCTGATAAGTATCACACCAGGCAATATATTGTTATTAGTCAATATCTATACATAATACACAATAATAGGATATCAGCACAAAAGAACCAGCAATAAGTATAATCTGAATCGGATCGTACCTGTATCCACAAATGTTGCAATCAGACTGAGCCTCGACCACAATCTGTCAGTCCTTTTATAGAACAAATACACTGAATATTAAAGAACATGTGGGTACTTCGCCAATACTTTTAATTATTATACTTCAACCCATAAAATTATTTAATACACCGAATTATGTTATTTAAATAAATGAATAATAATAAAACTATTACACAGATAAAACACACTACCTTTTAATTTTCAATAAAAGAAGTGAAATATCACAACAACAATATTTGACGTTTCAAGCAGTACCTACATTTGTGACCAGTGGATATTTATTGTTTTAATTCATTTATAATACTGTGTGGTGCTTTTATAATGTGTTATAATCATCTTAAGTAATTTACATGTTAATTACAACATAAACTGTAAGTACTTGTACTTTGTCATAACCTATTCCTGATACAAATTATTGTTCAGGTTACTAAAAACACAATTGACATATAGACATGGCTACTTGCATATCCATGGCTATTGTTATAATATAAACAACCTGTACCTACTTCTATAATGTCAATTTACTCTGCCATAACGTATTCCGTTATTCTAATGTACAAATACTGTCACATATTCTACAGTTAACAACGTTACAGTGGTATTTAGGATTCCTTATTAAAGTGGTCATTATGTCTACGATTTATTGACAGGCTAAACAAATTCATCAAACATATTCATCCCTTAGTACACAGGTATAATATTTACCTGAATTTATTTATTACGATGGTTATTTATCTATGTAAATAGCGATTAATATATCCCTTATCTATCACGGCCATACTGACTTATACTTCGCTCTCGAAGTATAAACAGACACACACACACACACACACATTTGTAAATATATAAATACTAGCCTCTGACCCTGACATGCCATACCTATCATCTGCCGCACATGACTTCCAGTATAGCATCAGGCCAATGACCGACCGGCAGAAATATTGTCTAATTAGCCTCTGGCCTTGACATGTTAGTCCTACCACCCGCTGCCAGTGATATTACAGACTAACATCAGGGCAGGGACCGACCAGCGTATACATTGTTTAATTAGCCTCTGGCCTTGACATGTTAGTCCTACCACCCGCTGCCAGTGATATTACAGACTAACATCAGGGCAGTGACCGACCAGCGGACTCCTTTTTTGTCATTAAGTCAAGGATCAAGTTCCAAACGAATACTAAGTCAAAGTCGTTTATAAGTCAAAGAATAGTGGCAAAATTAAAGCTGATAAAATTCGTAAACATTCCTTAGACTCGTAATAGAGAGAACTTCAACAACTCTTCTCTTAAGGTTCAACAAATTAATTAGCCTCTGGCCTTGACATGTTAGTCCTACCACCCACTGCCAGTGATATTACAGACTAACATCAGGGCAGTGACCGACCAGCGGACTCCTTTTGTTTTTGTCGTAAAGTCGAGGATCGAGTCTCAAATGAATATTCAGTCAAAGTCGTTTATAAATTCGTTAACTTTGCATATACTCGTATATTATAATAACTTTCACAACTGTTAAGGTTTAACAAATGATAATTAAAACGCGTCTAGATCTAGAAATAAAATAGTAGGAATCATTTTGTTTTTTTTTTTTTTTTTCTACCAGTTTCTCGGTGACAATGAGTAATCAAACTCAATCATTTTTAAATGATATCATTTTTAAGCAAAGTAAATCAAATCACCCTGCAAATAAGCAATACAGCGGACTATTACTATAACCTTGCACAAATACGCAACTAGTCATGTGTACGGGATGACTTGAAACAGTCCTAGTGTCGAGCCAAAGAAACTAATTATCACAAAATAAACGAAAATGGATTCAAATATAAAAGCAAAAATATCATCGAAATGTATGAACACTCAAGCATTGCACTTAAAAACGGTTTTGTATAATATACAACTTATTAGCCACTTTGCTTTTTAAATGTCTAGTTTACCAGTCCAACATATTTGCTACTATGCTTCTTAAACGTCTTGTTTACCAGTCCAACATATTTGCTACTATGCATTTTAAATGTCTAGTTTACTAGTTCAACATATTTGGTACACAAACATTTACAATGGACACCTGTGTTGTTTTTTTTTCTTGTACGGTACCGTAATACTTGGCAAAAAGAAAAAAAATTGGGAAATACAAAATATTTCTAAAGGCAATTTTGGACTTAGGGTTTAAACCCTCAATTTATTTTATTATTTTTTTTTTTTGAATATAAGTGTTTTTTCTATGAGTACTCAATATAGAATTTATATCAATCTATGTACTCGGTAGTTACTTGATACTCTGAACCGTTCTTTACACAAAAATCTTGATACATTTTTTCCCATTTACCGTTATTTTTTTTCGGTACTAAAGATTTAACCATTCTTTTTACTATTTAAAAAAAATAAGAAACGAAAAATAATATTAAAGCAATGAATGAAGTTACAATCATAGCATGGAAATACTCAAATGTTTTAAAAACCATTTCATTATTAGAGCATTTGGAGCTGTCAATATCCTTTTTTTCCAAATGTCCTTTTATCAAAATATCCTTTTATCAAAATATCCTTTTATCAAACTGTCCTTTTATCAAACTGTCCTTTTATCAAACTGTCCTTTTATCAAACTGTCCTTTTATCAAACTGTCCTTTTATCAAACTGTCCTTTTATCAAACTGTCCTTTTATCAAACTGTCCTTTTATCAAACTGTTCTTTTTATCAAAACGTCCATTTATCAAAACGTCCATTTATCAAAACGTCCTTTTATCAAAACGTCCTTTTATCAAAACGTCCTTTTATCAAAACGTCCTTTTATCAAAACGTCCTTTTATCAAAACATCCTTTTATCAAAACATCCTTTTATCAAAACATCCTTTTATCAAAACATCCTTTTATCAAAACATCCTTTTATCAAAACATCCTTTTATCAAAACATCCTTTTATCAAAACATCCTTTTATCAAAACATCCTTTTATCAAAACATCCTTTTATCAAAACATCCTTTTATCAAAACATCCTTTTATCAAAACATCCTTTTATCAAAACATCCTTTTATCAAAATGTACTCTATAGGTTATCTTACATGTACATAAGTTCAGAGCATGTAACTAAGTTCAGAGCATAACAGGAAATCGAAAAACAGGCGAAAAATAAAAATGAATTACTAATGTTTGTTTTTGTGCACAAACAAACTAAAAATCGCATTGATTTTTAATATTTAAATATTGCCATTAAACTTTTTAGATGGAAATAAATACAATTAAAAGAAATGTATCAATATTTCGTTCACATTAGAAGAAACAAAAATGAAATTCGCCGGGTGTATAGAAATAAAGTCATTGTCAAAGACTATTTGTGTAAAAAAAATTTTTTTTTTTTTTTTTCAAACAAAAGTATATGTAGGTGGTTTATTTGCCTTAACATCAATTGAGTATATCTATCGAGTGAGATTCGAGATTTATTTATTTATTTATTTTAAAAAAAAAACAATTAGTTAGGCATTTCATTGTATTTCGTCAGCTAAACTCTTAAAATGTCAAAATATATTTTTAGATATCAAATTATCTAGAGGCATCTATTTTATCACATAAACTCAATATGCGATGGGATTTATCCCGCATTTGTTAAACGTTTTGAGTACTTATTCATAAACAATTTGTTATTCGATCTGTCAAAGCTAGTTTTATTATTTAACTATAATAATCAAAATCCACCAGTACACTTGTAGGTAAACGTAAAACTAACGTCTTTGTTAAATGCAATTTTTTTCTTGAGTCGATATGAATGTCAATTTGTACTACTGGCCTATTAGCTTTATATGGACATTTAATAGAAATGTTTAGTGACTCACGATTGTCATCAATCCGCTCGGTCAATCTGACATCAATATATAGTTATTTATAGTCATGGTCTCATACTCGGTCTATTTTTACTTTTGGGTAAAAGGTCATTACATTGTCACAGTACTTTCAATTTCATTTCAACGATAAAACATTTATGATAACCCAATATGCAATTCAACTTCAATCCATGTTAATATAGCCTAACTCATAGCACAAAATCAATTTTGATTCTATTCTCATTTTCTCAACTATTCACACATTTACCTCAACAAAGCAAACATAATAGTAAATACCTCTCCGAGTATTTCATACTCAAACATAATCCATGTTTTCTGCTCCGCTTTTTACTCGACTGGAGAATTCCACTGGAGGAATATCGGGAGCGAACCACGGGAAAAAAAAAAACAGTCAGCGTTGTAGATCAGCTCTGGTAGTTGCCGAAGTAGTAAAAGCAGCAACACCAGCAATATTGCAGTACGACTCGGAAGAAGCAATCCCGAGCAGCGGTAACCATTCTGAAACTTACAACAGTTGTATTAGTTATGTGGCCAATGAGAACTTATCCAACTTCTGATGTTAGATTTTACATAGGGGTCGTAGCGATTTGTAATAAAATACTAAAGCTTTTATTGTTGAACTACGTAGAAGTCCTACGACTCCTTCTTGTAGAAGTCCTACGACTCATCGTAGTAGTACTACGACTCATTGTAGACCACTACGACTCATCGTAGAACTACACTTCCTACTGTGTCAGGATATTTGGATTATATACCCAATCAGTTGCAATCTAACCTTATCAATCAGTATAGTATCAATAGGGAATAGAATAAATTAGGGAGGTAAATAATACAAAGGAATAAATGACAAGTATCATATATTTCCAACCTTGTTTGGTCTAGTTGTATCAAAGGTTTCATAATAGCCAGTCTCCTAATAAACATTTGCCGTACTACATTTCATACATCCTAAATACAATATACCACAGATACTTTCTAACATAACCAATTCACAACATTATTGCAATGTACGACCATATCGCTGTAGAACAGCTGATAAGTATCACACCAGGCAATATATTGTTATTAGTCAATATCTATACATAATACACAATAATAGGATATCAGCACAAAAGAACCAGCAATAAGTATAATCTGAATCGGATCGTACCTGTATCCACAAATGTTGCAATCAGACTGAGCCTCGACCACAATCTGTCAGTCCTTTTATAGAACAAATACACTGAATATTAAAGAACATGTGGGTACTTCGCCAATACTTTTAATTATTATACTTCAACCCATAAAATTATTTAATACACCGAATTATGTTATTTAAATAAATGAATAATAATAAAACTATTACACAGATAAAACACACTACCTTTTAATTTTCAATAAAAGAAGTGAAATATCACAACAACAATATTTGACGTTTCAAGCAGTACCTACATTTGTGACCAGTGGATATTTATTGTTTTAATTCATTTATAATACTGTGTGGTGCTTTTATAATGTGTTATAATCATCTTAAGTAATTTACATGTTAATTACAACATAAACTGTAAGTACTTGTACTTTGTCATAACCTATTCCTGATACAAATTATTGTTCAGGTTACTAAAAACACAATTGACATATAGACATGGCTACTTGCATATCCATGGCTATTGTTATAATATAAACAACCTGTACCTACTTCTATAATGTCAATTTACTCTGCCATAACGTATTCCGTTATTCTAATGTACAAATACTGTCACATATTCTACAGTTAACAACGTTACAGTGGTATTTAGGATTCCTTATTAAAGTGGTCATTATGTCTACGATTTATTGACAGGCTAAACAAATTCATCAAACATATTCATCCCTTAGTACACAGGTATAATATTTACCTGAATTTATTTATTACGATGGTTATTTATCTATGTAAATAGCGATTAATATATCCCTTATCTATCACGCTCGTACGGTACCACTGCATTCTCGACAAATGTGCGGGGCGCGAAAACGGTTTCTCGTGCGTACTTGAATGTTGCAATTTCGGTTTTCTTTTATTAGGGTTCCGTAGCCAAAGTAGCAAAACGGGACCTTCATGATTTCGTCATGTCCATCTGTCGACAGCTTAGCTTAAAGACTGTTAGTGCTAGAAGGCTGTTATTTTGCATGGATGCACATATTACTAACGCCAATAAAATGAAAGAGTAAAATCTTGAAAAATATTTTTTTTGTACCTCTTCTACACTACGGTGAGGATGTGATTTTTTTATCTCACCTACCCCATTGTGTGGGGTATCATTAGATAGTCTTTTAGAAAACGGTGCGGTTGTGTGGACCATTTTAGAGTTAGGGATCCGTTTGTGAAATATTAAGCTTTTAAGTGCAAATTTTTGTTAGATACAAGCCCCCCCCCCCCCCTCTGCTGGGTATGTAAAAAAATTCTCGATAGTAGTATATATAGTGAAAATAATTCACAGCTAAGTAGGCTTTACAAGTTAACGAGTAACAGATGATCAAATGAGAAGTAACAAAAGTTTCGTACAAAATCCATTGAAGATTATTATTAAGTAGGTATAACGTTGTAAGTATGAAACAAAAACAACACAGAATCCACTTCTTAAGCCGCATTATTCGGATGAGGGAGTGGGGACTACGGAATCCTACATTGTGCGTGGACCGACATGCACTTGCCCGGTTTTTATTTTGGGGGCCGCTGCCTATTGTATGCAAATTTTATCAAGGATTGGGGTGACATAGTGACTGCACGTTAACCATAATACAAAGGATTTGTCGCAATGACTCGACAACGGCTGCAGATAAATACCTTCTATAAATATATCTAGCACGTTTATGGGGGTATTACACTAAGCGAATTATTCACACGGCCGCCCGCCTCGCTCTCCCGCATACAACCATTACTTCACAGTGTGCAGGAGTGCACGACAAAATAAAGTCGAATATTCGTTTGTACATATGCTAGATTACGAACGCCATAACTATGACAATAATCGTTTTAGCATATTTCAGCAACTTTAAGATTTGTTTACGGGATTATATTAAGATACTAGCTGTGCCCGCGACCTGGCGAAAGCCAGGTTTAAATTGAGGTGGTTTATGTTGCGAAGTAATTACTGTGTAAATATGTTGGAAACAGTCCTGTTGGGTGAGTCGTGATATAATTCAGTAGCGGAGAATCATCATATGTACTCAGCCTCATCTATTGATGGCTTCAACACCCAAAAGCTTTGTGAAAATAATTAAGTACCAAATACCGACTCTTTACGTATTCGTTTACTGTGTTTTAGATAGTTTTATCATTATTTATTAGGTTTAAGACATATAACATTTGGGTTAATATCGAACTCCGGCACATTTTTATTCAAACTACAGACCTACAATAACTTTTGGCAGAAGAGTAAACCGAAATTATGAAATAAAGAATATAGAATTATTAGCTGTTCCGCGCAACTTCGAATGCGTCAATTTCCCCATTTTTGCAACATTTTTCATTGCTGCTCCGTTCCTATTGGTCGTAGCGTGTAGTCTATATAGCCTTTGTCGATAAATGGGCTACCCAACAAAAAAGATTTTTCCAATTCGGACCATTAGTTCCTAAGATTACCGCGTTCAAACAAACTAACAAACTCTTCAGCTTTATAAAATTAGTATAGATGTATATCAATGTGCAATCTCGGTGGCGTGGTGTGAGCGTGTGCGACTACTGCGCTGTCGTGGGTTTGATTCACACACGGGACAGCACTTTTTTTTTTAAAGATATGTAGGATTAAGTCCCACATTACTAGCAATCTTGTTAACCCCTCTAGCTAAGCTCAAAGGCTTGTGTTAGGAGTGGGTTCACGTGAGTAGTATAATGGGTAGGATTCGAATTTGACACGATTGTGAGACCGATGCCTTAGGCATTGGGCTACCGCCGCTTCCGTGTCGCTTTGTATCCGTGATTGATTTATATGTTTGTAAAGTTCGCCGTGAGACAGGGCTTGTATTTTAATTTTTATAATGCATAAACTTATTTATTTTTAGTTTTTCATTTATTGCAATAATAATAATAATAATGTGCAAAATGCAACATTACGATTAGTCGAAATTAAACGTACAGAGAAAAATCGTTTTTTTGTGTTTCTATGATTTTTTCCTGCAGATAAATTATTTTTTAAATTCTTAATGGTATTAGGAGTTATCTAGGGGGATGATGACTACATACCTATAGTAATGGTACATTTCGTTTTTGATTGAAACTGAATACATGATATACAACGCACTTTTATCCAAAATAGCAAAAACGGAACCCTTATATTTTCGTCATGACCGTCTGCCTGTCTGTCCGTCCGTATGTTAGAGGATTTTTACTCAATGAATATTGATGAAATTTGGTGAAAAGGTGTCTTGGAGTAGCCGCTACGTAGTTTGATATTTTATAATATGTTTAATAAATATTTTTAAATATTTTTTTCCATACATGTAACACAGCATTTTTTTTTCAGCAAACATCAACGCGTGGCACATCATTCGACAGGTCTTTTAAAACTTTATAAGGTTTTTAATAAACTTTTTTGACTGAGTGAATATTTTCGGAAATAATTGCTCCTAAAGTTGCATAAATTGTACCCCCTTAACTTTTGAACCGCGTGACAAAAAAATCACAAATCTTTGTGATTTTTTTCATATTTTTGTGTTATAAGCACTTTAAACTAAAATTATTTCGGACATGATCGGATATACCGTCATTACTGAAAAACTGAGTTTCTCAATAAAAGAGCGAAAGTGCCATGAACATACGCTCTTCTGCTGATGCAGTTATTCAAGGTAATTCCGTAAACCCTACACCGATTATTTTTTTAACTTTTGATGTAACCTTTTCGCCTTGTATTGTGTTGTATTGAATTAAATAACTACATCTTTCTCGGTCTTAAAACATAATGTCAACTTCTGACTAATTCACACACACCATGCTAGCAATTTAGATTGTAATATACTTTTACTGAAGTGATCTTCACAACAATACAAAGCAAAGTCTATGTTAAAGACACTTCATTACTTCCCATAATTTCAAACAGGTAAAAAAATAATGATGTTTTTTTTTTAAATTGTTTTTATTGTCGCGCGAACTATTCACACTTGGCCGGTGTTATGTATCCTTGTTGCACCTGTGTGATACGTGGCCAATCAAATTCACAGACAAATAAACATTTCTAAAACCGGGCAAGTGCATGTCGGTCCACGCACAATGTGGGGTTCGCCCCCCCCCCCCCCCCCCTCCATCAAATAATGCGTTTTATGTGTTATGTAGTGGGGTTTCTGGTGTTTTTGTTTAATAATAATAATTTTCAATGGAATTTGTACGAAATTTTGTTACTTCTCAATTGATCAGCTGTTAATCGTAAACTTGTAAAGCCTACTTAGCTGTGATAGTTTTTCTTTTAATTTCACTATATAAACTACTACCGTGATTTTTTTCATGTACTCAACATCAAGCATTTAGCTGGCAGGGGGGGCCACAACCTTGACTCTATCAAAAATTTGCACTTTAGATCTTAATATTTCACAAACGGATCCCTAAATCTAAAAATGGTCTTTCCAGTCCCATAACGTTTTTAAAAGGCTTATCTAACGATACCCCACACGATGGGGTAGTGAGAAAAAAAAATACATTCCCACTTTACATTTAAAGGAGCTACACTAAAAAACAATATTTTTCAATATCATATAATATGTGGAATCCATGCAAAATTACAGCCTTCTAGCAATTACAGCCTCTGAACAAAGCTGGACATGACAAAACTATAAGGGTTCTGTTTTGCCATTTTTGCTACGGAACCCTAAAAATGATAGCAATGTGTTTCTTGTAAAAAAAATATTTATAAATTTAATATTAAATATTAGTTTTAAAATGTCTAAGGCTACGTGTATTAAAAACGCTTTCAACGTCTCAACCGTTTCAACCTGTCGCTGATTAAGATCATCTCCCTCTCCCTTATAATTTAAGATGATTTTTTAAATCAATAGCTACTCCTTATGCGATGTTATTTTAGTACATTAGCCATCATGCATATTTATTAAATAAAACAATGTTGACTCGCAGCATCGAATCCGTGATCGCTACATAATAACTGTTTCACAAATACGTAATTATTTGATCATCCTAATTGGTGAACAATTTCATTTCATAGATGGCGCTACCTGTTTTTTTACGGACGTAATCTGTCTTATTTTTAGCAGAAAACACATAAATTCTAAAAAATATCAAATACTTTAAAATTGTAATGTAATAAAGTTTTATTATTGTAGTAATAGATTTGAAATACAATTTATTCATCCCTCTCAACTATCAGTGCAGACAATATTCCCATAGGTGCCTGTTGAACGTGATTAATTAATATAAAAATTTGATAACCAAAGTAAATAAGTTACCTACGGTCGAAAAAATAACTATAACATTGTTACATACTTATACAAAGTGCTAGTTAATAATTTGTTTGTTTCATTTATCCAGTAAATAAACGAATAATAACTGTTTATTCGTTATAGTGGCCTTCCATGGTCCACCCACCTTATAAAACAAAGTCGCTTCGCTGTCTGTCTCTCCCTGTATGCTTTGATCTTCAAAACTTGGCAACGGATTTTGATGCGGTTTTTTAAATAGATAGAGTTATTCAAGAGGAAGGTTTATATATATATAACACTAGCTGTGCCTCACGGTATTGCCCTGTGTTCATATAGGGAGTCAGCGAAATCCATACCAAATTTTATTAAAATCTTCGACTCTTCCTCCAGCCGTTTAGACGTGAAGAAGTAACAAACACATACTCACACATTCACAAACTTTCGCCTTTATAATATTAGTGTGCTGTATAATATATCTAGTAGAGAAACATTGATAATTTTAGAGGTTTCTAATGTGACGTACATGGCAAACGCTGGTTGAACCCTACGAGATAGATCAAAATAATGTGTAGTAAATTGTACAGTACAGTATTGTACACCTTAAAAAGGTCTACAAAATAGGTCCGCGATGGTATATGTCTATCTCTTAGGGATAGCCCACAATAACCATTTTTTACACTTTACTTTCTACGACAAATAATGACTTTATTACGAAGCGATTTTAAGCAATACAGAATTAATCCTTTTCCATTTGAGTGCCATAAATATATTGTGCATTTAATATTAATAAATATGACTGTTTACAGCATGTAATTTGAATGAATATTTTCGAAGATATTACAGATATAAAATCCAGGGACATAGCGGTTGCCGTACGGCCAGGGGACCGGTCAGTGGAACGGGCGGCGCGTGCCTTTAGATAACGCGTAGAAGGCCGAGCTTTGCCCTACCCTATAGCACTTTATAATTAGCAGCGATCGCAAGCTTTTATCGGGGCTCTCTAGCTAGGAATATAACAATCTATACTAATAATAAAAAGAGGAAAGATTTGTATTTTTGTATTTAACGAATAAACTCAAAAAATACTGTACCGATTTCAAAAATTATTTCACTTACAGATAGCTCCATTATCAGGAAGTACTTAACATAGGCTATATTTTATTCTCAAAAAAATAGAGATCCTTACGAAAACTGCATTTATATAAAGTGGAGAAAATTCATTACAAAATAACCTTGTTTACAACTATAATCAGATTTTTTTCTTTAATAATTTTAAAGTAGCCTTTTTAATTATTTTAGTTTATTAGAAAAATCAACTAAAAATACCCTTTTGACGTTGGCAATATGGAGTTATGGCTGCAATATGGTGATACCATAAATGGAAATATGGTGACATGTCTACTCCGGTGCCTATTCACTGTCATCAATGCTCATAAACTCTGCCCTGTCACAATTGTCGCACAGGAACTGTGATGACACAACGCCATTTCACTCCTGGTGGTACCATTTATGCTCTTTGGTACCATTTACAACAATTCATGCACTCCACCCATACAGCTCTGTTCCATAATGCGACATCTTAGGAGTAGTAATGGCCACAATAGTCACACATGGTACTTTTGGTTTAGGGTTCCGTACCTTAAAAGGAAAAACGTGTTTCTGTCTGTCCGTCTGTCACAGCCAAGATAATAGATCTACAGCTAATGTGCACCGAATTTACAAGATCGATTAAGTTCAAATTTGGTATGAGTCTCTGTGACCCAAATACGGACGCTTATCGTAAATAGAAGAAATTGGAACTTGAGAGCCATTTTTTGTTATGGGCAGACTAGGAAATTAAAAAAAAGTTTCGCAAACTGTATCGTGTAACGTATCAAATGAAAGGGTTTGTTGTAAGGATATCAAATAAATATTTATTATTTGAAGAAAATCAGCTTTGCTCAGAGAGAATGTTAGTGCTAGAAGGCTGTAATTTTGCATGGATATGGATACCCTAGTGGATCCATGGATTGCTAGTAGTTAAAAAAACTTAGTTGCTAAATTACTCTATTGAGTCGCAATTATCAAATTATTTCAAAAAATAAAATAAGTCATGTATTATAGGACTATGTATGATTTTTAGAATTTCAAAATTAATATGATTTTTAGTTAGATTCCACTTCTGTTAAAGCGAAACCTTGGCATATTTTCCCAGTTTTGTTTTTAAGGGAATCTCTGTAACCAAACAATATTGAAACATTTAACATGCTTCAAAACAGTGTGTTTACAGGATTCTGTCGCTGGGTGATTCCATCATGGGCTGTTGTTCGATTGCATCATCTTTTAATTCTGGAATTTTGACTTAAAGTGCCGGGTGCAAGCTTAAAAGTCGCTAAGGTCGCCTCTTCGCCTCTAGTTAGGGTTCCCAGATAATTTATATTCTTTGCACCAGTTCTATACTATTTTCAAGGCTTGACGCATAAGGTTGCAAAGGTTGCATAGTGTGTTTTCATGTGTGCTGTTTGTTATAGTTATATCATCGGCATAGCCGACCGTGAAGTAGCTCCGGTCATTTAGACGCCTGATAAGGCTGTCTACCACGAGATTCCATAAGAGTGGTGAGAGAATGCCTTCTTGAGGACATCCCGTCGCCACCGTGGCTCTTGTGGTGTTGTTCACCGTGACTATA
This sequence comes from Herminia tarsipennalis, assembly GCA_945859575.2. Classification (NCBI taxonomy): domain Eukaryota; kingdom Metazoa; phylum Arthropoda; class Insecta; order Lepidoptera; family Erebidae; genus Herminia; species Herminia tarsipennalis. The sequence goes on along the minus strand of OX243834.2, from coordinate 16,193,042 downwards.
AATTATAGTAGAGCTCTCAGTCTGAGCATGTTAGTGATCCATCCTCGTGATGATACATGATATATCCTCCATGATCCTGCACGTGGTACATAGTTGTGTGCCAAGCTAAGAATGGTCTTTCCAACCCCTAAACGTTTATAAAAGACCTATCTAACAATACCCCACACAAAGGTGAGAAAACAAAATCACATCCTCACTTCTCATATAGGGGAGGTACCCTATAAAATGTTTTTCAAGATTTTATTCTTTCACTTTTTCGGCGTAAGTAAGCCTAAGTAATATGTGTATCCATGCAAAATTACAGCCTTCTAGCACTAACATTCTCTCTGAGCAAAGCTGATTTTATTTTTTCAGTAGCTTCGGATATACGGGGGGGGGGGGGGGGGTTATGGTCTATCTGTTTTTTTTTTTGTGTCTAACTCTGCACCATGGCAATCTGTTGCACACAACAATAAGCCACTGTTTTGGCTGATATTTTTTTATCTGATTAGGGCTTTTAGCTTGGAGAGACACTTCTCAGATGAGTGTCTCATTCCATCCTGACGAATCTATCCTGAAGAGTTGCTACGCTATGTCTCTTTAGTCTTCGATATTGGAGACCTTGGTCTCCACTAAGTCGGACGGCAAGCTCATTTTTGTGTTTTGATAGTCTATTCTGGTAGGCGTCACTATATTTTGCTATCTCCTGTTTGACAGTTGGTAGTTTTATATCAAGGTATATGATCTTGTTACCGATGTATTGGGGGATGTTAAAGATAGCCCTCAGCGTTTTTGTTTGAAATCTTTCCAATATCTCTATGTTACTGTTACTGGCAGTGCCCCAGAGTTGTATGCCATAAGTCCATATTGGTTTCAAGATGGCTTTGTAAACTAATAACTTGCTATGTCTGCTCATTTGTGAGTGGCGTCCAATTAGCCAGTACATATTACGCAGTTTTATATCTAGTTGCTTTCTCTTTGTCCAAATGTGTTTTTGCCATGTCAGCCTTCTGTCCAAGTGCATGCCTAAGTATTTTGCATTATCGTCTAACGGAATTTCCTCATTATTAAGTTTAACTGGTGGACATGTGTCTCTCCTGAGAGTGAAAGTAACGTGTGTTGACTTACTTTGATTTGCGTGAATTCTCCAAGTTTTAAGCCAGTCCTCTATTTTGTAAATGTGATGTTGTAGGTGTTCTGATGCAACTATTGGATTTGTGTGTGTGGATAGCAAAGCTGTATCGTCTGCATATGTTGCGACCGTTGTCCTGTCTGTTGTTGGTAGGTCAGCAGTAAATATTATGTAGAGTATTGGGCCCAGTAAACTTCCCTGTGGTACTCCTGATTTAATCTCATACAAGTTTGAGAGTTCATCGTGCTGCTTAACTTCAAAACATCGTTTGCTGAGGTACGACTTTATTATGCGAAAAAATGAGTGATGGAGCATTTTTTTAAGTTTGTATAATAGGCCCTCATGCCATACTTTGTCAAAGGCCTGGCTAATATCCAAAAACACTGCTGAACAGTATTTCTTTTCCTCCAGTGCTCTACTTATAACGTCGACGATTCGGTGGACTTGCTCAATTGTTCCATGATTCTCCCGGAACCCAAATTGGTGATTGGGGATAATATCACTCAGGTGTACCTTCATCCTATTAATTAAGATTTTCTCGAGAAGTTTACCGAGTAAAGGTAGTAGACTTATAGGTCGATACGAAGCCACTTCATTAGGTGGTTTATTCGGTTTAGGTATCATTATGACTTGCGCTATTTTCCATTGTCCTGGAAAGTGGTTAAGTCTTAGGCAGGCATTGAAAATGTTAACGATTGCTACTATACCCTTTTTAGGCAGATGTTTCAACAGAACGCTGTCTATACTGTAGTATCCTGGCGATTTTCCATCCTTGAGGTGTTTAATTTCACGTGCTACTTCAGTAGCACTCGTGTGTTTCAATGGAAGACACATTTGCTCTGCACTTTCCAGATAGTTTTTTATTTCAGCGTTGTGCTCAGGCCTTAATTCAGGAAATGGTTGAAATACGCGAGTTAGGTGTTCAGCAAATATAGTAGCCTTCTCCAAGTTTGATCTTGCCCAGTTCCCATTCGTTTTTTTGATGGGGGGTATTTGACTACTGGGACGTTTTAATTTTTGAGTTGCCTTCCACAGCGTATAGTTAGTGTCTGAGCTTGATGTTAAGTTAGACAGGAAAGCTTGGAGGTTATTGTTGGTAAAACTTTTGATAAGGTCTTTTAGTTCGTTGGAAGATTTGTTGAACGCTGTTTTGTCTACCGGGTATCTAGTTCTGTGCCATATTTTTCATAAATTACGACGTTCCAGTATTTTATCTCTGATGGTTTTTGGATATTCATTATGTGTTTGAGATATCTTTTTTCGCACTTTAGTGGAGATAGTTGCTGCTTCATGAATGACTTTATTTAGGTTTTCAATAGTCTTTTCTATGTCTTCAACTGTGTTTAATGTGCTTAAGAGCTTGATCCTCATTGTGATTTCGTCCTGATACATCTTCCAGTTAGTCTTTTTGTTGTATAGTCTTCCTACCGGTTGCTCTAAGACCACTGTTGTGCTTAAGTTCAATATAACTGGGGTGTGGTCAGATGACAGATCCGTGCAGGTTTCACCTGGTTATAACTTTAAATAAATATATATTTGATATCCATACAACAAGCTCTTTCATTTCATAAGTTACACGATACAGTTTGCAAAACTTTTTTTAAATTTCCTAGTCTGCCCATAACAAAAAATGGCACCTCAAGTTCCAATTTCTTGACTGACATTGTTGTTTGTATTTTGAGGTGTCAAGTACTGAAAGTAAATAGGAAACTGAAGGTGACGCAGTTCCGAGTATTGAAACTGCTGCTAGCAATGCTAGAGACAACCTCTCAACATTGCTAGCAACAGTTTCAATACTCGGTAGCCTTATCGTTGATGGGGCAATACTTTCGTCTTAGATGCCCTGTAAACGGACCACTTAACATTGATGACTTTCGGGTAAGCCTCTATAAAACATTTCGCTCTTCGAAAAACTAATTCTTCGTTTTTCGACTTGTTTCTGTAAGAAAATTAAACAAATACGGTCCTAAGTTAAACATATTAAATGCAAACAGTTATTTAAAAAAAAAATTAAAAACATTAGGATGCAATGTTTATTGTTTCACCTTTCCTACAGAACTTACTCAAATCGTGGTAAAACAAAAAAAAATCTAACCTTTATAATAAGTTTAAGTAATATGGTGTTAATAACGTACCTACCGATTTTTCTCCATTTTTGCACCTATTTGCGCGCGAAATGAGCGAACCGAATGCGGCATCGACAACGGCTCGCGGTCCAATGAAGGGACAGTACCATATACCACCAATTAGGCAACCTTTACCCTATATATAAATATATATATGGCGATAATTCGATCTAGCTAGGTTTCATTTTTAGAAAACGTCGAGCAAAGCTAGGTCATCCAGGTACATGCATCCACTACATAATGATTATTTGAATTAAAAAAAAATGGTAAAATAGTAATATTAATATAATAATTGTAATATCTTGGGACAACTCACACAACGCTATCTGATCCCAAACTAAGCAGAGCTTGTACTATGGAAACCAGACAACTGATAAACATACTTATATATTTCTGAACATACCCTATGACTTTGTTTGCTGACGACTGTACTACGGTATTTATTTGTAAGGACATGACAATATTTGAAAGTGACATAAATAATAGTTTAAAATTAATAATTCAATGGTTAGAAGCAAATAATTTAAAAATTAACCTTAATAAAACTCACATAATGTCATTTAAACAAAGAACAAATTCTGTTTACCTTATGAACAAATGTCAATAGCTAAAGTAGATCATACAAAATTTTTAGGTATCTGGTTGGACGAAAATATGACGTGGCAAGTACACATTGAAACTTAATTAAAAAACTAAACCAATATTATTTTGTTCTTCATAATTTAAACAAGGTTGCAAATCGTGAAACTGTTCTTTCTGCATATCACGCTTATGTCTCTCTAGTACACTCAGATATGGTATTATTTTCTGGGGCTTTTTTGAATGCAATTTCTCTTTCTGAGGAATTCCTCAGAAAGAGAAATTGCATTCAAAACGCAAAAGAAGTGTCTTAGAGCAGTATGCGGGATTAAAACGACAGATAGTTGCAAACCATATTTTATAAGTTTAAAAATTTTAACTCTTCCATCGATGTTTATGAAGTGGCTATATTTGTCAAAGTTAACTTTAATCGTTTCGAAACTCTTACAAATAGACGTCATCAGGGTACACTACGTCTGAAACAACATCAAACTGCACTTTTTTCTAAGAGTTTCCTAGATATGGCACCTAAAATCTACAACAAATTGCCAAATTGTATTAAGTGTCTAGATAACCTTAATCGTTTCAAGACAGCACTCCATAGATTTCTGGTGAATAAAGCCTACTACACATTAATAGATTTTTTAAACGATCAATAATCCCGACATTCGCTTTGTTTTTGGTGTAATAACATGTTAAGTTGATTTACTTAACATGTTATTACACCAAACACACACCTTTTTTTTAAATTTAATTATTGACATGTTTGATTTTAAATTGATCTAATTGAATTATTTATGTTATTTTTTAATTGTTTTTCTATATTATTCTATTACCTTTAGTGACTTTACTTTTTTTTATTTTTATATAATTTACATTTTTTTTTTGTTTTAAACATATTTGTACGCCTTACATAGGCGAAACATAGTGAGACGATTGTATTTTAATGTTATAACCATGTACCGATGTTCCACAAATAAATTTATTTGATTTGATTTGATTTGATTTGAATACATACATATTACAGATAAATAACACCCAGACACAGAATAAACCATCGTGCTCATCACACAAAGTTTTATCCTGGGTGTGGATCGAACCCACGACCTCTTGCGTAGCAGTCAGATACACTCCCACCGCGCCACAGAGGTTGCAACACAGAGGTTGTTGTATGAGACTCCGTATTTGACTATTTAGTTTAAGGGGCGTCTAAACGGGCCATTTTTCACGGCAATTTGTGGCGGCAATGCTGTTGCCGGCAACATTGCTAGCAATACTGGCAAGACCGTAATATTGACGTAATGTTCCGACCATATGGCAATACATGTTTTGTATGGCCACCAATATTGGTCAATATTGATTTGATAGGTTGCCGGGCGATCGCTGAGCGATAGATTTTCCGCATTATGGCATGAGTTATCCTTGTCTACGCGACATGAAGTTTGTTGTGGGTGACGCCGCGCCGCCGTGACTTATTGCTAAATTCTGTGTTGTCAGGTGTCATGTTGTTTTAGGTTATTTGTAAAAGATTTTAGTCGTCTTTGATAGGTACTGAAAAATGAAGTCAACTAAGAACACTGACCTCTATAGTCGTAATATTTAAAGTGCCAATGGTCTCCAATGAGCAGTACCTATGAACTGAATCGACCACCGATGATACCAGTACCTACACGAAATTGCGGAGCGGCGATGGGAATAGTTCCAACATCAAATTATTTGTACTACTGCCACTTACAGTGATGTAACATCGTGCGAACATTTGAACGAAAATGAATAGATACTGTGCACCTTGACCTTACCCATATACTTACAGCATAAAGCAACGGCATCGATATGTGAAGCGCAAATTCTAAACAACTGAATCACATCAAGCACTGCCTGGAAATTGTAAAAACCCAACAAGAGGCGTTGAATGTGAGAGCAGAAGCCCACGAAAGCCATCATTAGGTACACCATGTATGCAATTTTATTACTTGGTGGCTTATTCATAGGACTGTGTGGCACCCTCAAGGTCAAGCAATGTCTCCACAACCACACACAACAGAGGAGCGCGGCGAGTCCACATCAGATCGCACTCAAGCAATAGAATTGTTGTCGTGTACTGCTGGACACCAAGTCGACAGTGAGAGAGTCAGAAGTGAGTTAACCCATCGTCAATCATTGCCATCAATGATAACATTTACAATTCACGAACCTATGTAATGAGAAAATAAAATAAAGATTACATTATTTCATTTAAATATATTTTCCTTTACATATTCCATAGTTTGTGTTTATCTTATGTTATAACTATAAGCTGCATAGGTTAACCTAGCGCCTGTGCACTCTGTATATGTTTTTACTTTTTATACAATAACTTTTCCAGTACAATAAACACAACATATTTTTTCTCATATACATTACAATTTTCTGAACATGGTTCTTACCACATTAACCAAATTCTGGAAAAAGCTTGAAAATAAATAAAAAGGCAAAATAATTTAGGATCAAATGTTTTATTAGTTAAAGTACACAGTTTGGTTTTTACATAAGAGTATTTTATCGAATATGTCATCCAAAAACTTAGCTGGGGTAGATATATCTCATCATATCTAAGTACCCCCGCCCAAATACCATGTCAGTGTCAACATGGGCACAGCAACCTACAGTTATATTTCCAACAACTGCAGCAATAACCTGAGATAGCATCTATAGTATTGACAACATTTTAATAATAAATTAGTAAAATAAGTTCTGCTACCAATATGTCTGGACTTTACTCTCTTTCTAATTAAATACCTATAATTAGAGGGATAACATCTTTAAGGGCATCCTAGTCAATGATTCTACCATACAAACATGCATAAGTGATTACTACTCTGTATGAGGTCGCAATTCAAAGCTTAAAATCATCATATCATTTTGTTTTATCATAAACTAGGCTTGTAAAAAACGTTAATTGAAATATTTTCAATTACTGCTTTCTACAAGCCTAGTTTATGATAAAACGAATTGATATTAATTTTAAGCTCTCACTTACACTAATGTAAGTGCTCTTAATTTCATTATTTACTTCTAATGTGTAGGTGCCATTTATTCATACATGCTCACCCCATCTTTGCTTACCACATAGTATGACCGGGCTGTTGATATGTCCCAATTGCCAACTCAATCTAGAATATGACCATCATAACATACCGTAAATGGCTTTAACAAATTTTGATATTTATGTAAACTATGTCTTTAAAAAAAAAATAGTTGCTACTAGTTTGCAGATAAACATATCATGTTGCATCACAAATGATAATAGCAGGCTCGATTTCATTGAGCAGATCAGGATTTCCAGATAAGCTCTCAGGTATTATTCTGCTCCTCAAATCAACTTCTGCCACCATCGCCAGGTGCCATCTGCAGGCTCATGCACTCTCTTGCCTTAGACATATACCGTTCTAATGGCTTTCGGCTTATGACACAGACTACTTCTATGCAATTTATCCACATAAATACTTAATGCAACACTTGCAGAAGGTACTTCATCACCTAATCTTCCCATTAATGTCCCTAGTACTGGAGGTGGTACAGGTAAGAGATACATTCTGAAAACAAGACAATATGATATTATTCCAAATTCAAATTGTTAACATGTCTGTTATCATCTTGCTAAATTATACCTATGCACATTTCTCGTAGCAGTCATCCAACATGTTGCGCAAACGTGTTTATGATCTGTAATAAAAACATTTGTTACTTTTAATAGGTATTTATAGAAACATTAGGAAGTTTGAGAATTGAAAGCTTGATAAAACGATACACAGTGAATGGTGCTTGCTTTAAGTTTTATGAAATATGTACTACTTATTGTATTATCAAGTCCAAGAGATGAATTGAAAGTTTCAAAATCATGAATTGTGTGTGTAGGCAGCACAGCAGATTTGGTTAACTAAGTAGATACTAACCGTCGTTGGTGACATCCAGCCACTAAGAACATTCACCATGGCTTCAGTTGCATCTAAAAACAAGCGCCGGCGCTCGTGCGTATGTCATAACGAACCATTCTCGGTAGAGAGTACTTTTAATTTATGAATAAAAGTAAAAATCTTAATAAATAATTTTGACAGTTATTTGTTGTTTTATTGTAAGCTTCGGTGTTGCCAGTCATATCATAACATAATAAAGATTTTGAATTTGTGTATCGATTCTCATCTACTGATTTTATTTTGTTATTAAATAAAGAATAAATTTACCCTTGTATTTAGTTTTTTCTATTTTATTACAGTTCTATTGGATTATGTCGTAGATTTATGTAAAGAATTGTTCATATTTTTATGAAGGCAACAGAGATTATTATAATCGTTTTTTTGGTAAATAATTTATTATTAAAAATCGATTAATCGTAACATACTGGCATCTATTTAAGCAGCAGGTAGTTAATTGGTAGATATAGGAAGTTACAGGTGCTTTGAACTAGACTTGGGTTATGTTTTGTACTTTTTTCTTTTGATGTTATGGTTGCTATTACAGTTGGGGTTTTATGAGAATTAAGTTTACTTACTAGAAGCATTTGTGTATTTCAACATTGCAGCTGTCCAAGCACTAAGCACTTGTGCTGCAACACTCACTATATTTTTTTTTATTTTGTTGGGGATGACATGATACACATTCAATTTATGCAGCGCTCTAGTGTGTCTAAATAAACTTGATGTCTTTCCATGTGCCAACATCTTTAGCTATCATAAAATATAAGTACTTATGTTCTGTCCTGCTTTTTGATTTACCAAGACCAGGTCGAAAGGTGAGACCTTGGTCACACATAAGATCCAATGGCGACGATCCTGCTTCTCTTCCAATACAATATCTTTTATTAATTGTACAAGCTCTACTGCTTGTACTTTTAATGAAGTAATAAGCCAAGCTATTACTTCATACTAACGGACTAACTAACTGTCACCAAGGAGAAATATCCCTATAATCATGAATACCAGAGTATGGTCACGATATTTTTGCGACCTTTCATTTTGAACCAACTCTACAAAGCCATTAATGATGTCCCTTGCTTCGATATGTGTTAAATGTGGGTTTCTAACATTTGGTTGGTATCTCATCAAACACTAAGTACATAATTATAATACTATATAATACACTAGCTGTCCCACGCAACTTCGTATGCGTAATTTTTCCCCGTTTTTTAAACATTTCTCGTCGCTTCTCCGCTCCTATTAGTCGTAGCGCGATGTTATATATGGGCTATCCAACAAAAAAAGAACTTTTCAAATCGGACCAGTAGATCCTGAGATTAGCGCGTTTAAACAAACAAACAAACAAACTCTTCCGCTTTATAATATTAGTATAGATATGCAAGATGCATTATAATATTATATTTCTGAATAGTATGTTGTACCTAATATCTAGTTATTAATTTAATTAGTTATTTGCTGACGATAGTACGGTTACCGTAACATGTAATAATATTGACACTTATGAATTTGACATCAATAAATCATTAACATCTAAGCATAATTAAATGGCTTGATAATAATAATTTAAAAAATAATTTAAATAAAACTAATATTATGCATTTTGATCAAAGATTAGAAAGTCCATCTGACATTAAGCTAGTCTACAAAGAATCTATTATTTCCGAAACTGATACGACACGATTTCTTGGTCTAATAATTGACAAGAAATTAAATTTCAAACCTTTTGTAGATAGCTTAAGTAAAAAAATTAGTAGTTCTTCATACGCCCTATATAAACTCTCGCTCGTAATTAATACTAACACAATATTAACAGCATATTATGGTCTTGTTGAATCGTCCCTGAGATTTGGTATTATCTTCTGGGGCAACTCGAAAATATATTTAAAACGCAAAAGCGCTGCATTCGCGCAATGTTTGGACTCCAAAATACAGATAGCTGCATACCAATGTTTAGAAAGCACAGAATTCTAACACTTCCATCATTATATATTGTTGAAATAGCTCTATTTGTAACAAATAATCCTCATCTGTTTTCACGTCTGTGTGATAGAGTGATCCGTAATCGACGTGATAACGATAGACTCTGTTTACATCGATCTAAAACCACTCTATTGCACAATAGTGTCGTATGTACGGCGCCTATTATACCTAGTCTGGCCATAAATACTGTTACAATTAAAAATAAGAAAGATATTACATTTGAATTTGGAATCTGTCATTTTTATACGATTGTTCATTGTATTTTCTAATTTTGGCGCCAATACATTGTACAATATTTTGCTATATTAAAATGGAGTGGGGTGATAAAGAAAACCGAATCGCTGTGATTGCATTACACAAAGTTGGTATGGAGCCGAATGTAATTTTTAAAACTCTCCATACGCTTGGTATTAGTCAAATGTTTGTGTACCGGGCTATTAATAGGTACAATGAGACCTTCTCTGTTTGTGACAGAAAAAGATCTGGCCGTCCACGTAGTGTTCGTACGAAAATGGTGGTCAAAGCAGTAAGGGAAAGAATTCGAAGAAATCCTGTCCGAAAGCAAAAGATTTTATCTCGGGAGATGAAGATAGCACCCAGAACCATGTCACGCATTTTAAAAGATGACTTAGGACTTGCAGCCGATAAGAGACGCACTGGTCATTTTTTAACTGATAATTTAAAAAAGAATACGGTGGTAAAATCGAAGCAACTACTGAAGCGGTACGCAAAGGGAGGTCACAGAAAAATTTTGTTTACGGATGAGAAAATCTTTACAGTTGAGCAACATTTTAACAAACAAAATGACCGTATTTATGCTCAAAGCTCTAAGGAAGCTTCCCAATTAGTCGACAGAGTGCAACGTGGGCATTATCCGACTTCAGTGATGGTTTGGTGGGGTGTTAGCTATGAAGGAGTGACTGAGCCATATTTTTGTGAAAAAGGTATCAAAACATCCGCACAAGTGTATCAAGATACCATTCTTGAGAAGGTAGTTAAACCCCTTAACAACACCATGTTCAATAACCAAGTATGGTCCTTCCAACAAGACTCAGCGCCGGGTCATAAAGCTCGGTCCACGCAGTCTTGGTTGGAAGTGAACGTTTCGGACTTCATCAGAGCTGAAGACTGGCCGTCGTCTAGTCCCGATCTTAATCCGCTGGATTATGATTTATGGTCAGTTTTAGAGAGTATGGCTTGCTCTAAACGCCATGATAATTTGGAGTCCCTAAAACAATCCATACGATTGGCAGTGAAGAATTTTCCCATGGAAAGAGTGCGTGCTTCTATTGATAACTGGCCTCAACGTTTAAAGGACTGTGTTGCAGCCAATGGAGACCACTTCGAATAAGCTTTTTATATTTTGAATTGTTTTTTATTTATGTATTAAACTAACACACTGTAAAAGTAATAAATATTATTTGCAATAAAAAAAAATGTTTTTTCTTCGTAACAATATTTATGGCTAGACTAGGTATACAATAAAATTCCAAAATGTTTTAAGATATTAAATTTAAATGCATTTAAGAGTAAATTAAAAAACTTGTTAGTCGAAAAATGCTATTATTCTGTCAAAGATTGTATTTTGTTTTTTATGTCTATTGATTCATATTATTACATTAATTGTTGCAGATTTTATTACCTAAGTTTTCTATTTTATTCATATTGTATTTTAAAATTATATTGTAATCTGAATTTTGTACACTGATATCGGTAAAACATGTTGATCCAATAATAACATAACACGTCTGTATCTACCTTACACATGTTTTTGCAAATAAATAAATTTTGTATTTATTTTGTATTTTGCAGCACCCTTACGGGGTCTATGTATGTTTAAGGACTGCCTGTAACAACATCATGCAATAAATCATTAAATAAATAATTTCTTATTTACTTCCTAGTTTTTTTAAAAACAAATTTGACTTGGACGAAACAAGAGAACAACAGAAACAAAGAGCATCAGAAAGTTTTCATATTTCTAGTCATAGTCAAAATCAAAAATTTTCAGATGTCATTAGTGACAGTCACAGATTACCCCCTAATCTGTGGTGACAGTTCAACCAAATTATATGTCATAGAGTTTGGCCATTGTTGCTGGGTTGTGTTGCCCGCTTAAGAGTCTGGGTCATGCGCCATACTATTGCCGACATATTGCCATGCATTGCCTAACCATAGATTACTTGGCCATCAGTTACATTTTTGTGATGGTTGGGCAATAAGTTGCCAATAGTGCCGCCACAAATTGCCGTAAAAAATGGCCCGTTTAGACGCCCCTTTAAATTAAAGGAACACTTATTTCATAGTTTTTGGAGAATTAGCCCCTAAGGTGGTAAAATAGGGGTGCAAGTTTGTCTGTGTGTATCTTGGAAATTTCGTATGTGACCTTTTGGTTCAAAATAAAGAAACACATATTTCAGCGTTTTTAGAAAATCAACCCCTCTAACAGGGAAACTCCGTCAGTTGTGAAGTTAGATCTAGGTTCCAGCGGTTTTGAAAATCAACTCCTAAGGGCGTAAAATATGTGTTGCAAGTTAGTGTGTAACTCCTTAATTTTTTAAATAAAATTTGTGAATTTTCGTATCTGGTTTTTTGGTTTAAAATAAAGGAAATCGTGATTCAGCGTTTTTGAAAACTCAACTCCTGAGTGGGTAATATAGGGGTTGCAAGTTTTTATCGAACTCCGTTAGATTAAAAATAAAAAAAACACGTATTTCAATGTATTGATCAAAAGTGAAAATCATCCAGAATCATCATCGAAACGACAGCTACTTAGCTGTCGTTTCGATGATGATTCTGAATGATTTTCACTTAGTAGGCAATATAAGTAATATATCCGACTAGTAGTTTGCTTGGAAAACATTGAAAAACGAACATTTTAAAATCTAAATATAGTTAATATTCGTATTTGTATTTAGGTACATTTAACCTTGAACCCAAAAACAGTACACAGGTAGTAAAACGTAAATAACCACAGAGGTTACGTAGGTATGCTTGTGAAATTCGTAGTTTACTTCTCAGTATGCATACCACGAGACGGCTACCTTAGAAAGAGTCCACAACAACAAATGCGTTGGGTATCTGCGGCAGTGAAACGCTAGCTGTACTGTATTCGAAACGACTGATTATCTACTTGTATAGCTATAGAAAAGTGGTTCCTTGTGAAGTCGACGATCATTTTGTTGTGCAACATCTCCTTGTATATTTATATTATGTTTCATGTATATTACAAATGTTACGTAGTGCTATGCAATAAGTACGTAAATGGACTTCCTACAGGAGTAAGGGTTTCATTGGTTTCAATTGCTTAGGTAGGTAAGGTTGGCAAATCACGACACTAGCTATTAGTTAAACTAAAGCCGAAATAGTAAGAATTTGTCGATTTAAACAGTGGTTCCGCATCTATTATTTTATTTGCGTTGGACAATCTTTGGATCCGTCTGCCTCCATATTACACGTGCTCTATTTATGGGGTCTATTGATGGTATATCTATTGGTTGACTGATACTTTATGTCCAATAAGCATATAGATCGGGGATCCCGCGATCCAGGATCGTGCTTCGTACTGGGCCAATCCAGTTTTTTACAACTTGCGATCTTGAAATGCCTGCGCTCCATGCGATCCATAGGCGATCCGCAATTGTCAGTTCAGTCTAACTCTGTGTAATTTGTATATAAGATCGCGCGATCCACAGGCAAACGTCCATACCGCGCGCGCCATTGTGCGAACTACCAACGAATCGCGCGCTCTAAAGGCATGCCCGTGGATCGCGGCACGTTCACATCGACCGTGCCCAGCCGCGCGCGATTAGAGCGCGCTGGATCGTCCGGTATGGACGCGGCTTTTTGAACTTGCGGATTTTTCTGATTACCAATTTGTTGTCTGGTTCAAAATACAACAAATTGGTATCCAGACAACTGATACTCGTAAAAATACTTATATAATAATTATTTAAGTATTTAAGTAAATGATTTTAAAATATATTAAATTCATTTAGGAAGCAAAATACTACACTTATGAAGTCATGATGGTTTCCCCTTTTGAAATTACAATCTTGTCTTCGTAACAAGTTGTTCAAAACAGAATTTAGAATAAACTGTTTATTTTGAAAAACGAGATAGAATCTATTACGTAAGATGAGCCAGGAGGCCTTGACATGAGGTCAAAAATCGCCAAAATCATACGTAATTAATCAATGGTGATTAATTACGTTTGATTTTGATTATTACTTATTAATGCTGATGGCGACGACACGTGGACTACATATTTATACAAATACACCTACCTTACCCTCGCATATTGATTTTAGCTCTGTACGAGCGTCTCGCAAAGGTTATAAACCAAAATTGAACCAGTATACTTCGAAAAATTATGGAGATTGCCTGGGGTCCCGTGTAATCGTATAATTGATACGGCGGGTATGGCGGTAGCTACGCTACTGTTTCAACAGAGGATTCATAAATTAAAAATCCATAAAAAATAAAAATCCACACCCAGGATAAAACTTTCGTGTGATGAGCATGACGGTTTATTCTGTCTGGGTGTTATTTATCTATAATTGGTATGTATTTAGAAATATATAAGTATGTTTATTGGTTGTCTGGTTTCCATAGTACAAGCTCTGCTTAGTTTGGGATCAGATAGCTTTGTGTGAATTGTCCCAAGATATTATTATTATTCTCTTTATCAAAACTAAATACATATTAATTACATTTTTAAATATATCTAACAAAAATTAAATATATTTAAAATTATAAAAAATAGTCTCCCATCGGCATCGGTTTATATTATTATTATTATAAACATTGTATCTAGGTATCATATTATAACTTCTAAAAAAACAATTTATTACAATTCAAGTTTATTAGAAATATGCTTCATAAATACATCTAAAGGATCATCAATGTTAGGGTTGCTTACGGGCTTTTTTTGTACATATTCTTGAACAAGCTTCATATGTTCTTCAAGATTTTCTATTTCATTACTTTCTGAATCGAAGTATCTGTCTTCTGCATCCTGAGACACCTGCTGAAGATCATCATATTGCTCATCATTATCTACATTGTTGTAGTCAAAGTCCTCATCTCTTCCTTCAATAAAACTACTATACATCTCTTGTAAAAACTCTTGTCGGAGCAAGTCTCTTTCTGGTGCAGTAATCAAACGTTGTTTTCTCTTTTCAGGCATATAACTTGGCCTAGTATCAGGAGTATCAAAGTCACCCCACTGTTTCTTATTCCTGTGACTATCACTATCACTGCTGTCACAATCATCATTTTTACTTGTTATTTTAATAGACTCCATGTCCTCTTCTACCATTTGCTCATTTTTCATTTCTCTCATATCATTTCGATCAACTGTTTCCAGAATCATACTTAAAAATGTTAAGCTTTCATTGTCTACATTATCTCGTGCTCTAATCTCCTCATCACTTAGATATTGACCAACCAACTGTTCATAAAGTAGAGGATTTCTATACATCATTTGCTTTTCACTAAAGTAGTCTGTGTCAGTTTTCAATTTTTGTAAAGCATTATAGCGTCTATTTCTTACCCTTTTGTGTCTACTTTTATCAGAGTGATAGATTTTTAATTGTTCTATGCACTCTTTAAATTTATTATCAATTAAAGATGAAGACTGCAAATTCTCAAAATAACTCATGTGATAAGGGGCCAGATATTTGCCAAATTGTAATAAGAACTCTGTTGGTGAGCGTTTGTAAAGATCCAAAGCCATTTTTATCTTCTGGTTGGTGCGTATTTCAGATTCATCAACATGCGCATTTTTAAAGGAAATTTTAGCACATCTTACCAAGTAATCAATTATATCATTAATAGGATCAATATCAGCTTCGTCATCGTTTAAACCCAAAGTTTCCTCAGGCCCGTCTACCTCCATCCTCAATAAATTAGCAACCCGCAAAAAATATATATTTTGTCCTAATAAAGATAATAGGCATGAAATGATAAACAAACAAGTACTAGAACAACTTTTGCCATGACTTGTCTTTGACCAAAAATGACATTCGTGACATTGATACATTGACATGTATCCCATGACATAACCAAGCTCTGGGTCTCCAGTTGGAGTTGTATAAATTTCCCCATCGATGATGAAAAATTGCCTAAAAAATAAACTTTAGTGCTATGTATTTCTAAAAGTTTTTTCCAAAATATTCACACACATTATTACATTTTTCAATTTGAGAAAAAACGTATCTCGTACGTAGTTAAAATGCTTAAAATTTCTGCTTACGCTTAGACTAAAATGTTAATTAAATTCATTGTTCTTATTAGTAAAACACTATTAAGAACAATGAATTTAATTTGCACAATCAAAATCAATTTAAGTGTATCAGCATCTCATAAAACGAAATTTAAAAAAAACGGCTATGTGCAAGTGGAACTTGCGCACGGAGGGTTCCATATTAACTTGAAACTATGCAAATAGTTCGATCATCAAGGGGAATCTATCTAGACACACAGCAATTTATCAATCAACTTGCAAAAAGCCGCCCAAAGAGTTTATGTACTCTCTACCAAATGGCGACTCATCGGCTGTAGTTATACAAAGAATTTTGGACCATAGTAATGTGCGACGTACATTGCTAGTAGTTAAAAACTTAGTTGCCAAAATGCTCCATTAAATAACAAACAACAAATCATTAAAAAAATTAAATACGTCATGTAGTGAAATAAAATTCAAAAAATTATACATAAGTATTTAATAATTTTTAGAATTTCAAAACACTTGATATGCAGTTAGATCTCACTTCTGTTACTAGCGCCTTGGCATATTTTCACATATTTTTAACGATATTTTTAAACAAACAATATAGAAAGATTTAACTTATATTAGACAATTCTATCAAATCAATCAAAAATCATTTATTCATATATGAAGCAAAATACAACACTTGTGAAAAGTCTTAATCTTACATTCCTGTTCGCAAGCAATAGGTAAAGCTCGCGGCCACTCTTTTCAAATTTTCAATATTTACAATACTTGTTTGTCCATAAAATGTATAAATAAGTGCAGTAAGCGGTAAGGTGCTGACACCTTATTAGCTTAGATTAAACACCGTATTAGAGGACTGATGCAAAGGCAAGAGATAAATTAATATTTTAAAAAGAAGTCTTGATATTCATTAAATCAACCATAGTCGTTTCAAGGAGGGGGGGGGGGGAATTTATATTAGTACACATCGGGCTGGTCGCCACCCCCGAAATTAGAAAAAACCCTTCCGAAAAATGATCTTGGGTTTTTATGAACTTTCTTAAGTAATAATAACAATATCTTGGGACAACTCACACAAAGCCATCTGATCCCATGCTAAGCAGAGCTTGAACTGTGGAAACCAGACAACTGATAAACATACATCAATATTTTTAAATATATACATTTTATAGATAAAAAACACCCAGACACAGGATAATCTTGATCATCACACAAAGTCATATCCCCAGATCGAGCCCACGACCTCCGGCTCAGCAGTCAGGGTCATTAACCACTATATAGTATTTTAAATTGTTTAATTGAAATTTTGTAAGTATTTTTAATCGATTTCGTAAGTGATTTTAGAGTCGCATCTCTATGACATGCGCGAAAGTGTAAGGACCTAAAGGGGCGTCTAAACGGGCAATTTTACGGCAATTTGTGGCGGCACTATTGGCAACTAATTTCTCTGCCAATAATAGCAATATTACACAATCGTATGGCGCATGATCCAGTCTCCTAAACGGGCTACACAACCCGGCAACAATAAAAAAGGGGGCGACTGAAACAACAACAAAATTGGCCGAGCAACATTGTGGAAAATATATCGCTCATCGGTCCGGCAACCATCAAATCAATATTGGCCACAACATTGTCGCCACAAATTGCCGTAAAAATGACCCGTTTCCGGTCAAGAACGTTGATCCAACTGTTCGTTCATTTTGCTTGCTTAAAAAACAATTGAAAAATAGCTCGTTTTCAATGAATTGCTAGAACATTTAATAATCCTTTGCTTAACGCTTTCATGTTTATTAGTCGTGCGATCTTAAAAAAGCAGTTTAGCAAACTCAAATATTTTCTCCCAGTAATTTCCCTGATGCTCTTATCGTTTCCCTAAATTAGGGAAAATCCATTCAATGAAAACACTTTTGCAAACCACAGACACGGTAATGATGTTGTTTAGTGTGGCCAGCTTCTGGTTTAATTATTATTATTTTTTATTAAAGACGACCACGCAGTAGGGTACAAGCCCTATGTCGCGGGGGCTTTACAAACATACAAGTCACGGACTCAAAGTACACCCAGACTAGGAACAACAATTTGTGGATCACACAAAGTGTTGTCCCGTGTGGGAATCGAACCCACGACCTCTTGCGTAGCAGTCGGATACACTCCCACTGCGCCACAGAGGCAGTCAGTAATTATTGTTTCCATGGTAAAAGACGATTTCAACGTGCTTTCCATTGATCCTATCAAATGTTTAATCGATAGTTTAATTTTTACCAGTTTTAGTTTTGCTTTCCTGGAATGTGTAGTTTGAAAAGTCGCCCAAAAAACATTTTGTTGGTGGCAACAAAAACCTGGTAAGACCATGTCCAATGTCCGTCCCTACCTAGCCGTGTAGGGTTCCGCTGCCATTAGCTATAAATAAAAATTGAAGTGTCTGTTTGTAATGTCAAAATAAATGCTTATGAAAGGATATAGGGTACTGGTAACAAAAACGCAGTTTGTAATTTATTTTGTCTGTCTTTCTGTCTGTTTGTTCTAGCTAACTTTCGAAGCATTTCAAAAATATTAAGTTATTTAAAAAAGTTTGTTAGAAACCACAAAACGTTTTTAAAAGATTTATTTAATGATGTGCCACAAATTGATGTTTCCTGAAAAAAAAAAACCAGCCTTTGTTACAATGGTTGTTTAGCAATAGTTGTAAAAATGGCGGCAAACTGACATGTCGCTATTTTTACAGCTCCGCGTTTAATGTGTAAAACAGTGTAAAATATACTTGAAATACCTGGTAACTGGACAAGAACGAGACTTTGTGATTCAAAGAAGAAAACTAGTAAGAATATACTTGAAACTGGCGTATGCACTGAATGTGCGAGCCATAATCTCTACCGAATAATATTGGAGAAAAGAGGAAAAAAAAGAGCATGTAAAATGTATGTGAGAAAAAACACTAAGCAGCGGCTTCTACAAGACAGCTATGCACCAAATTTCATTATTACTCATTTATTTATGTAGTCTTTGAATAAAATGCCTGTAACATACGGACACAGACAGATAGATAGACGGACATGACGACGCTATGCCGTGCAGTATAAAATAGAACTATTTCGTTTTTGTCAATTTGCTACGGAACCCTAAAAATATGAATTTGACATCTGTCTGTCTGAGTCATTTGACATTTATATTGTTTCGTTCCACTGTCAATCTGTCAATGTTTTGTATTCCTGACTCCTGTTTGTGCACGATTATAAAAAAAATAGTACAAAAAATACCTGTTTTCTATTTGAATACTTGATATGAAGATAGTGCTAACATTTATAACATAATTTAAATAAATATTAAGAGCTGATCCAGCTCGAAAATGGATTAAAAGTGCAAAATGGTTATAGCAATTTTAAATTTCATGAAGTAGTTCTAAGGAAAAATATAAACATGCAGTGGCAGTGGGAATATATGTGCGGACCTCAGGGTCTTCAACCATGGAACGATATTTCAAAAGACTTTGGACTGTGTTTTCAAGAATTATTTTTACAAGTACCTTTGTATTTCATTATTGCTATAATATCAGGTTATTATGTTGGGTACAGAAAAGATTGGGTAATTCGAGAAAAAACACTAGAACGAATATTAGTTCTTCGTAGTTTCATTGTGTTAGGTTTGGTATTCATTCCAATCATAAAGATATACATCTATATTACTAAGGCTAAATCCTCTTTGTATCCTGTTGAGTATTTTGTGTCTGGTGCGTCATGCTTGGCGTGGCTTTTCCATTTCGGTTACGTTTTGGCGCTGAAACACCGTCTGGGACAGAGTTCCAGAGGCCCATCCTCACAAATAGTAATGTGGAGTTTTGCAGTCATATTAAATTTAATTTCTTTGCGCACCAACATAATGGCTGGTAATGTTATTGCCTTTGACATTGCCACATTAAGCTGTCACATCCTGTACTTTCTGACTTTCATTCCATCAAGTGACTCAAGACCGACATATTACTCACAATGCCTTGTCGGCTCTCAACACTCACATGTAAGTTTAAACAAGCTATTTCTAAAATGTTTAGTATATTCTGTATTTGTAGCTTGTTCTGTGTTGTATAAAGAAATGTTATTGTTACCAGAATGAATATACACCATTGCTCCCACATCTTGATGAAGGAATACTGGGAACAGCAATGCAAGGAAGTGGCTGCCTGTCAAGACTATTTTTCTCATGGGTCAACCCTCTACTTCAAAAGGGTATTTGTTGATGTATACTTTGATAGTCATGGTCTACATGCCAGTACCTGTTATCATAGCTTTTAATGTTACATTTATGTAGAATGTTATGACAACAAATATTGCATGCTTTAAGTAACAATGATAACATTGTTTAAAAGATATAGTAAATAAAATAGTATTAATTATATGTTTTTCCTGTACATGACATGGCATACATAAAACTTGTATTTGTAATTATGAACAATAGCATGGTGCTATAAAAAGAACTTATTATTATAATAATGTGGAGTCAAGTAAATAAACTCAAAATTTTATTAAGGCTTTTAAATAATTGCCATTATAAATAATATTAAACTGAACCATATCTTAAGTTAACATATTATGGTGTCTGATTTAAGTACATTTCAGGTCTTGACAAAAAATTAAATGACTCGGAAGAACTGTTTGACCTACCAGCAAAATATTGCTGTTCATATGTAGGAGCCAGGATGGATAGGTCCCTCATTGGAAATGTAGATAATTATCAACAATATCAAGAAGTACCTCATGAACCATTTATTGGATCAGGTAAATTTATGAGAGTGTCACATAATTATGTGTTATTTTTACATTACATTACATCATATCATATCAACCCTTATGATGGCCCACTGCTGGGCACGGGTCTCCCCAGTAGAACCTACTGGTATGTAGATCCTGGGGGTAATTGCCATAATCGCCACGCTTGGCGAGCGGGTTGGCGATCGCAGTAAGACTTTAAGTACGCAGAGGACGCTGCTGCCCGTCCTCCGGTGTGAAATCCCTTAGTCGCCTTGACGACACCCACGGGAAGAGATGGGGTGGTACTATTCTTAAGCCGGTACCACACGGCATTTACACTACATTATTATCTAATCACACGGCATTACATTACATTATAATCTAATACAAATATTAGATTGTCTCGGTGATGGTGGGGATGTGTACCAAAACTGTGCAAGAGGGTTAATTTTGCACAGGATGTTAGTTTATGACATACTTTGTGGCAGAATCAGTGTTGTTGTTTTGAAAATAAACATGTAATTCTTAATATTGTTACAAGGAACGGCCATCGCAGAGATAATGGGCCGAATGGGCAATTTCATTAACATAATTGTCTTGATCATCACTGTAATTTTTAATTATATAATTATATGTGTGTGTTTACAAAATATAATACCTAATTCATTTTCAGGTTATGGTGCAACAGGCGAAACAGCTCCACAGTCTTCCACACCAGTAACACCAACAACACGAGTGTTAGTGCGGTCAACCCGCAGACAAAATGTTACTTTACTGAGAGCCTTACACATTTGTTTTGCTCTGCAGTTCTATAGTATTGGAATACTCAAGCTGGTTTCTGACATGGCAGGTTTTGCAGGCCCCCTGCTGCTAAATAGCCTTATAAAATTTGTTGATGATGAAAGTATAGATCAACATCTTGGGTATGTATTCCAAATAGTAGAAATGAACAGTTGTTTTACCTAATTCTTAATAATTACTTAGAAGGCATACACAGCAATTATAAGCATTTCTGGGGGGTCACTTGGTAACTTAAAATCTAAAAACTTATAGGTAATTTGTTTAGCCATTAAATGATCAACCTCTTCTCTATTTTTACAATTAAGCTGCTTATATAATTAGCTGCTCAGATCAAAATAGGATCTGAGCAGCTAATTAAATAAGCAATATTTATTTATTTGGAATAACTAACAGTTACACACTAGGAAAACAAAAAAGTATTATAAAAATTGTACAAAACACATGTGCACTCACTTCACGAAATATAAATTGTGATAACTAATAAATGAAAATATAATAAATAGTGTTTTAGTGAAAATTATTAAAATATCATTATAATACTTATTTAAGTTAATATTTTAAATATTAATGTTTGAGCTGCTAATTAATTGACATAAACTATTGCGAAATTTGTTAGCAGGTGTGGCAAATAAGTCTAAATCTGTAAAAAAGTATTATGATTTATCATTTAAGCGGCTTCTAGACGGTTGGAAACAAGGCTTGTCGCCAAGGTGACCTTGCTGGTTTCCAACAGAGTAGACGGCTGTTGCAAACCATGTACCAAGTAATTTGGTTTACAACAGCCGTCTACACGCGAGACACAGAAGACGCTTTATTTAGATTCACCAAAAGTATTTAAATTTTCAATATACATAATAACTACTGAGGTGTGTCTATTGTAGTTTTAACATTGGTTTTCTCTTTTCAGTTACATGTATGCAGGAGGATTACTTGCAGCAACTTTAGTATCAGCCTTCTTTAATGTACATTTCAATTGGTTGATGTCAATTATTGGTCTAAAGATGCGAGGTGCAATAGTTGCCACTATTCTCAGGAAAACACTTAGTGTCACTTCAACGGAATTAAATAAGTCATTCTCTATTGGAGAAATAACAAACTTTATGTCAACTGACACAGATAGGATTGTGAATTCTTGTCCAAGTTTTCATGCTTTGTGGAGCATACCCTTGCAGGTACCTTTTACATATTTTTATTGTTTTTATTGCATGTTTTTAGTTAACACAACTGTACTTTACACAAAAGTCAGGGTGTAGCAAGTGCAATGTTGCATCTTGAATAATATTATGATGGGGCTGTCAATGAAGTACATGAAATTATTATGTTAACTACACTACTAATATTCATATCTCATAACTATCATGAAAGTATAATGAATGTACACACAGTGACATAAGTCGCTTAACTAGAGCAATATTTCTAATCATCACTGCTCCAAAAGTAATATAACAAACAGCCATGGTTTGATTTTTTTTCTTAATTCTATGAAGTATTTTATTTTTCTTAATTTCATTTATTTTATTTCTCTCTTTTATTTCTTTTATTTTATTATATTCCAATATGTATTTTTTATTATGCATTGGGATATATTAGTGATGATTTGGTTTGAATATTTGTAAATGTTAATTACATAAGTAACTGACAGTACAAAATTGTCTCTTTTTCAGCTATTTATTACATTATTTCTGCTATACCAACAAGTGGGAATATCATTTCTGGCCGGCGTGGCTTTTTCGGTCTTATTAATCCCAGTAAACAAAGTGATTGCAAATAAAATTGGTCAGCTCAGTACCGAGATGATGAAATTCAAGGATTCTCGTGTCAGTTTGATTAGCGATTTGCTTAAGGGCATCAGGACAGTCAAGGTTCATGTCTGGGAGGATTACTTCATTAATCGCGTCACAGGTATGTGAAAGATAATTAATTATTTTTCCTAATGCTCATTCGACTCACGTTTGTTGTGTCAAAGACTGATTAGAATATAATCAAGGCGTAGATTAGATAAAAAACTAAATACCGATCTGTCTACCTTCAACAAAGGATGCCTGTTTTGAACAAAATATTCATTAATGACAATAAAATAAATATAATTTCTTGAGAATTACTTATTATCATCACTACATATACAAATAAGTATTGTCATAAAGAGATAAAAGTTTTAAATAATGTCTAAGGTCGTCTACGAAACTACTATGTCGGTTTTGATAAAACTTGGTATGGAGATACACATAACTTAAAACTTATACTCCATCATTGAATTATTTTTCGTTATTCCAGAAAATATCATTCATATAATAAAGCTATTTAAATTAGCAAAGCGTTTAAAGAGACTGACACGGAAGACAACTTTATGTTTTGTAATATAAATGACATGACACCATCGGTAAATACATACGAGCAGATAAAGAGTGTTAGATCAATTACTGCATCTGTTAACTAATCAGAAATTTGACATGTCGTTGCACGTCCGAAATTTGCCGAAAATCTGATTTATATTTAACGCAGATGGATATGCAAATCTGATTCTCTGTTAATTTTCATATTCGCGGTTATGCTCGCGCAACGACAATGTAAATTAAGCAATTATTATTGTTATATTATTTTTAGAGTCGCGGAGTAAGGAACTTCGTTACCTCCGTGGACGCAAGTACCTGGACGCCATATGCGTGGTGTTGTGGGCGACCACGCCCGTACTGGTCGCCGCATTCACACTCGGCACACATTCGCTTCGTGGATTACCTCTAGATGCTGCCACTGTATGCATACAATATAATATTAAATCTTACCCAGGATCACTTTGGCGGTTTGGAAGGGTTGGGGTCCTTTCGTAATTTTGGGGGGTTTAAGGTGGTACAATTGACTAAACACCGGCCAAATGTGTACTATGTACCTACCTACCTTTTTGCAATTTCGAGGAAGGAGACGTCGAAATTGTCGCCCCCCGCCCTGGGTACGCCCTGGCGTACGCTACGGATGGCTATTTATTCATCTTAACAAGACCTTTGACAGTAGTTGTCTTTGAATTTTATGTTTTAAAAACAGGAACTCCCTATTTTGAATGTTTGGTTTGATCCCTTTCTAACTAATTCTCAACATGGTATGAGGAACAGAGATAGACTATAGTCCCTTAATAAATGAAAAGTCAAGAAATATTTTTTCTTGTTTCTCTCCAATTACTGAAGGTTGGACATCAGCCTAAAGTATAACTAAATGATTTTTTTTCAGGTGTTCACTACAGTAGCTCTCATCAATATGTTGATAGCGCCCTTAAATGCCTTCCCTTGGGTGCTAAATGGATTAACAGAGGCTTGGGTATCCATTAAACGTATTCAAAAATTGTTAGATGTAAGTTTTTCTTATATTTGATAAAAAACGCTTAAGTTTACTTGGGACAACTCACACAAAGCTATCTGATCCCAAACTAAGCAGAGCTTGTACTATGGAAACCAGACAACCGATAAACATACTTATATATTTCTAAATACATACATCTTATAGATAATTAACACCCAGACACAGAATAAACCATCGTGCTCATCACACAAAGTTTTATCCTGGGTGGGGATCGAACCCACGACGTCTTGCGTAGCAGTCGGATACACTCCCACCGCGCCACAGAGGTAGTCATACTTACATACTTGAATATTGTCCAATAATAAAATTAAGTTTCAGTAGTAGAGAGATATGATATCGCTACGCATCACCTCATATTATGTTTTTAGTTGGGAAATCCCGTAATATCTCCTGATATCATAGATTGTTAACCATTATTTGTAACATTAGCCCAATATACATTAACTTCCTCTATAATATATGCATAGGTACATCTACATGAAATATATCTTAGCTTCCAGATATGGATCCTGAATATTATTACGATCGTGTTAATAAAAATCATGATGAAGAAAAAACAATAATATTTAAAAACGCAACATTTACGTGGGCCAAACCGTCAAAGAGAATTAGAACTCCAAAGAAATGCAAAAAGAATAAAGGAAAGTCTAAGAAGAATTTATCAAGGGCAAACATACAAAGGCGAGACTCGACGTCATCCTCGGAAGAAAATGAAACACAAGATACTCCTTTTACCTTAAAAGATATTTCTTTAACAATAGGCAAAGAGGAATTGATTGGAGTGACTGGTGCAGTCGGCAGTGGGAAATCGTCATTGTTACACGCTATCATTGGAGATATGTTGAAGAAAAGTGGAGATCTCCAAATATCTGAAAATCTAAATAGTAAGTGACACAAATTTGTGCGAGATTTACCTACGACCTAAGATTTTTTAAGATCATATTTTCAACTGATCATTAACTAAACCATTATTAATGAAATGTTGATAAACTTTCGCGATTTGTACACATTATGAAAAATATATATGCTACAGCCCGTAGTCTACGGGTGTTAATCGCTTGAATAATTTAAGGTAAAATACCTTCTTTATTGCCCGACGTATCGACCATATTGCAATACAGTTTTTTTACCTTAAATTATTAAAGCGATTAAGTATATACTTTCATTATTAATTAATATTTTTCTCCATTGGTTTAAAGCGTAAAGAAATACTTTCGGTTAACAAAACCTAGATGTTTAAATGTGCCTATTATTTCAGGGTATTTTATAAAAATCTCAAAAAATATATATAAAATATTCATGACATCAGTATTAATTCACGCGCTTGTAAATTTACTAATAAAATATGTGTAATATCGACAGGTTTCGGATATGTATCGCAAAAGCCGTGGTTAATCAGAGGAACAATTCGTGATAATATATTGTTTGGGAAACCTTATGACGAAGCAAAGTTTCGAAGTGTTGTCGACGCTTGCGCTCTTACTGGTAAGTGAAGATTAGACAATAATATTTATTTGATTCAAAACATTAAATTTTTCAGTATTATTAACGTTTATAATAAACACTAATGCGATGTAAGGCCACGCTCTCTATTTTAAATTGTACAAATTAAATTATTAATATGATATTTAAAAAGTGTATCTCATACTACTGGGCGGTAGCATCGCAGTGCGGTGCCTCATTCAACTTAATGTATATTCGAGCGCTCGATCGACGTCCACGACGAAAGTCAGCGTAGGAAGAAATTAAGCCTGATGTTACCGCAGTCGTTGTGATATACCGAATGTCTCAAAACTATGCCACACGTAGCAAAAGGAATATCTTAAATATTGTAGATAGAAGAATTTACTGAAAGAAAGCTTTATTTTGACTTTAAAAAAAATTGAGCTGCATTCAAAGATCTAGTTTAGTCGCCTGTGTTAACCAGGAATCGTCCCGCAAAATGTGAAAAAACTCCACTCTGTATTTTTACGAGTCTAATCAAAAGGGTCTGTTGTTTTATTGCACTCTATGCTTATCTGTATTGTAAGACGTACTTGTTATAGTGTGATCATAAGGTACATATAATTATTGTTAAATGGCAGAGGACTTGAACGTGCTCGGTTGGAACGCGTACGTCGGTGAAGGCGGGTGTACGCTCAGCGGCGGACAACGTGCACGGATCTCTCTCGCGCGTGCAGTCTATCAAGATAAACAAGGTTTGTATAAGTACAATCATAAAGATACTTTATTTTCCGTGCTTTGTGCTGGTTGCACAACATCATCCATTCATCTAAACTATTGCAATTACTATAATTAGTATAATATGATGTCTATTTAAAAGTGCCTACCAAGAAATCACCACCTTATTTATTTTGTCGTGCGAGTTTTAATTGGATTATTACAATTTTATGGACAACGGGTCTTTATCGCGTGTATATTTTTTATTAACATTTTTATTGCCTAATATTTCAACCGTATTTGCATGACCCCGTGAACACGGGTAAACTCAGCTTTTGTCTCTGTGGAGCATGGGTTTTGGCAACTACCTACCATTTCTTGATTGATAATATGAATATATGAATAACAATATTTTAACCAGCGAATGTTTTGTCTTTGTTTTTCATTCTATTTTAAAAATAGAATAGAATAAAAGATGAGAAAGCATTCGCTAAATAAAATACTGTTAATATCGTAATATGAACTAATTTTTTGCCCGCGTTATTTTTGTTTTTTATAGATAACTAGCTGTCTCCCGCAACTTCGTCTGTGTAAATTTTCCCCATTTTTGCAACATTTATGATTGCTGCTCCGCTCCTATTTATCGTAGCGTGATATTATATAGCCTATAGCCTTCCTCGATAAATAGGCTATCCAATAGTAAAATAATTTTTCAGTTCGGATCAGTAGTTCCTGAGATTACCGCTTTCAAACTAACAAACAAACTCTGCAACTTTATAATCTAATGTAATAAAATTCTCGTGTCACAGTTTTCGTTGCCATACTCCTCTGAAACGGCTTGACCGATTTTGATGAAATTTTTTGTGCTTATCCGGTATCTATGAGAATCGGCCAACATCTATTTTTCATACCCCTAAGAGTTTGTTTGTTTGTTTGAATGCGATAATCTCAGGAACTACTGGGCTGCACTGAAAAAAATATTTTATTGTTGGATAGCCCATTTATCGAGGAAGGCTATAGGTTATAACATCACGCTACGACCAATAGGAGCGGAGCAGCAATGAAAAATGTTATAAAAAAAAGGAAGAAAAAAGGGAAAATTACAATCTATTATTCATGCCCCTAAGTGATAAGGGTTATCCACCCCTAACATTTATAACTATACTATAATATTAGAAGAGAGAGAAAAGTTTGTTTGTTTGTTTGAACGCGATAATCTCAGAAACTACGGGTCCAAATTGAAAAAAATATTTTACTTTTAGATAGCCCATTTATCGAGGAATGCTATAGGCTATAAAACATCGCGCTACAACTAATAGGAGCGGAGCAGCAAGTAAAAATGTTTGCAAAATGGGGAAAATTTACGCAGACGAAGTTGCGCGGGTCAGCTAGTATTAATATAGATTTATTCTAACATCTAAATAAATACATTACTCTAAAGTTTCGTAATTTTGTTCTGCTAAAAGAGAAACAAACATTCGTACATCTTCACAAACTTTCTGATTAATGATATTAGTAGGATAAGTGGGTGAGTTTACACAACACATTACAATCGGTCGTTTCAAATCGGTTCGCGCAGTGTACCTGCTGGACGACGTGCTGTCGGGCGTGGACGCGGCGGTGGCGGCGCACGTGATGTCGCGCTGCGTGCTGGGCGCGCTGCGCCACACGGCGCGCGTGCTCGTCACGCACTCGCCGCGCCACCTGGCGCGCGCCGACCACACGCTGCTGCTGCGCAACGGCCGCGTCGTCAGGCAAGGTACGTGTGGCGAGTGGCGCCAAACTGAACTCTCTACATACATCACGGCTCATCATTTAACTTGTGTAACGTGCAAGATTCGAAAGACCAAGCCTGAAAAGGTTCTACGTGGTGTTTTAGTAAAACGCTTCAAAACGATAGAAAGGAGTATAATTCTATAATGTAGGGTAGAGATAGGTTTTACAATTTTTTACTAAAGGACGCGTGCGGCATGCGGCGTGGCTAGTAGGCGACAGAACCGAGAATAATGGTGGAGAGGGCAGACACGCCCTCCCCCCCCAGTGCCCCACCTCACCCCTCGCTCGTCCTTTCACAACTGCACCAAATATTTCATAAACACCTACACACAAACAATAATTAGTTTTTAACACGAAGTTCGCGTCGCTAACAAAGCCTATAGAGCCGCGGATCGAGGGGGCCGCCGCCCTGCTGACTCGTCTAGCTGAAACACGTTTACTTTGTCAAATTTCATGGCCGGTGTCAGTTAATTTCCAAGGAAATGTAAAATGATGACAATAGATTGGTATTGTCATCATCATGTTTTACTCTAGCAAACACTATTAATTGTAATGGTGTCATGGGTCACCATTTCACATATTCGTACTAACCAATTTAATGATGGTACCTACGATGGGGTTGACTTGTTGTTACTTGAAGCGGCGGTAGCCTAATGGCTAAGGTATCGGTCTCGCAATCGTGAGGTTGCGGGTTCGAATCCTATTAAACTACCGACGTGAACCCACTCCTAACACAAGTCTTTGAGCTTAATTGAAGGGGTTAACAATATTTCTAGTAATGTGGGACCCAATTGCTAGTTATCTTTTTAAATAAGAAAAAAGAAAAATGCCTACCTATAAAACTTCTATAACAATAATATGAAATAAGACAATTACGCAACCGATTTGCCTGATTTATGACGCATTCTCTTGGCCAAACGATAAGCGGTATTAAATCATCCACAGGACCACCAGAATCAGTACTGAACGATATTGAAGAGTTCATGCCGAGTGAGTCAGAGTCGCTGGGTGAAGAACCGCCGCGAGCAGAAGGACCTCAGAAAGACGATAGAGATAACGTCAGTCAAAACAGTTTGGAAGATGAGGTATGTTGTGTATATATATTTATCTATAATATTGTTTCATTTCAATTATGCAATTCTGTACATCAGCGTATTTTTCGCAATCCCAATACGTGTTTTAGATTATTGTAACTTTCTAAAAATATTTTAAATACTATAAATGGGAGCGTGCCCGACTGCTACGCAAGAGATCGTAGGTTCTATTCCCACACGGGACACCACTTTGTGTGATTCACAAATTGTTATTCCAAATTCAGATTCGGAACAAAAATTTGTGGATCACATACAAGTTGCGGACATGGTATTTACAAACATAAAAGTCACGGACACAAAGTACACCCAGGTGTACTTTGTTTCCGTGACTTGTATGTTTGTAAATACCATGTCCGTAACACAGGGTTTGTAGCCTTGTAGCCTACTGCGGGAGTCGTTTAATAAAAAAAGGATTTAGTAGCTTACAGCATTTTTGAAAGAAAGTGGTACTACGCTGATGTCATTTTATTTCTGATCATTCTGAGCTAGTAGTTAAAATCTTTACGCTTAATCTTCATTATCACTCGTATGTTAATAATGATCCAAAATAATTAATATTTAACCATTACAGGAAACGATGTCTGAAGGAACAGTCGGCTGGTGGGTCCTCGGTCTGTACTTACGATCAGTGGGATTCTTCCTCACTACAACCATTATATTATCATTAATCCTAATGCAAGTCTCACAAAACTTTACATTCCTCTGGCTCACATACTGGGTCAAAAATAATATCAAAAACTCCACAACAGAACACTTATCGTTAGAAGAACATATCACCGAAAAGACAACAATACTGGATCACGGAATTAACGCTATCGACAATACTATACACTCTATAATAAACGCATCAATATCATTCATAGAAGGGAGAAGTAATAATAATGTAACTCCTTATAATACAGTAGATGAAGAATATCGTGTTGGAGCACTTTTATCAAATAATACGCCATCAAACACCGACAACTTTTATTTAGAAATTTATTTTGGCTTGGCCGGACTAAACTTGGTGTTCACAATAATGCGCGCTTTCTTGTTTGCTTATGGTGGCGTGAAAGCCGCATCCAAGATCCACAAATTATTACTAAAAGTTATTGTAAAGGTAAGCAATATTTAGACTTATCACACTAATATTATAAAGGCGAAAGTTTGTGAGTATGTGAGTGTGTATGTTTGTTACTTCTTCACGTCTAAACGGCTGGAGCGATTTTAATAAAATTTGGTATGGAGTTAGCTGACACCCAGGATTAACACATAGGGGGGCACAGCTAGTATTTATATAAAGTTAAAAGTTTTCTTATATAAAATTGAAAGATTTAATCAGTTTGCTGATTCGACTCAAAATTTACAATCGATGTAATATTTCAGGCAAAAGTGAAGTTTTTCGACATAACTCCATTGGGGCGAATTGTGAACAGATTTTCGTCAGATACCTACACAGTGGATGATTCCCTACCTTTTATACTAAACATTTTGCTTGCCCAATTGTTCTCATTAGTCGGTAAGTATTCTCATGGTTAACATTTTCGTTCTGATATTACATACTGTTTTTTACAACGCTATTTTTTTTTATTTACAGGTGCAGTAGCTGTTACAATTTACGGTTTACCTTGGCTAGTGGTCGGTGTATTCCCCTTAACATTTATATATTATAGACTTCAAAGAAAATACCGAATCACGTCGAGACAACTCAAACGTCTGCAAAGTGTTACACTCTCGCCCGTCTACACACATTTCAACGATACTCTCGATGGTAACTATTAGTCGCATTTAATAGACTAAACCACTAACCATTTATATGTATGTGATCGTCCTCGTTTAAGTAACATTACGACTAGTTCGTAGATGTGGCGGTTTTCAAAAATTATCACACCTCCATGCCCTAGGGCGCACGTTAAGTAGATCCTGAAAAATCTCTCTCCTATCTTTATTAAAGGTAGATTACGCGAAACAGGGTTCGGCTCTCTCAAAAAATTATATAGAAAACCTAAATATTATTATTATAACACGAAAAAAAAAAGTTTTTCTAGTAGATGAAATAAAGAAATTTAAGGATATGTCTTAATATGATCCCGCAAATAAATCTTGAAGTTGCGGAAAAATGTAAAAACGAGCATTTTCGTATTGTCATAGTCATGGCGTTCGTAATCTAATATATGTACGAACGAATATTTTACTTTATTTAGACCTGCGCTCCTGCGCACGGTGAAGTAATGGTTGTGTGCGGAAGAGCGAGGCCGGCGATCGTGTCGCTATGTACGTAGCGCTAAATAAATAATTCTCTCAGTGTAATGCCCCCTTAAGCGCGTAGATAACGGGAGCGCCTTTATTCTATACTATATAGAATAAAGGCGTTTCCGCTATTTGTGCGCTTAGATCTTTTGAACTACGAAACGGATTTTTATGCAGTTTTCAGCAATAGATATAGTGATTCAGGATGAAGGTTAATATGTATAATACATCATCCCGTATACGAAGTCGCGGGTGTTGGCCAGTTAAATATAAATTACAATAAAAGTAAATTATTTTATACTAATCAGGCAATAGTAGATCTTAAAATGCTCGGAAAATAAGTGTTATATTACAATTTAACATGTTTTTTTAATTTAAAAGCATGAAATCGAATAATAAAATTAAGATTTGACGATAGGAACTTATGACGTCACATGTTGTTATTCCATACACATTTATATAGAGCTTGTCGTTTAGACAATTCATAAAAAGAGAGCGATGTGAGGTGAGAGTGAAGATCCGTACTAGAATGTCGTTTCGTCGGTAGGCTTGGACACGATCCGCGCGTTCGGCGGCGGTGGCGCGTGGTGCGCTCGCGGAGCCGAGCTGCTGGAGGCGTGGCAGCGCGCGGCGCTGAGCGCGGCGGCCGCGGCGCAGTGGCTGGCGCTGCGCCTGCAGCTGGCCGCCGCCGCGCTCGTGGCCGCCGCCGCCGCGCTCGCCGTGCTGCAGCGCGACCTGCACGCCGCCGACCCCGGTATGTGCTCATACTGTCTTCACATAAACCTACCGATATTAACACTATTTACTACAGTACGATCGACGTAACTTGACCGGATTGAAGTTAGGTTTTTATCACTTTCGCGCATGTCATAGAGATGCGACCCTAAAATTAATTCGTTTAATCGATTAAAAA
This sequence comes from Herminia tarsipennalis, assembly GCA_945859575.2. Lineage (NCBI taxonomy): Eukaryota > Metazoa > Arthropoda > Insecta > Lepidoptera > Erebidae > Herminia > Herminia tarsipennalis. Next base: position 16,159,986 of record OX243834.2, on the reverse strand, counting down.
TACTAACAACATTTTAATTCAACGATATAAGAACACTATTTAAATGAGTTCATAAAAGTTTAAATTTAGAACAGTTACAGTAAATATTAAAGAACTTTGAAAAACAATTTCTTTACGAAAATAATCACAAAAAAACAGGAGTTAGTAATACTAATTATGACAATGTAATGCGTAATCGCATCTCTAATTCTCTTAATTCAGGTACCGCCCCCGCCCCCCGCTTCCTGTCACTGTTTACTTCCAAAAAATGCATCTGCGCAACCACTTGTCGCCTACTTCAGTCCGGCCTAGTTACGTTGATCCAACTGTAGTGTATCGCTTCCTTCTCTTTTTGCCTTATTTCGGGACTTAATCGCGTGAATTATTTAAAGGTTTAAATAATTCTTTAAATAATTCTCGCGATCAAACCGATCGTGGTCACGGATCGACTGGAGCAGTCGACCCGTGACCACGATCGGTGCGATTCGATCGAAACGTCGGGTAAATAAAAGATTCGTACTTTTAAATAATCCACACGATTAAGTCCCAAAATATATCTTATAAGTATGTATAAAAATCTCGAAAGTTTAAAAACAATAATTGACTGCCTCTGTGGCGCGGTGGGAGTGTATCCGACTGCTACGCAAGAGGTCGTGGGTTCGATCCCCACCCAGGATAAAACTTTGTGTGATGAGCACGATGGTTTATTCTGTGTCTGGGTGTTATTTATCTATAATATGTTTGTATTTAGAAATATATAAGTTATGTTTATCAGTTGTCTGGTTTCCATAGTACAAGCTTTGCTTAGTTTGGGATCAGATAGCGTTGTGTGAGTTGTCCCAAGATATTATTATTATTATTATTATAATTGGACCTCTTTGTCGCAAGTCTCAATCTGTCACAATAAAATTTTTACTTTTTAAAATTTGAGCCTCATACTAACCTGATTTTTTGTAGACAATCCTATATAGTCGTGTTTGCAATTAAAAACAAATGGGAGAACATACGAGTACCTGTACACATAACTTTGCAACACTGGCGAATAAAAATTGTTTGTAATTTTCTCTATTTTTATTTTGTCTATAGGTCTCATAGGTCTCGCCATATCGTACGCGTTATCCATGACATCCATGTTGAGTAACGTATTAAACGCATTCACGGAAACCGAGCGAGAGATGATTGCTGTGGAACGTGTCGGCGAATATATTAAACAGGTATAAAATAAATACCCTAATAAGAAGTCTCTAAAGAAGAAACTGCTTAATGTTGCATGTAATAAATATTTTTTTGTAGGTGGAAAGTGAGAAAATCGATGGTGCATCCCCGCCCTACGGCTGGCCGTCACAAGGAGTAGTAGAATTTGATGACGTATTTCTTAAGTACAGGTACCTAACTTATTTTGCTTCAAAATAAATCTATTCCTACGTTGAATACAAATCTATACAAATAAATTAAATTTTCTTGTCTATTTGTTATGTAAAAATAATTTCTTTTTGATTCTGAAGTGATTTTCACTGACATCTTCCCGTTATAAGGAGTTAATGTGGATTAACCTTCAAACTTAATTTGGAAGTTACTCCTCATCAACTCGATGATTCGATTCGATGAATGATTCTACATTCTATACGATTACGGGTATGTTCCGATATACACTGCGAGGAGCCCTGTTTAGTGCAAAAGCACTTAAAGCACCCCAGTAAAAACTGGGGAGAAATTCGTTCCGCTATGACTGACAGCTTACTGCCGCAGTACCCTTGGGAAATATGTGACGTCATAAATCGTCGCCATTTTTGTACTGTAAGCACTGGTGTTTTCGAGGTAAGGTGCTCTCAGCAGTTTGATCACGAAATCAACAGCAACCAGAAATTAAAATTAATTCCATTGATTCAGACATTATGAAATTATTTTAATTGATAAGTACCTTGAATACCTATTCAATTTTTAAATATAACTACATACAAAAAAAAATCTTGTTAATCATAAACATTGTACATATAAAATTTATTTACATGGATGACAGTATACCTACTGGACTGCGTTCCGTTTTATACAGTAACCAGTATAACTTACTTTAAAGGAACGGCTTCGCAGTATAAATTGACGTCACACCTTACAGTACTCCAGTGTAGATCGGAACATACCCTACATTACAATTAAAAACAATATTACAAATATTAATCTAAAAAATAATGTTGGTCAGCGGTCGTGAAAACGCACCAATAGCTCTGAATGGCGTGACATTTACAACGCACCCGGGCGAGAAGCTCGGCGTGGTGGGGCGCACGGGCGCGGGCAAGAGCTCGCTGCTGCAGGCGATACTGCGCCTCGCGCGCTTGCAGCACGGGACCGTGCGGGTCGACGGCGTTGATATCGCTACCTTGAATTTACATGCACTCAGGTATGTTCATTTGACACTTCATTTTCAGCGTCTACTGCTTGCGTTATTTACCTTTTTTTATTTTAGTTCCGCCATATCAGTCCGTCCGTCTGTCTGTCCGCAGCTTAGGTCGGAGACTGTTAGTTCTAGAAAGTTGTGATTTTGCATGAATGTGCATATTACATACGCCGACAAAGTGGTAAAATAAAATCTTGAAAATAAATAATAATAGGGTAAGTCCCCTACATGTAGTGGGGATGTGATTTTTTTTTCTCACCTACCCCATCGTGTCGGGTATTATTAGATAGGTGTTTTAAAAATATTTCAATGTTGTGAATGTCATTTTTCGATTTAAGGATCCGTTTGAGAAATATTAAGGCTAAAAGTGCAAATTTTAGTTCGAGTCAACTGCCCCCCCCCCCCTCCCTTACAGCTAGGGGTAGTAGGGTTAAAGACATTTATTTCCTCAAAACAATATAATATTCATTTAACTGAGAATATACAATGTAACTTAAGTATTTCATTACAAGTGCTGGAGCAGCATATTAGTATAACAATGAATTAACAGGTAGATAACTTATTTTGAACTATACGCAACATATTTATTAATGTGGGTAATAACAAAAGAAACCAGCTCAATGAAACTCGAGGCGTAAGCATTTTGATGAAGTGACTCATTGGTATTAAGTTGTAAACAACTATGCTCTAATCTTATATCTTTAAACGAGCAATTCTTGTATATATATACATAAATATATAATCTGAATCTCGGCAACGGCTCCAGCGATTTACTTAAAATTTTGTATGCAGGGGGTTTTGGGGGCGATAAATCGATCTAGCTAGGTTTCATTTAACAAAAAACGTCGTTTTGCCTGTATTTTCAAGCAATGAAAAACTGCTACAATATCATTAGAATACAAAGGTAAATTTCGCCACGACCGGAATTGTTTTAATAGCTTAGGTGGGAAACGGGCGGTCTCCAAAACAGGAGACCATGGTTCGAATCCGAATAAATATTTTTTCTTCCTTTTTTATTTTCTAATTTATGATTTTTTTTCCCTATTTTATTTTAATTTTTTTTTTTTTTTATTTGTGGTCTATTATTTCATATTTTTTTTATTATTATGTCGGTAATATCGAAAAATATTATTCAAATTTCATCGGTATGTCATTTGTATGTAAATTATAATTTCCAAAAAACACGATGTACCAAAAAAATAGCAGTGTAGGGTTCCGCAACCGTTGCCGTACGAAAAAGTCCGGTTTTAATAATTGTACCAGCAGAAGAGCGTATGTTCATGGCACATCGGGCAGTCCCGAATCCAGAACACCCCGGTTTGCGATTGATTATTTTTTCCCTTTTTAGGGTTCCGTAGCCAAACTGGCAATCTTGTAGTAGCCGCTACTTAGTTTGATAGCTAAATAATAAACATTAATATTTTTAGGGGGGGCATTTCATACATGTAACAGAAGCTGAAACTTTTTTTTTTAGCAAACATCAACGTGTGGCACGTCATTCGACAGGTCTTTTGAAAACATATTAGGTTTTCTAATAAACTTTTATTACACATTAAATGAGTTTTTTTGAAAAATTGTGTCCTCGCCCCGCCCCTTATTATAATATAATATCTTTTTTTATAATATCTTGGGACAACTCACACAACGCTATCTGATCCCAAACTAAGCAGAGCCTGTACTATGGGAACCAGACATATGATAAACATACTTAAATATTTCTAAATACATACATATTATAGATAAATAACACCCAGACACAGAATAAACCATCGTGCTCATCACACAAAGTTTTATCCTGGGTGGGGATCGAACCCACGACCTCTTGCGTAGCAGTCGGATACACTCCCACCGCGCCACAGAGGCAGTCAATATTGATTGAACCGTGTCAAAACATACGAACAAAATTAAAAAGGTCGTAAGTGCCATGAACGCGCTCTTTTGCTGGTGCAATTACGCAAATCGGATTTTTTCATACGACTAGAAAAAAAGAACTCTACACTGAGTATGGTCCGACATGCTTTCGCCCGTTTTTTTAGGGTTCCGTTGCCAAAATGGCAAAACGGAACCCTTATAGTTTTGCCATGTTCGTCCGTCCGTCCGTCTGTCCGTCCGATTCTTTGCTGAGAGACTGTCGATAAGATCCCCACGCACAATATGGGGTTCCGTAGTCCCCCATCCGAATAATGCGGCTTTAGAAGTGAGTTTTCTGTTGTTTTTGTTACTATTTTTCAAAGGAATCTGTATGAATTTTTTTTATTTCAATTTTTGTTTTCCTATTTTTATTATTATGTCGATAAGATCCCCACGCACAATATGGGGTTCCGTAGTCCCCCATCCGAATAATGCAACCTTAGAAGTGGGTTTTCTGTGGTTTTTGTTACTATTTTTCAAAGGAATCTGTATGAAAATTTTGTTGCTTCTCACTTGTTTTGCCTGCTGTTACTCGTGAAGTTGTCAAGCCTACTTAGTTGTGATACATTTCCTTTTAATTTTACTTTAAATACTGCTTCAAAAACGGAACCCTTATAGGTTTCGATATGTTTGTTTGTCGGTCTGTCTGTCCAAATGTCACAGGCATTTCATTCAAAAACTACAGAATGAATATTGATTGAATTTGGTAAAATGGTGTCTTGTAATAACCGCTACTTAGTTTAATAGCTAAATAATAAAAATAAATATTATAAGAGGGTGCAATCCATACATATAACAGAAGCTGAAACTGTTTATGTAGGTCTTTTAAAAACAATACTTTAGTTTTATGATTTATTTTTCATATTTTTTTATTATTATGTCGGTAAGAGCCAAAAACATTATTCATATCTCATCAGTATGTAATGCGTGTCTAAATATAATTTCCAAAATACACGATTTACCAAAATAAAAAAGGATTAGAGCATGTCGAACCATGGTCAGTGTAGGGTTCCGCAGCTGTTGACGTAAAAAATCCGATTTGTATAATTGCACCAGCAATAACAAACAACATACTTAACGCGTTATGTACATGGCACTTACGCTCTTTTCTTGTATATCCGATAATGTCGAAAATAATTTTAGTTTAAAGTATTTATTAAGCGCTACCTTTGTGATTTTTAATACAATTATTGCATTTTTTTTAATAAAGTGATTAGCAAGAAATGCCTATAAAATTACTATTGTTTTTTGGCCACACAGTTTAAAAGATAAGGGGAGGGGACACAATTTATGCAATTTTCAGGGTGATTATTTCCAATAATATCAAAAAAGTTTATTTGAAACCTTACATGTTTTTTAAAGGCCTGTCGAATGATGCCACACGGTGATTTCTGCTGATTTTTTTTTCAGCTTTTGTTAAATGTATGGAGTGCCTAAACATATTTATTTTTATTATTTAGCTATCAAACTAAGTAGCGGCTACTACAAGACACCTTTTCACCAAATTTCATCAATATATTCATTGTGTAGTCTTTGATTAAAATGCCTGTGACATACGGACGGATAAACAGACTATTAAGGATACTATAAGGGTTCCGTTTTTGCCGTTTTGGTTACGGAACCCTGAAAATACCGAGCAAAGCTCGGTCATCCAGGTACTACATATTAACTGACCCGCGCAATTACATTTGCGTCAAATTTGCTCATTTGTGCAACATTTTTCATTGATGCTCCGCTCATAGTGGTCGTAGCATGATGTTATATGTATAGAATATGCCACTCACAAATGACGTGCCTTTCTCACATGCTTAGCTTTGTTAACAAGATTGCTAGTAATGTGGGACTCATAATCCCACATTTTAGTTACCTTAAAAAAAAATGATTAAGCATTTTATATAATTTACCAGGTCACACGATTTTTTATTGTATATCGGATGTCATATCGGAGAGTGAGAGTAGGAGATTTCAGCTATGAAGTCTTCATAACTTTGAGGATGGGACCAGTCAACAGATTCCTTTCGATTTTGTATTTGATGGACGCGTTTTTTTGTTCAAAACCAACTTTGAAGTGGAAAATATTCGCTAGTTCTGATTTTATGTTTTCTTGCTCGATTGATAGATGGTCAGTCGTGATCTTAATTTGGCTTATGTGAAATTTCAGTGAGATTCTGAGTTTGGGTTTTAGTCATATTTAATAATAGCAGCTTTACGGTCTATTGAAAAATCTCAAATATTGAAGCAAGATCATTGTCCGGTCCTTTTAGGCCGAATCGTTACTTGTTAGAGTGATGATGAAGGATTAGGATCGTTCTGACCACTCTTTCTTAAGTCGGGGAATGAACCACATAAGCTGTCAAGCTTATTGTTATCATTTTCTATTGCTAATAAAGAAAAGCCTCTGATATGATGAAATGAAAAGGAAAACTATCATAGCTAAATAGGCTTTACAAGTTTACAAGCAACAGCCGACCAAGTAACAAAATTTTTGTACAAATTCCATTGAAAATTACATATACATATAACGTTGTTAGTAAAATGAAACAAAATCAACAGAAAACCCACTTCTTATATCGTATTATTGTGCTGGGTAGCTACGGAACCCTACATTGTGCGTGGTCGACATGCATTTGCGCTGTTTTAGAGAATAGGTCTCTTCATTATTATTGTTCCATTAATATATTTAAGTCTTTATGTTAATTATAGCACTAAATATTTAGTAATATAAAATTGGACATAACTGTTAATAGAACAGCGGAATCTCTTACTACAAGCATCTAGTTAAGTGAAACAGTGTAATTGACAATATAGTTTTTTTTTTAGGTCAACATTATCAATGTTTCCCCTCAATATTTGTTTTATATTTAACGATTACGTCCGGAAAACGTAAGTCGTAAGATTTTTAAAGTAACTTTAAGGAATGTTAGTTTCCAAATTCTTCTTATTTTTAAGTTAAAGGCAATCTTGTCGATTTCCAGCCAATTTACTGCTAACGTACTTATATTGCACGCACACTCGATCTTACGAGTTTAGCTCGTATTTATCCACGTCAAACGCAGAGTTTGCCGCCACTTTCACATCTCGAATGTTTTTCAGGTCGCGGATCGGCGTCATCCCCCAGGAGCCGTTCATATTCGCGGGCACTATCCGCGAGAACGTTGACCCGCTGCGGCAGTACCTAGACGCGGAGGTGTGGCGCGCGCTGGAGGCGTGCGGAGCTCGCGAGCTGGTGTCGGAGCGCGGCGGGCTGACCTCGCGCGTGGACGTGACGCAGCTGGCACGCGGGCACGCGCAGCTGCTGTGCGTCGTGCGCGCGCTGCTGCACAGACCCAAGGTATACACTGTACAGTAGAGCGCGGCGGGCTGACCTCGCGCGTGGACGTGACGCAGCTGGCACGCGGGCACGCGCAGCTGCTGTGCGTCGTGCGCGCGCTGCTGCACAGACCCAAGGTATACACTGTACAGTAGAGCGCGGCGGGCTGACCTCGCGCGTGGACGTGACGCAGCTGGCACGCGGGCACGCGCAGCTGCTGTGCGTCGTGCGCGCGCTGCTGCACAGACCCAAGGTATACACTGTACAGTAGAGCGCGGCGGGCTGACCTCGCGCGTGGACGTGACGCAGCTGGCACGCGGGCACGCGCAGCTGCTGTGCGTCGTGCGCGCGCTGCTGCACAGACCCAAGGTATACACTGTACAGTAGAGCGCGGCGGGCTGACCTCGCGCGTGGACGTGACGCAGCTGGCACGCGGGCACGCGCAGCTGCTGTGCGTCGTGCGCGCGCTGCTGCACAGACCCAAGGTATACACTGTACAGTAGAGCGCGGCGGGCTGACCTCGCGCGTGGACGTGACGCAGCTGGCACGCGGGCACGCGCAGCTGCTGTGCGTCGTGCGCGCGCTGCTGCACAGACCCAAGGTATACACTGTACAGTAGAGCGCGGCGGGCTGACCTCGCGCGTGGACGTGACGCAGCTGGCACGCGGGCACGCGCAGCTGCTGTGCGTCGTGCGCGCGCTGCTGCACAGACCCAAGGTATACACTGTACAGTAGAGCGCGGCGGGCTGACCTCGCGCGTGGACGTGACGCAGCTGGCACGCGAGCACGCGCAGCTGCTGTGCGTCGTGCGCGCGCTGCTGCACAGACCCAAGGTATACACTGTACAGTAGAGCGCGGCGGGCTGACCTCGCGCGTGGACGTGACGCAGCTGGCACGCGGGCACGCGCAGCTGCTGTGCGTCGTGCGCGCGCTGCTGCACAGACCCAAGGTATACACTGTACAGTAGAGCGCGGCGGGCTGACCTCGCGCGTGGACGTGACGCAGCTGGCACGCGGGCACGCGCAGCTGCTGTGCGTCGTGCGCGCGCTGCTGCACAGACCCAAGGTATACACTGTACAGTAGAGCGCGGCGGGCTGACCTCGCGCGTGGACGTGACGCAGCTGGCACGCGGGCACGCGCAGCTGCTGTGCGTCGTGCGCGCGCTGCTGCACAGACCCAAGGTATACACTGTACAGTAGAGCGCGGCGGGCTGACCTCGCGCGTGGACGTGACGCAGCTGGCACGCGGGCACGCGCAGCTGCTGTGCGTCGTGCGCGCGCTGCTGCACAGACCCAAGGTATACACTGTACAGTAGAGCGCGGCGGGCTGACCTCGCGCGTGGACGTGACGCAGCTGGCACGCGGGCACGCGCAGCTGCTGTGCGTCGTGCGCGCGCTGCTGCACAGACCCAAGGTATACACTGTACAGTAGAGCGCGGCGGGCTGACCTCGCGCGTGGACGTGACGCAGCTGGCACGCGGGCAGGCGCAGCTGCTGTGCGTCGTGCGCGCGCTGCTGATCCACGGTACAGGTAAGTGCGGGGCGACGAGCGGTAAAAACATACAGACAGATATATGTGTGCCACTACGCCCACTAGGAATGACAACGCTTGCGGTTTTTTGCCTATCGACAGTAGCGGGCGGGCGTTACGAATAAATGTACTGACGACGAACTGAGATGACACGACTCTGGGCGGCGGCGCGAATGACAGGCTTGACGATAATATGTGCACCTGGGTAGCTGTCGCTAAACGCTACTGTGCGTACGTGGTATGGTCAACGCAAAAACTCTCGAAACTACAAACTCGCTTCTCGCCCTCGCCAACTCGTATGTAGTTTCTCCCTCTACTCCCTTTTCGTTCATTGTCGCCAGAGACCTTACGCTCGTAGCAGAGGTATCGTCACCGCATCGCCACGCTGTCAACCAGGCGTCAACCCAACGTAAACACGTAACAGCAGATCTCCGTTACCTCGGCTCGGCTACGGCTAGACACCGCCGCGCTTATGACTTCCCGACTGCTGTTTGACGCCTAGGCGGCACCAGTTCAATCAGTTTGATTACGAACGTGAAGTCTTTTGTTTCAAATCTAACCTACAAATTCAATAAACCCTAGCGTAACACGACTGGAAAAGTATGCGAGGGGACGGACAGGTGTAAGCGCGGGGACGACTAGCCGTAGGCGCGGGAACTCCAAATTAGTACCACGCATCGCACCGCGGTTCGTGGTTAGGTTACGAATCCGGTAGTAGGAAGAGTAGGGCGTTTCATACAAAAAAATACTTAACTGCTCGAGTTGCCGTGTGCGGTGCCGATCCCTTTCCGAGTTGATACGTGTGCTATACCACTGACCAATCGGCCTAAGTCAGCCCTTCTGACTACTTACATAAAGTTGAAATTGTATATGTACAGATCCTGTTAGTTGACGAGGCGACTGCCAACCAGGACATGGAGTCAGAGCGGTTGATACTGGACGCTATTCGCTGCTCGTTCGGCGGCTCCACAGTGGTGTTCGTGGCGCACCGACTGGTCGGCGTGCTGGAGTGCGCGCGCGTGCTGGTGCTGGGCTCCGGCACTGTACTGGAGCTGCTGCCGCCCGACGACGCGCTCGCCGACCACTCCTCGCATCTGTACCATCTAGTATTTGGATCCTAAACTTTACTTTAACTATATCTTCGATTTGTGAAAATGCCGGCAAACTTTATACTCTTTGTTGATACACAAATAAGCTTGCAACCAAGCTATTACAATAATTAAAAACTTGCTGCACTTTTACAGCTTTGCATTTGACGTGTAAAAAATTCATGCAAAATCCGTAGAGATAAGTCTCTGTGCAGTTAAAGTGTAGAGTGCAAGAAATCGGTTGAAAAATGTAGTAGATTGTCATAAACTCAAAAAAAAAGATATCTAATTCCAATATTATGACATGATGTTATCATAATAAGAAAGCTTGCTTGCCATTTTATAGTCGGTCGTAAGCTTTTTGTTCTTATAATTTTCAACTTACGAACAGATATTTTTGTAAGACACCTTTAGGCTGTGTTTGAGTCTAGTCGGTAAAAGTATTCCGCTTCTTTCATCGAACGGTGGTATTCACAGGTGCGTCTAAATACAATCAACGGCTTCCAGCTTTAAATTGTAGAGTAATAAAATTGTAGTTTATTAACTCCCGCCGCAAACAAGGGGTTGTTATGTTATACCAAGTTTAAAGTCTATCTGTCGGACACACCGTCCGATTTACCGCCAGTGTGTTCAGTTTTTTTTATTAAATATACGATATTTAAAAATATGATAGCACACCGTATTGCGATCAAATATGATACGCTCCTGGACTGATTACATGAAGACGATTAATGTACCCCATATAATATTGAGATTTATTATATTTTAGCTCTGTGCCTATTTGAACTACGTACGTGTCGTGAATACCAACCAAAGTGATTATTTAAATAAGTTTATATGAAATTAATTATTTGGATAATTGAAATAGGAATGCAACGATGCGACATGTAATTTTATATTTCCAAAACTGTACAAGCATAGAAATCTATATTAGGGCTACACAGCAGTACGAGCGGCGGATTTGATGCGTACGTGTATTTGATGTTCGCGCGCCGTTCATGCGCCGTTCGCGTGCAAGCTATGCGCCGCGCGTGAACGGCGCAAAAGCCGTGCGCGTGCCGCCCGCGCGTTCTTACTTTGGGTTTAAAATAGCCACGAACTGAGGATCGGCCCGGGAACCCCGGCCAACCCGGGTTCGGCAGTACCTGCCGAACAGAAAAAAGCCGGCCCGAAGCAACTACTACACGTGTTCGGTTCGGAACATGTGTATAGCAACTCTCAGACTCCTGACCCAGCATTTAAGCGAGGACTTTTCAAGGAACTTGTTATTTTTTTTACCATTAGTTTTATTATTACAAATTATTATGAAACGATCCAATCTTTTTTATAAATTTGACTGATATCACAAACTGTAGCAAACTGTAAACTGCATGAAAATGAAACTAATCATTATAATGTATTAATTTATTTATTATTATTAAAATTTATTTAAAAGAGTGGTATGAGCTTAAGCCAATTAAACACACCAAACAAGCCCCTATTGTCACTCATTGTATGCACGTGTATTTATTAGCAGTGCGTGAAAAATTAGACGATATAATTATAATAAACACGTGGTTTTACATATCGACAGTGTGACATATAGTCCATCGAAAAGCTATTTGGGGTTGCGTTTGTCAAACGACGCAATTTTATATTTTAGATATCAAAGGGGGGTCAGTTTAAAGTTAAATCCAAGTTTGTGGGGTTGCAGCCCTTGTCTCACGGCCGCCACCTTATAAAAAGGGGATCAAATGGTTTTATGGTTTATCACAAAAAAAATGTTAACATTTTTTGTTGCAAATAAGATTATGTACAACTTTTGTCAAGTAACTTTTAGTCGAAGAACAAAAATTAAAAATTTTTAACCCCTTTTTCCAAATTGGCGGCCGTGAGACAAGTGCTGCAACCCCACAAACTTGGATTTAACTTCAAACTGACCTCCCCCTTGATATCTAAATAATAACATTGCTTCCTCTGGCAAATGCCCGCTAAGCCGAACAAAATGTAACATTTCAATGGGCTAATAGGCGCGGCTTATACTCGCGAAATGCTGCTCTAAGAGGCTAAAGACTCGCATAAATGAATAAAGACTTATTAGACGGTAGTTGATGCTACAAACTTAAATTAACCTGGAATTTGATTTTTCGTTACTTTGTTTTATAACATTTTCGTTGTTACGCAGATTTCATGGCAAACTTGATATTTTAATATTAACTGGTTTAACCACCGTCTAATAACCATAAGTGGGGTGATGACTACAATGAAAATAAGTTAATTTTCAGTACCTAATGAAGTAATAGTACGTCATAGCAAGATCTGCATAAATGTGTTATTCCACAATTTAACATCTGTAAGAATTTATAATCATTAAAACTAATAATCAAAACTAAATAGTAATGATTTGAAATTCCTGAGTTGTGACGTCACGCCTCAGTATTCCATTCAATTTTATAAAGAGCCTGTCGTTTTGACATTTCATAAAAAGATAATGATTTGACTTGACAGTCATCATCCCCATTATATTATTGAATTGATGAAGAGAAACAAAGATTAATTATAATACCAGTTACAATATTATACTTTTGTAATTTAAGGCTATGTTTAGATGAATTAACCTGGCGCGTATTTTTAAATTTCGCTCCCTGTATACCAACAAAAAAGAAAAAGTTGATAATTACCTGTAAGAAAGAGTTGAAAATATGTTAGCAACAAAAATACAAAGTGTAATGACACAATTTATTTTAAAGATATTCTAGATTCATTTGTTTCTATTTTGTTGATTTTTATTTATATTTACTTACCAAACAATTCAAATGTGTATACTTTTATCTATTTTGATTAATTGAGTAAGGGAGAAGAAAAAGGTGATTTGCAACAATTTTGAACCAAGTCAGGTTAGTTAGGCTTCAAATTTTTATTTAATATAAAACTAGAACTTATTGACTTTACAATTTAGGCCCAGGCCAGAAGTGGAGGTTATAACTCCCATACTAATACATCTAAACTTAGCTTTAAAAATCATGAAGTAAATTTTTAATATGTTTAAAGGATTTATATTTTTTGTTATAGATAGAGTATTTTGTAACTTCAAATTAAGTTAATGAGATTGCATGACGTGCTACTTAATAACACTAATTATAGATATTATTATATTAGTGTTATTAATAGCCACATTAGGTATAATTGTTATGATCGGTGTTGTATTATGATTTATGTTAATAATAGGTATTTTATATTACTATTGATTTTCATTCCTTTCTGAACTCACTCATTGAACATTGATAGAGAAGAAATAACTATATTTAAAAAAGTTTGTATCTATGTTCTAACTCCCGAAAAGTTCTCATAATTTTAAAATAAATAGATACATAGACACTGATTTCTATACATAATTATTAAAAACATACTTGCAACTAATTTCCAGTGGCAATAAGAAGTATATATTGTCAATTTTTGTGATATAGCGATTATGATTAAGTAAGTGATCATTTGCAAATAAAATATTCTTATAATTGTAATTGTTTTAATTTATAATTAAATTATTAATTTAGCAGATGTTTTTCTCAGTTCAGTTGGGCTTGCGTTCTGTAGTCGGCCCCAGATGAGGTATTTGTTGTTGTGATGATGGTGTTTTGGTATACATACAGTAATCAATAGTTACGCTCGTTTGGTTCTTTGTATGAATAATCTATGTATGAGAATATTTCTTCTTCACTGGAAATCGGCACGGGTTCTCCAGGAACACCTAAAAATGTTTGCAACCTAATTATGAACTAAACTTTTTTATACTTGGTCTTAAGTAGGTAATTAGTATTTACCGGTAACACCAATATGTCGTAGTGAGTATTCATTTAACATAAACCCTTTGTCGAGTGCATGCGCTCTCATTTGCTTATTGAATACGTCACTGCCGGTGAAATATAAAACTGCACAATGAAACTGCTCGAGAGGTATCAGCCTTATGTCGAGCCGTCTTGCTGGGAGATCATCTCTTAGGCGGCAAACACCCTAGATATAATATATAAAAAGTACAATTCAGTAGGTATTTTTAATAATTAGCCAAGCAAACAATTTAAAATGTACAATCCGCAACAGAAGTTTAAGCAGGTACAGTAGGTTCTGTTGGGTCGTTGGCAAATGACCCAACAGTACCCACCAACAATAACAAAAAAAATACCAAAAAACTAAGTAGGTAAGTATTTATAAATATTCCTACCATAAATTTAGTCTCGCCTACAGAAATAGTGTCAGTGACGAGACCTTTTAATCTGTCAACCATTTTTTGCAAAGCGTACTTTTCATGTTTATTTTTTTTCTGTTTCAGTGTTATTTCCGGATGTGTAATTAAAGCGTCGATGTCCCCGGACTTACTGTTACCACGTCTGCAATGAAATAAAGGCAACCAATAACTCACAATATTTCAATTTATTTAGCTACTTTTAGTATTCATTCCAAATCCAAAGGGCGCCTACCCTATTACTAAAACTTCTATGTCAGTCCGTCCGTCAAAAAGAACCGAGATAGGGCTAGAAACCGTAATAGAGCTTGGGCATTTTCGTATTCATTATTTCGTATTTATGGATCGTTAATTACAGCTTAGTGGGACGAAACCCTTCGTGTGTGAGTTCGACTCCCATTTAGCCCTTTATTTTAAAAGGTTAGATACTAAACTTACCCCTAGATAGAGACTACTATTATTTACTATACTATACCAACCTGTAACTGCCACAAATAGTAACAGAAAATTTCTTGCTTATTTCAAACACCAAAGTTTTTAATTTGACTTCAATTTCCTGTATTTCTTCTCTAGGAATCTTCGTTTCAAAGTCTGCAAAATATCTATAACAAAACGCAAATGTTATGAAGGTATAAGACAGTAAATAATAGTTTAGTCTAAAAAGTAAAAAATAAATCAGTTTATCGTAACATGTCGAATGTACTTCACTAAGTTCATCGAGATTCATAAATTATATAATTATGTAGGGGGTTTTTTATTGTTTAAATTCATTTTATTTTTAGTTGTTTTAAACCAGAAATCCAAATAGGAAATTTCATAGATCTAACTTTAAAACTAACGGAGTTTTATAAAAACTTGCAACCCCTATTTTACCCCCTTACGGGACAAAAGTTTTTTTTTTATTTGAAACCAATATGCCAAATACGAAATTCCACTCATCTAACTTCAAAACTTTCGGAGTTTAATATAATCTTACAACCACAATTTTACCCTCTTAGGGAATGAATTTTCAAAAATCCCATTTCTCCGTGATAAGTGTGCGAAGTTTCAATCAAATCCGACGTTCTGAAGTGCGTGAAAAAACGTTTAAAGATTCCGTTACATACTAACATACCTATGAAGCTAATAAAAGCGTGTTAAAAAGGCCAACCGCCCGCGATCACAGATTAACGCTTGCCAACGTATAAAAAAACATACTTCAATCCAATTAGTTGATGGTGGTTTAATCTATCTTCAATCTTCGTCAAATCTTCTATAGTTTTCACACCGTTTCTGACAAGTTCTGCCGCTTTCACTGGACCTATACCCGATACGCGCGTCAATAGATTTATGGATATCACCTCCTCATTTTGATTTATATTTTCAAGTTTCCTCAATTTCCCTGTTTGGATGTATTCATCAAGTTTCTTAGATATTTTATCTCCAATTCCTTTTAACGGCCTCGCTTCGTTTCCTGACTCAATTTTTTTATGATGCGCAGCTAAAACTGATGCTGCCTTTTTATATGCATTATATTTGTGGATATTACGACTTACATTTTTTTCATATTCTGCTAAATCTATTAGTACTTTACAAAAGTCGGCATTCAAATTTTTTGTATCGGAAGGTAAAGATAATTTGCTCATTGTCGCAAATCTGTGTTTAAAGGTACCTACGATAAATATATCCAAGGTATTCAAGTCATTATTCCTACAATGTTGTGGTAAGTAGATATTTTTCGTTACGTTTTACTCGTAGCTCGTCAACTGAAACAAAGATAATTAAAAAAACTTACAACACCTTTTTTCATACCTTCATACCTACCTCCTACTTACTAGTTGGTAGGTAGGAGGTAGGTATAGAAATGGTAGGTATGGTCTTGCGTCCTAGGTTTTTTAACGTCAGCCTAATGAAGAATAACACCAACTTTTGATTTTTATCTATTAAAAACAAAATAAAACGGTAAAAATACTTTTTGATACGTTTTATACTTTCCGAAATATTAAGTTGTTTAGGTCGTTAACCGCTGTGACGTCACTACACTCCACTCAGCCGCTCACTCAGTGCGGGCTCCCCATATTTAAAGCAGTGCAGTTGCAGTTAAGTTTCTATTAAAACTGCCATTTTTGTATTATTGTAACTTTGGGATAGCTATTATTTTATTATTGCGAAGATTCCTTGATTTTGATACACGACCGTAAAACATGATTAAAATAATGTAGGCGTTATAACACGGTATTGTTTTGATTGAGTTCCTCCCTATAACAAATAAGTAGTTTTACATTTATAGGTCTTCGTATCGCGGCGGGCAAAAATACAGAGATTTTTAAAAACTTACGGGTAACATAACCCATCTATTTGAGGCAAGTTATCATATTGTCCTTTTTTTAAAACAGACTTCCGTATCTAATACTAGCATTCGCCCGTGGCTTCACCCGCATGAATGATTTTACTCCCGTAAATATAGAGTGGATTTTCCTAAAACGTTGAAACCAAAACGCCAAATACGAAATTTTACAGCTCTAACTTCAAAACTGACGAAGTCTCATACAAACTTACAACACCCTATTTTACCCCCTTAGAGGATGATTTTTTAAAAACGCTGAAACATGTGCTCTTTATTTTAAACCAAAAAGTCCAATACGAAATTTCACAGATCTAACTTAAAAACTGACAGAGTTTTATACAAACTTGCAACCCCTATTTTACCCCCTTACGGGACAAATTTCCAAAATTTATTTCTTAGTGGATGTCTACAATATAAAAAAACAACGATTCACGTAAGACTTCCATTATTATTAGGCGCGGGCGGGCCGCTGAGTGGCGGACAGCAATGTGAAATGTCACCCCGCGTGACGGCTTTAAATATATAAATGCGAAAACAAAACTTATCGTAACTAAAACTACTAGCTCGACAGTCGACTTCGTTGAAACAAAAACTAGTATGTTTTTAGACATAAAAGCTATAAGCTTATAAAATTTCAGGTGATTTGACGGACCCTTCATTAGCTGACCCGCGCAACTTCGTTTTCGTCATTTTCTCCCGTTTTTTAATAATTTTTATTGATGTGCCGCTCCTATTGGTCGTAGCGTGATGTTATACCCTTCGTGTTATATACGTGATGTTGTAGCCTTCCTCGATAAATAGGCAACCCAACAGTAAAATTATTTATATATCCGACCAGTAGTTCCTGAGATTATGATGTTCAAACAAACAAGCTTTATAATATTAGTATAGATTGACGTTAGACCATAATACGATTTATAAATATCAGCTAAATTACCTATAAATATCGCAGTAATAATATATATCGTATAACACGGCATTTTCGGCATTTTACAAATATAAATACATTTTACATAATGCCCTTCAACCAATCACACTAATATTATAAAGGCGAAAGTTTGTGAGTATGTGAGTGTGTATGTTTGTTACTTCTTCGCGTCTAAACGGCTGAAGCGATTTTAATAAAATTTGGTATGGAGTTAGCTGACACCCTGGATTAACACATAGGCTAATAAACCGCGTAACACCGCGGGGCACAGCTAGTTATATATATATAAGCCGTTTTCAATAATCTACCTTGTATTGTATTGAATTTCTTTGCCCATTTACCTCCTGTTCCTAGAACGAATCCCCCCCCCTTTAATAAGCATCCGGCACTGCCATTTGCCATGCCCCATTTTCTCTTGCCCCTTCCCACTCCCAGAATGAAATACTGGATCCGCCCATGTCTCTCGTAGCTAAATCGATCGATAGATATAATATCGAAAACGGTCGTTAGTAGTCAAGGTTGCTAACCAACCATCAGCTAATGACCAACAGACGAGTCTAGTCATTTTAATTCATAATATCACGTCGGGTCCGATCAAATCGGAAGGTCTGTAGAAACTTGTATGAAAATTAATTACAAATTAGACAAAATATCCTACACAATAAAAATCAATTTGCTAGCTCAAGTTTCTTTTCTACGTGGTATCGAAAACGCAAAATTATTTACGATTATTTATATTACGCAACTTACCTATGTTGTTAACAGGCTATTTATCTATTTATTAAAGTGAAGGGTCACTTACAGTTAAAAAAAACACAAAACCCCGAAAACTACTAGACTTAGAAGTCTGTCTGTGATAAGAATTAAAAATTTGGCAAGTAGACAGTTTAAAGTAGAAGCGATATTTTGAATATCTCACCCTTATGGAGGTCAGTTTGTATTATGGTAAATACCACGGAGAATTTACCACTACGTTTTGTAAATACCATGAAAATAATCAGAAAATAATATTAGATACACTAGTGGAGCCGCGGGGAACGGCTAGTATATAAATATTTTATCTGTTGTTATTCTTAGGGATGCGAACACATTATAACAAACAAATAGGCGATTTTAAATTGCAATCGCTTAATATTCGTGCGCAATGTGTGTCAATAGGATTTATCTCCTGTTTATATAAAAAAGAAAAGACAACCATTACTGACTACCAACCAACCAAAACGGATTGCGCTGAAATTTGGCACGCTAAACATGACAAACAACTGAAGCTAAAGCTAAGCGTGTTAAATAGACGATTGAAATTGAAAACAGTCTATACCACCGTGGGTTCGGTTCCCAAACGGGATACCACTTTGTGTGATCCACAAATGGTTGTCCCTGGTCTGGGTGTACTTTGTGTCCGCGACTTGTATGTTTGTAAAAGTCCCCCCGCGACACAGGGCTTCTATGTTACTATGGGAGTCGCCTTCAAAAAAAAAAATATCTGACACAACATGTTGATATTGTTATTAAAGTTATTAGATTAATAATAATAATGAAAATTCTTTATTCACTATATAATATTACACTTGTGAAAAGACGATTCTTTATGTACATGTAATGCCTGTTCGCAAACTATAGGTTAAGCTGGAGAAAACAACGAGGCAATAAAAACGCGCGGCCACTGTTACAAAGTTTCTTTGTTTGTAAACTAGGTAGGTGTACAAAGTTTCTTTGTTTGTAAACTAGGTAGGTGTACGTAGTACATAATACTAATCTGTGGTAAGGTGCTGCCATTATTTTAATAGAAATTAAATAGACCTGGACTATGCCATAACCTCACAAAATTGACCCTCTCTAGAAAGAGACAACGCTACTTTGCGGACAATACCTGCAAAGAGCCGCATGAGTTTTTTTCTCTCTCACGCTTTGCAGTCAATATTTACTTTTTAATTGAAAGGGATGGCGCGGTCCAGGCCTATACGTCAATGGCAAAAACAAAAGTTAAGAAAAAAGTTAAAGTAAATGGTTGTCTGTAAAGTCGGTTTATTTTACGTGATAACGTCTTATGAAAACACTGATGAAATATCAACATTGACGGACCGTAACACTTTTTCGTGCGTGCACCCGGTCATCGATTTATAAGTTATCACGTCAAAAATGTTGAAAGAAGAATACATGAAATTGACCTCAATGGGTACAAGTACAACATAGGAGCACCCACTTACATTATAAAACGATATGTGCTTAAATATTGGCCAAATTACTGATAATTAATGAATAAGTCTATATGTTTTGCAAAAGAAAGAAAAGAATGGCCTTAGTTTATCAGATGAATGATTCTGCTTAAAAATAGTCGAAAAATAGACTAAGCAAGAAATCGATTACTAACATACGTGCTGTCCCTCTCCCTGTTTTTGAAACTATCAAAGTGTCAAACCAAATGTCATGTCATAATATTATCTGTATTTGGATACTAGATAATTTGAGGTTGTTTTGTTATTTTTATTCAGATTTCTAATAAATTTTAGTAAATATGCCAATAAATTGGAGGCATTTTAAATTATTTACCACATATATAGGTACCATAAATTAGTAATAGTGTAAGCAGTGCTTCTAAAATCATCATTATGGATAACGTAACAGACAAACTGTTCCAATGTTTTGGACATCGCAAATTCAAAAGTGAACTCCAAGAACGTGCGACGAGAGCAATAGCAAGAGGTAATTACAGTGATGGCGTCTGTTAGTAAACAGCCAATACAAGCTCACCCTGAACAAGTATTGGCGGTTAACTTTAAACACTACCTGTTATACTTGTCCATGATAATTAGGCTGACTAGTATGTAAGACTGTAGTCAGTATGTCATGATGACGATCTGGTCAAAGCGGCCGCGACCAAATTAATTATTGTGCCTCAGGATCGTCAGGAGTGGAAACAGCTAAGGGTGGCCTTTGATCAACTGTAGGTGCCTGTAGGTTGAAGGGAAAACTAGGCCACCTTCCCTCTTGCACTGTCTTTTCAAAGATGGTATACAAGTTAACTATTGGAATATTAGAGATTTACTTTAGTAGAAGGGAGGGGGTCAATATCTGTTTAATTCTTAAGCATAACTACTTTTTATAACTCCTAGCAACTTTGTGTCTGTGTAGAATAATAAAAGGTATATAAAATCCTTACTGATTTCATGATAATATGTTCGTATAGGACAGGTATAACAGGTACTAAAATAATTTAAAAGAATTCCTTATAAATATAATTTTTGCATAACTTGTTTTTTTTTTTATATAAAATATTGCTCCATTGAATCTAAATAGTAATCCTTTAACCTATAAACTGCTGGAGTCTTATATATCCAACCATGAGATTTTGTGCCCCTAGCACCGCAGATGTATATATACAACTATAGGTTTAAAATTGTGTTTTGAAAGTTTATTAAAATTTGTAACAGTTTTTAACAAAAATATAATGGAATCGAGTTACAAATCACTTCGTATTCTTACTTCCAAAAGTAACCCACTGAAAGCTTTAAATTTAAATTGAGAAAAACAATCAAATTCTTTAGCAGCTCAACCAAGTTTTTTAGGTATGTGTCATATAAATACGACAATAGTGTTGCGGTTTAAGTTGATAATGAATATGCCCTAGGATATTGGTAAAACTTATTAGCTCAATGATAAGAGGTGCAAATTTTCACATTACTTCATTTTTATAGTTAATAGTTAGTTCTTAAGGGCTGTTATGAGATGTAAAATATCTATAGATTATTTCAACATATTCCTTATGGGTAATGTACTGCTGAGTGTTGTGAGAATATTCACTAGGGCAGTGACGGAGTCATATATGTCCAACCACCTGTGATGTCATAAGCTGAAAATATATTGCAGTAGTGAGAGTAACTTGTAAATAATTATATATTACTAGTCTACTAGTCCCGGCAAACTTCGTACCAAATCTAAACAATTCTCGAATCCACCGGAACACACAAAAAAAGTTAGTAGCTCTGAATCAGCATATCCAGAAGTAACAGCACACTAGAAAACAAACAACAATGGTGAGAGCCAGAACTCAAACGCTTTCGACACAAACTAAGAGGACTATTTAACAGAGCAAAAAACACCTGGAAGACAACTGACTGGAATATAAGCTCGTACATAATAAATACAAAAAAACGGACCAGATTTCAGATAACTGAGTCTTGGAGGAATTTTTACAACAGCATAAAATCCACCAACCAAACCGCCAGAATTCCAAAAAATATCATCAATAAGTGAACCTGAAAACCAGTGCTCACTCAAAAAAGATGATGGCACCTTCACATCCACAGACGAAGAAATGAGTGCGATCCTCCTGAAAACACATTCCCCTGCTGCCAAATATAACAATCACCAATTTGGCCAGTCCATTATCATTCTAGCAAGCCCAGCACAGAGGAATGGGCTGTGGTTGTTACTGCGGAAGAGCTCCTATGGGCGCTGTCAAGTTTTAAACCCTACAAATCCCTAGGGCCGGGAGGTATCTTTCAACTGCATAAGGTAATACCTACTGCCAATCCTCAGACCATGCATTGCTTTTAAATATATACCAATAACATGGAGGGAGGCCAAAGTAGTTTTCTTACCCAAACCAGGAAAAGTAGACTACACCAATGCCAAATCATATAGACCCATCAGCCTCACCTCCTTTCTACTAAAAACTCTAGAAAGACTAGTAGACAAATACCTAAGGGAAGGAGCACTAACAAAGCAACCACTTCACCCTCAACAACACGCATACAGGATCAACAGACTCTGTGCTATACCTAGTATTACATAAAATAGAAATAGTTTTAAAGAACAAAGCATCAACACTGCTAGCGTTGACAAGACCATGCATAACAGCATAAGCCATGCCTTACAAAAAATCAAGGTGGAGTTAGTCCTCAGAAGCTACATCACAGAGCTAGTCAGCACTGGTGGTCGTCCAGGTCACTGTGAATACCATCACAAGGGCGAGAGGACGCCCTCCAGGAGGGGTCCTATCGCCACTCCTGTGGAACATTGTGGTGGACAGCCTCCTAAGGAAACTAAACGGAAGAGGATACACCACTATTGGCTATGCAGACGACCTCACAATACTAATAAATGGTACTGCAGAGAACGAACTATGCAAAGTACTGCGCTGAGCATTCGAACTCATAGAAGAATGGTGCGACGAACATTAGCTGTCAGTATATTCCGAAAAGACAGAGCTCATCCTCTTCAGGAATAAAAGGAAATTACCAGAATTACAATTACCAAGGTTATTTAAAACCCAATTAGCCCTAACAACCCAAGTTAAGTGTCTAGGACATTAAATTGACTTGGGCTGCGCACATTTAAACGAAACTAAAGATACCCTGCGTAATATTCTAGCAGTAGTAAAAAGTGGGATCGAGCCCACAGATAACGCTGTGGCTCTATACCGCAATAATACGGCCAATTATCACCTATGGCTCCGTGGTGTGGTGGCCTAGAACACAATTGATCACCACGAAGACCAAACTCTAGAGTCTTCAACGCCTAGCATGTGTCGCCACGACAGGCTGTATGAGAACCACCCCTTCAGCTGCGCTAGAACATACCCTTAACCTGAGACCGCTACGCCTCGAAATCATGGAGGCAGCGACAACCACTGTACCTAGGTTAAAAGCAAACGGCCTTTGGAAAAACGATAAAGGGATAGTACACACGGGAATTCCATCAAAAACCATAAAGAAATATCCATTCCTGAAAGCTCCAACAGATAGAATCCCCAAAAATATAACTTTGACCAACGATACAAAATCAGACTTAAACCTGAATCAAAAGACAGATCCGGACCATCTGACATTAGAATATACACAGATAGGTCCAAGGGAGCAGGAGTCTATTCAGATGACCTTAATATTAAGATATCTACTGCTTTGGACAGAAGAAACACGATTTTCCAAGCAGAATGCATTGGCATAACAAAAGTGGCTCAAGCAGGCGCAGTCAGAAATGCAAAAGATCTAAAAATAAAAATTGTAACCGACAGGGCTTGTAGCACTGAAGCAGTGATACAAGCCCTGTCAAACACCAGCATAAACACGACCTTTATTCAAAAATGCCATGAATCATTTCAGGCCATTACCCAGTAAAATAAAGTGACCCTGCAGTGGATAAAGGAACACAGCAACTCAATTGGAAACGATGCGGCGTACGAGCTAGCGAGACGGGGCTCTAAAATAAACATCCACGGCCCCGAACCGATAATGCTCTTACCCTAAGCCCAGGTACGAATCTGGCTGCGTGAGAAAACAGAGAAAAACCACCATTTGGAGAAATAACAGTGGTTGCAGATAAACGAAAAAGGCGATTCCACCAGCGCCCAGAAAGTACGCTCTGAATCTATTCAGACTAAACAGGGTCAAACTGCGAAAAGCAATAGGCATTCTGACTGGCCATTATCCCCTCAACAAACAGAAATGTACCAGTGTGTCCAAACACCGGGCTCAGTTCCTAAAAACACCGTCATCCTTCCCTGAAGCCTGCAGCGACCTATGGGGAATGCTGAGCTTCTGGAAGTGTTTGGGCTGGCTGTGAGAAGAACTGACTCATCAGATCACAACGTACGCACAATGGCCTAATCAAGAGGCTTGTAAGTGCGACATTGCGGCCCCGTCAAAACAAAGAAACAAGTACTTATTATTTCTGACGTATTTATCACTCTTTTTTGCAATATATATTATAACTTATTTCTATGAAATCATCTTCAATTTATTTCTTTTTTTGTTCAAGACTCATTTAAACGTCTGAGTATATATATATATTTTAAATAAAAAGATAACTAGCAATGTGGGTCCCACATTGCTAGCAATCTTCTTCCTGTAACCCTCCAGCTAAGCTAAATTGCTTGTGTTAGGAGTTGATTTACGTCGGCGATATTATGATGGGTAGGATTCGAAGCCGCGACCTCACGATTGCGAGTACGATGCTTTAGCCATTAGTCTACCGCCGCTTAAGGGTACATAATAGGTAAGCATCTAGCTAGTAGATTCTATAATACCCTGCACTATCAATATCAATATACTAAACGTCCAATGTATCCGACAGGCTGTGACGTCATGCGATCGTTAGTCAAACTAGGGATTCCTGTGGATGGTGTAACATTTCTAAACCAGATGTTTATGTAATTTCTGATATAAATCATCAATTGTACATAAATAATTCTATTGTTAAGATATAATTAGTAAAATAAGCATTTCTTTCAAAATGTATTAGCGTTTCCAATTACTTATTTCCAATGAAGCGTCTGGCTCCAGGGGCACATTTTCTCTAAGAAATATGTGGTGGTTAAAAGGTTAACTTCACTTTCATTAGCTACATTTTTTTCATTTTCATTTAAAAAGACGACTATTCATTTGTATTATAATGTAGATTTATAGCTAGATAATTATAAAAGATCTATACATTTTTTTCAGGTGTGCATGATGTATATGTGTCAATGCCTACAGGCTCGGGGAAGTCTTTATGCTTCCAATTACCAGCTATGTTGCAGGACAACAAGGTTGCAATTGTCTTCTCTCCGCTTCTTGCACTTATCAAAGATCAGATTGACCACCTCGCCAAAATAAAAGTATCAGCTGAATCTATAAACTCAAAGATGACAACAAAAGACAGAGAAAGAGTATTGAATGATTTAAGAAGTATGAAGCCAAACACTAGATTTTTGTATGTAACACCAGAGCAAGCAGCAACTGGTACATTTAAGTCTCTTATGGAGCATCTAGTCAAGTACAAAAAGGTTTCATATGTTGTGGTTGATGAAGCTCACTGTGTCAGTGAATGGGGACATGACTTTCGCCCTGATTATTTAAAGTTAGGGGACTTGAGAGAGAAATACAAAAGTATTCCGTGGGTTGCTCTTACGGCAACGGCTAGTACAGAAGTAGCTAAAGATATTTTGTCAAACCTGAAATTGTTGTTACCTGTGGCACAATATAAGACACCAAGTTTTAGAAGAAATTTATTTTATGATGTGGTGTATCAAAACTGTATAGAAGATGAAGTTGGTCACTTGGCACAGTTTTTAAAAAAAAGCTTAAATGATGATGAAACTGTTAAAGCTGTAAGATTTTTTTATTTACTTATGAATAGCAGATTTAGTTAAGTTTTTATTGATTCTCTTGTATTTCTTTTCAGAAAGATAAAAATGCTGTTATTGTATATTGTCGAACAAGGGACAGTACTGAAGAATTAGCTAATATGTTAACTAAGAGAGGACTGACATCCTTGGCTTACCATGGAGGTATATCATTATATTGTTTTAATAACTTTCAAATTAATGTAATATGATTATGCCAATGATGTATAGAGATTTGGAGTGAACCTTAACCACCTACAGACTATTTTACTTGAGTAAAATCGTTGTTTATTGTGACCCTATACTGACAAAAAAACATCGATTCTACTTCGGGGTCTCACAGATATGTGGTAGATGGTTGTGTGACAAAAGTAGGTAGTCTGTGGCGCGGTGGGAGTGTATCCGACTGCTACGCAAGACGTCGTGGGTTTCGATCCCCACCCAGGATAAAACTTTGTGTGATGAGCACGATGGTTTATTCTGTGTTTGGGTGTTATTTATCTATAATATGTATATATTTAGAAATATATAAGTATGTTTATCAGTTGTCTGGTTTCCATAGTAGGTACAAGCTCTGCTTAGTTTGGGATCAGACAGCGTTGTGTGAGTTGTCCCAAGATATTATTATTAAGGGTTAATTTGTAGTTTTTTTTTTCCAAAATTTATATATATAAGCAAAGCAATATTTATAAGCCACAAGCGGGAAGTTATTAGCAAACTACAAACCACCCTGTATAATACAATAGGTACTTCATGTTGTTTACGGTATACGCTTGCGTCAGTAAATACTATTAATATTTTAAATCCGAATGTTTATGAGGATGGGTGCATGTTTGTTGCTCTTTCACGCAAATACTTTACCAATTGAAGAATTGAGGCGCCAATTCCCGCTACCCATTATATTATTTTTATACAATGGTGTTTTGCAGGCTTAAAATCAGGAGATCGCATATCAGTGCAAGAGAAATGGTCACGCGGCGAGTGTCCGTGTGTATGTGCGACGGTGTCGTTTGGTATGGGCGTGGATAAGGCGAGCGTGCGAGCCGTCGCGCATTGGGGCATCGCGCAGAATGTTGCTGCCTATTACCAGGTAACTTATAAAACTATTCTTAAAATCTATACTACCTAATATTGTAAATGCGAAAGATTGGATGTATGGATATGTGGATAGATGTTTGTTATTCAATGACGCCACAACAGGTAAACAGCTCTGGACGAAATTCGGAACAGAGATAGATTATAGTTTGGAATAGCACATATGCTAGGCTGTTTATCCCGGAAAAATGAATAGTTTGAAATAGCACATATGCTAGGCTGTTTATCCCGGAAAAATGATCCCGTGGGGTAAATTTACTGTTCAAAATTATCACAGGAACTAAGTCGAAAGCAACAGCTAGTAGAAAATAAATTTATTTCAACATATTTTTCAGTGTAACCTGTTCTTTAAAATAAGGAGTTTTCCACTAATATGTTATATGTAGCTCATTGTTATTGCCATAACGTATATTAATACAGGAGTCTGGCAGAGCGGGGCGCGATGGCAAGCCGGCATTCTGCCGCATTTATTACTGCCGCAGCGAACGCAATGCTGTGGACTTCTTGCTCAAATCTGAAATTGGCCGCGCCAAGACGCCTGAACAGAAAAATCGAAATAAGATTGCTTACAAGAGCTTCGAGATTATGGTCAGATACTGCGAAGAAGTAAAGTAAGTGCCCACTAACCTAGTAAAATAAATATCTATCTATCTACCTATAAAATTTACTATGAATTATTGACTTTCGTAGGATATGGTGGTGGGTATGACTGTCGGTTTGGGCTTTAAAAATATTTAGATGCATTTAATTTCTTAACTAGCTGTTCCCTGCGACTCAATGGGGGTCCGTGGATGTTCATTATCTCAATAAAAATGTAAGAAACCTAAGTCATGCATAAGCTCAAGCTACTTCATACCAAATTTCATCAAACTTACCCAGCCCAGTACCTACTTATTTATTTATTACACAATGTAGTTCCAGGTATTTATGCTTACACATACTAGTTATATTATACTTACCTAAATAATAACAAAAAAAACATTTTTTTGCAAGTTGTGGAAAAATAACCATAAAAAGTGAATGTCGTCAATTAAATAGCAATAAAAGGCAAAAATAAGGATTTTTACAATTTTTATTGCTGTACAATAAGAATGAATAAAAACTGTGTTTCTACTATTGACACGAACCACACACATCAGAGCGATTTGGCATGTTAAAAATCAGTTCGTTCAAATCACTTCGAGGCTTCTTTTTTTTTCTAACAAGTGAAAAAGTTGTGGGGTATGCACGGCATCCATACTCGGCCCTTCTTTGGATATGCTCAATTGGGTTGAGGTCTGGCGATTGAGCAAGCCACGGCAGAACGATGATGCGAGCACCGGCAAGAGGGCGTGTGTGGACGTGCTTTAGTCGAAACGAATCACCTAACCGGCTTCCCGAAGAGATGATCACGTCTGAAACAATCCTCTCCACTGCATTGGGCAAATGAGATTGGTACTTCCACCGGTCCAAATACCGACCTAAACCATTATTGTTCTTCCTCCATATGAATGAACTTCCTAAAATTCAAACGTTCTTGACGTCTAGAGTCCTCCAAACTCGAGTAAGTCTTGTATCCGGTCTCATACCCGAAAGAAAATCATCGGAAAAGCAAACAACGGCAGTCTTCTTCCTCCCAATTTACATGTTCGTGAGATAAAATTATTGACGAATTGGAAAACAAAAAATAGATAACGATAGCCCATTTCGAATATAAGTAACTTATTTGCTACCAAATAACGAGAATTTTCATATCATAACTATATAATAATAATTATTATTATCTTGGGACAACTCGCACGACGCTATCTGATCCCAAGCTAAGCAGAGCTTGTACTATGGAAACCAGACAACTGTAAACATACATAAATATTGCTAAATACATACGTATTTTAGATAAATTACACCCAGACAGAATAAACCATTGAGCTCATGACACAAAGTTTTATACTGGGTGGGGATCGAACCTACGACCTCCACTTAGAAGTCAGGGTCACTAACCACTAGACCAATAGGCCAGTCCTATAAACAATCTTCCAAGTTTAATAAAGATCTTATGGCCTAATTGAAGAAAGGTCACCAACCTCAGCTGCTCTACAACAAGTTCAGTAACAGTTATTAGCAACACATATGCCTCGATTCAAACAAATAAACAAAGATAATATGACAAAATGTTGCCTTGCCATATATACTTCCCTGCAATTGATATACCTATCAAGATGTATTGAGAGAAAACATCGGATACGGATTTTAGTATTATTATATAACGGCATGACGTGCGATACTCATCATCTTATAGAGTACTATAAATCTCATCTTCAATGTTCGCTTTACAAAAAAAAAAACTTTAAAAAAGTGTAAAATGCATTCACACCCAGTGCGTCCTAAAACATGTTTTGTCGCCTGCATAAATATCCTTTTTAATTACTTTTCAGTTACATAATAAAGCCTTAAGTAAGACATACATTTTTTAATATTTACTTAAAACGAATACAACCAATTGATAAACTGCTACTTGTATGAGCGTTGACGTAACTGAATATTACTGCTGATCGTTAAAACTATACTACAACTTTAACTCCACTGTGGTTAAGACGATAGTCTGTTTTTTAAACTATATTTCCGTGTTACTATATAGAAAGTTAATATCAATATTACGGTGATAGGAGACAAAAAATAGTTTTAGTAACCAACGGGTTAATCAGAAAAATATAAAGGTTTATTTAGCGTTGCTATTACCCAGGTGGGTCTACGACGATGCGTTTGTTTAGAAGAAGTATTGGACATGTTTTCAGCGTGTCTCAAATACCTACGAACAAAAGTGTACAAGCTCCCGATCGTAGTAGGCTAGTCTCAATGAGGTTGGCCGCCGTAACAGACATCGGTTTAGAAGACCAATATTATTTATTACCATTATACCTCTTAGTTTATATATAAATATACTAGGAGGTATCAGTTTACTAATTCATCCATCACAATGGATACTGTAATACTGGCTCCCAAGTGATAGGAGTCGGCAATGTTTTTGACGGCCTTATCGTGTAGGTGTCGTCACAAGACGTTCGCGGAGTACTTCGGCGAGGAGGCTCCCCGGTGTATCGACCGCTGCGACGTGTGCGCGGACGAGCGCAGCGTGCGGCGCGCGCTGGACCAGCACCAGCGCCGCGCCGGCGCCGCGCAACTGCGCTCCGGCGGACTCGTTGTGCACCAGGATGTG
The DNA here is from genome assembly GCA_945859575.2 of Herminia tarsipennalis. Classification (NCBI taxonomy): domain Eukaryota; kingdom Metazoa; phylum Arthropoda; class Insecta; order Lepidoptera; family Erebidae; genus Herminia; species Herminia tarsipennalis. The sequence goes on along the minus strand of OX243834.2, from coordinate 16,129,905 downwards.
TCCGACCTCTACGGGGAGGGCCGAGTTGGACAGAAAAGGTATGTTATCCCGTTGTGTCCATGGCTGTACCCACGATCATTTTTCTTGGAGGCAGGGGGCTTGTTATGATTCATCATCAGCCCTGTGCGAGTTGAGAGGAAGGTGCATTTGATTTAATATCGGCCAAGTAAGAGTTGCTCGCACGAATTGAATCAGTACTCACCAAATATACTGTATAGAATTTCGGGGCGGTGAGAGGGTCAACACAGATGGTTGTTCCAACGAAACATACTAACGAAATATTTAGTGACATGTATATAAAAACAAAACACACTTCATTTGATATGTAACTAAATTTGTTTAGCCTGATTATAGATAGTAAACTCTAAGGTATATTTATCTCCAATACAGGGAAGCAGAAAATTACTACGGTGGAGGTGGGGACAACAGTGATGAATCGGATGGTGAAAGTACACGGCGTCGCATTGCTCAAGAGACTAAATCTCTTATACAAAAGGAATTCGCCAATAGGAAGAAACATTTGGATGATAAAAAGGCAAATAATGACGCAGAATCTGCTAAGTACTCGAAATGCAAAGCAGCTGAAAGTACAAGCACAAAAGTATGTATACGAATATTTTGTATTTAGACGTTGGACTCCAAACAGGTAGATTTAGGTTAGGTAGATGGTCTTGGGTCCTATAGTCCTTCCCTTGATATGGTCTTAGTGAACACAATTGTCATGTCTACAAAAACACTATAAATCATAATCATAGTCATTATTACATCATCGTAAATTTTATACCTATAAATAACGATATTTCTTTACAGGTCAATGGATTAACAGTAGCCAGTCGAGAGGGTTATCTTACCTTGCTCACGGACGCTCTGAGCAACAACTATTACAGTACGAAAGATGCAGACGATTTTGACAAAAAATTCTCAAGAGCCGATCTAGAAAAATGCGCGGTAAAATTAGAATATGAAGGGTTTTCAAACAGCACTGTTATCAGTTTGTATAGAAGAGCCATGTCGAAATTGGTAAATTGTTTTTTCATTTTCTGTTATCTAATCTAATATAATGAGATATCTTCGATATTAATAATATGTATGTATTTTCAGATTGCATCCATTAAAGCATGTAAAGAGCACATTTATCCGCAATTGAAAACTTTTGAACCCAAAAAACCCAACACACTCAACCAGTTTGTGAAAGACTTTGAACGAGAGCAAAAAGAAAAATCACAAAATTTCAGTGGTTTTGTTACAGCATCACAATTAGGTAAGTTTACATTCGTATTGTTATTACATTATTGTTTACATTCACATTATTATTACATTATTACCTGTCACTTTAAAAAGGTAAAAAAGTTAATTGTTAACATTCTGTACTACTCTACAACTTTTAGAAAATATTGGAGCCAAATCTGAGGAAAGAATATTGTCTAAAGCAGATAAAGAGCACAAAAGAAAAGCTAACTCATTTAAACGAGATCCTTTAACTCAAACAAAACTTGGAAACTTCTTTAAAAAGGCATCTGAATCATCTCCTGCTAGCACGCCCGATAAAAGCGATGACGATGGTCTGGTAATTGACGAAAATGAAGATGCCAAAAATGTCCACTCTAATGACACTACCCTTAAAATTAAAGAAATTAATGAAAAGGTCAATACCAACAACCGTGATCACGATAAAAAGAAAGATAACAATTATGACATGTTCGTTATAAACATAACATTGAAAGGAATACCTCCTAATAATCCTTCCTTACCGTCGGGTAAAAAGACAGAAGATGATAAAAATACAAAGTCACAACACAATACTGAATCTCGTAAAGATAAACATAAAAAACAAAACGATGATAAGTCTAGTGAAAAAGATAAGAAAAAGCCCTCGAAACGTAAAATAAAAGCTCTTTTTGGTGAATCATCAGATAGCGAAGTTGAATCTCCTCAGAAAAAAAAAAATAAAACGTCTAAAATTAATAACAGCAGGGATGAAGATAAAAAAAGTAAACTTAAAAAATCACATGAAAAGGAGGCCGTCAGACCTAAACAAGATCCTATTGTTAAACCCAAACCAGTTTCATTGTTTAGTACAATGAGTGACAGCGAATCCGAAAAAGAGTTAGTGATTGACGATGGCGACGCTGACAATAACGTAAGCAAAAGTGCAGAAGAAACTTTAATACTTAGCGATATTAAATGTGAAGTAAAATCAAACGACCCTGCTGCCGAACATTCGGAAACATCTTTAGATATGTCTGTGGACAGTAAATCCAGTTCCTTTGATCGACTTCGATCTCCAAGCGAAGATGCAAAAGCTCGTAAGCTAAGCCTGGAAGCAGATGAAATTATGCAGAAGCTTAAGAACTTCACGAACGGGCCTGTTAAATCTGAACCTATTGATGTAATGGATGTGGAAATAACTCCACCAGATTTTATTCCAGATTCACCTTCACCTAAACTTAGCGCAAAAGTACAATTACACATCAATGACATATCTAAACACAAAAAGCATAGCTCAACTAAAAAAACGAAGGAAGATAGTGGTTTGAATAAAAAAATAATGGAGGAAGGTAGAAGTAAAACATCGAAAGAAGAGATTAGCTTAACTAAGAAGCCAAAAGAAGAACCCACATCGATAGAGAAACCAAAAGAGGAACGCAGCTCAAGTAAAAAGCCAAAAGATGATAGGAAATTAAAAAAAAGTAAAGGTGACCTCAGTTTGAACAATGAAAGTAAACATAGGAAGAAAGGGGAAGTGAAAAAGGACGAAGTTGTTAAGAAAAAAAGTGAAAAGGTAGATCTTGCCGGTATGGTTGTTAAGTTGCTTATGCCTTACTATAAGAAGAAAAAGATCAGTACCAGAGACCTTTTCAAAATAACTGCTAGGCATATTGTTCATCAGTTGTTGGCCATACAGGTTACTGGTAAGTTGCAATAATTTTATTGTGTTTTTACGTTGTTTGCTTAACATTGGCATGCGAAAACAAAATCTCCAAAATAGTATTTGATAATGATGACTATGAATCTTAGATTGTTTCTTTTTTTCTTGTTACAGAGGAAGCAGCTATTGATGTGCTTTTAAAAAAGACATTTACTAAAGAGTTAAACATAGAAAATGAGAGTGATTTAGTGACTAAGTTGAATTTGAGCAGTGTTGTATAAGTTATTATTTATTAAGTTTGAACACATTATTGATAATATATTGTTATTCTTGTACACACGCATAATTAATAAAATAATATGGAAAGTTTTATTTTATTCTTTTCATTTCATGTTTGTGATGACATTGATTGATTGTAGTATCTGTAGACACATTCCTATTATCATGACTTATCTTTTAACTCGGCAATAATTTGTAATGCAATTAAAATGGGATCAAATCCTATTTTAAATAAATTGTATTGTTAAAAAACAGGTCAAGGGAGTACTGAGGCTTCGTTGTGTGGTAGGTCTAAGCCTCAGAACATATAAATTTATCATTACACAACGACATTAGAAATATAATCTACGTATTTTGTACCAGAACCAGTGTCGCCTCTCGATTTGCTCAATTTTCTAAAAAAAACATCAGTTATGAACTTATGATATTAACTGATAAATCTCGCATTCAAATATTGACTTTATTCTAAGCACTTAAGGACTAATTTCCTTATTTATTCTACAGATATCATGTTCTATTTTATTATTTGGGTTACGTAATCATAGCAGGAACTATAGACTAATATACTAGATTTTGTAAAAAAATTACAGTTGTGCAAAATTCTATCACAGCATTTTCCGTAACTAATATTACTAATGTACAAATAGTTGGATTTGCATCAACGCACTTCTGTCGTATCCAAAATTCTAATGACAATAAATTATAATTATTAAATCTGTACGTAAACTGACCCGGTACGGTGCTGTGAGATGGGTCCATTGTCGACCATTTCAAACCATATATAAAATCAAAATTATTTATAATATTTTTCTTGGTTTTTATAAGGGTTTGATATTTATTTTCATCTACAGGTTGCCGATTTAGTCAGTCGAATCCTTGCAGGGTATGGGATCAGACCATGATAAAAAAACCGTTTTTTTTTGAGCCGAAAAATGTGTCTTGATTTTTTTAATAAAATTATTAATAGTAATTCAAATCCGAAGACTCTTCAACCCGCTACAAGGTACCGCACTTCAACGTGTGACCTTGTTCTTTACCGAGCGAAGAAGAGCATAGTGGTACCCCGCCACCGAACTAGGTATGCTTATCTAACAAAGTGGTATCCCCCACGATAAATTAAAAAATAAGTTTATTTTTCAAAAATTTCGGTTAGTGTCATGGTCTAATCACCCCCTGCTAGGATTCGACTGACAAAATTGCCACCCTATTTGAAAATATCTATTTTAACGATTCAAACATAACACGGGCGATAAGCTAGTACCATAGACAAGGTGTTAAAAAATTAACTGCAAGAATTTCGTGTGCTGGACCAGCATCAGAAAACTAGCATATAAAAAAAATTAAAATACCGCAGTTTATTTTTCACCCAATAAAGGCAATTTTGCATAATATTCTTTGTTATGTTCATCGTGACTCTCGTCATAAATTAGTTAGATACAGATGGCGTTTTTGCTCGCTATAGAGAGCCTCTATAGCAAGTGACAACGGGCCATTGCACACAGCCACACACGTACACAGATCTCGATCGAACTCGGTCCGAACCGTACGTGCGCGACTTCCGTGAGCCGATCTTCTGTACCCTATTTGTTCGGGGCTCTAGTGCCGCTCGAAGCGGCGCGGGCGTTACGCTACCCCGTCCCGCCGCAAGCCCGTTTGTCGTCAGATATCTGTCGTGCGCGAAGGGAGTGTCGCTCTCGTAGTTTTTTTTTTATTTTTTTTTATTATATGGTTGTTTTGGGGTTTTTATCCTTAGTAGGATACGTTAACCCCATTGTGGCCTTCTTACGGTTTACTCTCTATTAGAGGGAGAGTCATTGCGGGGCGCCGTGATCATCCGGCATAAATATCTTGCTGCCTCTGATGTTGGTAGAGAGAGAATGGATTGTACCATTCCTACATCCTAAATATTGATCTTCAGTGCCTGTATCAATGCCTCTCTTTCCCCACGGGTATGGGTACATTCCTTCAATATGTGGTGTACATCTTCCACTACTCCACAAATGTCACAATTAGGGGAATCTGTTTTCTTCATAAGATATGTGAACTTATTTGATGGAATATGCCCTGACCTAAGTCTGAGTAAAGTTTTTATAACATTTCTGTTAACCTTAGGTCCTTTAAACCATGGTATAGGTACGAAGTGGCTCGGCTTGAATAGTTTTATACCAGATTCCCTTCTCTTTGGATATTTCGTTAAAGTGTATTTTCCAGTTGTTGTGGTTTATAGCTTTAAATTTTGTGAGCAGTTCAGAATAATCTGGCTGTATACAAATTTCTATACCCTGAGTGCATCCCATTTTGGCCAAGTTGTCAGCGACTTCATTACCATGTATTCCAACATGAGCCGGAATCCATTGCAACTTCAGAGCCCTGTCACGATTTTGTAAAAGAAGTAATTTTTCTAGTATAACATAGGCTATCGAAACACCTCTATAACCAGAGGCGCATCGAGCCACATGTTGTAAAGCACTGCAACCTGCTATCTGTTAGTATTATTGTATTATTCCAGTTCTTATCAATAACAAAGGATAATGCTTCGGAAGCTCTCGTAGTTCGCAGCTTTGGCTCAAGTACTCGTGCAGTAAAAAAACTAACAACAACGCCGTTTACATATTTCAATCGAGAGTATCTAGATATGATAGTGTGCTACCTATATCACGAGTTCACGACTGGTGAGAGTTTAGCCGCAATATGAACGGTGCCGAGAAGTGTATGGTGAATGGTAAGGACGACGTGTAGGTACCTGCTCTTCACACCATCCTGAGGGCCTATTTGTGGATCGAACAGTGCTGTGGACACTATCAACGTCTGTGGTAATTATGTAAGTGAGGATTTTTTGATGATTTGATGTATTTTTTTTAAATTATTGCAAATAGGTCGCTAACCTAACCTAACCTTACTTCAATTAAAAACAGTTGATTAATATGACTAATAAAATAAGATATTTGTAAGTTCGATAAATTGCCTGTCCAAGGTCCGAGAAATGTGATGGGAAAATTTGAATCAGCTGTTTATGAAATTAAATGCACGCGGTGTGACCCGTTCACGGCCTGCACTCGCTAGCCGCTGTGCGCCTGCGCCGTCCGGCCGCGGCCGTGAGTGGAGCCCTGGGTATAGTGCGCATACAAATTCATATATTTTTTGAGAATATGTGAGTAAAGAAAATAGCGCATAACTTTAAAACGGATTGTTAAATACAAGTAGTATATAAATAATAGTAGTGTTATTTTTTAAATAGCACTTGGCACCGCTGCTTAAAATTATTACATTTCATTATTTATTTAACACCTTGTATAAATATTTAAGTAAACTGAACTTACTACTAAATACTGTTATTTGTTATGCATTAATAATAATCTTAAATCTTGGGACAACTCACGCAGCGCTATCTGATCCCAAACTAAGCAGAGCTTGTACTATAGAAACCAGTGTCCGTTATGCTAGCGTACACCAGAGCTATATCGAGTTGGTTACTATGCCATTAAACTCTGCGTAAATACTGCCTAATTAGTGTAAAAATAAAAAAAACTCTGCCTCTTTAGTTTAGGAAATAAACACCATTTTCACTGGGTACGCTGGCGTCACGATCAAGCTAGCGTACCCATGGCCGTACTCGAAAACGGCTAATTGTTAAGCAACAGAGTTTACATACAAAAACTCTGCTCTAATACTGCCCCCCCTATACTAAATTTCATAACGATTGCTCTTGTAGGAACAGAGATATTGAACAAGACTTTTCAATGACATTCGGAGCTGGCGTTATGGCAGCGTACACATAATAGTTCTTATAGAAAGGGAACTTTTCTTTTAATAAATGCTATATGTAAAAATAGTGCGTGAAATTCTGACTCTAATAGTGTAAATACTTTATGCGAATTCGCAGTGGAATGATTAAAAAGACCCTGTTCGTTTCTATTCACAGTACAGGTACAGATATGCTCAAAAGTGCTTTGACAAGTTTCATCATGACCCAAGGTACTGTCCAGTTTACGATAATGTCATGGTCGTGGGTTATCGCTGCAGTTGTTGTCTTGGACCTGAAATGAGTAAAATAAAATTGTATTTTAGATTTATTATTTTTAAATAGCATTAGTAGATTTTAGGCAACTTCTGGATCAGGGACGGTGGACTTATGTGGTTTACGAAGAATCTATACATTTAATATAGATATACATAGATACCCATCTGGGGATGAACATGTATAAAATGTGCCCGCGCGAAGCCGGTACCTACGTGGCTAATAATTTATAAAACCTGCTACAAAAAAAGGAAATGTATGAAATTATTTCATTTTAATTTGAACAAGCTCAAGTTAACAATTAATGTTCTAATTGCAAGATAACAAACTATTTATAATATGCTTTATTTGCAAAATAGTTATAGGTAACTACTCGGTAAACACAACTCGTAAAATGTAATGTTAGTAATAATTGAGCGACAGACATTGAGTTATAACGTATTAAGTACTAGTTGAGATTTTTGCTAAAATATGGCACACATCGGTAATCTGCCTAACAATAATATAGTATAGTTTTCTATCTCACTCTTGCACACATGAAAGACAAGCGCGCGAATTGGTCCGCCCTTTGCTCAGAGGAACCGGTTTACTGATAACAAATAAAATGACCAACTTGTTTTTCTCTCTTGAGCAGCATATTAGCTTTCAGTAGTGCATTCTACATGATTCAAAAATTGAGTTACCTATCTTCATATGAGTCAAAGAGATTTAAAAGTCTATAAATATTAAACTTACCAATATTGCCGACCAAAATGTGAAAACTAAGAGACCATAATAATTACCTATCTTAATTCAATAATAGAATTTGTGCATAATGTCCGAAAACTTTCATAAATGGTGTCGCATATTTACTAAACTATCTTATAATTACATCTATTAAAATCTGTCTAAAACTAAGTAGTATGTGGTACAGATACAATACTTTATATATTTGTACAAATTAATATTTTATCAATTTATTGTACACGTTCAAATATTTTTAAGGCAATAGTAATAAAATTATAAGTTGACTTAAGAATTATGTACTTACACATTAGGTGAAGATAAGAAGACATATTAAGTAATACTACACATTAAGTATGCCGTATATCTAATCCATCTAAATCAAACCAATACGGGTAGGTAATCTAAAACCTAACCCATACAAAGTAAAATGTTAAGTTAACATCACCAAAGTCAGGATATCAAAATGACAAGTAAGATTTTATAAATCTTTTTGAATAAAATGAACCGCGACATAATTCATAAAATAATAATTTGTAAACTAACCTAATAAATTGACTGCTATAATTCTAAACACATCACGGTCCGACTAGTCCGTGAACGGCAATGATATTGTTGTCGTCTTAGTAAAGAAAACCCCCAAACCCCCGACCATGAGAGCTGCCATGCCAATAAGACGTGCAAGCGCGAGGGAGAAAGTATTGCCTATTTCACATTAGCATTTGTTGTGAAAATGTTCAATTCCACGCAAACCAACTTTTTACAGTCAAGCACATAAATAGGTAATGTAATAAGAGAGTCTTCGCACTGATATAATATTACTTATTACACAACTATTTGGTACATATACACAACACATGTTTTCGTATTATAATTCTACGGGGATCACAATATTATTATCGCGAACGTGTCGCTCTCGTCGTAGCGGGCGGCCGAGTGTCCTTGGAGGGGTAGTAGCGCAAGGGAATTCCGGCGCGCGCGCCTGCACTTGTCGTGTCTTTGAGGGGCCACTGTTTTCGAACACTGCAATGCGGCGTTACAGTAATCATTTTAATTTTATTTATGTCAAAACACATCATGCTAACTTAAATTAGAAAATAACGCTATATCTCTGTTTATAATTTCACTAATAATTCATTTTGTTCGTGACTGTACGTCAATACATTTGTTCCTAGAACTTAACATAGATTTTTTGATTATTCCACTGCGAATTCGCATAAAGTATTTACACTATTAGAGTCAGAATTTTACGCACTATTTTTACATATAGCATTTATTAAAAGAAAAGTTCTTTTTCTATAAGAACTATTATGTGTACGCTGCCATAACGCCAGCTCCGAATGTCATTGAAAAGTCTTGTTTAATATCTCTGTTCCTACAAGAGCGATCGTTATGAAATTTAGTATAGGGGGGGGCAGTATTAGAGCAGAGTTTTTGTATGTAAACTCTGTTGCTTAACAATTGACAATCGAGAGTTGTAGTCATCGGAGTGCCCTCATCTATGCAAGAAAAGGAAGTTTTTACATGCTTGTACCACCAGAATCTTGCCGATAAACTGCACGATATGAAACTGGAGAAGTTTATGACATCCATCAGACTAAGTCATAAGTCAGGAAAAAAGGACTCCGATTCTTGCAACTACATTATAGAAGTGACAACAGACGTACGTAAAGCCCTCATGACGAAAGACAGAGTCTTTGTGAATTGGTCTTCTTGCCCTGTAAGAGACTTTACCTTAGTCACACGCTGCTATAAATGTCAGCAGTACGGTCATGCAGCCAAGTCATGTCGGGAGCCAACCTATATCTGTGGCCACTGTGGCGATCAAGGACACTCAATAAAGGACTGCACGAAGAAGACAGAGGAGTCAAAATGCGCTACATGCTTTCATTTTAAAAAACCTAGCAACCATAAGACCGGTGCCGCTGATTGCCCTGCAAAAATAATGGCTGAAAGGAGGTATATTAACTCTATTGACTATGGAGGCGCCTAAGAGCGCCGTTAACTGTGAGTTTATTTGACCTGTAATTTATTTATTTTTTAGTCTATATTTTAGTTTTACTGATAGTTTAATGAATACTTTTATTAGCGAATTAGATAATTTCTCGGTATCTGAGTCCAAAATCTGTGACGTTGAAAACTGCAAACAGCTTATCTCCTCCCACAGCAATCCACTAACAATACTAACACAAAATATACGCAGTGTTTATAAGAATTTTGACGATTTCATTATTTTTCAACAAAGACTTAACTTAAATTGTGATATTATAGTTTTAACAGAATGTTGGCTTGCTCAGCAATATAATTTACCTCAATTAGCGCAATACAATATACACAAGAGCGATACAATTTATAATCAAAACGACGGGCTAATAGTTTATACAAAAAATCTCCTTAATGTATCCGTCGAAGAACCAAATATTCAAGATTGTAACAAATTATTAATTAAAATCGGATTGGAATTTGCAATACTAGCAATATACAGGCCTCCTTCTTTTAGAAACATTAGCAGTTTTATTAATTCTTTAAATACGACCTTACAAAGTTTATCATCCTACAAAAATATAATTTTGATTGGAGACATTAATATAAATATCCATCCAGAAAGCTTAGACACCAGCGCGGGAGTACCTCAATTTATGTTCCTTTCATGGCATGCTACCCGCACATACGCTACCTACACACCAAAGCGGTTCTTGCTTAGACCATATCATACTTAAATCAAATTTTCCTTCAATCGCACTTGTTACTAATTCCACAATAACCGATCACAATGCTGCCCTACTTAGCTTAGATTGTAAATTACCTAAGCAAAATATCGCACGTACAATTTGTAAATTAAATATGAATAAATTTGAAGACGATTTATGCAACGTCAGCTTTGACCCAGTCTACAATTCCGACGACCCGCAATCATGTATGTTATATGTAATTGAAAAAGTGCAAAATGCTATGCAGAAAAATACTTCCTATATTCGATTGTGCAACAAAAATTACAACTTAAAACCATGGATAACAACAGGTCTTATTCGCTGCATGAAACACCGAGATAAACTGCATCAAAGGTCTAAAGCCCATCCAGATAATTTTATGTTGCAAGTTTCATACAAAAGATATCGGAACTTTTGTAACGATCTTTTAAAAAAACTTAAGATAAACTACAACAAAAACGCACTAGAAAAGGCAAGTAACAACAGTAAAAAAATCTGGCAGCATATTAAAAACGTAACACATACACAAAAACAACATAAGTCGTCTTTAGATTTATTACAAGCACAGTCATCACATTTAACTTCTGCCAATATTGCAAATAACTTATTTGTGAACATCGGCAAATGTTTGGCCGAGAAAGTTCAAGTTCAATCATATTACGATACAAGGGCATGTGCTTCGGATAATACTACTTTAGAGTCTTTTGTATTATTAGATACTGACGAACAGGAGGTAGATACTATAATAATGGGCCTTAAAGAAGACTGTGCAGTCGGTTGGGACAATATATCAAATAAAATTATTAAACAGTTCAAGCATATTTTGGTGCCTCCATTGACCTATATTTTCCGCTTATGTTTATCCACAGGACATTTTCCCAAGTGTCTTAAAAAAGCTGTTGTCGTTCCTGTCCATAAATCAGGTAGCAAAAGTCTAGTCACAAATTACAGACCTATTTCTCTACTACCTTGTATGTCCAAAATATTGGAAAAGATAATAAACAAAAGACTAATACATTATTTGGAAAATAAATCCATTCTGGCAAAAACACAGTTTGGATTTAGAGCTAAAATGTCGACTGCCGATGCCGTACATCACCTGACTGACCATCTAGCACAAGAACTTGACAAGGGTAACCACACAGTGGGAATTTTCCTGGACCTCGCGAAAGCTTTTGACACAGTTTCCATCCCGATCCTATTGCGTAAGCTTGAAAGTATAGGTATAAGAGGCGTTTAACTTAAACTTTTTACTAGTTATTTAAAAGAGCGGACTCAATGCGTGAGGATTGGTAATATATTGAGTAATGATGAGAATAATACGGCTTTTGGAGTTCCCCAAGGAAGTATTTTAGGCCCTAGCCTTTTCTTAATTTATATAAATGACTTGTGTAACCTGAAGTTAGACCATGGCATAATCGTATCGTATGCTGACGACACAGCTCTTCTTTTTTCAGCTAGCTCTGAAAACAAAGCTTACATGCATGCGCAATATGGGTTTAACAGAGTTAACGAATGGCTTCAGCACAATTTACTAACACTAAATGCGGAAAAAACAAATTTTATCTGTTTTTCAATGCGCAAAGTCCCGAAAACACAAACTACCCCAACATTATTTGCTCATTATTGCAGAATCACCGCTGAGACTGAATGCACTTGTCCCGCCATTAAAAGTACAAATAAAATAAAATACCTGGGTGTTATTTTAGATTAAACCCTTACATTTAAATACCACATAGAAGCTTTAAATAACAGAATCCGTAAGTTAATATTTGTTTTTAAAAAGTTGCGTTATATTGCAGATTCTCAACTAACTAAACAAGTTTATTTTGCCCTATGCCAGTCACTATTAACTTACTGTATTACCACATGGGGTGGCGCTGGTAAAACATTGTTATTAACAATTGAGAGAGCACAGAGAGCTATCCTCAAAGTTTCTACGTTTCGCCCTTTTCTTTATCCCACTAACCTACTCTACCAATCTTGTGAAGTACTCACAGTTCGACAATTATTTATTATGGACATAGTAACAAAGCAGCACACTTGTCTCCCCTTCAGCACTGCATACATTAATAAACGAAGAAAAGATATAGTTTGCAATAGAGAAATAGCAATAAAACATGCTTTCACTGCCAAGTTCTTCATCTTCCTAGGACCGCTTCTTTATAATAGGCTAAATGCGATTGCAAATATTTATTCCATGACCCTAGGAAATTGTAAGAAGAAGCTTAAGGAAGTCCTCCAAAATATGTCTTACGAAGATACAGAGAAATTATTAATTGTACTCAAATAAATATAGTTTTTATTATATTAATATTAATTAATTTAATTAAGAAACTAATTATTTACAGCTTTCGTTTCATTGATTTATATGTACATATAGTGTTGTCTAAATATTATATCTTTATTCTTTAAAACTCACTCATAGTTAATTTTTACTTTTAAATGTTTTAAAATGTGATTATAGTTGTTTTTAGGCACTAATCGCCTGAAACACAGGTTTTCCTAGTTCAGGCATAAGTATTAAGCTAGATATTTAAGTAAACATTTGTAATAATTGTAATATCTTGTTATCTTCTGTATATGGAATAAATAAATTGAATTGAATTGAATTTGCCGTTTTCGAGTACGGCCATGGGTACGCTAGCTTGATCGTGACGCCAGCGTACCCAGTGAAAATGGTGTTTATTTCCTAAACTAAAGAGGCAGAGTTTTTTTAATTTTTACACTAATTAGGCAGTATTTACGCAGAGTTTAATGGCATAGTAACCAACTCGATATATCTCTGGTGTACGCTAGCATAACGGACACTAGAAACCATACAACCGATAAACATACCTATATATTTCTAAATACATAATATTATAGATAAATAACACCCAGACACCTAATAAACCATCGTGCTCATCACACAAAGTTTTATCCTGGGTGGGGATCGAACCCACGACCTCCGGCTTAGCAGTCAGGGTCCCTAACCACTAGACCAACAGGCCAGTCATTTTATTTAACATACATCGCCGTCTAGAACCGATGTTTCTTAAACCTCCTATGTGTGCAGCCAGCTATTTTTATTTTATTTTGATGGCCTCATTGGTCAAAGGTTCTCGTCGACTGACACGCGATCGTACAAAACAAGGCATATGACCATTTGACCAATAGCTTGACACGCGGGCCGCACCTCTTTGCGCCTTGTGGTCTAAGCGAGAGGCCGTCTTGGTATCCGTATTTCTTATTTGGCTTTTTGGTTTAAAATAAATAAACGTATTTCAGCATTTTTGGAAAATCAACCCCTAAGGAGGTAAATAGGGGTTGCAAGTTTGTATGTAAATACGTCCATTTTAAGGTTAAATCTGAAAATTTGTCTTTGTGGATAAAGAAACACGTCTTTCAGTGTTTGAAAGCGAATCCACCTTTATCGGGGAAAATTATCAACGCTGACGAAGCCGCGAGCGATCTATAATAGCGTTGACGCTATTTATAGATCGCTCGCGGCTGTCTGTTGCTAAACGCAAAACTTGAACTGAACCGTCCATTTTTCGTAGAAGTCGAGGATTAATTGGCAAAAAATATCGGGAAAAACGAAAAAAACTCCATATTTCAAACTCAAACTTAACGAGGCCGCGGGGCTTTGCCCCCGTTAAGTTTGAAAAGCTAATCCAAACCAAATAAAAATGTGAAAATAATTCGGTGTCTTTTACGTTTTCACGTTAAACCGCTGAACCGATTGTTAATTAATTTAGGTATGGAGATAGCCAAGTCTCAGGAAAGGCAACACCCCCCCTCCCCCCTCGTGCATACAACTCACACTTGGCCGGTGTCGGAAATGATGCTCTGGCACTACGCAGCACAAAAATGGCGACAATTAATGATGTCACATATTTCCTTAGGATACTGCGGCAGCATACCGTCAGTCCATAATGGAACGGAAAATTTCTCCCCCAGTAAAAGCACTGAACAATCGCAGTGTATATAAATAGCCATGAATAGTCTGTGCCCAACTGAACTCTTAAACCTTTGCACAACACCTCGTTGCGGAAACGTGGCGTTTCCGTAACGAGTAGTCGCGGACACGCGGTGATTCCGTTGAAGAGTCGCGATGATACGCTGGCGGAATAATCGCTCGTTCGTGGAGACTAACCGACGATAGCAGAGCGGAAAGCGGAGCGTCGCGATTCTCTCTTGCCCGTGGACACGGTCCCTTAGTGTACCAAATTACAACTATATCGACCAGTAGACTCGGGACAACTTACTGTGACAGACAAGTAGTACCTACCTACTATAAGGTCCTTTTTACCCGTTCCGGTTTCCGAAACCGGGTATCCTGCGACATATGTATGGCGACCAGACCGGGCGGACGCCATACATATGTAAAACTAACGTACATCGCCATACACTTCGCACCGATTAAACTAAGCGTGTGGAAAGGACCTTTTGAGTTCCGTTTTTTATTCGGACTTACGAATTCTTAAAAAAAAGAAAAATAAACAATCGCTGAAATGGGTACATAAAATCACAATCTTTTTATAGTTTAGTAATAGTGTAGGTAGTTAAGTACTAATAAACACAGTGTAAATTTAGATTTTATTTTATAACATTCGTAATTCACACACAATTATAGCTTATATTTCTAATGTTTATAAAGATCGTTTAGCGATCTAGCTGTCCATTATCCTTAACTAACACGTAACATTAGAATTTTTAATTCGTATGAAATGGTTATAGCACCTGCTAACAATATACTGTTATATGATGCCTGCGACTTCGTCTGCGTGGATCTCAGAACCGAAACCAGAAAAATTAAGTACTGTATAGTTTTATTTCTAGAGTACTCAATTTTGTCAAGTAGTTTTTGCGTGATACAAACATACCGACAGACAGACAAACAACAATTCTAAAAATAAATCTTTTGGCTATAAAAGGCCTCTCATAATAAGTTTTCTTTAATATCTTTCATGTACAGACATCGACCAGTTACCTGTAATTTTATTTTATTATAAAAATAATAAGGGTTCCGTTTTGCCATTTTTACTACGAAACCCTAAAAAAGTCAATTTCAAAAAATGCGCTTTGTACTACTCTCGTTACTCTATATCCATAGATCCAGGCCTTTTCTTTGCGTTAGGTCTAGACCCGTTACTAATAAAAAGCGAGTTTAGATCTAATGTGACAGCGTTACAATCATGGGCACTATTCGTGTTAGTTCTACCATCTCTTTTTTTCCCATTGTATATCTTTTTACTTCTTATAGTACCGTGTCCTGTGTTACTGGAAGACTTTTGTTCCCATACAGTGACATTATCCTTACTAGTACCTGGTTTGGGCTCCCACGCCGAACTTTGGTCTTTACTAGTACCGGGTCTCGGTTCCCATGTGCCTTGTCCTTTGCTAGTGCTGGGTTTCGGTTCCCATGTTGTGCTTTGTCCAAGATTCCTGTTGCATGTTGGTGCCCATGATGGGTTAAGTGCTGAATTAGCGGTTGCCCTAGGCTCCCACGACGCGGTAATCGCTGAACTAGTACTGGCCCTAGGCTCCCACGACGCAGTAACTGCTGAACTAGTGCTGGCCCTAGGCTCCCACGACGGGGTAATTGCCGAACTAGAGCTGGCCCTAGGTTCCCACGACGGGGTAATCGCAGAACTAGTACTGGCTCTAGGCTCCCACGACGGAGTAACTGTTGTGCTAGTACCGACCATAGGCTCCCACGACGGTGTAGGCGTCGAACTAGTACTGGCTCTAGGCTCCCATGACGGGGTGATAGCCGAACTAGGTTTCCACGAGGTATGCGTCGCACCGAAGCTAGGTGCGGGCTCCCAGCCGGCTCGTCGAGTAGCAGCGTTTGGATTCCACACGGAAGCTATCGCAGGGTCATCGCTAGGTGCGGGGTCTCCCGTCCGTCGTTGGGCAGTGTCGTGTGTAGGGTCCGTGTGGGCGCTCGGGTTCCACGCGGCGGGGTCGTCGCTAGGTGTGGGAGATGGTCGGTCGGCAATGTCCGCGGCGCGTTCGTCGTCGGTGTCCCGGCGGGTCCTTTTAGATCATATCTTGAGCGCGCGCTTGCGCGGCGAGTGCGCGGCGGGCCGCGCGCGGCGGCGGGGCGCGCGCGGCGTGTCGGGCTCGGCCGCGGCGGACATCGTCACCAGGTTGCGCGCGTTGCCGAACGACGGCGCCTGACCTATGTTCTCTTGGAACTGGTGTATGCGCTCAACTATTTCCTCGTCGCAGTCGATTAGCTCCTCGATCTGGCGATACCAAAATTACACTTTAACATACAATTAGAGTAGAAATGGGAGTTGTGAAAATAGTGGCAAACTATGATTTTTTTTACAGCTCCGCGCTACAACGCGTTAAATATACATGGTAAATGGATAATGACGAGCCTTTGTCCAGTTAAAGTGTACGATATCTAACTAGCAATGTGGGATTATGGGTCCTACTTTACTCGAAATCCTGTTAACTCCTCGAAGTAAGCTACATTGCTTGTGTTAGAAGTGGGTTCACCTGTAGCGAAGGGTTAAAAAAATTCTAAGGTAACCCGACACCATGTATCTATCTTGGTAGACACGGTTCTTTCTACCTAAAATATTAAGTAACTAAAATTAAAAGGGAAGCCGAAAATAATGCTGTTCTAAGAACCCTCCGCCATTGGGATTCACGTTAGTAGTAATTAGAATAAGAATCTAAACCGCGACCTCACGTTTATAAGTCCTATTAGGCTACCCCCGCTTTTTATAAAACCTTAATAAATACTTGACACTGGCAGAAATTTAAAAAAATATGGAAAGAAAATAGCATACATAATGCTACATCCAGACGAGTTTAACGCGCATAATCTCGTGTAATGTAATGCAACTCGAATTCTGCATGTGGACGGCACTATAAGCATTACATGTAACGCTCGCACCGGCTTTCGCTCTGATCCGTCACTTTTTAGCGCGAACACAAAGGCGCTCATAACTTGAACGCGTTCGCGTTACATTACATGATAGATTACATTACGCGTTACATATTCAAATAATGAATATCAAATCAATAAGTGATTTTATTATTATTTTTACGAATAAACTTAGTTATACACGAATAAATAAACAATTTTCTTTATTCAAAGAGTTTAGCGTAATCAACTACATTGAGTAAGCTAACTCCATATGCAACTACACCAACAAACAACGGGCGCTTGACCACCATTCAAGGGCACGAAATCTCGGGACGCCTTCCTAACAAAGTTGTCTCTAATGGGCTTTTTAACTAGTCTAAACAACAATTCTTTAAGAAATCTCAAAACGTACATTTTATAATATCCATATTATGGAGAACTCATTCATACAAATTACTATGACATCACTATTTTTTATACTCAAATACACTTATTTTTATGACATGATTAATGATAAAAAATCATATGTAACACAAAATTTTATCGATATTTAATCGTCGGTAGTTTGAATGCCAGTTTTATTTACTAATTAGTTTTAAATTTTTTGTTTACCTATAGTTCGTAAAATATAGCTTGATACCTGTGACGTTTGTCAGAATGACATGTAATAGGTATGGGACGTCTTTCGTATTTAATCGATATTTATATGGAATGAGTTTATTAAAAAAAATACATTTTAACGATATTGAAAGAAAGAAAAAAGGAAATGAAAGATGAATTTGAAGGTATTTAAAAGTTTAATTGTCAAATGGTGTACAGCCGAGATCAACTTCCAAGTCGAATTCTGATTCATCACTGGAGCAGTCCTGTAGATTAATAATTAATTCTTGATCGCATATGTTGTCAAATTGAATATCGCGCTCCCAATCTTTTTGAATCACATTTTTTGTCTTCTCAACTACCTTTTTCCAATCATCAGCATTTACATGTACACAAGCTTCATGTAGTAATGTCAACATTTTGTTCGCTGTGAAAGGCGGTGCTACATTATGTCTGGCAGCGTAACCTAGAAAAAAAAGGTATTCGATCAAACAAAAAACCTACTACATTCTTTGTAAGCTTTTTATATATGTTTTTTTAGATTATACGAACCTTTGACTTGAGCCCAGATTAGTTCTATTGCATTGTAATGGCAATGATATGGTGGTAAACGGATGACGGTGTGGCCCATTTCCTTTGCAATTTCGTCTATAATATATCTTGGAGTGGGGGGCTTATGAATGCTTACTAATCTTAGCAATTCTTTCTTGAGCATGCTGTTGTCGGCTTTTACTCCTTTGTTTTGCAGCCAAGTAATAATTTCAATTTTACGATTGCTTGTCGTAGGCGCCTTATCTTTTTGTACTGAATGATACGGAGCGTTGTCCATCAGAATAAAATGTGGTTCACTCAAATTATTTAGAAGAGTTAGAAACCACTCCTTAAATTTTGTAAAATCCATTTCTTCATGGTACTCTGTTGTTTTTACTGATTTAAACGCCAGTAAACAATTGGGCACAAAACCAGACGATGTCCCCGCATGAGTAATTATTAATCTTTGTCCTTTGCCTTCGGGCACCTTGGTGGTAGACTCCGCTTTATCGTCTGTCCACGATCTTGAAACAGTGTGGTTTGCGTTGAGCCATGTTTCATCAAGAAAAACCACTTTATTCCAATCTGTTATATTTTTGACTTTGCGCAAAAAGTCAATTCGGGTCAAAGCAATGTCTGTTCGCTCCATTAAAATTTTTCTTTTATCGCTTTTCTTATAAGCAAAGCCGATTTTTTTCAATATTTTGGACAACGATGGTGGACTTCCTTTAAATAAATCCGCGTCTTTAAGCGAAACGGATACTTTTTTTAACGTGGGAAATTCACCACGTGCGTAATACGCATATATATGATTTCGAATTGCGGCAGCATCAAAGTCGTCAATTTCGGTGACTGGCGAAACTCTCTTCCTTTTTTTATTAGGAGTCGATAATATTTTACCTCCCTCATCTTCGGCCACCATCTCCTTTGACGATTCTCCATACTTTTCTTTGCTAATTCGAGACACTGTAGCTTGTCCGATACCAAGAGCGTCAGCAACTCTATTGCACACTTGCTCCAACGGCAGTAGCGGTCCGCCATTTTGATTCTCGCGCTCAAAATACTCACGCAAACGAATCACAAACTCGCGACTTTCGCTATTCAAAACAGTTTTTTTTGTTCTTTTCGGCATTGTGGTGCAAAAAAAAACAAATAACTAGAAATAACAACAAAACTTAACAAAGCAACAGTAATAACGACAAAACAATATTAATCACGTAGCGGTAGCGTATACAAGGCGTGGGCACTCGTACTGACTCAAAAAAGATGGCGCCCGCTTGATCGCTGCATGCGAAAGCAGTAGGTATTGCAAGACTAAAAAAATACGAATTCGTTGTGAAAAAACGATTAGATATAATCATTTATACAATTTATATTAATGAAATTGTCATACATTTATTTTATCGATATTCGCTGGCCAGTCGATTACACATCCCTACCAGGCTGCAAAAAGAGTTTACGAAGTAAGCTAACAAAAAAATATAAATAATAAAATATAATAAATATTTTAAATTACCTTTGTTTATACTAGTATCTCCTTGATAACAAGTTCTATTTGAAAAAAGTGTTCTAGATTTCTATACAAATGTCTTATTAATATTTAAAAAATTAAAACTTTTCCAACAACAAATTTATTGTAGCAGTCTTTTAAACGTAGTCTCTAAAGTCACAGGTATCAAGCTATATTTTACGAACTATAGGAAACTAGCCTCGATGTCTATGCGTACGTGGCTTTAACGAAGTAGTTATGAAGGTTACCTTCTGTAGTATCGGTATTTTCTGCTAATAATTATATAGGTCTTACATCTTTACATAACTGTCTCACTACGTAGACAGATCACCATTTGGACCTTGATGCAGATCGGATTGCAATTTTTGGTTCTAGAACATACCCGTTTGGCACGCGACGCAACGTTTTGCTTTACCGATAAAGAAATTAGGTATTTGAATGTCAAATCAATCAATAACAATAAATTATTTTACACTTACCAAGTAATAATATGCCTTTAAATGGTGCTAAAAATATATATTCGTGCATCATTTAATATGTTTTTGTATTTATAATCATCAAAATAAATACTAAAAGTAAATGATTTGAAACCAGAACATAATGACGTCACAATGTTAAATTGCATACAAATCTCTACAGAACGAATCGTTTTGACATTTTATAAAAAAGATACTGATTTGACTTGACATTCAAATACCCAATTAGGTACTTTAGGTCAAAACGATTCGTTCTGTAGACATTTGTATGCAATTGTTTTGGTTTCAAATCATTTACTTTTAGTATTTATTTTTATAATTATAAAATACTAAAACATATTACAATATTATCATATTATTGCTCGGTAAGTGTAAAATAATAGATTGTTATCGATTGATTTGACGTTCAAATACGTAACTGGCACAGTCGACAATCAGACGCGACGCAAGTGGCCAGACTCACCTCCTGCCGGTAGTCTTCGAGCAAGTCGGTGGCGAGGCGCACGAGGTAGGTGGCGAGCTGCCCGCCGCGCGGCGCGAGGCGCGCGTACAGGCGCAGCACGCCCGGCACCAGCACCTCCGCTACCGTGCGCTTCATTTTCTGTCACACCGGGGCACATAGTTACTACGGTACACTTAATATATAGGTATCGAAGGCCGGCTTGTAGCTCAACAACGAGTCCACGCGCACGTACGCACTCACGGTCCGCATTCGTCGTACGTGCGCTGCTATGTGTTCGTAGGCCGGCCATCTGTATCTATGTATTCTGTGACTGTGGTTTCAATTTATCAAGCCCTCGGACGAGGTGGCTTTCGTTGGAAATAATATTGATTGTTTAAAATAAAATTTATATGTAAACTGAAGAGTTGCCTAATATGTTTCTAGATTACGCTTTAATATCCAAAGTCATACTTACATGTGATACAATATTTGTGGTCACTCTCTCTTGTAAATCGTCTATATCGGCTGGGTCGCCGGTGTTCTGTGGCTTTTCTAAGAAAATAGAATACATAGGTGTAATATAATCAAATATTTGGTAAGTCTGCAAAAACAATTATAACCTGCTTTAATAATAGACTACTTAAAATATTTTTATAACAATTATATAAGTACTTCAAAAATTACATACCCGTTCCTTCGGAAGCGTATGTAAAAATAACAAAATTAGCAAAATGGAATGGACTTGTTTAGACAATATTATTAATTCCACTTATATACCGCCATAAACTACTTATTTCATTTTATTTTTTTCGCTCGTGTGTTCTCATGTACGTCATAAGGTCAGTCTACCCGTGACCACGGCCGTTACCATACGGCCGATACATCGCGCCATAAAACAAAAGCACTTAGCCTTAAACTAAAATATTTACGCGATTAAGACCCGTAGCTTATAAAATTCTATAATGTCATGAGGTTAGTTTATCAAATCTATGCATACTTGAAGTGTGCATTGTGGGCCTATATATTGTTGATATATTAAGAAATAGATCCTGCAAGTTTGAGCCAGCCTGTCCATAAATGTACTCGCATTAATAACCATAACCATTGGACTTTGACTGTGAATTAAACGAGATTGAATATCGTACCGTGCGTTTGACGCGTAGTATTTTACCAATTTTGCAAAACATTTGCAAGCACTTTTGTCAAAATTGGTGGAAGTTCTACTAAAGAAAACGTGATTGTTAGCACAAGCTGCTGGAGTCGGCACAAATTCAGCTCGAACGGTACAATTGCACCAGACGAATTGCATGTCGGGCCACGCACAATGTATGGTTCCGTGCCCCAACCGAATAATACGGCTTCAAAAGTGGTTGGGTGGTTGTTTAATTTAAATACTGCATTAAGCCTCTTACCGATTATGACGGATAATATCGACAATACTAATTAAGTAAGTATTATAACTCCATATTGGGTAATTCGGAATGTTAAAATAAGTTAATCCAGTTAGTCTTGAAAAATAGATTATCGTATCATGCTAAATTGAATCTGTCTGCTATTTTAAGACACTGTCGATGAGCTTGTAAGGGAATATGCTCAAGTTGTTGTTGCCTTTACTTGGGCTGGGCACTCCATACATGAAACAGAAGCTGAAATGTTTTACGTTATTTTTTTTCAGCAAACAACAACGTGCGGCACATCATTCGACAGGTCTTTTAAAAATATTTTAAGATTTCTTATAAACTTTTTTTATTAAGTTAATATTTTTGGAAATAATCGCTCCGAAAGTTGCATAAATTGTCTCCCCCTGTACAGTACAAAATATAAGGGTGGGGGGGGGCTTATCTTTTGTACCGTGATCGGATATACCGTCATTAAGTTATTACCGAAAAACTGCGTTTCTTAACAAAAAGGCGCAAGTGTCATTAACATACGCTCTTCTGCTGATGCAATTATTGAAGGCTGCGGAACCCTACACTGAGCAAAGCCCGGTTTTTATATATATTTTTTATTATTACCGAGCTGTAAACGTCGCATATGGGACCCTGACTGGAGACATATATAACAATACTAGCTGACTCGCGCAACTTCGTCTGCGTAAATTTTCCCCATTTTTGCAACATTTTTCCTTGCTGCTCCGCTCCCATTAGTTGTAGCGCGATGTTTTATAGCCTATAGCATTCCTCGATAAATGGACTATCTAAAAGTAATTTTTTTTTGTTTTTGTTTTTTTTTTCAATTTGGTCCCGTAGTTTCTGAGATTATCGCGTTCAAACAAACAAACAAACAAACTCTTCTCTCTCTTCTAATATTATAGTATAGTTATAAATGTTAGGGGTGGACAACCCTTATCACTTAGGGGCATGAATAATAGATAGTAATTTTCCCTTTTTTCTTCCTTTTTTTTAAAACATTTTTCATTGCTGCTCCGCTCCTATTGGTCGTAGCGTGATGTTATAACCTATAGCCTTATATTTTGCCTCTATAAATGGGCTATCCAACAATATAATATATATTTTCAATGCGGCCCAGTAGTTCCTGAGATTATCGCGTTCAAACAAACAAACAAACTCTTAGGGGTATGAAAAATAGATGTTGGCCGATTCTCATAGATACCGGATAAACACAAAAAATTTCATCAAAATCGGTCAAGCCGTTTTGGAGGAGTATGGCAACGAAAACTGTGACACGAGAATTTTATATATTAGATAGATACGAACTCGGCAGCTTCATCCTGGGTCCGCACAAGAGCGTGATGGTGTCGAGCAGCGCGGCGTTGAGGTCGGGCGACAGCTCGTCGTCCCCCTCGTCCGACACGTCGGCGGCGTGCTGCAGCACGTCGCGCGCCAAGCGACACTGCACGTTCAGCTTCTGCACGATCGACAGGCGCTGCAGCATCACGTCGTAGATCAGCTGACGGGCGTCGAACGATACTTTTTCTGGAAATAATTTAGGTTCTAACTGTTAGGTATATGACGGTAAATTAATAATACTTAGATAAATATTACGTCTACAATGTTCTGGAAAAAAACATGTTTTAATATTTATATTTAGGTCGGTGCTAGTATGAAGGATTTATACTACAATTTTGACTAACATAGATTAACTTTGTTTTTGTCAATATTGTGGATCTCTTTTTTAGGGTTCCGTAACCAAAATGGCAAAAAACAGAACCCTTATAGTTTCGTCCTGTCCGTCCGCATGTCACAGGCATTTTACTCAAAAGCTACACAGTGTATATGGATGAAATTTGGATTATAGGTGTCTTGTATAAGCCGCTACTTAGTTTGATTGTTAAACAACAAATGTCGGAGAATGATTACATCGCTAATTGGTTTTCGTTGACTTAACATCAGTTTTAAAAAATATATACAAAAGTGACGCTTAACAAATACTTTCAAATTGATTATGAGGGACTTATTATAGTACACACGTTATCATCTGATTCGTCGGGTCATAAAAGTCAAAAGAAATAGGAATGTGCAGCGCGGCGAACCGAATCCTAGTTATCGATAAACGACTACCTGCGCCACGTGCGCAGGTAGCCGTTTATAGATGAGTTGCTAATGACTTGTACGATTTTGATTGGTCGGTTTCAAATGTAATTGCAGTATGTGTGTTTTTTTTTGCTATAAAAGTGCCACTCATTGCGCACTATAGACTCTATTTTCTTACATTGAACTGAAAAAATTACATGGCAATATTAGCCCTCAAACTCGAACAGTGATTCTAAACGTATTTCTGTTTCTCAATGAATTGAAAAGTGATTGACGATTTCGATAAAAGTATGTTGAAGCGAACTGTAGCTTCATTTTATGAGAATGGAGAGTATCCGTCCGTGGCAAACATTTTAGAAAAATTCCGTGAGCAATTATTATTATTATAATATTTTTAAGGAAATTGAATTTGCTTAGAAGAACTAACGATCAGCGACCACGTTTCTACCTGGACGAAACATGGATTAATCAAAACCATTTAAGAAAGAGAATGTGGCTTAGAAGCAACGATGAAGGAGGTTTCAAGAATCACCCTGTAGGAAAAGGCCAAAGATTAATAGTTTGCCATGCGGGTTCTGCAAGGACACGGTTCGTTCCAGAACCGAAGCTAATATTAAAAGCGGTAAAATCAAAGGGTGCTGATTATCATGCAGAAATGTATGGCGAAACATATATGGCATGGTTTTCGGAATTCCTCAATCTATTTGAAGAGCCTTCAGTTATAATCGTCGATAGCGCAAGCTATCTTCAAAATAAAGACCTACAAAAAGCTTTTATTAGAGATCACGCGCCGCTTATAATAAATTTGGCTGATGACGAAGACTCTGATGATGTAGACTCCGATGAAGATTAATTTTATTTACGTTATAATAATAAAATTTACATGTTTTTGTAGCCGTTAATAACGACTCATTTAAGGGCCACAATATGATCTACTTTGTTTCTTGTAATAAACTTTCTTTCGGGTATTATATACGGTATTTTCATACACTCATGTATGAAAATACCGTATATAATTTTTAAATATAGTTTAATATCAAATATAATTGACTTTTAAAATTTTGTGAATAAGATACGATAATAAACGTTACCTATCGATAGTATGTGCTTTATTCTTACGCCCTTCACTAGACGGCTCCATAAGACCCATAAGTGCAAGCGAGATAGATATAGAGAAATGATTTATGGCCCTACGACTTAGATGATAACGTGCGTACTATAGGAGGGACAAAATACTTATAATTAATGCTTTTCTCTGTATTGTTGTATTTTTTGCGTGAAAAGGCAACAAACATTCATCCTCGCAAACTATCGGGCTTGTCATATGAAAAGGATTTACCAGTATTCTCTTTATTGTAATGTATGACGCAGTCGACGAAGTGATGGTAGATAGCGTCTGTGGTGAGACCACACGTCACGTAGTACTCGGCCGGCTCGCGGACGTCGTGGTCATCGTCCGCTAATAGCGCGCAATACCTGCAAACATTATTCGTTGTCATTATAACCGTATTATCACTAAATACCGACAGTATAAAAGGTAACATCTTGCATATGTATATAATGTTTTTGTGTTCATACTCCGTGATAATTGTGAACTGCTTGGTCTAACGTTAATTCCAATTTGTCCCGCGCAACTTCGTATGGTTACATTTTCCCCGTTTTTGCAACAATTTTCATTACTGCTCCGCCCTATTGGTTGTAGCGTGATGTTATATAGCCTATAACCTTCCCCGATAAATGGGCTATTCAATAGTGAAAGAATTTTTCAATTTGGACCAGTATGTCCTGAGATTACCGCGTTCAAACAAACAAACAAACAAACTCTTCAACTTTATAATATTAGTATAGATAAATGCCTGCTGTGTATTATTTGTGTTCTATTTTACGGAAATAAACGTTGTATTCGTATTGGCAGAAAATTGAGTTTTATTCCTACACAGAGATCCTGATACCGAAAACCATTGCCTGCATACTGGAGCCGCATAACCATTGCCTGCATACTTAGCATGTAAACCTAGGGGCCTATAAGACAAGTTCCATTATTTTTAAACGTTAACGTCTTCGACGAAATAATGAATGAATATGACATTCGGTTGATGTGAGAGAACTTGTCTAGGCAACCTGATCAAAATATTTTATAAAGTTTCAATTTATAGGTTTAAAGTTAACCAGTTTTTATTGAACAAAAAAGATGTCTAACTCAAATCAAAGGACAGGAGAAATCGACTATAATCGAATGGGACTTCTCCTCGCTAAAAGAAAGCAGAAAGAAGACTGCTGTAAATCTAACCCAAATGAATAAAGAAATAAACTAAAAAGTGATAAATAATTGTAATAAATATAAAGAGTACATACTTGTAATAAAGGGGTGGTCGTAATCGCAGGAATCCTCCAAGTAATAATTTGGTGAGACTGCGGGCCGTCGCTCGCCGCAGCTCGGGCGGCACTTGCGGCGACAGACACTCACATACTGAGCCTAGCAGCGGTTCTACGATGGACGTGTACCTGCATAATGAGCTTATATTTAGCAGAATTATTTTAAGCGTAGATTTTAGTCTAAATTGGGATAGGCACAGTAAGACAAAAATGTGGTGTGCTACCCAACGGTTCAAGTTCATTTGCGTAACCACAAAGATGGTTTCCCCTTGGAATTACATTTGAGCGGTTGCTAGGTTCAACCCCAGTTATTTTAGTTGCACGTGAAGTTTTGTCAAAACTGGTAGATTGTGGTCGGGCAGCAGCGCGGTACGTACCTGATGGTGATGTCGGTGAGCGCCAGCAGCGCGTTGACGCGCGCGGGTAGCGCGGCGGCGCGGTCGGGCAGCAGCGCGGTACGTACCTGATGGTGATGTCGGTGAGCGCCAGCAGCGCGTTGACGCGCGCGGGTAGCGCGGCGGCGCGGTCGGGCAGCAGCGCGGTACGTACCTGATGGTGATGTCGGTGAGCGCCAGCAGCGCGTTGACGCGCGCGGGTAGCGCGGCGGCGCGGTCGGGCAGCAGCGCGGTACGTACCTGATGGTGATGTCGGTGAGCGCCAGCAGCGCGTTGACGCGCGCGGGTAGCGCGGCGGCGCGGTCGGGCAGCAGCGCGGTACGTACCTGATGGTGATGTCGGTGAGCGCCAGCAGCGCGTTGACGCGCGCGGGTAGCGCGGCGGCGCGGTCGGGCAGCAGCGCGGTACGTACCTGATGGTGATGTCGGTGAGCGCCAGCAGCGCGTTGACGCGCGCGGGTAGCGCGGCGGCGCGGTCGGGCAGCAGCGCGGTACGTACCTGATGGTGATGTCGGTGAGCGCCAGCAGCGCGTTGACGCGCGCGGGTAGCGCGGCGGCGCGGTCGGGCAGCAGCGCGGTACGTACCTGATGGTGATGTCGGTGAGCGCCAGCAGCGCGTTGACGCGCGCGGGTAGCGCGGCGGCGCGGTCGGGCAGCAGCGCGGTACGTACCTGATGGTGATGTCGGTGAGCGCCAGCAGCGCGTTGACGCGCGCGGGTAGCGCGGCGGCGCGGTCGGGCAGCAGCGCGGTACGTACCTGATGGTGATGTCGGTGAGCGCCAGCAGCGCGTTGACGCGCGCGGGTAGCGCGGCGGCGCGGTCGGGCAGCAGCGCGGTACGTACCTGATGGTGATGTCGGTGAGCGCCAGCAGCGCGTTGACGCGCGCGGGTAGCGCGGCGGCGCGGTCGGGCAGCAGCGCGGTACGTACCTGATGGTGATGTCGGTGAGCGCCAGCAGCGCGTTGACGCGCGCGGGTAGCGCGGCGGCGCGGTCGGGCAGCAGCGCGGTACGTACCTGATGGTGATGTCGGTGAGCGCCAGCAGCGCGTTGACGCGCGCGGGTAGCGCGGCGGCGCGGTCGGGCAGCAGCGCGGTACGTACCTGATGGTGATGTCGGTGAGCGCCAGCAGCGCGTTGACGCGCGCGGGTAGCGCGGCGGCGCGGTCGGGCAGCAGCGCGGCGAGCGCGGGCGCGGCGCGCGCCGCGGTGTCGCGCGCGCGCACGCACAGCCGCCCCGCGCCCGCCACGCACGCGCCCGCACGCTCCGCGCTCCACTCTGCGTAACACAGGAAAAATAGCGAATTTTTATATCATTGTTTAAAAATGTTGATAAACTTTCGCGATTTGTACATACACATTATAACGGCGGTCACGGGTATACTGCTCGTGTACCGCCGTGACCACGCCGGCCGTGTCTACCCGTGACGACGGCCGTTGCAATACGGCAAACAAAGTATTTTATTATTAAGAGAGAGTGCCATTTACGAATGCAAGCCCAAACATGTAACTTTCCCATAATATCGAAATAATGTCTGAAACTGATATACATTTTATATCTATCCCGCTGACGCGCATTCGCGCCAACATTATCATTAACAAAGCCAAAGACACATCATGATGAACGCACAATAATCACGAAAACGAAAGCAATTTAGGAATCCAAGTAATTATCAAAACGCACGTATGTCATGCGACGTTTTTATAACATACTAGCTGACCCGCGCAACTTTGTATGCGTAAATTTT
Organism: Herminia tarsipennalis; assembly: GCA_945859575.2. Taxonomy (NCBI): domain Eukaryota; kingdom Metazoa; phylum Arthropoda; class Insecta; order Lepidoptera; family Erebidae; genus Herminia; species Herminia tarsipennalis. The sequence continues at coordinate 16,100,866 of OX243834.2, read as the reverse complement.
TCCCGTTTTTGCAACATTTATCATTGCTGCTCAGCTCCTATATGTCGTAGCGTGATGTTATATAGCCTATAGCCTTTCTCAATAAATCGGCTCTATCCAACAGTAAAATATTTTTTCAGTGCAGCCCAGTAGTTCCTGAGATTATCGCATTCAAACAAACAAACAAACTCTTAGGGATATGAAAAATAGCTGTTGTCCGATTCTCAGACCTACCCAATATGCACACAAAATTTCATCAAAATCGGTCAAGCCGTTTCGGAGGAGTATGGCAACGAAAACTGTGACACGAGAATTTAATATATTAGATATGCGAGGAAATAAAAAAAACAATACGGTGAAAAGAAAACGCGCGCTAATTTTTTTTTTATGTTCACAAATTAGCGATGAGCGCGCATTTATTTTAAGGCCAAGGCACAAAAACTGCCAGTATTACTAATAAAGTAAATTAATATTTTTGTGTTTTGTTACAGATTTATGGTCAAAATTAATTAAATTAAGGAATTAAATGTTTATTTATTATATTTTATCCTAGTTAATTTTATTCATAAAATTTTGACCACTTTTCTGACATAAAAACTGTTTGCTAAGATTTTAAAAAATACCGTTCGTTTTTGACGCATCATCTTAATAAACCATGAGTTTTACCTTATTAAAAAGAAACTCGTGCGTTTTACATTACAATAACGCACAAGTACGTAATGAGATACATTACGATATTGAAATCGGTAAAATAAGAGACCCTTTACGAGCAAATTTGTTTTAAAAATATTATTGTAATCACAAAATACAGGTAAATTAGCTTGAAGAAATTTTTGCGTTTGTAGTAGTGTATGGTCAGCAAATAAAAAAAACAACATTTTATTTTTAGTTTTTATTGTTTTAAAGGTAATATACGTTTGTGGCTGGAGCACACCAAATGCGTGCACGTCTACGCATACGCACTACGTACTAATACGGTCGTGAAAATGTGTATCCACCGCATTGTAATCTATGGAACTGTATGAGGCAGACAAGCCAGTTCCAAACATTACAAGCATTGAATGCCGGTTTTCACTTCAGTGAAGACGTGTATGAATTAGGTGTTCTCCGGCCATAAATGTTTTATTCTAATAATTCATCAACCCCAGGCATATCACAATCATCCCCATCCTCGCTTTCATCAGATGAATTATTTAAATTAATTATGATTCGTTCTGATATTGTGTCTAAAGCTGCGTCTCTACCCTGATATTTGCTTTCCTCCTCAATAGCATGCAAACAAACTTTTCTCCATTCCTCTACAGTTATGGCGTTCATTTTTTCTTCAGCTAATGACATTATAACCTTCATATTCATTGCGACATTCTTTTTTGCGACATATGTTTTCACTATCCCCCATATATTTTCTATAGGATTAAACTCCGGATGGTATGGTGGTAAACGCAGCACAGTATGACCGTGCTGTCGTAATATTTCGTCTATCTTGTACTCTATAAATCTCGCCTTGTTTTGCAGAATCAGTTCATATAATTGAGGCTTAAGCAACGTGGATGAATGCTCAATGTTTCGAAATGTCAGCCAGTCTATCATTTGCTGTTTTCTAGAATTACTATTCGGTGCAGGATTTTGTATTGAGTTATGATATGGTGCGTTGTCAACAACAACAACACTATTTGGTTGTAAGTTGGGTATTAATTGAGTTTGAATCCACCTTGAATAGTTGTCATAGTTCATATTGTTGTGGTAATCTCCACTTTTTTGGTCGGCTTTAAACATAAGCAATGCATTTGGTATAAAGCCATCGATACCACCGGCATGAACAATGATTAAGCGGTTGCCTTTCGATATATGTTGCTTCAAACCTGAAGTGCTTCCATCTGACCAAGATTTCGAGAGGGTATGTGATGTATGTATATATGTTTCGTCGGTGTAAACAATTGGTCGGCGTTGTTCACGATATTCAGCAATTTTCATCAAATAATTAATTCGCAAGTATCTAATTTCGTGTTTTTCCATAAGAAGTTTCCGGTTATCTTCTGTTTGCTTCCAATTAAAACCTAATGACATGACGTGTTTTCGTAACGTGCTGACACAACCTTTATAATCGATATCTTCTTTCAATTTTGAGTGCAAAGTTTTTAAAGTGGGAACTTCTTTATTTGTGATGTGGAAGTCATGAATTGTTCTTCTGATAACTTGCTGATCAAAGTTATCGATTACTATTGTAGGTTTACGATTCGGTTTCTTTTTAGGAGATTTAAATGTTACTTCCTGATCTGAAGGACGACATTTGCTTTCTGATACTACCTTTCTGACGGATGCTATTGAAATTCCTGTTGATTTAGCAACTAATTGAGTGGGGGTCATAATACTGCTCGGGTTGTTATTACACTCATTTTCGAAATATTTGTACAAACAGTACAAAACTTCCTTAGTTTGAGAAGTCAAAGGCTTGCCTCGACCATGTTTTAACACTGGAGCCATTTTGAATTATCAATATAAAGTTACAACACTTACACACTTGAAATTAAACACTTCAACAAATATTTTAACAATAATAACAAACAATAACAACAATCAACAAATACAAAATTTCACAATGAAACTACTACGTATCTAATAATTATAATTTTTTAATGAAATGCGTGCTTTATGTTCTAACGGTATCAAGCGACTGACGTCAGACTGCACGTGGCACCTGCGGACAGAGTAAACTGGTTTATTCTGGTTTTGTGCGTGTTTCCACTTTCCACTATCAAGTGACGATTTATTTATTTGTTTTGTTTCGTAATTATTATGGTCAAAACTTTTTACCTATAGCTAAACTACTATCATCTAAAGAACGACACGATATTTTATTGTTTCACGGTAGTCGCCTTGTCGTTTGCTCAAGGACGTGAAATTGAATGACATATTTTTTTTAATAAAGTCAAAACCTTTTTCTTGAAAATAAAAACTTGTTTTTATTGAAAACAAAAATCAGAGTGTTGCTAGGGATAAGTATTAAATTAAATAGTAATGTTAGGATATTGAAACATTTTTGTAAGGGCCAGAACGATATAGTGGAAACGCGCTCTAATATCTAAGTAACATACACACCACTACATATGCAAAAATTTCTCGAGACTAATTTCACTGTAATTACTTAGTCACTCTGTAACAAATGCCGTCAGTAGCCAATAAAATCAATTGTCAATAGCCAAATAAATCTAGCTGTCAGTCAGCAGGTATTTCTATAATGCACCAATGAGACGTTATAATATAAAAAAATCGGCATTCAAAAAATATTAGCATTTTTTTGTCTTGAAATAACAGAGGTTACTGCATATACCTGCGTTAGTTTAACTTACAAGACGACGTTTAATTAAAATAAAATATAATTACGTGGAGGCGGGTCGTTGAGCGCATTGAGGAAAAGATTCAATAGTTCAGGAGAGGGCGGTACCGGCGCTACCAACGACAAGTCCGCAGCACGAATACCTTCTTCAATGTCGCCACATTCTATAGCACGGCGTTCCGCTGAAAAAATAACGTCATAATTAGTTTTATTTTAAAGGAAAGCTAAAATAATGTAAAATAGCCATCACCATAGGGTCCACATCGGACGATCTCCGAGACGCGCTCTGATCGCGTGCGTCAGGAACGCTATCCAAAGGCCCAGTTTGTATGGATCGCGAATTACGATATCGCCGATTTAAACATGGATCGTCCGCTGTGGACCTAGCTATTGATTATAAAGAATGGAATGAATATAAGTCACTTACATAATTGCATGAGCTCAGTAGACCACGTAAGATTTGCAGGATCGAGTCGAGCGGCCAATGCGGCAGAGGCTATGCGACATCCTGTAATCAATTCCAACTATCTAAATATATTTTAAGTCTGGTCACACAGTAATAGTGTTTGCCAACTGACATAGTGATGTATCTAGTAAAAGTGGAAAAGGATTATAAAATACTTTTAAAAACCAAAGCGGATCTTGTAAACTTCTAAACATTTAAAATTCATTTCGTTTATTAATTTATTCATTCGTTTGAAGATGTTAACCTTAAATAATGTCAGTTTTTGCGGTTTTGTTAGTTTTTTATGGATACCTAGCAATGTGGAAATTTGGGTCCCACATTACTAACATTCCCTTCAGATAAGGTAAATTACTTGTTAGGTATATAATGGGTAGGATTCGAACCCGCGACCTCACAATTGCGAGTCCCGATGCCTTATTAGCCATTAGACTACCGCCGCTATACGCAAAATTTCGCTATGAACTACAATATAGTGTAATATCTTCCTTTCCGTTAAAAGCCCAGAAATTTAAAGAATCCCTAGTATAGACAAAAGTATAAAGTTATAAATATAAGTCATACCGTCATTCCTGGCCGCTACCAGACGTCGGACCAGATGGTCTCGCAGCGCAGTCTTCTCACATGACTGCGCGTACAAAGACCACAAGCCTATGAGCTCCAGAGTTAGCGGCATTAGACGTACGTCACGACCCTGCCAAATATTATATTAAATGTATGAAGGAAAAATTTGCTCGGACGAGCTTTGAACAGTTAATAAATTGTTTACAGTCACAAAGCTAAATACAAAATTTCATACAGATTTTCTAAAAACGCTGCAAAACGTGTTTCTTTCTTTTAATTCAAAATGGCAAATACGAAATTTTACATTCTAACTTCAAAACTGACGGAGTTTCATACCGAGGCGACGGGCAACACCTATTCTACCCCTTAGGTGTTGATTTTTTAAAAACACTTGTTTAAAGTGCAAAATATCACAAACCTAACTTTTATAGTGACGGAGTTTCATACTATCTTGCAACGAAGTTTCACACAAATTCTTAACCACTCTACCCCTTTAGGGGTTGGTTTTTCAAAAAACGATAAAACGTATTTTTTTATTTAAAACCAAAAAGCCAAATCCTAAATTTTACAGAACTTCATAACTAAGGGAGTTCCATACAAAGTCGAAACCCCTAAATTACCCCATTAGATGTTGATTTCCAAAAAACGCTGAAACCATGTAAATTAAACCAAAAACCCAAGTACGAAATTCCACACATCTAATTTCAAAACCGCCGGAGTTTATACAATCTTGTGACAGAGTTTTACATAAACCTGCAACCCCTTTAGAGGTTGATTTTCCCAAAACGCTGAAATACGTTTCCTTTATTTTAATCTAAAAATCCAAATGCGATACATACTTGCGACTCCTATTTTACCCTCTTAGGGGTTGATTTTCCAAAAACTTTATTTTAAATGAAAAATCCAAATACGGAATTTCATAGATCTAACTTCAATACTGGCGGAGTTTCATAACAACTTGAACCCCTATTTGGGTAAAATAGGGGGTTGCAAGTTGATATGAAACTCCTTAGGTGTTGATCTACCAAAAACGATGAAATATGTTTTCTTTATTTTAATCCAAAAATCCAAATGCGAAATTTCACAGACCTAACTTTAAAACAGACGGAGTTTCACACAAACTTGCACCCCTATTTTACCCTCTTAGGGATTGAGTCCAAAACGCTGAAACACGTGTTTTTTTATTTTAATGTTTGTTAAAAAAAATGTGTTGCGATTCTCTAAATTTCCAAGAAGTCATAATGTCCAGATGTTATAAAGACCTGTAGTCAATATAACAAGTCCCTGAATGACCAAAAAGTCATAACGTCAAGACCAGGTCTTGAAACTATGACTTTTTGGACATTCAGCCGGGTAGCCGACATAAAGCATACGTCCCTCTGATACTCGTACTCACATATTTGCTTTTTTGAATGCTTTATGATGGCAAAGGAACGTGATCGTGCTAGCAGGGCAGATGTTTATAAAGACCAATGCAAGTGTTATTTACGTACTCGTGGTATTAGAGCTTCTTAACCAAAATGGCAACAACTGAACCTGAAAGTTTTGTCACGTCCGTCTGTATGTCACAGGCATTATACTGAAAAACGTAAGTGACATGAAGATACGCTCTTTTGCTGATGTATTATTTTATTTCGAGATAGCCATTGTGACCAAAATACGTATACACCGACCTTATATTGCTGTCAAAAATGGCGTAGGTACAGATATTTTCGAAGTCTTGGGAACCTAGGTACTATATAGCCAAAACTATTAAGTTTTGACAATTAGACTTACTAACAACTAGCTGTGCCCCGCGGTGTTACCCGCGGTTTATTAGCCTATGTGTTAATCCAAGGTGTCAGCTAACTCCATACCAAATTTTATTAAAATCGCTTCAGCCGTTTAGTCGTGAAGAAGTAACAAACATACACACTCACATACTCACAAACTTTCACCTTTATAATATTAGTATGATATGATATGTGATTTGGTAAGGGGACATTATGGCTACTAGACGTTTTGACAATTGAGTATTTTGATAACTGGACATTTAACAATTTATTATTTTGACATCTGGCTATTATGACAACTGGTCGTTTTAACAATTAGGCATTATTTCCTTGTCGTTTAACACACTGGACCTTCTGACACTTGGCCCAGATTAACTGGATATATATGTATAAATAGATGTGAATGTGATCAAGGCGAAAGACGATTCAGTCTTCTTTACAAAGTACGAAACAAAGTCGTTTCCTGCCGTTTCTCCCTATTACGCTTAGATCTTATTCTAAACGACGAATTATTTGACGATAGCAACTTATGACGTTATAGTGCTTTTGTCTTTACGGGGCTATAAAAACCGCACTTAGTCTTTTAGCTGGGCTGGGTGTGTGTGTACATAGCCTTGGTTCGGTGGTTATCTTTCAGCAAACGGCATTTTACTCTCTCTCGTGTCGAAGCCTTTAGAAAAAAAAACACTATAAACATTTGCACCTACCTCTTCATTATCAGCAAGCTTGTAGTAATAGTTCATGACGAAACCGACGTTACTGTACTCGATGTCTCGCGCCACGCAAGTCAGTAACACTAAGCATTGTAAGTCTCGTTCATCGTCCAACACACCCAAATGTGTACTTAATATATCTACTAAACGGTGACTAGAACAAAAACAAAAAGGTTTTTCAATTATTTTTATGAAGACTACCTCTCTATACTAGGAGACTGTCCTTTAAAAAGTGTTTATTCACTAGTGTGTACAAACCCTGGGAGACTTTACAAATATAAAATTCACGGACACAGAGCACACCAAAATTCGGAAATCGGAACAACAATTTGTGGATAACACAAAGTGGTGTCACATGTGGGAATCGAACCCTCTTGCGTAACAGTCATACATACTCCCATCACGCCACCGAGGCAGTCAAATGTTGTATTTCAATACAGCTTATCAAGAAATCAAACCCTAAGTAACAAAATTCAATTAAAACTTACTTAATACAATTTCTAGTTTTTGCCATCTTACTGCATGCTTTTTGCAAATGTCTCTTCATATTACGTTTAGTGATGCCTGCGAGAAACATCCAAGGTATCGAGTCCTCGCAGCCCGGCCCGCTAAATACTTTCAGACGATCTATTAGAAGCTGCTGAATGAGGCCTACCACCATATCTTGTATCTGAGAGAACATTCAATTTTACTGGTCGATATCGATTTGAATAGTTTACAAAATGCACCGCATTATCATTAGCTATTTTATATTCATCGAATGACAGAGAACATAGTTAATTTATAATATTTCTCGCGATATCATAAACTTAAAAATTGTGTAATGAAACATACAATTTATAATTTAACGGAATATTTTTTAATCGTCGAATTGTGAAACATAAGGTACGTTTCACAATTTGACGATTAAAAATTTGTATATGTAATTATACAATTTGACGATTAAATGATTGGGATTCGCAGTAGATAAAAGTGTAACTTACGTTCGGCCAAACATAGTTATTTCTCACTATAATTTTACTTGATGGGAAATAAATACAATAGTTAATCTTACATAATTTATTCATTATATATACCTTCCGTTCATTGAATGATTTTTTTTAGAGATTTTTACTTTTAATGATGACTGCTTAAGATGGCGGCACTGGAGACATTCAGTCAATAAGTGCGCTAGATGCGGCAGTTCTCAATTTTATGACAGTTTATAAAATCGCGAGAAAGATTAAAAAATTATCGTTGTTCTCGATCATACAAAAACATTTATTATTACAATATTTGATGTTTGTTATAAATGTTACATCTTGATAAACACGTAATGTTTCAGTCGTAGTTTTTTTTCTCTTCCCACCGATATTACTCAGTAGCTCGCACATTCTGTGCATTCGCAACTTTCAAGTATATTTTCTTTTAGTTTCAACTATAAATTCTTTAAAGTTTTCTTCTTTGAATTACAAATTCTCATTCTTATCCAGTCATTTCCAATATACTTTGCACTCGTAGAGTATATTTCTTCAGTAATTTTACACGTTAAACGCGGAGCTGTAAAAATAGCGACATGTTAGTTTGCCGCCATTTTTACAACCCCAACTCGTAACTAAACGTAATTAAATAACACTATAAGTCAACCAGGTATAGTGTTATTTAGTTACGATTAAAATGGATTCTTACCTTAGCCTCAGGGTCGGACAGTTGGTGCATAGGTCCATTCAGGAAGGCGTCAATCACAGTCTCGCTCGGACGGTGCGTGGTCAAATCACCCAAAGCTGTGATGGCTGACGTACGTACTATAATACTTGCATCGCGGCACAGACCCACTAAGATCTACAAATAAAGTGAATCGTCAGAACTAGGGCATCTAAATTAGAGATCTTATGGAATGGAGCGGACGTACATTGACAAATGACACAGCTCGAAATAATCCTGGGTACTGGATTTCGATCACTGTGATTGGTAAATTGACGGTCCGCTACGTTCCACTCCGCCCCGCTCCGTGTCAAAACGCACCCTTAACCTTGCAATAGAAAATATTAAGAAATTCATCATTATTTATTAACAGCGAGATGAGTTACCTATGCTGAAGAACCCGCTAAAGAGTGTTGTCATTAAGCGTGTCCCACATAGTTCAAAAATAAGGAAATTGTCTCGGTTGACGATTCGACCAAGATCTGCCTCACGCAGGTCAATCAGGCTCACGCACACATAGAGGCGTACATACGCCTCTATGTGTGCGTGAGCCTGATTTCTTCCGTGGTAGTGAGCCGGCCATCTAAGTCTACCTATTTTAAGGGTTAACTTTGGGAATTTTTATACTTATATAGTTAGCAGTTGTGAAAATAACACACAAATATCTGTTGGCAACACCACGATCTTTCGACGAGCAATGGCGGTCGTGACGTCATAACGGTCGCCCCGAGACTGGTTCGTGCGGCATGGCGGCGTGCGGCGCACACTTTCGTTTTGGAGCTCGTCGAAGCAACATTGTTTCGTGTTCATATTTTTGTATATCAGTGTCATTTTGAATAAATAGTTAAACAATCATAAAGTGTGTTAATATATCACCCACGTGGTTCGTACGTATTACATACACAAATACCAAGAGTAGACTGTAACCTGCATACCTACCTATCTCGCTCGAGCCACGTACATATACTTTTTTTTTTTTTTACTTTAAAAAAAAAAAAAAGATAACTAGCAATGTGGGATTTACGTCCCACATTACTAGCAATCCTGTTAACCCCTCCAGCTAAGCTCAATGGCTTGTGTTAGGAGTGGGTTCACGTCGGTAGTATAATGGGTAGGATTCGAACCCGCGACCTCACGATTGCGAGTCCGATGCCTTAGCCATTAGGCTACCGTACACATTAATATTGAAGACCACTACGAGGCACTTTGCTCGGAAGGTGTGCCGATTCCACATCCGTGTGAGATGTCTGAGTATGAGTGCGCCTAGCGCGCATTTATGAGGGTGACGTTCGTTCTGTACTTTCGTATTTAGCATAGACTTAGAGACTAGACTGCATGTTAACTTTCAGGATAAAGTAAATACAAGCAGCAAAGCGGGAGAGAGACAAATCAATCATGCTGTCAGTAGTTGTCTCTTTCTAGAAATCTGATTGATCCACGTCACAGTCTTATGTCTGTGTCATGTATGTCTCTTTGACTTCACAGAATCTTTCTGCAAAAAAGACAGGTATTGGCCGCACAGTCATGCTAGATAATGGTCAATTTTGTGAAGTTATGGCGCAGTCCAGTCTCGATGTCTATGGCAGTGGTTCCCATACTTTTAACATAACGGAGCACCTACCAAATACATTTATTTTATGGAACCCCAAGTTCATGACAGAGTGTTGAGGGGAGTAGATTTAACAAAATGCCCAGTTCGATGGACACATTCGAATTACCCAAAGTGTTTTTATGCTGTCCTTTCAACACAGGCAATCACAGTATTTTTTACTTTAAAAAAAATATAATTCGCGGAATCTTGCTGACTTTTGAAAACCCTTGAAGCGACTTTGGGAAACCCTGTTGTATGGTATTTAGTGGTACATACCCCGAGGTCGGTGGGCTCCGGCGTGTTGGCGGGCGCGGCCAGCAGGCGCTGCACGAGCGCGGCGCCGGCGCGCCGCACGGCCGCGCGCTCGTCGCACACGCTGCGCGCGGCCACCGCCATCAGCCGAGACACATCGCCGTTGCCTCTCAGCTCCTGACATCGTTACAATCATTTATTCACAATCAAATAAATCTACGGAATTTCTAAGCGGCGGTAGCGTAATGGTTAAGGCTTCGGTCACGCAATCGAGAGTTCAGGAATCGAACCCATTTTATTACCCACGTGAATCCACTTCTAACAAAGCAATTTAGCTTAGCCAGGGGGGTTGACAAGATTTCCAGTAATGTGAGAGCCACATTGCTAGTTTTGTTTTAAAAAAAAACGTGAAAAACGTCATAATAATAATCTCTTAACCAATTTCGGTTACAGCAGCCAATCTCATCAGAGACAAGTCAACAATGCAGGAGATATAATAGGTGTTTGTTCCCGTTCCGTATTTTAGAAAAAAAAAAAGCTAAAGCTAGAGTAATTGTTTCATTGCGCACATTTTTAAATTTGTTGCGTTAAGTTTTGAAAAATCTCGGTTTATCGATGATCAAATATCTACGCTGAGTGGCACGGCTCCAACTGAATTAAATTTAGTCCTAACTTATTATTTACTTAGGATTCTAATAAAACCCCGCAAACATTTACAACAATGTACAAAACAGTGTTTTCAGAACATCTTTACAAGTCTTATTCGAGGGACTACTGAAAATAACTTCAAACCTATCAGGGCAACCAATTTAAAAATGTGCCTAACATTTTTTCTAAAATACCTTAATAATGAAATCCGACAACTTTTTGCTGGGGAAACGCACACATATTACAGTGCACAAGTGTGTACCCCTACCCTCATACTCATAGCCCGATGAGACAGAAATCCGACAAGACCGGAGAAAGATTCGGCGCAAGATCCACTTAATGTGCTCTCCAAAGCACAGAGAGGTGTAGCATGTTTCGAAAACGGTCGGCCACTTATAAACCCATGAGCGTACCCAGAATATTTTTTGGGAGGGGTTTTGGTAATTTCGGGAGGTTTCACGTAGTACCTACAGTTATTCAAATACTAGCCAAATGTGTATAATGTTTTTATTTCTTACGAGTTCGGGGCATACGCCCATGTAAGGACCGACAGTAGTAACGTTACTTACTTCGCAAACAGTATCTCGATCTGTTCGGTCGACACTGAGTCACGGGGGCCTTAGCAATCATAATTTAACATAAATATTCTATAGTATTCATACAAAATTGTCATTACCTTAATAGCCAGTACGATGGCAGGCCTCGTGCTACTGAGACAGTCTGTGAGTATAGCGAGCGCGCGAGTTCGCAGCGTGCTGGACACATCGTGCACGCGCGAAAACACCGCGCGTAGGATCTCACCGTGAGGCACAGTGTGCGGCCGCTGGCGAAGCAGCCCAGACATTATGTCTTCCATCACTTCCTACCAACATTCAAATGTTTAATCATTCATTTGGAATGTGATTGTTTATCATTGTACGTCTCCACTGTCTAACCTCAGTTCTCAAAAGAAGGTGTATTTGAGTGACTAAATGGAAGTTAAGACAATTCGGCGCGACAGACTACTATATATATTATATATATATATATATTTTTTGATGATAAATTGATTTAATTTATATCCACAATGCTATTGTCTTTTTTATTTAGTTTACAACTAAGCTTACCATAGCAAAAAAGGAAATTTAACACAAAAGGAAACATATAAAAGACTAACACAATTAGCAACATTAAAAAAGAAAATATAAGAAATGATATGAAAAGCAAAACGAAAAACACACATCTTTTTCTACGGGAGGCACCTGGCTAGTTTGACTGCTGTCATCTTCAAGGTCTATATTTTCCAATGGAGTATCATTTGGATTGTTCTCTGTTTCACCCTCTTCACTATTTGTAGTATCCAGCTGTTGTCTGCTTGCATCAATCGTACTATCTGATTGGTTTGATTCAATTTCCATGCCTGGAACATGTTATAAGAGCATTAAGTAAGTATACATATTTGTTATTGTATGTCAAGATAGCCTAGATACTCAACATGCTCTTCTCAAGGAATCACAATTGGAATAAGAAGAAAGCAATTTATTAAAATATTTTTTTATATATAAATCGTACTTACCAGAGTCATTGGCATTCTGTTCGTTAGGCGTAGGCAGTGGTTTTGGATCCTCAGGGTCATTACTAAGTAAGTTTGCTAACATCTCCTACAAAAAAAAAAAACTTATTTAAACATCACATTAACACTCTTAAATTAAATGAACCTAACACTACAATAAAAGTAATGACAAAACAACGTATGGTGATGGTATTGTGATGAATCTGCTGAATGTTACAGTATTACAACTTACCATGGCAATTTGTCTATGTGGCACTCGAGATGTTGTCGATAATTGCAAAATCCATTTGACAGTTTTGTGGTAAGACTGGCGTGGCAATAAGCTCATCAAGCCTGAGACTAAAGATACTCTCGCGTTGCGCACCTCTTGTCGTTCCTGAAAACACAACATTTTCAACTCTAACCTGTATCAACTACAATATAATAATACCATACTAAACAAACAATACAAACAAACTACTGAAGAGTTTGTTTGTTCGAACGCGACAATCTCTGGAATTACTGGTTCGAATATTATTTTTTTTTGTTGGATAGCCCATTTATCGAGGAAGGCAATATAACATCACGCCATGCATAGAAACGATGCAGCAGTGAAAAGTGTTGCAAAAACAGGGACAAAATATTCCTTTTAAGAACTGCAGTTGCATGCGCTGCTTAAACGGTTAAAGTTGCACAACAATAATATATGATTTGTTCCTCTTGGAAAGTTGTAAAAAAAGTCTGCGACAGCAAGCAAGTTACCTTTTTTATGGTAATCAAATTTGTTCTAAAATAATGCATTATTTGCGAAAGTGTTTTATCCAAATAAATACGTTAATCATCACAAATATTTAATTTCGAACAATATAATATTGTGGGAGATATCATAATTTAAAATATTACGCAACATAATCAGTTGATCCAATAGTTTAACTATTGGCTCAACTGGCCAAGTGAGAGTTGTTCGGGTTGATGTACCGGTATCGAATCCGGTACATCAACCACCAGAGTGGAGAGGGGGGTTGAAAGAAGCCTGTCAAAACACATCAGTCCAGTGTCAACATTTTCATCAATCGAATCTACTGGGCACCTCCCAGTAGATTCGATTGATAGGGTAATCCCAAAAAGATAACCCATTGAAGTGGTTACCGAAATGAAGGGTTACCCTATCTGCTGGGTTTTTCTAAGAAACCCAATGAAGGTAGGTAGGTTACCCTATCGAACCGATGAATGTAGGTAGGGTACGGTCCCTGTACACTGAGCATGGTCCGGCGCGGGCGTGCTCTTGCCAGGTTTATTATTAATATAAATTTATTTATTTTCATTTTTTTACAATTTAATCATTACTTATTACAAACACAAAAAATGCAATATACATTATTTAATTCTCATGTAATTAAAGTAACACCCCCTTTCAACTGAATCTTTAAGTCTTTTAACATTTTAATAACTGGCAACATTCATTTTGCCAGTTATTAAAATGGCATTGGCAACATTTAACTACGCACGTCACTTCATTCTTGACTTCCGTTCATAACATTATCCAATTCGATCGAAAAAATACAAGATTCAATTATTGTTTCACCAACAATTATTATTACTATAAATTAGCCTGTCATAGATTTTAACCACAAAACATTCAGTACTTTACAAAATACTCACCAAACCATCCTGTGAGTAACAGAGGTGCTGCAATAGCAACATATAGCCCTCTAGAGCAGCTTTCCCATATTTACTCAGCAACAATCCTGAATATGTTACATATGAAGCTCTAACAATATTCTGAAACAGTTATACATAGTAACCCTTATATATCAGTAATGATATATTACAGTAGGTGCTACAATAACATTTAAAGGAATTGTTAGGAAAAAAGGATGTCCTTCTAAACCTAATAGTGCTTTAGTTGCTGAATTTAATTTGCCTAGTTTTAACCAAAACGATTACAGTAATTCATACTTACATTTGCATTCCTAGTGTCCAGTGATGAAGCAACCAGTTTAGGAAGAAGACATTTGAATAGCAATCTAATAGCTGTTGAGTTAGGCTCTCCATCCGAATTGCATATCAATGTATTGATAATCTCATATATCATCCCAGATAATTTTGTTAGTTCAATTTTATCTGAAAATATTAGGTTTTTTAAATCATCAATTTTCTCGAATTTGCCACACATATTCTCTAGAATTTTATTCTTTTTAGTATCGTCTTGTACCACCAGTTTTACGATGGATACAAGTAGAGGAGTACATCGCAAAATTAGAAGTCGCTGCAGGACCTGGTAACCGCAGCCCAATCTTTAAAGTCCCTGCGCAAGCAAAGATGCCCAGCGAGATTTTAAAAGTAATTTCTGGTGCTGGTGAACGCAACACCAAATTAAAAGTAACTCGAGCCTGTGGGTAGTGACTTTTAAAATCCCGCTGCTAATTCTAAATATACTGTGGGTATATTTAGAATTAGCAGCGGGATTTTAAAAGTCACTATGATAATTTTAAAATCTCTGCGTGAGACGCAGGTACAGTGTGAGCTTAGAAGTCAATGCGCGACCTGACGAGCGCAGCGTGAACTTGAAATTATTGAGCGAGCTAGAAGGTGCAGCGCGATCTTAAAAAACACTGCGTGACACAGCGTGAACTTAAAATCAATACTAATATTATAAAGCTCAAGAGTTTGTTTGTTTGTTTGAACGCGATAACCTCAGGAACTACTGGTCCGAATTGAAAAAATACTGTTGGAAAAGTTCCCCTCGTGGTCGAGGGTCAGGGCCAACACCCGGGCGGGAATCCCATCCGGCCCGGGGGCGGTATTCTTCGAACGCATTGACTGTGACAGGCGGCACAGTTGTGTCGGTCATCGGTCTCATCCTCGGAGACCATCGCCGGGGGCGTGTGCTCTGCTTGCAGCGGGAATAAGCCCTCGACCACTTCCGCAAGGAAGCTGGGCTGGAGTCTCGGTAAGGGGGGGGGGCGCCGATCGGAGCTTGTTCAGCGCCGCTCGATATGGGCGACCCCAGGGGTCACGGTCGAGACCCTCCAGCATCTCCTCTCTCGCCCTGTCCTTGGCGCGACAGATAGCCAGCTTAAAGGCGTCCCTCGCCTGGCGATACGCCTCATAAAGCTGGCTCTCCTCCTGGACATCGCGGTGACGAGTCC
Organism: Herminia tarsipennalis; assembly: GCA_945859575.2. Lineage (NCBI taxonomy): Eukaryota > Metazoa > Arthropoda > Insecta > Lepidoptera > Erebidae > Herminia > Herminia tarsipennalis. Next base: position 16,085,181 of record OX243834.2, on the reverse strand, counting down.
GGCTGCGGGTATAGGACCTCCGCGCACTGATGCAAGCGGCGCAGAGTGAGGCAAGCTCCTGGGACCACCAATACACCCCCTTCTTCGAGGGGGACGTCGTGAGCGGGGCATGGCCGCATCGCAGATCTGCGTTAACGCATCGCGAATGCAGCCAGCCATGACGTCCAATTCCTCGGTTGGAGGTGAAGACGACCATGATGCCACGATGGCCGCCTCTTCCAGCAGGTCCCTGTCCAACGGCTCCCACAGCCCACCGCGGAAACCGAGGCGTTTTGCGCGCCATATGACCCCTACCTGGGTACTGGATCCTGGAAGACCGGGAGAGCTCCAATCGGATATATCGGTGATCCGAGAGCGTCTCAACCTCATCCAGGACGATCCAGTTCCTTACTCGCGCTTCGACGGCAGGGGTAGCGAACGAAAGGTCCACTATCGACCCCCACTGCGGCCGAACGCACGTGTCGGTGGCGCCTCTGTTTAGAAGACAGAGACCCATCGACGCCGCCCACTCCTCAACCGCCGAACCGCGGACGTCCGTGCTGGGTGATCCCCACGCCGTAGATTTGGCGTTGAAGTCCCCCAGCACAAGCACGTGGCGAGGTGCTAACCGCCGTATCGAGGTCTCCAAGTTGGTAAGGAAGACCTCGAAATCGGCAAAACTCCGGTTTGGGGAGAAGTATACTCCGTAGAGCGTGACTCCCCCCCAGTCGGCAGCAACATATCCCGAGCCCTTGTCTCTGATCGACAAAGGCAGGGAATGAAGCGCTGCGGAGCTGACGATTGCCACGGAGCCGTCCCGGTCACCCGCCCAATTCGGGCGGGGAGGAACAAAGTAGGGCTCCGCGGCTACGGGGACACCTATCGACCACTCCGCCATGGCCTGCAGGAGAAGGTCCTGGGCATTGGCGCAGTGGTTGAGGTTCGTCTGGAGGATGATGGAGGAGTTATCGCTGTCCATTTAGGAATGCGGCTAGTGCCGCATTCCTAAATGGACAGTAGGGTAGGTGATGAATGTAGTATCCATCACCTCCACCTCAGTCGGCGGTTGAGCTCCGGGGGTAGCCTGGGTCGATTGGCTGCTGTCCGGGAGTGGTTTGGAAGCCACGGGGGGCTTACATCCCTGCCGCCCCATCATATGATTGGCGGGCAGATTGCCCGCCGCAAACATGGGGCAGTGGGGGGCGGCTGAGCATTCTGTCACCCTATGTCCCGGTTGACCGCAGCGATAGCACATTGTGCTGCAGTCAAAACCGCTGGTGCACCTGGCTCGCAAGTGCCCCGTGGCCAAACACTTAAAGCACCTCACAGGCCTCTCCTCCAGGACGGTGATCCTGGCGGAGGAGAAGCCTACGCGGAGCCGGCCCGCTTCGGCCAGGGCTTTGGCCGAGGCGACGGGGCAGCGCACCCAAGCTGCACCCACTCCACCTGGACCGTGGCGGATGGCGCCGACCTTTACGGATCCGGAGGCGCATTGAGATTTTGTCTCGATGGCCTCTCGGATATCTTCGGTCGTGATCGAATCATCCAGGCCTGAAATGCGCAGCTCTGCGCACTTCGTGGGCCTGGCGATCTTTACGCCATCCTTCCCCGCGGTAAGCTCCCGCAGCGTCTCCGCCACGAAGTCCGCCACCCTCGCGCCGTCTTGACCGGGACACTCTAAGATTCTGGCCCCGGTCTGGGCGTAGCGAAAGGAAACCCCCGCGCCTAGATTGTTGGCGTTAAGGGTCACCCTCGCCTGGCGGAAAATCTCCGCGTAGGAGACGCTTCCACTCTTCTCCGCCTCCGCCGATAGCGTCACGACAACGGCTGCCGACTTGGGCGGAGTAAGTTTGCCACTTTTCTTGGGCTGGGCTAGCAGAGCAGCCTTTGGTTGAGCCGCGCTTTTTTTTTCTTCTTGTTCGGCGGTCCGCCATTCCTCGCCAGAGTGTGACGGCGGGAGCAGGGGAGGGCGCCGGAGCACTAAGTGGAGTCTCCAGCGCTTTGAGTACGCTCGAGACCGCACGACGCACACCCTTAGTTGGAGTTGAGTAACCCCACGCTTCTGTACAAAGGATGCGGACCTCGCGGCTTGCACCTCGCACTAACCAACGCAATCAACCTGCGTCAAGTACCTAGGATTTCACCTAGACCGTAGGATGACATGGTAAGAGCACATAATAGCAAAGCACAATAAAAACCTACTCTGACACCTTCATAGACAATCTGTTTTATGTCTGTTCAACAAGTTAAGGGTGTGTTATGTTGCTTCATAATAAAATCGATCTGGACATATTGAATTCAACTGTGGTCAACAGCAAGCAAATCCAACATTATATGCCTCCAGAGAGCTCAAAACACTATTCAAAGTAAAACAATATTTAGTGAGCTACAAGGACTGTTTGACAATTCATTTTTATATTGGTATCCTCTTGCAACTAAGCCCAAAACCATTCTACAATGGTTTTGGAAGAACCATTCTACAGATGCAAGCTTTGCAAAATAAAGAGTATTGATCTACTAACATAAGGACTTTTGCATTGCTTGATTGTAAATATATTGAACAATTTATAACACACACACATATTATTCGCTCAGCTACCTTTTTTAAACATTCAAAAACTGGATGGAGAAGGATTATTTTAAGGTTAAAAAAACTAAAGATTGAAACTGTGTACAATATCTGGGATTTCACTCAGCAGTCTCTTCATCAACAAAAACATGATCAACTGATTCAAGAATGTGCTATGGCTGTTGGGCAATCAGTCAGCACTGCCAGTGAACAATAAACTGTTAGTTTAACTCCCTAATAAAACCAATATGACACTACAGTATACAAATGTGGTCCACTGCTGTGTAAATAAACTGTACAGTGCCTAATACTGAAATTCACAGCTATCTCAAATGCCAACCAACTTTGAGGAAGTAGAGCGTTACATAGCTACAAAGTTTGCCTATCAATGCATTCAATCCCCTTGCAAAGGCCCTATTGCAGACTGAAAGAAGGCTTAAAGGGTGCAAGTATTCTCCTAATGGGAGTGCAACAAGAAAATTGTAATTAGGTATTTGAATGTCAAATTAATCAATAACAATAAATTATTTTACACTTACCAAATAATAATATGCCTTTAAATGATCTTAAAAATATATATTCGAGCATAATTTAATATGTTTTAGTATTTATAATCATCAAAATAAATACTAAAAGTAAATGATTTGAAGCCAGAACATAATAACGTTACAATGTTAAATTGCATACAAATCTCTACAGAAGGATTCGTTTTGACATTTTATAAAAAAGATACTAATTTGACTTGACATTCAAATACTCAATTCCGGGAAATTTAAATACAGTACACACTGGTTACTTTTAGTCTAGCATTAACTTAAACAAAGTACTTATAGCTGAACTTTTGCAAAAATGAATATGTTATAGTTCTGAAGAATTCACTCTAGTATAGGTAATAACACTAGATATAGATAGTCTGAATAATACTTACCAACATGTAATTTGTTAACTATAGCACCACCAGTTATATCCACTAAGTTGCTCAGAATATCCTCAAAGTTCATATCACTCGGGTTCAGCTGTAAATGCTCAACAATAGCTTTCAAATCCAGTGCAAAGTGGCTCAGCTCTTTTATAACAGAATTAACTTCACGAGTTAACTCCTTAGCATTAAAATAATTGTTTTCATTGTCACACATAGCCTTTGGAAAACTAAGGCACTCCAGAGAGTGGACAAAGAGTTGTGAGTGATAAATATGATAGGCTTTGTAACCAGGGATAGATAATAATTTGTAGTAGACTCGGGAAGCCAACAACGCATAGTTTCTGTATTCTTTAGTAAGGACATTTTTACATCCATAATCTATATAGTATGCCAATAAAGCCAGCACCTTCTCGTGTTCGATTTGGGTAGACAAGGATGCCCATGATTTTTCCTCAGCACTCTCCGTTTCGGGCTTAAGCCACGTATCGGTGGCTTTAATTACATCCTTAAATGTAGACCTCAAATCTAATGACTCGACTAAGTTCTCATAATCTGTCGGAAGATCACCAAATTCGAGAAATTCAGAATGATAGATAGCTTGCACCCACGCATTGTCAAGGCATTCTAAGCCCAAATTGTTCAGCTCGGTCACCACATACGACATAGTAGACTTGATTTTTAACAAATTTTCTTTACTACAGTAGGTACTGCTTTTATTATAAGATTTTATTATTAAAAGTGCGAGTAATGCGACGGCAAGTTTACGCTAACATCATATTTGTCAAAATGTACTGTGTTTTTGACATGATTTTTGACATATTTTGTTTGTTGTTGAATTGTTTGTTGAGTGAGTCTCTTCTCGATCAAAATCGATTTCTGCAATCGATTAATTAACGTAGGTATCGATTTAAAAGGTCAAAAAACTCCGAAAACCGACTCCCTTTTTATTTCTAAATAAAAGAATTTTCAATTTGAATAAAATTTGCTAACTCAAATATATAAGGTACTTTCCCTTCAGTGTTTGTTTGGTCCTCCAGGGTTTCTCATTGGTTTGGTCCACCCTGTGAAATACGTAGCACGACGCTATTATCGTCGCGATTCTCTCACCCGTGCGGACGGCCTCTTGTTGCAATATGATATTTTTAACACATCGGAATGAAATGTGATTCCTTTAATTTTCCTTTCACTGCGGCTCTTACAGCCTAAGATTCTGCAGTTCCTCACACATTTAAACATTATTTTTAACGAGTCCTCTACCTCAGTTCACAAACAATCAATGAAATACACAAATCTATACTAATATTAAAAAGCTGGGTTTCTTTGTTTGTTTGAACGCGATGATCTCATGAACTACTGGTCTGAATTGAAAAATTATTTTACTGTTGGATAGCCCATTTATTGTATGTGCATATATCATCACGCCACGGTCAATAGGAGCGGAGCATCAAAAATGTTGCAAAAACGGTGAAAAATGACGCAGATGAAGTTGCGCGCTCAGCTAGTAATCGAATAAACTTAACTCGCGGTAACTTGTTTGGCTCAGTTTCATTGTTCGCCAAAGAGCCAGACAGAAAAACCAATACAAAATAAAGTTAACATACTTTTCTTTTTAATTGGCATTGGCAGCGTAGTTAACTATCCTTGTCCAACTTCGTGATTACGTTACGTCGTTCATAATATTATTTTTTATTCTGAAACTAAACTATTGATTTTAATTGTCAATTTGTTCAAGTGATGTCATAGAGTTCAGCTGAGGTATTGGTTTCGCAATCGTGAGGTCGCGGGTTCGAATCCTACCCATTACACTACCGACGTGAACCTACTCCTGACACAAGCCTATAAGCTTAGTTGGAGGGGTAACAAGATTGCTAGTATTAAGGGACTCAAACCCACATTGCTAGTTATCTTTATATAAAAAAAGAGATTTTTTTTAAATTCCCTCTTATAACTCTCTGTCACGATTGTCACGTATTTAAAGCAATGCATTTGCAGTTAAGTTTCGATTAAAACGGCTATTTTTGTTTTCTTGTAACTTTGGGATCGATCGAGATTTGGCTTGCGTCAAGTATGCGTCTCGAGAGCGCAATAACGACATTATAGTTCGGTGCGCAAGCGTTTTTAAGATTGATCCCAAAGTTACAAGAATACGAAAGTGGCCGTTTTAATAGAAACTTAACTGCACTGTTTGCAATACCAATACGTGAATTGACCCGCTGGTCTCTACGTCAAAGGTTAAAACTCAATAAAACTGTATCACTCACTATGCTTAAGCACATGTTAAATAATTAAGTAATTTTTATAGGCATTTCTGCCAAAGACTTTCTTTGATTTTCAAAAATGCAATTATTGTACATGTTAAATATGTCCTCAAAGTAGCGTTGTCTCTTTCTAGAGTGTGGTCAGTTTTGTGAGATTACGGCGCTCCAGGTCTATACGTCATTGATCAAGACATAGAGTTAAAAGTTAAAAAAACTCTTTGACTTATGCTACTCTATGACTTAACCTAAGAGCAAATTGTCAAATTGACAATCAAAATCAATAGTAAAAAATAAACTAAATAGATACCTACATGTAGATCTAATAAAAATAAAACGATTTACTGACTAAAATGACGACCCGAAGACCAGTATCTTGGTTTTTAACCGATTCGGGACGTCATTTTTCCTTTGCAGTTATTACAGGAACGGGTGTCGCTTGTACAATAGCAAGATACTTACCGAACACCTTTTTCTTGGAAAAGTATAAAAGTTTTGTACATTATTATAAGTGAGTATTATAATAGTAGTTACAAAATCTTTAATAGTAGTGAGATTTTTTGATCAAGAAAATCTGTACATATTACTCCTTGCAACAACCCCAGTTCGTAACCTTAAAATACCGGAACAGCTTATTGTAGATGATATTTTTAGTCTTTGCAACAGCACAGAAAAAAATAATATTAAGTATTGAAGGTTCGGTTGTCTTTTTATGTTGCAATCAAATTGTAACTCTCTCTACCCTATACCTGTATAGTATTCTTTTTAAATACCATACGAAAAGAGCCTCAAATAACTAAACAGAAATATTAGTAAAACTAATTTGACAAATAAAATCTCATGTAATTTATCAACTTATCTATCTAATAAATTGAGTATAACTATTTTATTTATTTTATATTATTTAAAATTTATTTGGCAGAATTGTCGCTCCCGGCAGATGCCATTTATGAAAAAATGATTTTTTTTAATTATGTTATAGCAATGGCAAACCAGTTCCATTAGATAAAGAACTTGATAATCGTGTTAGAAAATGTATGAACCTTCTTAACATACCTGACATTCATCAAAAATTAATTGCACCTTTCAATGTTTTTGGATATGACATGTTTCATGCTGGTAAGTAAATTAAGCAATTAAAAAAATGGGATATTACTATTTAAGAATTGTAGTGTCCAATTTATATGAAATTTAATTTTGGCCTTGTACCTTATCTTTTATTATAATATTATAATTTCAGGTAGTGTTAATTCAAAGTTTGGGGTAGCTATTGGTATCCCAATTAATTTTACCTACAAGAGCTTAGAAGACCTAGAAAAAGATAATGTTCAGGTAACAGATTTTCTTAAATTAAAATTTAATAAATGCCTTTTGGGACATATTGATTTTAATATAAGGTTTGAGGGTTCCAGATCATAATATTACAGAATGGACTGGAGTGTACCTGAGTCTAATTCAGATATTCTATATTTGGAATTTTTTAGGTAAACCAAAAAAATATTGACTGGACATCTAATGCTGGCAAGAAATTAGCAGATGCTTTGATACTCCCTGAAGCAATTCAAGAATTTGCCATATGTAGAGAAATATTAATGACACAGAATAATAAAATTATTTATGAATCTGTATATCCATTTGTTAGTACATTTTTTGTCTACAATATTGCCCAAGCCATAAACAAAAGACTAAATCTGTATGCAAGACCTTTAATGTTACGAGCCATTCTATATAGCATAATAGGTACATTTGGCATGGGGACATATTTTCTTATGAAAGATATGACTGAAGTCCATTTTGAAGCAGAAACAGATAAGAAATTGTGTGAATTTGGGCCTGACTATATCGAAAGAGGAAAAATATTTTATGAGAAAATATTAAGCCGAAATCAAGCTCTTCGTGAGTTGATGGGGAAAGCGGGAGAAGCTAAGTACAGTAAAATGGGCAACGAAAATTTTGGTTTAAGACATCCCCGATTGGCTTTAGTACATAGAAAACAATTTTTTGAACAGAAATTAAAAGAATTGAGTCAAGAACAAAGTGATGAGGTTGCTCAAGAAACACTGCCCTAAACCAGGTATAGTAAGTTTGTGAGGGCATAGCGTAACTGTAAATATTATATAGCTTTTAGTAGAAATATTGTTATTAGAAATGAATGAAATAAAGTTTTAAATTTAACTACTGTTAAAAAAATCCCAATTTGAATTATGTAAGCACCCATTTAGTACCTTTTTCAGTTAATATATTATGTAAACTGGGGTGGTCTTACTTATTTTTCGACTTTTTGAAAATCAGCTAAGGGACCCTTTCATTTGGTTTACTGCATTGTTATTGTACCAATGACTTGCTACAAATCCATTGCTAAATTGCTATGCATACGGCAGCACAGGGGACGCCTTTTCCAATCCAATCAGCTCGCTTTAAAAACATTTCCCGGGAAATCGGGTTCCTTGGTGTCGGATATATCGAACGATGTGCAGTTCCGCAGTCATTTAGAAAGAAAGGCCAAGGCATCTCAAAACCCCTCTTCCGCCTTTTATGGGTGTGTGACCTTCTGCCGAGTTTCTGCACTGTAGAACGTGACAAACATCACCCTCACAATCTCGACACATTCTGCTAATCTTTTTAATATTACTCGCAACAAAATTTCGTCTTTTCTTTTAAATTAGAAGGGTTTTTTTTTTAATTTTCCCGGTCCAGGTAACCGCATGACCCCCCCTGGATCCGCCGCTGGTTTTGCCAGAATTTATTTACAACATTATCTACATTTCAGTATATTAAGTAAAATATTTAATTTTTATTTTTTAAGTTAGTATCAGGATTTCAAAAACATTGACATGCGCTAGTGACCCCTAAAAACCCCAATGAAAAAAAAACTCGCGGGTTCGTGTTTTAGGGTATAGAACAAAATGAAGAGGTGAGATGGCTGATTTTCAAAAAATCGATAAATGGACCACCCTAATGTATACCTACACTGTATGTGTATCACAGAGCAGCTATTGCCTACAGGTCGGCCAACGTGGATGCTGTGTGCTGTGTAAGAAAAGGGAAATCACATAAACAATACAAGGGGGAAATCAGATACTTTTAGAGGGAAATGCTTGGTTAATGTTGTAGAGGTTTACCAAATGTCCAGATTTGAATGTAATGTTACTTGGTAGGTAATCCAAATGTAATGAGAACAATTAAAACATCTTTGCATTAACTGTTCTCATTACATTTGGATTGCTACTAGTACCTAGTACTTTAAAGAGCTTAAAGTACTAGGTACTAGTACTATTAAGATTAATACGTATTACTACGTAGGTACTAGAATTATAGATAGAGGTCCGTGCTATGCTACCCCCCATTTGAAAAATGTGCGTACCCGTACCCATTGACCTACCTCATTGGGCGTAACCAGGGTTTGGTCTAAGTCCTGCAGGGACTGATATTGATATCCACATTATACCGATATTTTTAAATAAATATCGATAAATCCAATAATATCGGTATTTTATATTACTCTTTAAACAAGTATCCCATTGACGTATAGACCTGGACCGTGCCATCCCTTTCAAATAAAAAGTGAATATTGACTGTAAAGCGTAAAAGAAAGAAAAAAAACTCGTGCGGACTTTGACAGATATTGTCCACAAAGTAGCGTTGTCTCTTTCTAGAGAGTGGTCAATTTTGTGAGGTTAAGGCGCTAGTCTAGTCTCTACGCTCTACGCTTTTGTGGACATTAACTGTCAGAGAGGGCCGCACGAGATTTTTTCTTTCTTTCACGCGTTGCACTCAATATTTACTTTTTAACTCTGTTACCGCCTAATATGTCCGCATGACGTTCTCGTTCATTGATGTTGTCCATCTCATGCGGTGCACATCACATCATAGCGGGGGCCCTGCTTAAGGCCGGTGGGCCTCGGGGTCCTAAGCTGGTCGGTAGCCGGCCTCTCACTCGCGACGTACAGGTGATGGCGACGTCGGTGGAGAAGAGTACTCGTCGCTTGGCGAGCTCGACGCCTCAGCAACGATTGGTGTTGAATCCTTTGGTTGCGGGGCGGAGCGGGGTGACGAGTCCGGGGGTGGAGAGCGTGCAGTTTGTGCTCTGGCGCGACTTTTATCGTCGTCGTAGTTAAAGAACTATCACGGCTTTTGTTATTGCTTCGTTACAGAGAGCATTTTAACAAATTATGAAGTCGCAGGCCGAATATTGAAGTATTTTTTTTTTATAGGCATTTCTTGCCAATTACTTTACAAATACAATAAACGCATTTTTGAAAGATCTTTAACTACCGACTAGATGGCGCATGCGAGGGTCCAAACTCGCGAGCATCAATGGATAGAGAAATTTGAGGTCTAGTAACATAGTCCAGTTAGGTGGTTCGCTTCTGGCCCCGGTTTGGCTACGGAAGTCTCGGGTTCGATTCCTGAGTCTGGATTTCAAATTTTTCTATCTTTCAAAAATGCATTTATTGTATTCTGTCTAAATCTGTCATTGTATATTTCTGGTTCTTATGCCTAGTTTACACGTATTATTAAGTGGTTAAGTAATCAATTAAATTTTAACTAAATTGCAGCGTGTAATCAGCCACTTGATACCTATTAAGTCATAAGTGTTAAGTTAAGATTTAGTGGTTATGTGAACAAGTAGAATAGAATTGATTCTATTTTTGGTTATAGTGTGGCCATTAGTGCTGTGCACTCCCTGAGGTATGCACGGCGAGGTGGGGGGCGAAGAAAAAAGTGCATGAGTTCACATGAGGTCGATACATGTCGGACAGATCTTACGATATCAGTTTGCATTTCTAAGGCAAGACTTGTGGCGGGACGTTGCGTTGGTCGGAGGCTATCTATCTGTAATATATACTTACTTTGTTGATTAAAATGTAACCCAAATATACTCATATTTTATTAAAAATATGCAGGTGATAAATAAGAATTGAAAGTTATAATTCACAACAGGACTTGTTTTATTAAACATTTTTTATATTTACAAACAATTATATATTCTAACGAAAGTTATTCTGACATAGATTCTGTTTCAACTTCATCTTCCATTTCGTCATCATCTTCATCTTCCTCTTCGCCACCGGAACTTGAATCAGAGTCTTGCAAATTTATTATGAATGAATCGATAACATTATCGAACCTACTATCGCGACTCCAGTAATCATTTTCATTTTTCTGGACATGATCGTCGCATTTCTGCCATTTTTCCGCCGTGAATTCCGAAAACAATTTATCCAATAAGATTATCTTTTCGTCTAGAGAAGAATTAATATAGTTTTGGGCTATGTTGTTTTTAATATCAGCCCAGACCAACTCGATTGGATTTAAATCTGGATGGTACGGAGGTAAACGCAGAACAGTGTGTCCACTGGCTTTCAGGAGTTCGTCAATTCTATACACGGGTTCTTTTTGTGTATTTTTGATAAGAAGTAGCAGTTGAGCCTTTGACATGGTTCCTGAAAATTCTACATTATGGCGTAGCAACCAGTTCTGCATTTCACTTTTGAGGCTTGATATAGTTGGTTTCTTCTCAATCTGAACGCTGTGGTAAGACGCGTTGTCCATTACAACCACAGAATTCGGCAGCAACTTATCTTTTAACTTTTCATCTACCCACTTATAAAAAGTAGGTCCGCTCATATCTCCATGATAGTCACCGGTTCTAGCATCGGATTTGAATATAGTCAATGTATCATCCACTAAGCCATTTCGACACCCAGCGTGGAGTATTACTAGTCGCCGTCCTTTCCCAATATCAGCATGAATACCGGGTTCTGACGATGATTGCCAACATTTGCTGGCATGGTGACTGGCGTTGATGTATGTTTCATCAAGAAAATATATGTTTCGGTTTTCCGTTCTGTAATTTCTGATTTGTGTAAGATATTTTTTCCGCCACACTGTAATATTAGGCTGCTCTATAAGGAGATGTCTCTTTGATTTGCATTTTTTGTAACGGTAGCCCATTTTGTGTAAAAGCTGTCTTAAATATTCCCGTCCACAATTCAATATGCCATCCTGTCTCAAACTTGATAGTAACTTACGGACACTTGGTATTTTTTTTTCAACTTCGTAAAACTGATGAATTTTTCTTCTGATAACTCCAAGGTCAAAATCATCCACAACGTGTTTTTTCTTTAGAACTTTTGGTTTTTTTGGCGATTGAAATTTTAATTGGCTTGAATTTTCAATTGATAAATAGCCCGCAGAAATCACATTATGTACGGTTCTTTTGCTGTATCCCGTAGCCTCCGCAACGATTTTAGCAATATTCACGTCATTTTTAAATTCAAAGCTTTCTTTGTCTGCTTTTCTTTTCTTAAAATATTCAGCCACCTTAAAAATGACAGTCTTCATATCACGAGATAACGCACGACCCATCTTTGAATATTTATCTCGTGTGCGTCTGACATAGACAGTCCGATACAAATAACACTACCTGCCGTCACAAGCGTTGACGGCGCACTGACAGCGCAGCAGCCGATTCTAACCCCCCCGTCTCACCGCGCGCATACCTCAGGGAGTGCACAGCACTAATGGTCATACTATAAGTAAACTCCCCCCTCGATGGGCGGGAAATATTGACATTTAGTTGTTGTTTGGACAGGAACAAATAATTAAGTTCGAAGCTTTTGCCAATATTTGATTATTTTAATTGTTTTCAAAAGGTTTTGAAAAACAAAATAGATGTATCGGCAAGGTGAAAAACTTATACCTTTAAACGAGCAATTCTTGTACATATCACTACATAGTATAAAACAAAGTCGCTTTCTCAGTCCCTATAACCCTATGTATGCGTAAATCTTTAAAACTACGCAACGGATTTTGATGCGTTTTTTTTTACTAGATAGAGTGATTGAAGAGGAAGGTTTATATGTTTAATAACATCCATATATTTTATACCCGTGCGAAGCCGGAGCGGGTATATATACCTATATAATATAGTCTGCACCTCGGCAAAGGCTCTAGCGATTTTCATGAAATTTAGTATGCAGGGCGTTTCGGGGGCGATAAATCGATCTAGCTAGGATTCATTTTTAAAAAACGGCGTTAAAAAAAACCTAGGTTATTTAGGTACTAGATATTAATGGCCATTTCATGTTATACTGCTTAAAAAAATTAATTATGTAAATATCTGCTTGCCCCGGCTTCACACGGGTGTCAATATCATATATATCCCTTGAGTTACACTATTTTCATTTTCGTAGGGATCTCTACTTTTTTGACAATAATGTATAGCACCCCGATAATGTAGCTTTCTTATAGTGAAAGAATTTTTAAAATCGGTCCAGTAGTTTTTAAGTTTATCCGATACTTACAAATATATATATATATTCCCGCTTTTTTAATATTAGTGTTGATTACTGAATTTAGAACTTCAAAACCCTCTTGATCATCCATTATGATTTTATGAACTAAAGAGTAATAATAAGCTTAACACGTGTAAACAGTTTCATAACAGTAACTCACATAAAATTTATTTGACTTAACCACATAATACGTGTAAACTAGGCTTTAGAATAGTGGTTTCGTACAATAAGGTTTGTGATTTAGTTTTAAATGGTTTATGGGTTATTGTGGACTTTTCATTGTAATTGTGCCTTAGCGACTTTTTAATGTAATGTAATGTATCTTTTTGCTTCGAAAATATCGGTTTTCTGTTAGATCGTTTCAACCACATGTAAAATTGTCTTCATATGTCAATGTGACGTAAAGGTCCAAGCGTTAGGTCATTTAATCCAAAAATAAAAAATCATATGTCAATACTGCCATCATTGTCATTCCAAGTAAAGTACATTCATTGCGCCAGAATCTGTCAAGAAGTCGAGTTACTTATGTACTATAGAGTACACTTTACCCAGGCTCAGTTTGTGCTTCCATGATAATTTCGCGATTTAAAATAAGTTTTTTGATGTTTACGTGACCGTAATCTGTGCTTAGAAAATGAACAGCTGTAAATAATTTATTTAGACGCAATATTGAATTATTTTTAGAGTATAGAAGACGACGTATTTTTTCTCACCTACTGTAAAAATAGGGCTTCAAGGTGTAATTTGCCTGGAACTTTCTGAATACATCTGCGTAATGAAGTTGTGATTTCGTTGCAAAATAAAATCAATACAGTCACAATGTGTGGAGGTTTCACTTGCTCAAAAAATGCGCTAATTGCGTTAAACATTCTCTATGTGGTAAGTTATTTTAATTTTGACAAAGGTCCATTGAAAATGAACATACGGATATTTATTCGCATTACTTGTGTTTATTTCCGCTTTCATGAATGTGTTACTTACTGTAAATTGTGATTCAGGTAAACTTAAAGAATGAGTATGGAAATATTAAGTATTTTAAAAATAATAATTTTATCTTAGGTAGTGGCCAGCATTCTCATATCAGTGGCGGTATATGGGCAGGCGTCGTCACTGGTCACAAACCTGCCAATAGTGGGAGGTATACTAGCATGTGGGGTTTTCCTGATCCTAATCTCCCTACTGGGGCTGCTTGGAGCTGTGAAGCATCATCAAGTTATGCTATTCTTTGTATCCTTTTCAACATTCATATGATATTTAAGTTTATTTATGTTATAATATTTAATTTAAGTTACTAGTAGAATAAGGTCATGTTATTATTTCAGGATATGTCCACAGATCTGATAGTGACGATATATCTAATATCTTATGGTCTGGTTGGTAATACTGATGGTGATGTTATTATACAAAGAAGAGGTAGTGACTGAATTTTGACTGACTTGGTGGCGGAGTTTATATATAGGCCCCTATGACACAACTCTAGGCAACCCTATGGCACTCTAGTGTGGGATACTATTTTTTTTTACCCAAGTCATGAGCACAAATGACTGTTTTTACACAGTGCACTTGTAGTCCTAGACTTGTTAGTGATGAGCATTCACTGATAAATTAATGATGATTAAGCTCATAACTGTTGTCTGTAACTAGAACATTAGAAAGTTTGTTCAATTTGAAACTTACATGTGACCAAGGTCCATTGGCACAGGTTGCCTGACCAAGTATGTTTTTATCTGTGCTTGTATAAATGTACTTAAATAAAATACAATTGAATGTGAATCTCACTAAGGTTCTATTTCCTTTGTTCTACATATTTATATTTGACTTACATTTAGAGATGAAGCAATGTAGATTGTATTATTCTGTTGAAATATGGACACTTGCTTTTTAATGTATATTAGTTACACCAAGAAATATGTTGTAATACAACAAATTTTGTGTTTGAGATCAGTGCTGGATCTAGGGGCGGAGGGGGGGGGGAGGGGCAAACTATTTGCCCCGGGTGCCACACTTAAGGGGCGCCAAATAGTATGTTGAAGGGGCACCAAATCAGGTGAATAGATTTCCTCCCCCCCTCTATGTAAGGTGAAGGTGAAGGGCGCTATCATAAAATTTTTGCCCCACCTAGAACTAACTCTAAATTCAGCACTGTATTTTATTACCCTAGCACCTAAAGTGTACACCACACATGAATGTTGAATAGATTTTTTTGTTAATGTTTGTGTTGAGAAAAGACCTCCTATATCTTTGACAATAGGCATGTTGCAAGCATCATTGCCATTTGTTTTTTTTTATTACTATCCACCTGGCATTCATAACACTTTCTTTGTTGAGTGTGTAAGTAGGTATTTATAACATGTTACCTTTGCTAAAGTATTTCCCATTTAGAAATTGTACTGCGAGAGGTAAACAAGAAATTGTCATACAAATTCTTTTGAAAATTAGGTACTAACAAGTTGTTAGTTGCCTAACAATAACATATACACAATTATAGCGCCTTACAATATAATGAATTGAGTATTGAGAATTAGGCTAGCTAAGCATTTTTGTACATAATCAATATTTTTGGTTCAAGTGTTATATATTTGCCTAATAAGACAATAAATTATTTTTTACTAATCATGTACTTAAAATAGATTACCAAAAAATGTTATGAATAAATATTATTATTATATTATATTACAATATTATTAATATTAGAATTTAAAAAAAAAATGTATTTGTGGCACACAAATTACCCATCAATTTAGGGTCTGGTGCACTTAATTCACCCAGCTAATTCAACTGGGTGAATTAAATGCACCATTTGTTAGACAATGGGCCACAAATTAGCTTATTTATTTTTTAACCCTCAAACAAATACTACTTCTACTAACAAATAAGTAAATAATTTTACCACAAAAAAACTGAGGTCATAAGCTAGCATCATTTCATACAAACTTTTATTGAGTGTGTAATTTTTGATGGTTCTTAAAAAAGGTCTGATTTGATTTACAGTACCTTATTTCTAACTAATTATGAATTACTTACCTACATCCACGAAAATTTTTGAATGTTACCTATGGATAATGAATAAATGAATGAAAATGATGAGCCTTAACTTAGAACACAGTATATGGTGATTCTGTTCCTGCTGTTTTTGGTGCAATTCTCGGTAGCATGTGCATGTCTGACTGTTAATTCGGATCATCAAGAAATCTTAGCCCGCCAGGTGAGTTTTTACAGTATATTTTATATACATTACATAATTATTTAAATACAATAATTGTACTGTTAACTATGTAATCAGTTCAGTGCCCTCAATATAGTCAATATCTTCTGATAAGATAAATCCACTGATAGTTAAATTTTTACTAGGTCATGATCTAAAAAAACAGGATCTCTTTGATACTGATGATATAATTTCCTTTAAATTCTATTAGCCACAATCCCGCATTGCTAGTTATGTTTCCAAAAAAAAAAAAAAAAGTAGCAACATGAAACTTCCAAGGAGGAATATACTTACATTCAAGGAATGTTTATTTGACAACAATCATATAATCATAGGACTCATTAACTACACATATTATATAATAATATTAGTTTTTAGTGTTCTACAGAACACTTGGCTAAGGCCAAAATAGCAAAAACGGAATCCTTATAGTTTCGTCATGTCCGTCCGTCTGTCTGTCTGTCTGCTTGTTTGTTTGTCCGTCCGTATGTCACAGGCATTTTACTCGAGACTACACAATGAATATTGATTAAATTTAGTGAAAAAGTGTCTTGTAGTAGCCGCTACTTACTATGATAGCTAAATAATAAAAATAAATAATTTTAGGGGTACACTAAAAAAAATTCTGATTCTGTTACATTTAAGGACATGTATCAGAATCAGAGTTTTTTTTTTTAGCAAACCTTGGCGTTTGGAGCATCATTCGACAGGTCTTATAAAAACATTTTAAAGTTTCTAATGAACTTTTTTGTTTATGTGAATATTTTTGGAAATAATCGCTCCGAAAGTGGCATAAATTGTGTCCCCCACCCTTATCCTTTGAACCATGGGACCAAAAAAAAAATCAAAAAGGTAGCACTGAACAAATACTTTAAACTAAAATTATTTCGGAATTACCATCATTGGGTTATTGCCATAATACAAAGGGTGCAATTATTAAAATCGTATTTTTTCATATGGCAACAGCTCCAGAATTCTACAATGAGCATGGTCTGACATGCTCTTGCCCGGTTTTTTTATTTTATTAGTTTAGTAATGAACTAGTTCAACTTCATCATCATCTTTCTGCCCTTTATTCTAATTATTTGGGGTCGGCGCAATATGTAATTTGCCTTTATCTATTTTTATCAAACATCATTTCTGTATTAACTAGTTCAACTTATCAATCATTAATGATGGTCCCATGTATATGTGATGCAATTTAATGATATTGGTTCTTACAAACAATGATTCCATTGAATACATAACACATTTTCATATTTTGCTGGTTGATAACAAAGTTATATCTTTTCTAGCAATTTATGATTGTATGTCGTCAATTTGTTTAAATATTATCTTATCAGTCTGGCCGAGTATGGTGTAAACAGTTTATCAGTGTTGATTTGATGGTCTTTGTAAGCTATTTTGCTAATATTGTATCTGTATACCGTGTATGGCTGTAATAAAATAAGATACTTATTTAATATAGCTGAAAAATTTGCTTGTTTGTTTGAATGCGCTAATTATTCGAAATACTGGACCGATTTAGATAAAATTTGGTATGGGTGCAGCTGCAAGAAGCTTGAAGGAGTTTAATCGCGATCCGTTTTATTAGGGCGAAGCCGCGGGCAAAAGATTGTACTTAATTTTATTATTTTCTATTTTCTTAACAAATTACTAGCTTATGCCATGTTGATAGCACATAACTAGATATTCTATGGTTTAAAGTGAAACCTTATGATGACGTAAAATCCTCTATGAAGAGGATCTTATATACACTAAAAATATTTAATGGACAATTGGGCATTAGCTGTTTTGACTGCCTCTGTGGCGCGGTGGGAGTGTGTTCGACTGCTACGCAAGAGGTCGTAGGTTCGATCTCCACCCAGGATAAAGCTTTGTGTGTTATTTATCTATAATAAATAAGTATATATTTAGTAATATATAAGTATGTTTATCGTTTGTCTGGTTTCCATAGTACAAGCTCTGCTTAGTTTGGGATCAGATAGCGTTGTGTCAGTTGTCCCAAGATATTATTATTATTATGATTCTTATAGCTGTAAACAACAACATACAAAGCTTCTCTTATAGCTACAAACAAACATGTAATGGCCATGAAAATGAGTTGGCTTGTGTTGTGAAATGAGTAAAAAAGATGTCCTTAATTCTCACATTAGTGTCAGAATTAAAAATGTTGAATATAAAATTTATATATCAATGATTTTTAGGGATGGAATGAGGTAACTCCAGAGGTGAAAGAACAAGTGCAGGAGAGATTCCAGTGCTGTGGCTTCCAGTCTAGGTCGCCTGAGAATGGTACTGCTGCACATCCCTCCTGTGATGCTGTTGATGTAAGTTATTTTCATCTATAATAACAGTAGTATTTCAGGTAGAAGAAAAGCTAGACCTTGTGTTATATGTTGTTTATCTTAGTTTGATTCGAAGCGCTGGAAGCCGCCGCTTATCCAAGTAAGATTGGCATTGCAAAATGGAGATTTTTAATGTCACCCACAAATTGATAATAATTTTCCAAACAGGTGGAGGTTTACCACCCGAAGCCAATATTGGCCAAGTGTGAGTCGCACGTACGTACATCATTGGTAATATTTCCTACTAAAAATATTGTTATCTGTTACAGAAAAAATGTTGCCTGAATGCATTGGACCCTAATATTTGTTTATGCGGGCCTTGTATGGAGAGACTTAAAGAAACTATTGACTATGCATTCAAACTGTGCGGTGGTATTGGACTGTTTTTCAGTTTTACAGAGGTATGTGTTGTTGACTTTAGCTATCTAATATTTATCATTGTTCAATGAGACAATATCTTCAGATATACAAAAGTATATAATGAGATATCATTAAGTATATAATGAGACTCTATTTTCAAAAATACTTTTATTTGTTTGGAGTGTCATCATCATTGGAATTAAAATTGGTTATGCAAAATTAGAAGGGAATAATAATACTCTAGTCTGTTGTTGGCAGTTCCACCAGATTCTTAACTTTATTAAACAAGCTCATCATTTTGATTTATGAATATGTTTAATTAATTTAACCCTATTGATATTAATATTGGGGAGTTACAATACATTCCTGCAAGGTCTGACCAATTACTTGCTCGCGTTTGCGAAGTCACTCGCTCTCCCTGTGACGAATATGAAATGCACATCTTCTCCATTGCACACTTCTATTAAATAAAATGTAATCCTTACTTTCCAAAATAATTTAACTTGCTTGTTGCCTGTTCGAATACAATTTGATTGAAACTTCTGCACATTATAATATGCAACTGTTTTCCCAAACGTAATAGATTTTGCAAATAATAACTTTATTCTTTTATCTCTGATGCTTTTCAATGCAGAGTTCGTATCCATTTTATAAATGAACTAGTATGGATGTTCTCATAATTTTATGTTCGATCAGCTTCGATCGTGTTATTGTTAAACAAAATAAAATTGAGATTAAATGTATTTTGTGAAAGCCAAAGATAAGTTTTCGAGAAAGTAAAAACTCGAGATCTTTGGTAGATGTTTGTATCAGATATCCTTTAATTTTATATTGTATACGGCATTTGTATTTATCTACTTATATAATATTTTGGTACAATCAGAATGTTTAATATCCAGCAATATGCATATATGCATTATATTATCTTTGTTATGAAACAATTATTGCATGAAGAGTACTTTCATTCTTAAATTAGCATGAATGTAATTTATAATAGTTTTGATTTCAATCTCACACTTTTGTGTAATTTAAAACATTCATTATTTATTTTATGTTTTATTAAATGAATTGTAAAAAGTAATAATTTCGTTTACATGTGGCTAATATTGTTAATAACATTATGATCATTGAGAGAGCAATTGAAGAATACAGATAAGCCCAAAGACTTTCGTAAAATGGGGTAGAAGTTTTGTAATTTCTTTGCAGATAGATTTTCATTCCGGTTTTAATGTATTTATATTTACTTTTTCTGAATTAAATTTTTAAAGATTCGGAAAAAATAAGATTGCATAAATACAAAATGTTCACCAAAAAAATCATAATATTATCTAAAAAAAAAATTAATTATACCTCATTCTCGAGAATCTTTGGGGGGTATCCATTTAATGATAAAGTTCCTACAATTCATATCACTGTTAATGATGTGCTTTTTTGCATTTGTAACTAACGTAGGTCGATTAATTTGCAGTTTCTGGGTGTATGGTTGACAGTAAGATATCGTAACCAAAAGGATCCGCGAGCTAACCCCAGTGCATTTCTGTGAATAATCCGACGATGTGGAATATTAATCATAATATTGAGGTGGATTGGTGTTTCGCTTTGTATTGCATGTCGATTTGTTTTGATGTGCGCATGCAGCTTCTTTTATTACTCATTTGTTGTTGATTGTCTGTAGGCGATGGAAAATTATAGCCTGCTTGCCAATTGTATTTGTCATAGACCCCTGTAATACCTCTCTATTAATTCCGGGGTGCCACCTTTTTTACCCCTAAAACTAAATCAAAAACTCTTGAAATCCTCACAATTAATAGAAAATCCCACTAAATAAAACCAGCCAAGCGCGAGCGACGAAGGGCGCGCAATGACTCAACACCGATCACGTGTGAGTCGCTCGCACGATGGGGCCGTAAATGTTTCTAAACCTCCAACCCGCTCTTTTGTAACCACTAGCTGACCTGCGCCTTCGTCTGCGTCATTTTACCCCGTTTTTGCAACATTTTTCATTGATGCTCAGCTCCTATTGGCCATAGCGTGACGTATAGCCTTCCTCGATAAATGGGCTACCCAACACTGAAATATTTTTTCAATTCGATGCAGCAGTTCCTGAGATGATCGCGTTCAAATAAAGAAACAACCAAACTCTTCAGATTTTGTATAGATTTAGGAACAAGAAAGACAACCTCAAGTCATTGGGCAAACCTATACCTTGTGCGCACGGACATTCGTAACACAGTAAATAATATTTTCCTGTTACAAAACGCAACAAAATATAAGTTTCTGGTGAAATATAAGTTTATAAAGTATCTTAAATACTAAATATACTCGTACCTACGAATTTGCCTAGTGTACAATTTTTTTTACAAATTTGTTCGCGGTGAACTCTTAAAAATTTTAAAATTCCCAAAATCGGTAAATTCGCGGCGGGTAAATTCTTAACTCCGCGACGGCCACGGATATGGTTTAAGCCTTTGGGGTAAGAGGTGTTTGTGTGTGTGTCCGTGTGTGTGTCCGTGTGTGTGTCTGTCTGTTACATTATTTTTTGAAAACGGTTGCGCCGATTATGCGATATTTTGCGTTGTATGTTTTTAGCTAAGTTTAAATAAGGTTATTATTTTTTTTCCTCGGAGATGGCTAGGAGCATTTAGAAACGGTTTTTTGCTCTGTATAAGACTCATTCCTGAGCATGTTCATACTGTATGCGCATACTATACACGCGTTTGTTTCTGAAAAACGGATTATTTAATAGTTCCATTACAATGAAATGTTTAGTCTCAACGCGAGTTAGTAGGTACCTAGAATATTTTGTGAAAAATCTCTAAAAAGTTTAAAGGAAAAAACAAAATTAAAAATTTATAAAATCCCACAAAGGGCGTAGAAATAATCAAATAACATTTAAAAGCCTATAACTAACAGGAGGTAAGTAAGTAAGTAACTGATTCCTAAGTAAGTAACCATTCACTGACCTGTCACTTGAAGAAAAATATTTGAGTTCAAATCGGTGCAGTAAATTGTAGACCCTGACGATTTTTGATTAGTCGGGGACTTTAAAATTTTATTTGTTTCTATTTCTTACGCCTTTACATTCTTATTCTCTTACGCCTGTCGTGGGATTTTTCAATTTTTAAAAATTAGAGTTTGTATATTTAATGTATATATTTATCACATGTGTTTATCTTTAGCTCAAATAGACATTTTGATTGTTTAGGGAGTTGCCTTTTCGTCTTTGTGGAAGTAAGATTGGCATGGCAAGCCGCCGGTATCCATCGGCCGACAATGGCAATGGACATGTCCCAGTTGCCATGCCGGTGGATGGTTTACAAAGTGCCCGGGTGGGGAGTTGTTAAAATGGCGGCAAACTGACCGGTTATCACAGCTTCGCATTTAACTTGTGAAAATACATGTAATACGTGCAAAGTACGCAAACCCGGTGCATTTAAAGTGTTCTATAAATACTAGACACGGGCACAAATTGATTGAGAAATGGAGAAGTGCCCGGGAACAGTAGGATTAACGTAACTTGACCGGATTGAAGTTAGGTTCTTATCACTTTCGCGCATGTTATAGAGATGCGACCCTAAAATGACTTACGAAAATGATTAATTATGTTTAATCGATTAAAAATACTAACAAAATTTTTATTCAACAATATAAAAATACTAGGTATTTAAATGAGTTTATAAAAGTTTAAATTTAGAACAGTTACAGTAAATACTAAAGAAATTTTGAAAAACAATTTCTTTATGCAAATAATCACAAAAAACATGAGTTAGTAATACTAATTATGACAATGTTATGCGTAATCGCATCTCTAATTCTCTTGGTTTAGTTACCGCCGCCGACCCCGCTTCCTTCCACCATTTACTTCCAAAAAATACTTCTGCGCAAACACTTGTCGCCTACTTCAGTCCGGCCTAGTTATGTAGATTCTACTGTATGCTGCTTGGCATGCCGTCTGCATGTGTGTAGAAGCTATTAGGTGACAGCTCCATTCCGTATCTACGGGCCCTAGCTATACTGGGTAGTATTGCCAGGGCCCCTAATAATACATAACCAAACGCATGTACTCAATGTGATTTCAAATGAATGTAATGTGAGTGTGATCCAATAATAGCATGTCATAAATATCTAGGCCGAGATGTTAAATTTAGTCATCTTTATTTCCTGATTTACCTTAATGCATTTGTAGATAAAGCTCAGTTTAACATAATGTGAAATTTCGAATAAAGAATAATGGGCTTTTATCACGCTTGAAGTTAAGGCAGCATTCTAGAGGCACGATATACGTGAACTAGTACAAGACATATTTTCATTAGTGATTATGCTGAACTTATGTATCTTCAAAGGAGAGCAATATCAGTAGTCATCTCATATCATCTGACGAAAGTGGCGGTTTGCATTATGGCATGCGTCCCTAAACCTCCCTCTGCATGCCTAAAACCCATTTAAATTAGACATTTTATAAACATGTCGCCCACAATAAATGCTTTTATTTGTTAAACAACATCTTGCATGTTCTGCCTACACATGCTTGTTTCTAATATTATGAATATGAGCACTCTTATAGATATTTATCTAATTTAACCGATATTGTCTTTTTCAGTTATTTGCTGTGTGGCTCGCCCGTCGTTACCGCAACCAACCTGACCCCAGCTACAAGCAACCCCATGCTATATTCCCTAGAGAAAACTATCTTTATTAAAGCATTATAAGTTAAAACTTATATTTGTGTAGACTGATTTATGTGAAAATTGTAGTCAATCATTTGGGCGCCATGTGGTATTTGTGTTTTCATTGCCTGACTAGCATACATACGAGATTAAAACCTGAACTTACCAGTGTTAATATATATCCTTATTTTCACTCAATAACTGCTATTATGCCACCACTTCTTACATTATAATTATGGCTCATATTTATTAGGTTGATAAACGTTAGGATATACTTAGACTGCATATGCAGGGACTCGTCGAAAGCGAGACAACGACTAATGAAATTCACTAGATTATGTAAATCTTCGCATGTTGATATTTATTAATTAGATAGTAATATGATGTGCCCACTCTATGTCCCTTCTGTTTTGGTAATATTACTTGTTTATTTAAAATGTAAGTATTTCTTTGTAATGTCAAAGCAACATAAATTTTAGGGTTCTGTTCATAAAAAAATCATTGACGTACATTAGTACGTACTAAGTCATAAAATGAAACGAAAAGAGAACACTGCGTGAAATGTTGTGCAGTGATCGGAACCGTAAGTTTATAGAATTGCTTATTTGCCTGTTGTAACATTTCTATACTAAGTTTATTTAGGAGAACAATTTCTCGTATGTATGTTTCATTACTGACTATACGTTATAAAGTCATCGTTCAATATTATATCGAATATTCGAGCCACTTGTGTATGTGTTGTGTGAATGTTCGCCGTTAATCGTTTATGTAGGCTAAGTTCTTTCCTTGCTGTCGTCGAAAGTATAATTTTTTAAGGGTTCATCTTTCTCAAGTAATATTTAGACCTGTTTTTATTAAGGTAACATCACCTAAGAAAGCTATTCGAGACTCATTTTTACATATCTGTTGAATTAATAAAAATACATCATACATAGTTATAGTACACAAATACTAAAAGTGGTCTTCGTTGCTAATCTTTGGTGTACCGTACCTTAATACTGTTCTCACTTCTCATATTATAGTTCCATTTTTCAGCTATTAAATTCATCAGATCAGGTCATGTGGTAGTTATTTACCTACCTTATGGTAGAATGTAAAACTTGAATCTGTAATAAGTAATTTCACTAGTATTTTTATTGCCATTTTATAAACTTAAGTACTTCACATTACTTTGCATAATCTTATAATGTAATATTTTTTTTATAAAAGCAACCATTAGTTTAAGCCCTTCCAACCATATCATACTGAATGATAGTAACTTATATACAAACACCTTTACATAGATAAATACTATATTTAGAGGGCTCTATAGAGGCTTGTTTTATACGACGCCTTAATGTCGTATATTATTTTTTCTCGCATTTGTTTCCTTGCAAACGATGCTATTATATTGCCGGTGTACTATGAATTTTATAGATAAGTTGTAGGTACATTTTCGTCTACTAGTCAGTAGTCTAATAATTTTAGCATAATTGTTATACTCGCTAAAAACCAGTAAACGTACGAAGCTAGAATATGGGACGGCATCACCAATACGGAGAGGGCAAAGAAGAGATGAGAATATTCCATAAGACACCGTTCTTTCCGTAGTTCAAGTTTAGAATGAAAGTAGGCGGTGCAAATAGTCAACGTCTATCTATACTTTTATTATTATTACGTGCTCTTTGATGGAAGTATGCCACCGTTGTATTCTTCTCTCTTCTTTCATTTTTTGGCGGATGCCATGCTTAATAATTTTACGAACTGAATATTGTTTTAGATACCTAGTTAAGTTGTATCGTGAATTTAAAAGCTAGACTGTCCCTAATAATTGCCAATGTTTTGTTACCTGCATATTTTTCTAACTCAACTAAGCTTTAATTAGATATTTTAACACTTATTTAAACAAAATCTGCTTAAACCCAGCCTACGTTTTATGTCATTTTATATAGAGAAAATATTTTTTTGCTAGATGTTTGTTTAAATTTTTACAAATGAATAATATTATTTTATAATTTTTATTTTTTTAATAATTACATTAAATCATCTGTAAAACAAACTTATATGAAATAAGTACTCTATGTACGTGTACAATTTAAAAAAGTTCGAATAATTATTTATCATTGTGTAGGTACTGATGTAAATTTATCATTATTCTGAAATAAAGTGTGCAAGCAAATATATATGTATTTTTAATTAGGCTTTTATCCTGAAACATACCTACCTAAGAACTACAAGTATAACTCATAAATCATCTGACCCTGCACAACCATCAGGACTTAATTAATGAATACAAGTAAAATATTGTCGAGAGTTTAATGTGTCATGTAAGCATAGGCCTACTACACTTTGTTAACCACTTTCAACCAAATGAATGTTTGAAAGTTGTTAATATTTTTCAGATGAATGTAGTACGTTTTGCTTGAACGATTGTGGTTTCGATTCCCGCATCGGACACCACTTTATATGATTCAACGAAGATCTATTCATCCACAAATTGTTGTTCTGAGTCTGGGTGTCAGTTATTGTATGTTTGTAAAGTTCACCACGACAAGGATGATTCCCCAGTCTTTAAAAATACACGTCTAGTTAGATAATCTGTCATGGTTATTTATTAGTTACAAGTTGCTAGTCATAATCATTGTCTTTGGTCATAATATTTTTTTAAGCAGCGAACACTTTCAAATGGTCTTCCACTTATTTTCGACAGTGTCATTATCTGTACGTAAGTAGCTGTAAGTTTTCTTAATAAAAAACAAAATAATAGATAATATTGTTGAATTGTTATCATCGTATACTTGATACAGAGATGAAAAATATTATTTAACAGTTATATTAACTATGATAAACTGAATGTTTAAGACAATTTACCTACATAATCTTACATGATATCTATAGCACCAATATTTAATAAATAATTATGTAAGTACCTACGTAATACGTAGATACTTATATCGGTACCTACTCAGTTATAAAAATGTTTTGTTCATTCAACTTCAGTTGAAAGAGACACCTGAAATAAAGGAAACCAGTGACGCGGGGCCACGAAATTTATATATTCGTCTGGTGATGATAGGTAATTACACCCCCTATTCATGTGAGCGATTCACATTTAGCCGGCGTGAGGCGTTCAGCCTAGTCAATTGCACACCCGGGCCTCTCACTTGGCCGTAAAATGCACCAGGGGACTCTCCAAGGCGGAGAGTCGAGGAAGGCGGAGGGGTGAACGGCATTATCAAGTTTTTGCCACGACATGAAATAAGTAATCGTAGATCTAGCACTGTTAGGTACTCTCGCCAATTGAGACTTCCGGTTCTGTGATTTACTCTTGGTCCTTATATTTTCCATGAAGTGAAACTTTGACACGTGTCACAGGCAACCAAGGAGAGTTCGGCACTGGAAGACGTTTGCTAGGTAGGTACCTATTTTTCATGGCGTTATGACATCTAAACCAGGATGTGATGAGGACAGTGGGACTACTTTCTTTCTTTAAAATGAAACTCATTAATTCTCGTTTACTTAAATTTCTTAAGTTTACGGGAACTATTCTAATTAATTTTTGTATATGTAAGCACAAGAAGTTCGAACCCATGGACGATTTTCTGGAACGAGTGGATTAAATTGATGTTCCTGGCTGTGTTTATCACCATCTCATTTTTGATCAAAGCTTCGTTTTCATTGAATTAGAGTAGGCCTCCAGATTTCATCCAAAACACGTAGGAACTACAATATTTATCGTCCATGCAGTGTTAGCCTCCTTGTCTGTGGTAGCGTTATAGCATTCAATCGCTAATCTCGGGTAGATTAATTGTTTTTAAACTTACACTACTTCAAATTTGCTCCTATCCTGGCTGAAATCGGACTCTTTTCTTCGCTGCTGGAACATGGAGATCAGCGGCTCTACGTAAGCCTATAAGTTATGATGTGGGTAGGTATGTAGCAATATATTCTGTGGTATGTAGGCAGGTCACTAGTTAGGTATAACACGCCTGTTAATCCTTAGATATTTACAAGTGATGACTAAACCTTTGGCCGATTTGGCGACTGACCAAACCGATAAAATAGAGTATTTTATCTCGTAGAGTACCTATATCTCTAGGTAGGAATGTCATGCCAACTATGTTACTTCATCATACGTTGCAGCCGATTAAACGTAAGTTGTAATAATTCGGATACCGCAGTAACACTGATCAACCTTGTTACAAATAACTGTAAGTAGAGATAGTGTGTACCTATCTATGCAATTTGTATCTATTCGGTCATGGGTAGGTGCGCTTGTAGGTATAATCTAGGTATCTACAGCGTGATGATTTTTATGAGCAGCCTAAAATAAATCCGATACTAAAGGAGATAGAATAAAGCTCAAAATGCTCAAACCTAAAACTGCATCATCAGATTTTGAAGAAAATAAGAACCAATTTTTCTTGTACAAAATTAATCCCAATGGTTTTAAAAATAAACATTATTGCTATGTTATTCCACCACCTTTCTACCTAAGGCCAAATTCAATTTTTTTGTTGTTCCATCGTATTTTTTAAAATTAGAATATTTCGTATTTTTGTATTTTTCGATTTCTGTCTGTTTTCGTCTTTTCAACCGACTTTAAAAAAGAGGAGGTTCTCAATTTGTCTGTACTTTTTTTTGTATGTTTAATCACCGATTACGTAGAGACGGCTGGACCGATTTGAAAAATTGTTTTTGTGTTAGAAAGGGTATACTTCCAAGTTGGTCCCATTTTCATCAAATCACGATCTTATGATGAGACCCTGGAGAAATCGAGGGATCAATTGGTGAAGTGGAACTGATGATGAAGACCACAAATGACGAGCAGCCCTATTCAATATTTCACAGTTTGCGATTCAGTTACTTTAATATGGTATTGAGTAGCACTTTATTCTCGTTATACTAATATTACACAATGTAATAGAGCTGATAGTGAACTCCTCAACAATTAACGGCCCTGCATCGGGGCAAGCAATATTTTGTAAAGGGATTTGAGCAGTTGACAAAAGCCTATTGTAACATAAGTGAATTACAAACCAACCCACTAAAAAGTGAGAAATAAAAAACTTTTTTATAAAAAAATATTACCGACTTAAAAAATAAATACAAGGCAACTAAAAAGCAAAAAATAATATCTACCTAGAATAACAACAACACATTAACATTTTGAAGTTAGTGCCATGAAATAGTTGCTTTTGTTTAATTCGGCACCAACTTCAAAATGTTAATGTGTATTAAATTAATAGGATAGAGTGCAGCCTCCGCCCATTGTAACGAAGGACGGAGAGGCTGCACTCCCCGCAGCACCGGAGAAGTTGCGATTCAAAACGGTAATACCTACAGCCAATAAGTAATACCGGCGTTTGTTAACACTAACATATATTGTAAATTGGTGCATTTGATTCACTGTAACACCCCGTGGCGTTACAGTGAATCTTAGCAATGGTATAGGTTTAATACTTAAATGTATTATTTATATATTCGGATGTTGAATCGAGTTTATAATAGGAAAATTTTTGGAGTTACACAATCGAAATTGGTAAATGTCGACATATACCGGTGTACTTATCCTAACATTCACTAAAATATAAATACAATAATTAAATTTAAAAAAATAATAATAGGCAACATTAATAAGTTGGGTAAACCTACCTCTTCCCTACTTAGTTGAAACGAAATCGTCACATAGTAATGTAACACGCTAGTAATATTCGTAATTTTGCTCAGTAACTACTACTTAGGTGCTAACCTACACTGGACCACAGTAAAATATACTTTATTTTTACTGTGACTGGACGCTGTACGGTAACTTGTCACATAGGCAGATTCAGGTCGGAAGGATATTAGGGGACACGTGCCACCTGAGACTAATATATCTCTAACGGATTCCTAAAGCAGTCTTTACAACCCCTAAATGTTTTAAAAGGTTTATCTAATGATACCCCACACAATGGAGTAAAAATCACATCCCTACTTTACACATACCTAGGGGAGATACACAAAAAATATTTTTTCTAAATTTTATTATTTCTCTTTGTCGAAATAAGTATGTGTATCCATGCAAAATTACAGCCTTCTAGCATGAACAGTCTTTGAACTAAGCTGCGTACGGACGGATGGATGGACATAGCGAAACTATAAGGGTTCTGTTTTGCCATTTCGGCTACGGAACCCTAAACATTAAGTTTTTATTGCCCATTTGCCCCCTCCAGAATAAAATCCTAAATCAACCCATGGCTTGTCATCAATAGGATCGTAGGTAGGTATCTTCTGGCTTCTATTGAACTAGGTACCAACAGAAACAAAATAAAGTCGATATTGTACCTAATTTGCAATTAGCCAAGTCTCCTACAGGAGCGAAAAGACTTGATTACGGTACCTAATCGTATCAAAAGACTTCGGCACAGAATCATGACCACTTAAAGGTATTTATTTTACATATTAGGTACACAGATATTTATTTGTTAAGTACTGTGCATATAAGTATAGTGCGACCTGTATTACGGTTTATTACAAAAGCTTTAATAAAACATAAGTATTAATTCATTTCTGTTGTGGGACTTGGAACAATTTCATTCCGCGACGACAAGACTTGTCGTCGGTTAGTACGTATACTGGCAGAGCAAATAGAAGTATTGACACACTCGAGACTGTAAATGTTAACAAATAAAATACGTCCACATTTTGAGCGTAGTCAGAGCGCAAGAAGGGTTGGCACGGTGTCTACGCGCAAAGCCATCGCGCAGGCCCTTTAGACCGCCCGCGCCCTACCGCCACACTGGGCGGAAAACCCTCGGGTCCTGATAGCGACAGTCGCGCACCGCACGCTACAATCGTAACACATCGATCCGTTTCACCACTGACCGTGTATTTTCTAACGCGTTGGTTATTATTTAAATTGTGTAGTGTTTGTGATAACAGTATTATAAACTGAGATGTCGTTCGATAAAGATGAACTCCGTGACGAGTAAGTATCATTTGTTCTATTTCCATTGTCCAGATTCTTACTTGTCACTCACCATAACTTAAAGTAGGTGAATCGATGAGTATTTCTCACCATTATCTGAAACTTTCCTTCGGTATTTGCTTTCCAATTTATATTTGGTGGTTTGAGTTGGCATTGTGTTAGAAATATAAAGCCTACGTGGTTTGACTTAGGCGTATACAGCCTTGGCCAAAAGTATGGAGCACCCCTTATGTTTTGCACGTGTGTAACATTTGCAGTAGGAAACAATACCTTTTGTTTAAATATGGATTAAGCGGCATCTAAAAAGGGGTTTAAAACAATAGTGTACCTAGTTAGGGCCAATAAAACATCTGTTGCGAAGCATCTTATCCGTTTAGTAATTTACAATGTTTTTTTCAGTTCACTATTTCGCGTCGTTGTGTACACATACCGTGATCTAGCGCACTTCTTGTATTATTTTGTGTTCAGTTATATTAACATCGATACATAATGCCTAAAACATCCGAACTGTCTCTTGAAAATCGTGTGAAAATTCAACTTTTACATGAACAAGGGAAATCTCAAGTTGAAATATCCAGAACTGTTAAGTGTTCGCGCCGAGCGGTGCAACTTACCCTTGAGCGATTCGCCGCTACCGGTACGCACAGCGATAGGCCCAGAACTGTACGTAAACGTGTTACAACTGACCGTGAAGATCGAAAATTAGTGAGAGAGTCTTTGAAAAACAGGAAAAAGAAATCTTCTGAGCTCGCTGCTGAATTCTCAGTGGCGAGCAATAAAACAATTTCTGCCAGAACTACTCGTCGAAGACTTCAAGAAGCTGGCCTCAAAGGGTGTAAAGCCAGGAAGAAGCCATTGCTCTCTGACAATAATAAAAAGGCTCGCTATGCATGGGCCTTAAAGTACCAACATTATACTGAAGAAGACTGGTCCAATATCGTGTGGTCAGACGAATCAAACTTTGAGGTAAGTTAAATAATATAAATGTCCAAACGAATAAATGAGTATTATTGAAATTTAAAAAATTATAATGTTGTCTTTTCATGATTTGTAAAACTCTATTTTTTTTTGTTTTTGTTAGGTCTTTGGCACCCCTGGTGCTACCTTCGTGCGTCGCCGTGTGGGCGAAGAATTTAAGCCAGAGTGTGTGGTCCCGACTGTAAAACACGGCGGAGGTAGCGTGATGATCTGGGGCTGCATGACTGACACAGGAGTCGGCGAAATGTTTGTGTGTGAGGGTCGAATGGACTCTATAAAATACACGAATGTTTTGGAATCAGCTTTGTTGCCTTCGTTTTCTATACTTTTTGGAGACACAAATATGGATGGGGTTAAATTTCAACAAGACAACGCACCATGCCATAAATCAGCACGCACGATGTCATGGTTTCGTGAAAATTTCATAGAGCTCCTGGAATGGCCTGCACAGTCGGCGACTGTGCAGGCCATTCCAGGAGCTCAATCCAATAGAACATTTATGGGGAATCCTAAAACAACAATATCCACAAAAGAAGAACTAAAAAGACGCCTCCGCCAAGAATGGAATGCCTTAACTGAAGAACAGTGTATAAATCTTGTAGGCTCTATGCCAAGAAGAATAGCTGCTGTGATAGCGGCAAAGGGTGGACCGACAAAATATTGATTTTATACAAATAAAGATCATTTTAAATTTACACAAGTTGTTTCATTTAATTATTTACAAAACTTTTTGAAATATTCAGTTTTTATAGGGGTGCTCCATACTTTTGGCCAAGGCTGTAGTAAGAATGAATTCAGCTTACTTAGTATAATAGGAAAAGAAAATGTTGACTGGGCAACGACAAAATGTTTTTGTTTGTCACACAATTTTCCTGCCTACGTAGTGTAATAGAATTAGGTATACCGTAAGTGTATAATAGCGTGGTGACTGTGCTGCGTTGTTGATTCTGTAAACAAAGATGTGACCCAGATCGTTATGGGCCAGCCTAAATTGTTATTAACGCATGTTATAATGACCCAAAATTGTAAGATATTTACAGGTTTTTATGAATACATCATTCAATGAATGTTATGGGCATTTAATGGGTAGGTTTCTCGATATAATATTTACCTAAGTAGTTAAAATAAACTGATAGGTAGGCAGGTGCAGTTAAGGTAGTAGGTATACTATCTTATAATAAAAGTTTTACGCTTACAATCACATCCCTTATCTAATAAATCCCCATCAATAAATCTTTTATTATGTTATGAATCCGGTTTATGGTATCTAAAATATTGTTACTATGTGTGTATATCACATCAACGTTGACATAATCAGATTTACCAATTAAGCTCATTATCTCGACTGCTTAACATACATAGATTACTTACAAATGCCTTTCTAGGTCTTCACTACGACACGAGGTACCTGCTGATTGATAGGTATTTATTTAGATATTTTACAGTAATATCTGGTGAAAGGTGGCCATATCTCGTCTTCTATAAACGATAGGTACCTGTGTACCTATAATAAGGTTCACGGGTATGGCTTACTTACTTAAACCATTTATCTGGATCGGTATTAATATAAGCGTTTATAAAATTTGCAAAATTGAGCTGACCTGATAATGACGCCGGGATGTCGGGACCGGAACTCTCTGATGGCAAATGGTAGGGTAGTTGAATTTGGGCTAGTATGTTTTGTTACCAAGTGTACTTTTCATTACCTACCCATGATCCTTGTAGGATCTGAAGATAAATCGAAAACGTCGGTACTGGAACTTCCTCTCGTCTCTGGAAAGGTGACCAAGATAACTCTCTCTTTTAGCTCGTTTTACTCGTCTGGACCAGCAGGTAGGTATTCTGTTTCTAGATGCTACCTAGGGAGCTGATGATGGAGCCGAAGGGAGTATTTATTTCATAGTAAATTGGTTTTGTTAAAAAAAATAACTACCAATCGTTATTCAATTAGGTGCTATAATAAAAATTGGTATAATTATGTCTCTACATATAAACGTTAAATTATATGTATAACCGATTGGCGTAGAATATTATGTTCATGCTGGTGATCAGTTGGTTAGGTTGGGTTAGAACAGTGACCCGTTAATGCACGAGCGAATACTGTGAGTTAAGCAAGTGTTTCCAGGCGTAGCTCCAAGGGGGGGGGGGCAACAGGGACAGTTGCCCCCCCGCCCGGAACCGACTGTTTTTTTTTGCGGTACTTGAGAATTTGGACACTGACCCGCGTGCTTTGACAGGCAATTGTTCCCTCTCGGTGGTGGCTGGTTTACCAATGCAACCCCCCCGCCATGGGAGCGACTCACAGTTGGCCGGTTGAGTCAAATGTTGCCCCCGTGCACAAAGTTCTGAATTTGGAAAAACAATCTAGTCCGTGGTTGGTTGTGTCTACAGGTTACATCACCACTCCCTGGCAGGTAGGTAACTACTGTGTCTGCCCAAATGTATCTACAGGGACCTTATTCACGTTATTTTTTTCGAACTTTCAAAATCTTCTCCTAATGGTAAATAGAGAGCTGCGCTTAGAAATGCATCAACCCGCATGCGCACAGACATCTTTTAGGGCACCGTGTTTGCGCCAGTACGCGCGGGCTTGCCTTCAGCTTGAAAAAAAGAACGTGAATGAGGACCCCGGTAGGTGCAGGCGCCATTTCCCACAAGCACCTTACTTACTGGCCGATAAAACTAGATCTAAGCTGTTTATCAATTATAATTTCCACCCGGATGTTTTCACTCTAGCGGAAATATGCATTAGGTTCATGTACATAATAGACAGGATAAGCGTCCTATTCCGCCTACCTAAGTGACTACGTATCTAACGTACGATGTCACATATCTATTCAAATCACAGTTAACTGATTAGCACAAAATCTTATCATATGGAGGTTAAATTCGACTTTGGCGGACTGGTCTCGGTGCTGGAGTTACAATGGTTTAGGGATGGTACCCTCACGGGTTCAAAATTTTAACTAAGCATAAAAATATAAATATTGGAGGCCCATGCAAAACTTTGCGCTGGTGCACGCTCGCGTGTCTATTTTGAAAAATAGTATGAGCAGCACTAAACTGCGCGGACGCGTGCGGCGGGTAGCGGGTGCATAGAACGGCCGCAAGGCGCCGGCCTAGTTCTGGTGAGTTGTACCACCGCCGCCCTTTTTTAGACGTGTCACACGCGTTGATGGCAGTGTTGCACAAAATAAATATGAATACAAACAACTACATCAAGAACTAGCGCGGCGAAATAATGTGGACGCACGCGGCGGGCTTCCGCTGCCTGCATTCACGTTGTTATGGCGCGCCACGGCGGGCGCCTTCCTGTGGTTTAGCGTAGGGCCTAATTCAGTCAACGAGAAATTGTCAAAAGCGTTGTCAAAGTAAACTTAGATTGTAGGGCTGCACAATATTTGAATGAATATTTAAAAAAAAAAAGTGAATGCACAGATTTTTTCAATTCGGTACAGTAGTTCCTGAGATTAGCGCGTTCAAACAAACAAAGTCTTCATTTTTATAATATTAGTATAGATTAAATCCATATGTTGAAATCCTCTTTTAAAACTATTATGATTTTTGGTATTAAAATAACAAAGGATTGGAAGCAGGGCACGATAAAAACACTTAATCATCAAATTCTGGACTGGAATTTCAACCCCACAGCATTCCATACTATTTTCTGTAGCATATTTTTCTAGAGAGCTAATTTATTTGTAACTTATACATTTTTTTATTAAAATACATACACCTCTTCTCTTTTTAATCCTGCAGAAAGATGAGCCTAAAGTGTAATTGCGTACCTACATTGACAATATATTAGGTAGGGTAGTAGGTATTAGGATTACAAAGGTTTACGAATGTTTCTGATAAACAAATTACGTCTGGTTCTTTCTGCTCGTCACGTAATTCACATAATATTGTGATGCATAATTCGTAAGTTGCTGTTTCGTTGACACTGGCAAAATGTGAGTTGCACGCACGACGAAATATCTTATAAGTAAGTATACAATTTTATTTGGGAATTTAAATTTCAAGGAAAAAAGTGGCGAAGACGCTGGCAGCTAGCTAGGGTGGGTCGGTGCGGGGGAGTCACCGAGTGTCACCCAAAAAGGGTGACCCTGGTGACTCAACTTCGAGAACAAAATACAAATATTAAGAATGAAAATCGCTAGCACAGCTGTCTTTTTCGGGAATTAACTTACAAGCGCTACCTAACTAAAAAAATACTAATAGTTAAAAGGAGTGAGTTTTAGTTTATAAATACCAATACACTAAAAAGTGAGAAATATAATATTTTTTACTAAAAAGTAAAAATTGACTTCAAAAATAAAGTTGGTGTCTAACACATAAAACTACATTTCCTGGCACCAACTTCAAAATGTTTAATCCATTTTTGTTGTACCTATATTATTTTTTGCATTTTAGTTATCTTATTTTTGAAGTCGGTTTTTATTTTTTTGTTAAAAAGCTTTTATTGTCTTTGTATTTAGGTACTAATGATTAAAAAAAAAGTTGTTGAACATAACTTTTTAAAAATAGTGTCCTTTATCAAAATAAGATTATTCATAGGTAAAATAAACATTATAGTAGTCCCGCTGAACATAGGCGGATCCTGCACGGGGGCATAGGCCCCCGAGATGGTTGTTTTGTGTATTGAACTTCTTTGCCCATTTGCCCTCCCACGTCGTGCGTGCAACTCACATTTTGCCAGTGTCAACGAAACAACAACTTACGAATTATGCATCACAATATAGCTAGCCTAAATCAATTAGTGGCAATATTATGTGAATTACGTGACGAGCAGAAAGAACCAGACGTAATTTGTTTATCAGAAACATTCGTAAACCTTTGTGAATATATTGTCAATGTAGGTACGCAATTACACTTTAGGCTCATCTTTCTGCAGGATTAAAAAGAGAAGAGGTGTATGTATTTTAATAAAAAAATGTTTATGTTACAAATAAATTAGCTCTCTAGAAAAATATGCTACAGAAAATAGAATGGAATGCTGTGGGGTTGAAATTCCAGTCCAGAATTTGATGATTAAGTGTTTTTATCGTGCCCTGCTTCCAATCCTTTGTTATTTTAATACCAAAAAACATAATAGTTTTAAAAGAGGATTTCAACATATGGATTTAATCTATACTAATATTATAAAGATGAAGAGTTTGTTTGTTTGAACGCGGTAATCTCAGGAACTACTGATCCGAATTTAAAAAAATCTTTTACCGTTGGATAGCCCATTTATCGAGTATGGCTATATATAACATCACGCTACGAATAATAGGAGCGGAGCAGTAATAAGAAATGTTGCAAAAACGGCAAAAATTTACGTAGACAAAGTTGCGCGGGATAGCTAGTATTTAGATAATAG
Source organism: Herminia tarsipennalis (assembly GCA_945859575.2). Lineage (NCBI taxonomy): Eukaryota > Metazoa > Arthropoda > Insecta > Lepidoptera > Erebidae > Herminia > Herminia tarsipennalis. Next base: position 16,048,286 of record OX243834.2, on the reverse strand, counting down.
AACACAGTGTATTGAGATTCCTAACTTGAATGCTCTACGAGAACTTACAAAAAATAGACCCAAGTACATGGTAAATAAGTTCGGAGTACCTCAGGGCAGCATCATAGGCCCTCTCCTATTCTTATTTTATATTAATGACCTGGGTCCTTATTCACTATCTTTATTTCGTTGTCGTGACAAGCCCGTGCGAACTGGCGCATGTGCGTTGATGTATTTTTAAGCGCAGGTATCTACTGCGCATGCGCGGTGGACATCTTTGAGCGGGCCGCGCATGCGCCAGTTTGCACGGGCTTATCACGACACGAAATAAAAATAGTGAATAAGAACCCTGACTGATATAACGTCATATGAATGCATATTATTTGCGGATTATATTTTAAATGTCGTCACTGATAAAGATTTAGAATATTAGAAAAAATTAAACTAATATCATTATTACCCAAGTCAATATTATGCCTCCAGGCAAATCTGATCTATTTCCCAGAAATACAAGAAATCGTACAAGACTAGCTGGACAAAGTACATAAATTTATTTAAAAACATCGCTATTCTAAGTCAAAGTCAAAATACTTTATAGGTTACAAATGCAACGCTTATGAACGTCAGACAAAATTTGGAATAGGATGATTCTACATTTAGTTATGTTCGCAAGAGTAAAGCCGTGAGAAAAGAACTAGACAAAAAACTCATGGCCAAAGTGGCCATTCGGAGTTTCTCTTAGGGACAAAATAACATGAGACAACAGAAATGAGGTGATTCGGCAGAGAACCAAAGTTATCGACATAGCCCACCGGATTAGCAAGCTGAAGTGGTAGTGGGCTGGCCGAAGAACCGACAATCGATGGGGTAAACGAGTTCTCGAGTGGAGACCGCGTCTCGGCAAACGTAATGTAGGACGCCCTCAGGCCAGGTGGAGTGATGATTTACGCAAAACGGCTGGCAGAAGTTGGATGCGAGAAGCCGAATATAGAATAAAGTGGCATGCAATTGGAGAGGCCTATATCCAGCAGTGGACTGCGATAGGCTGATGATCTAAAAATATACAAATAAATGAATTAATTCAATTTTTTTTCTATTTCTTGGATGTGGACCCCTTTCTGGGTATATGCCTCCGCCAGCTCTTTCCAGCGATAGCTGTAAGTAAGCTGTAAATATGGGGGTGGAATGGATGTCAAAAACAATTGATAGATATCTCTATCAATTGTTTTTGACATTCTACCCCCATGACAGCTATAAGGTCATCAGCCCATCTACGCCTAGGCCGTCCTCTTCGTCGCTTGCCATTCGGGCCAGTCCATATTGTTGCATCTGTTGTCCACCTTTTGTCAGTGCATCTGGCCAGATGCCCCGACCATCGCCATTTTAAACTGAGTGCATAATGTAACCTTTGTTTTTTGTCGTGTAAGTCCACTTCTTATCTTGTCTAATTTCCTCACTTTTAATATGCTTCTTTCCATTGCCCTTTGGTTCGAAGCCCGTTTAGTTTTTATTTTGGTGTTGAATGTCCAAGTCTGGTACCCATAGGTAAGCGTCGGTAGGATGCAAGTATCCATCACTATCCTCTTTAAATGGATGGGGAAGTTAATCTTTAGTATTTCATTCGGTGACTAGAACTTTCTCCAGCTAATTGCCACTCGTCGCTCGACTTCTTCTTCTTCATTTTCGTTTCTAAATGATATTTGTTTCCCTAGATATACCTACATAAGTGCTCAGTGCTTGGTTTCGTTAATTTAAGGCCTACATTTTCACAATTTGTGTTTAGGGTGGGTATCATATCTTTCAGTTATTTGCTAGATTCAGTGAAGAGGACGATGTCATCTGCAAAACTGAGATGGCTAAGGCAGCGGCCGGCCACCTTGATTCCTTCTATTTTCCAGTTTAACTCTACAAAGGCAGTTTGTGGCACAGCTATAAAAAGTTTGGACTCACTCCCATAACCTTATAATTGCTACATATTGCAATAATAGACATCTGCTGGGACCAGGAGCGCCGAAAATAATTTATGTTTAAATTTTTAGTGCCCCAAATTCTATGTGATACTGATACGGTTAAGTTAGATTTCGTTAAAAAATATTTTTAAGCCAAAAATCCGTCATTTCATTTTGATGTAGTGTCAGTCTCACAACTGAGACGAATCTAATGAAACTCTCAAGCTAAAATGCATAATCATAAATCTCTAGTCTACAGCGTCTCAACATACGCTCGAAAAACATAACCCTCCTTCTTGCACAGTCGGGTAAAAAAGTAACAATATTTAACATATAGTTATGTTCATCTTATATGGTATATAGGAAAGTCGCTTCCCTTTGTTCCCGAATGTTTAGACTACGCAAGGTATTTTGTAGCGGTTTTTACTACAGGGTGATTTTTAATATCTTATAAACCTCCCGCTCTTGGCTTCTTTACATTACACCAAATAACTTCGTAATATATTTTTTGGAAAAAATAATTACAAATTAACCCTTCACCACCTACTTTTGTAACACAACCATTTACCACACATTTGAGAGACCCCGGATAGCTAGTAATGTGGGACCCTTATTCCCATATCGCTAGATATTTAAAAAAAAAACACGGACGGCACGGAGGGCTATCGCGTGTGAATTCACCGGTAGAGGCGCTAGTAGTCGAGTCAGGTCTCCGAAATGTCAAATTTCATAGTTTGTGGATCGGTTACGCGGATTTATTTCTAATTGTGACTATTTGCAATACTTGAGATGAATTATGGCAAATATGAGTTACAGGTCAATAAATATGAGCAAGTTGCTTTAAAAGTACAACTTGCTCAAATTTACTAACTTATAATCACATTTTTTTCGAATAAAATGGGACTGCGCAATATTGCGGCATTCTCGATATTTTTACAGCACGGTTTTAAGGTAAAATTGAAATTTTGACAGCCAGATCTGCCTCCCATTGCGTTACCAATAATAATCCAGTTATTATGCACTTTAAATACAGTACCTGGAAAACCGAGCATCGCTCGGTATTTTTTTTAACGACGTATCCTAAAAATGAAACCCAGCTAAATCGATTTATCGCCCCCGAAACCCCCTGCATACTAAATTTCATGAATTTGATTCAGTATTAATATACATATACAAGAATTGCTCGTTTAAAGGTATAAGTTATGATACGATTTAGGTATGTATTCATACGACTACCTACTTACTACTTAAACTTAAACTCAAGGTACAAGTAAGAGTCGATTATCACGGGATTTACTCGAAGCTGTAAAAATAATCACGGCTCACTTTAATTATGTAATAATGTTTATAGACTACGTTAATTGCTAACCAACAGACGGGTCATACTTATCTTGTTTATAGCTCTTAAGAAGAAATGCAAACACATAGTATGAAAATAGGTAAAATAAATATTCATCTAGGTATCAGTTTTCAGGTACAATAACGCAACATTTAAATAAGATATTTATTTTGTATAAGACACATCAGAAGCAGATCTAATATTAAACCAACTAATAAAACCAGGCAAGTGCATGTCGGGCCATGCATATGCAAAATGTAGGGTTCCGTAGCTGCCTAGCACAATAATGAGGTATAAGAAGTCTATTTTCTGTTGTTTTTGTTTCATACTACTAACAACGTTACAGGTATAAGTAATTTTCAATGGAATTTGTACGAAAATGTTGTTTTTTCTCACAAACGGATCCCTAAATCGAAATATTATATTCCCTTTACCACACCCACTTTACGTGTAGGGGAGATACCCGAAAAAAATCTATAAAAGATTTTATTCTACCACTTTGTCGGCGTAACTATTATGTATATCCATGCAAAATTACAGCTTTAGCTAAAGTGGCGATAGACAGACGGTCTTACAAAGCGAAACTATAAGGGTTTCATTTTCCATTTTGGCTACGAAACCCTAAAAAGGGTGGTTCTGATGTTCCTATTGTACTTTCAATGGCAAAGAGCGGCAGCTGCGTAATTTGAAAACTGGTACTTTTATTATATGGTGGCCATGAATGTATTATGTTTATTTATAACATTTATTATTACACTTTTGACTTACAAAAATTGCAAAGGCTAGTGCCTCTAGAAACAACTTAGGCTGTTTGTCTGAGAGGTACATATTAGGTACCTAACTACATCTACATCTATTGTTAAAAAAAATCTAAACATGAACCTATAAATAAGACAACAACCGCCTATGTGCCTTATCTTATTTATACAAATTATAATAATGTATTAGTAATTATTATAACGTAATTTAAACACACATATCAACAATTAAAAAATATAGGAAATAAATATTTACTTGATCTCAGCTATCTAACGAGAGCTCAAAAGTCGTAAGGACAAAAGTCTATGGGTATAGTGGCTTTATCTATACTAATATTTTTAAAGCTGAAGGGTTTGTTTGTTTGTTTGTTTGAACGCGGCAATCTCAGGAACTACTGGTCCGAATTGAAAATTTCTTTGTTGGGTAGCCCATTTCACGAGGAAGGCTATAGGCTATATAACATCACGCTACGACCAATAGGAGCGGAGCAGTAATGAAAAATGTTGCAAAAACGGTTTGTACGCATACGAAGTTGCGCGGGGCAGCTAGTAATTTATATAGGGAGATATGTGTTTAGGATATAAGTTTAATTGTAGATAAAAATACAAAGTAGGTAGGGAACTTTGAGGTAAAACTTACAAACAAAGTCTTTTCACTGTTAAGTAGTTAGATAAATTAGGTAAATCTAGGTATATTAGATAAAGTTTACCTTTATCTCTCCAATACGTTTTTGGCTTTATTTGAACGTTTATCCTTTAGCTAAACATAGTCACGTTTACGGTAAAAATACCATTAAATGTTATTTATTCCTTTTACAGTAAAATCATAGGAGTTATTGTTTTCTAATATAAATTTACAATTAACCTATGTCATCAGTATCACAGTACCAGTCACTCTTGGCCATGGATTTCTATGAAACTTTGTGATACATAAAGTCCTTATCTTAGATTACTCATGAAAACGAGGTAGTTGCATCAGATTTAGTTATACCTGTCCCAGAAAAGTTTTATTTTAGTTGTAAGTAGAATATACATTTTCTGTGTTGAAATTTTTTGCGATAAAGGCAACAAGTTTTGGGTTGTGAGTTGGCATTGTAATTCAAGATTTCGTCTTTATTTGTAGCAGCATCGTATACTGGAATTGCAACAACCCACAAATCACAGACATATCCCATACATTAGAAAAAAAGCGAATTTGCAAAATAATTTCCTCAAACCGCTCACTGAGTGTGGTTAACTCAATGCCTTTCCGAGAATGAATAGTATTCACTTATGATTATGACTAACGGCGGCGGTGGTGAACTGAGTTTCATTATACATCGAACCTTCGCTTTAATAGTACATTTTGTAGTGCCATTTAAAATATACGTTGGAAGTTGGTATACGGAAGATTGCTTTTAAATACAAAAAGGATAGTGTCGCAAAGTATTATAATAAAAGTTTTCGTGAATTCCCCGCCTACTTTACGAACGACTTAGCTTATTGTAGTTGTGCATTCGCAGTTGGAAAGTTGACGAAACAGTGCGCTACAATAACGCAATATTCGCAGCGGTTAATCTTAGTGATTGTTTATAATATTAGTGAAATCATTGGCCTAAAACATCAGAAGCGTGTTACTTTCACATAAAACATTGCATTCTATTAAAAGGTAAGTTTATAACTTTATTGTAACGAATTATTTCGATATTATTATTTTTAAACATAAAAATAATTATTTACCGTGACTTTTGTTAATATTTTTCCTATACATTTATTTAGTAAACATTGTGCGTTATCAAAAGTATTTTTTTCAGAAATTTGATGTCTCTAGTTTTTTTTCATTTAAATATGCATAATATGGTATGGTAGTATTTTATACATAAATATTAATATTTTCAAAAATACTTAGTTAGGTATTTATTTCACTTCTCTAAACGCATAAGCCAGTGGATCGATGGAGCTAGCTAGAGGATGAGGAAATATTCTTAAATAATTTGTTGGTACATATCTTTCTTCATTGATTAACGTTTGTCCTTGATAAAATTGTTTGCAAACAGATAGTATCAACGTAATTACTATTGAACGCACTTGTGTAAAAATACATCTAACGATAACCCCATTATCTAAACTACTCCATGAAGTGTTTATTAAAATATTCGTGATCTAATTACGAAGATAGGTTACTTTTTTATCTTAAAATGTACCTACATGATCATCTTAAAATATCTTAAATGATCAGTTTTAGTTTATTTATGTATTGTTGATACTTCATAAAAATGAGCAATGGTATCTGATGTTATTTTTTTTATTTAGGGTTATTAAACTGAGGGCGGAATGCCTTACAACTGTGAAGTGGAAGTCGTGGAGTCATCGTCTCAGCACAAGAACGGTTGCGAAATGAATGCCAATGGCAACCAGCCTTCGACGCAGCAGTCCAACGGTAGCCACTGCACACACCGGAAGCTGTTTCATGATACTAATGGCTTTGAAGAAACGGAACAAAACAATGATTATACTGACGATACCATATCCTCAGAAAGCGTTAGGTTGATATTGATACTTACATTTGGACAATATTATTAAACAAATAAGTAAAGTATTTTATATCCAACGCAAATGTTATTTTTGTTGGATTAAATCCCACACCTTTTCTAACTTATTTATAATCAATGTTGCTATATTTTTTTCTGAGGTAAACGGATTACATACTTAAGCAGAATATTTATTATTTTCGGTGACATGTTTTGAAAAAGGGATACGGCTTTCAAGGAAAAAGATTTCAACGTCTCAGAAATTGTAGTATTTCATCTATTATTTGGATCAAATGTGATTTATGCAGGTAGAGGTAGATTATAGGTATTTTATTAATATCTGTAATGGTTTTTCCAACAGGTATCCCGATGGCACGGTGAAGCTGCGGAACCCCAACATCGAGCTCATGGACCAAGATATTTTGTATCACCTGGCATTAGGCAGCGGCTCCCACGATCTCGTCGAAATGTTTGGTGACGTTAAGGTGAGAAAAATATGTTATGATAGCTTAAGTAACTTGTATTTCAAGTCTCATTTCGCCACTTTTTATGAGCATTGTAGGTCCATCTAATGGAATACTTACCATACAAATGTTTCTTCTTTCGAAATTGAACCTAGCAATTACTCGTGCAAAGTGATTTCGTTTGTTCTATTGAATAGGAGCATATCCATTTATATAGCGTTTCTATTGTGTTTGCAGTTTGTATGCATGGGTGGCACACCTAAGCGGATGGAGCAGTTCGCTTACACGATTATGGCTGAGATAGGGCACAAGTTGCCCTGCGGCACCACGTTACAGGACATTAGCCAGTTCTCCTACAGATACTCCATGTACAAAGTGGGACCTGTGCTCTGTATAAGTGTAAGTATACAACATTATCTATTTTTAGGTATCTATTGAAATCAAGCAGTTCAAGGTATGAAGTGGTTTAAGCAATTGTCGATAGGTATACGGACTCGTTTTTGCACAGCGAAACAACCTTCAATTGAATTTAATTGGATAGCACTCAGTTTATTAATTCGCCGTGAATTTCGTATCGCGTAGATATTATTGTTTTCGTTACTGAGTAGGTAGACATCGCCATTAGTAATATCAATGTCAACTTTGATTACGTCGTTTATTTTTTATTATTGTTTAAAGATCTTTGTTTACAAATGCATGATTTCTTATCGTTGTGTTTCAATTTATTATTGTTATTTTGCGCAACAGGTATCTAGATATGTAGGTATGTAGGTAAATAGTGATTACCTGCATATGTCAAAGTGTTTCATTTGTGTGGATAATCAATGGTAATTTTTTATAAACTTCATAAATGTATGTTAAGTATTCGATAGAGCTAATATTATTGATTGTGTATTTTACAATATGTGTGATTTTCACATATGATGATCAAGTAAGCAAACAGTTTTATGAAATATAATGTTTGTATATAGTGTTTAATCATTTCTCCGACCAATCTTTTTTTTTATTTATATTTCTTCCAACCTAGGGAACAGTGCATGTTGTATCAAAATCAGTTAGTTTTGAAGTAATAAACAAAGAAGTGTAAATTTAAAAACGGTCTGGCTCTTGTATGTACGGAAGTTCAAAGGAAAAACATCTCAAAACCTTGGTCAAATAATACATAGGTATAATAAATATTTTGTTGTTAGGTAAAAACTAAAAATTATAAAATAAGAGTAATTAAAAAAAATAAACAGACTTCATAAGTTAAACTAAAAATAATTAAATAATAGGTATAGTACCTATTATTTAATTATTTTTAGTTTAACTTTAAAAGAAAGAGTAATTAAAAAAAATTAAACAGATGTTCGGAATGTTGACACACATAAAAAGTTCAACCATGTATGTCAGATGTTTAGTACAAATCTTACAACTAGGTACTCGATTAAAAAAAAAATGTACGGTGATTTCGTGTATATAAAAGTACTAGCTTTCGCCCGCGGCTCCGCCCGCGTGGATGTCGGTTATCGCGATAAAAACTATCCTATGTCCTTCCCCGAGACTCAAACTATCTCCATACCAAATTTCATCTAAATCGGTTCAGTAGTTTGAGCGTGAAAGCGTAACAGACAGACAGACAGACAGACAGACAGAGTTACTTTCACATTTATAATATTAGTATGGATTATTTTATTTATTTTCAGTTTTACTTGTGAAGTCTGTTTTTTTAATTACTTTTATTGATTATTATCGTTTCATGTACCAACCGACTGCATGACGACATTTATTTTCAATGATATTACGTAGGTAGGTGAAGGGAACCTTAAAAGTTATTATATTTTTATGACGCATTCGGACTAGACATACAGATACTATAATAGTATTGTGTAGGTATTACTGCTCGCTGAGAGTTAAAAAACCTAGCTCTATAGATTAGTCTTGGTTTTAAACTGTTTTGATGACAGGTCAAATATTATACGCAGGTCGTAGGTAATTAAGTATTCACGCGCTGTAGCAGCCTGATACATATCTCCTTAATTAGCTCTATGTAATACGGACGTCGGACGTGTTCATCCCTGAATAAATGATCTCGCATGCCATGCACATGTCATATGCTGTGTGACACAATAGGTTGCAATTGAAAGGGTTAATAATTGCGTACCACCATACCATCCATACTAGTCTGTATCAGTTTCAATAAATCCTCATTTAAAATGCACTCAATTAAAAAGAATTGACTTATATTGAACTCAATAAGCAGATACATTTTTTAATTTGTTACCAAGAGAAGAAGAGATTTTAATGAATATGGGAGGAATACTTAACCCTAGGTAGCTTTTTTTTCGGCTTTGTTCACGTAGAAACGTCAAGAATCTTTAACTTAAATGTTCTTGCTTATTGCTGAATTATTGTTGAACATTGCTGATCAGTCGGTTTTTCCTATTAAGTACTTTTTAGGTTTATGTATTTCTCGATTCCGTGTTTCTGTCTGTCGGTCCGACTGTCCTGTGTAACAGTTAATTTAGGTAGATACTTCGCATAAATATCGCGATCCCCACCCAGGATAAAACTTTGTGTGATGAACACGATGGTTTATTCTGTGTCTGGGTGTTATTTATATATAATGTGTATGCATTTAGATATATATAAGTATGTTTATCAGTTGTCTGGTTTCCATAGTACAAGCTCTGCTTAGTTTGGGATCTGACAGCGTTGTGTGAGTTGTCCCAAGATATTATATTATATATATTATAAATGAATCTACAGGACTAATTTCTGTGACCCGAATACTAACGCATAACGAAAATCAATGAATTTTGAACATGGTGACTATTTTTTAGTGTCATTTGTCTCATAGAATAAAGAAAAACTTATAATAATAATAATATCTTGGGACAACTCACACAAAGCTATCTGATCCCAAATTAATCAGAGCTTGTACTATGGCAACCAGACAAACGATAAACATACTTATATATTTCTAAATGCACATTACAGATAAATAACACCCAGACACAGAATAAACTATCGTGCTCATCACACAAAGTTTTATTCTGGGTGGGGATCGAACCCACGCCCTCTTACGTAGCAGTCGGATACACTCCCACCACGCCACAGAGGCAGTCAAATAATTCTATAGTCTGAATATAACATGGCAAATCTTTCAATTTCGATTCGTTAGAAAGATAGGTTTCCCTGATGGACAAACTATTTATGAGTACTTAACTTACAAGTTTGACGGAACCCTAAGGGTGTCGCAAGAGGCGAATATGGGAAATACACCGCATACATATACAGTGCGAATAGATAGTAGAAACAAAACCCGGTATGGTACCCCCTGTAAGATACAACTCAGGTCTTGCAACCGATCTGGCGCCGCACGTAATGTCTAGTAATTCCTGTGGGTTCTGTTAGTTAGGTCGAGAGGGTGACATAAGTTCTGGGTAAGCTTGCACCACCTAAATTACCTATGTCCCAGCCTCCCAGGCATACATACAACATTCGTGTTTTAACCATCTGATCAAGATGACATAATCCGACTTAGCCGGTTTTTTAAGAGTAACTTGGATCATGTCGTTATTTAGGCTTATTGAAGCGTTACAAATAATTAGATATCGGTACATATTGGTAGAGCTTAATTCTAAAAATAAAAACAAAAACAAATATTATCTATTGTATATATTTCGAGACTTAATCGCGTGAATTATTTAAGTCGACACGTGACCACGATCAATTCGATCGAAACGTTGGGTAAATAATTCTCGCGATTAAGTCCCGAAATCTAACTAAAACATTATCTAAACTAATATTATAAAGCTGAAGAGTTTATTTGTTTGTTCGAGCGCGATAATCTCCGGAACTGGTCCTAATTAAAAGCCTTTTTCCGTTGGATAGCCCATTTATCGAGGAAGGCTATAGGCTATATAATATCACGCTACGACCGATAGGAGCGGCTCCGCTCCTATTGGAATGAAAAATTTTGCAAAAACGGGAAGATTTACGCAGACGCAGTTGCGCGGGTCAACTAGTAAATTATAAATGTGAAAGTAACTCTGTCTCTCCGTTGAGCTTTTCACGCTTAAACCGCTGAACTGATTAAGATGAATTTTGGCATGGAGATAGTTAGTCTTGGGAAAGGACATTAGGATAGTTTTTATCGTGATAACGCGATATCAAAGCGGGCGGAGCCTCGGGCGAAAGCTGGTTTCGAAATAAATAACCAAAGAAAGTCAAATTGACCCATCTAATTTTATCCAATGTAATGTTTATTCGGTTTTGCAAATTCAGTGAAGCGAATTTTTACCTACCTACATTTCACAAAATAAGTGTACTTACCTAACTTAATAATTAAAAATAGATCTTCATAACTTTACTTAATTAATCAGATCATTTCGAAGGTATTTTTATATACCTACTTAGATTGTTTATGGGAAATTCCTACATAAACAAAAATGATTAATCACTCACATCAAAATTTATAAGGGGCTGATGTTTAAAATCAACAAGTTAATAATGGCAGTGAAACAAAATTCTTAAATCATAAATGCTTATCTATACTGATACAATAAAGTGGAAGAGTTAATTTGTTTGTTTGAACGCGTAAATCTCCGAAGATATTACGCCTTACGGATGAAATTTGGTATTGTACTATTACTTATTCTGTGGTATTGTGAAGCCTGTGGAGGTAGCTTGAACAAGGTTGTAGGCTTTTTATCTCGTTTCGATACACGGGGCAAAGCCGCGAGCAAAAGCTAGTACCTAATATTACATTTTATTATTTATAAATAATGACAGTAATCATCTGATACTTTTTTGTCCTTGGCACGGCGGCGCTCTCTACCGCCAAGATTCTTGGCGGTAGTTCGGAGAGCGTTAACATTATTTTGCATCAGCATCTTGGAGTAAGGAAGCTTTGTTGTCGTTGGATCCCGCGTTTGCTCTCAGACACTGAAAAACAGGCCCGTGTGGATTGGTGCCGTGAAATGCGTCTACGATTTTAAAACGGGACGTCAAGACGTGTATCGGAAATTATCATAGCGTGGATATCAATATGGTCCGGAAAATAAGAGACAGGCGTCAGTATGGGTCTTTTCAGGAGGAAAGTTGCCGACAAAACTGCAAAGACCTTGTAACGTTGGTAAAAAATGGTAGCTAGTTTTTTTTTGTGTATGTGTCGACAAGAATATTGGAAAATCATAGATCTGTTAACTCGAAATAGTATACAACAGTAGCATTGTCGAAAGTTTTCCAAGCTCAGCGAGAGAGGAGACCAAAGACTGGGCTACAGAGAATCATGCTGCATCACGGCAATGCTTTGTGTCATACGTCCCTCAGGAAAAAAGGTGTTTCTTGAGGAATGTGATTTCTTTTTGTTCCCAATAATCAAAGAAAAAACTGAAAAAATAAATTTTCTTGTCGCAATTTCGGACCTTTCGGATCAAGACTGGCAAAAGTGTTTTAATTGTTGGTTTAAGCAAATGGAACTTTGCATAGAGAATGAAGGAGAGTATTTCGAAAAAATGTAAAATAAATGTTGTTAATATCTTGTATAGTTTTTTCTTGTCTCAAAACGCGCTATATTTTAACGCTATTAATATGTAGTGATGACGATTACCTACTTAAAATAATGGGCGTAGTATTAATATACTTAAACAAAAATATCATCATATCAACCTATGTGATGTCCCAATGCTGGGCACGGGTCAGTACTCGATCTGCACGCCTTTTTGTTGTTGAATGTAATGCTTATATATAATGTGTAATACATATTCATTGTAACTTTGTAGGTATTGTAATTGTAACGCACTTTGTGTTAACAATATTTTGAATTTGCTTAAACAAGCCCGTCAATGTTTAAAGACTTTTTACATTGGTACGTAGGATGTGATGAATTCGAAGAATGAAATATGTATATCTGTATACGAATTCGAAGAATGGAATGTTCGTGGAATCGCTATTATACGAGTATAATAGTGAATATTATGAGTATAGAATCTAACAGTAATTTGTATGAAATTACTTCACACATGAAATCACTACGGAATATGTGTCTCTGGTTATATCTAATGCATTCGACTTTGATAAAGAAATAAGAATTATATGGAATAGGCGTATGATTACTTATGATATACTTGACCTTGTAGACTGTGATGAAATTTGGCAAATAGTAATAATAATAATAATTCTTTATTTATCATAATAAACATTGTAGTAGGTACAAATTAATTACAATCATATTATTACAGTATTAGGGTGTACAAAGACTACAATAACATGTTGGGTGAGGTGCTGTATTCCTAGCTAGGCTATATAAGTAACCTGTATTAAGGAGTACAGTGCCGATTCCCATTCGAGGTGAATTTAAAAAGTACACAGTACATAAATGGTATAAATTTATGCAGCAATGAGATACTACTTAATTTATGTGACATTAAATAATAATTGAATGGTGTGGGTAGATGTGTAGTGTAAATGGCACCGAGCCTGATTAAATGCGTGTGTTGTGAATGAGTTCGTTATTGTGTAGTGTGATGTGTGTGTGTTTGTAGGTGGTATATGTGCGTGTTTGTGAGTGTCGAGTGTGCGGAACTGTCGCAGCGCTCGAGTGTTTGTAGATTAAGTAAGGTTGTGGTACAAGTTGTGAGCGTTTGCACCAGTCAAACGCTCTAAACATTTATATGATGAAATAAATTAATTATTCATAAATTCATAAATTGAAATAAATTTGTTAATATTTTTGGTGGCAAAGTATTTTTATTATTATTATTTTTATGGATCAAGTAGGTAAATTATGGGTACACTAATATAATTTTATAATTTGATTGTAGTTATAACAGGGTCATAATAATTTTTTCCGTCTCATCATAACTTTTATTTTGGAGGAATGCGTAAATGGCCTTCTTGCATTCAAAGTATGCCAAACCATTTATGGGGAATTGCACACTCATTTTATTGTATAGGGACGGACCTTGATAGTAGTAAAATCTCTTTATAAACGATCGTCGCACTCGTGGTATTGTGCAAAGTTTGTCTTTCCGGCGTTTAGATAATTCTTGGTAAGGGGTTAATCGATGTTGTAGTAAAATGGTTTGTAAAATAAAATGTTGCCTTACATTAAGGACGCCCTAAGAATCATACAGTTTCTTAGTGGGAAAGATAATTGGGCGAAATGTTGCCACCTTCAAGATGGCCCTGTGTGCGATTTCTAGTGGCTTGAGAATAGTCTTTGAAGCCCCACCCCAACAAGATATGCAATATGTGACAATAGATGTGCATAAGGCAAAGTAGACAATTTTAATAGTATTTAGGTTTGCAACGCATCTAAGAGTTTTAAATATGTAAATTAACTTGCGGACTCTGCTTGTAAGTAGGTTAATGTGCGATTTGAAGTTTAGATGTTTATCCAAAATAACACCTAAGTATTTGGCACTGTCAACTGAAGCTAAGGATTTACAATTGCATATGGTTTCTGCACGGCAGGAATGCGCTTTTAAAGTTATTGCAGTTTGTGGTTGCGAAGCTTTGCTAATTGAGTAAGCAACAAAATTAGTTTTATTGGTGTTTAGTGTAAGAGTGTGAGCAGTGAGCCATTCCAATACTGTGTTAAGGCCATGCTGTGCTGCGTCTTCCAATTTAGGCCAGGTATCAGCAATAAAAGTTATGGCAGTGTCATCTGCAAACACTACAATTTTGGCATTAGGTATGTTTATATTGCACAAGTCATTGATAAACATAAGAAAGAGGGTAGGCCCCAAAATGCTTCCTTGAGGCACGCCGTAACAAATAGGGAGCTCGTCGCTACTATGTTCACCAATCCTTACAACTTATGTACGGTTAGTTAGGTAACTCTGCAGAAGGCCCAACTGTGCTCCTCTAACGCCCATACTTTCAATTTTTAATAGAAGAGTGGAGATTGGGACTGTGTCAAACGCTTTCGCGAGGTCTAAAAATATAGTAAGAGCTTTTTTATTATGATTTAGGTTTTGCGCGACATAGTTTGTAACTTGTTGAACAGCATCACAAGTGGATTTATTTTTACGGAAACCAAATTGTTGTAGCGATAGTAAATTGTAATGTTCAAGGTAGTAAATAAGCCTCCCATTTATCAAGCGTTCAAGTACTTTTGATAAAGTACTTAGGACCGCAATCGGGCGGTAATTGTTGGGAAGATTCCCATCTCCACCCTTAAATATAGGATGAATTATTGCCTTTTTCATAGAGTCAGGAAAAACTGCAGTTTCAAAACAGAGATTAAAGATGTGGCATATTATGGGCGCCAAAATATTAGCATATTTGTTTAAGAAGAGAGGTGAGATATTGTCCCAACCAGTAGCTGCACAAGATCGTAATGATCTTATGATGGTTATGATTTCATCAGGGTCTGTTGGATCTAATACAAAAGATGTGGCTGGAGACGATTTAGGTGGGTGTATATGTGTATGTTGTGATAACTGGCCACCAGTTATATTGTCCGCTAGGTTTTTGCCGATATTAACAAAAAATGAATTTAACATATTACACGACTGGACTGGTGTTGTCGAACATGTTAAAAGTTGTGTGGACGAATTTTTGGCTTTTGTGGTATTTGTTATACGTTTTATAGTGTTCCAGAGTATTTTCGGATTATGACTTGCTTTATTGAGTTCTTGTGTATCGTATAGTTTCTTTGCTTTTTTCAATAGTCCTCTACAAAAGTTTCTGTATCGTTTATACGTTATGTTTAATACTTCGCTTTGCGGGGAAAGTTTAAATTTTCTGTTTAGTGCGTCCCTGTGTCTTATACACCTTAACAAACCTGGAGTAATCCAGGGTTTGAGGATTCTCTTTTTTGCAGGCACCTTTTTCCTTGATGTACTTTGCGAGATAGTGGATGCTAGTAAACCTATCAGACAGTCTGAGGCAGTGTTTGCGTCCGTCATACACATTATATGACCAAAGTCTATCTCAGACATTGATTTGTCAAGAGCCTCGTAGTCAATTTTAGCGATGCAGGCGTTTGCAGTTATTCGCTTACATTGCATATCTAAGCAAAACAAGGACGATTGATGATCAGTTACCGTAGTATCAAAGACTAATGAAATGGAGGGCAATTTTGTTTTTAATATTATATGATCTAGGCAGTTGTTGCCCCGGGTTGGTAGGGTATGCAGGGAGAAAACCGTGATAGGCCAGGCAATTCAGATATTCGTGAGAGCGTGTGTCGTCAGTAGTAGGTTTTATATCTAGGTTAATATCACCTGCAAGAATAACAGATTTAAAGTTGTGCAATGATGAAAGTATTGTATTTAAGGCTGTTAAAAAATTATCAATATTATCGTGAGATGGTGAACGATATATACAGACAACTGCCACGTCCGATTTTATTTTAATTATGAGGCCAGACGCGGATAATCCGAGGTCTGGTTCTTCACTTGAGACAAGTAATTCTGATTTGATATATACTACCACTCCATCGCTTTGGTTCAGGTGTTTGGTGCTTTTTAGTGTGGTATAATTTTGCAGCATTGGAATGTTAGAGTTACTTGAACAGGGCAGCCAACATTCAGTAAGGACTACCAAATCACAGTCCAATGATATACGGTGCATTAGGGTTTGTATGTTCAAAAAGTTACGATTTATTGAACGAATATTTTGAGATAGTACTTTTAGAAATCTGTTTGGGTGTTTTAGTATTGATTTAGTGTTCTCCGGGGCACACGAATGTGTAACAGATACAGAAAGTTCATCTATTTGGTCAAGTAACATGTTTACGTTATTATTCATTTTTAAAAGAAAATACAATCAAAGTTATGGGGAAGGTTGGGTGTCTAGTAAAATTTTCTTCGGGGTATCTGTGGGTGAAGTAGGAGATATTTTGACTAATTAAGTAAGCAGCAGTATAATAATATTTCTGATACCACGCATTATGAAGCTTGTTTTTTTCATTAATTTGAAACATTATCGAGCAAAGCAAGGCAAAAGTGTTGTGTGTTGAGAATGTTATGTAAACATGTAAAGAGTATTGTGCATTAAAAATGTAATTTATGTTGTTATTTTGCAGTTGTGTGTGAAAATTACAGCTATTTAAGTTACATGCATTATAAATCACATACTTTACTTGAAGTTTAATGAGATTACAAATAAAATTAAAAAGATAATATAAAAAATACTTATTAGCTAGTCATGAATTAGTGGAGGAGGCCAGTTGTTCCAGCTGAAGTTCACTTTTTATGAGGATTGCTGGACTATCGGGATTCTTTTTTAACATGATCCGTCCATTTGTCGTCCAACAGAAGCAAAAGTTGTTTGATTTTGCGTAGGTCCTCGCAAGGTAGAATAGTCTTCTAGTGTGCTGGGTCAAATGTTCGGCTATATATACAGGACTTTCGGATGTAGCTTTCAGACCCAAATGGGATGAGCACACTTTATTTTTTGGGTTTAATTTGTTGTATTCCTTAACTGCTGTCAAGAACTTGAACTTTAAAAGCGTATTAGAGAACTCAATGATTATATTCGATGTCGCATTTTCTTTTTTCGATGGGAGCCTGGTAACATCACGAATGCTGGTGGATTCTGTTTGCACCTTAAGATGGTTCGATAGATGCTGTATCATGTCGTATAGCATTGTTTTTGTCTCAGTTTGTAATTTAGGCACATTGCGAACTTCGATAGAAGTTTTTAGAAGATTACGCTCGATTTGTTCGACTTTATCTTCTAGTGTAGATAACTTAATGACCACTTTGTTGCGTTCTTTTTCTAAGTTAGTAATTTTGTTTTCAACCGAGGATATTTGATCAGAAACAAATGTTAACGATTTTTCCAATTCACTATTTATATCCTTTAATTCCGTATAATGTTTCTTTATTTCTACAAGATGGTCTTCTAATTTATCCAGGCGTATATTTTGAGCGCACATCATCTCGTTTATCATCTCTCGCATGTCTTTTTTGAAGCTTTGCAGCTCATCGCTCGTAGTGTCATCTGACAAACGTTTGCGTTTTGACCGTTTGGAAGTATTGTGTGGCGCGGGGTCATTTATACAAAGTGGGACATCTGAATCAGAGGGTTCGGTTCCCATTGGAGGAGTCCTAGGTGGTGTTTTAAACATTTCAAGTTTGTATTTATGGTTCCCCTGTACGCTTCCGCTTTTAGATTGTGGCAAGCGGTAAGGATGACGTCACTTAACGTGTACGTAGTGCAGCGACGCGATGCGGTGCGAGCTATGTGCAAGTGCGTAGCTTTCGAGAACCATGCGTCTCACCTGTTGCTGTCCTGTTTCTTAGTACGATGAGTCTCCACAACTTTATGCGCGCCTAGTACTTCACAGAATTTATTTTTAGTATTTATTGGTAAAAATATATATTTTTTATTAAAATTATTTTCGGAACACACTTTACGTGCACACGTCTATCAACTTTCGCTGTCCAGAGGGAAGGGGAATAGTAAAAATATAATGTTCATCATATCATATCAACCCATATGATGGCCCACTGCTGGGCACGGGTCTCCCCAGTAGATCCTGGGGGTAATTGCCATAATCGCCACGCTTGGCGAGCGGGTTGGCGATCCCAGTAAGGCTTTAAGTACGCAGAGGACGCTGCTGCCCGTCCTCCGGAGTGAAATCCCTGAGTCGCCTTGACGACACCCACGGGAAGAGATGGGGTGGTACTATTCTTAAGCCGGCACCACACGGCATGTTCATGTACTTTGTTTATTAGCTCTCTTTGTTTATCTGAATAAGATAACTAGGGACAACATGACAAAGTGACTGATGATTATGTATGAACCAGCAAGGTTCTTTGTTAAACTTAACTAGCCTTTGCCCGGGTCTTCGCCCCTGTGGAGCTAATTGTGATTAAAACCTTGACTTATAATCTTTCTCAAGCTCCAAGCTACCTCCATCCCAAATTTCCTCTAAACCGATCTGGTAACTTTATTATGAGATTATATCCAAACTCGCAAACTATAGATATCTCTTTATAATATTAGTGCCTACAGATATGGATAGTATAAATTTGGAAAATATAGATATGGACATAGATGTGTGAATAATATTTTCAGCATGGAATGGGTATCCCATCAGTGGGAATTTTGCTGCACGAGGTGATCAAGCTGATGTACCACGCGAGGGTGCGTGACCCGGTGTTCTTCAGGATCGGTACGTGCGGCGGTATCGGCTATGAAGGCGGCACTGTCATTATATCAGACGAGGCTGTTGATGGCGCCTTGAGGAATGTGCTCGAGCTGGTATGTTGTTGTAACTGAAGGTATATTTTTAAAGTAAATAAGTACCTACACTCCTTCAGGGTGTACTTTTTGTATGTTGATTGCATGTCTGTAAGGTACATACCTACTTACTCCGGGAAACAGGGTTTGTATCTGACATTGGCAGAATTGTCG
Source organism: Herminia tarsipennalis (assembly GCA_945859575.2). Classification (NCBI taxonomy): domain Eukaryota; kingdom Metazoa; phylum Arthropoda; class Insecta; order Lepidoptera; family Erebidae; genus Herminia; species Herminia tarsipennalis. The sequence continues at coordinate 16,028,927 of OX243834.2, read as the reverse complement.
GCACCGTCAGTGTTGCCTTAATATATGTATAAAAAAAAAAACAAAAACAAGGTTTGTATCTGTAAGTACCTACTTGTGAGGAATTTTTATTTTAAAAGTAAAAAAAAGAATGATATGTTATTGCACAAATAACATGGCGTGTCTCGACGAAGTTTTCAATAATATTATTGAAAACTTCGTCGAGTGTCGTAAGCATAGTCGTAGATTATATATTCTATAAATACGACTTTGTTTACGACACTTGATTTTATGATAGGGCCTTTCCTTTTTTAGGCCTTTCGGGAAGGTAATCAGGCAGGACAGGCTCTAGTAGCGTCATAATAATCCTTGTCAAATTTTGCATTCACCCACAACAGTGAATTACGGGTTGCGTTAATGATAGACGATGATGACGAAAGACGGTCTGATTATTATGTTCCATATAGTATAAAGTTTCAAATTGTGGATCCCCACACGGGACATCACTTTCTTTGATCTACAAATTGTTGTGAGTTCGATCCCCGCACGGGACATCACTTTCTTTGATCTACAAATTGTTGTCTGGTTTCTAAGTATGATTTGTATACGTGTATTGACTTTTTATATACGAATATATACCTAGGATAAAACCCCTGTACAACAGGAAGGAAATTCAATAAAATATTCCTGTTTGGCATTTCAAACATCAAATTGTCACAATACCTATGCATAGGTACGTATTTCCCAGACGTGTAATATTGCGGTTTATACAGCTTATAAACTGTAGACGTCATTGTATAAATCTATCCCGTATTTTGAATTACAGACAGTGTTGGGTAAAAACATTCAAAGACCTGCCAAGCTGGACCGGCGATTGGCACGCGAACTGAAGGCGTTAGCTGACCCTGAGGATCCTTATGACACCGTCACCGGCAAAACTATGTGCACATACGACTTTTATGAAGGTGAATAGCTTGAATAGTTTTGTTACACAGGCGTGTGTTTGTTATTGTAGTCTTTTTCGTCATTATATGTTAATTACATTGGATTTTGCTGGCTGAAAAAACACTAGTGCCTTACTTACCTACTAATCTATACCCACGCAAGTAAAGGCGAAGATAGAAAGTAGGTAGTCGTTGTTATTAAATTTAATAATGATATATCAAGGCATCATAAATCATTCATGATTATGTCATTACCACAGCATTCATTACACACTTGTAACATTACGAGCTGTAATTACAACTGCTCTTAAAAAAATATCATTAATTAAGGCCGTGTATCAAAGCCAAGATAAATGACTATTTTGACATAGAACACGAGCCATTTCTTATTACTATATTCTTTCGAGACGGACAAGCTCTTAGATTTTGTGTAAGTATCTATTGATAAGTATTTAAAAGACAATAAAGATTTTCTAGATAATTGCACCTAATGAAAAAAATAATTATATGACGTTATCTATTTTATTCTATTTAGAAAGTACTGTTCTACTTTCTGAATAGTAATACAACTTACCAATTTTTTTTTTAATTTGCTAATATATGCTAATAACGTCACTTACCAATTTAATTAATTAGAAACTTTGATCTATTTTAACGAAATTTTAGGTTGATAAACTATTGAACCTTCCTCATTAGTATTATTACCATTTTTTTATATAGATATGATTTGGTATAATTCGGGTTACTCCGCCGTTATGTACAGGTCAGGGTCGCTTGGATGGCGCATTTTGCGACTTTACGGAGAATGACAAGATGGAGTATTTGGAGAGCATCCACAAATCAGGTGTTGTTAATATCGAGATGGAGTCGCTGGCGTTTGCTGCGCTCACGCATCACGCCGGGATCAAGGCCGCAGTTATCTGCGTCACATTGCTGGACAGGCTCAGGGGAGATCAGGTAAATCACTATTTATTACAAGTTTACTTACCTTCATTAGCAATTTTACTTTTCGTTTCAGTTGAGAATTTGAGATTACCTATAGATAAGTAGATATTCATTATAGGTAGGTAACCTATACCCTGTCTGATTATTCTGACCCAAGCTCACTGTAAACAGTATTTTGTACCTACCTACTAATTTAAGTTTTTGGTAAGTAATAAGTATTAATTAAGTAATTTATGTTTAACTTCTTATTAACCTAAAAAGATTTCATTTTATAATTACAGGTATTAGCGCCTAAGGAGGTACTGGATGAGTGGCAACAGAGACCAACTAAGCTCGTGTGCCGTCACATTAAAAGGTAAAGTCTAGAACTTATATTTATGAACCGCGTAGGTATTTTACGTTATTTTGGCCTTGTTTACATGTCTACAATTATAAGGTTTTCTGGCAACTATAGGTCAAAACCACAAATATACACGTAGGTATGGCAAACTTCTTATTTTCTGTGAATCTTTGATACGTGTACCTAGTCTGTATGTGTATCTAGTTAAAATAATAAAAGTTTAAAAATATCCACCAAAAGGAACCAACGTTTCGAGACATCACGTCACTTTGTACCTATATATGTAAGCGTACTTAAAACCTATTTACTTGTATCTGTAAGTCATTATAAAACACTGTAACGTTACAGATATCTTCAGATGAAGGGTCGGCTCTCTCTGGACGGTCACGGATCGGTGTCGGTGAAGAGTCCTCGTAGATTCAAGCTGGTTCAACAGGAGTCCGAAAACTACGACTAATCGATTACCAAGTTCTTAATGTCAAGGCGAAATTTTCTACGGAGGCGTTGGAATTGGGCTTGTAGTAGTTTGGAGCCATCTGTGCTGATCGCTCAAATGTTATTAGTTACCTACTTAGCAGACCATTATTTCCTACTTAATTTATGTTTAATATCACAGCTAGTTATTATAGTGACATATTTTTTATCATTGTTGTAAGCATACCCGAAAAAAGTCTTTAAATTATTATGTTATCTGAAAATGATGGCTCAGATATTTCGAAATGAAACGTTTTTAAAATTTTCACTGCCATAAGTGAATTACTAAAAAGAATTGTGCAGAAAGGAGACTATTATAATTATATAAGCTAGTTGTTCTGCACTAAATTAATAGAATATTTATAAAACATATGAAGTGTATACCCACTTAATTAATAAGTTGCGTGCAAGAAGGGGTGAAACGTAGAAAACCAACCATGTTCCTTTATTTGTGTTAATTTAAATTAGATTTAGAATAAGAATGTCAAATGTCTATAATAAGTATTAATGTCAGTTTTGTCGGCTTTATCTGTATCAGCCATAATCAAATCGAATAGGCATATAATAATGCCTAGGAATATCTACTAATAGGATAATATTTTTATGAGTAGATACTATATTCCGACCGATGCAAATAAAAAAACATATTGGGCACGGGGCTTAATATGTCCATCAGGTATGAAGACCGTTTCGCGGATACTAAATTTTTGATCAAAAAACAAGAACCCCTTACTGATAAAAGCCGTGGTCTGTTTATCTGTAGAACAGCATTAGGAACATCGTATGAACATAAATTTACAGTTTTTATGACCAAGGGCTAAGTGAAATTGCAGTCGACTGGAATATAAAATATATTATTATTTTTTCGAATTTAATCTCTCTGCTAAATTATAGTTATGTGTTATTTCAGTGTTTAAAGACTTGATAGAAAGTATCAAAGTTCTAAAAGTTACAAAGTACATCGATTCATTTCATAAGAATACTATTGGGCCTATCGAATGATATAACGAATAAATTGAGTTTTACCTGAACATATCGTCTTTTTATAAATATTTAAATGATATTTACCTTACCCTAGGTATGTTACATAAATAGTAAATGGTGGTTGATATTTGATCAATGCTGTTACAAACAAACACTAAACTAAGACAGATTAACACTGTAAACAAGACATTCTGTAAAGCTTTATCTGCGTTATAGCGTATTTTATGCGCCCTAATAATATCTAAATCTACATATGGTATAATATCATTGACGTACTTATCTATTTGTTACACTAATGTAATATTTGTATCGTCTTGTACAACTCATGAACTTCGAACATGACATTGATAAATATTTTAAATTAAGTATTTATATGCTTTATTTCTCTCGCATGTACAATCGCGGGGTTGCTACGAATATTATGTATTACGAGTATTTAGGTGTAAAATTATAATCTAAATTTGTTAGGCACTATTAGATGTTGGTTTTAGTTATGTTGTTGCACAAATTGTATAACTTAGCAAAATTGTGATAATATTTGGCAGTAGTCATAAATTTAAGGACCACGATAAACGATCTAATTATTTGTTGACGATGTTAATTTTTAATCAATAATGACATTATAAAAACATGTGTCGAATGCAATAGAATTTTGTCCATTTTTCTGAGCGTCTGCATTTGAACAGAAACTTTAAACCTTCCAAGGCAAAGCTATCATAGAGTTGCCTAGCTGTACAATTTGCCAGTTACAGTACCTGACAGAAAAAAACAGAAGTGTGGACAGGAACGATAGTCGTAGACGTTAACTCAAGGAGTAGTAACTTTAGGATCATCATTGACAATTGAAATAATGATGCCGCTTCTGTTCTCGACAGTGGCACTGAAAAGCGGTTGGCGTTAATAAATTATACAACTAACTTGTGACGGAAGTGAAGGTGAACCACACCTTTGTAAGTTGCTCGATATGAATATCGCATAGAACAACTCTAGCCGAGGCGTCGGGTATTGCTCGCTCAACAGAATACCGGTTTACCCCTTCTCTGCCATAAGGATTTTCCCCTCATACAGAAACGTCAGGTCGCATTATCGATGATCGTAAGCTGTAATAAACCACAGTGGGTAGGAGGATAAATGTAATCTCTATATACTTTATGTGTGAGTGTAAAATAAAGAGTTTATAGCCTATATATTTGTATGTCCATCGTCGACAGAAAATTGGTTCGTTTGTTCCATTGATTTAATGTGCTTCCACGAACGGCTATTGTTAACAATTTATGCACGAAGCTTTATCAGCAGATTGCTATATGTGTGTTAAAATTGTATAGGATAATCTGAATGTTTATGTTGATGTAGTTTTTCATGTACAAGTAAGATAATGTATAAGAATTTTGAACACATACAATATTCGCATTATACATAACGACTAAACTTTTTTAGAGCACTAAAATGAAAAAATGACCAAAGCTTAAATCATGTTAAATTGTTTTGAAAAAAAAATACACAATGTGTTATAGGATAATAAAATAATTGATCCACGTTTATTGTTAAAAGTAATAGTTAGGTATAATGCCAATACTACCATAAGATAAAAATACCTACCAAATAATAAAAGTTTTAAATTTAAGTATACTATGCTACAATGTTACTTTATTGCTTCGTAATATCAATTTGCTCTCTTCAATAATAAATTGTTTTGAACTTACTCGACATGTTATAGAGATATCTCTTAAAATGTTATACAAACTTACGACAACCTATAGGTACCTACCTACCATTTGCCTGCTGGTTCAATAAAATTGTATCGGTCAGTTGTCTGTCAAGCCTGATCGATGCGACACAACAATACTTCCGATATACCTACTAAAATACATATCTCGAAAACTATTTAGTACGTACTATCTGGGATATTCCAATTAAACAATGGTACTTATAATATTCTACACATCCAATCCATTTGTATCTGATCATCTTCAGTCAATTTATAATAAATTTATACATGTTTAAAAATACTTACTTACCTAATTCTCCTATTTACTACTATATCTAATTTTAAAGTCATAAATTCTAATTTTAAATAATAAATTTCGATAAAATTGTAGTACACTTTTTAGAAAGGTACCATTATTATAGGATTTAGGCTTAAAAATGATAATCGCGTATTACACAGGCGTTCGACAGTCTGCTTTGTTGTTCATTAACGTTATATTAATAGTAGAATAAGCACTGTTATTAGATGTTGAAATATTATTGGCCACAACAAAAATACTGTTAGTCACATATCCTTAAAAATAATATGTCGAGAGGGCTTGAGATTAAGACAATAGACGAAGAATCCTATTTCATTGTAATTAACGATATGTATATTTTCATAGACATTTTCCCCGCATTTGTAACCGTGTTAGGTTTTCAACTTACTTGAGCCAAATTAACGTAAGAACATAAGCGACTAGTGAATAGACCTACCTATTTAATCTCTCTTCATTTTTTAAAATATTTAATCAAACTACTAAAATTATCACTTCAAGTAGTTCTTCTAAAAACAAGTCCTTTGCCGAATAGCTTTGCACGCCACACTGAAAAGATTGGTTTCGATATCATTCCACTTTTAGATTTTATGCTTATGCTTCAAAGTAACTTATACGTCGATTGTTTTAGTTAAGGGCTTCTTAAATCGATCTGGACTAAGTAGGTAAATGATAAAAGACGTAAGTACATGTTCATCAATATTTTACTCATCATTGTGACAATATAGTAAACTTACCTATTTATGTACAATACAATATCAAATAAGTTAAGCATGATTGTGACAGTGACTTTAATAATTAGATAAACTATAATTTCGATTATAATTAAAACATGGCACCAGAATTTATAATATTTAATGAATCGGCATAATTTTTGCAGTTAGCTGTTTGTAATTTGCGTACCGATGTAATGAATGCTCCACCGTTTATTTACTTGATTTACATTAACATTTTTATATGCTTTATCTGGTTCACATTTAGCAAAATAGCGAAGCCATATTTTTCTGAAATTTACGTTATAATTGAAAAAAAATCAAAACAATGAACATTTTTGCTTTAACTAGTATCAAATACTTAATTGTAACAAATTTGATACTATTTTGTTTCACCAATACCTTGTCCAATATTGATACAGTTACAAGTGAAGGTACTAATCTGGAGTTAGGTACAAGGATTTGCGTTATAAATAGATGTAATCATTCAGTCTTTATAATACATAGTTACTGTTAAAATGTACTTTTATTGTTGGTTATTCATATAGTTATACTTTTATGTAAGTACTTAATTAAATGAGCAAGTAAGTTATGTGTGGATTCATTTTGGATTGAGACCAGACACGTAAGTAGGTACTAAGACCTATTGCAGCTGTAGGAACTTCATGAGCGCGTCGTGTATGAGCCGCGGGCTGGCGTCGCTGTCGGCGGTATAGCGCACTCCTCGCAGCGCGCCGTCCTCGTTGCGGACTACACCATACTCTCCTACGATAAAGCCATCCGGCGTCCGCTCCTCTACTCTATACTTCTTAAATTGGCGTCCTTCTACCACGTACCCCACTTTACAATTGTCTTGTTTACATTTCTCAGTAGTCGACTCCTGCACGCCGTGACTCCTACCATCCGTTATAACGCTTATTTTTTCATCAATTTCGTAGTTTCTTTCGGGTTGGTGTTCCATTTGAGTGCTGCCGGTTTGATATGTGTTCGTTATTGCTGTAACAGGTGTCGTATTTATAGTAGTACCTTCGATCGGCCGCATAGGTTGTAGCCAGGGTGAATAATTAGGAGGAACGCTTGGTGGGTTATTTTGGTTAAGATGCAGGGATGCAGGTTCACTATAAAATTTAGCCGGTTCACTGTAAATTTTTGCCGGTTCGCTATACACTTTAGCTGGTTCGCTGTATATTTTAGCGGGTTCACTGTAAACTTTTGCCGGTTCACTGTAAAACTTAGCTGGTTCACTGTATATTTGTGCCGGTGCACTATATGTTTTTGAACTATCATAAAATTGTTGATTGGGAACTATTTGGCTCGTCGTAACGTAAGACTCACTACGTTCGTTATTATTTAATGATTTTGTTGCATCGTGCACTATATTAAAACTTACAGTAGTTAGTCTGGGGTTATTTTGTTTTTCTCTATTTGTAAAACTGTGTATATAACTGCCTGAAGGTGGTATTGAGGCCGTAGTTTTTGTGAATTCAACAGATTTGATTGAAGATTCTGCTACAGAGTCATCTGTTTGGAAATTGTTATGTCTAGAAACATAAGAGTTTATGTCTCTAATATCTTTCCTAATCGTTTCATTGTTTTTATTATTCGTATTAATTCTCAGACCAAATTTATCAGAAGTCTCAAACAATGAGTCGTTTCTTAAATTTGTTGGGTTATTTCCAATGTAAAATTCCATTGGGACATTAATATTGCTGTGTTGATAGCCACGATTTTCTGCGTGTTCATGAAACTGGTTCACATCTGATGACGAAGGTACTTTTCTGGCTGTTGGTATTTCTTTAATGTCCTCTTCATAGTCGTCAATTTTCGTTGGTGTTTCGTTCAAAGAAGATTCATTTTCGTTAGGATGTTGACCGTGCGCCATTAATTGGAAAGGATGAATTGGGTCTTCATTATGGTCTTTTGAATCTTTCTTCGCATGTAATTGCTTTATATACTCTATATTAGCACCTATGAGATTAGGTGGAAGATCAGATGTGTGTTCAGAGATGGCACCATCCGTTCTCATATTTAGTGCCGAGGGATCTTCTCCTGCGAAACTAATTTTGGAGACAGGGTCCTTAATTTCAGGTTCATACTTGTGGGGCACATAAGAAAATTTATCTTTACCCCTTCCGACCGCCACCGACGATGTTATCCGTACGGATATGACCTGTTCGTTATCAGTATTCAGTGTATCTTCATATTTTGGTATATCAGGTGAAATATTTTTAGGTTGCTGATCGATACCAATGACGCTTAAGTCGTACCGGTCTTGAATTGGTAACGACGTGGCGAAAGTTTTTAAGATCTGTAACAAATAAAAACAGAGTAAGTAAATATCATAAATTAAAGAATGACACAAGTCTTTGAGTAAATAAGGCCATTGACAGTAAAAAGCCACATTGTTTAAACTCTCAAAATGATGGTCGGCGACGCGCGGATTAGTCATGTTGACGTTCTTTATTTAAATAAAAACTTTTTACAAAAAAATTAAAACCGAATTCCAAAATTGAAAAAAGCCTAAAATAATGTAGGTACAAAAAAAAAAATTAAACACTGAAGTTGGTGCCAGAAAATGTAGTTTTATGTTCTAGGTACCAACTTCAAAGTGTTTATTTATTTTTTGTTTTTTAGTTACCTTACATTTATTTTCTTGTAAAAAGTTTTTATTTCTCACTTTTTAGTGTATTGGTTTGTAGTTGGTATCCAAACTCTTAATTTATTTTTACAAAATGTTGCGTTTTGCGATACAAGACCGTTGATCTTTAAGGAGTTCACCTGATACTAGACCATCAGTTCCATTACATGATTTGGCGGAGGCGAAGAATCAGGTATCGAACTCGGTACTCAGATCGCAACCCGCAATATTTATTATTAAATAGTTCTGCTGCTCATCTGTGCTCTTTATCATCAGTTCCATTTCACTCAATGGTGTTTTTTAAGAGTAAATAGACGAATTACCACAAAATATACCCAAATTACTGTAGGTATGCCTTTAATATTTGAAGAGTTCCCTCGATTTCTCCAAGATTGAGATCTCATCATGAGTCAGCACTTTGATGACAATTAAACCAATCTGGCAGTATACCCTTTTAAACACGAAAAAATATTTGAAATCGGTCCAGCAGCGGTCTGCGAGTAATCATATAACAAACAGTAAATAAAAAAAAATACAGCTGAATTGAGGACCTCCTCCTTTTTGAAGTCGGTTGAAAAATTATCAACACTGGCAAAGGTTTTTGGGGTCCGTGGTTGTTAAGTCTAACTTATATTTGGTGAAAAAATAAATGTTCTTATACAAGCTACGTCTGCAGCGACTTCTGTAATATACATAAAGGTATATAATATTATTAGCTATAATTTAAAAACTAATTGTTATACAGGGCAGTTAAATATAAAGCAACGAATATTATGAAAGCATAGACCGTAACATATCTAACACATTCCGCTCTACAAATTATATCGTGGAATGTTGCTGGAAAAATGTTGTTTAAATCAAGGTAAATGTCGATCGGCAGATAATACACTTTATGAATAAACTCGTCAACTGTACACTAGCTATAAAGTTTCTATCTATGGTTAGGCATAATAGCGAAAAAGTAATATTAATGGTTAAATTATACTCTTATGACCTCCTTGAATGTTCTTATGATAACCACATTCTTTGCGCGTCGCAGGAAAGTAATTATCAATAGCATCATACAGCCCTTTTAATAGTATAACAAAAAAGATTCTTCGTATAGGTACTACAGGCTCTGTGACGCAATACCTGTATGCTTATAATGGTACAATGAAACATAAGAATTCCCTATTTCCTTATTTTAAACGGCACTGTAATTATTTGATATTACTTCAGTTATGGGGCATGCTACAATTTATATTGTTTCATGTTTTGTATGAATACTACAAACGTAAGGTAGGATGGCCCCAGCCAGATGGACTGACGACATATAGAAAGGCGCTGGAATTAATTGGATGCGGAAGGCGGAGAACCAGACGTTGTGGCGTAAATTAAAAGAGGCCTTTGTCCAGCAGTGGACCGATACAGGCAGATTGCTTGATTAATAATAATAATAATAAAAATCATTTATTCACTTAGGAAGCAAAATACTACACTTGTGAAAAGTCGATTCTACATTTACTGGTAATGCCTGTTCGCAAACAATAGGTAAAGCCCGAGAAAAGAACAGGCAATAAAAACTCGTGGCCACTCTTTTCAAATTGCCAATGTTTACAATGTTTCTCTGTTTATAAACTGTATATGCAGGTAAGGTGCTGCCACCATTATATTATACACCATGTATTAGAGGACTGATGCAAAAAAAGAGGTCATTAATATTAGAAGAGTACACGAGATCGGATACATCAGCCTCAACGGGCACAACATAGTAGGAGCATCCACTTACGATGTAAAAACTTTATGTGCTTAAATATTGGCCAATTTACTGCTACTTAATGAATAAGTATACATGTTTTTCAAAGGAAAGAAAAGAATGGCCGTAATTTATCACGCAGAATCTTTACTTACAAAAGTAAATCGTTTTCTTAACTAGTACCTAAGTAACATTATCAAACTGTGACAACAATATTCACCTAGTAAAATGCAATAAACTATACAACCCAATACATTAATAGGGAGCAACGAACTACATCCATTTATCTTTATCAGTTAAATAATCATCGATTGAATAGTAAGCTCTTTGTATAAGATGTCTCTTGACTACATTCTTAAATTTATTTACTGGTAGACTTGATATGCTGACTGGGATTTTATTGAAAAATTTAACACCTAGTCCCATGAATGAGTTATAAGTTTTATGAAGCCTATGATATCGACCTACCAATTTGTGCTTATTTCTTGTATTCACAGAGTGAATATCACTATTTTTGTTATATAAATGTAAGTTTTGCTTTACAAACATAACGTTTGCATATATATATTGTGATGCAACTGTCAAAATGCCTATCTCTTTAAACTTTTCTCTAAGGGAAACTCGTGCTCCTAGTTGATATATCGCACGCACTGCACGTTTTTGAAGAATAAAAATAGTTTGTATATCAGCCGCCTTGCCCCAAAGCAATATGCCGTAGGACATGACGCTGTGAAAATAACCAAAATATACTAGTCGAGCTGTTTCTACGTTCGTAAGCTGTCTAACTTTGCTGACAGCATACGCTGCAGAACTGAGTTTTCCTGCGAGACATGATATTTGGGTGCCCCACTGTAACCTATTGTCTAATGTAATTCCCAAAAAAACTGTCGAGTCGACAAAGCTAATCACCTCATTATTTAAAATTATACTCGTATTAGTACTTTTCACATTTGGCAAACTAAACTTAATACATTTAGTTTTTTTGGGATTTAGAAGTAGGTTGTTCGTTGTAAACCAATCTTGAACTAGTGCGAGTGTTCTATTTATTTTCTCAAAATTTTCTAGTTTACGATCGATTTTAAAAATTAGAGAAGTGTCATCAGCAAATAGAATGATGTCACAAAAGTTATTAACATAAAATGGTAAATCATTAATATATACCAAAAATAAGAAGGGACCGAGTATTGATCCCTGAGGCACGCCCATACTAATTGGAGATCCAGACGACCTTACTCCTCCTATATCAACATATTGAATTCTTTCACTTAGGTAAGAGGCAAGTAGATCCAGCGCTGCACCTTTAATACCGTAATGCCTAAGTTTCAGGAGAAGTGTCCTATGCGCCACACAATCAAAAGCTTTAGAAAGATCACAGAACACTCCAATGGCATCCTGTGAATCTTCCCAGGCACTAAAAATATGTTTCAGTAGCTTAGTACCTGCATTAATTGTAGAGCGACCCTTTGTAAAACCATATTGATCGGGATGCAGTAGATCATTAAAATTAAAGTGTGATTCTAACTGCATAAGTATAGCCTTTTCAAAAATTTTACTAATAGCTGGCAAGATGGATATTGGTCTAAAATTACTAGGGTCATTCTTTGATCCGGATTTAAATAATGGTATTACTTTACTATGTTTCATCAGATCAGGAAACATTCCGGTATCAACACATTGATTAAAAATTATAGATAACTGTGGCGCTATGCCAGTAATTATACTGTGAATTAATTTTACTGAAATACCCCATAAATCAGCAGTTTTTTTTAAATTGAGTGACTTGAATATTTTAATTATTTCACTGGGGTATATATATTTAAAAGCAAATGGTACATTGCATTGATCCACATTATCTCTCAAGAGTGATTCGGCTTTATCTGGGCAAGCGTTCAAGGAGCTGGTTGTGGTTAGTGGTATTTCAGCAAAGAAATCATTGAAAGTTTGTGCTAGGTCTAAATTATCAGTAACAGTCTTATTGTTAATTAAT